>CM028130.1:866602500-876602500 GCA_016271365.2 Neoceratodus forsteri
GAAACGGAAACCAGAAACTTCAGAACCCAACCGCAAATTTATTTAATAAAAAAAAAAAATTATTCAGAGCATTTTTTTTTACATTGAATGGCAATGCAAATGCAGTCACTCCAACTCCCAATATGCAGATGGGTGAGGGGGACTATCGCTACTGTGGGGAGACATTGCGCTGCATGCAGGCGTACAGTGGAGTCACTTACTGACTGATCTGACAGTCTGTTAGTCCCTCTGTCCTGACCCTCACGTCATCCAGTTCTTTTGACTTTGCACCACTGAAACAGGATCATGCGACTGCAGTAATGGCAGTCCAAGCAGAGCTGGTGTCTTTTTACTTGTTCTAACCCTGGTTCTGTGTGCTGATACTTCATTGGAGCAGGTATGATGATGTTTAGAGGCAATATAAACCCCCTCACTTGACACAGCAGGATTTGGACAGGCACTGTCAGTGTCTGAGAGAGAGCAGTAGAGCAGGTTCCTCATGGCGCTTGACTGTAATTCTTTTCTTCTTGATCAAATCATAGGCAGGAAAAGCAGCTTCAAGCTTTTTTTATCACTGGCTTAAAAAAATAAATAAGAAAGAGAGAAGCTAAAGAACAAAATACTGAGCAACAAATATCACAGCACTCACCAGTTCTTGGACAGCGTAGGGAAGGAGGGTGGGGGCAATGGGCCAACTGCCTGAATCCCGCTAAGGCAATTAAAAAAAGTGACATAAGATTCTTTTTTTCAAGTAATATAATAATACTTAATAATAATGGAGAACAGTGAAATTAGAAAAGTAGGTCAAAAACACCCCAGGACAATACATCTAGCTCCGAGGAAAGTGACAGCACCATGTCTTCAACTAATGTAGCCCAAACATGATCTGGTCGCACAGTACAGCTCAATAAGCTGTTTATACCTGTAAAAAAATACATTATCTCAATTTAAAAGAATAGTTTGTGCAAAAAGCGTAGTAGCTTCACGGCAAGGTACCACCCAAAATACTGCAGTAACAACAGAAAGAGCCAGTGATAATTCTTTGAATGATAATGAAAATGAAGATGAGTCCAAGTTGATTGCAACTGAATGTGACTCTCATGTGGCAGTAGATAATGTTAGTGGTGAGCTTGCTGACTTTGGAAGTAGTGGAGGTGGTGATAAGGATGATGATGATGATATCCTCCCAGGCAATTCTTATTCCCTTCTGTCAGGCTTTGGAATGATGATAATAATCAGGCATCATCCTCCACCTTCAGTATCAATAAATAAAAATACAATTATTGTCTTGTGTAATACTACCAGCCCACCACCACAATCTGTTTAGAGAATGACATAATGCTGCTACAGATGCCACTGCAAATCAACATGCAACTTGTAGCATTCAAAGATATTTTCCAGTATTGTCTAACATTTCACAGGCACAGCCAGTATCTGATTCAGTACC
Source organism: Neoceratodus forsteri (assembly GCA_016271365.2). Taxonomy (NCBI): domain Eukaryota; kingdom Metazoa; phylum Chordata; order Ceratodontiformes; family Ceratodontidae; genus Neoceratodus; species Neoceratodus forsteri. The sequence goes on from CM028130.1 coordinate 866,603,927, forward strand.
AGGAAAAAGAGGCAGGAAAAATTCTTCTGTAGTGTGGAATCATTTTTCTACATGCCCAAATGATTCTTTTAAAGCAGTATGCATTCAATGCAAAAGTAAATTTAACAGGGGGAAGTCAGCATGTAACCTCAGTATGACTGCACTGATTAGACATCTCCAGTACCAGCATCCAACAGTGATGAAAAAGAACATGAATCTTGATGACAATGATGACGGTGACTTGGATGATGAGGGTGACTTTTTTGATGATGATGATGACAACAGATACATATGCAGTACTTCCACATGGCTTGCAGAGCCAGATAGCAAATCAGTTATTTCACAGTGTACAGAGGACGGTTCACAACAGTCAGCAGGAGAAAATGCTACAAAATCTTACCATGTCCCTGAGAAAAGACATAATGCACATTTTCAAACTCCATTGCACCCTGAGGTAGTCACACAAAAACCCCAACAGATAACATTAAAGGAACAATTTGCTGCAAAATCAAATTTCAATCAGGTCATCAAACTGCTGTAAAATTGGCTGCTAATTGCAGAGAAGATAGCATTTGATTTAGAGCCATATTCCAAAGCAGAGCACATTGTTTTTCAGCGACTATTACAGAAATTACAGCCTAGGTATCAAATGCCTTCTCAATGTACTTTTTCCAATCGTATCATTCCAGAAATATATGATGCAGTGAGAAATGTATGTTCCAGTCAATTGACAGAGGCAGAAGGGGGATTTGTTCACTTTATGACAGACCTTTGGACAAGCTTTGCACCACATGCTTACTTACTTCTCACAGCTCACTGGGTCACATTTAAAGAATCTGCAGTATCGTCAGCAGTACAGCCCCAAAATGTCAGTCAGCCTAGTTTGCTTCTTGATGAATACAGGGGTATGACACTACTTAGTGTGTCTCCAATGGACACTGAGCATACTGCCGTAAATATAAGGATAGTTTTGTAGAAACTGTGGCATGAATGGTATGACTGTGAAAGATAATGGTGCAAATATTATCAAAGCTCTCTGGGATTTTGGTAATGAGCAGAGAGTTAATGTTTTTCACTTTGCACACACTCTCAATTTGGTTGTGCAGCATGCCTGCAAAACCAAGTTGATGTATGCAGCCTGGTTCACACTGCATGTAAAATATGTGTACACTTTCACAGATTTGTAAAGGCCACATCCATTCTTAGGTAGTGCCAAAGTGACTATAAGGTATCATCTAACAATCTTATCCAAGATATAGTTACTCAATGGAATTCCACCTATTCAATGTTAGAGTGGCTACTGCAGCAGAAGTTGGCAGTACATTCCCTGCTATGTTACATCAGACAATCTAATTCTCACTATGCCTTTAAAAAGAGTCTTCGATCCCTCCTTAGTGACTCTGACCACTACTCTTGTCCTTCTGCTCAAACACCTCCTCCTTAGGTATCGGAACTGCCAGTTAATATAGCATTTATATACCTGTCATCTATCACTGCACTTGTTTTACTGTACCCGTATACCTGGAAATGTTATTTACCTGCCTAAATATTGTATCCAATATGTTGCATGATTACCTTATTTGACCTACTGTTAATCACCAGAACTGTATTCTACTGTTTGCCTAAATATTATGTATTCTGTACTTTGTCTGTACATTGTCTTACCTCTGTCTGTAACCTTCCTGGTCATGCATGAAAACAGGCAAAAATTCCTGTCTAGAGCATTCCACCTGGTAAACAAAACCTAAATAAATAAAATAATATGGCCTTAGTCCATGACATCGGGACATGATCATGCAATGGAAGTTGTTGGAAGAAGTTGTTAAAACATTGGCACCATTTGAAAGTGCAACAAAGGTACTTAATAGTAACAGTGCAATCATTAGTCAGATCATACCAATGGGACACATCATTTACAAAACAGCTGATGCCATGGAAAATAATGGAGATCATAGGTATCATAGGCATAACTGAGCACAATAAAGACTTTTGTCTGTGGAGTTCGCCAAGTTTCTAATTTATTCTACTAAACAAATTATTACATTTTGCCTAATGTATATCCTGTCTCCAGTGTCTGTCTAGATTTACCTTAAATAGGTGCATTGAACTACTCCCTACCACTTCTATTGAAAGTGCATTCCAAACTGGAACAATTCTCTGATTGAGCCAACTAGCTCTATTTTAGATCTGCAGTTGTCACTATCCAACTATAGGGGTGTGATCTAGTCTCATGATACTTATCTTTGTTTTGTAATCTCAGGAGCTCCCACAGATCGTGGTTTTCCCAAGCTGTGTATGTTAAACACATATCTCCGCTATGTCTTCTGAACTCCAACATGTACATATCCAGCTCTTGAAGTCTTTCCTGATAAGGCATATCTCTCAATCCTTCAATAGCTTTAGAGGCCCATTTCTGTACCCTCTTGATCATCTGTACCTCTCCTTTCTTATATGGGGACCAGACCTGTGCTCCATATTCGAGTATGGGTCTCACCAGGGAAGAATACAAGGGAACTATAACCTCTTGTTTCCTGCTTTGAATGTGTCTAAATATACAGTTTAAAATGTTGTTACTTTTCTGCGTAATATTAGTACAGTGAGTTTTAAAAGAGAGATCCTGTGTCACTATCATTCCTAGGTCCCTTTCTTCTCTAGTTACAGATAGGGCTGACCCATTTAAAGCATGATTATATTGTTTATTTTTTTCCCCATATGCATAACCATGCATTTTTCTTGACGAAGAACAATCCCAAGAGATTACAGAAAGAGCTGCACAGATTTGATTTTGTTCTTACGAACAAGAAGTATATAATTGCTACCATACTAGATCCTCGTTTCAAGGACATCTTTTTGGTGTGAGACTGTTTGCCAATAACAGATATCATGGCAGAACTCACTAAAGAGATTCAGGAGGTCCAAGACAGAATGGCTGGCCAGCAACAGCCATCAGCAAGGCAGTATCGGTGGGACTCAACTGCTAGTTCTCCTGCATTGTCTCAGCCAACATTGTTTTCTTCATCTTCATCTTCTCATCCACTTCAAGTTAAAGTTAACAAAGCTGATAATATTTGGAGTAAGCTAAATGCTCTTGACTGCTTAAGGCCAATAACAGAACAATCATGTGTGCCTAGTGCTGAAAGAGTGCTGAATACTTCCTCATGGAGCCTCGAGAGACCAACCCTAATTGAGACCCTCTTATATATTGAAAAAGCAAGCACTCAGTTTGGCAAGCCATGGCTCAAGTTGCAGTCAAATAGCTTGGATGTCCACCCACAAGTGTGCCATTAGAGTGCATCTTTAGTACTGCTGGTGATGTTGCATCCTCAGCTAGGAGTAGTTTGGATCCAGTGCATGTTGAACAGTTAACATTTCTGAAAATAAACTTGCCTTGACTTACAAGTATAACACCTCTACATAAGCCAACAATTCTAGAATCTTTGCCTTAGTGTGTGTTGCAAATACATGAAATCTACCTTCTGCCTCTCTTCATTTACTATGTGTAATTAAAGTATATGGGATTATTTAAAAGGAGACTCAGTCTTGGTCATCATCATTATTCCCCCAACATTAGTGACACCATGGGGAGTACTGCCTAGGGGAGCAGGGGTGGGTGGGTTGAAACAGTGGAGGAGGAAGGTGTATGTTGCCCCTGGGCAATGCTTCGGTGTCCTCCGTAGCCTAGCCAGCTATGATATGTGTTTTCCTCTGGTTTTCTGAGTCTCAGCAATGCAGCAGTACAGCTCTCTAATTTTTCTGACTGCTGACAATTTATTTCCCTTTCCTCAGGCTCTCTTGCCATCATCATCATCATCATCATTTCCCTAACATTAGTACCACCATGGGGAGAACTACGTAGGGGAGCAGGGGTGGGTGGGTTGGAACAGTGGAGGAGGAAGGTGTTTGTTGACCCTGGGTATGCTCCGGTGTCCTCTGTAGCCTAGCCAGCTATGATATGTGTTTTCCTTAGGTTTTCTCAGTCTCAGCAATGCAGCAGCAGCAAAGCTCTCTCATTTGTCTGACTGCTGACCCTACCATCAGTGCCACAATGGGGAATACTACATAGGGGAGCAGGATTGGGTGGGTCAGGGTTGAAACAGTAGACGAGGAAGGTGCTTGCTTGACTCTGAGCCTCCTGGTAAGGTACCCTACCACACTCATTATGAAAAGTCTGCTTAAACTTACTGTTCATAGCTTTTTTATGCATTTTAACAGCATATTTTAATAGTACATGAGAAGCATTTAAAATGAAATGTATTTTGACCCTCAAAACCCTTCATTTAATTTCGGGCCAAAACGGGTCAATTCAGTTTTGCCCAGCCCAGCTCGAAATTGGCCTGCTGGGCCAAATTTGCTGACTCACATGGCCCTAGTACAAACAAAGCATTACATACTATATAGAAACAGACACCCATAGCCATACACCACTATATATACAGATGTAGAAGCACAGCACTACATACTACGTGTGTGCAGACACACACACACACAGTGTGCAAGACAGTTACGGTCAACATAAGCATTCTTCTATTAAGGCTGGGAAAAATGCTTATGTTGACCATAACTATCTTGCTTTGGCTCTCATTTGCTTATAGAGGTCAATCCGAGCCAGGCACTAAGCTCAAGGCAGGCTCGAGCCTGCTCTGACTTACCCACCTCTATAGTGCTCTGTGTATGCCTATGTATGTAGTGTTCTATATACAGCTCTGTATGTAGTGCTACTGCAGGCTGTTCTTCACATAGTACATTCACAGAACAAAGATGCTGCGAGCGCTCATCGGGCTGGTACTCTGAGAAGGGTAGCTACCCCAACTTCAAACTATGTCCACACACAGAGCACACGGAGGCATGAACTAACTGCAAAAATGCTACTAGTTTATTTTGGGTTCTGAGTCCCAAACCCCAGCGCTTCGGCGAATGCTCATTGGGGGTGTGGCTTACAGATAGGAGTTGAACGTTTCAAACACCCCTAATGAAAGCATTCGCCGAAGTGCTGGGGTCTGGGACTCAGCTTGCAGTAGCCAGGGCTTGGCTCACAATTTGGCTCCTAGAGTCAAATCAGACCCCTGGTTTGGCTCTAGGTGAAAAATTCCGGTCTTGCCCACCTCCAGAGCACTACATACACAGGTGTACATAGAGCACTACATACACAGCTGTACATAGAGCACTACATACACAGATGTACATAGAGCACTACCTACACAACTGTACATAGAGCACTACATACACAGCTATATACAGAGCACTACATACACAGCAGTACACAGAGCACTACATACTGTACACAAGTGTACATAGAGCACTCCGTACATAGGTGTACATAGAGCACTACATACACAGCTGTACATAGAGTACTACATACACAGATGTACACAGAGCACTACATGCACAGCTGTATACAGAGCACTACATACAAAGCAGTACATAGAGCACTACATACACAGATGTACATAGAGCACTACATACACAAGTGTACATAAAGCACTACATACACAGATGTACATAGAGTATTACATGCACAGGTGTATATAGAACACTACATACACAGCAGAACATACAGTACTATATAAACAGCTGTACATAGAGCACTACATACACAGCTATATACTGAGTACTACATACACAGCAGTACATAGAGCACTACATACACAAGTGAACATAGAGCATTACATACACAGATAGTACATAGAGCACTACATACACAAGTGAACATAGAGCATTACATACACAGATGTACATAGAGCACTACATACACAGCTGTATACAGAGCACTACATACACAGCAGTACATAGAGGCACTACATACACAGCAGTACATAGAGCACTACATACACAGATGTACATAGATCACTACATACACAGATGTACATACAGCACTACATACACAGATGTACGTAGAGCACTACATACACAGATGTACATAGAGCACTACATACACAGCAGTACATAGAGCACTACATGCACAGATGTATATAGAGCACTACATACACAGATGTACATTGAGCACTACATACACAAGTGTACATACAGCATTACATACACAGATGTACATAGAGCACTACATACACAGCAGTACATAGAGCACTACATGCACAGGTGTATATAGAGCACTACATACACAGGTGTACACAGAGCACTACATACACAGCTGTACATAGAGCACTACATACACAGCAGTACATAGAGCACTACATGCACAGGTGTATTTAGAGCACTACATACACAGCAGAAAATACAGTACTATATAAACAGCTGTTCATAGAGCACAACATACATAGCTGTACATAGAGCACTACATACACAAGTGTACATAGAGCATTACATACACAGATGTACATACAGCACTACATGCACAGGTGTATATAGAACACTACATACACAGCAGAACATACAGTACTATATAAACAGCTGCACACAGAGCACTACATACACAGCTATATACAGAGCACTACATACACAGCAGCATAGGCACTACATACACACAGAGTGTACATAGAGTATTACATACACAGATTTACATAGAGCACTACATACACAGATGTACATAGAGCACTACATACACAGCAGTACAAACAGTACTACATACACAGCAGTACATAGAGCACTATGTGCACAGCTGTACATAAGAGCAGTACATGCACAGCTGTACATAGAGCAGTACATACACAGGTGTACATAGAGCACTACATACACAGGTGTACATAGAGCACTACATACACAGATGTACATAGTGCACTACATACACAGATGTACATAGAGCACTACATACACAGATGTACATAGTGCACTACATACACAAGAGTAGATAGAGACATTACATACACAGATCTACATGAGGAGCACTACATACACAGATATACATAGAGTAGTACATATACACAGCAGTACATAGAGCACTTCATGGACAGGTGTATATGAGCACTACATACACAGGTGTAGATAGAGCACTACATACACAGCTGTACATAGAGCACTACATACACAGCAGTACATAGAGCACTACATACACAGCAGTACATACAGCACTACATACACAGGCTTACTTAGAGCACTACATACACAGCTGCACATAGAGCACTACATACACAGTCACATAGAGCACTACATGCACAGATGTACATAGAGCACTACATACACAGGTGTACATAGAGCACTACATACACAGCTGTACATAGAGCACTACATACACAGCAGTACATAGAGCACTACATGCACAGGTGTATTTAGAGCACTACATACACAGCAGAAAATACAGTACTATATAAACAGCTGTTCATAGAGCACAACATACATAGCTGTACATAGAGCACTACATACACAAGTGTACATAGAGCATTACATACACAGATGTACATACAGCACTACATGCACAGGTGTATATAGAACACTACATACACAGCAGAACATACAGTACTATATAAACAGCTGCACACAGAGCACTACATACACAGCTATATACAGAGCACTACATACACAGCAGTACATAGAGCACTACATACACAAGTGTACATAGAGTATTACATACACAGATTTACATAGAGCACTACATACACAGATGTACATAGAGCACTACATACACAGCAGTACAAACAGTACTACATACACAGCAGTACATAGGGCACTATGTGCACAGCTGTACATAGAGCAGTACATGCACAGCTGTACATAGAGCACTACATACACAGGTGTACATAGAGCACTACATACACAGATGTACATAGAGCACTACATACACAGGTGTACATAGAGCACTACATACACAGATGTACATAGTGCACTACATACACAAGAGTACCTAGAGCACTACATACACAGATGTACATAGAGCACTACATACACAGATGTACATAGTGCACTACATACACAAGAGTAGATAGAACATTACATACACAGATCTACATAGAGGAGCACTACATACACAGATATACATAGAGTATTACATATACAGCAGTACATAGAGCACTTCATGGACAGGTGTATATAGAGCACTACATACACAGGTGTAGATAGAGCACTACATACACAGCTGTACATAGAGCACTACATACACAGCAGTACATAGAGCACTACATACACAGCAGTACATACAGCACTACATACACAGGCTTATTTAGAGCACTACATACACAGCTGCACATAGAGCACTACATACACAGGTCTACATACAGCACTACATACACAGATGTACATAGAGCACTACATACACAAGTGTACATAGAGCACTACATACACAGGTGTATATAGAGCACTACATACACAGGTGTAGCTAGAGCATTACATACACAGATGTACATAGAGCACTACATACACAAGTGTACATAGAGCATTACATACACAGATGTACATAGAGCACTCCATACACAGATGTACATACATACATATATAGATACATAGACAGTGTCGGCAGATACATAGAGCACTACATACACAGCAGTACATAGAGCACTGCATGCACAGGTGTGTATAGAGCACTACATACACAGGTGTACACAGAGCACTACATACACAGCTGTACATAGAACACTACATATACAGCAGTACATAGAGCACTACATGCACAGGTGTATTTACAGCACTACATACACAGCAGAAAATACAGTACTATATAAACAGCTGTTCATAGAGCACGACATACACAGCTGTACATAGAGCACTACATACACAGATGTACATAGAGCACTACATACACAAGTGTACATAGAGCATTGCATGCACAGGTGTACATAGAGTACTACATGCACAGGTGTATATAGAGCACTACATGCACAGCAGAACATACAGTACTATATAAACTGCTGTACATAGAGCACTACATACACAGCTATATACAGAGGACTACACACACACAGCAGTAGATAGAGCACTACATATACAAGTGTACATAGAGCACTACATACACAGATTTACATAGAGCACTACATACACAGATATACATAGAGCACTACATACACAGGAGTACATTGAACACTACATACACAGCAGTACATAGAGCACTACATACACAGGTGCACGTGGAACACTACTTACACAAGTGTACAAAGAGCACTACATACACAGCTGTACATAGAGCACTACATACACAGCTTTACCTAGAGCACTACATACAGCACTACATACAGGGGCATACATGAAACACTACATACACAGGTGTACATTGAGCACTGCATACACCACTGTATATAGAGCACTACATACACATGTGTACATAGAGCACTACATACACAGATGTTATACAGAGCACTAAATCTCAAGTTTACATTGAGTGCTGTATACAAAGGTGTACATTGAGTACTACTATACAGCTTACATAGAGCACTACATACAGAGCTGTACAAATAGCTCTACATACACAGCTTACATAGAGTATTACAAACACCACAGGTGTCATGGAGCACTACATACAGAGCTGTACAAATAGCTCTACATACACAGCTTACATAGGCATTACATACACCACAGGTGTACATGGAGCACTACATACATGGGTGTAGAATAAGCTCTACATACACATGTGTACATAGTTACACTACATCACACAGGTGTACATAAAGCATTACATACACAGCTGTGTACAAAAGCACTACATATACAGCTTACATAGAGCACTACAGACACATATGTACATGGAGCACTACATACACAGTTGCACATACAGCTCTACATACACAGCTGTACATAGAGCACTGAATGCACATCTGTACATAGAGCACTACAGACACAACTGCTGAGAATACTACATACACAGATGCACATAGAGCACTACATACACAGCAGTAGATGAGGCACTACATACACAAGTGTACATAGAGGCACTACATACACAGCTGTACATAGAGCACTACATACACAGCTGTACATAGAGCACTACGTACACAACACCTTAAAACTAAGTACTACGGTTCTATGTCTTAATAGCGAACATGGAACAGTGATCATTATTATGGTGAGTGCATATTGCCGAAAAATCAGCGATATACTGTTACCAGTGAACCAACACATGGCAATCTAAAATGTTTCTGCAGTAGGCTGTGCCTCCTCCCTCATGGGGGGCTTTGCCCCCTGCTCCCCCCCCCCTCCGAAGGATTTCTAACTTCAGGCGGTGCATGTCAGGGAAGGGGCACAAATTCAGAGAAAAATGAATTAAGTCTGGAGCCAGGCAGTGGCAAAATGTACACCCGTCCATCTCCTGCCCAGACCCAGTACCTGCTATGCCACAGCCAGCCTCCCTCACCACATGGCTGGCTCGGCGGCAGCAGACACAGTCCCTCCCAATAGCCATCTTCCTTTCCCTCCCCTAATTCCCTCTTTCAGTCATTTTCGCCTAACATGGCGGGTACACCTGTTTGCTACCCTTGCAGGTATCCGATCCCAATTGCCCCGAATATGGAATCACCATTTTGATGCACGTCCATGTCACTATGATCGCCGGACACTGAGCACTACATACAGAGATGTACATAGAGCACAACATACATAGGTATACACTGAGTACTACATACATATACACACACACACACTCACTGCCTACCTCGCTGTACACACTCACACACTAGGAGAAGAGAAGAGCATCCAGGGGCTTTAAGAGGTAAAGTCTGCCTCCATCCTGCTGGATTTCAGAAGGGGTGTTAGCCCATCGATGCTGTGCGTTGACTGCTCCGCCCACCCCAGCTCTACATTTCTTGATCCTCACTGGTCACATGACCACGACCACACCCTCTGCTGTCTAAGTGTCCACTTTCCTATTTGCAGCTTGTACTTTTTTACCACTAGGAGTCACTGCTGTGCCCTTCCTAGCACCTGACCTTCCTTCCTCAATCCACTCTATTTAGCTCCCAATCTCTGCTCCTCCTTGCATTACTACAACTATACCCCACTATAACCCTTATTTTCTCCCCTTTTGGGACTATCCCAGTGTGAGGCTCGAACCCTGGACCCTTGGCACTAAAGTCCACAGCTCTACCACTAAGCCAATGGATCTGGCTGATTTCTTTCTGTTTGTTTAGCAACCTTAAACTCGTCGCTGCCCCCTCCCACCCTTTACTCATAATGACCCTGCCTGCTGGCGCGACCTCTGCCTCCTGGCTTGCACTGCTAGCCCTAGCCTCCCTCATCTTGCTAGGTCACTCACCACATGCCCACCAACAAGGTGAGTTAAAACCGCCTCTCATCAGGCCTCTCACCCTAACCCCCCCACCTCCATCATGGGGCCACTGCACTCACTATTCCAATGGACTGTACCCATATCCCATCCTGCTGGTGTTGCCACGTTATGGCAATGGACGCTTCTTTGCCTTGCCTCGCCCTCTCTTCAGCAGCTACCTATCCCCATATCCTTGCGCTGCTCCCCCTCCTCCCAGATGGCACCTAGACTGTTGCAGAAATGATAAAACTAGCATCTTTCGCATCCTCCTGCTATTTCTCTTAGAAGACGTCCACCTAACCCAGGCCCCACCCAACCCCCAGTTACTACTTCTAAGGATCTTAAAATTGCCTCCCTGAATATATGTAGCCTCCTTAACAAATTTGACTCCTTTCAAGGCTGGGTTGCCCAGAATCACCCTGATGTCATCTCAGTAGTTCCACTCTGTCCTCACCTATCTACACACTCTCCCTGACGAGGAAGAGGTCATTGCCCTGGGGGACTTTAATATCAATTGGCTAGCTGACACATCGGCACCCTTCAGGGATGTGTCAGCCTCTCAAAACCTATCCCAGCTTGTGACCACCACCAATAGATTCAACCAGAGTTCTGGCACGGCTGCCCTCCTTGATCTGGTGCTCACCAATGCACCCCACAAAGCAACCCAGATCACGGTTTTACCCGATGCCCTGAGTGATCATTCCCCGGTGCTTTGCCACTGGTCATATATTGTGAGAAAGCCCCTCACGCTGTCTCAAACCTGGCAAACTTCGGGCCCTTAGACAATGTCTCCCAACCAGTGACTGGTCCCCATTTCCAGCCCACTTGGACATTGACGCACTGTTCTTTACCACTTCATCGACACCTTCAACTCTGCCTGTGACGGTATGCACCCCTTAAACAAACAGATTAGGTCAAGGGGATGACACACCTTGGATGTCACAAGCCCTTTTAGACTCACTGCTACTTGGGGCTTGGGGTGCAAGTTCTGGGATTCTCTCAAAGAGCTCAGTGGTAAAGCCTCCTCTGCACCCCCTTCCCAACTCTAGGTGAATGGGTCTATCACCACAGACCCTGCCCTGATTGCAAATACATGTAATGCCTCTTTCTCTGACCTCAGTAGTGTTCTCCCCCAATTTCTTCTCCCCCACCCCGTACACCTCCTATCTCCCCACCACCCCCCCATTCCACTTTAAAACAGTATCACAGCATGATGCTGCCCCCCTTCTCCTCAAGGCCCTCAGCAAATCTAGATTCAGCAGCAACACACTTGATCTTAAGATGCTTAGGCTCACCTTTAACGAAGTTCTTCTCCCACTCACCATGCTCCTAAACCGCTCCCTATCACTGGGTCAGTTTCCCTCTAAATGGAAATCAGCTCTCATTACACTCATCCTAAAGAGTAGTGACTGCACGCAGCCTGGAAACTACCACCCCATCTCAATCCTGCCCCCCCCAAAGCCTTGGAGAAAATTGTGGCCACACAACTTACTGACTACCTTTCAAAGTATAGCCTTCTGTGCCCAGAGCAGCATGGCTCCACCACAACCACAGTACTACCACAGCTCTCTTGGAGTTCACTAATGCCCTCCACACATCACTGGATACAGGTCACATTGCTGGTGCTGTTTTTATAGACCTTTCCAAGGCATTTGATACGATGCACCACACACTACTACTGGAATCCCTCACACAAATTGGCCTGTCCCCTGAGACCTCTGGCTGGTTCGCCAGTTATCTGACAAAGAGAACTCAGATGGTCAGACTTGCCCAAACCCAGTCCTCCCCCCTCCAAGTCAGGTCGGGAGACCCACAGAGCTCTATTCTTGACCTCCTCCTTTTCTCGCTTTTCCTCAACTCCCTACCCAAAGACTGCTCTGGAAAACTACTCCTGTATGCAGATGATGCCATCCTCTACAGCTCCCTACATACAGAGCTGTATATAGAGCACTACATACACAGGTATATATGGAACGCCACATACACAGATGTACATACAGCAGGACATACACAGCTGTATATAGAGTGCTACATACACAGGTGTACATAGAGCAAAACATATACAGGTGTACATAGAGCACTACATACACAGCTGTACATACAGCACTACATACACAACTGTATATAGAGCAGTACATTCACAGCTGTATATAGAGCACTACATACACAGGTGTACATGCAACACTACATACACAAGTGTACATAAAAACTACATACACAGCTATACATAGAGCACTGCATACACAGCTGTACATGGAGACACTTCATACACAGGTTTGAGATAAAGCACTACATACACAGGAGCTCATGAGAGCACTACATAGATAGGTTTACATAGAACACTACATACGCAGCTGTATATAGAGCACTATATACACAGATTTACATATAGCACTACATACACAGGAGCTCATAGAGCACTACATAGATAGGTTTACATAGAACACTACATACGCAGCTGTATATAGAGCACTATATACACAGATTTACATATAGCACTACATACACAGGTGTACATAGAGCATTACATAAACAACTGTATATTGAGTACTACATATACAGGTGTACATAGAGCACTTCATTCACAGCTGTACACACAGCACTACATACACAGCTGTATACAGAAGACTACATACACAGGTATACATGGGACACACTACGACACAGGTGTACATAGAGCACAACATACACAGCTGTATATAGAGCACTACAAACACAGGTGTACATAGAGCAGAACATACAGGTGTACCTAGAGTACTACATACACAGCACTACATAGAGGACTACATACACAGCTGTACATAGAGGACTTCATACACAGGCGCATATAGAGTACTACATACACACTTTTACCAAGAGCACTGCATACACAGGTGTACATAGAGCACTACATGCTCTGCATACACAGGTGCACATTGAACACCACATACACAGGTGTAGATAGAGAACTACATAAACAGCTGTATATAGAGCACTACCTACACAGCTGTACATGGAACACTGCATGCACAAGTGTACACCGAACACTACATACACAGTTTTATCTAAAACACTACATACACAGGTGTACATAGAGAACTGCATACACAAGTTTACATAGATTGCTACATACAAAGGTGTACATAGAGAACTGTATTCACAAGCGTACATTTAACACTACATACACAGATGTACATAGAGCACTACATACACAGCTGTATACAGAGCACTACATCACAAGTGTACACGGAACACTACATACACAGGTGTACATAGAGCACTACATACACAGGTGCTCATAGAGCACTACATACAGAGGTTTACATAGAACACTACATACACAGCTGTATATAGAGCACCATATACACAGATTTACATATAGCACTACATACACAGGTGTACATAGAGCACTAGATACACAGCTATACATAGAGCACTCCATACACAGCTTGCATAGAGCACTACATGCAGAGGTGTGCATGTAATGCTACATACACAGGTGTACATAGAGCACTACATACACAGCTATATATAGAGCTGTACATACACAAGTGTACATAGAGCACTACATACACAAGTGTAGATACAGCACTGCATACACAGCTGTATATAGAGCACTGCATACATAAGTGTACAGAGTGCTTATCATACACAGATGTATATGGAGCAGCACTACGTACACAAGTGTACATAGAGCACTACAAACACAGCTGTACAAAGAACAGTACAAACACAGCATACATAGTGCACTACATACACTGGTGTACATAGTGCACTACATATGCAGGTGTACATAGAGCACTACATACACAGCTGTACATAGAGCACTACATACACCTCTGTATGTAGCCCCTAGGTGGCGCTATCCCAAGGGCTACTACCCCTGCCTGCTTGCTTGGCTAGTAGCAGGTTAAGGTGCCTGGGTAATGAAATGGGTGCCTCCAATCAGAGGTCAGAGTTGTTAGTGGTCAAGCTGACCTGGGCACAGCACTCTGGGACACTGTAACCCCCCCCCTCTTTCCCCTCTAGCGGCCTGAACAATATACAATAATTACTTTCACAATTACCCTTATTCACCAGGCAATTACCCACACTGTTTGCACTTACCACCAGGGCTGGTTCCTCTCATTAGTTCTCACACTTTGTGATAGTGAGCCTCCCCCAAGCCATGAAAAAGATTTCGAGCCTCCCTCAAATTTGGAAAAAATCTTGGCCTCCCACAGAAAAAATAAATCCTACTTACACAGTACACCAGGAATAAAGTGAAACTAATAAAGTTAACTGAGTATATTCTCTTTTAGTCAGCTTATTGCTCTCTACCCGACCCGACACCCCAGGTTATACTTGTCCTCCACTTTACTGACTCTTGGGCCCTTGTTACTCTGTTTCATCTCTGTCTGGAACAACTAGCCAAGCCACTTCATCTCCCCTCTTATCCTGCAGTAGGTAACTTCCTGTACCCTTACTTCAGGTCACACCTGAAAACATGCATCGAATCACTACCTTTCTCAGTCACTAATTTACATATAAATGTCTACTATAGAAATGAGCCTTGACTCAGTGTGCCTTTCCAAGTCACTAATTTGCATATAAATACCTATTGTAGAAACAAGCCTTGACTCAGCATGTCTCCCCAGGCATTGATTTACCTATGAATACATACCTATAAACAAGCTTTGGCTCAATGGGGACTTCCTGGTCTAAATTTGTGCATAAGTAAACAATCTCACCTGCAATCATCCATATTTAGTTTGTTTTATCCTTTCACACAAAACAGCCAAAACTTAAAACTGAAATACTGTACATTCTCAGATTTGACTGGGCCTCCCCTGGAACAAGCAGGGGCCTCCCTTGGGAGGCTGGCCCCACAATTTGAGAACCACTGCTAGCTGTACCCGGGGACCCCCTGTAAAACAAGGTTAAGCACAGCAAATAGCAACAGTTCAGTACTTTTGGCACAAACTGGAATCACAGTCAGGTTAAATGCAAACAAAGTTAAATATAATTTATTCAGGGGACTTGAACAAGGGAGGGGCGTAATCAGGTTGATTTGCTTAAAAGCTATATTAATCAGACAGTTATGCAGGCAGTTCAGAGTTCCCACAGTCACACTCTGGGCACCAGGTGAGGAAAGCGGTGGGCTAGCCAGGAGCGTTGCAGCTGGTTGGGGCCCTGTGATGGAAGAAAGCAACATGCACAACACACACTATTTGTAATCCGGAGCCGGAGGGCTCAGTTCATGAAAGAAAAGGCAACAAGACAATCAGATGACAACACTTTTAGATTTAGCTGTTGTTGCAGGGAGCTACCCTGATGTTTACTCATGATACCCACTACTGGACACAGGCAGGATGAAATCGAGACTGCAGGCTGTTGAGCTGGAGTGCCTGGAGAAGCAGGGCCCACATGAATCACCGAGGCATAGTTCCTGTTGAAGACGTTGAGCAGGGGGCTGATCCCCAGGCCAGTCTCTCGTCGGTGACTTTCTCTGTGTAGCAGGTATTCTGGCTGGACCAGTGTAGCAGGGTCCAGGCAAATGGAAATGGATATGGATTCAGTCCGTGGAGCTGGATACAGCCTCCAGAAAGCAAAACTCAGTTCAGACACACAGTGGGGAACCAAATCACGACCCACTATAAGCACACAGCACATTCACATGTAAGGAAATTCCACTGTACCAGGCAAATGGCTCTCCGGTCGCAATTAGAGAGTCTCTGCACAATCAGGAGTTCAGAGGTAGCTGGAAGTCCTGACAGGCTGATTGCTTTCACCAAATCTTTAGTGTTCTTCAGGTCAAAGTCTGGTCACAATTCAGTGGCTTAATTTACTTTCCAAATTCAGATTCAGTCTGAAAAAAAAAACAAAAAACACAAGTTCCCTTTCAGGAACAGCAGGCAGGCATGCAGGCCAAACTCAGGCCTTCCACAGTTCTTCAGTACGAATCCACTATGGATTGCTGCTCAAACTATCTTGAGCTGTTATTTCTTCACTTCCCAACTCAGATCTAATTGAAACTGCAAACAGTGTGGGACTTTCCCAAGATCCAAAAGGTTTGGTTGCTTGATCTGTCTGTCAGTCACAACAAGGGCTCCCCTCCAGGTTATTTTAGGTGCCAAAAGCCCAAACTACAATTCCTACAAGTTTTGGCCCCACCAAGCCCCTGTAGGTAGGCTCCATTTTAGAGTCCCAAATGTACTGATTGGTCCATTCTGCAGTCCAGGACCAAGATGATGGAAACAAACAGAACTGTCCATGCTGCAAAGAAGGCAGGTTAGAACAAACTGCAATATTATTACTACTCTAACAAATGATCAGCAAACAAGTACATCTTCTAACAGAGCTCCCTCTCAGATTAATTATGACAGCAATCCAGGCAGCTCTTAAAGAGACAGTACACAGAGGCTATACAGGCACTCTCTGGCAATCACATACCCTCTCAACTGTCCCTGATTTTCAGGGACGTCCCTGATTTTGCCTCAAAATTTTCCTCTGTCCCTCATAAAATTTCTGTTTTTGTGGCTGAACAGTGGGGATTGTAGGCATAAAATAATGTTAAACATTAAAGTTACAGGCTAGTTCTTCATCAGAAAATGCTTCTTACACTAATTCCCTTATTCCTAACAGCTTTCTGAGTAAGTATTACCAATTTTTAAGATGTGTCCCTGATTTTGGGTCTCTGTCCCTGATTTTTTTAAGCCTTGTCCCTGATTTATGAGGTAAGTGGTTGAGAGGTATGCTGGCAATACATTCAAACTGCTAAAACGCAGAACACCAGCCTGGCAGTGAGCATTTAGGCAAGCTCAAGGAAGACTTTTCGGGAACCCCCATTTGTAGGGGGGTTATATGTACATAGAGCACTACATACACAGCTTACATCGAGCACTGCATACACAGGTCTACATAGAGCGCTACATATAGAGGTGTGCATAGAGCACTACAAGCATAGGTGTACGTAGAGCACTACATGCATAGCTTACATAGAGCTCTACATACACAGGTTTACATAGAGTACTATATACACAGGTGTACATAGAGCACTACATACACAGGTGTACATGGAGCACTACATACACAGCTAAGGTAGAGTACTACGTACACAGGTGTATATAGAGCACTTCATATACAGGTGTGCCTAGAGCACTACATACACAACTGAACATAGAGCACTACATGCACAGCTTACATAGTGCACTACATACACAGGTGTACATAGAGCAATACATACACAGCTTACATAGTGCACTACATACACAGGTGTACATAGAGCACTACATACACAGCTTACATAGTGCACAACATACACAGGTGTACATAGAGCACTACATACACAGGTGTACATAGAGCACTATATGCACAGGTGTACATAGAGCACTACATACACAGCTTACTTAGTGCACTACATACACAGGTGTATATAGAGCACTACATATACAGCTTACATAGTGCACAACATACACAGGTGTACATAGAGCACTACATACACAGGTGTACATAGAGCACTACATACACAGCTTACTTAGTGCACTACATACACAGGTGTATATAGAGCACTACATATACAGCTTACATAGTGCACTACATACACAGGTGTACATAGAGCACTACATACGCAGGTGTACATACAGCACTACATGCACAGGTGTACATAGAGCACTACATACACAGGTGTACATAGAGCTCTACACTCAGATGCACACAGCAGCATATACATGGACACACACAGACAACACTACATACACAGACAGATCGACTTTGGAAAGGGGCCAAGCAGGGTTTTTAAGTCTCTGAGGAATCCACTGGGCACAGAAGTCTCTGTGGAAACTGCCAGGCACAGAGAGTGATTTTTAACTATCACTTCATTTAACTGCAATTCAAATAACCCTTTATCCACATATTGGCATTCTGAGTCATGCAGTAAGGGGTTTATTTAATTTGTCCGGACACCCTTGCTGTTTCCCTGTCCTGGGATCATTCACAGCTGAGACACCACGGATCATAAATGCTACAGGGCTCAGAAGAGGTGCCTTAGTTGAATGACAAACAAGTTCATTTCAATGTTACATTTTCTCAATAGCACGTTTACACTAACATAACATTACCAGTGGCTAGCATAAGCATAATTTCTAGCACCTTGCCCTGGCACAGACTGCTGGCCTCCACTTCTGAGGGACCGATTTTATTGAGAGAGACTCCCAATTAGGGGTCTCTGTGGGGTGCTCCATCTGTCTACCAAAACTTGTGACTTGCCTGGTTACATTTAGTAACGTCAACATAGAAAGAGGGGTGTAGTCCTGGTGCAGGGCCTGTGTGTCCACAGAGGCAGCCGACCCCTTTTATAAATTCCAACTAAAGAGAGTAAATGCATTCACAGACAGAATAAATACATTCCACCATTATGCAAATAACAGTCTTTCTTAGGCACCTTGTGTGAAAGTCCCAACACAATCTTAGGCCTCAACACTCACGCTGCTGGATATTGAAAGTGCTCTAGTGGCAGTGTAGTTTATGTTAATAAAATTGATTACATCCACTATTAATGAGAGCAGAGAAACTGTACTTTTCAAGCAAATCTAAAATGGATTATGGTAAATTTGGGCTGGCAGTATAACCTAGAGGTTAGAGTGGTGAGCTGTGAATGAGCTTGGTACATCAAGCAGACCAGACCTGGGTTTGATTGTCACAACCTCCACTTGCATACTGTGTGACTCTGAGCAAGTCACTTAACCACCCAGTGCTCCCAGGTCGCCCCTGAAAACAGGCACTTGTGCCTAGTGGGCCTTACCCAGTTACCAAAGACTAAAATGAAAAAAAAAATCCCACATGGAAGCAGCCACAATGCCCCTTCCACCCACAGCAAAGCCCTGTGAAGGGCCAAGCGGCCTAGGATTATGTTGGACCTTTCACACTGGGTGCCGAATAAAGACTGCTATTTACAGAATGTTTGAGTGGATTCATTCTGTCTGTGAGTATGTTCACTGACTGTTTGCTTGGTTATATTTAGTCCCTGGGAACCCACACCATTTCTATGTACCTTAATCATGTAATCCTTCCGACAAGCACATCACAACCCTGGATACCATCACTCTTAGTTTTTTACTCATCAGGGATGCTGCACAAGGGGGCATCCAGCTGTGTGACTCACTCCATAACCCCCCTGAGGGGCTACCTTTTTGTAGCCACCACCACTTTGGTACAAAAGCTGCTTAGGTTCAGCTTCTGACTCCAGACATCCACACAGGCCCTTGGCTTGTCAGGCATATTGCCTACACATTCTGTCTCCTCCATGAACTTCCAGAACTTGGCTCCATCCTCTTTTATTGTCTAAGGACATTCCCATCTGTCCAGAGCTGGGGGTGGGGGGACAAACTATACCATTTACTCCCAGCACTGGCATGGGATGCAAGTTACACCTGCTTGCTAACAAAAAGGTCATAGAGACCATTTTGTGGTGCTGAGCTAGAGATTGCTCAAGCAGAATCAGTGTTGGACATTGCAAAGGCATGCTGCTATGTTGCTTCCTGCTCTGGGGCTGAGGATCCGGAAGCAAGGAGTACTGTGTCATCTGCATACATACAGCTATTTGTGGAGACAGCTTGGGGATGGTAACCGAGAAAAATGGAAAACAGGACAGGGCCCAAGATAATGTCCAGAGGGACTCCCAAGGTGGTGAGATGGGAGTTTAAGGCGTCACTTACTTGGACCAACTGATGCCTGTTGAACAGGTAGGAGTGGAACCTGCTGACCAACAGCTCAGAAATTCATACCTAGCTCATGAGTTTGCTAAGTAGGAGGGCATCGAAAATAATGCTAGTTATGAATAGTTTTTGTATACAAGGATGTGTGGATTGTGTGTTCACTTGCCATTGAGACGCAGACTTAGTGGGAGTTAAAAATGGTTGCGATGTCAGTGCAGGTATATTTTATGTTTTTGCACTGGTTATAGATTTTCAATAAAGGTATGGCAAGCACAGGCAGTCTTGGTTTTGGTATGTACATTTAAAAAGAGACTGTAACTGTTACCACAAAATTAAAGTGCGGACCTTATTTGGGTACTTAAAAAAAAAACTATCAGTTAAAGAGTACAACTTAAAGTTCAAAGGGCCTAATGTGTGTTGTAGTGATTGTTGAATGTCTTGGCAAGACTGGCAAACAGTGAGTAGACCCTGCTCCATCTCCTTCAGAACAGAGTCAGTAGTAAGTTTGTATAGGAATAAAACTTTATAAATTTCAATGCACTCATCTCACATTATGTTTTGCATAATCACTTTATTTCACTTGCAGAGTTCAAATTAATCCCTGGGTTTCCTCCCATTTCGCTTTTTTTTGTGCTCTTCATATTTGCACATTTTCAGTTATCTGTCACTGCCCTAGTGCTAGTTTCTTACCTGCATGCATTTCCTTTAAAGGAAAGTTTAGCCAAGGTTGGCCTTTGCAGAGCTCTGCTTTCACACAGTAGCCACATTACATGCAAGCGCGTGTGAAACTTCATTACATTAATGGAAATTAAGTAATATTGATACCTTTTCCACTATGGTTCTCATTTTCCTCTTGCACCCTCTGATCTAAACTTCCTGTTGCATTATAACTGTTATGAAATGTTTTTTTTCGGTGGGTTTTTAATGCAGTGCCCTCACTCAGGTGTATAGCATTTGGTTCCTGTAATACTTCTGGTCCCCCATACAAATTACGTATTTTTGCCTCCTTAATGTTTTAATTTCATTAGGTACAGATGCTGTAAATTAATTTTATAAATTCACTGCAAGCTGTGATCCTCATCATAGTAATCTTGCCACTCACCAGGATAGCTTTTTTCATGTGCAGTAATGCTGTTATGCTGTTTTACATTGCCAGCTGTATTTAAGTGTTTACAGACCCTAGCAACGACATCATTTTATGGTCAGTACCATCATACCAGAATCAGTCCTTTGGAGGTATCCCTTTAGATTTTTTCCTTGTAAATATGGACCAGTTTTGGGTCCCTGGCAGCTACTAAGTTGCTATACATGTAGGTGCCACCTTTTATGTCATTTGCAGAGGACTATATAGGTAGCCTTACTACACACTTTGTTCACCTCTGAGGAAGACGCTTTTGTAACCTCAAAGTGCGAGGCTCATCAGACCAAGCACAGGTTTGTTGTATTTACCAATGTGTAATAAATTTCTAATCTTTTGCATCTATCCTTGGGAGTGCTTGGCTTCTTCATTTGAGGACAGTAAGCAAGCTGTGAAAATGATGAGACAGTGGAGTGTGATTTCACGAAGCCCAATTGGAAGGGGCTAAGAAAGGAGGAGGATTAAAGAAAGGAGGAGGACTCATGAAAGGTGGAGTCAACTGAGAAGGAGAGCTGGAGAGCACAAGTTCTGTCTTCATTTTGGTCAGTGCAGGCAGCAAAGAGATGAGGCAGTAGTTTCCCGTGGAAAGAGCCACTGGATCTTGGATTCCTCAGTTGATATGGCTTGCATCATAAAGACCTAGCTTGGTGAGGATGCTGGCCCTGAGTTAGAGTCGGTTGTTCCAGCCAGATTCTCCATGGCCCACTGCCTCAGGATGAATCATGAGGAGGAGGTCATCTGTTCCAGATCTGAGCTGAACTTGGTGATGCACGTAGTGGGAAATATTTTGTCATTTGAATGCATGACCGTGCATGGGGGTCCATGTGCAGGTTGCAGGATATTCCTCATGTATCAGCTTCCTGGGCCTGAGGGGGATTTTTCTGCGACGTCATCACTGACAGGGTGTTTGAGTTGCCCAGATGGCTTTTTTTGGGTGATTTCAATACCTGGGTTGATGATGAACACATACATTTTGGACAAGATTTCTTTTGGGAATAAAGTCCCTAGGCCTTGCACAAGCTGCTGCATCTGCAACTCATCAACATGACTATGCCTTGGACATGGTATTTTCCTCAAGGCTCTGTGTTAAAGGTCTCAAGACTGATCCAATCAATTGGTCAGACCACTGCACTATCAAGTTCTCCTTCAGGCCCCCCCTTGTAGTCCACCACAGTGAAGATGGTCCAGTACCACACTTTAAGAGGGATATAGCAAGAAGGACTCCTGGCAGTGCTAGATATCTTGGGTGTGGTGGTGGCACATGCCAGTGGATTGCAGAAGGCTGTGGTAGCCTTCAACCATGTGGTATCTACCCGTGTATGCTCTCTGGTATCATGCCGTGGCTAGCCATGGTACAATGGTGAGCCAAGGGAGATGAAAGCAAGAGGGCAGAGGTTGGAGTATTGTTGGAGGAGATCCAGGGTCAAAGAGGGCAGACTGGCTTTGAATATTCACTATGGTGACTACCAAAGGGCAATGATCCAGAAAAAAACAGGATTTCTGTCAAGGGAGATTGCTGCTCAGAAGAACTGACCGGTTCAGCTCTTTTAGAATTTGGACAGGTTACTCTGTCCAGCCTGTCTGGAGTCTGCAAAAGTTTTTCACCCGCTAAATACAAGGAGTTTGTTTGATTCTTCTCGGGCAAGGTGTCCTCTTTTTCAGCCAGGATCTCTCTGAGTGGGCTGTGGCAACCCAGCAGGGCTGAGCCTACACTGCTCAGACTTATTCAGTTGCCATGGGGAGAGTTTAGGCCAGTGACAATAGAAGAGGTGAATGGGGTGAGCTGCAAGCAACATTGTGAATGGGATGAGCTGTGACCAACATTTTGCAAACTGGATCCAGGCCCAGCAAGACTACTGGTGAGTTGCATCAGGCAGCTGGGCCTGGTGTTTGTTGGGACTGTCCGAGGCTCCTTGTTGGAGGGGATCTTTCCAGCTGCATTGAAAGATGCACTGGGGAAACCCCTTCTGAAAAAAAAAAACACATCTTTGGACCCAGACATCGTGGTGTATTACTGATCGATCTCTAATGTGCCCTTTTGGGCAGGTTATTGACAAGGTGGTTGTGTTGCAGCTTGAGGCACACCTTCTTGTCTTTGACATCTATGGAGATCTTAGTTCAAGAAACAGCTTGCAGCAGGTTACACCAACCAGGATCCCATGGAAAATTCTAGCTAGCAGCATCCAGGGGGACCGCCCCGACATTGGCCCTCCCCGATGTCAGGCATCACATAAAAGTGGCGGTCCCCAGCATCCCCAGTTCTTTCCCCGCTGTCGACTTCGCCAGCATTGGCCCTATGGATGCCTGAGCAGATGAACGACGTGTGAAATCTTTAAATATCTTTCCTTCAGAAACTTTTGTCCTGAAATCTGACCAACATCTCTCCTATCCTCCTCCCGATAAGGAAATAGTTCCCTAACTGCTTGGGAATCAGTCCTAATGGTGTAACCTGCTGCAAGAGCTGTTTCTCGAAGTAAGATAGTAGTTATGTAAGAACTTACCATAACAGTAGATCTTTGAGAACAGCTCTTGCAGCAGGTAGTTTCCATCCCACCTTCCCCTCTGGAGGTTGAGTCTTCTGACTTAGTTTCTAGGCTACAAGCATCTTTGACGCCATTTTAAACTAACCTTCCTTTGGAAGTGGATCCTCGGTCTCCCCTTCAGATGTCACCTTTGGGCCAGGAGTCTCCGGCGGGAGAACTGGGGATGCTGGGGGACCGCCCCCTTTTATGTGATGCCTGACGTCGGGGAGGGGTCTATGTTGGGGGCAGTCCCCCGATAGATACTGCTAGCTAGAATTTTCCGTGCGGTCCTGGTGCCTGCTGGCTTCAGTACTAATGGTGTAACCTGCTGCACAAGCTGTTCTCGAAGATCTACTGTTGCGGTAAGTTCTTACGTAACTGTACTATTCTTTAGTCCAGTTTTAGGTCTAAGCATAGTATGGAGACCGCACCAGTCAGGGTGCACAATGACCTTCTCAAGGTGAGGGATGTGACAGAGCAGTCAGTTCTTGTCTTTCTCAATTTCTCTTTAGCCTTAGACACAGTTTATTTATTTATTTTTATTTATTTCAGATTAGGATTAATTTATTTGAACCGAGGACTTGTTTACAAAGACTCCAAGTCAACAGGGAGTACAAGACATATACAGGTAATACACAGTGGATACAGCAGACAGCAAAATAACATGTAGGTAAAAAGTGCAGTTACAGCACTAAGTGGGTATTTAAGACAGCAAGTGAAGAAAACAAGGCTACACTTGTGGAATAACCAGTTGAAACCGCACTACTTAAGTGAGCTACAGTGCTTTATAGATGTCTAGTAGCAGTTCAGACAGGGAGCCCCCAGTCTGTAGTAGGACATTGGATGCAGCCAGGCATGGCTTTGTCGGGGGGGGGTAGAAGACAGGGGTGGGGGGAAGGGGGGCAGGTGGGTAGTCAAAGACAGGTGGATGAGAAGGAGAGAGGATGGTGTTGGACAGGAGCAGGACCAGCTAGGGCAGCCGTGAGCTAACAGAAACACTGACAGTTGGATTTGCTGGTAAGGAGAGATCGTAGCCCGACTTTAAATTGGCTTAGTCTGGGAGAATCGGCAAGGTCAGCAGGCAAATCATTGAACCACTGTGGGCCATGGGTGGTTGTTGGACTGGTTAAGGGAGTATGTAGGCTTCACTGGCATGGTTATCTGCTGGTTTGAGCACAACCTCAGGGATAGGATAGGACACAGAGGGTGGTGTTGGTGGAATTTCTTCTCACCCCCAGTGGCACTGCCCTGTAGCATATCCCAGGGCTCATTCCTTTTGCAGTGTATATGCTGTCATGGTAGGGATCATTAGACAGTATGGACTGTGGTTACACTGCTATGCAGATGATACCCAGCTGTATCTGTCATTTGCACCCAGGATGCCTGGTGCAGTGGATGTGTTAAATAAATGCTTGGCTGAGATTCAGGACTGGATGTCATTGAGCTGGTTAAGACTCAGCCCTGACAACACTAAAGTACTAGTTGTTGAGCCAGGCCAAAAGGGGAGAGTGGCAGCTATTGAGAGGGAGACAGGACTTTGGCTTGATTCCTCTAGGCTTTTGGCTGCCACTAAGGTGATATATCCTTTACGAAAATGAAATATATTTTAAAAGATATTATAAACAATATATTTACAAATGGTGAAATATATTCCACTCTGCTTGTTTTATAATAAAGGAATAATGCCCGACAGGGTGGGTGTTATGCTGGGATAACATCCCACCTCGGATGGTTGGGCTAACCTTTAGGGACTTCCCCAGTATACACGTTATTGCCACTTTAGTATACTATGTATATTGCAAACTATATTCATTACATTCCAAATATATTGAAATAAGGATGCTAAATATATGTTATTTAAATATTGCCAATAAATGTATGTTTTTTTACATTTCAAACGGTGTTTCCTGAATTTACAAATATATGTAATATACATGTGTAATAGATACTACTATAACTATTTACTAAACCAGACCAAAAAAAAAACATGAATTATTTATGATTTAATGTACCTTTATCTGTACAACTGGAGTTCATTTTGTTAGTCACTATGGGGACAGCTGCATTGAAATTATTGTTTTACAGTGCAGCTTTAACTCAAACAGACATTTTACACTTTTATACTTATACATTAGACTTACCTCAAAAGCGCATGTTTATTAAGGACTCATATCAGTATTTATACCACCCTATTTTGTTTCACTTTTAGGTCAGGGTGAGATCCTACATGCACTTGCATTATAACTTGTATATTTCCTTTCAGTCTATAAGCTAATGCTGTAAATTCAAAATTATTGTAAAACTAGAAATTATCCTGAGTTTGGCTGATAAACTACATTTTTGAAATATGCAAATTAGTTATGCAAATATACACATGGGACGAGACTAAGCATTTACAAAAAATATATGTAACACATAAAAAATACTGTATATGTAACGTATAAAAATATATGTAATGTATAAAATGTATGTAACATATATATATATATATATATATATACAAAATATATGAACGTATACAAGGAATACAGTATATATTTTGAAATATACTAGTAATATATTTCAAGCAATGTATTTACTAAACAGATTAACATGATCTCAAGCAATGCATGAGGCAGAAATACCTTATGATTATATATTTCTGAAATATTTTGTTTAATGTCTTAACTCAATTCAATGTATTGACATACTTAACATAATTTCTAGTGTATTGAAATATGTCATTTTTTAATAAAATGTATTATTTCAATACATTTAACATACATTAGATCATTTACAATTTCTTTAATTAGAAATATATAGTTTCAGTATATGCCGAAAAACACTGTGGCCCAGATATTCAAACTGTGCCAGGCTGTGGTGCAACCTGGGTGCAGCAAACCCAGCTGTACAGGGGCATTGACTGGGCGATATTCAACGGAGCTGCGCCATGGCACAGCATCGCTGAATATCGCACCTTGGCCACCCACAGTGTGCATAGTGCAGTGGCACTGTGCCAGCGCAAGTGGCCAGAGTGGAGCAGGGGGATGTGCTAGCGCAAGTTCCATTGTACCATGCGCAGCAACCGTGATATTCAAAAGTGCACATGCAGATTGGGCCATAATGTGTGCAAGGTGCAAATGGACCATTGCATTCGTGTAGCCCCCATTTCGCATGCAGGTGCTTTCGATCCCCGGCGACTTGTGCCTGGCACCCCGCCAGGCAGCAGCCGCTGGGACCGACACCCCCTGCAGCGCGGCAATGTGTCCCACAGCCTGATTGTGGGCATTTGTAAAATAAAAAGAATCCAATATCCCTGGTGATCCAGTGGCCCACTGTCAGCCTGATTGCAGGCTTAAGTAAAATAAAAACATATCCAATATCTCTGTTGGTCCAGTGGACCCCTCTCCCCACTCGCTCACTGAGCCCCACCGCCCGCTCCCCCCTCCGGTCAGCAGCGCGGCGGCACCCCACTCGCCAGCCGGCTCGCCATCACCCACTGACACAGTTGGTTGACGCTGTTCGCAGCGTGAGTTAATGGGCGTAGCCATATCGCATTGTTACATTCCAGATATGTGAATGGATCTATTCACATATCTGAAGTGCAGTACGGTATGGTTGGACGCCTATTGGCTCACGCTGTGGACCACTGGGTGTATAGCCTACCACTGACGGTGTCAGTCGGCGAGCGGCGGGTGGCAGGCGGGTGGGGTGCTTCCGCCGCCGCTGACCTGGGGGAACGGGCAGGGGCTTCAGTGGGGGTGGAAGGGGTCCGCTGGACCATCAGTGATATTGGATTCATTTTTATTTTACTTAAGCCCGCGATCGGGCTGACAGCAGTCCACTGAACCACCAGGGATATTGGATTTGTTTTATTTTACAAATACCTGCGATTGGTCTGACAGCGGTCCACTGGACCACCAGGGATATTGGATTCGTTTTTATTTTACTTAAGGCTGCGATCAGGCTGACAGCGGTCCACTGGACCACCAGGGATATTAGATTCATTTTATTTTACAAATGCCCACGATTTGGCTGACAGCGGTCCACTGGACCACCAGGGATATTGGATTCATTTTATTTTACAAATGCCCGTGATCGGGCTGACAGCGGTCCATTGGACCACCAGGGATATTGGATTAGTTTTATTTTACAAATGCCCGCGATCGGGCTGACAGTGGTTCACTGGACCACCAGGGAGATTGGAGGGTAATTTTTGTATGTATGCCCCTGATCGGGCATGGGGGGGCACCGCCAGGTGTATCCAGAGCTCGGGCCACAGGTGGCAACTGCCGGTTAGCCCCTACAATACGGCAGCTCGCCTGTGGGTGGCCAGCCATTGTTCCTTTTATTTTTGATCAACTTTGTGCGGCGCAGAAGGCGATGCATGGATGCTGTTGCACATCCCGGCTGAATACCGGATGTGCAGAGTATGCATGGGCACTCCCCACCGCGCCTATATACATTACTGATGCGCTTCCAGCACATCGGGACTTATGCCAGGCACAATGCCCGCTTGAATATTGTGCCGGGCACATCAGTGGTTGCGGGGTAACATTGTTGCGCCATGCGCAACCCTTTTGAAATATCTGGCCTGTGTATTATATTTCATTGAGCCAATGTATTTCTTAATATAGTGACATATATTTTGCATAGTATAAGTTAGAAATATATTATTTCAGTATATCCAAAAAACATATTTCATAATATATAATATCATTTAGGTATAATTTTAGAAGACTGAAAGCCATTTGACCGACAGCCGAAAGCCCGACGTTAGAAGTCCAGCACCGAAAATCCCGACGGTGGGATTTTGCACCCCCGGAGTTTGTTATAAAAATTAAGGGAAGGGGTGCAGGGAAAAAAGAAATAGAAATCCTACTGTCGGGATTTTTAGTGTCGGGCTTTCAACTGTTGGTCACACAAGTTTCAGTCTTTCCTCCTATATCCTATAATATACTATACTACCTTTGGACAATGTATTTCTCAGTGTATTGACATACAATAGTGCAAATTTTTCAATATATTGCAAAATATTCCATTTTCGTAAGGGATCTGGGGTTCACTCTGGACAAGGGGCTGACACTTGAGGATCAGGTGTCTGCAGTAGTCTGGAGTGACTTTTATCATCTGAGGAATATCAGCTGGATTAGATCCTTTTCCTCCCCTGAGACCTGGTTCATGGTACATGCATTTGTGATGTCTGGGCTTGACTGCTGCAATGCTGTGTACCTCGGGGTCAGTGAAGGTATGTGATTCGAAAAAAGAGAGCCGCTCCTGGAAAAGAGACAGTGCAGTGGAGGTATGCTGCAGTGATTGCAGCTGGTGCAGAACACAGCTGCCAAGCAACTGACCAGCTTTTCAAGGATGTGTCACATACCCCCAGTGTTGTGTGAGCTGCACTGGCTACTGGTAAAGTGGTGTATCTCCTTCTGAGTTGGCCTGCTAAGTTATAAGGCCCTACATGGGTTGGGCCCTGGCTATCTGACAGCTCTCCTGCACCCTTACTTCTCTTCACGCTCTCTTTGCTATACCAAGGTGGGCCTCCTTGTGGTGCAAAGGGCTAGATTAAAAACTTCAGTGGTTTGGCCTTTGAGGTGGCTGGACCAGTCTTATGGAACTCACTTCTGAGGACCCTTAGGAGGCCACCTCAGTGGGGCCTTTAAGAGGGGTTGGAAGACTTACTTATTTAGTCAAGCCTTTGGGGAGTAACATTTTATGCATGTGGTTGCCATCCCAGTTAAATCTGTGTTTGTTAATAGTATTTATGCTTAATTCTTTATAGATATGTTTTATTTATGTTGTGTTATTTTTATATTTTATGCAACGTTACTCTTTCACTTTACGTAAGGTGCCCTGGCCTCCGGGGTGCCAAATACAAAACATATAGTCAATGCAAGTGGTATTTACGAGTACCTTCTCTCCATAGAGCAGCATGCTTTCTGACAATGGCATATAGCAGTATCAATTATAGGCTAGGAATCACCACACTTGTTAGGGACTATGACTCACACCTCCAGTGGTGAAATCAGGAGTCCATAGTGAGCTTCAAACATGAAATGCACTCTATGCCTCTATTCCACTACCGTTAATTACTGGTGCGGTCCATCACTGTTTAAAACTTCAGCACCCCTCTCCTACCTGACCCTGCTTTTAAACCCTCTGCAGATTACTTTACCAGCCTGTGAGCTTTTGAGGGTAAACCCTTCTTCTTAAGTTCAGAGGACCATAACGTG
This sequence comes from Neoceratodus forsteri, assembly GCA_016271365.2. Classification (NCBI taxonomy): domain Eukaryota; kingdom Metazoa; phylum Chordata; order Ceratodontiformes; family Ceratodontidae; genus Neoceratodus; species Neoceratodus forsteri. Next base: position 866,634,592 of record CM028130.1, read on the forward strand.
TTACCAATAGCAACTGGCTGCTCAATACCTTCCTCTCAGGTCACAATCTCTCTCATCCTATTAAGTGGGCACTTTCAGATCATGGTCTTTTACCCTGACCACTCATTGGACAAGCAAACCTGTAGGATAGGCTCAGCTCACTTCCGAGTTCCCTGCTTCAACTTCAGCTATACCGTTTATATCTGGAATCTGGACTCCTGTGTAAAGGGAGAGCACTTAGGGTACAGACTACATTTAGGTAAAGTTTGCATTTAGCTGGTAATGCTATGATTTGGCTGCAAATCCTTTGATCTCAGGAACAGCAGTGAGCTTTAAAAGAGCTGGCCCAGTGTATTGTACATTCCATTGTGCATGGCATTTTGTAACAGGCACTGCATTATCAATGAAGTAACAACTGAAATGAAACGTTCTGGAAGTCACTTTCAAACAAATTGTCTCTTGTAACATGAGGAGAGCAGGATAGCATGACCACTAGGTTACTAACAGCGTACCATAGGTAGGGTGGGGCAAATTAGGTGAGTCGAGAGGCCTTGTTAAGCCATCAGTGCCTATGCTGCTATGTTTTATTTGAATATAGTGCAAAGTTACTTAAATGCAATCTGTACGGTATACCTTCACCTCCACCCAGTAACTGTAGCCACATACTTTCCGATGTGTCTAAGTCTCTAATGTCAGGAGAGGACACAAAGTGGGAACTGTCCCCTTGAGGATGAACTTCCAACAGACCACTTACCAACCATCCAGTGTCTTCTTTTTGTGCAGGATGACTGCCCAGGGACTCAGCCTGATGGGAGACTTGTACCACATTCCAGACTCAGGATCTATTGCACTCCCTGAGCCTAACAAGTCCACCTAGAAAGCCTCTGTCAAAGACGTGGGCAGGGCAAATCCCAAAGGACTCTACAAAGACATGCACATACATCTTGACTCTCCAAACAAGAACTCTAAAACTCCTACTTTTCCTGGGCCCCCCTGTTTATACTCCCATTGGCCGTAGCAACCCTAGCTGGGTCTTGGTAACCCATTTCCCAATGGGGCCATTGTTTACCAATTTTTGCAGCAGCATAGAAAATACCACAATTAACACTCCTCACCAAGGGAGACTTGTTTATGCAGAACTTTTTAACCCCCACTTGCCTGAAGGTGGTTACATTATATTTACAGTGCCTCCAAATATTGAACCTGTTCTTTCTTTGGGTGGCCAATATTTCCCATCTTTTAACTTTAGTTTAAGACATCAGTTTGACCTTCTTGAGATATTGTAGAAGAATCAGATGCCATCTGGTGTAATAAAACTGTTTATTTCCTACTGTAAAGGTGAGATGTGGTGTGTTCCTTTTTATGTTTGCTTGCAAAATCCATGTAAATATGTTGGTATCATAAGTGCAGTCTTTGGGTGTATCAGGCTGTTAACCAGTGTGGCACAGAGACAGCAGTCACTTCCACTTTTCAGCCAGTGGTGCTGTGGGTGTCTGGGTTCATTTGAATACCAACTTGTGATCATTCATGCTGGGAGCTCTAGCCTATCATATGGCAAAATCATGCTCCTCACCTACTGGTGATGTTTTTCTTTTGTTAGTTGGATGAAATTCATGATTTAAGTTGTCAGCCTGGCTTTGAGGCTATGATTCATTGGTTAAGATGTCAATCTGCCTGTAAGGCAAACATGTGAAAGTAAAGGAGACCATCCATGCTCCCAGCTCAACTCTCCCTCCCTTACTCAATTATCCAGGCCTCTTGTTTGTTTGTTTTTTTAAACCAGCCCCACCCCAGCTCAGCTTTCCCTCCCTACCTGATTCTTCAAACCTCTTTAAAAAAAAAAACACCCCAGCTCAGCTCTTTTCCCAGACAAGATTCCCTGAACCTTGTCTTTCTTTTCAAAACAAACATGCCCTGAGCTCAACACTTCCTCCTTACATTTTGGAAAAATGTTTTCCCATACAAGTTTTTTTCACTCCTGTGGCAGGCTGGTGGCAGTCTCAGCCCATCCCCATGACAGTAGCCATCCCACATCTCTTGTGATCTCTGGGGGGTTGTGTCCCCCATGTATTGCTCCCAGTGGTGGGGCTGGGAAGGGAGGTCCGACCTCTCCCACTCAGAGCACAAATCCAGATGTCCCCTATAGCCAGTGAGACCGGGCGGGCCATCAGTATGTGAGGAGGGCTTCATTAAGCCTAACCTCCAGTTTTCCACCTGATTTTCTCCCTAGGCTTGCATAGACATGCAATGAGCACAACATGTGCACTCCACCTCCACAAAGGCACCCCTGGTACTCTGAACGCACGACCCTCCTACTTACAACACACTTGCATGCACTGCCATTGGTCTGCCCCTAGATGGCAGACAAGCTTCGAGACGTGCCCCCTTCCCCCCGAGATCCTCCCTCTCCCAGCTGAACTCAGGTTGCAGGCATAGCATGAGGTGTGGCGTCCAGCACCTCAACCCTCAGCGCCACCAGGCTGGACCATTTTGGGAAAACTTTTAAACATGATAAAACTGACCTTACAATTCAAAGTACAGACATACATTATTTAAAGCAGCACATTTCAGTTGACATTTATATGAAAGGGACTGTCAAATAAAGAACTTCAAAATGCCATTTAGATACCTTTTATGATGCAGTTACTTAGAAGAATCAGTATTTATATAGCACTTTTCATACATCCAAAGCACTTACAAGCAATGCTAGACTGGTAGTGAAGTGACTGAATGTGTGGTGGCAGCCATATCACACATCGCCTGGATAATTGCATGAACCAGTTTATAGGAAGCGGAATGTTGACCAGGACACCGGGAATGTTCCCTACTCTTTTGCAAAGAGTGCCCTGGGTTCTTTTACTTCCACCTGGACAACACCAGGATGGGCAGAAGGGACCTCAGTTTAACATCTCATCCGAAGGACAGCACACCCAAGCAGTACAGCACCCCCCAATACTGCACTCAGATGCCAGCGATTTTTAGGTGCAAGTCCAATCCCGGTGTGGGACGAGAACCCACAACCTTCTGGTCCAGAGGCAGATGTGCTACCAACTGAGCCATGCTGACACGTTGACTTAAGCTATTCAATGAAGAGCATTAGCCAATATTACTTTAAATGATAACTGCGCAAATACTGCAGCCCTATTCCCTCAATCAGTGGTTTGTCTTCAGATACTAAAGGCATTTTTTGCATTAACTTTAAAAAAAAAAATGCACATTTTTAATACCACTTCCATTTGAAACAACTGCCACCATCTTGGTGGCAGTCTATGCGGCTGCCACTCACTGTGCCCTGCTGGGCATCTGTCAGCAATGCAGAGTGAATAATGGAGGTATGCGCTGTGCATGGAATGGCAGGGACTATTTCAAATGGAAGTTACTCAGCGGTATTAAACCTCTACATAAATGTTTATTTTGAGGTTGATGCTCTGATAAATGGATGACTCTTACTTACAATTGTATAGACTGATAAGCATCTATACCATGTTAAGGTAGGGGACCCGAGGAACATGAGCAAGCACATGCAGTGTCAGTATAGTGCAACTAGAGAAATGATTAATCGACTAATCCTCAAAATTATCCAAAATACCGAAATTAGTTACACTTGGTGGGAAACACTAATAACTGCTTTGGTTTCAAGAAATAAAGATAACTGCAACATCCATGTATCTTGTGTGACTAATTTATTTGTCTTTATTGCAAACACTGCTACACAAAGCTTTTACTTAAACAATGGCTTGATGGCTCATAATCCACATAACAGCAAAATACGAGCGGGTGAAGCACCGTGTCTTTTGTTGCCACGGAGGCTGTCTGTGCTGGTGAGATTTACCAGTTGCTAACTAAATGCTAACTGCAAGTATTGTAACACTTTTGTGACATTTTACGGCTTTGTAAAAGGAACTGTATAAATTGTATTTTGCACAACATGCACTGAATGCATGGCATGCAATTTATTAGATCTCTAGAAACTGAGGAAGTCATGAAATAAGTTATCTGTGAATGAGCTTTATATGGTGCTGTTGCTTGCTGTTCGTTATGAGCCATCGAGCTATTGTTGCAGTAAAACGTTTTGTGTAGCAGTGTTTGTGGTAAAGAAAAATGAGTAAATCACACAAGACATTTGGGGCCAGATTCACAAAACTTTGCCCCGGTGCAAACTGGGTTTTACGCAGAAGCAGTATTCACAAAAGCCTAGTTTTTGTACCAGGACAAAGTGTGGAGGGAACCACAATGCAAATGAGGGGAAGGGGATCTGCATATCAATGTTCTACCATTCACAAAGTATTTCCCCAGTGCCAAGGCCTTTTTTAGGGTCCTGTTGTGCTGAGCAAATACAGCTGAGGAAAACCTTGCTAAAACGACTTCGGCAAAGGCTTGGCCTGTTTTTTAGAATCAATCAATTTCTCACCAGAGATGCCAAGAAACAACTGGTCCAATCCATTTTCCTATCATTGTTTGATTATGCCGATTTCCTCTACAGCCAATGCCCCAACTCTTACATGGCTAAACTGGACACACGCTACCATCGAGCACTGAGGTTTATAACGGGACATCCCTTCGACACGCATCATTGCACCCTATATGCTGCAGTGGGGTGGACATCACTAAAGTTCAGGCGCCACAGAAACGCCGCTCTCTGGACCTATGGAGCCATCTTTAATAAGCTGCCTTACTATATCTCCTGCTGTCTTCCCCTGAGTATAATTGGGAAATACGCGTTAAGAAGTTACTCAGCTATTACACTTAAAATACCCAAAGCAAAATCCTGCTTCGGCAGGGCAGCCATAAGCTTCGTGCTACCTACCTTATGGAACGATCTACAAAAACCCCTCAAATTAAGCACTCTAATCGGTATAAATGCTTTCAAGATGCTTTATTTCTGTACAATCAGAGAAGTATGTAACTGCTTCACCCACTCAGACCCAGTACCGGTGTCTGCAATGGTATATAGCCACGCCTAGACCCAATTTTAAGTACTGACCCCCCAGCTTGCTCCTCACAAGCCTAATTGTTCTCTCTCCTATCCCCCTGTCTTATCAACACTAGGCCCGTCCATCCCCTTATCCTTCCTTTCCCAACCTCGGATAGGAGCTCACTACCCCTGGGTTGTGACATCCTACCATGCCCTGTACTTTATAGCATTCAATCCCGGGGCTCACACATACTCTTTTTCTCCATCCACCTTCTCTACATCCCATTTTACCAATTCCTTTCTGTGCACAGTGCCCTCCTAGCCTTTCTCCCCCTACTTCCCTCCCTTCCCCCCCACCTTCTCCTCTACCTGGTGTATATTTTTATTTTATTTTTTTTCTTCCGTTACTTCCTCCTGCAACCTTAGATAACCTGCTTTATCTTCCTATAGACACTTCTATGTATGTAAATACCCTGTAATCTGTACAATAGCTGTATAATTCTATGTACATATGAACTTCTTTTTCTTCCTCTCTGTAAACAGTATTATCTGTATTGCCTTGTGAATACCTGTGTTGACCTGTATATACAATTATTCATGCTCCACCCAGGTCCATCTTGCAAATGAGCTTCTGCTCAATGATAAATGCCTGGTTAAATAAAGACCTGATTGATTGATTGTTTGACCTCCTCTTAACTCTGCGCAATCCTAGTGTTGGCAGAGGTAGTGCAAGGTGGGCCCACAACACTGTGTCCCTGGTAGTTTAGCAGTCCCTCCCCCTACCTGACACCTGTCCCATTATGTAGTTACATGTCCCTGGTAGTCTAGTGGTCCCTCTCCACACCCAACCCCATCCCGTTATGTAGTTAGAAGTCCCTGGTAGTCTAGCAGTCCCTCCCCCCACCCAACACCCATCCTGTTATGAAGTTACATGTCCTTGGTAGTCTAGTGGTCCCTCCCCCCAACATCCAGCCCGATATACAATCAGTATGTCCTTGATGTCCAGTGGTCTCCCTCCTCGCCGATTACTGGCCCTATATAAATATAGATATTCCTTGGTGGTCTAGTGCCCCCCCCTCACCAATTGCTGGCCTGAGTAAGAAAAGAAATTGCCTCTGGTGGCTAGTGGTCCTTCCTCCAACCGATCGTCGATCTAAGTATTTTTTTTTTTAGTCTTTGGTAACCAGGTAAAGCCCGCTAGGCACAAGTGCCTGTTTTTGGGGGCAACCTGAGAGCACTGGGCGGTTAAATGACTTGCTCAGAGTCACACAGTATACAAGTGGAGGTTGTGAGAATCAAAGCCAGGTCTGGTCTGCTGGATGCACCATGCTCATTAACACCTCATTACTCTAACCTCTAGGCTATACTGCCAGCCCAAGTATGAAAAAGAATTGTCCCTCATGGTCTAGTCATGGTCCCTGTCCTTCCCCAATCATCAATCACCATCCCGTTAAATAAGAATGTAAATGTCCCTGGCGGTCTAATGGTCCCTCCCCATCCCTGATCGCCAATCACTGTCCCATTAAACAATAAGTAAAATGTCCTTGGTGGTCTAGTGGACCCCCACCTTAAAAGATAGTGCCACACCACCCCACTCCCCCATCCCAAAACCAAGTCAGCGACTGGCACTGCCCTTCTCTTACCACCACAGCTAGCCACTAATTGATCTGTCATGGAGCACATACTGTATATAGTATGTAGTTACAGGATGGGTGTTGGGTGGGGGGAAGGACCACTAGACTACCAGGGACATATAACTACATAACGGGATGGGCGTTGGGTGGGGAGAGGGACCACTAGACTACCAAGGACATGTAACTATATATATATATACAGTATATATTTTTTTGCAGCACTGTCTAGTACCTCGGCCCTTGCCAACCCCCAGACCCCGTCCTCAACCCCCCTGGAACTTACCGGGCAGGCAATACCCCCTGGATTGCTTCCCAGGGTGGGGACACCTCACCAGTGCAACCCCGTGATGACAGGAGAAGGGTGCTGGCAGGGGTGCCAACCAGCATTGCCTCCCTGGCTTGCCCCCCAGGGTGGGGTGCAGAGTTTGGCAGGATACAGCAAGCTACAGGATAGGTCATCTGCTCAGGGGTGTCAGAGCAGAATATCAGGGCTGGAGAAGCAGTGGGTGTCATGGATGGCGGCTGCTAATTTGGCCCTTGAAGGAGAGCGTGACATGCAATGACACCAGCATCCCTTGCGCATTCTAAGTAATCCAGGCGTCAATCACAGTGAAAGCCCCTGCCTCCGCTAGGTGTCCAACTTTGCCAGGCACTCAGCCCGCCCCTCCCTGGGAGGAGAGCCACCTTTAGAGTTGTCCTTCTCCCCTGCAAAAACCAACTGACTTCCCGATCCATTCCTGAACCTGCAACATTGGTGTTGCAGATGGACACTGTGCTGGTGGGCCAGCTGGACATGTAACTATATAACGGGATGTGTATCGGATGGGAATAGGGACTGCTAGACTATCAAGAACATGTAACTACATAACGGGATGGTGTCAGGTGGGGGGAGGAACCGCTAGCCTTCCAGGGACATGTTACTACATGACGGGATGGGTATCAGTTGGGAGAATTTAAAAGCAAGAGTTTTCTTTGGAGTAGCACAAAAATATAAGCCAGTCCCATCCCAATTGTACACGGACTTGGGTGGTGTACTCTTTCAAAGTCTCTTGGAGCATGCTGTGCAGCCATTGATCCATAGAGTCTCTGTCGGCATCTTTTTTCTCCCCATAGCAATGCTTGAGAACAATCCCATTCCACTCCTCCCACTGGCCTGGCAGAGCCACCTATTCATGGCATGCAAGGTCTGTCCCATTACGGCTGCAAGCTGTTCTGCTTTATGTAAAAGAATTGAACCACTTATAGGCACGTCCACTGCCCTGCTCACCATAAAACATCGTCGAAGGGTGATCTCCCCAGTTTCACTCTTCCCTGTTCTTTTCCTCTTTTGGCCACTGTTCTCAAAGCTCTCCCACTCAACAAGAATTTTTTATTTGTTGGCAGCAATGCATGACACAGTGGAGACATCAATTACCGGCTTGCCATGTCGGACCTTTTACATCTGCCTGTTGTAAGCGATGTAGCAGTTGACTTTCTCTCCTAAACTCAAAATAATCTTCCATTTCTCCATCTTGCTCTCTGCATTACCTGGAGTTGACTGGCAGGCTAAGTACAGGAGCAGTTATCACATTAGCTCTAGTGATACATGCTGAAAACCTAACTGTGCACTTACACGTGCAAATGTAACTGATTAGCTGAAAAAAAGTGTGAACTTAGCCAGGATTTGCACTTATCCAATGTCATCTTATCTGGTCTAAATAACATGGGTAAATATAGCAAATAAAATGAGAAATGAAAAAGTTTGGCATCAAAACAGAATGTTCATTTATCCAATGTGCACTTAAGTGGGCTCCACTGAACAAGTAATGAATTTCAGAGAAAGACAAAAACAGTGTAAAAAGAGTACATATTCATTGGTTATGGGGTAGCCATGTTGAGAGCTAAAAGCCCGTGCCACCAATATTGGGCATGACATTTGTACAGAACCAATGAGGCCTAAATTCATATTACAGGGTACCTTTTTATTTTATTTATTTATTGAGGGTATTGGAATTACAATCCTTTGAGTCAGAGATTCATTTCCAAAGGCTCCACGTTGTAGAAAAAACATTTGATACATACAGAAAATAGTCATATAGTACAATATATAGAGGTAGTATACAGAGTTACAAGCACATACAAGAACGTGAGGAGTAAACAGTAGCATTGTTGTGATACAGCGAGCAGAGTAAAAACATTCAAGGTATGCATCTTTAAACTATACAGTGGTTAGAACTAAGCATTTGTCTTGCTAAGGTGCAGGTCTGATATAGTGTTTCGTGAGCAGTCTGTGGAAAGACTTTGTCAGTATCTGGGGGCTCAGTGGGGGGCCTCGTCCTGTTCAGCCCCCCTGATCGATGTCAATCTGGCTGTGACCAACAGCAGGGGGGGGGACCTATTGTGGGCAGGTGCATGCGCGTGAGGTCAGAAGATGTTCCTTCAGGACCATTTTGAAGGGGCCAAGCTTAGCATGGGAGGCAACCAGAGTGGGCAGGGAGATAAACCAGGTGGGGCTCTAACCAGGAACAATCTCTGTGCCCAGGTTGTCCTGACCCTGGGACAACTATAGTGGGTTTATCTGAGCTGCGTGTGTTCATGGGTTGGGTGGTGATTGCTAGGGCAGCTGATAGGCCAGGGGGTGTCAGACCAAGCAGAGATTTTTTGGCCATTAGGCAGACTGGTATTGAACCCTTTCACCAAAGTTAAGAATCTGGGCAGGAGTGTACAGTGTGGAAGTATGGGTCATTCGGTAGGCACCAGTTAGGAATCTGCAGGCTTTATTGATCACTACCTTTAGCTTACCAATGGCTGTGGCATCCTCCGCAGAATAGACCAACAGGCCATTGTCAATCAGGGAGAGGACCGAGGAGGTGAGTGCTAACCTTAAGGCGTCTGGGGGGAGACAGGCTCTGTGGCGATAAAGGAGACCGACTCGTGCATTGGTGGTAGATGCGAGGGTGCTGATGTGTGTGTGGAAGTTGAGGGCCGAGTCAAAGATGATACCCAGGTACTTACAGGATATCACCTGCTCCAGGGTGTGGTGTGAGCTGGCTTGGATGGACAGTTGGGTATTTTTTAGTTTACTTTGGTGGTGGGCAAACAGGAGGGTCTTAGTTTTTTTTTTTAGGTTCAAGATTAGTCTGTGCTTCATGAACCAGCACTCAGCCTGACTGAAAACAGTCTGGAGAGAGGTCTGTAGCTCCGACGGGTTTAGGTGGGAGGTGCAGATGACTGCGTCATCCGCATATTAGAGGATCTTTTCGGTACACAAGGTGGGAGGAGCATCTAAGAACAAGCTGAAAAGTAGGGGCCCCAAGATGGAGCCTTATGGTACTCCAGAGCGGATGGGGCATAAGCCAAAATAGTGTTACTGATCCTGACACATTGGGATCTGGACGAGAGGTAGCTTGTGAACCAATCAAGTGGTCCTTGAGAGAAACCCAGTTGTGTGAGGGTGTTGAGCAGGAGGGTGGCTTATCATGTCAAAAGCCTTGGATAGGTCAATGAACATGGCTGCAGCAATGCATCTTTGGTCAAGGGCATGGTGCAGTTGGTTTGAGAACTCAGGAGGGCTATTGTGGTGCTGTGTCCAGCCCAGAAACCATGGTGTTCCTCACATAGTAGGTTGTGAGTGTCCAGGAAACATGATAGCTGGTCAGCCACACTTTCTTCCAGGGCTTTGGAAAGTGGGGGAAGAATGGAGATTGGGCGGTAGTTATCCATGAATAGGGGGTCACCTCCTTTGTGGATTGGTGTGACGATGGCATTTTTCCAAGCTGTTGGGAATTGTCCCAGACAGAGGGAGAGATTCAGGATGGCAGCGAGTGGTGCAAGTAATACGTCTCATGCCAGTCGGAGCAGATTAATGTCAAGTGGATCCTTTAGTGGGTTGGTTTGGTTTAAGGCCTTGGTAAGGTACAGCCTTGCCTCATGTGGAGAGATGGTCCGGAGATAGAAATGCAGCTGCGGGAGGTGGGGCTGGGCAATGTTGGGTACTGGGTTGAAAAAGTTTGGGGGGAGGACAGCACTGAGGTCCGTGAAGCTGTTATTGAGCGTATCTGCAATTTCTTTTGGGTCTGTGGTGATCAACCCATTATTGGCAATCTGGGATGGAGGTGGTGTTTGTGATTTGCCATTCAGGGACTTTATATTATCCCAGAACTTGTGGGATGAGCCCAAAAGCGTAATGGTAGCTCTATAGTGTTCATCTTTTGCCTTTTGAACAGCTCAGGTGCATTTGTTTCCAAGCAGTATGGTATGCCTGTCTGTCTGCCTGCTGGTTTTCCTGAGTAATTAGCTTTGTGCCATAGGTCATCACGGCTTTTGAGGAGTTGCAGCAGTGACAACGTTATCCAGGGGGCTTTACGTTTTTTGGTGGTAACTTTCCTTAGGGGGGGCAAAAGCGTCGCAGATACATGGGTAAAGAAGTCGTAGAAATAGGAGACAGCAGCATCAGCGCTGGTGGCTTGGTAGATTGGGGACCAGTTCCATTGCACAAGATGTTGCTTGAGAAGTGGAGTTGCCTGGCTGGAGGTAGTGGCGGAGGGAGGTGGTGGGAGTAGGTGTGGGAGGTTTGCCTGTCCACATGCAGAGCATGGAGGAGTGGTCACTAAGGGAGTTTGGGAGGACTCTGACATCCCCTATTTTGCTGGGTCTGTTGGTGAGTATTACATTCAGGAGGGTGCGGGTGCCAGTGGAGGGGTTACACCTAGTGGGTTGGGTCACCATCTGGTGTAGGTCAAGGGCTGTGAGCGTGCCAGTGGATGATGAGGCTGCAGTGCTAAGCCAATTCAGGTTGAGGTCTTCTAGTAGAATATGCTCGGACTTGTGGTTGAGGCTGGCGATGTACTTGGTTAGTGAGTGGAGGGCATGAGCCTGTTTATGGGGGGGGGGAATGTAGGCAGCAGTGATTATCAGAGGCTCATTGGATGGGTCAGGGGTGACCTTTAGAGACAGAGCTTGGGCTCCGTAGTCTAAGCTGGGCAGTGGCATGGTTTGGGCCAGCAGGTTGTGCTTTGCGTAAATGGCACAGCCACCACCTCGTTTACACATCCTGTCTAACTGGAAAAAAGAGTACCCGAGCAGTGAGACAATTGTGTCTGGAGCGGACTTGGACAACCATGTTTCCACTAGTGCTAGGATGTCTGGTTGGTAGTTGGATATCCAGCATTGGAGTTCGGCCATTTTTTTAAGATGCTACAGATGTTTATGGACCCTATGCAGAGGCCAGCGACTGGAGGTAGTTGCTGAGCATTAGAAGATCTTGGGCCTGGTTTGGGGTGAATGTTTCCTAATAGGAGGAGAAGCAGTGTGATACCTCTGCAGATAGGTCTCTGTGTGCTTAATTGTTTGGTCAAAAGGCTATGGGGCCTGGCCACCCCTATACATGGGATACCAAGGGACTGCAAGACAGGGATAGCAGGGCTGATCATGAGCCAGGAGGCGACCTTGGTCAGCAGTAGCAGTGTATGTGTGGGCGGCTGGGGGTATCAACACTGGGGAGGGTAGCGTTGACAGACTGTGGTAGTGTGGGCTGGCTTGGATTAGAGGTGCGGCAGGGTCACGGTGGGGGTGTGTGAAGTATATGGTGAGGGACAGAAGTAGTAGTAGGAGAGGTGCCATGGCAGTGTGGTGGGCTGAGTGCCTGTCAGAGGTAAGGGTGGCTTGCTGCATACCCTGAGAGGGAGTCTGAGTGGCACAGTGGCAGAGCCGTGGACTTTTGGCGCAGGTCCATATCACATGCGTGCGTGACTGGGAGATCGTGTGCATGCCTTGGCCTCTCTGATTGGCTGCTGGTAAGGTACGAGGAGAGAAGGAATGTGAGTGGGTATCATTTTGCTGAGGAGACCGGAGAGTTTGGGAGCCTGTTTGAGAACTCCTGATTGGTGTTGGAGAAGAGGGAAGGCCTGCATTTTTATTTATTTATTTTCGGATTACAATACCTTTGAGCCTGAGGCTCTTTTACAGCGGTTCCACATCGAAAGAGAAATACAATAAAACATAACATTATACAACAATTAGCACCAGAGTGTTACAATAACATGAGTACAATGCTCTGACAGGCACTAAAGGGTAGACAATAAAAATGCATTTTGGAGTTAGTATAAAATAGGTGAACATAGAGCAGCCAACAATGGCCTTGTTGTTTGAGAGCGAGGGGGAGAAAAAGGAATGGGGGAAGAAGAATGTTGGGGGGATCAGGAAAAAAGGACAGGAGGTGGGATGGGGCCATGGGAGAGGACTGGTCTAAGGAGGAAGGGACAGTGAAGGGGGGGACAAGAACGGTGGAGGGATGGTGGACAAGATACAGGTCTACGTTAACAAGCGGTAGGGAGATAGGAGGTGGGGTTGCAGTAGCATGGAGGGAGCGGCAGGGGGTGCAGAGAAATAGAGGGTGGTCTTAGGCAGTAGAGGCAACAGGGTGAGATTTCCCCATGATTGGATAGTCACATCTGCTAAGTGTAGTAAAGTGTTTGTGGAGTTTATATTTGAAAGGGCCCAACTTGGGTACTGACAGGATAGCGGCTGATAGGTCATTTAGCCATGAGGGTGCCCGGTAAATAAAAGAGTGTTGTACCTCGTGAGTGCGGCAGAAAGGTATGAGAAGCACTTGTCTTGACATACCTCAGGTTGTATGTGGTTGATCACTTATTTAAGAAGATCTTGTATTACTGGGGGTTAGTCCAAGACAGACTTTTCTGCAAGGAGGCAGGTCTGGTGTTTACTCATCCTGTGAGGTTCAGGCAATTGATTTGTTTGTGTAGGTCGCGAGGTATGGGTTAGACGGTGTGCACCCGTGATTAACCTGCAAGCTTTATTAAGGATTAGGTTGATCCTTTTGAGTGCAGTGTTCATTGCGCACTGTATATAACTAGTCCATAGTCAATAATGGAGACTATGGAGTTGTTGACCACAAATCAGAGACATCGGAGGTTAGGCAATGTCTGTGCCAGTATAGCAGACCAATCCTAACATTTACTGCTTTAGCAACTGATCTATATGGGTGGCATAGGACAGTGAACTATCAAGGGTTATGCCTAAGTATTTAAAATACGGGACTGGCTCCAGTGTGTCCCCCAACTGTTCTGGATGGTAAGACTGTGCAACTTGTGCTTGTTGTGGGTGTTACTGAAAAGCATAGTTTTGGTTTTTTTGTCATTCATAAGGAGTTTGTGTTTTGAGAACCAGTCCTCAGCAGATGCAAAATCAAGTTGGGACTGGGTCTGCAGGAGATGCATGTCTGGTTGGCTGGAGAAAATAACTGCCTCATCCACATAGAGTAAGATGTTGGTGGAGCTTGCCTCAGGGAGGTTATTAAGGAACAGGCTAAACAGTAATGGACCTAGTAACGAGCCTTGAGGAACACCAGAGCAAACTGGGCGACTGTCAGAGAACGCCATTTATTTTGACTTGTTGGGATCTGCCCTCCAGATAACTACTGAACAAGCCTACGGTTTTGGACAAAAGTCTAGTGGTGGAGAGTGAATTCAGCAGAATGGTGTGATGTACCGTGTCAAAAGCTTTAGTGAGGTTGATGTAAATTGCCCCCACTAAGTGGCCTCGATCAATTGCGTTATGAATGTAGCTGGTGGATTCGAGCAGGGCAGTGGTGGTACTGTGTGCTTTACTGAAACCATGCTGTTGTGGGCACTGGATCTTGTATTTCTCTAGATACTTGGCAAGCTAGTTTTACACAATCCTTTCCAATGCCTTTGAAAGGGGAGGAAGGATTGAGACTGGGCAGTAGTTTGTATGGAGGGCACAGTCACCATTTTTGAAGACAGGGGTGACTGCAGTTGCCTTCCATTTCTCAGAGAACTGACCATGGCAGAGGGAGAGATTGAGGAGTTTAGTTAAGGGAGTTAGGACTTCTTCAAAAGTGAGGTTTAAAATCTTCAGGTCGAGAGAGTCACAGCTAAATCTTGACTTCCCAAGCACCCGCTGCAAATATTTTCTGGCCTCTTGCTTAGAGACTGTCCTAAAATAGAAGGGGAGTGTGCTTGATGTGTGCCTTCTTTGGGCTCCATGGTAGGAGGCACTCACTCATTGAAGAAATCAGATGGTAGTATGCTACTTAGGTCAGAGAGGGCCAAGTTAAAATTGTCAGTGATCACCTTGGAATCCTGGGTGACTTCCCCATTTACAGAGTGCATAGATGGGGCTGACTTGCTAGTTGTGCCCATGAGGTCTCTCATATTTCCCCAAAAGTTTCTACCATCCCCACAGGAGTTGGAGAGCTTCCCTGGCGGATCTTGGCAGAATGAAACTCCCTGGTACAGGCATTCCTGGTGGTTTTGTACCATTGCCAGTCTGCCTGTTTCCGGTTGCCCAGGCACAATGCTATGGATTGTCCTTGGTGGCCATAAGGTTAAGCAGGGAGGGTGTTATCCAGGCGGTGTTTGCTCCCTTAATATTTCATGTCCCAAGAGGCTTGTGGATATCGTAAACTGTGTTAAACTGAGAAATGAAGTACTCAAGGGCTCGGTCCACAGTGTGGGCTGCGTCAATAGGGAACCAATCAGTTTGTCTAAGTTGTGTCTTTAGGGGTTCAAGATGTCCTTTTTTCAGAACCCTATGCGTAACTGTTTTAGCAGGTAGCTTCAGAGCCCTATGTGACCATAGACAGAGGATGCGGGAGTGGTTGCTCATTGAGTCAGGCAAGACAGAGGTGTTAGAGATTCTTTCCAGGTGATTGGTTAGAATCCAGTCCAGCAGGGAGCTTGAGCCAGTCCTGTAATTGATCCTAGTGGGTGAGTCAACAGGTTGTGATGCATTGATGGTGGAGATAGCATCCTTAAAGAGAGCAGCCTCTGAGCCCAACCACTTGACATTGAAGTCACCTAGCAGTTCCACATCATGGTTTTGGCACATACTGGTTATGTATTCAGTAATCCTATTGAAACCCAGTGCCTGTTCCTGTGGAGGAATATAAACTGAGACAGCAGTGAGTGATTTACCACAGGGTCCAAGTAGTATCTTGAAAACGACAGTCTGAACATTTTTCCCAGTTTCAGCTTGGGCTAGGCCATGGCCCCTTAGGGTGTCCCTGAGGTAAATTGTGCAGCCCCCGTCCAGTTTGCCAATTATATCTTGCCTGAAAAGGCAGTAGCCATTCAGGGTGATTGATGCATCTGGGACTTTAGATGTTAGCCAGGTCTCTACCACCGAGAGTACATCTGGTTTGTGTTGAGTGGCCCAGACCTGGAGCGCATTAAATCTGGCCACCAAACTACAGATGTTGATGGAAGCTAGCTTTAAGGTGCTGCAGCTTTTTTTTCTGTTCATTCAATTGAAGGCCTGGGCCAGGGCTAGGGTGGATGTTACCCAAGAGAAGCAGGAGCAATATAGTTATCCTGATCAGAGACTTTTTAGTAGGGTTAGTGTAGTTTTCTGATTACGCTTGCTTGCTCTCTTCTGCTTGTGTTGGCAGAGGGATAGGGTAAGGTGGGGACTAAGGGATAGGGGAAAGTGTGTAGGTTTTGGATGACACCGTTACGCAAGTGTCGGGAGCAAGGGTGCATGTCAGTACCATTGTGGTATCCAGTGAACACAGCGACTGCGACTGAGCAGTTTTAAAAAGGGCTACTCAATCACGGCGACTGTGTTCAGGGCTACCTGGTAGAGTAGCGACTGGATACCTGGGTGGGCGAGGTAACGGGATGGATGTACACGCGTATACACGCACAGGGGGAGAGGAAGGGGGGGTGAGGTATGTGGGAGATGGTGCGGCAGGCAGCTGCCAAGCTGGTCCACTAGCATGGTGGGGAGGGTGGTCGGTTGGGAGGTGCAGGGTACAAGGTTTGGGTCTGGCGTGGCATGGTATGTTTTTTGCCGGCAGACAGCTTTTTATTTTTATTAAATATTCACCCCCCCCCCCCGACATGCACCCTCCTGGAGTTGAACAACTTTTAGTAGGGGGATGCGGGGTGGCACAGCCCCCCAAATTAAAACAACTACCATGGATCTCGGGGGACCTCTTCTCATTCACCACAAGTGTGCATTGCCGAAATTTATTTTCGGCGATGTACACTCGCCCTTACGGTGATTGCTATTTTGCAATCGCCGTTATCACATAGAACCTACTATTGTGCATAGTCTCTGGATCTGGCAATGGTCCAGAGTTATGGAGTGGGGGGTTATAATCTGTTGGCGGAAGACTGTTTTCACACAATGGTAATTATCATAGTTGGTGGTGGCTAAGATAATTGTGAGAAGGAATAAGGAGACAGGTTGTATATGGGTACTCATTATTTTCAGCAACTGAGAGCAACAGAAAGAAGCCCAGAGCGGTTGAGGCATGTACATAGGACATTCCAGGTTCGAGGAGAGGTGGGTAAGGTAGCTACCACTAAGGCTGCAGGAGAAGGGCAAAAAGGTGAGCTGATTGTTTGGAGCAGAAACAGAAAAAAAGAGGTCAGGTTGGGCCTTTAGGCAACTTGTGTTTCCCCCTTCACAGAACTGGAAAAAAAAAAAGAGGTTGGAAGGCGATTGCTGGCAGAAGACAAAAGATGGCTAAAGGATTTACTCCCCAGGAGGAACCACAGGCGACGATTCCTACCTCCCTGCTAACATGATTGTGGAATATGGCAGGGAGGGGTCAAGCGGAAGAAAGATGTGTCAGACACGGATTTCGGGAGAAGTAGTCAGACTGCCGGTATGTGCAATTTGCTCCAACTCTGACCCTGCAGGACTTTTTGAACATGCTCCTCCTACTTTCCATTGTGGGGACCCCTCCAGTGCCTTGGTGGGGGGACGCCAACCATATGGTCACAAAGGAGTGTACAGGCTGGGGTTCTTGAAAATCTTGTGCTTCAGGACAAAGGCAACATGGGGGAAAGTCAAAAGAACCATCCCCAGATGTTGTGGAATCGGTGGAAGAAGAGGTGAAAGAGGTGGGTGGCAAGGAGCACAGCCATCTGTCCAGCACCCCCCCGTCACTGGCTGCCTGCTATCCCCATGGCAGAGGGAGAGGCAGAGTCCTGCATGTGCCATCGGGTGACTCCTTAGTGCCCAGGGAGCCCTAGCAGAGTCCCTGTCCAGTGACAGCTCATCGGCCCCTCCGGCCAAGTCAGAGATGTCTCCTTCTATAAAAACCCATCCTGTTATCAAGCTGGGAGCTTCTGGAGTGACTATTGAGCAAGAGAAGATTCCAGAGGAGTCTGAGCTTGATGAGGAAAAATTGCTTTTCGCGTGACACCAGTTTGATGATTATGAAATTCAGTGGGTTATTCCCCTGACCCTTCCACCACCCTGTCATCACCCTGGCAGATAAAACCCCACACCTAGTGGTGTGTTCTAAAGCTTTGAGGGTCCATAGGGATGGACTCATAAGAAATGACCCTCTCAATGTGGCCTTTTACACAGGAGTGTGGCTGGAACCTGGAATGGCCAGGAGGACCAGTGCTAGGGAGCTACCTGAATGGTCCCATGTAGAGTGGTGGATAAGAAGGATCCACATAGAGTACCTTACTGCAGACTGTCCGTATCTATAAGAAAGGATGTGGGACATCATTGAAGAAATGCATGAGGACTGGGTATATATAAAAAGCAACTCCAGAAGCTGCGATCCAAGCCTGGAAGTTCTGGTCATCCATCCCAGCAACTCTTCCAGAAAGTGCGTGCCATGTGCTTTATCGTGCCTCGGTCCGGCTTGACCTTGTTCAAGCATGTTGCCTTAGTTCAGGACTTGGCAGGCTACAGAATGAAGTACTACATCATTGCCAAGGACTCGTTTGGGGACCTCACCACTAAGCCTGATCCTGACTTTTATTTCCCACAGGGTGGATGCCCTGCCATTTAGACCCCAACGAATTGTGAACTGTGCCAGGAAGATTGCAAATCGGCAAATAGCCTGTTTCAAGATTGTTTGTGTTTCCATGTTAAATTCCTAAACTAATGGTATCCAAGAGATGTATCCAGGAGTGGGTTTTCTAGGTGCAGACTTTTACAAGATTCCCCTCGCCCCATGACTGTGTTGGGACTTCAGGGTTTGGGACAGTAACAATTTAAATTTTGTTTAAAGAAAAAATAATACTAACCTTATCAACCTATTTTATTCACTTTCGTTATTAAGTGAAGGTTGAGTATTTCATCTCTATCTTGTGGGAGTGTGTGTGAACATTGGGGGGCTTATTATTAAAGTTACTTGGTGTTTTTGCTCTCTGATTTGGTGGGTTGTATGGGGAAGGGACTTTAAGAGTATATATATATATATATATATATATATATATTTTCAGTAATCAAAATGTTCTTAATGTTGCCTAAATGTAGTTTAAAAGTTTAAGGCCTCCTGGCACAGGTAAGCTAGGTTATTTTCCTTTGTTGGTTTTAACGGTAACTGGGGAGGGGTTCCCCTTTGGGTCAAACTATGGTAGGTGCCCCCAACATGCTGGGGAGTGAGCATTACCTGGGTTGGTTGGATGGGATCCTGCTTGGCCCTCTGTCCCCATTTCCAGGATGAAATGGGTTTTAGGAAGAGGATAGTGTAAGCCCCTTGCAGGAGGATTATTCCTACCTTTGAGGGACTTCCCAGGAAACCCTGGTCTCTCCTTCCTGCCTATTACCCCCTATCTATCTCTCTCTCTATATATATATAGATAGATAGATGAGAGGGTAATAAGGAAGAGATCTCAGCAGGGATCTCCTGCAGGGCAGTTCAGAGGGGTTCTCCTCCTCTTAGGCAGGTCGTCGGGTTTAGTGGCAGTGAACCGGGTCCTGGGTTGGGGTACCTATGGGAGGCAGGCAGACAGACAGTTGCGGTCATTGGGTCCAGGGTTCCCTTGGGCAACGGGTGGTGAGAGCATCCGTGGGAGCAGAGGAGTTTGGCATAGCAGGTAGTATAGGACCCCGGGGGTGGTCGTTGGGCCCAGTTTTTTGGAAGTGTTGTTTTTGGACTGTCTGGGGCTGTTGCGGTTGTGACAGGGCCTCGACAAGGCCTCAAAAGGGGATCGGAGGATGGTGGCAGCTCCTCCTGATCCCGATCGCCCATGTGGCACAACAACTCAGGGGATTGAAGGTGGGAGTGGGTGGCGATCTAGACTCGGGGCCTGCTGTGCCCATGTCTGGGGCAGGCTGTGGGGCCTACAAATGTGCAGACCTTTAAGCCAATGTAGGCCGTGCCATCTCAGGAAACAGGATGTTGATTGGAAGTAGGGAGACACTGTAACTGTTGAATGGCTTGGCTCTGGGGAGAGCCACGGGGAATGTATGAAGGAGAATGCACCAGGGACCAGGCCGGGACCAGTATTAATGGGAGGAACATTTGTGGGAGCAGCCGCAGAGGGTTCAGGCTGTTCAGTTTTGCCCCAAACATGAATTAACTTTGTGGCAGGCAGAGGAGTACATCACTCCCCTGATGAAGAGACAACAAAAAATGGAAAGAGATTCAGCATAAAGGAATCTGTGGTAGAGGAAGGCTCTTACCAGTGCCAGTGGGTCATTGGGAGCTTCATGTTCCTGGAAATTTTTAGAAATCTATCTCTGGTCCTGGAGGTTAAGTTTGCTGCTGGTTCTTTTGTACAGAACATCCATGCCTAAGAATGCCTGTAGCGTGCTCTCTTTCTCCCTCTCAACAAATTAGTTAGCCCCATGGAGCTCTATTAGTTAAAAGTTTTAAGCTACTGGGACCCTAAGCTCTGTAATCATTTAGGAGTGCAGGAGAATGGTATTTGATTCATTTGTAGAAATCAGAGTCCAGTTTGATTATTGCTGTGGAAGGATTTTGATGAATTATGACTCCTTTAGATTTTAGGGATTTTCACAGTTTTCCTGGGGTCTGAAGTATTGAATTTCCTACGCCCTTCTGCTCTGAGTCTGGTGGGATGAAAAAGCTTGAAGATGAACTGACAAATCCGCCTTCTGGATCTCCTGCCACGTAAGAAGCTGACTACACTTGGGGCTTGGTGTCTTGGGGTTTGAAGAAGTCTCAAGGAAAGGCACCCATGGTTTGATTCTGATTTTAATCTAAGGAGAACTTGGTGAGGTTCTAGATTCTGAGGCCTTCTTCCCTCTTTAACATCTGGCCCCTAGACATGGGAAGGGGGGGCTACATATGCTGTTCTAAAGGGTTTTCCCTGCAGTTCAGTGGGGCCCCACCAAAATCTTCTCCATTTCCTACGTACTTAAAGACCCACAATCCATCATGCCCCTGCCTAGTAGGTTTAATCTTTGTGCTGCTCGGCTCTGTTCTTCGTTTCTTCCTTGGCTCCCATCTCCTGTTTTTTGCTACTGTTTTTCTGAATAAGTCCTTGGGGCTCCTCTGCTCCTCCCCTCATTTCGTGTTAGTGGCTCCATTGCGATGCTCTCTCCCGCCTCTTCTTCGCTATTTTGTCGCCCCCCCCCCCTTTCTTTTCCCCTGTGGTGCTGCTGCCATTTTCTTCTTTCTGCCTCCTGTGCTGTATTGTGGGTCTGCCATGGTTTTATTATCCTGCCTGCTCCTTGGTTTGTTTTCACCCCCACTTCCCCTGCAGTGCTGCTGCCATTTTCTGTCCTCCTGCTTTCCTTTATGCTTTTGCTAGTTTCCCGCTCATTCTGATCCCTCCCCAGTGGCACCTCCATGGCTGCTCTCCTCGCTTCCTTGTCTCCCGGCCGCTCAGCCCTTCTCTCTCTCTCTCTCTGGTGTCTCACCTCCTGTGGTGCACTGTTCTGTGCACCCCTCTGTTGTGCTTCCCTTTTTCTGTGTTCCAGTCTTGTTTTGCTGCCTTCACTCTGCTGCTCTGGCAGCTACTTTGGCAGCCATTTTTGTCTATTCTGTGGTTGCCTTTTTAGCTTTCTAGGTTTGTTTGTTCTATTCCCCCTTCTCCTCCATTGTAGTTTTTATGTTCTGCCTTCTGGGCTTCTATCTGGCTCCTTTATTTATTTGTTCTCATTTTCTTCAAGTGTCTCATCTTGCAGCCTCCTAGCCTTCCTACTAGCTCTAGTGTGCAATGGCATCGCTTTCCCCTGGACCTTCTATGACACACTCTGGTGGGTGTTGGTTTTGGATCCCTTTGCTCATTCTTCCAAACTTACTTGAAGTTAGTGCGGGGTTTCTGGACAAGCATCGTAATGGTAGCACAATGGCTTAAAGACACGCTGTCATGCAGCTGTGTGCCTAACCTCAGCCTGTACTTGGAACTGGGTCCCCTCTACAAGCCTTACTCAGGGCACCTGGGGTCATTTGCCCTTAGCAGTTATCCCCTTGTGACAGGCTTTCTCTGAGAGTCCTTCAAGATCATTTATGCTTTCTCCTTATTTTCTAGCTGCCATGCCTTAACCTCAGGATGGAACTACTGGTCTATCAGAACATAAAGATTCAGATGCTCCTCCACCTATCTGCAGGAAGGTCACACCCAAGTCCTGGTAAACTATGAAAGGATGGATGATTCCTAAACGCGTGGCCACTCTCTGCCATCTTAAAGTTTCCTTTTCTGCTTCAGCCAAAAAGCAGTAATTGTTTAATCTTTACATAGCTGCTATTTCTGCTAACCCTGTTCCCACCACTTCTATTGTTTCTCCAGCTCTTGAGCAACCTCCACTCCTCCCCAGTTTTCAGAGCTATGTGACTTGTTGCTCCTAAACAACTCCACCATTTTGAACCTCGATGCCAGAGTAGCTGGTTTAGCATCCAGACCATCCATATCTTCAGAACAACTACCTCCTTCTGCTGTCCAGCAAGCTCTGAGAGCCCCTTTAGTGTCATCTCAGGTTGTTTCTGCATCACTGGCCTTGGCTTTACCAACTATACGTCCATCATCCGGATCATCTAGAAGTTTCCAAAACTCCATCCCACCTACTGTACATCCATTTCAGGTACAACTGCTACTTCTCAGATCCGATTCCCAACTACTGCTTGTCCTATCCATCTGGTTCCAGATCATGTCAGGAAGGACATTATTGAAGGAAAAGGTGCCAGTCTTGTAAGCCTTCTTACATCCTCCCATGAAACAACAGAAAATAGGATAGTTTCCTGTGGGGATGACCCTGTGGTACTAGAAGATAAAGATCCATGGCTCCTAAAGAAATTAACAGTTGCGGAATTCGTTGCTGCCTTTTCTGTTTATCACGAAACTGTACATGAGGCATTGCCATCCAGGCATGAAGAACTGGACTCCAACTTGTATCTCGTTGTTGATCTAGCCATTTGATATGGTTGCACGAATTTTTACAATTATCACAAATCATTCTCAGCTAAGGTGGTTACTTATTTATTGAAGTTCAGTCTCTTATTTCTTGGGTTTCTCTCGACAACAAGTTATTTTGTAGACATTCTACTGGGCTATGGGCGTTGATGTATGTAGTCTATGGTTCTTTTTCTCATTTGGCTGCCTTATGTCCATTATCTTTCAATTCTAATTGATCACCTGCCACGTCTACTTCAATGCGTCCATCCACCTCACTTGACGTCTTTTATGCACCCCAAAATCTCTTGGATAAAAAGGGTCATCAAATAGTTTTTTCTGCTGGAAGAGTGGTATGTAACAATTTTGGTATAACCACCTGCTTCACTCCATCCTGTACGCGTCTTCATATTTGCAGTCATTGCAGTGAAGCACATTTGAAATTGGTCTATCACCATAATGCTAATTTTGCCCCTGCTCCAGGTTACAAATGACATTATGCCCATTCATCAATGCCAGTCAAGTTTACATCAGCTGTTGGCAACTCATCCTTCTGAATCTCTTGTGTAGTTCCTAAATTAGGGCCTTTCCAATGGATTTCATACAGGACTTTATGCTATCCCTATCACATCTGTCCAGTGCCCCAGTCTCAAATCTGCTACTGCCAAACCTCAGGTTGTGGATGCATTGCTAGCGAAGGAGTTGTCAAAAGGGTGTCTAATGTGTCTCTTCACAGCTTCCCCTTTTCCATGGTTTTAAATAAGCCCTGTAGGAATATCCACCGAAAATTATTCAAGCAAAGAATATCTGATAATCGGCCTGTCAGCTCCTCATTCCATAACAGATCCAAGCATTAATTCTCTCATTCCATCTGAAGATTATTCACTTTTCTATGCATTAATTGACAATGCTATTAAATTATTTAAACTTTCTGATCAGGGTGATTGGTTAATTAATGCATATATCATAAATGTCTCCACATTGTTGCCTATTCGTCCTTCCCTGTGGCACGTTTATGGAATATGTTGGAGCAATCAGTACTATTTCGCTATACATTTAACTTTTGGATGTAAAAACAGTCCAGGTGCCTGATTCTGAAATGGGATACACCTGTCGCAAGGTGACTTGTCCAAACCTATGGCACAAGGTGCACATTGTGACATGTGATACCAGTGCAATTCTAAGAAGGTGGCCTGCGACATAGCGCAGGCTGCCTGCGCCATGAGAGGTTCATACCCACTACACCTGCAACCCCCTGTGACAAGGCACAAAGGATTCCAGCATCGATAATACTGGTATTCTAAGAGGACGGCTGGCAGAATCGCACATTGCGATTCCAAGTGGGACACAGCAGACCATGGCGTAAGTACAGTTAGCCCAGCTAATAGCTGGTCTAACCATACTTATGTCCACCAGGGATGCACCACCCAGCCTGCTGCCCATACAATTGACCCCTCCATGGGTGCCCACCACACCCCCGTGGCAGGCAGCCCTGCTGGCACCCCCTCACCCTCATCCTCGTGTAGTGCCCCCACAGGGTGGTTCCCGTCCCCCCACATGCCAGGCACCCTAGGGTGGACTTGTGGCCCCCAGCACCTCCCCAGCCCTTGGGGGCAGTGCCATTGTGTTGGGGTGTGGGGCTTTGGGGGACCATGCCTTGCGCCCTGCGGTCTGCGGCTTTCAGCACCTGTGTTGGGTGCACCCTTCCCATGGCACAGCCCTGTGGATGCCGCAAGTCACAGGGCGTAAGTGGCGGGGACCCTGCCTGTTCTGGAATAGGGCGCAGGGTCCCCGGTGTATCGGCACATGTCACAACTTGCATACACCTGCGAGTTGCGACATGCATCTTGGAATTGGGCCCCAAGTCTCTTTGATACCTTCTCGAGTTCATTGTGTTGGATTCTGTTGAATGTGTTTAGATGGCTATTTGTTTTGCATCTCTTCTATGATTTCCTTCTCATCGATACCCCTGCATCTCCTCCAGCCTCAAGCATCACCTGCCTTAGGCGACCATTCTCTATCCTTAACATTCTTTTGGCAGACATCAAAACAGAAGGACCTGTTCATACATTAGAGTTCTTAGGTACAGATAAGATGCCGTTAAAATGCAAGCTTGTCTCCCTCAAGAAAAATTACACAATATTTTTCTGGCATTCAATTTACCTTGATGTCTTCCCGGCCTGACAGTCCAGTATCTTAGCTCTCTAACCCAGAAATCAAAGCCTTTTTTCAATGTATACAGAAAGACTCCTCTAGACTCCTCCTCAAGAAAACCCATAGGCCAGGATATTCAGAAGGGTTGCACATGGCGCAACAGTGTTGCACCATGCGCAACCCACTGATGCACCCTGGCACGATATTCAAATGGGGATTGTGCCTGGCACAAATCCCGATGTGCTGGAGTGCATCAGTAATGTATGCGGTGCAGGTAGGGGGGCGTGCCCATGCACACTCCACACATCCTGATATTCAGCCCAGGATGTGTTGAGTCCATGCATGTGCAACACCTACTTGCACTGCACACAGGTGAGCCAAAAAAAAGGAACAACAGCTCGCCAACCACAGGTGAGTTGCCGTATTGCAAGGCGCAACATGGCAGCTGCCACCTGAGCTCCGGTTACACCTTCGTGGTGGCACCCCCCCATGCCCGATCGCAGGCATCTGTTGACATAAAAGCAGTCCTATATCCCTGGTGGTCCAGTGGACCGCTTGCAGCCTGATCACGGGCATGAGTAAAAATAAAAGCATTCCTATATCCCTGGTGGTCCAGTGGACCGCTTGCAGCCCGATTACGGGCATATGTAGAAATAAAAACATCCAATATCCCTGATGGCCCAGTGGACTGCACGCAGCCCGATCACAGGCTTCAGTATGACAATAATATGTCCAATATCCCTGGTGGTCCAGTGGTACTCCCCGCTCCACCCGCCCATTGAGCCCCACTGCCATGCTCCCCCTCCAGTCAGTGGCTGGCGGCAGCACCCCACCCACCTGCCACCCAGCTGCCTGCCGACTAACACAGTATGGTAGGGCTGTACGCCCTTTGGTCCACAGCGTGAGCCAGCCGGAGTGCAGCCGGTGCGGACTCCATTCACAGAGCTGGACTGTATGTTACAGTATGGGCTGCCGCCCATTGGCTCACGCTGTGGACCAATGGGCGTACAGCCCCGTCTGATGTCAGTCGGCGGGGCGGCAGGCGGGTGGGGTGCTGCTGCTGCCGCGCGCTGACGAAGCGGGCGGTGGGGCTCAGTGGGCAGGTGGGAGGGTGACCGCTGGATCACCAGCGATATTGGCGTATGTTTCATACTGAAGCCGCAGTGAGCTGTGAGCGGTCCACTGGACCACCAGGGATATTGAATGATTATCTAAATCTACATATGCCTGCGATCGAGCAGTGGGAACACGATTGCCCGGCGCTGTGCAGGGGCGTTGGTCCCCGATGACTGCTGCCCTGGCAGGGCGCCAGGCGCCAAGTCACGGGATCGGCGCACCTGCATGCAAATGGGGCCATAATGACATGCAAATGGCTCCATTTGCACCTTGCATACATTATGGCCCCATTTGCAGTGCACTTTGAATATCACAGTCGCTGGCGCATAGCGAACGGAACTTCTGCTTAGCGCATCCCCTGCTCCACTCTGGCCACTTGCGCTGGCGCAGTGCCCACTGCGCATGTGCACTGCAGGTGGCCAGGTGCAGTATTCAACAATGCTGTGCTATGGCCCAGCTCCATTGAATATCACCCTGTCAATGCCCCTGCGCAGCCAAGTTGCGCTGCGCCTAGGCTTGCGCCACAGCCTTGCACAGTCTGAATATCCGGGCCATAGACTATAATCTACATGCTCAGTCAATGCTTCTAAGAAATGACTTCTATGGACCTGTTGCAGATCTTAATCTACAACCTACTATTACTAGCCATGTTTGGATTCTTGAAACCTGGAAAATTTACAGCATCATCAGTTTGGGGGATTGCGGTCTGTTTCAAGACCCAATTGGGCCTCATGAATGTACCAGTTGAGGAGGCCGAATCTTTTGAGTGTACCGTAGTAGCAGGTGTAGGTTGTAGGATAGCTCTCATCTACCATCCACCCGGGGATGAGAAGCCATTCCTTTAGGAAGTAGCGGACTTCATCAGCGACATGGGGTTTGAGTCACCCAGACTGATGGTCCTGGGCAACTTTAACGCCTGGGTCAATGATGAACTCTCGCAATTAGGAAAACACTTCCTCCAGTTGATGACATCTCTGGGCCTCTCACAGATTGTTTCTTCTGCTACCCATAAACACGGTCACTCCCTTGATTTGGTCTTCCTCCTGGGGATCAAAGCCTCAAATCTGGGAGTGGAACCTGTCAGTTGGTCCAATCATTACACCATGAGGTTCAATTTTTGCACCCCCCCTTTGTAGGCCTACCCCTGTGGAGATGGTCAGTTACCACTCTTTACAGGATTTGAACCCCGAAGGCCTTGCAGTGGTTATTGACCTCTCGGAATTTCCTGTGGCAAGCATGAATCCAGAGACTTTGGTCTTGGCCTATAATAAGGCCATCTCCACTGCACTGGGTTCTGTTGCTCTAGTCCGTGTTTGCCCTCTCTCTCCCGCCACCCTCGGCCTCCTGGTTTGATGAGGCCCTGAGGGAGTTGCGGAGACTAGGTCGAAGGTTAGAGCAGCGTTGGAGGAAATCCACCCTGGAAGCCGACCATCTTAGGTTGGTGGAACATTATCAAGTCTACCAATTAACAATCTCCCATAAAAAGGCAGAATTCCTGTCCGGGGAGATCGCTGCCACTCAGAACCGACCGGCTCAGCTCTTTTGAACTGTTGACAGGCTGTGCAACCCAGCCTGTGTGCAGTTTCAAGGAGCCTTTTCACAACTGGAGTGCGATGAGCTTGCTCAGTTCTTTGCGACTAAGGTGGCCGACATCAGGGCAGAGATCCTCTTGACTCACCCTATGGGAGATGCTATTGATTGATGCTTGGTCACTGTCCCTAGTGCTTCCTGGAGTACCTTTTACCAGCTGGAGGCATGGATGTCATACGGCAAGTCGGATTACTGACATATAAAGCCCTACACGGACTTGGCCCTGACTACTTGAATGAGCTCCTGGTCCCTTACTGCCCCGAGTAACAGCTCCATTCGGCTGATGAGGGGTTGCTAGAGATTCCGAGGGTATCATTGAAATCTTCAGGGGCCCATGTATTCATGTATGGGAAGCACCGGTTACCCCCTGACAGCGACATTTTGCCAGCAAGGTCCCGCACAGTGACTTCAGCACCATGCTGCTGCTGTGGAAACCTGCTGGAACCTGGCGCTGTCTGTCAGTCCTGCCCCCAATCAGCTCCGACTCGGTGTTGATAATCCTTAAGTGGGTGGTGCGGGGTTGAGATGTTTTTTTGCTTGGCTAATGAATCATTTTAAACACCTACAGTATAAGGTTTTGGGGGCAGGGGTTTAGCCTTACAGGACCACCAGCACAGTACAGGCAGTAATCACTGATGGCATCCGGGAGCACTGAGACCTTTGTGATTCTGTTTGGGCGGTTAGTGAAAATTAGGTACAGCAAAGTAGCAGTCCCTGTCCTGTGGTTATGTCTTGTGGGGGATTGGACAACTTGGGTCAGGCCCATGGCTAAGGAGGCATCTTTATAGTGGGCAGATGATGGTGCTAGCCAATTTGTGTTAAAGTCACCCAAAACAATAATCTCACTAGAATAAGGGAGGGATGAGATGCAGCTGGCAACTGCTGTGAAGGCTGCCTTCTGGTTACGTGGTGGGATATAGACCACTAAAACATAGAGGGTTTTTCCTGGGTTGCCCAGAGTAAGCTTTACATCGAGTACTTGGGCTCCATCTGTGAGAGGAAGGGAAGGGACAACCATTGCTTGAAGGGAGTTTCGGATATAGAGTGTGCAGCTGCAACCCCGTTTGCTTTGGCGAGCCGAGCAAAAAACGGAGTAGCCATTAAGGGCCACATGTGAGTCCAAAGTGGTTTTGGAGAGCCAGGTATCAGTTAAAGCCAGAATGCCTGGCTTGTGCTGCATTATCCATCCTTGAAGAGAGTCAAGTTTTTTCAGTAAGCTACAGATATTTAGAGATGCAACAATAAGGCCTTTCCTTTTATCACCATTGGGAGTGGTGTGGGTGACTGGCCCTGGGTTCAGGTGAACATCCCCAGATAAAAGGAGGAGGAGGATGTGGCAGGCTATGGCAAACTTAATGCGTTTGTGTTCCCTGGCAACAGCAGGTGCTTTCTTAGTGGGGCTATGTACTGGTACCGGAAGTGAGAGGATGAGTGGTGCCACGAGGAGAGAAGAGGGCAGAGGAAAGGTGGAAAATGATATTATGGTTAGGTGTTGTAGTGACCATAATGGAAAGGACAGGTACAAGAGAAATGTGTAAAAGTGAGAGGAGAGAAGGGAAGGGTGGGGGGACAGCTGTGAAAGAGGGGAGGATACAGTGGGCAAGAGACCAATAAAGAGGAGGTAGAAAGGTGCAACCATTTCAGCAGTTTGTACAAGGGGAGTATAGCAAGAATAAAGAAACCACTTCTAGCTGCCTCTAGTGGTGACCCAGTATAAGCTGCTAATGAGAAAGCTGGGTAAGGAAATGTTCAGCAAGGGGGGTGGTGGTGGGGGCGGCGGGGTGAAAACAAAGACTCCAGCTGTCCTAAAACAGCTTGCAGTGCCCACAGAGCTCGGCCGTGGCCTGCTTCACCAAGGATTATGCTCGTACCTGCTTCTCCCAGAAAAAATGCAGCACGGGGGAGGGCTTCCACAAGCTACCCTCTTTGGGAGCTGAAGGGGAGAGAGAGAGATTCAGGTTAGGAATTTATCCCAGCTGGGGACTGAGGGGGAGGGAATCTGGGAGGGGCAGGGACAATTACAAAACAAATGAAAATCTATCTACTTTAGCTCTGTCTGCTTTAGTTTAAGAATGGCTTCTGAGGTTAGCACTATGTTATTACAGTTTACAGATGGCTAGAGATGCTTACAGTTAACAGATGGCTAGAAATGCTCCTCGAGGTGAAGCTATTTCAAGAGCAGTAGTTATTTATGGTTACAGCCTGAAATGCGGTTCTAAAGAGAGAAGGAAAAAAAAAAGTAGCCCTTTAATACATAAAATTTCACTGTAATGCTGCACAGCTTTCATTAACAGCTATCTAAGGAACACTAGTATCAGATTGCAAAAACCCAGAAAATCAATTAAAGTCCAATTAAGGTAACATGATGTAGGGATGTACTAGGAAGGCTTATTCACAAAATTTGATCACAAAGAAAAAAACGATCTCCATTTGTAGGCCGACACATGAAGCACAGTTTTGAACCTGGCACAGTTTTGAAACTTGGCGCCAAAATAAACAAAGACTCCAGCTGTCCTAAAACAGCTTTGGTGCCCGTAGAGCTCGGCCGTGGCCTGCTTCACAGAGGA
Source organism: Neoceratodus forsteri (assembly GCA_016271365.2). Lineage (NCBI taxonomy): Eukaryota > Metazoa > Chordata > Ceratodontiformes > Ceratodontidae > Neoceratodus > Neoceratodus forsteri. The sequence goes on from CM028130.1 coordinate 866,664,623, forward strand.
TTATGCTTGAACTTCTTCTCTCAGAAAAAATCAGCGTGGGGGAGGGCTTTTACAAGCTGCCCTCAAGACCTCTTCGGGAGCTGCTTCTCCCAGAAAAAATGTAGCATGGGGAGGGCTTCCATAAGCTGACTACATCCTGGTTCGTCCTCCATGGAAGTTCATCCTTCATGTTGGAGCACTACTGTCTCACCTGGGTCTTGATGCTTCCTCCTTTTCCAGTATTCATTTATTTATTTATTTTTATTTAGTTTTTGTTGACCGGGTAAGTGCACTAGACAAATTCTGCCTCTTTTTAGGCATGACCCAGGGAAGGGGGATGCAAATGAATGCCAACTAACTTTGAACCAGATTAAGCTGTTGGTGGTATTTTAGTGAATGGGGGGAAATTTGGCCAGGGCACCAGGAAAATTCCCCTACTCTTTTCGAGAAGTGTCATGGGATCTTTAACATCCACCTGAACTACCACCAGAATAGGAGCAGCCACCTCAGCATCCCGAAGGAATATTCCAGCTCACATTATCAAAGTGATGGGTCACTGGACATCTTCCTGCTTCAAAACGTATATCAGAGAACCAAATTCCAAAATCCACCAAGCTCAACAATGGCTAGTAAGGCTCTGAGCTGCAAATCTGTAGACCTGGGTTTGACTCCCACAGCCCCCACTTGCATACTGTGTGACCCTGAGCAAGTCACTTAACTTCCTCGTGCTCCCAGGTTGCACCTGTAAACAAGTTTTCAGCTTAGTGTGTCTCACCTGGTAAAATAATTGGTAAAAAAATAATTTAAAGCCTGGAGGAAAGGCTAACCTAATAACTTTGGATCCCCAGAGGTTTCCTCCAGAAGGGTTTTTTTCCTCTCCTCCATGCTATTGGGACTATTCAATGGGTTGGAGAAGGCAGATTATGTTACATCTCTTTTGTGCTTTTGTTTCTCTGGCTTTAACTGTTCCTTTAGCCTTGAGACTATTCTTCTGGCATCTCTACTGAGGGTAGAAAACCAGAGAAAGAGACTATCCAAAGTATTGCAGCAGTTGCACAGTCACTACACTCACTGGTGGCCTTCTGTTGAAACAATTAAGTAGGCAAAAATGGGTAAAACAGGGAAAATAGCAGAGGGAGGGATGGCGAGGACATGGGCTGTTGCAGCAAAGAGACAGAGAGAGGAGGAGGAAGAAGTCGATTTGCAGTGCATTCTTAGTGAAACGTGACAGTAATAGTGGTTTGAGAGAATGAAAGGAAGAAGAGAGCGGGATGGGGAGGAGAAGGCTGTTCCAAAGTGTAGGAAGTCAGATATAGAAAGCAGACTGGCCTGCTACAGATTTACTGTGAGGGATAAGAAAGGAACAAGCAGCAGATGACTGGAGGGCGTAGGAATAGGGGATGGCAGGGCTAAGGATAGAGGAGAGGAAAGTGGGCATAGTGGCAAGCCAGTATTTGGCTATGAAGAGGGAACAGTGTGAGAGATACCGAGATTCAAGAGAGGGGATAGATTAGCATATTTTATTTGGTAGTTATTGGTTGAGAAATGGAGCTCTAAAGCTGAACTAGCAGGGGGAATGAGCAAGGATTTGTCAATGCTGAATGTTTGCTTGCTTGTATTTGCTATGTAGTTGTTGGATATAGATAGCACAGAGGTAAAAATTGACAGATGAATAACAAGAGTTGTAATAGAGAAACTGCCTACACTGGCGTAGTTGTTTTAAAAAAAAAAATTCCCTTTTTGTGATTGTGAAATTGTACTTCATTCCTGCTAGTCCCTTTAGAAATGTAATAAACAGAATAGTGGCGATATTTCAAGCCCCATTTTTCTTGCTAACCCACTTCTCCTGATGCAGTACATGGCCCTAGCAGGCCATGACATGCATGTGAACCCCTTGTGAGGGAAGGTTTCCAAGGCCATCACAAGGTTTTGTCTGGGTGAGACAACACTGTGCAATACCTTTCCAGCCTCAGAGCAGTGGCATACGACAGTGCTGGCCCCCATCCTTGTGCTGCGCAGATGACTCCATGAGCTTGTCCCCAACTTGAGTCACTGGCATGGGAACACACACTACCCACTGGGCCAATGGCTGGCCCTGCACATACATTTTGACCCCAAATTTTCAACATAATCTTTTTATGACTCCCCTTTCTGAACATGACAGGTGTGATTTATAAAATACTGTCTTAAATGTAATTTTGCACAACAAATGTGAAAAAATGTTTTAGCCAGTATTTTAAAAACACCTGCCCGTTCATGGGGTGCTGTGAAAAAAATGGCTATATTGAAAATTTGGGGTCAGAATATTGAAAATTACTACAGTTATGAGTGAACACTGTCCATTTCATGAACCTGGTAGATGAAATTTTTAAAGTCCTGCCTGAAAGGTGATTCCATGGAGCAACTGCAAAATCACCTCTCATGCAGGATTTGAAAAATGGCACCTGTCATGTTATTGAGGGCATATGAAAAAATGGCTATGTTGAAAATTTGGGGTCAAAATATTGAAAATTTCTATAGTTATGAGTGAATGTTGAAAAATGTTAATACACCTTCATAACATTGGTAATTTTTAAGATTTTGATCCCAGATTTTCAACATAGACTTTTCATGATCCCACTTCATGAACTTTGGTAGATGACATTTTTTAAAGCAGTACCACAGATCCCAAAAGTTTTTACCTGCTCTCAGCAATGGAGCAGTGCGCTCAGGAAAGGGCAGCAAGCCCAAAATAGGCAACAGAATCCAGAGTCTGGTGCCATTCATCCCCTGAGGAAGGCTTTGTAGCGAAGTGCTGGGGCAGTGTGAGGAGGTGACTTGGAAGTATTTCCAGCTTTGGAATAAATCTTACTTTTGAATCAAAATTTCGAAGTGCTGAATTCTTTTATAGCATGGTGGTTTGAGTGGTGCCATACTTTGGATTCTTTTGACACTTTTTAGATCCTGCCTGAAAAGTGATTTTGCAGAGCAACAACTGCGAAATCACCTTTCAGGCTGGATTTGAAAAATTTCACCTACCAAACTGATGAAGTGGAATCATAAAAAGACTATGTTGAAAATGTGTGGTCAAAATCTTAAAAAGCATCAACATTATGAGTAATAGTTCAAAACACAGTGAAACTACATAGAGTGGACTTACCTCATTTCTTCAGTTCCTGGTCAGGATTGAAACAGAAAGGTGTGTTTTCCTGGCAGAGTGAAGTTTCAGTGCTGGACTTTTTTAGGTGAGTGAGGGGTATGGGGGTGTGGGGTGGTGGGTGCTGAGTGGGATGTCAGGTTGGAGAAGATTGGTGTGGGGGGGTTGGGAAGGCTGCAAAATACCTCAATTGATGGTTTCCTTTTCAGGTTTTAATAAAAAAAAAGAAAAGAGGGACCAAGGGTGACACTGGGGATTGGGCACCCAAGTGTCACAAGGCGAGGATGCACATCAGATATGGGGGGGGTCACACAGACTCAGCCCAGGATGGGCTTTGGAAGATCTTTGCCCACCACACACAACTGGGCACTGGGACATGATTTGGAAGGGGTGGGTTGTTTGGCAGTGGGAGGATTTATTTTTACAGAAATCAAGCACAGGGATGTGATCAGGAGGGGTGGGCTCTTTGGCAGCAGGCGGGATTCATTTTGCAACATTCAGTTGGGCACCAAGATATGATCAGGAGGGAGTGGGATGTTTGGCAGCAGGTGGATTTGTTTTTATATGAAGATAGGGTGAGGAGCAGGCTAAGCATGATGCCACTCAGCTGCTTGCTGGGCAGCATGGTATATGAAATGAGCCACTCTCTGTTTGATTGGAGTGGCTGGCTCCTTTCAACTACAAAACATTTGCGCCCCACAAGCACTGAACAATGTCATGATCAGCCTGGCTGTTCAATGGGCTGTCAATGTCAATCCCACTGCAGCTTGAGCTGTACTGGACCTGACAGTGACACACACCTCTAAAAGCTGGTATTGTAACAAAATTTTTGCAGTGCGTGCACACATGCAAACATAAAAAGGGGGCCAAGCCTGGCAAGTATAGACATTGGAGCAGCACTGCAGACTACATATGCTTAGTCAAACATAGGTAAGATCATATTAAGGTTGATCTCATGGTTGACCAGGAAAGGAAGGCATGATTTGTTTTGGTACAGCACATAGAAACATAGAATCTGTTGGGAGAAAAGGACCAGAAGGTCCATCCATTCCACCCTGTTTGGTCACCAGTATCCCTCCCACCTCCCTTTACATGCTATGCCCATGTGCCCATCCCATGCAGGAAGCTCTCCACTGTTTTCTCCCCCCACCACCACCTCTGCTGGCAGGCAGTTCCAAGTGTCGACCACCCTTTCTGTGAAGAAGTATTTCCTCACATGCCTCTTACATGATTACGTTGCTGTCTGCCATAGTATACGCTATGGTACTGTTATCTTTATTAGTGATTTTTAACTGTAGTAATTATGTTCTCTGTATATTTTGTATGCTAGAAGTGAATGTTTGTATGACCTAATTGTGTTGTAATATGACATGTTCCTGTAACTATATTAATTGGTCTTGTTATTGCAATTGTCATACCTGTATGGTTTCCTGTGTTAACTATTGCACTATTAATGTACTGCACTTCCTGGGTTGCCACTAAAAAAGGGACTGTCTTGTGTCAGTGGGCCTACCTGGTTACCAAAATTCAATAAATAAAATAAATAAATGTCCCCCCTCCAGCTTTACTGCATGCCTCCATGTTCTGCTGCTCTTCCTCATCTGAAAGAGACTTGTCACCTGCACCTTCTTCACCCCTGTGAGGTATTTATAGGTCTCAGTCATGTCCCCTCTCCTCTCCTCTCCTCTCCTGTCCTCTCCTCCAGGTAGTACATGGTAAGATCCCATAGCTTCTCTTCATATGGCTTCTTCGGCAACCACTGTACCATTCTGGTGGCCCTCTTCTGGACCACTTCCACCCTGTCAATGTCCTTGCAGAGGTGCTGCAGCCTCCAGAACTGGACACAGTACTCTAGGTGGGATCTCACTAGTGAGCCATACAGTGGCAACACTACCTCCTTTGTCCTGCTAAAAACCCCCCCGGCACCCCAGTACACCACTAGCCTTTCCTATTGCCTTGTCATACTGCGCTTCCACCTTGAGATCATCAGATATCCTTACCCTGAGGTCCCTTTCTTGCTTGGTGACTGTCAGTACCTTCCCCATCTTATACATAGCTCCCAGGTTTTCCCATCCCAGGTGCATGACTTTGCACTTTTTGGCATTGAAACTTAACTGCTACACCCTAAGCCACTCCTGTAGTTTCCCCAGATCCCTTTGCATTCTCTTTACCCCTTCCTGAGTGTCCACCCTGTTGAAGAGCAACACACCAAGCATAGGGCAATGTTTCCTGTGCATTGCAGCAATATGAGTGCAAAAGCTAAGATTCTTATCCAGCCACACCCTAAGTACTTAAAATGGGGTACCTGTTCAAGCAGGTTGCTATCTAGAGCTGAGAAGACAAGCGTATGTTGGAGCCTTGCTAATCTCTGGCTGGGTGTCAAATGTAAGAGGGTGTTTTTTTATTTATCTTTGGATTCATTGTAAGTACTATATAGGTAAGCAATAAGACACAATGGGGTGTGCATTACAGTGTGATAACTGCACTCCTAGGGGTGTAGTTAGGCACGGGGCTGAAGGGTGAGTGCCAGTCGCTCCAGGAGTACGGTTATCACACTGTAATGCACACCCCGGAGTGTCTTATTGCACTTATGAAATGGTCCTTTATTTTTATAAGCTGTTTTCTTATTCAGAAATGCATTTTTAAACATGTAGAAATGTAAGTGAATATGTGTAATGAACATAAAGTAGTCCTTCCGCCTACTGTTGCTAGCTTAAATTAGTGGTATAATTAGTAACAGTCAGTAATGATAATAGTATTAATAGTGACAGTGATTAAACTGGCTTAGTTTTAGTGGTTGTTGTTTTATTTTAGTTTGATAAGTTATACTGTTTGTGTCTCCCACCCTGCCCTGACAAGCCGTGAAATATCAGGCCATGTTTTTATTTTCCCTATTTTTCTCAGTTAAGACAGTGTTTTATCCTGCCCAAACTTTAGAAGCACGGCTCAGAGCCAGCTGACAAGTCCCTCAACTTCATTCTCCCTGTTCTTGCCTGACTCACTCACATTAAGATAGAGCAGTGCATAAAGAGACAGCAAGCCAGTAAACAAGTTGCCAGTACAGAGCAGAGTTTAGCGGTTTGAAAACTGCGAAGTGGAAGAAGCTGCTTTGTACAGTGTCTGCTATGGGATACGCTCGCTATGAGTCAAGTGGGCTGCTTTGAGCAATGGTTTTTGAATCAGCTTTAAAAAAAAGTCATCTAACTGTTTTGGTAGGGAAAGACTGTTTGACCAGCTTTATGGAGACAAAATAGATCCCTTTGGGAGTAGTTTACAATAGAGAACAAAGGTCTACCAGTGTCTGGTGCTGGTTGCAGTTTTAACCACATTGTGAGCCAAACATATACTGCAATTCCTTTAAAACAAAATGGAAAGTCAGGCACGCTGACACTTCTACCCGCTTGATTCACCACCCGCCCTTGTCTCACTCTCATAATTAAAAAAAAAATGTAAGTCTGTTAATCAGAGTCACTGAACAACTTGTTACCACAGAGAAGAAGGTGGCAGTTTTGAAAACCGTGAAGCAAGGCACTGCTCTGTTCGGCAGCCAATTAAGGTCATGCTTGCTACAAGCAAGCAGGCTGGTGTCTGCACATTTGATTAGAAACCCCCCAAAAATGTTCTTCCTGCTGTTTGGGGGGGGCAACTAAAATCATCAACGGGAAGGGTAGAGAATTGCCACCTGCCTGCTGAAGAAGAAATGTAAAGTTACTTTCCATTTCTTATAACGTTAGCAGGCTAAAAAAAATGGCGATGTCAAAGTTCTGAAACATTCTGCATAGAATGTTTAAAATGAATTAATGAGCCATCACATTCTGTTATCTGATTGTTTGTTTTTACTAGACCTAGTTATTTATAGTGCAACATTGTCTCATAATGCAGTATAAATAACCAATCAGATTAATCAATTGGTCTCTGCCATTTTATAACTCACTATAACAGTTTTCCATATTATTACTTTTTGTTGTGTTGCCCTTTTTTGATTGTCTATTTGTCCTTTGTAAATTATTTATAAATTTTAATATTGGTAGTAATCTGTGACAAATTGCAAGTGGGACCTCGCTGTAAATGAGCCTCGGCTCAATCGAGTTTATCCTTGTTCATATTTTAATATGAATAACAATTCTATCTATCTATCTATCTATCTATCTCTCTCTCTCTCTCTCTCTCTGTCTGTCTGTCTGTTTTTATATTTAGAGTTGGTTTGCATGGAACCCATGCTGGACATTGTCAAAGTCACACTGGGGTGAAGACTCCAGCTCAGGGACCAAGATACCTGAAGTAAATAGAACTCTGTCATATGCATACATGTGTCTGTGGGAAGATAAACAGGTTGTGGGAGCTCATTTAAGAAGATAGAGAAGAGGACTGGGCCAAGGATGAAACCTTGGGGGGATGCTGGATTTCATTAGCAGAAAGGATGGATAGGGCATTTCCAACTTGGACCAACTAGAGCCAGTCTCAGAGGTAAGAGTGGAACCACCTGACTGCCAGGTCAAATTGACCTGTAGCACCTAGTTTGTGTAAGAGAAGGGGATGGAACTATAGGTGGAACTTGGAACTAGCTTATGGTTCCCAATCATTTTAGCAGCTGTCTGTCCAGACCTTGCATGTACCTCAGTTGCATCACATGATCTTAGTTCTAGTGCCTTCGCAACAGGCTCCTTCGCCCAGCCCAGTCTAAGTGGGACGTGACTGACCCTGACTCTTCCCGTGCACACAAGTTTCTGGTGATTACCCAAAACACTACCAAACTGCATGATCCTGGGAGGTGCACTCCAGGTCCATTGTTACCTACTGTTACCTGAGCATTCCTGGAGGTGGACTCCTACACTTCACTTGACAACTGAACTGGGTGTGGCTCCACAAGGATTTCAAGACCTCCTTTTGGGAGGGGGGGTTGGCACCACTACTACCTATTACCTCTCAGTTGGGGATCAGTTAATATGCCCCTCATCAGGACAAGGTTACGGGGTCTTCTCTCCTGGATGCAGTTGGAGGGACTCTCCCCACCCACTAAGGGGCGAGGAGAAGCAAGGCTTTTCTCTATATATATTTCTTTCTCTTTTCTCCTCGTGTTTTAGAAAACACCAAAATCCCTTCTTCAGGCTGAAAAACCACCAGGCTTAGCTAACTGTCTCCCTATATAGGCAAAAATGGGAAGGGCAGAACCATGAATATTCATGCCCCGGCCCACCTGGTAAACTAGAAGGTGCAAAGACACAAACACCCAGGCACTCTGTCTCCAGCTGAGGCCCAGCAGGAAAACAGCTCTCAGGGGGACAGGTTAACCCTTGACGTGATTTCTAGTAATCTGCCTTGAGCTGGGAAGAAGAGAGAGGCTGGTTACTCTGGCTACCCAAGACTCAGGTAAGAGATCCCTACTTATTACTTATACTAGCAGAAGAGCTATAACTGGTGCATGAGATGGATGGCATAATAATTTCATTATTAATATATTCTGAAATGTATATACCCCATCACTAACTATGCAAAACCATTTCACAAATAAAACTTGCAAGCAAATATTGAGGCATTGACCAATGTCTGTTCTACTCTGTGTTCCTGTCACAGTTCCTCAGTGTAAGGTGCAATATGCTATGATTTTTTTTCAAGCCATGCCTCTGTCCTTCATTTAATTAAGATAGTGTTACACTGGTATAATTTAAGCTCTATCACTCCTTTCTTAAGTGAGCAGGCTGTTTCAGTAGTTTGGGGACTCAACCACAGGGATACTTAAATGATTAGTGGATTAGCTAAGTAAATGAGGAATAGTGGAGCTACTGACACCCATGAAAAGGTTAATAACTGGATCCCACAAGCATTAATGATGTATGTTTCTCTTTTCATGTTAGAAATCAGATTGGCACCAGTAGAAATGCTACAGCAGTATTTGTTTTTTGTTTCCTTGATACAAGACATCTCTTTTTAAAATGTATTCTTCTCCATCCTCTTCCCCATGATTCCTCACCCTGACAATTGTGTTGCCATGGCTGTACCCTCCCTGTTTATTAATTTACAATTTGGAGATCAGGGTAGGCACATTGAGCCAGAGCTGGTTTCCAGGTGTGAAACAGGGGAGGGGAAAAACAGGGGCTGAAACATCTATAACCAATAAAGTGACATCAGTGGGTGCATGTACATGAACAATAAAAGTGAAGGAAAAGTAATGAATTCCAGAGAAAGAAAAACAATATAACAAGTGTACAAAGTACATCTGTTAAGGAGAGGCCAGGAGAGGCCAGGATATGGGTAGGCATTGTGCCACAATGCATGGCAAGATACTTGCAACAGAATCATGGTGGTACAAAATTCAAATTACAGAGTACACTGCATTTTAAATTATACAATGCAGTAAGAGGCAAAATGGGTAAATAGTGTGGGGGGGGTGCATAGGGCATATGTTGTAATGTGGAGAGAGGAGGAAGACAGCTAGCTGCAGATGCATGCTTTTGAGAAGTGAGCCCATAAGAGTGGTTTGAGGGAAGAGTTGCTTGGATTCCGAGTCAAAAAAATCAGATTCATCAGAATCTGACCTTATTTTGGGAATTGCAGTCCGAAAATGTTAATTCTAAAATTTAAAGCCAATACATTAGTGCTGTATGGAATGCAGAATTCCACTGTCGAATTAGCATGAAATGACCATTCTGCCAGAATATTGCTGGTTCTTCTTGCAGAATTCTATCTGCTGTGATCAGCAGAATATTATACAGCGGAAAAGCATTTTTTTTCTGCGGAAAATCATTCCGCAACCATTTCCGCAGAAAATATTGAGATCTGTGGAATAAAATTCCATGGAAATGTTGCAGAAAAACCCATTCCACATTTTTTTTTGCTGCAGAATTACACTATTCCATTTCCAATGAAATTCTGTGGAAGTTTGGTGGAATTTCAAAAATTCCAAGAAATTTTGTTCCACCGGAATTTGAAAATTCCACACAGCACTACAAAATATGTTTTATATTTGAGCTCTTTTGGAACTGAATAGGAATCAGAATTGGAATCATAAATTCCTAAATTCTACCCAGTTTATTTAGATAGGAATTAGACAGTTCCGAGCATTCCTATTTGAGAGCGCGCAGGGAGGATGAGAGATGGATGGGGAGAGGAAGGTTGTTCTACAGTACTGGTAGGTGGATAGAGAGAGAAGACTGGTCTGCTGCAGATTACTGCAAGGGATATGAAAGGAACGAGCAGTGCCCAGCCAGGAGCTGGGCAAGTGAGCATCTGCCTTCACATTTAATGACAATGCAGCTCCAAACCTGGCAGGGGATGCATGAATGGCAGCCGGCTCCATGCTACAGTCTGGGAGGAGCCTGGCACCTCCTCCTGATGCAGCTGATCCTCAGCAGGCCTCAGCACTGGAAATCGAGGACTGAACCCTGGTCTCCCAGTAGTCAGTTCAACATGCTGCCATGGTGCCACTGGGCCAGCCCAGATACCTGGTTTTGTCCTCAGGTTCCTCCTCCTCCCATCTTAGCATTATGACACAAAACACTACGACAACAGGCCATGACTGCGGTAGCATGAACAGCGGTTTTCTCCAAGACCCCACTGAGTAATGCTTCTAACTTGGCTGCAGGGGGTGCTAGAGAGTGACACATTCAAGCCCCTCTCTCACTGGTTCAGTGAGGGCTAGACATCAGGTTACTCCCTGTCCTGGGTTTGCCGTGCAGATTTGGATACATGACTTCCAGTAGCTAAACTGGGATTTGAACTGTGCCCCAGGATCCAGGAGCAGGGCCTTACATGCTTCTGCTTCAACAAAGAACTTTGGGATCAGAGTGTTCTTGTCCAGGTCAGACAGTATCTATCCAGGTCAGATACTGTAACTGCTATCTAGGTCAGATATGGCTATCCAGGTCAGAGAGTTGCTATCCAGGTTGGATACTGTAGCAGCTGCTTCAGTTAGATATGGCTATCCTGGTCAGGTCAGATACCATAAATGCTATCTGGTTCAAACAGCTGTCATCTAGGTCAGATAGCTGCTATCCAGGTCAGATTGATGCTAGTTAAGATATGGCTATCCACATCAAGTGGTCATCCAGATTAGATAGTAAGTATCTATTGAGGTTGGATAATCATTTTCCATTCAAACAGTATCAATTCTGGTCAGACAGTCACTATCCCAACCAGATTATCTATTCTATGGATATAACAAATTGTATGGGCATTGATAATATGATCTGGATGGAAGGAGTAATGGGATTATCCATCCGGCTGAGGATAAAGGCTTGACTGGTAATATCTAATGGCCCTTGGATACTGTTTGCCCATCTCTACAGCTGAGCACCTCTGACTACTAGAACTGTAAGAGTGTGTTGGCCTCTTAGGTCTGCCTCCAGCTATGAGTAGGCATCATTATTGAAGTATCATTTGTAAATCCTGTCCCCTGCTCCCTGCTGATTTCAGTGAGGTATATTTAAGCAATAATGCATGACAGGATGTGCGTCATACTGGGATAATGCCATGCCTCATTTTGTTCGGCATGAGGCAGCAGGCTGAGTGCGTCCAACACCCAACAAGTGATGTTATCCCAGATGACACACCCTGGAGTGCATTATTGCTACTATACAATGGCTCCTTTATGAAACAAAGGATTAAAAAGTATAGTTTAAAACCAGATTTTTAGTTAAAGTTTCAATGGGTAGGTGTACGTATTAATACAATAGGCTCATTCCTTGTTTTAAACCAGTAGGGGCTGCTGGCTCTGTCATCTGTGTTTTGTTTACGTGGGTCTCCCCTTCTGTCCTCCATGTTTCTGTCTGTCTGTCTGTCTGAATGTGGTATTCAGTGTGCATCACCACCCTTTCTCCCCTTGTCTAACTGTCAGCTTTTGGAGTTTGTAAGCAGCCCCATACCCATCGTCATTGCAGAGGAGGTACCAGCATTGAATACTGAAGATCGAATGGCCAGCTGAACAGTAAGTACAGCGCACTCTGTGGAGCACGTGCTGTTTACATAGCATTGATGCTTCTGGTGATTTTGTTAATTTTAGCAAGGCCCCCAGTACAGTTGATCATATTTACTGTTTGTGCCGGGAGACCTGAACTGAACTGTGAAGCTACCAGTCCTGCCATAATGCACTGTATGTTTGAATATAGCATGTGCTGCCAGCAAACTGCTTAAAGTGATGGCTTCACTTTGTTTTGGGATTGTTACTACATGAGAGAATGTAAACTTTTGGCTGTGGGGAAGGGAGTTTGACTGCTTTTCTTGTGCTGTTAAATGTGGAATGTGACAGAAAAGTGTGACAGGATCATGGTAGCTAGTGTGTACATGGGCTGCAGTGACTTGTTCTCATTTCTTCCTTTTCTGAGATTGTGTTGATGCCAGACCTTATGCTCAGGTAACATCACTTGTGAAGTAGGCACTAACCAATCAGAAAGCAAGACATTTTCTTACCATTGTACAATTATTTATTTAAACATATTTTACTATGTAAACAAGCAGAACCTGGAAGACTTGTTTCCAGTTGCAACCGGGGGGGGGGGGGGAGGTGTAAGGAAGGTCCTAGGGAAGAATACATTCACCCATAAGGGCAGTAGTACATCATGATACAAAATAAAAGAACACTTTTGCTCAGAGGGATTCTGAAAACAGCAATAGTACATAATATATGCTGCAACCCAAATTACAAACCAGGTGCAAGGAATGAGGCAGGTGCAGTTTGTATCTCTGCAGTAATTGTCTACAAATTAGTTCCTTTTGTAGCCGGTATGCCCTTGCACTTCTGCTAACAGATTTATATAATAAATCATCTGCAGGAAATGGTGATGTTATGGAGATGTGATAATGGACAGCTTATGCTTGATAGATCATTCAGGAGATACAGTACTTCATTCATTAGAACACAACACACAGAAGGCTGACAGGGTGGATATTTCCATCAGCTTAAAACAAGCCTCCTGTTGCCCTAAAAATTATTTTCATTTCATATTTTTGAGATTTGTGGAGACCTAACATTGCTAAACTTTTTTTTAAGTGAGTGTTCACACTCCATACTTTCATACACCGTGTTTCTCATCAGGACCTTGTCTGCAGCTGCCTTACTCTGCCCAACCTATCTCAGGCCCAGCCTAGCGCCCCCCCCCCCACACTGTTTTCTGTGATGGTGCTGGTGAGGGGAGGCACTCTCACTAGAACACACAGCTGAGGCAGACCGAGTGAGGCACTGGGTCTGAGCGAGTATCAGATCTGTTATCCATCACATCTAGGCATTGCTTCCGTCCTGCTTTTCCCCTGTATGTGCCCGCATTGGAAGTCTCAAGCACAAGCAGGATGTGGTGTACTGACATGGGACTCAGTCAGGCAACCCTTCCCCTACACTACAGACTCTCAACTGCTCTGCCATAGAACAACAGAGAGAGATGTGCTGGAAAACCACCACTACAGTGCAACAGAGGGGGCGACTAACCTCAAAAGTAAAGGCAGAAACTGCTACATACAACTCACCCAAAATACATGATAACAAAGCAAGATAGGTGCAAGTGGTAATTAAAATTTGCCGGAGCAAGAACGGCGCTCATCACTGTGTCCCTAACACTTGGCCTCACTCAGAGGCTTTGTAAAGGGGCAGGGTATCAGTGGAAATAGTCCATTATTAAACAGATAGCAGCCAAGCACAGCACAGTCCTGTAACTGAATATCAACTGGAACATGTGAAAAACCCTTGGACAACTATTTTAGACAGTTACCTAAATCTGTCTGCTATGTCTCAGAATTCAGTTGCTACATATTGTAGTGAAAGATCACTGTGAAGGACACAAAGTTGTCAGCAGATAAATACTTCTTGGCCCACCCAGTCTGCCCTATATTCCCTACCTACTGTGCAATTGCAGATCCTACTCGATCCCCCGGTCTTCTCCCCCCACCCCTTGCCTTATTTCTAAGGTCCCCTTGTGTCTATCCCATGCATTCTTGAATCCTGTTACTGTTTTAGCATCCGTCACCTCTGCTGGGAGGCTGTTCCCAGGCGTCCACCACCATCTCTGTGAACAAGTATTTCCTCACATCTCCTCTGAGCCCCCTTCTCCAGCTTTATAGCATGACCACTTGTCCTGAAGCATCTTTTGCCATGGAAAATGCTACCTTCCTGTACCTTATTAATACCTGTGAGGTATTTGAACATTTCTATCATATCCCCCCTCTTTCCCTGCTTTCCGCTAGAGAGTACATATTTAGTTCCTTGAGTCTTTTCCAGTAGAGCTTTTGGTGCAGGCCCTGCACCATTTTGGTAGCCCTCCTTTGTACCACCTCCACCCTATCTATGTCATTTCAGAGGTGGAGCCTCCAGAACTGGACACTGTACTTGAGGTGCGGTCTTACCAGTGATTTATACAGGGGTAAAACTACCTCCCTCTTTTCTGGTGATGCCCCTCGCTATGCAACTGAGCAACCTGCTGCATTTCCCCATTGCTTTATCACACTGCTTGGCTACCTTCAGGTCATCAGAAATTATTACTCCTAGATCCCTTTCCTGTTTTGTGGTTGCTAATACCTCTCCGCTCAAGTTAGTCGTTGCCCCTGGTTTCTGTGCCCAAGTGCATGATTTTGCACTATTTTACATTGAAACCCAGCTGCCATTCTCTTGACCATTCTTCCAGCTTTTTCAGATCGTCTGTCATTCTTTCCACTCCCCACCTTCCCAGTGTGTCCACTCTGTTGCAGATTTTTGTGTCATCCATGAACAGGCATACTTTCCCATCAAGCCATCCTGCAGTGTCACTAATAAAGACATTGAAGAGGACCGGGCCTAGTACTGACCCCTGTAGCACCCCACTTGTTACCTTGCCTTCTCTAGCATGGACCCTATTTACCACCACCCTCTGAACTTCTTACCCAATCTACCACTTTTGGACCTACCTCTAGGTTGCTCAGCTTGCTCATCAGTCTTCTATGTGGAACGATGTTGAAGACCTTACTGAAATTCAGGTAGGCCACATCTACCGCTGCTCTCTGATCCACTTCCCTGGTCACCCAGTTAAAGAACTTGATCAGGTTTGTCTGGCAAGACCTCCCCTCTGTGAATCCATGTTGCCTCAGATCCTGTAATTCACTGGTTACAAGGTATTTCCCAATGCTTTCCTTAAGTAGCAATTACATTACTTTACCTACTACTGAAGTCAGGCTGACAGGTCTGTAATTTCCTGTCTCCTCCCTATTTCCACTTTTGTGTAGTGGGACCACATCTGCCCTCCTCCTGTCCCCTGGAACCTCCCGTTTCTCTTGACAGGTTGAACAGATCTATCAGAGGTGCAGCCAACACCTCCTTGAGCTCCCTCAGTATCCTAAATGCACCCGTCAAGTCCCATTGCCTTGTCTGCTATAATTGTGCTAGTTCCTTGAGAACTCTCTCCTCTGTAAAAGGACGACGTCCACCTCCCTTCCTTTAGTGCCTTTTTTCCTTATCTTTAGCCCGTCACCTACCTCTTGCTCTGTAAATACTGGAACATTTTGGTCCTCTTCCTCCCAATCCTGCCTTCCCTTTTATCCTTACTATCCCTCCTTTGGTCTTTCTCTTCTAAGCATATATCTAAAGAATGTTTTATTCCCTTATTTTTTGATTGGGTGATAGGCAGCGTTCACTCTCTTCATGGTGCTTGCACATGATAGCACACTACATAACAATCGCCCTCCTTCTCCTTGCAGCGGAGGACATACACCCAAACCCTGGCCCCTTATCTACCACTACCTATCAAACTCAGCAGGCCTCTCCCTATGACATCCCTTACCACAGATCTCTCTGGTGGCCCTCTCCCCAGTGGCTTGCGCCTCCTGCACTTAAACATAAGAAGTCTATCCCTCAAAACTGATTCACTCCAGGTACTCACAGCACACTATGCCCCTGATATCACCACTCTCTCAGAAACATGGCTAAATAAAAATATGTCTGATCCCGCAATCGCTATCCCAGGATATTCCATGGCCCGTCAGGACAGAGCCACCAGAGGTGGGGGAGTGGCCATATATGTAAGCTTGGACCTGCACTACTCGGTAGTCTTAGCTAAGTCTGAACCAAAAGCCTACAAACTGCTATTGGTACAGCTGGCTCTTTCCTTCTCTCTCTCCCAATTTACACTGCTGGCATATACTGCCGGCCCGGCACCCCAGCCTCATCTGTCACTCACCTACTCACGCAAATCTCCCCCCAACCCATACAGGGGAACTATACATTATGGGAGATTTCAGCCACAACTGGCTAGCGCCAGCTCTTAATAAAACCCGGACAGAAATCTCAGCACTAAATCTAACCCAAATCATCTCCGAGCCCACCCGCCTCAACCTCAAATCTGTCAACCACTCATTAATAGACTGGGCTCTGACTACCCTCATCGAGTCATCGACGCTGGACTACTCCCTGACACCCTGAGTGACCACCATATTATATACCTAGTCCATAAAATTCACCACCCTAAATCCCCCCCCAAGTTTCTAGTTCAATGATCCTACAAATCCCTCAACCTCGCCCCCTTACTAGACGACCTAGCCCTCGCAAACTGGGTCCCCTCACATATAAACTGCTCCATTGATGATGCCCTCCTACACTTCCAAACCACATTCCTCAATGTCTGGGATACTCATGCCCCCACTGCGTCGCACAAGGGTACGTGGCAACCACCTGCCATGGATCACCCAAGAACTTATAGCATGTCAAAGTGCCCACGACAAAGCATGAAAAGTTCATAAATCTTCACGCCTCCCACAAGACCTCACCACATACCACATGCTACGCAACAAGTGCACCAGAGCAACTTGACTAGCTAAAATGGATTACTTCACCTCCTCCCTACAATCAAACTTAAATAGTCCATCCAAATTCTGGAAGGTCATTCATTCCTCTTCTCTCCTCACCTGCCAGCCCTGCTCCACTCCTAAACGTAATAACACTCTTCTCTCAGATCCCGTGCAGTCGCCCATGTTCCAACACATATTTCATGACATATGTGGCTTCTTCTCTCTTCCCTGCCTAACTATGCACCCCAGGGACCCACCACAGGAACAAGAAAACACTTGAGCTTTTGCTCCTTCTCCTTCAAAGACATCTCACCGGCTAAGCCCTAGATGCCCTACGATTTCAACCCATCGAAAGGCAAATCCTGATGGACTGGACCCCAAACTCCTCTACCTTTCTGCCCCCGCCATAGCAACCCCGCTTGCAAACCTCCTAAACCAATCTTTTGCCACTTCAGCTGTCCCCCAAACATGGAAACATGCTGTCGTCATTCCCCCTCCCCAAAGGGGGTGCCCCCACCTCCACTTCAAACTACCACCCTATCTCTCTCCTCCCAAGTCTTGCAAAACTACAAGAACACCTTGTGCTTGCACACACCTCCTTCTCTCAGACTCAAATTTCTTTACTTTTCCAGTCTGGATTCGGAAGGGCACCCACTGCCTCCTTCCTGTTAAGGCTTCACTGACACCATCCTCTCCGGAATGGGTAGAGGGCAGTTTACCTTGGTCATCTTCATCGACCTTGCTAAAGCATTCAGAATGGTCTCCCACCCCTTACTGTTATCATGCCTCTCAGAATCAGGCCTCTCTGATTCTGCAACCAACTGGTTCAGCGCCTACCTCACAGGTAGAACACAATCAGTTAAAATAGCAGATGCCATATCCTCCCCCCTCCCCATGACTACTGGAGTCCCTCAGGGGTCGGTACTTAGCCCCATTCTGTTCTCCATTCTCCTTAATGACCTGCCTCAAATCTGCTCATCTGCATCTATCCATGGGTATGCAGACGACACTGTCCCATTCTCCACCGGCTCTTCCCCGGAAAAGGTCGCAACTGTCCTTCAGGCTGATTTCATACAGTTCAGCTCTGGTTCAGCTCTTACCAGCTCTCTCTCAATGCAAAAAACAGTCACCATAACCTTCTGAGAACAAGGCAACGTCCTGCCCAGGCTCCACTCCTCCCTCCTACCGCACCTTGATGACACAATACTGGAGGACGTAAATACTTTTTGGTACTTGGGGTGTGGCTTGACCGCCATCTGTCCTTCTCTGACCACACAGATGCTTTACAAAAAAACTGCATCGTGATGCTCCTTGCCCTTTACAGGAATCGAGTAACCTCCCACTCACCGTGCGGCGTGATCTAGTCCAGAAGATGATACTCTTCCCTCGACTACTGCGACGCAGTCTGCAGTGCCTCCCAAGTCTACCCTATCCAAACTGGCCCCCCTCTTCAACACTTTCTACCATTTTGCTCTCAGTGTCCTCTCCGCACCCATCACTGCATTCTCTGCAGATCTGTTGCATTCACATCGTTCGAAATCGCTGCTTACTGCACTGTCTAAATTTGTCTCAAAATTCTGGCTTGTGCCTCCCGTCCTCATTTACAGCCATACTATCATTAGCCCCCACCCCTACTCATGCTGTTTAGATCCCTTGACTCTGCCAACTATTAATCCTCGGCAGAGGACCTCCACCGCCAAGCACCCTTCTCATATCACTTCCCTTTACTCTGGAACAAGGTCTACCTCAAATCCACCTCTGCCCACTCCCTATCTACTGCCCTGGCAAATGACCTCACAGTAAATTGCTCCTGCCGTGATAACCTGCTCTTGTTGCACCCTCGTCCCATCATACCCCTGATGCCTGACCAGCGGCACCTAGCTTATGCTATGGATGCTGGCTTATTCACCAACTTCTGCACTTATTATTGTTACATCTTATTGTTATGTCTTTCTGTGCTGTCATTTGCTTGCACTTGTTTTCCTTGTATAAAATGTATCAAAGTTTATACCTATGTGGCATTGAGCCTATGGTAACCTATGTAAGTTGTATTAAATGTCACCTCCTCCCACTGTATAATTATGTTAATTGTATCTCACTCGATAACCTGCAATTTATCCAGTCCTCTGTTCCTCCTCCCCCCCCCCCAGGTCGCACTGGGAGACGAGCAGCTTGTTGCTCAGCGTGCCTTTCCTGGTGAAACATTTCAATAAATAAATAAATAAATATTCTCCTCCATTTGTGCCTTTGCACTCCCAACTGGTCTCCCTGCCTCTCTTTGTTTCTCCTGGTAACTCTCCTCTATTTAACCCATCCTTATTATTGTCCCTCCTTCTACCTAGCCAAACTGCTTTGCAACACCCGCCTTACAACTGTATGTTAAGGTTGATCTTGTAACTTGAATGTTTAATGCTTCACCCTATTGTACCCCTTCCCCCAGGTCATACGGAGACAAGTGACTTGTCGCTAGTGTGCCCTCCTGGTGAAACATTTCAATAAATAAATAAATGTTCTGATTGTATGCTACTTGTGACTGTTTGGAAGATTGTATTTTGTACTCTCCTGGGTTGTGCCTGAAAATAGGCAGGGTTATTGCCTAATGTACTTACCCAGTCATCAAAAGCTAATTAATAAACATAAAATCACCCTCAGCCCCCCCCCCCAGCTCTTGCTGAGAGGCTGGAGCCTACCTGGCCAGCAGCTGACACTGGCAGCTAAGCAGCTCTCAAGGCAGAACTGTTCTGTTTTTCTTTCCACTAAGTCACTTCAACAAAATAAAATCCCTCCTAGACACCTTCCCTATTACTAGTCCTGTGTAAATGAGATAGCCCAATCCTTACACAAGAAGGCAACACTACAACACCCCCAGGCTCATACAAAACTAGGGTTGTCAGAACCCTCTGAAGTTCTGGGTTCTAGTTCTAGTCTAGAAGTTTTGAAAAAGTTCTAGGGTTCTAATCTTTTTTAGAACTTTTTAGAACTCGAACCCTATTTTTTTTATTGTGCTGCCAGTAACGAAGATAGTAATAAAATATATGTAAAGGAAAAACTGTTCAGTATAAGGGGGAGATAAATTATCTTGTGTGACATTGATAGGAATACAATTAGGTTTATCTATGGTTTCTTCTGTTTGCTAAAGCCAGCAACTTAATACGTAACAGGCTCACCCTCTCACCCATATGTTAAAAGTTTTCCTGCTGCAGCTGCATCATAGTTCCTTAGTGAAAGAAAGAGGCACATTAGCCATTTATGTATTCAGCTATATATACTCATCGTCATGAATTAGGAGAAAAAATAACTGATATTACCTAATTTCAGCTATTTGCTGCTTTCTGTTTTAAATGAGTGAATCAAAAGTTGCTATGTTTAACAGAAAGCTTTTATAACAAAGTCAAGCCAAGTACTACAGCAGCAACATGTGGAACTGTTGCAAAACATATTATGTCATAACATAGTCAGTCAAGACATTTGAATAAAAAAAATATGCCAGTCATTGTTGCTGGCAAAATGCATGCAATTTTCTAAGGTAATGTATACATATACCAACATTTTTGATGGCAAATTGAAGTAATACATACAAAAAATTCTAGATGCATTTTTGCAGCTGATACTTCAATAAAATCTGTATTTCAGTCACATAAATAAAAAAAGTGGTTTCCTCACCACATACTAAGGAACATTTAATGTAGCTGCAGCAGTTGGCATGTGATGTTTAAGGGACAGCATCTGTCAACCCCATTCTGTATCAAATTATCACTACTTATAAAGCAAAAACACTATGATACGTCACATTCTGTGAAAACTGCTGATGCAGATTTTCTTTTATTTCTGATTCCTTTATTCTTTTTTTAAAGGGGGACAGGACAATTGTGCTAGGTGGCAGCAGTTTGCAATGTATTTAATAAGAATATATATTATGTGTACAGTAGGTTCGGGTCTGTCATCATTTTTTCCTCACCATCCCCAGCTGATCACGAATCTGTAAATGAAAGAACTAAAACAACACCCACCTTTCACCCCATCACCCATTCCACTTTTCTTCCACCACCCTCATCTGTGCAGTAGCACCCATGCCACCCTTACACCCATGTTAAAACCAACCCATGACCCTCACCCATGTACTAGCATCCATTTTTCGTTTATGGCTAACATTTCTGTAATTGAAAAAATAATAAACAGTTACCAATTAGAACTCATTGTTTTGTCCTCTTTAAAATTGAAAAATAGACCGTCTCCTGTCCCAGCCCATACTGATGCACCACAAAGTTACAGAAGGTAAATCAAAAATATATGTTTGCACTTTAACTATAAATAATATGACACAGAAAGGATTGATGTGACAGTGTCCCTTTTATGCCAAATTTGGGCCTGTTCCCTCTGATGTTAAAATTGCCCTGTATATAAAACTTGTTGACTTTAGTTTAGACCCTAGCTACAAAGCAGTTTGCCATGAAATGGTGAAAGTTTTGGGGGGTATATAGTCCAAGGTAGTAGATCGAGAAAGGAGAGAGACGACAACCAAAGTCATCACATTCTGAAAAAATTTCATTTTTGGTGCAGAGAGACTCCGTCCCACACAGTATTTACCAGCCATCACCATCTGAGTTGTCATCACCATCAACATCCACAACATCAATCACTTCAGGATCAGTTTGTATACTCTTGTAGGGATATGAAAATCTTGACTTATTAACTTTAATAAAAGTTAACGTGTGTACATTTTCTGGCAGCAACCTATTTCTGGTGTCTGTCACAATATTGCCAGCTGTACTAAACATGCGTTCTGAAGAAACACTTGTTGCAGGACAACCAAGATATCTACAGGCTTCATCATACAGCTCTGTCCAAATTGACTTGTTTGATCTCCAGTATTCAAAAGGGCATGCATCAATAGGAATAGGCAGTTCTTGCAGGTAACTGTCTACCATGATGAACAGAGACCGCTCAGAAGAGGAATCAGAATAAGCTGGTATGGCAGCAATTTGGGAAAGGTTTTGCCACAGCTTTAGCTTGCTACTAAGGGTTGAAGAAGTGGCAGTTGTGGAACAACTACTGTTAATGTTTGGTGACTTTTCCAGTTCTATATCCTTTGTGAAGATGAACCTGCATGTTGTGGTGATGACAACCTGAGGGTACTGTGCATGTCTGTGTTTGACTCCTGTGAGTGCTGCAGCTCATCTAGCAACATACATTTGTACTGCTCTATATCATCTGTTTTTGGAAGATGTATAGCCTTGAACCTGGGATCTAAGAGTTGCAAGGATGTAGTGTTTTGATTTCGTCATTGCAACTAATTTGTCATTGGTTTTGAAGCGCGCGCTCATTCTCTTTACGAGATTCCCATGATACAGGCGACATGTTGTCTGCGCTTCAGATCTGTCTTTTTCTATTTGTAGATTTAGAACACTAAGATGATGTGAAATGAGCATTATGAGTGGGATAACCTGACTCACAGATGCGCCTTCAGAAGACATGTCCCTTGTAGCTGTCTCAAAAGGAGCTAGGATACAGCACACTGTCTCCACTAATTTCCACTGCAGCACAGACAGCATAATGCCATCTCCAATAATGTAACTGGAGCAATACTCATGTACAGCTTGCTTTTGCCCCAAGAGGCACTGCAGCATACAAAGCGTTGAGTTCCAACGAGTGGAAACATTTTGAATCAGCTTTTGCTGGGGCAGCTTGTGTTTTTTGCAGTTTGGACAATGTCCGATAGCCTTGGTTGAATGTGAAAAGTGAGTCACAATTTTTTGCAAACAGCAATCATACCATCCACTTGTGTTTCATTGCTGAGAAATCCCGTGACAATTAAGTGTAAGCAATGTGCAAAGCAAGAAGCATGCAGAAATCCTCTATCCTGTACTGCTTTCAAGATGTTGGCTCCATTGTCACTTACTATGAAGCCACATTTTAGACCGTGAGAATAAACCCATTCGTCAAGGAGGTCATTTAGTTCCTGCAAGATGTTTGCAGCAGTATGACTTTGCCCAAACTTCTTTATATGCAGCAGCGCCATCTTTTGGGGGTGTCTTTGTTTTTGAAGAAGCACAAGAAAATGTGACCCAATGAGCGGTAAGGGACATGTAATCTATGTTTTGAGTGCTGGTCCACATGTCTGTTGTGACATGAATAACCCCACCCTCCGCAGCTTTAAGTGCAAGCATCACTGTCGCTTTTAAAGCCTGATAAATGTTTGGTATTTCAACATAGGAAAAGTACCTTCAATGAGGAACATTGTAAGCAGGCTCTGCTAATGTCATGAGCTCCTAAAATCCTCATGATCTACCAAACAGTATGGGAGAAGGGCTCTGGCTAACAGTTCACCAATTCGGTGATTAAGATGAAGGGTCTTTGGATGATTTCTAGTAAAGGTATTCTTCCTTTCAAATGCCTGAGACAGTGTTAGCTGTTTACAACATGTCCCTGCTGGTTTATTATACACAGTGCTCGATGGGCAGATGGGACGGAGATGGTAGATTAGGACTTATACATTCAGTGCCATCACTGGATGTGCAACTAGTACTAATGGTGCTGGCATTGGTGGTAACAGTGATCCTAGGGCTGGCAGTGGTTCTGTCCACATCAAGTTCAGACAATTCAGTATCCATTTCAGATTCCTGACCCTTCTCACGTGTGGTCTGGAAGATGGAGGACATGGGTTTTGGATGATCAAGCAAAACTGAATGCTTTTCAGATGGCGTTTAAGAGCTCGAGAAGCAAGGCATGACACAACTTTACCATGGCTTACACTCTGTTTACACAGGGAACAAATTGCTCTGCATGGATCAGTTTTACTGACAGAGAAATAATTCCACACCTCAGATGTGACAGATTTTGTTCGAGTGCTAGGAAGATAGCTAAAGACTGTTTGTGTCTTTTCACCTGTCCTAACAGAACCTGGGAGTGGGATATGCTCCTTGGTGCTAGAAAAGTGGGCAGAAGACTCTGATGGATTTTCATTGCTGGCCAACACAGAAGTGGTGGATTCAATGGATATGTCCTTTTCATTGTCAACAGTGCTGGATGTATTTGCAAGTGCACTACACTAGAGGAAGGAGTGGAGTGCTGTGTGGGTGGATGTTTGTGTTTGTCTGTGTCTGTAGGTTAGTTTTTGTGGATTTACATGTTTTTCTGCTTGGAGTAACTTCGCCATTCTTACACTCAACGTCTGTGAATGTCTCCTGGACTGAATTTCTGCAAAATATCTTCACCAGGTATCAGCATTTTCATTTGAAATCAACTTTTTGGAAGCCACCCCAAGGAAAAATAACTCTAGCAACTAAGTCTGACAAACTCGGTGATGATGGGCCCCTCGATTGAATCAACATTTTCGTCTGACCTGCTCCAAAGGAATTTTACTTGGGCTATTCAGCAACCATTTTAAGAACAAAGGAAACATACAGACAAAAGGATTTCACATCCTGCATATGCCCAGGGCGCAGTTTATCACCTTTCAGGAATTTTAACACATTCTGTGACCCTGGGTTTCAGCAGTTCATCGCTTCCACTGGATGAAATTTACTACCAGGTAACAGCATTTTCATTTTAAATCAACTTTAAATGTACTTGTCTCTAAAGGCTGCTCTACAACAACTTTGAAAACAAAGGAAACAGACAGACAAAGGTTTTCACATCCTGCATATGCCCAGGCCAAAGTTCATCACATTGAAGGAATTTAACACTTTCTGTGACTCTGGTACTCTTCAGTTCATCATTTCCACTGGATCTATCTTTATTTCATTTGCTGCTTTCTCCTTGGAGGATCCCTGAGCGGCGTTCGTTGCCATACAAGCCCTCCAAGCTCCCTCCTAACTGTGCCTCTGCCAGCAGCCCGAGTGGCACCTCCAAAACCGGAGACCACAAAAGCCTGCAAGCAACCACAGCCCTCCAAGACCTTTTAGCGGGGCGACCGGCACCTTCAAAGCCACCACCCACGCCACCCTCTCCAGCCAGCAACAATGACAGGTACGGTAACTTTTTGACCAGCCAGAAAGCAGTGCTTTCTTACCTCTGCAACCTGATTGGTTGGTCTCCCTGACTGTGTGCTCCTATTGGCCAGTTTCTTTTGAAATGCCGTGGCTCTACAGTACGAACTTCTCTCATTCAAAATTCTACTGCTTAATTCTGGAAAATCTTAATATTAGCAAATAAGATTGTTCATAACTGTTTTAAAGCATTAGAGCATTAATTGCCATTTAGTTTTCAGTGTGTGTATATAAGCAGGGCCACCTCAGCACTCTCAAAATGTCATTACTACAGCTTTTGTTAAATAATTTATTCTGTTATTGACTGTTAAGCAGTATCCTGAAACTATTAAATTCGCGCCGACCCCGCCATGCAGAGCACAGGAGGGGCTGGCAGGAACGTTGGAATTAAATATTCGTCAGCATCGTAGTTTTAATATTACGTTTTGGAAGTCGACAAATTACACAAATCATGCTGAAGTTTAACTTTTAGGTTAGGTCATTTACGTGATCAGGGTATTCAGATAGCAACATAGTTTCTTCTGTGAAACTGGCCACTTCAGATATGGTGCTGCACCCCAGTCTCCCCCTAATGAACCCTCCTCTCACCTCTAAAACTTCACCACTTATACTCCTGTCTCTCCTGTTATGTGTAAACTGGCTAACAACTTGTACATCTCTTGCTACTTATCCTCATGCCTAACAATCATAGTGACTTCAGGTTTTCTAACATCCTGCTGTACTATTACTCGAATTCTACCCCTGCTCACTCTATCCTCATCAAAAAGGGCTGTATCTATCTGTCTATCCACTCCTATCTCTTGAACTATCGTAGACCCAAACGCCAGCTAGGCACTCTCTCTGCCAACCTACTTTCTCACCTTGCCCGGCGGCTCCTTATGCTTGCCGGAGATATTGAACCCAATCCGGGCCCTATGGTTTGCGCTTCACCCCCTGCAATGGCTGCAACAAAAAAGGGTCTGGTTATAGCCCACATGAATATCCGGAGTCTCACGAGTCACCTGGCTGAGCTCGAAGCCTGGGCTAAACTGATTCATTCTGATGAACCATGGTGGTTGTTTACCGTAATTGTGTAAATTTTGTAAATTACACTACTTTTTATTCTTTGGTTGTGACCATGCAAATTCTTTGATCGCGAGCCTGTAAATTCTTTGATCGCGAGATTCTTTGATCGCGATTGTGCATCGTGAGGGTAGGACGAGATGGCCGGATTAAAAAATCAATTTTCTCAGCCCAGGGGTGCCCTAGGAAGTCAAATGAGGGTGGGTTTTGCTCAGGGGGCTTCGTTCTGTCGAACCATGGTAGTGGTTTACCGCAATTGTTTTAATTACAGAAGTTTTTATTCTTTGTTCGTGACCCTGCAAATTCTTTGATCACGAGCCTGCAAATTCTTTGATCGTGAGAGTCTTTGATCGCCATCTTTGATTGTGAGATAGGGACAAGATGGCCAGATTTTTTATGATGGAATAGATAGGAGAATTTTACCAATTTTTAACACTGAATATCTCGGAAATGGTTTGGTCTTTTTACTTAAAATTTGGAGGGTGTTTACGTCATGTCCTGTAGATGTGAATTATGGTGTTTACGTTTGGAGAAGTTTTTTTTGTGGAGATATTGCGTGACGCACTTTACGTGTTGCGGAAAGTGTTTTACTTGTGGTGGTGGCTTAAAATTGATAGGATACCTAGCCTTAGTGTCATGGATGTAGTTTTCAGTCGTTGGTGTGTATTAAATGTCAACAGGTGCAGAACTGTGCCAGTCTGACGAATGAAAATCTCATACGTTAAAATGTTATATCTCGGACACGGTTTGGTCTTTTCACTTGAAATTTGGAGGGTGTTGATGGCTTGTCCTGTGGATGTAAATGACAGTATTTCTGTGTCTGAAAATATTTTTTTGGCAGAGGTATGGCGTGCTGCAGTTTACATTCTGCGGACAGTGTTTTGCTTCTGGTGGTGGCTTGAAATTGATATGATACTACCCTTAGTGTCATGGATGTAGTTTTCAGTCATTGTGTGTGTTAAAAGTCAACAGGGGTGGAACTGCGCCACTCTGACGAATGAAAATTTCAAATTTTTACATGTCGTATCTTGGACACAGTTTGGTCTTTTTACTTGAAATTTGGAGGGTGTTGACGGCATGTCCTGTAGATGTTAACAGAGGTGTTTATGTGTCAGACAATATATTTTTTGCAGAGATTTTGTGTAGCGCAATTTACGTTTTGTGCACAGCGTTTTCTATTGTTCTACTAGATTAACATTTGTTTGGTGGCTGGCCTTGCTGTTGTGAATGTACATTTTAGTCATTGGGTGTGTAATGTGTCCTGACACTTACAAGTTGGTGGGCCCCACGCTTCCACCAACTTACGCAACTTTCTACTTTTCTATTCTTTCTTAAAAAGTAAGGAAATTCTATGTAAAAAACCTTGTTAATGCATCAGTTAGGGTTCTTCTACAGTGAAAAAGTGAGGAATTTGATTTTGGGTTCCCACCCTTGCACCCCACCCCAGCCCATCAACACCAACATGCATCAGGGTGTGCATTCTGGGTTGGTGGACTCAACTCTCACCCATCCCATGTGCAGTGTGGAGAATGGGGTGAGAGTTAGCCAATGACCCCAAACACACCCTGATGCCTGTTGGTGAGGGTGTGCTGGGCAAGGTGGGACTCTAAAATTGAATTTCGCTTTTTCGCTTGTGAAGAACCCTCAACTGATGCATTAACAAAGTTTTTTTGCATAGAAAAAATATATATATATATATATATATATATATATATATATATATATATATATATATATATATATATGGCCAGGGCCTCGACTAACTCATTTGGTGCCTGGGATGCGACTGTGATTGATAAAGCACTACTGTCTCCCTCACCTACTGTGGATCTTTAATCTACAGCCACTATTGTTGTTACTGTGTTATGTAAAAGGAAGTGGAGTGTATCACAAAAAGGGTAGCATCTTGTACATCACTGACTCTACAGTGAAGCATTCTGGGACTTTAGAGAACTCCAGCCCAAGCCTCCAAACTCTGGGATACCAGCAGCCCTAATAGAGAACATTTTTAAGGAATTTTAAATGTGTAAGCAGTCATAGACTGTGATTTTGTGCAAACTCTGCCTTTGGGATGCAAAGAAATAATTACAAAGCCCCTGTTGTGCTAATAATACTGAATGTGATGCCATCACTGACTTCTGGTTTCACCATTATATACAGTCAGCGTCTCAGCTAACCCATCTGTGCCTGGGATGCGATTGTGACTGAAAAATCACCTAGTATCTCTCTCATCTACTGTGGATCTCTAATCTTCAGCCTCCATTGTTGCCACTGTGCTGTGTAAAGAGAAGTGGAGGGTGCCATAAAAGAGGTACCATCTTGTGTTTCAGTGACTCTACAGTGAAGCACTCTGGGACTTAAGAAGACTCCAGCTCATTAGTCTCAAAACTCTGGGATACCAGCAGCCCCAGAAGAGGGCATATTAAGAGAATTTTAACTGTCTAAGCAGTCATAGACTGTGATTTTGCACAAACTCTACCTTTTGGAACAAAAAAGTAGTTATAAAACCCCTGGTGCTGCTTTCATAAAACTGGAAGTGACATCATCACTGACTTTTGGTTTTGCCAGTATATTCATTATGTACCTCAGCTAACTCATTTGGTGCCTGAGATGGAACTGTGATTGATGAGGCCCCTTTTTGGGCATGGAGGCCTGGCCCTGCCCTGTTCCTGACCCCTTTAGGAAGAAATACACCACACACCATTTATCTGGGTAAAAGGCTGCAGTACAACTTCACTCAAGTTCAAGATTTCCATTACAATCATGTCATCAAATTCTCAACTTTTCAACATATACATTATTTCACACATTATTTACACTATATTTACATCACATTTTAAAACATGTTAAAACCACGATACACAAATAATACACCCAAGACCCTTTTCCAGCCCCTAGGTGCCTCAGGTTCTGGCCCCAGATGTCATTCACTCCCCCCTTCGTGGGAGGGGGTCCTGGTCTCCTGGAGGGCCCCTTCCACCTCAGCCACACACGAAGAGGCAGATGAGCTTCCTCCAATCCCCGCCCACCCTGCATGCCTGCCTCTGACAGGGTAAAGAACCCCTTCCATCTGCCTCTGCCTCTCCAGCCCTCCACTGCACAGCATCTGGTCAGCAGGGAATGTGGAGTACCACACTCACCAGGCCTTCCTGAGGCACCCCAATCTGCCACACCATGCCTCCCCGAGGCAACCAACCCATCACCTTGACCCTTCTTGAACCATTTGTGCGACGCGTTCAGTAAGCTGCCCATTGTCCAATTGCCAGGACCTGACAAAGCCCCTCCTACCCAGTGATGTCACCTGCCGGCCTGATGCTGGACATCATGCCCCATCCCTGGCTAATTTGTATGTGGGAGCATGGGAGGAGAATTATGTAATGAATTCTAATGTGAATCCATTTTTTGAAAATATTACATGTTATAAGAGATATATACATGATATAATAATTTTGTGGGAAGGCAGTGAGTTTGAAATGTGTTCTTTTGTTAACTATTTACATTCTACCAACTGTTCTCTGAAATTTACATGGAAAATCAATGCCAGTTGTATAGATTTTTAGATATTACTATCTTTAAGGGAAATGATGGAAAGATGGAGACCAGTCTCTTTAGGAAAGAATTAGCAGGAAATACCCTCCTATTGGCTAACAGTTGTCATCCTCCCATATAAATAGGAATATTCCAAAGGTCAAATGATGCGTATTAGACGCAACTGTAGTACATAGAGGATTTTCAGCTACATGCTACAGATTTGGAGGCAAGACTTAAAGAGAGAGGTATAGTAACAAGAATGTTATGCTAGCCAAAGAAACAGTTAGCAATATAAATAGGGATGAATTACTGAGAAAAAGGGATCCATCTCCTGTAGTGAGCACTCGTATTAATTTTGTTACTACATTTTCAGCACAAGCACATATTATTCGAGATGTTGTATATAAGAATTGATATGTGCTTCAAAGTGATCTGGGTCTTAGACTCTATACACAGGAATTGCCAAGAATGGCATATAGGAAGGCTATGACCCTGGGAGACACCCTTTTGCATAGTCATTTTCAAAAAGAAGAAAAAAATGAGACTTGACTCTCAAGAGGTGAGTCTGGTTGTTTTCAATGTAAAAGATGTACAGTCTGTAATCATGTGCAACCAGTTAAAAAATGTAGTATTGTTAATGTAAACAAAGAATTTGAGATCAGACAGATTATTATTTGGGATACAAGTGGGGTTATTTATTTGGCTATATGCAGCTGTAATACTTTCAATGTAGGGAAGACTATTAGGAATTTTAAAACAAGAGTAGGTGAACATTTGAGAGCTATTCAGAAACAGGATCTTACTTATGCTACAGCAGCACACATTTATGATAGTGAAGTAGGAAGTGTACATGCTTTCTCCTTTATAGGTATTGATAAAGTTAACTTGATTCCTAGAGGTGGCAATTACAATGATTTGGTCTTGATCAGAGAATCTTTCTGGATTATTAACTTTAAAGCAACTCAGTACCCAGATCTAAATACTAATTTTGACCTTAAACCTTTTTTGAGAAAAAGAAGAAAATGAGTTTTTTTAAATGAAGTGTGTAGTTAGAACCTGTTTTTGCTGTATTTTTCTATTAAGGCATGGAAATGTATTTTTATGTAATTATGTATTATATTCAGTGCAACCATTTTTTTCTTCTTCCCCCCTCCCCCCTTTCAATTCTTCATTTCCCTTCCCCCTTCCCCTTTTTCTCTTTTACTATTCCTCTGAAAAGGTCTACTTTGAAAACAGTTTCTTCTAATGATAGTCAGCTGAAACATCATGTTTGACCAATTACAGAGGAGATTTTAATGATGTCATGAGTTAATTGATTGTAGTACTTAAGTCTGTGTTTGTTAGTTGTACTAGCTTTTGATAAAGGACCAAAGTCCGAAACGTCAAGCGTACTACTATTTGTATTTGGAATAAATTTGGAGTAAGAAATTGTTATACTTCTGGAGCCCTGTGTTTCTTCTGGTTGGTGAGTGCCCACCTGTTTTTGTAGTTTATTCTGTTTGGAGGAGCACCACCAGTCCCAGTGCAGCCATTCTTTCGTCAACATTTAATGTATCTGTCCGTCAAACACTGCCACACCCTGATTCTGTAGCTGTTCTGACAAGAACCATAGTTTGTCAACAGCATCCAGCATTATGCCCATGTTGAGGACGAAGATAGTGGATGTCATCTTGCTCAGCAGACCACAGCAGAACTGCCTATTGTCTAAGTTTCTCTTAGCATCATCACAAACTGATTTCAAGTGTTGACTTAGTGCAATGAAGGATTTCCATACAAGCATAAACAGCGTGGTAGCTACTAGCAACCCACCGAGTTGACAACAACCTACCAAGTTTAGCCACCGGAGTGGAGAGAGATTCAGCAGTCACTTGTAATTCTCGTGCATTCTTAGGTAAACAGCTGTAAAATGAGTACAGTTTATCTAGAAATATCTTGAAGTGATTCACAGCATTGCAGTAGTCAACGGCTTCAGCAACTGAAAGTTCCAATCTATGATTGAGGCAGTTCACACAAACAGATTTGGGTATTTGAGGTGTAGTAATGCTCCGAGGCCCCCTCTCTTACCGAGCATCACACTCGCACCATCACATGCGAGACACACCCACACTGTCCTTAGTTCTTCATCTCCCAAGCCACATCGTGACAATGAGGAAAAGAGTGCATTGTGAATTCCCTGTGCAGTAGTGTCAGACAACTCTTCCAGTTGAAGGAAAAACATAATGTGAGTTGATTCCTTTTTCATGTATGCATGTATGTAAATGATCAAAGTCGATCTGTTGATGACCGTTGTACTTTCATCTACCAGAACCATTATGGGGTATCTTGTCTGTGCTATGTATCTCATTAGGTTCGTCTTAATTTCTTCAGAAATTTTGTCAATCATTTCTGAACAGGTTATGTTAGACTGCAGATATGAGCAAACAGAAGCTCCGTGTAATGTTTGGAGTTCAAGCAGTTTTGGACGGTCAGTAAATGGGCAGTTCTCCTTGGCTACATAATATGTTGTTCTCATTACTTGTGCAGTAGCTTCCAGATATTCATTTGTCAACCTTTCAGCAGCCTTCTCAATAACTTTTTCATCATGTTTCTTTAAGAGTTCATCAGCATTCTGGTATCCTAGTGACTTCTCATGTTTTGAAACTTTCTTTTGGAGCGAGAGTAGTTGTCTTGCTTTGTCTGTGCCATAAAGTGAGATTTCACCAGCAGACCATTCCTTGGCAAATGAAAAATCAGAAACCAGGTTTGCTTCCTTGCAGGTGCAGCAGAGCAGCTGAGCTTCTTGTTGCAGATGAACAACCACTTGTGTGCGTTCTTGAAATACTCACCCTCATCAGCTGTCCAACAGTCAGGTAAATCATGGCTGGGGCTGGTCTCAGAAATGAATCATCATCTGCGGTCCGACATTCAATGCTTTCCATATGCTCAGTGGATGTAGACAATGATGACTTGCAGGTGATACAGATGGTACTACATCTGCTGCATTTTGTTGCTCACCAGAGGATTGCAGCACTTCCAGAAGAGCAGTTCTTCTTTCACTGCTGTCCTCAGAGCAGGAGGGCAATATGGGTTGTGGTTCAATAACTGTTTCATAGTGTTCCCCTTTCCCCTTTGAAAGTGACTCAGATAGTCTAGGTTGCACTTGTTGCTCAACAGAGAGGTGTGAAGTTTCATTTCTGAAGAAATCAGATGTTGTCCTGGTACTATGCAGAGACTGTTCCAATAATCGTTGTGATCCAACCTTGCGAAACTCCGCACCAGTCAATTTTCTCTTCAGAGACATAGCTGTACAGATACCCTTGTAACATTGAGTTACAGTAATAAAAAGATCATGAAAAGCTCACTAGTTTTCTTCTCTACCCAGGTTAAACCAGTCAATACCCCCTCCCCCCCAGCACTTAGTCTTGCAGAGAGACAAACTGATACTTGAGGGGTTTTTTTTTTTGGTTTCATTTACTTTCTTCCCTAAGAGATCCCTGGAAACCTTTTTTGGTTTTGTTTGTTTCAAAGATTCCGTTATGTCCCCCTCACTGTAAGGGTCACCAAAATGCTCTACTCAGCTCTTCCACTACTAGCCGAGAGACTAGTCAGCCGACATTGCGGCCCTCAAGACAGTCCTGTTATCTTTTTGTTTCACCACTGTTTTTGAAAGACCCCTGCAAAGGTTTTTTTTTTGTTTTCTTAAATGTTTCTGTCCTCCTCACTGAGAAACAGTCACCAAAATCCACCCCTTGCTCGGCTCCTCTAGTATTTGCTAATAGCCCAACAGACACTGTTCTCGCCTCAACAGAACACTGTTATCTGATTTTCTTTCTGTATTTAATTTTTCCACAAGAAATATTCCTGCAAGGGGCTGGTTTTATTTTATAAATGTTTTCTGTCCCTTTCCTCAGTCAAGCATAAGAAAATCACCCTCTCAGCTCAACTGCCCTCCAGCACTTGCTGACAGCCCACTCAGACAGGTGACCTTGGCAGACCTTTAATCTGTTTTGTGTTGTTTTTCCCAAAAGATCCAGGAAAAGTTTTTTATAATTCTGTCCCCTCAGTGAAATCTAAGGGACACAAGTACTTGCTGAGAGCCCAACAGACACTTCTGCGCCCTAAATAGAACACTGTTATCTGATTTTCTTTCTTTTTTCCACAAGAAATATTTCTGCAAGGTGCTGGTTTTTATTTTATAAATATTTTCTGTTCTCTCCTCAGTCAAAAGCAAGAGAAATCACCCTCCTCAGCTCAACAGCCCTCCAGCATTTGCTGACAGCCCACTCAGATAGGTGACCTTGGCAGACCTTTAATCTGTTTTGTATTGTTTTTTCCCAAAAGATCCCAGAAAAGAGGGTGTTTTTTTTATGATTCCGTCACCCTCAGTGAAATACTAAGGGACACAAGCACTTGCTGAGAGCCCAACATACACTTCTGCGACCATCAATAGAACACTGTTATCTGATTTTCTTTCTATATTTTTTTCCACAAGAAATATTCCTGCAAGGGTATGGTTTTTATTTTAGAAATGTTTTTTCTGTCCCTTTCCACTCAGTCAAATGTTGGTGTTCTTCGAAAGTGGGACACCGCTTACAACAACATTTGCAGATCTGTCCTATTGGCCCCCATCTTACACATCACTGTTTACTCTACTCCACCTTGCACTGGCTGTCACCCAGTTTCTGTCACTCCTACTCTCTGAGATGTTTCTTTGACTCCTTGAATAGATATCCCCATCCTGGCTTTCTAGGGGCTGTGCTTTCCTCCGTGCATCACTCCTGCCCTCTGAAGTCCTCTGACGCTCAGCTACTTTCTGTCCCATACTGCCCAACTAAAATGAGGAAACAAGCTTTCTCTCATTTCACTCAAAATACTGGAATTCACTGTCTCCCCACTTAAAGTGCTCCTTATCTCACTTCTCCTTTAAAAATGCACTTTTTTCTCACCTCTATGCACTTGATACTTATGACTGTAACTAACCTTTCTTGTTCTTCTGCTCTTGCTCTTCCTTGCCTCGACTACTGCCTCTCAATACTCCATGACTATCACCAGGCTTGCCCACATTTGACTTTCTCATCCCTCGTGGATTATTTTTTTGCTTGTATGTATATTTCCAACTACCCCTGCGTGGATACCTGTTGGAAGCTGTTATAAGTACCCTTACTGGCCTCCCCTTGAACTCACAGAATGTAAGTGGGACCCCAAATGCCTCCATGAGTCCCTCTCCTACCCCCATGGGCTTGTATCCTCATCTACCCCTTTCCCCACCATCCCTCCACCTCACCCTCCCTCCCTCTCCTTTCTCCTTTTCTTTCATGTAAGCACTTGTTTACTTATTAACCCAGCACTTATTATTGTCCACTCTTTTCTACATATTATGCATAACACTGTTTCAACACTGTTTGTAACACCTGCCTTACACTGTATGTTAAGGTTGAACTTGTAATTTGAATGTAACTTGAACACGACTCTTTCCCTTCGACACTTCACCCTCCCTCTCCTTTCCCTCTTTTCTTTCACGTAAGCACTTGTTTAATTAACCCGTCACTTATTATTGTCCACTCCTTCTACCTATTATGCACAACACTGCTTGTAACACCTGCCTTACAACTGTGTGTTAAGGTTGATCTTGTAACTTGAATGTTTAATGCTTCACTCCTATTGTACCCCTTCCCCCCAGGTCATACCGGGAGACAAGTGACTTGTCGCTTAGTGTGCCCTCCTGGTGAAACATTTCAATAAATAAATAAATGTTCTGATTGTATGCTACTTGTGACTGTTTGGAAGATTGTATTTTGTACTCTCCTGGGTTGTGCCTGAAAATAGGCAGGGTTATTGCCTAATGTACTTACCCAGTCATCAAAAGCTAATTAATAAACATAAAATCATCCTCAGCCCCCCCCCCAGCTCTTGCTGAGAGGCTGGAGCCTACCTGGCCAGCAGCTGACACTGGCAGCTAAGCAGCTCTCAAGGCAGAACTGTTCTGTTTTCTTTCCACTAAGTCACTTCAACAAAATAAATCCCTCCTAGACACCTTCCCTATTACTAGTCCTGTGTAAATGAGATAGCCCAATCCTTACACAAGAAGGCAACACTACAACACCCCAGGCTCATACAAAACTAGGGTTGTCAGAACCCTCTGAAGTTCTGGGTTCTAGTTCTAGTCTAGAAGTTTTGAAAAGTTCTAGGGTTCTAATCTTTTAGAACTTTTAGAACTCGAACCCTATTTTTTTTATTGTGCTGCCAGTAACGAAGATAGTAATAAAATATATGTAAAGGAAAAACTGTTCAGTATAAGGGGGAAATAAATTATCTTGTGTGACATTGATAGGAATACAATTAGGTTTATCTATGGTTTCTTCTGTTTGCTAAAGCCAGCAACTTAATACGTAACAGGCTCACCCTCTCACCCATATGTTAAAAGTTTTCCTGCTGCAGCTGCATCATAGTTCCTTAGTGAAAGAAAGAGGCACATTAGCCATTTATGTACTCAGCTATATATACTCATCGTCATGAATTAGGAGAAAAAATAACTGCTATTACCTAATTTCAGCTATTTGCTGCTTTCTGTTTTAAATGAGTGAATCAAAAGTTGCTATGTTTAACAGAAAGCTTTTATAACAAAGTCAAGCCAAGTACTACAGCAGCAACATGTGGAACTGTTGCAAAACATATTATGTCATAACATAGTCAGTCAAGACATTTGAATAAAAAAAATATGCCAGTCATTGTTGCTGGCAAAATGCATGCAATTTTCTAAGGTAATGCATACATATACCAACATTTTTGTTGGCAAATTGAAGTAATACATACAAAAAATTCTAGATGCATTTTGCAGCTGATACTTCAATAAAATCTGTATTTCAGTCACATAAATAAAAAGTGGTTTCCTCACCACATACTAAGGAACATTTAATGTAGCTGCAGCAGTTGGCATGTGATGTTTAAGGGACAGCATCTGTCAACCCCATTCTGTATCAAATTATCACTACTTATAAAGCAAAAACACTATGATACGTCACATTCTGTGAAAACTGCTGATGCAGATTTTCTTTATTTCTGATTCCTTTATTCTTTTTTAAAGGGGACAGGACAATTGTGCTAGGTGGCAGCAGTTTGCAATGTATTTAATAAGAATATATATTATGTGTACAGTAGGTTCGGGTCTGTCATCATTTTTTTCCTCACCATCCCCAGCTGATCACCTAATCTGTAAATGAAAGAACTAAAACAACACCCACCTTTCACCCCATCACCCATTCCACTTTTCTTCCACCACCCTCATCTGTGCAGTAGCACCCATGCCACCCTTACACCCATGTTAAAACCAACCCATGACCCTCACCCATGTACTAGCATCCATTTTTCGTTTATGGCTAACATTTCTGTAATTGAAAAAATAATAAACAGTTACCAATTAGAACTCATTGTTTTGTCCTCTTTAAAATTGAAAAATAGACCGTCTCCTGTCCCAGCCCATACTGATGCACCACAAAGTTACAGAAGGTAAATCCAAAAATATATGTTTGCACTTTAACTATAAATAATATGACACAGAAAGGATTGACGTGACAGTGTCCCTTTATGCCAAATTTGGGCCTGTTCCTCTGATGTTAAAATTGCCCTGTATATAAAACTTGTTGACTTTAGTTTAGACCCTAGCTACAAAGCAGTTTGCCATGAAATGGTGAAAGTTTTGGGGTATATAGTCCAAGGTAGTAGATCGAGAAGGAGAGAGACGACAACCAAAGTCATCACATTCTGAAAAATTTCATTTTGGTGCAGAGAGACTCAGTCTCCACACAGTACCATCTGAGTTGTCATCACCATCAACATCCACAACATCAATCACTTAGGATCAGTTTGTATACTCTTGTAGGATATGAAAATCTTGACTTATTAACTTTAATAAAGTTAATGTGTGTACATTTTCTGGCAGCAACCTATTTCTGGTGTCTGTCACAATATTGCCAGCTGTACTAAACATGCTCTGAAGAAACACTTGTTGCAGGACAACCAAGATATCTACAGGCTTCATCATACAGCTCTGTCCAAATTGACTTGTTTGATCTCCAGTATTCAAAAGGGCATGCATCAATAGGAATAGGCAGTTCTTGCAGGTAACTGTCTACCATGATGAACAGAGACCGCCAGAAGAGGAATCAGAATAAGCTGGTATGGCAGCAATTTGGGAAAGGTTTTGCCACAGCTTTAGCTTGCTACTAAGGGTTGAAGAAGTGGCAGTTGTGGAACAACTACTGTTAATGTTTGGTGACTTTTCCAGTTCTATATCCTTTGTGAAGATGAACCTGCATGTTGTGGTGATGACAACCTGAGGGTACTGCATGTCTGTGTTTGACTCCTGTGAGTGCTGCAGCTCATCTAGCAACATACATTTGTACTGCTCTATATCATCTGTTTTTGGAAGATGTATAGCCTTGAACCTGGGATCTAAGAGTTGCAAGGATGTAGTGTTTTGATTTCGTCATTGCAACTAATTTGTCATTGGTTTTGAAGCGCGCTCATTCTCTTCACGAGATTCCCATGATACAGGCGACATGTTGTCTGCGCTCAGATCTGTCTTTTTCTATTTGTAGATTTAGAACACTAAGATGATGTGAAATGAGCATTATGAGTGGGATAACCTGACTCACAGATGCCCTTCAGAAGACATGTCCCTTGTAGCTGTCTCAAAGGAGCTAGGATACAGCACACTGTCTCCACTAATTTCCACTGCAGCACAGACAGCATAATGCCATCTCCAATAATGTAACTGGAGCAATACTCATGTACAGCTTGCTTTTGCCCCAAGAGGCACTGCAGCATACAAAGCGTTGAGTTCCAACGAGTGGAAACATTTTGAATCAGCTTTTGCTGGGGCAGCTTGTGTTTTTTTTGCAGTTTGGACAATGTCCGTATAGCCTTGGTTGAATGTGAAAAGTGAGTCACAATTTTTTTGCAAACAGCAATCATACCATCCACTTGTGTTTCATTGCTGAGAAATCCCGTGACAATTAAGTGTAAGCAATGTGCAAAGCAAGAAGCATGCAGAAATCCTCTATCCTGTACTGCTTTCAAGATGTTGGCTCCATTGTCACTTACTATGAAGCCACATTTTAGACCGTGAGAATAAACCCATTCGTCAAGGAGGTCATTTAGTTCCTGCAAGATGTTTGCAGCAGTATGACTTTGCCCAAACTTTTATATGCAGCAGCGCCATCTTTGGGGGTGTCTTTGTTTTTGAAGAAGCACAAGAAAATGTGACCCAATGAGCGGTAAGGGACATGTAATCTATGTTTTGAGTGCTGGTCCACATGTCTGTTGTGACATGAATAACCCCACCCTCCGCAGCTTTAAGTGCAAGCATCACTGTCGCTTTTAAAGCCTGATAAATGTTTGGTATTTCAACATAGGAAAAGTACCTTCAATGAGGAACATTGTAACGAGGCTCTGCTAATGTCATGAGCTCCCTAAAATCCTCATGATCTACCAAACAGTATGGGAGAAGGGTTCCGGCTAACAGTTCACCAATTCGGTGATTAAGATGAAGGGTCTTTGGATGATTTCTAGTAAAGGTATTCTTCCTTTCAAATGCCTGAGACAGTGTTAGCTGTTTACAACATGTCCCTGCTGGTTTATTATACACAGTGCTTCGATGGGCAGATGGACGCGGAGATGGTAGATTAGGACTTATACATTCAGTGCCATCACTGGATGTGCAACTGGTACTAATGGTGCTGGCATTGGTGGTAACAGTGATCCTAGGGCTGGCAGTGGTTCTGTCCACATCAAGTTCAGACAATTCAGTATCCATTTCAGATTCCTGACCCTTCTCACGTGTGGTCTGGAAGATGGAGGACATGGGTTTTGGATGATCAAGCAAAACTGAATGCTTTTTCAGATGGCGTTTAAGAGCTGTAGTGCCAAGGCATGACACAACTTTGCCATGGCTTACACATGTGGAACAAATTGCTCTGCATGGATCAGTTTACTGACAGAGAAATAATTCACACCTCAGATGTGACAGATTTTGTTCAGAGTGCTAGGAAGATAGCTAAAGACTGTTTGTGTCTTTTCACCTGTCCTAACAGAACCTGGGAGTGGGATATGCTCCTTGGTGCTAGAAAAGTGGGCAGAAGACTCTGATGGATTTTCATTGCTGGCCAACACAGAAGTGGTGGATTCAATGGATATGTCCTTTCATTGTCAACAGTGCTGGATGTATTTGCAAGTGCACTACACTAGAGGAAGGAGTGGAGTGCTGTGTGGTGGATGTTTGTGTTTGTCTGTGTCTGTAGGTTAGTTTTTGTGGATTTACATGTTTTCTGCTTGGAGTAACTTCGCCATTCTTACACTCAACGTCTGTGAATGTCTCCTGACTGAATTTCTGCAAAATATCTTCACCAGGTATCAGCATTTTCATTTGAAATCAACTTTTGGAAGCCACCCCAAGGAAAAATAACTCTAGCAACTAAGTCTGACAAACTCGGTGATGATGGGCCCTCATGATTGAATCAACATTTTCGTCTGACCTGCTCCAAAAGGAATTTTACTTGGGCTATTCAGCAACCATTTTAAGAACAAAGGAAACATACAGACAAAAGGATTTCACATCCTGCATATGCCCAGGGCGCAGTTTATCACCTTTCAGGAATTTTAACACATTCTGTGACCCTGGGTTTCAGCAGTTCATCGTTTCCACTGAATGAAATTTACTACCAGGTAACAGCATTTTCATTTTAAATCAACTTTAAATGTACTTGTCTCTAAAGGGCTGCTCTACAACAACTTTGAAAACAAAGGAAACAGACAGACAAAGGTTTTCACATCCTGCATATGCCCAGGCCAAAGTTCATCACATTGAAGGAATTTAACACTTTCTGTGACTCTGGTACTCTTCAGTTCATCATTTCCACTGGATCTATCTTTTATTTCATTTGCTGCTTTCTCCTTGGAGGATCCCCTGAGCGGGCGTTCCGTTGCCATACAAGCCCTCCAAGCTCCCTCCTAACTGTGCCTCTGCCAGCAGCCCGAGTGGCACCTCCAAAACCGGAGACCACAAAAGCCTGCAAGCAACCACAGCCCTCCAAGACCTTTTAGCGGGGCGACCGGCACCTTCAAAGCCACCACCCACGCCACCCTCTCCAGCCAGCAACAATGACAGGTACGGTAACTTTTTGACCAGCCAGAAAGCAGTGCTTTCTTACCTCTGCAACCTGATTGGTTGGTCTCCCTGACTGTGTGCTCCTATTGGCCAGTTTCTTTTGAAATGCCGTGGCTCTACAG
This sequence comes from Neoceratodus forsteri, assembly GCA_016271365.2. Lineage (NCBI taxonomy): Eukaryota > Metazoa > Chordata > Ceratodontiformes > Ceratodontidae > Neoceratodus > Neoceratodus forsteri. The sequence continues at coordinate 866,705,321 of CM028130.1, forward strand.
TACGAACTTCTCTCATTCAAAATTCTACTGCTTAATTCTGGAAAATCTTAATATTAGCAAATAAGATTGTTCATAACTGTTTTAAAGCATTAGAGCATTAATTGCCATTTAGTTTTCAGTGTGTGTATATAAGCAGGGCCACCTCAGCACTCTCAAAATGTCATTACTACAGCTTTTGTTAAATAATTTATTCTGTTATTGACTGTTAAGCAGTATCCTGAAACTATTAAATTCGCGCCGACCCCGCCATGCAGAGCACAGGAGGGGCTGGCAGGAACGTTGGAATTAAATATTCGTCAGCATCGTAGTTTTAATATTACGTTTTGGAAGTCGACAAATTACACAAATCATGCTGAAGTTTAACTTTTAGGTTAGGTCATTTACGTGATCAGGGTATTCAGATAGCAACATAGTTTCTTCTGTGAAACTGGCCACTTCAGATATGGTGCTGCACCCCAGTCTCCCCCTAATGAACCCTCCTCTCACCTCTAAAACTTCACCACTTATACTCCTGTCTCTCCTGTTATGTGTAAACTGGCTAACAACTTGTACATCTCTTGCTACTTATCCCTGCGCTAACAATCATAGTGACTTCAGGTTTTCTAACATCCTGCTGTACTATTATTCAATTCTACCCCTGCTCACTCTATCCTCATCAAAAGGGCTGTATCTATCTGTCTATCCACTCCTATCTCTTGAACTATCGAGACCCAAACGCCAGCTAGGCACTCTCTCTGCCAACCTACTTTCTCACCTTGCCTCAGCGGCTCCTTATGCTTGCGGAGATATTGAACCCAATCGGGCCCTATGGTTTGCGCTTCACCCTGCAATGGCTGCAACAAAAAGGGTCTGGTTATAGCCCACATGAATATCCGAGTCTCACATTGAGATTTAAACCCAACCATTGCCTGTGGCATCTGTTGTTTTCTCCCTTTGAACAGTCCTTCCTCCCTAGGCCATCATGTCCAACCCTCTCCAATCTCGTCTGACCTTCACTCCCTATACCCCCTCCCTTCCCACCCCACTTCCCAGGACAAGCCTGCAGTACTTATCAAAGGACTCTTACATCTCAATCTTCTTCGCACTTTGATGCTAGAGGAACTGCCACTCCTGCTCACTATGACTCCTCCAAAGATGTTTACTGTATAAACTTTAGCTCATTACCTTACGTCCATATATCTGTATCCATGCAATTGTATTTAAATGGCGCTACCTACTGTTGAACCTATTGCTATGTTCTGGTGCAAGTATCTTGTCAAATGTAATGGTTATATGTTATTATGTTGTTATTATTACTATGTAATTGTTATGTATGTTCACTCAACCTGTTATGTCTTAACCCTGTTGGCAATTGTTTTGCCCCAGGTCCATCTTGTAAATGAGCTTGTCTCAATGATGTTCTGCCTGGCAAAATAAAGATTTTGATTAATTGATTAAGTTCTTACCTACAATTCATTCATAATGTTGCATAAGTATTTGACACCATGTTGCCCACAGACCCAGTGAACCTGTGAGCTAGGCCAGCTGATCTTGTAGTCACAAAGATGCATTTTTTGCGTGAGCAAGTACAGAAGAGGGTACAGGTGAAGAACAAACCAGATTGTGACACACAGCAAAACAGCAGTTTCACTAGGACAACATGCAACACCAATGATCCAACAGTCCTTTTTATGTTGATTGCGTGCATGCGCAAGAAACATATTGAGGCAGCTTTCTCCACAAGCAGGTTGTGTAGGTTCAGCACTGTTGTGGCCAATGCCCCCACAGCCTTTACAGGCTTGTCCGGCGTCCCCCAATGCCGTGGCATGCTGCTGCTGACATTAGTTCAGCCAATGTGCCACCAACTTGTAAAAATTTAGCCACTGTAATCAGGGGCCGCCTTGTCATTGCAGCGTAGTTTGGCTCCGCTGCAATAAGGAGTGACCTGTCATTGCAGGGCGGATCTTGATACACTGATGAGTTGTTTGTAGAACATGGCAGTGGTTGCTGCCATGTTCACAAACAGTATTAACCCCCACCATGTTTACTTGCCGACAGAGGTCCCAATCCCTGTTGGCTTAGTACTTAATGTGTATGTTGCCAACGGGGACCCTACCTCGCTGGCATTATGTAAACCCCCACTTATATTGTCTGCTGACGGGTGCCCAATCCCCACGGCTTAATGTCACCCTCTTTTGTTGTGTGCTGACAGGGTGCCCAATCCCCCATCGGCTACAGCTTGCCTCCCCAAAGAAATACTCCGATGGCACACTGGGAGCCCACCCCAGCATGCCACATGCCCCTGTAAAATAAAAATAAATTGTCCCGCGATGTCATTTTTTTTTTTACCCTGTAAAAAAGGAAACTGTCCCTTGCACCCGCCTACTGCTCACCCTGCCTTCCCACACCCCCCCCTCACCCAGTACTTACCTCCGGAGCTTGGCACAATGATCTTTGGTGGACTGAGAGCTCGTCTGCACTCTTCAAAGCTGACCGAGAACTGAGGAAATGCCGGTAAGCTGTATAATGGAATAAATGTGTTTTTTTTCCAACTTTAATGCATATCTCAGTCATTTTTTGGAATTTTGGCACCAAATTTTCAACATGGGGTTTTTGGGAACCCTCCACATGAATTCTGGAACAGTGATGGCGTTAATCAGCCCTGAAAGGTGATTTTGTGGTTACTGCACGGAATCACCTTTTGGAGCCGATTAACTAAATGACAGTGCCAGTGTTCATGAGGTGGGCTCTCAAAAAGCCTATGTTGCAGATTTGGTAATCAAAAAAATTATTGTTTTATGACCGTGCATTGCACAGTTGCTACGCATGCTCATAACTTCACGAATTTGCAATATTTTCATGCCAGGTTTTCAGCATTGCCATTTTTTCACACCTCCTTGTGAACAGTACAGCTGTCGTTGTTCACATCCTGGCCAATATGTGTTTTCACACTTCCGGCGCAGAATAGCGTGGTCGCTGTGGGAAATTAGTGTTCAGGACAGATTCAGAAAATGACAGTGACACTGTTCATGAGTAGAGGTCGTAAAATGCCTATATTGAAAATCTGGTGACGATACTCCATAAAATGACTGTGTTACGAGTGTGCGTTTCGCAGTTTGCAAGCACGCTCGTAAGTTCGCAGATTTATAATATTGTCACACCAGATTTTCAACACTGGCATTTTTTCACACCTCCTTATGAGCAGTATAGCTGTCCTTTTTCACATCCTGAGCGAAATGTGTTTTCACAATTCCGGCACAGAATAATGCGGTCACTGTGCGAAATCAGTGTTTGGGACAGATTAAGAAAATGACAGTGGCACTGTTCATGAGCAAAGGTCCTAAAATTCCTATGTTGAAAATTTGGTGATGAAACTCCATAAGATGACTGTGTTACAAGCATGCATTGAACTGTTTCCACGCACCCTTATAACTTCGCAAATTTGTAATATTTTCACGCCACATTTTCAACAGTGGCATTTTTCATACCTCCTTATGAACAGTACAGCTGTCATTTCTCACATCCTGGCTAAAATATGTTTTTGCATTCCTGCCGGAGAATAGCATGGTCGCTGTGGGAAATCAGTGTTTGGGACAGATTAAGATCGAGCGAGTGAGAGGAGGCAGTGACCGAGCTCAACTGAGCTCTGTTGGGACTGCTGCAGATTTGTTTGTGGGCAGAAAAAGGCCCCAATGCAAGAGCCCAGTACAAAAGGGTAGCCTGCAGCACTGGGAGAAACAGAACGAGAGAGAGAGAGAGTGAGGGAGGGGAGGGGAGTGAGCGAACTCACCGGAATGCTGTCAGGACTGCTGCAGATTTCTTTGTGGGTAGAAAAAGGCATCAATGCAGGCAGGTGCCCAGTACAAAAGGCCAGCTTGCAACGGTGGGAGAAACAGTATGAGCAAGTGAGAGAGGGGAGTGAGCTCAACGGAGCTCTGTCAGGACAGCTGCGGATTTCTTAGTGGGCAGAAAAAGCTGCCAATGCAGGCAGGAGCCCAGTACAAAAGAGCAGCCTGCAGCACCGGGAGAAACAGACTGAGCGAGTGACAGAAGGGCAGTGAGCGAGCTCAACAGACCAACGCAATCAACATTCAGCATTGACAAATGCTTGTCTCTTTAGGGGCTCAAAAAGCAGACTTGTTCAATTTAAGGTTTTTGTTTGTTTATATTGACTTTCCTAGTTATATTTACTTTTATGTTGTTCATTGCTTTTATTAATGTTCTTAATAAAACAAAAATTATCATTTTTTTTCTAGTGTCAAGGCAGGGCAATTTCATTTTTGGTTTGGATGCAACCAATCATGCAGGCATGATGGGGAGAGGGAGAGGTGAGATATGCCCAGAAAGCACGCTACCACTATTTTAGGGTTTATTTATAATGAACAAACAAAAAAGTAAACTACAACATACACCGCTGTATTGGAAAGGCACAAGTTCATATAGACAATTTTATTGGTTTAATCATAAATGATACATTGCTTAAATAAATTGGCCATTTTGTGGTCAGAAGAATGCTGGTGATTAAAAAAAAAGATCTTCAAGAAACTTGCCATTTGACTTTGAGCATGACTTGGCACAGTGTGTGTTACCAGAGTTCAGTTCACTTGTGGGAATTGTGCCATAGTTTGCTGTCAGCTTGGCCCTGAAATTTCATCCATTGTATGGCAGGGTTCATCAAGGAGATTAACTGAAAGTTGCTGTAGCTGCATCTTGTAGCAAGACTGAAATTCAAACTTCCTCCTATGCAAGGCAGCTATTCAGTTGCTTGTGAATGAGTAAGTCAGATTTAGCAGAGTGTCTACTTGCCTCACCAGAACATGCAGTGCTACTTTACTCAGAATTCATGTGTTTTTTTCATCATACCTATGTTCCCCCCGACGAGGTATGTATCCAAGAATTTTAAACTTGTACCCGAGAGTTGAGGGAACTGTTGCCCCCCCCCCCAACGTAAACACATACCAAAAGATGTGCTACCCTACCAAACAAACATTGGTCCACCGTCCATTTCAGTCAACAACATGTAGTAAGCTAATGATCCTAATAGATTCACATTTTATTTTAACTAACACACACACTGCCGATCAGACAGAAGTTGGCTGGATTTCAGTTGCAGTGTTTAGGATACGTTGTGATAGGCCTCTGTACTACATCAAGGTAACCAGCCTTACAGAGGATCAAAGGAACAAACCCCATGGGGTCCGACTCATGGCATATAGCCCCTTCCCCACCTTCACTCACTGTGATCACTCACAGGTTGACTTGAGTACTTGCTAGCTGCTGTGTAATTCCCCAGGCACAAGAGTGGAAAAGACAGCTTTAATATTTTACTCCAACTCTGTTTGTGTTTGCTGCCCTGACCTGAAGCTCATGTTGCCCCTGGATCTTCCAGATTTTACTATACTGAGCAAAGTACCCTGTGAATGCCTGCCGACACCTATGCCCCCAACCACTATGTGTCTGACCACACATTCCTTATTCTCTTCTGTGAGCAATCATCTTTGCAGCAGACACCAATGTTTACTCCATGAATCAGAGAGCAGAGGCTGATGATTTGAATAGTGACAGTTGGATATTGTTATGTGATGCCCCTAAAACAAGATATTATACAAGACTTTCACTTGTCCAGCTTTGCCAGAAGACACACAATTACATTTTATGCAGCTGTTACACCTTCCGCCCCAAATGGGAATTTCAAAACAATTTGTGGCACTTTTGTTTTTAAATTCTGCCATCTTTGCCACTTTTTGGTCATTTCTAGTGAAAAGCCACTAGTTACAAGTATTTAAATGTTACAAGTCAGGCAACTCCATTGAGATTTATTGGGAAACAATCTCATTTCAACAAGAATCCTGGGTAAGGGAGCAATGTGTTTAACAAACTGTATATTACTTGTAGTGCATTTCCTAATAGGTTGCCTTACAAAGACATTTAAGAAAAAGAGACAGGAGCCCAACTTTATAAGATCAAATCATTTCAAGTGCACAGTGGTCTTAGAACAGTCAAAACAGTGCAGGCACATATCGGCAAGGACGTCACTCAGGGGAGTTACAGTAGCAACAGTGGTTTATGTTGATGCTTTAACGACTAGAACTGAGTCATGGAGGTCATCCAAGGGGGGGAGGGTGAGGAGCTGGATTGAGCTGCCACAAGGCAGCTTTCCTCTCCCATGGAGGGACATGGGCTTCCCCAGCTCTTGGCTGCCACCAGATTGAGGCTAGGTGGCAGTGCCAAGGTAAAAGAGAGCCAGGCATTAGGCTGTGTGGAAGGAAAGGGCCCAGTGGCATGGAAGGCTGAGGTACTGGATGTCTTACCTCTTCCCATGCTGGCAACCCAGATTCGGGAACGAGCCTGAGTCATCAAGGGGTCATCCGGGGGGCGAGGAGCTGGATCAAGCTGCCACAAAGCAGCTTTCCTCTCCTGGGGAGGGACGTGAGCTTCCCTAGCTCTTGGCTGCCACCAAATGGAGGCTAGGTGGCAGTGCCAGGCCAAAAGGGAGCCAGTTATTAGGCCAGGTGGGAGGAAAGGGCCATCACCGGAGCCATGGGGTGCACGCGTGTCTCCGTGTGCATTCATGACCATGTTCTGGGGTCCTTGGATAATGGGGGAATAGGGCACTGGGGCAGGCTCAATGAAGCCCCGAGAAACAGGGCCAATTGAGATTCTCCATGGGAGGACTGCAGCTTGCTGTCACACAGGCCTGATGGTAAAAAGCTATATGGAAAAAAATATTCCTTCAGTTTTATTAGGGCTGTACATGATGACCCAAAGTATTACAGCAGCCATTTCTGGAAATTAGTGCACAGTAATGTGACATGGAGCTGATCATGAACTACTACTTAGTTTGATGATGAACCTGTCATAAAACCTGCACCTATTAGACCCCCTAATTGAAATGTCTTCAAGCATGCTGAAAGGATAGTTTTGGGGAACATTCATTAAAAAAAATTGAGACAGGCGTATTTCAGTCTCTATAAAATGGACATACTGAATTTGTTATCCAAAGTAATTTCTCTTATTCCTGTTTTTAATTTGGCTCCCCACCTCCATAACTGAGACCACTATTGTTTGCACCATCCCCTCTCTCTCAGACAGGAGGTGCTTACAGTAAGTGCCAGGCAGCTTGCACCCTCCACTGGGCACCAAGCATCTCAGTACCATGATGTTTCCAAATCCTGACAATCTCAAGGCAGAAAATGTAGGCCAATCAGGCACGGACACCTCACCACTGATCCCACATCATTTCCCCAGTGTTTGTGTTGGTGCAAGTTGTTTATCCTGGCTAATGGTAGTGCACATCATACTAGTACAGTTGACAGCGGCAGCATATCTATATACATACATTATCTAGCACACTAACAACGTCAGCACAAACACAGGACTACGGGGGATCACATCTGCCTCTCTTTCAATGTTAAACCATGAGCAGCTCAGGCAAATATTTCTAGCCTAGCCTGTAGGTATTCTTGTAGTTTTTAAAATGTATTTATCCAGGATAGCCCAGCTGAGATGCAACAACTTATTTCCAGTGGGGTCCTCCTTCTAGCGATTTCCTTAGTTCTGTAGACTGGATCACTGGGAGGTTATGTGACTTGTCAAAGGTCACACTGTGACTATTTGGTTCTTGGTGGGTTTGAACCTGTGACCTCTCAATTCCCAAGTTACTGCTCTAACCACTAGGCCACGTAGTCTACAGATAATTTTGTCTGTCTGTCTGTCTATCAGAACTGCATTTATGCATCATTAGGGTTACACAGCCACAGAAGCAGGAAAATGTGGAGTTAGTTTTTTTAACCCTAATGCCCACTAGCTTCTCCTAGGCCCTAGCCTCATCAACCGAGGTCAAGCTACAGGTCCAGATCCATGCCCCCGGGGTATTCTGCTTCAAGCTATAGATCCAGGGCCATGTAACACAGGTCTACTACTTCAAGCTACTGGTCTGAAACTGTCCCTCCTCAAATGTCTGCTACTCCACTTAGGGCTACAAAATGAGATCAGCCACAACTTTATTTTTGCACAGAACCCTGCAGGCCCTGCATAAATCAGGAGACCAGTCATAACTTTATTCCTACAGGGCCTAGCTGGCACTGTGTGAAGCTCTAGATTAGTCCTGCCTATCTTCAAACAAGACCTTGAGGGCCCTGCCCACAGTACAAGACGAATTGTAAAATTTTTCACACAGGGCTCAGACCTGTAGCTTGCAGTAGCAAACCTATGTGGCATGGCAATGGTCCTGCAGTTTAAAGCATCAGACAGGTGGGCATGGTAATGCGCTTACACCTTGAAGCAGCAGACTCATGGAATATGGCCATGGACCTGTAGCTTGACCACTGGCCATGAGGCTAGAGGCTGGAGAAGGGTGGTGAATGTTAGGGCTGAAATAACCCTAACACTACATATCTCTGCCTTTATGGGTTTGTAACCCTAATGTTGCATAAACATACTTTTTTGCAATGAATGTCCTTATTTTTTTGAGAAAAAAAAGAGTTATAACTTGTCTTGTGCAGAGCTATCCAGGCCCTGCATGAAGCAGAAGGCAAGCCCTAACTCCACCATGGCTTCCCTTCTCCAACTCACTCACTACATTCACTCACGCATGGATCAGTGACGAATCACCTCTGCCATCTTCATTGACCTGGCTAAATCTTTCAACTCTGTTGCCCACTCTCTTCTTCTCAACAAGCTATCTGCAGCTGGTCTCTCTAAGACCACTTCTCTTTGGTTCCATTCCTATCTTATGGGTAGGTCTCAGTCAGTTAGGATCGGCAACTCCCTCTCCCTCTCCTCCCCTCGCCGTAAACACTGGTGTCCCTCAAGGTTCGGTACTTGGTCCAATACTCTTCTTGATATTTCTAAATGACTTACCTACTGTCTGCTCAATTGCAGCCCTCTACATGTATGTGGATAATACTGTTTTGCATGCCTCCAGCTCCTCCTCCTTGGATGTTGTGAGCAGTCTTCAGTTGGATTTTAATAATGTTTAGTGCAGGTTTCATGAAAATCAGCTGTCATTAAATGCCAAAAAGACAGTCTCTATGACCTTTGGCACCAGGCAAAAACTCGCCAGGCTGGCTGTCACCCCTTCCTTCCATACCCTCGAGGGCTCCTTACTTGAGAATGTTTCCTCCTTTAAATACCTTGGACTGACTCAACAGGAATCTTGGCTTCACTGGCCATGTGAATGCCATCCACAGAAAGCTCCTTCCCAAACTAGAAGCTCTGTATAGACACCATAGCTGCCTTCCCCAGCCTGCCTGTCCAGAAGATGATCCTCCTAAATTTTGACTTTGGAGATGTTGTCTACAGCATTGCGTCCAAAACCACCCTTACTGGACTGGACACTCCTTTCAACTCCTTCTGTCACTTTGCTCTTGCCTGCCCGCCACATACACACCACTGTGACCTCGACATCACCCTTTCCTTCCCCCCTTCTAGGGCCAGATGCCTTGCCCATAGTGTCACTTTAATTGGTAAGTTCTGGCTTGGCTCCCTGACACTCTACCTCAATGCCCTTCTCTCTATGCCCCCTTACCCCCATCTACTCCCTCTGGAATGCCCCTCTTTAGGACCCTCTCTCTCCCTTTCCTGAATTTCCACTTCTGGGAGAGCAGCCATCTCCTATCATTTCCCAAACATTTGGAACTCCCTCCCCTTAGATATTCATTCTGCTCCATCTGCTTGTTCCTTGTCTTATCTTCTTCGACACTACATCTTCCCTTCCTGCAATTTCACCTGATCTCCTCCCCTTCACCTGTCCTTTTCTTTCCCTTCCCCCTCTTACCCTTCCTAGGCATGCCATTAGCCTATTAGCACTAGCTGGGTTTACATCAAGCAGTGTTTATACCCTTAGGGTTCCTCTCCTCTGGGTAACTCCTCTATCTCCCCACTCTCCTCTATTCTTCCCTTTCACAGCTTCATTCCACCTTCCATTACCTATATCTTACTCCCCCTACCTTTTCCTCAATTTAACCTACTTGCCTTCCATGTGCTATTCTGTTCTCTACTATATCCCTCTCATTTCCCCCCTCTTCCTGGCTAATCCCCTTGTGGGGTGTGCATCCCAGATGGGTGAAGGCCCATTCCTACTCTTTAATCTCTCCTACCCCTCCTTCTATTTCTTACAAAGTTCTTAAGAACTTCCCCAAATTGTAATATCCCAGTTATTTTACGTATGTGTATATGTTTTTGTATATGAATATTAGTTAAGTGGGTATATATATTTATGAACAATTAACATAATGTGTGCTTATTGAATATGTATATTTGTATACACTATTTGTGTTGGCAAGTATTGCTTGCATTGCCCACAGAATATCTGGTTAGCTTAATTGTTTTCAGTTTATGTACGGACTGTACTTTTTGTACATCTCTATTTTGTATCTGTATTCTATATTGTACCCCCCTCTCCTCTTTGCCCCAGGACACTTCTGGAAACGAGCTGTTTGTAGCTCAGTATGCCTTTCCTCATAAAACATTTCAAATAAATAAATACATGTACGTGAAGCATGGCACACAAGGCTCTTCTGGCACATAAGAAGTAGGAGGTGAATCTGAACTTGCATGGCCACTGTGAAAAGCAAGAGGTGAGTTATAACATGCTTTGTGAAGGGTGAAGCAGGATGTACAAGGCCCTTCAGGCCATGCATGAAGAGGGAGGTGAGTCTGAACTTTCTTCATACAGGACCTTTCAAGCCTTGCGTGAAGAAGAAAGACTGGATGGAACAAAATCCAGACCATGGAGTGGTAAATAGAACTCTTTATGTATTACATAGAGTAGAGAATAATACAACGTCTCGGATGTAAGATGCTATATAAATACCAAGAGTGGAGCTCAAGGGGTTTAATAAAGTATCCCACACCAAGGGGTGTATATAATTCTGTGTTAAATCCACTCATGTTTTGTTTTTTACAATTACTGATCAGCATTTTTAATATGGAACGAGTTTAGAGAGATACAGAGACCATTCAGTTATAAAAGCTAACTGTGGAACTCACAGTTCAGGTATGTATGCTTTAACTAGTTTGTTTTTAAACTGCAACAGTTCAGCTGCTTTTCTGTGAGAGGCTCTAACTGTTTGAAATGAGAAGCAGTTGCGCTACTCAGGCACACAGCTTCAGTTGCATGAGCTTGATTGGCAGCATGTGGTTACACATGACCAGTTATAACCAAAAGCTAGAACACTTATTTACCTATTGCAAAATGCTGGTTAGTAATTGTTTTTTTTAACTTTAAACGTGGTGGAAAGCAAATTGTTACACAGTTTTTTAAATCTGTATTTTTTTGTAAAATGTGTTTATGCTGTTGTAATTACTAGTTACATAAGAAAATAATATTGAGTGATCACTCTGATTTTCTTGCCTTTTTTGTTTTCTCATTTTGTGTTATAAGCTGAAAATATAGTTTTCTGGCCCAGTGGCATAAAGGACTAAGACACTGTGCCTCACATGCTGCTACACTGGTGACCAGAGTTCAGGAATGGACCTGGGTCACTTCGGGGTGGTGAGGGGCACTGATCATCCCACAGGATGTTCTCCTTCTCTGGGGTGGGAGGTCTACTGACTCTGCTGCAGTACTGGCACCTGTGTGACCACAGCTGGTAGCATGAGCAGAGCCACTAGGGGACGGAGGGAACCTGGTGACTGAGACGCATGCACTTGTGTGCGTCCCCTTCAGTTCTTGCCCACTGGGCACGTGAGGAAATGGGCAGGGAGAAAACCAGCAGAAAAAAAAAGGACGTGCCAGACAAAGCCATATTTCCTCACAGGCCCTTCACCATCTACTGGGCTGCCCACTGCCACATCTCTTACCTAGCCTCCTCCCATAACTGGGGATCCTGAGATGCCCCACCCCTTTTGTGGGGCACTGTAAGGACAGCAGGGATGGTAAGCCCCAAAGATGACAGGTGACAGGGCTAGAGGAGTAACATGGCAGAGGGGGAGAGGAAAAAAAAAAGGAAATGTAGTTTTTCTGGTGCAAACTAATACAATATGATTATCAAAAAGTGCTGACGGATCTTTAAAGCAAGTTACACCAGAATCAGTTTGCTGATTCATTATAATTCAGAACATCTGCTTGAACACATTTTGATGAATAATATTTAGTATTTATGAGCCATTTCTTAAAATACTAATGGAAGGGTTTAAAAAATGTAATGTATAACATTTTCATTTCTGCAATTATGAAAGGACAGAGGTACAAATATATATCATTTTTATGTTTCCTTGTGCTTGTGCAAGCAAACTCTTGTGGTAAAATGACCTTTGAGAGGTGTGTCAGGGATGAGTCCAATGCAGAGCACTCTACAGTGGGCTCAACCCTGACAGACCAATGACCACACAAGCAGAGAGTGACAGTGGTTGGAATTTCACAGCGGGGAAGTGGACACACTTGAAAGGAATGAAGTGCTCCAAAGAGAGTGCTTTATTCCTTTCATTTACATAATGCTGTCCACCCTGCTCCCTCCATTCCCTGTCCCTGCATTTGGCATCATGCAATGAAACCTTCCCACTGCATGTTGCCCAGCCTGCACTCTCTGTTCCCCCACTAGACAGGCAGTGATCTAATAAACCCTTCCACTCCCTCCCACTGTGTGCTGCCTGCCCTACACCCCCTGTTTCCCCAGCCAGCATTCAATTGAGCCCTCCTGCTCCCTCCCACTGTGTGCTGCCCACCCTGCACCCACTGTTCCCCTGGCATCCAAATTATCCCTCCCGCTCCCTCCCACTGCGTGCTGTCTGCCCTGCTCCCTCTGTACCCCATGCCAACATTGGGGGTGCATAATTCCTGTGTCAGCACTATCTAAACTCCCCCCCGAGCACTGGGGAGCCCACTCCCAGTGTCTGGAAATAAACATTTTTTTCACTGTTAAAAAAAGAAAACTGTCTCCCTATGTTTTTGTTTAAACCTGTAATAAAGGAAATGGTCTCTCATCTCCCTGTACCCTCCCCCATCCAACCCTCTTCTGTGTACCTCCCTTACCCCCCTTACCCCACACTTACCCTCCAATGTTGACAGCTGCGATCTTCTGAGGACCAGGACATGTCTCTCACTCCTCAAAGCTGAACTGTGAACTGAGGAATCATGGTAAGCTCTGTATAATGGCTATTGATGGGGCTTTCAACTTATGTTGATATCTCAGCCATTTTAGAATTTTGACCCCAATTTTCAGCATGGGGTTCGTAGGACCTCACCCCATGAACATTGTCATTTTGTTACTCAGTCTAGGAAGCTGATTTCGTGGTCGCTGCGTGGAATCATCTTTTGGGACCAATTAATGAAATGACAGTGCCAGTGTTCATGAGGAGAGGTCCCAAAAAGTCCATGTTGAGCATTTGGTGCAAAAAATTCCCCAAATGACTGCACAATGAGCATGCGTTGTGCAGTTTCTACGCACGCTCATAACTTTGCCAGTTTTTTATATTTTCACTCCAGATTTTCAGCATTGACATTTTTTCACACCTCCTCATGAGCAGTACAGCTGTCATTTTTCACATCCTGCCCAAAATGTATTTTCACACCTGTGGCACAGAATGGTGCAGTCACTAGGTGGAATCACCTTTTGGGATGAGTGAATGAAATGACAGTGGCACTCTTCATGAGTTGGTGTTCCAAAAAGGCCAGGCTAAACATTTGATGAAACAACTCCAAAAAATGGCAGAGTTACACCCGGTCATTCAACATCTTCTACACAGGCATATAACTAGTCATTTTCAATATTTTCACTTCAAATTTTCAATGTAGCCATTTTATCACACCACCTCATGAACAGTACAGCTGTCATGTTTCACATCCTGTCCATAATGTGTTTTCGCACCTGTGGCGTGGAATGCCGTTTTCCCACAAATTTGAAAATTTTTCACCTACAAGGTTCATGAGGTGGGGTGATAAGAAGACTATGTTCAACATTTGGGGTCACAATATGAAAAAATGACAAAGTTATGGCCATTCGTTGCAATTTCAGTACACATGCTCATAACTGCGGAACTCTTAAATATTTGCACCCCATATTTTTTTTTTATTTATACCACTGGTCCATGGCCCTCTCTATCTGAGGAGCCCCAGTCCCATCCCCGACATCCACCAGCCAATGCTGACAGCTACCTGGTAGGGGTCACCTCCGTGGGTCAGTGGGGGGCCCACCCCCACCAAGACCAGATCCAGTACAGGGGTTGGAGCCATGTCTATTTGGTGGTGGGACCTGCAAGTTCCCTCCATCATCTGCCATGAGGTTTTTTCCTCCTGGTTTCTCCCCTTCAGGGGTGGGATGTACAAGGACACCAGCAACAGTGCCATGCAGGCTCCCGTGCATGCATCCCATCAGGCATCTGCCCTGCCTCTGACCTGATATCTGCAGTGTCGGTGTGTCAGCCCCCAGCCACCGCTACAGGCCAGACATGCACTGACAACTGGTTGCCCCCCCTTCCCTGAGAAGGAGAGCTGTCCCTAGAACCCTTGATCCTTCTCCTTCCCTGCTGACCCCCAGCGGCCCGTGCTCGCTCCTGAACATAGGTCATCGGCATGGCACGAGGTGTGGTGTCCAGTACCTCAACCCTCAGTGCCACCAAGACAGCAATGCACCCCACATTTTCAACATAATCTTCTTATTCACCTAGCTTCTATATTAAAATGCTGTCCAAAATAGGACAGCTTGTTAAAACATACTTCAGGTAGGCTTTTCCTCCTACCAGAAGTTCAACTAACACAATACACCCCTGCCACATAAACCATGAAAGGAAACATTTGGCATTGACAAATGCTTTTTTAAATAAAAACACATCAAGTCAAGTCAGCTCATCAACCCAGCAGTAATGCTACCGCTCACAACACTGATGACACAAGCTCAGGAATGAGCTTGAATTGTTGGGGGTAAGTCAGAAGAAGGAGGGTTAAACATCCCAGACTCCCAGTGGATGCTTTAGACATGCTCCCCACTGCAACACTGCCATGTAGGTCACCACAAGTGGTAGTGCAGCAGGGAATACTATGAAAAGGGGGATGTTAGCCAGGCTGTGTGCTGCACACTTGAATGTTCATGTTTGGAGCTGCTAGTGAGCTGTTGAACTACGGGAATGGGGCCAAGTATGAAACACAACCTGCAGTGAGCAGCAGGGAGGATCCTGGGTGCGCTTGGACTGTAACTGATGCTGCTGTTTGCCCTCTCTATCTGGGTTCTGCTGCTTCCATGCCCCCACTGGAGTGAGAAGTTTTGAGTCCAACCCTGCCAAGCCCTGTCATGGGACGATAAGCCTGTGGTGTTGGAAGGCAAAGGTAACTGCCAGGAATTGGGGTGACGGGGCAGTCTGTGGGTTTTATCCCATGTTTTTCTAAATAAATAATAATAATTCTACTACTATTCCACCCTCAGCCCACTTGATGATGCCAACATCCTAGTGCTGGCCTTTGTCACCATAGTGGATTCCCTTCAAGGAACAACTTCCCTGGTCCACCACAGCAGTCACTGTTGTGGTGGTACACCACCTGAGAGTGGATCTTTTGGAGGGGGGGGGGAGTGGCAATATGTTATAAATCAGACTTGAACCTCACAGCTTTCCCGGTGGGAACAACAAGATCCTTTGAATGTGTGGCCCTTCAAGGGTTTGCAGGTGTAGGTTGCAGGATTCTCTTCATCTACTGACCTCCGGGGTGGGAAGGACTTCCTGCAGGAAGTTGTTGACTTTGTCACCCAATTGTTGTTAGAGTCTCCTAGATGGATTATTCTGGAGGACTTCAATGCCTGGACCAATGAAAAACACTCACAGTTTGGACAGGACTTCTTCCAACTTATGTGTTTGTTGGGCCTAACACAGGTTGTTACCTCTGCAACCCATATTCATGGCCATTCATTGGACCTTGTCTTCCTGCTGGGAATGGAGGTCTTTGAGCTTATGGTGGAGCTGGTCATGTGGTCGGACCACCGTACTGTGAGGCTTTCATTTGAAGCCCACTTAATAGACCTCCCCCTACGGAGATGGTCCAGTACCAACCTTTAGAGGTGTTACCCCAGATGGTCTTATGGTGGTGTTGGACCTATCAGATTTGGTGAGTGTGCACGAGGAGCCAGGGGAATTGGTACTAACCTACCATAGGGTCGTGGCCAAGGCCCTCAACTCCATCGCAGCTGTCCATGTTCGACCCCTCACCTCACACCAGAGTTCCTCCTGGTTTGACGGGACACTCAGGGAGATGAGAAGGAGGGGTCAAAGGTAGGAGCAGCATTGGCAGAGGACCAGTCTGGAGGAGGACAAGCTCAGCCCCAGGCAACTACCGCCCCATCTCCCTACTCCCGATTATGGCAAAAATGCAGGAATGTCTGGTCCTCGCCCAACTCTCTCCCCATCTGGATGCCTCCTCCTTCTTCACTCCCTTGCAATCCGGCTTTCACAAATTTCACTCAACCATCATTTCCCTGCTATGAGTCACTGGCGACATACTCACTGGCATGGACAAAGGCCACATCACCTCTGCCATCTTTATAGACCTAGCCAGGCTTTCGACACCGTCTCACATACTCTGCTTCTTTCCAAACTAACTGATGCCGGGCTCTCCAAACCAGCCACCACATGGTTCCATGACTACCTGGTGGGCAGACATCAGGCTGTAAAAGTCACCTCACACATTTCTAACCCCCTCCCAGTTGCTGCTGGCATATCCCAAGGTCCAGTCTTGGGCCCACTGCTCTTCTCCATATTCCTAAATGACCTCCCATCAGCCTGTTGCTTCGCATCCATAAAAATGTATGCGGACGATACAGTACTGTATGCCACAGACCCCTCCACAAGCACAGTGGCAAACCTCCTTCAGTGGGATTTCAACTCCATCCAGGAATGGTTCAGGACAAACCAACTATTCCTGAACCCTAAAAAAACAATGTCACTAACCTTCGGCTCTCAGAAAAGACTCTCCCACCAAGCCCCCTGCCAGCCCTTCAAAACCCTGGATGGGAACCTCCTGGAACAGTGCACCAGCTTCAGATATTTAGGCGTCTGGCTCAACCCACACCTCGATTTCACCACACACATCGACTCCATGCATAAGAAACTTCTCCCTAAACTCAGCGCCCTATACAGGAACAAAAGCTGCCTCCCTTCGCTAGCTAGGAACACTATTGTCCAAAAGATGATCCTCCCAGTATTCGACTATGGCAATATAGTCTATACTGTCGCTCCTTCCTCCGCCTTGGCCAGCCTTGACACCCTTTTTCACTCTTTTTGTCGGTTTATCCTCGACTGTCCACAAACAACCCACCACTGCACCTTATATAGATCCCTAGCCCTGCTGTCCCTTCAGGACCATAGCCTAACCCACATTGCTAGGTTTGCAGCCAAATTTTGGTCCCATTCCCTACCCTCCTACCTGGCCTCTACCCTGTCTCAATGACCCCCCCGCTTACTCTCTCAGAAGCACTTGCCCCAGGCTCCTCTACATCCCCTTTATGCACACAACCAAAGATCAGGCCGCATTCAACTTCCTCATCCCACAGCTATGGAATGCCCTGCCAGCTGATATAAGACACTCTCCCAACCCATCGCAATTGCCTACTCACCTCCCACTTCTCCTCCTGCTGCTCTTGCTACAACTAATGTCAAATTATCTATAAATATTGTGTTTCTGTACTCAGTTGTAACCATCTAAAATATTCCTGTAGCGATCTTCTGACTGTCTGTATCTATCTGCTGATTGTCTGTATGGCAGATGGACATTCATTGTGTTGTTAACTCTGTACCAAATGTATGTACCATTGTCTTGGGTCCTGACCCCCAGGTCGCATCTGGAATCGAGCAACTCTGCTCAGTATGCCTTCCTGGTTAAACTCGTAAATAAATAAATAAATGTTGATGATCCATTGTACAGACTATCAATCAGCAATCTCCTGTAAGAAGGCAGAGTTCCTGTCCAAGGAGATTGCTGCGGCAACTAACAGACCAGCTCAGCTCTCCCGCACTGTTGATAGGCTGTGCAGTCTGGCCTGTCTACAAGCCGGAGGAGCTTTTTCACAATCGAGGTGTGATGAGTTTGCCCTGTTCTTTGCCAGTAAGATTGCCATCATTAGGGCAGAAACCCAGTCAACACCCTTAAGTGGGACTTGTGGTGATAAGCTTGAGGTCACAGGCAGCCAGGCTTTCTGGTCCGATTTTGACCAAAGGATGTTATGAAGGTCATCCAGGGGCTGCAACCAACCTGCCATAGTTTGGACCTGAGACCAATGCGCCTCCTAGTGGGGTGTGTTGATGTCATTGGCCCGGTCCTATCCAGGATACTTCAGAGTTCTCTAGTGATGGGATTTTCCAGAACCTCTGAAGGAGGCAGTTGTAAAAACACTCCTGAAAAAATCTTTACTGGATCCTGACTGCCTGGCTAACTAAAGACCCATCTTTAACATGCCTTTCATGGACAAGGTTATTGAGAAGGTGGTGACTGCTCAACTGGAGACCCATTTAGCAACTCACAGCATCTATGATCCTCTCCAATCTAGTTTCAGGAAAAAGGCATAGCACTGAGACTGCCCTTGTTTGGGTGCTGAATGATCTCTGGGTGGCAAGGGATCGGGGAAGAAGCACTATCTTGATTCTCCTTGATCTCCTGGCAGCATTTGACACCATGGACCATGGGGTGCTGATGGAATGCCTGCAAATTTGTTGTGACCTGGCTGGTATAACAACTGGTTTATATCATTCCTCACTGGCAGGTCGCAGTGGGTGGTGATGGGGATTTTTTCCTCAGCACCAGTTTCCCTGCCATGATGGGTACCGCGTGGCTCTTTTATGTCCCCCATGTTGTTTGCTGTGTATATGCTACCATTAGGGGACATTATAAAATGGTATGAACTGAGTTCTCACTGCTATGTAGATGATACTCAGCTATACCTGTCTTTTGCGCCTGAGCAGGAGCCGGTCTCAGTGTTTAACAACTGCCTTGCCGAGATCTAAGGTTGGATGAGGGCCAACTGGTTGAAGTTGAATCCAGACAAGACTGAGGTGCTGGTGCTGGAACTTGGTTGCAGGGGGCCAAGGAAGCAATCTGGTCAGGTCTCTGGGCAACGGCTAGGGGACTCACAGTTGCTTACCTCAGATCGGGTGAGGAATCTTGCCATTGTTTTGGACAGTAGTTTGACACTTAAACATCAGGTGTCGACTGTAGTCTGAACTTCATTTTATCATCTGAGGAACATCACTAGGATTATTTTATTTATTTTTTTATTTATTAAAGTTTGGTGACCGGGTAGGCCCACTAAGCCCCAAAGGTCCCTTTTTCAGGGGCGACCCGGGATAACAATACAAGATAAAATACAGTGGAGAAAAACTTTTGATTATATAGGTTGTTCAAGCATAAGGTGGTTACTGACATGGTTATCATCATGACACAGTTTTGCCTTGGTACTACTTGGCATAGTGATATACATGAAGTAGCATTGGTCCCTAGGTGTCCAGATACTAGAGGGAGGTACATGGTCGGCTCACCTTTGGGAAGGTCTGATGCAGAAAAAGGGGATACCTTAAGAGCCGTGGCAGTGGCATGCACTTGTGGCCAGTATATGGGACTTCAGCCTGGTGCAGAAGTTTGTGAGTGAGGAGGCATCCTGGACCGAGGGGGCTTGTTCCATAGGCTGGGGGCTTGGCAAGAAAAGGATCTGCCACCAGCATTGGTCCTTACTCTGGGGACTTCTAGTAATGTTCGTTCTGATGTCCTTAAATTCCTAGGGTTGTGTTTAATGGCTATGGTTCCGGCTATGCTTGGTGGAGCGTGGGGTTTGAGTAGCTTGTAGGCCTGGACAAGCAATAGGTATTGGAGGTGAGCGGCCAATGTGGGCCACCGGAGCTGGGCCAGAGTGTCACAATGGTGATGTCACGGGTGGTCTTGGGTAGCGAACCGAGCTATTTTGTTGTATAGGATTTGCATCCTGGATACCTCTTGCTTTGCCATGTCCTGTATTATCAGGGCCACATAGGTCAGGGTAGGGAACAGGACACTTGTTGCAATGGAGAGCCTGGCCTCAGGGATGAGCTGGTCCCTGAGTCGGTACAAGGTACCGAGTTTAGATGTAGGGTCATGGTGACCTGATCCATGTGGTACTTGTAGGTGATAGACTGATCCAGAGTTAGGCCTAAGTATTTTAGGGAGGCAACTACATTAATGCTTTTGCCAGAGAGTGTGGTTAGTCGGAGGGATGAGGACCTGTCAAGTCCCAGTGATCTTGGCCCATATAGCATTGCCTTGTTTTGTCTACATTAAGTACCATTCTGTTCTCACACAGCCATGTCTCTAGGGATGTGAGGTCCTTTTGGAGGAGCGGACCAAGAGCGGCCACATCGCCCAAGGGTCGGTAGATGACAGTGTCGTCAGTGTACTGTACAACCGAGCTCTCCCTGCAGTAGGTACTTAATTCATTGGTAAATAGGGAGAATAGGAGGGGGCCTAGTATTGAATCCTGAGGTACTCCCTGTTTTAGAGGAAGTGGCTCTGACATGGCCCCCTTCCATGTGACCCTCTGTGTCCGGCCTGATAAATAACTCCCAAACCACTTGAGTGCATGGGGGTCTAGGCCCACATTGTGCAGCTTCTGTAGCAGAAGACTGTGGTCGACAAGGTCAAAAGCCTTGGACAGGTCTATAAAGTCCGCACCTGTGGGTATCCCTTTGTCCATTGCCCTCAGCACTATGTCTGAGAAGTTAATGGGGGCAGTGTCAGTACCGTGGTTTGGTCTGAATCCATGTTGAGAGGGAGCAAGGAGCTGATGAGCTTCCAAGTAGTCCCAGAGTTGATTGTAGATTAGCCTTTCTTGCAACTTGGCAAGTGTGCAGAGAAGGGAGATTGGCCTATAGTTGGTTAGTTTTTCCCCTGAGTCCACCTTTGTGGATAGGGACTATATTGGCATGTTTCCACTGGTTAGGGACTGCTCCTTCCCTCAGTGATCTATTAAGGAGCATGGTTAAGGGCCTGGATAAGGAGATGGCTCCAGCCTTGAGTAGCCAAGGGTTGATCCCATCTGGTCCCCCTGATCCTTTAGGTTTCAGCGTCTTTAGGAGGGTTAGGACCTCAGTGCGCTTTGCCAGTCTCAGGTGGAAAGAGGGTCATTCAAAGTGTGTTGCTTCAGCTGAGCTTGGGGCCAAAGTCAGGGAAGATTGGCCGGTCTTGTAGGCCTCCAGATCTGTGAAGTGGTTGTTAAAGGCAGCCGATGTTAGAGAAGAATCAGTAGTGAGCTGACCATTCATCTCCATGGGGCTGGATTTAGTCTTTTTGCTGCCTTTGATCAGGTCATTGACATGATTCCAGAATTGCTTAGAGTTGTCTAAGCTAGTTTTCTGGAGGTGTGTGATGTACTCTCTTTTAGCAAGTTTAATGGCTCTCTTGGCTTTGTTTCTTAAGGCTTTGTATTCCACAAGATCTGCCAGGAGGGTGGAGAGCCTTAACTTCTTCCAGGCTTTGTCCCGAGTAGTCACTAGAGCTTTGAGGGATGGAGAGATCCACTTGTAACAGCTGCCTTTCACCCTCAGTCTCTTCATAGGAGCGAAGAGGTTGGCAGCTGTACTTAGTAAGTCCTGAAAGTATTCCAAGGCCTCAGCCAGAGTTGGAAGGAGTGTTATGGGGCTCCAGTCCCGGCTACTTAGGTAGTGATTGAATTGTACTTCCAAGAATTTGGTGTAGTCTCGGGCAGTAAGGATTCTTGGCTGGACCTTGCATGCTCTGTTCTTCCATATACAGAAAATCGGGGAATGGTCACTCAAGGAGTCTGCCATTGTGCCCACACTCTGGATGTTTGCAGGGTTTGGCACCACAGCCCAGTCCAGGGTGGTGTGATTCCCAGTTTTGTAATTCAGTCTGGTCGGTTCAGAGATGACCTGCGTCAGACCTGCTTCATGGGTCAGAGACATCGAGGCATGGCCAGGGTCCTGGGCCCAGTTGAAGTCACCCAAAATGAGTAGCTCCGTAGCTACCTCTTGGGCCAGTGCATTCGTGGTGGCTTTGAGTGATTGGAGGGCAGACTTTGGTGGGTGGTAGACACAACCTATTGTTAGTTGCTTGGTGTGTCCTACGGTTATGCAGATCAATATACCTTCACCCTCAGCAGGGAGACTTAAGCACCTGATTCCCCCTACCAGCACTGGTCCATGCCTTTGTGACCTCTTGCCTTGATTATTGCACTGCCCTATACCTAGGGTTGTTGAGGGTAGGTCTTCGCCACCTACAGCTAGTGCAGAATGCGGCAACCAGGTTGTTGACTGGCCTATCTAGGTCATGTCATATTACTCCTGTGCTCCGTTATCTGCACTGGCTGCCAGTTAGGTGGTGGATCTCCTTCAAGGTCGGTTTGCTGATCTATAAGGCCCTACATGGGCAGGGGCAAGGCTACCTGCAAGACGTCCTCTGACCTTACTCCCCTTTATGCCCCCTCCTCTCCATGGATGAGGGACTGCTGGAGGTTCCAGGAGTTCATTTAAAGTCATCTGGGGCCCGTACTTTTGCATATACAGCCCCAACTCTCTGGAATTCTCTGCCTCACCCTTTTCAAGAGAGTCAGAATGTGGAGCATTTTAAGAGGGAGCTGAAAACTTATTTGTTTAGCTTAGCCTTCCCAGAGTCAAAATAGTATTTTATTGTTTTAATAATGATCATTTATTGTGCTATTGTATTTGTGTGTTTTTTTTTAATGTTTTAATGTAAAGCACATTGGATCATAATGAGAATTGTGCTCTCTAAATAAAAGTTAATTGATTGATTGTGCCATATAGGATGCCAAGTTCTCCAAGGACTAGAAAGCACTGCTGTCAACAGCTCTATTTCCCAGCTCTGTCCACCCAACCAGAAGTCCTGAGTCTGATCCTGAACTAGGGCTGCCAGCACATCAGTGCACTGGGGTCAATTGGTAGCCCCGCACCATAATGTTTTCTAAAGTATCAACATCAATACTGAGGGCTCTGCTGGGCTACTATGGAGTGCCTTCTCAATGAGACATTCAAGCAATAAGGCATAACATGGTGTGCATTACTGTGGGATAACAACACACCTCAGGAAGTGAGAAATGAGGCAATGATGAGTGCCTTATGCGCCCAAGAAGTGCCATTACCTCACAGGTACACACACCTTGGAGTTCCTTATTGCCATTATAAAATTGTATCTCTGATTTTTATTTTAATAACTGAGAAATGAGGTTCAGAAAATTAAGTATTTCTGACCCGTGCTGCTGTGTTGGAATAACACATGGTCATGTGATTACATCTGACAAATCACAGGTCTTGATTTCTCTTACCAATTTTATAATGAACACTAGTACTCACTGCTCTGCTCCAAATGCACTATAACATGCAGGTGTAAAGAATGATAAATTAAAGCACAAAAATTGCCATTCTGCTTCTAAAATGATCCACTGAAATTTGAGAAAACTATTAATTTAAAATTCAGTGAAATTCCACTGATAATTAAGCTTCAGGATTTTCAGGTGAATTAGTGTGGATTTTTCCCCCACAGGTCTTTTCACATATAATGTAGAATGTACATAAATGTAAACATCAGAATTTTAGTAAAGCTAAGATAGACTTCAGATTTGTTGTTTGCAATGTTTTTTCTCACATATAGAATAACATAGATATTAATGTAAACTGTGGTTTTACTAAAGTTAGTGTAAACTGTGAATTTGTTTTCTGCAGTTATCTTCTCGCATCTAGAATAAAAGAGATATTGATGTGAACTGTTGAATTTTTACTAACGTCAATGAAAACTGTGGATTTTTGATTCCTGAAGTTGTTTTGTTGCATGTAGAATAAAATAGACGTAATCAGTGCTTACAGAATCAGCCTGCCTTGCTCCTGACACCTGCCCCCCCCCCCACCTTGGCTAGGAGTTGCTCTCTCAGAGCTTGGCTCTCAAGGAGGAGTTACACAAACATTTATATTTAACCTGTGAAGTGAGGTGGGGCTTGGCACTGGGAACCTGTGCAATGATGGTGGGGCACCATTGAAACAGCAATCACAAATTAATGTCCTGTTCTTTAGCTAGGTAGTCAAGTAATAGGTTTATTCTGTAGACAAGGTGGAAAAGACCCACCTTTTACCCACTAAGGGGCTGCAGATGCAGAAGGTACCAATGGTACACAGTCCACTGCACTGTGCAAAAAAGTTAAAGAATGTCCCTGCATTAGGGATCAAGCAAACATCTCTTTGTTCATCCTTCTTCTGAGATTGGAACCAGAACAGAGCATGTCCTCACAGGATTTGAACACTTGGGTTCACAAAGCAACATTTTTTCACATAGGCAGAAACATTACTGAGGGAAGCTGATGCCCATACTGAATATACTTTTTGTCAGAAACTGCACATTTTGGGAGAGATAATGTCCTTACTGGAAATATACTGTGTGACATGCGCAACTTGGATTTGTAGTATGGGATCTCCTCCCCATCTTCTGTTCAGAGAGCAAACTGTCCCTTTTTCCAGTCAGGGTGATCCCTTCCATCCACTACAGAAACTGTGCCAGTGAGGTATGATGAGGACTGTTATCTTGCAAACATCCTGTCAGACAAACTGGAATTTAGTCCCTCCAAAACCCTCACAGGCATTCCCATTGGAGTCATCCTGGAGGAGTCAGCTTTGGACTGTCACTCAAAGAAAAAGTCTCTCACAGTGCAGGGATGTTTTTACACATGATTCCCATTATCAGGTGAGAAAAAGTCCTTCACCCTGCATTAGGATACACCACTGGAGAAAGACACTGCCACAACTCAATGCTCAGCTACTCTGTGACTGAACTAAGGACCAAAACAGGTCAGAAGAGGGCTGAGGCTCTCTCACTGCAGCTTTCCTCAGTCAGACTAACGCAAAGCTCTGAGTGAGCAAAAGACTGGCTGCAGCAACATGCCATCATGGCTCATGCTGCTGTGAGAATTCCTCCTACTTGGCACCTCTCCCAGCTAGTGACAGTGGTGTTAGAGAAGACTTGAAAGTTTTAGCCATGTGCAGCCCACAGTGACTAAACAAAAAGAAACCTATTACACTGCATAGGATTCTAGTGCACTGCTAAACATTTTAAAAATGGTGTTGTAGAAACTGTAAACACACTGTAAAAAACACCGTCTAGTACATCTCTAGTAAAACTGTCTAGTAACTGGGGAGGGGGGACACTGGGGTTACACTCACCACCATCAAGAAACCTTGCTGTCCTCAGCAATGGCCTCAGATGCAATGGATCCCCCTCCCCCCGGTGCTCTACAAGGGTTGTTGGCCTGCCACCCTCTATCTATATCTAGCATAGGCAGGACCTCATAGGGGACAAGGAAGTTATGGCCAGAGAGAGAACTGTGAACCAAAGCAGGCTGGGGGTGGCTAACTATGGGATCCCTCATTGGTAGCATAACTGACACCCGGATGGCATATCCAGTTACCAAACATGGCCTCTCATCAGCTGGAGTGACTCCATCATAGGTGCTTGCTAGAACAGGGCCAGTCCACAGCCAATAAGCATTCACCCAGCTTCACCACTGGGCACCTACTAGTGAAACCTCTATCTCAATGCCTATATAAACTAATTCTGGGAGGGGGCATGATATTCACCTTTTGTTTAATCATAATGACATGCATCCTATTACTTTAGAACATGTCACTGTTGCAGCCATTACTGACACAATAAACAATAATACAAAAAATAATATGATCACAACTGCAACACTTAACAATGTGAAGCCAAATAGTTCCTCCTTTGAATTAAAAATTCTACTTGTGAATGCAAGAAGTCTAAAAAATAAAATTGATGCACTAGCATATCTATTGAATAAAGATAATGTAGATATCTGTGGAGTCACTGAAACTTGGTTTTCAGACTCTGATTGGGGGAATGATATATCAGGATAGGCCAAGATTGTTAAAAGCTGTACCAAAGCAAGGGGTAGGGGTATTGCCCTTTATATCAATGACAAACTAAATAGTTATGAACTTAAAAATAATTATATCCTAGGAGCAGACAGGGAAATAATATGGGCAAAAATCAAATGTTCAGATAGTTTCTTGACAGTAGGCCTTGGTTACCGCTCTCCTAACCTTGACACCGCAGGCAATGAAGCCTTCATGAAATCCATTGAGGAAATGAAGATTATGGTGACTACATTCTTATGGGTGACTTCAACTTACCAAAAATACATTGGTTAACATTTGAGGGCAATGGCACTTTAGAAAATAGATTCCTTGAAACTATATTGCAGCATGATCTGGAACAGCTAGTGACTGCACCAGCTAGGCATGACAACATCTTGGACCTAATTTTCACTAACATTAAAGATTCTGAGTCAGTCCCAATCGTTCTAGAACCACTAGGCAATAGCGATCATAATAAGGTATTATGGATCCTTAAACGCTTTAAATCTATAATACCCGGCACAACCAGAATCAAACACTTTAACAAAGCTGAATATGGTAAAATAAAAAACTTCCTTAGATGCAGGAACTGGGAAGCAGAACTTAAACACCTAGATGCTACTAGTATGTGGTTGATTATACAAAAGAAAATAGAGTACTATATTAAGAACTGGGTCTCTGAATGTAGTAAATATAGCAATAAAAAACAATGAGTGTCACTTTGGTGGAATAATACTATAAAAAAGAAATGATCACTAATAAGAAAAAGGCATTTAACAAATACAAAAAAAAAAAACAGTCGGAGATCAATTGGCAAAGATGTAAAGCCAAAGCAAACAAAACCAAAAAATTGATAAGGTCTGCAAAACAGAAGCTAGAATACAATCTAACAACTGTAACTAAGGATAACAAGAAAAATTGTTACAATTACATTGGATCAATAAAAAGAAAGTCTTCAGGTACTGGTCCACTAGACAGAAACCAATTACTTATTACTGTTGAGGGAATGATGGCAGAAGAATTAAACACTTATTTTTCAAGTGTATTCAAGCCAAAGGACAAAATTTGTCTCCACCAGCTGAGTAACCTTGAGGCACCAGTACTATTTACCCAGGAAGATATTGCGGCAGTTATTAAAATCTCCAAATCTAACTCATCAGCCGGACCCAACAATATTCCACCTAGTTTTATAAAAAATGTATCTGATGAATTAACGGGGATACTCACTTTACTCTTTAACACATCTATAACTGAGGGAGTTGCTATATCAGACTGGAAGGTAGCTACTATTACACCTATACATAAGGGAGGTACAAAACAAAATGTTAATAATTACAGCCCAATAAATCTTACATCCTGCACTGGAACAATAATGGAAAGGCTTCTGTAACATAAAATCATTGCACATTTACAGAACATGAGTTTCATTGATATATCTCAACACGGGTTTACACAGGGTAGGTCTTGCCAAAGTAACCTGATCAACTTTTATGAACCAGTAAGCAAGGCCATATACTTGGGATTTCCACTGGATGTGATCCTTTTTTTTTTTTTTTTTTTTTAGTCTTTGGTAACCGGGTAAGGCCCACTAGGCACAAGTGCCTGTTTTCATGGGTGACCTGGGAGCACTGGGCAATTAATTGACTTGCTCAGAGCCACACAGTATGCAAGTGGAGGTTATGAGAATCAAACTCAGGTCTGGTCTGCTGGATGTATCAAGCTTGTTCACACCTTGTTCCTCTAACCTCTAGGCTATACTGCCACCCTAATCTTCCTCGATTATGAAAAGGTGTTCAACTCAGTTTCCCACAAACACTAATAGATCAGCTAATTAAAATCAAGCTTCATTCTAACATCATTAAGTGGATTGAATCATGATCAACAACAGACAACAGAGGGTCATTATCAGAGGTCAAAAATCAACATGGGGTAAAGTGACCAGTGGTGTCCCCCAGGGCTCTGTGCTGGAACCCATACTATTTAATGTTCTGATTGCCAGCTTGCAGACCTCAGATGGGATTTGGATTAATAAATATGCTGACAATAGCAAACTAGGCTGTGTAGTCAATGACTGTCAATACATTCAATCATTAAAACAAAATTTGGACAGTCTTACCTGCTGGGCCACACAAAGAACAAAATGATGTTCAATGTTGCCAAGTGTAAGGTAATGCATTTAGGTAAAAATAACATTTCGGCAGACTACACTTTAAATGGTATCCAGCTACAGGTTGCAAATTCAGAAAAAGACATAACAGTCACCTTTACAAACAATCTAAGATTTAGCACCCACATTAATAAAACAATTAAAATGTGCCATGGCATAATTGGTTATATCCTTAAACATGTTAAAAGCCAGGAACCTGAGGTCATCATTCCACATTATATACTAGTTTAGTCAGATCACACATTGACTACTGTGCTCCCTTCTGTGCACCAACTTCACTGGGTGGTAAAGCCATCACTGAGAAAGTCCAGAGGAAAATCACTAGGAACATAAATAATCTGACCAATACTGAGTATGAAGATAGACTGAAATCCCTGGGACTATACTCCCTTGAATACAGGGCACTCAGGGGTGATTTATGCTTGGCTTATAGGGCCTTCCAAGACCCTTCCATGTTTGAAACTATCTGCCTTGAAAGACATGTATCATTTAACAATACAAGATCACACAATTTTAAACTTGCTGATAGCCTTAACAAAACAGTTAAAGGAAGTAACTTTATCACCCAGAGATTACCTCCTATATGGAATTGTCTTCTCTTGTCTATCATATCAAGTGGCACTTCTCTGAACAATTTAAATACAAACTTGACCAGTATATGGGTGAAAAAAAATTCCTTTTCCGCCATTAGGATTAAATGGTGTCAAGTTCATCATGGGCTTGCCCTCGAACTTGTATACACCTGTGAACTTATGACCCTATCTAAGCATTACTCACAAAGAAAAACACTTCCCGCAGACACATGTCACAGATGCAGTAAATGTACCATACCAAGACCAGTGAAACCCCGATCATACTGTGTATTTTAAAACCTTTAAAAATATGGCATAGCTATGCATTTCCTAAAAACTGAAAACGGAACAATTTGTTAAACTTTAAAACCTGTAGAAACAATGTAATAGCTGTGCATGTCAGAACAATTTCTAGTGCATCTCTAGTAAAACTGTCTAGTAACCTGGGGGGGGGGCACTGGGGTTGTATAGGTATTAATATTAACTGTGGAATTGTTCTGACATATTGAATAGATAATGTAAACTTCTGAATTTTTCCATTTTCAGTGGAAAAACCGGGGCAGAATTCAACAGATTCATATGGGTATAATTCCACAATAAAACACAAACTTCTGTGGCATTCTAGTGGAAGTAAAATTTCATAATTCTACCCAGCGCTGCAATGAGTAGAAAGAGCCACAACAGAAAGGCTTCAATTCATGAACCTTGGTATTCATGGATCACTCAGTATTTTAGTCCCCCGACCCTTTCTGAAAGTTTTCCATGTTATTTTGGCTCCATTTAACTTTATTTTGTTTTGTCTTATTTCACTTGAGTCTTTAAAGGTAGTATTAAATCAAGAGTATAGTTAAAGAAAAAGTCTGGCTGGCTCTCCAGCACAGCGGCCAGGTAACTGCTTGCAATGCCAATATCCTGGGTTCGGGAATGGACCCAGGAGTCAGAGGACCAGCTGGGTGGAGAAGGATAGAACGCCCGAGGAGTGGCTTTCCTTCTCCGGTGGAGGGGGGAATGTCCGACCTGTTGGGAGACCTCGGGCAGAGGCCGGGGGAATCATTGGAAGACCAGCGCCTGCTTGTGTGGGAGGCAGAACAGGTGCTGGCATCATTGCATGCCTCCCTCCCAGCAGATCACAACTACAGAAAAAACAGAAAAAGTATAAAACTTAATATTAAAATACCGAAAATAAGCTTTTTGATTTGCAAGGTAAAACAATGTCTTATGCCACTGACTGTCAAAGTGCTTCAGGAATATAGAAGAGAGCACCACAGCAACATAAATTAAACTGATAAAGTTGAGTTTCACTACCGCCACTTAGTACTGTACAGAAGTTTTATATTCAGATGTGCCTGAGTGAATTCTGCAGGATTTCTGCTTAATTCCATGGAATTCTGCCAGTCAAAGAATTCTGAAATTCTGAAAGCAGACTTTTCATCCCAGATTAGTAATCCATGATATACTGTACATAAACTGTGGATTCCTTTTCAGAATCCATGAGAAAACATTCTGAGGGTTATGTTAGTGATTTACATAGCAATGAATTTTAGAATTCCACAAAATACAAAAAGAAATTCTGAAAATAATTTCAGAAGTCGAATTACCATTCCACCTGAATTTCAGCAGAGTTCTGCATTCCACATTGTTCTGTCACTGCTGCTGTGATGAAGCATTTCAATATTATATGCCTTCCTTGGGCAACTAGAGCAAGCTGCATAAAACTGAGACATCACAAAATTGGATCCACAGAACAAGAGTTATGAAATGGGTAGAAAAAAATCTAGGAACCTGATTGTCTGAGGACCTCGAAACCCCATGATCATATCCTATCACAACAGCACTGGAAGAAGGTGTGGTCACCTATCCTGATCTGTTTACTAACTAAATCATTCCACGTACACAAAATGCCTCAAGTTTGCATGGTGGCCCTGGCATCAGTATAGGAAATGCGCCCACAGCACAGCTATGTCAGCTCCACAGTTCCACATCCTCCAGTTGTCTTACATACGGTAATCACTATTTTGTACAGTTGTTGTTTTCCTGCTCTATGCTGCCCCATACTGGCTGGCACCGATAACAGCCTCTGATCAAACATAATAAGAAACTCCCCACACACCGATTACCCCTGCTTTTTGCTCCAGCTTCCAACACTTTTTTTCCTCTTTAAAATACCTTCTCTGCTTTTTAGGGACCCTTCTCAGTGCTGCCCCAATAGTGATATAACGCCCCATCCATTTTGTCCAGAAGCAGCACCACTCTTGTGAACTTCCATTTTTTCAATTTCTGCCCATCTTTCCTGAGCTTGCTCACCCACAGTATTCAGCGATTGCAAAATCTTTTCATTTTTATGTTGCTTGCATGCATGTGCAAGAAACATAGTGCCATCATCCGAGTTTTCGGAGGTGTGGCAGCCCTCTTCCAATTCAGTCAGTGTGTGTGCAGGCGCGGCCGCTGTCCTCCAATCACTGCTGGAGCTGTCTATGACAGCAGTCGAAATGCAGTGGAGTACAGTTGAAGGGAGCTACGCTTCCAGTGAGCAGCAATAAGATATCACCTGCTCATGCGCGCCCCTACACACTATGTCGCATACTGCGTCTGGACCCCCACTCACACTGTATAGCCGATAGGGTGCCCAATCCCCTGTTGGCTGTGCTGCACTCCCCCAAACAGAGTTGCACATGCCACGCCAGTGCCCACCCCAGCGTGGCAACACATCGTATAGCTGATGGGGTGCCTAATCCTGTCGGCTCCACTGTCACCCCAGAGTACACGGTGCCACGCTGGGAGCCCACCCCAGCATGGCAACAGATGCTATCACTGACGGGGTGCCTAATCCCCGTTGGCTCCACAGCCCCCAACATCCATCCTTGTGCCACGCTGGGAGCCCACCCAATGTGGCAAATGTCCTATGTCAGTCCTCCTGTTTTTTTTTTTTTTACAAAAACAACCTGCAACCCAAAATGGTCCTCGCTGTCTGGGCCCCCACCCGCCCACCACTGCGCACCTGCCTCCCCACACCCTCTCCTCGCCCCATACTTACTCTCTGACTCCGAACGATCTTCGTGGACCGGGAACACGTCTGCACTCTTCAAAGCCAACCGCAAATTGAGGAAATGCCGTGTAAGCTATATAATGTAATAAATAGGGTTTTTTTCAACTTTGCTGCATATCTCATGTTTTATTTGGAATTTTTGCACCAAATTTTTAACATGGGTTTTTGGGACCCCTTCTCATGAATGCTTTCACTGTCATGGCGTTAATCGGGCCTGAAGGGTGATTTCGCAGTCACTGCGTGAAATCACCTTTTGGCACCGATTAATGAAACCACACTTCCAGTGTTCATAAGGGGGGCTCTCAAAAAGCCTATGTTGAAAATTTGTTGAAAAAATTCCTAAAAATGACTGTTTTATGAGCCTGCGTTCTGCACTTCCTATGCACGCTCGTAAGTTTGCAAATTTTCAATATTTTCACTCCAGATTTTCAACATTGTCATTTTACCACACCTCCTTATGAGCAGTACAGCTGTCATTTTTCACATCTCACCCAAAATGTGTTTCCACCCATGTAGCGCACAATGGCACAGTCGGTGTGTGAAATCACTGTATGGGACACATTAAGAAAATCACAGTGACACTGTTCATGAGCAGAGGTCTTAAAATGGCTATGTTGAAAATTTGGTGGAAAAATTCCTAAAAATGACTGTTTTAAGGCCTGCGTTGCGCACTTCCTCATGCGCTCATAAGTTTGCAATTTTCAATATTTTCACTCCAGATTTTCAACATTGTCATTTTACCACACCTTATGAGCAGTACAGCTGTCAATTTTTCACATCACCACAATGTGTTTCCGCCATTTAGGCACAATGGCTAGTTGGTATGTAAATCAATGTATGGGACATATTAAGAAAATCACAGTGACACTGTTCATGAGCAGAGGTCTTAAAATGGCTATGTTGAAAATTTGGTCACAAACTCCTAAAATGACTGTTCCACGAGAGTGCGTTGCTCAGTTCCCTCGCCCGCTCGTAGGTTTGCAAATTTTCAATATTTGCACTCCACTGACTTCCAAATACCTACACAGCACATACAAGCAAGCAACATTCAGCATTGACAAATGCTTGTTGTCATTGTGCTTCAACCCACCCAAGGGATGCCATTATCACAGCACAACACACACCCTATCATGCATTGTTGCTCAAATGACAAATTTTGCAGTTTCTATGATATGATTGTCATATTTTGTCAATGGACTGTGATTTCCAAAATAAGTGAGGACTCATTTCTTTGGTCTGAATGTGAATCAAAAATTCCCAAATTTTCAAAAGTTTATTTTTTAAAGCAATTTTTTGTGTAAAAATTGCATGTAAAATATGTAGTCAATAGTACAATTATTAATAATTGATTTAAATCATGTATAACTGGAAACTATAGTGATATGAGTATGTTATTTTGTCCTGGCTCCAAGCTTTATTTAAAAACTTAGGTTTCCAGCCATGACATGTCCAAGTTAGCCCTTTCTGGAGAACATATCTTAGAAAAGGGTTAACTTTGAAACAGGGAAAGAAATATCAATAAACATTTAACATTATTCATCATATTTTAATTTAAAATATTATCAATACATTTGTTTACTTATGAATATTTCTAGCCTAATGGTTATGAAGTTAATCCTTTTGAAAATAAAATTCCTTAGAAACTAGCTAACTAGCCAGCTCTGTGGTACCAAGCAGTTAGGAACTGCTCATGCAGGTTGGCAACACAGATGTGCACCCTATGTACAACAGATCAGGAGCTGGAAAGATTTAATGCATCCCTCAGATGCCCTATCCTGAAGTAGAAGGGCTGTGTGCCATCACTATGCAGCAGCTACTAGTGACAGGCTTGGCAGTGACTCCCTAGGAAATGTGCTGCAGGATACCCCCCAAAAGAAAGGAGAGAGCTCAACTCCTGATCAGCTACATTGTTAAACAAGCATTTGTCAATGCTGAATGTTGTCTTAATGGGATTGGCATTGGTAGTGCAGGAGTTAGAGAGATGCATAATACGAATGGCAGTGACGTATTGAAGTGACGCCAACCCCACCCCCACCCTGAAGAGACTGATGGGTGTTAAGGTGTGCCTATGGGTCATCGGCCATAACACTTATGCCATTTCACCTCACCCTACCCTGTAGACACTGACAACTGTCGTGGTGTGCCTTGGAGTCCTCTGGCCTTACACTCATCCCATTCCAAAAGGAAATACACTGAGATGGGTGCAGTACAGGAGAATGGGGTGAACATTGGGGCTGAAGACTCCAAGGAACACCTCGATGCCTGCCAGTGGCTGCAGGTTGGGGGGTAGGGGTGGAATGGCGTTAGCATTACAGCCAATGATCCCAAGTCACACCCTTGATACCTGTCAGTCTCTACAGGGTGGTGTGCTACAGTTGAAAGCCCTAACACCCTGGGCGTTTGTTGGTATTTTCACTCCAAATTTTCAACATGAGCTTTTTGTAACCCCACCTCATGAACAGTGGCATTATCAGTTCATTAGCTGAAAGGTGATTTTGCACAGTGACTGCGCCATTTGGTGCCACGGATGGAAAAACATATTTTGGGCAGGATGTGAAAAATGACAGCTGTACTGTTCATGAGGAGGTGCAAGAAAATGGCAATATTGAAAATCTGGAGTGAAAATATGAAAAATTGGTGAAGTCATGGGTGTGCATAGAAACTGCACAATACATTCCCGTAACACAATTACTTGGGGATTTTTTTAACCACATTTTCAACATAGGCATTTGGGGACCTCCCTTCATGAACAGTGGCACTGTGATTTTGTTACTCTGTTCCAAAAGTTGATTTCCTACAGCAATTGCACCATTGTGTGCCACAAGTGCGAAAACACTTTTCAGGAAGGATGTGAAAAATGACAGCTGTACTGTTCATAAGGAGGTGTGAAAAATGGCAATGTTGAAAATCTGTAGTGAAAATATTAAAAATTGTCGAAGTTACAAGCGTGTGTGGAAACTGCGCAATGCACACTTGTAGCACAGTTATTTTTTGGAATTTTTTCACTAGTTTTGCAACATAGAAACATAGAAACATAGACTTTGATGGCAGATGAGGACTGCTTGGTCCACCTAGTCTGCCCATTTCCCTACATACAGGATAAGCTGCAGATCCTAGTTAACCAACTGCCTATTTCTTCCTACCCCCCACAAAAATTGCCTTATGTCTGTCCCATGCATTCTTGAATTCTCCCACGGTTTTAGACCCCACAATCTCCTCAGGAAGGCTGTTGCATGCATCCACATCTCTCTATGTGAAAAATACTTCCTCCCATTGCCCCTGAATCCCCCCATCTTCAAATTGTGTCCCTTGCTCTTGCACATCTCTTTTCTGAAAGATGCTACCCTCTTGGACTTTGTTGATTCCACTAAGGTACTTAAAAGTTTCTATCATGTCCCCCCTCTCCCTCCTTTCCTCAAGGGTATACATATTAAGCTCCTTTAGTCTCTCCTTGTGTGGCTTCTCTTGCAGACCCTGCACCATTTTAGTTGCCTTCCTCTGGACTGCCTCTGTCCTGTCTATGTCCTTGCGGAGATAGGCTCTCCAGTACTGGATGCGGTACTCCAGATGGGGTCTCACCAACTATCTGTACGGAGGGATAACAACTTCTTGTTTTCTGCTGGTGATACCTCTCCCTATACATCCCAGTTATCCCCCCAGCCCTCCCTACTGCCTTCTCACATTGCTTGCTAACCTTAAGGTCATCTGATATGATTACCTTCAGGTCCCTTTCCATTTTTGTTATTGTTACTACCTCCCCCCCATTGTATAATCTTCTCCTGGGTTTTTGTTTCCCAGGTGTATTATTTTGCACTTCTTTGCATTGAATCCAAGCTGCCATACTTCTGACCATTCCTCCAACCTTGCCAAATCCCTTCTCATCCTTTCCATACCTCCTTGTGTATCAACCCTGTTGCAGATCTTTGTGTCATCTGCAAAGAGGCATACTTTTCCTTCCAGTCCCTCTGCAATGTCACTTACAAAGACATTAAAAAAGACTGGACCCAGTACTGAACCCTGCGGTACCCCACTAGTAACCCCTCTTTCTTCAGAGTGGACTCCATTTACAATTCCCTTCTGTGTCCTGTTGTCCAGCTAATGTTTTACTCAGGCTACCACCCTGGGACCCACTCCCAGGCTGGTTAATTTGACTATTAATCTTTTGTGTGGGACTGTGTCAAATGATTTGCTGAAGTCTAGGTAGGCCATGTCCACAGCCCCTCCCTGGTCTACTACCTTGGTCACTCAGTCAATGAAATCAATTAGATTCATCTGACATGACCTTCCCACTGTGAAGACATGCTGCCTTGGGTTCTGTGCCCCACTGGCCTCTAAGTACTCAGCAATTCTTTCCTTCAGAAGTGATTCCATCACTTTCCCTACCACAGAGGTCAAACTGGCAGATCTGTAGTTTCCTGCCTCTGTCTTGGTCCCACTTTTGTGAAGGGGAATCACATCTGCTTTCCTCCAGTCCTCAGGTACTACACCATCCTCCCATGATTTGTCAAAAAGGGTAGTCAGTGGGCTTTTGGGGACCCCACCTCATGAACAGTGGCATTGTCATTTTGTTAATCGGTCCCAAAAGGTGAATCCACGCAGTGACCACAAAATCATCTTTCAGGACTGAGTAATGAGATGAATGTGCATGTGTTCATGAGGTGGCATTCCAAGAAACCCATGTTGAAAATCTGGTACCAAAAGTCCCAAAAATGGCTGAGATATCTACCTATGTTGACCCCCCACTGCCTGCCACTATAAAGCTTACAGCATTTTGTTCAGTTCGGTCGGCTTTTGAAAAGTTCAGACGTGTTCCCGCTCCATGGAAGATCACAGTGCCAGCCCTCAAAGAGGTAAATATGGGGTAGAAGGGGTGTGGGAGGTGGAAGCGCATGAAGGGTGGGTGCGGGTTGGGGAGGGGGTGGGGATAAAGAGGGACCTTTTTTACAGGTAAAAAAAGAAACCTGACTTTGAGGATGGTTTTCTTTATTTACAGGTAAAAAAAAAAAAGAAACCTGACTTTGGAGGATGGTTTTTTATTTACAGGTAAAAAAAATTATTTGGCGCACACTGGGGTGGGCTCATAGGGTGCCATGAGTTTGAGGGGCACATCATGCTGACAGGGATTGGGCACCCCTGTTGGCAAAGAAAGTGTGTGGGGGGGGGAAGAACATGATGCCGATGGGGATTGGGCAACCCTGTTGGCAAACAAATTGAACTTGGGGGAGGACATGCCGACACAGAGACTGGGCATCCCCAATGTCGGCTTTGTGGGATTGTGTGGTGGGCGGCAGGAGCTGTCATATTTATTGGAATGTTTCACCAGGAAAGGCACGTAATGAAGCCTTGTCATCTGACGCTTCAATGAGGAAACTGCACCTTATTGGGGCAGCAGATTTCTTTCAAGGTTTTGGCTCTCTTTGAAGTTTCGCATCATCACTAGCATGCTCGCTAATTGGTGGCTAAGGGATTCACCCACTAAAGTGTTCCCTCCATTCGCCAACACTGACACACCTCAGAATGTGCTACTGCCCCAAGATGTTGCTTGCACATGCACGAGACAACATAAAAAATGTGCTATTGTCATGTGCCACCAATAACAAGTTGCTGCCGTTTCATTGTTATACTACTTTGCCAAGGACAATGATGGTCATCTACAAACAAGAAACAAAAAATGCAAAAAAATATATCAATCAAAATATAAAAATAAAAATCATTATTTTCACTAATTAATGTAAACCAAAAGATTCCCCACCAAAAGTGAGAGATATATACAGAAGTACATCTTGCCTATAGCTCCTTACTATAAATATTTTATATTATTTAATTATAACATTGCATGAATTCATCTTCTGTATAAGCCCCTTAATATAGACCTATTACATCACATTCTAAAATTGTAGGCATATTTACAGGCGTAGTGGTGACTCTGATTACTGTCATAGATACCCATGCATACATACTGTATATACATATATATGTATGTATATGATACATGATTTGTCCCTTTTCCCCACTGAAGAAGCCATCATTTATTTCCCCATATATGACAATAGCTAAGTACCATATTATGACCCTAACTAGCTGCCTATTAGGATTTATGACCCCAAGTAGCTACCTGTTTGGATTTATAACCTCAACTAGACACCAATTAGGGTATTATTATCTCAACTATCTGCCAGAATTGGCTGCCAATTACTATATTATGACCCCAAGTAACTAATTACACTGAATTAAAGTATCACAAGCACCTGGAGAACACATTAACACCCAATACACGTTCACCAAGCAATGCTGTCCCTCTGAACTAACACTAACATATACCACTACATAATGGAAATACATAGGATACAGCAAAACATGTCTAACCATATGTATTATATAAAATAAATAATGGCAAAGTGTGGTATATGAGGAAATAATACCATCTTGGGATTGAAGAAACTCATAAAGGCCACTCGCCATTCAGGCTTGTGGCTGTATGACTTGTTCAACCCCTCGGTGGTATTACTTCCTCATACATTACTTCCTCATATGACACACTTTACCATAACTTATTCTCTATCTCTCTCTTTATGTATGTATAAATATATATATATATATATTTATATATATCTATCTATATATATAGATATATATATATACAGAGCGAGAGACAGTGAGAGCTGTAACCCGTAGGCAGCGCTATTCCAAGGGCTACTTCCCCTGCCTGTATGGCTATATACAGGTTGAAGGGCCTGGGTTCACTAAAAAGATGCCTCCACCAAGAATAAAGGTATTGCGGAAGTTTACTTATTCTGCTATAGCCCTCTGGGAAGCTATAACAACCCACCAGCCCTCCTAGTGAGCCAGTACCTAGTACAGTAGTAAATTCACAGACAGTATTTTACAGTAATAGAATGCACGCACCCTTCACACTTACCACCAGGGTTAGATTTGCAGCAGTTTCCCTTGAGACCCCTTGCAAAGTAAGGTTAGTAATACAGTCACACACTCTTAATACTGTAACCCAACTAATAATATGCACACTAGCCAGGTTAAACGTGAAGAAAGACAATCAGGTTTATTTAGGGGCTGTGAACTAGGAAAGGGTGTGAATCTAGTCAAGTGATTTCTAATCTGACTTTGTTCAGGGATTGCATGCACTCTTTGTCCCACACTGGCAGTCACACAACACTGGGTACCCAGGATGGTAAGTCTGGCTAGCCAGAGGCATTGCCTAGGGGTGGCCGGTGTTGCAGCTCATGTTCGGGCCCATGGTGGAAATTAAAGCATTTAACATGCAAAACAACCATATTATTTGTAATCCGAGCCGGTTAGCTCAGTCCCTTGTAAACCCAAGAAACTGAAACAATTAGATGGTACCAGAGATTATTTAAACAAACAATGCAGGAAGCTACCCTGATTGTACTAATGCTACCAGGAATCTGCTGCAAGGCAGGTGATATGGAGATCTCATAGTGTTGACAGATGAGCATGGGGAAACAGGGCTGACACAACACACCTCCTCTTCACGGCCTTTCCTCCAAGTGGCTGCAGCCTGAGTGTTGTTGATGCGTGGGGGCTGAATACCTAAGCCAGTTTATTGCCAAAACAGTCTCTGGTGCAAGAGCAGTGGTCTGGGTCAAATTGGCAAAGCCCAGGCAGAATGAGCAGTCTGGCAAAATTTGTAACCTTATGCTGGTGAAGCCTCCAGCTGGCATAACAGGTTCAGCCGTGGGTGAACAGGTCTCGACCCACGTAACACATTCAGCACATTTAAGATAAACAGCTATTTCAGGATACAGTTTGGATATAGTCTGGTTGCAATTCAGCAGCTTTACTGAGCAAACCTTCTGATCCGAGTATGTCTCGCACACAAGCTCGGCCAATTGCTTCAGGAGCAAGACTTCGGTCCAAATCGTAAGTAGCACTGATAACTTCTTTTGTTCTGCCGCAGTCCCAGGCTGGAATTGGACAAGTCCAGCTTCTACTACAGGCAGTCTCAATGCAGGAAAAAGGTGACAGGGAGGCAAGTTGGGCCTCTTCCTGCCGATTCCCCTACGCTCCTTTCAGGGAACAGCTGCTCGAAAGCTTGAGCTGTTCACACTTCAACTTCTAACTGATCCTCTGTCTCTCGGCACACTGGGCATTTCCCTTGTCAATCCAGGGGTTTGGTTGGCTGAAGGAGCTGTCAGTCACAGTTAGGGCCCCCCCCCCGGTCCATTTGGGCACCAACTAAAAAACTATAAAACTACAGAATTTCCTTTCCACAGAACACTGGGGTTTGGATACATTTTAGGTCCCCAGTGTTTCTATTGGTCCAATTACTGGAAGTCCTGGACCTAATATGGTGGCTCCCATCCAAATGAATGAACTGCAAATAAAGCAGGTTAGGCAAACGCCTCTAATGTAAAAGTGTACAAACAGTAAATAAGTACAGTTTCTATATAGGCTCCCTCTGCGCTAGTAGCGACTGCAGGGTGGAGCAAAACAGAGCACTGTCTGGCTGGCCACAAGCTCTAAATTGCTTGGACCCAGCACAGACCATTTACTTAACACAGGTCAGCTATTCTCTTAAAAAGGGACAGGCACAGAGGCTCAATATGCACTCTCACACAAATAACAGGATCACACGAATGACCGGACACCAGCCTGACAGTGGGCATTAGGGAGTCCAGGAAGACATTAGGTAAACCCCAAATTTGTGGGGGTTACACACATACACACACACACATATATATATATATATATATATATATATATATATATATATATATATACATACATACATACATACATATATATATATATATATATATATACTATAAATATTATAGTGGCGCGGTCGTGCTACTATAGTTAGGGTTGAGCAGCCACTTACATACTAAAGTCAAAAGTTTGGACATTAATAACTTTGGACCGTTCAATGGATTTGCCTGAAATTTGGTACACTTGTTGGGGAGCACTAGATCTCTTGATTTGCCAATTTGCATTTGTGTTGGAGTGCTGGTCTTCGTGTACGGAAGCACTGAAAAATGCAAAATTATCCATTTTTGAAGGCACCTTTTGGCATTCTTAATGTGGTTCTGCATGGCTGTTGTGTGGTGTGCTGCTCTGCAAGATGGCTTGTTTGAAAGAGCTTTCATGGCTGAACATACTGCTTTTTGTTTGGTGAAAAAATATTAAGGCATTCAAAAGTTATGGCACTTTTAAATTCCCATTATAAGTCAATGGGAAAATTTATATGTGTATCTTGGGATCAAAGAATGGGGGTTCTGGCCATCTGGTCTCGCCTGGCGATCAAAGAATTTGTAGCCTCGCGGTTCAAGAATCTTTGTTCCCCAGGAATTTTCAAAATTCTTTGACCGCGAGGTCCGCCATCTTGTTTTCAGTTTTCCAATCACACAAACACAAATATCTCGGCTCAGGGTCACTTCTGAAGTAAAACTTGATGGATTTTACTCAGGGCACCCTGATCTATCAAGCCATGGCTTTGGTTCTATCCAAATCGGTCACAAAATAGAATTATAAGCTTTTAAAATCTTAATTCGCGGCTTGCTAATGATCTTTGATCACGAGCCTGCAAATTCTTTGATCGTGAGATTCTTTGATTGCGATCTTGCATTGTGACACTAATATCTCAGCTTAGGGGTGGGCTAGGGACACAAATGAGGACTTGTTTTGCTCAGGAGGGTCCAAGCTGTCGAACCATTCCATTGGTTTGGTTCAAATCGGTTAATAAATCGTGTTTCACCCTTTTTTATTCTTTGATCATGAGCTTGCAAATTCTTTGATCGTGAGGCTGCAAATTCTTTGATCATGAGATTCTTTGATCACGATCTTGCATCGTGAGCGAGGGAAGAGATGGCTGAATTTAAAAATCATTTTTCTCAGCCCATGGGTGCCCTAGGAAGTCAAATGAGGATGGTTTTTACTCAGGGGGCTTCGTTCTGTCTAACCATGGTTGTGGTTTACTGCGATTCCTCCAATTTTTTGATTTATTACATTTTTTATTCTTTGTTCATGAGCTTGCAAATTCTTTGATCGTGGGGCGGCAAATTCTTTGATCGTGAGATTCTTTGAATGCGATCTTGCATCGCGAGCAAAGGACAAGATGGCTCAATTTAAAATTCAATTTTCTTAGCCCAGGGGTGTCCTGGGAAGTCAAATGAGGATGGGTTTTACTCAGGGGGCTTCGTTCTGTTGACCCATGGTGGTGGTTTGCTGCAATTGCTTCTATTTTTTGAATTATTAAATTTTTTATTCTTTGTTCGTGAGCCTGCAAATTCTTTGATCGTGAGAGTCTTTGATATTAATCTTTGATCGCAAAATAGGGACAAGATGGCCAGATTTCTTATAATGGAATAGATAGGGAAATTTTGCCCATCTTTGACATTGAATATCTCAGAAATGGTTTGGCTTTTTACTTGAAATTTGGAGGAAGGAAAGAAAGGCAACATTCCACAGATGTGCCTTTTAGTGGATAGGTCAAAAAATATTACAGGACGGCAAAGTTACGGCACTATGAAGTTGGCACTTTTTCCCATAGGATAACATTATGGTGTCTGCCATATTACAGGAATTCTTTGCCACTCTGCTGGAAAATAACGGTTTGGTCTTTTGGGCTGAAATTTGGAAGGAAGAAAGCCAACATCCTGCAAATGTGCCTTTTGGTGGATTGTATAAAAAATATTACAGGGTGGCAAAGTGACAGCATTCCGAAGTTGATGATTTGTCCCATAGGATAACATTATGGTGTCCGTTGCATCTTTCAGGGCCTGTATCTCAGAAAAGTGCGAGATACGGACTTTTTGTCAAAAAACTAGCCAGGAAAGTAACAATTCATACAAAATTTTAATTTTTTTCCTATGTGATACGGTTCCTGAGATATAAGCAATTTAGTATTCCAAGTCGTACTTTTCTGCTCTGAAGTCAATTATAATGCATACATTCTTTGTTTTCAATTAATTTTTTCAATGCAGTTTTTGGGAAAAGAAGGGTGTGACCTTTTGTTACTGTGACAGCTAGCGTTTCCAGTTGCGCTTCTGTTACCATTCGAATCACCGTTCCCGTCTACGCCACTGTGTGCGTAACGGTTTGCATTTTCATATGCGCTTGCATTTCTGTTTCTGTTGTCTTTACTGTTGCTGTTACTGTTACCATTTATGTTTACTATTGCGGTACCATGACCTTATGTGTAACAGTTTGTGTTTTTGTATGTGCTTGCTTTTCTGTTTTTAATGGCTTTATTATTGCTGTTACCATAACCATTTGCATTTACAACTGTGGTTCCGTGAGTGTGTGCATTATGGTTTGCATTTTCGTACGTGCTTGCATTTCTGTTTACTTGGGTGTTATTGTTGGTGTTACTGTTTCCATTTGCATTTACAATTTGTAGTACCATGAATGTGTGTGTTACCAGTTGCTTTCTGTATGCACTTCTGTTTGATGTATCCGTTTACGTAACTGTTTGCTTCGGCGTCACTTTACACTTGTGTTTCTATTAACGTTCACTTTGCCATTTACGTTTGCTTTGCCATGTGCATTACTGTTACCGCTTGCGTTTGCTTTGCAGTTCCTGTTACTGTGTAACAAGACATCATGTGGCAGGAGCACGGGGCCCGAAGGGCCCTGCACCGCCGCCACTGCATTCCTTTCATTATTTATCATCCTCATTCTCAAAAGAAGGAATAGAGGAAAACCTGATTTAATGCATCAGTTAGGTTAGAACACAGTAAAAGCCAGAAATCTGAGTTAGGCTGAAAGTCTTGACTTCAGCTTTCAACTGGCATCGGGGTGTGCATTGGGGCGTCGTCCCAACCCCACCCCATCTCCCATACTTTGGCTTCTTTACACATGTGATGGGTGATAATGTCGATGACCCCAACGACACCCCAATGCCAGTTGGGGAGTGGCTGGGGGTCCAAGGTGGGCTTTCAACCCTAACCCCTAATTTCCTAGCTTTTTTTGCTGTGAAACAACCCTAACTGATGCATTAAACAGAGTTTTTGCCTCTAATATATCTATATATTATGGTAGACGGTAGTGCTATCATAGTTAGGGTTGAGGAGCCATTTCTATGTTAAACCCAAATTTTGCACCTTAATAACTTTGCAACCGTTTGACAGATTTGGCTGAAATTTGCAATACACAATCAAGAACCATAGGGCTCTGGACTGCCAAGTCTGCACCTGTCAGACACAGTTGACAGAGTTATTGCTGTGATCATGCGCAGATTACGCTTTTCTGGAATTCTATCGGTGCACATACAGGTCGCACAGTTTGCGAACTGGCCCAAAATCTTCAGGGAATGTGCAGCTGGAGTCCCGATGTGCCTTTCAAAGATTTGGTGAAAAATATTAAACGGTTCAAAAGTTATTCAAAACAATTTCCCATTATAAGTCAATGGGAAAAGTTAACAAAAGTTCGACAGTGTCGCAATGCATTTTATTTTCGCAATGGGCCTGTTACTTCAGAAATCCACCATTTTGTTTTCAGTTGGGATCAGAAAATGCTTGGCATTTAAATTTGGGACCCTCTAGCAACCTAATTCTTTTGTATTCACCTAGTCGGACCCTGAGGATGCCAGCCATGTCTTTATTTTGGGTAAAACACCCCAGAAATATGTGTTTCAAATTTCTGTAAAAGTACTTACACAAAGTACTTTTGTGTCAGCTCATAAGTGTCGCAAATTTTTGTGAAAGCTTTAAATTGCAATTACAAAGTAGTTTTAGTCTGTGGAAAATGACAGCAATTTTTTGGCACAGCACTACAAAGAACGGTTGGGAGTTTTGGCTGAATTTTGAAGAAACGCAGCCGACATCTCACAGATGTGCCTTTCAGTGTTGCGTTGAAAAAATATTACATGGTGGCAAAGTTACGGCACTCCAAAGTTGACGTTTTTTCCCATATGATAACATTACGGTGCCCAACGCAGTACAGGAATCATTTGGCACCCTGCTGCAAAATAACGGTTTGGTC
Source organism: Neoceratodus forsteri (assembly GCA_016271365.2). Lineage (NCBI taxonomy): Eukaryota > Metazoa > Chordata > Ceratodontiformes > Ceratodontidae > Neoceratodus > Neoceratodus forsteri. The sequence goes on from CM028130.1 coordinate 866,749,881, forward strand.
TTTTTCCTGAAATTTGGAGGGAAGACAGCCAATAGCCCACAGATGTGCCTTGCAGTGGTTTGGTGAAAAAATATTACAGGGAGGCAAAGTTACGGTGCTCCAAACTTCTCTTTTTTTCCCATAGGATAACATTACGGCGTTCGCCGCGCCTTTCAGGGCCCGTATCTATGAAACGGTGCAAGATACAGACTTTTTTGTCGGAAAAATGCTTAGCCCCATAGTAGGGGCTAAGTACAAAACTAGCCAGGACAGTCGTAAATCATATGACTTTTAAATTTTTTTTCCACGTCGTACGGTTCCTGAGATATAACCTATTTAGTATTCCAAGTCCTCATTTTCTGCTCCGATACCCATTATTATGCATACATTCTTTGTACTCACTGTCTTTCTCTATGCAGGTTTTGGGGAAAACCAGCCTGTGCGCTTACATTACTGTTACCGCTGCCCTTCCGCTTATGTGTTCCGCATCTGCTTCACTTACCATTGATGTCTACACCACCATGTGCTTATCCTTTGCATTTTCATTTGTGCTTATGCTTTGTTATTTTTTGCCATTTGTGTCATAGTACTGTTTCTTTCTGTTTCACTTTAGCTCACCATGCCCATTGACATTTCCATTTGCAGGCACTTGTTACTATGTGACAACACATTATGCGGCAGACTGCTCTCGTCACACACCGCAAAGTCATCTTCTGTTCTCATTCACGCTATGCTACTATGTGCCCACTGTTAGCACTTCTGTTTGTGTTGCTGTTCCTGTTACTATGCCACAAGACATCACGTAGCGGGACCGCTGGGCCCGCCTCCCGCTGCACTACATTCACTATTTCTAGTTATCATTCTCAAAAGAAGGGATTAGAGGAAAACTCATTTATCATTAGTTAGTTGTTGATAGTGAGAGTGAGGAATTCAGTGTTAGGTTGAAACCCCTTGGACGCTTTGCCCACCCTCAACCGCATTGGGGTGTGCATTGGGGTCTTCGGTCCTAACTCTCACCCAATTCTCCTATACTTCTGCTGCTTTACACATGATGGGGTGAGAGTTAGCTGATGACCCCAATGCACACCCCAGTGCCGGTTGGGGTGGGCAGGGGTCCAAGGGGGTTAACCTCAACAATCGATTTCCTCACTTTTGTCACTGTGGAACAACCCCAACTAATGCATTAAATGGAGTTTTTTGCTCTAATATATATATATATATATATATATATATACACACACACACACACACACACATAGGATTCATGATGGTGGGCATGTAATACACAAGATATCTAAATGAGTGGAGAGTGACCCCAGGTAACCTTCATGAGTGGCAGAGCACAGCGGAGCCATGAGTGATGGTTTCTGGGGTCACTTTCCATGAGTTCAGATACCTTGTATTACATGCCCACCCATCACATGTGCGATTTATACAGTAGGGGTTTTGTGCTGTTTAGGGTTGTTTTATGCCTGGCTTTACTGTTGTTATAACTGGGTTTCATTCTGCTTGTTCGTTTTTTTTTTGTGTGTGTGTGTGTGGTTCCAGGTCTGATTTGTTCTTATGAATGGGCTGGTTTTTGCTCTTCTGATTGGTTGCTGCAGTGTTAATCATTTTGTGCCATCTTCAGATTGGCTGTTTCTTATGTAGTGTGGTAGGTTGTGATTTGATTGGCTGGAGTGCTTTCTGGCAGGTTTATGTTATGACGGCCTATGTGAAAGGAGTTGGTGTTTACTTTTCTAAGCGGAGTTTGAAGGATTTACTTCAGTTTTTTCTTCATTTTAGCCATTCATTCTATATGTGGAGGTAAATATGTGTATGTTTCATTGTTTTTTTGGGGATGCTTTTATTTCATGTTTGTGTGGTATTTTTGGAGGGATATTGGATACTTCAGTTTTTGTTTTCCAGTTTTTTTCTCCGGAGGTACTGTTTTTTTTTTTTGCATTTATTTTTAGTCTGGCTTGTTTTCCAGTTTATTTCACCAGAGGTGCTGTTGTTTTTCACATTTATTTTTATTCTAGCTTTTTACATCCTGCTGAGTTTTCATTGAGAGTTAGTAGTTCTGTTTGTTTTTGTTTTTTTTGGGGGGGGTTCTTCTTGGTTTTCTTGCCAGGTCATTTGTTGGAAGTTGCTTGCTTCTCGTTTTGTGGTTGTCCTAGTTTCAGTATTCTCATTGTGTCTTTCTTTATGACACTGGCGTAGTTTCGAGTTGGTTGGTTTTCCTGTCATGGCACTTGTGATTTCTTTAGTCTGATTCTGTGTCTGATTTGATTACTGCAGTTTACACTGTGGTTGTAGGTACCAGAAGGCTGAGTTCCATGATTGCTATCCCGACTACTCAGTGGATGCCACTATGTAAGAGACTCTTATTGAAGTAAGCGTCGAGCTTGGTTTTAAACCCACTAAATGTTTTTTCATTAACTATGTCAGGAGGTAGTTGATTCCATAATCTAGCTGCTCTGGGCAGGAAACCATTGTTTCTCAAATTTGTCCTGGGCACTTCTCCCAGAATCTGCTTATTATAAATACTTAGATTATGAACCTAATTTTTATATTTAATCTCCAGATTTGATATTAACTCCACATCTTGTAGTATGTTATATAGGGTCAATAAGCCTCCTCTCTGCCTTCTCAGGCCAAGGGCCATAACTTTAGTTTGTCCAATCTTGTTTTGTATTATAGATTTTGAGGTTAAGCATCTGCTTTGTATAGCGGCACTGTGCTTCTCTAGCCTATCTACTGTATGTCTTTTTCAGCCAAGGACACCACACCTGTGAGCAATAATCAAAGTGTGATCTTACTGCTGGCCTGGTAGTGCTGAGGGTTGAGGCACTGGATGCCACACCTCGTGCCACACCGCGACCAGTGTTCGGGGAACAGGCATGGGCCACCAGGGGTTGGCAAGGGCAGGGAAGGATTGAGAGTCCAATGGACTGCTCTCCTTCCCTGGGAGGGGATACTTGCATCAGCACCTGAGTGCCCTCTGGTGGAGGCTGGGGGCAGGGTGATGTGTGTGGCGTGGGGAAGCCAAGTGCAGGCGCTCCGAGGAGCGAAAGCGAGATGGGAGTGCATGTTTCTCCTCAGCTGGGCGCTATTGCATACACTGCTCCAGAGGGAGGAAAAATCCACCTCAGCACCTCTATGACGCCACCTCGCCGCCCCTCCATTGCTCTCAGGCTGGCTCTCACCAACCTGAACTATGTCCATGGCACCTTGGCCGGTGCCGCGGCCCCGCCCTGGGTGGCAAGCCAGGGGGCTCAGGGAGAACAGCTGATACGAGGGCGAGGGGTGATGGGGGCCATGACTGGGCTGATACCTGGCACTGAGACGAGGGAAAAAAAAAAGTGTGGTCTTACATATGCTTTGTATAGGGGAAGCATTACTGATTTTGATTTGTTTGAAAAAGATCTTCTGATGCAGTTTGTCAGATAGTTTACTTTTCTTGCCATTTGCTTGCATTGGGTACTATTTTTCATAGTGCTTGAAATTGACACACCCAGGTCTCTAATTTCATCCATCTTCTGTAATTCCCTGTCATGAATCATATAATTCTGTTTGGGGTTGTTCTTACCGCAGTGTATAATATAGAGAATAATGGATGGGTAGCCAGTTATAACGAAGATTTTACAACCTCCCGAGGGGTGGGATGTCAGATAAAATCTGAGAGTGAAGCTCGAGGGGTTTATAAAGACATCCCACCCCAAAGGGGGTTGTAAAATCCAAGTTTTGAACTGGCTACCCATGTTTTATTTTGTATAATTAGTGGTTTGTATTTTTTACCTGTGCAACTTAAATTTAACCTAGAAAAGAGGATGCAGTATTTCAGTGGTATCATTCTTATTTAAGAATACAGAACAATAAGTTAGTTGTGCATGTCTTGCAGATAGCATTGATAACATAGCTAAAACTCTTTGGAATTCATGAGTTTTAAACTTTAGTTAACTTTAGTTAAATATGTTACTCACATTGTATGTGGGTTTGTCCAGCTCAGGAATGTGCCCGTGATCAAAAAAAAAAAAAAAGACACAGCATCAAACTCATATTTAACAGTTACTATCTATGGCAACTTTGTGTTAGTAAGAACATTTTAACATTAATTTTAAGTCCTTTTTTTTGCCATTTTGGTTTTCTTCTTCTGTTATGATGGTCATGTTGTTTGCAGCTCTCATGGTACCTGTGGAGAGAATGAAAGTTCAGTATGATTTAGGATCGTGGTAATTTACTTCAGCGGAGCAAAATGTACCTCAGTCATCATCTTCGCTGTCTTCTAGCACCAGGGGTCTTGATCATTTCTTTGGAGGTTGGCAGTTGTAGATCTTGACAGAGACTCCCTGCTGGAAAATACAGCTAGACCCAAACATGGACTGCATACTGTTTGATAAGGCTTGATCATGCTGGTTGCTGGGGATCACCATGGCATTTTGTGGCTGCTGTGCTTTAGGGGTAGATGGCTGTTTGTTAGCTGGGGCATTAAATGTGAGAAGTTTACTGAGTTTTCTTTGCTTAGTCTCAGAGAGGACTGAGTAATTGTTAATCGACTGAATATTTTTATGACCTGAGATTTGCTGCACTTGAGTCGGGGGTACACTGCAGTCCACCAACCTTTGAATTGTAGTTTTATGTGTGGAATGGTTGGTAATCCTTTTATTTTCTGGGATTGCTGCGTCCAGCTTCATTTTTCGTATCATGCTTCAGAGTTTGTTGAGACCTATGGGCATGTTTTGGAACCACAGAGAATCTGCCTTTTTGTTTATGTTGGGAGTGATGTAGAATGGCGAATCTTTGTGTGTGAGGAGGAGGACCATGTAAAAGCATCTATCCTAACTAGATACTTCTGCTCAGTATTTACTGAAGAGAAGGTAGGGCAGGGCCCACAGTTCAGCACCATGGACACGGGGGAGGGAGGTGAGCACCAGTCCCTTCACAAAAGAAAGGGTCCTACAAGAGCTCGATAAGCTCAGGGTGGACAAGGCAATGGGACCTGATGGCATACATCCCAGGGTACTAAAGGAGCTAAGGGTGGAACTAGCAGAGCCATTATCAGAACTGTTTAGTGAGTCTCTGAGCACAGGAGAAGTCCCAAAAGACTGGAGAAGGGCTCATGTGATCCCACTCACAAGAGTGGTAGTAGGAGGAGGCAGAGAACTACAGACCAGTCAATCTTACCTCAGTAGTGGGCAAGATTATGGAGGCACTCCTTAAGGAAAGGATAGTGCAACATCTGGAATCCATAGGAGCACAGGATCCAATACAGCATGGGTTTACAAAAGGAAGGTCCTGTCAAATGAATCTCATAGATTTCTTTGACTGGGTAACCAGAGTGGTGGACCAAGGGGGGAGCAGTTGATGTCACCTACCTTGACTTTAGCAAAGCTTTCAATACTGTTCCACATAGAAGATTGATTAATAAGCTGGGTAGGCTTGGGGTGGGTCAGAAGTTGGTCAACTGGGTGGCAAACTGGTTGATGGGCAGAAAACAGAGAGTGGTGGTAAACGGCATATAGTCAGAAGAGATGCAAGTCACAAGTGGGGTACCTCAGGGATCAGTTCTGGGGCCAGTCCTCTTCAATATCTTCATCAGTGACATTGCAGATGGACTGGAGGGTAAGGTTTGTCTGTTTGCAGATGACACCAAGATCTGCAACAGAGTAGATGATCCAGATGGGGTGGGCAGAATGAGAAGAGATCTGATAAACTAGCACAATGGTCGGAAGAGTGGCAACTGGGTTTAATGCAAAGAAGTGCAAGATCATGCACATAGGGAAGAGAAACCCTGAAGCCACCTATAGGCTGGGAGGGGAGTTGCTGGCAGTCACAAGGGAAGAAAGAGACTTGGGCATCATCATCACCGATGACCTGAAATCATCCAAGCAGACCACTAAAGCAGTAGGTAAGGCTAGAGGGATGTTTGGGTGTATTAGTAGGAGTATCACAAGTTGAAAGAGGGAGGTAATAATCCCTCTTTACAAGACACTGGTTAGGCCCCATCTGGAGTACTGCATGCAGTACTGGAGGCCACACCTTCACAAGGACATTAACCAAATTGAGGCAGTCCAGAGAAGGGCAACCAAATGGTGCAGGGACTGCATCAGAAAACATATGAGGACAGATTAACGGAGCTTAATATGTATACCCTAGAGCAAAGGAGGAGAGCGTGATATGATCTAAACATTCAAACACCTTAAGGGCATTAACAAGGTGAAAGAGTCTAACATGTTTCAATATAAGAAAAATAGCAGGACAAGAGGACACAGCATGATATTAGAGGGAGGACGATTAAGGGGTAATGTGAGGAAGTTCTTTTTCACAGAAAGGGTGGTGTATATGAATACAGTGCAGGGCTTCAAACAGACATGGGATAGGCATAAGGGAGCAATACAGATGAGTATGAATAGATAGGCCATTGACAGAGCAAAGTCCGATGGCACATTTATAAGGTAGAAAAAGAAATGGGCAGACTGGATGGGCCTTATGGTCCTTATCTGCCATCAACTTCTATGTTTCTATGTAACATTTGAGGTGGCCTATTTTGTTTGCAGATTCTATATGCTTTTATTGTGTCTCTCTCTGGTCTGTGTTTGTTCTCATAGATTTTTGGCTTTATTGGGTGGACATCTCAGGGGTTATCCCCTGTCCCTGTTTTGGTCTGTCTTTCATTATACTCTGTATAGGTATTTCCCTCTGAATCTGTGCCTTCTATGATGTCCCCCATGTTAGGTCATATTGTTCTTTTCGTTCTGAGTGCAATCTATAGCCCCATGTTAAAGAACAAGAGATTGGGCAGGCCACTGGGATTCTCTAACGTTAAAGTTCCTGATGTGTATAGCAGTTCTATGTCTCTTCTGTTAGTGGGCAGCTTTTAATGGCCTGTTGCCTTTTCCTAATTTTTCAGCTGCTTAGTTTGGCATTGAGAGGGTTTACTTGGTCTAAATGAATTCCTAGCTGTTCCTTTAAATATGCTTTGGGGTATTTGTTTGCATTAGGAGGCGGTCAGTGCTTGCTGCTATGCCACAAATTGTTCCTGGCTTGTAGTCAGAGACATCTTGTCTTTTGAGACAAAAGTTGAAGTTTGCTATTTTTGTGTAGCGATCTTGTGGGGTAAGGTTTAGAAAATCAACAACTGCCCCCGTTTCCTGTAGGAATGCTTTAAAAAGTCACAAATCACTTTCTGTTTTATGGAAAGTGTTGCAGTTTTGCTATTCTGCAATGAACTGCTCCCTGACTGAAGGGTCAAATAGTTGGAACCTAGCTTCCATGTTTTTCTGTTATTTAGAGTTTATTACCTTTTATGGGTTCAGTTCTGTTCTTTTTTGGTTATTACAGGACATTTGTCTTCACTTCAGGAATGGAGAAGTGAAAAGAGATGCTGATTTATGCTTGACTGAAAAGCTTTCAGTCAGGTATGTGCCTTAGTGCTACTACTGTTACTGCTGCGTGATACTGTTGGCAAAGCTGGCGCGAGAATGTTGCTATAACCAGCTGGTTATAACCGCTAGAATTATAACCAGCTTTGCCAATGTTAAAAAATACAAACCAGTTATCATTAAGCATTTATCAATGCTGAAGCCCATTTTGTTAATGTCAGCCCACCTAACAATGTAATTGAGGTCCTTGATCCTACTTCTCTTGCCTTCTTCGGTACTGACACGGCCACCTAGTTTTAAATCATCTGAAAATTTAATCATGGTGTTATTACCTTGTATTTGTAGATCATGCACAAATAAATTGAATAGAAGTGGTCCAAGGACCAATTCCTGAGGGACTGCACTGGTCACTTCCCCATCGGTAGAGAGATAGCCATTTACTCGAACCCTATGTGTCATGTTTGTGAACCATGATGATATCCATGTGATTATATGTGGTTCTAGTTTAAGTTCTAGTAGTTTTTCCATTACTTCCCTATGTGGAAGTATATCGAATGCCTTTCGGAAATCAAACAAAACCACATCCTCTGGTTCATTCTGGTCCAGGTTTTTGTAACTGTATTGCAGAAGCTTAATAAGTTTGTATTGCAACTCCTGTTTTTCGTGAAACCGTGTTGTGTTTTATCAATTAGTCCCTTTCTGTTAGGTCATCAGTGATCACATCCTTTATTGTTCCTCTATTATTTTACTGATAATCAATGTTAGGCTTACTGATCTATAATTAGAGGGTGTGTTTGTGTTTCCTTCTTGAAATAGGGACCAGTCGCCTTTTCCTCCAATCATTTGGTACACTTCCTTCTAAAATTGTTTTATTACTGTACCTATTATTGCTACAGGTGAAGCCAATTCTTCTGCCAGTTCTTTAAGAATACAAGGATGCAATCAATCCGTCCTTCGATTATTACTATCCAGTTTGGAAAGCCTATTTTTGATACAATCTGGTTTACAAATGTCAGTATTGTCGTGGTTTTGTCTTTGAATGTTTTCCTTATGGTTGCACCATACGGCATCCTCCTTGTTGTTCAAGAGCAAAATAATTGATAAAAACAGCTGCCATATCCTCTGGTTCACTAAAAGGTCTCCATTATGTATTAGGGGATCAATTTCTCTGGAGGACCCTATTTTTCATTAATATAGGAATAAAAGCTCTTCATGTTGTCATTAGAATGGGCCAATCTGAATTCCGTATCCCAACGTGCTTTGTTTATCGTTATTTTTAGTTGCTTTAGGGAAGTTTTGTATTTCCTAATATGTTCTATTGTTTGTGTTTTTTTCATGATTGCAAATAACCTTTTCTTATGGTTGATTAGTCTCTGTATTTTATTGTTGAACCATAAAGGTTTCTTTCCCCTTTTGTTGTATATTTTTTCCATCAGAATTAATTTGTCCTCCAAAATTTTAACAATTTCCACACATAGTTCCCAAGCTGAATCTGAATTTTATCCTGATAGTTTCTTTTGTAAGATGTCTTTCATTGAGCTTATTTTTAATAGACTTCAGTCTGCTTTGTTATAATTTCTAAAGACTGTAGTTCCCTAGTATATTTTTTCTTCCTATCTAAGCTAAAGTAAAAAATATTATGGTCGCTGTTCGATTGGGGGAATTTATTTTCACATTTTTGATCTGTAGGAATATTTGTTACAATAAGATCTAATATGACTATGACTAGTCTAGGTCATTTTTGTGTTGGCTCATGCATGTGCAGCCAACATATTGTGGTAGTAGCAGATTTAGAGGTGCAGTCACTGTTGGGCGAATGCAGGGCATGCGTCAGTAGGTGTGTCCTTTATTCCCCAATAAGCCTGCATGCCGGTGCCACACCATGAATACATAATGTGGCGCGCACATTTAAGGAAAAGATCCGCTGCAATGAGAGCTAAAGCTCATCATACACGCAGCACCACCCAACATGCTTGCCCTGATGAAAAGTAATTAAACATGGTGGCACACTGCCTGCCATAATGCCAACCACAGGGTGCCTAATCCCGCCTGCATGCCCTGACCCAATATATGTGCCAATGGGGAGCCCTTGTTGTTTGCCAAGGGTGTCCAATCTCTTCAGCTCTTGCCCCTCACTTTCGTTGTGCTGATGGGGTGCCCAATCCCCGGCTACAGCATCCCCCAAAAACACTTAGGTAGCATGCTGGGAGCCCACCCAGTGTGCCAAATCCCATGAAAAAGAAAACCATCCCACAGTGGGGTTTTATTTGCTTTTTTAACCCTGTGAAAGAAGAAAATGGTCCCTCGCCGCCTCCCTGCCCCTCCCACAACCCGCGCCCCACCCTCTGCGCACCCTGCCTCCCCACACCCCTCACCTCTATACTTACCTCCGGAGTCTGGCGCCACTATCTTCGTGGACTGGGAACACGCTCTGCACTCTTCAAAGCCGACCGCAAACTGAAGAAATGCCGTAAGCTGTATAATGGCATAAATAGGGTTTTTTCAACTTTGGTGCATATCTCGCCATTTTTGAAGTTTTACACAAAATTTTCAACATGGGTTATTTGACCCTCCTCATGAATTCAGTCACTGTTATGGCATTATTCAGTCATGAAAGGTTATTTTGGCGGTCATTGCATGGAATCACTGGACCGAGTAATGAAACGACAGTGCCACTGTTCATGAGGGGGTCTCTCAAAAAGCCTATGTTGCAAATTTGGTGAAAAAAATAAAAAAAATGGCTGTTTTAAGAGTGTGCATTGTGCTGTTTCCACGCATTTTGTAACTTCGTGAATTTGTAATATTTTCACTCCAGATTTTCAAAATTGGCATTTTCCACACTCCTTTATGAACAGTATGGCTGTCATTTTACATATCCTGGCCAAATATGTTTTCGCATGTCCGTGCAGAATAGCACTGTCGCTCTGCGAAATCAGTTTTCGGGACAGTTTGAGAAAATGATGGTGACACTGTTCATGAGCAAAGGTCCTAAAATACCTATGTTGAAAATTTAGTGCTGAAAGTCCATAAAATGACTGTGTTACACGCGTGCATTGTGCAGTTTCCACGCACCCTTGTAATTTCACAAATTTGCAATATTTTCATGCCAGATTTTCAACACTGGCATTTTTTCACACCTCCAGTATAGTTGTCATTTTTCACAGCCTGCCCAAAATGTGTTTCCGCACCTGTGGCACACAATGGCGTGGTCGCTGTGGGAAATCAACTTTTGGGACTGATTAACAAAATCACAGTGCCACTGTTCATGAGGGGAGGTCCCAAAATGCCTATGTTGAAAATGTGGCTAAAAAACTCCCCAAAATAATTGGGTTACAGACGGTGTTGCGCAGTTTCTATGCACGCTCATGACTTCACCAATTTTTCAGATTTTCACTCCAGATTTTCAACGTTGCCATTTTTTTACGCCTCCTCATGAACAATACAGATGTCATTTTCCACATCCTGCCCAAAATGTGTTTTTGTCCCTGTGTCGCCAAATGGCATAGCGACTGTGCAAAACCACCTTTCAGCTAACAAACTGATAGTGTCGCTTTTCATGAGGTGGGCTCACAAACAGCCCATGTTGAAAATTTGGAGGAAATAACACACGCCCCATGGTGCTAGGGTTTCCAACTGTAACACCCCACCCTGTAGAGACTGGAGGCGCCAGGGTGTGACTGGGATCATCAGCTGTAATGCTCACGCCATTCCACCCCAACCCCACCCTGCAGCCAGTGACAGGCATCATGGTGTGCCTTGCGCTATTTGGCCACAAAGTTCACCCAATTCTCGATACTGCACCCACCTCAGTGTATTTCCTTATGGAATGGGTAAGTATAACACCCAAAGACCCTCAAAGCACACCACAACACTTGTCAGTGTCTACAGGGTAGGCGTGAGGTACATGGCATGAGCTGCTATAGCTGACGCACCCAAAGGCACACCCTCATGCCTGTCGGTCTCTACAGAGTGGGAGGTTGGCATCACTTCAGTACTTACTGCCATTCCTATTATGTGTCTCTAACTCCGCACTACCAATGCCAATGACAGTGAGTCAACATTCGGCATTGACAAATGCTTGTTTCCCTTTGGTTTCATACTGGTGTCCTGTGGGGAAAAGAGAAAGAGCTTTATTAGATAGGTTTGGTGTGATTAGTGGGTAGTGTAAGGTATGTTTGGTGTTTTTTCTTTTACTTAGCTTGTACTATAGTGCAGCCCTGTTATAAGCATACCCTAAATGCCAAGCAAAAATGTTCTTATAACTGGGATATTCTTATAAGAGGGCTTCATTAAAAACAGTGAAAATCCATGTAAAATTATGGATAACACAATGAAACTGGGCTCAAAGTATTTTTTAAGAGAACAGAGCAGTGTAATATAGCTTTATAAAAGAGCTCTTGCCCAATAGAATGTTTTTATAACGTTCATTCATTGACAGAGCTAACCATGAAGGAATGTGTGCTGTCTTCTTCGTAGGGCATCTTTCACAGATTCATTCCCTATTTAAGTAACTGTTAATGAGGAAACTAGATCATGATTCAGCCCAGGCTCAGCACACTTAGTGGTGATAATGACCATCAACTACTACCTTTGGGAAAGAAAATGTTCTTATAAATGTAACCCCCCATGATTGTCTAGGGATTAACGCTGCTCCAGGGGAGGGGGCCACAGCAAGAAACTTCACCAGAACTAAAACCACAGCTCCAGGAATAGAAACAGCATTTCAGTTTACCTGCTGATGTCTTCAAACAAATGGCTGGACCCAGGTCTCTCACCATTGCAGGAACTGGCTGCTCCTGCAAAATCTCTGACGAGGAACCCTGGCTCCGGTCACCTATTCTTGAGCTCGCAAGGTCCCCAGAGCCCTTGATACACAGAGGTGCAGGAAATTTCTTTCAATTAAACCCCCTTGAAAATAAACTCATTACTATGTTAAAACTCAAGGATTGTTATTTCATTGATATCCTTATGCACAAACTAAATCAGGACACCTGATTTCTTTTGCTAAAAACAATCACTTTTATTTATCCTTAGCCCAAATGATTAAAAGGGCTACAGGGGTCCATTAGTATGTGAAATGTGAACTTTCCACTCTATGGGGCTCAACTTTTGTACAGACAAAACTGGCAGTAGATAAAAGGGTAGCACCCATGTTGAGTGTGTATTATTGAGTGCTACAATTTGAGACTCAATCGGGTTTCACTGACAGCTAATGCGCCGAGGACATTATATCCTGTAGAGCGAGTATAACAAGGAGCTATACTGCTAGTACAGGATATAGGATACTGTGTGGCTGATTCCCACTGAGCTGGCTGTATAGCGAGTGGTATACATCACCACTTGCAATGCCAGCAGACTCGGGTTCAGGTCTGGTTTCAGACAAAATTGAAAAAAACCCAAAAACAAAAACTTGCCCTCAGTCCACACCCTCCTTGGAGTTATTTTAGTTTGGGTGTGGGGCTTGGGGGGGTGTAGCCCCACGTAAACATAGTTGCTATGTCTGTGGAATGCATGTATTGTAGCAATCATCGCTATTTGCTACAGTCATTATAATATCAGGCTCCTTTTGACCATGGGCTGTTTTGTGGTCGCTTTATGGATGGGTGGTCTTTCAAACTTGCCTTTATCACATAAATCCAGATAAAAGCAGAGCAAGGTCTTTAAACAGCTTATAAAACTGCAACACAGATTTTCCCCAGGATCAACCACGATCTTTCCTTTAACCTGGACTGTGAAGCTCCAAACATGATTTCCAACTGGCACTGGTAAGTACCTACTAAGCTTCCTACTTAAAAAATGGGGCCTAACATGTTTTCCTCTCTTTCTGTCTCTTGGGAAGTATACAGCTTCTCCCTAAATCTGTTCCCTGGCTCTCACTTCCAGCCCCAAGGGAGATAGATGGTGCAGCACCAGCAATAACCTGCTGACACCATACCCCATTATTCTTTCACCCCTGGCAACTCTCCTGCTCAGCCTGATTCCCCAAAATGTTACTGCCCTCCACCAGCATCCAAAACTTTCTGTGAGCAGGCCCCAGATTCAGTAGCTAAAATGGCACTATACTTTCAAACTCCAGCTGCTGCCTGAGCTGAGCAACCAGCATGAGGGGAGACCTCACGGCACTCTGTGGCCCACTCAGCAAAAGTTCAGCAGCCCTGAGGCTGTCCTCTCCAAACAGGCTCTTACAAGGTTAGAGGTCTCTGGCCCTCACTATGTCCCTGGGCCATCTTGCCACACCAAGCTACAGAGGCCCCTGCCACAACCTGCTGCAGCCTCTATGACCCAGAAACACAAACAACTTGATACTGGTGCCTAAACCCGAAACCTGGGGCCTACCTATCCTGCACCTCCTTCTTGATGGTGATAATCCCTCTCCAACCCCCAGAGCCCAGAACCCCAAATCCAACAGTTGCAGGTGCCTCCTTGTGCCCTCCCACTAATGTTACCCAGGGACTTGACTCATCACTGCAGTGCCTGTCAGTATTCCTTTTCTACACAGCACTACACTCCTCCCAGAATCTCTTGAAACCTGCCTATTTATACCCTAAGAAATTCGCTTTCTGCTGCCACCAAATGGCAACAAGCGGAAACTGCACCCCCAGAGCACTAAAAATCTCTAAACTTTGGGGCAACTAAGAAGGAAGGGGTCCCTAAAGGGAGCATAAGCCCCTCTCAAAAGAGAGGGGGGCTTACATAAATGTGCTGACTGTTCTTATAAGCCGGCTTTGCTGCCTTTGAAAATAATGGGCAAAAATCGGGACATTCAAAAAATGTTCTTATAAATGGGATGTTCTTATAACCAATGTTCTTATAAGTGGGCTCCACTGTATATTGAAAGTATTGTTTGTTGCATTTAGTGTGGGTTGTTAAAGCAGGCTGACATTGTGTTCTGCCAGTTGGGGGTCCTAGTGATATTTGTTTTCCTGTAGTGTGTTTTTTGGGAGGCGAATGGTTGTGATTCACAGCTGAGTATGTTGGATATTTTTTGTTGTTTGCCTTCATTTATGTGGGAGTATTCATTTAGGGATTGTAGTTCTTTTTGTGTCCAGAAACTTGTTTTATGTCTGCCGGTGGTATTCCACTGTCTGTTAGTTTTTGAATGAATTGTTTTCTGATGGAGTGATTACAGCAGTTAGTCTCTTACTGTATCTGTTTTTATTCCAGCTTTCTGAATCAGGTTTTTACTATATTGCTGATGCTGTTAATGCTAAGTGGTTGATTTTATATCAGGCTCTTTGGTATTGTGCTTTTCTTGGGTGGTGTATAGCTAGAAAGAAAGGTGCATCATCCTGTGGAGATGTTTCTAGTCTTTTGCATCTATATAGTACTGTAGGTACTTTCTTACTGGGCATTTTTTGGGGGTGGTTCATTCTGTAGACACTGAGTTTAACTTTTTTGACGTCTTTTGGGTTTGAGCCAATCCTAGTTTTTGTCTGTCTTTCAGTGCTATATTCTAGGTATGTTGTTTATTTTTCCTTCTGTTTTTTAGTTTTATGTCTCCCCATTTCAGATTTTTGTTTGGTGTTTCCACATGTTCAGAGTTACTGTGATCCACATGGTGTTTAATAGTGTTTGTGGGTTGTCAGGTCCCAGTTGGTTTAAGTCATATAGTTGTTCTATTATACTGTTTGTAATTTTGTTGGCTGCCCTAGGTTTGTTTCCTTTTCCTTGTTCTTTTAGATGTTTCTGTTTTACATACTAACATACTATTTGCCAGCAGATTAGGCCTTACGGTCTATCGAGTCTGCTCGAACCTAGATCCTTAGTTGGATGCCGAGACCCTCCCATCCCTTGATCTCCAGAAACCCCTATCATCCATCCCCCCCCCCCCGGGACAGGCCATCATCTGATACATCCACTTTCTGTGTCTGTCCCACCCTCTCTTGAAGCCCTCCACTGTGGATCTCTGAACCAGCTCACCAGGCAGTGCATTCCAAGGGTCCACCACCTCTCGGTGAAAACCTCTCTCTTTTCCCCTCACCCTTCCACCTTCCAACTTCAAACCATGCCCTCTGGTGATACCTCCTGCTTTAGTCTAAAGATCCCTCCATGTTTACCCTATTTATTCCCTTGAGGTACTTGAAGACCTCAATCATGTCCCCCTGTCTCTCCTCTCCTCCAATGAAAACAGGCAGAGCTCCTCAAGTCTGTCCTCATAAGTCAAATCCCTAGCCCTCGTATCATCTTTGTTGCCTCCTCTGTACCCTCTCCAGGAGCTGTATGTCCCTCTTCAAGTGTGGTCTCCAGTACTGTACACAGTACTCAGGTGTGGTCTAACCAGTCCACTGTACAGCGGCAGAATCACTTCCTTGCTCCTAGAGGTGATCCCCTCACGATGCATCCCAACATCCTGTTTGCCTTGCTAGCTGCTCTCTGCATTGCTCAGAGTTATTCATACATGTATCCACCATGACCCCTAGGTCTTTTTTCCCTATTGAGGCCTCCAGCGCCTCCTCCCAGGGGGTGTACCTGTGTTTAGAGTTCTCGACCAAGATGCAACACCTTGCACTTGGTGATATTGAAATTTAATTTCCATGTGAGCCCACCTTTCCAGGGTGTCCAGGTCCCTGCAGGGCCACCCTCCCTCTTCTCCCTCAACTACTGCTCCCATCTTGGAGTCATCCACGAAGAGACTCATTTCACACCCTATACCCTCCCTGATGTCTGATATGTATGCATTAAACAGGATCGGACCAGGACCGAGCCCTGTGGTACCCTATACCAACCTCTCTAGGGTTCGAGAACTCCCACAGACCACTACTTTCTGAGTGCGTCCAGCTAGCCAGTTTTCAATCCATCTGACCATCAAAGGCCTACTCCTAACCCCATCAGTTTCTCCACCACACCATTGTGGGGGACAGAGTCAAACGCCTTGCTGAAGTCCAAGAATAATACATCCACAGGCTTACCCCTGTCCAGTTCTGATGTTACCCGTTCATAGAACTCCACAAGGTTGGTTTTACATGATCTACCTGGCACAAACCCATGTTGCCGACTATCCAGACCTCCCACCTCCTCCAAGTACACTCCCAACCGTTCCTTTAGTATACTCTCCATTAATTTTCCACCACACCGAGGTCAAACTGATGGGTCTATAGTTACCTGGTACTTCCTCGACTTTATGGATTGGTACCATGCCTCTCGCCAATCCCTAGGTACCCTCCCTGTCTCAAGTGACCTGCTGAAAGCTCCACCAGGGTGCAGCCAGTATGTCCGCCTAATTCCCATAGTACTCTGGATGAATGCCATCCGCCCAGGGAGATTTGTTTTCTTTAGGGCCTTGAGGGCTACCACACCCTTTGGTGGAGATAGCATCATCCGTCCCTCCCTTACTGGTCTTTTTATCCTTATCCAGATCGTGACACCCTGGGGTACCTTTCCCTCCTCTTGCTCCATTCTGTTGCTCCTGATCCCACTCCCTTCCGCTTCTATCCCCTTCATGCCTTGCTTTGTAGATATCCCATCCCCCTCCCTAGTGAACACAGAGGCAAAGTACCTAGAGGTAAATACCTCTGCCTGGTCCCTCGCCTCTTCCACCCACCCTCCTTCTGATCTCAATCTGCTGAGATGGCCCTTAGTTTTTCTCCACTCCCCAATGTACTGGAAGAACCCCTTTTCCCCTCCATGTATCCCCTGTGCCAGCCGCTGCTCTTTACTGGACTTTGCTCCCCTCACCATACGGGTGACTTTTCTAGATGCAAGCTGGTACATTTCTTATCCTATCCTCTTGTTGTTTTATATTTTTGTAGGCCCTTCTCTTCTCTGACTGCTACCTGTACCTCACTGGACCACCAGCATGGTTTACGTGACCTTGCTCCCCGTTTCAACTTAGCGCAGATCCTGACTGCCTCATGAAGTCCCGTTTTATGACCTCCCATCTCCTTTTCACACTTGTCGTTGAGGTAATCCCCTTCAAGTGATCCTTGAGAATATTTCCCATGCCCATAAAGTCTTCCCCCTGAAGTCCACTGCCAGTGTCCTAGATCTCACCCCACTCCCCATGCTTATTTGAAACCAGACAGTATTGTGGTCACTCCCAGTCAGGGGTCCTGTACAACTATGTCCCTTACCAGATCCCATCTGCCAGAACCACATCCAAGACATGCCCTCCCTTGTGGGCTCCATCACATGCTGTGTTAAGAACACATCCTGGAAGCCATCCAGCAGCCTCTGCTCCTTGGCCACCTTAGAGGACATGGTTCCCCAGTTTGTACCTGGTATATTAAGGTCCCCATCAACACCACCTTCCCTTTTGGACCACACTGGGCAATGATGTTGTCCAGCAAACCATCCTCTAGAACATCACTCATCCTGGGGGGCTATATGCTACTCCCAACTTGACCTTATCTCCTGCTGACTCCTGTTTTTCCTGCTGTTTTGACTCCAGCACTTGCCGTGTCCAGTGGAATTTTACTGAGGTGCTTAGGGATTCTGGATACATTTTTTGTTTTAGATGTCTCTATACTTCGAAATATTGATCGTAGGGTTAGTGGTTCATATTGTGTGCCATTTTTTCTCTGCCAGTTCATAAAGTAGTGGCACCGTATTGGATCTAATTTTTCTGGTGGTATTTGGTGCAGAGGTTCTGTTATTTTCATCTCTTCTGTGAGGTACTTTCTGAGGTTTTGTACATCTGCTTCTGTTTTTTTTTTTTTTGGTGTTGATGTTTCTAGTACTCTGTATGTAGTTGTTGATGTAGTCATTGTCTATAGCGTATGAACTTGAGTTGGCATGTTTGTTTTCTTGTGTTTCTGGTATTTCATCTTCTTCTTCTTGTGTAGAGTCTGGATCCAGTAATGGCTCGGTTTCATTCTCTAGTTGTGTAAATATCTCCTGTATCTCTCTTTGCAAGTTATAGTTTTTATATTCCATTAGTTGTTTCTTTTGGTTCTGCCCTTTGTGCTTGCTTTTTTGTTTGTGTTTGCTTTGTCCTTTTTTAATTTTGTCTTTTTGTTCTTGTTTTTGTTATCTGTTTTGCAAGTCTCAATCTGAGATCTGTCTCTGCGTGGCTCAGTGTGTGAATTGCCAGCAGCACAAGGAGTATGAGCTTTTGCTTACCTTTGCTAAAGTATGTGCAGGTGTTCCCCATTTTGTTTATTTGTATCATGGAAGAAGTCCGGAGGGGTTGCTTCTGTGACGTTGACACTTTGGGTTTATTTCTGGTTGTGACGTGTTCACCATGGTTATATCTGTAATTTTAATTCACGGTTAACATGTCATTTTGCATTTATTCCATGGTAGTGGAAATACATTGTTTTACTTAATGTGATATGCACTCACTCCAATGACCAAATAGGGCCAGTGGCTACCAATAAAGGTAATGTAAAAGGGCAGACTGACAGGCCTAGCAGTCCTTATCTGCTGTCACTTTATATATATATATATATATATATATATATATATATATATATATATATGCATATGCATGTATATTTATAAAATGAGTATGGAAAATACTCTCTGCTGATTGACTGAAACACATCACATGACTGTGCGTATATCAGAGCGTGACTGTACGCCTGCGCTTTCACCCCCCTCCAAAACCATTTAAGCCATTTTATAAGATAGATAACCCACTGTAGGATGTGCAGTAGGTGGTCTGATACTCGCATCTTGGGTGGTTGAGCGATATACTCAGCCACAATGACCTCGTGCATCTACACGCACACCAAGGCGCGTCGATATCAGAGCGTGACTGCACACCTTACAGTGGGTTATCTGTTAGATATATCTTGCTGGATATCCCCAGGATATTTTAGCATACATTTGCTGAGGTGGGTGGCTGGGGAAAAAGTGGAAAAGCAGACCAATGAACTTATGTCTGCCTTCATGGGAGTGGTAGAGGACACATGAAGTCTAGAAATAAGAGTCCAACACTGGTAGGTGAGTTAGGCAGGCAGCATGGTCCTGTACATTGAAAGCCTAAAAGAGCAGTGCACTCTGGGTGTAAAAGAAGAATTAAAAAACAAATACAGAAAAAAGGAAAAAAGCTAAATATGAAACCATTAAAGCTAGGAACTTAATCTTGTTTTCCTGTTACGTTTTTTTATTAACATCTTCCATTTTACAACAGGGTATGATATACAGTTACAGATAAGTTTTATCACATACCAAGACATTAGTGATCATTGTTAATAATAATATGTGACATATGACACCTACTGGATATGCATCTGTAGCCCCTTCCTGGCGCCATCCTAGGGAGGGCTACTACCCCTTCTTTGCTGGCCAGACCAAGGTTAAAGGACCTGGGTTCCTATACTTGGTCACATGGGGGTCCTTTTCCAAGGTTACAAATAAAATTGCAGTGCCTCCACCCAGAGTACATTTAGCAGGTCTGATCTCTACCAGTACAACCCCCTGGGATGTCGTACCAACCCACCTTCCCAACAATCACCACAAACATTGACTTACCAGGCTCAGCAATCCCCAATTCTGAACTTTTAGCATTCTTTAACTTCAGATATTAACATGCTCACCAAAATCAGGCTCTTGAGTCATCACTTTTCTGAAACAGTAACAACATAATTTATTTACATGGGGAGGGTTAGGAAAGAGTAAAATGGAACAGAGGTTAAGCAAAACATTTTAATTTTCATTTAAAGATTTGGCACTTCCCAACAATCATTTTCCCCTTTTAAGATTCAAATCCACACTGTAACCAACAAAGCCATCAAACGACCTAACTAACTGCTGCAGATATTCCCAATACCCAGACCCACTGGTACCAGTCCAGAACAATGCCCAAATTCTGTCCTTGGATACCCAGATCTTAAGTTGCAGGCCTGAGGTGCAGCTGGTCAGCCGGCTTTGGTGCGCTTACTTGAATTAGACAACTTTTTACATACTTTCTCTTGATCTTTTTTAACTTTCCCCATGCCCTAGGGCACCAAATTTAAACTATATACATGCCCAGTTGCAGGGCAATTCCTGTTTTTTACTCACGGTTCTGCAACATCAGTCCTCGGATGGCATGGCTGACTGAAGTCCTGGAGTTGGTGGAAACAGCAGATACAGGTCTGGGCTCAACGCTTGAACACAACTTGAAGAGGAACAGGATGCTGCAGCTCAGATCTTCAGCTTAGTTGAAGGTTTCACAGCTTTTCCCCTTCGGTCTATGGAGGTCCATTGCAGAGTACATGTGCAGGGCCCACTAAACTACAGAGGACCCAGACCTTGGACTGGCCCCATGGCCTGACTCCCTCACAGATCAGAGTGCCCTAGCACTCGGGAATAAACCCATGATCCCCTGCAGCCAGCAGACCCCACCTGATGGGGGTTAGTGACTTCCTCACCTGGTCCTCTGTTTAGGATGGAATCTATAGATCAATTTTCTTTCTCTCAATAACCAGCTATGGCGTGTAGCAAAGCAGTCTCTGTTTCTTTCTTGACATTTAGGCTCAGGGAGCAGGGGGATGACAATGCAGAGTCTGAAACTGCAAGTTCATTGCAACACTCTTTTCTTGGCTGTATCCAGGAGCAGATGGCCTGTACCCAGCCCAGAAGGCACCTGCCCATCCTTCTGCTTTCACAGAATCTCAGCTTTAACAAAGACGATACTTGCTCTAGCTCACACATGTAACCCCAGGGGTGCTACCCTTAGGGCTACTACCCCTGCCTGCCTCCACTGAGACAGGGTGAGGGGCCCAGATCCGTTGACGGGTGCCTCCACCCAGAGGTCGGGGTTATACTGTCGAGATTGCCTCGGTCACCACCCTCTGGATTATTGCACCCTCTTTCGTCCCACTAGTGGCTCACACGGGGTACCAACAATACTTTTCACCAGTACACTTACCCCCCAGCTAGTATCTCTCAGCTCACTCCGGGGAACCCCTGTAAAGTAAGGTACAGTTATATCACTGTCACTATGCAGCAGTTCACCAGACAGGCACAAACTAGCCAGGGTGTAGTTGCAGAACAAACAATCTGATTTATTCAAGGGGGGGATAACAAGGCTAGGGGGGAAATCAAGGTGATTGGCTTACTCTATACATATCTACCTAGGGCACTGTGCACAGGCCTGAACCTAATATTTACTGTTCCTGGGTACCCAAGCCCTAAAGGCTAGTCCACCATGGCAGCTGGTTGGGGCCCTGACACAGATAGCTTTTAACAATCTTGAGCAGGTCAGAATGGGAAGAAAGTTCAATTAGGCAGTCAACAGATTAACTTAACAACTTGAGACCACTGTCTGCAAACTTGGCAGGAGCTACCTTGATTCAGTACTCACGTCTCCAGCAAATACCGCTTCCGTCACCTCCAGCAGGGCTGAGCCTGACTTTCACCACCTCCTCACACATTTATATGGCAAACAACAGAGGGTACCGCACAGGCAGCTGCTTCTAAGCCGCACACAAACTTGCAGCAGGCTCGGGCAGTAACGGCAGCTTCAACATCACGGGTGGACCGAGCGCGATTCAGCCGATTCTCCAGTCATCTCAGGTTGAGCCTGGTAGGTAGCTGGGCTGGAACCAGCCTCCTCCGACAGCACGCCAGCGGATTTAGTCTGACTCACTCTAAGGGCAAAAACGGCCGCGTCAGGCCTTCCTGCGCTTCCCGCGCGAACACTCCACCAGCGCAGAAGCACAAAGCTCCTTCCTTCTCCTCAGCCACAACCCATCTCCTCCCAGGAGCACAGGGTACTCCTTCCAGTTTGGGCGCTACCCAATTCGATTGGCTGGTGTCACCTGCCAGTTATTTACTCCTGCTCTCAGTGGTGCGAAGCCATAGCCCATAATGCCTTCTCAAATGGCAAACAGTTCCCCATTGGTCAGCTGGCTCAAAGGAGTCCCGAGATACTGATTGGTCCAATTCGGCAGTTTGGGACTAAAATGGAGGGGATAAACAGACAGTCCTTGCTGCAGCCAAAAAGCAGGTTAGAACAACTTACATTATCATTATTGCCCTAAGTTATTTTCAGCAAACAATTACCTCCTTTCACCGAGCTCCCTCTGCATGCTTAGCAATGGCAGAAAGGAGTGCTTACTCTGCAGCCTGGGTGGGACTTGAGCCTAGCAACATTCAAACCCCCTCCCAGATTAATTGTGACTGCGAATTAAGGCAGCCCTTAAAGAGACAGTATATGGAGGCCTTAAAAGCGCTCACTGGCTACCCACGTAAAACGGCTTAAACGCTGAACACCAGCCAGGCATGGAGCATTTAAATGAGCTCTGGGGAAGCTTTTAGAAACCCCCATTTTCAGGGGGGTTACACCCTTCCTTGCCTGAAAAGAACTTGGCGTCCGCGTCAAATAGTTACCCTTAAATCACTTTAAGACAAACAGCTTAATTAACACTATATCATACTTTGCCTTACATACATGAATATTATATTCACAGTGTACTATGTTTCATACAACATTACACACACATAACCCTTTGTTCCTCTTTTCCCAATCAGGTCAGTAGTTCCTGCTCATGACACCGGGACTGGGGAAGTCCTCCCTTTCAGTTACTGGCGGGTTACCTAAAGCAGGGGCACCACACTCAAAGGGTAACACTAACAGACTAGAGTTATCCCCCAAGGCTAGCTTAGGCAAGGAGCTCGGGGACACATACACCCCTTTGTGGACCACATTTAAAGGCAGGTCCACCGGCTGACCCAGAGACTCATAACTCAACTTTATTACAGGCCGTACTTCTCAGCTGGAGTGTCTAGGAGTCTCAGGAAACCCTGAAACAGGCCCTGATTCGAATTCAGCCTCGTTGACATTAGTAACGGGCATTTCCGCAGGGGAAAAGGGCCCAGTGCTCATAGTACCATTGGGGGCCTGACCCTCTACCCCAGAACCCACCCCACTGGGCACAGCTGAGGGCTGTTTAGATACTAATGAGGAACCATCAGGGCATTCAAAATATTCTTCCAGTTCTGGCATATCATTGGCTTGTTCCCCCACCTCACTCTCTTCTTCTGAAAAGTCAGATAATTCAACCAGGCCAGACAGTTCAGCCAGGCTCAAGGATCCCACACCTTGGGGTTTGCTGCTACCCAGCTCATCCTCTGGAGGCATTGGTCCCGGAGACAAAGTATGGGGCTCAAACAGTCCAGAAGGCCCAACCTCATCTCCAAAGTTAACAAGGGGATTGCCCCGAAACAACTGGCTCAGTTCGTAAGATGGATAGTATTCAATATCATTTTCATTATCTTCTGACACTGATTGTTGATCATCTCCTTCTGCAGGATTTGGACAAGGTCCTCTTGGTTGGCCTGCTGAAGAATCAACGGGTTTGGTTCTTTCCCTGGCAGCGGATCTAGTCACAGGCCGGGAAGGGGAGGCATTTGGAGGCACAGCTTCAATCAGGATTTGCCCGATTGGCAGCAGATGATTTTGGTGTATAGTTTTCACATCTTTGGAATTGTTTTCGGGTTGCACTTTATATACAGGAAAATCTGCCAGTTGTCCCACAACAACGTGAGGGAGGTGATGCCATCGGTCAGCAATTTTATGTTTTCCATGCAGTCCCAGATTTCTCAGTAACACTCTATCCCCTTCTCTTAGTTCCAATGTCTTCACTTTCTTGTCATACCTCTCTTTATTGGCCAAGTTTCGTTTAGCAGCCATGGTCTGGACCAACTGATAAGCATGGTTTAACTGGACCTTCAGCTTCTGTACGTATTGTAGATGATTTTATGCTTGCACTCCATCAGGGGAAACTCCAAAACACACATCCATGGGCAATCTAGCTTTTCTCCCAAACATCAGTCTGTACGGGGAGAATCCCGTGGCATCACTTTTGGTGCAGTTATAAGCGTGGACCAGGGTGCTAATCTGCTGGCTCCATCTCGGTTTGTCTTTGGGTTGCAGTGTGCCCAAAATGTCAAGCAATGTGTGGTTAAACCTTTCAGGCTGGGGATCTCCCTGAGGATGGTAGGGAGTGGTTCTGGACTTTCTCACCCCCCACAAAGACAGCATCTCTTTAATCAAGTGGCTCTCGAAGTCCCTTCCCTGGTCGGAATGGATCCGCTGGGGGGCCCCATAGTGGACAAAAAAGTTTTGACAAGTATCTTAGCCACCGTGGTTGCCTTCTGATCCTTAGTAGGGAAAGCCTGTGCATACCGGGTAAAATGATCAGTGATCACCAATATGTTACTGATATTTTTTAGATCTGGTTCTAGACTCAAGAAATCAATGCAGACCAGTTCCATAGGGGCACTAGTGGTAATGTTGACCATGGGAGCAGCTCTCTGGGGTAGGGCTTTCCTTTGCAAACAACGGCTACAGGTCTTGACATATTGCTTTACATCCGTACTCATTTTTGGCCAGTAAAATCGAGCCCGTACCAGATCAAGTGTTCGGTCTATGCCAAGATGCCCCATCTGATTATGCAAGGACCTTAAGACCAGTTCCCTAAATTCTGAGGGCAGCACCAGCTGTTGTTTGACGGCCCGGTCCTCCTGATTCACAGTCGCTCTGTATAGTAGTTGGTCACTCAGCCTTAATTTGGGCCCTTCTTTGTATAACAAGGCAGTTCTCAAGTCGGTGGAGCGCAACTTGGACACGTCCCGCCCGGCCTGCAAAGCTTCCACAACCGGTTTTATCATAGAGTCTCGGGATTGAGCCCGTTGAAGACTAGTGTTGTCAAACTGGGGTAGTGAGCTGATGTCCAGTGCAGAAAAATGACAGTAGGCAGCAGGTATGCAGGTCTCGGATGGCCCCAAGCAATCCACTATACAGTCCACAGCATCAGGAGACACCTGTTCCTCCTTGTCAAATTTCTGGCACAGGGCCCTTATGTCAGGCTCTGACAACCTGACCCAATCGGAGGGTGGCATAGATCTCCGAGAGAGGGCATCCGCAACAATATGGTTTAAGCCTGCTCTGTACTAAACAGCATAATCATAGGTGGCCAAGGCAGAGAGCCACCTATAGCCAGTGGCATCCAATTTGGCTGAGGTCTGTATATAAGTCAAAGGATTGTTATCAGTCTTCACCAATATCTTGGCACCATACAAATAGTCATGAAACTGGTCAACAATGGCCCACTTCAGAGCCAGGAACTCTAGCTTATGCACGGGATAGTTTTTTTCTGAAGGGGCCAGACTTCGGCTTGCAAAGGCCACCGTTCTCAGACCATTTGAGTGCTCCTGATATAACACAGCCCCAAATCCCTGTAGGCTGGCATCCATATGGAGAATGTAGGGCTTGGCCGGGTCAGCATAGGCCAACACTGGAGCATGGGTAAGTTGATATATGATGTCATAGAAAGCTTTCTCACATTCAGCAGTCCAATGATCCCCAAACACATCATTCGGACGGAAATACTTCTTCTCCATCGCAGAGCGCACAACCTTCTTATACTTTTTGTGCATAGGAGGGTACCCTGAGTGAGGTTGAGGAGAGGGCCAATCACTCGAGAATAATCCTTAACAAATCGCCTATAATATCCACAAAACCCCAGAAACCATTGCAACTCTTTCAGGTTCCTGGGCTGAGGCCAAGTAGTCAAAGCCTCCACCTTGCTAGGGCCAGTCTCTATGCCCTCAGTGGACACTATGTGGCCCACATATTTCACAGAAGTCTGGAAGAATTGACACTTGTCAATAGACAGCTTGAGGCCAAAATCCTCCAACCGATCCAAAACCTTGAATAATCATTGCTCGTGCTCTTCCAACGAGTGGCCAAACACTATGACATCATCTAAATAGATCAGGCACTCGAGCAAATTCATGTTCCCCACGGCCCGCTCCATCAGGTGCTGAAAAGTGGCTGGGGCACCCGAAATCCCCTGAAGCATCCGAATGAACTCATAGAAATCTAGGGGGCAAATAAATGCAGTCTTCTCTCGGTTCTCTGGGGCCATCGGGATCTGGTAGTACCCGCTGCGGAGGTCCAACACAGAGAACCACTTACTTCCATTTAAACAATCCAAGGCGTCCTGTATGCATGGCATGGTATACTGGTCTGGGATGGTCCGCCGATTCAAAGTGCTATAATCTACACACATCTGAACCACCCCATTCTTCTGCCTTACCACTGCAATGGGGGAGGCATAGGGGTTCCTGGACTCTTGTATCACCCCAGCAGCCAACATCTCTTGCAGATGCCACCTCACATCATCTATGTCAGCAGGGGTCAGGCGCCAGGATCTCTCTCGGAAAGGCCTTTCATCATGCAGCCGAATGTGATGCTCAGCCCCTTGCACACATCCCACATCCCATTCTTTTAGGGAGAAAACCTGGTCCCTCTTGGCAAGCCTCTCACTGATCCTCCTTTTCCATTCAGCTGGCAATGGGGAGTCACCAAAATCAAACAAGTCAGGAGTAACTCTATCATCTGTCCCGGAACCCTTGCTATTTGGCAATACTGCAGTATCTGCACAATGGACACTTGCCAGGGTGCACCCTCTCCTTATTCGAATCTCTTTGTCGGACACATTATGCACCTGAACCATCACCCTCTTAACATAAGCATGAGCTCTAGCCGGCAAGATACTGGGTTTTACCAACAGCCCCTCAGGTAATCTTCCCTCCCCAGGTGCATCCAACATCAACAACTTATTCTTAACATCTGTTTTTAGTCGTACTTCTCCATGCAGGACACATTGGGCATTTGGGGCAAGTATCACTGGGGCCGGATCCTTTTTCCACACCACACCCACTGGGCCTTCAGGTTCCTCCTGGCTAACCTTCTTCTGAGTTGCAACTGCCTTTTGGATCACAGCAGGTATCCTTAGGGCTCACCCGTCTTGAATGCTTGCTTTTCTGAACACAGCTGAGCCAATCCTCCAAACATATGAGCGTTTGTTCCAATCAGTAGGGGTACCCCATCATACAGTCCAGTAGGGGGGCAAACTAAAGCTAAGGTTTCCACCTGTTCATCCACTCCAGTCACAGAAGCAGAGAAAGACAACCAGACTCGGATATACCCCAAATACGGATAAGCTTTGTCACTCAATCCCCACACATGTAGGCCATCCAAGGGTTGTAGGGGCACCTCAGGTAAGTGTGTTTGATACCAGTCCTGAAACATGATGGTTACCTGAGAGCCACTGTCTAACACAGCTCGAGTGGGAATCCCATTTACTCGCACTGGGGTCTCCATTGAGGTCCCGACCACATCAGACCATTCGGGGGCGCAGCATTGACAGTTGGTTGAGCATGGGCCCGGGTCACAAAGCTTTTTCTGGTGGGTCGAGGGTGGGCCCTGCGATGCCAAGTAATCAGTCGGCTGTTGACTTTCCTTAAATTCTCCAGCATCTGGCACTCAGGCTGAAAATGCCTGTCCTCCACACAATGGTAACAGAACTTGGGGTCCTGGGGATCTCTATTGGGCGGTAGACATCTTATCTGTTGGGGAACCTGAGGGGGATGAGGGGGCTCCCCTGGAGCAAGGTTCTGGTTTCTGGATAACTCAGGCCCCCCAGACCTAACAGGGTACATGGTAGATTGCTTCAAGTCCCTCACCAGTTCCCGTAAATTTCTAACCTCGGCCTTCAACTCACTCTCTGCGTGGGGGTCAGAAGAAATAGCTCGCATTCCCACATCACCTGGGAAATCTGGGGATCCATCAGGCCTCCCTAACAGGCTGGTCTCTTTGGGGGTGCTAGGCTCAGGGGTTCCACTAGGGTTCACCGCCCCCACATAGGGATCCCACCCTTCTTCATCAGTCTCCACCTCTCTAATTTCCCTCATCAATTGACAATATTCAGGCGGGGTAGCCCGACGATCATGCAACTTAAGTTTTAACAGTATTACACTAGAGAATCTAGCAGACTTCAAAACATGTTCCAACCTGACCTGATTCAGGGCCATGGCAGTGATTCCCCCGTTTCTATAGGCCTTCTGCAAAGCCCGCTCCACCCTAGTGACAAAGGCAGATAGCTTCTCATTTCTCCACTGCTTAGCAGACCTGAATTTCCATAATAAATCCTCCCCAGTCTCTGTACTCCCAAACACCCCCTCTAAAGCAGAAAGGTACTCTGCGGCGGTGGCTTCCGGGTTGGTGGCCTGCAAAAATCTAATGGCTTCTAAGGCAGGGCCCTGCAGGCTCTCCATCAATATTTTCCTTTTCTCCCCCTCAGAGCATTGCCATTCCTGAACTAAGGGGGTGGCATAGTCCATCCAAGCTTCCAGGTCATCCTCCCTGGTAGGCACTGGCACTGTGCCAGAAAAAAGTTTCAGCTTATAGTAGGAATCGAGTTGAACAGGAGGGACTGCTAGGGGCAGTGGAGCCAAAACTGAACTCTTGGGGGGACACGAGGAGGTACCTGGGGAACCCTGAGGGGTAGCATCTCTAGACAAATCCAATGCTTGCAGCAGTTCCTGGGTAGTTCTCCCCTCCACAGCCAGCAATTTAAGCAGTTTATCTTTAAAACTATTCATCTGGGGGGATCCTCCAGGAGTGACTGACCCACTTCGGATATGAATTAGCCTCCATCCCTGTGAGGCACCCTCCGGGTAAATCACTGGAGGTACCTTCTCAGGGTCGATGGCCACACTGCATAGGAGTAGCACCTGCAACGTTTGATCAAGCAGGTCAGCCATACGCCCTTTTACCTCCACTTTGCCTAAACATTTAACTCGCTCTGCTGCGGAAATGATGTCAGCAGTTGGGGTTCCCAGAGGCACATCTAACAGTAACACAATTCTCTGGGAGTCCAGCTCTTCGGCTTCACCCCACCCCATCAGCTTGTGCACCATGGTCTTAATAGGACCCAACTTAATTTTCGCCAACATATCCCCTCTTGTTTTTCCATCTCTTATGCACTTCCTCACTTGGCCACTAGGGGACGCTGAATCCCAGCAGTGCCTCCAATTTGTAACCCCCAGGGGATGCTACCCTTAGGGCTACTTCCCCTGCCTGCCTCCACTGAGACAGGGTGAGGGGCCCAGATCCATTGACGGGTGCCTTCACCCAGAGGTCGGGGTTAATACTGCCGAGATTGCCTCGGTCACCACCCTCTGGGTTACTGCAACCCCCCTTTCATCCCACTAGTGGCTCACACGGGTACCAACAATACTTTTCACCAGTACACTTACCCCCAGCTAGTATCTCTCAGCTCACTCCGGGGACCCCTGTAAGTAAGGCACAGTTATATCACCATCACTATGCAGCAGTTCACCAGACAGGCACAAACTAGCCAGGTGTAGTTGAAGAACAAACAATCTGATTTATTCAAGGGGGATAACAAGGCTAGGGGAAAATCAAGGTGATTGGCTTACTCTATATGTATCTACCTAGGGCACTGTGCACAGGCCTGAACCTAACATTTACTGTCCCTGGGTACCCAAGCCATAAAGGCTAGTCCACCGTGGCAGCTGGTCAGGGCCCTGACACAGATAGCCTTTAACAATCCTGAGCAGGTCAGAATGGGAAGAAAGTTCAATTAGGCAGTCAACAGATTAACTAAACAACTTGAGACCACTGTCCGCAAACTTGGCAGGGAGCTACCCTGATTCAGTACTCACGGCTCCAGCAAATACCATTTCCGTCACCTCCAGCAGGGCTGAGCCTGACTTTCACCAGCCTCCTCACACATTTATATGGCAAACAACAGAGGGGTACCATACCAGGCAGCTGCTTCTAAGCCCCACACAAACTTGCAGCAGACTCGGGCAGTAACGGCAGCTTCAACATCATGGGTGGACCGAGCGCGTGATTCAGCAGATTCTCCAGTCCTCTCAGGTTGAGCCTGGTAGGTAGCTGGGCTGGCACCAGCCTCCTTTGACCGCACACCGCGGATTTAGCTCTGACTCCACTCGAAGGGCAAAACGGCTGCCTCAGGCCTTCATGCACTTCACACGTGAACACTCCACCAGCGCAGAAGCACAGAGCTCCTTCCTTCTCCTTAGCCACAATGCATCTCCCCCCAGGAGCACAGGGCACTCCTTCCAGTTTGGGTGCTACCCGATTCGATTGGCTGGCGTCACCTGCCAGTCATTTACTCCTGCTCTCAGTGGTGCGAAAAAGCGCCATAGCCCATAATGCTTTTCTCAAATGGCAAACAGTTCCCCCATTGGTCAGCTGGCTCAAA
Source organism: Neoceratodus forsteri (assembly GCA_016271365.2). Taxonomy (NCBI): domain Eukaryota; kingdom Metazoa; phylum Chordata; order Ceratodontiformes; family Ceratodontidae; genus Neoceratodus; species Neoceratodus forsteri. The sequence goes on from CM028130.1 coordinate 866,780,197, forward strand.
GGAGTCCCGAGATACTGATTGGTCCAATTCGGCAGTTTGGGACTAAAATAGAGGGGATAAACAGACAGTCCTTGCGGCAACCAAAAAGCAGGTTAGAACAACTTACATTATCATTATTGCCCTAAGTTATTTTCAGCAAACAATTACCTCCTTTCACCGAGCTCCCTCTGCATGCTTAGCAATGACAGAAAGGAGCGCTTACTCTGCAGCCTGGGCGGGACTCGAGCCTAGCAACATTCAAACCCCCTCCCAGATTAATTGTAACTGCGAATTAAGGCAGCCCTTAAAGAGACAGTACATGGAGGCCTTAAAAGCGCTCACTGGCTACCCACGTAAAATGGCTTAAACACCGAACACCAGTCAGGCATGGAGCATTTAAATGAGCTCCAGGGAAGCTTTTAGAAACCCCCATTTGCAGGGGGGTTACACCCACAATTCCAGAAACTTTTTCTCTTAACCATACTTCAAAGAAAGTCTCTTTCCTCACCGTGCAGGTGCAGACAAATGTGGAAGAGGCTCTCTCTTCAACTTCTCAGAATCTGGATTCCCATCCACTTTCCAGCAGCCATTACCCAGTGCAACAACCAGTCCTCAGACCACCTGTCTTCCCCTCATCTCTTTAGACGCTTTGTCTTTGCAGGGTAGACAGGACCTTTTCCCTTTTCACAATCCTACTTCCCAACTCTCTCATCACACATCTCAGATCACCCATGTCTCACTACTGAGGCGAAGACAAATTCTAAGGAGGCTCTCTCCTCTCCCAGGATCAGTCCATTTCTCTGATACTTTTTTCATTCTCCAAACATCTGGTTCTCAATCTTCTCACCGCTGTGGTGTAGCTTCATACCACGGTATCAGGACCCTGCAGCTCTCTATCTCTGCAAAGCTACCTGCACATTTTTCCTCTTTTCTCTCCAGATGGGGAAAGGCACAACCAGCCCTGGGGGGGCACATTGCTGGCAGCCCCCAGGCAGGCCCTCTCCCAGCCTTGCAGCCCCATTCTGTGACTAGGGGCTGGAGTCCCCCTCCCTGTGGAGTGGCTCCCACTGAACTGACTCAAGAATCAAAAGTCCTGACTTTTGGGGAGCTTTTTGGCTCCTCCCTATTGGCTGGAGCCAATGTCCTTTCTGAATATTAATATGTATGAGGCTCCCTCGACACCTCACTGGCTGCTCAAAAAGGCACCAGAACTTTCCACAGTATTTATTTCCCCCCCCCCAAGAATCTTTTCTGGTGCCCCAGAATCCTCCTGGGAAATCCTGGCACTTTGATTGACTGTATGGTGGTCACCTGGTTGGTATCATGGCTGCTGACAAAACAGTGTCCACACAGTTTATTCAGTGTCCCAAGTTTCAAAGGTTCCTGCAGCCAAACAGTAAACTTTAATTTGAATCTGCCCCCACAAAGTTGTAGAAATCCCTGTGCCCTTCTAAGCGAGTGCACAGTTTAGTAATTCCCCCTCAGTCCTCTTGCTATCGCTGCTGCCGTTATCCCATGCCCACAGGCAGCACACACAGTCCCATGGCAGTCCATGCACTGCTACACTCTATTTCCTTGTGCAGCTAAATAAAACATTTTTATTAATTCAGGCACTCACTGATGTGCAACCAAACCTCCCCTCTGTTGGCCCACTACACTATTTATTATTTTTATTCTTCCCTTTGTCTGTCGCTAACACTGTTTTCTACAGCCCCTAGGCGCTGGACAGGAATCTGCTCATTAATATTCAGATGGACTCATGAATATTAATGAAGCCACCTGGGAATCTCACGAGCATGATTGGTGCTCACAAAAATCACTTTCCTGCTTCTTCCCATGCCTCTCCGGGCCTGCCAACATTTCCGGTCCCACTTTTAAAACAACAGTGCGGTGCGGGGGGCCTAGGGATACCACAGGGACCAGCAGGGAAAACAGCCAGGAACTGGGGAAAAGAACGGGAAAAAACAGGAGCAGAACTGGGGACTAACAGGTAAGCCCCGGTAACATATCAATATCACATCTCAAAGAGGTGACACACTGGGAAGTTAGTGAACTTAGGTATCTGGTTGGTGACATAGCCCTCATACCCTGAAAGAGAAAAGTAAGCAACCACAAAAGAGCCAAGAAAGGCAACTTTACAACAAAGATAAACTGGATACTATACAAAGACATGCTGTTTGAGTAGAGCCATATATAAGTAAACATTACTAATGTTCTGCTTCACCTGGCTGAAGATAAGGGCAATTAATGTGGTTCGACTTATCCTATGCCTGTCCTGGGCTGGACATATGTAATGAAGGGACACCAGCAGCAATAAAAGGCTGAGAGAGTAATCTGCCATATGTGTTACTCGATCTAGTGTGGCCAGTTTTGCCAGGGCGTTAGCAATTCAGCTGTAGTGGAATTTCTGTTGTGTGCCATCTACAAAGGATGAGCCTTTTGGCCTGCATGCTTAGTAAACAAAATATTGGAGTCATGCTGGCATGGTTTTTCCTGTCGATACAGTTTCCAAGCAGCATCAATATACTTCAGTACATCTCAACATACATCAGCACACTTTTAACCACAACGTTATGTGTACAAGTGTATTGATGTATACATATTTTTTTAATTTTATTTGTAATTCGGAAACACCTTTGAGTCATAAACTCATTTACAAAGGATCAATGTTACACAGATAAGGTACAGACTGACATAACTAACAATAGATCAGTGAATAAAGTTCAGATTAGGTTACAATGAGCAGTAAGGCAAACATTCAAATACAATGAGCAGTAAAACATTCAAATACTAGGGATTACTTCGTGAAGGTCCTACACAACAGTTGATACAGATATGAAATGATTTCAAACAGTCCCTGGTTTGGCTGAGAAGCAGGAGGGGAAGGGGGAGGGGTAGATTCAGGCAAGGGGCCATTGTCAAAGGCACTCATCAGCTCAAGAGCAGTCGCCAGGTTCTTGAGGTCAGGAGATGTTCCCTAAGGTGGGGTTTGAAAGGTCCAAGTCTAGGTTCATTTGCCAAGGAGGCAGGTAGGCTGTTCATCCACCGAGGGGCCCTATAGTTGAAGGACCTCTGGAACAGGGAGGTCTGGCAGACGGGCACGGAGAGGAGGGGATTGTCAAAGCTATGAGCGTACTTCACCTTGAGTTCTGGGTTGACTAAAGGGGCTAGTCCAGGGGAGAGAGACCAAGGGCAATTTTTTAGCCATGAGGCAGGTGTGGAACCTGGTTCTGTTGTCAAGGTTAAGCCAGCCAGTATCATTATAAAGTGAGCAGGTGTGTGTGAGATTGTCACATTCCAGGACGAAGTGGCAAGTTTTATTTAAGGAGAGATGGAGACTATCTAGGGCTGTGGTGTTTGCTGCTCCATAGATCAGTAAGCTGTAATCCAACAGCGAGAGAACCAAGGAGGAGACAGAAAGCCTGAGAGCATCTGGGGAGAGACAATATTAGAAGCAGTACAACAGTCCCAACCTGACATTTAGGGACTTGGATAGGTGGCGAATATGAAGGTGGAAGTTAAGTGCAGGGTCCAAGGTGATGCCCAAGTATTTGAAGGAGCCCACTTGCTCCAGAGGGGTCTGGTTTGAAGTTAGAACTAGAGGGCAAAGCTCCTTTCTTGCGTTCTGTGGGTGGGAGAACAGCATAAATTCAGTTTTGAATAGTTGAGAGTAAGGCGCTGAGTGGTGAACCAGTTCTCAGCACAGCTAAAGGTGGCCTGGAGGGAGCGGTGGAGTTGAAAGGGTCGGGTTGAAGGAGAAAAGGACAGCATCATCTGCGACAGTAATAGATTGCTGGGGCAGGACATGGGGAGGGAGTTGAGGAATAGGGTGAAAAGCAGCGTCTGAGAATGGACCTCTGAGGAACGCAGAGAGGACAGGCAGACTATTGGATAAGGTGTTCCCTATTTTGATACAGGTGAACTGTATTGCTAGGACTTATCCTTATGAAGTTGATCCTGTATATTTGCCAATATAACTTTTCATGATCCTTTGCCAAAAAATGTGAAACATGATGATTCATAAATCGCTGGTTTAAAACAGAGATGCCAGAGGTATTCTGACATTGAGAAACCACAGCCTTTTTCTTGTTTTGCACTGTGTGAGTCATAATGTGTCCATGAATGTTTAAAGACCCTGATGTATTGTACTTAACCTCATTTAGCAGAAGTGGGAATTTGACTTCTTGAGTGGAACCAACATAGAAGTCCATTGACTACTAGGCTAATGATTTAACTCCGGCAAATAGCAGTTAAAGATGGACAAATACAATCTAAATCTCAGTCTCTGCTGTACTGTATGTATAGATGGAAGTAATAACATTTTGTCTACCATAACTGCTGCATACACAAAAAGATTAATTAGGGGAATTAGTAAGTGCAGCACACCCTCTGGTTCTGAAGGTCGAGACTGCAATACATGAGGTAGCTCAGTCTAAGAGCCTTGCTAGTGAGGGATATCCCTTTCACAGGATTGGTTAAAATTGCTGCCTCTGAGACAGAGATGTCTGGTTCAAACCCAGGGTCCAACAGAGGCCTGTAAAACAGTTTACAGCAGTTGTCCACCCAAGTGCTGGGTGAGGATATAACAATAAATGTTTTGTCTATCCCCATTGTATACATATACCTGTTCATTGCCCCACAGCTGCAGATCTTAATGCTGTCCATAGACACGGGCATTGCAACATACTAAGATCTAGTACAGCAGTGCTCAATGTTATTTTTTGTTTTTGTTTTATAGTAAGTTCAAATAAAACATATTGCAAAAGTCATATCATTCTAAAAAAACCGGAAAAATTGTGCATCCTAGGAATAATCTTTTTGGTCATTGTGTATATGGGTGCATGCTGTTTTATGCCTTTTTCGCTTCAAATGCAACATAACAGAGACACTCAGTGGCCAAGAGAATGTAACACTGAGGAGCATTCTTATGGCTATTTCACTGCTTTGATGTCAGTTCCATTGGACTAAGTGGCACTCTTTCAAATCGGTTTACAGGATATGTTTTATTGTGGAAGGATTATTTAGATCAGTTATCCGGTGGGAGCTTGGGAGGGTGGCGAGAGTGCCACTAGCAGCGCTTGGGACCAGGAGAGAGTTGCATCTGCAGCCTGAGTTGTGTGGCAGAAGCCAAGTGGCACTTGCGCTGGCAGTGAGTGCTGCTAGCAGTGTCAGGGGCAGGAGAGAGCCACATCTGCAGCCTGAGTCATGCAGCAGAAGCCGCCAGGTTGGGGGATCAAGGAGCAGCAGAAATTGGGCAGCAGGAGCCAGAAGTGTAAAAAAAAGTAGTTGCTGCGCTCAACAGCAAGGCAGGGTGCTGGTAAAGGGATCCCGCCCTACGATTAAACACACAAAATCAGTACAGTACTCCAAAGCCAGGAGTTTACCTTAACAAACTCCAGTGAAGGAAGTCCATGTGATACAATTTGTTGCAAATCAAAATTGTATGTTTATTTTGAGATAAATTCTACGTTATTTTTAAAAGAGCAGGTACAAGCAGTTACAAGTCCGTCTCTAAAGCAACTGCCTTGGCGCGCTACATAAGGCTTTGTCAGATTTGATTTGCAACAAATTGTGTCGCATGGACTTCCTTCACTGGAGTTTGTTAAGGTAAACTCCTGGCTCTGGAGTGCTGGTTTACTGATTTTGTTTGGAAGTCCAAAGAAGGAAGGTTTTCTTTTCTGCTGAAAAGTTTCCCAGTGTGAGGAGAGCCAATCAGAAGGTGCTAGGGAAACCAATCAGGATGCAGGCTTGGGAGCCAATCAGGCTGAGCAGCACCTGATTTGAATGAGCAGCTGAGCTATAAAGAGCTGAGCCCAGCCACTGTTCTGAGGGTTATCTGAGTGGGAGCTTGGGTGGGCAGCGAGTGCTGCTAGAAGTGTCGGGGGTCAGGAGAGAGCTGCATCTGTGGCCTGCATTGTGTAGCAGGAGCCACTTGGGTTGGGAGGATTAAAGAAGCAGCAGAAATTGGGCAGCAGGAGCTGGGAGCCACTGAAGAGCAGCAGCAGCAGCAGCAGCAGCAAGGAGAAAGCCCAAACAAGAAGGATTTTCTTTCTGCTGAAAGGTTTTCCAGCATGAGGAGAGCCAGTTAGATGGCACCAGGAAACCAATCAGGACACAGGCTCCGAGACAATCAGGCTGAGCAGCACCTGATTCAAATGACGGCTGGGCTATAAAGAGCTGGGCCCAGCCACTGTTCTGAGGGATATCCGAGTGGGAGCTTGGGCGGGCAGTGAGCACGGCTAGCAGCATCAGGGGCCAGGCGAGAGCTGCCTCTGTGGCCTGAGTTGTGTGGCAGGAACAGAGTGGGTGCTTGGGCAGGTGGTGAGTGCCACTAGCAGCATCGAGGGGCAGGAGAGCACCGCATCTGCAGCCTGAGTCATGCGGCAGGAGCCACTCGGGTTGGGGGATCAAAGGAGCAGCAGAAATAAGGTGGCAGGAGCTGGGAGCCACTGAAGATCAGTAGCAGCAGGGAGAAAGTCCAAAGAAGGAGGGTTTTTGGACCACCCAGCCACCCCGGCCCCGACCTCTATTAAGTGGTCAAAGTGGAAGGAGCCAGTTTCAAGGAGCAGCAAGGAGCCAGGTTCTGGAGAGAAACAGAAGGTGCTACCTTCTAGGGGAAGGCATGTACACAGGAGGGGACCAGAAAGGAACAGAATGCTATTTAGACATCAGGGACTCAGGCTGAATGCAGATGGTGAGTCTGTCTGGCACTATTTTGTATACAGAGGGAGGGCAAGCATGGGGCATCTTAAAGTGTATGTTATGCATTTGCACTTTTTGTAGAGGCATCTTAAGTTGTATTTTGGCATAGGACACTGTTTTTGTAGTTGTGAGTCATTTAGTAGGTAAGGTATCATAGGCAGGCAAGTAATAGGTGATACTGTGTTCTTTCCTTTTACTGTCCCATTAGTTTAATTTTGAGGGGGTAGACTAATTAAAAATGTAGGTGGTCCTGTGTTCTTTTCTTTCACTGTCCTGTAAGTTTATTCTTGGTGGCAGGACTAGTTAAAAGCGTACAAATAGTACTGGTTGTAAAAAAGTATTGGTAGTACTGTATTCCTTTTGGTACTGTCCTTTCCTGTTAGTTAAATACTGACTAAACATGGGTAGAATAATTGGCTGTAATGGATGTGGGGTGGCAGTTTGGATAAGCATTTTGTGGAAGTTTGGGAGGGGGTGTCCAATCTATCACAAGCTGAGAAGGCTCAAGGAGGAGGTGCTGTGGCTGGGTAGGGAATTGGAGAGGATGGGAGGGGGCTGCTGGGACAAAAGGATAACCCTGAGAGGGTAGCATGCAGGAACCATATGGGAGGAATATCGGGTTGAGAGGGGGTGTGGGAGCAAACTGAACTAGAGACCAGGAACTGTAGGGAGGGCCGCAGGCAGGATGGAAGTGCTGACACACAGCAAGGCAGTGGGAGCAGAAAATAGTTTTGCAGTCCTGGCAACCTTGGTGGAGATGGAGGGGAGGATCACAGGAGGGGCAGGAGAAGGAGAGGGTGGAGAAGACACAAGGGATGGAGGTGGGTCGGGAGGAAGCCAAGTGTAAAGGGAAGGGTAAGAGGAAGGGGTGGTCAAAGGAGCAGTGATAAAGGAGAAGGAACAAGGCTGGGAGGGAGGTTGTGAAAAGCAGAGGGGTGGGGTCCAGTGAGCATGGGAGGTTATGGAGGATAGTTAAAGAGTGGGGGGCAGGTCAGGGTGGGGACAGGGAGCCATGGGGAAGGGCAGAGCTACAAAGGTGGTGGACTTCAGAGATAGGTACCTTGGTAGCAGGGTGGGGGTGGGAACGAGGAATGACGAGGGGGTATACTAGTGCTGGGGGATTCCATATTAAAAGGGATAAGATGAGGCAGTAAGGAGGAAAGGCACAGTCGAATATGGGAGGAGTCTATATCTGGGTTACCAGCGGGCAGAGTGGGGCAGTCAATTCTGAAGTGCACAAGGAGGGGTAGAAGGAAACCGCATCTTCTGGTGCACGTGGGTACGAATGACCTGGTGAGGGAGATGGTGGAGGTGGTGAGGGAGAGGTTTGAGGAACTGGGAAGGGTGTGTTTGAGCTGGGAGAATCAGTGGCCTTCTCAGAGGTGTTCCCAATGCCATGCGTGAGTACGGTGAGAAAAGGGAGGATGAGAGAGTTCAACATATGACTGGGGGAATGGTGTCATTCCAGGGGGTATGGGTTAGTGGGGGGCTGGGGAGGAACCTGGGCAACAGCGATCTATATGCAGTAGACAGGCTACACTTGAGAGCAGAGGGGAAGGTAACATTAAAGCAGGGGATAGAGGGGTACATATCAGCAAATGTGAGTTTAAACTAAGTGGGGGGTGGTGAGTGGATAGCTGGTAGGCAGGGAACCCAGAGAGGGGAGCCTAATGAGCTTACCCCCCAAGATAACAGGGAAGGAGTCAGGGTAGAGGCACAGAGTGGGAGGGGACAGCAGAAACCCAGGGAAAGACAAGGAAGGAAATGGGGTGGAAGGTGGACGCATGCAAGGAGTGTAGGTAATAAGTCAGCTAAGTTGCAGTCTCTCTTGGCAGTGAGAGGGGTGGACATTGTGGCCATCACAGAAACATGGGCTACCCAGTTCCAGGATTGGGATATGATGATCCCAGGGTACAGAATATTCAGGAAGGATAGGGCTAAAGGGAAAGGTGGTGTGGCAATCTATTTACGAGAAAGGATAAAGTGTATGGGGGAGGAAGGCAGAACAGAGACCTTATGGATGCAATTTCAGCACTCAAGAGGTAGGGCACTGAGGATGGGGTAGTATACAGACCCCAGCACAAGGGAGGACCTGGACAGAGAGCTAGCTGAGCAAATCAGAAGGGTCTGTAGGAAGGGGAACACAGTGGTGGTGGGGACTTCAACCTATCTGGGTTGGATTGGAGCCTCCAGCCACTATGAGCATGAGGAGCAGGTCATACTAGAGACATTTCGGACAGCTTCCTGGTAGAATTGGTACATGAGCCAACTAGATTGGAGAGGACTCTGGACCTGGTACTTTCAAATGGGGAGCTATAGAGGATCTGGGGTGAGGGACCCTCTGGCTCGGAGTGACCACCACTCAGTGTGGTTCACGCTCAATATCAGTTTGGAAACAGGGTACAGGGACCAGGGTAATTGATTTTAAAGGACAGAATTTAATAGGATGGAGAAATTGAGAGTATCTGGCAGGCATTTATCAAGACATGGATGTTAGTCAAAGTGGGATATTTTTAAAGAGGGCTGAAGGAGGCCACTGGGATATGTACAAAGACACAGAGTAAGAAGGAAGGGCAAAGCAGCCCAGTTGGTTGACTAGGGAGGTTGTGGAGGGGTAGGGCCAAGAGAAAGAAATTTTGGAAACTGAAGAAATCGGGGTGGGGGCTTGATAAGGATGAGTATACTGAAGAAATCCAGAGGTTACCAGGCTGGTCAGAGTGGCCAAGGCCTCAAGAGAACTGAGACTGGTGCAGGGTATTAAGGAAGGAGAGAAGGACTTCTTCAGATACATTAGAGAAAGAAGGAAGAACAAAGACAAGGTTGTGAGGATTAGGAAGAACTGAGGGTGGGTTAAGAAGGGGGTACAGGCAGAGGCATTAAATGAATACTTCTGTCCTGTGTTCATGGAGGAAGGGGGAAAGATACCCCAAGAGGAGTAGGGTGGGTAGTGGGGGGAGAGGGTGACTGACATAGGGATTGCAGAAGACAGGGTTATGGAAGGACTGAGGGCACTAAGGATGGGCAAGGCACCAAGACCAGATGTCATTCACCCTAGGGTATTCAGGGAGCTAGCAGAGATCCTGGCAGTACCACTGACTGACCTGTTCAATACCTCCCTGGACACAGAATGTGTACCACAAGACTGGAGGATGGCCCATGTAGTGCCCATTCACAAAAGTGGCCCCAGGGACAAGCCAGGCAACTACAGGCAAGTGAGTCTCACATCGATTGTTGGGAAACTCATGGAGACAATCCTAAAGGAGAGTCTGGTGACCTTCTTGGAGGACAGTGGTCTTCAGGATGGTCATCAGCATGGGTTTGTTTCCGGCAGATCCTTCCAGACAAATCTAATTGAGTATTACGCCTGGGTGATCAGGGAACTGGACAGGGCCCATGTGGTGGATGTCCTGTATTTGAATTTCAGCAAGGCCTTTGATTCTGTGCCGCATGGGAGGTTGGGGGGAAGCTGGAATACATAGGGGTGGGAACAAAGATGTTCAGATGGATTGTCAACTGGCTGAATGGAAGGCAGCAGAGGTGGGGGGACTCTCATCACCAAGGGAAGTGATGAGCAAGGTGCCACAGAGATCGGTACTGAGACCAGTGCTGTTTGGGATATTCATAGTTGATACCTCACATGGGGTCCGGTGTAGGATCAGTTTGTTCATTGACGATACAAAGATGGGAGCAGTGGTAGATTACATCAAAGGATGGAAGGTGCTGCAGGAGGACCTGACCAAACTACAGGAGTGGTCAGAAACATGGCAGCTAGGGTTCAACACCAAGAAGTGCAAGGTACTGCTCTTCGGAGCCAGAAACCAGGGAAGGAGTTATCAGCTAGGAGGGGTGCAACTGGAAAGCATAGAGGAGGAAAAGGATCTGGGGGTGGTTATAATGGGCAGCATGAACAACTCAGCTCAGTGCAGGAAGGTGGCAGCAAAGGCCAATAGGATGCTAGGGTGTATAGCGAGGGAAATCTACTCCAGGAATAGGGAGGTGATCCTTCTCCTGTACAGGTCCCTGGTCAGGCCTCATCTGGAGTACTGCATACAGTACTGGTGCCTGTTCCTGAAGAAGGATATCAAATTGTTGGAGGGAGTGCAATGTAGGGTGACAAAGATGATCCAGGGATTGGAGCCAATGTCCTATGAGGATAGATTGGGCAGGCTGAACATGTACTCTGTGGAGGAAAGGAAGGATGGGGGGGGGGATATGGTTGAAACCTTTAAAAACCTGAAGGGGATAAATAAGGTTAATACAGAATAGATTTTCCAGCTTAAAAGAGGGAGGGATATGAGAGGGCATCAGCTGAGGTTGGAGGGGGAATGATTCAGGAAGGAAATCAGGAGTCATTTTTTCACAGAAAGGGTGGTGGACAGGTGTAATACTCTGCCCGAGGGCATGGTTTCCTGTAGAACGCTGGGTAACTTTAAGAGGGGTTGGGACAGAGTAAGGGGGGATGTTATGATGAAGAGGGGGGAGGAGGGGGGAGCAGCTACAAGTTGAGAGGCTAGCTGCACCTTTGAGCAGACTCGACAGACTGTATAGGCCTGCTTCTGCTGGCATTTTCATAACGTTCGTATGTATGTATGTATTTATTTTAGTCATACACAAAATGTTAATCTTCTATTGCCATAAGGCACCAAACATCATTGTCTTGGTGGGGAGGTTGGGAAGGGCTAGGATCCTGGAGGGATAGTAGGTCCCATGGCTAAATGGGGAACTCAGGAGACTAGATGGACCATGAGTTTTTTTCTGCCATCATTGTCTATGTTTCTATGTTTCTTTAAGGTTTCAGCTGCCCAATAACCCCAGTTCCATCCCTACTCTACTGCCTTCTGTTTTTGCAGTTAAATTTCTGGGCATCAACCTGGCAAGCATCCACTCCATGGCAAGTGCTTCTCCAGTTATATGATGAATATGCCTTTTTAGACATCTAAGATGTGTGCTATTTTGCTTACTTTGATTCTGCAGTCTTCCAGTATCATATCTCTCTCGCCTCGCAGTCACCGGATTGGTGGCACTAAAAGACTTACCTGACCTGGGGTCATCATGCAAGTTCCCTTCCTCTCCTAGACTTGTCCTGGCCAATCTCAGACTGTTTTAAATACAAAGGCTTTATCCAAAGCTGGGCTGATGTCTCTGCAACTAGTTATCAGTTGCCATGCTGGCAACCTAGAATTGCACCTAAACCTGTACCATTGTTGTAGACCAGAAAGAAGTTCCATTGGCTTCCAAGTAAATGCTCTTGAGGTTGTCTGATCCATCACTTCCCCAAGAGGGAGGCCTTATTGGGACCTCTACTATGCCAGTTTATATTATCCTCATATAAAACAGTTCTGTGGCTTTTTACCTCATATTACTCTTTTGTATTAAAAAAATGAGTAAATGTTAGATTAGATACTGGCACAAGGGCCTTTGGGATACTCTTATTTTGTAAAATGGAACTGGATTGCTTAATATACCCGACACAAGGAATGTTGGGATGGTCAGTCAAACAGTATTTTAAGCCGTAGTACATCTATGCTTTTTATGTTGTCTTGTGCATGCACAAGAAACGTAGTGCAGTAACTTGGAATAGCAGGTTTTGGAGGTGCAGTCCTGTAGGGGCCAGTGGCACCACTGCTTTTTTGGGCTGGGCTCTGTGGCACAAATTAGATTGCACGCTGTCTATGACAGCAGTACAAAAGTGTGCCACAACCTTGAAAGGATTTAGCTGCTGCAATGAGATGCCCCTCATTGCAGGGCATGCTCCTGGTGTAACATTTCAATAAACATGGCAGAGCCATCTGCCTCTCGCAGACCCCATAACAGCCGATGTCAGGGGTGCCCAATCCCCTGTCAGCATTTGTCCCCGCTCAGCTCATTTGCCGACGGGGTAGCCCAACCCCATTGGCATAATGTCCCCCAAAAAATGTGTTGTGTGCCGGGGTGCCCAATCCCCTCGGCTCATGCTGCCCCAAAAGCACACCGTGTGGCCGAGTGGGGTGCCCAATCCCTGTTGGCTCCAGCTTCCTCCCAAACAAAAGCCAGGTGACATGCTGGAGCCCACCCCAGTGTGCTCATGCCCCCAGCACACTGTATGGCCGATAGGGTGCCCAATCCCTGTTGGCTCCAGAGCCCCAAAGGAACACCCAGGTATGCCCGGCATGCTGGAAGCCCGCCCCAGCATGCCCAAAGCGTCCCGCATTGCTGTTTTCGTTTTCCCTGTAAAACAGAAATGGTCCATCGCGTCTCGCCCCCAACCCGCACCCACCCTCTGTGAACCCACACCCCTCATCCCATACTTACCTCTGAGGCTGGCACAACAATCTTCAGTGGACCGGGAACACGTCTGCACTCTTCAAAGCTGACCGCGAACTGAAGAAATGCCAATAAGCTGTAAAATGGCATAAATAGGGGTTTTTCAACTTTTGTGGACATCTCAGCCATTTTTGGGAATTTTTTCACCAAATTTTCAACATGGGGTTCTTGAGACCCCATCTCATCAACTCAGTCACTGTCATTTTATTATTTCAGTCCTGAAAGGTGACTTCACGGTCACTGTGTAGAACCACCTTTCAGGACTGATTAGCAAAATGACAGGGTCACAGTTCATGAGGTAGGCTCCCAAAACCCCTATATTGCAAATCTGATGAAACATTCCCCAAAAATGATCATGTTATATATGTGTTGCGTAGTTCCTACGCAGCACCTTTGTAACTTCGAGAATTTTAATATTTTCACCCAGATTTTCAACATTGCCATTTTACTATACCTCCTAATGAACAGTATAATTGTCATTTTTCACATCTCGCCCAAAATGTGTTTTTGCACATGTGACGCACAATGGCGCGGTCCGTGTGTGAAATCAATGTTCTGGACAGATTAAGAAAATCACAGTGACACTGTCCATGAGCAGCGGTCCCAAAATGCATATGTTGAAAATTTGGTGACAAAATTCTACAAAATGCCTATTTTATGAGAGTGCGTTACGCAGTTTCCACACACACTTGTAAGTTCGAGAATTGTTAATATTTTCACTCCAGATTTTCAACATTGCCATTTTTGCACACCTCCTTAAGAAGAGTACAGTTGTTATTTTTCACAGGCTGCACGAAATGTGGGGTTGCACAAGTGGTGCACAATGGCATGGTCATTGCAGGAAATCAATGTTTGGGACAGATTAAGAAAATCACTGTGACAGTGTTCATGAGTGGAGGTCCCAAAATGCCTATGTTGAAAATTTGGTGAGAAAATTCCACAGAATGACTGTGTTACGAGCATGCATTGAGCAGTTTCCATGCACACTCATAACCTGGAGAATTTTTAATATTTTCACTCCAGATTTTCCTCATTGCCATTTTGCACACCTCCTTAAGAACAGTACAGTTGTCATTTCTCATATGCTGCCCGAAATGTGGTTTCAAGTTACTGGCCAGAATGGCGCAATCACTGTGGGACATCAATGTTCAGGACAGATTAACAAAATCACAGTGCCTCTGTTCATGAGCAGGGTCCCAAATGCTTTCATGAGGTAGGGTGAGAAAATCCCATGTTGAAAATTTGAGTGTAATACCAACAAATGCCCAGGGCATTAGGGTTTCTAACCATAATGTCCCACCTTGTAGAGACTAACCAGCATCAGGGTGTGACTTTAGATTGTCGGTTCTAATGCTCATGCCATTCCAGCCCCACCCCACCCCACCCTGCAGCTACTGACAGGCATCGAACTGTGCCTTGCACTCTTCGGGCCAAAGTTCACCCTATTGTCCTATACTGCATCCATCTCAACATATTTCCATATGGAATGGGGTGAGCATAAGGCCGAAGGACCCCAAGGCAGAACGCGATACTTGTCGGACTCTGCAGGGTAGGGTGAGGTGAAATCGCATGAGCGTTATGGCCGACACCCAGCAGCTCACCTCAGTGCCTGTCAGTCTCTTCAGGGTGGTGTGGAGTTGGTGTCACTTCTGTACTTCACTGCCATTCCTTTTATGCATCTAAGTCCTGCACTACCAACGTCAATGTCAACAAGACAACATTTTGTATTGACAAATGCTTGTTTTGTTGAGGGATTAGTTTTAGGTTAGTTTCTATTTCATGAAGAATCATTTAGGCAGGAGCCAATTTTCAAAGGGTTGAGTCAGGTATAGCGCTGATGCATACAAATATTGCTCCACAGTATAGTCACAAATACAGGCATACAGACTAGTTAACATAACAGTATATGTATTACACTAGTATATTTATAAACAGCAGGCTATTTGCCAGGGAGCAGTACACATAAGATACTTTGTTAGGTTACAAGGTAGGTCTTGACAGATTCCAGATGCCAAAGCGAAGCAAGCAGCTGTGTTTTAAATGTCATAATAGAGTCACCCCCTCTTACAGCATCCATAAGGTCATTCCAGTACTTGGCAAATCTGTATGAGAAGAAGTGTTGTCCCAACACAGTTTTCCTCCTTGGTAGTAGCATGCCATGCTTCTAGTAGAGTAACTATTGCCCATATACTGTAGGTGAACACAGACTGCAGGCCTGGGGGAGAGCAAGCCCAGCAAGTCTTTGTTGCCCATGACTAGAGATGCAGCGAAATTAAATTCCACCTGTGAAGTGAACGTGAAGTGGCCACTTTGCGTTATCATAATGCTATGCGAAGTGGGCATTGAAAAGTGCTCACTTCGCTTTGTCATTATGATTTCATGTCGTTATTCTGCCTTAACGCGAAGTAAGGCGGAATGACAATGATATAGGCACTTTAGGCAGTACCCCCCCACACATCACATGACTTACAGTACTGTTAGTCACATGCTTTAGCCAGGCAGGAAGGAAGTGAGTCATACAAGCAGATACTTTCACTTTCTCCTTTGCAGCGGTAGAAGGAGGAAGCATTTTGTGTAGGAGAGGAGAGTTCATTATTAGTTTCTTTCTTGAGCAAATTCCAAAAACCCAAAAGCTTTTTTAAAAGCTAATTCTTTAGTTTTTTTTTGTATTGTTTTGTCAGTTCTTTTTGGTGACCAATTTCTTTGTTTTATAAGTTTTGTTTTGTGTGTGTGTGTGTGTGTGTGTGTGTGTGTGTGAGTGTGTGTGAGTGTATGTGAAGTCACTTGTCACGTCGGAGAGGGAAGCAGTGTTTTTTTTGTGTGATGGACCAGGAACAGTATGTGGCCCATGGCCGGAGGGGAGCACTCATGCATGAGGTGGTTGCCAGGTGGCGTTGGACCACTCCAGACTCTTTGGTCTTGCCCCCCCCCAGAAGCAGCAGCACCACCAATGCCACCGCCACATCCACCAAGTCCACCACCACTACCACCACCAGTAGCAGCTGCAGGAGCTCCAGCAGCACCACCTCCACAGCAGCAGGTGGAGCCCCAGGTGCGAGACCATGCTGCCGGCACTACGTCTGCTCCTCCTGTGCCTGGTCCCCCCCTGCAGCTTCCCAGTTTGGCAGTTTTTCCACTGTGTCTGGGGGAGACAGCAGCCTTGTGGTGTGTCTGCTTTGTGGTGTGCAGATACACTGTGGCCCCTGGGGGACACATCTGGGAACTGGGGGCCAGTGCACACATATGCTGAACCACCACAAGGTGGAGTGACAGGCTGCCACCAAACAGGCCAGGCCTCCACCTGCTGGCCCTTCTGTGGCAGTGGCAGAGGGTGCTGCTATTGTGCATCGCCACAGCAGGAGAAGGGCCACAGCAGCAGCTGCTCCACCACTACCCCCACCACTGCCACCAGTACCACCCTCACCACCACCACTATCTGGTTTTCCCCCCACACCAGTGGACCCCACAATTCCTGCAATGCAGGCAGACATAGCATTTTTGTGGGCTGCGGTGGAGGAAAATACAGAGAGGGTGGGTGCTGTCCAGCAGCAGGTGGAGCAGATTGAGCAACACCAGCTGCAGATTGTGTCGATGCTCCATCTGCTGCTGGAACATCAGGGGATCCTCCATTAGCTTTTTTTTTTAGCACACCTTTCCCATCTCCCACTGCTGTAGTGTTTTGTCTTTTGTTTATGTTTAATAACAGACAGAGGGAAGGCCACATAATTAGTTTAAAGGGAAGCAGTCAGCAACAGGAGGTCCCACAGCCTGCAAGGCTTACCCTTTGGTTAAGCCTTTTAAGTATGTTGTGGCATTTTTCTCACTCTGCAACATACTTTATTTTAATAAAGAAAAGTCAGTGACCCAAGTATGACAGATGCTATAAGGGGCTCCTTTGTGTGTAAAGGTGCAGCAGTACCATGCTTCAATACAAAAGTATTGAAGCACATGTGCATCTCCGTGCACCTTTCCTTTACACATAATGGAGCCTCATAGCATCTGATCTGCCATATTTCCAGGTCGCTGATTTTTCTTTATTAAAATAAAGTATGTTGCGATGCGAGAAAAATGCCACAACATACTTAAAAGGCTTAACCAGAGGGTAAACCTTGCGAGGGCAGGAGCTCCTGTTGCTGACTGCTTCCCTTTAAATATATACATACACATACAGTCATACATGCTCCTTATTGTCCTGTTATTATAATCCAGTGCCACAGTAATGTTTACTTCCTGTTGTGTAGTGGTTGTGGAAAAGCTGATGTGAGTAGTGCAAGTATGATGTGCTAAACTGCATGTGTGCAGTCAGTGTTGTTTCATGTGTGTGTGTGTGTGACATCAGACATTGTTCAGCTTCTTGCAAACATATATTGCTGACTTGTTGCAGTGTTTATGATATAAAGAATAGTGATAAGAATAACGTACATTTTATTGTCACCATCATCATCATCAGCGGACTAAGTGATACCATATTTTTTCAGAGGTGTCTGGCCAGAGTGCACCTTAGTCACATACTGCACACATGACTTTTAGGAGAGCATGTGTTTTTTTGTGCTATGATCTCCGCAAAGTCATGTGTGCACTGTGAGTGACTGAGGGGCACAGTGACCCGATACCTTTGAAAAAAATATCATATCACTTACTCCGCTGGTGTTGATAGTACAAATAAAATATACATCATATATTCTTTCTTATCTTTATTCTTGAGATACTGCAACAAGTCACACCACGTATATGTTTGTACAAAGCTGGACAATGTCTGCACACACAGAAAAGAACACTGACGACAAACATGCAGTTTAGCACAACATACTTGCACTGCTCAGTCATGCTTTTTGCAAAACACTTCAAATCATGAGTCCCGACACAAAGTAAACATTACTGAGGCTCCAGAAATATTTCTTCTTTTTTGAAATAGACATTAAAGCAGCAGTGCAACGATCTGGTGAAAATTTTGACCTATACTTTTTAATGCTATTTTACATTGCCACTTTACTTACCTCCTGACTTGTATGATACCTTTCTTTCCAGTATTTGAGTCTGCTTTAGTACTATAATAAAAGGAGCACTCCTTTTAATATGGTGCAGACCAGGTCTTCGTCAGTATTTTCTGCTGTTTTTCTCCATCAGTTGTTATATATTACTTCTGTTGTAAAATTAACAATTATGCAGCAGGCAGTGCTTTATGACCTCACAGAACAATATTTATTCAAAAACAGTTGCAAATAGTGAGGAAAACCTGGTCAGAGCCATATTAAAAGGCGTGCTCCTTTTTTTTTCAGACATGAGAACAAGTAGCAAAGCAGACACAAATTGTGAAAAGAAGGGTATCATACAAGTCAGGAGGTAACTAGTGGCTGGCAATGTAAAATAGCATAAAAAGTATAGGTCAAAATTTTCATCACATTGTTGCACTGCTGCTTTAATTTATAATTTAAGTATAACATTATGTGCTCACAATTACAACACACAAAATGCAACTGTCTTGTGTCCAGAAAATTCCCAACTGCTGAGAAAGTGAAATGGGAGCATTACACCACATGCAAAGTCCCCCAGAATGTATTACACAGTCACTCATGCATGCAGTGGTCACACAGAGTCTCCAGAATTTTTCTGCATCCCCGAAATGCATCTGGCTTGTGTCCAGAAAGTTTACCTACTCTGTGATGATGATTTACTCATGATGCACAGTGTCTTGCCAAACTGTGTGAAGGAGGGATAACATGACATGAATCCATTCAGTGTTTCCATCAGAAATGATGACTGTGAAAGAACTGTTGCTGGTCCAAAGAGTGCTGCAATTCTCGCAAATGCGGTGCGATCACCTCAACTGGATGGAAGGGTGTCCTTTGTGTGTAGACTAATAGTAGCCTTGGTGAGTTGATATATATATACATAGAAATATACATATGTATTTTCAAGGTGGGGGTTGACATATATAGACATGTACTCATTGTACTGTTTTGTATCACAGGTCACACATACTGTTGGTGTGCACATTCCAGTGCTTGATGAGAAATGTTGGCATTGAAACTGGAAATGGAATACTCTCAAGCCAATAAAGGTAAGTATTTTTTGGGCGGGGAACAGATTTGCAAGTAGGTCTCATTAATGGTTTATTATTTGGTTACTTCTTCACAGATTTCATCTGCATCCTTCTCCCATCTGGTAATGATGGCCATGGTCATCGATTGAAATGACTTCTGCATGTTGTATGTCTGCTCCAGTCCGGGGGGGGGCTGATGTTGAAGAAGTTCTTTGGATAAGGCAACTAAGACACTACAAAGCATCTGGAAGTTTCCTAAAAAAAGAAATGAAGGACTTATTACAACTTGATTGCAGCAGTAAGACATTATGTTTAAGCTGTGGCTGTTCCACGGGTATCTGGGATTAACGCAGATAGCAAGCTGTCCCACTGCAATCATCAGATCACAACTTAATTTAGTACCAGGCTGTGTAACAAATATACTGTGTCAGTGTCCCTGCATCTCAACTCAAGTTACATTTCAAAACCACATCTTGTCAAGTAACACAACCTGGATCCAACTTTTTCAATACTGTTATGGCTGCACAGCTGCAAATTTGGAATACAGTGCATGATATATTGCAGAAATATTTTTGTGAAATACACATGTCACCTAGTTTATGAATCCTCAGTCGGATTTGTTGCACTGTTATGAAAAAAGGAACAGATGAAATAAAATTGATGTACTTACCAGTATGGATTGGAAATGGATATTCCATAGGTTCTATAGACAGTACTGCTGCTGTACCATTGATACAGACCTTCGCAACAGAGAGTCATTTGTTGTTAACCTGTAATAAGACAAAATTAGTTGATGGTATGTGTTTGACCATTGCAGCTCAGAAAAGCAACAGAAAACAAAACACACAGCTAAAGGAAGTTGAATAGCATAAAAACAGTACACATACTCACGTTATAGTTTTAATAGTAAGAAGCCTTGTGCCTGTGGCTGATGGATGTGGTCTCCTATTCGACTCCCTCTGCTTTGGCATGGTCAATGTAATGGAAAAACATTATCACAATGACACTGGTGGTGGGTGCTGGTGGTCATAGCTGTGGCACATGATGACATTCCCTCTCACATCTTCCTGCATCTGGTGGTGGTGGCAGTGGTGAACAGCGGTCTTATAGTGGTGGAAGTCCATGGGAGAACACACGGTCACATTCCCTATGGTGGCAGTGGAGAATGGCAGTCTTATGGTGGTGGTAATTCGGGGGCCAGGATATACTGTGCTGTGTTATAAATGTGATGACATGACATATGGAATTTGAGTCAGTATGAGTGGGACAGTGATTTAACTTTATGAAAAAGAGAACATGTATCTTACAAGACATGACAGCCTTTTAACCACTTAAGTTGAAACCTGCCAACCTTAACCTCATCATCATTCATCATCATCATCAGAAAGAAAGCTGCCCTCGCAGTCTCCCTATGTCTGAATTTGGACCACGGGGAAATTCTTCTCCACTGTGTTACCATCAATGTCAGTGGTAGGCTGCTTCATACTGTCACTGTCACCGGGATGGTCCCTTTCTTCAACATCAGCAAAACCATGAGTATGCTGGGGTATGAATACTGAGGTTGCAGTCTGAGCTGGTGTGTGCCTCTCATTCATTTTTTTGAATGTCAGCAAACTGACATTTGCAGGTGAGAGGTTTGTACGATGATCCTGAGCCATTGTACCTGCTGAGCTGAATACCCTTTCTACACTCACACCGGAGGGTGGGCATGTCAGCTACTTCAGTGCCACAGCGGTCAGCTCTGGCCATTCACTGACCTTTCCACTCCAGTATAAAAAGGGGATCATCAGTGATTGACAGATGCCTGTTTTAAGACACATATGGCTCAGCCATTCACTGTGCTGCTCTAAGTCCAGTGGTTGATGCATCATCCTGTTCTCTGGAATCATTTATGTTGCAAATCCCTACTTGGGACAAAGCCTCCCAAAGTGGGTTAACACCAGTCGCTTTTGATGACAGACCACCTGGATCTGCAGTCCCTTTCCCCTTATAGGATCTGCTTGATACTACTCCTCCAGGTTCACCTTCAGCCTGATTATGCTGCTCAGGTTTCCTGACCTTGGCAGGTGACTTCTGTGTGCCATGAACCAAACGCACCAGTTGCCCACTGACATTTTTTACCTGTTCAGGCCCGCCCTCCAGTACTGAGGCAATTCCACGTTTGTATCGTGGGTCCAACATTGCTGCTATTGAAAAGTTGTCACTACGCTGAATGCTCAAGATGTGACGATTCTGGTTGAATACTGTAAGCATGTGTTTCAGCAACACACTGCTAGCACTGTCTCCGGCAACATCAAGGCTATGCTGTACATTCACCAATGTCTGCCTCAGCACCCGCAGCAGTAGAATTGATTGGCTAATGGAGGCAGACTCGCCACTCACTGCCTGTGTGGCATGTTCAAAAGGCCTTGAGATTCTTACTACAGAGTCCATGAGGCGCCACTGTTCAGTTTTCATAGACATGGAGGCCCCTGAAGTGTCACGGCTAGTGTGCATGACAAGATATTCTGAAATGGCTTTGTACTGTTCATACAACCTCTTTGCCATGTATAAAGTGGAGTTCCACCAGGTGACAATTTCCAACTTCAAGCGGTGCTGCGGGAGGCTGTTTTGGATCTGCAACTGCTGAAGTTGGTCATGGGCCTTTGCAGAGTGTGAAAAGTGAGAACAGATATGTTGTGCAACGGCCAGCATTTCCTTTATATCAGGGTGCTGAAGAAACTCCTGCACCACAAGATTTAAACAGTGGGCTATGCATGGAACCCAAAAAAAGCCACCATTAGTGATGCATTTCACCACATTTGACCCATTGTCTCTTGCTATGAACCCAGCTCTCGGGGACAGGGGGTTCAGCCACTTGTCAGTTTCAGTCAGTACCACAACCAACATGTTTTCACCAGTGTGTGAACAGGTCACATTGTGCATAGCAATCATTGCATGCTGTCAATTCCTGGAAGATTGCTACCATGACATTCCACCTTACTACACTGATTATTCACACTACCAACAGCACAAACAACCCCTGGCACCTGCACCCAGTGTGCAGTTATACACAAATATGAACTCCCCACTGTTTTGCCTCTTGTCCACATATCCGTACTTAAATAGATGAATGGAGAGGAGGAATGTTGAAGGGCATGTCTTACTGAGTCTGACACAGTGCAGAACAACTCAGGGACAGCACTGGTCGAAAAGTATGTCCTGGATGGGACTGTCCATTTTGGACAGGCACATGTAGCAAACCACAGGAACCCAGAATTCTCCACAAAGGAGAAGGGCAAATGATCAATTGCCAGCATTTCATCTGCAACAGCATTAAGTTCATGTGACACTGTATGATTGGGTGGGTACTTCAGATTATGCACAAAAACACTCTGTAACGTGGGCTGACTTAAATGTTTTACATGGGGCGTGATGGCAAATGGTTCTGCTCTGCGAATGGCAGGGGATGGAGTGTGGACGTGTGATGAAGACAGTTGCACAGGTGATGACAAACCCAGAAATGCAGTTATTTTCTCAGATTTAGCAACAGGGGTTGATGTATCACTTGCACTGCACATACTGCATTGACCACCACCACCACCAAAACTGTTACTCTCAACACCACTGGACAAGACTTCAAAATCATTCTGCTCTTCCACCTCATCATGCCTGTAGTAATCCTTTGCTGTTATTTTATCACTACTGCACACATTTAATTTTCTACTTAATGTTACAGTCATGGAAGGGGATAACATGCTTGTTATGGTTGATGATGAGGGTCAACACCCCACTGTGGTACACTTATTAGCTGCTTTCTTGTGCTGAGTCCACAGTGCTATGTGCCTATTCTTAAGATGTGTATGCTGTCCCCCTGTTCCCAGATGGTCCCCCTTTTTACCTCGACCCACACGCACCTGGCAAACCTGGCAGATTGCAACTGATTCATCATTTGCGTCTTCCACAAAATAATCCCAAACAAGGGATTTTGATGCTCTAGTTTTAACATGTCACCCTGTTTTTCTGTTTTTAAGCCATGAAGTGGGAGGCGCTACATGATTTTCAGGCAGGACACACTTGGACTGCAACTGACCACCACAACTACCTATCATTATGACTGGATCATCATCATCAACTGAAACTGGTAAATCACAACTTTTTAAAGGAGGAGGAAATGCAAACAGACCCAGACACAGCCACCTTGAGTTTCTTTTCTCCGTTCCAACAGGGTCACTGACATCATCATCATATTCATCAACAACATCCACATCTTCTGCTTGGATGCTGGCATATGGACTGCATGTTACAACCACAGCAACTTCATCATCAGCAGCCCCACCATCACCAAAATGTTTTCACCACACTGTGAATCACTGCATGGCAAATACATGACCTGAACCACGGTGGAAGAAATGCCACTTTGCGTGATAATGCTATCGTTGATATGATGATTAGAATCCACATGTTCAGTTACTGGGATGTTACTGGGGAGTATGACATTGTCTACACTATCACTCACTGCCACTGCTTCACACTCCACTCTATTTTTGGACATGGTAAACTGGTCAGAACTGGAACTTGAGGCAGCAATACTCATACCACCACCAGCAACTGCACTAACACCACCAGCTGGGACAATATCATCTCCTCCAACTATGAGTGAAGCTACTGATTGCGCTGTAAAAAACATTGAAGGAGAAATGCCTTTCTTCACATCAGCAATGCACTTCTGCGACTGCGTACTACTACCATGCCCACAGACAATCTTACCACTGGCAGCAGTGCCATGGCGAGAAACAGCTTTGCTTGCATGTCTCTTTGTGGGCATTTTGGGGGATCAACAGGAATATTCTAAACAAATTCAGATTTTGGAACGTTCACTCTGGGTGGGGGCCGGGGGGGTGCCACTGGATGCGAAGCCATAAAAACAACTGTGGCTTCAACAACAGATACAGACACAAAGTCACAACAAGTTCAACAACACCTTAACTAACCAGCGTGTTCTCAAGTCACAAACAATCCAATCTGGAAAAGATTACCTTTGCCAGTGGGAGTGCACTGACTGAAGATTATTGCAGTGCAAATGAAGAAAAGATACCACAATGGCAGTACAAAATCATGCAGCTGCAGTGGATAGCTGGTTCACACTGCTGCACCTGCAGTTACACTGTGGCATTATTAAAAGTGTACTATTTGATGTCACGCCACGCATCCGCACACACACACACACACACACACACACACACACACACACACACACACAATTTGTCTACAAGTAATGCATACCAAATTTAAAACTTCAGTAATATACAAGATTTTTAAACAACCTCAATGCTGCACCAGGTCCTCCAGACCACAACACACACAATCAGCAAATAAATGTCAACAATTACTGAAAATATTACTGTGCGTACAATAACACAGTCACTTATACAAGAAAAATATAACCAAAAAAAAGAACTCGCTATTTCTCCAACTTAAATCTACCTACACCAGATACCTCCCTCCCCCAAAGCACGCTTCAACTGTCTCTCGATACACAGACCGAATGTTGTACATTAACATTCAAAATCCACACACATACAATAAATGCTCGATGATATGAGCACAGGAGGGTTTCCTACAATCGATGAAGTAAAGTTTCAGCAAAGAAAAATGACTCAAAAATACTTTTTAAACAGCTTTTAGAAGGTTTGAATCACAGAGAGCTCTCAGAGCAGACTGTCTCCTTCAACTTCCTACACACACTACCCCGAACTGAGGCTGTGCAGAACAATCTAGAGCCCATGTGACCCGAAATCGCATGAATCACTGCAAAATTCGCCTTTGGAGCTTAAAACAAGGCAGAAGTGAGGCAAAGTACATTGTTTTCAATGTACTTTGCCTTAAAAATTGATGGAGTAGTGGTTTGAGGATGAGTAACACAAAGTCATTGGTTTCAATGGATGCATACCCATTTAAGTAACGCCAAGTAATTCAAGGCTTCAAGATTGCGGAGCACTCTGTGAATTCCTCACTCCGCGAATCACTCCACAGAGCAAATTGAGGCCACTTCACCCTTCTCTACACATGACCAGGGTACTGTAGAGAACCCTTGATTTGAAGTTTAACAAATTCAGCTTAGTATCGGGTCACATGTATGGGTATCAACTCCAAGGGTCAAACACAATGAGTAAGGCCCTGTTAAGTAGCTCCCTTACCTGGGCCAGCACCCTGTCATTAGCAGACCCATAGACTACAATACCATAGTCAATGATGCTTACGACAAAGCTTTGGACAAGGAGTTTTTTAACCTCTGGCAAGAGGTTACTCCTGTGTCCATATATTTATTGATTGATTGATTGATTGATTGAAATCTCATATTAACACCTTTGAGGACAAGCTCATTACATAGGTTCCACATCAAGGATAATCAGACAATGAGACATTGTACAGCTTGGGGAAAACAAATAGCAGCACAATTGTACAAGAATGGTTATAACTAGTAAAAATCACAATCATTGATATGTACAAATAGCCAGAGTCAACTATGTAAAAGTTAGACTTCATTAGAAAGGATGTGAGGCAGAAAATGACAGACAGGAACTACAGGTGGAGGAAAACATAAGCCCAGTGGGCTTCATCAGGGTGGAAAGAACAGTGGGTGAAGGCAAAGGTGCGGCACAGGTTACTGGGCCAGAGTGTCAGTAGGGGTGAGAATGAATAAGCGGGGCTGAGGATGGTGGGGATCAAGGGTAAAGGTAGGAGGATGGCAGGTGAAAACTGAGTGCTTAAAGTGGCAGAACCAGAGGAGAATATGAGCATAAGTGTTTAAATGCCAAGGCAATGTAGGAGCAGACAGGAGACAGGATAAGAAACAGAGCAGGAAAGAACAGAACTCTAGTAAAGTTGTGAAGTATTTTATTGAAAGCACTCACAGTTGGCATTCACAATTAGCTGTTGTCTCAGTTTTCTTTTAAAAGGACCGATTGAATTTAAAGATGAGATGTCTGTGTGTAGAGAGTTCAGCCATTCTGGGGCACAATAGGCAAAAGACCTTTGACCCAAGGAGGTGTGACAGTGGAATTTTAAAGATTGACTACCTGAACTGCAGTGCAGCGATGGTTATTATTGGGATGAGAAGATTCTGTACCCCAGTGAATACCAAGCCTAGACTAACTTTTTTTTTGCCAATCAACAGGATTGGTACAAAAGTCTGCCTGGGAACTGTAGCCAATTAGTCTGGGCACACAGGTCGCACATGTGCGACAGGTGGGTGGCTCCCATGACAAGCTTACAGGCTTTGTTTAAAGCTACTTTTATGCAGTGAAGGGCAGTATCTCTGGCTGATCCATAAATTACTAACCCATAGTCAATGAGTGTCACCAGGGAACTGTGCACAGCTAGTTTAAGAGCCTTTTGGGTTAGACTGTGCTTGTGCCTGTGCAGCAGCCCAATGTGTATAATTAATGGCCTTAGTGACTTTATTGATGTGGAGATCAAAAGACATTGTGCTGTCCATCATAATCCCCAAATATTTGAAATGTTGCACAAGCTCCAGGGGAGAGGCCACCTCATCAGTGATGTGAAGATGGTGAGTTCTGTACTGGTTTTGGGCGGTAGACAACATAATTATTTTCGTCTTTGTATAGTTCATCACTAGTTTCTGAACTTTAAACCAACTTTCAACAGCTGAGAAGTTGCTCTGGAGTTTGCATTCGAGAGAGTGGGGGTTTGAATCATTCATGAACAGAACAGCGTCATCTGCATATAACAGTAGATAACACTGGCGGGTGCGTGGGAGTTGGTTTAGAAAAATGTTAAATAAAAGCGGACCCAGAATGGATCCTTGTGGAACTCCTGAGTTGACTGGCCTACTATCGGATAGGGTATTTCCAATCTTAACTTGTTGTGTCCGGTTCAGCAGGTAGTTGGTGAACCATGCCATAGTGTCAGGAGAGACCAGTGACTTCAAGCTGTTTGATCAGTAGAGCGTGGTTCACCATGTCAAATGCTTTAGATAAGTAAGCGTAGGCTGCACCGACAAGTGAATCTTAGTCTAGGGAACTGTGTATGTAACCCGTAAATTCAAGCAGTGCTGTTGTGGTGCTGTGACCCTTTCTAAACCCATTTTGCTGTGGACATTGTAGCTGATACTTTTCCAGGTATTCTCCAAACTGATCCGCTACTATTCTCGCGAGTGTTTTTGAGAAAGGTGGTAGAACTGAGATGGTACAGTAGTTCCCACTAAGTGCCCGATCTCCACTCTCAAAGATTGGTGTCACAATCACAGACTTCCATTTTTCAGGAAAGTGCAAATACCTGAGTAAGACATTGAGAATATGGATGAGTGGGACCAGTATTTCATCCAGGGTCACTTCAACAAATTTCAGGTCCAGGGTATCGCTGCTGTACCTTGATTTATCCAGAACCTTTTGGAGGCATTTTTGAACTTCCTTGGCTGTGAGGGTTTTAAAATAGAATGGTGGGTGGGATGGGGCCAGGACCATATTCTTTTTAGCATCAGCAGTGCTGGACTGGCAGAAGAAATCCGGGGGAAGTACCCCACTCAAGTTTGTGAAGGCAATGTTGAATGAGTTTGCAATTGTTCTGGGATCCAGGGAGGCTACACTGTCGATACTGAGCATGGTGGGGACAGATTTGCATTTTTTTTCCAGTAAATTCCTTTAAGTTGTTCCACAATTTTCTAGCCATCACTCCATGATTTATAGGGGGCTTCCTTATAGTGCTGTTTTTTTGCAACACATATTACCCGAGTGCAGTCATTACGTGTTTTCTTTAGCTTTGTGTGTCAGACTGCTTGCTGGAGGCCCTTGCCCTCTGCCATAAGTGGTCCCTTGATTTCAGCAGGTTGAACAGGTCAGGAGAACCAAGGGTTGTATTGACTTTTGACTTTCTATGTTTTCAATGGGGCATGCCGATCACAAATTTCGTTAAATTGGCAGATAAAGTAGTCAAGAGTGGAGTTGACATTGCAAGAGTTTTAGACTAGAGACCAGTTTTACTGATGAAGGTCCACTTTTAGTGATTTATGGCAGCCCCGTATGAGAACCCTGTTAGTGACTGTTCTTGCAGGGGCTTGGTGTAATTATTGGACCACTGAAACAGGACAGAGAGTGTTCACTGAGAGCATCAGGAGAACAGTGATCCCGATAAATGGCCAGGATGGTTAGACAATAGCCAGTCCAATAAGTTGCTGGTACAAATAGGGTAGTTAACCCTAGTTGGAGTGTCAGCCAGTTGTGTGAGGTGGATTGCTGTGAGTGCATCTTTAATGGCCTTGGCCCCTGGGCAGAGTCAATTGGCATGAAAGTCTCCAAGGAGTATAGTTTCAGTGTTGAGACTCAACAAGTCTAAGCACTCCATTAATGCATCAAAGCCAGTGAACTTATGCCTAGGTGGAATATAGACAGACATGACTGTAAGGGTTTTATTATGAGCACCGGGGAGCACTTTTATTGCTAGTTCTTGCATGAGATCACCCAAATTGGGCAATGGCAGGACTAAACCCTGTAGATTGTCCCTTAGATATATTGCACACCCACCTCCATGTTTAGATAGATGGTATTTTCTGTAAACTGTATAGCCTGGTAGTGAAACAGAGACATCAGCCATGTTCAGGGAGAGCCATGTCTCGACAACAGAGAGTATATCTGGATTATGTTGCAGGGTCCATGCATTCATGATGTCCATTTTGCGAAGGAGGCTGCATATATTGATTGAAGCGATTGTGAGAAACCCTGTTGTTCTCTGTGGAGTAGTGGTACCTAATGGGGGGCCAGGATTGGGGTGGATATTCCCAGAGAGCAACAATAACAGCAGTGCAAGCCTGAAGAGATACTCTATTTACTTATTGCTGAACTTAGATTGCCTTTTCTGTGCTTGTTGTGAGAAAAAGTTTTTTTTTTACATTGAAGAAATGTAGAAGGAGTGCCAGAGGAGGTAACCAGCCATGGTCTTTTATGAGTGTAACCCAGCCAACAAAGGCAGCGGCACTCCAAGAAGGGCAAATCTGGTGAGGTCCCGAGATCCAGTGGGAGGTCGGAAAGGGTTAAGAGCGAGAGCAGTAGCACGCATCTAGTTAATAAATCAGCATTAGGAGCCATTTTTGCTTTAGCAGCAAGAAAGGATAAGGGAAGAAAGTTTTGCCTGTGGTCCTAGGTGCACAGATCAGCAGCCAGGAGGGGTATGCAGCCAAAATGGATTAGATTAGCCAGGAAATATCATCAGAGAAATAATGGGTAAGGGCACTGTGTGCAGTGGTAATGGCCTGTGTGAGGGGGTAGGCAGTCAGAAAGGGATTTGATCAATCAGAAAAACAGCCTCAAGTGTTTAAGGTAAAGGCATTAAGTGCAATAGGTAGTGGCCGCTGTGAGATTAAAGTAAAAGTACTATGTGCAGAAGATGGGGCCTCTGAGGAAGGTGTGACTAACAGGATAGATTATCTATCAGGAGACTAGGGCAGGGATTGGGGCAGTGACCTTGGCCAGGGAAGAGCATTTAATAGAGGTCTGGGGATGGAGTGGGAGGGTGGGACAAAAAATCAAGTTCAGAAAAAGCAGCAGCAGTTTGAAATGCTGTGGCCGGGCAGGGACGCCGCTGACCCAGGGCAAAAAACTCCAGTGGAGCAGTGTCCAGTCCTTAGAAAGTCACAGTTAGAGCAGTTGGCAACCAGCCACAACTTTGCCTGACCCAATCGGATTCGTGGTTTACAAGCCAAGTGAAAGTCCCAATGTTCCAAGTGCTTTCCTACCTGTTGCACAGCTGAGGTGGGCGCTCTGTGGAAATTGATGTGGCCACCCAGGGACAGGGCAGGCCACAGAAAACCATAGTGGAGCACACTCAGGGTTGTCTGTTGCATAGCTGAGGTGGGCACTCTGTGGAAGTTAATGCGGCCACCCAGGAACAGGGCTGGGTGGCAGGAAGACACAGCGGAGCCTTCTCAGGGCTGTCTGTTGAACGACTGAGGTGGATGCTCTGTGGAAGTTGATGT
Organism: Neoceratodus forsteri; assembly: GCA_016271365.2. Lineage (NCBI taxonomy): Eukaryota > Metazoa > Chordata > Ceratodontiformes > Ceratodontidae > Neoceratodus > Neoceratodus forsteri. The sequence continues at coordinate 866,810,196 of CM028130.1, forward strand.
GGATGCCCAGGAACAAGGCCGGGCTGCAGAAAGCCACAGTGGAGCCCACTCAGGGCTGTCTGTAGAAAAGGAGGAGAGTGAGAGGCAATTAAAACCAAGTCAGGAGCCAATTCTTGTGTTCACTGCCTTTATTAAGTGGTGCGCATGGTCAGAGACCACAGGATAACAGGATTACAGGATGATTGACAGTAAAACTGTTGGAATGTAGGTAACAAGACCCAAATCCAGTACTAAATTCTGTTTCCATGTGCTCTGAAAAGCAACAATTGCTAATCCTCTCTGAGTGCTCTTCCCAAACAAGTAACACCTACATTAATAAAGTAATTTTGATCAAAACAGGTATATTGATATAAAATTTTAAATCACTCCAAAACATAAACTTTAGGAGGTTTAAGTCTGCTGCTTCCATACTTAAAATGAACTAAAATGTCTGAAACCAAAAGCTGATTTTTTAAAAATGCTTCCTTATACTGTCATAAATGCATTTATGAAGTTTTTATTGTATTTCTCTATCGTCCTTTTTATATTTTCTTTGTAAAAGCTTTAAAACTGAACAAATAAAAGATCCTATTTACCCAGGGGAGAGAGTGTAATCACAGTGCCTTGAAGGGTGGGTTGAGACATAATCTGGCTTTGCATATTCATGATATTGTGTGCATGTGCTTGTAGTCCTTGCTGTTGACTCCCCCAAGGGGAGGAGATAGAAATCAGAAAAAGAACAGCAGTACTGGTCACAGTGAGTAACAGCCTTAGCCATTTTGGGTCCTGTGTGGTTTGTCTCTGCTGCACCAGATAAGGACTTGTGGAGTGGGGAACTCTTTGGCTAGGCTAGGAGTCAAGGCAAGTGGTTGTCAAGGCTGCATGATTGCCTGGGGCCAAATGTAGGAGGGCACTGGGGGAGAGGAACATCTAAGTAAAAAAAATAAATCACAGGACTTTGTCCATAACCTTACCAATCCACCAACTGCCAATGGATTCTGCTTGCATTAAGCAGATATTAAAGACTAGTGTACTGCCTGGACTTAATTGTAACTTTCAGAAGTAGACAGCTAGTGCTTCTTATATCTGAAGTATTTTTCTTTTCCCTTTTCTAATTTTTAAGATTAAGATTTTCTACCAGACAGTACAAGGTGTGATGTGCGTAACAGCACTCTACCTGAAGGTGGACATAGTCAATTCTATTCCTCCCTATACATCATCAGCATTGTGAACTCACTGACTGTGACATCACTAATAACCAAGAAAGCCAATCTCCTGCTGCTGATTGGTAACTTGTATCACATGTCACCTATCGAGCAGCAGGGCTTGTGATGTAAATAGTGAGGAGGTCACATGCTGATGATGTAGTAGGAAGCATAACTAGACAGACTATGCTTCCTATGTAAAGCAATGCTTTTCACATCACAACTACTACTCTTAAGTAGAAAAACATCTAATGAGCACATAGAAAAGAAAGACAGCTCAGAAATCAAAAGTGATAAGGACTACTTAAAAAATGACTACAATTTTCTGCCTACTCTTTTCGTGACATTGATAGTTCTTTAAGACTGTATCACTTGCTTTCAGCAGTATTAACATGTCTATCTCTCTTCAGTAGGGCTACAGCATAGCGAAGCTCCACTGTGATGCTTTTTATGAGCATGAGGGGCAGTGAATGAGTAAAGCACGTGTGTGCCACCGGGAAATGAAACACGAGCAATAAATGCAGTAGTTCCAGCAGGATGTTCCGTCTAACCCAAGTTATCTGTTTTGTAAACAAAAATTCTAGAATTAATTTTGTTGACATGGGTCTGATAGTATAGTGGCTACAGAATTTGTTTTATCAATAGTGGCTACAGAATTTGTTTTATCAAGTCTGTTCATGCTTGCTGTATCGGAAAAGGAAGGCTAGATCTTCTCTGAAGAGGGTGATAAAGTTTTTGGAAAACCTTCAGGAAATACAGTTGTAGACTAAATGATGGTATAACAAGGACAAACCTGCTTATATTGTGAACTATTATCACTTCAGCATACATTTATTAGCTGAGATCTCAAGCAAATGATACATTCAAAGTCCCCCAAAATATTCAAGTAAAGATATGAAAAGTCTTCTTACATGTTTATTTATTGATTTATTTATTTGAAACTTAGTGACCCACTTAAAGGCCCACTGAGCCAAGGCTATTTCCAGGCATGATTCCGGGGACGGGGAGGCAGGAGGGAAGAATAGGTCCATGCAGGACAAACTGAAATGGTTGATTGCAAAGCAAGCACAACTGTGTAGGGTAACAGCAAAATATTGGCTTTGCAATATTTAAAATAATAAGATAGACCCATGATAGAGAGGAACAGTAGATAAATAAAGGCAGATAGTTGAACAACAATAAAAATAGACATTAATCATACAAAAAAATGTGGATAACACTAGTGTAACCCCCTAGGTGGCGCTATCCCAAGGGCTACTACCCCTGCCTGCTTGGCTAGTAGCAGGTTAAGGGGCTTGGGTAATGAAACAGGTGCCTCCACCCGGAGGTCAGGATTGTTAGTGGTCAAGCTAACCTGAGCACAGCCCTCCGGAACACTGTAACCCCTCTCTTTCCCTTCTAGTGGCCTGAACAATATACAATAATTACTTTCACAATGACCCTTATTCACCAGGCAATTATCCACACTGTTTTCACTTACCACCAGGGCTGGTTCCTCTAGCTTGACCCTGGGGACCCCCTGTAAAACAAGGTTAAGCACAGCAAATAGCAACAGTACATTACTTTTGGCACAAACTGGAACCACAGTCAGGTTAAATGCAAACAAAGTTAAATCTGATTTATTCAGGGGATTTGAACAAGGGAGGGGCGTAATCAGGTTGACTTGCTTAAAAGCTATATTAATCAGACAGTTATGCATGCAGTTCAGAGTCCCTACACAGTCACACACCCTGGGTACCCAGGAAGGAAAACAGTGGGCTAGCCAGGAATGTTGCAGCTGGTTGGAGCCCTGTGATGGAAGAAAGCAACATGCACAACACACACTATTTGTAATCCGGAGCCTGAGTGCTCAGTTCGTGAAAGAAAAGGCAACAAGACAATCAGATGACAACACTTTTAGATTTAGCTTTTGTTGCAGGGCGCTACCCTGATGTTTACTCGCAATACCAATACTGGACACAGGCAGGATAAATTGAGACTGCAGGCTGTTGAGCTGGAGTGCCCGGAGAAGCAAGGCCCGCACGAATCACCAAAGCGTTGTTCCTGTTCAAGGCATTGAGCAGGGGGCTGATCCCCAGGCCGGTCTCTCATCGATGACTTTCTCTGCGTAGCAGGTATTCTGGCTGGGCCAGTGTAGCAGGGCCCAGGCAAATGGAAATGGATATGGATCAGTCCATGGAGCTGGATACAACCTCCAGCAAACAAAACACAGTTCAGACACCCAGTGGGGAACCAAATCATGACCCACTATAAGCACACAGCACATTCACACGTAAGAAAATTCCACTCTACCAGGCAAATGGTTCTCCGGTTGCAATTACAGAGTCTCTGCACAATCCGGGAGTTCAGAGGTAGCTGGAAGTCCTGACAGGCCAATCGCATTCAGCAAATCTTCAGTCTTCTTCAGGTTAAAGCCTGGTCACAGTCCAGTGGCTTAATTCACTCTCCAAATTAGGATTCAGTCCAAAAAAAGCACAAGTTCCCTCTCAGGAACAGCAGGCAGGCATGCAGGCCAAACTCAAGCCTTTCCACAGTTCTCCCACGTGAATCCACTATGGATTGCTGCTTGAACTATATTGAGCTGTTACTTCTTCGCTCCCCAACTGAGATCTAACTGAAACTGCAAGCAGTGTGGGACTTTCCCAAAGATCCAAAAGGTTTGGTTGGCTGATCTGTCTGTCAATCACAACAAGGGCTCCCCCTCCAGGTTATTTTAGGAGCCAAAAGCCCAAAACTACAATTCCTACAAGTTTTGGCCCCACTAAGCCCCTGTAGGCAGGCTCCAAATGTACTGATTGGCCCATTATGCAGTCCAGGACCAAGATGATGGAAACAAACAGAACTGTCCATGCTGCAAAGAAGGCAGGTTAGAACAAACTGCAATATTATTACTACTCTAACAAATAATCAGCAAACAAGTACATCTAACAGAGCTCCCTCTCAGATTAATTATGACTGCAATCCAGGCAGCTCTTAAAGAGACAGTACACAGAGGCTATACAGGCACTCTCTGGCAATACATTTATACTGCTAAAATGCAGAACACCAGCCTGGCAGTGAGCATTTAGGCAAGTTCAAGGAAGACTTTTTGGGAACCTCCATTTTGTAGGGGGGTTATACCCTTCCCTGCCTGGAGGAAACTTGGCGCCCATGTCAAGTCTGTACCATCATGCATCAGTTAGCATAAACTTATTACTTTACTATACATATTCACTACACTTCACAATACTATATCCATAATGACAATGCTTATGCTTATGCACGTTTCATACATGTGATACTGATTCCACCATGATTAACTATTTGTAACATCACAGTACTGATTCATGTTATAACTTCCTGTACATTAAACAATGTAGGAGGGGCCCTTCCTATCAGCTAACTTGGGGCTGGATGAGGCAGGGGCACTATACTGAGGAGGAAGAACAATCAACTTGGAATTGGCCATTAAGCTCAGTTTGGGTAGTGAGCTCTGAGAAATATAAACACCTTTGTGAACCACATTGAGAGGCAAATCCACTGCCCTCCCGGGAGAATCATAACTGAAGCTCAGTACTGACTTGACAGCTCAGCCAGTCTTTCTGGGGGGAATAGCCACAGTCTCTGTACTTTCAGCACTAACTTTGGAGCTTTTGGCATTCGTGAGGGGTGCCTCTGCATGGATAGGAATGTCCAAACTGGGAGCACTGTCAGCTCCTTGCTCTGTAGGCTCTGTTTCCACAACACTTGGCTCATTTACGGAAGGTTCTGGCATAATTAGGCTTTCTGGCACTGAAGGAGGGCTGTCAGCACTCTCATAATGTTGTTCAAGTTCTGATGTGTCACCAGAGAGACTCAGACCAACAGCCCCTTCTTCAGGCAAGTCACACAGTTCTGCTAAACACAGAGAGTCTGCAGCCTCAGACGTGATACTTTGCACTTCATTTTCAGGGAGCATTGGCTCCAAGGATGAAGCTGGGGAGTTAGGCAGTCCAGAAGGCCCAGCTTCATCCCCACGATTCTGCATAGGATTTCCACGAAACAACTGACTCAGTTCATAGGAGGGATAATAGGCATTACCATTGTCACTTTCATCAGAGGTGGACTGACAGTCACTATCATTCTGGGCCTGCTGCGGGGGAAACCTTAACTCTGTAACTAATGGGGTAGGTTGACTCTGTCTCTTTTTTGCAGCAGCATGAGTCACCGGCCCAGGGGAGGCAATATCTGCTGGTTCAGCTTCAATAATAACTTGGCCGATAGGCAACAAGTGGTTACGGTGCATGGTCTTGACAGCTTTGGAGTTATTCTCTGGACGTACCTTGTACACTAGTAGATCATCCAACTTTCCAACTACTACATGAGGAAGATGGTGCCACCTATCAGCACTTTTGTGCTTGCCATATAGTCTAGCCCAATTATAATAACACCACGGTCTCCAGGCCGTAGCTTTTGACCTTTACTTTCTTATTGTGCCTCTCTTTGTTGGCGAGATTTCTCTTGGCGGCCATTGTCTGGGTCAGTTGATATGCATGGTTCAATTGAGCTTTCAGTTTCTGTACATACTGCAGGTAGTTTTTGGCTCGGACCCCATCTGTAGAGACCCCGAAGCAGATATCAACTGGCAGTCTGACCTCCCTTCCGAACATGAGGCGGTAGGGGGAGAACCCAGTAGCATCATTTTTGGTGCAATTGTATGCGTGTACCAAGGTGCTAATCTGCTGGCTCCACTTATGCTTGTCTTTTGGATGGTGGGTGCCTAGCATGTCTAGAAGGGTGCGGTCAAAACGTTCTGGTTGAGGGTCCCCCTGCAGGTGATAAAGGGTGGTTCTTGACTTCCGCACCCTCCACAGAGAGAGCATTTCTTTGATTAGCCTACTTTCAATGTCTCTGCCTTGGTCAGAGTGGATCCACTGGGGGGCACCATAGTGGACGAAGAATCTTTCCACTAGCATCTTGGCCACGGTAGAGATTTTTGATCTTTAGTTGGAAAAGCTTGTGCATACCATGTGAAAATGATCCATAACCACTAACACATTGCTAATATTCCATTGATCAGTTTTAAACACAAAACATCTATGCAGACCAGTTCCATGGGGCGCTGGTAGTGATATTGACAAGGGGCAGCCTTCTGAGGAAGGGCTTTTCTTTGGAGGCAATGACTACAGGTCTTTACATGGAGCTCAGCATCAGCCCTCATCTTGGGCCAGTAGAATCAAGATCGTATCAGGTCAAGAGTCCTGTTAATACTGAGGTGCCCCATGTAATTGTGGAGGGACCTCAGTACCAAATATTTAAAGGCTATGGACAGGACCAATTGTTGCTTGTCTACTTGACCACTATGATCCACTGTCTCTCTGTATAACAACTGATTGAGTAATTTCAACCTGGGGCCTTCTTTAAACAGTTAGGCAGTTCACAAGTCAGGGAATGCAACTTGACACATCTTTCCACACGCAGGGGCATCAAGTGTGGGTTGAATCATAGGATCTTGGGATTGAGCCCACTGAATACTGTCATTGTCAAGTTGAGGTAGTGCACTAATAATCTAGAACAGAGAAATGGCAATAGGCAGCCAGTATGCAGGTATTAGGGGCCCAAGCAATTTTACTAGACAGTTCACTGTGTCATGAACATCTGTTCATCTCTGTCAAACTTTTGGCGCAATGCTCAGATGTCAGGTTCAGACAACCTGACCCAATCACTCTTGGGCGGGCCTTCATGACAGGGCATCAGCATCAATATGGTTCAGTCCCGGTCTGTATTCGAGAGCATAATCATAGGTTGATAAGGCAGAGAGCCACCAGTGCCCAATAGCATCTAACTTAGCTGAAGTCTGTACATAGGTCAACGGGTTATTGTCGGTCTTCACCAATATATTTGCCCCATAGAGATAGTCATGAAACTGATCAATGATGGGAGCGATGGCCCATTTTAGGGCAAGGAACTCCAGCTTGTGCACAGGATAGTTTTGCTCTGACGGGGTCAAACTCCTGTTGGTGAAAGCGACCGGTCTCAAACCATCCTCATGGTCTTGATACAGCACAGCTCCTAGGCCCAGCAGACTAGCGTCCATATGCAGCACATAGGGCTTGGTAGGGTCAGCATAGGTGAGGATGGGGGCATGGGTGAGCTAGTATATGACTTCGTGGAAGGCTGCTTCACATTCGGGTGTCCAGCGGGGCCCAAAAGGTTCACCTGTGCGGAAGTACACTTTATCTGGTTCTTTGACAGCCCCTTTCTTGTATTTACAGTTGGTAGGGGGTAACCCTGGGTAAGATTCAGGAGCGGGCAAATCACCTTTGAATAGTCTTTTATGAACCTGTGGTAGTAGCCACAGAACCCCAGAAAATATTGTAGTTCTTTCAAGTTATGGGGCTGGGGCCAAGTAGTCAGTGACTCAACCTTACTGGGATCGGTCTCTATTCCTTCTGCAGATACTATGTGTCCCACATACTTCATGGAGTTTGAAAAACTGCCACTTGTCAACGGACAGCTTGAGGCTGAAGTCATTCAATCGGTCCAGCACTTTAAACAGTTGGGTCTCATGCTCCTCTAATGTGTGTCCCAACACAATGACATCATCTAGGTACACTAGGCATTCCAGCAAGTTCATATCTCCCACCGCACATTCCATCAGTGGCTGAAATAGGTGAGAAAGAGTGCAATGTCTGGATATTCTGATTCAAGTGCCAAAGCATGCTTCAGCCATATATGTTTGAACCAGAGTTCTCAGATGGTGAGGTACCAAATGAAGGCAGCCAGGTTGCAAACTCTTCGAACTCTGATTCTGAAGACACAGATAGGGATATGGCTGTGCCGGGAGACAGAGCTGGAAACACTGAATGGTGCCTGTTTGGGTCCTGTGAGGTAATGCTGACAGAGTGAGAAAGCATCTGCTGCCATGACATAGAAGCTGTTGATGACAAGTGTCAGGGTAATGTTTTAATACAGTGAACAATCATGATTACATACTGATGTTATAATTCATGTTACTATACATAATGGCTACTTTTTACAGATGCTCAGTGCGTGACACAGAGATCTGGTTGCAAACAATGTGTGCTTTGATAATGAAGTCCCATGGTGTGCCTTAGTCCAGCCTCATGAAGTCAGGCATGATGTTTTGAGAACCCAATCCAGAATCGGTAAGTTGTAGTAAATGGGAAATCAAGTAGTATTGCATCATTCCATCACTACAGGTATACTTTTGCGAAGCTGCTATCAAACCAAATCCTGGGTTGGTGAAGGTGCCTGGAGCATTTGAATGCTGGTGGGGGTGGGGTTGCAAGTGGCCCAGGGACAAAGCGCCTTCATTGGGGAGGGAGGGAGGGTATTAGAGGCTTGGTGCTTGAGCGACCCAAGGGGAGTCCTGGGGCACAGCAAGTTCCCAGCCATGTTACATGGGGAAGTGAATGACCAATGTTAATGGTGATGCCTTGACTTTGGCATGCACATCAGGCACAGAGCAATAAATTGAGAAAAGGACTATCCAGGCACTGATTGGACGGAGCTGACTGTGCTGATTCCACAGCTCCCACCAACCTGTCCCAAGCCCAGCAATGAAGACATCAGAAGTTCGTGGTGGTATGGGCACACCTCCTCCATGCCTCTGTGGAAGATCTGCAGCTCTATGGTGGAACCAGCAGGGCCACAGTTGGAGTACGGAAGCAAGGTCATATACCACAGCCTTCTCCCAAAGGCTCAGTGCCGGGGAAGTGGTAAATCTACCAATAACCCACACCCTGTTGTGCTGTATTGCGATTATGCAGTGGACCTAGGTGTAAAATTAATTTAGAATGTGTTGGTTTGTAGATATGTGTCAGTAGAAAAGGACCTTCGTGGCCCATCGAGTCTGTCAATTTTCCCTCCCTACTTACCCCCTCCCCTCACACCTCCCCTTGCCAACCCTTTGTGTTTATCCCAAACCCTCTTGAAGCCCTCTACAGTACTGGCCACCACCACCACCTCCTCCAGAAGGCCATTCCAGGACTCAACTACTCTCTCCATGAGGTAGTACTTCCTAATGTTGCCCTTAAACCACCCCCCGTCCAGTTTCAAACCATGTCCCCTAGTTCTTCTATTCACTTTAGTTGAAAAAAGGCTCTCCCACATTTTATATAGCTCCTTTACATACTTGAAAGTTTCTATCATGTCCCCCCTCTCACTCCTTGTCTCCATGGGATACAAATCCAGTGCCTGCAGCCTCTCACATAATACTTCCCCATCAGCCCATGCACCATTTTAGTGGCCCTTCTCTGCACCATCTACATGCCATTGATGTCTTTCATTAGATGGTCCTCCGGGTGAGGCCTAACCATGGAACAGTAGAGTGGCATCAGCACCTCTGTCCTTCTGCTGGTTATCCCCCTCCCTATACATGCCATCATCCTGTTTACCTTACCCACTGCCTTGTTGCACCCCCCCGGGTCATCGGAGATTATAAATCCTTGGTCCCTCTCCTGTCTGATTGCCACCATTTCCTCCCTTCCTAGTGTGTAGGTGGCATGTGGGTTCTTCCTCCCAAAGTGCATCTCTGTGCATTGTCTGGCATTGAATTTTAGGTTCCATGTTTCTAACCACTCTTCTATTATTCAAAGATCATGTTGCATGCCCCCTCAGGGTCTACCTTGTAGCACAGTTTTGTGTCATCCATGAAAAGACAGACCTTCCGTGAAGCCCCTCCGCTATGTCACTTCCATTGATATTAAACAGAAGGGCCCCAGTACTGACCTCTGGGGACCTCACTTGTCATCCCTATTTCTCCAGAATGCACACCATTTACCACTGCCCTCTGGTTCCTTCCTTTCAATCAGTTTTCTATCCATCTCATTATTTTTAGCCCCATCCCCAAAGTCCCCAACTTGTTTACCAGCCTCTTGTGAACCACTGTGTCAAAGGCCTTCCCAAAATCCAGGTAGGCCACATCCACCGACCCACCCTGATCGACCACCCTCATCACCTCATCAAAAGAATTTGATCCGGTTCGTCTGACATGACCAACACTGAGTGAAGCTATGCTGTCGAAAATCCTGCAACCTCCCCCTTCCTCCAGATAGCTCACCATTCTTTTTTCAGTATTGACTCCATTACTTTGCCAACCTCTGATGTGAGGCTAACAGTGCGATAATTGCCCGGCCTCCTCTCAGCTGCCCTTCTTATGAAGTGGCAACATATCCACCTTCTTCCAGTCATCCGGTAACCACCCTGAGTTCAGTGACAAGTTAAATAACTCCACCAATGGTTCTGCCAGAACCTCTCCAATTCTTTGAGCACCCTAGGATGTAGGCCGTCTGGCCCCATGGCCTTGTTCACCCTCAGTTTACCCAGTTCCTCACTTACTTCTTCCATACTGATTTGGCTAGAATCCACCCCCTCTCTCCCCTGTCCCTTTTCACTCAGCTCTGTACCTTTACCCTCTCCTTCTGTTGTTAAAACCAAGCTGAAGTAGCCATTTAGCACTTCTGCCTTCTCAAAATACCCCTCCACCAGCACCCCCCTCACACTTGATTCTTACTATTGTCTGCCTTACCCTCCTCCTCCTCTCCCTATGAACCGAAATAACGTTTTGTCCCACCCCCCATTTTGCCTGCTTAGCAATTCTTTCCTTTGTTTCTGCTTTAGCATTCCTGATCCTCTGCCCTTCCATCCTCAACTTCTCTTTGTAAGTTTCCTATCCTCCTCCTTGTGTCCTGTTATATTCTCTGAAAGCTCTTCCCCCCATTGCATCCCTCATTTCCATATCGAAGCACAATGTCTTATATTCTTCCCAATCCTCCTCACACAGCCTTCTGTTGCTCTCAGTAGTTCCCCTTTGATTTTACACCAGAGGTCCTCTACCCTCCCCATCCCCCATCCCTTAATCTCATTCCTGAACATCTCCCTCATCCTGGGGAAGTCTACCTGTCTGAAGTCTAGGACTTTCATAGCAGTCTGTCTAGTCCCCTTCCCTGCACACCAAACTACCTCCTATGTTTTGCCACCTGACCTGAGCCCCTGCTATCTTGACGCATTCCTTTACCCCCTGGCTTCCCCTCTTCCCACTCCTCTCTACATTCTTCCATTTCACAACTCCTTTTCTCCCCTTGCATGCTCAGCATCCCTTCCACACACCGGGCCCCCAATTTCTGTGTTGCCACTCCCTCCCCCGAGAAACCAATACCCTCCTTCAGTCAGTTTATCCCCTTTCCCTGTGCCCTTTCCATTTCCCCACAGTGACAATATCATGCCCTTCTGTCACTCCTGCATCACACGCGTCATTGTGTCCTGGATTCACAAGGTCACATTTCGATAATTTGGTAATCTGGAGGCACATGTTAGAGTGACTACTAAAATGTCTAACATAATTGTATTCACGATATTTTTTAGTTCCGGTATTTCATTCCACAGGCTTCTAACATTTCAAGAGAGCACCTATTTTATACATGGCCAAGAGCCAAACAGATTACTGTGTTCTCCCATGCCATTTTTAAAAATTGTTTTGTCATTACAGGACTTATCGATGGGTGGCATACACACAATTATCCCATTGGATACACCAACACCTGGACAAGAAAGTACAACGTGTTATCCCAGCGTGTGCTGTTTGGGCAATACGCCACAAGTATCCTGAGGAGTCTGGACATTATGTTGGTTTTTACAAGGCTGATGAACCCTCATTTACATACTGATACATTACAGAACATGTCTGTGCATGAAAGTCAAGAATTTGGGACATACGCTGTTGTTTAAATAGTTTTATGCGGCACCATACTGCACCCCCTATTGGGTGTAACACAGAGAAAATAATATCTGCATTTCTGAACAGTTGTATGAGGCATAAGTAAAGTTGTAATTTTTAATGTATTCATTGTAGTTGTTAATTGTACTGATTGATAGGTGACAAATTCAGGTCAACAACAGTCATAGGAGGGGGCATGGCTAGCTGGCAGCATGGAGGACACTTGGTAACATCGCCCCTGGAGTGATGGCTCAAAACTTTAAAATTCAGCTGAATAACTGTTAGAGTGGCCTCTGGTGGGCGATCCTCATCTTTCTTACCCTGATGTCTTCTGAAATTCTAAAATCGGCAGGCGGTTGCAATTTGGGGCTAAAACATCGGCCAGAAAAAGTGAAAGTGAACTATGTCACTCAGGGGCCTCCTTCACCAGCCACAAGTACAGACAGTGTGCAAACTGAAGGCGTTGTGATGGAACTAACTAAAATGCTAGCTGAGGTCCCCGAAATGCTAGCACAAATGCGAAGCAACATGAAAGCCGGCTTTCAAAATTTAAACACTCAATTCTCACACCTGCAATCTGTGGTTATTAGTTTAACAGAGATGACCACTACTCACACTTCCCAAATATGTGAGTGGGAGCGCAGAATGAGTGACATGGAGGATACATATACGGGAGCATCAGCAGAGCAAAATGTCCTTTTATCAACGATTACAGACCTAAAAGAGCGTTTAGATGACCAGGAGAATCGTTCCCGTAGATCCAATATCTGGATTATTGAACTGCCTGAGAGGTTGACGGGGAGGAATCTGAACGTTGAGATTCATAGATGGGTAGTCAAGAAACTGGCCTGGGAGAGGAGGCTGAGAGTTTTGAAATCAAGAGGGCCCACAGAGTAGGCTCAACACCAAAACCTGGAGATCACCCCCACCACTGTCTTATAAAATATTTGTGGCTTCAAGATAAGGAGATCGTGCTGCAGAAGGCTAGAAAGATGGGCCCCATAAAAGTCGAAAATGCTACTGTACACATACAGTATATCAGGATTACAGTTGGGAGTTGCAGGTGAAAAGGCAGAAGTTCAAGCCGGTTAAAAATAAACTGTACTGGCTAGGGTGGAAATCTTCTTTCGCATATCCAGTGAGGTTGCGAGTGGACAGACCAGGACAGAGTCTTCGATTCTTCACGTGCCACAAAATGGCAGAAAGATGGCTTGAGGAGGAGGAGAGCAGGAGAGCTGGACCACAATTTAGTGTAGAATGAGGTGTGTATCACTTAGCTTTTATTTTGGAAGCTGCTTTGCCAATCTATTTTTTTTCATTTCTGTTTTGCTTCTATTATTGGGCCTTGTATAATATCCTGGGTCTCTTATTTCCTTCTCATAGGATTTATGGCATTGGCAGCTATGATGTGAGATCAACTTAATGAAACTTTAACAGCAGGACTTGCTTGCCATAGTATACACCCCGACCAGTCTTGGGACCCAGGTATCAGTGGGAGATTTCAGTGCCTCTTTGTGTGTCGTGGAATGGGGAGGAGAACCTGCTGTTTGTTTTGACCCTTCAGAGAATAGGATTTGGGTTAGCTCATTTAGCTGGTCAATGTCTAAGTGACAGTATACAATGGAGATTGCACACTTCCGAACCTACTTTTATAGGGGGTTGGTAACACAATATGAGACTCCACAGCATGAGCCAATTGTATTAGAAAGTGCTTAAGGGACATAAATGTAAATGTTGGTGGATTAGTGATCTGTGTCTTGGGATCCTCACCTTATTACTCCTGATACAAGCAGTGTTATTGCAAAGCTCAATTGGGGAGCATATTCTTTGCCTTGTAACTTGGGCTTTTTCATTAATTTTTTTTCTTTTTGATATCTCTATGTCTTATCAATTGTTGTTGTGAGAGGTTCTGTTTCTATGTTATTCAGCTGCTCAATGTGTTTGTTAATTGCCTGGCCTGAGGGCCGTTACCCCATACTACAACAATAAAGCTAGAAATATGGGCACAGAGTTATACTGCTGCCTAATGTTTGTAGTGGGATTTCTGGCGGGGTTTATACTCGCAAGGGGGGAGATACTTAGCTCTAATTGGACCGATCAATGGAATACTGTTTGTAAGGGGGAAGAAGGGATTAGAAGATGTGGGGGAGGGAGTTTTACTTGGCCTATAAAGTCAGGCACTACATGGCCCTTACACTTGTGAGAGGGAGTGGAAGCTTCACCACAGTTCCACTTTAAATTGCTGTCCCTGGTGGATGATGGCCTGAGCTTTTTATGATGTTAGAATGCTTGATGATTTGACCTGGTCACAGAATTGGGTTTATTGCTGGGGCTATTAGCTATCCAATTGGGGTGGGAGGATGGAGCTGGGTCATTGGAGAAAAGAGTGTGGATGTTTGCAAGCTATCTACCAGACTTAAATCACATATTGAAAGGCTGTTTCATGATGAGGGATGATGTTAAATGCCTGTCATGGGATATCAATGGTTTAAAATCCATTTTAAGCACAAAAGGGTCATGACAGAGGTACGCAGAACCAAGGGTGGAATAGTTCTCTTACAAGAGACACACTTCTCCCATCCTGAATCTCAAAAAACTGCTGCATTTATGGGTGGTACTTGGGTATCATCAACATTCTCCTCTAAAGCTAGGGGGCCTCTATATGGATCCCTGTGGGTTCCCCAGTGCAGATCTTGGGCTCCCTGGTGGATCAATTTGGCCGCTATGCATTAACCAGAGTGGAGATTCCGGGTAGAGGGATAGTGTAGATTGGCTCAGTATACGCCCCTAATGTTGACAACCCTGGCTTCTTTCAGAAGTTAGCATTGGACATGTCATGCTGGGATGGCCTCTGGTTACTTGGTGGGGGGGGACTATAATTGTGTAACTGACACAATTCTAGATTGATCAAACAAAGTCCTTATCACTAAATCCCACAATGCCAAGGCTCTGGAAGCATTACAAACTGATTTTGATTTGGTGGATGCCTGGCATTACCTAAATCATTCTGGATGACAATATAGTTTTTACTCACATGCTCACAACTCTTATGCCCGAATAGATAGGATATTGCTGTCCAGTCTTTTAGTTGCCAACCTGGGGGAGGCGGGCTATCTGCCGATTATGATCTCGGATCATGCATTACACTGTGTTACCATTCGAGGCACAGGCTCTTCAGTAGGCTCTGAAGAATGGAGATTGGACCCACGGCTGCTGAAAAATCAGGATTACCTTACACATATAGGGGAGAGTATACAAGAGTTTTTATATTTTAATTGCAGAGGGGACACTTCACATTGCATACGCTGGGAAGTTTTGAAAGCATATGTGAGAGGGCAGTCCATTGCTTTTGCCTTGTGGGAGAAGTACAATGTCACTGGAGAACTGGAATTTCTTAGAACCAAAATTGAAGCTTGTGAGGGCACATATTACATCCCACAGCTGCTTTATATGGGATATTGAAGAAGTTAAAATGGAAGCTAAGTACCCTGTCAAGTGTTCAGCTAGAGAGAACAATTCTTCTCTTCAGTGCGGGACAGTATTTTGATGGCGACAGAGCAGGGAAGTATTTAGCCTGGCAGATTAAAGGAAGGAGTCTGCAAATCATAAGCAAGTTTATAACAATAAGGGAACTTGTAAGGAGCACGAGGAAATAGGTGATACATTTGGAGACTTCTATAATTCACTCTATTCCTCTGAATGTAATCCTCATAGGATGAGTATTACAGCTTCTTTAGGAGATCCCCCTAAACAAGTTTAGCAATGAGGAGGCGGTGGAGCTTGATTCACCTTTAACAGAACAACAAATTAGGAATGCATTGAAAGCTCTTAAAAGTGGGAAGACCCCGGGTCCTGATGGATTGTCAATAGATTTTTATAAAGCCTTTGAAGGCCACCTATTTGAATCTCTATATGATGCTATAGTAAAGGGATTACAGGAGGAAAGGCTACCCCCCCCTCCACATGGTCTGCTGCCATTACAGTTCTGCCCAAACCGGGAAGACCCAACTTTATTCGATTCCCTGCAACGGACTGGGGCGGGTGGGTGACTGGCTGCATCGGGTTCCCCCCCCCGAGATCGCTTCTAATCAATTGCTTGGGTCGAGGCACCGGCAGCTCCTGAAAGCCGGGCAGACCTCCCCTGGACATTCTGCCTGCTCCCACTGTCCAAGCCAGCAAATGGAGGGAAGAACAAGCTCCTTTGTCTGTGGTCATTTTTCGCGGCTCTGTTGGCATGCTGAGGAGGACTCCTGCAATTGGCTGCTGGGGTCAGCGGCGACTTGGAGGGCATTTAAAAGTCTGCCCTGCTTCTATTCATCTGATTCCCTGCAACGGACTGGGGCGGGTGGGCGACTGGCTGCATCGGGTCCCCCTCCCCCCGAGATCGCGTCTGATCGATTGCTTGGGTCGAGGTGCCGGCAGCTCCTAAAAGCCGGGCGGACCTCCCTTGGACCTTCTGCCTGCTCCCACTGTCCAAGCCAGCAAGCGGAGGGAAGAACAAGCTCCTTTGTTGTTTTAAATTTCTCGCCCACCCACCCTGTGGTAGTGGAGACTTAAATAGGCGGCTATCAGTCGTAAGCCTGCCCTGACTGCCTCTCCCCAATCTAATTCCCTTACTCACTTAACTAGGAGGAGCTTCCTTCCCACGTCACCAGCTCACTATTCCCTAAGCTTTGCCCATCTGCTACAACTTTCAGCTGAGATTCTCCCTGGCTCTCTTCACTCCTGCTGCCGCCAGGTACTTCTTGAGCGTGCCCTGTTTTTCCCTGAGATTTAGCCTCTCAAACAAGTGCTATTTCAACCCTCGGAGTAACTTTCTCATGCAGGCACATCGGAGTGCACCTGTTTTTCCCCTGCGACTGATTCCTTTCAAATTAGCGCTAGCCTAACCACTATATTGCATTTTCCTGCTGGACAATTTTTGCTGGACTTTTGCTATAATCTCTAATGGTAGCTAACGTAACTTGTCTCTTTTCTGTCTCCTACTGTCGCTGTGCCTAAGGTCAACTTGTACTGCTAGCCTTGGTTAGTCCTATTCTTGCTGCAACAAATCCAATCCTCAGCCTACTGTATTCCACTGTCACTGTAGCTTAAGGGCTGGTCATAATCGCACCTTAAGGACTTATAACGTTAGCCTGTGTTTAATAATACATAAAAACTACGTTATGTACCAGCAACGTTAGCCTGTGTTTAATAATACAGGTAACCGACACTCTGTATCCGCAGCCTAACTGTTAGTCTATAATACTGATGATCCTACACTTTGCCGGTGATACCGTGTTGTAAGCTTTAATCCTGTTCTCTTCTATAGCATTACAAATGACTTATAACGTTAGACTGTGGTAAATGACACATAAAAACTAAGTTCTGTATTTGCAGCCAAATTTGTTAGTGAATCTTATTGCAGAACCGACACAATATAGGTGGTACTGTGTTGTAAGATCTAATCCTGCTTTCTTCTATTGCAAGACATTGTGTTGCAGTAGGTTCCACAAGCAACCTAGACGCTCAGTGACTCCTGCCTGTATTTGATCTTATCTCCCGAGGCAGTAACGCATGTTGTACCCTGCTGGCGTGCCTGTGTTAGTGGTCTCTTCCCCCAAAGACCTACGCGCATTACTAACTCTCTGGGAACCTGTTACTAAGGCCGTGAACTGCTCTTGCCATATGTATCTGTCTGGGTGCTGAACTTACCCCTGTGCACTAGCAGCGGTAGTGTTGTACTAGGGAACTTAGACATAGGCTCTACCACCTGTAACAATCCCGTTGCCTCCTGGCCCTGTACTTGATATCAAGGCGAGAAGCACAGATAAGCCCTATCATACCCCCCTCCAACTGGAATAGGGGCACTATCCTCGCAACAATTTTCATTCTGGTGCAACTAGGGTCTGACTCCCTCACCAGAAATGCCTTCTGCCCCCACGACCCTCATGGGGAGTCAAGAGAGAGCATGATCGGACATTTTTTGTGTCCCTCCCCAAGGTGTAACTTTCTTCTCCTAGCAGCTCATGAATTATCTCAGAAAGGGTCCTTTACAGGGTCCTTCTCTTTAGTAGGAGCCCAACCCCTTGTCAGATCATCCTGTCCATTCCACTTCCAACCCTCACTCTCCTGAGCTCACTAGCTGCCCTGCTACTAATGGCAGGTGATATCCAGCCTAACCCTGGTCCAGCGACATCTAATGTCTCTATCTCCTCCCCCCTAGAAAAGGCTTGGGATGGGGCCAAGGGTCTGAGGCTGGTGCACATGAACATTGCAGCCTGAGACCGAAGATCTCAGAGGTACAGGCATGGCTGTCAGTCTACAAACTGGATCTATGGCGGTCTCGGAGGCCTGGCTAAAACCCCACATTCTGGATCACAGTAGAAATCTCCGATTACGTCCTTTTCAGAAAGGATAGATCCTCTAAAAGAGGTGGTGTGCTAATATATGTTAAGGACATATCCCTTCCTCCCTCATCAGGCTGCCCTCGACTATGTCCCTGGACGCTGAAGCAATCTTGATGCGGCTCATAATAGGTGGTGCTAAACACCTCACTCATTAGCTGTGTATACAGCCTCCTCCTAATGCTCTCAGCTCTCTGGATGCACTCCTGAAGAGCCCAGTGGTTGACACTGCATCTGAGATTATCCTCTTAGGCGACTTCAATTTAAACTGGGGACATGAAGTGAAGTCCGCCATCAACGAAATGGTGCACGACTCCCAACTCGCTCAAATTATTACCCTTCTGACCAGAATGAACCACAAAACTGGCAGGCACTCTACAATAGACTGGGTCCTGACCTCATCCCCAAGTAATGTAAAGCTGGCCGGGATCCTGGACGATGCCTTGAGTGACCATTCACCTATATTTGCCATTTGGAAAAATAGTGGTATCAAAATCCCTCCTAGAACTTTTACTACTAGGGACTACTCCAACTTCCACCCTGACCAGCTTATAGGCTACCTTAATAGTATTGATTGGAGCCCCATCAGACACCTACCTAACCTGGAGGAAGCTGTAAAATTTTTCCAAGCCACCCTTACTAGAGTCACTGACCTTGTTGCCCTATGAAACCCATAGGGTTAAGGGTAGCTGTTATAAGTGGATCTCACCACCCTGGAAAGCTCTGATGGCTACTCGGACAAAGCGTGGAAAAATTCAGGACAACAAAGTTTCCTGTGGACTTTACTAGATACAGGGACCTTAGGAACCAATGCAAACTGGCCATAAAGAAAGCTAAGAAAGAATATATCACTAATCTCCAAAAACTAACCTGGGAAACCCTAGACACTTCTGGTCACACATTAATGAACTCCTAAAAGGACATACTAAAACAATAACCTGTCGATTCCTGCTTAACGGGAACTACTCAAGAGGCGCCACTCATAGCAGAGGCCCTAAACGGAACTTCACAAATCTTGATGCGCATAAGGCGGATCCTTAGATAACAGGATCGAGCCTACTTGCCCTGCCCTGTGAACTTGACCGCCTCTGTTTCATCTGTGGCTGGTTAGGTTAGGAGGTTCTGCTCAGCCTTAAATCCCTGCGGGCGAGAGGCTCCGGGGGTCCTGATGGGATCCAGACTCGAATCCTCAAGGAGGGTGCCCCAGCATTAGCCAAGCCTCTAACTTGGCTGATAAACCGGTCCATTATGGAGGGTCTGTCCCTGAGCCTGGAAGCAGGCCCTAGTGATCCCTATTCACAAGGAGGGTCTACCAACCTATTGGGAACTATAGGCCTATCTCCTTGTTGTGCGCTATAGCAAAATACAAGAGAAGCTAGTCTACTCCCAACTCGTGAATATCTGGATACTCACCAGATAATCTCTTACGTCTCAGCACGGCTTCAGAGCCAAGCACGGGACCGAACATTGCTCTAACCAAATTTTCGTAGAAATCCTGTGCAATAATGACTCAGGGGTTAGCACAGGCGCGTCTTCATAGACCTCTAAAGCATTTGACCTGGTAAACCACAACCTCCTTTTACAAAAAATGGGCTCTCTGGCCTGGACACACATGCCCTAGGATGGTTTGCAGTTACCTCACGGGCCGTACTCCAGAGGGTCAAGTGGAAAGACTATGTCTCCCAGTCGGCACCGCTCAAAGAAGGGTACCTCAGGGTTCAATACTTCGCCCCATTCTCTTTACTCTGTTTATAAATGATCTGCACTTACATTGCGGGAGCAGCAGCATCATCCAATACGCGGACGATGCTGTCATTTACCGAGCCTCCCCTAACTTAGGAGAACTGAAGCATGCCCTTCAAGAGGACATCCTTCAGATGGAGGACTGGCTTACCCAGAACAAAATGGTGTTAAATACCAGCAAAACAAAGGAGATGTTGTTCGGGCCCAGATCCTTGGCAACCGAGAGGTCGCTGCTCCTCCAGCTGCAGTCCAGAGGCGGTGCTAAACTTGAGGTGGTTACCTATACAAAATACCTGGGGCTAACCCTGGACCAAGACTTCACCCTAAAAAATCATGTTGACCAACTCACCAAAACCATACATGGGAAACTCGGTATCCTCCACAGATTAAAGGATCAGATTTTCCCTGAAGCCAGAGTTGCCATCGCAACTAGTGTCCTTCTCCCTAAGCTCACTTACGTGGCATCTGTTCTCCAAGGCATTGCCTCTACGGAACTTGGCAGGCTCCAGACCCTATACAATAAGATTGTCCGTTTTGTCACGTTATCACACCCCAGGACCCACCACTGCGAGGCTCAATCTAAGCTCAGCTGGCCGTCATTGGAAGCCCGCCTCATCTACCCAACACTATGCCTCACATTCAAGCTTCTGGGGCCCACATCTCCCCCTAGTCTCAAAGGAATAGTTAGGGTAAAATCCAATCTGAGGTGTCTTCATTCCTCAGGTCAAAATCTCCTTGTGGTCCCCAAAACAAAGACCAAAGCTGGGTCCAGGTCCTTTGCTTTCTCAGCCCCTTCCTTCTGGAACAAACTCCCGCTGGAGGTACGGGAGGCAGGGTCTGGCCCCTGCTTTCGGTCTAAGCTCAAAGCACACCTGCTCGACAGGAGCACTTGCCAATGCCTTAGGATCTGACCTCCAGGCAGGGCCCTCCTCACAGGGAGTTAGTAGTCTTCCTCCCATCTAGCTGTAAAAAAAAAGTAATCTGTTTTTGCCTCGTGGCTTTCACTGTTAGACAATATGTAATTTACCCAATATGTACTGCTCTGTTTACCTGTATGTACTTTCTGCTTACCTGTATGTTACCAATATGTACTGCTCTGTTTACCTGTATGTATTTACTGCTTACCTGTATGTTATATTTTACCCCCCGGGTCGCCCCTGAAAAAGGGAACTCCGGGGCCCAGTGGGCCTACCCGGTCAACAAAATTCAATAAATAAATAATATGCTCTTCCTATAGACCCATTTCCCTATTGACAGCGGACTATAAGATCTTGGCAAAAGCTCTAGCATCTAGACTAGAGAATGTGCTGCCCGGTATAGTGCATCCAGATCAATCCTACTTTGTTAAGGGGCAAATGGATAAGCATAACATTAGGCATCACGTTAAATATTATATTTCACTGGGCTAGGACTAAGAGATCCCATGGGGCTGTGGTGGTGGCTTTAGATGCAGAAAAAGCCTTCGACCGTGTGGAGTGGGGGAACTTGTTTTACACTCTGGATAGGTTGGGAGTGGGACCCTCTTTTTCTGCATGAGTTCAGACATTATATCAAGTCCCCTCAGCACAAGTCATGGTAAATGGCCAATTGTTGAACTCCTTCCAGTTGGGCAGGGGAACACGTCAGGAGTACCCCTTGTCACCATTGCTGTATGTATTATCTCTTGAACCATTGGGGGAAGCACTTTGGGCACACAAAGAGATTACAGGTTTCGTGGGAGGAGGCAGAGAACACAAAATTGCAATGTATGCTGATGACCAATTACTGTACTTGCAGAGCCCTACTGGGGATTTACCTCTGGTTCATAAATTAATGGGTGCTTTTGGTAATATCTCTGTGCATAAAGTTAATTGATCTAACAGTGAGGTGCTACCAGTTGGCACTAAAGATCGGGCACAGCTTATTGAGCAGCTGGGGGGACTTCAACTTGTTCAGAGAATAAAGTACCTGGGGTGCAGATATCTGCTTCTAATGGGGAGCTGTATAAACTTAACTAAAAGCCGCTCTTAACTGAAATAGCAGAAAATTGTGACCAGTGGGTGGCACTGCCTATCTCCTTACTGTAGAGTAGGGTAGTAAAATGTCTATATTGCCTAGATTGTTATATTTGTATCAATCCCTCCCTATCAAGATACCCCAGATGCATTTTAAACAGGGGATGCAACAATACATAAATTTCTTTGGCAGGGGCGAACTAAAATAGCTAGGCGTGCTATATAGAAGGCATGGGAGGGGTGTAGCCTGCCAAATCTTAAATTTTACTATTGAGCAGCACAATTAGCCTTTATACCAACTGGGGATGATATAAGGGGATGCCCATGGGTAGGTCTGGAGGAGGAACTGCTGGAGGGGAACCTCCGGAATGACACCCTAGTAGTCAGCCTTGGCAGTCTAACACCAAGACATCTTTACAATCCTTTCGCAGCCACTACTCAATTACTATGGTTAAACACTCATAAAAAGATTGGATTTCCTAGGGGCAGGTCTCTTAACCTGAGTATTTTAAGTTTTATGAAGTTAGAAGGGGGATGTACCACCAAAATGGTACAGCGACTGTGGGCATGGAGGAAAAAGGGGTTGTTGGCAATCAACCAACTTTATGAAGGGGGGTCTGTTAATGAGTTTCACCCAAATCTGCGCCAAATGGGATATACCAGCAGGTGACTTTTTTCTTTACTTAGTTCGCCAACGCTATGGTACCAACATACGCAATGCCAATAAATGGTCAACTCCCTCTCCCTTTGAAGAGGAGTTGTTTTGCCCACAGCTGATAGATAGGCCAATGTCTATTTACTATAGGGCACGCATGAGCTCACTTCCTCAAACACCCAGTCAGAGTCAACAAAAGTGGAGTGTAGATCTCTCCACTCCTAGAGACACAAAAACTTGGAGTCTGGCAAGTTCCCACTACCTATACTGCTCACGCAGTAATAAACAGAGACAGATTCAGCTGTACTTCCTCCACAGGGCCTATGTGACTCCCAGTTGGTTATACAACCTAGATGAAAATCAGCCATCTGTATGTTCCAAATGTGCAGTTGAGGCTGAATTCCTATACTTATCACTTGCCCCTTTGGTGATTTCATTCTGGCATGAGATGCATAATATTATGTCACAGGTCCTGGGGTATGCCCCCACCAAATCACCTCTAGAATTACTACTGGGAGCTGACCCCAATCACTCACACCGAAGGAGATCAAATTCCTTATGGTCACTAGCTCTAATAAATGCTAGAAGATCAATAGCACAGTCTTGGATATCCACTGCACCTCCAACGGTGACAAGATGGATGCAAAACATGAACCACTGTATGGTGCTGAAAAGGGTGCAGCGGGGAGCACAGGGCAAAATATATTTTGGGGCAACATGGGAACCCTGGCTACAAGCTGTAGAGGTTGGCATAGTCTTCGACTAATCATCTGATAACTATAAAGTCGCCAACTATTGATTATCAAGTGGCAACATGATTTTCAGTTTAAAACCAGCTGCTCCCTCACCTAGCACATATCTAGCTTTTTTTTATGTTAATAAGGGCACATCTATTCCTCCATGCATTGTAACCAGTATATAGTACTGTATTATGCTGCCTCTTAACATGTATCTGTACCTACTGCTGATGTATTTTATATATATATATATGCATTGCTCTGGATATGATGGAAACTTTTCACACTCACAATAAAGAAATTTTACAAAAAAAAAATCATAACGACAGCATGCCATGATTTACTGTAAACTAAATTTTAGATAACATATATTATAAGAGGTGCGAATCAATTGGGAAACATGTTTACGAGGGCAGAAAGCATTACAAAATCTATTAACATATGTACATTTTCAGTATAAGTCTCTTAGCTGTCACATTTGTGAAAGATCAACACTATGTTGTGGCACATATGATTCATTTGCATGTCTATCAGTTACACTACTGTTTCAGACTTTTGAACTGTATTACATGCGGCTTAATCAATTCTAATTTCTCTGATTGAGGAATTTCTGCAATGTTCTTTGGGACCTGTTTCTGTTTCACGGGTGTTGGTGTTAGTTGGCTTTCTTCCTCTTGGTCAAGTCGCTGATCATGTTCTTCAGGTAACCAAAGTTCTTGCTTTCTCTGCTTGGCTTTGTGACCCATGCTTTTTTGCTTTTGGGTTAGACCACTTTAAACCTCTCTTCACCAAACTTGTCCACAGCCATTGGCCTGGAGACATTGTTATTGTGGTCCATGGCAGCCAGTTGGTGTCTTGCTACCATACCTTGATGCGTGAAGTGATGCCTCTTGGGGCAGTACTTCAAGACAAGTGAAAGGTAAACTTCCTGGTCACCAGTGTGGCAGAACATGGTTGCCTTTCCAAGATCTTTCAGGAATTTTTTATTGAAGACAGTTTTCTTCAAAGCATTGTGCACAGGAGAATGTGGTTTCAACCATATTTTTTTCTGCTGCTTTTCTCGTGTTAGATTGGAGTGTGAACATTTCTTGAACTTCTGGCTATCTGACCAACTGTGTTTGTTCACTGTATGGTGAACCACAGAACTGACCATTTCTCTTAACCTTTGAGCATCTCCATCACAACTGGCACAACTCCACCAGAAGTGATTCGACACAGACCGAATCCATGCCGCCAATTCAGCTTACTCCTTTTTCTTTGAATGTGCAAATAGTTCCTTTTTAACCACTTATCTAGGTGCCACACATCATACTCATGGTTAATGTGGTGGTTAGACATATACACTTTGTTCATAAGGCTGGATATCTGTATGTGACGGTCTGTGGCAATGGTGGTAATGGGAACGCACACTCAATCAGGTAATCAACTGAACGTTTGAAATCCTTCTTTCCATGTTCGTTGAGTATTTGACTTCAGAAACCTGCACCAATGTGAAATCAACTATTTTAGATGAGTTCTGTTCCATAATGTGTAAATGCCATATCTGGCAGAAAAACCAGGAGAATCGCAGCACCCATCCCCACAAAGTACCAGTGACTCTTTGCCCTTCATCTCCTCAGCTATGGTCTTCTGCTGTCTTACATATTCCTTGTTAATCATTGGAAATATGTATTTACTTTGAATCTTCATGTAAGTGACACTGGAGATAAACTGCAAATAAGGTAGAGCAGAAAAAAAACATAGTTTGTGGAATGAATTTCCACTATAAAGAATTGCAGCACATATTTCAAGGTTGCCTGAACCCATTTTCTTCAAAATAGGTTAGGAGACCCATGTCCGGTCATGGCTTTCACTACAAAACATTTAAATGGATAACAGTGATCCCTGAGTGTTAGCTGTCATGTGTACAATTAGTGCACCACACGTCCTGCATAGTTGTAGCAGTTCCTTTATGTTACCGTACGTGACAAGGAATTTGTGATTGTCACTCACAGTGGTGTGAGTATCATCTCCATCATCAGATAAATCATCACCGTCCGACTCATCTGTGTCAGACGGTTTGTAGTCAGAGTCTTTCTCATGGGGATCACTGTAATCTGGATCCGAAAGATCTGATTTATCCTCGATCACATCCTGTTGTGCACAGATTCTTGGGACATATACAGATGGGTCAAATACAGTTGGGTAGGAGTGATCATTTGCAACTTTTTCAAAGTCCCTAGTGAAATTAAACTCTTACTCTGGCCACTGGCACCACTGGTCCATAACAGATGGCATTTCAGTTTAAGTACGCACACTGCAAAGCACTTTGCTATGTGGGCAAACAGGGCAGCTGCATTGATCCTGAAATGAAAAGGATACTGTCACAGTTGGTATGAAAATACCTACCATTGAAGCTGTGAACTGTATCTCAATGTCTTCAGCAGGTAATGACATGTTATAATCTGGTATCTCAGTACTGTCCATTGGGTTAACTGCACTTTCATTGGAAATGGTGGTGCTGCTACATGCCTTCAGTGCAATAATGAGTGTGTTACAATATCGATGGATGACATGTGACTTACAATATGGTCACAGTTGTCCAATGTAAACAAATTAGCCCTCTGTGCATTTTTTATCAAGCCTTATCACCGCATAATCACAATTATAAAAAGGGTCTCAGAAATTATGCAGTCTGATTGCCTGTTAGGATTCCAACAGCCTTACATCAATCCCCGTTACACTGTCAGGTACAGCCAGATAACAATGACACATGGATTCTTCCTGTCAGCATTCCATTCTCTGGCACTTCTGAATGACTGGAATACTGCATTCTGATTTTCTGAACCAGCATTCTTAAACTGTTGGTGGAAGAATTATTTTATTAAAAATGTCACTGTAAATGAGGAAAACATTCAAAAAGTTTTCTTTTAACACTTTTCTTTTGTTTTTGTTTTTTTTATAAGAGCTATAAGACACTCCCAGGAGTTAGATTAACAATCAGTTAATCACCCATAGGAGGGCAAGATGGCACTCAGCTGCACCTTGTGCCATAATACACCCTTAGAGGGTGATTAATAGACTGTTAATCTTACCCATGGTCATGCCTTATTGGTAAGTTTTGGGAGTATGACAGAAAGTCTGTTTCCATACCCTGTGATCACTTTGTCAAGTCAAATGGTAGAACCGCATTGCCATTACCACATTCTCAGTCTTTTTATTTTAGAAATCAGTGATCATTGCTTGCCGAAGCAGGCTTGTGCACATTGACAGCAGACCAGCGCTAACAACTGGCGCCAATGTCTGCCACTGACATGCGCCATTTAATGATGCACCTCCACCTGATTTTGTTCCTGTGTTGCAGTGGTGAAGTGGAGATAGCATAAACAATACAGGATAGGTATCGTTATGATGATCAGTCATGATACCTCCTCCTCAACATCTTCATAGCATCCCAATTTCAGTCACAAGTATTTGTCTCGCGATTACACAAGGTAATTGTTACTGCAAAATCCTCTGTACCAACAGGCCAGTAAACTGCACTGCGTCAGTATTGTCATTATAATAAATTAGGTAATACCGTACCTTTCTAAGTCGTTTAATCTCTGCTCGTCATTCGCTGCATTCTCTCCTCTTTGTGGTTGCTGGTGCAGTGTCGGTAATATGCCGATGCTGACATCATTTCAGTATTAGAGGTCTTTTACATTCAGTAGCTCTGCCTGTAAATTTGTAATCCAAATAAAAGCGAAAAGCTCTCAATGATTATTGCATTAAACTTGAGTCACAAAATAACAACATGATACTCACATAACATCATGGCATCACTAAGTGTGCTGGTTATTGTTGTCCATGGTGTGAGACAATGTTTGTTGGCTGTAACATTATTAAGTATGTTATGACTGTTGTGGTGGCAAATAGTAAATCTGTGCCAAGGTTGACATGAAGCTGATGGTGTCGAAGCGGTGTTTTCTGTTTGATCCATTTTCCATTGTGTGAGTAAGCATGTTTATGTCAGTATGAAAGAACGCAATGGATTTCCACAACTGTATGCTGTTTAGTTAAAGAGGACCATCTCTGTTCTAGTCAGCACGCTTGTGCTGACAACCATACCCTGTTTGGTATCAGTCTACAACTACGATGTGTGAGCACGCATCCACCAATGAAGCAAACATTATATGGATGCTCAAACCATCTCTGGTGTTTCCACAAACGAAAGCAACCTTGGTCCTTTCCCTAACTCGGTTCCTGAGCATATTGCAAGTGGTAGCGCTCAAGCACCGCAATCCATGGCGCCACCAGGCCGCTCACAATGAACCAATGTAGCACATGTTGTGGTTAATGTCAGGGTCAAACTACGTAGTGACTTGATCATTAAAGACAAGGTGCACACTGTCATGTTTCCAGCACCCCACCCCCAAACATAGATGATAGCTGACCTGCTCCAGTGTTGATTGGTATTAAAAATCCCATGCTGTTCAGTCCACTAAAAAAGTTACTGCACTCCTAATTTGTACTCCAAGAAAAACAGAGCTGCTTCATGAATCTCCTGACATGCACCCAGGCAGGCACACATAGCCCCCTTTTGTGATGTCAGAAAATCAGTGCTGCGTGTGTGGGCTGCACTTCAGTCTTTCAGACTCTTTCCCACTCACAGGGCACACATGATATAAGCTGAGATCTGTTCTGTGAGGGTAATGGTTATTTGCATCTTCTGGATCAGACAGCAGAATTACTTCTTGTCATGCTTACAGGCACCTTTAGAGGAACTCTGGGACAGAGGAAAGTACAGACTAGGTGACATACCATCTCGTGGCACCTTCCCTGCATACAGTATGCTGGGAGGCCTGGGCAAGTCTTTCTGCTATGCCCTGTAATTATCCAGTGATCCACAACCATCTGAATGGCACTGCATGCTTACACTGGCAGGACAATGAACAGACTGACAAAATGTCCTACTGTCTTTTAAAATGTGTAATTGTGTGACTGTCCAGAGTGTGTCTAGGGAAGAATGTGCCAAAAAAAGTATTGATCATTGAAAAAGGAATCTGTAACTGATCAATCAAGAATAAAGAACATCTAAATAGTTCAGTACAGTCGTGTAATAACACTGTCCAGGTGAATAAGCGGGGAGAGGAGTACAGCAAGCTTACTAAGCAAACATTTATATACTTAAGAGTTACAGCTGCCTTACATCTACAGCAGGCATATGTATCCTGCAGTAGAGCATAGCATTGTAGTACAGCAGGGTTAGTGAACATATATAATAGAAATATATAGATAGATAGATAGATAGATAGATAGATAGATAGATAGATAGATAGATAGATAGATATATGTAGGCTGCAGGTTTGGATATGCTGAAGAGATTTGTA
The DNA here is from genome assembly GCA_016271365.2 of Neoceratodus forsteri. Taxonomy (NCBI): domain Eukaryota; kingdom Metazoa; phylum Chordata; order Ceratodontiformes; family Ceratodontidae; genus Neoceratodus; species Neoceratodus forsteri. The sequence continues at coordinate 866,838,945 of CM028130.1, forward strand.
TAAGCACAAGTACAGCACATTATAACAGAACAACAAGGTATGTAGTCAGCCCAGTATAGGACAGCAGTATGTTTACTGGACATGGATCTATAGAGGTACAGATGGCTTATATATATACAGAAGGACTTACCTACAGAATGACAACACAGTATATGACTACAGCAGTATTGATGAACATATGTATCTGTGTTGTGCAAATAGTAAACTCCATTTTCAGGGCAAAATTCAATCATGTCACCACAACACATACTGCAGTAGGCATCATTAACAAGCATTTGTCAATGCCGAATGTTTGCTTGCTGGCATTGGCATTGGTAGTGTAGAAGTTACAGAGCTGCATAATAGAAATGGCAGTGAAGTATTGAACTGAAGCCAACCCCACCACCACCCTGCAGAGAGTGACAGGCATTGGGGTGTACCTTTGGGTCATCAGGCATAACGGCCACGCCATTTCACCACACTCTACCCTGCAGACACTGACAAGTGTCACGGTGTGCCTTGGGGTCTTTGGCCCTTATGCACACCACATTCCATCAGGAAATACGTGAGATGGGTGCAGTATAGGAGAATGGGGTGCACTTTGGGGCTGAAGAGTCCAAGGCATACCTCGATGCCTCTCACTGGCTGCAGGATGTGGAATGGTATGAGCATTACAGGCAAGAATCCCAAGTCACACCCCTGATGCCTGTCATTCTCTACAGGGTGGGGCGTTATGGTTGGAAACCCTAACACCTCAGGCATTCATTGGTATTTTCACTCCAAATTTTCAACATGGTTTTTTTGTGACCCCATCTCATGAACAGTGGCAATATCAGTTTGTTAGCTGAAAGCTGCTTATGCACAGTGACTCACGGCATTTAGCACCACAGGTGCAAAACACATTCCAACAGGATGTGAAAAATGACAGCTGTACTTTTCATGGGGAGGTGTAGAAAATGGCAATGTTGCAAATCTGCAGTAAAAATATTTAAAAAACTGGTGAAGTTACGAGTGTGCATAGAAACTGTGCAATGCACACCCGTAATGTAATTAGGTTTGGAATTTTTTACAGCAGATTGTCAACACAGGCATTTTGGGACCTCCGATCATGAACAGTGTCACTGTGATTTTCTTTATCTGTCCCGAACAATGATTTCCCACAGTGACCACACATCTCTGCGCTGAAAGTGTGAAAACACATTTCGGCCATGTTGTGAAAAATGACAGCTGTACTGTTCATAAGGAAGTGTGGTAAAATGCCACTGGTGAAAATCTGGACTGAAAATATTACAAAGTCATGAACTTATGAGGGTGCGTGGAAACTGCACAATGCTCACTCGTAACACAGTCATTTTATGGACTTTTGTCACCAAATTTTCAACATAGCCATTTTAAGACCTCTGCTCATGAACAGTGTAACTGTGATTTTCTTAATCTGTCCCAAACATTGCTTTCGCACACCGACTGCACCATTGTGCGCTACATGTGCAGAAACACATTTGGGGCGACATATGAAAAATGGCAGCTGTACTGTTCATAAGGAAGTGTAATAAAATGGCAATGTGGAAAATCTGGAGTGAAAATATAGAAAATTCGCAAACTTACGAGCGTGCATAGGAACTGTGCAATGCACACTCGTAAAACAGTCATTCTTAGGAATTTTTTCACCAAATTTTCAACATAGCCATTTTAAAACCTCTGCTCATGAACAGGGTCACTGTAATTTTCTTAATGTGTCCCATACATTGATTTCGCACACCGACTGCGCCATTGTGCGCTACATGGGTGGAAACACGTCTTGGTCAAGATGTGAAAAATAACAGCTGTACTGCTCATAAGGAAGTGTAATAAAATGGCAATGTTGAAAATTTGGAGTGAAAATGTTGAAAATTCTCAAACTTACGAAGGCTGTGTAGGAACTGTGCAACGCCACCGCAGAAACAGTCATTTTTAGGAATTTTTTCACCAAGTTTTCAACATAGCCATTTAAGACCTCTGCTCATTAACAGTGTCACTGTGATTTTCTTAATGTGTCCCATACATTGATTTCGCACACCGACTGTGCCATTGTTTGCTACATGGGCGGAAACATGTTTTGGGCAAAATGTGAAAAATGACAGCTATACTGCTCATAAGGAGGTGTGGTAAAATGGCAATGTTGAAAATCTGGAGTGAAAATATTGAAAATTCGTGAACTTACAGCGTGCATAGGAGCTGCATAATGCACGCTCGTAAAACAATCATTTTAGGAATTTTCCACAAATTTTCAACATAGGCTTTTGAGAGCCCACCTTATGAACAGTGGCAGTGTTGTTTTGTTACTGTACCAAAGGTGATTTCGCAGTGACTGCGAAATCACCCTTCGGGCCTGATTAATGCCATGACAGTGAGAGCATTCATGAGACAGGGTCCCAAAAACCCCATGTTGAAAATTTGGTGCAAAAATTCCAAAAAATGGCTGAGATATGCAGCAAAGTTGAAAAAACCCTATCTATCCCATTATACAGCTTACCGGCATTTCCTCAGTTCGTGGTCGGCTTTGAAGAGTGCAGACGTGTTCCCGGTCCACCAAAGATCATCATGCCGGAGTCCGGAGGTAAGTATGGGGTGGGGGGGTATGAGGAGGTGGGGTGCGCAGTGGTGGGTGCGGGTGGGGGCAGAGACAGCGAGGACCGTTTTTAGTTTCAGGTTTTTTGTTAAATGGCGACGCTGGACGTTTGCCACGCTGGGGTGGGCCTCAGCGTGGCACAAGGATGGCTGGTGTGGGGCGGGTGTAGCCGACGGGATTGGGCACCCTGGTCGGCAATAGCATCTGTTGCCATGCTGGAGTGGGCTCCCAGCATGGCACCCTGTACTGGGGGGGGACCAGTGGAGCCGATGGAGGATTGGGCACCCCCATCTGGCTATAAGATGTGCAGCCACGCTGGGGTGGGCACCCAGTGTGGCATATGTAACTCTGCTTTGGGGGGGCGTGGCACAGCCAACAGGGGATTGGGCACCCCGGTCAGCTACACAGTGTGTGCGTGGGGGGGGTGAGCACGCAGTATGCGTGCATATGTGTGTGTGTGTGTGTGTGTGTGTGTGTGTAAGGGGAGCGTGCATGAGCAGGCGATATCTTATCACTGCTCACTGAAGCGTAGCTCCCCCTTTCAACTGTATGCCACTGCATTTTGGACGCTGTCATAGACAGCTCCAACAGGCACTGGTGAACTGCGGCCACGCCTGCAAACACACTGACTGAATTGGAAGAGGGCTGCCACACCTCCGAAAACTTGGATGATGGCACTATGTTTCTTGCACATGCGTGCAGGCAAACGTAAAAATGTCAGATACAGGAGGAGATGACATTTGAAACCTGAAAACGAAAAAGGAAAGAAATGCTAACATTAAGTCCAAATATTCACCTTGAGATCCCTTTCAAAGCAGTCAAGTGAAAAGTGAACAGAACACACAACTGTGTTCCTGCTGTTCACATCGGGGAGATTTTCCCTTCTGACAACTGCCTTCCACTTGGCTACTAACTCCCTGCTTTTAGGGAAACAGAAAAATGAAATGCCTCTGCACTCTTTTTTCTTGGAGGCATTATAGCAGCTAACAAGACAGCAATTTAACTTGTCGAAAGGGGAAACAGAATTTAAAACATTAATACCGCAAATCTATAATAACTGTGCAGAGGATAAATCACTATGGAGGTTTCCTGCACCACCTACTAGTTTCCCGCAATCGATTGATTGGCCAAGCATGTTGCTGACATCATGGCTCTTTTGGCATGCACAAGATGGTGATGATAAACCATGATTTGGGGGCTATAAAACAACAAAATTTCTTGGATTACAACATCGGACTGATGAATCAATGGCAGCATCCATCAAGGTACTGTATAAACTGCATATTAACTACTATTTGGGGTGCTAGCAATGTTTCTTTCCCTTTAAGAGTTCCCTCCTTTTAGGAGCCAGGCTGTGAGCTGCATTGCACCTGGATTCGGTGGAGAATGGGGCCTTGCAGCAGGAGATCCCTCAGTATTGGAAGGTGGAAAGGAGCTTGTTGAGCCAGGTTCACTAGATCTGAGAACCACGGTTTTCTTGGCCACTCTGGGGCTATCAGAAGAAAGTTTCCATGTGAGTGTCTTATTTTTATTAAAACTGTCTGGAGGAGAGGCATTGGCGGGAAGGCATACACTCTCCAGAAGTCTACGTCTGAGTCAGAGTGTTAACTGTATCTGCGTGAGGACACCGATACTGACTGAAGAACCCTGTGAGTCTGAACATTGTGGTTTGAGACAAACAGATCTATTTGCAGTGGCCTGAACTGATTGCTTAGAAGTGCGAAAACTTCCGGGTTCAACTGCCACTCTCTGGGGTGAATATCTTCGCAACTTAGGCAGTCTGCCTGAATGTTCAGTTCCTCCACCAGATGTACCACTGACAGGGAGAGAAGGTTCTCCTCTGCCCAGCTAGCTCAGTAGTTTGGGAGCCTCCCGAAGCATTTCACTGCTCCTTGTGCCTCCTTGATTGTTTATATATGCCAATGTAACGGCACTGTCCGATCGCACCTTTACTGCGGTGTTCCTTAGTCTGGACTGAAAATGAAGTAGAGTAGAGCTAGGTGAACCACCTGCATCTCCAGGACATTGATGTGGAGACACTACTCTTAAAGTGACCAAATCCCCCTGAGTGGGAAGTTGGTCTAGGACAGCGCCCCCCTATGCAGACTCGCATCCGTCGTGAGAGTCTCCTCTGGCGGTAGTTCCAGTGGACCTCCCTTGTTGAGATTCTTCACATTCAGCCACCAACTCACTGAGTGACAAAGCTAAGGGGTGAGGAGGATCTTGGCTTGATAGTCCTCCGATGACGGATCCCAGGCAATCAGCAGCTCTGTCTGAAGAGGCCACATATGGAACCGGGCCCAGAGAACTAAATCTATGGCTGCCGTCATAAGGCCCAGAATCCACAGTAGAGTATGGGCTGAAGTTGAGGACTGAGTTCTGAGCCACTGTATCTCCGACAGCAACATCTCCTCCCAGGAAGGTGATGGGAACACCCTCCCTACTTTCATTTCGAAGATCACCCCCCAAGTGTTCCAAAGACTGTGAAGGCTCGAAGGAGCTCTTCTCCCAGTTGACCATCCAATCATGTGATTCCAGGATCTCCAGGGTCCTGGACACTGATCTCCTTGCAAGAAGCATCATTGATGCTCAGATTAGCAAGTCGTCCAGATAGGGGTAGACATGATGACCTTCCTGTTGTAGTTGAGCTACCAGAACAATCAGTATCTTCAAAAAAACTTGAGGGGCTGTTGCAAGGCCAAATGGGAGCACCCTGTACTGAAAATGTTGGTCCAGAATAGAGAACCTGAAGTACCTCTGGTGGGACTGATGGATGGGGATGTGAATGTAAACATCTGTCAGATCTATGGTGGCTAAGAAATCCCCCAGTCAAACAACTCGGGTTATCATCCTCAGAGACTCCATCTTGAATGTCTTGTGGTGTACAAACTTGTTCAGATGCTTCAGATCCAAAATGGGCCTGAACCCCCCCCCCGGACTTCTTGGGAACTACGAAGTAGAGGGAGTAGAACTCTTGACCCTGCTCATTTGGTGGGACTGGAACTACGGCCCCAATTGGAATGAGGTGGGTCAGAGTGTACAATACCGTCTGGTGTTTTACCACTTGCTTTGAAACCAGGGATGACAGAAAACGTCCCCTTGAAGGAACCATTAAGAACTCTATGGCATAGCCTAGGCGAAGGATTTCCGAACCCAGGTGTCTGACGTTGTTTGGGCCCATCTTGCAAAACGTTCTGTAGTCTTCCACCAAGGGCAAGGGTAGGGATGGGCCTGCATACCATCAATGTGAGGTACCAGCCCTTTATGCTCGTCCTCCTCCATGGAGCCTGGGAAAAGAGCCTCTGCTGTTTTATCCTCTGTTGCCTGAATAGGAACCTCTGTTCCTTTGTGTATTGAAGTTCCAAAAGGGATGATACCCTCCTCGGTACTGTCTGCACCTACCACGCCCTGGCCTCGCTGAGTAGCTGTGGCCTTCTATTGCTGGTTTGGCACTGGGAGGTGGCCCTTCTTATCATGTACCTCCTGTAAGATATAATCCAGACCAGAACCAAACAATAGACTTCCTTCAAATGGAAGATTAAACAGCTTTGTCTTCAAAGACTGGTCAGCAGACCAATGTCTGAGCCACACGGACCTCATGGCCTGTTCAGAGTGGTGAGCTGAGCAGGCCAACAAGTGTTAAGTTGTCCATTGTAGAATCCCCAAGAAAAGAGGATGCCATGGTCACCAATTGCAAAATACTTGCAGCCTCTGAATCAGGAGGGATATAAACAGTCAGCGTTGTGACCCAGAGGTTCAAGGCCCTGGCAACAATAAAAGAAGCATAGGATGTACAAATGTTTGTGCTGGAAGCAGCAAAAGCCCTCCTGCATGCGGTATCCATCTGCTTGTCATGTGACTCTGATAGTGCCAGAGCCCCCCTCCATTGGAACATGATGTGTTTTATAAAATTGTAAACAGCCTTGTCTGCCAAAGGGGTTTCCACTTGCAAGACCTTTCCCTAGAAAAGGATAATTCCTAGTCTTTGGTTTTGGAGATTTCTTCTCTCATCCACACCTGCTCATTCCTGTTCAATAATTTGGTTACGGTGAACAAAACCTGGGAAACATTTTGGCACAGAGGAGGACACTGATAGAATTGGATTAACCTCATGAGTCTCCAGGGACTGTTTCTCCTTGAGCTGTAATAATCTACATGCCTCAGCTATTATAAAGGACAAGGACTTACTATCAAGGAGAGGTGGAATCAGTATCCTGGACTTGGGTTCTGTCCACTCTCCATCCTCTACCACCTCCTCAGAAGGGACGTCCTCCGCATTTGAAAGTAATTTTCTAAGGTCAGGTGTTTCCTCAAGATCCTCATAATCATCTTCCTGGCCTTCCAAAAGGGCAAGGTTGGGATCTGCCTGCATATCTGACTCCACAGCCTGCTCATGCTGCATTGCACCTGGGCGTGCCTGTGTGTGGGACCCCCTGACCTGAGGGGCGGGGTTCAGGGTCGGTGTACCTGCTGGGATGCCCTGCGACACATCAGGGTTCAAAAGCTCACTGAGGAGCAACCATAAATCTACACAATTCTGCTTTGCCACTGCCAAGCAAAGGACCAGGTGCCAATCCCCCACTCGGAGACTGGTTAGGGGACCATGAGAGAAATATTATGCTGGGCCACACAATGAGGACAATAAGTACCATGGGAGAGGCCTCATTATCCTTCTTCAGATCTTGCATCGTTTCATAATGTATGGTCTCCTGAAAGCCATGGTGCCAAGAAAAACAGTAAAACCTTACATTAATATTGCCTTAATACTCAAACACAGGAAAAAGAAAACAGCTTTTAAAGAACTATGTGGAGAAAAATTCCACAGAAACTGCCAGACAACTTAACTATACAATATGTCCAGCAACTTCAAAAAGTGAAAAGCGCCTCCCTGAGGTCGTGAGGGAGGAGCATGCTTCAAGCAATGAAAACACCTCAGCGCACTGTGTTCCCTGGTTTATCTGGTGGGAAACTGGAATAATGAGGAGGTATTCACTCAGCCTTAATCGTGGTGGCAGAACCGTAACAGGAATGGAGGACAAGGCGAAAATTCAACCGGCCTTCTCCAACCCTTCACACAGTAGCTTTATTGTTGGCCAAAAAGCACCAAATACACAGTAAACCTTAAAAATAACCTCAAGCTGGGGTGTGCTGGGGATAAGGAAAACCGACGCCAGAGGCGAGTGACCACTCAGAGCCCCTACTCTCCCTAAACAAAATTAAATGTGTGCCTACCAGAGGCACCTTTTTTTCACTGAAAATACCAGGAGACCGTACAAAACACCCTTGCAAGGCAGAAAAGTGGATCTCAGTCCACAAGGGAGTGAGAAATAAAATTAGGCAGGTTAGTTAATTTCAAAGCTGCAGCTTAACAGGCACAATTTTAGAATTTAGGGGTGCTCCCTGTAACCAGGCAGCCCCAACCTGCAGAGCAGGATTGCAGCCCCAGAATTGCAGTCTTCACAACTGTCCTGATCAGCGAAGTAGCTCTCTCCTCTTCCGATGGTATGGTGAAACTGGGGAACTGCCGCTAGGGTATGGAATCCTCAGGTGACCAACATTCGAAAGCTTGGGCTGTGCCATTCCCCTGGTAGGGGTGCACTATACCCATTTGTAATGATTAGCTATTGACAATGTGGAGTGCTACAGAATGACAGTTGCTAAGCCAGCATTGCCAGGTGCCCCCTCTGAGATGCGCCAACATTGACAGCTGCCCCCAAATACAAATATGAGTTGCTCGGACACACAGCTCATGACAGCTGATGCAAGATGTTCTGACATTAACAGCTGTCCCAGAGATGCACTGACTGTTGCCCAGAGATGCTCCAACACTGGCAGCTGCCCCAAAGATGCTTGACACTGACAGGTGCTTCTCGGATTGGCAACTGTTCCCAGGTGCTTCTCAGATTGGCAACTGTTCCTGTAAGATCTCCAGACACATACAGCTGCCCACAGAGATGTCCTTACTTTGAAAGGTGCTCTACTAAGCCCCAGACAAGCCATGATCTTAACAATTGCTCCTTGAGATGCCCCAGTAAGACGCAGAGGAAACTGACAGTTGCTTCCAGAACTACCCTAACATTGCTAAGTGCCCCATCGAGATGCACTTACATTGACAGCTGCTCCCAAATATGAGTTGCCCAGACACACAGCTCATGCTTCACTGTTACTAGCCCCCTTCCCCAGTCTGGTGAGGTCACAGTCTCCACCAGTGTTCTATTCTATATTAGCTCCCTAAGAGCTCAGCTGTCACCTCAGCCGCTGCATGTTCCGCTCCACTCCCCTGTCCCCTTCCCCTGTAATGGGCAGTCACAAGTTACAGTCAACCCACCCAAAATAAGGGAAAATAGAGGGACTTACCTGCCATAGAGTGCCAGGGTAGGAGTCCGAAGGGGTGACGTACAAGGCGCCTGTAAAAAAAGATAGAAAAGGGGTCACATAGGATCCGCAGCTCTTAAGGGGGATCAGCAGGGTATAGAGACAGGATAGAAATAAAAGTTGTACTTATCTGATAAAGTAGGAGCCCTCATCCTGTCAGACCTGCAAAATAAAAGAGAAAACAGGCTAGCAGAAAAAATATTAAAAAAGGCAGAAATAGAGGAAAGGGAGTGAGGTTTGGGGAAGGGGGCTCAGCTTAAATCCATTGCCCCTAGTGGTGGCCAACTGGCCAGTTATTTAGTAGCCCAAGTGGGCTAGTGAAGCCCTGGGGGGGACTAGTAGCCCTTTTGTTAAAGAAGGCATTGATGGTCAGTGGGGCTTGGATATGCCCTGGTGGAGGGCCACAGTGCAATTGGTAGCCGTGGTAATCTAGTGGGCTACCACCCAGATGGCTTATTTTAAATACATTTTAAACCCCTTTCCTGGTGTCTAATGGGGGCTTCCCTGGGCTTTACAAAAGGAGGAGCAAGTGAGGGCTACCACGCAGCAAAATACAGCTTGCCATTAGCGCCACCGCGCTACTGGGAGAGTAGCTGTGGGTGCTCCAAACTCCCAGCCCGCACGGAGCTTAGGCTGCAGCCTACTCCGCATGGGTGAGGGAGACAGGGAAGAAAATGGGAGCCAGCAGAAGGTGGAGGAGGCAGTAATAACAGTGCCCCTACTTCCTGAATCGCCACTCCAGTGGTAGTATTTTTAATTTAGTTATGCCCTATGGGGCTTAAGAAGGCAGCCACGGCTGTTAGGGGCCAAAAAGCAGCAAGGAGCTGCTATTTTGTAAAGCCGCTTTTCTATGAGAGTGCCTGCAGCTGCTCCAAACTCCCAGCCTGCAAGGAGCTTAGGCTGTGGCCTACTCTGCACGGGTGGAAGACAGGGAAGAAAATGAAGCCACACAACATTGTTTTTTATAAGACAGAAATCCATTCAGTATATCCCCATTGTTATCCCCCCATATAAGACATGAATGGCCCAGAAACAAACTAAATTCCAAAAGCAGACAAAAATAAAACTGTTTGTCATTGCAAGTCAATATCAGCACTGTCCCAGCTCCCTTTTTGTTCCTCTCCAACTCGGTATTTTGCAGCCTTTTTCTTGTGCATTGTGAGTGGGAAGAGTATCGTCTGTATGGGCAAACCTAAAAAGTCTAAAGCTGGTGCCTTACCTCATACTATGAGCTCCGATTCGTCTTCAACATCCTGGGCTGCTGAAATGACATCGGTACCTCCTGTGGCTTCCTCTCTAGCAGAGTCTGGTATCTAATATGGCCCTATTAGGTCATCTTCAGGCATTTTGTGCCGAATGCTGGGGGATGTTTGAGAAGCTTAAATCTAGTATAACCACTATGGATACCAGTCTTAAGGATCTGGAGCACCAACATTCGACTATGGATTCCAGAATTGGAAGCCACATCACGGCTAATGCAAGGGCTGGGGAAAGGGATCCTACAAGAGTGTGTCGGGCAGAGGAACAGCTAGTTAGTGAAGCTGCTCCCATGGCAGTGGAAAGCCCTGGGAGGGGGGTGTCAAGCTTAAGAAGTAGAGGGCTAAATTAAATATAAATTAAATGTGACCAGGTGTTATACCAACTACTGCAAGAGGTACTGTGAACAGAAGGGTGGTGCAGTCAGTGAAATGTGGGAGGCGCCAAACAAAGGAAGGGGAGGGGAAGGGAGGGGGGAGGGTCTGGCACCGTGAAAGAGTGCAGTGCTGCAATCAGTAGTGGTCAGTAGGGACAACATGGGCAGACTGCTTCACAGATGTAATCCAATATGTTGTTAGGAAGGAATAAATGCTCCCTAAGTGATCGTAAAAGGACTGCAGGGCTATACCCACTGCAGCCCTGAAAAGGGATCAGCACTCAATACAGGTGAAGAATATTATCAGGCGCACAAAGCTGTAGTGTTTGCCAACATTTTAATCAGCTAGCTCAGGAATCAAATGGGACTGAGTTATAGCCTACCAAACATGTTGCCAAAATTTGGGGGGATGTACAGCCAGGACGATAATACTGTGATTATTGTGCATCAATTTGATTTCACTGAAGTTGTGGCATTCTCACTAGATTTTTTAAATGTTTTAACTCACATATCATGTATATAAGGAGGCCCAATAGGGAGTGCTCTTCAGCTTGATGAAGAACTCGGGTTGAGTGTGAAATGTTGCTGTTTGTGGGTGGCCTCTTTGGGCTACACCAGCTCCTGTACACCCTGAGCTATCTGATTAAACTTTTGGCAAAATACTGCAGCTTTGTGTGCTGGATGATATTTTTCACCTGCACTGAGTGCTGAGTCATTTTTATGTTTCCTTGCATGTGTGCAAGAAACATCTTGTGGTAGAATGACATTTCTAAGGTGTGTCACGAACTAGCTCAATGCAGAGTAATCTACAGTGGGCTCATCCCTGAGAACACAACCAGACTGTGACACTAGTCAGAGTTTCACAGCTGGAAGCTGTTCTCTAGTTGAAAGAAATGCAGCACTCCAATGAGTGCTTCAGTTCTTTCATTTACATGAAGCCGGTTGGCAAGCACTTAGCTCAGGACTGCCCCTGTTCCTATTCTCCCTTGTATTGCCGTCCTGTCCCTCATCATTTAGCCTCTTGTTCCTTCCTTTTGACTGCAGTTTCCCCTTCCTGCTGAACCTTATATTCTGCTTTGGTCCTGCATTCCATGGCTCTGGTGGGCTCTTTGCTCTGATCGGGGCCACCACTCCTCCTCCACGCATCCAGCTTGTTTTTCTCCAGTTGTGGTTCGTCCCCTGTCCTACCTGGATACCCTTATCTTCCATACTGTTCCCCTGTCCGTTTGATGCAAGTGCCATTGGTTTATCCCTCCAACACCCGTCATTGTCTTGAATTTAGGCACTGAAGTTGCGGGTCTTTTAAGCCTGTGCCGAGCTGTAGCATGAGGCAGCATAGAAGGCAGAACTTGGTTGGTGATGTGCTGCTGGGGATGGAGGGATTGGTCTCTTTCTGTGGTTCTTCACTCCTCCTCTGCAGTTGGTCAATCAGAAAAATAATTTTTGGCACTGGTTTCAGAACAGGCACACAACAGCAGACTGTAAGGAATCTGATGTGAGCTTGATCCATCATCCCTGCCTGACTGCTCAACCTGGATCGATCACAATTTGTTAGCTTAGCACTCCAACACGCCAGTCTCCCCAGTCTCTGACCAACAATTGCCATGCAAAGCTTTGACACAGTTCGAACAACACTCACCAGCAGCAGCACAGCACTGCAGTGACAAGCCCCGCAAGAAAAGAACAAAGCAGTGGCTTGCCTGCACTTCTCCCCCATAAAGTCCCTGAGCAGCTGTACTGCCTGGGGCCAGAGAGAAGTATGCTTTTTGCTGCTGTGAGAGTTTGGCTTAGCAGACAGCAGTGGAGAACTCCCCCACCCAGCCTTGCCCTTGCCCAGCCAGTAGTCAGGAGGAGTGGCATAAGTTCACTGTCAACAAGCTGCAAGCTCCACAACTTTAAGGTACGACTACTGGGGTTGGGTTGGATGACTTGTTGTGGGGTCGGCCGCCTGGTGCTGCTTAACTAGTTCAAATTAATTAGACCACAAAGGCACTAAAGCAGAGGTATATACAGGGTGTTTTCAATGAATTACTTGATTGGTCAGGGAAAATGAGGGAGAAACAAAGGTAATGCTGCTGCAGCCACTAAAAGAGAGAGAAAAGAGCCAGACAGTGATTCTCGCCGTGGTGACACGAGCCATTTCCCACCATCCCACATTTATATGTAAAATATGAAATGAATTAATTTAATTACTAACTGCTGGACAGTATTCCATTTGTTCCACAGCACTGATTTGCTTTGTTGCTGGGGTTACTTTTAGTATACATTTTAGCTTCTAAGCTAGTGCTCTCTCTATTGTTTGACAGCTCCTCAGTCATGCTGTCTTGATCTTGTTCAGACATCTGATGTGGTTTCATGACTTATCACTGATTCTTTACAATCTCTGGGATGGGACTGCATTTGCAAAAGCTGCTAGATAGAATAAAACAGTACACTGAGGTCAGCCTGATCCTATAGTAAATGAAATCTGAGATTCCATGATGTTAGAGCAAGTGGATGTCAAACAGAAAGAGAGAGAGAGAGAGAGACTAGTTGCTATATCAGTTCTTTAATTAGTAACCCAGGCAACATTAAACAGCTCTGACTGTTATGTTAGCTATTAGGGATACCAACAGGAGGCTTCAAAAGCTATGACACTTAATAGGAAAAGAAATTAAGTTCACAGACTGGACTGAAACACTAACTGTGATGTCCCTTGTGGTGTCCTCATTTCAGGGTGTGGTGTCCTCATTGTCCCTCATTTCAAGGGTTGATGTCCTCATTCAGAGTCCTGAGGTTGAGAGGTATGGTCCTTTCCACTGCTTTCCCCTACAAACCTGATTGTTTCTCCCTCCGTGCATGCTGATCCCAAATGGGAAGAGGTTGGCTGCTTCTCACTACAACATGGGGAAAGCAGATAGTGGCAGTCACTGTATCTCCTCACACAGGCACTGTATCTGCTGGCAGTGACCTGAAGCCTAGAAAGGTCGACTGGCCATGATTGAGTCTTGCAGTCCTCCTTGTCACGGAGCGCCAGACTCTGCCTCTCAGTTCAAACAAACTAGCCAAAGCAGAGCCCCTCATTCCTTCCAACCAGCAGTTACAGCGTATATAATTTGTAGAAAGTTTAACCTCTGGTGCAGTTTGCTCAGCAGAAAGAGAAATGATCAAATCCATTGTGCTGTAATGTGCATATGGTAGGGCTGGGTGAAATGCCACTGCTATGGTCTATGAAGTCTCATGTGAAGTAGAAAAAAAATTTTGCCGAGTTAGTTTACATGGTGAAAGGCCAACTTCACTTAACTGGTGAAGTCTCTTATGTCAACATGTATAAAGAGCAACTAGTAGAGCCAGCAGCCCTTCCACCCCCACCCCTTGTAGTACTCATGCCCCATCCTACCCACAATCCGGTTTGTAATTAAAATATTTCCTTGTCACACTGAGCCCAGACATCCCACCCCCTCATCCCACAGTCTGATTACTAAAAATATATCCCCTTTTCACAAAAGAGGACCCACAGCCTTTACTCCTCCAGTCCCAATAGTACATAAAAATCCCTCCTCACCTACCAACTTAGCACCCAACTACCCCTTCTTTACCAGTTAGGTTGGCTGACCAACTCCTTAATAAAGTCTGGCAACAGAGATGGAGACTAGTGCAGCCTTCCTCACTCCACCTCGGTCAACCACCATATGAATGAATGAATGAATGAATGAATGAATGAATGACAGTGAGTGAAAATGTGTTCTATTTCTTACATGCTTTTTTTCTCTCTCTTCTTCTGACATTGGAGTCCCAGCTTGTTGATAGGAACTCTGCATCAACTGCCATCTACATTACCAGGCTTTTCTTTTTATGGCTGTGAGTGGAGCCTACAGTCATCTTGCTATATGTAGCTGGAAAATGGAGTATCGTGGAACACATGTCTGGGACTTTTCAACCTATCCTTCCATGCCAACTGAAATAAAATACTCCCTTCTTTCTGTTAAGAATGTTGAGACATAACTCAAGCTGTTTATCAGATGCCATTAGGAAACTGAAACAGCTTGTTAAGTATTTTTTAAATATTGGTTGCCTAGTAAACTGGAGATTTGTTTACACCCTTCAGAATGCAACAACTTGCACATTTAAATACTTAGCATTCAAACAGCTTCTTACTACTAGTTTCACTTGGGAATGTATTGTCTTTCAAGAAAGATTCATACCTCATAAATGTCATCCCTTCCCCAGCAAATCTATAATTTACGCTGATTTTTTAGCCTTTAAAGACACTATCTGATAAGCACTGTCTCAGACAGATGCCATGTCTTCAGTGAACTACCCAGACTAAATATATAGCAGTCAGTATGCATTTTCTACTAGGCTTTCGGGGGAAAAAATACATTGAGCTACAGCAAACACAAAACACACACACACACACACACACACACACACACACTGTATACACCATCCTCATGGCCACAACATTCAAAATAAATACTTCATTATAATATGTTATAAAACAAGAAACTGTTTATGTCAGTGAACACAATGAAGTTCAATTTAGAGCAGATTTCCTTAAATATGTCTTATTCTATATTTTGTACCACATACACACACACACATGCTCTGTACACACCATCCTCATGGCTACAACATTCAAAATAAATACTGCATTCTAATATGTTATAAAATAATAAAGAAACTATTTGTTTATGTCAGTGAAGTTCAGTTCAGAGTACATTTCCTTTAAATATTTCTTATCCTATATTTTGTATCCTGGATAGCGCAAGGGAGATGCTATCTCATTGTGATAGGGATCTTCATTTACACACTTTCGCACTGTATTTACTCAGGCTGTCCAAAGTTAGATGCAATATCTTGTTTTCAGTGGAGTCACGATTTTATCATTTTGATAATGTATCTCTTCAGGGTAGCCTAGTCCAGGGCCCCCATATTCAAAGGAGATGCATGGTGCATCCTGGTGGAAAAGGGAGATGTGTAGCACAACTCCAACAATGCACCACGGCATAATTTTCAAATATGCAGGATGTGCTGGTCACAAGGGAATGGGCCAGGGTGCACACAAATAGTATGCCTTGCAAGTTGAGGGTGTGTTCCCATGCATATGCCGCGCTGCTGCATACTCAGTGGGAATGCACCCCTCACAGTTCAAAGCAGTGCAGCCCACAGTTAGGCCATGAATAGCTGGCCTAACCTGACCAGCCACTCACAGGTGGGCTGCGGAAGTGCACCCAGGTGCACAGCAGCCTGGCAGCCCTGCTGGACTAGAGGTTCCTCCTCCCATCCCTGATTGATCCAACTCCATTCCCGAAGAACTCCAAAGTGTAGGCCCCCCCCAGACCCAATCGCTCCAGAGGAAACCACGGTCCATATCCATAGCATAGAGAACCCCCACCAACCACCTTGGTATATAGACACCCCCACTCCCCCATACCCGACCTGTTGTGGGGACTGGCACTGCCCTCCACACCCTGCCAAAGCCAGCCATCAACTGCACTGAACTCGGGCTGGGGACATGCACTCCAGAATGACCCAAGTGGCTGTACCATGCATTGGGTACTACACAAGCTGTGGAGCCACCAGTGTATGCAGCTGTATGTATGTCCCTGGTAAACCATAAGCGGGAATTGACATGCCTCCAATGCATGCCTTGTCGATGCTGTATCTTCCTGCTGACATGCACCACTGCATGCCCACACTCTTTCCTGTTCCCCTGTGTAACATACCACCCTTCAGACTGCTGAGGTATCCTGGGTGCCATGGGGTTCGGTATTCTGCAATGTAATTTGCAGTGTATGCTCCAGGCTATGGATAGTGCATCCATGGTTCCCCAATTGTACAAATGAATGGGAGGTCAGCTGTAACATGCCTGTACTGGGACCTGTGTGAGTGGGTACAGCATCGGCTGTCACCCGCACAGAGCAGTGCAATGACACCGGATGATGGATCTGCATGCAAGCACCTGAGTGTATGGCCATTGGGCTTATTGCTCGCACACAGCTCATGCCTATGCATGACACATTCCAGCATTCTACTGCCAGTGCTCCACCACCAGAAAATAGGATGCCATTTCTTCTGTGAACTATCCAGGCTAAATATACAGTATAGCAATCAGCAGGCATATTCTTGGAAACTACATTGTAAAATGTGTAAAGGAAGACCACATTGAAACTGCCTCTCAGCAGATCTGCATTGTGCAAATTCATCAGAAATAATGGGTAAAAGCATTCCAAAAGCTCTCATAGCCATATCAGCTCTGAACAGAGCTCTTTTATTTGAGTTAGCTAGTAAGATAGATCCCTGGTACAGGCATGTGTTCTCTGTAGGATTGTGTGCAATACAGACCTACAAATATACTTCCTTTACTGCTTTCAAATGACTAAAATGTAAACAAATGTTTGTTTAATGTTTTGCTTAATAAAACAAACATCAACAACATGAAAAAGCCTGGTGCTTAATTTTGTTTTATATATAAAAAATCCTCTCTTTTCCTGGAGAAGTCTATAACTCTCACCCCAAACATCTTACAGGATGTATGGGGCTACGAAATTTGCATGCCTGATGATTTATACTGGAATCCCCTTCAGATATTCCATTTTTAAATACTGCTAACACATTTGATCCTCCACTTTAGAAAACACTGCAGCAGCTGACTCAGAAGAAGGATGTGTTTGTTTATTTCATTAGTATTAACATTATTTTTTATATTGTGTTTTACTGGGTCTGTACTGTATTGAATTGTTTTCATGTTGTATGGCTTTAAAAATAAAACTTGTCGCCTGTGAAAATGGGCAAAATTGCTCATCAGCTAACAAGTATAACATGAAAAATGAAATGAAATGTGTACCTTCTGTTTACATAACAGTCAAATTGAGTTTATAATAGTGGTCTCAAAGTGGCATATGTCAGAATTTCTTTATTTATGTATGTGTGTTTGAATTGGTGACCAGAAAATGCACAATAGGCCAAGGCTCATACCCAAGTGTAACATGGAGGAAGTGGACACAGGAACGTGCTACAATGATAAACGTACAACAGAGCAAAAACTCAATATAGGAGTACAGTAGTGCAGTTTATGTTGAACCACACTGCACAGTGATCACCGGTCCCCAGGTAGACTCCCATCTTGACGTTTGCAATACTATGCCTGTTAGTGAGCACCAAATTGCTTAATCATGAGTGGGCTCCCTGACTAACTGCCTGAGAAATGCCCCCTGTAGGGAGTCTAGGATGTCCCTGTTTCTAGCTGAAGCTGCAGCTGGGAGGCTCCAATCTACATTCAGCAGACTGAAGTCACCTACCAGTAGCACTTCCCCTTTTTCTGCCACTGTGCTAATGGCTTCCAATACTGCTTTATCTAATTTTTCCACATGTGTTGGAGGTGTATAGACACACCGCTGCAGATAGTGACTTTATTTTTGTCTCCAGAGTGACCTATAGTGCCTCCAACCTCTACCCCAGATTCCCTGTATCTCCATCACTTTGATATGCTCCCTTACATAGAGCCCATCTCTTCTACCTTCCTTCCCACCATAGCTTTCTTGAACTGATCATAGACTGGAATGGCCATGTCTGAGTTGTGGGTTCCTATGCACCGTGAGTCAATAATGGGCATGATATCCAGGTCTGCCTCTGCCATGATGGTCTCCGGGCCCAGGATTTTATTTCCTAGACTTCATGTATTTGCACACATATCCTTCCACATTTTACCACTTTGCCTACCCCCCCTTTTCCTTTTTGCCCTGCTTCCTTTTCCCCTTTCTTTCTACAGCTCAGGTTTCCATCCCCTTTCATTTTTATCCCCCTCCTTTTTTTCTTTATTTTGTACCCTGGGAATTTATATCCCTTCCACTCCTCCCTTCTCTCTGATTTACTTTGTTGTGGGGGAGTTTATGCCTCCTTGATTTGTTTTGCCAACATCCTTGGCTAGTTAAAATTTTTATGAAAGTTGCATTTAAACCATCCACTGAGGACTGTAATTACCTTTGCAGACAGATGCAAACCACCATCACCCATGTACAGGCCCTTATCCCTCCAAGTTGGTCCCAAGTCCATAGCACCATCCCTATCCAGGTCATTAGTCCCCAGGTGGACAAAGACATCCAACTTCCACTTCAGCCCCACTATCCTAGTGATCTTTAGGATTCATTTTCCATTCCTTTGAGCCAAGGCCCCAGGTAGGCACCTCTCCTTCTTCTTTCCCTCCTTTCCTGTTCCCAAATCTACCTCTCTAATGATCAAGACCCCCACCAGAAGTTGCTTCCTCCTCTGCTGGGATCCTCTACCTCTTTTCTTGGTTCAGAAACAACTGTGGGCCATATACATCTTCTCATATTTAGCTTTACTGTTTTTTGGGGGAAGCTCTGGGACCCCACCAAGACAAGGTATGGGGTTCAGGACGTAGTTATTACATGAATTCTGTAACCCTTCAGGAGTGAGCTGCATGGGCATCACTAGAACATCATATCTGGTTTTAGGGCACATAAGGCTATTATAATGTCATGAGCTTTTGGCAACCTGCAAAGCATTGCAGCAGGTGAGGATTTATTTAGTAACCTTCACTTGTGATTCAACTAATACAATACACTCCTGCCACATAAACCATGCAAGGATATCGGCATTGACAAGTGCTTGTTTCTTGTGGTACAGCTTTTAGGACTTATAAGCACTACCGCTGCAGTGAGTGACCCTCTCTGTATCAATCCCTCCACACCATGCCCAGTTCTATATCTTGCTCTGTTGTTCCTGGAATCTGCCAATCCATTTGTTCAACATTTTCTCCATTTCTACTGATAATGTTGTATTCTACCATTACTGTTTGCTATTAATTGTGACTGGGGTGATTATCCACAACATGTTACTTGTATTCAGTGGCTATTTCTATGTCTGCTGTCCTGTATTGAAATGGTATGTTATCTGTAACCTGCAATTCATTTAATCCATGGCAATTGTTCTATCCTAATGCCGTATCTCTTGCAGCTGGTGTGTACTGTTATTCTAATACTGTATATATATTGTTACTTATTGTAAACTGTTATCTCTATTCCTCCCCCACCAGGATGCATCTGGAAATTAGCAATTTTCTGTATGCCTTCCTGGTGAAACTTTTAAATAAATAAATAAGAGGGACGTGGTGTTGCCCCTATAAAGGTCATTGGTAAGACCTCACCTGGAGTACTGTGTCCAGTTTTGGAGACCATATCTCAGGAAAGACATAGACAGAGTAGAGGTCCAGAGGAGGGCTACCAAGATGGTACAGGGTCTACATCAAAAGCTGTATGAGGAGAAGCTAAAGGAACTGAAAATGTACACCCTGGAGGAGAGGAGGAAGAGGGGATATGATTGAGACCTTTAAATACCTCACAGGGTTAATAAAGTACAGGTGGGAGGTATTCTTCAGAGGAAAGGTGCTCTAAAACAAGGAGACATGATATGAATCCAGAGGGGGTAGGTTCAGGAGAGATGTGGAAATACTTCTTCACAGAAAGGGTGGTGGGTACCTGGAACAGTCTTCCAGTGGAGGTAGTGGGGTGAAAACTGTGGTGGGATTCAAAAAGCCTGGGATATCCACAAGGCAATCATAATGGAAAGGAAGGGGTGGAAGAGACAGTTCCATAGACCAAGGAGGGTCTGCAGTGAAAGCAACCACAATGAAATTGGGCAGGTCCTTATCTGCTGTCAGTTTCAATGTTTCTATACTCCACAGCTTTCTGTGGAATGGAAAGAATGCCCACATCAGGGGAAGTATAGTATACATCTCAGCTGAATAGGAGCAAGCTGCTCTACTCCATTTCCAGCATTACATTTGGGCTTCATAACTGGCTTCTTTGCCCATGTGGGAGAACAACAGTGGGCCTGCTTGGCTGGCATTGGACGAGGAGGAACTGGGTGGAGACCTCAAAGAGATTGTCTGACCAGGTCCCTATGGTCCCACAGCCTGCCACTCACAAATAATCCTTTCACTGAGAAATACAGCTAAAGTGTGGCTTGCTTCACATAAAATTGGCATCCCTCAAGGTTCTTCCCCTACTCTAGTATCATGGTTACACTTAGGGAGAAGGAAGGGTATTCAGTACACCTTCACCAAAAACTGCTTGTTTGAAGGAAAAAGGCCTGGAAAATGTAGTGCATTTATACAGGGTAGGTGCCTGATCAGTTTCTAGAACTAAGAATGGAATGGGGCTTGCCAGTGGGGGACATGTTCCCATACCTGCTTATACATGGACGGTTGGGAGAAACCCTGGACCATGGCTTAAGGTGGCACAGCCCAACTCATTTTGAAGAGGAACTTTACAAACCCTAGCTCTGCATGAAGCCCCTTTTGGTTTTGTACTGCATTATTAGAGGTGGAGCACACCCATGCCTGGTAGACATCAGTTGGGTCTAAATGGGAGTATGACCTTTGCACGCCCATGAATTCCAAAGTGTGGCGTGAGACATCATGTCACCTTAACACCAGCTCCCGCAGCAATAAACTGTGCCAGATACAGCTGAATTTTATGTACAGGGCCTTCATAACACCGCAGAAGCTTCATAAGGCTCTACAAAACACGTCCCTTGCTGCTCTAAGTGCTCTTCCTGTATTTCTTTTGTATCTTCATTGCTTGTGTATTAATTATGTCATATTTACTCTTCTAACCCCTCCCCCCCAGGTCACTCCTGGAAATGAACTCTTGTTTAGTGTGCCTTCCTGGGCAAACTTTGTAAATGAATAAACATATGCAAAGGATATCCCCACTACAATGTTTCAGCTCTTTAGTGCCTAACTCTTAATTATTGGCTCACCTCACTAACCAGCACTCCACCTTTACACCACTTTGCTTCCCACCTGCTACTCTAAACCTGCCTTGTATCACTTCTATTCTGAAATACACCTAACTATAATACAGTAGATACCTTGAATTCAGAGAAATGGCTTCAAATCCAGGCTCAGGTTGTAAAGCTGCCATGATTTCTTCCTGGCAGAAATGTGCCCTGACAACAACATTTCCTACTCACACAAATTGTTTTACTAAACTATTTTTGTTTTTCTATGAAATGTAGTACACCACCCTGGATCATGACTCCTAAGAAAGTCTGACTGAACATTTTTAAAAAAAAAAAAAAGTATATGTTCCTGTTAAGATTTAGACCTGGGACTCTTGACTGAGAATACAGAAATGTTATGTTCCAACTTGGATATGAACTTTTAGGGTGGATTGTCAGATGTGATGCCGCAGGCACAAGCCCAGTTTGTGGGCTGCACCTGTGGCATCTTAAATGCAGCAAATGATCTGAATGCTATTTTCAAATGTTTTGCTGTATTTACAGTACCTCTGATCACTTCACAGTAATATAATAACTGGTGAACCCCTTTAATACATGGACTACAGCCATGTTTCAAACACCATAATAACAGAGTTACCCGGTTATTATGGTGTTTTCAGAACACTTTCTGTGCAGCCCTGTCCTCGAGTGGGAATGCTTGTCTCGAGACTGCTAGTGAAGTCCACTTACCGTTAGTGGCTTGCAGGAGTCTCCGATGCTTCATACAGGCAGTCCCTGTCCTCTTGTTCAGTGTCAGTCACAGAAAAGCCTATAAAAAAAGTAAAACTTGTGCCACCGACTGCAGCTTCACCACGATGATGATGCAGTGACCCGATGTGGGCAATCACAGTTCTATCCTTCATCATGACTGCACTGTCTGCTGGCACCGACTGAAACTGACAGACTCACTTAAATGGATGTTGCTGTGAGGGATGGACAAACTCATCCATTCTGCCGACTTGACTGCTCCGGCTGCTACTTGCTGTGGATCTTGATCGCCAATTACAGGCCCACTCCTGCCATCTCTGGGTAATGAGGAGAACCACCACACTGGGTGAGGAAAACTGGTTGCTGACTCTCTGCAAATGCTCCTTTTTAATCCAGAAGTAAAGGCATTCCATTCTCTGAAAACTGTTTCTGGCTCGCTTTTCAAGCGCTGGTAAATTATTTATAAAAATAAAGTATAGTAACTGTATTTTATGTTTTTTTTTTACAATCTTGGTGTGTGATGATCTCATAATCCTCTCAAGCTTTGCTCAAGGTTTATGGGTAATCACACACCTTGGATGTGGAAAAATCCAAAACACACAGTTGCCTATACATTGTTCTCTATGTAAAAACTATGTTTAGCTTTTTCCCATAGGGAAATCCGTGGTGTAATTTGCTGTTATAAAGGAGTGTTGATAATGGCAAAGACACACTGGGTTTCCTCGCTTCACGCAGCACCAGCCGCAGCTCTTTCATTCTGACCACTGGCTGCCTTGCTTGCTGCCAGAGACTGCACTGTCACATGGACTCAGTGGTAAATCTTGCAATATTATAAAACAAAAAAAACCAATCTCTTCTAAAACTACCAGGAAAAAACAAAGTTAGCTTTTGGCACGCAACTGTGGACCATGCTAAAACCAAACCGAACTGCAGCTGCACAGAAAGTCTTTTATTTTATATGATTTCTGTGGCAAAAAAGCTAAACCCAGCAATTATATAAAATAAAATATGGGGTGGTGTGAGAAACTCAAATTTTACACACACCCTCGATGTTGGATGCCTAGATAAACCCCTTGAACTTTGCTTTCGGGGTTTATGTGGCATCCAACACCTCAGGTGTGTGTAAAATTCTTGTTACACACACCACCCAATATATTATTCTATATATAATGACACATGCATCAAATGTTAATGCATGTGTCATTATGGGGATCCAGAGTCACCACAAGTCATGGAAGATGTCCATGGTAGTTAGATCACCTTTTATGTGGTCCAACATATCAGTGCATGTGTTGGGGTTGTGCCACAATCATGCTGCAAGTCACAGGTGCAGTGCTGCAAATCTAGAACATGGTATTTTGCTTACAAACTAAAGGTACACCTAGTGCTCTACTGAGCTGACAGCACAAACAAGCCATGCAGCACAATCTTCAAGTGAGCACATTCAGGGTTGCTGCATTTTCAAAATACCAGGTTGGCAATGGAGCTCTTCAGTGAAATACTTAATTTGGACCACAGCAATATGATCTAACACCCCAGCTTCACCTCATTCTTAGGGTTTTGTCAGAGGGGAGGGGTTAGAGTGCAAAATGATTCAATGTTTGGGGAATAGTGATGGGGTATTAGTGCTTGTGCAACTTGGTAGTACTTTTTGTGGCTTTACTCTATTCCCACCCTTGAGTAGTAGGTATGTAGGTAGGAATTTGTAGGGAATAGGCCAAAAAGATACCTCCTCCAACTCACAGAGAGTATGACTGCTGGCAGTCAGGAAAGGAAAACCCCCCGGGGGAAACCTCTGAGAACCCACGGCCATTTGTCTGCCCATCCTCTGGGCATACTAAGAGGAGAAGGACCTAGGTTCTAGTAACCATAGCTAGTTTTGAGGAAGGTGAGCTTCTTGGAGAGATGATGGTCCATCCTCGATTCATGGGTGATGTTGTTTGGAGGACAATCCTGAGGTTGAAGAAGTAGGTCTTTTCTGAAGGAGCAGTAGAATCCTGAGTGTGAAGCAGATCTAGTTGAAAAAAGGGTGAATGAAGTCCAGATTTCCAAGGTAATGATGGATGATTGTCCAAATGGATTACAGAGACGCAATGTACAGGGAGAGCATGATCTGATTTATAAGCTGCCAGTTGGTGAATGGTGGGAAATGCGATGATTTGTGAAGTCATAGGTGAATGATCCAACTTGTGGGAGGTTTGATGTTCACAGTAAAGTCTGGAGGTAAGGAATTCAGTAGTGAGCTATAAGTTGCAAAATAAGCATCCATGAACTGGAAGAAGGAGCTGAGCAGAGTTTTTGAGTGCCTGATAGGAGAAATGCCATAAGTGATTTGTAGACAAATACAGGGAAATTGGCATATGCAGTTCAGATGGTAACTGAATATGTATAGAGAATGATTGGAAGTTCAGTACAAGGAGTTGGATAGCTTAATTGGCCATTGATGTCATAACTATACTGTATATTCTCTGCTGGTCCGCTGGCTGAAGTAAATATGGGTATTTCCATGGTATAATTGTCCATGAGATGCACTGAGGTGGCTACGGCTGATTAGGTTTACAGCAGGGGCATCATGCAACCAGAAATTTTGGAAGGGCACAAAATCAAAATTTCTCTAGGGAGGTCTGGGGGCATGCTCCCCTGGGAACATTTTGAAAAATTGAGGTCAAATGGTGCATTTTGGTGACTTTTAGAAGGCCAGGAAGCTTTTCCTTAACATGCTAAATGTTGTCACAATGATACTTTTTTTTCTTTGTTCAGTCTGTCACAGTGACCTCTTGTATTTTCAAAGCAATTTTGTAAAAACTGAACTGAAATGGTGCATTTTGGTGGCTTTTACCATGCAGTGAATCAGCTAGCTATTTACAGTACATCCCTAACTAATTAATTACCTGCTAAAAGCCAGAAATGCACCATTTGAATAGTCAAATTATTACAGTCATCTACTATAAATGTTTTGCATGAAAAATAATGACACAGGGCATCTGTTCTTGCTGATACTTTGTTTACTGGGTAATCTTTTCCATGTATTACTTACATATATGCAATAGGGATGACAATAAACAGAGTATGATGAATCCATTTATTTGAGTAACTGTGTGTATAAATTTCATTTATACACACAGTTATTACATCACGCTCCACCACTCGTGAGGTTACTTGAGGTCAATGGCAACTCCACAAGATAACCGCTTATCACACAGTCCCCCCTAGATATCCCTTATTCATGCAATAGGCATGGCAGGGTATTAAATAGCTAGTATAGCATAGCATAATGCTATTCAGTATCAGAGGGTGGTGCTATCCATTTTCTGAACTGTATTGCACTAGACTGCTAAACATTTTTTATGTTTTTTATTCAAGTTTACACATACAAAACACATTAAAAAAAAGAATTTTTCATTTTTCTAACCAGTCTGTGCCATATACTATGCATTTTTGCAGCCAATTAGCACTTTCACCTGTGAAACTGCTAATCAATTTTTTTGGATTATTTAATACCTTACATGGACACAAAACCCATTTAATAAATCCATTTATCTGCACAGCCATTGAATAAATCAAATTTATCTATGCAGTAGTGATTTAATCACCATGTATCCATACATTATTTATGTCATTATCATTTATCTGCATAGCAGTGATGTCAATGATTCCCATATTCAAATGCAAATAACTTTAAAACAAAGAATGATAGCATAATACTATGAGAAGCGAAGGTGTTCAGCAGAAAGATATTTACAAAATGAGTGGTGTTTCATTTATAGTTACCTTTTAGTTTTTTTTTTATAATTAGTAAAATAGCAGAAAATTCAATTTTGTTCACTTTTTGCAAGAAACAAATGTCACATACTGACGAGAGATTCAAGTGGTTCCACAGGGAGGTGCGTAGGCCCGACTGGGGGGAGGTCCGGACGTGGACAGGAAAGGAGTTCCACAGTCTAGGGGCACATGATGCAAAGTCCCTGTCCCCCATTTTGATATGAGTAGGAGGGACCTTAAGGATAGCAGGGCCCAGTGACGTTAGGGGGTAGGTAGCGGGGGCTGCTGGCACAAGAAGCTCCACCAGTCGAGGGGGGGGTGCCAGTACCCAGTACCTTACCTGTGAAGCTGCCCACAACAAAATTCAAATAATTGGATGGGAAGAGCCAGTTGAGCTTACTGTACAGATCACAGTGGTGAGTGAGACGAGGGACTCCAAGAGCAAAATGGCAGATGTTATTATAGGCAACGGTCAATCTAGAGAGGTGGATCTTGGAGGTATTGACAAACAAAAGGAGCCCATAACAGAGGGATGGCAGAAACACCCCTCTAGACAGTGCTAGGCGAGCAGCCGGAGTAAGGTTATTCTTTGCCCTGTAAGCCAGACCCAGTTTCCAGTTACTGCTCTACACGTATTTTGGATATATGTTGACTAACATCGAAGCTATGGTCAAGTGTCACCCCAAGGTATTTGACGGAATCAGTGGTGAGAACAGGAGTGCCATCAATACCCAAGATGCACATAGGAACAGAGGAGGCCTTTAACTTGGCCAGGGAACTGAACAGCATGGCCTGGGTCTTTTTAAGATTTAGGACCAGCTTATGGGATGATATCCAGGAATGGATACTCCTGAAACCCTCACTCAGTTGGTGGTTAATGACCCCAATATCCTTTGAACGAGCGAGGATAACAAGGTCATCAGCATACAGGACAGCCCTGCAGGAGGCCGCCGAGGAGGGAAGGTCATTGATGAAGATGGAAAAAAGCAGGGGCCCAAGGACTGACCCCTGGGGGACCCCTGAGGAAACCGGGGTGGCGTCCGAGAGCACCTTACTATATTTGGTCAGTTGCTGCCTTCCATGAAGGTAGTTGGAGAACCAACTCAGGGTCGAGGGATAAGCCCAAAGACCCAAGTTGAGAGCATAGCAAGGCATGTCAACAAGGTCAAAGGCTTTAGAGATCAATAAAGATGGCCCCAGAGAGTCTGCCCTGGTCCATAGCAGCCCTTATCCCAGAAGTGACAGAGACAAGTGCAGAGGTGGTGCTGTGCCTTTTTCGAAAGCCATGCCATGAGGAGACAGAAGCTCATGAGCCTGGACATAATCCAAGAGTTGTCCCGCCACAACTTTCTCAAGGAGCTTGCTGATGGCAGGCAGAATGGCAATCGGATGGTAGTTGTCAAGGATCCTGGGGTTGCCCTGTTTGAGCACAGGAACAACCCGTGCCACCTTCCACAGGTCTGGGATAACCCCAGAGTCTAAGGATAGGTTAACGATATGGGCCACAGGGGAGGCAATGTAGGCAGCGGTAAGGCAGAGAAGCTTCAAAGCAAATGTCCCTGCAGTGTCAGAAAGCATCCCTTATTGTATAAAGGAAATATACAATGGTAAGCTGTCAGATAAATTATTTATCTGCACAGGTGCTGTTTGACCTCGGAAGTCTGGACCATACCTCTCATCTTATCATGTCAGCACTTGTCTTTAAATTGCAAGCAAAATGACTGAATGTGTAGCACATTCTTAATCAATATACAAATAGTGGGTTTCTTATGCTTAGTGCCAAAGTATGTTTCAATAAAAGTTGCATTTTTTATTATGAAACTGCAACAACCAAGAAAACCATGAACACGCATGACAGAGACCATGGTGAGCAATGCAAGACAGAAATAAATGTAGGTGGGAATAATTCATCACATTTGGGCTGGCAGTATAGCCTAGAGGTTAGAGGAATGAGGTGTGAATGAGTGTGATACATCCAGCAGACCAGACCTGAGTTTGATTCTCACAGCCTCCACTTGCATACTGTGTGACTCTAAGCAAGTCACTTAACCGCCCAGTGCTCCCAGGTCACCCCTGAAAACAGGCACTTGTGCCTAGTGGACCTTACCCAGTTACCAAAGACTAATATAAAAAATAAATAGATAAATAAATAAACATCAGTACCATCTCCCTACCAACAGGCCCTCCAAACAAAGTACTGCAAACAGAGCAAGCCAGCTTGCAATACACTGTACTTAGTATTGCTAACAAAAGTAAAACTGTCAGAACAGCATAATAAAAGATCATACTAATTAATATTACTTGTAAAACTCCTACTGCCTGGGGGGGGGGAACCCACTCCAAGTCACACAGTTTACACACTATTCAAGAGCACAACCACATCCTGCAGGCTCTCAAATCAGAGCAAGCCTAATAACAACAAATTAATGCCATTACTAATAACCCTCCAACACTGACAAATGACAGGTGGTATTTGTGGTAACACCACACCCAGATAAGAGACCTTCTTGCAAACCCTCCAAACAGAAACAGACGAATGACAATAAAATACAACACAGACCGACAACCCAGGGGTTGGGGTGGATGAAATAACCTACCCCAGACAATAATCACATCCCTAACATTTGAACAAGAGCCAACTTTTCTTTTTGGGGGGAGGGGGCTTATCTATGCAAACAAGCAGAAGCCACTTGAACTACAGTGAAAGCTAATGATTTAAGGGGGGAGGTGTTGTGCTGCCCCTCTGAGTGGGCGCCAATACACGCATACTCAACCTCTTGCAAAGTGCATCCACAAACTGCCCAATAACAATGAATAAATTATTACAGTTTACTACTACTAATAATAAAACAAACAAACCCATCCACTGTGTTTAACCCTTACCCTACTGAACTTCTGCTGCTGCATGGACATCTGCCCCACTTTGATTGGCTTGTCCTTGGTGGCAGGTGGTTGGCTCCTCTGCCTGCCTCTCAGCACCACAGGGCATCCCCGGCAGATCAAGCTGTGGTGAATGTGGCACAGTTCACTCCTGCTGCTCCAGCTGAGTACGGGATTCTTTCATTCCCAAAAACCAAACTTTTACAGCTCTCTGTTGGTGTCTGGGTGGTCCAACAGTCGTGTCCCTCTGTGTCCCCTACATTGAACCCAGGAGAACTCTTATCACCAGTATTCCTCTGATTCTTTTGCCCCCAGACCCCACAACTGCTCAGCTCATGGCATAGACCACTGTCTTTTTGCAGATGCCAGAGGCTGGTCTGCATTGGTCACTTCCACTAAGTATGTTGCTTTGTTCGGGGCGGGGGATCCATTACTCCTGTTGCTCTGGGTCCCAGGACTGTGGCTTCTGTTGCTTTCCCAGTGGGACTGCACAGTCCAGTGACACCCCAACACCATGTCCAAGTATCCCAGGTGTGTGGTGCTACCCCAACATACCCTGCCTCATGCCCAAGTATCTGTGGCATTCAGAGACAGCCCCTCCAACACCCCGTCCCCACCCAAGTATCCTTGCTGGTCACTGATAGCGACAACTCTCACTATTTCCTCCCAGACACACACACACAATCCTTGCCTGGCCACTAAGTGGGGGCTTTGTGTAAAGCACTTTTATGGCATGGCGGTATGGAGAGTCTCTGTGTGCCCCTAAAGTCTATCACCCCCGACAGCCACTGTATATCGGCCTCCAAGAGCTACTGCGTGTTGGCCCCATATGCCTACAAAAGCTTCTGAAGATAATTATGTGGGTTGCAGTTATTACAGTCAGTGAGACCCCAGGATCCCTGATGCTCATTATATATTATCTTTAATAAGGAGACATGCCAAGAAAGAAAAGTCAAAATCCAGCATGGTAGAGTTACAAAAAAAATGGCATAGTTTTGTGTTCCATGAGCATTTCTGCCTACACTTCAAAGCTAAAACTGAACTCCCCAAATCAAATTCAGGTTTCTTTTACCTGGTTAGGTTACAATTTGTCTCTGAGTTTTCAGGAAAAGGAATGAAAGCTAACCATTCAAAGGAGAGACACTAGGACGTCTGATGCAACTTTTTTCCTTTTCTCTGGTGATGGACTTGTGAGCAGAGTTTCATTTCCTTTCCTTTCCATGATGCTTTAGAAAGGAAATGAAACAAAACTCTGCTCACACAGTCATTACCTGAGAAAAGGAAAAACAAAACCTTAAAGTCAGAAGGGAGGGGGGAGCGAATCGACAATTTGGAGAAGAGGTACCTGCAAAAAAAAATGGGTGACAGAGAACACATTCCAGGTGGACGCCACTCCTCAGCCTTCCAAACACAGAAATCCTTGTTCATGGCTGACACTGGCTCATCAAGTAGTTGATGAACACTGGACACTGCTCGGAAGAATTAGTCTTGTTATCTCACGCACTCTGCCCCATCCCCTGTCACATACAACGTCCTCCAAGAACAGAGCCATTTTACAAGCCAACCCAGACCAATGAATGAAGTCATTTGGACTCACCCGCCTCCTATTGCTGCTGGTACTGATAGTACTCCTCTCCTGGGACATAGCAGTGGCACATATACACCCACGGCTGATCTCACTCAATAACGTGGCCCACCACAGGTGAATGTTTACCCTTCCTGGTTGCAGTTTTGCTTAGTTTTTCTCATGCCGGTCTTCTCCTCAGTTTGTCCTCCTTGAGCGCACAGAGCAAGATGGTGTCTGAAAATCTACTCTTTGATGCATGGCGGAGTCAACAGATCCCCGCCTCCACCACTTATGACTTCAAAAAAGTCAATATTGTTTTAGATCTTGTGATTTTCTAGAAAATAAAATACATTTGCAGGTATTTTATACTAGTTTTGAGCAATGATATTGGGGGGGCACATGCCCCCTCGGGCCCTATGGGCATGACACCACTGGTTTACAGGTAATCCGCTGCCCAAATACTGGAGGAGAGCTTGGAAGTGGATATATGGAAGATTCTATAGGCTGGGTTGGTAGTGTGTTGCGAGTGGTGTGGAATGCCAGAGGAGCCTAGTGCTATGGTTGATTAAGACCTGTCAAGAGGCAAGACTGGGATAGTGAATTCTCCATAATGGTTGTGGTTTCTGGACTGAGAATCAGAGGAGTCTGTTCTTGGTGAAAATCTTCACTGGAGAGAGTAATGGAGATAATTCATGAAGGATAGACTAGAAGGACCACTGGATGGGCAGCTGACTTGACTGATGGTAATAAGATGAAGAAATGCAGATGTTTGTCTCGAGATCTGGTAATGTCTAGGAGCTAGAAAACAGTGGTTTGATAGCATGATATTAGTAAAGCAGATAGACGCGGAGATCCAACAATGGGAGTTCTGGGAAGGCAGCTGTAAAGGTCTTAGGAGAAGCAATGCCTGTTGAGAAAGAAGAAAGTAGGAGTCAAGTAACATGGTCAACAGAGTCAATGTTGGTAGGAGAGACTGTAGAAGGTAAAACGTAGTGGTATGAGGTATCTTGCGATTCCTGGTATCCATAGCAATGATAATGGTTACGGAGTCAGAGCATAGCAGAATAATTTAAGTCCTTTCTGTGTACGAGGATAGCCTGTGAGACACAGCAGACAGGGAAGCCACTGAGATTGAATAGATTGAATAGACAGGATTCATAAGGAGTATCCAATAGAGATGGATGAGTTCTTCCATTGTCCATTTGAGTGAGATTCCAGGTACAATTAAAGGAGTTGATTGGTGGTACAGAAAACCTATGATGACATAAGAGTCTATGAGGCACATGTTATCCAAGGATGTTTGCTAGAAGTAGTGTTCCTCAGGTGTAATGAACAAGTGATCCACTGAGTAGTGGACGAAGCTGTTAGAATGGCCAGAGTAGGAGTATGAGATGGATAAATGGGAGGAGTAGTTGACCAGGGAGGAATACTGTCCGAGATAAAGTAATATGCCCAAAGAGCCACATCAAAGAAGACAAAGCCCTGAGCCTGTAAGGTGGAGATGAAAAGGCAGCTATCCAAAATAGAAGGAATGTCCAGAGTGAATCTTAATGGACTGAAGGAATGATCTGGGAAGGAGACAACCTAGACGAAGCTGGATGACATACAGTGCAGAAAGGAACAGGACCGGGTCAACTCCTCAGTGAATGGCAGTGGAATGAGAGAAATCTGTAGCAAGTCACTAGAGGATGATCCATTTGAAGGCCAAGGAATGAAGCCAAATACCAAGAGCAACTGAGTTGAGATACATGAGTCCCACATCTGGCAAAGGCTTCAAACAATGAGTGGAAAAGATGGAAGGTGCTGGAGTGAAGAAGGATGAGGTTCTCATACCTGAAGGAGAAAAATAAATTTGTACAGCAGCTGGAAGGGGAGACCTGCAGCAAGGAAGTCCAGGAGGCAGTCAAATTGTGGGTTGTGTGGATAAAATCGGCCCCATCCTTGCTGAGATAGTCTGGAGGTCCTTGGAGAGGGGGAATTTTCCAAATCCTCTCAAGTAGGCTGTGGTTCAGCCCCTTCTAAGAAGTCCTCCTGGACCCAGACTGTCTGGCAACTACAGGTCTGTCTCTAACTTACCCTTTGTGGGTAAAGTTATTGAGAAGGTGGTTGCATTGCAGTTAGATGAACATTTGACCAGCCACAATGTCTATGATTCTTTCCAGTCTGGATTTAGCAAAAGGCATAGTACCGAGACAGCACTTGTTCAGGTACTAAATGACCTCCTAATAGCGAGAGATCGAAGGACCTGTTCCATCTTGGTCCTTCTTGATCTCTCTGCAGCATTTGACACTGTGGACCATGGTGTGCTATTGGAACATTTGCGATCTATCTGTGGACTGTCTGATACAGTCTTACCTGAAAGATCTCCTTTGTCCCCACTGTCCCCCCTGCTCTCTCCGATCCACTGATAAGGGATTGCTAGAGATTCCCAGGGTTCGTTTAAAAACTTCAGGGGCCAGATCTTTTAGTTTTATGGCCCCAACCCTGTGGAATTCTCTGTCTCGTCAGGTGCGAGACTGCCCGACTGTCCAAAGTTTTAAAGGAGCTTTGAAAACCTATCTTTTTAGTAAAGCCTATAATGACTTTTGAATATTTTAATGCTGTTTTAATTATTTATTGTTGTTTGTGTATTGTACAGGCGCCTTTGGTTTAAGAAAGGCGCCTTATATAAATAAAGAGTGATTTGATTTGAGTGAGAGTGAATTGGATTGAGATAGATACAAACCAACTGGCAAGGTCCAAATCATGAGGAAAGGGAGGCTAAGGGGTCAATTATAATGTTCCATGGAAATGGATGGTGAGTGGTGAGGACAGATGCAAGTCATTCAGAGCAGAGGGTTCTATGTCTGGAGAGAAGTGATAATTGGGTAGGAGATAGAAAATGCATAAGGATGGACCTGCAGGTGCAGATGCATGCTCTAACCAAGGTAGGTGACGTTAGGCGACCTGGACATGACACGCCAGATAACGATGAGGGTGAAGGCACATTCGGTACATGGCTCAAGTCCAGGAGGGAGCAGCAAGCGTTGGTCCGGTAGAGAGCAAATAAAGTTGAAACAGCTGATTGTAGAAATGGGCTTCCAGGCCTGGTAATTGAGGAGAGATAACTAGTATCCGATACCACCTGGCAGAGGTAGGAGGATGGAAGCAAATGAGTTAATGAGGTCCCGTTTCAGTAGGGAAGTGGCAACCAGGCATGAGACAGAGGATGTATTGAATTAGTGGATCCATAAACAGGCTACCACACCCAGCAGTTAGTGCAAGATGACCTACAGTCAATGTCATCAGGCAGAGCCAAGAGGTGGAAGGCAATTGGAGTATAAAGGTCCCGTTCCTGAAGGGAAGCAATGACCTGTACAGGGAGAGGATGCAGAAAGTGTTGACGCAAGCTCAGGCTTCCGACCAGGGAAGAAAGGATAAGACCTGAGGTGAGGCCGCAGGCAAGGGAGAATGGAGAATGCAGTAGGACAAGGTCCTGTTCCAGAAGGGTAGTCACATCCGGTAGAAGGTTGAGAATAGGTAAGTGTGAAGCAGTGGAACATAAACTCAGGCATCCATCCATGACGGTCAAGGCAAGATGATCTTGACTTGATGCAGCTAGGATAGGTAGGATGATGAGAGTACGTGGTTGAAGAATTTCCATTCCCGAAGAGATATGGGTTAGAGAATGCATGGTATGACATGGTAGATTGCAGACATGGCTGCCATACCTGGTAGTCGGGGCGAGCTAACCTGCACTCAATGCTGCCAAGCAGAGTTAGGGATGGAGGATGTCAGGTTGTTAAGTAGTAGGAGGTAGTGATTGTAACAGCATCCCATCCCCAGTAGACAGGGGAAACCTACCTTCGCCAGCACCCTCAGAAGGTGTGTTAGGGACAGAGTCCGAGTACTGCTGGTATGGCTGGCAGAAGGCGAGAAGGCTGCTGTAGAGGTGAGTATGTGAGGAACAGCAATGCAGACAGGATGATGAATGATACATAAACATGGTAGGACAGACGTAGGAAATTTGGGATGGAGGACACACAACAGGAGCGAGTGGTAGAAATAAGGGTTTGGTTCCGGAAGCAATAAAAATGGGTGCAGGGGAGGATTCCTCCATAGACGGATGTACAGACCTGGGAGGGGTACTGATGGGAGTGTAGGTGACTGAGGTCATAAGTAGCAGGGGTGGTAAAGTGGGAGCAACCCCAGGGATGTTAGAATGGGAGAACCCCCCCCCCCGTAATATCCTGGAGATCAGAACAGTAACACGAGGTGACTGCAACATGACGCAGCCACCACCAGCTGACTAGTCGAGAAGGAAGGACAGTAAATGGAGATAGGAAAACGAGAGCGTAACACAGGTGCTGATAATATCTGAATAAGGCAGTACCTATGGGACAGAAAGTCACAGCGTGCCATCATGAGGGAAGCCCATGTATTGAACTGAGCAATTGGAAAAAGTAGTGGAAGAAGGAAGCTGCTGGCCATGTAAGGCACAACTTGTTGCAAATAAACTGCTCAAGAAAGCAATCAGCTGTGGTAAGGTGACTAGAGGAGCTGTTAGCAATCAGACACATGGTAGTCCGGGGGGAAAAAACAAGGTGCAGCAAAGCTGGTATGTTCTGCCACCCAAATAAAGCAAGTACAGAAAAAGTAAACCAAAGAAGAGATGTGTAATTCTGTATGAAAGTATGGACATAGTCAGAGTAAATACTGATGGACAAATATATAGCAGTTGGAGTCAGTTGCAGACACAGGTATGTCAGACATGGGTAAACAGTTAGAAACAGAGAAAGTGGCAGCTAAATGCAGGTACCCCAGTTTGCAAATGCAATGGTTGGAATTAGTGACACTTCAGCTCTGATACAGTAGATACCTGCAAGGTAAAAGACAGAAACACGGGTGCATCAACAATGGGCTCTCGACTCCGGCACAGAAGCATTGATCAAGGCGTCGCAAAGCAGCCGAAGTTCCACTGTCTTGACAACTTACTTGTGATAGCTGAGCAGTTGGAGATGAAGCCAAGGCTGGGTACATCCATGTAAAGGAGGATGGGCAGACGTATGTTGCGATGAGCAGGGACTGAAGGGGTGTCACTGTCCAGGAACCAGAGAGAAATACAAGGGGGACTGAAAGCACCAAACTGCTGTGAAGCAGACAGCACGCTGAAACTCTGAAGGTGAACTGGAGAACAAGGAAGGAGAGAGTGGGGGGCTGAAGGGAATGAACAGGAAGCGGGCGTGCTTCCCGAGGGAGATGGGAGCAAGTCCCAGGGAGATGTATGGAAGGCGCAGGAAGTAGTGGCAAAGGCACCGGTGAAGGGCATTATGCAGCTTCCCCAGACTTTCATGATCCCAAAAGCTGAAAAACAAAGCTGAAGGCATGCATGATGACCTAGTTCAGGCATTCAAGCAGTGCAATGGTTGAGATAAGAAGACAGAGGGTGAGCTAGAAGCCCAAACAGACAACAAAGGGAAGCACCAAGACACGAACATACAAACATACGAACATACGAAATTTGCCAGCAGATAAAGGCCTAGAGGTCCATCAAGTCTGCTCGAATGTGCAGCTAGCACCCCTTATTCTGCAGCTGCCCCTCCCTTCCACCCTTCCCCTTCATTGACCCTCCCCCTTGTCCTGTCCCATCCCCTTTTAAAGCAGTCCACTGTTCTACTGGATACCACTTCTTCAGGTAACGCATTCCACCCAGACACCACCCTCTCTGTAGAAAAGTGTCTCCTCATCTCCCTCCTGAACCTTCCTCCCTCCAGTCTCACATCATGGTCCTTGGTGTCCCTCCCCTTCCTTACTCTGAACAGCCCCTCTGTACCTGTCTTGTTTATTCCTTTCATGTACTTAGAGGTTTCAATCATGTCCCCACATCCCTCCTCTCCTCTAGTGAGTACATGTTCAACTCCCTCAGCCTCCTCTTGTATGATAAGTACCCCAGCCCCTTGATCATCTTTGTCACCCTGCGCTGCACCCCCTCCAGTAACTTAATGTCCCTCTTCAGATACGAGCTCCAGTACTGCACGCAGTACTCCAGGTGCGATCTAACTAATGACCTATACAGTGGCAGAATCACCTCCTCCCTCCTCAAGGATATACCCCTTGCAATACAACCCAGCATTTTGTTGGCCTTTGCAGCTGCCTTTCTACATTGTGCTGAGTTGTTCATTGACCCTGTAATGAGCACCCCAGATCCTTCTCCTCCTCTGTCTGGGCTAGCTGCACTCCCCCCAGCTGGTAACTCATCCTTGGGTTCTTCATCCCAAAATGCAGCACCTTGCACTTTTTGGCATTAAACCCCAGTTGCCAGGTGTCTGACCAGGTTTCAAGCTTTGCCAGATCATCTTGCAACCCCTGCCATCCCCCTAGGTCATCCACCACCGCTCCTACCTTGGTATCATCAGCAAACAGACTGATCTTGCTCTTGATGTCCAATGATATGTCTGCAATGAATATCCCAAACAACACTGGTCCCAACACCGAGCCCTGTGGAACACACCGCTCGTCACTACCCTTGGGTGTGAGAGCTCCCCACCCACCACCACCATGCTCTGTTGCCTTCCCTGAAGCCAGTTCCCTACCCATCTCACCAGCTTTGCACCTGCCCCTGTGCCTACTAACTTACTTCCTAGCCTTCCATGCAGCACCAAGTCAAATGCCTTACTGAAGTCCAGATACAGGACATCCACTGCATGACCCCTGTCCTGTTGCCTAGTTACCCAGTCATAGAACTCCACCAGGTTGGTTTGGCAGGATCTGCCCCATATGAAGCCATGCTGTCTGCTGTCCTGTAGTTCTTTGGTCTCTAAGAGGGCCACCAGCCTCTCCTTCAGGATAGTCTCCATTAGCTTACCCATGATGGATGTGAGGCTCACTGGTCTGTCGTTTCCTGGTTCATCATAAGCAGGAAATGGAGGTAAGTGGAGGAAAGGGTAAAAATGAAGGTAAGCAAGAGAAACAGGAAAACGAGCTAAGAAGGGGAGACACACAGGAGAGGGGAGGAACGGATGAGACAGGCAGGGAGAGTGAGAAGAGAAAAGGCACAGCCATGCAGCCACACAGCCACGCAGGTAGCTCAGGGACAAAAAAACACTCCCTAAGCAAGGGAGGTGTGAGACTGATGGGAGTTAAACATGTGGGAGGAGCTATTCCCCACATTGAACCTCAGGCTTAAGCCCCTGCCATTGTTTTTTATAGTCCACTGAGCTGCGTGAATTGCCACTGGTGTTGTAGAGGTTATGTCACAACCTGTGAAGCATACAACCTGGACTCTATTCCCAGCAGGTGCATTTTTTATTACAGGTTATAGAGACACTAAATTGTCCCGACAGAATCGTTTTGCAGTACCTGTACTACCAGACCAAACTTTAGGAGGAGCTGGAATGCAATGCAGTTTAATTCTATTCAGCATACATGCAGAACAGAGGCAAGACAAAGCAGACTGGCCTAAAAATGTGCATGCTAAAACATTTATGTAAAGATATAGCCACCACTGTGCCCAATCAAAAGTGAAAACTTACAAGCAGTAATGCAGAGAGCGGGAGAGCTGGACAATCAGCTGGATCATCCACACCAACGTTTTACCTCAAAATGAGGCTTCAACAGGGGGCAGTGGAGGTCAGCACTATATTTTATTTTATCACAGCAACAATTAATTAAGTTCAGTTGTATTTTAAATGGTACATTGTCACAGCAGTCAGGCTGCACAAAAAATAGAAATCATGGTAGTTTCATAATCTAAATATTTTTAAACCACAGGGTTTCAATGATGGTTTGGAGTTCACATCTTTTTGAAATGTAATTTCTGTTTATAATTATTGCTCCCTCTACATTAACCACTCTCTCCCTTCTCTTGCCTCCCATTGGCTCACACATTGTGCATCGTTTCTGTCAAAACACTGGTTCTCCTCCTTCTCTCCTTCGTGCTCTTTCCTTCTCTACCCTATTCACTTTGCCTTTTACTCACTCCCCTCTATGGACTCTTGCTTCTTCTCCAATACACGGTCCAAATCTGCATCTGGGCAATCCGCTTTCTCCTCCTCCCTCCATTTGTAACAACCTTTTGCCCCTGCTCTTTCTGCCATCTTCCTATCTCTTCCTCAAACAACAACTTAAAGAGCCACTGACGCACTGTGAAGAACTTTGAAAAATATACAGTAGTGTTTGGACACAAAGCAGCTTTATAGTTCTCATTTGCTCAGTATTTCTTATCCAAGTTATTTATTACTGAGGTCAAATGCATGAAAAGAGGATAGATGTTCCTTGAAGGTTCAACAGCTCATATTACTTCTTCCCAACTCTGATGTCATAATATCTTGATATACACAGTCATTCCCATGGCAACAGACTGTGATGTCACAACAGAGTATTATAATTTTAAGCAGGAAGTAAGCTATTGGGGAAGATGAACACTAAGGGATAAACCTCTTGTTTCAGTGGGAATTTGTCCAGTAATGAATACTATGGAGAAGAAATCTATACAAAGATGCATGATATTCAAGCTGAATTGTGTCTAAATATTATCTTTTCCTAAGTTTTCCAAAGGCATCAGCTGCTCTTTAAACTTAATTTTGCTCCCTCCTGTTCCTGCTCAGACCCTGGCTAGACTGTTTTGACTCTCCTCCTTTTGGAATATTTACTCTCTTCAACTGAGCTTTGGTTGTGTCACTGCTGACCAAGCTTTTGCTTCTTGCCCCATTTTGCCCTGCTGCTGCTTTTGAAATATGTTCCTAATTTATTCCTTGGTACCCGGATGTTATTTAATTATTTCAGTTTTAACAATATGTTGTTGCCCTTATTTACATAGTTCAGTTTGTTATTTCTGTATTTTTATCATGTACCTTTCTGTTATTTACACTATGGCCCCAACATTCTGCATTGGTCTTTCATTCATGATTATACTTATTGCACTCGTTTTTGCCCGTTTCGTTTTTTGTTATATATGGACTTGATTTTCAAAGGGTGATACAGGGCTTGCATCAAGCTCTGTGTCAACCCTGCTTTTTGACACAGCTGCGCCAAACTCCTTTGATGCAACTGCACCCAATTTTAGTACATCGGGGCAGTTGTGACAGTTTTCTCAATTTATGCGCCAAACTTTACGCAACTGCACCTGATTTTAGCACATACCAGTACAGTTGCAACAGTTTTCTCAATTTACAGCAGCTTGTGCCAAAGCCCTGTAAAAGGTCCCCAAATGCACAAGTTATAACCAAGGAAAGCTGGTCTAACTTGCAGCATTTGGTGCTCAGGGTTGAAAATCCTGATCATTGGCTGGGCGAATACCACAAGCCCCTTGTGCCACGTGATTGGCACACCAAGGGTTGCAGCATTCATGGATCTTTTAAAATCAAGCCCTATATTTTTATCCAGATATTCAAAGCATTGCCCAGGCACAAAATTGAGTTTGCCCAAGCAAACCGGGCTTTGCACGGAAATGCAATACTG
This sequence comes from Neoceratodus forsteri, assembly GCA_016271365.2. NCBI lineage: Eukaryota > Metazoa > Chordata > Ceratodontiformes > Ceratodontidae > Neoceratodus > Neoceratodus forsteri. The sequence continues at coordinate 866,878,683 of CM028130.1, forward strand.
AAAAGATGGTTAGCGCAGTCAAACTTGGTTTTGCACCCAGGCAAAGGACAGTGGGGGGGGGGAAGCAATGTAAATGAAAAGGGGGGGAACTGAATATTGGGACAGTCCAATATTCAGAGTATGTGTGCTGCGCAAGGCCATTTTGCATGATCCCCTTGTGTGGTGTACATACCACCGATTGAAACCCCGACTTACTCCCGCGCAACCCTCGTGGTTGGTGGAAGAAGTGCTGTGGCCCTCTCAACCCCCAAAACAGCAGGTCCTGGTGGTCCAGTGGTGCCTCCCCCCTCATTGATCACTGTCCAGTTCAGGAATAAAATACATTTCTGTGGTAGTCTAGTGGTCCCTCCCCGTCGCTGATTGCCATTCCATTAATAAATAAAATACAGTATATCTCCCTGTTAGTCTAGTGGTCCCTTCCCCCTTTGCTGCTTGCTATCCTGTTCCAAAATCTAATTATCCCTGGAAGCTATTGATCCCTTCCCACACCCGACCATCCACCCAGTACCTATAACAAGTATTGCTTGTGACCTGTGTGGTCTCCCGATCCCCTGTAGATGCCCATTCCTGTGGTTAGTGGGACCTCAATCTCACCCTGCAGGTAGTGACCCTCCACTCTGTTTCCCCATCCCAAAATGGAGCCAACAACCAGTACAACCCTCCCTCTCCACCACAGCTGGTTGCCAGGGAGCTGTCACTGAGCACATACACTGTACATGCTCAGTGACAGCTCAGTATGTGGCCAGCCATGGTGGAGAGAGGATGACTGCAGAGGTCACTGGCTCAGTTTTGGGTTGGGGAGTGGGGTGGTGGGTCACTCCTGCCAGGGTGGGTGGGTGGGTCCACTAGAGCACCAGGGAATGGGTAACGCTACCTATACAGGATCGGAGATGGAGACATTACACTCGACACCTAGGAATGCTTATTTTAGGTACTGGGAGGATGATCAGGCAGGGGGAGGGGTCACTAGCTCCAGGGATAATTATATTTCGGAACAGTATGGCGATCAACAAAGGGGATGGACCACTAGACTACCAGGGAGATATACTGTATTTTATTTATTAATGGAATGGTGATTAGCAGGGGGAGGATCACTGACTGCTAAGGAGATGTATTTTATTTCTGAATAGAACGGTGATCAACGAGGGGAGGGACCACTAGAATACCAGGAGATGTATTTTATTTCTGAACAGGATGGTGATTGGTGAGTGGGGAGGGACCACTAGACTACCAGGGATATACTGTATTATATTTAATAACAAAATGATAATCAGCAAGGCGGGGCACCACTAGCACCAGGGATAACTCTAGGAAATGGGCAATTAAGGGGCAATGCTGCACAGTACAGCCTTGCTCCTATGCAAATGGGCCCATAATGGGCATGCAAATGGTCCCTTACTGCCTTGCATGCCCAACTGGCTCATTTGCATAGGTCCCTTTGAATATGGGGATTTTGCATGGGCACAAGCTATTTTAGCATACTCTATTGGATGTCAACAACAACATTGTTGACATTCTGCACATTGACGGAACAATGCCGACAGTCGGCAATTTTCCGATGGACCAAAAGTGTTTTTCATGGGGAGGGGGCTTTTCCCCACACCTCCAATCTTCTAATTAACCAACTCCAGTTGGAGTTGGTTTGTGGTGGGGGTGCAAGTATGGGAATTGATCCGTCGGCTGACAGCAGACCACCACAGCAAAAGATCTTGATCTGGTGAGATCTGTCACTGTGGTGGTATTTCGCCGTAACAGTATCGCTGTCTTGATGATGCACCGCTTAGCACTGGGTCTTGCTGGCCCTATATTCAGTGGAATAATGCCAATGAGTTATTCCACTGAATATAGCAATTTCAAACACCTGGGCAACTGCAGGGAGCAGCCCAATGTTTTGTCCTTCTCTTTGCCCAGATCTGAATATCGGGCCTGTGTTGTTTTGTTCCTTTTTCTTTGAATTTAATTTACACATCAGATAGTCTGTTTAGGAATCCACTCTTTTTATACCTGGTTGCTCTAGATAAAGACCCTAGTGATGTCACTGATTGTTTATCAATTGTTGATTTTTCTCTTGTGCTCTTTTTCAGTGACCTTACAGAGTTTTTCAACTTCTCTCTCTCTCAAAACCCATCTGAATTCTCACTTTGCTCCATCCTGCTCTTGCCATTGACACATAGAAACATAGAAACATAGACTTTGACGGCAGATAAGGACCGTTGGCCCACCTAGTCTGCCCATTTTCTACCCTACAGGATAGGCCGTCAGATCCTAGTTAACCAACAGCCTATTTCTTCCTACCCCCACTAGAACTGCCTTATGTCTGTCCCATGCATTCTTGAATTCTCCCACAGTTTTAGACCCCACAACCTCCTCAGGAAGGCTGTTCCATGCATCCACTACCCTCTCTGTGAAAAAATACTTCCTCACATTGCCCCGGAACTGCCCCTCCATCTTTAAATTGTGTCCCCTTGTTCTTGCACGTCTCTTTTTCTGAAAGATGCTACCCTCTTGGACTTTGTTGATTCCACTGAGGTACTTAAAGTTTCTATCATGTCCCCCCTCTCCCTTCTTTCCTCAAGGGTATACATATTAAGCTCCTTTAGTCTCTCCTCGTATGGCTTCTCTTGCAGACCCTGCACCATTTTAGTTGCCCTCCTCTGGACTGCCTCTATCCTGTCTATGTCCTTGAGGAGATGGGGTATCCAGAACTGGACGCAGTACTCCAGATGGGGTCTCACCAACTATCTGTACAGAGGGATAACAACTTCCTGTTTTCTGCTGGTGATGCCTCTCCCTATGCATCCCAGTATCCCTCCAGCACTCCCTACTGCCTTCTCACATTGCTTGCTAACCTTAAGGTCATCTGATATGATTCTCCCAGGTCCCTCTCCTTTTTTGTTGTTGTTACTACCCCCCCCCCTCCATTGTGTAATCTTCCCTGGGTTCTTATTTCCCAGGTGCATTATTTTGCACTTCTTTGCATTGAATCCTAACTGCCATACTTCTGACCATTCCTCCAACCTTGCCAAGTCCCTTCTCATCCTTTCCAAGCCTCCTTGTGTATCAACCCTGTTGCAGATCTTTGTGTCATCTGCAAAGAGCATACTTTTCCTTCCAGTCCCTCTGCAATGTCACTTATAAAGACATTAAAAAGGACTGAACCCTGCGGTACCCCACTAGTAACCCCTCTTTCTTCAGAGTGGACTCCATTTACAATTACCTTCTGTGGACCTGTTTGTCCTGCCAATGTTTTACCTAGGCTACCACCCTGGGACCCACCCCAGGCTGGTTAATTTGACTATTAATCTTTTATGTGGGACTGTGTCAAATGCCTTGCTAAAGTCTAGGTAGGCCATGTCCACAGCCCCTCCCTGGTCTACTACTTTGGTCACCCAGTCAAAGAAATCTATTAGATTCATCTGACATGACCTTCCCACTGTGAACCCATGCTGCCTTGGGTCCTTTGCCCCACTGGCCTCTAGGTACTCAACAATTCTTTCCTTCAGAAGTGACTCCATCACTTTCCCTGCCACAGAGGTCAAACTGACAGGTCTGTAGTTTCCTGCCTCTGTCTTGGTCCCACTTTTGTGAAGGGAATCACATCCGCCTTCCTCAAGTCCTCGGTACCACATCATCCTCCCATGATTTATTAACAAGAGTAGTCAGTGGTTTCACTAGTTCCCCTTAAATCATTTAGAATTCTGGGGTGAATTCCATCAGGCCCCATTGCTTTGTCCACCTTCAGTTTTAGGAGTTCTTGCAGAACCTTTCTTCTGTGAAAGGGCTGGGATCGACCCCCCTATCAAGAGTGCTTCTGTTAATTGGATTAGGCACTTCCCCCTCCTCTTTTGTGAATACTGAGCAGAAATATTCGTTCAGTATCCCTGCTTTTTCGCTGTCCCCCTCTGCCCACCCACCATTCATTCTATTCAGCCTCACCATCCCTCCCTTTGTCTTTCTACGCTCTCTGATGTACCTATAAAAGGTTTTATCCCCCTTCTTAACTGAGTTGGCTATCTTTTCCTCAGTTGAATGCTATCTTTTTCCCCCTGACTTTCCCAGCCACCTCTTTTGAGAACCATAGTGGCTTTTTCTTTCATTTTGATTTGTTTATTTGCTTCACACAAAGGCTTGTTGCCTCTGTGATGGCAGTTTTGATGATTCCCATTGTTGCTCCACCCCTCCTTCTAGCCTGTTTGCTAGTGCTTTTCTGAGGCACTCTCCCATCTTGCCAAAGTCAGCCCTCCTGAAGTCCAGTACCCTCACTTTTGTATGGCTTGACTCTGTAGCTGAGTTTAACATGAACCACACTGTTTGATGGTCACTTGTTCCCAGATGGCAACCCACTTCTAGATCTGAGATCCTCTCACTGCCTCCATTTGAGAGTACGAGGTCTAAGATTGCTCCCTCATGAGTGGGTTCTGAAACTAGCTGTCTGAGGCCTGCCACCTGTAGAGCATCGAGAATGGCCCTGCTCTTGGATGTGGCTGCAGCAAATGTGCTCCAGTTAACATCTGGCATATTCAGGTCTCCCATCAACAGTATCTCCCCTTTCTCTGCCATCCTAAGAATGCCTTCCATCATATCCTTGTCCATTCTCTCCCCCTGACATGGGGGTCTGTACACAACCCCTGTGCGGATTGTGGTGCCCTTTCCAGTCTCCTAGATGACCCACAGTGCCTCCTCTCCTCCCTGTTTACTCTTTTGTTCAGTTGCTTTTATCCCTTCCTTTACATAGAGAGCTACTCTTCCCCCTCTTCTCTCCTGCCTGTCTCTCCTGTAGGTTATGTACCCTTGTATGTTAACATCCCAGTCATGGTTCTCTGTGTACCATGTTTCTGTGACTGCTATGATATCCAGGCATCCCTCTTGCATCAAGGCCACCAGCTCAGGAGCTTGTTGCCCAGATTATGGGCATTGGTACTCATTACCTCCATTTCCTGATGATCTGCCTCTTTTGCCCCATCCCTGTCCTTCTTGCCTTTGTCACTTTCCCCATTTACCTTGCCCTTCTCCCTATCGCTACCTCTATGTTGGTGTTTACCGCACTTACTACCGTGATTTTTTTTTGGGGGGGGGGGCTAGGATTTCCCTGCTCCTTTCCAATGCCTCCCCCCTTGGCTAGTTTAAATGCTTGCCAATGAAGCATTTAAACCTATCATCTAGGATCCTGGTTCCCCTCCTGGACAGATGCAGCCCATCTTGCCAGTATAGGCTTGCATCACTCCAGGTGTACCCCCAGACCCCAATGAAGCCAAATCTCTGAGCTCTGCACCAGTTTTTCAACCACTTATTTGCTTGACTATGCTCTCCTCCTCACATTCAGTTATCCCAATTTTTTTGATGCTTGATATCTGTATTTATTTCTTAGCTTTTGTTCAATATATGTATTTATTTTTAGTTTTGGTTCATCTGTCTGCATTTATCTACTTATGGTGCCTCCCCATCATGCGGGGCCATCTCATAATTTTATCGCAGTGCAACCCACTTATAACAGACTAGTTTGTGTATAACACAAACATCTGTTATAAGCAGGCACCCGATACATCAAAAAGTGAGTAATCAGCCCCGGTGTATGGCACTTGTACTGTTGTATTGCACTTATACTGTATTGTATGCAGTTGTGTTTCAGTGCAGGGCTTCATGGAGGGATTTAGTTGTGTTGTTTCTTTTTCAGTGCAGGGTTTTGTGGAAGGAGGGGGAGTGAGGTTTGTGACAGTTCTTTGTTCTTGAAAGGATACTATGTGTAGGCCAGCCCAGTGGCACATAGGGCTGAGGCACCAAACTTTACCTGCCGCTATGCTGGCAACCCGGGTCAGGAGCAACCTAGGGCATTGGGGGTTGGCCGGGAGGAGGAGCATTGAGCATTTGATGGACTGCTCTCCTCCTCCTCCTCCTCCAGGAGGAGGGCTGGGTAAAGCCCGCTGCTTGCCTGTCTCATGGTGGAGGCTGAGGGAAAGGCTGTTCAGGCCAGCAGATTGGGGAGATGGGGCAGATGTCAGCACAAGTCTCACAGGAGAGCTCAGCATATGCCTGGATGTCATTGCATGCCACACCTCCTAGGGGATCAGAAAACACGGAAAATTGCTAGAGGCTGGATAATGGCAGGCACCTGTAGGTCCTACTCCCTGACTAGCTGAGTTCACCAGCCTGAACTGGATCTGGTCTTTGGCGGGGGCCTAGGACTCCCCCCCCCACTGACCCCACCAAGGGGGGAAAGCCCTGGGGGATGACGACTGGTGGTAAGCCCCAGTGGACATCAGGGGGGTGGGACTGGGGCACCCTCCTGAACAATGGCTGACTGGGGCGGCTGAGAAACAGAGAAAAAAGAAAAGAAAGGATACTATGTGCCTTGTGCTTTTGTGTTTTCACTTTTACTGTGCAGTACAGCACAGCACTCTTAAAAACAACACTTTATTGTTTTATTCATTCAGCCTTTAAAAACTGATTGATCGTGGTCTGCTTCTCATGTATCTTTGCATATTTTGCACACATATGCTCAGTAGTGACTATGACATTCAGAGTGCCATGTTATTCCATAACCTACCTCAGCGTAAGAAGAGCTGCCCGAACATTAATACTAGAAAATGCTACTGTGGGCTCACTTGTGTATTCTTCCTTATCCGAGTTTTCATGCTGACTTGACTAAGACAGAGATGACATGACTTCAGAAATGTCATCCTCTGTTTGTAGCTCACTATCCATCCAATCATCTAGATGGCAGAGTGTGCAAACTTTTTGGCTGACAGACCGGTCAGGTCCTTAGAGTCAATTTCATCTGGGAGTTCGACTTGATCTGCTTGCTGGTCAAAGTGCTAGAAACCTGCTTCTCTGAAATAGCTAATGATTGCATCAGCACTGATGGAATCCCAGGCAGTCTTCATTAATCTCATTGCATCCAATGAAGACAGTAGTGGTGATCTCTTCATTGGTGTCAATGAGATTGATGACTCATTGTCTCATGGGATGCACATAATGCCTCTAGAAGGCATAAATAATGCCCATGTATAGGGGCTGAATTAGAAGTTATGTTTGAGGGCAAAAAAAAAAAAACTGATGTGCTGGAGACTCTGAATGGCTGGGTGCCCTGTAAAGCTATCCAGAAGCAATGCGATTTTACATCTTTGTAGCTTCTTGTTCCAGTTTCTAACCCAGTCAGTAAAAATGTAACCCATCATCCAGGCAGTCGTTTGTCCAGTACACAACAGGCTAGGGGATTGTGCAGACTTGCCTATAACCAAAAGATCTGTCTTTTCTGTATCTGTCGTATTGCAGCAGCAAAGTATAGAGAGACATTCTTTTGCTTTTTTCTGCCTGAGCAGGGTTTCCGTTTTGAAAGTCAGAGTCCCACTACAACTACAGCGGAGAAAAAAACATTCTTGTCACAGTTAAAGATATCATTAGGGGAGAACTGTGACAAAAGATCAGTTGACACATTATTAACCCAGGATTCAACACTATGTATATTGTGTACCTTCCACCAATATAACCATCCTTCAGATGGTTGGAAATCAGTCTTCCCCATGGCAGCAGCCAATTTTGCAGCCTTCTCCATTTGAATTGGCCTGCTAATCGGGGCATCCCTCCCCCAAGCATTAGCAAACCAACATAGCAGGACATCTTCGACTTCCCTGCCATTTCCACTCATTTGAGTGCCACTCATCCAGCAATTTAGAGTGGCTTTTCAGCAGATCAGACAGCATGGAACATGGTGTGCTGAAGTGGAGAGACAAGTCTCTTGTTGACAGCTTCGGCAGATCGTCTATCTCTTTTAAAATTGTGATCTTTTGATATAAACTAACAGCATTTTGTTTTTGCCATCACAGCAGGGATTGACTGGAGCAGCAGAACAACAACAGCAGCATGGTGATTAGGAGTGATATAGGTAAGCATCTGTTAGTAGCCTTAAGCAGCAATGAAGCATCTTGACAATAACCACTTTGCACCTGTTAATGAGCACAGTTAAGCTCCCTGGTGTTCTATATACATCGCGGTACCTGATCACAATAACACAATTTTTTTTTTAAAATAGAGACCTATATAGTGGGGCTGGGAAATTGAAAATCATCCATTGTACTTGAATGGCTGGCATAACCGTGTCCATTATAACTGGGTTGCACTGTATTGTATTGTTGTAATTTTCGTTTTACTATCGAGATGTTAGTAAATAGGCCATTTCCATATATCTTGTTTGTACCCATTTTCATATCCTGTTTCCCCCTTCCCCAGGATGTGCCTGGAAATGAGACAATAAGCTCAGTGCAATTCTCCCAGTCACCAATTTCCAAATACATACATACTCAGTGATTTATTGGTTCAATGAAAATGTATTCAAGAGAGGATTGATGAAAAATGAAAAAAAAAATAATACCTTTTTAATTTTTACTTAACTCAGTCCTCTGATGTTTTTGCTATGTCTATGATCAATTGTGAATGATTAATATTGGAGTTTAGTGCTTGTCTTTGATACATTGGTTTAAACTGCACTTTGATAATTTAAATGTATTTATTTCATTGTTCACATTTGTATTTAATCATATTATTTAATGCAGATTAGTTTACATGACCACCAGCATGTTTTTTTTTTCTGTGCAGCCTGAATTATGAGGGAATATATCATTTAAAATACAAATGAACTTACAGCAGCAGTGAAGGAAAACATTTTTTTTTCTGAAAAGCTGGTTTCAGCTACATATAACAACTTTTAGCACACTTCTCAAATTTACTTTTCTAGGTTACTTCTATGCTACACACCATAAGTGTTTTTTTATATTCTTATTCCTAACACTTGTTAGGTATTCAGTGCTATTTTTTAGCTAAATGTGGTGGCCATAGTTTGTTTTTTTTTCCTTGAGGAAAAAGCTAAATTAAAACATTGATAAAATACATGTTGGTGGATTTACAAACTGTTACCACCAAATAAACCTGGAAGATGCCTGGAATCATTTATAGTGAAAAAAGTAGGTTCAAATGTGTTTCCCAGTTCCATTGTACTGCTGCTTTAATTAACTGTTCCTGCTATAAAACAACCAATAGTGCTGGCCTCCACTCCCCCTATCAAAGCCTCATTTTGAGGTGAAACATTGGGGGTGAGGTGAAATTTTGTGGTTGATGGTCTAAATGTTTCTTTGCTGCTTGTAAGTTTTCGCTTTCCTTATTGTGCACAGCGATGGCTGTTTAATACATTTTCTAGCACCCAGTTTTTTCAGTCAGTCTACTTTGTTGTGCTATTGCTGTGCATAAATAAACTTTCCAGCACACCATTATATTTAGTCAGTCTGCATTGTTGTGCCACTGTTCCCTTCCTGCTTCTCTCCTCTCTTAACTCCCCCCCCCCACCTCTTATTCCCACCGGTCCAGGGACCATCTCTCCTTTGCCACACTTCATCCCTGCTCCTCTGCTGGGAAACTGCCTTCTCCTATTAACTCCCATTGCTCTGGAACCAGTTCCCCTCCTCCCTCTGCCTCTCCCCATCCCCTCGCTTCCTCAGGCACCAGCTGAAACTTCAACCCTTCCCCACCTGTTCCTGTTACCCCTCCTCCTGATACCTCCATGACCATGCCTTACCCATTCTGTTCAGCAAGCGTCTGGGTCAGAAGTGGTGATAAGCTATGACCAGCTAGGGTCACAGGTCACAAACAAGTATAGGGCGATAGGGCAGACTGGATTGGCCTAGTGGTCCTTATCTGCCAACAATTTCCATGTTTCTATGTTGGGTCCCCACTCTTGCCTTGGGTTAACTTCCACACCATTATAGTCTGTTCCTCCTTTACAAGGTCAAGCAATAACTTACCCCTCATGTCAATCGTCAGTTGTTATTATTGTTTTCATTCTCCAAGGATTGCTGGAACTTCTCATTATGCACTTGCTAGGCATTCTTGTTGAAATGTACCACACTTTATTCTCTGCACATACAACTTCTTGTATTTTATTCTAATTTGGTACTAATTATTTTACTGAATGTTATTCATTGTTTTGCTGCTATGTATTGTGCTTCTGTCCACCCACTGTTCCCCTCCACTGGGAAGAACCTGGAAACAAGCCTTCACTCAGTGTGCCTCTCCCAGTTACCAATTTTCAAATAAATCAATAAATAATAACATTGTTGTGCAGATATGCCCTTTAAAAGTTTAGTCACTTTTAAAAGTGAAGATCTTAGATCCAGGTAGTTGTAGGTAATTTGTTCTGTTACAGTGATGTTCTATCAAAGTTAGGAGAGATTTCTTTGCTGGTGATAGGACCCTTCATAGTACATGTGAGTTCATAAAGAACTCTTTACATCTATGCAAATACATTTATTGCAGGTGAATATAGCAATTGTGTACCCTTTTTATCAGTTTTGCATCTAGACTTAGAAAGGAACAACTCATTTTATACCTTCATAATTTCTTACTAGAAGACTCTGCATTATACTTTTGTTATCTGCTACCTATTGGTGAAAACAGCTCGCTACCAGTGCAATGTAACTTTGCAGAATTTTGGAACTGTTGCCGCTTGTTCGTGAAGTTGGAAGTTTTCATGAAATTCCATGAATGCCACAAATGCTTTCGGTTTTGTGGGGAATGATTCTAGAGAAACAGGAAATTGTCAGTTTAGAATGTAGCCAAAAGTTTCCAGCTAATGTCTAAAAATGTATCCTTTCTTAATCAGCCAGAACAGAGTGAAATGTTAAGGAGGCAATGCCAGTCACCACTGCAACTTTTCTATGGATAAAATTAATTTTTGGATTGGAATATCATGGAGTGACAGTACCAAGAGTAACATGGCATGAGCCACAAAATTACCATCTCAGACCTATGTGAGGCACATTATATTTCTCATGCCCGCTGACTTTCGAATTTGCATACTCATAAGAGCAACATTATGTAAGAAGGAGCTAAGCGATTGGCAAGTCTGATATTCAGCTTGGCAGACGGTATTTCTTCTGACTCATGCAGTCCTTGGCAGAGTAGAAAAACCCTGTATTTAACTATTTGATGTTTCGCAAAATGTAGTACTGTACAATACATAATTCTCCAATTTCAAATCTTCCACAGTTCTCTCTCATTTTTAATTCCCAGCTAATGGTAAAATATTGTTTATATGACATTTTCACTCCAAGATCATCTGAAACATACAATGCAGTTTGTTTTTTCTTTCAGGTCTTAGAATATAGTTAAGGTAGTTGTAGCAAAGCAATCTTTATTTTTTAAAAAAATAATTGTTTCACTGTACTGTGTTTTTGCCACTACCGTCTCAGCCCCAAGCCCTTAGTGCTACATTTTATGCAAAACGACATGATCTCATTTTTGTGATAGCACTGTTTTTACTGATAAAATGTTGCTAATTGATTCTCTTAGTACAGAAAGAAATTAATTCTGTCACTACAAGTTTATATACAAACATACACATTTAAAAACGAAGGTTATTCTCTTCCCCAGACTGGTGGGACCATGATGTGATGTGATGTAGTGGCATCATGCACTGGTCCCAGGAGGGAATGTGAAGGTGCTCCTCTACAAGAGCAACACCTACAGTGGAACTGGAAATAACATTGACACTGATGGTGACAACATGATGCCTGTTATTCCTCACCAATGGGATCTTGCTGCAGGAGCCCACATTATGACCATTGGGAAGTGGGAGAGACATAACTAAGGGGGGGAATACCCACCTCCCACATTTATGATGCTGGTCTTGCACCCACCCACCTATCCACCTCAGAGCTGCTCAGTGTCGAAGACCCCTCCTCCCTGCCTCTTTATTACATATATGTGACTCCACTGAGTAGACTGTATATGGGCCACAATCAGCTGATCAAGGGTCCTGCCACAGGAGATAAACAGCAGGGTCAGAGAACTAGGAGGGATGTGGAGAAGCAGCTCGAATGCAACTAGATGTGCAAGGGGAAAGGCAGAGTGGAGGTCCATACTGAGATCCAGAAGGAAGAAAGTGAGTGCTGTGGATGGATATATAGTTACATATTAGTGCTATATTAGTTATAGTACCCCCCCGGCACTCTTAGGCTGTGTGCCATTGATCAGTGATGGGGCTGGGTTGTCCCCTCTGAGTGGAAAGGCAACTGACCTCTGAGCCAAGGCAGAGAAGCAGCCTACGCAAATGGGAAAAGTATAAACAAAAAAAAAACAAAGATTGCTTCTGTTTGATAATGGTCTGGGACTTGTAATAATTAGACAATAATTACCTAAAGGCATCAGCATAATGGTTGACTTTTCAGCAATTGAGAAAGGGGAAGCCATGCAAAAGGCATATGAATACAGCCCTATGGTAAGTCTGAACAACGTTGTTTTTGTTGCAAACATCGGTTTATTACTAATACATATAGAATAGTGCAAGGAGAATCATAAGACTGTGCTTCCATCAAAGGGTGGGTCAAGAGGACATCAAAGAGACCTTAAGGGCAACACTCAGTGTGTCCCTGGTGTCCTCTGAAACCCAAGATGGAAACATGTGCTAAGTTGTGCATTTTTATCCATATTGCATTTGTTATAGTATATGGGAATTCATTCTGAAAAGATGTCCTTATTAGTTTCTCACCGCTGCTACCTGATGGAGTTAACATGCTGCACAAACTGGCACTACGCTGATGTTGTTTGGGTTTTTTAAACATGCACAACACTTTAGAGTGTTCACACCCATTTGGAATGTGCACAACAAGGATTTTGAGCTGGCTAAGTTCCATATACAACAATGATAAACCACATTCTAACTGTTATCAGTAGTAATAATAAAGTGCAATACCTAATACTGTATGTGGCCATTTACCTTTAAGCATGCCCACTATGGATAGTTTACTCAGGCCTGATGGCACTACTTTGGGGGTAATGGGAAGGGGGAGTGCTTGCTCCTGTGAGACTGATGTTTGTTGCCTTAACACTACATTGCAAATGATGCGCAAATGCAGCTAAACAAAAAGAGTTCAGTGTGAAGCCTGAATTGCAGCCCTAAATCACAACCAGTGGTGTGAGAAACCACATGCTGTTTTGCCAGGACTTTTAGAACAGTGCTTACTTGCCAGGCTGAGAATCCACTGAGGCTAGCCAAACAAAATAGTGGGCGGGGGCCAGGGTTCTCCCACGCACTGGCACCAATTCTGCAGTAGTAGCCTTGGCAGGAGACCCTGAGCTGGAACTAAGCACATACTCTAAGAAGGTCGCTTCAGAACACCATAATTATTTGGTTTCTGCTTGACTTGGGCTTACAGACAGAAATATAACTTGAATACATGGATGTCATTTCGAGAATGAAGTAATAGCTCTCTAGCTGACATTTTTGTTTTCGAACTTTTCCATATGGCTCCCCTCATTTAAAGAGGCACTGTCAACCCTTTTTGCATCATATTATTTTTGGTTGAAAACCCACATTTTATGACTGTTAACCTTCTCTAAAATTCATTGATAATGCTATTGCTTTATCTGCTTCCTTTCTTAGTTGAGCTGAAGTGCATGCTAATAGTGTAAACACACAAAACCTTGTTTTATTTCAAATCTGTGATCTACTCTTTTTGAAGACTTCCTGAACATTGGGAACACCTCCAAACAGTGCAGCCACTCATGATGCAATAGTCATCTCACCTCCCACTACATCATGAATGTCTATAAAATGGGCAAAGGATTTCAAGCAATCTGATTGGTTGTTAACCGTGCATTAGAAGTGTCTAATGCACAGCTAAAACCAGAAACCCCATTTAGAATACACATGCCCATTTTATAAGCGCAGTAAGCCACTCCGGGGATGTGCATTAGACAGTTCTAATGCACGGCTAGGGGACTGGATGCACTCGGCCTTTGGCCTCGTGCCTCACTACATCCTCTTAGCCGTGGATTAGAACTGTCTAATGCACACCCCATCATGTCTTATTGCTTACTTATACTACATTGGTGGTGTTCCCAAGCCCAGGAAATATGCAGAGGGAGTTGATCAAGGAATGTAAACAAATATGTTTTGATATGGTAACACCAGTATGGTGGTCAGTAGGTTTTTCAGTTTTAAAAACAATAAGGCATCAAAATCAAATTACCAGCTACATCAGCAAGTCTCTACAGAATTTGGCCAATCATAACAAGTGTTTTTTAAACTAGGAACACTTTCAGGCCTAAGGGGGTTGACAGTGCCCCTTTAATACCTCCATGCCTCCTACAAGAACTTGTGGCCTTTTTTATGATACAGATTTTTAGGAGGATGGGATCCCACACTCAGAGAGTCAATGACTCAAATAAGGAAGAGTTCATAGAAGTTCACGTCTAAAAGAGTTAGCTAATTAAAACAAGCATAAGGATGTTGTGCTTCTGTTCTGGTGACACAGGTTCGAGAGAAGACTCAAAGAGCCATAATCAGAGCAACCAGGGCTGCAGAGTGCAGCCAAGAGCAGCACAAGTTAACTTGGGAGAAGGTAACACTGGGTTCCAGTGGCATGTTCCTGCATGAGTGGTAGACCTTGCACACAAGTGCACTGCATCAGGAGAGGCCCATGGAAGATTTAGTCCAATGTTAAGAATGTGGGACAGTAATGAAAAACATGGGGGGAAAAAACAGTGCTGGCAGAATGATTGCTTCAGTAAACTCAAGCCCCACACCATGAATACTATTGCTCATAGAAACTGCACTGGTAGCAGGCTGGTGGTCAGTGGGGTTGGGTGGTTGCCTAAGACCAAAAGAGGGTAACTGATACTGGGGCTGAGGAAAACACATACAGTGCATGGGGGTAAAAAGAGTCTGTCTCACAGTTTTGCTACTACAGTACTTAAATTGTTAATTGTCATGTATGCTCCTATTTGCGAGGGCCCCAATACTGTTGTGGGCCTTCCATATTGCAACCCATCACAATGTCTGGGCACTCCTAAACATCCATATAATGTACACATATCCCTGGTGTCTAGTGGTACCCCCATCTCCTGATCACCTGTTCTCTATAGTGGAACACATATCCCTCATGTCTAGCGATACCCCCACCCCCCGATCCCCTGTCCTGTGCATATAGAAAACCTCCCTGCTGTCTACTAGTGTCTGCAGGTCACTGGTGTGGAGGTTTTACCTCCACATTCATGAGTTGCACTCACTCAGCCCACTTCCAGCCCTTTGAAAATTTGGCCTCTGGTATTTGGCTGTGCAAGAGCCCATTAAGCTCATATACACAATGAGTTAACCAATCAGATGCAATTAACAAGGAAGTAAAGGAAATGACTTTCATAGAGCACCTCATATTCCCAATATCCCAGAAACAATGTAAAGGAATAGCTGCCATTGGGTATATGAATATTCTTTGCAAAAAAACTGCTAATGCAACAGTTAGGGTTCAACTTAAAGAGCACCTTTCCTGCTCTTTTAAAATTCTTCCCCCAAAACCATATAAGGAAGCTTACCTGGCCCTAGTGTAGTGCACTATAAATTTTAATTAATTGCTGCCATTTTTTAGGGATGGAAGGGATCATATTTTGGCTTTGTGAAGCTGAGAGCCCAATCCCATCCACTTCCCTATGCAGAGACACACCCTTGAGCATTCATGTTTTATGATGTAAGTATAGGGACAGTGCAGAGGCGTGCTCTGTAGGACACAATGGGGACTTTTTTTAAGTGCTTTTTAGTATACTTTAGAGTTCCAGTTATGACAAATCAAGGACACTGCTCAACGAAGAAGGACCTTGTATGCATCGCAACATGTTGTCAACGAAATTTGTTGTAACTTTCTTCATGCAAATGAAGGGCAGGCCCTGCATGACAAAAAGAGATCATATCTGACCTTGTTTGCTGGGGGTGAGCTTTAGGGTGGATAACCCAAGGAAGACCCCCACCACTGATTCACTATGGTTCAGGATACCCAAAACCTAATGTTTTTCCTTGTGCTGCTTGGGGGTGGGGGAAGGGAGTTAGGGTTGGAAACCCTAACACTACATGTCCCTCCTTTTGTTGCATTACAGTGAGCCCTAACTGTTTTTTTAAAAGAATTTCCTTTCTTTTAAGATAGTAGAATTGTATCCTCATTCATGCAGGTTGCTTCAAGTTATAAGTATACTTTGACATTTTTCAGCACTTGCTCATAACTTTGGTAATGTTCAATATTTTGACCCAAATTTTCAACATAGCCATTTTTGTCATACCACCTCAAGAACGTAGCAGTAGTCCTTTGTAAAATCCTGGCCAATATGTGTTGTCACACTTGTGGCATAAAATGAATGTAAAGTTTCAGCCAGGATTTGAAAATTGTCTCCTACAGTGTTCATGAAGTGGGGTCATAAGAAGGCTATGTTGAAAATTTAGGGCAAAAATATGAAAAAATAACAAAGTTATTTTATTATTATTTATTTATTTCAAACGTTTTCATCAGGAAAGACATAGTGAGCTGGTAAAAGCTAATTTCCAGAGGCATCCTGGGGGGGGAGGAGGTAGAAGAGGGTCATGAATAACAATTATGAACTGGAGATCGTAAATGGAGGAAGCTGATTGGCCGAGAGGTTTTTGAAGCCATGATGATATCAGGCCACATCATCATGGCTTCAGAAAACCTCCGGTCACCAGCCTCCTCACTCTCCCGAAATCACACCTGCACCTGTTCCTTCAGTTCCCACACAAACACCCTGTGCCCCTGCCACTACAAAGGAATGTAGATTTCGTAGCAGCCTCAGTTGGCTGAAAGGTACTGCCACACTACAACCCGTTATTTCTTTTAAAATGAAGCGCTCGCCACTTCTACATGCGACTTTGCCGTCTCGCTTTCTCCCCAGAGGCATGCGCTTGCTCGACCGACCACCCGTTTTCTACACACAGTAGAGCTTGGAAAAACATTTTTTTTTTGGTTTTTACTTCAAAACTCCTGTATGTACCCTATCAGTTGCCAAGCTAAATACTGACAACTAGCAACTTACCGATCTGTTGAAAAGACCGGAAGTCTCTCTGCTAGTCAGTCGGCTCCATTTCAGTCTGTCTTCCTTCCCCTTCTGGTGGCTTGGATTACAAAATCTTGATTACAGTATTTGTAAGATCAAAAATTAAAAAGCACACACAGTTTCCCTGGCTCCTGACCACAGTATACAGGGCTGGTACAGTCTTACTTCACAGTTGCATCTCCTCCACAAATGTCAGTTATAGTTACAGCAGTGCCACCTGCTGCCCAGACCCTTCCAGGAAATATTTTCTTGAAAGGTAGTCATCCAGCACCCCAAAAACCTAATTTTCACAAGGTTAAGAATATTTTTTTTTTTTTCATTTTTTTATGAAAAAAATTTTTTTGAGCCAGTTCATAATAGCAATAAGTCACTCCAGGGTGTTGTATATCATGGGATATCGTCACTTTTCCGACGGTTGGATGCACTCGGCCTGTGGCCTCATGCCCAACCACCCGAGGTGTGATGATATCCCATGACATACCACACCCTGTTGTGCCTTATAGCTTAATTATACAATGACAAGAACATTTCCTGGACTCTGATTGGTCAGTCTGGGGCTGGACCCATGATGTTATCCCAGCATAACATCATGAGTGTGATACTGTCCAGCATAACATCACAGCTCTAGTCTCAGCACTATGAATCTTCTGATTACTTGAATATGTCTGTATTACTCTTTGCATGATTGTTTGCATCTTCTTCGAAGAAACAAAAATATTTTTCCACACTAACACAAACATCTTAAAAATATTTTTTTTTATTCTGTATAACAACAAGCCATTGTATAATAGGAATAATGCCCTTCAGGGTGTGTGTTGTGCTGGGATAACATCACTTCTGGGGCGATTGGTCGCACTCGGCCTGCGGTCCCATGCCCAATCACCCCAGGCATGACATTATCCCAGCACAACACACACCCTGTCGGGCATTATTCCTTTAATAAAACAGTATTTACCTAGCAATGCAAGTGGTGGCTGTGGGATTCAAACCCAGTTCTCCTCAGTACTTTTCAGCACTATGCTCTACTCCCTGTTTTGCAGATCTGGTTAAACCATGTTCTATTTTATGTGCATTTATTCCTCTGTACATTGAAAGCTGATAGGATCACAGAAAAAAGCTTTCCCAGACAGCCAAAAGATTCCAATAGGAATGTACTGTTTCTTATGGTCTCAATTAAGAGACTACTTTGAGGATAAAAGAGAACATTCTCAAATTACTGCTTAACTAATGAAGTGAAACATAAACATCATTTTACATATACTTTTAATGGCTGATTTTTAGCATGAGTTAAAAAATTTGTAGCGTTGGAACATGACACATTCAATGTGGTTGCAATTAACATGCTGATCACTTTCAGTGTGCATTTCACAAGCTAAACCCAAAATGACATTGATATCTATGACTGGTGAAATAACATAATCTATAACACTCCTTCTATTACTAGAAAAATATGTGACATTGCCCACATTATCAGTGTTTGTGCATCCATTCAGGACTATGAGGTTATATTTATGTAATAAAGTTTTTAATTTACAACCATTCCCCTTGGTATACATGTCTACAGGCTTTCTAGCTGTATTAATATGTGATGGAACCATATATAGAAAAATCAGATACAGTATTATATGTAGTAGTTCTTGAATTTAAGTCCTCTAGAATCAATATGCTTGCCTTGCCACTTTCCTGTAGGGCTTCTAAAATTTTGGATTCAGAATTATTCCATATATCATCAGTATAATAAATTGAAAAACTGAGAGGAATATACTGTAAGCAGTCAACAGAACAATACTGTTAGTTTCTAAGTTAATCTGTATCAACTGAAAATTACAGTCTTGGGTTAATAATGTAGCTGACCTTAAAATTTGGGAAATTTTAACCTATATTGCTAGACCACTAATGGGTCTTCCATGTTCATTAGATGGGGAATGAAAACCCTGGAATCCATTAAAGCAGAACTGCACTGAAATTGTACATAATTTTCCCTTGAAGAAGCAGATTTTTAAATACTGGTGACAATTTTGTTACTGTTTCCTCTCTATGGGCTTTTTTAGTTATCCTTGTGGGTGTTTCTGATTTGCACACAGCTGGGAAGTGCCATTTTAGAACTGTGTGATGTAGTTTATGTCCCTTGCTCAGCTCTTCCATTGTTGACACAATGCATCCATGTTCTAACATAGAACTCTGTGGTCAAGAGGGACATCAACTACATCAAAGAGTTATAAAATGGTGCATAACACCAGAGTGTAGATCAGAAGCACCAACTGAGGTTACTAATAGGCCAGTAAAGATCGAACAATAAAATAATTAGAACCAGTGTTTAAAAAAACTGCTTCTGCTGGGAAAAATGACTTTCAGGTTGAACACGTTTCTACTCATTACAAGACCAAGTCTCTTATAAACATAGAGGCCCAGATATTCAAACTGCGCCAGGCTGTGGCGCAAGCTTGGGCGCAGCACAACTTAGCTGCGCAGGGGTGTGGACTGGGCGATATTTAATGGAGCTGCGCAATGGCACAGCATAGTTGAATATCGCACCCTGGCCATCCACAGTATGCATGGTGCAGTGGCACTGTGCCAGTGCAAGTAGCCAGAGTGGAACATGGGGATGCGCTAGCGCAAGTTCCATTGCGCTATGCACAGCAACCACGATATTCAAAACTTGACATGCAAATGGGGCCATAATGTACGCAAGGTGCAAATTGGGCCACTTGCATGTCATTATGACCCCATTTGCATGCAGGTGTGCCAATCCCCGATGACTTGCGCCTTGGTGCCCTGCCAGGCAGCAGCCGCCGGGGACCAATGCCCCCTGCAGCCGGCAATGTGCTCCACAGCCCGATCGCGGGCTGAAGTAAAAATAGTACCTCCAAACTCCCTGGTGGTCCAGTGGACTGCTGTGTGCTTCAATCGCGGGCATTTGTAATAAAGAAAGATCCCCAGACTCTCTGGTGGTCAGTGGACTGCTGTCTGCCCGATCGTGGGCATTTGTAATAAAAATTTAAATATGTCAATATCCCTGGTGGTCTAGCAGTAACTCCATCCCCTCCCACCCACTGAACCCCACCGTCCACTCCCCCTGGGTCAGCTGGGGAAGCAGCATCCACCCGCCTGCTGCCCCCCCACCGACTGACACTGTTGGTGGGCTGTCGCCCATTGGTCCTGGCGTGAGCCAATGGGCGTGCAGCTATACTTACATATTCCAGATATGTGAATGGGATCCATTCACATATCTGTAATATGTATGTGGTATGGACTGCACACCATTGACTCACACTGTGGACCATGGGTGCAGCCCACCGACAGTGTCAGTCGGTGGGCGCGAGGCGGCAGGCAGGTGGTGCTGCAGGCCACCGGCTGACCCGGGGGGGAGCAGGGCGGTGGGCTCAGTGAGCGGGTGGGAGGGGTTACTGCTAGACCACCAGGGATATTAGACATATTTTATTTTTATTACAAATGCCCAGATCGCACACTAGCGGTCTACTGGACCACCAGGAGTTAGGGATCTTTCTTTATTACAAATGCCCGTAATCGGGCACACAGCGGTCCACTGGACCACCAGGCAGTTTGGGAATATTGTTTATGTACATAGCCTGTGATCAGGCTGACAGAGGTCCACTGGACCACCAGGGATATTGGACATATTTATTTATTACTAATGCCCACGATCGGGCAGATAGCGGTCCACTGGACCACCAGGGATATTTGACAGACTTCTGCATTTATTTTACAAATGCCCACGATCGGGCATGGGGGGGCGCCACCAGGTGCAGCCGGAGCTCGGGTGGACACCCACATGTGGCAGCTGCCATGCTGCGCCCTGCAATGTGGCAGCTCACCTGGGGGTGGCCATCCATTGTTCCTTTTTTTTTGGATCAATTTTGTGCTGGCACAGGTAGGGGTTGCGCATGCATGGCTCTGCATGTCCCGGGCTGAATATAGGGCTGTGCAGGGTATGCATGGGCACGCTCCCCTTACCTGCACCTGTATACATTACTGAAGTGCTCTGGTGCATCGGGATTTGTGCCATGCACTTTTCCCTTTTGAATATCGTGCCTGGGCGCATCAGTGGGTTGCACATGGTGCAACAGTGTTGCACCATGCGCAACCCTTTTGAATATCTGGGCCAGAGAATACTGGATGGGCAACTATGCACAATCAATATGTCCTGCCACAGAGAGGTTATGATTCCCATTGACCTTAAGAGCAAAGCTTGAAAGATCCATGGCAATCCAAACCCTGAGGTGGCACAACACATTGGTTATGCGTAGAGTTGCTCATCCTGTATTTTTATAGTGTATAGCAGTATGTGAAATGTGTGCATTGTGATTCTTTCTCTTTCAGAATGAAGTTGTCTTGTGCAGGCTTTAGAGGTTTTAGAATGCTATTGTACCACAGAAGGGTACAATCACATTCCATGACCTTCGAACTTTGGTACAACAGCATTTTGAAAAGGATGGTTTCTATACAGAACACTATACACTATAAATTATTTGATAGTCACTAACATATTTTAATCATTCAGGTTCCACCACCTTAGCAGATAGTCCAGAATTATTCCTGATTATACAATGGTGTGTGAAAATCCTATAACCTCATTGGTCAAAACAAGACATATGACCATGGGTAAATCCTGCATAACCCACAGCTGAAGAATGGCATTTATAAAAAACATAATTAAACACATTTTAAATTTATTTTACACATGGGTCTATTGTATAATCGTAATAAAGCACTCCAGGGTGTGAGTTATTGGGTGATTTATCCACTTCTTGTGTTGTTAAGTCACTTGGCTGAGCCTCATGACACACCACACAAGGCATGGGTAAATCCCCAATAACCCACACCCTGTTGTACCTTATTGCTTAAATATAATTTTATATTGATCCTGTACCAAGACGGAATCAGAGCAAATCATATTTCTACTAAGTTCCCCACTTGGTCTATTTTCTGTAAGAGGGAGTCTTTGTAAGAGGCTGATGGCAGGCTTCTGTCAACTGAATATCACAAGTTATTCTCCTGAGTTTCAGGATCAGCATTCTGTTGTGATATTCCATGTGCCACATGTACATTGGTATTAAGATCAGATGTACAGTACAGTTCAGATCAACTATATGAATACCAACATGATCAATTTATTAGCATGTGTTAAAACTGAAGTAGTTAATACTGTATCTCTGACTCAAATGTTAACTTTCTAGTTTGTGAAATCACCACTATGTCTACATATTTTTTAAATTCCTCTGTAACCCAGCTTTACAGCAAGCACTTATATGAATACATAGCATCTGCCAGCTGAAAAGGACCACTTGGCCCACCCAGTCTGCTCCATCTGTCCTTGCCTATACCAACACTGCAAACCTTGCCTGATTCCAGGTTACTTTTCCCTTACTTCTTTCTTAACAAGATTCTTTTGTGCCTTTACCATGGATGCTTGAAGCCCACCACTGTTTTTGCCTTCACTGTCTCCACTGGAAGACTGTTCCAGGCAGTCTCCACTCTTTCAATGAAGATCCTTCCCAAATTCCCCAATTCCAGCTTCAATGCATGCCCCTTTGTTCTCATTCACCTCCTCCTCTAGAATATATTCTCCTCCTGTAGCTTATTCACTCCCGTGAGGTACTTATAGGTCTCATTCAGGTCCCCCCCCTCTTCCTCCTCTCTCCCAGGTTATCCATATTGATATCCCCTAGTCTCCCTTCATAGGGCTTATGAAGCAGCCCCTGCACTATTTTAGTTGTCCTCCTCTGGACAGCCTTTACCCTATCTATATCCTTCCCGAGATGTGGTCTCCAGAACTGGACACAGTACCCCAGGTGGAGTTTTACCAATGATGAATACACTGGTAGCACCACCGCTCTCTCTCCTTCTGCTGGTGATTCCCCTTCCCTATACACCATAGCATCCTGCTGGACCTACCTTGTTGCATTGCTGTGCCACCTTGAGGTCATCAGATAAGATAACCCCAAAGTCCCTTTCTTGTATAGTGATCATCAAGACCTCTTCCCCCATTTTATACACTGCCCTTGGGCTTCTGTGCCTTAGGTGCATGATTTTGCAATTTTTTTTGCACTGAAACCCAGCTGCCATACCCTTGGCTCGAGTTTTCTTAGGTCTCTATTCATTCTCTAAACCCTCTTTTGGTGTCACCTGCAAAGAGGCTACCTTCCCTTCCAGGTTTTCTGCAGTGTTGCTTATGAAGACATTGAAGAGGACTGGTCTCAGCACTCAGCCCTGAGGTACCCTACTGGTCATGCTCCCCTCATTACAATGAGTGCCATTTACTATCGCCCTCTGTCACCTATTCATCAACCAGTTTAGCACCCAGTTTATAATCTTGGGTCCCATGTCCAGACTGTCCAGTCTCTTTATTAACCACCTATGTGGTACATTATCAAATACCTTGTTAAATCTAAGTAGGCCACGTCCATTACCCCACTCAAATCTATTTCTTTGGTTACCCAGTCAAAGAAATTGATTAGGTCCATCTGACATGACCTCCCCCTTGTGAATCCATGCTGTCTCAGGTCTTGTAACCCACTGGATTCAAGATACTCCTCTATCCCTTCTTTTGATAGTGTCTGCACTAACTTCACCACCACTGACATTACACTGTCGGGCCTATAGTTACCGGCCTTCTCCTTGCTGCCACTTTTATGAATAAGGACTACATTTGCCCTTCTCCAGTCCTCTGGAACCACTAATGTTTCCAGTGAGATGTTGAATAGGGCTGTCAGAGGTACAGCCAGTACCTCCCTGAGCTCCTTCATCACCCTTGGGTGTATCCTGTACAGCTCCATAGCCTTATCTACATTCCAATTTGCAAGTCCTCTCAGGACTCTTTCCTCTGTGAAAGGATTTGTGTCCATCTCCCTTCCCCCAGTGTTTCTGCTGCTTCTATGTGGTCCACCCCCTCTCTCTCCACTGTGAAGACGGAGCAGAAGTATCTGTTAAGGATATCTGATTTTTCCTGATACTCCTCTGCACAGTCTTCCCCTGCCCTTCTTAACCTCACAATCCCTTCCCTTGTCTTCCTATTTCACTTATGTATCTGAAAACATTATTGACCCCTTAAGCTACCCCTTTGGATATCCTTTCCTTTGTTTGCACCTTTGTTGTCCTCATTGCCTTCCTTGCTTCCCTCTGCTTTTCCTGATACACCTCCCTAGCCTCTTCTCTCTGCATCTCCTTGTACCTCTTGAATACCACCCCTTTATCCTTTATTTTCATAGCCACTTCTCTCGAGATCCATAGTGGTCTCTTTTTCCTAGGGTTGTCAGAACCCTCTGAAGTTCTGGGTTCTAGTTCTAGTCTAGAACTTTTGAAAAAGTTCTAGGGTTCTAATCTTTTTTAGAACTTTTTAGAACTCGAACCCTATTTTTTTATTGTGCTGCCAGTAATGAAGATAGTAATAAAATACATGTAAAGGAAAAACTGTTCAATATAAGGGGGAGAGAAATTATCATGTGTGACATTGATAGGAATACAACTAGGTTTATCTATGGTTTCTTCTGTTTGCCAAAGCCAGCAACTTAATACGTAACAGGCCCACCCACCCAACAATATGTTAAAAGTTTTCCTGCTGAAGCTGCATCATAGTTCCTTAGCGAAAGAAAGAGGCACATTAGCCATTTATGTACTCAGTTATACAGTATATACTCATCGTCATGAATTATGAGAAAAAATAACTGATATTACCTAATCTCAGCTATTTGCTGCTTTCTGTTTTAAATGAGTAAATCAAAAGTTACTATGTTTAAAAGAAAACTTTTATAACAAAGTCAAGCCAAGGTACTGCAACAGCAGCACGTGGAACTGTTGCAAAACATATTAAGTCATAATGTAGTCAGTCAAGACATTTAAATAAAAAAAATATGCCAGTCATTGTTGCTGGCAAAAAATGCATGCAATTTTCTAAGATAATGCATACATATACCAACATTTTTGTTGGCAAATTGAAGTAATACATACAACTTTCTAAGATGATGCATTTTTGCAGCTGATACTTCAATAAAATCTGTATTTTAGTCACATAAATAAAAAGTGGTTCCCACCACATACTAACTAAGGAACATTTAATGTAGCTGCAGCAGTTGGCATGTGATGTTTAAGGGACAGCGTCTGTCAACCCCATTATGTATCAAATTATCATTACTTGTAAAGCAAAACACTTTATGATAGGTCACATTCTGTGAAAACTGCTGATGCAGATTTTCTTTTATTTCTGATTCCTTTATTCTTTTTAAAGGGACAGGACAATTGTGCTAGAGTGGCAGCAGTTTGCAATGTATTTAATAATAAATATATATATATATATATATATATATATATATATATATATTATATGTACAGTAGGTTTGGTCTGTCATCATTTTTTTCCTCGCCATCCCCAGCCGATCACGAATCTGTAAATGAATGGACTAAAACAACACCGACCTTTCACCCCATCACCCATTCCACTTTTCTTCCACCACCCTCATCTGTGCAGTAGCACCCATACCACCCTTACACCCATGTTAAAACCAACCCACAGCCTTCACCCATGTACTAGCATCCATTTTTGGTTTATGGCTAACATTTCTGTAATTGAAAAAATAATAAACAGCTACCAATTAGAACTCATTGTTTTGTCCTCTTTAAAATTGAAAAATAGACCGCCCCGGTCCCAGCCCATACTGATGCACCACAAAGTCACAGAAGGTAAATCCAAAAATATATGTCTGCACTTTAACTATAAATAATATGATACAGAAAGGATTGACGTGACAGTGTCCCTTTTATGCCAAATTTGGGCCTGTTCCCACTGATGTTAAAATTGCCCTGTGTATAAAACTTGTTGACTTTAGTTTAGACCCTAGCTACAAAGCAGTTTGCCATGAAATGGTGAAAGTTTTTTGGGGTATATAGTCCAAGGTAGTAGATCGAGAAAGGAGAGAGACAGCGAAAGTCATCACAGTCTGTAAAAGTTTCCTTTTTGGTGCAGAGAGACTCTGTCCCACACAGTATTTACCAGCCACCACCATCTGAGTTGTCATCACCATCAACTTCCACAACATCAATCACTTCAGGATCAGTTTGTGTACTCTTGTAGAGATACGAAAATCTTGACTTATTAACGTTAATAAAGTTAACGTGTGTACATTTTCTGCAGCAACCTATTTCTGGTGTCTGTCACAATATTGCCAGCTGTACTAAACATGCGTTTGAAGAGACACTTGTTGCAGGACAACCAAGATATTTACAGACTTCATCATACAGCTCTGTCCAAATTGACTTTTTGATCTCCAGTATTCAAAGGGCATGCATCAATAGGAATAGGCAGTTCTTGCAGGTAACTGTCTACCATGATGGACAGAGACCGCTCAGAAGAGGAATCAGCAGAAGCTGGTATGGCAGCAAATTGGAAAGGTTTTGCCACAGATTTAGCTTGCTACTAAGGGTTGAAGAAGTGGCAGTTGTGGAACAACTACTGTTAATGTTTGGTGACTTTTCCAGTTCTGTATCCCTTTGTGAAGATGAACCTGCATGTTGTGGTGATGACAACCTGAGGGTACTGTGCGTGTCTGTGTTTGACTCCTGTGAGTGCTGCAGCTCATCTAGCAACAGACATTTGTACTGCTCTATATCATCTGTTTTTGGAAGATGTATAGCCTTGAACCTGGGATCTAAGAGAGTTGCAAGGATGTAGTGTTTTGATTTTGTCATTGCAACTAATCTGTCATTGGTTTTGAAGCGTTTGCTCATTCTCTTTACGAGGTTCCCATGATACAAGTGACATGTCTGCGCTTCAGATCTGTCTTTTTCTATTTGTAGATTTAGAACACTAAGATGATGTGAAATGAGCATTATAAGTGGGATAACCTGACTCACAGATGCGCCTTCAGAAGACATGTCCCTTGTAGCTGTCTCAAAAGGAGCTAGGATGCAGCACACTGTCTCCATTAATTTCCACTGCAGCACAGACAGCATAATGCCATCTCCAATAATGTAACTGAAGCAATACTCATGTACAGCTTGCTTTTGCTCCAAGAGGCACTGCAGCTTATAAAGTGTTGAGTTCCAACGAGTGGAAACATTTTGAATCAGCTTTTGCTGGGGCAGCTTGTGTTTTTTTTGCAGTTCGGACAATGTCCGTATAGCCTTGGTTGAATGTGAAAAGTGAGTCACAATTTTTTTGCAAACAGCAATCATACCATCCACTTGTGTTTCATTGCTGAGAAATCCCATGACAATTAAATGTAAGCAATGTGCAAAGCAAGAAGCATGCAGAAATCCTACATCCTGTTCTGTTTTCAAGATGTTGGCTCCATTGTCACTTACTATGAAGCCACATTTTAGACCGTGAGAATAAACCCATTCATCAAGGAGGTCATTTAGTTCCTGCAAGATGTTTGCAGCAGTATGACTTTGCCCAAACTTCTTTATATGCAGCAGCACCATCTTTTGGGATGTCTTTGTTTTTGAAGAAGCACAAGAAAACGTGACCCAATGAGCAGTAAGGGACATGTAATCTATGTTTTGAGTGCTGGTCCACATATCTGTTGTGACATGAATAACCCCACCCTCTGCAGTTTTAAGTGCAAGCATCACTGTCGTTTTTAAAGCCTGATAAATGTTTGGTATTTCAACATAGGTACCTTTGATGAGGAACACTGTAACGAGGCTCTGCTAATGTCATGAGCTCCCTAAAATCCTCATGATCTACCAAAGAGTATGGAAGAAGGGCTCCAGCTAACAGTTCATCAATTCTGTGATTAAGATGAAGGGTCTTTGGATGATTTCTAGTAAAGGTATTCTTCCTTTCAAATGCCTGAGACAGTGTTAGCTGTTTACAACATGTCCCTGCTGGTTTATTATACACTGTGCTTCGATGGGCAGTTGGACGCAGAGATGGTGGACTAGGACTTATACATTCAGTGCCATCACTGGATGTGCAACTGGTACTAATGGTGCTGGCATTGGTGGTAACAGTGATCCTAGGGCTGGCAGTGGTTCTGCCCGCATCAAGTTCAGACAATTCAGTATCCATTTCAGATTCCTGACCCTTCTCACGTGCGGTCTGGAAGATGGAGGACATGGGTTTTGGATGATCAAACAAAACTGAATGCTTTTTCAGATGGCGTTTAAGAGCTGTAGTGCCAAGGCATGACACAACTTTACCACGGCTTACACTCTGTTTACACAGGGAACAAATTGCTCTGCATGGATCAGTTTTACTGACAGAGAAATAATTCCACACCTCAGATGTGACAGATTTTGTTTGAGTGCTAGGAAGATAGCTAAAGACTGTTTGTGTCTTTTCACCTGTCCTAACAGAGCCCGGGACATGCTCCTTGGTGCTAGAAGAGTGGGCAGAAGACTCTGATGGATTTTCATTGCTGGCCAACACAGAAGTGGTGGATTCAATGGATATTTCCTTTTCATTGCCAACAGTGCTGGATGTATTTGCAAGTGCACTACCTGATTCATTGTCAGCAGACTTGCTCATTTCACTTTCTTGAGGAAATTATGATTCGTCGCAAGACACAACAGTGTCGGACTGAGACAAAGAGCTACTGTCTGAGTCAGAGAGGGACTCACTGTCACTTGCATTATTGCTGCTAGTCACAGGGATCTTAACAGCGTGAATGCCATACCTTATGGTGCCTCTCCGTGTGACCCCAGCAGCTGTACAGGTTTTCTTAAAAGGTCCCCCTTTACCACACTTCACTGTTGCTCTTTTGCTGTTTCTTGAATTTTTATCACATGAAACATTTTGGTTATTTCTGCTAGCACCAGGATTACCACTACCACCAACACCTACTCCAACACCATCATCAGATGCTTCATCTATGTTGGTGTCAGCCATAATAGTACCAGTACACTGCGGTGAACACACCCACACCCAAACAATTCCTGTGTAAGAAAGCAATGTGATCTGTGATCGCTGGCTACAACTCAAAATTTTATTTTGGTTGTGTGACACTGTGATGCAGTAGACTGAAAGTAATTAAAGAATATGATGGTTTGCAACTAAAGGATCCCAGGTTCAAGGCTTACAGAATGATTGGGCTGCTGGGCATAGGCATACATAGCAGTCAAGGGGCACACAGCAGCAGGGTGATGGGCTGACCACAGGAGCGAGTCACATACATAACACACAACTCAGGGAATGAGAATTATATTTCTACGCTTCTGTCATGTAAGGTTAATGCCACCACACAACTGGCCACTGGGCTTCTCTCTGTAACACACACTGGGTAGGGTACAGTGCAGTCAAGGGGCACACAGCAGCAGGGTGATGGGCTGACCACAGGAGATGGAGTCACATACACAACCCAGGGAATGAGAATTATATTTCTACATTTCTGTCATGTAAGTTAATGCCACCACACAACTGGCCTGGGCTTCTCTCTGTAACACACACTGGGTAGGGTACAGTGCAGTCAAGGGGCACACAAGCAGCAGGGTTATGGGCTGACCACAGGAGATGGAGTCACATACACACCCCAGGGAATGAGAATTATATTTCTACATTTCTGTCATGTAAGGTTAATGCCACCACACAACTGGCCATTGGGCTTCTCTCTGTAACACACACTGGGTAGGGTACAGTGCAGTCAAGGGGCACACAGCAGCAGGGTGATGGGCTGACCACAGGAGTCGGAGTCACATACACAACCCAGGGAATGAGAATTATAGTTCTATGTTTCTGTCATGTAAGGTTAATGCCATCACACAACTGGCCACTGGGCTTCTCTCTGTAACACACACTGGGTAGGGTACAGTACAGTCAAGGGGCACACAGCAGCAGGGTGATGGGCTGACCACAGGAGATGGAGTCACATACATAACACACAACTCAGGGAATGAGAATTATATTTCTACGCTTCTGTCATGTAAGGTTAATGCCATCACACAACTGGCCACTGGGCTTCTCTCTGTGACACACACTGGGTAGGGTACAGATTTATTTGCCTTTTTTTGCCCCCCTTGTTATATGCTTGTTGCTGGCAGCTGCTGAGTGTGCACCACTGTGCAGTGCTGCAGTTTCAATCACAATCACATTTCACAAAGGTTCTTCTTTTTATTTTTTTATTCTCTCTCCTGAGTCCTGATATTGATCTCGGTCTCGATCCCTATTCCTTTCCCAATTCTTGATTAATCCCTCCACCTGAACCTCCCCCTAGTTCCACACCCGACCGTTAATTTATTGAGCCTTTTTTTCAGCCTTTCTCTCGTTCTCGGTCTCTCAGGCCTGCTTAGCCATTTTTCACAGGAAAATGGATGATGGAATTTTTTAAATAATTCAATAAGCACTGCAGCAACTAGCAAGTGCTCCAGTCCGATTGTGACCACACCGACCTGGGCCCTGGCCTAGTAAGTAGTATCGGGCAAGAATGCTGGCTGCGGTAGTAGCGATACACTACAGTTAAGTAGGCTGCTGCTGCCTCCTGAAATCCTCAGCAAATGGCACTCTGTCTCGGCTTGCATCTGCCTAAATAAATACCCCCACAGATCCCGCAGCTCGCGCAGCTTACTTGACCCCCACCTGACCACATAGTATTGGTCAGGTGGTGAGGATGACTTCACTTGAGCATACATAAGTACGCTATGCAAGCGCAAACTCTGAGACAACTCGTGGTGGATCTGGCAAGACTGGCAACCCCAACAACACTGCTGCCGCTGCTGCTGCACCACCCCACCACATCGGGCTGCCACTTGCTGCTGCTGCTGGGACATGCCTCCTCCAGTCCCCACACATACCCCTACACCCCCCCACATCGGGGCTGCCTGCTGGGATGTGCCTCCGCCCTCCTCTGCACACACACAAGTCATCAGCTGGGACTCAGATTCGAACCCTTTTGCGAACCTTTTAGTGCTCGAGTTCTAAGTTAGAACTCGAACACCAGGGTTCGAGGAGGGTTCGAATCTTTGATGAACTAGTTCTGACAACCCTACTTTTTCCTCCTCTTTTTGCTCACTTCTTTTGCACAGAGGCTTGTTGCCTTCACTATGCCATCCCTTAATTTGGTCCACTTTTCTTCCACTCTACCCAGACAATCCCCCCATTAGGTCATCTCTGAGGCTTTCACCATTTTTATTTTGGCTTGCGCCCACGCACTAGCCAACATCTTGTGGTAGTAGCAGATTTCGGAGGTGCATCCATGTGGGTGAATGCAGGGCATGCTTTAGTAGGTGCGTCCCTATTCCCCAATAAGTCAGTATGCAAGCACTGACACATGAAACATGCTAAGTGGTCATAACATGTAAGGAAAGTGCCACTGCACTGAGAGACAAGCTTGTCATGCAGCAGCAGCACAACATGCTTCCCGATGTGCCTTTTCTGGTGAAGTATTTCAATAAACATGGTGGCAACTGCTGTGGCCTGCCACACAATGCTGACTTCAGGGGTGACCAATCCCCCTGTTGGCATGCTAAATAAACTCCCCCCTCACCAAGACTGTGTGGCACAGTGGGAGCCCACCCCAGTGTGCCTCCCTGTAATAAAAGTCGACCATCGTCGGCATGTTCTTCCCCCAACCCCATTCTGTGCCACACTTGGAGCCCATCCCAGTGTGGCCAACATCACCCCAAAGTTATGGAGCATACTAGAGCCCACCCCAGTGTGCAGAACAGTTTTACACACCTGTAAAAAAGAAACTGTCCACGGTGTTCTTTTCTTGTCTTTAAAGTACCTGAAAGAAAAAATGGTCCTCGCTGTCTGTGGCACCACCTGCCCAACCCGCACTCACCTGCTGTGCACCCACCTCCCCACATCCCTGACCCCATACTTACCTCTGGAGCTTGGTGCGGCAATCTTTGGTGGACCAGGAACATGTCTGCACTCTTCAAAGCCAACTGCAAACTGAAGAAATGCTGGTAAGCTGTATAATGGCATAAATAGTTTTTTTTTCAACTTAGGTGCATATCTCAGCTAATTTCTGGAATTTTGCCTCCAAATTTTCAACATGGGGTGCTTGGGATCCCACCTCATGAACACATGCACTGTCATCTCATTACTTGGCCCCGAAAGGTCATTTTGCAGTCACTGCCTGAAATCACCTTTTGGGGCTGATTAATGGAAAGACAATGCCACTGTTCATGAGGTGGGGTCCTAAAAACCTATCTTAGCAAATTTAGTGAAAAATTCAAAAAGATGACGGAAATATGACAGCGTCGTTGCAGTTTCAGCACGCTCGTAATTTTGATAATTTTTTATATTTTCACTACAGATTTTCAGCATTGCTCTTTTTTCACACCTCCTACTGCTGTCATTTTTCACATCCTGCCCAAAATGTGTTTTTGTGCATGTGGTGCACAATGGCGCAGTCCCTGTGAGAAATCAATGTTCAGGACACAGCAAAATCACAGTGACGCTGTTCATGAGTGGAGGTGCTAAAATGCCTATGTTGAAAATTTGGTAAATAAAGTACCCAAATAATTGCGTTACAGGTGTGCATTGCGCAGTTTCTGTACACGCTCGTGACGTCACCAATTTCTCATATTTTCACTCCAGATTTTCACTATTGTTATTTTTGTACACCTCCTTATGAAGAGTACAGCTGTCATTTTTCACATCCTGCCCGAAATGTGTTTTTGCACTAGTCACACAATGGTGCGGTTGCTGTGGGAAATCAATGTTCAGGCCAGATTAACAAAATCACAGTGACACTGTTCATGACCGGAGTTCCCAAGATGCCTATGTTGAAAATTTGGTTAAACAAATCCTCAAAATAATTGCGTTAGGGCATGCGTTGCACATTTTCTATGCACGCTTGTTATGTCACCAATTTATCATATTTTCACTCCAGATTTTCAACAATGCCATTTTGTTTACACCTCCTCATGCACAGTGCAGGTGTCATTTTTCACATCCTGCCGGAAATGTACTTTTACACCTGTGGCACAAAAATGCACACTCGTGGTACAAAATCGCCTTTCAGCAAACAAACTCATAGTGCCACTGCTCATGAGGTGGGGTCACAAATGGCCCATGCTGAAAATTTGGAGTGAAAAGACCAACAAATGCCCAGGGCATTAGGATTTCCACCTGTAATGCCCCACCCTGTACAGACTGACAGGCATCAGGGGTGTGACTTGGAATTGTCGGCTTTAATGCTCACGCCATTCTGCCCCCACCCTGCAGCAACACAGGCACTGAGGTGAGCTTTGGACTCTTCAACCCCAACGTTCACCCCATTCTCCTACACTGCATCCATGTCAGTATATGTCCTTATGGAATGGGGTGAGCGTAAGGCCCAAGGAACCTAAGGCACATTGTGGCACTTGTCGGTCTCTGCTAGATAGGGTGGGGTGAAATGACATGTGCATTATGGCCAACGACCCAAAGGCAAACCCCAATGCCTGTCACTTTCTGCATGGTGGGGCTGGGGTCAGTGTCACTTCATTACTTCACTGCCAATCCTATTATGCATCTCTCTAACACCTGCACTACCAATGCCAGTGCCAGCAAGCCAACATTCGGCATTGATAAATGCTTGTTTTTAAACCTGCTCTCTTGAAGTCCAGGATCCTTATCCTTATGTGATTTGTCTCTGCTGCCATCCTTATGTTTAACCACATCATACAGTGATCACTGGTCCCCAGGTGGCACCCTACCTTGGTGTCTGCAATACTGTCTGTTTGTGAGTACCAGGTGCAGTATTGCCCCATCTTGAGTGGGCTTCCTGACTACTTGTCTGAGAAATGCCAAATGCAGGAAGTCTAGGATTGTTCAGCTTCTAGCCAAGACCATGGCAGCGAGGCTGCAGTCTACATCCCACAGATTGAAGTCCCCCACCAATATTACCTCCCCTTTTTTGTCATCAGAATGATGGCTTCCCCCAGTGTTTTATCCAGCTATGGGAGTAACTGAAATTTCTAACTCTGGGAAAGAAATATTTTTTCTGGTAGTTTGTAGATATTCAGATTTGTCAAAACTTGATCCATCATTTCCAATTGATGTAAAAAACAACCTTTAATGTGTTCCACTTCCTATTTTATAGCTACTATTGTCTCCATTAGCAAAACATGAACAGCATGCGGCACTGCCAAAGTTGCAATTAACTCTTTTCGAGGTTAGTGGGCTATTTTGCCAGAGCATGTTCTTAAATACAGTAATTTTATTTTCTTTAGCTTTCCCAAACTTTCATTGTTTTCTATTTCTGCAGATATATTTAAAAATCTTGTAAAATCTGGTCCCAAAATACTGAGCATATCATCAACTTGCTCTTGAATAAAAGGCGGTTTCTTCAATTTAGGAAGCTTCTCCTCCTGATTTAGCATTAAACTAAATCAAAATCTATGCATAAGGGGCTAAAAAGTTCAAGTCTGCTTTTTGTCATATCCCGCATATCTTCTGGGATCACATTTTGGGGGGGGGGGCAGTAGTTTAATTAAGTCAGTGGATTTCAGTTCATTTTTACAAGGTATCTCTACTTGCATGATGTTTTTATCTCCAAAGTTTCCCTCTTTTCTGGGACCCTTACTTCTATTTTCTAAAAAAGTTGCTATAGGTTCCTGTAATGGGTCAGCATTAACATGTGCTTTTCTCATTCTCCCTCCTTTCAGTTGCTTTTCTGCTTCACCTCCATTTAATTCTGTCATGTTTTTTTTTTTTGTTTAATACTATTGCCCTTATGTTCTGCTAAATTTCTGTTAGATTGTTCTGGTTCTACTTGTTCTCTAGCAAAAAGTCAATGTCTTCCCTAATTAGTATGCATTGCCGAGCAGAGACATCAAGCCCCTCCCCCCTTTTTAATTCTGGCATATATGAATTTGCAGTAGGGTTTAACTATGATGTTTTATCACTTTCCATTATAATAGGTTTAATAATGGGAGTAGGGGTTATCTGTTCATTTATAAGTTTACTTTTCTGCGTGGATTTTGTTTTTGTTTTTCCCCCATTAGAGAAATATATCTTAGTTAATTGGCAGCCACTCCAAGTGACCATCTTCTGCAAAATGTCTTTGTTTATGTGTACACCCCCACAACTTTCAAATAACATTATATCAAAGAACAACTAACAGAATGAAGCAGTCTTTAACAACAGGGAAATATAGCTGCAAGTCATTGAAAGTCCATTAGTTCTTTCCTTTTGCTATTTCTGTGCTATTTCAGTTCATATTCCATTCACAATTATTTAAAAGTATTAAAACATATCTTTTTAAGTAGATTTCCTTTTGTACTCAAAGTCCAGCAGGTCATCTTGGTGAGAGATAAGGCTAGCGGAGCTTGATCTAATATTCTCTGCAAGAGCTTAAATAGTTAGAATGTGTCCTGAATATTTGCTTCCTTTGCTTCTGATCTGCAAAAGTGAAGGCCTGGAGCACTGAGCCTCCTAACAATTGCCCTAGAAACCAACAATAATCAAGTTTCTAATAAAGTGGGCTTAGAATCACATTTTAAATAGTATTTTAAAATAGTGCATAGAAGAATAACATTTGTTTCCATTAAAATAACAAAGATTTTAACTTACATTGCTGCTTTCAGCAAGTGCTCCAGTTTTGATTTGCTCTGGTTGGCACTGCTACAGTCGACACTATGCATTGTTAAAACTTAGCTTTTCTTATATGTGGCACATACAGCACTGGAAAGCTTTAAGGTTAAGTATCTCAGATGCTTTAAGTAAGATTTGAAAAGCAAACTATAGTAAAACACAGCTTAGGACAGAATTATTGAACTATATATGCCATCCTTCAATGTGCCTCTGAGCTTCTTAGTGTTGGTTTCAGAGTGCATGTATGAGCCTGCCATTTTGTCGACTCAGCTGAGGGGCAATTGTGACGTGTTGACATTCTGATCAATGATTAGCTCAATTATAATTTTTTGAATTTTAAAATGTTAAACCCTTGTTGATTTTTTAAAAGTAAAATATACACTTTAACACGGTATAAGAAGAAAATATTTTTAACACTGTTGTCACAATTTTTAAAATTGCTTAGGTTGCTGTTGGTATATCTCCTAAGCCAAGACTAAAATCAAAGCATTTATTTGGTGGAGCTCATCCCCCTGTACAAATATTTCCCCTATTAATAGGCAAAATTCAGGGGTTAGTAACGACTCCAGATAACCTGCTTTTTATTTTTGTTATTACTTTGATTTATTCTAATAATTTTACTGCATTCCAATTTTCTCTGTTAACCAGGACAAACTCTTGTGGTTCTCAGACTCCAGTATAATGAATATACTCCACAAATGCTCTGTCTCAGTCTCCTTAAATATTTTTGCTTTCTCTCACTCTCTTGTTCTCCATTGTCTTTTTGTTTCCCTAGATTCCTTTAATTTCACCAAAATCTAATCCACTGGAACCGCTCTGTCTTCTCCTCACTCTATTTTTCTCTCTCCATTTCCTCTCTAGGTTTCTGTTTCAGTTCAGACTTTCTCAGTATCCAACCTGTAATAACAAGCATTTGTCAATGCTGAATGTTGTCTTGCTGGCATTGGCATTGGTAGTGCAGGAGTTAGGGAGATGCATAATAGGAATGGCAGTGAAGTACTGAACTGATGCCAACTCCACCCCCACCCTGCAGAGACTGACAGGTGTTGAGGTGTGCCTTTGGGTCGTTGGCCATAACGCCCACTCCTTTTCACCTCACCCTACCCTGCAGACACTGGCAAGTGTTGCGGTGTCACTTGGGGTCTTTGGGCCTTATGCTCACCCCATTCCATAAGGAAATACGCTGAATAAAAGGTGGTTTCTTCAATTTAGGAAGCTCCTCCTCCTGATTTAGCATTAAATTAAATCAAAATCTATGCATAAGGGGCTAAAAAGTTCGTCTGCTTTTTGTCATATCCTGCATATCTTCTGGGATCACATGGGGGGGCAGTAGTTTAATTAAGTCAGTGGATTTCAGTTCATTTTTACAAGGTATCTCTACTTGCATGATGTTTTTATCTCCAAAGTTCCCTTCCTTTCTGGGACCCTTACTTCTATTTTCTAAAAAAGTTGTTATAGGTTCCTGTAATGGGTCAGCATTAACATGTGCTGTTCTCATTCTCCCTCCTTTCAATTGCTTTTCTGCTTCACCTCCATTTAATTCTGCCGTGTTTTTTTTGTTTAATACTATTGCCCTTATGTTCTGCTAAATTTCTGTTAGACTGTTCTGGTTCTACTTGTTCTCTAGCAAAAGTTAATGTCTTCCCTAATTAGTATGCATTGCCGAGCAGAGACATCAAGCCCCTCCCCCTTTTAATTCTGGCATATATGAATTTGCAGTAGGGTTTATCTATGATGTTGCCATTGTGTGCCAGAGGTGCAAAACACATTTCAGGTAGGATGTGAAAAATTACAGCTGTACTGTTCACAAGGAGGTGTGAAAAAATGGCAATGTCAAAAATCTGGAATGAAAATCATAACAATTGTCGAGATTACGAGCGTGCATGGAAACTGCGCAATGCATTCTCATAACACAGTCATTTTTGAGGAATTTGTTCAGCAAATTTGCAATATGAGCTTTTTGGGACCCCACCTCATGAACAGCAACACTGTCATTTTGTTAATCAGTCCTGAAAGATGATTCTGCGCAGTGACTGCAAAATTACTTTTTGGGACTGAGTAATGAGATAACAGTGCATGTGTTCATGAGGTGGGGTCCCAAGAACCCCATACTGAAAATCTGGTACCAAAATTACCAAAAATGGCTGAGATATCCACCTAAGTTAAAATCCCCCATTGCCTGCCATTATATAACTTATCGCATTTTGTTCAGTTCCTGGTTGACTTTTGAAGAGTTCTAACGTGTTCCCACTTCACAAACGATCACAGCACAGACCTCCAGAGGAAAGTATGGGATGGGGGTGCAGGGAGTAGAGTGCACAGATGGTGGGTGCGGGTTGGGGAGAGGCGTGGCGCGGGATGACGAGGACAGTTTTTTACAGGTAAAAAAAAAAAAACTGGACTTCGGAGGACAGTTTCTTTATTTACAGGTTAAAAAATGATTTAGGTACACTGTGGTGAACTCTCAATGTGCCATGAATTTGGGTGGGACATAATGCCAACAGGAATTGGACACCCCGTTGTAAAGCGCGTGTGTGTGGAGGGAGACTTGATGCCGACAGGGATTGGCACCCCATCAGCAGACAAATTGAACTGGGGGGGAACATGCTGACACGGGGATTGGGTATCTCCAATGTCAGTTTTCTGGGGATTGTGTGGCGGGCAGCAGGAGCCACCATATTTATTGAAATGTTTCACCAGGAAAGGCATGTAATGGAGCCTTGTCATCTGATGCTCCAATGAGGAAACTGCATCTCATTGGAGTGGCAGATTTCTTTCATCTCCGTGGATCTCTTTGAAACTGCCATCATCACCAGCATGCTCACTAATTGGTGGCTGAGGGATGCACCCACTAAAGCATTCCCTGCATTCAGCAACCTTGACATACCTCTAAATGTTCTACTGCCGCAAGATGTTGCTTGCACATGTGCAAGACAACATAAAAATATAAAAAAGGCAAGTGCTGTCTCTAAGCACAGTGACTGTTTTTCTAAAAAAATGGATTTACCATTAAGACATATTCCATAGCACAGATGGCATACATGTAATTACATATGCTCACAAATTAACAAATGTAACTGGAACACTTCTCAGCACACACAGCTCTCAGGACAGCCATCTTGGAACATTCTGCCTCTGTCACAGTCATTACTGTGACTTGTCTTTCCTGCATTTTGCACTTTGCACCTTTTCTATATTAGGACTATATCAATCTAGCCATGTAACCAGTAAGACATGACAGAGTGAGGGTAATAGTGTGATTACCACACACCCATGGGCATAATGAGGCATGCAGCTTCAGGCCAAGTGCATTATTGCTCCTGGAAGTGCAGTGCTCACACTACTACCTACGCCCTGAAGTGTCTTATTGCACTTATCAAATAGGTCCCCAGGAAAATTGGCATGAAAATGAGAAAGCAATTAAAAAAATAGATAAAATCTTGCATAATAGTGATAGGAAAGCTGTGCCCCCAAATAGTGCTGGAACTGTGTATCCTCCCCCATCTGTTGTCTGTCCTGAGAATAAAAAGAATTTAAAGGGATCAACTCTCCCTCCGCTTCCTGGAACTGTATGAGCACATATTGTATCAGTGATCAGATCTCCTTCATGACAGCACACAGCAATCTAGTCCCGCCCTCCCACTTTCCTATGAGTGCACATACCAGAGAATGGAATGGTTCTCCTCAGACAGAATACAGAGATCTGGTCCCTCTCACTTTCCTATGAGCACACATACCTGTGATCATACCTCTCAACCTTTGTCCCCAAATGTGGAACATTGCCTGTCAAAATGTGGAACAAATGGGCAAAATGTGGAACATAAACAAATCTTTACCTAAGAAGCTCAAAACACTGTTAACATGTTGCATTTATGTTAAGAAAGTATGTTATTAATTGAATAATATATTTTTGCATCATTTACTATGGATTTTGCTTTAAAATGTTGACTTTGAATGTGGAACAAGTCCTCACAATGTGGAACAGGGAGCTTTTCTGAAGTAAAATGAGGAACGTTCCTCGTAATGTGGTACAGTTGAGAGGTATGCCTGTGATTGTTTCTTCCAGTCCCTCCTGGCAAAACACCAGTGATCTGGTCCTGCTTTCAGACACTCAGTTTGGTCTCCCCTTACACTTTCCAACAAGTCTGCTAGAGGGTGGGGGGAAGGGTACAGGTTTAGATGCAAAAAATTGCAGAGGGATGCCACCATAGCATTTTAACACCTCGCTGCAGCTGATTAGCACATTTATGGTTGTGGTAAGGTCTTCTGGGCTTATCAACAGGGCTCATCTACACCTCATCAGGGACACTTCTGTATGATATAGCAAGTGTTCTGAATATCATGTATCAGTTGGATTTAACATGGAAACCCTATCAGTTGGATTTAACATGGAAACCCTATGGAAAAGTAAACTTTTCTTACTATTGGCCCGGACAGTAGCAGGAACTGTGTGTTAGCGGACTGAGCTTGTGGGGTATCTAGCAGACTGGTGAGCAAACATGTAGCACACTATTTTAAGAGGTTCATGGCCAAAATATTTAATCAATAAATGCACAAGATACCTGGAGTTTGTTGAACTCTTTTTGAACAGTAATACAACTGATAAATGTACGTGTTGGTAGGTGCAAGTTTTGTTTTTGGGTTGGGTTTTACTTTTCAGTAAGTGAGGAACAAAATTGGCATTGATTTGAAACTTACAGATTCTAAACAGTGCACACTGATTTCATTAACGTTTATTTGTTTAAACTGGAAATTCCATGGGCCAAAGACCCTTTTACATTCTGTGTCCTGATTGCCAGCACGTTTTTTTTTCAGCCATGGGTAGTGGTCTCACCATGCATCTCTGCTGATCAATCAGAACACAACATTTCCTACCCATTTGATAAGTATCTTTGATGTATATTGTTGCCTACTTTCTTGCCTTTGATCTCTGATTTGCAATGTCTTTGATTTGATGTACTACTGCCCCTCCTAACCAGGAGCTCTTTGTAAATGAACACTGCTCAACAGAGCTTTTTCCTGGTAAAACAAATAAGATACATAGGAACATAGACACTGATGGCAGATAAGGACTGTTAGGCTCATCTAGTCTGCCCATTTTCCCTGCCTACTGTAAAAGCCGCAGACCCTACTTGAACTCCAGCTTTACCTCCTCATTCCTATTGCTAGGGTTCCCCATGCCTGTTCCATGCAAGCTTGAATCCCCCCACTGTGTTTGCCCCCACCACCTCCACTGGGAGTCTATTCCATGCATCCACTGCCCTTTCTGTGAAGAAATACTTCCTCATGCTACCTCTTAGTCTACCCCCTTCCAACCTCATGTCATGCCACCTCATTCCTGGACATCTCCTTTTCTTAAAGATGCTACCCTCTGGTACCCTATTTATGCTATTTAGATATCTATAGGTTTCTATCATATCTCCCCTGTTTCTTCTTTCCTCCAGGGTATACATATTGCGGTGTCCCAGTCTCTCTTCATATGACTTTTGGCACAGGCCCTGCACCATCTTTGTTGCCCTACTTTGAACTGCCTCCACCCTGTCTATGTCCTTACGGAGATGCAGTCTTCAGAACTGGACACTGTATTCCAAATGAGGTCTCTCCAATGATTTGTACAGTGGCATCACCACCTCCTTTCTTCTGCTGGTGATACCTCTCCCTATGCACCCCAGCATCCCATTGGCTCTCCTCACAGCCTTGGCACATTGTTTGGCTACTTTTAAGTCATCAGATATGATTACCCTCAGATCCCTTTCCTGTTTGGTGACCATCAGTTTCTCCCCCATCATGTACAAATACAAATACAAAAATAACTTGAAAAGTCTGGCGTTGAAGGTCATTATTATTACTGCATCAGCTTGTATCACTGGCTCTAGAAGTCTGTTCTGAGTGTTCACCTCTTGCACTGGGAAGTAGTTTTTCTAAGTATTCATAAACATTGCTTTCGTCATTGCTATACCCGATAGTAAAACACTACAAACTATAATAAACTGTTATTTACTTATTTATTTATTGAATATTTAGTGACCGGAATGGGCACAGCAAGACTCATTTCCAGTTGTGACCTGGGTGAGAGGAACAACAGAAGACTGAAATACAACATACATATTAAGTACAATAATACATAACAACAGAATACATGCTGTATAATATACATAATTACATAACTAAAACAGTATCACACAATAATTATGAAATCTAGGACCCATATAAAAAAGCTGGCAGTTCACAGGGTGCACAAAAATTATGACTGCCTGGAAGAGCAAGAGGAAAGATGAAATGCCAGGAGTTATGTCAAAAAGTATCTTAAACTATTTTTGACCTTAAGGGGCAATGGCACTGGCAGTCAGAGATGAAACAGAAAACACGGTGGCAAAAAGATGGAGCTCGGGGGAAGGCAACAGAGAACAAAAGTGAGAATAGAAAAACAAAAGGTGAGAGGTAAGCTGGGAGAGCTCAAGGAATATGAGAACAGAGGGTAAAGGGAGCAAGAGAAAGAAGAAAGAGCAAAATGAGCATTTAGAACTTTAGAAGAGGAATGAGAGAATGGGGAGGAAAGACATAGTGGAATAAGGAAGCTGTTAGTTTGGGAGATGACTCAGACAAGGCAGACTGACTTACATTAGTTTTGCAGTGAGAGAGGAAGACAAAATGGCCACTGGGGGAATGGAAAGAATAAAAGGAAGGACTAGAGAGGGTGAGGACAGCAGATACAGTAAGTTGGAGAGAAATGAGGAAAGCCAGAATTAAGCAAGAAACAAGACGCAGTGGAGGAGATGACTTGACTTGAAGGGGGAGAGCAAAGTTGAGAAAACCTTTGAGAAGGAGCCTTTAGCTTGAAATGTGGTAGGCAGTTAGCAGCCATATGTGGGGCTGGCTTGTAGGTAAGGTGGATCTGGTCACCTTTAAATAAATTATTTATGTTGAAGCTGTGATGCCCTGGGCTGAGAAATTGGAACTACACTATTGTTTTGCACAGACTTAATAAAGAACTTTGAACAACTTCTACAAGGTAGGCTGATTTAAGATTTTACAAGTTCAGAAAATGTCCATTTGAACAGTGTTTTGGGGGTTAGGCTGGTGCTGCCCACCCACATATAAAATGACATGCACCTATTGAGCCTTGCACAGCCATTATCCAGGATCAATGTGAACTCTCCTTGCCTACAATTATAATTTAGTTCAGCTGAGTACTCTGAGTTCCTGAACATTTTCTGTTTAGGATGCAGTTACATTTAGCCACATTGAAACAATGAAAGAGTTGAAATACATGAGAGGAATAACAGGAATGTAGCCTATTTCTCTTGTTACACACTTTATGTTACTCATTAATGCAAGAGAAATGCTCCATGTACATTCCACTTCTGTAATGTAAAACTAATGAAGGCGTAAAGGCAAGGTACTATAATGACAAACCTGGTACACAACATGCTCATTAATGAGGGTAAATCACATAGCAATCACATGCATTCAGGTGAGATATCTGTGATGTAATCAGTTAAGGTTACTTATTTAAGCAGACAGTACTGCTGGAAATCTGTTTGACTATTTCTTCCTCTCTACCACCAGTCTTGCTTGTGACAGAGTTACTTTAAAAATGTGGTTTGATCTTCTTACCTGTCCTGCATATGCATCTTGCCCTTGGTTTGTATGCACTCTGTGACACGGATGGCCAAGAAAAGATATATTTGATTCTATGTTACCTATCCTAGTGCTAAAATTACAAATATCACATAGGTCTCAAGTACTCAATTTTATGTATTTAAATGTTTTACAGGAAAGGAAAACTGAACTGAGAGCAGCTTATTACCAGATGTGTCCTGGGCAGGGAAAAGGAAAAGCAAATTCACAAGTAATACAAATACATAATACAGTACAGTGAAGCCGGTTACATGCATGCTCTCTTTGTAGCATCTTTCTGTGCATATAACAGGACATACATTTATCCAGTATTTGTTTATTTAGGAAAGCTAGCTGGGGGGGAGAAGTAATAATGTGACTGCATATTTAAGGTACAAAATAATTTCTATTTAGGCAAATGTACTGTACAGTACATAGAACTACAACTGTATCTAAAAACAAGTTCAGTAAGCGGCATTGAATTACATAGCATAGCAGTGCCCTCTCCAGAAGTCTCCGCTCCAATTGTGCTACAGTCACAGAAACACAAACAGGCTTGTAGTTTAAGTGCCTCACTCACTACCCCAGTAATTAGCCACATATGCGGCTCAACAGGTACTTATCAAATCATAATGCACAATAAGCAGCCAAACGTTACCTTATTTGAGCTCCCTACATTGTGCATATAAGTGAGGTAAACACTTAGAAGTGCATTTATTAGGACATTTTAATATGACTGTATAGTTAAAAATATGGGAAATAGAAAAACTGCATGTATCTGGGATGTGTATATATATCCACTGGGTCCTATGTAATGAAAGTGTGCGTCACCTATGCACTGTAAATCTGTAGCACATAGGTAACCCTACATCCCTGAGTTGCATATTGGGGGTCCCACATATCCCCTGCAGCATGCACAGAAGGGATGCACATCCCTTCTGCACCCAGTCCCCTGGCCAGTCACTCAGTTACATGTTGTCAACTTGTGGAAAGTGCATGGTATGAAGGTGAGGCACTCGACACCAAGGGATGGGGTGCAGGCTTCTTGGCATTCACCCCCCCCCCATCCAGCCTATCAAGGAGCAGAAGCAGCATTAGCTGTGAAGGTAGTTGCTCACTCACCTTCCCTCAAGTCCCAACCCGATAAAGGCTTCAACTGTTGCAGCCCTAAATGTTGAATTGGCAACAGTGGAACCATTGGGGGAAAAAAGGTGAAAACATAATAAACAAAGACAAAGCACAGCTAGTTATTTATGCTGATGTGCTTCTTTATCAACCATTTCTGAAGAAACATAATACTGACATGAGTCTAAATTTGGTTTCTGTTTTTTTCCATTTTTATGTCTGCGTGGGTGGAGCCATCCAGACGTATTGCTAGCATAAAAAAAAAGGGGTCTGAATTCCTAACGCAGCACAGCTCTTGTTGTTATGAGGGAGTGGAATGGAATCAAAGCTGCATTCACTAAACTGTGTTTCCTCCCTCAACTGCCTTGTTAGGAGAGTAGAATCTGTCCACATTCTCCCACTCACTGCAATGTGGAATCAAAGTGAATAACTTTACATAGAAACATAGACTTTGATGGCAGATAAGGACCGCGCCCATCTAGTCTGCCCATTCCCAACCTACAGGATGAGGCCGCAGATCCTAGACTTTAAAATAAAAACAAGCATTTGTCAATGCCGAATGTTGCTTGCTTGTACAGTATGTACTGTTTTGTATTTGGAAGTGATAGTTCCATGCCTTCCTCCCAAGATATCCACTGTGTCTTTCCGTTCAGTATTCACAGAACAGTGGGGATGAGAGGCACAACAGTACAGCAGTTGCCAAGGGGTG
Organism: Neoceratodus forsteri; assembly: GCA_016271365.2. Taxonomy (NCBI): domain Eukaryota; kingdom Metazoa; phylum Chordata; order Ceratodontiformes; family Ceratodontidae; genus Neoceratodus; species Neoceratodus forsteri. The sequence goes on from CM028130.1 coordinate 866,923,496, forward strand.
AAGAGGTGGAAAATAGTCCATTCAAAGGCAAAAGAGTCCTGCAGGGCTCACTAAATTGAAGGTGGACAAAGCGATGGAACCAGATGGCATCGCTAAGGATATTAAGAGAACTGCAAAGGAGATAGCAGTACCTCTGGCAGTCATGTTCACTGAGCCATTCAACACGAGAGTGAATGGAGGAGGGCACATGTGGTCCTCTACACAAGTCCGCAGCAGGAGGAGGCAGGGAACAATAGGCCATTCAGCCTCACCTCAGTAGTGGGAAGATCATGGAGACATTGCTTAAAGAAAGGATAGTGGGGCATCTAGAAGCCATCAGAGCCCAGGACCATAGACAACATGGATTCACAGTGGGAACATCATGTCAGACAAATCTGGTTGATTTCTTTGACTGGGTGACAAAGGAAGTGAATCAGGGTGGGGGCATGGACAACGCTTACCTTGATTTCAGCAAAGCCTTTGACACCATCCCATATAGGAGGCTGATAAACTAGCTGGGTAGGCTGGGCATGGGGGAAGTGTGGTAAACTGGGTTAGATACTGGCTAACAGACAGGAGGCAGAGAGTTGTGGTAAATGGTTTGCAGTCTAGGGAGAGGGGGTCACCAGTGGGGTGCTGCAGGGATCGGTCCTGTGGCCAGTCCTGTTCAATGTCTTCGTTAGTAACATTGCAGAATGTCTGAAGGGAATTTTTTCACCAAATTTTCAACATAGCCATTTTAAGACCTCTGCTCGTGAACAGTGCCACTGTGATTTTCTTAACCTGTCCCAAACATTGACTGCGCATACCGAATGCGCCATTGTGTGCTACATGCATGGAAACATATTTTGGGCAACATGTGAAAAATGACAGCTGTACTGTTCATAAGGAGGTGTGGTAAAATGGCAATGTTAAAAATCTGGAGTGCAAATATTAAAAATTTGCGAACTTTACGAGGCGTGAGAACTGCGCAACGCGACGCTTTTGTAAAACAGTTATTTTAGGAATTTTTCACCACTAAACTAGCCATTTTAAGACCTCTGCTCATGAACAGTGTCACTGTGATTTTCTTAATGTGTCCCATACAATGATTTCGTACACCGACTGCGCCATTGTGCGGTACATGGGCGGAAACATGTTTTGGACAAGAAGTGAAAAATGACAGCTGTACTGCTTATAAGGAGGTGTGGTAAAATGGCAATGTTGAAAATCTGGAGTGAAAATATTGAAAATTCAAGAACTCACGAGCGTGCATTGAACTCGCATAGCGCATGCTCGTAAAACAGTCATTTTAGGAATTTTTCACCAAATTTTCAACATAGCCATTTTAAGACCTCTGTTCATGAACAGTGTCACTGTGACTTTCTTAATGTGTCCATACATTGATTTCACACACCGACTGCGCCATTGTGCGTTACATGCATGGGAAACACATTTGGGCGCAATGTGAAAATGACAGCTGTACTGCTCATAAGGAGGTGTGGTAAAATGGCAATGTTGAAAATCTGGAGTGCAAATATTAAAAATTCGTGAACTTATGAGCGTGCGTAGGAACTGCGCAATGCACACTCGTAAAACAGTCATTTTTAGGAATTTTTTCACCAAATTTGCAACATAGGCTTTTTGAGAGCCCACCTTATGAACATTGGCACTGTCGTTTCGTTAATTGGTCCTGAAAGGTGATTTTGCACAGTGCCCACGAAATCACACTTCGTGCCCAATTAATGCCATGACAGTGACAGAACTCATGAGGAGTGGTCCCAAAAACCCCATGTTGAAAATTTGGTGCCAAAATTCCAAAAAATGCCTGAGATATGCAGCAAAGTTGAAAAAAACCCTATCTATCCTATTATACAGCTTACCAGCGTTTCCTCAGTTCGCGGTTGGCTTTGAAGAGTGCAGACGTGTTTCTGGGCCACCGAAGATCGTTGAGCCGAGGTCCGGAGGTAAGTATGGGGTGAGAGGTGTGGGAGGCAGGGTGCACAGTGGGTGGGTGCGGGTTGTGGGAGGGCAGGGAGAAGTGCCGAGGACAGTTTTGTATTTACAGGTGTTTTTTAATAAGACGATGAGGACATTTGCCATGCTGGGGTGGGCTCCCAGCATGGCACCTGTATATTTTAGGGTGGGAGTGGAGCCAATGAGGATTAGGCACCCCGTCGGCCGCCAACAAATTTTTGCCATGCTGCGGTGGGCTCGGCATGGCACCTGGAGCTGGGGGCATGGAGCCAATGGAGGTGCGACCCCGTCGACCATACAAGCGTGTGCATGGGGGGAGGAAGGTGCATGAGCATGCAGTTTGCGTGCTGTGTGTGTGTGGAGGGGCTCTGCTCACTGGGCGGAGCTCTCCCTTTCAACTTCTGTGACCACTGCATTTTCAACTGCTGTCATAGACAGCTGCAGCAGTGATTGGGGAACTGGGGCCTGCCTAAACACACTGACCAAATTGAAGACGCGTACACACCCTCCAAAACTCGGATGATGGCACTATGTTTCTTGCACATGTGCAAGCAACATAATAATAGCATGGTACTGTCATCATGAAATTTGTTCAGCATGAAAATATCGACAAAATGAGTGGTGTTTCATTTATAGATATCTTTTAAGTCCTGTTCAGACTGCAGTGTTTAAAATGGTTTAAGTTGCTTAAACAGTTTAAAGCGCCATAGCACGATTCACATCTGCACCTAATACGGAACGTAAAACATTTTTAAAAACCATGTTTAAACCCTGATATGACCTAGGCTTAAACACAGTTTTAAAAATGTTTTCCAGGTTTAAAACAGACTTACTTGCAGTGCAGACACTCTTGGTTCTCTCTCACTGGCCAGCAATCCTCCATGTTCACATAACACCCTGTGCCACTGTCCCATGAGTCTCTACAGTCCGCATTGCGCATGTGCAGAGATCATGCTTAGGAGGGAAAATTAAACCTTTTGTCAAATACAAAAAAAGGGACATGTCTAGCTGGGAAATATTATATTTCATACAAGAATAAGGGCTACTCCATATGCCTCTATCTAAAATAACAGCCATGTATGCACAGACTATGACATTTTGAATTAAAACAATGAGCTTATGCAACTGCAGCCTTAACTGTTGCAGCCCACACTGCCTACATTGAATTAAAAGCAATCTCCTTCTCAGCTGACACATTCTGAGCCTGTAACTTCTCAGATAGTGAGCCACGATGACAGCTAATACAATGATGTCTGAACGAGCTGTCATTTCTAAATATTCCACTAGCAACAACAGGTGCATTGTGGGACATGTGCTGACCATGCAGTGCATCACGGTAAGCAGTTTTCAATCCCGCTGGTAAAGTGTGATGCACTGCACATGGAATTCAGCTACTAATGTGGACAGCCTGACATGGTTTCAGGAACGGACTTCAGAATGGTTCACTCAGTGCAGACACTACAGCATGGTAAGAGATACTCAGTTTCAAAAAATAATTTTGCATAACTGTGCTGTAGTGTTAGTTTTTTTATACTTAGGGAAAAAAACAGAAAATTCGATATTTTTCAAATTTTCAACAAACAGATGTGAATAACTTTAAATCAAAAAATGATGGCATGGCACTGTGAGCATGAAATTTGGTCAGCACAAAGATATCTACAAAATGAGTGGTGTTTCATTTATAGATACCTTTAGTGTTTTTGTACTTCATAAAAACAACCAGAAAATTCATTTATTTTCACTTTTCCACAAACAAATGCAAATAACTTTAAAACAAAATGACAGCATGGTACTGTAGTACAGAAATTTGTTCAGTAAAAATATGCACAAAATGAGGGGTGTTTCATATATACATATATATATATATATTTATATACACACACACCTTTTAGTTTTTTATAATTAGTAAAAAAACAGCAGAAAATTATTTTTTTCCTTTTTTGCAACAAACAAATGCAAATAACTTTAACACAAAAAATGACAGCATGATCATTTGAGCACAAAAGTTATTCAGCACAAGAATATCTCTCAGCAAACACAGATCCAGTGCCCTAACCATCAGGAACTCCTTAGTGTCCCGCTTGAACAAATTTAACATTTCAAGTATCTAGGGGTAACCTGGGATAGCTCACTAGCATATACCCAGCATGTTGAGAATGTTACCAGGTCTGCCAGTATCAATATAGGGTTACTCCATAGACATACATACAATCTAACACCTGAAGCCCTTAGACTAGCTATCTATAGCTCCATAGTATCCATTGTTGACTATGGTCTGATTATTTATGGCTCAGCTTCCACCACTACCCTCCGCAGAATATCAGTGGCACTCAATAAAACATGCCAATTTCTTATTGGAGCAGCACGCCTTACCCATACATGTGAACTGTATGCACAAACAGGTTGGCTTCAGTTAAATGGGAGGATTCACTATCAAATCTGCTTGCTAACTAAAAAGGCACTTCTCAGGCTTCTGCCTTCTGGTATTACAAACTTATTAAACCCATCTTGCAGCACCCAGCACATGCATAGCTCAGTCAACCAACTTTTCTCTGTCCCAAGATGCCAGACTACACAAGGGCAACAATTGTTTACATATAGAGCTCCACTATGGTTTAATGCATTGCCCAGAGATATCGCTTCCTTACCAAAATTGGGACCTTTTAAAGGCACTCTTTGTCAACATCTTACAGCTAACAGTTCCTGTGACTGTTTCAACTGACATGACACTACCTCAGCAGTATTGACACATCTTTGTGTACCTACTTCTCCCCTTTTCTCTGCGAATGGCCACTTTCACCCCTAATGGCTCTGCCCTATTTCCTGCCTTCTTTCCTGATCCTTCTTTCACCTCACCCCCTCTCACCCTTCACCTTCTTTCCACTGTTTATCTTCACTTACCTGAACTTTTGTTTACCCAAATCTTACTATACCACTTGACAAAGCACCTCGGGCTGCCTCCTTTTATTAGGTAATTTTTTGATTTCCTACCAATTCATAGTTTTAATTTTAGTTGCAATATTAATGTTATATTGTCATTTTAAATACTTTCTTGTCAATATTTTATGTTATACCATCCGTTGTATGTCTGTCACCGTTCCCACTGACGTGGTACCTTTGTAAAAGAGCTGTTATGTGCTCAAAGGTATTGTAATCTGAGTATGAATAAATAAAGATAAATAAATAAAATGAGTGGTTTTTCATTTATAAATACCGTTTACATTTTTTATAATCAGCAAAAAATGGCAGGAAATTCCTTTTTTCACTTATTTGTAGGTATGGCATAAATGAAATATGCTTCTCCTACTAGAAATATTGTTGTTTTCATGCTCATGATGTCATCGGGTCAACTGGCATTCGAACAAAAATATCAACAATATGTTCACTTCATGAGGTGCCATCTTGATGATTTTGTTGGTCACTCTAGCAATATGTAGATTTCTAAAGGCAATATTTTCAAAGGGTGATACAAATCTAGCAATCCTGTAAGCCACAGATTGCATGACTTTTACTGCTGCAGTTTGTCCACCACATTGGACTCATTCTAATAGCACTGCTGTACCTGCAATGGTTTGGACCATGTTGTGGTCAATTGCAGGAAACATTTTTTGAAAATGGTCAGAAAGTGACACAGGTAGCAGACCTCAAAAACCATGCATGCTATCAAGAAAGGACCACAGTTTATCTAAAATCTTCATTATGGGAGTGTGTGGCATTAGATGCTCTCCATCTTTCTGCAATGCTGTGTTTCTCCACCTGGCATGCCTGCCGGTGTTGTGTATCCCTTGCACGGCTCAGTCATGCTCCATTGCAGCACAACATATTCATTGCATGTGCAGACCTCTAGTCTTTGGGTCCACACTGCTGTCTCTGGTATGCCACACACATTCCATTGTGGCTGACTCCCTCCACCTATGTTTGGTACGGTGGCCCATGTGTCGGCTTGTTGTACATCTGCTATGTACCTTACACCACACCTGTGTCCCTTGTCCTGTGTGTACAGCTGGATGAATTCAGTGTATTTTTTCCAAAGGTGCCCTGGGTGCCGCAGGATGTTAGCAGTTTACTAGCCTTCCAGAGGGGAGAGGCGATCTACTTCACTAACAGGCCTGCCTGCTATGGCTGCTGGTGTGGTGGGTGGGTGAGCTGCCAGCAGTGATAGCCAGCAAGTTTCAGCAACAACACCAGCCACCACCATCACCTACTGCTGCCCTTGATGGGACTATTACTTTGGACTGTAATTTATGTTTATTTTTAAAGGGCAAGTGCCTTTTTTTTGACACAGGCGGGTGTCCTTTTTTTCCCAAATGGGTGGGCATCGTCTTTGTTTGAAATGAACAGGTGCCCTTTTTTGTTTCAGTGTTTGGAAATGGACGAATGCCCTTTTTGTTTGAAACAGGTGTGTGCCCTTTTTGTTTTGTGTTTTGAATGGGCAATTGCCCTTTTGCTTTTGTTTCTGCCCCATCCACGTGGTTGCTCTTTTTCTTTTGTTTCTTTCCCCCATATGGGCAGTTGCCCTTCTTCTTTTGTTTCTTCCTCCCTTCACCATATAGGCAGTTACCCTTTATATTTTGTCCCTCTCCCATATGGTTGGTTGTCCTTTTTCTTTTTTTTCTCCCCCCATAGGTGGTTGCTCATTGTATTTTTCACACACATACAGCCCCTTCCATCTACTGTTGTAGTAGTAGTAGTAGTAGCAGCTGGTATTGGTGTTACTATTATTGTTCCTGTTCTTGTATATGTTTTTATGGCCTGTTACCATTTTTGTACACTAAAGTTTATTTTTAATAGCTCTGCTGCTGTGTTGTTGTCTTTCATTGGTGCCCCTCTCACATCCTCTGCTGTCACCTGTGTTCAGCACTGTTCTCAGTGTTATATTCAGTGTCGCACACCTACACTGTGCTGATCCAGTGCAGTTTATTTGCAGATTGCACTGTCAGCCCTATATTTAAAGGAAATAGTGATGTACACCCACAAAGGCTCTTCCACAATATGTCTATCTGCATCTACACAAGATCTCTTCCAATTTTGTTCTGTTTTATGCCCTGTGACCTTCAAACGCTGATGCTCAGTTGAAAACCTAGGAGCTCTTCTATGTGAGATCATCAGGCATAAACAGACTGGTGCCAGGGAGCACAGTGCTGTGCCTAATTATAGCATCCATCATGGCAGTCCAACCCATTTTAGATACCATGGCAGGCTCAAAGTGTAAACTTGCTCAATTTGTCAATTTGTGACCAAAATGAACTGCTTAGGATCACACAGTCTGCAAGTGCTGTTCTAACCTCTAAACTAAACTAGAATAATGTATGAGAAGCCATACGCAACAAGGCTTTTTTCCATCAAGTGGTTATCATGATGACAGAGTGACCTTGAGGTGAATCTTGAAAGGTCCTGTAGTAATGATAACCATGAGTGGAAAAACAACGATGTGGTTGCCTGCTCTGTATTCTATATAGTGTATGGGAAAGTGCAACACACTACAACATCATCAAATGAATGAAACAGAAAGAAAACAGTCAATGTTTTACTTTTTAGAGTACTTCAGAACATCAGTACAATGATGATCTCTCTAGCCTCCCCTGCCCCAATTGCTGCCACTACCATGGTCTCTCGCTCCCGCTTCTCATGTTTTGCATTTTTTGGTATTTTTTTCACAGGTAATCCTTCATTCTCTCAGTGTTTTTTCTTTTTAAATGCTACTGACAGTGCACTTTACTGTAGTGCGAGTGGCAGTAGGGTGCGTTAAAACAGCATTGGTGCATTCTACGAGTAACGACTACAGCAAAATGAAAAGTTGTTCTGTTGATGTAGTTACATCACTACTGCAGCAGAACAATGTTTTGGAGTGCATGAGTTTCCATATGCAACAACATCAGTCCATAGGCTATAAATGTAAGCATATTTTAATTTTCTAAAAGTCGCGAATGTATAAGATCCACACTTGCAGAGCAGCATATAGATAATACCTTCACTCTTGCAATTAATATAGACATTACTGTGAATCTTTGCCTTGCCTAGGGTGATCAATACAGGTACCTTTACAAAGTAATAAATAATACACAGCTAAGCAGAGGTACCTGTTCATGGTGCTGGAAGAGGGTGCCATGGGGTGAGGAGGGACAAGAGTACAGTGATGTGTGCACAGTGGCCTCAACATTAGTGGTGCAAGAAAATGTATTTTGTTTCATCCATCACCACCTTGCATCCAACCCATTTTGCTGATGCCTGACCTGCACTGGGGAGAGTAGGTAACATGTGCCCACTGATGGTATCAAGGCTGGTCCACTATCTACCACAGGAGGTGCTGAAACAGCAGGGCAAGTGCCAGTGTCCCCCCAGAGTGTGACTGTTTTGCCTCAGCAGCACACCAGAGACCCCATCAGCCTCAGGAAAGGGAGTCTGGCTTGGGAAATACTGTAAACTGGGGTCTCCAACATAAAGGCACAATGCTCTAACCTAGCACCACCAGTTTTTAGATCTGTGCACAAACCGCTGGACGCTCAGAAACTTGACAGAACAAGTTGATAAATGCTGCATAAATCACATAGCAGCCTACCTTTGTCATGCTAGTGAAGATTCATCACTGTGGCTCATGAGCTTTGACAAGAATGCCAGATTGCAAAGCCATTTCATATCTGTCACTGATTCAAGGGTGGCAAGAAGCACCTTTTCAATTTATTTCCAGACAGATTGTTCAGTTTCATTACTGTGAACTGACCTGACCTGCTCAGTGAGCATCTGCTTTCATGGCCAGCTGTGTATGGAATGGTATTTTCCATGTGAGTGGTATAACCTGCATATGGTTTAGTGCATGGGAATCACATAAAGGTACACCATAAGGATTACAAAGTTTACAGCATAATTTGTGTGTCTATGCAATCCCAGTTCTTACTGTGATCCAAGTCAGAAAGCACTTTGCAGATCTGCCATTGCAAATCTTTAATGGTTGGGACTTGTGATACAAAATGAGTGTAGCAAGTTGATTACTACTGGCTACTACAGCTGTCTTGTGACCGTTTGCAAGCATGCTAATGGGTAAGGTAGCAACACTTCATGACAAACTCATGAGTGAGCCCGGACTACTAAAAACACAGTAAGGAGAGTATTGTGAACTTGCTCTGTTGACTTGCCTGCTTTCAGTGGCTCTAAAGTAGTTGTGAATATGCATTACTGTGAATGCACTACTGTGTGTACTATCCCACCCTTCACCCTCAGAAACATGCCAGGTAAGCAAACTGGGGAGCTGGAAAACTCTAGTCTTTGTGGGTAACTTGGCCCTGATAAGCCCATTCCTTACCCAACACCTGCCCACCTGCCTGGAGCTTGGCATTAATTAAAAAAACTGTCCAACGGCCACTTGATACTCAAATAAACCATTCCGAGCTAACCTTACCTCGCCATTGCTCCAATCCCCTGCAACTCATCACCGATACCTGCTCTGCTTCCTTCATTCTGCTGACTGCCGGTATTCCAACTGAATTAGAACAGATGTTTCATTCTAATATGCCTTCCATACTTCTCTGTCTCTGGCAGTCGGTGAGTGAGTACTGTACACTGAGGATACAATAAGAGCAGTTGCCTCTGCAGGCAAATACTTCACCCTGCATGGTCCTCCTGTTGGAACTCCTCTGTTTGACAACTTGAGCCCAGAGCTTGGAGCGGAACAGACACTAGAATGCATGTGAATATCTAACATGCATGGTGGTCCCGTCCTATTGTGACTCCTCTGCTAAGTTCAATAGATCACTCTTGTTCAGTAGATCACTCTTGGAAGGAAGGTGCCATCACTATGGAAAGTGGCCATAGTTATCCCGATACACAAAGGAGGGTCCCAAAAGGTAGTAGAACATTACAGGCCAATATCGGTCATCCCTACACTAAACAAAATATTAGAAAGAATAATCTACAATCTGATACAAGATTACTTAAAGAGACATAACAATGTGGCTCCTGAGCAGCACAGCTTCAGGAAACAACATGGTACTGCTACTGCCCTTGTTAGCCTGACCACTAACACCTTAAATGTAGTGGATAAGGTCTACTAGTATGTGGAGTCTTTACAGACCTCTCTTCAACTAGCAAACCACCAGCTACTAACAGAAAACTAATATCCCTGGGACTAGACAACCACTCAATAAAATGGTTATCAAAGTATCTGGATGATAGATCACAAATTGTTAAATGACGTTGGGCTCTCTCTGATCGGCAACCCATTTGTAAGGGGTCCCACAAGTCTCAGTCCTCGGATCACTTTTATTTTCATTGTTTATAAATGATCTACCACTACACACTGGAGAATCTAAGGTGACCCTATATGTGGACAATGCAGTACTTTACAGTACTGTCCCACATGCAACACAACTAAATAAGCGTATAGGAAATTATCTTACATTGCTAGAAAAATGGCTCCCTACCAATAAGCTAGTTCTCAATGGTAAGAAAACAAAGGCAATGGAATTTGGATCTAGGAGACTAGGCTCAGACCATTCTGCAACACTCGAGCTATGTCTTTCAAATAGTACAAAAATAGAGGTGGTAAACTCCATCAAGTACCTAGGGGACTATCTTGACATGGATGGCACTTACAAAATCCATCTCAGCCACCTAACTAAAACTGCTAATCAAAACATGGGCCTCCTTTACCAATTGAGCCCTTTTCTTACCCCCCTCCCCCGAATCTCGTAGAAAAATTACCCAAGGTACTCTACTTCCTAACCTGCTCCATGGAGCCCCAGTGCTAGCCTCTGAACTCCAGGCACTAAAAACTTTATAATACAGAATAGCGAGATTCACCAACTCAGCTAGACCACTTGACCATCACTGTATAGTGTTACAATCCCTGAACTGGCCGACTCTTGAGGGCAGGCTGTCCTACCCCACCCTATGCCTTGCCTACAAGCTAAAGCAGGATGATACTTCCCCCCTGGACTAAAAAATCTTTTGCTACTCAAACAAAAAAAAAAGAACATTAATAACATTGGAACTCCACCAACTATGGGTGCTCAGGGTGTGAGCTACCATTGGAAATGGGTCATTCTCCTTCTTCACCCTTACCCAGTGGAATGGGCTCCCATGTAGCATCCAAACATCGGCCTCCCTAAGGGTTTTCAGGAACGAGCTCAGATCTCATCTACTAAAAACTAACCAATGTTGCTGCTACAAGTAAAGATGGTTAAACTTAGCATACTAGGCCCCAACCTGTGAGCACATGACTCTGTATGAATTATAGCTTCAATATTGTTCTGTAAACTGTGTCTCATGTCTTGTTATGAAAATATGGACTAATAATGCGTGACACCTCTGTATGATGTATTTATCATTGCTACCTGACTGTAAAATGGATGTGTTACTGCGCTATGTTTCTCTAATTAACCCCAGGTGGCCCTGAAAAGGACCACCTGGTCTCATGTATCACCCGGTTACCAAAATAAAATAAATAATAAATACGTTGGCATAATCTGAAGCTGCTGACATGAGTCCTGAGGGGGGACCTGAACAGGTAGCTGAGTCGAACCAGACAGATGGTATGATAGAGTCACTAAAATGAGACTAATGGCATACGATGAAACAATGGTGCAAAACAGACTTTGAAAACATCAGGTACATATTGCTTACCCATCACACACACACAGCAAAGAGCAGGACTCCCCCCTTTTTCACTGCCTGCCAAGCACTGGAAGAAGGAAGAAATAATACCTCAGAAAGATAAATTTCAGCAGGGATGAATCAGTCAGTTTTCAAGCTTTGACATATCATATAGCGTTTTTGCCACCATATCTGTATTTACTGTAGATGTCAAATCACTTAGTTTACTCTGCATGGTGGTCCCCATTGGGGCTTCTATGCATGGTTAGCTTAGCCTGAAGCTATCAACTTCAGTTCTGTGTAAGGAGCCAAGTTGCACTGCAAGGACACTGATACAGGAGTAGTAGCGGTTTGGGAATTTTTTCCTGATAGTGCCTGACTCCGGGAACAAAATCTTTACATCTGAAACCGTGCTGGCTCATTAAGGTGTTGCTATTGTGGGTACAGTGTAGTGGCAGAGCATCATAACTTATGTGATGAAACCACTGAAGGTTTCCATATTTATCAATGCACATAGGCTTAACCTTGTAATCGTCACTAGTATTGATACTAACAAGCAAGGCAAGGAGATCTTTGAACATTTCATAGCCATTTTTCCCTTACTTGTCGATAGATAGACAGATAGACAGATGAATAGACAGACAGATAGACAGATAGATGGATAGATAGAAAGAAAGAAAGATACAGAAAGAGAGAGACGAGACACAGACAGAACAGGGACTCAGAGGCTCACTGCTTTCATTGCAGCCCACATCACGACTTCCAGCTGTGGCTGCAGAAGTCAAGAAAATCCTGCTGTTCTCATACGGAGAACATAGGGTCAATGGCTCTTCTGCAAAACTGGGCACCCTGGATTTTGGAGTGCCCAGAAAAGGTATTTTTGGCAAGGTTTTCAAAAACCAAATACCAGAATATAATTAAACGGGTCCCGTTTGGCTAGGTCCAGATGTCTGTTTCTTGAATATATATAATTTCTATGTATTTTCAAAGTTTGTGAGTTTAAAAGAAAAAAGAAGATTGTGAAGGGCATGATCAGGATTTTTTCCACACAAGCGGTATTTTTTCAGCATGACAGGTAAATCATGAAAATAAGCACACACAATCTTTTTACTGTTCGTGTCAGGATGTTAGCTCTCGTTATAACTGTGGAACTGTATAGTATTTTTTCATGAAACCATCGAAAGGCACACCCTGGGCACGGGCTCCTTCAACCCTGAAAATCTCATTAAAAAATCCCACACCATCTAGGCTATAGGTGAGAGCAAAAAATACACAGTGCTAACTATAAGAAAACCAAACATGTTTTTTTCCATTTTTTGGTACTCTGTATCTTGAAAACTGAACAATATGCCATCACAAAACTTTTTACATCTTGAGACTCTGACAGCCTGACTGTGCATGCCAAATTTTGAGCGAATTCATCAAAGGACACCAAAGTTATTAAGGTGCAAAATTGGGGTTTAACATTAAACTGCCTACTCAACCCTAACCATAGGGGTGCTACCACACTCCAGTAATATATGTATGGAAAGCTGGAGATAGAAAGAAAGAGGAATAAGATTCACGGCAAAGTGTGCTTCACAATGGAATAATACCATCGATGGGTTGAACAAGTAATAAAGCCAGGATCCCAAGGGCGAGTGGCCTTATAAGCATTTTCAGTGCCAAGATGGTATTATTTCAAAATTATCTGGACTTTGTCATCTTTTATTTTATACGTAACCCCTTGCAAATGGGGTTCTTAGAAATACCAGCCTGGGCTTACCTTAGCCCATGTTGTTCTGTCCTTCTCCCCGTCTCTCGGGCTTTTCCCAACTAGCCTCTAATTTTCTGACTTCCCAGGTCCTGTTTGCCTCAAGTGCCTCAGCTTGCAGTCAAATGAAAATCCAGCCCCTCAGGGCTTAAATGCTGATCGCGATCTCCCACTGCAAAGTGCTGCCTCCAGGGGCAGGGAGTCGCTTTGGCATGCAAAGTGCCTTTGATGTGGAGCCGCCTGTTTTGAGATCACCTCGGGGACTGTGCCATGGGTCCTGGGATCCCTTCCACCTAATTGGGACCCAGTGACCATGGACAGCCTGCCAGGGGACTGCTCAGACAAAAATGAAAGGAGTTTTGACCGAGGCTCATGTGAGTATGCCTATGCAGGGGCCCTGGTCATCTGAATAATGCATAACAGTGTGTTTGGCCACCTCCAGGGTAGCTATGTTCAGCTCCAGCCAAAAAAGTAAAGAATTGAAAGGTTTTAAACAATGAAACTTGTTGCTGCATATTGGGGAATGACTGTACATGTGGGGAGAAGTGTTTAAGTTTAAAATAAATACTGTTTCCCTGGCAATTTCAGTATTTTTGGAATCATGTGTCAGCCTGTCAGCTGCTGCAGGGGGAGCTAGTGCAGTAGCGATAGGAAAAGTAAAGGAACCACATTTTTCCATCAGTGCAGTGACTGCAAGTGCAGCCTTTAAGCTACAGAACTGTGGGGCATTTGGGGGAAATAATTATTTCTTTCTGGCTGCACCAGGACCTTATTCAGGACTGTATCTAATCTGCTATAAGGGACAGTGGGTTAAGCAGCCATTGCCAGCAGTACAGCCAATTGGAACTGCAGCAATAGAAAGCCAGCACTTGTGAGGCATTCACTGCACCTCATGGGTAAACACTCAAGTGCTTATGGGGCCTTACAGGGACATTATTTTAGGCGCCTAGGTCCACAAACCCAATTGTGCCTCGAGTGTTCTGATTGACAGGTCCCTCAGCAACTGAACATGTCACCCCATCCCTGCTACCAATCAGAGTCTAGCTAGGAGCTCTATAAAGAGACAATGTTGCCAGTTTGTCTGGAGATTAAGAGAGAGATTCAGAGAGAGCAGCCAGACCAGGCTCCAGCCTGCTGGGAGCCACCACAGGGGTGGGGGCTCAGGCTCCAGCCATGCCACCAGGCCTGGGCCACTTAATTCAATCCCTTTCAGTCTTTAGGGGGCATTTATTATTTTCTTAAGTAAAAGTTAACTAGTTACAGTAATTGTACTTTTTGCAACAGCTAGTCTGGAGGTTGCCAGTACTATCCTCCAGAGGCTAGGCCTCCCTCCCACGTTGGGGAAAGATGTGGACCAAAGACTCAGATGTCCAGCAGCAGTGAGAGCGCTGACCAGACCAGACCAGAGGACATCATGCAGCTGTGAGAGCACTGACTGAGTACCTCAGTGGTGAGAGAGCTGAAGAAGTTTTTTCAGGGTGCCTTCGATTGCGAATGAGACCCATGGAGGACCTGAGTGAGTACCCTCATACCCCCCGGTGCAAGGGAAAAGCTAAGCCAGTAATCTTGGGGGCCTCAAGCCCCATTGAGAAATGTGTGCTGTTAAGTGTGAAGTATTGAAGTTATCAGTCTGGGCTACTAACCCCATAAGATACTGCCTAGTTCAAGTAAATGATGCATTTTGTCTGTGGCCCAAATGGCTAAGTGCAGGTGCAGCAAGATGCTGGGCATAGTGAATCATGTAAATGTGTTGCAAGTTGTGTAGCTGTGGGTTAGAGTCCTGCCATCATGAAGTTGGCTGCTAAGATGTGTTTGCCACTTCATGGGACAGGAGACCCTAGAGCCTCCAACCCATTGCCCAGGACTTTACTAGAGCACAGCCTATATAGGGTTTGAACTGTTAAAGAGTTTACGGGTGGCTCATGGTTGCTCCCCCCTATGATTAGATACAGTATTAAAATACATGTGAAGGGAGGCCCTGGTGTCTTGTTCACCTTATGCTAATACCAACTACTAAGGAGGCCCTTACCTATAAGAGATATCCTCCCTTGGCCTGTATGTAACAACCTTAAATGTGAACAAGGCTCCAATGAGCCTCTCCTTGGAGGCCCAGTTCAGCTCTGATAAATTGTGATAGGAAGCTACAGAAACCCAGTTGGCATCACTTGTTGGCTTCACTTGAGTGATGACTTCACTTGTTGGGCTGGCGCATGAGCAGTGTGACCCTCCCAGTCCTTTCTCTCCCTTCCCACTTCCTATATTCCTAATCTTCTGTCCTTATTTTAAACCAGGCTCCTCTGAAAATTCTGCCCCACTCTCTCCAACAGACTGTGGAGGAATAGCTTTGTAGCCCTCAGCACAGATGCGCTGAGAAGATACAGCATCCACCCTGGAGAAATCTTCTACCTGTACTGGGTTTATTTTAACTAAATGTTCTGCCGTAGCACTCTGTGACTAGCCTGTTGTAGATAATACTTTAATTAATTTTGTTCGGCAGAGTGAATGTGATAGTTTTATTCCGGTCTTAAGTGCCAGTTTAGTCTGTTTCAGCATAGCTCTGGAGTTACTTTAAGATCATTTGTTAACTGTGTTCTGGCTGGCTTTTGGAGATCCTTCAGGCATTTACTTATATCATTTAAATTTACTGTTTGAACCTTACCTGCTTCACTTGTTGGGCTGGCACATGCGCAATGTGACCCTCTCAGTCCTTTGCTCTCCCTTCCCGCCTCCAGTATTCCTTATCTTCTGTCCTTACTTTTAAACCAGGCTGTTCTGAACCCCGCCCCCCCACTTGCTACAACGGACCGTGGAGCAACAGCTTTGGAGCTCTCAACACAGGTATGCTGAAAAGGGGATACAACATCCACCCTGGAGAAGTCAGTGACGTTGTTACCTCCCTGTTATCACATGGAACTGTCTGTTTCCTGGGTCAATGGGTGAAAGGAGCAACTAGAGGGAATACCGTTCTGGACCTTGCAATTAGGTATGCTAGAAACTGGCAGATTCCAATTGAATTTTAGGATTTATGCTTTTAGGAACTAACAAATCCTATTGTAGTTCTGTTTCAAATCCTAAAAGAGCTCTACAATGCCGGTTCAACAGCCCTTTTGTTGACTGGCATCTCACTGACTGGAATCATGTCAACCATAAGTTGTGGTTGACATGATTCCAATGTGTTTCTCGGTCTGTTTTTTCTATCGGGGGGCTTTGCCTCTGCCACCCCATGTCAGCCTGCCCCCACCCCCCGTCCATAGGATTCTCAACTCCAGTTGGAGTTGATTTGGGGTGGAGGTGCAGGACCGGGAGACAGTGTGCCCCTGTTTCAGGCACACCAACACAGCAACCTGTTGGCAAAGTGCCTATTTTGCTGACAGGGATGTAGTTTGCTGTGTTGGTGTCAGCATATGTGGGACATACTTCTTAAAAGGACCTAAAAATCAGATTTAGGATTCAGATTTGAAATCCTAAATCCAAAATACCCATATAAACTAAGGTTTTAGCATTCAGTTTAGGATTTAGAATTTTCAGACTGCAAATCTGCAAATCCTAAATCCAAAATTCAGATCAGACTTCAATAAATCCAATTCCGTTGGTGGATTCTGAGCAACTCGACTTGTAATGTCCAATCAGGACATTATAAGCAAATTAAGTGTAGAGTACCCTCTGAGGCAAAGCAGTCATAAGGCCATGAGTCTTACCATTGCTCTGGAGATTCAACCAAGGGCACCATTTAGAGGCAGGCAAGAGTTGCAGTTGAAGCCTCTATGATTTCTTTGCAACCCATAAGAACCCCATATACAAGGCTTCACTAGCATTTATTTGTTTATTTATTAAAACATTTACTAGTCACTTTTCACATATTAAAAAGTGACAATACAGAGCAACAATAAAATAGTTACACAAACAAGAGTTAGACATTAAACATTAAATTAAAAAGTTTTCAACCTTTGTTTAAAAAGTCCCAGAGATTTTGCTTTTCTAATATCCAAAGGCAACGTACTTCAGATAGAAGGACCAATATTCATAAACTCTTGGTGCTTAGCTCTATAAGATCCAACATTAGGGACTAAATGAAAATGGGCATCAAATGGGTGACGTATAAACTGACACTGAAGCATGCAGATAAGCAGAGAATTTAACCTGTAAGACCTGAAACATTAAGTCTACAATTTCAAAGATAGACCTATTACCAATTCATAATAGAGCAATCATATGAGGGCACATCACAAAATACTGGAGTAACATGAGTATGCCTAGCTGGTCAAAGATCAGCCTAGCAGCTCAATTCTGAATAATTTAAAGTGGGAGAATAGCAAATACAGAAAGTCCTACATAAAAGATGTTACAGTATCCAGTCTCAAAATCATGAGTGCGTTAATCAGAGGCTTAGTTGTGTCAAAATATTTTGGATACGAGAAATATTTAAAGGCTGATGCCAATAAGTTTTAATAACAGTTACAACCTGATTAGAAAATGACAATTGTAAATTGAGTAAACAACCAGGGCCCGATTCCAGAACAGATTACGCATGTCGCAAGGTGACTTACGCCAAACCCAATAGAGCAAGTTGCACTTCGTGACATGCATTGCGCTGTGTGCTTTTCCAAGATGTGGCCTGCACCATGGCATGGGTGGCCTGCATCCAAGAGGCCTTCCGCCGGCCGCAGCCCCTATGGCATGGTGGAAAGGGGGGGTTACAGCAGCAACTGAGCCATATTCTGAAAGGGCGGCTGCCATAACCCCCTTACGCAATTCCAAGTCCCACTGCAGTACTGCGGGGTTAGATCAGCAATTAGCTGGTCTAAGGGGCAGGTGTCCTGGCAAAATGATGGTTGCCCCCGCAGCACCACAACATGTACACAGCCGTGCCCCATAGGCCCCCATCACAGTGCTGCCCCCTGCAAGCCTGGGTGCCTCTCAGGTCCATTTGTGTGGTGCCCCTTGTGCCTGTGCCACACTGCCTATCCCCTATGGCCCTTAGGGGATTTTGGGCTTGTTTTTGGGTGGGGGGTTTGGGGTCTGTTCCTCATGGTCTGTG
This sequence comes from Neoceratodus forsteri, assembly GCA_016271365.2. Taxonomy (NCBI): domain Eukaryota; kingdom Metazoa; phylum Chordata; order Ceratodontiformes; family Ceratodontidae; genus Neoceratodus; species Neoceratodus forsteri. The sequence continues at coordinate 866,941,810 of CM028130.1, forward strand.
GCTTGTGGCACCCAGATTCATTCCCCCATTTCCGTGGTGCAACCCTGCAGTTGCTGCAAGTCACAGGACATAAGTGCTGAGGACCCTGCCTGTCCTGGAATAAGGCGCAGGGTCCCTGGCATAGCGGCACATGTCACAACTTGCATATGCCCGCATGTTGTGACATGTGTCTTGGAATTAGGCCCCCAGACTTTTTACCATATTAACAGTGTGAACTATACAATCATTAATCAGGACACTTACTGTAGGTCCTTCATATATTTCAACTGTCTTTTGTTACCCAAGAAAATAATTTCCATTTTTGCCATATTAAGTTTCAAGGAATTACCAGATATCCAGGAAGAAATAGCAGAAAGACAAAAAGAAATAGCATCCAAGATACCATGAGAAAGAGGCAGCAAAAGAGAGAAGATCTGAGTATCCTCTGCTCATACATGGTAACTAATCCCACAAGATTTAGTGATAGCTTCCAAAGATTGAATATAGAACACTAAACACTGGAAGGAAAAGTATGTCTCTTTGCAGATGACACAAAGATATGCAACAGAGTTGATGCACAAGGTGGGGTGGAAAGGATGAGAAGGGACTTGACAAGGTTAGAGGAATGGTCAAATGTATGGCAGCTTAGATTCAATGCTAAGAAGTGCAAGGTAATGCACCTGGGAAACAAAACCCAGGGGAAGAGTACACAATGGGGGTGAGATACTAACAACAACAAAAATGGAAAGGGACCTGGGGGTAGTCATATCAGATGACCTAAAGGTGAGCAAGCAATGTGAGAGGGCAGCAAGGAGGGCTGGGGGGATACTGGGATGCATAGGGAGAGGCATCACCACTAGAAAACAGGAAGTTATTATCCCTCTGTACAGACAGCTGGTGAGACCCCATCTGGAGTACTGTGTGCAGTTCTGGAGACACAATCTCCACAAAGGCATAGACAGGATGGAAGCTGTCCAGAGGAGGGCAACTAAAATGGTGCAGGGTCTGCACCAGAAGACATATGAAAAGAGACTTAAGGAGCTTAATATGTATAGCCTCGAGGAAAGGAGGGAGAGGGGGGACATGATAGAAACTTTCAAGTACCTCAAGGGAATCAACAAAGTCCAAGAGGGTAGCATCTTTCAAAAAAGAGGTGTGCAAGAACAAGAGGGCACAATTTGAAGATGGGGGAGCTCAGAGGTAATTTAAAGTATTTTTTCACAGAAAGGGTTGTGGATGCATGGAATGGCCTTCCGGAGGAGGTTGTGGAGTCAAAAACAGTGGTGGAATTCAAGCATGCATGGGACAGTCATAAGGCAATTCTAGGGGGTGGGGGTAGGAAGAAATAGGCTGCTGGTTAACTAGGATCTGCAGCTTATCCAATAGGTAGGGAAATGGGCAGACTGGGTTGGCCAAGCGGTCCTTATCTGCCATCAAATTCTATGTTTCTGTTTCTATAAAAGTAAAGGACCCAGAACAGAACCCTGACAAGCACCCACTAGAACAGAGAAAAACTTGACTTGTAACTGTCCCAAAAGATCTTAAAGAAACGATCAGTAAGATACAAATGAGGACAAGATAGAACAATTCCTAGAAAACCAAAAGTGCGCTGAAGCCCTTCAGTTAGAACTATACTTGGTACTATACTTGGAATTTAGACGGAAGGAGACGTGAGTCCATCTAGTCTGTCTCCGGCCTCAGCGGGGCCACTTTGTAGAATCATCGTCCAACAGATAGACATCTAATCTGTTCTCGAATATATCAAATAACTCTGCTGATACTTTTTCATTTTTTTTCATTCATTTAATTAAGGGTTAGACCATTGAGTAAAACTAATTTAAAATGGTGACCCAAAATCTCAGTAGAAAACAGTGACATTACATATAAATTCACATATTCACCAACAACATAAGTAAAATACTATACAATAAGTTATGTTAGTGCATTCAGTATACAGTATTATTGTCTAAATCAACTACAACCTCTCCTGGCAAGATGTTCCATAATTTGACTGCTCTTTGAGTAAAAAAGCGCCTCCTGGTGACAAAGTGACTGATAGTATCAAAAGCAGAAGAAAGACAAGAAAATATGAGAAGGCATCCAGCCCTTTGCTTTTGAAGCTAACAGATCATTTAAAACCTTTAATAAAGCAGTGTCTGCTGAATGAACTTTTAAATCTCGACTGGAAGCAATCAGTTAGACTATTAGCACCAACATATGCAATACTCTGCGCACATACCACCTTCTCCAAAAGTTTGCTTAAGAATGTTAAATGTGAAATGGATCTAGAATTACATAATTGATTCTGTTAAAGATTATTTATTTATTTTTGTTACACTGGGACCACAACAGAATGTTTTAACAAAGATGGGACATGACCAGTTTCCAATGAAGCACTAATAGTCACAACAGGTTGAAACGTTAGTTGCTCAAGATTCCTAAACAAAGAAGCGAGAACTAAATCTGAAGCACAGTGTGTTAAATTGCACTTTATTTACATACATTTGGTGGGTGGAGGGACTTTTTTAACTTTATTACTCTGTGGAAATTGGACTTTGCAACCCCTATGATGCTGGTGAAATGACATTACTGGGATCAATACTTAAACTCCAGCACAATGATCCATAACTTCAGGATAGCAGATTTTTCCAGGAAAAGGAGGTACTGGAGGACAGACTGAAGGGAATAGAAGATGTGGCAGAAATGGAGAACAAACAGGCAGTAATTAAAAATGCAGTATTAGAGGCAACATTCCTGTCACTGTTAGGTATGTTACAAAGGTACAATTATACAATGGCAAGAAAGAATCCTGGCTTCTGATTGGTTAGTTGGTTGTCACAGCAGGGATGTTATCCTGGCATAACATCCCTGCTCATTGTTTGGATGGTATGGCTGATCACCAGCATCCTGATCTCCTCTTCTCTTGAGAAACAAAAATATGTTTACACACTAACAAAACATTCTTTAAAATAATTTTTTATTATAAAACAACTAAGCCATTGTATAATAGAATAATGCCCTCCAGGGTGGGAATTATGCTGGATAACATCCCTTCTCGGGTGTTGGACACCCTCGGCTGGTGCCTCGGGCCCAACCACCCGAGGTGGGATGTTATCCCAGCATAACTCCCACCCTGTCAGGCACTATTCCTTTAGTAAGGTACAGAGGAGGGCTACAAAGATGATAGCCAGTCAGCAGGGCAAGTCATACGAGGAGAGGTTGAGGGCACTAAACATGTACTCCCTGGAAGACAGGAGAGAGAAAGAGAGAGAGAGGGGACATGATTGGGACATTCAAGTACTTGAAAGGGATAAATAATGTTGATAAGGAAAGTCTTTTTAAGCTGAGTGGCAACCATATCATGAGGGGGCACAGTCTTAAGCTGGAGGGTGGGAGGTTTGCGAGGGATGTCAGGAAGCACTTCTTCACAGAAAGGGTTGCGGACACTTGGAATATGCTGCCGGAAGAGGTCATCTTATTAAAGACAGTGAGCAGCTTTAAGAAAGGCTGGGATAGGCATAGGGGGAAGATAAGAATCATGGGTAGGGAGGATGGGAGGAGTGGGGAGGGAGGGCAGGGACATTAGCTCAGGCTGTAGACCCCTGCAATATGAGCAGACTTGATAGACCAAATGGCCTTCTTCTGCTGGCTTGTTCGTATGTTCGTATGTACAAAGGGCAAGATACATAGAAGCCCATTTGGATAAGTAACCAGGTGAGGGCAGGAACTGTGAAAAAAATTTTTTTTAGGAGATGTAAGTTGTACTAGATGGAAGTTAATAGGGATAATTACAAAGGGAAACTGAAAGCAGCAAAACAGAAGTGAGAGAGGCAATGGCTAAAATGGAATTGAAAATTACAGAGGGGGTTAAAGAGCATTAGAAAGCATTTTTCAGCTAGATTAAGGAGAAAAGACAGATGGGGGCTTTGAAAGGATGAGGGGTGAGTGAGGAGGATGATGTAGGGAAGACAGCTAACATCTTTTTCAGTTCTGTGTCAAGGTATAGGCCTCAGTCCCTGTATCTGAAAGCAGGATAAACATCAGGGGTCTCTCAAAATTAAGGTTAGAGATGGGGACAATTTCTGTGGAAAAGGTAAGTGAAGGGTTACAAAATCTAAAAAATAAACTAATCCCCTGGACCAGATGGAATTCATCTAATGGTACTGAAAGAAACTAGCCTGGCTTTGGCAACACCCCTAGCAGAACTGTTCAGCAGTTCCTTAGAAACAGGAGAAAGCTCAAAGAGATTAGAAGGCAGCAGATGTGGTGCCGCTTTACAAGGGGTGGGGGTATAGGAATACCCAGGGAACTACAGACCAGTGAGCCTAACTTCCACAGTGAGGACATTATTGGAATCTATTTTCAAGGTGCTCATATAGGATTTTCTAGAAGCAAATGGATTGCAGAACAGGAGGCAGCAAGGGTTTGTGAGGGGCAGATCCTCTCAGATGAATCTGATTTCTTCAATTCACTGAGAAAAATGGAGGACAGAGTCAAGATGGTAGATATCCTTTACCTAGATTGTAATAAGGCTTTCAATTCTGTTGCAAACAATAGGTTGGTAAAGAAGGTAAGAGATTTGGGGCTAGGAGATTAACTAGGCGGATAGAGAACTGGTTGGAGGGCAGAAACCAGATTTTGGTCCTAAATGATAAGTTCTCTGGAGTAAAGGTGGTAACCAGTGGCATACTACAGGGGTCTGATGTAGGCCCCACCTTCTTCAACATGTATATCAGCGACATAGGTGAAGGGTTACAGGGTAACGTTTGTCTTTTTGCAGAAGACACCAAACTTTTCCGTAGGGTAGACAGCTCGGAGGGTGCAAAGAATGTGAAAGGGGCTGTAGAGAGATTGAAAAACGGTCTAGAATAATAGCAGTTGAAATTCAGTGCCAAGAAGTGCAAGGTTGTGCACATTGTTAACAGGAATCCAAAAGCAGAGTACTGGATCACTGGTGTGAAAGTGGAACAATCAGGTAGAAAAAAAGGGACTTGGGGATAGTCAACAGTGACAATATAAAGTCCAGCTCCAAATACAGCAGAACATATGGGAAAGAAATTAAAAGTATGTGGCCTATAGGGTGAAACATTACCAGTAACAGCAGGAGGGGATTTTACCTCTTAGTCTTTATAGGTCTTTAGTGAGGTCTCACACTGAGTACTGTGCTTAGTTCTGAAGTCTGCAACTAAAACAGGACAGAGATAGATTGGACATCAATCTGTGCAGGGCTACTAAAATGATTCAGGGACAACAGGGAAAATCATATGAAGAAAAATTGCAGAGCCTTAACATCTACTCTCTGGAGGCAAGAAGGGAGAAGAAGATATGATAGAGGCATTCACGTTTGTGCAAGAATATAACAGCGTTGACTATTTCAAATGTTTCCAGGTGAATAAGAATTGAACCACAAATTGCCATAACCTTAAATAGGTGAGTGGCAAGCTCAACAAGTATTGGCCAGTTACAATCATGTTCACTTGCTGTATTTGCTGTGTAGATTTTGGACCTAGATAATGCACATGGTGCTGTGGTCAGGCAGAGAGAAAACAGGAAATGCTGCTGTGCCGCTAAGTGGCTGCAGGAGACAGCTGTGCAGTACAAAAAGCACAACAAATGTTCCTGGTAGGAACCTTCAGTGTAGTACTCTGTCACAGCAGCTTTCTCTTTGCACTTTCCAGCTCTATGATTGGCTAACTAGATCAAAGTGACCACTGAGCAGACAGATAGTGGGCAGTATTAGGCAGGAGAGTGTTTAGCCTAAGCTTGTGATTGGTGGAGATGGACAAGCCCCCAGAAGCCCTAACAAACAGTGATAGCAATATATCTGCATATGCAATATGGCAAGCAAACATAAAATGAACATGACTGAAAACAGGGAACAGTGAGGAGCAGCTAATAAGGAAGCCAAGGAGGGGAGCAGCAGGAGAAGTAAGCAGCAGACATGGGACCAGCAAGAGGAAAAAGGAGGATGGGTATGGAGGGCAGATGAACCAGCAGCTGGGGCTGTGCAGGGGCCAAATAGTATTTCCCAAATACCATGAATAGTAGGGCTCCCGAACATTTGGGTACCCTTCCTGAATAGGGCATTATTTATATTTGGGAAGGAGTCCATCTTGAAACATCTGCTAAGCCACTCACTGAAGGAAACTTGTAACTGCAACTCCTAATCCAAAACACATTTACGAGGAATCTGTTCTATGCTTATCCTCAGCACTTACCCTACTACTCTGACTGGGTGTTGTTACCATATAGTGGCCTCCACCCACTGTGCCCTGTTCTGAACTCCCATCCTAACATGCTCCATTCCACTCATCTTCAGTCCTCCCTCCCTTATCCCGCACCATAGCTAGTTACTGCCGCTCAAGCACCCTCCCTTCAGTTTTCACCCTCTACCGATTTTCCTCCTCCCTCTCCTTACCACCCAAATCCCTTTCACCCTATCGACTGTGCCTTCTAGAATACTACAGCAATTTCTACTGCATCTATCCCTATACTCCTAAACTAGAATTATGTAATACTCTTAATGTACACCTTGTATTGACCTCGCATTTAGAATTATATCATTAGATGAACCTAATGAAATCCATGTGTTTTCCTTTACACTTATGTTGTTGTGTTAGATATTCACACTGTACATTATGTACTGTTCTCCATTTGCAAAGTTTATTCTCATTGTTTTGTAATCATGATTCTGCTGTATTCTTTCTCATTGTGTTCTCCCAGAACAACCTTGTAAATGAGCTTCCTGGTAAAATAAAATTTGAATTTGAGTATTTGATCACAGGTGCAAAAACACATTTTGAACAGGATATAAAAAAATGACAGCTATACATTTCTAGCTTCAGTAACTGTTCAGCGCATCTGTTGTATGACCTGCTTATTGACATTTTATATCTGCTATGCAATGTACTGCTGCTATGGCTCTATGGCTGAGAAGGACCTGGGGATGGTGGTGGATGTCAAGATGAATAACTCAGAGACTTGTAGGAGGGAAACGGCGAAGGCCAACATGATGCTGGGATGCATCACTAGGGGGATCACTCCAGAAGGAAGAAAGTGATACTTCCTCTGTATAACTGCTTGGTGAGGCTGCACCTCAAGTACTGTGTGCAGTTTTGGAGGCCACACTTAAAGAGGGACATTGAACTCATGGAGAGGGTCCAGAGGAAGGCAACCAAGTGATCTGGGGCTTGGGGGAAAGGACCTATGAGGAGAGGCTTGAAGAGCTAAATATGTACACATTGGAAGAGAGAAGGGACAGGGGGAACATGATAGAGGTCTTCAAGTACATGAAGGGGTAAATGGGGAGGTGCAGTCACGGTGTTCTGAAGGAAGGAGGGGCAGCTAGAAGGCATGGGTGGAAGCTGGAGAGGGGAGACTCAGGGGAGAAAGGAGGAGGTGCTACTTCACTGAAAGAGTGGTAGAACCATGGAATGCACTGCCCAGCAGGCTGGTGGAGGCAGAGACTGTGGAGGGGTCCAAGAGGGGGTGGGACAGGTATGGGGGAGGATTGTGGAAGCAAAGTCCAATGAAGTGGGACTACCCTGGACTGGGAAGGGAGAAGTGCAAGAGGGCTGGGGGGCAGCAAGGTCATCTCCCAGGGTGGGTACTGACCAAGTGAGCAGACATGAACACCTGCTAAGCCTATTCTACTGGCATTTTTGTATGTTAGCATGTTGGTATGCTTACTACACCAACATCATGAACCATAAAACAGATGACTGCCATAACTAGGGAGGCAGTATAGCACAGTGGTTTAAGGCTCTTAACTGAAAATCTGGAGATCTGGGTTTGAATCCCACAGCCCCCACTTGCATACTGGGTGACCCTGAGCAAGTCACTTAACTTCCATGTGCTCCCAGGTTGCCCCTGTAAACAAGCTTTCAGCTTAGTGTGCTACTCCTGGTTAAACAATTGAAAGAAAAAAAACACAATACGTTGTTTTTCTTGCTTTATTTTGCTACTATAAGCTTTGACTAATACATCCATCCTTATTTATAGCGTATGTGTCTGTGACCTAGGCAAAACTAAACTTAAAATCTCCCACATTAATAAATAAAATATCAGAACAGCATTTATTTTAGTAGTATCTTCTTCCTTTTCAGGTGCCCATGACACTATGTATATATATTTATATCTTTTAACTTCAAAGCACTAAATCTATTCAAATGCAAAAAACACAAGACTTTATTTTCTTCACACAATAGTGTTAAACGTTAGATCCCAGAATGGCCAAGAAACAATTTAGACTTCACTCTTGCATACCACTGTCACACCCACTTCTCATGCAAACAACAATCAAAGAAACCCTTTCATTTCTATGCTATGCACTCCTACATCAGAGAGACATAAATCGCACAGAACTGCTAAAAAAGAAAATTATCAAGACTGGATTTCTGAATTAAAACCTGTTGTTTACAGTACCTATGTAAATAATAGTTTACTGGCTACAAACGATGCTACAGACATGACATTAACAAAATTTCTGTTCTACATAGAAAACATCCATATAATGAACTTGTCATACAGGATTTGTGACCTTCTGTCAGCATGTATCTGACAAAGGAAAAGGCACCTGCTTGATCCTTTTTTTCTATTTTATTTTTATGTCCAACGTGTAAGAGCCAAATATTAACATGCTTAGAGTTAAAAAAAAAAACATGATATCTATGTGTGTGTGAGTTTGGCGGGGTATGCCTAGATATGGTTTCAGGCACTCCTTAATTACTTTCCTAGGCAGCTCTGATAGTTGTTCCAACATGATAGATCCACCTCATGCCCCTCCCACATGAATAAAAAAAAGGTGGGGGTGGATCTTTAGGTGCTTATGTGTGTGTGTGTGTGTTTGAGGGGGGATATGCCTAGATACAGTTTCAGGCACACCTTAATTACTTCCCCAGGCAGCTCTGATAGTCAGTTTTTCCAACATGATAGATCCACCTCATGCCCCTCCCATGAAAATGAAAGCATAGTGCATGCAACAGACCTTAGGAACATCACATTTTTATAATGTCAGCTCTGATCTGTTTAGTCTTACTTTTTTTCTGGCTCAGTTTATAATATCAGTGAAAAGAAAGTAGGAAAAACACCTAGCCTATTGCTTCTACAAGTAGTTGTTAATTGCAGCTGGTGTATTTTAACATGTGCAAGGCAACTCCACCCACAACTTCCCTAACACAGGCAAATGTTATCAGTGCTCACTGATGTGTTAACATCCTGTTTCTAGTGTCTCTGATAAAATAAAATAAAAAATACAGTTGATATTTTTTTTATGTCAGCTCTGATCAGACTAGCTTTTAAAATCACCAATTGTTTTCTTGTTCAAAGTTTTCTTCTCTCCTTTTACTGATAGTACAAAATATGCCATAGCTATCTCTTCCAACGATACATGAAAGAAAACTCTTATGACATATATATATATATATATATATATATATGACTGTTTTGTAAAATTTATCCCTTACAATGTTTTCTTATTTGCAAGACAGCATGTATTTATCCTAACAAATCTGCCCTACTGCCACATTCAAAACACTATCCCCTACTTACTTGCCACATATAAACTCAATTATATTAACAAAAATTCTAGGCACTTAATCATTATTCATTCCCCAGTCCCATTTACAACACTGCTACATTTATATATAATACATACTTCTCAAACTTAAAAGAAAAAATACACTTTATCATTCAAGGGGTGTCTTTACCAAGTACTGTGCCCGTGATTAAAATCATTTGAACCCCTCCCCCAAATGTGCCCTCACATGAAACTGCATGTTTAACTGTAAAGACAATTAAAATATATTTCTAAATGCATTACTAACACTAATGCTTTCAAAGTTTTGAAACTACTAAAAGATAAACTATATATATATATATATATATATATATATATATATACACACACACACATATATATATATATATATATATATATATATATATATATATATATATATATATATATTGAATATGGTGAACAAACATTGTTAATCCCAAAAACTGAACTTTATGTTTTTAGTATATAAATGTTTAAGAAAAACCTGTGTCTCTTTCAACTTGAATCAGATCGCTGTGTCTATTGTTTTCATTGGGAGCTGTAGTTTCAGGCTCTCCTTAATTACACTTTCCTTCTGGGGCCCCAGGTGGCTCTAATAATCATTTCTTCCAAGAGTTTTTAAGTTAATTTGAAGGCATTAAGGAGCTTCTGTTCTCTTAGTCCTTAATAAAATGCAGGGGCTCCACAACTCGATCACTCCACTGACTTGTTCTGTCGCTTGGTCCAGGTCCCAAACTAGAGTGTCTTGTTCCAACATGATAGGTCCACTTCATGCCCCTCCCACATGAATCAAAAAAAGGTGGGGGTGAATCTTTAAGGGCTTATGTGTGTGTGTGTTTAGGGGGGTGATATACCAAGATGCAGTTTCAGACACCCCTTAATTACTTGCCCAGACAGCTCTGATAGTCAGTTGTTCCAACATGATAGATCCACCTCATGCCCCTCCCACATGAATACAAAAAAAAGGTGGGGGTGGATCTTTAGGCATTTATCAGGTGGAGGTGGGGGTGGCTCTTACTCCCCCAAAAAACCTAATGCCTCACACTACTCAGGTTCCAGTTCTTGTACCACCCATTTAAGAAAGAAAATAGTTCCCTGCAACCTATGACTAACATGAAAGCGTATTTATTTGAGGGCGGAAAACATTTCTTGGAGGAGGGTAAGGTGGAGGAGACTATTTACACCTTCAGTCAGTTCAACAGATAGAAAACATGACATCACTCCTTTGGTACATGCAAAACGTCTGCAGGCTCCGCCTACTGCAGCCGTAATGACTGTAACAACAGGTAGTGTTGGACCCACCACTTATGAAAGTGGCCATAGTGCCATCCCCCTTCCAGCAGCTATGCATTAATTAAGCTGAAGACAGCAATGAAGTGAAACAGAGTAACATTATCTCAGCTGATGTCACAGTGTTCTTCTTCACTGAAGTCTTCAGCGCAACTGATGTCACTGGGTTCTGGAACTGCTGACTAATTAGAAAATTAATATTTGGTAGGGTAATGGTTGCATTAACATAGTACTGGCAGTAAACCTAGAGGTTAGAGTAATGAGCTGTGAATGAGCTTGGTACATCCAGCAGACCTGGGTTTGATTCTCTTAACTTCCACTTGCATTCCATGTGACCCTGAGCAAGTCACTTAACCTCCCCAGTGCTACCGGGTCACCCCTGAAAACAGGCCTTGGGCCTAGTGGGCCTTACCTGGCTACCAAAGAATACAGCAAACAGTCTCTTATTCAGAATGGGGGTTGGAGGCGCTGTAAAAATACCGCTGTAGGCAGTTGCTTCAAATATTCAGATTGTTTCTTTTATCGTCTCAACGTTTCACCTACAAAGCAGGCTTTTTCAAGAGCTGCCTTTACAATCTTTTCTATAAAAACCAAACGGATTCATTAAATATTTCAATATCCTTTCAAATAAAATTTCTCTCACATAAGTTGTCCCATTGGGCTCAATTTTCCAGCCTGTGATTGTGCTGCGCCAGATGCCAAGTTTGAATGTTCCGGGAGAGGCAGCTTTAACCTTTTTCTCAAAGATGACAGTTCATTTCCTGTGGATCTTCTCCTTTATGTACAATACCAAAGAATACAAACAAAGATATAGGGCCATAAATAAATAAAAAAAAATATTTCAAAACAAACACAGAAAACAATACACTGGAGTAATTACACAGACCTCACATGTGCCCAGATTTACCATTATATCAAATAAACTCTGGCCAGGGCTAGGGCTGCAGCTGAGGAATTTGGGGTAAAAATATTGAGTTTGTTTTGTAGTATTTTTATACTAAATTTACAATATAGCCTTGTTATGACGCTGCCTCATGAAGAAGGGCAGAGATAATGTTCAGCTCCTGGCCTAAAGGTGATTTTGCACCAGCACTGTGAAATCAACTTTGAGGATGCAGAAACACATTTTGGGCAGTAGTTGAAAAATGACAGCTGTCACATTCATGAGGTGCTGTAAAGATATGACTATGTTGTAAATTTGAGTTAAAAATATTGAAAATGGCCAATGTTACAAGCCTGTGTTCACAAGGCTCATAACTGTATTGTTTTTTAATTTTTTTACACCAAATTTTCAACATGTAAGCAATAAGACATGATGGGGTGTGCATTAGACAGTTCTAATGCACAGCTAGGGGGACGTAGTGAGGCACAAGGCCACAGGTTGAGAGCGTCCAGTCCCCTAGCTGTGCATTAGAACTGTCTAGTGCACATCCCCGGAGTGGCTTATTGCGCTTATAAAATGGGCCTGTGTATTCTAAATGGGAGTTCTAGTTTTAGCTGTGCATTTGACACATCTAATGCATGGCTAACAACCAATCAGATTGCTTGAAATTCTTTGCCCATTTTATAAAGCTCTTATGGCTTCTACCTTATGAACAAGACAAAATTTTCAACTCCTCCATAAAGGTGAAAGCACCTTTCGGGATACAAAAACATTTTGTTCAGGATTTGAAGAATGACAGCTGTCACATTCATGAGGTGCTGTAAAATATGGCTATGTTGTGAATTTGGGGGGAAATATTGAAAATTACTAAAGTTATGAGCCTGCATTCACAAAATTCAACATTGGCAAATAACTTTGTTGTTTTTTAATATTTTTACACCAAATTTTCAACATAGCCTTCTTATGACCCCACCTCATGAACAACGGCAGAGATAATTTTCAGCTCCTGACTGAAAGGTGATTTCATGTGTAACCCCTGGACCCCTGCCCTTTTGCAAAACGACAGGTGGCATGCTGTTTAAGCTGACAGCAGTACATAGTGGGGACTGGGTTCAGGGAGGACTAGGTTACTCGGCACAGGAGGCCTAGGTTTGGCTACTCTGCACAGGGGCACCCAAGTAAATCCGAATACAGGAAGCAATAACTGTAATGTCCAAAACCAGGAATGGGATTCTACAGTGTGGCTTTTATTCACATCCAAACTGAACAAAAAAGCATAGATGGACTGCCACTGGGCTACATTCCTGGTAATGCAGATTAGAGATACAGAACACTTCTTCACATTTCAGCCCTCAGGCTCTGAACCCACCAGGCACACAGCCCGGACTTGCACGCAGCTTTGGGTACACAGCCTGACTTCTACACCACTTGGGTTTTCCCCATGGCCCGGCTCCCCCGCCGGCCACTTGATCCGTGGTCTATATGGGAATGAACCAGTTTTCCTGTTGGTGGCTCCCCAAACCACCTTAGAGCCTTCGACTCCTAAAGGGAAATTTTCTTCCATCCCACATCTGGGTACTTCCCTCATCACTGGCCAAGTGCATGAGGCAAAGTAGAAATCCACAGAGCAAATCTGTAGTGGTGGACCTGGTTACTAAAGATGGGGGGGGGTCTCCCACCTCCAGCTCATACAATCCATACCCGGCCATTTCTCTGGAAACTAAACAACTCTTTCGAAAGCTTGGCAATGTAGATTACTGGGTAGACGTATGTCACATCTCCTCTACAGGTCTTGACTTTCCTTATGTGCTGGACTTGAACATACTTTTACTTTTGGCTAAGCCTATTACTCTAGGCCTCCCACTACTTCAGTAGTCCAATCCCCACTTTAACACAGTTCAGGATGAAACATGGGCCCTTTAGAAAAGGCAGAACTCACCCTTTGGTTGCAGGTGCCTCACAGGCGAATCACGAAATCTTCTTGTACCCCACACACGTGGACAAAATAAGGCAGCTTCTTTCTCCAGGAATAGCCAGGGGGTTGCCCCTGGAATAGCAGGCAAACCTTCTTGCCCCATCCCCTGAGGGATGGGGCACAGAGACCCGTGTCAGCAGTCTCCACCACTAAAAAAAACAGCTTACTGTGTCTCTCTTTAGGTGGAAACACACACCTTTCCCTAAATGTAGCCCTATTTCAGGGCTGAGGCTCCAAGATCCTGAGCACAGAGCTGCTGTACTCCTCTCACAGCAATCTCCAAACTCCAACTGAACACACTGACTGTTCAAACCTTCCAACATTCTACTCTAACTCCCTTCTGCAGATTCCATTGTGGCTCATGCAGCTGCGATAGTTCTATGGTGATGTCATTCCTCAGTCTCAGCTGAGACTGAGAACAGAGTGAGACAGTGTGAAATCCATTTAACTGGAGTTTCACAAGCTGCCTTCCCTGCCTACCACTAGGTCTTACTGGGATTCTAGTAACCTGGGTAACAAGGGAGTTACACTTGCCCTTGACCAGGAAAATGACTGTCCACAGTCATTGTTTACCCGGCTTAGGCCATCCCACCCTATGTGCTACTTGCAGAGGGGAGTGATCAGGCCCCCTCCTATCATGTGCGAGCACAGGCAGGCAACGCTAAGGGCCTAGAGGCCTTTAGTTGACATATCAGCCTCTACTCTACCCACTTACTATGGCCGCCTAGTGGCTCTGGTAGAACTGTCCAGAGCATAGCCCTAATAGCTCAGCACTGCAGTCCCTATGGCCATTCAGGACCACAGCCTGTCTATCCCCACTAGCCCTCTAGGGAAAATATATCTGCCTCTAACTTAACACCCCAAAAATAAAAACAACCCGGGGACCTCCCCGACCTTGGGCACCCTGCAACCACACACCAAGAAACTAATATCATACCATTACATCACTTTACTGCCTCCCTAGCCCCACAACCACACCTGTGGAAGGAAAGGGTTAATACAGTAACAACAACAATAACAACACCACAGTGCTTTAAATTACTACACACTAAAGTACTAGTGAGGAACTCTGATGAGCCCCTCCTCCTCTTCTCGTCTTTTCTATCTTCTTCAGGAACACCTGCAAGAAAAAGAAAGACAACACGCACTCCTAATCTGCATACACAGTCTACCTAAACCCCTACCATCAAAACACTGAAGAATCCCAAAAAGATTTTTTTAGAAAAGGTATAAAAACAGTATATACACTAGAAAACAGTAGAAAAACAATGACATTATTTACAATACACATTTGGGGGGATGGAGTGCCCTAAAAGTCCCAACTAGTGACCACAGCGCCTGAAGGCTAGTCCATTAAAGAGTGTCTCCTGGGCCGGAGCCCGGTGAAGCACAGTTCTAGCAGGCCAAAGTCCCGAAGGGGAGAGTCTTTGAGGATAGTTCACACATTCTGGAGTCTGCTAGTGTAGGGTGTGTACTGCAATGTCATAAAGATAGAAAAGTTCGGACTTACCAGCCCCTTGTAGAATGAAAAATCTGCACCGACCTGCTCCTCAGCTGAAGACTCTCCCTGGCAGCATTTCTTCCGATACAGCTGGGCGGACATCTTCCGGGAACTACAGGAGGGCACATCTTGGAACTGCTGGGATGATGTCATCTCTGGAGATGGAACCTTAGAACAGGAACAAAAAGGAAAACAGCTGATCTGACATCATCCGATTACTAGGCGATGAAGCAGGATACAACTGGGCTGGTGTCCTCTCTGGATCTGAAGTCATCTGGTGGGCCAGTCGATGGATTCTGGAAAGGCCAGTACACTGTAGAACTGATGAATGTGGGGCACCTGAGTCCTGGATGTCCATACTGGCGGATCAAGAAAGGCACTGCAAAGGCTGGTGTGGCAGTATTGACTACCACTGCTCGGCTTTCCATCTAGTAGGCACGGGCACATTTTCTGAGAGGTCCTTGCATTGAGGCCAATAGTACAGGGGGTCAGGAGCTTGAATTATTACCTCGTCTGGGCACACATAATTCACACAGTGGAAGGTTTCACATCCCTCTCCGTCTACTATTTGCACTCTGTCCATAAACAGTGTCCTGCCTCTCTTCCACTGGGTATATTTCTCATGAAACAGTCTGTTCTTGACATGCTTTTTTGCACCAGGATGCACACATTTCATTGCTTCGGCCCAGATCCAGGATTTCCTGCTGTTCTCAATCTCCTCCCAGACTCTCCGAGGAAAGGCAGGAAAGGTCATCCCATAGATCTCATTCGCCTTCCTACGAACCAGTCTCTCCTCTTTACTAGCTTTGGTCAACCTGAGACCTCTGGCCTGGCAGGGGATGGGCAGTCCTGGTTCTGCCATCTATGCATCCTTAACAAGATTAAAAATGGATCCCTGACTTCTTCTTCTTCTTGCATAGCCAGGGCAGTGGCATCACCACTCTCTTCCATGCATTCCTCCGAGGCAAGAGCTTGAGGCTGTGTATCCATTCCTTTTTCACAAGGCCACGTAGGTTCCCCCTCATCTTCCTCTTCACTGAGGATCTGAGCCCAGGAGTGAGCAGTCGTCCTCACTCCTGAGACTATCCACTCATCACTAGGCATGGAGGTTGACACCTCCCATTCAAAGGCCTCCCTCATCTCATCTTCTCCTATGAGACTTGGGCTAGGCCCCTCCAGGGGTCTACTGATGCTTTATCTGAACTTTCCTTCTGAGATCCAGCATCCAAAACTTCAACATCTGGTTCTGTCTCTAAATCTGCCCTCTAGCTTTGTGCCACACTCCGAGGGGCTTCTTCAACAGGCTCCGCCTGGTGCTGTGTGCTGCCAACTACAGATTCCTGAACCTTTGTCCATGTGGGAGCCAAATGAATCTGGGGCACTTTATACTAGCCATATTTCTCTAGGCACCCAGAACAGTGAGGTATCATGAAGACGTCCCTTCCAGCGTTTAAGCAAATTTGACACACATGCACTGGATATCCAGGAATCACCACATGAGGAAGCAGTTGTCCTCCATAATGACACTTTCCAATTTCCCTTAATCTATTTACTACTGCTGTTTCTGCAGCCCCGGCGTGATCCGGGTAGCGAGCTGGTCCTGAGGCCATAACTGCAGGGAAAACAAACAAAAGCCGAATGTTACTAAAAGTCCCACTTTACTGAACACCTTCTTCACTTTTAAAATGGCTCCTCTGTTGCTGTGTTTATTTTACTACCCCACCCGGTAATGGCGGCAGCAGCACTCCTGCGCATCAACATTCAGAAATTGGGTCAAGCCACTGCGCATCCGATTTACACACACTGGCCCAGATATTCAAACTACTCCCAAAATTTGCACAACAGCAGGAGCAAGCACAATTCAATTGCGCATATGTGCAACAGACGCGATATTCAAACATGGAGCAGAACAAATTGCACAAGCAGCCAACATCTGAATATCGCACAAACTGCGCTATAGCGCAACCAGGAAGGGGAAGCTGAGCAGAAAGGTTGCGCCATAGCGCAACAAGGGCAGCACAGTTGAGCAGTCCAGATGTGTCATAGCG
This sequence comes from Neoceratodus forsteri, assembly GCA_016271365.2. Lineage (NCBI taxonomy): Eukaryota > Metazoa > Chordata > Ceratodontiformes > Ceratodontidae > Neoceratodus > Neoceratodus forsteri. The sequence continues at coordinate 866,959,045 of CM028130.1, forward strand.
CCAGCAGAGCCCCCCTCAGCAGAGCAATGGAACTGCACAACCAGGGAGGCAGGCTGGGTCCCACCGCCAGCCATGCCACACATGGGCACAGGAACACACTGCAGAACCAACAAGACACCTGCACACCCCAAGCACAGCATCACTGGGGTGGGACGGATGATCTACTGGCCCATGGGGACAAGCCAACAAAGCACAGCAGGGCCATGACACCCCAGCACAACCACTGGCAGGCTGAGACTGCCACACACAGGGGGTTGACAATCACAGTGCACATCAGCCCCCCGTACGCACAGCACACCCTGCACCGTGACCCCAAGACACCACCCATGTGCAGTGACTGGCACTGCAGGAAACACTATGCATCCCCCCTGGCACACGTCAACCCCGTGTAGCAGAGAAGCATACAAGCCAGACCCACCCTGTGCACCCAGCAGTGGGTGGCAGCAGATGGCAAGACCAACAGAAAGTCACTGCCACACTGGAGACACCTCCCATGCACACACACGCACACACACACACACACACACACACACACACACACACACACACACCCAGGACCATACCACCCCAGATGGCATGCACACCACTGCAACTGAGCAACCATAGCCAGCTGCAAATCAGAGACCAACACAGTATTCATATCAAAATATAAATGTATTAGAAAAATGTAAATCACAAAATCAACAACAATAACTATTTACAAGAGGGGGTAGGGGTACAAGGTAGGGGTGGGAAAGGGTAGGGATGAACAACTTGGAGAGGAAGGCAGGGTGGGAGGGATGGGTGAAGTGGGAAGGGAATCCGGCCTAAGGCCCAGCAGGCTGGTCCTCTTCCGCTTGGCACTGTTGTGCTGGCTGCTGCTTCTCCGGAGGCCATGGCGCTGGATGTTGGTGAGGATGGTCCTGTGTCCACGGACACCTGGGTGAACTGCTGCAGTGCCCGCTCTATCCTCTGGAGCACAATGAGGCCTAGGAAAATGGGAACACAGTCAATGGCTGTGACTGACCACAACCCTGAACACCACCCAACCTGCAAGCCATATAGCCCAATGTCCCGCACCTGTGATGGTATGCACCCACCCACAGTGAACATGCACATGGCCAGCCCAACCAGGCGGCACCAGCTATGTGCACCACTGCACACACACACTGCCCATGTCCATCACAGCACAAACAAGGCTGTCAAGTGACGTGGCAATGTGGTGCGATGCCAGTTCCACAGCCATGTGCCCAGTGCTTGCATGGACCACCAGTGACACACACACAGACGTGCAGCGACACTGGACAGTGATGAATGTCGTCTGTGTCGTGCATGGTTGTGTTGTGCATGGCTGGTGGTCATGCCCACCTCCTCCAGCATGCAATAGCATCCATGATGTAATGATACTCACACCGCAGCAGCTGTGGCTGCTGCTCCTGCTGTGGCCCACCCTTGCAGCACCACCGACCGCCACTGGGGCCCCACACGGCCCTCCTCACCCGCGCCTGCATCCTCTGCCCGGCCTGTGGGAGACAAATGTTGAGAAAACATCAGTGTGACTCCAAAGCAGACTGCCCCTGCCCAGTGAGGTGCCTGCCCACACAGCCAGACCCATGAATCTCACACCTGCACACACTGACACAGCCAACCATGTCAGAGCCATCACCCATGCACAGCCACCAAAACACACTCACACCCCTACAGAGAATACAGGTGCATAGATGGTACACCCTCCTGGCCCAGGCACCATGCCCCTCTGCCACATGACCGTAGCAGCCATGAAGGTCAGGCTCCTCCCCGGAGGTCACTGTACCTGTGCTGGCACTGCTCAGCAGATCGGTGCTGCCCAGTGACCCCATGAGGTCACTGGCCACTGCAGCCAGACCTGGTTCGAGCCATGGTGAGGGGCCTCACCACAGTGCCCCATAGTGGGGCTCTCACCAGGCCACCAGGTTGGCCACCTCCACTGGCTCCATTGCACTGCCTCCTGTGTGCCATGCTTCCAAGTTTACAGCAGGCAATATGGCGCCGCAGCGGGCAACCCCACGAAAATGTTGCCATCAGACCACCATAGGTTCCAATCGCTCGGTTCATACAGCCGTCGTTCACATAGCGCCTGTCACCAGACAGCAATAGGCCGCATATGGCAGCCAAACAGCACCAGGGGCAGGTTGGACACCAGGTCAGGGTCTATGACACAAGGCCACGACATCGCCATCTGACGTCTATGCATCCTGCGCGACCGACCACCTACGTGACAGTGCCACAGTGGACTATTGCGCAGTAGTGCCACAGCACCATATAGTGCCCAGTGCTGTAGCGCCACTGACACAATGGTGGCCATGGCCTGAATTGCCGATCGCGCACAGCATGTTATCAGCGTGGCAGATGCCTGCGTAAGCTACCTGGGCATGCGCAATGCAGTGTACCGCACAGTCACAGATCTGCGCTACTGGCTCAGCTGGCTCAACCGTATTGCGAAAAGCGCAATGGCGCGATAATCAGCCGACACATGCAAATCATCTGATCAGCCATTCAAAGGCGCAGTGGCACGATTTGCATCTCATTGCAGTTGCTCCACTCCTCATTTGCATGCATTGCGCTATAAAAGTGCGACAGGGCTGCACTGGCCAGATCGGTTACTGCAGGTGAGAGGTGAGTTGCATGCTGTGGGATGTTCTGGACAATGGGCATGGGATAACGCTCAGACTGCACAGTGACAGGTGTCCACTTCCACCCATACAGAATGCCATGACCGAGCAGAGCCAAGGTGAGGGTGAGGATGGTGGGCGAAGGAGGAGGAGGCCCAACTTCACCACGGCAGAGACTGAGGCCCCTCCAGGCCTACCTGGAGGAGGAGGCACTACTGAGTGGATGGCGGGCACCCTCAGGCCCGTCGGCTGCATGGGAGGGGTAGCCGGGCAGTGAACCTGCACAGAAGCCACCAGCGCCCATGCAGGAATGCAAAAAGAAGATTGGGACAGACCGCAGGAGGGTGAAGGAGAAGGTGGCAGCCCTCAGGGCGGCACGTGCTGGCACTGGCGGGGGCCAGCCAGCGGTGGTGGAGCTGACCCTGGCTGAGGACCGACTGGCTGCATCAATGCAGTGCAGTGCAATTGAGGGCGTACCAGGAGGTGGATTCCAGACAGGTGGAAGCCCATCACTGCACGGTATGACATGGTGGTGGTGTTGGGGGGGGGAGGTTGTTCACATGCACTCACATGTCCTCTCTTTCTGTTACAGATCCTGTTCATCTTCAGGAGATGGTGGTGGTGGGTCCAGGCAGTGAGGATGACCTGCTGGACATTGAGGAGGGTCCATCCACCTCTGTCACCAGCCAGCATGCACTGCACCAGCATGCACGCTGGGCTGCCAACTCTGGTGTCGGTGATTCGGGTGTGGGGGGTGCACAGCCTGTGTCTCAGCAGTCTGGCATGCAAGCATGCCAGCACACTGTGACTGTGGCTGTAGCTCGTACCTGCACCATTGATGATGCAAGGACTGCAATGGGCAGTGACATGTGTGTGTCCCATGATGGACACACAGCAGGCCAGCATGTGTCCCTGGGCCTTGCTGGTTCTGACTTGTGTGCCAGCATGTCGGCACAGTCCCAGGCTGTGCCTGTCAGCACCGGTGGGGCAGCACCGGTGGCTGTGCAGGTGTCTGGCACTGTTGTGGCCACAGCGGTGGAACGAGTGGTCCCTGGGGCACAGCGGTTGGAGGGGCAGCAGCAGCAGTCACCCACCAGGTCTGGGGGTGCAGTGTCCAGCGGTGGCACATGCCCGCCGCCCTTTGATACGCCCATTCCTGGTCCTGGTGAACAGCGCCCACCCTCAAGGGGTGTTGTGCATCAGGACCTTCCACACCCTGACATATTGAACAGGTATTTCTGCTCAGTCTTTACTAAGGAAGAGGGGGTAATGGGTCTGAAGGAGTACAAGGGTGAGAATGGTGCAGAATGGACACAAGTCCCTTTAACGAGAAAGGGTCCTGAAGGAACTGGAAGTAATAAGAGCTGATAAAGCAATGGGGCCAGATGGGGTGCACCCAGGTCCTTAAAGAACTAAGAGAGGTGGTGGCTGAACCTCTGGCTATCCTGTTCAGCCAATCACTGGAAACAGGGAGGTACCCAAAGACTGGAGGACAGCAGATGTAGTCCTTTATACAAAAGTGGGAACAAAGAGGAAGCAGGGAACTACAGACCAGTCAGCCTCACCTGGTAGTGGGAAAGATCATGGAAGCACTACTGAAGGAGAGATTGGTGGAACATCTGGTTGTCAATGGACTACAGGACCCAAGGCAGCATGGTTTCACCAGGGGAGGTCATGTCAGACCAACCTCATTGAATTTTTGACTGGGTGACTAGGGAGGTGGATCAGGAGGGCAGTGGACATGGCCTATCGGACTTCAGCAAGGCCTTGACACTGTGCCACATAGAAGACTATTACACAAACTGGGGAATATGGGTGGGCAGGACAGTAGTGTGGTGGGTAGGTAACTGGCTGGGTGGCAGGACACAGAGGGTGGTGGTAAATGGCTGTCACTCCACAGAGGGAAGAGGACCAGTGGGTACCACAGGATCAGTGCTGGGACCGGTCCTATTCAACATCTTCATCAGTGACATTGCACAGGATCTAGAAGGCAGAATTTCACTGTTCGCTGATGACACAAAGCTCTGTAACAGAGTAGACACACCAGAGGGTGTAGACAGAATGAGAAGGGACCTGCAGAAACTTGAAGAATGGTCAAGGGTTTGGCAGTTGAAATTCAAGTGCAAGATAATGCATATGGGGCACAAAAACCCTGGCACAATATATCAGTTGGGGGGTGAGGATATAGCATGCACCAAGCAGGAAAGGGATCTTGGGGTTGTCATCTCTGATGACCTCAAGGTAGGGAAACAGTGTGATAAGGCATCAGGTAAAGCAAATAAGATGCTGGGATGTATAGGCAGGGCATCACCAGCAGGAAAAGGGAGGTCATAATTCCGCTATACAAGACACTAGTGAGGCCCCACCTGAGTACAGTGTACAGTTCTGGGAGACCATACCTCGTAAGGACATAGACAGGGTAGAGAAGGTTCAGAGGAGGGCAACAAAAGATTGTGCATGGGTTGCATCACAAGTCCTATGAAGACAGGCTGAAGGAACTGAACATGTACTCCTGGAGGAGAGGAGGGAGAGGGATATGATAGAGACATACAAGTATCTTACAGGGAGGAACAGGGTGCAGGAAAACACTATTTTAAGCGAAAAAGATGTTTCAGGACTAGAGGGCATGGGATGAAGTTGGAGGGAGGACGATTCAGAGGAAACATGAGAAAGAATTTCTTCACAGAACGGGTGGTGGATAAGTGAACACCTGCCAGAGGAAGTGGTGGGAGCTGAAACAATCACGGGATTTAAGAATGCATGGGATAGACATAAAGGAATTCTAGAGGTCAGGGGTAAGGGGAAATAGACTTCTAGGAAAACAAACTGAACTTACAAGCTCAAATGGGCAGACTAGGTGGGCCATAGGCCCTTATCTGCCGACACTGTCTATGTATCTATGTATGTATATGTACCCTGGGGGACAGGATGCCGTTGTGGCAGAGTACCCATTGGACGAGCACACCCGCCTGCTGCGGGAATCAGTACAGCAGCAAAGGCGGGTTGCAAAGACTGTGGAGGCACTGTGTGCGGCTGTGGAGTGGCACAGCAGGGAGTGTGCTCTGGACCGTGCAGAGATGGTCTGTATGCGGATGGATGTGACCGCCGCCATTGACAGGCAGACCCAGGCATTAGTCGCTGTCGTGGCTGCATTGGGCACACACGCAGGTGCTCCTGTACCGCGCACCCCACACAGTACGCTCTCCACTCCCCGTTTCTGGCGTCGTGCGACCCCAGGCCTGTCGACGCCGGGTTCTGCTGTGGGCACCCCAAGCACCCCTGCTGCAGGTATGTTTGGCATCCTACAGACCCCAGTGCAGACAAGGTCACGATCGCGCAGTGGGACCCCTGGTGGTCCATCAGTTCTACCCCATGTGGCCCCTGCTCAGCCTGCCAGTGCTGTTGGGTCACGGTGGGGCCACCCATGCATATGCGGTGGCCGTGGAACGGTGCAACATGACTGACCTGTCTCCCAGTGCGGGCCCTGTCTGCTGCTGCCCTGTGTGCACTGTGCATCATGGTGGGCAGTGCACTGGTGGGTGCCCTGCCCATCACGCTGACATACGGACCACCTGCACACCATCCCGACTGCTGTCCACAGGTGCGTGTGCATGATGATGCCTGCATTGTACTGTACACCAAGGTGCAAGGGTGCCCAGCATCTGACACACATGCTTGGCCAGTACAGGTGGTGGGTGTGGTCTGTGGATCTGTGTGTTTGCCATGTCTGTTCCTGCTCTGCTGTGCACCTGCCCATGTACGCTTTGTGCCTGGTGTGTTTGTGTGTGTGTGTGTGTCTCCATATGACTGTTCACCCCTCCCTGATGGTGTGTTTGTGTGCCTTCCACCCTCCTTGCCGTCATGCACCCCTGGTGTGTTACTCTGTGTGTCTGTGGGTTGCGCCAGGACAGTGTTGTTTGCACATGGCCCCTTGACTTACCTGTGTTGTGCATAATGCTCCTCCATGATGGTGTCCCGGTGCAGCAGGGCCTGCCGGATCAGTCGGGGGTCCCGCCGTCCAAGGGGGGGCTGCACATCACCATCAACACTGGCGCCACTGGCGTCCCCATCGCTGTCCCCCTCTTCAACTTGTACGACTATCCCACAGTCTTTGGCCATGTTGTGCAGGATACAACAGGCCAGGAATATCCCACAAGCCTTTGAGGGGCTATACTGTAGGGCACCGCCGGAGGTGTCTAGGCATCGGAAGCGTGCCTTGAGCATCCCAAACACCCGCTCAATGATGTTGCGTGTGCCTCATTATAGCATTGCTGCGATGGGGTCATGGGGCGCCGGTACGGTGTGAGCAGCCAGGGACGGAGTGGGTATCCGCTTTCACCTGTGTGGAGACAGTGGAGATCAGTCTCATGTTCAGGTCCATATTGCCCATATCCCTGTGTGCCACTACCATGGCACCTGTGACATTCCCACCCTTGCCCCAGGTTTGCATTCCCTACATGCGTACTCACCCACTAGATGGCCTGTGGGGATGTCCCCACTCTCAAATCAATGGCACAGTGCGGACTGATGCCAGATTAGTCCACTGTTGGTTTTTCACCTTGAATTCTGAATGTGATCTGACAAAAGTGTAACATTTGTTGGGTTGCATTGTCTGGAGATTTAAACACTGAACTCTGAAAATAGGGGATCCCAGGTTTGACTCCCACCAGTCATTGACCTGCTATGTGAGCTTGTCTCATGTCCCATCTTGTGCTTCCTGGGTAAATTGGAATAAAAAATTCTTAATTTCCGGATAGTTGTATGGTGTTGCAGTTTTGCAATAATAGTTTCTAACCCTAGAAATTCCTCAATGTTTACGCTGTGCATCATCTTCCTGGGTGAGTGATGCTGGGGAGATAGAACTCTGTGCTAATTAGCAAATTCAGAATGACTGTTCAAACTCTGCCTGTGGTCATCATCTTCATGCAAGCCTTCAGTGGCAGAATGTTTCTCCGCCTGAAAAGAGCAAGCACTCTGAAGTCTGATCTGGTACCTCTGGTCTCCAGAAGTTCGTTATGTTTCTTTTATTAGTTGTTAACGCTGCGCCTGATAGGGATATTTGATTTTGTGTATTTTTGTTGTTTCTCTGGTTCCCAGGAACTGGAGAAAGCTGAAGCATAACGCAGTTCCTGGCTGAAGGAAACTGCATAGTTTTTATCCAGTTATTTTTAATTTTTTTTTTGTTCCAAAGTTCTTCAAAAATGCATTTCTTTTTATTCTATTTAAATTTTTTATGCCCCTAATCACCCCTGCCCCCCGGCCCCCAGGTCTGGTCTGCCCGGTCCTGTCATCTGGCTTCTCTGGAACTTGTCTTTCCTTGCTGACGTCCCCGGCTAGTGGACTGTGGTGGTAGTGTGTGCAGTCGCCGATGTGGGACCTGTGAGAGCCTAGACTTCATCCTGCGGCTAGAGGGTTTCTTCCTCTTTAGTTAGGTTCCCCCAGGTCCTGACTGTGCAGTGGTGAGGCAGACTAGCTCAGCCTTTAGAGACATCCCAACACATCTAGATGTAACCGGTCTCTCCTCACATGTCCAGACCTGCACTGCCTCTCTGACATCTCCAGGTCTCAGTATTGTGGCAGGTTGCATAAATCCCCCCTCCCCAAGGGAGGAGAGATGTCCTTTGAATGCTTGATCCTCCCTCGAGCGACCTGCATCTGTTCTCTAACACTGGTCATGTGGCAGGAAGTAAGATGCCAAGCGCCTCAGCCCTCAGTAACATTCAGCCGGCCCCAAAAACACTGTTTTGGATTTCAGTCTAGTGGTTTTATTTTCCTGATCACGGGACCATTTAATTGAATTACCAAGTTAGTTTATTCTGTCAAAACATGTGATTTCTTACTTCCTCAGAAACAGGATTTTAAAATTTTCCCCTTCAGAACCACATTTGGCCACTATGTTCTGTCAGGGTTTTTTGTGCTGTATTTGGGGATCAGCTTATCATTATTTTGGTCTTCAGTGTTTGGCATGACTAGTCTAACTGGCTTTAGAAATTGTGTCAAATGTTCTAGGATCGTGGGTATGTTCTAGTCACACTGTTTGGCATGTCCTTTCCCTTTAAGTATCTTGCTGGAAGGTCTTTAGGCTGTTACTGCCCTTGCGTTTTGTAGGTCCTGGTTCTCAAATCTTTGGATTTACTTAAACTAAAACTTGTAAGAGTTGCAGCTAATCGCTTTGTGATATGGACCGCTCTGGAGGATAAATCCTCGCCCGGTATCTGCCGCTGCCCGTGTGGGCAAAAGATGTCTCTCACCAATCTGCATGCCACATGCGTGCACTGCCTGGGGGTCGGCCATGACACTCAGGCTTGTGAGAGATGCTGCACATTTCACCCAAATATCTTGGATGATAGTCTTGCATGGCTTCAACTGGGCAGACTGGAGAAACAGAATCCGCTGGTCAAATCTAAGGAAGCACGATGTGCAGGATCCGTGGAGCAGCTTGAAGGCTTTCGAGGAAGAGGCGGCATGGGCCGTGGATGGGTCCTCCAAGTCCTTCGTACCGCTCAGCTTGGGCTCCACCTTCTTGGGTTCTATTCAAGAAATGTCAGTCCCTTCCAACAAAGGGCGAGGGTCCCTCTGGCACACATACTTCTCGGTCCTGTAAAAAGGACAAAGAACAGAGAGATATTTTGTCTCGCTGACCGTTACTAGCATCATGAGAGGTCTCTGTCCCAGAATCACCTGTTTCTACTTCGGTTGAGGTTGCGGCCTCAGACATGGGATGACGATCCAGTTGAGATCATTGACGACCCGTTGTCGCCCGATGAGGCAGACAACTCCTTATTCAGGACTCTGGTCCTGACTGTCCCAAAAGGAAACCCAGCCCACTGGGAATCCCATCGGAGATCAGGTCCCTGACCTAGAGGAGCCGTGGTCCTCCCTTGCACCTTCTGGACCCTGTCTTTTCCCCCCAAAGGTCATGGACCCATTCAACTGATGGGCCGAAGAAGGTGCATAAGCACTCGAAGAGGCAGTGGCACCATTCCTCTGAGGAGAGACTTTGACGGAAACTCTGATGCTACAAAGATCTAATGTAGTAGCAGCAGCAGCAGCAGATGATCATGTCCGGCCAGAAGTCTTTGCCGGCTTCTACTCTGGCCATTACTTGGCTGTCGCCTCCAGGGCCGAAGCAGACTCCTCTGGAGCTGGCCTGCACCGTTTCTTCTTCGGAACCGGTCAGGCCTGTTCCGGTTTGGCCAAAATGTACACTTCCACAAATCTTGGTGGAGCTGCCACCTAAACAGCCCCCATTGGGGGCTCCTGCCAAAGAGTGTCTTGTTGGTTCTGGGCCTTCTGCATATGCTGTCTGTCACCCTCACTCCTGACCTTCCTAGGCGGGTGGAGGGAGACTCGGGTGGCAGGCCAATTCATCCGAACTCTTTGGAGCCTGAGGACTTGGCCCTTCATTCTCATCCCCTGAATGAGGAATTGGGTCGGTAATCTCTCGATGGAGGAAGGTCCCTCTTCCTTTATGGGCATCCTGTCTCTTACCCGAATCCACAGGGATGCCTCTGGAATCCTTCCAGAAATGGGCTGAATATCCCTCACTGATATTCTTAAACGAGAGCATTCCCCGACAGAGGCCTTCCCAGTGGCTGAGACCATTGTTGGTCCGGCCTTGGGGCTCTTGCAGCACCCTGCCTCCTGCCCTGTCTACCCTGCAAATATGCGGTGCCCATTGGGTTTCTTTCTGGTTTCACAGTGCACCCCTCTGCGGAGGATTTGGTGACCAAATCTCTGTTCAGACACTCTGGTAACTCAGGAGAACACTGATAGGCCTCTGGACAAACGGCCCAAGAAGTTAGACCATTTTTCCTGAAAAGTCTGTGCCGCCTCATTGCTGGGCCTTCATCAGGCAAGCTCGGCCGTTGTCATGGCGCACTTTTCTCACACCTTCGTGGGCTCCCTCGAAGAGGTTTTACCTCTCCTTCCCGCAGACCTCCAGACTACAGTCAAGTAGGTCCGTGACCAGGGTCTGGCTGTTGTGAAATAGCAACTCCAGATGGCTCTGGATCTCTGAGACTCTTGGCCCGCTCAGTGACGGCCGCAGTTGCCATGCGCCACAGGGCTTGGTTAAGGATTTCTACCTTCACGGTGGACACCCAACACAAGCTACCTGACGTTGCCTTCCTGGATACCAGCTTCTTCGGCCCAGGCATGGATGGTCCCCATCAACGTATTGAAGTCCAGTGCCACCCTGGACTCTGACTTCTGTGCAGAAGGAATCTCCGGGTTCTAAGAAGCAGAAGCAGCCATTTCAGCAGGCACAGTCTTGGTGCTGGCAGCCCGTAAACCTGGAGGACTGGGCTCAGGGGTCCCAATCCGGATAATACTCCTACAAGCCTGCTCGGTGATGGGTTGGGGTGGTTACCCCCTTACCTGTCACACAAGCTCTGGGTCCTCCCATGGGGGGCCGGCTCTGCCACTTTCTTTCCGCCTGGTCCACTGTTACCACGGTCAGGGGGATTCTGGAAGTGGTTGGCCAGGGTCTGCCTCTGGTTTTGAGCTGTACCCTCCAAGCTGAGCCTGTGCCCCATGGGAGGAAATGGTGTCCATTCTGACTCATTCGGTTCTTTGAAACTACATTGCCCAACTGTTCCTCGAGGCGGCGGCGGCGGCCAGAGTCACGCGGTGCCCCATTTTAGATCTGCACGACCTCGGGCCAATTCCTCAGGTCACTCACATTCAGGATGGTAACTCTGTCCCAGATCGTACCATCTCTCAAGCAAGACATCTGGTTTTGCTCTCTGGATTTCCAGGACGCATTCTTTCATGTCCCGATACGTCCGTCTCACCAGAGGTTCCTTTATTTCCAAGCAGAAGGAGCCCTATTTGAGTTCTGAGCCATGCCGTTCGGCTTGTCATCAGCCCCATGGGTCTTCACCAAATGCGTTGCAGTGGTGCAGCCCATCTTCTTCATCGAGGTGGTCAGAGTCTACCCATATCTCTGACTGGCTCTTAGCGGGTTCCTCCGAACTGGAGGTGGAGAGGTCCAGGGACCTGGCCCTCAAGATCTGCACTGAACTTAGTCTCCTGGTCAACGAGACCAAGTTGGAGCTTGTATCTTCGCAGGTGATGTGCTTCATCGGAGCAGAGTTGAGTCTTGCCGAGCCAGAGCCCGCTCCTGATGGACAGGGTGGAGATTCTCTCCTTTGCCCAGTCATTTCTGGTTGGGCACTTGCACCATGCCTGGGACTTTCTGTGCCTTTTTGGGTACATGGCGGCCTGCACCACTGTGGTCCAATGGGCCGCAGGCATATGCCGCCTTTAAATGGAGCTGGCCAGCCAGTGGGCTCTTTGTCACGGTCAATTCGACCAGCTGGTCACAGTAACCCAGAAGATGTGGGAAGCTCTCCAGTGGTGGACTGTCCTAACTCCTCTGCAGGAAGGGATCCCATTTGTCTGTCCTGAGATGGTCGTCCTCGCGACTAATGCCGCTCTCACGGGCTGGGGTGCCCACATGGGAAATCGCAGGGCCCATATGTTCTGCTCCCCCCCGTCCCCAAGGAATCCAGATTATCATATCAACCTGCTGGAGCTCAGAGAAGTCAGACTGGCACTGTCTGCATTTGCTCTGCTCCTTCAGGGTCACGTGATGCACGTCCAGAGGGACAATACCACAGCCATGCACTGTCTCAGCAAACTGGGTGGCACGCACTCCTGGCTCTTCTGCAGGGAAGTGCTCCACATCTGGGCCCTTGTGAGCAGACTGGAGGCAGATGATCTAGCCATCTGTGTGGCAGAAGCTTCAAACCAACTGTCGGATGCTCTCAGCTGTGTGGGTGAGATATCCCACGAGTGGTTTCTCCATCCAGATTGTAGTACAGATCCTGTTCTCCCACTGGGGCAAATTTCAGATGGATCTGTTTGCCTCCAGTGAGAACACAAAGCTGAGGCTATTCCATGCCTGCCTTCCCTCACCAGGGTTCGCTGCAGGGGGGTGCCTTCTGGAGGCTGTGGACCCCAGGTGTCTTCTGTGCTTCCCTTGATCCACAAGGTGATCCTCAAGGTCAGGAGGGACAAGGCACAGGTGATCCTGGTAGCCCCAGACTGGCCCCGCCAGTTCTGGTATCCAGATGATCTCAGCCTCCATGGCGTCTTCCAGTATGCCTAGAACCGTTATCAGTCAGTCGGGGAAGGTATTCCATCTGGACCTCAGATCCCGACACCTGATAGCCTGGTTCCCGAGTGGCTAGAGTTCCAAGCTTTGGGTCTCTCTGAGGATGTACTCACAGTAGTGGAAGTATCCAGAAAGGAGTCAACCAGAAGGTGCTATACCTTCAAGTGGAAAAGATTTTCCATTTGGTGTCAGGGCAAGGGTTTGGAACCTTTGTCTTTTCCAGTGGCTAGTATCCTTGACTACCTTTGGTTCTTGTCCAAGGGTGGTCTTCGATCCACGACCCTTAAGATGCACCTGGCAACCATCTCTGGTTTCTGGGTGCGGGCCGGTCAGCAGACTGCACAGGAGAAGATGGTCTGGCATTTCTTTAAAGGCCTCAACCACATTCCTTCCCATGCATGAACCTCCACCTCTGTGGCGTTTACTGCTGGTATTGGCAAAGCTCATGGGCAAGCCATTTGAACCAGTGCACAGGTGTGAAATGTCACATCTGTCATGGAAGACAGCCTTCCTGGTGACTGTCATGTCAGCCAGAAGGACTGGGGAGCTCCAGGTGGAGTTTCCTTACCTGGTCTTCCACAGGGACAGGGTAGTCCTGTGCCCCCACCCGAAGTTCCTCCCAAAGGTGGTGTCAACTCTGCCCGTGTTCTATCCGAACTACACCTTGGATGCAGAATACAGGCTCCATACTTTGGACCTCAGACGAGTGCTGTCTTACTATAAAGAACAGATGACTTAAGTTTGGGGAGAGGTTCGCCAGCTGGTTGTCACCTTAGCTGAAGCAGCACCGGGCAGACCTGCAGCAAAGTGGACGATTCGCAGATGGATTACATCCTGCATTGATCTCTGCTACCGGTTGGCGGGCAAGGAGCCTCCCAGAGACATAAGAGCTCATTCTACCCGCCATACTGCTGCGTCGGTGACTGCTTCCAGGGACATCCCTATCCAGGAAATCTACAGGGCTGCTATTTGGAAGACCACAAACTCCTTCATTACCCACTACCACGTCAACCTGGAGTCACGCTGGGATGCTGGTTTTGGGGCATCTGTTCTCCAGTCTCTGTTCCCCAAGTAAATTTAGATGGGGTGTGCACCTTGCCTGCCTCCTCCCAGAGAACTGCTGGGAGTCTGCCAAACAGTGTGGATGGAAAAACATATCCACAATCTTTAGAAAAACAGGTTACTCGCCTGTAACAGTAGTTCTAGGAGTGGTATATGTTGCTCATCCACGTGAACCCTCCTGGTTTCGACGCACAACGTAGCTTCCAGTGGGCAAAAATCTGGGATCAAGGGGCAGAGCCGAGGCATATACCACCCGGGTGGGTGGGAGGAGCCAGCTTAAAGACCTTCTGGCAAGATCCTTAAAGGGAAAGGACATGCCAAACAGTGTGGATGAACATATACCACTCCTAGAGCTGCTGTTACAGGTGAGTAACCTGTTATTTTCCAGTTTCTCTGTCACAAGCTTTGTTTTAAAGCAGCAGTACTTGGGGGGGGGGTGAAATCGGATCTTTCGCAACAGATTGTTCCCTGTGCTCTATTGAGCACTAACCTGGTAATCTTGTTTTTACTGTGCTACTACCCCACAATTTGTTCATTTTTCTTTATTTACATTTCTCCCACCCACCTTGTTGAACTGGAACCCTCTACTGCCAACCGCACGTGAACATGACTCGCAGTTCTACACAGGGACAGTGCAGCAGAGGGTCCCATAGAAGTAAACAAAAGACGTGCTGCGACGTGAGAGGGGAGCTCGGTTGAAAATCAGGCAGCAGCCATATTTACTGTGGCTCCACAAAAATTAGAAAAAAATGTTAAATATCTTAAAAAAAAAAAAATAGTACCCTTTGCTGTACACCCCAGCATACTGTTTTTACTGTAGGCCTTGTTACACTGGTTTGATTGATTTTTAGGGACTTACCGATGACTCCTGGATCTTTCCTTGGAGGTCATGCACAGCTTTACGCTCCCCTGATCCAGTATTCTGTCCTCGGGTTCTCTTTCCCTATGTGCATCACCTTGCACTTTTTGGAACTGAATTTCAACTGCCAAACCTTTGACCGCCGCTCTAGCTTTTGCAAGTCTCTCTCTGCTTCTCCCTAACTCCCTCCTCTCTGTCTACCTTGCCTTGGAGCTTAGTGTCCTCTTCAGAGAAGATAACATCCCTTGGATTCCTTCTCCCATGTCGCTTATGAACATATTGAAAATGACTGACCCAGGACTGATCCATTTAGCACCACACTGGTGACTGCCCTCTCTTCTGAGGCTGCTAGTCCCCATACGCAAGTCATTACAAAAGCCACGTCAGAAACCATGTCTGCACTTACTTCAGCTGTAGTACTGCCTCAAGGGTCTTGGCTCATGCAGTGGTATTGAGGCCTTTCTGCTGACTAAGGTCCATCATCCTTTTTCAGGACACACAGACCAAGATCATGGATCTCTCCAATTTGAAAGGGATTCCCTGTTTGACAAAACGGAGGCATACATGAAGAAAGTGGATGAGTGCAAAACCACCATCAGAAGCAACAGCGAGAAAGAAAAAGCTTCCACTTTCTACAGACCTTATGGTAGGGGAGGCAGGGACAGCTTTTCAAGAGCATATGCTCCCTGTGCCCCCTTGTTAGTACCAACCCCAAAGAGGTTAATACTGAGGCAGAGGCAGAAGGGGCTCCAGGTGTGCTGTGAAGCCAGCCCACAAGCCTTGGCTAAACAAACCCCTGACAGTTTTGCCCAGGTTGCCCAACCATTGTCAGTGGGAGGAAGGCGTGGATCACTGCTTCTAGGAATGGGTAAATATTATCACAGATGAGTTGATCCTGAAAGTAGTGGGCCAGGGGTCGTCTCTGCAGTTCAACAAATTTCCATGACTGCAGAAACACATGAGGTCACTCCCATAGAAATAATTCTGCTGGAAGTGGAAAAGATAGCTCTCCACGTTTCCTGTGGGTCAGGAAATACTGCACCTTGAAAACAGGCCCTTGCCCCCACTTGGGAAGCAGGGGTGACTTTTTAGACCTCTGATGCATGAACAAACTCGTAAGAAAAGAGGTTCAAGATGATCACAGCGATGCCATCCTTAACCCCCACCGAAACTGTCTCATGTTCAGGGTAGGAAAGCTGGGGTTTCTGATTAATCTGCAGAAGTGGGGCAGCAGCCCTTCAGTTTGAAGCTAATGGTAAGTTTGACCAGTAGCTTTCACAGTATGGTAGCCAAATCAATATTTTTGATTTTTTTTTTAAAGTGGTTGCTGGGAGAGGAGTTGCTAGCAGTCACAAAGGAAGAAAGAGACTTGGGCATCATCATCACTGATGACCTAAAATCATCCAAGCAGACCTCTAAAGCAGTAGGTAAGGCTAGGGGGGTGTTAGGGTGTATTAGTAGGGGTATCACAAGTCGTAAGAGGGAGGTAATAATCCCTCTGTACAAGACATTGGTTAGGCCCCATCTGGAGTACTGTGTGCAGTATTGGAGGCCACACCTTCACAAGGACATTAACCAAATTGAGGCAGTCCAGAGAAGGGCAACCAAAATGGTGCAGGGACTGCATCAGAAGACATATGAGGACAGATTAACGAGCTCAATATGTATACCCTTGAGCAAAGGAGGAGAGAGGTGATATGATCGAGACATTTAAACACCTTAAGGGCATAAACAAGGTGAAAGAGTCTAACATGTTTAAATATAAGAAAAATAGCAGGACAAGAGGACACAGCATGAGATTAGAGGGAGGCCGATTAAGGGGGAATGTGAGGAAATTCTTTTTCACAGAAAGGGTGGTAGATGCATGGAATAGCTTACCACAAGAAGTGGTGGCTATGAATACAGTGCAGGGCTTCAAACAGGCATGGGATAGGCATAAGGGAGCAATACAAATGACTATGAATAGATAGATCACTGACAGAGCAAAGGCCGATGGCACATTTATAAGGTAGAAAAAGAAATGGGCAGACTGGATGGGCCTTGCGGTCCTTATCTGCCGTCAACTTCTATGTTTCTATGTATATGAAGGCATCATGTGCTCCGCCAGGGTGTGTGGCACAGACATTGATTATACGCCCAGTGGCATCACACACCACCTGGCAGTTGACACTGGGGAAGCCCTTCCGATTCATATAGGTGGCCCCATCAGGGCCAGGTGGCGTGTGAATGGCCACATGGGTGCAGTCTATGGCCCCTAGCATGCCAGGCATACGTGCTACCCTGTGGAACGCCTGCATGTTTGCTGTATGCTCTGCCGCGGTGCTGGGGAACTGGATGTGCTCCGCAGCATGTGGCAGCAGTGCACTGAGGAATTGGGTGAGGATGCGTGACGTGGCTGACTGTGTGATGCCTGTGGTGTCCCTGTTGACCTCTGGAAGGTGCCTGGTGAGCAGGCACATGCGAACCATCACCTTGTCTCCAATGACAGAGCATGGCTCCGTCGTGAGGGTGCCTGCATCACATCACTGCACAGCTCACAGAGCCGCCTCAGTATTGCCCTGTTCAGGCAGTACCAGCCCACAATCTCTACATCTGTGTACAACTCAAAGCTGATGGGGGCACGGTACTGCCTGTTGGGGCGTACCGCTGACGGGCCCCTCCACTGCCATGTCTCCCTGCACCTTGCATTCTCACCCCCCTCATTACAGCTTCCATGTGGAAGCTGGCACTGTCCATCTCCCTGGCTTGTGCCCCGACTGATGTTGCTCTGTTACCCCGCTGTCCTGACTGCTACTTACACTGCACCGGGCACTCCCCCCGGCCTCTGCAGCCTATGGCCCACACTGCTTCCCTTGCCTGCCCTGGCCTGTCACTGTCTGTCTTTCTCTCTCTCTTCCCCACTTGACATCCCTGTGGTGTTCTTGCGCCGCTTCCTTGAGCCTTTTTATTTTGGCTAATTTCCGCTGGGGCGCAACTTCCGGCTGGTCCGCTGTTGCGCATTGCGCAAGTCTTTGGATATCGCATTGCGCTCTTTATGCATGGATCCACCCCCTTCGGTTGCGCATGCCGTCATTTGCATTGCGCTGTTGCTCAGCATGTTTTCGGTGGCGCAACTGCCTCCTGCTGAATATCGCAGAATGGCGCACTTTTGGACTTGCGCAGGCGCAACCCTATTGCGCATGGCGCAACCCTTTTGAATATCCCACCCCCTACTGATAACTTTTGCTCAAACTGCACAGACTTGCACTGTTCTTTTTCTAACACATTTACATGATTTTCCATGGACTTTTCACTTGCTGGAAACATTTCTTTAACTCACAGTCCCTTAAAGCCTCAGGATTTTAAGCACAGGATTTCCTGTAAACTAGTGCTGCACATTTGGCTACAACTCACAGTCTCTCTCTGGCTTCAAAACTTTAAACTGATGCTGAACTCATAACTATGCACACAGTCAATGGCCTAGCAGACTTGCACTTGATGGTAGAACTTGACACAGTCATTACTTGCAAAGCGACTATACTGCTGCACACATATTCAGCTGGCTTTTGGCAGAAAATCACTGTTTGAGCAACTTTTACTGTTGGTACTTACTGTTATCAGTAGCTGTTTGCTGCGATGGAAAATGGCCTGCAGCCAGTCTTGGAGGCCTCAGAAAGAAAACGTGTGGGCAGTCCTGCCGATCGTCTCCCCGATCACCACACTCGCAATTCAGACGATTGAGATGCAGGTTGAGCCCAATTTTGAACAGACAAGTCTATTTTTAACAGTTTTACAGCGCTTTTTAATCACCGCGACACTCCTCCACTAGCCAGTACACGCACTCCACTCACACTCCCTCTCGAATGCTGGGCAGTCACTGTAGTGCTGGCGGAGGGGCAGGACTGATTGCAGCCTCACCAATCACATGACGCCATGCAAATGAGCCTCTTCTTCCTCGCGAGTGCTCTTCTCTTCACAGTGATCATTGAGCAGGCAAATTTAAACTGCAGAAACCACTTTTTTTTTTCAACTGACTCCACGGCGGGAGCCCATTTCAGCCATTTAGCATGACCATTCACACTGCAAGTCTCTCAGTTCACTCAAAAGCATTTCAATGTCCAGGGCACAATTTTCCTGTTGCTACCCCTAGTCTTCCACACTTTTCTTAATCACACAGTTCTGTAAAAAAGCATTTCCAACGTCCAGGGCACAATTTTCCTGTTGCTACCCCTAGTCTTCCACACTTTTCTTTATCACAACAGTTCTTTTAAAAAACAGGCAAAAACACTGTAAACAATTGATGCAGGACAAGGGCACACTCTTTCAGCTTTACTGCTCCTTGGTAAACAGTTGGCATTTTAACAGCAGCATAAGAACCACAGCACACAGCGACACACTAATTAAATTGCTTCAGCTTTTTGGGCTACCCACTGCCAGATAGCCAAAATGCTAGCCCCTTGCCCAAGCACCTTCCTCCCAAATTAAATCCAAAGCGGTGCCTCCATTTTTGTAACCCCCGGACCCCTGCCCTTTTGCAAAACGACAGGTGGCATGCTGTTGAAGCTGACAGCAGTACCTGGTGGGGACTGGGTTCAGGGAGGACTAGGTTACTTGGCACAGGGGGCCTAGGTTTGGCTGCTCTGCACAGGGGCACCCAAGTAAATCCGAATACAGGAAGCAATAACTGTAATGTCCAAAACCAATAATGGGATTCTACAGTGTGGCTTTTATTCACATCCAAACTGAACAAAAAAGCATAGACAGACCTCCACGGGGCTACATTCCTGGTAATGCAGATTAGAGATACAGAACACTTCTTCACATTTCAGCCCTCAGGCTCTGAACCCACCAGGCACACAGCCCAGACTTGCACGCAGCTTTGGGTACACAGCCTGACTTCTACACTACTTGGGTTTTCCCCATGGCCCGACTCCCCCGACGGCCACTTGATCTGCGGTTCATATGGGAATGAACCAGTTTCCTGTTTGTGGCTCCCCAAACCACCTTAGAGCCTTCGACTCCTAAAGGGAAATTTCCTTCCATCCCACGTCTGGGTACTTCCCTCATCACTGGCCAAGTACATGAGGTAAAGTAGAAATCCACAGAGCAAATCCATAGTGGTGGACCTGGTTACTAAAGATGGGGGGTCTCCCACCTCCAGCTCCCACTATCCATACCCGGCCATTTCTCTGGAAACTAAACAACTCTTTCGAAAGCTTGGCAATGTAGATTACTGGATAGACGTATGTCACATCTCCTCTACATGTCTTGACTTCACCTATGTGCTGGACTTGAACATACTTTTACTTTTGGCTAACCCTATAACTCTAGGCCTCCCACTACTTCAGTAGTCCAATCCCCACTTTAACACAGTTCAGGATGAAACATGGGCCCTTTTTTAATAAGAGCAGAACTCACCCTTCGGTTGCAGGTGCCCCACAGGCGAATCACAAAATCTTCTTGTATCCCACACATGTGGACAAAATAAGGCAGCTTCTTTCTCCAGGAATAGCCAGGGGGTTGCCCCTGGAATAGTAGGCAAACCTTCCTGCCCCATCCCCACAGGGGATGGGGCACAGAGACCAGTGTCAGCGGTGTCCACCACTAAAAAAAACAGCTTACTGTGTCTCTCTTTAGGCGGAAACACACACCTTTCCCTAAATGTAGCCCTATTTCAGGGCTGAGGCTCCAAGAGCCTGAGCACAGAGCTGCTGTGCTCCTCTCACAACAATCTCCAAACTCCAACTGAACACACTGACTGTTCAAACCTCCCAACATTCTACTCTAACTCCCTTCTGCAGATTCCATTGTGGCTCATGCAGCTGCGATAGTTCTATGGTGTTGTCATTCCTCAGTCTCAGCTGAGACTGAAAACTGAGTGAGACAATGTGAAATCCATTTAACTGGAGTTTCACAAGTTGCCTTCCCTGCCTACCACTAGGTCTTACTGGGATTCTAGTAACCCCGGGTAACAAGGGGGTTACACATGCATTGACTGTGAAATTAGCTTTCGGGATGAAAAAAAACACATTTTGGCCTAGATTTGAAAAATGACAGCTGTCACATTCATAAGGTGCTGTAAAGATATGGCTATGCTGTGAATTTGGGGGGAAATATTGAAAATTACCAAAGTTACAAGCCTGCGTAAACAAAATTCAATGTAGGCACATAACTTTGTTGTTTTTTAATATTTTTACACCAAATTGTCAGCATAGCCTTCTTATGACCCCACCTCACGAAAAAGGGTAGAGAAGATTTTCAACTCCTGCCTGAAAGGTGATTTCACACAGGGACCACAAAATCACCTTCCAGGACAGATTTGCCAAACGTCAGTTCAACTGTTCATGAGGTGGGATCCCAAAAAAGGCATGTTGAAAATTTGGGCCAAAAATGTGCAAAAATGCCCAAATTATGCCACTAAGTTCAAAATCCCATTGAAATAACTTTGAATCACATACCTGCTTCTTCAGTTTGCAGTCTGACTTTTAAAAGTGAAGACGTCTGTAGTCTAGAGAGGATTATGGAGTTGGACCCGATCGGTAAGTAAGGGCATGGGGGTGTGTGGGGTGGTGGGTGTTGAGTGGGAGGGTCAGGTGGGGGACTCTACCAGCAGCAAAAGACATCAATGGATGGTTTTCTGTTTACAGGTTAAAAAAAAATGAATGGCTTCCTGCACCGGGGGATTGGGCACCCCCAATGCAACTACTTCATTTCTTGAGGAGGGAAGTGGTGTGGTGGGTGTTAAGAGGGAGGGTCAGGTGGGGGATATCTTTAATAAAGAAAACAAAATGATCCTGACACTGGGGGATTAGTAGAGATGGGCAAAATGGCCATAATTTGTTCCATGAAGTGATTTATGAGTGAAGGAGAATTTACGAGTGCTCTGGACGTGAAGCGGAGTATCAGTTAGAGGTAACGTAAAGTCCATTGAAAACAATGACTTTATGCTTCACTCCTTCCCAAGCCACTACTCCTAATTAATTTAAGGTGAAGTACATTGAAACAATGTACTACTTCTACTTCACCTTGTTTTTAAGCTCCAAAAGAGAATTTTGCAGTGATTCAAGGGATTTCAGGTCACATGGGCTCTAGATTGTTCTGCACAGCCTCAGTTTGAGGTAGTGTGTGTAGGAAGCTGTAGGAGGCAATCTGCTCTGAGAGCTCTCTGTGATCTAAACATTCTAAAAGCTGCTAAAAAAGCCTTTTTGAGTCATTTATTTTGCTGAAACTTTAGTTCATCGATTATAGGAAACCCTCCTGTGCTCATATCATCAGTCATTTTTTGTTTGTGTATCAATTTTTTTTTATAATTCAATAAGCTTTATTATTTTCAAATAAAGTTACACAACACACAGTCCCCTGGGGGGAGATGGCATTGAAATAGTGAATAACATACAGCAGGCATTTCCAAAGAAATCCATCAACCCCCTACCTCCCATAAACCTCCCTCCCTCCTTCTCCTCCCCCTTACTTCAAATCCTCTCTTTACCCTCCCCCCCGAGCCAAGTGTTACTTGTGCACCACTCAGGTAGGTGATCATTCAATGGTCTATAATCTAGCCTGATTGGGTCTTCCAAATGACAAGCAGGGCCTCTAATGCACCCCATCTGCTCTGGAACGTTGTGTACCTATTACGCATGAGACAAATGTGTTTCTCCAACTGCAATGCCAACAAAACTTCTTTATGCCATTCCAGGAAAGGTGGGGATACATTATCCTTCCAGTGCCGCATTATAACCAACTTTGCTATTATGGCAACCAGGGCCATATGGCCTTTTCTGACCTTGGGTGTACCCTGAGGAAAGAAATTCAGTAGACAGGCTTCTGGGATAAATAAAGAGTCCGACCCCAAGAGTGAATCCAAAGAGTGCCTAATTGCCTGCCAGAAGGTTTGCACTTTCGGGCATGTCCACAACATATGGAACAAAGTACCCGGCTCACCTCCACATCTAGTACAGGCCAGGGAAGAGAGTCGCCCCAATTTATGAAGTTTAAAAGGAGTAAAATATAAATTGTGCATGATATTAAATTGAATAAGGTGCAATCTATCCTGTTTAATGAAATTATAGGAATTACGCCATAGTTTCTTCCAGAAATCTACCTCTGTGTCCAGTGGCAACTCCTGAATCCAATAATAGCAAACGCCGTGAGGCAGGTTACTTTGTAATACTTGTAACTTTTTATAAACTAAGGAGATTGCATGGGATTGCCTGGCCAATATCAAAATAGAGGATAAATCTACTTTCTCCACCTCGGGAACCCGGGTTTTACCTATGTGGGAGATTATAGCCTCCTTGAGCTGTCTATATTGGAAAATACTACTAACATGTGTATTAAATCTGTTTCGGAAAGTGGGGAAGGAGATTATTTCTCCGTCATCATACAAATCCACAGCTTTCTTCCCCCTCAGACTAGGCTGGTAAGACAATGGGATAGGCAGATGCCCAATTCTGAAATGAGGGTTACCCAATATGGGCTGCTCTATAGAGGTATGCCAGTCAGTGGCCATATCCACTTGCAGTTGATGTAATGCTTTGATAGACCATCCCAACGGGGTGGACCTTAAGGGTCTAGGAATTGCCCGAAGGGTGGTATATAATAAAGCTGGGAGAGTACACTTATACTTGGCTGCAAGGGACTGCTCTATTTCCAACCGCTCTGGTGAGTAATCTTGCGGGTTCACAACATGCGGTTCCTGCGCCCAACGGGCTAGCTTACTCAGATGATGGGCACAGTAATACAAAAAAAGGAAGGAACAGCAAGACCACCCTGTTCTTTTGGAGCAGTTAATTTGAAATAGGACCTTCTAACACTCTTACCCTGCCAAATAAAGGTATTCAACATTGATTACAGCTTGACGAACCATTTTTTAGGGAGAAAGCAGCCCAGCATACCCATTGGGTATAAGATACGGGGCAGCACATTCATCTTCACTGTAGTGATCCTTTCCCAAAGTGATAGGGAGAGAGCACCCCATCTATCCAAATCTGCTTTAATTTTAGTCAGTAAATCTGAAAGGTTGGCTTTCACCATAGATGTAATATCTCTTGTCACTTGGATTCCCAAATATAAGAGGGATTTCGACTCCCATGAAAGAACAAAGTCAATCACCTCTCCTCGGGAAATCCTATTATTCAGGGGGAATATCTTAGTTTTGGTAAGGTTGAGCTTATAATAGGAAACCTTGGAAAGGCCCCGACCTGCTCCAAAAGAGCTGGTAGGCTATCTTGTGGGTCTTCTAAATGCAACAATAAATCGTCTGTGTATGCTGAAAGAGTATATCTTTGGTCTCCCACTTGGATCCCCCGAATGTTTGGAGTGGCTACCAGATTCTGAATAAGGGGTTCTAAACATATATTGAATAAAAGAGGGGAAAGGGGACACCCCTGTCTAGTACCTCTGTGAAGCAAAAAGACCTCAGAGTGAACCCCATTACATCGAATTTGGGCTGATGGAGAAGAATATAACAACCTAATCCACTTAAGGAAGTCCTCGGGAAGACCAAGCTGTGACATGGTGGTAAAAAGGAAGCCCCATGACACCTTATCAAAAGCCTTCTCAGCGTCCAGCAACACCAAAACCATGGGACGCTCTGAGCCACTAGCCACCGAGAGGAGATACAACAACTTCCGCATATGGTCTCCCGAGGACCTACCTGTCATGAAACCAATTTGCTCTTTACTTATTATGAGGGGCATGAGAGATCCTAACCTATTGGCCAAAATCTTGGCCAGGAGTTTCATATCGGTATTAATCAATGAAATAGGCCAGTAACTCTCCGGGTATTGCAGGTCTCTAACCTTTTTAGGAATAAGCGTGATTATTGCCCTCAAAAAAGTGGGGTCAGATAACCCCTTATCGAACCAGTAATTATAAACCTCTGTCACTAAGGGGGCTATCTCTGATATGCAGGCCTTGTAGAAACCATTAGGGAGACCATCTGGTCCCGGGGATTTGTCCGTTGGGAGAAGCTCAACGGCCTTCACCACTTCTTCAACCTTAATGGGGCCCACCAAGGAAGAAGTGTGAACAGGCGACAGCCTAGGTAGATCAATTAAGCTGAGGAATTTCATGATATCTGCTGTAGAGGGGCGATTAACCAGATCCTCAGCATATAATCTCTGACAGTATTGCCTTAACACCCCTGCTATGGCATGGGGGTCTGTGACAACAGGTGCATCCTTATCCGGTTTAATACCTGGAATAAACCGAGATGCATCCTCTTGCCTGAGCCACAAGGCCAATAGTTTGCTAGCTCTTTCCCCTGATTCTAAGTAGAGAAGTTTTGTACGTTTCAATGAAAGCTCAGCTTTCTGGGAAATGAGACTGAAATACTGGGCTTGCAGGCCATGTAGCTTGATCCAGTCCTCATCAGGTGATGACTGAGAAATTGTAGTTTCCAATTGATGAATTGAGGAGAGTAAGGAGTTCACTTGTGACTTGAATTGCCAGGATTTTGTTGAGGCCATCCGGATACACTCCCCCATCGGGGAACATTTTAGAGCCGCCCAAACTACCTCGACCCTGCTAACTGACTCCCTATTGATCCTTATAAAGTCAGTGATAAAATCTCTAATATGTTGCAAAGAGCTGGGTTTTTGCAGTAACTGGGTATTGAACCGCCAGAGGGTATCCCTCTTAATACTAGATCCCACTAGGAAAAAGAGGGAGACTGGTGAATGATTGGAGATGACCCTGGCTTGTATATCAGCATCAATGACACCTGGGAGGGCAAGGGAACTCATAAGGAGGAAGTCAATTCTTGAAAATGTTTTGTGTGGTGGAGAAAAAAAGTGTATTGATGTTCCTCCGAGTGCAACACACACCAAACGTCGATGAGATCCGCACCCCTCATGAGCTCATGTAAGGCCCTCTGGGCGGGGGAAAATCCCCTTCTCTGGGAGTCGGACCTATCAATATGTGAATAAGGGGTAATATTCCAATCCCTCCCTAAAATGGTAAGTTTAGGGGGGTTGGAAACAACCAACCTCATCAAGTGTGTGAAAAAATTGGGGGAATCGGCGTTTGGCCCATAGGCCGCTCGCAGTATGACCTGATGTGATTCCAACAAACCATGCAATATAACATGCCGCCCATCAGGATCCCAAAGTTCTTTTTCAAGGGTGAAGGGAATATTTTTATTTATTAGGATTACCACTCCCCCCATTAGTGGATTTACCCGTCCCATAGACTTGACCAACCCACCTTCTACGGAACAAAACAATATCCTCCCGCCAGAGATGCGTTTCCTGAAAGAAAGCAATCCCAGTGTTCAGACATTGCAAGTGTCAAAGAATAATGTGCCTTTTACAGCAGTCTTGGGTGCCTTTTATATCCCAACTTATGAACTTATACGGGCCACTCATAGTAATATTTCAACTGCGACATTACCCCTGTTGTTGTTTTAAAATAAAGTGAGACGAGAACACTTGGCCCCCCCCTTTCTCCCTATCCTTAATACCCCCTGCCGGCAACTATTGATCCCCCAAACAAAAAACCATACACACAAACTAACACTAAATACAACTAACTCTAACTCCTAAACTATTCTATACCCCAGTTCGAAGCAACCGCACCTCAATACTACTTCTAGTACACGATGTTACTGCAGCCTGTGTTCCCCATAACACCCCACCCACATCCCCCCACCCCCACTATTGTTGGCCCCAGAAAAGAGAAAGTTCCCAATAGAACATGTTGCTCCACGACGTGCTCAGGTGCATATACCCGTACCAGTTTCCGGGAATACGCCGTTGAGTCATTTAGTCCCCTTTCCTGGTGGAGAAAGGTCAAGAATACACATCATCCACAAGTCTCAGAGAAGTAATAGGAGGGCTAGAGTAACTGCTAGCTAGACAAAATCAGTCCAACTACTTAGATAAGCTACAAAGGTGAAAAACAATTGCCCCCCCATAATTAACACTGCGCCTGGTCCTTTAACACATTGACTGGGCAAACATACCTACGAGAAACGACAGTAAAAAATAAAGAACATTGATCCTCCTACCCATAGTACAATCTAGCACTGGCAATATACAGCCAAATCTCGTGTATTACAGTCTTAATAACTGAATCTCATAAAATAAAAGCCAGTGTCCAACCACTCTGCATTTCAGGGTAGGCAATCATCGCAGACCATCTCTGGGTCATGAAAGGGCTGGGCCACACTCTGCACCTAATGTCCTGCTCGAGTATTCAGTTCACTGAGTTACTCTCGTGGTGGAAGGGGCTGTGTGACTCCAATGAAATGAAAACAATCGATTCTCCTCAGGTTTTCAAAGGTGGTTTCTCTATTTCACTATCAGGCAAACATACCAAAGAGTGTGTTAAGATACAGTACCCAGCCAACAGCTCAGTGTTGCTCGCACACTCATTCACAATGGAAACTCGCCCCAATACTGCCCTCACTTGAAAAGATCAAGGAACAAGGTCTTGAGCTCCTTCATCGCTTGTTTCTGGAATTCGAATGAGAGCCATTGCTCTCCAGATTTGACCTAGAGTGTCGCAGGGTATCTCATGTGAAAGGGCTTCCCCGAGGCGATCAACTTGGACACTGTCGGGTGCAGTTCCTGCCGTTTCAACTGGACAGACTGTGGGAGGTCTTGGGTGATGCGAATTTTACGGCCCTTCCAAAGGACTTCCTGCAGGTTCTTAACTTTGCTCAAAATAAACTGCTTGTCTAGGAAGTTTAGTAACCTGAAGATGATGGGTCGAGGGGGGGCATCAGGAGGTGGAGGAGGACGGAGAGCTCGATGGGCATGCTCAATAATATAGGTTGTGCTGTTCGGGGATGGCCCGGTGATCCTCTCACACAATTTCTGAACAAAAAGGATTGGATTATTTCCTTCCTCTTTCTTGGGTATTCCGATCACCAGGAGGTTATTCCTTCTGCTCCTCCCTTCTAGATCTTCAAGTTTTTCCTCTAGTTTCTTGAGCTTACGGCCCATTTGGATGGCTTCCTGCTCCATTTCCCCCTGTTTTACCTCCAGTGAAGCAATATTGGCCTCAGAGTCCCCCACACGTATTGCTAGCGATTACACTGACGTTTTAATCTGATACAGGTCATCCGACACGTCAGAAATTTTTTCCTGTAAGGACTGCATTATTTCGAGGAATCTCTCCTCTGAAAGAGCTGTAGCTGGCATAGCAGATTTAATACCCCTGCAGCTTGCTGCTTTGGGCGCTTTGCGGCCTTGTCCTTCTCAGGCGTCGGCAGGGGGGAGTGCCGCGGAGGGGCTTTTTTCATAAAAACTTCCATTCCTTCCATGCAGATTCCTGAGTCGATCAAACGTGCAGTACCACTGCAAGTAGCCAAAGTCACTTAAAAGCCATAACCGACTCTCTGTATAAATTAAAACACACGAATTAACAGCAGGAGAGCAGAGCAGTGGGTGAGTGCTGCTTCCCTTCAGGCTGCCATCACATGGCCCTTGTGTATCGACTTTGAATGTTAATGTACAACATTCAGTCTGTGTACTGAGAGACAGTGGAAGTGTGTTTTGGGGGAGGGGTGTATCTGTGGTGTAGGTAGATTAACTTGGAGAAAAAGACAGTGCTTTCTGTTTTGGTGATATTTTTCTTTTTTTTTTTTTTTTTTATGTAATTAAAGAAAGCTTTATTAGTTTTAAGCACCAAGATAGATACATAGGTTAATCCAACAAGTGAGAAAACATGTGCAGACCCCCCAAAACAAAAACAACCCATCCCCCCAACCCATCTCCCCAGACTACACCCAGTTATTAATCATATAGATATAACATGAGCGCAATCCCCCATCAATTGGACTTCCAAATTGTCAGGAGAGCCTCTAGCCCCCCCCATAACGAGGTAAAAGCATTAACTCTATCTCGCATAAGTGCAATATGTCTTTCCAACTGTAGTGCCAAGACACTCTCCCTGTACCATTCCAACAAAGTGGGAGGTTTCTCCTCTACCCAGTGTCTCACTATTACAAGTTTAGCAGTTGCAGCAATGAGTATCATGTGTGCTCTCCTGTTTTTAGGGGTGTCAGCTGGAGAATGATTTATTATACAGACTTTCAGCATAAATAATTCTCTTAAGCCAAGGACAGGGTCCAAAGTGTTACTAATAGACTGCCAGAATGTCTTTATATAGTGACATTGCCACAACATATGATAGAGGGAAACGGTATCACTCTTACATTTGTTACTCGTTGATGCAGCTAATGTCCCATATCTAAAGAGCTTATCTGGCGTCAAATAGATATTATGCATAATATTATAATGGACTAATCTAAGTCTGTCTTGCTTAGTAAATTTATACATTGATATCCAAAGTTTTTTCCATAACTTAGTGTCTTCGGGGATACTAAGCTCTCTTATCCAGTAGGGACAAATCCCAGATGGCAGTCTATGGTCCCAATCTTGTAAAGTTTTATATATTAGACACTGCATGTGGTTGGGAGGCAATCTGTATGAGCGTAGTTAGATTTCTATCCCCTGCGCCCTTTAATGGGATCGCCAAGGAAAACGAAGTGAGGGCCTTACAAACTTGGAAATATTTAAAGGCTCTGTATCTGCAGCACCCATAATAATTTGCAGTTGACCAAAGGGAACTGTTTCCACTCATCCACATTTCTGAGACTTTACACTGGTTCAGTCGAAGCCAAAAGGTGGATGGTATTAGAGTGCCACCGATCTTGAAATGTGGGTTATTAATGATTGGCTGGTCAGAGGACTGTGACCAGTTCACTGCAAAGTATTTTTGAGCCTGGTATGAAGCCTTTATTGACCAGCCCACAGGGTTATTTCTGAGAGGTTTAGGAATGTAGGATGGGGAGACATATAAAAGGGCCCACAACGAGCACCTTACTGGTTACCAAATGTCTTTCTATAGGTAGCCAGAGAGGGAGTATACTACATGTTCTATCTCTCTGTGCCAGAAGGACAGTTTACTAACAAAGGCGAACATAGTATAGAAAAAGAGGGGGCTGCAAGTCCTCCCCTTAATTTCGGAGCTGTCAATTTTAGATAAGACCTACGGACACTCTTTTTGTTCCACAAAAAGGAATTTAGTATGCTTTGCAGCCTGGAAAACCACATTTTTGGAAGGTATACACCCAGCATTCCCAAAGGATATAATATCATCGGTAGCAAATTCATTTTAATTATACTTAATCTGCCCCATAGAGAGATAGGGAGTAGTCGCCATCTCTCCAGGTCCACAGCTATTGTTTTAATTAAATTATCAATATTGTTTCGCATTATAGTCCCAAGTTTCCTAAAAATCTTGATTCCTAGATAGTCTATAGACTTCGTTTCCCCAGCAAGGCCCAACAGAGATAACTCCGCTTTATTCACTCTATAATTCAGGGGCATTACCTTTGTTTTTATTTGATTTATCTTATAATAGGATATTCTGGAATATTCCGCGATTTCCTCTAGGGCAGTAGGGACTGAGATATCTGGCCTCTCTAAATGCAATAAGATGATATCTGCATATACCGAAAAAGCATACTTCATGTCTCCTATTTGAATACCTGCTATATTGTTATTACTTGCCATTCTAAGAAGCAAAGGCTCTAGGTATATATTAAAGAGCAGTGGAGAAAGGGGACATCCTTGTCTAGTACCCCGAGCTAGTTTGAAAGGGGAGGACAATAGCCCATTACATTTAACTCAAGCCGATGGGCAGGAGTACAAAACCTTAATCCATTTTATAAATTCTTCTGGAAAACCAAAAGAAGTTAAGGCAGCGAACAAAAAGTCCCAGAGACTCTATCGTTGGTGATATTTTTCTTGTATAACTGTGTTAATGTACACACAGTAATATTTTCAGTAATTCTTGCCATTTTTTTCTGATGGTTGTGGTACAGCAGTGCATAATTTTAGTTTGCTTAAAATCTGTAGTTATATTACTGAAGTTTTCAATTTGCTACGCATTACTTCGTGTGTGTGTAAGTGTGTGACACGTGTCATCAAATCAGACACCTTTTATTGTGCCACATAATAATTTCAGCAATGTGAACCTGCTGTCCACTGCAGCTGTGTGATTTTTGTACTTCTTTGTGGTATCTTTACTGGTACTTGTACTAGTGACTGTTACTGTAGCAGTGCAGTACACTGCACCCCACTGAGGCCCACCCCAACCAGCAAAGGTATTCTTTTCCAGATTTGAAATTCTGATGGTGAGCACTGGTTAGGTGTTGTGCCTTTGCATCTGCATCTCTTCAGTAAGCAGCACAATCTTAATCTGTCTGTACATTTACATCTCTTTAGGGCCCAATCTCGATCTGTGACTTAAGTCACAGTTGTTTCTTTGGCTTCCCTTCAGAGTACTGGACAGGTGTGATGCATAATTCTGCATGAACATTGTAATCATTAATGAGCGTCTTTAAGTCAGGGAGTTTGTGTTACATCTCATCAGGGAAGAACAGCAGTAGGCATTTGTGTTCCCAATACAGTTCCATATTGTTTATCACACTGTCGGCACCGAATCATGTTCTTCATCATCATGGTCACAAATGCAGTCACAAATCATGATTCACGATCACGTCACGAATCACAACACTAATTTTTTGACTAGCAACTTGGATGTAGTGTAAGCATGTTTTGTAGTCTCTCTCCAGGCTTCACCAGCCTGCCATTGTACTCATTAATGAGCATTTTAAAGTCAGGGAGTTTGTGCTACAGCTCATTGGGGAAGTACAGCCTTAGGCATTTGTGTTCCCAATACAGTTCCATATTGTTTATCTCACACCGTCAACACTGAATCATGTTCTTCATCATCATGGTCACAAATGCAGTCACAAATCATGATTCACGATCACGTCACGAATCACAACACTAATTTTTTGACTAGTTACTTGGATGTAGTGTAAGCATGTTTTGCAGGATCTCTCCAGGCTTAACCACCCTGCCATTGTACTCATTAATGAGCATTTTTAAGTCGGGGAGTTTGTGCTACAGCTCATTGGGGAAGTACAGCTGTAGGCATTCGCATTCCCAATACAGTTCCATATTGTTTATCTCACACCGTCAACACTGAATCACATTCTTCATCATCATGGTCACAAATGCAATTGCAAATCATGATTCACAGTCACGTCACGAATCACAACATTAATTTTTTTACTAGTTACTTGGATGTATTGTAAGCACGTTTTGTAGTATCTCTCCAGGCTTCACCACTCCACCATTGTACTCATTAATAAGTGTGTTTAAGTTTGGGAGTTTTGTGCTACAGTCCATTGGGGAAGTACAGCCATAGGCATTTGCGTTCCTTCCCGTACAGCATATGAGTTACAGTACTGTAAGTAGTGGTGGGTGAAGTGGCCCCAATTTGCTCTGTGAAGTGATTCACTGAGTTACATGGAATCTGTGTAGAACTCCACAATGTGAAGCGGAGTATTTCGCTTCATAATGAGGAACGCGAAGTCCATTGAAACCAATGACTGCACTATTCCACCTTCCCCAAACCACTTCTCCACCAATTTTAAGGTGAAGTACATTGAAATCAATGTAATTCACCTCACTTCACCCTGTAATTGAGCTCCAAATAAAAGTCTGCAGTTATTCATAGGATTGCAGGTCACATGGGCTCTAGATTGTTCGGCACAGCCTCAGTTCTGGCCTGGGTAGTGTGTGCAGTGGTAGCTGGAGACAGTTTGCTCTCTGAGCTCTGTGATTCAAAACCTTTAAAAGCTGTTTAAAATGTCTTTTTGAGTAATATTTTTTGCTCAACATTTAGTACATCGATTGTAGGAAACCCTTCTGTGCTCATTTCATCGAGTGTTTATTGTTGTGTGTGGATTTTGAATGTTAATTTAGAACAGTGAGTCTGTGTACTGTGAAGGGGGAAGGGCGTATTTGTGGTGTAGGTAGATTAACTGGGAGAAAAAGGCAGTCTTTCTGTTTTGGTTATATTTTTCTTGTATAACTGTGTTAATGTACACACAGTAATATTTTCAGTAATTCTTGACATTTTTTTGCTGATCGTTGTGGTACAGCAGTGTACACTTTTTCTGTTTAAAATATTTGGTTATATTACTAGAGGTTTTCAATTTGCTACACATTACTTGAGTGTGCGTGTGAGTGTGTGTGCAATGCATGCCATTAAATCAGACACCTTTTATTGTGTTACAGAGTAATTGCAGCAGTGTGAACCTGCTAGCCACTGCACCTGCATGAATTTTTTATACTGCTTTGTGGTATCTTTACTGGTAGTGGATTGTTTCTGCCGTTCACTAATCCCCCAACTGGCAAAATGCATTCCTTTCCAGATTTGGATTTGTGACTTGTGAGCACTGGTTAGGTGGTGTTGTGCCTTTTTGTTTGCATCCCTTGAATGTGTAGCGCAATTTTAATCTGCCTGTGTGTTTGTATGGCACCATTAATTCTGGGAGACTGCATTTCTTGTTACGCTCTCATTTCATTTCGTCAGCACTGGGGAATTTTCTGGACACAAGACAGTAGCATTTTGGGGATGTACATTAATTCTGGTGACTCTGTGTGTGACCTGGCCACTGTGTGCATGACTGAGTGCGCCATTAATTCTGGGAGACTTTGCGTTTCTTCTTACACTCTCATTTCACTTCATCAGCACTGGGGAGTTTTCTGGACACAAGACAGTAGCACGTTGGGAATGCACATTCATTCTGGTGACTGTGTGGGTGGGATACTGCCAGTATTGTTGTCACTCCACCTTACTTAGCATTTAAGGCGGAATGACAATGTAGAGTAATAATAACAAGGTGAAGTGAGCCTTTCCTATGGGGGCACCCTGCTTAGTGAAGTGCCAATGCTAAGTGGCCACTTCGTGTTCACTTCGCTGGTGGATTTTAAATTCACTGCATCTCTAGGGATTAGGCACCACCAGAGTCAATGAGCAGATTCCGGCACTGGGGGATCGGGCATCCTGTAGAGCAACTATTTCATTTCTTGAGGGGGGGAATGGGGTGGTGGGTGCTGGGAAGGAGGGTCGGGTTGGCAGTATCTTTAATAAACAAAATAAAAAAAAATCCTGACACTGGGGGATTGGGCACCCCCAGTGCCACTGGTATGTTTCCTGACACTGGGGGACTGGCACCCCCAGTGTCACTGGTATGTTTTCTGACACTGGGGGATTGGGCACCCCCAGTGTCACTCGTATGTTTCCTGACACTGGGGGATTGGGCACCACCAGTGTCACTGGTATGTTTCCTGACACTGGGGGATTGGGCACACCCAGTGTCACTGGTATGTTTCCTGACACTGGGGGATTGGGCACCACCAGTGTCACTGGTATGTTTCCTGACACTGGGGGATTGGGCACCCCCAGTGTCACTGGTATGTTTCCTGACACTGAAGGATTGGGCACCCCCAGTGTCACTGGTATGTTTCCTGACACTGGAGGATTGGGCACCCCCAGTGTCACTTGTATGTTTCCTGACACTGGAGGACTGGGCACCCCCAGTGTCACTCATATGTTTCCTGACACTGGGGGATTGGGCACCACCAGTGTCACTCGTATGTTTCTGGGGGTGTGGGGTCGTGAGTGCTGAGTGGGAGGGTTGGGTGGGGGATATCAATAATTTCTAAATTATTTTTTGTGCAGTCATGGCGGAATATGGCACAATCCACCATGACCAAGATGGCCATTGAACATTATTGCACTTGCGCTAGTAGTCGCACATGAGCAATGTGGTTTGGGGGCCATGACCAGTGTTTATTTTTTCTTGAATATTACAGATATCCCTGCCAACCCCCCCTGTCAGCACCCACCTTCCAGAAGCATAAGAGTGACACTGGGGGTGCCCAATCCCCCAGTGTCACGATCAGGACTGCTGTTTTTTTTTTATCAAGAAAAAACTGTGCTTTGCGAGCAGACGGTGCTACAGATGCAGAGGCGACTGTGATACATGTCCAACAGGTTGTTCGGTTGGAAAGAATGCAAAGAATATGGAGTCCTTTTTCTGAAAGCATGAGGACTGCTGGGCTCCACCCACTGCAGCCCTAAAAATGCAAATAGCATTGTTTATGATCCCTTAAAAGGGGATAGATTTATATGAAATTGCAGCTGTTTGAATGTTCCTTTTTTTAGTAATGGTATTCATACTTTTAAATGATCCATAGTTAAATGGGTCTAAAAAAAGTTGATGTAAAAAACTATATCAACATTTTGTGCAGTTGTTTTAGCATGTCACTGCATAGATTCAAAGCTCTGAGCACAGCTCTGATAGGTCAACATCTCACGGTCATAGTTCTGAATCCATACAGAGACATAGCCAATACTCCAAATTCCTGATTCCATTATAAGAACTTTACAAAATTATGTCCATAAAAAGAAAACAATACAAAATAGGATTTTATTTATTTATTTTCTTTTGGTAACCTGGTAAGTGCACTAGGCAAAGACCTGCCTGTTTTCAGGCATGACCCGGGAGATCAGATTACAAAAGTCACAATAGAACAAGAGCAAGAAATAATATACAAGTATCCACGCAGGGATAACCAACAGTACAGAGCAGAGATTGTAGTATCCAAGCAGGGATAACCAACGGTACAGAGCAGAGATTGTAGTATCCACGCAGGGATAACCAACAGTACAGAGTAGAGATTGTAGTATCCACGCAGGGATAAACAACAGTACAGAGCAGAGATTGTAGTATCCTCGCAGGGATAACCAACAGTACAGAGCAGAGACTGTAGTATCCATGCAGGGATATGCAACAGTTCAGAGCAGAGACTGTAGTATCCATGCAGGGATGTGCAATTGTACAGAGCTGAGCTGTAGAATACTGCCACATGTATAATTAAATATGGATAATTTTGAGGTATATTTCACAAAATAGAAATATTACTAGATGTTGCAAATTTGCACAGATTTCCTGTTTGCTGTGAGTAAATTTAAATAGTGTGTGGGGGGCCATGTAAATGCCCCCTTGTAGTTTTTTGGTTTTGTTTAATTTAGTCATAGCTTAGCAACAATATAACTGGTCTAGAATTTATTCTGCAGTGTCAGTGGCATCAGGAAAAGGAAAAAGAAAAACCCATAGCTGTGATTAGTGGTTAATATTCTGTAACATATGCTGATAAGCTATGAATCCAAGGAATGCCATGTTGGCTTGCCAAGACCCCATAAAATAACTATGGCCTTATATGGCATGGATTGTGTAACTCAAGCACTCAGGAGAACAGGGAATGCAAGGCTTCCTCTGGTCCTTTCAAATATAACTGACACTGTAAAGAAGCCATTTACAAGACCCCCACATCCTCTGTGACAAAAGGCAGAGCCTAAATGGTACATTTACAGGACCACTGTACTTTTCTAGGACATGCAGGCTGTGTAGCTGAAGGGTGCCAGTCACATTTCAGTTTCTACTGGGTGACAGAGGCCTGAATGTAAACAAGTATTTTTGGAAGAGTTTAAAGCTGTCTTCACATGAACAGCTGCACTGTGCTGTAATGGATGCCACTGTCAAATACAAACTGTAAATTTTATTGCAGAATGGTGCTGTATTATTGAGTCATTGAGTCCTTAAGTTACAGAGTGCAAGAGGCCCTAAATGGGGACTACATACCAGGAAACTCTCCAGATGAGTCATTGCCCAACCGCTTGTTAGAACCAGGACAACTTTACTCTGTGTGTGAGAATATTTTTTTTTTCATTGCAAAAAAAAAAGCACTATGTTGATGTACCAGTTAGAGTGAATTATTGAAGTGACACAAGAGTAAGAAATGTGATGTTAGGGTTTTCTGAACCCTAACTCTGCCCTCCATTATGCACTCCCATCCCTCAGGAAATCCACCAAACTGAATGCTAAACCACAACCAACGTTTCATGCATATGTTTTTATGTCAAACATAAATAGCATAGTGCAAGGAATACAGTTACACCCTATGATGAACACTGCACTCATATTGTATGTTGTGCGACACAAAGCCCCAGGATACAGGTCTGGGCAGTGTGTGTGTGTGTGTGTGTGTGTGTGTGTGAGTGGCGTAGCAAATTCCCATAGGGTCTGGGTATAAGGGTATGCTACAGGGCCCACCCTCACAGTGTGGACACCCTCAGTTTCGCCACCCCATTTTTGAAATATAAGAGTTTGCTAAGCTTATGTTATAATTTCTGTGTGCATGTGTTCAACTCAAACTGCCAAGAAGTTGTAAATAAAGAACAGCAATATGTTATTCATGAAATGTAAAGTCTGCTACATGTTTACAGTTAAGCCTTTTTCTGTTGATACCTGTGGTTAATTGTGAACAAAGATGTGCACTTAATTTATAGAAAGTATTTTAAAATCTTTTTGGGGGGCAGTACCATTGGTATTTGCTCATCTGGACAATTAGTTTCTTAAAATAGGAAGAGAAGACTATGTGTTGCATGATTCCCCATTCCTTCCTTCCTAACTCTGTGAATGGTTTCAAAGTTAGATAATTTATTTATTCACTTCAAGTCAAGACCAGCCTGCCCTCCACCAAACCAAACTGATTGAAACTTAAGTTTATAACTTTTAACTTTAAGTCTGTGACTATCCTGTCAGATGGGAGGCAGGAGGCAAGGCAGCCAGGTGGCCCAGCGATGAGAAGATTATAAGACTCGTGGAATTAGACTCAGACAGGGGATAGGAGGGATAGAAATAATGTAAATTTTGTAAATGTAACTGTTGCAGCAACTGTGGCGGGCCATGGCCCACCCGGCAGCTGCCCAATGCCAAGTAAACAATGTTTTTTTTCCATTATTGTAAACAGTGGATAGTGACCACCAGTGATTGATGGATACAGTACAGTTTGAGTTAGAGGTCGGGCCTTGGGTCAGGTGCACCAGCCATGCACAGCACAACTTAGCTCCTCACTCCAGTCCAAACACAGCAGTCTGAAAAGAATCTGAACAATTCAACAACCCAATACCTGTCTTGTCGTCTCATCGGACTACTAATCTTGGCAGTCAGCATGCACACTCTCACAGCACTGACTGATGACTGACTTCTGCAGTCTCTAAAGACTCCCATCACAGCACTCTCTACTAGTTCTCTCTTCCTCCTCACACCACAACCACAAGACCCAATAACAACAGTCAGGACTGAAGTGAAAGGCGTGATTTTCATTCAAGCATGCACACTTCCACCTAGCTTGTACCACATGACTCTACTGTCACAGGCTTACAGAGTCATGTGGTACTACTGTGACTGAGAGCGAGTGTACTGTAGCCTACCAGCAGCAGCCCAGCAGCCCGGCCCCGGCTCGCCCTGCCCCCCCCCCCCGGCTGATGCTGAGTCCTCCAACAAGACGGAAACAAAAAAAAAGTGACCACAGTGCAAGCAGCACATGTGTGGGTGGCATTTTTAAAAGAGAAAAAAAGTATCTGTTAGTCCAACCGTTAGGTCCCCTAAACCCTTGTGGACCTGGGTGCCACTGCACCCCTGCACCCTTGTAGCTATACCACTAGTGTGGTGTGTGTGTGTGTGTGTGTGTGTGTGTGTGTGTGTGTGTGTGTGCGTGTGGTGTGTGTGTCTCACTTGTGAAGCAGTTTCACCATCCTACACATTGCACAAGACCAGTAGCAGACAACAGACTTCACGAATGGCCCTGTGGGCCCCTGCCAAAGCAGCAAAAATGCAACACACATTGCCCCAAGCCTGCATCCAGCGGCCTTGTATCTCACAACGTAAGAGTGTAGTGTTCATCATAGGGTGTAACTATTTCTCTGACTGTTATTTATAAACATGTATGAAACTTGGTTTATCCTTTGTCAAGTAATTTAGTGGGGTTCAATGGAATGGTGGATGGGGTAGGCAGAGTGAGGGTCCAAAGAATCCTAATGTCACATTCTTTTACTATTGTCACGTCAAGAATAAACCCTAACCTGAGCAGTAATATAGCTTTTTTTGCAATTTATTTTCTGTCTTTTTGAAACAGATGACCACAGTACCTTACTTTGAGTATGTTCCTGCGGGCCATACACCAAGCAGTTACCCTGTCAGGCAAAGCCCAGAACCTGAAGCATGCTAATTGTAAATGGCTTTGCTGTCCAGGGTTGCCAGAGTTCAAGATACTTCAGGAGTCAGAGTTGCAGGGTTGCTGTGATCTGCTCCATTGATGCCAAATAGTAATTTTTCTAGAGCATAGTTTGACAGAAAATTATGATTTTATGAAGGACTCAGAGACGGAGATTATAAGGGGAAATTGTTTAACCAGGAAAGGCACACTAAGCCGAAGCTTGTTTCCAGGTGCTACCTGGGAACACAAGGAAGTTAAGTGACTTACTCAGGGTCACACAATATGCAAGTGAGGGCTTTGGGATTCAAACCCAGGTCTCCAGCTTTGCAGGTCAGAGCCCTAAACCTCTGCGCTATACTGCATCGCACTCTTTTCTTTTTATTAGCCCACAGCAGTAAAGAAAGAATAAACATGTTACA
This sequence comes from Neoceratodus forsteri, assembly GCA_016271365.2. Classification (NCBI taxonomy): domain Eukaryota; kingdom Metazoa; phylum Chordata; order Ceratodontiformes; family Ceratodontidae; genus Neoceratodus; species Neoceratodus forsteri. The sequence goes on from CM028130.1 coordinate 866,998,053, forward strand.
GTCATATAAACCTGACCAACTCTGGTCCTAACAGCAGTATCCTAAGTACTACAACCTCCAGAGTCCTTAGCGGCTCCTACAGTCCATACTGTAGCTTCATGCTACATCCTGAGCATTATAAGAGCTCAAAACCTGCCAAAATCACACTTTTCTTTGCCAACTTGCTTCAACCATTCCCCTTTTTGGAAATCCGGAGTTCATATGCAACTTGCCAAACATCAAACTTCAAACTCAAACAACAGGAATTTCTGACCACTCTTCCTCAATCCATTCTCTCGGGCTGTCCTTCACACTTGACCTATTGGAAAATAAACACAGGGAGGGTGAGGCGGCTCTAAAATCTCCGTCTCTGAGTCCTTCATAAAATCATAATTTTCTGTCAAGCTATGCTCTAGGAAAATTACTATTTTATATTAGGACTTGGAGGCTCTGATTATAGGCTTGTTCAAAGCCCTTCTTAAAACCACACTTGCAATATCTTAACCCAATGGCTTGTGATAGAACATCCTGAACACCGCATCCTTTGACCAGTCTGCTGTCTTCAGGATATCCTCAAGATGAATTCTGCACCTATAGGCCTGTCTTGCCACTGCCTCACAGGTAGAGTGAGCTCCAAACTGTGACAGATTTATGGCCTACAAATATGCCTTTGACTGGGTCATGACCCGCTGAGATCACTAATCTCAGTATGTTAATGTATCGCTAGGACTTACCTGTGGAGAAAACATTATATAAAAATTATTTTACTTCTGTTACAGGTGCAGAAATGGGATCCAGGTGTCTTGAAAGACACCATCTAATCCAGCCACCCTGGGTGGAGCTGTATGTTTCTCTAGTGCCCCCAGCCCAAGATTGGCAGATAAGTTTAACAGCTCCATCCAAAAGACCTAAGACTGCCCAGGAGCCCCTGAAAGAGTCCATGCCACTAGTTGGAGGGACCCTTCCTGGACTATGGGGTGACAGCACCCCATTGAGTTTAGCAGATTTGGCAGTTGGAGAAGGAGTAGAGGGATGTTGACTGAGAGTTCCAGGAGAACTGGGTACCATGGCTGAGCTTGCCAGACTGTGGTCACCAGCACCACTGTTGCTCTCTGTCTTCTGATGTGGGCCAATATCCTGCATATCATGGAAAAGGGGGAAGGGGCAAATCTCCTTCCCCCTCCCAATTTTGGGTAAACACATCCATGGCCTCCACCTCCAGATCCAGTCTCCAACTGAAAAACCTGCAAAGTTGGCAATTTAATCTTGATCTAAATAGGTCTGTACTTAGGGGACCCTTTCTGAGGTTGATTTTCCTGAAAATCTCAGGGAGGAGATGGAAATCGCCAGATTCTCGCAAGTGTCTTTAGCTCCAATCTGCTGCCCCATTGGCCAGGCCCAGGATGTGGATCACCTGAACCTTGATTGATTGCTGGATGCAGAATTCCCAAAACACCTTTGCCACCGTGGTCAACTACAGGGATCTGGTTCCCCCCAGGTAGTTGCTGTACCTCACCACTGCCACATTGTCCATGCAAAGAAGAACTGCAGTCCCTGGCTTGTCCTTCACAAAGCAGCAGATGGCAAAGTTGACTGCCATCAGCTCCAGTACATTGATATGAAGAATGGTCCTCCACTGGAGACCATTTGCCTCCAGTGAAGACTTCTTCGAATTATACTACATGTCACAGGCACACTCCTAGGCACCGCCAGATCCCCTACTCCCAGGAGTCCCCCCCCCCCGAATGCACCCTGTGACTTTGACTATCAAGAAGGAGAGCTTCCGCTCCTTCTGTCCAAGGAGCCTTTTTCATATATTTGGTATAATAGTAAGCAGTCTACTTATGTGAGGCACCAGTCTGACAAAACCTTTTCCCTTTAAAATATTATATCACACAATCAGACCCAGGCAGATTTGCTAAAGAAATCATAAAAGTTTTACTCAAAGAAAAGAAAACACATTAACATATTCTACACAATTTTGGATATTGGGTTGCAGACAACAATGTTAAAAATAAATGTGGAATTAAACATAAAACAACCTACACTGCTATAAATTCTAAAATTCTACTACCTTGTTGATAGTTTGAGTCCAAGATAATAAAAGTCCATTCTGTGAGAAAACTTCTTTAAGTTTTCTGATGAAAGTTCTCAAAAGATGCAAGCAAGGTGATGGTTCTGTCTCTGAATCTATTTTCTCAGCAGATTCAGTGTCTTCAGTGAAAGGTTTATGAAAGTCTGCTTCCCAAGAGTTCTGACTTCTGGTTTTAGTTAGTCAGTCTCTCTTCTTCGGTGTGGAAGGCTGTTCCTCACTACCAGCAGTTCTTTTTTATAAGCAAAACTGCTCAAAGCTCTTACACATGGTAAAAATTATACCAAAGGCACTATTCCTATCTGTACCCCCAGTTTTATACACCTTGTGAAGTCAGTCCAGCCTACTCTTTTGATTGGTGGATGTATTTCAAGTTGTAATGTTCAGCAGTTCACACTTTTTCCTGGAGGTGTCTCTCTCATTCCACCCTAGGCTCTCCAGATTAAAAATAACATTACATTCCTCAATATTTTGTGTCTCTCCACTAACCTAGACCCTGTGGCTGTGGCCTAATGAGCCTACAGTAGTTTAGCAGATTGAGCATTTACTGGTAGGAAACATATCTGCCCTTTGATCTAAGGGAATCCTCAGCATAGAATACAATAGACCCTAGACTACATGTCTCCACTCTCCTGGGTTTGAGGTCTGAGCCATTCAGACCCAAATGAATCTTTACATTAATTTGATTAAACTAGTTCCTGGATTCTAGTCTTTTGTTATGCAACCATGTTTGAGAGACAGACTCACAAACTCAGTGTTTTTAATCTTTCCCAAGGTTTTTCCTGAGAGAATTCTTAAAGGACCAGTGGCTTAATTTTGAAACACAGCCCATGTGTACATAATATATGAACAGTAAAAATATGTATGGGCCTATCTAATCACACTTCCCAACCGAAGGAACATGGATTGGAATCTATTATTAATTCTGGGTGAGTGCTGAATATTGCTCTCCTGTTCCAATTGTCCATTTGGCTCAACCACCAGATAAGTTCCAAACTGACTGGTCCAGGGAGGGGGAGTTTGGAATCGAAGAATCTCATCTGTTTGAGGGAAGAGATTTTGAAATCTTATAAGGTTCTGTAGTGCAGAGGAGCTGGGGAGATGACCTGAACTTAGGAATGATAGCAGTCCTATCACTCAGTCCATGGAACTGTGGCGCACACACTCAATAACTGTAAAATATCACAGATGCTCTCCCAATCTTTATAAATACTTGCATTTCATATCAGACAACAGCTAAAATAAATGTCTGATGTGTTTCAGATCAAATGATCCTTTATCAAAGGCTAAAAAACTTTACACAACACCAAACTTAAATACACATAAATTAATGACATCACTAACGTGTCATAATTATTCAGTTTAAATTCATTGGCTTAGAGTATCTATGACAGTAGTAAACAAATCATGACATTTTAGTGATATCATTAATTTATGTGTATTTTAGTTTTGTGTTTGTGAAGTTTTTTTTAGCCTTTGATAAAGGATTTAGCCTTTGATAAAGTATAATTTAATCTGAAACGTGTCAGGCATTTATTTTAGCTGTTAACTAATATGAAATACAAATATTTATAAAGATTTGGAGAGCATCAGTGATATTTCATAGTTATTGGGTGTGTGTGTCACAGTTCCATGGACTGAGTATGCTGTATTTACTGATTGAGCACCACAATCCTTATGCATACCTTTGAAAGAAAAGTTGGCAGTTTTGTTTGGTAAGTGTACAGATTATGCTTCAACTACTTTTGTATGCATGTAAAACCCACTACCACTGACTTTACCATATAAAGACAATAGAAGCAACATAAAGATGTCACTTGAAACCACACCAAACTTGAATTTTTCTGGAACATCTCAAACGGAGAACCCTTTACAGTATGTGGACCAATTTTTGACTTCAGTGAGCACAGACAGTCCCTTTCTCCTAGAGGACAAGGGGCAAATGTTACCCCCTGAAGCAATGTCTTTGACAGAGGCTTTATGTGGTTGGAGAGAATGACCCACCAACTGAGGAAAATATATTGGAACATATCAAAAAAGGAAGCCTATATCCAACTTTAACAAATTCCGAGAGGACAACGGATCATTAAGAATCCAGCTTTCCGTATGGATAATAAAGTTTTCATGTGTGAATGGAAGAAAATTTTGAGCGAAGCCAGCACTAAATTGATGCAATTGATTGAAAAATTCAGTAAGAAGGAGAGTCCCACCTACCAGAGGAACTAAAAAACAAGAAAAAGAAATCTTGAAGTTCAAATCACATGAGGACTTTGATTTTTGTAATTAAAAAACTACTAGAGCTCATAACAAAACTAGTCAGAGACTTGAAGGCAGCAAAGCAAATAAAATGTATATGTGATAAAGGTGACTTTGAGAACAATCAAGTTTACAGCTGGATAAAAGATACTCAGTGGGGCATTTTAAAGAGAACACATAATGTCTTGTTTAACTTTAGCACTGAAGGAAGTGAGTTGGAGTTGGAAGATCACAACAGGGATCCTTTTTTAGACAGAGACCAAACGGGACCAATAGGGATTGAACCTCCAACACCACCACCACCAGAACCACATTGGAGCCCCAGGTTTAATAACCAGAGAGAAGGCAACAGACAGTATGGAGGAAACGAAGCAGGAGGGAGAAGAGAAGATGGGTACAGAGACCTGAGAGGCTACAACAGATATTGCAGACCATACAACAGACGGAGCTACCTGGGGAGATGGAGATGAGTGTAGATAATACAGACATGATCAACTTATCAAACTATGTCCTAAATGATAATGAAATAAGTCTTCTAAAGAAGGGACTGAGCTCTTGCCCCACCACCTTCCCTGAATAAAATGCAAACTGTAATAGATTTACATCTAGCCTGCAGAAAACTGAATTTAAAATCTTTTTTTTGCAAAAAGGCAACCCGAAAATAGTTCTCAGACCCAATCAACACACAGTAGTACTTTCAAATCAAACTCTGCCTTTAACCCCCCCTTTATGTCCAGCTGTTAATGTTTTCAAAGAACTTTGCAAAAGGGACTTGGAGAAATTGTTTGATAATTTACCCAATCTGAACTATAATAATCTAACCAGAAAAGAAAAAGAAGCTTGAAATAAACTACAAAAAAAAAATGATATAATCATAAAGCAAGTGGACTAAGGGAGCAGTATTGTACTCATGACCAAGCAGGACTACAAGACCGAAGTTAAAAGACAGCTTCGCAGTAGTTAGTTCTACCAAAAACTTAACATGGCTCCAACATGGGACTATAAATTTGCAATTGATGAGACAATAGATACGGCCCATGATCCAGGCTACATTCCAAAATCCACACAGAATTTTTAAGAACTGAATACCCGATCAAAGCAACTTTTTATACATTGCCAAAGGTGCACAAGGATATTGAGAGACCAGCTGGGCGGTCCATTGTCAGCAGCATTGGGTCACTCATGGAACATTTGTCCAAGTACATTGATTCCCACCTACAGTCATTTGTACAAATCCTGCCCCCATACATAAAAGACACTCAAAATGTTTTGAACTTGATTGAGAGACTATGTATTGATGATAAATGCCTTTTGGTTACACTAAACATTGAGACACTTTGCATTGATGTGCCTCATGAGGGCGCTCTAGACACAGCAACATTCTATTCGAATACAAGAAATGTCAATGAGTGGCCCCCTACAGCTTTCCTTTTGAAGTTATTAGAGCATGTACTAACAAAAATGTTTTTTATGTTTGATGGAGATCTTTTTTTTTTTAATGAAGGGCACTGCAGTGGGGGCTACCTGTATCCCTTCCATTGCAAATTTGTATGTTGGGAAATGGGAGCATGATGTCATCTATAATGAATGGATCAATAATTATATTAAACATATAGTACTTTGGAAGCATTATATAGATGATGTCATGCTGTTCTGGAGAGGGGGTCAAGAAACTCTGCAGGAATTCATGGATTTCCTATTTAGTACTAATGAGAATATGAGATTTAGCATTACTGCAGACCCCAAAGAAGTTCACTACGTAGACCTTACACTTAAGACAAACTCTAGTAAGAGCCAATATGGCTGCAAAATGATATTATTGATAGTAGTGAAAAGGAAAGAAAACATCTAGCACAGATGAAAGATTGTGTGCCTCAGTTCCTGGCTGACACAGACATGTGTGTTTGTATGTGTGTGTGTGGGGGGGTGTATAGATTGTATGATATCCAGATGTGCACAGACTTTTATACTAATAGGATGTATAAAAGAACCATTAAAACAACACAGATCCAATAGCAGAAGCACAGTTGTATGTGCTCTGAAATTCATGTTTGAGGCCCATCACTGCCACTGGTATAATCATTCATAAGATACACACAAGTGCATATTCTACCCGCTTATACTGTACCTGCTGCAGTGGATAAACAGAGGGCTTTATTCTCCAGTGCAATAAGCCTCTTATCTTTCACCAGCAATAAATAGATACTGAACCTGCCTGTGCCATATCTAGCTCATTGGATAAACAGATGGCTTCATTCTCTGGTGCTGTCTGACCCTTACCTTTCACCAAAACTAAATTCATCACAGTATGGAGAACACCTACCCTGTACCTGTCCCTGTGGATGAACAGGAGTCTGCAGTCTCCAGAGCTGTCACTCCCTCATATTTCACCATCACTAAAAGCCACATCAGTTAGGAAAAGCCTGCACTGTCTCTATCCACTCTGTACCTATCTCTGGATAAACTGAAGGTTTCAGTTTCCAGTGATGTCAGTCCCTCGCCTTTCACCAACACTAAATCCATTATATTGTAAGGAAGCTTGCACTGTATCTGCCCACTTTGTACCTGTTTGGATAATCACAGGGCTTCAGGCTCCAGAGTTGTCAGTCCCTTACCTTTCAGCAACACTAAATAAGTCACAGTATGGAGAAATCTTGCTCTCTACATGTATCAGTGGATAAACAGAGGTCTCCAAAGCTGTCATTCGTTCACTTAAACACATTACTACATCACCACATTCATTACAGGATCGTGAAAGCTTGCACTGTACCTGACCCTGTGTATGAATTTGGGGCTCCAGAGCTATCAGTCCCTCAACTTTCATCACTGTTAAATTCATTACAGTATGGAGAGCCTGCACTGTATCTGTTCCTGGGATAAACTGAGGGCTCCAGAGCTGTCAGACCCTCACCTTTCACCACTGCTACATTCATTAGTGTGGAGAAAGCCTGTACTGCACCTGCCCCTGTGGATAAAAAGGGGGTGCCAGAGCAGTCAGTCCCCCACTTTTCACCACCACCACATTTCATTGCAGTGTGGAGAAATGCTACCCTGTACTTGTATCTGTGGATAAACAGAGGTCTCCAGAGCAGTCAGCCCTTCACCTTTCACCAGCACTATTTCATCACAGTGTGGAGAAACTCTGAGCTATACCTGTAACAGTGGATAAACAGGGCTTAAGAGCTGTCAGTCCCTCACTGATCAGCATCACTACATTCACCACATGGTGTCTCTACCCACACTGTACCTATCTCTATGGATAAACTGAGGGTTTCAGTTTCTAGTGATCTAAATCCATTACCTTTCATGCATACTCTACCTGCTTATACTGCACCTGATTCAGTGGATAAACAGAGGGCTTTATTCTCCAGAGCTATAAGCCCCTTACCTTTTACCAGGAATAAATACATAGTGAACCTACCTGTACCAAGCCTGGCTCATTGGATAAACAGATGGCTTCATTCTCTGGTGCTGTCTGGCCCTTACCTTTCACCAAAACTCAATTCATCACAGTATGGAGAACATCTACCCTGTGGATGAACGAGAGTCTGCAGTCTCCAGAGCTGTCAGTCCCTCACATCTCACCATCACTAAAAACCATATCACAGTTAGGAAAAGCCTGCACTGTTTCTACCCACACAGTACCTATCTCTGTGGAATGCAGAGGAGGAGGACATGCGGAGCTGTAGCTGTACTGTCTATAATTTGACACCATATTCTGCTGTATGAGAGACACTGAGAGCTTCAGATCTTCAATAAGGAAAACTCAATATACAGTACTTGTATGCTTCTTTTTAGCCATAAAAACAAGCTGAAACTAGTAATCATGTCATCACATAAGTCATGTTATGCACAAAATAAGATTGAAATACGGTTACTGTTATTGCAAACCTCATTCCTCACTGGGAAACACTGAGTAACAGAGAAAAAATAGTGTGGTAAACAGGTTGCTTGAGCTCAGGGATTGCTTTAAAAGTCTGATGTCCCTTTTTCCCATGTGACAGTAAAATGTCTGCAGAGCTCTGCCCTGCAGCTGTGAAAAATGAGATTGGTAAGGTGGACACAAAAGTATTTAGAAAACATGTGGATGGCAACACTTTGTTGCTTGCTTCCAGTTGCCATCCATGTCTCACAGTTACTGTAGAAATATCCCCAAAGGATAGTTCCAGCGGGTCAAAAGAAATTGTAACATTGAGGGGGCATTCCACAAGGGAGCAGGGGAACTTAGTAACAGATTTTAAGAAAGAGGCTATGCGCATAGCCTAGTTATGGAAGCGTGTATCTTAGCACAACAAAAAACAAGAAATGATCTTCTTAGTACTGAAGCTCGAAGTAGCACAGAAGGTAACAGATTTCATTTTGTTGTGAGTTTTTAAACCCATGCTAGTCATGCAGAGAGGCTCATTAGAAACAACTGGAATATTTTAGCCAGTGACAAGGGTTTGCAAGAAGTTACCAAAAATCTCCCTATTATGTCCTACAGACGTGCATCTTATTTAAAGGATGGACTGATAAAAAGCCATTTAGAAACAGGCAAAGTGAAACATGGCTTGATAATATAAAGGGTTGTTTTCAGTGTAGAAAATTGTGTTTTCTGTACACATATCATGCCTGGCAAGGATTTTGCATGTGGTTTAAATGATCAGAAATATGAGATTAGACCACTAATAACATGTAGTACACCTGGCGTCATTTTATTTAGCAGAATGTAGTTACCAAGCATTGTTAGCAAGACTGTTAGGCTATTTAAAAACCAAGCTGGAGGACACATAAGGGCAATCGAGAGAGGTGACCCTACCTATGCAACTGCATTGCATGTACTAATCTGAAAATGCAAGTGAACATGCTTTTAAATTTAAGGGAATAGAGAAAGTATTCCCCAATCCAAGGGGTGGTAACTTTAACAATAAAGTTTTAAAAAAGGAAACAGAATGGATTTATGATTAAAAGCTAATAAACTGTCAGGTTTAAATTCAGGCTTCGAACTGAAACCTTACCTTGAGGAATGTTGATGTCAGCACTAGTCTGTCTTTAAGTTTATACGAGTTACTAGCACTTTAACTTTTACCTTGTTTTTCTCATTCACTGATTGTCTGGTACAAGGACACTTTATATGAAGCACTTATGCACTTTGTAGTAACCAGGAGGATATATTTGTTTACTACTGTCATAGGTACTCTAAGCCAATGAATTCAAACTGACTAATTATGGCACTTTAGTGATGTCATTAATTTATGTGTATTTAAGTTTGGTGTTTTGTAAAGTTTTTTAGCCTTAATAAAGGATCATTTGATCTGAAATGCGTCAGGCATTTATTTTAGCTGTTGTCTGATATGAAATACAAGTATTTATAAAGATTTGGACAGCATCAGTGATATTTTACAGTTATTGTGTGTGTGTGTCACAGTTCCATGGACTGAGTATGCTGCATTTACTGAGTGAGCACCACAATCCTTGTACGTACCTTTTTTTTAACATATCAGATTTTATTGTTATTCCTCAGCAAAATAAGCTTTCTTCCAGAACAATATAGGATTATACACTATACATATCAAAGACTATATCTACAAACAGATATAGAAGTCAGTGACACAACCTCCTGATAACAGCACCAAGCGGCCAAAAGCCCTAACTAAACAGAAGAAAGGTGCTTCCATGAAATGAGAGTGATAAAGAACTAACTGATGGTGGCTAATAGCTTATTATCCTAAAATTATAACTTACCAGGCCAGCTCCATCCAAGGTATAATCACAGATACCTCCCTATGGGTATAAGGAGTTAAGATGCCACATGAAAATGAATGGTCATCAATGGATTGGTGGGAGGGGGAGGTGGGACTGAGCACAGATGAGACTGCAGATAGGTGCCGCACTTTCTCTGATATCTATCGTGTTGCCCTAATTGAGAGAAGGAGAGTCTTTCCATAATCGTCGCTTGTGCCAAAGCCACTTTCCACATTGAAAGTGGTGGGAAAGGGACTTTTCTCCAGTGCATCAAAATCACTCATTTATCCTCAATAAGAGACACTAAGACCCACTTCTGGAGAGCCAGGGGAAGCATGTCAAGAGACGAGGGGTTGCCAAGAAGGAGCGTAGTGTTGGAATGCATAATAGGGTTGGAATGCATAATAGGGTAGCCTACTACCTTAGAACAGTTCTTAAGGATTATCTCCCAAAATTGGAGGATATGAGGGCACTCCCAAAGTATGTGCAGCAGGCCAGCTGAGGGGCAGTGGTACTTCCAGCCATAGGAGCTGGGTTTGTAAAATTTTTGGTGGGTCCCAGAGGTCAGAGGTCAAAGCCCCACCACCTGGTCCAGGGATCAAAGCCCCACCTTCTGGTCCAGGGGTCGGAGGTCAACCTCCCACCACCGGGAGATCAGGGTCCTATTTCATCTCTGGCTTTTACCCTCTCATTCCTACTGCTAGGTTTCCCTTCCCTGATCTTGTGCCCATACCATGCATTCTTACATTTCCCTACTGTTTCTGTCCCCCACCTCCGCTGAGAGGCTGTTCCATGCATCCACAGTGCTTTCTGGCTTTCTATGAAAACATACTTCCTCATGTTACCCTCTAGCCTCATATCATAACCCCTCATTCTTGAACATCCCTCTTGTGCCTTATATATGCCTTTATATCTGCACACCCCCAGCCATCCCTCGGTGGTGGTTACTGTCCCCCAAACAAAGGATCTGTTACAACTCTGTGCACATCATGTGCTGTGCTGGCCTGTAATCGTACTTAGTACTGCACTGAGCCCCAATCCCCAAATACAGTACTGCTTTATTTAGAAGCTTGTGCTATCAACCTACCCTGGACCGCCATTCTTATGTAGCACTGAGGTTATAGTACTTTGGCCCCTTACAGCACTGCACGCTGCAAGCCACATCAGGCTGTCAGCTGATTTTTTTATTACGTTGAGTTGGGGGATTTCCCCACACACACACCTGACCCCCCCTCAGGTGGAAGAAAAGCCCCCCAACTCAAACCAACAACACCCAATCCAACAGCCAGCAAGCAACGAAAGTAGCCTAGCACAGATATAGTACAGCACAGCACAGGAAATGTGACAAAACAACGCTGCATTCTTTGTAGCTGAATTAAACTTGGAAAGCAGGCAGAGACCCACTGGAAATGCATGAAGGGGAAATCAACTTGGAAGTTCAGTACTGTAAATCATCCACATCTGGTTCTACTAATTTACGAAATGCACTTCAGTTCAAAATTATAATTTCTTAACAGTAAGCTGTGTGACTAAAGCTCTTTCTTTTCTGCAGTACACTCACTTCGTATTTCTGTTCCACATGGATGAGAGGCCTTTTTTTTTTGAATAGCCCCACTGAAACTGTACTTACTAATTAACTGCATCAATGGGCTATTACGGAAGCCTCACCGATGTGGGGCTGAATAGAAATGTGAACTTTTAGTATACTGCAGCAGTAGCAAAGAAGCTTTAGTCACCTATAGCTTACTACAGTGTATGGTGGAATGATTTTATGCATGGACTTCCATGCCTGGAATATGCTTGTTGTGCTACAGTAGTGACATCATTATATAGTGTACGATGGAATGCTGTTATTGTTAAAAATCCATCACTTTCGAAATGTTGTTATGCTGTAGTACAGTAGCTATGTCATCGCAGCTGTTATGCTGCACTAGCTACGTAGCTACTACATAACAACATCAAACGCGCTAGCACATGCGTGTTATAAGACAGGATGCGGCGGTAAAAACAACAGTGAAACAAGCGGCAAAGTGGAGAAATAAAACAAGGTAAGTTGTGCTTCGTAACAGCATTCCATTCTACACTATAAAAAACAATGTATACCCAGCTATCCATAACAAGCTGGGTTACTTCATCTCGAGGTCGCCAATGGAGAACGAAACTCTCAAACTACGCTCTCAAGGTTCAAATGGTCACCGGGGCAACCTCTTGATGAACTAACCAGCTTGTTACCTATAGCTGGGTATACATTATTCTCTATATACTGTATGATGGAATGCTGTTATACATGGAATTCCATGCCTGGAATATGCTTGTTCTGCTGCAGTAGTGACATCATTATGTTGTTCTGCTGCAGTAGTGATGTCACTACTACAGCAGAACAACTTGGAATGCTGCCACATAATTGCTTTTCTCTATCCAGTTAAGCTGGAAGTTTTTTTTTTTTTAAACATGAACTTGCAGAAACATCTACAGCACACTGCATAAGTTAAAGAAAAAATGTTAACATTTCTGTTCTCCATTGTCTTTACTACCTGATTTTGAGTGATTTTCTATGCTGTGACTGCCCATACACTATAAAAGATTGTGTATGAGCAGTCATACACAAACAAGAATACTCTTGTATCTTGAGGTTTCCTTGGTAACAGAGCACCTCTTGAGCTGTGCTGTCAAGGTCATTTGTTACCAAGGAAACCTCTCGATAAAAGAATATCCTTGTGTATGACTGCTCATACTACTACTCTAGCACAACGACCAAGAATGTTACCACACAGCTCTTGTAAACTTGAATTTACAGAAAAAGCTGCAGCACATTAATTCAGTAATTTGAGCCCACCACCAACACTCAAGTGCCCCCCCCAATCCACAGTTCACTGAAAAGCATAGTGTCTGAAATTTTATTTATTTAGTTTTTGTTGACCAGGTAAGTGCACTAGACAAATCCTGCCTATTTTCAGGCACAACCTGGGGGAAGGGGCTACAGATGAATGCCAACTGACCTTGAACCAGATTAAGCTGTTGGTGGTATTTTTACTGAATGAGGGAAATTTGGCCAAGACACCGGAGAAATTCCCCTACTCTGCTGCTGCATTGTGGCCGGTAGGGGGCCCTGCCATTTGTGTGATGGATCAGTCGATGGCTGAGACTGGAAGAGTGAGGTTGGTGGAAGAGGAATCAGTGGAACTGCTTAGTATGGATATTGCAACTGAGGTATCTGATTCTGTAGAAGCGGTGGTGGGGAGCACCCGAGGGGTGGCCAGCTTATCGCCTGCGAAACCATCTCTAATATAGAGTCAGGAGAGATGCTTGATTTACACCAAAAAAAAACAATGTTTAGAAGAGGAATTGGTCAGAATAAAACAGCAGATGGATAACTTGCTAGCACAGCGAGATGACGACCGTAAACGGAAACGTTCAGCTGTTTCTCCATTATTGGACAACTCTTTGGGTCCTTTGAAGGTGCTGGCGACTGTAGAGCATGGAAATCCATTTCCAGACCAGGAAGAAAGGCCCCCATGATGTGAATGGAGTGAGGGTGATGATGCCAGCTGGTCACCGGAAAAAGCGCTCCTCTCAGCCGGATGGACGCCCCTGCACAAGGAGTATGGCAGCCAGACCCAGTTTGTTTGCCGGTAGGATCGGCAAATCCATTGTCTTTCTCTCCCGTGATGGATTCAGGAGGGACATTTGATGTTTCAGGTACTGTTGCCTCTGGGGTTTCGAAAAAACAGCAGGGGGTGGAGGTAGCTTTGGATCCTTCACAATCTGATCAGAGGAATTTTTCACCAGAGGAACCGGAGGTTTCTGTTGCGGGCCCGCCCCCAACTTATGCAAGCCACTTCCATAAAACCATCGATTTGGTGAAACGCAGAAATGCAGTAAGGTTGAGATATGTGGGACAGAAGGAGTCGACACCTGATCGTTTTCATGTGGGGAAAATCTTGCTTAAACAATCCATGGGGTTTTCCCCTTCAGAGGTTTATGCCTTAATCCATGCACCAGGAGAAAGTACTTTTGATGTTAGTTTTCGTACTCCAGCTTTGCTGGAGAAATTCTGGTGTAGATTTTCAAATTTAAAAACCAACCCTTTATGGATAGATTTTCTGGTGATACCCTTGACTAAACAACCTTTTAGGGTAATTACTATTCTTTTCCGCAATGAAGGGGTTAATATACCTGATGTGGTATACTGGTTGGAAAAACGATGTACAATTCAGGGGAATCCTTCCCCAATTTTGGATGATGAAGGTTTTTGGACTGGGGGTTGGAAGTTTAAGATTAAATTACACCAATCGGAGCACGATGTTATTCATCTGCCTAATTGTTTTTTCATAGGTCAGGATGAGGGGTTTCTGTTTTATCCTGGGCAGCCTAGGATGTGCTTTAAATGTGGATCTACAAAACACATTAGTACTACATGTGAGGTATTGAAATGTACATATTGTGGGGAATTAGGCCATGTTAGTGCACATTGTTTTCAAGACCCCAAATGTAACCTTTGTGAGGAGGCAGATCATGTATTTACTGATTGTCCTTGGGCAGCCAGGAACACAGAAAATGCAGACTTTGGAGTCCAGGATTATTACATTAAAGAAGCTATTACCCCCACTGTGTTTTCTGGGCCTCAAACTCCTGGTAATAGACATATGCCGCAGATACCTGAATGTGGACCCCCCCCACTTTGGTTGTTGAAACTGGGGGTGGTATAGCACTGTCCACTGCACAGGAATAGTTAGGGGGGCCCATTATTTCATCAGATCCTTTACCTAGTTCCCAAGATTTTGTGGTGGTTCGTCCAAAGAGAGGAAAGGGTGCTAGGCCAAAGGGTTTGAAAAAAACATCCGAACCTTTAGAAGAGACGAATAATTATGAGGTATTGTGAGATGTTTCTTTGGATCAGGAGACAGAACCTACTGAAGTGGCAGGAAGTCTGCTCTTGGGAGGGGATTTATTGGATCCAGGTGGACCGCGGGTTGGTACCTCCGGGCCTAAAACTAGTGGTAGGATTACCCGGGCCTCTAGTAAAATAAAGTGAGTTTTTTTTACTTTTTTGATTTATGATTAATCTTCGTTATCAGTTTCACATCGCATCTTTGAATATAAATAGCATCCAGTCCGAATTTAAAAGACTGGCTACATATGGGCTTTTTTTACAATCTGATTTAGATTATATATTTTTTCAAGACATCCGTCTGCATTCTCCAGGTCTTTTGGAGGTGGCCTCTGTGGGTTGGTTGTGGGGGGATAGCTACTGGTCTCAGGGGTCTGAACAGTGTTCAGGGGTAGGGATTTGTTTTTTTTTCTCCAGTAAAAATAATTCGGCATTTAGAGATTTTGGAAGGGAGGGTTCTCATGTTAGATGTTGTTTGGAAGAATTTACCAATGAGACTAAAAAATATATATGCACCCCAATTAAAATATGAAAGGGTAAGGCTTTTCCGCATCAAACAACCTTTTTTATTTACTAGTATGCCGGTTATTTTTGGAGGGGATTTTAATTGCTCTTTCCCTCAGAGTGGAAGTAATATATTTGGAAAAAAACAATATTGTGATGTTTCCTGTTTGTTAAAACTCATTTCTGAAGTAGGTATCATTGATGTGTTTGAGTCTGGTAATATAGGAGCTTCCCATACATATGCTTGTGGCCCTCACACATCGCGGATTGATTATTTCTTTACTTCCACCGGTTTTAGCATTCGTAAGGCTGTAGTTAGTGATGTGGCAACCTCTGATCATCGTATGTTAAATTTGACAGTACGAAATATATCTGAACAAAGGCGGGGTCCAGGGTTCTGGAAGTTAAATATTTTCTTATTAGATCTACCCATGGTACAGGCAGGGTTTCAATATATCATGAAAGCTAGGAAATCTGTGTTTTTCCTTTATGAGGATAAAAATCAATGGTAGGAAGATTCGAAACATGATTTTTGTTCTTATTTTCAGTCAGTAGGGAGGCTTAATGGTTCTTTTAAAAGACACACTTTGTGGCACCTTAGAGCACAGCTTAGGATTTTGGTGGCCCAATACTATGAAGAGGGTAAAGGTGATTTGGGTGCTATTAAGATTATTAAAAATAAACCATCAGTTTTCCCAAAAGAACTGATGCAGGGGGTGATCAAACAGCAACAATACCGGGTTTTTGGGAAAAAATCTGATACCGTTCCTTTTGACACCCTGGCTCAGGTAAGGGAACAAAGAATTATGGATGCCTTACAACTCCCTAATGGTATGAAGGTCACAGACAACCCAGCCATATTGAATGAAATTGGGAGGTATTTTTCTAAAATTTTTACAAGTACTGATTTGTCAAAGGATGCAATATCAGATTGGTTGAAGGAATGTGACCTCCCTCATATTTCTGAGGAGTGTGGTCAAAATTTAGTTTCTCCTATCTCTGCTGCAGAACTTAAGCAAGTCATTTGGTCCCTTTCTAAAGGAATGTCCCCAGGGTCTGATGGCCTATCGCACGCCATTTATAAAGTAATATGGGAAGTACTAGGGGATGAACTTGTGGTAGTGTTAAATAGTGCTCTTAGTACAGGAAGTTTACCACCTAGTATGTATGAAGGAGTTTTGGTTCTCTTATTCAAGGATGGGAATAAAGAAGATTTAAAAAACTGGAGACCAATCACTTTGTTAAATACCGATAGTAAAATCTTGATGAAGGTACTAGGGAATAGATTGGTGAATGTATTGAATGATATAATTCACCCCACACAGTTTAGTGGGGTACCCTCACGTAAGATACAGGATGCCCTGATTCTTATTAGAGAAATTCTGCATAAAGGCACTACCCAGGAATTATTAGGACATTTAGTTAGTCTAGATCAATCTAAAGTTTTTGATAGGGTTGAATATACCTACATGTGGGCAGTTCTTTCTAATTATGGGTTCCCAGATAAGTTTATTTCATGGTTACAAATATGCTATAAAAACATTAGTTTATGTCCTAGTATGAATGGATGGATAGGAGGTAAGATTTTAGTCAATAGAGGGGTGAGGCAGGGTTGTCCTCTAAGTCCTCTCCTTTATTTGTTGTCTCTGGACCCATTGTTATATAGATTGAATAAACAGGACGATATAATGGGTCTCTCTGTGAGTAGTATAGATTTACAGTTACTTATGCAGATGATTTGTGTCTAATATTGGCAGATAAATCATCAGCCTTTTTGGCTCAAGAAGAGTTGAGGGTGTTTTCAGAAGTAACTGGTTCTGTTATCAGCTACCAGAAATGTAGTATTTTATCCATTGGTTGTGAGGGTACAGTATGGAGTTCAATATGGCATTTTCCAGTAGTGACCTCTTATATTAGAATTTTGGGTATTTTTTTGGGTAATCCTGATCCCCAGTTTTATAATTGGGAAGAGAAAATTCGTACTGCACAAGGTTTGGTAACAAAATGGAATTCTTGGCGTGTGTCTAAACGTAAAAGGATATATATGATAAAATCACATCTGTTACCATTGTTTCAATTTTTGTCGGCAGTGTTTCCTATCTCAAAAATACTGGAAACTTCAGTGTACAGTGTGTATTTCCAGTGTCTTTGGGCGAGTCGCCTAAACCCTATAAAAAGAGGAATTACCTATTTACCTATCACCCAGGGAGGATTGGGAATGATTAATCCAATATTTTTTTTTATGTTACCTTTCTTTTTCACAATATTGTCCCGTTGGCTCACAATGAGTTAAGATTATGGTGCCCATGGGTTATGGATGAGTTTGGATCCCTATTTGCACAGTGGGCCTCTTTAGGCTACCTTTCTAAACAGGTGAAAATTTCCTTTTTAGCAACTTATTGGAAGGATGTGGTGGGTATACTCAAACTATGGGAATTGCCTTATCACTATCTAAATACTGGCACTTGGAAAATGGTTTATGACTGGTTGTTGATAACCTGGTTCCATGAGGACCCTTGGTTTATGATACTTCCCTCAGCTGATATAAAAATTATGACAGGTTTTCTTCATTGTTCCCGAATCCCAACATTTATGTGGGATTTTATATGGCTTGGCACCCTCCAAAAATTGGGAGTAAAAGGGAACATGAAACATAAGGGTGTGGTGGAATGGATGTGTCCTAGAGTTGATACATGTAGTGGGGTAACTGAGACTATGCAACATTTGTTTATAGATTGTCCCTATGCAGTGGAATTTTGGATTTCCTTTCATAAATATTGGGTCTCTGGGCCTTTTCAGAGGGAGGATCTGGATGTGTGGGTTAGGAACATTTTACCAGGTGAATGGGTCCAGTTTGACTCTGGGACGTTATTGTTATTTATGGGACATGTTAAGTTTCAATTATGGCAAGCCCGCTGCGCATTAACTTTAAGACAGCAGGTATTATCTAGTGCTTATGTGTTCTCAATGGTTCAGAGAGAGATCTTTAGATGGAGAGACTATGAGCACAATACAGCCTTCCCTGATCTTTATAAGTTATGGTGGAGACATATGTCTTGGCTGGATACTGGGTGAACATAGTCCTCTCTTTGTGCCTGATGGGTAATTATTTTTTTTTCTGTAATTTCTAAATAAGAATAGGATAATGGACTTTTTAGTATGTAATACTGTTTATTTCTGTTTCATAACAACTTATATATTTTTGTATGATGTCCATTTTGTAGTTTTATGGTGTGCATTTGTTTCAAGTTTGTTTTTCTGTATTAGACAGCCAGTTCTGATATGTATGACTGTAATACTTATTTATTTTTGTTATGATTTGTATTTTTTATTTTATACGAGGTACTACTGTGTTGTATTAATTTGATTTTGTTCTTTAAATAAAAAATTCCCCTACTCTTTTTTGATAAGTGCCATGAGATCTTTAACATCCACTTGAACTACCACCAATCCAGGCAGATGGGACCGCGGTTTAACGTCTCATCCGAAAGACAGCACCTCAGAAGTGCAGCACCCCTCTCATGCTGCACTACAGTATCAGTACTGGGATATTAACCCAACTGCCAGATGTGGGAACTGAACCCACAGCCCTCTGATCTCCCGGCCTCAGAGGTAAGTGTGCTACCTACTGAGCCACTGACACTGCAAATAGGCAAATAGGCATGGATCATGCCACTACACTGTAAAACATAATATATAGGCATCCAAACACAAGCCTGTGTCTTCATCTCAAGTTTTCTATGGCAACCAGTGAACCTCTTGAACTTCGTTCTCAAGGTTCCTGGTGGTTGCCATAAAAACCTCTCAATGCAGACACAGCCTTGTCGTGTATGCCTATACATTATTCTCTAGGTTTGTTAGATCAGAGTATAACAATGACAGTCGCAGGCTCTCCCTCTTCTTCCATTCCATTCATCATCAGGTAGTTGAGGTTCATATTTTTGTCCCAGCCACTTTCTCCCTCACGAGTAAAACTTCATTTTTTTAATAGACCACTAATGCAGTAATTAATTACTGCATCAATGGGCTATTAAAAAATGATGGAGCTTCTGTGGGACAGAACAGAGTCAGAAATATGAACTTAGTTTACAACAGCAAACAAACTTTAGTGACACATAGCTTAGTACAGTTTGTTCAGATCAGACTCCGAGAATACCATAACAGTTAGTTACAGACTATCCCTCTCCTTCCATCCCATTCATGATTAGCAGCACAGCATCAGTTTTCCTTTTTATTCATTGCCCATATATCTTCCACTCCCTAGCTGAATCCCATCTTCCAACCCCTTGCAGTCTTCTCCTTGACTTCCCCAGAAGGTAGACCACTTTTTACACTGCATCGGTCACAAATCACGAGTCAGCTTTAGTACAAAAGGAACTGGATAGGTGCAAGCACAGTCTCACAAAAGCTCTCACCATGCCCTGCCTATCCTTACCATTACTTTTTGCATTAAGAAGACTATTCATCAAGACTACCCTGTCTTGAGCAAAGATCAGTTTTTAATGAAAGGACATTACTATGAAAAAATTGTCCAGTCATGTCCCGACTGGCACTTGTGTACTGCTGGCTGGTCACACAACATCTTTAATATTTTGTTCCCCTTCCAAGTAAGGATGCCATCAGTTCTGGTTTAAAGCAGCAGTGCATGAATGAGGAGACAATCGTGACCTATACTTTTTTTAATACTATTTTAGATTGACCCTTATTCTCCTGACATGTATGACACCCTTCTTTCTCTATTTTGAGTCTGCTTTACTACCTTTGTTCACATTTGAAATATTAAATGGAGTACTCCTTTTAAGATGGCTCAGACTAGGTTTTCATCAGAATTTGCAGCTGTTTTGAACACCTATTGTTCCAGAAGGTCAGGGAGCCCTGTCTACTGCATTATAGTTCTGTTTTAGTCACAACAGAAGTGATTTTAAACAACTATGTACAAAAACAGCAAAGAATACTGATGAAAACCTGGTCTGAGCCATAGAAGAAAAGGAGCGCTCATCTTCAGATGTGACAAAAAGTACTCATAATGTGAGGTCAAACTGCGGAAAGATCATACAAGTCAGTAGACCAAGGGAGGGGCAATCTAAAACAGAATAAAAAGCATAGGTGAAAATTTTCACCACATTCATGCACTGCTGCTCTAAGGACACTGTGACTTCAGACAGTTAGTGGAAACAAGCTGCAGAGAGTCCTTGGTTACACGCTATATTATTATAGTGTGATAACTTACTGGAGCCTCCATCATGGACCACGTACAAGATTGCTTATTCCCACATAGAAGCATATCATGCATTCGATTCTATTCCTCCACTTGAATAATCACTTCTGTTTAACTTCTATACCAGGCTTCACATAGGGCCAGGATGATAAAGGTAAAAAAGGCCAAGAATATTCCAGAAAAGGTAACTTAAAAAATATTTCTATCTAAACAAACTGATCTGAGACTTGGGTTTATTTGTTAGATAACAAAACCAAAATATGTGTGGTTGCTGGTTGGAGACAGCATATATAATACCTTAACTCTTGCAACTTGCCAACTCCATCTCATACCACTGTACCCTTAACCCTTCCACATACAGTCTAGTCAGACAACAACATCAGTGACATCCCAGTTCCCGCTCTAGTCCCACACAGACATCTCACCCCACCTGATGCATCCCCAAAGATGATCCATTCACATCCCCAGTTTGCCACCGGCACCTTACCTGGCTAGTGCTTTCACTTTCTGGATGGCTCTCTTGATCTCTTAAACTGCTGCTGCTCTGACCTAGGTGGTATAGTATGGTACTGCAGCCTGGAACTGGGTAGATTATGGTGCTGGTCATTGGTCTACTGCCCTGCCCTGAGCCCCCTGCTGTGCTCTGACTGAGTCTGACCCAACCAACCACCTATTGCTCTCAGTCGCTCCCTCCCACATGGCCCACACACACTCTCACTGACATGGACTCTTGAAGACCTTCCCTTGGATACTAGGCTGGCTTGGATGGCTCCCTGCTCCATCACCCTGAGCACCCTCTGCTCTAGACTCTCTGTCGCAGCCTCACTAGTCTCTCAAGTGGCAGGCCTCTCCTTGACTCTGCTACCATTGGTGCCACTGACTTTCTCTCTCTCTCTCTCTCTCTCTCTCTCTCCTTGAGTCCTTACCTTGGTGACCAGGTCCATCTCACCAGTCGGTGGGTGCTGCTCCCCCACTGTGACTCAAGAGACCTCCCTCCTTCCTCCTCCTTGCCTCGAATCTCGATGGACAGACTAGGACAGCTCAGCCCTACTGCTTCTTTGGGGAACTCCTCGAACTGCCTTCAGCCCTCCTAATCACTACTGCTGCTGCTCTGACACCCACTCCGACCACTCACACTATATGCTGATGACTGATTATGCCCCAGCACTCACTCACCTCTCCACTCCTTGAAGCCTGCTTTCATTCAAACCATACTGCTGCCCAATCAGAATGCAGCTCCCTCTCATTCAGTAGGCACATGCTTGCACAGACAGGGATTTGGGGCCAATTGAAAATGCCACCACCACGGACCACCAATGATAGAGGCAGAGGGTTGGGATAGCTCGGGGGGGGATTGCTCGCTGCACCCATGCCGCCGTATCCAGCAGGGTCACACACAATCACACGTCCAAAATGGTGTCAGTTTCAAAAAATGCCTCCATAGCCCACCAATAAGGATGGAGCTCACTGGGGACAGGGACAAGCGATGGCCATGGCCTGGGATGGGTCATAGGGGGCATGCAGATCCAAAAAAAAAAAAGATAGAAAAAAATGTGCATGGGAAAATATTGCTGGGGCTGAGCCCACATCCAAAAATATTGGTGGGGCACATGCCCCATGGGCCCATACAACCCGGCGCCTATGCCTCCAGCATGTAGAGTGGTTAATGAGGCCCATTTTCTGTAGTACTACTGGTGTTCTATACCACCTAAGTAAAATTTTCTTCTGAATGGTCTGGCTCTTGACATCTCTATATGCCATGAGGGCCAAATGAACACATTGGCTCCAAATATCAGTAGAGAGTGGAGTCCCTAAATCTGCTTCCCAATGGGCCCTACAAGCTTCGGAGGGGGTCAGGCTGTGCCTCCCTCATCATTCTGTAAAACTTTCCTGCAATGCCTCGTAGGGAGGATGACTTGTGTAGCTCTTCCAGCCACTGCCATCGAGGGTCACTGGAGGTTTGAGAACGCAACTTCATAATCGAGCTACGTATTTGTAAAAACTTCCAGAAGTCCTGAGTTGGTAGGGAGAACCGTGCCTGTAGCTGCTCAAAGGACATCAAATCTTGAGTACTGGGGATATACAGGTCTTGCATAAGTTGGATGCTCCTTCCAGCCCAGCTGGCCCGGAGAATAGGCTGGTCACCGATGAGCAGGCTCCTGTTGTTCCGGGGGGGGGGGGTATAATGCAAAGGCGGATACCACACTTTCTTTGGTGTATGGGATAACTCCATACATTTCTTCCATGCTTTTTTAGTGGATTCCATAACTGGAGTGAGCCCGGTGGGCTGCCAGATTCCAGGGAGCAGCAAGTACCATAAAGAGGTAGCGGGGGCTATGCTTCACTCCAGGGCTACCCAACCGGGAGGTACAGGGATGGGGACGAATCATTTCACTGCTTGAGCAGCTAGGAAAGCCCACTGATAATTCTGGAACCAGGGGAGCCCCAACCCACCCATGGTCCAGTGCGCACGCAGTTTGGCCTTGCTCCAGAGAGGAGCTTTCCCCTCCCAAAGCAACAGGGAGATCAGCTTAGCTATGCTGCAAAACAATCAGGTAGACAAATGTATAGGAAGGTTAATAAATAGGTACGTCAGCCTCGGGAGCATAAACATATGAACAGCCTCCACCTTAGCACTGAAGGACAGGTGGAGTCTGCGCCATCTATCCACCTCCGCCGAAAGGGAGGCAAGCAAGGGGGAGAAGTTAGAGAACTCCAAGTCTCTCCATCTTTTAGGGATAATCACACCCAAGTATATAAAGGTGTTGGGAGAACAGGCAATATCGGTGCCTTTTAGACAGTCCTGAGAACAAGAGCTATTCAGCGGGGCAAGAGTAGTCTTTTTCTGATTGACCACCAGGCCAGTCAGCTGTGAAAATGCCATCAGAATA
This sequence comes from Neoceratodus forsteri, assembly GCA_016271365.2. Lineage (NCBI taxonomy): Eukaryota > Metazoa > Chordata > Ceratodontiformes > Ceratodontidae > Neoceratodus > Neoceratodus forsteri. The sequence goes on from CM028130.1 coordinate 867,021,608, forward strand.
CCCAAGGGGTTGACAATGAGGTGCCGGGCTGTGAAATGGTGAGCAGGAAGTAGTCCGCATAAGCGTTCACTAAGTACTCTTGACCCTGGACTGAAATGCCAACCACCTCCTTGGTCTGAATGAGTTTCCTGATAAGCAGGTCTAAGGCCACCAGGAAAAGTAGTGGGGACAGGGGGCAGTCCTGTCGGATACCGCCAATATAGTTGGAAAGGGGAGGAGATATTTTTGTTAGTCATGATTTTGGCAAAAGGAGCATTATACAGAGTAGAAACCCACCCACAGAAGAAAGGGCCAAAGCCATAAACCTTCAGGACTTCATGTAAGTAGCCCCACTCCAAGGAATCAAAAGCCTTGGAAAAATTAATTGCCAAAGCTGCTGCCGGATCAGGGGAGTGCACGGCGAGCCACTTGAGATTTAGTGCTTGCTGAAGATTATCAGCCCCAGTTTTCCCTTTAACAAACCCTGCCTGGGAGGGATGGATAATATGTGCAAGAACAGTGACCATTCGCATGGCAAGGATTTTAGTTGCTATTTTAGTGTCCACTGAAAGGAGAGAAATTGGGTGGACGTTAACTCAATCATGGGGGTCGGATGACTTTTTAGGCAGCAGTGTCACCAGTGTTTCCCTTATCTTGGGAGGGAGAATCCCCAAATGATGCACCTCCTGGAGGGCTGATAACAAGGGGGAGGAGATCTGATCTACCATCAGCCAGTAGAGTTAAACTGTCATCCCATCCGGACCTGGGGCTTTCCCTGCTGCCATCTTGGAGAGGGCTGCCTGCAGCTGTTGCTCAGTGAATGGCTGTTCCAGAGTTGAGGCAGCTTCCTGTGATAATTTGGGGAGGTCTATGGACTTACAAAAGTCTGCCAGCTTTTGAGGGAGGGTGTCAGGTGCCGCTGTGGCCCAGGACTGATATAGCTTTTTTTTTGTGTTATTTCTTTATCCTCCTTCTTGCCTCCTGGTCTACCACTCCTTCTGGCTGCTCATGCCTCCCATGACCCCCTCGCCCTGACCCCCCTCCCCACACCCCCAATCGCAGCTGACCCAGGGGTGGCCCGGCGTATCCCTTCGCCGGGTGGGTCCCCCTTCTCCAAGGGGGAAGGCACCAGGAGGAGCAACCAACACACTAGGCATCAGTCCCTGAGTGCTGCTGAGGTGGGTTTGGAGGCATCAGGGCATCTCAGGCTGACAGGAGCACAGCGCCATCATACGGCAGACCAGGAGGCCGGATTTTCCGTTTTCTCCCCGGGGCGTGGCGTGCCACTAACGTCTGGGCAATGTGCATTGAGGCTCCACTTGCTGGTCTCCCCGGCCTCCTCCAGGGGGTACCAGACTGCGAGCAGCATCCCCTCCCTTCCCCTGGAGTAGGCGAGCAGTCGTGGGATGCTTGAGCCTACTGCCCCCGGCCGGCTCTCCAGCGACCCGAGTCCATTCCCGAACCCGGGTCGCTGGCATCGCAAGCGGAAATCCAACCACTGCACCGATGAGCTGGCCTGATATAGCTTTTGATAGAACTGTCTCATAACCTGGTTAATGCCCTGGGAGTCTGAGGTAATCATGCCCAGGGGATCCCGTAAGGCATCTATGTCTGAAGCAGCTTGTTGCTTCCACAGCTGATACGCCAGGAGCTTGCCCCCTTTTTCTCCACCCCCCCCAATATTTTTGTTTGACTTGGAGGAGTTGCCATTCAGCTTTCCATTGCAGGAGAGTATTAATCCTGTATTTAAGGCCGGTGATGGCAGCAACTAGGGGTCTGTCCTCATGAGCAAGAGGAGAGGTTTTAAATTTAATCTCTAGTGCAGATAGCTCTGACTGTAGTTTAAGGAGCTGTTCCTTTCTGGCCTTGTTCTTGGAGGTAGTATAGGCAATGATTCTCCCCCTCATGACTGCCTTAAAAGCCTCCCAGAGGGTGCCTGCACTGACTTCAGCACTGGAGTTATGCAGGAAGTAATCTTTGGCCTCAGCCTTGACTAGGTCCTGAAACTCTTTGTCCTGAATAAAGAGGGGATTACAGCACGATCTGGTGCTTTTGGGTCCTTGCCCAACAGGCAGATAATGCAGAAGAACTGGGACATGGTCAGAAATAATGATGTTGCCTACTTCTGTGGCACAAATGCCAGGGGAGGTACCCCGTTACCAACCAAAAATCTATACGACTGTAGGAGGATAGAACAGGTGAAAAAAAGGTGTAGTCCCTGCCGGCGGGGTGGTACCGTCTCCATGGATCTATGAGGCCACATTCCTCTATAATCTCCTGCAAAGCTGCCCTCGCCTTGGGATGGGTTTGGGGGGTAGGTTTATTTTTATCTAAAAAAAATGTCTAACACTAGGTTGAAATCCACCCCATACAGGATAGGCTGGTTGGGATGTTCCTTTGTTAGAGATGTGAGGGCCTGGCCCAAGCCTAGCATGGGCTCTACCACATCTGTGTTTGCACCATACACATTAGCTACTACTGTCCCACCACCCGCATGGGAGAAGCGAACTACCACCCACCTGCCCTGGGCATCGGTCTTAACTTCCTCTGGGACCCAGGGACAGGCTTTATGCACCAGTATGGCTACACCCCTGGATTTAGTGGGTGCCGAGCTGACAATCACCCTGCCTACCCACATTTTTTTAAGCCAGATCACCGCTCTTGCGGTGAGATGTGTTTCCAGATAATGGCTATGTCTGCTGTCAGGGACTGGAGGTGCTGCAGCACCTTCATATGTTTGACAGGGTGATTTAAACCCTCAACATTCCATGAGACCAGTCTGAGCCCTGCAGCAGTGTTCCCGGCCATGGTGCCATCAGATGAGCCCAGGGAGAAGCAGGGAAAAAGGCGTGCTCACCTACCTGATACCTGATACCACCCTGAACCACTGGCTTTGAAGTCTCCCGAATTGGATGTAGCACCAGACTAGGTCTTTTTAGGTACCCGTGGGGGCCTCTGGAAGGAGCTGCATAGCTGGTGGCAACAATAGAAACAGTATTATCCTAATATTAGAAGGAATAACAACATTTTATGATCAAGCAATCACTATCATAGATAACAATGTAAAGAATTAGATAACAAGTGCTAATAAGGTCCGACTCAACTGGGACAACAACCAGGGCCGGCCTTAGGGTATATGGCGCCCCTAGGCAAACTTGGCAGCGGCACCCCCTCCCCCCATTTTTTTAGTCTTCTCACCCCAACACAAACCATGACATTCTTTATGGCAGATCACTTTATTTAAGTAATAAGGCACAAAAGGGTGTGGGTTATTGGGGACTTACCCACGCCTTGTGTTGTGAGTCATGAGCGGCAGCCGAGTGGTATAACCACACAGGAAGTGGGTAAATCATCCAATAACTCACACCCCATCCTACCCACATCTCCCAAGTAACACATAAGTGCACCATTCCTCTTAACCAGCATAGCACCCAATGTCACCCTTCTTCCTCCAAGAAACAAGTATCCCTTCCCCATAGCAGTCACCCTACAACCACCCTTCTCCTACCCACAGTAAAAGCTAAGAAATCCCCCTTCCCTCAAGCCACATTGCTACCTACCTCCCCAAGGGAGTGCTCTGATTAAAAAAAGAACTAAGCTGTCAGATGGCTACCAGCACAGCCCTTCTCTCACCACTTTGGGCAGCAGCTGTCTGAACACATAACACAAAGAGCCATTGACTGTCTGGCCCCTTGGAACAACGTTAGGGCTGCCTTTAGTGATGCCAGGGACCAGGGTTTGAGATCAAGGATAGGTCATCGGTGGGGGGGTTGTTGAGCGTTCCACAGCAGGATGCTTTCCTCCTCTGGGGCAGGAGGGTTCCATCCTCCGCCACAATGCTGCCACCTAGGAGACCACAGGTGGTAGAAGGAGGACCGACAGACGGTGTGAATGTCACAGTCACCATCACAGGACACTCCTTGGGTGATTGCCACATAACAACATGCCACATGACATACTAGAAATGGAGAAGCAGAGAAAATGGCCCAGCCACCACAACAATGAAGCTCAATATATTCGACCATCACAGCCCTGCCTCTGCGCCACCTGACAACACTAGAAGCTCAGGGAGCCGGGGGGGACGAATACCCATACTGTGTCCCCACCGGGGGGGCGTAAACCAAGGCTAAATGAAGGATTGTCACCCATCAGGCAAGGGGGTGTTGGGGTCAAGTAGGCCTTGGGTGCTCCAGAAGGAATCAGAGACTGGAAAACGAAAATGGCACAAACAGAAAGTAAAAAAAAAAAAAAATACTGCTTTACTTTTTTTGTTAATAAAATAGATGGTAACTGGAGGGCTGTGCGGGCTGCCATCTGACTTTTATTGATTTTTTAAGTCAGTGGCACGCACGTGATGGGGAAGGGGTGGGAGTTGGGGACAATGTAGGTGGGGGGGGTCAATCTTTATAGTGGACTGAAGGAGGGTAATGGCCAACCGGGCAAGCAGCTTATGAGATCCTCTAACTTGAGACCAATAATTACTGGCCTCGGACCACTGCTAAAGTCAATCCCTGGCCATACAGCACTGTGTCATCTGCACGCATATCAAGAAGATACCGCATATGGAAAAAAAGACGACACAGCTTTAGGGAGGTCATTCAAAACCACTAAGAATAGGACATGGTCCAGTACAAGCCCTGGGAACACCTCACCTGATTAGAAGTGAACTGAAACTCCTACAAAAAATGGGTGAGACCTATCTGCCAAATGATATACTCAAAGATGTAGATCCTCAGATACTTCTGACTTAGCAGTCCAAGTACAGAACCCCAGCTGATCATACAGCACAAATCACATTTTTAACCAAACATTTTACCAGCAATAAAAAAAAAACACTTTCAAGGCTCTCACCATCTATATTGTGTATTGCAGGGTGTCACACACCTGATGCTGAGTGTTGTCTGCAGTAACTGGGTTCTTTATGAGCCAGACTTTTTTTTTTGTTACAATTTACCAAGGATAGCCTACCCAGTTGAAATGCAACATCTCGTTTCCTGTGGGATCTTGTTCTTACCTATCTCTGTTGCTGAGTGCTCTGTAGAACTAAGAGGTACAGTGACTTGCCCAAGAGCACACAGTGAGCATTGGCTCTAACAGGATTGAACCTGCACTCGTCCAGTTTCCAAGCTGGTGCCCTAACCACTAGACCACACTGCCTCTATCTGTTATCTTGTAACTGTGTATCTTTGATTAGGGGGTGGTCATATAGTTCAAGTCATGTGTTATTTGTGGTAACTGTGCACACATTGGGGGGGTCATAAACTGTGCATATATTGGGGGGTCATAAATCAGGAGTTGGGTGTTATCTGTAGTAACTGTGTATGTAGGGATACCAAGGTAGAAGCCAGAAGGTGAAGGAAGGAAACATATTCAATTCAGTGCTTCAGAGTAACTGGTAACTGGTATTTTTCTTTTAAACTTAGATTGCAGGCTTGTAGTGACACTATACTTTCTTTCTGTGTTGTCTTTACTTATAATTGTTTTTGGGCTGTTGAAAATTTAAAAAATAGTGGTGGTGTAATTCTGTGCTGTCTTTAATTGCTGCAAATTTTATCTTGGCTTGTCTGACTGTCCTGTAGCTGGGTGAAGGGTGTTAATTGTCTGGCCTCTGACCTCAGCTACGTGATAACTGAAGGTGGGGCAAAGTCACAGTTAAAGCAGCAAACAGAAGTTCATCTTCTCAGAAGAAGCCAGAAGGTGAAGGAAGGAAACATATTCAATTCAGTGCTTCAGAGTAACTGGTAACTGGTATTTTCTTTTAAACTTAGATTGCAGGCTTGTAGTGACACTATACTTTCTTTCTGTGTTGTCTTTACTTATAATTGTTTTTGGCTGTTGAAAATTTAAAAATAGTGGTGGTGTAATTCTGTGCTGTCTTTAATTGCTGCAAATTTCCCCCCACCCTTCCCCAACTCTTAATTATATGCCCTGATAAATCTGATTGACAGGAGCTAAACACAGGGTATAGTAAGAGGTGTGAAGTAGGAGGGGCATAAGGGGGAAGAAGACCACCCTCAGCACAAGTGTTTTGACTCATTTATTTATTTATTGGTTTCTTTTTCCTTAAAAAAATATATATCTGAGGATCAGTTACAGGATTTTTAATACTGTAAATAAATAAAAAGAGAACTAAGAGAGCTTCAGTAGCAGATAAGTAGTGGAATTGCAGTATAATGTGGGGAGTGGTGCAATGTAGTGGCTGTGAGCAGCCATTCAGGCAGACCTTCTGGACACTGAGGTGCTGCCCCATCTGCATGCATCTCTCGGACTGAGGGATGAGGTAGCCAGACTCAGAGCGAAGTAAACTGGTCAGAGTACCATCACCCCTGTCCAGGAACCACCCAGTCCAATGCAGCTGCCTCAAAGGATGCCGAGAACGAGGAGCACTTGGATGACAGTGGGCTCCAGGGAGGGTTAGAGCAGTCAGGCAGAGGCACATCCCAGATCCTATTCCTCTCAAGAACTCATATGCCACACTGGCAAATGAGGACAACCAAATAGAGGTACCCAGGGAAGTGGAAGGAAAGGATGTGGAGGTTAGGCAAGGAGGTGACCTCAGTGGGGAAAGCAGTGGACCCCAGAGGAGGAGGAAGTGAATCCTGGTGGGGGACTCCATCATAAGAGGGATCCAGCTAGGAACACAGGAGGGGAGGACAGGGAGGTGAGGTGCCTACCAGGTGCCACGGCATGGAGGGATGGAAGGAAGATACTGGGGATCACTGGGAAGGCAAGACAGGAGGGTGAGCTGGATGTCATTATCCACCTAGGTACTAATGACTTGGCAAATGGGGAGCCAAAGGAAGTTCAGGAAGAGTTTAGGAAACTGGGAGGGTCTCAAGCAAGTAGCTACTTCTGTCACTTTCTCAGAAGTACTACCTGTGAGAGGCAAGGAGAGCATAGAGTGCATGCACCAGGAACTTTAACTCATGGTTGAAGAACTGGTGCTGAGGAAGGGTTTGGATTCATTGGTGACTGGGGACCCATCTGGAGGGATGGAGGTTTGTTCAAGCCTGACGGCCTGCATCCATCCTGGAGGGGAATCCAAGCACTCAATGATAAGTTTAAATGCTACATTGACAAGCATTTAAACTAGCAAAGGGGGGTGGCAGGCCAGCAAGGATGGTACCTACTTGCTCACCCCCCACAGCTAGTAATGGAACCAGTGAACCAGAGGAGGGCTATCTCTGCAAAGCAGCGCAAAAGTTGGAGACTAGTGTCCAAAAGGTGGATAAGCAGAAAAGGGCAAAATTCAGCAGAAGGGCAGACAGCAAGGAGAACCAGGGATAAATGACAACCAAGGAAGGGCTGGAGTAGAACAGTGAAGCAGTCTAGGAGGTCAAATCATGGAAAGCCATGTGTGCAAATGCCAGGAGCCTTAGCAACAAGATGGAAGATCTGGAGGCTGTCATGGTACAGTCAGACCTGGACATTGTGGCCATCACTGAAACCTGGTGTAATGATAACCATGACTGGGAGATGGCCATACCTGGCTACAACATATTCAGAAGAGACAGAGCAGGCAGGAAGGGAGGAGGTGGCACTGTATGAAAAATGACATAAGGGCCACACAGATCCAGGAGGAACAAAATGGGAGAGATACTGTGGGTTAAGCTGGAAAGGAAAATGGGGCCAGCCATTCGCAGGTGTGGTCTATAGACCACCAGCCCAGGAGGAAGAAACAGATAGGGAGTTGATGCTAGCCATCCAAAGGATGGCTGACAAGGGTGAGGTAGTACTGGTTGGAGACTTCAATATACCAGATGTGGACTGGAGCATCCCAGCAGCAGCATCAACTAGGAGCAGATTTATCCTGGACTCCCTTCAGGGTGCCTTCCTCAAGCAACTGGTCATGGAACCAACTCGGCAGAAGGCAATACTGGACCTTGTGCTCACAAACAGGGACAGTGTGATGGGGTAACAGTGGGGAGCACCTGGGTAACAGTGACCACCAGTCATTGTGGTTTGAAATCACAGAAAGAGCAGAACCAAACCACACAAAACACATATCCTGGATTTTAGGGGGCAGACTTTGGGAAAATGGGAGATGCTTGAAAGAGGCATTAAGGGGAATGGGACAGGAATCAGGGATTGAGGAACAGTGGGCAGTATTTAAAATGGGATTATAAGAACAACAGAATTATGCATTAAGCAGGTTAGCAAGAGGAAAAGAAAGAGGAGACCATTATGGTTTTCCAAAGAGGTAGCAAAGAAAGTGAAAGCCAAAAGACTGCATTCAGGCAATACAAAAAGACACAGGCAGAAGGGGATAGGGAGAAGTACCAGGAGAAACAAAGGGAGGCAGGGAAGTCAGTAAGGGAAGCCAAAGCTCAGACAGAAGAACACATTGCAAAATCAGTGGTTAAAGGGGACAAAACCTTTACAGGTACATAAGTGAAAAAAGAAGGACAAAGGGAGGGATAGTTAGACTGAAGGGGAGGATGGGAGCAGCGTGGAGGATGACAACAGTAAAGCTGACATATTGAACAGGTATTTCTGTCCAGTCTTTACTAAGGAAGAGGGGTAATGGGTCTGAAGGGAGTACAGGGGTGAGAATGGTGCAGAAATGGACACAAGTCCTTTACACGAAAGGGTCCTGAAGGAACTGGAAGTAATAAGAGTTGACAAAGCAATGGGGCCAGATGGGGAATCTTCAGGGTCCTTAAAGAACTAAGAGAGGTGGTGGCTGAACCTCTGGCTATCCTGTTCAGCCAATCACTGGAAACAGGGAGGTACCCAAAGACTGAGGACAGCAGATGTAGTCCCTTTATAAAAGTGGAACAAAGAGGAAGCAGGGAACTACAGACCAGTCAGCCTCACCTCGGTAGTGGGAAAGATCATGGAAGCACTACTGAAGGAGAGATTGGTGGAACATCTGGTTGTCAATGACTACAGGACCCAAGGCAGCATGGTTTCACCAGGGGAGGTCATGTCAGACCAACCTCATTGAATTTTTGACTGGGTGACTAGGGAGGTGGATCAGGGAGGGCAGTGGACATGGCCTATCTGGACTTCAGCAAGGCCTTTGACACTGTGCCATCAGAAGACTATTACACAAACTGGGGAATATGGTGTGGGCAGGACAGTAGTGTGGTGGGTAGGTAACTGGCTGGGTGGCAGGACACAGAGGGTGGTGGTAAATGGCTGTCATCCACAGAGGGAAGAGTGACCAGTGGGGTACCACAGGGATCAGTGCTGGGACGGTCCTATTCAACATCTTCATCAGTGACATTGCACACGATATAGAAGGCAGAATTTCACTGTTCGCTGATGACACAAAGCTCTGTAACAGAGTAGACACACCAGAGGGTGTAGACAGAATGAGAAGGGACCTGCAGAAACTTGAAGAATGGTCAAGGGTTTGGCAGTTGAAATTCAATGCAAAGAAGTGCAAGATAATGCATATGGGGCACAAAAACCCTGGCACAATATATCAGTTGGGGGGTGAGGATATAGCATGCACCAAGCAGGAAAGGGATCTTGGGGTTGTCATCTCTGATGACCTCAAGGAAACAGTGTGACAAGGCATCAGGTAAAGCAAATAGGATGCTGGGATGTATAGGCAGGGGCATCACCAGCAGGAAAAGGAGGTCATAATTCGCTATACAAGACACTAGTGAGGCCCCACCTGGAGTACAGTGTACAGTTCTGGAGACCATACCTACGTAAGGACATAGACAGGGTAGAGAAGGTTCAGAGGAGGGCAACAAAGATGGTGCATGGGTTGCATCACAAATCCTATGAAGACAGGTTGAAGGAACTGAACATGTACTCCCTGGAGGAGAGGAGGGAGAGGGATATGATAGAGACATACAAGTATCTCACAGGGAGGAACAGGGTGCAGGAAAACACTATTTTAGCGAAAAAGATGTTTCAGGACTAGAGGGCATGGGATGAAGTTGGAGGAGGACGATTCAGAGGAAACATGAGAAAGAATTTCTTCACTGAACGGTGGTGGATAAGTGGAACACCCTGCCAGAGGAAGTGGTGGGGGCTGAAACAATCACGGGATTTAAGAATGCATGGGATAGACATAAAGGAATTCTAGAGGTCAGGGGTAAGGGGAAATAGACTTCTAGGAAAACAAACTGAACTTACAAGCTCAAATGGGCAGACTAGGTGGGCCATAGGCCCTTATCTGCCGACACTGTCTATGTATCTATGTATCTATGTAAGGTCAATTGTCATCTGTAGTAACTAGTCTGTATGTAGTGAGGGTTCAAACATCAGGCATTGTGCATTACCTGTAATGACTGTATGTAGAGAGGGGTCATATATCGGGGTTGGGCTGGGCATTACCTGTAGTAGCATTGTATGCAGGGAGAGGTCACATACCATGGGAGTTGGGCATTATCAGTAATATGTGGCCAACAACAAGTCAACAATATACACAGTCACAATGTTCTTCAGAAATTGAATGAATAAATAAAAAAAAAAAGGTTAAATTAAAAATCCACCCACTTATTCACTCGCCTCTCTCCTCCAGCCTTCAGTCTGCTACATAGACACAGTCCAGTCTCCTCATCGACGGTGGTCCTCTTCTCTCCTCTCGTTGTGGCAGTCGTGGTATTGGCAGTGCTGGACTTGGTCCAGTTGGTTATCGTGGTCATGGACTAGTGCTGTCGTGTCGACCGTCATGGCACCATCTTAACTCCCCCACAAAAATCCACAACCCACACTGGCCTGGTCTGGGTCTGTGGCTCCTTCCAGGCTCTGCCCAACTCTGACTGGTCTGGTCTCAGGCCTGGGCCCTGGGTGGCCTATATCAATTTTAACCTCATTCCATTGGTCGACTGCTGTACTTCGGACTGCAATCAGGTAGAGGAGGGGGACAAGTTGGGGCAACAGGCAGTGCAGTGAGGCAGGTTCCCATTTTCCCCTTGGCTTCTCCTTAACTTCTTCCATGAGTCGACGACTCAGCGAGCGACTGCGAGGACGGTCAGAACAGGAGAGATGAAAGATTCTGTGTGTCAGCTCAAGTCGCGCACAACAGGCAAGCTCAACAGTTGGCTGACTGGTTTTCTGGCGGCAGTAGCGGGCGGCATGTGACTGGATGGCACACTGCAGTAGGGAGGGGCTATTACTAGGCTAGCTTGCACATCATTGGGTGGATGACTGGGTCCTCAAGTTTGCCATCTACGAGGCATGAGCCTCGATGTCCTTGCTTAACTTAGCCTGCTGCTTTGCTTGCCTTTGCTTGCTGAATGGCTTGCTGCCTATTAAACTTTTAGGCGACCGGAAAGGAAACAGACAGTGTGTGTGAGACAGAGAGAGGCCGGAGACAATGAGGTGCACTCCCCCCTCCAAAAAAAAAACACATTGGATTTGGTGACTTTCAAACTGGGGCTGTCAGACTTTGATAAGAAAAATAAAAGGGGACACAAATATTTTTTTTACCGTACTGTGACACTGGCGCCCCCTGCTACATGGCGCCCTAGGCGACCGCCTAGTTCGCCTATCCTTAAGGCCGGCCCTGACAACAATCAACTATGAGTGACAGAGAATTCTGTGTATCCACTAAGGGCGAGGAGGTAGACACGTTAGGGGTTACACCAGGACAGTCGGTGCTCCCGAGCAACGTTAACTCACAACACCCAATGGTGTAAGTTGACTGGTCACTACTACGATGGCCCACCCTTACCAGGGTCCAAAGTTTCTTACTTGGTGTCCGGTGACCTGGTATGCAAGGAGATAGGTCAGAATGGGGGGGGGGCATGGAAAACTCTAGGGCCCGGGAAAGGGACTTTGGGGGGGTGAGGGAAGCCCAACTGCAGGCTATGGAATGCGGAGTAGCCGGATACTGCCCCCATTGCCACCTGACCGGCGCTTGACACACACATATTAAATATCAACAAGGGGGGGATGTAGTGCAAAATGACTACATATGGGGTAGGCGCAGTGCCTGTAATTGCAGTGGCATACATAGGGGGGTGCCCAGTTTGTGCAAACCACTCTTCAGACCGGGCAGATGATATTGCCCAACCATAGACAGGGGGGAGGGTTGCAAAGGAAACATTTACCCTGCAACATGACTATTAAGGTATACACCAGGAATGTACACAAAAACATTGGAGATCTTGAAAGACAGATTATGTAGGCATTTACTACATTACAGTCCCTTCAGCTTAGGCATCTCTCATCACCCCTTGGAGTTGGTTTGGGGGTTAGAGTCCACCGTGGGGCACTAAGGAAGTCCCTGTGAAAGCCGCTGGAAAGAATAACAGACCTGGCTGAACTGGAAGAGAGGAGGGCACCACTTCTTCAGGGTCTAAATCTGCTACAGCCGCCCAGTCCAACGGTGCACTAACATCCATCTCATCGGCCTTGGAATCTCCTTCTTGTGGCTGGTCATCTTCTGAGCTGTAGTCCCCCTTTAGGAGTTTGGCTAGGGGGGACCTCAACCTGGCTAACTGATAATCTCCCCTTGCTTCTGGCATGTGGTCTCTATCTGTGGCCACGCACTTTAGGAGTTCCGTTTGAGGGAGGTGATGATGGGACAGGCACACTCTGGGGAAGTAGGGTGCTAGTATACTGATCTTCCATGCAGATTGAGCGGCCTCTCAAGCTGATCTTGTGGGGTTTGTTTTCTTGCTGCACAGTTCACTCTTGAGATACTTTCCCCTGCAGCGCTGGAGTGGCTATTTGGTTCCTCTGCCCTGGAGGGCACCCTTCAGGCACCCAGAGCTTTCTGGGAGATGTAGTTCTCCACATCAGGTTGGGCCCGAATCTTGCCAGCCATTCTTCCACCTCGCCGGGATGTTGAGCCAGCAGCTCCCTGCCATCCTTGGCCACATAAAATGAGGTAAGTTGCCTCATCTGATATTTGAATCCGTGAGCGTGTAGAAGTTTTTTAAGGGGTATAAAGGTGTTCCTCTGCATTGCTTCTTCATGCAAATAGTCACGGAAAAAGGAGATGTGCGTTCCTTTCCAAGATAAATCTCCCAAGTCCCTGGCCGCCTTCAGCAGCTTCTTCTTTGTAGAGTAGCATAGTAAATAGGTGATGATGGGCTGAGGGGGAGAGGAGTGGGGGTCCCTTTTCACATACAGCCTGTGAGCCTGTTCCACATTGACTGGCTCTTTCCATTGATCTCCTAGGAATTTCAGCAGAAAGTCATTCAGGAATTTTTCCATATTGGGCCCTTCCACTCCCTCAGGGACACCGAGAATCCGGATGTTGTTCCTGCACCCTGGTTCTCCTGATCCTCGGCCCTTTTCCACAGTCTTGCCAGTTTGTGCTCGTGGTCTTGCAGTTGTCTCCACCCCTGTTCCTGGCACTCCTCAAGTCCATCTGCCCTCTTCTCTAGGATGTTAACTTTATTTTGCAGTTGGTGCACCTCAGCTGCATTTCCAGTAAAAGCCACATTTATGCTGTCCACCCTGCATAACACTGTCTAGAGCATCTTGGTAATATAGGTGAGAGGGCCCCCCCCCCCTGGAGCTGCTGAGAGAGGAGATCTGGGTTGTTCTCCTGGTCTGAGGAGACCATCCCTGCAGTGGCTTCGGCCGTGTCGCCAGATTTCTACTCACACAAACACAGTAGAATATAACCTCAAGTCCCCGAACAGTCACCGCCAGCTATAGCCAGACTGAACGATAAGAGGGATCTGGCACTATCAATCCATGACGGGGAGGTCAGCAGACCGCAACAAGGCCTAGGGGGCAGAAACCGTGAGGTGCAGATGAGAGAGGCTGGCCAGGGCTTAGAGGGCTATTCGCTACATGTGTAGAGTAAATTCAGATGCCACGGCAGTCGGGAGGGGGGAGAGGTTAGTGTAGTCCCATCCAATAAAACCTGCATAAAATCCGAGGGTCACATTTACAGCCGATGAGTAGTACCCGAGCAAGGATGGCGCTGCAAATTTAAGCTGCTGCCATGTTGCTGGTCAGGCCACGCCCCTCCGGTATGTACCTTTGAAAGAAAAATTGGCAGTCCTGTAACTTTGGTCAGGTCTCTTAGGGAGGGGTCTATGGATTTCAAGAGTCTCTTTATCTTGATTTTTGTATCCTTCACCTTCTTGGAAATAAGATGGAGAGAAGCAGTGCAAAAGTCCACTTCGATGCCCAGAAAAGAGATGATCTGGACCAGGGTTAGAACTGACTTTTTTTCATTTATTACAAAGCCCAGGGCCTCCAAGAGGGATGTAGTGAGGTGAAGGTGAAACAGGAAATGAACTCGATCCTGAGCCATAATCAACCAATCATCTGGCTAGAATTAGCCTAATCCCCATAGCCCTGAACCATGCAACTACCAGGTGCAGTATTTTCGTGAAACACCAGAGAGCTGAGGTTAATCCGAAGGAAAGACAGACAGTTGAACTGCCACTTTTCTCCCTTCCAGATGAACCCCAGCCAACCCCTGTCTGGGGTGGATAGGGATCATGAGAATCATGAGACAGGCATCCATAAGGTCCAGATGGACCATCCAGTCCCCAGAGTAGAGCATCTCTTAGGAGATGGATCCCTTCCATTTGAAATGATGGTACACAATGAACAAGTTCAAGCCCCTGACATTGATCAGCAAGCATGAACACAAGTCCTTTTTTGGGACCAGGAAAATGGAGCTTAGCCATGTTACGTTGTGCCCCCCCCCCCTCGCGATGGCTCCCTTGGACAGCAGCGAGTCCAACTCTTTGTCTATAAGATCTTTTTTTTGCCTGGGAAACTGTGGAGCAGGTGTAGGAAAAGCTGTGGAGGAAGTGGGGTTTCGAATTCTAGGCAATAACCTCTTATAGCTGCCAGCACCCATGGGTCTTGGGTGATTTTTTTCCCAGGTGGCCACAAACAGTACCAGTCTTCCATCCAGTTACAGTGGACCTGTGACTGCTTGGAAAGAGGGGAGTAAGAATGGTTGACTTAACTCCTGTCAGGGGGAGGTCACTTGTTGAGCTCCTTTAGCTCCCCTGGAGTAGCCTGTGCTGTAGAAACATCTGCCAGCCCTAGATCTGAAGGTTTCATATCCATCGAAGCCATAATCTGGGGCCTGTTGGAAACCTTGTTGTTGTCCAGCCTGGACAAAAGGGCAGCTTCTTCCCCTTCCTGCCCTTGGAAAAAGGAGTCTCATCTGTCTGAAGGAGATCTGCATTTTTCTTACAGAACAGAAACCATCTTCCAGCTTTTTGAGTTCTTCATGATCAGTTCACCAAAAAGGCAGCCCTCAGCTGCTGCCCCAGCATCCTTGTAAGCCAGCTCTGCAGAACTGAGGTGAAAACACAGGAGAGCCGACTTGCGCTTCCCTACTGAGAGTGCAACATTAGTGTTGCACAGGAAGCAGATAGCTCTCTGATGTCTTGAAAGTAGATCAGGTCCAGGGGCTTGCTGTGATCCAGTGCCTCCTGAATCACATCCTGCAACAGGGCTAAGGGATCCACCAGGTCCAACAACTTATTCTGCACCAGCCTAATGCTCTTGTCTAGCCCCTTCTTGGGGTCTTTCATAAACCAAGCTACAGGTTGAGCACAGTGAGTGCCACTGTGCAGTGTTCATCTTGGGGTGTAAGAAAGGCAAAAGCTAAACATAGAAACATAGAATCTGACGGCAGATAAGGACCACTTGGTCCACCTAGTCTGCCCATTTTCCTACCTGATGGATAAGCTGCAGATCCTAGTTAACCAACAGCCTACTTCCTCCTACCTCCCACTAGGACTGCCTTATGTCTGTCCCATGCATTCTTGAATTCTCCCACAGTTTTTGACTCCACGACCTCCTCAGGAAGGCTATTCCATGCATCCACAATCCTCTCTGTGAAAAATACTTCCTCACATTACCTCTGCGCCGTTCCCCTTCTATCTTCAGATTGTGCCCCCTTGTTCTTGCTCATCTCTTTTTCTGAAAGATACTACCCTCTTGGACATTGTAAAAGGTGTCAGTAGTTAGATATCTTTTTCAGAAAGTAAGGAAGGAAATCTATTACAAAAAAAACATTACTGCATCTATTAGGTTTGAAACTCAAAGTGTAAAAAGTAGGGAACTGAAAAAGTAGGGTTAAAAGTGATCCTTGGGATTTGAATGTTCATGCAATTAAGTGCTGGCATTACCCTAATATTGGCACTGTCTTGTCAAAGTTATGTAATGGCATAACAATGTTTATATAGAGGGTGTCAATATTAGGGTAACACCAACACTGTGTCATACGATCACTCAAATTATGAGGAACACCGCACCACAGATTCACAGAGATTCCAGGGACTTTTAACACTAATCTTTTTATTTCCCTACTTTTTATGCTTTGTATTTGAACCCTAATAGTTACAGTAACACTTTTTTTTGCAATATTAAATGTCTATATAGTGTGTGTGTCTGTGTGACTACTACTCACTAGGCACATTGGTGCAGCTCGCCTTGGTACTGAGGCATCACTGTTAAACCTTTGGGCAGATAGCCTGGATCTGGTGTAATTCAGCTGAGTAGATTTCAGTGATTGAGTGTCTCCATCTAGAGAAGCCCCGTGCAGTACTCTTTCAGTCAGGAAAATATCCAGGGAGATATTACAATGATACTTTAGACAAACAGAGCCACTATACCATAATGACAATGTATGATGACACAATGGTATACAAATGATAAGTACAAAACAAGCATAAGATTCATTTGGGAAGGCAGAAAATGACTCTGGAGAACAAAAGGGAAGGGTTAATTAACGCGAATAAACAATTAACAACTATGTAGTGCCTTCCCTATCTGGTGCACCTGTATATTATTCTCATGTTCACTAGGGAGTTCCCTTTACTGTAAGTTACATGTTACCACCCAGACTATTTGAATCAGTGCTGATGCTAGGTAAACAAGGAAACTCAGGACAGAGATGTGGGTCAGCCGTCTCAATCTTGCTGGTCTTCACCCCCTGTGAGAACATTCTCTTAATCCTTTTAATCCTCTTTTTTTCACTTTGCACAGCTTCCACTCTTTCTGGACTCCGGATCGAATCACTGGTTTCAGAGGGCTTTCCGCACACCATCAGTCTCTGGCTGTTTAGAAACACAACCCCAAATGGAGTGGGTCTCCATGGATGACTGGGCTAATCCAAATAGTCGCTTAGCCTCCCAGCTGGTTTAGCTTGCAGCTTCATGGGGATGCATCTTTACATGCAGAACAGATCTCCTCTGTCCCCACAAGCACTTTTTCACCACAACTGCTCACAGCCTGTACCCCTTCTTCTGCTTATACAGCATGTCTTACACCACCATCCCCAGAATGACCAAATCCTGGAGGGGTGGACTGATTAGGTGAAAAAAAGTCTCTGGTTAGCTAAATGTTCCCATGTTTTTCTCTTACCCTCATTCCCAACTTGCAACATTTGAGCAATGTACGCAGCCATTCATTTGGGTGTCCGGTCACAGGTAATGTCCAGATTGAACCCTGACCTTTTCTTCCAGCTGCCCAGGGGTTAGAGGATGCATAAACATATTTACATGCTTGTGGTCCCTTATAGGTGGTGCTGGACATGATCTCAAATGCATCTAGTAGTGCAATAACAAGCTTTCTGTTCCCTCCAGTGCTGGCAGTTCACCTTCATCCTTGGTCCTACATTGGTGATAATTGAGTAAAAATCCCTTCTGGTGGTAGCAGGAGCTGATGTAGAATGCTGCTCCTTTGCTGGCTGTCTGAACCCCAAACAGCAAGCACCAGTGGGATCCTGGTGAAGACCAAGCTACAAGGATGAAAAAAACTCAGTGGAACCCAACAGATAAGCCCTGAAATTTGCAAATGCCCAAATAAAAATTTGTAATTTATCTCTACTTTCTCTGCATGAGCATGGTGAACAAGATCATAATTCACAAGTGGCAAAGATTTGATATAAGGGGCCGGGCTACTTGCAAGATCTCCTTCGGCCTTACCGCCCTCTCTGCCCACTCCGTTCCACTGATGAGGGATTGCTAGAGATTCCCAGGGTTTGTCTTCAGTCATCTGGGGCCAGGGTATTTTCTTTTGTGGCCCCAAACCTGTGGAATTCTCTACCTTGTCAGATTAGAGAGTACCCATCCACAGAGTCATTTAAAGCATTATTGAAGAGCCACTTATTTGCACTAGCTTTTGATTAAGTATTTTGCTGCTTTTTAAACTGTTTTTATATTTGTATTTATTGTCGATATATGTTGTTTTGGTTATGTTCTGCGCTTTGGCATTTTGAAAAGTGCAATACAAATAAATATTGATTTGATCTGATTTGATGATTTATGAAAGTCTCATCCCCTCATAAATGCAAAAGAAATACATATTTTCAATCAAGCCCTTGCATGGGTGATTTATGCAACAGAAAGTTAGCACATCATCAGGCAGGGCACATATTGCATTGCAGCAAGCTATACCAGGCTTCCTGCCAACAGCTATACTAAAATCAGTACTAGGAAGTTAGAGAGATTTAAAGGCAAAAGCCCATTGAGACATAACACCATCAAGACTGCCTCTCACTACTCCGTGGTAGTATCCATTTATATTAGTAGTTAGGTATCTATCTTATTTTTAAATATGCGGGGCAGGATTTTTAAAGCATGGCGCAGGGCTTGCATCCAGCCCTGCACCACTGCACTCAGGTTCTGGTAGTGCACCAAACCCTTCGATGCAACTGCGCCCAATTTTCCAATCTTGGGCGCAGTTGCAACAGTTTCCACAAATTAAGGCAGCTTGCGCCAAATATCTGATGCAAGCTCCGTTAAAATGTTTCACTGGATTGACACATGTTAGACCAGAAAAAGTTGGTCTAGCTTGCGGCAAATGCCACACAGGATAGAAAATCCTGTTAAATTGCTGCAAGCTCCATGCACCATATCATCAATACACCAGGGCTTGTGGCGATCTAAGGCTTTCATAAATCCTGCCCGTTATCATTTAGGGACAGAACTATGTCATCTGGCAATCTTGTTCACCACCATCACTATAAAATAAATTCTCTTGACATCCTTCCTGGCCTGTTTTGATGTCTTGTGAGTTTGTGAGTAAGTTCCATCCCAGCTGCTCACTTATTTCTTCATCTTTGAGTATCTTGTATAACATTAACATGTCGCCGCTTAACCTTTTTTTTTCTAATGTGCTTAGTTTTAAGTAGCCCAGTCTTTCCTCATAGAATTTCTTAGATAGGTTGAGAATTAGTTTGGTTGTGCAATTCTATACCCTTTCAATAATATCAATGTCCCTCCTATGGTATAGACACTACAGTTGCGAACAATAATCTAGCTGTGGTCGCACATAAGTTCATCAGTGTGATACAATTATTGAATCTGATTTGAAATGCTTTTTTTATACAGTCCACTATCCTATTATACTTATTGGCTATCTGTCTACAGTGAGGACTATATTTTAGGCCATTGTTAGTCATGATACCCAGTTCCTTTTCTGATGTTACCTTAATGAGGGTAGTGTTGTTCAGGTACCATTGTTGCTGTGGGGTGTTCATTCCTAAGTGCATGACTACACATTACCAGTGTTAAACTCCATGTTGTTCACCATGGCCCAGTCTTCTAGTTTTTCAAAGATTTTATTACATCAAGATTCTATTTGTCTGGTTATCTACTGGACCTCCCAGTTTCATGTCATATGCAAATTCATTAATGGCCATACTACGTCCTGTTTCTAGGTCGCTGATGTATAAGCTGAATGGCACTAGGTCAAAATGCTAAATTCTGTTACAGTATGGTCAAGAACTGTGCAGGAAATACAGCGCTGACAACAACAGTGCCCAAGGAAAATGCCACCTGCAAAAATTGCGCCAATGGTAGCAGTCCAAAACCACAAAGAAAGGATCGCTACCATGGCCAAGGAAGGAACCGAAACTTGTGTTTTTAGCCCCTTGCACCTCCCGATGTGGGGGCTTCACCTCCACACACCCCAGTGTATATATAATCAACTCCAAGGGGGCTGGAACTCTAGGACAAAGAGAACCATGTGGGGAGGGGAACTCAGGCAACAACAGTCAGGGATAAAAATGAAAACTTGGAGGGTGAGAATGGAAAAACAAACACACTATAACAATTAGGAGACCGGGAACAGAACCCTGGTCTCTAGGTCTCCTCTAGTCGCCAGTGCCTTAGCCTCTCCACCACAGGAGTGGCTTGACCAAGCACCTCACTTCTAGTTCCTCCACTTCCCGTCTGCCTTAACAGCTCCAGGGGTAGCAGTAGTTGACTTGTGCTATCCTACTCCTGTTGCTGTCAAGGCAAACAGTTTTTGAAGCACTATTTTGACAGTGCTATTATTGAAACACTGTTCTGAACAATATTGGGCCCAACACCCATCCTTGTGGTACATCACTAGTGACTGCACATTTGTGTGACATGACCGCGTTAAGCCTTACTCTTTATGTCCTATTAGTGAGCCATGATTCTATTAATTTAATGTAGTATGGCTTAATTCTGTAAGTATTTAATTTCTTGAGTAGTGTGATGCGCGGTACCTTTTTCAAGAGCTTTTTTAACTTGGGTAATTTTGGTCTAAATATTTATTGACCCTATAAAAAATTGAGTACTCTTTTTGTGCATTGCCTAGATTTTGTAAACCCTTGTAGGTTAATATCTTTTATTCTATGATGCATGATAGCATCCATTATGCCATCTTTTATTATTCCTTATGATAACTTACAGATTATCGAGGACAAGCTGTCAGGACTATAATTTTCTGGTTTTGATTTATTATCTTTCTTAAGTATTGGAGTCACAATAACCTTTTCCCAATTGTCTGTCACTTCACCTTCCTTAACTGTTTTGTTGATTTTATTTATTTATTTAATTTATATCACATAAAACCCTTAAGGCAGGGCCTATTTAAAAAGGGTTTAGAGTCAGCAACAACAGCAAACAGCAAGTGCAGGTGATTTGCATGTATCCGGTACGACTCAAATACAATACAGAAACAACACAATACATCATAGTAAGATTACAGTTTAGCAACAGTAAACTCTTTTTGTCACAGGCTAGAAACAGTTGTACAACTAATGCTGCCACAGTATTAAACCAATACATGGGCATCATAGCAACATAACAGATCAAGTAAGGTGCTACAAAACAAATAGGCAAGATAGTCAGGAGTAGCAGTTGCAAGGTCCAAATAGGGTGAGGAGGAGAAAAGCTGGGACTTCAACAGGTTCAAAGTGCAATCAGTTTTTAATGAGGGAGGTAAGTAATTCCATAACTTAGCAAATTGGCAAAAAGAAGATAGCTTGGCCAAAGGAGGTTTTCTTCACGGGAGTAGCAGTGTGTCGTACCACACCACTGGTGGTGTAATTTTGGTCAACAAAGTTGAACATGGCCTGTAGACCAGGGGAAGTGAGCCACAAAGAGTTTTTTCTACCAGTGACCAGGGTGAGATAGAAGAGTCCAGGTTGAGCCAATTTAGGCTGCTATACAGCACACAGGTGTGGGTGTCATATGTTTGGTCAAGTGCAAAGTGGCAGGCTCTATTAAGGAGACCCCTGACTCTTGATAGCACACAGTTGCTTGCAGAGCTGTAGACTGCGATCCCATAGTTAGTTATGCTGGCAATGGAGCTCTGTATCAAGAGTTTCTTGATCTCAGGTGGGAAATTGTTCCTACAGGATGCGTGTAGAGGAGCCCTAACCTGGAGCTGACAGTCTTAACTAGTAGGTTGACCCAAGTAGCAAAGGATAAAGTAGTGCCAAGGGTAGCCCCAAGGTACTTAAAGTGTTCACTTGCTCAAGGAGGACTACAGAAGAAGATGTAATAGTTAATGCAAGGGAGAAGAGGGACTTGTTGTGGGTGACAAAGACCATCTATTTAGTTTCCTTGGTTCTCATTATGAGTAGATTGGCAGTGAAACATTCCTGAATGGCGTCAAAGTCAGACTGGAGCCTCCACTGCAGTTTCTCCATGCACTTGTCATTAGAGAAAAGGACTTACTCATCAGCGTAAAGTACTGTATTCGAGGACTTGAATAAATGGGTTCATGTATTTCTGATTTAGTTTCATTCAGTACCCTTGGTTGAAGGCTATCTGGTCCAGTTAACTTTTTTGTGTCAAGTTTGCTTTGTTTCAGACTGATCATTACTTTATTGATGTGGGTGGTTTCTTTGTATGCTGCACTGTCATTTTCTCTCCAGGTGGCCATCTTGTTATTTATTTTACCTGTGGTGTCAAACACTGACCAGAAAAATGTGGTTAGTATGTCAGACATTTGTTTACTCTCCCATGTTGCGGTTGCTCCCTCCGATAATGGACCAACCGTTCTGTCTTGATTTTTATGTGTGTTAACATACACATAAAAGGATGTCATACTCCCCTTACTGTGGGCTAGACAAAATTCAATATTGCATTTGGATTCTTTTATCAGTTTCTTAGTTACAGCTACTGTCCTCTTACAGTTTCCTGTATTTATTTCATTTAGGTTTCTTTCACATTCTCTAAACATTTCTTTTTTTGTTTGTTTTTAATGTTGTTCATAGTTTTCCCACATAACCAAATAGTTTTTTTTTCTCTTTTGTATTGTAGGTGTTTATTCTGAGCATGTATTTTTGTTTTCCCCCCTTTTTTATTCTAGGTATTTATTCTGGGTATGTTTTTTTTTTTTTTTTTGTGCCCCCTCCTCCGTGCCAGATTTTCCACCCGGTCAGTGGATCCCCTCTGCGGCATCCCCCTCTTGAGCCGTGCTCCCAATACCCCCTGGCTTGCCCCCAAGAGGGACGTGGCACCTCGGCCCTTAGGGTGCCATTTAACAATGTAATAGGCTGGGAGCCGTGCTCATTGGGGGAGCCCATTGCAGCCCGAGGGACGGACATCATGAGGCGCTGGAGGTGAGTGGAGTTTTTCCTCTTTATGGGGGCGGAGGTAATGATGCCAGCGCCTGCCCCGCCCCATCTGACGTCAGATCCCGAGTGCTTGGGGTTCTCTGTCTCCACCAGGAGTCCACTGCACCGCGATTCACCACACTCCTCCCCGGATAAGGAGAGCAGTCATGGGGCGCTCGGTCTTCTCCCAGCCGGCCCTCCGGCGACCCGAGTCCATTCCCAAACCCGGGTCGCCAGCGTCATAAGTGGAAATCCAACCGCTGCGCTGGCGGGCCGGCTATGTATTTTTGTTTTAACTTGAGTGTTGTAGTTTTGAATTTTCCCCAACAGTTCCTAACATGTGCCTCCTGGAATTATCCTACCCTGTTGATGTGAGTCAGTTCCTTCCTCATAGCTTGAAATTAGCTTTTTTTGTAATTTGGTCTGGTAGTCAACTCATTCATTATGTTTGGTTTATGATTGATGGTAAAATAGATCGTACTGTGGTCACTGCTTCCTATTGTTTCTCCCACTTTTATATTGTTTATTTCCTCTGCAATGTTTGTTATTATTAGATCCCAAATGTTATTTCTTCATGTTGCTTTGTTGACTTTCTGCTCTAGGCTGACTCTGATCATAATGTCTAAATTTTTTTTCTGTTTTGCTGTCTGTTTGTAATTTCTGTTTTGCTGTCTGATTGTAAACTTCGCCAATTAATACCAGAGAAATGGAAATCACCTAATATTATTGTTGCAGTCTTGTCTGACACATTTTCCAGATGCTCTACCAGTGCTCTGGTGTTATCTTCCCTTGTTTTCAATGGTCTATACTGTACTCCAATATTAACTGGTTCAGTGTCCCTACCCTTTAATTTTACCCAGACATTTTCTATATTGTTAATGTTAAACTTTCATTATTTGTTGTACATGCATAGTTCAATATTTTTCTTATATGGAGTGCTACTCCACCCCCTTTTTTGTTATTTCTGTCTTGGTTAAAGAGCTTGTACCCTTGAATGTGATTATTCTAGTCTGAACAATCATCACATGAAGTCTGTGTAATTCCATTAATATCTATACTATTTTTAAAAATAACTTGCTTTAGTTCCCTCTTTTTGATCGAGTTAAGACTGTGGGTGTTTAATTATATAGCCCTGGTTTTGTGATTTTTCATGTTGGTAATGTTGTTTGGGGTTTTATTAGCTGGTGATTTTGTGTAATTTCCCCTTCTTCCCCCACATAGTTAGTTTAAATTGTCCTATAATACATTTTTCCATTTTAGTGCCCAGAATTCTACTTCCCTTCCCACTGAGGTGTAGACCATAACAACAGTAAATGTCAGACCTCTCCTCACATTGTTTCACAGTTTCTGAGAAACAGGAATCCTTTATTTTAGGTCCAGTTTTTAGTGCACTTATCTTTTTTTGTCTGTACATGATTGCTGTACAGACTGGTAAGATTTCGGAAAAGATAACTTTACTTCTTTTTTCTATTAACTTTCTACCCAGCATTTTGAAATCTTTTTAAATCATTGAGTCTGCTTTTTTTCCCAGTGTTGTTTGTCCCTGTATGGATAACTAACAGAGGGACTGGGCTTGCAGTTTGGAGAATGCTCTCTGACATGCTGTTGATATTTTCCATTTTTTGCACCAGAAAAGGAGCAACCTGTTCTATTTCTTTTGTCATTGTTACATATATATTGGTCAGTATATTTGATTATGGAATCTCCCAATACATATGTCTGTCTCTTGCTGTTGTGCGAGGTGGAGTCAATTACCTCTGCAAAGGGGAACGGCATAGTCACATATGGGTGGAGTGCATGCCAGGAATGACAGCAGGTAGGGTGGGACAGTATATTCTGAAGTATGCAAAGAAGGAAAGGATGAGACCTCATATAGTGCACTTGGGCATGAATGATTTGGCAGACAACATGGCTGGGGAGGTGCAGGAGAGGTTCGTGGAGCTGGGGAAGATGTGTGAGGAAGCAGGGAGCTCAGTGGAATTCTCAGATGTCCCAGTACTCACAGCAAGTGCTGCAAGGAAACTGAGAATTGAGGAGTTTGACACTTGGCTGGGTTCCTGGTGTCATACAAAAGGGTATGGGCTGATGAGGGGATGGGGTAGAATTTGGGAAAACGGCACTCTGTCTGTCAAGGACAGGTTGCACTTGAGCAAGGAGGGCTCAGGGGTACTAAAAAAGAGACTGGAGGAATACATAGTAACCAGGGTGGATTTAAACTAGGTGTGGGAGCAAATCAAACAAGGTCTCCAGAATGGGGAGCTAAATAGGCTTACCCCCATACTAGAAGGGAGGAAACAAGGGCATAGGGGAAAGGATGGGAGGAGCACGTATTGGAGGGTAGTATTCTTGAATGCAAGGAGCCTGGGGAACAAAATGGCTGAGTTGCAAGCTCTCATGGCAGAGGGGGAAGTGGACATAGCTGCCATCACCGAAACATGGGCCACCCAATACCAGGACTGGGACCTAGTGATCCCGGGATACAGGATATACTGCAGGGACAAGGAAAAAATGGAAAGAGGGTGGGTGGGTATATACAGTATGTGAGGGAGGGGTGCCAGGAAAGAAGAGGATGAAGGTAAAACAGAAACACTATGGATGCAATTCCAGGATTTGAGGAACAGGACACTTAGGATGGGGGTAGTGTATAGGCCACCATCTCAAGTGGAGGACTTGGACAGAGCACTGACAGAGCAGATTAGGAGGATCAGCAGGAAGGGTAACACTGTGATCGCGGTGGACTTTAGTCTCCCATGGGTGGATTGGAGCACCCCAGCCACCACAAGTTCTAGGAAGCAGAACCTCCTGGAGGCTTTCCAGGACAGCTTCTTGGTACAGATGGTTAATGAGCCTGCCAGGTTAGGTAATACACGGAACCTTGTGCTGTCTAACGGAGAGTTCTTCAGGGAGCTGGGGGTGGAGGATCCACTGGCAGGGAATGACCACCATAAAGTGTGGTTCTTACTCACCATGGGCAAGGAACCTGTGGGAAGTGGGTCCAGGGTGTTAGATTTCAGGAGAGCTAACTTTGGGAGAATAGGGGATATAATGTCCAGGCAGCTGGCCAAAATCCACCCTCACATGGGTGCTAACCAGAAATGGAAAGTAATCAAGCTAGGGCTCGCAGAGGCCACTAGATCCTCTACCAAGACACAGAGCAAGAGGGCCAGGGCCAAGAAGCCAGGTTGGCTAAGCAGGGGTCTGTTGGCAAAGGCAAGGGAAAAAAGGGTAACCTTCTGGAGATTCAAGAGATCCAAGCGGGGGGAGAACAGAGCGGAGTACCTGAGAAAATCAAGGGAGGTGGCCATAGCAATAAGGGCAGCCAATGCTTCCAGGGAGCTGAGGCTGGCACAGGGCATCAAGGATGGAGAATCAAAGCAAGTAATTGGTAGGAATAGAGCCCACTCACCAAGCTGTATGCAACTATTTCTTTTTTCTGTTCTTTTCAAGAACATTTTCTAGTTAGTCTTTTCAGGGTCTCTACAGCGCATGTTTAAACCATACATTTCAGATATTACAATCCTTCATCAGTGTATATCACTGTATCTATATATAATATAAACATAAAAAACCTTTTTTATTAATAAAGTCTGAGTAGTATATTTCAGTTCATTAGTAGCCAGTCAAAAGAAAATTCCAGCGCACTCCTGAGATTCTGTAATCCTCTTATAATGTATGGTAGAATGTTGCTATGGATAGAAATCCATAACTAGAATGGAGTTGTTATGCTGCAGTAGCTATTTCATCACAGCTGTTATGCTGCACTAGCTATGTCACTACTGCAGTATAACAACTTGGAATGCTGCCACATAGTTGCTTTCCTCAATCCTGTTAAGCTGCAAGTTGCAGGTTTTTTTAAACTTGAACTTGCAGAAACATCTGCAGCACACTGTGTCAGTTAAAAAAAAGAAAATGTTAAAATTTCTATTTTCTGTTGTCTTCTCCAGCTGGTTTTGTTTGATTTTCTATGCTGAGACTGCCCATACACTATAAAAGATTATGTATGAGCAGTCATACACAAACAAGGAAATTCTTGCATCTTCAGGTTCCCTTGGTAACAGAGTACCTCTCGAGCTGCGCTCTTGAGGTCATCTGTTACCAAGGAAACCTCTCGATACAAGAATATCCTTGTTATGTATGACTGCTCATACATAATGCTCTATATTGGTATAAATACCAGTATAATAATTAGAGATGCAGCGAACTTAAATTCCGCCGGGGAAGTGAACACGAAGTGGGCACTTCGTGTTGCCACTCCGCTACATGGAGTGGGCAATGCAAAATGCTCACTCCGTCTTGTCATTACCACTTCGCGTTAAGGCAGAATGGCAATGCGAAGTAAGGTGAAGTCATTGTTTTTAATGGACTTCACGTTCCTCATTATGATTCTAAGTGACTCACTTGGTGTTTCAGGTATGGCAGCCCCCCCCCACACATCACATGGCTTACAATACTGTAAGTCACATGCTCTTTAGCTAGGCAGGAAGAATGTGAGTCATACAAGCAGGCACTTTTACTTTCTCCTGTGCAGATGGAGAGAGAGTAGTGTGTTTTGTGACTGCTGATACTTTGAGATCAGAGTGACGAGGAGATTTAAACTTTGATTTAGACCCAAGAGCTTTTTTAAAAAAAGCTAAATTTTTTTGTCTTTTCTGTACTCTTTTTTTACTTATTTTGCTCTTTCTGTAAATTTTATTTTTCTTACCTTTATAGGTAGTTAGCTGTTTGTCTGTGTCTGTGTGACTGTGTGTGTGTGTGTTGTGTGACAGTGTGAGTAGTGATTGCTCAGACTGAGGGAGCTCAGTAGGAGAGATGGACCAGGGTGAGGGAATGTCTGGGGCAGGGGCAGTTCTGAGAGAGCGTGGTAGTGGTAAGCGTCATATCATGTGCATGTGTGGAGGGCATGGGTGCCCAATCCTGTTGGACCGCTCAAAACTTGTGAGTGCCCCCCCCAGAAGCAGGACCAGCACCGCCTCCTGTCCTGACTCTGAGACAGTTGAACTACCACCACCACCACCAAGTCCAGCACCAGGTCCTTTGGAGCAGGATGTGCCTATTCCCCCGGGTCCAGGTGTGGATCCCATCCCTGTTCAGCACCGTGACCAGCCAGCTGCCAGTTAATCTGGCCATCCCCTGCCTGTGTATGGTCCCCCCCCGCACCTCCGTTGTTTGGCAGTTTTTTGACTGTGTCGGGGGGGACAGCAGTGTGGTCAAGTGCCACCTATGTGAGATGGAGCTGCACTGTGGCCCCCAAGGGACTCACCTGGGGACTGGGGGCCAGCACACCAATATGCTCAATCACCAGCAATTGGAATGGCAGGCTGCCACAGAATGGACCATGCCTGCATCTGCTGGCCATTCTGTGGCAGAGGGTGCAGCTGTGCATTGCGGCATCCCTAAGAAGAGGAGGGCCACAGCAGCACCTGCTGCTCCACCAGCACCCCCACTCCCACCACCACCACCACCAGCAGGTCAGCCTGTAGAATGTGTGGACCCCAGAGAACTGCATGTAACACAGGCTGACTTGGCAGTTCTCTGGAGCGCTGTCAAGAATAACAACTAGAGGGTGAGTGCTGTGGAGCAGTGGCTGGATCACATAGAGGGACATCAGTTGCAAATTATGTCCATGCTGGAACTGCTGCTGGATCACCATGGGATCCCACTTTATTTTTTTTTTTCTTCACACCATGTGTCCCCCGACACCTTCCTTGCTGTGTTATAAAATGTATTCCTCCACCATCCCCGACCCTTGTATGTAATCATGCCCTTTTTTTGTTGTCTTCCATATGCGTGACATTTTGTATTCTGAGCAGTGCAAGTATACTGTACTAAACTGCATGTGTGCAGCCAGTCTTCTTTCCAGTCTGTGTATGTACTGCAGACACTGTCCAACTCCCTGACTTAAAAACAAACATTAATGAGTACAATGGTGGGGTGGTGAAGCCTGGAGAGATACTACAAATCAGGTTTGCAATACATCCAAGTAATTATTAAAATAAATTAATGTTGTGATCTGTGACGTGATCATGAATCATGATTTGTGACTGCATTTGTGACAGTGATGATGAAGAAATGTGAATGCCTACGGCCTATGGCTGTACTTCCCCGAAGAGCTGTAGCTTAAAACTCCCAGACTTAAAAACACATACCAGTGAGTACAATGGTGGGGTGGTGAAGCCTGGAGAGATACTACAAAACAGGCTTACAATACATCCAAGTAACTAGAAAAAAAATTAATGTTGAGATTTGTAACTTGAATGATCGTGAATCGTGATTTGTGACTGCCTTTGTGACCGTGATGATGAAGAACGTGATTTGTATCACGAGTGACTCGTGATGATGGTCCTGACTTAAAAACGCATATTGATGAGTACAATATTAATGTAGAATTAAACACCACACCTGTCCAGTATTCTGAAGGGAAACCAAAGAAACAACTGTGACTTAAGTTACAGATGGATATTGAGCCTTAAAGAGAAACAAATGCACATACAGATTAAGATTGTGCTGTGCACTGAAGAGATGCAGACACAAAGGCACAACACCTAACCAGTGCTCACCATCAGAAATTCAAATCTGGAAAAGAATACCTTTGCCGTTTGGGGTGGGCTGCGGGGGCAGTGTACTGAACTGCTGCAGTAACAGTCACTAGTACTAGTACCAGTAAAGATACCACAAAGAAGTACAACATCACACAGCTGCAGTGGATAGCAGCTTCACACTGCTGAAATTATTATGTGGCACAACAAAAGGTGTCTGATTTGAGGACACGTGTCAGACACACACACACACACCAAGTAATGCATAGCAAATTGAAAACTTCAGTAATAGAACCACATATTTTAAACAAACTAAAATTATGCACTGTAGCAGTAACAGTCACTAGTACTAATACCAGTAAAGATACCACAAAGAAGTACAAAAATCACACAGCTGCAGTGGATAGCAGCTTCACATTGCTGAAATTATTCTGTGGCACAATAAAAGGTGTCTGATTTGATGACAAGCATCACACACATACTCACACACACACTAAGTAATGCACAGCAAATTGAAAACTTCAGTAATATAACCACATATTTTAAATAAACTAAAATTATGCACTGCTGCACCACAACAATCAGCAAAAAAAGGCAAGAAATATTGAAAATATTACTGTGTGTACATTAACACAGTTATACAAGAAAAATATTACCAAAACAGAAAGCACTGTCTTTTTCTCTAAGTTAATCTACCTACACCACAGATACACCCCTCCCCAAAGCACACTTCCACTGTCTCTCAGTACACAGACTGAATGCTGCACATTAACATTCAAAATTGATGCACAAATAATAAACGCTCAATGATATGAGCACAGGAGGGTTTCCTATAATCGATGAACTAAGGTTTCAGCAAAAAAAAAATACTCAAAAAGGCTTTTTAACAGCTTTTTGAAGGTTTTAATTGCAGAGAACTCTCAGAGCAGATTGTTTCCTACAACTTCCTACACACACTACCCCAAACTGAGGCTGTGCAGTACAATCTAGAGCTCATGTGAACTGAAATCCCATGAATCACTGCAAAATTCGCCTTTGGAGCTTAAAAACAAGGTGAAGTGAGGCAAAGTACATTGTTTTCAATGTACTTTGCCTTAAGAATTGGTGGAGTAGTGGTTTGGGAAGGTGGAGTAATGCAAAGTCAGTGTTTTCAATGGACTTTGCTTTACCCATTATAACACGAAGTACTCCGCTTCGTGTTGTGGAGCACTCTGAGAATTCGCCTTCACTCCGCGAATCACTCGGTGGAGCGAATTGGAGCCACTTTGCCCATCACTAATAATAATTCAATATGTACCACTAGCTTGTAAAAACAGAGCAACCTGTAGTTATTCATGATTGTTTCCAGTTCATCCCAACACTAACTTTACTAATCTTAGCATGCTTATCCTAAATAGTTACTAGTTCTTTCACAGCATTCATTTTGTGATAGTGCAACATTTTTTTTTTCTCTTCATTTCCTGGATGCACAATACTTTTTTCCAAACTTAATGCTGATAATTAGCTAAACATGTTTCTTTCTGTTTTCATATGCTCCTGTTGGATACAAACAAGACAACAAGTTCTTCTCTCTATTAACTATTAATCCACAAATTCAAATATCCACATCTCCCATTGAATTTTAAACAGTCTTCATACCTTTTAAAGTTTTTCCCCCTCTCTCTTAGCATCTTTTTAAATCTGTAAAACACAGAAGCTCAGATATTCAGACTGCGCCTGGCAGTGGCACAAGCATGGGCGCAGCACAACTGGGATGCACTGGGGCCAGAACCAGGTGATATTCAACGGTGATGCACCATGGCACAGCACCATTGAATATGGCACAGACAGTGCACTTACTGCACATGGCACAGTGGCACTGTGCTGGCACAAGCCACAGATAGGGAGCATGGGGATGTGCGAACACAAACGCAATTGTGCTGGGCGTATCACCCGCGATATTCAGAGGAGGGCATGCAAATGAGGCCATAATATATGTATGTCATTAAGACACCATTTGCATGCCTTGTGCAGGGCAGCACAGCGAATTGTGCCTGGTGGGCCTGCACAGCATGACATGTGCACAGTGGGGGTCCGGAGCATCCCCCACCCTGTAGCAGTGATCGCGGTAATTCTCCGTAACATAATTCCCTGATAGTCTAGTGGTACCCCCCCCACGTCCCCAATTGCCAGTAGCTGTAGTTGAAAACATTCCCTGGTAATCTAGAGGTACCCACCTGCCTGTTGCCGTGATCACCAGAAATCTCCATACAATAAGTCTCTGTTGATCCGGTGGCACCCTCCACCCCTCTCACCCACACAGTACCCCATGCCCAACCCACTTCCCCCCCCATCATTGGAGGGTGGCTGCTACCCACCTGCATACTGCCTGGCAGCCTGCCGAATGACGGAACACAGTATGGGCTTGCAGAGCATACTGTACCTAGACAGTCCACATATGTGAATGATTTCATTCACGTATTTAGGACTGCTCCAGTATAGTATGCCCTGCAAGCCCATACTGTACCTGTCATTTGGTGGTGGCCAGGCAGTAGTGCAAGCAGATTGCAGCCACCTGCCGGTGATGGGGAGCGGGGGGTAAGGGGTTCTGTGTGGGTGGAGGGGTGGGGATGCCACTGGATCACCAGGGACTTATTGTATGGAGATTTACCATGATCACGGCAACAGGCGGGGGGGGACCACTAGACTACCAGGCAATGAATTATTAAACAGTTACCGCGATCAGGGAACCGGGAGGGAAGGGGGTACTACTAGACTACCAGGCAGCCATGGGTGCTTGTGACGGTGTTCTGGGTGGGCAGGTGGCCACCTATGGCTGGCAGTTTCTGTGTTACTCTCTGCAATACAGCAGCCCACCTGTTGGTGGCCAGGATTTGTTCCCACATTTCACATGCTCAACTTTGAGCCCCCCTATGTGGCGCAATGCAGGGTTGCACCAGCATTTGCACCACACATCCCGGGCTGAATATCGGGATGTGCCACATATGCATGGGCACACCCCCTGCATCTGCACTGCATACAATTACATTGCACCCCTGTGCATCGGGATTTGCGCTACACTTTACAGCCTTTCTAATATCCCACCGGGGTGCAATGCTGGGTTGCGCTGGCGTAACTCTGTTGCACCATGCGCAACCCCTTTGTATATATAGGCCTGAGAGGCAAACCAAGGCTGTAAATCCTTTTTCAAAAGTATCTCCTTTCATTAGAACAAATGAACAACACACATCAGGTCACTGCATAAGGCTGTATTCCTTTTAACTTACTTCTCTGCTTTTTATGCGGTATTTCATTAGCTGTCTTTATGAACCACTGCTCTCTCTCAATTGTGGTGCTTGCTCTGTGAGATACACAGTTAAAATGAGGCCTGTTAAGCTGGAGAATCAGGTGTGGTGTAGCTCCACAAGTCACATGACCTAGTGGCAACATCCTGTGTGCCCAACCTGCTTTTGCAGCACCTAGAAATGGAAAAAATGCCCTGCATACTAGGGCCCAGATATTCAAACTGCGCCAGTCTGAGGCGCAAGCCCCTGCGCTGCTCAAAATAGTTGCGCAGGGGTGTGGCCGGGGTGATATTCAAAGGAGTTGCGCTGTTGAGCAGCTCCTTGAATATCACCCCGGACCATCAGCACTTGCAGAGATGGCGCAGGAACTTGCGCTGGATCAAGTTGCCAGAGTTGAGCACTAACTTGGCGGTGGCGAAGTACCATTGCGCCATGCTCAAATTTCTGATATTCAAAGGTGACATGCAAATGGGGCCATAATTTATGCAAGGCGCAGGGGGCCATTTGCATCTATTTATGGCTCCATTTGCATGCATTTGCAGTAGTGCGCCACTGAGGACTTGCCTCCTGGCCACCCTGCTAGGCAGCAGCCGCCGGGACCGACAAGACAATGTAGCTCCGATCATGGGCATCACAGTTACATGACACCCCCCACATCTCCCACAGCCCGATCGCGGGCAGAACAAATACATGTCCCCCACATCTCCCACAGCCCGATCGCGGGCAGAACACATAATGTCCCCCCACACATCTCCCACAGCCCGATCAAGGGCAGAACCTGTATGGAACCTCCAGTGCCCGGATCAAGGGCAGAATGTAACCTCCCCCCAACCCGAATAACTCCCTGGTGGTCCAGTGGACCAGAAAGCCCGATCGCGGGCAGAATGTCACAGCACAACTCTCCCACACATCTCCCTGGTGTCTAGTGTCCCCCACCCACTGAGCCCCTCCACCCCGCTCCCCCGCGCCGGGCGGCGACAGTATCCACCCGCCTGCCGCCCGCCGCCCGCCGACTGACTGTCCGGTAGGGCTGCACGCCCATTGGTGCAGAGCTACAGCCAATGGGCGTGCAGCCCATACCGTACATGACAGTCCAGATTTGTGAAGGATTTAACCGCGGCTGACACCTGAGATTTCAGGGTCAAACCGTCACCAAAAATAACACCCAGGTTCCACACCGATCTGAGGTAGTAAGCTGGACAATGTCCAAAGCTGTCATAAAGTGTTGTGGTCTGGTATCCGAAATTCTGTGCTCAGTTTTAACAACTTAATTGGCTACTATTTTATTTCTTTTAGCTACTGTCAAAGGTAGTTCAGCAAAGGTCATCCCAATGCTTTTGTACAATCTTCTTGATATCAAAATAATTATCAGAGTAGGTAGTAGCAAATACAATCTTTTTATCTTTCATCTTCCTACTTTCCCCTTCAAATGTTTCTGGCGTCAATAAACAGGGTGTTACCACTAGGTCATGTGACTTGTGGAGCTACACCACACCCGATTCTCCAGCTTAACAGGCCTCATTTTAACTATGTATTTCACAGAGCAAGCACCACCACTGAGAGAGACAGCAGTGGTTCATAAAGACGCCTAACGAAATACCTCACAAAAAGCGGAGACATAAGTTGAAAGGAGTGCAGCCTTATGTAGTGACCTGATGTCTGTTGTTCATTTGTTCTAATGAAAGGAGATACTTTTGAAAAAGGATTTACAGGTCTTGGTTTGCCTCTCTGCATTTTGCAGATTTAAAAAGATACTAAGAGAGAGGAGAAAAAACTTTAAAAGGTATGAAGACTGTTTAGAATTCAGTGGGAAATGTGGATATTTGAATTTGTGGATTAATAGTTAATAGAGAGATTAACTTGTTGTTTTGTTTGTATCCAACAGGAGCATATGAAAACAGAAAGAAATATGTTTAGCTAATTATCAGCATTAACATTTGGAAAAAGGTACAGTCTAACTCCAATTATCCAACCCCTGCTCATCCGAACTCCCTTTCTAATGAACGTGGTATGTGTCCCCCTATTTAACTTATAATCGCAGTTTGACTTTAAATGCTGCACTGTAATTGTGGTTCATCCTTCCACAACATCTTCCCCATATTCACACTAACTAAGTGAAGTAGCATCACCTGGCTCTTGTTAACACTAATTAACACTAATCAGACTCCAGCTGTGAATCAACATCACCTGGCACGGATGACAACTCTGCTGTACTTAAGCACTGTCACAGCTTCCAAGTTTCATTCTCAGTTGGTAGAGATGGCAGGAAAGTGAAAGAGAGTCGTTTTGAGTGTTGCCCCGAAGATTCAGATCATGGAGCGACTAGAGAATGGTGAAAGGGCAGCCATTCTAGCAGGCGAGTACGGAGTGTGGGCGATACGGCAGAGAATCCCAAGACTGCCAAAAATGCCAAGACTGAAAGAAGCAAACCTGCCTCACAGATTATTTTAAATAAAGAAGCTACTGTAATTGAATGAGCACCTTATAGAGCACTGTTGTGATTTTAAAATGATTTTCTAATAAAGATTGATTATTATGGCATTATTGTGCTCTGTGTACCTTTATCCTGTTATTGATACTCAAAATCTCACTTATCCGATCTCCTGATTATCTGAACTAATTGAGTGTACCCCATGTGGTTTGGATAATCTGGATTGGACTGTACTGTGCAACTTGGAAATGAAGAGAAAAAAAACAAACATTTTTTTTGGCACTATCACAAAATGAATGCTGTGAAAGAACTAGTAACTATTTAAGATAAGCATACTAAGATTAATAAAATTAGTGTTGGGCTGAACTGGAAACAACCATGAATAACTGTGGGTTGCTCTGTTTTCACAGGCTAGTGGTACATATTGAATTATTATACTGGTGTTTATACCAATAAGAGGATTACAGAATCTCAGGGACATGTTGGAATTTTCTTTTGACTGGATACTAATGAACTGAAATATACTACTCAGACTTAATTAGTAAAGCATTTTTTTGTGTTATATTATATATAGATACAGTGATATGCAATGATGAAGGATTGTATTATCTGAAACGTATGGTTTAAACATACACTGTAGAGACCCTGAAAAGACTAACTAGAAAATATTCTGAAAAGAATAGAAAAAATAAATAGTTGTATACAGTTTGGTGAGTGGGCTCTATTTCTACCAGTTACCTACTTTGATTGTTCTTAAGCCTTAACTGGTGGCAGATCTACTCCCTTAATGAGTTTTTGTTTGTTTTAACTGAGGTGGGCTGAGCTGGACCTTCCTTTCTATCAATGATGGATAGAAAAAATTCTACAGGTACATAAGGGAGAGGAGGATCTGCAAGGAACAAATAGTAAGGATCAGAAAGGATGGGGGATGGGCAGAGCAGGCAGAAGTGCTAAATTAATACTTCTGTTCTCTATTTACAAAGGAGAAGGATGGGTCACTGCCTCAGGTGGTAAGCACAGGTGGGAGGAGGAGGTGACAGATGGGGAAATCACAGCAGGCATGGTACTAAAAGGGTTAAAGGTGCTAAGGGTGGATAAGGCACCAGGACCAGATGGCATACACCCCAGGTTCTAAAGGAATTGGGGGAGGTCCTGGCAGAGCTATTGGTGAACTTGTTCAGCACCTTTCTGGAAACGAGGTGCATACCCCAAGATTGAAGGATGTCGAACGTGGTATCCCTCCACAAAAGCAGATCTAAGGATGAACTGGGCAACTGTAGACCAGTAAGCCTAACATCCACTGTGGGAAAGCTAATGGAGGCCCACCGGTGCAGCGGTTGGATTTCTGCTTGCGACGCCAACGACCCAGGTTCGGGAATGGACCCGAGTCGTTGGAGGGCCAGCCGGGTGGAGAAGGATGAGCATCCCTTGACAGCTTTCCTCCGGAGGGAGGGTTGGGTAGTGTCCGGCGCACTGAGTACACCTGGTGGAGGCTGGGAGACACTCATGCTCTGGTGCTTGCTGCATGGGAGGTGGGGCAGACACTGGCTCATTGCACGTCCCTGCCTCCAAGAACATAGGAAAAAAGGGAAGGTGGGCGGAGGCCACTGTCTCAGTGAAGTCCTTGGGGCTTCGATCAGCCATCATCACCATTCCCCCGACCAGTCACAGTTCCACGGTGCAGATTGGGACCGTGGTCACTGCCCCACCCTCTGGGGGGGTAAGCCAGGGGTAACTGGAGGAACTAGTGGCAATGGATGACTGTGGGAGTCCTGGGGGCTGTGACTAGGGCTGAAGACTGACAGTGACCCTGCCAAAGAAAATAGAGAATTAAAAAAAAAAAAGGAAAGCTAATGGAGACAATCTTCAAAGAGAGGTTGGTAACCTTTCTGGTAGGTAGTGAACTCCAGGACGATAAGCAACATGGGTTTATCTTAGGCAGATCCTGCCAGACCAACCTAGTTGACTATTATACCTCCTAATGAAGACCGAGTAGTTGGTTGAAGCACAGGGGTGTGTTTCTTCTCGACACGGGAGAGCGGTCGTTTTATTATTGACTGATGAAACGCTGTTGAAATACTGATACTGATATGCTACAAATTGTACCAATAATAAAACAGTTTTTGGAACTGCATATTTAGCATTTTTTGCTGTTATTTTGCAGTGGAGTGCAGAGTTTTTCTTGAATTTTCTAGTTGACTATTATGACTGGGTGACTAGGAAACTTGACAATGGCCATGCTATTGATGTCCTGTACCTGGA
Organism: Neoceratodus forsteri; assembly: GCA_016271365.2. Taxonomy (NCBI): domain Eukaryota; kingdom Metazoa; phylum Chordata; order Ceratodontiformes; family Ceratodontidae; genus Neoceratodus; species Neoceratodus forsteri. Next base: position 867,058,826 of record CM028130.1, read on the forward strand.
CTTCAGCAAGGCATTCGATTTAGTATCACATGGGAGGTTGCTTAGTAAAGTGGGATACCAGGGAGCAGGGGCAAAGATGGTAAACTGGATCAAGTATTGACTGCAGGGGAGACAACAGAGGGTAGTAGTGGGAGGGGAATTCTCGGTTCCAAGGGCTGTAATAAGCGGGATTCCGCAGGGATCAGTACTGGGCCCAGTGCTGTTTGGCATTTTCATCGCTGACATCTCGCATGGCATTAAGAACAAGATTAGTCTTTTAGTGGATGACACCAAGATTGGAGTAGTAGTGGATGACACAGCAGGGTGACAATGGCTACAGGAGGACCTGGATAAATTTGAGTGCTAGTCTGACACATGGCAGCTGGTGTTCAATGCCAAGAAGTGCAAAGTCATGCACTTGGGAGAAAGGAACCCAAGGAGGTGTTATCAGTTGAGAGGAGTGCAGATAGCCACTGCAGAGGAGGAGAGGGATCTGTGGGTGATTATAACGGGGCAAATGAACCACTTAGTACAGTGCAGGAAAGCAGCAGCTAAAGCCAATAAGATGCTGAGATGTATTGCCTGAGGTATCGCCTCCAGGAGGGAGGTGATCCTGCCTTTGTACAGGTCACTGGTGAGGCCACACCTGGAGTACTGTGTGCAGTGCTGGTGCCCATACTTAAAGGAAGATGTTAGACTACTGGAGGGGGTCCAGTGCAGAGCAACCAGGATGACCCTGGGATTAGAATATGAACCCTATGAGGTAAGACTGAAGGAGCTTAACATGTACTTCCTGGAGGAGAGGAGGGATAGGGGAGATATGATTGAGACTTTTAAATACATGAAGGCGATTAACAGAAATGAGACAGAGGGGAATTTTAAGTTGAGGGGAGGAACACAAGGGGGCATGGTCTGAGACTGGAGGGTGGAAGATTCAAAAGAGAAATGAGGAAGCACTTCACAGAAAGGGTGGTGTCTGGGTGGAATGCACTGACCGAAGAGGTGGTGTCCTGAAAGTCAGTGTGTAGCTTTAAAAGGGATGGGACAAAGCAAGGGAGTCACAGGGAGGGGGAATGGAGGGAGGGGCAGCTGCAGAATAAGGTATAGCTAGCTGCACACTCGAGCAGACTTGATAGACCATATGGCCTGTATCTGCTGGCAGTTTTGTATATTCGTATGTTCATATCTGTATCTGAATCTGTGTGTATGGTCTCGTTCTGAACTATACCTACCTTTCCTTCCCTTAAAATGTAAATTAGTGGTTCATTTTTGTTTGAGAGATTTATTTCATTCCCTGGTGCCCTTGTACGCTTCTTTTTTGGCCTTTTTCCTGTTTGTACTGTGAACCACTCAGGTTTGCCATCTCTTTCATCCTCCCTTTGACTTTTTATTCCTATCCTGCCCAATATGTGCTTCTCCTGCTATTTCCATGTTAGGTCCTGTGCTGTAGTTACCTTTGAGTTCATTTAGTGTCTCTCTTATTTTTTTGTAGTTCAACTTTTGTTCTGTTAGTTGGATATGCTACTTTAGTTCCTTAATTTTGTTGCACACATTGCAGACATTGTTGATAAAGTCTGTCATCTGCTCAGTACTAAATCTGCAACATGAAATACATAGCAGAGCAATGCCCCCCTTTTTTTAGTGTTATGAATCCTTTGTTCATTTCCATTATGATTATGTTTGTATCAGGTTGATCACTGGTAGGGGAGTGTGGTTTTGGCTGTCCCAACAGAAAACAAGCATTTGTCAATGCTGAACGTTCACTTGCAGGTATTTGCAGTGGTGTGTGACACTTGGACATGGCTTAAAAAATCAGTGACAAAGAAGTAAAATGAGGGACACAGTTTAACAATTGGTTCTATCCCCTGAAGCAGGCAGCATAAGAGTATTGGTGTAAAATACTTTGTCTGCAGAAGATCAAGTCTGTAACTCTGTTTGGCAATATTGTGAGCACATGGTGTACCCACTGTTCAGTTACAGAAACAAAAATTTTAGGAGTGACAGGAACATTTTGAGGCAAAATCAGGGACATCCCTGAAAATCTGGGAAAGCTGAGAGGTATGGTATTTCCCATCTCTCTCTCTCTTCTCCCCACTGTATCTCTCTCCCCCCCACTCCCTAGTGTCCCTCTTTCTCTCCCTCTGCTTCTCTCTGTCCTTCTCCCCTCTCTCTCTCTCAACCCCCTCTGTCTCTCTCTCTCTCCTCCCCTTGTCTCTCTCTCTCTCTCTCTCTCTGTCTCTCTCTCTCTCTCTCTCTCTCCATTTTCTTCCCTCTGTCTCTCTCTCTCTCTCTCTCTCTCTCAGCAAATAAGCATTTGTCAATGCCAAATGTTGGCTTGCTGGCATTGGCATTGGTAGTGCAGGAGTTAGAGAGATGCATAATAGGATTGGCAGTGAAGTACTGAACTGACGCCAACCCCAGCCCCACCCTGCAGAGAGTGACAAACATTGGGGTGTACCTTTGGGTCATTGGCCATAATGCTCATGCCATTTCACCTCACCCTACCCCACAGACACTGAGAAATGGCATGATGTGCCTTGGGGTCTTCAGGCTTACGCTCACCCCATTCCATAAGGAAATATGCTGAGATGAGTGCAGTACAGGAGAATGGGGTAAACTTTGGGGCTCAAGAGTCCAAGGCACACTTTGATGCCTGTCACTGGCTGCAGGGTTGAGGGGTGGAATGGCATGTGCATTACAATCGACAATGCCAAGTCACACCCTTAACACCTGTCAGTCTCTACAGGCTGGGGTGTTATGATTGGAAACCGTAATGCCCTGGGCATGTGTTGGTATTTTCACTCCAAATTTTCAGCATGACCTGTATGTGACCCTACATCATAAACAGTGGCACTATGAGTTTGTTAGCCGAAAGGTGATTTTGCAGAGCGACTGTGCCATTTGGAACCACAGGTGCAAAAACACATTTGGGGCAGGATGTGAAAAATGACAGCTGCACTGTTAATGAAGAGGTGTAAAAAAATGGCATTGTTGAAAATCTGGCATGAAAATATAAAACATTGGTGAAGTTATGAGCATGCATAGAAACTGCGCAATGCATGCCTGTAATGCAATTTTGGGGGGATATTTTTTAACCAAATTTTCAACATAGGCATTTTGGGAACTCTGGTCATGAACAGTGTCACTGTGATTTTTTTTTAATGTATCCTGAACATTGATTTTGCACAGCGACCAAGCCATTGTGCGCCACACACACGAAAACACATTTCAGGCAGGATGTGAGAAATGACAGCTATACTGTTCATAAGGAGGTATGAAAAAATGGCAATGTTGAAAATCTGGAGTGAAAATGTTAAAATTATCCGGAAGTTACCTGGCGTGCATTGAAACTGTGCGTTTTCATAACCAGTCATTTTTTGGAATTTTTCCACCAAATTTGCAAGATAGGCTTTTGGGACCCCACCTTATGAACAGTGGCACTGCTGTTTCATTAATTGGTCCCAAAAGGTGATTCCGTGCAGTGACTGCAAAATTACCTTTCGGGACTGAGTAACGAGATAACAGTGCATGTGTTCATGAGGCGGGATACCAGGCACCCCATGTTGAAAGTCTGGAGGCAAAATTCAAAAAAATGACTGAGATATCCCCCTAAGTTGAAACCCCACATTTATGCCATTATACAGTATACCGGCATTTTTTCAGTTCGTGGTTGGCTTTGAAGAGTGCAGGCGTGTTCCCGCTCACGAAGATCACAGCGTCAACCTCGGAGGTAAGTATGTGGTGGGGGTGAGAGTGGGTGTGCAGAGGGTGTGTGCAGGTTGGGGAGGACCCCACAGCAAGGGACCGTTATTTTTTGTTTCAGGTAATAATAAAAAAAAAAAAAAAACAACACTGAGGATGGTTTTCTTTCTTTACTGGTGTAAGAAAAATGTTGAGCTCACTGGGGTGGGCTCCCAGTGTGCTCCATGACTTTGGTGGGGTGATGTCAACCACACAGGGGTAGGCTCCCAGTGTGGCACACAATGGGGGTAGGGCAGGGGCAGGAACATGCCGATGGCGAACAACTTCCGAACACAGGGAGGCACACTGGGGTGGGCTCCCAGTGTGCCACACAATCTTGGGGGGTTTTAAACATGCCGATAAGAGGATTGGGCACCCCCGAAGTTGGCTTTCTGGGAATTGTGCATGGCAGATGGTGGCAGCTGCCACCACCAAGTTTATTTAGATGCTTCACCAGGAAACACTTATCTGGAGGCATGTCATCAGTGCCGCTGCATTATGAGCTTGTCTCTGATTGCAGTGGCACTTTTTCTTAGAAGTTGTGTCCAGTTTGCATAATGCTGGTGTCAGTGCTAGCATGCTGGCTTATTGGGGAATGAGGGTTGCACTTACTAAAATTCAAGAAAAATACCACCCACAGCTTAATCTGGTTCAAGGTCAGTTGGCATTCATCTGTATCCCCCTCCCCCGGGTCGTGCCTGAAAATAGGCAGGATTTGTCTAGTGCACTTACCCGGTCAACAAAAACTAAATAAATAATAAAATAAAGTGTGCCCTGCATTCACCAACACAGACACTCTTCTGAAATGTGCTACTAGCACAAGACATTCCTTGTGCGAGTGCACAAGCAAACACAAAAATAAGTGAGTTGCTTAACCCTCAGTTCATAATATTGTAGTTATGTGATTTATATCCTGTCCTAATAGGATGTACTGCCCTTCCTCACTTATAGATGAATGATCACTTGTAGAGCAAGAGGCAGTATAGTGCAGTGGTTTAAGGCTCTAAGCTGCAAATCTGGAGAGCTGGGTTTGAATTCCACAGCCCCCGCTTGCATACTATGTGACCCTGAGCAAGTCATTTAACTTCTCTGTGCTCCCAGGTTGCACCTGTAAACAAGCTTTCAGCTTAGTGTGTCTCTCCTGGTTAAACAGTTAGAAAAAAAAGAAAATAAATCAGTCCTACCTCACAGAAGATATATATTTCCTGGCCCCTGGCTGTCACTGGTGGACACTGGCAGATTTGCTTGATTCCGCCAGCATTGCCTCCACCCTGTGCTTGCCTTAGCTTATGTAGGTGGCTGCATGGGACCAGAAGTAGGTACAGAGAACTTTCAGTGTGATCATGAATCACTTTAACTTTTAAAATGCCTAAAAATGTTTTAATGCAGTTACTCCTCTAGATATTGGACAAATAACACCATAGACATTGCTTCTGTTGCTTAGTAGCCCTAATTTAGGAATTATGTTTTTGGCCAGCTGCTTCCTGGTCCTCCAGTGTCCCAAACACCAACAGCCCACCAAGAATATATATACAGACAAAGAGAAGTGTGCAATTTTTCTGATTTTTTTTTAGTTTTGTGGTGCAACACTGCCACAAACATGAGAGAGCAGAGAGAGGTTTGTTAAAATGATAAAAATGCTCAGTATGTGGCCAAGTTCCAAATCGCAACACAAGAACCACAAGCTAGACACTGACTATTGTAAAAAAAGAAAGGAAGCCAATTCTCTCCATTGCTCCCTAGATCATAATATTAGCTATGCTAGCATCTTAAGGTATGCTGTCAGGAGAAAAGGATGGGCACCAACGGGGTGACTTTTAGTTTTGCTTTGACCCAGTGGGGCTTGGATTTTCTAGCTGGTGGCATAGGAGGTTTTTTTCATATTATATCAAGAATGGGTGTAGTGCCCCAAAGTATAGCTGGACAAGCAGACCAGGGGAGCCTAAGGGAAGGAAAAGGTTAACCCGTCACCCACCTCCACAGCAAACTGGCTTGATGACCACTTCCTGTCCTGTTTCTATCCCCTGCTTCCCCCCTCCACTGCTCTGGAGCCTTCCCGTACTGACTCCTTTGTCCTGTCCCTGCCAGGTTCCTGGCCAATGCCTAAAGGGGCTGCTCCAAGCCTCAGGAACCTAATCATCTGGCCAGGAGCCAGGACTGTCCCTAGGCTAGAAAGGGCTTTCCTACTAGCCAGAGGGCAATTGTTGTGAGTGCCTAGCCTACATAGTCAGATATAGGACTGTTGCGGGCTTGACTGGGATAGCAAGACAGCCAGGTTGGTTGTGGATGTGCCAAATGAGAAATCAATGGAAGCTTGCTTTCTGTGCTGGTATCTGCAGGAGGGAGTATGGCAGGTAAATTCTGATGGATGGGTTAGAAGGATGGTTGGATAGGTAATTGGCATGATTTAGGGTAACCTAATGTAGATAACTTTATGAAATATGGTGATGTCCAGGGCCCAGGAACAGCGGCTTGGATAGAGTAACTTCAGCAAGGCAGCTAGGCACCAAATATCCAACCATATGTGTTCTGAGATAGTAGCTGGAGAAAGTCTTAGAAACATCCAATGGCTATTAAGGAAGTACAAGTTGAATAACGTGATCAAACTGAGGCAGTGCATTTTATTTTATTTTATTTTATTTTATTCTTTGGTAACTGAGTAAGGCCCACTAGGCACAAGTGCCTGTTTTCAGGGATGACCTGGGAGCACTGGCAGTTAAGTGACTTGTTCAGAGTAACACAGTATGCAAGTGGAGGTTGTGAGAATCAAACTCCGGTCTAGTCTGCTGGATGTACCAAGCATGTTCATACCTCATTCCTCTAACCTCTAGGCTATACTGCCAGCCCATTTAGGAGGAGACTATGAGGAGAAGATATAATAAATTATGCCAGTACTGCTATGAGGTGCCCTGTGGTTCCCATTATCTTTAACAGTGGTGGTTATTATGGAGCTAGTACATCTCGGAAGGAATTAAAGTCAAGTTTCTAGGGAAGAAGATATGAGTGAAGGAGGCACCACTAAATCTTGGACTCTATAGAGACATGGGAGATACTGATGTCCATACTACTTGAAATAATAGAATATATGAGAAAGCATCCTACAGAGATGTTTGAGAAATGGAATCTTCTATGGTTCAGTCAAAAGAGATGCTAGAAATGGGTCCTAGGGAGGTTATTGGGAGGTACTGATGATTTTATGGTGATGTAAGAGTCTATAGGGCATGCTATTCAAGGGATGTTGCTGGAATAATGTAGCCTCCAGTGAGAAAAACATATACTTTATAGCACATTGGAAGGGAGCTATTGTGATGTCCAAGGTAGGAGTATGAGATGGATGAATTGGTAGGAGTAGTTGATCTGGCAAGGATGCTGACATCGATAGTTGTAGGAATGCCCAAAAGAGACACAGCAAATAAATAGGAGCACCAATTCACCAGGGAGCTGAGGTAGAAAGCAGCAGTCCTGGGACTGAGGGAATAGTCCAAGTAGAAGTCCATGGACCAAAGGAAGGAGCAGGATAAGAAGATAGCTGAGGCTGAGTAGTACAGACATCAATTGGTGCAGGGAAGGCATGGGACTGGGGTAGTTGCCACAGCATATGAGAATGGATGCAGAAAAGCTGAGTCAGGTGGGAAATCCATGCCAAAACCAAGATGCAAATCCAGGTACGAGATGCTGCAAAGTTGAGAAGCAAGGGTCCCACTTCTGAAGGAGATGGTGAACTGGAACATCCAGTAGCAAGGTCCTGCAGTGATGGGTACCCACTTCCAAAGGAGAAGGCAAACCGTAATTGCCGACAGGAAAAAAGCTGCAGATAAGGAAATCACTGGAACTGTAGCTGGAAGACCACCGGCTGGGATAAGGGGAGCAGCAAGGGAAAACTTGAAGAAGGCTTCAGGCACACATCCTGGAAGAGATTAAATGGCACGGATCCAGCGGGAAGCAAGGGAAATGTGACAGACATGTCCAAGAGGAAGTCAAGGAGGCTACAGGGACATCCGGCATAGCAATGAGGGAGGAGATTACAGTATGGAGCTGAAGGACTGAAGATCGGATGAGGTTGAGCTGGAAGGCAAGTCACAACAATGATGCCCAGGAGCCCAGGAAGAAATGAAAGACATGCAGCAAGGAAGTCCAGAAGACTGTTGGACTGAGTGGATGTGGAGACTGAACAAGTTGGTGGGATCCGAATCCAGAACAGGAGGAGGCCAAAGCGGGGATGAGTAGGTGGGTAACATTTTTATTTTTATACAGGATATCACATGTTGTTAGGGATGAAATCCCTGTTGACAAGACAAGTCCTGTTTGCTTATATAAAAGTAGTGAATCGTATTACAAGTACTAAGATTTTTACAAGGTTTGTTAAACACAACAACATTCACTATACACTATGCAAGATGTATAATGACAGTCTATCAAATACAATAAACAACAGGTACAAAATGTACAAAAGTACCAACAGGCCTAATTACATTAAACTACAAAATTTTCAGTGAGGACAAAAAAAACTAGGACAAAGTGCATCATGGTATATGATCTAGATTTACAAATCCCAATAGTAAACCAAGCAGTTAACAACTACATACAATCTAGATTGAGTTCAAACCCAGTCTACATCCATTACATTACAAAAATTTCTATTGGCTAACAAACAACTCTAAAACATAATTACATCACATATCAAAATTGCTAAACACAGTAATAAATCAAACAATTAACAATTACACACAGCCTGGAAGATTGATTTCAATCCTGTTTTAAATACATTTGTGGATGCCACTCTCATTGAGTATGGAAGTATATTCCACCATATTGCCGCTTGTTGTTTTAACGTTTTTACCCCAAATTTTGTTTTATTATAATTACCTTTTATTTTATTAACATATACAGATCTAGTCAAGGTCCGAGTAGGCTCAATCTTTTTTGTCAATGCATTAACTGATATGTAATGAGCCGGTTGCTTTATAAAAAAGCAATGCAATAATTTCAACCATACCTCACCATTTGTCTGTTTTAGGGTAGTCCATCCCAGAGTAATTAATAATGTACAGTGGTGTGTTCTATAATGACATCCCAAAATAAACCTCACAAGTTTATAATAAATTTTATCTAACTTAACCCGCATTAACTTAGGTGCAACCCTATATATAACACTTCCATAATTAATGGTTGGCATCACCATCTGTTCCATTATGGTTTTTCTAGTCTTTAAATCCAAATGTCTTGATGTTTGTCTAACGGTCCTTAGTTTCTTACTAACTTTATTCAGTAACTCCTTGATATGTTCTTGAAAATTTAACTCTACATCAAATATTACACCCAGATATTGATATTCAGTTGCCTGATCTATTAGAACATTTGACAAAGATGTTATACCGAAGTTCTGTTTGTTTCTATTCCCAAAGTAAAGGACTTTAGTCTTCTTTATATTCATTGCCAGCCCTGACCTGGTGATCCACTCCCCTATGCAGCTGAAGTCCCTCTGCAGGTTAACTCTCAGGTCTGCAAAGTCTGTCCCAGTTGCAACAAGAGCTGCATCATAGGCATACAGCCGGATGTTTGATGTTCGAACTGTCTAGGGAAGATCATTGCAGAACACTAAGAATAACAATGGCCGTAGTATAGATCCTTGAGGGACTCCTCTTTCTACTAATTTAACTGTTGACAATGTCTGGAACACACATACTCTTTGAGATCTTCCTGTTAAATATGATTTAATCCATGACCACGGTCCTTCAGTAATGCCCATAACCCAGAGTTTTCTCATCAGCAGGGAGTGCTCCACCATGTCAAAAGCTTTCGACAAATCTGTAAAATAAAACTGCAGTCTCCTTTCCTTCATTCAAAGAAGTTGCCACAAGATCATTAAATTTGTTCAAAGCTGAATTTGTTTAAAAGTCCTTTTCTAAAACCTGCCTGTTATGGTGTAAATACTTTATTTGTTTCTAAATAGTCCATTATTTGTGTATGTACTAACTTCTCTAGGCATTTAGATAGTACTGAAAGCAAAGCTATTGGTCGATAGTTGCCTGGATCACTTTGGTCACCCCCTTTATATATTGGAATAGTTTTATTCTGTTTCCATATAGTAGGAAAAAACCCTGTACTTAAACTCCAATTAAACATATATACTATTGTTAGTGTTATATAATCAGCAGCCATTTGTAAAAACCTTCCTTCCAACCCATCTATGCCAGGAGATTTATGAATTTTAATTTGTTTTAAACATATTTTTACCTCCTTTATATTCAATACTCTAAATTGAAAAGGTGGATATAACCCTTTAAATTCTGGTGCATCCTAGGTCTTATTTAATGGGACTCTTACCTCTAGACCTGGGAGATTAACAAAAAAATAATTTAACAAATTTACTATTGCCTTGGGTTCTTTTACTACCTTCCCCTCGTGAATCAATTGATTAATGTTTTATTTATTTTTATTGCCTGGACTAATAATGTCGTTAACTGTTTGCCAGAATTTTTGGATCATTATTCCTATCTGTTGTCATTCTAAAATAGTTCAATTTAGCCCTCTTTATCTGTTGTTTACAGTTATTCCTTTTATTTTTATAAATATCCCAATCACTACTCGTTTTTGTTTTTTTTAGCCAATTTCCACAATATATTCTTAATCTTAATACTTTTTAATAAATTATCATTTATCCAGGGTTCCCTAGCTTTACTCTTACTTACTTTCATTTTTGGTGCATGCTTATCACATATCTCCAAAAATCAAGCCACAAAATACTTTATAGTTTGATCTAGATCCGGAATTCATTTGCATCTCTCCCAATTTTCTGGCTGCATGTCCAAATTAAAACTGTCAATTGAAAAATGTTTCATGTTCCTAACCCATCACTCCCTCATTTGTATCCTTGGTTGTACCATACTACCTATAATTGCCAAAATTAAATGATGATCTCCCAATAATGGGGTTCAATGCCCTTTGAATAGACTTTTAATTGAGGTGAGACTAGCAACAAATCTAATAGTGTACCCTTAGTCATAGAATTTGTGTACCTAGTAGGTTCATCTATCAGCTGGATTAAATCAAGGGATGCCAACGTTTCTTTTAATCTATTGCCTCTCTGATTATGCCAATCTGAGTTTAGATCTCCCATTAAAATCAACAATTTATCTTTAACTTCATCCTGAATTATACCAATGGTCAATTCCAAATCCACCATCTTTGCATTAGGGGGAGAATACAAGATCCCTATAGCAACTTTTATGTCACACAAATAAAGTACTATAAAGTCCACATTTCCTGTATTACCTTTTGTTAAAACTTTAACTGATTCCAATGCATTTTTATATAAAGAATACCCCCCACACTATTCTTACTATCTGAACGACATATTTGATATGCTACCAAACTTATTTCACCATCCTCTACCTTATTTGTAAGCCAGGTTTCAGAGAAGCCCGCTATATCTGGTTTTTGGGCTTCAAATAACATTTCCACCAAATCCATTTTTGGGGCCAAACTCCTTGTATTGTCATGCATTATTTTTAAATTAATACTCAACTTCTGAGTCAGCACTGGGTTCAGTTCTATGCCCCCCAACTATTAAAAGCAAGGTAAATGTAACATTATCAGAACACATGCTTCTATGTATTTTATATGCCTCCAAAGGTTTAAATTGACTTGCAAAGTAATAAGTCGTTCAAATTCTTATGAACTCATTTATGTGCAAGTTTAAACTACAAAAACTCCCCCCTTGTGATCCTATTTCTGAATGAATTGGCCAATGGTAACCAAATTTTCTAGAGACATCCTCAGTTATACAGGAATAATTAATTGAACATACGAATAGCAACAAACACATCATTTTACCTACATACATTATAGTACCTTAAACCTGTTGGAACTATATTTCAAAATAATATTTACCTTACCAACACTTAAATGCTAAAAACACTATAAAAACTCTCCCTTTTAGTACACCACTAAAAATACAGCCTATTTCCAAGTTATAATATTTTGTTGTCTAAATTTAAATTAAATAATCTACCCACCCCTTATTTTTTCACTTATTTCTATATAAAACACTACTAACCCTTCAAACTGCTTTTCAGATTTTCCTTGCTATGAGTGGCACTCGCGACACTCACATCGCTCATGCTTGGCGTAGCGTGTGGAAATTTAAAGGTCTCAGTCTTCGCCTTTGATGATGATTCTAGACAGCTGACTCCCTCCGAGCCCCCTACTCACAACAGTGCACGGATAAAGATAGATGTTAAGTCCAGGTACAGAATATAAAATCACACAGTCTCTCACCCTGGTGATTCTCTGCAATGTTACTGCAGGTAAATTCCTCTGGTAGTAAACAGCAGGCAGCAGGTAGCAAACAGCACAGCTATAGCCACTTATGAGCAGTGGGGAAATTTAAAGGTCTCGGTTCCTGCCTTTGATGATGATTCCAGACAGCTGACTCTCCCCGAGCCCCCTACTCACAACAGTGCACGGATAAAGATAGATGTTAAGTCCAGGCACAGAATATAAAACCACACAGTCTCTCACCCTGGCAATTCTCTGCAATGTTACTGCAGGTAAATTCCTCTCATAGCAAACAGCAGGCAGCAGGTAGGAAACAGCAGGCAGCAGGCAGTACGTAGCAAACAGCACAGCTATAGCCGCTTGCGAGAGGGCATGGAAATTTCAAGGTCTCAGTCTCCGCCTTTGATGATGATTCCAGACAGCTGACTCTCCCCGAGCCCTCTGTTCACAACAGTGCACGGATAAAGATAGATGTTAAGTCCAGGCGCAGAATATAAAATCACACAGTCTCTCAAACTGGCGATTCTCTGCGATATTACGGCAGGTAAATTCCTCTTGTAGCAAGCAGCAGGTAGCAAACAGCACAGCTATGTGTACATCAAGTACACCAAGTCCATGGCAGTGCAGGATGTATTTGGGCGAGGTAGGATATTGAAGGCAAATGGGGTAAATAGGTCCCGTTCCCCAAGGGAATGCGGCAACCAGGTAGCAAGTATAGAATGCAGTTGGTTGAAGCAGTAGAATGAAGACATTTGGGGTATGGTGGTCCCAATCCTGAAGGGAATGTGACAACCGGCATCAGAAATAGAATACAGTCAGCTGAACAGTAGATTGAAGACACAGCTCCCATCCCCAGTAGTTGGGGTAAGCTAACTTTCACTCGATGCCACACCAGCAGAGTTAGGGACGGAGGATGTCAGAGTGCTGGTATGACTCATAGAGGCTGGTGAAGAAACCAACAGGGTAAGATGGCACAGAGATTGAAACAGACTCCTGTCCCCAACAGATAGGGCAAGTCTGTCTATGCTTGATGCCTCAGAAGGCAGAGTTAGGGATGGAGACTGGAAAACTGCTGTTATGGGCTGAGCAAGGAAAGGGCAGCTGAGCTGCATAGACATAGGTAGGGAAACAGAATAGGCAGGACAAAGGGGAAGGCAGCAAGTCAGAGTTGGAGAACGGGAGGAATATGTTACCATGATTGCCTCTAAGGTGGAGATAGGGTAATCCAGGGAAGATCATGCTGGGCAGGAATAGAATACAATGATTAACTGAAGGCTGAGTAGGCAACAAGGGTAATGAGTCATGCGAGGGTAGTGGATGCCAAGTAGGCAGGAGGGCAGGGAAGATCATTAAGCTTACATAAAGCAGGCTCCTGCTAATTGGAGTGACGATGCCTCACCATGACACCCCAGTCCCCCGCTATGGGAAAAACAGGGGAGCCACAAGCTGAGCATCTTTGAGACCAAACAGCAACTGGAATGATGGAAGGTTAGGAACTTTAAAGAGGCTCCAGGACTGGCAGGGCCTAGGAAAGGACAAGCCATAGGCAAAGTGGGGAACAGAAAGCAAACAATACAGTAGTCACACAGAATGGATAATGCCTGACAATATGATTTACATAAGTAGAGCTAATGATGTGGGACTTACGGCTGGACCAGTGGCATGGAGGGTTGAGGCAGCGATGCCTTACCTCCTGCCACTCCGGCGACCCATGTTCGTGGTGCGAGCGGATCACTGGGGGATGGCCAGGGAGGGAGAGGATTGAGTGTCCCGAGGACAGCTCTCCTTTCATGGGGAGAGGTGGGGATAGAGTCCGCTGCTTGACTGACCCCTAGTGGTGGATGGGGGCCAGCGCAACAGGCCCACACAAGGGGGGGTGGAGCTGAGCAAGATGCCCGGCGTTCCGCATACGGAAGCATGCACGGCTTGGCCATTGGTGTCATTGCACACCTTGGCTTCGCACTCAGGAGAAAAGAAGCCAACCAGTGGGATGAAGCAGGTCTCCCCTCTGCAACAGGCCCGCTGGTGCCTCAATTGGCGAGAGGCAATAGTGGGCATGTCGCCTGGTGGCAGTAATGGGGGGGGGGGACTGGAAGGAGGCCAGTCAGTGGGGGATAAATAAATAAAGAAAGAAAAAAAATAAAATGATGTGGGACTTAGGGAGCGCTGCAAGGAATGCGGAAAAGAGAGCAGATGTCAATGGTGCAGGTAACGTGCATGCTGGAAGGTGAGGAAGTACAAGGGGTAGAACAAGAAAATGGAAAATCTTGAGGCTGAGCAGGATATAGATGCCAGGAGTAAAATGGGAAGGGGTGCAGGTGCCAGATTATGGTCAGAGGTGGCACAGGACTGGATGGTAGAAGGGGCATCAATGGAGACAGAGTGCTGGCATGAGGAGCAAAAGGCCCAAAAGGAAAACCAAGGGAGTCGGGACACAGGCCAGAATAGGGGATGGGTGGGGGGCAGAGCAGCAGGGAAGGGAAGGAGCTCTGGGAAGGAGACAGCAGGAGCAGACAAAGAGAACCGCAGGAGAAAGTTTTTTTTAATTTTTATTTTCTGACTTTCACCTGCTGAAAGTAATGCTGTGGTGTGCACACAAGAGGTGATGCTGGTGCATCTTATGCAGTGCTTTGCTTAGCTTCACAGTGAGCTGCTGCTCAGTTCAGACAAGTCAGTGTTCATAGCGTGAAAGTCATAGCTGAAATATCTACTAGACGGAAACAGCAGAAACATAATTGTTGTTGTACAGTAGCCGGGTAGATTTGGGTTGGGTATCTGTTTTCCTTTATATTTGAGTAAACACCAGTTGCAAGACCTAGTTTCACAGCCAAAGTAACCACTAGATAGAAGTGTCTGAAACTAAACTGTTGTACAGTAGGTGGAAAGATTCAGGTACATGCGTTTTCCTTCACAGGGGAGTAAACATCAGTTGCGAGATGTACCTTTGTGGTTAGTGTGACACTCGCATGGGTCAATGTATTCTAGACAAGGTGCAAAGAGAATATTAGTGGGCCAAAGCAGCTGAGGAGAACAGGGCATGTCTAACATGGGTCTAACCATGGCTAAAAGATTAGTGGAGGGGTAGGGCTATAGCCAGGGTGTAACAACAACGCTAAAGTCAGAGGCCATTTTCCAGGGTCAAAAAAACGGACCCTCCCCATGGCTGAACTAGGGTCCATGGTGCCTAAATAAATGGGTAGAGGAGAGCCAAGCTGCGGGCAGGTGGAAGGAGTGGATGATGGCACAGAAAACAAACGTACCTGCAGGCGTCATCCTGATCCAGTCCACGGCTCCGAGAACTCCGGCAGCAGTGCGATGAGGGACAGAAGGCAGACAACAGGAATGTGTAGTAATGAGGGGAGACAGGAGCCAAACAGCACAAGGGCAAGGGAGAAGAGCTACAGGGCAAGACAGAGGGAGTCTGAAGGGAAGCTGGGAGCTGAGCGCCAGGATGGCGCAGACCCATGGAAGTACAGGGGTAGTGGTGGAATGGGGAAAAGGCCAAAATGAAAAAGCAATGACTAGTGACATATGGGAGAAACACAATGGCAACAAGGGAGAAAACCA
Organism: Neoceratodus forsteri; assembly: GCA_016271365.2. Taxonomy (NCBI): domain Eukaryota; kingdom Metazoa; phylum Chordata; order Ceratodontiformes; family Ceratodontidae; genus Neoceratodus; species Neoceratodus forsteri. The sequence goes on from CM028130.1 coordinate 867,074,393, forward strand.
AAACAGCAAAACTGCAGGGAGGTGGACAGGGAGACAAAGCAGCAGCGGAGGGGGACAAACAAGGGGGAAGAGGATGCAAAAAAATGAAGAAAGAGGGGTAGAAGAAAACACAGGAGCAGAGGAAGGAGGCACAGCCCACGGGCCAGGCAGGAACCAAGCGCTTGAGAAGGGTGAGTGTTTCTAACCCCAGGAATCCACTAACATTCCTACTTCTTGCAGTGCTCCTTTAAGACAGCACTGCCTCAGAGCCAAAATGGAATATATGCTAATGATGGAATCTTTAGCTTATGCATTCAGTTCAAATGCTGCCCAGTTCAACTGCCTATATTCTGTCCCTCAGATTTCTTCTCTCCGCTGCAAGACTAGGCACCCTGGAGATTTTCTCTCTCACAAGTCGTTCCTGAAGTGACATTTGATAAAAAAAAAGTAAGTATTTTTTATTTTATTCATAGCTGCCTAGTTTTAGTGTTTATTTGTTTTACCTCAGTAAGTAAATTTTAGCATAGTTTTGTTTATATTTGTGGTTCCTCTCGATTTCTGGGAACCGAGAGGTAACCGACTGTTGTTTACTTCAGAGCGAAACTTTTAAACTTGGTTTCAGTCACCTTTCTTGTATTTTTATTTAAAATTGTTAATTTTGAACCAGGTTTCTTTGGTTCCTTCTATCAGTTCCCCAGTTTCAGAACCGATCGGATTCGATAAATTTAACTTTTTTTTCGGTTCCTGAACCGACTGCAAATTGATAACTTTCTTTATTTCTTTATTGGTTCCCGGTTCCTGTTTCCTTCTTTTTTGCCCAGAAATGTCAGATAAACCCAAGAAAAAAGCAGAACCTTCTGGTTTTAAAAACTGTTTAAAATGTTCAGAAGTGTTTGCCAAGGCAGACAAGCATGATTTATGCTTACTATGTCTTGGGCAACAACACTTCTCTGTTGAATGTGAAATCTGCAAGTGTTTCCCTCCTAAGACTATTGAAAAACGTCGGGAAAAACTACAAAGGAGAATGCAAGAGGGGTCTATGGGCTCTGACCAGTCCACCCCCTCTAAGTCTTTGGCTAAACCTTCCAGGGCCACAAAAACCACCCCTGATATGGGTGAAGGCCCTGGTAAGAGAGGTACTGAACCAACTGACTCTCCGGTGCCTGCCAAGAAACTTAAGAAAACTAAGCACACTGACACCCTGGCTGAAATGCCACAAGGGGCTCCTCAAGTGCTTGCTCCTGAACCAATGCCTGCTGACTTAACCCAGGCTCTGGCCTTATTACAGAAGCTGCAGGGCTTATTTCCCCTAAGTAGCCTGTTGCTACTCCTGTAAAGAAATCACCTGTGTTTGCTCCACTCTTAACCACTGAAACAGTGGATTTTGGAAAAGATTATGAGGCAAAGGAGGGTATTGAACCCGGAGTCTCCCCTGAACAGGAGTTTGGTTCACTCCAAGACCTTCTGAGGATTATTCCTCACATTTTTCCTTTGTGAGGAAGATGGTAGAGACCCTAGACCTTGCCACTGCAGAAGAGGTGCAAGATGAGGAGGAAGTTCAGTACATGGAGCTAATGGGGTTAACACCCACTAAAAGGCTCCTGCTTCCTATTTACAAGTTTTTTAAAAAGGACATATCAGAAATTCTTTAAGCACCTAACACTATCACATCTATTGATAAGAAGTGTGATAAGAAGTACCAGTTGGAAATGTCAGGGGCAGAGTTTTTATTCACCCACCCTGACCATCGGGGAATTGTATAGCAGGCTACCTGTGAAAGGGTTAAAGTACCTCTGTCCTCTCATCCCCCTGAGAAGGACTCAAGAAAAATAGATAGAATGGCAAAGTGTACCTATCTGCCTCTCTTGCAGTTAGACAAGCTAGCTATCAGGCTTATGTAGCCCTCTATCAGAAGGCTTTGTGGCAGTGCCTCCTGGATGCTGCTGAAAATAGCCCTTCCATGCCAGTGTCAGAACTAGTGGATACTGGTAAGTTAGGCTTGGAAGCCTCCACGTATCAGTTCCAGATGGCAGCAGACACAAATGATACAGCTGCAAGGTGGATGGCAGGTACTGTGGCCATGAAGAGGTCTGCCTGGCTTAGAGCTACTAACCTCACCCAGGATACCCAGAGCAAGGCCATGGATTTTCCAGTCGAAAATAACTTACTTTTTGGAGTTCAGACCAAGGCCTATATGAAAAAGGTGGACGAATACAAAGCCACCTTCTGCAGTAACTCTGCCAAGGAGAGACCATCACCTTCTTCCTCTTCCTCTTCTTCTGCATACGGAAGGGGTGGCAGGGGTAGGGCATCTTATAGAAGACCTTTTTACCAGGTACAGGCTGTGGCACAGCAGCAGTATCAGCCCCAGCAGGTTGGTTTCTTTAGAGCTAGAGACAGAAGGGGCTCCAGGTGTGGCTCCCAATCTGTCCAAACTCAAAAACAGCCCAAACAAAATCTCTGACTTATCTCTTCAGGTAGCCTCCCCAGTACCTATAAGGAGCAGACTGACTCACTACTTCCAGGAATGGCTAAAGATCACCACAGACAAGTGGGTCCTGGAAGTCGTGAGTCAGGGTTTGTCCCTAAGTTTCAAATCCCTTCCTCCTTTAAGAACAAGACTGTTCAAAGCAGTTCCTTTCACAGAGAGAAAGCTGCTGGAACAGGAGGTTCAGGCTCTGCTTTTATCAAGAGCAATAGAACCTGTCCCTTCGAGGCAAAAAGGCCAAGGATTTTATTCAAGATACTTTCTGACAACAAGGAAAAATGGGGAGTGGTTGCCTATACTAGACCTCAGACTACTAAACAAATACCTGGTAAAGCCCATGTTCAAAATGGTAACACTGGCCATGATTCTACCAACACTACAGAAAGGAGACTGGCTAGCCTCTTTAGACCTAAAGGGTGAATACTTCCATATTCCTATAAGACAGTCACACAGAAAATATCTAAGGTTCAGACTCCCTTCAGGCCACTACCAGTTCTCAACACTGCCCTATGGTCTCACTTCAGCACCAAGAGTGTTTACCAAGTGCCTGGCAGTGGTGATGGCACACCTAAGAAGACTAGGTGTTTCAGTTTTTCCCTACTTGCATGATTGGCTAATCATGGGAAAGTCTCATCAGCAGGTGAAAGAGCACCTACAGGTAACACAGGACCTGCTACAGTCCTTGGGGTTCCTTATCAATGTCAAAAAGTTAGTTCTAACCCCTGTACAGGTACTACAGTTCATAGGTACAGAACTGAACACCATTATGGGAAGAGCTTACCTCCCTCAGGACAGAGTAGTCAGCATTCTGCACCTGGCGAGTTTGTTCTTCCTGAATAAACCAAAGCCAGCAAAACAGTTTCTACAATTGCTAGGCCACATGGCCTCAGCAACAGGCACAGTCCTGAGTGCCAGGTTTCAAATGAGAGATGTTAAATTCCACCTCAGGGCACACTGGTGCCAGATGTGGGATCCTCTATCAAAACCCGTACCAGTAACAAAGGAGTTACTACAGGCACTCCAGTGGTGGATGGAACTGGACAACCTAAGGGAAGGGGCCTCCTTTCTGCAGGAACCCCCATCTCTAGTTCTCACAACAGATGCTTTCCTGCTAGGGTGGGGTGCTCATTTAGGGGAGCATACCAGCCACGGCACATGGTCAAGTGCAGAATCCCTTCGGCATATAAATCTGCTGGAGCTGAGAGCTGTTTATCTTGCCCTTCAGGCCTTCTCACACTTGCTCCAAGGAAGGGTGGTACAAGTTAGAACAGACAATACCACAACAATGTACTACATCAACAAGCAAGGGGAACAAGATCCACTCCTCTAAATACAAAGGCAATGAGAGTCTGAAGTCTAGATTACTCTATCAATGCCTCCTTACAAGCCATCCATCTGCCTGGCAAGGACAACATGTTGGCAGATGGCTAGAGCAGAATAAACCAGGCCCATCATGAATGGACATTGAACAAGCAGGTGGTGGGTGCCCTGTTCAGGTGTTGGGGCACCCCAGAAATAGATATGTTCGCATCCCACCAGAACCACCACCTACCTCTGTATTGCTGCAGGGCCCCTGCCAAGGGAACAGTTCCCCTGGATGCCCTAACTCTGCAATGGACAGGGAGGCATCTCTATGCTTTCCCTCCCTTTCCCCTGCTACTCAGGGTGCTCATCAAGCTCAGATTGCAACCAGCCTCAGTGATCTTGATTGCCCCAAACTGAGCCAGATAGCCTTGGTGCTCTCTCCTGCTCTCTGTGTCTGTGGCCAAACCAATTTTCCTACCACAGATGTACAACTTACTGACCTCCTTCCAAGGGAAGGTCATGTACCCCAACCTCAGGTCCCTCAGATTCAAGGCATGGGTCTTGAGAACTCAGAGTATGCAGGTTTGCAACTCTCTGAGGGTGTCCTGGAGGTTCTTAGAGGGTATAGAAAACCTTCCACCAAGAAAACCTATGCATCAAAGTGGAAAAGGTTTTCCATATGGTGTAAGGATAACAATGTGGTCCCAGCTCAAGCTGGCATGCCAGCCTTGCTGGACTATTTAACACACCTGCATTCCCAGGGTCTGCAACATTCAACCCTGAAAGTGCATTCAGCTTTAGTATCAGCATACATTTTGGCTGGGAAGGATGCTTCCTTGGCATCAAACCCTATCTTCAAGAGATTTTTCAAGAGGTTGTCCCACCTGTACCTCCCTCATGGGGAGCCAGTACCAACTTGGGATTTAAACATTTGCATTGCTCAGCTTATGCGTCCCCATTTCAAGCCCATGGTCTCTGCAGACCTCAAGTTTGTTACTTGCAAAGCAGTTTTCCTGGTGGCCATCACTTCTCCCAAGAGGATAATTGAGCTCCAGGCCCTGTGTACAGAAAATGATTATATCTCTTTTCACAGGGATAAGGTGGTGTTGAGAACAAATAGGAAGTTCCTTCCCAAAGTCATCTCAGACTTCCATTTGAACCAGTCTATCACATTGACTGTCTTCTATATTGAGCATTCTAGCTCAAAAGAATGTAGGCTCCACAGTCTGGATGTAAAAAGAGTTTTGGGTTATTACCGTACGTGACTCATACCAGAGACTATAGACAGGATAAGCAACAGCTTTTCCTCACCTATGGAGAAGTAGGTAAAGGGAAAACTGCCACTAAAAAACTGTTTCTTGATGGATAGTTCAGTGTATCCACGTTTGCTACTCAAAAGTGGGCAAGGAAGCCCAAGCCAAGCTGAGAGCTCATTCCACAAGGGGTACAGCTACTACCATTGCAGCTGCTAGGGAGGTTCCATGGCTAGAAATCTGTAAAGCAGCTACCTGGAGGTCAGTTCACAACTTTACAAAGCATTATGCCAGGTTTTGTACAGCAGCCTGCAGTCTTTTTTATTTTATTTATTTTTTATTTAGTTTTTTTTGACCGGGTAAGTGCACTAGATAAATCCTGCCTATTTTCAGGCACGACCCAGAGGAGAGGGATACAGATGAATGCCAACTGACCTTGAACCAGATTTAAGCTGTTGGTGGTATTTTAGTGATGAATAGGGAAATTTGGCCAGGACACGGAAATTCCTACTGTGCTGCTGTTGGGCTGCCAGTAGGGGACTGGTCTTCAAATAATGGCAATCAAGTGATTCCAGGAAGGAGGAGGACATCTACAGAGTGGGAGAATAGCCTCCTCTCCTGCTCATGGTATGCTAGAGGCTGCAGCTATTGCTAAGGCTGATTTTATTGCTGATATAAGCTTCAAAAAGCAGCTATGAAATGGGAGCTTACTGAAGAAAGCAATAATATGAATGAAGATATATTGCCAGTTTTGGCATCTTCAGCAAACAAGGAGGACCATCTGGATATTTCAAGCAGTTTTGTACTGAAGGAGAAATCCCTTCTATACAGCAGCGGGCTCGAACCTGTGAACAGCTAAGGGTGTAAATGTGAAAACATCGGAGGCGATGGAGGATGCAGCGATGGAAGGGAGACAATGGATCAAGAAAGTGAAGAGCAACTTTGGTTGGGATCGACAACGAAGGGCAACTGACTAATGAGAGTGAGCCACAGGGTAATGGTGCCAGAATTAAAACAGGTACTGTGAATCCTGATATTTCATTAACAGTGGAGAACCTTATTTTTAAAAACACTGCCACTGTCAAAATGAATTCTAAAATGATGAACTGCCCTCTGGGAATCAGCCCTGTTTTAGTCAGAAGGACAGCATGACTCTGTGCATTGAAAGTAAAAACAAGCCAAGTTAAAACTGAGAGAGGGTTGTGTTTGTAATGAGCAGAGCTTGGAAGCACACAGCTGCAACAGAGATGAGAGTGAATTGAATAGACTGAAAGCTGAACAGCCTGTTTCAACTCCAAAATCATTGGGAACAAAGAGCAGTAACACTTGCACTGTTGGATTTAAGGACTTTGTAGCTCCTTTAGATAAAGTAACAGGTTTTGTTTTTAAAAATATAAAACAGGGTGAATCATTAGCTGCTCAAGAGGTAATTTTTCAATCAACTGAAGGATCTCAAGTAGGGGTTACAGAATTTTTTTTTCCTGTTGAGAAAAATAAGAAATATGAAATTCCCCCAGTAAATCCAAATGGTTTAGGTATAAAATCAGAATATTTTGCAACTGAAGAGGGACAAGATTCATGGTCAACAGATAAAGCGTTAAGTGGGGCTGGTTGGATCAGGTCTGACACAGGAGTGTGAAACCTGATCCTACATGGAACTCTCAGTTAACTTTAACACAGCATTCACCTGAATGGGCTCCTAAGGTACAACAGCAGGATAAGGTAACTTCTGAGGAGAAAACAAATTAGAGTGTCTGATTTCAAGTCCTGATGGTAATCTAAGTGATTTGACTACACTATCTAAAGATTTTCAGATGAAGGAAGCTTTAGCAAAACCCTCTGTTGATATACAAGTACCCCAAAAATATTCAGCTAATAAACCTTTGATGTCTGAACTTTTCAAATACACACAGAAGCTGCTAGAAGGAATGCAGTACGTTTAAGATATAAAGGTGGTTTGAAGTAAGACCGACAGACATTATATTGGGAAAGTTTTATTAAAGGATTCATTACATTTTCTCCTAAGGATGTATATGCCTTCATAAACATTTCAGGAGAAGATAATTTCGATGTAAGCTTTCGATCTCAACATGCTCTTGACCTCTTTTGGACAAGATATGGGCAAGTTAAATTTTCTCCACTTTGGTCCCTTTCATGGTTATTCCATTATCTAAGCCTTTGGTAAAATTTGTTACTGTGATGTTTAAGGAACGAAGGGGTTTGGGTGGAGGATATCACATTCTGGTTAAAGAACAGGTGTGAGGTTTTGAGTGAACCTGAGCCTATTTTAGACACAGAACAGTTTTGGACAGGAGGTGGAAATACAAAATTAAGTTGAGACAAAGTGAAGCAGGGATAGAGCATATACCTAACTCCTTTTGTTAGGGAAAGACAGGGAGTTTGTTTTATAGTGGACACAGCCTCGTGCCTGCTATAAATGTGGGGCCAAAACACATCTTTCAAGTGTATGTGATCAGCAGATGTGATAATTGTGGGAGGTAGGGCATTTAACAATGTTTTGTTGTAATCAATCTGTTTGTGATTTATGTGATGCAAAAGGCCATGTTTTCAAGTTTTGTCCTTGGGCTGCACATAACTTGACAGATTGCTCTGGTTCTGAGATTTATATACAGAAAGCGCAGGAGGCTACTGTACAAACTTCTCCCTCACAGGTGGGACCCCCTCCTATTCCTAGCACACAAGCAAAACACTCTGAGGTGGGAAAAATGGTAGAAGGAAAAAAAAATCCCGTCTTGAATATTGTTGCAAATGAAAAAAAGGCTCCACCTGAAAATAAGATAAGTATACAAGATGAAGTCTCAAATAAGAAGGTAGACAGGAAGGATGCAATAGGCCCTTCTAACATTTTAAGTTTTCCTCCAGTTTGTTTCTCAGATGAAAACATAGGGAAAGGGGAAACAGTTAACAAGTCAAATTAATCTTTTGTAGTCATACCTCAGAAGATCAACCAGAAATCTACATCCAAACCCCCGAGACATTCACTTGGAGACCAGTAACATATGCAGCTCTTTTTCCTCTTGGGATACCATGGAAGGGATGACTCAGATTCTCAAAAATCTTCCCTCTCAACTAAAATGCAGGTAATTGATAACTATAAGGATAAGAAAAGAAAAGAAAAAAATAAAAGATGTTGAATATTTAAAGGGCAATGAAGTTGCTTTGGGGTTCCCTGAATGCTCATAGCCTACTAAATAAAGCAAAAAGACAGGCCATGTTTAACTATATTCATGAGTTCCCCTTTTCAGTTTGGTTCCTACAGGAGACTTGGATGTTCTCAATTGAACAGATGGTAGCATTTAAAAGGGAGTGGATGTGGGGCCCATTCTTTTGGTCCTTTGGAGAGGATGCTGCAGATGGTGTGGGGATAATATTTAACTCATATGCATTTCAGTTACATAACTTAATTGATCTGATACCTGGGAGAGTCTTAATTGTGGATGGGAAATGGCTAGGCCTATAGTTTCGTTTCATCAATATTTATAATCCACAAACTTAATCAGGCAGAGTGAACTGCCTAAAGATGGTGCAGCCTTTTTTATTCACTACAGCCAGAGTGTTATGGGAGGAGATTTTAATTGCATAGTCCAGCTATTTCCCAAAAGCAACATAATAGCAAGAAAGTGTATTGTGATTCTAATGTCTTAAGTAAAATTGTTAAAGAAGCAGGTTTTGTAAATTGTAACAGCCAGTCAAACTGTGAAACAGTTTTCATTTAAAAAGGAAAATTATTTTCTTTGATTGACCATATGTTTTCTCCCCAAATATACTAATTGAATCATTCAAAATACTTCCTGTGAATTTTCAGATCATTCACTTTTGTTAAGCACTTTCTTTCTTTCTGATAAGCAAGAATCAAGGCAAATAAGATGGAAACTAAATAATTCTTTACTTGATCTGACTTATATTCAGGTAGGAACAAGAATTTGTTGAAGCTAGACTATCAGTTGCTTTTTGTATTCAGATCTAAGTGAGTGGTGGTTGGACACAAAATCTGACCTAAGAAATATGTTTAAAAATAATGGAAAGAAACTCAAAAATCATAAATTTCTGTATTATTTAAGCCTGAGACAACAACTACAAAGACTTTTAACTATAGCTTATACAACAAGGAGGATTATACAGATCAAATCTCCTTATTAAAAACAAAAATGAGGAATACCAATACGATAGAAGTAAAACTATGCAGGCCATATTAATTAATGGTGTTAAAAATCTCCAGGGATCCTTTTGAGATGTGCAAGAACTCGTGATTCCATGGGATTGGAAGAGTTAAAAGTCCGATGGAAGTATTGCGACCACAGTGATGGAACTGCAAAAAGTTATTAAAGAGTACTTTATTTCTCTAAATTCTAAAGAAAATATTTCCAAACAGATATAGTGGACTATCTAAAACAGATGCCTGTCTCACTTAAAAGGCTAAAAAGATGGATGAATGGAAAATATTTCTCATACAGAAATTTTGAGTCCATTAGGGCATTAAAACTAAATATTTCCCCAGGTTTAGGACGGCCTGACAAATAATTTGTATAAATCTTTTCCAGAGGAATTTAGTCAATGTCTAGGTCTTTTGTTTCAATATTTTTAGAAAAAACATTATTTACCCCTCATTCACAGAAGGATTGTTAACTTATATATTTAAATCAGGTGACAAGCATAATTTAGCTAATTGAGGCCAATCACATTGTTAAATACAGATTATAAAATATTTGCCAAAATTTTGAATAACAGGCTTAAAAATATGCAGGAGAGGTAATTTCACCTTATCAATATTGTGGTTTGACTGATAGAAGGATACAGTCAGCTCTTATGTTAATAAGAGATGTTATTGATCATCTCTCAGAGATGGGGTTAACAGGTTGTTTGGTGGCTGCAGATTTAGATAAAGCTTTTGACAGAGTTCATTTACCATTCCTTTTCATGACTCTGAGGCATTATAGGGTAAATAATAAGCTGGTGAATTTAATCGAAGTTATATAATGAAGGGTTGGTATTCCCTTTGTGAAAGGATGTAAGGCTGAAGGGTTTCAACTATCCACGGAGTTCGACAAGGGTGCCCTCTTAGTCCCCTTTTATATACCTTTGCAATTGATCCTTTTCTGCAGACTGTGTTAGTTTCTCCAAAATGGAAGGGCATTCCTTTAATGAAAGTAGTTACTTTCGTTAAAATCCAAGCGTACGCAGATGATTTAGTAATTTATTTGGAGGATAGTTCATCCATTAAAAATTTCATGGGTGCTTTTGAGAACTTTGCTAAAGTTTCTAATGCAAAATTAAACATCAATAAAACAAAAGGATTGATAATAGGGGCAAGTGGGATCACTGAATCATGGCTAGAAGGAATTCATATATCAAAAAACCTGCTTAGAATTTTGGGGATCAAATTTGGACCTCAAAACTTACCAGAGATAATTGGGAGAATGTCATTGGGAATATTGAAAAAAGTGAATAGGTGGAAGCAGTGGAGGTTGCCTAAATTAAAAAGAGTTCATATAATTAAGCAATTTCTTCTTCCCATCATACAATTTGTAGCAATGGTTTTTCCACTACCAACAGAATTTGAAACAAAAATATATAGTTTATTTTTCCAGATGCTTTGGGGCAACCGTTTGAACCCAGTTAAAAGGGTTTTTACATATTTAAAAAAGAATAAGGGTGGATTAGGAATGATAGACCCTGTAGTATATGCCCATGTCTGTTTCATATCAAACTCTATCAAGGAGGGTTTAAAAATGGAGCTGAGAGCAGAGAACTCGTGGAATTTAAAAATAATGGGTAAATATTTTAAGAATTGGACTTCATTAGCTCCTAAACTCAATAGATATTTACACATTCCTGAGCATTTCAGGCCCACGGCTCAGAAATTATATAAATGGGAATTACAGAAACAGACGGTACTAACTTATAATACAAGGGGTTTGTATCATTATTTAATGTTAAAGATATATCCTCAAGAGCCAGATTTAAAAATTGCCTTTAGTATTAAATTCTACAATTTTAGCACAATTAAACAACACAAGGATGCAAAAATCAATGGGAAGTACAGTGGTTAATATTTTATGGAAGATTAAATGTTAGAGGAATGCTAAATACAAAGCCTTACAGGAAAGATTATGTCCCTATCCTGAATGCATTAATAGGGAAGAATCGATGGAACATTTCTTTTAGAATGTACTTATGCCTTAGGGTTATGGGATTATTTAGCTAAGTTATGGAAATTCAAGTGGATGCTGAATATGTCATATGAATTCTAATTTTAGGGGTGAGATCTACAGCTTCATTAGGACTACATAATGAGACATTGACTTTATTTTTAGGTTCTTTAAGATATTACTTATGGCAAGCCAGAATTCAATGGGTTCTATACCAAAGAAAATGCCATATGTTAGTGTTAGTAAACTAATACACAAAGAGTTAGAGAAAATCTATACCATAGATGCTTTAAGAGTGTCCCCAGGAGCTTTAAGAAAATTGTGGAAAGGTTTTTTTAATTTTATAAAGTATAAATGAAAATAGCAGACTTAACATTTAAAATATGGTCTAAGATAATAATTATGTAATATCTATTTTATTTGAGGTTAAATCTATTAATTATGTATACAAATGAAACATTTCTTTTTTTTCTCTTTTCTTAAGTTTTCATTGTTGTTTTCGTGACTAAGTGTTGTTGTACCTGTTTATTTTGCTAATAAAAACTCCCCTACTCTTTTCGATAAGTGCCATGGGATCTTTAACATCCACCTGAATTACCACCAATCCAGGCAGATGGGACCTCGGTTTAACGTCTCATCCGAGACCTAAATAGGTTCTATGCCCACCTCCAAAGGTATTGTTTCACAGTCTGCAAGAAGTAAGAATATTAGTGGATTCCTGGGGTTAGAAGAAAAAAATACTCACCTGTAGTAATCTTGTTTCTTCCAATGGGATCCACCAATATTACTACTTCCCCACTCTTACCTCCCCTGCTAGAACCAAAAAGACCTCTTCAGCACTGACTGACTAATCAGCTGGATGGGTTTGCCAGCTGTTGGCATCTTTTTGATTTTAAATGTTTTTGTAGCCTTGCAGGTTTGTTTCCCTTTCCCAGGTGAATCTGACATTGAAAAGGGGGTTCTGTGGTTTAATGATTGTTAGTTGCCCCAGCCGGGGCCATTTTTTCATATTAGTCTTCAAGTTAGATATTAGTAGGGCCTCTTTGCAGGCTACAAAGAAATCTGAGGGTCAGAATATAGTCAGTTGAACTGGGCAGCTTTTGAATTGAATGCACGAGCTAAAGATTCCATCATTAGCATACATTCCATTTTGGCTCCGGGGCAGTGCTGTCTTAACCCTTAGGCTGCCGGAAGATTTAGAATGTATAGATTTTTAGGACATGTATAAACGTCAGTGGCACAGCAAGGGTTAGAGAAGCACTGCAAGAAGTAATAATTATACTGGATTCCATGGGAAGAAACAAGATTACTACAGGTGAGTAACCTTTTCTTCTCAATGTACTATGTGGGGAACTGCCATGGGAGGCTGGCTTTTGAAGGGGATATGGGAGGAGCTATTCCCCATATTGAACCTTGGGCTTTAGCCCTCCCAATACTCACCTTCCATTTTTGGATCTAAAAAGATCCCTATCTCAACTTTCTGTATTCTCAGACTCCTGCTTGTGCTTGATCTGACTTCATCTTCAGTATTTCTATGTTCTGATGCTATTCTACTTTTAGATAATGCACCATTGAACCTAGGTCACTTTTAAACCTAGTAGATTTTTGTTTATTTTTACTTATGCCTCCTGAATTTGTGTAACTTTTCTGTACCTTATGACTGGCTATAAATGTTGTACATTATTTTGATGTAACATGTTTGTAATGGAAAGGGGACATTTTTTAATCAGGAAAGGCACACTAAGCAGAAGCTTGTTTCCAGGTGCAACCTGGGAGCACAAGAAAATTAAGTGACTTGCTCAGAGTCACACAGTAAGCAAGTGGGGGCTGTGGGATTCAAACAAGGGTCTCCAGGTTTGCAACACAGTGCTCTTAACTGCTATGCTATACTATACTATATTCCCTGTATATACTCAATTTTTCCCCTTCCCCGAGTCACACCTGGAAATGAGCCATGGCTGAGTGTGCCTCTCTTGGTTACCAACTTTTAAATAAAATAAATAAATAAATGTTTGCATGCCCATGCATGCACAGCGAACATTTTGTTACAAATGTAACCACCCCACCGCCCTCCTTGTTCAACTAGCAGGGCTGCTTCTCTCACACATGGCGCCAGTGAGAGGGATGGGGGTTGTCACTATGAACAGTTCTGTTTGCCACTATTTCTACTTCGTAGCCTGCCGTCCTCAGACAGGCACACCAAGTGTAGCAACTACCTGGCTCACACCTGGGGGGACTATTTATCATGGCCATTAACCTGGGTCCGTGGGAGAAAACGTTTGCTCAGAATTATGCTAGGTTTGTACGTCTGGTCAGGGGCACCCAAGTAAATCCAGACACAGTGGAAGCAATAACAGTACTGTCCAAACCAGGTTGGGATTCTAGAGTGTGGCTTTTATTCACATACACAGAGAATAATACAAAGCGAAGATGGACCCCCACAGGGCTACTCCCATTGGTAATGCAGATTACTGAGGTACAGAGCACACACACACAGCGAACCCTCAGGTTCTGAATGGATCTTGGCACACACGGCCAAAACTGGTACACTTTCTTTGACTAGACACACTCGGCCAGTACTAGGATACTTTCCCATATTTCATGAGGAATTACTGGTGGCACCCTTGACCACCTCTGAGCACTCTCCAGCTCACCGAAAAATCCAAAATCCCATGTCTGGGTATTTTCTTCAGGCACTGGCCAAATGGACTGAGAGAAAACAAAGGTGCCCAAACTGAACCCCTAGAGGTAAACATGGTTACTCCAGATGGGGGGGTCTCCCACCTTTTGCTTCCAAATTTATATTTGGCCATTCATCTGGTTAATAACACCTTTCTCAGACACCCTTGTAGATGCTATCTTGAAATGTCTTTTACATTTAACATACTACTTTCTCACACCTCTGAGGTGTCCTGAAGTTAAAAGTTCTGTAATTGGCAATGTCTTTTCACTAGACCCTCACTTTAGCAGACACTTTTAAAATTAGACACAAAGTTCTGTACTTGGCAATTCTATCTCCGAACCCCATAGTAGGCAGACACTTTTAAACAGAAACAAACTAAAAGTTCTGTACTTGGCAAGTCTCTCTTTGGACCCTATAGTAGGCAAACACTTTTAAACAGAAACAGTCTTAGTGCCAGAGTCCCTTTGTCAGAGAAAAACTCACCACAGGAATGTAGGTGCCCCAGGGCTTTTTCCACACAAAAGTCTCAGGTACACACAGAGCAGATGAATCTCAGGCAGCTTCAACATAATCCAGGCTGGACCAGGTGATTGCCCCTGAATCCTGGAATACCCCCCCATCCCTCCAGGGATGGAGCACTGGGAAAAACCTCTAGGAGCGGTCTCTACCACTTTACTCTCAGGTCTTCTATGTTCTTCTTCTAGGGTGAGAACAAACTATCCAATCTCCAGAGGTAGCTCTCTGTCAGAGCTAAATCTGAGGAGCTGCCCAGGCAGCAGCTTCCTCCTACTCTCCACTCTATGGACAGACTGAACTCTAACTCAGCATTCTACAGCTAACTCCCCAGCTAGCATTCCATTGCGGCTTATGCTGCTGCAACAATTCTAAAGTGACATCATCACTCCAGCTCAGCTGAGACTGAAAACAGAGTGGGACACCATGAAATCCATTTAACTGGCATTTCACAAGCTCCCTCTCCCTGCCTGCCACTGATTCTAAGTGGGATTCTAGTAACCCCTGGGAACAAGGGGTTACACAAAGAACTGCATTTCTGAGGTGTGTCACTGCCAGATCCAAATAAGCTCAAGCTGCAGTGGGCTTGGCAGTGACAGACCAATGACCAGCCAGGCCAGTCATGATACTGGTCACTGCTTACAGGGTGGAAACGTCTTGTAGCTGAAAACACCAACGCACGCATATGAAAAAATGCCTTGATATGTTCATCTAAATGAAGTCTCCCAGCAAGCAGCTGAACAGCATCATGGCATACTGTTGCCATGCTGTGTGTTTAAATGAAGATAATAAAAATGGGCAGACTGCCCAGTGGCTCTTATCTGCCATCAGTTTCTATCTTTCTATTTTTTTTCAATCCCCCCACATGCCATTTGACAAACAGCAGAGTTCACAATATTTTTGTTGCCCCCACATGCTGTCTGACAAGCAGCTTAGCTCACAATTGCTGCCATGTCCCATTTCAATATCCCACCCTCTTCCGAGTATCCTTCCCACCTCCAAATCACTTTGTGTGCCCCTTAAAGATAAAACCAACATTGAGGTGGCCAATCCCCAGTATTGCTACCTGAAATAAACAAAAACATCCCTCAATGTCTTTTTTTAAAACTCTTTAAAAAAGAAGTCCATCGATGTCTGTTGCTGCTGTCACCCCCCCACCACCATCATCCTCCATCTCACTCACTCAGCACCTCCCACACCCCCCACACCCATTACTTATCTACCAGGGGTCCAATGCCATAATCCCTTCTGGACCAGAGACACGTCTTTACTCTTCAATGCCAAACTGGGAACTGAGGAAATCTGGTAAGCATGTCAATGTACAGTATTTCAATGCATTTTGAACTTGTACTCATAACTTGGTCATTTTTTAATATATTTCCCCTAAATTTTAACATGGCCTTTTTGAGGCCCCACCTCATGAACAAGGTAGGTGACATTTTTCAAATTCGGCCTCAAAGGTGGTTTTACAGTCACTCCACAAAATCACATTTCTAGTGGGATTTGAGAGTTTTCACCTACTGCATTTGTAAAGGGGGTTTCTTTGTCATGCATTACCCGGTGCCCCCTCACACACCGACCTATCTTAAGATTAGCATGTTTTCTTTTGGGTGCAGTACACAAATAGAATATCAGAAAAAGGTTTGGTACCTCCACCTGGTGCAGGGGTATAGAAAGGCAACCCAATGTTGCCCTAAACTCCCCCCAGGAACAATTAGTATTTTCCCTTCCACACATAGGTACAGTTTTCCTCACACAGTAGCAATACACATGAAGCAACAACCATGAATGCCAATTGTAAAATATTCTAACCTCTGATTTATTATAGGGGAAGGGTGAAGAAGAAGCAAAAACACAGGACAAACAATTTTGTTTTCAACAATTTTCTCCACACAGTTCCTGTACCACCCCCAACTGTAAAATGTTACTGCTGTCCACTGCAGTGGGTACTTCACTGGGTTGCTGGTGGCCACCCAAATGACATAAGGTTGAAGACAATTTGGGGATACTGTAGGTGCAACAATCTTTTGAACCTGAACTTGCAGAACTTGCTAAGGGGCCCCAAATTTGGTTTCAAACAAGTGAACAAGTACTTTTTCAATATTCAGCCTGAGTCTATACTGCAGATTGACAAATTCCTGCCCAGGACTTCACACCCTTTTTATATCTGGCTAATCTAGCTAACTACTTTTGGAAAGAACTCCTCAGGGCCGAAGCCCAGAGGTACCCACAGTTTGTTGACAGTCTCTGGGAATGGCGAGGAATGCTTTGAATTGGCGGTACTGCTCTGAATGCAGCAGACAGTCTCTCAGGGAACAACTGCAGGTGGAAGACTTTAAGCAGGTGATGGATTCTTCATCTGTGGCAGACCTTTCTTCCCTTCACTCTTTGGGCCTTTTGTAGACTTCACCTATCATGGGCCTTTCTTCATCTTCTCCTCTCAGGCCCTTCAATGTCTTCGCAATGGGGACTACCCAGACTTGTGGTCACTCAGGGCTGCTTGCAAGGCACACCACTTACGCTGGAACAGAAGTTTGTTTGGGCTTCTTCACAGTCTCTGGCCAGCTCAATTAACTTTTCTTCTCAACGAGGAACAGTTCAAAACAGGGCAAACAGCTCAAACAGTTTACAGGCTTAACCCTTTGGAAAACAGCAGTTCACCTTTCCCATAACTCTTGGTGGTTGGGAGAACTACTGGGGCTGCCATCTTTATTTACATCCTTACTGCTCTTTTTTTAGCCCCCCTTTTTCATCTGTAAGCCCTTTCCAGGTCATCCAAACATGTGCCCTGGCTCCACTTATGCACCGGCCAGGGAAACCCTTGTTTTCAATGAAAAGAGCCTCGATTGACTGTCAGGGCTCCAGGAAGATGAGGCACCCTTTGCACATCTTCAAGAGCTGTGGGTGCACATGTGCATCTCACTCATACACTTCCTGGTCCCACTACCCATTTGGGGACCAAGAAACCCCCAACCTTATGCCCAGAGGCAGTTTCCACTGATTTCCTGCCTTCAATGCCTGCCCTGGAGCTGGGAAAAGTTTGTACATATGGCCACATGGCCAAACTATTTCCAGGGATCCACGACTCTTTTGAAGCTTTGGTTGTATATGTGCTGCTATTGCATGTGTGGCCATGTTGCTTATGGTTCCAGACATCCTGGAAAATCCCTGACTAGAGGAAACAGTACTTTCTCTTGGTACCCGGAGGCACAAACTAAAAATGACCTTGGCCCCAATTCCCTTATAGGGCCGAGGAACAGGAAAAACTGGTGGTGCTGCTATGAAGAGAAGAAAAGAAGCCCAGGTCCGGATCCCACCAAGGGCTTCTGGAAAGCCCTCCAGTCCCATTTCCAGAGGTACAGGGTGCTGAAGGCAGAAACAGAACATCTGGGCAACAAATGGGCCATAGCTCCACCTAGGTAAGTCCCACACAGGGCATGGAGGGGCTTACATACCCCCCCCAGAATCTTGGCATCCTCAACAAGACAGTGCCTTAATGCTCAAAAAGTCCAGAGTCCACAGTGGCAATGTAACACATCACCTTCATAGGAACATTTCTACCTAGATAATCAATTCCTGTCTATCAATGCATTCCACACATATCAGCATAACATTACATTTTCTAACTAGACACCAGAATCCTGTCTATCGATTATACATCAACTCTAACACATATATACATATTAACAGTATATTTGGCATCAGTTTTAAGCCAGCTAGGCATACTATCTGTACATTTACCAACCTCAATATGTAGTTTAGTATGATGATGGGCCACAATGGACAGGGAATAAACAATGGGCACCGTGTACTTATGTACCACTTGTATAGGGATCTCAGAGGAGGCACCAGGGATGTCGTAAACTAATCTCATGGGAGGTTACACTGTTATTTGAGGAGTGTTTCTTTCAGTTCAGGTTGACCAATTCCACTGTATTTCTTGAGAAGTGGCTTCATCTGTCCAACTTAACTGATTAACTTCTTGAGTTACATTGTTATTTGAGGGGTATTTCTTTCTTGTGAGGTAGCTTCAATTGTTTACATTGCTGCTAATTTAGGGCAGTACAAAAGCTAGCATATCTCTGCTGCTCTAGTTAGGTTAACTATCTTCATTAGGGAACTATTGATCTTGTACCGTTACCTGAGCAAGTAAACAACTATATAATTAGCCTTTGCTATACACTCTATTGTTATTAAACTACACTGTTACATAGGTAACTATTTTCATTAGGGAGCTACTGATCTTGTACCGTTGCGTGAGTAAGTAAACAACTATATAATTAGCCTTTGCTATACACTCTATTGTTATTAAGCTACACTGTTACATAGGTAACTATTTTCATTAGGGAGCTACTGATCTTGTACCGTTGCGTGAGTAAGTAAACAACTATATAATTAGCCTTTGCTATACACTGTATTGGTATTAAGCTACACTGTTACATAGGTAACTATCTTCATTAGGGAGCTACTGATCTTGTACAGTTACCTGAAGTTCTTATTTTCTTGCTTAAACAGCTATTTAATTAGCCTTTTGCTATGTTGGTATTAAACTACACTGTTTTTTAATCATCTTGAACAACTGATAGTTATCATTTGGTGTCACCAAATTTTGCCAAGACCACGTAGTGACTTTAGGCAGAGAAATGTGTGGGCCTTGTAGGAGGTACAGGTGGGGGGGGGGTGGTTTGGATGGAGGGATGGCAGTGGAGGGAGGTGGGAAGATTCTGGGGGCAGGAAGGAAAGGGGAGAGTAATTAGCTGCAATGGATGTGGAGCAGCAGTTTAGTTAGTTAGTTAGTTAAAACTTTATTTGTAGACAGATGAAGAACTTTAGGTCCAAAGGACCTATTTACAAAGTTGTATGTATAAAACAATCCTGAATACAATGTGGAGAGCTGGGGGATGGCCAATATGCAGGAATCTGGGCCAACTTATGGCAGAGATAAATTGACTGAGGTAGGAGGTGGAGAGAGGGGCGAGGCAATGGAGAAATGACCAGGGCAGCACTGCTGAAGGATAGGGTGGGGGCAGACTTATTAGGCGGGACACAAGGGGGTTGCCAAGGGGACTGAAAGTGAGAACTCCAAATAGAACTCCAGATAAACCAACCAGTATTACGAATAATGATTGACAGATGGTGAGAAGAAAAGGAAAATAGCACAAGGGAAGAATGGGGTATGGCAGAAGTGGTAAGAGGATAAGCACAGGAGCAGGGGAGCGAACTTCAAACAGGTTCCTACCACTGGCAAGTATAGTGAACTAGGGGGCACATGATGAGCATGAGGCATGAACAGAGGTGTGAGGAGTGGTCAGCATTAAGCAACCGGGAGGAGAGCAGAAGGAGGGGAGAAGGGAGTCCAGTCCATATTGAAGGAGCCCAGGGACAGGAAGAAGTAAAGGGAGAAAAAGGGGTCCAGGGAGAAAGGAGCACCGCATTAGAGAGCAGGGGCATCAGAAAGAATATGGAGGGATGGGAACAAAAGAGGAAAAAGGTGATGAAAAAATGGGATCAAATGGAAAGACAGGCATGGGGACAGGGGAAAAATGCAGGGAGAGATGTCTAGTTCACCAGAAGCTGGAAAGGGCTCAATAAACAGGACTGGGGAAAAGGAGAGTTTGATGGTCTTTGGGGATTCCATAATAAAGGGGATACACTGGATTAGGAAGTGTGATCCAGATGAAAGAAGGGTGGTCATCTGTGTACTGGGAATGGAGGCTTGGAGGGCAGGACCACTGATAAGAGAGGAAGTAAGGAGATTGGGGGCAAACCACACCTACTTGTTCACTTGGGTAGAAATGATTTGGTGGGTAATTAGCTTGATTTAGGGACTTAGCAAGGGGCTGCTGCAGGGAGGGGATGAGCTTGTTGGTTTTCTTGGAAGTCCTGTTGGTCCCTAGTGCTAGTACTGGCAGGAAAAAGAGGACAGAAGAATTCAACAGTTGGCTAATGGAATGGTGCGCAGAAGTGGAGTTTGTCTGCATTGGGGAAGGGGGACATATGGAAAGATGAAGGGCTGTATTCAAAAGATAGACTGCATCTAAATGAGGCAGGGTCCAGGGTACTGAGACAGAAACTATAGGAATACATAGCCGAGGCTATGAATTTAAACTAAGAAGGGGAGAGTATGAGGCTAGGGAAAGAAAGGAGCACATAACCGGGAGAAGTTGCCTAGCTGGCACTCCCCCCACAAATGGGAAAGGGGTTGAGGAAAGGGGAAGCAGTAAAGAAGGGAGGAATTGGTGGAGGGCATTATGCACAAATGCCAGGAGTCTGAGCAACAAAATAGCAGATTTGGAGGCCAAGATGGCAGGGCGGTCTGGACCGGGTGGCCATAATGGAGACATGGTATACCGAAAGCCAGGACTGGGAGATGGCCATCACAGGCTTCAGTCTGTTTAGAGGGGACAGGACAGGTAGAAGGGGGAGTAGCCCTATATATGAGGGACAGTATACAGGCTTCAGTGGCGCAGGAGGAGCAAGGGGAAGCGGAAGTACTGTGGGTCACCCTGGAGAAGCTGTCAGGTGCTATTATGCATAGAGGTGTGATTTATAGACCTCCAACACAGGATGAAGAAGTAGATAGGGAGCTAATGTGAGCAGTACAAAGGATGTCCCGAAAGGGGGAATTGTTGCTGGTGTGGGACTTCAATCTCCCTGACGTAGATTTGGAGTCTTCAAGCAGCAGCACCAACCAGGAGCAGGGACATACTGGACTCCTTACAGGGAGAGTTCCTCCAACAACTTGTATGGGAACCAACTCAAGGGAGGTAACACTGGACCTGGTCCTAACCAACGGGGATAGTGTCACCGATATCACGGTGAGGAACCATCTTGGGTCCAGCAACCATCACACAGTGTGGTTCAAAATAAGAACTGGTGCAGAGATGAGTCACACAAGGACAAGGGTTATTGATTTCAGGACTGCAGATTTTAATAAAATAAGGTAAATCCTCAAGAATGCCCTAGCAGGCATTAAGAAAACCGGAGGAGCTGCGCAGCAATGTGCAGTGATCCGAGGGGCAATTAAAAGAGCCATGGAACTCTGCATAAGTCAGGTCAGCAAAGGTAAGAAAAGAAAGAGGCTGCTTTGGTTCTCCAAGGAGGTAGCGAGATCAATAAGTGGAAAAGAATAGCCTTCTGGAGGTACAAAAGTACACAGAAGGAGGAGGAGGAGGACAGAATGAAATACAAAGAGAAACAAAGGCTGGCAGGGCAGATAGTTAGGAAGGTGAAGGCAGATACCGAGGAATGGATAGCCAAGTCGGTAAAGCAGGGGGCTAAGACATTCTTCAGATACATCAGCTAGAAAAAGAAGTCCAGTGCAGGAATAGTGAGACTGGTAGGGGAAGGAGGGTTACAGTAGAAAGGGCTAGCAACAAGGCAGACCTACTGAACAATTACTTCTGTTCTGTTTTCATGAAAGAGGGGGAAGTAAATGGTCCGGTGTTGCAAACAAAGTGCAAGAAGGGTCAGGAGGCTGACAGTTCTCTATTCACAGAGGAATGTGTCCATAAAGAACTGTCCAAGTTTCAGGTAGACAAGGCAATGGGTCGAGATGCAGTTCATCCTAGGGTGCTAAGGGAGCTCAGGGAGGTGCTGACAGCACCTTTAGCATCGCTGTTCAGCCTGCCATTGGACATTGGGAAGGTTCTAGGGGGCTGGAGGAGGGCAGGTGTAGTGCATCTCCACAAGAGTGGTAGTAGAGAAGAGACAGGTATTTACTGACTGGTCAGCCTGACCTCGGTGGCGGGAGAGGTAGTGGAGTCACTCCTTAAAGAGAATTGGTGAGTACCTTGCAGCCAGCAGTCTACATGACCGGAGGCAACATGGATTCACAGAGGGAAGGTCCAGCCAGACAAACCTAACTGAGTTTTTCGATTGAGTGACAAGGGTGGTGGACCAGGGAGGGGCGATGAATGTGGCCTGTTTGCACTTCAGCTAGGCTTTTGACGCTGTCCCTTACAAAAAGCAGGGGAACAAACTGAGCAGTCTGGGAGTGGTTCCTAATCTTAACATAGTGAGTTGGGTGGAAAGTTGGCTTAGCGGTAGAAGCCAGAAGGTGGTAGTAGATGGGGTTCAATCGGGGGAGGGCAGAGTGGCAATTGGGGTGCCACAGGGGTCAGTATTGGGCCCGGTCCTCTTTAATATCTACATTGGAGACATTGAGGTAGGATTGGAAAGGAAGGTGTGCTTATTTACAGATGGTACAAAAGTCTGCGATAGGGTGGACACACCGAAGTGGGGCAGTGGAAAGGATGAAAGAAGACATGGGAAAGTTAGAGGACTGGTCGAGAACTTGGCAATTAAGATTCAGTGCAAAGAAGTGCAGAATCATGCACTTAGGGCATAAAATCCCATGGACCACGTATGAACTGGGGGGGGGGAGTAGTCACAGTAACAAGACAGGAGAGGGACCTGGGGGTTATCATTTCAGATTACCTAAAGATGGCAAAACAATGCAATAAGGCAGTGGGAAAGGTAAATCTTATGTTGGGCTGTATAAGGAGGGGCATAACCAGATGGCAGAGGGAGGTGATACTATGCTTATATAAATCACTGGTGAGACCCCACCTCACATACGGTGTACAGTTCTGGAGACCTCATCTACATAAGGATATAAACAGGATGGAGATGGTACAAATGAGGGCAACCAAATGGTGCAGGGCCTACATCAAGAGCCCTACAAGGACAGGCTGAGGGATCTAGATCTGTACTCCCTGGAGGGCAGGAAAGAAAGGGGAGACATGATTGAGACATGCAGATACTTAAAGGGAATAAACAATGTAAGGGAAGGATGCATCTTTCAAAGAAAAAGATGTCCAAAAACTAAAGGTCACAATATGAAATTGGAGTGGGGAAGGATCAGAGGGAATAGGGGAAAGTATTTCTTCATGGAAAGGGTAGGAGACCCCTGGAACAGCTTCCCAGTAGAGGTTGTAGGGGCTAAAATGGTAACAGGATTTAAGAAAGCTTGGGATAGACACATGTGTATCATAAAAACTGGTAAGAAAGGTAACCCAGAGCCCGAACAGGGGCTGGAGACACCATTAGTAGGGGAAGGTGGTAGGTGGGTAGAGACTGGAGATCATGTAGGGTCTGTAGCTTTATATTAGGCAGGGAAAAATGGACAGACTGGATAGACCTGGAAGTTCTTATCTGCCATCAACCTCTATGTTCCTATGTTTACAAACTGTACTAGACTTTCAGGGTACTATTGCATCTTCCATAGGAATAGGGTGAGCACTGCCCTCTTCTGGTACTGTGTCCAGCACAGAGACCTGCACAGGAATAACAGGGTACTGTTCAGTCTTTGTTGCAAAGTTCTCCACCAAGGTTTCCACATTCATGTTAGCAAATGGCACTTCGGGTTCTTCAGGATCCAAGTGGTACAAGGTGTTGGTCTCTTGGTCACCTGCTTGTGGTCAGTCTATAAGGGTTACTGTTTCTCTGGGTACTTTGGCAGCAGACTGATACCAGTATGTTTCCTCTTCCTCCTCCTCAATGTTTGCACTGTCATTTGTGGCAGATGGTGGAATCGGGTCATTACACAAGGTGCTGTTAGGTGATGTCAGTGCCATCTTTTCATTGGCTTGGTTACAATTTCTGGTTCTGGAAAGTCTCAGCCCAGGCTATTTTACAAACTCTGGAATGGGCTTGAGCTGACCAATAGGCAGAAGGTGGTTATGATGAACAGTTTTGATAACGCCCTGGCCACATTGTTGATGAATACTGTACACAAGTAAATCAGTTAACTTTCCAAGGACACCATAATGTTCAGAAGACCAGCAGTCAGCTATCTTGTGTTTTACATGGAGACCAAGATTTCTGAGGAGAACTCTATCTCCAACTTGTAAAACTTGATGATGCACTTTCTGGTCGTACCCGAGTTGATTGGCCTCACTGATGTGCCGGTGGCTTCTGCAGCCAGTTGATAGGCTTCCTTCAGTTGCTTTTTTTTGGTGTTTTATGTATCTATCCATAGGTACTCCAAAAGCTAGGTCAATTGGCAGAAGAGCTTCTCTGCCAGACATTAACAGGTATGGCGAAGCATCTGTAGCAGTTTCTGGTACTATTAGAGTCGTGCACCAACCTGGGGATGTGCTGACTCCAATTTCTTTTCTTTTCCAGGTGCAACATACCTAACATGTCTAACAAGGTACGACTAAATATTTCTAGTTGTGGGTCCCCTTGAGGATGGTAGGGTGTGGTGCATGACTGCTGAATGCCATTCACAGCAAGAAATTCTCTCAATAGGCGGCTCTGAAAATCGGGCCCTTGATCTGAGTGAATATGCTGGGGTATTCCACAATGAGTTACAAACTCCTCGAGTTTCTGCACAACAGTCTGGACTGTCTGATTTTCTGCTAGGTAGGCCTGTGCATTCCTTGTACAGTGGTCAGTGATGACTAAAACATAGCTATAACTTTTACTGTCTGGTTCCAGTGACAAAAAATCCATACATACCGGTTCCATAGGTTCACTGGTTTTAATGTCCACAAGCAGGGCAAAGTCTTTCTCTGGACACACCTGACTCAATTCTTGCAGTGCTGTTCCATGTTGGACACCATTCTGAGCCAATAGAATTCACTTTGCACAAGGTTCAGGGCTCTAAGGACAACTTTCTGGTACTTCCATAGTGGTACCAACTGGTTACGGGGGTCATTGTTTTGGGACCTTGGACAGTTTGGTAAATAAGTCCATCTTTCAAGGATAACTTGCTCCACTCTCTCAACAACATAGGAACATCAGAATGATCATTTGGTACTTTGTCTGGGCTTTCTCCTTTCTCTAAAGCTGAGATTACACTTCTCATTCCATAATCTTGCTGCTGCGACCATCTTTGTTCTCTTCATTTTGGCCGGGGCACATGACTGATGTCCAAACCTTTGATGTTGTAATAGGCTTCAGGTATAGCATCAGGATGGGATCCCGTTATATCAGTGGCTCTGGTGTAACAAACAGGTGTCTTGCTATCTGCCTCCACATATTTTGTACATACAGCTTTCACAGTTGCAGGGGTCATATGAGTCCACTGGTTCTCACCAGAGGGTGAGGTATGCGAGACAGTGCATCTGCATCTGTATTGTTCAGGCCCTTCTGATATTCTAGGGTAAAGTTCATATGTGGAAAGGACAGACAACCAATGATGACCTGCTGCATCCAACTTAGCAGTGGTGTTGACATAGGTAAGAGGACTGTTGTCAGTTCTTACTTTAAATTTGGCCCCATAAAGGTAGTCGTGAAACTGATTTGTGATGGCCCATTTTAAAGCAAAAACTCTAGCTTGTGCACTTGGTAGTTCTTTTCACTTGGTGTAAGGCTCCATCTAGTGAAAGCAATGGGTCTCAGTCCCTCTGGGTACTCTTGATACGATACTACTCCCAGCCCATCCATGCTTGTGTCCATTTGTAAGAAATAGTGTTTAGTGGGCTAGGCAAATACCAACACTGGAGCTTCAGTAAGTTTCTTTATTATTTCCCTGAATGCATTTTCAAAGTCCTGATCCTATTGGTCTCTGAATGGTTCTTTAATCTTGTAGTATGTCTTTTGGGGCATCTCTTTCCCTTCTGCTTCATGTTATTGATAGGGGGGTACCCTGCAGTAAATTTGTAAGTGACCAGACCACCTTGGAGAAATCCTGGAAAAATCTCTGGTAATTAATGCAGAAACCAAGAAAGGACTGCACTGTCTTCAGATTATGGGGCCTAGGCCAGGTAGTGAGGGCCTTGACCTTGTCCGGGTTGCTTTGGACTCCTTCTGCCGAGACAATATGACCAACAAACTTGACAGATGACTGGCAGAACTTACATTTGTTGATTGACACTTTAAGTTCAAATTCTTCAAGCCTGTCCAGGATCTTCATCAGACATTCTTCATGCTCCTCGAGGGAACGTCTGAAAACAGTCAGGTCATCCAAGTAGACTATTACTTGTAGCAAATTCATGTCTCCCATGGCTTTTTCTATCAACCTCTGGAAAGTGGCATGCATTCAAACTGATAAAATCCTAGGGAGCAGATGAAAGCTGTTTTCTCCCTGTCCTCTTCGACCATGGCTGTTTCGAAGATCCAGTGTGGAAAATCATTTTCTACTGGTGAAGCAGGCCAGAGCATCCTCCACATGAGGTACAGTGTACTGGTCTGTTATAGTGCGATTGTTCAAAGTCTGGTAGTCATTACACAAATGGACAGTCCCCTTCTTCTTGTGAGCTACCACAATGGGGGATGCATACGAGCTTCTTGATTCAGATATGATATCAGTGGTTAGTAACTCTTTTAAATGTTTGCAAACATCTTCCACATCAGCTGGGGCTAGTCATTTGGATCTTTTTCGAAAGGGTCGGTTGTCACTAAGATGTATGTGATGCTGTTCACCATGGACACATCCAACATCAAGCTCACTGGTGAAAAAGACATTAGTCCTCTCGGCCAACTTCTGTCGCAGTTGCCGCTTGTAAGATTTAAGTATTGGTGAGTCTCCAAAATTGAACAAGTTAGGATCAAGCCTTTTACTGGTGGCTTGGTTGGAACCACAAGTCGTACCGCCTCTGCTAGGTAGTCATGTGCTAGGGTCTGTCCTTTTTGAATAGTCACTTCTTTGTCAGTCTCATTCCTCAATAGATCATTAACCTTCTGAACTCCAGTAGATGTACAGGGGGCTGGCACCACCCCTCTCTGTACTAGCAGGCCATTTGGTTACTCTCCATCAGTAGGCATGTCCACAGTGTAAGCAGGGCTTCTGCTGGGTGACTCAAATTTTATCTCCCCCCCATCACCTGACACTCAGCACCTGGAGGTAAAAGCAAAGGTCAGGCATCTTTTCTGTGAATCACTCCCACTCTCTTGTCTTCAGTCGCTGACTTACTAGAAGTGGTCACTTTCATATAGACACTGTGGATCCAGGAGTGTATCTGTAGGCTGTGTATGGACTGTGGGCCCTCCATCTCTTGGCATAGCTGAGTCAGTTGCTGAAACATGTTGTTGTAGGTTCCAACTAATACTGGTGTCTCCCATTTCATTCCGATGTTGGAGCACACCAAGGCAACAATTTCCATTGAGGCCAGGACCCTGGGAACACTTTGAGGGAATTCAGTTTGAATGACAGTGTACTCCCGATATGGGTAAGGGTGATCACTTACTTCCCAGACAGACAGCCCTTCCAAAGGTTTCAACAGCATGTGACTCAAATGCTTCTGGTACCAGTCTTTAAACACAATGGTCACGTGGGCACTACTATCACGTAACACATTGCAATCCACCCCTTCAATCTTGGTTGGGACCCTGGCAGACGGTCCTCTCAGTCCTGGGCAGATACTGGGGCCAGTAATGTTAACTGGTTGTGTCTGTTTCATGGAGCATTCTTGGTTTAAGATACCAGTTTGCTCCTTCATGGGGTCCCTCTGGTGATTCCCAACAGTCTTCTCTTGCAGCAATGTTTGCCATACCAGAGCAGAATTCTCTGGCTTTTTACAATATCTCTTTCGGTGTCCATCTTTACCACAATGTTTTTTTTTTTTATAAAATATTTTTATTGAAGTAAAATGAAATAACAACAAACAATAATAACAGTGGACATTACAACTTGTCCAAAACTACATATGGATACATAAACATGTAATATTCGCACTTTATAGGTATTGATGCATATAAATGATTGGAGTACATTTCTTTTTGTAGTTATACTATGTAATCACATCTATGGTGCCCATAGCATTGTGAGACACTAGTCATTGTGTTAAAGCATTTAATTACACCAAGAGCACAAAGTCTACTTTAGCCTAGAAAGAGCCCCCCCTTCTAACACCTTGTCCAATTTGTGCCAGATATGAGTAAATTGCTGACCATTACCCATTGCCACACTCTGGGCTCTTTCAATTTTGAGACAGTTTAATAGATTATTAGCCCACTGCTGCATTCTTGGGGGATTTTCAGATAACCAGGACTGGGCAAGCATGCTGCGAGCATTGATTAGAGTCAGGGACCACAATGGTAGATCCAGCCCCAGAAGCCGTCAAGTTGGATCAGACTCAAGTAGGAATTCTAGGGGTGATTTGGCAGGTGTGACACCTAATACATCAGCCATGATTCTGTGGATCTTATTATAAAAATGTAGGATCTTTCGGCACATTAGTGTTGTGAAGGCTGTAGGATTGATGACTCAAACACCAAAATCAGGATGCAAAAATTGGACTTCTCTGTCCAATATTTATTAATATACAAAATAAGATAAATTGAACGAACTTGTAATGACAAAATAAACATCCAAAGGCAAAATAACGTAAATCCAAGAATGCATCTCTAGTACAGGCTAGAGAGTTGTTGATCCTTAGACAGACCAACTCACGCTACTCAATAGCTAAAAGCAGATCTCTTTATTCAAGAACTGAACCAGGTGACCCACTAGCTCCTCCCACTTTTCATTATGCAATTCTTATTTCTTTAATAAGACACCTTTTTAATTAGCTGACAACTATATTCATTTTCTTGCAATATAACAATGCTTTTCTAACATAAAGACATAGTTTTTAAACTTATTTAGCACAAAACGTTCCATGCTTGCTTACCAGGACTCCTCCCACATTGTGTTTTACCATAAATGACATCAGAAAGGGGCCAGCCAGTTCTTAGGGAGGTAAAATTTCAATGTGAGGAGGAAGTTCCAGACAAGCATGCTAGAGAAAAGAAAAAGAACTGTAATATAATTTATTTACTGAGATACGGCAAGTACCTTTACACTGTGTACATTTATTTAGCATTTCCTGTACACCAATAATAATGTGCTTTTAAAATATTTTTCTTTCTCTCACTGCTCGCTCTTGCGGCATTTCCAGCTGCTCTAATGTTAGCTCTTTGAAATAAACAAATTCACTGGCTTCCTCAATGTAAGTGGAGCTAAGTTTAAAAAAATAAGCTGAGACGGCAAGATTCAACACACAGGTGGCAATGGACAAGGCAAAAGAAAGACTGCCACTTCAACGTTACACCACACATCTGAATAAGCCAGCTTTACCAAAAGTACCAGCTGACCTTGCTTACTGAGGAGCAGTGTAGAAAACATATGCTTTTATCCGTATTGGTGCTTCATAGGAAAAGCTACCAGGTGCTGAATAACCTTTCAGATTTAGTGTAATCACTATAGTGCCTTTTTTTTTCGGAAAACTCTCGTTTTCTTTGACTTGCCCAGAGCTAGACAACTGCTCTGAAAATAAAGTGAAGAGAAATACAGTCTTAGAGAATTCATACACATAATTTGATAGGTGGCCAGCCTACCAAAATGCTAGAGAGAGAGAGAGAAATAGAACAACATAGAGATTTTTTTATTTTAAAGTTGGGGGGGGGGTTGCTGTTGCGCAACAGACTTAGAGTGAAAGAAGAAGGAAGAAAGATAAAGATACAGTTATCTCCAGCTCCAGGAAGAAGCATGAGTTTTCCCTCAGACATACCTTCCCCTTTTTGTACAAAATCATGCAGACAAATATTTTGTACATTTCCATGTTCTAAAGCACAAACAAATGACATCAATCAGATCTCTTCTTACGGAACAGATGGAGCTTCAGCCCACCCTCTCCCAAAGCTCCACCTTGGGATCCCTATTTACAAGCTCTACAAATTTTGACATTACTGTCAAGTACGTAATATGCTACTCAAAACTTAAGCTTTTACTATGAGGTCTGATTGTGCCTTTATTCCTGCACCAAATTGGGACAGGAAATCAGCATTTTTATAAGCTGATCCAGGTTTATGTCTCACCGTGAATGTGTAGGGTTGCAGGGTGAGATACCATCTCATAATGCAAGGATTCTTATCCTTCATTACCATGAGCCAGCAAATGGGGTTGTGATCCGTAATCATTTCGAATTGTGCCCCCCATAAATAAAATTTAAGTGTTTCCATTGCCCAGTGAACTGCCTGACATTCTTTTTCAATCACTGCATATTTTGTCTCTCACACATGCAACTTTCTATTTATATACAGGATGGGATGCTCCTGCCCATCTATCACCTTTGACAATATTGCACCAATCCCTGTAGCAGAAGCATCAATTTGTACTAAGAAAGGTTTGGAAAAGTCTGGACTTATTAATACCGGGGAAGAACACAATAACGCTTTACTAGTACAAAAGGCTTCTTCACATTCAGTGGTCCATTTAACTTTAGTTGGATTTCTCTTTTTAGTAAGATCTGTAAGAGGGCTGGCTAGAGAGGCAAAATTCATATAAAACGCCTATAACCAGCTAACCCAAGAAAGGATCTTACACGCTTCTTTGTAATGGGTCTCGGACTATTGGCTACAACATCTGTTTTCCCTATGTCTGGTTTAACAGACCCTTTACCTATCACAAACCCCAGATATGTAGTTTCTTGCATTGCCAACGTACATTTTTTTGGATTAATAGTAAGACCTGCTTTTTCCAGAGCTTGCAGAACCGCTGCTATATGAGTTATATGGTCTTCCCAGGTTGGACTATAAATGATAACATCATCTAAATATGCTGCACTATAGTCCATATGAGATTGTAACACACGATCCGTCAACCTCTGGAATGTGGCCGGTGCTCCATGCAATCCAAAAGGCATCATGGTAAAATGAAGCCCTTTTAGTGTGCTGAAAGCCTTCTTTTCTTTGGAGCTATCATTCAGGGGTATTTGCCAATATCCCTTCGATAAATCTAATGTTGTTAAATAATGAGCCTTCCCTAGATGATCGACTATATCGTTGATTCGTGGCATAGGGCAGCTGTCAAATTTAGACACTGCGTTCAGTTTTGGAAAGTCTAGACAAAGGTGAATTCCCCCTTCCTTTTTATTTACTATTACCATAGGAAAAGACCAGTCACTTTTAGAGGGTTCTATTACTTTCTACTTCTGCATCTTATTCAGTTCTTCAATTACTTCCCCTCTTAACTTTTCAGGGAGTCTATAAGGTTTTACCCGAATAGGATTTGTTTGTAGGACCTCAATATGATGTTGAATCAGGTCTATTTTCTCAGGGTATTAGTAAACATGTCTTGATATTGGAGTAAGATCTGGTCTAACTCCACGTTCTGTACATCTGTTAGCTCTTGATTTCTGGGTATATCTGTTAAAGAACCTATCCCTTTCAATCTTTTATATGCTGCTTCTAGCTCACTTTCTATAGGTTCAGGACATACAGTACATAACATGTAGGGGAGTCTCTTTCTTTCCAAAGTTTCAAAAGGTTGACATGATATGTCTTTCATTTTACCCTTTTATCTAGTAATTCTATTTCATGCGTCACTGGCCCACATTATTTTTTGACATTATAAGGTCCATGCCACTTCATATTTAGTTTATTTTCAGAAGAGGGCGAAAGTAGAAGAGCATTAGCTCCTGTTTGAAATGATTTCTGCCCTACCCCCTGTCTAAAGGGACTTCTGTTTTATCTGTTGTTGTAATCTCTTTTTATGAGCCAATTCAATGTATTTCATTAGTCTTTGTCTCATATTAGTTACAAACTCCAGGGTTGTAGTAGGGCATACCTCCTTTCCTTCCTCCCATTGTTCTTTTACTATATCAAGAGGTCCTCTAGGGTTCCTCCCATATAGTAATTCGAAGGGGGAATACCCTGTTGACGCCTGAGGGACCTCCCTATATGCAAACATCAAAAAAGGGAGATACTGGTCCCAATCCTTTCCTTCCTCTTGTACATATTTCCTTAGCATTTGTTTCAAGGTCTGATTAAATTGTTATACAAGCCTGTCAGTCTGTGGGTGATAAGGGGAAGTATGAATTGCATGTACATTTAAAGCCTGGTACAGGCGTTTTAGGACCTGCGAACAAAAATTAGTACCCCTATCAGTAAGGATTTCTTTGGGTATTCCCAACCAACTAAAAAATTTAACAAGCTCTTCTGCAATCTTGTTTGCAGTTATAGTCCATAAGGGAATAGCCTCTGAGTATGGTAGTCGCATAACCCTAAAATGAACCAATTTCCTATCTTTGTTTTCTATAGGGGACCCACAATGTCCATTGCCACTCGTTCAAATGGGTGGTTTATGATGGGCAGGGGCTGTAAAGGGACTGTATCCTTTTTACCTATTTTGGCTATCTTCTGGCATTCAGAGCAACCCAAACAATACTCTTCTACCTCCTTATGTATTCTGGGCCAGAAGAAACAATATAGAATCCTAGCTAGGGTATGATCCCGCCCCAAATGTCCAGCCATGGGGCTATCATGGGCCACTTGTAATATCTGTGTCCTAAATTCCCTAGGTACTAGTAGCTGATCTACTTGCTCTCCCGTTCTAGGATTTATACAAGTTCTGTACAACAAATCATTTTTCACTTTATACCAAGGTTTGTTCCCTGCTTCTTCTTGTGATACCTGTGAATAAAGAGGCATTAATGTATCATCAGTTCTTTGTTTCTTTTTAAAATCACATATACTGGTTATGTCAGTCATATCAGTCCGAAAGTATTAATGTCTGGGATATGAGTCTGAGTCCAGTGTAATTTATCCAGACAACGTTCTTTCTTTGTTTTTCTGTTTTTGCCTGGTATTCCAAAAATATCCTCATCATACAGGAACAAGGAACTCTGTTCGTCTTTTTCACTTTGTGCCCTAGTGGTAACTGCAGAAAGTTGATTGGATGCAATTAAAATCTTAAAGTCAGGATGATCCTGTCCCAACAACACAGGAACTGGTAACTGGGGGACTATTCCTACTTCCATTTCTCTTTTGGAGCATATTGTTTGTAGCTCCACTGAAGTTGTTGGATAATAGTGTACATCGACATGAATATAGATTACACCTGTCTTAGTAGGGTTCCTAGATATACCTTCCACCAATTCTGCTCGAACTAATGTCTCTTTGCTCCCAGAGTCAATGAGCCCCATAACTGTCTGTGTTCCAAGCTGCACTGGAATAGTATAATGTCCCATATTTTCCAAAGCCATGTGTACACTTCCTGCTTGTTTCTTTGGGCAATAACGGGCAATATGGCCTTTCTCATGACATTCTCTACATATTATATCCGGTGGAAATTATCTATAAGGTCTATTCACAGTACATTCTGTCCCTTGTTTAACAGAATGTCCAACATTATTAGCTGATATAGCAGTGGAAGGAGGTCTTACCGTGTTAGGGTTAGGATGGCTTTGTTGGTTTTTCTTCTTGTAGGGCCTGGCTGTTAGATAATCTTCTGCCAGGGAAATGACTTTTTCAGTTTTCTGGACGATGTTCCTTCACCCATAGTTGTATGTCCTGGGGTAATGCTCTAATGTATTTTTCTACCACAATGGCCTCCATTATTTGATCCAGTGTCTTTATTCCAGGTTGTAATCATTTATGACATAAATCATTCAGTCTCACATACACCTCCCTAGGATGGTCAGTTGGTTGAAACCAGAGGGTATGGAACCTCTGACGGTATGTCTCTATATTGATGTCATATCTCCTTAAGATTTCCTTTTTACTGCGTCATAATTTTCAGCCTGTCAACTGTCCATGTTGCCATAGGCTAACTGCGCTTTTCCGGTAAGATAGGGTGCCAAGTGGATGACCCATTGCTCTTGTGACCATCCACAGGCTCCTGCTACCTGTTTGAAAGTTGTCAGATAAGAGTCTATATCATTTTGTTCCCCTAACTTAGTCAATTTAATGTCTTTCGGGTTTTCATTGGGGGCTGGAGCACTTTGGGGAGTACTTAATGTCTGTATGGCCCTTAATATCTCCTGCCATCTTCTCTCATTTTTTTCCTGCTCCCTCTCTCTCTCTCTCCTTATCCATAGCCAATTGTTTAAGACAGAGCCATCTCAAAAGGTCATGTGATTGTTCTGGTGGTTTCTCCTCGATCTGGGCCCTTGCTGTTGCCCCCTGGAGGTCTTCATCTTCCTCTCGTAAGGTTTACTCTGCCTTAAGCCTCTCCTTGTTATGTTCTGGCAGTCCATACAACAAAGGTTCTCCCAACTTATCTGCCACATTCCTGGTTAGTATGCCTTTGGGTCTTGTCACCGGTTCAATAACAGTTTTCTCTTCCTCCATCCCTGGGTCGGTTCATCAGCTGCTTGGAAATATGCCAAGAAGACTCCAGCAAACCATACAATCCCACTCTGACACCAACTGTGCAGGGTGTGGGATTGATGACTCGAACACCAAAATTAGGATGCAAAAATTGGACTTCTTCGTCCAATATTTATTAATAAACAAAATAAGAAAATAAACTGAACAAACTTGTAATGACAAAATAAACATCCAAAGGCAAAATTACATAAATCCAAGAAAGCATCTCTAGTACAGGCTAGAGAGTTATTGATCCTTAGGCAGACCAACTCTCACTACTCAAAAGCTAAAAGCAGATCTCTTTATACAAGAACTATACCAGGAGACCCACTAGCTCCTCCAACGTTTTGTTATGCAATTCTTATTTCTTTAATAAAACACCTTTTTAATTAGCTAACACCTATATTCATTTTCTTACAATATAACAATGCCTTTCTAACATAAAGACATAGTTTTTAAACTTATTTAGCACCAAATGTTCTATACTTGCTTACCAGGACTCCTCCCACATTGTATTTTACCATAAATTTTATCAGAAAGGGGCCGGCCGGCTCTTAGGGAGGTAAAACTTCAATGTGAGGAGCAAGTTCCAGCCAAGCATTCTAGAGAAAAGAAAAAGAACTTTAATATACTTTACTTACCGAGATACGGCAAGTACCTTTACACTGTGGGTGGGATATTCAAAAGGGTTGCGCCATGCGCAATAGGGTTGCGCATGCACAAGTCCGAATTTGTGCCATTCTGCGATATTCAGCAGGAGGCAGTTGCGCCACTGAAAACAGGCTGAGCAACAGTGCTATGCAAATGAAGGCATGCGCAACCGAAGGGGGTGGATCCATGCATAAAGAGTGCAATGCGATATTCAAAGGTTTATGCAATGCGCAATAGCGGAACAACCGGAAGGTGCGCCACAGCGGAAATGAGCCAAAATAAAAAGGCTCAAGTAAGAGGAGCAAGAACGCTACAGGGATGCCAAGCGAGACAGACAGAGGGAGACAGACAGCGACAGTCCAGAACAGGGCAGGCAAGGAAAGTTGTGTGGGCCATAGGCTGCAGAGGCCAGCGGGGATACCCGGTGCAGTGGAGGTAGCAGTCAGGACAGCGGGGGTAACAGAGCAACATCAGCCAGGGGGGGTCACAAGCCAGGGAGATGGACAGTGCCAGCTTCCACATGGAAGCTGTAATGAGGGTGAGAATGCATGCTGCAGGGGGACGTGGCCATGGAAGGGCCCGTCGGTGGTACGCCCCCAACAGGCAGTACCGTGCCCACATCAGCTTTGAGCTGTACATAGATGTAGAGATCGTGGGCCGGTACCACCTGAACAGGGCAATACTGAGGCAGCTCTGTGAGCTGTGCAGTGATGTGATGCAGGCACCCTCACGACGGAGTCACGCTCTGTCGGTGGAGACCAAGGTGACAGCCTGTATGTGCCTGCTCACCACGGGCACCTTCCAGAGGATGACAGGGGACACCACAGGCATCACACAGTTGGCCATGTCACGCATCCTCACCCAATTCCTCAACGCACTGCTGCCACATGCTGCGGAGCACATCCATTTCCCCAGCACCACGGCAGAGCATACAGCAAACATGCAGGAGTTCTACAGGGTAGCACGTATGCCTGGCATGCTAGGGGCCATAGACTGCACCCATGTGGCCATTCACACGCCACCTGGCCCCGATGGGGCTGCATATAGGAACAGGAAGGGCTATTCCAGTGTCAACTGCCAGGTGGTGTGTGATACCACTGGGCGCATAATCAATGTCTGTGCCACACATCCTGGTGGAGCACATGATGCCTTCATATGGTATCAGTCCACACTGTGCCATCGATTCGAGAGTGGGGACATCCTCACAGGCCATCTAGTGAGTGAGTACGCATGTAGGAATTGCAAACGTGGGGTAAGGGTGGGAATGCCACAGGTGCTATGGTAGTGGCACACAGAGATTTTGGCAATATGGACCTGAACATGATACTCATCTCCACCATCTCCACACAGGTGACAGCGGATACCCACTCCGTCCCTGGCTGCTCACACCATACCGGCGCCCCATGACCCCATCGCAGTAACGCTATAATGAGGCGTATGCCACCACACGCAACATCATCGAGTGGGTGTTTGGGATGCTCAAGGCATGCTTCCGATGCCTAGACACCTCCGGCAGTGCCCTACAGTACAGCCCCTCAAAGGCCTGTGGGATATTCCTGGCCTGTTGTATCCTGCACAACATGGCCAAAGACTGTGGGATAGCCATTCAGTTCGAGGAGGGGGACAGCGATGGGGACGCCAGTGGTGCCAGTGATGATGGTGATGAGCAGCCCCCCCCCTTGGACGGCGGGACCCCCGACTGATCCGGCAGGCCCAGCTGCACCGGGACACCATCACGAAGGAGCATTATGCACGACACAGGTAAGTCAAGGGGCCATGTGCAGCCAACACTGTCCTGGTGCAACCCACAGGCACACAGAGTAACACACCAGGGGTGCATGACGGCAAGGGGAGTGGAAGGGACCAGGCACACAAACACACCATCAGGAGGGGTGAACAGTCATATGGACACACACACACACACCAGGCACAAAGCATACATGGGCAGGTGCACAGCAGAGCAGGAACAGACATGGCAAACACACAGATCCACAGACCAACCCACCACCTGTACTGTCCGAAATACGTGTGTCAGATGCTGGGCACCCTTGCACCTTGATGTACAGTACAATGCAGGCATCATCATGCACACGCACCTGTGGACAGCAGTCGGGATGGTGTGCAGGTGGTCTGTGTGTTGGCGTGATGGGCAGAGCACCCACCAGTGCACTGCCCACCATGACACATGCACACAGGGCAGCACCAGACAGGGCCCGCACTGGGAGACAGGTCAGTCATGTTGCACTGTTCCACGGCCACCGTGGATGCGTGGGCGGCCCCGCCGTGACCCAACAGCACTGGCAGGCTGAGCAGGGGCCACATGGGGTGGCACCTATGGACCACCAGGGGTCCCACTGCGCGATCGTGACCTTGTCCGCACTGGGGTCTGTAGTATGCCAAACATACCTGCACCAGGGGTGCTCGGGATGCTCACAGCAGAACCCAGCATCGACAGGCTGGGTGTTGCACGATGCCGGGAATGGGCAGCGGAGAGCGTAGTGTGTGGGGTGCGCGGTACAGGGGCACCTGCTTGTGTGCCCAATGCAGCCACGACAGCGACCAATGCCTGGGTCTGCCTGTCAATGGCGGTGGTCACATCCATCTGCATATGGACCATCTCTGCAAGGATCAGAGCACAGTCCCTGCTGTGCCACTCCACAGCCACACACAGTGCCTTCACGGACATTGCAACCCGCCTTTGCTGCTGTACTGATTCCCACAGCAGGCGGGTGTGCTCTTCAAATGGGTACTGTGCCACAATGGCATCCTGTCCCCCAGGGTATGGAAGGTCCTGATGTTCAACACCCCTTGAGGGTGGGCGCTGTTCACCAGGACCAGGAATGGGCATATCAAAGGGCAGTGGGCATGTGCCACCGCTGGACACTGTACCCCCAGACCTGGTGGGTGACTGCTGCTGCTGCCCCTCCAATCGCTGTGCCCCCAGGGACCACTCGTTTCACTGCTGCGGCCGCAACAGTGCCAGACACCTGCACAGCCATGGGTGCTGCCCCACTGGTGCTGACAGGCACATCCTGGGACTGTGCCAACATGCTGGCACACACGTTGGAACCAGCTAGGCCCAGGGGCACGTGCTGGCCTGCTGTGTGTCCGTCATGGGACACACACATGTCACTGCCCATTGCAGTCCTTGCATCATCAATGGTGCAGGTGCGTTACTCGACCACAGTCACAGCGTGCTGGCATGCTTGCATGCCAGGCTGCTGAGACACAGGCTGTGCACCCCCCACACCTGACTCACTGACAACAGAGTTGGCAGCCAGGCGTGCATGCTGGTGCAGTGCATGCTGGCTGGCGACAGAGGTGGATGGACCCTCCTCCAACTCCGGCAGGTCTTCCTCACTGCCTGGACCCACCACCACCGTCCCCTGAAGACAAACAGGATCTGTAACAGAAAGTGAGGACATGTGAGTGCATGTGAACAACCTCCCCCCCAACACCACCACCATGTCATACCGTGCAGTGATGGACTTCCACCTGTCTGGAATCCACCTCCTGGTACGCCCTCAATAGCACTCCACTGCATTGATGCAGCCAGTCGGTCCTCAGCCGGGGTCAGCTCCGCCACCGCTGGCTGGCCCCCACCTGTGCCAGCACGTGCCGCCCTGAGGGCTACCACCTTCTCCTTCACCCTCCTGCGGTCTGTCCCCATCTTCTTTTTGCATTCCTGCACGGAGCGCTGGTGGCTTCCATGCAGGTTCACTGCCCGAGCTACCCCCTTCCATGCAGCCACATGGGCCTGAGGGGGGCCCTGCCGTCCACTCAGTAGTGGCTCCTCCTCCTCCAGGTAGGCCTGGAAGAGGGCCTCTGTCTCCGCCGTGGTGAAGTTGGGCCTCCTCCTCCGCCCACCATCCTCACCCTCACCTTGTCTCTGCTCGGTCATGTCGGTCCGTATGGGTGGAAGTGGACACCTGTCACTGTGCAGTCTACAGCGTTATCCCATGACCATTGTCCAGAACATCACACAGCATGCAACCCACCTCTCACCTGCAGTAACCGAATCTGGCCAGCGCAGCCCAATGTCGCACATTTATAGTGCAATGCATGCAAATTAGGAGTGGAGCAACTGTAATGAGATGCAAATCGTGCCACTGTGCCTTTGAATGGCTGATCAGATGATTTGCATGTGTTGGATGAATATCGCGCCGTTGCGCTTTGCGCAATACAGTTGAGCTGGCTGAGCCAATGGCGCATTTCCGTGACTGTGTAGTACACCACATTGCACATGCCCAGGTGGCTTACGCAGGCATCTGCCAAGCTGATGACATGCTGTGCACGATCAGCAATTCAGGACATGGCCACCATTGTGCCAGTGGCGCTACAGCACTGGGAACCAAATGGCGCTGTGGCACAACTGCGCAATAGTCCACTGTGGCACTGGCACGCAGGTGACCGTTCACGCAGGACGTGTAGACATCCGATGGCACTGTGCTTGGCCTTGCACCACTGAACCCTGACCTTGTGCCCGACCTTTGCCCCCTGGCACTGTACGTCTGGCATGTGTACGGCTCTATCGCGCTGTTCGGTGACAGCGCGATAGGGAATGGCAGCGCGCTGTACCGACAGCATGATAGGGAATGGCGGCGATGTACCACGCAGCACTTCCATGTGGGGTTGCCGTGCTGCGGAGCACCATATTGTCTACTATAGCATTAGAGATGGCACGCAGGAGAGCCCCTCAGTGGGATGCCCTTGAGCTGGCCAACCTTGTGGCCACTGTGGAGCCACACTATGGCCCACTCTTTGCCACTGGACAGGGCCAGGACCCAGGTCTGGGAAGAGGTGGCCACTGACCTGGAGGTGGCCACTGGCCACAGGAGAATGGCCGAACAGTGCAGGCACTGGTATGGGGACCTGAGACAGAGGGAGCCAGAGCTACTGGCACGTCTGCGGTCACATGCCAGGAGGGGCATGGTGCCTCGTCCAGGTGGGTGATACGTCTACACACTTGTATGGTCCATATGGGTAACACTGTCTCATGTATCCAGCACATAGGGGAGGGATGGTCTGGGGTTGGCTGTGGCGGTGTTTACAGGGTATGGGATGGGTGGGTCTGGCTGGGTGGGTGGGCACACACATTGGGGCGGGGGGAATATGCTTTGGGTTTGTACTGATGTGTTTCTCTCCTTTTGTCTCCCACAGGCATGGCTGAGCGGAGGAGGAATTTGGAGCAGCAGCGGAGGGTGGTGGCTGCAGGACCGGATCGTGGTGGTGAACAACCACAACGCCAGCAGCATCCCAATGAGGGTGAGTGCCATGACACCATGATTGCTATTGCATGCTGTGTGACAGGGTGGGAGGCAGGGCATGGCCACCATCCATAGACACCACTGCCATGCACGCGACATGTGACAGTCAGCACTGTCCAGTGCCACTGCATGTCTGGGAGTGCGTCAATGGTGGTCCATGTGTGCACTGGGCACATGGCTGTGGCACTGCCTGCTCACCGCATAGCCATGTTACTGTATGGCTTTGGTTGTGCTGTGCTGGCAATGGGCGGTGGGTGTGTGCAGTGGTACACATGGCTGTTGCTGCCTGGTCGGGCATGTCTTGTGGACACCGTCACTGTGGGTGGGCGCACACCATCACAGGAGCGTGGCACAT
The DNA here is from genome assembly GCA_016271365.2 of Neoceratodus forsteri. Taxonomy (NCBI): domain Eukaryota; kingdom Metazoa; phylum Chordata; order Ceratodontiformes; family Ceratodontidae; genus Neoceratodus; species Neoceratodus forsteri. Next base: position 867,115,076 of record CM028130.1, read on the forward strand.
GGCTGTCTGCCATGCATACTGGGTGGGCTGCAGGGGGATGGACAGTCACACCCATTGACTCTGATGCCTTGTCCTAGGTGTGCGGATACTCCTGCGAATGCAGCGGTCCATCCAGGACCTTGTGCGGGTGGCGCAAGAGTCCCTTACCATCCTGTGGGATCTGCAGCAGCATGGCATGAGGAGGAGGAGGCAACCCAGACAACAGCCCCAGGCAGCAGAGGACCAGGCTGGCCGCCAGTGAAGCGAGACAACCTCCCCCCTTTGACCAACCCTCACACCCCGCCTTCTCTCTCCCATATGTTCACCCCTGCCCCTTACCCACCCCCACCTTGTTCCTGTCCCTCAACCCCACATTCATACATAATTGTAAATAGTTGTTGTTGTTATATTTTTGGACTACAGTTATTTTGATATGAATACTGTGGTGGTCTCTGATTTGCAGCTGGCTACAGGTGCTCAGTTACCAGTGGTGTGCATGGCATCTGGGGTGGTTCAGTCATGGGTATGTGTGTGTGTGGCTTGGAAGTGTCTCTGGTGTGGGAGTGGCCATCAGTCGGTATTTGTGGTGTGTGTGTTGTTCCTGTGCATTGCATTACTGTGTGCAGTGGTCCATGGTGCCTGCTCTGTGTCCATTGTGCCCCTGTCAACCCATCCTTGGCCTGTGCAGCTGACACCCTTGCATGTCTGTGGCCTGCGAGGTCTGCTGCCTTGTCAGTGGTGGCTGTCCCTGCAGGTCATCCACTGTGACCATCACCATGCTGGGTTGCCTCCTGTCAATGGTGTGGTGCATGTTTGCCTCGGGTGACACTATGGCCTCCGCAATTGGTGTCCCACCTCCATGCTGTGGCTTGCGTGTATTGCAGGGGCTGTGCACCACTGTCTGTGACTTGTGTTACAGGCATCTGCTGGTGGCATACAGGGCCACAGTTCATGCACAGGGTGGGTGTCACCCCTGTTCCATGAGGGACTGCAGGCTGTGTGTGCACAGTTTTCATGGGCCCACACTGGGGGTTTGGCTGCCACGCTACTGCATCCCTGTGTTAGTGTTCCCATGGGTATGTGTTTGCCCCTGCACTGTGTTACATCCAGTGTGCTGCATGCTTCCACACACCACTGTGGGTGTCTGTGCAGGCTGCTGTGGCTCATGGTGGGTCTGGCTTGTATGGTTCTGTGGTACACGAGGTTGCAGTGTGGCAGTGGGGGTGGTGGTATGCATGGGGATTCCCGCAGTGGTGGTCACTGCTCATGGGGAGTGTCTTGGGGTCATGGTGCAGGGTGTGCTGTGCACGGGGGGGCTGCTGTGCCATGGGGTGGTCCGCCCTCCTTGTGTGGCAGTCTCAGCTTGCTGGTGGGTGTGCTGGGGCACCATGGCCCAGCTGTGCTTTGTTTGCTTGTCCCCATGGTCCAATGGCTGTTCCATCCCTCCCCCAGTTATGCTGTGCTTGGGGTGTGGGGGTACATTGTTGGTTCTGCAGTGTGTCCCTGTGCCCATCTGTGGCATGGGTGGTGGGCCCCTGCCTACCTCCCTGGTTGTGCAGTTCCATTGCTCTGCTGCTGGGGGGCTCCCTGCTTGCACCGTCCCTGCTCAGCTTCCCCTTCCTGGTTGCGCTATAGCACAGGTTGTGCGATATTCAGACGCTGGCGTTGCGCAATTTGGCTTGCTCCATGTTTGAATATCGCGTCTATTGCGCATGTGCGCAAGTGACTTGCGCTTGCTCCTGCTGTTGCGCACTTTTTGGGAGCAGTTTGAATATCCAGCCCTGTGTACATTTATTTAGCATTTCCTGTACACCAATAATAATGTGCTTTTAAAATATTTTTCTTTCTCTCGTCACTCACTTTTGTGGCATTTCCAGCTGCTCTAATGTTAGCTCTTTGAAATAAACAAATTCACCGACTTCCTTAATGTAAGTGGAGCTAAGTTTAAAAAAATTAGCCGAGACAGCAAGATTCAACTCGCAGGCAACAATGGACAAGGCAAAAGAAAGACCACCGCTTCAACCTTTCACCATGTGTCTGAGTAAGCTGGCTTTACCAAAAGTACCAGCCAACCTTGCTTACTCAGGGATGGTGTAGAAAGCATACGCTTTTACCCATATCGGGCTTCATAGGAAAAGCTGCCAGTCACTGAATAACCCTTCAGATTTAATGTAATCGCTATAGTGCCTTTTTTTTTTTTCAGAAAACCCTCATTTTGTTTTACTTGCCCGGAGCTAGACAACTGCTCTGCAAATAAAGTGAAGAGAAATACAGTCTTACAGAATTCATACACATAATTTGGCAGGTGGCCAGCCTACCAAAATGCTAGAGAGAGAGAGAGAAATAGAACAACATAGAGATTTTTTTATTTTAAAGTTGGGGGGGGGGGGGTTGCTGTTGCGCAACAGACTTAGAGTGAAAGAAGAAAGAAAGAGAAAGATACAGTTATCTCCAGCTCCAGGAAGAAGCATGCGTTTTCCCTCTGGCAAGTGTCATGTGGAGAAATGTGCCTTTGTATATTTTAAAGTTGGGGCATGTAGAGACTTTTGTCTGATCAAAAACATGCATTTTGGTAGGAGAGATACAAGTCCTGTAGAGGAAATTGATCTGGGTTTGTCTCAACCTGTTGCTACATAAGCAATTATTGAAATGCCATACAGCACCGGCCCAGATCTCTGAAGACATGGGGACACCCAGCTCAGCCCCCCCCCCACCTGTTCTTGTATACAGGAGGTGGCATCCATTAGTATGGTATGATAAACCATTTGGATTTTAACAATCCAGTTCACAAGACAGTCCTGTTGTTATCTAAAGTTACACATTTATAATAAATAAACAACATAAACAGTACATTCTCAAATCAGTAAGTACATTATAAACACAGTAATGGAGGAGGGGGCATAGAAAAAAATTAAATGATCTCACCCACCGACAGGTATGAGTACAATGACCCCTTAACATCCCAATAAAGGTGCTATGAACTGTTTCAGTGCGTATAAGTGAAGGTACTGTAGTACATTACAATGCAAGGCTGCCAGAAATCTTAATGTGTAATCCCCAGATCCAGTAATACTCTTGTCCTGCAGGATTTTGTTTTGATGAACAGACCTAGACAGATTTTTTTTATATTTACAGTATCTAAAAATAAAATCTTTTAAATATTATGATCAGTATGAGTAGTTTTATATTTATGTATAAATATTAACCAATGTCTTACATATGCTGTCTCTAAAGGCAACCAATCTAGTCTGGTCAGCAGTAAGCAATGGTGGGTTCTGAAGTCACAACTAAAGACATATCTGGCTACTCTATAATGGATTTTGTCAAGTTTGTTCAGCAGTTGTTTATTTGCTGACCTGTATATAAATTCACCATATTTTTATATTAGGCAGAATTAACTGCTCAGCAATCGTTTTCCTATCTAAAAGTTTTAAACACCTAGTTGTCCTTTTTAAAGCCCCTAGTTTTTTTGTTACCTTACTAATTGTCATGTCAACGTGATCTCTAAAAGATAGTGTAGAATCAAAAACTAATCCCAAGTAACTGTAAGTAGTGACATTCTGTATAGGGGATTTGTTAACTGTAAATATCTGCAATTGTGTACAATTGCTGTCTCTTAGAGACAAAATGCAATACTTTGGTCTTCTTAGTGTTCATCAATAGCTGTGACCTGGTCAACTGCTCCTGTACCCTGACAAAGTCTTCCTGAAGTTTACCCCAAAGGTCCTCCAGATCTCTCCCTGAGGCCGCTATTGCTGCATCATCAGCATAAAGCCGGATAGATGTATGTTTTACTACAGAGGGAAAATCATTAAAAAGTAAAAATAGAAGGGGTCCCTAAATGAACCCTTGAGGGACCCCCCTCTGGATGGCTCGTGGTTCAGATCGATGTTGCTGTATATGGATCCTTTGGGAATGCCCTGTTAAATAGGAAGAAAACCATACAAGAGGGACCTCAGAGAAACCCAGGTCAGACAATCTCTCAGTCAGGATGGAGTGGTTCATCAGGTCAAAAGCCCTTGACAGATCAATAAAAATCACTGCTGTTTCATTACCTTTGTTTAGGGAGGAGCTGATCAAGTCATTAAAACTCTACTAAAGCAGAAGTAGAGTATAAAGCCCCTACAGAAGCCTGATTACATAGAATCTGTTGGCAGATGAGGACCATACAGCCCACCTAATCTGCCCATTTCCCTACTTGGTTTGGCAACTCCTATTCTAACCTGGACTGCCTTTCCCCCACTTTGCTGTACAACAGGGTGCCTTTATGCTTATCCCATGCACTTTTGATTCCCCGTACTGTTTTCACTTCCACCACCTCAGCTGGTAGGCTGTTCCATGGATCCACCATCCTCTCTGTGAAAAAATACTTCCCAGCATTTCCCCTAAGCCTCATGTTATGTCCCCTTGTCCTTGTGCACTTTCTTCTCTGAAATATGCTCCCCTCCTGTACCCTGTTTATTCCTCAAAGGTATCTGAAAGTCTATCATATCCCCCCCTTCCTTCTCTCTTCCAGTGAATAGATGTTCAGTTCCTTGAGTCTTTCCTCATAAGGCTTGTGGTGCAGTCCATGTAACATTTTTGTTGCTTTTCTCTGGATTGCTTCCATTCTGTCTATGTCCTTCCTGAGATGCGGTCTCCAGAATTGGACACAGTATTCCAGATGAGGCCTTACCAGTGATCTATACAGTTGCATCATCACTTCACTCCCCCTACTGGTTGTGCCCCTTCCTATGCACCCCGGAATTCTGTTTGCCTTCCCCACTGCTTTTTCGCATTGTTTGGCTGACTTCATGTCATTGGATATGATAACCCCAGGTCTCTCTCCTGACTTGTGGTGGCTGGGACCTGCCCCCCCCCCATTCTATATTCCTCTCTTAGGTTTCTGTGTCCCAGGTACATTATCTTGCACTTCTTAGTGTTGAAACTCAACTGCCAAACCCTTCACCATTCCTCAAGTAGTCTTAGGTCATTTCTCATTTTATCTAGCCCCTCCTGTGTGTCGACTCTGTTACAGATCTTGGTGTCATCTGCGAACAGGCATACCTTCCCCTCCAGTCCCTCTGCAATGTCGCTTATGAAGACATTGAATAGAACTGGACCCAGCACCAATCCCTGTGGAATCCCGCTGGTCACCTCCCCCTCTTCTGATTTTATGCCATTTACTACCACCCTCTGGGTTCTGCCTTTTAGCCAGTTTCCAACCCATTTTACCACTTTAGAGCCCACACCCAGATTCCCCAATTTGTTAAGCAACCTTCTAAGAGGAACATTGTCGAAGGCCTTACTGAAATCCAAGTAGGCCACATCCACCGCCCCTCCCTGATCCACCACCCCGATCATCCAGTGAAAGAAATTGATAAGATTAGTCTGACAGGACCTACCCTCAATGAATCCATGCAGCCTTGGGTCTTTGCACCGCTTGACTCCAGGAACTTCACTACCCTCTCCTTAAGCAGGGACTCCATCAGCTTCCCCACCACTGAGGTCAGGCTAACAGGTCTGTAATTGCCTGCCTCCTCCCTACTTCCAGTCTTATGCAAGGGGACCACCTCTTCCCTCATTCAGTACCCAGGTATCTTCCCCGTCTTTAGTGATTGGTTGAAGAGGGTTGTCATTGGACCTGTTAGGACTTCCCTGAGTTCCTTCAACACTCTAGGGTAAATCCCATCTGGCCCCATTGCCTTGTCTGTCTTTACTTTTCCTAGTTCCTCCAAGACTCTATCCACTGTAAATGGGCTGGTGTCTGCCTCTCCTCCCCTGCCTCTTCCTTGGTAAATACTGAGCAAACATATTTGTTCAGTGACAGTATCTCAGCTTTTTCAAGGTCGTCCTCCACCCACCCACCCACCCCTCCCTTCTTTAGCCTAACAATACCATTTCTGATCTTCTTCCTCATGCTAATATAACAGAAGACGGTCTTGTCCCCCTTCTTAATAGCCTGTACTGTTTCTTCCTCTGTTCTTGCCTTAGCCCTCTGACAGCTTTCCCAGCTTCTCTCTGCTTCTACAGATATTTCAGTCTGTCTTCTTCTTTCTGTGTCTCTTTATATTTCCAAATGCTTGAAAAGGAGTTAGTATCCTATATTTTTTCCAAATAGTCACTGATTTGCCTCAAGACTAGCTTCTCTAAACATTTTGATAAGGTGGACAAAATCACTACAAGATGATAGTTATTTGGATCTGCTGAATCCTCAGCTTTAACCAGTCCGCAGGCTTCAGTTAAATATGGGCAATACAGGCAAAGCTATGTAGGGTGCTGCCATTTTAATAAATCATCCTTCCAAATTATCTAAACCAGGTGATCTGTGTATACTAATTCTTAATAGCTCCCTTTTTACCTCAGATAAGCTTAGTTGTTTAAACCTAAAAGGAGGATGCTGTCCCAATGTTATTTTATTATCTATATTTTAAGTACCCAATCCCAGCTGGGTCTGGACCTCTATCCCTGGAAGATCCATAAAAAAGGCATTCCTCCCTTCAGCAATATGTTATAATATATAGATAGTGGCTTAGTCAATGGTTGGGGCCAGTATAACTGTTCTTCAAAGGGGTCTGGAGTGTGAAGCACCTGATTCAATGTAAATAGTTTAGACAGCCTATGGCTGACCTGCAAGTATATAAAGAGGTCTCCTGATGAAAGTGTCCACTGTCTCTGGAGCTCATTAAAAGGTAACAATCTCCCCCCCTCATACAGTTCAATTGTGTTTACGCAACTGGATGAGATGATGCTTGTGTGACTTGACTTACTTTGTGAATACGATTTATGTTGTGGCTTTCCACCTCTCTATCCATGGGATATACCACCCTATTAGGGTACGATGTGAGGAACCCTAGAGGAGGGTTCCTCCCCCATAGGTGCTGTGGTGATGATTCCGTCGGCTAAAGGTAGCTTAGGAAGAAGCCCAAGGGTAAGAGACATGTGCCACTAGAGGAGGGGGGGTGGATGATGGGGCAAAAAGAAATGAATCTTGGGAAGGCCTAGGGTGAGTTACCTGATAAAACCTGGTGTGGGAGTGACATAGTTGCCCCATCCAATTGAACCTCAGGTTTACAACCTTCCCATTCGATTGTGCTTACGCAACTGGATGAGATCATGCTTGTGTGACTTGACTTACTTTGTGAATATGATTTATGTTGTGGTTTTCTTCCTCTCTATCCATAGGATATACCACCCTATTAGGGTACGACGCGAGGAGCCCTAGAGGAGGGTTCCCCCCATAGGTGCTGTGGTGATGATTCCATTGGCTAAAGATAGCTTAGGAAGAAGCCCAAAATGAATACCCAATTGGGTGTCGAGCATCAAAGAGGCGAGGATGATGAATGAATGAGAACTGAGAAGATGATTAAGATGGACTTCCTAAGGAGAGAGGGGAAAGCCGGGACCACCATCTGCCTCCATCCAAAAGTGGAACCTAACTAACCAAAGATAGCACATTAACCCAAGGAAGCACTAACTCTAGCTAATATTAAGACCATTGGCATAGAGGAGAGGAAAAACCCCTTTAAGGAGGAAACCTCTGGGGGATCCAAGGCCTAGGTCACCTTATCTCCAGGCTGATAGGCCTAGGTCACCTTCTCTCCAGGCTGATAATGTTTGATTTAAGGACAGACGTTGTTAAAGAGAAGGATTCATTAAGGAGAAGGATATGAGCAGGGAAGAGGATGATAGGATAGGGGAAAACCCAAAAGAAAACACAGATCGAAGAAAGAACATGAGGCAGCAGAGACCATTGAGGGTATGCTCGAGGAGTCGATGGGAAGGAGCAGATCCATGCAGAAGCCAGAGGAGATGTAGAAAGCAGATCCAAGGAGAAGACGGTTCCATGTAGAAGTCAGAGGAGCAAGGGGCTCGATTGATCAATGCGAGTGTGAGGAAGAGGAGACAGGAAAGGAAGTGAATGAATTAAGTAGGTTCCTTGAAAGGAGGCAAAGACTTAAACAAACTGGAAAAGGAATTTTAAAGTTGGTGGAGAGCTCCCAGCCAGCCCATAGCAAGGGCAAGGAGTAAGGAACCTGAGACAAGTGGCAGGAGGGCCACTGGACGCTGAGCAAATGGACGACAGCTTGAAAATGAACTCGAATGATGGTGTGAATAATGACCAGAGTCAGGAACTTGAGGAATGTGGCAGGAGGGCACAGATTAAAGAGGCAGCATATGAGTCATGATAGGGATGCCCAACAGAAGTATCGAGCGCAGGACAGATGGAGGCACGATGGACAGGAAGACATGGCACTTGAGTGGAGATAGAGTGAAATTGAGGTGCATGATGAGAGACAGAAGCAAGAGGAGAGATGGAAGCCATGATTGGAGCAAATCCTTGATGGCTGATGATGGATGGAAAATGATGGAGTGAAGCCAGGATTGGAATAAATCCTTGACGGCAGGTGCGGGATAATAAGTGGTGAATGAGGAACCAGAGAAGTGTGGCAGGAGGGCCGTGGGTTGATGAGGTGGCATATGATGAATGATATGCATGTCCAAAAGAAATAGTGAGGTGCAGGCCAGATGGAGTCAGCCAAGGTATACAGAGGGAGTGATTGAAACAGAGGAGCAGGACGAGGCACCAAGGAGAGGTAAGCTTGAGTGAATGATGAGAGTAAGTAGACTTGGAGGGCCTACACCAAGTAGAAAAGGCACAAAAAGGTGGAGAAGCACAAGAGGTGCCAGCCAAGGCCAGAAATCAGATGGGAATCCAGAGAACCATGATATGGTAGAGAAAAGAAGCAGAAATGTGGCTGAGTAGAGCTACGGCAATGCATGGTTATGTAGCTGGGGATCCAAGACACCAAACACTGTCATGCCATCGATGGACAAGGTAACCAAAGTAGAAATAATGAAGCAAAGGGGGATGAGAATAACCACACCAACTGAATGGTGGTGGCCCTGTCCATAAGTCAATGGATAAAGCAGAAACACAGACAGAGGACAAAGCGGAAACGCTGACAGAGCAGGGACTATGCAGGGGGAGGTGAAAAAAGGGAGCCATGGCACCAAAGAAGCATAAGCCTGGGCTACAAGAACAGGTTAGCAAACAATAATGCACAGGGTTAAACAGAGTAGATAATCTTCAACAAGCTCAAGCTAGAAACAATTGAAAAGCACTGCCTGAAAGGGCTAGACCTGAAGCACATGAAAGGACATCGAGGCACACAATCGAAACCTAGGAAAACCTCAGATGCTGACGAGAGAAATAAATAAAATGTACTGCCCTACCAAATGTATCAGCAGAGAAAGCGCTTGAGCAAGATCCAATGGTGGGACAAAAGCAATGTAGCTGAAAGCGGAGGTCGAGTTAGGGGGGAGGGACCCCAACAGCACAGCCCTAGAGTAACTGCCCAGGCACAGTAAAATGGTACAGCAACAACGGAAACTGCAATGCTGGAGAAGGAGCCCCCGGGTGAGCGAGCCACGGAGAGCCCGACCTGTGACGCAAGCAAGGCACCAACGTGGCAGACAGACAAGGGGCTCCAGATGAGAGAATCAGAGGGAGGACATGAAGGAATGGGGTGGCAATGAAGGAGGGAGCATAGAGGAGTAACAAGCGGACAGCAGAAAGGGAACGGAGGCAGCTGGGGCAGCCAGAAAGACCGAATGGGGCGAGGAGCACAGAGGTAGTGAGCAACAGCAAAATCAGCTGCGAAGGAGCGGGGACCCAGGAGATGAAAGCAGGCTGCAGAGAATGGGTGGTCAGAGGTGCAGGAGAATGAGCAGCAACAGCAGAAAAATGGGAGAAACGAGGAAAGGGAGAGGTGGCGCCTCCAACCGCAAAGAAAGAAACAGATCAAAAACAGGCCAGTGAGGAGTTCAGAATGAGGGCAAGGGAGTCAAGGTGAGGAATGAACGGAGATGAGATCGGGAAATGGGGATGGCGGGAAAGAGAAATGAATGGGCAACCAGAGGCAGCTGCTTAAACAGGGGAAAAGCAGGCAGGAGAAGTTGGAGGAATGCAGGAGAAATCCAGAGCGATGGGTTGGAGAGCAGCGCCTCTGGCTGCAAAAAGAAATGAATCCTGGGATGGCCCAGGGTGAGCTACCTGATAAAACCTGGTGGGGGAGTGACATAGTTGCTCCAGTCAATCGAACCTCAGGTTTACAACCTTCCCATTGTTCAACAGAGTTTAGACCTTTCTTTTGCCAATGTAAAAGACTACTATGCAGAAACACATTGTAGCGAGGAGTACCTTTCAGGGTGGACCAGATGGATGCAGACTTAGAAGGGATTGAGGGAATATTATAATGTCCTTGGACTAACCTCCATACTCCTAAGAGTGACCATGCGAATGGGTTGGGGCACTTTGGGAGTTGTGTCGCGGTCAACACTCCCTGGAGCAAGTCTCTCCTGAGGTCACCACCCTCCCCCCCCTCCATACGCATCCAGGCCAGAAGCACTGGTGCCTGATCCACCAGTAGGAAGGTCAACTGAGCTGCCCAATAATATAACTTAAAATTTGGCAATCCTACGCCACTCTGTGTGGTGGAAAGCTGCTAAATTCTCTGCTGAATTCTGGCATGTTTCCTACGCCACATAAATTTATGAAGTATGCTGCCAAGCTGCTTAAAAATCTCTCTGGGACATGTGTGGAAATAGACTTAAATAAATATAAACATTGGGGTAGTATACTCATTGTGATCATGGCCACTCTCCCCAAGAATGTAAGAGGAAGATCTATCCACCTGTCACACTCAAGTGTAATTCTTGTGAGAAGGGCCTCATGTTTCAAGGAGAAAAATTTGGATGCCTGGGCCAAAATGTGGATACTCAAGTATTTTATTTTGGACACCACCTAGACCCCCAGTGAGTTCCTCTCCAACTTGTATCTGTCCTTCTCCCTAGTGGGAAGCATCTCACTCTTGGCCCAGTTGATCTTGTGGCCTGAAATAGAAGTGTATTGCTGCAGCATGGCTTGTATATGTGGAAGGCTTGCCGTAGGTTCTTGGGGGTATAGTAACAGGTCATCTGCGAATAATGCAGTTTTGCATTCCTCCTGCTTGCAGAATCCTACCACTCCTGGATGCCCATGTATGACTTCTGCTAGAGCTAGAGGCTCCAATGCCAGCACATATAACAGAGGAGACAGAGGACAGCCCTGGCAGGTTCCCCATTGTAATTCAAATCCAGGGGTCAGGGTGCCATTAATCATTATCTGGGAAGTGGGTTTGGTATAGAGAGTTTTGATAGAGGACAGCATGCCCTGGCCCTATACCATGTGTCCACAGAGTCTCAAACAGGTGCCCCCACTCCACACAGTCGAAAACCTTCTCTGCATCCAGGACAAGGTCCACCGTGTCATGGGATCTTCGGGAAAGGGCCCAGCGGTAAATGATGTTTAATGTTTTACAAATGTTGTACTTCCCTTGCCTCCCCTGGTCGAATATACTTTGATCAGGATGGATAAGGGTTGGTAATACACCCTCTAGCTATAATTCTAGCCAAGATTTTGTAGTCTGACATGAGTAGGGATATGGGTCGATATGAGGCACACAATGCGGGGTCCTTGCCTGGTTTAGGGAGTACAGTTATAGTTGCCGACTGCATGGAGCAGGTAAGTACCCCTTTAGTAATATTCTCTTCATAAGTGGCTTGTAAGGTTTTTACCAGTTTTGCTTGAAACTGTTTAAAGAGATCTATTGGCAGGCATCTGGGCCCAGGGCCTTTCCACCCTTCAGTTGTTTGATTGCACTTATGATCTCTGAAGAGTCAACTGCCCTATCCAAGGCCTCCAAGGTCTCGCTGGAGATCGGAGTGATAGTAGCTTTATTTAAAAAGGATTGTATCTGTGGGTGAGTAGGCGATACCTCCGAGGAGTATAGTTTATTTTAGAACTCTGTAAAGGACTTACCTATATTTTTGTTGTCATTGACTATGTTATCCTTGGTAGTCCTAATGCCCTTTTTTCACCCTCTCTAGTTTTCATTTGCCATGAGAGCAACTTTCCTCCCATCTCCATATCAAAGTAAGGCCCCACTCTACCCAAAAGCAGATTACACTCTGACTGTGCTGAGCTTGAGGCATTATAACACCACTTTTGCTGCTGTGGTCTATCGTATAGACCAGGGATGGGGTGCATCATATGGACCTTTTCAAGCTCTTGTATTTTCCATTCAAGGAATACAATCATTTTTTCTTCTGTTTTCTTTCTAAATGCTGCATATGATATAGTCTGACCCCTAATGTAAGCTTTCATTGCCTCCCACTCAACAGAATGAGATGTCTCCCCTTCTGGGGTATTGTCCAGGTACTCTAGGATAGTTGTGCTCATGAAAGACAAATAGGCTTTGTCCTTAAGGAGCACTGGATCAAGTTTCAAGGGTTTAGAGGTGTTTTCAGCGTTTGCGCTTTGAAGTTGTGCTGTTAAAGGCACATGATCTGAAACCAATAAGGGCTCATATTTAGTGAGGCCTATGCACAGAACAAGGGAAGAGGAGACAGACAGTCTATCCAACCTAGCATAAGGCTGGTGAGAATGAGAATAAAAACTATACTCCCTCCCAGTCGGGTTTTGATGGTGCCACATGTCAACTAAAGAGCAGGTGTTCTCCAGTTCTAGGAGGGCACGTGCATTTTTAGAAAGCACTGTGGAGGCAGGATTGGATCTGTTCAAAACTGTGTCACTCATGCATTTGAAATCTCCCCCCAATACCCATGGCCCCTGATAGGAGACATGTCTAGTAGCAACTTATGGTAGAACCCTGGGACTTCTATATTGGGACCATGGTGGAGCCCATGGCTACTAGTTCACCAGTATTGAGTTGTAGTTGGGCCAGAGCATATCTACCCTGATGATCAGTGTAAGAGAGTATAACAATTCTCAGAAAACTCCGGAGTATCCAGATTGCTGCCCTCTCACTCTAGCAGAGTGAGTGGTGGCTATCCAAGTACCACCCCATGCTTTTTTCATTTTTTCAATCTCATTGGGCATCATATGTGTCTCCTGCAGCAGGACCACATGTGTTTTAAGCTTCTTTAATTTATTTTGAACCTTTTTGCTCTTCAGGACACTTTTGAGACCATTGATATTCCACATCGTGATATTGATATCAGCCGTATTGAAACCGTATAAAACACTGCAAAATGCTATACTCTACATAATTATTCATAGTCAACAACTTTCCATACATGTTAAGTTCCTAACGCTCAACCATATCCATAATATGTTTAACACATATTGTGTAACAAACAAATAAAACTTCAACTTTTTCTTGCATTATAACCCACCCCCTTCCTCACCCCAAAGCTCCCACCCCATAACATACCCCCCCGTCTACCCAACATGCTTTAAATGTCAAACTGCTAATAACTATTAGCAAACTAAGTTCAAGCATGAAACTTAGTTCTCGCAACGGCAAGCCTGCCAATCCAACCCCCTTCCCTCTGTTGTAGATGGCTAACAGGAGCATCAGCCATGGACTAGTTTAACACAGTGTTTACACTCCATTGTAAGGCAGATTGTGTAAGTAAGATCCGAAGAGAGGGAGGTGGGCAGTAGCCCCACACTCTTCTGAAAGAATAATGTGGTAGTTATCATGCGTCAAGAACACACAAGTCAGTAACCTCTCCCCTCCAGGCCCACGGACAACTCCAGAGATAAACTCGGATCTAGTTTGGTCCTTTCAGAGGTTCCAGACCCCCACCCCACCACCACCACAACCACACGACACAACGTAAAGTATTTTTTTTTGTTTTGTTTTGTTTCTTTTATTTATATGTATGACAAACTTTGTGAGATCCTCTGGACAGTTAGGCAGAGTCTGCAGTTTCACTCCTGGGTTATTCACTGGATGTCCAGTCGCTTCCCAGATACAGGAAATCAATTACTCCCCCCCATCCATTGGTACCTGCATCCCACATGACACAGTCAGAGGTGGAGGTTCGAGGTAAACAGTAATGATAATCACCCTGGCCACTGCAGCAGTCACAGTGTGATGCTGACTTCCTGACCAGCAAGTGCAGGTGAGTCCACTGGAATCTAGAAGGAACTGTAACCACTAGGAGCTCCTTGAACATAGCTAATAGCCCCCACAGACTGCTGGTATGCCAGATTGTGACCAGGGAGGCAGGGCATATAGAGATGTGGTGTTGGTGGCACTTGGTTCCTTATGTTTAGCCCACCAGTGCCTAATCCTAGCACATCACCCAGGAAGTATCACAAGGAGCCGTCGGATCTCTCCTCATGGCTCTTCCTCTCGGACTAGACCTGGAGCCCCCTCCAACATCAAGTTTCTTGCTTACCTGCCCCCCCTTCATTGTTACTTGTACCCCATGGCACAGTCGGGGCAGGGAGAGCAACTCAGGAGATCACGTGATGCAGGGTTCCTGGTGGCAGCACTGAAGCGGAGCTCCAGCACCTCGCCTCTCTATTGTTTAATTTTATAGATAATAGCCTACTGGGATAATGACTAACAGCTACTCCAGGTCAGTTTGGAGGTTCAGTGTTAAGTTAACACTGTAATTAGCCTCACGACTGCTTTCACCAACGGGATGGAGTCCGAAATGAAGCAGGCCTTGCCTAGGCATACTCCACCAGCTTCACTGGAGAAGATGTCAAAAAAGCAACGGGCTTAAGGAGCTACTACTGGGAAATCGATGCCTCCAACCTCAGCTGCTACTCCATTAATGGAGGACCGCTTTCTACAGGAGATGCTACTATTCAAAGAGACTGTTTCCGATATTTCATCGGAGTTGAAGTCCCTCCGTAGTGATCTTACTGGCCTCGCAAGAAGGGTGGGGGATACAGAGGCCCGAATGGCTTAGGTAGAGAAGTGGAGGGAGAAAACGGAACCTGAAATAGTGCAGTTGCGCCGACAAATACAGAGATTGCAACTGAAAACTGAAGATTTGGAGGGCAGGAGCAGAATGAAGAATATTTTGATCCTCGGGTTGCCTGAATCGGAGGAAAGGACCAATACAGTGGCCTTCCTGCAGAAGTTTTTACAAAAGGTTGTAGGCCCTTCCCCGATAAGCGCTAGCTACCAGATCGAACGGACACATCGCTCCCTCAGACCACAACCCCCACCAGGTGCTTCACCAAGTTCAGTTATATTGAGGTTTTTGAGCTTTGTCGAGAAACAGCACGTTATCAACAGAGTAAGAGAGTTGCAGAGCATTATGTGGGAGAATGCCACCCTTAGAATAACACAAGACCTGCCTCGGGAGACTAGGATGAAACGGGCCGCTTATCATGCTACTGTCAAAAAGCTTATAGCTGCTGGCATCCCTTTCTGTATGCAGTACCCGGCTAAGCTCCAAGTCTCAGTTCAGGGGTCCTGGTTTACATACGATACACCTGAACAGACAACTTCAGATCTCTCAGCGAAATTACCTGACCTGTTTAAAGATGGATGAAGTTTTTTCAAAGGACTGCAATAATTTGAGAGTCAAAGTTAAAGCTCATATTTTAAGTTGATTACCTGTTGAGTTTGCTTGTCCCTGGGCTGTGTTGGGTCTGCTTGGTTGGGCTTCATGGGGCTTGATGCTTGCGGGTTGGGGCAGGGTAGACTAGCGGTCAAGAGGTTTTCGGGACACTAGAGTTTACATAGGAACTTTCTTTTAAGAGGGGCGATTTCCTAAGGGGATAATATGTGGGGTCTGCTGTGAGCACCCTCTTTATCCTTCCCTCAGTCAACCCGCAGGCAGGGCCACTCGCTGGTTTCAGGTTAGTCTCCCCACTTTATTTACGGTCTTAAGGTTGCTTCTTAATGTTCTCACTGAACCAGAGCAAGGAGAAGGACATTAGGGGTTAAAAAGGCTGCTCGCATCAGCGTGAAGTAATCTCCACTGAGCTACGCCGATCCCTGGGAGGCTCGTTATTCCTACTTGGGTAGCTTCTAATTAGTATTTTGTCCTGGGTTTAACTATAGCTGTTAGGCAATAGCTAGTTCTCAGATGGGGAACGGGTATTTGATGAGTTACATGACCGCAGGGGCTATCTATAAGAGGCACAATAAAGGGACGCTGTTCGGTCTCTTCCGTGGTTTAGTCTTGGAAGGATCGGGTTCCATGTTCCAGACTAAAGTTTTACCTTTAGGGTGCCTGTTCTAATCAGTGGGTGGGGGGTGTGGAGGGCTCCGGAAGGGGCGAATTGGGAACGCTGCAAGACGTACTAATTTGGGGGGGATGGCGTCTGGATTATTTTCTATTTGGGTATCATTTATTTTAAGGACCCCTTAGAGCAGAGCTCCGCGGTATTTTTCAGCGTTCTGCATGGGGCAATAACTTGTTACTCGGCTTTTACATATGTACCAGAAACAGTTAGTGCCATCGGGGTTTGGCCACTCACACAAAAGCTATCTTGGCATGTAGCCACTCAGATCTGGAGTGAGCGGCCTACTGTAAATAGTTATGGGGGTTTACTATGTGGGGAAAGGGTTGGAGCTTTGGGGTATTAGGGGAATGGGTATTTTTGAGATGTTTTTCGATTAACATCCGATTTAGTGATTTAAAGATATACAGGACGAATAATAGTGAATTTCCCTTCAGGAAGTCGAGTTCAGAAACTTCGATTAAGGTTGTGGGAGTGATTGGGGAGGTGAAGGTGTAGAGCATACATGATACATAATAGGTCTTTGCTCTTTGTCATGACAGGTCTATATATATTGTATAATGTTGGGGAGGATTGAGAGGGGTGGGCTGGAGTGTGCCTTAGGGGTTTGTTCTGGGATACGCTGAATTTCTTAGGGTTGATATCGGTACTGGGGGTTAATAATGGTTAGTTTTCCAACAAAAATAATTACTTGGAATGTTAGAGGAGTAAGGGATATCCTGAAAAGGCTGCAAATACTTAAGCACTGTGCTCTTTTAAATGCAGATATTATCCTGCTTCAGAAAACCCACCTGACTGGTTCGGAGTCGTTATGTCTACGTAGGCAGGGAGTATCCCAGGTTTTTGCAGCAGGGTCTTCATCTTCAAGCCGAGGGGTGGCTATTTTATTTAAAAGGAACGTTGCATTTCAGGTGGATACGACTTTCATAGACCCTCTTGGGAGATATGTGTTAATTAAGGGTATCTTAAACAATACTATGGTGGTCTTGGGTTCAATATATTGTCTGGTGGGAGGGGATCCAGGTTTCTTGATGGACCTGGCCAACAAGATTGCAATGCTCCTACCCACCCTCGTGATTTTAGGGGGCAATTGGAACATTCCTCCAACCCAAGATCTGGACAGGACCTATAAGCCACTGAAGCCACTTTCGTCCTCACAGAATGCCCTGAAAGACCTAATACCCTTGTTAGGACTGTGTGACCCATGGCACATCTTAAATCCCATGCAACAGTCATATACATTCTATTCAAATATTCACCAGGCCTGGTCCAGATTGGACTATTTTCTAATCAGTGGCTCTCTTATGCCGGGCCTATACCAGACCAGTATAGAGTCTATAGTGATACCAGATCATGCGGTGGCCTGGTTGGCCCTCTTGTTAGACCCCCATACTAGGAGGGAAACAATCTGGAGACTGAACACCCAGTTGTTAAGGGATGAGTCTTTGATCTCTCATATTAAAGAGCTCATTGTTGAATTTTTGGAACATAATAGGGATTCAGTTCAGAGATGCGACCTTCTTTGGTGCTCTTTGAAGTGCTACCTTCGAGGAGAGTTTATTAAGGTTGCCTCCAAGAGGAAGAAGACACTGGACTCTAACGCTTTAGCTTTATTAACCCAGATTAAAGAGAAAGGAAATTCCCTGTCTTCTGCTACTTCCAAGGGCACCTTGGAGGAGCTGTTAGCACTGCGTAATGAATACACAGAGTTAATAAGAGAGAGAAGGCAGAATATGCCCTCGTTAAAACTAAAGCTAAATATATAGACCAGGGGGAAAAGGCTGGGAGGCTGCTTGCTCTACGTTTGTGACAGCTAGAAAGTTCCCGCTTAATCCCGTCTATCCGGGCCGCTGATGGTTCTATTAAAACAGAGCCCCATGAGATAGTTCAGGTCTTTGAGAATTTTTATAAGTCACTGTATGGGAAGTGCCTTCCCAATTTAAATTCTCAAGATATAGAAAACTACTTAGAGTCTCTAAACCTTCCAGTGTTGGATGATTTATGTCAAGCCTCCTTAACTTCACCAATTTCTATTACTGAAATACAAATGGTCATCAATAGTCTTACCCCGGACAAAGCACTGGGCCCGGACGGTTTCCAATCAAACTTTTACAAAATCTTCTCTAAGGAATTAGCTCCCTTGTTGCTTAATTTATACAGCAATATGTTCACAGCTGACAATTTAGATCCGTCCCTTATGGATGCTACGATTATCCTTTTACTTAAACCAGATAAGTCCCACCTGGACCCAGCTAGCTATAGGCCAATTTCTCTTTTAAATTGTGACATTAAAATCTTAGCAAAACTGCTTTCACTCTGGATAAAAGCACAATGGGCCTGACTTCTAAGCCCGGAACAGGTGGGGTTTATAGCAGGACACTCCTCAGCAGACCATCTCAGGACACTTACA
This sequence comes from Neoceratodus forsteri, assembly GCA_016271365.2. Lineage (NCBI taxonomy): Eukaryota > Metazoa > Chordata > Ceratodontiformes > Ceratodontidae > Neoceratodus > Neoceratodus forsteri. The sequence continues at coordinate 867,133,507 of CM028130.1, forward strand.
CATATTTTTCAAGTGGCCCAATCCTCCCAGTTCCCGATGGCGTTCATTTCCCTAGATGCCGAAAAAGCTTTCTATAGAGTATACTGGGAATTTCTATGGTTAACTTTGTGGAGAATGGGCTTTCCCCCTCAATTTATTGTAATGATACAGTCCCTCTATGCCTCCACCACATCAGCCAAAATTTATTGCAATGGGGTTTTTTCTATGAGATTTCCTTTATATACGGGTACCAGACAAGGTTGCCCCTTTCACCTTTTCTGTTTAACCTTTATTTGGAGCCCCTACTTCGACATATTAAACAGTCCCCTCAAATTATGGGCATCCTTGTCCACACTCAGGCCCTTAAACTCTCTATTTATGCAGACGATATTCTTCTCCATTTAACCCACCCGGCTTCTTCGCTAGAACAAGTATTTGAGGTTGTTAATCAATACGGTAAGCTTTCCAATTATAAACTAAATATCTCTAAAACCGAAATTTTCCCTCTGAACAGATATACCTTGAAAATAGATGTCAGACATTTGGGTATTAAATGGTCCTCACAGACACTTAAGTATTTAGGCATTTATTTAGCTAGAGACCCTAATACTGTCCAGAAGCTCAACCTTGATGACCTGGTTAGAGTTATCCAACAGGACCTTATGAGGTGGTAGAATCTATCCCTTTCGTTATGGGCCCGGATAAGTATAAATAAGATAAACATTCTCCCCAATTTATTTTACCCCTTGAACCTACTGAATTTATGGCTTCTAATTTATTTTTTTAAACGTCTGCATTCTATGATATCTAAATTTATTTGGTTAGGTAAGCACCCCCATCGCGCCTTTCGTAAACTTAGTGCCCCTAGACCTCTGGGTGGACTTCGTCTCCTGAATTTCCTTTTATACTATTGGGCCAGCCATTTAATCAAACTGGGGAGGTGGTTCTCTCAAGGAGATACGGAGTAAACTCCTAATTGGCTTCGGATTGAGAGGGATCTCTTAAGGACTAATAACATTAACTCCTCTTCGGTTTATTACCAAACAAAACAATCACTGCCAAGGGGTTTACAAGACTCGGTGGTTAGTACCTCCCTGAGAGTACTTTCCCAATGCTGCTCATACCTTAAGATACCCCTTAAAGTTGACACCAGTCAGTCAATCATGTTAAACCCCAACATCAAAATTGGAGGGGCAAACCTTTCGCCTCAATGGCTCCCACATTTAAGGGATGCATGTGTGAAAGACCAATTTGCCCAGAACAACCTTCTCTCCTCACCTGAAATTCTCGGCAAGTTTGACATCCTGAGGTCGATGATTTTTAAGGCATACCAAATAAGGCATACTATATGCACCCTGTTTGGGGCTAATTCTAGGCCTTCCTTAGTCAGACCTTTAATGGCTCAAGTTAGTGAATACTCCCTAAAGCCACATTCTGTCTCTACAGTATATGCCCTCCTCTTGACCTCTGCCTGTGCCGGCCCACTACCTGGTTCATCAATTTGGGAGTCCCTCCTTCCGGGGGTGGACTTTGACTGGGCTCGGATCTGGAAAGATCTTTATATTTACCATTCCCAGGACAGACTCAGAATTACGTAATACCACATATTGAATAACATGTATTATACTTCCTTGAGACTGGCCAAACTGGGTAGGATTCAGGATACTACCTGCACCAGGTGTGCTAGAGAGGAAGGGAATATTGTACATATATTTTGGTACTGTGAAAAGGTAGCCCCACTTTGGCATGAAATCAGAACTAAACTGGACCCTTGTTTAGGGTTAGAGGACCTTTTCACAGTTGAGGTCTGTCTTTTAGAATACTACAAGGGTATCAAAGTCAAAGAGCATCAATATCATATGGCCCTAATAGCTATTATTGTTAAAAAATTGGTCCTGAAACACTGGATGGATCAAATAATAATCTCATATAGTGAATGGTTAAGGGATATGTCTAATTTTTTTTAGATCCGAATGACTGATAGCTGGTTTTCAAAATAACATGGCAGGTTTTGATAAGAAATGGGGGAAACTATATGCTTTATATTTGCAGTAAGCAGGTGATGACTTAATTGTGTAGATATTTATCTAAAGAAAGTGGACGCCTCTTCTCCTTCTTTAATTAATAAAATTGGCACATTCCAGAAGGGTGGGTGGATGGGAGTTAGAAGAGGGGAAGGGGGTTGGGGGGAGAGCTGGGGGGGCCTAGTTAGCTGATCTATGTATAGTATAGGATAATATGCTCATCATGGTGTACTACGTGTACTCATGACTGGCTTATGTTCAACCGGCTGTGTAAAATTAATAAACTTTGAATTTTTTTTTTAAGGGAGAGCAACTCAGCTGTATCCCTTCAACCTCTCCCCAAATAGGAAATTATGATTTTGTGTATCTGAGCAGATGGCAGTTAGTACAACTGCCTGATGATTCAGTGCCACCATACATAGACTATCGCATCGAGGAAAGGATCCTCACAAGCAGAGAAATAAAGTACTTTGAGGCACATTAACTCTAGATCCCTTCCTGGAGAGATTGTGAAGTTATTCATCTGTGGGCCAGAGGAGTTAAATCACTCAAATAAAACAGAAACAGGGGCTCCATTTACTGGCTGCACACTGCAGGGGTTCAGCCCAATTTGTATGTGGCCAAGTCAAATCTGAGCCACTTCACCAAGGAGCACACCACAATTGTAAGTAATAACATATGTCTTTAGAAGCCCTCTGTCATTTCAGGCAATCCTGGTTTGCTCCTGAGCAGGTCTGGCCATGTTAGTAATGTAGAAGAAGCCCTCCCCCACATTATGCACACTCATCTGATGGGAAGCTGACTCCAGGCAGCAGAGGGATCAGTCAACTCCCCTCATGTGCAACATACAGGCACTTTTTTAACATTTTGCACATTAGTGTAGCCTACAGATCTATGCACATATTAAACATACTTGCAGGTTCCTGTCATTGCAGTCTAATCAGAATTTGCCATCCAGCTGTGGTTATTGCGGTTTTGAAGAGCAAGCGAGACATGTGAGGCAGTCGGCCACATGGCTGTGGCCTAGAGAAATTTAGAAGAGGCTCTGATCCTGTCAAAAATGACGTGTTGAAATTTATGACTGTCATGCAGGAGTAGTTGAGCAGGTCAGCGACTGGCCCACTGTAGCAGCTTCCTCCTCTCAAATAAATTGCTCAGCTTCTTGTGGAGAATTGAAAAAGTGGGGAGCTCTTCCTGGATGGGATATCTTGAGTTGGAAAAGATATAAATGCACAAAGTCCCAGCCATTCAGATGGAGAGTGGATTTTACTCCATTAGTATGCCTCTTTGTAGATGACACAAAGATCTGCAACAGGGTTGATACACAAGGGGGGGTGGAAAGGACGAGAAGGGACTTAGCAAGGTTAGAGGAATGGTCAAAAGTATGGCAGCTTAGATTCAATGCAAATAAATGCAAAGTAATGCACCTGGGAAACAAAAACCCAGGGGAAGAGTACACAATTGGGGGCAGGTACAAACAACAAAAATGAAAAGGGACCTGGGGGTAGACATATCAGATAAAAGTAAGCAAGCAATGTGAGAAGGCAGTAAGGAGGGCTGGGAGGATACTGGGATGTATAGGGAGAGGCATGACCAGTAGAAAATAGGAAGTTGTTATCCCTCTGTACAGACAGTTTGTGAGACCCCATCTGGAGTACTGCATGCAGTTCTGGAGACCCCATCTCTGCAAAGATATAGACAGGATGGAGGCAGTCCAGAGGAGGGCAACTAAAATGGTGCAGGGTCTGCACCAGAAGACATATGAAGAAAGACTAAAGGAGCTTAATATGTATACCCATTGAGGAAAGGAAGGAGGGGGGGGGACATGATGGAAACTTTCAAGTATCTCAAGGAATCAACGAAGTCCAAGAGGGTAGCATCTTTCAGAAAAAGAGATGTGCAAGAACAAGGGGGTACAATTTGAAGACAGAAGGAGGATGGCTTGGGGCAATGTGAGGAAGTTTTTTTCATGGAAAGAATGGTGGACACATGGAACGGCTTTCCTGAGGGAGTCATGGGGTCAAAAACAGTGGGGGAATTCAAGAATGCATGGGAGAGACATAAGGTAATTCTGGTGGGGGTTAGGAAGAAGTAGGCTGTTGGTTAACTAGGATCTGCAGCTTATCCAATAGTTCAGTGTATGGTACATAGCTCAGTGCTTGTGTATACTAATGAGCTGAATGGTATGTGCTTGATGTCTATAACTTGAATTTTGGCATTTCTCTACATCCCACCCTCTGTGGATACTGGGTAGAATTTAAGGCCCAGCGGAGAGGGTGAGACAAGAGTGCCAGAGAAGGAGGAGGAGGTAGGGGAGGATGGAGGGTGCTTTCGAAATGCTCGAAGCTGAGCGAGTGGAAGCCTGAGGTTTAAGAAGAGGATGTGGGATGAGCTTCCCTACCAACATTGAACCTCAGGCTAAAAGCCTTCCAATTCAATGTGTGGTACATAGCTCAGTGCTTGTGTATACTTATGAGCCTAATGGTATATGCTTGATGTTTATAACTTGAGCTTTGGCGTTTCTCTATATCCCACCCTCTGTGTATACTGGGTAGGATTTAAGGCCCAAAAAGAGAACTAGCATAGTGATTACCTCCTCCAACACTGGAGAGTGTGCCCAGTAGCACGCATGAGAGGAAAACCTCCCTTTGGGGGAACCTCTGAGGACCCATAGCTACTGATCTGCCTGTCCTCTGGGCATACTAAAAAGAGAATAATCCTAAATGTGGGATGTGGTTTTAGTTGTGGTTATGTCCAAGAATTAACTCTGAACTTGCTGGCTGAAGAGTCTTGTTTTCGAGACCGACAATGATCAGGAACAGAAAAGTCAACATTGAAGATGAAGGTTCCGGCAGATGAAAAAGTGACCCAACTTCAAATGATATCTGGACGAGAGATGATAGTTAATCCATGTCAAAGGTATCTGTAAGTGAAGCAGATGTAAAGTGTACATATACAGTCAGCATGGCTGAGAAATGTGTGCCAAAGTTGCAAATTTGAAGGATGTAGAGATCATCGATGATGAAGTGGTCAAGAGCATTGCCTGGCTGGGAACAATGATAAGGTAGGAGTGTAGGCCAGCTGGGAATGATGATGAAGTAGGAGTCTATGCAATTTGGGAGGCTTGATGGCTATTGTACAGTCAAGAAACGTTAAGGTATGAACGAGTACATTGTCAGAAAGGAGAAATTGTCCTTAGACATTTAAAGAATTGAGGTGTGCTCCACAGAGACATCTGGTGTAGAAACTAGGCTGGAACTGGAACAAAGGAAGGTGGATTGCAGTAGAAGAAGTGAATGAATTGATGAAGTAAGGTAGGTCCACAAGTGGGCTAGCTGGAACATGGGACCCCATGTAGATCCGGTGTATGCAGTGTTCAAATGCTCGAGCGATAGAGTAGGTCTCAGATGGTTAGACTAAGGAAGGTGAGACCCCCACGTGAGTCTGCCTCAGTGAAGATGGAAATATGATTGAGGAATAAGAAATGCTCCCTCATTTCATTTCATTTTTAATTTTTATACTTGTAGATCCAGATGAGCAAGATTGCCCGTTTTCACTGGTGACAAGTTCAATCTAAAAACACAGTACAAAAATACAAACATACAACAATAGAGTGGACTATACAATCCAATAAAGTGCAATTACAGAAGCAGGTGCATTATGTTTCTGAAAAAAGCCAGTATTTTAACCTTTTCTTAAAGCATTGAATGAAACTACTCTGAACAATTACTGACAGTATTTTGTTGAAAAAAGTGGGTGCTCTAAATAATAAAGATCTTTGCCCAAAAGTAGTCTTAAAAAATTGTGCTTTAAATTTATATTTGGACCTGGACCTAGTGGATAATGCATTTGTTGCCCTAGGGAACATTAGAGAAGCAAACGGGGGAAGGAGGTTACATTTTACTTTAAATAAAAAAGTGCCCATTTTGAAAAGAACTCGATTATCAAAAGATAAAAAATAGGACTGTTTGTACAAAACAGAAAAATGGGTTTGAAAAGGTAGATCCAACCAGAATCTTAAGGCTGAATGATATATTACTCTGAGAGGACTCAGAACATTGTGACTTGAGGAGGTATATATGAGTATTCCATAATCGAATACCGAAAACAGAAAGCTATGAACTAAAAGCTTTCTTGATTCAGAGGTCAGAAGGAATTTAGCTTGATAAAGAATACCCAGTGTTTGGTGAAAGGTTTTCCTAAGACTCTGAATATGGGGTTTGAAAGAAAACTGATTATCCAAGGTTACACCTAAATATTTAAAAACTGAAACAAATTTGATGTTATTGCCCTTTCTATCAATAATTAAATGGAAATGAGTGGATGCATTCTTGTTCTGGGAAAAAAAAACATTACCTTTGTTTTTTGAGAATTCAAAACCAAGTGATTTAAGGAGAACCAATCCTGCAGATGATCAAAGTCAGTCTGGAGGTGAAAGAGAGCAGTGTCAGATCTGGGATTAGTGCAAAATATAGCAGTGTCATTGGCGTAAAGAATCATCTCTGTTTTAGTACAAATTTTTGGGGCAGAATCCATAAATAAAGAAAAAATAAATGGCCCCAGGATTGAACCCTGGGGTACACCACAAACTAATGGAAGGGTATGAGATAAAGATGAACCAATAATAGTTCTGAAAGATCTGTTATGTAAAAAGTTTTGGTGCCACATGATTACATCCTCAGAAAAGTGAAGACCACGAAGAACACCTGGAAGGAGATCGAATTCAACCAGGTCAAAAGCCTTGGTGAAGTCCACAAACAGTGCCCCACATGAGTACTCTTTATCAAGTGCACTATGTACACTGCCCATGAGCCCCACCAAGGCTGTTTCGGTGTTATACCCTGGCTTGAACTCATGTTGGTTCCCTGAGAGTAAAGAATATTTCTCAAGAAAACCTAAGGTTTGGTCCATCACAATCTTTTCCAGAATTTTTGATATGGGTGATAAAAGGGATATTGGACGATAGTTGGTGACAAGGGAAGGGTTTCCATTCTTCAAAATGGGTTTTGTAATTGCCCATTTCCAACTACTCGGAAAGACATTTTGAGATAAAGAAAAATTAAAAATATGTGCCAAAGGAAGGGCAAAACAATCTATACCTAATTTAATAATCCTGATATCAACTCCATCCTGGCCCTGAAGGGGTTTTGGGTTATTTTTCAGAAAATGTCTTTTTACTAAAGAAGGGGTAATAAATTTAAAGTAAAACTTTGGGTTAGTGTCATTATAAGTGTCGTTAGAATCAGACACTCCATCCAAATTTATGGGGGTTCTATAGGAACCAAGATTCCCAAAGTGACTGTTAAAGATGTTAGATACCTTAAAGTGGTAATAAAGTGGTAATAAAGTGGAAAATACTTTGTCCATTTTGAAGAATGGTGGGGGAAGGGGCAGTTTTTTGTCTTCCCATAATTTTGTTTAGGAAATTCCAGTTTTTTTAGGGCTTGCCCTAGAATTTCTTTGTTCATTTAGACAATAAGCAACCCTAGCTTTCCTAATTTCAGATTTACACTTTTTTCTAAGTGTCTTATACTCATGGAGAAGACCAAGAGTTCTCGATACCTTGTATAGTGTCCAATATTTATCACGTTTTCTCATTAAATGAATGAGGTCCCTTGTGATCCATTCTTGTTTGGAAGATCTGATTCTTATTTTCTTTTAAGGGGAAACTGTATTTATGATTGTGTTATAGGCTATACAAAAAAACTCCCACATTGCATCAATATTAGTGCAAGATACTAAGGGAGACCAATCAATTTGATTAAACAAAATTTCAATTCTCTGGGGAGTCAAATTTGACAAATTTCAACATTCAACACATCTGGGAAAGCTTTTAGGCACCTTTACAGACCATTCGCATTTGATGGGATGGTGGTCACTCATGGTGTCAGGCATAACTTCACAATTGGTTATCCTGTCTACATGAGTGACCATAATACAATTGAGAACAGTCTCTCCACCTGTTTTGTAATTGGGCCTTGTGGTTTCCTCTATTAATTGAGTAACACCCAGATCAGCCAGAGTTTCTCTAATTTCAACTTTCAAACTTTTTTCCCAGCTGCAGTTAAAATCACCAAGAGTGATCCACTCTCCATTAGTAGGTAAAACCTCACGAAATGAAGTCAACAATTCGAGACCATGAGATATTTTGCCGGGAAGGAAATAAATTGTACTAAGGGTCAGATGTTTACTTTGTCCAAAAATCAAATCAATTGAAATCATATTGCATCCTTAATTTCTTGGAGAGTGATCAAGAACAATATAATCAAATTTGCAAAGAATATAAATTAAGAGTCTACCTCCCCTTTTTCCTTCTCTGTCTTGCTAATTAGATTATAATTGGGAAGAAGAATCTCTGAATCCAATATACTATTGTGCAGCCATGTTTCAGAGAGAGTGATAACATTAAATGAATGAAATTGGGACCATGCAACAAATTGGGTCCATTTAGAAAGCAGACTCTGAATGTTTAAATGAATGATCTTAAGTGTGGGGAAAACTAGGCCCTTATGGGCACCAGCTGAGGTTGATTTATAATTTCCCATTACTGGAAAATTGGGCCCAGGGTGTGGATGCACTGATCCAGACATAAGTAGAAGCAACATTAATAATCATTTTAGATTAGTCCTATTCTCTAATTGTTATTCTCTTTTTGTTGTGATGGTGGACAATCTATGAATAAACTTACTAAATTGAAAATTATGAGATGGGCAGTCTTCATAAGAAGAAAATGATAAGGGGAACAAGATTTAAATAAGTCTTTCCTAGTGAATCCATTGTCTTGATTTGTACTATATGGGCAAGAGTAAAACAACGGAAAACTATCTTTTTTATCATGTGAGACATCAGTTGAAATTGAGCAAAACACAGATAGCAACAACATTATATAAATCGAAAACATATTGAAAGCAAACTATTTAAAAAGAGAATTAAACAATAAACTATTGAGTCTAAAATAGGCACAGATAAATACTAGTGACTTCAGATATAAGAAAAATGGCCCTTTCAAAAATTATGATTAAAGTTATTTCAGAGTGGATAGCAATCACAAATAAGTGCTGATTGTATATATAGATGGTAGACAATGGCTTTCCTAAAGTGAAAAAAACATAATGTTAAAAATTAAATCTGGAACTTATAGGCCCAGATTAAAAAAGTTTAAACCTCATGGGGCATGATGGATTCAGGATGGCAAGACCCCCATGTGGGTTTGCCATCGCCACAGTATGGTATGATCCTAGGTAAGGAGACAAAACCCCCACCTGAGACTGCCTGTAGATGATAAAAAAAAAAAACATTTGAGCAGTAAGTAATGCCCCATTGTGGGCATGTTTGTGTTAGAATGGCAGGACTTTCCCACAGGTCCGCCATAGCTGTATTATGACGTGATCCAAGATAAGAATGGCGAGACCCATTGTTGGGATTGTGGGACCCCACGTGGTCCACCATTGCCGTAGTCTTGAAGAGTCCAAGGGAAGGAGGTGAGACTCTCATATGTGTTTGCCTGTAATGACATGAAATACGAGTAAGGCCCCTTCGTGGGGCATGCGTGATTGGGATGGTGGGACCCCACATGGTCTGCCATTACCTAGTATGGAATAGTCCAAGGTAAGGAGGGCAAGACCCCTACATGAATCTGCCTGCAGTGACTTGGAAGACGTTTGAACTATGAGTAGGTCCCCCTCATGAGGCATGCATGTTTGGGATGGCGGGACCCCATGTGATCTGCCATCGCCATAGTATTGCACTGTCTGAGGTAAGGATGGTGGGACCCCCCGCGGTACGCCATCACAGTATTAGTGCATAGTACAATGTAGGATGACAAAACCCCAAGTGAATCCACCTGTAGTAAATGAAATGAGGTTTGAGCAAAGAGTAGATGCCCCCACATGGGCATGGTTGGTTGGGATGGCGGGACAACACGTGGTCCGCCATCGCTGTTTCATGGAGTAGTGTGAGATTGTCATGGCGGGACCCCACATGGTCCACCATCGACATAGTGTGGAATAGTCCAAGGAAAGGAGGGTAAGACCCTTGTGTGAGTCTGCTTGTAGTGATTAGGAAATAAGTTTGAGCTATAAGTAGGTCCCCCAAGGGGCGTGTATGTTTGGGATGGTGGGACCCCACATGGTCTGCCATCGCTATTGTATTGCACTATCTGAGTTAAGGATGGTGGGACACCATGTGGTCCACCATCACTACAGTATTGCACTATTTGAGTTAAGGATTGCGGGACCCCCTCGGGTCCACCATCGCCAGTAGTCGCACAGTCTGAGGTAAGAATGGCGAGACTCCCACGTGAGTCTGCCTTGTGATATGGAAATATGTTGAAGTAACGTGTAGCCCCTTTCAGGTCATGTTTTGAGTGGGATGGCGGAGCCCCCTCATGGGTCTGCCATCACCGTAGCAAATGTATGGTGTAAGGTTAGGAGGGCAGCATGGTTGATTGGGATGGCGGAACCCTCATGTAAGTCTGCCATCACCTTAATGTGAAATGGTCCAAGTCAAGAATAGCAAGAGTCTCACATAAGTCTGCAGGAGGTAGGAGTACAATTGTGGAGGTTGAGCTGGGCCCCCATATGGGCTAGCTTGACCAGTGGGTCCCACAGGCAGGTTGCCCAGGAAAAGAATAAGTCCAGATGGGCCCTCACAGAGAGGGTGGCTAGGGCCCCACATGGGCTAGCTGGACTGGCGGGGACAAGGTAGGCTGCAGGATGAATTGAAGCAGCTGGCTGGAAATCAGACCTCACGTGGTATGGGTGAGCCAAGCAACCAGGGCTCCAGACCATCAAAAAAAAAAAAAAAAGCAAGTAGCCAGGAGGTGCATAGGAACACCTGAGTCCAGTACTCACAATTAACCCACATAGGAGAAACGGCATCCCAGTGACCACAGAAATCCAGAAGGACCAATGAACTGGGGAGAGAGAAAAATGTTCATGGGCAAAAATCCTGCACACAGAGATTGAAGTTCATAGCTGCATAAGTCGCTGGGCAGTTCCAAATGGCAGGAGTGTAGAAAGGGAGCATGCCTGTAGACAGTAGGAGCAAGTGCCAGGGTCCCAGAATGCTGACAAGGGTGAAGGAGATGCTGCAAAATGACAGTCCAGCCCCAGAGAACAGAAGACAAATGGACAGAAACAGGTAGTCCTAGAGAATATTGGGAACAGAGCCAGATCAGCAGAGGAAAGACCCGAGGGGCTCAGCAAGTAAAGGCCAAAGGCAGCACCAGGGAGAAGGAACCAGGGTACTCAGAAGAGCGACGGACACACCCTGGTGAGCAGGCAAGCGGGAGGCCTGGTGACAACAGCCAACAGAGAGCAGAGAGCAGAAGGACTCAGGATGGCAGGAATGCTCCCTGGCCCAGGCAACAGTTCAGGAGTGGCCAGAGGGCTGATAAACCAGAAGCGAAGGACATCCGGAGCAGCAGCAGCAGATCTGGAGGCGGAGCCGGCGGATGCACTGGCACGGACTGAGCATTGGTAGCAAGGAGGAGATACAGGAGAGAAAAGAAAGAAGAGAAAAAAAAATAGTGGAACCAGAATGCCTACAAGGAACAGGCAGGGGACACCGGGAAACACACAAGGGAGAGAGAGCAAGATGAGGAGAGAGCCCAAGAGAGGGGAGGAAAAGTGCAATGGAAAGAAGGGAGGAAAGGATGGCCCAAAGCTTGCGTGGGGGAATCCAAAAGGGAGAAAGCAGGAAGGAGCACGAACTAACTGGGGGAAAACAGGAGAAACAGCCTACCAGCCGCGTATGCAGTCCCCGCTTCGAAATGCTCAAAGCCTGAAGGTTTAAGAAGGGGATATGGGAGGAGCTATTCTCACCCCCCCATTGAACCTCAGGCTAAAAGCCTTCCAAGTAGGGGAAATAGGCAGACTGGGTGGGCCAAGTGGTCCTTATCTGCTGTCAAAGTCTATGTTTCTATGTTTCTATGTTTTGTCTGCGTAGCTGTAATTCCCTGCTATAATCCTGGACAATGTACAACACCTTTCCACCTCTGTCTTGGGTCACTGGGCCATTAGATTTCACAGTCTGGAGTGCCCTCTCCTTATCAGTGTAGCAAAGGTACTTAATCAGAAAGTGCTGAGGTCATTCTTCAGCTTTTAGCTTTGGGTCAGTATGGTGAGCTCTCTTGACCTCAAAGTTGAGTGCTGTATCCCCCACTTTCAAGTGTTGGACTAACCATCGGTGGATCTCTGTAGCTGGGTCCAGTTTTTCCAGTCCCTCTCAGAGCCCAATAAATGTAATATTAGATCGTCTGGACTGGTTCTCAATGTCATCTGACTTTTGCTGCATTTCAGTTATTTGTTTTTTAAGGTTATTCCTCTCACATGCCAGGTCTGACACCGTGTCCTTAGCTTCACTGAGCCACTTCTCCAGTTCGTCAAGCCGTGAAGAATGTGCTGCAGACTTCTCTGTTAAACTAGTAACCATGGACTGAAGGTGAGTGATTTGTGCGGTGATATTTGCAAAGTTGGCTTTCATCTCATTTTGCATGTTATGCAGCATGGCTGGCATACCTGCAAATGGTACCTCTAGTTCAGTCATTATGCCTCATGGCGAGGGTGCAGGAAGTGGGCCCCTTTACATCACATGGGACAGATCTGCAGGGTGTTGGGTCTTTTTCAACTGAAACTGGAGCTTAGATTGCCTGGTAGTTACTTTTCCCTGTGCTGCTGTTGCTCTACCAGCCATAGATAGACTTGTAGGTATGAAATCGTCAGCTGTCTTGAAATTTGCTTGTTAATAGTTTTAGTCTATGAAGAGCTGTTCTAGACAGTGAATGCCATCGTGCCCGGTTGGCCACACCCCTTCCCTTCACCACAATGGTAGCAGAAAAAAACATCTGTGTCCTCAGCGTTTACTTTCTCAGCTTCTGATGGGGCAGAATTTTATCCAGTATAGTATCTCCGACCCACCGAGGACAGAAGTGCCTCTCTGGGATTCAGTTCTCTGGGGGGCCTTAGTGCTGCCACATATTCTGTCCATTCTCTTATTTGTCTTTTCAAATCCTCAGTCTCACTACTGTCTTGCCCAGGTGAGTTGTTGCTCAGAGGGGTCTCTGTTTTTCAGAGGTGCTGCCATTGGGCCTTGCTGTGCAGCTCTATCCTCTTTCTCTCGGACTTCAAGCATCAATTCACCATAGGAAAGGGGATTACTCAGCCGTTTGTCCAAACCCAACTTTATCAGAAGCATTTCTGAATGTCCAGCTCCCTCTAGGACTTGTTCCAATTGCAGCCTGTTCTTGTATCGGGCAGTCACCCCTCCCTTACGGTAGGCTGTGTGTATCAACTGTTTGAGACATATCAAATATTCAGACAGCTTTTCACCTCCTCATTACACTGTCCCTTGTAGCTTTGTCAGGATGTATGTGCCACTGTCAGTACTCCCAAACATGTCTTCCAGTGCACTGAGGTATATCTGGGCAGTAGCATCAGGTCAGGTAGCTTGCAAAGCTCCAATGCCATCCATAGCAGGTACTCTCAAACTCTCCCACAGCCAACATCTCTTCTCGGCTTCAGGACACTGAGGATCTTGCACCATAGGAGTGGATTGACCCATCCATGTTTCAAGGTCATCTTCCTCTGATGGCACTGCTTTTCTCCCAGAGAAGGGTTTTAGCCTCAAGTAGGACCCTGTTCCTTTCCCTGGTGCCCAAGCTGCAAACCAAGCCAGAGGCTGATCAGGCAGGTGACACTGTCAGATTTGTACAGTTTTTGCACTTCTTGGAGGGGGGGTCTTCCCCTCCGACTTCAACCACATTTCAGATTTCACTTTAAAGTCATCTGCGGTACCCTTATGCATTTCCTTGCCACTGTTATGAGTCACTATGGTCCAGGTGGACCCGTCCTCCCCACGGGAAGAAAGTGGTCAGCAGTTTGGCAATATCAATGTCAGACTCACTTTTGATCAAAGCACACACACTTTTGTTATTACTGTCGTACCTTAGTCTTTGAACCTTTAAATTGTCAAAATATTCCAATGTCAACAGTTCATCAACAATTTTGGATCTTTCGACCCTTTCTGAAATCCCAGACACTAAGAGGGCTTTTTTATGGACTTCCAGTGATGTCATCATGGTGATGGCTGCTTGAGCTTACAGCTCTGTCTTCTCACCTGTAAAATCAGATATCCGTGCATCAACAATTATCAAACTGCCCCAAAAAAGGACTATAACAGAGTTGTTCCAGGTAGAAGTGAGCACTGGGATGGTGGTGCCTCTCAAAACAGAACCAATTCAAAACAAATGCTGGTGGAGGGCACTCCCCCCCTTGCTCCAAGGACTATAAAAACAAAGTTTTTCTTCAACTACAAAACTTTTATTACTTCATAGCCAGTAAGACAAAAAAACAGCACACAGGTGAGAAAGATGTCAGACTCCAGCACACCACAACACATATGTTTTGTTCCAGCCAGGCAGGGGTTTCGACAGAGGATGAATCAGACTTCTAAATCTGCCCTAGTTATATGTCAGCTCAGTCATGTGCACATTTTAGTTACAAATCAGCTTGTACCTAGAGCATTAAAATGTTTGATATAGAGCAGCATTCTGGAACAAATAGGGAACAGGTCTGACTAGACATGTCCACCACAAAAATATGGACACTCTAATCACAAAAATCAACTTCATAAAACAGCAGTTTTGAAAAAACATTGTAAAATACAATCATTAAGTCCATCATTTCATTCAGTTCTTTGTTATCTCTTTCAATTCCTTCCCTGAGATAGAATCCCTTTGAAGTTCAGGTGATGTGTAAAACACAAGAATATACCATCAAGACTGCATTCTTTCATCTGTGCCTTTATACTGTCTCTCTTTTTTTTTATAGTTAATAATTTTTATTAAGTTTGAAAGATAATATCAGACATAGCCGGGTACATAAAGAAGATACAGCATGACACACATGCATACACATTGACTGCAGTGTCATTATGTAATTGACAAAGTCTAGCCCATAGAAAAGGACATGGCTAAATAATGATACAGTCAGAAATTACACAGTGAGTTGTATTGTGGTATTGTGCCCCCCCCCAAAAAAAAGAAAAGTATGAGAAATTGCATGATTACCACTGCATCTAGATTAGTTAAGACGTCTAATATGGGCATAATACAAGTGTCTTCTGATACCCGAAAAAGCCTGAAAAGCACAGACATAATAACAAAATACTAGCAACGTTAAGGTCCAGATCTGAATTCTTATCCTATAAGAAGAAAAGATAACAGTCTTTGCAGGGAGGGGGTGGGTTTTGGGGTTCCAAACCATTTCCTACTGGTGTATCTATTATGTTGGTCCAGATCATTCCACAGGGGAAGTCAACCAATCCCTGCACGTGGGGAGAGATAAGCTAAGTAAGGGGCCCAGGTAAGATAATATTGTGAGAGAGTGTTGGTAACTAAGTGGGACTGACGATCCAGTACTGCTACATTAGAGAGGGCATAATATAATTCAGAGATGGTGGGTACCTCTGTGGTTCACCACCTACAGAGGATAAGCCTCTTAGCTTGGAGGCTAAGAAGTGTCAGCCATCTGTGCTGTTGACGAGTGAACGCTCTCCGCACAGGAGGAAGGCCCAAAATCCAAACTAGGGGATCTAGAGTCAGAGCAGAGTCTGAGGCCTGTTGAGCCAGACCCAAGACAGCCATCCAGAATGGAATGAGAAGTGGGTAAGGCCAAAGTATGTGCAAAAGGTCTCCCTCTCCCGAAAGACATCGCCAGCAATGACTGTTGTCCATGAGATGCATTCTGTACAAGACAACAGGTGTGCGATACCAATGCGACAGTATCTTGTTTTACATAAGTTTACTTCTCATATCTGGATACACAGAATGAGCATATTTCCAGCATAGCTTCCATTGGGCATCCGAAATGGATTGTTGAAGAGCTTGCTCCCATTTATCGTTAGCCTGAGCTGATTGTGCAGGGAGATGATTCCTAAGATCAGCATATATGAGACTGGCTTTACCCCTTTTATAGGTGAGCCATTTAATTAACAAATGGGACCTTGCTATATCTGTCATGTGGTGGTGTTTAATATAAGCTAAAACCGAGCTTCTGAGCTGTAAGTACTGCCAAAAGGTCTGCTTACCTAAGTGGAACTCCTGATCTAATGTTTGAAATGTTTTGATAGTGAGACTGTCATCTGTCATCAAGTCCTTTAGTGTAAAAATTCCTTTACTCTGCCATAGGGACCAGTGCAAAGGTTTGCCATCCACTTTTATGAGCATGTTCCCCCATATAGGGGAGGCCAGAAGGGGGCATAAATCTGCCTCCAATTTCTTTTCCACTAAATGCCATGTCAGTACTGAGCCTGCTATTGTTTGGCAGGAAGACAAATGTTTGGGAAGGGGATTGTAAAGTAAAACTGCTAGGGATTGGGTCTGGGCCATATACGCCTCCATGTGTATCCATTGTGGTTGCTCAGATGTCTGTGGGAGGAACCAGTTTAGGGTCTGCGCTGCAGTGAAGGCCCATTTATACCCTTCCAGCCAAGGAAGACCCCAGCCTCCCTGTGACCAATGGGCTCTAAGTTTATTTCTACTATAACGGGGTTTGGTGCCTTCCCAAATAAAATTGGAAAAGGCCTGGTCTATGGCTTTAACCCATGAGGCCGGTAGTGTAAATGGTATATGTGAGATGACATATAAAAGTTTAGGGGCTACCACCATTTTGATTGCGGATATTTTACCTGCTAGTGTAAGCTGAAGACCACGCCTGCGCACAAATTCAGTCTTGATATCTTCAAGAAGGGGTTTAAGGTTCAGATCCCATATTTTAGTAAGATCTACTGTGAGCCGTATCCCTAGATACACAAGGGAATTTGGGGCCCAATGAAGGCCGAGATGGGCTACCTGATCTAAAGTGCACAAGCTATTGAGGGGGAGTACTTCCATTTTAGACCTGGATACTCTCTTTTTTATATAACAGCTTGGGGCTGCATAACGGCTTTGGAATAATTCTCTTCAGGTACTGGTCCTCAAATGACAAGGGAGTGGCTTCCCCACAGGAGCATGGACTGAGGGTCCCCCAAACCTCAGGGGTTTATCGGAGGAGAAGCTCCATGGGCACAGCTGGAGCAGAGGGACAGGTGAGTCACCCCTACCCCTTGGTAGTTGCATACCATGCAACAATCAGCTGATGTGGCCTTCTCCATGGTCTCCCATAGCAAGGCCAACAATGATGTTGGCACAGTCACAGTTTTGCCAGGTTCTTTAGGAGCCTCTGCTATGCTGTCGGCCTAGGCAATGGCTCAGAAGTTCATTTTTATTTTCTTCTTCCTGAAGGTTTGTCAAGTCCAAATTGCTGTTAGCTCTCCGATATTTTCGCTCCTCACCAATGCCAGTAGGTACTATTTAATGGCATCTGCATGTAGTCTCCCAGCAAGCTGCCTGCTCCCTCCTCCCCAGCAGTCCAAACAGTTCCAGCCAATCAGAGTGGTCAAAAGGCCCTTTGCATAGCACTGACTATGCATAGGTGGTCTTCCAAGATGGCGTTAAACAAGGAAAGGTGCGAAACATCTTGAGAAAAACTGGTGGGTCCCCAGAGCAAGGAAACACCAAACCCAGGCCACAAATTTTCAACATAGCCATTTTAAGACCTCTGCTCATGCAGTGTCACTGTGATTTTCTTAATGTGTCCCATACATTGATTTTGCACACTGACTGCTCCATTGTGCGCTACATGCGCGGAAACACATTTTGGGCAAGATGTGAAAAATGACAGCTGTACTGCTCATAAGGAGGTGTGGTAAAATGGCAATGTTGAAAATCCAGAGTGCAAATATTAAAAATTCGCGAACTTCATTTGAGCCGAGGAATGGCGCAACCTATGCTCAGAAATAATCATTTTAGAAATTTTTTCACCAAATTTACAACATAGGCTTTTTGAGAGCCCACCTTATGAACACTGGCACCGTCATTTCATTAATCAGTCCCAAAAGGTGATTTCACGCAGTGACTGTGAAAACACCCTTTGGGCCCCCATTAACGCCATGACAGTCTAAGAATTCAAGAGGAGGGATCCCAAAAACCACATGTTGAAAATTTGGTGCCAAAATTCCAAAAAATGCCTGAGATATGCATTAAAGTTGAAAAAACCCTATTTATTGCATTATACAGCTTACCGGCATTTCCTCAGTTCGCAGTCGGCTTTGAAGAGTGCAGACATGTTCCTGGTCCACCAAAGATCATCACGCCGAGCTCTAGAGGTAAGTATGGGGTGAGGGGGGTGTGGGGAGGCAGGGTGCGCAGTGGGTGGGCATGGGTGGGCAGGAAGACCGCCGAGGGAACTTTTTTTCTTTACAGGTGTTTTGCTTTTTTTTAGGAAGATGACATGGGATGTTTGCCACGCTGGGGTGGGCTCCCAGCGTGGCAGCTGGAAGGCTGTTTGGGGGGGACCTGGAGCCAACGGGGATTGGGAACCTCTGTCGGCCATACGGACTTGTGTCAAGCTGGGGTGGGCTCCCAGTGTGGCAGCTGGAGAGGCTGTTTGGGGGCCTGGAGCCAATGGGGGTTAGTTTGCCCTGGTCAGCCATAACATTTTGCCATGCTGGGGTGGGCCCAGCATGGCACATGGAAAGCTTTTGGGGGCATGGAGCGATGGGAGTTTGGGCACCTCGCTACATACAGTATGTGCGTGGGGGAATATGGCATGCGCATGTGGAGGGGGGAGCGCTGCTCACTGAAGCAGAGCTTTCCCTTTCAACTGTACAGCATTGCATTTTCAACTGCTGTCATAGACAGTTGCAGCATTCATTGGAGAACTGTGGTCGCGTCTGCAAACACACTGACTGAATTGGAAGACGGCTGCCACACCTCCGAAAACTTGGATGATGGCACTATGTTTCTTGCACATGTGTGCAAGCAAACATAAAATTTGTTTGGGTAGATCCTTCCAAATTAATTAATGCAACACCAAGTGCTGGCTCTAGAAGACACCAAAAATAATTAGCCATTTGAGTGAACCCCTATATTTTAGCCATTTTAGTCTTTTTCTAAAATGGACACCTGCTAGGATGGCATAACAATCAACAGCCAACAGTGGCTAATTAAAATAATTATTCTTCAAGCAAAATGATTTAAAAAAGCCAAGTGGCTCAGTGGCTAATACCTACTGTACTCTCTAGCCAGCATTGGCTAGACCAATTACTCATGATGTAGATGCTTAGGACCCAGTCCCACTACCTCCACCACCCATAGAAATGCTAGACATTTGGCACAGTAAGAAAACTTGATTTCTTAGGTGACATCCTGGAATACAGGCAGTAATCAAATCTGTCCGATAAGCTGTAGTTGTAGCATTGGTGCAACGTGATTAGAGAATGCCCTGAAAGCCAAAACTCCTGCTGCTTAATAATCTCTATTGCAACTACAACCTTGAGATGCCAGTTTCGGGACAGCCAGGACAAGGCGATCCACTCAGAGTAAAATAAAAGCATGGATTCAGAGTTCTGTGAATTTCTTTGTATCCGAACAAACTCAGTCTCAACACATATCTAAGGTAGTACAACAGATTAACACACTACCCTGACGTAATTCAAATTAGTTCTGCTTTAAAGGAACAGTGCCCAGGTTCTCCAAATGGGTCTCTGGGTCTTAGTCTCAAAATAAAAATGTGCCATTAATTAGTACTTGGGGGTTAGGATGAGATTGGCCAGGAATGGATCCCTACACCACAAAGAACAAGTAATTCTAGGGCTGAAAGGGGCAGCCATATAACCTTTATAGTGGGAGAAAGGGACTGCAGTAGGCCGTTAGTGAATAATCCCAGCTCTGCACCCCAGCGAGGAGGCGGGAAATTACAGGCCTGTCAGCCTGACATCAGTGATGGGCAAGGTAATGGAATCACTACTGAAGGAAATGATTGGGGAATACCTTATTGCCAATGGAATACAGGAGCCAAGGCAACACGGTTTCACAGTGGGGAGGTCTTGCTAGACTAACTTGATTGGGTGACCAAGGAAGTGGATCAGGGAGGAGCAGTGGACATGGCCTACCTGGAGTTCAGCCAGGCCTTTTACACCATTCCACATAGAAGACTGATAAGCAACCTGGGGAGCCTAGGAGTAGGTCCTAAAGTAGTAAAATGGATAGAAAGTTGATTGAGCAATAGGAGCCAGAGGGTGGTGGTAAATGGCATCCACTCTGGAGTAGGCTAAGTGACCAGTAGGGTGCCACAGGGATCAGTACTGGGGCTGGTCCTCTTCAATGTCTTTATTAGTGACACTGCAGAAGGACTGGAAGGGAAAGTATGCCTGTTCGCAGATTACAAGAAAATCTGCAACAGAGTAGATGCAGCGGGGGATAGGTGGAAAGAATGAGGGATGATCTAAAAAAAAAATGGAAGAATGGTCACAGGTTTGGCAGCTGAGTTTTAATGCAAAAAAAGTGCAAAATCATGCACATGGGGCACAGAAACCTTGGGGCAACATACCAACCGGGAGGAGAGGTATTAACAGCCACAAAGTAAGAAAGGGACCTGGGGGTGATAATTTCTGATGACCTGAAGGGGTTCCATGATAACGGTGACCGCCAACAGCTATCACGATTACGTAGCCACATCACGAAAACACCTCAGTGATGTGGTAGACTCGCAGTGCACAGGAAAATGGTGCCAGACACTTGTAATTTATTTTTTATGGGGGCTGCCTCCACACTCCCTACTAAAGGATTCTTAACTCCGGGGGGGTGCATGTCGGTGGGGGTGTGCAAAACGAGGGGAAAAAAAACCTGACCGGTGCAAAAAGCGAGCAGGCACCCGGAACTGAACCCACCACCCTGCCAACCATAGCCTACCACCAACCCACCAGGCTACACGGCCAGCTCGGCAACCCACTACCACACTACACCCCACAAACCCTCCCTCCCCTTCTGTCCATCATGGTCCCCCCCCCGCATGCATGAATACATAGCAATAGGATGTCGCTATGTCCGCTGACACCCTATCCTGTCACCCTCCCTGCCGGTAGCCCTGTGTAAAAGTGCCAAGATTGAGTCACCCTTTTTGAAAGCACTCAGTCATGGTCACACAATACACAGGCTACCCCTGAAAGTAGATAAACAGTGTGACAAGGCAGTGGGGAAGGCCAGCAGGATGCTGTGAGGCACAGGCAGGGGAAACACCAGCAGAAAGAGGGAGGCAATAATACCCCTGTATAGATTACTGGTGAGGCCACACCTCAAGTACTGTGTACAGTTCTGGAGGTCCTATCTCTGTAGGGACATAGATAGATTGGAGGCAGTAGAAAGGAGGGCAACCAAAATGGTATATGGCCTGCATCCAAAGTCCTAGGGGAAAGGCTTAAGGAATTAAATATGTAGTCCCTGGAGGAAGGAGAGAAAGGGGGGATATGATAGAAACATTCAAATACCTCACAAGTAAAAACAAGATACAAGAAGGAAACATTTTCCACAGAAAAAGATGCTCAAGGACGAGGGGTCACACTATGAAGACAGAAGGGGGAGGCTCAGAGGAAATAGAAGGAAATACTTCTTCATGGACAGGGTGGTTGATGCATGGAACAGCCTCCCAGTGGAGGTGGTGGGGGCTGAAACGATTAAAGGATTCAAGAATGCATGGGATAGACACAGAGGGATCCTAGAAGTAAGGGGGGGGGGAGACCGGAGACTGAGTAGGGTCTGTGGTGTCACTACAGGTAGGGAAAATAGGTCAGACTAGGTAGGCCAAGAGGTCCTTACCTGCCGACAGCTTCTATGTTTCTATGTTTCAGTCCCTTCCACAGGATACCTAAGGGCTGGGGATTCATAGAAACATAAACAATGATGACAGAAAAGGACCAATGGTCCATCTAGTCTGCCCTTAACACTCTATCATACCCCAAGACCTTTCATTACTACAGGGTCTTTGTCTACACTATCCACCCCTTGCTGTATTTTTTACTACTGCCTCCCTAAGTAACTACTAAGCTTTTAACTCTGTCCCACCACCTCTGCTGGCAGACTGTTCCCACGGATCAACCACTCTCTCTGCAAAATTGACTTTCTCACATCCCTCCTGAAACTCTCCCCCACCAGCTTCCACCTTATGATCTTATAATAATAATAATCTTTATTTCTATTGTGCCTTTCTAAAATCAAGGCGCAATACAATAAAATAACAACATATAAAGCATCATAAAACAATTAAAATCAGGATTATAATACACATCAGTCAGTGTCCACATCATCTCCAAAAGCCTTTTTCCATAAAAAGGATTTTAAACCTCTTTTAAAACCCTCCACCGTCATGCACTCTCTAATCCAACGGGGTAGAGAATTCCAGAGGGTTGGCGCCGTGAACATAAAAGCTCGGGCACCGGAAGATTTTAAGACTACCCTCGGAATCTCTAGCAACCCCTCGTTGGCTGAGCGGAGTGGTCGCTTCGGAAGGTAAAGAACCAGAAGATCTTTTAGGTAGTCAGGGCCCAGACCGTGTAGGGCTTTATATGTCAATAATCTGACTTTAAAGGTGATCCACCACTGAACCAGCAGCCAGTGCAGATTCCGCAGCACCGGTGTAATATGGGAGGAATGAGAAGTCCCCATTAACAACCGGGCAGCTGAGTTCTGCACTAGCTGCAAGCGGTTGAGATCAACCCCAGGAATCCCAAAGTAAAGGGAATTGCAGTAGTCCAAACGTGAGGTCACAAAGGCGTGGATCAGCGTGGGCAGGTCGCCGGACGGAACAAGGTGCTTGATCCTAGCGATGTTCCTTAGATGGTAAAAGAATACCTTAACAACTGCCGACACCTGTGCACGCAATGTCAGCCGATCGTCAAGGATCACCCCTAGGTCATGCACCCATTCGAAGGCAGGGAGCTCAACATCCCCCAAGAATAAATCTGAGGTTTGATTTGCCCCCAACCCCTCAATCCGGTGGCCAGGATCCATAACCATCACCTCCGTCTTCTCAGAATTCAACTTCAACCAGCTGGACCTCATCCAACCCTGGATCTCGCTGAGACAGTTGTTAAACACTGAGAGTGCTCTATTCTGGTCAGGTGCTAAAGACAGAGCTGGGTATCATCGGCATAGCAATGAAACTCCAGCCCATATCATCTTACAATGTCTCCGAGGGGAAGCATGTACACCGCAAACAACAAGGGGGACAGCACAGAGCCCTGAGGCACCCCACAGGACAGAGAAGTAGGCTTGGAGGACAATATCCCCGATACCACCCTCTGAGTTCTACCTGTGAGGAAGGAAGTAAACCATCTGTGTAACAAACCTGACAGCCCACAGATGCATCTCAGGTGCTCAAGCAGCACCCCATGGTCTACGGTGTCAAATGCTGCTGACAAATCCAGTAGGACCAAAATGGACCGTTTTTTCTGGTCTCTCGCCATCAGGAGATCATTGAGCACTCGAACCAGCGCAGTCTCAGTGCTATGCCTCTTTCGAAAACCTGATTGAAGAGGGTCATAGATGTTATGGATGGACAGACGGTTGTCTAACTGGGCTGCCACCACTTTCTCAATTACCTTCTCCACAAAGGGGAGGTTCGAGATAGGTCTGCAGTTGGCTAGGGAGTCTGGGTCCAGAGAAGCCTTTTTCAACACTGGTGTCACCACCGCTTCCTTCAGGGAGCAGGGATATTCACCAGAGTCTAAGGAGCACCAGACTATCCTAACTAGAACCAGGATGATAACCTCCCCACAGCCCATAATCAGGGCAGTGGGGCCCGGATTTAAACTACAGCATGTGGTGCGCATACCCTGGACAATCCTCATAACATCTTCGATTTCCGGCCTTTCCAAGGAACTCCAGGCAAACGGGGGGCTTGTAGCCGCAGGCTGGTCCACCGCAACTCCCATAGAGAGTGCAGTGCAGTCTCAGCCCTGATGTCAACCACCTTATCTGCAAAGAATCGAGCAAGCCTCACACTGCATTTGTGAAAAGGTTCACGAACCTGTAGACAGGCGGGGTTGTACAGCCTGTCTACGCTTCAAAAGAGCTGGGCTGGTCGGTTCTGCAGCAGCAATTCTCTGGACAGGAATACTGCCTTTTATGAGTAATTGCTGACTGATAGAGTTTATAATGCTCTAGGAGTCTAAGATGGTCGGCATCTAAGCCAGATTTCCACCAGCACCTCTCCAACCTGCGTCCTAGTCGCCACATCTCCCTCAGATCCCGGTCAAACCAGGGGGATCGAGGGCTAAGGGAGAGAGGATGCACATGGGTGGGAGCAATAGAATCCAAAGCAGTGGTAATGGCCTTATTATAAGCTAGAACCAGAACTTCGGGATTTGAGCTCATCCCAGGAAATTCTGATAGGTCAAGTACCGCAGCTAGGCCTTCGGGAGTTACATCCCATAAAGGGTGGTACTTGACCATCTCCACAGGGGTTGGGCTATGCAGAGGGGTGTGGAAATTGAATCTCACAGTGTGATGGTCAGACCATCCGACAGGTTCCACCCCCACATCGGAGGCCTCCATCCCCAGCAGGAAGACCAGATCCAGGGAATGACCGTGATTATGAATGGCAGAGGTAACCACCTGTGAGAGGCCCAATGAACACATCAATTGGAGGAAGTGCTGACCAAATTGTGTTCTAGATTCACTAGTCTTGTTGAATAGTTCCTCACAGT
This sequence comes from Neoceratodus forsteri, assembly GCA_016271365.2. Taxonomy (NCBI): domain Eukaryota; kingdom Metazoa; phylum Chordata; order Ceratodontiformes; family Ceratodontidae; genus Neoceratodus; species Neoceratodus forsteri. The sequence goes on from CM028130.1 coordinate 867,158,094, forward strand.
TCACATTGTTTATTCAATTATTCAGGACTTGAAGGTCTCTATCGTATCACTCCTCTCTTGCCTGGCCTTGAGTGAGTACATGATCAATGTCCTAAGCTGTTTCTTGTAGGGCCTGCTCTGCTGGCCCTGAATCATTTTGGTTATAATATGCTGTACCATCTCCATCCTGTCCTTGTCTTTCCTTAAGTGAGGACTTCAGAACTGGGCACAGTCCTCTAAGTGTGGTCTCACCAGCAGTTTATAGAGACATAGTAATACCTCTTTCCTCCTGCAGAGAACCCCCCCCCAGTACATTCCAGCATCCTGTTTGCCTTACTGTAGGCCTCGATACACTGACTAGATTGTTTAAGGGAATCACTTATGATGACTCCTCAGTCCCTTTCTTCAGAAGTGGTGTACAGCTTAACCCCTCCTATCCAATACTCCATTCAGGGATACATGTTCCCTATGTGCATCCCCTTGCAGACGGTTTTTGGCATTGAATTTCAACTACCAAACCCTGGACCACTTCTTCAGCCTCCTTACTGTCTACCTTTCCACAGAGATTAATGTCATCTGCGAAGAGACACATCTTACTCTTTATTTCTTCTCCTAAGTCACTGATGAACATATTGAAAAGGACTGGACCCAGGACGGATTCTTGTGGAACACCACTAGTGACCTTCCTGTCTTCAGATCTGACTTTAATACTACCCTTTGCTGCCTCACTTCCTAACAGCTTCCCACCCATCTGACTACTGTAGGTCATGTGCTGCCTCCAGATCCTATAACTTCTTCAGCAACCTTCTGTGTGGTACTGAATTGAATGCCTTTCTGAAGTAGAAGAAGAGTGTATCCACTGCATGACCCTTATCCACAGTCTTAGTTATCTAGTCAAAGAATGCAATCAGGTTGATCTGGCACAACCTCCCTGCCGTGAAACCATGCTGTTTACTATCCTGGAGACCATATTCTCAAGGTAGTCCACTAGGTGTACTGTGACTGGTGTCTCCATTAGTTTATCCACAATGGAAGTAAGAATGAAAGATCTCTAGTTACCTGACTGCTCTTTTTTCCCACCATTGTGTAGCAGAACTACGTCCACTACCCTCCTGTCTTTCAGAATCACCCCAGTCTGAACAGAGCTATTGAATCGCCTTACCAGTGGTTTGGCTCATTCCAATGCCAGTTCTCTGTGCACTCTTGGGTGCAACCTGTCTGGCCCCTGGGCCTTTTCTATCTTCAGGGCTGCTAACCCCTTTCTGACCCTTTTACTAGTAAATACCTGCTGTCTAATTTCTGGGGCCTTCCTGTCAGCAGCCTTTATGCTGTTCTGTGGCAAAGGCCCACTGTCTTCTCTAGTTGCTTTCGTTTCTGCTTTCATTGAGCGTAAATAAAATAATACGAGGTCAACAGTGCTCAAAAAGACTGTTCTCCCATCGAGGGAACCTTGTGACATCATAAACCATGACAGCGAAGCTTAAGTGGCCATGGATTGGTCACTTGACCTAATAATGTAGCACACATTTCTCTCAGTTTCAAGGACTGAATATGATAATTTCTTTTTAACATTCATGTGACCAAGCACTGACTTCCTGGTGCAGTAGTACCATTGATCTAATATCAGAATGATGTGTGCAACAGCATCCTGCTGTCACATCGATGGTACAAGAAGGCTATGATATCACTGTTTCCCTATGGGAAAAGTGACCAACCATACCATACGCTATAGCTACAGTAATGTATGGGCAACCATATACAACAAAGCTGTGTTTTTATCAAGGGGTGAGATGACACCATATACCTTGAGACAAAGCTCAAGAGGTCTCTATGATGTAATCTCAGCCCAGGATGGAGACAACAACATTGTTTTGTATGGTTGCCCATACATTATTTAAGCAATAAACCATGACAGAGTGTGAGCTATGCTGGAATTTAGCCATGTCATTTGGACTGCAAACATATCCCTGTCTACACGCTGTGTGACACCTTTGGGTGTGTGACAGTACTAGCAGGGATACTTTGCGTCTGGAGCCTCCTTTGTGGAATTCAAACTCACTCTCAGTTTTCAAACAGTGATCTTGGGAGTGCTGTGTAGTGCAGATTTCCCTTTATGGACTACTCGCACTGTGATGTGTGCAGGGAACTGCAGGAATTAATTTTAAAACTTTATTGTGCTAGACCTAGTGAGTCCTGCAGACACAGAGCTGTGCTGCAGAGACTATATGATTTAAAAGTGTCTGCTCCAGGAGACCTGAGCTCAGAGTAGTGCACAGAGCTGATGACCCGCTGAGACTTCCGTGTTCGGCGGCTACAAAGGCAGTGCTCTGTCTGAGAGGCGAGAAGCATGGCGGCGGGCCTGCGGTCACAAATGACGCTTACTAAAGACCCACGTGGTTCAGTAATGGTTTTGCAGGTTTGGTGAGGGAAGGCGGGATAGGTGAGCAAGCCACAAAGTGTGTTTGTAATCTCTTACTCAGTACACTCTGTAAAGTCCTATAAATGATTAATTAATAATGGCTGATAAAATTATGACAGTGGATAGTGATGTGGGGGTAATATGCCCAGATTGCTTTATGTATTCCATAATGAAAGATAAGGTAATACCAGAAATATCCAAGTGTAACAAATGTAGGCTTATAGAGAGTTTAGAAAAAGAGATGGAAGCATTTAAAGGCAGACTTGCTATGATAGAAGAAAGCCTGAAGAAAATGCTTAGTAGGTTTAACGAAAGGGAAAATGTGATTAAAGTATATGAACCCACATCCTATCAAGGGAGTGTGCAACAAAGCAACCCTGAAATCAATCACAATCTTGGTGAGGCTTCCTCTTCCTCTGAAATAGGAAGGCCACAGATTGATCTCTTTATTCCAGATGATTTTAATAAGGACAGGTTGAATAAACCTGGACATAGACACAGAAAAGAGATAGAGTTGAAGGAATTTCAGATGCTGATGAACAATGGTTTTCTGTACAGAGCAATAAAGCTGCTAAAAAAAGGGAGAAGGGCAGAATATTTTAATTTACCACTAGATAACAGATATGAGGCCATACAAGAGCCAACGAGGTTACTTTCTCCTATAGTAACTAATTCAAAAGATGATGTTACAGAGATGGAAAATCATGTAGAACCAAAGGAATTATCAAGGGAGGATGCAAGGAAAACAAATACCCGATTGACTAATACATCTAAACAGGTATTGATTATTGGAGACTCAAAGATCAAATACTTGGGTAAAACAATCTGTGAAAAGGATATGGAAAACAGATCCCTTATTAGTCTCAGTGGATGTAAAATATCCGATGTAACAGCAATAATTGGGGATCTATTAAAACACTACGAAAAAGGAGCCTTGGTAATTGTGCATGTTGGCATAAACAACATCAAAAATGATACAGCTTTTAAAATAAAACAGGACTATGTGGCCCTTTCTAATAAAATCTTGGAGTTAGGACACTAGGGGCCAGATATTCAAAACTTTGCTCGGGGGCTAAATTAGCACTGCCCAGCGGGCCAACTTAGCCCGGAGCACAAAGCAAGCTTTATTCAAAAGGAAATAGCCTGGTGCAAAACCAGCTGAATATAGCAAGCAAAGGAAGCCAGGCAAACAGGGTCAGGAGTGCAGGGCAAAAATTGCCTGGGTATAAGACAGCACTGAATATAGCAACAGGAAGTGCACATTGCAGCTGCAGCTCATTAGACTCTGGAGCAAGCCAGTGTTGCAGGTGGAGAACATTGTGTGTGACTGCACAGAGATGTCTCATTTCTACTGCAAACAACAATGTAAGCCACACACTGCAGAACTGTGCTATATACCTCTCAACTGTACCACATTATGAGGAACGTTCCTCATTTTACTTCACAAAAGCTCCCTGTTCCACATTGTGAGGACTTGTTCCACATTTAGTAATAACATGTTAAAGCAAAGCTCTATAGTAAATGATGCAAAAAAATATATTATTCGATTAATAACAGACTTCCTGAACATAAATGCAAGCCTTTTAACAGTGCTCTGAGCCTCCTAGGTAAAGATTTGATGAAGTGTTCCACTGTTAGCTCATTTGTTCCACATTTTGAGAGGCAATGTTCCACATTTGGGGGACAAAAGGTTGAGAGGTATGCGGTCCTATGCTGAAGTGAGGTTTGCCTGGGGCTTACCTGATTGCACAGTGCTAACACATTAGCCCGGTGCAAACTGGTTAGCCTGGGGCAAACAGGAGCTACATTCAAAGCTCTCTTGCAAATGAGCCTACTTAGGTAATCCGTGGGCAAACAGGTACATTTGCATCTCATTAAGTTCTGCTTAGCATACATTACCATGGAGTTTGCCCAGTGCTACTGCATGGAGCACACAGCTCCCCCTTTTGGTCGGAATGGAAGTACAGGCTGGACACTGCAGGCCAAGGCATACCAACAGCATCCCCTGTTGGTCGGAATAGAAGTACAGGCCAGAAGCAGCAGGAACTGTGTGCTGCCAGGCACAGTTGGTGCATACATACCTCACAACCCCTTGCCTTCTGAATCAGGGACAAGGCTTAAACAAATCAGGGACAAAGGACCAAAATCAGGGTCACATCTTCAACATTAGAGATATCCACCCAGAAAGCTGGTAGACTATGGGGCTTAGTGCAAACTGCTTTTTCTAAAGAAGAACAAGTCTGTAACTGTAATGCTTGGCATGATTTTGTGCTTACAATTTCCACTGTTTAGCCATGGAAACACAACTGTGAAGAGAGACAGAATAATATTGTGAAGCAAAATCAGGGACAGTTGAGAGGTATGCTCCCAACCCATTCAAAATGCAGTAATGTCCCTGGTAGTCTAGTGCCCTCCCCCCCGCACGAATCCCGACCTGCTTGCAGTCAAATGAAACGTTATGTCCCTGGTAGTTTAGTGGTCCCCCCACCCCCAGCACGTATCCTGACCCCTGTTTCAATGAAAATGACACTCTTCCAGTTTGAAATAACTGAAACTTATTTCTGTGGTAGTCTAGTGCCCCCTCCACCCCCAGCAGTATCCTGATCCCGTTTCAATTAACATGACACTCTCCCAGTTTGAAATAAATTAAACATATTTCCCTGGTAGTCAATTCCCCCCCCAGCATGTATCCTGATCCCGCTTCATTTACCATGACACTCTCCCCATTTGAAATAAATGAAACGCAATTTCTGGTAGTCTAGTGCCCCCAGCACATATCCCGATCCCGCTTCAATTCAAATGACACTCTCCCATTTGAAATAAATGAAAAATATTTCCCTGGTGGTCTAGTGCCCCCCCAGCATGTATCCTGACCCCCATTTCAAATACCATTAAACTGTTTTCCCTGGTAGTCAAGTGGTAACCCCCACCCGGTAGTGCTGCCCCCGCTCAGCCCACCCATCTGACATGAAGCGAGCCGGCGACCGGCTCAGCCCTCCTCACACCACCACCACAGCTGGCCGCCGACTGAGGAATGAATGAGTACAGCTCATTAACCTTGTTAATACATGGAACATAATAAATAATAAAATCCAGTTTTGTATTAATAAATGGGTTCCTGATAGGAAAAAATTTGATAACACAATAAGGCTTCCTGTGTGGTGGAATAACAAAATACACATAAGTATTCAAAGAAAAAATAATCTCTACAAAAAATATAAAAAGAAAGCGAATGCAGTAAGATTAAAATATATAAAACTCCTGTCAAAAACTATAAAATAATGATAAGGAAGGCCAAACAGGAAGTAGAAATAAATTTAGCTAACAAAGTTAAGGATAATAAAAAAACATTTTTTTAATTATATAGGCTCCCTTAGAAATAAAACTAATATCATTGGTCTGTTAATGACAGAAAATGGTGTAATTAGTAATGAAGGAGATATGGTCTTCCAGTTTAATCAACACTTCCTATCAATTTTCACTAAAGAGGAAGTAAAAATGAGGGAAATTACATTTTTGCCATTGCAGGATGTCACCTTTTCAAGAACTGATGTAATTAAGGTGATCAATAATATTAAAAACAATAGTTCTCCAGGACTTGATGGACTTAGTCCATTATTTCTAAGAAAACTTGTCTTGGAACTAGCCGGACCTATTACTAAGCTATTTAATGCCTCTATATCTGAGGGTAAAACAATTAAGGAATGGAACAAGGCTACGGTCATCCCAATTTTTAAAGGTGGAAATAAACAGAATATACAGGATTACAGACCAATCAGTCTAACCTCTGTACTTGGTAAAGTACTGGAAAGGTTAATCCAGAAACTTATTAATGATCACTTTAATTCTGAAGAACAGTTAGACATCACACAGCATGGTTTTTACCAGGGGAGATCATGTGTCACAAACCTGATTAACTTCTTTGAACCTGTGAGCATAGCCCTGGATGTAGGTATATAGGTGGATGTGGCTTATTTGGATTTTTCTAAAGCCTTTGATAAGGATTCTCATAACATAATAATTGAAAAGTTAAAACCATACAAACTACACCCCAATATAATCAACTGGATTGAATCATGGCTGCGTAACAGGAAGCAGAGAGTGATTATCAAGGGGTATGCATCTGACTGGGGACAGGTGACCAGTGGAGTGCTGCAGGGCTCTGTCCTGGGCCCTACTTCATTTAACATAATGGTTTCCTCTATGCAGTCAACATCAGGTACCTGGATGAGTAAATATGCCGATGACTGTAAAGTCGGAGGTATAATTACCAACCACAAATCTGCCTCTTTATTCCAGGCTACTTTAGATCATCTAACAAACTGGGCTTCTGAGCACAAACTAGTATTTAATGAGTCAAAATGTAAAATAATGCACGTTGGAAAAAACAGTCCTTGTTATGAATATAAAATAAATGGTATCAAACCAAATGAAACAGACAATGAAAGAGATCTTGGCGTCTATATTACACCAGACCTTAAGTCTGATAAACATAGGAATATGATAATAAGGAAGTGTTATGGTATTTATCACTGTATAATGAGAAATATCAAGAGTCGGAGTGCTGAGGTGATTGTGCCATTGTATACGTCCCTGATTAGACCCCCCTTGGAATACTGTACTCAGTTTTGTGCACCGTACACTGTTGAGGGGAAACATAAAATTGAGAAAGTACAAAGAAAGATTACAAAACAAATTGAAAACATGAAATATAAGTCATATGGTGAAAGATTGTATACATTGAATCTTTACTCCATGGTCTATAGAAAAATTAGAGGTGATCTTTGTCTGGTATATAAAGCTTGTTTTAATGAAGTCCTTCAATACACATTAGGACTTCAAACACAAAATACAAATGATTTAAATACTAGGTCAAACAAATACAAATTCAAGGGTGAAGTTAATAAAACTACAAAAAGGAATCATTGGTTTACTGAGAGAGTTATTACTACATGGAATAAACCACCTAGTTGTATAATTGAAAGTAGTGATATGGAAATATTTAAAAAAAGATTAGATGAGTTTATGGTAGATAAGCAAGCAATAACACATGACGAGGTGTGGGTTACGTGCTGATAAGAGCACACCCAGGGGTGTACTAAGGCACAAGGCGCTTGTGCTGAGTGCCTTATGCCCCTGGGCATGCTCTTATCAGCACGTAACCCACACCTCGGAGTGTGTTATTGCACTTATAAAATGGGTATAAATAATAGATGAATAGAGACAAAGTTTATTTTCATTGAAGAAATTTATTAAAGTAATTTTTTTGGTTTTTCATTATTAAACAGAATGGCAAGATTTGTTAGCGTTTCAGTAAAGTCTAACTCGAAGTTTACTTCTGACATGTTTAGTGTGCTTTTCAGTTACCTTTTCTGTCAAACCTTTTGAGGTGCAGTTCCATGTTGGTGCTGAACAGCTGGATCCCCGTAAATTAAGCTGTCATGAATGGTTTTGTTGAATGGGTCACTCGGTAAAGATTTCACCATGGAAATTACTGCTTTTCTTTGGTTTTCTGGTCGTACAATGCTGATCTGACAGATATGAAGTTTTGTATGGGTGCCTCTTTCCCGCTACTGATCGCTCAGCTATGATACCTTTTGTTTTGCTATGATAGTGCTCACTGATTCGCTGGTGCTATGTGGTCACTGGGCAGATTAGGTTAGTGCCGGTTGGCTACAATACTTGCTGATAAGGACATGGTCAACAAGGTGCTGCAGCCAATCAGATCTTTTCTTTTTTTCTACCCATTTTATAAGCATTTTTATTACCACCATTAAAATATTAATGGTGATAAGTTCTTCAAAGGACCTCAGTCTATTGAACTTGTAATGATTCTATGATGTCAGCTGTGATCTGGTCACAAGGCCACAAGCCGAGTGACCAAATCCACACCAGAAGTGGGTAAATCCCAGCATAACCCACACCCTGGAGTGGTTTATTGAGATTATACAATGGGAAAATTGCTGAAATTAATTTAAAATAGAAAAACTGTTGTATTTCAGCTGTTTTATATATTTCTTTATAGAAATATTCTTCTGCAGTAATTAAAAATAGTTCTTTGTTGATGGATAGGTTATAGTTGAATATGTTGCCTGACACTGACTGCACCTCCTCTAGTTTTTATGAACTTTTTAAAACTTTTTTTATTGGGCAGATTTGTTCACCCCCAGTGTCTTTTTTGTTTTCTGTTTTGTTTTATGGTAGCATCCAGAGAGCGAGGGAGCAGTGCTGTACTGAAGCCTCAGGAAGACGAGGGCGTAAGTTGCAACCGGACAGTGGCTGGGAGACTGATAGAGCAAGGCGTCAGAGAGCAAGATTTTCCATTGTTCAGTGCTTGCTGGAAGTGAAGCTGAGGGCTGAGAAGGTAAACATTGCTAGCAAGCACCTTATTATCATTCTGCAAATGGGCTGTGTCAGAACAGCGTGACAACAGTTTTTTCTGTGAGCTGGGAAATGGTGAGACTGAGCTGTTTTTTTTTTTAAAGAAACAGGAGTGAGATGGAAAGACAGTATTACAACAGTGTTTTTTTTTTTTTTATAAATTAATGTATATGTTACATTAAGTAACATACATTAATGTTTGTAATTCTGATCTCGCAATAAATAAATAAATAAAAAAGTAGAAAGGCTGCTTGTTATGACTGGAGAGAGACAGAAACATTGACAGCTAACACACAGCAAACACCAGCTTTAGTTTGACTTTAGACTGGGAAATAGAAACAGAAAGCAACATGTTTTTCTTTATGTAAAAAAAAGGTTTTCAAACCACATGAAGTCTTGCTGTATTCTGACTATTGCAGTTAGCCCCAGCACTCAAACTGCCCAGGAGAGAAGAGGGTTAATTTTCTAAGCAGAGCATAGAACGTTGAGCTTGAGCTCGGTTCAGACCTCTGTCTGCTGCACTTAGAAGCACAAGCATCAGATCCTTTACTCCGCCTAACTGAACGGTCACTCCGGAGATTTCTCCTTTGCTCGCAGTTCGAAAGTCAAAGTCTTCAGTTTTACCGATTTGTTTTTTTTGCAAGTTTCGATTCAGATCTCTGTCTGTGGTACAGTAAGTACTAGGTAGTGAACTAGACATAGTAAACTTGTGGAAATTGTAAAAATTGATTTTCAACCAGTTTGGCTGAACCGGCCATTTAGTGAATTACATATTCTGTCTTTGTTTCTAAACTCAGAGTGTGGTTACCGGTCCTTATCGGTTTTAAAAAAAAATACATTCTCTTGTAGTTTTTTCCAATACCCGTGACATGGTTAGAAACCGATAAGGGTGTCTTGCCTGGTTGTTTGCCATAAAAACGGTAAGTTTGTGGTTAGGATGGCTATGTCTGAGAAACCCAAAAGAAAAACCGGGCCCACTGGGTTTCAACACTGCAGTGTGTGTGGGGAGGTCTTTGCTAAGGCTGATCCTCACACCACTTGTGTTTATTGTCTGGGTGTCTGGGGTTTGACCACCTCCATTCAGACTGTCAAATCTGTAAAAATTTCCCTAAGCCTACTCTGGAAAAAAGATTAGGTAGGCTTAGGGATAAGGAGGCCTTGAAGTCCGCTGACCCGGATGGCCAGCCCGGTTCGGTTCCGACTGAACCTGAGGGAGTGCCCTCTGACCAGGGCGATACTTCTTCAGGCAAGAGGAGAGCTGATCCTGAGGGATCGGTTCCTACAAAAAGACAAAGAAAAGAAAAATCGGACAGTTTGGATCCAGAGACCCATTTTCCAACCGCCGAAGAGATTGCCAAAGCGATAAGGATTGTAGAATTGCTTCGCCCGGTTCCATCTGATCAGGCGCCTTCTGGCAGACGCTCGGTTCGGCCAGTTCCTCCGGTTCAAGGTTATGTCTCTGAAGATTTTTATGAACCGGATTTGGAGGGGTATGAAGATTATGATGATGATGATGATGATGACGATGGTGGGGAAGGTCTGGATGAGCACATTGAACCGGACATCTCTCCAGACAGGCCTTCTGGTGTTTCCCCTCCTAGGCTTTCTGAGTCCCCTTCCCACTACATGTTTTACAGGAAAGTGGCAGAAACCCTCCAGCTCCCTGTGGAGGAAGCCATGGAGGAACAAGAGGAATCTGATTATGTGGAGATGATGGACATCCCAGACTCCAAGAGACTGTCTATTCCCCTTCATAAGTCTTTTGGGAAACAGACACAAATGATTATAAAGACTCCAAATTCTGTACCTCCAGTCGACAGAAGGACGGACAAAAGGTACACCTTATTTGGTTCAGGTACAGAGTACTTGTATCAACAGTGCAGCCATGTTGGGGTTGTGCAGGCTGCAGCCTGTGATAAGGCTAATATACCCTTGGCTTCACACCCCCCAGATAAAGACTCTAGGAAGCTGGAGGCCATGACAAAGAAACAGTACATGGCATCTGCCTTTAGACTCAGGCAGGCTAATTATAAGGCCTATGCAGCCAGGTACCAGAAGTCCAGGTGGGACACTATACTGGCACTGGCTAAGCAGGCCTCCCCCCCCCACTAGCCTCAGAGCTGGAGAGGATGGCTGATGATGGGATTGAGGCATCTAAGGTACAGTTCCATGCTGCTGTGGATTCCAATGATGTGTCATCTAGAGTCATGGCTACATCTGTGGCTCTTCGGAGAATGGCTTGGCTCAGATGTACTAGTCTCTCACAGGACACCCAGGCTAAGGCCAGAGATTTCCCTGTGGAGGGAAATTCTCTGTTTGGGGAGCAGACAGAGAATTACATGAAAAAGATGGATGAGTATAAGACCACCTATAGGAGTGCACAGGCCAAGGAAAGGCAGGTAAGACTCCTCAAAGGCAGCAAGCTAGGGGCAGGGGCAGGTCTTTTCATAGGCATTTCTACCAAGTACAGGCCTCTTCTCCTTTTCCTCAGAGGGGGTTCTTTAGAGGGAGAGGCAGAAGAGGGATGAGCAGGGCTGCATCCACCCCTCAACCTAGGGCTCCTGCCAAGCAGACACCCTGATGTGTCAGCCCTGGTCGACTCCCCCATTCCTGTAGGAGGCAGGCTGGTTTACTTCATCCAGGACTGGATGTCTGTTACCTCAGACAAGTGGGTCCTTGAGGTGGTAAGCCAGGGGCTGGTTCTCAGCTTCAAGAAATTTCCAAAGCTGAGGGCCAGATCTTTTCCACCTGCAAGCATCTCTGAAACCATTGCCTTAGAGGCAGAGGTTTCATCTCTACTAGCTCTAAAGGCTGTAGAGAGAGTTCCTACATTGCACAGGGGCAAAGGTCTGTACTCCAGGTACTTCCTTACCCCAAAAAAGACAGGGGAGTGGTGACCTATCCTAGACTTAAGATACTTGAACAAACATCTTTTAAAACCAAAATTCAAAATGGTGACTGGGAATAATCCTTCCCTCTCTAAGGCCAGGGGACTGGCTAGCCTCCCTTGACTTAAAAGATGCCTACTTTCACATTCTCATCAGGTGCTCCCACAGAAAGTACCCCAGGTTTGAATTGCCTTCAGGCCATTATCAGTTCAAAGCTATGCCCTTTGGCCAGACATCGGCTCCAAGGGTATTCATAAAATGCCTAGCAGTAGTAGTGGCTTTTTTAAGAAGGAATAATATTTCCATATTTCCATACCTGGACAACTGGCTCATTGTGGGTCAGTCCCCAGACCAAGTCAAGTCAGACCTGCTAGTGACTTAGCAAGTGCTCACTTCCCTAGGATTTCTTCTCAATCTTCCCAAGTCAGTTCTTGAGCCTGTACAGCTCCTCACCTTCATAGGTGCAGAGTTGGATACAGTCAAAGCAAGAGCTTTTCTTCCCCTGGAAAGGGCAAGGGCTATTGTAGAGCTGGCTTCTTCATTCCACCTTCTGGTCTCTCAGCCAGCAAAGCACTTTCTTAAGCTTCTGGGCCACATGGCAGCTTCTGCAGCAGTGGTCCAAGGGGCCAGATTTCAGATGAGGGACATTCAGTTTCACCTGAGGGCCTTTGGTCTCAGAAGAAAGATTCTCTAACCAAACTAGTTCCAGTGACTCAGACTCTGATCCAGGCTCTCCAATGGTGGCAGGATCAGGGCAACCTCAGATAAGGAGTCCCATTCATCACTCAGTCTCACTGTGTGGTCTTAACCACGGATGCTTCTCTATTGGGGTGGGGAGCCCATCTGGGGGCTTTCACAGCCCAGGGACTGTGGTCCCCTCAGGAATCCCTTCTTCATATCAGTCTCTTGGAACTCAAGGCAATCTTTCTGGCCTTGCATGCTTTCTCTCAGTCAGTGCAGAACAAGGTGGTTCAGGTCAGGACAGACAACACCACCACCATGTGGTACATCAACAAGCAGGGAGGCACTCAGTCCATGGCCTTGTGACTGGAAGCCATGAAATTGTGGTCCCTAGCTTATTCTCTGCAGACCTCTCTGATAGCAGTCCACCTTCCAGGGAAGGACAATGTGCTAGCAGATGGATTGGGCAGGATCTCCCAGGGCCATCACGAATGGTCCCTGGACTATCCGGTGTTGAAAGTGATTTTTTCAAGGTGGGGCACTCCAGAGATAGATCTCTTTTCAGCCCCAGACAATCACCAACTTCCTCTGTTTTGTTGCAGACCCCCAGTCTTGGGCTCAGTCCCTCTGGATGCTCAGATCTTGAACTGGGAGGGGACATTTCTATATGTCTTCCCTCCTTTTCCTCTACCATTCAAGGTTCTGGTCAAGATAAGGTCACAACCCTGCAAAGTGATTCTGATTGCTCCAGACTGGGCCAGGCAGCCTTGGTACCCCCTGTTGCTGTCCCTAGCAGTCCATCTTCCCCTGTCTCTTCCCAGGAATTATAACCTGTTAACCTCCTCTCAGGGGAGGATTTGGTACCCCAATCTTCGGTCTCTCAATCTCAAGGCATGGCTCTTGAAGAGTTAGAGTATGCAGATTTGCATCTGTCCCCAGGGGTTCTGGATATTCTCAAAGCCTCTCAAAAGCCTACCACGAGAAAAACTTCTAACTCCAAATGGAAAAGATTCAGCATTTGGTGTTCCAAGAAGCATATATCCCCACACACTGCTGAATTGTCTACAGTTCTGGATTATATGATTCATCTTAATGGCCTAGACCTTAGACCAGCTACTCTCAAAGTACATTTGCCAGCTGTTTCTGCTTTTCTGTCAGTGGAAAGCCTTCTCACTGTCATCTCACCCTGTATTCTGTAAAAGTTTCAAGGGATTTCTTCATACCAATTCCCCCTTTAGGGATCCTACCCCTGCTTGGGATCTTGATGTTTGCATTGCTCAGCTTATGCAACCCCCTTTTGAGCCTTTGTCTTCAGCAGAGCTTAAGTACTTGACTTGGAAAACTGTATTCCTGGTAGCTATTACCTCTGCCAGGTGTATCAGTGAATTGCAAGCTCTGTCAGTAGAGCCTAATTTTATCTCATTCCATAGAGATAAGGTGGTCCTTAGACCTAACAGGAGGTTATTACCCAAAGTGGTTTCAGATTTTCATCTGAACCAATCTATGTCTCCCCCTGTGTTCTTCACTGATCATTCTTCTTCAGGAGAAAGAAGTTTACACAGTTTGGATGTTGAAAGAGCCCTTAGTTACTACATTGAGCGTACTAAGGCTCACAGGTTTGGCTCCCTCCAGTTGTTTCTCACTTATGGGGAAGTGGGGAAGGGCAAACTTGCCACTAAGAGAACTATTGCCAGGTGGATTGTCTCTTGTATTCAATTCTGCTATGAGAAGCTTGGCAAAATACCTCCCTCAGGTCTGAGGGCTCATTCGACTAGAGGTAGAGCTGCTTCCCTGGCTGTGGCCAGGGATATTCCTTTGTTAGAGATATGTAAAGCAGTCACCTGGAAAACAGTCCATACATTTACCAAACATTACTCCCTGGACATTCAGGCTAGGAGAGATGCTCGGTTTGGTACAGCTGATTCCCTCCTCCATGGAGGTACTGCTTGGTAGTCTGCAATAGTCAGAATACAGCAAGACTTCATGTGGTTTGAAGAAAAAATTACTCACCTTAGTAATTATGTTTCTTCTAATGGAGTCTTGCTGTATTCTGACCTCCCTCCCTGCCTCCCCTCTCAGAACTTGTTTTTGGGAAGTGGGCTGGTAGGTGCAGTGTTGCACCCCAGGGGTATATTTGGGCACTCCCTCCTTTTAGAAAGGGGGAGTGGGTTATAGTATTAATTAACCAGTCTTAAGTTGTTCACTACCTGGTTTTTGATTTGGGATTTCTTGACTTGAGTCTTTTGGGGATCCAAAATATTTGGTTGCCATTTGGTTAGTAAAAATTTTACAATTTCCACATAGTAGTTAGTTAGTATTAGCTCGTAAGGATCTGACAGTTATGCTTCTAAGTGCAGCAGACAGAGGTTTGAACCAAGCTTGAGCTCAGTGTTCTATGCTCTGCATAGAAAATTAATCCTCTTCTCTCCGGGGCAGTTTGAGTGCTGGGGCTAACTGCAATAGTCAGAATACAGCAAGACTCCATTAGAAGGAGCATAATTACTAAGGTGAGTAATTTTTTCTTGCAGCATGTAAAATGTCTTTGGGGACTGTTGGGGTCTGTTAGTTCAAATCTGCAGTCCCTTTGAAACTCTCACTTTGCGTTTTGGTTTAGCAGGGAGTAAAGATGGTGGTTTTTCGTCTTTGATGTTTGGGGCTTGCACTGATTTTAAAACTGGGGATTGTAGATGCAGCTGACTGGCACATTTTGTGTGGGTTGTGGTAGGATTTACCATAGCAAAAAGGTGCCAGCCAGCCAATCAAAATCATGGATTCTCGGACCCCATTGTATAACTTGTAACATATGTTTATTTTAATTCATTTACCTTCTTTTAACTGTCTTGAACTGTTTTCAAATAAACAGAAAACAGGAAAAAAAATGATAAGATTATAAACATTTAATGTAATTTAAATAATATAGCAATATGCCTAACAAAATTTCAAGTAGTTCATCTTTTAACAATTTGTTCACTTGGGGTCTTTTCAGATTTGCTGATACCGTCATTATGAGGATTAAATAGTGCAGGTAAGCATGACAAATCTTAAAAGTGTTAGGAAACAACTTTTAAATAGTTAACTCCCCTCCCATTTACCTTTAGATGCCAGTTATGTATTCTGATCTGATTTGACCAATTTTTGATATATACTCTAGCTTTAAGGTACTCTCAGAACTGCAAAGTGTTCCACTCTCCTCAGCAGCTACTGCTCATTATTTTCACATTTCTAAGGGATTCCATGGCATCAGTGATACCACCCCATGTTATTTATCTGAATGGCTTAGAATGGTGTAACTAATATCTCCGAATGTCCAGGCAGTATGAAAAGACAGAGCAGCAACTACTGTGGAGAACGGGATTCAGAGCAGTTACAAAGGCAAAAAAAAAAAAGACTGTTAATCTAACACAAAGGTAAAACATATCAGAATATTGACTATATACTAAAAAGAAAACAGGAGGACATCCAGAGGTGTAAAACACTGTTTCTTGTCACCTTTAGTAGACATGGGATTCTGTGCTGTTGCACTACAGTAGTAACATCAGCACTGTGGTTCCCAGCATTCTGACATCATTACCGTGGTACAACAGCTGGAAGTGTATGTATTTCCATACACAATAATGCCGAATCATACTGTTTATCAATTTTACTTTTTACCATTTGTTTGCTCCTGTTCCCTTCACCTCATGTTTCAAACACTGTGGGCAGCATTATCAAAATGCCTTGGCAATGATGTAACACCTTCTGCAGTTCCGTCTATGACAGGAGCTGCCCTTGTGTATCAAGTCAAGGCTCTTCTTACTAGAGCTATTTTCAAATGTTGGATATATTTCAGTATGATAATTTACATCTAACACTACATGCCAGTTACTAAAACTAGTTGAAAATGTTAGACCAGCTTAAACTTTGGTCTGGCATGTTTGCACAGAAATAACTATACCAAAACTTTGAAATTGCAACACAACAGTCAGAGTTTTGAAAACTGGACATAAATATGTCCTAGCTATGACAATGGGACATAGCCGTAATCTGCTCTGATATTCAAATTTGTACACAATAGAAAATCACATCTAGTCATAAGTCCCTTTTCTTTACATAGAGCAAAGGATTTAGTGACATGAAAAAGGATTTTATTTTTGCCTGTTTCTGTTATTTTTCTTGATTTTCTGTGGTGTCCAGCGGTACGCCCCACCCTCCAATTGTGCTCTCATCCCTGTAAATATGTTATATGTATCCCTGGTGCCTAGTGGCATCCCTCACTCTCTGAATTCCATATATATTTATTTATATGTAACCCCTATGTGGTGCTAGCCCAAGGGCTACTACCCCTGCCTGCTTGGCTAGTAGCAGGTTAAGGGGCCTGAGTTCTGAAATGGGTGCCTCCACCTGGAGGTCAGGGTTGGTAGTGGTCAAGCTAACCTGGGCACAGCCCTCCGGGACACTGTAATCCCCCTCTTTCCCTTCTAGTGGCCTGAACGCTGTACAATAATGACTTTCACAATACCCCTGGTACATCACACAAGTACCCACACTGTTTGCACTTACCACCAGGGCTGGTTCCTCTGGCTCGACCCTGGGGACCCCCTATAAAACAAGGTTATGCACAGCAAACAGCAAATAGCAATAGTACAGTGCTTTGAGCACAAACTGGAACTACAGTCAGATTGCATGCAGAAAAAGTTCGTTCTGATTTATTCAGGGGACTTGAACAAGGGAGGGGCAAAATCAGGTTAATTAGCTTAAAGGTTATATCAATCAAGCAGTTATGCATGCGCTTTGAGTCCCCCCACACAGTCTACCTCTGGGTACCCAGGTGGAGAAGAGATGGGCTAGCCAGAACCGATGCCCGGGGTTGCAGCTGGTTGGGGCCCTGTGATGGAAAACACAACATGCACAGTACACAATATTTGTAATCTGGAGCCAGAGGGCTCAGTTCATAAAGGAAACAAAACAACAAGACAATCAGATGACACACTCAGATTAAGCTGTTGTTGCAGGGAGCTACCTTGGTATTTACTCACGATACCCAAGACTGGACACAGGCTGGACGAAAATTGAGACTGCAGGTGGTTGATCTGGAATGCCAGGAGAAGCAGGGCCCACATGAGTCGCAGAGGCATCGTTCCTGTTCAAGTGTGGAGCAGGGGGCTGATCCCCAGGCAGGTCTCTCGTCTATGGCTTCTCTGTGCAGTGGGTAGTCTGGCTGGGCCAGTCTGGCAAGGCCCAGACTGCATGGAGACAAATTTGGATGCAGTCCATTTTGGGGTGAATACAGCTTCCAGCAAGCAGAACACAGTTCACACTGTGGGGGACTAACTCACCACCCACTAGCAGCTCATAGCACATTTACATGTAAGGGAATTCTACTGTACCAGGCAAAGCACTCCCCGGTCACAATCTCAAAGTCTCTACACACACCGGGAGCTTAGGTGTAGCTGGAACTCCTGACAGGCTGATCGCATTCAGCAAAATCTTCGGTCTTCTTCAGGTTGAGCCTGGCCCACTTCAGTAGCTTACTTTAGTCACACAAACTTGGATTTAGTCCAAAATAATTTTCTTCTCTCCCTCTCAGGAGCAGCACACTGACATGTAGGCCAAAAACTTAGCCTTTTCACAGTTTTCCCATGCGAATCCACTCAGGTTTACTGCCCAAAATCACTTCAGCTCCTCTCATTTCACTTCCCAGCTCAGAACTAACTGAAAACTGCAAGCAGCCCAGGACTTCCTCAACATCCAAAAGATTTGGTTGGCTGATTTGGCTGTCAGTCAAAGCAAGAGCTTGCCCTTCAGTTGCAAAAAAGACGCAAAAAGCTCAAACCACAGTTCCTACATATTTTGAATTCAGTCCGGCTACATTTTAGGTCCCACCAGAACTGATTTGTCCAATTTGCAGTCCAGGACCAAGATAGTGGAGACAAACAAAACAGTCCTTGCTACAAAGAAAGCAGATTAGACAAACTACATTATCATTATCACTCTAAATGATTTTCAGTAAATAGTTACATCTTTCAACAGAGCTCCCTCTCAGATTACTTAAGCTGCAATCAGGCTCTGGTAATCACATTTAAATTGCTAAAACGCAGGACACCAGCCTGGCAGTGAGCATTTAGGCAAGCTCAAGGAAGACTTTTTGGGAACCCCCATTTGTAGGGCGGTTACACCCTTCCCTGCCTGGGAAAACTTGTCATCCGCGTCAAGTCTATACCATCATAACATTGAAAATACAACACATACAAGATATTTATACCATTAGCATGCTATACAAGTACTATCTGATTCATCAATTGGCATAACTTGTCACTTTACTATACATTTCAATGTACTCCACTATATCATTTCCATGTTGACAATACATTATGCATATTTCACCCAGATAAATTGAACATTACTATACAGAATCATGTAATAACTTCTTGTACTCTAAACAATGCAAGAGGGGGCCCATCCCTATTAGCTAAATTGGGGCTGGATGGGGCAGGGGCACCATGGTGAGAGGGCAGAACAAGTAACCTGGAATGGGCCGTAAAGCTCAATCTGGGCAGTGAGCTCTGAGAGGCATAAACACCTTTGTGGACTACATTGAGAGGAAACTCCACTGGCCTCCCGGGGGAATCATAATTGAAGTGCACCACTGGCTTGACAGCTCAGCCAGTCTTTCTGGGGTGAACAACCACAGTCTCTGTACTTTCAGCAATGGTCTTGGAGCTTTCATCGCTTGTGAGGGGTGCCTCTGCATGAAAGGGAATGTCCAAGCTGGGAGCACTGTCAGCCCCTTGCTCTGTAGTCTCTGTTTCTACAACACTTGGCTCATTTTGAAGACACTCTGGCACTGGAGGGGGGGTTGTCAGCACTCTCATAGTGTTCCTCAAGTTCTGGCATGCCACCAGAAAGACTCATACCATCAGCCTCTCCTTCAGGAAAATCATACAGTTCCACGATACACAAAGACTCAGCATCCTCAGATGTGATACTTTGCACTTCACCTTCAGGGAGCATTGGCTCCAAGGATGATGCCGGGGCGTTAGGCAGTCCAGAAGGCCCAGCTTCATCCCCATAATTCAACATAGGATTTCCACAAAACAACTGACTCAGTTCATATGAGGGGTAATAGGCATTATCACACTCACTGACATCCGAGTTAGACTGGCAGTCACTATCATTCTGGGCCTGCTGCGGGGAAAGTCTTAAATCAGCAACTACGGGGGCAGGCTGACTCTGTTTCTTTCTTGCAGCAGCATGAGTCACTGGTCCAGGGGAATCAATCTCAGTGGGTTCACCCTCAATTATAACTTGACCAATAGGAAGCAAGTGGTTTTGGTGCATGGTCTTGACAGCTTTGGAGTTATTCGCTGGGCACACTATGTACACTGACAAATCATCCAACTTTCCAACTATGACATGGGGAAGATGGTGCCATCGATCAGCAATTTTGTGTTTACCATGCAATCCTAAATTTCACAACAACACATGGTCTCCAGACCTAAGATCTTGAGCCTATACTTTTCTATCATGTCTATCTTTGTTGGCTAGATTTCTTTTGGTGGCCATTGTCTGGGCCAGTTGATAGGCATGGTTCAATTGAGCTTTCAGTTTTTGTACATATTTCAGGTAATCTTTGGCTTGGACCCCATCGGGAGAAACCCCAAAATAGACATCAACAGGCAACCGGGCCTCTCTCCCGAACATGAGGCGGTAGGGAGAGAACCCGGTAGCATCATTCTTCATGCAATTGTATGCGTATACCAAGGTGCTAATCTGCTGGCTCCATTTATGCTTATCTTTTGGGTGGAGGGTGCCTAGCATGTCTAGCAGGGTGCATTTAAAGTGTTCTGGTTGAGGATCCCCCTGCGGGTGATAAGGGGTGGTTCTTGACTTTTGCACCCCCCATAGAGACAGCATTTCTTTGATTAGCTGACTCTCAAAGTCCCGGCCCTGATCAGAGTGAATTGCTGGGGGGCCCCATAGTGGATGAAGAAATTTTCCACTAGCACCTTGGCCATGGTAGATGCTTTTTGATCTTTGGTGGGAAAAACTTGTGCATACCGTGTAAAATGGTCCATAACCACTAACACATTGCCAATGTTTGGCTGATCAGACTCTAAACTCAAGAAGTCTATGCAGACTAGTTCCATTGGGGTGCTGGTAGTAATGTTGACAAGGGGGGCAGCCCTCTGAGGCAGGACTTTTCTCTGCAGGCAGCGACTACAAGTCCTTACATGGTGCTCAACATTGGCCCCCATCTTGGGCCATTAGAATCAAGATCATACTAGGTCAAGGGTCTGGTCAATACCGAGGTGGCCCATATGATTGTGGAGGGACCTCAGTACCAAACCTTTGAAGGCTGTGGGTGTCACACTTGGACCACTGATTCTGATCCATGTATCAAATTTTTTTGTATTACATGTAATTTATGTAAGGGAAGGGCAGTCAGAAGCCCACAGTCTTGCTGAACTGACACATCCAAAAAACCCCAGGGATAAGTTCAAAGAACAGGACATAGCTAAATCTGCAGCTATTTAAAATGCAATTTCTTTCTTAAATTTTCTTTGAAGGCAGGAACCAAAGTATTCACTTTTTAACGCCCTCAGGGAGATCCTTTGACTTGCAATAGTTGCCATGAAGAACCTGTGTTGGGAGGGGTGTCACAGGGAGCCCTTGAATTACATCAGAAAGACCTTTGACGTATAGATAACAAGGATCCAGATGAATTTGGAAGGTCCAATACACATTCCCAGGATGCTTTGGAAGAACATCACAGAAACTGTTTGTGTGTGTGTGTGTGTGTGTGTGTGTGTGTGTGTCAGAACAAAAACCAGTTCTGACCAGTTAACCTGAGGAGAGAAAATTGAGTATGTCACTTATCATTTCTTTTTAAATCTTGTTGGGCCATCCTGTATTGTAAAATATAATTTTTAATACTCCAAGGCGGAGTTTAATGACCTCAGAGAGGAGGCCGGCTCAGGACTGCTTTTATCCAACTGAGCAAGCCTTAGAGAGAGACACTTTTTATTTTATTTCTGACTGAGAGAAGAAGGACAACATCAGCACTGTAGTAGATAAGTATTATGTGGATAAGAGAGCTTAGTTTGTACTTTAAAAACCTGTTTTGTTTTTAAGATTGTATGTGTTTGGGGTATTTGTTCTGTATTTATTGTTCTGTTTTGATATTTTAAAGTAAAGATATATTTTACAACAGAAACTGCCTGGAGTGCCTTGACATTTCTTTTTATTTAAGTGGAGCTTTTAAAGGTTACAGTTAACACTGTGTATGGGCTTATTGATGTGCCAAACTGGGAAACAGATAGAGTTCTCTAAAGTCTTGCATAGAGTTCTAGAGGTTCATTTGAAAGACCTGGTTGGGTGCCTGTAGGCAAAGATATCTGGCCCCCTGAAGACAGAATTATTTGAGCCTGATAATTGGGTATGCTAACAAGAGGTTATCAGTTTGAATCCTTCCAGAACTTGAGACTAAGGTGACTTGTACCCACAAAACAGACAAGAGGGTTACCTTGTTCTGTTCACTGTCCACAAATAATACACTCAGAGGTTGGCACTTTGGGAGTAGAGGGCTGACCGGCTGAGCGAGTTTGTGACAGATTGGTTGGCAGTGGTGGCATAAAAGGTATGGTGGTATAAGCTTCATTGTTCAATGGGTTAGCTTGAAACCGTTCTGCTCACTTGGAAAAAAGAAAGGCAGTGTTTTATTTCAAAAGGAAACAAAACTATATCCCTTGACTTACAGTTAAGTTCCCACCCATTTTATTTATTTTTTTCTCTCTGAAGTGCCAGTCTGAATAGTATTAGTAGTGAGGGAAGAAGAAAATGGCTTCCAACTACAGCAGGCACACTGTAGATTTCTTAAAGCAGTTGTACGGGGACAGGGGAGTCCCGTTTGGGGTGAAAGCTAGTAAGCAGAACCTCATAGAGGCCCTGATGGTAACAGATACAAAGAGCAGTGAGTCACAGACCGTGACTGAAAGGGACCAAACCTCAAGTGTGGAAGGGCTAGCGGCCGGTGAGGGGTCCCGAGCCAATGAGGTGGACAGTAGGGCCACTGTCAGTGAAGGGCCACAGCAGCGGGGCCCAGTCACCAGTATCCTGAATCCAGAAGTTCTCAGGTTGCAACTTGAGTTGTGCAGGATGGAGCTGGAGTCCCAGGAGAGGAGAGAAAGGGAACAGGGAGAGGCAGACTGTGAGAAGCGTGAGCGCCAATGAGAGGCAGAAGAGAAGAGAGAGTGAGAATGCAGAGAGGCAGAGTGAGAACAGTGAGCTACAGAGGAGAGGAGAGAGGAGCGCCAGTGGCAACATGAACTGGAGAAGCTATGACTCCAACCAGCAGCACCAGGGCAGGTAAGTGGCTTGGGTTTAACTGGGACTGCAGGACTGGGTTACAAATTGAACTCCAAATTAATAGCTGAATTTAAGGAAGGGGAGGAAATGGACACCTTTTTGAATTCTTTTGAAAAAGTTTGTATTCAGGCTAAAATTCCTAGAAAGTCCTGGAGCTTCCAGCTATTCCCACTACTTACCGGAAAAGCTCAGGATGCATTGGGTCAAATGAACAATGAAGACAGTGATGATTACAGCAAGTTAAAAGCTGCACTGTTAAAAAAGGTTTGAATTAACTGCTGAATCATTCAGAGCTAAATTCTGTTAGCTCAGGAGAAGCCCTGATATGAACTATGAGGAGCTAGCCACGAAACAACATCAGTTTTTAAAACGTTGGTGGGAAGGAATTGAGGCAAACACTGTTGATAAAATTGAAAATGTGATTTTATTAGAACAGATTTATTGGGCATGCCCAGCAGAGTTAAAAACCTGGCTAGAGGACCGAGATCGAAAAACAGTGCAAGAGGCTGCTGAACTCTCGGACTGCTATGCCAAGAGCAGATCTGCTCTGAGAGTGAATGGGGTGAGTGTGGCAGTGCAGAAAGGGAAAAGCGCACCTTCAGGGCAACTAAAACCCTCACTGCCTCCACCGAAACCAGTTAGCCCCAGGTTTCAAGAAAGATTTCTTGAAGTAAGAAATGTTTGTTGGTTGTAAAGAAACTGAGCACATTGCCAGACAGTGTCCAGAAGAGCAAGCAATAATACAAAGTAGTACCAGAAAGGAAGTGGGTTGTTTGTGTGTCTCGAAACATGCCAGTGAACATGAGGGAACACATGCACCCAGTCATGGTAAATGGCGTACAGACGCAAGGGTTAAGAGACACAGGGGCATCCCTGACATTGGTAAAGGGGGATCTGGTAAAGCCTGGTCAGCTTATACCCAATAAATATATAACTGTACAAGGGTTTACTGGTGAAGAGAAAACATTGCCACTCGCTAGTGTTCTCCTTGACTGGGGTGAAACAGGGGGAGCTGTGCAACAGGTGGCTGTAGCCAACACATTAGCAGTGGATGTGATCCTGGGTAACAATCTCCAGCAGGGGGTGGTATGTGCAGTTACCTGTAGCCAAGCGGCTAGGGAAAATTGTAGTTCCCTGAGCCCCCCAGAAGCCATTGGGGAAGATACTGAGAGGCTGGTTCCCCAGCCTGTGTCTCCAGAGGGGGAGACTGATAAAAAGAGGGTAGAAATTCCCCCAGTAGCAAGTAACCACATAGCTACAGAGGGTTACTCCAAAGAGGAAGGGGTGACCTCTTAGAGGGTTGGGATTGACAGTGATCCTGAGGGTCCTGATGCTAGTGCTAGGGACCCTAGTTTAGCGACTGAAGGGGACCTGTCCCATGCCTTGGGAAGGTGTGAGGGGTTCGCAGCTGCTCAGAGGAGTGACCCTAGTTTAGAGAAGCTGAGGGCTTGGGCAGACTCAGACGGTGCACAGGGAGGTGATGGCAGACATAAGGTTTATTGGGAAGATGGACTTATGTATATCCAGGCAGTACAGACCGAGGGAGGGATGCTAGGCAGGCAGCTTGTCGTCCCCCAGGGATATCGTGAGCAGTTGCTCAAGGTTGCCCATGATATTCCCTTGTCTGGTCATCTGGGAATCATGCGCACAAGGCAGCGGTTGGCCCAGAATTTCTACTGGCCTAACTTCACCCAGCAGGTGAAGGAGTATTGCAGGTCTTGTCACTGGTGCCAAGAAATAGGGAAGGTGGTCAAGAAAACCCAAGCCACCCTGATTCCATTGCCCATAGTGGAGGAGCCATTCCAGATGGTGGGAATGGCTATTGTGGGGCCTTTAAATACCCCCAGCTCCTCAGGGAAAAGGTTAATCCTGACTGTGGTGGATTATGCCACCCGGTACCCCGAGGCAGTCACCCTATCCTCACTGAGGACAGACAAAGTGGCCGATGCCTTACTTGGGATTTTCTCCCGTATTGGGTTTCCACAGGAGGTAATCACCGATCGAGGGGATTCCTTCATGTCGGACCTAATGAAATGTCTATGGAAGAAGTGTGGGGTGGTGCAGAGATGCACGACACCATATCACCCACAAGCCAATGAACTTGTGGAAAGATTCAATGGTACCCTAAAGTCAATGCTCCAGGCATTTGCTGAACAGCATGGGAGGGACTGGGAGAAATACCTTCCCCACCTTTTGTTCACATACAGGCAGGTGCCCCAAGAGTCAACAGGATTTTCCCCCTTCAAGCTCTTGTATGGACGTCGGGTACATGGGCCCCTAGACTTGATCCGGGAGGACTGGGAAGGCAAGCACGCCACTCAGGGAACTCCCATTGTGGATTATGTCCTATGGTTTAGGGAAAGGCTGAAGGAGCTTATGGGGACAGCCCAGAGCAACCTGGCAGCTGCCCAACAGAAACAAAAAGTATGGTACGACCGCAGAGCCAGAGCTCGCCCTTACATGGTGGGTCAGGAAGTCATGGTCCTTATTCCGGTCCGGAAAGACAAGCTGCAAGCTGAGTGGGCAGGACCGTACAAAGTGGTTAGGAAGGTAAATGACATAAACTACATTGTGGAGTTACCTGACTGTAGACAGACAGAAAGGATGTGCCATGTCAACATGATGAAGCCATATGCAAATAGGGCTGACATGGTGTTCGCAGTGTGTAGTCCTGGGGAAGGGACGGATGCAGGAGACTCCCTTCTGGACTTGCTGGAGGAAAGTAAGTGAGAGTCCTCTGGGGAGGCAGTAAAATTGTCTCCCCAGCTGAATCTGGACCATAACCAGAAAGTGAGGGAGGCTTTAGCAGACTTTGTCCCCTTGTTTAGCACCAAACCTGGACTAACCCCCTTAGCGGCACATGATGTGGAGACAGGGACACAGATGCCCATACGGCGGAAAGCATATCGGGTGTCAGAGGCTGTCCAAAAGGACATTAGGATGGAAGTGGAGGAGATGCTGGATTTAGGGGTAATACAGAGATCCCACAGTCCCTGGGCCTCACCCATAGTCCTTGTACCCAAGCCAGATGGCTTGACCCATTTCTGTGAGGACTATCATGGACTGAATGCAGTCACAATGTCAGATGCCCACTTGATGCCCCGGACGTACGAACTCCTGGACAAGTTGGGAGGGGTGACCTACCTTACGACCATTGATCTGACAAAGGGGTATTGGCAGGTAGAGTTGACAGACAGAGCTAGGGAGAGGTCGGCCTTCACCACTACAATAGGCTTATTTGAGTTCAAAGTAATGCCTTTCCGAATGAAGAATGCCCCAGCCACTTTCCAAAGGTTGGTGAACCAGGTGTTAAATGGTGCTGAGGAGTACGCCGTGGCATACCTGGATGACATTGCCATCTTTAGTACCAGCTGGGAGGAACACCTTTCACACCTTAGGGAAGTGCTGGACAGAATACAGAGGGCCGGGCTCACTGTCAAAGTCGAGAAGTGTCAGGTGGCCATGGAAGAAGTGGCATACCTCGGGCATGTGGTAGGCCAAGGACAGCTCCATCCTAGCCAAATAAAGATAGAGGTGATCCAGGCATGGGCCAGACCAGAAACCCAGAAGCAGGTCAGGAGCTTTCTAAGGACAGCAGGGTACTACAGAAAGTTTGTATCTAATTACAGTGCCCTGGCTGCTCCCCTATCTGACCTGACAAAGAAAAAAATGCCAGGGAAAATCACCTGGGGCCTGGCCTGTGAGGAAGCCTTTACCAAACTGAAGGAGGCACTGTGCAGTGCTCCTGTTTTGACAAGTCCGGACTATAACAAAACTTTTATAGTTCAGACGGATGCCTCAGACATGGGTATTGGGGCAGTACTAAGCCAGACATCCAGAGAAGGGAGGGACCACCCCATTGCCTACCTGAGTAAAAACTGCTTCCCAGGGAGCAAGCGTACTCCACTGTGGAAAGGAGCGTCTTGCCATAGTGTGGGCCCTAAAGAAGTTGGAGCCATACTTGTACGGGCAGCCTTTTGTGGTGCAGACTGACCACAGCCCCCTGGTTTGGCTGACGCAGATGGGGACAAACAATGGCAGACTGCTCAGATGGAGTCTTGCTTTACAAGGGTATGATTTGAAAATCGTACATAGGGCCGGAGCCAAGAATCAGAACTCAGATGGTTTGTCCTGTTTGTATGAGGAATGAACTGATTTGGGAAGCTCATCCCATGTAGGGGATAGATCCCCCAAATTCAGTCTAGGTGGGGAGGAATTGTCACACTTGGACCACTGATTCTGATCCACGTATCACATTTTTTGTATCGCATATAATTTATATAAGGGAAGGACAGTCAGAAGACCCACAGTCTTGCTGAACTGACACATCCAAAACCCCCCAGGAATAAGTTCAAAGAACAGGACATAGCTAAATCTGCAGCTATTTAAAATGCAATTTCTTTGTTAAATTTTCTTTGAAGGCAGGAACCAAAGTATCCACTTTATAATGCTCTCAGGGAGATCCTTTGACTTGCAATAGTTGCCATGAAGAACCTGTGTTGGGAGGGGTGTCGCAAGGAGCCCTTGAATTACATCAGAAAGACCTTTGATGTGTAGATAACAAGGATCCAGACGAATTTGGAAGGTCCAATACACATTCCCAGGATGCTTTGGAAGGACATCACAGAAACTGTTTATGTGTGTGTGTGTGTGTGTGGCAGAACAAAAACCAGTTCTGACCAGTTAACCTGAGGAAAGGAAATTGAGTATGTCACTTATCATTTTTTTTAAATCTTGTTGGGACATCCTGTGTTGTAAAATATAACTTTTAATACTCCAAGGCGGAGTTTAATGACCTCAGAGAGGAGGCCGGCTCAGGACTGCTTCTATCCAACTGAGCAAGTCTTAGAGAGACACATCTTATTTTATTTCTGACTGAGAGAAGAAGGACAACATCAGCACTGTAGTAGATAAGTATTATGTGGAAAGAGAGCTTAGTTTGTACTTTAAAAACCTGTTTTGTTTTTAAGATTGTATGTGTTTGGGATATTTGTTCTGTATTTATTGTTCTGTTTTGATATTTTAAAGTAAAGATATATTTTACAATGGAAACTGCCTGGAGTGCCTTGACATTTCTTTTTATTTAAGTGGAGTTTTTAAAGGTTACAGTTAACACTGTGTATGGGCTTATTGATATACCAAACTGGGAAATGGATAGAGTTCTCTAAAGTCTTGCATAGAGTTCCAAGGGTTCATTTGAAAGACCTGGTTGGGTGCCCGTAGGCAAAGACATCTGGCTCCCCGAAGACAGAATTATCTGAGCCTGATAATTGGGTACGCTAACAAGAAGTTATCAGTTTGAATCCCTCCAGAACTTGAGACTAAGGTGATATGAACCCACAAAACAGACAAGAGGGTTACCTTGTTCTGTTCACTGTCCACAAATAATACACTCAGAGGTTGGCACTTTGGGAGTAGAGGGCTGACCAGCTGAGCGAGTTTGTGACAGTGGACAGGACCAATTGTTACTTGTCTATTGGGCCACCCCAATCTACTGTCTCTCTATACAACAACTGATTAAGCAGCTTCAACCTGGGGCCTTCTTTAAACAATAAAGTGGTTCGCAGATCAGAGGAACGCAACTTGGACACATCTTTTCCTGCACGAAGTGCGTCAAGTGCTGGCTGAATCATAGGATCTCAGGATTGAGCCTATTGAATGCTGTCATTGTCAAACTGAGGTAGTGCACTAATATCTAGAGCAGAAAAGTGGCAATATGCAGACGGTATGCAGGTGTCAGAGGGGCCCAAGCAATTTGCTAAGCAACCTATTAGGCATGTCCAAGGCATGGCTTTGCTGTGTATGGGATTACAGTCATTGCCCCAGTGGAGTGCATAGTTTCTCAATGTGATATGGTCAAATTTTAACTGTACTATGCATTACAGCTCTCGTAGCATTCCATGGTCCAGTGTGGGCCTACACATATGTGCACATCATTCTTTACACTGCCTCTCCAACTTTACTGCCACTGCATCTCTGCCAGAATATTCATCAGGTACCCAGAACAAATTGAACCTGGTGCTGGCGGGGGTCCTTGGGGTTTACACAGGTGTTCTCAATGCCCAGAATGCAGACATGTCCCAGGCCTCACTCAGCATAATTACCGTAGGAGTGGGGGAGTCCCCTTTAAGGGATGCTATGGGTGTTATTATCTTGGTTAACAGCTAATGACCTGTCAGGGTCAGTGATGGGGGGGGGTCCACTATTGTGGACACTGTGCACACTGCATTCATTCCACGCAGAGCCATGGGATGGAACAAGGAAACCTTGCTGAACCACATGCATGACTGTAGCCCATCTACATCCCTGATGTCTATACCCTGCCCATGAGGGTCATGGGTACCAAGATGAGAGGGTTATTTATTGTAGGGTGCTATGTCATTCTATGGTGGGTACTCTACCACAATGCTATTTGTCTGTGTATTGTACATGATGATTGGTTGCCATGTGAGTGATGTGCTCATGTGCATTAGAGATCAACTTTAGCTGTGTTAGGGCCTTTCTGGTGGACATTTGGAAATTTTCACTAGTGTGAAGTGCAGGGCCCCGTAGGTAAATAATGAAACTATTATAGTATGTGAAAAATGATGTATGCATAGGAGCACAGGGCCTGGAGGGCACTGTGCTTTCACAGCCAAATAAGGAATGATTATACTGTTTCAAAAAGTAAGGAAATTCATTGCAAAAAATGTTGTTAAAGCACTAGTTAGAGTTAAAGTGACAACAGTAGGGAAATGTGGCATTAGGGTTTCCGACCATAACACCACCCACAGGTAGCACATCAGCTGTGGGATGTGCCTTGGGGTTCTCAGGCCTAATGCTCACCCCCATTCTTATACACTTTACACATCTAAGCTTCCTTACGGATGGAATGGGGCGAGCGTTAGCCTTGAGAACCCCAAGCACACTCCACACCTGATGTGCTACCTGGTGGGTGGGGCATTAGGGTTGGAAAGGGTTGGAAATCCTAATGGCACATGTTCCTACTTTTGCCACTTTAACTCTAACTAGTGCATTAACAAAGTCTTTTACAATTTATATATTTAATAAATATTACCTTTGTTGTGGATCCACAGGAAATATGGCTGGTGCTGTATTTACAGCCGCAGTCCCCCTTCATGTTGCAGCATGTTCTTTATTTCCTCTGATCCTGTTCCACACATTCCTGCTCTTCCACTGAAGTTTTTTATTTATTAAATATATACAAAACTGTGGCTCATTTAAAAAACATTTTAGCAGATCTTGCAACCAGAATTAAGGCTGCACAAGTACAGCCCCAAACTAGAACACTGAAAAACAATTCCTATCTATATAGTACTGCTGCTTTCAACCCTTGCTTATCACAGCCGTGCACTATAACATGAACAGAAGAGATATTTACAGCGGTCACGCTAGCATGCATGCCATAGAACAGCTTGGCGACAGTGATTCACAGGATGTTATGGCACAGAAGTAAATAAACAATCACACTATAAAAACCTCATGTTCTGTGAGGAAAATGTGGTTTGCTAAAAGAAAAAAGGCAGGTCAGTAATAATAAGGAGTTGGCCAACTACATAATGTGAAAAAAAACAGGGTTGATTTAACTAGTACTGCTGTATTAAGTTCACATTTATGTTTTTACACTGAAGCTGTGTGGAATGTGGAATTCCACTGGCTGAATTCATGCGGAATGGCAATTCTGCTTCCAAAATGATTTTCTAAATTTATTTTTGAATTCCGGAGAGTTCTGAAAAGCATTTCTATGTAAACTGCAGAATAATTTTCTGTGCATCACGTAAACCGTGGAAAATTTTTTACATGGATTGTGAAAAAGGAATCCGTAATATCAGCTGTGGATTAAGAATCTGTGAAACCAATTCTGCTTTCAAAATTCCACTACTAGTTGAAATTTGTGGAAATTGATTGATCTTTCCAAAATTTTGCAGAATTCTGTTCAATTGAAATTTGAAAATTCTACACAGCACTACTTTACACATTATGTAGTGATTATGGACAAGATTTTCAAAAGGTAGGACACTGAGCCGGCCCGGTGGCATAGAGGGTTGAGGCGGTAGCGTATTACATCAACCCACGCTGACGATCCAGGTTTGGGAACGGACTGGGGGTGCCGGGGATCAGCAAGGGACAGATAGGATGGAGCATCCGGTCACTGCTCTCCTCTCCAGGGGTGGGATTGGGGGACACATCGCTCAGCAGTGGCCCTCAGTGGAGACTGGGGGCACTGTCTGAGCATGCACTGATTGGGCAAAGAAAACCAGGAAAAACGGCATCTGAAGTGAGCGGCTTGATGGCCATCTGCAAGTTTTGCTGAGGCACCCGCCTTGATCCGTGCCCGCAGGGAGTACATGGGATCCCTCCCTGCAGCCTCACTGTGGGGGGGGGGACCGCAGAGTCCGGTGTCCACAGCAGAGACAGGTGGCGGCTGGATGTCCCCCGATGGGTGGGAGCAGCTCAGGTGGCCAGGAGGGAAAAATCAAAAAAAAAAAAAAGGTAAGACATTGACTCAAGAGGGAGGACACTGACTCAAGATGGATGGCACTGACTCGAGGGAGGAGACTGACTCAAGAGTTGATTTTGTACTATGCCAGTGTCCTCCCAATTGCACCCAAACTCATACAGCTTATTTTTAAACTTGCTTGAGTTTTACCACAGTTTCTGCAATCTGGGGAAGCTTGCATCACTTTTTCTGATGCAGGTGGCATTGCTTTGCTGGATCTCACAGCAGCTGTGCCTGATAGGTTGATACTCTGGGGGTGGGGTGGGAGGTGGAAAGAATATTCAGAGACCTGAGAAAACTTATGAAGTAGTCAATGGTATGGCAGCTGGGTTTCAATGTGAAAAAGTGCAAAATCATGCACTTAAGACACAGAAACCCTGATGTGGAGTACAAAATGGGAAAAGAGTATGACCAAATAGGAGAAGGGTGACCAAAGTAGCAGACCAGAGAGGGGCTGTTGACATAGCCTACCTAGACTTTAGCAAGGCATTTGACACAGTTCTACACAAAAGATTAATACAAGTTAGCCAGCCTGGGAGTAGGTCCCAGGGTGGTAGCATGGGTAAAAAATTGGCTGGGCAACAGAATGCAGAGGGTAATAGTAAACGGAGGCCACTCCAAGGAAAGGGGGGTTACTAGCGGGGTACCACAGGGTTTAGAACTGGGGCTGGTCCTCTTTAATGTCTTTGCAGATGGCACAAAGATCTGCAACAGGGTTGATACACGGGGGGAGTGGAAAGGATGAGAAGGGAATTGGCAAGGTTGGAGAAATGGTCAAAAGTATGGCAGCTTAGATTCAGTGCAAAGAAGTGCAAAGTAATGCACCTGGGAAACAAAAACCCAGGGAAATAGTACGCAACGGGGGGGGGAGGGACTAACAACAACAAAAATGGAACGGGACCTGGGGGTAATCATATCAGATGACCTAAAGGTAGGCAAGCATTGTGAAAAGGCAGTAAGGAGGGCTGGGGGATACTGGGATGCATAGGGAAAGGCATCACTAGTAGAAAACAGGAAGTTGTTATCCCTCTGTACAGACAGTTGGTGAGACCCCATCTGGAGTACTGTGTGCAGTTCTGGAGACCCCATCTCTTCAAGGACATAAACAGAATGGAGGCAGTCCATAGGGGGGGACTAAAATGGTACAGGGTCTGCACCAGAAGCCTTATGAAAAGAGACCAAAGGAGCTTAATATGTATACCCTCGAGGAAAGGAGGAAGAGGAGAGATATGATAGAAACATTCAAATACCTCAAGGGAATTGGCAAAGTCCAAGAGGGAAGTAGCTTTCAGAAAAAGAGATGTGCAAGAACAAGGGGGCACACTTTGAAGATAGAGGGAGGACAGCTCAGGGGCAAAGTGAGGAAGTATTTTTTCACAGATATGGTGGTGGATGCATGGAACAGCCTTCCAGAGGAGGTAGTGGGGTCAGAAACAGTGGGGAAATTCAAAAATTCGTGGGACAGACATAAGGCAATTCTAGTGGAGAGTAGGAAGAAGTAGGCTGTTGGTTAACTAGGATCTGTAGCTTATCCAAAATGTAGGGAAATGGGCAGACTGGGTGGACCAAGCAGTTCTTATCTGCTGTCAGAGTGTATGTTTCTATGTTTCTGTGTAAGAGGTAGTGATGATCACAAACAGGCAAGAGACCTGGGGGTAATCATCTCTGATGACCGAAAGGTGACAAGGTAGTGCGACAAGGCAGCTGGGAGGGCTAGTAGAATACTGGGGTGCATAGGGAGAGGTATCACTAGTAGAAAGAGGGAAGTGGTGTTGTCTCTGTATAGATTGCTGATAAGACCCCACCAAAACTATTGTGTCCAGTTCTGGAGATCACATATCTGTAAGGACATAGACAGTGTGGAGGTTGTCCAGAGGAAGGCAACTAAAATTGTGCAGGGTCTGCAGCAGAAGCTCTATGATGAGAGACTAAATGACCTCAATATGTACACCCTGGAAGGGAGAGGGGTGATATGATGGGTCCTTTAAATACTTCATGGGAGTAAATAAGGTATAGGAGGGAAGTATTCTTCAAATAAAAGGTGCACAAGAGCAAGAGGACATGCAATAAAGCTGGAGGTGAGCAAATTCAGGGGATATGTGAAGAAGTATTTCTTCACAGAAAGGGTTTTGGATGCCTGGAACAGTCTTCCAGCAGAGGTGGTGGAGGCAACAACAGTGATGGGGTTCAAGAATGGATGTGATAGACATAAGGGAATCTTGGTGAAAAGAAAGTGGGGGGAGAGCTGGAGAGCAGTGTCTGCAATGGCACTATACCAAGGGATAAAATGGACATACTGGTGGGACAAGCGATCCTTATCTGTCATCAAATTCTATGTTTCTATGTTTCACTGAGGTGGTCCAACTATTGGCTGCTGATGCACAGTTTATGGGAGGGATCCATCGGGGCTTTCAGGATGGGTCATGAAACTCCTGCACTATGCAGCAGTGCTCGTAATATTGAATGATACATGTTGCTGTCCCCACAGGAACAGTAAAGATCAGCTGCTAGCCCAGTGGTGTTCACTGGAAAAAAACAAATGCAGCATTAATTAATTGAGGCACTCACTGTACAAGCAAAAATGAAAAGCACAGGTTGCTAAAAAAAAGCCACATTTATTTTGGAAAAGGTAAAAAAGGACAGAGTGCCCCCCCCCAGCTAACACCCAATGTTTTGTGCATATACCAGGTGCTTTTTCAGTAGTCATATACTTAAATACAGCAGATTTAAAGACATACCACAACTTAAAATAGTTTGATACCTGTAGTACCAAAAAAAATGCAGCATGCTAAAACTTACCAGATGTGGCAAGGACATCAAACAGGCAGTTAATAAAGCACATTAAAGTAGATCTCTTGAAGCAGCCATAATACATTCGAGATCCAAGTTATCAAACAAATCATTATATGTCTGATACTTTTTTAATTTTTATTATTACAGTACAGGTCACTTAAATAGGTAATGTCTTTGCCTAGTGCACCTACCCAGTCAACAAAAACAAATAATAAAACAAATGATTATAAATGGGTTAGCCTGGTGAAAAGCCAGTCATCCGCTTAAGTGGTTGTCTCTGCTAAGTGAAGTACACTTTTGCGCAGGAAGAATGAAGGTAGAATGTTTTTCCTAGATTTTCTCAGTTGACTCGTGAAATAGTAAAGGGCACTTTAGTGTTTTGCTTTATGTTTTCTTTATGTTTTTTCATGCTTATGATTTATGTTTGTGTAACTGCAGACATCTATTTTCAACTATGTATTTTAAACTTTAATATAATTTGATGTGTTGCAGTGTTTAAAGCACTGTATATATACTTGGTTCTTCATTTACTTCCTCCTGCATGAAAATTTCTGCCGTCTGTGTGAGGAAGGAAAAGAACAACGTTGATGGGGCTGCTAGTACCAATGCAGACGGTACAGATGAAATGGCAGGTTGGACAAACTCAGTGATGCTTTTCTGGTGTTTCTCTTTAAGAGATTGTGTCTTTGTCATACATTCAACCTCAAACAGCTTTTCCCAGGTCACACTCTGTCCACGCTGTTGGCACCACTTCATAGCTGACTTAAGACCTGTCAGTGCCTCCACTGTTGATACTGATCACACAGGCTCCTGAGTGTCTGCATCAGATGTGTCTTCCATGTCTGTGTCTCCCCCCTTTGGCACTGTACTAACAAGCTCCCCATTGGTAAGTTCTCCAACTGTTGGTTCATTCACATCCATTTCTACAAATCTGTTAAAAGGAGCAGTATCCACAAAGGCAGGGATCGTGTGCTGTTCTGGTCTAGGGAAAGGGTAGTGGCACCAGAGGTGCATCCTGTTTTTGCAAAACAGTTTTTGATTGTGCTTTGCTTCACTGCTCCCCACACTCTGTGTAGCATGTAAAGGGCATCAAGAAGATTCACTTTATGGGCAATTTCGGCTGCATGAACTGTCTCCCCTCATCTGTTGTCTGCAAGATTTTGCCAGCAACATAGGACTGGTTGTGGCCTTTAAGATTCGTAATCATACCCATATCCATAGGCTATATGATGCTGGTGGTGTTTGATGGAAAGAAAACAAGTTTTTATAGATACATACATAGATACATAGACAGTGTCAGCAGATAAGGGCCTATGGCCCACCCAGTCTGCCCATTTGAGCTTGTAAGTTCAGTTTGTTTTCTTAGAAGTCTGTTGCCCCTTACCCCTGACCTCCAGAATTCCTTTATGTCAATCCCATGCATTCTTAAATCCTGTGATTGTTTCAGCCCCCACCACTTCCTCTGGCAGGGTATTCCACTTGTCCACCACCCGTTCTGTGAAGAAATTCTTTCTCATGTTTCCTCTGAATCGTCCTCCCTCCAACTTCATCCCATGCCCTCTAGTCCTGGAACATCTTTTTCGCTTAAAAATAGTGTTTTCCTGCACCCTGTTCCTCCCGGTAAGATACTTGTATGTCTCTATCATATCCCCTCTCCTCCTCCTCCTCCAGAGAGTACATGTTCAGTTCCTTCAACCTGTCTTCATAGGACTTGTGATGCAATCCATGCACCATCTTTGTTGCCCTCCTCTGAACCTTCTCTACCCTGTCTATGTCCTTACGTAGGTATGGTCTCCAGAACTGTACACTGTACTCCAGATGGGGCCTCACTAGTGTCTTGTATAGCGGAATTATGACCTCCCTTTTCCTGCTGGTGATGCCCTGCCTATACATCCCAGCATCCTATTTGCTTTACCTGCTGCCTTGTCACACTGTTTCCCTACTTGAGGTCATCAGAGATGACAACCCCAAGATCCCTTTCCTGCTTGGTGCATGTTATATCCTCACCCCCAATTGATATATTGTGCCAGGGTTTTGTGCCCCATATGCATTATCTTGCACTTCTTTGCATTGAATTTCAACTGCCAAACCCTGACCATTCTTCAAGTTTCTGCAGGTGCTTCTCATTCTGTCTACACCCTCTGTTGTCTACTCTGTTACAGAGCTTTGTGTCATCAGCGAACAGTGAAATTCTGCCTTCTAGGTCCCATGTATGTCACTGATGAAGATGTTGAATAGGACTGGTCCCAGCACTGATCCCTGTGGTACCCCACTGGTCACTCTTCCTCTGTGTAGTGACAGCCATTTACCACCACCCTCTGTGTCCTGCCACCCAGGCAGTTACCTACCCACCACACTACTGTCCTGCCCACACCCATATTCCCCAGTTTGTGTAATAGTCTTCTATGTGGCACAGTGTCAAAGGCCTTGCTGAAGTCCAGATAGGCCATGTCCACTGCCCTCCCCTGATCCACCTCCTCAGTCACCCAGTCAAAAATTCAACGAGGTTGGTCTGACATGACCTCCTCCTGGTGAAACCATGCTGCCTTGGGTCCTGTAGTCCATTGACAACCAGATGTTCCACCAATCTCCTTCAGTAATGCTTCCATGATCTTCCCCACTACGGGTGAGGCTGACTGGTCTGTAGTTCTCTACTTCCTCTTTGTTCCCACTTTTGTATAAGGGGACTACATCTGCTGTCCTCCAGTCTTTGGGTACCTCCACTGTTTCCAGTGATTGGCTGAACAGGATAGCCAGAGGATCAGCCACCACCTCTCTTAGTTCTTTAAGGACCCTGGGGTGCACCCCATCTGGCCCCATTGCTTTATCAGCTCTTATTACTTCCAGTTCCTTCAGGACCATTTCTCATGTAAAGGGACTTGTGTCCATTTCTGCACCATT
This sequence comes from Neoceratodus forsteri, assembly GCA_016271365.2. NCBI lineage: Eukaryota > Metazoa > Chordata > Ceratodontiformes > Ceratodontidae > Neoceratodus > Neoceratodus forsteri. Next base: position 867,194,980 of record CM028130.1, read on the forward strand.
CTCACCCCTTGTACTCCCTTCAGACCCATTATCCTCCTCTTCCTCAGTAAAGACTGAGCAGAAATACCTGTTCAATATGTCAGCTTTACTGTTGTCATCCTCCACGTGGCCCCCATCCTCCCCTTCAGTCTCACTATCCTCCCTTTGTCTTTCTTTTTACTTATGTACCTGTAAAAGGTTTTGTCCTCTACCCACTGATTTTGCAATGTGTTCTTCTGTCTGAGCTTTGGCTTCCTTACTGACCTCCCTGCCTCCCTTTGCTTCTCCTGGTACTTCTCCCTATCCCCTTCTGCCTGTGTCTTTTTGTATTGCCTGAATGCAATCTTTTTGGCTTTCACTTTCTTTGCTACCTCTTTGGAAAACCATAATGGTCTCCTCTTCCTTTTCCTCTTGCTTTAAGATTCGTAATCATACCCATATCCATAGGCTATATGATGCTGGTGGTGTTTGATGGAAAGAAAACAAGTTTTGGGGCAAAAACCGGATCCTAAGCTAGGGTTGTCAGAACTAGTTTGATAAAGATTCGAACCCTCCTCGAACCCTGGTGTTCGAGTTCTAATTTAGAACTCAAACACTACAGGGTTCGCAAAAGGGTTCGATTCATTACAATTGCCACCCGCAACTATCATCCCAACCCAACTCACCCGAGAGAGTCCCGTTCCATCCCGACCCATTCCCAAATTCACATTCCCGTCCTGATCTCGGCACCAGCTGAAGAATGCAGCTAAAGTCACGGGGGGGGGGTTGTTCTGAACCCCTCCCCCTTGCCAAGTCCAGTGCAAATAAAATGAACATTTCTCCCATTCTCCCAGTCAGAGTTGCCAGTGCCCCCCCACCCCCGCCGAGAGGAGATTTACTCAAACACATCGGGATCCGATCATGCCACCAGTGGAACCTGCCACACTGTTATCTCCTCCAAATGGCAGCAACTGTTGCCATTTAAACTTTAAATGGAGTGGGGCTGGCAGTCAATATGTCTGGGAGGCAGGGCGGGGAGTTGGCTGATGAATAGGGATCACTGCCCTGCCTCCCGCGCCACCAAAAATACATGAGGAGCCTAAATTTGGAGTGGTCATGTGATGTAGAGCCACCGAGGAGAAGGGCAGACAGCGCAGAAGCAAGGCACGTTCCCGCATTGGTTAGAATGAGAGGCTGGAGGGTGTCTGGCTGGTGATGTATGTGTCAAGCTGCACAGATTTTTTTTTGCAGGCAGTGGGCAGCCTGTTCAATATCTTGAACAGTACTTAACTTGCAGACCGCTGCCTGCATGTGTGTGTGAGAGACAATCTCCTGCGACACTCGTGGCACTGTTGGGAGAATGGAGAGATCACACTTGCTTAAAGAGTGGTGAAGGAGATCATATATTGATTTTTCCCTTGTGTGATAGAAAAAAAAAGTTAAAAAACTTTATTGAGTGTGATGAAACTTGTTCCAAGCTAAAATCTAGTCCCAGGAAAGAAAGAAAAATTGTCTGGAGGACAGGAGTCTCAGTCTGGACTGTGCTTTCACCCTAAAAAAGCTCCTGATAGAAGACCCATTATGGCATTTTGATGATTTTTTTGACACAGTACTCCTGTGTTGTGTGTTTTTCTCCACTGCATCTTTTGTACTGTGGCCAGTCAATCACCCAGCTGGTGCTGTGTGCCCTTTGACTGTACCCTACCCAGTTTGTGTTACCATGAGAAGCCCAGTGGCCAGTTGCACTGTGTCATAATCTTTAAATACATGACAGAAGCCTAGAACTACATTACGTTGTTGGGAGAAGAGACAGAAAAATCTCTTTCCCTGTATTGTGTGTGTGACTCCGTCTCCTGTGGTCAGCCCATCATCACCCTGCTGCTGTGTGCCCTTTGACTGCACATTACCCAGTGTGTGTTACTGTGAGAAGCCCAGTGGCCAGTTGTGTTGTGGCATTACCTTTAAATACATGACAGAAGCCTTAAAATACACTATGTTAACTGCACGTAAAGAAGGGTCGCTACTAGGAGAGTGGTGCTTGTAAAGTACCAAAAAGAGTTCAGTCAAAACAAAAAAGACTCAGCACTCTTTGTCAAAATGAAGTATTCATATACCAGCAACATTTTTTATGGTGAAACTAAACATCTCAGGTAGCCTGAGGAGACAGCACAGACCCAACGTTTCCAATTCAAACTGACAAAACACTCCGTTCGAGTGTGAAATGTTGGTCTGTGGTAGTCTCCTCAGGCTACACTAGATGTATTGCATATTTTTACAACAATACATTTTTAAAAAGAAGAAATCAGGTGGTATACGAATACTTCATTTTGACAAAGAGTGGCGAGTCCTTTCTGTTTTGACTAAAATACATTACGTTGTTGGAAGAAGAGACAGAAAAATCTCTTTACCTGTATTGTGTGTGTGACTCTGTCTCCTATGGTCAGCCCATCACCCTGCTGCTGTGTGCCCTTTGACTGCACTGTACCCTACCCAGTGTGTGTTACTGTAGAATATCCTCAAGTTCACATTTTTTATTATTATCTTTATTTTTGGCAGCACAATTAAAAAAATAGGGTTCAAGTTCTAAAAAGATTAGAATCCTAGAGCTTTTTCAAAAGTTCTAGACTAGAACTAGAACCCAGAACTTCAGAAGGTTCTGACAACCCTATCCGAAGCTCCACCCCTAGCCCCACCCCTTTTCATGCCTCACCATGCATTGTTCCTCCTAGAAGACCATTTGTTATATCAATAAAAGACACCACTTAAAGCAGCAGTTCAACAAAAATGTTAAGATACTGTACTATACCTGTTAAAGTTACTTTCCTAGGTTTCCCCTAGTTATTTATTTACTTATGTATTTATTTTATTGACATTGGTTTACCAAATAAACATACAGAGATAAAAGAAATATCATTTACAGATATGATCTGGGGGGGGGGAGACAAAGGAAATACTGTAAATAGTATACAACATTATACATGGCATATAATAATACATAAGAAACTGTTTCCTGTAATATATACTTTATATCTTTTTCTGGCTCCATTTCCTTTTCATGTCCACAGCATTATTTTGAAGCCAAAGAAGTAACCATACTTTTTTCTTGAGGAAAAAAAAATAATTGAAAACATTTTAAAATGCCTAAATTCTGTTGGAGATGAAACTGTTTACCAGCAAATGAAAGCGGAGGACAACTGGCTCTGTTACTGTTACAAAAGGTGGGGGCAGCTGTGCTGCTATGCCACTTTAAGATGCAGTGGAAAATATTAGGTTAAGTAAGTGCTAATGGTGTTAATGGCCATACTTCACACCTCACAGGCTGACTGCTTTCACAAACAAAGGGCTATACTGACAACAGAGCTTGTTTGTAAGCTGGACATGCAGCTGAAACAATGAATAATATGGCAGCATTTGTTTCAAAAGTATGTGAGCACTCAAAATGGCTCAAAAACCTGATCAGCACAGAGCAAAACCGGATTACCTGATAGGGACCCTGAAAACCTGATCACCAGGTAAAAAAACTGACAGGTGGCAACCCTATCTTCTAGCAAGATCGCGGGAGTGGGCAGAAGAATTGTCCACAAACAACAACAACATTTTTCTGCAGCTTCTACTAAGCTCACCATCCCATGCTAGCAGCCACTCTTGGAATATGGCATTTGTCATCCAGGCATTGCCTGAATTAGTGTATGCAACTGGCAGCAGTTTAAGGTCTTTGGGCAAGCAGTTAGGATGTTTGCTTTTTCCAATGAACAGGAGCTTTCTTTTCTGTTCCCATTTGGTTTGCACAATATAGAGATTCTGGGTCAGATTCTAGAAGGGTTACGCCTGGCGTAACAGCAGTTGCGCCAAGCAGAATGGCGCATGTAGCAGCTTATGCTAGCAGTTGCGACATGCACGATTGTGTCACAGGCCACTTGCGCCGAACAGCTATTATGCCACATAAACCCACTGCAACATGGTGCTAGGGGGTTTACGGCAGCAGTTGTGCCCCATTCAAGAAGGGCAGCCACAGAGTGCCCACACTGGGATTCTACAAGAACCCCCAGAGGAGATCCGGCAATGTAAGTTATACCTGCATTTAGCTGGTATAACTTACAGACGCCCCCGGGGGTCCTGTAGATCCGTATGCTGTCCAGCGGACAGTGCACAGTTTCCCTCCTCCCATACCATGCACACCCCAGTGGGGTCCCACAGGGCTACCCATACCCCCAGCCCCCTGAAACAGCTGTTGCAGAAGTCCCACAGGGTGACGCTGCCATCCCCCCACCCTTGCTACGAACCGTGAGTCGCCCACCGCAAATGCAGCAATAATCCAGCCCTGGTAGTCTAGTGCCCCCCCAAACTGTACATTAATATAATAAGAAAGATCCCCGTTTTCCTTGTAGTCTAGAGTTCCCCCCTGAACTGTACATTAATATAATAAAAAACGATCCTGTTACCCTGGTAGTCTAGTGTCCCCCCTCCCGATCAGTACATCAATATAATAAAAAACAATCCCATTTCCCTGGTAGTCTAGTGGCCCCCACACCAAGCCATGCCAGCCCACCCAGCACCCCCTCACCTGTCCCCAGCCGGCAATTGGCACAGCCCACCTCTTGCCTCCATGACCAGCCACTGACTGAGTGCAGTATCAGTGCTACTGCACTCAGTTGCACTCTGAAATTAATTTCTGAGAGCGCATCTGTGCAGTAGCGCTAATACTGCACTCAGTCAGTGGCTGGCCGTGGAGGTGAGAGGTGGGCTGTGCCAGTCGCTGGCTGGGGATGGGTGGGGGGTGCTGGTTGGGCTGGCACAGCTGAGTTGGGGGGCCACTAGACTACCAGGGAAACGGGATCATTTTTTATTATATTGCTGTACAGTCTGGGGCACTAGACTACCAGGAAACAGGGATCTTTATTATTTTACGATTGGGGGGCACTGACTACCAGGGCAGGTGACATGCCACATTTATGTGGGTGACCCGGGGTCGGGTATGGTGGGGATGCACTTACCCGCGGCAGTGGGTTGCGGCATTCTAGCCAGGTATGCCCTGTGCAGCTGCATTCGTCGATGTTGCAAGTCACAGGACTCTTTGTTATGGAGACCCTGCCCCTTCTAGAATAGGGTGCAGGGTCAATGTTGCAGTTGTGGGTGGTGCAAGTTGCATTCGGCGGCAACTTGTGCCACCCTTCTAGAATCGGGCCCACTGTTTTTAGCTTTTTTCCCACCTATGAGCTCTTGCTACTAAAGAGCATGCCTGTGGATAGGGTGTGCTCAAAAGAATAGGCCCGTCTCATTGGCATTCCAGACATCAGCCAGCCTATACCCAGACAGAAGTCCAGGCAGCACTTCAATTAACCAGGTTTGTGCAGTGGTGGCATTGGCATCTTGCTTTTTGCTGTATTCTGTTTTGAGCACTATCTGGTGCCACTGTTTCCACCTTGAAAGCCAACCATCTGTAGCCTCAAAACTTGAGTGGCCCATTTGAGTAGCTAAATCTAGTGCCTTTGATTTTAACATGGGGCCTATAGATATGAGCCCCCTTGTCAAGAGCCTGAGAAAACCACAGTGTGAGGGCATCCTTAACCTCACAGTCTTTGCCCTCTCACTTTCTCTTTCAGCTGGGGTTTGTGTTAGAATGTCACTTTGCTAGGATGGCTTTGTGATTTTTCCTTATTCATCCTGCATGGCTCTTTGAGATTTTAAATTCTGGAGCCACTGAAGAGAGTGAACTGGTTGGGTTTTTAACAGCTTCAATCACACAAATGCAATCTGCAAGCATGAGCTCATTTCTTGGCAGAGACATGGCAGCAAACTCTCAGTTCAGAGGACCCTAAGCAAGCTACAGCTACAGCAGAGGTTTAAATTGTTTGCAGCTGATTTACAGCCAGTTACCTGATTACAGTATGCTACAAATGTCAAGGTAATTGACCAAAATCAGCTGAGAATCAGCTGTTAGGCATCATGCTAAAGTGGAGAATTGCAGAACGGGTGTTCTGTTTAACCATTGTGCATTGTAACTTAATATGAGAGCAAATATGTTCCAAAGGAGAAGGCACACTTAAGCGCATCTCACTTAAATGGCTTGTACTGTATTTCTGTTTGTCTGCCTTCCATCACTGGTCTCAGCAGCATCCCACAGCCCCATCACTGACCCATATCATGGACTTACATGATGACCACCACTAGCACAGAGCCATTTTTGGTAGGTGGCCTGCCACCTGGTGTCATGCAGTGCCTGCTGAGGATACCAAGCAAGCCAGGACATTTTCCTTCTGTTTTTTCTCCCCCTGAGGAGTTGGTATGTGACATGGTCATGCACATGCATATTGATGCACCTATGTGCTGCATCAGTGGACTCCCCGCCCAGTATCTACTGTTCCTGCCAGCACTGCCACCTGGCCTATGGCAGGTGGCAGTCAAATGGCAGGAGTCAGGACTCCCCCTCCCCGAGGGAGGAGGCTGTCCTTGGGATGCTCAATCCTTATTCTTCTTACCAGCCCCTGAGCGACCCTCTTGAACTTCCTCTCTCCAGCTTCATTGCATGCCATCTGGTCCTTGTTTGATCATTTGAAAGAGACTTCACTCCTGTACCCTGTTACTCCCTTGAGATACTTGTAAGTCTCCATCATGTCCCCTCTGACTCTCTTGTCTTCCAGGGTATACATGTTGAGACCCCTCACTCTCTCTCCTCATAGGGCTTTTGATGCAACCCTTGCACCATTTTATTTGCTATCCTCTGGACTGCCCCTACCCTGTCTATATCCTTTCCGAGATGAGGCCTCCAGAACTGGACATAATACTCTGGGAGGGGTCTTACAAGTGAGCAATACAGTAGCAATATCACATCCCTTCTCTTGCTGGAATTACCTCTCCCTATGCATCCCAGCATCCCACTGGCCCTATCCACTGCTCTGCCACACTGCCCTGCCACTTTGAGATCATAAGACATGATAACTCTATTGTCCCTTTCCTGCTTAGTCACTGTCAGTACCACTCCCTTCATTCTTTACTCAGCTCCTGGGTTCCTCTGCCTTTGGTGCATGACTTTGCACTTTTGGCATTGAACCCCAAATGCCATGCTCTTAATCACTCTTGAGTTTCCCACAGTCCCTATGCATTCTCTCCACTCCCTCCTAAGTGTCCACCCCACTACATATTTTGATCTTATCTGCAAAATGGCATACCTTCCCTCCCAGCTCTTCTGCAATGTCACTTATGAAAACAGTAACGAAGATGGTCCCAACACTGAGCCCTGTGTCAGCCCACTCATTAGAGTGAGTGCCATTAAATTCTGTCCTGTCATCTATCCATTAACCAGTTCCTTACCCACCCTAGTCTGCTCAATTTCTTTATTTGTCTCTTGTGCGGCACAGTGTCAAAGGCCTTGTAAAAGTAGATCATGTTCACTGCCTTCCCCTGATCTAGTTCCCTGGTCTCCCCATCGAAGAAATCAGTCAGCTTTGTCTGACATAACCTCTCCCCGCTGAATCCACGTTGCCTTTGCTCTTATAGCCCACTGAATTCAAGATACTCTACCAACCTTTCCTTTAACAGGGTTTCCGATAATTTCCTCCGCCACTGATGTGAGACTGACCTGCTTATAGTTTGCTGGCCTACTCCCTGCCGCTGTTCATGCAGTGAGGAACTACGTCTTCGCTCCTCCAGTCCTCCGGAACAATACCTCTTTTCAGTCAGCTGTTGAACAAGGCCATCAGTGGGGCAACTAGCACCTCCCTGAGTTCCTTTGGTACCCTTAGGTGTATCCCACCCAGCCTCATAACCTTGTCCACTTTCAGAACTGCAGTCCCTTCAGGAGCCTTGCTTCTGAAAATGTACTTGTGTCTACCTTCTCCTCCCTTTTTTTCCTGCTGCTTCCTGGTTGTCCATCTCCTCCTCCTTCCACTGAGATGACTGAGCACAAATACCCATTTAGGATGTCTGCTTTTTTCTTGATCCTCTTCTGTGCAGTCTCACCCTACTGCCCTCCTTATCCTTATCCTTATCCTTACTATCCCTCCCCTTGCTCTCCTCTTCCCAGTACCCAAAGAAAGTCTTATCCGCTTTAGTTACCCCTTTGGCTATCCTGTCCTCTGTCTGCACCATTACTCCTCTCACTGCCTTTCCGGCTTCCCTCTTTTTTACTTGGTGCACCTAACAGTTTTTCTCCCTCTGTGTTTCCTTTTATCTCATGAATGCCACCCTTTTTTGCCTCACTACCTTATCCCTCTCCCTGGGGAACATGACAATTTGTTCCTAACAATTCACCCCCCTTCAATAAGCTCCCGACATTACACTCCGGCGATGATTTGCTCCTGTGATCACTCACCTCAGCGACAATTCACTCCCACATGCAGCATTCAGTACAAATCCCAAATATTACAATTGTCTCTCCTGTAAGCAGCAATATAAATATAAATACCAAGCAGCATTCTGAAAGTCAGTAATACCATTTTCTCTCCCGTAAGCAGCATGTATCCTGTTTGGGAATGCACTGAAATAAGAACGCTTACAAGGGGAGTGTGCGAGTGAGGAGTGAACGCTCTCCTAATTACAAGACTACATGCTCTCATCTCTAAATAAAAATGGGTTCTCCAATGTTTTTATTTAAAATATAACAGTCTCCCGTATAAAGAGAGAGAGAGAGAGACACTTTTAGCCCCGTTTCACTCAGTGTAGCAGGATTTACAAATCTACATGCTCTCATCTCTAAATAAAAACGGGATCTCCAATGTTTTTATTTAAAATATGTCTCCCATCTAGAGAGACACACTTTTAACCCCGGTTCACTCAGTGTAGCAGGTTTTTCAGACAGAGCGGCTTCTACGTTAAAAAGGGAAAGTTTAAGCCGCTCCATTACTATTGCACCAGAATATGCTGCAAAACTGAGAGAGAGAGAGAGCGACGACCCAGCATGCTCCTATTTACAGCCTTCACAAGCTCTCTGTCTCTCTCAAAAGCAAATAGGCATCTCAAAGTATTTCTTTAAAAAAATTCAGCCTGCCTGCAAAAGAAAAATGAGCAGTCCGCTTTGTAGGTAACAGTCCTGCTGTAAGCATTTTTCCATCTTTGGCAATTTCTTCTTCTCAGGGAATTTACTGTAGGAGTGGCTTCTACTGACAGAAAGGGAAAGTGAAGCTGCTCACCGGTTATACAGCAGATTTAAAAATGATACTGAGACACTAACACCAACAGTGACAGTTTGTTTTTTTATTCTACTGTGGTCCGGGAGCTAATTGACTCGGGGGTGAGTTGGTGTGGGTGCGAGTGGTCGCCGGAGCGTACTGTTGGGAGTGAATAGTCGGGGAGCAAAATATCAGGAGTGAATTGACATGTACCCCCTTCCCTGGAGAATCATAAAAGTCTCTTTTTCCCTTCTACTTTTACTTAATTCCTTCACACAGAGATCGATTGTCTAAATTATACCCTCCCTTATTTTTCCCCACTATGCTTCAACCCCTCCCTGGCAATCCCCTCATATGAGGCAGTTTCTGAGGAAGTTTCTCATTTCTTTAAAATCTGCCCTCCTAAAGTCCAGAACTGTCATCCTCATGTGGTTTGCCTCTGTTCCTGTCTTAATGCTAAACCGCACTGTACTGTGATCACTGGTACCTAAGACATTGGCCACTGTGAAGCCTATAATACCATCCTTGTTTGTAAGCTTCAGGTCCAGCACTGCCCTGTCACTGGTGGGTTCCTTGACTAGCTGCCTGAGAAAAGCCCCTTGTAGGGAGTCAGAGATGGCCCTGCTCCTTGCCAAAGCTGCAGTTGGAAGGCTCCAATTCACATCGGGCAAGTTGAAGTCCTCAACTAGCAGCACCTCCCCCTTACTTGCCATCCTGATGATGACTTCCCCAAGTGCCTTGTCCAACTCCTCTCCCTGTGCTGGAGGTCACTATACCACCCCTGTATGGATAGCAGCTCCAGTACATGTCTCCAGGATGACTCATAGCTCCTCCAGCACTTCTTTTTCTTCTGGGTACCCCTGTACTTCCATGACCCTAATTCTCTCCTTCACATGTAGTACAACCCTCCTCCCTTCCCTGTCTCTCCTGAACAGACAGTAGCTCAGAATAGCCATGTCCCAGATTTGGCTGTCAACTGCATCATGACTCTGTTATGGCCACCAAATCCAGGCTAGTCTCCACCATAATGGCCTTCAGGTCTAGAATTTTATTTCCCAGACTCCTTGCATTGGCACACATAGCTCCCTATACTTTTCTGCCTCCCTACCTGCTTCCCCCTCTTGTGCTGTTCCCTGAAGCTCCCCCTGACTCCCTCTTCCCTTGCTATCTTCTTCATTACCTGTCTCCTTTTCTCCTTTCATCTTTATTTCCTCACTCATACCCTCCTTTTTCTCTGCCTTGTCCCCACCGCTGTGTTCTTGTGCCCCTGCTCTGAAGGAGCTTACTCCCCTCAGGCTCTCCCTGTAATGCTGCCAGGTACAGTGGTACTCAAAGCCCTGGAAAGGCAGTCGATTAATATTATGTTAATTGCTGTTACTGACTCTATCCTCACTAGGATGAATCATAGACATATCATTGCTGCTATTTTCATCAACCTTGCTAAGGTCTTTGATTCTGGAGAAGTTGAGAGACACAGGTCTTTCTGCCCCAGCAGTTGACTGGTACAGATCTTTCCTCTCAAGCTGTCTCCAGTCGGTGGTGGGCTGCAATGTCTTGCCATGTTACCATCCAGTCTGGAGTTCTATAGGACTCCATCCTGGGTCCCATCTTATTCTCTATTTTCTTAATTTTCTCCCATTCATCTACACTGTCTCACATTACTAGGATTACTAGGATCTGTAGACATAAGGAGGCCGAGGCCCATCGGGAATGTCTCCTACAATAATGTGGGTAAAGATCAATATTAAGTTTTCCAATTTAGAGGTTTATCAAGTCTCTGTTTGACCATGTGCTGAGGAAGCGTATTCCAGAGTTTAGCTGCCCTTATTGAGAAAAACATTCACCCTTCTATTTGTGTGAATATATGGGATGATGAGCTGTTTATTATGCGATCTCAGCGGGATATGGCGAGCATGAAAATAAAAGTCACATTCCTAAGATAAAACTATCCTGGAGTATTTTATAGATCTGTAAGATATCGCCCCTAATTCTTCTCTCATAGAGAGTTACTAGACCAGTGGCTTTAAGTTTATCTTTGTATTGATGTTTTTTTTAACATGGGAATTCATTTTGTAACTCTGTGCTGAACCTGTTCAAGTAGTTTTATGTCCTGCTTGATATGGGGCTTCAAAGGGTGAACAGAAATCTAACATGAGAGAGATATAGATATTAGGTTATTGTAAGATATGTTGAGAATAATCACTGGATATGTTGTTCGAACTTTAAGCAGCAATGAACGGTGCCAAAAAGCCTTTCGGCACTATGCATTGCTGCTTAAAATTGAACCAGCATAATATTCGGTGGTGATTTGCATATGCAGCCCATGATGCTTTGCATTGTGGGGGCATGTGTGATTTTGTATTTCTTTGAAACTTGGCTTCCCGGCCAAATGCCCTTTGGGGTAACCATTGCCTCAGTGCTTGTGCACAGAGATTCTTTGTCTTTTAAATTGTTTTTGTGTGTCTATATATATATATATGTTCTGTATAGAGGTACAATAAAATATGCATTTGTGTTGGTGAAAGTACGTTTAACACAATTAAGTAACCTGTTTGCAGTTTGTGAGATTTTTTTACAACGTGAAGTTGAAAAAAGTTAATTATTGATAATGACTCCCAAATCTCTTTCCTTAGTGACTGTACCTAGGGTATGACCATAGATAGAATATGGATAATGTGGATTATTGAACCCAAGATGTAATATAACACATTTATCTTGGTTAAGCATCATTTTATTATCAGTCGACCATTTAGTAATGGTATTTAGATCTTTGAGTAATGATAAATGTTTACGTGTATTAACTTCAGCTCCAATTTTCATGTCATCTGCGAATTTGACTATGTGATTATTTATATGTAGGTCCCCTATAAATAGATTAAATAAGGTAGGTCCCAAAACAGAACCTTGTGGGACTCCGCTAGTCACATCCGCTGGTGTGGATAAGTTACCATTAATTCTAACTTTTTGGGTTCTGTCTGTCAGCCAGTTATAAACCCAATAGACTAGTTGATCTGATAGTCCAATAGTAGTTAATTTGTTAATACATTCCAAATGGGGGACTTTATCAAAAGCCTTACTAAAATCTAAGAGTATGACCTTGACTGGTGCCCAATTATCTAGACTAGTACTAATCTTCTTATAGAAGGAGATTAAATTGGTAGTGCATGATCTTCCCAGTGTAAACCCATGCTGAGTTGAGTCAGTATATTGTAAAAGAGCTAATTCTGTTTCAATTCTTGATTTAATCAATTGCTCTAATAGTTTACAGAGGATGGATGTAAGACTTATAGGCTGGTAGTTATTTACTTTGCTTTTGTCACCTTTTTTAAAAATAGGGACCACAGCAGATATTTTCCAGTCCATAAGTACATGGGAGGATGAAACAGATTTGTTGAATAGTATTGTAATAGGTAGGGAAAGAGTAGTTATACAGCCCATAATTATTTTAGGATGAATCCTGTCAGGACCTGGTGAGCCACTATTTTTACATTTATTTATGGCTTCAGTGATATCATTCACGTTAAATAATGTTGGAAAGGAATCAATGACTGCTTTACGGAGTTGGGCTTGTTTAGGGTTATAAACTGAGCAGAAATAGTTATTGAGTGCTGTAACTTTTTTGTTGTTATTAATAAATTATTAATTAAAATTTGCCCAACCTCATGTGCTACATTTTTTTTTGCATTAATGTTTTACATTCACATGTATGTGACTGACACTACTCTTTGTCTTTGATGTCTCAATTTCAACCTTGGAATCATTGCTACAGTGCGACTTCAACAATGTCCAACGTCGGTTCCTCTCTAACTTACTCAGGGTTAACATGAAGAAAACTGTGTCTATGACCTTTGTCACCAGCCAAGAACTCACCAGACTCTGCCCCTCCTGTTTTCTTCTCCCTGGATGACACTCCTCTTGAGTTTGTCCCCTGTTTCAAATATCTCAGTGTTTGGTTGGATAGCAGGCTCAACTTCTCTAGCCATACTGATGCCATTCACAGCAAGCTGCACCACAAACTTGGTGCCCTCTACCACAGGAAGCATTGTCTGTTATCCCAATTCTGCCATGAGCTGATTACTAAGATAGTGCTCCCAGTGTTTGACTATGCAGATGCTGCTTATGGCACTGCACTGTCCTCCTCCCTTGCTAGTCTAGACACCTTCTGCAATGCCTTCTGACATTTTGCTACTAATGGTCCTCCTTGTGCTCGTATTACACCCATTACACTTCCCTTTCTACCCTCCCACGTTGCTTATGTACTGTGCAACCTTATTTTCTAAGTATCAGTCTGACTCTTTGTCCTCCTATCTTTCCTCTCTCCTCTTCTCATTCCTCTTCCTCCTATTATCTTCTCTCCCATGGCTCTTGTATTTTCTCCATTCCACACTCCAACTCTGCTGTAGGGAAATCTGACTTTTGTCCCACAACTTTTCTCCATCTGGAACAATCCCCCTTCTACCCTCCACCTCTCCTTTCCTTTCTTTCCCTCAGATGCAAGCTCAAACCTCTTGCTGTCCCCTCCTTTTCCTGCTCTGGCCATAGTTAATTCTGCCATGCAGTTCTTGTATGCTTAGCCTTATTGCTCCTGAACCAGTGTTTTAGTTCTGATATACTAACCTGTAAACAGTTTACTGTATTTTAATATTGTATTTTGTATTTTAGCTGTACCTTGCATTGTTCTACCATGTATACTTTGCATATTCTGCCTATACATTGTATATTTTGCCTCCCTATTTCTAGCACCTGGAAATGAGCCTTGGTTCAGTGTACCTTCCCTGGTTACCAATTTTCAATAAATAAATAAATAAATAATGTTGCCCAGTGCAGTTCTTCACCACACCCCAGAGGTCTATTGATTAATGATGCCAAATGCAATTGCTTTCCTTGCCCCAAGGGCAATTAGTTAATTCCATCAGATGCAGCTGGGCACCAAGCACTGGAGGGGCTATTGGGTAATGCTGTCTGGTGCGACTATCCTTTGGGCCCTGCAGGGGCTATCAATAACTGATACCAGTGTGGCTGTGCTTGGAGTTGGGCAGAAGCTGTTCATTGATGCCATCCATTTCATCTGTTCTCTGTGCCCCAGAGGGCTATTGATTAATGCCGCAAGGTGCAGGTATTCTCTGTGCACCAGAGATGCCTTTTGATGAATGCCAACCAGTGTGGCTGTGCTTTGAGCAATGGAGGAGCTGTTTATAAATAACATTCATTGTGGCTGTTCTCTGAGCCTTGGCGTGCAACTGATTAATGCTGCCTGGTGCAGCTATTCTCTGAGCCCCAGAAGGGATACTGATTAATGCCATGCAGTGCATCTGTGCTCTGAACCCTGCAGGTGCTCTTGATTAATGCTGGTGGCTGCAACTGTTCTCTGAGCCCCTGAGAGCCAATGATTAATGCAGCCATGAAGTAAAACATTGCACTGTAATTTATATTTACTTGGTGTGCTGGTATAATTGTTACTGATGAACTCGACATTGCCTCCGGTTACAGTCAGTTGATTAATATTGAATGGAGAACTTCCTTTTAAAGATACATGATATTCAATTCCAAATCCTCCAATCACCCTCAAAAGACATATCTTTAAAAGTATCATACATATAAGCTGGCCCAGTGGCATGGAGGGTTGAGGCGCAGGATGCCTTACCTCCACCCACAACAGCAAACTGGGTTTGGAAGTACTACTTCACTGAAAAAGTGGTGGATGCCTGAAACAGACTGCCAGCAGAAGGGGTGGAGGCAAAAACAGTAGGGGGCATCAAGCATACATGGGATAGACTTAGGGAAATATTAGTTAATAGGCAGGGATGAGGGAGGGAGGGTTGCTGGAGCCCATTTATGGTCTGCAGAGACAGACTGGGCAGTGACCAACTGGCAGACTGGGTGGGCCAAGTGATCCTTTTCTGTCGACAAATGATATGTTTCTGTGTTTCAATGTTTCATTAGTCAATATCTCTCAGTCATGAACAACAACTGCACATGGTGATATTATTCAACAGCCCCTCTCAGCTTAGAGCACAGCTGCATCAGGTGGAATTAATTGACACTTCTCTGGGGATCAGAGAACAGCTGTACCTGGCAGCTTGAATCAGTAGCCCCTTCAAGGCTCACAGGAAAGCTGCACCAGGTGGCATTAATTAGTATCCCCTCTGGGGCTCAGAGAACAGCCATACCACGTGGCATTAATCAGTAGCCCTCTAGGCCACAGAGAACAGCTGCAATGAGTGGCATTAATGAACAGCTTCTCCATGGCTCAAGGCACTGCCGCACTGGTGATATTTATCAATAGCCCCTGCAGTGCTCAGAGGACAGCTACGCCTGACAGCATTAATGAATAGCCCCTGCAGCACTTAGTATGCAACTGCACTGGGTGGCATTAATAAATTGCCTCTGGGTCAAGGAGAATAGCCACAGCTGTTGGCATTAATCAGTAGCACTCTGTGGTGTGGAGTACAGCTTCACCTGGCAGCATTAATCAATAGCTCTCAGGGCATGGAGAACAGTTGTACATGGTGATATTAATCGACAGCCCCACTGGTGCTTGGAGCACAGCTGCATTAGGCAGCATTAATCAATAACTCTCAGTTGCACAGAGAACTAACATACAGTACTTGGCAACATTAATCATTGTTTCTTCAGGGCAAAGAGAACAGCCACGCATAGCAGTATTAATAATAGCCCTCCTTAGGGAGAATAACTGTGCCAGTTTAATGATTCAATTTCCTTCCTGGTCTCAGAGAAAAGCTGCTCCGTGCAACATTAACCAATAGCCCCTCCAGGTCTCAGGACACAGCCACAGTGGGTAGCATTAATAAACAGCCCTTTAAGGCTTGGAGAACAGCCTCACATGACAGCATTAATTAACAGCCCCTCTGGGGTTTGGAGCACAGCTGCATAAGGTGGCATTAATAAGTAGCTCTCAGGGTTGTGAAGAACAGCCACACTTAGTGGCATTATTCACTAGTCCTCCTGAGCTCACAGAACAGACTACCCAGCAACATTAATCACTAGCCCTCTTGGGCTCAGGGAACAGCTGCACCCATCAACAATAATCAAAAGCCCATTGTAGCTTGGAGCACAGCTGCACTGGGTACCATTAATCAACAGCCCTTTTGGGGCTCAGAGAATAGCCTTACTGGGTGGCATTATTTCCTTGTGAGCATTAATTTCAAACAGTCTGAATGCATCTGCACAATGCAATAGGGTAGTATAGGCCAAATAGGGTTTTGGAGAATGAAGGGGCTGCTACTACTATGCAGGTCACTGGTTCATCTTCACCTGGAATACTGTGTGCAGTTTTGGAGTCTGCATCTAAACAAGGACTGAAACAGAGTGTAGGCAGTGCAGATGAGGGTAACCAAGATTCTCCAGAGACAGCAGGAAATGATGTTTGAGGATAGGATGCCACCTCTGAACATGTATACACTTAAGGTGAAAAGGGAGAGAAGGGATTTGACTGAAACATACAAATTCCTCCACAAGGCAAATAAAGTGGATATTGGGGAACAGTTCAGACTGAGTGGTAAAACAAACACCAGGGGAAACTCCAAAAAGCTTGAGGGAGGCAAGTTGAAGTGTGGTACCAGGAAATACTTCTTCATGGAGAGGATGGTGGAGGGGAAGGGAGGAGTAGGCTGCTGGAGGAGCAGGTGGTCTTTGTGAAATTACTTGGGAGACTCCAACAAGGGTGGGACAGGTACAAGGGTTTGGCAAAGACAACTCCAGAAAGAAAATGGAGAAGGGGGAGTGTGGAGAGTGTAAAGATCCCCTAGAAATCTCTCATTCAACACTGGTCAGGTAGGAATAGACAGGCAAGATGGGCCAAATGGCCTTTTTCTACTGACAGACTCTGTTTTTAAAACAGCACAGAAACCTTAATATATATTTTTTCTCCTCAGCAGATCATCAGCACCTGTCTGATGAGGCCAAGTGATTTCAATTACACCATCAAACCTAAAAATTGCCACAACTAGGTGAGCAACAGTGGTTCTTCAGTCGCACATTTATCCTCTGCTAAAAATGGCAAATGTTCTCAAAATACATTTCCACACACAGATTCGATATCTTTCAGCAATCCACAATGGAAATCTATGAAAATGAAGAGGAAACACTTCCTTTCCTGTTGTCCTGCAATAGCTCCTGTGTAGTCTCATTCTGTGCTATTCATCCAAACTGCACACATGGCCCCACTTACTCTTGATGCCACTTTCTGTGATTGAATAGAAAAAAAAGGGAAAAAGAATTTTTAATTAGCTGAAATTTTGAAAACCATTAAAAACTGGCAAAACTCAGTAGAATGTAGACATATAAATGGCTTCACTCTGCAACTCTTTCTGCTGCCAATTGATACTATATACGACAACAGGATGTACTCCACTACTGAGTTTTTATCAATTTGTATAACTCAAAAAGTGTAAAACTAGCAAAAGTTTAAAAAAATGCTTATTTTCCCACAATGTTTGTATTTCAGCTTCACTCCAGAGCATCACGGTTAATAACTGGCTACAGTTACTTGTCAACGAATGCTACAAATCCACCTCTCACTTATCTGCCGCACTTATTTTCTGTCTCAGTGGCTGAGCTACCTTTTGTTATATTTGCTCACAATCTAAGTTGTTGCTCTTTGAGTCGCTTGTCCTCACATCCTCACCACCATTTTACTCGTTGACTATAAATTGTTTTTTTCTTGTTTTATATTTCCACTATGCTGCTCCTATCACTCTTTTCCCCTTCTTGTTCTCCCTCACTTCTCTTCCCCTCCATCTTTCCTTACTTCCCCCTGCACTCTTTCTTCTTCCTCTTCCTCTTCATCTTCATCTCCCAACCTCCTATCCTCTTGTCTCCCAGCCTCCTATCCTCCTGTATCCCAGCCTTATCTCATTCTCCCTGGCATTCTGGTTGCAGTCGCCTTCTTCTTGGCTTCGTCTTGAATCTCTCAACTCCTTCCTTTCCTCTTACCATGCTAATTGTTATTCTTCTTTTTCACCCCCTTCCTCTTCTTCCCATAAGAATTTCATAGGTTCTCTTAAACTGCTTGTTTCTGTACATCTTTCGGATGAGATGTTAAACCAAGGTCTGGCTTGTTCACCATTAATATTTTTCTGTACATTTGGATGCTATCCACAAGAAGCTTCACCCAAAGTTTGGGGTGCTATACAGAAATAAGAGAAGAATTCCACTTCCTGTATGTAGAGAGATCCTCATTAAGATGATTCTGCCTATTTTTGACTATAGAGAGATTGGCCCAGATATTCAAACTACGCCTGGCTGTGGCGCAAGCTTGGGTGCAGCTCAACCTGCCTGCGCAGGGGTGTGGACTAAGTGATAGTCAAAGGAGCTGCGCCATGGCTCAGCAGCTTTGAATATCGCACCCTGGCCACCCCCAGTGTGCATGGCGCAGTGGCACTGCACCAGCGCAAGTGGCTAGAGTGGAGCATGGAGATGCACTAGCGCAAGTTCCATTGCGCCATGCACAGCAACCGCGATATTCAAACGTTGACATGCAAATGGGGCCATAATGTATGCAAGGCACACATGAGACCATTTGCATGTCATTATGGCCCCATTTGCATGCTGGTGCACCAATCCCCTATGACTTGCACTTGGCACCCTGCCAGGCAGCAGCCGTCGGGGACTGACACCCCCTGCAGCCCGATCTCGGGCATCTGTTAAAAAAAAAGTACTATATCCCTGGTGGTCCAGTGGACCGCTCTCTGCCGATCACGGGCATCTGTAAAAAAATCATATATCCCTGGTGGTCTAGGGTACAGCCCCTCCACCCGCCCACTTGAGCCTCACCGCCCGCCTCCCCAGGCAGCTGGTGGGCGGCAGCACCCACCTGCCGACTGACACCTCAGTAGGGCTGCACACCCATTGGTTTACAGTGTGAGCCAATGGGCATGCACCCTACCCGTACAACACATTCTAGATATGTGAATCATTCAGTGTCAGTCAGTCGGTGGCGGGGCGGCAGGCAGGTGGGGTGCTGCCGCCTGCCCGGCTGACCAGGGGAGTGGAGGCGGTGAGGGTCGGTGGGCGGGTGGGGAGGGATACCCTAGACCACCAGGGATATACAATGTTTTTTTTTACAGATGCCCGCGATCGGGCAGAGAGCGGTCCACTGGACCTCCAGGGATATAGGACTTTTTTTTGCCAGATGCCTGAGATCGGGCAGAGAGCGGTCCACTGGATCACCAGGGATATTGGATGGGGAGCTTTCTTTAAACAAATGCCCATGATCAGGCATGGGGGGGGTGCCACCAGGTGCAGCCAGAACTCAGGTGGCCACCCACAGGTGACAGCTGCTGTGTTGTGCCCTGCAATTCCGCAGCTCACCTGTGGGTGGCCATCAGTTGTTCCTTTCTTTTTTTTTGGCTTAATTTTGTGCTGGCGCAGGTAGGGGTTGCACATGCATGGCTCTGCACATCCCGGGCTGAATATCGGGCTGTGCAGGTTATGCATGGGAACACCCCGCTACCTGTGTCTGCATACATTACTGATGCACTCTGGCGCATTGGGATTTGTGCCGTGCACTTTTCCCTTTTGAATATCGTGCCGGGGCACATCAGTGGGTTGCGCATGATGCAACACTGTTGCACCATGCGCAACCCTTTTGAATATCTGGGCCATTGTTTATAGTGCTGCTCCAAAGTCTTCTTTAACTAGACTGGACCCTCTCTTTCACTCCTTCTGTTGTTTTGCCCTTGATAAACCCTTATGTACACATCATTGTACCTTGTATTCTTACCTCTCCCTCCTCTTTCATAATGCCAGGTACCTTAACCAGTGTTATCTTTATCTCTAAATTTTGGTTTGACTCTCTGCCCTCGTATCTTGCCTCCCTCTTCTCCTTTCCTCCTTTATCCTCATCCTCTTACTCTTTATGCAATGCTTGGTCTCGTTCTGTTGTAATCCCTCAAAATGTAATCTACTGCCGGTCAAGCTAATTTCTCATTTTGTTTCCCTAAACTTTGGGGTTCCCTTCCCCTTCTATCTGCTCTGCTCCTTCCTTTCCTACTCTTAAATCCCTTCTCTGTGATATCTCTACCCACTCCTGCATTTGTTTCGAACATTGTTTTGGTCCCCTTTACCTGCAACTCCCTATCATTATCCTTAGTATTTTCCTTCTCCCTAGCATCAGTCATTCCCTTTGTTCCTAAGTTGATATGTTAATTACTACTTAATTGATCTTTTGCCAGTTCCACAATTTGCTGTATGTAATCTTCTTATTATCAATTTATTCTTAAGCAATATTGTCTTATTTATTTTGTTATACTTATTTCCATTCAGTATATTTTTAACTCTGTATTTTGTATCTGATCTGTTTTCCTCCCCCCCCATGTTTCCGGATATGAGGTGTTACCAGCTCAGTATGTCTTTCCTGGTAAAACCTTTGAAATCAATCAATCAATCAATCAGTCAATGTTTGTTATAGAATCTGCACTCAGATGACTGTGACACTTGGATATCCGTCTAAGATCATGGGAATGCATGAGGTGGGATATCTTAATACTGACTGTATTTTGCACCCTAGTGTATATGACGAATTACCATGAAAGTGCATTACAACACGTGTACTAAATTATATCTACTGGGTATATTACTGTAAAAATTATCATCTTATCTAACAAAGCTTTCATAGGAATTTCAGAGTTCTTTTTTTTTTACATTTATTCTGCTTTTTTCCTGGCAGGACCCTTCTGTCGGAAACATCCCTGGTCATGGCCCCCAGGACTCCCACCTACTGCCCATTGCCATTGCTGCTACCAGTCACCTCTGGCTTACCCCCCCAGAGGGTGGGGCTGTGGCACCAGTCTCTGGTATTTGGTGCCATGGGCTAGTATCTAGTTGGGAGAGCTTCTGGAGGCAGAGGCTAACTGAAGTCCCAGGACAGGGGTCCCACCATGTTTTTCCTTCCCTTGTAGGCTGAGGCAGAGACATGCAATGACGCCAGCATCTGTTCCACCCCAGAGAGCATCAATTTTTTTTGCGTTGCATACAGGGCAGCAACCTGTGCAATCATGGGTCCCCCCCTTCTCCCCAGAGAAGGAGAGCAGTCCTAGGAATGCTCAATCCTTCTCCCCCAGGCCAGCCCTCCGACAACCCAAGTCCATTCCTGAACCCGGGTCGACGGCATCGCAAGCAGAAATCCAACCGCTGCACCGATGGGCTGGCTGGAATTACAGAGTTCTATCTGTAACTTTATTTAAAGAACAGTGTCTCCAAAGTTCTTGTTCCTTTTAACTTTAGTTTGTAATATTTCATTCATTATCAAATGATCTTTCTCTTTACAAAAAAGGCTAACACATTTCGGTCTTCAAATTCTTATTTAAGCAAATGTATTTTTTTAATTGCCGAACAATTTAATAATTGTTGGGTTACATAGCTCTTAACTATATGGGAATACTTTATCTTGCTTAAAAAAAAACACACTTTATTACTGATATTTACAAACACATTTCTAAATTTCTAATTTTCTTGCATTAACGTAAATTTTTTTTAATTCAAGGTAATGGGTCAATTTTTGGCACATTTTTATAAGTGCAGTATTTCACTCCAGGATGCGCATTACAGGATTATAATTACAGGTGACTCCATTTAATGATTGGATAATGAGCTCCAATCAAACACCGTAATAATCAGGTATGGCATCATACCCAGTTATTACAAGGCTTTCTAGTGGTTGTCCTTCTCAGTGGGAAACACTGCTCTTGTGCCAGATGCTCAGTGCTACCTTTCATTTGCACTGTCATCTTTTCATTACTACTCTCAGACTCACTATCTTTACTGCAAGTAAAACCCTCTCTCCTACCAATTCAGAGATGTCAGCAGCAGTGGGTGAGGGTATTTTACTTTTGTTTTCAGCCTGGCTCCTGGGTTTGATTTGTTCAAGTGGGTCTCTTTGCTCTACCTCTCTCACACTGACTTCTTGCACCAGTAATTATAAAAACTAAAACATAGACGGCTGTGTGTCTATGGATTTTTTTCTTACACCCCCTTGGTATTTGATGATTTAATAAATCTCTTGAGTGTCGCTCTAAAGGTTAATGGGTCATTGCGCACCTCATAAACATCCATAACACATGTTCGCCTGTGCATTATTCTTTATGTAATGCATGCTCCAGCAGCATAGTAAGACATAAGGCCATAGGCCAAGTGTCCTTCCACCTCTAGGAAGTGCATTAAATAAAGAATATTGTATGGATTTAGGTGTGTTATGAGATTTTTTTACAGCCCTGAGGTGCGTGATACTACATAATCCATGAGAGCAAAGCTCAAGTGGTTTAGAAATGTAACACATACACCAAAGGGGTGTAAAAAATCAGGAACAAAACTGATGTCTATTACTTTATTTTTATAATTACTGGTTAGAGAAAAAAGAAGCCTTGCCAAACATGGGAGAGTAACTCAAGGGTTGAGCACCATAATACATGTTTGTGACATTACAAACATGTATTCTAGAGTTTGACAGCAACTGGTTTTAGATTAATATCAACCTGAACGAGTAATTATAATCATATAATGGACAACCTGTCACAGCTTATTGCTTATTTATATGAAAATCTAGAAGATGTTTCCCAATTGTCCTTTTAACTGTCCAAGAATAGTGATTAGATTCACAGAATTGGCTTTGTTTAAATACAAAGCCCAAAACATCAACTTCATTTTCTTATATTTTGTTTTACATTCTAGAACAGACATTCTACCACCTTGTACACAGTAAAAAGTTTTACAGTTTTATTAAACTGTCTTTGTCTTTAAAAGAGTTTTGCCTTTGTTTCTCTGTTTTAAAAAATGAATAAATGTTTAGTACATAATTAGTAAAATGGTTGAGGCCAAGCTGAAACTTTTATGCTACCAATGAGCATTACTGATGAAGGTATATAATGAAAGCCTTACTTCCCAATGCAAACTCCTGGTATTATGATATGTTTGAAACACTACTGGCACCATCTGCTGGGGTAGTATGACTGATTTAAAGGGGTGCCTCATGGAGATCACGTGATGCAGAGTGCTGAGCAGAAGCTCCTCCGTTAAGCTCCTGCCTCCCAAATATAAATTCGCCTTTTTTAATCATTAAAACCTATCTAATTCCTCTACCTACGAATTCTTCCATTGTTTAAGCATCCTGTGCTCCACTTTTGGGTGTCAGTGCAGTAGATGGAGGCTTATATGAAGAAAGCCCCGCAGAAACATACCCCCCCGCCACTCCTGAAAAGGCCTCAAAGAAATCCCGAGCCTCGAGTGGCCCAGATAAGCCAGATCCTTCATGTCAAGCTGGGGAACAAGAGCCTTTAACACTCAATAGGTTCTTGGAAGAATTTAAACCATTTCGAGAAGAGATGAAAGATATGGTGACTGATTTGAAATCTTGCTCCAGAAAATTGGATGAAGTTTCTCTCATGGTTTCTGACAATACTGCTCAAATAGTCTCAATGGAGAGGAAGCTGGAACGCCTAGATCCTGAACTGCTGTCAACGAGACAGAAACTATCTCATTTAGAAGCTAAACTTGAAGATTTGGAGGGCCGTAGCCACAGAAATAATGTTGTAATACTCGGGCTCCCAGAAGGGGAAGAGGGCCAGCATGCTGTAGGTTTTTGTACAGAAGCTGGGGGACCGGGTTGCTGGTCCCTCTCCCTTCGGTCCAGTGTACATAATAGAGCGTGCTCATCAGTCCCTGCGACCAAAGCCCCCACCTGATGCTTCCTCCCCGTCTCATTATCTGCCGCTTCCTGAATTATATGGAAAAGCAGCATTTTCTGCAGAAAGTCAAGGCTTTACAAGAAGTTCGTTGGGAGAAGGCAAAGTTGAGAATTGCACAAGACCTCTCTGGTTCGGTCCGTCTGAAGCGGAAAGTGTTTCACCCTATTGTATCTAAAATTATTGCAGCAGGTTTAAAATTCACGATGGGGTACCCAGCCAGGTTGCAAGTCTCAGTAAATGGTTCCTGGTTTAATTTTGAAGATCCTGAAGCTGCGTTGTCAAGTCTTAAATCTATGCTACCAGATTTGTTCCAGATGACCTGAGAGTGCCGCTGGAGTATCGGGATTCATCAAGATCTGCTGTTGGAACTGCTATTCGTTTTCCTTATGGAGAAAGCATTTTCCACTAACTGAGATTTGACTTGTTTGTTTTCTCATTTGGATCTGGGTTACTCGTATAGGGCCTAGCTGTTATCATTTCCATGCCCTGGCTGCCTGGTGTTAACTTTGTTTCAGGGCGAAACCCTTTTGGGTTCTGGTGATGGCTCACTCAGGACTGCAGTGTGGAGTTTATTACACATTTAGTTGTTGGGTGTTGCATATAGGGGGAAAGTTTTGGGTTGTTGGATTTGTGACTAGTTTTTATGTATTAGTTTGTCAGGCTCTGGAGCGGTTTCAGGCTTTCATTGCCTTTTTGCCATACCTGTTGGTCTGGGAGATAACCACAAGAGGGTGCGGCTCACCTAGTTAATATACGCCTGGGTGGTCTCGAATTCGAGAAGGATCTCTCTCAGTTTTTGTGCTGCTCTAGCTTTGCAGGGGGTACTTTGGAGTTAGGGGCTGGCAACCCCTGGGTAGTCACATTTCGTAATTTTCTCTTTTCAGGGTCTCGTTTCGGTTGTCATCTAGTTTCTCGTTTCTCGTTCTCAGCTCACGATTGGGGTTATCCCTCATTATTAGTTTTCCCTCTGGTTCTGGTCTTGGTGCAGTTCTCTAATGGGGACAGGCAACTTCTATTTCTGATTCTGGTGTTATGTGGCTACCTGTCATATTCACGTTTTTGATAGCTTGTGTCATTTTCCCCAGCCTATTGGATTCACTACCATGTGTCCATAGGCTCTGGAAGCTCAAGACTGCTCTTCAGGTATTAAGGACCTGCCAAATCTGCTCGTAATTTATGTTTGTATCTAGAGATATAAGTGGGTTCTCATCAGTAGAGGATAATTCAGGGGGCGGGAGAGGGAGAAATGACCCAGTGCTGTGCTAAACGTTGCTTGTGACAGATTGGGGGTTGGGAAGGGGTGGGAAGTACAGGTTTTGTTTGGGGGTGGGGATGTACAGGGGTTTAAAATCGGGCTATTTTCAGGGGGGTTAGGGTGGTGGGAGGGCCTTACAGCAGCAACTGGTAGGGTCAGATTACACGTATTATATACCCTGACGCAGGGCCAAATTTATTAAACCTAATAGTTATTATCAGGTGGCTAAGGAAGTGACTTTTGCAATGTGGAACGTGAAGGGGATCAGGAAAAAATCTAAACAATATCAGGTTCTTAAACATTTAAGCCTTTTATGTTCACAGATAACTTTTTTACAGGAATCACATTTATTAGAAGTAGAAGCTTCACAGTTGAGGAGACAACAGGTATGAGGCCCAAGGCTCCACCAATAGTTGGGGGGTCATGCTTATTATTAACAGGGGCATTCCCTTTGTCGCTACACAAGTTATCAAGGATCCCGAGGATAGGTTTGTTTTAGTTAAAGGTACTCTCTGGTCAGTCCCATTGCTACTTGGCAGTATATATGGTCCTAATGTGAATGACCCTGGGTATTTTATGAGACTTGTAAACTTAATCCTGCCTTTGCTTCCTATAAGGATTATTTTGGGAGGTGACTTTAATCAAGTCGTAGATTCTAATCTTGACAGGTCAGGTAGTGGATCGGGGGGATTTCTCCAGGCCAGAGGGCTCTCAGAGACCTACTGGATCAATGCGGGCTCTGTGATGTCTGGCGCATCTTATACCCAGACTCCAAGGAGTTTACCTATAGGTCATTGGTGCATGGCTCGCAGTCCCACATCGATTACATTTTTATTTCTCAGGCTCTCTTGTTTGGGGTTAGGACTTCATCGATCCAACCTGGTCCTGTCTCCGACCATTCATTGGTGCTATGTAAACTGGCATTCCACGATTTTTCAAACAGGGAAACAAGATGGAAACTTAATGACCAACTGCTTAAAGATTCTAAATACTGTAAGCTCATAAGGGAACAAATCGAGGCCTTTTTCTTGTCCAACCCTTTAGACAGTGCAAAACTGGATATCATATGGGGGGCCTTTAAGGCCTACATGAGAGGGACTTTTATTTAGTATGGCGGTGACTAGAAAAAGGGCTAGGGAGAATGAACTATTATCATTACTATCCCAAATTCGGGCACTCAAAATTAACATTTCGGCTAATACTCCAGAAGAAGACAGGAGGAAGCTCCTATTGCTGAGAGATAGATACTTAGTGTTGCTCCGGGAAAAGGCAGAATTAGCTATCATATGTACTAGAGCTAGTTATACTGATCAAGGAGAGAAGGCGGGGCGCCTATTGGCACTCCGTATCAAGCAACAAGAATCTGCGAGATTCATCCCTTCAATTAGGGCGTCTGCTGATGTGTCTCTGAAAATACCTCCTACTGAGATAGTTCAAGAATTTGCTTTATACTATAAAATGCTGTACAGTGACATGGAGCACCCCCCCAGTCCTGAGAGTGTGGAGAAGTATCTGATGGACTCCCATTTGCCCTCCCTCCCAGCACATCACAAAGACTCTCTAGTCTCTCTTATATCACAGGAGAAAATTGCTGAGGTCATTAACGGATTACCTTCAGATAAAGCTCCCGGTCCTGATGGATTCTCTTCCCTTTTTTACAAGACGCTTTGAGATTTCTTATTACCAGTACTTAATCAATTATTCCAACACATTCTTTCTGGGGCAGAGGTTGATTCTCACCTCTTTGAGGCCTTGATTGTACTTCTTCCCAACCCAGACAAAGATCCAGAGCTTGTCCAAAGTCATAGACCTATATCTCTCCTAAATCAAGACATCAAAATTCTTTCAAAGATTTTAGCTAATAGGCTAACTGTTGTACTCCCTGAGTTAATAGGCATGAATCAGGTAGGATTTATGAAAGGATGCTCATCAGCTGACCACCTCTGTACATTATCTCATGTCTTCTCAGCTACCAGAGACACCGAGTTCCCCGCAGGCCTGGTCTCTCTGGATGCCGAGAAGGTGTTTGATCGGGTAAACTGGAGCTTTTTGTTCAAGGTTTTGAGTGCCTTCAGATTCCCTCCTGTATCTTGGGTGGCTGCACTATATAAAACCCCTACAGCAAGAATTTTGGCAAATGGGGCTTTCTCTAATTCCTTCCCACTCCATTCAGGGACTAGGCAGGGCTGCCCCCTATCGCCTTTGTTATTCAATTTATATTTGGAACCTCTCATTCAAAATACTCTCAAAAGTATCTCTATACAAGGCATTTGGGTTGGGTGCCATGAAATCAAAGTCATTGAGTATGCAGATGACTTTTTGATACATCTATCCCACCCGGCATCATCTGTACCGGCCCTACTTAATGAAATAGCTCGATTTAGTGAGCTATCTAATTACAAGCTGAATGCCAGTAAATCCTTATTTTTCCATTAAACCACAAGGTATTTAAGAATGATATCAGTCCCTTAGGTTTATGCTGGACTCCCAGATCATTTAGGTATTTGGGCATTAAGCTATCCCGTAACCCCTTAACATGGTTTAAGGATAACCTCAACTCCCTCTCACAGCTTATTATTCATGACCTTGACAGATGGTCTAAAATTCCCATATCATTATGGGGCAGGATTAATATAATCAAGATGAATGTTTTCCCTAGAATTTTTTAACCCTTAACTTGTCTCAATACTTTTATCCCTCTACGCTGGTTTAAAAAATTACATGGTATATTCAGTAGATTTATCTGGGCTGATAAATATCTCCATTTGGCCTATTACAAACAAGCTGCTCCAAAATTTGAGGGGGGGCTGCGAATTCCCCACATGGCTGTATATTATTGGGCCAGTCACTTAGTAAAATGTTTGAGATGGGTATCCCCGGGCCCTGAAAAGGAACAACCGGTATGGCTTAGGATCGAATTAGATGCAATTAAAGCTAAGAACCTGGACCCCCTAACTCTATTTTACCTCAAAATATCACAGGTACGTATAGCTGATTGTCCCACAGTAGGTATCTCATTAAGAGTATATGCACAGTTATGCTCATTTCTACATTATTCCCCCCAGACTGACTTAGCTCAGTCCATTTGGAACTCCCCATTCTTCACTATTAACAGGAAGCAGATTTCCAGTAACTGGTTGCCCCAATTGGGAGATGGAAAACTGTACTCTTTGGTGGATGATGAGGGGCACTGGTTGTCCCCAAGTGATATTACTAAAACATTTTTCATCCCAGTCTGCTCTCACTTCAAGGTTATGCAGTTAAGACACCTACTTACAATAGCCTTGGGGAATATTTCCTCTTCCCAGACGGTTTCAGCCCTGATACCTGAGATCTCCTCACTTACTGGTTCTCCAGGTGCTGTATCTAAATTGTACAGAGTGTTGTTTCATAAAAGATATGGGGACTCTTTTGGACCTACTAGATTCTGGAACTCGCTTCTTCCTCAGTACCAGTTGGATTGGCAATCTCTATGGAGATCTTGCCATAAATATGTTTCCCAAGATGGACTGCGCCTCATGCAATATCATATATTACATAATATGTATTGTACTCCTGTTAAATTAAAGAAATGGGGTTTTTCGAATTCTAGTACTTGCACTAAGTGTATGCGAGAAGAAGAAACACTTCTTCATATGTTCTGGTCCTGTCCCAAAGTTTCCCTTTTATGGAACTCAATCAAGATGTCTCTGGATCCCCTATTGGGCCTTCAGGAGTATTTCATTCCTGATATATGTCTGTTAGGGGATATGTCCTCTATTAGGGTCAAAGTTAGGAAATTTCATATTTCCATGATTGCCCTATCTGTTAAGAAACTTATCTTATGTCATTGAAAAGACAAATCCACCCCATCTTTCCAAGAGTGGTTGCACGAAATTCTGGCTAATCTTCGAACAGAAAAGGCGATTGCAAGTCTTCATAACAGACTTGCAGTCTATAACAAAATATGGGATCCCCTCTACTCCCTAATTTCATTGTCCCATTTGTGATTACGTCATATCTTAAATTTTCTCACAGGTCCTCTGGGAATGAGCATTGCACTTAGGGGTTATCTGGAGTGGTTGCTGCTGTAAGGGGGGATGGGTGGGTGTGGGTTGGGCAGTTTCATTTTCACAAGTGGTTGTGTCATATTTTGCTTTGAGGTAACTGCCTCTATATTGGGAAATGTATTAATAAAGTTTAAATTGAAAAAAAAAAATAAAGGGGTGCCTCATTGAATAATTCAACTCCAAACAAAACATTAACTTTGAAATATAGAAATTTATAGTTACAAGATGACAACTATTATTATTGATTCAAATGTTTACACACTAGGATAGATCCAGTTGCGTGAATTGCCAAGTTTCCAAGGGGGACCTTGGGGAACTAAATGATATCAGACTTGTTACAATATAGATTTGAAGGTAGAATCTTACAAAGATACAAGTGTACACAAATCATGCCCATGAACTATAATGTGTTACATGCTATCTACATATAATGTAATACAGTGTTCACATAAGTTTATATTCACATTTACTCCCATATTGCCATAGCTCCTGATAGTGTATTAAATAAATATAATAAGGCTTGCTGAGTAGGTATATCTGTATTAAAAGGGAAGAGAAAAGGGCACAGTCAAGGCCACTGTTTTTTGGTTTTTAACGGAAAATCCGGTAAAATTCCGGAATTAGGGCTGCCTGAAGACAGGTAAAAATGAAGATTTCATGGAATCTGGCATTTTCTATCATATCAGTAAATCTATAAAAAATGTTTGTTTTTCTTTTAATTCCTTCCTGTACTATTTGCAGTTTACTTTATTTAATGCTCTGTATATTAAGCCTTCTTTAATTCTGATTATTTATGCACATACTAAAAGAATGATAGCAGAATCCCGGTAAAATCCGGAAATTAGAGTAACAATCACCGGTGAAATTCCGGAATCTTAAGTCTTGAAAACAGAGTTTAATTGTTTTAATCACCGTAAATCAGTGGCCTTGGGCATGGTAAATGAGTGAGAAAGGATTAATACTTTCCAAGTCAACTTAAATCCTTATACCAGGAAAGTGTAGTTTCAAACCATACTAGAGCCAAACATTCATTGTGTGACCTTGGGTAAGTCACTTAACCTCTTAGACATAGTGTGCCAGTCCACACATCTTTGGAAGAAGAAGTAGGACTCCACTAGAAATGAGATTTTGCATCTCATCTGAGCTATCCTGAGTAACAATTTATCTTGACATGTCAGGGGCAGGACTATAACTCGTGTGTGGCAGAGCCATGAGTGAGTCAGAAAAGTCTTGCCTCCTCACAACTGATGATAAACTGCTTGTTATGAGTCAGGCCATTGCATAGTCAATATACTGTATACAACATCAGTTTACTAGTTGAACTTTTAAATATGATGCTCGTTTGAAGATTTAACTGTTGCTCTTTGATTTTAACTGCTGGCTTCAGTGCTGTACTAGGCAATTATGATGTCACCAGCATTGTGAAAGCAACTTTCTGATGACCTTCAGGCACTGTACTGTTGAAATGATATTTAAAGTGTAATGAATTCTGATAATATACAGGATTATTATAATACTAAGAGATACAGAAAAAAATATGAATAATTAAAAGAAAAGAATATCATTTGCTCATTTGACCTTTTGCAATTCTTGCTGACCTCCGGTATATGAGAGCTGTAATAGCACTGAATGGGTAACCTATGGAGGTAATGGCACTTAAATATATTATTAGGAAAAGATTTTATTTGAGTAAATGATGGTTTTTAAGAATTATTAGGAAAAAGTAACTATGACCCTGTGCAGAAGAGGTGACCTTCCTATGTATTTTATGATTTGGATGTATAAAATATGGGTTAGTATTTAATGTCATAGATAAATAAACATAAGCAAGTCCGTATATAAGAGAGGTCAAATGATGTTGTCACATATGAAATATGAAGGTATTGAGAAAAGAAAGTGCAAATAGTAAGTTTTAAGAAGGTCAAGTAAAAGTGTATATAAAAAGGCCACACATGCCAAAACACATAGCTCTGATGATGGAGATTTCTTTCTCCGAAATGTCAGCTGGTTAGAGCGCATCATCACTGTCTGATTTGTGGAGGCACCGAGGAGGCTGGGCAACTTGAAGCAGGAAGGAGCAGGATGAAGGAGGCAATGGTGAAAGCAAGTGCTCAGAGCGCTAAACAAATATGAGACTGGCGTCTTTAAAGCACTTCCCTGCACTGCTAAAAAGAAAACAGCACTCTGGATTTCAGGTGAAAATGAAAAAAGGTGATGACACGGAGTTACTTTGAATAAGACAGACCCTGGGTAAAGAGTGGAATACTATAAAATTGTCCAGGAAAACAACCTGGGGAACCACGGGAAATGTAAATATTTATAAAGAATTTGAAGTCCTTAATTCTGCTGCCTCTTTTGATGTGTTCTCTGACCAAATTCTGCGAGCCCCACATATGTCTGGGGGGGGGGAGGGCACAAACCAGAAAAATTCACACACGTAGACAGTTCTTCTGTAGTTCAGGTATCTGATTCTTTTATTGTAAATAAAGGCCCAATTCCTCTACGTTTCCCCAATAAATTATTGGCTTCCTCAGGAGGTGCCTTTTAAAAAACCTTAAAAAGACATAAATATATATAAATTACCTGTCTACATCACATATCTTATAATACAAATAACTTCCAATATATTCGATATCAGGTCACTTACATCCTTTCATTAATGTAAGTCAATGTTGTCCACTTTAAATTGACCAAAATCAATATAATTTCTAAAGTGAAAACAAAAAAGACATGTATGAAACTGATCCATACATTACTATTATCCAAAACCCTTTGAATGTTCACAATGTGTTACTCCTATTACAGTCTTAATTATCTCATATATTTTTGTCAGAATATATTTGTCCTAACAGTTCTCATATTAGGGTCAACAATAGAGACTATTTTTCTTAAACATATTTTTCATTTTCTTTACCTTATTCAAGCTCTTGATTTTCAGCACATCATTATTTAGAACACTGTTAAATGGCCCCTTTTATTGGCAGTTCTGTGAAAACATAATCACAAATACTGAAAGCCAACAATATTGTTTTTCTATACACTATGGCTGTACAAATCACATGCTAATGTTTATTCATACTAAACCAAACACCTTTTATTAATATTACAACAGTATTTTATACCCAACATAACATCCTTCCATATAACTATATTGCAATGCTTTAAACAATTTCTTTTTTCTTTTCAACTTCCTGCAAAGGCCAGTATTTAAATGCTTTTATATCTGCTAGTGCTTTTAACCTACTGACTTTTTGTATGTAAAACATTCATTAGCTCATTAACCTCGTGCTGTGATACCAATCACTAATTATCCTTACTTTAATGGCTTGCTGTTTTCATAAAACATGTCGCAGTCCTTTACTCATTCTATTATAGTTAATTTGTTACTTTTGCCTGTGCTCTTACAAGGCCATATCTTTTACCTTCACCACTAATCACAAACAATACTAAACTGTTTATGAACCTTATAAAGCGAGCATTCCTCCATATGTTCGCTATCTACTTTGAACTTATTTATTTATTTTTTATTTCATTGTTTGACCAGGTATAGCACACTAAACTGAAAGCTTTTTTACAGGAGCAACCTGGGAGCACAAGTGACTTGCTTAGGGTCACACAGTATGCAAGTGGAAGCTGTGGGATTCAAACACAGGTCTGGTTTGCTGGATGTCACCAGATTTGCAGCTCAGAGTCTTAGACCACTGCGCTATACTGTCTCCTTGATACAATGACGTCCTAATGCCCTGCTGGCGTGTCACTAATTAGCTGCTATGATTTACAATCCTTTTAAAATTAGCAATCCTTTATGTGCTCACTATCAGTTCTAAACTTTTTTCTCTAATTCAAATATATCAGAATTTCCTGCTAATATCTATTTATAAATACAGCCACTACAGTTTACGTTGCTTAACTGCTTCCAACAGTACAACCTTCTCAAACAAATTCAAACTGCTTCCTTCCATAGTCTGCTACCGTAAACT
The DNA here is from genome assembly GCA_016271365.2 of Neoceratodus forsteri. Lineage (NCBI taxonomy): Eukaryota > Metazoa > Chordata > Ceratodontiformes > Ceratodontidae > Neoceratodus > Neoceratodus forsteri. The sequence goes on from CM028130.1 coordinate 867,228,031, forward strand.
GCAAACCAAACAAATCATGACCTTCAGTTATTATGTGTTCATTTCTATCACAAATTCCCCCATTCGCTCTCACTTTAATGTTTACATCACTGTAAAACCCTAAAGATCAAAAACTCTTGAACTCACTTAGGCTATGTATTCTCCTTTTCTTTCTACATATTCTGATAATGCCATCATAGCCTACCTTTGCTTTTCTCATGTGCGTCCATGCTGCAGCTTGAATTACACTAAATGGGCTTAAGCGTGTTTCACCCTGCTGTTATACACCTATCCATCTAAGTTGACGTCATCATTAAAGTCACTGATTTTTACTTAACCTGGCCTTAAAGAGACAATGACAATTTTTTATTTGTAAATGTTCTGCGAAGTCCCTTATTATATATATCTTCATTTCCCTTTCCGTAGGGAACACATACTAGGTGATGTTCTCTTCCATAAAGATCTTCACCTTATATAAATTTCCTAATGTGTCTCTTCTCGAATCCCTCTACTGTGATACTGCAGAATATGTGACCTTATAGTTTGTACTACTCTTTCTAGTTGATACTATCAGTTCGACAGTCATTCCTACATAATTTTTCTTTACACATCCACCTACTCTACTGTTCTTTCTTCTCGAATCCCACTACTGCTTGATTTCAAATCACACAACCCTGTTATTCATTCTTTCTTTTTTAGGTAATAATGTTAGTTGGATTTCAAACATTCCAACCCTATTTTGCTTTTCAAGTCCCATTACTACTTTGTTTTAAACCCTCAAATCACGTCTTTATACATTCTACTATGAATAAAATTATTGGCAACCACAAATTCATCATAGTGCCTTCATAAATCCAAATCCCGCTTGCATGTTGCTCTGCATGAACATGATCATTTATTCTTAGTTTGACTTCTCTGTGCTTTATCCCACTGTTATTCCTTTTGAATCCCACTACTGTCTGATTTCAAATCACACAACCCTATAACTCATTCTGCCTTTTTTAGGTAATAATGTTAGTTGGATTTCAAATATTCCAACCCTGTTTTACTTTTCAGGTCCCATTACTGCTCTGTTTTAAAACCTCAAGTCATGTCTTTATACATTCCACTATGGATGAAATTACCGGCACGACCACAAATTTATCATAGCGCCTTCATGAATGTTAAATTCCGCCTACACTTTATTCTTCACAGAACATGATCATTTATTCTTAGTTTGACTTTTCTGTGCTTTATCCCACTGTTATTCCTTTCAAATCCCACTACTTAGTACATTTTTAGACCTGAAATCTGTTGTTGTTTAAATGACTTTCTCTAACATTTTACCACTATAAATCCTCTCGAATCCTATTACTGCTGTATTGTGAAGACCTCACATTCCTGATGCCTTTTTGAAATAAAGCTGCCAACTCAGTTAAACTAATCTATTTGCTGATTGCTCTATTTGACTCCCACTATTTTCTCTTTACTTTATCCCACTATAATTCCTCTCAAGTCCCACTACTACTAAACTTTTAGACCTGAAATCCATTTTTGGTTTTGTCTTTCTCTAACATTCTACCACTGTAATGTCTCTCAAATCCTGTTACTGTTCTATTGTGTAGACGTCACATTTCTGATGCCTTTTTCAAATAAAGCTGCCATCTCAATTGTACGAATTTTTTCACTGATTACTCTATTTGAATCCCACTACTGCTTTACTACTTCAAACATTATCGATTCCTATTTTCTGCAAATTTGTTGCAATTCTCGCCACTATGCTATTTAATTTATCTATCATCTTTATCTTTTACTCCCATGATTTTATATTTTTCACCACGCCGGCTAGACCATCCAAAATGTATGACACTTATGTTTATATTTGTCAAAAAAGGCTATGGACAACATGTATTCAAATTCATTACATAAAAAATAGTTACTCAGTGCTGCTTATATTAATTTAATGCCTATGTTGCCAATGCTTTATAAACCAGGTGTTTCGATTACGAAGTTTTTTGTAATTTTAACAAAAATAGTGCTGAAACATAAAATTATAATAAATCTTATTATTCTTAATATCTCCATGCCATAACAGCTGGTGTCCCACAATTGGGTATACAGAAGGTACATGTTGACAACTTCGTTTATTGCAGTCATGAAATGGTTGCATTGGTCCTTCATTGTTTGCATTTATGTTTTCATAACCTTTTTTTTATACTTATGTTATTTTGTTCATTATACCTCGTCTTCTAGACTTTCTGTTTTCTATTATTTTAAATATACCTTTCTATTCCCACCAATTTATTATTTTTTTTTGGATATTTGGAACATTTGTTTAAATTCTTTCACTATATTGTTCTTTATATATCCCTTCCTGTAACACCTTTATTTCTTCTCTAAAACAACCTCATCTTTTGCTTATATATCCTCATCTCCTACAACAATTCCAATTAATATCCTTATTCTTTCCTATCCTAGGATCCAATGATCCCATTTCATAAATCCACTTAATTTCTGCTCTTTCTAAAATGTTGGTATAATCTACACCTCTATTAGGTTTTTGTATAACCTTCAAACCCCAAAATCTAATAGATGCCCCCATATGGCCAGCTGTTACAAAATGTTCTGCCACTGGTGTGTTTAATTTATTTCTAATATTAGACTTATGCTCCTGAATTCTTTATTTAAGTTGACGAGTAGTCATTCTTATATATATTTTATCACATGGACATTGTAATATTATATAACACCTTTGGTTTCACACATAATGAATTGCCTAATTGGATATTCTTTATTTGTCCATGGATGTTTATAAATGAGTTTTTTACTGGTATGTCCACACACTGAACAATGTCCACACTGTGTCATGCCTGGATTCAATGGTCCTAGCAATAGTTGTATGCTAGAGTCTTGTCTCCCTTGTGAATGATCTGTATGTATTAGTTTGTCTCTCAAAGTTTTACTTTTCTTTCAGCAATCAATGGAGGTTGCTGAAATACATTATTACCCAATGGATAATTCTGTAATATTGTCCAATGTCTATTTATTATTTGTCTAATTTCTTTAGATTTATGGTTGTGTTTAAGACTAAACACTACCCTTTCTTGATTCTCTGTACCATGTTTACCTTGTAAAACTCCATCTTGGGTTACTGTTTCTATCCATTTTTTGGCTTTTAATAGTGTTTTTCTCTCATATCTCCTCTGTAAAAATCTAGTATTTGCCTCATTCATTTCTCTCTTAAAGTCCATTTCTTGTCCACAGTTTCTGTGAACTCTGAGAAACTGTGAATATGGTACACTCTTCATGAAATTCTCTGAATGAAAACTTTTAGCATGCAAAATCGTATTACATGCTGTTTCTTTTCTATATAAACAAGTGTATAAACCATATGCCCCCTTCATTACATTCTCATCCAAATATGGAATGCATTGCTCATTAAAGTCCATTGTGAATTTTATACATTGTGAACAAGAGTTCAGACATATATAAAATTCTTTAAGTTTTTCTACTGTACCAGTCCATAATATAAATAAATCATCTATGTATCTCTTATGCATTATGATCCACTCAAAATAAGAATTTTTTTTTCTGGATCAGTCACATATTCTTTCTCAAAAATATACATGAACACATTAGCATATGCAGCGGCCATAGTTGATCCCATTGCTGTCCCCTTTCTTTGTTCATAAAAATCATTTTCAAATCTTAAATTCCCTCATCATGTGGGATACTGGTATAAAGATCAGAAACATCTATAGTAACCAGTAAATTTCTTCTTGTGCTATTTGTTTCCATTTAACGTCCTTTAACATTTTTATAAAATGTGTTGTATCTCTTACATATGTTGGTATTAATTCTATTAAAGGCTGCAAATGAAAATTTATATAATTTGAGACCATCTCAAAGAGACTACCAATTCCAGATATAATCAGGTGCCCCGGAGGGTCAATTAGACTTTTGTGTATTTTTGGAACTGTATAGAATACTGGTGTACATGGATGTTTCTGTAACAGTAAAGTTCCTTCCCAATCTTCTAATTGATGCATTAATATAAGTTCTTCTATCATTATTGACAGTTCTTCTTGCAATCTCAACATTGGGTCAAATGCTAATTTAACATAGTTGTTCTCATTCAATAACAGTTCAAGACACATTCTTTGATAATGATTATAGTCAATTACAACTATTTCTCCACCTTTATCTGCTGGTTTTATTATGATGGACTGATCCCTTTCCAAAGAATTTAAAAGTAGCTCTCTCTGATTTATTCAAATTATCCCTTACTGGTCTCTTTTCTTTTTCCCTTGAGAATAAACCATGTATTTCCTTTGGGTTTCTAGTGCTGGAAATATTCCTATGGGGGATTGTAATTTGACCTAACCTTTAAATCCCTCATTAGTTCTTTCTTATAATTTTCAATGTAAACTTGATTACCGTATTGAGCTTGTAATCTTAATTTTCTGAAGAAAATTTGTAAATCACATTCCAAATCAAAATGATTTACTGATACAACTGGCACAAAAAATAAGCCTTTAGATAAGGTTGTAATCTCTATTTCAGTCAGATTTCTATGACTCAAATTAAAGATAGGTATCACCTCTGGTAATATTTCTGTTTAGGCCTTGTGTCTCCTCTGCCTCTGCCTATTCCTATTCCTATATCTCCCCTTCCCTGCTCTGTGGCCTCTTCTGTAGTTCCTCTGGCTCATGTATTGCATCTGCTCTCTATCTGTCCTGATCTGATTTCCATTTTGCTCTGTCCTGGAGGTTCTTTGTTGAAACCTTCCTGTATGGAACAATCATCTCTTGGAACCTGTTCTTGTTTATCCCTCATCATATTTTGTGCCCCCTGTCCTATCCTATTATTCCTGTTTCCTCCCATGACATCTGTTCTACCCCCTCTTTGGGGTTTTGAACTACTTCTACTATAACTGCCATCACTGTCAGATCCACGTTCATCAAATCTTGACCTATATGTGAAATTCTGCTGAAATATTTTTTGAATGAGTGTATATTTTATTCTCCTTATAGTCATTAGCATCCCTATTAATTTTTTTACTTTCTGTTGTTTTAAATTTTTTCATAACTTTCCAACTTCTTTTTAATCTGTTCTAATGTTGTATTGAAATCTTCATGAGTCATATAAATACCTTTTAATAAGACTTTATAGTCCAGAAAGCCCACATAATTTAAGGTATCTAAACATATTTTTTTCCATTCCTTCATGTGCAATTTCACATTTGAATCATCACTTTTCTGTAAAGAAGTACTTTCTCACATTGCCCCAACTCTACCCCCTTCCAACTTCAAGTCATGTCCATGTAGAAACAAAAGGAGAATACATAGCCTAAATGAGTTTAAGAGTTTTTGATCTTTAGGGTTTTGCAATGATGTAAACATTAAAGTGAGAGCGAATGGAGGAATTTGTGATAGAAGTGAACACATAATGACTGAAGGTCATGATTTGTTTGGTTTGCAGTTTACGGTAGCCAGACTATGGAAGGAAGCAGTTTGAATTTGTTTGAGAAGGTTGTACTGGAGGAAGCACTTAAGCAACATAAACTGTAGTGGCTGATATATAAATAGATATTAGCAGGAAATTCTGATATATTTGAATTAGAGAAAAAAGTTTAGAACTGATAGTGAGCACGTAAAGGAGTGCTCATTTTAAAAGGATTGTAAATCATAGCGGCTAATTAGTGACACACGCCAGCAGGGCATTAGGACGACATTGTATCAAAGAAATACTTTCAGAGTAGATAGCGAACATATGGAGGAATGCTCACTTTATAAGTTTCATAAACAGTTTAGTATTGTTTGTGATTAGTGGTGAAGGTAAAAGATATGGCCTTGTAAGAGCATAGGCAAAAGTAACAAATTAACTATAATAGAATGAGTAAAGGATTGCGACATGTTTTATGAAAACAGCAAGCCATTAAAGTAAGGATAATTAGTGATTGGTATCACAGCACGAGGTTAATGAGCTAATGAATGTTTTACATACAAAAAGTCAGTAAGTTAAAAGCACTAGCAGATATAAAAGCATTTAAATACTGGCCTTTGCAGGAAGTTGAAAAGAAAAAGAAATTGTTTAAAGCATTGCAATATAGTTATATGGAAGGATGTTATGTTGGGTATAAATACTGTTGTAATATTAATAAAAGGTGTTTGGTTTAGTATGAATAAACATTAGCATGTGATTTGTACAGCCATAGTGTATAGAAAAACAATATTGTTGGCTTTCAGTATTTGTGATTATGTTTTCACAGAATTGCCAATAAAAGGGACCATTTAACAGTATTCTAAATAATGATGTGCTGAAAAACAAGACCTTGAATAAGGTAAAGAAAATTAAAAATATGTTTAAGAAAAATAGTCTCTATTGTTGACCCTAATATGAGAACTGTTAGGACAAATATATTGTGACAAAAATATATGAGATAATTAAGAATGTAATAGGAGTAACACATTGTGAACATTCAAACGGTTTTGGATAATAATAATGTATGGATCAGTTTCATTCATGTCTTTTTTGTTTTCACTTTAGAAATTATATTGATTTTGGTCAATTTAAAGTGGACAACATTGACTTACTTTAAAGAGCGGAATAGACAATTGCACCATTAAGTTTTTACAAACTGAACGCTATTGCAAGAACATGGACATGTGGGAGAAAGCAGAACTTTAACAAGTGTGGTAAAGTACAGAACTACATTACATTGAAAAAAACAAAAGAGCTAATATTGGAAATAAGCAATGGATTTTTTCCACAAAAGGAATATAGTAAATTAGTATGAAACTTTATATGTCCATGATTTAAAAAGAAGGTAATAAATAAAATGTTTTAAATCATAATTCCCAATGTGTGAAGTTCAACATTGGAAGGGGAGTACAGGTGGAAAGCACCCAAAGGCTAAGGCGGTGTGCACAACAAGCACTACTTTCTGATTAGTTTGGTATTCCTTTGTAATGATAATGACCTTCAAGATATTCATTGTGACAACAGTAACAGCAACATAGTTTTGATATCTTGCTGTTACTGATGTCATCAGCCATGATATCCTTTTTATCTTATCATTTTTACTACCACTCATATTGTGTGTGCATGTGTGTATATATATATATATATATGTGTATATCTATCTATCCATCCATCTATATATATATATATATATATATATATATATATATATATACATACATACACATATATAGAAAATAACAGATGACCGTCCATCTGTTACAGTGCTGTAAATCCATCATTGCATTCTTGTGACAATAAAAACCTTGAGCACACAGCCCAAGATCAATGAGGGACTGTTTTCTTTGTTGCAGGGGAACAAAAGTTGACACTGTTGATTGGGCAACACCATGTTGGGATGATGTTCAGCAGGACTGGGGGTGGGCACACTGGTGCTGCTCCCTATTTCATGGTGGAGGGGTGACCTGGAGGGGAGAGGGCTGAGGGGAGGGAAAAAAGTGGTATTGGGGGTGGGCACCCCAGTCTGCTATTTTCATATAGTTAAAAGAAGGAGCAAACAACTTGGAGGGGAGATATCCAGTGATAATAGCACCAGAATATGGGCAACCACAAAAACGGTAACTCATATTTGGCACTTTTATCACAGGGTGACTGCATGGGTCATGACCCACTGTGATGGGGAAGGAAGGAGACGGTGACCAGAAAGGGGGGTTAGTGAGGGGAAGGGAAGTGGCTTAAAACACTGTACTGGACCTGCTGCCACAGAGCCAGCCATGTGGTGTGGTGGTGAGGGAGGCTGGCCCCAGCATAGCAGGTCCTGGGTTCAAGGCTGGTGCTGGGAGGATTGTAGTTTTGCAGGCCTAGACTGTGCCCCCCCTTGACATGCAGCCCTCTGAAGTTGGGAATCTAAAAGCAAGGGGGTGCAAGAGGCAAAGCCCCTCACAAGGGGGGGCATGGGGAGGTGAATCTCTCCCACAAGAAACACTCTTGTAAGGTCAATGTCGGGTCACTTACAAGTGCATATCGCTGAATTAGTTTTCAGCAATATGCACTCACCATAGTAGCAATCTCCATTTGTCGATCAATATTATGACATATAACCTGGAGGGGAGGTGGCAAGATAGATAGGTAGATAGACAGATGGATGGATGGATAGATAGATAGATAGATAGATAGATAGATAGATAGATAGATAGATAGATAGATAGACAGACATACAGACAGACAGACAGACAAATAAGAAAATAGAGACAGATCAGGGATCAGTGGCTCACTGCTGTAATGGAAGCTGGCAACATGACTCCAGCTGAGCTTCACACTTCAAGAAAGCCCCCTTGTTTTCATACTGAGAACACAGGTGAAGGAGTTGTGGGGCATGATCAGATGAGTGAAGGTGTGAGGATGTCTATGTGGGGTGTGTGGAGTGGTGGGTGCTGGGTGGGGGGATCAAGGTGGTGTTGGTGGGGGTGCTGGGGGGACAGATCCCGATGGACCATTTTCTGTTTTTCAGGTCTAAAAATATCAATAAGGGATGGTTTTCTTTGTTGTAGGAAGTTAGAAACTGACAGTGGGAATTGGGAACCCCAGTGTTGGGATGGTGTTTGGTGGCACCAGGGGTGGGCACCTGGTGCTGCCTTCTATTTCTTTGGAGAAGCAACCTAGAAGGAAGGGGATGGAAAGACATGGCACAGGAGATGGGCATCCCAGTCCACTACTTTAATATAATTAAAATGAGGACTGGGTGACCTGGAGGGGAGGGGGCAACAGATGTGATACTGAGGTGATCACCCTGGTCACTTAAAGAAAGAAAATATACATAGATAGATAGATAGATAGATAGATAGATAGATAGGCCAGTCTGGTGGCATTGGCTGGCCCAATGGCCCTGAGGGTTGAGGCACTGGATGCCACACCTCATACCATGCCCATGACCTGGGTTCTGGAACAGACTAAAGACACCGGGGTCAGCAGGGGAGGGAGAGGATTGAGCACCCAGAGGACTGCGCTCCTCTCCTGGGGTGGGTTACAGGGGTTTCCTCACTCTGTAGTGACCCCCGATGAAGATCGGGGGCAGCACATGAGCAGGACGTTGAACATGGATGAGGCAATGGCAGATGCCAGTGGTAGAGGAGGAGCTGCCCAAGGTCATTGCACCCCACATCTTGGGGGAAATAGCAAGTGAAAAACCTTGGAAGGTCCCAGAAGGTGATGGTGTCCCCAGTGGATGACTCCCACATTCTTAGCACTGGACCACCTTTTCACCAGCTCTCATGAGCACCTCAACCCAGCCATGGACTGACCATCTAGATTCCAGAAAGGTTGCCAGGTAAGGAGTGGTGGTCCTGCCCCAGGGGCTTAGATCCGGGGGGGCTGGCTGAGTCAGTAGGCTTGGGGAAGGGTTGCTCAGCCCTTGTACTCCTGGTGGAGGGAGGTTTCAGGTGAGGAGTAGAGGAGAAGTCTGAGAGAGGGTACACCCGAGAGATACCCTGGCCTCCAGAGATAAAACAGAATGTACAAAAAAAAGATAGAAAGACAGACAGACCGACAGCCAGGTGGATTGATTGAAGTTCCAGATCATGGACACTTGTTTCGTGAGCTCACACAAAAGAACAATGATCCTTTTGTTTGATCTTACAAAAGAACTGTGAAAAAAACAATGTCCCCACTATTCTTTTGTGAACCGCCCTTCTTCTTTCATGAGTCATGAAAGAACTCACAAAAGAAGAATCTCAACTCACTAAAGAAGATGGTGGACTTAGTTTTTTTTATAGTTGTTGCATGAGCTGAGATTCTTCTTTTGTGAGTTCTTTCTTGATCATGAGAAAAGGTTGGCTCACAAAAGGACTATGGAAAAAAACACTAAGTCCACCATCTTCTTTTGTGAGTTGAGATTCTTCTTTCCTGAGATAGAAATCTTCTTCAGTAAGACCCATGAAACAAGAATTTTTGCTCACAAAACAAGCCTCAGTGAGAGCTTTGGGGATGTCCCAAAACCATATTGTGGTGCTGTTTTTCAAAAAATAAATTTCAGAATCAAGCTAAATGGGTCCCATTTAGCTGGATTTGTGTATTTGTTTTTCTCCAGGACATCATTTTTGTGGGTTTTCAGTTTTTTTTTTTTAACAGAAACAAGATGGCTATCATATGAAAGAAGTTTTTTTCACCACAAGAAAAGAATTTTGGCTTATAAAAGAAGAAGATTCTTCTTTCGTGAGCAGGACATTCTTCTTTCATATCCTCTATCTTAAAGACCATACTGAGAATGCTCAGAACTGAAGTTTCAAATCCTTATAACTCTGGAATGGACTGATATTTTTTCACCAAACCAATGAAAGGCACCATTCTAGGGCAATACCTTTCTACCTTAAACATTTTCAAACCATCTGAGTTGTAGGTGAGAGCAAAAAATAGCAAAACCCCACCACCCTGATTTTTCCTCTTTTTTGCACTACTCAGATCTCAGAATTTGCACATCCAACTTGAACAAGACTTGTTAAATCAAGGACTTTGCCCTCCCCCTCCTGACCATACAGGCAGCATTTTGTGCAATTTGATTGACAGTGGGCAAAGCTATTAAAATTCAAATTTAGGGATTTAACATTAAACACCCTACTTAACCCTAACTATAGGGCACTACCGCACCCCTGGCTGGCTGGCTGGCTGGATAGATAGATAGATAGATAGATAGACAGACAGACAGACAGACAGACAGACAGACAGACAGATAGATAGATAGATATGGAATATGCAATAGGCTGACTCGCAATATGCAATTTTTCTTTATGTGTGAGGGGCCAGGACCACAACTCATGAGTGGCAGAGTCAAGTGTCCATTATTAAAGTCCTGCCCCATCAAAATTAATTATAAACTACATATTTTAAGTTAGGACATTGCATATTTAGTTTATACAACATCCGTTTACTAGTTATAGCTTTTAAATCTGCTGTTTATATCAAGATGTAACTGTTCCTCTTTGATGTCAACTGTTGGCTTCAGTGCTGCACATGGCTATCATGATGTCATCAGCATTGTAAAAGTTGCTTTTTGTTGGCTCAGCATGCATTGTGACATACCAAACTCTGCAAGAGAATATTATCTTGCTATGTTGGGTCAGGGTAACACTTTTTATCTTGCAATGTATCACCACACACATATTGTATAAATATATTTATACAACAGGGTTCAGTGCATATGCTATCAAGTATATATGTAAACTCACCCCAATTGTATAACCTAGCAATGACGTATCCACAGTGGTATAACCGGAAATAAACTGCACTGTGGAAACATCACCAACTAAATAAACCACTCCAGATACGTAAGAGGCCCAGAATGCCAACCTACTTTTGGAAAACAAAAGTAAAAAACACAACAGAGCTAAAAATACCAAAGAATGTCAACTACCTCCATGGGTATCTCATACACCAATATATAATGAAACACAGCATCGGACATTCCATAATTCCTTACTCATAAAACCCAGCACAGAACATGAAAAGCGCGCTTTATCTTACCTGTATGAATTAGTAAACCGGACACTCAACCACACAACTCCTACAGCGTCCGAAACTTCCCCGAAAAACCATGTTCCAGTATTAAGTAAAAAACACCCCCCTGCATGCCAACCCAACTACAACCTCCCTCAACACCACAACAAAACAAAAACTAAAAGCAAAATCACAGCAGCACAAATGAAAATATCCTCCTACCACAAAGATGACCCTGTAACTTGGGACATCGAAAAGAAAGCCGCTGTCTTTCAAGAACTCTCTGGCCCTCCCACATACAAAACTTAGCCAGTCACAATGCACACTCTACTCCTAAACATCACACACCAGGAACTAAACCATTAGAATCAACAACGCACCACAGAATAAAACCTGACAAACGAAAAGCAAAGTAAATAAAAATACTAAAACAATGAAGTTAGCAAAACTTGAAGACCCTGTTGTATAACTTGCACACATGTGTGACTGTGGAATACCAACAACAAGTATAATAATAATAAGCATGTACTAATGTCATGTACTATGGTTTTGACTTGAACTGTGGTGTGAACTCAACCTTTACTGTTTTAAAGATGCCACTGTCACCAAATACAGGCAACTGATTTTCATTTTGTTTTCACAGGTTACAAACTGTGTACACCTGCAGGACTACAGTACTCCAAGCACCTAAAGGATAATATCTACAGGTAAGTATCACTCTTATTTCCTCTTTCATTTTTTGTTTTAATTTTTTCCCACTGGTGTAAAGCATTCAGCAGTGGTGACATATAGGCCACGTAATATATTTTTTCTTCACAGATGGGACATGTGCACTTCAGTAGGCCAGGGTTGTATAATGTGTTATCCTGGTCCTGAAAACACGTGATATAATGTAATTAAGACAGTGGGCCAGTGTGTGTCACTCACTAAACGTGTTCATTTTTATAAGGGCTTTACTAATTGCTTGGTATTTTAAGCTGGATAAGAGGTTTACTAATAGCTTAGTATTTTAAGCTGGATAAGAGGTTTACTAATAGCTTGGTATTTTAAGCTGGATATAATAGAAGACAGGAACAGCCACGCTGGGAACTGAATGTGGTCGTACAATGAACTCCTAATAATTTCTTCTTCATCTGTTTTCAGGTAACATTGAGGTGCTGTGGAATGCTGTCAGTGGTATTTATCAATCTGAAGATGGACAGAAGTTAGGATACGCTGAAGACCTGGAAAGAAGACAAACATATTAATGAAGCTAGTTTTCAAATGATGCCCCCAACCACCTCCAAAAAGTAAATAAATACTTACCTTACATGGTTTGACAGTTTCCGTACAGCCAAAGTCATCAGTCATCCAAAATGTGGGGAACACAAGTGTGCCTATGACCTGAGGAAAAAAAAAATGTAATCAGAAATAATTCTGTTTCAGTCAACCACAGCAGTAACCCCCCCCCCACCCCACGAATACAAATTAAATGTTACAGTACCACATTAGGTGTCAGACTCATAACATATATCGGGCATGTGGATGTGATCATCATGCCCACCACAGTGAAGTGGAAACATTCCATATATATTATGATGATTCCCTGAAAAGGAACAATGTGACAGACTGCTTACAACACAGAACAAGACTCAATACAAATTAAATGGCTGTGTCTATGCCAAAACAAAATTACAGTGGGGTGAACAATAACTCACCATTGTGGTATGAAGGCACACACAAAGGGCAGCATGTATCAGTGATGCAGCAGGTGTCAACACAGGCAATGCTCCCACTTGGGACACTGTGACACATTTCTGGCCTTATTCTTCATCTGGACTTTTCGAAAAATGAATGCAGCGGGACAACAGCAGCAGCAGCAGCAGCAGCAAATGGCGTCACCAGGCAATGCTCTCACTTGGGACACTGTGACACATTTCTGGCCTTATTCATCATCTGGACTTTTCATTAAATTAAAGCAGCGGGACAACAGCAGTAGCAGCAGCAACTGGCATCACCAGGCAAAGCTCTCACTTGGGACACTGTGACACATTTCTGGCCTTATTCTTCATCTGGACTTTTCATGACATTAAAGCAACAGGACAACAGCAGCAGCAGTAGTAGCAACTGGCATCAGCAGGCAGTGCTCTTACTTGGGACACTGTGAAGCATTTCTGGCCTTATTCTTCATCTGGACATTTCATGAAATTAAAACAATGGGTCATTTACAAGATAAGACATTGGAGGGGGCATGGTAGGTGATTTAATTGTATTGTGATTATTGCACTGCTGCCTTAACCAAATGAAAGGAAAAAAAGTAATAATTCTAATCTAAATCACACCTCTCACAAATGTATCACACCACCATTATACAAGCGTTCCACAACAGAAAGACAGTTTCTAAGAGTTCTTACTTACTTTCATTTATTTTTTAAATGTCATAGGGTCTGCAAAATTGCAGACGTTGTATGCTTTCACTACAGGTGACACTAAGGTGACACACTGCCCGCTTCAATAAAAGTGTATTACAATGTGCATTTCAGCACTGCAAATTAAAAGGAAATGAAAGAACGCAGCATCCAAAAAGTTGGTGACCATGGGAATTTTAAAAAATTAAATAAAGTAATAAGAAAAAAATTGTTTCTATTGTGGAAACCATAATAGGGGGGTGAAACATTAGGGGAAGCTGGGGATTAATAATTATGAGCATCAAGAAATCCTTGTTACTTTTATGAATATTTTTTCAGGGGATTATTATTCACATCGGGACACTAATATCACATGCTAAATGATGTATACTATAAACCGGCAATATTCAGAAGATAGGAAATTATGGGGGGAGGGGGAATGCAATGGTAGGTGACTTTATGTGACTTTAGGGTATTTTGATTGTATTGTAGTTATGGGTATGTATACTATGAAACTTTAACACAGTAAACAGTATCCAAAAAGTAATACAGCCTGACAATGAAAGCATCAGTGCAAGAATGCGGTTGCAATTTTGACCGATAATTTTTTATTCTATTTTACATTGCCACCTAATCTAATAACTTGTGTATATGAATGATACCCTTCTTTCAACAATTTAAGTATTCACCACTACATTTTTTTCAGAATTGGAAGTAATAAATGGAACGCTCATTTTAATCGGCCCTACACCATGTTTGGATCAGTATTCTCACATGCTTTTGGACAGCAACTATTTAAATTCAGTTCTGTTGTGACTACAATGAAGTCACATACAGCAGACAGTGCTACATGGCATAATGGTACAGTATCTGTTCAAAAGCATCTGGGAATACTGATGAAAACCAGGGTACAGCAACATTACAATGAGCACTACTTTTATTATTTCTCATTTAAAGAAATGGAGTAATGCAGAATAACATAAATTGTGGAAAGAAGGATAGCATACATATACGCAAGTTATTAGACGGTATGCCGTCAGCGACACCAACACAGCGACCTACAAACCTGCCGACAAAATCGACAGTTTGCCAACAGATTGCTGTGTTGGTGCACCTGACACAGGGGCACACTGTCTCCCGGTCCTGCACCCCTCCCCAAATCAACTCTGACTGGAGTTGAGAATCTAAAGTATGGGGTGTGTGGGGGACAGAGCCCCCCACATAGAGGGTTCCGGGGGCAAAGCTCTCCGATGAAAAAACAGGACTAGGAGAAGAATAGGATTTATGTCAATCGCAACTTGCAGTCGGTATAAATCCTGTCAATGAGATGCCGGTCGACAAAAGTGTTGTTGAATTGGCATCATAGAGCCTTATTAGATAAGGGGCAATGTAAAATAAAAAATTATCAGTCAAAATTGTAACCGCATTCTTGCACTGATGCTTTAATAGTCATGCTGTCTTAATTTTTGGTTACTGTTTAATGTGTTACATACATTTTCACAGTATACATACCCACAACAGCTACAATAACAATCAACCCTCCATAATTAACTATATTATGAATGTGGTCGGATTATACTGACATCTTGCTACATCATTCAACATGCAGTATTAGTATTCACATGTGAAGAATAATCTCCTGACAGAATGTTCAGAAAAGTAACAAGTATTTTAGGAGTTGTTACTTAATTTAGTTTATTTTTTACATGACCGAGGGTCGGCAAAATGGTGGACGCTATGTGCTTTCATTACAGGTGAAACTGTGGTGCCGCAACGCACTCTGCAATAACAGTGTCTTGAAGAAGGCATTTTGGCACCACAATTTCAAATGAAATGAAAGCACGCTGTGTCCACAAAGTTGGCAACCACATAACTTATTAAATAAAATAAAGTGAGGAGTAAGAACAAAAAAATTTCTATTGCGGAAAGTAGAATGGGATGGGGGAGCATTTGGGGGAGGTGGAGAATCGATTTAGCATTATGAGCATCAAGAAATACAGGATTAACAAAATTAACATAAATACTTGGAGCCAGATATTCAAAACTTTGCCCTGGGACTAAATTAGCACTGCCCAGTATACTAACTTAGCCCGGACCCAATAGCCCGCTATAGCCAAAAGGGATAGCGCCAGTGCTAAACCTGCTGAATATAGCATGCTAAGGAAGCTGAGAAAACTGGGCTGGGAGTGTCATGCAAACATAGCCTGGGAATAAGACAGCTCT
The DNA here is from genome assembly GCA_016271365.2 of Neoceratodus forsteri. Classification (NCBI taxonomy): domain Eukaryota; kingdom Metazoa; phylum Chordata; order Ceratodontiformes; family Ceratodontidae; genus Neoceratodus; species Neoceratodus forsteri. The sequence continues at coordinate 867,244,071 of CM028130.1, forward strand.
GAATATAGCAACCAGGAAGTGCACACCACAACAGCAGCCAAGTTCACAGTGACATGAAGGAAGGTAGAGGTGAACTATGTGGCCAATGTGTGTGCCAGCAAAGGCGTGGACTCAGTAAAGCTACAAGCAGAAGTGCATGTGAAAGTACATTGTGCAAAAATGTACAATAATTCCGAAATGTTTGCGTGGCGCTAACACATTTGCACAGGTTTAGCACGGAGTTAAACCATTTGCCTGGTGCAATCACGTTTGCATGGGGCTAAACTTTGCTATATTCAAAAGTGACATGCAAATGAGCCTATTTAGGTAGTCTCTGGGCAAACATCCAGATTAGCATCTCATTATGATCTGATTTGCATGCAGTTTGCCTGGCATTATTGCAGGCTCCCACAGCTCCCCCCCTGTAGGTCAGTCTGGACGTACAGGGGCTGGCTGGGTCTTCCCACAGCTCCACCTATAGGTCAGTTTGGGAGTGCATGGTGGTAGCTGCAGGCTACATTTATACAGTACAGCATAGCATATTGTGCCCCAGGGGACTACACAGCACAGGCACAGGAGGTGGTACTGTGTGCAACTGTCAAACTGTAGTTCATGCTACAGTGCACAGCAGGTACTACAGTAACAAAGGGGGGCCAGTAGTGTGAGGGACACAGCAATGCCTATGGTGTGTAGGGCAGTGATGACCACTGCACTGTATACAGTGACAGGCCCAATGTGCAGGTGTTTACTGACAGTGGACATTACTGTTATGCTGTTGTGTGACTCACAGATGCTACAACAGTGGCATGAGATGCTCACAGTGACATATACATGGTGGCTGTGTGTGCTGTGATGTCTGTACAGATGTGCAATATGTGGCTGGGGGGGCACATATGATCAGACAGGCACACTGGTGTTGAAGTATGCCCAACACTGGCCCATGTGCACAGTGTGGCTTGTCCCAGCCTAGTTGCTGCACCCAGTCTGGGGTGCAGCCTGGCCACTTGTACACTCTCCCCTCAACACCCTCCATGCCCACAGTGCTGCATGTGTGTGCTGGCATCTGTTGGTGTCCACCGAAGGATGGTCTGCAGGTGTGTGCTGGATGGCTGCATTGCCATGGTGCCCACTGGGAGCCAAGTCACCACTTACTGCCTGGCATAGCTGGGACTGGTGGCAGATGATGGCATTATTGTGATGCCATCAGTGAGCAGCATGTTTCCTGTATGTCTGTTTTTTTTGTTGGCTTGAGCATGCGCAGCCAACATATTGTGGTAGTAGCAGATGCGGAGGCGCAGTCACTGTTGGGTGAATGCAGGGCATGCATCAGTAGGTGTGTCCCTCATTCCCCAATCAGGCAGCATGCAGGTGCCACATCAGCAATGTGGAATGTGGCTACCAGATCTAACAAAAGGTCCGCTGCAATGAGAGTGGAGCTTTCGTGCAGCGTGACCACAACACACCTCCTGACATGCATGCAACACTGCCGCCGCCTCCTGTCAGAATACCAATGGGGGAGCCCATTCCCTGCCAGCATAATAACCCCCTCCCATTTACAATGTATGCCAAGGGGGTGCCCAATCCCCCTTGCATCATGCGCACCCCCCAACAGGTTTTCTTTGCTGACGGGGGCACCAATCCCTGTTGACTTCAGTGCCCAAGTGATGTTGCTGATGGGGGAACCCACTCCCCATCGGCATTATGTAACACCACCCCCCCACATTTGTTGTGTGCAGTCACGGTGCCCAATCCCTGTCAGCATAATGTAATCTCCCTTTGTTGTGTGCCCACGGGGTGTTCAATCCCTGTCAGCTGCCAGCTGCCCCAAAAGAGTCCGTTGGCATGCTGGGAGCCCACTCCAGCATGCCACATGCCCCTGTTAAAAAAAACAACAGTCCTGCAATGTTATATTTTTTTTTACCCTGTCAAAAAAGAAAATGGTCCCTCGCAGTCTCCCTGCCCCCCCACAACCTGTGCCCACCCACTGAGCACCCTGCCTCCCAAAACCTCCCCATACCCTCATACTTACCTCCGGAGTCCGGCGCAATGATCTTCAGTGGACCGGGAACACATCTGCACTCTTCAAAGCTGACCACGAACTGAGGAAATGCCGGTAAACTGTATAATGGAATAAATAGGGTTTTTCAACTTTGATGCATTTCTCAGGCATTTTTTGGAATTTTGGCACCAAATTTTCAACATGGGGTTTTTGGGACCCCTCCTCATTAATTCTTGCACTGTCATGGTGTTAATCGGCCCCAAAAGATGATTTAATGGTCACTGCGTGGAATCACCTTTCGGGACTGATTAATGAAACAACAGTGCCAGTCTTCATGAGGTGGGCTCTCAAAAAGCCTATGTTGCAAATTTGGTGGGAAAAAATCCAAAAAATGACTGTTTTACGAGAGTGCGTTGCGCAGTTTTCACACACGCTCGTAACTTCATGAATTTGTAATATTTTCACTCCAGATTTTCAAAATTGGCATTTTTCCACACCTCCTTATGAACAGTACAGCTGCCATTTTACATATCCTGGCCAAAATGTGTTTTCGTACGTCCAGCGCAGAATAGCATGGTCGCTGCGTGAAATCAGTTTTCCGGACGGTTTCAGAAAATGATGGTGACACTGCTCATGAGCAGAAGTTCTAAAATGCCTGTGTTGAAAATTTGGTGACAAAATTCCATAAAATGACTGTGTTACAAGTGTGCATTGCACAGTTTCCACGCACCTTTGTAACTTCACAAATTTGCATTATTTTCATGCCATATTTTCAACACTTGAATTTGTTTGCACCTCCTTGTGAACAGTACAGCTGTCATTTTTCACATCCTGCCCTAAATGTGTTTTCACACCTGTGGCGCACAATGGGTGGTCACTGTGTGAAGTCAATGTTTTGGACACATTAACAGAATCACACTGCCACTGTTCATGAGGGGAGGTCCCAAAATGCCTATGTTAAAGATGTGGCTAAAAAAAGCCCAAAAATAATTGGGTTACCGATGCGTGTTGCACAGTTTCTATGCATGCTCATACCTTCACCAATTCTTCATATTTTCACTCCAGATTTTCAACCTTGCCATTCTTTTACATCTCCTCATGAACAATAAAGTTGTCATTTTCCACATCCTGCCCAAAATGGGTTTTCATCCCTGCGTCACCAAATGGCATAGCCGCTGTGTAAAACCACCTTTCAGCTAACAAACTGATAGTGCCACTTTTCATGAGGTGGGCTCACAAAAAGCCCATGTTGAAAATTTGGAGTGAAAATACCAACACACGCCTACGGTGTTAGGGTTTCCAACTGCAGCACCCCACCCTGTAGAGACTGACAGGCATCGGGGTGTGACTTGGGATCATCGGCTGTAATGCTCACACCATTCCACCCCCAACCCCACCCTGCAGCCAGTGACAGGCATTGTGGTGTGCCCTGCACTGTAGGCGTGTGTTGGCCACAAAGTTCACCTCATTCTCCTATACTGCACCCACCTCAGCATATTTCCTTTTGGAATGGGGTAAGTATAATGCCCAAAGACCCCAAAGCACACCACAACACTAGTCAGTGTCTACAGGGTAGGGTGAGGTGAAATGGCATAAGCGTTATAGCTGATGACCCAAAGGCACACCCCAATACCTGTCAGTCTCTACAGGGTGAGGGTGGGGTTGGCGTAATTTTAATACTTCACTGCCATTCCTATTATGCGTTTCTAACTCCCGGCACTACCAATGCCAATGCCAGCGAGACAACATTTGGCATTGACAAATGCTTGTTTCTATGTGTCATACTTATTTGTTAGGGTCAGACAAAGCCATGTAAAAGCCATGCAAATTCCGTGCAAAGCCACGAAGTCGCACAAAGCTGGTTTGCCCAGAGTTAAGACTAACTTTTCCTGAGCGGTAATTTGCACTGCACAAAGTGTTGCGCTAAGTCGCACAAAATCACTTTGCATGGTGATATTTGCTGAATATAGCATTGCGCTGACACACACCCTCAGTTTGCCCCTTGCATACATTATAATTTTGCCTGGCATTAATGCAGTTTGAGCACACTTGTTGACCTTTTGAATACAGCGGACCCGCGCTAACCTGGCACTAAACATGTGCAAACGGTTTGCGCCTAGCACAAAGTTTTGAAGATCTGGCCCTTAGTCTATAATTAAAAAAACATTATTGCTTAAGAAAAAAAGGAAAAGCAGAGGACAGGTTTTTTTGGGTGGGGGGAGAGTTTGTGAAATAATAATTGTTTACTGGGCCTGTGGGAGCTGGGGCTGACCACCACTAAATGTTCTTAACAAGCTGATTATCTCAGCATTCTGACCGTTGATCCTCTTCAGCTGCTGCACTGCACTCTCCACTACATTTTTGATGGCTTCCACCGCAAACCACAGCACAGCCAGGTCAGCCAGTGTGGCAGGCTGTTTGGAGGGGTTGCACTTGCGGGCAGCTGTGGAAGCCACCACTTCTGCTGCCCTGGCCATTCATTGTTGATGCCACACAGGCAGACACTCTTCCTTTTCAGCAGCTTCAGCTGCAGGAGTGGCTGGTACCTCCTGCAGCTTTGCTTCCTGCTTGGCACGGTGGTGCACTAAAAGGGGCATTCGATGACCACCTATGCCCAAGTGGCCACCCTTACACCCCCGATGAACAAGTACATCACACAACTTGCACTTCACAACCGTCTGGTCACCGAAGAGGCAGATGAAAAATTGCCAGATGGGAGAGCTGCTGGGAGGACCAGGCACAGGCAGTGGGGTGGCACCAGATAATGCCGCCTGCTGTGCTGCAGTTGGTGGAGGGGCAACAAGCTGCTGCTGCTGTTGTGGTTCCTGCTGCTGCTGATCTTCTGGCTGCTGCTGTTCTAGTGCTGCAGGGCTGGCAGTGGCTAAAACACTCATCACCAATGTAGACGCAGCAGGTGCTGCTGCTGCTTAGGGCATGACATGGCCACTTTCAACATTGTGCTGTGCCTGTGAGGGACCACTTGAGGTTGAAACAGGACCGTAGTTCAAGCAAAATGGTTGCCCCAGGCTGCCGCACATTCGGGGCCCCCACTGCCCACCACTTTGGCTACCTCTCTCCATATTAACTAAAATTAAATGTAAATCAAAAATAAAACAAAAAAAACTAGTAGAACTACTAGTACTAAAACTACACTAACTAAAACTAAGTAACAAAAATAAATAACTTTTTAACTAAACTAAGCTTTCAAATCAACTCAAACTGGCTGCAAAACTTAACACAATCAAAAAAACGTTAAAGCACAAAAACGCTCACTATATAGACTTTGTTGCAAAAACGTGCACCGTCCACCAGCAGTGCTGACTAAACAGCTCCTTCTACAAGAGAAAGTGAAACTAGATCACTGACTTCCTGCCCAATTAACTATCTGCCTGCCTGCATCATGTTACCTACAAACAGTCAGACATGTGATCTGTGGGCTGTTTCTTACCAACTTCGCCTTCTCAAACAGTAACTCAAAGTGAACTCGAAGTAGACAATGCGAAGTCCATTAAAGGCAAATTTCGACCTTTTAATGGAAATTTCATGTAGTGCTATGTGAATTTGAAGTTGCCCACTTCGAATTAACTTCACAAGCAAATTTAAACTTCACTGCATCTCTAGTCAGCATTTTTTTTCTCACTGTGACACGCTTCAGCATAAATGCTGTTTCTGTCTTTTCAGTGAGTTACACAAACATTTGTAGAGTAAACAATAGCCCCATATTGTCAGCCAGCTGTACAACTTTTAAAAAACAAAGTGATTGGTCTGTTAATGGGGCATCAGCTGTAGATATAGCAGAAAACCATCTTAACAAGGGAGCTTCAACTTCGTCACTCTTAATACCATGTCAGCATTTGCTCTCTGACGTCTCAACAAGTTGTGGATAAATCTATGCTGAAATCAGCAGCAATATCAGATCATTTTACATTTGATAAAATTTGCTGTGGCAGCTCTATTTTCTGATGCAGGGTGAGTGTTAACTTCTTCTTCTCTCTCTCTCCATTGTTTCTAAACCCCTCCTGGTGAGACTGAAGACAGGCTGTTAAGCACTGTATATGTAACAATCACACCTGTTAGCACCTCATTGTGCACTTAAGAGGAACAACTAATGCAGAACTAGTGGTATGGTACTAGTGTGAAAATGTGCTCTCAAATGAAATGTACACTTAACCAGTGTGCATTAAATCAAAATTATTGACATGGATCTCTATGTAAAAAAAATTAAATGAAAAAAGTATGCACTTATCAAGAATGTGCACTTATCAGGATTGCATTTAAGTGGAATCCTTTGTATTTGCATGAAATTTTGCTCTAATTGCAGATATGACAATCACTGACATTACTCAATGCAGTATTATCATTTTCTGTAATTTGTAGGCATTGACATTAGCATGGTATTGTGATTCTGGGCAAATATAACAAACATTTGTGAAGGATTGCATGATATAGAGACCCTAAGATAGTGGAGTTAACAATACATGGGCCCGATTCTAGAAGGAGAAATACACCCAGGCATGAAGGCACAGTTTATAAGCAGCAACGCTGTGACATGCGAGATATCGCGTGATTCTAGTACACCGAGAATACGCCAAATGCAACTGCGTAAGTCGCGACACACAAGACACACCATATAAAAGTTCGTAACACGTGGTTGCGGCCCAACATACACCAGCAGATATGCCACAGCAATGGCACAAACCGCAGCATAATGGCAAAGACGGAAAAGGAACTTTATCCATGAGGAGGTGAATACCTTGGTGAAGCAGATAGATCGCCACCATGCACTTCTCATGGGCCGTGGTGGGGATACAAAAAAGAGGGAGAAAAGGAAGAGGGCCTGGGACAAGTTGGCATGCAGGGTCAATGCCATTGCTGCCCAGCACAGGACAGTGAGGGACCTGAAGAAAAAATGGTATGACCTTAAGCACCTGGTCAAACGCAAGCTGGTGCAGAATAAGCACAGTGCACAGGGCACAGGGGGTGGACCCACCCAACAGGAGCCACTCAGCCCCATCGAGAGAAGGATAGCGGCACATCTGAGCCAGCAAAGCATCGCCAGTGTCATACAGCTGGACACATTCAGACAGCGGATGGCCACAGGTAGGGACAAACAACCAGCAATGTATGGGACAAGCTAGACAGGGCAACAGCACACAAGCCAATGGCATAGATGGGGGTGTGTGGGGAGGCATAGTGTATGCAGAAGCAACAGTAGGGGGACATGCCACAGGACTGCCACATGGCCACAGCTGGCCACAGGGTGGTCCAGGGAACCAGACAATGGTGAGGTGCATGCTAGGGACAGGCATGTGTGCAGCCAACATGTGCAGCTGTGCAAAGGAATGACCCATGGTGAACTGTGGAGGGGCTGGCACAGGACCACGTATCTGGAAGGGGGGGACCTGCTGAGGGATGGGCTGGGCTGCACTGGGTGTTGTTCTGACCTGCACTGTGAACTGTTGTTGGGGGGGGGCATGCTGAGGGATGGGCTGGGCTGCACTGGGCGTTGTTCTGACCTGCACTATGAACTTTTGGTGGGGGGGTATGCTGAGGGATGGGCTGGGCAGCACCAGGGGACGGTGCAACCCACACTGTGTGCATGGGAGGGTGTGGTTGTGCACAGGCCTGTGCTGGGCAGTAGGAATGGGGCATGGGTCACCGTCCCAGTGCCTGCTGACTGCAGGCAAAGGCCACAGGGCCAGTGCAAGGCTGGCATGGCACCTGGGGTGCAGGACCCTACAGCGCAGTAGGTCCCCATGGCTGTGCCTGTGCATGGTGCCACTGTGCAGTGGTGAGCAGTACTGGGAAACTGTGAGACAGCTGGAGTTGCTGTATCAGGCTGAACAGCACAGCAAGGGCAGCAATGGTGAGGGTCAACGCCAGTGGTGTAGGATGCATGTACAGTGGAGGAATACAGTAGGTAGGGCAGCACAGGGGTGGGGTGGGTGCAATGCCAGAGCGCCACACTGACGTGAACCAGAGAGGGAAACACTACTCAGGCAGGAGAGGGCATGCTGTGTAGCAGGGACACACTAACATGCTCCCCATCCAACAGGTGCAGTGACAGCTGGCACAGGTGGCCTCGGTGCAGCTGGAGGGCAGGAGCAGCAGTGGCAGGGCCCGAAAGGAGCCGGCATGGCCCAGGCCACCAGCATGGTGTCGGCTGATGATAGCATCCCAACAGATGCTGGAAGCAGCCCTGCCACCAGCACACCTGTGGCAGGAACACTGCAGCCGATGTCTGAGCCTGAGGGCAGTGGGGATGGGGACAGTCCCATGTCTGAAAATGCATCAGACAGCAGTGAGGGGGATGCAGCTGGACCACTGCAGGAACAGAAGGGGACTACTGAGGATACCACCAGCAGTGCCGCCACATCTGTGCAGGCAGTGCAGATGCCCATGGTCAAACAAGAGGTGTCAGAACAAGAACAGCAGATGGATGAGGCCACGGGCATAGGACTGCTCAGCCCACTGAGTGCCCATGGACTTGAAGATGAGCTGGACGAGGCCTTGTGGGCGCTGCAGGCCTGGCAGACCCCACCAGCCTACATCAGGGAGTACTGCCAGTCGGTGCTGGCTGGCCAGGGGGACTGCAGGCAGGAGCTGGAAAACTTATGGCAGGGCATGCAGGAGTGTGCCGTGTAGGCCACTCAAGGTACTGGAGTGCACACCTTGTTGCTTGGTGTTCCACAGGGTCACATTGGTGTGTCTCTGTCTGTGCTGTATGCGTGGTTCAGTAATCCAGTGTTGGAGGTGTAGATGCCCGGACAGTGTGTCTGCGCCCACACCATGGATGCACAGCATGTCTGGTAATGGGCACAGGTGTCGCAACTGTGTTTCCAGCCCTCCACCCCTACCAGCACACACATGTGGTTCCGTGGACGAGGCACACTGTCACTGTGCCGGTGCATCAGGGAGGCATATCAGTTTGGTGGGGGGGTGTCAATGCAAGTGGTTAGCTGGCCCACCCACATGCCACTGCATAGTGCCCAGACATGATGCCCCATACACCCTTGTAACGCCATACATGCCTGTGTGCTGCACGTGGCGAACCATGCCCAGCTGGCCTGCATGGCAGTGGCCGTGTGCCACCAGACTTGGCCAAGGCTGTGTGGGGCATGGCCTCTGCTGGACATTGCCTGTGCCATTCACACAGGTGCACTGATGCCTGGTTGGATGGCTGTGTGGCACTGTCCCTGTGCCATGCCCTCCATGTTACACCCGTCGGGAGGACACCTGACCACCACACCCTGTGCATGTGCTTACATGGCAGGGTGTGGTGGGGTCTCCCCTGGGCCTTGTGTGGTTACATCCCGTGGGATGGCACTGGTGGGTGGTGGGGGGGTTGTGGCACCCAGAGGCTGCTGGCCACAGGGGCATGGTCAGCTGTGTACTAACCCATGTCCTTTCCCTCCATAGCTCCATGGTGGACATCCACGGGAGTATGCGGCATTGTTCAAAGCACACATTCCCACAGCCTGTCCAGCACTGTGTACCTGAAAATGTTGCTCTCTGTCCCCTCTGTAGGTTCCAGCACCACCACATAGGTCCAGGTAGGTACACACTGCCACACTGGATGTCAGTGTATCAGCCCCTTGTCCATCTGGTGGGTGTGGCTGCATGCACCTCCTCATGGGGTGCTGGTGTGGCCGTGTGGCAGGGCTGCATGTGGCACCCCACACCCACACTGTGCAAGGCCGTACCATGGCATGCCTCTGCAGGGGACGGGAGCCATGGTTGTGCAATGTGGTCACTGTGTGCCCGGCCCCTGCATGGTGCGGCTCGTCACATACACACATCACATTGTGCGAGTCATTGACGTGGGGGTGCCACATGGGGGTAGGGCCATGGTTATATAAATATATATATATATATTACATGATGGGTGACTGTGGAATAGGAGTGCAGAGTGACCTCTTATAATATCACGAGTGGTGAGATATGATGCAAATATTTTCCATATTCCTCAGTGAGTTAGTGATAAGAAGCAGGGTGGCTGTGGCTGGCTTTGGGTTCATAGATTGGGCACAGGTACAATGTCTCTCTCTCTCACTCTCAAGAAGCAGGGTGGCTATGACTGGCTGAGGGTTCATAGCTTGGGCACAGGTACAATGTCTCTGTGTGTCTCACAAGAAGCAGGGTGGCTGGCTGGGGTGTGTTACTGTTTTTCAGTGTCAGGAGGATATCTGTCATTCAATCAGTAGGATTTTAGTGGTTACAAGTTGACATTTGTGTTTAGAGGACTGCAGATAGTAGTGACTGCACACATTCTGTGAACTGTCTCCTCAAAATCAAGAAAGGGGAAGTCAAAATGTAACAACATGCCATTATTTGTCAATTGTCATATAATAGTCAGGGACACTGTTTTTCATTTTTTAACATGAAAAAATGTTAACATTACGGAAATGTGACAGCCTTCACACTGGTAATTTTGTCATTATGCCCTCATACCAACATCCTCATCATCATCATCAAGGAGGAAGCAGCCCTCGCAATCCTCAATGCTGGAGTTGTACCCACTTGAAAATTATTTTTCCATGACTGCATCATCAACCTCAGTGGTACACCATTTGTTGCTGCCACCAGGATGGTCTGCTTTGCCTAAATCATCAGCACAACCATCATCATGACTGGATACAAACAAAGCTGTGGTTGTCCTACTTGGTTTTGTAACCTTCATTTATTTTGATAAATGTCAACATGCTGACATTTGTAGGTGATAGTTTAGTATGACGGTCACACATTATGGCCCCCACAGAACTAAATATCCTCTCCACACTTACACTGGAGGGTGGGCAGGTCAGGTACTTCAGTGCTACTGATGTCAGCGTTAGCCATTCATTCACCTTGCCACTCCAGTACACCAAAGGGTAGTCCAATATTCTCAGATGCCCGTCTTCTGCCAAATAGGCCTCAATCATGGCCTGTGATGCACGCATTCCTGATAAATCATCCACCTGTTCACAAGACTCATCTAGGTCACAAATTCCTACTTGGGACAAGCCACCCCAAAGTGGATTAATGGACAACTGTGTAGCTGACACCACCCCTTGCCCCTCAGCCACCTTACTGGATGCACTCAGTCCTTGTTATGCTGCAGTTTGTAGGACTTTTGCACATGACTTCTGTACCCCATGAACCAGTGTTGGGTAAGTTACTTTTTCTATTACTTTCTATTACTTTTGGAAACTTGCTCCAGAAAGCTTTGTGCAGTCATTAGCAAGGGTGGAGAAGTACTAGAAAAAGTAATACACCTTACAGTTACAATTACTTGTGTCTTTTTATACAAATGAAATACGTAACTGTAACTGAATACATTTATTTGAGAGTAACTAGTAACTAACCTATTACTTTCAAAAAATGTAATCTGTTATAGTTATTTGTTATTTTTGTATTGCTTTTGTATAAAAATAAATAAGTAACTATAATTGTAAGGTGTATTACATATTCTAGTACTTCTCCATCCTTGCTAGTGCTTGCACAGAGCTTCTTGGAACAAGTTTCTAAACATAATAGAAAAGTAATAGAAAAAGTAACTTATCCAAAACTGCCATGAACCAATCAGACCAGCTGTCCAGTCATATTTTTAACCTGTTCATGCCCTCCCTCCAGTATGGATGCAGTGCTACATTTGTAAGGTGGGTCCAGCATTGTGACTATTTCAAGTTCTGGAGATTGCTGAATAGTGGCGATGTGTTGATTGCTGTCTAATATTGTAATCATGTGTTTCAGTAATGCATATCATGACCTATTTCCAGCCAAATAAAGGTTAGGCTGCAGATTCAACAAAGTCTTCCTCAGCACCCGGAAGAGTGGAATGGCTTGACTAATGAATGTGGTGTCACCACTCGCTGCCTGTGTGGCATGTTCAGATGGCCTCAAAATTAATATTACTGAGTCCATGAGTCGCCACTGTTCAGTTGTCATAGACATTGAGACCCCTGAACTGTCATGGCTAGTGTGAATAACTAGGTACTCGGAGATGGCTTTCTACTGCTCATACAACTGCTCTGTCATGTAAAGTGCTGAGTTCCATCTTGTGACAACTTCAAGCTTGAGGCATTGGGGAGGGAGGCTGTTTTGAAACTGCAGCTACCTAAGTTGGTCATGGGCCTTTCCAGAGCATGCAAAGTGGGCACAGATGCGGCATGCAACAGTCAGCATTTGCTTTATTTCTGGGTACTGCAGAAACTCCTGTACCACAAGATTTAAACAGTGGGCCATGCAGGGAACCCTCATAAAGCCACCATTGCTGATAACATTTAACAATATTTGATCCATTATCACTATCTATGAAGCCAGTTTTTAGGGAAGGGGGTGCAGCCACTCATCAATTTCTGTCAGTAGCAAGTCTTGCATGTTTTCGCCTGTATGAGATTCTGCTACACTACGCATTGCAAGCATGGAATGCTGTCTAATGCCATGAAAGTTGCTACCCCCACAGTCTGACTCATTACACTGCTTTCCCATCCCACCATCACAGACAACCCCAGGTAGCTGTGCCCAATGTGTACTAATACACAGATAGGAACTACCTGCCATTTTGCCACTTGTCCACATATCTATGCTTAAGTTAATGTAAGGTGATCTGGAATGTTGAAGGGCATGCCTTACAGACTCTGTCACTGTCCGATATGACTCAGGGACAGCACAGGTGGAGAAGTATGTCCTGGATGGGATCTTCCATTCAGGACATGTGCATGCTGCAAAGCATCGGAATCTTGAATTCTCCACAAAGGAGAATGGTAAAAGGTCAATTGCCAGCATTTCTGCTATGGCAGCATTGAGTTCACATACAACTGCATCATTTGGTGGGTATTTACTGTTTCACACAAAAAGGCTGTGCAACATGGACTGCATTGTTCAGTGTTTTACAAGTGGCATGCCAAATGACTCTCCTCTGCAAACTGACATGGATGGGGTATCTTTGACGTGTGATGGTGGGTGCTCAGATGAAAGCCAATAAATGCGGTTATTTCCCCTGTTTTAAGCACAAGGGTTGATGTAGCAGAATTACTACATGGACCACCACTGCTACTCTGACCACTGCTTGATCATTCAAAGTCATTCTCCTCCTCATGCCTGTAGTAATCCTCCAATGTTATTTCACCATTTTTACCAACATGGCTACTTACATTGAAGGAAGGGGATGCCATGCTCACTAAGGTGGGTGAGGGTGAATGCCCCACTATGGCATTAGCTCCCCTCTAGTGCCAAATTCACAGTGCTATGTGCCTGCTTTTGAGATGAGTATGCTGCCACCCAGTGCCCAGATGCCTACCCTTTTTACCACGCTTCACATGCGCTTGGCAAAGCTGGCAGATTGCCACTGTTTTATTGCTACCATCTTGTATGAAAAAATCCCAAACTACGGATTTTGATGTCCTACTCTTCACATGTCGCTGCTGGTGCTGCATATGGAATGGCAGTTTTGGTGACGATGAAATGGGGGGTTTACTGCATGATTTCTGGTGTTGTGCACACTTGGACTTTGACTGAACATCACAATCTATGACTATTACTTCGGGGTCATCAACAGACACAGCTACATCAGAACTTTGAGGAGGGGGGATTGACTGACAGACTGGTTACAAACAGCCACCTTCACTTTCTTTTTGTCTGGTTCCAAAATGGGGTTGCTAGCATCATCATCATAATCATCATCCACAGATTCACTTTGGATGCTGTCCTCCTGTAGAGATATTCCAACACAGCCTCAATATTATCATCCACACTTTTTTCGTCAACATCTGAATGTTTGGATGGCCTAACCTCAAGATCAGTGGAAACATGAGACTGTGAGTCATTAGCATAATCAGAATCACGTTCAACTACTGTGGGGTGCGGAACATCAACTATACTCAAGTCTGCAAATTCATCAACATTTTTCCCACCTGGTTGAACTTGTAGCAATACTCACGCTGTTATCAACCATGCCATTACTAACTTTACTACCAGCAGGGGCAACAGCATCACCAACTAGCATTGAAATGACTGATTTCGCTGTAAAAAACAGAGCTGGAGAAATCTGTTTACTTGCAGCAACTAGTACCTTTCCCTTCTGCTGCGATCTACCATGGCCACGACCACTGTTAACACTGCTAGACTTGTTAACCCCTGATGAACCTGCCTCATCATCACAACAACTTCCACTGATAATAGTCTTTTTGGCAGCAGTGCCACAGCCAGAAACAGCTTTGCCAGACCATCTCTTCACAGGCATTTTAAGATTACACAGAAAATTACCAGCAACTTTATATTTCTGCAGTTTTGGGGGTGGAAGCAAAAAACTAAAGAGATACAGCCGCACAGCCACAAGACAAGACCTTAACCAGTCTTCAAAAATCCCAAAGTCCAAAAACAATGCCTTGTTTTGTGGGGGGAGGGGGTACAGCAGTAGCTATAGCTACCCAGAAGCAGGGCAAAATATTGCAAACAGGCTGAGAAATTCAGAGTACTGCTATTCAATCAATCAATCAATCAATCAAAATCTTTATTTAACCAGGTGATTGCCATTGAGCAAGCTCATTTTCAAGGTGGACCTGGGTGCAACAAATACAAGGTAACAAAAAATGCATGATAGTTACAATTCACTGGCAAATCAACAACAGGCAATAACAATTGTTGGGGAGTACAGATTAAATACATCAAGGATTCGGAGAGAAAGGGTACGAGCAGCAAAAGTGTAGATGAGTTCAGCAAGGCTCAGTGGGATAGGGCCTAGGAGGAGTTAACTAAATAGCTGGAGCCCCAGGAGAGAGACGTGGGGGGAGGGATTGCCTAGGGGAGGAGGAAGAAGGGGGGAGAAAAGGTCAGGCAGTGGCTAGGAGCAGGACCCGAATGAGGAGGATGAGGCAATATTAGATGAGGGGCTCCATCGGCATGGGGGATCAGGTATTCAAGGGTACCAAGCACAAGATTCCTTATTGTGATGTGAGTAAAGAGTTTTGAAGGCTGCTACACTAATTTTGTGCTTTAATTTCAGAGTTTTATTTGTAGATTGTTCCATAGTTGGGGCAGCACGTGACTAACAGAGGCTTTGCCAAAGTGGGATTTGGTGTTAAGTACCTTAATGGTGAAGTAGGAGGTACTTCTCAAAGCGTATCTACTTAAGGTACAAAGTGGTAGGCAGGCAGAGATGTAGTCAGGCAGTTTGTTAATGATAGATTTATAGGTCCAGATAGTGGCGTTTCTTTGGCGTCTGAAGCTTACAAAGGACCAGCCTACTGCAGTGTATAGTGCACAATGGTGGGTGGAATAGGGAAGGTCTGTTATGAACCTTAGGGCTCTGTGATAAAGCATGTCTAGTTTTAGGAGTGCTTCAGTAGGTGCTTGACTATAGAGGAAATCAACGTAGTCTAGAAGGGAGAGGAAGGTAGTTTGGACTAGTCTGGTCTTGGCGTCCGAAGAGAGGAGGTTTTTTATCCTGAAGAAGAGCCCAAGCCTTTGGCAAAGTTTCTTTGTCAGTTCATCTATGTGTTCTAGAAATGAGAGTCTGTTGTCCAGTCATACCCCCAAGTATTTGAATTTAGCTACGTACTCCAACTGTTCACCAAGGATGGTAGATATCAAGGGGATAGTCCCAACCATGGCTGGGTTCGGTAAGTTGGGGAAGGGTGAAAAAAACATAACTTTTGTTTTCTTAATATTCAAAAGCAACTTTTGTTTAAAAGCTGGTGCTGCAGTAAACTGAATTCATCTTGGAGAGCTGAGCGTGCCACCTCAGGGAAGGGACCACTGACATAAAGCACAGTGTCATCCACAAATAGGTGGATTTGGGCCTTAGTGATAGTTGCATCAATCCTGTTAAAGTAGACTACGAACAGCAGGGGACCCAAAATAGAACCTTGGGGTACACCCCTCAGAAGGGGTTTTAGGGGGTGAGACTTCACCTTCAGCTCTTACCAGCTGAGAGCGGCCTACGAGATAGTTTTCAAACAATTTAATAGACAGAGCATCTAGACCAATGTGCCGGAGGGCTGTAAGGAGCAGGTCCTGATCAATGGTATTGAAGGCCTTGCTTAGGTCCAAGAATACAGCACCGACAAAGTTCTTGTTATCCAATTCACACTGCCAGTCATTAGTTACCTTAGCTAGGGCCGTGATAGTACTGTGTTGTGCTCTGGAACCTGATTGAAGTGGGTTGAGCAGCTTTGCCGATTCCAGGTGGTTCCTGAGCTAGGTGTTCACGATTTTTTCCAGTAGCTTAGAAAGGGTTGGAAGGAGAGAGGGAAGGAGGGAGATTGGCCTGTAATTGTTGAGATCACTGGGATCTCCTGACATAAACAAGGAGATAACATGAGCCGTTCTCCAAGTGGTTGGAAGGTCACCTTGAGCGAGGGATAGGTTAAACAAGTGAGTAATGGGCACTGCGAGGATGTGGGAGCCTAGCTTTAATAAGTAAGGTTCAATAAGGTCTGCTTCGGCGCTTTTCCTAACATCCAACTGGAGCAAGATGTCTTCGACTTCCTTCAGAGTTGTGGGCTGAAAGGAGAAGGATAGATTAGGGCAGGAGGTTCCTTGATTATCGGCTCCAAGCCATGAGCGAAGTGTACTGGCTGGGGAGAAATCAAAAGCTAACCCTGAGGTGGCAAAATGATTGTTGAAGGAATCGAGGATTGACATTTTGTCTGTAAGTATGGTGGAACCGGATTAAATTTTTGATGGCAAGGAGACCCTGGCAGGACAGCCTTTAATATCTTTAATGAGTTTCCAAAATGTTGAGGAACATTTGGCAGAAAGTTCAAGTTGAGAGCGGTAAAAATTAGCCTTTGCCTGTCTGATCATTTGAGTACAGTGATTCCTTGCACTCCTGAATAGGTTCCAGTCATTTGTATGCTTGGACTTAAGAGCCATTTTCCACAGTGCGTCCCTGTTGAGCATGGCTTCCTCCAGTTCATTGGTGAAACACCAGCAAGACTTGTTCCTGGCGCGAGTTTTCACTAGTGGTGCATGCCTATTAATGGCGCCTAATACTATATCTTGGAAGATGTTGTAGGCAGAGGTCACTGTTTTTGCTAGGTAGAAATCAGGCCAGTTTACAGAGTGCTTTAGCTCTGTGACAAAAGTGTAGGGATCAAAGTTCTGAAGACACCTTCGTGAAGAGAAGGTAGATGCGCATGGGGAGGTGTGGTTAGACCTCACACAGGCAATGAAACAGTGGTCCCTGATGTCTGGAAAGAAGACACCAACATGGGTGAATGGGTAAGGTTTGCTGACGAGGATAATATCCGGCAAAGTACTCTTGGAGGGGTTTGTCTTATTAGGACGTGTGGTTTCGTTGATGAGTTGGGTCAGTCCGAGAGAGTCACAGAACATTTTTAAGGGAGAGGATACACTGGACAACCAGTCCAGGTTAAGGTCACCTAGTAATATGGACTCAGTGGGCCTGTTCCCCAATATAATGCTTAAGTGATTCAGCAGCTGCAACCCAGCTGATGGATGCCTGTAGCAGCCAATCACAGAAAGTGAAACTCCAGCTGAAATCTCAACCAGCAGGGAGAGACTTTCAAATTCCTTTGGGACTGATGATGAGTCCAGAATGGAGACAGCGAATTTGTCTTTAACATAAATAACCACCCCGCCACCTCTGGACTGCCTGTCAGTTCGGAACATGGAGTAGGTAGGGAGGTTTATTTCAGTGTTGCTAGTTGTTGGATGGAGCCAGGTCTCTGTGACAAACAATATGTCAGGGGCAGTATGACAAATCTAGGCTGGATAGAAGTAATCTTTTTTAAAAAGCTGCACGCATTAACATGCATGAAGCTTAACCCTTTGAGGGTGGGTAAGTTTGCCGGGGATCCTATGGGAGCTGGAGGGTCTGGGTTCAGCTCGACATTACCTGAGCACAGTAATAAAAGAAGCAGGAGCCTCCTAGTAAGTTCTAGGAGCAGCTTTATATGCTTGGTCCCTTCCCTTTTTCAATGAGCCCAGGTGTGACATGGTGGAGCCCTAGGGCCAGTATTCGCAGATTTAATGCTACATATAGCAGTGTCTTGACAGCAAATGGAAGGGTAGAACAAGCATAATGGGGAGATAAGATAGTGTCCTTGGGAGTGTGTTCGGTGTGGATAATACCAAACTGGGTTGAGTATGCATCCAGGATCAGAAGGGTGGAGTTGAAGGTGCCTGTGAGAAAATCAGTAGTTCCCCAGATGTCAGCACAATCCAGCTTGAGAGTGTTTCCCCCTGTCTCATAAGGAGTCATAGTAGCTACCAATTGTGAAAGTAAGGGAAAAAGTTGGAGCAGGGACAGGCAGAGAAGTGTCCATGACAAGTGCAGTGCTGGGCTGGTGTCCATGGTCCAGAGATATAATGAGCGCATTTTTAACTATACTTCGGTGGGGCAATACTGCCTGGAAGTAGGTGGGGAAGTAGGGAATACCTGTAATCTTAAGAGGGACTGCAGTGTTATACATTTTAGGAGGAAGATGTATCTGGAGACAGAACTGGAAGCTTAGGGAGGCATGTAGCTAGGAGGTGGTGTAATAAGGGGGAGGAGCGAGGAGCATAGTAGGGAGAAAAGTAAGCCAATGAGGTGGGGCTTAGCAGAGTAGGTGGGGAGTAACAAGCATTTAAGGTGGACTGGGGGAAAAATTTCCCTGAGGAGCCAAGGTTTGTTGTGCTGCTCTCCATACCTGGAGATGAGAATGCAGGGGCTGGTGCTGCAGCTTCCAAGCGCCATGGGGCGCTTGTCGACGGTCACAGCCCAAGAGGGCTTGCTGGTCTCCTGCAGAGGGAAGGAACTGCACACTTAGATAGGGCTTGGACAAAGGGGGATTAGAAGGAACAAAGCACACAAAGGAGCTGTGACACTGTATTGTGTTTTAAATGAGGGCGGTGGATTAGACTACGGCAAGGCACCGACAGAGCTGAGAAGTTTTAGCACACAAAGAGTAATACAGAGTGTCTAATCTTTTGAGACCCCATGCAAATTTCTTAAACAGTTTTCACTAGCAGGGACAAAAGGAACAGTTTCAAATGCTCTAGCACAAAATTGTAAAACCCTTTAGCATAATACTAGTAGTTGAGGTAATTTTGCAGAGACTGCCACTGCCCAGGAGCCAAAAGATACCGGCAAGTTGCAGCTGTGAACTGAAAGGCTCATGAAGTAGCCAGCTTGAGTTCAGTCAGCATGCATAAAACACAAAAATCAGCCTGAGTCTGGTCACGGAAGTCAAGGCAAGGTGTTTCACAATCTTAACATAATGAACTAACAATTTTTAACAGCTCAGTATGATAGAGAGAAAAGGAAACAGAAAAAAAAAAAAATGCAAGGGCTTGAAAATCCTGGGCAAGGGAGCGGACCAATCAGGGTGAACTTCTTGACTAGATAGCCAATAAGCACAGATCCCTGAAGGTGGCGCCGCAGTTCGAAAATTTCTCTGAGGTGCTGTGGCTTGTTGTGCTGCACTCCATACCTGGGGATGAGAATGCAGGCGCTGGTGCTGCAGCTTCCTAGCACCGTGGGGTACTTGCCAATGGTCACAGCCCAAGAGGGCTTGCTGGTCTCCTGTAGTGCCATAATAAAATGCATATCAATTGATACCACACACAAATTAAATGTTAGGCACAGAAACTTTAACCGTTCAGTAAACTACAACACAGACAATCTTTTAAAACAACTGAAAAAATGCCCAGCAAACAGAAAAAACGTATAAAAAATTAAGTGAAGTTGTACTGTGTGTACCTGAACACACAAATAATAAAACACTAGCCAAAAACAGTTGGAAAAACTGCCTTTCTCACTAATCTCCCTTCTACTCCACAGATCCCCTCCTCTCCCGAAGCACACTTCTACAGTGTCTGTAACTACAGAGACGGAATGTACTACATTAACATTCAATATTCACACAAAATCAATAAATGCTCGGTAATATAAACACACAAGGATTTACTACAATCGATGTACTAAATTTTGACAAAACATTTTGTGGCAAAAATGCATTTTTAAAGGTTTTTTGATGGTTTAATTCTCAGAGCTCTGAAAGCAAACTATCTCCAGCTTTCCACTACACACACTACGCTGAACTGAGGCTGTGCAAGACAATATAGAGCCCATGTGACCTTACATCCCATGAATCACTGCAAAAATCACCTTAAAGAGAAAAAAAACAAGGCGAAGTAATGCGAAGTCCATAGAAGACAATGGGAACAACATGTTAGTTCAAGATGTGAAGTTATTCACTTCATGGAATATAACATGAAATTCAGGCTCTACGCGAAATACTATGCGTAGCAAATTTTAGGCACTTCGCCCACCTCTAATGCCGACTCACACTCAGCAGACATCTGGATAACCACTATTCTGCCATTCACCTATCTCATGCAGTCTACCAGCAGACTTGGAGGGGAAATGCCAATGCTGATGGTCAGCAAAACTAGTGTCTGCATCTTTTTCAATAATGGCCCTATATTTACATGTAATTTTGTATTAATGCAAATTCTGCTTAAGGGTACATTTTAGCCTGACAAAATGGGTGTGCACTGATTCCACTGTATAACTTTTTTTAAGGCACTCTAGATCTGCAGCCCGAAATGGGTGCGTCTGTGTTGAAGTGTGCATGTGTATCCGTGGTTGGATGTCTCTTGTGTCATCTGAAAAGAGTTATATGTTGTTTGTCTTACCTGATGATGGCTGTCTGTGGTTGCTTGTGTTGACTTGCCCCCTTTGGATGCTTGTGAGGGGTGGTGGTGGTGGTGGTGGTGGAATAGGGAGTTAGGGTTTGAAACCCCAGTGCCACATTTACCTACTTTTGTTGCTTTAAGTTGAACCCTAGCTGGTGCATAACACAGTTTTTTGCAAAGAATTTCCTTTCTTTTAAAGATAGTATGAGAATACAGGTATGTATGTCTCCTTCTGTTTCTTTTTACACCACACAAGTCTCTTCAACTCCTTCTGTCATTTAGCTCCCTGCACCCATCACTGTGACCTCTACTGCTCTCTCAACCTCCTTCCCCTACAGTCCTGACGCACGCTTCATGGTGCTAAGTTCATCTCTAAATTCTGGCTTGGATCTGTCCCCTCATATATCTCCTCCTCTCTTGGCATCCCTACCCTCTCCCTCTGTTCCCTGAGATCCCAGGCTGACACTCGTACCCTTTCACTCCCCTGTAGAACCACTTCCTCTGGCCAAAAAGCCTTCTCCTACCACCTGCCTAAAATGTGGAATGCACTCCCTCCATAAATATGCCACTCCTCCTCCTCCCTTTACTCCCTTACCGCTGTGTTGCATAACTACCTTACACCTACCTGCACCTGCTCCTGACCCCCTCCTTGCATACCTGTCTTCCTCTCTCTGGTTTTCTCTCCCTCACCCTCTCCTCTTCTCATCCCCCCACCCTCCCTGCACTTATACTTATACTTCCCCTATAGACTAGCTCTTAAAAGGGGTGACTGGATCCTATGTGTTCACCCTGCTGCATATTGCATCACTAGTGTACTGCCTGTAATGTATGAT
Organism: Neoceratodus forsteri; assembly: GCA_016271365.2. Taxonomy (NCBI): domain Eukaryota; kingdom Metazoa; phylum Chordata; order Ceratodontiformes; family Ceratodontidae; genus Neoceratodus; species Neoceratodus forsteri. Next base: position 867,265,509 of record CM028130.1, read on the forward strand.
TGTCAACCTTGCATCCTATGCTCGTTATCTGTACTGTTTATATTTGTATGCTGCTCCTATGAACTGCCTGCACAGTAACTCTTGCAACAGCCAATATTGTCTCATTTTGCCATGTTCCTGTTTTGTAACTGTATGTATAATTTCACCATCTGTTACGTTGTATCTGAACTCGCACTCTGTACATCCCTTTCCCCTTTCCCCAGGACATACCGTAAGATGAGCATTAAGTTGCTCAGTGTATCTTTCCTAGTGAAACAATTCAATAAATACAATAAATAAGTCATAGACGTGTTCTTTCATGTTGTCAGTATTAGCTGTTTGGATCATCACATTTCATCCAGCTTCATCTTCAGCATTGATTCTCCTCATGCCCAATGTTGTTTTAGATTTTCATGGTTGTAAAATGGAACTCTTTTCACCTGAGAAGTCACCTTTTTGTAAAAACATTTTAAATGTGATGTTTATGTAGTTTCATTGAATATCAGCATTGACCCATGACATGTCTTGACTGACTATTGGCAACACAAGTAATAAACATGTTCGTACTATTTATAAAGAAAGAGACACTACACAGTGTATAAGTTTTAAAAACATTATTGGAGAAAAACGTACCAATTGAATTAGTGCCAAATTGTTGCAGTGTCCCTGGAGAGGCTGAAAAACCAAGCATTCAAAAGAAAAATATAAAACAATAGTTTCAGTGAGAACAGTAAGTCATCTAATATATGTACTGTGTATATATATATATATATATATATATATATATATATATATGTACAGTATATATATTATAGTGGCACGGTCGCACCACTATAGTTAGGGTTCAGCGGTCATTTACATACTAAAGTCAAAAGTTTGGGTATTAATAATGTTGGACCCGTTCCGTGGATTTGCCTGAAATTTGGAATGTGCAGTGGGGAATGGTAGATCTCTTGATCTGCTAAATTGCATTTCTGTTGGACTTACGGTCTTTGCGTACAAAAGCGCTGAAAATGCAAAATTATCCGTTTTTGGAGGCAGGTTTTGGGATTTTGGATGTGCCCCTGCACAGCCATCATGTGGTGTGCTGCTCTCTGAGATGGCTCATTTGAAAGAGCTTTGGTGGCTGAATATGTCGCTTTTTGTTTGGTGAAAAAATATCAAGCCATTCAAAAGTTATGCCACTTTTAAGTTCCCATTATAAGCCAATGGGAAAATTTATATGCATGTTTTACGAACAAAGAATGGGGTTCTGGCGATCTCATCCCACCTGGCGATCAAAGAATTTGCAGCCTCGCAGTTCAAGAATCTTTGTCCCCAAGGATTTTTTCAAATTCTTTGATCACGAGGTCCGCCATCTTGTTTTCAGTTTTCCGATCAGAAAACCACAAATATCTTGGCTCAGGGGTTATTTCTGAAGTAAAACTTGGATGGGTTTTACTCAGGGGGCCCCGATCTATCCAGCCATGCCTTTGGTTCCATATAAATCGGTCTAAAAATAGAGTTATTTGCTTTTTAAATCTTCTTTCGTGGCTCACTAATGATCTTTGATTGCGAGCCTGCAAATTCTTTGATTGCGAGAATCTTTGATCGTGCATCGCGAGCGAGGGACGAGATGGCCAGATATTAAATTGCATTTTTGTAGCCCAGGGGTGTCCTATAAACTTATTTAAGGGTGGGTTTTGCTCAGGGGGCTTCACTCTCCCCCATCTGAATAAAAAAACAGTAATTTTCATTATCCCTGGTAGTCTAGCGGCCCCCTCCCCATCATTGTAATGCACATAACAATGCTTTTATCCCTTGTAGTCTAGTGCCCCCTCAATAAGTATCTTATTAATATGTTTATTTTGTATCCGACTAACGCTAATTCAAACAAGCGCTCAGAAATAATTTCAGAGCACCTGTTTGAATTACCACTGCTAATACACACAGTCGGTGGCTGACCATGGAGGTGGGAGGTGGGCTGTGCCAGTCACCAGCTGGAGAAGGGTGGGGGGATGCTGGGTGGCCTGGCATGGTTGGGTGGGGGTGGGGCCACTAGACTACCAGGACATGGATAATGCAAATTTATTGTATTATGATGGGGGGGACCGCTAGACTACCAAGGATGTCAATAATAATGATAATGAAGTACAGATTGAGGGGGCACTAGACTAGCAGGGATATTGCAAAGATATATAAATAAACACACATGGGGGGCCACTAGACTACCACGGATAAAAAATAAACATATTAATAAGATACTCCTGAGGAAGTTGTGGGGTCTAAAACTGTGGGAGAATTCAAGAATGCATGGGACAGACATAAGGCAATTCTTGTGGGGGGCAGGAAGATATAGGCTGTTGGTTAATTAGGATCTGCGGCCTATCCTGTAGGTAGGGAAATGGGCAGACTAGATGGGCCTAGCGGTCCTTATCTGCCGTCAAAGTCTATGTTTCTATGTTTCTATGTTACTCATTGGGGGGGCCACTAGACTACCAGGGATACAAGGATCATTATGTACATTACCATGATGGGGAGGGGGCTACTAGACTACCAGGGATAATGACAAGTACTGTTTTTTATTCAGATGGGGCAGAGCGAAGCCCCCTGACCAAAACCCACCCTTATGTAACTTAATAGGGCACCTCTGGGCTGCAAAAAACTATTTTGAAATCTGGCCATCTCATCCCTCACTCTTCGTTCGCGAGCAAGCAATTTCTTTGACCGCGACTGTGCAAATGCTTTGACTGCGAGATTCTTTGATCGAGATTATGCATCGCGAGCGAGGGAAGAGATGGCCAAATAAAAAAATCAATTTTCTCAGCTCAGGGGGTCCTAGGAAGAGAAATGAGGGTGGGTTTTACTCAAGGGGCTTCAGTCTGACAAATCATGGTGGTGGTTTACTGCAATTATTTGAATTTTGTAAATTACACAACTTTTTATTCTTTGATCATGACCCTGAAAATTCTTTGATCACGAGCCTGCAAATTCTTTGTTTGTGAGCTTCTTTGATCGCGATCATGCACTGTGAGGGTAGGACGAGATGGCTGGATTAAAAAGTAAATTTTCTCAGCCCGGGAGTGCACTAGGAGGTCAAATGAGGGTGGGTTTTGCTCAGGGGGCTTCGTTCTGTCAAACCATGCCGGTGGTTTATGGCAATTTTATCAATTTTGTAAATTACAGAAGTTTTTATTCTTTGTTCGTGAGTCTGCAAATTCTTTGATTGTGAGCCTGCAAATTCTTTGATCATGATATTCTTTGATCACCAAATAGGGACAAGATGGGCAGATTTTTTTACAATGGAATAGATAGGAAAGTTTTACCAATCTTTAACATTGAATGTCTTGGAAACAGTTTGATCTTTTTACTTGAAATTTGGAGGGTGTTTATGTCTGTAGATGTGAATTATGGTGTTTACATGTCTGAGAAATTTTTTTTGGAGATACTGAGTGACGCACTTTACGTGTTGCGGACAGTGTTTTGCTTGTAGTGGTGGCTTGAAATTGATAGGATACCAATCCTTGGTGTCATGGATGTAGTTTTCAGTCATTGTGTGTGTTAAATGTCAACAGGTGTGGAACTGTGCCAGTCCAATGAATGAAAATCTCATACTTTAAAATGTTATATCTCGGACACAGTTTGATCTTTTTACTTGAAATTTGGAGGGTGTTGACAGCTTGTGCTGTGGATGTAAATTACAGTATTTCTGTGTCAGAAAATATTTTTTTGCCGGAGATATGGCGTTGCACAGTTTATATTCTGAGGACAGTGTTTTGCTTGTGGTGGTGGCTTGAAATTGATAGGATACCTAGCCTTAGTGTCATGGATGTAGTTTTCAGTCATTGTGTGTGTTAAATGTTAACAGGTGCAGAACTGTGCCACTCTGACCAATGAAAATTTCAAATATTGACATATTGTATCTTGGGCACTGTTTGGTATTTTTACTTGAAATTTGGAGGGTGTTGACAGCGTGTCCTGTAGATGTTAACAGAGGTATTTATGTGTCAGACAATAATTTTTTTGCGGAGATATCCTGTGACGCAGTTCACGTTTTATGGACAGCGTTTTCTATTGTTTCAGTACATTAACATTTCTTTGATGGCTGGCCTTACTGTTGTAAATGTACTTTTCAGTCATTGGGTGTGTAATGTGACCTGGCACTTACAAGTTGGTGGGCCCCGCGCTCCCACCAACTTGCACAACTTTCTACTTTTCCATTCTTTCTTAAAAAGTAAGGAACTACTTGCAAAAAACTTCGTTAATGCATCAGTTAGGGTTCTTCTACAGTGAAAAAAGTGAGGAAATTCAGTTTTAGGTTTACCACCCCTTACACCCCACTCCCACTCCACCCCCGCCAACAAGCATTGGGGTGGGCGTTGGGGTCATTGGCCCTAATCTCACCCATTCTCCTACAATGCACCACTGTCAGCTTGTTTACATGGGATGGGGTGAAAGTTAGGTGATGTTAACGCACACCCCAATGCCTGTTGGTGTGGGCAGGGTGGGGTGCAAAGGTGGAAACCCTAAAAATCAAATTTCCTTGCTTTTTTTCATTAGAAGAAATCTCTAACTGATGCATTAATGAAGTTTTGCATAGAATATATATATATATATATATATAATATATATATATATAAAATGTTGCAAAAACTTCATTAAAGCTATAGTTAGAGTCAAAGCAACAAAAGTTGAGAAATGAGGCGTTAGGGATTTCCTAACATCCAGCCTCCCAAACCGAAGCAGGAGAGCAGGTGTGGGGTGTGCCTTGGCTACCTCAAGCCTAAGCGTTCACCCCATTCCTTCTGTAGATAAGGTCAGATGTGTAGACTTTATGAGAATGGGGTGAGCGTTAGGTTTGAGAATCCCAAGGCACACCCCACACCTGCTCTTCTGCCTGGTTCTATGTGAAAATGGCAATTTCCAAATGCTGATCACCATTAGGGTGATTGTACATCACCAAAATCAAAAACAGCAATGTACACTTGCAGCAAGGAAACTCGCTTGTGGTACTTATGTGGGGGACTTCACTCCCTGCACCTCTCAAAATAACAGACTCTGGAGGAGGTACATGTTGGGGAGGAGGAGCACTAGCAAAATAAAAAAACTAACAGCCATGCAAAAGCACAAAATATTGTGCTCCTACGCTGCCCTGAACCTTGCACCCTCCCCACTAGAGCCAGCCACCCTCACCACCACACCACACCACACTACACCACACAGCCAGCTCGGCAGCTTCCCCTCCCCCAACCCTCATATACCCTCCATCCTTTTCTGGATCCCTTGCATGCTCTTCTGGTATCCTGTCACTCTTCCCTTCACCCTGCCCTTCACAACTGCTACCATTTCAGGGTCGCTGACCTTAGAGGTGCTGAGATTGAGTTGCTCAAATCTGAGTCGCTCAATCTCAGTCATCCTTTTCATGGGACACCCTCCTGCCTGCTTTGGGAGGGTGGGGTGTTAGGGAATCCCTAACACCTTATTCCCCAGCTTTTGTTCCTTTGACCCTAACTGGAGCATTAATGATGTTTTTTGTAACTTATTTCCTTACTTTTTGAGATAGTATAATAGTATTCTTGTTTTAAAGGACCCTGCACTCCCATCTCTCTGTAGATGCGTGTATATATATATATATATATATATATATATACACATACATACACACATATCTATCTATCTATCTATCTATATAGATAGCACAGTGCCCGTTCCATTTATAGAATAACAGTGACCACATTGTCAGCATAGCCTTCTTATTACCCATCTCATGTACCCATTACAGAAAATTTTAGAATCCCCACCAAAATGTAATTCTATGCAATTGCAATGCCATTCCTCACCACAGGTGTGAAATCACATTTTGGGCAGGATTTGAAAAATAACAGCTGTGACATTCATGAGGGGGAGGAGTAATAAGAAGGCTACATTGAAAATCTGGGGTCAAAATATTAAAAACTTCAAAAGTTATGAGCGGGCATAGTGAAATTGCAATGACTGTTCATAACTTTGTCAATGTTTCATATTTTGACCCCAAACTGTAAACATTTTTTTATTTTTTATTTATTTTGTTACACGTATGCACAACTTTGAGCAAAATGCTCATTTGCAAAGGTCCCTCTTCAAAACAACAGCACATTTTAAACAATTCTAAACACTTCATAATTACATTCAGAACAACAGCACAGTTTACAATAATTCTTGACAGTGCACTGGACATAGGTGAGTAAAAAGACTGACAACACAAATTTGGTAACATAAATTCGGAGTACCAGGATAACGTTACATTTCAATAGGTGTAGAAATTTCCTTAGTAAAAGTGCTGAAACATAGGTAGCAGCCCTACGGGGCCTTGTTAAAGATCTGTCTTCTTAGTCATCTGTCTTCTTAATTATAGTCTTCTTATAACCCTACAGTACAAGTCACATTAAAGTGTTCCATCAACTCACTGGTGTAGCATTTTTTTTTGTGATGCTACTGGAATGGCAACTCAAACTGTTGAAGCTTTCAACTATTTTCCAACCATCCTTCACTGCGTATTCAACTCACATGTAACTGTTTAGTGAAATGGCAGTAGCTGCATTTTCATGGCATTGTTTATAAATATCACAGCATTCCTTAAGAGCATTGTTTATAAATATCACAGCATTCCTTAGGAGCATTGTGTAAGCAATAATACCCTCCAGGGTGGGCGGTATTGGGCAATACCGGACCGCCCAGGGGTTTAATGAGGCCCGATGCTGCAGGCGGAGGGTCTTACAGCCCCTGGAAGGTCTGGTATTGCCCATACCGCCCACTCTGGAGGGTATTATTGCGCTTAGAAAATGGGCCAGTGTATTATATGTACTTGAAATCAAGTAAACTTTATGATTACATGTTAAAATTGTTAGCTGTTTGATTCATTTTGTGATCAAATAGTTCCTCCGACTGCATTAAAATATGTTTTTTTTACAGAGGGACGTTTGTCATACAAGGGCTTCTGTAGATGGTTGCAGCTGGTTGTCAAGGTTACCGCCCTCCACACAGACACTTCCCATTTCCCGTTTTCTGTCTCAGTCTGTTTATTTTTTCTTTAAAGTTGTTTTCCATTCCCCCACCATGTCGTACATTTATTTTCTCTCTTAAATGATTCCCTGTTCCTGCATACCGTGCTACGATTCAGAATGCAGCAGGATGAATGAGGCCAGAACAGTTACCAGGTGTTCTCTGCGACTGACTGACTGAGCAGGCAAAGAAGACGACGGAGTAAGTAGTGATCGGTTGTTTTCAGGGTTTATCTTAATTTTGGTAACATAGGAGAGTGGTAGGGGCAACCGCTACTATCTTTAGTTATAGATACAGCAAGCGCAAATATTCATTCATTAGAGATACTGATTGGATGTGCATAGAAGTCAGGGCTCGGACGATGAGCTAGTGGGCTGAAAACATCAGTGCTGGCCCTGAAGGTGTGTGTGAAATCAGTGAGTAACACAAGCAAGCATACCTCTAAGGCTGTAAGGAAAGTTAAACGCAGCATTTCTTTTCACCGCTCCGACTTTAAATTGGTTCAGTGAATGAGTGGGTGATAAAGCTGCCAAACCGCACTGCCGTTACTATTAAAAAAGAACAACCTGAAACTGAGTGAGTGGGAGGCAGCAGTCACTTTTGTTAGGAGGGGGAAAAACAGAGAGATTGGTTTAAAGCTGGCAAAACAAGTATGATTTTTTTTCTTGGTTACTGGCTGCTGTGTCGTCCAAGTAATGACTGTATGTGTGGTGGTGGTGGCGTGACTCTTGCTAGATGTTGAAAAAAAATGGCGCCAGTTTGACATTTTGTGCCCAGTGTTTCAGCCAATGATGAAGCAGGCTGGGCAACAAGGATACTTGGCTGGGCATAAGGCAGGTTTTGGCTGGCACTTTTTATTTGGTGGGCATCTATTGAAAGTTAATGTACCCCTGTGGAATGGGTACCAGCCAATCAGATGCCTCCAAATAAAAAGTCCATTTTCTAATTATAAATATCACAGCATTCCTTAAGAGTTGTTTAGTCTGCCTTCTGAAATGAAACTCATAAGCACTCAGCTGAAAATAAAGCTTATAGTACAACAGCTAGATGCAAACCAATACTAACCTTTTACTAATTCATTGAATTAAACCTTGCACAGATCAGGAAACTCATTGAACAATATTACACCAGTGAGTTGGGGGAACAGTTTAATGTGACTTGTACAGTACTTCATAAACCCCATAGGTGAAAATTTTCAGATCTGTGCCAAAATGCTGTGTTGCACCACTGATATGAAAACACATTTTGGACAGGATGTTAAAAATGACAGCTGTAGTGTTCATGAGGTGGTGTGAAATAATGGCTATTTTAAAAATTTGGACTCAAAATATTGAAAATTATCAAAGTTATGCATGTGTGTAGAAAAATTCCAATGAACACTCATAACTCAGCCATTTTTATGTTGATTGCGTGCATGCGCAAGAAACATGTTGTGGCAGGTTTCTCCACAAGCAGTTTGTGGAGGCATGGCACTGTTGTGGCCAATGCTTCCACAGCCTGTAAAGGCTTGTCCTGCATCCCCCAATGCCATGGCACACTGCTGCTGACACTAGTTCAGCCAGGGTCCCACCAACTTGTGAAAATTTAGCTGGCCCACCTCATCATTGCAGCATCAGCCATCCGCTGCAATGAGGGAGCAATTCGCCATTGCAGGGCGGGATGCAGAAACACTATACTGTTTGTGAACATGGTGGTGGCTTGCCGCGGTGTTCACAAATAATATAACTCCCCCACTGTGTTTATTTGCCGATGGCGCCAATCCCCGTCGGCTTCAGTGCTCCACTGTTTATTTTGCTAATGGGGAGCCCAATCCCCGTCGGCATTATGTTCCCCCCTGCTTTTATTGTCTGCCAACAGGGCGCCCAATCCCCATCGGCATGATGTAATACCCCCTCCCCCTTTTGTTGTGTGCCGATGGGGGTGCCCAATCCCCCGTCAGTTACAGCTGCCCCCCCAAAAGACAGACTCTGGTGGCACGCTGGGAGCCCACCCCAGCATGCCACATGCCCCTGTAAAATAAAAATGGTCCGTGACATCTTTTTTACCTGTAAAAGAAACTGTCCCTTGGAGGTCTCCCTGCCCCCCCACACGCAACCCACACCCACCCACTGTGCACCCTGCCTCCCCACACCTCCCCACCCCATACTTACCTCCAGAGCTTGACGCGATGATCTTTGGTGGACTGGGAACATGTCTGCACTCTTCAAAGCCGACCGCGAACTGAGGAAATGCCGGTAAGCTGTGTAATAGAATAAATGGGGTTTTCCCAACTTTAATGTATATCTCAGTCATTTTTTGAAATTTTGGCACCAAATTTTCAACATGGGGTTTTTGGGACCCCTCCTCATGAATTCTGGAACTGTCATGGTGTTAATCAGCCCGAAAGGTGATTTAGCTGTCACTGCATGGAATCGCCTTTGGTGCCAATAACAAAGCGACAGTGCCAGTGTTCATAATAGCTCGAAAGCCAATGTTGTAAATTGGTGAAATCATCAAAAATTGCTGTTACTAGCATGCGTTGCACGCGGTTGCTATACTGCAGCTCATAACTTTGTGAATTTGCAATATTTTAACACCAGATTTTTAACATTGGCATTGTTTTCACACCTCCTTGTGAACAGTACAGCTGTCTTTGTTCACATCCAGGCTGAAATGTGTTTTCACACTTCCGGCACAGAATAGCGCGGTTGCTGTGGAAATCAGTGTTCGGGACAGAGTAAGAAAATGGCAGTGACACTGTTCATCAGTAGAGGTCCTAAAAAGCCTACGTTGAAAATTTGTAATGATACTCCATAAAATGACTGTGTTACTAGCGTGCGTTGCGCAGTTTGCATGCACATTCATAACTTCGCGAATTTATAATATTTTCACTCCAGATTTTCCAGATTGCCATTTTCACGCACCTACTTATGAACAGTACAGCTGTCATTTTTCCCATCCTGGCTGAAATGTGCTTTCGCACTTCCTGCGCAGAATAGAGCAGTCGCTGTGGGAAATCACTGTTCAGGACAGATTAAGCAAATGACAGTGATACTGTTCATGAGCAGAGGTCCTAAATTGCCTATGTTGAAAATCTGGTGATGATAGCCCATCAAATGACTGTGTTACAAGTGTGCATTGCGCACTTTCCATGCACCCTTGTAACTCCGCAAATTTGTAATATTGTTACACCAGATTTTCAACAGTGGCATTTTTTTCACACCTCCTTATAAGCAGTACAGCTGTCATTTTTCACATCCTGACCGAAATGTGTTTTCACAGTTCTGGCGCAGAATAACGCAGTCACTGTGGAAAACCAACATTTGGAACAGATTAAGAAAATGACAGTGGCACTGTTCATGAGCAGAGATCCTAAAATCCCTATGTTGAAAATTTGGTTACGAAACTCCATAACATGACTGTGTTACAAGTGTGCGTTGAAGTGTTTCCATGCACCCTTGTAACTTCACAAATTTGTAACATTTTCATGCCACATTTTCAACAGTGGCATTTTTTCACACCTCCTTATGAACAGTGCAGCTGTCATTTTTCACATCCTGGCTAAAATATGTTTTTGCACTCCTGCCGGAGAATAGCACAGTCACTGTGGGAAATCAGTGTTTGGGACAGATTAAGATTGACCGAGTGAGAGAAGGGAGTGACTGAGCTCAACTGAGCTCCGTCCGGACTGCTGCAGATTTGTTTGTGGGCAGAAAAAGGCCCCAATGCAAGAGCCCAGTACAAAAGGGCAGCCTGCAGCGCTGGAGGAAACAGAACGAGAGAGCTAGTGAGGGAGGGGGACAGAGTGAACTCAACAGAGCTCTATCAGGACTGCTGCGGATTTCTTTGTGGGCAGAAAAAGGCACCAATGCAGGCAGGAACCCTGTACAATAGGGCAGCTTGAAGCACCAGGACAAACAGAATGAGCGCGTGACAGAAGGAGACTGAGCGACCTCAACGGAGCTCTGTCCGGACAGCTGCGGATTTCTTTGTGGACAGACAAAGGTGCCAATGCAGCAGGAGCCCCATACAAAAGTGCAGCCTGCAGCACCAAGAGAAAAAGAATGAGCAAGTGACAGAGCGGTAGTGAGTGAGCTCAATGGAACTCTATTGTGACTGCTCCAGATTTCTTTGTGGGCAGAAAATGTGGCAACGTAGGCAGGAGCCCAGTACAAAAGGCCAGCTTGCAGTACCGGCAGAAACGGAATAAGTGAGTGAGAGAGGGGGAGTGAGTGAGCTCAATTGAGCTGTGTCATGACTGCTTCAGATGTCTTTCTGGCCAGAAAAAGCTGCCAATGCAGGCAGGAGCCCATCATAAAAGGGCAGCCTGCAGAGGCGAGAGACATAGAATGAGCGCGTGACAGAGGGAGACTGAGCGACCTCAACGGAGCTCTGTTGGGACAGCTGTGTATTCTTTGTGGACAGACAAAGGTGCCAACGCAGCCAGGAACCCCGTACAAAAGCGCAGCCTGCAGCACCAAGAGAAACAGAATGAGCAAGTGACAGAGCAGTAGTGAGTGAGCTCAACAGAACTCTATTATGACTGCTCCAGATTTCTTTGTGGGTAGAAAATGTGGAAACGCAGGCAGGAGCCCAGTACAAAAGGCCAGCTTGCAGTGCTGGCAGAACGGAATGAGTGAGTGAGAGAGGGGGAGTGAGCAAGCTCAATTGAGCTGTGTCAGGACTGCTTCAGATGTCTTTCTGGCCAGAAAAAGCCACCAATGCAGGCAGGAGCCCAGCACACAAGTGCAGCCTGCAGGGACGGGAGAACGGAATGAGCGAGTGAGGGAAGGGGAGTAAGTGAGCTCAACCGAGCTCTGTTGGGACTGCTGCAGATTTGTTTGTCGGCAGAAAAAGGCAGCAATACATGCAATGGCCAGTACAAAAGGGCAGTCTGCAGTGGTGGGAAAACCAGAATGAGCGAGTGAGAGAGGGGGAGTGAGTGAGCTCAACGGAGCCCTATTGTAACTGCTGCAAATTTCTTTGTGGGTAGAAGAAGGCAGCAATGCAGGCAGGAGCCCAGTACAAAAGGGCAGCCTACAGAACTGCAGAAGCGGAATGAGCAGTGAGAGAAGGGGAGTGAGCAAGATCAGAGACTGTCAGCGGGACTGCTCGGTTCTTTGTGGGAAGAAAAAGGCACCAACAAAGGCAGGAGCCCAGTACAAAAGGGCAGCCTGCAGCACCAGAAGGGATCAGAATGAGTGAGTGAGACAGGGGGAGTGAGCGACCCCAACGGAGCTCTGTCAGGACAGTGTGGATTTCTTTGTGGGCAAAAAAAGATGCCAATGCAGGCAGGAGCCCAGTACAAAAGGACAGCCTGCAGCACCAGGAGAAACACAATGAGCGAGTAAGAGATGGGGAGTGAGCAAGCTCAACGGAGCTCTATCGTGACTGCTGCGGATTTCTTTGTTGGCAGAAAAAGGAGGCAAGGAGGCAGGAGCCCAGTACAAAGGCCAGCCTGCAGCGCTGGCAGAAACGGAATGAGTGAGTGAGAGAGAGGGAGTGAGCAGGCTCAACAGACCTGCGTCAGGACTGCTGCAGATTTTTTTGCAGGCAGAAAAAACCACAAACAGAGGCAGGAGCCCAGTACAAAAAGACAGCCTGCAGCACCAGGAGAAACAGAATGAGCGAGTGAGAGAGGGGCAGTGAGTCACCTCAACGGAGCTCTGTCACGACAGCTGCGGATTTCTTAGTGGGTAGAACAAGGTGCCAATGCAAGCAGGAGCCCAGTACAAAAGAGCATCCTGCAGCATCCCAGGAGAAACAGACTGAGCAATTGACAGAGGGGCAGTGAGTGAGCTCAACAGACCAACGCAATCAACATTCGGCATTGACAAATGCTTGTTAAGAATTGTTTCACCCCATTTTCAACCTGACCTTTTTGGGACCCCTCCTCATGAACACTGCTGGTGAAACTTCATTATTCAGTCCCGAAAGGTGACTTCACGCAACAACTGCAAAATCACCTTCTAGGCCCGATTAACAAGATGACAGTGGCAGTGTTCATGAGGACAGGTCCCAAAACGGCTATGTTGAAAATTTGGTGAAAAAATTCAAAAAATGGCAATGTTTTGAACATAAGTTCAGAACACTATTGAAATACAGTATATGGCACTTACTTTAATTCCTCAGTTCATGGTTCGGCTTTGAAGAGTGTAGAAGTGTCTTGGTCCACAGACGATGACAGCCTACTACCTCTGGTGGTGGGTATAGGGTAAGGGGGAATGTGGGGTGGTGGGTGCTCAGTGGGAGGTTTGGGATGGGGGAGGGTGTTGGAGGGAATGAAGAGAGACTGTTTTCTTTTTTTCAGGTTAAAAAAAGACGATGGGGGACTGTTTTCTTTTTACAGGTTGTCATTAATAAAACATTTCAGAACACTTGGAGTAGGCTCCCCAGTGTCCCACACTGCTGGGGGGAAGGGCTGTAAATGCCGACACTGGGATTGGGCACCATGGTTTTGGCCAATAAATAGAACAACTTGGACTTTCAGTACAGCAGTTTGTGGCTTGCTCCTACAGCCTTGATAAGCACAGTATCACACTTTGGGGCCAGACAGAGGTTTGGGAGCCTTTCAGGACCCAGGACTGCTGGTAGTGCAGATGGGGAGGCAGCAAGAGGGCAAACAAAGTAAGCCCTGACCTGTGTAGGGGGGTGGTGGTTACAAATAAAGAAACAAAGAAACTTGGGAACAGTGATCAGAGAGTGGGGGTGCCACTAGGCACCAAGGAAACATTAGGGACAGTGATCAGAGGGTGGGGGAGACCACTAGACACCAGGGAATTTTTATTTCACAGGAACAGTGATCAGAGGGTGGAGGGTCCACTAGACACCAGGTAAAACAGTAGAGTACTGGGGAGGGCAATGGAAGGGACAAGCAAGGATTCTCAAGTAACAAAAAGGATCATGTCTTGTGAATCGTGATATGAAAAAGGATTCTTTTTTCGTATCACATGGTCACAATAAAAGATTCATTATATTAAAAAACAAAATTCTTTTCACGGGCATATTTCTAACTTGGAAGTGCAGATTGCATCTAATGGGGTCCTGATCAGCTAGTTAGGTGTGGTGGTGTCACTCCACGATGTCATTTTTGTGGCTTTTGAAAAAACAAAATTAAGAAAAAACAGAAAAGAAGATAGCATCTCACGGAAAAGGATTTTTCTCTCATAAAAAAGGATTTTATTCTCACAAAAAATGAATGGATCTTACAAGAGCAAATAATTTTTCACAAGGTCAATCCTTGGTTGAACTTTATCCCCCTAATTTGGACATGAGAATTCCCTTTGAAAACAATGGGAATTTAAAAAATGAATAACTTCGAAACAGATTAATATTTTTTCACCAAACAAATCATGGCAGTTCTGCTACCCAAGCTGGTTCCACCATAAAAAATCAAACCAAAATTTCACACCAACTGGATGCAAGGCGATGAGGAAAAAACTGCAAAAAAGTTGACTTTTAAGGTTTTTGCACTATCTGGATTTCAGAATCCGTACATCCAACCAGAAAGAAACTTGTCACATCAAGACATCTACTCCAAGAGACAGTGTATACCAAATGTTGTGCAAATCCATTGATTGGTTACAGTTATTAAATTGCAAAATCTGAGGTTTTACATTAAACAGGCTACTCGACCCTAACTATAGAGACATGACCGTGCCCCTATAATTCTTTACAAAAATCTTTGTTAATTCACTAGTTAGGGTTGGTTAAGTGACAAAAGTAGGGAAATGTGGAGTTAGGGCTTCCAACAATAACACCCCACCCCCACACTGCAGGCAGCAACAGGGGTGGGGTGTGCCTTGGGGTTCTGAACGCTAACACTCACCCAATTGTATGAGTAAATAAGATGAGATGGGTACAGTATATGAGAATGGGGTGACTGTAGGGTTGAGAACCCCAAGGCACACCCCAACCCTGTTGCTGCCTGCAGGGTGGGGATGGGGTGTTAGGGTTAGAAACCCTAATACTACATTTCACTACTTTTGTTGCTGTAACCAACCCTAACTTGTGTATTAACAAAGTTTTTTGCAAAGAATTTCCTTACTTTTTTGAGACAGTATAATCATATCCTTATTTGGCTGTGGGACCACAGTGCCCTCTGAGCCCTGTGCTCCCATCCCTCCGTAGATGTATACATGTATGTTGCCATGCAAGTATTTCAACTGAAACAGCAACCAAACTGTCAGCATAGTCTTGTTATTACTCCACCTCTTGAACGCTGGGCTGAGAATTTTCAAATCCATGCCGAAACGTTATTCCATGCCAGTGCAACCTTATTCTACTCCAGAGGTGAGAAAACACATTTTGACTAGGATTTGAAAAGTGAAATCTGTCACGTTCATGAGGTGGTGTAAAAAAATGGCTACGTTGAAAATTTGGGGTGAAAATATTTAAAATTATTGAAGTTACGAGCAAGTGTAGTTAAATTTAAACACATGGGCATAACTTTGCCATTTTTAGATATTTTGACCTAAAATTTTCAACATAGCCTTCCAATGACACCACCTCATGAATAAAGGCAGTGAAAATGTTCAAGTCATGCCTGAAAGGTGATTTTGAAAACTGACCATGAAATCACCTTTTGGGACAGATTTGCAAAATTCCAGTGACATTGCCCATGAGGTGGGGTCCCCAAAAACCATGCTGAAGATTTGGTGTCAAAATATGCAAATAAAACAAGGTATGTATCAAAGCTGAAAACCCCATTGAAATACATTGAACCGCATTTACCCTAGTTTCTCATATTGCAGTCACTGGTTCCAGCAGCAAGACATGTCTTCGATTGGAGATTGGATCTTCACCCTGTCACCTGTCCAGATGAGTGGGGGGTGTGTGGTGGTGTACTGAGGGGTGTGGGGGCTGAGTGGGAGGTGGGGTTGGGGGGTCAGATCACCAATGGATCTTCAAAAAAATTAAAAAAACATTGAGGACCATTTTCTTTTTTGCAGGCAGGCGCAGCAATTGGCAGGTGTGGGGGGTGCCACTAGACACCAGGGAAATAGAAAAAAAAGGGGACAGCAATCAGAGGGTTAGGGTGCCACTAGACACCAAGGAAATAGAAAAAAAGGGGACAGCAACTGGAGAATTAGGGTGCCACTAGACACCAAGGAAATAGAAAAAAAGGGGACAGCAACTGGAGAATTAGGGTGCCACTAGACACCAAGGAAATAGAAAAAAAGGGGACAGCAATTGGAGGGTTAGGGTGCCACTAGACACCAAGGAAATAAATAAAAAAGGACAGCAATTGGAGGGTTAGGGTGCCATTAGACACCAAGGAAATAAAAAAAGAGGACAGCAATTGAAGGGTGGTGGGTACCACTAGACACCAGGGAAACTATGGGAACAGTGATCAGAGGATGGGGGGTGCCACTACAGATCAAAGAAAGGATTTTCATATCACAAGTCATGAAAAAAGATTTATAATGTGGAAAAAAACATTCAAGGGCATTTCTTCAAAAGATAAGTGCATAATCCAGCTGAGGGGTCCGATAAGCAAGCTACATGTGTTGGTTTCTACTCAACACATAATTATTTTGAGTTTCCCTGGCTAACTGTAAAACAAAATGGCGGATGCACAAAAAAAAAGATTTCACATTTGCAATACAGGATGACCTGTTTGCAACAAAGGATTACCCATTTGTGACAAAGAATCCTTTTTGAGTGGGACATCTATCTGAAGAGTAAAATTCCCATTGAAAATATATATATGTGTGTGTGTGTGTGTGTGTGTGTGTGTGTGTGTGTGTGTGTGTAGCTAGATAAAGGTGCAGTCGCACCCCTGTATTTAGGGTTGTGCTTCAATGTTAAACCCCCAAATTTGCACTTTAATAACTTAGCAACCATTCAACGTATTTATTTATTTACCGGGAAAGGCACACTGAGCCAAGGTTCCTTTCCAGGTGCAACCTTGGAAGAGAGTCATGGGATTTACAATAGTCAGAGTAGTAAAACAATAGAAAACATCAGGGTGAACAAAGTGGAGCAATATATATCTTGGTAAATATACATACAAGGTACATTATTTGGAGTAACATAGAATTACAAGGTACAGAGTGCCATAGACAGTATAGTACAGTGTAAACAATTATACATAGGCAAACATAAATATATTCATAGGCATGCCAGGAATACACATGCAAAAAAACAGTTAGGACAGCTAAGGAAAATGCATAAGGATGATTGAGGAGAATTTAAGGGTAGGTTGGTAGTGTGGTCTCAAAAAAGATGCAGAGGAGTAAAGATAAAGGGGGGCACAGAGTACCAGGTGGGAGAGAAAGGAAGAATGAGGAGGAGGGGGGGGAGGAGGAGCAGAGAGGGTGGTCAGGGGTAGAAGAGAAGCAGTTGCAGTGTGGGGGTACTTTAATTGCTTTTTGAGTGTGGTTAGAGTGAGTGCTAGGAGGACTGAGTGGGGGAGATGATTCCAAAGATGGGGGTCTGAAAGAGGAAGTGACCTTGCTTGATTGTGAGTGTGGATGAGGGAGAGTGAAAGTGCCGGAATCGTGGGTTCTGAGGTAGTAGCCTGAAGTTAATGAGGGGAATAAAAAAGTGGAGAGATGGGGGTTGGGCCATGAACCAGAACTTGCCAACAAAGGCAGCACAATGAGCAAGGCGTCAATTTGTGAGAGAGGAGAGGGAAAAGGCAGAGTAAAGGGGGCAATGATGTATTCAAAAGGTGATGTTGGAAGCGAAGCAACAAAAGGCATAGTACAGGGGGTCTAGTTTAACAAGAGATGATTGGGGGGCTAAGCTGCAGACTATGTCAGCATAGTCTATCATGGGGAGGATTAGTTTGGTGATGAGCTCTTTTCGGGGAGGGAGGAAGGGAGGGACAGACACTCCTTAATCCTATACAAGGCTCATGGTTTGGGCTGAAGTTTGAAAT
The DNA here is from genome assembly GCA_016271365.2 of Neoceratodus forsteri. Classification (NCBI taxonomy): domain Eukaryota; kingdom Metazoa; phylum Chordata; order Ceratodontiformes; family Ceratodontidae; genus Neoceratodus; species Neoceratodus forsteri. Next base: position 867,283,372 of record CM028130.1, read on the forward strand.
GGATGCAGTCAATCTGCTGGGAAAAAATCTAACTTGGGGTTCAACCAAGCCCCTAGGTATTTGAAAGACTGCACTGTTTTTAATTTTGCACCATCCAAGGAAAAGAAGCATGGAGTGGGAGGGAGCTTGGCCAGCCTTTGGTCAGTGCCAAAAACTGTGGCAGCAGTTTTTTTGTGTTGCACTTGAGGAGGTTTGCATCGAACCAATTCAGGGCGTTCTCAAAGGTAGCCTACAGGGATGACTAGACTGCTGGAAGGGAGGGGCCTAAAGCATAGATGACAGTGTTGTTGGCATACATATGCATTTGTTTGGGCAATCAAGAAGAGAGAAGGTCATTAACGAAGCCTGAGAAAAGAGTGGGGCTCAGAATTGACCACTGAGGGACACCAGCATGAATGGGGAGGAGGGGTGGATTTGGAGTGGCCTGGTTGAATGTATTAGTATCTGTCAGAGAGATATGATCTAAACCAGTCAGGATTTTCATGACATTTTGCATGCACAGTCTCGTGGGGTAACATAGAAACACAGAACATAGAAACATAGAAACATAGAATTTGACGGCAGATAAGGACCGCTTGGCCCACCTAGTCTGCCCATTTTCCTACCTAACAGATAAGCTGCAGATCCTAGTTAACCAACAGCTTACTTCCTTCTAACCCCCACTAGGACTGCCTTATGCCTATCCCATGCATTCTTGAATTTCCCCACTGTAGCTCTCTTGATGTGCCACGTTTTGTTCTGGTCAGATGTACAGATTCCGAGATGCAGGTATACAAAGTGAATTTTTCGGAATTTATTCCCATTGGTTAGAATGGGTTTTCTGTCAACTAGGCTAGTGCCCAGATGGTTTGGAATTTTGGTCTGAAATTTACAGGGTAGAAATGGGCTGAGCCACAGATGTGCCTTTTGCTTGTTTGGTGACAAAATATTAATCCATTTCAAAGTTATTTAATTTTAAAATGTTGAATACTTGGTTCTGAGCATGCTCAGTAAGCACCAATAAATAGCTGTATGAAATGAAAAAAAAAGGAATATTTTTTTCATATGACATCATCCTTTTTCATTTGAGGAAAACCTTTTGCATATGGCCGCCATCTCGTTTTCAGTTTTGCCTGAGAAATTCAAATTTGGAAACCCTCACAAATGGTATTCTGGGGAGGAACCAACATATGTAGCTTGCTTATCAGGACCCCATTAACTGCATTCTGTACTTTACTTCCCTAAAAATGTGTTTTTTAACATTGAAATTCATCTTTTGTATTGGCGTCATACGAAAAAAGATCTTGATTTGTATGACAACTCACAAAAAAATATATTTTTCTGTAAGAGAAATCAATGTATTCCACAGGGATTTTCAACTTTGGTGCATGAATTTGCCATTTTTGTAAATTTTGACACCACATTTTCAGCATACCCTTTTTGAGACCCCTCCTCATGAACAATGGGGTCGTCATTTCACAAATCCTGCCCAAAAGGCAATCTCACAGTCAGTTGATGAAATCACATTTTGGACGGGATTTCAAAATAAATTTTAATCATACTTGTTCACGAGGTGGGGTCATAAGAAGGGTATGTTGAAAATTTGGGGTTAAAATATGCTAAAATGGCCAAATTGTGTGTGTCTGTTGACATTTCGCTATGCTTGCTCGTAACTTAATGAATTTTCAATATTTTAACCTCAAATTATCAACATACACCACCTTATGAATGTGACAAGCTGTCAGTTTTCAGATCTTGCCCAAAATGTCTTCTCGTGCCACTGCCATGGAATTACACTGCCGTGGTGCGGAATGACATTTTGGTGGGGATTTGACAATTTTTACTATCGGGTTAATGAGGTCGGGTAATAGAAAGGCTATGTTGACAGTTTTGTTGGCTGTTGTCTTACAAATGGAAGTGCAGACCCCGGAGGGCCCTGTGCTTCCTCATAAATATACATAAATACACATATTTCGCTTGTAGTATTGTATTTGGAGTTTCCAGGAAAATTCCCTGAGTATCAGTGAAGAGGCGTCATACTTCATCTGCTCTGTTCCTTTGTAGCTCTAACAGTTAGATATTGATTTCCTGAGACCGTTTGGTTTGCATCTGCCTAGTGTGGATGAGGGCTTGGGCTAGGAGGGCTTGATATAGGATCAATAAGAGATATGAGGGCTGTAGGCCTGTCATTGTTTGCCTCAGGAGATGGAAGAGTTGTGAAAGGGGCTCAGAGCTGTGGTGTCTGGTGGTAAGTGATTGGATATGGTTACAAATATTTCAAAGGCGGTCCAGCACTCACCACTACTATAAAAGCTGTCCAAGCATAGAATAGGCATGCAAATCCTTTATTTAAGTGCTCAGTGATACTGAGCACTTCAATAAAGGATTTACACGCCTATTCTATGCTTGGACAGCTTTCATTATGGTAGTGAGCACTGGACTGCCTAGAAACATAGAAACATATAATTTGATGGCAGATAAGGACCGCTCGGCCGACCTAGTCTGCCCATTTCCCTAGGCCTGTCATTGCCTTTGAAATATTTGTACTTTGTTTTGCCTTAGCACCACCAGCCCTGTGCATTCTTTGCCTGAATGTATTAAATGGATATAGTGTTTGACCTGAAGGTAATGGAAGTGATTTTCTGCTTGTAAATTAGATCTCTCCTAGAGTTTCTCGAACAGGAGAGCTTGTCCTGTTTCTGTGAGTTGCCTAAAATGTGCCACACTTATTGTAGGTGTAACCATCAGTGGTATTCAAGATATGTTCTAGACAGTAGAAACTGGGAGGTATAAACTATTGCTGTGTACATATGGAAGTGTTCTAGATTGCTGGTGGAGTGAAATATTCATGGCCAGCTATCAAGGGTGGAGTAGGTATATGGGTGTCCCTGTAGAGAGAGTATATTTGATCTGGGGGATGGAAATAGTATTCGAGTCAAAGGTTGTAGGTGGTCTTGTATAAGTTCCACCTATTTCCAGTGGCTTTCATAGCCTGGAGATGAAGTACAAGGCCATTTGTAGCTGTACTGCTTGAAAATACAGTTGTAGATTAGGCAAGGCTAATTCCTTTTTACTTCCGGGGAGCCTCTTAGTTTTGTATTTTACTCTGGGTTGTTTATAGAGATGCAGCGAATTTAAATTCCACCGGCGAAGTGAACCTGAAGTGCGCATACATTGCTGCCCGCCACACAGAGTAGGCAATGCAAGTGCTCACTCCACCTTGTCTTTACCACTTCGCGTTAAGGCAAGATGGCAATGCGAAGTAAGGCAAAGTCATTGTTTTTAATGGACTTTGCATTCCTTATTATGATTCTAAGTGATCCACTTGGTGTTTCAGATTTGGCTGCCCCCCACACATCACATGGCTTGCAGTACTGTAAGTCACATGCTCTTTAGCTAGGCAGGAAGGAAGTGAGTCATACAAGCAGACACTTTTACTTTCTCCTGTGCAGACGGAGAGAGAGGAATGTGTTATGTGACTGCTGATACTTTGAGATCAGAGCAAAGAGGAGATTTAAACTTTGATTTAGACCCAACAGCTTTTTTAAAAGCTACATTTTTTTGTCTTTTCTGTACTCTTTGTTACTTAATTTGTTCTTTCCGTAAATTTTATTTTTCTTACCTTTATAAGTAGTAGTTGTTTGTCCCCCCCGGAAGCAGGACCAGCACCGCCTCCTGTCCTGACTCTGAGGCAGTTGAACCACCACCACCACCACCAAGTCCAGCACCAGGTCCTCTGGAGCAGGATGTGCCTGTTCCCCCAGGCCCAGGTGTGGATCCCATCCTTGTTCACAGTGACCAGTTGGCTGCCAGCTCATCTGGCCCTCCCCTGCCTGTGCCTGGTCCTCCCCGCACCTCCGTTGCTTGACAGTTTTTTACTGTGTCGGGAGGGGGACAGCAGTGTGGTCAAGTGCCACCTATGTGAGGTGGAGGTGCACCGTGGCCCCCGTGGGACTCACCTGGGGACTGGGGGCCAGCATGCCCATAGGCTCAATCACCACCAGTTGGAGTGGCAGGCTGCCACAGAATGGACCATGCCTGCATCTGCTGGCTGTTCTGTGGCAGAGGTTGCAGCTGTGCATGGCAGCATCCCTAAGAAAAGGAGGACCACAGCAGCACCTGCTGGTCCACCAGTACCCCCCACCACCACCACAACCACCGCCAGCAGGTCAGCCTGTAGAACATGTGGACCCCAGAGAACTGCGTGTAACACTGGTTGACTTGGCAGTTCTCTGGAGTGCTGTTGAGGAGAACAATGAGAGGGTGAGTGCTGTGGAGCAGCAGCTGGATCGAATAGAGTGAAATCAGTTGCAAATTATGTCCATGCTGGAACTGCTGCTGGATCACCATGGGATCCCTTATTAGTTTTTTTTCCCCTCACACCATGTGCCTCCCCACACCTTCCTTGCTGTGTTATAAAATGTATTCCTCCACCATCACCAACCCTTGTATTTAATTATGCCCTTTTTTGTTGTCTTGCGTATGTGTGACACTTTGTATTCTGTGTAGTGCAAGTATACTGTGCTAAACTGCATGTGTGCAGTCAGTCTTTTTTCCAGTCTGTGTATGTACTGCAGACACTGTCCAAATCCCAGACCTAAAACACTTATTAATGAGTACAATGGTGGGAAGGTGAAGCCTGGAGAAATACTACAAAACAGGCTTACAATACATCCAAGTAACTAGTAAAAAAATTAATGTTGTGATTTGTGACCTAATCGTAAATCGTGATTTGTGACTGCATTTGTGACCGTGATGATGAAGAAACACGAATGCCTATGGCTGTACTTCCCCAGGCCCCGATGAGGTGTGGCACAAGACTCCCCGACTTAAAAACACTCATTAATGAGTACAATGGTGGGGTGGTGAAGCATGGAGAGATACTACAAAACTGGCTTACAATACATCCAAGTAACTATTAAAAAAGATTAATGTTGTGATTCGTGACGTGATCGTAAATCATGATTTGTGACTGCATTTGTGACCGTGATGATGAAGAATGTGATTCGTATCACGAGTAACTCGTGATGATGGTCCTGACTTAAAAACGCATATTAATGAGTACAATGTTCATGCAGAATTATGTACCACACCTGTCCAGTACTCTGAAGGGAAGCCAAATAAAACAACTGTGACTTAAGTTAGAGATGGAGATTGGGCCCTAAAGAGATGCAAATGCACGGACAGATAAAATTGCGCTGCGCACTGAAGAGATGCAGATGCAAAGGCACAACACCTAACCAATGCTCACAATCAGAAATTCAAATCTGGACAAGAATTCCTTTGCTGGTTGGGGCGGGCCACGTGGGGGAGTGTACTGCACTGCTGCAGTAACAGTCACTAGTACTAGTACCAGTAAAGATACTACAAAGAAGTACAAAAATTACACAGCTGCAGTGGATAGCAGGTTCACATTGCTGAAATTATGTGGCAAAAGAAAAGGTGCCTGATTTGATGACACGCGTCACACACATACTCGCACAACACACCAAGTAATGCGTAACAAATTGAAAACTTCAGTAATATAACCACATATTTTAAACAAACTAAAATTATACACTGCTGCACCACAACAATCAGCAAAAAATGGCAAGAATTATTGAAAATATTACTGTGTGTACATAACACAGTTATACAAGAAAAATATCACCAAAATAGAAAGCACTGTCTTTTTCTCCAAGTTAATCTACCTACACCACAGATACGCCCCTCCCCAAAGCACACTTCCATTGTCTCTCAGTACATAGACTGAATATTGTACTTTTTTTTTTTTGAAATTCTCTTTTTATTAATTTCCAACTATTATTACATCAGACTGGTAAATACAACATGAAGATGATACAGAGTTCTAAGATAAACCAGACAATAACCATTACATAGAAGCCAGAGAAAACCAAAAACCAAAAACCAAAACCCAAACCCCCACTCCCCTCCCCCACCCCAAAAGGAAGGTGTCACCACTGAAGAAGAGAGAGAGCTAAGGTTATGTGAGTAATTGAGATATTGTTGGGATGATTTACCCAAAGTACAAACCAGATAGAAACCAGACCAGACAATCTAGAGACGTAAGAGGTATTTTGAGGTTAATTTTAGAAAGCGGAAGAGAGTACCGAGAGATCAGAGATAGGAATATTCCATCAAACCAAACAAGTCTAGGAGCACTTGGGATCTCAACCAGTGGAGATACAGAGCATACAGCTTGCCCCATTTTCCTGGAAGGCCAGTGGAGAGGATCTAGTGTTAGCAATCAACTTCTCAATTTTAAAACATTGAGACATTTCTTCTACCCAGTCAAGGTACTAAAGCTCGAGGTTATCTGACCAGTGTCGAGCACTAGTCTCTTAACCGCCATTGAAATAAGAGCCATATGATATTTCCTTTCCTAACATTGATACCTGAATAAATGCCTAGAATACAGACCTCTAATGTAAAAGTTCTTTCAGACCTAATATAGGATCTAGGTTGTCCTCAATGGCCTTCCAAAGAGGGGCAACCTTAGAGCAGTACCAGAAGATGTGGGAAGACTACCATATTCTTTCCACATCTAAAACATTTTGGGAGTTGAGTGATCAAATTTGATTTCAACACCGTGTAATGTACATGTTATTTACTATAAAGTATTGAATTAACCTGTTCTTATCTAAGGTATTATATGTATACAAATCCTTCCAGACTTGACTCCATGTGAACGAAAGGCCTGGGGGAGATAGGGACCAAGATTTGGAGCCAGCTAAAGGGGTGGGAAAAATAAGTTTCATAAGGTGAATATACAGTTTGGACACCCCATGAGGTTTAACCGCACATTCTTTAATCACCCTTAGTAACGGTTTAACAGTTGATGTGGGTATTGTTGTCCCAAAATCTTTATCAATCAGGTGAATTAGCTGGTATATCTTAAAAATCTCTTTGGCGGGGATATTTAAGACTAACAGGAGGTCAGCAATTGAACCGTGTCGACCCTGCACATAGAGGTCTTCCACTGAGAGCCCTTGAATTTGGGGTAGCCACTTGGGAGATAAAGGTTTGGTCCCTATATTAATGTTAGGGTTAGAGGTCAAGGGTTGGCTGGGGTCTTTATTATATCTGACTTTAGCAGTGACATAAAACTGATTGAGTACTTTTACTGTGGCCCCTACTGGAGATTCTTGGATATCTCTAGGGAGGGATGCAAATCGACAATAAAAAGGCTAGTGGGGTCTATATTATGCTGCTTAATGAGGTCAAGATCAAAGCTTAACCATAGGGGGTAAGTTACATCTGTCCTCCTAACCATTTCCCTGCCTTAACTAGGGTGACTAGACCAGTAGAAAAATTGAAATTGGGTAGACGGAGACCCCCCATATCTTTAGGGAGACATAATTTGTAAAAAGCTCGCCTGGGAGGTTTATGGTTCCATATAAAATCAGTCAAGATCGAGTGAATCCTCTTGAAAAAAAGATTTGGGCAACCAGATATCTAAAAGATTCAGGGGGTAAAAGAGACGGGGTAGGATGTTCATTTTGACAATGCTAACACGGGCCCCCACTGATAATGGTAGTTTACCCCATCTTTGCAGGTCAGAGTGGATTCTGTCTATCAGGTCATCTAAATTAAGTTTCTTAACCAGAGTAGGGTCACGGGCCAAGTAAATACCAAGGTATTTCAAGTGAGATGGGGCCCACTTCATACCAAGATGAGAAATAGAGGACTGGGACAGATGCATGTTGAGAGGGAAAACCTCGGACTTTGTCAGGTTGAGCTTATAATTGGATACTTCACCAAACTGTGCAATTATTTCCATTACCACTCGTAGAGAGTCTACCAGATTAGATAGTTGTAGGAGGATGTCATCTGCAAACACAGAAATCTTGGAAGTCTGTTGAGAGATGGCACACCTGGATCCCTGGAACTGCTTTTAAGATTAAGCAACAGGGGTTCCAGATAGAGATTGAAGAGGTATAGGGATAAGGATTCCTGTCGATTGCCTGAGAGCAATCGGATAGAGAGGAGAAGACACCGTTGCAGTAAATTTTTGCTGTGGGTCTTTGTATAGTGCCTTCACCCAGCGCATAAACCCTCTGGGAAACCAAATTTAGACATAGTACTCCATAAGAACTCCCAGTTAACCGGTCGAATGCTTTCTCCATCCAGAGCAACCAGAGCCATGGGGACCGGGAAGCTTGGGCCGCCTGAAAAACATGAGAAAGAGATCTAATATGATCTGCAGCAGACCTGCCCTGCACAAACCCCACTTGCTCACTGCTCAGAGTGAGACCCAGACCTGTTTGATACGAGAAGCCAGGATCTTGGACAGTATTTTGATGTCACAATTGAGCAGTGAGATGGGTCTGTAGTTGGCTGGATTCAGAGAGGGTTTACCTGACTTGGGGATCAAAATAATAATAGCCTCCAGCAAGGATGGATCCAACAAATCAGAGGGATAATAAGTAATTGTAGAATTCCAGAAGTGTAGAAATCAAATCCTGACAGAAGGTCTTATAGAAATTGGCAGGTAAGCCATCGGGGCCGGGAGCTTTATCTGATGAGAGACTATGAATGGCCTCTTCCACCTCCCTCAGAGATAAGGGCGAAGAAAGAGAGGCTATTTGATCATCAGAGAGGCGAGGGAGTGTGATTGACCCAAAGATGCTCTCTAGGGCTGACTGGGAAGAGGGGATGTCTTGGTACCATAAAGATTCTGGTAGAACTCTCTAAAAACTTCCACAATATCCCTGGGTATTGTCTTAACAGATCCATCTTGGTCTTCCAGAGCTGGAACTAATCTAGAGTTCTCTGTTTCTTTAAGCTTCAACGCCAGAAGTCTGCTCGGCCTCTCCCCTTGATCTAAATACCTAGCCTTAGTTATCAGTAGGGCGAACTCAGTCTTTTCACGGATTAGGCCTTCATACTCATTTTTGAGTTTGTGCAGCTGTTCTAGACAGCCCAGTGATTTGGTGATAGCCAGAGAGTCCTCTGCTGCCTTTATCTGACTCGAAAGGGAAATGAGATTTTGAGACCTGAGTTTCTTTCTCCTGGGAGGAGATCTTAATAAATTCTCCTCTCAGGAAACATTTTAACGAACACCAAAGAATATCCATCCTAACCACCGAGCCCCGGTTTGTGTCTAAATAGTCTCTAATAAGGGATCTGACCTGAGTAAGGGAGTCCAAATAGTCTCTAATAAGGGATCTGACCTGAGTAAGGGATTGCTCATCTTTTAGTATCTGAGTGTTAAGTTTCCAAATCGTATCTCGTTGTGTTAGAGATAGGGGGGTGAAGCGGAACCAGACTAATGCGTGATCGGAAATTACTATGGGTTCAATGCCTGCAGAGGGTACCTTGGTCATAAGAGAAGTACTTATTAAAAAGTAATCTAACCTAGACCAAGAGTTATGGAGTGGGGGAAAAAAGGTGTAGCTCTTATTGGGGGGATGTAGGGTCCTCCAAGGATCCACTAAACCCAACATACTACTCATATCCCTTAACGTCAATTCCGCCGGAAGTAGGGGTTTTAGTGGCCTGTAGGTTTTATCCAGCTCTTGCGTTGGGGCTATGTTCCAGTCCCCTCCCAGAATCGGGGGGCTGGCAGAAAGGAACTAAGTTTGTCAAGTAACTGTATAATAAAACAAGCATTCCCCCCAACCGGACCGTACACGGAACCTAAGACTATGGCAGAGTTATAGAGGGAACCCTGCACCAAAATATATCTACCCTCTGGATCTCGAGTAACTTTTGCCGGGCTAAAGGGTATGTTTTTCTTTATCATAATAGCAACTCCTCTGGCTTCCGATGAGTCTCCGGCCACAAAAATTTGGGAGAAGCCTTTGACCTTCAGTGTGTTAATTTCAGCCACCATAATGTGGGTCTCTTGCAGACACAGGATGTCGGCCTCCAATAGCGAACAATTAACCATTATGCGGGATCTCTTCTTGGCATCCCTGATCCCTCTTACATTCCAGCTAGCCAATTTAATTACACCCCTAACCATACTCTAAAAGCCGGGGTAATTCCAAACGAACTGAGCCTTGTATCCTGCTCCCTTTCCATACAGTGGCGGCACCCTCCAACCACCCCCCAAGATAACCCCAAATATCATTCCAAATAAAAAGGGTGAAAATAGAATAGGTAGAGCTAAGAGTCCGACGAACAACAGAGCAAGACCAACATTGCATGAAACGAACAAAGTTAAGTGGCAGACCCCACAAATCCCAATAACAGACCCCGTGAGGATTTCCCTCCCCCCAGCCCAACTATTACAATAAAAAATGAACAGTATAGTTGACATTCCAATTATTAACAACCAGAGTAACCAGAAGATCCAAAACATCTCAACTCCCTTCTCCCCCCCCGGGTACCCCAAGTCTCCCCTCGTAGTACCCGTATGAAATGAAACACCAATCTTGGTACCCCATAACCAAACAGCCAACCACCTAACTATGAGGAGAACAGTGTTTCCTAAAGAAAAACTCCTTAGGGGTACCCAGACCAACCCCAACAGGTCGCAAAGCATGGCCCTGCGCTTACCTTGCATACGAGCACCCCTGCCCCCCCCCCGGTAGCACCGTATCTGGTAGCTGTATTGGGGAGTACCAAACCATTCCTTCAGTTCTCCTAGACAGCCCAAAGAAAAAGTAACGGTAACAGTACCTGAAAAACTTTATAGGAGAGTCCCTTGCCTTCGCGGCCCTGCTCAGTTAACATCCGGAGGATTAAGAGGAAATTGTACGGGGACATATTAATCGGTGGACCAAAACGGTCCGACTGAAAATAGGTCCTCCGGAAACTGCTCCCCTGCGCAACAGTACCCATAGAGGATCAAGGAGCAAGGTCGCAGCGGGACTTAGAAGCAGGCCTGTAGGCCTCACAGCCTGGAACTACTAGGCCCCCACCATGCGGTCTCTCAGGGGGGACACCCCAGCGGGGAACAGAGGTATCCACCTCCAGGAGTACCAGCCACCTACCAGATTCCCAGCGTCGGACCCAGTAAGTAAAACGGCAACTAAGGCCAAAACAATGGGATTAAGAGCATGGAGGTAAATTTAACAGAGTAACAGGATTACCAAGAGCAATAACCAACCCCAGCATTTAAAATATTTCAGTCACTCATTGAGCAAGAGTCACTTAAACAAGTCGGGGAGCAACTTAGCCAGCCCAGAAATTGCCTCCTCAGGGTTCTCATAGGGATGCCAGACGCCTTCCACCTGCACAAGTAGTTTTGCAGGATAGTTCATCCGGAATGCCTTCCCAGCCGCGATCAGCTTATTCACTACAGGATGGAAGGCAGCTCGCTTTAGTCGCACCTCTCGGGGTAGATCCTGGGTAATCCTAAGCTTAACTCCATTCCACAGGATAGATTCCAGCTCTTTGACTTTGGCAAGAACGTGCTGGTGATCCAGGTAGCTCAGAAATCTGATAATTATAGGCCTGGGGGGGAGCATTCGGAGGAGGTCTGGGTCTAAGAGACCTGTGGGCTCTCTCTATGTGGTATTGTTGGTGGGTAGGTGAGGGGCCCACTACTTTATTACGGAGTTGCTGGATGAATCTTAGGGTATCACTCCCCCTCCTCTAGCTCTGGGAGTCCCAAAATTAACACATTGTTTCGTCGACTCCGTCCCTCCAGATCTTCGGTTTTCAGCTGGAGTTTTTGAATTTGTTGACGAAGCTTAATAATTTCAGGATCCGTTTTCTGTTGCCATTTCTCCATGGATATAATTCTGGTTTCCGAATCTCCCACTCTCCTCGAGAGGTCCGCATAATCTTGTCTCATTGATTTGATTTCCTTGGAGATCTCCTGCAAGGTATCCTTGAAGGGGGAAAGCTCTTCTAAAAAACACTCCTCTGTTAAAGTGGTACCAGCAGCTGCATTGGGTCCTCCACCAGTTGAATGTTTAGTAGACGAAGAAGGATTTACCCCAGTGTTTCTGGCTTTTTTGGAGGCTTTTTCTGGTGTGGTGGGGGGGGGGGTGTGCCTGACTCTTGAGGCCTTCATTTCAGTATCAGCCATCGCGATCTTCAGTTAGGCAATCTACACCCCAAAATCTATCCACTGAGGTCTCCTGACGTTGAGAAGGTGTTTAGACCTCGTTTAGAGCTTGACTGGTGACTTTAGTTTAGCGAAAGTTGAAGATTTGTTAGGGGGGAAAGCGGGAGCTCTAGAGCAAGCAGCCTCTCAGCACCACTGCATCATGTGACTCCAATATTGTACATTAATTTTCAAAATCCACACACAAACAATAAATGCTCGATGATATGAGCACAGGAGGGTTTCCTATAATTGATGAACTAAAGTTTCAGCAAAACGAATGACCCAAAAAGGCTTTTTTAACAGCTTTTAGAAGGTTTAAATCGCAGAGAAGCTCTCAGAGCAGATTGTCTCCTACAGCTTCATACACACACTACCTCAAACTGAGGCTGTGCAGAACAATCTAGAGCCCATGTGACCTGAAATCCCATGAATCTCTCAAAATGTGCCTTTGGAGCTTAAAAACAAGGTGAAGTGAGGCAGAGTACATTGTTTTCAATATACTTCACCTTAAGAATTGGTGAAGTAGTGGTTTGGGTAGTCGGAGTAACGCGAAGTCATTGTTTTCAATGGACTTCGCGTTACCCATTATAATGTGAAGTACTCCACTTCACATTGCGGACCACTCTGCAAATCCGCCTTCACTGCGCTAATCACTTCATGGAGCAAATTGGGACCACTTCGCCCACCACTAGTTGTTTATCCTGCCAGATAAATCAGGAAATGGCCTTGTCCCAGTGGGAGAAGTCCTTTTGGGAGAGTGCTGCAGATAGTGTTTGAAAGAGGTATGGGTTTTGGGAGGATATTTATTCAGATGACCTCTATTCATTGGATAAGTCCTAGGGGGAGGGGATCCCATGATAGGAAAGGGAAAGGGGAAATTGTTTAACCAGGAGACGCACACTAAGCCAAAACATGTTTCCAGGTGTAACTTGGGAGTACAAGGAAGTTAAGCGATTTGCTCACAGTATACAAGTGGGGGCCTGGGATTCAAACCCTGGTCTCCAGGTTTGCAGCTCAGAGCCTTAAACCACTGTGCCATATTGCCTCCATGATAGAAGGTCTTGCTGAATTTTTTAGTCGATTGATGTATCATTAAGAGAGTGATGTTGCTGTGGGTCTGCAGATATTTTCACCCCAAGATATTTAAAGAATGTGAGGTCCCGATAAAAGGGGTAGCAGTTCTTAATGAGTTGAAAGGTTTGAAAGTGGATTGATTTGACCTCTGTTTTATTTCATTAAGTTTGTATCCTGCTACTTGTCTGAAGCTCTCCAGGGTTTGCCACAGCTGTGCTAGGGAAATGTCAGGATTAACCAGGCAAATAAGTAAGTTGTCCACATAGAGGCTGAGCTCTTGGCATAAGTTGCTTATTTGGAAACTTGGTATGTTAAGATTTCTGCATACTGATTCTGCTAAAGGTTTGATGTATAGTGCAAATTATAAAGGTGAAAGGGAACATCCCTGATGGATGCGTGTTAAGTGGGATGGTTTGGGAACTGTGACTGTTCACTCCAACACAAACCGTGGGGTCTGTGCATATGGCGTTCATCTATCTGCAGAGCTCTGGGGAGAACTGAATTATGATACGGTGTGATGTAGGAATGGCCAGGTCACTCTATAAAAGGCCTCTTCTGCATACAAACTAAGGATGAGCCAAGGTTGATTACTTAGTGACATCTCAGAGACCCAGAATGGATCAAATTTTATGTTCCTGTCGGAGTAGGTATCATTTTTTTTAATGTTGTCATGAGTTTGTCTCACACAGACAAACTCCTTCTGATCCTGGTTGATAAGGGAGGAAATTATTGTATCTAGGTATTGCTATTATGGAGGTAAACAGTTTGTAATCTGTAGGCAAGACAGTTATCAGCCTGCGGGAGTCTGTGTGGGTAGGGTTTTTCTTTGGTTTCAATACTGTGGAAATGGTGGCATATCTCCAGTTGTAGGGGGTGTTGCCCATCATTTGGACATGGTGGAATGTGGATGGAGTTGTGGGAATAACTCCTCTTGGACTTTTTTTATAAAATTCTGCCACACATTCATCTGAGCCTGGGCGTTTATGTTTTACATTTGGAGAAGGCAGCCTCCAGTTCCTGAGCTGTAATAGCCACTATCAGGCATTAGGCATCAATTTTAGTTATTTTAGGTAGGTTTAGAAGTAAGAGAAATTGGGTTATAAGGTCTGAATTAGGTTGGTGGTCTGTGGTAGAGTACAGTTGGTTGTAATAGTTGTTTAGAACTGTTAGGATTTCCTTGGATTTCTAAACTATTTTTTTTTCTCCTTATATTTACTGCCCGGGTGCACTGGGGGGCAGGAATTCCATCCCTGCTCAACCCGCCCACTGGTCCGACTGCCACAGCCACCCCCAAGCCCCCCACGGATTACCCCCATGGTGGGGCCAGAAAGGAGAGCCCCCTCCCTTGAGCACAATCAGAATCCAGCAGAGGCTGCTGCGGTGAGCTGGCGGGATGAGGTCGGAGATTTCACAGAGCCCCCCAGCCACCACTTTCCATTTTCTGTGCCCTCCAGCATGTTGGGTGTCACGCACGCATATGGAGGCATGCACACACCATGCCAGCCAGCTCCTTGCCTCCCAAGCCTGCATCATCCCCCAGCCCCTACTAGAGGGCGATTGACAAGGCTGGATGACATGCCTCCCTCCCTCCCAAGAGGAGAGCAGTCCTGCAGATGCTCCATCCTTTCTCACCTCTGCCAACCCCCAGCAGCCCTGGCTCATTCCTGTACCTGGGTCGCTGGTATGGTGCAAGGTGTGGTGTTCCAGTGCCTTAACCCTATGAGAATACCTTATGCATTAACCATTATTTTATTACTGATCAGGCAAGAGTCTGAAGCATCCTAGCATTGGGGAAAATAAATTCTGACCAGTGTAACCAGGGTGCTCATAGGTCCCTCAGGTCAATTATGAGTTATTTTAGTTTAAAGACCCATTAGATGCTCACCCTTTATACAAAGGGATATCCTGATATGCCCACTCTATGAAAATAATCATCCATTTTGAGTTTAAATTTTGCTATAGTACTACTACTACCCACCACCTTCATCAGAAGGCTGTTCCAGACATTGATTACCCTCTGGTTGAACCAGCTGGCTCTATGTCTAGTAGAGCAAGTTTCATCCCTAAGCTGTAAATCATGGGCTCTTGTCCTGTAACTCTGTTCCCTTAATTCAAAGCCCAGGCATTCCCATAGATCATTATTAGATAGGGATATGAAAAGCAGGCACAGATCTCCCCGCAGCCTTCTATACTCCAGGGAATACAACCCCGGAAACTTTAACCTGTCCTCATAGCTCAGGCCATTAAGGCAGACACCATCCTGGTAGCTCTTCGCTGCATCCCCTCCAGAGTCCTTATCTCTGCTTTTGTACTGGGTGCCCAAAACTGGGAACAGTATTCCAAGTGGGGTTTCACAAGGGAAACATACAAAGGCATTACCACTCCCATGTCTCTGCTTCTAATATGTCTTCTAATGCAGTTCAAGATTGCATTAGCCTTTTTTGCACTACAGTGCCATTGCCTCATAAATCTGAAGTTATTTGTCACCAGTATACCCAAGTCTTTCACCTCTGTTGTTTCCTTGAAGTACTTGCCATCTAGTTGGTACTGGGCCATTGTGTTATGTCTGCATAAGTGCATTATGGCGCATTTATCTACATTAAACCTAAGTTTATGTTCTAGGGATCATGTTTCTAAGTTGGATAACTAATTCTGTAGATTTTTAATCTCTTCAGGACTACTGACAACAGAACCAATTTTAGTGTTATCTGTGAATTTTGATAGCCACACACCCTGCCCGCAGCTCATGGAAGCTACATATAGGTTAAATGAAATGGGTCCCAGAAACTAATCCCTGAGGCACCCCAGTAACCCTTGCCCATTCATATATCATATCACAAATGTGTACCTGTTACTTTCTGTCACTCAATCAGGAACCAATCCAAGCCATTGCATTACTCTTTAGACCATAATTCAGTAAGACCTCAAATAATTCTTGATGTTCTGCTGTGTCAAGTGCCTTACTAAAGTCCAAAAATATAACATCTACAGGATACCCCTTGTCCATTGCCATACTCACTCCATTAAAAAGCTGTAGTAAGTTTGTCTGACATGATCTGCCCCTGGCAAAGCCATGCTATGTAAAGTCTACTGCATTGGAATTTCTAGTAAATTTCTCTAATTCTTCCTTTATTATGCTTTCAAGCCCCTTCCCCAGGACCGATGTCAGACTCACTGGATGGTAGTTCTTTAATTCCTTCCTACTGCCTTTTTTATGAATAGGGACAACCATTGCTTTCCTCCAGCTATTGACCACAGAGCTGTTGTTTAGAGATGTGTGAAAAAGCTTTGTGATAGGTCCAGCTAACTCCTCAGCTAACTCCTTCATCACTTTAGGGTGGACCTCATCTGGTCCCTTGTTTGGGTTAATTTGCTGTAACCTTTTTTTATGTCAGTCTCTACAAGTTCCAGTGTCTGCCCCTCCCCATCAAGCCTAATTGCAGTACCACCACCTGTTCTATCATTAAACACTGAGGAGAAATAATTATTTAGTAACTGAGCCATATCCTTCTCTTCTGTGACCAGGTTGCCCTTATCATCTTCTAGAGGTCACACCTTTACATACCCACCTCGACTGTGGTTTATATAATTATAGAAAGCCTTGTAGTTGTCCTTCACCTCAGATGCCAGCCGTAGCTCATACTTTCTTTTAGCTGTTTTAATCCCAGTCTTGGAAGCCCTAGTTTACCAATGCTTCTGAGGAATTAGTCTTTTTTACTTTCTTATAGGCCCTCTTTTTCTTTCTAATCAGCTACTGTTCTTCTTATAAAACCAACCTGGCATTCTGATGACTTTATTGTACTTAATCCTCTCCAATACATACTTGATGACTAGGTAGCCTAGTTTATTTAATAAAACCTCCCACATTTCATCCTGGTTTAGGTGCTGAAAGTCTATGCTTCAATCCCAGGCTCCTAGCTCTTGTCTGCTGTAAAGTTTTCCAGTTAGTAGTACAAATTTCCTGTGCTTATGTTATCTGTTTCCAAAGCTGGAATGGAATGGGGTGTTCTGCAGGATTAGGACTGCAGTTCCCCTCTTCTCACTGGTGTCAGTGGCTCAGCAAGTAGCACACTCACCTCTGAGGCCAGAAGATTGGTAGGCGGTGGGTTCTAGCCCCACACCAGGAACGTAGGATAAATCCCAATACTGACACTGTAGTGCATCAGGAGGGGGGCGCTGCACTCCAGAGGTGCCATCTTTCAGATGAGATGTTAAACCAAAGTCCCGTCTGCCTGTTCTGGTGATTTGGGTTAATTTGCTGTAATGTTTTCTTTATGTTGTGGTTGTCCAGGTGGACGTTAAAGATCCCATGGCACTTCTCGACAAGAGTAGGGGAATATTTTATTGAAAACTTAAAACAAAATATACAAAATCATATAACTTCATACAAAATCATAATGAAAGAAATCAAAAACAGAAATAAATAATACAGCATACGTGAACAACAAACAAAAATAATCCTTATTGGTACATAACCCCCATCCCATCCCCACTAAAAGAGTAGGGGGATTTTTATTAGAAACTTCAGAAATCAAATAAATACACAAAATGTTAATTCACACAAAAGAATATACAAATCATAAGAAAAATCAAATAAGTATTTCAGTCATACAATTATTAAAGTACTTCCATAGAAAGCTGTAAAACTCAAATACATCCTAATACTGAAAAGATCCTCACCCCCCCCCAACCCTACTAAAAGAGTAGGGGGCATTTTTATTATAAACTTCAAAAATCAAAAAATATAGAAAGCAGTGTGAACTCACACAAAAGAAAAATACAAATTGTAAAGAAATCAAATAAGCATTAAAGCCATATAATGTTGGAAAATAACTTAATAATAACCTAAAGCATATCCTAATACATAAAAGACCCCCCATTCCCACTAAAAGAGTAGGGGAATATTTTATGGAAAAAAAATAAAATACAAAATCAACAAGAATGTACAGTATTACATCCTACAAAATCATGAGAAAACAAATAAAAGACCTATGGTTCTCTCCAAGCGTACGGAAAACAACCTAACAAAGAAACCTCACCCTGTATCTAACCGGGACATATTCCTCCACCATAATTTATACAAATCAGGTAAAACTTTATGCTGCTCCATAACCTGCCATTTCAATATTGCCTTCTGTAATAACAAAACTACTTGTTCACCTGTCAAGACTTGTTGCCACAGAGACCAACCACACCTAGCTAACCATAGCTGATAACTAATAAAACTCATTAATAGTTGGATAATAATATCATCAAATTTGGCCCATGCTCCAGGGAGCACCCCATCGAGCCAAATCCGTGAAGGTTGATCCTGAAAGGAGTTTAAAGGCCATGTCCTGTGAAATACTTCCCAAAACGTCATAGCAAATGGGCACTCAAATAGAAAATGAGAAAAAGTTTCTATGGATTCCATGCAAATATTCCCTCTAGGATATGTATGTTCATTAATGCCTTTATACTTTAAATTGCCCTGAACCCCCAATTTTTGGTGGGTACATAACCAAATAAAGTCTCTCATGAAATATGGATGTCTTTTGCTGGATAAAAAGGAGTTGATCAGAGAGTGTTGGGTAGCCGATAAAGTGACATACCGGGGAAGACATAATAAAAGTTTTCCATTATCCAATTATACATGGCTTTTTTTGAAAGTATACAAAGAGAATTTTTCTGAAGTTTCCATGCTTTTATTTTACCTATTACACTCAAGAAGTGTCCTGGGAAGTGAACCACCTGTGTCTGTCGAGGGAGAGGAATAGCCGGATCCCAATCATCAAAAAGGAGTCCAATCACATCCTCTACCCACGGGATCCAATCCTTTGCAACATTTGTCAGTAACAGAACAAAATAAAAAAAAAATAAAAGTTACATAAAAGAAAACTACCAGGTTTAACATATCCAAGCCCCCCTCCTTTATAGGTAAATAAGTCACCCCTTTCTTGACAGGATTCAACCTGCTACCCCATAAACATTGAAAAAAAAAGACTATAAACTGAGGCCTCTATATTTAACGGTGGCGGAAAAACAGTGGCTAAATATAAAAAATGGGACAATAAAAAAGTTTTAATTAAAAAAAATACGCTTCCCTTTAGTCATCTGCCATTTATTCCAGTGGGCTACTTTTCCTGCAGCTGATATCAAAAGTTGTTCCCAATTATACTGCTGGGGATCATCCCCACCAAAATAAACACCCAATATTTTTCTATAGGTCATATCTATAGGAATTCCCCAAACAAGGGAGACATCACTGGCATCATACCCTAAGGGCAGGATCCCACTCTTCTGTGTATTGATTCTAGATCCGGAAAGATTAGTAAAGTCACATAAGAAGTCACGAGCGGCTACTGCAGAAGATTTGTCTGCCAAAAAAAGTTCCAGATCATCTGCAAATGCCAAAACAACCACCTGCTTATCCTCTGATCCCACTGAAAGTCCAGTTATTGTTTCCATTCTATATAATGCATGCAATAAAGGATCAATAGATAGGACATATAATAAAGGGACTGAGAGGACATCCTTGCCTCACCCCCCCCTGTGAACAGAAACTGCATTACCTACCCAACCATTGACACTAGGAAGAAGACTTATTCCTGTATAACAAATCTGTAACCACCTGATAAAAGGAGATGGAAATCCAAAGGACCTGAATGTTTCACACAAATAATTATATTCAACCCGATCAAAGGCTTGAGGTTGATCTAAACATACTAAATGACCAAATAATTCCTGGTTGTCTCCCTTATGTAGAATTTCCCGAATCAAAATTAAAGCATCCTGAATCCGTTTTCCTGGGATGCTACTATATTGGGACGGATGCACTACCAGCTCTATGACACTAGCCAATCTATTACTAAGAACTTTCATAAGAATTTTATAATCGGTATTCAGAAGCGAAATCGGCCTCCATTGTCTTATATCTCCCCGATTCCCTCCCTTAAAAATCAAGAGCAAAAGGCCTTCCAACATACTCTTAGGGAGTTGCTGTTGGGATAAGCCATCATTTATTTTTTTTATTTTTATTTTATTGAAATCTAGGATTACAAATACCTTTGAGCAGGAATTGCTCGTTTACAAAGGTTCCACGTCGAAGGAATGGGGGGTATACATACATACAAAGGTCAACATAATAATACATAGTTACACAATGAAAGAAGTAAGAGACTGAGGCTTAGGAAATTCCAGTAATTCAAAATGTGCCAAATGTTAGGTAGCATGACATACCAGCCAAGGGCAATCTTAGAAATAAGCACTGCAGGTGAGAGGGAAGTGGTTATACAGGCAGGAAGGCCATTGTTGGAGGGTAGAGGGTGAGGGTAACAGCTCTAAAGGGGAGGCGAGGGAGGAGGATATTAGTCAGAAAATGCCTGGGGGAGGAAAGGAGAGGGGCAAGGGGTAGGCAGGAAGAAGGGGGCAAGGTGGGAGAGGTAGCTGTCAAGACTGAAGTGGAGGGCAGTGAGCAGTGGGCCCCGATTAGGCGAGGCAGTCACAACGACTAGTTGAAATGAGATGAAGTTGGAGTTGTCTCTTAAAAGGGCCAAGAGCAGCAGCAGTAAGAGTTTCTTTGTTGAGAGTATTGTACCACTGTGGTGCTCTGTGGGCAAAGGCCCTCTGGCCCATGGTAGTCCGGCATCTGGGAACAAGGAAGGTTAGTTGTTGTGAACTTCTAGTTTGCTGGGTGCTGTGGTGGTCAATGAGGAGCTTTTCAATGCCCGGGGGCATGACCCCGAGGAGGACTTTTTTGGCTAAGAGGCAGGTTTGATATTGTATCCGGCTGATGAGAGGAAGCCATCCTGCCTGAGTGTACATGTCACAAGTGTGTGTAAGTCAGTCAGCCCCAGTTAGTAGCCTGCATGCTTTGTTGAGTGCAACTGTAATTCTGCGGAGGGCAGAGGTGGAGGCAGAGCCATAAATTGCTAGCCCATAATCTTTGATAGAGGTGACAGAGCTGTTGATAGCCAATTGGAGAGTGTCAGGAGTCATGCAGTGTTTGTGCCTGTAGAGCAGGCCTATGCGGATGTTGGTGGCTTTGGTGACAGAATCTATGTGCCGATGGTAGGAGAGTGAGCTGTCCAATGTGACACCTAGGTATTTAAAATCAGGAACGTGTTCAAGTAAGGTCCCTGTTTGGTTTAGGATGGTGAGGTCACAGGATTTGTACTTGCTCCTGGCATTGTAGAAGGTCATAACCTTTGTTTTGCTGTAGTTCATGACCAGTTTGTGTGACTTGAACCATTCTTCGATGCACATGAATTCAAGCTGTAATTGTTTCTCAAGGAGCTCTGCATTTTGGTGGTTGGTGAACATGACTGCGTCATCGGCGTAGAGCAGTAATTCTGGTGGCAGACACTGGGAAGGTCATTGAGGAAGATGCTGAAGAGTAGTGGCCCCAGGATGGACCCCTGTGTGACCCCTGAAAAGACTGGCTTTTCTTCTGAGGTGACACCAGCAATCCTAACCTGCTGGACCCTCTCCCCAAGGTAGCTTGAAAACCAGAGCGGCACTTCATTGGAGAGCCCGATGTTTGATAATTGCTTGAGTAGGAGTGGGTGGTTTACAGTATCAAAGGCTTTTGTAAGGTCGATGAATACTGCCCCTACACAGTTTCCTTGATCGAGCGTGGTATGGATGAAGCCAGTGAATTCTAATAGTGCAGTGGTGGTACTGTGCCCTTTTCCGAAACCATGTTGCTCAGAACACTGGATGTTGTATTTTTCCAGGTACTTGACTAGTTGGTCTGAGGCGATACACTCCAGGGCCTTAGACAATGGAGGGAGGATGGAGATAGGTCTGAAGTTGGAGTGCAGTGATTTGTCTCCACTTTTGTGTACCGGTGTGATGGTCGCCTGTTTCCAGCGAGATGGGAACTGGGACATCCTTAGTGATAGGTTGAGGACCTTTGTCAGGGGTTCAAGGACTTCTTCAAGGACAAGTGCTAACAACTTCAGGTCAAGGGAGTCAGTGCTGTAGCCTGCATTGTAAATGGCCTTCCAAATATAGGTTCTGGCTTCATGCACTGGGATCTCCTTGAAGTAGAATTGTGGGGAGGGTGTAGGAGAGGAGTAGTTGCAGGAGAGTTACTACCAGAGGAGGCATCAAAGAAATTAGAAGGGAGGACACTATCCAAATTAGAGAACGCATTGTTAAAGGTGTTGGTGATTGTGTACAGGTCAGATGTTGGTATTCCATTTATGTTGAGCATGGTGGGTGGTGACTTAGGGTCCTTGAATGTAAGGTCTTTCAAATTACTCCAAAATTTTTTTCCATCACCCCAGGAGTTGGAGACAGCTCCCTTGAAGTATTTGCATTTGGCACTCCTAACTGCCCGCATGCACTCATTTCTGGCAGCTTTATATTTATGAATATCCCCAGGTTTGGATGTTGCACGGGCACTGTGCCAGAGATGATCCCTATGTTTGAGTAAAGTGATTAGATCGGGGGTTATCCAAGGGATAGCTCTGCCCCTGACCTTCAGCTTTTTGAGAGGTGCAAAGATATTGCAGGCCGCAGTGAAGTGGCTAATGAAAAGGTCTAAGGCTTGGTTTACATCAATGGCAGAGTCGATTGGGTGTCCAGGCCAGGTGGCTTAGGTGTATCTTTAGTAGCTCAAGGTACCCCTGCTTTAACACTCTGGTGTGGATTATTTTAGGAGGGGGCTTAATGAATTTGTTTGTCCAGGTACATGTGACCGGTGAGTGGTCACTGATCCCATCAGGGAGCACTGAGACTTTTGAGATTCATTCAAGGTGATTAGTAAGGATCCAGTCCAGAAGTGTGTATGACCCTGTCCTATAGTTGCATCTGGTGGGGGTGATAACAAGCTGGGTGAGGTTATGTGACGTGACAGCATCCTTGTAGTTTCTGACCTCCAGCGATAGCCAATTTATGTTGAAGTTGCCTAGTACTGTGAGTTCAGAGTTATGGTGTAATCCCTGTAGGCTTTCCAATATGCTCAGAAATCCATTGGACTGATCTTTAGGGGGTAGGTACACAGAGGCAATGGTGAGCTCCTTGTTGTGCACCCCAAGTAGAACTTTAATAGTGAGAACCTGCGAGGGTGGTTTAGGTTTGAGAACGGGAGACTTGACCCAGATAGGAATTCTCAGGTAGATGGCACAGCCCCCACCCCACATTTGAAACCCTGTCCTGCCTGAATATAGAGTATCCAGGGATGGTGACTGCAGCGTCTGGTATCTTGGGGTTAAGCCACATTTTGACAACAGAGTACATCAGGGCTATGTTGCTGGACCCAGGTTTGCAAGATGTCAAGTTTGTTAAGGAGGCTGCAGACATTGATTGAGGCTAATGTGAGGGACCCCTCCCGCCTTTTTGTGGTATGGGGTGTTAGGCCGGTAGGCCCCAGGTTAGGATGAACATTTCCAGATATCAGAAGTAGCATAAGTAGTATCCTAAGCAGGTACACTTTAATCATTTTGCAGACTAGTTTTGTTGTAGGACATCTGGTCCTCTTGGCCTTGCTGGTCTGCGTTTGCCCCGTGATGTTGCAGAGCACAATATATAAAGCCATGATCTCAGAGGTGCCACGTGATTGATGAAAAGTAATCAAATCCACAGGAAACATATTTAAACACATACAAAACTCAGGTCCTAAAACATCCCAAATACTTTTATAAATTTCATGTGCGAGGCCATCAGATCCAGGTGTAATACCTGGTTTAAGTGACCAAATTACATTTTTTAGTTCAGTGTGTGAGATAGGTTCAGTCAAAAGATTCCCAACATCCTTAGGTAGCTGGGGTGAATTAAGTTCACCCAACCACTGTCTCATTTTCCCTACCGATAAATTCTGGCTATCAAAAACCTGAGAGAAATGAGTAGTAATTTCCTGTAAAATATCTGCTTTTGTATGCACAGTATTACCCGAAGAGGTATTCAAATACTCCAGATTATGGCAATCACGAAAAAGTTGCATAGAGTCAAATGGCAGTGTGTCTTTCTTCTTACCATTCATGCCATACTTCTGATATTCTAAAGATTTAAGGGCTTCAAGCTGTTTCTTTGCCAGTAAAGTTTGAAGATATTTAATCTTCTGCAAGTCCTCCACCCCTAAATTAGGGCAGAAAGACATCCAGAAGGCAATATTTTCCCTCAAAGAGGTTATTTCATCATATTTAAATTTCCCATTAATACGCTCTATTGTACGATAAAAGGAACGTATCTCCACTTTTGTGTCTTCCCACCAAGTAGTATTATCATCATATAAAAAAAACACAGATTTTCTTGCTTGCAATACTGCTAAAAATCCTTCACATACTACTGGAATAGACAATAATGAAGTATTCAATTTCCAGGTCCCTGGCCCCCTTCGTACCTCAGGAACATCCCTAAGAACTAATGTTAATAGCCTATGATCAGAAGTAGCTACATCTTGAAGGAGAGTCATTTCAACTTTTGTAAAACCAGATACAAAAAAATAATCAATTATCGAGGTCTGCAGACCACAAAAATATGTGCTATGCTCTGTTATCGGGAGAGAACCAAAAGCATCTATCAAGCCCGCATCGCTAATCAGGTGAGTCAGGCACTGAGCATCACAGTATATTTTTTTATTTGGGACAGGAGTAGAACACTGGGCCACATTAACATTAAAGTCCCCTCCTAAAACTATCAAATGGGATGTCTGCAATAAGGGAGAAAGAGAGCGAAAGAGCAGTACTCTCTTATACTTTGTTTGAGGTGCATACATATTTATAAGTCTAATCAATTGGTGTGCCCATAGTATATCCAGTACCAAAGCTCTGCCTGGCTGCACCTCTAAATGACGCACAACCTTAACCTTAAAAGAAAAAAAACATATCCCAATCCCTGAACACTGATCCTCCCCCTGGGACCAAATACTATCCCCCAGAGCCATGCATCCAAAGCTGCAGACCTCTCAGCTACTGAGTGTAACGGACATCCTGAAAAAAATACAATCCAGGTTAGCATGCAAAAATAAAGAAAGTACTTAGTCTTTTATTCAGAGATTGAATGCTGTTAACATTCAAAGAAGCCACTCGAAAGGAAAAGGATCCATATATTTAAACAGGCAGGGCTCTTCATTTTACTTTACTCGAGGCTCTTGTTACTCTTCCACTTTTTGGACCCTGAGTCGAATGATCAGCAGGATCCAGGCAATCACCCTAAGAGTTTGTCACCATTACTCCTGCAGCAGATAAAGTCACAGGGTCTAGGTCCTGAGAAATGTCAGACAACACAGTGAATTTATTATTATCTTCCACAGGGGTCACCAGTTCAGGTTTTCTCTGTTTGCCTTTCAGTTTAGCCGATTTCCCGTTCTTACCCTGTACCAAAACAAAGCCTGAACCACTGGCAGTGGATTCGGGGGCGGGGGGGTTTGAAAGGCAGGATATTAGGAAGATCAGTAGGATTACCCTCATGTAAAAGGGACAATGTCAGGTAATTGGGGTTCCTGGCCTTCCTCCTCAGTCAAGGGGCCTGATACAGGACTGTTCCCACTAGCAGGTACCCCTGAAGTGGAGGATATGCGGGTCACCACAGGGCCTGGGCCTTGCTTTACCGCCAGACGAATATAATGATCCTGGACTCCAAAATCAGCATCCTCTGTATTTCATGCAGCAGAGGGGCAATCATCAAAGATATGACCTAGTTCATCACAAAAGTTGCACTTAGGTTGTTTAAAGCAGTGGGCACTAGGATGACCCATATCTCCACAATAAGAGCACTTCAGAATGTCACAAGAGGTGCTTATATGTCTAGATGAGCCACATTTAAAACATATCCGTGGCTGCCCAGGGTAAAATAGAAAACCTTTATCTCGCCCAATAAAAAAGCAATTAGGCCAATGTATCAAGTCCTGCTCATTATGGTGCAACTTTATATGGAATTTCCACCCTCCATTCCAAAACCCTGCAGTATCCAGAATGGGCATGGGATTACCCAGGACATCGCATCTCTTTCCCAACCAGTGCACAATGTCCACTATATTAACCCCCTCATTTCGAAATAAAATAGTAATTACCCGGAAAGGTTGCTTAGTAAGCGGGAAAACTATAAAGTCCAACCACAGAGGGTTGGTTTTTAGATTCATGTATCTACACCAAAAAGTTTCCAGCAACGCAGGAGTGTGGAAGCTGATATCAAAGGTGAACTCCCCCCTGTACATGCATGAGAGCGTGGACCTCTGAGGGGGAGAACCCCATGCTTCGTTTCAGTAGGACTTTGCCCACAAAAAATCTGTCAGGGGGTTTTCATGAAGGCCTACATAACGTAGACGAATCGCATTTCTTCATTTTGCTAGCTCCACTGCTTTGTGGAAATGACTAGCATAGGAGGGTTTAACAGGATCCCTAGGATGGAGGGCAAGTGTGGGATCAAAAACAATAGGTACAACTGGGGTTTCCTCAGGGCCTGGTGCTTCAATATCTAAGTGACAAGCAGAAATAAAGTCAGACTGGGAAGTAGATACAGGGGAATTAGCAGCACAAGAATCAGAAACAGCACTTATCTGCTCCTGTATTTGAGAGGCAGGTCCAGTATTGGGCTTCCAGTGCCCATCAGAAAGAGGAATCCAACCTGCTGCAAGCAGGGCCTTATCGGGAGACCAAGAATCCGCTTCTCCCGTGCTCCAATCCTGCTGCGGTGATAAAGGAAATGGCTCAGGGTTTTTTTTGGAAGCATCCTCTGCTGTTAGCAGCTTCGCGACTCCCCCTGAGACTTCTGTGCCCGGAGATATGTCTAACCGCTTCTGCTTCCGATCCTCTGCTTGACACAGTCGCTCAGATGTCAATTGCTCACTTACAAGGAGCAACTCAGCAGCTAAACACTGCTGTTTCTGATCAAGACTCAACTGATTCTCCGGACTTTCTGTGATGGGACCACCACTGTGGACGTTCTGCTGGCCACCCACCTGGTGCATTCCAGCCGTCCCCTTAGCGGTTCCATTCTCTTGGAAACTCATCATGTCTTGTAAATTCTTCTGGGCTCGCACAGCTCCATCCATCCATTCTTCACCAGTCCTGGCAGCTCCCCCAGGATCTGGAACAGCAGCCATCTTGGAGTCACCGACAAAAGGGTCCCCCTGCTCACAGGAAGCAGAGTAGGGGACTTTCCCCGGTGTCCTGGACAAATTCCCCCCATTTCACTAAAATACCATCAGCAGCCTAATCTGGTTCTGTAAGTCAGTCTACATCTGTACATATAGTCCCCTTCCCTTGCCCCCAGGTCGCACCTGGAAGCAAGCTTAGGTGTGCCTCTTCTGGTCACAAACTTTCAAATTAATGAAAAATAAAAGAGCCATACACCTTGATTAGTTGGTATCTGGGTCATTAAGATGTGTTTTCTAGAGAAATACAAAGTCTGGGTGTGACTTTTTAATAGTTGGGAAGGTTTTTGTGTGTTTCACTGGGCTATTAAGTTTGTTTACATTGTGGGTGTAGAACTTAAGTGGTGTTAGTTTAGATGTCATTATTGGAATTGAAGCTGTGAGTCACATATTGATTTGGAATGTTTAAAATATGCAAGGGTGCTGTCTCTCTCCTTTCTCCACCCACACCAAAAGGTGAATCTGGTAGTAGCAAAGAACGTGCCTGCAGTGATACATTAGAGTTATAAGTACGTGATACAAATGGGGGGGGGGGGTGAAAAGTTATAAACAACAACTATGATAAACTTCAACATGAATCATTATCCTGAAACTGAAATAAAAGAAAGGGGTGAAGGGAGAGGGGAACCATGCAGTCCCTTTGCAGGTGGAAAACAACATCTCCAGCAGTATGGTGGTCCTTCTATGTGTTAGAACTGTATGAGTTTCTAAGTGGGGCAGTGACAGAGTGTGAATTAATGTGTCTTAGAGGGTGGAGAAGCTTCACCTGCTTACTAATACTGTCAGGGGGAGGATAAATCCTCCCATCTTGTTGCCTGGATCTCATTGCGACGTGTGCGTGAGGAGGAACCTGTGAATCAAAATGTTGCCGTGTCATGTAGTGGGATACAGCTATAGGCATTATTTCAACTTCATTATTTTAAGAGACACACATTTTCCCACTGATAAAATACACAAGGGGGTGGTTTCAGTCTGTAGAGTTAATCCTTGTGTCAGTAAGAAGCAGTTTATTTACTGTTCACTGTGTCTATCTTTTTTTGTGGGAGTATGTCCTGCAGAATACCCTAAGGTATATTAGCTGGTTAGGGTAAAGAGACGTTTATGACAGTTAGTAAAGAGCCATGTCTCTTATTTTCCAACAAACACAACTCGGTGCCCAGTTTGCAGTAGCAGATCTAGGTGGTTTTAAAGGGTGCGGGTGCACCCCCATTGTTACTTACTTGCTTGCTGCTGCTGCATTTCACATTGCTGGAGAAGTCTAATATATTGATTGTAAGAAAATATACATTCAAAAGTATAGATTACGTTAATATTGTCAGTGAAAAATGTAGTGAAAAGGATACTGTAAAGGATTAAAAACATTATAAAAAGTTGCATATCAAGTAGGCACACCACCCCAGCAACCCCCATTGTAAAATCCTGGATCCGCCACTGCCACTTTGACCAGTTAATTTGCTGCAACCCTCATACAGATATCTTATCTCTGTTCATCCTCATCTGTACCTGAGTCCTGCTCAAGATTGATTATGCCCTGGGCCATTCTCCATGTCATAAACACTACTGTCTCCTGGGTCTTCAAAGCACTTCCTTTACTAGACTTTCACTTAGATTAGGAACACCCACCTTAGCATCCTAAAAAACATTCCAGCTATAATAATTAAAGACATAAATCACTAAACATCATCCTACATGGTATATGTAAGAGAACCAAATTAAACCTCTTAATTCTAAGCCTGGAGGCAAGGCTAATCCAGTAACCTTGCTTCCCCAGAGGTTTCCTCCTTTCCTCCACATGGGGGGTTTTCCTCTTCTCTGTGTTATTATGACTATTCCATGGGTTGGAGGAGACACAAGCCAAAATTTCACACAGTTGCACAAGTACATATATACTCTGGTGGCCCCCATTGAACTAATTAAAAATAATAATGAACAACAGGGATAGAAGCATGGATCTCACTGAGAAAAACATTTGGAGCTGTGATTTATTTTATTTATTTATTTATTTATTTCTCAGAATTACAAACCTTTGAGTCAAAGACTCATTTACAAAGGCTCCACATCAGAGTGAACAAGTTACAATATAGCGAGAAAGAAAAAAATAGAGCTA
The DNA here is from genome assembly GCA_016271365.2 of Neoceratodus forsteri. NCBI lineage: Eukaryota > Metazoa > Chordata > Ceratodontiformes > Ceratodontidae > Neoceratodus > Neoceratodus forsteri. The sequence goes on from CM028130.1 coordinate 867,312,616, forward strand.
GGTACAATGATTACAGCAACAACAAAGTAATATTGAGAAGCAAAACTCAATACAGAGAGGAGTACATGGTACAATGGATTGCAGTGTACATCAACAATAGCATTGAGAAATAAAATGCAATACTGATTGAATGCTATATAAACGTGCTGAATAGAGTGAAGTACAGTGGTTGGATATGCAAATACAGGAGAAATAAAATACACAGCAGTAAACACAATCAAACAAATGATAACAGGTAACAGTCTAAGCAGACATAGTCATTAAGGCAATCATGGGCAGAAGACGGGGGGGTAAGGGACACTGACTAGGTAAGTGCAATCATGGGAACTACTTGCCAGAAGATGCTGCTGAAGTTTGGATTTAAAGGGGCCCAACTTTTGCTCAGTCAAGACTTCTGCAGGCAGGCTATTAAACCATAAAGGTGCCCTGTACCTAAAAGCCTGCTGGCATTGGGACATCCTACAGAGTGGGACATTGAAGGAGGCTTTAGTGGCACTCCTCGTGTTCCTGGGAGTGGCTACACACATGTGGGGTGACTGTGAGGTGGGCGGAGTGAGGCCAAGTGTGATCTTCTTTGCTAGCAGACAGGACTGGTAAGAGAACCTGCTCTTAAGGATTAGCCAGTTAGTTCGCAAGTAAAGATCACATGTGGGTGACTCTATGTGCTCTGGTAACAAGGCGACAAATTTTGTTGAGGGCAATCTTTATACTAGAGAGGAGAGTATCAGTGGCAGAGCTATAGATTACTATTCCGTAATCGATGATAGAAAGGATGGAACTAGTGACTGCCAGCTGGAGGGCCTTGGGTGTCATGCAGTTCTTATGCCTGTAGAGTAGCCCAAGTCTGATGTTCACCACTTTGCAGACTAGGTTGACATGCTCACAAAATGATAGGGAGCAGTCAAGGGTAACTCTAAGGAACTTGAAACTACTGACTTGTTCTAGTAACTGGCAGAGGTTATCGAGGATGCTGAGGCTCATCCTCTTGTGCCTGTTTTGGGTGTTGGCAAATACCATAACTTTGATCTTTTTATAGTTCATTATAAGTTTATGATCAAGGAACCAGGATTCAACTTCAGTAAAACACCTTTGGAGGGCATGTTCTAGGGGGAAGGGGTTAGAGTGACTTGAGTAGATGGCAGCAATGTCAGCATAAAGAAGCAGGTTACTGGTGCAGGCTAAAGGGAGGGTGTTGAGGAAAAGACTGAAAAGAAGTGGGCCAAGAATTGACCTTGGAGGACACCTGAGTGGATGAGGTGGCTAGAGGAGAGGGTGGCCCAGATTTTGACACATTGTGTTCTCCCATGTAGATTGCTAGAGAACCAAGAGGTTGCATCTTGTGAGAGACCAATGACTGGGAGAGCAGCAATTAGGAGGGCATGATTGACCGTGTCAAATGCTTTCATAAGGTCTATGTTCACAGACCCTACGAATTGACCTCGGTCAAGAGCTTTGTGAGTGTAGTCAGTAAACTCAAGGAGGGCAGAGGTAGTGCTGTACCCCTTTCTGAAACCATGTTGCTGGTGGCATTGAAGGTCATATTTTGTGAGATGCTTAGATAATTGATCAGAGATTATCCTTTCTAGAGCTTTAGATAGAGGAGATAAGCTAGATATTGGGGGGGTGATAGTTACAGTCGGAGGCCCGATCACCACTTTTGTGGACTGGAGTTACCACTGCCACCTTCCACTGTTGGGGGAACTGACTGAGGTAGAGAGACCAGTTAAACAACTTGGTGAGGGGGAGTATGACTGCATCAAGGGCCAGATGGAGGAGTTTCAAATCCAAAGTGCCACTGCTATGTCTGGACTTACCAGGACATGCTGCAGGTAATTTTTGGCTTCCTTTGGGGAGATTATCCTGAAATGGAAAGAGGGGAGTTACCAAGACCCTCTGTAAGTGAGGGGCCATCCATTGAGGGGGTGTTAGAGAAGACGTCAGGTGGGAGGACACCACTAAGGTCTGTGAAAGTGGTGTTAAAGGTGTCTGCAATGAGCTGATAGTCATGGGGGGTGGCACCGTTTATGTTTAACATGGTGGGAGAGTGAGTATTAGGTTTTCCTGTGAGGTTTTTTATGTTGCCCCAAAACTTTCTTCCATTTCCCCAGGAAGAGGAGAGACTCTTCTGAAAGTAGGCAACTTTGGCAAGGCGAATCATGTGGGTACAGGTGTTTCTTGCCATCTTGTACCTCTGCCAGTCCAAAGGATTTCCAGTGGCACGGGCTTTATGCAAAAGGTTGTCCGACAAGGCCATGGATTTGAAAAGGGTAGGGGTGATCCAAGGATGGGTTTTGCCTTTGATAGTCCATAGATACATAGATACATAGACAGTGTCAGCAGATAAGGGCCTATGGCCCACCTAGTCTGCCCATTTGAGCTTGTAAGTTCAGTTTGTTTTCCTAGAAGTCTGTTGCCCCTTACCCCTGACCTCCAGAATTCCTTTATGTCTATCCCATGCATTCTTAAATCCCGTGATTGTTTCAGCCCCCACCACTTCCTCTGGCAGGGTGTTCCACTTGTCCACCACCCGTTCTGTGAAGAAATTCTTTCTCATGTTTCCTCTGAATCGTCCTCCCTCCAACTTCATCCCATGCCCTCTAGTCCTGGAACATCTTTTTCACTTAAAAATAGTGTTTTCCTGCACCCTGTTCCTCCCTGTAAGATACTTGTATGTCTCTATCATATCCCTCTCCCTCCTCTCCTCCAGGAGTACATGTTCAGTTCCTTCAACCTGTCTTCATAGGACTTGTGATGCAATCCATGCACCATCTTTGTTGCCCTCCTCTGAACCTTCTCTACCCTGTCTATGCCTTACGTAGAGTATGGTCTCCAGAACTGTACACTGTACTCCAGGGTGGGCTCACTAGTGTCTTGTATAGCAGAATTATGACTTCTCTTTCCTGCTGGTGATGCCCCTGCCTATACATCCCAGCATCCTATTTGCTTTACCTGCTGCCTTGTCACACTCTTTCCCTACCTTGAGGTCATCAGAGATGACAACCCCAAGATCCCTTTCCTGCTTGGTGCATGCTATATCCTCACCCCCACCAACTGATATATTGTGCCAGGGTTTTTGTGCCCCATATGCATTATCTTACACTTCTTTGCATTGAATTTCAACTGCCAAACCCCTGACCATTCTTCAAGTTTCTGCAGGTCGCTTCTCATTCTGTCTACACCCTCTGGTGTGTCTACTCTGTTACAGAGCTTTGTGTCATCAGCGAACAGTGAAATTCTGCCTTCTAGGTCCTGCACAATGTCACTGATGAAGATGTTGAATAGGACCGGTCCCAGCACTGATCCCTGTGGTACCCCACTGGTCACTCTTCCCTTTGTGTAGTGACAGCCATTTACCACCACCCTCTGTGTCCTGCCACCCAGCCAGTTACCTACCCACCACACTACTGTCCTGCCCACACCCATATTCCCCAGTTTGTGTAATAGTCTTCTATGTGGCACAGTGTCAAAGGCCTTGCTGAAGTCCAGATAGGCCATGTCCACTGCCCTCCCCTGATCCACTTTGATCCAAACCAGTCCAAACCAGTCCGTTTGGTATATGGGGCGAAGATGCCACAAGCCTTGTTGAAAGTGGCGATAAAGTGTGTTAAAGCCAAGTCGACGTTTGTGCCAGTGTCAATCAGGGACCAGTCACTGTTTGAGAGGTAGGCCAGGAATTGCTTTAGCATTCCTTTTTTGAGGGTACGGTGGTATGTCGGTTTGGCAGAGGGTTTAGGGGATCAGTTCAACCAATGGCAGAGGACTGTGGAGTGGTCACTAAGTGAGTCAAGTAGGGCCTCTATGCTAAAGAATCTCTTGGGATGGTTAATGAGAATTAGATCTATAAGGGTGCTACTGCCAGTTCTGTAGTTCATTCTGGTTGGACAGGATACTAATTGGGAGAGGTCTAAGGCTGCAGCTGCATTCCTGAGAGGGGCAGACTCAGAGGCCAACCAATTTACATTAAAGTCACCCAGCAAGACTTCCTCGGATCTGTTGGGCAGGTTAGAGACCCAGTCGAGCATAGTGTTGAAACCTTGTGCAGTATTGTGGGGGGGGGGGATATAAACTGAGAGGGCAATCAACGATTTACCCTTGTGCCCAATGGAAATTTTGATCACCAGAGCCTGTGCATCATACCCAGTTACAATCTGAGGGAGGACCAGCCCATGCAGTGAGTTGATTAGATAGATGGCACATCCCCCCCCTTTTCCCCGACCTGCTATCCCTATAAAGCATATAGCCATCTAGAGCAGCAGCAGAGTCATGTATTTTGGGGGAGAGCCAGGTCTCCACTACTTCAAGGACATCAGGACTGTGCTGCATGACCCAGACCTGAAGAAGGCTGAGCTTAGGCAAGAGGCTACGGATATTAACAGAGACAATCTTGAGGCCACCCATATTACTGGAGGTGGTAGAAGGCTGTGAAACTGGTCCAGGGTTAGGGTGGACATTGCCAGACAGTAATAGTAGGAGTAGACTGTGCCGTATTACTAAGAATCTAAGAAGCTTTAGGTTAGCTGTGGTTCTCCGATTGCTGGGTTTGTGGAAGTATGCAGGAAGTGGCAGAGAGGAGCTGTGAGTCACAAGAAGCATAGAGAGGTAATTAAGTGGGAGGCCCAGATAGATAGGAGGATAAAATAAAGCAGGCCAGAGGTAGGGGGTAGTAATGGCAGTAACAGTGGTCAGCAGTGGTGATGCAACATGTGGCCAATGGTGGAAGGATTTAGGGTTCAGGATAGGGAGGGAGGGAGGGAGGGATAGGCAAACATTATGAGTAGCAGGGGCAGGACACAGCTAACAGATGGTCCCATTATTGTGAGAGAAGTTGATGTAAAGGACAGGTGGGAGGTGGTTGCTTGTGGCACATTAAGTAAATGTGAAAGTGAAAGTAGAAGGCTAACAGTTTCAGAGGGAAAGTGAGAAAGTGTGAGAGGTGAGGGGGGGCAACTAGCCAAGTAAGAATGAGGCAGATATGATAGCTAGGTGGTAGAATGCACAACTACAGTGCAGCTGGTCAGGGGTTCAAATCTGGGGGGAGAAATAGTGGGGAATAGGAGAAATGGACAGAGAGAAGTGAGAAAGAAGAGTAGGAGACCAAGGAAATGGCTAGGGTAGGCAGGGAGAGAAAGTATGTGAGCAGTGGGAGAGGTGAGATAGAAATATTCAAGCCTGACCCCTGCTGATGACTGTATAATTTGCTAATAGCAAAATAGGGACTTAACTAATGAATACAGGAGTGTCACATGATAGGTCACATGACTAGCTATGCCCAATAAAGTTAGGAGCAGCCCAGGGTGGGTGGGTCTGTGGAAGGGCGGTCAAGGTAGTCATCATGTAGCGTTGACAGGCTAACCCAACACAGGCAGCAGATTTCTCCAGGGTGGATGTTGTATCCCCTTTTCAGCATACCTGTGTTGAGAGCTCCAAAGCTGTTGCTCCACGGTCCGTTGTAGCAAGTGGGGGGGCCGGGTTCAGAACAGCCTGGTTTAAAAGTAAGGACAGAAGATAAGGAATACTGGAGGCGGGAAGGGAGAGCAAAGGACTGAGAGGGTCACACTGCGTATGTGCCAGCCCAACAAGTGAAGCAGGTAAGGTTCAAACAGTAAATTTAAATGATATAAGTAAATGCCTGAAGGATCTCCAAAAGCCAGCCAGAACACAGTTAACAAATGATCTTAAAGTAACTCCAGAGCTATGCTGAAACAGACTAAACTGGCACTTAAGACCGGAATAAAACTATCACATTCACTCTGCCGAACAAAATTAATTAAAGTATTATCTACAACAGGCTAGTCGGCAGAGTGCTACGGCAGAACATTTAGTTAAAATAAACCCAGTACAGGTAGAAGATTTCTCCAGGGTGGATGCTGTATCCCCTTTTCAGCGTACCTGTGCTGAGGGCTACAAAGCTATTCCTCCACAGTCTGTTGGAGAGAGTGGGGGGCAGAATTTTCAGAGGAGCCTGGTTTAAAAATAAGGACAGAAGATTAGGAATATAGGAAGTGGGAAGGGAGAGAAAAGGACTGGGAGGGTCACACTGCTCATGCGCCAGCCCAACAAGTGAAGTCATCACTCAAGTGAAGCCAACAAGTGATGCCAACTGGGTTTCTGTAGCTTCCTATCACAATTTATCAGAGCTGAACTGGGCCTCCAAGGGAGAGGCTCATTGGAGCCTTGTTCACATTTAAGGTTGTTACATACAGGCCAAGGGAGGATATCTCTTATAGGTAAGGGCCCTCCTTAGTAGTTGGTATTAGCATAAGGTGAACAAGACACCAGGGCCTCCCTTCACATGTATTTTAATACTGTATCTAATCATAGGGGGGAGCAACCATGAGCCACCCGTAAACTCTTTAACAGTTCAAACCCTATATAGGCTGTGCTCTAGTAAAGTCCTGGGCAATGGGTTGGAGGCTCTAGGGTCTCCTGTCCCATGAAGTGGCAAACACATCTTAGCAGCCAACTTACGATGGCAGGACTTAACCCACAGCCACACAACTTGCAACACATTTATCATGATTCACTATGCCCAGCATCTTGCTTGCACCTGCACTTAGCCATTTGGGCCACAGACAAAATGCATCATTTACTTGAACTAGGCAGTATCTTATGGGGTTAGTAGCCCAGACTGATAACTTCAATACTTCACACTTAACAGCACACATTTCTCAATGGGGCTTGAGGCCCCCAAGATTACTTGCGTAGCTTTTCCCTTGCACCGGGGGGTATGAGGGTACTCACTCAGGTCCTCCATGGGTCTCATTCGCAATCGAAGGCACCCTGAAAAAACTTCTTCAGCTCTCTCACCACTGAGGTACTCAGTCAGTGCTCTCACAGCTGCATGATGTCCTCTGGTCTGGTCTGGTCAGCGCTCTCACTGCTGCTGGACATCTGAGTCTTTGGTCCACATCTTTCCCCAACGTGGGAGGGAGGCCTAGCCTCTGGAGGATAGTACTGGCAACCTCCAGACTAGCTGTTGCAAAAAGTACAATTACTGTAACTAGTTAACTTTTACTTAAGAAAATAATAAATGCCCCCTAAAGACTGAAAGGGATTGAATTAAGTGGCCCAGGCCTGGTGGCATGGCTGGAGCCTGAGCCCCCACCCCTGTGGTGGCTCCCAGCAGGCTGGAGCCTGGTCTGGCTGCTCTCTCTGAATCTCTCTCTTAATCTCCAGACAAACTGGCAACATTGTCTCTTTATAGAGCTCCTAGCTAGACTCCTGATTGGTAGCAGGGATGGGGTGACATGTCTTCAAGTTGCTGAGGGACCTGTCAATCAGAACACTCGAGGCACAATTGGGTTGTGGACTAGGCGCCTAAAATAATGTCCCTGTAAGGCCCCATAAGCACTTGAGTGCTTACCCATGAGGTGCAGTGAATGCCTCACAAGTGCTGGCTTTCTATTGCTGCAGTTCCAATTGGCTGTACTGCTGGCAATGGCTGCTTAACCCACTGTCCCTTATAGCAGATTAGATACAGTCCTGAATAAGGTCCTGGTGCAGCCAGAAAGAAATAATTATTTCCCCCAAATGCCCCACAGTTCTGTAGCTTAAAGGCTGCACTTGCAGTCACTGCACTGATGGAAAATGTGGTTCCTTTACTTTTCCTCCTATCAGCTACTGCACTAGCTCCTGCAGCAGCTGACAGGTTGACACATGATTCCAAAATACTGAAATTGCCAGGGAAACAGTATTTATTTTAAACTTAAACACTTCTCCCCACATGTACAGTCATTCCCCAATATGCAGCAACAAGTTTCATTGTTTAAAACCTTTCAATTCTTTACTTTTTGGCTGGAGCTGAACATAGCTACCCTGGAGGTGGCCAAACACACTGTTATGCATTATTCAGATGACCAGGGCCCCTGCATAGGCATACTCACATGAGCCTCGGTCAAAACTCCTTTCATTTTTGTCTGAGCAGTCCCCTGGCAGGCTGTCCATGGTCACTGGGTCCCAATTAGGTGGAAGGGATCCCAGGACCCATGGCACAGTCCCCGAGGTGATCTCAAAACAGGCGGCTCCACATCAAAGGCACTTTGCATGCCAAAGCGACTCCCGCTGCCCTGGAGGCAGCACTTTTGCAGTGGGAGATCGCGATCAGCATTTTAAGCCCTGAGGGGCTGGATTTTCATTTGACTGCAAGCTGAGGCACTTGAGGGCAAACAGGACCTGGGAAGTCAGAAAAATTAGAGGCCAAGTTGGGAAAAGCCCGAGAGACGGCGGGAGAAGGACAGAACAACATGGGCTAAGGTAAGCCCAGGCTGGCATTTCTAAGAACCCCCATTTGCAAGGGGGTTACGTACATAAAATAAAAGATGACAAAGTCCAGCATAGTCTTGAAATAATACCATCTTGGCACTGAAAATGCTTATAAAGGCCACTCGCCCCTTGGGATCCTGGCTTTATTACTTGTTCAACCCATCGATGGTATTATTCCATTGTGAAGCACACTTTGCCGTAACTTATTCCCTCTTTCTCTTTCTATCTCCAGCTTTCCATACATATATTACTGGAGTGTGGTAGCACCCCTATGGTTAGGGTTGAGTAGGCAGTTTAATGTTAAACCCCAATTTTGCACCTTAATAACTTTGGTGTCCTTTGATGAATTCGTCAAAATTTGGCATGCACAGTCAGGCTGTGAGTCTCAAGATGTAAAAGTTTTGTGATGGCATATTGTTCAGTTTTCAAGATACAGAGTACCAAAAATGGAAAAACATGTTTGGTTTCTTATAGTTAGCACTGTGTATTTTTGCTCTCACCTATAGCCTAGATGGTATGGGATTTTTTAATGAGATTTTCAGGGTTAGAGACCCGTGCCCAGGTGTGCCTTCGATGGTTTCATGAAAAATACTATACAGTTCCACAGTTATAACGAGAGCTAACATCCTGACACGAACAGTAAAAGATTGTGTGCTTATTTTCATGATTTACCTGTCATGCTGAAAAATACCGCTTGTGTGGAAAAAATCCTGATCATGCCCTTCACAATCTTCTTTTTTCTTTTAAACTCACAAACTTTGAAAATACATAGAAATTATATATATTCAAGAAACAGACATCTGGACCTAGCCAAACGGGACCCGTTTAATTATATTCTGGTATTTGGTTTTTGAAAACCTTGCCAAAAATACCTTTTCTGGGCACTCCAAAATCCAGGGTGCCCAGTTTTGCAGAAGAGCCATTGACCCTATGTTCTCCGTATGAGAACAGCAGGATTTTCTTGACTTCTGCAGCCACAGCTGGAAGTCGTGATGTGGGCTGCAATGAAAGCAGTGAGCCTCTGAGTCCCTGTTCTGTCTGTGTCTCTGTCTCTCTCTTTCTGTATCTTTCTTTCTTTCTATCTATCCATCTATCTGTCTATCTGTCTGTCTATTCATCTGTCTATCTGTCTATCTATCGACAAGTAAGGGAAAAATGGCTATGAAATGTTCAAAGATCTCCTTGCCTTGCTTGTTAGTATCAATACTAGTGACGATTACAAGGTTAAGCCTATGTGCATTGATAAATATGGAAACCTTCAGTGGTTTCATCACATAAGTTATGATGCTCTGCCACTACACTGTACCCACAATAGCAACACCTTAATAAGGCCAGCACGTTTCAGATGTAAAGATTTTATTTCTGAAGATTGACACTATCAGGAAAAATTCCCAAACCGCTACTACTCCTGTATCAGTGTCCTTGCAGTGCAACTTGGCTCCTTACACAGAACTGAAGTTGATAGCTTCAGGCTAAGCTAACCATGCATAGAAGCCCCAATGGGACCACCATGCAGAGTAAACTAAGGATTTGACATCTACAGTAAATACAGATATGGTGGCAAAATGCCTATATGATATGTCAAAGCTTGAAAACTGACTGATTCATCCCTGCTGAAATTTATCTTTCTGAGGTATTATTTCTTCCTTCTTCAGTGCTTGGCAGGCAGTGAAAAAGGGAGTCCTGCTCTTTGCTGTGTGTGTGTGATACAGTGGCTTAATATGTACCTGATGTTTTAAAAGTCTGTTTTGCACCATTGTTTCATCGTATGCCATTAGTCTCATTTTAGTGACTCTATCATACCATCTGTCTGGTTCGACTCAGCTACCTGTTCAGGTCCCCCCTCAGGACTCATGTCAGCAGCTTCAGATTATGCCAACGTATTTATTATTTATTTTATTTTGGTAACCGGGTAGGCTTACTGAGACCAGGTGGTCCCTTTTCAGGGGCCACCTGGGGTTAATTACAGAGAAACATAGCGCAGTAACACATCCATTTTACAGTCAGGTAGCAATGATAAATACATCATACAGAGGTGTACGGCATTATTAGTCCATATTTTTCATAACAAGACATGAGACACAGTTTACAGAACAATATTGAAGCTATAATTCATACAGAGTCATGTGCTCACAGGTTGGGGCCTAGTATGCTAAGTTTAACCATCTTTACTTGTAGCAGCAACATTGGTTAGTTTTTAGTAGATGAGATCTGAGCTCGTTCCTGAAAACCCTTAGGGAGGCCGATGTTTGGATGCTACATGGGACCCATTCCACTGGGTAAGGGTGAAGAAGGAGAATGACCCATTTCAATGGTAGCTCACACCCTGAGCACCCATAGTTGGTGGAGTTCCAATGTTATTAATGTTCTTTTTTTTTTGTTTGAGTAGCAAAAGATTTTTTAGTCCAGGGGGGAAGTATCATCCTGCTTTAGCTTGTAGGCAAGGCATAGGGTGGGGTAGGACAGCCTGCCCTCAAGAGTCGGCCAGTTCAGGGATTGTAACACTATACAGTGATGGTCAAGTGGTCTAGCTGAGTTGGTGAATCTCGCTATTCTGTATTATAAAGTTTTTAGTGCCTGGAGTTCAGAGCTAGCACTGGGGCTCCATGGAGCAGGTTAGGAAGTAGAGTACCTTGGGTAATTTTTCTACAGATTCGGGGAGGGGTGGAAAAAGGGCTCAATTGGTAAAGGAGGCCCATGTTTTGATTAGCAGTTTTAGTTAGGTGGCTGAGATGGATTTTGTAAGTGCCATCCATGTCAAGATAGTCCCCTAGGTACTTGATGGAGTTTACCACCTCTATTTTTGTACTATTTGAAAGACATAGCTCGAGTGTTGCAGAATGGTCTGAGCCTAGTCTCCTAGATCCAAATTCCATTGCCTTTGTTTTCTTACCATTGAGAACTAGCTTATTGGTAGGGAGCCATTTTTCTAGCAATGTAAGATAATTTCCTATACGCTTATTTAGTTGTGTTGCATGTGGGACAGTACTGTAAGTACTGCATTAGTCCACATATAGGGTCACCTTAGATTCTCCAGTGTGTAGTGGTAGATCATTTATAAACAATGAAAATAAAAGTGATCCGAGGACTGAGACTTGTGGGACCCCTTACAAATGGGTTGCCGATCAGAGAGAGCCCAACGTCATTTAACAATTTGTGATCTATCATCCAGATACTTTGATAACCATTTTATTGAGTGGTTGTCTAGTCCCAGGGATATTAGTTTTTCTGTTAGTAGCTGGTGGTTTGCTAAGTTGAAGAGAGGTCTGTAAAGACTCCACATACTAGTAGACCTTTATCCACTACATTTAAGGTGTTAGTGGTCAGGCTAACAAGGGCAGTAGCAGTACCATGTTGTTTCCTGAAGCTGTGCTGCTCAGGAGCCACATTGTTATGTCTCTTTAAGTAATCTTGTATCAGATTGTAGATTATTCTTTCTAATATTTTGTTTAGTGTAGGGATGACCGATATTGGCCTGTAATGTTCTACTACCTTTTGGGACCCTCCTTTGTGTATCGGGATAACTATGGCCACTTTCCATAGTGATGGCACCTTCCCTTCCAAGAGTGATCTACTGAACAAGAGTGATCTATTGAACTTAGCAGAGGAGTCACAATAGGGACGGGACCACCATGCATGTTATGATATTCACCTGCATTCTAGTGTCTGTTCCGCTCCAAGCTCTGGGCTCAAGTTGTCAAACAGAGGAGTTCCAACAGGGAGGACCATGCAGGGTGAAGTATTTGCCTGCAGAGGCAACCGTTCTTATTGTACCTCAGTGTACAGTACTCACTCACTCGACTGCCAGAGACAGAGAAGTATGGAAGGCATATTAGAATGAAACATCTGTTCTAATTCAGTTGGAATACCGGCAGTCAGCAGAATGAAGGAAGCAGAGCAGGTATCGGTGATGAGTTGCAGGGGATTGGAGCAATGGCGAGGTAAGGTTAGCTCGGAATGGTTTATTTGAGTATCAAGTGGCCGTTGGACAGTTTTTTTAATTAATGCCAAGCTCCAGGCAGGTGGGCAGGTGTTGGGTAAGGAATGGGCTTATCAGGGCCAAGTTACCCACAAAGACTAGAGTTTTCCAGCTCCCCAGTTTGCTTACCTGGCATGTTTCTGAGGGTGAAGGGTGGGATAGTACACACAGTAGTGCATTCACAGTAATGCATATTCACAACTACTTTAGAGCCACTGAAAGCAGGCAAGTCAACAGAGCAAGTTCACAATACTCTCCTTACTGTGTTTTTTAGTAGTCCGGGGCTCACTCATGAGTTTGTCATGAAGTGTTGCCACCTTACCCATTAGCATGCTTGCAAACGGTCACAAGACAGCTGTAGTAGCCAGTAGTAATCAACTTGCTACACTCATTTTGTATCACAAGTCCCAACCATTAAAGATTTGCAATGGCAGATCTGCAAAGTGCTTTCTGACTTGGATCACAGTAAGAACTGGGATTGCATAGACACACAAATTATGCTGTAAACTTTGTAATCCTTATGGTGTACCTTTATGTGATTCCCATGCACTAAACCATATGCAGGTTATACCACTCACATGGAAAAATACCATTCCATACACAGCTGGGCCATGAAAGCAGATGCTCACTGAGCAGGTCAGGTCAGTTCACAGTAATGAAACTGAACAATCTGTCTGGAAATAAATTGAAAAGGTGCTTCTTTGCCACCTTGAATCAGTGACAGATATGAAATGGCTTTGCAATCTGGCATTCTTGTCAAAGCTCATGAGCCACAGTGATGAATCTTCACTAGCATGACAAAGGTAGGCTGCTATGTGATTTATGCAGCATTTATCAACTTGTTCTTGTCAAGTTTCTGAGCGGTCCAGCGGTTTGTGCACAGATCTAAAAACTGGTGGTGCTAGGGTTAGAGCATTGTGCCTTTATGTTGGAGACCCCAGTTTACAGTATTTCCCAAGCCAGACTCCCTTTCCTGAGGCTGATGGGGTCTCTGGTGTGCTGCTGAGGCAAAACAGTCACACTCTGGGGGGACACTGGCACTTGCCCTGCTGTTTCAGCACCTCCTGTGGTAGATAGTGGACCAGCCTTGATACCATCAGTGGGCACATGTTACCTACTCTCCCCAGTGCAGGTCAGGCATCAGCAAAATGGGTTGGATGCAAGGTGGTGATGGATGAAACAAAAATACATTTTCTTGCACCACTAATGTTGGAGGCCACTGTGCACACATCACTGTACTCTTGTCCCTCCCCACCCCATGGCACCCCTCTTCCAGCACCATGAACAGGTACCTCTGCTTAGCTGTGTATTATTTATTACTTTGTAAAAGGTACCTGTATTGATCACCCTCGAGGCAAGGCAAAGATTCACAGTAATGTCTATATTAATTGCAAGAGTGAAGGTATTATCTATATGCTGCTCTGCAAGTGTGGATCTTTATACATTGGCCGCACTTTTAGAAAATTAAAAATATGCTTACATTTATAGCCTATGGACTGATGTTGTTGCATATGGAAACTCATGCACTCCAAAACATTGTTCTGCTGCAGTAGTGATGTAACTACATCAACAGAACAACTTTTCATTTTGCTGTAGTCGTTACACGAAGAATGCACCAATGCTGTTTTAACGCACCTTACTGCCACCGCACTACAGTAAAGTGCACTGTCAGTAGCATTTAAAAAGGAAAAACACTGAGAGAATGAAGGATTACCTGTGAAAAAAATACCAAAAAATGCAAAACATGAGAAGCGGGAGCGAGAGACCATGGTAGTGGCAGCAATTGGGGCAGGGGAGGCTAGAGAGATCATCATTGTACTGATGTTCTGAAGTACTCTAAAAAGTAAAACATTGACTGTTTTCTTTCTGTTCATTCATTTGATGATGTTGTAGTGTGTTGCACTTTCCCATACACTATATAGAATAAGGTATGTGCAACCATACACATCAAAGCTGTTTTTCCCACCTCATGGTTATCATTACTACAGGGACCTTTCAAGATTCACTCTCAAGGTCACTCTGTCATCATGATAACCACTTGATGGAAAAAAGCCTTGTTGCGTATGGCTTCTCATACATTATTCTAGTTTAGTTTAGAGGTTAGAACAGCACTTGCAGACTGTGTGATCCTAAGCAGTTCATTTTGGTCACAAATTGACAAATTGAGCAAGTTTACACTTTAGCCTGCCATGGTATCTAAAATGGGTTGGACTGCCATGATGGATGCTATAATTAGGCACAGCACTGTGCTCCTAGCACCAGTCTGTTTATGCCTGATGATCTCACATAGAAGAGCTCCTAGGTTTTCAACTGAGCATCAGCGTTTGAAGGTCACAGGGCATAAAACAGAACAAAATTGGAAGAGATCTTGTGTAGATGCAGATAGACATATTGTGGAAGAGCCTTTGTGGGTGTACATCACTATTTCCTTTAAATATAGGGCTGACAGTGCAATCTGCAAATAAACTGCACTGGATCAGCACAGTGTAGGTGTGCGACACTGAATATAACACTGAGAACAGTGCTGAACACAGGTGACAGCAGAGGATGTGAGAGGGGCACCAATGAAAGACAACAACACAGCAGCAGAGCTATTAAAAATAAACTTTAGTGTACAAAAATGGTAACAGGCCATAAAAACATATACAAGAACAGGAACAATAATAGTAACACCAATACCAGCTGCTACTACTACTACTACTACAACAGTAGATGGAAGGGCTGTATGTGTGTGAAAATACAATGAGCAACCACCTATGGGGGAGAAAAAAAGAAAAGGACAACCAACCATATGGGAGAGGGACAAAATATAAAGGGTAACTGCCTATATGGTGAAGGGAGGAAGAAACAAAAGAAGAAGGGCAACTGCCCATATGGGGGAAAGAAACAAAAGAAAAAGAGCAACCACGTGGATGGGGCAGAAACAAAAGCAAAAGGGCAATTGCCCATTCAAAACACAAAACAAAAAGGGCACACACCTGTTTCAAACAAAAAAGGGCATTCGTCCATTTCAAACACCAAACAAAAAGGGCACCTGTTCATTTCAAACAAAGACGATGCCCACCCATTTGGGAAAAAAAGGACACCCGCCTGTGTCAAAAAAAAGGCACTTGCCCTTTAAAAATAAACATAAATTACAGTCCAAAGTAATAGTCCCATCAAGGGCAGCAGTAGGTGATGGTGGTGGCTGGTGTTGTTGCTGAAACTGCTGGCTATCACTGCTGGCAGCTCACCCACCCACCACACCAGCAGCCATAGCAGGCAGGCCTGGTAGAAGTAGATCGCCTCTCCCTCTGGAAGGCTAGTAAACTGCTAACATCCTCCGGCACCCAGGGCACCTTTGGAAAAATACACTGAATTCATCCAGCTGTACACACAGGACAAGGGACACAGGTGTGGTGTAAGGTACATAGCAGATGTACAACAAGCCGACACATGGGCCACCGTACCAAACATAGGTGGAGGAGTCAGCCACAATGGAATGTGTGTGGCATACCAGAGACAGCATGTGGACCCAAAGACTAGAGGTCTGACATGCAATGAATATGTTGTGCTGCAATGGAGCATGACTGAGCCGTGCAAGGATACACAACACCGGCAGGCATGCCAGGTGGAGAAACACAGCATTGCAGAAAGATGGAGAGCATCTAATGCCACACATCCCATAATGAAGATTTTAGATAAACTGTGGTCCTTTCTTGATAGCATGCATGGTTTTTGAGGTCTGCTACCTGTGTCACTTTCTGACCATTTTCAAAAAATGTTTCCTGCAATTGACCACAACATGGTCCAAACCATTGCAGGTACAGCAGTGCTATTAGAATGAGTCCAATGTGGTGGACAAACTGCAGCAGTAAAAGTCATGCAATCTGTGGCTTACAGGATTGCTAGATTTGTATCACCCTTTGAAAATATTGCCTTAGAAATCTTACATATTGCTAGAGTGACCAACAAAATCATCAAGATGGCACCTCATGAAGTGAACATATTGTTGATATTTTTTGTTCGAATGCCAGTTGACCCGATGACATCATGAGCATGAAAACAACAATATTTCTAGTAGGGAAGAAGCATATTTCATTTATGCCATACCTACAAATAAGTGAAAAAAAAGGAATTTCCTGCCATTTTTTGCTGATTATAAAAAATGTAAACGGTATTTATAAATGAAAAACCACTCATTTTATTTATTTATCTTTATTTATTCATACTCAGATTACAATACCTTTGAGCACATAACAGCTCTTTTACAAAGGTACCACGTCAGTGGGAACGGTGACAGACATACAACGGATGGTATAACATAAAATATTGACAAGAAAGTATTTAAAATGACAATATAACATTAATATTGCAACTAAAATTAAAACTATGAATTGGTAGGAAATCAAAAATTACCTAATAAAAGGAGGCAGCCCGAGGTGCTTTGTCAAGTGGTATAGTAAGATTTGGGTAAACAAAAGTTCAGGTAAGTGAAGATAAACAGTGGAAAGAAGGTGAAGGGTGAGAGGGGGTGAGGTGAAAGAAGGATCAGGAAAGAAGGCAGGAAATAGGGCAGAGCCATTAGGGTGAAAGTGGCCATTCGCAGAGAAAAGGGGAGAAGTAGGTACACAAAGATGTGTCAATACTGCTGAGGTAGTGTCATGTCAGTTGAAACAGTCACAGGAACTGTTAGCTGTAAGATGTTGACAAAGAGTGCCTTTAAAAGGTCCCAATTTTGGTAAGGACGATATCTCTGGGCAATGCATTAAACCATAGTGGAGCTCTATATGTAAACAATTGTTGCCCTTGTGTAGTCTGGCATCTTGGGACAGAGAAAAGTTGGTTGACTGAGCTATGCATGTGCTGGGTGCTGCAAGATGGGTTTAATAAGTTTGTAATACCAGAAGGCAGAAGCCTGAGAAGTGCCTTTTTAGTTAGCAAGCAGATTTGATAGTGAATCCTCCCATTTAACTGAAGCCAACCTGTTTGTGCATACAGTTCACATGTATGGGTAAGGCGTGCTGCTCCAATAAGAAATTGGCATGTTTTATTGAGTGCCACTGATATTCTGCGGAGGGTAGTGGTGGAAGCTGAGCCATAAATAATCAGACCATAGTCAACAATGGATACTATGGAGCTATAGATAGCTAGTCTAAGGGCTTCAGGTGTTAGATTGTATGTATGTCTATGGAGTAACCCTATATTGATACTGGCAGACCTGGTAACATTCTCAACATGCTGGGTATATGCTAGTGAGCTATCCCAGGTTACCCCTAGATACTTGAAATGTTAAATTTGTTCAAGCGGACACTAAGGAGTTCCTGATGGTTAGGGCACTGGATCTGTGTTTGCTGAGAGATATTCTTGTGCTGAATAACTTTGTGCTCAAATGATCATGCTGTCATTTTTTGTGTTAAAGTTATTTGCATTTGTTTGTTGCAAAAAGGAAAAAATAATTTTCTGCTGTTTTTTTACTAATTATAAAAAACTAAAAGGTGTGTGTGTATATAAATATATATATATATATGTATATATGAAACACCCCTCATTTTGTGCATATTTTTTACTGAACAAATTTCGTACTCACAGTACCATGCTGTCATTTTTGTTTTAAAGTTATTTGCATTTGTTTGTGGAAAAAGTGAAAATAAATGAATTTTCTGCTGTTTTTTGCGAAGTACAAAAACACTAAAAGGTATCTATAAATGAAACACCACTCATTTTGTAGATATCTTTGTGCTGACCAAATTTCATGCTCACAGTGCCATGCCATCATTTTTTGATTTAAAGTTATTCACATCTGTTTGTTGAAAATTTGAAAAATATCGAATTTTCTGTTTTTTTCCCTAAGTAAAAAAACTAACACTACAGCACAGTTATGAAAATTATTTTTTGAAACTGAGTATCTCTTACCATGCTGTAGTGTCTGCACTGAGTGAACCATTCTGAAGTCCGTTCCTGAAACCATGTCAGGCTGTCCACATTAGTAGCTGAATTCCATGTGCAGTGCATCACACTTTACCAGCGGGATTGAAAACTGCTTACCGTGATGCACTGCATGGTCAGCACATGTCCCACAATGCACCTGTTGTTGCTAGTGGAATATTTAGAAATGACAGCTCGCTCAGACATCATTGTATTAGCTGTCATCGTGGCTCACTATCTGAGAAGTTACAGGCTCAGAATGTGTCAGCTGAGAAGGAGATTGCTTTTAATTCAATGTAGGCAGTGTGGGCTGCAACAGTTAAGGCTGCAGTTGCATAAGCTCATTGTTTTAATTCAAAATGTCATAGTCTGTGCATACATGGCTGTTATTTTAGATAGAGGCATATGGAGTAGCCCTTATTCTTGTATGAAATATAATATTTCCCAGCTAGACATGTCCCTTTTTGTATTTGACAAAAGGTTTAATTTTCCTCCTAAGCATGATCTCTGCACATGCTAATGCGGACTGTAGAGACTCATGGGACAGTGGCACAGGGTGTTATGTGAACATGGAGGATTGCTGGCCAGTGAGAGAGAACCAAGAGTGTCTGCACTGCAAGTAAGTCTGTTTAACCTGGAAAACATTTTTAAAACTGTGTTTAAGCCTAGGTCATATCAGGGTTTAAACATGGTTTTTAAAAATGTTTTACGTTCCGTATTAGGTGCAGATGTGAATCGTGCTATGGCGCTTTAAACTGTTTAAGCAACTTAAACCATTTTAAACACTGCAGTCTGAACAGGACTTAAAAGATATCTATAAATGAAACACCACTCATTTTGTCGATATTTTCATGCTGAACAAATTTCATGATGACAGTACCATGCTATCATTATGTTGCTTGCACACATGTGCAAGAAACATAGTGCCATCATCCGAGTTTTTGGAGGTGTGGCACGCGTCTTCCAATTTGGTCAGTGTGTTTGCAGGCGCGGCCCCAGTTCCCCAATCACTGCTGCAGCTGTCTATGACAGCAGTTGAAAATGCAGTGGTCATACAGTTGAAAGGGAGAGCTCCGCTCCAGTGAGCAGAGCTCCCCCCTCCACACACACACGCACGCAAACTGCATGCTCATGCACCTTCCCCCTTCCCCCCATGCACACGCTTGTATGGTCGACGGGGTCCCAATCTCCATTGGCTCCATGCCCCCAGCCCAGGTGCCATGCCGAGCCCACCGCAGCATGGCAAAAATTTGTTGGCGGCCGACGGGGTGCCTAATCCCCATTGGCTCCACTCCCACCCTAAAATAACAGGTGCCATGCTGGGAGCCCACCCCAGCATGGCAAATGTCCTCATCGTCTTATTAAAAAACACCTGTAAATACAAAACTGTCCTCGGCACTTCTCCCTGCCCCTCCCACAACCCGCACCCACCCACTGTGCACCCTGCCTCCCCACCTCTCACCCCATACTTACCTCGGACCTCGGCTCCAAACGATCTTGGTGGCCCAAAACACGTCTGCACTCTTCAAAGCCAACCATGAACTGAGAAGCAGCTGGTAAGCTGTATAATAGGATAGATAGGGTTTTCAACTTTGCTGCATATCTCAGGCATTTTGGAATTTTGGCACCAAATTTTCAACATGGGGTTTTGGGACCACTCCTCATAGGTTCTGTCACTGTCATGGCATTAATTGAGCGCGAAGTGTGATTTCGTGGGCACTGTGCAAAATCACCTTTCAGGACCAATCTGAAACGACAGTGCCTAATGTTCATAAGGTGGGCTCTCAAAAGCCTATGTTGCAAATTTGGTGAAAAAATTCCTAAAAATGACTGTTTTACGAGTGTGCATTGCGCAGTTCCTACGCACGCTCATAAGTTCACGAATTTTTAATATTTGCACTCCAGATTTTCAACATTGCCATTTTACCACACCTCCTTATGAGCAGTACAGCTGTCATTTTTCACATTGCGCCCAAAATGTGTTTCCGCGCATGTAACGCACAATGGCGCAGTCGGTGTGTGAAATCAATGTATGGGACACATTAAGAAAGTCACAGTGACACTGTTCATGAACAGAGGTCTTAAAATGGCTATGTTGAAAATTTGGTGAAAAAATTCCTAAAAATGACTGTTTTACGAGCATGCGTTGCGCAGTTCCAATGCACGCTCGTGAGTTCTTGAATTTTCAATATTTTCACTCCAGATTTTCAACATTGCCATTTTACCACACCTCCTTATAAGCAGTACAGCTGTCATTTTTCACTTCTTGTCCAAAACATGTTTCCGCCCATGTACCGCACAATGGCGCAGTCGGTGTACGAAATCATTGTATGGGACACATTAAGAAAATCACAGTGACACTGTTCATGAGCAGAGGTCTTAAAATGGCTAGTTTAGTGGTGAAAAATTCCTAAAATAACTGTTTTACAAAAGCGTCGCGTTGCGCAGTTCTCACGATACGCTAAATTCGCAAATTTTTAATATTTGCACTCCAGATTTTAACATTGCCATTTTACCACACCTCCTTATGAACAGTACAGCTGTCATTTTCACATGTTGCCCAAAATATGTTTCCATGCATGTAGCACACAATGGCGCATTCGGTGCGCAGTCAATGTTTGGGACAGGTTAAGAAAATCACAGTGGCAACTGTTCACGAGCAGAGGTCTTGAAAATGGCTATGTTGAAAATTTGGTGAAAAATTCTTCAGACATTCTGCAATGTTACTAACGAAGACATTGAACAGGACTGGCCACAGGACCGATCCTGCAGCACCCCACTGGTGACCCCTCTCCTAGACTGCAAACCATTTACCACAACTCTCTGCCTCCTGTCTGTTAGCCAGTATCTAACCCAGTTTACCACACTTCCCCATGCCCAGCCTACCCAGCTAGTTTACAGCCTCCTATATGGGATGGTGTCAAAGGTTTGCTTGAAATCAAGGTAAGCGTTGTCCACTGCCCCCACCCTGATTCACTTCCTTTGTCACCCAGTCAAAGAAATCAACCAGATTTGTCTGACATGATGTTCCACTGTGAATCCATGTTGTCTATGGTCCTGGGCTCTGATGGCTTCTAGATGCCCCACTATCCTTTCTTTAAGCAATGTCTCCATGATCTTCCCACTACTGAGGTGAGGCTGAATGGCCTATTGTTCCCTGCCTCCTCCCTGCTGCCGGACTTGTGTAGAGGGACCACATGTGCCCTCCTCCAATTCACTCGTGTTGAATGGCTCAGTGAACATGACTGCCAGAGGTACTGCTATCTCCCTTTGCAGTTCTCTTAATATCCTTGGGCGTATGCCATCTGGTTCCATCGCTTTGTCCACCTTCAATTTAGTGAGCTCCTGCAGGACTCTTTTGCCTTTGAATGGACTATTTTCCACCTCTTCACCCCCCTTGGCAACTGCTGTACTGTTGTGCCCCTTGCATCTCCCACTGTTCTGTGAATACTGAACGGAAAGACACAGTGGATATCTTGGGAGGAAGGCATGGAACTATCACTTCCAAATACAAAAACAGTACATACTGTACAAGCAAGCAACATTCGGCATTGACAAATGCTTGTTTTTATTTTAAAGTCTAGGATCTGCGGCCTATCCTGTAGGTTGGGAAATGGGCAGACTAGATGGGCCAAGCGGTCCTTATCTGCCATCAAAGTCTATGTTTCTATGTAAAGTTATTCACTTTTGATTCCACATTGCAGTGAGTGGGAGAATGTGGACAGATTCTACTCTCTCCTAACAAGGCAGTTGAGGGGAGGAAACACAGTTTAGTGAATGCAGCTTTGATTCCATTCCACTCCCTCATAACAACAAGAGCTGTGCTGCGTTAGGAATTCAGACCCCTTTTTTTTTATGCTAGCAATACGTCTGGATGGCTCCACCCACGCAGACATAAAAATGGAAAAAAACAGAAACCAAATTTAGACTCATGTCAGTATTATGTTTCTTCAGAAATGGTTGATAAAGAAGCACATCAGCATAAATAACTAGCTGTGCTTTGTCTTTGTTTATTATGTTTTCACCTTTTTCCCCAATGGTTCCACTGTTGCCAATTCAACATTTAGGCTGCAACAGTTGAAGCCTTATCGAGTTGGGACTTGAGGAAGGTGAGTGAGCAACTACCTTCACAGCTAATGCTGCTTCTGCTCCTTGATAGGCTGGATGGGGGGTGAATGCCAGAAGCCTGCACCCCATCCCTTGGTGTCGAGTGCCTCACCTTCATACCATGCACTTTCCACAAGTTGACAACATGTAACTGAGTGACTGGCCAGGGGACTGGGTGCAGAAGGGATGTGCATCCCTTCTGTGCATGCTGCAGGGGATATGTGGGACCCCCAATATGCAACTCAGGGATGTAGGGTTACCTATGTGCTACAGATTTACAGTGCATAGGTGAGGCACACTTTCATTACATAGGACCCAGTGGATATATATACACATCCCAGATACATGCAGTTTTTCTATTTCCCATATTTTTAACTATACAGTCATATTAAAATGTCCTAATAAATGCACTTCTAAGTGTTTACTCCTTATATACACAATGGGGAGCTCAAATAAAGTTGCGTTTGGCTGCTTATTGTGCATTATGATTGATAAGTACCTGTTGAGCCAATATGTGGCTAATTACTGGGGTAGTGAGGAGGCACTTAAACTACAAGCCTGTTTGTGTTTCTGTGACTGTAGCACAATTGGAGCGGAGACTTCTGGAGGGGCACTGCTATGCTATGTAATTCAATGCCGCTTACTGAACTTGTTTTTAGATACAGTTGTAGTTCTATGTACTGTACAGTACATTTGCCTAAATAGAAATTATTTTGTACCTTAAATATGCAGTCACATTATTACTTCTCCCCCCCAGCTAGCTTTCCTAAATAAACAAATACTGGATAAATGTATGTCCTGCTTATATGCACAGAAAGATGCTACAAAGAGAGCATGCATGTAACCGGGCTTCACTGTACTGTATTATGTATTTGTATTACTTGCGATTTGCTTTTCCCTTTTCCCTTGCCCAGGACACATCTGGTAATAAGCTGCTCTCAGTTCAGTTTTCCTTTCCTGTAAAACATTTAAATACATAAAAATTGAGTACTTGAGACCTATGTGATATTTGTAATTTTAGCACTAGGATAGGTAACATAGAATCAAATATATCTTTTCTTGGCCATCCCGTGTCACAGAGTGCATACAAGCCAAGGGCAAGATGCATATGCAGGACAGGTAAGAAGATCAAACCACATTTTTAAAGTAACTCCTGTCACAAGCAAGACTGGTGGTAGAGAGGAAGAAATAGTCAAACAGATTTCCAGCAGTACTGTCTGCTTAAATAAGTAACCTTAACTGATTACATCACAGATATCTCACCTTGAATGCATGTGATTGCTATGTGATTTACCCTCATTAATGAGCATGTTGTGTACCAGGTTTGTCATTATAGTACCTTGCCTTTACGCCTTCATTAGTTTTACATTACAGAAGTGGAATGTACATGGAGCATTTCTCTTGCATTAATGAGTAACATAAAGTGTGTAACAAGAGAAATAGGCTACATTCCTGTTATTCCTCTCATGTATTTCAACTCTTTCATTGTTTCAATGTGGCTAAATGTAACTGCATCCTAAACAGAAAATGTTCAGGAACTCAAGTACTCAGCTGAACTAAATTATAATTGTAGGCAGGAGAGTTCACATTGATCCTGGATAATGGCTGTGCAAGGCTCAATAGGTGCATGTCATTTTATATGTGGGTGGGCAGCACCAGCCTAACCCCCAAAACACTGTTCAAATGGACATTTTCTGAACTTGTAAAATCTTAAATCAGCCTACCTTGTAGAAGTTGTTCAAAGTTCTTTATTAAGTCTGTGCAAAACAATAGTGTAGTTCCAATTTCTCAGCCCAGGGCATCACAGCTTCAACATAAATAATTTATTTAAAGGTGACCAGATCCACCTTACCTACAAGCCAGCCCCACATATGGCTGCTAACTGCCTACCACATTTCAAGCTAAAGGCTCCTTCTCAAAGGTTTTCTCAACTTTGCTCTCCCCTTCAAGTCAAGTCATCTCCTCCACTCGTCTTGTTTCTTGCTTAATTCTGGCTTTCCTCATTTCTCTCCAACTTACTGTATCTGCTGTCCTCCACCCTCTCTAGTCCTTCCTTTTATTCTTTCCATTCCCCAGTGGCCATTTTGTCTTCCTCTCACTGCAAAACTAATGTAAGTCAGTCTGCCTTGTCTGAGTCATCTCCCAAACTAACAGCTTCCTTATTCCACTATGTCTTTCCTCCCCATTCTCTCATTCCTCTTCTAAAGTTCTAAATGCTCATTTTGCTCTTTCTTCTTTCTCTTGCTCCCTTTACCCTCTGTTCTCATATTCCTTGAGCTCTCCCAGCTTACCTCTCACCTTTTGTTTTTCTATTCTCACTTTTGTTCTCTGTTGCCCTTCCCCGAGCTCCATCTTTTTGCCACCGTGTTTTCTGTTTCATCTCTGACTGCCAGTGCCATTGCCCCTTAAGGTCAAAAATAGTTTAAGATACTTTTTGACATAACTCCTGGCATTTCATCTTTCCTCTTGCTCTTCCAGGCAGTCATAATTTTTGTGCACCCTGTGAACTGCCAGCTTTTTTATATGGGTCCTAGATTTCATAATTATTGTGTGATACTGTTTTAGTTATGTAATTATGTATATTATACAGCATGTATTCTGTTGTTATGTATTTTGTACTTAATATGTATGTTGTATTTCAGTCTTCTGTTGTTCCTCTCACCCAGGTCACAACTGAAATGAGTCTTGCTGTGCCCATTCGGTCACTAAATATTCAATAAATAAATAAGTAAATAACAGTTTATTATAGTTTGTAGTGTTTTACTATCGGGTATAGCAATGACGAAAGCAATGTTTATGAATACTTAGAAAAACTACTTCCCAGTGCAAGAGGTGAACACTCAGAACAGACTTCTAGAGCCAGTGATACAAGCTGATGCAGTAATAATAATGACCTTCAACGTCAGACTTTTCAAGTTATTTTTTGTATTTGTATTTGTACATGATGGGGGGGGAGAAACTGATGGTCACCAAACAGGAAAGGGATCTGAGGGTAATCATATCTGATGACTTAAAAGTAGCCAAACAATGTGCCAAGGCTGTGAGGAGAGCCAATGGGATGCTGGGGTGCATAGGGAGAGGTATCACCAGCAGAAGAAAGGAGGTGGTGATGCCACTGTACAAATCATTGGAGAGACCTCATTTGGAATACAGTGTCCAGTTCTGAAGACTGCATCTCCGTAGGGACATAGACAGGGTGGAGGCAGTTCAAAGTAGGGCAACAAAGATGGTGCAGGGCCTGTGCCAAAAGTCATATGAAGAGAGACTGGGACACGCAATATGTATACCCTGGAGGAAAGAAGAAACAGGGGAGATATGATAGAAACCTATAGATATCTAAATAGCATAAATAGGGTACCAGAGGGTAGCATCTTTAAGAAAAGGAGATGTCCAGGAATGAGGTGGCATGACATGAGGTTGGAAGGGGTAGACTAAGAGGTAGCATGAGGAAGTATTTCTTCACAGAAGGGCAGTGGATGCATGGAATAGACTCCCAGTGGGTGGTGAGGCAAACACAGTGGAGTTCAAGCTTGCATGGAACAGGCATGGGGAACCCTAGCAATAGGAATGAGGAGGTAAAGCTGGAGTTCAAGTAGGGTCTGCGGCTTTTACAGTAGGCAGGAAAATGGGCAGACTAGATGAGCCTAACAGTCCTTATCTGCCATCAGTGTCTATGTTCCTATGTATCTTATTTGTTTTACCAGGAAAAAGCTCTGTTGAGCAGTGTTCATTTACAAAGAGCTCCTGGTTAGGAGGGGCAGTAGTACATCAAATCAAAGACATTGCAAATCAGAGATCAAAGGCAAGAAAGTAGGCAACAATATACATCAAAGATACTTATCAAATGGGTAGGGAAATGTTGTGTTCTGATTGATCAGCAGAGATGCATGGTGAGACCACTACCCATGGCTGAAAAAAAAACGTGCTGGCAATCAGGACACAGAATGTAAAAGGGTCTTTGGCCCATGGAATTTCCAGTTTAAACAAATAAACGTTAATGAAATCAGTGTGCACTGTTTAGAATCTGTAAGTTTCAAATCAATGCCAATTTTGTTCCTCACTTACTGAAAAGTAAAACCCAACCAAAAACAAAACTTGCACCTACCAACACATCATTTATCAGTTGTATTACTGTTCAAAAGAGTTCAACAAACTCCAGGTATCTTGTGCATTTATTGATTAAATATTTTGACATGAACCTCTTAAAATAGTGTGCTACATGTTTGCTCACCAGTCTGCTAGATACCCACAAGCTCAGTCCGCTAACACACAGTTCCTGCTACTGTCCGGCCAATAGTAAGAAAAGTTTACTTTTCCATAGGGTTTCCATGTTAAATCCAACTGATAGGGTTTCCATGTTAAATCCAACTGATACATGATATTCAGAACACTTGCTATATCATACAGAAGTGTCCCTGATGAGGTGTAGATGAGCCCTGTTGATAAGCCCAGAAGACCTTACCACAACCATAAATGTGCTAATCAGCTGCAGCGAGGTGTTAAAATGCTATGGTGGCATCCCTCTGCAATTTTTTGCATCTAAACCTGTACCCTTCCCCCCACCCTCTAGCAGACTTGTTGGAAAGTGTAAGGGAGACCAAACTGAGTGTCTGAAAGCAGGACCAGATCACTGGTGTTTTGCCAGGAGGGACTGGAAGAAACAATCACAGGCATACCTCTCAACTGTACCACATTACGAGGAACGTTCCTCATTTTACTTCAGAAAAGCTCCCTGTTCCACATTGTGAGGACTTGTTCCACATTCAAAGTCAACATTTTAAAGCAAAAATCCATAGTAAATGATGCAAAAAATATATTATTCAATTAATAACATACTTTCTTAACATAAATGCAACATGTTAACAGTGTTTTGAGCTTCTTAGGTAAAGATTTGTTTAAGTGTTCCACATTTTGCCCATTTGTTCCACATTTTGACAGGCAATGTTCCACATTTGGGGGACAAAAGGTTGAGAGGTATGATCACAGGTATGTGTGCTCATAGGAAAGTGAGAGGGACCAGATCTCTGGTATTCTGTCTGGAGGGAGAACCATTCCATTCTCTGGTATGTGCACTCATAGGAAAGTGGGAGGGCGGGACTAGATTGCTGGTGTGCTGTCATGAAGGAGATCTGATCACTGATACAATATGTGCTCATACAGTTCCAGGAAGCGGGAGGGAGAGTTGATCCCTTTAAATTCTTTTTATTCTCAGGACAGACAACAGATGGGGGAGGATACACAGTTCCAGCACTATTTGGGGGCACAGCTTTCCTATCACTATTATGCAAGATTTTATCTATTTTTTTAATTGCTTTCTCATTTTCATGCCAATTTTCCTGGGGACCTATTTGATAAGTGCAATAAGACACTTCAGGGCGTAGGTAGTAGTGTGAGCACTGCACTTCCAGGAGCAATAATGCACTTGGCCTGAAGCTGCATGCCTCATTATGCCCATGGGTGTGTGGTAATCACACTATTACCCTCACTCTGTCATGTCTTACTGGTTACATGGCGCAGATTGATATAGTCCTAATATAGAAAAGGTGCAAAGTGCAAAAATGCAGGGAAAGACAAGTCACAGTAATGACTGTGACAGAGGCAGAATGTTCCAAGATGGCTGTCCTGAGAGCTGTGTGTGCTGAGAAGTGTTCCAGTTACATTTGTTAATTTGTGAGCATATGTAATTACATGTATGCCATCTGTGCTATGGAATATGTCTTAATGGTAAATCCATTTTTTTAGAAAAACAGTCACTGTGCTTAGAGACAGCACTTGCCTTTTTTATATTTTTATGTTGTCTTGCACATGTGCAAGCAACATCTTGCAGCAGTAGAACATTTAGAGGTATGTCAAGGTTGCTGAATGCAGGGAATGCTTTAGTGGGTGCATCCCTCAGCCACCAATTAGTGAGCATGCTGGTGATGATGGCAGTTTCAAAGAGATCCACGGAGATGAAAGAAATCTGCCACTCCAATGAGATGCAGTTTCCTCATTGGAGCATCAGATGACAAGGCTCCATTACATGCCTTTCCTGGTGAAACATTTCAATAAATATGGTGGCTCCTGCTGCCCGCCACACAATCCCCAGAAAACTGACATTGGAGATACCCAATCCCCGTGTCAGCATGTTCCCCCCCAGTTCAATTTGTCTGCTGATGGGGGTGCCCAATCCCTGTCGGCATCAAGTTCCTCCCCTCCACACACACGCGCTTTCTTTGCCAACGGGGGTGTCCAATTCCTGTTGGCATTATGTCCCACCCAAATTCATGGCACATTGAGAGTTCACCACAGTGTACCCTAAATCATTTTTTTTAACCTGTAAATAAAGAAAACTCTCCTCCGAAGTCCAGTTTCTTTTTTTTTTTACCTGTAAAAAAAAAACTGTCCCTCGTCATCCCGCCCACGCCCCTCCCCCAACCCGCACCCACCATCTGTGCACTCTACCTCTGCACCCCCATCCCATACTTTCCTCTGAGGTCTGGTGCTGTGATCGCTAGGAGGGAACACGCAACTCTTCAAAAGTCAACCAGGAACTGAACAAAATGCGATAAGTTATATAATGGCAGGCAATGGGGGATTTTAACTTAGGTGGATATCTCAGCCATTTTTGGTAATTTTGGTACCAGATTTTCAGTATGGGGTTCTTGGGACCCCACCTCATGAACACATGCACTGTTATCTCATTACTCAGTCCCAAAAAGTAATTTTGCAGTCACTGCGCAGAATCATCTTTCAGGACTGATTAACAAAATGACAGTGTTGCTGTTCATAATTGGGGTCACTTTCATATTGCAAATTTAAGTGAACAAATCCCAAAAATGACTGTGTTATGAGAATGCATTCGCGAGTTTCCATGCACGCCGTAATCTCGACAATTGTTATGATTTTCATTCCAGATTTTTGACATTGCCATTTTTCACACCTCCTTGTGAACAGTACAGCTGTAATTTTTCACATCCTACCTGAAATGTGTTTTTGCACCTCTGGCACACAATGGCAACATCATAGATAAACCCTACTGCAAATTCATATATGCCAGAATTAAAAAGGGGGGGGGGAGGGGCTTGATGTCTCTGCTCGGCAATGCATACTAATTAGGGAAGACATTAACTTTTTGCTAGAGAACAAGTAGAACCAGAACAGTCTAACAGAAATTTAGCAGAACATAAGGGCAATAGTATTAAACAAAAAAAACACGGCAGAATTAAATGGAGGTGAAGCAGAAAAGCAATTGAAAGGAGGGAGAATGAGAACAGCACATGTTAATGCTGACCCATTACAGGAACCTATAACAACTTTTTTAGAAAATAGAAGTAAGGGTCCCAGAAAGGAAGGGAACTTTGGAGATAAAAACATCATGCAAGTAGAGATACCTTGTAAAAATGAACTGAAATCCACTGACTTAATTAAACTACTGCCCCCCCATGTGATCCCAGAAGATATGCAGGATATGACAAAAAGCAGACGA
This sequence comes from Neoceratodus forsteri, assembly GCA_016271365.2. NCBI lineage: Eukaryota > Metazoa > Chordata > Ceratodontiformes > Ceratodontidae > Neoceratodus > Neoceratodus forsteri. The sequence continues at coordinate 867,342,339 of CM028130.1, forward strand.
ACTTTTTAGCCCCTTATGCATAGATTTTGATTTAATTTAATGCTAAATCAGGAGGAGGAGCTTCCTAAATTGAAGAAACCACCTTTTATTCAGCGTATTTCCTTATGGAATGGGGTGAGCATAAGGCCCAAAGACTCGAAGTGACACCAACACTTGCCAGTGTCTGCAGGGTAGGGTGAGTGAAAAGGAGTGGGCGTTATGTTGCTCGACCCAAAGGCACACCTCAACACCTGTCAGTCTCTGCAGGGTGGGGTGGAGTTGGCATCAGTTCAGTACTTCACTGCCATTCCTATTATGCATCTCCCTAACTCCTGCACTACCAATGCCAATGCCAGCAAGACAACATTCAGCATTGACAAATGCTTGTTATTACAGGTTGGATACTGAGAAAGTCTGAACTGAAACAGAAACCTAGAGAGGAAATGGAGAGAGAAAAATAGAGTGAGGAGAAGACAGAGCGGTTCCAGTGGATTAGATTTTGGTGAAATTAAAGGAATCTAGGGAAACAAAAAGACAATGGAGAACAAGAGAGTGAGAGAAAGCAAAAATATTTAAGGAGACTGAGACAGAGCATTTGTGGAGTATATTCATTATACTGGAGTCTGAGAACCACAAGAGTTTGTCCTGGTTAACAGAGAAAATTGGAATGCAGTAAAATTATTAGAATAAATCAAAGTAATAACAAAAATAAAAAGCAGGTTATCTGGAGTCGTTACTAACCCCTGAATTTTGCCTATTAATAGGGGAAATATTTGTACAGGGGATGAGCTCCACCAAATAAATGCTTTGATTTTAGTCTTGGCTTAGGAGATATACCAACAGCAACCTAAGCAATTTTAAAAATTGTGACAACAGTGTTAAAAATATTTTCTTCTTATACCGTGTTAAAGTGTATATTTTACTTTTAAAAAATCAACAAGGGTTTAACATTTTAAAATTCAAAAATTATAATTGAGCTAATCATTGATCAGAATGTCAACACGTCACAATTGCCCCTCAGCTGAGTCGACAAAATGGCAGGCTCATACATGCACTCTGAAACCAACACTAAGAAGCTCAGAGGCACATTGAAGGATGGCATATATAGTTCAATAATTCTGTCCTAAGCTGTGTTTTACTATAGTTTGCTTTTCAAATCTTACTTAAAGCATCTGAGATACTTAACCTTAAAGCTTTCCAGTGCTGTATGTGCCACATATAAGAAAAGCTAAGTTTTAACAATGCATAGTGTCGACTGTAGCAGTGCCAACCAGAGCAAATCAAAACTGGAGCACTTGCTGAAAGCAGCAATGTAAGTTAAAATCTTTGTTATTTTAATGGAAACAAATGTTATTCTTCTATGCACTATTTTAAAATACTATTTAAAATGTGATTCTAAGCCCACTTTATTAGAAACTTGATTATTGTTGGTTTCTAGGGCAATTGTTAGGAGGCTCAGTGCTCCAGGCCTTCACTTTTGCAGATCAGAAGCAAAGGAAGCAAATATTCAGGACACATTCTAACTATTTAAGCTCTTGCAGAGAATATTAGATCAAGCTCCGCTAGCCTTATCTCTCACCAAGATGACCTGCTGGACTTTGAGTACAAAAGGAAATCTACTTAAAAAGATATGTTTTAATACTTTTAAATAATTGTGAATGGAATATGAACTGAAATAGCACAGAAATAGCAAAAGGAAAGAACTAATGGACTTTCAATGACTTGCAGCTATATTTCCCTGTTGTTAAAGACTGCTTCATTCTGTTAGTTGTTCTTTGATATAATGTTATTTGAAAGTTGTGGGGGTGTACACATAAACAAAGACATTTTGCAGAAGATGGTCACTTGGAGTGGCTGCCAATTAACTAAGATATATTTCTCTAATGGGGGAAAAACAAAAACAAAATCCACGCAGAAAAGTAAACTTATAAATGAACAGATAACCCCTACTCCCATTATTAAACCTATTATAATGGAAAGTGATAAAACATCATAGTTAAACCCTACTGCAAATTCATATATGCCAGAATTAAAAAGGGGGGAGGGGCTTGATGTCTCTGCTCGGCAATGCATACTAATTAGGGAAGACATTGACTTTTTGCTAGAGAACAAGTAGAACCAGAACAATCTAACAGAAATTTAGCAGAACATAAGGGCAATAGTATTAAACAAAAAAAAAAAACATGACAGAATTAAATGGAGGTGAAGCAGAAAAGCAACTGAAAGGAGGGAGAATGAGAAAAGCACATGTTAATGCTGACCCATTACAGGAACCTATAGCAACTTTTTTAGAAAATAGAAGTAAGGGTCCCAGAAAAGAGGGAAACTTTGGAGATAAAAACATCATGCAAGTAGAGATACCTTGTAAAAATGAACTGAAATCCACTGACTTAATTAAACTACTGCCCCCCCCCCCAAAATGTGATCCCAGAAGATATGCGGGATATGACAAAAAGCAGACTTGAACTTTTTAGCCCCTTATGCATAGATTTTGATTTAGTTTAATGCTAAATCAGGAGGAGAAGCTTCCTAAATTGAAGAAACCGCCTTTTATTCAAGAGCAAGTTGATGATATGCTCAGTATTTTGGGACCAGATTTTACAAGATTTTTAAATATATCTGCAGAAATAGAAAACAATGAAAGTTTGGGAAAGCTAAAGAAAATAAAATTACTGTATTTAAGAACATGCTCTGGCAAAATAGCCCACTAACCTCGAAAAGAGTTAATTGCAACTTTGGCAGTGCCGCATGCTGTTCATGTTTTGCTAATGGAGACAATAGTAGCTATAAAATAGGAAGTGGAACACATTAAAGGTTGTTTTTTACATCAATTGGAAATGATGGATCAAGTTTTGACAAATCTGAATATCTACAAACTACCAGAAAAAATATTTCTTTCCCAGAGTTAGAAATTTCAGTTACTCCCATAGCTGGATAAAACACTGGGGGAAGCCATCATTCTGATGACAAAAAAGGGGAGGTAATATTGGTGGGGGACTTCAATCTGTGGGATGTAGACTGCAGCCTCGCTGCCATGGTCTTGGCTAGAAGCTGAACAATCCTAGACTTCCTGCATTTGGCATTTCTCAGACAAGTAGTCAGGAAGCCCACTCAAGATGGGGCAATACTGCACCTGGTACTCACAAACAGACAGTATTGCAGACACCAAGGTAGGGTGCCACCTGGGGACCAGTGATCACTGTATGATGTGGTTAAACATAAGGATGGCAGCAGAGACAAATCACATAAGGATAAGGATCCTGGACTTCAAGAGAGCAGGTTTAAAAACAAGCATTTATCAATGCCGAATGTTGGCTTGCTGGCACTGGCATTGGTAGTGCAGGTGTTAGAGAGATGCATAATAGGATTGGCAGTGAAGTAATGAAGTGACACTGACCCCAGCCCCACCATGCAGAAAGTGACAGGCATTGGGGTTTGCCTTTGGGTCGTTGGCCATAATGCACATGTCATTTCACCCCACCCTATCTAGCAGAGACCGACAAGTGCCACAATGTGCCTTAGGTTCCTTGGGCCTTACGCTCACCCCATTCCATAAGGACATATACTGACATGGATGCAGTGTAGGAGAATGGGGTGAACGTTGGGGTTGAAGAGTCCAAAGCTCACCTCAGTGCCTGTGTTGCTGCAGGGTGGGGGCAGAATGGCGTGAGCATTAAAGCCGACAATTCCAAGTCACACCCCTGATGCCTGTCAGTCTGTACAGGGTGGGGCATTACAGGTGGAAATCCTAATGCCCTGGGCATTTGTTGGTCTTTTCACTCCAAATTTTCAGCATGGGCCATTTGTGACCCCACCTCATGAGCAGTGGCACTATGAGTTTGTTTGCTGAAAGGCGATTTTGTACCACGAGTGTGCATTTTTGTGCCACAGGTGTAAAAGTACATTTCCGGCAGGATGTGAAAAATGACACCTGCACTGTGCATGAGGAGGTGTAAACAAAATGGCATTGTTGAAAATCTGGAGTGAAAATATGATAAATTGGTGACATAACAAGCGTGCATAGAAAATGTGCAACGCATGCCCTAACGCAATTATTTTGAGGATTTGTTTAACCAAATTTTCAACATAGGCATCTTGGGAACTCCGGTCATGAACAGTGTCACTGTGATTTTGTTAATCTGGCCTGAACATTGATTTCCCACAGCAACCGCACCATTGTGTGACTAGTGCAAAAACACATTTCGGGCAGGATGTGAAAAATGACAGCTGTACTCTTCATAAGGAGGTGTACAAAAATAACAATAGTGAAAATCTGGAGTGAAAATATGAGAAATTGGTGACGTCACGAGCGTGTACAGAAACTGCGCAATGCACACCTGTAACGCAATTATTTGGGTACTTTATTTACCAAATTTTCAACATAGGCATTTTAGCACCTCCACTCATGAACAGCGTCACTGTGATTTTGCTGTGTCCTGAACATTGATTTCTCACAGGGACTGCGCCATTGTGCACCACATGCACAAAAACACATTTTGGGCAGGATGTGAAAAATGACAGCAGTAGGAGGTGTGAAAAAGAGCAATGCTGAAAATCTGTAGTGAAAATATAAAAATTATCAAAATTACGAGCGTGCTGAAACTGCAACGACGCTGTCATATTTCCGTCATCTTTTTGAATTTTTCACTAAATTTGCTAAGATAGGTTTTTAGACCCCCACCTCATGAACAGTGGCATTGTCTTTCCATTAATCAGCCCCAAAAGGTGATTTCAGGCAGTGACTGCAAAATGACCTTTCGGGGCCAAGTAATGAGATGACAGTGCATGTGTTCATGAGGTGGGATCCCAAGCACCCCATGTTGAAAATTTGGAGGCAAAATTCCAGAAATTGACTGAGATATGCACCTAAGTTGAAAAAAAAACTATTTATGCCATTATACAGCTTACCAGCATTTCTTCAGTTTGCAGTTGGCTTTGAAGAGTGCAGACATGTTCCTGGTCCACCAAAGATTGCCGCACCAAGCTCCAGAGGTAAGTATGGGGTCAGGGATGTGGGGAGGTGGGTGCACAGCAGGTGAGTGCGGGTTGGGCAGGTGGTGCCACAGACAGCGCAGGACCATTTTTTTCTTTCAGGTACTTTAAAAAAGACAAGAAAAGAACACCGTGGACAGTTTCTTTTTTACAGGTGTGTAAAACTGTTCTGCACACTGGGGTGGGCTCTAGTATGCTCCATAACTTTGGGGTGATGTTGGCCACACTGGGATGGGCTCCAAGTGTGGCACAGAATGGGGGGGGAAGAACATGCCGACGATGGTCGACTTTTATTACAGGGAGGCACACTGGGGTGGGCTCCCACTGTGCCACACAGTCTTGGTGAGGGGGGAGTTTATTTAGCATGCCAACAGGGGGATTGGTCACCCCTGAAGTCAGCATTGTGTGGCAGGCCACAGCAGTTGCCACCATGTTTATTGAAATACTTCACCAGAAAAGGCACATCGGGAAGCATGTTGTGCTGCTGCTGCATGACAAGCTTGTCTCTCAGTGCAGTGGCACTTTCCTTACATGTTATGACCACTTAGCATGTTTCATGTGTCAGTGCTTGCATACTGACTTATTGGGGAATAGGGACGCACCTACTAAAGCATGCCCTGCATTCACCCACATGGATGCACCTCCGAAATCTGCTACTACCACAAGATGTTGGCTAGTGCGTGGGCGCAAGCCAAAATAAAAATGGTGAAAGCCTCAGAGATGACCTAATGGGGGGATTGTCTGGGTAGAGTGGAAGAAAAGTGGACCAAATTAAGGGATGGCATAGTGAAGGCAACAAGCCTCTGTGCAAAAGAAGTGAGCAAAAAGAGGAGGAAAAAGTAGGGTTGTCAGAACTAGTTCATCAAAGATTCGAACCCTCCTCGAACCCTGGTGTTCGAGTTCTAACTTAGAACTCGAGCACTAAAAGGTTCGAAAAAGGGTTCGAATCTGAGTCCCAGCTGATGACTTGTGTGTGTGCAGAGGAGGGCGGAGGCACATCCCAGCAGGCAGCCCCGATGTGGGGGGGTGTAGGGGTATGTGTGGGGACTGGAGGAGGCATGTCCCAGCAGCAGCAGCAAGTGGCAGCCCCGATGTGGTGGGGTGGTGCAGCAGCAGCAGCAGTGTTGTTGGGGTTGCCAGTCTTGCCAGATCCACCACAGAGTTGTCTCTGGTTTGCGCTTACATAGCGTACTTATGTATGCTCAAGTGAAGTCATTCTCACCACCTGACCAATACTATGTGGTCAGGTGGGTCAAGCTAGCCATGAAGGCGGATCTGTGGGGGTATTTATTTAGGCAGATGCAAGCCGAGACAGAGTGCCATTTGCTGAGGATTTCAGGAGGCAGCAGCAGCCTACTTAACTGTAGTGTATCGCTACTACCGCAGCCAGCATTCTTGCCCGATACTACTTACTAGGCCAGGGCCCAGGTCGGTGTGGCTACAATCGGACTGCAGCACTTGCTAGTTGCTGCAGTGCTTATTGAATTATTTAAAAAATTCCATCATCCATTTTCCTGTGAAAAATGGCTAAGCAGGCCTGAGAGACCGAGAACGAGAGAAAGGCTGAAAAAAAGGCTCAATAAATTAACGGTCGGGTGTGGAACTAGGGGGAGGTTCAGGTGGAGGGATTAATCAAGAATTGGGAAAGGAATAGGGATCGAGACCGAGATCAATATCAGGACTCAGGAGAGAGAATAAAAAATAAAAAGAAGAACCTTTGTGAAATGTGATTGTGATTGAAACTGCAGCACTGCACAGTGGTGCACACTCAGCAGCTGCCAGCAACAAGCATATAACAAGGGGGGCAAAAAAAGGCAAATAAATCTGTACCCTACCCAGTGTGTGTCACAGAGAGAAGCCCAGTGGCCAGTTGTGTGATGGCATTAACCTTACATGACAGAAGCGTAGAAATATAATTCTCATTCCCTGCATTGTGTGTTATGTATGTGACTCCATCTCCTGTGGTCAGCCCATCACCCTGCTGCTGTGTGCCCCTTGACTGTACTGTACCCTACCCAGTGTGTGTTACAGAGAGAAGCCCAGTGGCCAGTTGTGTGATGGCATTAACCTTACATGACAGAAACATAGAACTATAATTCTCATTCCCTGGGTTGTGTATGTGACTCCGACTCCTGTGGTCAGCCCATCACCCTGCTGCTGTGTGCCCCTTGACTGCACTGTACCCTACCCAGTGTGTGTTACAGAGAGAAGCCCAATGGCCAGTTGTGTGGTGGCATTAACCTTACATGACAGAAATGTAGAAATATAATTCTCATTCCCTGGGGTGTGTATGTGACTCCATCTCCTGTGGTCAGCCCATAACCCTGCTGCTTGTGTGCCCCTTGACTGCACTGTACCCTACCCAGTGTGTGTTACAGAGAGAAGCCCAGGCCAGTTGTGTGGTGGCATTAACTTACATGACAGAAATGTAGAAATATAATTCTCATTCCCTGGGTTGTGTATGTGACTCCATCTCCTGTGGTCAGCCCATCACCCTGCTGCTGTGTGCCCCTTGACTGCACTGTACCCTACCCAGTGTGTGTTACAGAGAGAAGCCCAGTGGCCAGTTGTGTGGTGGCATTAACCTTACATGACAGAAGCGTAGAAATATAATTCTCATTCCCTGAGTTGTGTGTTATGTATGTGACTCTCTCCTGTGGTCAGCCCATCACCCTGCTGCTGTGTGCCCCTTGACTGCTATGTATGCCTATGCCCAGCAGCCCAATCATTCTGTAAGCCTTGAACCTGGGATCCTTTAGTTGCAAACCATCATATTCTTTAATTACTTTCAGTCTACTGCATCACAGTGTCACACAACCAAAATAAAATTTTGAGTTGTAGCCAGCGATCACAGATCACATTGCTTTCTTACACAGGAATTGTTTGGGTGTGGGTGTGTTCACCGCAGTGTACTGGTACTATTATGGCTGACACCAACATAGATGAAGCATCTGATGATGGTGTTGGAGTAGGTGTTGGTGGTAGTGGTAATCCTGGTGCTAGCAGAAATAACCAAAATGTTTCATGTGATAAAAATTCAAGAAACAGCAAAAGAGCAACAGTGAAGTGTGGTAAAGGGGGACCTTTTAAGAAAACCTGTACAGCTGCTGGGGTCACACGGAGAGGCACCATAAGGTATGGCATTCACGCTGTTAAGATCCCTGTGACTAGCAGCAATAATGCAAGTGACAGTGAGTCCCTCTCTGACTCAGACAGTAGCTCTTTGTCTCAGTCCGACACTGTTGTGTCTTGCGACGAATCATAATTTCCTCAAGAAAGTGAAATGAGCAAGTCTGCTGACAATGAATCAGGTAGTGCACTTGCAAATACATCCAGCACTGTTGGCAATGAAAAGGAAATATCCATTGAATCCACCACTTCTGTGTTGGCCAGCAATGAAAATCCATCAGAGTCTTCTGCCCACTCTTCTAGCACCAAGGAGCATGTCCCGGGCTCTGTTAGGACAGGTGAAAAGACACAAACAGTCTTTAGCTATCTTCCTAGCACTCAAACAAAATCTGTCACATCTGAGGTGTGGAATTATTTCTCTGTCAGTAAAACTGATCCATGCAGAGCAATTTGTTCCCTGTGTAAACAGAGTGTAAGCCGTGGTAAAGTTGTGTCATGCCTTGGCACTACAGCTCTTAAACGCCATCTGAAAAAGCATTCAGTTTTGTTTGATCATCCAAAACCCATGTCCTCCATCTTCCAGACCGCACGTGAGAAGGGTCAGGAATCTGAAATGGATACTGAATTGTCTGAACTTGATGCGGGCAGAACCACTGCCAGCCCTAGGATCACTGTTACCACCAATGCCAGCACCATTAGTACTCAGTTGCACATCCAGTGATGGCACTGAATGTATAAGTCCTAGTCCACCATCTCTGCGTCCAACTGCCCATCGAAGCACAGTGTATAATAAACCAGCAGGGACATGTTGTAAACAGCTAACACTGTCTCAGGCATTTGAAAGGAAGAATACCTTTACTAGAAATCATCCAAAGACCCTTCATCTTAATCACAGAATTGATGAACTGTTAGCTGGAGCCCTTCTTCCATACTCTTTGGTAGATCATGAGGATTTTAGGGAGCTCATGACATTAGCAGAGCCTCGTTACAGTGTTCCTCATCAAAGGTACCTATGTTGAAATACCAAACATTTATCAGGCTTTAAAAACGACAGTGATGCTTGCACTTAAAACTGCAGAGGGTGGGGTTATTCATGTCACAACAGATATGTGGACCAGCACTCAAAACATAGATTACATGTCCCTTACTGCTCATTGGGTCACGTTTTCTTGTGCTTCTTCAAAAACAAAGACATCCCAAAAGATGGTGCTGCTGCATATAAAGAAGTTTGGGCAAAGTCATACTGCTGCAAACATCTTGCAGGAACTAAATGACCTCCTTGATGAATGGGTTTATTCTCACGGTCTAAAATGTGGCTTCATAGTAAGTGACAATGGAGCCAACATCTTGAAAACAGAACAGGATGTAGGATTTCTGCATGCTTCTTGCTTTGCACATTGCTTACATTTAATTGTCATGGGATTTCTCAGCAATGAAACACAAGTGGATGGTATGATTGCTGTTTGCAAAAAAATTGTGACTCACTTTTCACATTCAACCAAGGCTATACGGACATTGTCCGAACTGCAAAAAAAACACAAGCTGCCCCAGCAAAAGCTGATTCAAAATGTTTCCACTCGTTGGAACTCAACACTTTATAAGCTGCAGTGCCTCTTGGAGCAAAAGCAAGCTGTACATGAGTATTGCTTCAGTTACATTATTGGAGATGGCATTATGCTGTCTGTGCTGCAGTGGAAATTAATGGAGACAGTGTGCTGCATCCTAGCTCCTTTTGAGACAGCTACAAGGGACATGTCTTCTGAAGGCGCATCTGTGAGTCAGGTTATCCCACTTATAATGCTCATTTCACATCATCTTAGTGTTCTAAATCTACAAATAGAAAAAGACAGATCTGAAGCGCAGACATGTCACTTGTATCATGGGAACCTCGTAAAGAGAATGAGCAAACGCTTCAAAACCAATGACAGATTAGTTGCAATGACAAAATCAAAACACTACATCCTTGCAACTCTCTTAGATCCCAGGTTCAAGGCTATACATCTTCCAAAAACAGATGATATAGAGCAGTACAAATGTCTGTTGCTAGATGAGCTGCAGCACTCACAGGAGTCAAACACAGACACGCACAGTACCCTCAGGTTGTCATCACCACAACATGCAGGTTCATCTTCACAAAGGGATACAGAACTGGAAAAGTCACCAAACATTAACAGTAGTTGTTCCACAACTGCCACTTCTTCAACCCTTAGTAGCAAGCTAAATCTGTGGCAAAACCTTTCCAATTTGCTGCCATACCAGCTTCTGCTGATTCCTCTTCTGAGCGGTCTCTGTCCATCATGGTAGACAGTTACCTGCAAGAACTGCCTATTCCTATTGATGCATGCCCTTTGAATACTGGAGATCAAAAAGTCAATTTGGACAGAGCTGTATGATGAAGTCTGTAAATATCTTGGTTGTCCTGCAACAAGTGTCTCTTCAAACGCATGTTTAGTACAGCTGGCAATATTGTGACAGACACCAGAAATAGGTTGCTGCAGAAAATGTACACACGTTAACTTTTATTAACGTTAATAAGTCAAGATTTTCGTATCTCTACAAGAGTACACAAACTGATCCTGAAGTGATTGATGTTGTGGAAGTTGATGGTGATGACAACTCAGATGGTGGTGGCTGGTAAATACTGTGTGGGACAGAGTCTCTCTGCACCAAAAAGGAAACTTTTACAGACTGTGATGACTTTCGCTGTCTCTCTCCTTTCTCGATCTACTACCTTGGACTATATACCCCAAAAAACTTTCACCATTTCATGGCAAACTGCTTTGTAGCTAGGGTCTAAACTAAAGTCAACAAGTTTTATACACAGGGCAATTTTAACATCAGTGGGAACAGGCCCAAATTTGGCATAAAAGGGACACTCGTCGTCAATCCTTTCTGTATCATATTATTTATAGTTAAAGTGCAGACATATATTTTTGGATTTACCTTCTGTGACTTTGTGGTGCATCAGTATGGGCTGGGACCGGGCGGTCTATTTTTCAATTTTAAAGAGGACAAAACAATGAGTTCTAATTGGTAGCTGTTTATTATTTTTTCAATTACAGAAATGTTAGCCATAAACCAAAAATGGATGCTAGTACATGGGTGAAGGCTGTGGGTTGGTTTTAACATGGGTGTAAGGGTGGTATGGGTGCTACTGCACAGATGAGGGTGGTGGAAGAAAAGTGGAATGGGTGATGGGGTGAAAGGTCGGTGTTGTTTTAGTCCATTCATTTACAGATTCGTGATCGGCTGGGGATGGCGAGGAAAAAAATGATGACAGACCAAACCTACTGTACATATAATATATATATATATATATATATATATATATATATATATATTTATTATTAAATACATTGCAAACTGCTGCCACTCTAGCACAATTGTCCTGTCCCTTTAAAAAGAATAAAGGAATCAGAAATAAAAGAAAATCTGCATCAGCAGTTTTCACAGAATGTGACCTATCATAAAGTGTTTTGCTTTACAAGTAATGATAATTTGATACATAATGGGGTTGACAGACGCTGTCCCTTAAACATCACATGCCAACTGCTGCAGCTACATTAAATGTTCCTTAGTTAGTATGTGGTGGGAACCACTTTTTATTTATGTGACTAAAATACAGATTTTATTGAAGTATCAGCTGCAAAAATGCATCATCTTAGAAAGTTGTATGTATTACTTCAATTTGCCAACAAAAATGTTGGTATATGTATGCATTATCTTAGAAAATTGCATGCATTTTTTGCCAGCAACAATGACTGGCATATTTTTTTTATTTAAATGTCTTGACTGACTACATTATGACTTAATATGTTTTGCAACAGTTCCACGTGCTGCTGTTGCAGTACCTTGGCTTGACTTTGTTATAAAAGTTTTCTTTTAAACATAGTAACTTTTGATTTACTCATTTAAAACAGAAAGCAGCAAATAGCTGAGATTAGGTAATATCAGTTATTTTTTCTCATAATTCATGACGATGAGTATATACTGTATAACTGAGTACATAAATGGCTAATGTGCCTCTTTCTTTCGCTAAGGAACTATGATGCAGCTTCAGCAGGAAAACTTTTAACATATTGTTGGGTGGGTGGGCCTGTTACGTATTAAGTTGCTGGCTTTGGCAAACAGAAGAAACCATAGATAAACCTAGTTGTATTCCTATCAATGTCACACATGATAATTTCTCTCCCCCTTATATTGAACAGTTTTTCCTTTACATGTATTTTATTACTATCTTCATTACTGGCAGCACAATAAAAAAATAGGGTTCGAGTTCTAAAAAGTTCTAAAAAAGATTAGAACCCTAGAACTTTTTCAAAAGTTCTAGACTAGAACTAGAACCCAGAACTTCAGAGGGTTCTGACAACCCTAGGAAAAAGAGACCACTATGGATCTCGAGAGAAGTGGCTATGAAAATAAAGGATAAAGGGGTGGTATTCAAGAGGTACAAGGAGATGCAGAGAGAAGAGGCTAGGGAGGTGTATCAGGAAAAGCAGAGGGAAGCAAGGAAGGCAATGAGGACAACAAAGGTGCAAACAAAGGAAAGGATATCCAAAGGGGTAGCTTAAGGGGTCAATAATGTTTTCAGATACATAAGTGAAATAGGAAGACAAGGGAAGGGATTGTGAGGTTAAGAAGGGCAGGGGAAGACTGTGCAGAGGAGTATCAGGAAAAATCAGATATCCTTAACAGATACTTCTGCTCCGTCTTCACAGTGGAGAGAGAGGGGGTGGACCACATAGAAGCAGCAGAAACACTGGGGGGAAGGAGATGGACACAAATCCTTTCACAGAGGAAAGAGTCCTGAGAGGACTTGCAAATTGGAATGTAGATAAGGCTATGGAGCTGTACAGGATACACCCAAGGGTGATGAAGGAGCTCAGGGAGGTACTGGCTGTACCTCTGACAGCCCTATTCAACATCTCACTGGAAACATTAGTGGTTCCAGAGGACTGGAGAAGGGCAAATGTAGTCCTTATTCATAAAAGTGGCAGCAAGGAGAAGGCCGGTAACTATAGGCCCGACAGTGTAATGTCAGTGGTGGTGAAGTTAGTGCAGACACTATCAAAAGAAGGGATAGAGGAGTATCTTGAATCCAGTGGGTTACAAGACCTGAGACAGCATGGATTCACAAGGGGGAGGTCATGTCAGATGGACCTAATCAATTTCTTTGACTGGGTAACCAAAGAAATAGATTTGAGTGGGGTAATGGACGTGGCCTACTTAGATTTAACAAGGTATTTGATAATGTACCACATAGGTGGTTAATAAAGAGACTGGACAGTCTGGACATGGGACCCAAGATTATAAACTGGGTGCTAAACTGGTTGATGAATAGGTGACAGAGGGCGATAGTAAATGGCACTCATTGTAATGAGGGGAGCATGACCAGTAGGGTACCTCAGGGCTGAGTGCTGAGACCAGTCCTCTTCAATGTCTTCATAAGCAACACTGCAGAAAACCTGGAAGGGAAGGTAGCCTCTTTGCAGGTGACACCAAAAGAGGGTTTAGAGAATGAATAGAGACCTAAGAAAACTCGAGCCAAGGGTATGGCAGCTGGGTTTCAGTGCAAAAAATTGCAAAATCATGCACCTAAGGCACAGAAGCCCAAGGGCAGTGTATAAAATGGGGGAAGAGGTCTTGATGATCACTATACAAGAAAGGGACTTTGGGGTTATCTTATCTGATGACCTCAAGGTGGCACAGCAATGCAACAAGGTAGGTCCAGCAGGATGCTATGGTGTATAGGGAAGGGGAATCACCAGCAGAAGGAGAGAGAGCGGTGGTGCTACCAGTGTATTCATCATTGGTAAAACTCCACCTGGGGTACTGTGTCCAGTTCTGGAGACCACATCTCGGGAAGGATATAGATAGGGTAAAGGCTGTCCAGAGGAGGACAACTAAAATAGTGCAGGGGCTGCTTCATAAGCCCTATGAAGGGAGACTAGGGGATATCAATATGGATAACCTGGGAGAGAGGAGGAAGAGGGGGGACCTGAATGAGACCTATAAGTACCTCACGGGAGTGAATAAGCTACAGGAGGAGAATATATTCTAGAGGAGGAGGTGAATGAGAACAAAGGGGCATGCATTGAAGCTGGAATTGGGGAATTTGGGAAGGATCTTCATTGAAAGAGTGGAGACTGCCTGGAACAGTCTTCCAGTGGAGACAGTGAAGGCAAAAACAGTGGTGGGCTTCAAGCATCCATGGTAAAGGCACAAAAGAATCTTGTTAAGAAAGAAGTAAGGGAAAAGTAACCTGGAATCAGGCAAGGTTTGCAGTGTTGGTATAGGCAAGGACAGATGGAGCAGACTGGGTGGGCCAAGTGGTCCTTTTCAGCTGGCAGATGCTATGTATTCATATAAGTGCTTGCTGTAAAGCTGGGTTACAGAGGAATTTAAAAAATATGTAGACATAGTGGTGATTTCACAAACTAGAAAGTTAACATTTGAGTCAGAGATACAGTATTAACTACTTCAGTTTTAACACATGCTAATAAATTGATCATGTTGGTATTCATATAGTTGATCTGAACTGTACTGTACATCTGATCTTAATACCAATGTACATGTGGCACATGGAATATCACAACAGAATGCTGATCCTGAAACTCAGGAGAATAACTTGTGATATTCAGTTGACAGAAGCCTGCCATCAGCCTCTTACAAAGACTCCCTCTTACAGAAAATAGACCAAGTGGGGAACTTAGTAGAAATATGATTTGCTCTGATTCCGTCTTGGTACAGGATCAATATAAAATTATATTTAAGCAATAAGGTACAACAGGGTGTGGGTTATTGGGGATTTACCCATGCCTTGTGTGGTGTGTCATGAGGCTCAGCCAAGTGACTTAACAACACAAGAAGTGGATAAATCACCCAATAACTCACACCCTGGAGTGCTTTATTACGATTATACAATAGACCCATGTGTAAAATAAATTTAAAATGTGTTTAATTATGTTTTTTATAAATGCCATTCTTCAGCTGTGGGTTATGCAGGATTTACCCATGGTCATATGTCTTGTTTTGACCAATGAGGTTATAGGATTTTCACACACCATTGTATAATCAGGAATAATTCTGGACTATCTGCTAAGGTGGTGGAACCTGAATGATTAAAATATGTTAGTGACTATCAAATAATTTATAGTGTATAGTGTTCTGTATAGAAACCATCCTTTTCAAAATGCTGTTGTACCAAAGTTCGAAGGTCATGGAATGTGATTGTACCCTTCTGTGGTACAATAGCATTCTAAAACCTCTAAAGCCTGCACAAGACAACTTCATTCTGAAAGAGAAAGAATCACAATGCACACATTTCACATACTGCTATACACTATAAAAATACAGGATGAGCAACTCTACGCATAACCAATGTGTTGTGCCACCTCAGGGTTTGGATTGCCATGGATCTTTCAAGCTTTGCTCTTAAGGTCAATGGGAATCATAACCTCTCTGTGGCAGGACATATTGATTGTGCATAGTTGCCCATCCAGTATTCTCTGGCCCAGATATTCAAAAGGGTTGCGCATGGTGCAACACTGTTGCACCATGTGCAACCCACTGATGCGCCCAGGCACGATATTCAAAAGGGAAAAGTGCATGGCACAAATCCCGATGCACCAGAGCACTTCAGTAATGTATACAGGTGCAGGTAAGGGGAGCGTGCCCATGCATACCCTGCACAGCCCTATATTCAGCCCGGGACATGCAGAGCCATGCATGCGCAACCCCTACCTGTGCCAGCACAAAATTGATCCAAAAAAAAAGGAACAATGGATGGCCACCCCCAGGTGAGCTGCCACATTGCAGGGCGCAGCATGGCAGCTGCCACATGTGGGTGTCCACCCGAGCTCCGGCTGCACCTGGTGGCGCCCCCCCATGCCCGATCGTGGGCATTTGTAAAATAAATGCAGAAGTCTGTCAAATATCCCTGGTGGTCCAGTGGACCGCTATCTGCCCGATCGTGGGCATTAGTAATAAATAAATATGTCCAATATCCCTGGTGGTCCAGTGGACCTCTGTCAGCCTGATCACAGGCTATGTACATAAACAATATTCCCAAACTGCCTGGTGGTCCAGTGGACCGCTGTGTGACCGATTGCAGGCATTTGTAATAAAGAAAGATCCCCAAACTCCTGGTGGTCCAGTAGACCGCTAGTGTGCGATCTGGGCATTTGTAATAAAAATAAAATATGTCTAATATCCCTGGTGGTCTAGCAGTAACCCCTCCCACCCGCTCACTGAGCCCACCGCCCTGCTCCCCCCCGGGTCAGCCGGTGGCCTGCAGCACCACCTGCCTGCCGCCTCGCGCCCACCGACTGACACTGTCGGTGGGCTGCACCCATGGTCCACAGTGTGAGTCAATGGTGTGCAGTCCATACCACATACATATTACAGATATGTGAATGGATCCCATTCACATATCTGGAATATGTAAGTATAGCTGCACGCCCATTGGCTCACGCCAGGACCAATGGGCGACAGCCCACCAACAGTGTCAGTCGGTGGGGGGGCAGCAGGCGGGTGGATGCTGCTTCCCCAGCTGACCCAGGGGGAGTGGACGGTGGGGTTCAGTGGGTGGGAGGGGATGGGAGTTACTGCTAGACCACCAGGGATATTGGACATATTTAAATTTTTTATTACAAATGCCCACGATCGGGCAGACAGCAGTCCACTGGACCACCAGAGAGTCTGGGGATCTTTCTTTATTACAAATGCCCGCGATTGGGCACACAGCAGTCCACTGGACCACCAGGGAGTTTGGAGTGTACTATCTTTTACTTCAGCCCGCGATCGGGCTGTGGAGCACATTGCCGGCTGCAGGGGGCATTGGTCCCCGGCGGCTGCTGCCTGGCAGGGCACCAAGGCGCAAGTCATCGGGGATTGGCACACCTGCATGCAAATGGGGCCATAATGACATGCAAGTGGCCCAATTTGCACCTTGCGTACATTATGGCCCCATTTGCATGTCAAGTTTTGAATATCGTGGTTGCTGTGCATAGCGCAATGGAACTTGCGCTAGCGCATCCCCATGTTCCACTCTGGCTACTTGCACTGGCACAGTGCCACTGCACCATGCATACTGTGGATGGCCAGGGTGCGATATTCAACTATGCTGTGCCATTGCGCAGCTCCATTAAATATCGCCCAGTCCACACCCCTGCACAGCCATGTTGTGCTGCGCCCAAGCTTGCGCCACAGCCTGGCGCAGTTTGAATATCTGGGCCTCTATGTTTATAAGAGACTTGGTCTTGTAATGAGTAGAAACGTGTTCAACCTGAAAGTCATTTTTCCCAGCAGAAGCAGTTTTTTAAACACTGGTTCTAATTATTTTATTGTTCGATCTTTACTGGCCTATTAGTAACCTCAGTTGGTGCTTCTGATCTACACTCTGGTGTTATGCACCATTTTATAACTCTTTGATGTAGTTGATGTCCCTCTTGACCACAGAGTTCTATGTTAGAACATGGATGCATTGTGTCAACAATGGAAGAGCTGAGCAAGGGACATAAACTACATCACACAGTTCTAAAATGGCACTTCCCAGCTGTGTGCAAATCAGAAACACCCACAAGGATAACTAAAAAGCCCATAGAGAGGAAACAGTAACAAAATTGTCACCAGTATTTAAAAATCTGCTTCTTCAAGGGAAAATTATGTACAATTTCAGTGCAGTTCTGCTTTAATGGATTCCAGGGTTTTCATTCCCCATCTAATGAACATGGAAGACCCATTAGTGGTCTAGCAATATAGGTTAAAATTTCCCAAATTTTAAGGTCAGCTACATTATTAACCCAAGACTGTAATTTTCAGTTGATACAGATTAACTTAGAAACTAACAGTATTGTTCTGTTGACTGCTTACAGTATATTCCTCTCAGTTTTTCAATTTATTATACTGATGATATATGGAATAATTCTGAATCCAAAATTTTAGAAGCCCTACAGGAAAGTGGCAAGGCAAGCATATTGATTCTAGAGGACTTAAATTCAAGAACTACTACATATAATACTGTATCTGATTTTTCTATATATGGTTCCATCACATATTAATACAGCTAGAAAGCCTGTAGACATGTATACCAAGGGGAATGGTTGTAAATTAAAAACTTTATTACATAAATATAACCTCATAGTCCTGAATGGATGCACAAACACTGATAATGTGGGCAATGTCACATATTTTTCTAGTAATAGAAGGAGTGTTATAGATTATGTTATTTCACCAGTCATAGATATCAATGTCATTTTGGGTTTAGCTTGTGAAATGCACACTGAAAGTGATCAGCATGTTAATTGCAACCACATTGAATGTGTCATGTTCCAACGCTACAAATTTTTTAACTCATGCTAAAAATCAGCCATTAAAAGTATATGTAAAATGATGTTTATGTTTCACTTCATTAGTTAAGCAGTAATTTGAGAATGTTCTCTTTTATCCTCAAAGTAGTCTCTTAATTGAGACCATAAGAAACAGTACATTCCTATTGGAATCTTTTGGCTGTCTGGGAAAGCTTTTTTCTGTGATCCTATCAGCTTTCAATGTACAGAGGAATAAATGCACATAAAATAGAACATGGTTTAACCAGATCTGCAAAACAGGGAGTAGAGCATAGTGCTGAAAAGTACTGAGGAGAACTGGGTTTGAATCCCACAGCCACCACTTGCATTGCTAGGTAAATACTGTTTTATTAAAGGAATAATGCCCGACAGGGTGTGTGTTGTGCTGGGATAATGTCATGCCTGGGGTGATTGGGCATGGGACCGCAGGCCGAGTGCGACCAATCGCCCCAGAAGTGATGTTATCCCAGCACAACACACACCCTGAAGGGCATTATTCCTATTATACAATGGCTTGTTGTTATACAGAATAAAAAAAAATATTTTTAAGATGTTTGTGTTAGTGTGGAAAAATATTTTTGTTTCTTCGAAGAAGATGCAAACAATCATGCAAAGAGTAATACAGACATATTCAAGTAATCAGAAGATTCATAGTGCTGAGACTAGAGCTGTGATGTTATGCTGGACAGTATCACACTCATGATGTTATGCTGGGATAACATCATGGGTCCAGCCCCAGACTGACCAATCAGAGTCCAGGAAATGTTCTTGTCATTGTATAATTAAGCTATAAGGCACAACAGGGTGTGGTATGTCATGGGATATCATCACACCTCGGGTGGTTGGGCATGAGGCCACAGGCCGAGTGCATCCAACCGTCGGAGAAGTGACGATATCCCATGATATACAACACCCTGGAGTGACTTATTGCTATTATGAACTGGCTCAAAAAAATTTTTTTCATAAAAAAATGAAAAAAAAATATTCTTAACCTTGTGAAAATTAGGTTTTTGGGGTGCTGGATGACTACCTTTCAAGAAAATATTTCCTGGAAGGGTCTGGGCAGCAGGTGGCACTGCTGTAACTATAACTGACATTTGTGGAGGAGATGCAACTGTGAAGTAAGACTGTACCAGCCCTGTATACTGTGGTCAGGAGCCAGGGAAACTGTGTGTGCTTTTTTAATTTTGATCTTACAAATACTGTAATCAAGATTTTGTAATCCAAGCCACCAGAAGGGGAAGGAAGACAGACTGAAATGGAGCCGACTGACTAGCAGAGAGACTTCCGGTCTTTTCAACAGATCGGTAAGTTGCTAGTTGTCAGTATTTAGCTTGGCAACTGATAGGGTACATACAGGAGTTTTGAAGTAAAAAACAAAAAAAAAATGTTTTTCCAAGCTCTACTGTGTGTAGAAAACGGGTGGTCGGTCGAGCAAGCGCATGCCTCTGGGGAGAAAGCGAGACGGCAAAGTCGCATGTAGAAGTGGCGAGCGCTTCATTTTAAAAGAAATAACGGGTTGTAGTGTGGCAGTACCTTTCAGCCAACTGAGGCTGCTACGAAATCTACATTCCTTTGTAGTGGCAGGGGCACAGGGTGTTTGTGTGGGAACTGAAGGAACAGGTGCAGGTGTGATTTCGGGAGAGTGAGGAGGCTGGTGACCGGAGGTTTTCTGAAGCCATGATGATGTGGCCTGATATCATCATGGCTTCAAAAACCTCTCGGCCAATCAGCTTCCTCCATTTACGATCTCCAGTTCATAATTGTTATTCATGACCCTCTTCTACCTCCTCCCCCCCCAGGATGCCTCTGGAAATTAGCTTTTACCAGCTCACTATGTCTTTCCTGATGAAAACGTTTGAAATAAATAAATAAATAATAAAATAACTTTGTTATTTTTTCATATTTTTGCCCTAAATTTTCAACATAGCCTTCTTATGACCCCACTTCATGAACACTGTAGGAGACAATTTTCAAATCCTGGCTGAAACTTTACATTCATTTTATGCCACAAGTGTGACAACACATATTGGCCAGGATTTTACAAAGGACTACTGCTACGTTCTTGAGGTGGTATGACAAAAATGGCTATGTTGAAAATTTGGGTCAAAATATTGAACATTACCAAAGTTATGAGCAAGTGCTGAAAAATGTCAAAGTATACTTATAACTTGAAGCAACCTGCATGAATGAGGATACAATTCTACTATCTTAAAAGAAAGGAAATTCTTTTAAAAAAACAGTTAGGGCTCACTGTAATGCAACAAAAGGAGGGACATGTAGTGTTAGGGTTTCCAACCCTAACTCCCTCCCCACCCCCAAGCAGCACAAGGAAAAACATTAGGTTTTGGGTATCCTGAACCATAGTGAATCAGTGGTGGGGGTCTTCCTTGGGGTTATCCACCCTAAAGCTCACCCCCCCCCCAGCAAACAAGGTCAGATATGATCTCTTTTTGTCATGCAGGGCCTGCCCTTCATTTGCATGAAGAAAGTTACAACAAATTTCGTTGACAACATGTTGCGATGCATACAAGGTCCTTCTTCGTTGAGCAGTGTCCTTGATTTGTCATAACTGGAACTCTAAAGTATACTAAAAAGCACTTAAAAAAAGTCCCCATTGTGTCCTACAGAGCACGCCTCTGCACTGTCCCTATACTTACATCATAAAACATGAATGCGTAAGGGTGTGTCTCTGCATAGGGAAGTGGATGGGATTGGGCTCTCAGCTTCACAAAGCCAAAATATGATCCCTTCCATCCCTAAAAAATGGCAGCAATTAATTAAAATTTATAGTGCACTACACTAGGGCCAGGTAAGCTTCCTTATATGGTTTTGGGGGAAGAATTTTAAAAGAGCAGGAAAGGTGCTCTTTAAGTTGAACCCTAACTGTTGCATTAGCAGTTTTTTTGCAAAGAATATTCATATACCCAATGGCAGCTATTCCTTTACATTGTTTCTGGGATATTGGGAATATGAGGTGCTCTATGAAAGTCATTTCCTTTACTTCCTTGTTAATTGCATCTGATTGGTTAACTCATTGTGTATATGAGCTTAATGGGCTCTTGCACAGCCAAATACCAGAGGCCAAATTTTCAAAGGGCTGGAAGTGGGCTGAGTGAGTGCAACTCATGAATGTGGAGGTAAAACCTCCACACCAGTGACCTGCAGACACTAGTAGACAGCAGGGAGGTTTTCTATATGCACAGGACAGGGGATCGGGGGGTGGGGGTATCGCTAGACATGAGGGATATGTGTTCCACTATAGAGAACAGGTGATCAGGAGATGGGGGTACCACTAGACACCAGGGATATGTGTACATTATATGGATGTTTAGGAGTGCCCAGACATTGTGATGGGTTGCAATATGGAAGGCCCACAACAGTATTGGGGCCCTCGCAAATAGGAGCATACATGACAATTAACAATTTAAGTACTGTAGTAGCAAAACTGTGAGACAGACTCTTTTTACCCCCATGCACTGTATGTGTTTTCCTCAGCCCCAGTATCAGTTACCCTCTTTTGGTCTTAGGCAACCACCCAACCCCACTGACCACCAGCCTGCTACCAGTGCAGTTTCTATGAGCAATAGTATTCATGGTGTGGGGCTTGAGTTTACTGAAGCAATCATTCTGCCAGCACTGTTTTTTCCCCCCATGTTTTTCATTACTGTCCCACATTCTTAACATTGGACTAAATCTTCCATGGGCCTCTCCTGATGCAGTGCACTTGTGTGCAAGGTCTACCACTCATGCAGGAACATGCCACTGGAACCCAGTGTTACCTTCTCCCAAGTTAACTTGTGCTGCTCTTGGCTGCACTCTGCAGCCCTGGTTGCTCTGATTATGGCTCTTTGAGTCTTCTCTCGAACCTGTGTCACCAGAACAGAAGCACAACATCCTTATGCTTGTTTTAATTAGCTAACTCTTTTAGACGTGAACTTCTATGAACTCTTCCTTATTTGAGTCATTGACTCTCTGAGTGTGGGATCCCATCCTCCTAAAAATCTGTATCATAAAAAAGGCCACAAGTTCTTGTAGGAGGCATGGAGGTATTAAAGGGGCACTGTCAACCCCCTTAGGCCTGAAAGTGTTCCTAGTTTAAAAAACACTTGTTATGATTGGCCAAATTCTGTAGAGACTTGCTGATGTAGCTGGTAATTTGATTTTGATGCCTTATTGTTTTTAAAACTGAAAAACCTACTGACCACCATACTGGTGTTACCATATCAAAACATATTTGTTTACATTCCTTGATCAACTCCCTCTGCATATTTCCTGGGCTTGGGAACACCACCAATGTAGTATAAGTAAGCAATAAGACATGATGGGGTGTGCATTAGACAGTTCTAATCCACGGCTAAGAGGATGTAGTGAGGCACGAGGCCAAAGGCCGAGTGCATCCAGTCCTCTAGCCGTGCATTAGAACTGTCTAATGCACATCCCCGGAGTGGCTTATCGCGCTTATAAAATGGGCATGTGTATTCTAAATGGGGTTTCTGGTTTTAGCTGTGCATTAGACACTTCTAATGCACGGTTAACAACCAATCAGATTGCTTGAAATCCTTTGCCCATTTTATAGACATTCATGATGTAGTGGGAGGTGAGATGACTATTGCATCATGAGTGGCTGCACTGTTTGGAGGTGTTCCCAATGTTCAGGAAGTCTTCAAAAAGAGTAGATCACAGATTTGAAATAAAACAAGGTTTTGTGTGTTTACACTATTAGCATGCACTTCAGCTCAACTAAGAAAGGAAGCAGATAAAGCAATAGCATTATCAATGAATTTTAGAGAAGGTTAACAGTCATAAAATGTGGGTTTTCAACCAAAAATAATATGATGCAAAAAGGGTTGACAGTGCCTCTTTAAATGAGGGGAGCCATATGGAAAAGTTCGAAAACAAAAATGTCAGCTAGAGAGCTATTACTTCATTCTCGAAATGACATCCATGTATTCAAGTTATATTTCTGTCTGTAAGCCCAAGTCAAGCAGAAACCAAATAATTATGGTGTTCTGAAGCGACCTTCTTAGAGTATGTGCTTAGTTCCAGCTCAGGGTCTCCTGCCAAGGCTACTACTGCAGAATTGGTGCCAGTGCGTGGGAGAACCCTGGCCCCCGCCCACTATTTTGTTTGGCTAGCCTCAGTGGATTCTCAGCCTGGCAAGTAAGCACTGTTCTAAAAGTCCTGGCAAAACAGCATGTGGTTTCTCACACCACTGGTTGTGATTTAGGGCTGCAATTCAGGCTTCACACTGAACTCTTTTTGTTTAGCTGCATTTGCGCATCATTTGCAATGTAGTGTTAAGGCAACAAACATCAGTCTCACAGGAGCAAGCACTCCCCCTTCCCATTACCCCCAAAGTAGTGCCATCAGGCCTGAGTAAACTATCCATAGTGGGCATGCTTAAAGGTAAATGGCCACATACAGTATTAGGTATTGCACTTTATTATTACTACTGATAACAGTTAGAATGTGGTTTATCATTGTTGTATATGGAACTTAGCCAGCTCAAAATCCTTGTTGTGCACATTCCAAATGGGTGTGAACACTCTAAAGTGTTGTGCATGTTTAAAAAACCCAAACAACATCAGCGTAGTGCCAGTTTGTGCAGCATGTTAACTCCATCAGGTAGCAGCGGTGAGAAACTAATAAGGACATCTTTTCAGAATGAATTCCCATATACTATAACAAATGCAATATGGATAAAAATGCACAACTTAGCACATGTTTCCATCTTGGGTTTCAGAGGACACCAGGGACACACTGAGTGTTGCCCTTAAGGTCTCTTTGATGTCCTCTTGACCCACCCTTTGATGGAAGCACAGTCTTATGATTCTCCTTGCACTATTCTATATGTATTAGTAATAAACCGATGTTTGCAACAAAAACAACGTTGTTCAGACTTACCATAGGGCTGTATTCATATGCCTTTTGCATGGCTTCCCCTTTCTCAATTGCTGAAAAGTCAACCATTATGCTGATGCCTTTAGGTAATTATTGTCTAATTATTACAAGTCCCAGACCATTATCAAACAGAAGCAATCTTTGTTTTTTTTTTGTTTATACTTTTCCCATTTGCGTAGGCTGCTTCGTTGCCTTGGCTCAGAGGTCAGTTGCCTTTCCACTCAGAGGGGACAACCCAGCCCCATCACTGATCAATGGCACACAGCCTAAGAGTGCCGGGGGGGTACTATAACTAATATAGCACTAATATGTAACTATATATCCATCCACAGCACTCACTTTCTTCCTTCTGGATCTCAGTATGGACCTCCACTCTGCCTTTCCCCTTGCACATCTAGTTGCATTCGAGCTGCTTCTCCACATCCCTCCTAGTTCTCTGACCCTGCTGTTTATCTCCTGTGGCAGGACCCTTGATCAGCTGATTGTGGCCCATATACAGTCTACTCAGTGGAGTCACATATATGTAATAAAGAGGCAGGGAGGAGGGGTCTTCGACACTGAGCAGCTCTGAGGTGGATAGGTGGGTGGGTGCAAGACCAGCATCATAAATGTGGGAGGTGGGTATTCCCCCCCTTAGTTATGTCTCTCCCACTTCCCAATGGTCATAATGTGGGCTCCTGCAGCAAGATCCCATTGGTGAGGAATAACAGGCATCATGTTGTCACCATCAGTGTCAATGTTATTTCCAGTTCCACTGTAGGTGTTGCTCTTGTAGAGGAGCACCTTCACATTCCCTCCTGGGACCAGTGCATGATGCCACTACATCACATCACATCATGGTCCCACCAGTCTGGGGAAGAGAATAACCTTCGTTTTTAAATGTGTATGTTTGTATATAAACTTGTAGTGACAGAATTAATTTCTTTCTGTACTAAGAGAATCAATTAGCAACATTTTATCAGTAAAAACAGTGCTATCACAAAAATGAGATCATGTCGTTTTGCATAAAATGTAGCACTAAGGGCTTGGGGCTGAGACGGTAGTGGCAAAAACACAGTACAGTGAAACAATTATTTTTTTAAAAAATAAAGATTGCTTTGCTACAACTACCTTAACTATATTCTAAGACCTGAAAGAAAAAACAAACTGCATTGTATGTTTCAGATGATCTTGGAGTGAAAATGTCATATAAACAATATTTTACCATTAGCTGGGAATTAAAAATGAGAGAGAACTGTGGAAGATTTGAAATTGGAGAATTATGTATTGTACAGTACTACATTTTGCGAAACATCAAATAGTTAAATACAGGGTTTTTCTACTCTGCCAAGGACTGCATGAGTCAGAAGAAATACCGTCTGCCAAGCTGAATATCAGACTTGCCAATCGCTTAGCTCCTTCTTACATAATGTTGCTCTTATGAGTATGCAAATTCGAAAGTCAGCGGGCATGAGAAATATAATGTGCCTCACATAGGTCTGAGATGGTAATTTTGTGGCTCATGCCATGTTACTCTTGGTACTGTCACTCCATGATATTCCAATCCAAAAATTAATTTTATCCATAGAAAAGTTGCAGTGGTGACTGGCATTGCCTCCTTAACATTTCACTCTGTTCTGGCTGATTAAGAAAGGATACATTTTTAGACATTAGCTGGAAACTTTTGGCTACATTCTAAACTGACAATTTCCTGTTTCTCTAGAATCATTCCCCACAAAACCGAAAGCATTTGTGGCATTCATGGAATTTCATGAAAACTTCCAACTTCACGAACAAGCGGCAACAGTTCCAAAATTCTGCAAAGTTACATTGCACTGGTAGCGAGCTGTTTTCACCAATAGGTAGCAGATAACAAAAGTATAATGCAGAGTCTTCTAGTAAGAAATTATGAAGGTATAAAATGAGTTGTTCCTTTCTAAGTCTAGATGCAAAACTGATAAAAAGGGTACACAATTGCTATATTCACCTGCAATAAATGTATTTGCATAGATGTAAAGAGTTCTTTATGAACTCACATGTACTATGAAGGGTCCTATCACCAGCAAAGAAATCTCTCCTAACTTTGATAGAACATCACTGTAACAGAACAAATTACCTACAACTACCTGGATCTAAGATCTTCACTTTTAAAAGTGACTAAACTTTTAAAGGGCATATCTGCACAACAATGTTATTATTTATTGATTTATTTGAAAATTGGTAACTGGGAGAGGCACACTGAGTGAAGGCTTGTTTCCAGGTTCTTCCCAGTGGAGGGGAACAGTGGGTGGACAGAAGCACAATACATAGCAGCAAAACAATGAATAACATTCAGTAAAATAATTAGTACCAAATTAGAATAAAATACAAGAAGTTGTATGTGCAGAGAATAAAGTGTGGTACATTTCAACAAGAATGCCTAGCAAGTGCATAATGAGAAGTTCCAGCAATCCTTGGAGAATGAAAACAATAATAACAACTGACGATTGACATGAGGGGTAAGTTATTGCTTGACCTTGTAAAGGAGGAACAGACTATAATGGTGTGGAAGTTAACCCAAGGCAAGAGTGGGGACCCAACATAGAAACATGGAAATTGTTGGCAGATAAGGACCACTAGGCCAATCCAGTCTGCCCTATCGCCCTATACTTGTTTGTGACCTGTGACCCTAGCTGGTCATAGCTTATCACCACTTCTGACCCAGACGCTTGCTGAACAGAATGGGTAAGGCATGGTCATGGAGGTATCAGGAGGAGGGGTAACAGGAACAGGTGGGGAAGGGTTGAAGTTTCAGCTGGTGCCTGAGGAAGCGAGGGGATGGGGAGAGGCAGAGGGAGGAGGGGAACTGGTTCCAGAGCAATGGGAGTTAATAGGAGAAGGCAGTTTCCCAGCAGAGGAGCAGGGATGAAGTGTGGCAAAGGAGAGATGGTCCCTGGACCGGTGGGAATAAGAGGTGGGGGGGGGGAGTTAAGAGAGGAGAGAAGCAGGAAGGGAACAGTGGCACAACAATGCAGACTGACTAAATATAATGGTGTGCTGGAAAGTTTATTTATGCACAGCAATAGCACAACAAAGTAGACTGACTGAAAAAACTGGGTGCTAGAAAATGTATTAAACAGCCATCGCTGTGCACAATAAGGAAAGCGAAAACTTACAAGCAGCAAAGAAACATTTAGACCATCAACCACAAAATTTCACCTCACCCCCAATGTTTCACCTCAAAATGAGGCTTTGATAGGGGGAGTGGAGGCCAGCACTATTGGTTGTTTTATAGCAGGAACAGTTAATTAAAGCAGCAGTACAATGGAACTGGGAAACACATTTGAACCTACTTTTTTCACTATAAATGATTCCAGGCATCTTCCAGGTTTATTTGGTGGTAACAGTTTGTAAATCCACCAACATGTATTTTATCAATGTTTTAATTTAGCTTTTTCCTCAAGGAAAAAAAAACAAACTATGGCCACCACATTTAGCTAAAAAATAGCACTGAATACCTAACAAGTGTTAGGAATAAGAATATAAAAAAACACTTATGGTGTGTAGCATAGAAGTAACCTAGAAAAGTAAATTTGAGAAGTGTGCTAAAAGTTGTTATATGTAGCTGAAACCAGCTTTTCAGAAAAAAAAATGTTTTCCTTCACTGCTGCTGTAAGTTCATTTGTATTTTAAATGATATATTCCCTCATAATTCAGGCTGCACAGAAAAAAAAAACATGCTGGTGGTCATGTAAACTAATCTGCATTAAATAATATGATTAAATACAAATGTGAACAATGAAATAAATACATTTAAATTATCAAAGTGCAGTTTAAACCAATGTATCAAAGACAAGCACTAAACTCCAATATTAATCATTCACAATTGATCATAGACATAGCAAAAACATCAGAGGACTGAGTTAAGTAAAAATTAAAAAGGTATTATTTTTTTTTTCATTTTTCATCAATCCTCTCTTGAATACATTTTCATTGAACCAATAAATCACTGAGTATGTATGTATTTGGAAATTGGTGACTGGGAGAATTGCACTGAGCTTATTGTCTCATTTCCAGGCACATCCTGGGGGAGGGGGAAACAGGATATGAAAATGGGTACAAACAAGATATATGGAAATGGCCTATTTACTAACATCTCGATAGTAAAACGAAAATTACAACAATACAATACAGTGCAACCCAGTTATAATGGACACGGTTATGCCAGCCATTCAAGTACAATGGATGATTTTCAATTTCCCAGCCCCACTATATAGGTCTCTATTTTAAAAAAAAAATTGTGTTATTGTGATCAGGTACCGCGATGTATATAGAACACCAGGGAGCTTAACTGTGCTCATTAACAGGTGCAAAGTGGTTATTGTCAAGATGCTTCATTGCTGCTTAAGGCTACTAACAGATGCTTACCTATATCACTCCTAATCACCATGCTGCTGTTGTTGTTCTGCTGCTCCAGTCAATCCCTGCTGTGATGGCAAAAACAAAATGCTGTTAGTTTATATCAAAAGATCACAATTTTAAAAGAGATAGACGATCTGCCGAAGCTGTCAACAAGAGACTTGTCTCTCCACTTCAGCACACCATGTTCCATGCTGTCTGATCTGCTGAAAAGCCACTCTAAATTGCTGGATGAGTGGCACTCAAATGAGTGGAAATGGCAGGGAAGTCGAAGATGTCCTGCTATGTTGGTTTGCTAATGCTTGGGGGAAGGATGCCCCGATTAGCAGGCCAATTCAAATGGAGAAGGCTGCAAAATTGGCTGCTGCCATGGGGAAGACTGATTTCCAACCATCTGAAGGATGGTTATATTGGTGGAAGGTACACAATATACATAGTGTTGAATCCTGGGTTAATAATGTGTCAACTGATCTTTTGTCACAGTTCTCCCCTAATGATATCTTTAACTGTGACAAGAATGTTTTTTTCTCCGCTGTAGTTGTAGTGGGACTCTGACTTTCAAAACGGAAACCCTGCTCAGGCAGAAAAAAGCAAAAGAATGTCTCTCTATACTTTGCTGCTGCAATACGACAGATACAGAAAAGACAGATCTTTTGGTTATAGGCAAGTCTGCACAATCCCCTAGCCTGTTGTGTACTGGACAAACGACTGCCTGGATGATGGGTTACATTTTTACTGACTGGGTTAGAAACTGGAACAAGAAGCTACAAAGATGTAAAATCGCATTGCTTCTGGATAGCTTTACAGGGCACCCAGCCATTCAGAGTCTCCAGCACATCAGTTTTTTTTTTTTTGCCCTCAAACATAACTTCTAATTCAGCCCCTATACATGGGCATTATTTATGCCTTCTAGAGGCATTATGTGCATCCCATGAGACAATGAGTCATCAATCTCATTGACACCAATGAAGAGATCACCACTACTGTCTTCATTGGATGCAATGAGATTAATGAAGACTGCCTGGGATTCCATCAGTGCTGATGCAATCATTAGCTATTTCAGAGAAGCAGGTTTCTAGCACTTTGACCAGCAAGCAGATCAAGTCGAACTCCCAGATGAAATTGACTCTAAGGACCTGACCGGTCTGTCAGCCAAAAAGTTTGCACACTCTGCCATCTAGATGATTGGATGGATAGTGAGCTACAAACAGAGGATGACATTTCTGAAGTCATGTCATCTCTGTCTTAGTCAAGTCAGCATGAAAACTCGGATAAGGAAGAATACACAAGTGAGCCCACAGTAGCATTTTCTAGTATTAATGTTCGGGCAGCTCTTCTTACGCTGAGGTAGGTTATGGAATAACATGGCACTCTGAATGTCATAGTCACTACTGAGCATATGTGTGCAAAATATGCAAAGATACATGAGAAGCAGACCACGATCAATCAGTTTTTAAAGGCTGAATGAATAAAACAATAAAGTGTTGTTTTTAAGAGTGCTGTGCTGTACTGCACAGTAAAAGTGAAAACACAAAAGCACAAGGCACATAGTATCCTTTCTTTTCTTTTTTCTCTGTTTCTCAGCCGCCCCAGTCAGCCATTGTTCAGGAGGGTGCCCCAGTCCCACCCCCCTGATGTCCACTGGGGCTTACCACCAGTCGTCATCCCCCAGGGCTTTCCCCCCTTGGTGGGGTCAGTGGGGGGGGGAGTCCTAGGCCCCCGCCAAAGACCAGATCCAGTTCAGGCTGGTGAACTCAGCTAGTCAGGGAGTAGGACCTACAGGTGCCTGCCATTATCCAGCCTCTAGCAATTTTCCGTGTTTTCTGATCCCCTAGGAGGTGTGGCATGCAATGACATCCAGGCATATGCTGAGCTCTCCTGTGAGACTTGTGCTGACATCTGCCCCATCTCCCCAATCTGCTGGCCTGAACAGCCTTTCCCTCAGCCTCCACCATGAGACAGGCAAGCAGCGGGCTTTACCCAGCCCTCCTCCTGGAGGAGGAGGAGGAGGAGAGCAGTCCATCAAATGCTCAATGCTCCTCCTCCCGGCCAACCCCCAATGCCCTAGGTTGCTCCTGACCCGGGTTGCCAGCATAGCGGCAGGTAAAGTTTGGTGCCTCAGCCCTATGTGCCACTGGGCTGGCCTACACATAGTATCCTTTCAAGAACAAAGAACTGTCACAAACCTCACTCCCCCTCCTTCCACAAAACCCTGCACTGAAAAAGAAACAACACAACTAAATCCCTCCATGAAGCCCTGCACTGAAACACAACTGCATACAATACAGTATAAGTGCAATACAACAGTACAAGTGCCATACACCGGGGCTGATTACTCACTTTTTGATGTATCGGGTGCCTGCTTATAACAGATGTTTGTGTTATACACAAACTAGTCTGTTATAAGTGGGTTGCACTGCGATAAAATTATGAGATGGCCCCGCATGATGGGGAGGCACCATAAGTAGATAAATGCAGACAGATGAACCAAAACTAAAAATAAATACATATATTGAACAAAAGCTAAGAAATAAATACAGATATCAAGCATCAAAAAAATTGGGATAACTGAATGTGAGGAGGAGAGCATAGTCAAGCAAATAAGTGGTTGAAAAACTGGTGCAGAGCTCAGAGATTTGGCTTCATTGGGGTCTGGGGGTACACCTGGAGTGATGCAAGCCTATACTGGCAAGATGGGCTGCATCTGTCCAGGAGGGGAACCAGGATCCTAGATGATAGGTTTAAATGCTTCATTGGCAAGCATTTAAACTAGCCAAGGGGGAAGGCACTGGAAAGGAGCAAGGAAATCCTAGCCCCCCAAAAAAAATCACGGTAGTAAGTGCGGTAAACACCAACATAGAGGTGGCGATAGGGAGAAGGGCAAGGTAAATGGGGAAAGTGACAAAGGCAAGAAGGACAGGGATGGGGCAAAAGAGGCAGATCATCAGGAAATGGAGGTAATGAGTACCAATGCCCATAATCTGGGCAACAAGCTCCTGAGCTGGTGGCCTTGATGCAAGAGGATGCCTGGATATCATAGCAGTCACAGAAACATGGTACACAGAGAACCATGACTGGGATGTTAACATACAAGGTACATAACCTACAGGAGAGACAGGCAGGAGAGAAGAGGGGGAAGAGTAGCTCTCT
Source organism: Neoceratodus forsteri (assembly GCA_016271365.2). Classification (NCBI taxonomy): domain Eukaryota; kingdom Metazoa; phylum Chordata; order Ceratodontiformes; family Ceratodontidae; genus Neoceratodus; species Neoceratodus forsteri. The sequence continues at coordinate 867,374,219 of CM028130.1, forward strand.
ATGTAAAGGAAGGGATAAAAGCAACTGAACAAAAGAGTAAACAGGGAGGAGAGGAGGCACTGTGGGTCATCTAGGAGACTGGAAAGGGCACCACAATCCGCACAGGGGTTGTGTACAGACCCCCATGTCAGGGGGAGAGAATGGACAAGGATATGATGGAAGGCATTCTTAGGATGGCAGAGAAAGGGGAGATACTGTTGATGGGAGACCTGAATATGCCAGATGTTAACTGGAGCACATTTGCTGCAGCCACATCCAAGAGCAGGGCCATTCTCGATGCTCTACAGGTGGCAGGCCTCAGACAGCTAGTTTCAGAACCCACTCATGAGGGAGCAATCTTAGACCTCATACTCTCAAATGGAGGCAGTGAGAGGATCTCAGATCTAGAAGTGGGTTGCCATCTGGGAACAAGTGACCATCAAACAGTGTGGTTCATGTTAAACTCAGCTACAGAGTCAAGCCATACAAAAGTGAGGGTACTGGACTTCAGGAGGGCTGACTTTGGCAAGATTGGAGAGTGCCTCAGAAAAGCACTAGCAAACAGGCTAGAAGGAGGGTGGAGCAACAATGGGGAATCATCAAAACTGCCATCACAGAGGCAACAAGCCTTTGTGTGAAGCAAATAAACAAATCAAAATGAAAGAAAAAGCCACTATGGTTCTCAAAAGAGGTGGCTGGGAAAGTCAGGGGAAAAGATAGCATTCAACTGAGGAAAGATAGCCAACTCAGTTAAGAAGGGGATAAAACCTTTTATAGGTACATCAGAGAGCGTAGAAAGACAAAGGGAGGATGGTGAGGCTGAATAGAATGAATGGTGGGTGGGCAGGGGACAGTGAAAAGCAGGGATACTGAACGAATATTTCTGCTCAGTATTCACAAAAGAGGAGGGGGAAGTGCCTAATCCAATTAACAGAAGCACTCTTGATAGGGGGGTCGATCCCAGCCCTTTCACAGAAGAAAGGGTTCTGCAAGAACTCCTAAAACTGAAGGTGGACAAAGCAATGGGGCCTGATGGAATTCACCCCAGAATTCTAAATGATTTAAGGGGGGAACTAGTGAAACCACTGACTACTCTTGTTAATAAATCATGGGAGGATGATGTGGTACCCGAGGACTTGAGGAAGGCGGATGTGATTCCCCTTCACAAAAGTGGGACCAAGACAGAGGCAGGAAACTACAGACCTGTCAGTTTGACCTCTGTGGCAGGGAAAGTGATGGAGTCACTTCTGAAGGAAAGAATTGTTGAGTACCTTGAGGCCAGTGGGGCAAAGGACCCAAGGCAGCATGGGTTCACAGTGGGAAGGTCATGTCAGATGAATCTAATAGATTTCTTTGACTGGGTGACCAAAGTAGTAGACCAGGGAGGGGCTGTGGACATGGCCTACCTAGACTTTAGCAAGGCATTTGACACAGTCCCACATAAAAGATTAATAGTCAAATTAACCAGCCTGGGAGTGGGTCCCAGGGTGGTAGCCTGGGTAAAACATTGGCAGGACAAACAGGTCCACAGAAGGTAATTGTAAATGGAGTCCACTCTGAAGAAAGAGGGGTTACTAGTGGGGTACCGCAAGGTTCAGTCCTTTTTAATGTCTTTATAAGTGACATTGCAGAGGGACTGGAAGGAAAAGTATGCTTCTTTGCAGATGACACAAAGATCTGCAACAGGGTTGATACACAAGGAGGCTTGGAAAGGATGAGAAGGGACTTGGCAAGGTTGGAGGAATGGTCAGAAGTATGGCAGTTAGGATTCAATGCAAAGAAGTGCAAAATAATGCACCTGGGAAACAAGAACCCAGGGGAAGATTACACAATGGGGGGAGGTAGTAACAACAACAAAAAAGGAAAGGGACCTGGGGGTAATCATATCAGATGACCTTAAGGTTAGCAAGCAATGTGAGAAGGCAGTAGGGAGTGCTGGAGGGATACTGGGATGCATAGGGAGAGGCATCACCAGCAGAAAACAGGAAGTTGTTATCCCTCTGTACAGATAGTTGGTGAGACCCCATCTGGAGTACTGCGTCCAGTTCTGGATACCCCATCTCCGCAAGGACATAGACAGGATAGAGGCAGTCCAGAGGAGGGCAACTAAAATGGTGCAGGGTCTGCAAGGAAGCCGAATGAGGAGAGACTAAAGGAGCTTAATATGTATACCCTGAGGAAAGAAGGAGAGGGGGACATGATAGAAACTTTTAAGTACCTCAGTGGAATCAACAAAGTCCAAGAGGGTAGCATCTTTCAGAAAAAGAGACGGCAAGAACAAGGGGACACAATTTAAAGATGGAGGGGGCAGTTCCGGGGCAATGTGAGGAAGTATTTTTTCACAGAGAGGGTAGTGGATGCATGGAACAGCTTTCCTGAGGAGGTTGTGGGGTCTAAAACTGTGGGAGAATTCAAGAATGCATGGGACAGACATAAGGCAGTTCTAGTGGGGGGTAGGAAGAAATAGGCTGTTGGTTAACTAGGATCTGCGGCCTATCCTGTAGGTAGAGAAATGGGCAGACTAGGTGGGCCAAACGGTCCTTATCTGCCGTCAAAGTCTATGTTTCTATGTTTCTATGTGTCAATGGCAAGAGCAGGATGGAGCAAAGTGAGAATTCAGATGGGTTTTGAGAGAGAGAGAAGTTGAAAAACTCTGTAAGGTCACTGAAAAAGAGCACAAGAGAAAAATCAACAATTGATAAACAATCAGTGACATCACTAGGGTCTTTATCTAGAGCAACCAGGTATAAAAAGAGTGGATTCCTAAACAGACTATCTGATGTGTAAATTAAATTCAAAGAAAAAGGAACAAAACAACACAGGCCCGATATTCAGATCTGGGCAAAGAGGAGGACAAAACATTGGGCTGCTCCCTGCAGTTGCCCAGGTGTTTGAAATTGCTATATTCAGTGGAATAACTCATTGGCATTATTCCACTGAATATAGGGACAGCAAGACCCAGTGCTAAGCGGTGCATCATCAAGACAGCGATACTGTTACGGCGAAATACCACCACAGTGACAGATCTCACCAGATCAAGATCTTTTGCTGTGGTGGTCTGCTGTCAGCCGACGGATCAATTCCCATACTTGCACCCCCACCACAAACCAACTCCAACTCGGAGTTGGTTAATTAGAGATTGGAGGTGTAGGGGAAAAGCCCCCCCTCCCCCGCAGAAAAACACTTTGGTCCATCGGGAAAATTGCCGACTGTCGGCATTGTTCCCGTCAATGTGCAGAATGTCAACAATGTTGTTGTTGACATCCAATAGAGTGGCAAAATGGCTTGTGCCCATGCAAAAATCCCCATATTCAAAGGGACCTATGCAAATGAGCCAGTTGGGCATGCAAGGCAGTAAGGGACCATTTGCATGCCCATTATGGGCCCATTTGCATAGGGAGCAAGGCTGTACTGTGCAGCATTGCCCCCTTAATTGCCCATTTCCTTAGAGTTATCCCTGGTGCTAGTGGTGCCCCCGCCTTGCTGATTATCATTTTGTTATTAAATATAATACAGTATATATCCCTGGTAGTCTAGTGGTCCCTCCCCACTCACCAATCACCATCCTGTTCAGAAATAAAATACATCTCCCTGGTATTCTAGTGGTCCCTCCCCCCCTCGTTGATCACCGTTCTATTCAGAAATAAAATACATCTCCTTAGCAGTCCAGTGATCCCTCCCCCCTCGCCAATCACCATTCCATTAATAAATAAAATACAGTATATCTCCCTGGTAGTCTAGTGGTCCATCCCCTTTGTTGATCGCCATACTGTTCCGAAATATAATTATCCCTGGAGCTAGTGACCCCTCCCCCTGCCTGATCATCCTCCCAGTACCTAAAATAAGCATTCCTAGGTGTCCGTGTAATGTCTCCATCTCCGATCCTGTATAGGTAGCGTTACCCATTCCCTGGTGCTCTAGTGGACCCACCCACCCACCCTGGCAGGAGTGACCCACCACCCCACTCCCCCAACCCAAAACTGAGCCAGTGACCTGCACAGTCATCCTCTCTCCACCATGGCTGGCCACATACTGAGCTGTCACTGAGCATGTACAGTGTATGTGCTCAGTGACAGCTCACTTGGCAGCCAGCTGTGGTGGAGAGAGGAGGGTTGTACTGGTTGTTGGCTCCATTTTGGGATGGGGAGAGCAGAGTGGAGGGTCACTACCTGCCAGGGTTGGGGGTTGGGGGTCCACTAGACCACCAGGGAATGGGCAGCATTACCTATACAGGGGATCGGGGGGGGGGTTACACAGGTCACCAAGCAATACTTGTTATAGGTACTGGGTGGATGGTCGGGTGTGGGAAGGGATCAATAGCTTCCAGGGATAATTAGATTTTGGAACAGGATAGCAAGCAGCAAAGGGGGAAGGGACCACTAGACTAACAGGGAGATATACTGTATTTTATTTATTAATGGAATGGCAATCAGCGACGGGGAAGGACCACTAGACTACCACAGAAATGTATTTTATTCCTGAACTGGACAGTGATCAATGAGGGGGGAGGCACCACTGGACCACCAGGACCTGCTGTTTTGGGGGTTGAGAGGGCCACAGCACTTCTTCCACCAACCACTAGGGTTGCGCGGGAGTAAGTCGGGTTTCAATCGGTGGTATGTACACCACACAAGGATCATGCAAATGGCCTTGCGAGACACATACTCTGAATATTGACTGTACTAATATTCAGTTCCTCATTTTCATTTACATTGCTTCCCCCACTGTCCTTTGCCTGGTGCAAAACCAAGTTTGACTGCGCTAACCATCTTTTCAGTATTGCATTTCCGCAAAGCCCGTTTGCTTGGGCAAACTCAATTTTGTGCCTGGGCAATGCTTTGAATATCTGGATAAAATATAGGGCTTGATTTTAAAAGATCCATGAATGCTGCAACCCTTGGTGTGCCAATCACGTGGCACAAGGGGCTTGTGGTATTCGCCCAGCCAATGATCAGGATTTTCAACCCTGAGCACCAAATGCTGCAAGTTAGACCAGCTTTCCTTGGTTATAACTTGTACCATTTGGGGGACCTTTTTTACAGGGCTTTGGCACAAGCTGCTGTAAATTGAGAAAACTGTTGCAACTGTGCCTGATGTGCTAAAATCAGGTGCAGTTGCGCCTAAGGAGTTTGGCGCATAAATTGAGAAAACTGTCACAACTGCCCCGATGTACTAAAATTGGGTGCAGTTGCATCAAAGGAGTTTGGCGCAGCTGTGTCAAAAAGCAGGGTTGACACAGAGCTTGATGCAAGCCCTGTATCACCCTTTGAAAATCAAGTCCATATATAACAAAAAACGAAACGGGCAAAAACGAGTGCAATAAGTATAATCATGAATGAAAGACCAATGCAGAATGTTGGGGCCATAGTGTAAATAACAGAAAGGTACATGATAAAAATACAGAAATAACAAACTGAACTATGTAAATAAGGGCAACAACATATTGTTAAAACTGAAATAATTAAATAACATCCGGGGTACCAAGGAATAAATTAGGAACATATTTCAAAAGCAGCAGCAGGGCAAAATGGGGGCAAGAAGCAAAAGCTTGGTCAGCAGTGACACAACCAAAGGCTCAGTTGAAGAGAGTAAATATTCCAAAAGGAGGAGAGTCAAAACAGTCTAGCCAGGGTCTGAGCAGGAACAGGAGGGAGCAAAATTAAGTTTAAAGAGCAGCTGATGCCTTTGGAAAACTTAGGAAAAGATAATATTTAGACACAATTCAGCTTGAATATCATGCATCTTTGTATAGATTTCTTCTCCATAGTATTCATTACTGGACAAATTCCCACTGAAACAAGAGGTTTATCCCTTAGTGTTCATCTTCCCCAATAGCTTACTTCCTGCTTAAAATTATAATACTCTGTTGTGACATCACAGTCTGTTGCCATGGGAATGACTGTGATATCACAGAGTATTATGACATCAGGTTGGGAAGAAGTAATATGAGCTGTTGAACCTTCAAGGAACATCTATCCTCTTTTCATGCATTTGACCTCAGTAATAAATAACTTGGATAAGAAATACTGAGCAAATGAGAACTATAAAGCTGCTTTGTGTCCAAACACTACTGTATATTTTTCAAAGTTCTTCACAGTGCGTCAGTGGCTCTTTAAGTTGTTGTTTGAGGAAGAGATAGGAAGATGGCAGAAGAGCAGGGGCAAAGGTTGTTACAAATGGAGGGAGGAGGAAAGCGGATTGCCCAGATGCAGATTTGGACCTGTATTGGAGAAGAAGCAAGAGTCCATAGAGGGAGTGAGTAAAAGGCAAAGTGAATAGGGTAGAGAAGGAAAGAGCACGAAGGAGAGAAGGAGGAGAACCAGTGTTTTGACAGAAACGATGCACAATGTGTGAGCCAATGGGAGGCAAGAGAAGGGAGAGAGTGGTTAATGTAGAGGGAGCAATAATTATAAACAGAAATTACATTTCAAAAAGATGTGAACTCCAAACCATCATTGAAACCCTGTGGTTTAAAAATATTTAGATTATGAAACTACCATGATTTCTATTTTTTGTGCAGCCTGACTGCTGTGACAATGTACCATTTAAAATACAACTGAACTTAATTAATTGTTGCTGTGATAAAATAAAATATAGTGCTGACCTCCACTGCCCCCTGTTGAAGCCTCATTTTGAGGTAAAATTGCTATGTGGATGATCCAGCTGATTGTCCAGCTCTCCCGCCTCTGCATTACTGCTTGTAAGTTTTCACTTTTATTGGGCACAGTGGTGGCTATATCTTTACATAAATGTTTTAGCATGCACATTTTAGGCCAGTCTGCTTTGTCTTGCCTCTGTTCTGCATGTATGCTGAATAGAATTAAACTGCATTGCATTCCAGCTCCTCCTAAAGTTTGGTCTGGTAGTACAGGTACTGCAAAACGATTCTGTCGGGACAATTTAGTGTCTCTATAACCTGTAATAAAAAATGCACCTGCTGGGAATAGAGTCCAGGTTGTATGCTTCACAGGTTGTGACATAACCTCTACAACACGAGTGGCAATTTACGCAGCTCAGTGGACTATAAAAAACAATGGCAGGGCTTAAGCCTGAGGTTCAATGTGGGGAATAGCTCCTCCCACATGTTTAACTCCCATCAGTCTCACACCTCCCTTGCTTAGGGAGTGTTTTTTTGTCCCTGAGCTACCTGCGTGGCTGTGTGGCTGCATGGCTGTGCCTTTTCTCTTCTCCTCCCTGCCTGTCTCATCCGTTCTCCCTCTCCTGTGTGTCTCCCTTCTTAGCTCGTTTTCCTGTTTCTCTTGCTTACCTTCATTTTTACCCTTTCCTCCACTTACCTCCATTTCCTGCTTATGATGAACCAGGAAACGACAGACCAGTGAGCCTCACATCCATCATGGGTAAGCTAATGGAGACTATCCTGAAGGAGAGGCTGGTGGCCCTCTTAGAGACCAAAGAACTACAGGACAGCAGACAGCATGGCTTCATATGGGGCAGATCCTGCCAAACCAACCTGGTGGAGTTCTATGACTGGGTAACTAGGCAACAGGACAGGGGTCATGCAGTGGATGTCCTGTATCTGGACTTCAGTAAGGCATTTGACTTGGTGCTGCATGGAAGGCTAGGAAGTAAGTTAGTAGGCACAGGGGCAGGTGCAAAGCTGGTGAGATGGGTAGGGAACTGGCTTCAGGGAAGGCAACAGAGCATGGTGGTGGTGGGTGGGGAGCTCTCACACCCAAGGGTAGTGACGAGCGGTGTGTTCCACAGGGCTCGGTGTTGGGACCAGTGTTGTTTGGGATATTCATTGCAGACATATCATTGGACATCAAGAGCAAGATCAGTCTGTTTGCTGATGATACCAAGGTAGGAGCGGTGGTGGATGACCTAGGGGGATGGCAGGGGTTGCAAGATGATCTGGCAAAGCTTGAAACCTGGTCAGACACCTGGCAACTGGGGTTTAATGCCAAAAAGTGCAAGGTGCTGCATTTTGGGATGAAGAACCCAAGGATGAGTTACCAGCTGGGGGGAGTGCAGCTAGCCCAGACAGAGGAGGAGAAGGATCTGGGGTGCTCATTACAGGGTCAATGAACAACTCAGCACAATGTAGAAAGGCAGCTGCAAGGCCAACAAAATGCTGGGTTGTATTGCAAGGGTATATCCTTGAGGAGGGAGGAGGTGATTCTGCCACTGTATAGGTCATTAGTTAGATCGCGACCCGAGTACTGTGCAGTACTGAGCCCGATCTGAAGAGGGACATTAAGTTACTGGAGGGGGTGCAGCGCAGGGTGACAAAGATGATCAAGGGGCTGGGGTACTTATCATACAAGAGGAGGCTGAGGGAGTTGAACATGTACTCACTAGAGGAGAGGAGGGATGTGGGGACATGATTGAAACCTCTAAGTACATGAAAGGAATAAACAAGACAGGTACAGAGGGGCTGTTCAGAGTAAGGGAGGGGAGGGACACCAAGGACCATGATGTGAGACTGGAGGGAGGAAGGTTCAGGAGGGAGATGAGGAGACACTTTTCTACAGAGAGGGTGGTGTCTGGGTGGAATGCGTTACCTGAAGAAGTGGTATCCAGTAGAACAGTGGACTGCTTTAAAAGGGGATGGGACAGGACAAGGGGGAGGGTCAATGAAGGGGAAGGGTGGAAGGGAAGGGCAGCTGCAGAATAAGGGGTGCTAGCTGCACATTCGAGCAGACTTGATGGACCTCTAGGCCTTTATCTGCTGGCAAATTTCGTATGTTCGTATGTTTGTATGTTCGTGTCTTGGTGCTTCCCCTTTGTTGTCTGTTTTGGGCTTCTCAGCTCACCCTCTGTCTTCTTATCTCAACCATTGCACTGCTTGAATGCCTGAACTAGGTCATCATGCATGCCTTCAGCTTTGTTTTTCAGCTTTTGGGATCATGAAAGTCTGGGGAAGCTGCATAATGCCCTTCACCGGTGCCTTTGCCACTACTTCCTGCGCCTTCCATACATCTCCCTGGGACTTGCTCCCATCTCCCTCGGGAAGCACGCCCGCTTCCTGTTCATTCCCTTCAGCCCCCCACTCTCTCCTTCCTTGTTCTCCAGTTCACCTTCAGAGTTTCAGCGTGCTGTCTGCTTCCACAGCAGTTTGGTGCTTTCAGTCCCTTGTATTTCTCTGGTTCCTGGACAGTGACACCCCTTCAGTCCCTGCTCATCGTAACATCGTCTGCCCATCCTCCTTTACATGGATGTACCCAGCCTTGGCTTCATCTCCAACTGCTCAGCTATCACAAGTAAGTTGTCAAGACAGTGGAACTTCGGCTGCTTTGGCACGCCTTGATCAATGCTTCTGTGCCGGAGTCGAGAGCCCATTGTTGATGCACTCGTGTTTCTGTCTTTTACCTTGCAGGTATCTACTGTATCAGAGCTGAAGTGTCACTAATTCCAACCATTGCATTTGCAAACTGGGGTACCTGCATTTAGCTGCCACTTTTCTGTTTCTAACTGTTTACCCATGTCTGACATACCTGTGTCTGCAACTGACTCCAACTGCTATATATTTGTCCATCAGTATTTACTCTGACTATGTCCATACTTTCATACAGAATTACATCTCTTCTTTGGTTTACTTTTCTGTACTTGCTTTATTTGGGTGTAGAACATCAGCTTTGCTGCACCTTAGTATTTCCCCGGACTACCATGTGTCTGATTGCTAACAGCTCCTCTAGTCACCTTACCACAGCTGATTGCTTTCTTGAGCAGTTTATTTGCAACAAGTTGTGCCTTACATGGCCAGCAGCTTCCTTCTTCCACTGCTTTTTCCAATTGCTCAGTTCAATACATGGGCGCTTCCCTCATGATGGCACGCTGTGACTTTCTGTCCCATAGGTACTGCCTTATTCAGATATTATCAGCACCTGTGTTACGCTCTCGTTTTCCTATCTCCATTTACTGTCCTTCCTTCTCGACTAGTCAGCTGGTGGTGGCTGCGTACATGTTGCAGTCACCTCGTGTTACTGTTCTGATCTCCAGGATATTACGGGGGGGGGGGTTCTCCCATTCTAACATCCCTGGGGTTGCTCCCACTTTACCACCCCTGCTACTTATGACCTCAGTCACCTACGCTCCCATCAGTACCCCTCCCAGGTCTGTACATCCGTCTATGGAGGAATCCTCCCCTGCACCCATTTTTATTGCTTCCGGAACCAAACCCTTATTTCTACCACTCGCTCCTGTTGTGTGTCCTCCATCCCAAATTTCCTACGTCTGTCCTACCATGTTTATGTATCATTCATCATCCTGTCTGCATTGCTGTTCCTCACATACTCACCTCTACAGCAGCCTTCTGCGCCTTCTGCCAGCCCATACCAGCAGTACTCCGGACTCTGTCCCTAACTTGCACCTTCTGAGGTGCTGAGCGAAGGTAGGTTTCCCCTGTCTACTGGGGATGGGATGCTGTTACAATCACTACCTCCTACTACTTAACAACCTGACATCCTCCATCCCTAACTCTGCTTGGCAGCATTGAGTGCAGGTTAGCTCGCCCCGACTACCAGGTATGGCAGCCATGTCTGCAATCTACCATGTCATACCATGCATTCTCTAACCCATATCTCTTCGAATGGAAATTCTTCAACCATACTCTCATCATCCTACCTATCCTAGCTGCATCAAGTCAAGATCATCTTGCCTTGACCGTCATGGATGGATGCCTGAGTTTATGTTCCACTGCTTCACACTTACCTATTCTCAACCTTCTACCGGATGTGACTACCCTTCTGGAACAGGACCTTGTCCTACTCGCATTCTCCATTCTCCCTTGCCTGCGGCCTCACCTCAGGTCTTATCGCACTAACTTCCCTGGTCGGAAGCCTGAGCTTGCGTCAACACTTTCTGCATCCTCTACCTGATACTGGTCATTGCTTCCCTTCGAGAACGGGACCTTTATACTCCAATTGCCTTCCACCTCTTGGCTCTGCCTGATGACATTGACTGTAGGTCATCTTGCACTAACTGCTGGGTGTGGTAGCCTGTTTATGGATCCACTAATTCAATACATCCTCTGTCTCATGCCTGGTTGCCACTTCCCTACTGAAACGGGACCTCATTAACTCATTTGCTTCCATCCTCCTACCTCTGCCAGGTGGTATCGGATACTAGTTATCTCTCCTCAATTACCAGGCCTGGAAGCCCATTTCTACAATCAGCTGTTTCAACTTTATTTGCTCTCTACCGGACCAACGCTTGCTGCTCCCTCCTGGACTTGAGCCATGTACCGAATGTGCCTTCACCCTCATACGTTATCTGGCGTGTCATGTCCAGGTCGTCTAACGTCACCTACCTTGGTTAGGAGCATGCATCTGCACCTGCAGGTCCATCCTTATGCATTTTCTATCTCCTACCCAATTATCACTTCTCTCCAGACATAGAACCCCTCTGCTCTGAATGACTTGCATCTGTCCTCACCACTCACCATCCTGCATTTCCATGGAACATTATAATTGACCCCCTTAGCCTCCTTTCCCTCATGATTTGGACCTTGCCAGTTGGTTTGTATCTATCTCAATCCAATTCACTCTCACTCAAATCAAATCACTCTTTATTTATATAAGGCGCCTTTCTTAAACCAAGGCGCCTGTACAATATTACAAACAACAATAAATAATTAAAACAGCATTAAAATATTCAAAAGTCATTATAGGCTTTACTAAAAAGATAGGTTTTCAAAGCTCCTTTAAAACTTTGGACAGTCGGGCAGTCTCGCACCTGACGAGACAGAGAATTCCACAGGGTTGGGGCCATAAAACTAAAAGATCTGGCCCCTGAAGTTTTTAAACGAACCCTGGGAATCTCTAGCAATCCCTTATCAGTGGATCGGAGAGAGCAGGGGGACAGGGGGACAAAGGAGATCTTTCAGGTAAGACTGTATCAGACAGTCCACAGATAGATGCAAATGTTCCAATAGCACACCATGGTCCACAGTGTCAAATGCTGCAGAGAGATCAAGAAGGACCAAGATGGAACAGGTCCTTCGATCTCTCGCTATTAGGAGGTCATTTAGTACCTGAACAAGTGCTGTCTCGGTACTATGCCTTTTGCTAAATCCAGACTGGAAAGAATCATAGACATTGTGGCTGGTCAAATGTTCATCTAACTGCAATGCAACCACCTTCTCAATAACTTTACCCACAAAGGGTAAGTTAGAGACAGGCCTGTAGTTTGCCAGACAGTCTGGGTCCAAGGAGGACTTCTTAAGAAGGGGCTGAACCACAGCCTACTTGAGAGGATTTGGAAAAATCCCCCTCTCCAAGGACCTCCAGACTATCTCAGCAAGGATGGGGCCGATTTTATCCACACAACCCACAATTTGACTGCCTCCTGGACTTCCTTGCTGCAGGTCTCCCCTTCCAGCTGCTGTACAAATTTATTTTTCTCCTTCAGGTATGAGAACCTCATCCTTCTTCACTCCAGCACCTTCCATCTTTTCCACTCATTGTTTGAAGCCTTTGCCAGATGTGGGACTCATGTATCTCAACTCAGTTGCTCTTGGTATTTGGCTTCATTCCTTGGCCTTCCGTGGATCATCCTCTAGTGACTTGCTACAGATTTCTCTCATTCCACTGCCATTCACTGAGGAGTTGACCCGGTCCTGTTCCTTTCTGCACTGTATGTCATCCAGCTTCGTCTAGGTTGTCTCCTTCCCCAGATCATTCCTTCAGTCCATTAAGATTCACTCTGGACATTCCTTCTATTTTTGGATAGCTGCCTTTTCATCTCCACCTTACAGGCTCAGGGCTTTGTCTTCTTTGATGTGGCTCTTTGGGCATATTACCTTATCTCCGGACAGTATTCCTCCCTGGTCAACTACTCCTCCCATTTATCCATCTCATACTCCTACTCTGGCCATTCTAACAGCTTCCGTCCACTACTCAGTGGATCACTTGTTCATTACACCTGAGGAACACTACTTCTAGCAAACATCCCTTGGATAACATGCCTCATAGACTCTTATGTCATCATAGAGTTTTCTGTACCACCCAATCAACTCCGCACAATTGTACCTGGAATCTCACTCAAATGGACAATGGAAAGAACTCATCCATCTCTATTGGATACTCCTTATGAATCCTGTCTATTCAATCTATTCAATCTCGGTGGCTTCCCTGTCTGCTGTGTCTCACAGGCTATCCTCGTACACAGAAAGGACTTAAATTATTCTGCTATGCTCTGACTCCGTAACCATTATCATTGCTATGGATACCAGGAATCGCAAGATACCTCATACCACTACGTTTTACCTTCTACAGTCTCTCCTACCAACATTGACTCTGTTGACCATGTTACTTGACTCCTACTTTCTTCTTTCTCAACAGGCATTGCTTCTCCTAAGACCTTTACAGCTGCCTTCCCAGAACTCCCATTGTTGGATCTCCCGCGTCTATCTGCTTTACTAATATCATGCTATCCAAACCACTGTTTTCTAGCTCCTAGACATTACCAGATCTCGAACAAACATCTGCATTTCTTCATCTTATTACCATCAGTCAAGTCAGCTGCCCATCCAGTGGTCCTTCTAGTCTATCCTTCATGAATTATCTCCATTACTCTCTCCAGTGAAGATTTTCACCAAGAACAGACTCCTCTGATTCTCAGTCCAGAAACCACAACCATTATGGAGAATTCACTATCCCAGTCTTGCCTCTTGACAGGTCTTAATCAACCATAGCACTAGGCTCCTCTGGCATTCCACACCACTCGACCACACTACCAACCCAGCCTATAGAATCTTCCATATATCCACTTCCAAGCTCTCCTCCAGTATTTGGGCAGCGGATTACCTGTAAACCAGTGGTGTCATGCCCATAGGGCCCGAGGGGGCATGTGCCCCCCCAATATCATTGCTCAAAACTAGTATAAAATACCTGCAAATGTATTTTATTTTCTAGAAAATCACAAGATCTAAAACAATATTGACTTTTTGAAGTCATAAGTGGTGGGCGGGGGATCTGTTGACTCCGCCATGCATCAAAAGTAGATTTTCAGACACCATCTTGCTCTGTGCGCCAAGGAGGACAAACTGAGGAGAAGACCGGCATGAGAAAAACTAAGCAAAACTGCAACCAGGAAGGGTAAACATTCACCTGTGGTGGGCCACGTTATTGAGTGAGATCAGCGTGGGTGTATATGTGCCACTGCTATGTCCCAGGAGAGGAGTACTATCAGTACCAGCAGCAATAGAGGCGGGTGAGTCCAAATGACTTCATTCATTGGTCTGGGTTGGCTTGTAAAATGGCTCTGTTCTTGGAGGACGTTGTATGTGACAGGGGATGGGGCAGAGTGCGTGAGATAACAAGACTAATTCTTCCGAGCAGTGTCCAGTGTTCATCAACTACTTGATGAGCCAGTGTCAGCCCGCAGACAAGGATTTCTGTGTTTGGAAGGCTGAGGAGTGGCGTCCACCTGGAATGTGTTCTCTGTCACCCATTTTTTTTTTTTTGCAGGTACCTCTTCTCCAAATTGTCGATTCGCTCCCCCTCCCCTTCTGACTTTAAGGTTTTGTTTTTCCTTTTCTCAGGTAATGACTGTGTGAGCAGAGTTTTGTTTCATTTCCTTTCTAAAGCATCATGGAAAGGAAAGGAAATGAAACTCTGCTACATCAGCCCATCACCAGAGAAAAGGAAAAAAGTTGCATCAGACGTCCTAGTGTCTCTCCTTTGAATGGTTAGCTTTCATTCCTTTTCCCTGAAAACTCAGAGACAAATTGTAACTTAACCAGGTAAAAAGAAACCTGAATTTGATTTGGGGAGTTCAGTTTTTAGCTTTGAAGTGTAGGCAGAAATGCTCATGGAACACAAAACTATGCCATTTTTTTTGTAACTCTACCATGCTGGATTTTGACTTTTCTTTCTTGGCATGTCTCCTTATTAAAGATAATATATAATGAGCATCAGGGATCCTGGGGTCTCACTGACTGTAATAACTGCAACCCACATAATTATCTTCAGAAGCTTTTGTAGGCATATGGGGCCAACACAGTGACTCTTGGAGCCGATATACAGTGGCTGTCGGGGTGATAGACTTTAGGGCACACAGAGACTCTCCATACCGCCATGCCATAAAAGTGCTTTAACAAAGCCCCACTTAGTGGCCAGGCAAGGATTGTGTGTGTGTCTGGGAGGAAATAGTGAGAGTTGTCGCTATCAGTGACCAGCAAGGATACTTGGGTGGGACGGGTGTTGGAGGGCTGTCTCTGAATGCCACAGATACTTGGCATGAGGCAGGGTATGTTGGGGTAGCACCACACACCTGGGATACTTGGACATGGTGTTGGGGTGTCACTGGACTGTGCAGTCCCACTGGGAAAGCAACAGAAGCCACAGTCCTGGGACCCAGAGCAACAGGAGTAATGGATCCCCCCCCCCGAACAAAGCAACATACTTAGTGGAAGTGACCAATGCAGACCAGCCTCTGGCATCTGCAAAAAGACAGTGGTCTATGCCATGAGCTGAGCAGTTGTGGGGTCTGGGGAGCAAGAGAATCAGAGGGAATACTGGTGATAAGAGTTCTCCTGGGTTCAATGTAGGGGACACAGAGGGACACGACTGTTGGACCACCCCAGACACCAACAGAGAGCTGTAAAAGTTTGGTTTTTGGGAATGAAAGAATCCCGTACTCAGCTGGAGCAGCAGGAGTGAACTGTGCCACATTCACTACAGCTTGATCTGCCGGGATGCCCTGTGGTGCTGAGAGGCAGGCAGAGAGCCAACCACTCGCCACCAAGGACAAGCCAATCAAAGTGGGGCAGATGTCCATGCAGCAGCAGAAGTTCAGTAGGGTAAGGGTTAAACACAGTGGATGGGTTTGTTTGTTTTATTATTAGTAGTAGTAAACTGTAATAATTTATTCATTGTTATTGGGCAGTTTGTGGATGCACTTTGCAAGAGGTTGAGTATGGTGTTGGCGCCCACTCAGAGGGCAGCACACACCTCCCCTTAAATCATTAGCTTTCACTGTAGTTCAAGTGGCTTCTGCTTGTTTGCATAGATAAGCCCCCTCCCCCCAAAAAGAAAAGTTGGCTCTTGTTCAAATGTTAGGGATGTGATTATTGTCTGGGGTAGGTTATTTCATCCACCCCCACCCCTGGGTTGTCGGTCTGTGTTGTATTTTATTGTCATTCGTCTGTTTCTGTTTGGAGGGTTTGCAAGAGAAGGTCTCTTATCTGGGTGTGGTGTTACCACAAATACCACCCCTGTCATTTGTCAGTGTTGGAGGGTTATTAGTAATGGCATTAATTTGTTGTTATTAGGCTTGCTCTGATTTGAGAGCCTGCAGGATGTGGTTGTGCTCTTGAATAGTGTGTAAACTGTGTGACTTGGAGTGGGTTCCCCCCCCCCAGGCAGTAGGAGTTTTACAAGTAATATTAATTAGTATGATCTTTTATTATGCTGTTCTGACAGTTTTACTTTTGTTAGCAATACTAAGTACAGTGTATTGCAAGCTGGCTTGCTCTGTTTGCAGTACTTTGTTTGAGGGCCTGTTGGTAGGAGATGGTACTGATGTTTATTTATTTATCTATTTATTTTTATATTAGTCTTTGGTAACTGGTAGGTCCACTAGGCACAAGTGCCTGTTTTCAGGGGTGACCTGGGAGCACTGGGCGGTTAAGTGACTTGCTTAGAGTCACACAGTATGCAAGTGGAGGCTGTGAGAATCAAACTCAGGTCTGGTCTGCTGGATGTATCACACTCATTCACACCTCATTCCTCTAACCTCTAGGCTATACTGCCAGCCCAAATGTGATGAATTATTCCCACCTACATTTATTTCTGTCTTGCATTGCTCACCATGGTCTCTGTCATGCGTGTTCATGGTTTTTCTTGGTTATTTGCAGTTTCATAATAAAAAATGCAACTTTTATTGAAACATACTTTGGCACTAAGCATAAGAAACCCACTATTTGTATATTGATTAAGAATGTGCTACACATTCAGTCATTTTGCTTGCAATTTAAAGACAAGTGCTGACATGATAAGATGAGAGGTATGGTCCAGACTTCCGAGGTCAAATAGCACCTGTGCAGATAAATAATTTATCTGACAGCTTACCATTGTATATTTCCTTTATACAATAAGGGATGCTTTCTGACACTGCAGGGACATTTGCTTTGAAGCTTCTCTGCCTTACCGCTGCCTACATTGCCTCCCCTGTGGCCCATATCGTTAACCTATCCTTAGACTCTGGGGTTATCCCAGACCTGTGGAAGGTGGCACGGGTTGTTCCTGTGCTCAAACAGGGCAACCCCAGGATCCTTGACAACTACCATCCGATTGCCATTCTGCCTGCCATCAGCAAGCTCCTTGAGAAAGTTGTGGCTGGACAACTCTTGGATTATGTCCAGGCTCATGAGCTTCTGTCTCCCTCGCAGCATGGCTTTCGAAAAGGGCACAGCACCACCTCTGCACTTGTCTCTGTCACTCTGGGATAAGGGCTGCTATGGACCAGGGCAGACTCTCTGGGGCCATCTTTATTGATCTCTAAAGCCTTTGACCTTGTTGACCATGCCTTGCTATGCTCTCAACTTGGGTCTTTGGGCTTATCCTCCGGCCCTGAGTTGGTTCTCCAACTACCTTCATGGAAGGCAGCAACTGACCAAATATAGTAAGGTGCTCGGACGCGCCACCCTGTTTCTCAGGGGTCCCCAGGGTCAGTCCTTGGGCCCCTGCTTTTTCCATCTTCATCAATGACCTTCCCTCCTCGGCGGCCTCCTGCAGGGCTGTCCTGTATGCTGATGACCTTGTTATCCTCGCTCGTTCAAAGGATATTGGGGTCATTAACCACCAACTGAGTGAGGGTTTCAGGAGTATCCATTCCTGGATATCATCCCATAAGCTGGTCCTAAATCTTAAAAAGACCCAGGCCATGCTGTTCAGTTCCCTGGCCAAGTTAAAGGCCTCCTCTGTTCCTATGTGCATCTTGGGTATTGATGGCACTCCTGTTCTCACCACTGATTCCGTCAAATACCTTGGGGTGACACTTGACCCGCAGCTCGATATTGGTCAACATATCCAAAATGCGTGTAGAGCTGTTAACTGGAAACTGGGTCTGGCTTACAGGGCAAAGAATAACCTTACTTCGGCTGCTCGCCTAGCACTGTCTAGAGGGGTGTTTCTGCCATCCCTCTGTTATGGGCTCCTTTTGTTTGTCAATACCTCCAAGATCCACCTCTCTAGATTGACCGTTGCCTATAATAACATCTGCCATTTTGCTCTTGGAGTCCCTCGTCTCACTCACCACTGTGATCTGTACAGTAAGCTCAACTGGCTCTTCCCATCCAATTATTTGAATTTTGTTTGGGCAGCTTCACAGGTAAGGTACTGGGTACTGGCACCCCCCTCGACTGGTGGAGCTTCTTGTGCCAGCAGCCCCTTCTACTCCCCTAACGTCACTGGGCCCTGCTATCCTTAAGGTCCCTCCTACTCATATCAAAATGGGGGACAGGGACTTTGCATCATGTGCCCCTAGACTGTGGAACTCCTTTCCTGTCCACGTCCGGACCTCCCCCCAGTCGGGCCTACGCACCTCCCTGTGGAACCACTTGAATCTCTCGTCAGTATGTGACATTTGTTTCTTGCAAAAAGTGAACAAAATTGAATTTTCTGCTATTTTTTACTAATTATAAAAAAAAAAACTAAAAGGTAACTATAAATGAAACACCACTCATTTTGTAAATATCTTTCTGCTGAACACCTTTCGTTCTCATAGTATTATGCTATCATTCTTTGTTTTAAAGTTATTTGCATTTGAATATGGGAATACGTGACATCACTGCTATGCAGATAAATGATAATGACATAAATAATGTATGGATACATGGTGATTAAATCACTACTGCATAGATAAATTTGATTTATTCAATGGCTGTGCAGATAAATGGATTTATTAAATGGGTTTTGTGTCCATGTAAGGTATTAAATAATCCAAAAAAATTGATTAGCAGTTTCACAGGTGAAAGTGCTAATTGGCTTCAAAATGCATAGTATATGGCACAGACTGGTTAGAAAAATGAAAATTCTTTTTTTAATGTGTTTTGTATGTGTAAACTTGAATAAAAACATAAAAATGTTTAGCAGTCTAGTGCAATACAGTTCAGAAAATGGATAGCACCACCCTCTGATACTGAATAGCATTATGCTATGCTATACTAGCTATTTAATACCCTGCCATGCCTATTGCATGAATAAGGGGATATCAAGGGGGACTGTGTGATAAGCGGTTATCTTGTGGAGTTGCCATTGACCTCAAGTAACCTCACGAGTGGTGGAGCGTGATGTAATAACTGTGTGTATAAATGAAATTTATACACACAGTTACTCAAATAAATGGATTCATCATACTCTGTTTATTGTCATCCCTATTGCATATATGTAAGTAATACATGGAAAAGATTACCCAGTAAACAAAGTATCAGCAAGAACAGATGCCCTGTGTCATTATTTTTCATGCAAAACATTTATAGTAGATGACTGTAATAATTTGACTATTCAAATGGTGCATTTCTGGCTTTTAGCAGGTAATTAATTAGTTAGGGATGTACTGTAAATAGCTAGCTGATTCACTGCATGGTAAAAGCCACCAAAATGCACCATTTCAGTTAGTTTTCAAAATTGCTTTGAAATACAAGAGGTCACTGTGACAGACTGAACAAAGAAAAAAGTATCATTGTGACAACATTTAGCATGTTAAGGAAAAGCTTCCTGGCCTTCTAAAAGTCACCAAAATGCACCATTTGACCTCAATTTTTCAAAATGTTCCCAGGGGAGCATGCCCCCAGACCTCCCTAGAGAAATTTTGATTTTGTGCCCCTCCAAAATTTCTGGTTGCATGATGCCCCTGCTGTAAACCTAATCAGCCGTAGCCACCTCAGTGCATCTCATGGACAATTATACCATGGAAATACCCATATTTACTTCAGCCAGCGGACCAGCAGAGAATATACAGTATAGTTATGACATCAATGGCCAATTAAGCTATCCAACTCCTTGTACTGAACTTCCAATCATTCTCTATACATATTCAGTTACCATCTGAACTGCATATGCCAATTTCCCTTTTGTCTACAAATCACTTATAGCATTTCTCCTATCAGGCACTCAAAAACTCTGCTCAGCTCCTTCTTCCAGTTCATGGATGCTTATTTTGCAACTTATCGCCACTACTGAATTCCTTACCTCAGACTTTACTGTGAAACATCAAACCTCCCACAAGTTGGATCATTCACCTATGACTTCACAAATCATCGCATTTCACCATTCACCAACTGGCAGCTTATAAATCAGATCATGCTCTCCCTGTACATTGCGTCTCTGTAATCCATTTGGACAATCATCCATCATTACCTTGGAAATCTGGACTTCATTCACCCTTTTTTCAACTAGATCTGCTTCACACTCAGGATTCTACTGCTCCTTCAGAAAAGACCTACTTCTTCAACCTCAGGATTGTCCTCCAAACAACATCACCCATGAATCGAGGATGGACCATCATCTCTCCAAGAAGCTCACCTTCCTCAAAACTAGCTATGGTTACTAGAACCTAGGTCCTTCTCCTCTTAGTATGCCCAGAGGATGGGCAGACAAATGGCCGTGGGTTCTCAGAGGTTTCCCCCGGGGGGTTTTCCTTTCCTGACTGCCAGCAGTCATACTCTCTGTGAGTTGGAGGAGGTATCTTTTTGAGCCTATTCCCTACAAATTCCTACCTACATACCTACTACTCAAGGGTGGGAATAGAGTAAAGCCACAAAAAGTACTGCAAGTTGCACAAGCACTAATACCCCATCACTATTCCCCAAACATTGAATCATTTTTGCACTCTAACCCCTTCCCCTCTGACAAAACCTAAGAATGAGGTGAAGCGCTGGGGGTGTTAGATCATATTGCTGTGGTCCAAATTAAGTATTTCACTGAAGAGCTCCATTGCCAACCTGGTATTTTGAAAATGCAGCAACCCTGAATGTGCTCACTTGAAGATTGTGCTGCATGGCTTGTTTGTGCTGTCAGCTCAGTAGAGCACTAGGTGTACCTTTAGTTTGTAAGCAAAATACCATGTTCTAGATTTGCAGCACTGCACCTGTGACTTGCAGCATGATTGTGGCACAACCCCAACACATGCACTGATATGTTGGACCACATAAAGGTGATCTAACTACCATGGACATCTTCCATGACTTGTGGTGACTCTGGATCCCCATATGACACATGCATTAACATTTGATGCATGTGTCATTATATATAGAATAATATATTGGGTGGTGTGTAACAAGAATTTTACACACACTGAGGAATGGATGCCACATAAACCCGGAAGCAAAGTTCAAGGGGTTTATCTAGGCATCCAACATCGAGGGTGTGTGTAAAATTTGAGTTTCTCACACCACCCCATATTTTATTTTATATAATTGCTGGGTTTAGCTTTTTTGCCACAGAAATCATATAAAATAAAAGACTTTCTGTGCAGCTGCAGTTCGGTTTGGTTTTAGCATGGTCCACAGTTGCGTGCCAAAAGCTAACTTTGTTTTTTCCTGGTAGTTTTAGAAGAGATTGGTTTTTTTTTGTTTTTTTTTATAATATTGCAAGATTTACCACTGAGTCCATGTGACAGTGCAGTCTCTGGCAGCAAGCAAGGCAGCCAGTGGTCAGAATGAAAGAGCTGCGGCTGGTGCTGCGTGAAGCGAGGGAAACCCAGTGTGTCTTTGCCATTATCAACACTCCTTTATAACAGCAAATTACACCACGGATTTCCCTATGGGAAAAAGCTAAACATAGTTTTTACATAGAGAACAATGTATAGGCAACTGTGTGTTTTGGATTTTTTCACACATCCAAGGTGTGTGATTACCCATAAACCTTGAGAGCAAAGCTTGAGAGGATTATGAGATCATCACACACCAAGATTGTGTAAAAAAAAAAAAAACATAAAAATACAGTTGCCTATGCTTTATTTTTTATAAATAATTTACCAGCGCTTGAAAAGCGAGCCAGAAACAGTTTTCAGAGAATGGAATGCCTTTACTTCTGGATTAAAAAAAGGAGCATTTGCAGAGAGTCAGCAACCAGTTTTCCTCACCCAGTGTGGTGGTTCTCCTCATTACCCAGAGATGGCAGGAGTGGGCCTGTAATTGGCGATCAAGATCCACAGCAAGTAGCAGCCGGAGCAGTCAAGTCGGCAGAATGGATGAGTTTGTCCATCCCCCTCACAGCAACATCCATTTAAGTGAGTCTGTCAGTTTCAGTCGGTGCCAGCAGACAGTGCAGTCATGATGAAGGATAGAACTGTGATTGCCCACATCGGGTCACTGCATCATCATCGTGGTGAAGCTGCAGTCGGTGGCACAAGTTTTACTTTTTTTATAGGCTTTTCTGTGACTGACACTGAACAAGAGGACAGGGACTGCCTGTATGAAGCATCGGAGACTCCTGCAAGCCACTAACGGTAAGTGGACTTCACTAGCAGTCTCGAGACAAGCATTCCCACTCGAGGACAAGGGGCTGCACAGAAAGTGTTCTGAAAACACCATAATAACAGACGCTCTGCTTATTATGGTGTTTGGCTAGCTATAGTCCATGTATTAAAGGGTTCACCAGTTATTATATTACTGTGAAGTGATCAGAGTACTGTAAATACAGCAAAACATTTGAAAATAGCATTCAGATCATTTGCTGCATTTAAGATGCTACAGGTGCAGCCCACAAATGGGCTTGTGCCTGGGCATCACATCTGACAATCCACCCTAAAAGTTCATATCCAAGTTGGAACATAACATTTCTGTATTCTCAGTCAAGAGTCCCAGGTCTAAATCTTAACAGGAACATATACTTTTTTTTTTTTTTTTCACAAAAATGTTCAGTCAGACTTTCTTAGGAGTCATGATCCAGGGTGGTGTACTACATTTCATAGAAAAACAAAAATAGTTTAGTAAAACAATTTGTGTGAGTAGGAAATGTTGTTGTCAGGGCACATTTCTGCCAGGAAGAAATCATGGCAGCTTTACAACCTGAGCCTGGATTTGAAGCCATTTCTCTGAATTCAAGGTATCTACTGTATTATAGTTAGGTGTATTTCAGAATAGAAGTGATACAAGGCAGGTTTAGAGTAGCAGGTGGGAAGCAAAGTGGTGTAAAGGTGGAGTGCTGGTTAGTGAGGTGAGCCAATAATTAAGAGTTAGGCACTAAAGAGCTGAAACATTGTAGTGGGGATATCCTTTGCATATGTTTATTCATTTACAAAGTTTGCCCAGGAAGGCACACTAAACAAGAGTTCATTTCCAGGAGTGACCTGGGGGGGAAGGGTTAGAAGAGTAAATATGACATAATTAATACACAAGCAATGAAGATACAAAAAGAAATACAGGAAGAGCACTTAGAGCAGCAAGGGACGTGTTTTGTAGAGCCTTATGAAGCTTCTGCGGTGTTATGTAGGCCCTGTACATAAAATTCAGCTGTATCTGGCACAGTTTATTGCTCCGGGAGCTGGTGTTAAGGTGACATGATGTCTCACGCCACACTTTGGAATTCATGGGCGTGCAAAGGCATCACTCCCATTTAGACCCAACTGATGTCTACCAGGCATGGGTGTGCTCCACCTCTAATAATGCAGTACAAAACCAAAAGGGGCTTCATGCAGAGCTAGGGTTTGTAAAGTTCCTCTTCAAAATGAGTTGGGCTGTGCCACCTTAAGCCATGGTCCAGGGTTTCTCCCAACCGTCCATGTATAAGCAGGTATGGGAACATGTCCCCCACTGGCAAGCCCCATTCCATTCTTAGTTCTAGAAACTGATCAGGCACCTACCCCTGTATAAATGCACTACATTTTCCAGGCCTTTTTTCCTTCCAAACAAGCAGTTTTTGGTGAAGGTGTACTGAATACCCTTCCTTCTCCCTAAGTGTAACCATGATACTAGAGTAGGGGGAAGAACCTTGAGGGATGCCAATTTTATGTGAAGCAAGCCACACTTTAGCTGTATTTCTCAGTGAAAGGATTATTTGTGAGTGGCAGGCTGTGGGACCATAGGGACCTGGTCAGACAATCTCTTTTGAGGTCTCCACCCAGTTCCTCCTCGTCCAATGCCAGCCAAGCAGGCCCACTGTTGTTCTCCCACATGGGCAAGAAAGCCAGTTGTGAAGCCCAAATGTAATGCTGGAAATGGAGTAGAGCAGCTTGCTCCTATTCAGCTGAGATGTATACTATACTTCCCCTGATGTGGGCATTCTTTCCATTCCACAGAAAGCTGTGGAGTATAGAAACATTGAAACTGACAGCAGATAAGGACCTGCCCAATTTCATTGTGGTTGCTTTCACTGCAGACCCTCCTTGGTCTATGGAACTGTCTCTTCCACCCCCTTCCTTTCCATTATGATTGCCTTGTGGATATCCCAGGCTTTTTTGAATCCCACCACAGTTTTCACCCCCACTACCTCCACTGGAAGACTGTTCCAGGTACCCACCACCCTTTCTGTGAAGAAGTATTTCCTCACATCTCTCCTGAACCTACCCCCCTCTGGATTCATATCATGTCTCCTTGTTTTAGAGCACCCTTTCCTCTGAAGAATACCTCCCACCTGTACTTTATTAACCCTGTGAGGTATTTAAAGGTCTCAATCATATCCCCCCTCTTCCTCCTCTCCTCCAGGGTGTACATTTTCAGTTCCTTTAGCTTCTCCTCATACAGCTTTTGATGTAGACCCTGTACCATCTTGGTAGCCCTCCTCTGGACCACCTCTACTCTGTCTATGTCTTTCCTGAGATATGGTCTCCAAAACTGGACACAGTACTCCAGGTGAGGTCTTACCAATGACCTTTATAGGGGCAACACCACGTCCCTCTTATTTATTTATTTAAAAGTTTCACCAGGAAGGCATACAGAAAATTGCTAATTTCCAGATGCATCCTGGTGGGGGAGGAATAGAGATAACAGTTTACAATAAGTAACAATATATATACAGTATTAGAATAACAGTACACACCAGCTGCAAAGAGATGGCATTAGGATAGAACAATTGCCATGGATTAAATGAATTGCAGGTTACAGATAACATACCATTTCAATACAGGACAGCAGACATAGAAATAGCCACTGAATACAAGTAACATGTTGTGGATAATCACCCAGTCACAATTAATAGCAAACAGTAATGGTAGAATACAACATTATCAGTAGAAATGAGAAAATGTTGAACAAATGGATTGGCAGATTCCAGGAACAACAGAGCAAGATATAGAACTGGGCATGGTGTGGAGGGATTGATACAGAGAGGGTCACTCACTGCAGCGGTAGTGCTTGTAAGTCCTAAAAGCTGTACCACAAGAAACAAGCACTTGTCAATGCCGAATGTATCCTTGCATGGTTTATGTGGCAGGAGTGTATTGTGTTAGTTGAATCACAAGTGAAGGTTACTAAATAAATCCTCACCTGCTGCAATGCTTTGCAGGTTTGCCAAAAAGCTCATGACATTATAATAGCCTTGTCGTGCCCTAAAACCAGATATGATGTTCTAGTGATGCCCATGCAGCTCACTCCTGAAGGGTTACAGAATTCATGTAATAACTACGTCCTGAACCCCATACCTTGTCTTGGTGGGGTCCCAGAGCTTCCCCCACAAAACAGTAAAGCTAAATATGAGAAGATGTATATGGCCCACAGTTGTTTCTGAACCAAGAAAAGAGGTAGAGGATCCCAGAGGAGGAAGCAACTTCTGGTGGGGGTCTTGATCATTAGAGAGGTAGATTTGGGAACAGGAAAGGAGGGAAAGAAGAAGGAGGTGCCTACCTGGGGCCTTGGCTCAAAGGAATGGAAAATGAATCCTAAAGATCACTAGGATAGTGGGGCTGAAGTGGAAGTTGGATGTCTTTGTCCACCTGGGGACTAATGACCTGGATAGGGATGGTGCTATGGACTTGGGACCAACTTGGAGGGATAAGGGCCTGTACATGGGTGATGGTGGTTTGCATCTGTCTGCAAAGGTAATTACAGTCCTCAGTGGATGGTTTAAATGCAACTTTCATAAAAATTTTAACTAGCCAAGGATGTTGGCAAAACAAATCAAGGAGGCATAAACTCCCCACAACAAAGTAAATCAGAGAGAAGGAGGAGTGGAAGGGATATAAATTCCCAGGGTACAAAATAAAGAAAAGGAGGGGATAAAAAGAAAGGGATGAAACCTGAGCTGTAGAAAGAAAGGGAAAAGGAAGCAGGCAAAAGGAAAAGGGGGTAGGCAAAGTGGTAAAATGTGGAAGGATATGTGTGCAAATACATGAAGTCTAGGAAATAAAATCCTGGGCCCGGAGACCATCATGGCAGAGGCAGACCTGGATATCATGCCCATTATTGACTCACGGTGCATAGGAACCCACAACTCAGACATGGCCATTCCAGTCTATGATCAGTTCAAGAAAGCTATGGTGGGAAGGAAGGTAGAAGAGATGGGCTCTATGTAAGGGAGCATATCAAAGTGATGGAGATACAGGGAATCTGGGGGGTAGAGGAGTTGGAGGCACTATAGGTCACTCTGGAGACAAAAATAAAGTCACTATCTGCAGCGGTGTGATCTATACACCTCCAACACATGTGGAAAAATTAGATAAAGCAGTATTGGAAGCCATTAGCACAGTGGCAGAAAAAGGGGAAGTGCTACTGGTAGGTGACTTCAGTCTGCTGAATGTAGATTGGAGCCTCCCAGCTGCAGCTTCAGCTAGAAACAGGGACATCCTAGACTCCCTACAGGGGGCATTTCTCAGGCAGTTAGTCAGGGAGCCCACTCATGATTAAGCAATTTGGTGCTCACTAACAGGCATAGTATTGCAAACGTCAAGATGGGAGTCTACCTGGGGACCGGTGATCACTGTGCAGTGTGGTTCAACATAAACTGCACTACTGTACTCCTATATTGAGTTTTTTGCTCTGTTGTACGTTTATCATTGTAGCACGTTCCTGTGTCCACTTCCTCCATGTTACACTTGGGTATGAGCCTTGGCCTATTGTGCATTTTCTGGTCACCAATTCAAACACACATACATAAATAAAGAAATTCTGACATATGCCACTTTGAGACCACTATTATAAACTCAATTTGACTGTTATGTAAACAGAAGGTACACATTTCATTTCATTTTTTGTTATACTTGTTAGCTGATGAGCAATTTTGCCCATTTTCACAGGCGACAAGTTTTATTTTTAAAGCCATACAACATGAAAACAATTCAATACAGTACAGACCCAGTAAAACACAATATAAAAAATAATGTTAATACTAATGAAATAAACAAACACATCCTTCTTCTGAGTCAGCTGCTGCAGTGTTTTCTAAAGTGGAGGATCAAATGTGTTAGCAGTATTTAAAAATGGAATATCTGAAGGGGATTCCAGTATAAATCATCAGGCATGCAAATTTCGTAGCCCCATACATCCTGTAAGATGTTTGGGGTGAGAGTTGTAGACTTCTCCAGGAAAAGAGAGGATTTTTTTTATATATAAAACAAGAATTAAGCACCAGGCTTTTTTCATGTTGTTGATGTTTGTTTTATTAAGCAAAACATTAAACAAACATTTGTTTACATTTTTAGTCATTTGAAAGCAGTAAAGGAAGTATATTTGTAGGTCTGTATTGCACACAATCCTACAGAGAACACATGCCTGTACCAGGGATCTATCTTACTAGCTAACTCAAATAAAGAGCTCTGTTCAGAGCTGATATGGCTGTGGAGAGCTTTTGGAATGCTTTTACCCATTATTTCTGATGAATTTGCACAATGCAGATCTGCTGAGAGGCAGTTTCAATGTGGTCTTCCTTTTACACATTTTTACAATGTAGTTTCCAAGAATATGCCTGCTGATTGCTATACTGTATATTTAGCCTGGATAGTTCACAGAAGAAATGGCATCCTATTTTCTGGTGGTGGAGCACTGGCAGTAGAATGCTGGAATGTGTCATGCATAGGCATGAGCTGTGTGCAGGCAATAACGCCCAATGGCCATACACCTCAGGTGCTTGCATGCAGATCCATCATCCCGGTGTCATTGCACTGCTCTGTGCGGGTGACAGCCGATGCTGTACCCACTCACACAGGTCCCAGTACAGGCATGTTACAGCTGACCTCCCATTCATTTGTACAATTGGGGAACCATGGATGCACTATCCATAGCCTGGAGCATACACTGCAAATTACATTGCAGAATACCGAACCCCATGGCACCCAGGATACCTCCAGCAGCAGTCTGAAGGGTGGTATGTTACACAGGGAACAGGAAAGAGTGTGGGCATGCAGTGGTGCATGTCAGCAGGAAGATACAGCATCGACAAGGCATGCATTGGAGGCATGTCAATTCCAGCTTATGGTTTACCAGGGACATACATACAGCTGCATACACTGGTGGCTCCACAGCTTGTGTAGTACCCAATGCATGGTACAGCCACTTGGGTCATTCTGGAGTGCATGTCCCCAGCCCGAGTTCAGTGCAGTTGATGGCTGGCTTTGGCAGGGTGTGGAGGGCAGTGCCAGTCCCCACAACAGGTCGGGTATGGGGGAGTGGGGGTGTCTATATACCAAGGTGGTTGGTGGGGGTTCTCTATGCTATGGATATGGACCGTGGTTTCCTCTGGAGCGATTGGGTCTGGGGGGGGCCTACACTTTGGAGTTCTTCGGGAATGGAGTTGGATCAATCAGGGATGGGAGGAGGAACCTCTAGTCCACCAGGGCTGCCAGGCTGCTGTGCACCTGGGTGCACTTCCGCAGCCCACCTGTGAGTGGCTGGTCAGGTTAGGCCAGCTATTCATGGCCTAACTGTGGGCTGCACTGCTTTGAACTGTGAGGGGTGCATTCCCACTGAGTATGCAGCAGCGCGGCATATGCATGGGAACACACCCTCAACTTGCAAGGCATACTATTTGTGTGCACCTGGCCCATTCCTTGTGACCAGCACATCCTGCATATTTGAAAATTATGCCGTGGTGCATTGTTGGAGTTGTGCTACACATCTCCCTTTTCCACCAGGATGCACCATGCATCTCCTTTGAATATGGGGGCCCTGGACTAGGCTACCCTGAAGAGATACATTATCAAAATGATAAAATCGTGACTCCACTGAAAACAAGATATTGCATCTAACTTTGGACAGCCTGAGTAAATACAGTGCGAAAGTGTGTAAATGAAGATCCCTATCACAATGAGATAGCATCTCCCCTTCGCTATCCAGGATACAAAATATAGGATAAGAAATATTTAAAGGAAATGTACTCTGAACTGAACTTCACTGACATAAACAAATAGTTTCTTTATTATTTTATAACATATTAGAATGCAGTATTTATTTTGAATGTTGTGGCCATGAGGATGGTGTGTACAGAGCATGTGTGTGTGTGTATGTGGTACAAAATATAGAATAAGACATATTTAAAGGAAATCTGCTCTAAATTGAACTTCATTGTGTTCACTGACATAAACAGTTTCTTGTTTTATAACATATTATAATGAAGTATTTATTTTGAATGTTGTGGCCATGAGGATGGTGTATACAGTGTGTGTGTGTGTGTGTGTGTGTGTGTGTGTGTTTGTGTTTGCTGTAGCTCAATGTATTTTTTTCCCCGAAAGCCTAGTAGAAAATGCATACTGACTGCTATATATTTAGTCTGGGTAGTTCACTGAAGACATGGCATCTGTCTGAGACAGTGCTTATCAGATAGTGTCTTTAAAGGCTAAAAAATCAGGTAAATTATAGATTTGCTGGGGAAGGGATGACATTTATGAGGTATGAATCTTTCTTGAAAGACAATACATTCCCAAGTGAAACTAGTAGTAAGAAGCTGTTTGAATGCTAAGTATTTAAATGTGCAAGTTGTTGCATTCTGAAGGGTGTAAACAAATCTCCAGTTTACTAGGCAACCAATATTTAAAAAATACTTAACAAGCTGTTTCAGTTTCCTAATGGCATCTGATAAACAGCTTGGAGTTATGTCTCCAACATTCTTAACAGAAAGAAGGGAGTATTTTATTTCAGTTGGCATGGAAGGATAGGTTGAAAAGTCCCAGACATGTGTTCCACGATACTCCATTTTCCAGCTACATATAGCAAGATGACTGTAGGCTCCACTCACAGCCATAAAAAGAAAAGCCTGGTAATGTAGATGGCAGTTGATGCAGAGTTCCTATCAACAAGCTGGGACTCCAATGTCAGAAGAAGAGAGAGAAAAAAAGCATGTAAGAAATAGAACACATTTTCACTCACTGTCATTCATTCATTCATTCATTCATTCATTCATTCATATGGTGGTTGACCGAGGTGGAGTGAGGAAGGCTGCACTAGTCTCCATCTCTGTTGCCAGACTTTATTAAGGAGTTGGTCAGCCAACCTAACTGGTAAAGAAGGGGTAGTTGGGTGCTAAGTTGGTAGGTGAGGAGGGAATTTTATGTACTATTGGGACTGGAGGAGTAAAGGCTGTGGGTCCTCTTTTGTGAAAAGGGGATATATTTTTAGTAATCAGACTGTGGGATGAGGGGGTGGGATGTCTGGGCTCAGTGTGACAAGGAAATATTTTAATTACAAACCGGATTGTGGGTAGGATGGGGCATGAGTACTACAAGGGGTGGGGGTGGAAGGGCTGCTGGCTCTACTAGTTGCTCTTTATACATGTTGACATAAGAGACTTCACCAGTTAAGTGAAGTTGGCCTTTCACCATGTAAACTAACTCGGCAAAATTTTTTTTTTTTCTACTTCATCGCAGACTACATAGACCATAGCAGTGGCATTTCACCCAGCCCTACCATATGCACATTACAGCACAATGGATTTGATCATTTCTCTTTCTGCTGAGCAAACTGCACCAGAGGTTAAACTTTCTACAAATTATATACGCTGTAACTGCTGGTTGGAAGGGAATGAGGGGCTCTGCTTTGGCTAGTTTGTTTGAACTGGAGAGGCAGAGTCTGGCCGCTCCGTGACAATGGAGGACTGCAAGACTCAATCATGGCCAGTCGACCTTTCTAGGCTTCAGGTCACTGCCAGCAGATACAGTGCCTGTGTGAGAGATACAGTGACTGCCACTATCTGCTTTCCCCATGTTGTGAGTGAGAAGCAGCCAACCTCTTCCCATTTGGGATCAGCAGCACGGAGGGGGAGGAAACAATCAGGTTTGTAGGGGGGGAAAGCAGTGGAAAGGACCATACCTCTCAACCTCAGGACTCTGAATGAGGGACATCAACCCTTGAAATGAGGGACAATGAGGGACACCACACCCTGAAATGAGGGACACCACAAGGGACATCACAGTTAGTGTTTCGTCCAGTCTGTGAACTTAATTTCTTTTCCTATTAAGTGTCATAGCTTTTGAAGCCTCCTGTTGGTATCCCTAATAGCTAACATAACAGTCAGAGCTGTTTAATGTTGCCTGGGTTACTAATTAAAGAACTGATATAGCAACTGATCTCTCTCTCTCTCTCTCTCTCTCTTTCTGTTTGACATCCACTTGCTCTAACATCATGGAATCTCCAGATTTCATTTACTATAGGATCAGGCTGACCTCAGTGTACTGTTTTATTCTATCTAGCAGCTTTTGCAAATGCAGTCCCATCCCAGAGATTGTAAAGAATCAGTGATAAGTCATGAAACCACATCAGATGTCTGAACAAGATCAAGACAGCATGACTGAGGAGCTGTCAAACAATAGAGAGAGCACTAGCTTAGAAGCTAAAAATGTATACTAAAAGTAACCCCAGCAACAAAGCAAATCAGTGCTGTGGAACAAATGGAATACTGTCCAGCAGTTAGTAATTAAATTAATTCATTTCATATTTCATAATAAATGTGGGGATGGTGGGGGAAATGGCTCGTGTCACCACGAGCGAGAGATGCACTGTCTGGCTCTGTTTCTCTCTCTTTTAGTGGCTGCAGCAGCATTACCTTTGTTTCTCCCTCATTTTCCCTGACCAATCAAGTAATTCATTGAAAACACCCTGTATATACCTCTGCTTTAGTGCCTTTGTGGTCTAATTAATTTGAACTAGTTAAGCAGCACCAGGCGGCCGACCCCACAACAAGTCATCCAACCCAACCCCAGTAGTCGTACCTTAAAGTTGTGGAGCTTGCAGCTTGTTGACAAGTGAACTTATGCCACTCCTCCTGACTACTGGCTGGGCAAGGCAAGGCTGGGTGGGGGGACTCTCCACTGCTGTCTGCTAAGCAAACTCTCACAGCAGCAAAAGCATACTTCTCTGGCCCCAGGCAGGCTACAGCTGCTCAGGGGACTTTATGGGGGAGAAGTGCAGGCAAGCCACTGCTTTGTTCTTTTCTTGGCCGGGGCTTGTCACTGCAGTGCTGTGCTGCTGCTGG
This sequence comes from Neoceratodus forsteri, assembly GCA_016271365.2. Lineage (NCBI taxonomy): Eukaryota > Metazoa > Chordata > Ceratodontiformes > Ceratodontidae > Neoceratodus > Neoceratodus forsteri. Next base: position 867,406,501 of record CM028130.1, read on the forward strand.
TGAGTGTTGTTCGAACTGTGTCAAAGCTTTGCATGGCAATTGTTGGTCAGAGACTGGGGAGACTGACGTGTTGGAGTGCTCGCTTAACAAATTGTGATCGATCCAGGTTGAGCAGTCAGGCAGGGATGATGGATCAAGCTCACATCAGATTCCTTACAGTCTGCTGTTGTGTGCCTGTTCTGAAACCAGTGCCAAAAATTATTTTTCTGATTGACCAACTGCAGAGGAGGAGTGAAGAACCACAGAAAGAGACCAATCCCTCCATCCCCAGCAGCACATCACCAACCAAGTTCTGCCTTCTATGCTGCCTCATGCTACAGCTCGGCACAGGCTTAAAAGACCCGCAACTTCAGTGCCTAAATTCAAGACAATGACGGGTGTTGGAGGGATAAACCAATGGCACTTGCATCAAACGGACAGGGGAACAGTATGGAAGATAAGGGTATCCAGGTAGGACAGGGGACAAACCACAACTGGAGAAAAACAAGCTGGATGCGTGGAGGAGGAGTGGTGGCCCCGATCAGAGCAAAGAGCCCACCAGAGCCATGGAATGCAGGACCAAAGCAGAATATAAGGTTCAGCAGGAAGGGGAAACTGCAGTCAAAAGGGAGGAACAAGAGGCTAAATGATGAGGGACAGGACGGCAATACAAGGGAGAATAGGAACAGGGGCAGTCCTGAGCTAAGTGCTTGCCAACCGGCTTCATGTAAATGAAAGAACTGAAGCACTCATTGGAGTGCTGCATTTCTTCAACTGAGAAACAACTTCAGCTGTGAAACTCTGACTAGTGTCACAGTCTGGTTGTGTTCTCAGGGATGAGCCCACTGTAGATTACTCTGCATTGAGCTAGTTCGTGACACACCTTAGAAATGTCATTCTACCACAAGATGTTTCTTGCACACATGCAAGGAAACATAAAAATGACTCAGCACTCAGTGCAGGTGAAAAATATCATCCAGCACACAAAGCTGCAGTATTTTGCCAAAAGTTTAATCAGATAGCTCAGGAGTGTACAGGGAGCTGGTGTAGCCCAAAGAGGCCACCCACAAACAGCAACATTTCACACTCAACCCGAGTTCTTCATCAAGCTGAAGAGCACTCCCTATTGGGCCTCCTTATATACATGATATGTGAGTTAAAACATTTAAAAAATCTAGTGAGAATGCCACAACTTCAGTGAAATCAAATTGATGCACAATAATCACAGTATTATCGTCCTGGCTGTACATCCCCCCAAATTTTGGCAACATGTTTGGTAGGCTATAACTCAGTCCCATTTGATTCCTGAGCTAGCTGATTAAAATGTTGGCAAACACTACAGCTTTGTGCGCCTGATAATATTCTTCACCTGTATTGAGTGCTGATCCCTTTTCAGGGCTGCAGTGGGTATAGCCCTGCAGTCCTTTTACGATCACTTAGGGAGCATTTATTCCTTCCTAACAACATATTGGATTACATCTGTGAAGCAGTCTGCCCATGTTGTCCCTACTGACCACTACTGATTGCAGCACTGCACTCTTTCACGGTGCCAGACCCCTCCTCCTTCCCTCCCTTCCTTTGTTTGGCGCTCCCACATTTCACTGACTGCACCACCCTTCTGTTCACAGTACCTCTTGCAGTAGTTGGTATAACACCTGGTCACATTTAATTTATATTTTAATTTAGCCACTCTACTTCTTCGCTTGCTGACACCCCCCTTCCCAGGGCTTTCCACTGCCATGGGAGCAGCTTCACTAACTAGCTGTTCCTCTGCCCGACACACTCTGTAGGATCCCTTTCCCCAGCCCTTGCATTAGCCGTGATGTGGCTTCCAATTCTGGAATCCATAGTCGAATGTTGGTGCTCCAGATCCTTAAGACTGGTATCCATAGTGGTTATACTAGATTTAAGCTTCTCAAACATCCCCCAGCATTCGGCACAAAATGCCTGAAGATGACCTAATAGGGCCATATTAGATACCAGACTCTGCTAGAGAGAGGAATACAGGAGGTACCGATGTCATTTCAGCAGCCCAGGATGTTGAAGACTAATCGGAGCTCATAGTATGAGGTAAGGCACCAGCTTTAGACTTTTAGGTTTGCCCATACAGATATACTCTTCCCACCACAATGCACAAGAAAAGGCTGCAAAAATACCGAGTTGGAGAGGAACAAAAGGAGCTGGGACAGTGCTGATATTGACTTGCAATGACAAACAGTTTTATTTTTGTCTGCTTTTGGAATTTAGTTTGTTTCTGGGCCATTCATGTCTTATGTCGGGGGATAACAATGGGGATATACTGAATGGATTTCTGTCTTATAAAAAACAATGTTGTGTGGCTTCATTTTCTTCCCTGTCTTCCACCCGTGCAGAGTAGGCCACAGCCTAAGCTCCTTGCAGGCTGGGAGTTTGGAGCAGCTGCAGGCACTCTCATAGAAAGCGAGCTTTACAAAAATAGCAGCTCCTTGCTGCTTTTTGGCCCCTAACAGCCGTGGTTGCCTTCTTAAGCCTCATAGGGCATAAATCAAATTAAAAATACTACCACTGGAGTGGCGATTCAGGAAGTAGGGGCACTGTTATTACTGCCTCCTCCACCTTCTGCTGGCTCCCATTTTCTTCCCTGTCTCCCTCACCCATGGAGTAGGCTGCAGCCCAAGCTCCGTCTTGGGCTGGGAGTTTGAGCACACCACAGCTACTCTCCCAGTAGGCGGTGGCGCTAATGGCAAGCTGTATTTTGCTGCGTGGTAGCCCTCACTTGCTCCTCCTTTGTAAAGCCCAGGAAGCCCCCATTAGACACCAGGAAAGGGGTTTAAAATGTATTTAAAATAAGCCATCTGGGTGGTAGCCCACTAGATTACCACGGCTACCAATTGCACTGTGGCCCTCCACCAGGGCATATCCAAGCCCCACTGACCATCAATGCCTTCTTTAACAAAAGGGCTACTAGTCCCCCCCAGGGCTTCACTAGCCCACTTGGGCTACTAAATAACTGGCCAGTTGGCCACCACTAGGGGCAATGGATTTAAGCTGAGCCCCCTTCCCCAAACCTCACTCCCTTTCCTCTATTTCTGCCTTTTTTAATATTTTTTCTGCTAGCCTGTTTTCTCTTTATTTTGCAGGTCTGACAGGATGAGGGCTCCTACTTTATCAGATAAGTACAACTTTTATTTCTATCCTGTCTCTATACCCTGCTGGACCTCCTTAAGAGCTGCAGATCCTTTGTGACCCCTTTTCTATCTTTTTTATAGGCGCTTGTATGTCACCCCTTTGGACTCCTACCTGGCACTCTATGGCAGGTAAGTCCCTCTATTTTCCCTATTTTGGGTGGGTTGACTGTAACTTGTGACTGCCCATTACAGGGGAGGGACAGGGGAGTGGAGCGGAACATGCAGCGGCTGAGGTGACAGCTGAGCTCTTAGGGAGCTAATATAGAATAGAACACTGGTGGAGACTGTGACCTCACCAGACTGGGGGAAGGGGCTAGTAACAGTGAAGCATGAGCTGTGTGTCTGGGCAACTCATATTTGGGAGCAGCTGTCAATGTAAGTGCATCTCCGATGGGGCACTTAGCAATGTTGGGGTAGTTCTGGAAGCAACTGTCAGTTTCACTGCGTCTTACTGGGGGCATCTCAAGGAGCAATTGTTAAGATCATGGCTTGTCTGGGGGCTTAGTAGAGCACCTTTCAAAGTAAGGACATCTCTGTGGGCAGCTGTATGTGTCTGGAGATCTTACAGGAACAGTTGCCAATCTGAGAAGCACCTGGGAACAGTTGCCAATCCGAGAAGCACCTGTCAGTGTCAAGCATCTTTGGGGCAGCTGCCAGTGTTGGAGCATCTCTGGGCAACAGTCAGTGCATCTCTGGGACAGCTGTTAATGTCAGAACATCTTGCATCAGCTGTCATGAGCTGTGTGTCCGGGCAACTCATATTTGTATTTGGGGGCAGCTGTCAATGTTGGCGCATCTCAGAGGGGGCACCTGGCAATGCTGGCTTAGCAACTGTCATTCTGTAGCACTCCACATTGTCAATAGCTAATCATTACAAATGGGTATAGTGCACCCCTACCAGGGGAATGGCACAGCCCAAGCTTTCAATGTTGGTCACCTGAGGATTCCATACCCTGATGGCAGTTCCCCAGTTTCACTATGCCATCGGAAGGGAGAGAGCTACTTCTCTGATCAGGACAGTTGTGAAGACTTAAATTTGGGGCTGCAATCCTGCTCTGCAGGTTGGGCTGCCTGGTTACAGGGGCACCCCATAATTCTAAAATTGTGCCTGTTAAGCTGCAGCTTTGAAATTAACTAACCTACCTAATTTATTTCTCACTCCCTTGTGGACTGAGATCCACTTTTCTGCCTTGCAAGGGTGTTTTGTACGGTCTCCTGGTATTTTCAGTGAAAAAAGGTGCCTCTGGTAGGCACACATTTAATTTTGTTTAGGAGAGTAGGGGCTCTGAGTGGTCACTCCGCCTCTGAGCCGGTTTTCCTTATCCCCAGCACACCCCAGCTTGAGGTTATTTTTAAGGTTTACTGTGTATTTGGTGCTTTTTGGCCAACAATAAAGCTACTGTGTGAAGGGTTGGAGAAGGCCGGTTGAATTTTCGCCTTGTCCTCCATTCCTGTTACGGTTCTGCCACCACGATTAAGGCTGAGTGAATACCTCCTCATTATTCCAGTTTCCCACCAGATAAACCAGGGGAACACAGTGCGCACAGGTGTTTTTCATTGCTTGAAAGCATGCTCACTCCCTCACGACCTCAGGGAGAGCGCTTTTTCACTTTTTTGAAGTTGCTGGACATATTGTATAGTTAAGTTGTCTGGCAGTTTCTGTGGAATTTTTTCTCCACATAGTTCTTTAAAAGCTGTTTTTTTCTTTTCCCTGTGTTTGAGTATTAAGGGCAATATTAATGTAAGGTTTTACTGTTTTTCTTGGCACCATGGCTTTCAGGAGACCATACATTATGAAACGATGCAAGATCTGAAGAAGGATAATGAGGGCCTCTCCCATGGGTACTTATTGTCCTCATTGTGTGGCCCAGCATAATATTTCTCTCATGGTCCCCCCAACCAGTCTCCGAGTGGGGGGGATTGGCACCTGGTCCTTTGCTTGGCAGTGGCAAAGCAGAATTGTGTAAGAATTTATGGTTGCTCCTCAGTGAGCTTTTGAACCCTGATGTGCCGCAGGGCATCCCAGCAGGTACACCCGACCCTGAACCCGGCCCCTCAGGTCAGGGGGGTCCCACACAGGCACGTCCAGGTGCAATGCAGCATGAGCAGGCTGTGGAGTCAGATATGCAGGCAGATCCCAACCCTGCCCTTTTGGAAGGCCAGGAAGATGATTATGAGGATCTTGAGGAAACACCTGACCTTAGAAAATTACTTTCAAATGCGGAGGACGTCCCTTCTGAGGAGGTGGTAGAGGATGGAGAGTGGACAGAACCCAAGTCCAGGATACTGATTCCACCTCTCCTTGATAGTAAGTCCTTGTCCTTTATAATAGCTGAGGCATGTAGATTATTACAGCTCAAGGAGAAACAGTCCCTGGAGACTCATGAGGTTAATCCAATTCTATCAGTGTCCTCCTCTGTGCCAAAATGTTTCCCAGGTTTTGTTCACCGTAACCAAATTATTGAACAGGAATGAGCAGGTGTGGATGAGAGAAGAAATCTCCCAAAACCAAAGACTAGGAATTATCCTTTTCTAGGGGAAAGGTCTTGCAAGTGGGAAACCCCCCTTTGGCAGACAAGGCTGTTTACAATTTTATAAAACACATCATGTTCCAATGGAGGGGGGCTCTGGCACTATCAGAGTCACATGACAAGCAGATGGATACCGCATGCAGGAGGGCTTTTGCTGCTTCCAGCACAAACATTTGTACATCCTATGCTTCTTTTATTGTTGCCAGGGCCTTGAACCTCTGGGTCACAACGCTGACTGTTTATATCCCTCCTGATTCAGAGGCTGCAAGTATTTTGCAATTGGTGACCATGGCATCCTCTTTTCTTGGGGATTCTACAATGGACAACTTAACACTTGTTGGCCTGCTCAGCTCACCACCTGAACAGGCCATGAGGTCCGTGTGGCTCAGACATTGGTCTGCTGACCAGTCTTTGAAGACAAAGCTGTTTAATCTTCCATTTGAAGGAAGTCTATTGTTTGGTTCTGGTCTGGATTATATCTTACAGGAGGTACATGATAAGAAGGGCCACCTCCCAGTGCCAAACCAGCAATAGAAGGCCACAGCTACTCAGCGAGGCCAGGGCGATGGTAGGTGCAGACAGTACCGAGGAGGGTATCATCCCTTTTGGAACTTCAATACACAAAGGAACAGAGGTTCCTATTCAGGCAACAGAGGATAAAACAGCAGAGGCTCTTTTCCCAGGCTCCATGGAGGAGGACGAGCATAAAGGGCTGGTACCTCACATTGATGGTATGCAGGCCCATCCCTACCCCCTTGCCCTTGGTGGAAGACTACAGAACGTTTTTGCAAGATGGGCCCAAACAACGTCAGACACCTGGGTTCTGGAAATCCTTCGCCTAGGCTATGCCATAGAGTTCTTAATGGTTCCTTCAAGGGGACGTTTTCTGTCATCCCTGGTTTCAAAGCAAGTGGTAAAACACCAGACGGTATTGTACACTCTGACCCACCTCATTCCAATTGGGGCCGTAGTTCCAGTCCCACCAAAATGAGCAGGGTCAAGAGTTCTACTCCCTCTACTGTAGTTCCCAAGAAGTCCGGGGGTTCAGGCCCATTTTGGATCTGAAGCATCTGAACAAGTTTGTACACCACAAGACATTCAAGATGGAGTCTCTGAGGATGATAACCCGAGTTGTTTGACTGGGGGATTTCTTAGCCACCATAGATCTGACAGATGTTTACATTCACATCCCCATCCATCAGTCCCACCAGAGGTACTTCAGGTTCTCTATTCTGGACCAACATTTTCAGTACAGGGTGCTCCCATTTGGCCTTGCAACAGCCCCTCAAGTTTTTGAAGATACTGATTGTTCTGGTAGCTCAACTACAACAGGAAGGTCATCATGTCTACCCTATCTGGACGACTTGCTAATCTGAGCATCAATGATGCTTCTTGCAAGGAGATCAGTGTCCAGGACCCTGGAGATCCTGGAATCACATGATTGGATGGTCAACTGGGAGAAGAGCTCCTTCAGCCTTCACAGTCTTTGGAACACTTGGGGTGATCTTCAAATGAAAGTAGGAGGGTGTTCCCATCACCTTCCTGGGAGGAGATGTTGCTGTCGGAGATACAGTGGCTCAGAACTCAGTCCTCAACTTCAGCCCATACTCTACTGTGGATTCTGGGCCTTATGGCCGGCAGCCATAGATTTAGTTCTCTGGGCCCGGTTCCATATGTGGCCTCTTCAGACAGAGCTGCTGATTGCCTGGGATCCGTCATCGAGGACTATCAAGCCAAGATCCTCCTCACCCCTTAGCTTTGTCACTCAGTGAGTTGGTGGCTGAATGTGAAGAATCTCAACAAGGAGGTCCACTGGAACTACCGCCAGAGGAGACTCCACAGACGGATGCAGTCTGCATAGGGGGCGCTGTCCTAGACCAACTTCCCACTCAGGGATTTGGTCACTTTAAGAGTAGTGTCTCCACATCAATGTCCTGGAGATGCAGGTGGTTCACCTAGCTCTACTCTACTTCATTTTCAGTCCAGACTAAGGAACACCGCAGTAAAGGTGCGATCGGACAGTGCCGTTACATTGGCATATATAAACAATCAAGGAGGCACAAGGAGCAGTGAAATGCTTCGGGAGGCTCCCAAACTACTGAGCTAGCTGGGCAGAGGAGAACCTTCTCTCCCTGTCAGTGGTACATCTGGTGGAGGAACTGAACATTCAGGCAGACTGCCTAAGTTGCGAAGATATTCACCCCAGAGAGTGGCAGTTGAACCGGAAGTTTTCGACTTCTAAGCAATCAGTTCAGGCCACTGCAATAGATCTGTTTGTCTCAAACCACAATGTTCAGACTCACAGGGTTCTTCAGTCAGTATCGGTGTCCTCACGCAGATACAGTTAACACTCTGACTCAGACGTAGACTTCTGGAGTGTATGCCTTCCCGCCAATGCCTCTCCTCCAGACAGTTTTAATAAAATAAGACACTCACATGGAAACTTTCTTCTGATAGCCCCAGAGTGGCCAAGAAAACCGTGGTTCTCAGATCTAGTGAACCTGGCTCAACAAGCTCCTTTCCACCTTCCAATACTGAGGGATCTCCTGCTGCAAGGCCCCATTCTCCACCCGAATCCAGGTGCAATGCAGCTCACAGCCTGGCTCCTAAAAGGAGGGAACTCTTAAAGGGGAAAGAAACATTGCTAGCACCCCAAATAGTAGTTAATATGCAGTTTATACAGTACCTTGATGGATGCTGCCATTGATTCATCAGTCCCGATGTTGTAATCCAAGAAATTTTGTTGTTTTATAGCCCCCAAATCATGGAGTTTATCATCACCATCTTGTGCATGCACGAAAGAGCCATGATGTCAGCAACATGCTTGGCCAATCAATGCGATCGCGGGAAACTAGTAGGTGGTGCAGGAAACCTCCATAGTGATTTATCCTCTGCACAGTTATTATAGATTTGCGGTATTAATGTTTTAAATTCTGTTTCCCCTTTCGACAAGTTAAATTGCTGTCTTGTTAGCTGCTATAATGCCTCCAAGAAAAAGAGTGCAGAGGCATTTCATTTTCTGTTTCCTAAAAGCAGGGAGTTAGTAGCCAAGTGGAAGGCAGTTGTCAGAAGGAAAATCTCCCGATGTGAACAGCAGGAACACAGTTGTGTGTTCTGTTCATTTTCATGACTGCTTTGAAAGGGATCTCAAGGTGAATATTTGGACTTAATGTTAGCATTTCTTTTCTTTTCGTTTTCAGGTTTAAACTGTCATCTCCTCCTGTATCTGACATTTTACGCTTTGCCTGCACGCATGTGCAAGAAACATAGTGCCATCATCCAAGTTTTCGGAGGTGTGGCAGCCCTTCCAATTCAGTCAGTGTGTTTGCAGGCGTGGCACGAGTTCACCAGTGCCTGTTGGAGCTGTCTATGACAGCGTCCAAAATGCAGTGGCATACAGTTGAAAGGGGAGACTACGCTTCAGTGAGCAGTGATAAGATATCGCCTGCATATGCATCCCTACACACACACACACACACACACACACACACATATGCACGCATACTGCGTGCTCACCCCACGCACACACTGTGTAGCTGACCGGGTGCCCAATCTCCTGTTGGCTGTGCCACGCCCCCAAAGCAGAGTTACATATGCCACACTGGGTGCCCACCCCAGCGTGGCTGCACATCTTATAGCCAGATGGGGGTGCCCAATCCTCCATCGGCTCCACTGGTCCCCAGTACAGGGTGCCATGCTGGGAGCCCACTCCAGCATGGCAGCAGATCTGTGCCGGCAGGGTGCCCAATCCCGTCGGCTACACCCGCCCACACAGCCATCCTTGTGCCACGCTGAGAGCCCACCCAGCGTGGCAAACGTCCTGGCGGCCATTTAACAAAAAACCTGAAACTTAAAACGGTCCTCGCTGTCTCTGCCCCCACCCGCACTCACCCACTGCGCACCCTACCTCCTCATACCCCACCCCATACTATTCTCCGGACTCGGCATGATGATCTTTGGTGGACCGGGAACACGTCTGCACTCTTCAAAGCCGACCACGAACTGAGGAAATGCCGGTAAGCTGTATAATGGGATAGATAGGGTTTTTTCAACTTTGCTGCATATCTCAGCCATTTTTTGGAATTTTTGCAACAAATTTTCAACATGGGGTTTTTGGGACCCTGTCTCATGAATGCTCTCACTGTCATGGCATTAATCAGGCCCGAAGGGTGATTTCGCAGTCACTGCGCGAAATCACCTTTTGGGACCGAGTAACAAAACAACACTGCCACTGTTCATAAGGTGGGCTCTCAAAAAGCCTATGTTGAAAATTTGTGGAAAAATTCCTAAAAATGATTGTTTTACGAGCGTGCATTGCGCAGCTCCTATGCACGCTCGTAAGTTCACGAATTTTCAATATTTTCACTCCAGATTTTCAACATTGCCATTTTACCACACCTCCTTATGAGCAGTATAGCTGTCATTTTTCACATTTGCCCAAAACATGTTTCCGCCCATGTAGCAAACAATGGCACAGTCGGTGTGCGAAATCAATGTATGGGACACATTAAGAAAATCACAGTGACACTGTTAATGAGCAGAGGTCTTAAAATGGCTATGTTGAAAACTTGGTGAAAAAATTCCTAAAAATGACTGTTTTACGAGCGCGCGTTGCACAGTTCCTACACACGCTCGTAAGTTTGAGAATTTTCAACATTTTCACTCCAAATTTTCAACATTGCCATTTTATTACACTTCCTTATGAGCAGTACAGCTGTTATTTTTCACATCTTGACCAAAACGTGTTTCCACCCATGTAGCGCACAATGACGCAGTCGGTGTGCGAAATCAATGTATGGGACACATTAAGAAAATTACAGTGACCCTGTTCATGAGCAGAGGTTTTAAAATGGCTATGTTGAAAATTTGGTGAAAAAATTCCTAAGAATGACTGTTTTCACAGTGTGCATTGCACAGTTCCTATCTGCCTCGTAAGTTTGCGAATTTTCTATATTTTCACTCCAGATTTTCCACATTGCCATTTTATTACACTTCCTTATGAACAGTACAGCTGCCATTTTTCATATGTCGCCTCAAATGTGTTTCTGCACATGTAGCGCACAATGGTGCAGTCGGTGTGCGAAAGCAATGTTTGGGACAGATTAAGAAAATCACAGTACACTGTTCATGAGCAGAGGTCTTAAAATGGCTATGTTGAAAATTTGGTGACAAAAGTCCATAAAATGACTGTGTTACGAGTGAGCATTGTGCAGTTTCCACGCACCCTCATAAGTTCATGACTTTGTAATATTTTCAGTCCAGATTTTCACCAGTGGCATTTTACCACACTTCCTTATGAACAGTACAGCTGTCATTTTTCACAACATGGCCGAAATGTGTTTTCACACTTTCAGCGCAGAGATGTGTGGTCACTGTGGGAAATCATTGTTCGGGACAGATAAAGAAAATCACAGTGACACTGTTCATGATCGGAGGTCCCAAAATGCCTGTGTTGACAATCTGCTGTAAAAAATTCCAAACCTAATTACATTACGGGTGTGCATTGCACAGTTTCTATGCACACTCGTAACTTCACCAGTTTTTTAAATATTTTTACTGCAGATTTGCAACATTGCCATTTTTCACACCTCCCCATGAAAAGTACAGCTGTCATTTTTCACATCCTGTTCGGAATGTGTTTTTGCACCTGTGGTGCTAAATGCCGTAGTCACTGTGCATAAGCAGCTTTCGGCTAACAAACTGATATTGCCACTGTTCATGAGGTGGGGGTCACAAAAAACATGTTGAAAATTTGGAGTGAAAATACCAATGAATGCCTGAGGTGTTAGGGTTTCCAACCATAACGCCCCACCCTGTAGAGAATGACAGGCATCAGGGGTGTGACTTGGGATTCTTGCCTGTAATGCTCATACCATTCCACATCCTGCAGCCAGTGAGAGGCATCGAGGTATGCCTTGGACTCTTCAGCCCCAAAGTGCACCCCATTCTCCTATACCTCACCCACCTCACCGTAGTTCCTGATGGAATGTGGTGCATAGGGCCAAAGACCCAAGGCACACCGTGACACTTGTCAGTGTCTGCAGGGTAGAGTGTGGTGAAATGGCGTGCGTTATGCCTGATGACCCAAAGGTACACCCCAATGCCTGTCACCTCTGCAGGGTGGTGGTGGGGTTGGCTTCAGTTCAATACTTCACTGCCATTTCTATTATGCAGCTCTGTAACTTTACACTACCAATGCCAATGCCAGCAAGCAAACATTCGGCATTGACAAATGCTTGTTAATGATGCCTACTGCAGTATGTGTTGTGGTGACATGATTGAATTTTGCCCTGAAAATGGAGTTTACTATTTGCACAACACAGATACATATGTTCATCAATACTGCTGTAGTCATATACTGTGTTGTCATTCTGTAGGTAAGTCCCTTCTGTATATATATAAGCCATCTGTACCTCTATAGATCCATGTCCAGTAAACATACTGCTGTCCTATACTGGGCTGACTACATACCTTGTTGTTCTGTTATAATGTGCTGTACTTGTGCTTATACAAATCTCTTCAGCATATCCAAACCTGCAGCCTATATACATATCTATCTATCTATCTATCTATCTATCTATCTATCTATCTATCTATCTATCTATATATTTCTATTATATATGTTCACTAACCCTGCTGTACTACAATGCTATGCTCTACTGCAGGATACATATGCCTGCTGTAGATGTAAGGCAGCTGTAACTCTTAAGTATATAAATGTTTGCTTAGTAAGCTTGCTGTACTCCTCTCCCCGCTTATTCACCTGGACAGTGTTATTACACGCACTGTACTGAACTATTTAGATGTTCTTTATTCTTGATTGATCAGTTACAGATTCCTTTTTCAATGATCAATACTTTTTTTGGCACATTCTTCCCTAGACACACTCTGGACAGTCACACAATTACACATTTTAAAAGACAGTAGGACATTTTGTCAGTCTGTTCATTGTCCTGCCAGTGTAAGCATGCAGTGCCATTCAGATGGTTGTGGATCACTGGATAATTACAGGGCATAGCAGAAAGACTTGCTCAGGCCTCCAGCATACTGTATGCAGGGAAGGTGCCACGAGATGGTATGTCACCTAGTCTGTACTTTCCTCTGTCCCAGAGTTCCTCTAAAGGTGCCTGTAAGCATGACAAGAAGTAATTCTGCTGTCTGATCCAGAAGATGCAAATAACCATTACCCTCACAGAACAGATCTCAGCTTATATCATGTGTGCCCTGTGAGTGGGAAAAGAGTCTGAAAGACTGAAGTGCAGCCCACACACGCAGCACTGATTTTCTGACATCACAAAAGGGGGCTATGTGTGCCTGCCTGGGTGCATGTCAGGAGATTCATGAAGCAGCTCTGTTTTTCTTGGAGTACAAATTAGGAGTGCAGTAACTTTTTTAGTGGACTGAACAGCATGGGATTTTTAATACCAATCAACACTGGAGCAGGTCAGCTATCATCTATGTTTGGGGGTTGGGTGCTGGAAACATGACAGTGTGCACCTTGTCTTTAATGATCAAGTCACTACGTAGTTTGACCCTGACATTAACCACAACATGTGCTACATTGGTTCATTGTGAGCCGGCCTGGTGGCGCCATGGATTGCGGTGCTGGACGCTACCACTTGCAATATGCTCAGGAACCGAGTTCGGGAAAGGACCAAGGTTGCTCGTTTGTAGGCTTGCCAGAGATGGTTTGAGCATCCATATAATGTTTTGCTTCATTGGTGGATGCGGTGCTCACACATCGTGTTGTAGACTGATACCAAACAGGGTATGGTTGTCAGCACAAGCGTGCTGACTAGAACAGAGATGGTCCTCTTTAACTAAACAGCATACAGTTGTGGAAATCCATTGCGTTCTTTCATACTGACATAAACATGCTTACTCACACAATGGAAAATGGATCAAACAGAAAACACCGCTTCGACACCATCAGCTTCATGTCAACCTTGGCACAGATTTACTATTTGCCACCACAACAGTCATAACATACTTAATAATGTTACAGCCAACAAACATTGTCTCACACCATGGACAACAATAACCAGCACACTTAGTGATGCCATGATGTTATGTGAGTATCATGTTGTTATTTTGTGACTCAAGTTTAATGCAATAATCATTGAGAGCTTTTCGCTTTTTATTTGGATTACAAATTTACAGGCAGAGCTACTGAATGTAAAAAGACCTCTAATACTGAAATGTGATGCCGTACCGAGCATATTACCGCACACTGCACCAGCAACCACAAAGAGGAGAGAATGCAGCGAATGACGAGCAGAGATTAAACGACTTAGAAAGGTACGGTATTACCTACGTATTATAATGACAATACTGACGCAGTGCAGTTTACTGGCCTGTTGGTACAGAGGGATTTTGCAGTAACAATTACCTTGTGTAATCGCGGAGACAAATACTTGTGACTGAAATTGGGATGCTATGAAGATGTTGAGGGAGGAGGTATCATGACTGATCATCATAACGATACCTATCCTGTATTGTTTATGCTATCTCCACTTCACCACTGCAACACAGGAACAAAATCAGGTGGAGGTGCATCATTAAATGGCGCATGTCAGTGGCAGACATTGGCGCCAGTTGTTAGCGTTGTCTGCTGTCAATGTGCACAAGCCTGCTCGGCAAGCAATGATCACTGATTTCTAAAATAAAAAAGACTGGAGAATGTGGTAATGGCAATGCGGTTCTACCATTTGACTTGACAAAGTGATCACAGGGTATGGAAACAGACTTTCTGTCATACTCCCAAAACTTACCAATAAGGCATGACCATGGGTAAGATTAACAGTCTGTTAATCACCCTCTAGGGGTGTATTATGGCACAAGGTGCAGCTGAGTGCCATCTTGCCCCTCCCTATGGGGTGATTAACTGATTGTTAATCTAACTCCTGGGAGTGTCTTATAGCTCTTATAAAAAAAACCAAAACAAAAGAAAAGTGTTAAAAGAAAACTTTTTGAATGTTTTCCTCATTTACAGTGACATTTTTAATAAAATAATTCTTCCACCAACAGTTTAAGAATGCTGGTTCAGAAAATCAGAATGCAGTATTCCAGTCATTCAGAAGTGCCAGAGAATGGAATGCTGACAGGAAGAATCCATGTGTCATTGTTATCTGGCTGTACCTGACAGTGTAACGGGATTGATGTAGGGCTGTTGGAATCCTAACAGGCAATCAGACTGCATAATTTCTGAGACCCTTTTATAATTGTGATTATGCGGTGATAAGGCTTGATAAAAATGCACAGAGGCTAATTTGTTTACATTGGACAACTGTGACCATATTGTAAGTCACATGTCATCCATCGATATTGTAACACACTCATTATTGCACTGAAGGCATGTAGCAGCACCACCATTTCCAATGAAAGTGCAGTTAACCCAATGGACAGTACTGAGATACCAGATTATAACATGTCATTACCTGCTGAAGACATTGAGATACAGTTCACAGCTTCAATGGTAGGTATTTTCATACCAACTGTGACAGTATCCTTTTCATTTCAGGATCAATGCAGCTGCCCTGTTTGCCCACATAGCAAAGTGCTTTGCAGTGTGCGATTTAAACTGAAATGCCATCTGTTATGGACCAGTGGTGCCAGTGGCCAGAGTAAGAGTTTAATTTCACTAGGGACTTTGAAAAGTTGCAAATGATCACTCCTACCCAACTGTATTTGACCCATCTGTATATGTCCCAAGAATCTGTGCACAACAGGATGTGATCGAGGATAAATCAGATCTTTCGGATCCAGATTACAGTGATCCCCATGAGAAAGACTCTGACTACAAACCGTCTGACACAGATGAGTCGGACGGTGATGATTTATCTGATGATGGAGATGATACTCACACCACTGTGAGTGACAATCACAAATTCCTTGTCACGTCACGGTAACATAAAGGAACTGCTACAACTATGCAGGACGGTGGTGCACTAATTGTACACATGACAGCTAACACTCAGGGATCACTGTTATCCATTTAAATGTTTTGTAGTGAAAGCCATGATCGGACATGGGTCTCCTAACCTATTTTGAAGAAAATGGGTTCAGGCAACCTTGAAATATGTGCTGGAATTTTTATAGTGGAAATTCATTCCACAAACTATGTTTTTTTCTGCTCTACCTTATTTGCAGTTTATCTCCAGTGTCACTTACATGAAGATTCAAAGTAAATACATATTTCCAATGATTAACAAGGAATATGTAAGACAGCAGAAGACCATAGCTGAGGAGATGAAGGGCAAAGAGTCACTGGTACTTTGTGGGGATGGGTGCTGCGATTCTCCTGGTTTTTCTGCCAGATATGGCATTTACACATTTATGGAACAGAACTCATCTAAAATAGTTGATTTCACATTGGTGCAGGTTTCTGAAGTCAAATACTCAACGAACATGGAAAAAGAGGATTTCAAACGTTCAGTTGATTACCTGATTGAGTGTGACGTTCCCATTACCACCATTGCCACAGACCGTCACATACAGATATCCAGCCTTATGAACAAAGTGTATATGTCTAACCACCACATTAACCATGAGTATGATGTGTGGCACCTAGATAAGTGGTTAAAAAGGAACTATTTGCACATTCAAAGAAAAAGGAGTAAGCTGAATTGGCGGCATGGATTCGGTCTGTGTCGAATCACTTCTGGTGGAGTTGTGCCAGTTGTGATGGAGATGCTCAAAGGTTAAGAGAAATGGTCAGTTCTGTGGTTCACCATACAGTGAACAAACACAGTTGGTCAGATAGCCAGAGTTCAAGAAATGTTCACACTCCAATCTAACACGAGAAAAGCAGCAGAAAAAATATGGTTGAAACCACATTCTCCTGTGCACAATGCTTTGAAGAAAACTGTCTTCAATAAAAATTCCTGAAAGATCTTGGAAAGGCAACCATGTTCTGCCACACTGGTGACCAGGAAGTTTACCTTTCACTTGTCTTGAAGTACTGCCCCAAGAGGCATCACTTCACGCATCAAGGTATGGTAGCAAGACACCAACTGGCTGATGGACCACAATAACAATGTCTCCAGGCCAATGGCTGTGGACAAGTTTGGTGAAGAGAGGTTTAAAGTGGTCTAACCCAAAAGCAAAAAAGCATGGGTCACAAAGCCAAGCAGAGAAAGCAAGAACTTTGGTTACCTGAAGAACATGATCAGCGACTTGACCAAGAGGAAGAAAGCCAACTTAACACCAACACCCGTGAAACAGAAACAGGTCCCAAAGAACATTGCAGAAATTCCTCAATCAGAGAAATTAGAATTGATTAAGCCGCATGTATCACAGTTCAAGAAGTCTGAACAGTAGTGTAACTGATAGACATGCAAATGAATCATATGTGCCACAACATAGTGTTGATCTTTCACAAAATGTGACAGCTAAGGAGACTTATATACTGAAAATGTACATATGTTAATAGATTTTGTAATGCTTTCTGCCCTCGTAAACATGTTTCCCAATTGATTCGCACCTCTTATAATATATGTTATCTAAAATTTAGTTTACAGTAAATCATGGCATGCTGTCGTTATGATTTT
Organism: Neoceratodus forsteri; assembly: GCA_016271365.2. NCBI lineage: Eukaryota > Metazoa > Chordata > Ceratodontiformes > Ceratodontidae > Neoceratodus > Neoceratodus forsteri. The sequence goes on from CM028130.1 coordinate 867,423,727, forward strand.
TTTTTTGTAAAATTTCTTTATTGTGAGTGTGAAAAGTTTCCATCATATCCAGAGCAATGCATATATATATATATAAAATACATCAGCAGTAGGTACAGATACATGTTAAGAGCGCATAATACAGTACTATATACTGGTTACAATGCATGGAGGAATAGATGTGCCCTTATTAACATAAAAAAAAGCTAGATATGTGCTAGGTGAGGGAGCAGCTGGTTTTAAACTGAAAATCATGTTGCCACTTGATAATCAATAGTTGGCGACTTTATAGTTATCAGATGATTAGTCGAAGACTATGCCAACCTCTACAGCTTGTAGCCAGGGTTCCCATGTTGCCCCAAAATATATTTTGCCCTGTGCTCCCGCTGCACCCTTTTCAGCACCATACAGTGGTTCATGTTTTGCATCCATCTTGTCACCGTTGGAGGTGCAGTGGATATCCAAGACTGTGCTATTGATCTTCTAGCATTTATTAGAGCTAGTGACCATAAGGAATTTGATCTCCTTCGGTGTGAGTGATTGGGGTCAGCTCCCAGTAGTAATTCTAGAGGTGATTTGGTGGGGGCATACCCCAGGACCTGTGACATAATATTATGCATCTCATGCCAGAATGGTGTCACCTTGGGGCAAGTAAGTGATAAGTATAGGAATTCAGCGTCCTCAACTGCACATTTGGAACATACAGATGGCTGATTTTCATCTAGGTTGTATAACCAACTGGGAGTCACATAGGCCCTGTGGAGGAAGTACAGCTGAATCTGTCTCTGTTTATTACTGCGTGAGCAGTATAGGTAGTGGGAACTTGCCAGACTCCAAGTTTTTGTGTCTCTAGGAGTGGAGAGATCTCACCCACTTTTGTTGACTCTGACTGGGTGTTTGAGGAAGTGAGCTCATGCGTCCTTATAGTAAATAGACATTGGCCTATCTATCAGCTGTGGGCAAAACAACTCCTCTTCAAAGGGAGAGGAGTTGACCATTTATTGGCATTGCGTATGTTGGTACCATAGCGTTGACGAACTAAGTAAAGAAAAAGTCACCTGCTGGTATATCCCATTTGGCTAGATTTGGGTGAAACTCATTAACAGACCCCCTTCATAAAGTTGGTTGATTGCCAACAACCCCTTTTTCCTCCATGCCCACAGTCGCTGTACCATTTTGGTGGTACATCCCTTCTAACTTCATAAAACTTAAAATACTCAGGTTAAGAGACCTGCCCCTAGGAAATCCAATCTTTTTATGAGTGTTTAACCATAGTAATTGAGTAGTGGCTGCGAAAGGATTGTAAAGATGTCTTGGTGTTAGACTGCCAAGGCTGACTACTAGGGTGTCATTCCGGAGGTTCCCCTCCAGCAGTTCCTCCTCCAGACCTACCCATGGGCATCCCCTTATATCATCCCCAGTTGGTATAAAGGCTAATTGTGCTGCTCAATAGTAAAATTTAAGATTTGGCAGGCCTACACCTCCCTCCCCATGCCTTCTATATAGCACCGCTCTAGCTATTTTAGCTCGGCCCCCTTGCCAAAGAAATTTATGTATTGTTGCATCCCCCTGTTTAAAATGCATCTGGGGTATCTTGATAGGGAGGGATTGATACAAATATAACAATCTAGGCAATATAGACATTTTTACTACCCCTACTCTACCCAGTAAGGAGATGGGCAGTGCCACCCACTGGTCACAATTTTCTGCTATTTCAGTTAAGAGCGGCTTTTAGTTAAGTTTATACAGCTCCCCATTAGAAGCAGATATCTGCACCCCAGGTACTTTATTCTCTGAACAAGTTGAAGTCCCCCCAGCTGCTCAATAAGCTGTGCCCGATCTTTAGTGCCAACTGGTAGCACCTCACTGTTAGATCAATTAACTTTATGCACAGAGATATTACCAAAAGCACCCATTAATTTATGAACCAGAGGTAAATCCCAGTAGGGCTCTGCAAGTACAGTAATTGGTCATCAGCATACATTGCAATTTTGTGTTCTCTGCCTCCTCCCACGAAACCTGTAATCTCTTTGTGTGCCCAAAGTGCTTCCCCCAATGGTTCAAGAGATAATACATACAGCAATGGTGACAAGGGGTACTCCTGACGTGTTCCCCTGCCCAACTGGAAGGAGTTCAACAATTGGCCATTTACCATGACTTGTGCTGAGGGGACTTGATATAATGTCTGAACTCATGCAGAAAAAGAGGGTCCCACTCCCAACCTATCCAGAGTGTAAAACAAGTTCCCCCACTCCACACGGTCGAAGGCTTTTTCTGCATCTAAAGCCACCACCACAGCCCCATGGGATCTCTTAGTCCTAGCCCAGTGAAATATAATATTTAACGTATGCCTAATGTTATGCTTATCCATTTGCCCCTTAACAAAGTAGGATTGATCTGGATGCACTATACCGGGCAGCACATTCTCTAGTCTAGATGCTAGAGCTTTTGCCAAGATCTTATAGTCCGCTGTCAATAGGGAAATGGGTCTATAGGAAGAGCATATTATTTATTTATTGAATTTTGTTGACCGGGTAGGCCCACTGGGCCCCGGAGTTCCCTTTTTCAGGGGCGACCCGAGGGGTAAAATATAACATACAGGTAAGCAGTAAATACATACAGGTAAACAGAGCAGTACATATTGGTAACATACAGGTAAGCAGAAAGTACATACAGGTAAACAGAGCAGTACATATTGGGTAAATTACATATTGTCTAACAGTGAAAGCCACGAGGGCAAAAACAGATTACTTTTTTTTTTTTACAGCTAGATGGGAGGGGGAAGACTACTCGACTCCCTGTGAGGGAGGGGCCCTGCCGTAAGGTCAGATCCTAAGGCATTGGCAAGTGCTCCTGTCGAGCAGGTGTGCTTTGAGCTTAGACCGAAAGCAGGGGCCAGACCCTGCCTCCCGTACCTCCAGCGGGAGTTTCTTCCAGAAGGAAGGGGCTGAGAAAGCAAAGGACCTGGACCCAGCTTTGGTCTTTGTTTTGGGGACCACAAGGAGATTTTGACCTGAGGAATGAAGACACCTCAGATTGGATTTTACCCTAACTATTCCTTTGAGACTAGGGGGAGATGTGGGCCCCAGAAGCTTGAATGTGAGGCATAGTGTTGGGTAGATGAGGCGGGCTTCCAATGACGGCCAGCTGAGCTTAGATTGAGCCTCGCAGTGGTGGGTCCTGGGGTGTGATAATGTGGCAAAACGGACAATCTTATTGTATAGGGTCTGGAGCCTGCCAAGTTCCGTAGAGGCAATGCCTTGGAGAACAGATGCCACGTAAGTGAGCTTAGGGAGAAGGACACTAGTTGCGATGGCAACTCTGGCTTCAGGGAAAATCTGATCCTTTAATCTGTGGAGGATACCGAGTTTCCCATGTATGGTTTTGGTGAGTTGGTCAACATGATTTTTTAGGGTGAAGTCTTGGTCCAGGGTTAGCCCCAGGTATTTTGTATAGGTAACCACCTCAAGTTTAGCACCGCCTCTGGACTGCAGCTGGAGGAGCAGCGACCTCTCGGTTGCCAAGGATCTGGGCCCGAACAACATCTCCTTTGTTTTGCTGGTATTTAACACCATTTTGTTCTGGGTAAGCTAGTCCTCCATCTGAAGGATGTCCTCTTAGAGGGCATGCTTCAGTTCTCTAAGTTAGGGAGGCTCGATGAAATGACAGCATCGTCTCGCGTATTGGATGATGCTGCTGCTCCCCATAATGTAAGTGCAGATCATTTATAAACAGAGTAAAGAGAATGGGCAAGTATTGAACCCTGAGGTACCCTTTCTTTGAGCCGGTGCCGACTGGGAGACATAGTCTTTCCACTTGACCCTCTGGGTACGGCCCGTGAGGTAACTCGCAAACCATCCTAGGGCATGTGTGTCCAGGCCAAGAGAGCCCATTTTTTGTAAAAGGAGGTTGTGGTTTACCAGGTCAAATGCTTTAGAGAGGTCTATGAAGACCGCGCCTGTGCTAACCCCTGAGTCATTATTGCACAGGATTTCTACCGAAAATTTGGTTAGAGCAGTGTCGGTCCCGTGCTTGGCTCTGAAGCCGTGCTGAGACGAAGAGATTATCTGGTGAGTATCCAGATATTCACGGTTGGGAGTAGACTAGCTTCTCTTGTATTTTGCTATAGCGCACAACAAGGAGATAGGCCTATAGTTCCCAATAGGTTCGTAGACCTCCCTTGTGAATAGGGATCACTAGGGCCTGCTTCCAAGGCTCAGGGACAGACCTCCATAATGGACCGGTTTATCAGCCAAGTTAGAGGCTTGGCTAATGCTGGGGCACCCTCCTTGAGGATTCAGTCTGGATCCCATCAGGACCCCGAGCCTCGCCCGAGGGATTTAAGGCTGAGCAGAACCTCCTAACCCTAACCAGCCACAGATGAAACAGAGGCGGTCAAGTTCACAGGGCAGGGCAAGTAGGCTCGATCCTGTTATCTAAGGATCCGCCTTGTGCGCATCAAGATTTGTGAAGTTCCGTTTAGGGCCTCTGCTATGAGTGGCGCCTCTTGAGTAGTTCCCGTTAGCCAGAATCGGCCAGTTGTTGTTTTCGTATGTCCTTTTAGGAGTTCATTAATGTGTGACCAGAAGTGTCTAGGGTTTCCCAGGTTAGTTTTTGGAGATTAGTGATATATCTTTCTTAGCTTTCTTTATGGCCAGTTTGCATTGGTTCCTAAGGTCCCTGTATCTAGTAAAGTCCACAGGAAACTTTGTTGTCCTGAATTTTTCCACGCTTTGTCCGAGTAGCCATCAGAGCTTTCAGGGTGGTGAGATCCACTTATAACAGCTACCCTTAACCCTATGGGTTTTCATAGGGGCAACAAGGTCAGTGACTTAGTAAGGGTGGCTTGGAAAAATTTTACAGCTTCCTCCAGGTTAGGTAGGTGTCTGATGGGGCTCCAATCAATACTATTAAGGTAGCCTATAAGCTGGTCAGGGTGAAGTTGGAGTAGTCCCTAGTAGTAAAAGTTCTAGGAGGATTTTGATACCACTATTTTCCAAATGGCAAATATAGGTGAATGGTCACTCAAGGCATCGTCCAGGATCCCGCCAGCTTTACATTACTTGGGGATGAGGTCAGGACCCAGTCTATTGTAGAGTGCCTGCCAGTTTTGTGGTTCATTCTGGTCAGAAGGGTAATAATTTGAGCGAGTTGGGAGTCGTGCACCATTTCGTTGATGGCGGACTTCACTTCATGTCCCCAGTTTAAATTGAAGTCGCCTAAGAGGATAATCTCAGATGCAGTGTCAACCACTGGGCTCTTCAGGAGTGCATCCAGAGAGCTGAGAGCATTAGGGAGGAGGCTGTATACACAGCTAATAGTGAGGTGTTTAGCACCACCTATTATGAGCCGCATCAAGATTGCTTCAGCGCCCAGGGACATGTCGAGGGCAGCCTGATGAGGGAGGAAGGGATATGTCCTTAACATATATTAGCACACCGACCTCTTTTAGAGGATCTATCCTTTCTGAAAAGGACGTAACTGGAGATTTCTACTGATGATCCAGAATGTGGGGTTTTAGCCAGGCCTCCGAGACCGCTAATAGATCCAGTTTGTAGACTGACAGCCATGCCTGTACCTCTGAGATCTTCGGTCTCAGGCTGCAATGTTCATGTGCACCAGCCTCAGACCCTTGGCCCCATCCCAAGCCTTTTCTAGGGGGGAGGAGATAGAGACATTAGATGTCGCTGGACCAGGGTTAGGCTGGATATCACCTGCCATTAGTAGCAGGGCAGCTAGTGAGCTCAGGAGAGTGAGGGTTGGAAGTGGAATGGACAGGATGATCTGACAAGGGGTTGGGCTCCTACTAAAGAGAAGGACCCTGTAAAGGACCCTTTCTGAGATAATTCATGAGCTGCTAGAGAAGAAAGTTACACCTTGGGAGGGACACAAAAATGTCCGATCATGCTTTCTCTTGACTCCCCATGAGGGTCGTGGGGGCAGAAGGCATTTCTGGTGAGGGAGTCAGACCCTAGTTGCACCAGAATGAAAATTGTTGCGAGGATAGTGCCCCTATTCCAGTTGGAGGGGGGTATGATAGGGCTTATCTGTGCTTCTCGCCTTGATATCAAGTACAGGGCCAGGAGGCAACGGGATTGTTACAGGTGGTAGAGCCTATGTCTAAGTTCCCTAGTACAACACTACCTGCTAGTGCACAGGGGTAAGTTCAGCACCCAGACAGATACATATGGCAAGAGCAGTTCACGGCCTTAGTAACAGGTTCCCAGAGAGTTAGTAATGCGTGAGGTCTTTGGGGAAGAGACCACTAACACAGGCACGCCAGCAGGGTACACATGCGTTACTGCCTCGGGAGATAAGATCAAATACAGGCAGGAGTCACTGAGCGCTAGGTTGTTTAGAACCTACTGCAACACAATGTCTTGCAATAGAAGAAAGCAGGATTAGATCTTACAACACAGTACCACCTATATTGTGTCGGTTCTGCAATAAGATTCACTAACAAATTTGGCTGCAAATACAGAACTTAGTTTTTATGTGTCATTTACCACAGTCTAACGTTATAAGTCATTTGTAATGCTATAGAAGAGAACAGGATTAAAGCTTACAACACGGTATCACCGGCAAAGTGTAGGATCATCAGTATTATAGACTAACAGTTAGGCTGCGGATACAGAGTGTCGGTTACCTGTATTATTAAACACAGGCTAACGTTGCTGGTACATAACGTAGTTTTTATGTATTATTAAACACAGGCTAACGTTATAAGTCCTTAAGGTGCGATTATGACCAGCCCTTAAGCTACAGTGACAGTGGAATACAGTAGGCTGAGGATTGGATTTGTTGCAGCAAGAATAGGACTAACCAAGGCTAGCAGTACAAGTTGACCTTAGGCACAGCGACAGTAGGAGACAGAAAGAGACAAGTTACGTTAGCTACCATTAGAGATTATAGCAAAAAGTCCAGCAAAAAATTGTCCAGCAGGAAAATGCAATATAGTGGTTAGGCTAGCGCTAATTTGAAAGGAATCAGTCGCAGGGGGAAAAACAGGGTGCACTCCGATGTGCCTGCATGAGAAAGTTACTCCGAGGGTTGAAATAGCACTTGTTTGAGAGGCTAAATCTCAGGGGAAAAACAGGGCACGCTCAAGAAGTACCTGGCGGCAGCAGGAGTGAAGAGAGCCAGGGAGAATCTCAGCTGAAAGTTGTAGCAGATGGGCAAAGCTTAGGGAATAGTGAGCTGGTGACGTGGGAAGGAAGCTCCTCCTAGTTAAGTGAGTAAGGGAATTAGATTGGGGAGAGGCAGTCAGGGCAGGCTTATGACTGATAGCGCCTATTTAAGCCTCCACTACCACAGGGTGGTGGGCGGGAAATTTAAAACAACAAAGGAGCTTGTTCTTCCCTCCGCTTGCTGGCTTGGACAGTGGAGCAGGCAGAAGGTCCAAGGGAGGTCCGCCCGGCTTTTAGGAGCTGCGGCACCTCGACCAAACAATCGATCAGGCACGATCTCGGGGAGGGACCCGATGCAGCCAGTCGCCCACCCGCCCCAGTCCGTTGCAGGAATCAGATGAATAGAAGCAGGGCAGACTTTTAAATGCCTCCAAGTCGCCGCTGACCCCAGCAGCCAATTGCAGGAGTCCTCCTCAGCATGCCAACAGAGCCGCGAAAAATGACCACAGACAAAGGAGCTTGTTCTTCCCTCCATTTGCTGGCTTGGACAGTGGGAGCAGGCAGAATGTCCAGGGGAGGTCTGCCCGGCTTTCAGGAGCTGCCGGTGCCTCGACCCAAGCAATTGATTAGAAGCGATCTCGGGGGGGGGAACCCGATGCAGCCAGTCACCCACCCGCCCCAGTCCGTTGCAGGGAATCGAATAAAGTTGGGTCTTCCCGGTTTGGGCAGAACTGTAATGGCAGCAGACCATGTGGAGGGGGGGGTAGCCTTTCCTCCTGTAATCCCTTTACTATAGCATCATATAGAGATTCAAATAGGTGGCCTTCAAAGGCTTTATAAAAATCTATTGACAATCCATCAGGACCCGGGGTCTTCCCACTTTTAAGAGCTTTCAATGCATTCCTAATTTGTTGTTCTGTTAAAGGTGAATCAAGCTCCACCGCCTCCTCATTGCTAAACTTGTTTAGGGGGATCTCCTAAAGAAGCTGTAATACTCATCCTATGAGGGATTACATTCAGAGGAATAGAGTGAATTATAGAAGTCTCCAAATGTATCACCTATTTCCCTCGTGCTCCTTACAAGTTCCCCTTATTCGTTATAAACTTGGCTTATGATTTTCGCAGACTCCTTCCTTTTAATCTGCCAGGCTAAATACTTCCCTGCTCTGTCGCCATCAAAATACTGTCCCGCACTGAAGAGAAGAATTGTTCTCTCTAGCTGAACACTTGACAGGGTACTTAGCTTCCATTTTAACTTCTTCAATATCCCATATAAAGCAGCTGTGGGATGTAACATGTGTGCCCTCTCACAAGCTTCAATTTTGGTTCTAAGAAATTCCAGTTCTCCAGTGACATTGTACTTCTCCCACAAGGCAAAAGCAATGGACTGCCCTCTCACATATGCTTTCAAAACTTCCCAGCGTATGCAATGTGAAGTGTCCCCTCTGCAATTAAAATATAAAAACTCTTGTATACTCTCCCCTATATGTGTAAGGTAATCCTGATTTTTCAGCAGCCGTGGGTCCAATCTCCATTCTTCAGAGCCTACTGAAGAGCCTGTGCCTCGAATGGTAACACAGTGTAATGCATGATCCGAGATCATAATCGGCAGATAGCCCGCCTCCCCAGGTTGGCAACTAAAAGACTGGACAGCAATATCCTATCTATTCGGGCATAAGAGTTGTGAGCATGTGAGTAAAACTATATTGTCATCCAGAATGATTTAGGTAATGCCAGGCATCCACCAAATCAAAATCAGTTTGTAATGCTTCCAGAGCCTTGGCATTGTGGGATTTAGTGATAAGGACTTTGTTTGATCAATCTAGAATTGTGTCAGTTACACAATTATAGTCCCCCCACCAAGTAACCAGAGGCCATCCCAGCATGACATGTCCAATGCTAACTTCTGAAAGAAGCCAGGGTTGTCAACATTAGGCGATACTGAGCCAATCTACACTATCCCTCTACCGGAATCTCCACTCTGGTTAATGCATAGCGCCAAATTGATCCACCAGGGAGCCCAAGATCTGCACTGGGAACCCACAGGGATCCATATAGAGGCCCCTAGCTTTAGAGGAGAATGTTGATGATACCCAAGTACCACCCATAAATGCAGCAGTTTTTTGAGATTCAGGATGGGAGAAGTGTGTCTCTTGTAAGAGAACTATTCCACCCTTGGTTCTGCGTACCTCTGTCATGACCCTTTTGTGCTTAAAATGGATTTTAAACCATTGATATCCCATGACAGGCATTTAACATCATCCCTCATCATGAAACAGCCTTTCAATATGTGATTTAAGTCTGGTAGATAGCTTGCAAACATCCACACTCTTTTTCTCCAATGACCCAGCTCCATCCCTCCCACCCCCAATTGGATAGCTAATAGCCCCAGCAATAAACCCCAATTCTGTGACCAGGTCAAATCATCAAGCATTCTAACATCATAAAAAAGCTCCAGGCCATCATCCACCAGGGACAGCAATTTAAAGTGGAACCAGGGTGAAGCTTCCACTCCTCTCACAAGTGTAAGGGCCATGTAGTGCCTGACTTTATAGGCCAAGTAAAACTCCCTCCCCCCCACATCTTCTAATCCCTTCTTCCCCTTACAAACAGTATTCCATTGAATCGGTCCAATTAGAGCTAAGTATCTCCCCTTGCAGTATAAACCCCGCCAGAAATCCTATACAAACATTAGGCAGTATAACTCTGTGCCCATATTTCTAGCTTTATTGTTGTAGTATAGTAACGCCCCTCAGGCCAGGCAATTAACAAACACATTGAGCAGCTGAATAACATAGAAACAGAACCTCTCACAACAACAATTGATAAGACATAGAGATATCAAAAAGAAAAAAAATTAATGAAAAAGCCCAAGTTACAAGGCAAAGAATATGCTCCCCAATTGAGCTTTGCAATAACACTGCTTGGTATCAGGAGTAATAAGGTGGGCGATCCCAAGACACAGATCACTAATCCACCAACATTTACATTTATGTCCCTTAAGCACTTTCTAATACAATTGGCTCATGCTGTGGAGTCTCATATTGTGTTACCAACCCCCCTATAAAAGTAGGTTCGGGAAGTGTGTGCAATCTCCATTGTATACTGTCACTTAGACATTGACCAGCTAAATGAGCTAACCCAAATCCTATTCTCTGAAGGGTCAAAACAAACAGCAGGTTCTCCTCCCCATTCCACGACACACAAAGAGGCATGAAATCTCCCACTGATACCTGGGTCCCAAGACTCGGTCGGGGGTGTATACTATGGCAAGCAAGTCCTGCTGTTAAAGTTTCATTAAGCTGATCTCACATCATAGCTGCCAATGCCATAAATCCTATGAGAAGGAAATAAGAGACCCAGGATATTATACAAGCGGCCCAATAATAGAAGCAAAACAGAAATGAAAAAAAAAATAGATTGGCAAAGCAGCTTCCAAAATAAAAGCTAAGTGATACACACCTCATTCTACACTAAATTGTGGTCCAGCTCTCCTGCTCTCCTCCTCCTCAAGCCATCTTTCTGCCATTTTGTGGCACGTGAAGAATCGAAGACTCTGTCCTGGTCTGTCCACTCGCAACCTCACTGGATATGCGAAAGAAGATTTCCACCCTAGCCAGTACAGTTTATTTTTAACCGGCTTGAACTTCTGCCTTTTCACCTGCAACTCCCAACTGTAATCCTGATATACTGTATGTGTACAGTAGCATTTTCGACTTTTATGGGGCCCATCTTTCTAGCCTTCTGCAGCACGATCTCCTTATCTTGAAGCCACAAATATTTTATAAGACAGTGGTGGGGTGATTCCAGGTTTTGTGTTGAGCCTACTCTGTGGGCCCTCTTGATTTCAAAACTCTCAGCCTCCTCTCCCAGGCCAGTTTCTTGACTACCCATCTATGAATCTCAACGTTCAGATTCCTCCCCGTCAACCTCTCAGGCAGTTCAATAATCCAGATATTGGATCTACGGGAACGATTCTCCTGGTCATCTAAACGCTTTTAGGTCTGTAATCGTTGATAAAAGGACATTTTGCTCTGCTGATGCTCCATATATGTATCCTCCATGTCACTCATTCTCGCTCCACTCACATATTTGGGAAGTGTGAGTAGTGGTCATCTCTGTTAAACTAATAACCACAGATTGCAGGTGTGAGAATTGAGTGTTTAAATTTTGAAAGCCGGCTTTCATGTTGCTTCGCATTTGTGCTAGCATTTCGGGGACCTCAGCTAGCATTTTAGTTAGTTCCATCACAACGCCTTCAGTTTGCACACTGTCTGTACTTGTGGCTGGTGAAGGAGGCCCTGAGTGACATAGTTCACTTTCACTTTTTCTGGCCGATGTTTTAGCCCCAAATTGCAACTTCGCCTGCCGATTTTTAGAATTTCCAGAAGACATCAGGGTAAGAAAGATGAGGATCGCCCACCAGAGGCCACTCTAACAGTTATTCAGCTGAATTTTAAAGTTTTGAGCCATCACTCCAGGGAGCGATGTTACCAAGTGTCCTCCATGCTTGCCAGCTAGCCATGCCCCCTCCTATGACTGTTGTTGACCTGAATTTGTCACCTATCAATCAGTACAATTAACAACTACAATGAATACATTAAAAATTACAACTTTACTTATGCCTCATACAACTGTTCAGAAATGCAGATATTATTTTCTCTGTGTTACACCCAATAGGGGTGCAGTATGGTGCCGCATAAAACTATTTAAACAACAGCGTATGTCCCAAATTCTTGACTTTCATGCACAGACATGTTCTGTAATGTATCAGTATGTAAATGAGGGTTCATCAGCCTTGTAAAAACCAACATAATGTCCAGACTCCTCAGGATACTTGTGGCATATTGCCCAAACAGCACACGCTGGGATAACACGTTGTACTTTCTTGTCCAGGTGTTGGTGTATCCATAGGATCAATTGTGTGATGCACCCATCGATAAGTCCTGTAATGACAAAACAATTTTAAAATGGCATGGAGAACACAGTAATCTGTTTGGCTCTTGGCCATGTATAAAATAGGTGCTCTCTTGAAATGTTAGAAGCCTGTGGAATGAAATACCGAACTAAAAATATCGTGAATACAATTATATTAGACATTTTAGTAGTCACTCTAACATGTGCCTCAGATTACCAAATTATCGAAATGTGACCTTGTGAATCCAGGACACAATGACGCTGCGTGATGCAGGAGTGACAGAAGGCATGATATTGTCACTGTGGGGAAATGGAAAGGGCACAGGAAAGGGATAAACTGACTGAAGGAGGTATTGGTTTCTCGGGAGGGGTAACACAAGTGGGGCCGGTGTGTGGAAGGGATGCTGAGCATGCAAGGGAGAAAAGGAGTTGTGAAATGGAAGAATGTAGAGAGGAGGAAGAGGGGAAGCCAGGGGTAAAGGAATGCGCCAAGACAGCAGGGCTCAGGTCAGGTGGCAAAACATAGGAGGTAGTTTGGTGTGCAGGGAAGGGGACTAGACAGACTGCTATGAAAGTCCTAGACTTCAGACAGGTAGACTTCCCCAGGATGAGGGAGATGTTCAGGAATGAGATTAAGGGATGGGGGGATGGGGGGAGGGGTAGAGGACCTCTGGTGTAAAATCAAAGGGGAACTACTGAGAGCAACAGAAGGCTGTGTGAGGAGGATTGGGAAGAATATAAGACATTGTGCTTCGATATGGAAATGAGGGATGCAATGGGGGGAAGAGCTTTCAGAGAATATAACAGGACACAAGGGAGTGAGGATAGGGAAACTTACAAAGAGAAGTTGAGGATGGAAGGGCAGAGGATCAGGAATGCTAAAGCAGAAACAAAGGAAAGAATTGCTAAGCAGGCAAAATGGGGGGTGGGACAAAACGTTATTTCGGTTCATAGGGAGAGGAGGAGGAGGGTAAGGCAGACAATAGTAAGAATCAAGTGTGAGGGGGGTGCTGGTGGAGGGGTATTTTGAGAAGGCAGAAGTGCTAAATGGCTACTTCAGCTTGGTTTTAACAACAGAAGGAGAGGGTAAAGGTACAGAGCTGAGTGAAAAGGGACAGGGAGAGGGGTGATTCTAGCCAAATCAGTATGGAAGAAGTAAGTGAGGAACTGGGTAAACTGAGGGTGAACAAGGCCATGGGGCCAGACGGCCTACATCCTAGGGTGCTCAAAGAATTGAGAGGTTCTGGCAGAACCATTGGTGGAGTTATTTAACTTGTCACTGAACTCAGGGTGGTTACCGATGACTGGAAGAAGGTGGATATGTTGCCACTTCATAAGAAGGGCAGCTGAGAGGAGGCCGCAATTATCGCACTGTTAGCCTCACATCAGAGGTTGGCAAAGTAATGGAGTCAATACTGAAAAAGAATGGTGAGCTATCTGGAGGAAGGGGAGGTTGCAGGATTTTCGACAGCATAGCTTCACTCAGTGTTGGTCATGTCAGACTTAACCGATCAAATTTTGATGAGGTGATGAGGGTGGTCGATCAGGGTGGGTCGGTGGATGTGGCCTACCTGGATTTTGGGAAGGCCTTTGACACAGTGGTTCACAAGAGGCTGGTAAACAAGTTGGGGACTTTGGGGATGGGGCTAAAAATAATGAGATGGATAGAAAACTGATTGAAAGGAAGGAACCAGAGGGCAGTGGTAAATGGTGTGCATTCTGGAGAAATAGGGATGACAAGTGAGGTCCCCCAGAGGTCAGTACTGGGGCCCCTTCTGTTTAATATCAATGGAAGTGACATAGCGGAGGGGCTTCACGGGAAGGTCTGTCTTTTCATGGATGACACAAAACTGTGCTACAAGGTAGACTCCTGAGGGGGGCATGCAACATGATCTTTGAATAATAGAAGAGTGGTTAGAAACATGGAACCTAAAATTCAATGCCAGACAATGCACAGAGATGCACTTTGGGAGGAAGAACCCACATGCCACCTACACACTAGGAAGGGAGGAAATGGTGGCAATCAGACAGGAGAGGGACCAAGGATTTATAATCTCCGATGACCTCGAGGGGGCAGTGCAACAAGGCAGTGGGTAAGGTAAACAGGATGATGGCATGCATAGGGAGGGGGATAACCAGCAGAAGGACAGAGGTGCTGATGCCACTCTACTGTTCCATGGTTAGGCCTCACCCGGAGGACCATCTAATGAAAGACATCAATGGCATGTAGATGGTGCAGAGAAGGGCCACTAAAATGGTGCATGGGCTGATGGGGAAGTATTATGTGGAGAGGCTGCAGGCACTGGATTTGTATCCCATGGAGACAAGGAGTGAGAGGGGGGACATGATAGAAACTTTCAAGTATGTAAAGGAGCTATATAAAATGTGGGAGAGCCTTTTTTCAACTAAAGTGAATAGAAGAACTAGGGGACATGGTTTGAAACTGGACGGGGGGTGGTTTAAGGGCAACATTAGGAAGTACTACCTCATGGAGAGAGTAGTTGAGTCCTGGAATGGCCTTCTGAGGAGGTGGTGGTGGTGGCCAGTACTGTAGAGGGCTTCAAGAGGTTTGGGATAAACACAAAGGGTTGGCAAGGGGAGGTGTGAGGGGAGGGGGTAAGTAGGGAGGGAAAATTGACAGACTCGATGGGCCACGAAGGTCCTTTTCTACTGACACATATCTACAAACCAACACATTCTAAATTAATTTTACACCTAGGTCCACTGCATAATCGCAATACAGCACAACAGGGTGTGGGTTATTGGTAGATTTACCACTTCCCCCGGCACTGAGCCTTTGGGAGAAGGCTGTGGTATATGACCTTGCTTCCGTAACCTAACTGTGGCCCTGCTGGTTCCACCATAGAGCTGCAGATCTTCCACAGAGGCATGGAGGAGGTGTGGCCCATACACCACGAACTTCTGATGTCTTCATTGCTGGGCTTGGGACAGGTTGGTGGGAGCTGTGGAATCAGCACAGTCAGCTCCGTCCAATCAGTGCCTGGATAGTCCTTTTCTCAATTTATTGCTCTGTGCCTGATGTGCATGCCAAAGTCAAGGCATCACCATTAACATTGGTCATTCACTTCCCCATGTAACATGGCTGGGAACTTGCTGTGCCCAGGACTCCCCTGGGTCGCTCCAAGCACCAAAGCTCTAATACCCTCCCTCCCTCCCCAATGAAGGCGCTTGGTCCCTGGGCCACTCTGCAACCCCCACCCCCACCAGCATTCAAATGCTCCAGGCACCTTCACCAACCCAGGGATTTGGGTTTGATAGCAGCTTCGCAAAAGTATACCTGTAGTGATGGAATGATGCAATACTACTTGATTTCCCATTTACTACAACTTACCGATTCTGGATTGGGTTCTCAAAAACATCATGCCTGACTTCATGAGGCTGGACTAAGGCACACCATGGGACTTCATTATCAAAGCACACATTGTTGCAACCAGATCTCTGTGTCACGCACTGAGCATCTGTAAAAAAGTAGCCATTATGTATAGTAACATGAATTATAACATCAGTATGTAATCATGATTGTTCACTGTATTAAAAACATTACCCTGACACTTGTCATCAACAGCTTCTATGTCATGGCAGCAGATGCTTTCTCACTCTGTCAGCATTACCTCACAGGACCCAAACAGGCACCATTCAGTGTTTCCAGCTCTGTCTCCCGGCACAGCCATATCCCTATCTGTGTCTTCAGAATCAGAGTTCGAAGAGTTTGCAACCTGGCTGCCTTCATTTGGTACCTCACCATCTGAGAACTCTGGTTCAAACATATATGGCTGAAGCATGCTTTGGCACTTGAATCAGAATATCCAGACATTGCACTCTTTCTCACCTATTTCAGCCACTGATGGAATGTGCGTGGGAGATATGAACTTGCTGGAATGCCTAGTGTACCTAGATGATGTCATTGTGTTGGGACACACATTAGAGGAGCATGAGACCCAACTGTTTAAAGTGCTGGACCGATTGAATGACTTCAGCCTCAAGCTGTCCGTTGACAAGTGGCAGTTTTTTCAAACCTCCATGAAGTATGTGGGACACATAGTATCTGCAGAAGGAATAGAGACCGATCCCAGTAAGGTTGAGTCAGTGACTACTTGGCCCCAGCCCCACAATCTGAAAGAACTACAACATTTTCTGGGATTCTGTGGCTACTACCACAGGTTCATAAAAGACTATTCAAAGGTGATTTGCCCGCTCCTGAATCTTACCCAGGGTTACCCCCCTACCAACTGTAAATACAAGAAAGGGGCTGTCAAAGAACCAGATAAAGTGTACTTCCGCACAGGTGAACCTTTTGGGCCCCACTGGACACCCGAATGTGAAGCAGCCTTCCACGAAGTCATATACTAGCTCACCCATGCCCCCATCCTCACCTATGCTGACCCTACCAAGCCCTATGTGCTGCATATGGACGCTAGTCTGCTGGGCCTAGGAGCTGTGCTGTATCAAGACCATGAGGATGGTTTGAGACCGTCGCTTTCACCAACAGGAGTTTGACCCCGCCAGAGCAAAACTATCCTGTGCACAAGCTGGAGTTCCTTGCCCTAAATGGGCCATCGCCTCCCATCATTGATCAGTTTCATGACTATCTCTATGGGGCAATATATTGGTGAAGACCGACAACAACCTGCTGACCTATGTACAGACTTCAGCTAAGTTAGATGCTATTGGGCACTGGTGGCTCTCTGCCTTATCAACCTATGATTATGCTCTCGAATACAGACCGGGACTGAACCATATTGATGCTGATGCCCTGTCATGAAGGCCCGCTTCCAAGAGTGATTGGGTCAGGCTGTCTGAACCTGACATCTGAGCATTGCGCCAAAAGTTTGACAGAGATGAACAGATGTCTGCGGACACAGTGAACTGTCTAGTAAATTGCTTGGGCCCTCCTAATACCTGCATACTGGCTGCCTATTGCCATTTCTCTGTTCTAGATATTAGTGCACTACCTCAACTTGACAATGACAGTATTCAGTGGGCTCAATCCCAAGATCCTATGATTCAACCCACACTTGATGCCCTGCGTGTGGGGAAAGATGTGTCTAAGTTGCATTCCCCTGACTTGTGAACTGCCTAACTGTTTAAAGAAGGCCCCAGGTTGAAATTACTCAATCAGTTGTTATACAGAGAGACAGTGGATCATAGTGGTCAAGTAGACAAGCAACAATTGGTCCTGTCCATAGCCTTTAAATACTTGGTACTGAGGTCCCTCCACAATTACATGGGGCACCTCAGTATTAACAGGACTCTTGACCTGATACGATCTTGATTCTACTGGCCCAAGATGAGGGCTGATGCTGAGCTCCATGTAAAGACCTGTAGTCATTGCCTCCAAAGAAAAGCCCTTCCTCAGAAGGCTGCCCCCTTGTCAATATCACTACCAGCGCCCCCATGGAACTGGTCTGCATAGATGTTTTGTGTTTAAAACCTGATCAATGGAATATTAGCAATGTGTTAGTGGTTATGGATCATTTTCACATGGTATGCACAAGCTTTTCCAACTAAAGATCAAAAAATCTCTACCGTGGCCAAGATGCTAGTGGAAAGATTCTTCGTCCACTATGGTGCCCCCCAGTGGATCCACTCTGACCAAGGCAGAGACATTGAAAGTAGGCTAATCAAAGAAATGCTCTCTCTGTGGAGGGTGCGGAAGTCAAGAACCACCCTTTATCACCTGCAGGGGGAACCTCAACCAGAACGTTTTGACCGCACCTTCTAGACATGCTAGGCACCCACCATCCAAAAGACAAGCATAAGTGGAGCCAGCAGATTAGCACCTTGGTACACATACAATTGCACCAAAAATGATGCTACTGGGTTCTCCCCTACCGCCTCATGTTCAGGAGGGAGGCCAGACTGCCAGTTGATATCTGCTGGGGTCTCTACAGATGGGGTCCGAGCCAAAAACTACCTGCAGTATGTACAGAAACTGAAAGCTCAATTGAACCATGCATATCAACTGACCCAGACAATGGCCGCCAAGAGAAATCTCGCCAACAAAGAGAGGCACAATAAGAAAGTAAAGGCTCAAAAGCTACGGCCTGGAGACCGTGTGTTATTATACAATTTGGGACTACATGGCAAGCACAAAAGTGCTGATAGGTGGCACCATCTTCCTCATGTAGTAGTTGGAAAGTTGGATGATCTACTAGTGTACAAGGTACGTCCAGAGAATAACTCCAAAGCTGTCAAGACCATGCACCGTAACCACTTGCTGCCTATCGGCCAAGTTATTATTGAAGCTGAACCAGCAGATATTGCCTCCCCTGGGCCGGTGACTCATGCTGCTGCAAAAAAGAGACAGAGTCAACCTACCCCATTAGTTACAGAGTTAAGGTTTCCCCCGCAGCAGGCCCAGAATGATAGTGACTGTCAGTCCACCTCTGATGAAAGTGACAATGGTAATGCCTATTATCCCTCCTATGAACTGAGTCAGTTGTTTCGTGGAAATCCTATGCAGAATCGTGGGGATGAAGCTGGGCCTTCTGGACTGCCTAACTCCCCAGCTTCATCCTTGGAGCCAATGCTCCCTGAAAATGAAGTGCAAAGTATCACGTCTGAGGCTGCAGACTCTCTGTGTTTAGCAGAACTGTGTGACTTGCCTGAAGAAGGGGCTGTTGGTCTGAGTCTCTCTGGTGACACATCAGAACTTGAACAACATTATGAGAGTGCTGACAGCCCTCCTTCAGTGCCAGAAAGCCTAATTATGCCAGAACCTTCCGTAAATGAGCCAAGTGTTGTGGAAACAGAGCCTACAGAGCAAGGAGCTGACAGTGCTCCCAGTTTGGACATTCCTATCCATGCAGAGGCACCCCTCACGAATGCCAAAAGCTCCAAAGTTAGTGCTGAAAGTACAGAGACTGTGGCTATTCCCCCCAGAAAGACTGGCTGAGCTGTCAAGTCAGTACTGAGCTTCAGTTATGATTCTCCCGGGAGGGCAGTGGATTTGCCTCTCAATGTGGTTCACAAAGGTGTTTATATTTCTCAGAGCTCACTACCCAAACTGAGCTTAATGGCCAATTCCAAGTTGATTGTTCTTCCTCCTCAGTATAGTGCCCCTGCCTCATCCAGCCCCAAGTTAGCTGATAGGGAAGGGCCCCCTCCTACATTGTTTAATGTACAGGAAGTTATAACATGAATCAGTACTGTGATGTTACAAATAGTTAATCATGGTGGAATCAGTATCACATGTATGAAACGTGCATAAGCATAAGCATTGTCATTATGGATATAGTATTGTGAAGTGTAGTGAATATGTATAGTAAAGTAATAAGTTTATGCTAACTGATGCATGATGGTACAGACTTGACATGGGCGCCAAGTTTCCTCCAGGCAGGGAAGGTATAACCCCTACAAAATGGAGGTTCCCAAAAGTCTTCCTTGAACTTGCCTAAATGCTCACTGCCAGGCTGGTGTTCTGCATTTTAGCAGTATAAATGTATTGCCAGAGAGTGCCTGTATAGCCTCTGTGTACTGTCTCTTTAAGAGCTGCCTGGATTGCAGTCATAATTAATCTGAGAGGGAGCTCTGTTAGATGTACTTGTTTGCTGATCATTTGTTAGAGTAGTAATAATATTGCAGTTTGTTCTAACCTGCCTTCTTTGCAGCATGGACAGTTCTGTTTGTTTCCATCATCTTGGTCCTGGACTGCATAATGGGCCAATCAGTACATTTGGAGCCTGCCTACAGGGGCTTAGTGGGGCCAAAACTTGTAGGAATTGTAGTTTTGGGCTTTTGGCTCCTAAAATAACCTGGAGGGGGAGCCCTTGTTGTGATTGACAGACAGATCAGCCAACCAAACCTTTTGGATCTTTGGGAAAGTCCCACACTGCTTGCAGTTTCAGTTAGATCTCAGTTGGGGAGCGAAGAAGTAACAGCTCAATATAGTTCAAGCAGCAATCCATAGTGGATTCACGTGGGAGAACTGTGGAAAGGCTTGAGTTTGGCCTGCATGCCTGCCTGCTGTTCCTGAGAGGGAACTTGTGCTTTTTTTGGACTGAATCCTAATTTGGAGAGTGAATTAAGCCACTGGACTGTGACCAGGCTTTAACCTGAAGAAGACTGAAGATTTGCTGAATGCGATTGGCCTGTCAGGACTTCCAGCTACCTCTGAACTCCCGGATTGTGCAGAGACTCTGTAATTGCAACCGGAGAACCATTTGCCTGGTAGAGTGGAATTTTCTTACGTGTGAATGTGCTGTGTGCTTATAGTGGGTCATGATTTGGTTCCCCACTGGGTGTCTGAACTGTGTTTTGTTTGCTGGAGGTTGTATCCAGCTCCATGGACTGATCCATATCCATTTCCATTTGCCTGGGCCCTGCTACACTGGCCCAGCCAGAATACTCTACGCAGAAAGTCATCGATGAGAGACGGCCTGGGATCAGCCCCTGCTCAATGCCTTGAACAGGAACAACGCTTTGGTGATTCTGCATGGGCCTTGCTTCTCCGGGCACTCCAGCTCAACAGCCTGCAGTCTCAATTTATCCTGCCTGTGTCCAGTATTGGTATTGCGAGTAAACATCAGGGTAGCGCCCTGCAACAAAAGCTAAATCTAAAAGTGTTGTCATCTGATTGTCTTGTTGCCTTTTCTTTCACGAACTGAGCACTCAGGCTCCGGATTACAAATAGTGTGTGTTGTGCATGTTGCTTTCTTCCATCACAGGGCTCCAACCAGCTGCAACATTCCTGGCTAGCCCACTGTTTTCCTTCCTGGGTACCCAGGGTGTGTGACTGTGTAGGGACTCTGAACTGCATGCATAACTGTCTGATTAATATAGCTTTTAAGCAAGTCAACCTGATTACGCCCCTTCCTTGTTCAAATCCCCTGAATAAATCAGATTTAACTTTGTTTGCATTTAACCTGACTGTGGTTCCAGTTTGTGCCAAAGTAATGTACTGTTGCTATTTGCTGTGCTTAACCTTGTTTTACAGGGGGTCCCCAGGGTCAAGCTAGAGGAACCAGCCCTGGTGGTAAGTGAAAACAGTGTGGATAATTGCCTGGTGAATAAGGGTCATTGTGAAAGTAATTATTGTATATTGTTCAGGCCACTAGAAGGGAAAGAGAGGGGTTACAGTGTTCCGGAAGGCTGTGCTCAGGTTAGCTTGACCACTAACAATCCTGACCTCCGGGTGGAGGCACCTGTTTCATTACCCAAGCCCCTTAACCTGCTACTAGCCAAGCAGGCAGGGGTAGTAGCCCTTGGGATAGCGCCACCTAGGGGGTTACACTAGTGTTATCCACATTTTTTTGTATGATTAATGTCTATTTTTATTGTTGTTCAACTATCTGCCTTTATTTATCTACTGTTCCTCTCTATCATGCTGGTCTATCTTATTATTTTAAATATTGCAAAGCCAATATTTTTGCTGTTACCCTACCACAGTTGTGCTTGCTTTGCAATCAACCATTTCAGTTTGTCCTGCATGGACCTATTCTTCCCTCCTGCCTCCCGTCCCCCGGAATCATGCCTGGAAATAGCCTTGGCCCAGTGGGCCTTTAAGTGGGTCACTAAGTTTCAAATAAATAAATCAATAAATAAACATGTAAGAAGACTTTGCCATCTTTTACTTGAATATTTTGGGGGACTTTGAATGTATCATTTGCTTGAGATCTCAGCTAATAAATGTATGCTGAAGTGATAATAGTTCACAATATAAGCAGGTTTGTCCTTGTTATACCATCATTTAGTCTACAACTGTATTTCCTGAAGGTTTTCCAAAAACTTTATCACCCTCTTCAGAGAAGATCTAGCCTTCCTTTTCCGATACAGCAAGCATGAACAGACTTGATAAAACAAATTCTGTAGCCACTATTGATAAAACAAATTCTGTAGCCACTATACTATCAGACCCATGTCAACAAAATTAATTCTAGAATTTTTGTTTACAAAACAGATAACTTAGGTTAGACGGAACATCCTGCTGGAACTACTGCATTTATTGCTCGTGTTTCATTTCCGGTGGCACACGTGTTTTACTCATTCACTGCCCTCATGCTCATAAAAGCATCACAGTGGAGCTTCGCTATGCTGTAGCCCTACTGAAGAGAGATAGACATGTTAATACTGCTGAAAGCAAGTGATACAGTCTTAAAGAACTATCAATGTCACGAAAAGAGTAGGCAGAAAATTGTAGTCATTTTTTTTAAGTAGTCCCTTATCACTTTTGATTTCTGAGCTGTCTTTCTTTTTCTATGTGCTCATTAGATGTTTTTCTACTTAAGAGTAGTAGTTGTGATGTGAAAAGCATTGCTTTACATGGAAGCATAGTCTGTCTAGTTATGCTTCCTACTACATCATCAGCATGTGACCTCACTCACTGTTACATCACAAGCCCTGCTGCTCGATAGGTGACATGTGACACAAGTTACCAATCAAGCAGCAGGAGATTGGCTTTTCTTGGTTATTAGTGATGTCACAGTCAGTGAGTTCACAATGCTGATGATGTATAGGGAGGAATAGAATTGACTATGTCCACCTTCAGGTAGAGTGCTGTTACGCACATCACACCTTGTACTGTCTGGTAGAAAATCTTAATCTTAAAAATTAGAAAAAGGGAAAAGAAAAAAATACTTCAGATATAAGAAGCACTAGCTGTCTACTTCTGAAAGTTACAATTAAGTCCAGGCAGTACACTAGCTCTTTAATATCTGCTTAATGCAAGCAGAATCCATTGGCAGTTGGTGGATTGGTAAGGTTATGGACAAAGTCCTGTGATTTATTTTTTTTACTTAGATGTTCCTCTCCCCCAGTGCCCTCCTACATTTGGCCCCAGGCAATCATGCAGCCTTGACAACCACTTGCCTTGACTCCTAGCCTAGCCAAAGAAGTTCCCCCACTCCACAAGTCCTTATCTGGTGCAGCAGAGACAAACCACACAGGACCCAAAATGGCTAAGGCTGTTACTCACTGTGACCAGTACTGCTGTTCTTTTTCTGATTTCTATCTCCTCCCCTTGGGGGAGTCAACAGCAAGGACTACAAGCACATGCACACAATATCATGAATATGCAAAGCCAGATTATGTCTCAACCCACCCTTCAAGGCACTGTGATTACACTCTCTCCTGGGTAAATAGGATCTTTTATTTGTTCAGTTTTAAGCTTTTACAAAGAAAATATAAAAGGACGATAGAGAAATACAATAAAAACTTCATAAATGCATTTATGACAGTATAAGGAAGCATTTTTAAAAAATCAGCTTTTGGTTTCAGACATTTTAGTTCATTTTAAGTATGGAAGCAGCAGACGAAACCTCCTAAAGTTTATGTTTTGGAGTGATTTAAAATTTTATATCAATATACCTGTTTTGATCAAAATTACTTTATTAATGTAGGTGTTACTTGTTTGGGAAGAGCACTCAGAGAGGATTAGCAATTGTTGCTTTTCAGAGCACATGGAAACAGAATTTAGTACTGGATTTGGGTCTTGTTACCTACATTCCAACAGTTTTACTGTCAATCATCCTGTAATCCTGTTATCCTGTGGTCTCTGACCATGCGCACCACTTAATAAAGGCAGTGAACACAAGAATTGGCTCCTGACTTGGTTTTAATTGCCTCTCACTCTCCTCCTTTTCTACAGACAGCCCTGAGTGGGCTCCACTGTGGCTTTCTGCAGCCCGGCCTTGTTCCTGGGCATCCACATCAACTTCCACAGAGCATCCACCTCAGTCGTCAACAGACAGCCTGAGAAGGCTCCGCTGTGTCTTCCTGCCACCCAGCCCTGTTCCTGGGTGGCCGAGACTTCTCACAGAGTGCCCACCTCAGCTATGCAACAGACAACCCTGAGTGTGCTCCACTATGGTTTCTGTGGCCTGCCCTGTCCCTGGGTGGCCACATCATTTCCACAGAGCGCCCACCTCAGCTGTGCAACAGGTAGGAAAGCACTTGGAACATTGGGACTTTCACTTGGCTTGTAAACCACTATACCGATTGGTCAGGCAAAGTTGTGGCTGGTTGCCAACTGCTCTAACTGTGACTTTCTAAGGACTGGACACTGCTCCACTGGAGTTTTTTGCCCTGGGTCAGCGGCGTCCCTGCCCGGCCACAGCATTTCAAACTGCTGCTGCTTTTTCTGAACTTGATTTTTTGTCCCACCCTCCCACTCCATCCCCAGACCTCTATTAAATGCTCTTCCCTGGCCAAGGTCACTGCCCCAATCCCTGCCCTAGTCTCCTGATAGATAATCTATCCTGTTAGTTCACACCTTCCTCAGAGGCCCCTATCTTCTGCACATAGTACTTTTACTTTAATCTCACAGCGGCCACTACCTATTGCACTTAATGCCTTTACCTTAAACACTTGAGGCTGTTTTTTCTGATTGATCAAATCCCTTTCTGACTGCCTACCCCCTCACACAGGCCATTACCCACTGCACACAGTGCCCTTACCCATTATTTCTCTGATGATATTTCCTGGCTAATCTAATCCATTTTTTGGCTGCATACCCTCCTGGCTGCTGATCTGTGCACCTAGGACCACAGGCAAAACTTTCTTCCCTTATCCTTTCTTGCTGCTAAAGCAAAAATGGCTCCTAATGCTGATTTATTAACTAGATGCGTGCTACTGCTCTCGCTCTTAACCCTTTCCGACCTCCCACTGGATCTCGGGACCTCACCAGATTTGCCCTTCTTGGAGTGCCGCTGCCTTTGTTGGCTGGGTTACACTCATAAAAGACCATGGCTGGTTACTCCTCTGGCACTCCTTCTACATTTCTTCAATGTAAAAAAACTTTTCTCACAACAAGCACAGAAAAGGCAATCTAAGTTCAGCAATAAGTAAATAGAGTATCTCTTCAGGCTTGCACTGCTGTTATTGTTGCTCTCTGGAATATCCACCCAATCCTGGCCCCCATTGGGTACCACTACTCCACAGAGAACAACAGGGTTTCTCACAATCGCTTCAATCAATATATGCAGCCTCCTTCAAAATGGACATCATGAATGCATGGACCCTGCAACATAATCCAGATATACTCTCTGTTGTCGAGACATGGCTCTCCCTGAACATGGCTGATGTCTCTGTTTCACTACCAGGCTATACAGTTTACAGAAAATACCATCTATCTAAACATGGAGGTGGGTGTGCAATATATCTAAGGGACAATCTACAGGGTTTAGTCCTGCCATTGCCCAATTTGGGTGATCTCATGCAAGAACTAGCAATAAAAGTGCTCCCCGGTGCTCATAATAAAACCCTTACAGTCATGTCTGTCTATATTCCACCTAGGCATAAGTTCACTGGCTTTGATGCATTAATGGAGTGCTTAGACTTGTTGAGTCTCAACACTGAAACTATACTCCTTGGAGACTTTCATGCCAATTGACTCTGCCCAGGGGCCAAGGCCATTAAAGATGCACTCACAGCAATCCACCTCACACAACTGGCTGACACTCCAACTAGGGTTAACTACCCTATTTGTACCAGCAACTTATTGGACTGGCTATTGTCTAACCATCCTGGCCATTTATCGGGGATCACTGTTCTCCCTGATGCTCTCAGTGAACACTCGCCTGTCCTGTTTCAGTGGTCCAATAATTACACCAAGCCCCCTGCAAGAACAGTCACTAACAGGGTTCTCATACGGGGCTGCCATAAATCACTAAAAGTGGACCTTCATCAGTAAAACTGGTCTCTAGTCTAAAACTCTTGCAATGTCAACTCCACTCTTGACTACTTTATCTGCCAATTTAACGAAATTTGTGATCGGCATGCCCCATTGAAAACATAGAAAGTCAAAAGTCAATACAACCCTTGGTTCTCCCCTGACCTGTTCAACCTGCTGAAATCAAGGGACCACTTATGGCAGAGGGCAAGGGCCTCCAGCAAGCAGTCTGACACACAAAGCTAAAGAAAACACGTAATGACTGCACTCGGGTAATATGTGTTGCAAAAAAACAGCACTATAAGGAAGCCCCCTATAAATCATGGAGTGATGGCTAGAAAATTGTGGAACAACTTAAAGGAATTTACTGGAAAAAAAATGCAAATCTGTCCCCACCATGCTCAGTATCGACAGTGTAGCCTCCCTGGATCCCAGAACAATTGCAAACTCATTCAACATTGCCTTCACAAACTTGAGTGGGGTACTTCCCCCGGATTTCTTCTGCCAGTCCAGCACTGCTGATGCTAAAAAGAATATGGTCCTGGCCCCATCCCACCCACCATTCTATTTTAAAACCCTCACAGCCAAGGAAGTTCAAAAATGCCTCCAAAAGGTTCTGGATAAATCAAGGTACAGCAGCGATACCCTGGACCTGAAATTTGTTGAAGTGACCCTGGATGAAATACTGGTCCCACTCATCCATATTCTCAATGTCTTACTCAGGTATTTGCACTTTCCTGAAAAATGGAAGTCTGTGATTGTGACACCAATCTTTGAGAGTGGAGATCGGGCACCTTAGTGGAACTACTGTACCATCTCAGTTCTACCACCTTTCTCAAAAACACTCGCGAGAATAGTAGCGGATCAGTTTGGAGAATACCTGGAAAAGTATCAGCTACAATGTCCACAGCAAAATGGGTTTAGAAAGGGTCACAGCACCACAACAGCACTGCTTGAATTTACGGGTTACATACACAGTTCCCTAGACTAAGATTCACTTGTCGGTGCAGCCTACGTCGACTTATCTAAAGCATTTGACATGGTGAACCACGCTCTACTGATCAAACAGCTTGAAGTCACTGGTCTCTCTCCTGACACTATGGCATGGTTCACCAACTACCTGCTGAACCGGACACAACAAGTTAAGATTGGAAATACCCTATCCGATAGTAGGCCAGTCAACTCAGGAGTTCCACAAGGATCCATTCTGGGTCCGCTTTTATTTAACATTTTCTAAACCAACTCCCACGCACCCGCCAGTGTTATCTACTGTTATATGCAGATGACGCTGTTCTGTTCATGAATGATTCAAACCCCCACTTCTCGAATGCAAACTCCAGAGCAACTTCTCAGCTGTTGAAAGTTGGTTTAAAGTTCAGAAACTAGTGATGAACTATACAAAGACGAAAATAATTATGTTGTCTCACGCCAAAACCAGTACAGAACTCACCATCTTCACATCACTGATGAGGTGGCCTCTCCCTGGAGCTTGTGCAACATTTCAAATATTTGGGGATTATGATGGACAGCACAATGTCTTTTGATCTCCACATCAATAAAGTCACTAAGGCCATTAATTATACACATTGGGCTGCTGCACAGGCACAAGCACAGTCTAACCCAAAAGGCTCTTAAACTAGCTGTGCACAGTTCCCTGGTGACACTCATTGACTATGGGTTAGTAATTTATGGATCAGCCAGAGATACTGCCCTTCACTGCATAAAAGTAGCTTTAAACAAAGCCTGTAAGCTTGTCATGGGAGCCACCCACCTGTCGCACATGTGCGACCTGTGTGCCCAGACTAATTGGCTACAGTTCCCAGGCAGACTTTTGTACCAATCCTGTTGATTGGCAAAAAAAAAGTTAGTCTAGGCTTGGTATTCACTGGGGTACAGAATCTTCTCATCCCCAATAATAACCATCGCTGCACTCGCAGTTCAGGTAGCCGAATCTTTAAAATTCCCCACTGTCACACCTCCTTGGGTCAAAGGTCTTTTGCCTATTGTGCCCCAGAATGGCTGAACTCTCTACACACAGACATCTCATCTTTAAATTCAATCGGTCCTTTTAAAAGAAAACTGAGACAACAGCTAATTGTGAATGCCAACTGTGAGTGCTTTCAATAAAATACTTCACAACTTTACTAGAGTTCTGTTCTTTCCTGCTCTGTTTCTTATCCTGTCTCCTGTCTGCTCCTACATTGCCTTGGCATTTAAACACTTATGCTCATATTCTCCTCTGGTTCTGCCACTTTAAGCACTCAGTTTTCACCTGCCATCCTCCTACCCTTTACCCTTGATCCCCACCATCCTCAGCCCCCGCTTATTCATTCTCACCCCTACTGACACTCTGGCCCAGTAACCTGTGCCCGCACCTTTGCCTTCACCCACTGTTCTTTCCACCCTGATGAAGCCCACTGGGCTTATGTTTTCCTCCACCTGTAGTTCCTGTCTGTCATTTTCTGCCTCACATCCTTTCTAATGAAGTCTAACTTTTACATAGTTGACTCTGGCTATTTGTACATATCAATGATTGTGATTTTTACTAGTTATAACCATTCTTGTACAATTGTGCTGCTATTTGTTTTCCCCAAGCTGTACAATGTCTCATTGTCTGATTATCCTTGATGTGGAACCTATGTAATGAGCTTGTCCTCAAAGGTGTTAATATGAGATTTCAATCAATCAATCAATCAATCAATAAATATATGGACACAGGGTAACCTCTTGCCAGAGGTTAAAAACTCCTTGTCCAAAGCTTTGTCGTAAGCATCATTGACTGTCGGTATTGTAGTCTGCGGGTCTGCTAATGACAGGGTGCTGGCCCAGGTAGTGAGCTACTTAACAGGGCCTTACTCATTGTGTTTGACCCTTGGAGTTGATACCCATACATGTGACCCGATACTAAGCTGAATTTGTTAAACTTCAAATCAAGGGTTCTCTACAGTACCCTGGTCATGTGTAGAGAAGGGTGAAGTGGCCTCAATTTGCTCTGTGGAGTGATTCGCGAGTTGGCGGAATTCACAGAGTGCTCCGCAATCTTGAAGCGGAGTGCCCGGCGTTATAAAATGGAAGTAGCAGTCCATTGAAACCAATGACTTTGTGTTACTCCCTTCTCAAACCACTACTCCATCAATTTTTAAGGCAAAGTACATTGAAAACAATGTACTTTGCCTCACTTCGCCTTGTTTTAAGCTCCAAAGGCGAATTTTGCAGTGATTCATGCGATTTCGGGTCACATGGGCTCTAGATTGTTCTGCACAGCCTCAGTTCGGGGTAGTGTGTGTAGGAAGTTGAAGGAGACAGTCTGCTCTGAGAGCTCTCTGTGATTCAAACCTTCTAAAAGCTGTTATAAAAGTCTTTTTGAGTCATTTTCTTTGCTGAAACTTTACTTCATCGATTGTAGGAAACCCTCCTGTGCTCATATCATCGAGCATTTATTGTATGTGTGTGGATTTTGAATGTTAATGTACAACATTCGGTCTGTGTATCGAGAGACAGTTGAAGCGTGCTTTGGGGGAGGGAGGTATCTGGTGTAGGTAGATTTAAGTTGGAGAAATAGCGAGTTCTTTTTTTTGGTTATATTTTTCTTGTATAAGTGACTGTGTTATTGTACGCACAGTAATATTTTCAGTAATTGTTGACATTTATTTGCTGATTGTGTGTGTTGTGGTCTGGAGGGACCTGGTGCAGCATTGAGGTTGTTTAAAAAATCTTGTATATTACTGAAGTTTTAAATTTGGTATGCATTACTTGTAGACAAATTGTGTGTGTGTGTGTGTGTGTGTGTGTGTGTGTGCGTGTGTGTGTGTGTGTGAGCGCGATGCGTGACGTGACATCAAATAGTACACTTTTAATAATGCCACAGTGTAACTGCAGGTGCAGCAGTGTGAACCAGCTATCCACTGCAGCTGCATGATTTTGTACTGCCATTGTGGTATCTTTTCTTCATTTTGCACTGCAATAATCTTCAGTCAGTGCACCCCCACTGGCAAAAGGTAATCTTTTCCAGATTGGATTGTTTGTGACTTGAGAACACCGCTGGTTAGTTAAGGTGTTGTTGAACTTGTTGTGACTTTGTGTCTGTATCTGTTGTTGAAGCCACAGTTGTTTTTTATCTTCGCATCCAGTGGCACCCCCCCGGCCCCCACCCAGAGTGAACGTTCCAAAATCTGAATTTGTTTAGAATATTCCTGTTGATCCCCCAAAATGCCCGCAAAGAGACATGCAAGCAAAGCTGTTCTCGCCATGGCACTGCTGCCAGTGGTAAGATTGTCTGTGGGCATGGTAGTAGTATCGCAGTCGCAGAAGTGCATTGCTATGTGAAGAAAGCATTTCTCCTTCAATGTTTTTACAGCGCAATCAGTAGCTTCACTCATAGTTGGAGGAGATGATATTGTCCCAGCTGGTGGTGTTAGTGCAGTTGCTGGTGGTGGTATGAGTATTGCTGCCTCAAGTTCCAGTTCTGACCAGTTTACCATGTCCAAAAATAGAGGAGTGTGAAGCAGTGGCAGTGAGTGATAGTGTAGACAATGTCATACTCCCCAGTAACATCCAGTAACTGAACATGTGGATTCTAATCATCATATCAACGATAGCATTATCACGAAAGTGGCATTTCTTCCACCGTGGTTCAGGTCATGTATTTGCCATGCAGTGATTCACAGTGTGGTGAAAACATTTTGGTGATGGTGGGGCTGCTGATGATGAAGTTGCTGTGGTTGTAACATGCAGTCCATATGCCAGCATCCAAGCAGAAGATGTGGATGTTGTTGATGAATATGATGATGATGTCAGTGACCCCTGTTGGGAACCGGAGAAAAAGAAACTCAAGGTGGCTGTGTCTGGGTCTGTTTGCATTTCCTCCCCTCCTTTAAAAAGTTGTGATTTACCAGTTTCAGTTGATGATGATGATCCAGTCATAATGATAGGTAGTTGTGGTGGTCAGTTGCAGTCCAAGTGTGTCCTGCCTGAAAAATCATGTAGCGCACTCCCCACTTCATGGCTTAAAAAAACAGAAAAACAGGGTGACATGTTAAAACTAGAGCATCAAAATCCCTTGTTTGGGATTATTTTGTGGAAGACGCAAATGATGAATCAGTTGCAATCTGCCAGGTTTGCCAGGTGCGTGTGGGTCGAGGTAAAAAGGGGGACCATCTGGGAACAGGGGGACAGCATACACATCTTAAGAATAGGCACATAGCACTGTGGACTCAGCACAAGAAAGCAGCTAATAAGTGTACCACAGTGGGGTGTTGACCCTCATCATCAACCATAACAAGCATGTTATCCCCTTCCATGACTGTAACATTAAGTAGAAAATTAAATGTGTGCAGTAGTGATAAAATAACAGCAAAGGATTACTACAGGCATGATGAGGTGGAAGAGCAGAATGATTTTGAAGTCTTGTCCAGTGGTGTTGAGAGTAACAGTTTTGGTGGTGGTGGTCAATGCAGTATGTGCAGTGCAAGTGATACATCAACCCTGTTGCTAAATCTGAGAAAATAACTGCATTTCTGGGTTTGTCATCACCTGTGCAACTGTCTTCATCACACGTCCACACTCCATCCCCTGCCATTCGCAGAGCAGAACCATTTGCCATCACGCCCATGTAAAACATTTAAGTCAGCCCACGTTACAGAGTGTTTTTGTGCATAATCTGAAGTACCCACCCAATCATACAGTGTCACATGAACTTAATGCTGTTGCAGATGAAATGCTGGCAATTGATCATTTGCCCTTCTCCTTTGTGGAGAATTCTGGGTTCCTGTGGTTTGCTACATGTGCCTGTCCAAAATGGACAGTCCCATCCAGGACATACTTTTCGACCAGTGCTGTCCCTGAGTTGTTCTGCACTGTGTCAGACTCAGTAAGACATGCCCTTCAACATTCCTCCTCCTCCATTCATCTATTTAAGTACGGATATGTGGACAAGAGGCAAAACAGTGGGGAGTTCATATTTGTGTATAACTGCACACATGGGTGCAGAGTGCCAGGGGTTGTTTGTGCTGTTGGTAGTGTGAATAATCAGTGTAGTAAGGTGGAATGTCATGGTAGCAATCTTCCAGGAATTCGACAGCATGCAATGATTGCTATGCACAATGTGACCTGTTCACACACTGGTGAAAACATGTTGGTTGTGGTACTGACTGAAACTGACAAGTGGCTGAACCCCCTGTCCCCGAGAGCTGGGTTCATAGCAAGAGACAATGGGTCAAATGTGGTGAAATGCATCACTAATGGTGGCTTTTTGGGTTCCATGCATAGCCCACTGTTTAAATCTTGTGGTGCAGGAGTTTCTTCAGCACCCTGATATAAAGGAAATGCTGGCCGTTGCACAACATATCTGTTCTCACTTTTCACACTCTGCAAAGGCCCATGACCAACTTCAGCAGTTGCAGATCCAAAACAGCCTCCCGCAGCACCGCTGAAGTTGAAATTGTCACCTGGTGGAACTCCACTTATACATGGCAAAGAGGTTGTATGAACAGTACAAAGCCATTTCAGAATATCTTGTCATGCACACTAGCCGTGACACTTCAGGGGCCTCCATGTCTATGAAAACTGAACAGTGGCGCCTCATGGACTCTGTAGTAAGAATCTCAAGGCCTTTTGAACATGCCACACAGGCAGTGAGTGGCGAGTCTGCCTCCATTAGCCAATCAATTCTACTGCTGCGGGTGCTGAGGCAGACATTGGTGAATGTACAGCATAGCCTTGATGTTGCCGGAGACAGTGCTAGCAGTGTGTTGCTGAACACATGCTTACAGTATTCAACCAGAATCGTCACATCTTGAGCATTCAGCGTGGTGACAACTTTTCAATAGCAGCAATGTTGGACCCACGATACAAACGTGGAATTGCCTCAGTACTGGAGGGCGGGCCTGAACAGGTAAAAAATGTCAGTGGGCAACTGGTGCGTTTGGTTCATGGCACACAGAAGTCACCTGCCAAGGTCAGGAAACCTGAGCAGCATAATCAGGCTGAAGGTGAACCTGGAGGAGTAGTATCAAGCAGATCCTATAAGGGGAAAGGGACTGCAGATCCAGGTGGTCTGTCATCAAAAGCGACTGGTGTTAACCCACTTTGGGAGGCTTTGTCCCAAGTAGGGATTTGCAACATAAATGATTCCAGAGAACAGGATGATGCATCAACCACTGGACTTAGAGCAGCACAGTGAATGGCTGAGCCATATGTGTCTTAAAACAGGCATCTGTCAATCACTGATGATCCCTTTATACTGGAGTGGAAAGGTCAGTGAATGGCCAGAGCTGACCGCTGTGGCACTGAAGTAGCTGACATGCCCACCCTCCGTGTGAGTGTAGAAAGGTATTCAGCTCAGCAGGTACAATGGCTCAGGATCATCGTACAAACCTCTCACCTGCAAATGTCAGTTTGCTGACATTCAAAAAAATGAATGAGAGGCACACACCAGCTCAGACTGCAACCTCAGTATTCATACCCCAGCATACTCATGGTTTTGCTGATGTTGAAGAAAGGGACCATCCCGGTGACAGTGACAGTATGAAGCAGCCTACCACTGACATTGATGGTAACACAGTGGAGAAGAATTTCCCCGTGGTCCAAATTCAGACATAGGAGACTGCGAGGGCAGCTTTCTTTCTGATGATGATGATGAATGATGATGAGGTTAAGGTTGGCAGGTTTCAACTTAAGTGGTTAAAAGGCTGTCATGTCTTGTAAGATACATGTTCTCTTTTTCATAAAGTTAAATCACTGTCCCACTCATACTGACTCAAATTCCATATGTCATGTCATCACATTTATAACACAGCACAGTATATCCTGGCCCCCGAATTACCACCACCATAAGACTGCCATTCTCCACTGCCACCATAGGGAATGTGACCGTGTGTTCTCCCATGGACTTCCACCACTATAAGACCGCTGTTCACCACTGCCACCACCACCAGATGCAGGAAGATGTGAGAGGGAATGTCATCATGTGCCACAGCTATGACCACCAGCACCCACCACCAGTGTCATTGTGATAATGTTTTTCCATTACATTGACCATGCCAAAGCAGAGGGAGTCGAATAGGAGACCACATCCATCAGCCACAGGCACAAGGCTTCTTACTATTAAAACTATAACGTGAGTATGTGTACTGTTTTTTTATGCTATTCAACTTCCTTTAGCTGTGTGTTTTGTTTTCTGTTGCTTTTCTGAGCTGCAATGGTCAAACACATACCATCAACTAATTTTGTCTTATTACAGGTTAACAACAAATGACTCTCTGTTGCCGAAGGTCTGTATCAATGGTACAGCAGCAGTACTGTCTATAGGAACCTATGGAATATCCATTTCCAATCCATACTGGTAAGTACATCAATTTTATTTCATCTGTTCCTTTTTTTTCATAACAGTGCAACAAATCCGACTGAGGATTCATAAACTAGGTGACATGTGTATTTCACAAAAAATATTTCTGCAATATATCATGCACTGTATTCCAAATTTGCAGCTGTGCAGCCATAACAGTATTGAAAAAGTTGGATCCAGGTTGTGTTACTTGACAAGATGTGGTTTTGAAATGTAACTTGAGTTGAGATGCAGGGACACTGACACAGTATATTTGTTACACAGCCTGGTACTAAATTAAGTTGTGATCTGATGATTGCAGTGGGACAGCTTGCTATCTGCGAATTAATCAGATACCGTGGAACAGCCACAGCTTAAACATAATGTCTTACTGCTGCAATCAAGTTGTAATAAGTCCTTCATTTCTTTTTAGGAAACTTCCAGATGCTTTGTAGTGTCTTAGTTGCCTTATCCAAAGAACTTCTTCAACATCAGCCCCCGGACTGGAGCAGACATACAACATGCAGAAGTCATTTCAATCGATGACCATGGCCATCATTACCAGATGGAGAAGGATGCAGATGAAATCTGTGAAGAAGTAACCAAATAATAAACCATTAATGAGACCTACTTGCAAATCTGTTCCCTTCAAAAATACTTACCTTTATTGGCTTGAGAGTATTCCATTTCCAGTTTCAATGCCAACATTTCTCATCAAGCACTGGAATGTGCACACCAACAGTATGTGTGACCTGTGATACAAAACAGTACAATGAGTACATGTCTATATATGTCAACCCCACCTTGAAAATACATATGTATATTTCTGTATATATATATATCAACTCACCAAGGCTACTATTAGTCTACACACAAGGACACCTTCCATCCAGTTGAGGTGATCGCTTTCCGCATTTGCAGTACGCATTACTTTGGACCAGCAACAGTTCTTTCACAGTCATCATTTCTGATGGAAACACTGAATGGATTCATGTCATGTTATCCTCCTTCACACAGTTTGGCAAGACACTGTGCATCATGAGTAAATCATCATCACAGAGTAGGTAAACTTTCTGGACACAAGCCAGATGCATTTCAGGGATGCAGAAAAATTCTGGAGACTCTGTGTGACCACTGCATGCATGAGTGACTGTGTAATACATTCTGGGGGACTTTGCATGTGGTGTAATGCTCCCATTTCACTTTCTCAGCAGTTGGGAATTTTCTGGACACAAGACAGTTGCATTTTGTGTGTTGTAATTGTGAGCACATAATGTTATACTTAAATTATAAATTAAAGCAGCAGTGCAACAATGTGATGAAAATTTTGACCTATACTTTTTATGCTATTTTACATTGCCAGCCACTAGTTACCTCCTGACTTGTATGATACCCTTCTTTTCACAATTTGTGTCTGCTTTGCTACTTGTTCTCATGTCTGAAAAAAAAAGGAGCACGCCTTTTAATATGGCTCTGACCAGGTTTTTCTCACTATTTGCAACTGTTTTGAATAAATATTGTTCTGTGAGGTCATAAAGCACTGCCTGCTGCATAATTGTTAATTTTACAACAGAAGTAATATATAACAACTGATGGAGAAAAACAGCAGAAAAATACTGATTTAAGACCTGGTTTGCAATTGTATCTAAAAGGAGTGCTCCTTTTGCGTAGTACTAAAGCAGACTCCCAATACTGGAAAGAAAGGTATTACAAGTCAGGAGGTGGGCAAAGGCAATTTAACAGCATTAAAAAGTATAGGTCAAAATTTACCAGATCGTTGTGCACTGCTGCTTTAATGTCTATTTCAAAAAAGAAATATTTCTGGAGCCTCAGTAATGTTTACTTTGTGTCGGGACTCATGATTTGAAGTGTTTTGCAAAAAGCATGACTGAGCAGTGCAAGTATGTTGTGCTAAACTGCATGTTTGCCGTCAGTGTTCTTTTCTGTGTGTGCAGACATTGTCCAGCTTTGTACAAACATATACGTGGTGTGACTTGTTGCAGTATCTCAAGAATAAAGATAAGAAAGAATATATGATGTATATTTTATTTGTACTATCAACACCAGCGGAGTAAGTGATATGATATTTTTTTCAAAGGTATCGGGTCACTGTGCCCCTCAGTCACTCACAGTGCACACATGACTTTGCGGAGATCATAGCACAAAAAAACACATGCTCTCCTAAAAGTCATGTGTGCAGTATGTGACTAAGGTGCACTCTGGCCAGACACCTCTGAAAAAATATGGTATCACTTAGTCCGCTGATGATGATGATGGTGACAATAAAATGTACGTTATTCTTATCACTATTCTTTATATCATAAACACTGCAACAAGTCAGCAATATATGTTTGCAAGAAGCTGAACAATGTCTGATGTCACACACACACACATGAAACAACACTGACTGCACACTGCAGTTTAGCACATCATACTTGCACTACTCACATCAGCTTTTCCACAACCACTACACAACAGGAAGTAAACATTACTGTGGCACTGGATTATAATAACAGGACAATAAGGAGCATGTATGACTGTATGTGTATGTATATATTTAAAGGGAAGCAGTCAGCAACAGGAGCTCCTGCCCTCGCAAGGTTTACCCTCTGGTTAAGCCTTTTAAGTATGTTGTGGCATTTTTCTCGAACCGCAACATACTTTATTTTAATAAAGAAAAATCAGCGACCTGGAAATATGGCAGATCAGATGCTATGGGGCTCCATTATGTGTAAAGGAAAGGTGCAACGGAGATGCACCATGTGCTTCAATACTTTTGTATTGAAGCATATGGTGCATTGCCGTTGCACCTTTACACATAAAGGAGCCCCTTATAGCATCTGTCATACTTCTGGGTCACTGACTTTTCTTTATTAAAATAAAGTATGTTGCAGAGTGAGAAAAATGCCACAACATACTTAAAAGGCTTAACCAAAGGGTAAGCCTTGCAGGCTGTGGGACCTCCTGTTGCTGACTGCTTCCCTTTAAACTAATTATGTGGCCTTCCCTCTGTCTGTTATTAAACATAAACAAAAGACAAAACACTACAGCAGTGGGAGATGGGAAAGGTGTGCTAAAAAAAAAAGCTAATGGAGGATCCCCTGATGTTCCAGCAGCAGATGGAGCATCGACACAATCTGCAGCTGGTGTTGCTCAATCTGCTCCACCTGCTGCTGGACAGCACCCACCCTCTCTGTATTTTCCTCCACCGCAGCCCACAAAAATGCTATGTCTGCCTGCATTGCAGGAATTGTGGGGTCCACTGGTGTGGGGGGAAAACCAGATAGTGGTGGTGGTGAGGGTGGTACTGGTGGCAGTGGTGGGGGTAGTGGTGGAGCAGCTGCTGCTGTGGCCCTTCTCCTGCTGTGGCGATGCACAATAGCAGCACCTCTGCCACTGCCACAGAAGGGCCAGCAGGTGGAGGCCTGGCCTGTTTGGTGGCAGCCTGTCACCCACCTTGTGGTGGTTCAGCATATGTGCACTGGCCCCAGTTCCCAGATGTGTCCCCCAGGGGCCACAGTGTATCTGCACACCACAAAGCAGACACACCACAAGGCTGCTGTCTCCCCAGACACAGTGGAAAACTGCCAAACTGGGAAGCTGCAGGGGGACCAGGCACAGGAGGAGCAGATCGAGGCCGGCAGCATGGTCTCAGCACCTGGGGCTCCACCTGCTGCTGTGGAGGTGGTGCTGCTGGAGCTCCTGCAGCTGCTACTGGTGGTGGTAGTGGTGGTGGACTTGGTGGATGTGGCGGTGGCATTGGTGGTGCTGCTGCTTCTGGGGGGGGGCAAGACCAAAGAGTCTGGAGTGGTCCAACGCCACCTGGCAACCACCTCATGCATGAGTGCTCCCCTCCGGCCATGGGCCACATACTGTTCCTGGTCCATCACACAAAAAAAACACTGCTTCCCTCTCCGACGTGACAAGTGACTTCACATACACTCACACACACTCACACACACACACACACACACACACACACACACACACAAAACAAAACTTATAAAACAAAGAAATTGGTCACCAAAAAGAACTGACAAAACAATACAAAAAAACTAAAGAATTAGCTTTAAAAAGCTTTTGGTTTTTGAATTTGCTCAAGAAAGAAACTAATAATGAACTCTCCTCTCCTACAAAATGCTTCCTCCTTCTACGCTGCAAAGGAGAAAGGAAAGTATCTGCTTGTATGACTCACTTCCTTCCTGCCTGGCTAAAGCATGTGACTAACAGTACTGTAAGTCATGTGATGTGTAGAGGTACTGCCTAAGTCCTATATCATTGTCATTCCGCCTTACTTGGCGTTAAGGCAGAATAGCGACATGAAATCATAATGACAAAGCGAGTGAGCACTTTTCAATGCCCACCAAGATAGCATTATGATAACGCAGAAAGTGGCCACTTACTGCTCACTTCACAGGTGGAATTTAATTTCGCTGCATCTCTAGGTCATGGGCAACAAAGACTTGCTGGGCTTGCTCTCCCAGGCCTGCAGTCTGTGTTCACCTACAGTATATGGGCATAGTTACTCTACTAGAAGCATGGCATGCTACTACCAAGGAGGAAAACTGTGTTGGGACAACACTTCTTCTCATACAGATTTGCCAAGTACTGGAATGACCTTATGGATGCTGTAAGAGGGGTGACTCTATTATGACATTTAAAACACAGCTGCTTGCTTCGCTTTGGCATCTGGAATCTGTCAAGACCTACCTTGTAACCTAACAAAGTATCTTATGTGTACTGCTCCCTGGCAAATAGCCTGCTGTTTATAAATATACTAGTGTAATACATATACTGTTATGTTAACTAGTCTGTATGCCTGTATTTGTGACTATACTGTGGAGCAATATTTGTATGCATCAGCGTTATACCTGACTCCGAACCCTTTGAAAATTGGCTCCTGCCTAAATGATTCTTCATGAAATAGAAACTAACCTAAAACTAATCCCTCA
The DNA here is from genome assembly GCA_016271365.2 of Neoceratodus forsteri. Taxonomy (NCBI): domain Eukaryota; kingdom Metazoa; phylum Chordata; order Ceratodontiformes; family Ceratodontidae; genus Neoceratodus; species Neoceratodus forsteri. The sequence continues at coordinate 867,462,652 of CM028130.1, forward strand.
ACAAAACAAGCATTTGTCAATACAAAATGTTGTCTTGTTGACATTGACGTTGGTGCAGGACTTAGATGCATAAAAGGAATGGCAGTGAAGTACAGAAGTGACACCAACTCCACACCACCCTGAAGAGACTGACAGGCACTGAGGTGAGTGCTGCGTCGGCCATAACGCTCATGCGATTTCACCTCACCCTACCCTGCAGAGTCCCGGTTGCTATCGCTGCTCTGCCTTGGGGGTCCTTCGCCTTATGCTCACCCCATTCCATATGGAAATATGTTGAGATGGATGCAGTATAGGACAATAGGGTGAACTTTGGCAAGAGTGCAAGGCACAGTTCGATGCCTGTCAGTAGCTGCAGGGTGGGGTGGGGTGGGGCTGGAATGGCATGAGCATTAGAACCGACAATCTAAAGTCACACCCCTGATGCTGGTTAGTCTCTACAAGGTGGGACATTATGGTTAGAAACCCTAATGCCCTGGGCATTTGTTGGTATTTACACTCCAAATTTTCAACATGGGATTTTTCTCACCCTACCTCATGAAAGCATTTGGGACCCCTGCTCATGAACAGAGGCACTGTGATTTTGTTAATCTGTCCTGAACATTGATGTCCCACAGTGATTGCGCCATTCTGCGCCAGTAACTTGAAACCACATTTCGGGCAGCATATGAGAAATGACAACTGTACTGTTCTTAAGGAGGTGTGCAAAAATGGCAATGAGGAAAATCTGGAGTGAAAATATTAAAAATTCTCCAGGTTATGAGTGTGCATGGAAACTGCTCAATGCATGCTCGTAACACAGTCATTCTGTGGAATTTTCTCACCAAATTTTCAACATAGGCATTTTGGGACCTCCACTCATGAACACTGTCACAGTGATTTTCTTAATCTGTCCCAAACATTGATTTCCTGCAATGACCATGCCATTGTGCACCACTTGTGCAACCCCACATTTCGTGCAGCCTGTGAAAAATAACAACTGTACTCTTCTTAAGGAGGTGTGCAAAAATGGCAATGTTGAAAATCTGGAGTGAAAATATTAACAATTCTCGAACTTACAAGTGTGTGTGGAAACTAATCGACTCTCATAAAATAGGCATTTTGTAGAATTTTGTCACCAAATTTTCAACATATGCATTTTGGGACCGCTGCTCATGGACAGTGTCACTGTGATTTTCTTAATCTGTCCAGAACATTGATTTCACACACGGACCGCGTCATTGTGCGTCACATGTGCAAAAACACATTTTGGGCGAGATGTGAAAAATGACAATTATACTGTTCATTAGGAGGTATAGTAAAATGGCAATGTTGAAAATCTGGAGTGAAAATATTAAAAATTCTCGAAGTTACAAGGTGCGTAGGAACTGCGCAACACATGCACATAACGCAGTCATTTTGGGGAATGTTTTCATCAGATTTGCAATATAGGGGTTTTGGGAGCCTACCTCATGAACTGTGACCCTGTCATTTTGCTAATCAGTCCTGAAAGGTGGTTCTACACAGTGACCGTGAAGTCACCTTCAGGACTGAAATAATAAAATGACAGTGACTGAGGTTGATGAGATGGGGTCTCAAGAACCCCATGTTGAAAATTGGTGAAAAATTTCCAAAAATGGCTGAGATGTCCACAAAGTTGAAAACCCCTATTTATGCCATTTTACAGCTTATTGGCATTTCTTCAGTTCGCGGTCAGCTTTGAAGAGTGCAGGCGTGTTCCCGTCCACTGAAGATTGTTGTGCCAGCCTCAGAGGTAAGTATGGGATAGAGGGGTGTGGGTTCACAGAGGTGGGTGCGGGTTGGGGGCGAGACGCGAAGGACCATTTTCTGTTTTTACAGGGGAAAAACGAAAAACAGCAATGCGGGACGCTTTGGGCATGCTGGGGCGGGCTTCCAGCATGCCGGCATACCTGGGTGTTCCTTTGGGGGGCTCTGGAGCCAACAGGGATTGGGCACCCCATCGGCCATACAGTGTGCTGGGGGGGCATGAGCACACTGGGGTGGGCTCCCAGCATGTCACCTGGCTTTTTGTTTGGGAGGAAGCTGGAGCCAACAGGGATTGGGCACCCCCATCGGCCACACGGTGTGCTTTTGGGGGCAGATGAGCCGAGGGGATTGGGCCCTCGGCACACAACACATTTTTGGGGGACATTATGCCAATGGGGGTTGGGCTACCCCGTCGGCAAATGAGCTGGCGGGGACAAATGCTGACAGGGGGATTGGGCACCCCTGACATCGGCTGTTATGGGGTCTGCGAGAGGCAGATGGCTCTGCCATGTTTATTGAAATGTTACACCAGGGAAGGCATGCCCTGCAATGAGGGGGCACTCCCTCATTGCAGCAGCTAAATCCTTTCAAGGTTGTGGCACACTTTTGTACTGCTGTCATAGACAGCGTGCAATCTAATTTGTGCCACAGAGCCCAGCCCAAAAAAGCAGTGGTGCCACTGGCCCCTACAGGACTGCACCTCCAAAACCTGCTATTCCAAGTTACTGCACTACGTTTCTTGTGCATGCACAAGACAACATAAAAAGCATAGATGTACTACGGCTTAAAATACTGTTTGACTGACCATCCCAACATTCCTTGTGTCGGGTATATTAAGCAATCCAGTTCCATTTTTACAAAATAAGAGTATCCCAAAGGCCCTTGTGCCAGTATCTAATCTAACATTTACTCATTTTTTTAATACAAAAGAGTAATATGAGGTAAAAAGCCACAGAACTGTTTTATATGAGGATAATATAAACTGGCATAGTAGAGGTCCCAATAGGCCTCCTCTTGGGAAGTGATGGATCAGACAACCTCAAGAGCATTTACTTGGAAGCCAATGGAACTTCTTTCTGGTCTACAACAATGGTACAGGTTTAGGTGCAATTCTAGGTTGCCAGCATGGCAACTGATAACTAGTTGCAGAGACATCAGCCCAGCTTTGGATAAAGCCTTTGTATTTAAAACAGTCTGAGATTGGCCAGGACAAGTCTAGGAGAGGAAGGAACTTGCATGATGACCCCAGGTCAGGTAAGTCTTTAGTGCCACCAACTGTGACCGCGGAAGAGAGAGATATGATACTGGAAGACTGCAGAATCAAAGTAAGCAAAATAGCACACATCTTAGATGTCTAAAAGGCATATTCATCATATAACTGGAGAAGCACTTGCCATGGAGTGGATGCTTGCCAGGTTGATGCTCAGAAATTTAACTGCAAAACAGAAGGCAGTAGAGTAGGGATGGAACTGGGTTATTGGGCAGCTGAAACCTTAAAGAAACATAGAAACATAGACAATGATGGCAGAAAAAACTCATGGTCCATCTAGTCTCCTGAGTTCCCATTTAGCCATGGGACCTACTATCCCTCCAGGATCCTAGCCCTTCCCAACCTCCCCACCAAGACAATGATGTTTGGTGCCTTATGGCAATAGAAGATTAACATTTTGTGTATGACTAAAATAAATACATACATACATTAACGTATGAAAATGCCAGCAGAAGCAGGCCTATACAGTCTGTCGAGTCTGCTCAAAGGTGCAGCTAGCCTCTCAACTTGTAGCTGCTCCCTCCTCCCCTCTTCATCATAACATCCCCCTTACTCTGTCCCAACCCTCTTAAGTTACCCAGCGTTCTACAGGAAACCATGCCTCGGGCAGAGTATTACACCTGTCCACCACCCTTTCTGTGAAAAATGACTCCTGATTTCCTTCCTGAATCATTCCCCTCCAACCTCAGCTGATGCCCTCTCATATCCCTCCTCTTTAAGTGGAAAATCTATTCTGTATTAACCTTATTTATCCCTTCAGGTTTTTAAAGGTTTCAACCATATCCCCCATCCTTCCTTTCCTCCACAGAGTACATGTTCAGCCTGCCCAATCTATCCTCATAGGACATTGGCTCCAATCCCTGGATCATCTTTGTCACCCTACATTGCACTCCCTCCAACAATTTGATATCCTTCTTCAGGAACAGGCACCAGTACTGTATGCAGTACTCCAGATGAGGCCTGACCAGGGACCTGTATAGGAGAAGGATCACCTCCCTATTCCTGGAGTAGATTTCCCTCGCTATACACCCTAGCATCCTATTGGCCTTTGCTGCCACCTTCCTGCACTGAGCTGAGTTGTTCATGCTGCCCATTATAACCACCCCCAGATCCTTTTCCTCCTCTATGCTTTCCAGTTGCACCCCTCCTAGCTGATAACTCCTTCCCTGGTTTCTCGCTCCGAAGAGCAGTACCTTGCACTTCTTGGTGTTGAACCCTAGCTGCCATGTTTCTGACCACTCCTGTAGTTTGGTCAGGTCCTCCTGCAGCACCTTCCATCCTTTGATGTAATCTACCACTGCTCCCATCTTTGTATCGTCAATGAACAAACTGATCCTACACCGGACCCCATGTGAGGTATCAACTATGAATATCCCAAACAGCACTGGTCTCAGTACCGATCTCTGTGGCACCCTGCTCATCACTTCCCTTGGTGATGAGAGTCCCCCCCCCCACCCTCTGCTGCCTTCCATTCAGCCAGTTGACAATCCATCTGAACATCTTTGTTCCCACCCTATGTATTCCAGCTTCCCCAACCTCCCATGCGGCACAGAATCAAAGGCCTTGCTGAAATTCAAATACAGGACATCCACCACATGGGCCCTGTCCAGTTCCCTGATCACCCAGGCGTAATACTCAATTAGATTTGTCTGGAAGGATCTGCCGGAAACAAACCCATGCTGATGACCATCCTGAAGACCACTGTCCTCCAAGAAGGTCACCAGACTCTCCTTTAGGATTGTCTCCATGAGTTTCCCAACAATCGATGTGAGACTCACTTGCCTGTAGTTGCCTGGCTTGTCCCTGGGGCCACTTTTGTGAATGGGCACTACATGGGCCATCCTCCAGTCTTGTGGTACACATTCTGTGTCCAGGGAGGTATTGAACAGGTCAGTCAGTGGTACTGCCAGGATCTCTGCTAGCTCCCTGAATACCCTAGGGTGAATGACATCTGGTCTTGGTGCCTTGCCCATCCTTAGTGCCCTCAGTCCTTCCATAACCCTGTCTTCTGCAATCCCTATGTCAGTCACCCTCTCCCCCACTACCCACCCTACTCCTCTGGGGTATCTTTCCCCCTTCCTCCATGAACACAGGACAGAAGTATTCATTTAATGCCTCTGCCTGTACCCCCTTCTTAACCCACCCTCAGTTCTTCCTAATCCTCACAACCTTGTCTTTGTTCTTCCTTCTTTCTCTAATGTATCTGAAGAAGTCCTTCTCTCCTTCCTTAATACCCTGCACCAGTCTCAGTTCTCTTGAGGCCTTGGCCACTCTGACCAGCCTGGTAACCTCTCTGGATTTCTTCGTATACTCATCCTTATCAAGCCCCCCCCCGATTTCTTCAGTTTCCAAAATTTCTTTCTCTTGGCCCTTACCCCCCTCCACAACCTCCCTAGTCAACCAACTGGGCTGCTTTGCCCTTCCCTTCTTACTCTGTGTCTTTGTACATATCCCAGTGGCCTCCTTCAGCCCTCTTTTAAAAATATCCCACTTTTGACTAACATCCATGTCTTGATAAATGCCTGCCAGATACTCGCCCCAAATTTCTCCATCCTATTAAATTCTGTCCCTTTAAAATCAATTACCCTGGTCCCTGTACCCCTGTTTCCAAACTGATATTGAGCGTGAACCACACTGAGTGGTGGTCACTCCGAGCCAGAGGGTCCCTCACCCCAGATCCTCTATAGCGTCCCCATTTGAAAGTACCAGGTCCAGAGTCCTCTCCAATCTAGTTGGCTCATGTACCAATTCTACCAGGAAGCTGTCCGAAATGTCTCTAGTATGACCTGCTCCCTCATGCTCATAGTGGCTGGAGTGCTCCAATCCAACCCAGATAGGTTGAAGTCCCCCACCACCACTGTGTTCCCCTTCCTACAGACCCTTCTGATTTGCTCAGCTAGCTCTCTGTCCAGGTCCTCCCCTTGTGCTGGGGGTCTGTATACTACCCCCATCCTCAGTGCCCTACCTCTTGAGTGCTGAAATTGCATCCATAAGGTCTCTGTTCTGCCTTCCTCCCCCCCATACACTTTATCCTTTCTCGTAAATAGATTGCCACACCACCTTTCCCTTTAGCCCTATCCTTCCTGAATATTCTGTACCCTGGGATCATCATATCCCAATCCTGGAACTGGGTAGCCCATGTTTCTGTGATGGCCACAATGTCCACCCCTCTCACTGCCAAGAGAGACTGCAACTTAGCTGACTTATTACCTACACTCCTTGCATCGTCCACCTTCCACCCATTTCCTTCCTTGTCTTTCCCTGGGTTTCTGCTGTCCCTCCCACTCTGTGCCTCTACCCTGACTCCTTCCCTGTTATCTTGGGGGGTAAGCTCATTAGGCTCCCCTCTCTGGGTTCCCTGCCTACCAGCTATCCACTCACCACCCCCCACTTAGTTTAAACTCACATTTGCTGATATGTACCCCTCTATCCCCTGCTTTAATGTTACCTTCCCCTCTGCTCTCAAGTGTAGCCTGTCTACTGCATATAGATCGCTGTTGCCCAGGTTCCTCCCAGCCCCCACTAACCCATACCCCTGGAATGACACCATTCCCCAGTCATATGTTGAACTCTCTCATCCTCCCTTTCTCACCGTACTCACGCATGGCATTGGAACACCTCTGAGAAGGCCACTGATTCTCCCAGCTCAAACACACCCTTCCCAGTTCCTCAAACCTCTCCCTCACCACCTCCACCATCTCCCTCACCAGGTCATTCGTACCCGTGCACCAGAAGATGCAGTTTCAGCCTCCCTACCCCTCCTTGTGCACTTCAGAATTGACTGCCCCACTCTGCCCGCTGGTAACCCAGATATAGACTCCTCCCATATTCGACTGTGCCTTTCCTCCTTACTGCCTCATCTTATCCCTTTTAATATGGAATCCCCCAGCACTAGTATACCCCCTCGTCATTCCTCGTTCCCACCCCCACCCTGCTACCAAGGTACCTATCTCTGAAGTCCACCACCTTTGTAGCTCTGCCCTTCCCCTATGGCTCCCTGTCCCCACCCTGACCTGCCCCCCACTCTTTAACTATCCTCCATAACCTCCCATGCTCACTGGACCCCCCCCCTCTGCTTTTCACAACCTCCCTCCCAGCCTTGTTCCCTTCTCCTTTATCACTGCTCCCTTTGACCACCCTTCCTCTTTACCCCTTCCCCTTTTACACTTGGCTTCCTCCTCCGACCCACCTCCATCCCTTGTGTCTTCTCCACCCTCTCCTTCTCCTGCCCCCTCCTGGTGATCCTCCCCCCCTCCATCTCCACCAAGGTTGCCAGGACTGCAAAACTATTTTCTGCTCCCACTGCCTTGCTGTGTGTCAGCACTTCCATCCTGCCTGCGGCCCTCCCTACAGTTCCTGGTCTCTAGTTCAGTTTGCTCCCACACCCTCTCAACCCGATATTCCTCCCATATGGTTCCTGCATGCTACCCTCCAGGGTTATCCTTTTGTCCCAGCAGCCCCTCCCATCCTCTCCATTCCCTACCCAGCCACAGCACCTCCTCCTTGAGCCTTCTCAGCTTGTGATAGATTGGACACCCCTCCCAAACTTCCACAAAATGCTTATCCAAACTGCCACCCACATCCATTACAGCCAATTATTCTACCCATGTTTAGTCAGTATTTAACTAACAGGAAAGGACAGTACCAAAAGGAATACAGTACTACCAATACTTTTTTACAACCAGTACTATTTGTACGCTTTTAACTAGTCCTGCCACCAAGAATAAACTTACAGGACAGTGAAAGAAAAGAACACAGGACCACCTACATTTTTAATTAGTCTACCCCCTCAAAATTAAACTAATGGGACAGTAAAAGGAAAGAACACAGTATCACCTATTACTTGCCTGCCTATGATACCTTACCTACTAAATGACTCACAACTACAAAAACAGTGTCCTATGCCAAAATACAACTTAAGATGCCTCTACAAAAAGTGCCGTACGCCAACATACACTTTAAGATGCCCCATGCTTGCCCTCCCCTCTGTATACAAAATAGTGCCAGACAGACTCACCATCTGCATTCAGCCTGAGTCCCTGATGTCTAAATAGCATTCTGTTCCTTTCTGGTCCCCTCCTGTGTACATGCCTTCCCCTAGAAGGTAGCACCTTCTGTTTCTCTCCAGAACCTGGCTCCTTGCTGCTCCTTGAAACTGGCTCCTTCCACTTTGACCACTTAATAGAGGTCGGGCCGGGGTGGCTGGGTGGTCCAAAACCCTCCTTCTTTGGACTTTCTCCCTGCTGCTACTGATCTTCAGTGGCTCCAGCTCCTGCCACCTTATTTCTGCTGCTCCTTTGATCCCCCAACCCGAGTGGCTCCTGCCGCATGACTCAGGCTGCAGATGCGGTGCTCTCCTGCCCCTCGATGCTGCTAGTGGCACTCACCACCTGCCCAAGCACCCACTCTGTTCCTGCCACACAACTCAGGCCACAGAGGCAGCTCTCGCCTGGCCCCTGATGCTGCTAGCCGTGCTCACTGCCCGCCCAAGCTCCCACTCGGATATCCCTCAGAACAGTGGCTGGGCCCAGCTCTTTATAGCCCAGCCGTCATTTGAATCAGGTGCTGCTCAGCCTGATTGTCTCCGGAGCCTGTGTCCTGATTGGTTTCCCTGGTGCCATCTAACTGGCTCTCCTCATGCTGGGAAACCTTTCAGCAGAAAAGAAAATCCTTCTTGTTTGGGCTTTCTCCTTGCTGCTGCTGCTGCTGCTGCTGCTCTTCAGTGGCTCCCAGCTCCTGCTGCCCAATTTCTGCTGCTTCTTTAATCCTCCCAACCCAAGTGGCTCCTGCTACACAATGCAGGCCACAGATGCAGCTCTCCTGACCCCGACACTTCTGCAGCCCGCTGCCCACCCAACTCCCACTCAGATAACCCTCAGAACAGTGGCTGGGCTCAGCTCTTTATAGCTCAGCTGTCATTCAAATCAGGTGCTGCTCAGCCTGATTGGCTCCCAAGCCTGCATCCTGATTGGTTTCCCTAGCACCTTCTGATTGGCTCTCCTCACACTGGGAAACTTTTCAGCAGAAAAGAAAACCTTCCTTCTTTGGACTTCCAAACAAAATCAGTAAACCAGCACTCCAGAGCCAGGAGTTTACCTTAACAAACTCCAGTGAAGGAAGTCCATGCGACACAATTTGTTGCAAATCAAATCTGACAAAGCCCTTATGTAGCGAAGCGCCAAGGCAGTTTGCTTTGAGACGGACTTGTAACTGCTTGTACCTGCTCTTTTAAAAATAACGTAGAATTTATCTCAAAATAAACATACAATTTTGATTTGCAACAAATTGTATCACATGGACTTCCTTCACTGGAGTTTGTTAAGGTAAACTCCTGGCTTTGGAGTACTGTACTGATTTTGTGTGTTTAATCGTAGGGCGGGATCCCTTTACCAGCACCCTGCCTTGCTGTTGAGCGCAGCAACTACTTTTGTTTTACACTTCTGGCTCCTGCTGCCCAATTTCTGCTGCTCCTTCGATCCCCCCAACCTGAGCGGCTTCTGCTGCATGACTCAGGCTGCAGATGTGGCTCTCTCCTGGCCCCTGACACTGCTAGCAGCACTCACTGCCAGCGCAAGTGCCCACTTGGCTTCTGCCACACAACTCAGGCTGCAGATGCAACTCTCTCCTGGTCCCCAGCGCTGCTAGTGGCACTCGCCACCCTCCCAAGCTCCCACTCGGATAACTGATCTAAATAATCCTTCCACAATAAAACATATCCTGTAAACCGATTTGAAAGAGTGCCACTTAGTCCAATGGAACTGACATCAAAGCAGTGAAATAGCCATAAGGAATGCTCCTCAGTGTTACATTCTCTTGGCCACTGAGTGTCTCTGTTATGTTGCATTTTGAAGACGAAAAAGGCATAAAACAGCATGCACCCATATACACAATGACCAAAAAGATTATTCCTAGGATGCACAATTTTTCCGGTTTTTTTAGAATGATATGACTTTTGCAATATGTTTTATTTGAACTTACTATAAAACAAAACAAAAAAATAACATTGAGCACTGCTGTACTAGATCTTAGTATGTTGCAATGCCGTGTCTATGGACAGCATTAAGATCTGCAGCTGTGGGGCAATGAACAGGTATATGTATACAATGGGGATAGACAAAACATTTATTGTTATATCCTCACCCAGCACTTGGGTGGACAACTGCTTAAACTGTTTTACAGGCCTCTGTTGGACCCTGGGTTTGAACCAGACATCTCTGTCTCAGAGGCAGCAATTTTAACCAATCCTGTGAAAGGGATATCCCTCACTAGCAAGGCTCTTAGACTGAGCTACCTCATGTATTGCAGTCTCGACCTTCAGAACCAGAGGGTGTGCTGCACTTACTAATTCCCCTAATTAATCTTTTTGTGTATGCAGCAGTTATGGTAGACAAAATGTTATTACTTCCATCTATACATACAGTACAGCAGAGACTGAGATTTAGATTGTATTTGTCCATCTTTAACTGCTATTTGCCGGAGTTAAATCATTAGCCTAGTAGTCAATGGACTTCTATGTTGGTTCCACTCAAGAAGTCAAATTCCACTTCTGCTAAATGAGGTTAAGTACAATACATCAGGGTCTTTAAACATTCATGGACACATTATGACTCACACAGTGCAAAACAAGAAAAGGCTGTGGTTTCTCAATGTCAGAATACCTCTGGCATCTCTGTTTTAAACCAGCGATTTATGAATCATCATGTTTCACATTTTTTGGCAAAGGATCATGAAAAGTTATATTGGCAAATATACAGGATCAACTTCATAAGGATAAGTCCTAGCAATACAGTTCACCTGTATCAAAATAGGGAACACCTTATCCAATAGTCTGCCTGTCCTCTCTGGCGTTCCTCAGAGGTCCATTCTCGGGCCGCTGCTTTTCAGCCTATTCCTCAACTCCCTCCCCATGTCCTGCCCCAGCAATCTATTACTGTACGCAGATGATGCTGTCCTTTTCTCCTTCAACCCCGACCCCTTTCAACTCCACCGCTCCCTCCAGGCCACCTTTAGCTGTGCTGAGAACTGGTTCACCACTCAGCGCCTTACTCTCAACTATTCAAAAACTGAATTTATGCTGTTCTCCCACCCACAGAACGCAAGAAAGGAGCTTTGCCCTCTAGTTCTAACTTCAAACCAGACCCTCTGGAGCAAGTGGGCTCCTTCAAATACTTGGGCATCACCTTGGACCCTGCACTTAACTTCCACCTTCATATTCGCCACCTATCCAAGTCCCTAAATGTCAGGTTGGGACTGTTGTACTCTTCTAATATTGTCTCTCCCCAGATGCTCTCAGGCTTTCTGTCTCCTCCTTGGTTCTCTCGCTGTTGGATTACAGCTTACTGATCTATGGAGCAGCAAACACCACAGCCCTAGATAGTCTCCATCTCTCCTTAAATAAAACTTGCCACTTCGTCCTGGAATGTGACAATCTCACACACACCTGCTCACTTTATAATGATACTGGCTGGCTTAACCTTGACAACAGAACCAGGTTCCACACCTGCCTCATGGCTAAAAAAATTGCCCTTGGTCTCTCTCCCCCTCTGGACTAGCCCCTTTAGTCAACCCAGAACTCAAGGTGAAGTACGCTCATAGCTTTGACAATCCCCTCCTCTCCGTGCCCGTCTGCCAGACCTCCCTGTTCCAGAGGTCCTTCAACTATAGGGCCCCTCGGTGGATGAACAGCCTACCTGCCTCCTTGGCAAATGAACCTAGACTTGGACCTTTCAAACCCCACCTTAGGGAACATCTCCTGACCTCAAGAACCTCGTACTGCTCTTGAGCTGATGAGTGCCTTTGACAATGGCCCCTTGCCTGAATCTACCCCTCCCCCTTCCCCTCCTGCTTCTCAGCCAAACCAGGGACTGTTTGAAATCATTTCATATCTGTATCAACTGTTGTGTAGGACCTTCACGAAGTAATCCCTAGTATTTGAATGTTTTACTGCTCATTGTATTTGAATGTTTGCCTTACTGCTCATTGTAACCTAATCTGAACTTTATTCACTGATCTATTGTTAGTTATGTCAGTCTGTACCTTATCTGTGTAACATTGATCCTTTGTAAATGAGTTTATGACCAAAGGTGTTTCAATTACAAATAAAATTAAAATATGTATACATCAATACACTTGTACACATAACGTTGTGGTTAAAAGTGTGCTGATGTATGTTGAGATGTACTGAAGTATATTGATGCTGCTTGGAAACTGTATCGACAGGAAAAACCATGCCAGCATGACTCCAATATTTTGTTTACTAAGCATGCAGGCCAAAAGGCTCATCCTTTGTAGATGGCACACAACAGAAATTCCCACTACAGCTGAATTGCTAAACGCCCTGGCAAAACTGGCCACACTAGATCGAGTAACACATATGGCAGCGATTACTCTCTCAGCCTTTTATTGCTGCTGGTGTCCCTTCATTACATATGTCCAGCCCAGGACAGGCATAGGATAAGTCGAACCACATTAATTGCCCTTATCTTCAGCCAGGTGAAGCAGAACATTAGTAATGTTTACTTATATATGGCTCTACTCAAACAGCATGTCTTTGTATAGTATCCAGTTTATCTTTGTTGTAAAGTTGCCTTTCTTGGCTCTTTTGTGGTTGCTTACTTTTCTCTTTCAGGGTATGAGGGCTATGTCACCAACCAGATACCTAAGTTCACTAACTTCCCAGTGTGTCACCTCTTTGAGATGACGATATTGATATGTTACCCGGGGCTTACCTGTTAGTCCCCAGTTCTGCTCCTGTTTTTTCCGTTCTTTTTCCCCAGTTCCTGGCTGTTTTCCCTGCTGGTCCCTGTATCCCTAGGCCCCCGCACCCGCACTGTTGTTTTAAAAGTGGGACCGGAATGTTGGCAGGCCCGGAGGCATGGGAAGAAGCAGGAAAGTGATTTTGTGAGCACCAATCATGCTCGTGAGATTCCCAGGTGGCTTCATTAATATTCATGAGTCCATCTGAATATTAATGAGCAGATTCCTGTCCAGCGCCTAGGGGCTGTAGAAAACAGTGTTAGCGACAGACAAAGGGAAGAATAAAAATAATAAATAGTGTAGTGGGCCAACAGAGGGGAGGTTTGGTTGCACATCAGTGAGTGCCTGAATTAATAAAAATGTTTTATTTAGCTGCACAAGGAAATAGAGTGTAGCAGTGCATGGACTGCCATGGGACTGTGTGTGCTGCCTGTGGGCATGGGATAGCGGCAGCAGCGATAGCAAGAGGACTGAGGGGAATTACTAAACTGTGCACTCGCTTAGAAGGGCACAGGATTTCTACAACTTTGTGGGGCAGATTCAAATTAAAGTTTACTGTTTGGCTGCAGGAACCTTTGAAACTTGGGACACTGAATAAACTGTGTGGACACTGTTTTGTCAGCAGCCATGATACCAACCAGGTGACCACCATACAGTCAATCAAAGTGCCAGGATTTCCCAGGAGGATTCTGGGGCACCAGAAAAGATTCTTGGGGGGGAAATAAATACTGTGGAAAGTTCTGGTGCCTTTTTGAGCAGCCAGTGAGGTGTCGAGGGAGCCTCATACATATTAATATTCAGAAAGGACATTGGCTCCAGCCAATAGGGAGGAGCCAAAAAGCTCCCCAAAAGTCAGGACTTTTGATTCTTGAGTCAGTTCAGTGGGAGCCACTCCACAGGGAAGGGGACTCCAGCCCCTAGTCACAGAATGGGGCTGCAAGGCTGGGAGAGGGCCTGCCTGGGGGCTGCCAGCAATGTGCCCCCAGGGCTGGTTGTGCCTTTCCCATCTGGAGAGAAAGAGGAAAAATGTGCAGGTAGCTTTGCAGAGATAGAGAGCTGCAGGGTCCTGATACCGTGGTATGAAGCTACACCACAGCGGTGAGAAGATTGAGAACCAGATGTTTGGAGAATGAAAAAGTATCAGAGAAATGGACTGATCCTGGGAGAGGAGAGCCTCCTTAGAATTTGTCTTCGCCTCAGTAGTGAGACATGGGTGATCTGAGATGTGTGATGAGAGAGTTGGGAAGTAGGATTGTGAAAAGGGAAAAGGTCCTGTCTACCCTGCAAAGACAAAGCGTCTAAAGAGATGAGGGGAAGACAGGTGGTCTGAGGACTGGTTGTTGCACTGGGTAATGGCTGCTGGAAAGTGGATGGGAATCCAGATTCTGAGAAGTTGAAGAGAGAGCCTCTTCCACATTTGTCTGCACCTGCACGGTGAGGAAAGAGACTTTCTTTGAAGTATGGTTAAGAGAAAAAGTTTCTGGAATTGTGGGTGTAACCCCCTGCAAATGGGGTTTCTAAAAGCTTCCTGGAGCTCATTTAAATGCTCCATGCCTGACTGGTGTTCGTGTTTAAGCCATTTTACGTGGGTAGCCAGTGAGCGCTTTTAGGCCTCCATGTACTGTCTCTTAAGGGCTGCCTTAATTGCAGTTACAATTAATCTGGGAGGGGTTTGAATAGTTGCTAGGCCCGAGTCCCCGCCCAGGCTGAGAGTAAGCGCTCCTTTCTGTCATTGCTAAGCATGCAGAGGAGCTCGTGAAAGGAGGTAATTGTTTGCTGAAAATAACTTAGGGCAATAATGATAATGTAGTTGTTCTAACCTGCTTTTGGTTGCCGCAAGGACTGTCTGTTTATCCTCTATTTTAGTCCCAAACTGCCGAATTGGACCAATCAGTATCTCGGACTCTTTGAGCCAGCTGACCAATGGGGAACTGTTTGCCATTTGAGAAAAGCATTATGGGCTATGGCGCTTTTTCGCACCACTGAGAGCAGGAGTAAATGACTGGCAGGTGACGCCAGCCAATCGAATCGGGTAGCACCCAAACTGGAAGGAGTGCCCTGTGCTCCTGGGGGGAGATGCATTGTGGCTAAGGAGAAGGAAGGAGCTCTGTGCTTCTGCGCTGGTGGAGTGTTCACGTGTGAAGTGCATGAAGGCCTGAGGCAGCCGTTTTTGCCCTTCGAGTGAGTCAGACTAAATCCGCCGGTGTGCGGTCAAAGGAGGCTGGTGCCAGCCCAGCTACCTACCAGGCTCAACCTGAGAGGACTGGAGAATCTGCTGAATCACGCTCGGTCCACCCATGATGTTGAAGCTGCCGTTACTGCCCGAGTCTGCTGCAAGTTTGTGGGGCTTAGAAGCAGCTGCCTGGTATGGTACCCCTCTGTTGTTTGCCATATAAATGTGTGAGGAGGCTGGTGAAAGTCAGGCTCAGCCCTGCTGGAGGTGACGGAAATGGTATTTGCTGGAGCCGTGAGTACTGAATCAGGGTAGCTCCCTGCCAAGTTTGCGGACAGTGGTCTCAAGTTGTTTAGTTAATCTGTTGACTGCCTAATTGAACTTTCTTCCCATTCTGACCTGCTCAGGATTGTTAAAGGCTATCTGTGTCAGGGCCCTGACCAGCTGCCACGGTGGACTAGCCTTTATGGCTTGGGTACCCAGGGACAGTAAATGTTAGGTTCAGGCCTGTGCACAGTGCCCTAGGTAGATACATATAGAGTAAGCCAATCACCTTGATTTTCCCCCTAGCCTTGTTATCCCCCCCTTGAATAAATCAGATTGTTTGTTCTTCAACTACACCCTGGCTAGTTTGTGCCTGTCTGGTGAACTGCTGCATAGTGATGGTGATATAACTGTGCCTTACTTTACAGGGGGTCCCCGGAGTGAGCTGAGAGATACTAGCTGGGGGGTAAGTGTACTGGTGAAAAGTATTGTTGGTACCCCGTGTGAGCCACTAGTGGGATGAAAGGGGGGTTGCAGTAACCAGAGGGTGGTGACCGAGGCAATCTCGGCAGTATTAACCCCGACCTCTGGGTGAAGGCACCCGTCAATGGATCTGGGCCCCTCACCCTGTCTCAGTGGAGGCAGGCAGGGGAAGTAGCCCTAAGGGTAGCATCCCCTGGGGGTTACAAATTGGAGGCACTGCTGGGATTCAGCGTCCCCTAGTGGCCAAGTGAGGAAGTGCATAAGAGATGGAAAAACAAGAGGGGATATGTTGGCGAAAATTGTTGGGTCCTATTAAGACCATGGTGCACAAGCTGATGGGGTGGGGTGAAGCAAGAGCTGGACTCCCAGAGAATTGTGTTACTGTTAGATGTGCCTCTGGGAACCCCAACTGCTGACATCATTTCCGCAGCAGAGCGAAGTTAAATGTTTAGGCAAAGTGGAGGTAAAAGGGCGATGGCTGACCTGCTTGATCAAACGTTGCAGGTGCTACTCCTGTGCAGTGTGGCCATCGACCCTGAGAAGGTACCTCCAGTGATTTACCCGGAGGGTGCCTCACAGGGATGGAGGCTAATTCATATCCGAAGTGGGTCAGTCACTCCTGGAGGATCCCCCCAGATGAATAGTTTTAAAGATAAACTGCTTAAATTGCTGGCTGTGGAGGGGAGAACTACCCAGGAACTGCTGCAAGCATTGGATTTGTCTAGAGATGCTACCCCTCAGGGTTCCCCAGGTACCTCCTCGTGTCCCCCAAGAGTTCAGTTTTGGCTCCACTGCCCCTAGCAGTCCCTCCTGTTCAACTCGATTCCTACTATAAGCTGAAACTTTTTTCTGGCAAGTGCCAGTGCCTACCAGGAGGATGACCTGGAAGCTTGGATGGACTATGCCACCCCTTAGTTCAGGAATGGCAATGCTCTGAGGGGAGAAAAGAAAATATTGATGGAGAGCCTGCAGGGCCCTGCCTTAGAAGCCATTAGATTTTTGCAGGCCACCAACCCGGAAGCCACCGCCGGAGAGTACCTTTCTGCTTTAGAGGGGGTGTTTGGGAGTACAGAGACTGGGGAGGATTTATTATGGAAATTCAGGTCTGCTAAGCAGTGGAGAAATGAGAAGCTATCTGCCTTTGTCACTAGGGTGGAGCGGGCTTTGCAGAAGGCCTATAGAAACGGGGAATCACTGCCATGGCCCTGAATCAGGTCAGGTTGGAACATGTTTTGAAGTCTGCTAGATTCTCAGTGTAATACTGTTAAAACTTGTTGTATGATCGGCGGCCACCCCTGAATATTGTCAATTGATGAGGGAAATTAGAGAGGTGGAGACTGATGAAGAAGGGTGGATCCTATGTGGGGCGGTGAACCCTAGTGGAACCCCTGAGCCTAGCACCCCAAAGAGACCAGCCTGTTAGGGAGGCCTGATGGATCCCCAGATTTCCCAGGTGATGTGGGAATGCGAGCTATTTCTTCTGACCCCCACGAGAGAGTGAGTTGAAGGCCGAGGTTAGAAATTTACGGGAACTGGTGAGGGACTTGAAGCAATCTACCATGTACCCTGTTAGGTCTGGGGGGCCTGAGTTATCCAGAAACCAGAACCTTGCTCCAGGGGAGCCCCCTCATCCCCCTCAGGTTCCCCAACAGATAAGATGTCTACCGCCCAATAGAGATCCCCAGGACCCCAAGTTCTGTTACCATTGTGTGGAGGACAGGCATTTTCAGCCTGAGTGCCAGATGCTGGAGAATTTAAGGAAAGTCAACAGCCGACTGATTACTTGGCATCGCAGGGCCCACCCTCGACCCACCAGAAAAAGCTTTGTGACCCGGCCCATGCTCAACCAACTGTCAATGCTGCGCCCCCCGAATGGTCTGATGTGGTCGGGACCTCAATGGAGACCCCAGTGCGAGTAAATGGGATTCCCACTCGAGCTGTGTTAGACAGTGGCTCTCAGGTAACCATCATGTTTCAGGACTGGTATCAAACACACTTACCTGAGGTGCCCCTACAACCCTTGGATGGCCTACATGTGTGGGGATTGAGTGACAAAGCTTATCCGTATTTGGGGTATATCCGAGTCTGGTTGTCTTTCTCTGCTTCTGTGACTGGAGTGGATGAACAGGTGGAAACCTTAGCTTTAGTTTGCCCCCCTACTGGACTGTATGATGGGGTACCCCTACTGATTGGAACAAACGCTCATATGTTTGGAGGATTGGCTCAGCTGTGTTCAGAAAAGCAAGCATTCAAGACCGGGTGAGCCCTAAGGATACCTGCTGTGATCCAAAAGGCAGTTGCAACTCAGAAGAAGGTTAGCCAGGAGGAACCTGAAGGCCCAGTGGGTGTGGTGTGGAAAAAGGATCCGGCCCCAGTGATACTTGCCCCAAATGCCCAATGTGTCCTGCATGGAGAAGTACGACTAAAAACAGATGTTAAGAATAAGTTGTTGATGTTGGATGCACCTGGGGAGGGAAGATTACCTGAGGGGCTGTTGGTAAAACCCAGTATCTTGCCGGCTAGAGCTCATGCTTATGTTAAGAGGGTGATGGTTCAGGTCATAATGTGTCCGACAAAGAGATTCGAATAAGGAGAGGGTGCACCCTGGCAAGTGTCCATTGTGCAGATACTGCAGTATTGCCAAATAGCAAGGGTTCCGGACAGATGATAGAGTTACTCCTGACTTGTTTGATTTTGGTGACTATTGCCAGCTGAATGGAAAAGGAGGATCAGTGAGAGGCTTGCCAAGAGGGACCAGGTTTTCTCCTAAAAGAATGGGATGTGGGATGTGTGCAAGGGCTGAGCATATCTTCGGCTGCATGATGAAAGGCCTTTCCGAGAGAGATCCTGGCGCCTGACCCCTGCTGACATAGATGATGTGAGGTATCTGCAAGAGATGTTGGCTGCTGGGGTGATACAAGAGTCCAGGAACTCCTATGCCTCCCCATTGCAGTGGTAAGGCAGAAGAATGGGTGGTTCAGATGTGTAGATTATAGCACTTTTGAATCGGCGGACCATCCCAGACCAGTATACCATGCCATGCATACAGGGACGCTTTGGATTGTTTAAATGGAAGTAAGTGGTTCTCTGTGTTGGACCTCCTAGCGCGGTACTACCAGATCCCGATGGCCCCAGAGAACCGAGAGAAGACTGCATTTATTTGCCCCTAGATTTCTATGAGTTCATTCGGATGCTTAGGGATTTCGGTGCCCCAGCCACTTTTCAGCACCTGATGGAGCGGGCCGTGGGGAACATGAATTTGCTCGAGTGCCTGATCTATTTAGATGATGTCATAGTGTTTGGCCACTCGTTGGAAGAGCACAGAGCAATGATTATTCAAGGTTTTGGATCGGTTTGAGGATTTTGGCCTCAAGCTGTCTATTGACAAGTGTCAATTCTTCCAGACTTCTATGAAATATGTGGGCCACATAGTGTCCACTGAGGGCATAGAGACTGGCCCTAGCAAGGTGGAGGCTTTGACTACTTGGCCTCAGCCCAGGAACCTGAAAGAGTTGCAATGGTTTCTGGGGTTTTGTGGATATTATAGGCGATTTGTTAAGGATTATTCTCGAGTGATTCGCCCTCTCCTCAACCTCACTCGGGGTACCCTCCTATGCACAAAAAGTATAAGAAGGTTGTGCGCTCTGCGATGGAGAAGAAGTATTTCCGTCCGAATGATGTGTTTGGGGACTCATTGGACTGCTGAATGAGAAAGCTTTCATGACATCATATATCAACTTACCCATGCTCCAGTGTTGGCCTATGCTGACCCGGCCAAGCCCTACATTCTCCATATGGATGCCAGCCTACAGGGATTTGGGGCTGTGTTATATCAGGAGCACTCAAATGGTCTGAGAACGGTGGCCTTTGCAAGCTGAAGTCTGGCCCCTTCAGAAAAAAACTATCCCGTGCATAAGCTAGAGTTCCTGGCTCTGAAGTGGGCCATTGTTGACCAGTTTCATGACTATTTGTATGGTGCCAAGATATTGGTGAAGACTGATAACAATCCTTTGACTTATATACAGACCTCAGCCAAATTGGATGCCACTGGCTATAGGTGGCTCTCTGCCTTGGCCACCTATGATTATGCTGTTTAGTACAGAGCAGGCTTAAACCATATTGTTGCGGATGCCCTCTCTCGGAGATCTATGCCACCCTCCGATTGGGTCAGGTTGTCAGAGCCTGACATAAGGGCCCCAGTGCCAGAAATTTGACAAGGAGGAACAGGTGTCTCCTGATGCTGTGGACTGTATAGTGGATTGCTTGGGGCCATCCGAGACCTGCATACCTGCTGCCTACTGTCATTTTTCTGCACTGGACATCAGCTCACTACCCCAGTTTGACAACACTAGTCTTCAACAGGCTCAATCCGAGACTCTATGATAAAACCGGTTGTGGAAGCTTTGCAGGCCGGGCGGGGGCGTGTCAAGTTGCGCTCCACCGACTTGAGAACTGCCTTGTTATACAAAGAAGGGCCCAAATTAAGGCTGAGTGACCAACTACTATACAGAGCGACTTGAATCAGGAGGACCGGCCAAACAACAGCTGGTGCTGCCCTCAGAATTTAGGGAACTGGTCTTAAGGTCCTTGCATAATCAGATGGGGCATCTTGGCATAGACCGAACACTTGATCTGGTAGGCTCGATTTTACTGGCCAAAAATGAGTACTGGATGTAAAGCAATATGTCAAGACCTGTAGCCGTTGTTTGCAAAGGAAAGCCCTACCCCAGAGAGCTGCTCCCATGGTCAACATTACCACTAGTGCCCCTATGGAACTGGTCTGCATTGATTTCTTGAGTCTAGAACCAGATCTAAAAAATATCAGTAACATATTGGTGATCACTGATCATTTTACCCGGTATGCACAGGCTTTCCCTACTAAGGATCAGAAGGCAACCACGGTGGCTAAGATACTTGTCAAAACTTTTTTGTCCACTATGGGGCCCCCCAGCGGATCCATTCCGACCAGGGAAGGGACTTCGAGAGCCACTTGATTAAAGAGATGCTGTCTTTGTGGGGGGTGAGAAAGTCCAGAACCACTCCCTACCATCCTCAGGGAGATCCCCAGCCTGAAAGGTTTAACCACACATTGCTTGACATTTTGGGCACACTGCAACCCAAAGACAAACCGAGATGGAGCCAGCAGATTAGCACCCTGGTCCACGCTTATAACTGCACCAAAAGTGATGCCACAGGATTCTCCCCTGCACAGACTGATGTTTGGGAGAAAAGCTAGATTGCCCATGGATGTGTGTTTTGGAGTTTCCCCTGATGGAGTGCAAGCATAAAATCATCTACAATACGTACAGAAGCTGAAGGTCCAGTTAAACCATGCTTATCAGTTGGTCCAGACCATGGCTGCTAAACGAAACTTGGCCAATAAAGAGAGGTATGACAAGAAAGTGAAGACATTGGAACTAAGAGAAGGGGATAGAGTGTTACTGAGAAATCTGGGACTGCATGGAAAACATAAAATTGCTGACCGATGGCATCACCTCCCTCACGTTGTTGTGGGACAACTGGCAGATTTTCCTGTATATAAAGTGCAACCCGAAAACAATTCCAAAGATGTGAAAACTATACACCAAAATCATCTGCTGCCAATCGGGCAAATCCTGATTGAAGCTGTGCCTCCAAATGCCTCCCCCTTCCGGCCTGTGACTAGATCCGCTGCCAGGGAAAGAACCAAACCCGTTGATTCTTCAGCAGGCCAACCAAGAGGACCTTGTCCAAATCCTGCAGAAGGAGATGATCAACAATCAGTGTCAGAAGATAATGAAAATGATATTGAATACTATCCATCTTACGAACTGAGCCAGTTGTTTCGGGGCAATCCCCTTGTTAACTTTGGAGATGAGGTTGGGCCTTCTGGACTGTTTGAGCCCCATACTTTGTCTCCGGGACCAATGCCTCCAGAGGATGAGCTGGGTAGCAGCAAACCCCAAGGTGTGGGATCCTTGAGCCTGGCTGAACTGTCTGGCCTGGTTGAATTATCTGACTTTTCAGAAGAAGAGAGTGGGTGGGGAACAAGCCAATGATATGCCAGAACTGGAAGAATATTTTGAATGCCCTGATGGTTCCTCATTAGTATCTAAACAGCCCTCAGCTGTGCCCAGTGGGGTGGGTTCTGGGGTAGAGGGTCAGGCCCCCAATGGTACTATGAGCACTGGGCCCTTTTCCCCTCTTGGAAATGCCGTACATTAATGTCAACGAGGCTGAATTGAATCAGGGCCTGTTTCAGGGTTTCCTGAGACTCCTAGACACTCCAGCTGAGAATGCGGCCTGTAATAAAGTTGAGTTATGAGTCTCTGGGTCCAGCCGGTGGACCTGCCTTTAAATGTGGTCCACAAAGGGGTGTATGTGTCCCCGAGCTCCTTGCCTAAGCTAGCCTTGGGGGATAACTCTAGTCTGTTAGTGTTACCCTTTGAGTGTGGTGCCCCTGCTTTAGGTAACCCGCCAGTAACTGAAAGGGAGGACTTCCCCCAGTCCCGGTGTCATGAGCAGGAACTACTGACCTGATTGGGAAAAAGAGGAACAAAGGGTTATGTGTGTGTAATGTTGTATGAAACATAGTACACTGTGAATATAATATTCATGTATGTAAGGCAAAGTATGATATAGTGTTAATTAAGCTGTTTGTCTTAAAGTGATTTAAGGGTAACTATTTGACGCTGACGCCAAGTTCTTTTCAGGCAAGGAAGGGTGTAACCCCCCTGAAAATGGGGGTTTCTAAAAGCTTCCCCAGAGCTCATTTAAATGCTCCATGCCTGGCTGGTGTTCAGCGTTTAAGCCGTTTTACGTGGGTAGCCAGTGGCGCTTTAAGGCCTCCATATACTGTCTCTTAAGGGCTGCCTTAATTCGCAGTCACAATTAATCTGGGAGGGGTTTGAATGTTGCTAGGCTCAAGTCCCACCCAGGCTGCAGAGTAAGCACTCCTTTCTGCCATTGCTAAGCATGCAGAGGAGCTCGGTGAAAGGAGGTAATTGTTTGCTGAAAATAACTTAGGGCAATAATGATAATGTGTTGTTCTAACCTGCTTTTGGCTGCAGCAAGGACTGTCTGTTTATCCCCTCCATTTTAGTCCCAAACTGCCGAATTGGACCAATCAGTATCTCGGGACTCCTTTGAGCCAGCTGACCAATGGGGGAACTGTTTGCCATTTGAGAAAGGCATTATGGGCTATGGCGCTTTTTCGCACCACTGAGAGCAGGAGTAAATAACTGGCAGGTGACACCAGCCAATCGAATTGGGTAGCGCCCAAACTGGAAGGAGTACCCTGTGCTCCTGGGAGGAGATGGGTTGTGGCTGAGGAGAAGGAAGGAGCTTTGTGCTTCTGCGCTGGTGGAGTGTTCGCGCGGGAAGCGCAGGAAGGCCTGACGCGGCCGTTTTTGCCCTTAGAGTGAGTCAGACTAAATCCGCTGGCGTGCTGTCGGAGGAGGCTGGTTCCAGCCCAGCTACCTACCAGGCTCAACCTGAGATGACTGGAGAATCGGCTGAATCGCGCTCGGTCCACCCGTGATGTTGAAGCTGCCGTTACTGCCCGAGCCTGCTGCAAGTTTGTGTGCGGCTTAGAAGCAGCTGCCTGGTACGGTACCCCTCTGTTGTTTGCCATATAAATGTGTGAGGAGGGTGGTGAAAGTCAGGCTCAGCCCTGCTGGAGGTGACGGAAACGGTATTTGCTGGAGACGTGAGTACTGAATCAAGGTAGCTCCCTGCCAAGTTTGCAGACAGTGGTCTCAAGTTGTTAAGTTAATCTGTTGACTGCCTAATTGAACTTTCTTCCCATTCTGACCTGCTCAGGATTGTTAAAGGCTATCTGTGTCAGGGCCCCAACCAGCTGCCATGGTGGACTAGCCTTTAGGGCTTGGGTACCCAGGAACAGTAAATATTAGGTTCAGGCCTGTGCACAGTGCCCTAGGTAGATATGTATAGAGTAAGCCAATCACCTTGATTTCCCCCCTAGCCTTGTTATCCCCCCCTTGAATAAATCAGATTGTTTGTTCTGCAACTACACCCTGGCTAGTTTGTGCCTGTCTGGTGAACTGCTGCATAGTGACAGTGATATAACTGTACCTTACTTTACAGGGGGTCCCCGGAGTGAGCTGAGAGATACTAGCTGGGGGTAAGTGTACTGGTGAAAAGTATTGTTGGTACCCCGTGTGAGCCACTAGTGGGACGAAAGGGGGGTTGCAGTAATCCAGAGGGTGGTGACCGAGGCAATCTCGACAGTATTAACCCCGACCTCTGGGTGGAGGCACCCGTCAACGGATCTGGGCCCCTCACCCTGTCTCAGTGGAGGCAGGCAGGGGTAGTAGCCCTAAGGGTAGCACCCCCTTGGGGTTACATGTGTGAGCTAGAGCAAGTATACGTCTTTGTTAAAGCTGAGATTCTGTGAAAGCAGAAGGATGGGCAGGTGCCTTCTGGGCTGGGTACAGGCCATCTGCTCCTGGATACAGCCAAGAAAAGAGAGTGTTGCAATGAACTTGCAGTTTCAGACTCTGCATTGTCATCCCCCCCTGCTCCCTGAGCCTAAATGTCAAGAAAGAAACAGAGACTGCTTTGCTACACGCCATAGCTGGTTATTGAGAGAAAGAAAATTGATCTATAGATTCCATCCTAAACAGAGGACCAGGTGAGGAAGTCACTAACCCCCATCAGGTGGGGTCTGCTGGCTGCAGGGGATCATGGGTTTATTCCCGAGTGCTAGGGCACTCTGATCTGTGAGGGAGTCAGGCCATGGGGCCAGTCCAAGGTCTGGGTCCTCTGTAGTTTAGTGGGCCCTGCACATGTACTCTGCAATGGACCTCCATAGACCGAAGGGGAAAAGCTGTGAAACCTTCAACTAAGCTGAAGATCTGAGCTGCAGCATCCTGTTCCTCTTCAAGTTGTGTTCAAGCGTTGAGCCCAGACCTGTATCTGCTGTTTCCACCAACTCCAGGACTTCAGTCAGCCATGCCATCCGAGGACTGATGTTGCAGAACCGTGAGTAAAAACAGGAATTGCCCTGCAACTGGGCATGTATATAGTTTAAATTTGGTGCCCTAGGGCATGGGAAAGTTAAAAAGATCAAGAGAAAGTATGTAAAAGTTGTCTAATTCAAGTAAGGCGCACCAAAGCCGGCTGACCAGCTGCACCTCAGGCCTGCAACTTAAGATCTGGGTATCCAAGGACAGAATTTGGGCATTGTTCTGGACTGGTACCAGTGGGTCTGGGTATTGGGAATATCTGCAGCAGTTAGTTAGGTCGTTTGATGGCTTTGTTGGTTACAGTGTGGATTTGAATCTTAAAAGGGGAAAATGATTGTTGGGAAGTGCCAAATCTTTAAATGAAAATTAAAATGTTTTGCTTAACCTCTGTTCCATTTTACTCTTTCCTAACCCTCCCCATGTAAATAAATTATGTTGTTACTGTTTCAGAAAAGTGATGACTCAAGAGCCTGATTTTGGTGAGCATGTTAATATCTGAAGTTAAAGAATGCTAAAAGTTCAGAATTGGGGATTGCTGAGCCTGGTAAGTCAATGTTTGTGGTGATTGTTGGGAAGGTGGGTTGAGTACGACATCCCAGGGGGTTGTACTGGTAGAGATCAGACCTGCTAAATGTACTCTGGGTGGAGGCACTGCAATTTTATTTGTAACCTTGGAAAAGGACCCCCATGTGACAGCAAGTATGGGAACCCAGGTCCTTTAACCTTGGTCTGGCCAGCAAAGCAAGGGTAGTAGCCCTCCCTAGGATGGCGCCAGGGAGGGGCTACAGATGCATATCCAGTAGGTGTCATATGTCACATATTATTATTAACAATGATCACTAATGTCTTGGTATGTGATAAAACTTATCTGTAACTGTATATCATACCCTGTTGTAAAATGGAAGATGTTAATAAAAAAACGTAACAGGAAAACAAGATTAAGTTCCTAGCTTTAATGGTTTCATATTTAGCTTTTTCCTTTTTCTTATTTGTTTTTAATTCTTCTTTACACCCAGAGTGCACTGCTCTTTTAGGCTTTCAATGTACAGGACCATGCTGCCTGCCTAACTCACCTACCAGTGTTGGACTCTTATTTCTAGACTTCATGTGTCCTCTACCACTCCCATGAAGGCAGACATAAGTTCATTGGTCTGCTTTTCCACTTTTTCCCCAGCCACCCACCTCAGCAAATGTATGCTAAAATATCCTGGGGGGATATCCAGCAAGATATATATGTAACAGATAACCCACTGTAAGGTGTGCAGTCACGCTCTGATATACGCACGCCTTGGTGTGCATGTAGATGCACGAGGTCATTGTGGCTGAGTAGTATCGCTTCAACCACCCAAGATGCGAGTATCAGACCACCTACTGCACATCCTACAGTGGGTTATCTATCTTATAAAATGGCTTAAATGGTTTTGAGGGGTGAAAGCGCAGGCGCACAGTCACGCCTGATATACGCACAGTCATGTGATGTGTTTCAGTCAATCAGCAGAGAGTATTTTCCATACTCATTTTATAAATATACATGCATATGCATATATATATATATATATATATATATATATATATATATATATATAAAGTGACAGCAGATAAGGACTGCTAGGCCTGTCAGTCTGCCCTTTACATTACCTTTATTGGTAGCCACTGGCCCTATTTGGTCATTGGAGTGAGTGCATATCACATTAAGTAAAACAATGTATTTCCACTACCATGGAATAAATGCAAAATGACATGTTAACCGTGAATTAAAATTACAGATATAACCATGGTGAACACGCCACAACCAGAAATAAACCCAAAGTGTTCACGCCACAGAAGCAACCCCTCGGACTTCTTCCATGATACAAATAAACAAAATGGGAACACCTGCACATACTTTAGCAAAGGTAAGCAAAAGCTCATACTCTTTGCTGCTGGCAATTCACACACACTGAGCCACGCAGAGACAGATCTCAGATTGAGACTTGCAAAACAGATAACAAAAACAAGAACAAAAAGACAAAATTAAAAAGGACAAAGCAAACACAAACAAAAAGCAAGCACAAAGGGCAGAACCAAAAGAAACAACTAATGGAATATAAAAACTATAACTTGCAAAGAGAGATACAGGAGATATTTACACAACTAGAGAATGAAACCGAGCCATTACTGGATCCAGACTCTACACAAGAAGAAGAAGATGAAATACCAGAAACACAAGAAAACAAACATGCCAACTCAAGTTCATACGCTTATAGACAATGACTACATCAACAACTACATACAGAGTACTAGAAACATCAACACCAAAAAAAAAAAAAGAAGCAGATGTACAAAACCTCAGAAAGTACCTCACAGAAGAGATGAAAATAACAGAACCTCTGCACCAAATACCACCAGAAAAATTAGATCCAATACGTGCCACTACTTTATGAACTGGCAGAGAAAAAATGGCACACAATATGAACCACTAACCCTACGATCAATATTTCGAAGTATAGAGACATCTAAAACAAAAAATGTATCCAGAATCCCTAAGCACCTCAGTAAAATTCCACTGGACACGGCAAGTGCTGGAGTCAAAACAGCAGGAAAAACAGGAGTCAGCAGGAGATAAGGTCAAGTTGGGAGTAGCATATAGGCCCCCCAGGATGAGTGATGTTCTAGAGGATGGTTTGCTGGACAACATCATTGCCCAGTGTGGTCCAAAAGGGGAAGGAGTGGTGTTGATGGGGGACCTTAATATACCAGGTACAAACTGGGGAACCATGTCCTCTAAGGTGGCCAAGGAGCAGAGGCTGCTGGATGGCTTCCAGGATGTGTTCTTAACACAGCATGTGATGGAGCCCACAAGGGAGGGGCATGTCTTGGATGTGGTTCTGGCAGATGGGGATCTGGTAAGGGACATAGTTGTACAGGACCCCCTGACTGGGAGTGACCACAATACTGTCTGGTTTCAAATAAGCATGGGGGGAGTGGGGGTGAGATCTAGGACACTGGCAGTGGACTTCAGGGGAAGACTTTATGGGCATGGGAAATATTCTCAAGGATCACTGAAGGGATTACCTCAACGACAAGTGTGAAAAGGAGATGGGAGGTCATAAACGGGACTTCATGAGGCAGTCAGGATCTGCGCTAAGTTGAAACGAAGGAGCAAGGTCACGAAACCATGCTGGTGGTCCAGTGAGGTACAGGTAGCAGTCAGAGAAAAGAAGGCGGCCTACAAAAAATATAAAACAACAAGAGGGGATAGGGATAAGGAAATGTACCAGCTTGCATCTAGAAAAGTCACCCGTATGGTGAGGGGAGCAAAGTCCAGTAAAGAGCAGCGGCTGGCACAGGGGATACATGGAGGGGAAAAGGGGTTCTTCCAGTACATTGGGGAGTGGAGAAAAA
This sequence comes from Neoceratodus forsteri, assembly GCA_016271365.2. Taxonomy (NCBI): domain Eukaryota; kingdom Metazoa; phylum Chordata; order Ceratodontiformes; family Ceratodontidae; genus Neoceratodus; species Neoceratodus forsteri. The sequence continues at coordinate 867,490,712 of CM028130.1, forward strand.
CTAAGGGCCATCTCAGCAGATTGAGATCAGAAGGAGGGTGGGTGGAAGAGGCGAGGACCAGGCAGAGGATTTACCTCTAGGTACTTTGCCTCTGTGTTCACTAGGGAGGGGATGGGATATCTACAAAGCAAGGCATGAAGGGATAGAAGGAAGGGAGTGGATCAGGGAGCAACAGAATGGAGCAAGAGGGAGGGAAAGGTACCCTAGGGGTGTCAAGATCTGGATAAGGATAAAAAGACCAGTAAGGGGAGGGGACGGATGATGCTATCTCCACCAAAAGGGTGTGGTTAGCCCTCAAGGCCCTAAAGAAAACAAATCTCCTGGCCGGATGGCATTCATCCAGAGTACTATGGGAATTAGCGGACATACTGGCTGCACCCCTGGTGGAGCTTTCAGCAGGTCACTTGAGACAGGGAGGGTACCTAGGGATTGGCGAGAGGCATGGTACCAATCCATAAAGTCGAGGAAGTACCAGGTAACTATAGACCCATCAGTTTGACCTCGGTGGTGGGAAAATTAATGGAGAGTATACTAAAGGAACGGTTGGGAGTGTACTTGGAGGAGGTGGAGGTCTGGACAGTCGGCAACATGGGTTTGTGCCAGGTAGATCATGTAAAACCAACCTTGTGGAGTTCTATGAATGGGTAACATCAGAACTGGACAGGGTAAGCCTGTGGATGTATTATTCTTGGACTTCAGCAAGGCGTTTGACTCTGTCCCCACAATGGTCTGGTGGAGAAACTGATGGGGTTAGGAGTAGGCCTTTGATGGTCAGATGGATTGAAAACTGGCTAGCTGGACGCACTCAGAAAGTAGTGGTCTGTGGGAGTTCTCGAACCCTAGAGAGGTTGGTAATTGGGTACCACAGGGCTCGGTCCTGGTCCGATCCTGTTTAATGCATACATATCAGACATCAGGGAGGGTATAGGGTGTGAAATGAGTCTCTTCGTGGATGACTCCAAGATGGGAGCAGTAGTTGAGGGAGAAGAGGGAGGGTGGCCCTGCAAGGGACCTGGACACCCTGGAAAGGTGGGCTCACATGGAAATTAAATTTCAATATCACCAAGTGCAAGGTGTTGCATCTTGGTCGAGAACCTCTAAACACAGGATACACCCTGGGAGGAGGCGCTGGAGGCTCAATAGGGAAAAAGACCTAGGGGTCATGGGATACATGTATGAATAACTCTGAGCAATGCAGGAGAGCAAAGCAAGGCAAACAGGATGTTGGGATGCATCGTAAGGGGATCACCTCTAGGAGCAAGGAAGTGATTCTGCCGCTGTACAGTGGACTGGTTAGACCACACCTTGAGTACTGTGTACAGTACTGGAGACCACACTTGAAGAGGGACACAGCTCCTGGAGAGGCAGAGGAGGCAACAAAAGATGACACGAGGGCTAGGGATTTGACTTATGAGGACAGACTTGAGGAGCTCTGCCTGTTTTCATTGGAGGAGAGGAGAGACAGGGGGACATGATTGAGGTCTTCAAGTACCTCAAGGGAATAAATAGGGTAAACATGGAGGGATCTTTAGACTAAAGCAGGAGGTATCACCAGAGGGCATGGTTTGAAGTTGGAAGGTGGAAGGGTGAGGGGAAAAGAGGAGGTTTTCACCGAGAGGGTGGTGGACCTTGGAATGCACTGCCTGGTGAGCTGGTTCAGAGATCCACAGTGGAGGGCTTCAAGAGAGGGTGGGACAGACACAGAAAGTGGATGTATCAGATGATGGCCTGTCCGGGGGATGGATGATAGGGTTTCTGGAGATCAAGGGATGGAGGGTCTCGGCATCCAACTAAGGATCTAGTTCGAGCAGACTCGATAGACCGTAAGGCCTAATCTGCTGGCAAATAGTATGTTAGTATGTAAAACAGAAACATCTAAAAGAACAAGGAAAAGGAAACAAACCTAGGGCAGCCAACAAAATTACAAACAGTATAATAGAACAACTATATGACTTAAACCAACTGGGACCTGACAACCCACAAACACTATTAAACACCATGTGGATCACAGTAACTCTGAACATGTGGAAACACCGAAACAAAAAATCTGAAATGGGGAGACATAAAACTAAAAAACAGAAGGAAAAATAAACAACATACCTAGAATATAGCACTGAAAGACAGACAAAAACTAGGATTGGCTCAAACCCAAAAGACGTCAAAAAAGTTAAACTCAGTGTCTACAGAATGAACCACCCCCAAAAAATGCCCAGTAAGAAAGTACCTACAGTACTATATAGATGCAAAAGACTAGAAACATCTCCACAGGATGATGCACCTTTCTTTCTAGCTATACACCACCCAAGAAAAGCACAATACCAAAGAGCCTGATATAAAAATCAACCACTTAGCATTAACAGCATCAGCAATATAGTAAAAAACCTGATTCAGAAAGCTGGAATAAAAACAGATACAGTAAGAGACTAACTGCTGTAATCACTCCATCAGAAAACAATTCATTCAAAAACTAACAGACAGTGGAATACCACCGGCAGACATAAAACAAGTTTCTGGACACAAAAAGAACTACAATCCCTAAATGAATACTCCCACATAAATGAAGGCAAACAACAAAAAATATCCAACATACTCAGCTGTGAATCACAACCATTCGCCTCCCAAAAAACACACTACAGGAAAACAAATATCACTAGGACCCCCAACTGGCAGAACACAATGTCAGCCTGCTTTAACAACCCACAATAAATGCAACAAACAATACTTTCAATATACAGTGGAGCCCACTTATAAGAACATTGGTTATAAGAACATCCCATTTATAAGAACATTTTTTGAATGTCCCGAATTTTGCCCATTATTTTCAAAGGCAGCAAAGCCGGCTTATAAGAACAGTCAGCACATTTATGTAAGCCCCCCTCTCTTTTGAGAGGGGCTTATGCTCCCTTTAGGGACCCCTTCCTTCTTAGTTGCCCCAAAGTTTAGAGATTTTTAGTGCTCTGGGGGTGCAGTTTCCGCTTGTTGCCATTTGGTGGCAGCAGAAAGCAGATTTCTTAGGGTATAAATAGGCAGGTTTCGAGAGATTCTGGGAGGAGTGTAGTGCTGTGTAGAAAAGGAATACTGACAGGCACTGCAGTGATGAGTCAGGTCCCCTGGGTAACATTCGTGGGAGGGCACAAGGAGAGGCACCTGCAACTGTTGGATTTGGGGTTCTGGGCTCTGGGGGTTGGAGAGAGGATTATCACCATCAAGAAGGAGGTGCAGGATAGGTAGGCCCCAGGTTTCCGGGTTTAGGCACCAGTATCAAGTTGTTTGTGTTTCTGGGTCATAGAGGCTGCAGCAGGTTGTGGCAGGGCCTCTGTAGCTTGGTGTGGCAAGATGGCCCAGGGACACTGGTGAGGGGGCCAGAGAGAACCTCTAACCTTGTAAGAGCCTGTTTGGAGGGACAGGCCTCAGGGCTGCTGAACTTTTGCTGAGTGGGCCACAGAGTGCCGTAGAGGTCTCCCCTCATGCTGGTTGCTCAGCTCAGGCAGCAGCTGGAGTTTGAAAGTATAGTGCCATTTTAGCTACTGAATCTGGGGCCTGCTCACAGAAAGTTTTGGATGCTGGTGGAGGGCAGTAACATTTTGGGGAATCAGGCTGAGCAGGAGAGTTGCCAGGGTGAAAGAATAATGGGTATGGTGTCAGCAGGTTATTGCTGGTGCTGCACCATCTATCTCCCTTGGGGCTGGAAGTGAGAGCCAGGGAACAGATTTAGGGAGAAGCTGTATACTTCCCAAGAGACAGAAAGAGAGGAAAACATGTTAGGCCCCATTTTTTAAGTAGGAAGCTTAGTAGGTACTTACCAGTGCCAGTTGGAAATCATGTTTGGAGCTTCACAGTCCAGGTTAAAGGAAAGATCGTGGTTGATCCTGGGGAAAATCTGTGTTGCAGTTTTATAAGCTGTTTAAAGACCTTGCTCTGCTTTTATCTGGATTTATGTGATAAAGGCAAGTTTGAAAGACCACCCATCACATAAAGCGACCACAAAACAGCCCATGGTCAAAAGGGAGCCTGATATTATAATGACTGTAGCAAATAGCGATGATTGCTACAATACATGCATTCCACAGACATAGCAACTATGTTTACGCGGGTGGGCTACACCACCCCCAAGCCCCACACCCCCAAACTAAAATAACTCCAAGGAGGGTGTGGACTGAGGGGCAAGTTTTTGTTTTTTGGGTTTTTTTTTTCAATTTTGTCTGAAACCAGACCTGAACCCGAGTCTGCTGGCATTGCAAGTGGTGATGTATACCACTACGCTATACAGCCAGCTCAGTGGGAATCAGCCACACAGTATCCTATATCCTGTACTAGCAAGTATAGCTCCTTGTTATACTCGCTCTACAGGATATAATGTCCTCGGCGCATTAGCTGTCAGTGAAACCCGTGTGTGGGTGTCAAGTTGTGGCACTCAATAATACACACTCAACATGTGGTGCTACCCTTTATCTACTGCCAGTTTTGTCTGTACAAAAGTTGAGCCCCATAGAGTGGAAAGTTCACATTTCACATACTAATGGACCCCTGTAGCCCTTTTAATCATTTGGGCTAAGGATAAATAAAAGTGATTGTTTTTAGCAAAAGAAATCAGGTGTCCTGATTTAGTTTGTGCATAAGGATATCAATGAAATAACAATCCTTGAGTTTTAACATAGTAATGAGTTTATTTTCCAGGGGGTTTAATTGAAAGAAATTTCCTGCACCTCTGTGTATCAAGGGCTCTGGGGACCTTGCGAGCTCAAGAATAGGTGACCGGAGCCAGGGTTCCTCGTCCAGAGATTTTTGCAGGAGCAGCCAGTTCCTGCAATGGTGAGAGACCTGGGTCCAGCCATTTGTTTGAAGACATCAGCAGGTAAACTGAAATGCTGTTTCTATTCCTGGAGCTGTGGTTTTAGTTCTGGTGAAGTTTCTTGCTGTGGGCCCCCCTTCCCCTGGAAAAACGCGTTAATCCCTAGACAATCATGGGGGGGGTTACATTTATAAGAACAGTTTTCTTTCCCCAAAGGTAGTAGTTGATGGTCATTATCACCACTAAGTGTGCTGAGCCTGGGCTGAATCATGATCTAGTTTCCTCATTAACAGTTACTTAAATAGGGAATGAATCTGTGAAAGATGCCCTACGAAGAAGACAGCACACATTCCTTCATGGTTAGCTCTGTCAATGAATGAACGTTATAAAAACATTCTATTGGGCAAGAGCTCTTTTATAAACTATATTACACTGCTCTGTTCTCTTAAAAAATACTTTGAGCCCAGTTTCATTGTGTTATCCATAATTTTACATGGATTTTCACTGTTTTAATGAAGCCCTCTTATAAGAATATCCAGTTATAAGAACATTTTGCTTGGCATTTAGGGTATGCTTATAACAGGGCTGCACTATAGTACAAGCTAAGTAAAAGAAAAAACACCAAACATACCTTACACTACCCACTAATCACACCAAACCTATCTAATAAAGCTCTTTCTCTTTTCCCCACAGGACACCAGTATGAAACCAAAGGGAAACAAGCATTTGTCAATGCCGAATGTTGACTCACTGTCATTGGCATTGGTAGTGCCGGAGTTAGAGACACATAATAGGAATGGCAGTAAAGTACTGAAGTGATGCCAACCCCACTCCCACTCTGTAGAGACCGACAGGCATGAGGGTGTGCCTTTGGGTCGTCAGCTATAACGCTCATGCCATTGTACCTCACCCTACCCTGTAGACACTGACAAGTGTTGTGGTGTGCTTTGGGGTCTTTGGGTGTTATACTTACCCCATTCCATAAGGAAATACACTGAGGTGGGTGCAGTATCGGAGAATTGGGTGAACTTTGTGGCCAAATAGCGCAAGGCACACCATGATGCCTGTCACTGGCTGCAGGGTGGGGTTGGGGGTGGAATGGCGTGAGCATTACAGCTGATGATCCCAAGTCACACCCCTGACGCCTCTCAGTCTCTACAGGGTGGGGTGTTACAGTTGGAAACCCTAGCACCATAGGCGTGTGTTGGTATTTTCCCTCCAAATTTTCAACATGGGCTGTTTGTGAGCCCACCTCATGAAAAGCGACACTATCAGTTTGTTAGCTGAAAGGTGGTTTTGCACAGTCGCTATGCCATTTGGCGACACAGGGACAAAAACACATTTTGGGCAGGATGTGGAAAATGACATCTGTATTGTTCATGAGGAGGCGTAAAAAAATGGCAACGTTGAAAATCTGGAGTGAAAATCTGAAAAATTGGTGAAGTCATGAGCGTGCATAGAAACTGCGCAACACACGCCTGTAACCCAATTATTTTGGGAGTTTTTAGCCACATTTTCAACATAGGCATTTTGGGACCTCCCCTCATGAACAGTGGCACTGTGATTTTGTTAATCAGTCCCAAAAGTTGATTTCCCACAGCGACCACGCCATTGTGTGCCACAGGTGCGGAAACACATTTTGGGCAGGCTGTGAAAAATGACAACTATACTGGAGGTGTGAAAAAATGCCAGTGTTGAAAATCTGGCATGAAAATATTGCAAATTTGTGAAATTACAAGGGTGCGTGGAAACTGCACAATGCACGCGTGTAACACAGTCATTTTATGGACTTTCAGCACTAAATTTTCAACATAGGTATTTTAGGACCTTTGCTCATGAACAGTGTCACCATCATTTTCTCAAACTGTCCCGGAAACTGATTTCGCACAGCGACAGTGCTATTCTGCACCGGACATGCGAAAACATATTTTGGCCAGGATATGTAAAATGACAGCCATACTGTTCATAAGGAGGTGTGGAAAAATGCCAATTTTGAAAATCTGGAGTGAAAATATTACAAATTCACGAAGTTACAAGAGTACGTGGAAACAGCACAATGCACACTCTTAAAACAGCCATTTTTTTTATTTTTTTCACCAAATTTGCAACATAGGCTTTTTGAGAGACCCCCTCATGAACAGTGGCACTGTCGTTTCGTTACTCGGTCCCGAAAGGTGATTCCATGCAATGACCGCAAAATAACCTTTCATGACTGAATAATGCCATAACAGTGACTGAATTCATGAGGAGGGGTCCAAATAACCCCATGTTGAAAATTTTGTGTAAAACTTCCAAAAAATGGCCGAGATATGCACCAAAGTTGAAAAAACCCTATTTATGCCATTATACAGCTTACCGGCATTTCTTCAGTTTGCGGTCGGCTTTGAAGAGTGCAGACGTGTTCCGGTCCACCGAAGATAGTCGCGCCAGACTCCGGAGGTAAGTATGGGGTGAGGGGTGTGGGGAGGCAGGGTGCGAGAGGGTGGGCGCGGGTTGTGGGAAGGGGCAGGGAGACGACGAGGGACCATTTTCTTCTTTCACAGGGTTAAAAAAAAGCAAATAAAACCCCACTGTGGGATGGTTTTTCTTTTCATGGGGATTTGGCACACTGGAGTGGGCTCCCAGCATGCTACCTAAGTGTTTTTGGGGGGATGCTGTAGCCGATGGGGGATTGGGCACCCCCATCAGCACACAACGAAAGTGAGGGAGCGCAAGAGCTGAAGGGGGATTGGACACCACCCTTGGCAAACAACAAAGGGCTCCCCCATTGGCACATATATTGGGTCAGGGCATGCAGACGGGGATTGGGCACCCCTGTGGTTGGCATTATGGCAGGCAGTGTGCCACCATGTTTAATTTACTTTTTCATCAGGGCAAGCATGTTGGGTGGTGCTGCTGCGTATGATGAGCTTTGCTCTCATTGCAGCGGATCTTTCCTTAAATGTGCGCGCCACATTATGTATTCATGGTGTGGCACCGGCATGCAGGCTTATTGGGGAATAAAGGACACACCTACTGACGCATGCCCTGCATTCGCCCAACAGTGACTGCACCTCTAAATCTGCTACTACCACAATATGTTGGCTGCACATGCATGAGCCAACACAAAAATGACCTAGACTAGTCATAGTCATATTAGATCTTATTGTAACAAATATTCCTACAGATCAAAAATGTGAAAATAAATTCCCCCAATCGAACAGCGACCATAATATTTTTTTACTTTAGCTTAGATAGGAAGAAAAAATATACTAGGGGAACTACAGTCTTTAGAAATTATAACAAAGCAGACTGGAAGTCTATTAAAAATAAGCTCAATGAAAGACATCTTACAAAGAAACTATCAGGATAAAATTCAGATTCAGCTTGGGAACTATGTGTGGAAATTGTTAAAATTTTGGAGGACAAATTAATTCTGATGGAAAAAATATACAACAAAAGGGGAAAGAAACCTTTATGGTTCAACAATAAAATACAGAGACTAATCAACCATAAGAAAAGGTTATTTGCAATCATGAAAAAAACACAAACAATAGAACATATTAGGAAATACAAAACTTCCCTAAAGCAACTAAAAATAACGATAAACAAAGCACGTTGGGATACGGAATTCAGATTGGCCCATTCTAATGACAACATGAAGAGCTTTTATTCCTATATTAATGAAAAAATAGGGTCCTCCAGAGAAATTGATCCCCTAATACATAATGGAGACCTTTTTAGTGAACCAGAGGATATGGCAGCTGTTTTTATCAATTATTTTTGCTCTGTAGACAACAAGGAGGATGCCGTATGGTGCAACCATAAGGAAAACATTCAAAGACAAAACCACGACAATACTGACATTTGTAAACCAGATTGTATCAAAAATAGGCTTTCCAAACTGGATAGTAATAATTCGAAGGGACCGGATTGATTGCATCCTTGTATTCTTAAAGAACTGGCAGAAGAATTGGCTTCACCTGTAGCAATAATAGGTACAGTAATAAAACAATTTTAGAAGGAAGTGTACCAAATGATTGGAGGAAAAGGCGACTGGTCCCTATTTCAAGAAGGGAAACACAAACACACCCTCTAATTATAGATCAGTAAGCCTAACATTGATTATCAGTAAAATAATAGAGGGAACAATAAAGGATGTGATCACTGATGACCTAACAGAAAGGGGACTAATTGATAAAACACAACACGGTTTTACGAAAAACAGGAGTTGCAATACAAACTTATTAAGCTTCTGCAATACAGTTACAAAAAACCTGGACCAGAATGAACCAGAGGATGTGGTTTTGTTTGATTTCCGAAAGGCATTCGATATACTTCCACATAGGGAAGTAATGGAAAAACTACTAGAACTTAAACTAGAACCACATATAATCACATGGATATCATCATGGTTCACAAACATGACACATAGGGTTCGAGTAAATGGCTATCTCTCTACCGATGGGGAAGTGACCAGTGCAGTCCCTCAGGAATTGGTCCTTGGACCACTTCTATTCAATTTATTTGTGCATGATCTACAAATACAAGGTAATAACACCATGATTAAATTTTCAGATGATTTAAAACTAGGTGGCCGTGTCAGTACCGAAGAAGGCAAGAGAAGTAGGATCAAGGACCTCAATTACATTGTTAGGTGGGCTGACATTAACAAAATGGGCTTCAGCATTGATAAATGCTTAATGATAACTGGTTTGTATTTTTTAACATTGGCAAAGCTGGTTATAATTCTAGCGGTTATAACCAGCTGGTTATAGCAACATTCTCGCGCCAGCTTTGCCAACAGTATCACGCAGCAGTAACAGTAGTAGCACAAGGCACATACCTGACTGAAAAGCTTTTCAGTCAAACGCAAGTCAGCATCTCGCACTACCACTTCTCCATTCCTGAAGTGAAGACAAATGTCCTGTAATAACCAAAAAAAAGAACAGAACTGAACCCATAAAAGGTAATAAACTCTAAATAACAGAAAAACATGGAAGCTAGGTTCCAACTATTTGACCCTTCAGTCAGGGAGCAGTTCATTGCAGAATAGCAAAACTGCAACACTTTCCATAAAACAGAAAGTGATTTGTGACTTTTTAAAGCATTCCTACAGGAAACGGGGGCAGTTGTTGATTTTCTAAACCTTACCCCACAAGATCGCTACACAAAAATAGCAAACTTCAACTTTTGTCTCAAAAGACAAGATGTCTCTGACTACAAGCCAGGAACAATTTGTGGCATAGCAGCAAGCACTGACCGCCTCCTAGTCGCAAACAAATACCCCCAAAGCATATTTAAAGGAACAGCTAGGGAATTCATTTAGACCAAGTAAACCCTCTCAGCCAAACTGAAGCAGCTGAAAAAATTAGGAAAAGGCAACAGGCCATTAAAAGCTGCCCCACTAACAGAAGAAGACATAGAACTGCTATACACATCAGGAACTTTAACGTTAGAGAATCCCAGTGGCCTGCCCAATCTCTTGTTCTTTAACATAGGGCTATAGTTCGCACTCAGAACGAAAAGAACAATATGACCTAACATGGGGGACATCATAGAAGGCACAGATTCAGAGGGAAATACCTATACAGAGTATAATGAAAGACAGACCAAAACAGGGACAGGGGATAACCCTGAGATGTCCACCAATAAAGCCAAAAATCATGAGAACAAACACAGACCAGAGAGAGACACAATAAAAGTATAGAATCTGCAAACAAAATAGGCCACCTCAAATGTTACATAGAAACATAGAAGTTGATGGCAGATAAGGACCATAAGGCCCATCCAGTCTGCCCATTTCTTTTCTACCTTATAAATGTGCCATCGGACTTTGCTCTGTCAATGGCCTATCTATTCATACTCATCTGTATTGCTCCTTATGCCTATCCCATGTCTGTTTGAAGCCCTGCACTGTATTCATATACACCACCCTTTCTGTGAAAAAGAACTTCCTCACATTACCCCTTAATCGTCCTCCCTCTAATATCATGCTGTGTCCTCTTGTCCTGCTATTTTTCTTATATTGAAACATGTTAGACTCTTTCACCTTGTTAATGCCCTTAAGGTGTTTGAATGTTTAGATCATATCACCGCTCTCCCTCCTTTGCTCTAGGGTATACATATTAAGCTCCGTTAATCTGTCCTCATATGTTTTCTGATGCAGTCCCTGCACCATTTTGGTTGCCCTTCTCTGGACTGCCTCAATTTGGTTAATGTCCTTGTGAAGATGTGGCCTCCCGTTCTGCATGCAGTACTCCAGATGGGGTCTAACCAGTGTCTTGTAAAGAAGGATTATTACCTCCCTCTTTCAACTTGTGATACTCCTACTAATACACCCAAACATCCCCTTAGCTTTACCTACTGCTTTAGTGGTCTGCTTGGATGATTTCAGGTCATCGGTGATGATGATGCCCAAGTCTCTTTCTTCCCTTGTGACTGCCAGCAACTCCCCTCCCAGCCTATAGGTGGCTTCAGGATTTCTCTTCCCTATTTGCATGATCTTGCACTTCTTTGCATTAAACCCCAGTTGCCACTTTTCCGACCATTGTGCTAGTTTATCCAGATCTCTTCTCATTCTGCCCACCCCATCTGGATCATCTACTCTGTTGCAGATCTTGGTGTCATCTGCAAACAGACAAACCTTACCCTCCAGTCCATCTGCAATGTCACTGATGAAGATATTGAAGAGGACTGGCCCCAGAACTGATCCCTGAGGTACCCCACTTGTGACTTGCATCTCTTCTGACTATATGCGTTTACCACCACTCTCTGTTTTCTGCCCATCAACCAGTTTGCCACCCAGTTGACCAACTTCTGACCCACCCCAAGCCTACCCAGCTTATTAATCAATCTTCTATGTGGAACAGTATTGAAAGCTTTGCTAAAGTCAAGGTAGGTGACATCAACTGCTCCCCCCTTGGTCCACCACTCTGGTTACCCAGTCAAAGAAATCTATGAGATTCATTTGACAGGACCTTCCTTTTGTAAACCCATGCTGTATTGGATCCTGTGCTCCTATGGATTCCAGATGTTGCACTATCCTTTCCTTAAGGAGTGCCTCCATAATCTTGCCCACTACTGAGGTAAGATTGACTGGTCTGTAGTTCTCTGCCTCCTCCCTACTACCACTCTTGTGGAGTGGGATCACATGAGCCCTTCTCCAGTCTTTTGGGACTTCTCCTGTGCTCAGAGACTCACTAAACAGTTCTGATAATGGCTCTGCTAGTTCCACCCTTAGCTCCTTTAGTACCCTGGGATGTATGCCATCAGTTCCCATTGCCTTGTCCACCCTGAGCTTATCGAGCTCTTGTAGGACCCTTTCTTTTGTGAAGGGACTGGTGCTCACCTCCTCCCCGTGTCCATGGTGCTGAACTGTGGGCCCTGCCCTACCTTCTCTTCAGTAAATACTGAGCAGAAGTATCTAGTTAGGATAGATGCTTTACATGGTCCTCCTCCTCACACACAAAGATTCGCCATTCTACATCACTCCCAACATAAAACAAAAGGCAGATTCTCTGTGGTTCCAAACATGCCCATAGGTCTCAACAAACTCTGAAGCATGATACGTAAAATGAAGCTGGACGCAGCAATCCCAGAAAATAAAAGGATTACCAACCATTCCACACATAAAACTACAATTCAAAGGTTGGTGGACTGCAGTGTACCCGACTCAAGTGCAGCAAATCTCAGGTCATAAAAATATTCAGTCGATTAACAATTACTCAGTCCTCTCTGAGACTAAGCAAAGAAAACTCAGTAAACTTCTCACATTTAATGCCCCAGCTAACAAACAGCCATCTACCCCTAAGCACAGCAGCCACAAAATGCCATGGTGATCCCCAGCAACCAGCATGATCAAGCCTTATCAAACAGTATGCAGTCCATGTTTGGGTCTAGCTGTATTTTCCAGCAGGGAGTCTCTGTCAAGATCTACAACTGCCAACCTCCAAAGAAATGATCAAGACCCCTGGTGCTAGAAGACAGCGAAGATGATGACTGAGGTACATTTTGCTCCGCACTAGTAAATTACCACCGATCCCTAAATCATACTGAACTTTCATTCTCTCCACAGGTACCGCGAGAGCTGCAAACAACATGACCATCGCAACAGAAAGAAGAAAACCAAAATGGCAAAAGAAAAAAGGACTTAAAATTAATGTTAAAATGTTCTTACTAACACAAAGTTGCCATAGATAGTAACTGTTAAATATGAGTTTGATGCTGTGTCTTTTTTTTTTTTTTTTTCGATCACGGAGCACATTCCTGAGCTGGACAAACCCACATACAATGTGAGTAACATATTTAACTAAAGTTAACTAAAGTTTAAAAACTCATGAATTCCAAAGAGTTTTAGCTATGTTATCAATGCTATCTGCAAGACATGCACAACTAACTTATTGTTCTGTATTCTTAAATAAGAATGATACCACTGAAATACTGCATCCTCTTTTCTAGGTTAAAATTTAAGTTGCACAGGTAAAAAAATACAAACCACTAATTATACAAAATAAAACATGGGTAGCCAGTTCAAAACTTGGATTTTACAACCCCCTTTGGGGTGGGATGTCTTTATAAACCCCTCGAGCTTCACTCTCAGATTTTATCTGACATCCCACCCTCGGGAGGTTGTAAAACTGTATAACTGGCTACCCATCCATTATTCTCTATATTATACATCTGCGGTAAGAACAACCCAAACAGAATTATATGATTCATGACAGGGAATTACAGAAGATGGATGAAATTAGAGACCGTGTGTCAATTTCAAGCACTATGAAAAATAGTACCCAATGCAAGCAAATGGCAAGAAAAGTAAACTATCTGACAAACTGCATCAGAAGATCTTTTCAAACAAATCAAAATCAGTAATGCTTCCCTATACAAAGCATATGTAAGACCACACTTTTTTTTCCCTCGTCTCAGTGCCAGGTATCAGCCCAGTCATGGCCCCCATCCCCTCGCCTCGTATCAGCTGTTCTCCCTGAGCCCCCTGGCTTGCCACCCAGGGCGGGGCCGCGGCACCGGCCAAGGTGCCATGGACATAGTTCAGGTTGGTGAGAGCCAGCCTGAGAGCAATGGAGGGGCGGCGAGGTGGCGTCATAGAGGTGCTGAGGTGGATTTTTCCTCCCTCTGGAGCCGAGTGTATGCAATGACGCCAGCTGAGGAGAAACATGCACGCTCCCGTGCTCGCTCTCCTCGGAGCGTCTGCACTTGGCTTCCCCCACGCTCACACACATCACCCTGCCCCCCAGCCTCCACCAGAGGGCACTCAGGTGCTGATGCAGCAGTACTCCCCTTCCCAGGGAAGGAGAGCAGTCCATTGGACTCTCAATCCTTCCCTGCCCCTGCCAACCCCTGGTGGCCCATGCCTGTTCCCGAACACTGGTCGCCGGTGTGGCACGAGGTGTGGCATCCAGTGCCTCAACCCTCAGCACTACCAGGCCAGCAGTAAGATCACACTTTGATTATTGCTCACAGGTGTGGTGTCCTTGGCTGAAAAAAGACATACAGTAGATAGGCTAGAGAAAGCACAGTACCGCTATACAAAGCAGATGCTTAACCTCAAAAATCTATAATACAAAACAAGATTGGACAAACTAAAGTTATGGCCCCTTGGCCTGAGAAGGCAGAGAGGAGGCTTATTGACCCTATATAACATACTACAAGATGTGGAGTTAATATCAAATCTGGAGATTAAATATAAAAATTAGGTTCATAATCTAAGTATTTATAATAAGCAGATTCTGGGAGAAGTGCCCAGGACAAATTTGAGAAACAATGGTTTCCTGCCCAGAGCAGCTAGATTATGGAATCAACTACCTCCTGACATAGTTAATGAAAAAACATTTAGTGGGTTTAAAACCAAGCTCGACGCTTACTTCAATAAGAGTCTCTTACATAGTGGCATCCACTGAGTAGTCGGGATAGCAATCATGGAACTCAGCCTTCTGGTACCTACAACCACAGTGTAAACTGCAGTAATCAAATCAGACACAGAATCAGACTAAAGAAATCACCAAGTGCCATGACAGGAAAACCAACCAACTCGAAACTACGCCAGTGTCATAAAGAAAGACACAATGAGAATACTGAAACTAGGACAACCACAAAACGAGAAGCAAGCAACTTCCAACAAATGACCTGGCAAGAAAACCAAGAAGAACCCCCAAAAAAACAAAAACAAACAGAACTACTAACTCTCAATGAAAAACTCAGCAGGATGTAAAAGCTAGAATAAAAATAAATGTGAAAACAACAGCACCTCTGGTGAAATAAACTGGAAAACAAGCCAGACTAAAATAAATGCAAAAAACAGTACCTCCGGAGAAAAAACTGGAAAACAAAACTGAAGTATCCAATATCCCTCCAAAAATACCACACAAACATGAAATAAAAGCATCCCCAAAAAAACAATGAAACATACACATATTTACCTCCACATATAGAATGAATGGCTAAAATGAAGAAAAAACTGAAGTAAATCCTTCAAACTCCGCTTAGAAAAGTAAACACCAACTCCTTTCACATAGGCCGTCATAACATAAACCTGCCCACGAAAGCACTCCAGCCAATCAAATCACAACCTACCACACTACATAAGAAACAGCCAATCTGAAGATGGCACAAAATGATTAACACTGCAGCAACCAATCAGAAGAGCAAAAACCAGCCCATTCATAAGAACAAATCAGACCTGCGGAACCACACCACACACACCAAAAAAAAAAAACGAACAAGCAGAATGAAACCCAGTTATAACAACAGTAAAGCCAGGCATAAAACAACCCTAAACAGCACAAAACCCCCTACTGTATAAATCGCACATGTGATGGGTGGGCATGTAATACACAAGGTATCTGAACTCATGGAAAGTGACCCCAGAAACCATCACTCATGGCTCCGCTGTGCTCTGCCACTCATGAAGGTTACCTGAGGTCACTCTCCACTCATTTAGATATCTTGTGTATTACATGCCCACCATCATGAATCCTAT
This sequence comes from Neoceratodus forsteri, assembly GCA_016271365.2. NCBI lineage: Eukaryota > Metazoa > Chordata > Ceratodontiformes > Ceratodontidae > Neoceratodus > Neoceratodus forsteri. The sequence continues at coordinate 867,506,482 of CM028130.1, forward strand.
GTGTGTGTGTGTGTGTGTGTGTATATATATATATATATATATATATATATTAGAGCAAAAAACTCCATTTAATGCATTAGTTGGGGTTGTTCCACAGTGACAAAAGTGAGGAAATCGATTGTTGAGGTTAACCCCCTTGGACCCCTGCCCACCCCAACCGGCACTGGGGTGTGCATTGGGGTCATCAGCTAACTCTCACCCCATCATGTGTAAAGCAGCAGAAGTATAGGAGAATTGGGTGAGAGTTAGGACCGAAGACCCCAATGCACACCCCAATGCGGTTGAGGGTGGGCAAAGCGTCCAAGGGGTTTCAACCTAACACTGAATTCCTCACTCTCACTATCAACAACTAACTAATGATAAATGAGTTTTCCTCTAATCCCTTCTTTTGAGAATGATAACTAGAAATAGTGAATGTAGTGCAGCGGGAGGCGGGCCCAGCGGTCCCGCTACGTGATGTCTTGTGGCATAGTAACAGGAACAGCAACACAAACAGAAGTGCTAACAGTGGGCACATAGTAGCATAGCGTGAATGAGAACAGAAGATGACTTTGCGGTGTGTGACGAGAGCAGTCTGCCGCATAATGTGTTGTCACATAGTAACAAGTGCCTGCAAATGGAAATGTCAATGGGCATGGTGAGCTAAAGTGAAACAGAAAGAAACAGTACTATGACACAAATGGCAAAAAATAACAAAGCATAAGCACAAATGAAAATGCAAAGGATAAGCACATGGTGGTGTAGACATCAATGGTAAGTGAAGCAGATGCGGAACACATAAGCGGAAGGGCAGCGGTAACAGTAATGTAAGCGCACAGGCTGGTTTTCCCCAAAACCTGCATAGAGAAAGACAGTGAGTACAAAGAATGTATGCATAATAATGGGTATCGGAGCAGAAAATGAGGACTTGGAATACTAAATAGGTTATATCTCAGGAACCGTACGACGTAGGAAAAAAATTTAAAAGTCATATGATTTACGACTGTCCTGGCTAGTTTTGTACTTAGCCCCTACTATGGGGCTAAGCATTTTTCCGACAAAAAAGTCTGTATCTTGCACCGTTTCATAGATACGGGCCCTGAAAGGCGAGGCGAACGCCGTAATGTTATCCTATGGGAAAAAAAGAGAAGTTTGGAGCACCGTAACTTTGCCTCCCTGTAATATTTTTTCACCAAACCACTGCAAGGCACATCTGTGGGCTATTGGCTGTCTTCCCTCCAAATTTCAGGAAAAAGACCAAACCGTTATTTTGCAGCAGGGTGCCAAATGATTCCTGTACTGCGTTGGGCACCGTAATGTTATCATATGGGAAAAAACGTCAACTTTGGAGTGCCGTAACTTTGCCACCATGTAATATTTTTTCAACGCAACACTGAAAGGCACATCTGTGAGATGTCGGCTGCGTTTCTTCAAAATTTCAGCCCAAAACTCCCAACCGTTCTTTTGTAGTGCTGTGCCAAAAAATTGCTGTCATTTTCCACAGACTAAAACTACTTTGTAATTGCAATTTAAAGCTTTCACAAAAATTTGCGACACTTATGAGCTGACACAAAAGTACTTTGTGTAAGTACTTTTACAGAAATTTGAAACACATATTTCTGGGGTGTTTTACCCAAAATAAAGACATGGCTGGCATCCTCAGGGTCCGACTAGGTGAATACAAAAGAATTAGGTTGCTAGAGGGTCCCAAATTTAAATGCCAAGCATTTTCTGATCCCAACTGAAAACAAAATGGTGGATTTCTGAAGTAACAGGCCCATTGCGAAAATAAAATGCATTGCGACACTGTCGAACTTTTGTTAACTTTTCCCATTGACTTATAATGGGAAATTGTTTTGAATAACTTTTGAACCGTTTAATATTTTTCACCAAATCTTTGAAAGGCACATCGGGACTCCAGCTGCACATTCCCTGAAGATTTTGGGCCAGTTCGCAAACTGTGCGACCTGTATGTGCACCGATAGAATTCCAGAAAAGCGTAATCTGCGCATGATCACAGCAATAACTCTGTCAACTGTGTCTGACAGGTGCAGACTTGGCAGTCCAGAGCCCTATGGTTCTTGATTGTGTATTGCAAATTTCAGCCAAATCTGTCAAACGGTTGCAAAGTTATTAAGGTGCAAAATTTTGGGTTTAACATAGAAATGGCTCCTCAACCCTAACTATGATAGCACTACCGTGCTACCATAATATATATAGATATATTAGAGGCAAAAAACTCTGTTTAATGCATCAGTTAGGGTTGTTTCACAGCAAAAAAAAGCTAGGAAATTCGGGGTTAGGGTTGAAAGCCCCACCTTGGACCCCCCCAGCCACTCCCCAACTGGCATTGGGGTGTCGTTGGGGTCATCGACATTATCACCCATCACATGTGTAAAGAAGCCAAAGTATGGGAGATGGGGTGGGGTTGGGACGACGCCCCAATGCACACCCCGATGCCAGTTGAAAGCTGAAGTCAAGACTTTCAGCCTAACTCAGATTTCTGGCTTTTACTGTGTTCTAACCTAACTGATGCATTAAATCAGGTTTTCCTCTATTCCTTCTTTTGAGAATGAGGATGATAAATAATGAAAGGAATGCAGTGGCGGCAGTGCAGGGCCCTTCGGGCCCCGTGCTCCTGCCACATGATGTCTTGTTACACAGTAACAGGAACTGCAAAGCAAACGCAAGCGGTAACAGTAATGCACATGGCAAAGCAAACGTAAATGGCAAAGTGAACGTTAATAGAAACACAAGTGTAAAGTGACGCCGAAGCAAACAGTTACGTAAACGGATACATCAAACAGAAGTGCATACAGAACGCAACTGGTAACACACACATTCATGGTACTACAATTGTAAATGCAAATGGAAACAGTAACACCAACAATAACACCCAAGTAAACAGAAATGCAAGCACGTACGAAAATGCAAACCATAATGCACACACTCACGGAACCACAGTTGTAAATGCAAATGGTTATGGTAACAGCAATAATAAAGCCATTAAAAACAGAAAAGCAAGCACATACAAAAACACAAACTGTTACACATAAGGTCATGGTACCGCAATAGTAAACATAAATGGTAACAGTAACAGCAACAGTAAAGACAACAGAAACAGAAATGCAAGCGCATATGAAAATGCAAACCGTTACGCACACAGTGGCGTAGACGGGAACGGTGATTCGAATGGTAACAGAAGCGCAACTGGAAACGCTAGCTGTCACAGTAACAAAAGGTCACACCCTTCTTTTCCCCAAAAACTGCATTGAAAAAATTAATTGAAAACAAAGAATGTATGCATTATAATTGACTTCAGAGCAGAAAAGTACGACTTGGAATACTAAATTGCTTATATCTCAGGAACCGTATCACATAGGAAAAAAATTAAAATTTTGTATGAATTGTTACTTTCCTGGCTAGTTTTTTGACAAAAAGTCCGTATCTCGCACTTTTCTGAGATACAGGCCCTGAAAGATGCAACGGACACCATAATGTTATCCTATGGGACAAATCATCAACTTCGGAATGCTGTCACTTTGCCACCCTGTAATATTTTTTATACAATCCACCAAAAGGCACATTTGCAGGATGTTGGCTTTCTTCCTTCCAAATTTCAGCCCAAAAGACCAAACCGTTATTTTCCAGCAGAGTGGCAAAGAATTCCTGTAATATGGCAGACACCATAATGTTATCCTATGGGAAAAAGTGCCAACTTCATAGTGCCGTAACTTTGCCGTCCTGTAATATTTTTTGACCTATCCACTAAAAGGCACATCTGTGGAATGTTGCCTTTCTTTCCTTCCTCCAAATTTCAAGTAAAAAGCCAAACCATTTCTGAGATATTCAATGTCAAAGATGGGCAAAATTTCCCTATCTATTCCATTATAAGAAATCTGGCCATCTTGTCCCTATTTTGCGATCAAAGATTAATATCAAAGACTCTCACGATCAAAGAATTTGCAGGCTCACGAACAAAGAATAAAAAATTTAATAATTCAAAAAATAGAAGCAATTGCAGCAAACCACCACCATGGGTCAACAGAACGAAGCCCCCTGAGTAAAACCCATCCTCATTTGACTTCCCAGGACACCCCTGGGCTAAGAAAATTGAATTTTAAATTGAGCCATCTTGTCCTTTGCTCGCGATGCAAGATCGCATTCAAAGAATCTCACGATCAAAGAATTTGCAGCCCAACGATCAAAGAATTTGCAAGCTCATGAACAAAGAATAAAAAATGTAATAAATCAAAAAATTGGAGGAATCGCAGTAAACCACAACCATGGTTAGACAGAACGAAGCCCCCTGAGTAAAAACCATCCTCATTTGACTTCCTAGGGCACCCATGGGCTGAGAAAAATGATTTTTAAATTCAGCCATCTCTTCCCTCGCTCACGATGCAAGATCGTGATCAAAGAATCTCATGATCAAAGAATTTGCAGCCTCACGATCAAAGAATTTGCAAGCTCATGATCAAAGAATAAAAAAGGGTGAAACACGATTTATTTAACGATTTGAACCAAACCAATGGAATGGTTCGACAGCTTGGACCCTCCTGAGCAAAACAAGTCCTCATTTGTGTCCCTAGCCCACCCCTAAGCTGAGATATTAGTGTCACAATGCAAGATCGCAATCAAAGAATCTCACGATCAAAGAATTTGCAGGCTCGTGATCAAAGATCATTAGCAAGCCGTGAATTAAGATTTTAAAAGCTTATAATTCTATTTTGTGACCGATTTGGATAGAACCAAAGCCATGGCTTGATAGATCAGGGTGCCCTGAGTAAAATCCATCGAAGTTTTACTTCAGAAGTGACCCCTGAGCCGAGATATTTGTGTTTGTGTGATTGGAAAACTGAAAACAAGATGGCGGACCTCGCGGTCAAAGAATTTTGAAAATTCCTGGGGAACAAAGATTCTTGAACCGCGAGGCTACAAATTCTTTGATCGCCAGGCGAGACCAGATGGCCAGAACCCCCATTCTTTGATCCCAAGATACACATATAAATTTTCCCATTGACTTATAATGGGAATTTAAAAGTGCCATAACTTTTGAATGCCTTAATATTTTTTCACCAAACAAAAAGCAGTATGTTCAGCCATGAAAGCTCTTTCAAACAAGCCATCTTGCAGAGCAACACACCACACAACAGCCATGCAGAACCACATTAAGAATGCCAAAAGGTGCCTTCAAAAATGGATAATTTTGCATTTTTCAGTGCTTTCCTACACGAAGACCAGCACTCCAACACAAATGCAAATTGGCAAATCAAGAGATCTAGTGCTCCCCAACAAGTGTACCAAATTTCAGGCAAATCCATTGAACGAGTCCAAAGTTATTAATGTCCAAACTTTTGACTTTAGTATGTAAGTGGCTGCTCAACCCTAACTATAGTAGCACGCGCCACTATAATATTTATAGTATATATATATATATATATATATATGTATGTATGTATGTATGTATATATATATATATATATATATATATATATATATATATATATATATGTGTGTGTGTGTATTGTGTAACCCCCACAAATTTGGGGTTTACCTAATGTCTTCCTGGACTCCCTAATGCCCACTGTCAGGCTGGTGTCCGGTCATTCGTGTGATCCTGTTATTTGTGTGAGAGTGCCATATTGAGCCTCTGTGCCTGTCCCTTTTTAAGAGAATAGCTGACCTGTGTTAAGTAAATGGTCTGTGCTGGGTCCAAGCAATTTAGAGCTTGTGGCCAGCCAGACAGTGCTCTGTTTTGCTCCACCCTGCAGTCGCTACTAGCGCAGAGGGAGCCTATATAGAAACTGTACTTATTTACTGTTTGTACACTTTTACATTAGAGGCGTTTGCCTAACCTGCTTTATTTGCAGTTCATTCATTTGGATGGGAGCCACCATATTAGGTCCAGGACTTCCAGTAATTGGACCAATAGAAACACTAGGGACCTAAAATGTATCCAAACCCCAGTGTTCTGTGGAAAGGAAATTCTGTAGTTTTATAGTTTTTTAGTTGGTGCCCAAATGGACCGGGGGGGGGGCCCTAACTGTGACTGACAGCTCCTTCAGCCAACCAAACCCCTGGATTGACAAGGGAAATGCCCAGTGTGCCGAGAGACAGAGGATCAGTTAGAAGTTGAAGTGTGAACAGCTCAAGCTTTCGAGCAGCTGTTCCCTGAAAGGAGCGTAGGGGAATCGGCAGGAAGAGGCCCAACTTGCCTCCCTGTCACCTTTTTCCTGCATTGAGACTGCCTGTAGTAGAAGCTGGACTTGTCCAATTCCAGCCTGGGACTGCGGCAGAACAAAAGAAGTTATCAGTGCTACTTACGATTTGGACCGAAGTCTTGCTCCTGAAGCAATTGGCCGAGCTTGTGTGCGAGACATACTCGGATCAGAAGGTTTGCTCAGTAAAGCTGCTGAATTGCAACCAGACTATATCCAAACTGTATCCTGAAATAGCTGTTTATCTTAAATGTGCTGAATGTGTTACGTGGGTCGAGACCTGTTCACCCACGGCTGAACCTGTTATGCCAGCTGGAGGCTTCACCAGCATAAGGTTACAAATTTTGCCAGACTGCTCATTCTGCCTGGGCTTTGCCAATTTGACCCAGACCACTGCTCTTGCACCAGAGACTGTTTTGGCAATAAACTGGCTTAGGTATTCAGCCCCCACGCATCAACAACACTCAGGCTGCAGCCACTTGGAGGAAAGGCCGTGAAGAGGAGGTGTGTTGTGTCAGCCCTGTTTCCCCATGCTCATCTGTCAACACTATGAGATCTCCATATCACCTGCCTTGCAGCAGATTCCTGGTAGCATTAGTACAATCAGGGTAGCTTCCTGCATTGTTTGTTTAAATAATCTCTGGTACCATCTAATTGTTTCAGTTTCTTGGGTTTACAAGGGACTGAGCTAACCGGCTCGGATTACAAATAATATGGTTGTTTTGCATGTTAAATGCTTTAATTTCCACCATGGGCCCGAACATGAGCTGCAACACCGGCCACCCCTAGGCAATGCCTCTGGCTAGCCAGACTTACCATCCTGGGTACCCAGTGTTGTGTGACTGCCAGTGTGGGACAAAGAGTGCATGCAATCCCTGAACAAAGTCAGATTAGAAATCACTTGACTAGATTCACACCCTTTCCTAGTTCACAGCCCCTAAATAAACCTGATTGTCTTTCTTCACGTTTAACCTGGCTAGTGTGCATATTATTAGTTGGGTTACAGTATTAAGAGTGTGTGACTGTATTACTAACCTTACTTTGCAAGGGGTCTCCAAGGAAACTGCTGCAAATCTAACCCTGGTGGTAAGTGTGAAGGGTGCGTGCATTCTATTACTGTAAAATACTGTCTGTGAATTTACTACTGTACTAGGTACTGGCTCACTAGGAGGGCTGGTGGGTTGTTATAGCTTCCCAGAGGGCTATAGCAGAATAAGTAAACTTCCGCAATACCTTTATTCTTGGTGGAGGCATCTTTTTAGTGAACCCAGGCCCTTCAACCTGTATATAGCCATACAGGCAGGGGAAGTAGCCCTTGGAATAGCGCTGCCTACGGGTTACAGCTCTCACTGTCTCTCGCTCTGTATATATATATATCTATATATATAGATAGATATATATAAATATATATATATATATATTTATACATACATAAAGAGAGAGATAGAGAATAAGTTATGGTAAAGTGTGTCATATGAGGAAGTAATGTATGAGGAAGTAATACCACCGAGGGGTTGAACAAGTCATACAGCCACAAGCCTGAATGGCGAGTGGCCTTTATGAGTTTCTTCAATCCCAAGATGGTATTATTTCCTCATATACCACACTTTGCCATTATTTATTTTATATAATACATATGGTTAGACATGTTTTGCTGTATCCTATGTATTTCCATTATGTAGTGGTATATGTTAGTGTTAGTTCAGAGGGACAGCATTGCTTGGTGAACGTGTATTGGGTGTTAATGTGTTCTCCAGGTGCTTGTGATACTTTAATTCAGTGTAATTAGTTACTTGGGGTCATAATATAGTAATTGGCAGCCAATTCTGGCAGATAGTTGAGATAATAATACCCTAATTGGTGTCTAGTTGAGGTTATAAATCCAAACAGGTAGCTACTTGGGGTCATAAATCCTAATAGGCAGCTAGTTAGGGTCATAATATGGTACTTAGCTATTGTCATATATGGGGAAATAAATGATGGCTTCTTCAGTGGGGAAAAGGGACAAATCATGTATCATATACATACATATATATGTATATACAGTATGTATGCATGGGTATCTATGACAGTAATCAGAGTCACCACTGAGCCTGTAAATATGCCTACAATTTTAGAATGTGATGTAATAGGTCTATATTAAGGGGCTTATACAGAAGATGAATTCATGCAATGTTATAATTAAATAATATAAAATATTTATAGTAAGGAGCTATAGGCAAGATGTACTTCTGTATATATCTCTCACTTTTGGTGGGGAATCTTTTGGTTTACATTAATTAGTGAAAATAATGATTTTTATTTTTATATTTTGATTGATATATTTTTTTGCATTTTTTGTTTCTTGTTTGTAGATGACCATCATTGTCCTTGGCAAAGTAGTATAACAATGAAACGGCAGCAACTTGTTATTGGTGGCACATGACAATAGCACATTTTTTATGTTGTCTCGTGCATGTGCAAGCAACATCTTGGGGCAGTAGCACATTCTGAGGTGTGTCAGTGTTGGCGAATGGAGGGAACACTTTAGTGGGTGAATCCCTTAGCCACCAATTAGCGAGCATGCTAGTGATGATGCGAAACTTCAAAGAGAGCCAAAACCTTGAAAGAAATCTGCTGCCCCAATAAGGTGCAGTTTCCTCATTGAAGCGTCAGATGACAAGGCTTCATTACGTGCCTTTCCTGGTGAAACATTCCAATAAATATGACAGCTCCTGCCGCCCACCACACAATCCCACAAAGCCGACATTGGGGATGCCCAGTCTCTGTGTCGGCATGTCCTCCCCCAAGTTCAATTTGTTTGCCAACAGGGTTGCCCAATCCCCATCGGCATCATGTTCTTCCCCCCCCCACACACTTTCTTTGCCAACAGGGGTGCCCAATCCCTGTCAGCATGATGTGCCCCTCAAACTCATGGCACCCTATGAGCCCACCCCAGTGTGCGCCAAATAATTTTTTTTACCTGTAAATAAAGAAAACCATCCTCCAAAGTCAGGTTTCTTTTTTTTTTTTACCTGTAAATAAAGAAAACCATCCTCCAAAGTCAGGTTTCTTTTTTTTTTTACCTGTAAAAAAGGTCCCTCTTTATCCCCACCCCCTCCCCAACCCGCACCCACCCTTCATGCGCTTCCACCTCCCACACCCCTTCTACCCCATATTTACCTCTTTGAGGGCTGGCACTGTGATCTTCCATGGAGCGGGAACACGTCTGAACTTTTCAAAAGCCGACCGAACTGAACAAAATGCTGTAAGCTTTATAGTGGCAGGCAGTGGGGGGTCAACAAATGAGATATCTCAGCCATTTTGGGACTTTTGGTACCAGATTTTCAACATGGGTTTCTTGGAATGCCACCTCATGAACACATGCACATTCATCTCATTACTCAGTCCTGAAAGATGATTTTGTGGTCACTGCGTGGATTCACCTTTTGGGACCGATTAACAAAATGACAATGCCACTGTTCATGAGGTGGGGTCCCCAAAAGCCCACTGACTACCCTTTTTGACAAATCATGGGAGGATGGTGTAGTACCTGAGGACTGGAGGAAAGCAGATGTGATTCCCCTTCACAAAAGTGGGACCAAGACAGAGGCAGGAAACTACAGATCTGCCAGTTTGACCTCTGTGGTAGGGAAAGTGATGGAATCACTTCTGAAGGAAAGAATTGCTGAGTACTTAGAGGCCAGTGGGGCACAGAACCCAAGGCAGCATGTCTTCACAGTGGGAAGGTCATGTCAGATGAATCTAATTGATTTCATTGACTGAGTGACCAAGGTAGTAGACCAGGGAGGGGCTGTGGACATGGCCTACCTAGACTTCAGCAAATCATTTGACACAGTCCCACACAAAAGATTAATAGTCAAATTAACCAGCCTGGGAGTGGGTCCCAGGGTGGTAGCCTGAGTAAAACATTAGCTGGACAACAGGACACAGAAGGAATTGTAAATGGAGTCCACTCTGAAGAAAGAGGGGTTACTAGTGGGGTACCGCAGGGTTCAGTACTGGGTCCAGTCCTTTTTAATGTCTTTGTAAGTGACATTGCAGAGGGACTGGAAGGAAAAGTATGCCTCTTTGCAGATGACACAAAGATCTGCAACAGGGTTGATACACAAGGAGGTATGGAAAGGATGAGAAGGGATTTGGCAAGGTTGGAGGAATGGTCAGAAGTATGGCAGCTTGGATTCAATGCAAAGAAGTGCAAAATAATACACCTGGGAAACAAAAACCCAGGAGAAGATTATACAATGGGGGGGAGGTAGTAACAATAACAAAAATGGAAAGGGACCTGAAGGTAATCATATCAGATGACCTTAAGGTTAGCAAGCAATGTGAGAAGGCAGTAGGGAGGGCTGGGGGATAACTGGGATGTATAGGGAGAGGTATCACCAGCAGAAAACAAGAAGTTGTTATCCCTCCGTACAGATAGTTGGTGAGACCCCATCTGGAGTACCGCATCCAGTACTGGAGAGCCTATCTCCGAAAGGACATAGACAGGACAGAGGCAGTCCAGAGGAAGGCAACTAAAATGGTGCAGGGTCTGCAAGAGAAGCCACACAAGGAGAGACTAAAGGAGCTTAATATGTATACCCTTGAGGAAAGGAGGGAGAGGGGGGACATGATAGAAACTTTTAAGTACCTTAGTGGAATCAACAAAGTCCAAGAGGTAGCATCTTTCAGAAAAGAGATGTGCAAGAGCAAGGGACACAATTTGAAGATGGGGGGATTCAGGGGCAATGGGAGGAAGTATTTTTCACATAGAGATGTGGATGCATGCAACAGCCTTCCTGAGGAGATTGTGGGGTCTAAAACCGTGGGAGAATTCAAGAATGCATGGGACAGACATAAGGCAATTTTTGTGGGGGGTAGGAAGAAATAGGCAGTTGGTTAACTAGGATCTGCAGCTTATCCTGTATGTAGGGAAATGGGCAGACTAGGTGGACCAAGCAGTCCTCATCTGCCATCAAAGTCTATGTTTCTATGTTTCTATGTTGCAAAACTAGTGAAAAAATTCCAAAAAATAACTGTGCTACAAGTGTGCATTGCGCAGTTTCCACACACGCTTGTAACTTCGACAATTTTTAATATTTTCACTACAGATTTTCAACATTGCCATTTTTCACACCTCCTTATGAACAGTACAGCTGTCATTTTTCACATCCTTCCTGAAAAGTGTTTTCGCACTTGTGGCACACAATGGTGCAATTGCTGTAGGAAATCAACTTTTGGAACAGAGTAACAAAATCACAGTGCCACTGTTCATGAAGGGAGGTCCCCAAATGCCTATGTTGAAAATGTGGTTAAAAAAATCCCCAAGTAATTGTGTTACGGGAATGTATTGTGCAGTTTCTATGCACACCCATGACTTCACCAATTTTTCATATTTTCACTCCAGATTTTCAATATTGCCATTTTCTTGCACCTCCTCATGAACAGTACAGCTGTCATTTTTCACATCCTGCCCAAAATATGTTTTTCCATCCGTGGCACCAAATGGCGCAGTCACTGTGCAAAATCACCTTTCAGCTAATGAACTGATAATGCCACTGTTCATGAGGTGGGGTTACAAAAAGCTCATGTTGAAAATTTGGAGTGAAAATACCAACAAACGCCCAGGGTGTTAGGGCTTTCAACTGTAGCACACCACCCTGTAGAGACTGACAGGTATCAAGGGTGTGACTTGGGATCATTGGCTGTAATGCTAACGCCATTCCACCCCTACCCCCCAACCTGCAGCCACTGGCAGGCATCGAGGTGTTCCTTGGAGTCTTCAGCCCCAATGTTCACCCCATTCTCCTGTACTGCACCCATCTCAGTGTATTTCCTTTTGGAATGGGATGAGTGTAAGGCCAGAGGACTCCAAGGCACACCACGACAGTTGTCAGTGTCTACAGGGTAGGGTGAGGTGAAATGGCATAAGTGTTATGGCCGATGACCCATAGGCACACCTTAACACCCATCAGTCTCTTCAGGGTGGGGGTGGGGTTGGCGTCACTTCAATACGTCACTGCCATTCGTATTATGCATCTCTCTAACTCCTGCACTACCAATGCCAATGCCACTAAGACAACATTCAGCATTGACAAATGCTTGTTTAACAATGTAGCTGATCAGGAGTTGAGCTCTCTCCTTTCTTTTGGGGGGTATCCTGCAGCACATTTCCTAGGGAGTCACTGCCAAGCCTGTCACTAGTAGCTGCTGCATAGTGATGGCACACAGCCCTTCTACTTCAGGATAGGGCATCTGAGGGATGCATTAAATCTTTCCAGCTCCTGATCTGTTGTACATAGGGTGCACATCTGTGTTGCCAACCTGCATGAGCAGTTCCTAACTGCTTGGTACCACAGAGCTGGCTAGTTAGCTAGTTTCTAAGGAATTTTATTTTCAAAAGGATTAACTTCATAACCATTAGGCTAGAAATATTCATAAGTAAACAAATGTATTGATAATATTTTAAATTAAAATATGATGAATAATGTTAAATGTTTATTGATATTTCTTTCCCTGTTTCAAAGTTAACCCTTTTCTAAGATATGTTCTCCAGAAAGGGCTAACTTGGACATGTCATGGCTGGAAACCTAAGTTTTTAAATAAAGCTTGGAGCCAGGACAAAATAACATACTCATATCACTATAGTTTCCAGTTATACATGATTTAAATCAATTATTAATAATTGTACTATTGACTACATATTTTACATGCAATTTTTACACAAAAAATTGCTTTAAAAAATAAACTTTTGAAAATTTGGGAATTTTTGATTCACATTCAGACCAAAGAAATGAGTCCTCACTTATTTTGGAAATCACAGTCCATTGACAAAATATGACAATCATATCATAGAAACTGCAAAATTTGTCATTTGAGCAACAATGCATGATAGGGTGTGTGTTGTGCTGTGATAATGGCATCCCTTGGGTGGGTTGAAGCACAATGACAACAAGCATTTGTCAATGCTGAATGTTGCTTGCTTGTATGTGCTGTGTAGGTATTTGGAAGTCAGTGGAGTGCAAATATTGAAAATTTGCAAACTCACGAGCGTGCGTAGGAACTGAGCAACGCACTGTGGAACAGTCATTTTAGGAGTTTGTGACCAAATTTTCAACATAGCCATTTTAAGACCTCTGCTCATGAACAGTGTCACTGTGATTTTCTTAATATGTCCCATACATTGATTTACATACCAACTAGCCATTGTGCCTAAATGGCGGAAACACATTGTGGTGATGTGAAAAATTGACAGCTGTACTGCTCATAAGGTGTGGTAAAATGACAATGTTGAAAATCTGGAGTGAAAATATTGAAAATTGCAAACTTATGAGCGCATGAGGAAGTGCGCAACGCAGGCTCTTAAAACAGTCATTTTTAGGAATTTTTCCACCAAATTTTCAACATAGCCATTTTAAGACCTCTGCTCATGAACAGTGTCACTGTGATTTTCTTAATGTGTCCCATACAGTGATTTCACACACCGACTGCGCCATTGTGCACTACATGGGCGGAAACACATTTTGGGTGAGATGTGAAAAATGACAGCTGTACTGCTCATAAGGAGGTGTGGTAAAATGACAATGTTGAAAATCTGGAGTGAAAATATTGAAAATTTGCAAACTTACGAGCGTGCATAGGAAGTACATCGCAGGCTCATAAAACAGTCATTTTTAGGAATTTTTTCAACAAATTTTCAACATAGGCTTTTTGAGAGCCCCCCTTATGAACACTGGAAGTGTGGTTTCATTAATCGGTGCCAAAAGGTGATTTCACGCAGTGACTGCGAAATCACCCTTCAGGCCCGATTAACGCCATGACAGTGAAAGCATTCATGAGAAGGGGTCCCAAAAACCCATGTTAAAAATTTGGTGCAAAAATTCCAAATAAAACATGAGATATGCAGCAAAGTTGAAAAAACCCTATTTATTACATTATATAGCTTACACGGCATTTCCTCAATTTGCGGTTGGCTTTGAAGAGTGCAGACGTGTTCCCGGTCCACGAAGATCGTTCGGAGTCAGAGAGTAAGTATGGGGCGAGGAGAGGGTGTGGGGAGGCAGGTGCGCAGTGGTGGGCGGGTGGGGGCCCAGACAGCGAGGACCATTTTGGGTTGCAGGTTGTTTTTGTAAAAAAAAAAAAAACAGGAGGACTGACATAGGACATTTGCCACATTGGGTGGGCTCCCAGCGTGGCACAAGGATGGATGTTGGGGGGCTGTGGAGCCAACGGGGATTAGGCACCCCGTCAGTGATAGCATCTGTTGCCATGCTGGGGTGGGCTCCCAGCGTGGCACCGTGTACTCTGGGGGTGACAGTGGAGCCGACAGGATTAGGCACCCCATCAGCTATACGATGTGTTGCCACGCTGGGGTGGGCACTGGCGTGGCATGTGCAACTCTGTTTGGGGGAGTGCAGCACAGCCAACAGGGGATTGGGCACCCTATCGGCTATACAGTGTGAGTGGGGGTCCAGACGCAGTATGCGACATAGTGTGTAGGGGCGCGCATGAGCAGGTGATATCTTATTGCTGCTCACTGGAAGCGTAGCTCCCTTCAACTGTACTCCACTGCATTTTCGACTGCTGTCATAGACAGCTCCAGCAGTGATTGGAGGACAGCGGCGGCCTGCACACACACTGACTGAATTGGAAGAGGGCTGCCACACCTCCGAAAACTCGGATGATGGCACTATGTTTCTTGCACATGCATGCAAGCAACATAAAAATGAAAAGATTTTGCAATCGCTGAATACTGTGGGTGAGCAAGCTCAGGAAAGATGGGCAGAAATTGAAAAAATGGAAGTTCACAAGAGTGGTGCTGCTTCTGGACAAAATGGATGGGGCGTTATATCACTATTGGGGCAGCACTGAGAAGGGTCCCTAAAAAGCAGAGAAGGTATTTTAAAGAGGAAAAAAAGTGTTGGAAGCTGGAGCAAAAAGCAGGGGTAATCGGTGTGTGGGGAGTTTCTTATTATGTTTGATCAGAGGCTGTTATCGGTGCCAGCCAGTATGGGGCAGCATAGAGCAGGAAAACAACAACTGTACAAAATAGTGATTACCGTATGTAAGACAACTGGAGGATGTGGAACTGTGGAGCTGACATAGCTGTGCTGTGGGCGCATTTCCTATACTGATGCCAGGGCCACCATGCAAACTTGAGGCATTTTGTGTACGTGGAATGATTTAGTTAGTAAACAGATCAGGATAGGTGACCACACCTTCTTCCAGTGCTGTTGTGATAGGATATGATCATGGGGTTTCGAGGTCCTCAGACAATCAGGTTCCTAGATTTTTTTCTACCCATTTCATAACTCTTGTTCTGTGGATCCAATTTTGTGATGTCTCAGTTTTATGCAGCTTGCTCTAGTTGCCCAAGGAAGGCATATAATATTGAAATGCTTCATCACAGCAGCAGTGACAGAACAATGTGGAATGCAGAACTCTGCTGAAATTCAGGTGGAATGGTAATTCGACTTCTGAAATTATTTTCAGAATTTCTTTTTGTATTTTGTGGAATTCTAAAATTCATTGCTATGTAAATCACTAACATAACCCTCAGAATGTTTTCTCATGGATTCTGAAAAGGAATCCACAGTTTATGTACAGTATATCATGGATTACTAATCTGGGATGAAAAGTCTGCTTTCAGAATTTCAGAATTCTTTGACTGGCAGAATTCCATGGAATTAAGCAGAAATCCTGCAGAATTCACTCAGGCACATCTGAATATAAAACTTCTGTACAGTACTAAGTGGCGGTAGTGAAACTCAACTTTATCAGTTTAATTTATGTTGCTGTGGTGCTCTCTTCTATATTCCTGAAGCACTTTGACAGTCAGTGGCATAAGACATTGTTTTACCTTGCAAATCAAAAAGCTTATTTTCGGTATTTTAATATTAAGTTTTTATACTTTTTCTGTTTTTTTTTTTCTGTAGTTGTGATCTGCTGGGAGGGGAGGCATGCAATGATGCCAGCACCTGTTCTGCCTCCCACACAAGCAGGCGCTGGTCTTCCCAATGATTCCCCCGGCCTCTGCCCGAGGTCTCCCAACAGGTCGGACATTCCCCCCTCCACCGGAGAAGGAAAGCCACTCCTCGGGCGTTCTATCCTTCTCCACCCAGCTGGTCCTCTGACTCCTGGGTCCATTCCCGAACCCAGGATATTGGCATTGCAAGCAGTTACCTGGCCGCTGTGCTGGAGAGCCAGCCAGACTTTTTCTTTAACTATACTCTTGATTTAATACTACCTTTAAAGACTCAAGTGAAATAAGACAAAACAAAATAAAGTTAAATGGAGCCAAAATAACATGGAAAACTTTCAGAAAGGGTCGGGGGACTAAAATACTGAGTGATCCATGAATACCAAAGGTTCATGAATTGAAGCCTTTCTGTTGTGGCTCTTTCTACTCATTGCAGCGCTGGGTAGAATTATGAAATTTTACTTCCACTAGAATGCCACAGAAGTTTGTGTTTTATTGTGGAATTATACCCATATGAATCTGTTGAATTCTGCCCCCGGTTTTCCACTGAAAATGGAAAAATTCAGAAGTTTACATTATCTATTCAATATGTCAGAACAATTCCACAGTTAATATTAATACCTATACAACCCCAGTGCCCCCCCCAGGTTACTAGACAGTTTTACTAGAGATGCACTAGAAATTGTTCTGACATGCACAGCTATTACATTGTTTCTACAGGTTTTAAAGTTTAACAAATTGTTCCGTTTTCAGTTTTTAGGAAATGCATAGCTATGCCATATTTTTAAAGGTTTTAAAATACACAGTATGATCGGGGTTTCACTGGTCTTGGTATGGTACATTTACTGCATCTGTGACATGTGTCTGCGGGAAGTGTTTTTCTTTGTGAGTAATGCTTAGATAGGGTCATAAGTTCACAGGTGTATACAAGTTCGAGGGCAAGCCCATGATGAACTTGACACCATTTAATCCTAATGGCGGAAAAGGAATTTTTTTTCACCCATATACTGGTCAAGTTTGTATTTAAATTGTTCAGAAGTGCCACTTGATATGATAGACAAGAGAAGACAATTCCATATAGGAGGTAATCTCTGGGTGATAAAGTTACTTCCTTTAACTGTTTTGTTAAGGCTATCAGCAAGTTTAAAATTGTGTGATCTTGTATTGTTAAATGATACATGTCTTTCAAGGCAGATAGTTTCAAACATGGAAGGGTCTTGGAAGGCCCTATAAGCCAAGCATAAATCACCCCTGAGTGCCCTGTATTCAAGGGAGTATAGTCCCAGGGATTTCAGTCTATCTTCATACTCAGTATTGGTCAGATTATTTATGTTCCTAGTGATTTTCCTCTGGACTTTCTCAGTGATGGCTTTACCACCCAGTGAAGTTGGTGCACAGAAGGGAGCACAGTAGTCAATGTGTGATCTGACTAAACTAGTATATAATGTGGAATGATGACCTCAGGTTCCTGGCTTTTAACATGTTTAAGGATATAACCAATTATGCCATGGCACATTTTAATTGTTTTATTAATGTGGGTGCTAAATCTTAGATTGTTTGTAAAGGTGACTGTTATGTCTTTTTCTGAATTTGCAACCTGTAGCTGGATACCATTTAAAGTGTAGTCTGCCGAAATGTTATTTTTACCTAAATGCATTACCTTACACTTGGCAACATTGAACATCATTTTGTTCTTTGTGTGGCCCAGCAGGTAAGACTGTCCAAATTTTGTTTTAATGATTGAATGTATTGACAGTCATTGACTACACAGCCTAGTTTGCTATTGTCAGCATATTTATTAATCCAAATCCCATCTGAGGTCTGCAAGCTGGCAATCAGAACATTAAATAGTATGGGTTCCAGCACAGAGCCCTGGGGGACACCACTGGTCACTTTACCCCATGTTGATTTTTGACCTCTGATAATGACCCTCTGTTGTCTGTTGTTGATCATGATTCAATCCACTTAATGATGTTAGAATGAAGCTTGATTTTAATTAGCTGATCTATTAGTGTTTGTGGGAAACTGAGTTGAACACCTTTTCATAATCGAGGAAGATTAGGGTGGCAGTATAGCCTAGAGGTTAGAGGAACAAGGTGTGAACAAGCTTGATACATCCAGCAGACCAGACCTGAGTTTGATTCTCATAACCTCCACTTGCATACTGTGTGGCTCTGAGCAAGTCAATTAATTGCCCAGTGCTCCCAGGTCACCCATGAAAACAGGCACTTGTGCCTAGTGGGCCTTACCCGGTTACCAAAGACTAAAAAAAAAAAAAAAAAAAAAGGATCACATCCAGTGGAAATCCCAAGTATATGGCCTTGCTTACTGGTTCATAAAAGTTGATCAGGTTACTTTGGCAAGACCTACCCTGTGTAAACCCGTGTTGAGATATATCAATGAAACTCATGTTCTGTAAATGTGCAATGATTTTATGTTACAGAAGCCTTTCCATTATTGTTCCAGTGCAGGATGTAAGATTTATTGGGCTGTAATTATTAACATTTTGTTTTGTACCTCCCTTATGTATAGGTGTAATAGTAGCTACCTTCCAGTCTGATATAGCAACTCCCTCAGTTATAGATGTGTTAAAGAGTAAAGTGAGTATCCCCGTTAATTCATCAGATACATTTTTTATAAAACTAGGTGGAATATTGTTGGGTCCGGCTGATGAGTTAGATTTGGAGATTTTAATAACTGCCGCAATATCTTCCTGGGTAAATAGTACTGGTGCCTCAAGGTTACTCAGCTGGTGGAGACAAATTTTGTCCTTTGGCTTGAATACACTTGAAAAATAAGTGTTTAATTCTTCTGCCATCATTCCCTCAACAGTAATAAGTAATTGGTTTCTGTCTAGTGGACCAGTACCTGAAGACTTTCTTTTTATTGATCCAATGTAATTGTAACAATTTTTCTTGTTATCCTTAGTTACAGTTGTTAGATTGTATTCTAGCTTCTGTTTTGCAGACCTTATCAATTTTTTGGTTTTGTTTGCTTTGGCTTTACATCTTTGCCAATTGATCTCCGACTGTTTTTTTTTTTTGTATTTGTTAAATGCCTTTTTCTTATTAGTGATCATTTCTTTTTTATAGTATTATTCCACCAAAGTGACACTCATTGTTTTTTATTGCTATATTTACTACATTCAGAGACCCAGTTCTTAATATAGTACTCTATTTTCTTTTGTATAATCAACCACATACTAGTAGCATCTAGGTGTTTAAGTTCTGCTTCCCAGTTCCTGCATCTAAGGAAGTTTTTTATTTTACCATATTCAGCTTTGTTAAAGTGTTTGATTCTGGTTGTGCCGGGTATTATAGATTTAAAGCGTTTAAGGATCCATAATACCTTATTATGATCGCTATTGCCTAGTGGTTCTAGAACGATTGGGACTGACTCAGAATCTTTAATGTTAGTGAAAATTAGGTCCAAGATGTTGTCATGCCTAGCTGGTGCAGTCACTAGCTGTTCCAGATCATGCTGCAATATAGTTTCAAGGAATCTATTTTCTAAAGTGCCATTGCCCTCAAATGTTAACCAATGTATTTTTGGTAAGTTGAAGTCACCCATAAGAATGTAGTCACCATAATCTTCATTTCCTCAATGGATTTCATGAAGGCTTCATTGCCTGCGGTGTCAAGGTTAGGAGAGCGGTAACCAAGGCCTACTGTCAAGAAACTATCTGAACATTTGATTTTTGCCCATATTATTTCCCTGTCTGCTCCTAGGATATAATTATTTTTAAGTTCATAACTATTTAGTTTGTCATTGATATAAAGGGCAATACCCCTACCCCTTGCTTTGGTACAGCTTTTAACAATCTTGGCCTATCCTGATATATCATTCCCCCAATCAGAGTCTGAAAACCAAGTTTCAGTGACTCCACAGATATCTACATTATCTTTATTCAATAGATATGCTAGTGCATCAATTTTATTTTTTAGACTTCTTGCATTCACAAGTAGAATTTTTAATTCAAAGGAGGAACTATTTGGCTTCACATTGTTAAGTGTTGCAGTTGTGATCATATTATTTTTTGTATTATTGTTTATTGTGTCAGTAATGGCTGCAACAGTGACATGTTCTAAAGTAATAGGATGCATGTCATTATGATTAAACAAAAGGTGAATATCATGCCCCCTCCCAGAATTAGTTTATATAGGCATTGAGATAGAGGTTTCACTAGTAGGTGCCCAGTGGTGAAGCTGGGTGAATGCTTATTGGCTGTGGACTGGCCCTGTTCTAGCAAGCACCTATGATGGAGTCACTCCAGCTGATGAGAGGCCATGTTTGGTAACTGGATATGCCATCCGGGTGTCAGTTATGCTACCAATGAGGGATCCCATAGTTAGCCACCCCCAGCCTGCTTTGGTTCACAGTTCTCTCTCTGGCCATAACTTCCTTGTCCCCTATGAGGTCCTGCCTATGCTAGATATAGATAGAGGGTGGCAGGCCAACAACCCTTGTAGAGCACCGGGGGGAGGGGGATCCATTGCATCTGAGGCCATTGCTGAGGACAGCAAGGTTTCTTGATGGTGGTGAGTGTAACCCCAGTGTCCCCCCTCCCCAGTTACTAGACAGTTTTACTAGAGATGTACTAGACGGTGTTTTTTACAGTGTGTTTACAGTTTCTACAACACCATTTTTAAAATGTTTAGCAGTGCACTAGAATCCTATGCAGTGTAATAGGTTTCTTTTTGTTTAGTCACTGTGGGCTGCACATGGCTAAAACTTTCAAGTCTTCTCTAACACCACTGTCACTAGCTGGGAGAGGTGCCAAGTAGGAGGAATTCTCACAGCAGCATGAGCCATGATGGCATGTTGCTGCAGCCAGTCTTTTGCTCACTCAGAGCTTTGCGTTAGTCTGACTGAGGAAAGCTGCAGTGAGAGAGCCTCAGCCCTCTTCTGACCTGTTTTGGTCCTTAGTTCAGTCACAGAGTAGCTGAGCATTGAGTTGTGGCAGTGTCTTTCTCCAGTGGTGTATCCTAATGCAGGGTGAAGGACTTTTTCTCACCTGATAATGGGAATCATGTGTAAAAACATCCCTGCACTGTGAGAGACTTTTTCTTTGAGTGACAGTCCAAAGCTGACTCCTCCAGGATGACTCCAATGGGAATGCCTGTGAGGGTTTTGGAGGGACTAAATTCCAGTTTGTCTGACAGGATGTTTGCAAGATAACAGTCCTCATCATACCTCACTGGCACAGTTTCTGTAGTGGATGGAAGGGATCACCCTGACTGGAAAAAGGGACAGTTTGCTCTCTGAACAGAAGATGGGGAGGAGATCCCATACTACAAATCCAAGTTGCGCATGTCACACAGTATATTTCCAGTAAGGACATTATCTCTCCCAAAATGTGCAGTTTCTGACAAAAAGTATATTCAGTATGGGCATCAGCTTCCCTCAGTAATGTTTCTGCCTATGTGAAAAAATGTTGCTTTGTGAACCCAAGTGTTCAAATCCTGTGAGGACATGCTCTGTTCTGGTTCCAATCTCAGAAGAAGGATGAACAAAGAGATGTTTGCTTGATCCCTAATGCAGGGACATTCTTTAACTTTTTTGCACAGTGCAGTGGACTGTGTACCATTGGTACCTTCTGCATCTGCAGCCCCTTAGTGGGTAAAAGGTGGGTCTTTTCCACCTTGTCTACAGAATAAACCTATTACTTGACTACCTAGCTAAAGAACAGGACATTAATTTGTGATTGCTGTTTCAATGGTGCCCCACCATCATTGCACAGGTTCCCAGTGCCAAGCCCCACCTCACTTCACAGGTTAAATATAAATGTTTGTGTAACTCCTCCTTGAGAGCCAAGCTCTGAGAGAGCAACTCCTAGCCAAGGTGGGGGGGGGGGCAGGTGTCAGGAGCAAGGCAGGCTGATTCTGTAAGCACTGATTACGTCTATTTTATTCTACATGCAACAAAACAACTTCAGGAATCAAAAATCCACAGTTTTCATTGACGTTAGTAAAAATTCAACAGTTCACATCAATATCTCTTTTATTCTAGATGCGAGAAGATAACTGCAGAAAACAAATTCACAGTTTACACTAACTTTAGTAAAACCACAGTTTACATTAATATCTATGTTATTCTATATGTGAGAAAAAACATTGCAAACAACAAATCTGAAGTCTATCTTAGCTTTACTAAAATTCTGATGTTTACATTTATGTACATTCTACATTATATGTGAAAAGACCTGTGGGGGAAAAATCCACACTAATTCACCTGAAAATCCTGAAGCTTAATTATCAGTGGAATTTCACTGAATTTTAAATTAATAGTTTTCTCAAATTTCAGTGGATCATTTTAGAAGCAGAATGGCAATTTTTGTGCTTTAATTTATCATTCTTTACACCTGCATGTTATAGTGCATTTGGAGCAGAGCAGTGAGTACTAGTGTTCATTATAAAATTGGTAAGAGAAATCAAGACCTGTGATTTGTCAGATGTAATCACATGACCATGTGTTATTCCAACACAGCAGCACGGGTCAGAAATACTTAATTTTCTGAACCTCATTTCTCAGTTATTAAAATAAAAATCAGAGATACAATTTTATAATGGCAATAAGGAACTCCAAGGTGTGTGTACCTGTGAGGTAATGGCACTTCTTGGGCGCATAAGGCACTCATCATTGCCTCATTTCTCACTTCCTGAGGTGTGTTGTTATCCCACAGTAATGCACACCATGTTATGCCTTATTGCTTGAATGTCTCATTGAGAAGGCACTCCATAGTAGCCCAGCAGAGCCCTCAGTATTGATGTTGATACTTTAGAAAACATTATGGTGCGGGGCTACCAATTGACCCCAGTGCACTGATGTGCTGGCAGCCCTAGTTCAGGATCAGACTCAGGACTTCTGGTTGGGTGGACAGAGCTGGGAAATAGAGCTGTTGACAGCAGTGCTTTCTAGTCCTTGGAGAACTTGGCATCCTATATGGCACAATCAATCAATTAACTTTTATTTAGAGAGCACAATTCTCATTATGATCCAATGTGCTTTACATTAAAACATTAAAAAAAAACACACAAATACAATAGCACAATAAATGATCATTATTAAAACAATAAAATACTATTTTGACTCTGGGAAGGCTAAGCTAAACAAATAAGTTTTCAGCTCCCTCTTAAAATGCTCCACATTCTGACTCTCTTGAAAAGGGTGAGGCAGAGAATTCCAGAGAGTTGGGGCTGTATATGCAAAAGTACGGGCCCCAGATGACTTTAAATGAACTCCTGGAACCTCCAGCAGTCCCTCATCCATGGAGAGGAGGGGGCATAAAGGGGAGTAAGGTCAGAGGACGTCTTGCAGGTAGCCTTGCCCCTGCCCATGTAGGGCCTTATAGATCAGCAAACCGACCTTGAAGGAGATCCACCACCTAACTGGCAGCCAGTGCAGATAACGGAGCACAGGAGTAATATGACATGACCTAGATAGGCCAGTCAACAACCTGGTTGCCGCATTCTGCACTAGCTGTAGGTGGCGAAGACCTACCCTCAACAACCCTAGGTATAGGGCAGTGCAATAATCAAGGCAAGAGGTCACAAAGGCATGGACCAGTGCTGGTAGGGGGAATCAGGTGCTTAAGTCTCCCTGCTGAGGGTGAAGGTATATTGATCTGCATAACCGTAGGACACACCAAGCAACTAACAATAGGTTGTGTCTACCACCCACCAAAGTCTGCCCTCCAATCACTCAAAGCCACCACGAATGCACTGGCCCAAGAGGTAGCTACGGAGCTACTCATTTTGGGTGACTTCAACTGGGCCCAGGACCCTGGCCATGCCTCGATGTCTCTGACCCATGAAGCAGGTCTGACGCAGGTCATCTCTGAACCGACCAGACTGAATTACAAAACTGGGAATCACACCACCCTGGACTGGGCTGTGGTGCCAAACCCTGCAAACATCCAGAGTGTGGGCACAATGGCAGACTCCTTGAGTGACCATTCCCCGATTTTCTGTATATGGAAGAACAGAGCATGCAAGGTCCAGCCAAGAATCCTTACTGCCCGAGACTACACCAAATTCTTGGAAGTACAATTCAATCACTACCTAAGTAGCCGGGACTGGAGCCCCATAACACTCCTTCCAACTCTGGCTGAGGCCTTGGAATACTTTCAGGACTTACTAAGTACAGCTGCCAACCTCTTCGCTCCTATGAAGAGACTGAGGGTGAAAGGCAGCTGTTACAAGTGGATCTCTCCATCCCTCAAAGCTCTAGTGACTACTCGGGACAAAGCCTGGAAGAAGTTAAGGCTCTCCACCCTCCTGGCAGATCTTGTGGAATACAAAGCCTTAAGAAACAAAGCCAAGAGAGCCATTAAACTTGCTAAAAGAGAGTACATCACACACCTCCAGAAAACTAGCTTAGACAACTCTAAGCAATTCTGGAATCATGTCAATGACCTGATCAAAGGCAGCAAAAAGACTAAATCCAGCCCCATGGAGATGAATGGTCAGCTCACTACTGATTCTTCTCTAACATCGGCTGCCTTTAACAACCACTTCACAGATCTGGAGGCCTACAAGACCGGCCAATCTTCCCTGACTTTGGCCCCAAGCTCAGCTGAAGCAACACACTTTGAATGACCCTCTTTCCACCTGAGACTGGCAAAGCGCACTGAGGTCCTAACCCTCCTAAAGACGCTGAAACCTAAAGGATCAGGGGGACCAGATGGGATCAACCCTTGGCTACTCAAGGCTGGAGCCATCTCCTTATCCAGGCCCTTAACCATGCTCCTTAATAGATCACTGAGGGAAGGAGCAGTCCCTAACCAGTGGAAACATGCCAATATAGTCCCTATCCACAAAGGTGGACTCAGGGAAAAACTAACCAACTATAGGCCAATCTCCCTTCTCTGCACACTTGCCAAGTTGCAAGAAAGGCTAATCTACAATCAACTCTGGGACTACTTGGAAGCTCATCAGCTCCTTGCTCCCTCTCAACATGGATTCAGACCAAACCACGGTACTGACACTGCCCCCATTAACTTCTCAGACATAGTGCTGAGGGCAATGGACAAAGGGATACCCACAGGTGCGGACTTTATAGACCTGTCCAAGGCTTTTGACCTTGTCGACCACAGTCTTCTGCTACAGAAGCTGCACAATGTGGGCCTAGACCCCCATGCACTCAAGTGGTTTGGGAGTTATTTATCAGGCCGGACACAGAGGGTCACATGGAAGGGGCCATGTCAGAGCCACTTCCTCTAAAACAGGGAGTACCTCAGGATTCAATACTAGGCCCCCTCCTATTCTCCCTATTTACCAATGAATTAAGTACCTACTGCAGGGAGAGCTCGGTTGTACAGTACACTGACGACACTGTCATCTACCGACCCTTGGGCGATGTGGCCGCTCTTGGTCCGCTCCTCCAAAAGGACCTCACATCCCTAGAGACATGGCTGTGTGAGAACAGAATGGTACTTAATGTAGACAAAACAAGGCAATGCTATATGGGCCAAGATCACTGGGACTTGACAGGTCCTCATCCCTCCGACTAACCACACTCTCTGGCAAAAGCATTAATGTAGTTGCCTCCCTAAAATACTTAGGCCTAACTCTGGATCAGTCTATCACCTACAAGTACCACATGGATCAGGTCACCATGACCCTACATCGTAAACTCGGTACCTTGTACCGACTCAGGGACCAGCTCATCCCTGAGGCCAGGCTCTCCATTGCAACAAGTGTCCTGTTCCCTACCCTGACCTATGTGGCCCTGATAATACAGGACATGGCAAAGCAAGAGGTATCCAGGATGCAAATCCTATACAACAAAATAGCTCGGTTCGCTACCCAAGACCACCCGTGACATCACCATTGTGACACTCTGGCCCAGCTCCGGTGGCCCACATTGGCCGCTCACCTCCAATACCTATTGCTTGTCCAGGCCTACAAGCTACTCAAACCCCCGCTCCACCAAGCATAGCCGGAACCATAGCCATTAAACACAACCCTAGGAATTTAAGGACATCAGAACGAACATTACTAGAAGTCCCCAGAGTAAGGACCAATGCTGGTGGCAGATCCTTTTCTTGCCAAGCCCCCAGCCTATGGAACAAGCCCCCTCGGTCCAGGATGCCTCCTCACTCACAAACTTCTGCACCAGGCTGAAGTCCCATATACTGGCCACAAGTGCATGCCACTGCCACGGCTCTTAAGGTATCCCCTTTTTCTGCATCAGACCTTCCCAAAGGTGAGCCGACCATGTACCTCCCTCTAGTATCTGGACACCTAGGGACCAATGCTACTTCATGTATATCACTATGCCAAGTAGTACCAAGGCAAAACTGTGTCATGATGATAACCATGTCAGTAACCACCTTATGCTTGAACAACCTATATAATCAAAAGTTTTTCTCCACTGTATTTTATCTTGTATTGTTATCCCGGGTCGCCCCTGAAAAAGGGACCTTTGGGGCTTAGTGGGCCTACCCGGTCACCAAACTTTAATAAATAAAAAAATAAATAAAATAATCCTAGTGATGTTCCTCAGATGATAAAATGAAGTTCAGACTACAGTCGACACCTGATGTTTAAGTGTCAAACTACTGTCCAAAACAATGGCAAGATTCCTCACCCGATCTGAGGTAAGCAACTGTGAGTCCCCTAGCCGTTGCCCAGAGACCTGACCAGATTGCTTCCTTGGCCCCCTGCAACCAAGTTCCAGCACCAGCACCTCAGTCTTGTCTGGATTCAACTTCAACCAGTTGGCCCTCATCCAACCTTAGATCTCGGCAAGGCAGTTGTTAAACACTGAGACCGGCTCCTGCTCAGGCGCAAAAGACAGGTATAGCTGAGTATCATCTACATAGCAGTGAGAACTCAGTTCATACCATTTTATAATGTCCCCTAATGGTAGCATATACACAGCAAACAACATGGGGGACATAAAAGAGCCACGCGGTACCCATCATGGCAGGGAAACTGGTGCTGAGGAAAAAATCCCCATCACCACCCACTGCGACCTGCCAGTGAGGAATGATATAAACCAGTTGTTATACCAGCCAGGTCACAACAAATTTGCAGGCATTCCATCAGCACCCCATGGTCCATGGTGTCAAATGCTGCCAGGAGATCAAGGAGAATCAAGATAGTGCTTCTTCCCCGATCCCTTGCCACCCAGAGATCATTCAGCACCCAAACAAGGGCAGTCTCAGTGCTATGCCTTTTTCCTGAAACTAGATTGGAGAGGATCATAGATGCTGTGAGTTGCTAAATGGGTCTCCAGTTGAGCAGTCACCACCTTCTCAATAACCTTGTCCATGAAAGGCATGTTAAAGATGGGTCTTTAGTTAGCCAGGCAGTCAGGATCCAGTAAAGATTTTTTCAGGAGTGTTTTTACAACTGCCTCCTTCAGAGGTTCTGGAAAATCCCATCACTAGAGAACTCTGAAGTATCCTGGATAGGACCGGGCCAATGACATCAACACACCCCACTAGGAGGCGCATTGGTCTCAGGTCCAAACTATGGCAGGTTGGTTGCAGCCCCTGGATGACCTTCATAACATCCTTTGGTCAAAATCGGACCAGAAAGCCTGGCTGCCTGTGACCTCAAGCTTATCACCACAAGTCCCACTTAAGGGTGTTGACTGGGTTTCTGCCCTAATGATGGCAATCTTACTGGCAAAGAACAGGGCAAACTCATCACACCTCGATTGTGAAAAAGCTCCTCCGGCTTGTAGACAGGCCAGACTGCACAGCCTATCAACAGTGCGGGAGAGCTGAGCTGGTCTGTTAGTTGCCGCAGCAATCTCCTTGGACAGGAACTCTGCCTTCTTACAGGAGATTGCTGATTGATAGTCTGTACAATGGATCATCAACATTTATTTATTTATTTACGAGTTTAACCAGGAAGGCATACTGAGCAGAGTTGCTCGATTCCAGATGCGACCTGGGGGTCAGGACCCAAGACAATGGTACATACATTTGGTACAGAGTTAACAACACAATGAATGTCCATCTGCCATACAGACAATCAGCAGATAGATACAGACAGTCAGAAGATCGCTACAGGAATATTTTAGATGGTTACAACTGAGTACAGAAACACAATATTTATAGATAATTTGACATTAGTTGTAGCAAGAGCAGCAGGAGGAGAAGTGGGAGGTGAGTAGGCAATTGCGATGGGTTGGGAGAGTGTCTTATATCAGCTGGCAGGGCATTCCATAGCTGTGGGATGAGGAAGTTGAATGCGGCCTGATCTTTGGTTGTGTGCATAAAGGGGATGTAGAGGAGCCTGGGGCAAGTGCTTCTGAGAGAGTAAGCGGGGGGGGGGTCATTGAGACAGGGTAGAGGCCAGGTAGGAGGGTAGGGAATGGGACCAAAATTTGGCTGCAAACCTAGCAATGTGGGTTAGGCTATGGTCCTGAAGGGACAGCAGGGCTAGGGATCTATATAAGGTGCAGTGGTGGGTTGTTTGTGGACAGTCGAGGATAAACCGACAAAAAGAGTGAAAAAGGGTGTCAAGGCTGGCCAAGGCGGAGGAAGGAGCGACAGTATAGACTATATTGCCATAGTCGAATACTGGGAGGATCATCTTTTGGACAATAGTGTTCCTAGCTAGCGAAGGGAGGCAGCTTTTGTTCCTGTATAGGGCGCTGAGTTTAGGGAGAAGTTTCTTATGCATGGAGTCGATGTGTGTGGTGAAATCGAGGTGTGGGTTGAGCCAGACGCCTAAATATCTGAAGCTGGTGCACTGTTCCAGGAGGTTCCCATCCAGGGTTTTGAAGGGCTGGCAGGGGGCTTGGTGGGAGAGTCTTTTCTGAGAGCCGAAGGTTAGTGACATTGTTTTTTTAGGGTTCAGGAATAGTTGGTTTGTCCTGAACCATTCCTGGATGGAGTTGAAATCCCACTGAAGGAGGTTTGCCACTGTGCTTGTGGAGGGGTCTGTGGCATACAGTACTGTATCGTCCGCATACATTTTTATGGATGCGAAGCAACAGGCTGATGGGAGGTCATTTAGGAATATGGAGAAGAGCAGTGGGCCCAAGACTGGACCTTGGGATATGCCAGCAGCAACTGGGAGGGGGTTAGAAATGTGTGAGGTGACTTTTACAGCCTGATGTCTGCCCACCAGGTAGTCATGGAACCATGTGGTGGCTGGTTTGGAGAGCCCGGCATCAGTTAGTTTGGAAAGAAGCAGAGTATGTGAGACGGTGTCGAAAGCCCTGGCTAGGTCTATAAAGATGGCAGAGGTGATGTGGCCTTTGTCCATGCCAGTGAGTATGTCGCCAGTGACTCATAGCAGGGAAATGATGGTTGAGTGAAATTTGTGAAAGCCGGATTGCAAGGGAGTGAAGAAGGAGGAGGCATCCAGATGGGGAGAGAGTTGGGCGAGGACCAGACATTCCTGCATTTTTGCCATAATCGGGAGTAGGGAGATGGGGCGGTAGTTGCCTGGGGCTGAGCTTGTCCTCCTCCAGACTGGTCCTCTGCCAATGCTGCTCCTACCTTTGACCCCTCCTTCTCATCTCCCTGAGTGTCCCGTCAAACCAGGAGGAACTCTGGTGTGAGGTGAGGGGTCGAACATGGACAGCTGCGATGGA
The DNA here is from genome assembly GCA_016271365.2 of Neoceratodus forsteri. Classification (NCBI taxonomy): domain Eukaryota; kingdom Metazoa; phylum Chordata; order Ceratodontiformes; family Ceratodontidae; genus Neoceratodus; species Neoceratodus forsteri. The sequence goes on from CM028130.1 coordinate 867,536,206, forward strand.
GTTGAGGGCCTTGGCCACGACCCTATGGTAGGTTAGTACCAATTCCCCTGGCTCCTCGTGCACACTCACCAAATCTGATAGGTCCAACACCACCATAAGACCATCTGGGGTAACACCTCTAAAGGTTGGTACTGGACCATCTCCGTAGGGGGAGGTCTATTAAGTGGGCTTCAAATGAAAGCCTCACAGTACGGTGGTCCGACCACATGACCAGCTCCACCATAAGCTCAAAGACCTCCATTCCCAGCAGGAAGACAAGGTCCAATGAATGGCCATGAATATGGGTTGCAGAGGTAACAACCTGTGTTAGGCCCAACAAACACATAAGTTGGAAGAAGTCCTGTCCAAACTGTGAGTGTTTTTCATTGGTCCAGGCATTGAAGTCCTCCAGAATAATCCATCTAGGAGACTCTAACAACAATTGGGTGACAAAGTCAACAACTTCCTGCAGGAAGTCCTTCCCACCCCGGAGGTCAGTAGATGAAGAGAATCCTGCAACCTACACCTGCAAACCCTTGAAGGGCCACACATTCAAAGGATCTTGTTGTTCCCACCGGGAAAGCTGTGAGGTTCAAGTCTGATTTATAACATATTGCCCCCCCCCTCCAAAAGATCCACTCTCAGGTGGTGTACCACCACAACAGTGACTGCTGTGGTGGACCAGGGAAGTTGTTCCTTGAAGGGAATCCACTATGGTGACAAAGGCCAGCACTAGGATGTTGGCATCATCAAGTGGGCTGAGGGTGGAATAGTAGTAGAATTATTATTATTTATTTAGAAAAACATGGGATAAAACCCACAGACTGCCCCGTCACCCCAATTCCTGGCAGTTACCTTTGCCTTCCAACACCACAGGCTTATCGTCCCATGACAGGGCTTGGCAGGGTTGGACTCAAAACTTCTCACTCCAGTGGGGGCATGGAAGCAGCAGAACCCAGATAGAGAGGGCAAACAGCAGCATCAGTTACAGTCCAAGCGCACCCAGGATCCTCCCTGCTGCTCACTGCAGGTTGTGTTTCATACTTGGCCCCATTCCCGTAGTTCAACAGCTCACTAGCAGCTCCAAACATGAACATTCAAGTGTGCAGCACACAGCCTGGCTAACATCCCCCTTTTCATAGTATTCCCTGCTGCACTACCACTTGTGGTGACCTACATGGCAGTGTTGCAGTGGGGAGCATGTCTAAAGCATCCACTGGGAGTCTGGGATGTTTAACCCTCCTTCTTCTGACTTACCCCCAACAATTCAAGCTCATTCCTGAGCTTGTGTCATCAGTGTTGTGAGCGGTAGCATTACTGCTGGGTTGATGAGCTGACTTGACTTGATGTGTTTTTATTTAAAAAAGCATTTGTCAATGCCAAATGTTTCCTTTCATGGTTTATGTGGCAGGGGTGTATTGTGTTAGTTGAACTTCTGGTAGGAGGAAAAGCCTACCTGAAGTATGTTTTAACAAGCTGTCCTATTTTGGACAGCATTTTAATATAGAAGCTAGGTGAATAAGAAGATTATGTTGAAAATGTGGGGTGCATTGCTGTCTTGGTGGCACTGAGGGTTGAGGTACTGGACACCACACCTCGTGCCATGCCGATGACCTATGTTCAGGAGCGAGCACGGGCCGCTGAGGGTCAGCAGGGAAGGAGAAGGATCAAGGGTTCTAGGGACAGCTCTCCTTCCCAGGGGAGGGGGGGCAACCAGTTGTCAGTGCATGTCTGGCCTGTAGCGGTGGCTGGGGGCTGACACACCGACACTGCAGATATCAGGTCAGAGGCAGGGCAGATGCCTGATGGGATGCATGCACGGGAGCCTGCATGGCACTGTTGCTGGTGTCCTTGTACATCCCACCCCTGAAGGGGAGAAACCAGGAGGAAAAAACCTCATGGCAGATGATGGAGGGAACTTGCAGGTCCCACCACCAAATAGACATGGCTCCAACCCCTGTACTGGATCTGGTCTTGTGGGGTGGGCCCCCCCACTGACCCACGGAGGTGACCCCTACCAGGTAGCTGTCAGCATTGGCTGGTGGATGTCGGGGATGGGACTGGGGCTCCTCAGATAGAGAGGGCCATGGACCAGTGGTATAAATAAAAAAAAAATATGGGGTGCAAATATTTAAGAGTTCCGCAGTTATGAGCATGTGTACTGAAATTGCAACGAATGGCCATAACTTTGTCATTTTTTCATATTGTGACCCCAAATGTTGAACATAGTCTTCTTATCACCCCACCTCATGAACCTTGTAGGTGAAAAATTTTCAAATTTGTGGGAAAACGGCATTCCACGCCACAGGTGCGAAAACACATTATGGACAGGATGTGAAACATGACAGCTGTACTGTTCATGAGGTGGTGTGATAAAATGGCTACATTGAAAATTTGAAGTGAAAATATTGAAAATGACTAGTTATATGCCTGTGTAGAAGATGTTGAATGACCGGGTGTAACTCTGCCATTTTTTGGAGTTGTTTCATCAAATGTTTAGCCTGGCCTTTTTGGAACACCAACTCATGAAGAGTGCCACTGTCATTTCATTCACTCATCCCAAAAGGTGATTCCACTTAGTGACTGCACCATTCTGTGCCACAGGTGTGAAAATACATTTTGGGCAGGATGTGAAAAATGACAGCTGTACTGCTCATGAGGAGGTGTGAAAAAATGTCAATGCTGAAAATCTGGAGTGAAAATATAAAAAACTGGCAAAGTTATGAGCGTGCGTAGAAACTGCACAACGCATGCTCATTGTGCAGTCATTTGGGGGAATTTTTGCACCAAATGCTCAACATGGGCTTTTTGGGACCTCTCCTCATGAACACTGGCACTGTCATTTCATTAATTGGTCCCAAAAGATGATTCCACGCAGCGACCACGAAATCAGCTTCCTAGACTGAGTAACAAAATGACAATGTTCATGGGGTGAGGTCCTACGAACCCCATGCTGAAAATTTGGGGTCAAAATTCCTTAAAATGGCTGAGATATCAACATAAGTTGAAAGCCCCATCAATAGCCATTATACAGAGCTTACCATGATTCCTCAGTTCACAGTTCAGCTTTGAGGAGTGAGAGACATGTCCTGGTCCTCAGAAGATCGCAGCTGTCAACATTGGAGGGTAAGTGTGGGGTAAGGGGGGTAAGGGAGGTACACAGAAGAGGGTTGGATGGGGGAGGGTACAGGAGATGAGAGACCATTTCCTTTATTACAGGTTTAAACAAAAACATAGGGAGACAGTTTTCTTTTTTTAACAGTGAAAAAAATGTTTATTTCCAGACACTGGGAGTGGGCTCCCCAGTGCTCGGGGGGGAGTTTAGATAGTGCTGACACAGGAATTATGCACCCCCAATGTTGGCATGGGGTACAGAGGGAGCAGGGCAGACAGCACGCAGTGGGAGGGAGCGGGAGGGATAATTTGGATGCCAGGGGAACAGTGGGTGCAGGGTGGGCAGCACACAGTGGGAGGGAGCAGGAGGGCTCAATTGAATGCTGGCTGGGGAAACAGGGGGTGTAGGGCAGGCAGCACACAGTGGGAGGGAGTGGGAAGGTTTATTAGATCACTGCCTGTCTAGTGGGGGAACAGAGAGTGCAGGCTGGGCAACATGCAGTGGGAAGGTTTCATTGCATGATGCCAAATGCAGGGACAGGGAATGGAGGGAGCAGGGTGGACAGCATTATGTAAATGAAAGATAAAGCACTCTCTTTGGAGCACTTCATTCCTTTCAAGTGTGTCCACTTCCCCGCTGTGAAATTCCAACCACTGTCACTCTCTGCTTGTGTGGTCATTGGTCTGTCAGGGTTGAGCCCACTGTAGAGTGCTCTGCATTGGACTCATCCCTGACACACCTCTCAAAGGTCATTTTACCACAAGAGTTTGCTTGCACAAGCACAAGGAAACATAAAAATGATATATATTTGTACCTCTGTCCTTTCATAATTGCAGAAATGAAAATGTTATACATTACATTTTTTAAACCCTTCCATTAGTATTTTAAGAAATGGCTCATAAATACTAAATATTATTCATCAAAATGTGTTCAAGCAGATGTTCTGAATTATAATGAATCAGCAAACTGATTCTGGTGTAACTTGCTTTAAAGATCCGTCAGCACTTTTTGATAATCATATTGTATTAGTTTGCACCAGAAAAACTACATTTTCTTTTTTTTTTCCTCTCCCCCTCTGCCATGTTACTCCTCTAGCCCTGTCACCTGTCATCTTTGGGGCTTACCATCCCTGCTGTCCTTACAGTGCCCCACAAAAGGGGTGGGGCATCTCAGGATCCCCAGTTATGGGAGGAGGCTAGGTAAGAGATGTGGCAGTGGGCAGCCCAGTAGATGGTGAAGGGCCTGTGAGGAAATATGGCTTTGTCTGGCACGTCCTTTTTTTTTCTGCTGGTTTTCTCCCTGCCCATTTCCTCACGTGCCCAGTGGGCAAGAACTGAAGGGGACGCACACAAGTGCATGCGTCTCAGTCACCAGGTTCCCTCCGTCCCCTAGTGGCTCTGCTCATGCTACCAGCTGTGGTCACACAGGTGCCAGTACTGCAGCAGAGTCAGTAGACCTCCCACCCCAGAGAAGGAGAACATCCTGTGGGATGATCAGTGCCCCTCACCACCCCGAAGTGACCCAGGTCCATTCCTGAACTCTGGTCACCAGTGTGAGCAGCATGTGAGCACAGTGTCTTAGTCCTTTATGCCACTGGGCCAGAAAACTATATTTTCAGCTTATAACACAAAATGAGAAAACAAAAAGGCAAGAAAATCAGAGTGATCACTCAATATTATTTTCTTATGTAACTAGTAATTACAACAGCATAAACACATTTTACAAAAAAATACAGATTTAAAAAACTGTGTAACAATTTGCTTTCCACCACGTTTAAAGTTAAAAAAAACAATTACTAACCAGCATTTTGCAATAGGTAAATAAGTGTTCTAGCTTTTGGTTATAACTGGTCATGTGTAACCACATGCTGCCAATCAAGCTCATGCAACTGAAGCTGTGTGCCTGAGTAGCGCAACTGCTTCTCATTTCAAACAGTTAGAGCCTCTCACAGAAAAGCAGCTGAACTGTTGCAGTTTAAAAACAAACTAGTTAAAGCATACATACCTGAACTGTGAGTTCCACAGTTAGCTTTTATAACTGAATGGTCTCTGTATCTCTCTAAACTCGTTCCATATTAAAAATGCTGATCAGTAATTGTAAAAAACAAAACATGAGTGGATTTAACACAGAATTATATACACCCCTTGGTGTGGGATACTTTATTAAACCCCTTGAGCTCCACTCTTGGTATTTATATAGCATCTTACATCCGAGACGTGTATTATTCTCTACTCTATGTAATACATAAAGAGTTCTATTTACCACTCCATGGTCTGGATTTTGTTCCATCCAGTCTTTCTTCTTCACGCAAGGCTTGAAAGGTCCTGTATGAAGAAAGTTCAGACTCACCTCCCTCTTCATGCATGGCCTGAAGGGCCTTGTACATCCTGCTTCACCCTTCACAAAGCATGTTATAACTCACCTCTTGCTTTTCACAGTGGCCATGCAAGTTCAGATTCACCTCCTACTTCTTATGTGCCAGAAGAGCCTTGTGTGCCATGCTTCACGTACATGTATTTATTTATTTGAAATGTTTTATGAGGAAAGGCATACTGAGCTACAAACAGCTCGTTTCCAGAAGTGTCCTGGGGCAAAGAGGAGAGGGGGTACAATATAGAATACAGATACAAAATAGAGATGTACAAAAAGTACAGTCCGTACATAAACTGAAAACAATTAAGCTAACCAGATATTCTGTGGGCAATGCAAGCAATACTTGCCAACACAAATAGTGTATACAAATATACATATTCAATAAGCACACATTATGTTAATTGTTCATAAATATATATACCCACTTAACTAATATTCATATACAAAAACATATACACATACGTAAAATAACTGGGATATTACAATTTGGGGAAGTTCTTAAGAACTTTGTAAGAAATAGAAGGAGGGGTAGGAGAGATTAAAGAGTAGGAATGGGCCTTCACCCATCTGGGATGCACACCCCACAAGGGGATTAGCCAGGAAGAGGGGGGAAATGAGAGGGATATAGTAGAGAACAGAATAGCACATGGAAGGCAAGTAGGTTAAACTGAGAAAAGTGGGGGGTAAGATATAGGTAATGGAAGGTGGAATGAAGCTGTGAAAGGGAAGAATAGAGGAGAGTGGGGAGATAGAGGAGTTACCCAGAGGAGAGGAACCCTAAGGGTATAAACACTGCTTGATGTAAACCCAGCTAGTGCTAATAGGCTAATGGCATGCCTAGGAAGGGTAAGAGGGGGAAGGGAAAGAAAAGGACAGGTGAAGGGGAGGAGATCAGGTGAAATTGCAGGAAGGGAAGATGTAGTGTCGAAGAAGATAAGACAAGGAACAAGCAGATGGAGCAGAATGAATATCTAAGGGGAGGGAGTTCCAAATGTTTGGGAAATGATAGGAGATGGCTGCTCTCCCAGAAGTGGAAATTCAGGAAAGGGAGAGAGAGGGTCCTAAAGAGGGGCATTCCAGAGGGAGTAGATGGGGGTAAGGGGGCATAGAGAGAAGGGCATTGAGGTAGAGTGTCAGGGAGCCAAGCCAGAACTTACCAATTAAAGTGACACTATGGGCAAGGCATCTGGCCCTAGAAGGGGGGAAGGAAAGGGTGATGTCGAGGTCACAGTGGTGTGTATGTGGCGGGCAGGCAAGAGCAAAGTGACAGAAGGAGTTGAAAGGAGTGTCCAGTCCAGTAAGGGTGGTTTTGGGCGCAATGCTGTAGACAACATCTCCAAAGTCAAAAATTAGGAGGATCATCTTCTGGACAGGCAGGCTGGGGAAGGCAGCTATGGTGTCTATACAGAGCTTCTAGTTTGGGAAGGAGCTTTCTGTGGATGGCATTCACATGGCCAGTGAAGCCAAGATTCCTGTTGAGTCAGTCCAAGGTATTTAAAGGAGGAAACATTCTCAAGTAAGGAGCCCTCGAGGGTATGGAAGGAAGGGGTGACAGCCAGCCTGGCGAGTTTTTGCCTGGTGCCAAAGGTCATAGAGACTGTCTTTTTGGCATTTAATGACAGCTGATTTTCATGAAACCTGCACTAAACATTATTAAAATCCAACTGAAGACTGCTCACAACATCCAAGGAGGAGGAGCTGGAGGCATGCAAAACAGTATTATCCACATACATGTAGAGGGCTGCAATTGAGCAGACAGTAGGTAAGTCATTTAGAAATATCAAGAAGAGTATTGGACCAAGTACCGAACCTTGAGGGACACCAGTGTTTACGGCGAGGGGAGGAGAGGGAGAGGGAGTTGCCGATCCTAACTGACTGAGACCTACCCATAAGATAGGAATGGAACCAAAGAGAAGTGGTCTTAGAGAGACCAGCTGCAGATAGCTTGTTGAGAAGAAGAGAGTGGGCAACAGAGTTGAAAGATTTAGCCAGGTCAATGAAGATGGCAGAGGTGATTCGTCACTGATCCATGCGTGAGTGAATGTAGTGAGTGAGTTGGAGAAGGGAAGCCATGGTGGAGTTAGGGCTTGCCTTCTGCTTCATGCAGGGCCTGGATAGCTCTGCACAAGACAAGTTATAACTCTTTTTTTTCTCAAAAAAATAAGGACATTCATTGCAAAAAAGTATGTTTATGCAACATTAGGGTTACAAACCCATAAAGGCAGAGATATGTAGTGTTAGGGTTATTTCAGCCCTAACATTCACCACCCTTCTCCAGCCTCTAGCCTCATGGCCAGTGGTCAAGCTACAGGTCCATGGCCATATTCCATGAGTCTGCTGCTTCAAGGTGTAAGCGCATTACCATGCCCACCTGTCTGATGCTTTAAACTGCAGGACCATTGCCATGCCACATAGGTTTGCTACTTCAGGCTACAGGTCTGAGCCCTGTGTGAAAAATTTTACAATTCGTCTTGTACTGTGGGCAGGGCCCTCAAGGTCTTGTTTGAAGATAGGCAGGACTAATCTAGAGCTTCACACAGTGCCAGCTAGGCCCTGTAGGAATAAAGTTATGACTGGTCTCCTGATTTATGCAGGGCCTGCAGGGTTCTGTGCAAAAATAAAGTTGTGGCTGATCTCATTTTGTAGCCCTAAGTGGAGTAGCAGACATTTGAGGAGGGACAGTTTCAGACCAGTAGCTTGAAGTAGTAGACCTGTGTTACATGGCCCTGGATCTATAGCTTGAAGCAGAATACCCCGGGGGCATGGATCTGGACCTGTAGCTTGACCTCGGTTGATGAGGCTAGGGCCTAGGAGAAGCTAGTGGGCATTAGGGTTAAAAAAACTAACTCCACATTTTCCTGCTTCTGTGGCTGTGTAACCCTAATGATGCATAAATGCAGTTCTGATAGACAGACAGACAGACAAAATTATCTGTAGACTACGTGGCCTAGTGGTTAGAGCAGTAACTTGGGAATTGAGAGGTCACAGGTTCAAACCCACCAAGAACCAAATAGTCACAGTGTGACCTTTGACAAGTCACATAACCTCCCAGTGATCCAGTCTACAGAACTAAGGAAATCGCTAGAAGGAGGACCCCACTGGAAATAAGTTGTTGCATCTCAGCTGGGCTATCCTGGATAAATACATTTTAAAAACTACAAGAATACCTACAGGCTAGGCTAGAAATATTTGCCTGAGCTGCTCATGGTTTAACATTGAAAGAGAGGCAGATGTGATCCCCCGTAGTCCTGTGTTTGTGCTGACGTTGTTAGTGTGCTAGATAATGTATGTATATAGATATGCTGCCGCTGTCAACTGTACTAGTATGATGTGCACTACCATTAGCCAGGATAAACAACTTGCACCAACACAAACACTGGGGAAATGATGTGGGATCAGTGGTGAGGTGTCCGTGCCTGATTGGCCTACATTTTCTGCCTTGAGATTGTCAGGATTTGGAAACATCATGGTACTGAGATGCTTGGTGCCCAGTGGAGGGTGCAAGCTGCCTGGCACTTACTGTAAGCACCTCCTGTCTGAGAGAGAGGGGATGGTGCAAACAATAGTGGTCTCAGTTATGGAGGTGGGGAGCCAAATTAAAAACAGGAATAAGAGAAATTACTTTGGATAACAAATTCAGTATGTCCATTTTATAGAGACTGAAATACGCCTGTCTCAATTTTTTTTAATGAATGTTCCCCAAAACTATCCTTTCAGCATGCTTGAAGACATTTCAATTAGGGGGTCTAATAGGTGCAGGTTTTATGACAGGTTCATCATCAAACTAAGTAGTAGTTCATGATCAGCTCCATGTCACATTACTGTGCACTAATTTCCAGAAATGGCTGCTGTAATACTTTGGGTCATCATGTACAGCCCTAATAAAACTGAAGGAATATTTTTTTTCCATATAGCTTTTTACCATCAGGCCTGTGTGACAGCAAGCTGCAGTCCTCCCATGGAGAATCTCAATTGGCCCTGTTTCTCGGGGCTTCATTGAGCCTGCCCCAGTGCCCTATTCCCCCATTATCCAAGGACCCCAGAACATGGTCATGAATGCACACGGAGACACGCGTGCACCCCATGGCTCCGGTGATGGCCCTTTCCTCCCACCTGGCCTAATAACTGGCTCCCTTTTGGCCTGGCACTGCCACCTAGCCTCCATTTGGTGGCAGCCAAGAGCTAGGGAAGCTCACGTCCCTCCCCAGGAGAGGAAAGCTGCTTTGTGGCAGCTTGATCCAGCTCCTCGCCCCCCGGATGACCCCTTGATGACTCAGGCTCGTTCCCGAATCTGGGTTGCCAGCATGGGAAGAGGTAAGACATCCAGTACCTCAGCCTTCCATGCCACTGGGCCCTTTCCTTCCACACAGCCTAATGCCTGGCTCTCTTTTACCTTGGCACTGCCACCTAGCCTCAATCTGGTGGCAGCCAAGAGCTGGGGAAGCCCATGTCCCTCCATGGGAGAGGAAAGCTGCCTTGTGGCAGCTCAATCCAGCTCCTCACCCTCCCCCCCTTGGATGACCTCCATGACTCAGTTCTAGTCGTTAAAGCATCAACATAAACCACTGTTGCTACTGTAACTCCCCTGAGTGACGTCCTTGCCGATATGTGCCTGCACTGTTTTGACTGTTCTAAGACCACTGTGCACTTGAAATGATTTGATCTTATAAAGTTGGGCTCCTGTCTCTTTTTCTTAAATGTCTTTGTAAGGCAACCTATTAGGAAATGCACTACAAGTAATATACAGTTTGTTAAACACATTGCTCCCTTACCCAGGATTCTTGTTGAAATGAGATTGTTTCCCAATAAATCTCAATGGAGTTGCCTGACTTGTAACATTTAAATACTTGTAACTAGTGGCTTTTCACTAGAAATGACCAAAAAGTGGCAAAGATGGCAGAATTTAAAAACAAAAGTGCCACAAATTGTTTTGAAATTCCCATTTGGGGCGGAAGGTGTAACAGCTGCATAAAATGTAATTGTGTGTCTTCTGGCAAAGCTGGACAAGTGAAAGTCTTGTATAATATCTTGTTTTAGGGGCATCACATAACAATATCCAACTGTCACTATTCAAATCATCAGCCTCTGCTCTCTGATTCATGGAGTAAACATTGGTGTCTGCTGCAAAGATGATTGCTCACAGAAGAGAATAAGGAATGTGTGGTCAGACACATAGTGGTTGGGGGCATAGGTGTCGGCAGGCATTCACAGGGTACTTTGCTCAGTATAGTAAAATCTGGAAGATCCAGGGGCAACATGAGCTTCAGGTCAGGGCAGCAAACACAAACAGAGTTGGAGTAAAATATTAAAGCTGTCTTTTCCACTCTTGTGCCTGGGGAATTACACAGCAGCTAGCAAGTACTCAAGTCAACCTGTGAGTGATCACAGTGAGTGAAGGTGGGGAAGGGGCTATATGCCATGAGTCGGACCCCATGGGGTTTGTTCCTTTGATCCTCTGTAAGGCTGGTTACCTTGATGTAGTACAGAGGCCTATCACAACGTATCCTAAACACTGCAACTGAAATCCAGCCAACTTCTGTCTGATCGGCAGTGTGTGTGTTAGTTAAAATAAAATGTGAATCTATTAGGATCATTAGCTTACTACATGTTGTTGACTGAAATGGACGGTGGACCAATGTTTGTTTGGTAGGGTAGCACATCTTTTGGTATGTGTTTACGTTGGGGGGTGGGGCAACAGTTCCCTCAACTCTCGGGTACAAGTTTAAAATTCTTGGATACATACCTCGTCGGGGGGAACATAGGTATGATGAAAAAAACACATGAATTCTGAGTAAAGTAGCACTGCATGTTCTGGTGAGGCAAGTAGACACTCTGCTAAATCTGACTTACTCATTCACAAGCAACTGAATAGCTGCCTTGCATAGGAGGAAGTTTGAATTTCAGTCTTGCTACAAGATGCAGCTACAGCAACTTTCAGTTAATCTCCTTGATGAACCCTGCCATACAATGGATGAAATTTCAGGGCCAAGCTGACAGCAAACTATGGCACAATTCCCACAAGTGAACTGAACTCTGGTAACACACACTGTGCCAAGTCATGCTCAAAGTCAAATGGCAAGTTTCTTGAAGATCTTTTTTTTTAATCACCAGCATTCTTCTGACCACAAAATGGCCAATTTATTTAAGCAATGTATCATTTATGATTAAACCAATAAAATTGTCTATATGAACTTGTGCCTTTCCAATACAGCGGTGTATGTTGTAGTTTACTTTTTTGTTTGTTCATTATAAATAAACCCTAAAATAGTGGTAGCGTGCTTTCTGGGCATATCTCACCTCTCCCTCTCCCCATCATGCCTGCATGATTGGTTGCATCCAAACCAAAAATGAAATTGCCCTGCCTTGACACTAGAAAAAAAATGATAATTTTTGTTTTATTAAGAACATTAATAAAAGCAATGAACAACATAAAAGTAAATATAACTAGGAAAGTCAATATAAACAAACAAAAACCTTAAATTGAACAAGTCTGCTTTTTGAGCCCCTAAAGAGACAAGCATTTGTCAATGCTGAATGTTGATTGCGTTGGTCTGTTGAGCTCGCTCACTGCCCTTCTGTCACTCGCTCAGTCTGTTTCTCCCGGTGCTGCAGGCTGCTCTTTTGTACTGGGCTCCTGCCTGCATTGGCAGCTTTTTCTGCCCACTAAGAAATCCGCAGCTGTCCTGACAGAGCTCCGTTGAGCTCACTCCCCCTCTCTCACTTGCTCATACTGTTTCTCCCACCGTTGCAAGCTGGCCTTTTGTACTGGGCACCTGCCTGCATTGATGCCTTTTTCTACCCACAAAGAAATCTGCAGCAGTCCTGACAGCATTCCGGTGAGTTCGCTCACTCCCCTCCCCTCCCTCACTCTCTCTCTCTCTCTCGTTCTGTTTCTCCCAGTGCTGCAGGCTACCCTTTTGTACTGGGCTCTTGCATTGGGGCCTTTTTCTGCCCACAAACAAATCTGCAGCAGTCCCAACAGAGCTCAGTTGAGCTCGGTCACTGCCTCCTCTCACTCGCTCGATCTTAATCTGTCCCAAACACTGATTTCCCACAGCGACCATGCTATTCTCCGGCAGGAATGCAAAAACATATTTTAGCCAGGATGTGAGAAATGACAGCTGTACTGTTCATAAGGAGGTATGAAAAATGCCACTGTTGAAAATGTGGCGTGAAAATATTACAAATTTGCGAAGTTATAAGGGTGCGTGGAAACAGTTCAATGCATGCTTGTAACACAGTCATCTTATGGAGTTTCATCACCAAATTTTCAACATAGGAATTTTAGGACCTTTGCTCATGAACAGTGCCACTGTCATTTTCTTAATCTGTCCCAAACACTGATTTAGCACAGTGACCGCATTATTCTGTGCGAATTGTGAAAACACATTCGCTCAGGATGTGAAAAGGACAGCTATACTGCTCATAAGGAGGTGTGAAAAAATGCCAGTGTTGAAAATCTGGTGTACAATATTATAAATCTATGAACTTATTTAGCGTGCTTGGCAAACTGCAAACGTACACCGTAACACAGTCATTTTATGGAGTATCGTCACCAGATTTTCAATATAGGCATTTTACGACCTCTACTCATGAACAGTGTCACTGTCATTTTCTGAATCTGTCCTGAACACTAATTTCCCACAGCGACCACGCTATTCTGCGCCGGAAGTGTGAAAACACATATTGGCCAGGATGTGAACAACGACAGCTGTACTGTTCACAAGGAGGTGTGAAAAAATGGCAATGCTGAAAACCTGGCATGAAAATATTGCAAATTCGTGAAGTTATGAGCATGCGTAGCAACTGTGCAATGCACGGTCATAAAACAATAATTTTTTTGATTACCAAATCTGCAACATAGGCTTTTTGAGAGCCCACCTCATGAACACTGGCACTGTCATTTAGTTAATCGGCTCCAAAAGGTGATTCCGTGCAGTAACCACAAAATCACCTTTCAGGGCTGATTAACGCCATCACTGTTCCAGAATTCATGTGGAGGGGTTCCAAAAACCCCATGTTGAAAATTTGGTGCCAAAATTCCAAAAAATGACTGAGATATGCATTAAAGTTGGAAAAAAAACACATTTATTCCATTATACAGCTTACCGGCATTTCCTCAGTTCTCGGTCAGCTTTGAAGAGTGCAGACGTGCTCTCAGTCCACCAAAGATCATTGTGCCAAGCTCCGGGGGTAAGTACTGGGTGAGGGGGGGGTGTGGGAGGCAGGGTGAGCAGTAGGCGGGTGCAAGGGACAGTTTCCTTTTTTACAGGGTAAAAAAAAAAATGACATCGGGGGACAATTTATTTTTATTTTACAGGGGCATGTGGCATGCTGGGGTGGGCTCCCAGTGTGCCATCGGAGTATTTCTTTGGGGAGGCAAGCTGTAGCCGATGGGGGATTGGGCACCCTGTCAGCACACAACAAAAGAGGGTGACATTAAGCCGTGGGGATTGGGCACCCGTCAGCAGACAATATAAGTGGGGGTTTACATAATGCCAGCGAGGTAGGGTCCCCGTTGGCAACATACACATTAAGTACTAAGCCAACAGGGATTGGGACCTCTGTCGGCAAGTAAACATGGTGGGGGTTAATACTGTTTGTGAACATGGCAGCAACCACTGCCATGTTCTACAAACAACTCATCAGTGTATCAAGATCCGCCCTGCAATGACAGGTCACTCCCTTATTGCAGCGGAGCCAAATTACGCTGCAATGACAAGGCGGCCCCTGATTACAGTGGCTAAATTTTTACAAGTTGGTGGCACATTGGCTGAACTAATGTCAGCAGCAGCATGCCACGGCATTGGGGGACGCCGGACAAGCCTGTAAAGGCTGTGGGGGCATTGGCCACAACAGTGCTGAACCTACACAACCTGCTTGTGGAGAAAGCTGCCGTAATATGTTTCTTGCGCATGCACGCAATCAACATAAAAAGGACTGTTGGATCATTGGTGTTGCATGTTGTCCTAGTGAAACTGCTGTTTTGCTGTGTGTCACAATCTGGTTTGTTCTTCACCTGTACCCTCTTCTGTACTTGCTCACGCAAAAAATGCATCTTTGTGACTACAAGATCAGCTGGCCTAGCTCACAGGTTCACTGGGTCTGTGGGCAACATGGTGTCAAATACTTATGCAACATTATGAATGAATTGTAGGTAAGAACTTAATCAATTAATCAAAATCTTTATTTTGCCAGGCAGAACATCATTGAGACAAGCTCATTTACAAGATGGACCTGGGGCAAAACAATTGCCAACAGGGTTAAGACATAACAGGTTGAGTGAACATACATAACAATTACATAGTAATAATAACAACATAATAACATATAACCATTACATTTGACAAGATACTTGCACCAGAACATAGCAATAGGTTCAACAGTAGGTAGCGCCATTTAAATACAATTGCATGGATACAGATATATGGACGTAAGGTAATGAGCTAAAGTTTATACAGTAAACATCTTTGGAGGAGTCATAGTGAGCAGGAGTGGCAGTTCCTCTAGCATCAAAGTGCGAAGAAGATTGAGATGTAAGAGTCCTTTGATAAGTACTGCAGGCTTGTCCTGGGAAGTGGGGTGGGAAGGGGAAGGGGGTATAGGGAGTGAAGGTCAGACGAGATTGGAGAGGGTTGGACATGATGGCCTAGGGAGGAAGGACTGTTCAAAGGGAGAAAACAACAGATGCCACAGGCAATGGTTGGGTTTTAAGTCCAATATTTGAAGCAAAGACAAATCATAATGTTGGGGCCTTGATTTGAACAATGACAGAAGGGAGGACTCAAATGACGCCTCAGGCAATGGTTGAGGTTTAAGTCCAGAATTTAAAGCAGTAATAAATCATAATGTTAAGACCTTGACTTGAAGCAATGACAGGCCTCATAGAAGGTCCTCAGGAACAAGGATTTGAAGAGGGAGAACATGATAGGGGAAGCGAGCCTTAAGGTTTTCTTGATCTTATTCCAGAGCATAGGAAGAGTGAAGCTTATTGAGGCTCTACCAAAGCGCGTTTTAACTTTAGGGATAGTCAGAGACAAGATTGTAAGACTTTTGAGAGAATAGGCACTAGGGATGCAGAGAGTTATGCAGCTTGTGAGGTACTGAGGTAATTTATGAGTGTTTGCCTTATAAATCCATAGATTAGCATTCTTTTGCCTCCTAAAGCTAAGGGAGCTCCAGTCTAAGGAGGAATAGAGGATGCAGTGCTGCGTGTCATAAGGGGCATCCAAAATGAACCTAAGGGCTCTGTGGTATAGGTTATCAAGCTTGGAGACAGCTGTGCTAGTACTATGGCCATATAGAAAGTCCACATAGTCTAGAATAGGCAAGAAGGTAGCTTGGACTAGGAGTTTTCTAGCTTCCTGGGTTAGTGAGTGCTTGATCCTGAAGACAATATCAAGCCTTTGACATAGTTTCTTAGTGAGTTCTTCAATGTGATCAGTGAAGGACAATTTGTGTCAGTCCAGACCCCAGGTATTTGAATTGTCCCATGAACTCCAGGGCTTCTCCCAAAAGGGTGCTTATGTAAGGAACCTTATCTGGGTTTATTTTTTGAGATGAGGGGCCAGTGGAGAGAAAATCATGGCCTTAGGTTTTTTGGCATTGAGCAGGAGTTTCAAGTTGAGTAGTTTTTTTGGAGGATGTCAAAATCATTCTGGAGGTCCAAAATGGCTTGATCTGGAGTTGATCTGTCAATGTATAGCACTGTATCCTCAGCGAAGAGAGGGATACTAGATAACTTTAGGCTAGTGTTGATTTGGCTAATATAAATGGCAAAGAGAAATGGACCAAGTATGCATCCTTGGGAGACACCTCTAAGGAGTATTTTTGTTGGCGATAGGTCTCTTTCAGCCTTGATCTGCTGCTCTTTGTCCACAAGATAGTTTTGCAAACCAATTTAGGGTCAGGTTGTCCACCCAACTTAAGTGAATGCTTTGTATACACTGGAATCATATGTCTGTAGATGCCGGAATGTTAGCTGGGGTACCGTGTTCTTATGGTTCAAGTTTAAAGCTGAACTTGAGGAGCATTTGTTTGAATAGTTAATGAAGTATTTGGCTTCTCAGGCTCTCAGACCCACCCCCCAGGGACTGCCACTCTGTTGGGCACTATGAAGGCACAGAAACCAACTTAAAGAGAGTTCTATGCCTAGAGCTACAGTAAGAATGAAGTTACTTACATCTAAAGGTATCTTAGGACATTCCAAAATAACCTAGTTGTGCACAAATTGAAAACAGTTCAAACACATGCTTGCTGAGGGAGAGAGGGATCAGCCTAGAAGCTGAATGAAACAGAGAACTACCATCCAGGCCCAACTCATGGTGGAACCTAATATTTAAGCTAATACTGTTACCCTTAGTGAGATGGAGAGGAAAAAACCCTGTTGAGAAAACCCCTGGGCAACCAAGGCCTCAGGTTGCCATGCCTCAAGGTGAACTACATTAGGATTACATTTTATTTTCGAGGGGTAACCAGATAAGGCCCACTAGGCACAAGGGCCTATTTTCAGAGATGACCTGAGTGCACTGGGGAAGTTAAGTATTTGTTCAAAGTTACCCAGTGTGCAAGTGGAGGTTATGGGAATCAAAACTAGGTCTGCTGGATGTAACAAGCTCTTTACTCTAACCTCTAGGCTATACTGCCAGCCCATTAACTGCTCCACAAATATAGGAAACTCTTTTCCTCTCCATCTGTCTCACCAAGATGATCCACCTTTATCAAAGTGTTAGGGCTAAGGGCCCAACTAAAGGAATACCATCATATGATGACTTCACCCC
This sequence comes from Neoceratodus forsteri, assembly GCA_016271365.2. Taxonomy (NCBI): domain Eukaryota; kingdom Metazoa; phylum Chordata; order Ceratodontiformes; family Ceratodontidae; genus Neoceratodus; species Neoceratodus forsteri. The sequence continues at coordinate 867,553,453 of CM028130.1, forward strand.
TGGAGAGGTGCATGTAGGGTTTGTCCGGTCACTGAAGGAACCTGAGGATTGCTAAATTGCCTCCAGGAGAAGGAGACAACCTGAGTAACAGTTGCTACGGTCATGAGAGTTCAGTCCTCTCCTCTGAGTTAAAAGCTCATGGTATATTGTTAGAACTGAGCTCCTGAGGGGTCTGGCTCTTGTGGGGTGATGCTTGAGATGAGCCCTTGAGAGGATGCCAAGAATTGGGGTATGTGCCTGATAATCACTGGAGTGTAAACCATTTTGAAGTGGCATGAACAAACTGTAAGGAGGGCATAGCCCTGTATGTACTGAATAGTATATGAAATGAGCTCTGAGGAGATGAGCTGGATGACCTCCTGAGCCAACTGATGTTTAATACAGGGGTAGAACAGTGGCTTGAGGCCCACAATCAAGGATGACAGGAGTGTGGCTGTTGACGCAGGAGCAATGGTAGGGGCAAGGGATGAATGTCCCAAAACTCCAGGAGGAACAGAGTGGCTGGAGGAGCTAGGGTATAACAGGATCGGGATGTCCTGTGTTGGAAGCACCAGCCCATCAGGAGGGAGATCAGTGGAGCAGCAGCCAGCAGGGCTGCACTGAGTAAATAAGCAGCAGTCATGGTGGCAGACCAGGTAGAGACCTGGAAGTGGAGGCACCAATGGCTGCAAGCAGTGCCCAATGCCAGCAGCCAAATGAGAAACTAGGGCAAAGAAGGACCACAACCATGGAGAGGTGGGCAAAACACCTGAAGAAGAAACCACTGGTGGTGTTAACGGAGGTAGGCTACCTTATGGTTGCAAAAAATTGGGTATCTGATGTATGCTTAGGCATGTGCACTTAAGTAGTGCTGAAGGCGTTGTTGGGTAATGCTGCCTGCAACCCAAAGTTCCAGTGGCTACAGTCCTTCAAGTCCCATTGTCAGCACAAGGTGGAGACTTATGAATAACCATACACCCCAAACGATTAGATCCTTTTCACCATTGTGAAGGGTATCACTTGGCATCAGCCCTTAGGAAGAAGATACAAATGGTTCCTAAACTACTATCTGCTCCTTTACAAAAAACTGATGTAAGCCCTCCTTCCCGATGTCAAGGGATATGAGGTGGTAAATGTCCATGGGGAGGGGCACTCACAGCAGCAGAAACCAAAAGTTATACCTTACCAGGAATGGCTGGCATTGACAGGGTATAAGGCTTGGTGTTAATTTCAACTTCCCTATTAGATCTCCAAAGAAAATTAAACTTTTTCTCCAAATTATGTAATGTACAAAAGCTTAAAATAAATAAAGACAAAACAAAGTTAGTAGTCTTCAGAGACAAGGACAGGATGCCACCCAGAGTATGAATTGATCAGGACAGAATAGAGACTGTTAAATATTATGACTATTTAGGGGTCAGATTTTCACAAAATAACAGCTGGCGAGAACATACACTCCTCGTGCAAAATAAGTTAAAAACTGCCTCTGGTGCCTTCCGGACATTTAACGCCAAGCTGGGAGAAAGCTTGGTGGGGGGCATCCTGAAGGTACTGAACGCTAAAATCAAAACAAGCGCTTTGTATGCAACTAAAATTTGGGGCACTGCTAATATGAAAGAAATTGGGATTCCTTTAAATATGCTAACACAAAACAATCTGAGACTGGTAGCCTGAGTCCTTGATGAGATTATTGTCCCTATAACCAAATTATTCAATAAATCTCCCACCCTTGCCACCTTCCCCTCAGTCTGGAAACTAACTCTGGTGACCCCAGTTTTCAAGAATGGGGACAGGTCCAACATTGCCAACTATAGGTCAATTTCAATACACTCACCATTATCCAAAGCTCTGAAGAGGACTGTGGTAGACCAAATCACTGATTATCTCCATAACTACCAGCTGCAGTGTTCCCAGCAGCATGGTTTTAGAAAGAACCACAGTACTGCCACAGCCCTCGTCGAATACACGGCCTGTGTGCACAGGGCAATGGATGAAGGCAAACTGGTTGGTTCTGTCTTTACTGATTTAACTAAGGCCTTCAATACAGTCAACCACTCCTTCCTTCTGGTACAACTACAGACCTTGGGGGTGGCCCCTAATGCTGTACACTGGTTCCAAGACTACCTGTCACACAGATCACAGAAAGTTAAAATCAGCCATGTCATCTCAGAATCCAAAGAAGTGTCTCTGGGCATTCCCCAAGGATCCATACTGGGCCTCTTCTTTTCAGTCTTTTTCTTAATTCCCTCCCTAAGGCCTGTGACAGCAAAATAATTTGCTGTGCTGATGATGCTGTCATCCTCAGCAGCAGCACCCACATAGAACTGTTGCAACAGGAGCTACAGTCCTCCCTCCACCAGTTGGAAAGTTGGTTCAGCGCATGTAAGACCATGCTTCTATCTCACCCATAGCTCAAGAGAAGATTCCCTGTCCTTGACATCATTAACAATGTCAAGGCTCCATTGGAACAGGTCCACAGCCTTTAGTATCTGGGGGTTACCATCAATGACACCCTATTGTTTGGGCAACACATTGACTTGGTGGTTAAGGCTGTAAATTCCAAGCCTGAGATACTATATAGGTATAAAAAAATATCACACCTACGGCACTCCATCTCTTGGTCACTAGTTCAGTCTTATTGGTCATAGACTATGGGCTGGTAGTTTATGAAGCGACTATGGACATGGCACTAAAGCAGGTGGTAAATGCCCTCAACAAGGTATGCAGACTCATCACTGCAGCAGATCACCTTACCCACACCTGCTCTCTATATACTCTGGCCAACTGGTTATTCCTTGAAAATAGAATAAAGTTCCAAACCTGTCTCCTTGGTAAGAAGGCGCTGCTGGTTAGGGCTCCCCCTGCATCTCTGAACTATTCTGCCTGATTTCCACAAAGTACAAAACCAGATGCAGTACACAAGGAGCCCTCTCTGTCCCATTGCAGAGAAAAACACTCAGACAAAGGTGCTTCTCCTACAGAGCCCCTCTCTGGCTCAACAAGATCATGGGGGTCTCGCAGAACACAACAAATATACCAGCCTTCAAATCCAAACTCAAACAGCACCTACTATCAAGAAGTTCTTGTGAATGCAGGGTGGGATCTTGAAGGTCCCCCTTGGCAGGCCCATTGCCCCATTAAATTTGACCCTAGGATTGTTCTTCCACTATCTTAATTTTCACCAATTTCCCCCCCATCCACCACCCTTACCCCTTACTGCCAAACCTGCCTCCATCCACAACACTGCTCCATTCCCACCCACTCAACCCTTCCTTGTCCCACCCCACTCTTTCCTTGTCTTTTGTTCCTGGCCCCCTCCACCCTCTACACTCTGCCTCTCCTCCCTCTAGCTCCCCCATCACCCTTCTGCATCATCCACGTTTACTCCTCACCCATTCTTTCTAACTGATGACAAGGTCTCGCATAGATGCTGCTTCCTCCTCTCTCCCTCCCCCCCTTCCCCCTCAGGCTTCTCCTTTTTGTGTAGACATTTAGAGTAGTCCTTTATAAATGTTTTGTAGTAAACTAATCTGCCTGTATTGTGTGTACTAAGTTGTTTCCTGTATTATGTTGCCTGATGTGGAAGCTTTGAAAAGAGCCCCTGCTCAAAGGTTGTTTCTGAAACAAACAAACAAAAAATAAATAAATAAATAAATAAATGAATGAAATAAACTATACAGACACCTTTTAATGGCCCAGCAATCTGTTCCTTCGGCTATATTACATTTAGAATTAGGACAATACTCATTTGAATCCATGGCTTTGGAAAGAAAAATTGTATTTTTATTAAAACGTTTTCTTCTTCAGGAGTCACATATCCCTTGTTGATGCCAGGAGGAGGCTATACTATACTCAGAGGAGGGCTTTCTGTCCCCTTCCATGCACTTAGTTAAAAATTCAATCTTCCTTTTGGGTTTGGGAAACCTTTTTAATGATTATATATATATATATATATATATGTATATATATAGAGAGAGAGAGCCTTGAGAAGATATAAAAACAACGGTCATAACAAGAATTAGAGATGTAGATACAACAAACAGTTTTGCTCGATTGACTGAACTGACATGCTTTAAATGGTATAAACAAATTAAATCAATACACTGAATAGAACCTTATTTGTTTAAAGTAGCCAAGGCAGATTCAAGACATTTGATCACAAAATTTAAGATAGAATTATACAAAGCCAACTATATCCATTATATACAAAAAAGGCCATGATGCACCTCACCCTACTGCAAATGTGGGAAACTCTTAGAGGACGAATTAAAACACGTTGTATTATCATCTCCACTATATGTTAAGAATAGGGACCAGTGGCTATGCAGGATCTTAAGCAACCTTGAACTACAGGTACCCACAAATATGATATTACAAGCATTATTCACCACTACAGATATTACAATACTGACCAAGCTGGCTGACTTTTTATGGAAGCTCCATTTGTAAAATAAACAAACATGATATAGCTAAATCTAATTATATGTTCATGATATAAACCAGGGAACTGTAATGTGTATACCGATTGTAAATACATATACAAGACTTGTTTATTTATACACCATGTATGTTTATATAATATGATGCAAATTTTAACATTGTCTATTGAACTTTAAATGTTGTAATGGTATATTACCGATCAATAAATTGAATAGAATTGAAAATTGAGAGAGTACAAGGCATGAGGTGCTATCTTCTGGTACTGGGCTGGAAGCAAATTTCATGTTAGCAGGCATAAACAGCCCCCAAAAATAATTGAAGTCCACATAAGCATAACAGTAACAGGGGGATCCCATTTAATGAACAAACATCATGGTACCATTCAAACAATTTATCTGTACACTGACCCACAGGGGTCCTTACAGAAAGATTAGTGGATGCATTTTGGCCAGAATGGCCCCACTAAACTTGGGCAGCTTTCTTCTGGGCCAGGTTTTCCACCAGTAAAGTTAGGCAGCATTTTTCCAAGGCTGAATCAGGCCCCACAAAAGACAGCAGGCAAAACTAAAGTGTCTCTCTCTCGCCTCCCTTGCTCATTTCTCCGCTGATCCAAACTTGGGCTCTAGCAGCAAGCCCTTAGAAATGGGGCTACCACTCCTCCCCCCCTTCAGTACCAGTCCCAACTTTCAGGCCATGGCAGGTGACTCTCCCTTTCTGGCATAGGGGGACAACCCTGACTGTGGCTGCCACAAACCGGTTTAGCATTCTGAAATTGGTGCTGTCTGTTTACCTCCAAATGTTTCCCATTCACTGAACCTGGGCCCTGGCGAGTGACTTTCCCTTTCAGCTTCATGAGCAAACGTCCCCACCGGACCACTGGAGCTGCCACAAACAGGTTGCATTCTAACTCCAGGGCTAGAACTCTCCATCTTCCTTGCAAGCTCTCAATTCTCCCATCTGGTCTCTCTCTCTCTCTCTCTCTCTCTCTCTCTCTCTCTCTCTCTCTCACTAAACCTAGACCACACATTGTTCAGGGTTGAAACTCTCTACTCCCCAAGACTTCCTTGCTTTAGCCGCAGATCTCATAGTTCACCACTGGAGAGGACACTACAGGGGAAACACAACATGTGCCACCCTGTGGACCAAGCTATGGCTGCTGCCATGTCACTTGCCGTACAATCAATGCCCCAACCCATAGAAACTTCTGGACTGACTGAGAGCAGGCAATTGACCCTGCTTTCCCCCTGGGACCACTTTCACACCTGGGCTCTCTACTTTCTTTTTTTTTCTCCTCCATCAATTGGTGCCAAACCCCCCAGATTTATAATCTCATACACTGACATCGACCTCCAACCTGTGAAGCCTGCGGGTGTGGCAGAGGGAAATTTAAGCATTTAATCACAGTACCCAAAACAGGACCTATTGTGTGAAAAACATGTAAACACCCTGTGGGGGGGGGAGTTACATTCCTCCCCTGCCTTAAACACTCAGCATCCTCAGTGAGTATTTACACCAGCTACCTTGCCAATGGACAATGAAGATGTATGCACACTCCCTCACTGCACCCAATGACTCAGCTCCACTGGCTGCACCGCCATGATGGTGGATTCACTACCATCCCAACTAACTTTGGGACCTAAATACTGGTGCCCCAAATTATTTTTCTCTCTGACAACCCACCACTTGCAATGCTCTGGATGGATTGCCTGGCAGAACAGGGGTGGCATCCCAGATCTAAACCCACACTAACCCAAACCACTGTTTTAAATGCTGCCCTCCTACCTAACAGCTGCCAAGCCATGCCCCAAAACTTTATACTAGAAACAATATAACACAGCATATCAATTCAAACAATTGCAAACATCTTGGGAACAGCATATAAATATGAGCAAACAAGAAACATGGAACAATAATTTATACAGCCTGAAACAGTAACACAGTATCCCATGTGGCGAGCTGCCTGGCTGCTATCCCTTGTTTGTAGATATGTTGTATATATGTTTTTTTGTAAATGTACATGCCAGTGTCAGCAAAGACACATAGAGAAAAGACTGGATTTTTTTTTAAAAGGGTTTGACCTTCTTTTAACCTGCAGGCCAGACTTGCTCTCCAGAAATCTGACAAGTGCTTGTCAAAAAGCTTGTGGATAACTGATCAAAGAGTTTTCCTCTACGTTAACTACCCAAGGGAAACAAAAGTAATAAAATCAGCTTCTATAATAGGAACACAGGAATAGTGTCAGCAGATGGGGACTGCAAGATCCATCTAGTCTGCCCGTGTTTCTGCCCCCTCCCTATTTAGACTGCACCCTGATGTGTCCACAATATCTGTCCCATGCAAGTTTGTACTTGCATTCTGTCTTGGATTGCACCACCTCCTGAGGTAGGCTGTTCCATGGGTCTATGACCCCTTCTGTAAAGAAGTACTTCCTGTGGTTGCTTTTGAACTTGCCTCCCACCAGATGAAAGTTGTGCCCCCTTGTACGCGCATCCCTGTTTTGCTGGATGAGGTTTCCTGCTTGTGTTGTGTTGTTTCCCTTAATGTACTTAAACGTTTTAATCATGTCCCCTCTGTTTCTTCTCTACTCAAGGGTGTACAGATTTAGTTCCCTGAATCTTGTCTTGTATGGCTCATGATGCAGTCCATGCATCATCTTTGTAGCCCTTCTCTGTACTGTCTCTAGGTGGTCTGTGTCTTTTTTGGGGTGGGGCCTCCAAAACTGACCACAGTACTCTAAATTTGGCCTCACCAAGTACTATTAGAGGGGAATGATGACCTCGCTCTTTCTACTTGTAATTCTCCTTCCAATGCATCCAAGGATGCCACTCATCCTCTGTGCTGCCTTTTCACACTTTTTTCCAACTTTATGACTACTCCGGGGTCTCTTTCTGTCTTTGTCTGCTCTAACTGATGCCCTTCCAGTGTGTACTTTATACCTGGGTTTCTTTTTCCTATATGCATAACATTACACTTTTTGGCATTAAATTTCAACTGCCAATCCCTGGACCATTCCTCGAGTTTTTCCAGGTCTGCTTCCATATCTTTTGCTTCATCTTGTGTGTCTACTATGTTGCAGAGTTTTGTGTCATCTGCAAACAGGAAAACCTTCCCCTTCAAGTCATTTGCAATATCCCCGATAAATATGTTAAAGAGGAGAGGTCCCAGCACAGACCCCTATGAAACGCCACTGGTCACTTTGCCTTCCCTTGTTAGTGATCCATTGACAAGCACTCTCTGCATCCTATCTTGCAGCCAGTTGGTGATCCAGTTCACTATCTTATGACCAACTCCTGTATGCTCTAATTTGTTAGCTAGCCTTCTGTGGGGGAAAGTGTCGAAGGCTTTGCTGTAGTCCAAGTACACAATGTCCACTGCTCCTCCCTGGTCGACTGCTCTGGTGACCCAGTCAAAAAAGTCGATCATATTGGTTTGACAAGAGTGACCTGCTGTGAAGCCATGTTGTCTGGGGTCAGTCTTTCTGCTGTCCTCCAGGTACTTCACTATCCTCTCCTTTAGCAACGACTCCATAATTTTTCCTACCACTGAGGTCAAACTGACTGGTCACTAGTTTTCTGCTTCTTCCCTGCTTCTGCTCTTGTTTAAAGGTACTACTGTTGCCCTTTTCCAGTCCTGAGGTATCACTTCACTTTCCAGTGACTTGCTGAAGAGCTCAGCCAGTAGTGTGGTGAGTTCTTCCCTGAGCTCCTTCAGTAACCTAGGTAGATGTCATCTGGCCCCATTGCTTTATCTACCTTGAGCCTATTCAGTTCTTCTAGGACCCTTTCCCTTGTGAAGGGCCATGTGTCTGCTCTTGTGGCATTGTGTACTGACCTACTTAGTGTAGGACCCTTCCCGCTGTCTTCTATGGTGAAAACCGAGTAAAAGAAATAATTTAGTAACTCTGCTTTGTTTTCATCTGTCTCTGCCATCTTGCCTTCCTTTGTTGCTAACCTGACTATTCCCCCCTTACTCTTTCTTTTTTCCATATATATCTGAAGAAGGTTTTGTCTCCCTTCTTAGACCTCTGTGTTATTTTCTCCTCTGTCTGTGCTTTTGATCTCCTAACTGCCTTTCCTGCTTCATCCAGCTTGTTTTTGTATTCTTCTCTATCTAATTCACTTTAGTTTGTTTATATTTTGCAAAAGCCCTCATTTTTTCCTTGATTTTGGTTGCAACTTCCTTAGTGAACCAGAGTGGATTTTTCTTTCTTTTGGATTTGGTGACCTGCCTAGTGCTTGTAGCTGTGGCTGTATTTAAATCAGTTTTTAAGGCCTCCCAACAGTATTCTACATCTTCTGAGTTTCTAACGTCTAGCATGGATGTGACTATATGCTTCATTTCAGGAAAGTTAGCTCTCCTGGAATCTAGAACCTTGGTTTTAGTGTGACTAGTATTTTCTACCTTGTTCACTGTTAGCTAGATTATCCTGTGGTCACTGGTCCCCAGATTGACCCCTACTTGCACATCTGAGACTTTTATGCTGTTTGTGAGCACCAAGTCCAGTATTACCTTGTCTCTGGTGGGGGAATTCACCAGCTGTTGTAAACCTGCTGCTTGCAGTGCAAACAGGAACTCTTTGCTTTGTTCGAAGGATGCTGTGTATGAGGACCAATCCAGATCTGGCAGACTGAAGTCCCCCACCAGCAGCAACTCTCCCCTGTCTGCCATCATCAAGATGGTTTCCATGAGCTCTTCATCTATATCAGCTTCCTAGGATGGGTGTCTGCACATAACTCTGATCTGGATTGGGGCCTTCTCTCCAGCCCCGAGGATAATCCAAAGTGCCTCTGCCTTACTTTGCTTCCTTTGGATTTCTGTTGCATTGATATCCTCTTTTACATACAATGCTACCCCCCATCCATTTTTACCTTCTCAATTCTTACGGAATAACATGTATAGAATGGTGACATCCCATGTTTGTGGTTCCCGGTGAACCATGTTCCCATAACGGTGACCAAGTCTAACTCCGCGTCTGCTATCATGGCCATGAGATCGGGAATTTTGTTTATCAGGCTATGAGCGTTGATGCACATTGCCTTCCAACACTGTTTATTCTGGTTAGTTGAAGGCTTTCCCTGGCTCTATTGTGTATGTGTTTTGTGTTGCTTGTTGGGTGTATGATAGGAGCATATGTGTGCTTAACTAGTTGGTGATGGACAGGGGCACACAGCGACACCTGTGATATAAGGAGTGCCTGTACCACCCCCATCCACTCATTTAACTGACAAATATGGACATCAACCTTTTGACCAAGTGCTTGTGTACCTTCTTTAGAGAGGTGCAGGCGGTCGAATTTAAAAAACTCCCATTCCCAGAAGTTCAGCCAATTACTGATATACTGGTGACCTTTTTCCTGGCACTAGTTCCTCAGCCAGGTGTTAAATTCGGTGATGTCCTTTTCCCTGATCTTCTGCCTGCTGTCTCCCTTATGCCAGACAGGCAGAATCTCTGCGAAGGTGAGACCATTTGCAAGAGAAGAAAGTTTGTCACCCGGCCTGGAGATATTTTGTTTAGTTTCCTCCACTGACCTACTTTCATTTGTACCTATGTGGAGAATGACATGAGTGTTGTGGTCCACTGCATGTACAATCCTCTCAATGCGGCCTGTGTTGCTGCATGCTGATGTCCCCGGGAGGCACCTGACCACAACTGAAGCATGGTCCTGCTGGAGGTGAGGTTCTATACCCCTAATCATGGAGTCACCTATTATTAGAACAGGTTTCTTCTTTTCTCATTTAGCATGTTTAGTGGTGGGGTGCACCTCCTTCTGCTGGTTTGGATATGGAGAATGTTTGACATCCATTACACAACTTGGATAATCATCAACACCTTCTACACAAGTCACCCTGGGAGATAGTGGTGCGTATCTGTTCGATGTCGAAATAGGATTGGAACTCCCCTTTGCAGAGTATTGTTTGGTTGTTCTATGTTTCCTGACCACCTGCTAGCCCCTGGCCTATTTGTCCTTTGAGGTAGGGGTGCTTGTGCAGCATGTCTAGGACCTGTAGGCATGCAGCTGAGATTTAAGGTCTTTGAATGTGAAACATGTTGGACAGTGCCCCACTCTAAGGATGAAAGCCTTGCTAAACAGTGAGCCACATCAATTGCAGTTTACAAGATCCATGGTGGCCGTATTACTCTGTATAGGCTTTTAGGTGAGAATAGTTGATTGCTTTATAGCAATACTTGGATGAAAGAGAAGTATATGTGACTTCTGGCTGAGAGCTTTCTATTAGCCAACCACTATTTCAGTAGTGGGTACCTCAGTCGGTGATGATCACTAAAGCTCAGCAGACAGTGAAACTAGGGGCTGGACAGCTCTTGGTGTATACCTCCAAGGGGAGACCTTTGTGTTTGAGCTGTATGTATGCCCTGCCTTTGTAATTAGGAGCAGCAGAAAGAAATAATCATAAAACTTACAGACACTCTTCCTTATAACTAATTAATTTAAGCCAGTTCAAAAGCCTAGGATATTTTAGCCAGGAAAGATCCTTCTAGCAGGCCTGTGTGAAATTCCACTTACAGGAGTTTTGATTGTAAAACCCAGGTTAACTATGGGAATGTGACACATTAAAGATTATCAGGAAAATAAGATTTTGGGGAAGCACAATACTGACACCTGGTGGCCTAAATGGAAGGGCCAGACATTATTCACAGACTGGTGGGTGGTTGTCTATTTAAACTCTCCAGCACAGACACTCAGGGCCATTCTGTTTGGACTCTTTCTCCTGACCACGAGCGAACAGCTGCCAGCACAGAGATTACCTAAGGGCCAAAGGTTGCTATAGAAAGACTGCAGTATTTTGCAAACCAGTGATTCTCTGGACTTTGAAATCTTCATACCCAAGGTAGACTTATCTAACATGTTTTAATGCATTTTTCTGTATATTTTTCCAATTCAGTTTCGTATACTGTAACCTAAATTAGTATATGCTCTTTTTTAGTTGTAACTGCATTTATTTAATTATCTTAGTAAAAAAAAAATATTGTTTTCTAAAGAAATTCTGCCTGCATGAAGTTTATATATGTATAGTTGTGTGTGAATTGTGAAAACAGTATTAATAATCTGTGACAACTGCTAATTGCTTAGAGAGGCCACCATAAGCAACCAAACTGAGAAAAGGGTCTGTAAGGGATCTGTAAGGATAGGAAGAATACTGGAGTCTCAGGGATGGGTCTGCAGTGATTTTGAACCAAGTTGTTGCATGTTCTGTAGGGAGAAGGCCAAATCAGGTTTTTTACACTGCTACCCTGAAGAGAGTGTGATGCCTGGGTCTTCCTTCTTTGTGTAAAAGCCAAGGAAGGGTTCATATTTGGCCACAAGACTTGAGACTGGTATTGTCCCCTTATCCAGAGCTAGAGGGATGCCCTGGCTCCTTATGGCAGAGATGTAATCGTGACCTTGGCGAGCGTTCTAAAAGGACAAGTTATCCCTGCCCCCATCACAGATTGCATTTAAGGGTGGGCACTGTGAGCTCAGTGGGGCTGAATCCCAGGAGTGGGTTAATGATACCCAGCCCCCCATTCAACACAGAGGTACAGAGTTCAGTTTCAAAATATAAATGTCCAGATGCCCAAAAGTCTCTGCAATTACTGTAAATAAAAAAAGATAACAAAGGAAAAGGATTTCTCTCACCCATTTTATGTTGACAGTCTGTTCAATCCAAGTCCTTTAGTTAATCATCTGAAGCACTTCCAGGTGGAGGAAATAAGACATACCATGGAGGAATGGAACTGTGCAGAGTCCTTAGGCCACAACAGTCACTTCATTGCCTGGAGAAATAATATCAGGGATTCAGCTTTGTGGTTGCCTGTCCAAATGAGTCCAGTCCACTGACAAAGTGCTTGGTTTTCTTCCCACCCAGGTCCTGCACCAGCACAAAAGTTTTAAAGATGATAATTTCCTCACAGACGTGCCGGGAACACATCCTCTTAACAATATGCTGTATCTCATGTATCGCCATATTAGAACCTGTTGGGCCAAACTAATGTTTTTATGCAGCTTGTCAAGGGTGCCCCAATACATGAATCCTGGTGGTTCTCCTCGATGATGATATCCATTCTGGCAGGTATAGGTACATGTATTGGGGGTAGTCCCGCCATATCTTCCTCTGGATGATCCTTTTGACCTATGACCATTCAGGTAGGCTTCTCACCACGATCCTTGGGGCCTGACCATCTGGCAACCACACACCTCCTCATTATCTCAGCACCTGAGGATCTCCATCCTGGACCCTTTCATACTGTTCACACCTCTTACTGCTTTTAGCAGCCAGGCTGGATTGATCCTTCCAAGGGGTCAGGTACACAGATTCATAACAGGTCAGAATGTCCCTCTCCAAGTCATTATCACTAATTTCAACTGCTCTTTCCACAGGCTGGTCTTCGGGCTCAGGGTCAGTTGTCTTCTCCACTCCAGCAGGGGGGCTTCTGACTTCCATTGGCTTCTTAGGCTGCCAGTTTGGTTCTAGTGCAGCTGCACCCATTGGTTCTTTGGGCCACTCAGGGACAGCTTTTCTGGTACCAAAAAAGTCTTCAGAGGTTAGTAACCTCTTCTGTGTCCTACAGCCCTGACCCCTTCCTCAGGTCACTGATATTGGCACTTCAGAGACAGCTGCAATTTGTGGCTGAGCTCCTCCACTGGGCACAGGAGATTTCTGGGGGCTAAAGAGCCGATGGCTGACTTCCTCAACTTTCTGCACTGCTGGCACATTGAGCTGGCTACTTATTTCCTCCCAGCATTTGAGGGCCAATTCAGCTGATGTAACACATCCACTAGCTTTCTGGAAAGATGGCCATTCCACATTCATTGGGGCCTTCCACTGGCACCCCATGCATACTAGCAAAAGAGTCACTCCAGGGGCCTCGAACTGGCATAGAACACACTTGGAAATGGTGGACTTTTCAACCACATCCCACATCCACCTGATCATGCCAGAGGGGAAGGTTACCTTGGAAATCTGTGGAGATTTTGCCATCTTGCAGTTTGAAAATTATGTTTTCTCTTTCTCTGCATCACTTCTCACTCTCCAAGAACCTGTTTCAATCTCTCCTCACATGGGCCAAATGTGCCCAGCAATGGATAACTTCACCCCCAAAAGATTACCAAGTCCAATTGGCAAGGATGCCCTAGGGTATTTACATAAGCTGCACATTTTCTGGCTCTGTGAAGTGCACCATCTCTAGACCCACTGGTGCCACACTGTTCTTCAAGATGGTGCAAAATTCCTCGCTACTGTGCCATATTTGTTCAGTTCCAAAAGGTCAGAAAGAAAGTTCACAAAGTCTGTACCTTGTCAGAACCCATTGAGGGGGTCCAAAATTGTCCTAGCACCCCCAAAGTACCATCCCAGACAAGCCACCACATTGTAAGCCCCCCTCTCTAGTGTCTAGGGTTATGAGGTGGTAAATGTCCGTGGGGAAGGGAGCTCTCACAGCAGTAGAAAACTGAAGTTGTACATTACCAGGAATGGCTGGCATTGACAGGGTCCAATGCATGGGGTGCCATCTTCTGGTGCTGGGCTGGAAGAAAATTTCATGCAAGCAGGCATAAACAGTCCCAACAAATAATTGAAGTCCACATAAGCATAACGTTAACAGGGGGATCCCATTTTCTGAACAAATTTCATGGCACCGTTCAAACAATTTATCTGTACACTGAGCTGCGGGGGTCCTTACAGGAAGATTAGAGGATGCATTTTGGCCAAAATGGCCTCACTAAACTTGGGCAGCTTTCTTCTGGGCTGGGCTTGCCACTACTGAAGTTAGGCATCATTTCGCCAGGGCTGAATCAAGCCCTGCAAAAGTCAGCAGGCAAAACTAAAGTCTCTATCCCTCTCTTCCCCTTTGCTCGTTTCTCTACTGATTCAAATTTGGGCTTTAGCAGCAAGCCCTTAGAAATGGGGCTACCACACCTTCTTCCCTCTTCAGTTCCAGGCCAACTTTCAGACCGTGGCAAGTGACTCACCCTTTCTGGCATAGGGCAGACATCCCCACAATGGCTGCCACAAACCGGTTTGGCATTCTGAAATTGGTGCCATCTGTCTCCCTCCAAATGCTTCTCATTCACTGAATCTGGGTCCTGGTGAGTGACTTCCCCTTTCAGCTTCATGAGCAAACAGCCAACCAGACCACCAGAGCTGCCACAACTAGGTTACATTCTGACTCTGGGGCTAGTGATCTCAATCTTCCTTGCGGGCTCTCAATTCTCCCATCTGGTATCTCTCGCTGTCTCTCTCTCTCTCTCTCTGTCTTGCTAAACCCAGGCTGCACATTGTTCAGGACTCAAACTCTCTGCTCCCCAAGACTTCTTTGCTCCAGCCATGGATCTCATAGTTTGCTGCCAGAGAGGACATTACAGGAGAAACACAATGTGGGCCACCCCATGGACCAAGCTATGGCTGCCGCCACATCCTCGTCGTACTACAGATGCCCCAACCCATGGAAACTTCTGGACCCACTGAGAGCGGGGCAATCGGCTCTGTTGTCCCCCAGGGACCCCTGTTACACCCATCTATCTCTACATTCTCTTTCTTTCTCGCCCAATTAGTGCCAAAACCCCAAAATTTATAACCTCGAAAACCACCGTTAACCTCCAACCCATGGAGCTCCCACCAGTGTGGCAGAAGGCAATGTAAGCATTTAATTACGGAACCCAAAACACGACCTACCATGTACAAACCATGTACACACCCCATGGGGTGAGGGGGGTTGTACTGAGTCATAAAAATATTTAAAAAATGTAATTATATGAACACCCTGGGTGGGATATTCAGAGTGCGCTAGGCGGGGCGCAAGCCTGGAAGCAGTGCAACTGGGATGCACCAGGGGGTGTGCTGGGCATTATTCAATGGTGCTGCACCATGGCTCAGCACCTTTGAATATGACAACGTGTCCTCCCCCATTGCGCATGGCGCAGTGGCACTGAGCCAGCGCAAGTGGCAAGAGAGGAGCAGGGGGATGCGCCAGAACAAGTGAGGTTGTGCTAGGTGCAAGAACCACGATATTCAGTGGTGGATATGCAAATGGGGTCATAATGCATGCAAGGCACAACTGGGGCC
Source organism: Neoceratodus forsteri (assembly GCA_016271365.2). Classification (NCBI taxonomy): domain Eukaryota; kingdom Metazoa; phylum Chordata; order Ceratodontiformes; family Ceratodontidae; genus Neoceratodus; species Neoceratodus forsteri. Next base: position 867,568,932 of record CM028130.1, read on the forward strand.
ATTAGCATGTCATTATGGCCCTATTTGCATGCAGGTGCGCCGATCCCCGGCGACTTGTGCCTGGTGCCCTGCCAGGCTGCAGCCATCGGGGACGGATGCCCCCTGCACATCGCAGCAAAGTGCCCCAATGCCCCATCATGGGCATAAGTATAAAATAAAACATGTCCTATATCCCTGGTGGTCCAGTGGACCGCTGCCAGCCCGATCGCAGGCATAAGTATACAAACATACATGTCCCATATCCCTGGTGGTCCAGTGGACCGATACAGGCCAGATTGAGGGCGTAAGTATACAAAAATACATGTCCCATATCCTGGTGGTCAGTGGACGCTGTCAACCCTGATCGTGGGCATAAGTATATAAAAGCATTTTAAATTATCCCTGGTGGTCCAGCAGTACCCCCCTCTCCACCTGCCCACTGAGCCCCCACCGCCCCCAGTCAGCGGCGGGTGGCAGCTCCCCACCATGTCGCCGGCCGCCCGCCGACTGACTGCGTACAGTATGGCTGTATGCCCATTGGTCCACAGTGCATGCCAATGGGCGTGCAGACAGTGCCATACTACACAGTCCAGATATGTGAATGGATCCATTCACATATCAGGACTATGTACTATGCACTCTGCACTCCCATTGGCCCACACTGTGGACCAATGGCGTCACAGCTGTACTGTGCACAGTCAGTTGGGGCGCCTGGCAGCTTGCAGGTGGGGAGCTGCTGCCCGCCGCTGACCGGGGGGGGAGTGGGGTGGCGGGGCTCAGTGGGCGGGTGGGGAGGGGAGTACCGCTGGACCACCAGGGATAGTTTAAAATGCTTTTTATATACTTATGCAGGCGATCAGGCTGACAGCGGTCCACTGGACCACCAGGGATATGAGACATGTATTTCTTTATACGTATGCCCACAATCAGGCTAGAAGCAGTCTACTGGACCACCAGGGATATGGGACATGTATTTCATTATACGTATGCCCACGATTGGGCTGGAAGCGGTCCACTGGACCACTAGGGATATGGGACATGTATTTCTTTACACGTATGCCTGCGATCGGGCTGGCAGCGGTCCACTAGACCACCAGGGATATCATTTCTATTACAATGCCCACGATTGGGCGTGGGGGGGCGCGACGCCGACAGACCCTGGCTCTGGAGCTCGGGTGGCCACCCACAGCTGGCGGCTGCCGTATTGCGCCCTGCAATATGGCAGCTTACCTGTGGGTGATCGACCCTTGCTCCTGTTTCTTTCTGGCTTGACTTTGAGCACCAGTGTGCGGCGCAAGTAGGGGTTGCACCAGCATATGCACCGCACATCCCAGACTGAATATCAGGATGTGCGGAATATGCATGGGCATGCCCCCCGCACTTACGCCACATACATTACTGGTGTGCCCTGGTGCTTTGGGATCTGTGCAGTGCAACATCCCTTTTTGAATATTGTGCCGGGGCACATCAGTGGGTTGCGCCATGCGCAACCCCTTTGAATATCCCACCCACTGTATGCAAGACAGGTATACTGTATATAGGAACAAAACAAGGATATCATTTGGAACTCAAGAAGATAATTAAAAGACTGTAAATGGACAGTAATAGCTAAGAGATTAAAACAGCTTAAACTAAAACAAAATGAACCCTTAAATCCCTCATCATGTTGAAGGCTGTCAGCTCCTACTGCTAGGATCAAAATGTAATATTTTGTCTCTGGGTAGAACACTCTCTCCTGGTTGGAAAACAGCCAAGGGCTGAGATTGAGGAAATTCTTATTTTTTTAATCCCTTTGCCCACTACCATGGCCCAGTGCCAGAAAGTAAAGGAACGTGTTTCCATGACAATCCCTCAGAGCTGTTTCGTTGACAATCTCTTGGGCTTACATTACCTCATTTTATATAAGGAAGAAATTATGGAATGGAATATAAAGCCTATTGTGATGGTTACAGCGATACTTACTGTATTTCACACCAGTAAAGATCCTGTGCTTTTTAAAAGTTTTTCTTTCCTTCCTTCCTATTTTAGTTGTCTTTACATTGGTGTATGTTTATTTTAAAATCATCCTTAAGGATCACAGTCGACAATGGAGTTGCTCACCCAGGAATTTACTTGGTTTCACATCCTATTGAAAGTACAGAATTGCATCTACAACACTGAAACAACCTTTTGGGTGCTAAAGTATGGCGTACAGTAACTACAGATATGCCTACAGGTGAGGTTTGATTCTATGACCTTCAGTGGTATAATTTCACAGAATCATGTTGATTGCAAAGCTTCATCTTAGCAGATTTAGTATCCAGCTTGGGAGGAGATGGAAAGAGGGCCTGCTAGGGGTTACTTGGTATTTCAAACCTCCTCTCCTCCCACAGTGGTAGTCTATTCATTATTATTACTGTACTACATTGCCATCTTTGTGTTTTATTTATTTTCTTTGTCCTGTCCCCACGTCATTGGTCATGCCTCTTCATGCCAACTTACCTTGCCCCATTACCTGGCTTCTTATGGGCTTACCTTTATTCAGTGTCACCCATGGTAGGGGCAACAGGACTACCAAATTCCTATTTCCATCATGGATCCATATCTGGTGGATGGCCAAGTCACTGGTGCAAGATCTGCAGGAGGGAAAGAGTCATCCTGCATTTGCTGTGGCTTTTCAGTTTTTTAGTACCATGCCCTCAGGACCCTGGTGGTTGGGGTGCACCTGAACACCTACACAAGTGTGAACAGCATGGAAGGGAAGGGGACATTGTTTAACCAGGAAAGGCACACTAAGTGAGAGCTTGTTTCCAGGCATGTTCTGGGAGCTCAAGGAAGTTAAGTGACTTGCTCAGGGTCACACAGTGTACAAATGGGGACTGATGGGATTCAAACCCAGGTCTCTAGGTTTGCAGCTCAGTGTCCTTAACTACTGTGTTATACTGCCTCCCAGTAGGCATCCTCCCTACCCTAGAAGCTGCTCTAACTGCACTTCCACCAAGGGTCACCCAGGTGGCAGTACTGCAGTGGAGCCAGCTGACCTCCCTCCCAGAGAAGGAGATAGAGAGCACCTTCTAGGACACACAGTTTTCCACTTTCCCCTGGCCGGCCCATGATGACCCTGGCTTATTAACAAACCTGGGACACCAGCATTGCAAGTCATAACCCTACTGTTGCACTGACAGGCCGGCTCAATGCAACATTCTATGGAACATCATGATGTCATGCTGGGATAAGCTGTGCCTAATTAGGAAGACACGTAGGGCCCAATCCACAGAGCAGTCATGGCCCATCTGTTCATGTGTGGCACTCTGTGGCATACACAGAGGGGGCTACACACTTCCTCTGCACCCAATCCCATTCCACCCACATGTCTATGTGGGCAGTTGTGTCCTGGCAGACATGGGGTAAGGACATGTGTCCACATGAGTCACATATTGAGTTCTGTGCCAGATGCTGGGAGCAAAGGGCAGCAGTATTATGCTACCCAGAGGGCATTTCACCATGTACAGTATAACTAAACCACAAAAAAGTACAGTAAATGGAATACCATGCAGAAAGACAAAATCAAGGGTTATGGCAGTGACTCCAGACAAGTTAGAAATAGATGTTAAATGTAAAAGAACAGTATCTATCCTTACATGACTAAACCTGCGAGAAATCTAGGGTACTGTCAAAACCATTTTGGGTGCATAAACTTTATTCTTTTAGTGTTCCTGTACAGGTTTTGTCATTTTAACAGCAGATACCTAAAAACATTCACATAGTGTAGATGCTCTTTTTTCGGAGAGCACTTCAGGCAAATTGTGGAAAAAATATTGTTCTTGTAAACTTTCTCCTTCGTGTTTTCCTTGCTGAAGAAGCAAAACATGTAGTAAATGAAATCTGATTTTCCCAACTATTTGCACAGATTTAGAACTGGATATGAACTATGCAAATTCACTCTGTCTGAACTCTGTAGCCCTTAAATGTGGTAGGAAACAACTTTTCTACCTTTAGTTACCCTTCTGTTTTTTCTTTTAGTGCCTGTGCAATATTCTGGTAGGTTTTTACCTGTTAAATTAACAAATTTCTGTTAATGCCTTTATTGCTACCTTGAACCCTACTTATTTCTGCAGCTAGGGTTTTCTCTTTTCATACTCTCTATACATTCTTTGACCTGAGTTACTCCATTCCAAAAATTCAGATGAACAGAAGGGTATTTAAAAACACAATTGGTAACATAAAAGTAAGCATTATACCCATGACGTTTTTGTAACAAGTTCTACCGCTAACACTTTACGCTTTTAATCAGACCTCAAGATAGGTCACTGTGAGACATGAGCACAAAGTAGGACCAGTGAAAGCAAAGTCCTGCTTTCCCTTCAGGCTGTGAACCTTAGGGGCCACAGGATCAAGGCCTTCTATGGCCTTTAGACCACATTTTGTTTTACAAGGTTTCAAGATCCAGTGAGGTACAGGAGGTGGTGAGGGAGAAAAAAGCTGCTTACAGAAGATATAAGCACTCATGAGGGGACGTTGACAAGGGGGATCACGATAGGTTAGACAAAAAGGTAACCAAGATGGTGAAAGCAGCCAAGGTGAGGATGGAGAGGCTATCACAGGGGATCAAACATGTGGGAAAATGGTTCTTTAGGTACATCAGGGAAAAGAGGAAAGTGAATGGGCAGATTAGCAGACTGAGGTCAGGGAGGGGGTGGAATGAGGAGGCCAGGGAGCAGGCAGAGGTACTTAACGAATACTTTGCCTCGGTCTTCACAAGAGATGATGGGGGGACATCACCAGAAAGGGAGAGGTGGGCTAGAAATGAAGAAGGGGGAGAGCTCTCTGACAGTGAAATTCCCATTGGTAGGGTAAGGGAGGCCCTTAAGTCCCTGACAACGGACAAGGCACTGGGTCCAGATGGCCTTCATCCCAGGGTGCTGAAGGAGATGGTGGATGCCCTTGCTGCACCTCTGGTGGACTTTTTAACTCCTCCCTACAGACGGGTTGGGTGCTTCAGGATTGGATGATAGTGCATGTTGTGCCTGTCCACAAAAGTGTCTCTCGGGAGGCACAAAGTAACTACAGGCCTGTCAGTCTGATGTTGGTGGTGGGCAAGATGATGGAGGCAATCTTGAAGGAGAGGCTGGAGGAGTTCCTGGAGACACGGGGCCATCTGGATGATCACCAACATGGCATTGTTCAGGGCAGATCGTGGCAGACTAACCTTGTTGAGTTCTATTATTGAGTGACAAAGGCGCTGGACCAGGGAAAGCCAGTAGATGTCCTCTTTTTATACTTCAGCAAGGCGTTTGACTTGGTACCACACCCAGGGTTGCTGAGAAGGCTAGGGAATTGGGGGTAGGGAAAGGGATGGTGAGGTAGATAAGGAACTGGCTAACTGGGAGGTTCCAGAGGGTGGTGGTTGGGGGGGAGGCATCATCTCCAAGGAGGGTCATTAGTGGGGTCTTGCAAGGGTCAGTGTTGGGTCCACTCCCATTTAATACTTATATCTTAGACATCAGAAATGGTATCAGGAGTGAGATGAGCCTCTTTATGGATGACTCGATGTTGGGGGTGGGGGTGGATGGGGAGGAGGGTAGAAGAGCCCTACGGGGGACCTGGAGACTCTGGAGAGGGGGTCGTGCACTTGGAGATTGAGGTTCAATTCCAAGAAGTCTAGGGTTCTCCATTTGTGGCTTAGAAACCCGGGTCATGAGTATTTTTTTGGCTGGGGAAAAACTGCAGGTTTCGGGGATAGAAAGGATCTTGGGGTGAAAGTGGATGCCAAAATGAATAACTCTAAGCAGTGTAGGAGAGCTGTGGCTAAAGCGAATAAAATGCTTAGGTGAATTGCCAGGGGGATAACCTCAAGGAGATGGGAGGTACTTCTCCCTCTGTATAACTGCCTGGTTAGACTGCACCTAGACTACTACATGCAATTTTGATGCCCGTACTTAAAATAGGACATTGCGCTTCTGAAGATAGTCCAGAGGAGAGTGACCAGGATGATGCAGGGCCTGGGAGAGAGATCCATTTGTTTTAGACCTATTTTGACCCTCTAGTTGCCCTTTGCAGTCAGGGCTCCCTTGTGTCTATTCCATGCATTCTTGAATCCCCCCACAGTGTTGACACTTACAGCTTCTTGGGGCAGGCTATTCCAGGTGTCCACCACTCTTTCTGTGAAGAAAAACTTGCTGGTGTTGGTAGAGAACCTCCTTCCTTGCAGGCTGAGGTCATGTCCCCTAGTCCTGGAGCCCTTCTTGAAGTGAAAAAGTTCCTGTGCCTGTACCTTGTTAATGCCTTTTATGTACCTGAATGTTTCAATTATGCCCCCCTCTCTCTTCTCTGCTCCAGGGAGTACATATTCAGTTCCCTAAGTCTTTCCTCATAGGACATGGACTGCAGAGCCTGAATAACTTTTGTCTCCTTTCTCTGTACTGTTTCTACACACTCAATGTCCTTCCTGAGGTGAGGCCTCCAGAATTGTACTCCATACTCCAAGTGAGGCCTGACCAGTGATCTACACAGTGGTAGTACCACCTCTCTCTCCTCCTGCTCATGTTTCCCCTCCCAATGCAGCTCAGCATTCTGTTGCCTTCAATGTTGCCTTCTCACACTGCTTACTAACCTTCAAGTCATCTGAGATTTTGATTCCCAGATCATGTTCCTGGTCTGAGTCCACCAGTCTTTCGCTTCCTAGGTAATACTCCTTTCTTGGATTTTTTTTTCATATGTGCATGACCTTGCACTTTTTGGCGTTAAATCTCAGCTACCACACTCCAAACCATTCTTCTAGTTTCTTGAGGTCAGCTTCCATCTTGCTCACTCCTTCTGAGATGTCCACCCTGTTACATATCTTGGTGTCATCTGCGAACTGACACATCTTCCCTTCCAGTCCATCAGTGATGTCTGCTATAAAAACATTGAAGAGCAGAGGCCCCAGAACTGAGCCCTGGGATACCCTGCTGTTCACCCTGCCTTCCGTTGATTGCATTCCATTAACCTGTACCCTTTGGGTTCTGTCTTGTAACCAGTTTTGTACCCATCTGACTACTTCTGAGGAGAGACTTGAGGAGCTAAACATGTACTCCCTGGAGGAGAGAAAGAACAGAGGGGATATGATCGAGGCCTTTAAATATCTAAAGGTGGTGAACAGGGTCAGTCTTAATAGGGTGTTCCAGATAATGGATGAGGGGGCCACTGGGGGCATTCCATTTTGCTGGTTGGCAGGAGGCTCATAGGGGGAAGACTAGGAGATGCTACCTTATAGAAATGGTGGTGGACCCATGGAATGCACTGCCTGCAAAGTTGTTGGTTGTGTGTACAGTGGAGGGATTCAAGAGGGGCTGGTACAGATACAGGGGGAAGGTAAAACTGAAAAAATGGCAGATCTGGAGGTGCACCTCTGTTGGGGGATGGGACCGAGGGGATTTTCAGGGGAAGTAGGGAGGGCAGCAATGGTGTTCTGACCGGGTGCTGATTTTCAAGCAGACTCAATGGACGTTTAGGACTACTCCGCTGGCAAGTTAGTATGTTAGTATGTCAGTATGTAAGAAATCTAGAATATATCCGGGGTTTCTAACACAACAGTTGATGGGGACCGGGTGGGGACAAAAGCACTTAGGTTTTCTTGGTGTTTTATAAAGATCTAATTCCAATGCACAAGTCCATAGCCATTTCAACCACTGACATTGCAATGGACAGGAAAGTTTATTTTTGTTGTTGAACATTGTTATTCTAAAATTAGCTAAAAAGAAATATCATACTGTTCCATGTATCCTGGAAAATAAATGCTTTTATGTGTGACCTTGGTGGATATATGAACTTATATTTAAGTGTCAAAACAGTGTCAGTAGCTCAGTGGGTAGTGTGCTCACCTCTGGGGCCAGAAGATTAGAAGGTCATGGGTTCTAGCCCCATACCAAGCACTTGGGTTTATACCCATAACTAACACTGCAGTGTAGTATGTGGGGATGCTGCACTGTTGAGGTGCCATCTTTCAGATAAGATGTTAACACAAGGTCCCTTCTGCAGATCTCTGGTTGCTGTCCAGATGGAAATTATTCTTACTGATAAAGAGTAGGAGGTTTCCCAGGTGTCATGGCCAACATTCACATTCATGAAACCCACCCCCAGGAAACACCTGGAAACAAGCTGACACAGCTTAGTGTGCCTTTCCTTGTCAAAAATTATAAACAAATTTAAAAACAAGTGGAAATGTTTGAACGCCATATGGTGTCTAAACTGCAACATGTCACAATTCCAAAATGATGTCAGCTCTGCCAGGTAATGAAGTAAATGTAATTTTTCATTTCATACAGTGTTACATCTAATGCTATAAGTTGTGTAAGTAACCTCAAATATCAACATAAGAATTATTATTGCTGTATGGGTATTTCACAGTTGATGCAAGACGGTTTCGGACATTACCATAAAACAATCACTGAATGCTTTTCCTGTAACAAATAATAAAATATCCACAACATTTCCTAGTAAGATACATAAAATTTTATTGTGTGCTTTCAGCAACCATAATAGCATGGTATTTATTGGCTTCTCTGTGGCATTAACGAAAATTGTTTAGGTAAGGCAAGGCAGCTTTAATCTGTAGGTTCCCAATCCCAGATGCTCTAAGTACCTTACTATCATAACAAAAACAATAAAAAATATAAAATACAGCAGAGGTGTTAAGATGTTAAATCACAACACCAGACCCATAAACCATATAAAAAAATTGTTTTTAAAAGGATTTTAAAAGTTTCAGTCAATGGGGCTTCTCTCACTTGGGAAGAGAATTCCATAACACTGGGGCTGGTACTGCAAATGCACAATCCCCCGTGGACTTTAACTGGGATCTATACACTGAGTAAAGACTCACCTCAGATGAACAAAGTGGATGGCCATGGATGTACATGATCTGGAGATGTTTTAAATACCAGGGTCCAGTCCATGCAGGGCCTTGTAAGACAACAAGCATACCCTGAAATTGATGCACCACAGAACAAGCAACCAGTACAGTGCATGGAGAACTGGCGTGATATGTTCAAACCAAGAGGTCCCAACAACCACCAAGGCTGCTGCATTCTGGACCAGTTGCAAGCAATGCACCAACCTCGAGGATAACCCTAGGTAAAGGGTGTTGCAATAATCCAATGTAGATGTGACTAGGGCATGCACTTGGGTAAACAGATTAGTAGGTACTGTACAAGAAAGGACTTAATCCAGCAGATGTTTAGAAGATATAAAAATCAAAATTTACTGCAGACAACAGCTACCACCCATGTCAACTTGGAATCCACAGTGACTCCCAGATTCCTAACCCTATCCACCGCTCTGAGAGGGACATGATTTAACAATGGTAAAACAGCACCCACACCATTCATTGCTGATCTATGCCAGCCTGGTCCACCAGCATCACCTCCATCTTAAAGGACTGAGTTTAAAACAGCTGGTAGCCATCTAGTATTGAATTTCCTTAAGGCGGTCACTCAGCCCCAAGACCACAGCACCCTCATCAGGGGAACAAAACACATACAGTTGGGTATCATCCACATCGCAAAGAAAGGACATGCCACAGGATGTAATGATCTCCCTCAATGGCAGCATGTCAATGGCAAACAACACAGGGGCAAGAACCAAACCCTGAGGCACAACACAACACATCACATCACTGCTCAGGTTGTAAGAGCCCAGTGCCACATGTTGCATCCTGCCAGATAAGCAGGACTCAAACCACTGAAAACGTCAGTGTGGAGAGTCCTACATAGTGCCTGAATCATACCAACAGCACCCCATGGTCCACTGTGTAAAACAGAGAGGAAAGGTCAAGAAGGAACAGAATGGAACAAAGTCTGCTGTCCCTTGCCTAGAGAAGACTGTGCTGCACCTTAAGCAGGACAGTATCAGTAATGCAGAGAAGCCAGAAACCACACTAGAAAGGATCAAGTTAGATACAGAAAAAATTGGACACTCATCAATTTCTGGAAATAATGCCACAGGACCAAATGATTTTTTTACCAAATAGTAAAACTTCATATTATTTGTTCAAAAGGTAAAATTAGTGCCAGCATATCAATCTCTATCAGCCAATATCTGATACCTGAAGCCCACCTTACACCTAACTCTTTTCGGATCTAATGATCCTTTATCAAAGGCCTTTGATAAAGGATCATTAGATCCGAAACACAACAGATTTAATCCTAGATCTTGTACTGACTAACGGGGAAAGGATCACAGATCTCCAGGTAGAAGGCCATCTGTGGGCCAGTGACCATCACATGGTATGGTTCAATTTGGCCACTAAAACTAAATCATCCCATTCCAAGGCAAAAATATGGGACTTCAAAGGAGTTTACTTTGGTAAGATGGCCAACAGAGTTAAGCTAGCCCTGGCAAGAAGATAGGTGATGGGGGTACAGGCAAAGTGGGAAAGCATTAAGGATGCAATACTTGAAGCCACATCCCACTGTTTTAGAGAGAAAAGCAAGAGCAAAAGAAGGAGGAAACCACTTTGGTTTTCAAAAACAGTAGCAGAAAAGGTCAGAGCCAAAAGGCTAGCCTACAGGAAATATAATGGAACACAGCGGGACGAACATAAGGAGGCATACCAAACTTCCACAAGGGAAGCAGGGAAGGCAATAAGGCAGGCAAATAGCCAAACCAAGGAAACACTTGCACGAACAGTAAAAGAAGGGGAGAAGACTTTCTATAGATACATTAGTGAAAGGAGAAAGTACAGAGGGAGTATTGCTCAGATCAAAGGGGACTAGGGGTGTGTGTCTATGGAGAAGGACCAAGGAAAAGCATCTATCCTAACTAGATACTTCAGCTCAGTATTTACTGATGAGAAGGGAGGGCAGGGCTCAGCACTATGGACAGAGGGGGGAGGGAGGTGTGCATTAGTCCCTTTACAAAAGAAAGGGTCCTACAAGAGCTTGCTAAGCTTAGGGTGGACAAATCAATGGACCTGATGGCATACATCCCAGAGTACTAAAGGAGCTAAGGGTGGAACTAGCACAGCCATTAGGAGAACTGTTTAGTGAGTCTGTGAGCACAGGAGAGGTCCCAGAAGATTGGAGAAGGGCTCATGTGATCCTGCTCCACAAGAGAGGTAACAGGGAGGAGGCAGGGAACTACAGACCAGTCAGTCTTACCTCAGTAGTAGGCAAGATTATGGAGGCACTCCTTAAGGAAAGGATAGCGCCATTCCTGAAATCCATAGGAGCAAAAGATCCAAGAGCCAAGACAGCATTGGTTTACAACTTGAAGGTCCTGTCAAAGTAATCTCATAGGTTTCTTTGACTGGGTAACCAGAGTGGTGGACCAAGGGGGTGCAGTTGATGCTACCTACCTTGACTTCTGCAAAGCTTTTGATACTGTTTCACATAGAAGATTGATTAATAAGTTGGGTAGGCTCAGGGTGAGTCAGAAGTTGGTCAACTGGGTGGCAAACTGGTTGGTGGCCAGAAAACAGAGAGTGGTGGTAAATGGTATATTGTCACAAGAGATGCAAGTCACAAGTGGGGTACCTCAGGAATCAGTCCTGGGGCCAGTCTTCAATATCTTCATCTGTGACATTTCAGATGGACTGGAGGGTAAGGCTTGTCTGTTTGCAGATGACACCAAGATCTGCAACCGAGTAGATGATCCAGATGGAGTGGGCAGAATAAGAAGAGATCTGGACAAACTGGTAAAATGGTCGGAAGAGTGGCAACTGGGGTTTAACACAAAGAAGTGCAAGATCATGCACATAGGGAAGAGAAACCCTGAAGCCACCTATAGCTTGGGAGGGGAGTTGCTGGCAATCACAAGGGAAGATAAAAGACTTGGTCATCATCATTACAGATGACCTGAAATCATCCAAGCAGACCACTAAAGCAGTAGGTAAGGCTAGAGAGAGATGTTGGGGTGTATCAGTAGGGGTATCGCAAGTCATAACAGGGAGGTAATAATCCCTTTTTGCAAGACACTGGTTAGGCCCCATCTGGAGTACTGCATGCAGTACTGGAGGCTGCACCTGCACAAGGACATTAACCAAACTGAGGCAGTCCAGAGAAGGGCAACCAAAATGGTGCAGGGACTGTGGCAGAAAACATGAAGACAGATTAACAGTGTTCAATATGTACATCCAAGAGCAAAGGAGGAAGAGAGGTGATATGATCGAAACATTCAAACATCTAAAGGGCATTAACAAGGTGAAAGAGTCTAACATGTTTCAATATAAGAAAAATAGCAGGACAAGAAGACACAGCATGGGGAAGGGACTGAGAAAAGGGGTGTATGCCATAATGAACAGAGAGGGACAAACAGGGTGGCCACATTCCACCATGGCAGGCATCTTCAGAAAGGTTGTAGGCTGCACAGGCTGTGGGATGGCAATAATTCTCAATTGGGCCTGGAGAGAGGGAGGCTGCCCACTCTGTAGACAGCTATCTTGTATCAGGAGTGAAGTATATTGGTTAAGGAGTAAGCTGGGGGAGGTGTTCAAGGATAAGGGGTGTGGATATGGGCGGCAGAAGGGTGGGACTGACAGGAGGCTGGGGCAATGCTCAGAAATTACAGGACATTATGTTACAGCAAGCAGGAGGGGGGGATATTAGGGACAGAGGTCCCTTAGATAGGGATGTTGACGCTAAGGGGAAAACGTACGGGGTAAACATTCCAAATATAAAGAGAGTGGAGGAGAAAGAGTCAGGAGGGGCTGTTGTGGGGAAGCCTAAAAGAGCAGACTGTGGGAGGGGAGCTCCTAAGGGGAACAGGGCAAGAGGGGAGGAAGAAGGGCAGTTTAGAGGGGCAGTCGGGGAAAACTCAGGTTACTTGGTGGGGGCTGGCATAGAGTGTTACAATAAATTTGAGCTACTAAGCAACCTAGAGGGGGAGGAAGGGGTTGGTGGAAATGAGGAAACTGATACAGAGGCCGGGAGGAGGGAGGAGGATACCCATAGGGCATCACAGACCGGCAATGGAAAGGATAGAAATAGTCCCAGAGGGAGAAGGGGAAACATAAATGTTAAGCGGATTGGGGAGATGCAACATATTGCAGACTTGAGGGAGGAGATCATGACTGGAGAAACTGGGAGACAAGGAGGCGGGGAGGGGCCCCCCTTCAGCAGGGGGGTCTGTACCAAGGATGGGGCCTTAGGTAAAGGGGACCCAAAGAGAGCCTCTGGAGTAGGGTACTATTACAAGGGGGAGGATGATGGTTTGGGGAAAGGAAACCATCAGGGCCAGGATAAATGGTTTGGATAAAGAGGGTTAAAGGGACACCTATTTGGGGGGTCTGAGTTAAGTGGGCAAAATAACAAGGGAGGCAGAAAGGGAGGGTGACAAGGGGTCTCTAATAAGGCAGGAAGACTCCCATGGAATTGAGATCATGAATAAAGGGGATAGAGGGTTGAGAGTGCATAGTGGAGTAACCATAAGGGTGATGGCGGTGAGGTTCTGTTATTGGGAGACTTGATGATTAGGAGTATCCACTGGGAGGGACAGGGGTGGATGCCATAGCCAGGTGAAGGTAGTAAGTATCTCTGGGCTGACAGTGCACAGAGCAAAGTTCATGGTGTACGAACTGATTAGGGATTGTGGAGGGAAACCGGATTTCCTGGTGCATTTGAGAACTAACGATCTAGAGGGAAATAGCATTTTGGAAATCCAAGCAAGGTTCCAAGAACTTGCCAGAGTCTGTTGGGATAATGGATGCAACATTTCCTTTTCGAAGATATTGCCAGTACCTAAGGCCTCAGTGGAGAAAAAAATGAAGATCACAGAAGTTAATGACTGGCTCAGGAAGTGGGGTGAAAAGAGTGGGTTGAGGGTGTTTGGGAACTGGAAAGGAGTTTGGGAGGATAAGGGACTGTATGCCAAGGACAGGCTTCATCTTGCCCCATTAGGGAAGGAAGTCCCTAAACAGGGGGTGGCTGACTACATTCAAGAAAGGTGGGGTTTAAACTTGTGGGGGGAGAGGGATAAGGGAAGGGCTGACCAGAAGCCCTCTCCTCCAGATGAGGGGAGTAGCCTTCAAACCCAAAGGGGGAGGGGGAAACAGACTGGGGAGGAGGTTTCAGGAGGAGCAGAGGGAGGATGGAAGTATAAGGAACCTGGGTGGGGTTCGACAAAGGGGATCAGGGATAAGGGGGGGGTGGTGTTAGTAAATGCCAGGAGCTTGGGAAACAAGTTGCCAGAGTTCCAGGCCATGCTGTTTGAGGGGGGTGTGGATGTGGCAGCGGTCACAGAAACGTGGGCCAACAAAAACCATGACTGGAACCTAAACGTGCAGGGGTACACTATGCTTAGGAAGGATAGAAAGGAGGGCAGGTGGGGGGAGTGGCTATGTTCATTAGAGATGACATAGAAATTGCTAGGGTAGAAGAGGCAGAGGGAAATGTGGAGGCCTTATGGGTTACCTTACGAACTCCAGCAGGAGGTAAGGTCAAGCTGGGTGTAATATATAGGCCCCCGGGGATGGGTGATGTTCTGGAGGATGGTTTGATGGACAACATCATTGCCCAGTGTGGACCAAAACGGGAAGGAGTGATGTTGAAGGGGGACCTTAATATGCCAGGTACAAACTGGGGAGCCATGTCCTTTAAGGTGGCCAAGGAGCAGAGGCTGCTGGACGGCTTCCAGGATGTGTTCTTAACACAGCATGTGATGGAGCCCACAAGGGAGGGGCATGTCCTGGATGTGGTTCTGGCAGATGGGGATCTGGTAAGGGACCTGGTTGTAGGGGATCCCCTGACTGAGAGCGACCACAATACTGTCTGGTTTCAAATAAGCATGGGGGGAGGGTGGGAGAGATCTAGGACACTGGCAGTGGACTTCAGGGGGACAGACTTTGTGGGCATGGGAAATATTCTCAAGGATCACTTGAAAGGGATTACATCAATGATAAATGTGGAAAAGAGATGGGAGGTCATAAAACCGGGACTTCATGAGGCAGTCAGGACCTGCGCTAAGGTGAAACATAAGGGAGCAAGGTCATGTAAACCATGCTGGTGGTCCAGTGAGGTTCAGGTAGTGGTCAGAGAAAAGAAGGTGGCCTACAAAAAATATAAAATAACAAGAGGGGATAGGGAAAAAGAAATGTACCATCTTGCATCTAGAAAAGTCACCCAGATGGTGAGGAGGGCAAAGCCCAGTAAAGAGCAGCGGCTGGCACAGAGGATACATGAAGGGGAAAAGGGGTTCTTCCAGTACATTGAGGACTGGAGAAAAACTAAGGGCCATCTAGGCAGATTGAGATCAGAAGGAGGATGGGTGGAAGAGGTGAGGGACCAGGCAGAGGTATTAAATGAGTACTTTGCCTCTGTGTTCAGTAGGGAGGGGGATGGGATATCTACAAAGCAAGGCACAATGACAATAGAAGAGGTAGTGAGTGGGATCAGGGAGCAACAGAAATGAAGCAAGAGGGAGGGAGGGAGGGAGAGGTACCCCAGGGGTGTCACATCAGGATAAGGACAAGAAGGCCAGTAAGGCGGAGGGGACAGATGATGCTGTCTCCACCGGAAGGGTGTGGGTAGCCCTCTAGGCCCTAAAGAAAGATAAATCTCCTGGGCCAGATGGCATTCATCCGAGAGTACTATGGGAATTGGTGGACATACTGGCTGCACCCCCTGGTGGAGCTCTTCAGCAGGTCGCTTGAGACAGGGAGGGTACCTAGGGATTGGCGAGAGGCACATGTGGTGCCAATCCATAAAGAGGGGTTGAGGGAAGTACAAGGTAAGTATAGACCCATCAGTTTGACCTCGGTGGTGGGAAAATTAATGGATAGTATACTAAAGGAATGATTGGGGATGTACTTGGAGGAGGTGGGAGGTCTGGAGAGTTGGCAACATGGGTTTGTGCCAGGTAGATCATGTTAAACCAATGTTATGGAGTTCTACAAATGGGTAACATCAGAACTGGACTTCAGCAAGGCATTTGACTCTGTCCCCCATGATGGTCTGGTGGAGAAACTGACGGGGTTGGGAGTAGGCCCTTTGATGGTCAGATGGATTGAGAACTGGCTAGCTGGACACACCCAGAGAGTAGTGGTTGGTGGGGAGCTCTCGAACCCTATAGTGGTCGGTAGTGGGGGTACCGCAGGGCTTGTTCCTGGGTCCGATCCTATTTAATGCATACATATTGGACATCAGGGAGGGTATAGTGTGTGAAATGAGTCTCTTCGCTGATGACTCCAAGATGGGAGCAGTAGTTGAGGGGGAAGAGGGAAGGTTGGGAGCCCTGCCAGGTGATCTGGACACCCTGGAAAGCTGGGCTCATACATGGAAATTAAATCTCAACATCACCAAGTGCAAGGTGTTAGATCTTGAGCGGGGAGACCCTAAACACAGGTACACCCTGGGAGGGGAGGCGCTGGAGGCCTCAACAGGGGAAAAAGACCTAGGGGTCATGGTGCATGCATGTACGAATAACTCTGAGCAGTGCCGGAGAGTGGCTAGCAAGGCAAACAGGATGTTGGGATGCATCGTAAGGGGGCTCACCTCTAGGAGCAGGGAAGTGATTCTGCCGCTGTACAATGGACTGGTTAGATCACACATTGAGTACTGTGTACAGTACTGGAGATCACACTTGAAGAGGGACATACAGCTCCTGGAGAGGGCGCAGAGGAGGGCAACTAAGATGATATGAGGACTAGGGGATCTGACATATGAGGACAGACTTGAGGAGCTCTGCCTGTTTTCAATGGAGGAGAGGAGAGACAGGGGGAGCATGATTGAGGTCTTCAAGTACCTCAAGGGAATAAATAGGGTAAACATGGAGGGGATCTTTAGACTAAAGCAGGGAGGTATCACCAGAGGGCATGGTTTGAAGTTGGAAGGTGGAAGGGTGAGGGGGGAAAAGAGGAGGAGGTTTTTCACTGAGAGGGTGGTGGACCCTTGGAATGCGCTGCCTGGAGAGCTGGTTCAGAGATTCACAGTGGAGGGCTTCAAGAGAGGGTGGGACAGACACAGAAAGCAGATGTATCAGATGATGGCCTGGTCCAGGGGGGTGGGGATGGATGATAGGGGGTTTTGGAACACAAGGGGGGGAGGTCCTCGGCACCCAACTAGGGATCTGAGGTTTGAGCAGACTCCATAGACCATAAGGCCTAATCTGCTGGCAATTAATATGTTAGTATGTGATTAGAGGGAGGTCAATTAAGGGGTAATGTGAGGAAGTTCTTTTTCACAGAAAGGGTGGTAGATGCATGGAATGGCCTACCTTAGGAAGTGGTGGACATGAATACAGTGCAGGGCTTCAAACAGGCATGGGATAGGCATAAGGGAGTAATACAGATGAGTATGACTAGATAGGCCATTGAAAGAGTAAAGGCCTATGGCACATTCATAAGGTAGAAAAAATGGGCAGACTGGATGGGCTTTGTGGTCCTTATCTGCCATCAACTTCTATGCTTCTATGTAAGGTGGGCTTCAGGTATCAGATATAGACTGATGGAGAATGATATGCTGGCACTAATTATATCTTTTGTACTCTGTTACAACACCGAATTAACACCGAATTAACAAATGGTGCCTTAGGAGATCCACGCTACAGCTACTGAAAGTCCCCCACTGTCACACTTCACAGGGACAACGCTCTTTTGCTTATCGAGCACCACTCTGGTTCAATGGCCTCAGCCCAACCATCTCCTCTGCCCCAACTATTGGTATGTTTAAAACTAGGCCCCGGGACTATCTCACTACCAACAGCTCCTGTGACTGCCCAACTTAACCTTGTTTCTCCACTTCCCTTTCTGCTCTAGTTGTGCCACCCCTCCCCTCCCCTCCCCTCCTCACTGGATTCTACCCTCACATCTTGGTATATCCAATTCTGCACTTTTCACCCTCTTGCCACCCTTCCTACATTCCTTCTCCCCCTACCCTCTTCCCACTCCCTATGACTCTGGCACTTCTTATCTGTTGTCTATTTTCTCTGACAAATGCCACTGGCTGCCTTGTTACAATGCTACCCTTGAACTGTATTAATCTGTACTCTGCTTGCAATGTCCACATTGTTGTAATGCCTGTCTTGATGTTCCCCATAATTTGTATTTCTCTGATGTGGAACCTTTGTAAAAGAGCCATGGCTCAAAGGTATTTGTAATCCTAGACTTCATAAATAAATAAATAAATAAAATTAAGTTTTAATATTTGGTAAACAAAAAAACAAAAAAAATTTGTCCTGAGGTGTTACTTCAAAAAGGTGGTGAACATCCAATTTTTTCAGTGTGTAGTTCTTAAAGTGTATCAAGAGCACCACTGTCCCTGTGAAAACCTTTTTTGGTTGTTGTTGTAAAGGCTCACAGATGTTGATATTTTCTAGATATTGCCCCAGCTGCACTGTTACCACCTTTTCAATTACCTTCTCTAAAATGGGAAAGTTTGAGACAGTCTTGGATTTTGTGAGATCGCTGGGGGTCCAAAGATGTTTTATTGAGAATGGACTTCAGCACTGCTCTCTTCATTAGAGAAAGAAACCCACCATCCCTCAAGGAACACCTGACAAGCTCCACTTTCAGAACCCTAAGAGAAGCAGCTTGGGCCCCAGATCCAATGTACAGTAGGTAGGGTGTACCCTAACACTACCTAGAAGACCTCGTCCACCAGCACTGGCCCAAACTCTTCCCACAGTGATAAGTGCTACTCCCACTGTCAAGTGATCAGTGCTGGTCCATGATATGCTACCTGAGGAGATCCCAGCCTGAATAAAGGATACCTTGCCCAGAAAGAAATGTCCAAACACTTCACACTTGTCTGTTGTAAAAGCTCCAACAGGACTGTAGACAGACAGGGTTTTATAATCTGTCAACAGTGTTGAAGAGTTGAGCTGGTGGGTTCTTTCTGGAAGCAATCACCCATGGCAGTAAAACTGACTTTTTTCAGGATGATTTCCCATTGATACTGATCATAATGAGCCCTCGGCACTAATCTGTCCTTATCAGAGCTGAACCTTCTTCAATAATGTTCCAACTTCCACTTCCTATCCATCAGCTGCCTCAAGTCATTATCATATCATGGTAAACCTGTGGTGGGAAATAAAGTGGTGGACACAGAACGGTGCAAAGGAGTCAAAGGCAGCTGTAAGAGTCATATTGTAGCCCTCCGAAGCTTTCTCAGCTCTCTCAGCACATGTGTCTCCATGCCTGAGATTTCAGCACCGCTGACAGACTGTTAGGTTCCAAATTCCAAACTGTGCAGTAACTGACCATTTCCACCAGGGGGGAATTTATACAGAGGGCCCTGCAATGGAACTGCATGGCATGATGATCCGACCACATGATTGGGTCAGCCTTGATGTTTCTAATGTCAAGACCTGACAGGAAGACCAGATCCTAGGCACGGCCATGCTGCTGGGTACTGGTGGTAACTGGCTGTACGAGGCCTAGTGACATCATTAACTGGAGGAACTGCATTCCAAAAATGTTTAATGTAGAAAGATATTTCCAGGGACACAGAGCCCTATTGCTAGTTTCAAAAGATGGGTCTGTTAGCAGCTAAAAGTCACCAATTTGCAGTGCATTTTTTTTTGCAGTTTTGTTTTTGTCACAAAATGTGGTCATTCTTAGGCCACCTGACATATGGCCCAACAGCTTTCAATCATTTCTGTTTTGAAAATAGTTGTGAATGCATATTGGATAGATCCTTTTGAAAAATCCTGCCTCACATAACTTATTTCTGCTCCTGCACTAAACCCATTCTCCCCTCGCTTTTCTGATTTTTTTAGTTTTAGTTACCAATGTGCTGGGAGCAGTACTCTTTGTTATATAAAGTTGTGGATCTCTACTGCAGGTTCAGATTTTGCACTGTTTATGTTACTCGCCTACCCTGGTTTTGTACTGTACTGTACTGTATTGTGTACCCCCCCCCCCCGACTAGGGGATTTTCAAGTGGTGGCACATGGCTTAAAAAGAGGTGAGGCACACCACAAATGCATTTATATTTAGTTCAGAGATGAAATACTGAGTCTGGAGACCAGGAGCTAGCAGGGAATAGAGCACCATAGTTGTAATAACAGTTACGAACTCAAATGTCCACACCATCTACACAGTTTAGATGTTCACAGGCTAATGGAACTCACAGTGGACACTTGAATCCATGTTATGAGCTCTAAATAAGGACTCATATCATTTTAATGAAGTCATTCCTCTGGGGAGGTTTCGGACGACAGTGTAGCTGGCATGCAATTTTCGACCTCTAAAGAGAAACACTATGCAGTGATATTGCACTATAACAAACAGTTTGGAACTCTATATGCATCTCACAGGACTCTTGGTTTACCATGCAGTGTAGGTATTTGAGCACAACACAGCTACCAATTTGGAAAGCTCAGTTAGTAAATGAGGTAGTTGTTTATAGTGCAGAATTAGGAATACAGTTATGTGACTTTGCCATGTTTGAGAGCATGCAAAGGGATGGTTCTGACCCAACGTGCACCAAATTTAACTCCTAAATTCTCTATCTCCACTCTTGGAGAACAGAACTTGTGGGTGCTACTCCAATCAGAGAATGAAAATCTCACTCTGCAGGGCAACAAGGCAACCCTCTTGACTCCATCCTTGGCAGTGGCCAGTGATCCCTCTAGGGGTGGCCCATAACATGGAACCACAACTTATCTAAATAACAGTTTAGATTGGCAGTAATCTATGAAACATTTACAGTACAGGTCCTGATGAGGATAATGCAATGATAGTCTCCAATAGCAGCAAAGTCAATAAATGAAACATGGTTCCCGATCTAGTAGAACACTGCTGAGAATCATGAAAGGCAGTGAACGTTCACTGATTCTTGCAGCAGCAAACTTAACTAGAGTTTTAGCATTACACTAAAAGCAGAAAGATTTTACTCTGCGCCTCTGGTGATCAATGATGACAGATAGTAACAGAATGTAACAGATTTACATTACAGGCAGTCCATGGTTGCAGTACAGACTCCAAAAGGTAAAAATCCAAGTTTGTTGCAGCCACAGCTGATGGTTTGAACCAGCAGGACAGACAATCACTGAACAAATAATAGGTCCACCACTTAATTAAAGGTCAGGATGCATCACAGGAAACATGAGGGGAGTGAAAGTAAAGGGACCGCTCATGCAGCTCTTGGGTAGGCAGCTTTCCTCCAATCTGAATCCAAATCCCTTACTGATATGACTGATACACCCCTGAGTGGCAGGCACACAACACACCA
The DNA here is from genome assembly GCA_016271365.2 of Neoceratodus forsteri. Classification (NCBI taxonomy): domain Eukaryota; kingdom Metazoa; phylum Chordata; order Ceratodontiformes; family Ceratodontidae; genus Neoceratodus; species Neoceratodus forsteri. The sequence goes on from CM028130.1 coordinate 867,590,036, forward strand.
GGCCCCTCCCCATGCACATGCACCAAGGCACATGGCAGTAAGAGCTCTCAGACCTTAACCCCTGAGGTAACAGCAGGCAAACCCAATGAATTTAGGAACCCACAGGATTCCTGGGGGTTACAACTTCATTTTGTATGACTTAATGTCATTTTTACTTTTCATGTACCCTTTCCCCCATACTGTCTCTGGAAATGAGCTGTTGGACACTGTGAAGTGATGCACAGGCATTTGTACATCTCAGCAATTTTTTTCTTAACTATAACCCATTGTTAAAAGTAGGACAGGAAATAATAAGTTATATTAATATAAAGTAAAGAAAACTCAAATACAGGACAGTTGGGGTCATATTGAAGTGGGGAGGCACACTGGACTTTGTTGATTCTGATCATCCACTCACCAGGAGCACCATCAAATATGACTAAACTGACTTAACTATCCAGGGTTGAGCAGGTTACAGCTTGTATTTATAAACGACTAGAGGGAGGCATGGCTACTCCCTTTCAACCAGCTCCCCAGCCATCATTTGGGAGTATTATTTCAGGCTGCATGTTATAAATGTGACACAGGAAAGCTGGTGTATGGCATGTGCTTAAAAGTTAAGATGAATTAGTAGGACCTCAGCTTGCATCAGTAAAGTAAATAGAAATTAACCTAGAATAGTGTTGGACCTCACTGAAGGGGTCAATATGAGGTGGTGTGGTCAGAGTATCACAAATCTCAGTTGTTTGTTAACTAAGAGCCCTTGTTTAAAGCATGACAAGAAGTAATACGTTAGATAAATACAAAAAGCTCAAATATAGGACAGTTTGGGTGGCATTGAGGTGAGGGGCACACTGAACTTTGATTCTTGATTTTGATTAGCCACTTACTAGGAGTACCCTCAGATATGACTAAACTGATTTAACAATCCAGGGCTGAGCAGGTTATAGCTTGTATTTATAAATGACTAGAGGGAGGTGTAGTTATTTGCTTTTAACCTGTACCCCAGACACCAACTGCAGTTTATAAATGTGAGATAAGGAAGCTGGAGTATGGTGTGCTCTTAAAATTAGAATTAATTAGTAGCATCCCAGCACACATTAGCCAGTTAATAGAAGTGAATATGGAACAGTATAGGGCCTGACCAAACAGGGTCACCATTAAGTGGCGATTGAGCTTTCACAAGTCTCAGCTGACTTTTGTTAACTAAGAATCCTACCTGGAGGTGGCCTCGATGGGGAAGAGATTAAGTGGACACATAACAGTTTTCAGAGTGGAAAAAGGAACAAGTCTGCACTGTACTCATGTGCATTTAGCAACACTGGAGCAGGGGCATATCATAGAGACTTTCAAATACATCATAGGTAGAAATAAGGTACAGGAGGGAAGCATTTTTCAGAGAAAAAGATGTTCAAGAACAAGAGGTCATGCTATGAAACTGGAGGACGGTAGACTCAGGGGAAACATGAGAAATACTTTTTCACAGAAAGGGTGGTGGATGCATGGAACAGATTCCCAGAAGTGGTGGTGGAGGCAAAAACAGTGATGGAATTCATGAATGCATGGGATAGGCACAAGGGAACCTTAACAAGTAGGAAAGGGAGGGTTAAAGCTGGAGATAAGTAGGATCTGCAGTATTACAGTAGGTATTGTAGGGAAATGGGCAGACAAGGTGGGCCAAGCGGTCCTTATCTGCCATCAAACGCTATATTTCTGTATTTCTATGTTTCTATGTAGAGGAGGAGGAGCAACAAGGAGGTGGAACTAATCTCTGCAGGGGACAGTTACTGATTGGATCAGTCTATACTCCTCACATTAGCAAATCACTCCACCCCGTTTCTTTTAGGTGTAGTTAACTAGCTGAAGTTGTAGTCAGTTTGCTGCCCGTCTAGAGGAGAGCTGAAGTGAGTGGAAGAAGAGTTCACATTAACTGGCTGCTACAATTGTGCACTGCTGCAGCTCCTCCCACACACAGCTTGAGTTGGAGACTGTCAGAGAGAGAGAGAGAGAGAGAAAGTGGGAGCATCAGCTCAGCTCAAGAGGCAAGAAAGACAAAGACAGAGAGATAGAGTCATGTTCTGTTGGCTCTAGTTAACAGAGCTAGCCTATACCAGCTGCACAGATAGAGAAATAAAAAAATACTTGAAAGAAAAAAAGATTAAAAAACAAAACTAAGGTGAGAGAGCTCATACATCAGCCTTTTCAGTGCAGCAGAACCAGACCTGCTGTATAACATTATACCAGACCTGCTATATAACATTACTCTTGTGTTTTTCTGTTAGTTGCACTACTTGCTTTTACTATATATTTTACTTGTTCTTATGATGTATTTCACTTTTGATTCTGGCTCTGGTTCTGCTTTTCATTTGCATGACCCCATCTGGCTCGACCCGGCAGAATCTGAAAACCCAACCTGCACTCTCCTATACACTTTACACAGTTTCAAAGAAAGAACCCCAGTGCAAAGTTTAAAAACATATAGTTATCCGCACCACCTTTTAAAAAGTAAAAAAAACAACAACATATAGTTCCATAATGCAGTGCATTATGGGCAAAATATGGTACCACCTTGAATCAGTAATGGCTGGCTTGGCTTTAAGCAGTTCAGAATGCTGCTGAAAGGCCTCACAAACAATCTGTAAGGGTTGAAAACAGCAGAGTACAGTCATGGGTTTCATCCTGTTTAGGATTCATTGGTGTAAAAGATCAAAGGGACCAGATTTTCTAAGGTTGACGCAGGGCCTGCATCAAACCCTTGCAATGCTGCAGCTGCACCAAAGCCAAATGCTGCAAAAGCACCAGATTTTGAAATCCCAGACACAGCTGCGACATTTAGGCCTCCTTTACAGCAGCTTGTGGTGAAGTTTGGCCACAAGCTGCCGATGCAAACCAGTCTCCAGAGAAGTGGTCTGGCAGGTATCAGTATGACACATGGGATTGGCATCAGTGTGATGTACTGTATGGGATGGAAACTCCCATGTTCTTGCCACAAGCCTGGTGCACCATGTACTTGTACTTGATGTTCAAGTTCAAGTTCAGGTTTATTGCAGGAAAACTCCATTGAGCAAGCTCATTCACAAGGAGGTCCTGTGACATAAACCCTTAAAATACAAACATAGATAGGTAATAACAGTATATACATGAAATGCACGTTACATGATACAGGCTGGATATACATACAAGTGAACCACATAGGGTGACATAGTGATGTACCTGGGGCTTGCGGCAAAAACAGATGTTCGAAAACCTGGCCCAGTCTCAACCTAGAAGTACAGGCCTACCAGTGGATGGTGACATTATAATCTTTAATTAGCCGCTTGTTACATTCTCATTTGGTTATGTAGGAATAATTAGGCTGAGAAAAGCCTTTTTAAACTTTGGCAATAATAATAATTAAAGAATTTATTGCCAATAGAAGGAAAAATATTTTGATTAAAGGTTCAATTTTAGAGTTATCCAGGGTAAATAAATGATAGAATTCAGTTCTCTAGTCAACATTGTTGGATCATTCTTTTTTAATACATATTTTCACTTTTCTAAGCAGAGCAAACAAAAGAACATTGTATGTTCCATTATTATCTGGTACACATCCATATTCTCCTTTTCCCAGAAAGAAAACACAGACACCGGTCTTGGAGGAAATGGCTGCAGCCATGTGTTTATTGATTACAAACCAGATTGAGAGCAGCGTGCACACACAGGAGGATCAATGGTCCGAGGTTACCAGGGCCAAGGCTTACTGGCCACTCCCCATCAGGCACCACCAGTCTTGCAGGATAGCTGTACCTGTTGGAGGCAGACTTCGACTCCTCCCCCGGGTCAGGCTTCTCAGTTTCTGCCTCCATGCCAACCAGAGCAGGGGGGCCACGAGCCTTGAAGAATATGGCTCGCTACCACCCCTGCCAACTATACGTTGAAATTGTGATCCTCCTGAGATGCCACAGGATGGACGACATCTGACTCCCCCAAGCCAACTGCTCCCTAATTCCTCCAAGACCCATGCCTGCCTCTCCTAAACTAGTTCCCCCCTCTTTGGGACAGAGGCCTGTCTCGGCTACCGCATCTTGGTCCAAAGCCTGTGTCTAGCTATGCCTTTCCATGGCCCCCCAAGCTACCACCTGCCCCACTCGGCCCCCAAGTCGGTACTAATGTAGGCCACTGAGTAGGACCACCTCTCTCCCTCCAACCTGGCAACTACTGGATCAGCTTGGCCAGGTGAGCTAGGCGTGTGATAGCTGCTCTCCCATGGTTCCCTCTTCATGACCCCAGCTGCAAGTCCATGGTTTTCTGCCTTCCAGGCCTAGATGAGCACCTTCGGATTACCTATTCCACTAGAGCCGGCTCTTGCCCTGATGTTCTTGCAGCATGAAGGTCTGGCCACCAACCAGCTCGAACCGTCCTGCAGGGGACCCTGGAAAACAAAACTTGTTATTGCAAGTGGGGGCTCACATATCTCAAGAACACCTGGGACTTCCATCACCCCAGGGCCTGAATCTGGCCATCTGCCCATCCCAGATTCCTAGTGTGTGTGGCCGCCCCAATCCTGAAGGAGTGTGTCCCATACTCCTTTGGGTCCAGCCCAGCCTTCTGAACTGCACTGGCCAAGACAACTCTGAACTGGTAAGCGGTGACTGGAGCCCCATCTGTGTGCCTAAAGAACGTGCCCCCTGACCTCAGTGTGGCCGCCGTATAGGCCTGCACCCTGCCCTGGATACTCCAAGACCTCCCCAGCAGAGTCTGCACCAAGTACCAGTGGCCCTTCCTTTCCTGGTTGATCTCATGTTGTCACCAGTACATCCCCCTCTTTCAGCCCCCTGTGCGTGTCCCTCTTGGATGGCTGGGCAACCTCTGATACCCGAAATGCCCCACAGAAAGCCATCAGGAACATGGTGTCAAACAAAAGCACTTTGAATAGGGACCGGCAGACTTTAAACAAGGCCCCCCTGATGCTCTCGAGGGTCACCAGTGTGATTGGGCACCTCGTGTCCTGGTGCGTGGCAACCGACTTTCCCTAATCTTCCAGGACCTTCTTCACCCTGAACACCTTTGTGTTGTCCGTGACCCCTAAGACCCTGGACACCCAGGACAAGCCAGCGAGGTGCCCTGCCACCACCCCTGGCATGGCCCCTGCCTGCTTTGAATGCAGGATATACTGGCACAGCTGCTCCACCGGAATGGGCCAATCCTCCGGCCATGCCACCTGTGCCCTTGTGGCTAAGAAATGTTCGACCCCCCTCTGATACACTTCCCTTGTCCTAGGTGCGATGGCGTTACCTACCCATTTCCATGTCAGGGCGTTGCTACCCTCCACAAGAAGGGGGTATACCTCCCATGGCTGCTGCTCCGCTGCTGGAGCCTGCTGCCAAAACCTTTGCCACTGTGAACGAGACAAAACATCAGCAATCCCGTTATCGACTCCTGGTACATGAACAGCCTTAAATGAAATGTTCAACAGTAAGCATCTGATAACAAAGATGCACATCTAGTCTCCCGTTGGGCCCTTCGGCCCCAACTGTCTATTTATAGTATGCACAACTCCCAAGTTATCCGACCAGAAGAGGACCTTGCAATCTTTCAGCTGTTCTCCCCATAAAGAGAGGGCCACTACTATGGGGAAAAACTCCTGCAGTATCATGTTATTAAGGAGCCCAGCTGCCTCCCATTCAGGTGGCCATTTCCCAGCACACCACTCTCCCTGACAGTATGCCCCATACCCCAAGGATCCTGCTGCATCTGTGAACAGCTGAAGTTCGTGCTCCCCACTGTCCACCTGCCACAAAGTCACGCCATTAAAGGGCTTCAGAAAGACCCTCCATACCCAGAGGTTCTCGCAGAAACCTTTCAAGACCCGCAACCTGTGATGTGGCCTGGTGCACCACCCTTCCAGCTTAGCCATGCAGTGCAAGAAGGTGTGCCCATAGGGATCATCTGGCAAGCAAAGTTGAAGTGCCCCACCAGCTGCTGCAACTGCTTCAAGGTTACCTTCTGGACCCCATCCATAGAGTTGAGCAGGCGCTGAAGTGCCCCCACCTTCTCCTGGGGTAAACGGCAAAGCCTATTGATGGTATCGAGCTTGAATCCCAGAAACACAATAACCCTGGTCGGAGCCTCGACCTTACCTGGTGCTAAGGGAACCTCAAAGTCCCTGCAGATCACCATGAAGATGGACAGTGTCTCATTGCAGTCCTCCTGACTGTCAGCCCTGGTAAACAGAAAATCATCGAGGTACTGGACCTCCAGCTTGTTTTTTGACTGCCTCTCTGTCACCCAGTGCAGGAACCTGCTAAAAGTATTGAAGACTGCGCAGACTATGGAACAACCCATGGGCATGCAGTTGTCGGTGTAGTACTGGCCTTCAAACTTCATGCCCATCAGCTCCCTGTCATCTGGGTGAACAGGAAGTAGCCGGAACGCAAACTCAATATCCGCTTTTGCCATGAGTGCCCTAGGCCCCGCCTCTTGCACCAGCTGAACTGCCCTGTCGAAAGATGCATATTGCACGACCGTATGACACGGGTCAATGTGGTTGTTCACTGCGTCCTCTTCTGGGTAAGAAAGATGATTTATCATCCTATATCATCCTGGCTTTTTCTTTAGCACAAGCCTGATAGGTGACACTTTCGACCCCGGACTTGGCGGGACCGCAAATGGCCCGTTAATCCTCCCCAGCTGCCTTTCCTTTTTCAGTTTGTCCTGGACTACCTGCGGGCAGTCCCTGGTGGATTTCAGGTTCTCTGCCTCCTGGCCCCCCTTGGGCTTGTGTATTGCAACTGGAAACCCACCATGAAGCCCTCCCAGAGCAGGTCAATGGCCTCCTTGTCCAGATACTGAGCCAACCACTGTCTAATCCTGTCCACCCTTACCGGGGTAGGCATACCTGTTACCTTGCTGCTTCCCCGGTTTCCTTGCCACTCCTCTGAAGCCCCTCCTGGACGGCCTAGGTGATGTACACTGGACAAAGGGGTGCTGGTGCCCACAGGCCATGAAGAAGTTTCGAAAGTGGCATGAGGCCCTCATACACTTTGCCTGGTTATATGCGTAGCAGGCCTGTCCGATCCCTGAGACCCCCTCGTGCTTTGACAGCACAGCTGGCCGAAGTGGCAAGCCACTGTCAGTGTGTACAACTCCCCCACCATGCATGACATCTACCAGCAAAGTCATGTCCACTGATGCCCAGCCCAAGGACCCATCCTCCTGTCTCCGCCTCCTAAACTCCTCATCATATTCGAGCCATGCCACTACCCCTTTCCTCTTGAGCATGAGTGATCCTGTTTTGATAGGTGAAAAGCCCCCACCCTTAGTCCTTCTCTGTCTGCAGTATGGTGCTTGCAAATATGGGGAAGGCCGATACCCAATTCTTAAATGCCCGGGGAACTTTTGAAGGCTTTTTTTCTGACTCCTCCCCTTTGTCTTTCTTCTTGTCCTCCTGCTCAACCGGTCTGTTCAACAAGGAGAACATATCAACACACTCCCTACTCCTAATTTGCTGCCTAACTTTCTCCATAAGGTGTGACCCTAATTGCTTGTCTAAGCCTGCCTAAGAGCTTGAGGGAGGGGGAGAGGGCACAACTGCCACCAGCGCCAGTGGAGCCGGCTCTACTGTGGTCGCGTTCCATAGCCCTGTCTTCTCTACCATCATCACCATGAGGTCCAGCAGCTTGTCCAGTTTGGCCTCCATTCCCATAGTAGGGGTAGCTACTGGACCCACTCCATCCTCATTGTCATTCTGCCACTGTGGTGTGGGGTCCCCCCCCCACGACTTCCTGCCTGAATGGGGTTGTTCTCCTCTGCCTAATGCCACATCAAAGACTTGCTGCATGTCCCCATCGGTCAGCTCTCACACCCTGTTGCTCTGCTTCCTTTTCTCCGGCATCCCCAGCACCTTAGCTAGAGGTGCCATCTTCCCTCTTGCTGAGTGCTTCTGTGGTGGTGCCCCCTTCCTGACCCCTGACGTCGATGGGCCATTCAGCCCCTCCAAGCAGGCTTCAAGCCAGGTGGCTCCTTTCCTCTGGTACATCTCGCAAAGCTGCCCTTCCTGGCCCTCTGTGGCTTTCTGTGATGGGGTTCTCTGCCTTGTAGCCAATGATCTGCAAAAGACTAAGAGCCCCCCCCATACAAAATTGGTTAATAGTGCCACAAAGTAGAAAATCATGGAAGATCCAGGAAGATAAACCCCACTACGCGGGCCTTGACCCTCCCTCTTGTCCCTGTCCCTGGTCCTGCAAGGCCCTTCTCCCTCCCCTTGTACATCAGAGGGAAAAACAAAGAAGGGGAGTGTGACGACGTGCACCACGCCAGTGCTGTCTGGTGTCTATCCGCCAGGTGAGGTCATCCCCAAGTAATCCACCTACTGGCCCCTCATTGTACAACCAATATTAAAGTTTTGTAATCTCAAGGAGATATATATGGGTTTTTTTTGGTTTGTTTTTAAAAAGGAACCTGAGGACTGTGTGCACTGGCCCTGAGACCCTGGCCTGGCCTTGGTGGGATTCCAACCCACAGCCAGTGACCCTAAGGGTACACTTGTAGCCCGCTACACTGGGTGCCTGGCTGGAATCCCAGCTCTGTCTGGAGGCCAATGCACCAAACGTCCTACATTTACTGTGTTTTTTTTTTTAGTATATGTAGCTTAGTTTATTTCATAATAAAAAGAAAAATTGTTTGATGTTTTTGATTAACCCGAGAGAAGGGAGGGGGAAAGGGCTGCAGCCATCCTTCTGCTGCTTGCTGTGCCTAGCCTGTGCCACACTGCAACATTGACTCCGCACCCGCCTTGGCCTCCTCGCCCTGCCTGACCTGCGGCCATGCCTGGGGGGGGAGGCCTACCTGGCACTCCTGAGAATGATGCACAATTCGGGCCAGCAAGTTGCAGCCCCAACCAAGATGACGCTGGCCTCTCATGCCATCCCATGAGATCTGCAATGTCTGCATGCCTCTCAAGGCACAGATCTCATGGGATGCCTGAAGCCATGCGAGTTCACTCCTCAGCCAATCCACTGGCCTCCAACGGGCCCCTGAAAGGATGCTGGAACCCATAGTAAAATTCAGCAGCTGTGATCCTTGGCCATCCAACAAGGTGCTACATGAGCTGGCTGCTGCCCCGCTCGGAAAGCTGCTGGGTCCACCCCACAGTTGTCTGAACCCTGCACTGAGGCAGCACTAACCACCGTTCATGGGCCTGTCATGAAACCCCCGGGATCCAATGGCATGGGACGAAGAATGGTTGGACTCCAGGAATTGCAAAGAGGGAGGACCCAGCAGAGGAATGCAGGGCTGCCCAGAGCATGCAGCTACTACCATGATGTAGACCCACTTTCTTGCTGCCACCAGAAGCTGTGACGCTAACCAGCTGCTCCGGGTCTCTGCAAGCCCACATAGGCTCGACCAGCCTCGCTACATGGAAGGAGGGATATACCTCCTGTTTCTTATTTGTCTTTTTTTTTTTCAAAGCCCCGGGCGGACGTAGGAAGGGAACTGTCCCGTCCTTGGGACCACTTGGGACTGAGCAAACCTACCTGGGCCCCTACCTCCAACCCATGTCCTCATGAAGGAGACCCTTAGCCACAGGGCGATAGCCCAAAGTGACCAGCCATGACCAGTGGCCTAGCCTGCCATGAGGACAAACCCAGTACTGCTGAATGTACAACATTGACTAACCCCCTGCCAGCCCCACTTCTGGGCTATGTAGCCAGCCTGTATTTTCACTCTCCCTAGGCCCCAGCTACCTTACCTTTTCCATTTTGCATCTGGGAGCTGGAGTTGCTGTTGATCCTGATCCTGCAATGGTGAAAGGAGAAAGAGGCGGGACTGCTGGCTACAGTCCCAAATATCCTCCTTCTCCTCTCTTCCACAGGATGTGACCCCCCTTCCCATGTGGGAGGCCTTGGTGGTCCCTGTGTCCAATCCCTGGACTCCTCCAAGCCCTCCCCCCTCGGGACTACCATCTGTTCACTTCCCTCCCCCACCTCTTCCTGAGTCCAGGGGAGGATGACCCCAGACAAAAAAATGGCCACTGCCAGTTGTTGTAGCCTATGCAATATGTTCTTATCTGCTTAATAGAGCCAAAGCCTTGTTAGGAAAGAAAGTGATTAAGTTGTATAATAGTGCATTTCTTGCAAACTGTGTTTTAATTTGCTTTACAGAAAGCCACAAACAGTTGTATCAATCATTAAGTGAGTACAGAGAGGATACGTGAGATGGAGGGAGGTTAAAGAAAACCTGAGAAGTTTAAGTGGGGGGGGGGGGAGAAGATGTTAAGCACAAGGAAGATATGTGATTTCTTCAAGGTTACTATGAATGTAAATGTTGGTGATATGATTCAAATCCAGGCCTCCAGGTTCACAGCCATGTACTTTAACAACTGGCTACACCATGCCTTTTTTAAACCTAACAGTGAATTTAAAGAGTGAACTAAGATAAATGTCTGACTGCTTTGTATAGTAAATAAAAGGTAAGGCTTGACTTTCCCATGTAATACATTGTATTTCTGCTTCGATAAAGCCTTGATTCTCGAATCTCAGCAAAAGTTTGTTAACTAGAATCTCTGGTTATTATTTTTACTTGTTGTACTGTGTATTCAACTTTATATAAAATGTCATTCACAATGAAGAAATTCACAGATTGCGCATCATAGTCATACATAACATGCAACTACATTTGTTTTATAGCCTCTGACAATCTTACTTGTTATAACTGGAGAGGTTATCCATATAGGGAGCTATGCATCAAAGTGAGGTTGGATATGCGTGATTTGCACATACCTGGCATGTGAAGCTCTGCTCTTACACATAATTGCACAGTATGCACTACTGCATGCCTCCACAGGGTGCCTGTCCATGGCCTTCGGCCCCAGGCACACTGCTGCATGGAGGGGCAGATTGAGGGACACAGGTGGGCATGCCCATTCTTGGTCCAGAGTGGATCCCCCTACTGTATGTGAGCAGGGGATCATAGGAAGGTGCAGGAGGAACAAATTGACTGTATGCGGGCAAGTGCCTGAATGGCTTCACCCAGCCCTCTCTGTCTGCCCAGAGGACTGGGGCAGCATGATAGGGGGTGGTTGAGTCCACTGTAACCAGCAGTCCACATCTGGAGGGCATGCAGTGGATACAGCAGGGTCCCTGCCTAAGCATCCTGTGCTCCCCCCTTGCCTGGCACTCAATGCCATTATAAATGGTGTGGAGTGTGGGTATGCTCCCAGACCAGCCGTATGCATAGCTCTGTGACTGTCTGTGGAGCCCAGTGCAGAAGGGATGTGCATCCCTTCTATACATGTGTGCAAGGGTCTGGGACACCCCAGTTGCTCGGCATTGTCACTTAGAATTGCCTATGTGCCACTGATCTGCAATGTGTAGGCAACCTGCAGAATGGAGTATAGACTTCATAATTTTATTAAACCATGTTACCTAAGAAGTAAAGACAAAGTGCAGCTATGTGAGCTCAGCTTAAACAGGGAATATATTCAGACCAATTTCCAATAATCTAGCCTGTGAAATGGGATATTAAAAATCCAGAGTCAAAAATACGTTGATAAAATTCACCATACAAGCAGAAGTGGTCTACATGCAGAAAATGTCTAACCACATAATTGTGCATGAATTTGAAAAAGTTTATCATTACACAGCTTCATAAGCTAGTATATAGCTTAACAAACATTTGTCAATGCTGAACGTTCACTTGCAGGTATGTGCATTGGTGTTTGGCATTTGTGCAAGCTCCCCATTTGTACCCATGTCCCTTCAGCATCCATATCCCAACAGAGTACCTCTCTGCAGCTCCTCTTGCATCTGAGTAACATTTCACCCTCACACTTCTTAAGTGTCTGTCTTAGGAACCCTAACACCCTGGTTGTGTTCAGAGGTACGAGCCTGTGTGGAAACTGCACAACCTGCACTTGTAACACAGTTATTCAGTGGAATTATTTGACCAAAGTTTCAACATAGGCATTTTGTCACCTTTGGTCATGAACAGTGCCACTATGATTTTCTTACTGTGTACCAAACACTGATTTCACACGTCAACTGCGCTATTCTGTGCTGGAAGTGTGAAAACAGATTTCAGCCAGGATGTGAAAAATGACAGCTGTACTGTTCATAAGGAGGTGTGGTAAAATGCAAATGTTGAAAACCTGGCATGAAAATATGCAAATTTGTGAAGTTATGAGTGCGTGTGGAAACTGCTTAATGCACGCTCGTTAAACAGTTATTTTTTGGAATTTTTGCACTGAATTTGCAACATAGGCATTTTAGGATGTCTGCTCATGAACAGTGTCACTGTGATTTTCTTACTCTGTACCAAACATGATTTCCCACAGCAACTGCACTATTCTACACATGAAGTACGAAAACACATTTTGGCCAGGATGTGAAAAATGACAATTGTACTACTCATAAGGAGATATGGGAAAATGACAATGTTGAAAATCTGGAGTGAAAATATTACAAATTCACGAACTATCGAGTGTGCGTAGAAACTGAGCAATGCATGCTCATAACACAGGCACTGTATGGACTTTTCTCACCAAAGTTTCAACATAGGCATTTTAGGACCTCTGCTCATGAACAGTGTCACTGTGATTGTCTTACTCTGTAGTAAATACTGATTTCCAACAGCGACGACGTTATTTTGCACTGGAAGCGCGAAAACACATTTCGGCCAAGATGTGAAACATGACAGCTGCACTGTTCATAAGGAGGTATGGAAATATGCCTATGTTGAAATTCTGGAGTGAAAATATTACAAATTCATGAACATACGAGTGTGCATGGAAACTGCGCAATGCACTCTCGTAACACAGTCATTTTTTGGAATTTTTTCACCAGATTTGCAACATAGGCTTTATAAGAGCCCAACTCATGAACACCAACACTGTCATTCTGTTAATTGGTCCCAAAAGGTGATTCCACGCAGTGACTGTGAAATCATCTTTAGGGACCGAATAACGCCATGACAGTGACAGAATTCATCAGAAGGGGTATCAAGAACCCCATGCTGAACATTTGGTGCCAAAAGTCAAAAAAATGGCCGAGATATCCATCTAAGTTGGAAAACCCCTATTTATGCCATTATACAGCTTACCATCATTTCCTCAGTTTACGGTTGGCTTTGAAGAGTGCAGATGTGTTCCCGGTCCACCCAAGATCGTTGTACTGGGCTCCAGAAGTAAGTGCGGGGTGGGGGATGTGTGAAGAGGTGGGTGCGCAGAGGGTGGGCATGGGTTGGAAGGGCAGAGACTCACTGAGGGACCATTTTCTTCTTTCACAGGGAATTGTAAAAAAAAAAAGGAACAGACGCTTTTGGCACATTGGGGTGGGCTCCCAGCATGCCACCTATGTGTTTGTAGTGGTGGGGGAGGCTAGAGCCAGCGGGGATTGGGAACCCCGCTGGCCATACAGTAGGGGGTGGAGGCATTAGCACACTGGGGTGGGTTCCCAGAGTGCCAACTGGTTGTTTGTTTGGGGGGGCTGCAGCTGATGGGGGATGGGGCACCCCCGTCTGCCACACAGTGTGCTGGGGGCGCATGAGCCAAGAGGATTGGGAGCCCCCCAGGCACACAATGTGAGGGCCAGGGAGAACAGTAATGAGGGAGGGGGAAGATATTTGCAGAGGGACAAAGCAGGAGGGATTTCTTGCCGAGCTGTGCATGACAGCGGTTCGGCTGAGGTAGTATGCTAATTGCATACACGCTACCACTACTGATTGCAGCGGAACTTTTCTTAGAAGTAAAAACCACCACAGCAGAACTGCTGTCATACACAGCTCAGCATGCATTGGTCCCCTAGGGTCGCGCCTGCTACACTGAGTACTACACTGGCAAGGAGGGTCACACACCTCCAAAAGTAAAATTGTTGCAAGACGTTCCTTGCGCATGCACGCAAGTGAACGTAAAAAGCAAACTTGTTATCCCTTATGAGAGGGGTATTCCAATTTTCATACAAATGTTAAAGCATTTAAAAATGCAGGCTAACTACAACACTGGAGGGCAGAAGGAAGCAAAGTAATTGACACAGTCTCACCCAAGCCACATTTTCTTTAGTGGTAGTCTGCTCCCAGTATGGGAAAGAGCAAATGGCAGGCCTTGTTGTTATTGCATGGACATGTAACAGATGCCATCTTGACCTTGTTGAAACTAGTCCCAAGCACTATATGGTGTGATCAAAAGCAAATGGTTTCCAAACCTCAGTGACCAAAGTCCCAGTTCATGACACAGCCTGTCCACATCATGTGTAATAAATGCCCTAGGGACTATGAATCACTGCTCTTCTTCAGAGTCTGGCTGTTTCATGTGCACCAAACTCCTTTATTTTCTGCACAACACTCTGCATCCATGGGATCTGCAAAAAGATAATTCTTGCTTGCATATAAAACAGGTAGTTTTGCTAGCATTTGCAGACTGTGTCTCACACCCAGTTACCTCAAACAGGTTTGTTTTCCATCACATGCCATACATTTTCTCTTATTGAAGTCTGGGAAAAGGAAAACTGGGGTACCCTCTTTAAAGCGAGAACCCCTGCTTAAAGCATGACATTAAGAAGAAATTAGTTAGATAAATATAAACAACATCAATTATAGGTGTTTTTGGGTAGCATGGCAGGGGTGCACACTGAACTTCGTAGGCTTGTGTTAGCCACTCATCAGGAGCACTCTAAAATATGACTAAATGGATTCAATTAGCCAGGGTTGAGTAGGCTACATCTTGAATTTGTGTTTGACTAGAGGGAGGTGTGGGTATGACCTTTTAACATGCACCCCAGTCACCATTTGGGAGCATCTTTCCTGACTGTACTTCATACTGTAAATGTGAAACAAAGAAGCTACAGAATGTCTGTGCATACAAGGAGAATGAAACAGCAGTACCTCAACTTGTGTCAATGAGGTGAATATAATAAACATTTGTCAATGCTGAACATTCACTTGCAGGTATTTGCAGTGGTGTTTGGTACTGGTACTGGCTACAGAGGAGCGAGGAGGCAGCAGTGAGAATGTCAGGTGCTACATGGTGGAAGCTACACTGTAAATGCAGGAAGGAGCTGCTAGTCAGAGAAGCTGCTCCTACTGGCCTTAGTGGACTGGGGAGAGAGAGAGTGCACTGGGCGACAGAAGTTGCCATTAAGTAGATCTGCACTACAGGTAATGTAGAAGTCAGGGGGAAGGGGTTCAGAAGCGCGAGGACCGGGGAGAGAGAGCGTGTCGGGTGGCAGAAGCCGCTAATAGGTACAGTCGCACCTTGGCTATCGTAGAAGCTTTGGGGGGGAGGATTTCAGAAGAGTGAGGACCATGGAGAGAGAGTGCGGGAGGCCACAGATAAGGACCGCTAGGCCCATCCAGTGTGCCCATAAGCTATGTACTTGACTACAGCTTCTGAGTCTCCCACAGCTTCTTCTGCTAATGATGCCAGTGCACCCCAGCATGTCACTGGCCCTCCCTGCACCCTTTGTGCTCAGTTTTGACACCTGTAGATCATAAGAAATGATGACTCCTAGCTTCTTATCTTCCTTGGTGATCGTCAGCACCTTCATCACCCATCCTGTAGCTGTCCCAAGGGTTTTCTCTTTACCAGGTGCATTACTTTACACTTCTTTGCATTGAACCTCAGTTGCTACACCTCAGACCATTTTTCAAGCCTCTCCAGGTCCCTCCTCATTTTCTGCGCCCCTTCTGGAGTATCCACTATGTTACAAATTTTGGAGTCATCTGCAAACAGGCACATCTTTCCTTCTAGCCTTTCTGCAATGTCAGTAATGAAGTGCGCAGGACCATTCCCTGAAGTAATCTGCTGGTCATACCCCTCTCCCTGGATGGATCCCATTTACCACCACCCTCTGCCTTGCTTGTTGTCATCACCTCTTGTGCCAGGCTATTCCATGTGTTTACCACCCTCCCTCATGGTGAAGAAACAGTTTCTCACATTTCCTCCAAATGTGCCTCCCTCTAATTTCATATAATACCCCCTCAGTCTTGTACTCCTACATTGGAAGATGTCCCCCCCACACCTTGTTTATGCCCTTGAGGTACTTGAACATTTATATCATGTCCCCCCTGCTCCCTCCTTTCCTCCAATGAGTACTTATTGAGGTCCTTTAATCTCTTCTCATATCTTTTGTACTGCAAGCCATGTACCATGTTGGTTGCCCTTTTGTGGACTGCCTCCACACTGTTACTGTCCTTGCGAAGGTGTGGCTTCCAGAATTGCACACAGTACTCTAGGTGAGGCCTTACTAGTGTTTTATACAATGGCATTACCACCTCCCGCCGCCTTCTGCTAGTGATACCTCTCCCTATGCACCCCAGCATGCCAGTAGCACTCCCTGCAGCCTTTGTGCTCTGTTTCAACACCTTTAGATCATCAGAGCTGATAACTCCTAGGTCTCTTTCTTCTTTGGTGATCGTCAACACCTCTGCCCCATCCTGTAGGTCTTCCCAGGGTTCCCTCTTACCAGGTGCATTATTTTGCATGTCTTTGCACTGAACCTCAGTTGCCACACCTCAGACCATTTTTCAAGCCTCTCCTGGTCCGTCCTCATTTTCTCCACCCCTTTTGCAGTATGCACTCTGTTACAGATCTTCTTGTCATCTGCAGGCAGACCTTTCCTTGTAGGCCCTCTGCAATGTCACTAATGAAGACATTGAACAGGAGTGGTCCCAGGACTGATCCCTGTGGTACCCCCCTAGTTACTTCCCCCTCCCTGGATTGGATCCCATTTACCACCACCCTCTGCCTTGCTTGCTCCCACCACCTCTTATGGCACACTATTTTATGTGACCACCACCCTTTCTGTGAAGAAAACTTTTCTCACATTTCCTCTTAATTTACCCCTGTACAATTTCATATCATGCCCCCTCATTCTTGTTCTCCTTCTACATTGGAAGATATCTACCCCTGCACCTTGTATATGCCCTTGAGGTATTTGAAAGCGTCTGTCATGTCCCCCCCCCACTCCCTCCTTTCCTCCAGTGAGTACATATTGAGGTCCTTTAATCTCTCCTGATATGTTCTGTGTTGCAAGCTATGTACCGTCTTGGTTGCCCTTCTGTGGCCCACCTCCACACTGTCTATGTCCTTGCATAGTTGCGGCATCCAGAATTGCACACAGTACTGTAGGTGAGGCCTAACTAGTGGATTATACAATGGCATTACCACCTCACTCCTTCTGCTAGTAATACCTCTGCCTATGCACCCCAGCATGACACTGGCCCTCCTTGCAACATGTGTTCTGTTTTGACACCTTTAGGTCATCAGAACTGATAACTTCTAGGTCCCATTCTTCCATGGTGATCATTAGCACCCCCCATCCTGTAGCTCTTTCCAGGTTTCCCTCTTCTCAGGTGCATTATTTTGGTTTCTTTGCACTGAACCTCAGTTGCCACTCCTCAGACCATTTTTCAAGCCCCTCCATGTCCCTGCTCATTTTCTCTACCCATTCTGGAGTATTCACTCTATTACAGATGTTGGTGTCATCTGCAAACAGGCAGACCTTTTCTTCTAGCCCTTCCGCGCTGTCTGTAATGAAGATATTGAACAGGACTGGTCCCAGGACTGATCCCTGAGGTACCCCACTGGTCACCCCCTCTCCCCCAACTGGATCCCATTACCACCACCCTCTGCCTCCTGTCTGTTAGCCAGTTTCTAACCCAGTTTATTAGCTTTTGCTCCATGGCCAGACTACCCATCTTGTTAATCAGCCTTCTATGTTGGATGGTGTAGAAGGCTTTGCTGAAATCAGGTGGGTGATGTCCACCACCCTCCCTGATTTACTTCCTTAATGAGGCATTAGGGTTTCCAACCCTAACACCCTACCCCCACCCTGCAGAGACTGGCAGGCATCAGGGGTGTGCCTTGGGATCTTCGGCCCTAACGCTCACCCCATTCCAGAAGGAAATAGGTTGAGATGGGAGCAGTATAGGAGAATGGGGTGAGCATTAGGGCTGAAGACCCCAAGGCACACCATGATGCCTGCCACTGTCTGCAGGGTGGGTGTGGAAGTGGAATGGCATGGACCAATTACCCCAAGGCTGAGGGGTGGGGCATTACAGTTGGAAACCCTAATGCCCTAGGTGTTTGTTGGTATTTTTGCTCCAAATTTTCAACATGGGCTTTTTGGGACTCCACCTCATGAACAGTGGCAGTATCATTTCGTTACTGAATCCCAAAAGGTGATTTCACGTAACGACTGCATCATTCCACACAACAGGTGCAAAAACACATTTTGGGTAGGATGTGAAAAATGACAGCTGTACTGGTCATGAGGTGGTGTGGAAAATGGCTATGTTGAAAATTTGGAGTGAAAGTATTGAAAATTACTAAAGTTACGCACATGTGTAGGAAAATTTTTAATGAACCTGCATTACATGGCCATTTTTAGTAATGTTTCCACCAAATTTTCAACATGGGCTATTTGGTATCCCACCTCATGAACACTGCCACTGTTGTTTCTTTAATCAGTCCTGAAAGGTGATTTCGCACAGTGACTGCGCAATTCTGTGCCAGAGGTGTGAAAACACACTTCATGCATGATGTGAAAAGTGATAGCTGTACTATTCAAGGGGGGGTTGTGATAAAATGTGTATGTTGAAAAGTTGGAGTGAAAATATTAAACATTGGCAAAGTTATGCACCTGTGTAGAAACTGTGCAATGCACACTCGTAACACAGGCATTTTTTGGAAATTTTTTACTAAATTTTCAGCATGGGCTTTTTGGGACCCCACCTCATGAACTCTGGCACTTTTGTTTCATTAATCAGTCCAGAAAGGGGATTCCGCACAGTGACCATGAAATCACCTTTTGGGACTGAGTAATGAAAAGACAGTGCCTGTGTTCATGAAGTGGGGTCCCAAGAACCCCATGTTGAAAATTTGGGGCAAAAATTCATAAAACTGGCCGAGATATCAACATAATTGAAAACCCCATTGACAACCATTATATGGCACTTACCCTGATTCTTCTGTTCAGGTTCAGCTTTCAAGAGTACATATGTGTTCTGGTCCACAGAAGATCACAACCGTCAACCTCGGTGGGTAAATATGGAGTAAGGGGGTAAGGGGAGAGGGGTGAGCAGAGGGAGGGTTGGAATGGGGAGGGGGACAGGGAGATGATGAGGGACCATTTTCTTTTTTTCAGGGAGAAAAAAAGACATCGGGGGATGATTTTCTTTTTTACAGGCACATTTTAAATGATTTTTAGGGACACTGGAAGTGGGCTCCCCAGTGTCCCAGACTATTTGGTGGATATAGATTTGAGGACAATGGGAGTGGGCTCCCCAGTGTCCTGGACTATGGGGGATGCATGCAAGGACCAGGGAGAGAAAGCCGCACAGCAACTATTGTTGAAACAGGGGTGGGGGGGTTAGAGGAGAGAGGACTGGGCACACAGACTGCGGTGGGAGCCGCTAACAAGGAAGGCCACACTGTGGCTATTGTTGAAGCGGGAGGGTTTAGAGGAGAGAGGAGCAGAACTGGGCACCCAGAGTGTGGTGGGAGCCACTAACAAGGAAAGCCACACTGTGGCTATTGTTGAAGTGGGGAAGGCAGAGGGGACAACAGCAAAGACTGGGCATGCAGCGTGCAGGAGGAGCCACTCACGAGGAAAGCCACATCACAGCTATTGCTGAAGTGGGGGGTGTCAGAGGGGAGAGGAGTGAGGATTGAGCATGCAGAGTGTGGTGGGAGCTGCTAACAAGGAAAGCTACACCTTGGCTATTGTTGATGTGGGAGGGGTTAGAGGAGAGAGGAGTGAGGACATGGCATGCAGAGTATGGAGGGAGCCATAACAAGGAAGGCCGCACTGAAGCTAGTGTTGAAGTGCGGGAGTCAGAGAAGCAAGGACTGGCATGCAGAGTGTGGCCCGAGCCACTAACAAGGAAAGCTGCACTACAGCTAATGTTGAAGGGGGGGTGGCAAAGGAGTGAGGACCGGGGAGAGAGAGAGTGCAGCAGGCAGCAAGAGAAAGCTATAGCCATAACTCCGACCATGTACATTAGTGATTAGTGTGAACTGTAATGCACATGGCAGAAGTTATGGCTATGGAAAGAAATGAAGCACTCTCATTGGAGTGGTTAATTTCTTTTAACATGACACTCTGCCATGTCAGCAAAGCTGAACTAGTGTCATGACCAGAGTGCCTGTTCATTGGTGTACACTGCCAAGCCCATTGCAGTTTCAGCTGTAATAGGCTTGGGCAGTGACACACCTCTCAAATGCCATATAAGATGCAAGGCATTCCTTGTGCAAGCACAAGTGAATGCAAAAATTAAAATAGAATAGCGTAGGACCCAACTGGGGGGGGGATTACCACAAAGTGGTGGTTAGACTTTCTCAAATCTCAGATAAAGTTTGCTAACTAAGACTTCCTGCTTATAGCAAGACATGAAGAGGAAATAACACTGACAAAAAAAAAATTGGGAGGTGCACTAGATTTGTTTGTTGCTTCATATTAGCCACTTACCCAGAGCATCCTAAAATATGACTGAACTGATTCAACTCACCAGAGTTGAACAGGTCACATTTTGAGTTATTGAATGATTTAAATAATAAATAAAGTGTAAGACTGGACTTTTTCATATAGTACATTGCATTTCTGCTTAAAATATTCCAGTAGGTTGTGCACAATTATGCTACAAATGGGCTGTCTCAGTCAATCAGAGCACAGAACTGCTATACTGTTATGGCACCAGACCGAACAGTAGACCATGTATCCCATAACACAGCTTTTTTTCCTGCATTGTAATTGTCTGACCAGATTTTGCACAACACAGCACAGACAGTGGCCATCTTTGAGATTTCACAGAATGAGGGAAAAATACTCAAACTGTTCAAATATATATGAAATCAAGTAGACAAAACTTAAAAAGAAAGAACTTGTACTATATGAGCAATAACCTCAGGGTATCTGTTGGTGAACTTGGGAATAAATTAACTACCATGCCATGAAGACTTTGTACACCAGATACTGCAGTGGGTTGTCATTTAAATATTCATCGGTAATAGATACATCTCTGGTAATCTACCTTAAAATAGGAATCAGGTCATAAAAGATACATTTTCATATCTGTATGTACACATTATTATTGGCAACATACTATATGATGATGTTCCATTAGGAACATAAAACGTCATATCATTGGTGTATGGTGTGTGTGTGTGTGTGTGTGTGTGTATGCATGTGTGTGTGTGGGGTGTACTAGTGTACTACGCACAGTATGTAGTGCAATGACATCAGGAGTTGGAAGTGGAAAATACAGTATAAGAAATTCTACCCTTCATTTATACACCTATTTATCTTCAGAAATGACATTAACAGTCACCGAGATCCACATTACAAGACCTGATTGATAGAGCACATAATGACTGCTCTTGGCAGCTGCCATTTGACTTTGTTCATATAATAGTGCAAGTACAAATACGGTGCTGGTGCGGTGGTGTAGCGGGCTGAGGCATCGGGTGACTTACCTCACACCACGCCAGCAACCTGGGGTCAGGAGTGAGCTCGGATTGCCAGGGATTAGCCAGGGGAGAGAGGACTGAGCATCCAATGGACAGCTCTCCTCTCTTAGAGAGGGGGGACCATGGTTCCCTGGTAGTAGTGACACCACATGGAGGCATGATGTCCAACAGCCAGGGCCATGCAAGGATTGGGGAGAGGTGATGACAGATGTCCATGGGAGGAGTGCAGGAGCACATTCATGCCTGCACTGGATATCATTGCATGTCCACGCCTCTGGGGGGTAACCAAGGAAACCAGGAAAAACCCCACACGCTGAGAGGAAGATGTCACTATCACCACCACACCCATGCTGGATCTGTCTCACCAGAACCTGACCACCTCCCTCCATCCTTCACCTCTTCTTGCCTTGGTACTTGATGTGAGGAATGTACGCTCTGATGCAGAAGGTGGCCCCTGCCTTGGGGGGAATGACCAAAGGATGCCAGGCAGGTGTGCTGCGGGTGGCTCGAAGGAACAGGATCTCTGGTTGAGTGTTTTTTAGCAGGGTGAGACAAGGCAGAGTGATCGATGGGGCCCCTGTGAGTGGCAACAGGAGAAAAGAGAACTGAAACAAAAAGTATGAATTTGGTAGAGACCTGAAGAAATCTTAAAAAGTCTTTGAAATTACTGACATGGAATTATCAGAATTTGGCATTGTTTTGTCCTGTGAAAAGACAAATCTAGTGGGAGTTAAATGCAGCAAATGTGCATTTCGAGCATATATGCACCTCTCCCTGTCACGCCCATGACCAACCTATTGTATTACGAATTGATTATAGCAAGCAAAATAATTTGTGTTAACCATGCAAGTCCAGTTGGAGATGCAGGAAAAGAACATCTGTTTGCCAGACTATGGGATATGTTTTATTAAACTAATAAAAAACTATTTTAAATAGCATCTTTCAGGAGTAATATACCCCATTATTCTAGTCAGTGGAAGCAGAGCTGAATTTCATCATTCATTATATATATATATATATATATATATATATACACACACATACACACACACACATATAATGGGGTGAGACATTTTACAGTAAGATTAAAAAATATCTATTCTAACTCCCATTGTATAAATCAGTAGTGATGTCTGCACAGTGACTTTTCCTGACATTTATCTATACTGTGCATATATCACAACCTGATTTATCTTCTTTGCCTATGTCAGCAGTTTTTTTCATCTGAAGTCTGCCCAAAACATTGTTGGCACTACTTCCACACGCAGCATTACTAATGATTAAACTCACCTGCTACTACAGCCCTGCTTCAGCACCACACTTCACATTTTCCCATGCCTCAATGGATCCGGTGAAAAGAAACCAGCTAAAAACCTGAGATCCCACTACCTAAAAGCCCTGGTTATGATAACCAGAGAAAATAAAAAACTAACAATAAAAATAAATATTCCCCTCACAAAAGCACATAAATCCAAACATGAATAGGAACTGCTAGCCGAGTCAAACATGGAACTGCTACCCGACTTCCTGACTAAGCCCCGCCCACAACCACAAAACACCCAATAGCAACATGCGTTTCATAGCATGCACAGTAAACCAACCAATCAATATTACAAAATACACAACCAATCAAAATGACTCCTACTACAGCCACAACCACTATCACGGGTCCATTCATGAAACAAATCAATGCCATTCAGAAACACCATAGCACTGTGCAAGGAGACTGGAAAAATAAATAACAATGGACCAAATACATCTCAGCACACAACTAAAATGGTAAGTATCACAAATGGAACGCACTCCTGCCCTATTGTATAAACTGAACACATGATGGGCAGGAGTGTGATATGAGAAATATTACCATTTGTGGCTAGTGACCTCAGGATACTTCCTCTTGTGGCTCCACTGTGCTCCACCACTCATGAATATCCTAAGGGCACTAGTCACTCATGGTGATATTTCCCATATCACACTCCTACCCATAATGTTTCATATATATATATATATATATATATATATATATATATATATATATTCATGGCAAAAAAATCAATTTAATGCATCAGTTAGGGTTTGCTCCACAGTGACAAAAGCAAGTAAGTTCGGTGTTAGGGTTGCCACCCTTACCCCATGCCCACCCACCCCCACCAACAGGCATCAGGGTGTGCGTTGGGGTCATTGAGCCTAACTCTCACCCCATTCCATATGTAAATAAGCTGAGGTGGTACAGTATAGGAGAATGGGGTGAGAGTTAGTCCCAATGACCCCAGTGCACACCCCGATGCCTGTTGGTGGGGTCAGGGTGGCATGGGGTGCAAGAGGTGGCAAACCTAACACCAAATTTCCTCACTTTTGTCACTGTGGAACAACCCTAACTGATGCATTAAATAGATTTTTTTGCCATGAATTTCCCTTCTTTTTGAGAACGTGAACTATAAATTCACTCAGAAGCTCCGACTCCAGGCTGCTGCAAGTCCCATTCATGCATACATCCAAGGGACAATCAGCCTTCAAATAGCACTTGCCCAAACTATGGAATGATCTACCTGCAGACATCAGGCTTACCTCTAACCCAAGGCTCCTAAACCCACTTCTCCATGCACATTTCTCCAACACATGCACCTGCTACCAGCAGTCTTGAGCTATAAGCCCCAAGTGCCCCTGATTCATGATGCACTGTTTATTCTCACCTGCTGCATCATAGGGTTGCTATATGTTCTAAGTATTGCTGTCTTGCTTCACTTCCATGTGCCCAACCATGTGTTTTCTCATACTGCCTGTGTACTTCAATGTCCTCTGCCTTGTATATACTCTGTACCTGTGTTAAAACTATGTAAATACCTGTACTGAAGTACCCCTAGTAATTCCCCCAGGTCACATCTGGAAATGAGTGATCCCCACTCAGTATGCCTGCCTGGTTAATCTCTTAAATAAATAAATAAATAAATAAATAAATAAATAAATGGTGAATGGTATGTGGCTGGTAATGGCAATGGTAATGGTAATCCTAATGGGAATGTTAATGCTAACAGTAATGCCAATGCTAACGGTAACAGTAACTAGAACAGTAATGGTAATGGAAACACACACACACACACAAATGGTAATGTAAACAGTAACGTAAACTCAAGCGAAAATGGTAAAGCCAATGGTGACGTGAAAGGAAACAGTAACACAAATGGTGATGCAAATACAAGTGCAAAATCAAATGGAAATAGTAACGCAAATGGTAACAGAAATGCAAGTGCAAATGTGAACACAAACACAGATGGTAATGTAAATGGCAACGAAAATGCAAATGGTAATGGTAACACAAACAGAAATGCAAATGCAAGAGCAAATACAAATGCAAATGGTAAACATACATGGTGACACAAACAAAAATACTAATGAAAATGGTACCAGAAACACAAATAGTATAAGCAATGCAAATGCTAATGGTAATGCCAACAGTAACTCAAAAGGAAACAGCAACGCTAATGGTTATGGAAACTTAAGCGCAAACGTAAACACAAACACTAATTGTAATGCAAACAGTAAGGGAAATGCAAACATTAATGGTAATGCAAATGGAAATGCAAACACAAATGCAAACACAAATGCAAATGGTAATGGTAATGGCAACGCACAAGGAAACAGTAATGCATGCGACAATGGAAACGCAAGCATAAATGCAAATGCTAACAGTAATGGAACCGCAAATGCAAATGGTAACAAAAATGGTAATGGAAACACAAATGATAATGGTAACGCAAATGGAAAAGCAAACGCAAGTGAAAACGCAAAAGCAAGTGGTAACGCACACAGTGACACAAATGGAAATGCTAATGAAAATGGTAATGGAAATGCAAACGGTAATCCAAATGCAAACAATAATGGTAACAGTAATGAGAACAGTAATGCTAAAGGAAATGCACATGCAAATGGAAATGCAATCGGTTATAAAAATGCAAACAGTAACGGTAACGCAAATGCAAGTGGAAACGGTAACGCCAATGGTGATGCAAATGGAAACAGTAACACAAACGGTTATGCAAACGCAAG
The DNA here is from genome assembly GCA_016271365.2 of Neoceratodus forsteri. Lineage (NCBI taxonomy): Eukaryota > Metazoa > Chordata > Ceratodontiformes > Ceratodontidae > Neoceratodus > Neoceratodus forsteri. The sequence goes on from CM028130.1 coordinate 867,615,501, forward strand.
TGCAAAAGCAAATGGAAACAGTAACGAAAATGGTAATGGAAATGCAAGCGTAAACGTGAAACCAAACACAGTTGGTAACGCAAACGTCAATGAAGACGCAAACAGTAACGGTAACACAAACAGAAACACAAACAAAAGCACATATACAAACACAAATAGTACAGCACATGGTGACACAAATGGAAATGATAATGCAAACAGTAATGGAAATGCAACCACAAACGTAAACACAAACACAAATATTAACTCAAATGGTAACAGAAACGCAAACAGTAACAGTAACGCAAACGCAAATGCAAATGGTAATGGAAACAGCAATGGCAATGGCAACACACAAGGAAACAGTAACGCAAGCAACAACAGAAATGCAAGCGCCAATGCAAAAGGAAACGTAAATGGAAATGGTAGCACAAACAGTAATGAAAATGCTAACGGTAACAGTAATGCAAATGCACACACTTTGTGTGCAAAACTGGTGTATCCAGAAGCACAGTGAATACAAAGAATGTGGGCATAATAGTGGCCCTTGGACAGGAAAAAGAGAACATGGAATTCTAAATTGCTTATATCTCAGGAACCGTACGATGTACCAAAAAATTTAAATATCATATTATTTACGACTTTCCAGGCTAGTTTTGCACTTAGCCCCCAGCTGGGACTAAACATTTTGTGATGAAAAGTCCGTATCGTGAACCATTTTCGAGATATGGGACCTGAAAGGTGCGGCGGACGCCATAATGTTATCCTATGGGAAAAACTGTCAACTTCAGAGTGCCATAATTTTGCAGCCCTGTAATATTTTGGCACCAAACCACCAAAAGGCACCTCTGTGTGATGTTGGCTTTCTTCCTTGCAAATTTTAGCCCAAAAGACCAAACTGTTGTTTTGCAGCAGGGTGGCAAAGATTTCCTATTGTTTTGGGCATAGTGTTACAAATAACTTTCGAAGATCATGACACTTTTGTAAAAAAAATCATGAAAGTGTCACATTGGCGAAAGTACTTTGCAATACTACATTTTACAAAACTTTAAAAAACATATTTCTGGGGTGTTTTACCCCCCAAAAAAAGACATGGCTAGCATCCTCAGGGCTAGACTAGGTGAACACAGCAAGAATTGTGTCTCTAGAGGGTCCCAAATTTAAATGCCAAGCATTTTTCTGACCACCAACTGAAAACAAAAATGGCTGAATCGCGAAAGTAAAAGGGTCATTTGCAACAGTAAAATCTGCATTTGCGACGCTTTCGCATAGTTTAACTTTTCACATAGACTATAATGGGGAACAGTTTTATTTGAATAACTATTGAACTGTTTAACATTTTTTCATGAAATCTTCAAAAGACACATTGGGGAACCCGGCTACATGTTCCCTGAAGTTTTTGGACTGATCGCACAAACCGTGCTACCTGTAGGTGGAGCAAAGTAATGCACAAAAATGCATAATTTATGTGTTTTTTGGTGCTCTGCAGGTCTGCAACTCTACATCTGACCATAACGTAACTTACCACATCCATAGACCTATGGTACCAGAATGCACATTCCAAATTTCAGGCAAATCTGTTGTACGGTTACAAAGTTATTAAGCTGCCAAATTTCAGATTTAACCTTAAATGGGGTACTCAACCCTAACTATAGTGGCACTACCGTGCCATTATAAAATAAATAAATTTATATATATGTATATATATATATATATATATATATATATATATATAGATAGATAGATAGATATAATCCAGATGAAGATAATGTCAGTAGCTAGTCTTAAAAACATGATATTAGTCCAATAAAAAGTATCACCTCCTGCTAGCAGAAATGTACTGAATATACGATAGGCTGTAGCAAACCATGAACCCAAAGCTTTGATGTCCAAATCAATAAATATTAAGGTGTGTGTGTTTATCATTTCTTTCCTCTCCCTGTCTGTCTCAATTAATGCAATTCAGATTGCAAGAGGCTTATGGTACATATATATTGTTTCAGTTGGTGCTAAAGATAGATATGGGTTGAACAAATGAATAACAGCTCTTTAAAAAACAGCAGCTACAGAACATAAATCATTTCTTGTTTCATCATGGGAGTGGGTAATGTAAAACCTCTTGAAATCAAATGGTGACTTATCAGTTATATTTTCCTGAACATATGAACATACAAAAAAAACATAAGCATGAAGTGTGGTATGAACTGACACTCCAAACTATTAAGAAAAGTTTGTCCCCTGAAGCTGTTAGAATTATATATCCCTTTGATACTGGGTGACAGTGGAACATTTTTAACATTGCATGAATTTCTTTCCTTGGGGCTCTAGAAAGATGAAAGAGCCAATTTGCACATGTCAAGTAGATGTTTTATGCCTAGGAGGAGAGATTGATTTAAAATGGTCAAAATAGTAAAACAAGATGACTTTTATGGATTTGTAGATCAGCAGAAGGAAAAATGAAAATCTAAGGGACCACTGTTTTTATTTAAAATCCACCTTTACTGATTGTATATGACCTGCTTGACTACAAATAGTTTAAGCTGTGGAGAAATAGAGCTCTTTCTTGTTAATGCATAGACTAGTACTCAAACACATCTGCTATAGAGAGAGAGTGTATAAAACACTGGTAAGACCTCACTTGGAGTACTGCATGCAGCACTGGAGACCACACGTGCATAAGGACATAGACAGGGTGGAGGTTATCCAGAGAAGTTTGGCAAAGATGGTGCATGGCTTGCATCACAAAACATATGAGGAGAGACTAAGAATTATCGATATGTACTCACTGGAGGAGAGGGGAGAAGGGGGGACATGATAGAAACTTTCAAGTACTTCAAGGGCATAAACAATGTGCAGGTGGGGGATCTTTTCCAATGCAGAAAATATATCAGAACAAGGGGACACAATACGAAATTAGAGGGGGTAGATTAAGAGGTAATGTGAGGAAGTTTTTCTACACAGAGAGGGTGGTGAATACTTGGAACATTCTGACACAAGAGGTGGTGGGGGCAAGCACAGTGGAGAGGTTTAAACATGCCTAGGACAGGCACAAGGGAACATTGGGCTGGGAGGGAGTGATGAAAAGACATTGATCACTTAGGGTCACTTAGGGTCAGTGACTGCATACAAGTTTAAGGCTTATGTGCAGACTAGATGTGCCTAGTGGTCCCTATCTGCTGACAATTTCTATGTATCTATGTATAGGGCTGGCCAAATCCCAACAACAGCACTTCCATAATCTCAACTCCTTCTGCAAAATCTAGAGAAGACTCTCCTGTCTTGACTTTGTGTAATTTCTATTGGTCTGCTCATTTGTTTTTGTTTTTTTTCTCCATCTATGATTTTCATTTGTTACTTAAAAAAACGACAGCTGCTGAGATGAGGGAAAACAGTTTTCAGCAGGGATCTCACGTCCAGAACATTTCTGGGGGAAGGCACACTTTCAAAATGTAATAAAGGCAGGGCACTAAGTTATACAGTACTTTTACAGACCTGACTCCATTTGGAAAGCCATACTTGGATGAGAATTTGAAGGGGTACGTGCCCACCCCATACTCTATAGGCATGATGGACCTGAATTTCAGAGATTCTTAGTTCTTGGAGTTTCATTAATTCACTTTTTTCAACAGACTGCTGCCATTCGGAGTACATAATCTAATAAGTAATGTGCTTAAAGATACGCAAAGTTTTTGTCCAACAGATGGCCTAGTGGTAAGTATATGCTTATTATCTGGATTTTAGTCCCAGGTTTGGGTTGTCACACACTGAGTGCCAGAGGCCATGCTAAGCATCCATTTCAGATGCCTCTTATCTTGAGAAAGATGGGTGGCTCTTGACTCTACACATTTTTTCCTTTCGGTTGGTCCAAGAGGGAGGGAGCTGTGTATGTAACTTCAGACAGGGGGTGAAATCCTACAACTGGTGTGATGTGGGACACTGACATATGATGTTGTGACACCATATGTCCAGTCCCATTTCAGCAAGTGTCAGTCATAGTCTGGTAGTTGGGCCTCACCCCAGCTCACCTTTGACTATCCAGAACAGTCTTCAGTCTTAGGCTGCACTCCAGTAGGATGGGTGTGGAATAAAGAGGGAATTAAAAAGGAGCAAACAGCAATTATGCCACCACTAACTCCCCATCCTGTTGTAGCACCCAGACTCTGGGTTCCCTAACTACTACCTCCCCCTTCCTGGCAAGGAAAATTCCAAGCTACTTTAAACCCAGCTTTCCAGACCCTCTGAGGGGGGTAATTCTAGAACAGTGTATTTTGTTACAGGCAGTGGATATCTGGGATCCTGTGGCCATTGGTTGAGTAAGTATAGGATCAAGGACTTTTGGATGGGTTAACCCATAGCTTGACCCACTGGGTAGGGATGAAAAATAGAAAGAAAAAAAAGTTTATATGTGCTCTGAGAGTTACAAAAACTTAACAGGTTAAAAATTAAAAAAACACGTACGACCTTCAGGGGCAATACCATCACAGTGGTGTGATGCAGTATGTTTCTACCACAGCATATCATGTTATACAATTTTTATTTATTTTATTTAGAAATCCTGGCTGGGAAAGGCACACAGAGCAAAATCTCATTTCCAGATGTGATGCAGGAAATAATTAAGTGCAGGGAATTTAAATGTTCTACTTAGAGTCATGCAGTATGCAAGCAGCAGCTGTAGAACTCAAACACAAGTCTATTGAATCTTCAGGTTCACAGATCTGTGCTCTAACCACTAGGTGCTACTACCTCCCAGTCATTTAGCAATTTGATGGTCCTGTTACAATGAAGCATTGACTTCTCAATATACTGTTAATATCACATGCATTTTCTTAAGTCAGGTAATATGCTTAGCTATAAAAACATTTGCAGTAGAAGAAACACAAAATTACACATATCAACGTAATGCAATGACTCATGGGTAATATATGCAAATCACAATGAAGGAATTTTAGCAAGATAGGATTTAAGCAGAACTGTAAGGTGCCAAAAAGACTTCATAAACAACTTGTAGAGGCTGAAAACAACAATTGGTGAGGCCTTTTGGCACCCTACAGTCCTGCTTAAAACCTAGGTAGCCTGAATTCCTTCATGGTGATTTTTATTTATTTCCCCTGATGCTCTGCATTAAGTGAGGATGTGTAATTTGGGGTTTCTTTAACTCATGGCTTTATTGCCAATGCACTTAAGGTATAATTCTTGCTTCATTCCTTTTACATTGAGGTTATTGTCTTTTAAAGCAAAAGTGCAACCAGAAATGTTTTTCACCTATAATTAATCAGTTCAGTTTAGTTTATTGATCAGCTTGTTAAAATAGTCATTACATATTGTGGCAATTTGGCCAATGCGATCATATTCTGGTCATAATTTGTCTGTATTTTTCTTTATGTTTAAGTTCCCAAAAAGGCCAGGATATCAGGTTTACCAGAAAGAGGCCCAGTTTTCTGAAAGGGTACAAGAGAAGAGAGAATGCATATTGCAAATGTCTGACATTCCCTTTGCCTGAGACAAAGTCTGGTTAGAGATAAACAGGAGTTAAATTTCAATAGGGAATTGAAATTTCCTGAGTTATCTCCTCTGTGTTAACCTCTTACATTTCAAAAGGGAATTGGAATTTCCTGGTAAACTTATCAAAGGAAAAAGGTGTCATAAATGGCAGGAGATAGAAAGCATCTCCTGTGGTCATAAAACTTTAAAATCAAAAAGAACATTGTTTTTAGAGCAGGGGTGCAAATGACCAATCTGTGGCCCTAATGTCAAGTCCTATGGAACTGCCTCAGTCTATTTACATTTTTATAAGTAGCAGGAAGTACTGGATATCAAAAGGTCAGCCAGGAAGTTGGGGTGATGAGGAAATCTAAATAATTAAAAAACATTGGTTCACTTAAAATATTGGAAAAGAGCAAGAGAGGCCCCTGCTGGCCTAAAGAAAAGGTCTCCAGCTAACCAAAAGGCAGTTTACAGATTGCAGACCCAGGACTATAAAAATCCACTCAAAACAGAGGGAGAACACACTTTTCCTGACACACAGCACAAGCCACACATTTCCTGACACACAGCATAAGTCAAACATTTCCACACACACACAGCAAGACTGTTAAACACACACACCCTGAGGACCAGTGGTTTGCAAGAAGAACTGGGACTTGGAAACTTTGCAGAAATGTTTATTTTCTGGACTTAAATTCAAAGCCAGTTAAATTTAACAGTGTGTTTTGTATGTATTTTTTCCAACTTTTTTTGGTTATCTTGTAACCAAATTTCTAAATCTTTTGTTTGTAAGTCTTGTATGGTAATTATTTAAGTAACTAGTAAAAACACTTGCTTTTAAAAACTGCCTGGGAGTGATTTGTGTGTGTGCAGGTGGGAAGGTTTATTCAATCTGTGACCAGCCTGTTTAGTGCTATGGTGCCACCATCACTACCAAAGACCAGGATCCTGGAAGGGAATATGGGGGCCTAAGTAGGAGAAATACATGAGGTCTCAGTAGGGATCTGTAGAGTTTGAACTAGGTTCCTGCACTACCCATGGGAGAAGACACAATCAGGGTTATGAGGACAACCCTGAAGAGCTCATAACACCTGGGTCCTCCTCCTAGTGCAGCAACCAAGGATGGTTCTCACCTGGCTACAAACTCAGGACTGTATTTTACTTTTATCCAGTTTGGAGAAGAAGCCCAGGGCCCTCGTGGTGAGTGTTCAGTTGTGAGCTCGGTGAGCACTCTAAAAGGACACTGGGAGGATATTCCTGTCCCTCCTGTCACAGATTGCACTTTGCACTGTGAGATCAGTTGTCCCAGACCCTAGGAGTGAGTTTCTGAAACATATGATTACAAAATTACTAAAAGGAGTATAATATGACTATGACAGGGTAGAATAAGACCTTGTTCCATTTGTTATGTAGAAAGAGGTAAAAGCAAGGATCTGTTCTAGTCTCTCCTTTTCTGCCTCTTGTCTGTCTGATCGTGCAATCAAATTTTCTTGTGAGATCTAGTAACTGATAACTCTGATGGTCTTGCAATTCCCCCACCCTACAATCTCCCTGTCTTTACTTGCTGTTTCTGTCTTTTCTTCACACCTTGCTTATCTGTGGTTATAAAAATGTTTGCAAATTTTTATGTGAAACTGGGATCCCTTGGTTTAAAAATGTGTACAGTTATATTGTTGAAATGATTGCAAAAAGCTATTTGGAACTCAGGGGGTTAACTCTGAGATGCAGGTTGACCTTCACAAAATGTTTTGCACAGTTGTCAACAGTAGGTTAGTTCTGGGACACAGTATTCTATTGCAAGCCTACTCACAAAAAGGAAAAAAATGACAAGAACTCCAATACATTTTGTGAGAAACAGGATGTCTCTTAATGATCTCAGAATACAGAAATCAATTCCCAGGTAAAAACTTCTTATAAAAAGAGAGTAATCTTTTTGGGGGGAGTGACAGAGAGACAGAGAGATTGAAATTTAGTATTAGAGATACCCTCAGATGAAGGACTTTGTTTTGTTTGAACTGCCTGTATAAAAGCTATCCTGCACAATTTTATTTTTTTATTTTATTGTTATTGAAAATAATAAAACACTACTTGCAAATGTTATAAATGCTCCTGGTTTTCCCTATGCATCCTGACCTTTGTCTCAATGACAGATGGTGTCAGACTAATTGGGATTTACACTGTACAAACTCTAAGACAGGAGTTTTGTGTGTGGGTACTAGACCTGGTACCAGGGAAGCATGGAAGAAAGGTATGGATCTGGCAACAGCAAGCCCTGGAGTGATTGACAGAAGAATGGCAGCCAAATTAGAAGCAGAAACAAAAGTGCAAACTGAGACTGTACAGCCAGAACCAGTGATGAAGGAAGAAGAACATTCAGGGCCAGAACCTGAAAGTCCATCTGCCTTCCTCAAATAGTGGGCTATACAACAAAGAGAGACAGAGAAGCAGAGAAAATAAGAGATGCAATGGCAGGAGTAGAAGAGAAGATAAGAGATGCATTGACTGGAGCAGTGATGGCTGGATGCCTTGTAAGCTATTAAAGTTGGTGGATCTGGCACAGGTCCAGCAGAGCAACAAAACACAAACAATTTAAAATACATTAAACTTGCAAAATTGTGTACCTTGGATGATATTGAAACATACCTAACAACGTTTGAAAGGGTTGTTGGAGCTTGCCAGTGGCCAAAGCAGCAATGGTCAATCAGACTAGTACCTTATGCAACAGGGAAAGCCCAACTTGCCTACAGTAATATGGACACTACACAGTAAGAAAACTATGACCTTGTGAAAAGAGAAATCCTGAAAAAATAAGATATCTCAGGAGAGACCTGCAGGCAGACAGCCCAGTCTCTGAAGTACCACTCAGTCGACAATCCTCGAGAAACTTTATAGCAACTCAGAGAACTCATTAATCAGTTCCAACCAGATGGCAAAATGGTCCCACAGATCATCAACATATTTGCAATGGAGTAATTCATCAACATGCTACCTACAGACGTGCAGCTTTTGGATAAAAGAACACTGACCAGAAAGTGAAGAAAAGGCCATTTCTTTGGCTTTGGACTATCAGATGGCCAGACAGACCATGCAGCAGTGAAGTAACAGCCAATGACTGGTAAGACCCTCTTTTTCCCGATTTAACTCCAGGTCAGCTAAGAATCCAGGTGGGGATAACAAATCTGAACCCTAAGAGTTTACTTTCTATAACTGTAATAAACCAGGCCATACAAGAAAAAAACTGCAATAAAAATAAGGAGGGTAACACTTGAACGGATTTTGCCTTAGCAAAATAGGGCAAGTATTTAACAGGTGTCAGGGTGGGAGATAAGACTGTAAAGGGACTTATTGATTTGGGAAGCAGACAGACCATAGTGCATGCTGAAGTGCTGGGAAAACACTTTGCAGAAGGATCAGGTACTGGTGTCATCTGCATCCATGGGGACATTTGATACTACACCACCATCCAAGTGGCTGAATATTAATGGGGTGTTGCACAAAATGAAAGTGGGGGTAGTACCTGTAACCTGTACCAGTGATTACTGGAAATGACTTTCCAGGATTTACTGAGTTAAAGAGCTAGGGCCAGATATTCAGAAATGCACTACAGGGCGGCGCAAGGCCAGCGCAGCGCAGCTCCGAAGCACCAAGGTGCACTGAGTGCGATATGCAAAGACTGCACAAGTCAAAATGCACCAGTGCAAGATGGCTGAATATCTCATGGATGCACCACAGTGAACCCAAAGTTGCATGGAAGTGCAACCAGACGTGCTCCAAGCCACAACCAGACCAGCCCAAGAGCACAACTAGAGATGTGACAGGGCAACCAGACATGTGCCATGGCACCCTAAGACAAGCCCCAGGCACTGGTGGGATCACAGCAGCAGTGGGAAGGTGTGGGCCATGGCAGAGGATGACACCCTGGGATAGTGCCAGGGAAGCACAGCAACAGGCCACAGATGGCCACCACCAGAAGGGCACACACAGGCACCCAGACACCCCCACCCCAGAACACACCAGTGGAAAATGAAGCAGGCAACAGGGGGCACCAATGGCCAATGGAGGGCCATCAGATGACCCCCCACATGCTGTGCCTCCACCCACCAAGACCCCAGCAAGCCACACCCAGGACCATGCTGGCAGCACACACATGCTACACATGCTGGACAGCCACCCCAAGCCCACACCAAGGCACAACCACCGACCAAGGGATAGGACACCTCAATGCATGACCTGCACACTGACACAGGTACAACACTCAGAAACACACCACGCCACTGCAGCATGGCTCCCCACGCCAGCTGCAAAGCAGACACAGACACAGGCAGGTAAGGCAAATTAGATGTGTAATGACAGAAACTATGTACAGTAACAAGGGTGTGTGAAAGGGTAGGTAGTGAGGGAAGGGGACAGGGAACAGGGACTGTACAATGGGATGGGGACGGGAGGGGGAGGAATGGCAGTGGAGACAGGGGAAGAAGAAGGAGGGCTAGCGGCGCCCACGACTAGCTGCCCCTAGCTGACGCAGTTGCCTCCAGATTGTCAGGACCTGTCTCTGGACCTGGAAGACAGATTCCATAGTTGTTGATGTCACCAGTATGATCTGCCGAAGGAGCCTGAGGTAGAGTGGCAGTCGTGAATCCCTATGGACACCTAGGACAAGGGACAGAACAGGTGATCAGTGCAACTTCCCAAGGAACATGGCCCAACCAACGCACTGACCAAGCAGGGGGAACACACACCCCTGGAGGGCCCAAACAGCGTTGTGAGCCAATGCCTGCTGGCAAGGCGACACACCACAGCAGTGCTCAGTGGTGGTCTGTGCCGCACAGTGGCCATCTGACTGCAACATGGCAGTCACATGGCATAGTGCCCCGCCTGCACCACAGCAGCCGTGCGCACACCCACCCCACCAGCAGCAAGCATAAGTCACCAATGGATGCGCCACAGTGCAGGGCACCACCTACAGTGCCACACAGACAGCTGCCATGGCATAGGCCAGCATGCCCAGACCCATACCACTGCCACCCCCTACAGATGTTGAGCAGAACTATGGAAGTGCTTACCTGCCCTCTGTGGCTCCACAGGTGGTGGCACCACCGGTTCCCCACCCCAGCTCCTCCAACACTGCCTCCTCATCCACCTCCTCCTCCTCCTCCACATCCATCACCTTTTTCATGGGCTGCCACAGCCTGGCGACCCATCAGCACTGCCCGACACCTGTCATCAGGCCCTGGGAATGAAAAAGGAACAGATACACATTAGGAACCATGCATAGCAGCTGCCCACTGTCACACTTGGACAGCTGGTTCTGTATCATTTTTTGGTAAATATAAAAAAAATGTGATATGAACTGTCTGTCAGGAGAAAATGCTGGCTTGCTGAAATTGACACATGAAAACCCTCAGGGATAAGTTAAAAGGACAGAAGGTAGTTTTAAACTGCAGATTTTTAAAATGCAATTACTTTGTCAATTTGCTTTGAACCCAGGAAATAAAATTAGCCATTCATGACGTCCTCAGGCAAATCCTTTGATCTGCACTAGGTGTCATAAAGGAAAGAGCATGCCTATGTTTTGGGTGTCTCCCAAAGACAGTCAGTAATTACATCAAAGGGTCTTTGATGTCTCGGCCAAGCAGGGCCCAGACTAATTTGAAAGGTCCAATAACCATCCAAAAGATAGCCATTGAATTACATCAAAGAGACTTTTGACGTGTGTGTGAAACAAATCACAGACCGGTTTGGTCCAACCTCATAAAAAGAGGCGATTCTTTTAGGTCAGCTATTATTTTTTTAAATATCTTATTAGGACTTCCTGTGTTATAAAATATCGATTTTAAGACCCCAAGGCAGAGTTAGGTGACCACAGAGAGTAGGCTGGCTCAAGACTGTTTTAAAAATACTGAGCAAACCTTACAGAGTTGAAAAAAACATTTTTCATCTTCTGACTGAGAAGGAAGGACATCACAGCACTGTACATTAAGAAGTAAGAATACCTTAGCTAAGACCAGTCTGAGTGTATGTATTGTAGGAATTTGCATTTTAAACCTGTTTGTTTTAAAGCTGTAAGTGTTGGGATATTTTGTTCTGTAATTTTACTGTTTTCTTATTTTATCTATTTTAAAGTAAAGATATATATTTTAAAAACAGAACCTGCCTGGTGTGCCTTGAAATTTCTTCTCATAAGTGAAGCTTTGAAGGTTATAGTTGACCCTGTGTATGACCTTATTGTTATACCAAACTTGGAAACGGATAGAGCTCTCTATGGTCTTGCATATAGTTCTAAGGGTTCATTTTGCAATACCTGGTTAGGTGCCCATAGGCAAAGATATCTGGCCCCCCGAAGACAGAATTATCTGTGCCTGATAATTGGGTACTCTACCAATAGGTTACCAGTTTGAATCCCACCAGAACATGAGACTAAGGTGACTCAAACCCACAAAACAGACAAGAGGGTTACCTTGTACTGTTAACTGTTCACAGATCTTATGCTCAGAGGTTGGCACTTTGGGAGTAAAGGGCTGATCGGCTAAGCGAATTTGTGACACCCACCACTCCCATCCCCATGCACAGGGTAAGATCCACCTGACATGGCCCACAGGGTGGCAGTGCAATGCAAGTGGCGAAGGATGAAGCTACAGTGCAGTTCTCACAATGGTAGCACACCACCCTGCAGGACACGCCAGGCTGCTGATCCAACACCACTGTACAGCACCAGGGCACACATGCATTCTGAGTCTATTCACCTGGCTGTGGCACAGCCCCATGCCGGGCATGCCTCCATCTGCCGGAGGCACTCAGGGTCCCTCCGCTGCAGGTCCCCATATCGGTGGTGACACTTTTCACCACTCCTGGCCACCCCTCTGCACTGTGACAGTGCAGCAGTGATCACCTGCCATACAGCCACCCTGGGCTGCTGCAGTAGCGCCTACCCAAAGAGCTGGGGTGCATGTGGCAGGACGCAGGCCCTGAGATTTGCCAGCTCAATCTGGCTACAGTTGGCTGCCCGAGCATGGCGTTGCTGTGGCTGCACCATATTCGGTTGCTGTAAACCACAGATCAAAATGGCAGCACGAAGCGCATGTGAACAGTGCATGTGCCAGATGCGTGGCCCGAGTGGCAATGCACTGTGATATGCTATCGTGCAGTCATGGTGATGCATGGAATGGGTGTGGCCTGACAGGGTCAAGGGTACAGGGTCATCCAGGGGCAGAGGTCACAGCAGGGGTCAGGAAACAGCCAGCACAGGTTGCACATGTGTGCAATAGCAGCCATGGTGCAGTGTGCACCATGGTCCCTATTGCGCACAGTGTGCACAGTGCACAATAGGGGGCAGCACATTGTCCGGTGCACTGTGTATCCATGGAGTGCACATGCATGCACATTGCACCACAAGTTACTTTGGAGCAATCACAGTGTGCAAGGCGCAACACCACGATATTCAGCCACCACATGCTAATGAGCTCATCAGCCAATGTGTGGTGCACTGTGGACATTAGCATGTCATTACCATTGCACAGCTGTTCATTTGTATGTGTTGCGCTATAAAAGCACTGCGGATCAGCACAGGCCATGGACTGGTATTGTAACCTTCTGAGGTAAGTTGCGCATGCTGCTGAGCACAGCCAGCACAGCCTGGGGGACGGTGTAGGCCGCTGCTGACACTGACACACATGTCCATGTCCACAGGTAGCAAAATGTCTGAACATGATGAGGCAGAGGAGCGTGAGCCTGCATGCCAATCCAGGCCCAACTTCATCAAGGTGGAGGCTGATGCCCGGTTCGAGGCCTACCTGGACAGGGAGACACTGCTAAGTGGTGCCACAGGCACACCACAGGCCAGGGCTGCAGCCTGGATGGAGGTGGTGATGAGTGTGAACCAGCAGGATAGTCACCAGCGGTCAGTGCAGAAGTGCTGGAAGAAGATGGGCACTGATAAATGCCACATTAAGGAAAAGGTGGCAGCCATACGTGCAGCCCAGATTGCCACCGGAGGGGGTCCTGCTGATGTGGCACAGCTCACACCCCAGGAGGAGTTGGCGGTGGCCACCATGCGATGTAGCATGGTCAAGGGTGTGCCGGGTGGTGGGTTCCAGACTGGTGGAAGCCCATCACTGCATGGTACGTAGGATGGGCACACGGCAAGCAATGAGGGGGGGCCTGGGGACATGCATCACTGACACCTCTGTTCTCTTTTCCAGCACGATGCAGTGGAAGGGGCACCAGTAGCAGCCATGGAGGTGGACCCAGCCCTGGAGGACCAGCCATCCACCCCCAAGGCCATCCGGGAGCCTGATCGGCTGCAGCACACCACCACCATCTGACTGGATGTCCTGGGCATGGGGTCAGATGAGGCCCTGGCTGTGTTCCAGCAGGATGCCAGGCATGGCATCCTCTGTGTGGAGACACAGATTGGGGTGGGTTCTGACACTGATGATGTCATGACCATGAGCCTGGACAGCAGTGGTAGTGTCATGGGGGAGACACCCATACCAAGTACCACCTCGGGCAGTGCGCCCAGTGGCCTGCCAGCGGTGGGACAGCTGCTTGCCACCACTGCTGGTGCTGCCATGTGCACTGCCATGGTAGTGTCTTCTGGTAGTGGTGGTGCAGATGTGCAACCGCTGGGCAGAGTACAGGGGCTGGAGGGGTGGCAGCGGCCAGCAGCAGGGGACAGGGGGCAGCCAGATGCAGTGTTCACTGCCAGAGCACCTGACAAGGACCAACCACAGGCGGACCCCACTGTGCAGTGTCCACCTGAATGGGAGCCTGTCCAGCATGGTCATACACCACCAGTGGGTTGGCAGCCCGCCCAGGTACCCCTTGGCGGTGACCCATTGACAGAGCATACCTGATTGCTGCGGGTCTCCGTGGAGCAATAGGTGCTGCTGGTGGCTGGGGTGTGCACACTGAGTGCGGAGGTATGCCAGGTGGCTGAGCAGCATGAAAGAGACACTGCACAGCTCCTGGAGGCTATCCAGTGCTTGCAGAAGGACACGACCACATCCCAGGATCGCATTGCCAATGTGATCAGGGATGGCCTTGCATTGCCAGCTGCCACCAGGCATGGCTGGCCACCTCACATACTGCATAGTGCACTGTCCACCCCATAGACCCGGTGTCTTGTGACACCCTCCCTGTCGACACCGGGCTCTGCTGTAAGCATCCCAGGCACACCTGGGGTGGGCCTGTTTAGGTACCTACACACACCTACACAGACCCAGTCACTGCCCCGCGGGTCCACCCCTGGGGGACTGTTGCAGACACCCCCTGTGGCCACTGCATAGCCTGCAGCTGCCATTCAGCCTGCGTGGCCACCCCATGACTGTAGGGGCCATGGTTCCATGCAGCGGACCTGATATGCATGCGGCCCAGCCTGCAGTCTGCTACCGCGACCCTGTGCATGCATGGGCGATATGTGTGAGTGCATACCAAGGGTGTGGCTCCTATGTGTCATGCCGCATGCTGCCTGTGTCAGTGCCTGCCCAGCCGCTGGCCCATGTGGCATGGACATGATGAGGGTGGATCAGTGCCGGCTGCACCTGTGCACCGTTGCACTGCATCTGATCCCCACCACTTGCCAGTGCCTGGACATGTCTGTGTGTGTGTGTGTGTGTGTGTGTGTGTGTGTGTGTGTGTGTGCGTGTGTGTCTGTGTGGGTGTCTTGCAGGTCCTTGTCATCTGCAGCTGTGTGTGACTGTGTGGCACTCTCACTCCCACCCCTGCTCCACACAATTGTGTGTGCACGCCTATTGCCATGCATGCCCCTGCCTATGTGCTGTCCCTGTGTATGTGTGTGGCCAGTGCATGGGTGTGGCGCAACCTACCTGCCTGCACTAAAGTGCTCCCATACAGTGGTGTCTTTGTGCTGGCATGCCATACACTGGAGCCGGGGTCCCTCTTCCCAGGGGAGCTGCCCAACTCCCTCTGTCCCATTGCCCTCATCATCCCCACTTCTGTCCCCTTCCTTAGCCTCAGCAATTATCCCACAGTCAATGGCCATGTTGTGCAGTATGCAACAGGCCAGGAATAGTCTGCAGGCTTTTGAGGGGCTGTACTGTAGGGCACCGCCAGATCTGTCTAGGCAACAGAAACGTGCCTTCAGCATCCCAAACACATGCTCAATGATGTTCTGCCTTCTGGCATGTGCCTCATTGAACCGTTCTTCTGCTGAGGATGATGGGCACCAGTAGGGGGTTAGCAGCCATGGCCTGAGTGGATATCCACTGTCACCTGTGTGGAGAATGACATGGTTAGCCCTGTGTCCTGTGTTGCTGTGCCCCTTGCCCTTCCCTGGCGCACTCACCATCACATCCACCCTGCCTTCCCCATCCTGTGCTCTGCCTTGGCCCCTTTCCCATCCCATACTCACCCACTAGATGGCCTGTGGGGACATCCTCATGCTCGAACCTGTGGCACAGCACACTGCTCTGCAAGATGAATGCCTCATGTGCACTCCCAGGATGTGTGGCACAGACATTGGTGATGCACCCCTTGGCATCACACACCACCTGGCAGTTGACACTGGGTACCCCCTTCTTGTTGACATATGCCACTCCCTGAGGGCCAGGTGGCATGGGGATGCCCACGTGGGTGCAGTAAATGGACCCAAGCATGCCAGACATGCATGCTACCCTGTGGAAGTCCTGCATGGTTGCTGTACACTCTGCCTGTGTGCTGGGGAAATGGATATATTCCAAAGCATATGGCAGCAGAGTGTTGAGGAACTGTGTGAGAAGCCAGGACGTGGCACACTGGGTTATGCCTGTTGTGTTCCCTGTTGGTCTCTGGAAGGTGCACATGGCAAGCAGGCACATAACAGCTGTTACTTTCATCTCCACTGACATTGCATGGCTCCATCTTGTGGGTGCCTACATCTCACTGCACAGCTCACAGAGCTGCCTCAGAATAGCCCGGTTCAGATGGTACCGGTCCACAATCTCCGTAACGTTGAAGTTCTCGAAGGTGGTGCGGGCATGGTACCACCTGTTCTGGGCATACCACCGATGAGCCCTTCCATGGCCACATCGCTGTTCCTCCTGCCTCCTCACAACCCTCATTACAGCCTCCATCTGAAAGGGTGCACTGGCCATGGCCCCGGCTGTCCTGTCCCCACGTAGGCGGTCAGCTGCTGTGCACTGACTGCCTCCCTGGTGCTGTGCATGGCACCCTGCCTTCCTCTCCCTCTCACATGCTCTGCACCTGGCTCACTGTCCACTGTCACCTCACTCCCACACCCCTGTGACTGCCTGTGCAGGTCTCCCGGTCCTCTCAGGCTCTATCTCCCTTGCACATCATGGTCCTTTCACTCCACCATCCTGTTCCACTGTCTCTCACTCTCTTCCATGTCCCTGGTGCATCTGCTGTTGGTGTGCTTGTGCCCCGTATTTATAGGCTCAAGTCTGCTTGGTGCATCTGGGACTTGCTCCACATTTGTGCCATGGTTTAGTGGTTGAATATCACAGTGTACCACATATTCATGGGCATGCCTCCTGCTCTTGTGCATGCATTCATTATGGTTGTGCATTGGTGCACTAGGACTTGCACTGCAGATTGCCTCTCACTGAATATTGCTCCTTGGTGCAATTTTGTACTTGTGCCAGTGCAGCTTAGAATATCCCAGCCCTTGTGTACTGCTGGGAAACTGCCTGCAATTAATTGACATTTGAGATGTAGGCAGTGATAATTTCTTATCTCAAATATTTTTTTCTTTTCTGTTTGCTAATTATAAGATTTTCCACCTGACAGTACTGGGATGATGTGTGGGGCAACACTCTGGAGGAAAAAAGGCAATTTTGTTCCTCCCATTACATCAATATTGAGACCACACTGACTATGGCATCACTATTAACCAATGAGAACCATTTCTCACTGCCATATTTCACTTTCACATGAAGCAGCATGGATTGGCTCTCCCTGGTTATTAGTGATGTCACAATTTCCTGCATTGTGATGGTAGCTTGTCAAGGATTGTGGTGCCTCAAGGTGTTAAGTTTCATTTTTATGTTGGCGCACTTGAGCAGCCAATATCTTGTGGTAGTGCAGATTTGGAGGCACGGTCACTGTTGGGAAAATGCAGGGCATGCATAACTAGGTGTGTCCCTCATTCTCCAATCAGCCTGCATGCCGGTGCCACATCACCCAAATGAGCACATCTAAGGAAAGCTCCACTGCAATGCACACAAAGCTCATCACACGCAGTGGACCTCCTGACTTGCTTATCTGGAAACACAAAAATGGCAGCACACTGCCCGCCAAACTGCTGACTTCAGGGGTGCCCAGTCCCACTGTCAGCTTACCCTGCCCCCAATGTATGTGCTGATGGGGGAGCCCACTACCCATCAGCATAAAGAACCACCCCCATTTGTTATATGTCAAAGGGGGTGCCCAATCCCCCTCGGCTCTTGCCCCCCCACTTTCCTTGTGTGCCGACGGGGGTGCCCAATCCCTGTCAGCATAAAGTAACCCCCCACTTTTGTTGTGTGCCGACAGGGGGGCCCAATCCCCCATTGGCTACAGCTTCCCCCCAAAAAAGCAAGGCTCTGTTGGCATGCTGAGAGCCTGCCCCAGCATGCCACATGCCCCTGTAAACATAAAAACAATCCAGCAGAGTTTTTTTACCTGTGGAAAAAGGAAACGGTCCCTCAGCGGTCTCCCTACCCCCTCCCACAACCCACTGCGCACCCTGCCTCCCCACACACCCCCACCCCATACTTACCTGCGGAGTTTGGCACGATGATCTTTGGTGGACCGGGAACACATCTGCACTCTTCAAAGCAGACCACGAACTGAAGAAATGCCGGTAAGCTGTATAATGGAATAAATAGGGTTTTTTCAACTTTGATGCATATCTCAGGCATTTTTTGGGATTTTGGCACCAAATTTTCAACATGGAGTTTTTGCAACCCTTCTCATGAATTCTGACACTGTCATGGCGTTATTTGGTCCCGAAAGGTGATTTTGCGGTCACTGTGCAGAATCACCTTTTGGGACCAAGTAATGAAATGACAATGCCACTGTTCATGAGGGTAGCTCTCAAAAAGCCTATGTTGCAAATTTGGTGACAAAGCACCCAAAAATGGCTGCTTTACCAGCGTGCGTTGCACTGTTTCTACGGTCATAATGTCATGCATTTGTAATATTTTCATTCCAGGTTTTCAAAATTGCCATTTTTCCCCACCTCCTGATGAACAGTACAGCTGTTATTTTACATATCCTTCCCGAAATGTGTTTTCGCATGTCCAGCGCAGAATAGAGCGGTCGCTGTACGACATCACTTTTCGGGACAGTTTGATGAAATGACAGTGACACCATTCATGAGCAGAGGTCCTAAAATGCCTATGTTGAAAATTTGGTGCTGAAAGTCCATAAAATGACTGTTGCAAGCATGCATTGAACAGTTTCCATACACCCTTGTAACTTCGCAAATTTGCAATATTTCCATGCCAGATTTTCAACACTGGCATTTTTTCACACCTCCTTATGAACAGTACAGCTGTCATTTTTCACATCCTGCCCAAAATATTTTTCCACACCTGTAGCTCACAATAGCCTGGTCACTGTAGGAAATCAATTTTTGGGACAGATTAACAAAATCACACCGCCGCTGTTCATAAGGGGAGGTCCCAAAATGCCTATGTTACAAGTGTGGCTACCAAACTCCCAAAAATAATTGGGTTACGGACGTGTGTTGTGCAGTTTGTATGCATGCTCATTGCTTCACCAGTATTTCATATTGTCACTCCAGATTTTCAAAGTTGCCATTTTTGTACGCCTCCTCATGAACAATACAGTTGTCATTCTCCACATCCTGCCCAAAAATGTGTTTTCATTCCTCTGTCACCAAATTGCATGGTCACTGTGCAGTACCACCTTTCAGCTAACAAAGTGATTGTGCCACTTTTCATGAAGTGGCCTGACATGCCTACAGTGTTAAGGTTTCCAACTGTAGCACCCCACCTGGTACAGACTGACAGGCATCAGGGATGTGACTTGGGATCATCGGATGTAATGCTCACACCATTCCCCCCCATGCCCACCCTGCAGTCACTGACTGGCATCGTGGTGTGCCTTGCACTGTCTGGCCACAAAGTTCACCCCATGCTCCTATACTGCACCCACATCAGCATATTTCCTTATGGAATGGGGTAAGTATAATGTCCAAAGACTTCAAAGCATACCCCGACACTTGTCAGTGTCTACAGGATAGGGTGAGGTACAATGGCATGAGCGTTATAGCTGATGACCCAAAGGCACACCCCAATACCTGTCACTCTCTACAGAGTTGGGGTGGGGGTGGCATCACTTCAATACTTCACTGCCATTCCTATTATGCATCTCTAGCTCCGGCACTGCCAATGCCAATGCCAGCGCGACAACATTCGGCATTGACAAATCCTTGTTGAAGATGTAGTGGGAGGAACAGAACTGGTTTTTTAGCTGCCAGACAAAGTGCTGCTCCACACATCACACCGGTACTGCCAGGTGGAAAATCTAATTAGCAAACAGAAAATTAAAAAAACACTTCGGATATTAGAAGTGATAGCTGATTGCATCTGAAAATTGCTATTAATTCCAAGTAGTACACTAGCTCTTTAATCACAGAGGGAGTAAATCCTGCAGTTTCGGCAGTGGTTGTAACAAAAGCACAGGCAAATAAAATCTCAGATGGTGGGGACTCTTTTCCTTTTGGTGACTTTGATGTGGAATTGTTTGAGACCATCTCCAAGGTCCAGGAATCCAGGAAAGAAATAAGATGCCTGAAAAAAATGTCAACAAAAGACCAGTGGACAGAAGGGGTTAATGTATGAACATGCTGAAACTAAACTGATAACTCATAACTGATTGTGATTTTGTTTCAGAGAAAACTAATGATGCTTCTTTCCAAGGTTATTTTAAAGCAGCAGTGCAACAAAAAATGCTTTTTCCCCCAAAAAGCTAGTTTCATTTATAATTAATAAAAATATTAGCATACCTGTCAAATATAATTGTTTAGGTATCTCCTATGCTGTGCACCACGAGTCTTTTTTTTATTTTCTTGAGCCTAAACCTTTTTGGGTCTACAGTGCTATTTCTATGCAAAATGTGGCAGCCATCTTTTTTTTTTGAGCAATAACTTAGTTCAGACATTTATAAAATACTCAGATTTTAGTGGAATTAGAAAACTGTACCACCACATAAAACTGGAACATGACTAGGGCAGGATTCAATAACCTTTGCCTGGGCACAAACCTGGTTTGCCCAGGGCAAACTGGGCTTTGTGAATAGCTGGTATCCGCAAAGTCTAGTTTGCCCCTGCAAACTGGGTTTGCACCCAGGCAAAGTAGTGAGGGGGTGCACAATGGGGGCAGGGATCTGAAGATCCCCACAATCCCATTCACAAAAGATTTGCTCCACACAAGGGTCTTAGTAAAGGTCCTTGCATGGAGCAAATTAGCACCAGAAAAAAACCTGGTGGTAAGCTGTGCAACCCTAGTGGTTGGTGGAGGTACTGTGGCTTCCCACCTCCTCCCCGATCCCCAATCCTCTGAGCTCCCACCCATTAAGACAAATAATAAGTATACATAGTGTAGTGGTCCCTTCCCATTCCCGATCACCCTATTACCCACCTGGTAATAAAAGAAAAAAGATATTTCCATAGTGCAGTGGTCCCTTCCCATCCACAATCACCGACTGCCCACCCGTTAATAAAAGACATATTTTCCAAAGTGTAGGGTCCCACCTCAGTCCCTGATCATGTGATCACCCACCCATTAGCAAATTAAGTTTTTTTTATTGTTTAGGGTCCCACCCCAGTCCCTGATCATCTGATCACCCACCCACTAGCAAAATAATTTTTCCATAGTGTAAGTGGTCCCCCAACCCCCCACCCACTCCAGTAATGATCTACCACCCCGCTCCCCCACTTCAGCATGGCAGCTGGTTGGCAAGCAGCACAGCCCTCCTCACACCTATATATTAGCCGTGTTCTGTAGTGACACCACTAAATCAATACAAAGCCTTTTGCTAAAGTCAACAGTCCTGATTCAGGGCAATGTAGATATAATTTCTAATCTTCTTCACAATGACATGCTTTAATATGGTCAGACCAGGGACAATAGCCTGTCTACAAATAGCAATTCTGCCATGTAGATGCAAAGATTGGTTAAGGACCTAAAATAACTGTATCTGCTTTGTTTGCACATTGCTTGCATTGCATACCTACTTCATGTAGCCATCAACCTTGCTTTAGGAACACCTGAGTTCCATGATGTAAAAGACTTTGTGATTCATTTCCCTGTGAGTTTTAAAAATGCAAATTATCAACGCAGAGCTTTTTTAAGTGTGTAAAACAACTTAACCCTGCATGATTGTGTGTGCCACCTTGAGTAGTGCCAACCAGATGGTTCTCTTGGCTTGAGGCTACAAAATATATTAATTCTCACTGGGGCAGTGTTATGGATTTTCTTGTAAATGAAGATGTTTTCAGCGAGTCCAAAAAGGCAAGCAAACTCAAGAGCATGGTCTCTGAAGATGGCACACAGAGTGAACTTTACTGTAAACTAAGCTTTGTGTGTGTATTTTTATGCAAAATATATCAAGTTCAACTTTAACCAGAAACAAATGAGCCTCTCAGGCATCACATAGAAAAGATTATTAATTGGGATTTGCAAATAGCATCTGATCCTGACACAGTCATTAAACAAGTAAATCTGAAGTCCATGGGCTCCAAACATGCAAAACTCTCCACAACAATGAATGCTTTTGCCTCACAGTTCCAGAAAAAATTCAGTGCAGGAATGGAACGCAACGCCCCTGATGGACTTTATGGTCAGGGGTCTCTGTTTGCTAGCTTTCAGTTGTATAAATGTCAACTGTCTCACAATGTTACAGACTACCAAAACATTGTATGGCATTTTAACTGTAAGAGTGATGATTTTTACAGTGGACTTTGAAAAGTACATGTTGCTTGATGTACCTTCAGAATTAAGCAACACTGTCCTAGATTACTGGAGTAGTCAGAAACAACTGCCTACATTGTCCTCAGTTGCATTACATGCTTTGGCAGTACCTGTCACCTCTGTGTGCATAGAGAGATCCTTCAGTCTTATTCACAAGATGCAAGACAAATTATGGATGAAATTGTTGGAGGAAAGACTAGGGCAGTTAAACATCCTTTATCACAACAATGAAATAACAGCATCTTTTGATAGCTTTGGATCTCCTGGCATGACAGAGAGCAAATAAATAGTTCAGGACTGTATTTTAGTTAGCGCTGCTGTATTTATTGCTAGTTGCTGCATTTACTACTTTTACAGTATTTACTGCTGCCGCAACAATTAACATTACTGCTGCTGTAATTCTTATATTCTGACATCACTGCTGCTTTAATAAAATGTTTTTAATGAAAGTAATTTTTAAAGTTTTACACAAACTTAATTGAAAATATCAAAATATTACTGTTTTGGTGTATCTAATTAATTACAATGGAGCCCATTTATAAGAATATCGGATATAAGAACATCCCTTTTATAAGAACATTTGTTGAATGTCCCAATTTTTGCCCTTTATTTTCAATGGCAGTCAAGCCCATTTATAAGAACAGTCAGCCTCTTTATATGAACAATTTTTTTCCCCCAGAGGTAGTGGTACATGGCTGTTATCACCTCAGAGTGTACTAGCCACGGCTGAATCATTCTCTAGTTTCCTCTTTAACAGTCACTTAAGTAGTGAAAGGATGTGGGAATGATGTCTTTTGAAGAAGGCAGCACATATTTCTGCATAGTTAGGTGAGACACTGAATGAATTTTATAATAATCTTAACTATCTGTGCAAGAGTTCTTTTAAAAAGCTATACTATTTATAGTTATACTACATTTAATATTAAGTTATCTAAAATGTAGTCCATGCCCAGTTTCATAATGTTAACCATAGATTTTACATAGATTTTCAATGTACTGTAGCCCTCTCATAATAACATCCCAGTTATAAGAATATTTTTGTTTGACATTTAGGATGTGTTATAACAGGGCTCCACTGTATTCTATTTGGAAAAAATAGATTCAATAGTTGCAAAATAGCAATCAATATTTTTTGTCGAAATTAGCAAAAAATAAAATCTGAATCCTGGCAAGCCTAACTATATTCCAGTGGTACATGGATGTAATTTTAGCTATGCACACTGGTTATTGTGCTGATTACCTGGATGATGTTGTGGTGTACAGTCCAGACTAGAAAAGCCACCTGGAACACCTATGAGCAGTTATCCAATCTATCAAGAAGGCAGGTCTGACCATTAATACTACCAAATGTGCATTGGGAATGCAGGAAACCAGATATTTGGGATACATTTTGGGAAATGGAGAAGTAAAGTTAGAGACTTCTAAGATTGAAGCTTTAGCCAACTGTCCTGACTCTAAAACAAAGAAACATGTCAGGTCATTTTTAAGGCTGTCTGGTTACTATCAGAGATTCATTTCTGACTTTGCCCATTTAGTTACCCCCACTACGGAATGCATGAAGAAACGGTGCCCAAATAATGTGAAATGGTCCCCAGAGTGTGATGAGGCTTTTCAGGCCATCAAGGCTGAATTATGTTAAGCCCATGTTTTAAGAAGCCCAGATTCTGAGAAACAATTTTTGTTACAGATGATGCATCAAAGGTAGGCCTAGGTGCAGTCTTGAGTCAAAATATAGATGAAAAGGAACATCCCATTTTATGTATCAGTAATAATTTGCACAACAGAGAGAAAAGGTACTCCACCATTGAAAAGGAATGCCTTGCAGCAAAGTAGGCCATGAAGTCCCTTAAGTTTTATTTGCTAGGAGCTGACTTTGTAGTTATAGCAGATCACAATCCTCTCTGTTGGCTTAATCAAATGAAGAATAAAAATTCCAGAATCACAAGGTGGTAACTGGCACTATAGCCATTTAAATTCTGCGTGATGCAAAAATCTGGAAAAGAGAATGCGAATGCTGATTTTCAGTCAAGATATGCATCAGGAACTGACAATTCCGAAGGTTTAAAAAAATATATGTGGCTTTAAACTTAATTGTTTGCTCTACTGGTTGTTATGGAAAAAGGATACTACATATGCGCAGAATTGTAAAGGTTATAAGGTAATGTTAGAAAAGAATTAAAAGCAAGTTTTGGAAAACTGTTTTTTTAAAACAGGTCCCCTCTTAAAGACGGGGTAAGTGACAGAGTAGAATAAATTCCTGTCCCATTTGTTATGCAGAAAGAGTTAAAAGCTAGGAACTGTTCTATCCTCTCCTTTTCTGTCTGTTATCTGTATGATTGTGCAATCAAGTTTTCTTGTGAGACCTACTGACTGATCACTCTGACAGTCTCGCGATCCCCGATTATCTCCCTGCTTCCACTTGCTGTTTCTTGCTATTTCTATTTTTCTTCCCCCTTGCTTATCTGTGGTTATAAAAATATGTGTGGATCTTTATGTGAAACTGGGAGTCCTTTAAAAATGTGTATAGTTATATTGTTGAAATGACTGCAAAAAGCTATTTGAAACTCGGGGTTAACTCTGAGATGCAATTTGACCTCCACAGAGTTGTCAACAGGAGATTAGTTCTGGGGCACAGTGCTCTATTTGCAAGCCTGCTCAGAAAAGAAACTGACAAGAACTCTAATACATTTTGTGAGAAACAGGTTGTCTCTTAGCAAGCTCAGGATACATAAATTAATTGCCAGTCAATGATTCTTATAAAAAGAGAGCAATCTGGTGTGACAACAGAGAGAGAGAGAGAAAGAGTGAGAGAGAGAAAGAGAGAGAAAGACTGAAATTTAGAATTAGAAATACTCTCAGGTGAAGGACCTTGTTTTGTTTGAACTGCCTGAATAAAAGCTACCTTGCACAGTTTTGTTTTTGTTATTGAAAATAATAAAATGCTACTTGCGAATTTTATAATTGCTCCTGGTTTTCCTGTGCTTCCTGACCTTTGCTTTGATAACAATGACAGTTAAATAAATATATATATAACCATCGTCCTTCTCATCATCATCATGCTCCTTGACCAACAGGGTTCATGAGGGCTTTGAACTCCAGTCCTCCCCGCACTGTTCCTGGTTCTGTGTCATAACGGTGATCGCCAAACAGCGATTGCCATTAGAGCGAGTGTACATTGACAAATAGCAAAATGGTGATTTACACTCCCAGCAATAAAAACAACAATATGCATGAACCCCCCCCACCCCTTCTCATGGGGGACTTTGCCACCTACACCCTCCTTACTTTAGATTGTCAACTCCAGAGGGGTGCATGTCGGGGAGGGGGAGACATTCATAAAAAAAAAACAACTCCCACCTGTGAAGTACAAAAAAAAGTACCCCCCCTCAGCCCGAACCCTACACTGTAGCCAGCCACCCTCCCCACCACACCACATGGCCAGCTCGGCAACACCACACCACACTACCACCCACATACTTTCTTACATATTCCTCCCCTTCCGGTCACCATCCTAAGTCATCGCTCTTCATCCCTCACTACCCTATACCCTTGCTCTGCTCTTCTTCCCTTGCTACCCTTTCAGGGTAGTTCACATAACGGGCACTGAAATCAAGTCACTCATATCTGAGTCGCTCAATTTCAGTCACCCATATAATGGTATACCACTGCTTCCTCAAAGATCAGCCTGGACAGGTTCTGCCAGGCCCATGTCCCATTTGTGAGCCACCGCTTCCTGCTCCTGCTCCTGGACCAACAAGGGTTGTGAAGGCATTGAACTCCAGCCTTTCCCAGACTGCTCCCTTGAAGACTGGGCTGGACAGGACCCCCAGGTTCACTGAGACTGCAGCATCTAGAACTTGGTGCCAAAACGCCACCTCAGGACTCTGTGAACAGACTTTTTTCTTGTAAAATTCGCATAGCCTTGTCTGTTCTGACACGGCTCTCAATATAAAATTGCCCTGTTCTCATATAGTATACCATTGTGCATTTTAATTTAGTTACCAAGCTGTTTTATGGTGATCTCCCTCAAACTGTGCTATTTTTTTGTGTTTTTCTGTTGTTTTAATATTGGCAGACTCTTACTGGTTGTTTTTGTATTTTTCTCTGCTGTTGTCTGCCATTCCAGGTTTCTTTTCTCTCTCACGCTTGGCTTCTCCTATGAGCACCTTACCTGTCTCAAATTGCACACTCAAATTGCACACTGCTCGCTCACTTTTTCTGTTTCCCTCCCCAGATCACTGTTCCATTTGTGAGACACCGTCTCCTGCTCCTGGACCAACAAGGGTCATGAGGGCACTGAACTCCAGCCTCCCCAGAATGCTCCCTCGAAGATCAGCTCAGAAAGAGCCCCCAGATACACTGAGACTACAGCATCTAGAACTTGGCATGTGACGCTGCTGCTGCAGTGCCGCTTAGGACTAAACCTCAACCCCCCCACCCGTGGTCAGTATCCATAATTTATATTCTTCCTACTCCCTAGCTGAATCACCAACTAGGGCCTTCACCTGTCTTCTCTCTAACTGGTACCCCGTTGACAGTCTTCCTTGTTAATTGTAACACTCTCGTCTGCTTTGCCACCCCCTCTGCTCTGAGCCCTGCACATGAGCAGCTAATCTGTGTGGACACTGTAGCCATCTTCAAGTTTAAGGTCATACCTTAATACTTCTATTCTTGCTCCTTACACAGTTGCCATGCACTGCAGCTTTGTACAGCCATGACTTTACCTCTGTTCATTCTCTGCCTCTCATACTGATGCTTTTTGGCACTGTACC
The DNA here is from genome assembly GCA_016271365.2 of Neoceratodus forsteri. Taxonomy (NCBI): domain Eukaryota; kingdom Metazoa; phylum Chordata; order Ceratodontiformes; family Ceratodontidae; genus Neoceratodus; species Neoceratodus forsteri. The sequence goes on from CM028130.1 coordinate 867,642,673, forward strand.
TTTTGCTAGTTTGGTGTCTTGACCCAAGCCTGCTTACCCCTATTACCCCCACATCTAACTTCTGGCACTGATATATACGTCTCCCTCCCAAGCTTCCCAACCTCTCCCTTTTCATTTCTTCTTACCCCAGCCTCTGCAGACTTACTTTCCCCCTGCTATGCACTGCCAGTGTTTCATCGTATCTCTCGCCCCTCCCCTTTTTGTCATGATGCCTGATTTTACCCTCTACTGCAGCTGCCTCCTTCTTTTCCTCCATATCATCCCCCCAACTCCCAGTACATTTCCCTCTCCCTTCTCTTCCTCCCTGGCTTGACTCCTCCCTTTCCTTCCCTTTAGCCCCTTCTTTATCCATCCCCTCCTCCTTCTTCCCTGGTCCTCTCATTCACCCTGATGTTCTACCCCCCCCATGTTAAGATATGAATCCCTTTTCTGGAGTTCCCACCTTTCCCCCTCCTCACCTTCCCCTGCAGTCCCAAAGGACACAAGCATTTCACTTTATCCTTTATCTTTGTGAATGCTAGGCACCTTCTCCCTAAGCTAGACCTTCTAAAGGTCTGGATGGCCCAGCACTCACCCATTGTCCAATTTATATCCAAAACCTGGCTTTCAGCTAGGATTTCCGACTCCTTCCTTGCCATTCCAGACTTTATGCTGTATCAACCAGGACTGTGGCAAGCAGCGTGGGGGTGTGGCCTTTATGTTCATCAATCTCTGTTCTGCTCCATCTCCCTTTGTGAATCCCATGGTGCCTCCCATGATCTTATTGTCATCCTCCTATCGCTTCCCACCACTCTCCCAATCTATATCAGTTTGCTCTATACTTCACATAGGCTTGCCCCAGACTCCCTCATCACATGTATCTCCTCCATAGTCCCCCTCACTTCTTCTGTTGAGCTCATCATTATGGATGATTTCAACCTAGACTGGTTCTCCCCCTCCTCTAAGCCCTCAAGATAGAGTCACTTAACCTCACCCCAGCTGATCTCTGAGCCTACCTGGTCTAATCCCCTCTCCCCCAAACACTTCCTCCTGGACTGGATACTTTTCTCTCATAAGCATTGTATTGCTGCTGCTGGTGTCCTACTGGATGCCCTTAGTGACCTTTTGCATAACCTATTGCACTAGGAAGGTATATTCCCCCACTCTGCCCCAAATTACATCAAATTCTGGTCAATCTATGCACTGGACACTGCTGCCATCCTTCATAACCTTGCCTATGCCAACGGATCCCCAGCCTTTTTTGCCTCGATGTGGATTCTGCCCTTAACCACTTCATATTCACTTTTACCCAGATTTTCCCCACTAGTTAATGCCAGAGTCTAGAGTCTTCACCACCTCTGGATAACTTCGTAGCACCTCACCATGTGTAAATCCTGGGATCAGGCCTGGGCACGCTTTAAATCCTCACAATCCCCCATCTGATTGACAGCTTTATAAAACCCTTAGGAATGCCTGCACCAAGGATATCCATCTTGCAAAATCTGAGTACTTCAAAAGATACATAAACACAAATTCCAACTCGCCCACCTCCTTCTAGAAAGTAGTCCACTACCATAGTGACCCTCAAACACATTCAGCCTCTCTTATCTTAAAGTTAAATAGCTTTCCAGTTTCAGATCCGTCTTCCATTGCTGAGATTTTCAATAAGTTTTCACTACCTGTGCTCTCCTGACCACCCTCTATCTGCTTCCCCTGACTCTCTGCCTCCCCCCTCACCTGACAGCTTCTGTGTCCCCCCTGTTTCTCCTCCTGAAGTCCTCCACATGCTGAAATCACTTAATCCCAACAAATCCAGCCCAGATGATTTCATCTCAAGCTCCTCCACCTCTCTGCCCCAGCTATAGCCACCCCCCCGGGTACCTCTTAAATCTCTCCTTTTCTTTTTGTACTATACTGCAGGCCTGGAAAGTGGCCAAGATGTTGCCTTTCCACAAAGGTGGTGACCCATCTTCCCAAGGCAACTTCTGGCCTATTTCTTTCCTCCTCTCTCTTGCCATACTGCAAGAATCTCTGATCTACTCAAGGCTTTTAGAGTTCCTATCCTCTTCTGGAGTTCTTTCCCCGTCCAGTCAGGATTTAGGAAATACTATTCTACTATCTCCTCCCAACTGAGAGTCACCAATTCCATTCTCATGGCTATGGACCAGGGTCATATTGCCACTGCAATTTTCAGAGACCTGGCCAAAGCTTTCAATTCTGTCTCCTATTCCCTCCTGATCAAAAAGCTCCATACCGTTGGTCTGGCTGCCCTCACCATCAACTGGTTCAGCTTATATCTTTTTGATAGGAAGCAGTCTGTGCTGGTTGAAAACTCCTCATCCCCCTCTCCCCATCCTTGCTGGCATTCCTCAAGGGTCTATCTTTGGTCCCATTCTTTTCTCTATGCTCATTAATGACCTCCCCTCTGTCCACACTAACTCCCACATTCACATGTATGCAGATGATGCTTTTGCCTCAGGACCCTCTCCCCCAATGTTTTTACTTGGCTACAAGCTAATCAATTAAGAGTCAGTACCAAGAAGACAGTTACCATGACCTTCGTCTCCACAGAGAAACTAGCCAGAATACATACCCTACCGGTTTTCAGCACCTAGGATGGCTCCCATCTCAAAACAGTCCATGCTTTCAAGTACCTTGGGGTCTGGCTGGACAGCCACCTAGACTTCTCAGTCCATATAGATGCCATTAGCTATAAACTCCACTCTAAATTCGATATGCTGTATTGCAACAAAAACTGCCTCTCCCTCCCTATTTGTTGAGAGCTAGTCACAAAAATTATACTCCCAATCTTTGACTACATCAACTTAGCCTATGGTACTGCTCCTGTTACCACCCTTTCCAAACTTGATGCTCTTCTGAGCTCATTCTGCCACTTTGGTACCAAGGCCCCTCCACCCCATACTCACCACTGCTCTCTCTATTCTTCTCTCTCTATCCCACCTCTATCCCACAGGATGCTAATCACTCCCTGATTTTCATTGACAAATTCTGGTTTGCATTGCTTCCCCCTTATATCTCCTCTTACCTATCCCCTGCTACTCCTTCCTCTTATGCTCTACACACCAGGGCCCTCACTTTTTCCTCCCTCACCAGTCACCACACTGCAGCTGGCCAGTCTGCCTCTCATACCACCTCTCCCTACTCTGGAATAAGCTCCCCTGCTCAAATCCATAACTCTCCCTCTTTCCCTACCTTCAAGCAACTCATGTGGCTCCTTCCTGTCTCCCCTTCCTCTTGCCCCTATACCTCCTCTGTTTCACCCCATCCCTTCCCTAACCTCCCCTACTTCAACTGATATCTTACCTGCCAAAGGGCTTCTCACTTATAGGTATGTTGTGCTAGCCATTATTGTTCATTCAAACTGTTTATGATTTTGTTGCTTATTGTTGTCCTGGTAGTCACTATTCCCTGTTTTGTACTTGCTGCATATGAGTCTTTATAATTTCATTTTGTTTATATCGTACCCCAATCACTGGGTCACACCTGGAAACAAGCCTCTGCTCAGTATGTCTTTCCAGGTTACCAAATACCAACATTTTAAATAAATAATATAATTCAATAAATAGACATGTTCAAGAGCAATTCTCAACACTACATGAACATTTCTTAAAATGTTTACTTTCCCTTATGGGTTACTGTATATAGCAGATGTGTAAAAAGACTACAATACATTCCATTGTAATAGAGATTTTTATTTTTGTTATTTGTAATTTACAGAAAATACAGGATGAGTCCTATGAGAAGCAAGTCTCATTTACAGAGCATACCAAGTCATGATGGTAACAAAACAACTTAAACTAATATATACAAAATCAACTAATCACAATTACAAATGGATTGTTCCTGCAGCAGTGATCTTTTCAAACCATGCTTAAAAATACCTGAAATTCTAAGCTGAATAGATAAGTTATTCCAAGAAAATGGAGCTGCATATGAGAAACATTCTTTGCCAAAGTGTGTGTAGAACTTGGGCAAGGAACAACCATGCTGAGGCACATTTCTGAGGCTGTATTTGTGGACAGGAACAATTAGCCTTTCAAATAAATAAGTAGGGTCTGATTGGTTGCAGTTTTGTAAATGAAGGACAACCAGTGGAAAGTGTGCCTGGCAGAGGTTGACAACCAGTTTAATTGATGCAGTAAGGTGCAATGGTGCTCATCCCATTTTGATTTTTAGGATAAATCAAAATAACTAATAATAAACAGTATTTAATGGGAGAAGATGTGAAGCAGGGGTATAACAATAAATAGTGTCACCATAACCCAAGATAGGGAGAATGGCTTGCCCAATAATTTGATTACAGTCAGAACCTGACAAACAGTGCCTGGCATGTTTTAAGTGACACAGACATCAGTGAATATTTGAGACAGTTTTGTCAATGTATGTTTTAAAGGACAAGGAGGAATCAAAAGTAAGAGAAAGATATTTCAATTCACTTACAGACTCAAGTGGGTGGTTATTTAACCAGATTGAAAAGGAAAAATTTACTGACAGAGCTGGTTGGGAGATAAACAGCATTGCTTGAGTCTTTTTATTAATTAGAATTAATAAACTGCCAGACAACCATTTCACAATTTTGTTGAAGCCACCCTGGAGAGTTGAGGACAGGAAAGATGGGATTTTGTGAGCATAGAAGAGTACAGTGTCATCAGCATAAAGTCTGATTGAACATTGAACAATGATCTACAGCAGAAGATAGGGGATCTACAGAAAGATTAAATACAATAGAACCAGGTATAGATCCTTGTGAAAATCAATCAGCTCAATCAACCAACCAATCACTCAATTGGTTCTGTCTGAGTGGAGAATTTAGACCTGAAACTGGACTGAAAATTGGAAGGAATAGTGAGCCAGATATTCGATGGTCAGAGATAGAACATTTTTTTTCCTTAAATTTAGAAATTATGGGAAGCAGAGAAACTGGGTGGTAATCCTCTACTAGAGTTTTATCCCACCTTTGTGTTCATGGATAACATGACTAATGAATGTTTCTAGGCTAAAGGAAAAGTGTGGCTGCTAAGAGATATATTAAAAACGTAGGTTAAAAGAGGAGCCAAAATGTCAGTGCTACATTTAAGTAGGAAGTTATCTAGATTGTCAATTTCCTTGGCAGTGTCCTCTCTCAACATGGATAATAATTTAAATACTTCATCAGTTTCAATAGACCTAAAATACAATTTAGGTCTCAGGAGAGGGGGTACTACCAGGGGATCATGGGATAATCTAGTAGAAGATAAACTAGCCTTGTTCAACAGCAAAGCAGGAGCCTCAGAAAAAAAATGAATTAAACATAGCACTGATACCTTCTTTGGAGTACTCAGTGGAACCACCATAAAATACATTTGTGGTGGAGGATACTAAAAGCATGTTACAAACAGAGTCAACCATGCATCAGAATTTCTTTGTATTATTTCTGACATTAGCTACATTTGTTTTGAAGATGAAGGATTTGAGGTTTTCTGATGATGGAGGCACAGTAAATTCAAACTTTTTGGAAAATCTGCCATGTCTCAGGAGTATCTAGTTTCTTGGCCTTTTGATATAATTTATCCTGAGACTTTACTTGGGTAAGAAAAACATGAGACACCAAAGGAACATGTATGCATTTGACTCTTTTTCAAGAAAAGGGGCATGTTGGTCACAGAGAAAACTGAACAAATTAAATAAATAATCCCAGGTAGCATCTACACTTGAGAAAGAAAACAGCTTCTACCAATTAATCTTTAGCAAACCAGAATAAAAAGCCTCCAAATTGAAATTCCTCAAGCAATGAAACTTGATGGAATTGGGGATAAATTTGGGAGGGGAAAGATTAACCATGCAAAAGATGAAAGCATGATCCCTAAAGGAAGCACCATCGAAGAGCAATGGCAACCACACCAACATCCCCCACAGCAACACAGCTGAACCAAGGCAGAGAACCCCGATGTGCACCAGCACAATGGACAGAACAGTGATACATGGCATTGCACACCCCAATGGACACTGCCATGCCTGGACACATGGCAACGCACCATGTAGAAACACCCCAGAGAGTGAACCTCCAATAGCACACATGTTGCTGCCCTGGGAGGATGTTGGTGTAGTCTGCTGGGTGCTGTGGTTGGGGCTGAGTCAGGCATAACACTGTGGGGGGGTGGGCACTTCAGGGGAGTCACACTTCTGTGGTGCTTCCATCCCTAAATAGGTTTCCCTGGCTAAGAGATACTTAGTTGACATCAAAATTATCATTCTTGACTCACGGAGTATGTCTGGGTAGTTTATAACCTTTGATATATAATTTTTCCTACTTGGCTCACATCATCTACAATACAGATGCACATGCTCTAAGTTTTCAATTTGTTTAAGGCTTCAGTCACATTCAAGGGATCTAGTCAAATTATTTCCATATCTCAATTCTGAGAATTCATATGGAAAAAGCTCCATATGATATTTTGATATCACAGAATTAGCTTTAGGAAATCAGCTTGATAGTTTATTTTTCCTAAGGTTTAATATGTCCATGTGCCTATCTATATCTGTCAAATGCATTCTTTATTAACTTTGTGTATTGTTTATTAATTACAACTCCTCTAGAGTAATCTTCCCGTAGATGCATCATTTCAATAGTTTTTAAGATAGTAACCACAGTATTTAACCATTGTGATTTAAAACCTTTATCATAAATCATTTTATCTTTAAGACAGCCTGTTAGTCTGTTTGATGGCATTGACATTAATTTTACCCCAAATCCTAGTAATTCCCCAAAACAGCAACTATCAGTCTTGTCCAACCCAATTCTGCTCTTACAAATAAGAGTGTATTACCGCTAACACCAAATAATTTCTAGTATATATTTAATAACACCTTTTTAGAATCATTATAATTTTGTTTCCCCATCTCCTCTCCATATGAAAGTATTGGAGACAACTTGGTATCCATAGCTTTTACTGTTGGAAAAACAAATCCACCCCACCATATCTAAAGTTAAATCCCATGACAGCCTGTTTTGCAGTTTCTACTTTTTGATTAGAACTCTAATATTTTTTTATATTCTGCTGATGATGAAGGTCATTTTCTCATTGGATCCAAGTATACACTATTTAAATTTGACATTGCAACCTGACTTCATTAAAATTAAAAATTGGTTTGCTAATCACAAACAAGTCCTTAATGCATGCCAACATAATATCTGTGCTTTTCTATAATCCCTAAAAGAAACATGATGTCTCCCCTACTCGTTCTCTGTCAACACTTGAAGGTACTATTATTGAACAGGTTTCCACATTTAAGTATTTAAGACTCATCCTGGACAGTACACAGTCCTATGAGCCCCATATAGAGAATATGGTATCTTAAAATGAGGCTTAGAACTCTGTATAAAATAAATTCTCATTTGACCCTGCCATAAGAAAACTGCTGGCACAGTTTTCTCCTACAGTACCAGTACTAGACTATGGTCTTCTGTTCTATCATGCTGCAGATGAAGGAGCACTGTCCAGGGTGATTCTCTTCCCAGTTACCTGTTCATATGCACCAGTGCCAGTTATACTGTATCATTCTCTTAACTGGCTTTCTTTAGATCAATAGTTTTATTATTTTCTTGGAATCTTGGCAAAAAAAGTGACATTGGTCCTGGCCCCAAATTCTGTTGTAAAAAGATGGTGAGAGAATTGAACACTATCATTTTGATGAATAAACACTTAGGAAACTATGATTAGAACACATTGTGACCATATGGATGGTATGAAGTGAAGGGAAGAGTAATACTCAAACAGTGCTTGTCTTAGGCATACGCACCTGCAGAAGAGACTATTAATAAGGTATTGAAGCATTGGTAAGAACATTTGAAGAGGTGGTATATGATGAATATAAAGAACACTGAAATTAAATATAGCCACTGTGTAAAAAGACATGGGGTTGGAGATACAGCATGGTCCAGATTTTTTTTCTTCATTTGCATATTTACTCAGAACACTGGATCACAAGTTTGGGAAACATGATTTTAAGGACACATTGAGGTGAGTTGGGGTTTCTTGTGACTTCATTCAAATTCTGTCAACAAATTATTTCTGCCTCTGAAAGAAATGGCCCATACTAGTTCTGGTAATCCCTTTCAGCTGTCTATTCCCTTTAGGTGGATAAGCAAGGGACAGCAATTTCTGGCATATGTGCTTCTGTACTAAAATACTTCAATTCAATAGCACTCCCATTTTTGGGTTCAAGGTCATTAGGTATTTTTAAAAAGGCACTCAAATCCTTTCTTGTAAATAGTACTGACTGCATTTGTCCACAACATATATAAGAACTCATATGACTTGTTTTGTGTATTTGATATGTTTTGTATATTGTAAACCATAGGCATCACCAGCCATAACTCGGTATACTTTGCTGAGTACAGTAAAATCTGGAAATTCCAGAGGCAACACAAGCTTCAGGCCTGGGCAACAAACAGAGTGAGAGTAAAATAATAAAGTTGCTTTTTCTGTTCTTGTGCCTGGGAGATTACCCAGCAGCTAGCAAGTAATCAAGAGAACTTGGGTGTGATCACAGTGAGTGGACATGAGGATGTTTTGTGTTCTGGTCAACAATGCATACGGGCTTGTTAGCTCATGGACTATTTTACACAGTCAGTTATATGTCTAAGTAAATCAATGAATATGTCATCATGGATCCATTGGGAAACAATGACCACAACATGGTACAGTTTTCAGTAAACAAGTCATTGGTTACTGAAAAAGAGAGTCCACTGTGAAGAACTTTTGCAAAAGCAAATTTGGAGGTTATGAGAATTGAACTTAAAGCATGGAACTGGAGAAATTAGCTTGAAAGGAAGGATACAAATTCAGTATGGGGTATTTTTAATACAAAACTTAATGAGTTAGAGTTAATTATACCATGCACCTCTCAGAACAACCAATCAGAGCAGCAGGCACCTTGCCACTGTTGTAAAATCTAGCATTACCAATGGAAAAGGTGCCAGCCAGCTGCATCTTCATAAAAAAAACAGTCTGACGGCGAAATCACGGAACTGCGACCGCCATCTTGTTTCCCTGCTAAGCGGAGACTGTAAAACAGCAGCTCCGTGCATCAGTGAAAATAAAAACTGCTTTACTATGACTGGCTTATTTAAGCATTATACCAAGTACTGTTTTTTTTAAATAATAAAAAAAGCAATACTTGGTATAATCGCAATAAGCCACTTGGGGGATGTGGGTTCTTGGAGGATTTAGCACAGCTGGCATGGATTTACCCACTCAGCTGCACCTCATAGGCAAACCACTCCAGCCATGATAAATCCCTCGAGAACCCACACCCCCTTCATGGCATATTGCTTAAGTCTATACCTTGTATAAGGAAATATAACAGAGCAAGTTGCAAGCATGACACAATTCAAACATTAAAAAGACAATAAATAAGAAAAAAGTTATATAAGACTGCAAAACATAATAAGATGCGTAGTGATTGTAAACATTATAAGGAAGTCGAGAGAAACTGTAAGTTCCAATATAGGAGGGCTAAGCAGAGATTCAAAAATCAAAATTCTGAAAGATCTGAAAGCAATATAAAAATATTTCATAACTATGTAAATTCAAAACAGTCCATTTCCAGAAATGTGGAACCCTTACTGGAGGAAGGAAGGATGATAGGGGAGGAAAATAAAATGACCAACACCTTGAATATATACTCTGCTCAGTGTATAACCCAAGATCAACAAATCCCATAAACAGTATAGAAAGAAGTGAGATTTAAACTGAAATCAAAAAGTCTAAATTGGAGGATATAGAATCAAAATTCATTTAAGACATCCATCCCCGACAATATCCACCCCAGGGTTCATAGAGAGTTGGCTATTAACCTTGCTTAACCAATAGTTAGTTATTTGAGACCAGTGTAATGGAAGGGGTAGTTCCAGGTGACTGCATGGATGTCACAGTCATACAATTATACAAAAATAAGGGAAAGAAAATGAGAAGAGTACAGACAAGTGAGCCTTACATCCATGGCTGAGAATATTCTGGAGAGGATACTTAAGGAGGAAATAGAGAATGTCATAAGAGAAAGCCCTGTCTTAGATAAAACACAACATGGTTTAAAAAATGGAAGATCATGCCTGAGCAGTTTGTTGGAGTTCTTTGAACCAGTTAGCAAGGCCCTTGACAAAGGAATACCAGTGGATGTCATATATATATATATATATATATATATATATATATATATATATATATATATATATATATATATATACACATATGTGTGTTGTATATATATATATACATATATACATACATACATATAATATATATATATATATATATATATATATATATATAAAGCTGAATATTCAAACTGCACCCAAAAAGTGCACAACAGCAGTAGCAAGTGCAAGTCCACTGCGCCCATGCGCAAGAAGCACGTTATTCAAAAACTGCGCAGGCCAAGATGCGCCTATGGCACATGACTGAATATAGCACCACCTGTGCCATAGCGCAACCAGGGATGTGCAGTTGCGCATTTCTGATGCACCATAGCACAACAAGGGATGCTCAGTGGAACAGTCCAGATGCACCATAGTGCAACCAGGGATGCCCCGTGGAGCAGGGCAGCAATGCAACAGCACAACAAGGGATGCAGGGGCCCACCACCCATGCCACAGATGGGCAGAGGAGCACACAGCAGAACAGACATTGTCCCCCACACCCTATGCACTGCACAATGGGGGGAGAGCTGGAATAACCACTGGACCATGGATACCAGCAACCAACCTACAGCTGGGCCATGGTGCCCCAGCACAGCCCCTGGCAAGCTGTGACTGGCACACAAGGAGGGCTGACCACCCCATGGCACACCATCCCACCAATGCAGAGCACACCCTGCACCACGATCACCATACACCCTTCCCAGGAGTAGCGCCCAACAGTGCAGGACACCCCATGCATGCCACCACCCCCACTGTGACAATGCAACCCTGTGCACCACGTAGCCATGCAAGGCAGCCCCACCATGTGCACCCTGCAGTGGGTGGCAGCAGACAGCAATGTAACAACAGCATACACAGTGCCACCCTGCACATCCCCCCTGAGGTACAGCTGAGAGACTGACCATGCGTCGCCACACGAGGTACCCCACATGCGACAGGGCATGCCCCGGACCCCACCACCAGCAGTACAGCACCCTGCACACCCTCCCAAGGACACATCCTGTCCCAGCACTGGCCACACCAGCCAGCACAGACACACACAGTGTTGCATGGAAGCATGCGCCACACAGGATGCAACACAGTGCATGGATAAACACCCACCCATACCCAAGGGCACACCAACACAGGGACACAGTAGTGGGTCAACCAAGCCACTGGCATGTGGCCATGGCTGCCGTGTACACATGTCCAGCACCCCTACATGGCACAGGTGTGCTAGCCACCGAGTGCAGGCACCATGAAGCTGTATGCCACCAGCATGCTGCCGGAGCACAAGTGACAGACACTGGAGCACATCCCCTGCAACAGACACAAGCAACAGCATGGAGGGGAGACAACAACAGTGGAGGCCACAGTGCCACTGGAGGCAGACGTGCACCATACTGGTGATGGGAGGCAACCTGGCATTGTGCCGGGTACGGTTGTTATTCAGCATGGACAGCCACCACTGACATGCCACCAGACCGTGCATATCACAGATATGCAAGGATGTCAGCTGCACAGGCCATGGATGGTCTGACAGGGGTGCCATGCACATAGTGCATGCACTATGGACCACTGCACACAGGCATCCACTGCACAGAGAACAACACACAAACCACAGACAGTGACTGATCCCCCTGCCCACACTATAGGCGGTTCCCTTCTGGTCACACACACACGCCCATGCGTGCACTACCCTGACGCCATGCACACCACTGCAGCTGAGCACCTGTAGCCCACTGCAAATCAGAGACCACCACAGCTGTCATAACAAAATAAATGTATTTAAAACAGGTAATCAAAAAAACTATTTACAAGTATGTGCAATGGGGTAAGGGCTACATACCAGGTGGGGGTGGGTAAGAGGCAGGGGTGAACATATAGGAGAGGGAAGAAGGGGTGTGAGGGTAGGTCCGGGGGGAAGGTGTATTTAGGGGCATAGATGGGCTATCGTCTGCTCCAGTCATCCTCCATGTGGCGCCGATGTCTCTGACACCTCCTCACCCCATGTTGGTCCATCCGTTGGATGAACTCCAGGGTTACTCTCACCACCTGTAGCAGCTCCTGTAGACCCCTTTTGATGGCGTGAAGTTGCTGTCCACCTAGGATGAGGGAGCAGAGTCAATACGTGCGACTGTCCAGCCCCCTGCAGGCCACCCATTGTGCATGGCATACAGCCATGTGCCACGCCCCTGTGATGGTGTGCAACCACCCACAGTGACTGTGTCCACAAGACCTGCCTACCCAGGCACCCACAGCCATGCGGACCACTGCACACACCCACCACCCATGTCCTGCACAGCACCACCATAGCCTTACAGTAACTTGGCTATGTGGTGTGAAGGCAGTGGCACAGCCATGTACCCAGTGCACGCATGGACCACCATTGATGCACTCCCAGACATGCAGTGCCACTGGACAGTGCTGACTGTAACAAGTTGTGTGCATGGCAGTGGTGTCAATGGATGGTGGCCATGCCCCGCTGCCTGCCCAGTTACACAGCATGCAATAGTAATCATGGATGTAAGGCACTCACCATCATCAGGCTGGTCCCTGCGCCTCTGCAGACCTTCACCCCTCCCGGCCTGCTGGTCCTCCAGGCGACGGCTCCTCTCCCTTGCCAGCCTGCGCTCTTCTGGGCCTAAGGTGCAAACATGGAGAGAGGAACATCAGTACAATCCAGTAGCAAAGTCCTCCCACCCCCATGTGTGTGTAATTCCACACAGCAGTACCCATCCACCCCCCACCCTGATACCACCACCACCACGGCCAACACTGGATGGCCCCCACCATGTGCTGGACACATTCAACCGTGATACCCGTATGGACGATAACAGTGTATAGATGGGGCACCTACCTGGCTGTGGCACCGTGCCCCTCCTGGCACGTCCCTGCAGGCGGGCAAGCAGGTCCGGGTCCCTGCACCTGAGGTCCCAGTATCTGTGGCGACACTGCTCTGCCATGTGCCCGATTCCCGTGGCCTCTTCCAGTGCATCAGTCACCTCCTCCCAAACTGCACCCCTGCACTCCTGGCTCTGTCCAGGGGTGCATCACCATATAGACCACCAGCATGGGGCTCTATAATGGCCACCAGATTCGCTAACTCCACCTGGCTCCACATAGCTGCCCTTCTCCGAGCCATCTCAGCAGATAGTTGGATTCAAAATGGCACTCGGCAGTGCGGTCCCACCACGTGTAGATGATGCGTGGTACAGCACTGCCATTGCCTATCACGCTGTCACCGAACAACGCGATAGTGGTTCACCCATGCCTGACGTATGGTGCCTAGGGGTCAAAGGTCGGGCACAGGGTCAAGAGTCTCTTGCGCACGGACAGCCACAGCGCAATTGGAACCCAGTGCATGTAGCATGATTGGATGCCTGTGTGCCACCTCCTGTAGCGACCTACAGCGCTGTGGTTCCAGTGCGACTACGGTGCCCCAGTGCCACAGCGCCATATATGTGAACAGTGCAGTAGTGCCACTGGCACAATGGTGGCCGTGCCCTACACTGCCTCCCACGCACAGCACATCAGCAGCGTGGCAGACACCTGTGTCATTACCCCGGGCATGTGCAGTTAGGCGTGTACTGCGCATGTCACAGAACTGCGCCCTTGGCAGAGCATGTTCAACACAATTGCGCAAAGCACAACAGTGCGATATTCAGCTGGCATATGCAAATCAGCTAATCAAGTTCAAGTTCAAGTTTATTGCAGGAAAACTCCATTGAGCAAGCTCATTCACAAGGAGGTCCTGTGACATAAACACTTAAAATACAAACATAGATAGGTAATAACAGTATAAACATGAAATGCACATTACATGATACAGGCTGGATATACATACAAGGGTACCACATAGGGTGACCGCAGGTGGTAAACATTAATATGACACAAGGAAGCGACTTACAGGTTGCATACTGATAAATGAAACATGATGAGTGGTGTGTGCAATACATATATTTTGGCAGCTAGAACAAACAACAGACTACAACTGATATGGGGGGGAGGAGATTTAATAGAGTAGCAGTGGGCGTAGCATAGATAAAGCCAGGAGTAGAAGGGGAAAGGAAAGCAGTTAATATGACAAAGCAATTATACCTTACCAGTGGATAAATATGGCACACATGGGGAAGGAAGAGACTTAATGACAGTTACAGGTGTCTTTTATTTTGGCTGAACTTAGCGATTTGTAGAAGTTTATTGAAACTGTGCTAGTTAGTTTCATTACGGTTTGTAATTGGTTCCAAATGGAGGGAAGGGCATATGCAATAGCACGTTTACCAAAGGAGGTCCGCGTCCTTGGTATGTCAAGCATAATAAAGTCAGATTTTCTTAATGAGTATGCACTATGTGAGATACTAATTAGGGAAGAGAGATAGCTTGGCAATTTCTGCAGGAGCAGTTTAAGAGTCCATAGCCCAGCATGGAGCAGGCATCTAGTAGTAAGGGATGTCCAACCAACAGCTGCATATAAATCACAGTGATGCGAACGGTAAGGGGAGTTGGTAATGAATCAGCCATTCAATGGCGCAGACACTGCATTTGCATCCACTTAAAAATGCGCCTTGCCTCATTTGCATATGTTGCACTATAAAACTGTGACATTGGGCTGCACTGGCCATAGTGGGTTACTGCAGTCTATTAGTTGCATGCTGTTTGGGAGTGTGGACTGTGGTGTTTGGGACATGCATGGGACTGCACAGTCACAGGTAACACCTGTCATTCTCACAGGATGAATAATGACTGATCGTGAGGTGGAGGAAGAGGAACAGAGATGTGGGCAGAAGAGGAGGCCTAACTTCACCAAGGCAGAAACAGAGGCCTACCTTGACCAGGAGCCGCTGCTCAGCGGATGCCAGGGAACACCACAGACCCATGCTGCTGCATGGGAAGAGGTGGTGCGTGCCATCAACCTGCAATGGCAGCCACCAGTGGTCCGTGCAGGAGTGCAAAAAGAAGATGAGCACTGACAGGCGGAGGATTAAGGAGAAGGTGGCTGCCATCAGGGCAGCACGGTCTGCGACCGGTGGGGGACAGCCAGATGTGCAACTCCTGACCCCACAAGAAGAGTGGGTTGCTGGCAGCATGCAGCATTGTGCCATCGAGGGTGTTCCGTGTGGTGGATTCCAGATGGGTGGTACCCTGTCACTGCATGGTAGGTCCTGGTCTGTCAATGGGGGGGCAGGGTAAGTCACATACATTAATGCTACTGTTTTTCCTTTACAGCTCCTGAGCATCTACATGGGTCAGCGGTGGTGGTCTTCTCCACTGAGGGTGGTAGCATGGAGATGGAGGAGGGCCTGTCCACCTCCACAGGCATATAAGGGTCAGAGTGACAGTGGGCCCACCTGGACATTCGGACGGACTGATGTTGGTGGAGCAGGTGCGGAGGAATCCCTGCCCGTGTCCCAGTGTGCCAGTGTCCATGGATGCCAGCATGCTGAGACTCAGGCTGGTGCCGGATCCGTAACTGATGATGATGGAGCTAATGTCATGGGCAGTGATATGTGTGGGCCACAGGATGGCCATACAGCAGGTGACAACACAGGCATAGCCGTGGGTGGTACCACCGTGGAGGCCTGCGTGACATCACAGTCCCAGCCTGTGCCTGTCTGCACCAGTGGGGCAGCACTGGTGTGTGTCCAGGACAGTGGGGCAGTTGCAGCCACTGTGGTGGCACCGTTGAGCCCTGGAGAGCGGCAGCCGGAGGGGCAGTGTCAGCAGTCAGCCAATGGCCATGGGGGTACAGTGTCAGGGGGCGGTGTCAGTGCACTGCCTGTGGAGATGCCCAGGCCTGGCCCTAGTGTGCAGCTTCCACCCTCAAGGGGTGCTGACCATCAGGGCCACGAACACCATGAGGGACAGCATGCCGACTAGGCAGATGACCTCTTAGATGAGCACACCCTCATACTCCAAGCATCAGTCAATCAGCAGGTGCGGCTTGTGACGGCAGTGGATGCACTCAGTGTGGCTCTGCACTAGGCAGAGGAGCAGTGCAGCAGACACACCACTCTGCTCCTGGCAGGGATGGACTGGTTGTGGGAGGATGTGACCACTGCCATTGACAGGAAAACACAGGCAATCACAGCTGTCATGGCCACAATGGGCACACAGTTATTTGCCCATGCATCGCAGACACCGCGCACTGCAATGTTCACCCCCCGTTCCCAGCGCCGTGCGACACCCTCCTTGTCGACACTGGGTTCAGCTGTGGGCATCCCGAGCACGCCTGGTGCAGGCAAGTTCAGTGTGCTGCAGACCCCTGCGCTAGCACGGTCGCGTTCACACAGTGGAACCCCTGGGGGACTGTCGATGCCACCCCATGAGGCCATTGGTCAGCCTGTCACTGCTGGCGGGTCTCGGCGGGGCTGCCCATGCATCCATGGTGGCCGTGGCACTGTGGCGCATGACTGACCTGTCTCCCAACATGGCTACTGTCTGATGCTGCCCTGTGTGCATTGTATTGTTCAGCGTGCAATGCACAGGTGGGGTACCTGGCCCTGCATGCATGCACATGTTCCATCTGCACACCCTCCCGGCTGCTGTCCACTGTGGTGTGTGCATGATGATGTCTGCATTGCACTGTCCACCACTATGCAATGGTGCCCAGCATCTGACACATGCACAATGACAGGCACTCAGCATGGTAGTCTGTGGACATGTGTGTGGCTAGGGGTGGCATTCGGGGTCAGTGTGCCTTCTACCCTCTGTGCATGTCTCATGGGGTGTGTGTGTGTGACCTCATGCCATGTTAGACCTAGCCTATCCCTGGCGGCGTGTGCGGTTCCATGCTTGGCCAATTCCCTTAACGACATTCACCCCTGGTGTTTGTACATGCGTGTTTGTGGGTTGTGCCTTTGCCACTGGTGGTTGCACATGGCCCCATGACTTACCCTGGTTGGCTGAAGTGCTCCTCTGTGATGGTGTCCCAGTGCAGCTGTGCCAGCCAGATCAGTCAGGGGTCCCTTCGCCCAAGGGGGCTGCCCATCACCATCTTCACCAGCGTCCTCTTCGTCCCCATCGCTGTGCCCCTCTTTGACCTGTATGGCTATCCCACAGTCATTGGCCATGTTGTGCAGGATGCAACAGGCCAGGAATAGCCTGCAGGCCTTTGAGGAGCTGTACTGTAGGGTACCGCCAGATGTGTCCAGGCAATGGAAACGTGCCTTCAGCATCCCGAACACCAGCTCGATGACATTGTGTGTGGTGGCATGTGCCTCATTGTAGCTTTGCTGCGATGGGCTTGTGGGTCGCTGGTATGGTGTGAGCAACCAGGGACAGAGTGGGTATCCACTGTCACCTGTGTGTAGAGGGTGGAAGTTAGTTTGGTGATCAGCGTCGCTCTGCCTTGGGCCATCTAGGCCAATACCCATGTCACCTCTGACTATGCCCCTCCCAAGCTCCATGTCTTTCTGCATGATTTGCATACTTACCCACTAAGCGGCCAGTGGGGATGTCCCCACTATAGAATCTGTGGCACAGTGCTGACTGGTGCCAGATGAAGGCATCATGTGCTCCCCCAGGGTGCATGGCACAGACATTGATTATGCGCCCACTGACATCACATACCACCTGGCAGTTGATGCTTGCATACCCCTTCTGATTCATGTATGCAGCCCCTTCAGGGCCAGGTGGTGTGCAGATGGCCACATGGGTGCAGTCTATTGCCCCTAGCATGCCAGGCATATGTGCTACCCTGTGAAACTCCTGTATGTTTGCTGTGCACTCTACCGGTGTGCTGGGGAAATGGATGTACTCCGCAGCATGTGGCAGCAGTGCGCTGAGGAATTGGGTGAGGTGGCATGATGCGGCCGACTGGGTTATGCCTGTTGAGTCCCCTGTTGGTCTCTGGAAGGTACCCATGGTGAGCAGGCACATGCAAGCTGTCGCTTTTGTCTCCACTGACAGAGCATGGCTCCGTCGTGTGGGTGCCTGCATCACATCACTGCACAGCTCACAGAACCGCCTCAGAATTGCCCGGTTCAGGCGGTACCAGCCCATGATCTTGGTATCAGTGTACAGCTCAAAGCTGGTGCGGGCTCGGTACTGCCTGTTGGGGGCATACTGCCGACAGGCTCTTCCATGGCCACGCTCCCTGCTGCCTGCCTTCTCACCTCCCTCATAACTGCCTCCATCTGGATGGTGGCACTGGCCATGTCCCTGGCTTGTGTCCCCCCCCCGGCAGCTGTTTCTGTGTTCCCCCCGCTGTCCTTGCAGCTACTTCCCCTGCACTTGGGAACACCTTTCTGTGGTGGCCTCAGTGCTGTGTGGCACTTCCCCCTTTTGCACTGCACTGTAGCTGTGGCTCCCCACACCTTCCCTGTTCCTGGGGGTTCCAGGTGCTCTGTCTCTGTCCTGCCCTGTGTGTGTGTTGCCTGTGTGGCCGGCTATGGTTCAGCAACATGTGCCTTCCCTGTAGCGTTTTAGTGCCTCTCTCTTGTTCCTTTTTATTTTGGCTCATTTCTGCTATCGTGCAACTTCCGCTTGCTCCCCTATTGCGCATGGTGCATGTTGTTGAATATCACACCGTGCCATTTACGCATGGTTCCTCCCCCTTCAGTTGCACATGCATTCATTATTATTGCACTCTTGCGCAGTGTGATTTGGGGGGCGCATCTGCCTCCTGCTGAATATCGCAGAATGGTGCATTTTCGGACTTGCACTGGCGCATCCTTATTGCGCATGGCACAACCCTTTTGAATATCTGGGCCACATAGATATTTATGGATTTCAGGATGCACTTGATAATGTTCCTCATTATGAATTAATATCAAAG
Organism: Neoceratodus forsteri; assembly: GCA_016271365.2. Lineage (NCBI taxonomy): Eukaryota > Metazoa > Chordata > Ceratodontiformes > Ceratodontidae > Neoceratodus > Neoceratodus forsteri. The sequence continues at coordinate 867,661,611 of CM028130.1, forward strand.
CTGGGCAGTATAGGTATTCACCAAAATATTATCAAATGGATTAATAGCTGGCTAACAGGAAGACAGTGCTCCCAGATCGGCCAAAACATTTTCCTGTAGCAGACCCTCATTTTTCCTGTATTTTCCCTGTAAAACCTTGGTGAAATTCCTATAGATTTTCCTGTATGCTCAAGCCAATTTATTTTTGCAATTGGCGTCACTATTGTGGTCAATAAAGTCACTACAACACATGTTCTGGCTGTTTTAAGTGTTCTTATTTACTTTAAGAATTAAAACTGACCTAAAAACATCACATAATTACATGACAACTAAAACATATTTACAAGTATCACAAAAACAACAAGCAATGGTGGGGGAAGAACGGATGTAGAAGGGAAACACTGATACCAAATGGTAGTATAAAGAGATAAACACAGGCATATATATGAATATGTATAAAATATTAAAATGGGTACCCCAGGAGTCATATTGTACAAAGTTACTCAGGGTAAAATGGGCACCTAAGAAGTGATATGCAACATTTCTTAAAGTTACTTAGGATCCATCCACTATGCAAATGTGTGCACCCTTAATATTTGTTCTTGCTTTTACAGTGTTCCAGCATGGTCTTAGTTGGCTTAAATTTAAAGCAGTCATCTTCAGATTTGTTGAAGGAAACATGCAGCAGGGCATTGAGTGTGTTTCCTCTCATACAGCTTCTGTCCTTTGTTTTGGTGTGGTTCACATCACTAAATAAGCGTTCCATATTGGCTTTTTGATGGGGGCAGGATTAGCAGTGCAGATGTAAGCCTGCCAAGTAGGGGGAACCTTAAGACACTTAGAGTCCTGGGATTCTTCAAGTTTCTGATGTACTACCAGTACTCATCAATTGGCAAGGTAGTCTTTTCCTCTGGGAAGGTCATCATTTCGTATTCCAATACTTCATCATCAAGTTGATCCCTGACTTCATCACTGGTTCCGACAATGTTGGGGAAGCGGTCTGCCAAAGCTTTGAATTTAGCACTCGAGTCATGTTGTTTCTCTGGGTTTAGTGCCTCCAGATGTTCATAGATGCCACCATTGTAGTCCGAAAGTGGCATTCTCCTTTTCACTTGCTGGCATGTCTCAATCCAGAAATCCTTTGCTAGTGAAAGAAACTGTTGAACTGTTTCTTCTTCTCCTTCCTCTTCTAGTTGCTGTACAAGTGATTTGCAATCAATTTTCCAAAAGCAACTTGGTCAAATGGAAGGCGGTAGTCTGTGTTTAGGACATCAATATCTTGAACTTGTGCAGCTTCTCGAATAGTGGCAGTGGTTATGAATTTTGACAGCAGTTTTTTGTACAGAACCTCCAGCTCACAGAGAACAATGTGAATATTTGGCTTTTCCTGCTGGAAAAGAAGATTGAACTCTAGAATGAGTGGTAATGCATAGTCCAGGAACATGAAGCACAGCTTTACTAGACTGGAATGTAGAGCAGTCCTGATTCCCAAAACTGTTGCACTTCTTTCGCTTGAACTTTCAAAATAAGACTTCAGCGCCTGAAACTGTTCCACAATTCTCCCAGCCACTTGGTGCAGACTAAGCCATCTGGTCTGACACAGTTTCAGAAGTTTGTGTGGTTTTGTGTTGGTGAAGTCCTGAAAGGTCTGAAAGGTTTGCATTCTCTTGGCACTTTTTTGAAAATAGTACCAGATGTGTAGAGGTATGCTTTGTACCTCATCAGGGAACTCTTTACAAACATCATTGGCTACAAGGTGGGCAATATGGCAGATGCAATAAATACTGAAAATGTACGGCAGCTCCTTTTCCAGCCTGGAGAGAACACTATTTCTTGCCCCTATCATCTCATTGGCTCCATCAGACCCAAACCCTACAGTGTGTTCCATAGGGATTTCATCCTTTCTGAGTTCCTCAGAAATGGCATTGTATAAGGTCCCTGCAACAAATGTGACCCCAGATGCAGAAGGTGTACACTGGACTTAAATCAGCCAGTAAAGGCATGATCTCACCCATCCCTGGGCATTAAGTATGCAAGCAAGCAGAGCCAGCTGCTTTGAAGTAGTCTGATCATTTCTTTCATCGATGATCAGACTGAAATGTTTTTCTCTCATTTGCTCAACAACAGATAGCTTGAGATCTTCTCCAATGACATTCAACAGGGATTTCATTTTGCTCGCCTTACAGACAAACATCTCTGCAATCTTGGAGTCCTTGAACATCACTGGGAACATCTCACTCATGTGGTTTGCCAGTGCAAATAGCAAGTGATGCTCTGCCACAGCCCTTGCCCACATCAATCCTGCTGATTCCAAATCAGCATCCAGGGAACATGCAAAAGACTTGCTGACCATTGCATTTGACAAGAGTGATGTTAGCAGCTTCTTGTGCTTTGCTCCTCGGCCATGATCGTGAAGATTGTTCTTCCCTCCAGTGGCAACCTTGATATGCTGTTTGCAAGGACTAGAGAGAGAGACAGAGAGAGAGAGAGAGAGAGAGAGAGAGAGAAAGACACGATTAGTTTCGTAATTTACAAAAACACAATCTCCTCCACCCACTCAAAATCCTCTGATTGCTACGCTGTTAGCACCCCTTGCTTAAACTAGCAGTCTATTTTGTTGACAGTGCATGCACACCACTGGGCACCACCTCACACTTTTTGCAGCCCCCCCCCCAAACCAACATATCTCTTGGAATTGTGTATGTATACTCACATGCAGAATGCATGTTCTTCCCCTTTGTCACTCTTCTGGAGCCATCCTTCGAAGTTTGGTTCAAGTTCCTAGTCTTGTCTGTAGCTCTGTCGATATCTCATCTTCTTTGCAGGGGTGGAAGGCGATGAGGTAGATCCAGATCGGACTCTTGTGGAAGATATGTCAACCAGTGGGATTCTGTCACTGCTGCTGGTTCTGTTAAATAAACACACACAAAAAAAGTGTCAGATGTATGTTTCATAATCTCAAAAGAAGTGCTTTTTTTTAAGCATGTATTAAGCATGATTGTATGCTCACCAGGCTAAAGATCAAAGTCTGGATCCCCAGGCGGCAGATGACAATGATGACAGTATGCCGCTGCATCGCATCCAACAACCAGGATTCACTGAACAGCACTGATGATGCCAGGATGAACAATATGATGGACTAAACTAGACAGACACTACAGAAAATATGTTTAGTGACATCCATTGACACAGCTCAGTACAATGCTGCAGTACTTATCATGGCACACACTTACACAGTAATGCTATTACTGGAACAGATATTTTTTCATCCTGAATTGGCAACTTACCGATTTGATTTCAAAAGGAGTGGAGGTCTCTTGGTACTCACCTCAGGGCCCTGGTGTGAAGACACCCAGCTACCATGTTGATGTAGATCACCCATCAGCTGGGTCCCTACTCTAAACTGCATCAGTCACAAATGGCTTACCTTTATATAGGATGCATCAGGCCAAAATATGCTTATTCAAGGTTTGGGTCCCCAGCCAATGTGCAGGTAACTGGTTGGGAGCTAGCTAAAAATCAATCATGAGAAAGCCATACTTCATTTTCAAATATTAGCAGCTCACCCTTGTTCGGTTGCAAATTGTAAATGGATTCTAAATGAGGTGTGCTACTGTATATGGCATACATAAAAAAAAAAGTCAGAGCAAGGACACCCTGCCCCCCCCCCACCACTCCCAGAAAAGTAAAATGTAACATTAAGCATATTTGTCCAGCCTGATTTGGCAATGTACTAATTTTATTTCAAAAGGAGTGGAGGTCTCTTAGTATTCATCTCAGGGCCCTGCTGCAAAATCACCCAGCTTGACGTTGAGGTTGACCACCCACGTATGTAATTTACTGACCACTCAGCCACCACTCAAGGGAAAAAGGGGTTTTGCCATGTCCCCCTTCCCCAACCCAGACTCTCTTTACTCCGCTTTTGCTTTCATATTTTTTTCTACGATTGTTTTTCTTCTAACCAACTTATTTTCTCTGATTTCTTTTTTTTCTACAGGTCTGACAGGATGAGGGCACCCACCTTATCCAATAAGTATAATTTTATTTTTACTTCTGTCCCTTCTGTCCTTTATCCACTTTAAGAGCTGCGGATCCTTTGTGACCCCTTTTGCTATCTTTTATTTTCAGGGACATGTATGACACCTCTTTGGACTACTATTTTTGGCTCCCTAGATCAGGTAAGCCACATTACAATCACCACTGCCAAACATATGGACTGATAGAGCTATCTCAGACTCCACACTTCCAATGGCTGCCTGTTCCTGTTACCGCTTCACACTGCCTGACCTCGGCATGCTCCACTACTTTAACTGTTGATGTACACAGCACCCAAAAAAAAAAGCACCACCAGTGTTTTCCCATCAGTACCATATCTAAAAGCAGAACACCACTGACAAGAATTCCAGCAAAGCTGTGGTACCAAAATATGATCCTGCGCATGCCCACAATACATCAACAATGGAAGCTGTCCTCCGTAGTTGAAATCGGCTGCGTAATAAACTCCTAACAGAAAAAAAAGGACGCTGAAGACACTAAACTCATGACATTACTTACAAAATTTAAAAGACTCCCCCTAAATCCACACTAAGCATATGAACTGCTTATCGGAAAACACTACAACCACAGTGGTGTTCCACCAACCAAGGACTATTTTTTGAGGAGCAGCACTTAAATCAATAATACACCCCCCAAAAAAAACCCATTTTATTTCCCTTTATTTTTTAACACAAAAAAATAATACAATGGCATAATAGCAACATACCCCTCCAGGGAGTGGGTATACTGGTGGATTTACCACTTCTGGTGTTGTTAAGTCACTTGACTGCGTCTTGTGACCGAACTACATGAGGTGTGGTAAATCCACCAGTATACCCACAACCTGGAGGGGTATATTGCTTAATTATCTCATAACTTTTTTACACACCAAATTATCTCTAGTGGAAAGAGTGAAACTCTACTGGGGACTTCCTGTGATCAGATTAATTGCTACATTAACCAGACAGAAATCAGATGGTGTAGAAAGTATAGCGACAGGCAGAACTGCCCCCCCCCCCAACCACCACAAAAAAACCAAAACCAACAAGTCTAGAGCCAGGGCCATATCTAACATTCAGAACCAATAAGAACCCTTCTTTTAAAAATAATGCATCAAGTAGTTCAAAATGCACACTGATAATTTAAATGCAATTAGCACATAACCGATACTGAAAGGCAGACAATATACATGGTTCTAAAAGGAGGTTTTAGCAATAATGCCTTGGTTCTTGAGCTTTTCCAAGAGGATGGCCTGTGGGAGGAGTTAACCTCTCAACAGGCATTATTTCCCTTATAAAAAGGCCAAAGATGATGAGGGCCTTATTGCTGTTCTACCTCTTTCCTCCCCCATCCCTAACCATAGTTACCATCTGCCTCATACGGCTACTGCCCAGTCCCATTCCCTGCCCCTGTCCCCCAGAGGGTCCACCTTACTTGCCCCATGGTTTAACCCCCCTGCAGAGCTTAGGCCATCAGGAGCTCAAATTTGGTGGTGGGGGGCACTTTCATATGGAATGGGCAGGCGGCACACTGTGGTGCTCAAGAGTGCCAAGGCGCCACTCTGCCAGGCTCGGAGGCATGATCGCGACTTTGCTTTCACAGCAAGTTGCTGGCTGTGAGTGTTCACACTGCAGGCATACAGCAGGCATTCATGACATGGTGCACTTAAGACTGTGCATTTTCTTGCCCCATGCCATCCTCAACTGCATGGCTCCACCTGCGTGCCCCCAAGGGCTGTTTCTGCATTAGGGATGACCAGCCTCCCACTAAGAAGAGGCGCATGATAAGCATCTTGAGGAATGCTCAAACCTCCTTCCCCTGCTGGCTTTTCAGCTTTCTGGGCTTGTTTCTGAATTTGGGTCCTTAGCATTGCAAACAGCAGCCCAGCTGCAGTACTGACATGCCGGCTGCTATTATAAACTTTTATTTTTAAATTTTCTAAAACTGTTAAAACTTTTTTAGGAGCTGCTAGATTCTTGTAACAACCATTGAAACATACAGAATGGTATTATAACCCTGATGCACCAATGGCAGTGTTGTCTGAGTTACAGGGTCCTTTAGAGCTTTGGGCCAGCCTGAGCCAGCTAGAAACTTTTTGGGGAAATCAGCGGCACAGTTGTTCCACACAAAATTGCCTTTCCAACAGTTCTATGCAATCAGCTATACTCAATTTGACTTTTGTTTTATACTGGCTAAGATACCCAGAATGTATGTTTTCTTCAAAGTGCTTAGGTGGTTCTAGATTGACAAAATGTCATAAACAAATATGAATAACTCCTAAAGTGAACATGATACACACAAAGTGTCAATGGCAAGGTTGTTCAGCACAACATTACCTTTCTAATGGTACTAGGCAGTCAATTATAATCAATTCTGACTGGCAAGTAATATTAAAATACATGAGTGACTTCTCCAGACGTTTCTATGGCACACAGGAAGTCTGTAGGTGACTTCTGTAGGTGTTCTGGGACACACTGTAGTTAGATTTGCTGACGCTTACAGATGTTTCTAGGAGGCAATGAGTTTAACATCTTTCTTGGTGTCCAGCTGCTGCTAGAAATTATACAACATTAATATGGTTAACATGGTCTCCTGGGCCATGTCCTACGAATTCATTTGATGCAAGTTTCAGTAAGGGCAAAAAATTAAAAGTGATATTGTCACCTAGTCAACAACCCTCTGAAAAAGACAGACAATAACTGAAAGACCAAGGTGGAAAGACAGAGAAAGAGAAAAGCAGAACAGTTCAACTGGATTTTGTTTCTGAAGTCCAACTGGTCTGCTACATTTCGCACTTGGATTAGTAGTGAAATTATTAACTGTGGAAGACACGTCTGAAAAGAACTGCCAGGTTGGGAATGTTCATACCTTTAAGTGCTGAGACATTAAAACTCAGTAGAGAGTGCCAGAAAAATTAGTCAATTCCAGCAGCAAAACTGACCAGAGAGCAGCAAGGGGACAGGTTTCGTACAACTTCACATTGATTTCCCCAAAAAGTTTCTAGCTGGCTCAGGCTACCCATAAAACTTTACTCAAAAACACAGCAAAGTAAGTTATCCAACCAAGTAAAGTACTTCTACAGCAAATATAATCATTTTACAAAAAAAAAGTTGTAGGTACCAGGACAAGTCAAGTGCACCGAACAATCTCTTTAGCTTACCTGATGGATGGTGTGGTCAGACTAAGTGCTACCATGCTGCATCCATGACCAGAAAACCCTCAACTGCTCCTTCCTGCCACAGACACTGAAACAGAGAACCAGGGCACTGGTGAAAAAAACTCGGCTGTTCCTGCTGACTCTCCGGTGAATTTCTCCTGCTTGCTTGCTTGCTACCGAGTGCTCCAAATGCCAGCGATCCTCGATGTCTCAGTAATTCGCACAACCCTATCTCTCTCTCTCTCTCTCTATCTCTCATGGAATTAAATTTCCCGGGCACACTGAGCAGGCTTTATAGGGAGAGGGTTTACCTGGTTAGCCTATCAGGGGGCACTATACTTAAACATGAGTCTGGCATCTGAGCCATGACGGCATGTATGGCTCTAATCCATCAGCCTATCAAGGCTGCATCCCAGCATGTGACCAGAGCTCCCAGCAGTTTCCAGGAGCATGTGATCACAGCATGTGGGGTTGGAGGCACCAATCAAGAGTCTCTTGCTCTCTGTGAGAGTCTTGACGGGCATCTTAAGTGTTTAGCACTGTTCCCCCTGCAGCACCGGCAACAATCCCCATGGATTTGCTAAAATAAAGATTTCCTCCCCGTTGCCCATTTTTAGCATTAAAGACCCATAAAATACTGGAATCCCCATAGATATGGGAGCACTGGGAAGAAGACAAAGGGCCCAATTCTTGAAAAGGACAAGAGCGGTGCACCACGCATCTGACAGCATACATGTGCCGGCATGCCTATCCCATGTGCTGTGCACCAGATTCACAGCTCGACACCGCAAAGTGTGCAAAACACCACCAACATGGTGCACAGTGCGTGACACTGCCTAAGAGTGAGGCAGTGTGCATCAGGTCACAGCATGTGTTGATCCAGAGGCCAGCATTGGCGAATGCAGGGATGACACAGCCAGCGGAGGGAGGACACAAATGTAAAAATAATTTTATGGACACTGAAATAGACATCCTCATTGAAGCTGTCAAGGCACATGTACGAAAGGAGATTAGTGTGTAGTGGGTGAAGCAAGCAGGGGGTGAACTGGGGTGAAGAGCAACACCCCACATGGTAGCATCAGTGGCCCAGCAGGCTACCCACCCGCCCTGAGGGACAGATGATCAGAAGGTGGAGAGGTCAAACCGCACACCAGCTGCCTGTGGCCACCCCCAATACTGACACAGTTGTGCAGCATGAGGGGGATGCAGCACCCCTGAGGTGCCCACAGTCTGATGAGACATGTAACGGAGTACCCATCTGCCAGTGCTGCTGTGTGGTCATGTAGATGCCAAGATCCCATGGCACCCCTTCAAATGAGTAGGGGAATATCCCCAGTGTTCTGACCAAATGACCCCCATGCACAACATTAACCACCAACAACACCACATGGAGCACAAACAGGTGGCATCAGTCTGTACCCTCACCCCAGGACGAGGCTAACAAAGGTGACAGAAATGACCAAAATCAAAACAGTAAAAAGGACACCTGGAGGCAGAGCAGGCTAACAATGCAATGCACATTCCCACAGGCTGATCTGATGTTATCAACAGGTGGCACCAGGGAGCTGCATGCCAGCAGACAGCAGGCATGGGAGGAAGCTGTAACAAAGGTCAATGCAGTAGCACCCTGTAAACGGACACGGCATGAACTGTAGAATAGATACCATGACCTGCAGAGGCACTCAAGGAAGAAGCTAGCCCACAACCAGCGATGTACAGGGGTGAGTGGTGGTGTCCAAAGAGAGCCCATCCCCCTGACACCACAGGAGCAGTGTGTTGCGGTACACATCAGTGCCCACACCATTGATGGTGACAGTGAGCTGGACCTGTACAGGCTACAGCATGAGGCAGGTACATATGTGTAGGCACGCACAGGGATGACATACATACCAGGACACGGAGGAAAGGACAGGAGTGCACATGCACAGCACAACATACATAGGGTGCTCACTGCACACACCCAACACACATAGCACCCATGTTCCAGAAAGGTGCAGACACACAAGCATGCGTGTGTGCCAGGACACTGTACCAGACAGCACAGTCTGCCGCTGATACACATAACAACACTGGCCACAGCACACATGCTGTGCCACCAACAACACTGCATGGGAATGGCATGGGCACAGTGCATGATGAGCAACAGGAGCAACATGCACGTACAATGTATGACAGCACAATGGTCCACTACCTGTGGGCTGCATGGCCCTGCATACCTCATGGTACTGGAAATACACACCCATACACTTGCAGCCATGAACACCGGCCCTGGTGTGGCATGATGCTGCATTTCTGCATGCAGAAGTACACCCAATAAACAGTAACCATGACACAGAGGCATGGTCTGGCAGGAACACAACCACAACAGTGCAATACTATGGAATGTGGCACATAACATTACACAGTGGCATACAAGAGCACATACAGAACACACCCCAACTGCAACACCATAGGAATGAATGGCTGTAATGCTGTGTAATGGATGCATGCTCCCTGCAGAGGCTGCACAACACTAACACAGCCTATGCATTATGTACCCACACAGATGGAGGGGGCACAGTGTTGGGGGACAACACTGCAGACCTGAGTGGTGGCACAGAGAGCATTGGCATGTGGCAAACAGAGGCAGATGAAGACAGTGTGGTCACACACCCAGACAAATCCACACAGGAGTTGCCATGGGAAGTATTGGGGAAAACAATGCTGCTACACAGACACCCAGTGACATAGCCAACCTGGACGAAGAGCCCACCATGGAGGAGAGGCTAGCATGCATGGAAGAGGCACTAGGAGACCTGTCACCTGCAACAAAGTACAGCAGTGCACAGGCGCATTGCAGCAACAGATAGGCACAACACACCAGCAAGCACCACACACAGCAATCAACACCCATGCGTCACGGTTCCACAGAGCCACATGATGACAATGATGATGACCTATGCCAGTACTTCCATAACATAGCGTGGTACCAGGATAAACTGCAGAATGCAGTGGACAGCATACACAGTGCACTACTGGAGAGCAACAGGGCCACTGCAGAGCACAGGAGGCATGCACAATCCACCTTGCAGGTAATGTGCAATGCAATGCAGGCACTGGTACGGGATGAGGCACGCAGACATGAGGATCACATGGCATTGGTGCATGCATCACACATATGTGCCCAGTGACAGGCTGAGGCACTGGAGTGGCTAACAGGTGACGTGGAGCATGGTGTTTCCACAATGCATAGGCAGACAGAGGCCATCACGGCAATGACTAGTACCATAGTGGACCTGACACATACCATGCTGCTCGCAAGAGTTACAGCGTAGGGACCCACACTCAGTAGTGGGTGGCACACAACTGATGAACAGCACAGCCTGCTACAGGACAACGCAGCTATGCCATGGAGAGTGGCACACCCAACACCCAAGCCCTCGGGATAGGACATGAGCCAGCACAACAGCCCATAGCAGGTGTGCACATGGCCAGTGTGTGTGTGTGTGTGCCACCCCAGAGAGGCATGGTACAGAACAATAGGAATAGTCACAGGACAGGGTCGGTAGTGACACAGCACCATGTCACAGGCACCCAGCCCATGAATAGCCTAACCCATACACACGCACAGGTGGAGAATACAGTTGTAGGAGGCTGTGGACTGCAATGTCAGACAAACAGAGGCAACCTGGGCAGAGGCATGGCTGCCGAATGCAGTCATGTGCCGGACAGGAACACATCAAACCCTGTCGAAGGGGATGGGGATGTGGATGCTGCTGCCCAAGGCACACACCAAGATATCAACCAATATGCAGCTGAGTCAACAATAGTAGCTATGTATGGCCCATTGCCCAGAGGATGTGTGGATGTACCTGTGAATCACCCGGGCACACACAGCAGATCAGGCATTGGTGAGGGCAACATACAGCAATCACTGGTGTGGCTGCAGGAAACAGTGGCAATGGGAGATGGTAACAACATGGCCAGCAAAGAGGGCAACAGCACTGGATCACAGAAGGCCATGAGGCTGGAGGGGTCACGTGCCAGTACAATGCACTCCATCGCTGTGAAGGACATGCCTGTACTGCTACAAGGAGAGGATAGTGAACTGACACAGTCCAGTATGGCAAATACACTGTCTGGGCAACAGAACAATGCACCCAGATACTCCAGCAGGAAACGGAAACAAGACATGCCCCCCTCAGAGCCAAGGACTACAAAACAGACACATGGAGGCAATGTGGCAGTAGACACAAGATCTGGTAGTAAGAGATGTACATAGCATGCCACAGGGACCATGGACAAGGCTGTGAACAGTGGGGACACACCACATGCCCTACACCATGGCACGGTAAAGGCACATGGAGGCAGAAGCAATACCACAATGTCACCTGACCCCTCACATGGGGCACCATGCAGTAACATGGCACACAAAAAGCAGGATGGAGGGTGGCAGGAAACAGATAATGGCATGGGCAATGGAGCACAGAAGGGCTGCCCATTGAGGTAAGGGGCCTACTGCTAGAGTGCAGCATGACCACAGGGTGGCTAGCCATTGTGGCGACAGATGTTACAACACAACAAACACTGCAACCGCATGTGTACATGTGGCACATGCATGGACAGTATAACGTGTAGGCACATTGCAGGACAGCAGGAAAAGCGAAACTGCTCCACAGTGACATAGGGTGTGAGAATCAATTGTAAATCATCCAACAAGCAAAAAACCGCATTACTCAGCTGAATATAAATTATGCAGCTTTATTCATCAGACAAGAACACTAGACGCCATTAGTTGAACCATCAACACCACCAGCCATACTCACAAGTATGTCATCCTGATGACATACTTGTGAGTATGAAACCGGTCGAGGTGTTGGTGGTGATGGACCAGCTAATGACTGCTGGGTGTTCTTGTCTGGATGAATAAAGCTGCATAATTTATATTCAGCTGAGTAGTGAGGATACATCGCAAGATGGCAGTATGTAGGCATTAGGGGTGCACACACTAGGGGGTGAGACATTACTGATGGAACATGAACAGTACAGAGTAACACAGGGAGGTCCAAACCAATGGGTTCCACCTTGTTGATCAGTGGTTTGGCTTACTCATCCTGGCATTCCTGGATGACATGCAAAACACAACAGGGAGCACTGCCTGCATGTCACCCCCAGAATACCAGCATGATAACTAAGATAACCCATGTGTGTGACGCCATCAGAGCCACACTGCCATTGCATGCAGCCCGACACAACATAGATCATCAGGTGAGTCCTCACGGGTGCTGTCCTGTGACAGTGAGAGAGGAAAGTGACACAGTGTGTGACTCTCACATGCTGCAGTCCCCCCTGCCAGTGTTTGAGGGTATGCATTCCCCATCCCACTATGCCAGCTGTGGTATATTACCACATGTGCTGTGTCAACATACCGTAGTGTACTGTCTATGCAACACAGTCCTGGGCCAGCACCCCCCCCAAACCCCAGCATCTGTAGTCCCCCATGTTGTGTACATATGTGCCTGCCTGAGCATTGTGACCAATGTAACCATGTACAGCATGGTCAGAGCATTGAATGGACGAGAGAAGTGACAGTTGTGTCCATTAGTGCATCTGTCTGACATCATGCTGCATAACGTCAGTCTGATCCAATTGTACCTGTACTGTGGGACATAGATCACTGTGGTAGGATACAGTGGCTGTGTGTGCTGTCTACATTGACAAATAATCTAGCCTATGATATACCTCTGTTGCCTTTCCAGAACACATGTGCCACGTGCATTAACACACTCCATGGTGTTCAGATATTGGTGACCCACGCTCACACCGTGGGCTATGAGTGCACTCTGGATGAGCCAAAGAGATATCCAAGAGCCCACAATGTGCATTAGTGCACATTGGCAGCAGGGCCCATGGCAAGTGTCTGAGAGGCCTGGGCAATGGAGCCCCAGTGGGCCCCCCTCAATAGTGTTGGGGCCCTGACAGGTGCCTGTGTCACCAGGGTGCTGACCAGTGCCCTGATTTGCAGCACACACTGTCGTGTGTTACACAGTGCCACATGTGTTGTGATGTTCAGGTGTGACAGCTCCAACTGTGATCCACTGCCTGTGTACACATATCCAGTGCATGTATGCATCAACATGCCCACTCGCACATTTTGCGGTGCACAAGTGCAGCTGCAATGCAATGTGCGCTCTGGCCATGCACACACACATCTAGTGCCTGAAATGCACCACAGTGCTGATTGCACATGTTGTGTCATGCAGCTAGGCAACAGCACAGCATGCATTGCATCTCGATGCACCGTGCATCAGGCATCATTGTGTGATGGGGCATATGATGGGGAATGCACGTGTCAGTGGCAGGAAAGTGCTTACACTTGGCAAGGCCATGTGCTGCAGACAGCTACACACACATCACAGTCCCGCAAGTACTGTGCAGATAGTAGCTGCCTGTTGTACCACTCATCCACAGAAGGGAACAGCAATGGCAGGCTGAACCCGTTCACCTAACTTCAGTGATGAAGAAACAGTGCTCCTCATCAGTTTGGTCAAGCAGTGGTCATGTGTGCTACTGCCATGACCTGGTGCTGCAACCACAGCAAGTGAGAGGACATGGGTGTGGAGTACCATTGCCCAGAAAATATGCAGGGTGTCAGGCATGCATTGGACTGGGAGGTCTGTACACCACTGCTGGAATGACCTCTGCTGGAGGGAGGCAGAGCTGATGAGCCACCTCAGTGGCATAGCTTGGGAGGTCAATGTCCGGTTGCGTGGTGGCAGTGCCAGAATGTCAAGTGAGTAGAGCAACACACAGCCAATGCCAGTGCACAGGTATTAGTGATACTCCCTTGCATTGCATAACAATAATCATTGCACTACATCCTTATGTCTCCACAGGCCAAGATTGAGTGGTGGAGGACCATGACAGAGAGGTGGCGGAGGCAGGTGGTGATGACAGCGCTGAATGGCAAAGGAATGTTCAGTGGTCCGGGGAGCCAGGTAGGTCTGCCTGTGGTGTCCCTATATGGGTATGATGCCATGCACAACACCACCTAACACAGGTGTATCCACTGCTGCCTGTGCAAGTGGCACAAGGCTTACATGGTTGCACAAATGGATGGCCGACTGTGCACAGCATGCCAGTGCTGCCAACGCGGGGCCTGAGTCAGCCAGACACACAGGGTACTACCATTTACCGTTGTGACACAGGACAACATCTAGTATACCTGAATGTGTCTCTTGACACTGCTGGACAGACCCATGACAACAGTACTGGACTTGCAATGTCACGCTCAATGGGAGTGTCAACCTGTATGTGGCTGTTGCCCATTGCATTCTGCGAACATTACACTGTGGCGCCACTACATTCTGCCCACTGTCAGTCGCTATGCAGGACATAGGTCACCATACACTATCTTGCCTGTGACTGCACAGTTCATGCCATGGCACTGTGGCCATGTATGTGAATGCCATGTATGTGCCTGCTGCCACGGTCCCACCCGCACATGGGGTACCATTGTCACCACATGCATGACTGCTACTGTGTGTGTGGGCCACATTGATGCTGTGGTCATGCAGGGCACATGCACATGTATCACCACTGCATAGTGCCAAGGCATGACCTATGCACTGCACATGGCCTGCATGGCCCATCTGGGTGCCAGTGAATGGTACAGTCTTCTGCACTGGGGGAATTGTCACTGCCATATGGTGTGGTTGTACCACCTTACCTGTACTGCCTACCCATATGCAGAGGACGGTGACACTATCGCCATGACTAGTGATTGCCATGATACCATAGGTGAGCTACAGACAATCATTGTCCTTGTGATGTCTTGTTCCCATTGTGGCCTGACCCACTGTATGGCTGCCCATACAGCTGTACACACACAGGGTGAGTAACATCCCTTACCAAAGCAACATGATGGCAACACCATGGCACCACAACAGCAATACAGTGGTGAGCTACAAAATGTGCAATGGTACTACCCAGTGGTACCATGGTTGTACTATGGTAGTTTACATTTTGATTATTTTTGGTGCACTGGCAGGACAGTGGTACAATGGTATCACAATGAAATTGAAACAAACCGCTGTGATACCGTGAAAACCTTAATGGTAGTACAGTGGTAATCACAGTGATATTGCAATGGCAAACAAATGATATTATAGTGGTATTCCAAAGAACTTTGTGTAAGGGATAACATCATTATGCCACATGAATATAATTGAATGTGTCAAGACCGTACAATACTGTGACAGAGCAACATGTGACAGTGACCACTATCTCTCCACAGGTGCTGGACTGCCTGTGAACAGAGGGACCTGTGCAAGGGGACCACAGTGGATGGGCCTTGTGAGGGCCATGGAACAGCTGAAGAGGGCAGATGGCCACGCATATGGCCAATGGACACAGCAGAGGTTACAGGCGGTGTCACAGGCAGCTGGGGAACATGTGACCAAGGAGCAGCCCAAGGGGGGGTGGACCATGGGACTGTGACAAGCACAGTTCTATGTCAATGACTATCAGTGGGCCAGTGGCACCCAGTGAGGAACAGCAACAGGGGCCTGGACATGTCAGCCCAAATGTGATTGCTTGCATGATGTCTCTGGACATAGCGGATGATGACCAGTCAGTCATTCATGGAGTAACCGACATAGTGGTTGGGGCTGCACTGGGACAGTGGACATGCAGGGGGATAATGATGAATGTGTGCAGCGTTCCCATCTTGTGCACAGTGGCCCAAGATATGTGTGCCACTACAGTGGCTGGGGTTGTGCAAACACGGGACCAGGGTGCCTCTGTTCCAGGGACTGTGTCCATCTTTGCAGCCAGCGTGCCTGGTCAGGGAGGTTCCTCCAGTGATGTGGCTGCAGCCAGCATGCAGGAGCGTGTGGTGTCTGCAGGGCAGTTGGGGAACTACATATGCCCAATGCTGCTGCATATCAACATGTTGTGTGCAGATATTGTTGCCCTTCTAAACTTCCTTAATGCACAAAGGGGACACTGAGATAGTGCATCACCCATACCTGATGCATGTGTTGCATTGTGGCTGGGTGTCAGTGTACAGTGCACACACCCTCATGGCTGTGTGGGACATGTTCTACCCTGTGCCAACTCCTTGTGGTGGGTACATGATGTTAATGTACCGTCACAAATGTTTCTTGTGTTGTTATGGTATACTGATGTTTGTATCCTATTGTAATGTTCCTGGATGTGTAGCATGTAACCTTTACGCAGGGTGTGTGATCATCCATGCCTGATAGCCCTTGCCAATGTATGTTCATGTTACTGTTGATGTTGGGCAAGTGGGGTGTTTGTTTGCAGCACACTTGTTTAGGATTACCACTTACACATGCACGCCATTTTAGGTGCATTTACACCTCATCTGTCTCTATATGTTATTTTGCTGTGTTCTCAATAAAGCATTTGCTGTTCATGTGTTGTACTCTCATCTCCTATATCTCAGTGTTGCATTTGATGACACATGTTTGTGTTTTAATCATCTTGGTGTCATCACACACATGCCTGGGCTTTCTGTGTCCCTATGTGTGGGGCGTGCATACCGGTGCATTGTGTGCAGTGCAGTGTCTGGCACCTCAGCTGTCCACTGTGCATGTGTATCATAGCACGAATGGTTCTGTTACACATGTCATGTTGGCCATGGTACTACAGCGTATGCTGTGACAGTGCAGTGTCATTCGCTGACACACTCATGTGGGCCTGTCTATACCTTTGTACTGTGTGTGTGTGTGTGTGTGTGTGTGTGTGTGTGTGTGTGTACTGGCACACCATTTGTGGCAGGGTGGCACCCCACATAACATGGGACTAGTACCCACATATGGCATATCATCTACCTGATGAATAGTACCAACCCTAGTGTTGGAATGTATACCTGGCACATTATCTAGGGGACAGGGTTGTGGGTTCAATGACCTATGTTGTACTACTGTAACCACTACGAGGTCCAATAGAGGGGATGCTGGGCGTATGCTGGTTCTAACCATTGAGGGGGCCTGTTTACATCCACACATATGCATTGATCAGGATGTCCATTGCAGCAGCTGGGATTGTGCAGTTTGGGGTAGTACACAGTTGTTACTAGAGCAACAGTGGACCCCCATGGTTGGACATTGCACACTGGTGCATTAACTTTCCACATCCCTGTGCCAGGCAGTACAATGCTGCTCAGATTCAAGTCCTTCCTCTTCCCCATGGTGTCTGCTCATGGTCTGTTGCTACACATCTGACACATGTCCATCACACAAGGGTTATTTCATGTGTACTGTGCAACAAAGTCAGAACATAATTTTTCCCTCAGGTATGTGCATGTGATGTATATCACACACCACAGCCTGCAGCAAGGACCTGTGCTCAAGGTATCCTGGTGCCCATCAATGGGTCTGTTGGCCATGCCATTTAGGCTTCCAGATGGTGTTCCTTCCACCCTTTGCACCAAGCGACAGTCCCCGCCATTCTTTCAGGGTTACACCACAGATGCCTTCATGCCACACTGACATGCTATAGATCTCGACCTGTCCAAATACATTATACACATCAGTGAACAGGGTTCCTGACAGGTATAATATAACCTTAGCTATGGGCACACACACCCCAGATCAAACACCTGACTAGGGAACTTGTCTCCAATTTGCACTCACTGATATGATGCTTCCTCCTTTAGGCATGGGAATAACCCTGAATGATCACAGTTCCACAGATTAAATGCTCATCCCTTTTGGCATGGAAACACCCAGGACACTCCCTTATCTCCACACTGTACACATGGATCTGTTGCCCCTTCCATTGGGCATGGGAACATCCCGGGGTGGGGCACACATTTCCATGCATTCCTGGCAGCCATCTCACACACAGTCCTCCTCAATGGTGGCTGTAGACACACATGGACCTTCAGGGGTTTGCCCCTTTGATTCACTGACCTGACAGTCCCTTTCATAGTTCCTGGGGTGTACATCATGGAGTCCTGCTGCAGAATGGTCCCCACCACCTCACTGAGGGCTGATGCTTGTAATCCATACTTGGGGAGTCACACAGGGTTCTCTGACACAGGGCCCTACAGGCATAGCTCCTGTCACTCTGACTATCATGCTACAGCTATCTGCGTATTCTTTGACTGCCCCAGAGCAGCAGACTCAGGTTGGGTAATGCTGCTGCGTATCCTCCATATGACATACTCATCCTGTCCTCAGGCTAGCTGAGTTCACAGTGTTGTCAATATATATGCAGGCCCTTAGTGGACTCCTTGCAAGGTGTTTTGTACATTTATCTCACACTGGTACTATTGGTAGTCTGGTAACCCAGGAGACTGGCTGGCTGTGTGTGTGTGTGTGTGTGTGTGTTTGTGTGTGTGTGTGTGTATGTGTGTGCATGTGCGCATGCATTCGTGCCTTGCATGGTGACCCATGTGCAGTTCCACATGTCATGCGGTTTGTTGTTGTGTGGGGTGCACATCCCCTTGTGTTGAGTGCCCTTGGGGTCATGTAGCTGCTTTGTGGCTCACACGACCACCACAGTACCTCACAGGCCCTGCTGTGAATTGTTGCCTGTGTTTACTGTATCTACTCCCATTCATCATTGTGTACATTGATGTGTTTCAAGGATGATCCATAGGGCATTCCCAGGGGTCTGTTCTGGGAGTCTGTTGCATTGTCTAGCCATGGACCTGTTACATGTTCTGACCACTGTGTTCACATGCTGTGTGCTGCACATGTATGGTTGCAGTACCAGTATGGCTGAATGCCCTACTAATGGGGATGGGTCATGAGCATTGTTGCACCCCACTTGATGGGTCCTGATGTTCATTGCTATTCTGTGGCATGCATGCATCTGTGAATATTGTCTCTGTTAGTTGTATGGTGCCGCCTGGTGCTACACACATGGCATGGGCACCTTCATATGTTCAATGCTGCCATTGTATGTGTTTTGCCCCAGACGGCTACACCTTCACATACACTCCTCTAGCGCAGGGCGTCCTGCCACTGTGTGTTGTTTGGCATGCCCCATGACTGGCTGGCACATCGTGTGGGTCATCATGTCATGCATGGCCGCACAGTGACTCGTAGACATTCATGGACCCAGTATCAGGTCACATTTGCATGTCCACAGAAACACAGGGACCATTTCATGGTACTGTGGACAGCCGTGTGCTGGTGGTCTTCCCACATTCAGTGTGATGGCTGTTATGGTGCCTGTCTGTTGCACCACACCTTCATGGGGTGTAGGGTAGTGGGTGGCCATCATTGAGTCTACGTGAAGTGGCTGAATATCAGATTGGTGCACCTCCTCTGTCCAGCAACAGTCTGCTGCGCACGTCTTTGCGCATGCTGTGGTATTCATGGGCACCATTCCTCTGCTTCTTCCTCCTCCTCCACTGGCTCCATCACTGGTTCAGGCATTGGGGTGTGGTGAGCTTTGGCAATGTTATGCAATACAGCATGTAACCACAATTCTGCATGTCATTTGTGGGGTGCACTGCAGTACCCCGCCAGACCTGTCTACGCATCTGAAGCGTATCTTCAATTGCCCAAACGTGCATTCAATGACACTCCTGGTTGATGCATATGACTCATTGTAGCGTGTGTGTGGGGGGCCACTGCTGGGTGTCATATTGGTGTCATCAACCATGGCAGCTGGGGATATATAAAGTCACCTGCAGGGAGAAGCATAGCATGTTACATATGCATGGTGCCCCTACAGTTCATTGCTTGTATGGATGCACATGTCTCAGGTATTAATTGTGCATAGCACTTGACATGGCTACTGTGGTGTGCCAGCTTTGTCTGCTACAGTTGCATGCAATACCTGCTGACATGCATATACCATGGTACACTGTGTTACACACACCCTTCACATATATGCAGTGTCCAACAGTGCCATTGTACCACTGTGTGCGGGTATGCATACCACCGTCCCCTGATGGCAGGTGTAGCACATGTTTCACTTACCCATCCCTCTGCCATCACTGTGTGTACGGATGGTGTTGGTGTGCTGCTTCAGTGCTTTGTATATGGTATGCTCTACTGTCCCCCCCTCCATTTGTTGTGCCACACACGTCACTGTATAGCACCATCATGCTGGTGTTCACATGCCTGCATGTTATCTGTGTGTGTTTTGCCCTGTCTTTCTGCGCCTTGTGCAAGTCAGGCTGGTGGTCATGGCTGTACTTGGGGCATATGGGCCATATTTGTTCCCGTCCCTGTCATGTCTGTGTTCCTGTGTCCCAAGTGCAACATTGTGCATCAGTATGCCTGTTGTTGTGTGTGCTGTTCATTGCTGCTGCCATTCACTCCATCACTGTTGGCTTCACATGGCATGTGTCATGTCCCACAATGGCACATGTGTGCACACTGCCATCCCCATTCCCTTGCACATTCCATGTTGTGTTCTACTGCCATGTGTTGAGCATGCCTCTGGTGAATGTGCCCTCATGCTGCCTTTCCCATGTATGGTCTCACCACTTTCCAGTGCATCCTGCCTTGTGTGTGAGCCATGGGCACACCATGGCCAGCATCCCATCTGCCATGTGTGTCATGTGCCACTCATGCATCAGACCTGCTTTCCTGTGGTGTTTGTGTTGTTTGCCTGACTTACCTAATGGCCACCCATCCTGCATCATGTTGTTCTCCAGGGCCTGCCCGAGTCTACTGTTCCTGTAGATATGGGCATCATGGCATGATCCAGGGTACTTGGCTACTACATCTAGGATGCGGCTTTGGCTGTCATAAACTACCTGGACATTGATGGAATGGAAGCCTTTCTGATTCATGTACACCTGTGGTTCATCAGTGGGTGCCCTGATGGCAATGTGGGAGCGGTCTACAGCACCTAGCACTTGTGGGAATTCAGAAGTGGCATAGAAGCCCTGTTTGACAGCCAGTTGCTGGGGTCCAGTGTCTGGAGGTGTGTGGATGTTTTGCCCTGAGCACCTCACTAGTGCATTCACAAACTGCTTCAGGCAGTGGCTCATGGAGGGCTAGGATATGCCAACAGTATCGCCACTGGGTGACTGGAAGCCACCACTGGCTAGTACCCAGAGTGCAGCACAGATCATTACCTCACTGGGTATTGCCCTTCCCGTGTGTGTCTGTGTCTGCATCTCCTCACACAGCTCATGGCACAGCTCTGCCATGGCCACCTTGTCCAGGCAGTATCGGGCAATACACTGCTGTTCTGTTAGGTCTTCATATGATGTACGCCTCCAGTGCACACATGGTACGACTCGGCATGCACGTCTCTGACCTCTTCCCTGTGGTACTACTCCCTGCCCATGGGTTACAATGCTCTGCCACCATGCACGCCTTCGTCAGTGGTCTCATATGACAAGCACCATGGCCATCATTATCACTTGTCCTGACATGTCTGTCTGTCTGGACATCTGCTGTTGTGGCGTTGCCTCCCAAGGGTTGGCACACAGACTGCCTTCTGTTTGCACCATTTATATGCTTTAGTCAGCCTTAGACCAGCTTTCCCTGGTCTTGCAGGTGTTTGAAATTTTCTGCCATGCCCTGCTTTGTGAATTGTGATCTGAGGAATATTCTTTCCCCGTTTGACACAATGGACCTTGCACCAGGTCACAGGACTTGCCTCAGTGCTGCCATGGTGCTAGATGATGTGGCACATGCATGGTACATTTGGTGTAGTGTGCATTTGTGAATGGCTTTTTGGCCAGTCCAGGGGCGCATGCCGCACCTTGTGCCATTCATCCATGTGCACACTGCTTGTGTCAGCACTGGTACTTTGTGAATCAGGCCCTT
This sequence comes from Neoceratodus forsteri, assembly GCA_016271365.2. Lineage (NCBI taxonomy): Eukaryota > Metazoa > Chordata > Ceratodontiformes > Ceratodontidae > Neoceratodus > Neoceratodus forsteri. The sequence goes on from CM028130.1 coordinate 867,683,535, forward strand.
TGATTCAAGAAAACAGCTTTTGCTCAGATTGGGGAGAAGTGACAAGTGGGGTGCCCCATTGGTCAGGGTTAGGACCAACACTCATTAATATCCGTGTGAGTGACATGAGGTGTTGTAATAGAGGTTGGATGGCAAAATTTGCGAATGACACCAAGCTAGGCAGTGTAGTGAATACACAGGAAGAAATTAGAGATGTAAGTCCTAGATACTTTATTAGAAGTAGAAGGGGTCTTATTTAGGGTTAAAAAAAAGGAAAAAAAGAAAGAAAGTCAATGGGTATTCTGTGCTTGGAAGGGTACTGTATCAGCTGACTTTGCTAAACCAGTAGGAGGAGAGAGAGCTTAATTGGGGGTGTGGCTTAGACACTATAAAAGCAGGTGACTCAAATTACAACTTCCTGTTGCTAGCCTTGCTTGTAGAGCAGAAAGCAGCTAACTAAAAGAAGCTATATTTTCTTATTAGTTTAACACTTATCTCTCAGTGCCTGTTGAGATTAAGTAGACAGAGCTTAATTGGGAGTGTGGCTTAGACACTATAAAAGTAGGTGACTCATTACAACTTCCTGTTGCTAGCCTTTTTTCTTACTAATTGCCCTCCATCCCATCCCTCGACCCACCCACCCTAAGCCAGTTCTACTTTTATAGCCACTGGATTTGACTGTCAACAGGAACTTCCTGTTTGGCAGTAGGAAGGGAAGGATCATAGAGAAACATTGGTTTTGTCAACCCTAAAGGAAAAAAGTAGCTCACTCTCCCCCAGCTGCTGGTGGTCTGACATTGAGCAAGGAAGAAGGAGGCTACTGAAGAAGATAGGAAGTTGCTGTCCCAGAACAGGAAGGGTGAGAGTTGTAAGGAGAGGAGAGAGTAAGCATAAAGAGAAACAGGAGAGGGGACACAAAATAAGACATGATAGGAGTGGTGCAGTGCAATGGCTGTGGGGCGGCAGTGTTCTGGGAGACATTCTGGAGGCTACGATGCTGCCCTATTTGCAGGCACCTCTCTGGTCTGAAAGAGGAGGTTGCCCTTCTCCAGGCTGACCTGGCTAGGATTTGAGAAACCTCCCCCCCCCCACTTAGAGACCACTAGGCCAATGCCACTACCCCAGAGGTTGCCAAGAAAGAGGAGAGGCTGGACCAGGGTAGGCTCAGGGAGGGAGAGGGTGGTGGAACAGAGTTGCATCCTCCAGCTGTACTCTGCACACCATTCACTCTTCTGGTGGATAGTGGTTCCTCTATGAAGGCACCTGCAGGAGACCAAGGAGGATGCTGGGAACCTTTACAAAGGAGACCCACAGGAAGGAAACAACTCCTAGTGGGGACTCAATCATTAGGGGGTAGAAATGGGGGAGGAAGGGGAGAGGGAGGTAAGGTGCCTTCCTGGAGCCACGGCTTGGAGGGACAGGAAGCGAATCCTCAGGATCATGGGAGGAGCTGCATGAGGGAGGGAGCTGGATGTCATTGTCCACCTAGGGGCAAAAGACCTGGCTAGGAATGGGATCAGAGCAGTGTAAGAGGAGTTTGTAGAGATGAGGAGGGGCCTTAGACAAGTAGCACATACGGTAACCTTCTCGGAAGTGCTGCCTGTCTATGGCAAGGGTGATGCTAGGGCACTCCTCACCAGGGAATTCAATGAGTGGTTGAAAAACTGGTGTGGAGCTCAGGGTTTTGGCTTCTTTGGGGACTGGGGAGCCACCTGGAGGGATGCAGACCTATACTGGTGCAATGGCCTGCATCTGTCCGGGGGGGGAAACCAGGATCCTAGGTGAGATCTTTAAATGCTTCATTGGCAAGCATTTAAATGAGCCAAGGGGGGAGGCTCTGAAAAGGAGCAGGGAAATCCCAGTCTCCCCACAAAACATGGTAATTAGTGAGGTAAACACCAAGGTAGAGAAGTTATTAGGGAGCAGGACAGAGGTAAATGTAAAAAAAGGCAAAGGCAGTAAGGACAGGAATGGGGCTAAAAGGGGTAAAGCTATCAAAAAGTGGAGGGTGATGAGTACCAATGCCCGTAGTCTGTGTAACAAGCTCCCTGAACTAGTGGCCTTGATGGAAGAGGGTTGCCTGGATATTGTGGCAGTCACAGAAACATGGTACACAGAGAACCATGACTGGGATGTCAACATACCAGGATACACAATCTACAGGAGGGACAGGGAGGGTAAAAGAGGAGGAGGAGGAGGAGAAACTGTCTATGTAAAGGAAGAGATCAAAGCAACAGAACTAAAGAGTAAACAGGGAGCAGATGAGGCACTCTGGGTCACCCTGGAGAGAGGAAATAGCACCATAATACGCATGGGGGTTGTATACAGACCCCCATCTCAGGGGGAGGGAATGGACAAGGAAATGGTAGAAGGCTCCTTTAGAATAGCAGAAAAAGGGAAGATATTGTTGATGGGGGACCTGAATATGCCACATGTTAACTGGAGCACTTTGCTGCAGGCACATCCAAGAGCAGGGTCATTCTTGATGCCCTACAGGGGGCATGCCTCAGACAACTAGTATTGGAATCCACTCAGGAGGGAGCAGTCTTAGACCTGGTACTCTCAAATGGGGACGGAGAAAGAATCTCAGATATAGAAGTGGGTAGCCATCTGGGAACAAGAGACCACCAGTGTGTTTCACGATAAACACAGCCATACAATCAAGTCATACAAAAGCAAGAGTATTGGACTTTAGGAGGGCTGACTTTGGGAAAATGAGAGAGTGCCTCAGGAAAACACTAGCAAACAGGCAAGAAGGAAGGGTGGAGGAACAATGGGAGTAATCAAACAGCCATCACAGAGGCAACAAGCCTTTGTGTAAAGCAAATCAACAAAACACAATGAAGGAAAAAAACGCTATGGTTCTCAAAAGAGGTGGCAGGGAAGGTTAAGGAGAAAAGGATAGCATTCAGGAAATATAAGGAAACACAGAAGGAGCAGGACAGAGAACTTTATCAGTTAAAGCAGAAAGAGGCTGGGAAGGCAGTCACAATAGCAAAGGCCCAAACCGAGGAAAGGATAGCCAATTGTGTTAAGAAGGGGGATAAGACCTTTTATAGGTACATTAAGGAGCGAAGAAAGACCAAAGGAGGGATACTGAGGTTTAATAAAGGGGAAGGAATGTGGGTAGAGGGTGACAGTGAAAAAGCAGGGATACTGAATGAATATTTCTGCTCAGTATTCACAAAAGAAGAGATGGGGGAGGTACCTAAACCAAACAAGAGAAACACTCTGAAGATGGGGGTCGATACCAGTCCATTTACAGAAGAAAGGGTTCTGAAAGAACTTAATAAAATTGAAGGTGGACAAAGCAATGGAGCCTGATGGGATTCACCCAAGAATTCTAAAGGAACTAAGGGTAGAACTAGTGACACCGCTGACTACTCTCTTTAACAAATCATGGGAGGATGGGGGGGTTACCTGAGGACTGGAGGAGGGCAGATGTGATTCTTTTTCACAAAAGTGGGAGCAGGACAGACGCAGGAAACTACAGACCAGTTAGTTTGACCTCAGTGGTAGGGAAAATGATGGCATCACTTCTGAAGGAAAGAATTGTTGAGTACCTAGAGGCCAGTGGGGCACAGGACCCAGAGCAGCATGGATTCATGATGGGAAGTTCGTGTCAGATGAACCTAATAGATTTCTTTGACTGGGTGACCAAAGTAGTAGACCAGGGAGGGGCTGTGGACATGGCCTACCTAGATTTTAGCAAGGCATTTGATACAGTCCCACACAAAAGATTAATACACAAGTTAGCCAGCCTTGGAGTGGGTCCCAAGGTGGTAGCCTGGATAAAAAATTGGCTAGACAACAGGATACAAAGGGTAGTAGTAAATGGAGTACACAGTGAAGAAAGGAAGGTTACTAGCAGGGTACCGCAAAGTTCAGTACTGGGACCGGTCCTTTTTAATGTCTTTATAAGTGACGTTGCAGAGGAACTGGAAGGAAAAGTATGTCTTTTTGCAGACAACACAAAGATCTGCAACAGGGTTGATACACAAGATGGAGTGGAAAGGATGAGAAGGGACTTGGCAAGGTTGGAGGAATGGTCAAATGTATGGCAGCTCAGATTCAATGCAATGAAGTGCAAGGTAATGCACATGGGAAACAAAACCCAGGGGAAGAGTACACAATGGGGGTGAGATACTAACAACAGTAAAAATGGAAAGGGACCTGGGGGTAATTATATCAGATGACCTAAAGGTGGGCAAGCAATGTGAGAAGGCAGTAAGGAAGGTTGGGGGTACTGGGATGCATAGGAAGAGGCATCAATAGTAGAAAACAGGAAGTTGTTATCCCTCTGTACAGACAGTTGGTGAGACCCCATCTGGAGTGCTGTGTGCAGTTCTGGAGACCCATCTCCGCAAAGACATAGACAGAGTGGAGGCTGTCCAGAGGAGGGCAACCAAAATGGTGCAGGGTCTGCACAAGAAGACATATGAAGAAAGACTAAAGGAGCTTAATATGTATACCCTTGAGGAAAGAAGGGAGAAAGGGGACATGACAGAAACTTTCAAGTACCTCAAGGGAATCAACAAAGTCCAAGAGGGTAGCATTCTTTCAGAAAAAGAGATGTGCAAGAACAAGGGGGCACAATTTGAAGATAGAGGGAGGACGGCTCAGAGGTAATGTGAGGAAGAATTTTTTCACACAGAGGGTTGTGGATACATGGAATAGCCTCCCTGAGGAGGTTGTGGAGTCAAGAACAGTGGGGGAATTCAAGAATGCATGGGACAGACAAAAGGCAGTCCTAGTGGGGGGTAGGAGGAAGTAAGCTGTTGGTTAACTAGGATCTTCAGCTTATCTGTTAGGTAGGAAATGGGCAGACTAGGTGGGCCAAGCGGTCCTTACCTGCCATCAGATTCTATGTTTCTATGTTAAGAAATGAGTTTGATTCACTGAGTGTATGGGCATCTAATACCAAAACGTACTTCGACCCAGAAAAATATACTGTACTGCACTCTGGAAAGAATAACACTAAAGCTAAATACTGCCTAACAGGCATAAAGCTTAGGGAAAGCATGTATGAGAAATATCTGGGTGTTCTGGTTACAAACTCTTTTAGGTATGCATCACAGTGTAAAAGAGCAATAACAAAGGGAAACAGAATTTTGGCATGCATAAGGAGAAATGTTGTCAACAGAGAGAGAGCAGCGGTTATGCCGTTGTACAGATCACTTGTCAGAGCTGTCTTGTAGAACAGTGTCCAGTTTTGGAGTCCACAGTACAGAACAGAGGTAGCTGAAATTAAGGCAGTGCAATGCAGGGCAACACAGTTGATTTGGAACTTATGGGGGAACAACTATAATACTAGATTAAGGGAGCTTGATCTGTATTCACAGGAGAGAAGAGAGAGAGGGGATCTGATTTTGGTCTATAAAGCTTCATAATTACAGAAGTGTTTATCTTTATGTCCACACTTGGTCAGTTGAAAGTTAAGAGGACACTAATATAAATTAAAGGGAGAGCTGTTTAGGACTGAAAGAAGGAAATAATGGTTTACACCAGAGTGGTGGAAAAAATGAAATTCACTACCTAGTGATGTAGTTGAAAGAAAGAATGTAGTAATCTTTAAGAATAAGTTAGATTAATAGTTAATATGTACTCACCACAACAGCTGTGATAGATATGGGCAAACTCAAAGAGCTATGTTCTTACTTTTGCCCGAATTACCTATGAACCTACCAAGAGTTTAAATAAATTAAAAAAAGAAAGAAAAAGAACCCTTCAATTTGGACCCCAAATTTCAGGGTGGGCTAATGTGCATCCTACCTCATGGACAAATGAGCATCATTCTATTAAAGTGCCCAACAATGTATTTGTGGGGTATTTAGAAAACACATTTAGGTGCAGTAACAAAATTATACCTATGTGTCTATGGCATGAGATGTCCATAGCTCGACCTCACAATTTGGGGCCAATAGACCCCCAAATGGACACGTTTTGGCCAAAAGGTAAAAAACAACCAGGAAGCAATTGTTTCAGTGCCTCATAACTGAAAACAAAACATCAAGCTCACCCCCTCTTTTGTTTGATCACTGGAGTGCCTAAGCCCATTGGCCTTAAGCACCCCCTTGAGTTTTTGTGCCCCCCCCTTCTTTATTTGGCCAATGGGGTTCCTAAGTTTGTTGAACATTGCTTTGCATGCTAATTTTCATTTAGCCTCCAGGGTGCCCAAGCCCAGTGGGTATCACAAACACATGTTAACACTGGGGTGCCCAAGTCCAGTAGCCATTTATTTTACATATTGCCCACCTTCTTCCACCCTTTTATAATCCATGCCACTTGTATCCCACCACCCCCTTCCCACATCTTGGTACATGTGAAAAAGAACACCCTCTCAAATAGACATCTTTTGATCTTGTAATAAAGAAAATGGTCCATCATCATCTCTTCCCCTCATGTGCCTGTAAATAGGATAATGGTCCATCATCACATCTCACCCCTAACCCATTACACCACCACAACCCAGTCCCCCAGCATCTTGCCACCCCTCATACTTCCCATTCACCCACTTACCTGATTAGTGGTCTACCAATGTAATCCTCAAAGCAACCAGCAATGCACTTCTGCCACATCTAAGATCCCTCTGAATAACTGTCTAAGAACTGAATATAGTTTCCTGGGACTAAGTTTTTTCATGTTTTTTTCTACTTTCTTCAATAACATTGTTTTTTAATATTTTGAACCCAAATATTCAACATAGCGTTTCTTGACCCCACCTCATGAACTTGATAGCTATCATTTTTCAAATTCTGGCTGAAGTGCTGTTTTATAGTCATACTGACAAATTATGCTCCAGTCAAAATTTGAAAAATGACAGCTGTCAGGGGAAAGGGGCCACAAGGGGGGTCATAGCCTAAAACCAATTAGGGGGAGGTATAGAAGAGACCTGAGAAAACATTACTTCATGGAGAGGGTGGTGGTGTCTTGGAACATGCTACCTAAGGAGCCGGTATCAAGGGAACCATTGGGAAATTTTAAGAAGGGCTGGGATAGATCAATGGGCAGGGTACAAATAGGGAAGGTAGAGACCAGGGGTACTCTGAATAGGAATCAGGGGAAGGATGGCAAGGAGAGGGGCGGGTGGGCAGCAGCAGTTGTCAAACTGTGAGTTGCATCTTATGCAGGCACAATAGACCTCTGCTGGCATCTTCATATGTTCATATGAGGTGGCATGAAAAAAGGTCACACTGAAAATGTGGGGTCAAAATCTTAAATAACTATAAAGTTATGAGTAAAGGTTTTAAATAATACTCTATCCAATAAATGACAGTTGGCTAGTGCAAATAGTGAAACACTGTTCAATTTTAATTCATAATGCCATTTTTTTTCCATATAGGTTTGTATCCTCCGGCTGCAGGCTAGGCGGTTGAGTCAGTCTTGTCCCATAACTCAAGGCCATCCTAAGTCTCTGTCTGCCATTATCTCCATGACCGGGCAGGCCACTGGTGCTGGGTGGACTTCATGAAGCCCATCCTCCACATTTTCCACCTCTATTTTCTCCCCTGGGCACAGCTGAATGTGCAATGAGTGCAGCATGCGTGCTCCACCTCTGCAGAGGTGCTCTCGGCACTCTTGTATGCCAGCTCTTCTCCATGCTACAAGATCATGCATGCATCACCACCTGGATTCATCCAGGTGGTGGTCTAGCAGCAGGTTGTGGGATGCCCCATCCCCAAGGGAAGAGCACTGTCCTACGGATGCTCCATCTTCCCTCTCCCAGTCAGCCCCCTTTACAACTCAAGTCTGTTCCCAAACTCAGGTCACCGGCATGGCAGCAGGGAGGCATAGATGCCTCAACCAGCGGTGCCACTGGGCTATCTGTTTGACTGCATATTTTTAATATGGCCTTTTTTATTCCAAACAGCAACAGAGGAGTAAAGCACCCAAACCAATGACAAATACAAAATGAACATATGTTTATTCTTTAAATGCTACAAAAACTGGCTCAAAACACCATTGTGGTGTGTAACGGTTAGTCAATCCGACACCTCTTACGTTTTGCATGTCTTACTGCTGTGCATCATCAGAGATTATGAAATGAATCAGTCGACTTATATATCAAACTGCAATTACCCACATGCCAATAAAATGAATTACACTTGTGGAAGAACAAACACAAAAGCAAGCGTTCACAAAACATGGTTAAACCAGGCACACAATTATGGAGACAGTCTACATATAACTAGATATATGCGTAGGAACTGCGCAACGCACACTTGTAAAACAGTCATTTTTAGGAATTTTTTCACCAAATTTTCAACACAGCCATTTTAAAACCTCTGCTCATGAACAGTGTCACTATGATTTTCTTAATTTGTTCCGTACATTGATTTCACACACTGACTGTGCCATTGTGCGCTACATGGGCAGAAACACATTTTGGGTGAGATGTGAAAAATGACAGCTGTACTGCTCATAAGAAGGTGTGGTAAAATGGCAATGTTGAAAATCTGGAGTGAAAATATTGAAAATTTGCGAACTTATGAGCGTGAGTAAGAACTGCGCTATGCATGCTCATAAAAAGTCATTTTTAGGAATTTGTTCACCACATTTTCAACATAGCCATTTTAAGACCTCTGCTCATGAACAGTGTCACTGTGATTTTCTTAATTTATTTTGTATATTGATTTTGCACACTGACTGCACCATTGTGCGCTACATGGGCGGAAACACGTTTTGGGTGAGATGTGAAAAATGACAGCTGTACTACTCATAAGAAGATGTGGTAAAATGGTAATATTGAAAATCTGAAGTGAAAATATTGAAAATTCGCGAACTTACGAGCCTGCGTAGGAACTGCGCAACGCACGCTTGTAAAACAGTCATTTTGATTTTTCCACCAAATTTTCAAAATAGGCTTCTGAGAGCCCTCCTTATGAATGCTGGCAGTGTCGTTATTAGAGTCTGAAGGTGATTTACGCAGTGATCATGTAAATCACCCTTCGGCCCAAATAACGCCATGACAGTGACATCATTCATGAGAAGGGTCCCAAAACCCCATGTTAAAAATTTGGTGCAAAATCCAAAAATGCCTGAGATATGCAACAAAGTTGAAAAACCTATCTATCCTGCTATACAGCTCACGGCATTTCCTCAGTTCGCGGTTGGCTTTGAAGAGTGCAGAGTGTTCCCGTCCACCGAAGATCATTGCGCCGAGTTCGGAGGTGGGGTATGGGGTGGGGTGTGGGAGGCGGGTGTGCAGGGTGGGTATGGGTTGTGGGAGGGGCGGAGAAGCGCCGAGGGACAGTTTTTAATTTTTCAGGGTTTTTTTCCAAAATGACTATTCGGACGCTTGCCACACTGGGGTGGGCTCCAGCTGGCAATAAGGACGAAGCTGGGGTCGGGAGCCGATGGGGATTGGGCACCCCCATTGGCCACACAGCATCAGCTGCCATGCTGGGGTGGGCTCCCAGTGGCACCCAGTACTCGGGAGGACAGTGGAGCTGACGGGGATTGGGCACCCTGTCGGCTAACGATGATTTGCCACACTGGGGTGGGCACCAGTGTGGCATGGAAAGGCTTTTGAGGTGTGCAGCACAGCCGACTGGGATTGGGCACCCCCGGCTGTACAATGTGTGCGTGGGGGGGGCAGCACGCAGTGTGCGTGTGTGTGTGTGTGTGTGTGTTTGTGTGTGTGTGTGTGTAGGGGAGCTGCGCATGAGCAGGCGATATCTTATCACTGCTCACTGTAGCGTAGCTCCCCCTTTCAACTGTACGCCACTGCATTTTGGAGTTGTCACAGACAGCTCCAGCATGCATTGGCAGACTGGGTCCGCCGCTGCCAACACACACTGACTGAATTGAAGAGGGGTGACACACCAAAAACTCGGATGATGGCACTATGTTTTTGCACATGCATGCAAGCAAACATAATAAACATATGTTCATTTTATATTTGTCCTTGGTTTGGATGCTTTGCTCCTCTGTTGCTATTTGGTCCAATTTTGTATGAGCACCAAACTGGAATCCTGGTGTGGCCATTCTTGTATTTCTTCATCGTTTTTTTTAATTCCACCTCATAAACCTCTCAACTGTCAATTTTTCATATGGGCTGGCAGCACAGCTTGCAGATTAGACTAATGAATAGTGAATGAGCTTGGTACATCTAGTGGACCTGGGTTTCATTCAAACAACATTCACTTGCATACTGTGTGACACTAACAAGTCACTTACAAGGAATACACAAAGCTCCGTCCCTTTTCTGGATTCAAAGTTCCCCATTTTGTAAAAGAAGATTTTGATATGTGGATCAAACAAGCTTCTTTGGGGTACAGGATTTGTGTGCTCAGACACTGAAGAGAAAGCTTGAATGGGAGTGCTTGAGAGGATCAGCATTGCATGCATACACAATTTAATGATTTCTTATACTAATGCCATTCCTTCAGACTATCTGTCCCCATTGAAAATCAGTTTTGGAAGTGTGAAAAACCCTGATGAAATTCTCTCACAGCTGTTGTTCATGAGGCAAAGAAAGGAGAAAAGCTTTCAGAATGCTTGGTGCACACGGAAAAGACAATTTAGCATGAAAACCAGAAAAGCAGCTTGGCTGCTTCAAATATGTACAGAGTACATGTGAAACTAGTACCTTAAGTAGTTGTATACTAGGATCAAATCCTGATAAACCTCCAGTTAAAGGGCATTATGGACAAGCTATAGGTCTGTGGAGATGTGGTCAGCAATGTGATAGAAGAGGAAGAGAGATTACTTAGTGTAAGCACCCCCTCAGACTACTGCCAAGACAGCGACCACTTCAGTGATTGGGAGTGAGCCTGTATCTGTTCAGGAAACCCCTGAAACCACAGGACTAAGGCACAAATTAGAAGGTTGATGCAGTTGATCCTGGAACCAAGGGCAGATGGATGCCCATGGGCCAGAATCAAACTTGTAAATGCAGCAGCAATGCAGACTCATTTGGACTTTACCATCCTTGGAGGTAAAAGTTTGATGATGCCATAGAGGGGACTCAGATCCCAAGGTAGGATGGATGGATACATGTATTGCTGTTGTGGTAAGGAAGGGCATCAATGAAGGGAGTATCAACATGATGAAGACTTGCAGAGTGTTAACTAAGGAACAACTCATCCTTACATTGGTAATGCAAACAAAAACCAGCAGAGCCTAGGAAAGGAGTGCACTGGAGTCCCGGAAGCCAGACATTCCCAGCACACAGCCACCAAGTCAACTGTTAAGTCAGCAAAGGAATTGCCAGTTGCATTAATTATATTAATGGAACCTTCTTCAGAGATTTAGGTCAAGGTCAGCAGTGCACTATTTGCATGGTTTTGGACAGTGGTTCCCAAGTCCCTCTTATTTTTTGAAGTCTACTATGATAAATACCTGGCACACCAGAAGCTACTATCACTGCGAGGACTTGAAGTATGGATACTGAATGGCAAGCTTTATCCCTACCTCAGACACATCAAGGTATGGATTGATTTTCCAGTTACAGTCATTGGAGTCAAAGGACTAATGGAAACTCTTGTATTGTTATGTCCAGAGTCAGGGATGTATGACAGCATCCACTATGAGACTATCTCCATGTTAACTGGCATTATACAATGGCAAGACAGTATCTTGGACTGTGATTGGTCAGTTTGGGGCTGGACCCATGGCATTATCCCAGCATAATGCCACAGGTCTAGTCTCAGCACTGTGCACCCATTTGGATGACCATATGGAGCATGAGCATATGCTCTTTTTTTTGCATCTCCTCTTAAGAAACAAAAATATTTTTCTCCACTAATAAAAACATTCTTTAAAATTATTTGTTTTATTTTATATGTAACAAGCCATTGTATAACAGGAATAATGCACTCCAGGGTGTGTGTCATGCTGGGACAACGCCATGTCTGGGGCATTGGATGCACTCGGCCTGCAGTCTCATGCCCAACCCCCCTCAAGCGTGGCATTATCCCAGCATGACACACACCCTGTTATGCATTATTCCTTTACCAACACACACATTTGGGTGGTTGGGACTACTGTGCAAAGAATGAAAGGTGCAACAGAAAGGATGAGCACTGCCTGCACATGGACTAACGAGGCAAGCCTCCCAGAGACAGGCACAGCAAATGCCTGGAGACAGCGAAGATGCTATTAGTGTAGTATGGTGCTGAGATCCAGAATAATTGGTATTAACACTCGACAATGAATACACCATCAGTGGAGTGGAGTGGTGAGGTTGAAGAAGGATGACACTAACCAGATACTGATGACTGTTGTCCCCAAAGAACATGGCTTAATGGAAGCACTGTTGGGCAAACCTATATTGTTGCCTGTGCATGCACATATCTATGTTAAGAGAATCACTGTGCAAGAGAAGACCGTGACATCACACAACATCAGCTTGGTCAGGGTGTACTGTGCAAGCATGTCAGTACAGTCCAACCCACAGCAGCTGTAAGCAAGCAAGGTACTGACAGAACAGTGTTTGGTTCTGGAAACTCACCTGTACCTGAGTCTGGAGGATGAGAGTGAGCCACAGGTTAGCTAAACAGATAAATGTGTTCTTGTTGAGTAATTGAGACACTGGATGCATGACAGGGGAAGAGGATCATATCCGTCTGCATGACCATTGTCCTTTTTGAGAGAGGTTTCAATGTCTGACACATGCAGGCATCAACTACATGAAATAACACATGCAAAAGTTCTTAGCTGCTGGAAGCATCCAAGACTTGAGAAGTCTCTGTGCATCACTCATAGCGGTAATCAGAAAGAAAAATATGACCATATGCATGTGTATGGACTACAGAATGCTCAACAAAAGAACTGTACTTGCTCAGTACTTGTACATGATGCTGATGGTTCAGGATACCTTGGAATTTCTGAATGGGAGTCACTGGTTCTCCATGCTGGACCTTAGGAGTGAGTATTTTTGGACACCCATGGCTCACAGAGATCATGAAAAAAAAACTTTCATGTGCTGTCTAGGATTCTATGAATTCCTAATGGTGCACAAGGTATCTCCAGATCCTCTGACACTTTTCAATGCCTAATCAAATGTACTGAGAGAGATATAAAATTACTGGAAAGCCTGGTCTTTCTCCATGATGTTATCTTGTTTGAAAAGACTCTAGAAGAACATGAAACAGTCATGTTCAGTGTGCTGGATTGCTTGGAGTAGTTAAGGTTCAAGCTCTCCATTGGTAAATGCCAATTTGTTTTCCAGAGTTCTGTGAAATATGTGGGACATATCATATTTGGAAGTGGAATCCAAATTGACTTTAGCAAGGTTAAAATCTTGACCTCCTGGCCTAGACCTCAGAACCTGATAGATCTGCAATGGTTTCTCTGTTTTTGCAGGTACTACAAGCAAGTTATGAAGGATTATATATGAACAGTGAGACTACAGCTGAACTAACTCAGGGTACTCACCAAGTAACAAATCCAAGACCAAAACCTCATTCAACATCCATCAATCATTTCTTCCTCACTGGCGTGCATCATGTGAGAGAGTGTTCCAAAAAAAAATAATTCACCCATTTGCAAATACACCCTTATGGGTATATGCAGATCCAGCAATGCCTTTCACTGCATACATATACCAGCCTTAGTGATCTTAGTGCAGTTCTCTACCAAGCTTGTCCCAAAGAAATGAGATTGGTGGCTTTGGCTAGTAGGAGTTATGACACCATCAGACTGGAACTATCCTGTACACAAGTTCAGTTTTGTGAGTAACAGTAGGATGCACACATAACAGTAAATAATAATAACTCATTGACATATGTGAGGACCACAGTAAAACTAGATGCTGCTGGACACAGATGGTTACCAGAACTGAATGACTACTGAGTGGAATACAGACCAGACATGAACCGTGAATACGCTAATGCATTATCAAGATGCCCAGCAACTGATCTGCAAAAGGACCAGGAATGGATACACATTCTGTAGACCACAGTGAAAGCCCAAGAAGTCGGAAATGCATGAGAACCCATTACCCACTAACTGTCATCTCTTATACCATCTGTGATAAGTCAATGATTGTCTACCCACCTCCTAGTGTAGTGTTACTGCTGTGGTTCAGGCAGCATTGCCACAGCTGAGTCTGCAGGACTTAGAGCAAGGACAGAGCCAGTCTTCCAAGGCACCATACTTGTTCTGCAGAAAAGATGGGATGCCAACCAAGTGGTACTGTATCAAGCCATGTGGATACAAAGCTGCCACTGAGAAAGTGGTCAAGGCTGTGGTTTAAAACAATTTGGTTTCAGGGATCACATGAGATTCCCAAAGAACAATTGCTCATTCCTAAGAAACTCAAAAGGATTGTCATTTATGCCTTGCATGATGAGGTCAGACACCTAGGAAGTGACAGAATGCTGGACTCAGTATGATCTCTTTTATTGACTAAGTATGGGAAGTGACATGGAGCAATATTGCAGACAGTGAAGTAGATTTGTGTAGTGGAAAACCTTACAAATAGGGCAGCCACTCTTATAAACATCTACTAGTGCACCTATGGACCTGGTGTGCATGGACTTTCTTCATCTAGAGTCAGGCTCATGAAATGTTGCCAGTATTACTATGCAGAATGATTATTTATCAAGGTTTCCTCAAACAAATCCTACTAAGGACTAAAAGGACACAATGGTCACCAACATCTTGATGGAAAAGTTTATTGTGCACTATACTGTGCCAAAGAGGATCCACTTGGATCAGGGCTGAGATTTCAAAGTAGACTCATAAAGGAACTGTTATCCCTGAGGAGGATATGCAAATCCCATACTACACCAATGGAAGGATGGCTACAGGACCAACTGACCAAGCTACACTGCGTGTACCACGTAATCTTACTATCCAAAAAGCAGAGCTCTGGCCATCACCAGTACAAAACTCCAGACACTTGAATGTCATATATAAACTGCACTTATTGTTATTAAGATGCCAACCCTGGTGCTGCCAAACATTTTTGAGCCCCATTAGGCTGTTTCTCAAGGCAGTAGCATGTATGTGCAAGTACACCCATTTTAAACAACAACCTTAAAGTGACAGTGCTACAATTCATCTGTATGTTATAATGGCAAATCTAAAATCAAATCTAAATGCATACCCCAGTAATCTATGCACTTTATATTCTAAAATGAAGTATGCACACAAAAGATATATAATGACTATCTATATGGTTGGATCTTTGATTGGTCAAAAAACAATACTACACCTAGATCCATTTTTAAGAGAACAGGCCAGATGGTAGAACATGATGTATATACGAGTGGCTCAGAAAATGAAGAACATGCACAAATTAGAGACAGACGTCCTCTTTTAGAGAGACGCCCGGACCAGGAAATTCAACAACATCAACAATTGGAGGTATCATCACATCAGGATCAAACTACCCAACCAGTATTGTCAAAGAGAGTATTGAGAAGGAGCCAGAGGGTAACAAGGTTCAGTACACCAAGACAAGATGAGGAACACGGGGCAAGGGGAGGTGAATCCTATGGGGGAAATCGACATCAGGACAACATGAGGTACCACAGCAGAGGGAGATTTTTCACAGGAGGGCACCGCGAGGCAGATAGCGGTGAACAAAACAGAGCGGATGGAACAGATGGTAGTGAATATTGTAAATTATACACTCATGGAAGCTGAAATGAATGTGCTTGAAAAAGGCTTGAGTTACATTCCAACAAATCAGGTACGTGAATTTGACTTTGTGGTAGACATGTATAAGTTCACCTGAAATCTGAATTTGAAAGTGCTTTACCATAGAGAAGAGGAGAATCAAATATCCCAGAATGTGTTAAAAAGATATATTGGGTTCAATCATTGCAATCCCATTGCTGTGCGCCCTCTTCCCCTTCCTTTTCCATTGGCCCGGTCATCAATGACTTCTTCATCTCATACTGACAATACTATGTCCCAGGAAGGAGGTGCTTGTGTTCAACCACAAATCACTATGGCCCTTAAAAATAAATCAATGTTTGTCCCTGGACACAATTAATATGTCAAATTGTTTGAAGATTTGTGTATTAGGGACTTACAGGCATTGTCACGTAATCCTCCTAAGCCGAGGTATTATAATTGTACAAAACTGGAACAAAAGACATGGGAATCACTAGCAAAGAATGACTCCATAGTTATTAAGAGTGCTAACAAGGGTGGAACTATTGTTGTTTGGGGGATGTAGGACTACAAAAGAGAAATGAATGGACAGCTTTTGAATACTGAGTTTTATAAATCAATGTCATACGATCCTACGCTGGAGTTTAAAAAGCAAATTGATACATACTCAAATTAATGTTTCAGCATGGGATGGATGGATGAAAAGCCTGTTTAACTTCCTAAAGGTCCAGAACCCCATTTGGGCAGTCGTATACGAGCTACCAAAAATACATAAAGATCTTTTTAGTCCACCTGCTCATCTGATTGTGGCCTCTGTGGGCTCACTAACAGAACCACTGGCTAAGTTTGTGGAGGAACCGATTAATATGATTCCCCTTTTGTTCCCTAGTTACAAAAGAGACAGTGCACACATATTACAGACCCTAGATGGTTTGTACATGGAACCCGAGTGGTGATTTGTCATATTAGATGTGATGGCTTTGTATACAAATATTCCACATGATGAAGGCCTTGAGTCTCTAAGAGAAGCTATGGTTAAGAATACAGAGTATGATCAGTCACATATCGAGTTTGTGGTTACATTGGCAGAATTTGTGCTTGTGTGCAATACATTTCAATTTAGAAATGACTTATGTCCAGAAGAAGGGGACTGTGGAGGGGGCCGTGTTTGCACTTTCATATGCAAATATCTATATGGCAAATTGGGAAAGCTGGGCTATAAGAGATGTGAATGTAAATCCTTTCTGGGACAAAGTGGAGCTGTATAGATGTTACATTGATGACTTGATACTTGTATGGAAAGGCACAAGGGCAGAATTGGACTTATTTGTACAATATTTAGACCAGACCTGGGTTTGAATCCCACAGCTTCCACTTGCATACTGTGTGACCCTGAGCAAGTCACTTAACCTCCTTGTGCTCCCAGGTCGCTCCTGTAAAAAAGCTTTCAGCTTAGTGTGCTATACCTGGTTAAACAACTAAATAAAAAAAATATATATTTACATTCTACAAGCAGTAATCTTAAGTCCTCTGTTACAGCCAATCAGCATACGATAGATTTTTTGGACTTGTTGATCACTAAGGAAGGGACCCCAGAAATGGCTGTGATAACTGAGCTATATAGAAAGATAAGTGATAGAAATACAATTTTACATTTTAATAGTTGTCACCCAAGACATGTTATTGAGAATGTTCCTTACAGTCAATATTTGCATGTGAAAAGAAATTGCACAAGTGAACAGACATTTGAAAATGGGGCAAAGCAGATGACACAAATATTTATTCAGTGTGGATACACACAAAAAGTTTTGAACAGTGGTAGAAATAAGATACAGAATATACCAAGAGAACATTTATTGCAGTCAGAGAAACAACAACAAACATTACAACAAAGTAGATGGATGAACTTTATCACCACGTTCACCCCACAATCATTTGCTGTTAAGGACATTCTGAATAAACATTGGCATATATTACAGCTTGAGTCAAAATTGAAGAACTGGACAGAAAATGCATGTAGGATTACATATAGGAGGGGGAGAAACATTACAGACTGTGTGGTTACAAACCAATTAAAGAAAGAAAGTGATGAAGTTTCCCTGAATTTGCCAAATAGGACATACTGTATAGATGTTGGAATTGTATATTTTGTAAATATTTGAAAGTGGGAGATGGATTTTTAAATCCACATAATGGTAGGGAATATGTGAACAAATGTTATGTAGATTGCAACACTGAATATGTTGCATATAAAGCCACTTGCATATGCAGCAGTTTCTATATAGGGAAAACATCTAGGAAGCTAAAGCTGTGCATTGTGGAACACCTGGACTCCGTTGAAAGGGGTGATGTTAGTAATGCTTTGGCTGTACACAGGAATACTATGGGTCCAGGGCATATTTTTCTGTTTCAGGGCATAGACAGAGGGGCGGTGACATGGATAATGCACTTCTGAGGAAGGAGAACCTTTGGCAATATACCTTACGAGCCATTAGAGGCCATGGCCAAGGTCTTAATGATAGATTCCAGTTGAAGCCTTTTTTAAAGGAGTAAGATAGGAAAATAAAGGCCATAAGAAGAATTAAATTTATGATTAATAGTAATCAAATGGATATAAGGGGGCCTGTCTGATTTATTACCATGTTGTCCTAGTGTACATGCTTTGTATTTATTATAATCATTATTATTAGTACATGAGATTTATTGTTTAAGCTATATATAGATAAGCAAATTTTCTAAAATATATAAAGTAACATGAAATATGTGTATGCATGGTGTAGTATATGGTGCAATGGATGTTAGATATATATATATATGTCCCTATCAAAGGAATTGATATACTTGATACTTGTTAGCATAGTTTTATATTTATCTTCATTAGTATCATCTTTGTTCTTTTTTTCTCCCTTCTTCCCTTTTCCCTTCCCTTCTTCTTTTCCCTTCCTACCCTTCCCTTTATATATATTTTGTGTGCATACTTCATTTTAGAATATAAAGTGTATAGATTACTGGGGTATGCATTTAGATTTGATTTTAGATTTGTCATTATAACATACAGATGAATTGTAGCACTGTCACTTTAAGGTTGTTGTTTAAAATGGGTGTACTTGCACATGTTTGCTATTGCCTTGAGAAAGAGCCTAGTGGGGCTCAAAAACATTTGGCAGCACCAGGGTTGGCATCTTAATAACAATAAATGTAGTTTATATATGACATTCAAGTGTCTGGAATTTTGTACCAGTGATGGCCAGAGCTCCGCTTTTTGTATAGTAAAATCCCATACTACACTGTATCACCTGTGAGGTGATCCTCAACTGGAGAGATTTAAAGGGAATATAAACCAAGTTTCATTTTTTTATTATAAATGTAAATTTGGGCATAAGTGAAATCTGGTTAATCACTGGAGAGTATGGTTTTGGGTGCTTGTTTTAACATAGTCCTCTGTTTTTTTTGTGTTAAGGGCTCTACATTCATGCAGCCTGTTTCCACACCCGATAGTCATGTCTTTAAAAAATTTAATATACTTTCTGCTCTCAATCTGCTTCCATTGGCCAATCTATTTCCTCCAGCCCTGTTAACCGCTATCCCTGGGACTTACCTCCATCCTTGCAGTGTCCCAGAGTTTACCTACCATGGCGGAGCCTCCCAGGTTCCCCAAACTCAGGAGTTAGGCTCGGTTGCAGTCAGCAGCCCAGTAAGTGGTGCAGTGCTCGCAAGCAGAGATACAATGCCATCCTGCTGCCATCAAGGGAGTTTTCTTCCCTTCTTAACTTCCCCTTGGTGCCTTGTGGGCTAGTACTGAGTGGGCATCTGCACACAGGCTTGCAGATGTCCCTGTTGGGAGGCACCCTGCATGCCCATTATGGCTGTGCTTACACTGCCACCTGTGGTCACCAAGGTGGCAGTAATGCAGCAGAGCACACATACCTTCTTCCCTACATGAAGACAGCATCCAGTCCTCCTCCCTCTGGCTGGTCCTCATCGACTTAGGCTTGCTTCCAAACCTGGGTGGCCATCATTGTGAGCTGCAGTGCTAATTCTGTACCAACGGGTAGTCGACACTTGGAATAGTCTGCCACAGGAGGTAGTGGAGGCAAGAACAGTGGATGGGTTTAAGCATGCTTGGGGCAGGCACAAGGGAAGCCTGAGAGGGGAGGGAGTAATGAAAAGCCATTGATCACATAGGGTCAGTGGCCACATACAATGTATAGGGCCTATGGGCAGACTGGATGGGCCCAGCGGTCCTTATCTGCTGACAATTTCTATGTTTCTATGTTTCCATGTGATGGGCCAGAAAAATATTCATTTTTTTAATTTCTTAGCAGTTCTACAACTTGGGATGCTCGGAATCACAGAATTAGAATCAGATTTCGTGGATTCTGAACTTTTTTTTTCAGAATTTGGAATTTCAGTATCCAGTCGAAAAAAAAATCAGAATTCCAAAAAACCCTTAACAGATGAAGAATCAGAATCTCATTCTGATTCTGATTCTGCATCCTAAACCCTCTACTCCATTCAGTACAGTAGAAAAAAAGCCCTTTCCCCTCCCCTTACCTTACTGCTTTAGGCTCCAGTTGGCAGTCATCCATACTGTTGTCCCATCATACGAATTTGACTCAAGAGAGCCTTCTTTGACTCTCAGGTAGCTGTCATTTTCATTGCCAAGAATGGCACTTAACCCAGTTTGTGGTATACTCATGGATTTACCCCCAACAGCCTGTACCAACATTAATCCTTTCCATCCCCTATCCTGCCACCGACTCCTGTCCCATCAGCTACCATGTGGTAAAAGGCAGCACTGACTCTTATATGGACCCTTGTTCTTTCTAGGTTCTCCTCCCTGCTTGGCCAAGAAGTCCCTGGTTGTGCCTGAGTGATCTGGGAGGAAGCCGACCAAAGGAAAGCCTTGGGTTAACAGCCAGTACCAGACCAGTATGGTGTGATATTAGCTGCTAAAACCCCAAGGTTTTGTTGTGGTAGTCATTCAAGCACAACCAAGGCTTCAGGGAGGTTGTTTGCAAGGGCCAGAGCTGGGCAGAGAGAAGAACCCAGAAAGAACAGGGTTCCTAATCAAACTCAGTGCTACATTTTACCAGACAGTTGCTGGCAGGAGGGCAACTGGAGGTGGGAGCTGGGACACAGGACAGGAAGAACTTAAATCAGTGTGAGCTGTCAGGGGGCCAAGGGGTAGTACTCCTGGCCTGGTGGTCTGGAGCCAGGAGCTGGTCGAGCCAGGGAATTTGGGGGTATAGTAGCGGGTAGAAGCTGGGTCTAAGAGACAAGAAGGCCACTGGAACAAAATAGATGCCTGCATGTGGAGTCACACTGCTGTATACTGAGTGGACATAGCAGGGCATGCCAGTTCAGTATGGAAGATAAAAAGACTCTAGAGTCCAGACCACCATCACCATTTGAGCCTCCAGCAGGGACCCCAGCACTCCCATGAATTATAAGTGGGACTGGGAGTGAGGCATGGCTGGGGAGGGCTTTTTTTAATGCTCTTTTAGACAGACATAGCATTGGATGCAAAATCAGAACTTCTGATTCCACCTCTGCCTTCATTCCCAATTGCCTTAACCAGATCCAAAACAAAATCGGAATTGGAATCAGAAATTCTTCAAAATCCAAATAGGCACTGATGGAATGGATTTCAAAGAATCCGAGCACTCCTATCTGTAACCCAGTAACATCAGCTGAGCTGAAGCCTGCAATGTAGTGGAACCCAGTGACTTTAGTTGAGTTGTCACAGTTTGACACCAAGGTGCCCAATCTAAGATGTAGCTAATTAGCCCCCACTACAGTCCAACACTGGGGGGAATCCAGTCCCCATTGACATTAAACAACATCCTGCCCACTACAGTCCAACACCAGGGTGCACAGTCCCTGATGTTGCTAAACCCCCCACGCAGTCTGACACTGTGGTGCCCAGTACCCAATGGTGGTGTACCCAAACATTATCTTTCCTGTAAAACAGAAAACCATTAATTGTTGTTTCTTTTCTGTTTGTTTTTTTACATACTGTACCACAAAAGCAAAGTGTCCTGTGATGTCTCCCGGTCCTCTCCACCCAGCCCCTCTGACCCCATTCTAAGCACCTACCACCCGCCCACCCCATCAGAGCTGACCCCAGACCTTTAAAAACGATACACAAACTTTTGAAAATACATTTTCTGCAGCAGCACCACCACAAACTATTGCCCACAGGACGGTCCCAACTTAAAGCCAGTGCTCTAACTATGCTAAGTTAAGAACGTATGTGTTTATTTGCATAAGCCTGCAGGCAGTCTTGTCCCCATCCCTCACTTGCCTCCATAGGGTCCCATGATGCACTCCACTAACTGATCACTGATGCTGTCTGTACTGCACTTGCTGCAAACTGAAAACAAGGTCAGTCTGATTAGTGTTTTTAAAGATGACAGGAAAACCTTTTTATATCGTACCTCTAGATGCCCTTCTGTTTTCCTTTTTGTGTCTATCCAATATTCTGTTAGGTTTTGACCTTTTTGTTATATTAATCTAATTAGTACCTTTGTAACTACTCTGAGTCCCTTTCTCTGCAGCAGTAGCTGTTCTTCCTTGTTATACTGCCTGAACATTCACTGACTGACATCAGTAACACCATTCCAGATCATTCAGAAGAATGGCAGTGAATGGTGTAACTGAGGACTTGGAATGTCTTAGAATTACAGTATGTAAGGAAGGAGCAGTAGCTGATGAGGAGAGTGCAAGTCTATGTAGATCTGAGGGCACCCAAAAGCTAGGTTATTTATTTATCAAAAATTGGTGTAAGCATATCAAAATACATAACTGGCATAGAAGAAAATGGAATGTCAGTTAATTATGTAAAATAATTTCCTATCAGCTTTAACGTGTTTTTAACTTTTACTCATAACTTTATTTTTTTTTTTAAAGATTTTGGCCCAGATTTTCAAAACTTTTTTTTACCCCACCTCATGCACAAGACAGGCATAATTTTTGAGTCCCCCCCTCCACACACACAGATTTTCACAGTTGTTCCCCGAAGTCACCTCTCAGACAGGATTTCAAAAAATGACACCTGTCTAGATCATAAAGCAAGGCAAGGCAACTGTATTTCTACAGCACCCTATCCCGAGGGCTCAGGATGCTTATCATAAAAACATCATAAAATACAGCCATAAAATCAGCAATTGCACTCATGTAATTCAAAGGTTCATCAGGCTGTTGAGTAGGTCTACGATTGATTAAGATAGAGTAATACACAGTGATTGTGCAACTATAAACTTCAGCGTACACACTCTCTGTCCCTGCTATGGGAATTACTACCCTGTTGGGGTGTCACAAAGATGCAGAACCCTGAAGGGTTCCAGCCTCTCAAGGTGTCCCAGGGATGGGGTTCCAAGACCAAAGGCACCTTAGGGAGGAAGGTCCAACCACAAGGAGAGAAGTGCTGCAGGAAGAGGAGGGGAGGAAGGTGGCAACAAAAAATTTTGAGCATCTGGAGGACACTGGGAAAATGCAGTTTCAAGGACACAGATGGAGGCATAGCATGTGTCACCTACTGCCCCTCCAAACTGCAGGCTAAACCTTTTAATTCAAAGGGTCATCAGGCTCTTAAGTAGGTTCAGTATTGATTGATACTGAGTAGTATGTGGTGCTTGTGCAACTGTGACCTTTGGCTTACACTTTCTCTGTCCCTGCTGTCCCACCACCTGTGCCCTGGATCCAGGTCCAACATGGTTTGTCATCAGCTGCTTGGATTTCCTGGGTCCAGTGTTTGTGGAGATCGTCAATGGGTCATTAAGTAAGGGGGTCTTTCCTGCATCTCTTAAAGAGGCTGTAGTGAAGCCCCTCCTTAAAAAGCCAGCTATCGACCCTGACATTCTTTCAAACTATAGGCCCATCTCTAATCTTCCCTTTTTAGGGATACTTATTGAGAAGGTGATGTTTGACCAGTTGGTAGAGTGTCTGGAGACTTTGTCCATCTATGGACAACTCCAGTTGGGTTTTCGGCCCTGGCACAGTACTGAGACGGCACTGGTCAGGGTGGCACATGCTCTCTTTGTGGCAAGGGACTGAGTGCACTATATCATTCTGGTGCTTTTGGACCTGTCTTCAGCATTTAACACAGTAGATCATGGTGTGCTCTTGGACCATTTGTGGAACTATATGGGTGCTACTGGAGCAGTTCTGAAATGGTTTTGCTCATATTTAACCGGCAGATTGCAGTGTGTTGTCCTTGGGAATTTTTCCTCTGGACCTTTTGCGCTGCCTTGTGTCATTCCACAAGGTTCTATTTTGGTGCCCCTGTGGTTCTCCGTGTATATGCTGCCACTCTGAGAGATCATTAGGAGGTATAATCTGGTGTTTGTAGTAGCCAGAGACATTTCCAGCTATTTCACGAAATTTCTGTGATATTTCTAGAGAAATCTCCTGCTTTCTACATTTCCACAGTAGGGGTAGCAGAGAGAAACTCTAGAAATTTCACAAAATATCTGGAAATAGCTGGCAATGTCTGTGGCTACTACTGTATACAGATGATACTCAATTGTATCTGTCCTGTGCTCCAGATGACCTTTCAGCCCTGGATATGCTGAGTTGGTGTTTAGCTGAGATTAACAACTGGATGTCAGCCAACTGGCTGTGTCTCAGCCTCAGCAAGACAGAGGTTATGGTGTTTGAGCCGGGTCATGGGGTATTTTCAGAACCATTTTTTTTCCATCTCCGGAACATTGACAGGATCCATCCATTTCTGGCTCCTACTGACTTGACTACGGTTATCCATGCCTTTGTCACCAGCAGACTCGATTACTGTAATGCCCTATACCTAGGGTTATCTGGAGGTTTGATGCATTGACTGCAGCTAGTGAAAAATGCTGCTGCTAGGATTTTCACAGCTACCTCTCTGAGGGATCATGCCACTCCTGTTCTGTGTGCTCTGCACTGGCTGCCTGTGAGTGCGCGCATCACTTTCAAGATAGGTTTGTTAACATACAAGGCCCTACATGGTTTGGGACTTGACTACCTTAAACAGCTTCTGGTTCCAAACTCTCTTATCCATCCCTAGTCTCCTCTGAGGCTGGCTTGTTGGTCATGCCATCCTCCCGTCTATGGAGATCAGGAGATAGAGCATTCGATGTGGCTGCACTGGTACTTTGGAACTCTCTCCCATCATATATTACAGAGTAGCCAGCATGGTGGTGGCCTCTGACTCCAGCTCTTGTAGAAACTACATAACTTTTATGACTTTTGGCATGAAGAAGAGGAAAATCTTCCTAAAAAGGAGTCAGTCTCTGGTGATCCAAGGCCTTGGTCATCTTCTGTCCAGACTAGGGTTAGAATTAGTGATGGCTTGAGTACTGCACTTTAGAAAATCCAATTCAGAGTAAGGATTTTAGAGAAAGAGCTCTTTCTCTGTCCCTCAAACTGGAATGCTGTGAGGGTGCCACAAGCCTATCTCTGCAGCTAAAGGAGGTTCCCCATGAAGGAGGCCCACACCCCAAGGTGGGAAGGAGGAGAGCAATGACTGATGAAAGGCACTCATCTGGTCTCCAACTGAAGGGATGCCTAGAGAGGAAGCCAAACCCTCGAGGGGCAAGGCACAGGAGTTGTGCCCTTGAGGGGCAGAGATCTGAGTAGTTGTAAGAGCTTCACCCTTGTGGGGCATAAGAAGGGAAGTAGATGGAGACCATCTGAACCTTAGGCAGCTGTAAGGAAGAATATCTTTCAAATATGCTGTGGACATGGACTGCACAGCTAAAGGAGCTCCCAAGAACTTAGAAGCCCCACCTTCTAACACCCGAAATCTTAAAAACTACAGCAAGAGGTGGTGCTCAGTTGATCTATATGGCTAAAGTTTCCACTGGAGCACAGCACATTCTCCCCAAAGGACAAAAACAAAAGGACCCACCCAAGTCAAGAGAGCCAGCCTCAAGATGTGCACTTCTCAGGAGCAGATTGACACCATCAGATTACAGGGCAGTGGAGTCCTGAAAACCATGTTATGAGCAGGAGAATAAATGTGAATGGAGACTGAGGATTCATACCTGAATTAAATAGGAGGTCGATGGTGGAGCCTGACAGCTATGCAGCACACATGTGTAAGGATAAACAGGCAAGGCTGTCAACTGACTGAGACATGGTATGCAGATTGAAGGAGACTGAGACTGAATGACAGGAAAAAAACCAAAAAATGGCAGATACACACCACCCAGACTCCTGTGGAATAAATAGCAAGGCTTGACAGTAAAAAAATAAAGCACTGTTCTACAAGGAAATGTAGCTAAGTAACATCCTTCAATAAATGCAGAACCATTGCAGCTGCTGAGTTGGATGACTAGGATGAGCAAATGAGGCAAATGACTGGGCTTGAGGAGCTATGGAACAGAGGATGATGGAATGCTCAAAGGCAGACTTAGCAGGCATTATATAGGTAGAGTGGAACAAAAGGAAGGCAGGTCAGCTTCTACTAAGTGGAAAGGCACGAGAACCCTGGGGTAGCAGGTTGCTGCAGCTGCCATTAAGCAGCAGGCACAGAATAGAACATGGCACAGGGAAAGCAATTGAATGCAATGATCCCAGACTTGAATGGAGCCAATGAGAGAATGGGTGAGCACCACTTGAGTCAGTGCAGCTACTGCTGAGTGAGTGAGGAACAGCAGAAATACTTGGGTAGTAGCCCAAAAGCCACCAGAGACTTGCCAAAGAAGCATGACCTCTGATTGGACTGCATGAACAGACAAGAACCAAAGGGGAAGAGACCAAAGGCTGAACAGGGAAGCAAATGGAAGTGGCCAGGGGGCCGCTCACAAAGAGAGGCACAGAAGGATGCTGGAGAGCAGCACAGGAGGTAGCGTGGGCAGAAAGGGGAGGAAATGGCTGCAAGACAGCAATGACAAAAATTTCCAAGCATCTGCAAGGTGCTTAGACATGCAGACTTTTTACCATGCTGAGAGGTGTGTGGCATGTGATGCCCGCTACCCCTCCAAACTGCGGGATAAACCTTTTAAATAAAATCAGCAGGGGTATGGATACCATCTAATCTACTATCAGGTCAAATGCTAATTCAAACAAGTGAGTTTTCAGGCCCCTTTTAGACATCTCCGCCGAGGGGGAACTCCAAAGGTAATATGGCAAGGAGTTTCATATTGCATGCACCGCCACTGAGAAAGCTTTGTTTCTAGATTGCTTTAAACAGTATCTCGGGATGGCTAGCAACAACTCTTCAATGGAGTGGAGAGAGGGGACAGGAGCATACCATGCTAAGAGGTCTTTGAGATAAGCAGGGCCCCATCTGTGCAGGGCTTTGTATGTAAAAAAAAAATGCGAAGGTGATACATCACTGGATAGGAAGCCAATGCAGATGCTGCAGCATAGGTGTGATATGATCCCTGTAGGAAGCCCCAGTTACCAACCTGGATGCAGCATTTTGCACCAGCTATAGGTGATGCACAAACCCTCGAGACATCCCTAGGTAAAGAGTATTACATTAATCAAGTCCCGCAGGCACAATGGCATTTACTAGGGTTGCCAGATCCTCTTGTGCTATATAGTGGGCTGATCAAGGAGATATTCCTCAGCTAGAAGAACCTATTGCAGACCACAGTCAACATCTGATGTTCTAGTGTCAGCCATTAATCCACAATGACTCCCAGATTCTTGACCCTATCCATAACTATCAGAAGCATGCCATTCAGAGATGGTAGTCTGATAGTATCACATCTTTCAGCCCACCCTCGAGGACCTGGTTTTACCAGTAGCAACTCCATCTTGACCGGATTAAGACAGCCTGTTGGAGGCCATTCAGCTGGTGATTTCTCTGAGGAACCACTCCAGCATAGAAACCATCTTGTACCCATCTGATGTAAAAGACATGTACAGCTAAGTATCATCTGCACAGAAGTAAAAACTCACAACATACTGTCTGATAACATGCCCTAGTGGCAGCATATACACTACAATCAACATGGGGACAGAATTAACCCCTTGGGAAACCCACAGCTGACCAGCACAGTCTGTGATGAGAAAGTTCCCATCATAACCTACTGCATTCTGCCAGTAAAGAAGGACTCAAACCATTTTAAAATTGTCATTGTGAGACCCCCATATTCCCCAATGCACTCCATCAAAGTCCGATGGTACACGGTGTCAGATGCTAATAAGAGATCAGGGAAAATGACAACTGAATGCTCCACTCTGTCTCTCACTAGAAGCAGGTCAACAAACACCTTGACAACTGCAGTCTTTGTACCGTGGTAAGGCCTGAAGCATGATTGAAGTGGCACACAGATGTCAAAACTTTCAAGGTGAGCCTCAAGCTGTGCTGCCACCACCTTCTTGATAACTTTCCCTAGGAAAGGGAGGTTCAGAACAGGTCTGTAATTTGCCAGCACCTCTGGGTCTAAAGCTGGTTTCTTTAGGAGCAGTGTCACCATGGCTTTTCTAAGAGCCAGTGGGAAACAGCCCTCCTGCAAGGAACCCATAATGATGATGATGGCAAACATCAGATCTAGGGGCACCTGACAGTCAATCAACAACCACGTAGGCCAAAATCTGACTGACAGTAAGTGGACCACAGTGATGCAATCACCTTGAGCAAATCCTCCAAAAAAACTGGCTAAAACTCACTCCAGTGTCCTTGCACCTCTCCTCCTCAACACTACTGGTCTCTGAATGGTCACCTATCCAGAACACAGCCGAAATGGAGGACTGTCTGTCTGAAAGAGTCAAACTTCACAAACTTTTCTTGTGACAAAACTCTTCCAGACTGCAGACAGAGGGATTAATAATTGGTTTACAGTGCCAAAGAGTTGAGCAGGCCTATTTCCTTCTACGGCAATAACCCATGACAGGAACATTACCTTTTTCAGGGTTATTACCCGTGGATAGTCCTTATAATGGGACCTCAGAGCCATCTTGTCATCCATCGAGCTCAACCTCTTCCAGGAATGCTCCAGCCTCTGCCTTGTTGCCTTCAGCCACCTCAGTGTGTCATTGTACCACAGTGAGCTGTGGCAGGAGGTCAGTGGGCAGGCACGGATTGGTGAGATAGAGTTGAATGCTGCTGTAATGGCCAAATCATAGATATCAATGTCTGTCTCCATGCCTCCAACCTATGCTGCCTCCATACTCGAGATGGCCAAAACTACCAGAAGCTTTTCTGGTACAAAAGCATGTTTAGCATGTTTTAGACAATATTGGATTATCTCCACGGGGGGAAGGTATCCTATAGAACCCTGCTGGAAAACTAATAGCATGGTAATCTGACCACTCCACTGAATCCACCTGACATAAGAGATGTTCAGCCCCAGAGAGAAGACGAGATCCAAGCTGTGGTCATCCTCATGGGTAATGGTGGAAACAATTTGTGCAAGGCCCAGCAATTCAATCAGCTGGAGTAATTGCTGAGCAAATTGAGAGGTTTCATCATCGATCCATATATTAAATGCCCCAGTAGAATTAAGATGGGGGTATTCAATGACAGGTCAACAATGAAATCAGCAGATTCCTGTAGGAACTCACGTTCCCACCCCGGAGGGTGACAGACCAGGAGAACCCTACACCTTACACCCACATTGCCCTTCATTGCCAGACATTTAAACAACCCTATCTCCTTCAATAGGTATGCTGTTAGCTTCAAGCAAGATCTCAAACAGATGGCCACCCTGCCACCTCTGTGCTCCTGCCTCAGCCAGTGTGCCACTGAGAACCTGCTGAGATTGTGGCCTCCAGAACTGGTCCAGAGTCCACACTCACTGCCTCAAAGGATGCCAGCAATGAGGGGGTTGGACAAAGATGGGCTCAGAGAGGGTGAAGGAGGTGGGACAGAGTAACATTCAACATGAGGTTCATCTCCACAACTCCATCACCATCCTGGCAGGGTAGGACAGTCTGCTGAAGGCACCCACAGTGGTGGACAAGGTGGATGCAATGATCCTCCACAGTGGAGAACCCAGGGGGGTGGCAAAAGGACCACAGAGAAGGAGGAAGCAACTCCTAGTGGGGGACTCTTATTAGGGGGGTAGACCTGGGGGCAGAAGAGAAGGATGTCAGGTGCCTACTCAGCACCATGGCTTGAAGGGATGGGAAGTGTAAAAGAAGGATCACTAGGGCATCTGGACAGGAGGGTGAGCTAGATGTCATTGTCCACCTGGGGACAAATGACCTGGCTGGGGATGAGGTGAGGGGAAATGCAGAGTGAGTTCACAGAGTTGGGAAGGGGTCTTAGACAGGTGGCACACATGGTAACTTTCTCAGATGTGTTACCTTTCTATGGCATGGGAGAGGACAGGGTACTCCACACCAGGGGATTCAATGAATGGCTGAGGAGTTGGTGCAGAGCTAAGGGATTTGGCTTCATTGGGGACTGGGGGACCACTTGAAGGGATGTGGGCTTGTACGGCAGGGATGGCTTGCATTAATCTGGGGGGGGACCAGAATCCTTAGTAAGAGGTTTAAATGTTTCATTTGCAAGCATTTAAACTAGCCAAGGGTGGTGGCGGAAGTAAGCAGGGACAATCTAACTGTACCCCCACTGGTTAAGGCAGACAAACAGACAGATACTAGGGCCAAGGAAGCAACAAAAGGAAACACAAATAGAGGTAAAGACAGGGGAGGCATAGAGGGAAGGCATAGGGATGGGGGGAGCTGGTAAGGGCAGAGGCATCAAAACATGGAAAGCCATGTGTACAAATGTCCATAGCCTGGGAAACAAGATCCCAGACCTAGCGGCTTTGATGGTGGAGGAACACCTAGACATTGTCTCAGTCACTGAAACATGGTACACAGGTAACCATGACTGGAATGTTACTATACCCGGATATGAAATCTTCAAGAGAGACAGGGAAGGCAAAAAGGAGGGAGTGGTGGCTATGTACACCAGGGAGGGGATCGAAGCAACAGAGTTGGGGGAAGACAGGAAGGGGAAGAGGCACTATGAGTTACCTTAGAAGTAGAAATGGCACCACCATCTGCACTGGAGTTGTTTACAGACCTCCAGCACAGGGGGAGGAAATAGGGTATTAGTGGATACCATCAACAAAATGTCAGAGTAAGGGAAAGTGTTGCTGGTGCAGGACCTAAACATGCCAGATGTTAACTGGGACACCTAGGCAGCAGCCACTACCAGGAGCAGAAACATCTTGGATGCCCTGCAGTGGGCATGCCTCAGACAGCTAGTGGAGGAGCCCACATGGGAGGGAGAAAAATAGACCTGGTTCTCACCAATGGTGAAAGAATAACAGATCTATCAGTGAGCAGCCATCTAGGGTCCGGCGATCACCATACAGTGTGGGTGAAGACAGTAGTAGAGTCAAGTCACACAAAGGTAAAGGACTGGATTTCCAAGGGTCTAACTTTAAAAAAATTGGGGCACACCTCAATAAAATCCTGGCAAAGGTGGAAGGAGGGTAGAGGAACAGTGGGAGAAACTTAAAGGAGCCATAGCAGAGACAACAAACCTCTGTGTAAAGCAAGTCAACACAGCAAAAAGAAGGAAGAAAACACTATGTTTTTTTTACAGAAGTGGCAGGAAAGGTTAAGCAAAAGAAACAGGCATTCAGAAAGTACAAAGAAATACAGAGGGAGGGAGGGAGGGAGACAGGGACCTGTATCAGGCAAAACAAAAGGAGGTGGAGAAAGCAGTCAGGAGCGCAAAGGCTCAAACTGAAGAAAGAATAGAAAAATCTGTAAAAGAAGGAAACAAAATCTTCTTCTGGTATATTAGGGAGAGGAAAACGATCACTGGAGGGATTGTGAGGCTAAATGGCGGGGGGGAGTGTGCAGAGGAGGACCTAGAAAAAGCAGAAATACTGAATGAATACTTCTGCTCAGTATTTACAAAAGAAGGGGAAGGGGAAGGACCAAAATTAGATGGTAGAAACACACATGGAGGAGAGGTGGACACCAGTCCATTCACAGAGGACAGAGTCCTAAAGGAACTCTCAAAACTAAGTGGACAAGGCAATGGGTCCAGATGGGATGCATCCCAGAATGCTGAAAGAACTCAGAGATGTACAAGGGGCACCACTGACAGCCCTAGTCAACAAATCAATGGAGGAGGGAGTGGTACCAAAGGACTAGAGGAGGGTGAATGTGGTACCACTACACGAAAGTGGAAGCAAGGTGGATGCTGGGAATTACAGGCCAGTCAGTTTGACCTCAGTGGTGGGGAAAATAATGCAATTGATGGTTCAAGAAAGGACTGTAGCATATCTTCAGGCCAGTGGGGCACAAGACCTAAGGCAACATGGATTCACAGCAGGTAGATCTTCTCAAACAAATCTGATAAATTTCTTTGGCTGGGTATTCAGGGTGGTTGATCGGGGGTGGGTGGGTAGACATGGTCTACCTAGATTTTAGCAAGGCATTTGACACTGTCCCACACAGAAGGCTAGTAAACAAGCTGGGAAGCCTGGGAGTGCATCCCAAGGTGGTGAATTGGGTCAGAAATTGGCTGAGCAACAGGACACAGAGGGTGGTTGTTAACAGAGTTCAATCATGGAACAGGAGGGTGGCCAGTGGGGTGCCACAAGGCTCAGTACTGGGGCTGGTCCTCTTCAGTGTCTTCATTAGTGACATTGCAGAGGGGCTAGAAGGGAAAGCAAGCCTCTTTGCAGATTACACCAAGATCTGCAATAGGGTGGACACTCCAGACGGGGTGGAAAGAATGAGAAGAGACCTAGGCAGATTGAAGGAGTGGTCAAGAGTGTGGCAGTTTAAATTCAATACAAAGAAGTGCAAGATCATGCACTTGGGGCACAGGAATCCTGGAGAGGAATACAAGATGGGGGAGGGGAGAAACTAACAACAACAACTGGGGCTAATTATAACAGACAGCCTGAAAGTAGCCAAGCAATGTGAGAAGGCGGAGGGGATGGCCAGAGGGATGCTGCGGTGCATAGGAAGAGGCATCACCAGTAGAACAAAAGGAGGTGGTGATGCCACTGCATAGATAATTGGTATGGCCGCATCTGGAATACTATGTTCAGTTCAGGAGACCACATCTCTGTAAGGACATAGACAGAATAAAAGCAATCCAGAGAAAGGCAATGAAAATGGTGAAAGGAAAGCACTAGAAAACATATGAGGACAGGCTGAAAGACCTTAATATGTATACCCATAAGAAAAGAAGGGAGAGGGTGGATATGATAGAGACGTTCAAGTACCTCAAGGTGATAAACAGGGTTCAGGAGGGCAGTATCTTTCAGAAAAAGAGAAATGCAAGAACAAGATGTCACAATATGAGAATGGGGGGGACTTAGGAATAACACAAGGAAGTATTTTTTCACAGAAAGGGTGGTATGTGAATGGAACAGCCTACCTGTGGAGGTCGTAGGAGCTAAAACAATATGTGAATTCAAGAATGCATGGGAAAAACAGAAGGCAACCATAGTAGTAGGAAAGGGAAGGTACATTGCAGATTATTTAGGATCTGGAGCTTATGTAGGTAGGGAAATGGGCAGACTAGGTGGGCCAGGTGGGCCTTATCTGGCATCAAATTCTATGTTTCCAAGCCAGGTCTCAGTGAAACATACCAGGTTCCCAGAATAATCTGTGATGAAATCTGACATGACAGCTGGTTTATTCCTTAGGGACCTGGCATTGTACATCACACCACAAAGGGGAAGGGTCAGCACAATCAGACCCTCTATTTTCTGTCCTCTATTCCTAGAGGGCTCCTTGGGGATTGGGACATGGCAAGGAGGACCCACTCCAGGACCCTCCTATACACAGGGTGACTGCTTGGCTCAACAGTCCTGATCCTGCTCTTCCCAGTTCCTGCCTCTAAAACCTGCTTTCATTTGGTATCCCACCTTCTCAGTATCCCCAGTCTCCAACAGTGGTCCAAGACCACCTTTGAAGGAGCCAGTGGATGAAAAGAATGGAGCAAGCAGAGCAGTTCAAGGAAATAAGAGAATGCTGGGGCCCTCAAACCCACACACTTTGGACCTCACTCACTAAAATCAGCTTAAAACTAACTGCTAATAAACTTTACCCCAGCATTGTAACACACTCAACTCATCACCCTAACCCCTATGTAAAGCCATTATCAACAATCGACCTATAAACAAGATATAAATGCAGACTTATCCTAATTACTCATACAACACCATACATGCAGAGCTATAGCATATCATAAAAAGTAAAATAAATATAGCAGCCAGTGCAGGGTGCACTTGAATTAAGTCAGTCACAATAGTCTTTAAATCCAGAATACTCAGGCTGGCCCACCAGCGCAGTGGAAAAATTTACTGCTGCAATGCTGGTGACCCGGGTTCGGGAACAGACTCGGACATCGGAGGGCCGGCCTGGTAGAGAATGCTTGAGCATCTGCCGACTGCTCGTCTTCTCTTGAGGGGAGGATGGGGCCGAGGACCGGCACCTACTGACCTCTGGTGGAGGCAGGGGGTACAGCAGTGCATCGAGTCCCACTATGGAAGGAGCGTGACAGACACTGGCATTGCCTTGCATCCTGCACGTCATG
Source organism: Neoceratodus forsteri (assembly GCA_016271365.2). Taxonomy (NCBI): domain Eukaryota; kingdom Metazoa; phylum Chordata; order Ceratodontiformes; family Ceratodontidae; genus Neoceratodus; species Neoceratodus forsteri. Next base: position 867,717,547 of record CM028130.1, read on the forward strand.
TTCCTGAGGGAGAAAACATGGAAAATGGCACCCTGGCTGATCGGGAGATGGCCTCCCGGACCCTCACCGCCATCTGCCAACTCAGCAGCACCAGGATCATTGGCATGGCCAAAAGGCTCATTCCTTATGAAAGTAAGGGGCCCACCTGATGCAGGGATACATCAGGGTTACCTGGGCTAGCTGCTATGTGGGGCAGTGGGGTCGAGAGCAGCCGGGTGAGAAGGTCCATGAGATGCCTGAATGAGGGATCAGCCAGAGTGGGAGCATAAAAAAAATAAATCCAGAATAATCAAATTAAATGTGCAGATTGCTCCCCTACTCACTGCCACTTGAGAGGGGATAAAAATGTTGCCACTCTTCATTAGCCAAGAGAGTCAAAAGTAGCCAGACTAGGAAAGGAAAATGGCTAACTCCCGCTTAAACCATTTGATAGCAAAGGTAAACAGGGAAACCTGCAAGTTCTAAGACATGCTCTCACCACAACCACACCATCCAGGATCGCACCAGGGAAAAAGTCAAAGAGATGACAGTCTCAGCACTGATTCAAGGTAAATCTCCCACAGGTTGGCTACCACCTTATCAAATCAAGTTATGATAATAAAAAGACTATGTTAAAAATTTGAAATTTTGAGATTTTATCAATCCTGAATTTATCCTCCTATTCACCCTTGGCTGGCCCTTATCTGGACGGATTCCCTCAGCCCTGTCACCTGACTTATCTAGGACTTACCTCATTCTGGGGTGTCTTCTGCCTCAGGACTGCCTGGAAGGGCCCAATCATTGGTGTGGAGCTTGTTGGGGACTGGGCCATCACCCCACTTTGGATGGAGGAATTTTTTCCTCCATTTTCTCTGTGGGGTCCATTCATGTGTGATATGTGCGATGACATGATGCGCATGCTCTGCCTCCATTGAGATGCCCCAGAGTCGAGGCATGGTGACCCCTTGCCCTATGTCTGCTGTACCACTGTGTTGTCACCCATATTTCTTCTGGTGAAAGCCAACCAGCCAACCAACAGGGAGGAAAAGTGTCCTTGGGATGCTCAGTCCTCCCTTTGGCAGCCAGCCCTTAAGATGCCTGTGTCCATTCCTGAACCCAGCTCACCAGTGTGGCAGGAGGTGTGGCAAGTAGTGTCTCATTCCACCATGCTACTGGGTGGGCACCACATCAAATTTTAAACATTGCCTCTGTTTTGCCCTACCTCATAAACATTTCCCACTTAGAATAGTGTGATCAGTATTGTAGACCACACCTCAGGAAAGACATAGAGAAGGTGGAAGCATTCCACAAAAGGGCAACCAAAATGGTGCACAGGTTGCAAGGGAAGTCCTTTGAGGAGAGACAGAGGGATCTCAAGATGTATACTCTAGAGGAAAGGAGAGTAATGGGTGACATGATCAAGACCCTGAAACACCTCATGGGGGTAAACAGAGTACTGGGAAGGAGCCTCTTCCATAAGAGGATGAGCTCCAGGACTAGAGGACATGCAATGAAGTTGGAGGGTGGAAATTTCAGGAAGGCTGTGAGGAAATACTTCTTCACAGAAAGGATGGTAGAAGCATGGAACAAACTGCCATCCATAGTTGCGTAGGCTAGAAGAGTGGAAGGTTTTAGGCATGCATGGAATAGGCACAGTATTAGTACAGAAACAGGGAGGGTCCCCGAAGATCAGCTAGGGTCTGTGGAGGTGTAATAGGTAGGGAACCCATGGGTAGACTGGATGGGCCAAGCAGTCATTTTCTCCTGACAAATTTTATGTTTCTAACATTTTTCAGATCCTGCGAAAAACATGTTTTCATGGCTGTTCCACAAAATTGCTTTGGGAAGGATTTTGTAAATAGCACCTGTCATGTTCATAAGATGGGGGTAATAAAAGGATTATGTTTTAAATTTTGGGTCAAAATCTCAAAAAACAATGCAGTTATGAAGACAGGGAAATTTGTCAATGTTTACTCATAACCGCGGCATTTCTTTTAGATTTTGAACCCACATTTTAAACATAAGAGCCCAGATATTCAAACTATGCCAGGCTGTGGAACAAGCCTGGGTGCAGCGCAACTTGGCTGCACAGGGGCATTGACTGGGTGATAGTCAACAAAGCTGCGCCATGGCACAGCATCATTGAATATCGCACCCTGGCCACCCTCAGTGTACATGGCGCAGTGGGACTGCGCCAGCGCAAGTGACCAGAGTGGAGCAGGGGGATGCACTAGCACAAGTTCCATTGCACTATGCGCAGCAACCACGATATTCAAAAGTGCACATGCAAATGGGGCCATAATGTATGCAAGGTGCAAATGGGGCCATTTGCATGTCATTATGACCCTATTTGCATGCAGGTGCGCTGATCCCCGGTGACTTGCGCCTGGCACCCTGCCAGGCAGCAGCCATCGGGGGCCAACACCCCCTGCCCAGTGCAGCAATGTGCCCCACAGCCCGATCGTGGGCTTCAGTATACAAAATTATTTTCTATATCCCTGGTGGTCCAGTGGACCTCTGTCAGCCTGATCATGGGCTTAAGTATAAATAAAATGATGTCCTATATCCCTGGTGGTCCAGTGGACCGCTGTCAGCCCGATCGTGGGCTTAAGTATAAATAAAATGATGTCCTATATCCCTGGTGGTCCAGTGGACCGCTGTCAGCCCGATCGCGGGCTTTTGTAATAAAAATTACATCAATATCCCTGGTGGTCTAGCGGTACCCCTCCCCACCTTCCCCTGAGCCCCACTGCCTCAATCCCCCGGTCAGCGGAGGTGGAAGCACCCACCTGCCTGGCACCCTGTCGCCCGCCGACTGACACAGGCTGCATATTGTCCACAGCATGAGCCACAGGCGCAGTCCAGACAGTACTGCCACATTCCAGATATGTGACTGAATGTGTAGGAGGTCGGGCTGCACGCCCATTGGCTCATGCTGCGGACCAATGGGTGTACAGCCCTACCTATGGTGTCAGTCAGCGGTAGCAGGGGCGACAGGTGGGTGGGGTGCTGCCACCGCTGACTTGGGGAAGCGAGGCAGTGGGGCTCAGGGGGCGGTGGGAGGGGGTACCGCTAGACCACCAGGATATTGGACATAATTTTTTTATTACAAAAGCCCGCGATCAGGCTGACAGTAGTCCACTGGACCACCAGGGATATTGAACATCATTTTATTTATACTTAAGCCCACGATCGGGATGGCAGTGGTCCATTGGACCACCAGGGATATTGGACGTGATTTTTTTAACAGATGCCCATGATTGGGCATGGGGGGGCACCACTACAGAGGTGCAGAAGGAGCTCAGGAGGCCACCCACAGGTGGCAGCTGCCGTGTTGCATCCTGCAACATGGCAGCTCACCTGTGGGTGGCCAACCGTTGTTCATTTTTTTTTTTGGATAAACTTTGTGCGGCGCAGGAAGGGGTTGCATATGCATGGACTCAGCACATCTAGGGCCAAATACTGGGATGTGCAGAGTATGCATGGGCATGCCCCCCCTACCTGTGCTGCATACATTACTGATGTACTCCGGCGCATCGGGGTTTGTGCCAGGCACAATTCCCATTTGAATATCATCCTTTTATCAAATTTGCTCCAGTTCGTGGTGGAAAATTGATTTATATAAGTAATAATAAATAAATAATATATAAAAGAAATAAAAAATAATATGAAACCATTTTGGAGCATATGGTTTTGAAAAATAAGATCTGCATTCCGCTGTGTTATTGTTCTAATCATTAAGGCTATGAATGTCTTTTATAAAGTGTATCTAGTATTGTTTGGCCTTATCATGTTTAAACTGAGCCCCTTTTGACCATTAAAGTGTACAATTGTTATTAAAACGTTTGTGAAGGATTTTTATGTTTATTTCTGCTAACAAGATCCCATTAAGAGATCCCAGAAAAGTAATATTGAATTACATAGTATAGTGATGCATTTTATTGAAAGGTCATAAGGTCAAAGGGACCAGTTTTCATGATATGGCACCCTGCTTTGCTTTGAGAATGCATGGCGCAGCACTGTTTAGCCATGCGCAACCCTTTTGAATATCTGAGCCCAGGTGTCATTTTTGAAGACCCCCTCAAACATGTTTTTGCAGTTGTTCTGCAAAATCACATGTAACCCCCTTGTTACCCAGGGTTACTAGAATCCCAGTAAGACCTAGTGGTAGGCAGGGAAGGCAGCTTGTGAAACTCCAGTTAAATGGGTTTCACACTGTCTCACTCGGTTCTCAGTCTCAGCTGAGACTGAGGGATGACATCACCAATAGAACTTTCACAGCTGCATAAGTCACATTGGAATCTGCAGCCAAGGGAGTCAGATAGAAGGTTGGGAGTTTCAAAGGTTGGTAGTCAGTGTCCAGTTTGTCTTCAGTAAGTGAAGGTGTGCTCAGTGGTGGAGACCGCTGTTCGGTCTCAGTGCCCCTCTCCGGGTTGGGATGTAAAGATCCCTAGCAGATTCCTGGGTCAATCCCCTATTCTGCCAAGAGGAAGAAAAGCTGCCTGTTCAGTTCAGCATTTGTTTTGAAAATTGGAAGATTTGTGAGTCGCCTGTGGGGCACCTGCAACTAATGGTGAGTGTCTGCTGTGACTAAGAGGGCAAAATGTTTTCTTCACCCTGGGACATGTATGAAAATCTAGGGATTGCGCTACATTTTGGGAAGCCTATAGGACTGGGCCAAACAAGTAAAGTAGTGTCAAATGCTAGAGTGCTGTGTGATTCAAGTAATATGTAGAGGAGATGCGCCAGTTCATCTACCCTTTAATTTGCATTTAGAAGTTCAGAAAAAGGAATGGTTCAGTTTTCCCAGGGAAATGGCCAGGTATGGGCTGTGGGAGTTGGAGGTGGGCGAACCCCTCATCTTTAGTAACCAGGTCCACCTCTACGGATTTCTGCTGTGGTTGCTACTTTGCCTCATGCACTTGGCCAGTGATGGGGGAAGTACCCAGACGTGGGGTTGCAAATGGGAAAATCTCTCTAGGAGTCATGGACTCTAAGCGGTGTGGGGGAGCCATCACAAGTAGGAAAAATTTTCTTTAGGAGATGGGGAGTCACAACAAGCAAAGAAAAATTCTTTCTAGGAGTCGCGGACCCTAAGTGGTGTGGGGAACCACAACAAGTAGGACAAATTTTCTTTATGAGATGGGGAGTCTCAACAAGTAAGGAAAAATTCTCTCTAGGAGTCACCGACTCTAAGTGGTATGGGGAGCCACGGCAGGATAATTGGTTCATTCTTCCAATGGACCGTGGGGAGAACCCAAGTGTGTACAAGTCGGGCTCTGTACCCAAAGCTGCGTGCAAGTCCGGGCTGTGTGCCTGGTGGGTCCAGAGCCTGAGGGCTGAAAATGGTGATAAAGTGTTCTGTAGTCTTTAATCTGCATTACCAGGAAATGTAGGCCCATGGGGGTCCGTCTATGCTTTGTTTTGTTCAGCTAGTATGTGAATAAAAGCCAAACTGAAGAATCCCATTCCTGGTTCTGGACATTACAGTTATTGCTTCCTGTATTCGGATTTACTTGGGTGTCCCTGTGCAGAGTAGCCAAACCTAGGTCCCCCTGTGCCGAGTAACCTCATCCTCCCCGAACCCAGGTCCCCACCAGGTACTGCTGTCAGCTTCAACAGCATGCCACCTGTCATTTTGGCAAAAAGGCAGGGGTGAGGGGTTACAAAAATGGAGGCACCGCTTTGGATTTTGTTCTGGAAGGAAGGTGCTCGGGTAAGGGGGCTAGCGTTTTGGCTATCTGGCAGTGGGTAGCCCAAAAAGCTGAAGCAATTTCCCTAGTGTGTGTTGCTGTGTGCTGTGGATCTTGTGCTGCTGTTTAAAATTGCCAACTGTTTACCAAGGAGCAGTAAAGCCAAAGAGTGTGCCCTTGTCCTGCATCAAAATAGTTTACAGCATTTTTGCCTGCTTTAAAAATGAACTGTGGTGAAGAAAAGTGTGGAAGACTAGGGGTAGCAACAGAAAAATTGTGCCCTGGACGTTTGAAATGCTTTTAAAATGAACTGTTGTGAAGAAAAGTATGGAAGACTAGGGGTAGCAATAGGAAAATTGTGCCCTGGACGTTTGAAATGCTTTTAAAATGAATTGTTGTGAAGGAAAGTGTGGAAGACTAGGGGTAGCAAAAGGAAAATTATGCCCTGGACGTTGGAAATGCTTTCTGAGTGAATTGAGAGACTGCAGAGTAAATGGCTATGTTAAATGGCTGAAATGGGCTCCCGCCATGGAGTCAGTTGAAAAAAAAAGGTTGCATTCTGCAGTTTAAATTTGCCTGCTTGATGATCGCCGTGAGGAGAAGAGCCCTCACGAGGAAGAAGAGGCTCATTTGAATGGCGTCGTGTGGTTGGTCAGGTTGCAATCAGTCCCGGCCCTCAGCCAGCTCTACAGAGACTGCCCCAGCATTTGAGAGGGAGTGAGAGTGGAGTGCATGTACTGGCAGTGGAGGAGCATTGCGGAGTGTTCAAAGCGTTGTAAACAGTACAAAAATAGACTTTTTAGTTTAAAATCGGGCTCAACCCACTAATCGATCGTCCAAATTGCAAGTTTGGTGTTTAAAACGACGATCGCTAGGACTGCCTGCCCGTTTGTGTACCAAGGCCTTCAAGAACTGGCTGCAGGCCGTTTTTCCCCATCGCAGCAAATTGCTACTGATAACAGTAAGTAAACAACCAAGAAACCGCTCAAACAGTGATTTTCAGCCTATGCCATATAAAATGTGTGTGCAGCAGTGTAGTCGCTTTGCAAGTAATGACTGTGTTAAGTCCTGCCAGCAAGTGCAAGTCTGTTAAGCCATTGACTGTGTGCATAGTAATGAAATTAGCCTCAGTTTAAAGTTTGCAGCCAGAGAGAGAGACTGTGTTGTAGCAAAGTGCAGCACCAGAAATGCAGGCAATCCTGTGCTAAAAACCTGAAGCTTTAAGGGACTGTGAATAAAATAAATGATACCAGCATGTAAGAAGTCCATGTAAAATCCTGTAAATGTGTTTAAAGCCAGATCAGAGCAAGTTGTGCAGTTTAAGTAAAAGTTATCAGTAGCTTGTGTAAATCGGGTGTGCAGTGGCTTGACCCAGATTCTAAATGTTGATGCACTGGAGTGCTGCCGCTGCCATTACAGGGTGAGGTAGTAAAGTAAACACAGCAGCAGAGGAGCTATTTTACAGCTAAAGAGTGTGTTCAATAAAGTGGGACTTTCAGTTACAGTGAACTTTTGTGTATTTTTCTGCAGTTATAGCCTCAGGACCAGCTCGTTACCCGGATCATGCCTGGGTTGCAGTAACAGCAGCAGTAAATAGACTGAGAGATATTGAAAAGCGGTGCTATTGAGGGCAAAAGCCTCCTCAGGTGGCGATTCCTAATTATCCAGTGCGTGTATGTCAAATATGCTTGGGAGCTGGAAGGGACGTCTTCATGATTTCTCACTGTGCTGGATGCCTACAAAAATATGGCTTGTATAAAGCACCTCCAATTCGTTTGGCCCCCACATGGACAAAAATTCAGGCATCTGCAGTTGGCAGCTCACAGCACCAGGCGGAGCCTGTGGAGGAAGGTCCCTCGGGGGAGTGTGGCACAAAGCTAGAGGATGCAGAGTCAGAGACAGAACCAGAAGTTGAAGTTTCGGATGCTGGACCCCAGAAAGAATGTTCGGATAAAGCATCAATAGACCCCTGGGTGGGGGGACCTAGCCCAAGTCTCTTAGGTGAAGATGAGATGCGGGAGGCCTTTGAGTGGGAGGCGTCGACCTCAGCGCCTAGTGATGAGTGGATAGTCTCAGGATTGAGGACGACTGCTCACTCCCGGGCTCAGATCCTCAGTGAAGAGGAAGATGAGGGGGAACCTATGTGGCCTTGTGAAAAAGGAACAGGTACACAGCCTCAAGATCTTGCCTCAGAGGAACGTATGGAAGAAAGTGGTGATGCCACTGCCCTGGCTTTGCAGGAGGAAGAAGTCAGGGATCCGTTTCTAATTTCTTTAAAGATGCGAAGCTGGCAGAACCAGGACTGGCCACCCCCAAGCCAGGCCAGCGGTCTCAGATTGACCAAAGCAAGTAAAGAGGAGAGACTGGTTCGTAGGAAGGCAAATGAGATCTATGGTATGACCTTTCCTACCTTTCCTCAAAAAGTCTGGGAGGGATTGAGAACTGCAGGAAATCCTGGATCTGGGATGAAGCAATGAAAAGTGTGCATCCTGGGGCCAACAAGCATGTAAAGAATAGACTGCTCCACGAAAAGTATACCCAGTGGAAGAGAGGCAGGACACTGTTTATAGACAGAGTGAGAGTGGTGGATGGAGAGGGACGTGAAATCTCCCACTGTGTGAATTATGTGCACCCAGATGAGGTAATAATTCAAGCCCCTGACCCCCGGTACTATTGGCCTCAGTGCAAGGACCTCTCAGCAAATGTGCCCGTGCCTACAAAATGGAGAGCCGAGCAGTGGTAGTCGATACTGCCACACCAGACTGTGAAGTTCCTTATTGATCCGCCAATATGAATATTCAGGACTCAGGTGCCCCAAATTCATCAGTCTACAATGTCCTGTCCTTCCCAGAAACCATCAACTGGCCCACCAGATGACTTCAGATCCAGAGAGGACACCAGCCCAGCTGTATCCTGTTCATCGCCTGGTAATCGGATGATGTCGGACCGGCTATTTTCTTTTTGTTCCTGTTCTAAGGTTCCATCTCCAGAGATGACATCAGTCCAGCTGTTCCCAGATGTGCCCTCCTGTGGTTTCTGGAAGATGTCTGCCCAGCTGTATCGGAAGAAATGCTGCCAGGGAGAGTCATCGTCAGAGGTGCAGGTTGGTGCCGAATCTCGTACTACAAGTGGCTGGTAAGTCCGAACTTTTCTATCTTTATGACATTGCAGCACACACCCTACACTAACAGACTTCAAAATGTGTGAACTGTCCTCAAAGACTTTCCCCTTTGGGGCTTTGGCCTGTTAGAACTGTGCTTCACTGGGCTCCGGCCCAGGAGAGACTCTTTATTGGACTAGCCTTCGGGCATTGTGGTCACTAGTTGGGACTTTTAGGGCACTCCATCCCCCCAAATGTGTATTGTAAATAATGTCATTGTTTTCTAATGTAAATACTGTTTTTCTACCTTTTTTCTAAAAAAAAAAATCTTTTGGGATTCTGCAGTGTTTTGATGGTAGGGGTTTAGATAGACTGTGTATGCAGATTAGGAGTGTGTGTTGTCTTTTTTTTTCTTACAGTTGTTTCTGGGAAGACAGAAGAGAAGACAAGAAGAGGAGGAGGGGCTCATCAGAGTTCCTCATCAGTGCTTTATTGTGTAGAAATGTAAAGTACTGTGTTGTTATTGTTATGGTTATTATTGCTGTATTAACCCTTTCCTTCCACAGTTGTGGTTGTGGGGGTAGGGAGGAGGCAGTAATGTGGTATTTTAATGGTGTGGTTGCAGGTTGCCCAAGGTCGGGGAGGTCCCTGGTTTGTTTTTGTTTTGGGGGTATTAAGTTAAAGGCAGATAGGTTTTCCCTAGAGGGTTAGGGGGGATAGACAGGCTGTGGTCCTAAGTGGCCACTGGGACTGCAGTGCTGATCAATCAGGGCTATGCTCTGGATAGTTCTACCAGAGCCACTAGGTGTCCATAGTAAGTGGATAGTGTAGAGGCTTATACATCAGCTACAGGCCTCTAGGCCCTTAGTGTTACCTGCCTGTGCTTGCACATGGTAGGAGGGAGCCTGATCACCCCCCTCCGCAGGTAGCACATAGGGTGGGATGGCCTAATGCCGGGTAAATAATGACTACGGACAGTCATTTTCCTGGTCAAGGGCAAGTGTAACCCCCTTGTTACCCGGGTTTACTAGAATCCCAGTAAGACCTAGTGGTAGGCAGGGAAGGCAGCTTGTGAAACTCCAGTTAAATGGGTTTCACACTGTCTCACTCTGTTCTCAGTCTCAGCTGAGACTGAGGGATGACATCACCAATAGAACTTTCGCAGCTGCATAAGTCACATTGGAATCTGCAGCCAAGGGAGTTAGATAGAAGGTTGGGAGTTTTCAAAGGTTGGTAGTCAGTGTCCAGTTTGTCTTCAGTAAGTGAAGGTGTGCTCAAGTGGTGGAGACCGCTGTTCGGGTCTCAGTGCCCCTTTCTCCGGGGGGTTGGGATGTAAAGATCCCTAGCAGATTCCTGGGTCAATCCCCTTAATTCTGCCAAGAGGAAGAAAAGCTGCCTGTTCAGTTCAGCATTTGTTTTAAAAATTGGAAGATTCGTGAGTCGCCTGTGGGGCACCTGCAACTAATGTTGAGTGTCTGCTGTGACTAAGAGGGCAAAATGTTTTCTTCACCCTGGGACATGTATGAAAATCTAGGGATTGCGCTACATTTTGGGAAGCCTATAGGACTGGGCCAAACAAGTAAAGTAGTGTCAAATGCTAGAGTGCTGTGTGATTCAAGTAATATGTAGAGGAGATGCGCCAGTTCATCTACCCTTTAATCCACATTTAGAAGTTCAGAAAAAAGGAATGGTTCAGTTTTCCTAGGGAAATGGCCAGGTATGGGCTATGAGAGCTGGAGGTGGGCGAACCCCCCATCTTTAGTAACCAGGTCCACCTCTATGGATTTCTGCTGTGGTTGCTACTTTGCCTCATGCACTTGGCCAGTGATGGGGGAAGTACCCAGATGTGGGGTTGCAAATGGGAAAACCTCTCTAGGAGTCATGGACACTAAGTGGTGTGGGGAGCCACAACAAGTAGGAAAAATTCTCTTTAGGAGATGGGGAGTCACAACAAGCAAAGAAAAATTCTCTCTAGGAGTCGGGGACTCTAAGTGGTGTGGGGAGCCACAACAAGTAGGAAAAATTATCTTTATGAGATGGGGAGTCTCAACAAGTAAGGAAAAATTCTCTCTAGGAGTCGCCGACTCTAAGTGGTGTGGGGAGCCATGATAGGATAATTGGTTCATTCTTCCAATGGACCGTGGGGAAAACCCAAGTGTGTACAAGTCGGGCTGTGTACCCAAAGCTGCATGCAAGTCCGGGCTGTGTGCCTGGTGAGTCCAGAGCCTGAGGGCTGAAAATGGTGAAAAAGTGTTCTGTAGTCTCTAATCTGCATTACCAGGAAATGTAGGCCCATGGGGGTCCGTCTATGCTTTGTTTTGTTCAGCTAGTATGTGAATAAAAGCCACACTGAAGAATCCCATTCCTGGTTCTGGACATTACAGTTATTGCTTCCTGTGTTCAGATTTACTTGGGTGCCCCTGTGCAGAGTAGCCAAACCTAGGTCCCCCCTGTGCTGAGTAACCTCATCCTCCCCGAACGCAGGTCCCCACCAGATACTGCTGTCAGCTTCAACAGCATGCCACCTGTCGTTTTGGCAAAAAGGCAGGGGTGAGGGGTTACACACATTTCTGGTGGGATTTGATGAATGGCACCTGTCATGTTCCTCTGGTTGAGTAATAAAAATACTAAGTTAAAAACTGGGGATCACAATCTCAAAAAGCAAGAAAGCTATGCATAAACCTCTTCATTTCTAATCCGGATAATTTCACCATTAAAACTTTTTAATTTCCTTTACTATCTAAGCCCGACTACATATTATCTAAGCCCAACTACACAACATATACAACTAAGAGCAAACATGATTGGCGTTGGCCAATGCTTGCTTTTTGGCAGTATCTTGAACATTCTTTGGCTGCTTGACCACAAAGCAATCTTTATTCATTATTGCTAGCAGTGAGTTCAGAGTCTTTAGAATTAAAGACTAATGCAGTTCAGTTTTTACCTTCCTTGCCATACTGAAGTCCCTTTCTGCTCCATCATTTGACTGTGGCAAGCGAAGCAAACGTCCCAGCAAACTTTTGAACTCTGAAAATCTTTGAGAGTCATGTAACCTTTTACAGAAGAAAAAAAAAGACTCCTGTATCTTGAAATGTAGGAATGTGGTCCATTTAATGGTCCCATCATCGTACCTCAATCACCAGTTTGGTAAGTTGTAAATAGATTCAGTAATTGCTGAGTCTGCATCAATAGCACAGGCTCCTAGACATAAAGCAACATCAATCACTAGTTATGTTGTGGTGTCTAACTTAGATGCTGGATTTAAAAAAGATGCAGCATTCTTTAACTGATGACCCTTGATTGGGAACATTTTAAGGATTTTCTGTAACACAGCAATATAAAACAAACTCTAGCCAGAGCCAATAGGGCTGTGAAGAGCTACCAAATAACCAAAGTAATTTTCTTGTTGGTGCCATATAGTACTATTTAGTCACAATCATCACAGTGCTCCCAGATCCAAATAACCATTTACCTGTAACAAGCCCACATTTTTCCTATATTTTCCCTGTAGAAGTAGCTTCAAATCCCTGTAGATTTTTCCATAACCCACTAGTTCCTTATTTGTGAGCTTGTTGTTTATTTAAATGTAATATGTTGGCAGCCTTTTATCAGGAAAAGGTCTCTGATTTGCTGTTAGGTATTAAAATGATATACAAAATCACATATGCCCCCATAATGTAAAGAATCATGGGCTACATATGCAAATCACCACAGAATATTATGCTGGTTCAACTTTAAGCAGAAATACATGGTGCCAAAAGGCCTCTCACATGGTTTGTAAAGGGTGCCAACAGAAGACACAGACACTTGTTTCATCCTACCAAGACTCATCAGTGTGCCTCGTCTGTTTGACACTCCAGTGAAATGAACCAGCTACCCTAAGATAGTCTATATGGGTTATGTTCTGGATAACCCAATTAAAACAAAAAACAAGATAAAAGACACAAAAAAAATACAGGGTGGGATATTCAAAACAGTTGCGCAATGCGCAACAGGGTTGCACCAGTGCAACTGCAACAATGCACCGAAGAGCGATATTTAGTGGCAGCAACCATGCAGTGCAAATCACCATGCACCAATGCTCAATGGTAATGCATGCATGTGCAAGTGCAGGGGGCGTAGCCATGAATAAGCGGCACAGTGAAATATTCAACAGCAGGCAAACGGTGCAAGCGCAGAGCAAAAGAGACTTGCGTGGAGCAAACTTGAGCACATAAAAAGATGGAGCGAGCAAGGGAAGGAGGGTTGCGCCAGAGGGGAGCTATAGAAAGGGAGAGCGAGTGGGCAGGCTGGCTAGCAGGAGGGGTGCAAGACAGAGACAGAGGCAGGCAGGGAGTGTCACAGAGTGTAGGACTGGGAGTGTGACAGTGAGTGTGTCTGTGTATGTGAGCGAGTGTGTGTGTGCATGTGATACAGGTGCAGAGGCAACATCTTGAGCATGTGCCTGTGAAACCCAGCACAGGAGGGCCAGCACTGGTGCCCAGACAAGTGGGAGGTGGAGGCTACAGCCCACAGGCCACCAGCAGGGAACCCTGAACACAGGTGTGCGCCCAGCGCAGGGGCACACTCAGCAGCACACAGCTGGGGGTGCCAGGGGAGACAGCTGCCCGGGGAGCAGGGAAACCCAGGCCATGGCCAGTGCCATCTCCAGATGGAGGCAGTAATGAGGGTGTGAAGAGGCAGAAGGCAGAGCGGCGTGGCCGTGGAAGGGTCCATCGGCGGTATGCCCGGAACAGGTGGTATCGTGCCCGCACCACCTTCGAACAGTACAGTGATACAGAGATTGTGGGCCAGTACTGCCTGAACCAGACAATTCTGAGGCAGCTGTGTGAGCTGTGCAGTGAGGAGATGCAGGCACCCACAAGATGGAGCCATGCCCTGTCAGTGGAGATGAACGTCACAGCTGTCATGTGCCTGCTCACCACGGGTACCTTCCAGAGACCAACAGAGGGCACCACAGGCATAACCCAGTTGGCCGCGTCATGGCTCCTCACACAATTCCTCAACACATTACTGCCACATGCTGTGGAATACATCCATTTCCCCAGCACACAGGCAGAGCATACAGCGAACATGCAGGAGTTCCACAGGGTGGCACATATGCCTGGAGTGCTAGGGGCCAGCGACTGCACCCATGTTGGCATCAGCACACCACCTGGCCCAGAGGGGGTAGCATACATAACAGGAAGGGCTGCCCCAGCGTCAACTGCCAGGTGGTGTGCAATGCCAGAAGGCACATAATCAATGTTTGTGCCATACACTACAGTGGAGCACATGATGCCTACATCTGGCACCAGTCAGCATTATGCCACAGGTTTGAGAGTGGGGACATTCCCACAGGCCACCTAATAGGTGAGCATGCTGTTGAAATGGCCAGCCTGGCACAACAGAGCATGGTGTGGTGGATGCTAGGGCAGGTGCACCAGAGGGTGAGGCCGGGAAGGCTGGGGGGTGTAGCAACACAGCCCACCATGCTAACCACACATCTCTACACATGGGTGACAGTGGCTACCCACTCCAGCCCTGGCTGCTCACCCCATACCGGTGCCCGTTGACCCCTTCACAGGAGCTGTTTAAAAAGGCACATGCCAGCACATGGAACATCATTGAACCTGTGTTTGGGCTGCTGAAGGCACGGTTCTGTTGCCTGGACAGGTCGGGCGGTGCCCTACAGTACAGCCCCTCAAAAGCCTGTGGCCTGTTCCTGGCCTGCTGTGTACTACACAACATGGTCACCGACTGTGGGAGGGCTGTCAAGGTCGAAGAGGGGAACAGCAGTGGGGACAACACGGCCGGAGGGCCAGGTGGTGGTGGGCAGCCCCCTGGGAACCCTGGCTGAACAGGATGGCTGAGCAGCACTGGGACACAATCACAGAGGAGCACTTTGTAGCATGCAGACAGGTGGACATGTCCACATGCATGTCCCGGAGACTATGGCACAGGATACAGGCATGCATTGATGGGCTCTGTGACAGTAACGGCTGGAGGGGGGCGTGGACAGACGTGGGACTGGACACTGTAGAAGCACTCAGCACAGCACTGCACACCCACCCACACACCCCCACACACCCCCGCACACACACGCACATGCACACAGGAACCATAATGCCCGCGCCCAGAGGCAGGCACCAGGCATGTGTCAGATGCTGAGCACCAGTTCACAGTTGCAGTCAGCGTTTTGCTGGCATCATCATGCACACACCACAGTGGCCAGCAGCTGGGCAGGTGTGCACAAGGCCTGAGTGTGGCATGAACCATGGATGCCATGTCCCTGAAATGCACACGCACATGCCACACCAATATGCACACAGAGCAGCAGCAGACTGTGGATGGGGAGGTGGGCAGTTCAGGACCATCGCACGGTTGCAAGGCCACCACAGACATGTGGATGGCCCCGCTGAGACCGCCCAGCAGCCACAGGCTATGCAATGGCCACAGGGGGTGCTTGTGATGGTCCCCCAGGGGCGTTCCTGTGTGAACACAACTGGGTCCTCACAGGTGTCTGCAGAATCCCGAACATGCCCGCTCCAGGCATGCCTGGAATGCCCACAGCGGATCCCAGCATTGACACAGTGGGGGTCGCTTGATGCCATGACTGAGGGGTGGAGAATGCACTCCGCGGGGTCTGCAGCCAGATGGCCATGCACCACGATGGCCAGTGGTGCTAGGCCAGCCATGACTGCAGCAGTAAGCCAATCCAGGGCTGCGGGTCATGTCCTCCTGCATACGAGTGTTCTCGGCCAGAAGCTGTTCAAAGTCCCTGTCACGCTGCACTGTGGCCTGACACAGCTCTGCACAGAGTGCACGCACCCCTGCTGCAACCAGCACCTGCTGTTCAATGGAGGCCCATAGCAGACGGGTGTGCTCAGCCAAGGGGTCTGCACCCTAGGGTGCATGGGCATTGTGCCGACCCACATGTGTTGCTTGACCCCGCAGCTCAGCCCCCCATCCGGGTGGGTGCTGCACAGCGGGGCCCTCTTGGGATGGTTCATTCAGTGGTGCACCATCAGCGGGTGTTGCACCCGGGCCCTCCTTCAACACCGTCCAACTGCCTTTGCTGCCTCTCCAGCCACTGTGCACTGAGCAGTGCTGATGTGGCTGCACCACCACCTCCATCAGCTGGCGCTGCACTGGTGGCACCCACGGCAATGCTGGGGGCGGTGGCAAGTGGGCAGACAACCAACTCCAGGGCACTGTCTGCACTGCCGTGGTGAGTGTGCGGTACTTGGATCTGCTGGAGGTGCCTGCCCCACAATGGCAACATCGCTATCTGGAGTGATGGTCTTGTAGTCATTGGTCCTGGACCCCAACTCGATCTGTGTCTCGGCGTACTGGATTCCATGCCTGGTGTCATGCTGAAACACAGCCAGGGCCTCATCTGCAACCATGCCACAGGCATCCAGATGGTCAGCAGTGTTGGGCTGCATGCGGCCTGGCTCCCGGACACCAGTGGAGGTGGAAGGAAGGTCCTCCAGGTCCAGGACCGCCCCAAGATAGACACCCCCACCTCTGCCACTGCATGCAGGTGCTCAGGAGCTGAAAGGGAAAACAGTTGTATTAGTGCCTAAGGCACACCCCCCTACCCCAAGTGCTGCCATACTTACCATGGAGTGATGGGCTGTCACCTGTCTGGAAGCTGCTGCCAGGCACCCCCTTGACGGTGCTGCACCACATGGTAGCCACCACCAACTCCTCCTGCAGCATCAGCTGTGGCATGTCAGGTTGTCCACCGCCCATGGCAGCTCGTGCGACCCGAATGGCTGCCACCTTCTCCTTTATCAGCCTCTGGTCTGTGCCGACCTTCTTCTTGCACTCCTGCAGAGACCGTTGATGGATGCCCTGCTGATTTACAGCTCAGGCCACACCCTCCCATGCTGTTGACGAGGCCTGTGGAGTGCCTGTCAAGCCACTCAGTAGAGGCTCCTGGTCCAGGTAAGCCTCGAATAGGGCATCTGTCTCTGCCCTCATGAAGTTGGGCCTACGATTCTGTGCAGGCCCATGCTTCTCAATCTCCTCCTGTTCTGTCATGCTGTGTCCTGTGGGAATAAACATGTGGTCATTGCAAGCTATTACCCACACCACCCTCCCAATCCACTGTCCTGAGAGCCACACAGCATTGTATCTTACCTCTGAAGGACGCAATACCGGTCCATATCCTGTGCAGTCCCGCGGCACCTTTATAGTGCATCGCATGCAAATGAGGGGATGCACAACTGTAATGGGATGCAAATGACTCCGATGTGCTGTGGATATGATGGTTAGCCATCTGTGTCTGTGTCTTCTTTGTGGCTGGCATGTGGAGCCATGCTGCAGTGGTGTGCACGGCAGCAGTGTGATACAACTGGGGTGGCCAGGGGGTTGTGCCTGGTGGTGTACACCCATTGGATGGTGGCTGTGCCCTGGTGCAGCTGTGAGCTCTCTGTTTGGGTTGTGTGGCCTGTGCACTGTGTGCTGTTTGCCTGTGTGTTGCTGACTGTGGTCCGGGTGGCGTGTCTTGTGCCTTTCTGTGGGGGGTTGCAGGTGGCTGTTTACCACTGGCCATTGGTGCCACCCTGCCTCCGTGCACCACTGTGGTGCATGTAGTCGGGGGCTTGCTGCTTCCCCATGCACACTGGACAGAGTTCCATCATGTGCTTGCCATGTCTCACTCCTGGCATCCTCTGCACCCTAGTGGGGGGGCATCCTGCCCCAGTGGCTTGCCCCTTGCTGTGCCTGTTGCCGTTCCATCTGTGTCCTGGCGCATGCACCTCTGCCCCTTGCATCCCTGGTTGCTGCTATTGTGCTTGTTGGCCTGCTCCCTGATGCAGCCCTGTGTGTGCTATTGCACATGTCGGCTTGCTTCCTGGCACAGCTCTGTTTGTGCTATGGTGCATCCCTGCGATATTCAGCCATATTGCACTGGTGCATGCCATCATGCGCAACCTTTGAATATCACTTGCGGTGCACCATGGTGCACCGGATTTTGCGCTGCACCACTCTTGCACCTGCCTCTGGCACATTTCTGAATATCCCACCCCCAGTGCGCAAGCACTTAGGCAGCTGTTACCCCAAAGGACATTGGCCAGGAAGCCAAGTTTCAAAGAAATACAAAATCACACATGCCTCCATAATGCAAAGCATCATGGGCTGCAAATGCAAATCACCTCAGAATATTATGTTGGTTCAACTTTAAGCAGAAATGCATGGTGTTGAAAGGCTTCTCAGTGTCTTCTGTTGGCGCCCTTTGCAAACTGTGTGAGAGGCCTTTCGGCACATTGCATTTTCTGCTTAAAGTTGAACCAGCATAATATTTCTTTTCTTGTAAAATTTTTTTTTTTTATCACAGTTACCACTATGCCATCCTCATTGTCATTTATGTACTGCTTGACTTCCAGTCCACCCTGATGTTGGGCAAGAAACTGATTAGGTCATTCAGAAGTGAGATATCATTCCCTTCATTAATTTAACAGCAGTCACTGGTTTCAGATCTCTTTCTGCATACTTCCACGTACGTTTGTACACATCCTCATACAGAGCCATGAGCTGGCTTCCTCGACTTTGTATCTGGGTGTTAAAATGGCAGCAAAGGTTTTCAGAGCATATTTAACATGAAGAGCATTCTCAGTTCATGGTTCTGCAGGTGGTCACAGAGTAGATCTATTATTGTTGATCATGGTTCTAGTATCATAAAATATGAAAGTGTAGTCAGACATATGTCTAAGGTTCTGTTTATAACTTTACCAAGACTCAGCTATCTAGCCATCTATTGGGGCACACTTAACAATGTTAGGTGGCTCTAGTTCTGTAAACAGTATATAAGTCAGTATAGTGCAGTGGTTTAAGGCTCTGAGCTGCAAATCTGGAGACCTGGGTTTAAATCCCACAGCCCCTACTTGCATGTACTTTGTGACCCTCAGTAAGTCACTTAACTTCCCTGTGTTTTCAGGTTGCACCTGTAAACAAGCTTTCAGCTTAGTGTGTCTCTCCTGGTTAAACAATTGGAAAAAAAGAAAAATCTTTAAGCTTCTGCTGTCTTTGAGAGCTGGAACAAAAATGGCAGCATACATCTGAAATTAATTCCTCAACAGGTGAGCACATAGCTTTCATGCCAGCTTTACTGCAACAAGCAGCTAAGCAACCAAAATTAAATGTTTCCATTGGGCTGACTTTAATCAAATGAAGCAAGAGCCCCAGTCATGGAACTGGAAGCCGGTTGGATCAAGACCAAATGTGGGGTGTACTAACAAATACACTAGCCAGATTAGCAGATCTCTATGTACCTGAAAGAAATAAATATAGCAGAGCAGGCAGGATTCCAGGATGGTGTACACATCAAATTATTAAGCTCATACGGAAAAAAAGAAGGTACATAAAAAAACAAAGGCACAAAATACACACACAACCTGGTCCACATACAAAACATTTGCAAAATTTTGCAAAAATAAAATAAAAGCTGCTAAACAAGATTTTGAGGTAGGGTTGGTGACCCGAGTCAAAGACAATTATAAAGCCTTTTACAACTATAAAAATCAGACCCAAACAGGAAATACTCATATAGAGGGCTTAATAAATGAGGAAAGAGAACTCATCACAGGTGAAAGGAATCTAGCTGAAGTTCTAAATTATTGTTTCACATCAGTGTTTGGGAAACAATAGAACCCTCCTGACCTTGATTTGGGAATAGGGGCATCACCAATAGTCCTGACAGTACTAACAGTACAAGAAGTCACTTAGCTGCTTGTTGCAGTAAAGCTGGCATGAAAGCTATGTGCTCACCCGTTGAGGAATCCCTATAAGGCTACAGGCCCAGATGAAATTCACCCATGACTGATAAAAGAACTATCTGAGGAACTAGCAGGACCAGTCACTACCATTTTTCAAACCTCACTAGATAATGGATGTTCAGTAAAAGCTTGGCATGAAGCTATAGTATCCCCAATATATAAAAAAGGTGATTGGAAGACCCCTAGCAACATCCACCCTGGGTAAAATTCTAGAAGGCTTTATTAAGGACGATATAGAAAACTTTAAAATAACATTGTGCCAGGTAGATATTAACTAACACAGCTCTGTCCCTGATAGGTCGTGTCAGACAAACCTTCTGCAGTTTTTTGAAAAAGTCAGTTGATCACTTAATAGAGGGAATCCCATAGAAGTTATTTATTTGGATTGCAGCAAGGTGTTTGATTCTCTTCCGCATTGTGAATTAATCCAAATGCTTCTGGATGCAGGCCTAGACACAAGAGTTATAACATGGATAAAATATTGGCTATATGGTAGGACACAACAAGTCAGAATCAAAGGAAAAACATGTGATTTGGCCAGCGTTATAAGTGGGGTCCCCTAGGGGTCTATGCTTGGAACTATTCTTTTTAACATGTATGTAGCAACAATACCATGTGACCAAGGTGTCTGGATGTCCAAATATGTGGACGATACCAAAATTAGGATTATCATCAAAAATCAATTAAATACTGATAAATTACAAACGGCATACATGTAAGTTGCGGTTCAATGTAGATAAGTGCACTGTCATGTACTGTATCTTGGCAGGTCAAATTGATGAGCAGATTATTCTTTTAATGGTTCAGAACTCGGGGTGGTCACAGAGGACAGAGATCTGGACATGATATTTTCAAACTATCTAAAATTTACAAGTCATTGCAGACAGAGGGCTAAGGGAGCACATTCAACTTTAAATTGCATACATAGACATATCTTGGGATGGGGAAGACAGCAGTTGAGGCAATATAGTGCAGTGGTTTAAGGCTCTGAGCTGCAAACCTGGTGACCTGGGTTTGAATCCCACAGCCCCACTTGTATACTGTGTGATCCTGAGTAAGTCATTTAACTTATTTGTGCTCCCAGGTCGCACCTGTAAACATGCTTCAGCTTAGTGTGTTTCTCCTGGTAAAAAAAAAACAGCAGAGACAGTTGTGTATTTATGCCACTTTTTTGGTCTCTGGTGAGGCCCCAGTTGGAGTACTGCTCCCAGTTCTGGTCCCCACAAAATAAATCTATACTTAAGACCCTGGAAGGGGGTTAGAGGAGGGCAACCAAAATGGTCTGTGGCTTTAAAAATTTGAGCTATGAGGAGAGGTTAACAGATCTGGACCTGTACTCATTAGAGTACAGAAGATTAAGAGACCTCTGTTTGCTGTTTAAATGATGATTTCTGGAATTGTCTAGGTTTTGAGATGAGGGAACACAGTTATAGTACAAGGGTTCATGTTTTACAAATCAAAGGGAGACTAGTATGACAAAAAAGTGCTAGATGATATAGCCAAAGAGTGGTCGCTGTGCGGGACAGTCTTCCACTTGATGTTGTAGGAAGTAACATAGAAACATAGAATTTGACGGCAGATAAGGACCGCTTGGCCCACCCAGTCTGCCCATTTCCCTACCTACTGGATAAGCTGCAGATCCTAGTTAACCAGCAGCCTACTTCTTTTTACCCCCACCCCCCAGAATTGCCTTATGACTGTCCCATGCATGCTTGAATTCCACCACTGATTTTGACTCCACAACCTCCTCTGGAAGGCTGCTCCATGCATCCACAACCTCTCTGTGAAAAATACTCCTTAAATTACCTCTGAGCCGCCCCCTCTATCTTCAAATTGTGCCTTCTTGTTCTTGCACACCTCTTTTTTGAAAGATGCTACCCTCTTGGACTTTGTTGATTCCCTTGAGGTACTTGAAAGTTTCTATCATGTCCCCCTCCTCCTTTCTCGAGGCTATACATATTAAGCTCCTTAAGTTTCTCTTCATATGTCTTCTGGTGCAAACCCTGCACCATTTTAGTTGCCCTCCTCTGGACAGCTTCCATCCTGTCTATGTCTTTGCAGAGATTGGGTCTCCAGAACTGCACACAGTACTCCAGATGGGGTCTCACCAGCTGTCTGTACAGAGGATAATAACTTCCTGTTTTCTACTGGTGATGCCTCCCTATGCATCCCAGTAACCCCCAGCCCTCCTTGCTGCCCTCTCACATTGCTTGCCCACCTTTAGGTCATCTGATATGACTACCCCCAGGTCCCTTTCCATTTTTGTTGTTGTTAGTATCTCACCCCCATTGTGTACTCTTCCCCTGGGTTTTTGTTTCCCAGGTGCATTACCTTGCACTTCTTAGCATTGAATCTAAGCTGCCATACATTTGACCATTCCTCTAACCTTGCCAAGCCCCTTCTCATCCTTTCCACCCCACCCTGTGCATCAACTCTGTTGCAGATCTTAGTGTCATCTGCAAAGAGACATACTTTTCCTTCCAGTCCTTCCGCAATGTCGCTTATAAAGACATTGAAGAGGACCGGTCCTAATACTGAACCCTGCGGTACCCCACTAGTAACCCTCCTTTCTTCTGAGTGGACTCCATTTACTATTACTCTCTGTGTCCTATTCTCCAGCCAATTCTTTACCCAGGCTGTCATCTTGGGACCCACTCCCAGGCTGGCTAACTTGTATATTAATCTTTGTGGGACTGTGTCAAATGCCTGCTAAAGTCTAGGTAGGCCATGTCCAGCCCCTCCCTGATCTACTACTTTGGTCACCCAGTCAAAGAAATCTATCAAATTTGCCTGGCATGACCTTCCCGGCTGTGAATCCATGCTGCCTAGGGTCCTGTGCCCTCTGGCCTTTAGATACTGACAATTTTCCTTCAGAAGTGATTCCATCATTTTCCTATCACTGAGGTTAAACTAACAGGCCTGTAGTTTCCTGCTTCTGCATTGCTCCCACTTTGTGAAGGGGAATCCATCTGCCCTCCTCCAGTCCTCGGGTACCACCCCATCCTCCCATGATTTGTTAAAAGGGTAGTCAGTGGTGTCACTAGTTCTACCTTTAGCTCTTTAGAATTCTGGGATGAATCCATCAGGCCCCATTGCTTTGTCCACCTTCAGTTTTAAGAGTTCTTTCAGAACCCTTTCTTCTGTAAATGGGCTGGTATCAACTTCTGTATCCAGAGTGTTACTACTGTTTGTTTTATGTACCTCCCTCTTCATTTGTAAATACTGAGCAAAATATTTGTTTAGTATCTCTGCATTTTCACAGTCTCCCTCTGCCCACCCTCCTCTCCTTTATTAAGCCTCATTATCCCTCCTTGGTCTTCCTTGCTCCTGATGTACCTATAAAAGGTTTTATCCCCTTCTTAACTGAGTTGGCTATCTTTTCCTCGGTTTGGGCCTTTGCTGTTCTGACTGCCTTCCCAGCCTCCTTTTGCTTTTAACTGATACAGTTCTCTGTCCTGCTCCTTCTCACGATTCCTTGTACTTCCTGGAATGCTCTTTTCTCTTGAACCTTCACTGCCACCTCCTTGAGAACCATAGTGGTTTCTTACATCGTTTGTTTTGTTTATTTGCTTCACACAAAGGCTTGTTACCTCTGTGATGGCAGTTTTATTATCCCCATTGTTCTTCCACCTCCTTCCTGCCCATTTGCTAGTGCATTCCTTAGGCACTCACCCATTTTGGCAAAGTCAGCCTCCTAAAGTCCAGTACTTTTGTCTTTGTATGGCTTGACTCTATTGCTGTGTTTATTGTGAACCATACTGTTCGATGGTCGCTAGTTCCCAGATGGCTACCCACTTCTACATCTGTGATCCTCTCTCCATCTCCATTTGAGAGAATCAAGTCTAATATTGCTCCCTCTCGAGTGGGATCCAGTACTAGTTGTCTAAGGCATGCCCCCTGTAGGGCATCTAGAATAACTGCACTCTTCAAAGTGGCAGCTGCAACTGCACTCCAGAGTAGTTCAATTACCTTGTTTAACTCTAGACTGGATAACCTTTTTAAAAACATTGGGATGTCTGCCTACCCCTTTGTGTAAAGAGCAAGCTTCCAGTTGGGCTTTTGGCTCCCTTGGCTTGTAACCTACCTATGATACCTATGATATCCCATATTTATGATGTTTAGATTTATAGGGCCCTATATTAAAACTTTGCCCCGGGGCTAAATTAGTACTGCCTGGCGTGATAAATTAGCCCGGACCCAATAGCCCGCTATATTCAAAAGGGATAGCCCCAGTGCTAAACCTGCTGAATATAGCATGCTAAGGAAGCCGGGCAATCTGGCTGGGACTGCAGTGCAGACATAGCCCGGGAATAAGACAGCTCTGAATATAGCAGGAAGTGCACACCATAATAACAGCCAAGTTCACAGTGACATGAAGGAAGGTAGAGGTGAACTATGTGGCCAATGTGTGTGCCAGCAAATGTGTGGACTCAGTGTAGCTGCAAGCAGCAATGCATGTGAAAGTACTCTGTGCAAAAATGCACAATAGTTCCGAAACATTTGAGCAGCACTAACACGTTTATGCAAGTTTAGCGCGGAGCTAAGCTGTTTGCCCAGTGCAATCACTTTTGCCCGGGGCTAAACTTTACTATATTCAAACGTGACATGAAAATGAACCTACTTAGATAGGCTATGAGCAAACATCCAGATTAATATCTCATTATAACCTGATTTGTATGCAGGTTGCCCAGTGTTACTGCAGGGTCCCACAGCTCCACCTGTAGGTCAGTCTGGACATACAGGGGCTGGCTGGGTCTGCCCATAGCTCCACCTGTAGGTCAGTCTGGGAGTGCATGGTGGTACCTGCAGGCTACATTTATACAGTATAGCATAGCATATCGTGCCCCAGGGGACTACACAGCACAGGCACAGGTGGTGGTGCTGCATGCAACTGGCAAACTGTAGTTCATGCTACAGTGCACAGCAGGCACTACAGTATCAAGGGGGCCAGTAGTGTGAGGGACACAGCAATGCCTATGGTGTGCAGGGCAGTGGAGGCCACTGCACTGTACACAGTGACAGGCCCAACGTGCAGGTGTTTACTGACAGTGGGTATTACTGTTATGCTGTTGTGCCACACCACTGGCATGAGATGCTCACAGTGACATATACACGGTGGCTGTGTGTGCTGTGGTGTCCATATAGATGTGCAGTATGTGGCTGGGGGGGCACATACAATCAGACAGGCACACCAGTGTTGGGGTATTGCCAACACTGGCCCATGTGCACTGTGTGATGTGTCCCAGCCTTGTGGCCACACCCAGTCTGTGGTGCGGCCTGGCCTCTTGTACACCCTCCCATCTACACCCTCCATGCCCACAGTGCTGCATATGTGTGCTGACATCTGTTGGTGTCCACAGAAGGGTGGTCTGCAGGTGTGTGCTGTATCTCCACACTGCCATGGTGTCCACTGGGAACCGGGTCACCACGTACTGCCGGAATGGCTGGGACTGGTGGCAGATGATGGCATCATAGTGATTCCATCAGTGAGCAGCATGTTTCCTCTATGTCTGGCTTATTTCTATGTGTCATACTTATTGGTTAGGGCCATGCAAAGCCACACAAAAGTCACGCAAAAGCCGTGCAAAGCCACAAAGACATGCAAAGCTGGTTTTCCCGGTGATAAGACTACCTTTTTCTGGGTGGTAATCTGCACTGCACAAGGTGTTGCGCTAGTGTTGCGCAAAACCACTTTGCATGGCGCTATGTGCTGAATATAGCATTGCACTGATATGACCCCTCAGTTAGCCCCTTGCATACATTATGAGTTTGCCTGGCGCTAGGGCAGTTTGCGCGCACTATTTGACCTTTTGAATATAGCAGACCAGCGCTAACTTGGTGCTAAACCTGTGCAAATGGTTTGCGCCAGCGCAAAGTTTTGAATATCTGGCCCATAGCCTTTAAAAGGGGCAGGATATAATTGAGTTTTCCAGTCATAGAAACAGCATTATCCCTGCAATGTTCAAGAGAGGGATATTGAACTGCTTCACGGTTTCCAGCGAGCAGTCAAACAATGCTTGTCCAGTCCCAGCCACACTTTCTGGCACATCTAGGAAGCAAATGACATTTCTGCCTGCATTTTCATCTAGGAAACCCAAAAGAATGACTAAAAACTAATTCTCTCTCTTATCTGTACTCTGATCTATGAAGATAAAAAAGGATACCTCACAACAGATTCCAGTGAGCATTTTGGCACCATGGACCAAGCACATCCAAAGCCATACAGCTAGCTTTGGTTGCCCCCCCATGTAATCTTCTTCAGAGCATCTTGGTGTTCACAGCACAGTACTTCTTCATTCACTTAATGTGTGCTCTCTAGCTGTAAAAGGAAGTTTATTTTCTGCTCTCAGAAAAACGAAAATAACCTCTGCCTCAATGACGTTTTGTACTCTCTAGGTTTTGAGAGCTAAAGAAGTGGTAGATTTTCTTCCTAGTAGTATGCTTTTGCCAGTGCTTTTCTGAACTTGCGTGTTGTTGCACATCATGTCATCCACCATGGTGAATAGTGAAATCTGTGCCACAAGTCTTGCAGAACTGCAAGTCTTTGCCTAAAACTTGGAGGGGTAGCAGGAAACATACACCATGCCCCCTTCAAGCAGTATAGAACTGCTCATGCCCAAGCGTCCCTGGATGCTCTGATTTTTTGTTGGCCACCATGCGCCTTCTTTGTCCCTCCTCCCCCCATACCTTTTGATGCCATGTGGATGCCTCCAGGTGTTCAGCCTACTATCTTGCTGGCTTCAGCTCTCCATGTCATGTACTACTTCTGTTTCCATTGTCTTTTTGGACTTATCCTTGCATCCTTCAGTCAGGTTGCTGTGGGGCTCACACTAAGTTCACCTCTATCTGCTCTGCCTGAATGGTGGCTTGTTCTTCAGGCTCTGCTGCTGCAGGGTCCTAGTCAGTATTGAAATTACACTTTATGAATTAGGGGGCCCTTAAGGGTACTATCTTGAAATTGAGCCCTCCTTCCCATTATTAGTCAACTGCATTGATGAGGGATCTACTAGGGCTTACTTCAGAGCTAGGGAGGCTGAGCCCTGGCAAGCCCCCTGGAATTCCAACACTGGTCCTAGTACCCTCCATTTATGCATTAGCTTGCTTGTAACTCCAGTGCCTTTACTTCCACAGTTCCTTCACTGAGACCAATCAGCTGCATTTCCATCCTTTTACTGCAGGCTTTGTTGCAACCTTTCTGGCTTCTTCTCTAATTGCTGTAGCAGTTTCCATTGCCTCATTCTAATCCTGTGCTTGTGCAATGTTTCATTGTTGCACTCCCATTTTTTTCCTTTTACCATTTCTGTCACAGCGACTCGGCACAGCACCTAAAGTAGCTGCATTTCTTATCAACCATGTTTTTCCTGCCTCACTCAGCAGTCCCTATATGCAAATGGTTGATCTAGGGCCACCACTGTTGGTTTGTTTTACCATATTATGTTTCAAGTCTCTTCAGCCTATCTCTTTCAATCAACATACAATGCCTTTCAGTCAGCTGGCAGTCTTGCCATCATTTCATACTTATCATGTCTGTATTCCAATAGCCATCATTTTTACCATCAACTTCCTACTGACCTCCTGCAATTTTATGTACCTGCACCTGGATGTATGCCAGCTATGGTCATATTCCTGGCTTCCAGGACTCCCCTACTCTCTAAGTCAATGGTTCCCTCTGTTGTTTGCCTAAACTCTCTGTCTGCCTAAACTCTCTGTCTGCCCCCTGCCCTACACTGATGGTCTGCTGCCAGTCTCCCCTGTCCCCCAATTTCCTGACCCATTGAATTGCTCTTGCTTCTCCCTTGTTTCCCTCTCTAGCTCCATGCCCTGACTGGGCACTTCTGGAAGAAGCAACATGGTATGGCCCTATCCTTGGCTGCCACCTTCTATGCTCATCTGCCTGCCAGCCCCTCTCGAATTGCCTACCACCAACCTTCCACCTAAGGTATGGACCTGATTTTTGCACGACCTGTGCCTCTTTGGATTTCTGGTGCTTTTCCACTCCTCTGCCTTGATTGGC
Organism: Neoceratodus forsteri; assembly: GCA_016271365.2. NCBI lineage: Eukaryota > Metazoa > Chordata > Ceratodontiformes > Ceratodontidae > Neoceratodus > Neoceratodus forsteri. The sequence goes on from CM028130.1 coordinate 867,745,096, forward strand.
AACACTGTCTGGTCCTGGTTCCTCATTGGACCGCCCGGCTGCTCTGTCTCTGCCTGATTGGACCGGATGGCTACCCTGTCTCTCTGGTCCTAAACTGAGAGAAATTTTCAGCTGCTAAACCCTGGGACAGTTTACCTTTGCAAAAGACTGCTATCACTGTGTAAAAACCTTTTCTAACAGTCTGTAACCTGCCTTAACCAGCCTGTGATTTTGAATTTACTAGATGCTGTAGCTAGCCAGTGAAATCAGCTTAGCCTGCCTAGTTAGTTGCATGAGCTTATGCAAAACTGTTGAATGTAATTTTTGCCCTAATTGTATCTCTGCCCTACTTTTATTTCTGTCCTATTTTCTGCACTACATTCTACTATCCTAACTAAAGCCATTGAACTTTTTCTGTCCCTTCTTACTACCTGCCTTCCTATTTTTGGCCTCTACCCCTTCATTGCTCACTCTTTAGCCACTACTTTTTTGGAAGTTTCTCCCTGCCGCAACTATGCTCTCTTTCCCTCTTTGATCTCTGTCCCCTTCTCCTCCACCTCGTACTGCCCCCACTAATCCCTCTGTTGTTTGCCTAAACTCTCTATCTGCTCCCCACCCTCCTGCTGGCAGTCTGCCGCCAGTCTCCCCTCCCCCCCCCCGATTTCCTGCTCCTTTTACTTACTCTCGCGTCTCCCTTGTTTCCTTCTCTAGCTCCATGACCTGACCAGGTGCTCCTGGAAGAAGTGGTGTGGTACGGCCCTATCCTCTGCTACCACCCACTGCCCTCATCTGCCCACCAGCTTCTCTCGGACTGCCCACCATCAGCCTTCTATCTAAGGTACGGACCTGATTTTTGCTCGACCTGCACCTCTTTGAATTTCTGGTGCTTTTCCACTCCTCTGCCCTGATTGGCTACACTGCCTGGTCCTCGTTTCTCATTGGACCACTCGGCTGCTCTGTCTCTGCCCGATTGGACCGCATGCTTACCCTGTCTCTCTGGTCCTAAACCGAGAGCACTTTTTACCTTTGCAAAAGACTGCTATCACTGTGTAAAATTTTTCCCTCCCCCTTCCCCACCCTGACACTCTTTAAATACTCTTGCCTCACTGACTCCCTGACCCCTCTGTGCTATTCTTTAAAGTGGTCATCTCCTAAAGCGGCCTTTCCCATTTTTCTACCACTTGCAACTCTACTGACCTGGAAAAATCCCTACAGTTTACTTTTCTCCGGTCACCTCTTGCAAAACATATAACTAAAATGAATACATATCTGATCCTCCTAATGATGGCCTCTATGACCAACCTGGTACTGGCCACTGACTTTTGTGCCTCGATGCTTACCATAGATCATGAAAGCCTGCGCTGCTTTTCCACCCTGCACAAACCCTCTGACCCCCTACTCAAAGTGGTCTAGTATGAACCTACTCTTACAGGCTCAGCCCTCTTTGCATTGCTTTCAAACTATGAGCGTCATCTGATTGGCCTATTTATACACTCCCTTACTCACCAGCAGTCTCCCCATTGGCTCCCTCCCACTTTTCTTCTCCTTTCCCTTCTACTCCTGGCTGGAGATGTAGAAAGTAACCTGGGTCCCATAAACACCCACTTTGATCACACCGACACCACCTGGGCAAGACAATCCAGCCTCAGAGTTACCCACTAGAATATCTGTAGCCTCCCATCAAAGTTCTTTGAGCTTGAGGTGTGGGAATCCTTGTACACGTTGTAGGTGTTAGGTCTCTCCAAGACCTGATTGAAACCATACTACTCTGACTCCTCTTTTCAACTGCATGGTTACTCCCTTCTACGTCTAGACAGACCAGGAAGAAAGAGGGGAGGGGGTGTGGCACTGTATGTACAGGACCACATCACTGCCACTGTCATCAGCTGCTCAACCTCCACTTTCCTGAGTGAGTGGCTCCTCACAGAGATAACCCTGGGTGCATCTAAAAACTTCTACCTAGGTTGCTGTTATAACCCTCAGTCAGGAGGCATCCGGGGTCTATCCAACTCTTTGGATGGTTTAGGGCGGATCGAACCCTGAAGAGATGCCATAGTACTTGGGGATTTCAACCTCAATTGGTTAGGTGCCCCTGAACCAGACTATGTAAATCTTCTGAAAGCTCATAATCTGGAGCAAGTTATCTCTTCCCCTACCAGACACAATGCTCGTTCACTAAACCACTCCCTCCTTGACTGGGTTGCTTCAAATAGGGTAGACATGATCCTCCAGGCGGGCACAATGTCTGACTCTGTTAATGACCATACCACAACTTACATCATACTGGCCACCAAATTTAACCGCCCTCCCCACAAATTCCTTTCTTTCAGGAAGTTTAACTGTCAGGATCATGAATCTGTCCTCAGAGATGTTAGGGCTATAAATTTGTCCGCCCTGTACCTACTCAACAACACTACATCAGCGGTTACCTTTTTTACCGCTGCACTTCAGCGTCTACAGGACTTACATTTCCCTCTCACAACAAGAATGGTGAGAGGGGGCTGTACCCGCTGGATATCCAGGGAACTACTGGCACTAATGAAAGACAGGGATTGTAAATAGAAAGCACATAAGGCATCTCCCTCCCCCCAACTCTGGAATGCCTATAGATGACTGTGCAATACCTGTAAGCAGACTGCCAATTGCCAAATGCAAATACTACCTTAATCAACAAAGTAACAATCTTGGCAATCCTCATAGTTTCTGGGCCTCCACTGGGTCACTCCTAAACCCCAAAACCAACAGACAAATAACCCAACTCACATCCCCCTGTGGACCCATCTCTGATCCTGCTGAGATCACAGACCCTTTTAACACAAAATTTACTGACCTATCTTCCTATCTAAGCAAACTCCCCACCAAGCCTCCCCCAGTCCAAACCACCAACCAGACTGCTCCCCCTCTCCTCTAACACCATCTGCTCACCCCTTTCCACTTCAGAGCTATTGGGCAGAATGTCACCAACAAACTACTGAAGTCACTCCCAGCAAAAGGAAACCCTTCCAGTGATGGACTATACTCTGCATTTCTAAAACTTATCTCCCCAGCCATTGTTAAACCCTTCAATTTTATATTGAACCTTACCCTTTCTACATCCACTGTGCCTGACTCCTTGAAACATACTCATGTGGTACCAAGTTTCAAAGCTGTTGATCTCCTCTCTCCTGAAAACTACAGACCCATCTCCCTCCCTCCTCTCCCCTGAAAACTACAGACCCATCTCCCTCCTTCTGCATCTAAGTAAACTGCTGGAAAAAGTTGTACACTTCCAGCTATCTGAACACCTAGCAAAGTATAACCTACTATGTCCCCTCCAGCATGGTTTCCATAAGCACCACAGTACCTTCTCCGCTTTGGCCCTTTTCTCCAGCCACGTTCTAAGAAACATGGACATGGGCAAAGCCACAGGTGCAGCATTCGTGGATTTATCAAAGGCTTTTGACCTTGTTGACCACCACCTTCTCCACTCCACCCTACTTCATTTTGACTGCTCCCTGGGAATGGCTGCTTGGTTCCATGGTTATCTATCTAACAGATCTCAGTCTGTCATAATAGGTAAAGACTCCTCTGCTGCTCTACCCATTCACACTGGAGTCCCCCAGGGCTCCATTCTTGGCCCCCTACTTTTTTCCATGTTTATTAATGCACTCTCTGAAGAAGGCCTAAATTGTAAGGAACTCCTCTATGTGGATGACCTAGTCCTCTATCATAGTGATAAATCACTTGAATCCATCTCATCCACCCTCACCTCAAACTATGGCTCTGTCCATCAATGGTTCCTCTCCAACAAACTCCTGGTCAACAAAAAAAAGACAAAAGCTGTGCTGTTTACCTCCAAACCATTCCTTGCCAAGGTCACCAAAACCAACTCCTCCCTCCTTGTACTCACCTCAGCAGCCCCCCCCCAAAAAAATGTCCCATCTATCAAATACCTAAGTGTTAGCCTTGACGCCCCCTTACTTTCTCTGAGCATATTAACAGCACTGTGTGGAGAATCCACCAGAAGTTAGGTGCTGCCTACAGACCCAAACATCTTCTGTCTGCTGAAGTGCACTTTGCCATCGCGCAAGGTAACCTACTGCCCCTCCTTGACTACTGCTTCCCTGTCTACTCCCTTGTATCCTCTACATTACACTCATGACTAAACACAACTTACAATTACATCTGCCACTTTGTCCTTCAAGCTCCCTACTCCACCCATAACTGCACACTCTACCAGTCCCTAGGGTGGCTCCCACTACAAGTTCATTTTGACTATGTGATGAGATGCTTGACGGACAATTCACTCAGAAACAACCATCTGTCCCCTTTATCATCCCTCCTAACATGCAGGGTGGCCTCAAGGAACCTTAGGGTATACTCCATCCCTCTGCTGGAAATATCACGCATCTCCTCTGCCATGGGTAGCAATGCTTTCTCCATCTCTGCCCCCTCCCTATGGAACAGATTCCCATCGTCCATCCACTCATCCCCCTCCCACCAGTCCTTCAAAAAAACCTAAAAGACTGGCTTCTGACTACAACTACTTCTCACTGCTCTCCACAACAACACTAGGGCCTTGTAATCTCCTATGCTCTGTGATCTGTATTTCGCTGCTTGCCCCTCCCCTGCCCCACCCTTTCTCACCCTACACCTACATCCCAGCTCCCTAGTATCTTAGTGCACCTTCTGCACCTTTTGCTCTCTGGCCCTGCTTCGATTTCCAGTCACTCCAGGAAAGCTTTGTCTGTTTTAGCCTGCACAGCCTTTCTTTTTTGGTTGAACACCTGAGGTTAACTTGAAAATGCCTCATGTAATCACATGTACTGCCTGTTACTTGTATTATTGCTTTTGCTGCAACCACATGTAACTACTGTTTTTTTTATACTTGTCTTATTGCTATTATTGTTTGTATAACTTGCTATTTCTGTACATTCTTGTTTCTTACCTCATCTTGAGGTGTATTTATCCTGTGCTCCTGTATGTACTGTTTTTGATTCGTGTTATTGCCACCATGTGGCCAGGGTCATGACTGAAAATGATCCTTCAGATCAACTCACTTACCTGGTTACCAAAGACATACATACATACATAAATAAATAAATAAATGGTCTCCCTTTGCTTCCATGAAATCCACATCTCAAGGTTGGGTCCCACAACTCAAGCAGGGTCCTTCTATTTATGCCATTTAGGTGAGAATATCCTATGCTCTAGAAGAAACTTTAGCAATGCAGATTGATTCAAAGGCACCTCTTGATGTTGCATATAAGACTTCAGCTACCAAAGGGTGGGGCATCTAAACACCTTGGGCTCCTTTAGCTATGCAAACCACATCGGCAGCAACTCTGACAGCTACTCTCCCCAAGTCCACCTAAGGTTTACCTGGCCTCCTCCAAATTCCCCTTCCTTCATCTGTTCCTCAAGGGTGAAGTTTTTACAATGACTCAACCCACTCTGCAACTCAAGGACTCACTTATACATTCAGTACTGTTCTGCCACTCAAAGTCTTAGCTACAATGCTTTGACTTTCAAAGGCTCGGCTTCCTATCTTAGGTGTCTTCTCAGTGCAGATACTAGATGAGTGCTTTTAAGAGGTTGTCTCTCTGCTTCTTTCTGCCTTGGGGGCTGAGCCTCCTTCACAGGGATCCTCCTTTAGCTGCAGCGATAGGCATGTGGCACCCTCACAGCATTTCCCATTAGAGGGATAACGAATGCATCTTCTAAAACACTTCCCCTGAATTGGCCTTCTAAATTACAGTAGCTGAGTAATGACTAATACTGCCTCTAGCCTGGAGGGATGGTGACGTAGGCATTGGATTCCCAGAAGTTTCCTCCAAAAAGGTTTTTTTTACCTCTGCTACATGCTGAAGGTCATAATATTAGTTTCTTCAGAAGTTGGAGAGGGATGGTATTTCTAGGGATGCTCAGATTCAGTGGAATCCATTCCATCAGAAACTAGTTGAAATTCTGGAACTTCTGAATCTGGCTTCAGTTCTGTTCCACCTTTAATTAAGGCAAACAAGCCAAATTGGAGAAGGAATTGGACATTCCAATTCTGCATCTGACTCTGCTTCTATCTAAAGACAAACCTCCCCACCTAGTAAACTGACAGGGAACATAAAAAGTCCCTCCTCCACCCTTGCCACCCTCCCGCTCACCATAATCAATGGCCATGGTGAGCTGTGGTCCCTACTTGAGGCTCATGTGGCTATGGTGGTCTGGCATCTTTTTAGCTGCTAAAGTATCTATCCAGTATTGTTGAAATTAAGAAATGCTGCCTGCTATGTCCACTCCAAGCAACAGTCTAGATAGTATTGACCCTAAAGTCACTCACAACAGTCTTCTTGACCTGGACAAGCTCCAGCCCCTGAGTAGTCAAGTAGTACTTCCACCAACCCATATTGACTCAAGTCATTCCCATGTCCCATTCTGTCCTGATGAATCCCTGATGCAGAGTGATGTTGTGGAGGTCAGGAGGACCATGTCACCCGATTCTGTTCAGCTGGTGGCAAGTTTAACAAAGTAGGTATTTTTTTTTTGCTACATATTTTTCTCATTCCTCTGTGGCTGGGGAGGTGTTACCTATGGTTCCTCCCCAGTCCAGACTGACCACACAGCCCCTGCTCTGCTCTGACCCCCAAACTCTACCCCATCAGTTTCTTCACAGCAGTCTTTGCCACGGCGGGCATGTAGCCACCACTGTAGGATCCGGGGGAGGTCCCGATCTGAGGGAGCATCAAGGGATGGAGCCGGGCGGCACCACACAGCCGGCCATCATAGACCATGCCGAGGTATTTCCTTTTTTGTACCCCCATATGCGATCATGCAATGACGCCAACACAGCAGACGTGGACATCCATCGCGCGCATCCCAATACACTCCCAGCGTCGGTAATGCCTCCGATCTCTTCCAGAGGCCACTACCACACAAGGATATCCCCAGAATCCACCCCAGAGAGAGGAGAGCTGTCCTCCAGATGCTCAATCCTACTCCCTCCCTGCTGACCCCCAGCACTCGGGCTCGCTCCTGAACCCGGGTCGCTGGTGCAATGCGAGGTGTGGCATCCAGCGCCTCAATCCTCAGCACCACCAGGCCGGCACAAGGTAGGTATTAATGGCATTTTGTAGCAACTAGTAAAACACACTGAGAGAACCCGAGGCCTTTCTCTGGTTCTCCCAACCCAAACCACCTCCCAGAATCTCCTGGTTGTGCCTGAGTTACCTGAGAGGTGGCTGACCAAAACAAAGCCCTGTGGTTAGCAGCCACTACCAGACTAGTACAGCATCTGGTATTGGCTGCTAAACTCCAGGGCTTTGTTTTGGTCCACCACCTCCGAGGTTACTCAGTTACAACCAAGGGCTTCTGGGAGGTAGTTTGTTCAGGGAAAACCAGAGCTAGGATGGGGGTCCTCTCAGTGCATTGTTCTGGTTGCTGCAAAGTGCAACTAAGGCGTATGTTCTTAAACTTGCTAATGTGCCACTAACTGTGTTGGATTGGGGGGCAGTGTCCTCCTGACCATCACAACTTCTCCCTGTAAAGGGGACTTGTCAGAATGGGATGGGGCATGGAAGGAACTCACGTCGGTACAGGACAGGAGTACTACCACTTGGAGTCTGGACTATCAGGTTGAGCCACAGTACGGAGGGGGGAGAGACCAGGTTGAGAAGGCTACATGAGGAACAGTACTATGATGGATACCTGGAGTTGATAAAGCAGGCAGCGTTTATTAATTTCAACAATAGCGAATGGACACTTCTTTAAAAACTAAGAAGACACCAAACTGCTGTCCCCAAAAGACCCTAACTGCTGTCAAGTGCTGTGCCTAGCTCTCTCACCATAGCTGCCTGTGCCTCCAGCCTCTGAAGTATTAAGGTAAGTGGAGGGTAGGGCTTGTTTCAACTGTTCTGGATGGGGGACAGGGTTTAATATGTGGAATCGGATTCTGATTCAGAATCCGCATCCGTTAAGGGGTTTTCAGAATTCAGATATTTTTGGCCCTGAACACCGAAATGCCCAATTCCAAAAAAAAAGCTCCTAATTTGAGGAACCTGATTCCATGATTCTGAGCATTTCTAGGTGGTTCTCTCTAGTTTTGGTGTTTCATTGTGACTACATCTGTCAGTCCTAGGGAAGAACATGCTTGTCTGTCTTCATTGTGGTTTTCGGCCTTCTTCCCTATGGTGCCTTTGGACTTCAGGATCTTGTCCCTGTGATACCTTGAGGGGCTGGAACCTTTCATGAGGGTTGTTGTGTCTTTATGGCAACACAACAGGGTGCTAGTCTCCACCGTAGGGACTGAAGAGCTAAAGCCAAAGTATACAGTTACACAAGCATTGTGTACTACTACTCAGTCCTGACAATCCTAAACCAACTTCATAGGAGCCCAGTGACCCTGTGAGTTGCAAGGCTTAGTCTAAGGTTTGGAAAGGAAGCAGGTGACACATGCCAAGCTCCCCTCAAGCAGTATATAACCATGCATGCTCAAGCATCCCTTGGATGCTCAGATATTGTTGTCGCCATCGGCCTCCCCTTCTCCTCCTGTGGTGCCTCTCTCTCCTTGGGGTTGGGCCTTTTCCTTTAGGTGCCTTTGGTCTCAGGGACATAATCTCTATGACTTCTTGAGGAACTGGAATCCTTTCATGAGTATTCCCATGTCCTTACAGCTACCCAACAGGGCGGTAGACCTTAGCAGCAAAAGAGAGGGTATAAGCCAAAGTACGCAGTTGCACAAGCATTACTTACTACTGCTCAGTCTTTCTGCCAATCCTTAATGTCCTTAATGTACTTCATAAGAGCCTGATGACCCTGTGAATCCATTCTTCACTCCATGCTTCCTACTAAACAGTCAAACATGCTCTTCCAGCTGGCTTGAAAAATGGTGTACCTTCTCTTCTTTTTCTCTAGAGACTTATCAATGTTATGCTCCTCAACTTTGTCTTAATGGTCGACATACAAAATATCATTTTTATTGTGTTTGCCAAGCGCAAGCACAAGTGAACATGTTGGTATGAGAGTGCCCTTTGAGGGGTGTAACACTGTCCGCCCAATGCAGAGTAGTGTTGAAGGGGCATGACAGTACCAGACCAATCAGCACCCAGGCTGACAATGACGGAGTTTCTGGCTTGCTGGACGGGACGGTCACCAACTTCAAAAGAATTTTCCATCCCTTTGATCTGCGCCGACCAGCAAGACAGGCTGATCTGTGATGGTCAGCCTGGAATGTGTGACTGCAAAAAAGGAAACTGTCCATCGATATCTGTTGCTGGCAGCCCTAATTGTACCCCAGCCCAACCCTCCCTTTCAGCATGGACGTCAGGGCATTGGCTCAGTATGACGAGCGTAAGGTAAAAAAATCAGGGTGAGGTAAATAAAAATCAGGGCAGGGGACAACAAAAGAAAAAAATGATTTTTTTTATCATCCTCTCCTTTCATCATCTGAGTAGTGAGCACAGCCAGCTAAATAGTGCAGCCACAGCCAGAGGCAGTGAGACGGTGACTTTCAGTTGAGGGGACAAAACACTAACTGCGCCGTCATTCTCTTTGTTTGCTTAAATTGTTTGCCTGACTGCCGAGACTGAAAGGAAGGTATGCATTTCTACCTACAGTCTTGAGCTCAGTCTCCAATTGGCTCAGGCTCTGGCTGTAGCCGTTAGTACTCTCCGATTGGTCTAGAAGTTGAGCCATGCAGCACTACTACTGGTCAGATAGGAAAGGGGTGGGGCAGCGCTGAGTCAGAGGAGAGCAGGAGATTTTTTTTTGTGGCTCTCAAATTGTACCACTGCACTTTTTGGCATAGAGCCACCCTCTATTTAGGTCATAAGGGCTGTAAAAGGTATTTTGGGTTCGAGTTCAGCTTCAGCTCGGGGATCGCTCCTTTGTACCGGCAACAGCACACATAGGAATGGGGCTGATCAAATCAGTGGGCAGCGTTCCAGAGGTGCCAACTTTGAAAAGCCAGGCTGTGCATTTGTGATACTTTCCAGCCGCACTGTTCACTGCAGCAGCACCAAGTCAGAGGAGAGTAAGAGATGTTTATTCATTTTTTTGTGGCTCTCAATTTGTCCCACTGTACACTCTTCAGCACAGAGCTCTCCCTTTAGGGGTTGACTGTAAAGGGCGTTCGAGGATGGGTTCGACTTCAGTTGCAGCTCTCTCCGGGACCATTCCTCTGCACCAGGAGATCTGCATTAGGAATTACCCTCCCATGCTCATGTGGACATTTATACAGTCTGTAAGCCTATCTTGCCAATCAAATGCTAGAACTTGGATGTCTTTATAGAGTTAAGCACTATTTAACATCGGAATCCAGGAGGCGTTTTGCACATAGCTTTCTTTTTAGTGTCTTAGACTATGGGTTGGTGGTTTATGCTCCTATGAGCTCTAAGCTCCTAGGAACATTGACAGTTACATATAATTCTATATTGAGATTCATGCTTTCTGCTTCAGCTCAAACATATCACTGCATACTATTAAAATCTTCCAACTGTCTTTCTCTCATAAATAGAATTCAGTCTAAGATGTGTTTATTTCTATTCAAAATAAAAGCTAGTTTGTCACCTAATTCAGTGAGTTCACTCTTTTCTAAATATGTTAATTCTAATTGCACTAGAACTCAGTCAAAGTTTACATTTAATGTTCCATTTTTAAGAGAATCTTGGGACAATGTTCATTGCTGAATAGGGGACGAAGTTATTTTAATTTACTCCCATGTGATATATCAATCTGTAGTTCCATATTCTCTTTTAAATCAAAGCTAAAAAAGTACTTACAGTGTACTCAAGAATGTACTTGTTAAATGTCTAGATGTGAAGTGTCATAATGTAGTGTATATGTTATTGTTCTTGTTTTTTGTTTATTGTATTGCTTGTCATCTGTGAAAATGGGCAATTTGCTCATCAGACTTACAAGGGTGAAAAATAAAATGAAATGAAATGAAACACCTGGACCCTGCGAAGGCTCAAGTGGGACGACAGACCTTGTTAAGCTAAGTAATTTCCTTGCTCTGCTTGCATTGTTGTTCATTTCATTTCTAGTATTTAAGCAGTAACAGGCTTGTCAAAACCTGGTTAATGACTCCAGTAGCAGGCTTGCAGCTCATAGTCATTATCTATCAGTATTATTAAGAATGTTTTCCGATTTAGTCGTGGGAGATTTAAATTCACCTCAGCTTCATGCTTGCTGTTTCTCTGCTCCTGATTTGGTTCTTTAGTCAGCCACATCAGGTCAGACCCCCTACTGATTCAAACCCCTGACACTGAGAGTGGCAAAAGAGAGAGACAGAGGGAGAAAGGCAGCTGTATTTCTGCCAAAAAAGTGAGCCCCTATTACTTGCCCACTCCAGCTGCACAAGCAAAGATGCTCCCACTCCTTCCCATGGATATGGAGTACTTTCACTCACTTTTAAGCTTCTCCCTTCTGTCTTAAAATCTTTGAGCTCCTGACTCAAAAAGTTGCCCTCCATGTACAAATTTGAATTAATATTACCAGCCCACTCTGGTCTAGCTTAGGTCCTATGTAACTGTCCATCGATGTCTGTTGCTGGTGACCCTAATTGTACCCCAACCCAAACCTCCCTGGCTGTTAGCACCTCCCCCCCACCACATACAGTAGTGACACTAGGGGTGCTCAATCCCCCAGTGTCTAAAACTGTCCCTCGTTTTTTCTCTCTGAAAAGAAGAAAACTGTCCATTGATGTCTGCTACCCCCCAAACATAAATCAGTGACACTGGGGGTGACCAATCCCCCAGTGTCCTCAACTGTTGCAGTACTGTCCCCTAGTGACACTGGGGGTGCCCAATCCTCCAGAGTTCTGTCCCTGGAAAAAAATACTGTCCCTCGTCTTTTTTTTTTTACCAAAAAGAAAATCATCCATCAAGGTCTGCCACAGCACATTCACCCAGCACCCAACCCTCCACTCAGACCCCCCCACCCCATACTCTCATTCCACTGGAGGTCCATCTCTGTAATCTTTCTTGGACCACAGACATGTCTTAACTCTTCAAAGCTCAATTGAGAACTGAGGTAAGTGCTTCAACATATTTCTTTTTTTTTTATTAACATTTTGTAGCTTTTTTTCCCCATTTGTGCCCATCCCCATTTTCAGGCACGAGAGCCCGTGTGTAGAGACATGTGCACACCACATAATGAGACCTCTCGACTTGCTGCACCCTTCTGCCTACGCTGCCACAGGACCTCCACCCAGTGGCAATGGAACTACGGGGGGGGGGAAGCGATGACCTCCCCCCTGGAGAAGAGAGCTGCCATTAGGCTGCTCAATCCTGCTCCTCCCTCGTCCCTCCTGTATTGCAATGGGTTTTCAACTTAGTAACATAACTTGCCCATTTTTTTATATTTTTGCCCAAAATTTTCAACATACCTTTTTTGGGACCCCACCTCATGAAGAATGCAAGTGATGTTAGGTACATCTGTCCTGAAAGGTGATTTCGCGGTTGCTGTGCAAAATCACCTTTCGAGCAGGAGTTGAACATTTTCTCCACCATTGTTCATGAGCTGGGGTCATAAGAAGGTTGTGTTGAAAATTTGATGTAAAAAGATTAAAAAACAATGAAGCTATGAGCCTGCTTTGAAATTTGAGAATGCAGGCTCGTAACATTGACACTTTTCAATATTTTGACCCCAGTTTTCCAATATTACCTTTTCTTCACAGCACCTCATGAATATGACAGCTGTCATTTTTCATAACTTGGCCAAAATGTTTTTTTTTTGCTTTCTGAAAGGCGATTTTGCAGTCGCTGCATGAAATCACCTTTCAAGCAGGAGTTGAAATTTTTCTCTGCCATTGTTCATGAGGTGGGGTCATAAGAAGGCCATGTTGAAAATTTTGTGTAAAACTATTGAAAAACAACAACGTTTTGAGCCTGTGCTGAAATTTGTGAACGCAGGCTCATAACTTTGGCAATTTTCAATATTTTGACCCTAAATTTTCAGTATAACCATTTCTTTACAGCACCTCATGAATGTGACAGCTGCCATTTTTCAGATCCTGGCCAAAGTGTTTTTTTTTACATCCCGAAAGGTGATTTTGCAGTCACTGTGCAAAATCACCTTTCGGGTAGGAGTTGAAAATTTTCTCTGCACATGTTCATGAGGTGGGGTCATAAGAAGGGTATGTTGAAACTTTGGGGCACAAATATTAACACACAAGACAGTTACACTGCCCAACATCATCACTTCTACTTTGCATTTTTAACTTTTAATAAAATGATTCCCTCACTGAAGCAATTTTTAATGTCACTTTCAGTGGTATCAGCACCACACACACCCTCTGACGCCAGTGCACATGGCGAACACTCAGCACTGACAAATGCTTGTGTTTGCTTGCGTATGTTCAAGAAACATTTTGTTAGGATGTCCGGCTTCTCAGAGATGTGTCATTGTCATATTCAATGCATGTCAAACTGCACTGGGCTTGTCCCTTACAGACTCCTGACCACGCAACCTGAGTACGACATTGTTCACAGCTTATGGGAAGAAACTTTGTATAGTTGAAAGGACTGACACACTCCAGTGAGAGAGTGCTTCAGACCTTTCATTTGCATAAAGTCAGCTGGCAGGCAGCTGAGTGGCTTTACCGCTTTGTGGATCTTGACAGCGGACTTTTATTTTCTGTCAACTAAATTCTGACAGATTATCTCTCTATGTAAATTCCCAACCACACAAGATGCACACTATATCCCAGAAGATGCTGGTTGACTTGACTAGAATTGCCTTATATTTCCATGGTGACAGTAAACAGATATTATACAATGGCAAGAAAGAATCTTGGACTGTGATTGGTCAGTTTGGGGCTGGACCCATGGCGTTATCCCAGCATGACGCCACAGGTCTAGTCTTATCACTGTGGACCCTGCTCTTTTTTTGCATCTCCTCTTAAGTAACAAAAATAATTTTCCACTCTAATAAAAACATTCTTTAAAATTATTTTTTTATTTTATATATAACAACAAACCATTGTATAATAGGAATAATGCACTACAGGATGTGTGTCATTTGGGATAACGCCACACCTGGGGCATTGGACGCACTTGGCCTGTGGCCTCATGCCCAACCCCCTCAGGAGTGGCGTTATCCCAGCACGACACACACCCTGTCATGCATTCTTCCTTTAGTATACATCTATCCAACTGAGCTAAAGATGGATGGTGGTCCCACCAAGAATTGAACTCAGAATTCATCCTTACCAAGGACTTGTTATACTATTTAACTATAGGAACAGTATTAGTAATGGACCCAAGAGTTTTGATTTGTCATTTAGAAGGCCATGCAGAGTAACAGCTCTGCCCTATTTGTCTAGCTGAACATGGAGTCTTCCTGTTGGTGCAATTTCCATGGTGTAACGCTAACTGCTGTACAACAAAGAAAAGAGATTAATAACTCCCAGTCTGGTCAGCTTCCAACCAATCAGTAATGGTCTTGCAAGTTGATTTAAAAGACCTTGGTCTCTTACTAATACTGTTACACTTAGTAAGTGTTGTTGATGGTATACCGGATGACATTCAAACTCACAGAACTTATTCTTTTGTGACAACGTTATCAGATTTGCCCACCTTAGTGACAGTTATTTTTGTGTCAACAAAACTATCAAACCCCATGAGTGCAGCCCATCCTGTTTCTGCATCAGCAGAGCTGAAATATGTTTACAGGTCTGGCTTTTTATTTGAATAATCTGGTCTCGCTGATAGGAATTGAACCTGCACTTACTCTTTAGGAGAGAAACGTTCTATCCATTGAACTACAGCTAGATATGTTTGGCATCCCCCAGAGAATCAAACACTGACAAATGGTTCTGGAGACTGCTATGCTGCCATTACATCAGGGAAACAGTATTTGTTTAAACTGTATGTTGCACATTATACTAAACTCCAGCTTATAATATATATCTAGCTTTGTGTTTATTTAATGTCATGCTGTGAGGAACAGTATTGTTCATCAAAGCAGGTCCCATATAATATATATAGAATATATAGTATAATATACATCTAGCTTCCTGTTTAATACCATGCTATGAGGAACAGAATTGTTTATCAAAGCAGGATGCATCTAAGTAAATCTAAAAGTTTCAACTAATTTTGATTCATCAACTGTGAAATATTTTTGTTTCGAGTGATAGTCTAGTAATTCAGTATGATTGTAAAAAGAAAATAGTATAACTGTGTTCATATCCTCATATCAGAATATTTAATGCACCTGTTCTAAGAGCATCAACATGAGGATGAACATGACCCTGTTTAGGGGTGTTGAAAATATTAACAACTGGACTTCAAAATGAATACTTCAATCTTAATTCACTAGTGTAATCAAACTCTTCAGAACTGAAACTCAAATATGTTCTAGCTGGTAACACTTTATCTAGCGGCGAGCAAACTGGGTCATCAAAAATATGAACTAACCTGAACATGCCGAAGTGTTCGGAAACAAACAGCTTCTGAACCCTTTTGGCTGTTCAGATTGGTTTTGGTGGCTCCATCATGTGAATTCGGCACAAGAAGCATGAGAGCACAGGAGGGACCAGAAATAAGATTCTGGTTCCTCACTGGACGGGAGAGCTGTCCGTCTTCCTAAGGTGGCACCTGATTGTGTTTGCTCTGTAGCAACCCATGTGGTCCACCTTAGGAGTAGGCACAGAGGAACAGAACAGCGAAGGAGCAGCAGTGTTTACTGGCTGCTCCATGTGAGCTGTTTTAAAACTTGCTGCTCAGTGCTTTTTTTTCCTGTTGGACACCTCTAGCTAGTCGGAGTCCTTGGATGCTCAAAAAAAAAAGTATTATTTTTTTTATATATTTTCTTTTTAAAAAACAAGAACAAACAAGAAACTTGGTGGTGGGAAGTGGTGACTAGGCCTGGGAGTCAGGGACTGGGGCTTGGGGAGTTGGAGGAGACTTGGGGATGGGGAGGAGGAAAACTGGGGGCAAGTGAATGAGTCAAATGCCAGTTTTGTTTTTTTATTTTGGCAGCTGAGGGAGTGACCTGTGCCACCCACTACCACTTCCAGCCAAGTTAACCTTCTTGCTGTGTGCCCCCCCGGACAAGTCAGTCAGCTCTAGTCTCCTGCCAGTGCTCAGTGGGGTAAGCTTATTAGTCTACAAGCTTTGGCTCAGTGGGCACTCTGTCACGTAGAATAATCCAGTGCCTGCAGCATCAGCCCTTATAGCCTAGGTGTAGTGTGTGAACTGTGAACTAGTGTGTGTGTGTGTGTGTGTGTGTGTGTGTGTGTGTAATAAAATCGACAGCCAGCCACCAGTGCCACTTCTTGCATACTATCTGTGTGACAATCCTCACCCCTGAAAAAGTCAGTCAGCTCTCATCTCTTCCTCCCTGTGCTCTGAGGGGAAAATCTACAAGCTTTGGCTCAGTAGGCATTCTGTCACATGGAATAATACTTGAAGGAAAAAGTAAATACAGCATCATAAAGGGATAGGCCAGGTCCCTGAATCTCTGTGGATAGCAGGCTAGCAGTGCCTGCAGCCTCAGCCCTTATAGCCTAGGTGCAGTGTGTGATATGTGAACTACTGGTGTGTGTGAAATAAAATCTGACAGCCAGCCACCAGTGACACTTCTTGCATGCTGTCTGTGTGGCACACCCCCATACTACTCAGTCAGCTCTCATCTCTTCATCCCTGTGCTACGTGGGGTCAATCTACAAGCTTTGGCTCAGTGGGAATTCCATCACATAGAATAATCCTTGAAGGAAAAAGTAATGCTGCATCATACAGCATTGGGCTAAGTCCCTGAATCTCTGTGGGTAGCAGCAGCACCTGCAGCACCAGCCCTTAGCCTAGGCGCAGTGTGTGAACTGTGAACTACTGTGTGTGTGTGTGTGTGTGTGTGTGTGTGTGTGTGTGTTTAGTAATAAAATCTGCCAGCCAGCTACCAGTGCCACTTCTTGCATACTATCTGTGTGACTCCCCTCCCAAACAAGTCAGTCAGCTGTCATCTCTTCCTCCCTGTGCTTCGTGGGGTAAATCTACAAGCTTTGGCTCAGTAGGCAGGGCATTCCGTCACGTGGAATAAATAATAAAAAATAAATAAATAATCCTCCAGTGCTACTTTTTGCATATTGTCTGTGTGATTCCCCCCCCTCAACATGTCAGTCAACTCTCATGTATTTCTCCCTGTGCTCTGTGAGGTAAATCTACAATCTTTGGCTCAGTGGGCAGGGCATTCCATCACCTGGAAATAATAATAATTAAAACAAATAATCCTTGAAGGAAAAGTAAAGTAATACTGTGTCATAGAGAGTCAGGCCAGGTCCCTGAATCTCTTTGGTTAGCAGCGCCTGCAGCATCAGCCCTTATACCCTAAGTGCAGTGTGTGAACTGTGAACTACTGTGTGTGTGTGAGTGTGTGTGTGTGTATGTGTAATAAAATCTGACTGCCAGCCACCTGTGTCACTTCTTGCATACTATCTGTGTGACCTCTCCCCCTTAAAAAGTCAGTCAGCTCTCATCTCTTCCTCCCTGTGCTCTGTGGGGTAAATCTACAGGCTTTGGCTCAGTGGGCAGGGCATTCCGTAAAGTGGAATAAATAATAAAAATAAAAAACAAATAATCCTTGAAGGAAAAGTAAAGTAATACTGTGTCATAGAAGGTCAGGCCAGGTCCCTGAATCTCTGTGGTTAGCAGTGCCTGCAGCATCAGCCCTTATACCCTAAGTGCAGTGTGTGAACTGTGAACTACTATGTGTTTGAGTGTGTGTGTGTGTGTGTGTGTGTGTGTGTGTGTATGTGTAATAAAATCTGACAGCCAGCCACCAGTGACACTTCTTGC
The DNA here is from genome assembly GCA_016271365.2 of Neoceratodus forsteri. Lineage (NCBI taxonomy): Eukaryota > Metazoa > Chordata > Ceratodontiformes > Ceratodontidae > Neoceratodus > Neoceratodus forsteri. The sequence goes on from CM028130.1 coordinate 867,762,840, forward strand.
ATACTGTCTGTGCCCCCCCCCACCCCCGAACAAGTCAAGTCAGCTCTAATCTCTTCCTTTCTGTGCTCTGTTGGGTCAATGTACAAGCTTTGGCTCAGTAGGCATTCTATCACATGGAATAATCCTTGAATGAAAAAAGAAATACTGTGTCATAGAGAGTTAAGCCAGGTCCCTGGGTCTCTGTGGGTAGCAGTGCATGTAGTATCAGCCATTATAGCCCAGGTGCATTGAATTAATTACTCTGTGTGTCTGTGTGAAATAAAATCTGACAGGTAGCTATCAGTACCACTTCTTGCATACTGTCTGGTCGACCCCCTACAAACAAGTCAGTCAGCTGTCATTTCTTCCTCCTTGTGCTCCATGGGGTAAATCTACAAGCTTTGGCTTAGTGGGCAGGGCATTCCGTAATGTGGAATAAATAATAATAATAAAAAAATTAATCCTCGAAGGAAAAGGAATGTAATGCTGTATCACAGTAGGTCAGGCCAGGTCCCTGAATCTCTGTGGGTGGCAGCTGCAGCATCAGCCCTTGTAACCTAGATCCAGTGTGTGTGTGAATTACTGTGTGTGTGAGTGTGAAATAAAATCTGACAGCGAGTCACCAGTGCTACTTCTTGCATACTACCAGTCTCCTACAGGGTTTCCCAATGCTCCATATTGGGCCCCCTGCTCTTTAGCATATTTGTCAATACCCTCACCTGGGATTCCTTCTCCTGTGAATCCATGCTTTATGATGATGACCTGGTTATCTACCACAGTGACAATTCCATTCCCAAACTATCCTCCGTCCTGACCTGGAACTACTGCGCTGCCCACAATTGGTTCACTGATAACTTGATGCTGGTTAATGCCAAGGAAACCAAGGCAATGCTGTTTGGGTCTAAACCATATCTTGACAGAGCCCTCAAAGCTAACTCTTCTCTCCCGATCCACCCTCCCAATGGCCTTGCTCTTGAAATTGTCCCCTCCTTCTAATATCTAGGGGTCACACTGGACCCCACCATCTCCTTTACTGACCACATTAACTTAGCAGTCCATAGGAAAAATCAGAAACTTGGTGCTGCATACTGCATCAAACCTTACCTGACTGCTGAGGCTTGCCTGGCTATTGCTAGATGTAACCTTCTCCCCATTTTGAACTATTGTTCCCCTATCTACACTCATCTTTCTGCTGTCCTTTGGGCAAGACTCTTGTCTGCATACAATAGCGTTTGCCACTTTGTCCTGTCTGCCCCTTACTCCACCCATCACTGTGCCCTTTACCGCTCTCTAAGCTGGTTCTCTTTGCAAGGTTGCGTTGACTTCACCCTTGGCTGCTTCATAGATACATGCATTATGAGCAGTCATGCTTCCTCCCTATCCACCTTTTTCAAGCCCCATACCACGTCAAAATGTTTCCAGTCCTCTGTTGTCCCTCCCCGGAGACGCCACAAACCTCTACTAACATGGGTGGTAATGCACTTTAGGTCGCAGCCCCCCAACTATGGAATAGGCTTCCTGCCCCACTCAGATAATCCAACAAACATCACACCTTCAAACTTAACCTTAAATCTTGGCTCATCTCTAGGGACCATTGCAACTGTCTGCCCAGGTAACACCCATCTCCCAACTTTACTTAGGCCTGACGCCCAACCTCCTTTCTGGTCTTGGTGGGCTAGTAGCTAGTATGGGAATGTAGATTTATGTGGGGGGGGCAAGCGTGGTTTGATTTTCCTTGTTTGCTGTTACCTATGTTGCCAGTACTTGTAAACCGATTTGTATTTTACCACTGTGCTTGTCTATGCCTCTGTATTTGTACACTGATTGTTGCCAGTGCCTATGTTTTGTATTTTGATTAGTTGTATCGCTTTTATTGCTTGTGCCTTTTGGCCCGGGTTGTGCCTGTAAACAGTAGCTTGGATCAGAGCACTTTACCCAGTTATCAAAGTCATAAATAAATAAACAAACAAACAAACAAACAAACAAATAAATAAATAAATACATCTGTGTGATCCTACCCCACCCCAGAACAAGTGAGTCAGCTCTCATGTCTTCCTCCCTGTGCTCCGGAGGGTAAATCTACAAGCTCATGTGGAATAAATAATAAAAAATAAATAAATAATCCTTGAAGGAAAAGTAAAGTAATGCTGTGTCATAGAGAGCCAGGTCAGATACCGGACTCTCTGTGAGTGGCAGCGCCTGCAGCATCATCCCTTATAGCCTAGGTGCAGTGTGTGATCTGTGAACTACTGTGTACATGTGAAATAAAATCTGACAGCCAGCCACCAGTGCCACTTCTTGCATACTATCTGTTTGATCTCTCCCTCTCCCAAACAAGTTAGTCAGCTCTCATCTCTTCCTCCCTGTGCTCCATGGGGTAGATCTACAAGTTTTGGCTAAGAGGTCATTCTGTCACATGGAATAATCCTTGAAGGAAAAAGGAAGTATTGTGTCACAGAGAGTTAGGCCAGGTCACTGGATCTCTGTGGGTAGCATCAGTGCCTCTAGCATCAGCCCTTATAGCCTAAGTGCATTGTGTGAACTACTCTGTGCGTCTGTGTGAAATAAAATCTGCCAACCAGTCACCAGTACCACTTCTTGCATACTGTCTGTGTGACATCCCCCCGAACAAGTCAGTCAGCTCTCATCTCTTCCTCCCTGTGCTCCGTGGGGTAAATCTACAGGCTTTGTCTTAGTGGGCAGGGCATTCTGTCACATGGAATAAATAATACAAATAAAATAATCCTTGAAGGAAAAGAAAAGCAATGATGTGTTATAGAGAGTCATGTCAGGTCCCTGAATTTATTTATTTTTTTTATTTATTTATTGTATAAATCAGATTTACAACCTTTGAGCCAGAGGCTCGTTTACAAAGGTACCTTGTCACAGAGACGACATACAGAGTCAACATACGTACAGAATACAATCATACAGAGTAACATCGTTTTACATAGTTGCTTGAACATAATGAGTAATTAAAAAACATTTCAGACATGACAGGTTGGTACCAGCAGGTACTGGCAGAGGAGATGGAGCCCATGGGGGAGAGAGGGGAGGGATATGGGGTAGTTCGGCTCAGAGAGCTATGTCAATAGTGATTGAGAACAGCAGTGCATCTCTTAGCGACAGGTGCAGCAGTGGGTGTTGAACAATTGGTTCCATAGGGCAGTTTTAAAGGGGGCAATTTTGGTGGTGTTGGAAATGGCTGCAGGGAGCAAGTTGAACCAGGACGAGGCTCTGTAGCTGAACGACCTCTGTGCCTGGGTGGTCCTAGTTCTGGGTACCAGTAGTGTGACCTTGTCAGTGGTTTGGGTAGTGACTCTGGAAGATTTCAATTGGATGGAGGCAGAGACCCCAGGGGGCGAGAGCCTGAGCAGAATCTTCTTAGTTAATAGGCAAGTTTGGTAGCGGAGGCGTTCATCGAGGCTAAGGGGTTTGGCCATGTCATAGAGCTGACATGTGGGTGTGAGCCTAGGGGCACTGGTCACTAGTCTGCAAGCCTTGTTTAGGGTGAGTCAAATTTTGTTAAGGGCTATGGAGTCAGCAGCACCATAGACTGGAAGGCCATAATCGACAAGGGACATTACTGAGGATGTTACGGCAAGTCTGAGGGCATCAGGTGGGAGGCAGTCCTTGTGACAGTAGATTACGTCAAGATGAGCATTAGCGGTGGAAGCGAGGGCTGTAATGTGGGTATGAAAGGTGAGGGCCAAATCAAAAGTGATCCCAAGGTATTTGTAGGTGTAAACTTGTTCAATTGGTTGATGAGTGCTGGGGAAGATTTGGAGTGGGTTGTTGCTGGCTTTGTTCTGGTGGTGGGCAAAGAGCATTGCCTTCATTTTTTTGAGGTTAATGACTAGTCCGCTCTCCTTAAACCAGTTTTCAGCATCATTGAAGGAGCATTGGAGGGAGTCTTGGAGGGAGGTTGGATTTCTGTTGGCGGCATAAATAACGGCTTCATCGGCGTATAGGAGAATATTGCCAGAGCAGGCACTGGGCAGGGTGTTTAGGTAGAGGCTAAAGAGTAGTGGGCCCAAGATAGAGCCCTGGGGAACCCCTGAGTGGATGGGATGGGTTTCTGAAAGTATCCCATTATTTTTGACACGCTAGGAGTGGGCTGATAGGTAACTCGCGCACCAGGCAAGGGAGCCAGCAAAGAGCCCTGTATGGTTGAGGGCATTTAGTAGGAGGGGATGGGAGACAGTGTCAAAGGCCTTAGAGAGGTCAATGAACACTGCTCCAGCTAGGGAACCGGAGTCCAGGGAAGAGTGCAGGAAGATGGAGAACTCCATTAACGCTGTACTTGTGCTGTGACCAGCATGGAAGCCATGCTGTTCCGGGCAAAGAATGTTGTATTTTGCTAGATATTCAGTGAGTTGAGTGGCCACCATTTTTTCTAAGGCTTTGGAAAGGGGGGGGAAGGATGGAGATTGGACGATAGTTGCTGGGGGTGGACCTGTCACCTCCTTTGTGAATAGGTGTGACTATAGCTGTTTTCCATGCTGTGGGGAATTGCCCCAGGCAGAGGGACCGGTTTAGTAGGTCAGTGAGTGGGACCAGGACATCATCCGGGATCAAACAGAGTATTTTTGGATCCAGGGAGTCGCTGCTAGGATTGTTACTGTTCAGTGCTCTAAGTAGGAGTGGTCTGGCTTCCTGGACAGATATTTTGTGTAGGTAGAACCGGGGGCATTGTGGATCTGAGGGTGGTGGGTCGGGGGTTGGGTTAAAAAAGTTACTCTGAAGGCAGGGCTAAGATCTGTAAAGGAGGAGGAGTTAAGGCAATTGGCAATGTCAGTGGGGTCAGTAAAGGTGGTGCCATTGACCATAAGTTGGGCTGGGGGAGCGTGATTTCCCATTTAATTTTTTTATATTGTCCCAGAAGTTCCGGGCACACCCTCATGAGGAGGTGAGGGTGGCCTAGCAGTGGTCTGCCTTGGCTTTTCAGATGGCCCACATGCACTTATTACGTGCGGCATTATATGCTTGTCTGTCAGCCATCCGGCCAGTCTCAGTGGCTATATGCCAGCGGTTATCTCTGTCCCTGAGCAGCTGGAGTAGGGCAGGGGTGACCCAAGGTGCATTTTGCCTTTTGGACCGGATCATGGTGAAGGGAGCAAACAGATCACAGGCCATGTTAAAGGCTTGTGAGAAGATGTCGAGGGCAGCGTCAGTGTTGGTTGCATGGCTGATGGGAGACCATTCAATGTCAGCGAGGAAATGTTTGAGTTTTTTCAGTCCACCTGGGCGGAGACGCTTGTGGCAGGTGACTTGGGCTACAAGCTTGGGGATGGGGGCAGACCAGAGGAATAGGAGAGGGAGTGGTCACTTAAGGAGTCTGGGAGGACTTGAATATCCTGAATCTTTTGGGGGTGGTTGGAGATAATGATGTCTAGGAGGGTGCAGGTCCCAGTAGCTTGGTTATGTCTAGTGGATTGGGAGATGAGTTGGGTCAGTTCTAATGCAGCAAAGGTGTCTTTTATTGGTAAGGCAGAGGGACTGTGCCAGTTCACATTGAGGTCTCTGACTAGGACTTGTTGTGCTTTATGGGGGAGGGAGGAGAGATATTCAGTGAGAGATGATATAGCTGGGGTCTGGTTCCTTGGGGTATGTAGGAGACTGTGAGACAGCGGGCTCTTGGATGGGTCTGTGGTAAGTTTGAGGGTAAGGACCTGGGCACCATCTACTAGCTTGGGGGCAGGGAGGGCGTGTCCAATGATGGTGTCACGAGCATAAAATGCACAACCACCACCACATTTACCTGTTCGATCCTCACGATATAGGGTGTAGCCTGGAAGGGAGACAAAGGAGTCTGAGGTGGACTTAGTTAGCCAGGTTTCTACTAGGGCTATGATGTCTGGTTGGTGTAATATGACCCAGCACTGAATGGCAGCAAATTTTTGCAACAGTCTGCAAATGTTCATAGATGCAATACGGAGTCCATTGGACCTGGTTGGTGGACTGGTGGTGGCAGCGCTGGGTTGGGGTGGATACTACCAGAGAGGAGCAATAGAATGACCAAGGTTCTAGCCCTGGGGTGGCAGTTTGTTAACTTTTTGGGAGTACTTTGAGAGTCTGGGCAGGCAGTAGGGGAGCAAGGTGTGGGCAGGGTTTGGAGGGTCAGGAAGACACAAAGGTGGTGGAGCCAAGGGGAGCCAGAGTGGGTAGCGGAGTTGGGGGGCAGCTAGGGGGTGGATGCAGGGGTCCAGGGTGCACTGACATGGTTGAAGGTGAGTGGGTTACAGTGGTGAGGCATGTGGGTACAGTCGACAGAGGGCAGGGGGTAAGGTCTGGCTGGTGGGAGGTGAGCCTCAGGATGCTTATGAAGATGAGACACATAAGGTGGAGGTGAGCATTCATGGTGTCAAGTAGTCTTGGAGGCAGAGCAAGGTGGCTGGGGGGGAGCCAAGCTTTAAGAGCTTTAAGAACCAAAAGGAGATTATCCTGGCTTGCTGGCTTGGTGGTAAGGCTGCTCACTTTAGTCCCAAGCATACAGGGGCTGAGACCTGTGGTGGGACAGCAGGGTGTATTTTTTGTTGATTATGTAACCAAAAAGCTTTAAGAGCTTTAAAAACCTAGGGAAATTTATCTTGGCTTGCTGGCCTAGAGGTAGAGTGGTTAGCAGCTGCAGCACCAGCCCTTGTAGCCTAGATCATGTGTGTGTGTGTGTGTGTGTGTGACAGACCTGTGTGTGAATTAATCTGACAGCCAACACCATTTGCTTTTGACCCTGAACAGGCTGCAGACTACCATTATGAGTGCTCAAAAAAAAGTAGCAAAGCAAAAGCTGTGGGCAAAGTGAGTAAATGTAAAAGTTTATTCAAGAACTCAGAAAGAAGTGGCCCAAAAAGTAAAGTAAAAGCACTACAGTCTGTTGAAGGAGCTGAACTAAATGCTACTACTATCAATATGCAGTCTAACTCTCAAAATATTGAAAACTCAGCAGGGGGTGGACTGTTTATGTCAGAAGCGCTCAGCAGTACAGCAAACAAAGTTTAGAAAGATAGTAGCAAGCAGTCTGAGAAAAGTGCAAAAACCAAGAGTATTCCAATTGTACAGAAAGTTAAAACATTTACAGGCGCAACTCATGGAGTTGCTCAGTTTGTAACACACACGTACTGAATAGCTCAATCTGTGACTGCAAGTGTTGGCTTTGCTGAATCTGATGATGATGGTGATGACCCTGGTCATGGTGAGACTGACGATGAGCTTGTGACTTTACCTTTAGCTAGGTCTCATTCTGGTTCTGACAGCGACAATGTGGATAAAGATAATGATAGTAGTAGAGTGTCAAAAGGGAAAAAGGAAAAGTCAAAGGCACAAGCCACACAAAGTGAAACAAAGTCTGACAGCAGTGATGACAGGAATGGTGCTGCAGAGGATTCTATGATTGTCTCACCTGATGAACCTGAATCCTCCACTGATATGTCTTCCCTATGTAAACCCATCCACTCAGCTCCTTCTGGGCTTGTTACTAGACACAGACAGTCCACCTCTACTGTTTGGAATCATGTTTATGTAAATCCCAAGGATGCTTGGCAAGCTATATGAGTGCATTGCAACAGATGTGTTAGGGAAAAAAAATAAAGCGCATCTTGGAACCACAATAATGATGCAACACATTACGCGACTTCACCCCATCGTTATATATGGTTCAAATAAACAGTCTAACATTGCTGCCTCAAAGTCTACCAGGGCTCTCGGTGAACAGGAGCATTCTGCTGAAATGGTTGGAGACAATAACCAGGCAAGATCCAAAAGTCCACTTTTGCCTCAAGATAATTCTGTAAGGTCCTCTGTTTTACCAGGCATGGCATGTAGTCGCACAGCACCCCCAGCCAAATGTAAATTTACCCCTGATAAGAGCCAATTGAAGTTAAAAGAAGTTTCTGAAAGAAAATCTAAATATTCATGAAACCATCCCATAGCACTGGCAATAAATCATAAAATAGCAGAAATGATTGTACTTGATTTGCAGCCATACTCTATTGTGGATGACATGGGTTTCAGAAGGGTTATACAATACTTAGAGCCATGATATTCAATGCCAAGTAGAAAATACTTCTCAGTAACTGCTGTGCCCAGGATGTATGGCAGCTTAGTACTTCAAGTAAGGTATGCTTTCTGAGAGGCAGAGGACAAGGTAGTTCACTTTACTACTGATATGTGTCGTGAGGGCTAAGCCTGTAGAGAAGCCCTCCCCAGTTCCTTCGCTGCTCACCTTGACTGAAGTTCCCCAGCTGGCCATAGGAAGGGTTATGAGAGCTAAGCCTGTAGAGAAGCCCTTCCCAGTTCCCTCACTGCTCACCCTGACCGAAGTTCCCCAGCTGGCCACAGGAAGGTATGGGAAAGGACTAGCCCAGTTTAAACCTTGGCACCTTTTTTCTTCTCCTCTCCGTGCCCTGAATTGGGACTTTGTTAATTTTAATTTCGCTCAGCCTGCCAGCGCTCGCTGCAGCTTACAAGGAGCTGCTACTTGGAGTTGCTCTTTGTAGGCTTGATTTTTGTTTATGTTTTAAAAGTGATGATATTGCTATAATGTGCAGTGGTACAGTTAAAATATAAACGCTTTTGCTCTTTTCCTTGCTTGTTTCTTTTCTGCTCTAACTAGATCTTTTTGTTAATTGCTGCCTCTTTCTTCCTCTCTCTGTAACTCTATCTCCCTCTGTCCCCTGCTTCAGTCTCTTTGTTTGCTTAAACTTTCACTGGCCCAGCCATGTTTTTCTAAAAGTACTTAAGCCTGATTTCTCCCTCTTTCCTCAGGGTCATGAGGGCTAAGCCTGTAGAGAAGCCCTTCCCAGTTCCCTCACTGCTCACCCTGACCGAAGTTTCCCAGCTGGCCATAGGAAGGTACGAGAAAGGACTAACCCAGTTTAAACCTTGGCACCTTTTTTCTTCTCCTCTCTGAGCACTAAATTTGGACTTTGTTCATTTTAATTTCTCTCAGCCTGCCAGCACTCGCTACAGCTTACACGGAGCTGCTACTTGGAGCTGCTGTTTGAAGGCTTGATTTTCGGCCCTTCCACCCACCCCCACCCTCACTCTCTATTAAATGCCTCTCCGACTCTGCCCTTTTCTCCTTTTGGCTTGAATATTAATTTTCAGGATTTAAAACTCACTTGTTCTAGGGGGGTTGCCCTTCCCTCTCTTTGTTCTATTTCAGATTGGTACCACTTAGCATACATAACTACTCCCACTATTTCTCCCTGCCTGTCTGTCTGCTGCAATTTTTCTCCAAACATGTTGTTTTCTCTTATTCGGCCGGGATATGTTTGGTTACAGCAGGATTGCTGCCTTCCCTTTTTACCCTCTCCTACCTCATGATTAATATAACAGCTGGTGACCCTGGGGTCAACTCACAAGAAGAAACCTTTTTGTCTATTCCAATTTTCTTCCAAATAGAACATTACATCCATTATCTAACCTGTCCCTTTATATAGCTTGCCCTGCCAATCTAGGACATTTCCTACTCCATCATCCTCCTGTGTTGCCTAAATGCCTCAGGCTCATCTATCGACTCACCAGAGAAACTTGGGTGACTCTCATGCATTTATCCTTATCTGGGGACATTGAATTAAATTCCGAACCCTCCTACAATGCTATGCCTATTAATGACTCCTCCTTGTTCTCCCCTAAGGGCAAGAAAATTGCTCACATGAATATTAGAAGTGTACCTGCAAATTTCCCAGAACTGGAAGCCTGGGTTGCCTTTTATAGTACGGACATTCTAGGATTGACCGAAATGTGGCTTAGGCCAGACATACCTGATACAATGTATAAAATAAATGGCTACAACCTTATAAGATTCGATCACCCCTCTAAACAAAGGGGTGGTGAGGTTGCTTTCTATTGTTCTGAAACTTGAGACCTACTCCTTGCAGCTTTCCCTCCTTCCATTGGCACTTATTGTTTCCCACCATGTCCTGTTATCTGCCTGTTCCTACTTCCCTCACTAATCCTATTGTTATAACTGTTATTTATTTCAAAGATGTTGTTGCCTGATGTTAGTTAATATTGTCCTATCATCTAGTGCAAGTAATTAATGTAATGTTATCTGTTTCTCTTAGCTCCGCAGAACTGGCTTGCTCTTTGTCCGTAAACTGTACAATGTTTTGTTCTCTCTTCATGCTGCGCCATGAGCAATATCAGTTTTGTTTGTACTTTGTTTCTCCTGATTGTACTGTCCTAGGTTGTGCCAGAATATAGGCAATACTCTTGTCTAGTGTACCTACCTGGTAAACAAAAACTAAATAAATAAATATGTGGACCAGCAGCCAAACCATTGCCCTTTCTCTTACTGCACACTGGGTCACTTTTGCGAGAAACTCATCATCATCCTCACATACTAGTCTGTCTGCTACCCCCTACCACTTCAACCAATGCTACTACTACCGCTACTATCTCTCTGAGCTAAAAAAGAAAATCACATTTCAGAAAATGGCAGTTCTCCATTTATCTCACTTTCAAGACACACACACAGCACAGCACATTCAGTAAGAACTGGAAAGACTAGTCACTGCTTGGGTCACTGCACAGGGTTTGAAAGTTTTTTTTTTTTGTTACTGACAATGGTTCAAATATTTAAAAAGCACTTCATGATGGCAACTGTGTATATATACGTTGTTTTGCATATTGTCTTAACCTAATCATTCGAAGCTTCCTGGATAATGACTGGCAAGTATCAACCACTGTGGGAACAGTGTGCAAAGTGTGTGGCCACTTCAACCATTCAATAAAGGCTGTGGCATCCTGCTGATATCTAGAAGAAGAAAGGTCTTCCTCATCTCCAGCTTGTTCAGGATGCACCAACAAGGTGGAATTCAACTTACTTTATGATTGAACGCATCCTTGAACAAAAGGTAGCTATCATTGAGTATGTCATGTACGATGATATCATGGAGGGCATTGTACTCCATTCTACTCAATGGTCTCTGTGGGAACAGTTGTGTCACATTCTGAAACCATTCATGAGTGCTACAAAAGAGGTCAGTGCAGAAAAGGCATCCCTTAGCCAAGTTATTCCACTCAGTCTGCTTCTCAAAGAAAGGTTGGAGAAAATGATGAACAGCTTAGATATGAACCAATGTCTAGTCAATACCATGCTTACCAGACTTAGCAATGATGAGATATTATCAGACATGACATGGAGTAAGGAGTATCTCTTAGCAACATTGCTATATCCACGATTCCATAACATACACCTTCCTGGTGTGGTTCAAGAGGATTTGAAGGAGTTGAACTACAGGCAACTTTTGATTGATGCAGTAGATGAGGTTTTATTAGGAGGACTGGGAAGCAGTACTACAATGACACCACCTCAGATTCGATAGACTGTTCCAAAAACCAGTAGAGAAGAAGACAATGAGGAAGATGATATTTGAGGCCAGCTGCAGGACATTGAAATTCCTCAAGGAGAAAATGCATGCTCAGTAGTAATCATGGTAGATGCATATCTGTCTGAGCCCAACATTAGTATTAAGGATGACCCTTTAGCTTACTGGCAACAGAAAAAAATCATGCTGGCCAAAGTTGACTACCCTGGCTTTTAAGTATATTTGATGTCCACCCTCCAGTGGCTGTTCTGAACATTTATTTAGCTCTTCTGGGGATGTTGCAACTAATAAATGAACAAGAATAGCACCAGATAATGTGGAGAAACTAACATTCTTAAAGGTTAACTTGCTAAACTTTAGCTATATATGTGATGTTAATCTTGAAGAAGATGACAATGACAGCAGTACCTGTGCTGCATCTGTGGATTAAATGACACACCAGCTTTCAATTTTCAGACTAGACTGGTTAAAGAAGAGATCTGAGACTTGCCTGCCTTTGGACTTCATCATCGTCGTCCTGGGGGTGGGTGGGAGGTGCAGCCAGTACGTCACATCATTGTACTTGCAGCAACTGTGGAAGACAAGTCCCTGATCTCACACACACAGTCACTTTCTCATTCTGAGGAGATCATTTAGCTAAATACACCTAAGTAATTATTATATAACTGTATTGATACATGCTGCTAGCTCTGTTTTTCCCCTTGATAGTAATGATAGTAGCAGTAGTGAAGTGGTCACTTTGGACTGCCTGGTGCTCTTCTTTCACATTGCTCCATGTTGCGTTCCATACTGAGAGTCATTGTTATGCTAAACATAATTGGTGACATACAAGCACAATGACCCCTTCTACAAAAAGTCAGACATAGGAGACTGGTTTAAAAAAAAACAATTGCGATCTGGGACTTGCCTGCCTTTGGACTGCATCATCGTCATCCTGAGGGTGGGTGGGAGGTGCAGCCAGCACATCACATCATTGTACTGGCAGCAACTGTGGCAGACAAGTTCCTGTTCTCACACACACAGTGGCATTCTCATTCTAAGGAGATCATTTAGCTAAAAGCGCATAATAAATAATCACATTGATAAATGCTGCTAGCTCTGTTTTTTCCCCAAGTAGTAGTTGTAGCAACTAGTAAGAGTAGTAAATTGGTTACTTTCAGACTGCCTGTTGCTCTTCTTTCACGTTGCTTTGCATTGCATTCCTTACTGAGTGAGAGCCTTTGCTACTAAACAAAAAACACATGTGGTGCCAGTGACTGAGAAATACAACTAGTAAACTATCTTTACAAAGTACAATTAAACACACTATCCTCTTCTAAAAAATCAGATTCAAGAGAAGACTATATACAAACCAGAGATCTTGTTCGTCATCAAGGTCACTTTCTCATTCTTTTCTAAGCAATCATTTTTGGGAAATGTGCCTTAACCATATTGATCTCAGTGCTAGTAGACTACTTCTGATTTTCCCCTGATTGTAGTCAGTGGGGGCAGTAGCAGTCCTGAAGTGGTAACTAGCTGACTGGCTCTCTATGACTGGTTGCCCTCGGCTCTGGCCTGGTGCTGTTTTTATGTTGGCTCACGCTTGCGCAGCCAACATATTGTGGTAGTAGCAGATTTGGAGGTGGGGTCACTGTTGGGCGAATGCAGGGCACGCATCAGTAAGTGCGTCCCTCTTTCCCCAATCAGCCTGCATGCCGGTGCCACACCATGCATACTTAATGTGGCGATCACTTCAAAGAAAGGGTCAGCTGCAATGAGAGTGAAGCTCTCATGCAGCAGGACCACAACACGCCTCCCGACATCCACGCAACATGGCTGCAGTGACTGCCGCCGTCTCCTGTGACAGTGCCGACGGGGGATCCCACTCCCTGTAGGCATAATGACCCCCCCATTTAAAATGTATGTCGAGGCGGTGCCCAATCTCCCTCTGCATCATGCACCCCCCCAACGTTTTTTCTTTGCTGACAGGGGGCCCAATCCCCATCGGCATTTATCCCTGTCCCCGTTTATTTTGCCTATGGGGGAACCCACTCCCCGTTGGCATAATGTATCTTCCCCCACCCCACTTTTGTTGTGTGCTGAGGGGGGTGCCCAGTCCCACTCAGCTTGTGTCTCCACCCCCTTCAGTATGTGCGGTGGGGTGCCCAGTCCCTCGTGGCTGCAAGTCCCCCAAAAAGACTTGGGTGGCACACTGGGGCCCACTCCAGCGTGCCAAATCCAAAAAGAAAAAAGTCCCCGATTTTTTAAACCTGTAAAAAGAAAATGGTCCTTGCAGTCTCCCTGTCTCCCTGCGCCCCTCCCACAACCGCGTCCACCCGCTCGCACCTGCCTCTCACACTTCTCATACTTACCTCTGAGTCTGGCTGGCGATCTCGTGGACCGAACATGTCTGTACTTTCAAAGCCGACCGCAAACTGAGGAAATGCCAATAGCTGTATAATGGAATAAATAGGGTGTTTTCAACTTTGATGCATATCTCAGGCATTTTTTGGAATTTTGGCACCAAATTTTCAGCATGGGGTTTTTGGGACACCTCCTCATGAATTCTGGCACTGTCATGGCATTAATCGGCCCCAAAAGGTGATTTTGCGGTCACTGCACAGAATCACCTTTTGGGACCGATTAACAAGATGACAGTGCCACTGCTCATGAGGGGGTCTCTTAAAAAGCCTATGTTGCAAATTTGGTGGGAAAAATCAAAAAAATGGCTGTTTTATGAGCGTGCTTTGCACAGTTTCCACGCACGCACGTAACTTTGTCAATTTGTAATATTTTCACTCCAGATTTTCGACATAGGCATTTTTCCACACCTCCTTATGAACAGTACAGCTGTCCTTTTACATATCCTGGCCAAAATGTGTTTTCACATGTCTGCCTCAGAATAGTGTGGTTGCTGTGCAAAATCAGTTTTTGAGACAGTTTGAAGAAGTGAAGGTGACACTGTTCATGAGCAGAAGTCCTAAAATGCCTATGTTGAAAATTTGGTGACGAAATTCCATAAAATGACTGTGTTACAAGTGTGCAATGCGCAGTTTCCACGCACCCTTGTAACTTTGCAAATTTGCAATATGTTCATGCCAGATTTTCAACACTGCCATTTTTTCACATCTCCTTTTGAACAGTACAGCTGTCATTTTTCACATCGTACCCAAAATGTGTTTCTGCACCTGTGGCACACAATGTTATGGTCGCTGTGGGAAATCAACTTTTGGGACAGATTAACAAAATCACAGTGCCACTGTTCATGACGGGAGGTCCCAAAATATCTATGTTACAAATGTGGCTAACAAACTCCCAAAAATAATTGAGTTACGGACATGTGTTGCACAGTTTCTATGCATGCTCATGACTTCACCAATTTTTTATATTTTCACTCTAGATTTTCAACATTGCCATTTTTTTAAGCCTCCTCATGAATAATACAGTTGTCATTTTCCACATCCTGCCCAAAATTTGTTTTTGTCCCTGTGTCGCCAAATGGCATAGCCACCGTGCAAAACCACCTTTCAGCTAACAAACTGATAGTGCCACTTTTCATGAGGTGGGCTCACAAACAGCCCATGTTGAAAATTTGGAGTGAAAATACCAACACATGCATATGGTATTAGGGTTTCCAACTGTAGCATCCCACCCTGTAGAGACGTATAGGCATCAGGGGTGTGACTTGGGATCATCGGCTGTAATGCTCATGCCATTTCACCCCCACTCCCACCCTGCAACCAGTGACAGGCATTGTGGTGTGCCTTGCAGTGATTGGCTACAAAGTTCACCCCATTCTCCTATGCTGCACCCACCTCAGCGTACTTCCTTATGGAATGGGGTAAGTATAATGCCCAAAGACCCCAAAGCACACCACAACATTTGTCAGTGTCTACAGAGTAGGGTGAGGTACAATGGCATGAGCGTTATAGCTGACAACCCAAAGGCACACCCCAATGCCTGGTGGTCTCTATAGGGTGGGGGTGGGGTTGGCGTCACTTCAATACTTCACTGCCATTCCTATTATGCGTCTCTAACTCCAGCACTACCAATGCCAATGCCAGCGAGACAACATTCGGCATTGACAAATGCTTGTTGTGTTCCTGGCTTCTTCTTCATTAGTTAACTAAGAGGCATTTCCAGTGGTGCCTGTTGAGAAATATAAATCACTACTGTTAATAACTTATACACAGCATTAGTATTACTTTCTTAAAGGGCACCTAAACCATATTTTTTTTACACATTTTTTTCTAATTACTCCATAGGTTTGTAAAGGAGAGGCTGGTGTTTACATTTATACTGAAACTGTATTTATTAAAGCAGGATAAATGCAGTTTCATAGCATTTGAAAACTGTAAACACAGCCTCTTCTGATTAAAAAAACCCTGCTGTCAGTATCCTAAAATGGTTTCCTTGCAGATAGATAGCTAGATAGATAGATAGATACTTTATTTGTATAGCACCCCATTCCAGGGACTTGGAGCACTGAACATTAAAATCAACAGCAACAATTAACATACATTCAATAGGCTGAACAACAGCCACAATAAAAATTATATATTTTGATAAAATAGATAGGCATAAAATTTACACCCCTAATCATTAAAAGTAAATGCCTGGTTGAATAAAAAAGTCTTCAAGCCCTTTTTAAAGGTTTCCACTGAGGGTGCCTCCTGCAAATAACCAGGCAGGGAGTTCCAGAGGGTAGGTGTGGCCACAGCAAATGCATGATCTCCCGAATGCTGCAACCTCACCCTGTGAACCCCATGGAGGCAACCCTCAGCAGAACAGAGAGCCCGGGATGGACAGTGGGACACAAGGAGAGCTTGCATGTAGTCTAATCTCCTTTTGTGTAGGGCCTTATAGGTCAGTAACCTGACATTGAAGACAGTTCTCCACCTGACTGGCAGCCAGTGCAGATCGCAGAGAACAGACATAATGTGATCATATCTTTGAGCACCTGTCGATAATCTAGCCACCGCATTCTGCACCAGCTGTAGCTGGCAGAGAATGCCTCCAGATAGCCCTAGGTTTAGGGCATTTCAGTAATCCAATCTGGATGTAAGGAAAACAAGTACCAGAGTAGTCAGGTCCTCGGTTGGTATAAGGTCTCAGATCTGGGCAATGTTCCTCAGATGGTAAAATCCACTTTTGACAACGGCCGACACCTGTGCATCAAATGTCAGGCTGTCATCCAGGATCATGCCCAGATCCTTAACCTGTCTGGAGGGGGTCAGTGATACCCTCCCTAATACTAAACTGGGGGGATCTCCCAACACCCCACTCCACACCAAAGACCCAGATCCACCACTAGCACCTCAGTCTTGTCTGGGTTGAGCTGTAACCAATTTTGAGTCATCCAAGTCTGGATCTCATCCAGGCAGTTGTTATGCACAGAAGCTGCCATCTGGTTACCAGGTACATAGGACAGGTAAAGCTGGGTATCATCAACATAACAATGAAAACCCTTCCAATACCACCTGATAATGCCTCCTAATAGCAGCATATACACCGTGAACAACAAGGGTGACAGGACTCCACAAAGCAGAGGCTTCGGGTTAGATGAGACCCATCCCATTGTCACTCTCTGCACTCTGCCAGTCAGATATGACCTGAACCAGTTGATGACATTACCAGTCAGGCCACACCAATACCGCAGGCAGTCCAGCAACACCTTGTGGTCCACAGTATCAAATGCCGCCAAGAAGTCCAGGAGAACTAAGATGGTACGCTCTCGCTTGTCCCTCACCATCAGGAGATCATTAAGCACCTTTACCAGGGCAGTCTCCATGCTATGCCCAGTTCTAAATCCTTACTGGAAAGACTCATAGGTGGTCAAGGAGGTAGGACATGTCTCAAGTTAGATGGCCACCACTTACATAGAAACATAGAATTTGACGGCAGATAAGGACCACTTGGCTCACCCAGTCTGCCCATTTCCCTATCTACTGGATAAGCTGCAGATCCTAGTTAACCAGCAGCCTACTTCTTCCTACCCCACCCCCTAGAATGGCCTTATGACTGTCCCATGCATGCTTGAATTCCCCCACTGTTTTTGACTCCACAGCCTCCTCTGGAAGGCCATTCCATGCATCCACAACCCTCTCTGTGAAAAAATACTTCCTTAAATTACCTCTGAGCTGCCCCCATCTTCAAATTGTGCCCCTTGTTCTTACACACCTCTTTTTTTGAAAGATGCTACCCTCTTGGACTTTGTTGATTCCCTTGAGGTACTTGAAAGTTTCTATCATGTCCCCCCTCTCCCTCCTTTCCTCGAGGCTATACATATTAAGCTCCTTTAGTCTCTCTTCATATGTCTTCTGGTGCAGAACCTGCACCATTTTAGTTGCCCTCCTCTGGACAGCTTCCATCCTGTCTATGTCTTGCGGAGATTGGGTCTCCAGAACTGCATGCAGTACTCCAGATGGGGTCTGACCAGCTGTCTGTACAGAGGGATAATAACTTCCTGTTTTCTACTGGTGATGCCTCTCCCTATGCATCCCAGAATCCCTCCAGCCCTCCTTGCTGCCCTCTCACATTGCTTGCCCACCTTTAGGTCATCTGATATGACTACCCCCAGGTCCCTTTCCATTTTTGTTGTTGTTAGTATCTCACCCCCTATTGTGTACTCTTCCCCTGGGTTTTTGTTTTCCAGGTGCATTACCTTGCACTTCTTAGCATTGAATCTAAGCTGCCATACATTTGACCATTCCTCTAACCTTGCCAAGTCCCTTCTCATCCTTTCCACCCCACCTTGTGCATCAACTCTGTTGCAGATCTTTGTGTCATCTGCAAAGAGACATACTTTTCCTTCCAGTCCCTCTGCAATGTCACTTATAAAGACATTGAAGAGGACCGGTCCTAATACTGAACCCTGTGGTACCCCACCAGTAACCCCCCTTTCTTCAGAGTGGACTCCATTTACTATTACTCTCTGTGTCCTATTCTCCAACAAATTCTTTTCCCAGGCTGTCATCTTGGGACCCACTCCCAGGCTGGCTAACTTGTATATTAATCTTTTGTGTGGGACTGTGTCAAATGCCTTGCTAAAGTCTAGGTAGGCCATGTCCACAGCCCCTCCCTGATCTACTACTTTGGTCACCCAGTCAAAGAAATCTATCAGATTCGTCTGGCATGACATTCCCGCTGTGAATCCATGCTGTCTTGGGTCCTGTGCCCCCTCTGGTCTCTAGATACTCGACAATTCTTTCCTTCAGAAGTGATTACATCATTTACCCTATCACTGAGGTTAAACTAACAGGTCTGTAGTTTCCTGCTTCTGCCTTGCTCCCACTTTTGTGAAGGGGAATCACATCTGCCCTCCTCCAGTTCTCAAGTACCACCCCATCCTCCCATGATTTGTTAAACAGGGTAGTCAGTGGTGTCACTAGTTCTACCCTTAGTTCTTTTAGAATTCTGGGATGAATCCCATCAGGCCCCATTGCTTTGTCCACCTTCAGTTTTAAGAGTTCTTTCATAACCCTTTCTTCTGTAAATGGGCTGGTATCAACTTCTGTATCCAGAGTGTTTCTACTGTTTGTTTTATGTACCTCCTCCTCTTCATTTGTAAATACTGAGCAAAAATATTTGTTTAGTATCTCTGCATTTTCACAGTCTCCCTCTGCCAGCCCTCCCTCTCCTTTATTAAGTCTCACTATCCCTTCCTTGGTCTTCCTTCGCTCCCTGATGTACCTATAAAAGGTTTTATCCCCCTCTTAACTGAGTTGGCTATATTTTCCTCAGTTTGGGCCTTTGCTGTTCTGACTGCCTTCCCAGCTTCCTTTTGCTTTAACTGATACAGTTCTCTGTCCTGCTCCTTCTGTGATTCCTTGTGCTTCCTGAATGCTTTCTTTTTGTCTTGAACCTTCACTGCCACTTCCTTTGAGAACCATAGTGGTTTCTTACATCGTTTTGTTCTGTTTATTTGCTTCACACAAAAGCTTGTTACCTCTGTGATGGCAGTTTTTATTATTCCCCATTGTTCTTCCACCCCTCCTTCCTGCCCATTTGCTAGTGCATTCCTTAGGCACTCACCCATTTTGGCAAAGTCAGCCCTCCTAAAGTCCAGTACTTTTGCCTTTGTATGGCTTGACTCTATTGCTGTGTTTATTGTGAACCATACTGTTCGATGGTCGCTAGTTCCCAGATGGCTACCCACTTCTACATCTGTGATCCTCTCTCCACTTTTTCTATAACCTTCCCTAAAAATGGGAGGTTTGATACCAGTCTGTAGTTCCTGAGGCACTCCAGGTCCATTGAGGGTTTCTTCAATAAGAGTCTGACCAAGGCCTCTTTCAAGGCTGATGGAAAGACCCCACTCCCCAAGGAACTACAGATGATCCCAGCAACCATAGAGCCAATCAGATCCAAACATCCAACCAAAAGAAGGGTTGGACCTGGGTCCACCTTGCACTGTGTTGGCTGCAACCTTGAGACTATCTCTGCCACCTCCTCCACCCCAACTGTGTCGAACTCAGCTCATACAGAAAAAGTGTTCTGTCTAGTCTTAGAGTGAACCCCACAATCCCTAAGAGTGGTGCTGGAGGAGATCTCCGCCCTGATAGAGAACACTTTGTTGGCAAAGAACAGAGCAAACCCTTCACACCTAGTGCTAGAAACTGCTCCTCCCACATAGAGACAGGCTGGATGTAATAGCCCGTCTACCATGTGGAAGAGCTGAGCTAGTCTGTCCCTTGCCACAGCAATCTTCCTTGACAAAAATCTGCCTTCTTTTGAGAGATTGACCCCTGATAGTCACTATAATGTGACCTCAGGGCCAATTTATCCTTCATTAGCCCGGACCTCCTCCAGCATCTCTCCAACCTCTGATCCCTAATCTTTAACTCCCAGAGCTCTCCATCAAACCAGGTAGGTCTCTGGTGAGTAGATAAGGATTGGACACAAATGGGTGTGATTGAATCGAAAGTGGCAGTGACTGCTCTACTAAAGGCCACCACTGCCTCCTCCATTCTAATCGCACACACAGTCTCCACACTCAATAGGTCCAGCACCACCTGTAGTCCTGTTGGGTACAGCCTGCTTAAAGGGCGGTACCGGACCATCTCCACAGAGGATGGACTCCTGGGAGGGCCCAAACGTGAACTTCACAGTACTATGATCCGACCAAATCACTGGATCAACAACAAGGTCGTTACCCTCAAGGCCAAGAGTAAATACCAGGTCCAGTGTGTGGTCGCATGAGTGGGTCAATGAGGTGACAATCTATGCCCAGCACCTCCATATTCTGTAGGAGATCACACCCAAATGATGAGAGTCCATCGTCGACCCAGGCATTGAAGTCCCGAAGAATTAACCATCTGGGAGACTCCAACATCAGGCTGGCGATGAACTCTCCGATCTTCTACATAAATTTCCTCTCCCTGCCTGGTGGGTGGTAGGGCAGGAGGATCCTGTAATCCATACCGTGACCCCCTTGTGTGGCAACACACTTAAAAGACCAGGTAGGGCCCATTGGTAGCACCGTGAGGCCCAGGCTGGTTTTATAACAAATGGTCACACCCTTGCCTCTGCAATCCTTCCTCAGGGTGTGTATCATGGAGTACCTAGCCGGCACTGCTGCCTCCAATATAGGAGTAGCATTTTCATCCAGTTAGGTCTCTGTGATGCACGCCAGGTCTACCGAGAATATCAAGTCCGCCATTATGGCAGTCTTGTTTCTCATCGACCTGGCATTGCACAACACATCCCAAGTAGGATGAGGGGAGACTGCTGAATCAGCTAACTGCCCACTTCCCAATGTGGAGCCCTTAGGTACGGGAATCAGGTAGTGTAGTCCCCTCTTCAATTCCTATTTCACCCCAGAGAGTCTCCTCATTCCCACCACCTGAATCCGCAACTCCCCAGCAATCACTCATGCATGCCCACCTCCTGACCCCCCCGAGCAATTCCCAATGCCCTACTGTTCCTATAAATCTCTGCAGAAAATGCAGGGGGATTGAAAGGGCAGAGGCCATGGAAACGGGCTGTCAAGTAACTGCACCTTATGGGCCTCCTTCCAGGCACATCTTAACTATTCAATAAACAAATATCTTTAAAAAACCCTCAATTCACACAATACACTACCAACCAACCACTCATCCACCATTCCTACCACACTCAAACTAACTCCAAATAACCACTCTACCCCAAATCAGTTTTAAACAATAAATCCCCACCCAAAACCTTTCCCTCTTAAACAGTCCTTCAGTTAATTCCCTCAAAGGAGAAGGGGAAGATAATATCCAAGTCTGTGAGGTAACTTTTCTATATGCAAAAAGATTCTTCAAGGTATAATAAGCCCAGGCAGTCACTCTCACAGGAGGGCACCTTTTAAGAGTTCAATGACATTAGAATCAGCAAAAACTAAATGTCACGCTGGGCGGAACACCTCAGAACTGATGGAAAACACCTTATGCAGTCCAGGCTCTCACCACTGACACTGCACATAAATTTAATCCTAGTCAGTCTTATTTGTGGAGATCATTGAAGGACAGCTCACCACTAAACATACAGCGAGCCCTTGTTCTTACACTTTATTCTTATAGTGAGACCCTTTTTTATGGAGGCAAAAAAAAAAACAGTACCTTATTCAGGTTGTAATCGTAGCAAGGGCAACAGCAATGCCCTGGCTTCACACAGCTTGCACCCTCATTTCTTTCATATCAGGAGGACCCAGCAGCAAACACCTGCATAACTGATGTCCAAACAAGCCTGCTCCAAAAACTGACCGACCAGCTATCGCCTGCAGTACACCTGGCAGGCTCACACCACTCCCGGGACTGCAACATGCTGACCCAGTTCCTTAGCTAGTTGAGTCCTAAAATGAGAAGGCTCCTCTTCAAGCACTCCCAGATCTTTTGAATACTCTGTCCACTCACCAGCAGACAGCAGAAGATGTTCCGCACTGGCTCCCAGGTACTAACCCTCCTTGGCCACCCAGGATCATGCAACTCCTCTACTCAGCTGTTGCTCCAATTGCCTCAACAAAAGCAATCCCACAGCAAACTCCAACCATGGCCACTCCTCCAAGACACAAATGGCCGTGACTCCCTTCAGAGCTCTGAAGAGTCTTCAGGCTACCTGGCTCCACAATTCAAATGCAAAAAGGTAGGACACCACCTTGCAAGACTTAACTAACTAAAAAATAAAAACTATGCTCCTAACCAACTTCACTTTTTAGTCCCCATCTATTGCTTCCCATCCCTACACCTAAAAACTAGCTAAAACACAAAAATGAAATGACTAAGATTAAAAAAATCTCACTTCAGTTGTTCCCCCTTACTGATGGCAGCGCAGCACAGCCACCACCATCATCATCATCCCTTGAATACTGCTGAGATGATGTCATATATGAGAGAAAGAGAGATGCCAGCTGTGCAGATGTATTCTAACTCTACTAACCATATTCAAATGCGGATAACTTTAAAATGAAAAATGATAGCATGGTACTGTGAGCACGGAAGTTGTTCAGCACTAAAGTATATACAAAATGAGTGGTGTTTCATTTATAGATACCTTTTAATTTTTTTAAAAATTGCAAAAAAGCAGCAGAAAATTAAATTGTCACTTTTTCAACAAACAAATACAAGTAACTTTAAAACAAAAAATGATAGCATGGTACTGTGAGCATGGCATTTGTTCAGCACAAAAATATCTACAAAATGAGTGGTGTTTCATTTACATATACCTTTTAGTTTTTTGATGATTAGCAACAGAATAGCAGAAAATTCCATTTTTTTCACCTTTTGAAACAAACAAATGCAAATAGCTTTAAAACAAAACATGATAGCATGGTACTTTGAGCAGAAAAGTTGTTCAGTACAAAAATATCTACCAAATGAGCAGTGTTTCATTTAAAGATATATTTTATATCTTTTATAATCAACAAAAAATGGAGGAAATAATTTTTTTTTCACTTTTTGGAGGTATGGCATAAATAGAGTATGCTACCTCCCTACTGGAAACATTGTTGATGCTTTTTGTTCTCATGCTGATTGACCTGATGACATCACTTGTGGCTTCACCACTCATGATGTTGTTGGGTCAATTGGCAGTCGAACAAAAAATATTAACAATATTTCCAGTAGGGGGTATCATATCCTTTGTATATTCTTTTTTTTTTGTTAGTCATTTTTCTTACCTTGGCCCCCGATCTGCCAGTCACATCCAGGCATCTCACATTCACCAGCCTCCGTCCAGATCACCCTAACTCCTAGTTGGGCTTACATTGCATACTGCTGCGGCTTGCCCCCCCATGGCGGGGCGGCTGAGAGGCCCTTTTGTCTCCACTGACACAGGATCCAGTAACTTCAGTGAGCCCTTAGAGCTGGGCATCCTGCTGAATGGCCATCAAGCTGCTGCGACCAGTGCCATTTTCCCTGTTCCTGGGTTGGTGTGAACTGAGGCATGCAATGACGCCAATGAAGGGAGTGTGCACGCGTCTGCACACGCTCCCTCCCGGCGCCATGCCCTAAGTTCACTCCCTTCTGAGCAGTGCCAGCACACCACCCCTGCCTCCACCAGAGGTTGCTAGCACACTGACAGCTGGTTGTTGAAAAAGTGACAAACAATTGAATTTGCTGTTGCCTTTTTTGCAATTTTTTTAAAAAATTAAAAGGTAAATATAAATGAAACACCACTCATTTTGTAGATATTTTTGTGCTGAACAACTTTCATGCTCACAGTACCATGCTATCATTTTTCATTTTAAAGTTATCCACATTTGAATATGGTTAGTAGAGCTAGAATACATCTGCACAGCTGGCATCTCTCTTTCATATATGACATCATCAAGGAAGCCATATTAGGATACTGAGAGTGGGATTTTTTGAATAAGGAGAACTGTTTTTACAATTTTCAAATGTTATGAAACTGCATTCATCCTACATTAATAAATGTAGTTTCAGTATAAATGCAAATGACAGCCTCCACTTTACAAGCCTATGGAGTCATTTAAAAAAAAAAAATGTGCAAAAAGATGGTTTAGGTGTCCTTTAAATGTCAGAAACAGAAGAGTGATTAGAAAGCATTCTGAGAGTTGGCTGCCTTTTCACAAAAAGCCCCACAGACAGTATGTGGTGGGTGTCTGTCAGAGTTTCATGGTTCACACTGGTGCTTTAACTACTAAGTGATAAGGGCTGGTCAGAGTAGACTTGCCTGCTTTTTGACAACATCATTATCATCATCATCATCTTAGAGGTCGGTGCCAGTTGTACAAATTACAGCACTGGCACTTCCAGTAAACTCATCCACAGTCACATTGTTCACTCCTTCTCATCTCATTTCACTAATCATGCCGTTTAAACATTGGTTTAATTGTTTTTTCTACAGATATGTGGATTAAAAGCAGTCTAAAATGATGTTTTAATATACAGTTACCATGAAACAATAAAGGTTATAAAAGGTTCTAATAAGGAGCCAGACCTTTTTTGCTCATCAGAACATTTCAGAACCTCAAGATCTTTTGAAGTTCTACCATCCCTAACTTTATCTACTATAAAAGATAATACTTTTTGTTTCAACTCAAATGGCAATTCATAAACCAAATCTGGATAAAGCATTAATCAACATTCTGTTATTATATTTTCTACAATAGTACTAAAAGCTTGATTTATATGTAAGTAATAAGCCATGATTGGGTGTGCATAAAAGGATTTTAATGCATGCCCCAGGGGCGTGCCAAGGCATGAGGCCGAAGACCGAGTGTCCTTACACCCCTTGGAAGTGCACTAAAATCCTTTAATGCACACCCTGGAGTGGCTTATCACACTTATAAAATGGGCCACCATCATAAAAAAAATCAGTTTAATTTACTGTGATAGGGATTAAAACTTATTTACTCTTTTCAAAAGAATACACAATACATTATCTCTAAAACATCTAAAAACTGAAAAAAGTAGTCCCTATTAATGTATAAAACAGCATATCTCAGCAATAGGTTAACTAGTACAATACTTTGCAGTACAAGTATTTATTAGTAGAGTTGGTTGAAAATAAATATTTTCTCTGTAACATGTAAATGTTATCATATAAATGCACTACAACATCTGTAAATTTGTAAAACATAAGCAGTTTTTAAAAGTTAGTTTTCATTACACTGTAGTTATATAGTTTTGTTAAAGGCAACATTCTCTTTATTTTTATTTTTACTTATGTGTTGTGGTCTAGTACATAAAAGGAAAACTGCTGTAGGATTGAGGTGAAAGGCTAGTAAGAAAAAAACTTTAAACTTGCCAGGTTGCCTTTTTTTTGGTGGGGAAGGGGGGTAGATTTAATCTGAAAACACTTATAGATGATTCAAATGTACGTGCTTTTATTAACGTCAGGAATGTATTTGAGCAGTTTGGGTCTCCTCTGCCTATGTAACTGTGTTTTACTACCTTTTCTCTTTGTTTATGAAGTATTACTGTATTGCCTACTTTCTTCATTTGTTTTTCTGTTTTCCCCACATTCAAGACATAGAATGTTTATCATGGAATACAGGGATTCAAAATTCTGCTATGTTCCACTGGTAGAATGTTACTCTCCTAACTTACTGTACACACAGACAACAAAGGCCTGTTTTAGAGCCAGAGACTCAATTATCTCACTGTCAGGCAAGCAGAAGAGATTTCCCTGATGACCTCGTAAAGACAGAAGGGGGAGGTCACTGTTAGTAAACAAACAATTGTAATGAAAACTATAAACAATACTTAATGTTTCCAGTTTGTTTAAGTGTGTAAGGAGAGTGTGGTGATCAGGGAAACATTTAATTAATTATTTTTTCAATTTAAGGTAGTTTTATTTTTAGAGACCAGTTGAAGGTTTTTTACAGTGTAAAGGTAGCAGCCATGTTTGTGATGGAAGATCAGTTCTGGTTGCAAGGTGACTGATGGAAGATAGTTCTGGTTGTAGGATGACTGATTTGCTCATTGTGTGATGTGGTTTAGGACCAGGATGACTGTGCAATATATAGAGATTTAATGTACAGTCAGCTGATGTCTCTTGGCCAATGAGATTTCTAGATTTTTTCTTGTCATTTTATAAGTAGTCCTAAATATGCTTGATCTTGCTGTACATTCCTAACAGTGTGTAGCCCATGACTATTAAAAATGCTAAGACACTCTGTGCTATAATAATGAGTATAAACTATATCTTGTTCAGTTACTATTTTTTCAAAACCTTTGGCTTCACCTTCTGTTAGGTCAAGCTTATCTTTATAATAAAAATCTGCTGGTGCTCCTTCATGTTCCTGGAAGTATTGGAAACACCAGAGTAAAGTACACATAGTGATCAGTGTGTGGTTCAATTACAAATCCTGTATTGTACCAAATTTTATCAATATTACTAGAACATATACCATATGAATATTTAATTTGACTAACAAGGTATTCAACATATGTGTGCTGTAACAGATCGTAGGTTAGATATTTCTTCTCTTTGTCGAATATCATATATTAGCAATGCTGAATAGAAACATAGAAACATAGAAGTTGATGGCAGATAAGGACTGCAAGGCCCATCCAGTCTGCCCATTTATTTTTCTACCTTATGAATGTGCCATTGGCCTTTGTTCTGTCAATGACCTATCTATACATACTCATCTGTATTGCTCTCTTATGCCTATCCCATGCCTGTTTGAAGCCCTGCACTGTATTCATATCCACCACTTCCTGAGGTAGGCCGTTCCATGCATCCACCACCCCTTCTGTGAAAAAGAACTTCCTCATATTACCCCTTAATTGGCCTCTCTCTAATCTCATGTTGTGTCCTCTTGTCCTGCTATTTTTCTTATATTGAAACATGTTAGACTCTTTCACCTTGTTAATGCCCTCAAGGTGTTTGAATGTTTCAATCATATCACCTCTCACCCTCCTTTGCTTTAGGGTATACATATTGAGCTCAGTTAATCTGTCCTCATATGTTTTCTGATGCAGTCCCTGCACCATTTTGGTTGCCCTTCTCTGGACTGCCTCAATTTGGTTAATGTCCTTGTGAAGGTGTGGCCTCCAGTACTGCACGCAGTACTCCAGATGGAGCCTAACCAGTGTCTTGTAAAGAGGAATTATTACCTCCCTCTTCTGACTTGCAATACCCCTACTAATACACCCCAACATCCCTCTAGCCTTACCTACTGCTTTAGTGGTCTGCTTGGATGATTTCAGGTCATCAGTGATGATGACGCCCAAGTCTTTTTCTTCCCTTATGACTGCCAGCAACTCCCCTCTCATCCTGTAGGTGGCTTCAGGGTTTCTCTTCCCTATGTGCATGATTTTGCACTTCTTTGCATTAAACCCCAGTTGCCACACTTCCGACCATTTTGCTAGTTTATCCAGATCTCTTCTCATTCTGCCCATCCCATCTGGATCATCTACTCTTTTGCAGATCTTGGTGTCATCTGCAAACAGACAAACCTTACCCTCCAGTCCACCTGCAATGTCACTGATGAAGATATTGAAGAGGACTGGCCCCAGGACTGATCCCTGAGGTACCCCACTTGTGACTTGCATCTCTTCTGACTGTATACCATTTACCACCACTCTCTGTTTTCTGTCCGTCAACCAGTTTGCCACCAGTTGACCAATGTCTGACCCACCCCGAGCCTACCCAGCTTATTAATCAATCTTCTATGTGGAACAGTATTGAAAGCTTTGCTGAAGTCAAGGTAGGCAACATCAACTGCTCCCCCTTGGTCCACCACTCTGGTTACCCAGTCAAAGAAATCTATGAGATTAGTTTGACAGGACCTTCCTTTTGTAAACTCATGCTGTCTTGGATCCTATGGTCCTATGGATTCCAGGTATTCTTTCCTTCAGGAGTGTCTCCATAATCTTGCCCACTACTGAGGTAAGACTGACTGGTCTGTAGTTCCCTGCCTTCTCCCTGCCACCGCTCTTGTGGAGCGGGATCACATGAGCCCTTCTCCAGTCTTCTGGGACCTCTCCTGTGCTCAGAGACTCACTAAACAGTTCTGATAATGGCTCTGCTTGTTCCACCCTTAGCTCCTTTAGTACCCTGGGATGTAGGCCATCAGGTCCCATTGCCTTGCCCACCCTGAGATTATCGAGCTCTTGTAGAACCCTTTATTTTGTGAAGGGACTAGTGCACACCTCCCTCCCTCCTGTGTCCATGGTGCTGAGCTGTGGGCCCTGCCCTACCTTCTTTTCAGTAAATACTGAGCAGAAGTATCTATTTAGGATAGATGCTTTTACATGGGCCTCCTCCTCACAGGCACCCTTATCCGCTTTGATCTTACCAATACCCCCTCTGGACTTTCTCCTTCACTAATGTATCTATAGAAAGTCTTGTCACCTTCTTTTACTATTCATGCTAGTGTTTCCTCATTTTGGGCCTTTGTCTGCCTTACTGCCTTCCCTGCTTCCCTTAGGGAAGTTTGGTATGCCACCCTATCTTCATCCTGCTGCGTTCCCTTATATTTCCTGAAGGCCAGCCTTTTGGCTCTGACCTTTTCTGTTACTGTGTTTGAGAACCAAAGTGGTTTCCTTCTTCTTTTGCACTTCCTTTTCTCACTAACACAATGGGATGTTGCTTCAAGTATTGTATCTTTAATGCTTGCCCATTTTGCCTATATCCCCTCACCTGTAATTCTTTCTGCCAAGGCTAGCTTAACTCTGTTGGCCATCTTATCAAAGTCAGCTCCTCTGAAATCCCATATTTTTGCCTTGGAATGGGATGATTTTGTTCTAGTGGCCAAATTGAACCATACCATGTGATGGTCACTGGCACCCAGGTGACCTTCTACCTGGAGATCTCTGATCCTTTCCCTGCTAGTTAGTACTAGATCTAGGATAGCCCTGTCTTTTGTGGGTTGTTGTACCAGTCTTTTGAGGCCTTCCCCCTGCAGGGAATCCACCATGTGTCTAGTTCTGGCAGATGTCCCTGCTGGTATTGACCAATCTGCATCTGGCATGTTGAAGTCTCCCATTATCAGAACCTCACCTTTAGCTGTCATGTTTTGTATATCTTCTAACAGTAACATGTCTATGTCCTCCCCCTGGTCTGGAGGCCTATACACAACCCATTTGTATGGCTGTCCCATTTCTGTTTCCAGGGTGACCCACAGTTCTTCTGGCTCCTTATGTGTATTCTGAATTTCTGTAGCTTTGATATTTTCATTGACATAAAGGGCCACTCCACCCCCACTTTTTGCACCTCGGTCTTTTCTGAACAATACATAGCCAGGTACTGAAGTCTTCCAAGTGTGGTTACTGGTAAACCATGTCTTGCTAATGGCTACTATGTCCAGTTTAGCCTCTATCATTATTACCTGCAGGTCTGGGATCTTGTTTCCCAGACTGTGAGCATTTGTGTACATGAATTTACATTTTCCAGATTTCGGTGTGTTAGTTGTTGAGTGAGGTCCAGTGTTTCATATGGGAAGCCGGTTCTTTTTCTTTACCTGGTGATACAAATGAACTACAAACATGCTGAACTCCTGTTTGACCACTAGCTGAGGGGGAGGGGTGTGTGACATGTGGACAGCCAGTTCTGAGTACACTCTGATTTTTTTGTGATATAAAAATGTGTTATGGACTGTCTCTCATGAGACATGCTGAGACAGCATGTGACATCACACACACACAACCAGGTTTTAGATAAAAAGGTGTTACCTGGAAGGCCAGAAGCTAATTACAGACTAGAACAGGCCTTAATCAAGAATCTCCTGTTTATCCAAGTTAAATATAGCTTTGCCTGCTAAGAGGGAAATCACTAGCCATTTTATGACATTTCGAGGAGGAAATCAGGTTTGGCACACTGGTGCAAAATCATAAATGCTTTGATGTCTGTGTGAGAGGGGATACTGCTCATAGATGAAAGGAAATTTACAGACTTGATTGGGGAAGTCACATGGGGAAAGGAGTTTCTGCTTTTGTAACCTAAATTAACTTTCCTTCTAAAATGATAAAATACCCTGGGTGTATGATTTTTAATAAACAGAGGAGGAGCTAGGTGACCTCACACAAAAGGGTTGGTGAAGACAGTTTTTTAAACAGTATTCTTTTTCCTTCAGAAGCACTTTTATCTACACTGTGACAAAGAAACATCTTTGAATACTTTAAGCAAGTATACATGTAGAGAGAGACAAAATCTAAGTACTGTGGTAGGAATTGCACTGTTAAAACCTTGTTCTTTTAAAAGATTGTATGGTTCTAGTAATATGGTTCTGTATTTTATGTTTTACATACTTTTATCTATTTTAGTAAAACTCTATTTTTAGAGCCTACTTGGTCTGTCTTTGAATTTATTTTCTTTAACAAGTGAAGTATATATAGTTAAAGCAGACACTGTGCATAAGCTTGAATGGTGATACCAAACTGGAAAAAGATAAAAGTAATCTGGGGTCTTTATTAGAGTTTTTATGGTTCATTTTGTACACCTGGTTAGATGCCCATAGGCAAAGATATCTGGCCCCCTGAGGACAGAATTATCTGAGCCAGTGCACTGGGTACGCTAGCAAGAGGTTCACAGTTTGAATCCCTCCAGAACTGAGACCAAAGGTTGATTCGAACCCACAAAACAGAAGGGTTACCCTGCTTCTGTTAACTGTTCACAAGACTGCACTCAGAGGTTGGCACTTTGGGAGTAGAGGGCCTGACCTGCTGAGTGGGCTTGTGACAGGGTATTCTTCCCATTTGACGTATGGGGTGCTGCACCCCACTCCCCATTTGCTAGTTTAAATATTCTGCAAAGACATCAAACTTCTGCCCCAATGCACTGACACCCTCCTTAGTCTGATGCTGTCCATCAAATTTAAAGAACTTTAACTCCCCAAACTTGCCAGTTCCCTACAAATTTGTGTCGTTTTTCCTGGCACCAGCCCTTGAGCCACATGTTTAGCTCCCCTATCCCCCCTTCTCTAAACTTCCATCCATCTGTTCCCCTCTCCCAGACTGGCAGGATCTCAGAGAAGGAGATGCCGGATGAAATGGATGATAGTTTGTCATCCAGCCTGGTCAGGTGTTCCTTGGTCTCCACAACTGACAGGCTGGTGAGATTGTTAGTCCCTATGTATACCAGGATGTCAATGTTTTCTCCTGCTTCCTTAACAATTTTAACAATGTGGTCAGTGTCTCTCCACGCTGATGTACCTAGGAGACCTCTGACCATTACCCCTGGCTGGAGATACATATCAACTCCCCGAATCATGGAGTCTCCTATGATAAGACATTTTTTGGATTTCCTTTTAGCTTTTTTTGTTTTGGTTCCTGTTTTGGGCCACACACACACATACTGTAGCTTGGTCAATGGGTCTAAGCTCTTTTGGTTGATCATGCCACTTGAGACCTTTTGTCCTAGCATAGCCTTTGCATTGTTCAAATATAGACAACTCTTATCTGTCATAGGGTAGAGTGGTTACTTCCAGTATTAATTGATCTTTGTTCATACTGTATTTACTGGAGTGGCAGGTGGATTTAAACCTCTGTCTCCAGACTGGACAGCTAGCATATGAACCTTTCTACCACAAGCTGCATTGATCTTTACCGCAGACTGTGCCTGATCTACAGCTCTTTCTCCCTACCACTATGATTCCCTGTGTTTATCCCATGTATTCTTCAACCCTACCACTGTTTTCACCCTACCACCTCCACTTGAATGCTGTTCCAGGAATCCACCACCTTTTCTATGAAGAAGTACTTCCTCACATTTCTCCTGAATCTACCCCCTCCAGCTTCATAGCATGCCCCCTTGTTCTTGAACACCTTTTCTTCTGAAAAAATACTCCTCTGCTATACCTTATTTACCCTCATTGAGGTATACTATGGATCACACTATGAGATAATTGGGACCAAAAGGCAATTGCCCATTAGAAGGTCCCATCACATAACCCTTAGTGCCACTTTATATCAGTATTCAATACCCAACTATCTAATTTATCTTTAAAAGTAGATACATAGTTGCAAGTTATTACGTCTAGTGGCAGTGCATTCCAGGTGTTAACCACCCTGTGTGAAAAAGAATACTTTCCTTTATTCCTGTTGTGTTTCAAACACCTGAGCTGCAAAGGATTACCTTTGGTTTCTGTTTTGTCTTGTTTAAACTCAGATCCAGTCTCATTAACTAAATATGGGTCATTCACAATGTCCCACATGAGAAGTAGATCACGGTGAAGTCTTCTTTTCTCAAGAGTCATCAAATTTATTCTACTTAATCAATCATTATAACTTAGTTCCTTGATTACATTCATTAATTTGGTGAATTTTCTTTGAACTCTTTCAACGCAATTCATTTCATTTTTTAAATATGGATGCCAAAATTGAGATCCACAGTCCAAATTTGATAAGACATAAGATCTAAACAGAGCTAATAAGACACTAGGGCCTCTAGAATTAATATTTTTGAAGACTGACCAGATAATCTTATTTGTCCTTACCATGACCTCATTGATATGTCTCCTATTAGAAAAATCACTGGTAACAAATATGCCAAGGTCCTTCTCCTGTTGTTTTGATGCCAAGTGTTTCTCATATAAAGTGTAGTTGTACTTAATATTATCTATATATAGACTATAGAGATTCTAGTATAGAAGTTGGAGAAATAGGTGGCTTCGATTTTGATTATATTTCCCCGGAAATTATACAATCTGAACTTTTGAAATTGGATACTTCCAAGGCGAAAGAATCAGATGAGATTCCCTCTACATTGCTGAAATATGCAGCACCTTGTGTGGCATATCCTTTGGCCTACATTTTCAATTTATCTATTGAAAGCGGGGAATTTCCAGATGGATTGAAGACTGCAAAGGTTAGACCTATATTTAAAGGTGGAGACAAGAGCGAGTTGGGCAATTATCGGCCCATCTCGCTCTTGTCTCAGATTTCTAAAATATTTGAAAAGATTGTATCTTGTCAGTTGAAAGGCTTTCTTGAGGATAACAATAAATTGGTATCTTTTCAATCAGTATTTAGGGTACTTCATAGTACACAAACAGCATTGATAAAGGTTGTAATCGATCTCCAGCTGAGTCTGGACAGGAAGTTAATGACAGGTGCTCTATTTATAGATCTTTCAAAAGCATTTGATACCCTCAACCATCGGGTACTCCTGTCCAGACTCAGTGGGATTGGCTTGTCCTCTCGATCAGTTAAGTGGTTTTCTTCTTACTTGATGGACCGAAGACAATTCATAGAAGTGGGCTCCTATAAATCTAAGATACTGGAAATAAAAAATGGAGTACCGCAGGGTTCGATCTTGGGGCCTTTATTATTTAATGTTTATATGAATGACCTCAAGATTGTATCTACACTTGCACAGTGTCATATGTATGCTGATGACACTGTGCTGTATGTTGAGGGAGATACTGTAGAATCTATAAATGAGAGGCTGCAACTGGCCTTTGATGAAATTCAGGATTTCTTTAAGATGAATTACCTTATCCTAAATACTAACAAAACACAATCATTGTTGTTTAAAAATAATAACAATAAAAAAGATTTGCATTTGGAAATATACACAGCCGATGGCACTGCCATCAAGCAGGTGGACTCATAAAAATATCTTGGGGTCTGGTTAGACCCTCGTTTAGGGTTGTGTATATATATATATATATATATATATATATAAACTCTCTTATAAAAAATATCAATAGAAAATTGGGTGCATTGTATAAATATAAAAGGTTTATGACCAGAGAAGTCTGCCTGACTGTAGTTAACTCTTTGATACTTCCAGTGATGGATTATGGTGATCTGCTTTATGGAGGAGCCTTAGAAAAATATACAGGTAGCGTAGACTTAGTCTTTCGCATGTTAGCTCTTTTTGTTTTGGATGCCCCTTATAGAACACACAGGTGTCTACTCTTTAAGGAATTAGATTGGCTCAGTCCCATAGTGAGAAGAGATCTACATTTGCTTCAATTTATGATTAAAGTATGGTATAAGGAAGTACCCAACTATATCATTGACCTATTTGAGGTTAGAAATATCAAGGAAAGTCTAAGGGCCTCAACTGGAACTCAATTTGTTCCGCTTAAATGTAACCTGAATATAGGTAGATCTTCTGTGCTTGCCAGAGGTATTAGCCTATGGAATAGATCCCCTCCAGCTTTGAGAAGTAACAAAACCAAGCATAACATATGCTTAATTATGAAATGGTATATGTTTGCACTAAACAAGAGCACTATGTAATAAATCTGTTAGCACTTTAAAGTTTGATTGTTATGTCTTTTGGAATTGTTTTTTTTTTCATTTTTAATTTTATTTATTGTTTGTCAGTTGTTTTACTTGTTGTTTTGTATTCTGCTGTATTGTCAATTCATGTGGAATCTCCTAATGACATTTGGAACTTCATTGAAAATGAGCTATGCTCAATTGAAAGTATCCAATTATTTGTATTTGAATAAAAAAATGATTTACTACTACTTACTACTACTACATCTAAACCTACTGTACAGTAAATGCATAACTTTAGACTTTTTTAGGTTAAAACACATACCCATTTTAGAGGCCCATGCAGCCAGTGAATCCAAATCCTTTTGTATTCTTAAACAATCATCCAAAGTGCTGTTGATGCCACCAAGTTTGGTGTCATCAGCATATTTTATTGTTCAACTATTTAGGCCTTCAGATAAATCAGCAATAGGGACCCCACACAACACAGCACCTTTGGAAATGAGTCTATGACTCAAAGGGTTGAAATTCCAATTTCCTAAATAAATAAACTAGATGAGGAGATACCATTGATCACCACACTCTGAATTCATCTCACCAACCAGTAAGCTATTCATCTAATCATTATTGGGTTTATTTCATTAGATATTAATTTGTTAATAATTGCATCAAGGGGGACTAAATCGAAGACCTTACTGAGATCTGAAAAAATCTACTTATTTTTTCCAAAAAATACAAAAGATTGGTAATACATGAATGGCCTTTAGAATAACCATACTGTTCTTGATCTATATTTCTGACCATTTACATTATTTTATCCTTAACATAACTTTCAGGCAATTTACAAACAATGGAAGTGAGGCTGATAGGACGATAGTTCTCCACAGACTGTCTGTTCCCCTTTTTGTAAAGAGGTATTATATTCGCTGTTTTCCATTCACTTGTAACCTCTCTGGAGTTTAAACTCCTTTCAAACAATAGTTTTATAGGATATAATAAACCCTTAGCCATTATTTTAACATGGAACCAATATTTAAAGGCATTTAAAGGCCTCTATCATATCTCCCCTCTCCTTCCTCTGTTTCAGGTTGCACATATTAAGGTCCTTGCATCTCTCCTCATAGGGCTTTTGATACAGACCCTGCACCATTTTTGTTGCCCTCCTCTGGACCTCCTCCACTCTGCCTATGTCCTTCCAGAGATGTCGTCTCCAGAACTGGACACAATACTCTAGGTGGGGTCTTGCAAGCGATCTATACAGAGGCAATACCACCTCCGTCTTTCTGCTGGTGATAACACTTCCTACGCACCACAGCATCCCACTCTCCCTCTCTGCTGCCTTGTTGCACTGCCTGGCCACCTTTATGTCATCCGATATGATTACCCCAGGTCTCTTTCCTGCTTGGTGGTCATCAATACCACTGCACCCATTCTGTACTTGGCCCCTGGGTTTCTGTGTCCTAAGTGCATTATTTTGCACTTTTTCACATTGAAACCCAGCTGCCATACCCTTGACCACTCCTCTGGTGTTCTCAGGCTTTTGCTCATCCTTTCCATGCCCCCCCCCACGGAGTGTCCACCCTATTGCAGATTTTTGTGTCATCCACAAAGAGGCAGACCTTCCCTGCCAGCTCCTCTGCAATGTAACTTATAAAGACATTAAAGAGGACCACTCTCAGCACTTATCCCTAAGGCTCCCCACTGGTCACTCTCCCTTCCTTGGAGTGAACTCTGTTTACTACCACCCTCTGTTGCCTATCCCCTAACCAACTTTTTATCCTGTTTACCACCTTTGGACCCACTCCTAAACTATGCAGTTTTCTTATTAATCTCCTATGTAGAACGATATTGAATGCCTTATGAAATCTAAGTAAGTCATGTCCACCACTCCACCTTGATCTAATTCCTTGGTCACGCAGTCAAAGAAATCTATCAGATTCATCTGACATGACCTTCCCCTGTAAAACCATGCTGCCTTGGGTCTTGTAACCAACTGGATTCAAGATATTCCACAATCCTTTCCTTCATCAGTGATTCCATTAACTTTCCTACCAGCAATGTCAGTCTGAATGACCTATAATTGCCAGCCTCCTCCCTGCTACCACTTTTGTGTAGTGGGACTACATCTGTCCTCCTTCAGTCCTCTGGAACCACTCCTGTTTCCGTGAGCTGTTAAACAGAACTGTCAGAGGTGCAATCAGTATATCCCTGAGCTCCCTCAATACCTTTGTATAGACCCCATCTGGCACCATTGTTTTGTCCACCTTCAGATTAGCAAGTCCCTTCAGGACTCTCACCTCCAAAAAAGGACTGGTGTCCACCTCCCTTCCTTCAAAGCTTCTGTTACTTTGTTTCTGACCTTTCCTCTTCTCCTTCCTCTGTGAACACTGAACAAAAGTGTTTACTCAGGTTGTCTGCCTTTTCCTGGTCCCCCTCTGCACAGTCCCCCCTTCCCTTTTTAACCTTACAATCCCACCCCTGGTCTTCCTCTTTTCACTTACATACTGAAAAAAAAGTCTTGTCCCCTTTTGTTACCCCCTGTGCTATTCTCTCTTCAGTTTGCACCTCTGTGTTCCTTACTGCTCTCCCTGCTTCCCTTTGTTTCCCCCTCTACACCTTCCTATCCTTCTCCCTCTGGGTCTCCTTATACCTTCTGAATGCTACCCTTTTAGCTTTTATCTTTTCAGCCGACTCTTTTGAGAACCATAGCAGTCTCTTTTTCCTCTTGCTTTTGCTCACTTGTTTGATGCAGAGGTTTGTTACCTTTACTATGCTCCTGTTTATCTTCACCCACTGTGCCTCCACTCCACCCAGGTCTCCAGCCCTTGCTAGGTCATCCCTGATTCATTCACCCATCTTTTTAAAATATGCCCTCCTGAAATCCAGGACCCTCACCTATGTGTGGTTCAATTCCGCAGCCACCCTTATATGGAACCACACTGTGCGGTGATCACTGGTCCTCAAGTGACCTCCCGCCTTGATGTCAGAAACACCATCCCTGTTAGTGAGTACCAAGTCTAGTATTGCCCCATAACAAGTGGGTTCTCTGTCTAGTTGTCTGAGGAATGCCTCCTTCAGAGAGTCCAGGATGTCCCTGTTTCTAGCTGAAACTGCTGCTGGAAGGCTCTAATCCACCTCTGGTACACTGAACTCCCACAACAGGAGCACCTCCCCCCTTTCTGCCATCTTGCCAATGGCTACCACCGGTACCTTATCTAATTCCTTCCCCTGTGCTGGAGGACTGTAGATCACTCCAGTGCAAAGAGTTGCTCCATTCAGCGTCTCCAGGGTAACCCGCAGTATCTCTGCCTTCCCTGTATCTCTGTGGCTTTTATGCTTTCTGTCACATAAAGTATCACACTGACTCCTTTGCTTCCCACCCTGCCCTTTCTGAACAGAGTATAGCCTGATATGGCCATGTCCCAGTCATGGTTTTCAGTGTACCATGACTCATTAACAGCCACAGTATCCAGGTCAGCCTCTGCCATGATGGCCTCTAGGTCTGGAATCTTATTTTCTAGACTTCTATCATTCTCACACATGGTCTCCCAGATTTTGTTTGACAGCTGTTGAGTCTGAACAATGAAGTTCTCAATAAATGTCATTTTTTTACAGTAGTCTGCATACAGTCACACCACTGCCAGGAAACCCAACAGGATTAAACATTTCATTTTTAGCTTGCTGATAAGCACACTCACATCATAACTGTAATAAGGTAGTGTTTTGGCAAAATGGTAGCACACCCTGGTACAAACCAGACTAAGACCTCAAAAACCAAAAGATAATTGTTCTATAATGTAACAACATCTGCTCTGTCATCATTAATTGTCTCAACTCTCAGGCATGTATAGCATTGACAGCATTTCCCAAGTTTGCTGGGAAAAGGAGTCGTTTGTCAGGTCTTTGCGCTTCCTTATTGTTAATGGCAGTCCTCAGTGCCTGCATGCATTTAATTCAGATGTGTGCTTTTTCCAAATTCAGCTTTTTTCTCCATGTTTGGTAACTGTCACTAAGACAAGAATGGGACTGACCTACAAGGTCTAGATGTTGATCATTCACTGGTCTGATAAGATGTACAATCCTGGACTCTGATAAAATAACATATGTCAAACCAGCGACCGATCAAAATCTGGATGTTGCACCTCAGCCCCCTTCTTGCTCTGTCCTGATCAGTGCCTGTCCAAGGGTCAGGACTGCTGTCTTTGTTTCAAGCACTCTGTCCATTCTGAAAATGGTGCTGCTGGCTATCCATCAGTCAAGCTCTCATGCACACTCACACTGAGCTGTTCTGTAAATCTGAGCAGATGAGCAATAATGGTCTCAGCAAGTTTAAAGGGAAAAGGAGTCACATAATTAAGTACTATACATTAAGGAGCTCCTGACAGGATCTTTATCCTGATCGTATATAACAATTCAGTTCATGAGTTCAGTACCTATGAAGTTCAGTGCATTTTGAGGGGAGTAGTTGAGAAGGGTAGGGTCTTCCCTGCTGGGCTGCATTGGCCTTGGAAGTTGGATAAAACGTGTTCGGTGGGCAGGAGGAGAGGGCAACATGGTGTGCTGGTGGGAGGGCCAGGAAATTTTGGGAGCTGTATTAGGGGCAACTTGCTGGGCTGGGGTAAAGGGCAACATGCTGGTGTGGGAGAGGTCTGCAGACTGTAGGGAGGAGGGTAGCATGCCACGTTTTAGCACCTCTGCACTATTAATGTACAACACTTACACAGCAAACACTGTACAAGCAAGTAAACTTTTAGCCCTGACAAATGCTTGTCATATTAGTGTTTGAACACTTCATGTTTCATTATCAAGTAATAGAGTTTTATTTTTCACAAGAGAGGGTGGAAGAGATAAAAATAGTAACATATTTTCTCTAGGCAGCCCTTTCTTGCATAAAATATCTATGACTGTCAAATGCAGTATTCCTTATTGGCAGTCCTAAAGTCCATCTGGCTGTACCTACTCTCCAGACACAATAAATTAATAACTCCTCAAGATGTGGGGATTGTTTCAGACAAAGGCGTTGAAAAAACTCAGTTGGCATAGCACACTTATGCACACCCCTTCCTCCCTCCCCAACTTGGCAGGACATGATGGCAGAGAAAAATGAGTAATATTACTATTTTTTCTCTGCTGCCCTCTCTTTACAAAAATATCTGTGCTTGTCACATGTTCCTTATTGGCAGATCCATACTCCCTGTGGATATGCCTCTTCTTCAAACACAATAAATCAACAGCTCTGAGAGATGTGGGGATTGTTTCAGTCAAAGATGATGAAGAAACTTAGTTTGAATAGCACACTTGTGTCCCCCCCCCAAAAAAAAAACTTGGCCCGAGATGGTGACAGAAAAATCACACACACACACATACACCAACTTGGCAAGAAAGGATGACAGAGAAAAACAATAATATAACTATTTCTTCTTTGCCACATGCTCTTGCCAAAAATG
Source organism: Neoceratodus forsteri (assembly GCA_016271365.2). Taxonomy (NCBI): domain Eukaryota; kingdom Metazoa; phylum Chordata; order Ceratodontiformes; family Ceratodontidae; genus Neoceratodus; species Neoceratodus forsteri. Next base: position 867,802,683 of record CM028130.1, read on the forward strand.
TCTATGACTGCTACATACTCCTTACAAGCAGACCCAAACTCCCTCTGGTTATAACTCAGCCTGGTTATTCAAAGAAATTAGTGAGCGCTAACAGAGTTAGTGCCTCATTAACAGTGGTTTACACTGCTTAAAGAGGAGAATTGCTAGATGTGCCAGTTTGAAAGGTACAAGGCACTAACCAGTATGCCAGGGTGCCTATGCAAATTGCCTGATTACAACTAGCATATAGGCACTCTGGGATATACAAAGGTTTGTAGAGGTGTTGACCAGTCATTAGTGAAGTGCTAGTTAATGCTTTTACAAACCTGGTACTATCCACACACATGTTAGAGCGTCCTCCTTGCCCGAACCCTGTGCTGATAAGAATTACACCCATCCTTGGTGATCTAGTGGTTCCCCTGCCCCCCAATCACTGTTTTGATCACTGCTGCAAGTATCACCTGTTGTCTAATGGTCCTCCACCCATGATCAGTGTCCCAATCACCTTTACAATTATCCCCAGTTGTCTAGTGGTCCTTCTGTCTTCATTAGTGTCTCGATCACTATTAAATGTATCCCCGGTTGTCTAGAGGTCTCCTACCCCAGATCATTGTGCAGATTACCGGTACAATTATCTTAGGTAGTCTAGCAGCCCCCAGTCATCATGCCATCATCTTCCCATGCTGCAGCACAATGGTGACTGGCATTCACTCAAAACTCACCACCACTACCAGCCATCATCTGCCACACACAACTACTGTGAATTATACTAAGTGCCAATGCAGAGCTACCCCAGATGTGCACGGATTTAGACATATTACCAACAGACTGATCCAAGCCATATCTATGGCACTGTACATAGGCATGGCACCAATTCTGGAGAGTACCCAAGATACCACTGCCTCTCATAGACCATAAGGGGGATCATATCTAGCACAACCCCCAGGTTTGGTGTCATGCCACCATACAGTGCTATAGATATGGTCTAGTTACTGGTCTACTGGTAATATTTCAAAGTTTTTTTGCATGCGAGATAGTTCCATATTGGGATTTAGTCTAATTTACAGTATCTGTGTGTGGCAGGTGACAGCTGGAGATAGTGGCAAGTGGTGGGTAAGTGACAACTACTGTCTCATTCCGGCACAGGGGGGACAATAGAATGGGGACCAGGAGGGCCGCTAGATTATCAGGGATAATTAACCCTGATGAAGACAGTGACTGGGGGTTGGGGACCACAAGACAACCTGGAACAATTCTAACAGTGATTGGGACAGTGATCGGGATGGTGAACCACTAGGCAACTGGGGATAATTGTAACTATGATCAGGACAGTGATTGGGGCAAGAGATGACTAGACTACCAGGAATACATTTGACTGTGATTAGTACAGTGAGTGGGGGGAGTTGGGAGACCACTAGACAAATGGCAATGGGCCCTATACACTAATGGGGTGGAGTGGCTATGCGCACATATCTGGGGCGCATAACCAGTCCACACTCTGTGCACCCTCCACGTGGGATGCTCGAAGAGGAGTGCACAGCACATTTACACCCATTCCCCTGGCCACACAAGGAACAATGCACTGGGGGCGGGCGAGGGTGGGATGGCATTACACGCCATGCACTATGGTGCATGGTAGTGCTGACTGCAGGGGTGCATGGGGGTGCAGGGTACACCAGGAAGGACCCTGCCATGCACCCCATATATGGCCCGCACAAACCCTGCAGGACAGGGCAAACATCCCACCAACCCTCCAGGACTTTAAGAAATGGCCGCCAAACACTACCCACCTGCCCCTGCACACAGCAGTGAGTGTGGTGGCCCCCCCAAACACCCACAACACCCATACCCGTCACAGGGCAACTAGCACAAGGCTGCCACCCCTCATCCCCAGTGGCATCACATGTCAACCCCCCCCCTGCTTCTGGCGGTCATGTTACTCACCCCGCCAGCAGGCATGCCTCCCATTCCACTGCACCGCACCGGTGCCATTGGAGAGGTCTGGTGGCATTGCCCTCCTACCACCTGCCACAGCCGCCAGCCCTCGGACATCCGCAGTGCATGCTGCCAATGTGCACCCCACCACATAAGGGATCCACTGTTGGACCTATGCTGGGCATCCAATTGGATGCCCGGCTGGATCCGTGACTTTGTCTGTGCCTGCCCTGTGCAGACCAGAGAGGTGGCCGGTGGTGGTGAATGCTGCCGGTGAGCACCTATCCACAGGTGAGGAGCTGTGCACATGGGTTATGAGCCTTTGGGGCGTAACTTACACCCATATGTGCATAGGGCCTATTAATTGTAACATTGATCAGGACAGTGACTGGGGGTGAAGGAATCACAGCACAACTGTGGATATGTGGAGATACACTTTAGCATTAGGCTTAAGACCTGATGCCGCCCCTTTAAGAACTCTGAACAGAAATTGTTGTGTTATTAAAGGAACAATGCATGACAGGGTGTGTGTCATGCTGGGATAATGCCACCTCTGGGGGGGTTGGACACGAGGCTGAGGCTGCATGCCGAGTGCATCTAATGCCCCAGGCGTGACGTTATCCCAAACGACACACACCCTGGAGTGCAATATTCCAATTATACAATGGCTTGTTGTTATATATAAAATAAAAAAATAATTTTAAAGAATGTTTTTATTAGTTAGGAAAAATATTTTTGTTTCTTAACAGGTCATCCTAATGGACATCTACATTGGTTCACAGTGCTGAGACTAGACCTGTGGCGTTATGCTGGGATAACGCCACTGGTCCAGCCCCAAAATGACCAATCACAGTCCAAGATTCTTTCTTGCTATTGTGTAATACTGTTTTATGAGGGGCTTGAGGGGAATCTCTGGAATTCTCAGTGGTCAAGCAGTTGGTGTGAGTCTGCTGTCCAGGCTAGACTCTTTTGGTATGCTGTCTCTGTAGTATGAGAATAAACTCCTTTACTTCTACATTTATTTTATGCATCGGTCTGTTATTTCTATGGTCCAGAAGGTGTCCACCACAGAAGCAAGAGATGGGGCTGGCAGATCTTGGAAGAAAGTAAGGGTCCATTGTGGCAGATCAATACCTAAATGCCACAGATACTTTGTAATGGTGATCAGGACAATGATCGAGGTGGGTGGCACTAAACTGACAGTGTGTAATGTTTGCTCCTGGCTTTAATGAGGTCATAATGAAATACAAATGACCCCATAGTGCCTTGCCAAGGCTATGGGGTGGTTTGCACGGGTGGGGGGGTTGAATATGGCAGATTGCTTTGCAGGAACAACTGCCTTTGCGAGTGCTAACAGTTTGTTAGTTCCTGGCATCCTCATAGCTCCCAAAAGGCCACATATATTATGTTGCCAGTAATGGGCTACGGTTTTTGAGCAGCAGATGGATTAGTGCCTGCATCATTTGAGCTGGTGTACTGAGGCATTACGTTTACCACCCACAATGTGCTTTAAGCATGTTCCATTATACCTGATGTTTGCTCTGAGCATTAATTAGCTCCTGGAGCTATTAACAAGCACTCTTCCAGGACTTAGAATATCCTGGTCCTCCTCTCCAAAACAATAGAATAAGCAACTCAGCAAGCTGTGGGGAATTTCAGGCAACAACAATGAGGAAACTCAGTCTGAGTAATACACTTGTTCACATCCCCCACTTTACATTGGCAAGAGATAGAGTAATGTTACTATTTTTTCTCTGCCACCCTCCTTTACCAAAATCATTAACACATTGCCACTGCCTTAACTCTAGGCTCTCTGCTATAGTGGCACACCTGCCTTGCCCCAACACTGTAATACTATACATGAACTCAACTAACTAGACTCAGGACCTTAAACCTTGTTGATCCCACATGGCAAGGGTTGGTACCATAACATCAATGGCAATCTGGTGGCATTATTTATGTCCATTTGTTCATACCTGACAAATCTTGGGCTCATTTTATAGTCACATTAAAGAGCAAGTCCAGTCAAAAGTGCGACATTGCAGAATTAGAATAAGCATGCCCCCAATAAATCTCACACAAAAATTAGGTTTCTATGTTACTTCATTTTAAAGTTATGAGCGCTTTTGTAACCCTAATATCACTCCCTGTTCAACAAAGTGAGTTTCAGTGAAGGGCCACTGATGATGTCGTAACCTGAACTTAGAGGCTAGTCCTCCCTGCCAGCAACCTTATAGGACCCGTTCCTCCAAATTTTAAGAAACTGTAGCTGTAGTAATCATTAAAAAAAAAAACTAACATAAGGTTGACTGCAGTGCCTGCATTTCTAGAATGTTCCAATGCATAGTACAGTACTTTAGAATGTGTCAGGAGGTGGTTTTGGAATGTAGCACTAACCAAGATATACAATGTCTAGGTGGCGCACAATTATAAAATGATGGGGGGAGGGCATGCAGTCTCGGAATGTGGCAGGGATATGCCATCTTAAAATGTGGTGGGACTCTCAGTCTCAGAATGCAACAGGAACACACATTGAGGAATTTGGCAAGGACTGTCAATTTCGAAATATAGTGGGGATGCACACTTTTGGAATATGACAAGACACACCATTTATTCTGAAATTGCCTGTCCCTGCCACATTCTAGAATGGTATGCACCCACCACATTTCAAAATTGTTCATCACATCCCTTCTACATTTCAACATTGTGTGTCCCAGTCACATTCCAAATTTGCACATCCCCACCAAAGTCCAAAACTACACATTCCTGTCATGTTCCAAAGTTGTGTTTCAGTGCCACATTCAAAATTGTTTCACAGCCACATTCTAAAATTGTCACTGCCTCATTCTGAAATTGTGCATCACCACCACATTCCAAAACTGTGCGTCACCACCACATTCCGAAATTGTGTGGCACCACCACATTCTAAGATTGTGCCTTCCTGCCATATTCCAAAATTCTGTGTACATTTCCACATTCCAAAATTGCCTGTCATTGTCACATTCTGAAAATGTGAATCCCTCCATATTCCAAAAGTGTACGTCCCCACGACATTCTGAAAATGAGTGTCACTGCCACATTCTGATATTGCATGTCCAAGTCACATTCTAAAATTATGCATCCCTGCCTCATTCTTAAATTGCATGTGACTATCATATTCTGAAACTGCGTCACCGCCACATTTTGAGATTCCATGTCCACACCACACTGTGAAATTGCATCTTGCCACCACAATCTGAAATCAAGCATCCCAACCACATTTTTAAATTTTGTGTCACCACCACATGCCAAATTTATGCATCCATGACATGTTACAAAATTACATATCCCAGCCACCTTCATCAACTATGTGTCCCCTGCATTTCAAAATTGTGTATCTCTGCCACATTCTAATAATATAGAACATCACCAGATTATGAATTTTAGCATCCCTGCCACATTCCAAAATTACGTGTCCCAGCTACTTTCTGACTTTGTGTCACTGCTACATTCCACAGTTGCAATTTGGTGACATTTCGAAATTTCATATCAGCAGTATTCTAAAAATTGCGCACAACTTTGTCATCCTAAGGCCATGTTTGCCACTGCATTCCACCCCGACCCATCACATTCTGAAGCACTGTACGTTGTATCTGCACATTATGGAAATGCATGTGCTGACCCATCCATCATGTTTTCCTTTTTCAGTTGTTTACTACAACTGCAGTTTTATATAACATGGGAGAAATAAGTCCTATAAGGTAGTCTGCAGGGACGACTACACTGCAAGTTTAGGTCATGACACCATCAGTAGCTCTTCTTTGAAACTGGCTTTTTTTGAACAGGCAGTGAATTTAGGGTTATAAGATGACTTGTAACATGTAAACAAACTAACGTAGAGATCCCATTTTTGGTACGAGGCTAATGGTGGATATGCTGATACAAATTCTGAATTTATTGATGCTAGAAATTTGGTCTGGAGTCCCTCTTTAAGATATTCCAAGAGTTTATTGTAGTGAGAAAATGGTGTTTGTCAGGTGATGGATTGCCATTTGGCAATGCCTTGTGCCTCACAGCTCCCCGAAGTATGGTATTATCCTAACACATACTAGGCAGAAAATTTAATAATTTTAAAAGTAGTCTCTTGTCACTTTTTATTTCTGAAGTGTTTTTTTTTTTTTCTGTGTGCTCACTAGATGATTTCCTACCTAATATTATTGGATGTGATGTGAAAAGTAATGCTTTACCTGGAAGCAGACATTTCTGGTTTTATTCCTCCCACTACATCATCAGCATGTGACCTCACTCACTGTTACGTCACAAGCCCTCTGGCCTGATTGGCAACATGTGTCACAAGGTACCAGTCAAGCAGCAGGAGATGGTCTCTTCTTGGTTACTAATGATGTCACAGTCAGTGGGATCACAGTGCTGATGAAGTATAGGAAGGAGTAAAACTAACTATGTCAGCCTCCAGGCAGAGTGCTGTTCCACACATCACATCTAGTACTGTCTGGTAGAAAATCTTCTAATTAGCAAAACAGAAAAGGAAACAAGCTCTTCAGATATAAGAAGAGGTAGATGACTGTTTCTGAAAATTATTAATTCCAGGTAGTACATTAGCTTTTTAATGAAAGGTAAATATTGTTACCAAATCCTTGTACATACCCTGCTCAGTTGTAGTGGTAGTCTGCATATGCCACCCATGTGGTTGCTAATACATTACTGCTTTTCCTGTAGTGACATCAAAATAATTAAACTATTTATGTTCGTCTAGTCTTGTCCGATGATGATGATGATGTGTTTATTGAGACAGGGAGCTGGATTTTCTGGATTGCCGTAAGTCCGGAGTCATGTGATGCTCTTGCCAGAGTAGCAGCTCAATTCCAGCTCTCCTGTCTCTTCCACTACCTTTAACTTATTTTCTACCCATAAAATTGGCTTTTTTCTCCTCTATTCATATGGATAGTCTTCTATAGAGCCCCCAACATCTGTTTGAGTGATTCTGGGAGAAATATCTACAAAAATGACTGAAGGGGAGATAAAGGAAGCTCCTCCACGTCACTCCCCTCCACAGATGCTGGACATGCAGCCAAAAAGGTCAAAGGCCCAAAGTGCAGGTATCAGCCGTTCTGCTACTACCACTGCAGCACCCCCTTCCCCACTCTCGGAAGAGCGTTTTCTTGCTGAGTTTTTACCAGTCAAGGAATCCTTGAAAGAGCTCACAGTGGAATTAAAATCTTTGTGGGGTGATGTAAATGACCTTGGCAGATGAGTGGGGGATGTGGAAACTCAAACTTTATCTACTGAAAGATGGAGAGACCGGTCAGATGTGGAGTCTGCTAGCTTGCTGCAAAGGATCACCAAAAGGGAGCTAAAATGGAAGACTCTGAAGGTAGATGCTGCAGGAACAATCTCATTATTTTTGGTTTTCCAGAGGGGGAATGTCCCCATGGTCTTTTCCCAGAAGCTTCTGGAACAGCTGTCTGGTCCCTCCTTGAACAACTCCATCTACAGTATGTGGTGGAGCGAGCCCACTGCTCCCTCCACCCAAAACCTCCTCCTGACTCTCCACCAAGACCCTTCATTCTCAAGCTACTAAACATCTTGAATCGCCAATGCGTTTTGCAAAAAAACAGAGAATTGAGGGAAATTTGTTGGGAAGGCAACCGGCTTCACTTAACTCAAGTTCTTTCTGCTCCCACCTGACAAAAGCGTGCCGCCTTTAACCCAATTGTCACCCCTCTAATCGCAGCTGGTATCAAGTTCCTTATGAGCTACCCTGCCCGACTTCAAATCCTTGTAAATGATACCTGGCACTCTTTTGACACAGTAGAGCAAGCTACAACAGAGCTCAGAAGTTTACTCCCAGACCTCTTCAAGGACCACTAAAGGAGTTTATTCTGCCCACTATTTTGTATGTTCTTTCTATGGATCATTATTGAGCATAACACTTTACTGGTTTGCAAGTGGTTTGAATATGTTTTGGGGACTGCACTGGACTAGTTTGTTGTATGATGGAATTCCTACTCTTCTGAGGATCATTCTGGTATGGATCCACTACTCTTTTACTTCCCCTGGACTTTCTGGCACTACTGCAAGTCCTGCTCTGCTTTAATATACACAATGACTGCTAATCACAGAATATATCCCCCCCAGCAGCTCACTCCCTCTTTATCTACCAATACCTTGCATCTTTTGTTATCTTCTGCCTACTATGGAGATTGTAAGTTTTTCTCCTGTTACCTGTCCAAGGTATGAGAACAATTTCAATGCAAGGTCTCCCTTCACATCATAATTCCACTCTGCAACATATTTATTTTATTTTATTTTATTTATTTATTTAGTTTTTGTTGACTAGGTAAGTGTACTAGACAAATCCTGCCTATTTTCAGGCACGACCCGGGGGAAGGGGATACAGATGAATGCCAACTGTCCTTGAACCAGATTAAGCTGTTGGTGGTATTTTTAGTGAATGAGGGAAATTTGGCCAGGACACTGGGGAAATTTCTCTACTCTTTTCGATAAGTGCCATGGGATCTTTAACATCCACCTGAACTACCACCAATCCAGGCAGATGGGACCCCAGTTTAACGTCTCATCCGAAAGACGGCACCTCAGAAGTGCAGCACCCCTCTCATGCTGCACTACAGCGTCAGTACTGGGATATTAACCCAAATGCCAGATGTGGGAACTGAACCCACAGCCCTCTGATCTCCTGGCCTCAGAGGCGCGTGTGCTACCTACTGAGCCACTGACACTGCAATATTGATATTGCGATCCTGAATGCACAGATATAGACAGGATTTGGCTGCTGGAAGGACCTCTGTCAACATTATCCAGCTCAAGTCACCCTTGCAGCTGGCCAGGAACCCACTTACTGTCTGCTTAACTTCTACACTTGAGTCTCTGGTAGTTCGATGCGGGATCTTAGCTCACATCTCCCACTGGTCCATTGTACCTTGGTTTGACCTGATGTGGGACTGTCTTCTACACTGGGGTAGCTACCCTGCTATGTGGATCCCGGAAGATCAAATCCTGGACTCAAGAGACTCATAGGAGTATGGCACATAAGAGGTTTTGCTTCATATGAGGTACCCCGCTCCTCTGGATTGTAGACTAACAGTTCTGAGTCTCTCTGACTTGGGGGATATCCCAGTCTCACTTGGACTGAACTCCTTGCTAAGGATCTCCATCTTGCCTGTTTTCTGGATCAATTACGAACATATGAATGTGCCAGCAGAAACAGACCACTCAATCTGTCTAACTCTGCTCGAGGGTGCAGCCAACACCCCTAGTTTGCAGCTGCCCCACCCCCCTCCACTTGGTCATCCCACTGTCACCCCCACCTCCCCACCCTCACTCTCCTGTTCCTATATCCTATGTCCTTTGAAGCTGTTCACAGATTTACATGATACCACCCATTCTGGTAGGGCATTCCATTTTGCTACCACCCTCTCTGTGAATTAGTGTTTCCTCACTTCCTTCCTAAATCTTCCCCCCTCTATTCTTAACCCATGCCCCCTGGGGACCCTCCCCCTCCTTAACTTAAAGACCCCATCTGCCCCATCCTTATTGATTCCCTCAGATACTTGAATGTCTCTATTATGTCCCCCCTGTCCCTTCTATCCTCCAGGGTGTACATATTCAGGTCTCCCAGCCTTCTGTCATAGTCTCTCCCCTCCATTCCACATATCATTTTTGTTGCCCTCCTCTGCACCCCCTCCAGTAGCCTGATATCACACTTTGGGTATGGCCTCCAAAACTGCACACAATACTCTAGGTGCGGCCTTACCAGCGACCTGTGGAGGGGCAAGATCACCTCTCTTCACCTGGACAAAAAAAACCTTTGTTATGCACCCCAGCATTTTGTTCAGTTTTGTAGATGCTCTCCTGCACTGGGCAGTGATGTTCATGGTCCCTGTTATCATTACCCCAAGGTCCTTCTCCTCCTCCTCCTCCTCAGTGATCCCCTGCTTAACCCCCCCCCCCAGCCAGTATTCTCTCCTCGGGTTCTTCACCCCAAAGTGCACAACCTTACACTTCTTTGCATTGAACCCTAGCTGCCACCTCTCTGACCACTCCTCTAGCTTGTGTAGGTCCCCCTGCAGCTGCTTCCATCCCTCCTCTCCATCCACCACTGCTCCAATTTTGCTGTTGTCAGTGAACAGACTTACCTTGCTCACCACCCCATGTGCAATGTCTGATATGAAGAGCCCAAACAATACTGGCCCCAACACAGAGCCCTGTGGCTCCTCACTCATCACTGGCCTTAGAGTTGAGAGCTCCCTTTTCACCACCACCCATTGCAGACTGCCACTTAGCCAGCTTGTAATCCAGTTCATCATTTTTGCTCCTACACCTACACTAGTTAGCTTCTCCCCAAGCCGCCCATGAGCTACCGAATCAAAGGCCTTGCTGAAGTCCAAGTAAAGAACATCCACCACATGACCCTTATCCAGCTCACCTGGCACCCAGTCATAATGAGGTTGGTTTGACAAGACTTCCGTGAAACAAACCCATGCTGCCCCACATCCTGGAGGCCATTGTACTCCAGGTATGACACCAGTCTTTCCTTTAGTGTCGTTTCCCTGAGTTTGCACACTATGGAGGTGAGACTTACTGGATGATAATTACCAGGTTCATCCCTTGGTCCGCTCTTGTGTAATGGTACTACATGTGCCATCCTCCAGTCCAGTGGCACACATCCCGACTCCAGTGAGGTGCTGTACAGATCTGCCAGCGGCTCCACCAACACCTCCACCATCTCGATCAGTACTCTGGGGTGGATACCATCCAGCCCTGGTGCCTTGTCTACCTTCAGTGCCCTTAGTCCCTCTAGAACTCTACTTGCTTCAGTTCTTCCATCTGTTGCCTCATCTCCCTCTGTCTCCACTCTCCCAGCCCATGCTGTTATTGGTCCCCTCCTTTCTTCCTTGAACACTGAGCAAAAGTATTCATTCAGTGCTTCTGCCTACTCCTCCCCCTTTTCTGTCCACTCCCCAACCCTTTTTATCCTCACTATTGTCTCCTTGCACTTCCTTTTCTCCCTGATGTATCTGAAAAAGTATTCCTCCCTCCATTAATTCCCTGTGCTATTCTCAGCTCCCTCTGGGCCTTGGCTTCTCTCACTTTTCTAGTCACCTCCCTGGACCATCTTGCATATTCCTCTCTGTCCTCTTCCTTCCCTGCCCTCCTAAACCTCTGGCACACCACTCGTTTGTCCTCACCACCTCCACAACTTTGCTGTTCAACCAGCATGGCTTTCTTGCTCTGCTTTTCTTACTCTGTGCCTTGGTGCAGGCTTCTGTTGCCTCTGTAATCCCCCGTTTAATAATATCCCATTTCTGCTCCACATCCATCTCCAGCCTTATGTCCTCCAGTTTCCCTTTCAGTACTTCCTGCATCCTTCCAAAGTCCGCTCCCCTGAAGTTTACCACCCGAGTAACTGATTTCTCTGGCTCCCCACACATCGTGATATTAAACCACACCGTTTGGTGATCGCTGTCAACTAGTGGATCCTTTACCTTTATTTCCCTCACTGCTTCCCCATTCAACAATACCAGATCTAATGAGTTCTTTAGCCTAGAAGGTACAGTAACCAACTGTGTCAGGAGACCCTTCTGGATCGCATCCAGGAGCACTTGCTCCCTAGCACTAGAGGTGACCGTAAGGCTCCAGTTAACCCCTGGCAAGTTGAAATCCCCCACAATGACCACCTTCCCTTTTCCACATACCTTTTTGACTTGTCCCACTAACTCCCTGTCAAGCTCCTCAGACTGGGACGGCGGCCTGTATACCACCCCAAGCCTCATTTTCCTACCCCTTGAGTCTAGGAGCTGAAGCCTGATTACCTCTGTTCTCCTTTCTTCTCCCTTATCCCTTGTGCATTTGATCCTGTCCCTCATATAGAATGCCACCCCACCACCCCTTCCCTCCTTATGGTCCTTTCTGTATAATTTGTTAAGTTAGGTTAGGATTTGGTTAGGGTCCCTCGCCCCTCCTTCATTGACTTGACAGGCACAATATCCTGACATGGACTTCCCTTGGATATGGGTGTTTGGTTTAGAACAGGCGCTCTTGTATTTGAATTCTAATTTGTGGCATATAATCCTGATCCACATTTGTTGGAAGCCCGTGTTGCCTAAACACTCTTAGTTTGTAGAGTAAATAATGATAATATCAATAATACAGATTCTTATGTCTTCAGAGTCTGCCAAGAAACATTCATAAACAAGCATGAGTACTAACAATGGTTTATCATACTATTTACGCCAAGTACAGTATGTGACAGAGAAAATCACAAGGGAGATGGGTTTCTCACCACTCTACTGAAGAATGCACATATTCTCCAGAATTTCTAGGATCTCAGGTTCTCCAAGATTTCATTCTCTCTCCACATGGAACTAGGTTACAGAAGGCTATATACTACAGATAACGGTGTAACAACAGAGATTATTTCATAGATATTGTATGGCTATGAGAAACAATATGTATTGGTTCTAAGTCATTCTCCATTGGATGATGACTTAGGAGACAGAATTACTAATGAGTATGATATGAGATATAGAATATGCTTCGGTTAGCATTATAGCTTGGACAAAAGAAATGCTGACAATTTCAAACTACACATGGCATTTCTTGCCTATGTACAGTATAAGACATAGCAAAGGTTTTCTCTCAGACAAAGAGAAGTGCTGACTGGCCACTACTACATATGATTATATGAGAATGAATATATATATATATATATATATATATATATATATATAGTGTTTAAAGTAATCACTGATGATCCCTCAGCATCATCATATCAGTAATTAGGTAGATTATAAATGGAATATATGTAAAAGACAAACATAATGCTTTATAGTGAGGTATAATAATCATGCATAATATAATCCTATAAAGGATGTAAACATTATCAGCAAAGCACATTTCTGGCACTCATGCGTATATGGTGGGTGCCTGAATCTACATGTTAATGCAAAATAGCAGTATCACAGTACAATAGACCAGGAATGCAGTGTAAGGTGTATGTGGTATAAAAAGGGGCATAACCCAGGTGCAACTGTCCCCTCTCTGTTGCCTAAATTGAAAAAGTGGCAATACAAGAAAAAATGATGGTTAGGCACCTTTCGTCTACAGGCCCAATGGATCCATTCACATATCTGGAATGTGTAGTACTGTAGAGGCTGCATGCCCATTGGCTCACACTGTGGACCAATGGACATACAGCCCTACCTATGGTGTCAGTCGGTGGGTGGTGGGGCAGCAGGCGGGTGGAGTGCTGCCACCTGCCGCTAACAGGTGGGGGAGGGCGGGGGCTCAGTGGGTAGGGGGGAGGGGGGTCTGCTGGATCACCAGGGATATTGGACGTAGTTTTATTATACAAATGCCCACGATTGGGCTGTGAGTGGTCCACTGGACCACCAGGGATATTGGACTTCGTTTTATTCATACTTAAGCCCGCGATTGGGCTGACAGCGGTCCACTGGACCACCAGGGATATGGGACGTAGTTTTATTATACAAATGCCCACGATCAGGCTGACAGTGGTCCACTGGACCACCAGGGATATTGGATGTAGTTTTATTATATAAATGTCCACGAGTGGGCTGACAGCGGTCCACTGGACCACCAGGGATATTGGTTGTAGTTTTATTATACAAATGCCCGCGACTGGGCTAACAGTGATCCATTGGACCACTAGAGATTTTGAAGGGTCATATTTGTATGTATGCCTGTGATCGGGCATGGGGGGGTGCTGCCAGGTGCAGCCGGAGCTCAGGAGGCCACCCACAGGTGGCAGCTGCCATGTTGCGCCCTTCAATATGGTAGCTCTCCTGTGGGTGGCCAGCCATTGTTCCTTTTTTTTTTGGATCAACTGTGTGCGGCACAAGTAGGGGTTGCACATGCATGGACTCAGCACATCCTGGGCTGAATATCGGAATGTGCAGAGTATGCATGGGCATGCCCCTCCTACCTGCGCCGCATACATTACTAATGCACTCCAGTGCATCGGGATTTGTGCCAGGCACAATTCCCGTTTGAATATTGCGCTGGGGACCATCAGTGGGTTGCGCATGGTGCAACACTGTTAGGCCATGCGCAACCCTTTTGAATATCTGGGCCCTTGTATAAAATGTTGATCACATCTGGATGTAATCAGTAACTGAATGACTGTTCACCATTGCACCCACAATATACAAACTGCAGTTAAATATATGCATTACCCAAAATGCACAGCAGCCAAATCCCACACAGCAGTAAAACTGAGTTGATTCAACAGTTCACAAAGGTAAGTCAGCCAAAATGAACACATATTCTGAAATGTTGACTACATCTACATGTAATCAGTAATTGAATGACTGTTCACCATTGCACCCACAATATGCATTTCCCATAATGCACAACATCCAAATCCCAAACAGCAAACACAGTAGAAAAACAGAGATGTTTCCAGTCTATCTGTGTCTGTAACCGTGTTTTATTGTACTTGCTAATATAGAATGTTATGTTACAATGTCGTATAAAGCATAACTCTCTGTTTCTGCACTTGCCATGTTACAAGTGCATTAAACCACTCCAGAGCATGGTTCTACAGTGGAATTGACTTTGTTACAAACCCTGAAACTTGTATAGTTTGTAAAGCAATGTTTTTTGAATGATACTGCTTGTTTGTTTTTTTTTTGCTCCCCAGGACAGCCCCCATCTAACCGACTCCCCCAGCTTCTGTCACCCAGAATTACTGGGGTTTAGCTTACGCTCAGCCCGGGAGCAGTGCCTGTGAGGAGTCGGTCATCATCCTGCCGTCATTTTTTTCGTCCACCGGTTTTTCTCCCGGGGACCCCAGGAGAAGGACGCATGTGCATGGAGGTGCGCATGCACCTTACAGCTCCAGTAATGACCCCCTTCCGCCCACCCCACTGGCCTAATGCCAGTTCCCCAAGCCTGCTCAGCCTCCTGGCCTCTACCAAAGGGCAACCATTGAGCAAGGGATGCCACTCACCCTCCCCCAGAGGGGAAAGCTGCCCACCGGCTGCTCCATCCAGCTCTTCCCTCCCCTCCATGCTGACCTCTGATGACCCAGGCTCGCTCCTGAACCTGGGTCACCAGCATACCGTGAGATGAGACGTCCAGTGCCTCAGCCCTCTGTGCCACCAGGCCGGCATGATGCTGCTTGTTTTATATGTGAAACCCATTGCACATGATCTTTACAATGTTGGAGACATGGGTCCTATGAGCTTGCTGACAGGAAATACTAGACAGTGAGCTCCCAAGATGACATCAGCAGCAGCTCTTCACTGATACAGGTGTTTTTGTACAGGTAGTGAAATCACGGTTACAAAATGGCTAATAACTTTAAAATGAAGTAAAGTAGTAATCTAGTTTTTGGTATGAGATTTATTATCAGTATGCTTATTTGGATTCTGCAATGTAGCACTTTTGCCATCTGTGGCTCTTTAAGATTCATAGTTCAAATTCGATGCATTCAGATTTTCTAAAGGTAGATCAAAATGTTCAGGAGGCAGCAGTATTTTCAGAGGCCTCAGCAGGGGGTGCATTAGATTGCACATTGAGTTTTACAATGGAATAGCAACAGTGTTCAGTTGAAGATGATCACATGGCTGCACCAAGTTTAAAAGTTAATTGCAGTACTCAGTTTGTATGAGGTGCCAGCCAGGCTTGGAAAACACAAGCAGTGAAGAATAAAATGGATTTCTTGATTGTAGATCAAATGAAGAAGAGTCTTCTTGCTTAAGTTAGGGGATTGCCCCCACCCCAGACTTGCTTCATATTATGCATAAAAATGAGCTTGATTGTAGAATCTTAATTGGCTGGACCGAATACAGTTTATTTGAGAGTTCACAAGTGGAATTGATTTCAGTTATTAGGCCAGTATTCACAAGTTGGTAAAACAAGTTGGAAGATGTCACATCTGCATAGAAGGTGGTGATCCTTACAGGTGCGACATTCAAATTTTGGAGTCAGTCACTATTCCAAGACCTCATGGTAAACAAGGAAAGGAGGTAGTTTAAACTGTTTCATGATAAAAGTTCCCATGAAGATTATCAATAGAATGGACTGTTGCCAGATGATCAGAAATGGATGTTGCTGGATGAAGATGTGGCAATGACACTGTGAGAGTCACAAACTGGCTTCCAGGATTGTGCAGTTATAAGTTTTGAAACATGGAGCAATACTGGTGTGTGTGGTAACATACCCAAGGTTCCTTGTCATTTACAAGGGAATAATGCTAGATTCAAATAAAACATTTGTTAACACATGCAATAGAAGTGCAAAATGTGTCAATGCCACTGACTCATATATCTGTCATGTATGAGATCAAGGATATGTCCTAATTCTAGATCCCAGAAGAGATAACCAAAGGGTTTTAAGAACATAATAGCTGTAGGCAGTACAAATGACTTCCCTAGCTATGTGATGCTCATCTGCTTCCTTAATGTAAGGAGAAATTAATTCATAAACATGAACATTTGTCAGGTCAACTCCCTACACAATATATTTAGTATTGTAAATGTAAATCACTCTTTATGAGCAAAATCATGTATACCATGTGGGGGGGTATGATATTATACTTCATACTATCATGAACCTTTAACATATGTGCTTGAATAATGGCTATATCAGCCATCTTTCAAATAGATATGTCAGAGCCAAATAGGCCTGAGTCTAAACCTGTTTTTTTGGGGGTTTTTTTTTTTACATAAAAAAAATCAAAAACAAAACACCTAGTGCATTTGGATAGGTTTACAGTTATAAGATGTACCACTAGCAGTGAGGATGTGAAAATCCTGTGTGTGTGTGTGTTTGTGTGTGTGTGTGTGTGTTAAAAATTCCTGATTATCAATAAAATATAAACAGGGGTCCAGATCAAGTCTTGCTGCTAGAATTGATCCAAAGCAATAATCATAACATTCAGTAGGACCTCACTACCCTCCTGGATGAAGAACATGTCTTTTAGGACTTTAGTGTGAATTCCACAGGATGCAATTAAATCATGTGGGCTTGTGAGTTACTCTGCCTCAATAAGTTGTTTAGGTTTAGGTCACTGGTTCTTATCTGCAATAAGATATGCAGTTTGGGCTTGTAAGAAGACCCATACTTATAAAAAAAATAATAAGCATAAAAGCAAGTGTCTCTCTCTCTCTCCCTCTGGAACCTAAAAAGAAAGAGAAAAGAAAAACATGGTTAGTTTAGTACTATTCCACCCATTGGGGCATGGAAAAGTAATTTAATCTCCTTTAAACAGGTTCATTTGCTTGGCATGTAGCCATTTATCAATGACTGTTCCTGTGAGGCAGTCTAACTTGGTAGACTGCTGGACTGAGTTTGTTTACATTAGGATAGGGCCTGTTTTTGGGCCTTACCCATACATTGTGAAGCAAACAAGTGTACCTTTTGAATGTCTTGTTTGAGTTATTTGTTATATATTTATCTACTGATGCTCCATCAGCAGTGGCAGTACACAGGTTCATATTTAAGTGTTCTAGGAGTTTCATGGACGGTCTGGTCATGATTTCAAATGGGGTACACTGTGTACCTGCAGAGGGTGTCCCTCTTATTGCCATAAGGCGTAAAGGCAATAATGAATCCCAGTCCTTTTGGGTTTTTTCAGAACAAGTTTATTATAACATAACTTTGATCTGCCTGTTAGCACATTCCCCCTATCCTGATGACTGTGGGTGGTAAGGGATATAAACTTTTTGTTTTACCCATAACAAATCCAGAATTTCCTGCATTACTTTGGTTATAAAGCTGGCTCTCTGTAATCAGAATTTACCTTTAGGGGTAAAGCCCTACCTGATAAATAGCTGGTTTACCAAGACATTTGCAGTCACTCTGGATGTTGTTCCAGGGGCCTGATTGCCTCTGGGGTAATAATGCATTTTTTCCTAGCTGGAATAGGATTGTTCTCTGCCAAGATTAAACAGTTACTAATGTAGTATTCTACATCATTTCTCATGTGTGGTCACCAGACAGAGGATGTCAGTCTGTCTCGGGTGTTCATTGACTCCCTGGTGTCCACCAGTTGGAGTACCATGTACTTGGTACAGTAGATAAAATCTACCCTCAGGTGTTCATGAACTACCCATAACTTCTCATGAGTGTTACGGAAGTAATGCCAAATGAGTAGGCCATCACTGAATAGGTGAATGTCATTTTCACTTTCTTATAATACAATACAGTTGGGGTACAAGGGCTTATTTCTGGAAGTTATTCATCAATTCCTTTATAAGGAACCTATACACTACCCTCAAATAAAGGTCCTTCTTTTGGAGCATAAGATTCAGGTTTACAATATGCTTGAACCTTATGAATGTACAGTTTGTATTTAAACTGTTTAGGTTAGTGTTGTGATGTACACAAACAAGTCTCTGTATTTCACAGAGGTGATATCAGAGTATTGGGCATTTGTTCTCTTCCAAAGAAATTCAATTTAGAGAGAAACAGACCCAATTAGAATCCGTAATAATAAAAAAAAAACAGTGTCTGCAGTTTGTAATTAGATCAAGGCCATTTCTTAAAGAGCGCAGAACTTAACCCTCTCGTGGAGTGCTGGTATCATGTTACATAAGGAAAAATATCCTTATTCCTTTCTTAACACAAGCTGTGTCTTTCTCAAGGATTTACCAGCTCTATAAACATCCACAAACATTTGTGGTAATAAGGAGACTCCTCGCCTCCTTACTTTTCACTTTATTCTTGCCAGGAGTTTTTTTAACAATGCCTGTGAATTGTACACATACATTGATGTGCACTCTGTTATTACTAGAATGTACAATAAGAATTCCAAACCCTGCTATCTGACCCTTGTTGGTATGTGTGGCTGACTCATCAGTCAAAGCATGACACACAGTTGAGTCTTTCAACACTTTCTGATGTTCTGTCAGAAAGGGCCCTGGGACAGGTAGGTCAGGGGGTTGGAGTGAACAATCATGGGTCTCTCCTGCAAATTGTAGGCCATGGGCTGGCAAGGATGAAGTTTTGATAGGAGGGACAGTGATGTCTTGATCCTGTAAAATGAGAGACCAGTGTGCAAGTCTGGCATTGGACACAGAGTCATCTTTTACTCTGTCTGACAAGAGAAAGTTAGTTGGCAAATGATTGTAATGCAGCACAATGGGTGCATATCCAATGATGTACATAAAGCATCTCACTGCCCAGTATGTAGGCATAAGATTCCTTTCACAAAGGTTGTATTTTAGCCTCACTGGGGAGAGCATCTGGGATACATAAGCAATGGGTCTGATGTGTCCATTGTATTTTTGGGCTAAAACTGCTGAGATTGCTATCTCTGATGTAACAGTTTCAGTATACCCTAAAGCTGGGTTAGGATTAACCAATGCTAGGACCATGGTTAGTGATCCCAAAAGAAAAGACAATGATATCAGTATTAGGATACCTTGCACCTTCTTGCCAGAAGTGCCTGCTATTGTCTGTGCTGATAATAAACCAGACTGTTCCTGGCTTGTGCCTGCTATTGCAGCCGCAGTATGGGATGAGGTGTCACTGGTGGAGGGGGTTCTGCATCATGTGCAGGGAGTGCTGGCACTATTGGGGTGCCTGCACAGTGGAGAAAAGTAGTGTGCAAGTTGCACGTAGTCCTCCAGCTATGGATTGTGGTTTAGTAGCCATCAGAAGTGGAGAAAGTAGTGCTAAAACAGCTGTCAGCTCAGGTTCAGAAATCAAACCTGTAACCCCCTCCAACATGGCCTGTGATGCTGAAAATATCACAGCCACAGGGCTTTCAGAATCAGGGTTGTCCCTCCTCCATCAAATGTAAAGTAAGTTTCCCCACCGGAAGGTTGCTGGATGGTAGCAATATTGTTTTTAATGTTACAGCTTAAGGTATTAGTGTACTGCATCTGTCCAGTGCTGTTAGCATTAGGGAAAGCTGATGTTATTTCACAATTCACATTTTTAGCAGCAATGTGTTCCTTAACCAAGGACATTTTAGCATAGTAAACATTGCTAGCAGCAGCTGCTTCTGCAGCATCAGACACTGACTTCATGACAGGTTGCATACCAACCTCATTCAAAAGTATGTCGGCATAATTTTTAATGAGAATCTTCTGTCCCTCAGAAACACTAGTCTTACTTATAACATTATTAATCATGCCAAAAACATCCGGTATGTTTTGTTTGGTTATGGCATCAATCGCAGGTCCCTGTGACAACATTATCTAACCTCCGTGATGTGGTGATCGGCCATTTTGGATTACCTCATGGGCGTCATGGGTTACTGTGTTATGACCATCATCACATGACCATAAGAGACCATCTTGGCGATGGTATGGGGATGTAACCTGATGACATGTGTGTCCACCATTTTGAGACTTTTAACAATCCTCCATTTTGTGAATCACAGAAAAACAAGTGGCTAGTGTTCTAGTCCACCCCAAAGCATACTGTGAGTGTTCAAAATCAAACTCTTCAACATCAGAAGAGGCAGGGTCTATGGGCATTAAGGTAATATGCCCTGCCAATACCTCTGGCTGATGGCACAAGTTTGTCATATCTGACTTTTTATTCCTACATTCTAACTGCTCAGATACAGGAGTTAACACTCTGTAAAGTGCCTTGTTTTCAGATCTCAAGACATTATCATCTTGTAAAACTTGCCTGTTATCAAGAAAAGCTCTATCACTTTTTAGACTCAGAACATTCATTTCAAGTCTGTTGTACTTGAAACATAATTAATCACAATGCTCAGTCAAGGTCTGGTGTTGAAACACCAGCACATTATCTCTTTCAGTAATTACTTCAGACTTTTATCCCTAAGTTCCTTGTTTTCAAAATGTAAGGAATCAGTGTTATTAGCCAGAACACCATTCATTTGAAAAACTTTTTTTCTAATAAGTTTTGCCTTTTTAGCATTATTTCCTAAGGCACACAAGTCTTGGCTGCTTCCTTCATTAAAGAGAAACTCAATTTCTTGACGGAGAGACTGCAGTCCCTCTATCCTTTCTTTATGAGAAGCCTTTTTTCAGACTAATTTCCTGCTTGCAAGCAGCATTCTCCATTTTACAAGCAACATACTCAGATTCCAAAACAGATAATTTATTTAGAACAGCATCAAAGCATATAAACAATGTTGCAATTAATAATCCTTCAGGATCAACTCTTTTGGTACCATGTTTCAATTCCCTATAATGGGCAATGATATCCCTGAAAGGGCTACCACTGAATTTTGCTACTTCAGCAAAACCACACCAACCACCGTAGGCAGTTTGGTATGTCGATGCATCCAACCTCAACTCAATACTGATATTTTTAGACATCACTTAAAATGAGAAACCCTTAGCTGTCTGTGGATCAACAACTTTGTTTGCAACCAAAGTTCATGACAGGACACAAATAGCCTTTGGCATATGTGGACTCCTATATGAGTAAAGACCCATTAGGATTTGAAACCACAAATGAAAGCTGTCTTTCTCTCTGTTCGGATCCCTTTACAGCTGTGTGTTCCCATAGAGAAAGAAGAGGAAAATAAAAAAAAAAAAAAAAATAAAACAACTCATTGCACAGAGACTGCATATCTGGCAAGAGATTGTTTTGTCTGTGCTGCGGTACACAGTTGACCGAAAATTTAAACAGAAAACACTGTCAGCTGCTTATTACTGGGGATTTTTTGCCCAGAGTTTTAGTTTACAGAGAAAATTAAAATGCAACTTTGACAAACACACAGACATCTTTCGCGGTCACCATTTTATGCTGCCTAAACACTCTTAGTTTGTAGAGTAAATAATGATAATACTAATAATACAGATTCTTATGTCTTCAGAGTCTGCCAAGAAACATTCATAAACAAGCTTGAGTACTAATAATGGTTTATTATACTACTTATGCCAAGCATGTGACAGAGAAAATCACAAGAGAGATGGGTTTCTCACCACTCTCCTGAAGAATGTACATATTCTCCAGAATTTCTAGGATAGCAGGTTCTCCCAAGATCTCGTTCTCTCTCCACATGGAACTAGGTTACAGAAGGCTATATACTACAGATAACAGTATAGCAACATATATTAATTCATGGTTACAGATATGAGAAACAATATTATTGGTCCTAAGTCATTCTCCATTGGACAATGACTTAGGAGACAGAATTACTAATGAGTATCATATGAGACATAGAATATGCTTTGGTTAGTATTATATCTTAGACAAAAGAAATGCTGATAGTTTCAAATTATACATAGCATTTCTTGCCTATGTACAGTATAAGACATAACAAAGGTTTTCTCTCTGACAAAAATAAATTCTGACTGGCCACTACTACATGTGACTATATGAAAAGATATATACAGTATATATAGTGTATAAAGTAATCACTGATGATTCCTCAGAGTCATCATATCAGTAATTAGGTAGATTATATATGGAATATATGTAAAAGACAAACATGCATTATAGTGAGGTATAATAATCATGCATGATCTAATCCTATAAAGGATGTAAACATAAGCAGCAAAGCACATTCCTGGCACTCATGCTTATATGATGGGTGACTGAATCTACATGTTAGTGCAAAATAGCAGTATCACAGTGCAATAGTCCAGGAATACAGTGTAATGTGTATATGGTATAATAGGGGGCATAACCCAGGTGTAATACCCAGCGCTGGACTTCTATGCATCGATTTAAGATCTTGGTTTGATCTTGCAGGATTTGATTGTTGGGGGTCACTGCCTTTCGTATGAGCATGATGGGGAGAATGATATATACAAGGCACTGGGGGTACACTTAATTCATCACTTTATATATTTTTTTATTATTACAATGTTTTACTACTGACTTTAAGCATGCCTGACCAATTGTAATGGGTGATAAGTACGGA
This sequence comes from Neoceratodus forsteri, assembly GCA_016271365.2. Taxonomy (NCBI): domain Eukaryota; kingdom Metazoa; phylum Chordata; order Ceratodontiformes; family Ceratodontidae; genus Neoceratodus; species Neoceratodus forsteri. The sequence goes on from CM028130.1 coordinate 867,825,439, forward strand.
TCACTAGTCCCTCCAGAGACTCCGTTTTATTTGGATATTTCTTTTCCATGATGTCTGGATTGATATATTGCTGAAATTTATAAAATTTGGGTTACTTTAAATTGTTGCACTGGGATGGATTTATTTTGGACATTTTTGAGGACAACACTTCCTGACTAATGTCCATTTGTTAGGAGTAGAATATGTTTGACTTTTTCTAGGCTTCCTGAACAGCTTGTGCTTCTTTTCTGTATGTTTTATCTCATCTACAAGCTGTTTTAGAATTAAGCAATAATGCATGACAGAGTGTGTGTTGTGCTTGGATAACATCACGCCTGGGGTGATTAGGCACAAGGCCACAGGCTGAGTGCGACTAATCACCCCAGAAGTGACATTATCCCAGCACAACACACACCCTGGAGTGCATTATTGCTATTATACAATGGCTCACTTGGCAAATGCTTTTGATCAGGAGTGGGAGAAACATGGTTTTTGAACAGCACTGAGTGAGTAATCTCGTGCCCTTTTTTGTTCTGAGTGAGTAATCTTGTGCCCTTTTTTGTTATGATGATCGCGATCACGATCGATGTAAACTGAAAAAAAAGGTGTTTGTTGATTCAGCCCCACCTACACTGGGACTGTTAAAATATGTATCACTCTGTTTTTTTTTTCATTTTCATTCAGGAAAGAGGTAGAGGGAATGACCGTGATGAAAAGCCGAGAGCGCGATGGTATTTGAAAATCTCGTGCTGCAGCCGAAAGGGATAGAATCACTGTCTCAGATGACGGCTTTCTTTAAAAACAAACAAACATTTATCTGCTTGGTGACATGCTGTTTCGGGGGGTTGTCGCCAGTGTTTGTGGTTGTGGATGGTGGTGGCGGCAAGTAAGCAGCTCCCGGTTACGTATTCTGAATAGAGTTGCGTAGTGAGAATTGAAGTGGCTGCAGAGCGGGTGGAAGTTAGCTGCGTGGAGTGATTCTCGATACGTTCCTGCGGTCTTCTGTGTACCGGGACTAGAGCCGTGATGTTGTTCTGGGATAACATCACAGCTCCAGTCCCAGATGGACCAATCAGAGTCCAAGATTCTTTAATGCCATTGTATAATACTGGTTGTTGCCTTGTTTTTTATGGGTAGGATGTAGCCTTGTACAGATTATATTTGTTGGGGGCAGGGAGGACTGGCTGATATGGAGTGCAAGGCTATGCTGGTTGGGAGCTTCATGCACCTAATTGATGGGGGGTGATTTTTTCTAGTTCCTGATTGGGGTTCGGGGGTTGAGGGGGAGGATTTCTTTTAATACCGTCATATGGTTTTGTGACGCTATAGTTTCATATGCTTATATTTTGGGGGTAGACAGCGATTCTTGGGGGTTTTGTGACTTGGTTCAGAAATTCTGATTGTATTATACTATGGTGTTGTTTTGGGGATTGCTGCAGGGAGTCTGGATGGGGGGCATTTTTTCTGGAGACTATTGGCTGAGTTTTTTTGGGTCCTATCATTTTAATAAGGATGTCTATTCCTTCACTAAATGTATCTCTTGTGCTACAGGTGACCATGGCATACAATTATAGATACTGTTCGTAGAATATTAAAGGGGCTGAATCCCCAACAAAAATGGCCTAAAATACTATTGCATTTGCATAAGCTGCAGGTAGATGTGGCCCTTCTTCAGGAAGCCCACCTTTCCCCAGCCCAGGTTCTGTTATTTAGATGCTCCTGGGTTGGGCAAGGTTTTGGCTTTGAGGTAGATTCCCTTAAAAGAGGGGTGACCATTTTAGTTTCTATGTCTATTCCCTTTCATTTACTTCAAGAAATGGTCAACCACCATGGAAGAGTTATACTGTAAGAGGCAGTATAGCGCAGTGGGTTAACTCTCTAAGCTGCAGATCTGGAGACCTGGGTTTGAATCCCACAGCCCCCTAGGTGCATACTGTGTGATTCTGAGCAAGTCACTTAATTTCCCTGTGCTCCCAGGTTGCATCTATAAACAAGCTTTGGCTTAGTGTGCTACTCCTGGTTAAACAATGTTCCTTTTCCCATTTGTGAGGGTTCTGTTTGAACATTTGGAAGTGGTCTTGGGGTCAATTTATGGCCCCAATATGGAGGATCCTTCCTTCCTTTCTCAATTGATTCCACTGTTGTCCCCCTGGGCTTCTCTTCCTATGATCCTTGCTGGGGATTGGAATGTTGTACTAAGCAATGAATTGGATAGATCCAGCATGCATGATCAAGTCCTTACCCTGAGTCAAATGGCTTTAAGGGATCTTATGGATTCCTTGGGCCTGGTAGATCCCTGGAGGGCTTTATATCCAGTTGCAAGGGAATATTCATTGCATTCTGTTCCTCACAATTCCTTCTCCCAGACTGATTTCTTTCTGTTAGGTTTGGAATCTTTATTGGGTATTGTTTTATGTCATTATGGTGCCAAGGTTGTATCCGATCATCACCTAGTTATCCTGCAGGTCAACCTTGTTTCTTCCATAACCCGAGATAAAATGTGGCGCTTTAAAAATCAATTGTTAAAAATCCCAGGTATGGTAAAACAGTTACAGCAGTTCGTTAACTTATTTTTTTACCTTAACTCACCTACCATGCCTAAATTAGACATTCTATGGAGTGCATTTAAATGTGCACTTTAGGGTGAGATTATTAGATTGACTTCTAGACACAAGAAAGAGGCCTCACAGGCCACCTCCTCTCTACTGATGCAGATCAGGGTTGTGGAACAACAGATCTCAGCTAATTCCCTGCAACATAAATGGGAACATCTGGAGTCCCTTAGGGCATAATACAATTCTTGGCTGGGCGTGAAGGCTGAATATCTTTTTTTAAGGTCTAAAGTGAAATATTTTGACCAGGGAGAAAAGGTCAGAAAACTCCTTGCACTTCACCTCTGTTACCAGCTTGCTGATAGGATTGTTCCATTCCTACAATCCGACTCAGGGCAAATTTTCACCTCCCCCAGGATATTGTGTCTCAGTTTTAAGCATATTATAGCTCTTTATATACTTCGCCTCAGAACACATTTGACTACTCCCAATTTTAGACTTTTTTGCAAGCTTTGGAGTTACCTTCCTTAAGGGAAGTTCAGTGGCACTGCTATAGACCCTTTGACCTTACAAGAAGTCTATAATGATATTGACTCCCTGGTCCCAGATCAATCCCCTGGGCCAGATGGCTTCTCTTTCAATTTTTATAAAAAATTCTAATAATTGCTCACCCTGTACCATTTAGATACTTTTAACTATGTTTTTTTTTCATGGCTTAATGGACCCCTCTCTCACTGCTGTCACTATAGTTGCACTACCCAAGCCCATGAGGGACCCTTTTTTGGTGTCTAACTATAGACCAATCTCGTTAATTAATGTAGATCTTAACATTTTGGCCAACATTTTAGTTGTTAGGTTGAGCTCAGTCTGTGAGCATCTTCTTAATACAGAGTAAGTAGGGTTTGTGTCGGGCAGACTGTCAGCTCACCACCTGTGGAAGCTCTTGTATATCATCTCTGCATCCAGGGAATCCTCCACTCTGGCGGAGCTGGTCTCCCTGGATGCAGAGAAAGCATTTGATAGAGTTTCCTGGGATTGCCTATTCCACCTACTTCCCAGATATGAAATTCCCTCCTGGTTTATCCACTGGATCCGGGTGCTCTGCACTTGCCCCTCAGCATGCATTCTTTGTAATGGTGTGTTGTCTGCCACCTTTCCCCTACAGCAAGGTACAAGACAGGGCTGTTCACTTTCTCCATTTTTGTTTAATCTTTTTTTGGAACCTTTAATTAGGAAAATTAATATGTCTCCCCAGGTTCATGGTATTCTCTTGGGTTTACACTATTATAAAATCTCAGTTTATGCAGATGACATTCTTTTACATTTGACGTCCCCTACCATCTCACTACCTGCTGTTTTAGACATTGTTGTTCAATTCAGAACTATTTCAAACTATAAATGAAACTGCTCTAAAATGGAAGTTATGCCTCTGAATGTAGCCACCATAAGGGTGAGTGTGAAGCACCTGGGTCTCCTTTGGGTCAGGGACAAACTTAAATGTCTTGGCATCGATCTGAGTACTGATTCTGTCAAATGAAAACAATACAATGTGTACAAAGTGGTCTCCAAACTCCAAGTTGATCTGGACCATTGATCTCTATTACCAGTGTCTTTATGTGGCCATTTGAGCATAGTTAAAATGAATGCGTTACAGAGGCTACTCCATCCTCTCATAATGCTTAACCTGGTTCTACCTAACACATGGTTCTCTCAAATTAATAGGCTCCTTTCCAGATTCTTATGGCAAGGGAAACCTCCTTGGAGGGCTCTCCTCAAGCTTATGCAAACCAGAGACACAGGGGAACTGAAAGCCCCTAATGTCCATCTTTATTATCTGGCCATACATTGCTCCTGATTCTTTTGTTGGCTTTGTCCTAAACAAAGGGTGCCTGGGGCACCATATATTCCCCAGTGGCTGGACATTGAGCGTGTTTTATGTTCACAGTTTGGGCTAGACCTTTGCTCTTTGTTGTATCTGCCCATTAAAAGGCTCCCTGTGTCTCTGAAAAATACTCCCATAGGAGGATCACTACAAGCCCATGGACAACTATGCTCTCTGTTAAATCTGGAGCCCCTCACTGATATCATGCAACCTTTAATAGGAAATCCTAACCTGAAAATTTCAGATAGTGTGTTATCTAAGACAGCTTGTCTTTTTCTGGAGGTGGAATCAGTGGAGCACTTGGTTCAAAATGGTAAAATGCTTACCTTTTTGGAGGCTCAGCAGAAATTTTGTTGGCCCTCCTCCATGTGTTTTAAATATGTTCAATTAACCCATATGTTACTTCAACATTTTGGTTTCGGTGTTTGGTAAAACACATGTGGAGAGCAAATGCTCAATCTGGCTTTCGCTGCCCCCTCCTTCCACACTATTACAGCTTTCTGTCATACTCAATTGCATGAGACCCTCTTCATTAAGGAACCTAGCTTCTACTATTCCTAGGATCAGGTCCTCCTTCTCTGAGGTGCCTCCATGATTGGACCCACATTTGGAAAGATACATACAAGTATATTCAGTGGAACAGGTACTGCTTAATGCAATTTCAACTTTTGCACATGTTTTACACCCCAGTTAAACTGCACAGACTGGGTAGGCTTGCTCCAAATTTATGTACTAGGTGCCAGAAAGGAACAGGATCACTATTCCATATTTTCTGGTTCTGTGAAAAGGTAGTGTCCTTCTGGGATAACATTAAGCAGTGTCTGGACCCCTTATTGGGTCTGGACCAGGCCTTTATGCCAGAGATCTGTCTGCTAGGGGATTATGCAGAGGGATTAACTGGCAACCAGAAGACACACATTGCTCTAATATCGGCCTGTACCAAAAAAATTATCCTTAGGCACTGGTGTGATCAGATTACCCACAATTATGTTGAATGGTATAAGGAGATACTTTTTGCTTTGCAGTCAGAGCAGATTATTGCTGGTTTAACGGACAAAAATAATAAGTATAATCAAGTCTGGGAGCCCCATATACATTGTTGACTCTGTAGTGCTGGGTAATGATCGGATGGCACATGGTCTTGATGTTCCTTTGCATGTGTAAAGATTGAAGAGGGTCCTTGCGCTGGTTTAGATTGTTATGAACTCATTTGAGATTTCTCTCTTCAGCTATGTCCTTTTAGGACATTCATGAACTGGACTCTCCTTTTTGTTCTTTTCTACCTAGTTGTTTTTTTCTTTTTTCTAACATATGGCACTTTTTTTCTCTGTATTGCTAGTCTCCGGAATGGCGGTGGGTGGGTTGAGTTTGGTAAGGGGGGAAGGTAGGTGAGGGGATGGAGGAGAGTTAGACATCTTTTAGATGAAGACAATTGTTCTTTTTTTTTTGTAGTAACAGCTGTCTGTATGATGTTAAACATACTTCATACTTCTCCTTCTTGACATTAAGCCAAATGTTATGGTACAATATTTTAAGTATTATGTCCTCCCTGCCTACTAAACTTTAGTAAAGTATGTTTCATTTGAAAAACAAAAAGAATTGCCGCAAGTCCAAGTTGCATCAAATATATGGAGCAGCGGGCTTGTGGCAATCTAGAGGGATTTTCCATCCCTTGCAGCAAATCGACACTCCTCAGATCAACTATTTGTGTTCTTGTGTGTGTCATTATCAGGGACCCCTAACATGCAGCTTATGGCCAGACTTTGCTGCAAGCTGCTGTGAAACGGGTAACCTGTTGCAACTGCACCCAAGCTTGTGAAATCTGGTGCAGATGCGACATTCGGCATTTCGGCAATGCTGCACCTACAGCAATGCAAGGTTTTGATGCAAGGCTTGATGCAAGCCCATGTTTCCCTTTGAAAATCTAGCTCTGGCAGTCGATAGTAGCCTCACAGACAAAGAAACAAATTTATGGTGTACGAAGAAATTAAGATCCATTTTTAAAGCATGGTATTTTCAGTATTTTTTTCTAGTGTTGTCCTTTTTTCTAAGAATGTTAGGCCAGCAGAGTTTCAGGGATTCTGGTGGTTTGGACCATTTTTTCCACCTGAATTCTATCTACTTTACTGTTTATAGAAATTAAATTTATACCTCCAAATGAGCCATATTTAGCTGTACCTGAATACACACTGAAGTGAAAAAAAAGTGCTTTCAATTGTTTTTATGGTCAATATTCTGCACTGTTCTCTTCATGGAACCAGTCATTTGAAGTTTTTACTATGTTACAGTTTGTGCACAGAATTCTAAGTATGAACCATACTTAAGTTCTATATACAAATCCTGACGCAATTAATATATTTCTGCTGTTTCGGGCTCCAGGAGGAAGCTGAGTGTTGGGTCAGTCGGGCCAAGTGATTTCAGGAGTTGTGGGCTGCTACACTCCCAAACTGCACCCTAATCTTCATTTCCAGCGGTTGTTTGTGTGCCAGTCCATGCTCCAATTGGGAGCTAGCTGAAGGAAGGGGGTGCGGCTTCTAGGAGTGCTATTTGAAGTGCTCCAGAGATCTTTGGATATTCTGTTGTTTGGGGCTCCAGGAAGAAGTTGAGTGTCAGGCCAGTCAGGACAAGTGATTGCAGAACTTGTGGGGCTGCTACGCTCTCAAACTGTGCCCTAATCTTCATTTCCAGCAACTGTTTGTGTGCCAGTCCCTGCTCCAGTTGATAGCTAGCTGAAGGAAGGGGACTGGTTTTATTCTTGCATTTATTGCTTGGTTACTAGTGATCCTCCACTACAGTCCTTCCACTAAAGAGCTACAGCTTAAGGGCATCATACTGTAGGCATCCGCATAGGGCAGCAGTCAGCAGGAGGCTCTGCACCTACAGTAAAGCATTAGTATCTACAGCATCATTTGTCTTGGTGTACTTTATTAAGTCATGTATAGCATAGTGTCCCTGCAATGTAGGTGGTGTGTGATGTACAGTTTGCTATTTCATTTGTGCATCTATTTCTAAATGTATTACTGCTAAGTTAATCCAGGACAGGCTATGTGTTTGAGTGTATAAATGATGTAAATGTTTAAATATGTTATCACTAATTAATGCAACAAAAAATATTGAAACAAAAATCTGGGAATATTTGAAACACTCTGGCCTGGATATTCAAACTGCGCTGAAAACTGGCGCAACAGTAGGAGCAAGCGCAAACCAGTTGCGCAAATGCGCAACAGGTGCGATATTCAAACATGGAGCAGAGCAAATTGCGCAAGCAACCAACGTCTCAATATCGCACATACTGCGCCATCGCGCAACCAGGAAGGAGAAGCTGAGCCAAAATGCTGCGCTATGGCGCAACCATGGAAGCTCAGCTGAGCATTGCAGAGCTGCCATAGCACAAGCAGAGCCCCCCGAGCAATGGAACTGCACATCCAGGGAGCAGGCTGGGGCCCACCGCCAGCCATGCCACACATGGGCACAAGGAACTCACTGCAGAACCCACACCCACTGGCACACCCCAAGCACAGCATCACTGGGGTGGGACGGATGATCCACGTGCCCATGGGGACAAGCCAACTAAAGCATAGCAGAGCCATGACACCCCAGCACAACCACTGGCAGGCAGAGAGTGCCACACACAGGGGTTGACAACCACAGTGCACATCAGTCCCCGATGACGCACAGCACAGCGTGCACCGTGCCCCCAAGACACCGCTCATGTGCAGTGACAGGCACTGCAGGAAACACCATGCACCCCCCGTGCCACACGTCAACCCCATGCTGCAGAGAAGCATACCAGCCAGACCCACCCTGTGCACCCAGCAGTGGGTGGCAGCAGATGGAAAGAGCAACAGAAAGGCAATGCTATGCTGGTGATACCTCCCCATGGACACACACACACACACACACATATATACCCAGGACCATAGCAGCCCAGATGGCATATGCACCCTGCAACGGAGCACCCATAGCCAGTTGCAAAGCAGACACCAACACAGCAGTTGTATCAAAATAGAAATGTATATTTCAAAAACAACAGATAAACAATAACAGCTGAAACTATGTACAAGGTGGGGGGACGGGTAAAAGGCAGGGGTGTTCAAGGGGAGGGAATAAAAACTTGGAGAGGAAGGCAGGGTGAAAGGGATGGGAGAAGTGGGAACGGAATGTGGCTACTGCCCAGCTGGCTCCTGGTCTTCCCCTGCTGGCATCCCCTACTGTGCCGCCTCGCCGTTCACCCTGATGCAGCATGGCCTGCAGGAGCTCCCGGTTGTCAAGTCCGACCTGGTCCAGGCGCTGCAGATCCTGCTGCATGTGTCTCAGCACCCGAGGCCTAGGAAAATGGGAACACAGTCAATGGCTGAGACTGACCACAACCCTGAATACCACCCAACCTGCAACCTATATAACCCAATGTCCTGCACCTGTGATGGCATGCACCCACCCACAGTGAACATGCACATGGCCATCACAAACAGGCGGCACCAGCTATGCGCACCACCGCCCCACACACCTGCCCACGTCAATCACAGTACAAACTAGGCTGTCAAGTGATGTGGCAACATGGTGATGCCAGTTACACAGCTATGTGCCCAGTGCATGCCTGGACCACCTGTGATGCATACACAGGCGTGTCGTGATGCTGCACTGTGATGCAGGTCACCTGTGTCATGCCTACATACATGGATACATAGACAGTGTCGGCTGATAAGGGCCTATGGGACACCCAGTCTGGCCATTTGGCCTTGTACGTTCACTCTGTTGTCCTATAAGTCCGTTCCCCCTCACCCCTGACCTCCAGAATTCCTTCATGGCTAACCCACTCATACATAAATCCCGTAACCAAGTCAGCCCCCACCACATCCTCTGGCAGGGTGTTCCACTTGTCCACCACCCATTCTGTGAAGAAATACCTTCCCATGTTACCTCTTAAACGAGCCCCCTCCAACTGCATCCCATGCCCTCTAGACCTGGAACATCCTTTACACTTACAAATATTGTTTTCCTGCACTCTGTTCCCCCTGTACAATACTTGTATGTCCCCATCATATCCCACACCCTCCTCCCTCCAGGAGTACATGTTCAGTTCCAGCAACCTGTCTGCATAGGACTTGTGATGCAATCCATGCACCATCCATGTCGCCCTCCTGTGAACCCTCTCCACCCAGTCCATGTCCATACGCAGGTATGGTCTCCGGAACTGTACACTGTACCCCAGTGTGGGGACTCACTAGTGTTTCGTATAGTGGAACTATGACCTCCCCTTTCGTTGTGTCCAGCATGGTTGGTGGTCTTGCCCCCCCAGCATGCAATAGCATCCATGACGTAATGATACTCACACTCCTCCAGCAGCTCGGTCTGCCACTGCTGCTGCTGCTGCTGCTGCTGCTGTGGCATGACATCCTGTGGCACCGGGGCCCTGGCATGGCCCACATCACGGCGGTCGGGTGTCCTCACAATCCGGCCTGTGGGAGACATATGGTGAGACAAACATCAGTGTGACTCAAAAGCAGAGTGCCCCCCTGCCCCAGTGAGAGTGCCTGCCCACACAGCCATAACCATCCATCGCACAGCTGCACACAGTGACACACCTATGCACAGCCACCCAAGCACACACACACCCCTACAGAGAATATAGGTGCATAGATGGTACACTTACGTGGCCTAGGCACCAGGCCCTGCCTGGCACGTGAACGCAGCCACGTCAGCAGGTCCGGCTCCCTCCGGCGGAGGTCACTGTACCGGTGCCGGCACTGCTCAGCAGACCGGCCCCGGCCAGTGACCCCCACCAGGTCAGTGGCCACTTGCTGCCACACATGGGTCCTAGGCATGGTGAGGGGGGCCTCACCATACAGTGCCTCACAGTGGGGCTCCACTAGGGCCACCAGGTTGGCCACTTCAAGCGGGCTCCAGGACACCGCCCTCCTCCTAGCCATGGCACCAACTTTACAGCAGGCAATATGGCGCCCCACTGCGCTGTAACCCCACGTGGAGTTGTTGCGCAATAGACCAGCACAGGCTTCAATCGCGCTGTTCGAACAGCGCCGTCACTTTACATGGCGCTGTCACCAGACAGCGCAACAGAAGATTATACACATGGCATGTCAACAGCGCCAGGGGTCAGAGGGCATACACAAGGTCACGGCAATGATGCAAGCTCGCGACAGCGCCATAGGATGTATAGGCATCCTGCGCGACTGCTAAGCAGAGCACCAGTGCCACAGTGGACTATCGGCGCAGAAGTGCCACAGTGCCATATAGTGCCCAGTGCTGTAGCGCCACTGGCACAATGGTGGCCATGGCGGAATCGCTTATCACGCTCAGCAGGTCTGCAGCACGATAGACGCATGCGTAACATGTCTGGGCATGCGCAATGCAGTGTAGCACACAGCCACAAACATGCGCCATCGGCTCAGCCGGACCTTCCGTATTGCGCTAAGCGCAAATACGCGATATTCAGCCGACATATGCAAATCAGACGATCAGCCATTCAAAGGCACAGTGGCGCGATTAGCATGTCATTAAAGTTGCGCCACACCTCATTTGCATGTGTTGCGCTATAAATATGCAACACTGGGTTGTGGCGGCCAGATTTGGTTGTTGCAGGTGAGAGGTGAGTTATATGCTGTGTGATGCTCAGGACAATGCTCATGGGCAGGGGTGCTGGAGGATGATATAGGTTGAGGGGGCTGAGCATGATGAGGGCACTTAGAAAGGGGCAGAGGGCACCCTTTCCATCAGTATCTGCCATGCGGAGAGGAAGGGGGCTTCTGCCCCCCCCGGCCGGCAGCTATGCTCATGGGGAAATGCTGTGGACTGCACAGTGACAGGTGTCCACTTCCACCCATACAGATCACCATGACTGACGGGAACCAGGCTGAGGCTGTGGATGGCGGGCGTAGGAGGAGAACGAACTTCACCACAGCAGAGACTGAGGCCCTCTTCCAGGCCTACCTGGAGGATGAGCCACTTTTGAGTGGGCGGAGGGGCACCCCTCAGCAGCGTGCAGCTGCATGGGAGGGGGTAGCTCTGGCCGTCAACCTGCACGGAAGCCACCAGCGCTCCATGCTGGAATGCCAGAAAAAGATGGGGACTGACCGCAGGAGGCTGAAGGAGAAGGTGGCAGCCTTCAGGGTGGCATGTGCTGCCACTGGTGGGGGACCACCAGTGGTGTTGCAGCTGACCCCGATTGAGGAGACACTGGTCGCAGCCATGCAGCCGAGTGCCATTGCTGGTGTTCCAGGTGGAGGATTCCAGACAGGTGGAAGCCCATCACTGCACGGTATGACATGGTGATGTTGGGGGGGGGCTGTTGTTCACATGCACTCACATGTACTCTCTTTCTGTTTCAGATCCTGTCTGTCTGCAGGAGGCGGTGGTGGTGGTGGGTGCTGACAGTGAGGCAGACCTGCTGGACCTGGAGGAGGACCATCCACCTCCGCCAGCAGCCTGCAGGCACTGCAGCGGCATGCAGGCTGGCCCAACAACTCCGGCGGCGTGATGCGGGTGCAGGGGTGCACAGCCTGTGTCACAGCAATCTGGCATGCAGGTATGCCAGCATGCTGTGCCTATGGCAGTGGCACGCCACGGCACTATTGATGATAGCAGGCCTGCAATGGCCAGTGTTAGGTGTGTCCCACGACGGACACATGGCAGGCCAGCACGGCCCTGGGCCATCCTGCTCCACACCTGTGTACCAGCATGCTGGCACAGTCACAGGCTGTGCCTGTCAGCACCGGTGGGGCAGCATCGGTGGCTGAGCAGGTGTCTGGCACTGTTGACAGCACAGGGTTGAACAGGTGGACCTGGGGCTCAGCAGTTGAGGCGGCAGCAGCAGTTGCACACCAGGCCTGGGGGGACAGCGTCAAGCAGTGGCACTTGTCCACCGCCCTTAGATCCGCCCATACCTGGTCCTGGCAAACAGCGCCCACCCTCAAGGGGTGCTGTGCACCAGGACCGTCCACACCCTGGGGGTCACGATGCCATTGGGGCACAGTACCCATTGGACGCGCACACCCGCCTGCTGCAGGAGTCGGTCCAGCTGCAGGGGTGGGTTGCAAGGTCCGTGGGAGGCACTGTCTGTGTCCGTGGAGTGGCATGGCAGGGGAGTGTGCTCGGACCAAGCCGAGCTGGTCATATCGCAGACGGATGTGACCACTGCCATTGACAGGCTGACCCAGGCAGTGGTCTCTGTCGCGACACATTGGCCACACTGTCAGGTGCCCCTGTACCACACACCCACACAGTGCTGCGCTCCACTCCCGTTCCCAAGCGTCGTGCGACTACCAGGCCTGTCGCGCGGGTTCTGCTGTGGTATCCTGGCATCCCTGGTGCAAGTTTGTTTGTGGGATGCAGACCCTGTCTCGAGCAAGGTCGCGGTCGCGCACTGGGACCCCTTGTGGTGCACTAGCGCCACCCGATGTGGCCCCTGCTCAGCCTGCCAGTGCTGCTAGGCTTACCGGCGGGCCACCACGCATCTGTGGTGGCTGTGGGACAGTGCTCCTGACTGAGCTGTCTCCCAATGCAGGCCCTGTCTGGTGCTGCCCTGTGTGCAATGTGTGTCATGGTGGGCAGTGCACTGCTGGGTGCTCTGCTCACCAAGCTGACACACGGACCACCTGCACACTCTCCCAACTGCTGTCCACAGGTGCGTGTGGATGATGATGCCTGCATTGCACTGTACACCAAGGTGCAAGGTTGCCAAGGTCCTGACACACGTACATGGACAGTCCAGGTGGTGGGGGTGGTTGGTGGTGCTGTGTGTTGGCGATGTCATTTCTGCAGTGCTGTGCTGCTGCCCCTGTATGCTGCCTGGTGTGTGTGTGTGTCCATATGAGTGCTCACCCCTCTCTGATGGTGTGTTGGTATGCCTGGACCCTTCAACTCCCCTAACCTTCATGCACGGTGTGTTCCCCTGTGTGCCTGTGGTTTGCGCATGGACAGTGTTGCCTGCACATGTCCCCTTGGCTTACCTGTGCTGTGCGTAGTGCTCTTCTGCAATGGTGTCCCGGTGCAGCTGGGCCTGCCGTGTCAGTCGGGGTCCCTCCATCCTAGGAGGCGGCTCATCACCCACATCACGGAGCCACTGGCGTCCCATCGCTGTCCCCTCTTGGACCTGTACGGCTATCCATGGTCTTTGGCCATGTTGTGCAGGATGCAACAGGCCAGGAATATCCCACAGGCCTTTTGGGGGTTGTACTGTAGGAGCTCCGGAGGTATCCAGGCATCGGAGCGCCTGTAGCATCCCAAACACCCGCTCTATGATGTTCCGTGTTGCGGCATGTGCCTCATTGAAACCGTGCTGCGCTGGGGTCATGGGCGCCCGGTATGGTGTGAGCAGCCAGGGACGAGATGGGTATCCACAGTCACCTGTGTGGAGATAGTGGAGATCAGTGTCAGGTCAGGTCCATATTGCCCATATCCTTGTGTGCCACTACCATGGCACCTGTGTCATTCCACCCTTGCACAGAGTTTGCATTCCATACATGTGTACTCACCCACTAGATGACCCGTGGGGATGTTCCCACCTCGAATCGATTGCACAGTGCAGATTGGTGCCATATGAAGGCATCTGTGCTCCACGCCAGGGTGTGTGGCACAGACATTGATGATCGCCAGTGGCATCACACACCACCTGGCAGTTGACACTAGAAAAGCCCTTTCGGTTCCGATGGAAGCTTGGCCATCGGGGCCAGGTGGGCGTGCGAATGGCCACATGGGTGCAGTCTATGGCCCCTAGCCCGCCAGGCATATGTGCACCCTGTGGAACTCCTGCATGTTTGCTTGTACGCTCTGCCGCGGTGCTGGGGAAATGGATGAGGCAGCAGTGCGCTGAGGAATTGGGTGAGGATGCATGACGTGGCCGACTGTGTAATGCCTGTGGTGTCCCCTGTCAGCCTCTGGAAGGTGCCCGTGGCGAGCAGGCACATGCAGGCTGTCACCTTGGTCTCCACGGACAGAGCATGACTCCGTCGTGAGGGTGCCTGCATCACATCACTGCACAGCTCACTGAGCCATCTCAGTATTGCCCTGTTCAGGCGGTACCGGCCCACAATCTCGACGTCTGTGTACAGCTCGAAGCTGATGCGGGCACGATACCGCCTGTCGGGGGCATACCGCTGACGGGCTCCTCTGCGGCCACGTCCCCCTGCAGCATGCTGTCTCACCCTCATTACAGCTTCCATGTGGAAGCTGACACTGTCCATCTCCTGGCTTCTGCCCCCAGCTGCTGTTCCTGTGTTACCCCCACTGCCCCCACTGCTGCTTCCACTGCACCGGCACCCCCACTGGCCTCTCTGTCCTCCAGGACCCACTGTCCCTCTCTGCCCTTCCTGCTCCTGTCCTCTCTCTCTCTCTCTCTCTCTCTCTGTCTCTCTGTCTCTCTCCCCCAGTTTGCGGCCTGCAAGGGTTCTTGTGCTGCTCCCTTGAGCCTTTTTATTTTGGCTCACATCCGGTACTGCGCATCCTCCAGCTGAGCCACTCTTGCGCATTGCGCAAGTGCTCAAATATTGCAGTGCGCACTTTATGCATGGACCCGCCCCCTTCGGTTGCGCATCCCTTCATTTCCATTGCGCTGTTGCTCAGCATGTTTTCGGGGGCGCAACTGGCCCCTTCTGAATATCGCAGAATGGCGCATTTTCGGGGTTGCGCACGAGCAACCCTGTTGCGCATGGTGCAACCCTTTTGAATATCCAGGCCTCTGTGTATGGTAGGGTAAAAAAGGGTTAAAACTAAGCAAAACATAAACAGGCAGGGTAGGATATGTATGTTGGGAGTGGTGCAGTGCTGTGTTCATGGGGCAGCAGTTTTCAGGGAAACTTATTGGGGACTATGGTTCTGTCCCATCTGTGTGCACCTCTCTGGGCTAAGGGGAGAGGTTGCTCATCTCTAGGCCAAGTTGGTTAGGATTTGGGCAGCCTTCTCCACCATCCAGGGATCACCAGGTCCACTACTGATAACTCTAATGTTGCCAAGGAGTAGGAGTGGCTGGACTATGGTGGGTTCAGGAAGGGTGAGGGTGGTGGATCAGAAGCACATCCTTCATATGGTACGTAAGCAATAATACCCAATAGGGTGGGCATTATTGGGATATAACAGACCTCCCAAGGGCATAATGAGGCCCAACGCAGGAAAGCACATTGTTGGAGCTTAAAATGCTGGCTCTGTGACTAGTGAAATGTTCCGGCTGATTTCTGGAGAGTTAAGGTGGTGTGACAGTCTGGCATGGAGTGAGCAGTAACCGCTCACTGAATGTTGCTTCCCTGACTCCGTAGGCACTTCTGCATAAAACTGTCTTAACAGGTTGTTTAATGTATCAGGGGAGTCAGTTTTAAAATTAAATGCAGTATTTTTAGTTGCCACCCACTGCTTGAACACTTGGACATAGTGTTTGCCAATTTGTAGCTTATTCCTGATGGTCCTCCTCGAGCTTGGTAAGGAAATGGGCACTCACTTGTTTTTTAGGTTTTTTGGGAGCAGGTTGTTCAGGACAGTATTTCTCTTCGTCGCTGAACATTTTTTCTAGCCCTTCTTCACTCAACAAGTGGAAGCTGAGTTCTGTTTGTGTCATTTGGGTTGCTGGTAGCGAGTGGGATACCAAGTGGGATCATGCTGAAAAATGGTGTTTCTGCCATCTTGGAGGGAGTGTGAGCACAGCATGGGCACAGGGATACTAGGTGGTCATTACTGGTGGCAGGAGGAACTTGTTTTTGACCGGGCATTTGTTAGGAAATAACAACAACATGCCAAGGTGTTTCTGCCAATCAGAATGCAGCTTTTCACTTGCCCATTTCCTAACACTACAAAATTCCTACACTGCTCTGGCAGGGCAGGACTGTCCCATGGAGGAACCCACAGTAGTGGCCCGGGAGGATGTGAGGGTCCTCTATAGTGGAGACACGAAGGAGTGTGGCAGAGGACATCTGAGGATGGGGAATCATCTCCTGGTGGGGGACTTCATTGTGAGGAGGATAGATTTGGGGGCAGGAAGGGAGAGGGATAGTGAGGTTAGGTGCCTACCCGGTGCCATGGCTTGGAGGGATGGGAAGCAGATCCTGAGGATCACTAAGGCAGTAGGATGGGAGGGAGAGATGGATGCCATTGTCCATCTAGGGACTAATGGCCTGGCTAGGGATGAGGATAGGATAGTACTGGAGGAGTTCAGGGAGTTGGGGAGGGGTCTTAGGCAGGTAGCACGCTCAGTGGCCTTTTCTGAGGTGCTGCCAGTCTGTGACAAGGGAGAGAATAGCTTCAGCTCATGGCTGAAGGAGTGATGTACAGAGGAGAGTTTTGGCTACATTGGGAACTGGGGTCACACCTGGAGGGATGGGGCCTATACAGGGGGGATGGCCTACATCCATCTGAGAGGGGAACCACAGTTCTCCATGAACAGTTTAAATGCTTCATGGGTGAGCTTTTAAATTAGCTGGGGAGGTGGCAGGAGGAAGCAGGGAGACATAAACTGTCCTCCCCAACAAGCTGAAGTAGTCAGTAGGGAGAATCCTATGGGAGGGAAATCCCCAAGGGTACCTAATAACAAGAAAAATAAAATGGTAGAAAAGGAGAGAGATGGGAATGAAGGCATAGGGGATAAGGTGAGTAGGCAAAAGGGAAAAAGGACAGCTGACAGAATGGGTGGCAACAGAGTTTGGAAGGCCATGTGTGCAAATGCTACAAGTCTGGGAAATAAGATCCCGGACACAGTGGCCATGCTGTCAGAGGCTGACTTGAATATTGTCACCATTACTGAGTCATGGTACAATAAGAACCATGACTGGGATATACTGTAGCTATACCAGGCTATACTCTATTCAAGAAGGACAGGGAGGGTAAGAAATGAAGAGGAATGGCTCTTTACATAACGGATAGCATTAAAGCAACAGATACAGGAAATAAAGGGACAGGTGGAAGTACTATGGGTCATCCTAGAGATGGGGACTGGAGCAGCTATTTGCACTGCCATGATCTATAGACTTCCAGCAAAAGGGGGGGGGATGAATAAGATTCTTGTGGAAGTCATTAGAAAGATGGCAGATAAGGGAGAAATGCTGTTGTTGGGTAGCTTCAATCTGCTAGATATAGACTGGAGCATCCCAGCTGCAGCTTCAGCTGGGAGCAGGGACATCCTGGACTCCCTGCAGGGGGAATTTCTCAGGCAACTAGTAAGAGGGCCCACTCATGAGGGAGCAATATTGGACCTTGTACTCATCAATGGGGACAGTGTTGCAGATGTCACAGTGGGTAGCCACTTGGGGACCAATGATCACTATATGACGTGGTTCAATATAAGAACTGTGCAGAAACAAACTGCACAAAGGTGAGGGTCCTGGACTTCAGGGGGGCTGACTTTACAAAGATGGGGGAATGCCTCAGGGATGCCCTGGCGTGGTGGTGGTGGTGGTGGGGGGAGGACTTGGGTGGAGTGGAGGAACAGTAGGAAAAACTAAAGGGGCCATAGAGAAGGCATCAAACCTCTGTATCAGACAAGTAAGCAAAAGCAAGATGATGAAGAGACCACTATGGTTCTCAAATGAAGTGGCTGGAAAAATAAGGGCAAACATGTTAGCATTCGGGAGGTATAAGGAAACACAAAGGGAGGAGGATATGGAGGTGTATCAAGTGAAGCAGAAGGTGGCAGACAGCAGTCAGGAGCAAAAAAGGGTGCAAACAGAGGAGAAAATAGCCTAGGCAGTAAAGAAATGGGACAATACATTTTTTAGGCATGTAAGCAAAAGGAGAAAGACCAGGGGAGGGATTGTAAGAGTAAGGAATGAAGGTGGGGAGTGTATGGAAGAGGACCAGGAAAAAGTCAACATCGTTAACAAATACTTTTGTTCAGTGTTCACAGAGGAAGGGGAAGGTGAGAGACCACAGATAAGGGACAGGGGCATCAGTGGAAGGGTGGTGGACAGTAGTCCATTTACGGAAGAGAAGTCCTGAAGGAACTCACAAATCCAAACGTGGACAAGACAATGGGACCTGACAGGATACATCCAAGGATATTGAGAGAGCTTAGAGAGGTGCTGGCTGCACCTCTGACAGTCCTGTTTAACCACTCACTGGAGATGGGAGTGGTTTTGGAGGACTAGAGGAGGGAAGATGTAGTCCCACTTCACAAAAGTGGAAACAGGGAAGAGGCTGACAATTACAGGTCAGTCAGCCTGACTTCAGTGATGGGAAAATTAATGGAATCACTACTGAAGGAAAGAATTGTGAAATATTTTGAATCCAGTGACTTACAGGATCTGAGGCAGCATGGATTCACTAGGGGAAGGTCATTTCAAACAAATCTGATAGATTTCTTTGACTGGGTGGCCGGGGAATTAGATCAAGGTGGAGCGATGGATGTTGCCTATCTAGATTTCAGTAAGGCCTTTAACACCATTCCACACAGAAGACTTGTAAACAAGCTGGGCAGCCTAGGAGTTGGTCCAAAGGTGGTAAACTGGGTAAGTAGTTTGGCTAGGGGATAGGCAACAGAGGGTGTTGGTTAATGGAATTCACTCTGAGGAAGGGAAGGTAACCAGTTGGGTGCCACAAGGATCAGAACTGGGACCGGTCCTCTTCAGTGTCTTTATTAGTGACATTGCAGAGAGGCTAGAAGGGAAGGTATGTCTTTTTGCAGATGGCACAAAGATCTACAATAGGGTAGAGATACTCTGGGTGTGTGTGTGAAAAATATGAAATAGAGATCTAGGTAAGCTTGAGGAGTGGTCAGAAGTGTGGCAACAAAGTTTCAATGTGAAGAAGTGCAAAATCTTGCATTTGGGGCACAGAAACCCAGGGGCAGAGTTCAAGATAGGGGGAGTGGTACTGACAAACACCAAGCAGGAACAGAACCCAGGGGTAATGTTATCTGACAACCTAAAGGTGACCAAACAGTGTGACAAGGCAGTGGAGGGAGCGAATGGGATGCTAGGGTGCATAGGGAGGGGTTTCATCAGCAGAAAGAGGGAGGTGGTGGTACCACTGTATAAAACATTTGTGAGACCTCTCCTAGAGTACTGGGTCCAGTTCTGGAGACCATGGGCCAGATTTTCAAAAGGTGGTGCAGGGCTAACATCAAGCCCTGCACCACAGGACTTTGGTTTTGGAGGTGCGCTGAGCCCCTTTGCCACAATTGTGCCCGAATTTCCAACCCTGGGCACAGCTGTGATAGTTTCCATTATTATAAATATCTGGTGCAAGTTCTATACCAAAGACCCCCAAGAGTGGCACACGTTAGACCACAGAAATGTGGTCTAAGCTGCGGTGAGTGATGCAAGTGATTGAAATTTCCAGTTGTTTCCTGCCAGAGACTGCCACAAGCCCCATGCACCATATGTTTGGTGTACCAGGGGCTTGCGGCAGGTTTAGTGTTTTGAAAATCTGGCCCCATATCTCTGGAAGGACGTAACAGAATAGAGGCTGTCTAGAGGAGGGCTACTAAAATGGTGCAAGGCCTGCATCTAAAGCCCTATGAAGTGAGAATAAGGGACCTCAATATGTACACCCTGGAGGAAAGAAGAGAGAGGGGGGCTATGATAGAGACTTTCAAATATGTCATGGGTATAAATAGGGTACAAGAGGGAAGCATTTTTCAGGAAAAAAGATGCTCAAAAACAAGGGTTTATGCTATGAAACTGGAGGGAGATAGATTCAGGGGAAATGTGAGGAAGTACTTCTTCACAGAAAGAGTGGTAAATACCTGGAACAGCCTCCCAGCAGAGGTGGTCGGGGCAAAAACGGTTATGGGATTCATAAATGCATGGGATAGACATAAGGGAACCTTAGTGGTTAGAGAAAGGAGGGTAATGCTGGGGACCAAGTAGGGTCTGTGGTATTACAGTACGTAAGGAAAATGGGCAGACTAGGTGGGCCAAGCGGTCCTTATTTGCCATCAAGTTCTATGTTTCTAGATTCCAGATAACTGTTTCTGTCAAAAGAACTGCGAAAGAATGCTCCCCATAAAAACTAAACAACGCAAAATACAAATGTGGCATCACATTTTATTCAAGTGCAAATACATATGGGTTATTTAGGGTATGGATATCACTTTTGGAAATAGGACCATTGTGAACAACTGCCAGTTAGAAATAATTTCCTGTCCTCTTTAAGTTTATCTTTGGCAAGCTTTGAGAAAAGGTCTTTTTTCCCTGTAGATTAACAACCCCCTCAAGAAACCGATGCATACTTTAATACAAGTATTTGCTGTCCAAATTTAAAATTAAATAGACATATAATCTACAAGTGCTTTGAAGCATGTTTTAATCTTTTGATTTAGATCATGTTCCAGACTGTCTATGTTCAGACAATTTACAGTCTCTGGAAATTTAGTACTAGGGCACATAATCATTTATTTATTACTCATAACTATTTAGCACATGAGGAACTTGTCTAAATTCTGAAGATGGGACCACGTAGCCTTGTTTCCCCAAAAGTACCTCAGCGTGAAGTTAGTCACTTTAAATTGAATATTTGACTCAGAAAGCTCTTCCCTTTGTAAATGTTCAGTAATACTAAAATGGGACAGGTGTTACATTACTTTACAGCTGGAAGGCTAATTCCATCCAGAAATGTCAGTCAGAAACGTCAGCTTGAAGCACCAAACAGTTTGCTTTGAAATCTTTATTCAGTCACATGTTGTAATACTACAGGTCATGCAAGTACATGTTCAAGGCACACCTTGGCTATTAGGAATGCAAATATATACAGTACGTGCTACAAATGTTTAGCCATAAAACAAATCACATGAGTTTACTTTGTAATTCTTTTTTTCACTATTAGTAACCCCTGTTTCTCTAACCATAGCCCCCTTCTGCCTGTTAGCCACTACCCAGTCCCATTGCCTAACCTTGTACCCCGGGGATGTCCCTTACTTGCCCCGCAGCTTATATGTGTTTTCTGTTTTGGCTACTACAGCAAAGTAGTACATCGCTAGATAATAGTTAAGAAAATGTCCCTCCAATGAGGGAAAATATAGGGGGATGGGTGCTGTGGGGTCTACTGGTTAGATAACCAGCTTGGGAAATTGGAGTTTTCAGGTTCAAACCCCACTAGAGCCAAAATACTCACTGTGCGACCAGGGGCAAGTCACTTAACCTCCAAATGTTTCAGTCCAACCAGCTGTGGAAATGGATAGAAGCAGGACCCCAAAGAAACAAGATGATGCCTATAAGCTGGCTTCATGTGGGTAAAGAAATTGTGGAAAGGGGGAGAAATGACGTGGTTCATGGTAGTTTCTCAGATGGAAAATAATAGCCACTAGAATTCTTACATTCCACATTACAGTGGCGTGAAAAAGTATTTGTCCCCTTCCTGATTTTCTCTATTATTGCATATTTGTCACACTGGATGTTTTCAGGTCTTTAGACAAAATATAATATTAGATAAAGGGAACCTGAGTGAACAAATAACACTTTTTTTTTTACTTATTTCATTTATTTAATGAAAAAAGTTAACCAACACCAACGGGCACTGTGTGAAAAAGTAATTGCCCCCTAGTTAAATCAATCCAATTAAAGGGATAATTAGAGTCAGCTGCTTGAACACAGCCAGGCTTGATTACAGCCAGCCCTGCTCAATATAAATCTCACTTATTTTGACCCTTACCATCAGAGTCACGTTGCCAGCACAAAGATTCAACAAGCACATTATGCCATGATCAAAGGAAGTTCCTGAAAAGATCAGAAAAAATTTGTTGCCCTCTATCAGTCTGGAAAGGGTTACAAAGCTATTTCTAAGGCTCTGGGACTCCATCGAACCACAGTGAGAGCCATAATCTCAAATGGAGAACACTTGGAACAGTAGTGAATCTTCCCAGGAGTGGGCGGCCTGCCAAAATTACTCCAAGGGTGCAGCGTAAAATCATTCAGGAAGTCTCAAAGGATCCTAAAACAACATCCAAAGAACTGCAGGCTTCTCTTGCCTCAGCTAAGGTCAGTGTTCACGACTCCCACAATCAGAAAGAGACTGGGCAAAAATGGGCTTCATGTGAGAGTAGCAAGGCGGAAACGACTGCTAACCAAGAAGAACATAAATGCTCATCTCTCATTTGCCAAGAAGCACCTGGATGATCCACAAGCCTTTTGGGAAAATGTTCTATGGACAGATGAGTCCAAAGTGGAACTTTTTCGATGACATGGATCCCATAATGTCTCGTGTAAAGCAAACACAGCATGCCACAGTAAGAACACCATACCAACAGTCAAACATGGTGGTGGTAGTGTGATGGTGTGGGGATGCTTTGCTGCCTAAGGACCTGGATGACTTGCCATAATTAAAGGAACCATGAATTCTGCTCTGTACCAGAAAATTCTTAAGGAAAATGTCCGGTCATCCTTCCGTCAGCTGAAGCTGAAGCGTAGTTGGGCCATGCAGCAAGACAATGATCCAAAGCACAAAGCAAGTCCACATCAGAATGGCTAAAAGAAGTAAAATTAAAGTTTCGAGTGGCCTAGTCAAAGTCCAGACTTAAACCCAATAGAGATGCTGTGGCAGGACCTGAAACGAGCAGGTCATGCTCGAAAACCTACCAAATGTTACTGAATTAAAGCAGTTCTGCGAAGAAGAGTGGGTTAAAATTCCTCCACAGCGATGTGAAAGACTGATATTGAATTATAGGAAGTGTTTGGTTGCAGTCATTGCAGCTAAATGTGGCATAACCAGTTATTAAGTGTAAGGGGGCAATTACTTTTTCACACAGGGCCAGTTTGTGTTGGTTAACTTTTTTTCACTAAATAAGTGAAATTAAAAAAAAAAACAAGTGTTATTTGTTCACTCAGGTTCCCTTTAGCTAATATTACATTTTCTCTAAAGACCTGAAAACATCCAGTGTGACAAATATGCAATAATAGAGAAAATCAGGAAGGGGGCAAATACTTTTTCACGCCACTGTAGATAGATAGGACTGGATAGATATGCTGGGCCAAGAGGCCCTTTTCTGCTGGAAAATTCTGTGTCTAAGAGAAGCTGGTACAAAAAGTGAGATTGCAAAAAACTGCTTTGACAAAACACGGAAACTATGGGTGATAGGCTGGCAGTATAGTCAGAGGTTAGAGCAATGAGCTGTGAACAAGCTTAGTACATCCAGCAGTCCTGGGTTTGATTCCTACAACCTCCACTTGCATACCGTGCAACCCTTAGCAAGTAACTTAACTTCCCTGTGTTCCTGGAATGCATCTGGAAACAAGTTTTGGCTCAGTGTGCCTTTCCCAGCTCAAAAGTGTTAAAAAAAATTAACACCCTGAGTTAACACAGAAGCAGTTTAGGAATATATGTAGAGATTAAAGACTGGACTTGGACTGAGAGTGGCTCAGTTGGCATCAAATACGCCTCTGGGCCAGAAGGTTGCAGGGTCTAGTTGCACACCGTGACTGGGCTCATACCTAAATACTGGCTCCGAAGTGCAGTATTAGGCGGGTGCTGTACTGTCGGTGTGTGCTGTCCTACAGATGAGACATTAAACCTAAGTCCCTTCTAATCATCTCTGGTGCTGTCGTGGTGTGTGTCCAGGTGGAAGTAAAAGAACCCAAGACATTTTTCGCAAAAGTAGGGACTTTCACCAGTGTCCTGTCCAACATTCCCCTTCCCTTTAAAGCAGTTCATGAATTTGTCCAAGGCTGTATGTGGGTGTTGATGTTGAAAGTGGCTGCCATACATATTCAGTTGCTTCGCTACTCATCTCTCATTACTTATAAAGTGCTTTGGGATACAATGTGTATGAAAAGCACTATATAAATGCTGGCAAAATGAGATATGATCACACAGGCAGAGAACAGATATTTTTTTTTCTAAAACTGAAATGTAGGAAATGTAAAACGAGTCATAGCCGGCAAACAAATTGTTCATTTTGTATCTGATGTGACATGCCAATGTAAGTTGGTGAAAAAACAACCACATGGAGTACTCATGTCAAAGCAGTCCTATAGTGAAGGCTGCAGTGGTAACTCCCATCAGTTTGGTGTAGAAACCATGACCATCTTGGACTAGGGCAATGAACTGGAAGTCCCCTAGACCTATTTTTATGGCTGTGGGCGGAGCCTACAGCCAACTTGCTATCTGTAGCTTGAAAATGGAATATTGTGGAACACAAGTTTTGGTCTTTTCAATGTATCCTTCCATGCCAACTGAAATAAAATATTCCCTTCTTTCTGTTAAGAATGTTGGAGACATTACTCCAAGCTGCTTATCAGATGCCATTAGGAAACTAAAATAGCTTGTTAAACACATTGGTTGCCTATTAAACTGGATATTTGTTTACCTCCTTCAGAATGCAAGAAATTGCACATTTAAAAACTCAGCATTTAAACAGCTTCTTGATACTAGTTTCACTCGGGAATGTATTGTCTTTCAAGAAAGATTGATACCTCATAAATGTCACCCTTCCCCAGCAAATTTATGATTTACACTGTTTGTTTAACCTCTACAGACACTATCTGAGGAGTACTGTTTCAGACATATACCAGGTCTTCAGTGAACTGCCCAGACAAAATACTGTATTTAGCAATCAGCAGACATTTTCCACTATGCTTTTTGGGAAAAAAATATATTGAGCAACAGCAAAGACAAACACACACACACACACACACACACACTCTCTCTGTACACAATCCTCATGGCCACAACATTCAGAATAAATATTGCATTTTAATATGTTAGAAAGAAACTGTTTATGTCAGTGAACACAGTGAAGTTCAGTTTAAATTTTCTTTAAATATTTCTTATCCTGTATTTTGTATACACACACACTACACACCATCCTCATGGCCACAATACTGCCAAGAGGCCTGGGTTGAAATCCCAGGTAAGGCGTTTATTCTTTCTCACCTCCGTTTGTAAGTTTCCATTAAATATGCACATCACACTCCTGTGTGATTGTTACAAGTAAATATTTGTGTTACCATTGGGTTGTGCATTTGAGAAAGAGTAATGTGCTCAGGGACAGCCCAGGTTCCAGTTGTCTCAGTGGCACAGCTGGTTAACGCAGTTGGAATGGTATTCTGGGTGGCCTGGGTTCAAGTCCCAACTGAGACACTTATTCTTTCTCTCCTCTGTTTGTATGTGTTCCGAAAAATATACACACCACACTCCTGTGTGATTGTTACAATAAAGAAACTGTTTGTGTATGTCAGTGACCGCATATAAGACAGTGGATTGGCAACTGTGCACAACCAGTGTGTTGTGCCACCGAGGGGTACTGATTTTCTGTTACCTCGAGAGTGAAGCTTGAGAGGTCTATGGGAATCAGTTCCCCAAGGTGGCAAAACACACTGATTGCACACTGAGTTGCCCATCCACTATTCTATATAGTGTATGGGCATCAATGCCTATTTCAGACACTGCCCTTTGTTTCAATGAACTGGAGGTTGGGGGGACACTTGAGGGTTGATGGTTGGCTCAAATTACTGACAGTGTGCTGCAAATGTTTCTACAAGTTCAAGTTTAAAAATCAACAACTTCCAGCTTAATTGGATTGGGGAAAACAAGTATGTGGCAGCATTCCAAGTTATTCTGCTGCAGTAGTGACATCACTACTACAGCAGAACAACATAATGATGTCACTACTGCAGCAGAACAAGCATATTCCAGTCATGGAATTCCATGCATAACAGCATTCCACCATACACTATAGTGAAGTTACATAGAAACATAGAAACATAGAAGTTGACGGCAGATAAGGACCGCAAGGCCCATCCAGTCTGCCCATTTCTTTTTCTACCTTATAAATGTGCCATCGGCCTTTGCTCTGTCAGTGACATATCTATTCATAGTCATTTGTATTGCTCCCTTATGCCTATCCCATGCCTGTTTGAAGCCCTGCACTGTATTCATAGCCTACTTCCTTTGTGGTAAGCCATTCCATGCATCTACCACCCTTTCTGTGAAAAAGAATTTCCTACATTCCCCTTAATCAGCCTCCCTCTAATCTCATGCTGTGTCCTCTTGTCCTGCTATTTTTTTTATATTTAAACATGTTAGACTCTTTCACCTTGTTTATGCCCTTAAGGTGTTTAAATGTCTCGATCATATCACCTCTCTCCCTCCTTTGCTCAAGGGTATACATATTGAGCTCCGTTAATCTGTCCTCATATGTCTTCTGATGCAGTCCCTGCACCATTTTGGTTGCCCTTCCCTGGACTGCCTCAATTTGGTTAATGTCCTTGTGAAGGTGTGGCCTCCAATACTGCACGCAGTACTCCAGATGGGGCCTAACCAATGTCTTGTACAGAGGGATTATTACCTCTCTTACGACTTGTGATACCCCTACTAATACACCCTAACACCCCCAGCCTTACCTACTGCTTTAGAGGTCTGCTTGGATGATTTTAGGTCATCAGTGATGATGATGCCCAAGTCTCTTTCTTCCTTTGTGACTGCTAGCAACTCTCCCAGCCTATAAGTGGCTTCAGGTTTCTCTTCCCTATGTGCATGATTTTGCACTTCTTTGCATTAAATCCCAGTTGCCACTCTTTCTGACCATTCTGCTAGTTTATCCAGATCTCTTCTCATTCTGCCCACCCCATCTGGATCATCTACTCTGTTGCAGATCTTGGTGTCATCTGCAAACAGACAAGCCTTTCCCTCTAGTCCATCTCGAGGTCACTAATGAAGATGTTGAATAGAACTGGCCCCAGGACTGATCCCTGAGGTACCCCACTTTGACTTGCATCTCTTCTGACTGTATACCATTTACCACCACTCTCTGTTTTCTGCCAGTCAACCAGTTTGCCACTCAGTTGACCAACTTCTGACCCACCCGAGCCTACCTAGCTTATTTATCAATCTTCTATGTGGAACAGTGTCAAAAGCTTTGCTGAAGTCAAGGTAGGCGACATCAACTCTCCCCTTGGTCCACCACTCTGGTTACCCAGTCAAAGAAATCTATGAGATTAGTTTGACAGGACCTTCCTTTGTAAACCCATGCTGTCTTGGATCCTGTGCCCCTATGGATTCCAGGTGTTGCACTATCCTTTCCTTAAGGAGTGCCTCCATAATCTTGCCCACTACTGAGGTAAGACTGACCGGTCTGTAGTTCCCCCTCCTCCCTGCTACCACTCTTGTGGAGTGGGATCACATGAGCCCTTCTCCAGTCTTCTGGGACCTCTCCTGTGCTCAGAGACTCACTAAACAATTCTGCTAATGGCTCTGCTAGTTCCTCCTTTAGCTCCTTAAGTACCCTGGGATGTATGCCATCAGGTCCCATTGCCTTATCCACCCTGAGCTTAGCAAGCTCTTGTAGGACCCTTTCTTTTGTGAAGGGAGTAGTGCTCACCTCCCTCCCCCCTGTGTCCATGATGCTGAGCTGTGGGCTCTGCCCTACCTTCTCTTCAGTAAATACTGAGCAAAAGTATCTATTTAGGATAGATGCCTTTACAGGGTCCTCCTCCTCACATGTTCCCTTTTCTCCATTAAGCTTAGCAATACCCCCTCTGGACTTTCTCCTTTCACTAATGTATCTATAGAAAGTCTTGTCACCTTCTTTTACTGTTCGTGCTAGTGTTTCCTCAGTTTGGGACTTTGCCTGGCTTACTGCCTTACCTGCTTCCCTTAGGGCAGTTTGGTATGCCTCCCTATCTTCATCCCGCTGTGTTCCCTTATATTTTCTGAAGGCCAGCCTTTTGGCTCTGACCTTTTCTGCTACTGTATTTGAGAACCAAAGTGGTTTCCTTCTTTTGCACTTCCTTTTCTGTCTAACACAATGGGATGTTGCTTCAAGTATTGTATCCTTAATGCTTGCCCACTTTGCCTGTACCTCCTCACCTGTGTTTCTTTTTGCCAGGGCTAGCTTAACTCTGTTGGCCATCTTATCAAAGTCAGCTCCTCTGAAGTCCCATATTTTTGCCTTGGAATGGGATGATTTAGATGTAGTAGCCAAATTGAACCATACCATGTGATGGTCACTGGCCCCCAGGTGACCTTCTACCTGGAGATCTGTGATCCCTTCTTTGTTAGTCAGTACTAGATCTAGGATAGCCCTGTCTCTTGTGGGTTGCTGTACCAGTTGTTTGAGGCCCTCCCTGCAGGGAATCCACTATGAGTCTAGTTCTGGCAGATGTTCCGCTGGTATTGACCAGTCTGTATCTGGCATGTTGAAGTCTCCCATTATCAGAACCTCCCTTTAGCTGTCATGTTTTGTATATCTTCTAACAGTAATGTGTCTATGTCCTCCCCTGGTCTGGGGCCTGTAGACAACCCCAGTTCTTATGGCTGTCCCATTTCCTGTTTCCAGGGTGACCCACAGTTCTTCTGGCTCCTTATGTGTATTCTGAATTTCTGTAGCTTTGATATTTTCCTTAACATACAGGGCCCTCCTCCCCCCCTTTTTGCACCTCGGTCTCTTCTGAACAATACATAGCCAGGTACTGAAGTCTCCCAAGTGTGGTTACTGGTAAACCACGTCTCACTAATTGCTACTATGTCCAGCTTAGCCTCTGACATTATTGCCTGCAGGTCTGGGATCTTATTTCCCAGGCTGTGAGCATTTGTGTACATGATTTTCCATTGGCCAGATTTTGGTGTGTTAGTTGTTGGGTGAAGTTTGGCCAGTTCAGTTTAGAGTAGATTTCCATTAAATATTTCTTATCCTATATTTAGTATACTGGATAGCGCTGGGGAGATGCTACATCTCATTGTCATAGGGATCTTCATTTACACATTTTTGCACTGTATTTACTCAGGCTGTCCCAGATTAGATGCAAAATCTTGTTTTCAGTGGGGTCATGATTTTTCCATTTTGATAATGTATTTTTTCAGGGTAGCCTAGTCCAGGGCCCCTATATTCAAAGGAGATGCGCAGTGCATCCTGGTGGAAAAGGGAGATGTGCTGTACAACTCCAACAGTGTGCAGTAGCGTGATAATCAAATGTGCAGGATGAGCCTGCCGCAAGGAGATGGGCCAGGGTGCACACAGATAGTATGCCATGCAAGTCAGTGGTGCATTCCCATGCATATGCCATGCTGCTGCATACTCAGGGGGAATGTACACCTCGCAGCCTAGAGCAGTGCAGCCCACAGTTAGGCCATGAATCGGTGGCCTGACCTGGCCAGCCACCCACAGGTGGGCTGCAGAAGTGCACCCAGGTGTACAGCAGCCTGGCAGCCCTGGTGGACTAGAGGTACCCTCTCCCATCTCCAATCAATCCAATTCCACCCCCGAAGAGCTCCATAATGTAGGGACCCCCTGGATCCGATCACACCAGAGGAAGCCACGGTCCATATCCATAGCATAGAGAACCCCCACCCACCACCTTGGTACACAGACAACCCCACTTCCCCCATACTCGAGCTGTTGCGGAGACTGGCACTGCCCTCCACAGCCTGCCATGGCCAGCTGAAGACTGCATTGGACCTGGGCCGTGGACCTGCACTCCAGAATGACCCAAGTGGCTATGCCATACATTGGTGCACTACACAAGCTGTGGACCCACCAGTGTATGCAGCTATGTGTATGTCCCCCGGCAAACTGTAAGAAGGAATTGACATACCTCCAATGCATGCCTTGCCGATGCTGTATCTTCCTGCTGTCATACACTCTCCCAGTTCCCCTGTGTAAGATGCCACCCTCCAAATTGCTGAGATATCCTGGGTGCCATGGGGTGTGGTATCCTGCAATGCCATTTGTAGTGTACACTCCAGGCTATGGATAGTGCGTTCGCACATTCCTGATTGTACAAACAAATGGGAGATTGGCTGTAATATACCTGTTCTGGGACCTGTGTGTGAGTTAGTACAGCATCGGCTTTCACCTGCACTGAGCAGTGCAACAGCACTGGGATGATGGACCCGCATGTGAGTGCCTGAGGTGTATGGCCACTGGACATTATCGCCCACACAGTTCATACCTATGTATGACACATTCTAGCATCCTACTGCTAGTGCTCTGCCACCCAAAAATAAGATGCCATTTCTTCTGTGAATTACCTAGGCTAAATATATAGCAATCAGCAGGCATATTCTAGGAAACTACATTGTAAAAATGTGTAAAAGGAAGACCACATTGAAACTGCCTCTCAGCAGATCCGCATTGTGCAAATTCATTACAAGAAATGGGTAAAAGCATCTCAAAAGCTCTCCACAGCCATATTGGCTTTGACTAGAATTTGTTAATGGGAGGTGGGGTACCATTGCACTAATCAAAGATGGCCACAGTTTCCAAAACCAAAGCTGGTACAGAAGAAATTCCCCTTAGCTGAATGGTTACAGCTTCTGCATGCAGAACTCTGACATTGCAGGCTTAATTTCCAGCAAGTCCTGAAATTGCATCTGCCCAAAGACAGGAGACATCCATAACACAGAGGATAATGTACGGGCATCAGTGTGTAACAAGATTTTTTATTACACACCAGAGGGTATACCACATAAACCAGGAAACCAATGGTTGAGTGATTTATTCAGGTATCATGCCAAAGGTGTGCAACAAAATCAGTTTTCACTGCTGCCCATACTGTACTTTATTTTATATAACTACTGGTTACCAGTGTTGGAAATACACTTTATGAGCTTTGGAAGCTGGGGGCCCATAAAAGCCCTATCTTTAAGCCGAGCTCCCTTCCCATTGTAAGTCAATGGCAGTGATGCATGAGCTACCGGGGCTCACTTCAGAGCTAGGGGGAATGGGCCCAAGCAAGCACCCCTGAAATTCCAACACTGCTGGTTACCAGAACTGTGAATGGCAGGTAGAAGAGGGGCAGACTGAAAAGTGGAGTACATTTTGCCTGCAACTGTTGTACGTGAGCGAGGCAATGCTGTGTTACATACAGCCCCTTCCAACTGCGCGAGATAACTTATAAAGAAGTAGAAGATTCTCTTCTTAACTTAGACACCAAAAAAAGCGCAGGGGACGATGGCTTGGAACCCTTTTTCCTAAGGCCAGGCTACGTCCATCTCGCTGCCCCAATTCTCCACATCTTCAATCTTTCCATTACATCTGCTACTGTGCCGTCCTGCTGGAAATCAGCAGATATCCTCCTCTATTTAAATCTGGTGACCCATGCGATAAACAACTATAGGCCTATCTCCATATTGCCTATCCTTTCTAAAGTTCTCGAAAACTGATCCATATTCAGTTAAAATCTCACTTGAAACCTTCTCTCATTAACCCAGCTCAATCCAGCTTCCGGGCTAATCATAGCACAATCACTGCACTAGCAAAAGTAACCAATGATTGGATCTCTGCTATAGATGCTAAGAAGGTAACTGGCGCAGTCTTTTTGGACCTCAGCAAAACTTTTGATACTGTTGATCACAAACTATAAGTCAATTGCTTTGCAAAGCTGGGTGCCACATACCATACCACCCAGTGGTTCTCTAGCTACCTAACTGGAAGATTCCAAAAAGTAAAGGCGGAAGGCTTTTTTTCTGCTGCCTTGCCAGTTGCAAGAGGAGTCCCCCAAGGATCCATCTTAGGCCTTATCTTGTTTTCTTTGTACATTAATGACTTAGATGCTAACATATCTACGTCCAATCTGCACTTTTTTGCAGATGATACTGTGTTGTATACTTCTGGCTTATTGTTATCTGAAGTCAAGGAGTGCAAGCGGACTTAGCACAACTTGAGCATAATCTAATAAAGGCAAAGCTTCTGCTCAATGCTAAGAAGACTAAAGCGATGATATTCTCCCGTAGTGCTGTCACAGGCCCCCCCAATACCCTTGCCCAAGACTTCATTGTCACCACGCTAAACGAGCCTCTGGAAGTTGTAACCGAATTTAAATATCTGGGTATCTGGATCGACAATAAATTATCTTTCAATGACCACGTCGAAGATGTCTCTAGAAGGTTAAAAGCAAGGTTAGGTTTCTTCTACAGAAATAGGCCCCTTTTCCCCTTTGAAACTCGAAACAAGCTTGTACAGGCCACTTTTCTCCCCCTACTCGACTATGGTGATGTAATCTATTCCTCCACCACTCTTGCAAATCTAAGTAAACTGGACATCCTTTATCACCGTGCGTTATGGTTCATTACCAACTCCACTTACCGTTCGCACCACTGTGACTTATATGCAGCTGTTGGTTGGACATCCCTTACTACTAGACGCCTGCTCCATGCTGGGCTATGGACTCTTAAACTGCTCCTGCAGAAATTGCCAAGCTATCTCTCTTCCCTTATTAGTATCTCACATAGTGCATACTCGTTAAGAAAATCTGACTTTATTACGCTTGACATACCAAAGACTTGGACCTCCTTTGGTAACGTGCTGTGCATATGCCCTCCCTCCATTTGGAACCAATTACAAACCGTGATTGAAACTAACTAGCACAGTTTCAATAAACTTCTACAAATCGCTAAGTTCAGCCAAAATAAAAGACACCTGTAACTGTCATTAAGTCTCTTCCTTCCCCATGTGTGCCATATTTATCCACTGGTAAGGTATAATTGCTTTGTCATATTAACTGCTTTCCCTTCCCCTTCTACTCCTGGCTTTATCTATGCTTACGGTCCACTGCTACTCTATCAAATCACTCCTCCACCCCATATCAGTTGTAGTCTGTTGTTTGTTCTAGCTGCCAAAATATATGTATTGCACACACCAGTCATCATGTTTCATTTATCAGTATGCAACCTGTAAGTCACTTCCCTGTCTCATATTAATGTTGACCACCTGCGGTCACCCTATGTGGTACCCTTGTATGTATATCCAGCCTGTATCATCTAACGTGCATTTCACGTTTGTACTGTTATTACCTATCTATGTTTGTACTTTAAGTGTTTATGTCACAGGACCTCCTTGTGAATGAGCTTGCTCAATAGAGTTTTCCTGCAATAAACTTGAACTTGAACATAAATGCATGTGTAATGCAGAGTGTGTAACTGAGAATTTCAGATACTGGTTTTGTGTTATAATCAGTCCTAGCTGGTAATTGCAAGGTAGTAAAACTTGATGTTAGAAAACATGTTATGTGCGTAGAAAGGCTGGAGCAGCTGGGTGTTGTTCTCCATAGAAACAAACTCTGATTAGATCCAAAATGGCTGCTAATATATTAACGTGATAAGGCATGTGGAATTAATGGGTGGCTTGTATTGTACAGTTAGATCACAGTATTGGCTGCAGAGCACCTGATCCTGTGGATAATCAGTTTCAGTCTCCGGTGTGGTCAGTCTCTTAGCTTTGGCCAGCACTAAATACATCAATGTGTACAAGCCTCACCAGCTGCCCCACACTGCCCCTAACCCTGTGGCTAAACAGAGGGCTTCAGTTAGCAGTGTTGTTAGTCCCTTACCTTTCACCAGCACTAAATATATGACATCATAGCATTCTTGGTTTCCTGTGAGATGTTGCAGCATCATGGCCAGAAAGCTGCTTTTTTGCCTGCTTCACCACAGTTACCACCATTTACCTGGCTCCCCACAGGAGGCAGCAGCATCTTTACAAGCAAACTGCATGTCGTCCAGCTTCACCCAGTTCCCTCCCATTCCCCAAGACATAGAGGCCACACTTATGGAATTGGGCAAAAGGCAGCAACATCCCTAGGGAAGTCACTGGAGCTGATATTGTAGTCTTCCATGCCGATGGCCACAAAAAGTTGATCGTGGCTCCACTGTACATAGGGGGACTGTAATCCAGCTTGCTGTCTGCAATGAGGGATGGAGTCTGTGGGGTCTTGCCTCCGGGTACAGTAAAAGACAGCAGACACAGTGGAGTAAACTGCCACTGAGTGACCCGCAACAGTGGCAGCTTCATTTTGGTTCATGGTCCATGACTGACTGCAATCAGAGTCAGGGGTCACAGGCCATGTTTGCTTGTGGAATGCATTCAATCTGTTGCAGAGAGCTTGAGTTAATACAGTGTGCCAGCAACATCTGTGGCTCAGCAGCAATGGTGAGGGACTGGCCCACAGTTTACTCCAGTGTAGGAGCACAGAAAAAGAAACTTTCCTGGGGGCAGTTCCTTGCACATTTACTCTAATTGCAACACAAAAGGGAGCTGTGGGGCTACTAACTCTTCTCCCACCTGCCACCACGGATCCTGCCCACCTCCAGCTCGCAGTCGCTGGTCCACACGTTTGTACTACCAACCGTTGCCTCTAATTCCATCCCTTGTCTCAGTCTCTGCTCCCCAGTTCACACTTGTAAGCTTACCTACTGAAGGCAAGAATGGAAGACCAGGACAAACCAAGTTGCAGTTCTGTGCAGCAGACTATGAATGTGGATCGGGAGGCAGTGGTTGAGGGGGATTGGCGGCAGTGGGAGGAAGTACAAATATAACTGTGGAGCAGGGGCAATAGTTGGGAGGAGGGCAGGATTGGCGGTGGTGGGTGGGAGTAGAAATGTTGTTGAGAACCTGGGGCAATGATAAGGAAGAGGGTGGGAACTGTGGTGGTGAGTAGGGCTATTGTGAATGCGTGGGCCATGGGAAGAGAAAGTACAGATAACCATGGGGCTGGGGAAGTTGCAAAAGAAAGAAATGAGGGGGTGGATAGAGAGAGATAGGAAGCACACTGATTCATGTATACTCATTATGTGCTTCAGCTCCACTGCATGCAGCATACATTATGTGGTGTGTTAGGTATATGATCACGCCCTTCCAGACCTGCCATGTTCTCTACTCCTTCATTAGCAGTATGTCAGCATAGCTCTTGCTATGTAACCAAAAAAAAAATGAAGACCTTGAGAGTTTTATGTATGAACATAATCATTCATTTTTTCTTAGAAATTGAAAATGACAGGCTGTTCCCGTTGAGCTGTAGTAGGGAAGAAAGAACTCGATTGACCCCACCTCCTTTCTGAGTATGTGTGCATGTATGTATATAACACATAAATGTGTGTGGGGAAACTACTGTTTATGTGTAAAATGAGTACTGTGGGGGCATGTAGGTGCAACCCGAATTACTCCACCATGCCTCCAGAACTGGTTAGCTACCAAATGGACACTCGCAGCAGTGCAGTACAGTATTACTATTTCCCCCACCTTCCTCATCCAGCTTCAAGCAAGGGATTACCTGAGAAAGACAGATAGAAGGATCCTCGCTGGAATTACAAGTACAGCTGTCAGGTGGGACTTTGTTAAGGGTTCAGGTTCGGAAAGGTGCCCCCAAGAAGCTGTACTGGAACTGGGGGCTGCAGCAGATTCCTCCCTGCACATCTACCATCCTGCCAATGCAATTGGACACCTCAGAATAAGTGACACCATGGAGACAGAGGAAAAACTGTTCCCAAGGTATGGGGAAACTGTCAATTTTCATTCAGTAGCAGGCAATACTTTTTTTCTTGTTTCTGACTGCACTGCAGAAATACTGGCTTAGGGAAATCTCAGTTGAGCAAAAGAAGCTTGGTCACTTCATGCATACTACTTCTATCATCATTTTGTGGTTTAAAATATCACTTTTGCGTTAGGAGAGCTAGTGTAGTTATATCTTTATCCACGTAAGAAGTCAGTAGTATTGTTTATAACTAGTGTTGTGCGGAATTTTCAAATTCTGATGGAAAGAAATTTCATGTAACTTTGGAAATTCTGCCAAAATTCTGTCAAATTTCACCAGAAATGAAATGGCAAAATTCTATGGCAGAAAAATGCGGAATGGGTTTTTCTGGAACATTTCTGCAGAATTTTATTCTGCAGATCTCCATATTTTCTGTAGAACTGGTTGTGGAATGATTTTCTGTGGAACAAATGCTGTTCCATGGAATATTATTCTGCAGATTGCAGCAGGTGGAATTTTGCAGAAGAACAGTGAAATTCCAGCAGAAATTCCACTTTCAGAATGGTCATTTCATGCTAATTTCGCCAGTGGAATGCCGCATTCTGCACAGCACTAGTTATAACATGTCTGCTTTGATGTGTCTGTTAAGAAATCTGAAAGTAGCCAGCCTTTTCATGCAGAGTGCTGTGACATCCATGTCTCACCTGCCATCAGACCAGTGACCAGGGTTCAGGAATGAAACTGAGTTGCTGGGGGGGTTGGCCAGGGGGGAGGAGGATCAAGTGTCGAGAGAGAGGACATCCTGCTCCACTGCACCATCACCACCTAGGTGATCATGAGTGGTGATGTGACTAGCAGCAGAAGTCCAGAAGAGGGACATTCCCTGATGGAAGATGTCAGCACATCCAGTGATGAGCACAGGTCAAGCCGTCATCTCCACAGAATGTCCGAAGATCAGGGAAGAAATTGGAAACACCACTGGCTGCAAGCAGAATGAAGTCCACGGCCCCTCTCAGACCCCACACCATCTAGTGAGCACAGAGTCCACCGTACCAAGCATGGACATCCAAAGTAGGCTTGGGGAACTCCCAATGGCCCCACCACGTGGAGGGGGGGAGAAGCTGTGGAGGAACAGGTAGACCCTCAGGATAAATCTCAGAGATGGACAGGTAATGGAGCTGAGGAGCCACAGGGGCAGAAGGGGGCCAGCCTGGTAAAATGGGGAGGGGGGGGAGGAAATCTGAAAGTACTTACTGTTCTGCTCCTTAATGCATGAGCATGTCCATCCCATAGAGACCATACTGGCATCTCTACATCCAAGATCCCCTAGGCCTTAACCATTTGGAAACAGGAAATTATGTTTGCAGGGTGGGGGGGGATTGACAACTACTATAATACAGGTAGTTGTCACCTTAGAAATAATGTAATTGTATTACAACTTGTACTTGAGCTACGTGGCTAGAAGACATTCTACAAAGTATAGCTTCCTGCTTGATTTTTCCATTCTAATACTATACAGGTATGTTTTCCTTCAGTGTACAATATGCATTCTTGTCACTTTGTACTGCTGTAAATGTATCACACATATTGAGCCATCCCATGTCTTCTGCCCTAATAGTACATTTACCACTTAAATGTCCATGATAATGATGGAATCAGAAGTAGAGCTGTCAGGTGGGACTTAGTTAGAGGTCCAGGCCAAGTGAGGTGCCCTTGACAAGCTGTACTGGAGTTGAGGGCACTTTAATTTTTAAGACAGTGTCAAGACTTGGGGTGGGAGAAGTTGTATGGAGCCCAAGTGGAGTGCCACTGATGAGTGCAACTCCATTGCGGGGGGCAGTAAGAAGTACCAACAATGGACGTGGCTCTGTTGTTGTGGGGAGGGAGAGAGAGAGAGAGAGAGTGAGAGAGAATGACAGACAGACGAAGTGGGGAGACACAGAGACCTGATAAACACAGTTGTGTTGTGGGGTGGGGTCTGGAAGAAGTGCCAGCGATGAGCGGGGCCCTGTTGCTGTGGGGAGTGGGGGAGATTTGAGAGAGAGAGTGACAGACAGAAGAACCGAACAGAACAGAGAGAGAGAGAGACAGGGGACTGATTCATGTATACAAATGATGTGCTTCAACTCCATAGTGCGGAGCAACCATTACTGCAATCACATGATGTGTTTGGTATCTGGTCATGCACTTCCAGAACCCTCCTTTTCTCTCTTCCCTCCATTAGCAATATGTCAGTGTAGCTCTTTCTGTGCAGCCATGAAAATTGTCTGACAGTTCTACCACCTCCGTCTTCTTTCTCTATTAACTATTATAAGAGAATTCCACCTTTTAAAAATGACAGTTCCATCACCTAAAAACCTAGATATAAGAGTTCCCCCACCTTAACCTTTTCAATTTAACCACTGTAAGAGTTAATGACTCAGAGATCTTGACTCTATTTAAGAGCATTCAATCAGGCTGGAAATTTGTAACACTACTTAAATTTCTGCAGTAATGGAGACCATAGGCGAGGTCTTGCAAGGTTGAGGCTTCAACTATTTCCAATGGCAATGAATAATTTATATTTGAATGATTCAGTCCACTGTGTCAGTGAAGTGGAAAGTACACATAAAGACTTGCCAGTGCATTATATACCTAACTGCCCTAATCTAGCAAATATTCTGTCTGAATGGACTAAACCATTGCTGTACAATAAATCTTGGAACTCTGAGGCAGAACTTCAATACCTGTTGCAGTCAGATAGTGAACATGTGATATTGGCATGATTTAATTTGTACTATTTGCTTAAAAAATCATTTTAAATCGTTGTAGGTCTGGTCTGCTTTTTGTTTGAACTAATGTCTATTACCATGTGATTTCAATATGTATGTATGAAGTTATTTTACTGGTACTTCTATATATTTATTATGTTTACATGTGTTTGGCATGATTCCCTCAGGTAATGCTTAATAATAAAATCTGATCTGAATACAGTGGGGTGTATGTTTAACTTTGATGCCCACAAACACATTTTTAGATCTTAATCAAGGAGGGGTTGCTGGGTGAAGCAGTTCATACTTTTGACTTCCATAAGCCCACAGCAGGGAAAACCTTGCTACATTCCAAAAGTGCCCACCCAAAGCATTTCATTTTGTATGGTAGAACGTCATTGTGTATGGAGATCCATACACTGTCAAAAGTTGTTCTGCTGCAGTAGTGACATAACTACTCACCAAAAATAGCTTTTCATTCTGCGTTAGTAGCTACGTCCACAGTGCAACTGCCCCCACCAATGCTGTTTATAGGACAGGGGGCAGTTGATGCACCACATGCACAAGCTGTACGGCAGGCGGATGTACAAGAAGTGTGGGTCCCCAGCGACAAACACTGACTACAAAAACAAGAAAAAGTAAACGATCATGTGTTTTGGGGCACCATACATGACCTAGAAAAGTGTATGGGAGCCCAAATACACAGCCATACTATTCTTTAGCTTTGTGGTTTCTATGATAACTGGGACCTCTCAAGCTTCGCTCTCAAGGTCCTCAGCATCTTGGAAACCATGAGGTATGAGAATAGTATGGTTGTGTATGGGCTTCCATACACTATCCTATATATTCTAAATATCCCTTATGAACCACTGATTCAGTTGATATGCAGCTGCTCCAATAACATCATGTTTAAAGCCCAAGCACAGGAAACGTTGCAGCACTTCTCTGATTGTGGTTATGACTCCGGTGCCTTGCACTCTACTATGGAAAGAGCAATGGCACTTGGCAGATCCATACTTCTGAACATAAAAGCAAAACAAAACAGATTCAAATAAAAATCATCTTTCTGACAGCTAGGGAGATAAAAGAAGTAATACACACACATTGGCTTGTTTTGGAAGCATCATCTCTATTTCACCTGAAGTAATATTCAGCAAAGGTCCCTGTCAGATATCTTCTGACACACAGTCATTTTACATCACCACAACCCACCTGTACATGACTACCACCTGAGCCAAATGGTTACTTCCCATGTAAGTACCGTAACATTTGTAGATTTGCAGTGCAGGGAAATACATTTATCAATCATTCTGAGTCATTTCTTGCACCCTGACAGCACATTTACCTCTTAACTGTCCCTGATAACGAGGGAATCACAAGTAAAGTTGCCAGGTGGGTCTTTGTTAGGGGTCTAAGCAGGGTGAGGTGCCCACAAGAAGCTGTACTGGAGTTGGGGACACTTTTTTTTTAAAGACAGGTTCAGGGCTGGGGGAGGGGGAGAAGAGGCATGGAGCCCAAGTCGAGGGCCATTAAAAAGCACAGCCCTGTTGTGGGGGGTGGAGTGGATGAAGTGCTGGCAATGAGTGCAGCTCTGTTGCTGTGTGGAGGGGAGTAGATGAGAGAGAGAGAGAGAGAGAGAGAGAGAGGCAGAGGGAGAGTGACCAACAGTAATGCTTGCTCCACACAGTAGAGTTGAAGCACATCCGTAGTGTACATGAATGAGTCTGCTTTCTGTTCTCTGTTCTCCCTCCCACACACACTACTATGAGTGAGATAGTAAGGTTAAAAAGGGAAGGGGGGAACTGTGCAGCTGGGGAACCAGGAAAAGGCAGACATCCTGAACAAATACTTTTGTTTAGTGTTCACAGAGAAAGGAGCAGGTGGGGGGACACAAAAAAGTAACAGGAGCTTTGCAGGGAGGGAGGTGGACACTAGTCCTTTTTTGAAGGTGAGAGTCTCAAAGAGAATCACTAATCTGAAGGTGGACAAAGCAATGGGGCCAGATGGGGTGTAACCAAAGATATTGCGGGAGCTCAGGGAGGTAGTGGTTGCACCTCTGGTAGTCCTATTTAACAACTCTGTGGAAACAGGAGTGGTCCCAGAGGACTGGAAGAAGGCAGAAGTAGCCCCAATTCCCAGAAGTGGTAGCAGGGAGTAGGCTGGCAATTATTGGCAAGTCAGCCTGACATCAGTGTTAGGAAAGTTAATGGAATCACTGCTAAATGAAAGGATTGTGGAATATCTTGAATCCAGTGGGTTACAAGACCCAAGGCAGCATGGGTTCATGGGGGGGGGGGGGCATGTCAAACAAATCTGATAGAGTACCTAGAGTTCAGCAAGCCTTTCTACACCATTCCACACAGGAGGCTATTATGCAAGCTGGGTAACTTAGGAGTGGGTCCAAATGTGGTAAACTGGATAGAAAATTGGTTAGAAAACATAAGATGGTGGTAAACAGAGTTCACTCCAGTGAAGGGAAGACAACCAGCGGGGTGCCTCAGAGATCAGTGGTGGAACTGGTCCTCTTTAATGTCTATATAAGTGACATTGCAGAGGAGCTAGAAGGGAAGGTCTGCCTCTTTGTGGATGACACCAAAATCTGGAATAGGGTAGCACTCCGGGGGGGAGGGTGGAAAGGATGAGCAGAGATCTCAGAAAACGAGAGGTATGGTCAAGGGTATGGCAGCTGGGTTTCAATACAAAAAAGTACAAAATAATACAGAGTACAAAATGGGTGGAATGATATTGATAAGTATCAAGCAGCAAAGAGACCTGGGGGTAATCATATCTGTTGACCTAAAGCTGGCCAGGCAGTGCAACAAGGCAGTTGGTAGGGCTAGTGGGATGTTGAGGTGCATAGGAAGGGATATCACCAGCAGAGGTTACTGCCAGCAGAAAGAGAGAGAGAGAGAGAGAGAGAGAGTGTTGCCTCTATATAGATCACTGGTAAGATCCCACCTACAGTACTGTGTCCAATTCTGGAGACAACATCTCTGGAAGAACATAAACAGAGTGGAGATGGTCCGGGGGGCAACTGAAATGGTGGAGGGTCTGCATCAAAAGCCCTAGGAGGAGAGACTAAAGGATCTCAGTATGTACACCCTGGAAGAGAGGAGGGAAAAGGGGGGATATGATAGAGACCTTTCTATATCTCTCAGAGGCAAATAAGGTACAGGAGGGAAGTATTTTTCAGGAAAAAAGGCGCTCAACTAGGGGACATGCTATGAAGCTGGAGGGGGTAGATTCAGGAAAGATGTGAGGAAGTACTTCTTCACAGAAAGAGAGCTGGATTCCTGGAACAGGCTTCCAGTAGAGGAGGTGGGTGTGAAAACAGTGGTGGTGTTCAAGAATGCATGGGATAGACACAAGGGAATCATATTGGAAAGGAAGAGGGGAGGGAGAAAGAGCTGTAGATCAACTAGGGTAATAATGTAAGTATGGAAAAATGGGCAGAATGGATGTGCCAAGTGGTCCTTATCTGCCATCAAATTCTATGTTTATATGACAAGCAGAAGAAGAGGGAAGGAGCACATAGACTTGATGAGCACTGCTCTGTTGCGGAGGGCAAGAGTGGAAGAAGTGCCGATGATAAGCATGGCTCCATTGCTTTGGGGGGGGGGATAAGTGAGAGAGAGTGAAAGACAGAAGAAGGGGGGCGACAGAGGCAGTGGACTGATTCATGCATACTAATGATGTGTTTGAACTCCACTGCACGGAGCAAGCATTATTGCAATTGCAATATGTCAGCATAGTTCTTGCGCTATGCAGCTGTAAAAACTAATTTATGTGATACAGAGTGGAACTGCTGCTAAGTTAATAAAAAAGATTTCAACTAGCCAGGCAATTCTGGGCTTAAAAATAACAGATTAAAGAAACTGTACAGTACTTGTCACCTTTTAACACGTCTATCAAGTAAACCTTTCTGCCCTTCCACTTTCCATAAAGCTCACAGGGTTACTATATTTCATTCATTTAACTGTTGACTGTTTCGTGACTGTCAGTCACAGCTGGAATTAATGTATGGCAAGGTTCTCCACTTATTAAACAGTATATAAGGAAAGGCAGCCACATCACCACTGAAGCAGCATGCTAGCAGGCATTTGCTCAGTAACTTTTCAGGTAGAAAGTAGTCTTGGCCATGACAAAAGGCTTTGAACTCTGGTGCTAAAAACCTGGAAGGCTAAAGTACAAAAACAAAAAAAAGACGTAATTCAGTAAAACTGTAATTGTGTACCACAAAGCTCCTAAAATGTCCCAAAGTTCAAGTTTGAAAAATACTAGATTTAACTAGGTTAGAGCAACTCTAACTCTCCCTGGGCGTGGGACTGGGTTTCGAGACAACAATCATTCAATTAATGATGAACCCTGACTTTGAACTTCTTTATGTTTTAGAGCTTACAGCCCAACCCCTGCAGCAGTATCAGTGTCTCAGAAAGGTAGCATGTCCACATTGGGTTGTAAAGTGTGTGAGAAAGGTAGGCGTAGGCATCAAACTACTCTGGCTTGACCTGGCAGATGCTCTTCTGAAACAGAATTCCTTCAGAATAGTCGAAGAGTTAATACAAGAAATCAATGCCAGAGCAATATGATAAGTAGTATAATTAAACATTTTTAAAACATTTCTTTGGTATCATATATTACAAAAAACATTCAGCCTGATCAGACTTATAATGAGTCACAATCTGTGTATAGTGCTATGTACCACCACACTATCATACCATGCAGGCACTGTTTTTCATCTGGAAAAATCACAAAAATAACATAGGAAGCTCTGCCTACCTTCTCTTATTTTTATTGTCCCAGTACTGTACTGTATGTCAATGAAACAATTATTTCTACATCAGATTATCATTTGTCACACTCAGGTTAATCAGGCAGTAATTTACATTTCACAGATATCCATAATTTTTAGATAAATAGAGTCCTCGATCCATGGGTAAGGTTGCTGCTGGGGTGGAACTGGACATGTGCAGGGATAGGTGCACAAGTAGGAACTGGTGTTTTGCCGTAAAGTTTTTCCTTTAGCTAATCAATCTGTGTGCACACATTCATGCCTGTGTGTGTGTGTGTGTGTGTGTGTGTGTATTGGATCAAAACATCATCATGTACAGCTGAAAAAGTGACATTAAATAACGATACTGCTTAGGAGATGAAAGAGAGAGACAAAGAGACAGGCAGAATGGAGAAGCCTGCAAAGTATCACAGCAGGAGGGCTTTGTTTGGGAGCATGGCCTGGGCCACCTGGACAGACAATAGGGACCCAGGTAGGACCACCCAGAAGGGGCCTGGGGGATAGGGTTCCCAGGGGGGAGGGAGCTTGTGACCAGGGACAGGGAGGAGCTAAACCCTTAAGAGGTGCTGCACAGGAGGAATTCCTCCTTGTCCCAGGTCACAAGCAGAAGAAGGAAGCTCAATTAGCATATCGAACACACCAACACACCAGAGGTAAGGGCTGGGCTGGGTCTGTAGGCCACATCGCCTGGAGTTTGTACAGGTTAGGAGGATGATTACAGATACCTTGCAGGCTTCCTCAGCTTGCCTGTGCTCTCTGGTTGCACCTGAACTCAAGCCTTGCTGAGGGTGCTCCCCCTGTTTGGTTCAATATGGGGATTTAATTGATTGTTGGAGTTTCTGGTGGGGGGCCTGGCTTGGCCCAGTGGCCGCATGGCTATGGTAGTGAACTACCCCAGGGAGACGGTGAGCCACTGTTCACATGCGGAGTGCATGTGAATGAGTAAATTACTTTCAGGAGCTCCCAGGTTGCTCCTGTGCATTTAAAAAAAAATAAATGAAGTGAACTCCCTTACCTATGCTCCCAGGCTGCACTGGTAAACAAACTTTCACCTTACAGGGCCATCCCTGGGAGAAACAATCACGGTTTCCGACCCCCCCCCGGGTAGTAGGGGTCCCCGGCCTTCTCGACCACAAGCCAGCACCCACTCCCCCCGCCCCCGAACCAAGCGGTAGTGATACTTGGCAGTGCACAGCAAGGGAGTCAGTTCCTGTTCTACAATTAGGTGGAGGGCTTACCTGGGCGGCAGCAGCAGTGTTTCCTCTGGGTGGCAGTCATGGAGCCAGGAAGCTCTCAGCGGGTCCTCCGTTGCAGGCTAGGCTTCTCAGCAGCCCTCACTGTGCCCTTTCCTCTCGTGATGGGGTAGCAGTGGATGCTGGGGTGGGCACTGGTGTGCCCATGATGGTCTTAGCAGTAGGCAATGAGTGTGAAAGAGGCGGCCGGCTCAGTTAAAACAATAGTGCCAGAAAGCTCCCTTTGCCACCATGCCCCTAGTGGGGCTTACAGGTGGTACCTTGGAGGTCCAGTTATATGGGCTGGCATCTCTGGGCTCCATTTTGGGTACATGGGCATTGCAACATGGTTCCAAGCCCCCTGAGCCTGATGGCATGGTTGCAAAGCATGGGTGGAACAGCGGCGACCCTGGTGGTACTCCTCGCAAGTTGAGGCCTCACCATACAAAGATTGCATGCACGCATGCGTGGGGGCATTAGGGCCTCACATATGCGCAATGTATTGGTGGCCACCAGTTTGGGGATGGCTCGTGGTGGTCGTCGAGGGGGAAAAGCAGTGCATATGTGCAAAGTAAAAGGCAGAGGATAGAATGCGGTTTTGAAGACCTGAGGAAAATCCCTCAGC
Organism: Neoceratodus forsteri; assembly: GCA_016271365.2. NCBI lineage: Eukaryota > Metazoa > Chordata > Ceratodontiformes > Ceratodontidae > Neoceratodus > Neoceratodus forsteri. The sequence continues at coordinate 867,870,363 of CM028130.1, forward strand.
TGCCGAGATAGATAAGTGGTGGCTTCCTAAGGGATAGTGCCACAGCTGGTGAAGGCAGTAGATTGCCAGTGTCCTGGGGGCTTGAGGCCCCAGCCCAGAAAGTCCAGACTGTGTAGCCTAGTGGTTACCACAATAAGCTGTGAACTGAATGAATCTTTAGACAAAGTACATTAAAAGGTTTTTAACAAAAAAAAAAGGGGGGGGGGGATGGAGCCAACAGCATGTTGGGCAGGTAGGGGTTCTGGCTGTATGAATGGAGGTTTAGAGGGGCAAGCAAGATGGGGCTCGGCACACACAGCAGGCAGACTAGGGATATCTCCCCTCATCCCCCTGTTGCATTCTGCGGGGCTTGGGACAATTAACCTCTTAAGGCTATTCAGGTGGTTAAGTCAGGTAGCAATGGCAGTGCTTTCAGGTTTTAAGCACAAATATAGTATGTTCCCAGAGTCTCTGCTGGAGAAGGAGGGGAGGCCCGAAAAGCCATAAGGCCCTGGGAGGGCCCAGAGGAAAGGGTCACTGCTTTTGGTATTAACAACCTCCCACAGTTAATGACCCATGTTGCGTGTGGCAGTATCAGCTTAAGCACCAGCAAGGGGGAGTGTCCATGACTGTGTTTGATTTGCAAATTAATGAGCAGCATATCGACAGGATGAGTGGAGACCTAGGGCAACAGATGGTGGCCCTCATTCAGGGTAAGGGTAAGGCGTGGTGGGATGTACTTTTTAGGGATCAGGGCGATGATGGGGGGTCAGGGCCTTTAGGGCTGCCAACCCCACCAGAACCCCAGAACCCAGAGGATGCCAGTCCAGTGAAGGATCTGGGAACTTCGGCACTGCTGACCATGCCACCTGAACCCGTAACCCTGACAGTAGTGCCTGGCACGCCGGGGCAAGGGCTAGAGAGGTTGATCCCCACCATGGATGAGACACCGGTACACCCCCCACCTTTAAAAAAGCCACGTTGGAAGAGAACCAATCAGGGAGCAGCAGCAGTGGATCAAGGAGCAGGTATGCTTGATTTAGACCAGCTGTCAGCTGATGAACTGAGGGCACTGCTGCGAAGTGAGGGTGCCCCCAAAAAGAACAAGGGTGACAGAAGAAACAGTGCAGAGAGGGGGAGTCTGTGGAAGAGCTGGTAAGCCACAGGGTGGATAGAGTTGTGCCAACATCCCTAAGCCTGGGCCTTCCAGGGGGCTTACCACAGGGTCAGCAGGTACCACTGCAGGCAGGCCCGGGGACCTCTGCACCAGTGGGACACCAGCAACCCACCCCGCCACATGAGAATTCCCAGTTGTGGGGTAGGGGGCCATGGCTCCTGCAAAAGCTAGCTCAGGGAAGTCAGGTTACCCAGCCGATGGCAGTTCTCGGAGGCCTAGCCGGGGCAATACTATTAAGGGTGGGAGACACTAACATGCAGGTGCCCGGTCGGCAACTTGGGCCAATCTGGAGTAGAGCAAAAGCTAGACCAGTTGTTGGAACTATTCGTGGACCAGAGTAGGGCTCATCCAGGAGCAACCCAGGTGGTCTCTGCTGCAGTGGAGACTGGGGATGCTGGGACAGGAGTGGCAGCGCCATCACCACCAATACTGGGGCAGCAAGGGGTAGTGAGCTTTCTATCTGTGGCACAACCCATTGGGGCACACTTGCCTGACAAGGTGAGGCAGTAAATAATCAATGGAGAATACATTAATGTCTTTGCCCTGTTGAACTGGTGTAAAGACCAAGAAAAGGACAAAAAGGACAAGGACGGAGATGATGGGGTTGAGCAGAAGCGCAAAGCAACAGTGCGGCAGACATGGGAGAATTGGGCAGCAGGTTTCACAATATATGCAGGTATCCTCACCCTTGACAGCCCGTGGAAAGCTGATGGGCTGTGGGTCTGCTTCAATAGGATAATGATCATGCACGCTACTAAGCCAGATGGGGGGTGGCTAGAATATGACTAGGAATATCAGAGGAGAAAGCAGATGGACACTGCATGGTCTTGGGGGGTCTTGGACCTTCCGCTGCTGTGGACGATAGACTTGGGGGTGGGGTCCAACATACAGACAGCGGTTTTCCAGTGAGGAGCCCCCCATCACCGAAGAAAGTCTATCAAGGGGGTAATGGGAGAAAAGGGGGGCAGGAAAAAGGTGTTGTTTCAGCTACAACCAGGGATCATGCAAGACTGAGAACTGTAGATACAAGCACAAGTGCATGGCGTGTGGGAAACCACACTCATTTCAACAGTGTGGGAAAGCTACAGAGGTGGGGGCAGGGAAGGCCAACAATTTTCGCCCCTTTAGGAAAGGAGGGACAAAGGCTGCCAACACCAGTCAAGGCTGGAAATATTGATGGGTGGTTGGTCAACTACCCAGACAGGGCAGCCGCTCACTCTTTGGCAGCAGGATTCAGGGAGGGGTTTCGTATACCTTACCAAGGCCCAAGGAGGGCATATGAGGCTGACAACCTGCGTTCTGCCAAGAAGTGACTGGAGGTCGTGAGGGGCAAACTATGGAAGGAGCCGGCCTTGGGTTGGATCAGTGGCCCCTTCACCTCCTCCTTGCCCACGCTTCAGGGTGTCTCCCATTGGCTTAGTCCCCAAAAAGGTGCCAGGTGAATTCCAGATGATAAACCACCTGTCGTACCCGGAAGGGGATTCAGTCAATGCCTACATTGATCCAGTCGACACTGAGGTGTATTACACGTCATTCGACAGGGCAGTGGAGATGGTGTGACAGGCAGGCCGGGGGGCACTGCTGGGGAAGGCTGATTTAGAATCAGCATTCTGCCTGTTGCCGGTGTACCCAGCAGATAGGGAGTTACTAGGCATGAAATTTCACGGGTACTACTACATTGACAACTGCATGCCCGTGGTGTGTGCAGTTGTTGAGCAATTCAGCATATTCCTGCACTGGGCCACAGTCCAGAAAGCCAAAGCTTACCACATGGTACACTATTTGGATGACATTCTGTTTGTGAGGAAGGCCAGCTTGGGGCAATGCGCACATATCATGGCAGCTTTCCACCAGGTATGTGCCGAGCTGGGTGTACCACTGGCCCAGGACAAGACAGAGGGGCCACGCACAAGGCTTTCCTTTCTGGGGATCAAAATTGACACGAGCGAGCAAGTGTTCCAGCTCCCCCAAGATAAGCTGGCAGTCTTGCGCACCCAGCTGGACTCTGTAATGAGGGCACGCAAAGTCACGTTGTGGGAGCTCCAACAACTGGTGGGCCACCTCAACTTCACTTGCCAGGTAATGCCCATGGGCAGGACATTCATGAGGTGCCTGGTGGGCATTGGGGCAGGTTGTACAAAACCGCACCATAGAATCTGCATCACAGTGGCAATGCGGGAGGACCTAGGCATTTGGCAGACATTTCTGCAATACTTCAATGGGGTATCGATGTGGCTGTTTCCAGTGTCCAGCAAGGAACTGGAACTCTTCACAGATACTTCGGGGGGCCTGGGCTTCAGCCTTACTTGCAAGGTAAGGGGTGTGCTGGGCGGTGGCCTCCAGAGTGGCTAAGACAAGGCATTATGAGGCAGATAATGGTGATGGAATTCTTCCCCATTGTCGTGGCATTGGTGATCTGGGGGGGGAGTGTGCTGAGGAACAAGCCCATCACATTCAGGTCTGACAACACCGGAGTGGTGTATGCAATAAGCAAACAATTAGCGGGCAAGGGCCTGATGGGCAACCTCATGCGGGGTGTTCATCCTGAAGTGTTTGTTGTTGAATAGCAACTTTAAGGCAGTGCACATACCAGGTATTGAAAATGGCATTGCTAATGCTCTTTCTCATTTACAGTGGCAGAGGTTCTGAGAATTGGCATCAGCAGCAGACCTACAGCCCAGAAAAGTCCCTCCATTCCTTTGGGAATAGATAACCCCGAAGCCTGGGAGTTGATTGAGAATGCCCTGGCACCTAGGACATGAATAGCATACCAGACAGGGGTAAACTGTTTTCTGGAAGTTCAATATGCATGAGGATGGGCAGGGACATGGCCGATCCCAGTGGCACAACTGTGTGAATATGCACTGATCAAAAAACGTGAAGGGGCCACCCGGGCAACAGTTGAGCAGCACATGGCTGGCATTGCCTGGTTTCAGAAAGCCAGGGCTTCCCTGTCTTCATGAGGGCATTTGCTCTCCAGAAGATGCTGAAAGGTTGGTCGCAGATGGCCCCAAGGGGCACAGACAACAGATGCCCTATCAGCTCTACCATATTCAAGTAGATCTGGGACAAGTTGCCAAAAGTATGCTCATCCCCAGAGGAGATGAGGCTCTTCCGGACAGCATACTTGGTGGCATTTTTCAGTGCATTCTGGGTGTCTGAGCTCATGCAGCCCAGCAAGGCCACTGGGAGGCCATTAGTGCTGCCTGATGCCGACATGGAGTTCACAACATTTGAAGTCTTTGTCCACATACAGAAGAGCAAGATGGACCAACTGGCCCATGGGCGGTGGTGCCGATTAGCGGTGCCCCATGGGCTCCAGTGGAAAGTGGGAGCATGGGTGCAAGATTATATAGCAAAGTGCCCAGCAATAGGCGAGGCCTTCTTCCATCATGGGGATGGTGGCTCCCTAACAGTGTACCAATTTAGACATGTGTTGCAGAAGACCTTGCGACTGCTGGGCATCTCAGCAGAACACTACAACATGCACTCCTTCAGGATTGGCGTTTCATCGCACGCCAGGGCAGAGGGATTATCAGATAGGACAATACAGACATTGGGTAGATGGAAGTCAATGGCTTTTGAAAGATACATAAGACCACACATGTTATAACTCTCTCTTGCTTCGTTTTGGATAGATGTTGCTGCCCGAGCAGAGCAAATTTGGATTTGTGGCCACTCGTACATCCATTGGGAGGCTCTCAGGGCAAGGCATTATCCCGGAGGAGAAAACCTGTTCCTGGCACCTGAGAGGGCAGAGGCATTGGTTGAGATGGCATGGGATGCACTGGAAAGAGTTGCTGGCAACACTGCAAGCAAAGGCTCAGAAGAGGTTGCAGCCTAATATTTTAGTCATTCATTTTGGGGGAAATGATATAGGGGTTATACCTGAGAGAGAGCTTAAAGAGACGATGAGGAAGGACCTGACAAGGGTGAAGCAACGGTGGTCCCAGGTGCATATAATTTGGTCCGATATGGTGCAGTGGCAGCAGTGGTGGCACGCCCGGAACATTAGGGCAATAGATAAGGTGCGCTAGTTGCAGAACGCATCCATGCAACCGATTATGGACTCAGTGGAGAGGTCCATAGCAAAGCACCTGGGAGTATCTGTAAAAAAGCCAGGTCTGTATAGAGGGGATGGTGTACATTTATCAGAGGAATGAGTAGATCTGTTTCTGGATGACATATAATGGGAAGTGGCGAGAGTATTAGTGTGAGGTGCTTGTGGGGGGGGGGTGAGCTGGTGAGAGCTCACCTTGTGGCGGCTTGATAGCCTTGGAACGCTGTGGGAGAGGCGTAACAGAGGATCACGTGTCTTGACCAGCCAGATCTCCCTGAGGCTGACATAAGGGCCGGCTTGATGGATGGCATCTAGATGGCACCCTCTTCGGGCAGCGTCCCGCGGCATGGTGGATCCTCTGACGGGGGAGGAGCTAGCCGCAGCCAGTCATATAGCCATCCCTCATGCCCCAGAGGTTGTTGCCCTCACAGGGTCCTGGTTGATGGTAAGGGGTGGCCCTCCCCTGGAAGGGAGGGTCAACCATCAATGATCTAGTTGCTCCATGGTGAGCTAGATTCCTTCCAAGGCAACCTAGCTGCGCACATCACGCTGAAGCAAATGTATATACGGATAATTGGTTTATTAATAAACACATGGCTGTGGCCATTTCTCCAAAACTCGTTGTTGTGTCAGTTTGTTCAGGTGAATGAGGTATATTCCCTTTAAAAGACAAGAAGCCGGGGGTGGGAAGACAAAGAGTCCTGATGAGCACATCTCCATTGTGGGGGTTGGGGATCTGCTGCCAATGAGTGTGCCACCATTGGTGTGGGGAGGGGGAGAGATGAGAGAGCTAGAGAGAGCGAGACAGAGGAAGGAGGGTACAGAGACAGAGAGAGTGGACTGATTCATGCCTGCTAATGATGTGTTTCAACTCCACTGTGCGGAACAAGCATTACTGCAATTTTGTGATGGGTTCAGTGTCTGGCAACACCCTTTCAGAGCCCCATTTTCTCTGTCCTCCTCCATCAGCAATATGTCAGCGTAGCTCTCACTATGTAGCCATAAAAAGGAGAGTAAGGAGCAACATGATTGATGTATTCACACTCATGGAATACAAAAACAGACCAGAACAGATAGGTCACCAGTTTTCAGGAAAGCAGAAATACTGATTCACACTGGGGTGGAGATGACTAGTCGGATGAATGCACAGAAGCATTTTTTTTTCATCCAAAGAGTGATAAGGTTTTAGAAAAGATAACAGTACTAGAAGAGGTATTAAGTACAGATTGTATTCAGTGATTCAGTACTAGGGCTTAATAGCTACCTGCTACTTGGGCTGAACAAATGCATTTACCCAAGTATTTGGCTGAGTATTTGGTATTCAGCAGCCATATATTCAGGTATTCAGTATTTATTTGTAGTAGAAAATAAGTAAAAAAAAAAAAAGCCCTTCCCCCCACTCTTGCTTGTGCCCCAATATCCCATCCTCCTCTCCACAGCTCAAACCCAGTAAATAATGTCACCCCATCCCACTACCTCTGTCAGCACTCTAATCCCACCTTCTTCCCCTCAGAACGCACATTTTTTGTATTTTGGTCCTACAGTGGGTGACCAGCAAACCCTGACTGCCCCCATGGCCAGCTGCCATCTTGACTGAAGAAAAGTGCTTGTTTGCAGAAATGCAATCAATCTCCCAATATCCCGCATCCCCCCCCACCCTTATAGCACCCTAAACTCACCTTTCTCTGCCCCAGCACCCAATTACAGTCCCACGGCGAGCAACCGGCTGCCATCTCATGAATGAAGCTGCTACCACACATGCTTTATATAGTAAAACTAGACAATCTAGTACTGATGTCTAGCTGATGAGTCCATAGTTACGTGGGTTTGACCTTCCCTTCATCTTGAAGGTGGGAATCACATTTGCAACTTTCTAGTCCACCGGCACTATGCCTTACTGAACAGAATCATGAACCATTACTGCAAGCTTCTTTGCCAATTGGTCCTGTAGGACCACTATGATCCTGAGGTGTATCCCACATGCCAATTCAGATATACCTAACTCTGTTTTTGCCAGGTAGTTAGCTACCCAGGCAGGTGTGATATCTGCAGGCTTCATCATAGCTACTCCTTTTACTATGGGCCCTTCCAATGGGTAGTCTCCCTCAACCGGGGTCCTTTGGGGAAGGAAACTATTCTTTCAACATCTCAGCTATCACTCATGGCTATCTCACAAGTTTCTTCACCCTTCTACTATTTTTGGGGACCTAATTCCCCCCTTCACTGTATTTCTTCCTTTTATGTACTGAAGGAAGGTTTTGCTGTTGTCTACAGCTCTTACTTCTATCCTGGCATTCATCCTGGTTCTTTATGTCAGTTCCAAGAACATCTCAGACATCAATCATGCTCTCTCCTCTGACTTCCTCCACATTCAGTACTGTCTATCCAACAACAAACTCATTCTTAATGTTGGAAAAATACATTCATGCACTTCAGTTTCCCCCCCAGGCTTAGAGCAAACCATGGCCAACTTGGAATCTCCTGAATGGATAGCTCCCTATTGGACAGCGTTAGTTCTTTCAAGAACCCTGGGGTCTTGCTTGATGCATCCCTGGACTTTGATCAGCACATCTCTGCCACCTGTAAGTCAGTTGATGCCAGTATCTGGATTGCATACAAAATGAGCTATGCTCTAACCCCCTCAGCTAGGTTATTTGTTGCTGAGGGCATTCCGGTTCTGGCCCTGGTCTATGGCTTGGTCACGTATGTAGGTGCATCAAAAGCCATTCTCCACAAGTGGGACACCAGATACAAGAATATTTGCCGCTATGCCTCAGAATCCCCTCATTGTAAGCACCACTGCCAGCTTCATGCTGACCTAAAACGGCCCTCCTCCACCTCCCGACGACTCTTTTCCTTTGGCTCTCTAATAGATGACACTGTCAGATCTAGAACCCCACTATCCCTTGCCTCCATATTGCACCCACAAACCTCTTCTTATGGCCTTAGATCTATTGACCAAACTTCCCTCCACATCCCAAGGTGTAAAACTGCCATGGGTGTTTGTGCTTTCTCCTATGCTGCCCCTCAATACTGGAACTTGGCCATCCGACTTGTTCCAAGTCATGCCCGCTTCAAAAGGCTACACCAGAATGACCTAATTGATTCAGCTCCCTGCATATGCTTTCACCCACCTCAAATCCTCCATCCTCACACATATGACACCATTGTCACCTTTAGGCTTCCTCACAAACTGCCCCCCTCCTGCACTCTCTGCTCATCCACACTCTTTTCTCTGCCTGTGCCTCCTTCCTACTTCCTTAACTCCCCTGGCCCACTACTCTCCCTTACCCACTTCTAGACACTACCACTTCACCCTCCTCTCCTCAACATAGACCTAAACATTAATTACCTACCAACCTGATATTTATCTGGTTATATTGTATGTCCTACCTTCTAATTGTTATCAACTACTGAATTTTTTTATCTGTTGCTCAACTGCATTGGCTGTATTACAACCTTGTAGCATTAGCTTTTTCCTAATTGAATTATTGTATTCCTATTGTCCATCAATGTATTTTTTCTCCATTTATGTATGTTATACTATTATCAACTGATCGCCACGTATAATCTTTGTGAATTTGCACTTGTTATTTGCACTTCTCTTTGTTACACCTTGTATTACTGTCCACTGATGAATTGTATTTGACTTGTACTTTCTGCCAGCCATTGTTGTACTTTATCCACTGCTGATGTTTTGTATTCTAACTTGTACCCTACCTGGTCATGCATGCAAATAAGCATTTCTATGTCTAGTACATGTACCTGGTTACCAAAAACAAGAAAAAAAAGGTAAATCTCATCCTTGGCTTTCATAATTCTAGTTTTGTTGTCCTGTTGATGCAGTGTGTATGTATGAGAGTGTGTGTGTGTCTGTGAGTGTGTGTGTGTGTGGGGGGGGTGCACTTTGTAGCTCTTTTCCCCTGACTGCAAACATGAATGCAGAACTTTGTGGCTGCTTTGAGCCCCTTCTTCAGTGAACCTCCACAAATGCTCTGTATTACCAGCCTCATTTCTCACCAGGTCATTTATATTGGCACTCTGCCTTTCTGAAATCTGGGCCCCGGTGGCTGAGGCTCAGCTAATCTTTTCTGTAACCAGGGAAAAGTTTTCCTGGTCTTGTCACAGCCTCACACAAGGTCGTTGACCCCATTCCACTGCTGAGTCAAAGGTCAAGGGTGGCACCAAACCTAGTCACGTTTTGGACTTGCCCAGTCTCAGCCCTTCCATTAGTCCTCACAAGATGCCAGTCTATGCCCAAGTGATTGAAGCCCCCCAATCACCACTGCATTGGATTTGCCTGTTTTCCTAATTTCCACAATCAGTTGGGCTTCATGCTAATATGAGCTGTTTAGGAGCCTGTTGCACCCCCCAAGGTGAATCTTTAACCAACTTCTTTCCCAGGTGCTCAACCCAGATTGGCTCTAGTCCAGTCTGCACCCTTGATATCCTCATGTCCTCCACAGTGATTTACTTCCATAAAAAGAGTTCCTCTACTCTCCTTTCCTGTCAGGCATATTCCTTCATTATAGTCTGTATCCCTCTATCCTTGTCTCTTAATCCCCCCCCCCCCCACCAGGTTTCTGTGAGTGTTTCTCAGGCTTGGCCTTTGAAGTGCATCAGACCCTTGAACTCACCCATTTTTCTAGGTGTGCTCCTCATATTGGCCTGCACGCAAGTGAGGGTAGTCAGCCAATGTGCTTCCACCACATGGGTGTCTTTTCTCCTGGTGCTGTGCTGCTTTGCCACCCTTTCCTGAATGATCCCCTGCACCTACCTCCTGCCATTGGTGATCCCATGCACCAACCCTTTCCCCATCCTCTAGTTTTAACCCCCACCTCAATTGCCCTGCCTTTTCTCCTGGACAGCACCCCCCCCACCCTCCGCTGGTGCACATTCAGTCCATCCTGGACATACAGGTCCGCCTTTCACCAGAAGAACCTCCAGTTGGCCAGAAAATGAAAACCGTGCATCTTGCACCACACCCTTTCCAAGCATTAGCTTGCCTAATGTTCCTCTGCCACACCTTACTTGATCTTAAGATGGCTGGATCTTGAAAAAGTTCACCCTTTAAACCAGCGATGCACAACATATGGCCCAGGGGCCACACACAGCGCCCTTGCAGCTGTCTGTGGCCCCGAGGACCTAGTAGATTCCCCTTGCAGCCTTTGTTTATTGATTTTGTTTTTAGTTTTAGTAACACATGGATAAACAGACAGACAGACAGGCAGACATACAGACAGATGGACAGACAGACATATAAATAGATAGATAGATAGATAGATAGATAGATAGATAGATAGATAGATAGATAGATAGATAGATGGATGTTTTGCTGTATTTTATGTGTACATTTAATAATGTCTTGCTGGACATTTGTCACCTTGGGCCATTTTACAGTGGCCTTTGACCCTCAACCTTGACTTAAGTTTTCAGTCTGGCACGTCACAAAAAAAAGTTGTACACCACTGCTTTAAACCTTTGCCTTTGGAAATATGCCTACTTCTATGAAGGATCCCCGCATGTTCTTGGGACTTGTGCTTCCAGTGTTCTTCCTGCCAACATGGAAGATGATTGTGTAGCCCCACCCCCCAACCTGGTTGGCCCTAGATAGCACTGATTCTACCACTTTCCAGCAGGAAAATCACCTTGCCCAAGATACCATCCTGGTCCAGCAGGGCCTTCTTCACCTTACTCATTGCCTTAATTATGCAGTCCCCATGACTACTACCTTCCTGACCTTCTGCCAAACCTTTTCCTTCCTCCTCCTTGGCAGGCTGGGTGTCCTGGTTTATTGACTGCCCCATCAACCCCAGTCACCTGTTGACCCCCCTCAGTCTGCCCTGCCAGATACTGATAATTGCTGTTCATGTCCACTGGCAATGGTTCTTCTTTATAAGCATGCCTGCTACCTCCCTTCTCTGCTTGGATCCATCTGATATTCCTACCACAAGAGATAAAAGTTACTACATCCTCCTCCTTACTCCACTTTTCTGTGTCCACCTCCAGCCACCCAACTTCAGCCTAGTGACCATGTCCTTAGCCTTTCCTTCCCCTAGTCCTCTTCAGCTGCATGTTCACCTCCTTCACCCCCATGGGGCCACCAATTGTTATTCACACAGGGCAATGTACCTCTTTTGTGTGCTAACCATGGCTTCGTGTCATTTCGGCGAGGCAATAATAACGAGTGACAATTTCAGCGAATACATTAAGAACGCAACAAATTTCAGCGACGGTATTTTTAAGCACATGCCAATATAAGTGAAAAATACTGCAGGCAGCAATGTCAATGAACATCAAAATCAGTCCTGCATTTGGAAATTAAAGGTGAGACTAAATAAATAGTCCATACGAGGATGGATTGCATTTTCACCGACAACCTGGACTAAGGGCTCCATTAGGCCTTGGTAACACCCCCTACATAGAAACATAGAAACATAGACTTTGATGGCAGATAAGGACCACTTGGCCCACCCAGTCTGCCCATTTCCCTACCTACTGGATAAGCTGCAGATTCTAGCTAACCAACAGCCTACTTTCTGCAACCCCCCACTATAATTGCCTTATGTCTGTCCCATGCATGTTTGAATTCCCCCACTGTTTTAGACCCAACGACCTCACCAGGAAGGCGGTTCCATGTATCCACCACTCTCTCCGTGAAAACAAATTTCCTCACATTACCCCTGAGCCTAATAGAAATTGAGGCTGTGGAATCAGACAGTCATTAAATCAGCTACAGTCACTGGTATCACAGGATATACCCTCTCACTTTGTTGGATTCTCTGCACAGTGCGACGCAGTAGACGCACATCAAGTAAGGTTCCCGCTACCACTTCAGTTCCAGAAGCTGCACTTTGCAGCACAACCTGAGCAATGCTTTCATTGCTGCTCCTGGCTCGCTCCCTCATGTCTCCAAGCACACGACAAGCACCAATGGCTGCAGCATTAGCCACGTGATTATTGCCCTTGGGGATATCCACTACAAGGCTGGCCACAGTATGCACTCAGGCAGGACAGCAGTACTTGTGCCCATCTGCACACCGCCAATAAACCTTTTTGCTTACTTCTTTATCCCTCCAATAAATGAAGCCACCATAAACAAGCAACGGCATGCCCCTTTGACTTCTCAGGTACTCCACAGCCATCTTACCTGATGGGGCTGCCGTCTATTACCATCCAATTTATAGCATCATTTACAGCAGCTGCCACCACTCAACACAATGATCTAATTGGTGTTGTGATGTACGCAGGGGGGCTGTGCCCCCTGCACCCCCCAGACTCCCCCTATCTTTAATATACCAACTCTGAGGCACATTTGGACACAGGTGGTATTTAGCAAGGTTGTTGTCGCTATATAATCCAATCGCTGAAATTACTAAGCTCTATGAATACTTGGTTGCTGTAATGTGGCACTCGCTATAAATGTATGCACTATTATTCATGTGCTGAAATTACCTCGCTATATTTGCCTCGCTGAATTTACATGCTACCCTAACCACACTGCAGTGGCCAGGATGTATCTCCTTGCCCTCTACAGGTAGGATAGTTTATTTTGCACAGCCCTAACAGTGTACATGATTGAGATTCTTTGCACAGAGGGCAGAGACATGCACACACCACTACACATGGATTGAGTGAGCCTTAATACAGTAGTTACTTTTGTTTTGTTGACAAAGGGTTGAGTTTACTTTCCTGTGGGCACAGACAGCTCCAAACAGAAAGGGAAGTACCACCACAATTGTTAGGCTGTAAGCCAGAGGACTAGAGAGTGGAGATCATGTGACTGGGGACCAGGCAACCAGGAGCTGCAAGGACCTGAGAGGAGGAGGAAAGAAAGACTAACTCTCAAGCGTCCTATCGTGTAAGCATCCCATCATATCAGTGTCACAGAGTAGGAGTGTGGAGTTTGTCAATAAGGAATCAGCAAGCTTCCACAGCAGAGTCCACAGTTCTACAGGGGACTCTGAAATTTCAGTCTGTGCAGGCATCTGTGATCTTAGCGTGAAGAAGTACAGTGGGTTTTGTAACGGGATCCTGGGGATACCCTATCTGGGGTAACCCAATGTTGAAATTTGTGAGAATATAATCGTGCAACAGTATAACATGTAACTGTAATTGTGCAAACACTCAGTCTAGGGTACGGTGTTTTAGGGAATAACTAACAAGATTTCGGCAGGCAGAGGACAGCAACATTAGTTCCATGGTGTTACTGAATTATAGGTAGGAGTCAAATAGGTATTGTGTGAAGGGAAACAACTGACAGTGTGGAGCACAGGATTAGGGAGATAGTTTGTGGGGACTATGGGGTGCTCATCTACGGGGCTATGCTCTGGAGGAGGGAACACTGCCCCATATGTAGGACATTTGTGGAGTTCCAGGAGCAGCTGCAACTTGGGCGGTGATATCTCTGCTGTCACCAGCTAACCTTGTACCCACAGGAACCCCCTGTACCTCCACTCACCCAGAGGCCCACTGACCCAGGGGGCTGAAGGGTGCTGGGATGGGGAGAGTGGAAGGGACATTCACAAGGAAGTCATCCAACTTCACTGAATCCCAATAGCAAATCGCTGTGCACCACTGGAGGAGGTGAAAATAAACGGAACAGAAGCTGGGCACTCAATCTGCACAAAGTCATGCTGTCAAAAGGGTAAGGTGTTCAATCTCTTTTATTATGTGTGGCAGTGCAAAACAATATTAAAAAGTAGAATCTCAATGTAAAGTGTGCATCACCTGACATGTTTCACTTCAAATTATGCTTTGTCAACAGCTCAGTCTCAATGTCATGATCTCATACTTTACAGTGACTCCTTAAAGCCACAGCTACACATGTTGCTAGCATGCCAGCTTAAACCCCAGCACTGGCTCCTCTCCTCATTGACTAAGCGAGTGGACATGGGCCTCCCTGACTGGTCCGCTCACAGAACTCTGCCACGCCATTGATCAACTTGCCAAGCCAACCCCAGGAGCTGTAGCCAGGTCCCTGCTGCCATCCCCAGTGTGGGACCAACTTCTCCTTGGCTGCTTGCTCTCTGAAATTTTCTTGTATCTTGTAATTTGTCCCACTCACCCACTCTGGCCCCGACCTCTACTAAATCCACCTAAACTCTGCCCTCAGTCACCTCCCTCTCTACCATTGGCTTTCAGACAATCCTCTATGTCCTTCTCACCCTAACAAAGCTGACTTCCACTTACTGCTAGCAAATGCCCTAAACCCCCTAGCTGTAGCAACACTGTTTATGACGTTCCTTGGATAAAGTACCATAGTCCGAAATGTATCAAGCATGCAACTAGATGTATTTGGAATAAATTTGGAGTACTTTTGCAAGTTTGAAGCCCTTGTGTCAGTTATTTGGTTGGTCAGTGCCCACCTGTAATAGACTGTTTACAACCTCCCCACTGACTAGCACTAGTAATACAACCTGCTCTCCTCTACACGTGCTGGACCTCCTGACCCACTGAATCTGAAGCAGCTCTCCTGATCCTTCTGGCCCAGGTCCCAAGGCCTCCTAAAGCCACATTGCCCAGCTTCTTTCTGCTCCACTCATGCCAAATTTCTTCCCCTTATCTCAGGTTACCACCTGTAAAGTCAGGCACCTCCAAATAATCATGAACCCATGTGCAGCCATACTCATGCTGCTCTCCCTAACCTCCCTGCTACTGACAACGGATATTTGCACATCAATCCTGATGGTTGACCAGCAAAAATGATGTCCTTCACCTCCCACAAATGACAACTTGGACATCACATTTCAGGTATCTGGGTTTGAACTCACTCTCGCAAGTGAAATCCTGTTGGCACTACTATCTAATTTTGAACACTGACTGCTTAGCCTATTTGTACACTCCCTCACTGTCAATTCCCCCCCCCCCCGACTGGTATCCACCAAACTGCCCTCTCCTGGCTCTCATTCTACTTGCAGGAGACATAGAACCTAACCCTTGCCCCACAAACATCCACTTCAATCATACTGATGTCATCTGGGTAAAGCACTCTGGGCTATTAATTGCCCATATGAATGTCTGCAGCCTCCCATCAAAGCTCCCTGAGCTTGAGGCATGGGTAGCTCTATACAACCACAGGTGCTGGGTCTCTCTGAAACCTGGCTTAAACCCCGACCATCTAGACTCCCACTTTCAATTACAGGGATACTCACTCCTACACTAGGACAGACCTGGCAGAAAGACGGGCGGAGGTGTAGCACTATATGTGCAAGAGCACATCACTACCACCACCATCAGCTGCTCCACCCCCACCTCACTAAGTGAATGGGTCCTCGCTGAATTAATCCTGGGTGCATCTAAAAAAATTCCACATAGGCTGCTGCTGTAACACCCAGACAGGAGGCATCCCAGGCTTATCCAACTTCTTAGATGGCGTGAGGCATGCAGCACCCACAAGAGATCTAGTTGCAATCAGAGATCTCAGCTTCAATTGGCTGGACACCCCTGCACTAGACTATGCAAAACTACTGAGGGTGCATAACCTGGGACAACTTATCACTACCCCCACAAGGCATAACGCTCACACACTAAACCACTCCTTCATCGATTGGGTCACCACAAACTGAACAGACTTGACCCTTCAAGCAGGCATAATATCTGACTCAATCAGCGACCACACCCCTACCTATGCTGTACTATCCACCAAGTCAAACCACCCCCCCAAACTCCTGTCGTCCTAAAGGTTTGACCAACAAGATCCTGAGCCAGTCCTCAGAGATGTTAGGGTGTTAAACTGGTCATCCCTCTACCATTATAGTAACATCTCTAACACAGTCACCTTCTTTACCTCCACCCTCTCTCACATACAGGATACCTACTTCCCCCTCATGACCAGAAGGGTAGGCGGCAGCTCCACACGCTGGTTATCCAGAGAGCTCCTAGCATTGAACAAAGACTGGGAGAGCAAATGGAAGGCATACAAAACATTCCCCTCTCCCCAACTCTGAAATACCTACCAGCAACTGCGGAATTTCTGCAAGCAGTCCGCCAAGTCTCTGAAGCACCAATTTTACCTAAATCAACAAAACAACACCCTTGGAAACCCACATGCTTTCTGGGCTACCATTGGGTCTATTCTAAACCCCAAGAATAACAGGCACATAACACAACTTGCATCCCTCTCTGGTACCACCTCAGACCCCACCGAGATTGCAAATGCTTTTAACTTAAAATTCACTGACCTATCCCCCTACCTTAGCAAGCTTCCCCCAGACCTCCCCTGCCCAGGACCTCCAGTCAAACATCCACCTCTACCACCATTCTGCCCCCTCCTTTCCATCTTAGGGCCATTAACCAAGCTGACACCATTAAGCTACTAAAGTCTCTACAGGTTAAAGGAATTCATGGCAGCGATGAACTGTAGCCAACTTTCCTAAGACTCATCTCACCTGCAATTGTTATACCCCTCACCCGCATCTTCGATCTTGCCCTCACCACAGCGACTGTGCTCAACTCCTGGAACCATGCTAGTGTTGTACTAATCTTCAAAGCCAGTTATCCCCTGTGCCCAGACAATTATAGGCCCATCTCCCTGCTCCCCCACCTGAGCAAACTGATTGAGAAAATCATGCAATCATGCATGCACAGCTGTCAAAGCACCTGTTAAAACAAAACCTGCTATGTCCCCTTCAACATGGCTTCTGAAAACAACATAGTACCACCTCTGCTCTGGCCATTTTCACCAATTATGTAATGAGGAACATGGATCAGGGCAAACCCACAGGTGCGGTCTTCGCTAATCTGTCAGAAGAGTTTGACTTGGTCGACCACCACCTCCTCCACTCAACCCTGCTATTATGTGGCTGCTCCACCGGACCTGCTGCTTGGTTCTGCAGCTACCTGGCAAACCGGTCTCAGTCGGTCATCACTGGCAAAGCATCATCTGCTCTCCTCCCTGTGCTCACTGGAGTCCCCCAGGGTTCCATACTTGGACCCCTGCTTTTCTCCATGTTCATAAACACACTCCCTAGGGACAGCCTCAGTTGTAACGCTCTTCTCTGTGCAGATGATCTAGTCCTTTATCACAGCGATAAATCCATTGACTCCATCTCCTGTGCCCTCACACAGAACTACGGTTCCGCCCACAGTTGGTTCATCTCCAACAAGCTACTAGTCAACAAGAAAAAGACTAAAGCCATGGTCTTTGGATCTAAACCCTGCCTAGCCAAGGCAGCCAAAACCAACTCCTCTCTTCTGGTACTCACCCCAGCTGTCTCTCCCCTTGAAAATGTCACATATTTTAAATACCTAGGAGTTACCCTTGACCCCTTCCTCTCATTCTCTGAACATATCAGCCTCACCATATGGAGAATTCACCAAACGCTGGACACTGCTTACCAGCACAAGCATTACCTGTCTGCTGAAGCACACCTTGCCATAGCACGTGGTAACCTACTACCTCTCCTAGACTACTGCTCCCTGGTCTACTCGCACCTATCCTCTACCCTAGTCTCATGGCTAAACATGACATACAACTCTGTATGTCAATTTACCCTTTTAGCTCCTTTCCAATCCCATCACTTCTCCCTCTACCAGACTCTGGGGTTGCTCCCACTACAAGGTCGCTTTGACTATGCTATGGGCTGCCTGGTAGACTACTCACTTCAGAACTGGCACCTGTCCCACTACTCACCATTTCTGACAGATAGAGTGGTCACAAGGACTCTCAGGACTTCCTCTATCCCCCCACTAGAAGTACCCCACACCACCACTATTATGGGTACTTGTGTCTTCTCGAGTGCAGCTCCCTCACTATGGAACAAGCTCCCTTTGTCCATGCGTGCATCCTCCACCAACCATGCTTTTAAACACCACCTGAAAGCTTGGCTCCTTATGGCCGAAAATTGCTACTACTCAGTGCAAGGATACTAGAGACTACATATCAAATGCTCTTCCTTGAATTAGCAACACTTAATTACCCCCCCCCCTTTGTTTGCCCCTCCGGTTTCACACCTCTATCCTCCCTACACAAGCCCCAAGACCCCCTAACCTTTTCTGTCCCCTCTCCCCCCAACCCTTAACACCCTCTGCCTTCCCTCCCCCATCTCCTCTGTCTCAAATCCAAGATCATATTATGAATGTTTTTGATCTGTTAGAATCTTCACAGTTTATTGATGCACCAATTGTATGGAACCATTGTAATTGTATACTGTTATTGTTTGTAACCTGTACCATCTGTTTGTTTCTTATCACTTGTTTATGCTTATGTACTTTTTGTCCTTGTCAACCTAGTTTTACCCACTGTATACCTTACCCTGCTTCGTAGAGTGGGATATGCACTGTATTCTATTCTTGTATGTACCATTTTGCATTTGTTGCTGCTTTTGCCACCTCGTGGCCCGGGTCGTGACTGAAAATGGTCCTTTGGATAAGTGTACCTACCCGGTTACCAAAGACATAAATAAATAAATAAAATACTACTAGTGTTCTCATCTTAAAGCTGCAATGCATATATATATAAATGTAAAAACCTGATAAAGTTTAAATAGTTAAAAACCTATTCACGAACAAACTCCAGTTGCTCACTGCTATGGTAAAATTCAACCAACTACAGAAGGAGTCAAACTGGAATCTGTGGAGGATAAAGTAGAACATATATTAGTAAAGCATCATCAGTTTCCCAAATATGCAACAATATAAACATATCTAAATACACAATTTAAAAACTTTTCAGAAAATTATATTCCTTACAACTTCACCGCAAGAAGCGTCTGAGATCATAGGAGCCATTCAGTCCTGGCCACTCTATGGCTCCCAGAGTAAAGACCCAGAATGCTTCCTTTTTTAACACTTTGTCATCTATCATAATTTCCACCTCTTGGATTTGGGCTTATTCTATCTGTCTCCACAAATCTGAAATCATGCTGTTCTCTTACTGTGCTAGTTGCAATGTGGTGAGCTGTGGCATATTCTAAATCCCCCTTATTTATGGCCCTACAGCATTCACCCACCCAAGTGCAGAACTATTGGACTGTCTTCCCTGCATAGAACACACCACATATACATGTGGCAAAATAAATGACCCTAGTGGAATCACATGTTATTAGTTGTCTAATATAAATAATTCTACCATCTTTAGGGTTATAAACACTTTTCCCCTGTGTGATTACTCTACAGTAAGTGCACCTATGACATGGGTAATTGGAAAGGCTTTGCCTGGAATTCAGTGGCCAACCAGCCAGCCACCCCACTTCCTGAGCTATATAAGCAGTTCCTCTCAGCCTCGTTGTGAAGCATTTTTTCT
The DNA here is from genome assembly GCA_016271365.2 of Neoceratodus forsteri. Classification (NCBI taxonomy): domain Eukaryota; kingdom Metazoa; phylum Chordata; order Ceratodontiformes; family Ceratodontidae; genus Neoceratodus; species Neoceratodus forsteri. The sequence continues at coordinate 867,889,824 of CM028130.1, forward strand.
TTGCAGCCAAAGGTTCTTTCGGTTTGTCCTCTGAGCTGGTCGGGCCTCCCTGGCTGGCTGGGGCCTGTGCCAGCCCCATGCTGCTCCGGGTTGTCTTTGTTGGGCTTCTGGGTTTATTTTCCTGCTTCTGGTTTGTATTTTGCCTTCGGCTGTGTGTGCTTCTTTCTGTTTTTTTGTTCCCTGTTTTCTGTGTTTGTTTGTCTTTGGTTTTGTCTTTGTTGGGGGGGGGGCTTTGTTTCTAAGCTGCTAGCATACTGCTACTCCAGAGCTCATACTACTTGCTTTCAGTTACTCACAACTCTCAAATTACTTGTACTGCAACTGGAAACCTGATCTGTGTGTTTCAGCTCAACTATAGCTGCTCCATGTTGCATACTCGATTACTTTCACCCGACTCAGATTTACTTTGAACCTAGCTATACAGCTCACTCATGCTTGTTCTGATTACCTCATTGCAGCAGTCTTATTGTACTGCCTGGTGACAGTGCTTTCAGAGCATTGTGCCTCCTTTTATTTTGTTTACTGTAGTTACAACTCAGTGTACTCAACTGTTTTCACTACTGCTACACAGGCCTAATTGCTTACTGCTACTGCTTCATTTACTCCCATTGCTATTGTACCTTGTTCTACTCTGAGGTTAGCTAAAGCTCCTGCTGAGGCTATTAAATCAACCTGAACTGGCTAGCCAGTACAGCCTCTAAAGTACGTTGTCAAGTAAATGCGCTAAACCTGTCCCAACAAATAACTGAACCCACTCGCCCAAACCACAAATCCAAAAAGCATACTCTACTGGATTGGGCCCTAACCATCCACCCCCATCATATAGTTGATGCTGGCCTACTACCAGACTCTCTCAGCGATCACCACATGATTTATTTGGTGCGGAAAATATTCAGACCTAAGGCCCCCTCCCCCACACACACTGTGCAATAGATCTTACAAATCCCTGGACCTGACCGCGCTCTTAAACGACCTCACCAACATCGATTGGTCCTTCATCCCTAAGGCTCCCTCCATGGATGAGGCCCTTGAGTTCTTCACGACCAGATTCCTTGCTATCTGGGACTCCCATGCACTGCTCAGAAGATCCAGAGTAAGGGGATCCCACCTACCCTGGGTAACCACCAACCTCTTGGAGCAACTACTAGTCAGAGACCAAGCCTGGAAATCCTATAAGGCAACAGGTACTCAAACAGCCCTGCAACACTACCACTCACTAAGAAATGCCTGCACAAGACTCATCCGGCAGGCCAAATCTAATTATTTCAAGAATGCTTTCCACAACAACTTTAATCATCCAGCACAATTCTGGAAGTCAATTAAATCCCTCCTCGCCCTGCCGCGGCCCAACCTCCTACTCCAACCCTCAATATAGCAGGAAGTACTATCACTGCACCGAGCACTGTAGCCACTGACCTTAACTCCTATTTCACAAACTGTACATCCTCCCTACTCTCCTCTCACCCCTGGCTCCCTCCTCCTGATCCCCCAGTTTGCTCCTCACCTGCCAACTTCTCTTTTCACCTTGTTACACCCACCGAGGTACTAAAAATACTTTGGTCACTAAATCCCATCAAAGGAAAATGCCCCTCGGGCCTTGACTCCAAAATGCTCCATCTTTCTGCCCCAGCCATAGCCAACCCTTTAGCTGTTCTTTATAACCAGTCATTCAGACTTGATACCATCCCTACAAAATGGAAACATGCCACAGTCATACCCCTCACCAAAGGAGGCGATCCTTCCTCCCCGAGCAACTACTGACCTATCTCACTGCTGCCCATCCTAGCCAAAATTCAGGAGTGCCTTGTACTAGCCCAGCTCTCCCACTTCCTCAACTCCATCTCCTTCTTCACTCCTTACCAGGCAGGGTTTAGGAAAAATCACTCCACAATCACCTTGCTCCTCCATCTCACTGACACCATCCTCACAGGCATGGATAAAGGGGAGATAATAATAGCTATCTTCGTCGATCTGGCTAAGGCTTTTGACATGGTCTCATGCTCTGCTACTGTCCAAACTTGCCCAAGCTGGACTGACTGTGACTGCCACCATTTGGTTCCAGTTGTACTTGGCAGGCAGGTCCCAGTCGGTCCTTATTGGCTCAGCTATGTCCACCTCACTCCCTGTTACCACCGGGGTTCCCCAAGGCTCTGTCCTAGGCCCCTTGTTGTTTTCTATCTTCCTTAATGATCTGCCTGCAGCCTGCCCTCATATGTCTATCCACATGTATGGAGATGACACGGTGCTGTATGCCTCTGGGTCATCTCCCTCCGCCATGGCAGCCTGTCTACAACAGGATTTTGACTCTGTCCAGCATTGGTTCTGTTTAAATCAATTATTTCTAAACCCTAAAAAAACTGTCTCCCTAACATTCTGCACTCGGGCCAAACTTTCCCATCTTCCCACCTCCCCAACTTTCCATACATTAGATGGCTCCCCCTGGAGGTCTGCACTTCCTTCAGATACCTCGGGGTCTGGTTAGACCAGCATCTTGACTTCACTGCACATATTGATGCTATACATAAGAAGCTACTTCCCATGTTAGGTGTATTATACCGTAATAAAAGTTGCATTCCCCTGTCTACGCACCTGGCAATCATTCAAAAGATGATCCTCCCAATAATGGACTACGGGGATGTAGTCTACTGTGTTGCCTCTAAATCCTCCCTGACCAGACTAGACCCTCTCTTCCACTCATTCTGCCATTTCTTCCTGTAATGATCTCCTAGTACACATCATTGTGACCTCTACCATTCCCTAGATCTCCCTTCTCTCCACAGTTGGAGATTGGTACACTGTGCTAGAACCGCTGCAAAATTCTGGTCGCAATCCCTCCCCTCCTACCTTGTGACCACCCTTAATGTTCTTTCCCCACCAGCCTACTCGCTCAGGAACTTTGATTCTCATCTATTTCACATCCCCCACAGGTCCACCGGGTCTGGACAAGCTGCTTTCAGCTTCCAAATGCCTAAGTTATGGAATTACCTGTTGGGTGATATTAGACATGCCACCAGAACTCCTCACTGCAATGCTTTACTAAAGACACAATTCTCCACCACTTGCTCATGCACTCTGCACCGCTCAAGCCCATGCAGTCTGGTTGGCAGCTGTTTAGTTTCTTTGTGTATTTTCTCCTGCTGTTGCCCAGCCTGCTTATTGTTATGATGTTGGATGCTATGTATGCTACCCTGTCTGTATATTTCTATATACAGTATGTATATATAAGGATTTGCCTACTATCTTATGACTGAATTGAAGTATGTACATGTATGTTCTTATTTCTATTTACACTGTATTCTACCTAACCCCCAAACCCCCAGGGCGCATCTGGAATTGAGTGGTACCCTGCTCAGTATGCCTTCCTGGTAAAACTCTTAAATAAATAAATAAAATTAGCTTTAATATCTGCATGTGGTTCTCGGCCCTTCCATTGCTTCCTTGTTTGTCCTATGGCAGTGACTGGGAAGTGTTTTGGGGTCGTGGCCAATGTGGCTAATTATTTCTGTTCTAAATCCTGTCTTCGCCACCGAAAATCCTCAGAGTTTGTCACCTCTATTTGGCTTTGAAATGCCTGGCTGGCTTGTGCCACTATTCAGTGCTGTTTGCCCTATGTTATGCAGACCTACGTGCAGGTCCTCTTATTACTACTCTGTTTACTGACCTACGTGCAGGTCCACACTTGCTTACGTAGTCATTGCTCCTTGCTTATTCAAACCATTGCTTCATGCCTACTGCCATCCCCTCAGCTTCAGGCTCTGGGATTCTGCTGCACTCAATTCTGCATTCGACCTTGTAAGGTCTCAGCACTCAATGCTCATTACGATCTCAGCACGCCATGCTCATTCAGCTCACCAGCTTTTCAGCTTTTAATCAATTTCTAGGGCATGCCAGCCATTCTGTTCTGGTGCAGGGTTCCTGCAGCTGATGGTCTCACTCTGCATTTAGTCCACATCTTGAGCATGTCCAACTTGGGACAGGGCCCTTCTCACCTGGCCCATAGCTGGGAATGTCCTTGCCCTGGGCTTGGCTTTAGCTGCCTGCTATGCAACAACAGCTCCTTGTGTAGAATTTAAGACTAGTGGTGAAGGGTGGAAAAAGTTACCTTCTTTGGCTCTAGTGTACCACTGTAACAGTTAGCCATTGACTTTAGTGGTTTCCCTAGCAAGGCACCTCCACTGCATTCTCCCTAAGACTGCCTCTGGTTCACCTGGTTTGATTTTAGGGTGGGTAGGCCAGGTGAGTGCCTCAGCAGTCGTTGCTCTCCTACTGCACCTTGGTTGCATGTATTGTTGCAGAGTTTTCTCACAACCTTTTACGGCATTCTGGCTAGAGGGTTTGAGTTAGATCCTTCCTCCAAATTGGAATATTTTCCACCTCCTTTAATTGGGTTTTCCATATTGCAGCTGCAGAGCCGTCACTAAATAAACTATCCCAAGCCTGGAGGGAAGGCGACCTAGGCCTTGAATCCCCAGAGATTTCTTCCTCATAGGGTTCTTTTTCTCTCCTTCATTGCCTTAGGTCATAACCCTTAGATAACATAGTAGTGTCCCCCAGTTTCTTTAGGTAGGTTCCACTGTTGGAGGAAGGTGGAGGATGTTCTGCCATTCCCTCTCTCCTTAAGGGATCCCCTAATCTCAATGCAAACCATTAGTATCATGCTGCGCAAACCTGGGCATTTCATTATGTTATCAAACTGAGCATCTCATCACATTATCCAACTGTCTATGTTTCTCTACTACTACATCACAGTTACTGCTTGCTCATATGCTTTGTGTTGCCTCCTTCTTTGGGGATGATTCGTACTACATTTCTTTTGGGGATTCCTAAGGTACCTTTAGCCACAGGAATTATCCCATGGCACCTTTAGGGGTGGAACCCTCTCTGACAGTTCCTTGCCTTTCGTACCCCTACAGGGTGGTAATTCCTCTGGAATAGAGAGTGCGAACAGCCAAAACAAAACTAGCACAGTTGCACAAACACAACACTATACTGGCTGCATAGGTCAGTGAATTGGAAAGGCTTTGCCTGGAGTTCAGTGGCCAAGCAGCCAGCCACTCCCACTTCCTGAGCTATATAAGCAGTTCCTCTCAGCCTCTTTGTGAAGCATTTTTTCTTTGCCCCACCATCCTCCCCTCCTCCTCCAGCGGCAGCACTTCTCTCCTTAGAAGTTCCTAAAAGGTACCTTTATACAGGAATTGTCCTGTAGCACCTCTATCGATGAAACCCTCTCCGAGGAGGTTCCTTGCCTTTCGTACCCCTACAGGATGGTAATTCCTCTGGAATAGAGAGTGCGAACGGCCAAAACCAAACTAGCACAGTTGCACAAGCATAACACTATACTGGCTGCGTAGATCAGTGAACAGCCTTTACTAAGTTGATTCATCCAGTTCTCCCTTGTTGGTTTCTCCTGTTTGCTGTGAATAAGTTTATCTTTTAAGGTTAATGGTCTCCTGTATGCCATCCTTTGGGGTTCTGCCACAATATTTTTCAACCCACTGTCACCTTAAAGGATATGCCAGTTCTTGTTAAGGATCTTTTCCACACTGCTAGCTTGGGCTGAGTTTGTTGTGACATAATTAAATCTGAGATTTTATTTCCTCCTCCTCCTCCCCCACACCTTATCCTTTTGATAGCACAACTTTGTGCAGAGTGAGTGCCCGGCTTCTGTTCTGTCTATGTGTCTGCTGCTGTTTGTTATTTGAACCCCATCCATGGTGTGGCTTTGTTTTTTTGTGAGAAGGTGACAGTACTTGACTCCATTGGGGATGTGGCAGAACCAGTCAAGAAGGGTGGACAAGATGAACTGGTGGCACCCAATGGTAAGAACAGCAGAAAGGCAGCAAGGAGTATTTTAGTAGTAGGGAACTCTATGATAAAAGAGGTGGAGATGGTAGTAGGAGGTGGAGAATAGGGGTAGTCAGAAGTATTCCAGCTGCATCACCCATCCAGGACATTGATAGAATAGGGATGATGGCAGAGGAGGGGTACGGGTAGCTTGGAGTACCAGTACAATTGAGTACCAATGAGCTGGGGAACCAGTTTATTGAGACATAGAAGTGCAACTTTCAAAGGCTGGAGGACAGATTGTGGGCACAGTCAGCTTCCTTAGCCTTTTCTGAGGTCCTCCCTCTATGGGGTGGAGTGAGGGGTGAGGAAGGAGGAGACTGAAGAGTTTAACGGGTAGTTGAAGAGATGGTGTCAGGTAGAGTGGTACCGTTTTGTGGGAGATTGGGTGGCTTCTGGGAAGGGAGGCTCTTCAAGGATGATGGCCTTCACCTAACAAGAGAGGAGGCTAGTGCCCTTGTGCAGAACTTTGATGTCTACATTGGTGGACATTTAAACTGATTGGTGGGAATTGAGGCTGGGGTAACCACAGAAAATGGACAGCAAAAGGGAAACCTAGCTAAGACTCTTCAAAAATGGTAGCTAGGATCAGTAAGAATGGAAGCAACAAGGTAGGGGTCCATAATAAATTAAGAAAAGGTGTTGAGGAGGGAAGGGCTTTACCAAGCCAGAAAGGTGCAGGAAAATCGGGAAATTAAGGAGCAAAGGAAAGGACAAATGGAGAAGAGCTAGCAAAAAGGGGATGGGTAGAGACACAAGCTGAAAGGCAGTCTAACTAAATGACAGGAGTCTAGGAAACAAAATTAGAGAGCCCCAGGTGATGGTGGTGGATGAGAGGTTAGACCTCATAGCCATTACAGAAACATGAGCTACTGGGAATAATTCTTGGGGCCTGGCAGTACTGAGGTACATCATGTATAGGTGATATAGGGATAAGGGAAAAGGAGGTAGGGTAGTCCTCTATGACAAGGAAAGTATAGAGGGGGTAGAGGATGAATCCATCAGGAAGGCAAAGGGGAGACAGAATTGCTGTGGGTATAACTCATTGCAGCATCACATAAGACACTACGCATGTGGGTGGTCTATAGGCTTCTGGGACAGGGGGATGAGGGTGATAAGGAACTGTGGAAGAAATTGAGAAGGGCTTCACAAATGGGGGGATCTTAACCTACCAGACATAGATGGGGACCTTCCAGTAGCTAAGAGTACCAGAAGTAAGGCCCTGCTAGATACATTGCAGGACTGTCTGCTGGTGTAACTGGTGAGGGAACCCACAAGGCAGGCTGACATGCTCGACTGACTACTCACCAATGTTTAAATGGTAGGTGGAGTGTGGACTGGGGAACCACTAGCTTCCAATAACCATAACAACACATGGTTCAAACTAGCACTTGGCACCAGTATATTCTCATCAAAGGCTGAGGCTCTGGGTTTCAGACAAGTAGACTTTGACCAGATGAAGAAACTAGTCAAGCATAAGTTGGCTGGAATGGACCAAACCAGGGGGGCTGGAGAAGAGGTAGGAAGTAACTAAAGGGGCTATTCTTGAGACAACTAAGTCATGCTTGAGAATAGTTATCAAGCGTAACAGGCATAAGAGACCGATCTGGTTCTCTGAGAAGGTCAGAGAGGCAGTGAGGGTAAAAAAAAAGGACTTCATTAGACACAAGGAGAAATGGGGACAAAGAATGGAGTAAATACCAGGTAAAGATGAGGAAGGCCAAGAATGCAGTCATTAACGCAAAAGCAGACACAAAGCTGCAAATTGGAAAGAGGGTCAAGCATGAGGAAAAACACTTCAGATACATTAGGGGGAAAAAGGAAGATGAGGGGGGATTGCAAGGCTGATGGAGGGGGCAGGGTAATAGACGAGGACAAGCAGAAGGCAGCCATTCTTAATGACTACTTCTGCATAGTATTTATAGTGGAGAGAAGTGGACCTTTGTCAGAAAGCTGTATGAAGGCTGCTGCAGCAAGGGGGTTTCCAGAAATGTGGCAGGTGGTAACTACATGAGAAAGTCTTAGAAATGGGCTTGCAGCCCTGAAAATACAGAAGGCTCCAGGACTGGATGGTATGCATTCGAGGTTGCTCAGGGAATTGGCATCAGAAGTGGCTGAACACCTGGCAGGGCTATTCAATAGCTCACTACAGTCTGGGGTGGTTCTAAAAGATTGGAGGGTAGCAGATGTGGTTATGCTCCACAAGGGAGGGGACAAGTTGCAACTGGGTAACTACAGGCCAATCAGTCTTGCCTCCTTGTGGGTAAATGACTGGAAACACTAGTCAAAGAGGACCTAGTGGACTACCTGGAGAGACATGGGCTCCAGAATAGTAACCAGCACTGATTTGCTGCAGGGAGGGCTTGTCAGACACACCTGATAGTATTCTTTGACTGGGTAACTAGGGCAGTGGATAAGGGACAAGCAGTCCATTTACTCTACTTTAATTTCAGCAAGACGTTCAAATCAGTTCCACACAGAAGGTTGCTGAAGAAATTAGAGGATCTGGGAGCAGCGAAGAACATATGAGATGCGTGGTAAGTCAATTGTGGGGAAGCAGCAGAGGGTAGTGGTAGATGGGGTCAAATCAAGGGAGATGGAGGTCATGGGTGCTGTGCCACAGGGGTCAGTCCTGGGATCAGCCCTTTTCAATATGTTCATCAGTGACATAGTAGAAGGAATACAGGGCAAGGTGTGTCTCTTCGCAGATGACACTAAGCTCTGTATCAGGGTAGAAAGCAAGAAGTGGGTTAAGGGAGTTGCAGAGGGAACTGCAAGGTTAGAGAGGTGGTCCAAGGTTTGGCAACTGAAATTTAACACAAGGGTGGTGATGCACATAGGGACAAGAATCCAAGGACGGAATACTGTGTGGGAGGGGTTTAGCGGGGCACTACGTCTGAGGAAAGGGACCTGGGAGTCATCATAATAGATTCCCTAAAACAAACTAGCCAATGCAGCAAGGCCTACAGCAAGACAACCAAAATGTTTGGGTGTATTGGGAGGGGTTTTAGTAGCAGTAGGAAAGAGGTAATACTACTTCTAAATAGACCACTGATGAGACCCCATCTAAAATACTGTGCACAGTTCTGAAGTCCCCACCTAAGGAAAGACAAATATAGCCTGCAGACAATGCAGCATAATGTAATCAAAATGATTCAGGGCCAACAGAGTAGATCCTCTGAGGACTGACTTAGGGCACTAGTGTTGCTCAGATAGTGCTTTTGTGAATCCTACCACTGTCTGTCAGATAGTGCTAGTATCCTATCTAGGATCCTACTAGAAATCATAGAAAAGACAGATGTAGGATCCATGGTCAGATAGCGATGGATCCTAGTTAGGATCCAGGTATCTTAGTTAGGATACAGGGATCCTAGCTAGGAACCAGGGATCCTAGGTCAGATAGTTAGGATCCGGGGTCAGATAGTGATGGATCCTAGTTAGGATCCAGGGATCCTAGACCAAATAGGTAGGATCCAAGCTGGATCTATTGTTAGCATCCACATCATTTGTAGGATCCATTCACTGGATCCTAGAGGGTAGGAACCATGGTCAGATAGCACTACTACTACCCTACCACAGTGATTATCTAGCCAAATGGGCGTATCTGTTGGTATCCTGAGTTCTAGGATACTATCTGAGCAACACTATAGGGCACTGAACATGTATTCACTGGAGGCTAGAAGGGAGAGGAGCAACATGATAGAGATCTTCAAATTTCTGAAAGAAATGAACAAGGTGAAAATCAAGGAACTATTCAGAAGGAATGGAGAATCAAAACAACAGGGACATGAGTAAAAGCTGGAAGGGGAGAATTCAGGAGGGATGTGAGAAAGTTTTACTTTACAGGGAGAGAGGCTGAGCCGTGGAACAACCTTTTGGATGAGGCGGTGGGTGCAAAAAAACCATTAATGGATTCAAGCATGGATGAGGCTGGAGCTGGCCCACCAGCACAGTAGTAAGATTTCTGCTTGTGACACCGACATCCTGGGTCTGGGAACGGACCTGAGAGTCAGAGGGCCACCCAGGGGGAAAGAGGACTGAGCATCCCTTGAATCGATCTTCTCCTCTGGGGGGGTTAGTGTGAAGCCAGTGCCTGGTTGACCCCAATGGAGGTCGGGGGCTCAGCTGTTACTGATACTAGCTGGGGTGGGGTGCGTGCCGATGTCGGCCCTTTGGCACCTTACATCATTGCATGCCATACCCCCATGGAGAGTTTCCAGTTTGAAAATAAAAATGTAGTGGTCACCATTAATTACGTCCCCATTCTGCTAGCCCTGTTCGTCCACCATGGCTCTCTGCCGGTGACCTAGCATCGGCGTCCGTTAAATCCGGCACGACTCCATGCCCTGCCCTGGGGAGCAAGCCAGGAAGGCGAGATCCCCACCAGTATCCTTGTACTGGCATCATGCGGAATCAAGTCAGTGATGATGGCCCTGCCCTGGGAGGTAAACCAAGGGAATCCCTAAGCAGAGGTAAGTCGTGAGGGGGGGCGAGGTGGGAGATTGGGGAGCAGGGGGCCTGAGCCCTTGGTGTGACCGCTACTCGATAAAGCATACTAAATTAAAAAAAGCATGGATGGTGCAGAGATAAGGCTTCCAAGTTACATAGGTGGGTAGCAGTAAGGCAATGAATGTGGGGAGGCATGGACAAAACTCCATCTGGACAATAGGTCTTGGAGTAGGATAGGGTATAACAGGGCAGACTGGTTGGACTGCTGGTCTTTTTTGCCATCATTTCTATGTTTCTATGATACTGTGTGCTTCTCTCCCACTTTCTTGGATCATAGCCTCCCACACCACCCAACAGAGCCCCCACCCCTGCACTTGCCAGCCTTCCTCCCCATGCCCCATAACACAGCCTGCAGCCATTCCAGACTGGCAACATACCTATTCACAGAAGGAACCAGCTCTCAGCTCAGGAGCTGTGTACCTCCAATGCCTTCTGCAGCCAGTATGGTGTATATCATGCAGCCCCTTGCAGAACACCAAGAACACTTGTATCTTACATGGTAACTTACTTCAAACTCAGACCACTTACCATACTTATCCTAATTCCCACTCTACTTTGTTTGTAAACAAAAAATCATTAGCCTCCTGGACCACTCACTTCAGCTCAGTTCTCACTTAGCCAGCCCCTGTCTGTCTCATAGCCATTTGATTTTTTGTGTTGTTGTTGATTGATATAGGCCGACACATGGAGTACCCCTGGAAACATAGAGGTTTACATAAACTGTGACTAAATGGCTTGAACTAGCCAGAGTGGAGAAAGCTACATCATGAATTTCTAAATGAGTAGGGAGAAGTGTGGCTCTCTTCCCTAAACCTGTTCCCCAGCTACCTGAGAACATCATTACTAGGCAAAAGTGTGGCTCTCTCCTTTTAACGTGTTCCCCAGCCACATGGGAACATATTTTGTACTGCAATTTGTATTGTAAATTTGAAACAAGGAAACTGAAGGGTAGTCTTCTCTGCAGAAAAAGAGAGTAAAGCAGTGGGACTACAAATCATATCAGGAAGGTAAAAATAATAACGTAAATAATATAGTGCAGGACCGGACCTGAGGGGTCACCATGGGTGGTCAGTCATATTCAAGTTCCTGCTGATCTTTGATTACTAAGAACTCCTCTTAAGGCATATATAGACATATGGGGATAGTAAACGTAGGTGTGGAAGATGGCACACGGGACAGAAGAGAAAGTGACCACTAGGGTACTCACAACATATAATAGATAGGAATGGGCAGACAGGATGTGTTGTAAGGCCTTTTTCTGCCATAATAGTCTCTGTTTCCATGTTTCCAATATTTATATCATGATGAGAAGAAGGAATGAGAGTTAGATGAAAAAGAAAACATGGGGTAAGGCACAATGAACTTTGTTTGTTGACTGATATTAGACACCTACCAGGCACAACCTTTGAAAACCTAGAGATTTAAATAGAAAGTGACTAGAATCATAGAATCATGTCATCTGAAAAGGACCCAGTGGCCCATCGAGTCTGCCCCTGCCCCCTCTTTACTCATGTCCCTTGTCACTGACCCTGCCCTTCCCCCCCACTTCTCAACCCCATATGTATGTCCCATACCTTCTTGTATCCCTCCACTGTATCAGCCCCCACCACCTCCTCCTCCTCTGGCAGTTTGTTCCAGGTCTCCACCACACTCTCCATGAAGAAACATCTCCTCACATTCCTTCTGTATCTTACATAGATACATAGACAGTGTCGGCAGATAAGGGCCTATGGCCCACCCAGTCTGCCCATTTGAGCTTGTAAGTTCAGTTTATGTTTTCCTAGAAGTCTGTTGCCCCTTACCCCTGACCTCCAGAATTTCTTTATGTCTATCCCATGCATTCTTAAATCCCGTGATTGTTTCAGCCCCCACCACTAGCTTTGGCAGGGTGTTCCACTTGTCCACCACCGTTCTGTGAAGAAATTCTTCCTCACGTTTCCTCTGAATTGTCCTCCCTCCAACTTCATCCCATGCCCTCTAGTTCTGGAACATCTTTTCACTTAAAAATAGTGTATTCCTGCACCCTGTTCCTCCCTGTAAGATACTTGTATGTCTCTATCATATCCCCTCTCTCCTCCTCTCCTCCAGGAGTACATGTTCAGTTCCTTCAACCTGTCTTCATAGGACTTGTGATGCAATCCATGCACCATCTTTGTTGCCCTCCTCTGAACCTTTTCTACCCTGTCTATGTCCTTCGTAGGTAAGGTCTCCAGAACTGTACACTGTACTCCAGGTGGGGCCTCACTAGTGTCTTGTATAGTGGAATTATGACCTCCCTTTTCTGCTGGTGATTCCCCTGCCTATGCATCCCAGCATCCTATTTGCTTTACCTGCTGCCTTGTCACACTGTTTCCCTACCTTGAGGTCATCAGAGATGACAACCCAAGATCTCTTTCCTGCTTGGTGCATGCTATATCCTCACCCCCAACTGATATATTGTGCCAGGGTTTTTGTGCCCCATATGCATTATCTTGCACTTCTTTGCATTGAATTTCAACTGCCAAACCCCTGACCATTCTTCAAGTTTCTGCAGGTCCCTTCTCATTCTGTCTACACCCTCTGGAGTGTCTACTCTGTTACAGAGCTTTGTGTCATCAGGGAACAGTGAAATTCTGCCTTCTAGGTCCTGCGCAATGTCACTGATGAAGATGTTGAATAGGACCGGTCCCAGCACTGATCCCTGTGGTACCCCACTGGTCACTCTTCCCTCTGTGGAATGACAGCCATTTACCACCACCCTCTGTGTCCTGCCGCCCAGCCAGTTACCTACCCACCACACTACTGTCCTACCCACACCCATATTCCCCAGTTTGTGCAATAGTCTTCTATGTGGCACAGTGTCAAGGCCTTGCTGAAGTCCAGATAGGCCATGTCCACTGCCTCCCTGATCCACCTTCCTAGTCACCCAGTCAAAAATTCAACGAGGTTGGTCTGACATGACCTCCCCTGGTGAAACCATGCTGCCTTGGGTCCTGTAGTCCATTGACAACCAGATGTTCACCAATCTCTCCTTCAGTAGTGCTTCCATGATCTTCCCCACTATCGAGGTGAGAGGCTGACTGGTCTGTAGTTCCCGCCTCCTCTTTGTTTCCACTTTTGTATAAGGGGACTACATCTGCTATCCTCCAGTCTTTGGGTACCTCCCTGTTTCCAGTGATCAGCTAAACAGGATAGTCAGAGGTTCAGCCACCACCTTTCTTAGTTCTTTAAGGACCTGGGTGCACCTCATCTGGCCCCATTGCTTTATCAACTCTTATTACTTGAGTTCCTTCAGGACCCTTTCTCGTGTAAAGGGACTTGTGTCCATTTCTGCACCATTCTCACCCTTTGTACTCCTTCAGACCCATTACCCTCCTCTTCCTCAGTAAAGACTGAGCAGAAATACCTGTTCAATATGTCAGCTTTACTGTTGTCATCCTCCATCGCCCCATCCTCCCCTTCAGTCTCACTATCCCTCCTTTGCCTTTCTTTTTTCCTTTTATGTACGTGTAAAAGGTTTTGTCCCTCTACCCACTGATTTTGCAATGTGTTCTTCTGTCTGAGCTTTGGCTTCCTTACTGACCTCCCTGCCTCCTTTGCTTCTCCTGGTACTTCTCCCTATCCCCTTCTGCCTGTGTCTTTTTGTATTGCCTGAATGCAACCTTTTTGGCTTTCACTTTCTTTGCTACCTCTTTGGAAAACCATAATGGTCTCCTCTTCCTTTTCCTCTTGCTAACCTGCTTAATGCATAATTCTGTTGCTCTTGTAATCCCCATTTTAAAAACTGCCCACTGTTCCTCAACCCTTGATTCCAGCCTCATTCCCCTTAATGCCTCTTTCAAGTATCTCCCCATTTTCCCAAAGTCTGCCCCCCTAAAATCCAGGATACGTGTTTTTGTGTGGTTTGGGTCTGCTCTTTCTGTGATTTCAAACCACAATGACTGGTGGTCACTGTTCCCCAGGTGCTCCCCCACTGTTACCCCCATCACACTGTCCCTGTTTGTGAGCACAGGGTCCAGTATTGGCTCCTGCTGAGTTGGTTCCATGACCAGTTGCTTGAGGAAGGCACCCTGAAGGGAGTCCAAGATAAATCTGCTCCTAGTTGATGCTGCTGCTGGGATGCTTCAGTCCACATCTGGAATATTTAAGTCTCAACCAGTACTACCTCACTCTTGTCTGCCATCCTTTGGATGGCTAGCATCAACTCCCTATCTGTTTCTTCCTCCTGGGCGGTGGTCTATAGACCACACCTGTGCTGGATGGCTGACCCCATTTTCCTTTCCAGCTTAACCCCAGTATCTCTCCCCATTTTGTTCCTCCTGGATCTCTGTGGCCCTTATGTCATTTTTCACATACAGTTCCACTCCTCCTCCCTTCCTGCCTGCCCTGTCCCTTCTGAATATGTTGTAGCCAGGTATGGCCATCTCCCAGTCATGGTTATCATTACACCAGGTTTTAGTGATGGCCACAATGTCTAGGTCTGGCTGCACCATGACAGCCTCCAGATCTTCCATCTTGTTGCTAAGGCTCCTGGCATTTGAACACATGGCTTTCCATGATTTGACCTCCCTAGACTGTTTCGCTGTTCTACTCCAGCCCCTTCCTTGGTTGTCCTTTATCCCTGGTTCTCCTTGCTGTCTGCCCTTCTGCTAAATTTTGCCCCTTTTCTGCCTACCCACCTCTTTGGCACTAATCTCCATCTTTTGCACACTGCTTTGTGGAGATAGCCACTCCTCTGGTTCACTGTTTCCACTGCTAGCTGTGGGGGGTGAGCAAGTAGGTACCCTTCTTGCTGGCCTACCACCCCCCTTTGCTAGTTTAAATGCTTGTCAATGTAGCATTTAAACTTATCATTGAGTGCTTGGATTCCCCACCAGGATGGATGCAGGCCATCAGGCTTGAACAAACCTCCATCCCTCCAGGTGGGTCCCCAGTCACCAATGAATCCACACCCTTCCTCACAGCACCAGTTCTTCAACCATGAGTTAAAGTTGCTGGTGCATGCACCCCTATGCTCTCCCTTGCCTCTCACAGGTAGTATTTCTGAAAAAGTAACAGAAGTAGCTACTTGCTTGAGACCCCTTCCCAATTTCCTAAACTCTTCCTGAACTTCCTTTGGCTCCCCATTTGCCAGGTCATTAGTACCTAGGTGGATAATGACATCCAGCTCACCCTCCCATCTTGCCTTCCCAGTGACCCCCAGGATCTTCCTTCCATCCCTCCATGCCATGGCACCTGGTAGGCACCTCACCTCCCTATCCTCCCCCTCCTGTGTTCCTAGCTGGATCCCTCTTATGATGAAGTCCCCCACCAGGATTCCCTTCCTCCTCCTCTGGGGTCCACTGCTTTCCTTGCTGAGGTCACCTCCTTGGCTAACCTCCACACCCTTTCCTTCCACTTCTCTGGGTACCTCTATTTGGTTGTCCCCATTTGCCAGTGTGGCATATGAGTTCTTGAGTGGAATAGGATCTGGGATGTGCCTCTGCCTGACCGCTCTAACCCTCCCTGAGCCCCACTGTCATCTAAGTGCTCCTCGTTCTCGGCATCCTTTGAGGCAGTTGCATTGGACTGGGTGGTCTCTGGATAGGGGTGATGGTACTCCTGACCCAGTTTACTTCCGCTCTGAGTCTGGCTACCTCAGCCTGCAGTCCAGAGAGATGCATGCAGATAGGGCAGCACCTCAGTGTCCAGAAGGTCTGCCTGAATATGGCTGCCCCACAGCCACTGCATTGCACCACTCCCCAAATTATACTGCAATTATACTGCTATTCCACTACTTGTCTGCTACTGAAGCTCTCCTAGTTCCCTTTTTATTAATTTACTGTCCTAAAAGTCTTGCCACTGATCCTCAGATACTTTTCTTTTTTTAAAAAAAGAAAATAAACCAAGAAATAAATAAATGAGTCAAAACACTTGTGCTGAGGGTGGGCTTCTTCGCCCTTATGCCCCTCCTACTCCACACCCCTTACTATACCCTGTGTTTAGCTCCTGTCAATCAGATTTAAGAGGGCATATAATTAAGAATTGGGGGAAGGGGGGGCGAAAATTTGCAGCAATTAAAGACAGCAAAGAAATACACCCCCACTATGTTTTAAATTTTCAACAGCCCAAAAACAATTCTAAGTAAAGACAACAAAGAAAGTACAGTGTTACTAGAAGCCCACAATCTAAGTTTAAAAGAAAAATAGCAATTACCAGTTACTGTAAAGCACTGAATTGAATATGTTTCCTTCCCCTTCTGGCTTCTTCCACCCTCTAATCTTAGACTATGCCCTCTTGTGCTAGCCCCCTCCTTCCTTTTAAGTAAGCTCCCCTCCTTTACTTTATTGATCCCTTTTACGTATTTAAAAGTTTCAATCATGTCCCCCCTCTCCCTCCTGGTCTCCATTGTGTACAGGCCCAACTCCTTACACCTCTGCTCATATGTCTTCCCCTACATACCATGCACCACTTTGATTGACCTTCTCTGTACTTTCTCTGTACCATTGATGTCCTTGAGTAGGTGCGGTCTCCAGAATTATACCCAGTACTCCAAGTGTGGCTTCATCATGGCTTTGTAGAGAGGCATTAGTACCTCCCTCTTTCTGCTAGTGATGCCCCTCCTTATGCAAGTCAACATTCCATTTGCCTTCCCCACTGCTTTGCTGCATTGGTTTTCTACCTTGAGGTTGCTGGATATTATGATCCCCAGATCCCTCTTTGCTCTGTTTTCTTGATTTCCTCCCCACAGAGTGTATACTGTTCATGGGTTTTTACATCAATCACTCAATCAAAATTTTATTTGTAAAGCGCTTTTCAATAAATCAAAGCGCTGATACAGAACAAGAATAAAAGATCAATTATAATAAATATTGACATAAAACAATAAAATGGCAATAAAATAATCTATCCAAATGCTAGTGCAAAAAGTGGCTTTTCAGAGACCTCTTAAATGACTCCACGGACAGGCACTCTGTAATCTGACGAGGTAGAGAATTCCACAGAGTAGGGGCCATAAAAGAAAAGGCCCTTGCCCAGATGATTGAAGACGAACCCTGGGAATCTCTAGCAATCCCTCGCCAGTGCAGCAGAGTGGGCAGAGAGGGCGGTAGGGACAAAGAAGATCTTGCAGGTAGCCCGGTTCCTGACCATGTAGGGTCTTATAGGTCAGCAATGCGACCTTGAAGGTGATTCTCCATCGCACTGGCAGCCAGTGCAGTTCATGTAGCACAGCTGTGATATGGCAAGTTCTTGATAACTCAGTCAACAACCTGGCTGCTGCGTTCTGCACGCAGGCGACAGAGATCCACCCCCGGCAACCCTAGATATAGAGCATTACAGTAATCAAGGCGAGAAGAAACAAAAGCATGGACCAACACAGCAAGGTCATCATGCGGAACAAGGTGTTTTATCCAGGCGATATTCCTCAGATGGTAAAAGAATGACTTGACAGTGGCCGATACCTGTGTCTTCAGCGTCAGCGCACTGTCAAAGATTATGCCCAGATTTTGCACCTGTTCAGAAGGTCTCAACTGGGTATCCCCTAATAAAAGACCAGAGGGGACCCCAGGAGTCAACTTCTCTACATAATGACCCGGGTCCACAACCAACACCTCAGTCTTATCCGGATTTAGCTTCAACCAGTTCGCACTCATCCAGTCCTGAATCTCAGCGAGGCAGTTGTTAAAGACCGATACTGCGTCATTCTGTTTGGGTACAAAGGACATATAGAGCTGAGTATCATCTGCATAGCAGTGAAAACACAGCCCATAACGCCTTATAATGTCTCCCAATGGCAGCATATACACCGTGAACAACATGGGAGAAAGCATAGAGCCTTGCGGCACCCCACAGGACAGAGCAAAGGGAGCGGAAGAAAAAATCCCTGAAATCCTAAGTGCATCGCAGCACACTTTTTGGCATTGAACTTTAGCTGCCAAGTTCGGACCCCCAGTTTCTTCGGGTCCTGCCTCATGGCCTCCACCCCCGATGTCCACCCAATTGCAGATTTTCCTATTGTCTGCAAATAGGCATACCCTTCTTTCCAGCCCTTCTGCTAAATCACTGATGTAAATATTAAAAAGGAGGGGCCCGAGTACTGAGCCTTGGGGCACCCCACTCATCACCCCCCCTCACTCTGGACTGCACTCCATTTACTGTCGCTCTCTGACTTCTATCCTCTAACCAGCTTTCCACCCACCTAGTTATTTTTCTTCCCACCCCTCAGCTATCCAGCTTATTTACTAGCCTTCTGTGAGGGACGGTGTCAAAGGCCTTACTGAAATCCAGAAAGACTATATCCAGCTCCCCTTCCTGGTCAATCACCTGCGTTACTCAATTGAAGAATTCGAGTCAGGTTAGTCTGGCATGATCTCCCATTCATGAATCCATGTTGGTTTTCATCCTGCAGGCTGCTACCCACCAGGTAGTCCATGACCCTTTCCTTTATTAATGCCTTCATCACCTTCCTCACCACTGTGGCGAGCCTGACCAGGTGATAGTTTTCTGTAACCTCCTTACTGCCCTCCCCCCTTGTGCAATGTTCCCACATTCACCCTCCTCCAGTCCCCCGGCACCTACCCTGTATCCAGATAAGTTAAAAAGTCTCGTAAGTGGGGCAGCCAGTTCTTCCCTCAGTTCGCTAAGTACCCTCGGGTGCAAGCTGTCCGGTCCCATTGCCTTGTCCACTTTTTACCTGGCTAGTTCCTCCTTAACCCTGTCTATGTTGAATTGGCTAGGATCTACTTTTATGTCCCCCCTTTCCCTACCCTTCAGCTCAGGCCCTCTCCCCCCTCCTTCCATGAAAACGGAGTAAAAGTATCTATTTAGTAATTCAGCTTTCTCAAAGTACCCCTCCAGTTGTAACCCTCCTCCCTCCTCTTAGCCACACTATCCCTGCCTTGTCTTCCTTCTTTCCCCCACATACCAATTTTGTCCTCCCTTTTGGCCTGTTTAGCTGTCTTCTCCTCAGTGTCAGCTTTAGCCCTCCTTATCTTCTGCCCTGATAACTTCCTCTTTTCCCTGTAAGCCTCCCTGTTCTCCTCCCATTGTGACATTTTATATTTGCAAGAGGGATCTCCTCCAGAAGGAGGGAGGTTATCCTGTGCCTGCATAGGTCATTGATCAGGCCCCACCTGGAGTACTGCATGCAGCACTGGTGCCCATTCCTGAAGAAGGACATCAGATTGTTGGAGGGGGTGCAGTAAAGAGCCACAAAGATGATCCAGGGATTAGATAGCAAGCCCTATGAGGACAGGCTGGGAGAGTTGAACATGTATTCACTGGAGGAGAGGAGGGCTGGGGGGATATGATCAAGACCTTTAAGTGTCTGAAGGGGATAAACAAGAACAACACAGAAGGGATTTTCCAGATGACAAGGGGGAGGGACATGAGAGGTCATGGACTGAGATTGGAGGGGGAAGATGCAGGAGGGAGATAAGGAGACATTTTTTCACTGAAAGAGTGGTGGACAAATGGAACACCTTACCAGACAAGATTGTGTCCTGTAAGATGGTGGGCAGTTTTAAGAGGGGTTGGGACAGGGTAAGGGTAAGGGTAAGAGATACTGGGAAGGGGGGTGGGAGGGGCAGCTGTGAGATAAGGTGCCAGCTGCACACTCAAGCAGACTCGATAGACCTTGAAGTCTGTTTCTGCTGGCAATTTCATATATTCGTATTTCCTGAAAGCCCCTTCCTTACCCTGACTGCTTCCGCCACCTCTCTTGTGAACCAGAGTGGCCTCCTCCATTTGGTTTTCTTCCTCACCTTCTTTATTCAAATTTCCATGGCTTTTACTACCCCTCTTTTGATGGTCTCCCATAAATCTTATTAAAAAATAAAAATATAAAATAAAAATAATATAAATAAAAAAATAAAATAAATCTTCCACCTTCCCTATATACTCAGTTCCTGCCATTTCTTCCATAACCATCCTCCTCATTCTGTCAGTGTCTGTCCCTCTGAAGTCCAAAACCCTCGTGTTGGTCCGGTTAGTCTCCCTTCCCGTCCTAACCCTAAACCTTATGGTCTTGTGATCACTAGTACCTAGCCTTTCACCCACCACCACTTCTTCCATGCTCTCCCCACTTGTGAGGACTACGTCCAGCAGGTTATTCCCCCTAGTGAGCTCCCTAACCAACTGCTGCATGAATACAGAGAAACCAAACAAACGCACTGCAATCAGGAGTAAATGGGGGTGGTGCTGATAATAAGGGTAGCCAGCCCAAAGAGTAAGCAAGTCATTTGTGAGTCGAAGCGCTGGGTCTAGTTAGCGCTTTGTTTTTCCGCGTGCCTGTTGGTCCTTATGTCTACAGTAAATGTTCTATTTTGCATCAACTTTGGACTGGACCTGAATTTATCCTAATATAGGCAAAGAGTGCTGAATTAGTTTTGGACTTGCTGCATGAATACACCCTGCAGCTCTTCTAGGATCCCTCTGCTCCTAACTGAGACTGCAACTGGGATCTCCCAGTCCACGTCTGGCAGGTTTAGGTCCCCCACTAGCAGTAGTTTCCCCTTGTGGACCATCTGTGTAACTGCCTGTACCAGCTGTCTATCCCCTTTCTCCCCCTGTGTAGGAGGACTGTACATCACCCCTATCCTTAGGGATTCTCCCATCCTTTTGTCCAGTGTGACCCACAGCAGCTCTTTCTCCCACTCCTCTTCCTGCCCTTCCATTGATCTGCTGTCTTCCATGATGTATAAAGTGACTAAACTGAGTGAACTAGCCAGGGCCGAGCAGGTTACATCTTGAAGTCCCCCAGGGACTGCTGTATCACTGCATGACAGTATTATTTATTTTTTTGCACACAGATTCTTCACCCTTCTAACTTCACATTGCCCTCTTCGAGACCTGTCCATCCTCATCTGATGCTAACCAGGCTGCAGCTGCCAAGCATTACCATGGTTCTTCTCCTTCATGTCAGGAACTCCGGGTGAAGGCTGCCTTCCACTGAGGCGCAGTCAGAATCCAGTGGTGACAGGCAGCCGGCTGCATAAAGGGTGGCAGAGCAAACTGGCTTCCATAATTCAGACAGAGGTTGGATCTTTTCCCTCCTCCCACATGGTGTGCAAGTCTGATAGTCAGCCATGTGCACCTAGCATGCCTCTGCTGGGGTTCAAGCTCCCTGCCATTCCATTGGGGTTTTCTGTGATAGCAGAACTTGCCACAATGCTCCCCGGACAGGAAAGTCCTATCTTGGGCAGCACCACTCCCAGCCTTCTGCCAATCAAGTCTGCTCCCGACCCTGGGTCACCAGCATGGCAGTGGGAAAAGCTGCAGTAGGTTCATTGGGCGGTCCAGCAATATCATTTTTAAACTATAAAAAATTGGTGTCATGCCTCCCAGCACTCCAAGCCTTGTCAGAGGGCTTGAGGCATACAGTATGCTTGGGTGGCCCCTTTGGGCCTAAAACAATGTGCGAGTGCCAGAATGGGAAGGGCACACAGGGCTGATAGCAGGGATCCACTTACAGTAGTCTAAGTGCCCTTTCAGCTACCTTTGTAGCACCTACAGTAGCTCATGACTGGCTCAGGCAGAGTGTGGCCATGACTCCCTTATAGCCATAACCTGATCATGCCCATAGACATGTGGAATAGGTCAGGGATACCTCCACAAGGATTGTACATCCAGTTACACATTAATGGAGTCTGCATATTTATTTTCTCATTTGCCATCATTGTTATGTAAGTGGCTGGCATGGTTTGAGCAAAATTCCAGTTTGGAAGAGAAAAGTAATTTTATTAATTAATAATGCTTTGGATGTTATATTGAACAGAACTTTTCTGTAACATTTTAATATGGACACAACTGAGCCATCCATTCATAGGAGGGCTGGAATGTAGTGCAGACTTGTAAAAGCCAATATACCTAGAAGCGTCAGCTTCAGTACCCACAGAGAGCTTGGTTTTTCATTTGAACTTTAGTTTCCTTTCTCATAACTGTCAACTTTACTAAAAAAAAGAACTTAAGTTTGCTTTTGACAGGAGATAGGGTTAATTGCATTTGACCTGTAAAGAGTGACTGTTATTTGTAAACTCAAAGTCATATGACCATCAGGCAAGGCTTACATTCCAAGAAATGTTAAATGAATCCACAGGCCAGCTGAGCAGTGGAAAGCAGCGGTAGCAACAAAGGTAAGTATGAAGCAGTGCTTCACGTGCTCATTTGTAAAGTGAGTAAAAATGGAAAGCATGAAACCTGATACACCAGTCACAAGGGCAGTGGTAGAAACCAACATGTATGGCCTTTTGACTTCCTCAAAACACATCTCCTGAGGCAGGGTCACAGAGGACAAGCAACAAATTACTCCAGCATTACCTGTAGCTTCCTGGAGGTCACATTTCAGATAGTCACAAAGCCAGCTATGCCAGCATTTCATCTTGCTCTTTATTACAAGCTCTGTAAGGGGAAGGGAAGGGAAGGGAAGGGAAGGGAAAGGAAAGAAGGAGGGAAGGAAGGAAGGAAGGAAGGAAGGAAGGAAGGAAGGAAAGAAGGAAGGAAGGAAGGAAGGAAGGAAAAGGAAATCAGTCTACTTGATGAATGCTATGAATGGGTTTGGAGTCATGATACTGTGAATTAAAGTAAATAAATCAGCACCCACACTCCAGACAGAGGACTAGGACTCCATGGATTGATATAATCATTCCTTTATGTAAAAAAGTGCAGATAACACACTTGCCAAAGTGGCTAGCAAACAAACTGACGTTTCTCCTGGTGTGCTGCCAGGTTTCTTCAGATGCTGAGAAAAAGATCAGGAAGAGCTTGGTCTCTTACAACTGCCTTAAAAATAGATTTGACATTTGAGATAAGTGCCAGATTTACCACTGGTGTGCATGACTAATGTAGATAAGGAGTGTCAGTGATAGAGATACCAGTGTCAGTGGCTCAGTAGGTAGCACACTCACCTCTGAGGCCGGGAGATCAGAGGGCTGTGGGTTCAGTTCCCACATCTGGCACTTGGGTTAATATCCCAGTACTGACACTGTAGTGCAGCGCAGCATGAGGGGGGATGCTGCACTTCTGAGGTGCCGTCTTTCGGATGAGACGTTAAACCGAGGTCCCATCTGCCTGGATTGGTGGTAGTTCAGGTGGATGTTAAAGATCCCATGGCACTTATCGAAAAAGAGTAGGGGAATTTCCCCAGTGTCCTGGCCAAATTTCCCTCATTCACTAAAAATACCACCAACAGCTTAATGTGGTTCAAGGTCAGTTGGCATTCATCTGTATCCCCCCTCTTGGGTTGTGCCTGAAAATAGGCAGAATTTGTCTAGTGCACTTACCTGGTCAACAAAAGCTAAATAAATAAATACAAGGAGGCAGAATAGCGCAGTGGTCTAAGGCTCTGAGCTTCAAATCTGGTGACATCCAGCAGACCAGACCTGGTTTGAATCCCACAGCTTCCACTTGCATACTGTGTGACCCTGAGCAAGTCACTTAACCTCCTTGTACTCCCAGGTCGCTCCTGTAAAAAAGCTTTCAGCTTAGTGTGCTATACCTGGTAACAAATAAATAAAATAGATAGTAAACAATGAAACATCAGCACATAACCAGGTAGCACTTAATAAAATGTTACACTTACTGAACATTTTCAGATTGCCTATGCTATGCCAGGCATACAACAAAAGTAAATCTGTATTTTGAAAATTAGAAATAGGCCATAATATCGTGTGATATGTAGAGCACAGTCTTCTCCATTAGGCAACAGGAAGTACTGTATGCACAGAAATGCAAATAATGTAGGAATAAAACTCTTATCCAACCCATTAGTGCAGTGGCAGTATTATTGCCCACTCCACCAATGACCCGAGTTTGGGAATGAACTTGGGGGGGGGGGGTTCAGAAGCTTGCTGGGTGGAGGAGGAGGACTGAGCATTCCAGAAGGTTCTTTACCATCACAGGTAGTGGTGCAGCAGGAGTCACTCAGAGGGAGAGGGATCACCTTCTGGTTCTGGCAGTGACAGCATGTTTTAGGAGCATGCTCCCATGGAGCCCTTGGTGGCAGCATCCCAAGGGATGGGTGAAATGATGACAGAAACATGCTGGTGGTATGCAGTTGGTACTGTCAAGTCCCTGCAAATCCAGTTATCGTCCTGCATATCTTCCTGCATATGATGGACCTGCAAGAGAGAGGGAATTACCCTTGTGGGCAGACTAGGTGGGCCAGGGGGTTCTTATTTGCTGTCAAATTCTGTGTTTCTATGTTACCCTGTCTAACCCTGCAGGGATCCACCACAGAGGAGGGAATCCCCAGTGAACACCCTGGAAGATGGGTTGGTAGTGGAGAATGGAAAACAGCGGGGCTGGGAAGGGGTTGAGCTATGTGGTGGAAAACTCTGGTAAAAAAGGGATAAAGAAAATATAAAAAAAAGAATGCAGTTCTTCATACATAAGTTTTAATTAAAGATTATGCGATAAATGGTAACATGAATGATAAATGGTAACAAGAATTACATTTTGACACAGCCAGGGAATATATTAAAAATCTGAGTATTTGATTACAAAAAGATGTTAAGAAAACAATAGGGTGTGCATGCAAAGCACAAAAAGTCAGAACATTTAACACTGGTGTACTGTGTCCAACACCAGCTTACTATTTTATAGTATTCTGACATAGACTCTGGAAAAATAGGTCAGCTGATCCATTTTTTTAAAATGTGCCAACATTAACATTCCATTTTGAGCAAGCTGTAGTCTTCTCAAGAAGGCTGAAGAAACACCAATGAGATACCCAGACATTTTCAGGTTAAGGGAAGGCAAGAGCACAGATGATGGAAGTGTCAAGATCTATAGTACAGAAAGGCAGATCCAGGCTTAAAAAGGATAAAATGTGTGTTTTATTATCAAATATTAGTGTTGAAAGACAGTGTAGTGTCAACTATAACACACATAACATAAGGTCTATAAGGAATAATGTATGGGCGACCATGCACACCAAGCCTGTGTTTTTACTGAGGGGTTGAGATAATAGCAATGGACCTCAAGAATGAAGCTCAAGAGGTTATCAAGCCCGAGATAAAAACATGGGGTGAGTTGTGTATGGTTGCCCTAGTTTTTTTTTATAGTACATGGTTTTAAATAATTTAAATTTTAACATTTTTAATGCTTTTAACATACCTTGGGTGCCATGACGTTTACTTTCATTTTTGAGTGAAGCACTACAGTGTGGCAGGAGACTAAGAGCAAGAACACAGCTAAACTTGATTTGGAACATGCACAACAATATTTTTAGAAGATGCTCAATAACTTAGAATGTGCACAACATAGAGGATAATGGATGGGCAAAAGTGAACAACAACACTGTGTTTGCTTCAAAAGGTTGTCATGACAACCATTAGACCTTGAGAGCGAAGCTCAATAGGTCTCTGGTTGTCATGACAACCTCGAGAAATAAACTCAGCATTGTTGTTCACTGTTTCCCATCCATTGTCTTTTATTGTATATGGGCAACTTTGAACATCAACAGAGAGTTTAACAATTTGAATTATACTGTGGCATTTTACCTTACCTGTTTCGTTCAGAAGCCATGTCAATGAGCCCCTCCCCGACAATCGCAATCCCATATGCAGAGCGTACAGCCTTTGATGGAACCACTAGTTGTTCCATTTTTGAATCTGTTTCTGTTGTTTTGATTGTGTGCTGATTTTTTGATCATGAATGAACTACAGGCAACCACTACTGTCTGGTTTGGAAAAGACTACAGAAGCCATCGCCGATTGCTTGTTTTTTAAGCTGTCAGTTGTGAAGAGAAAAATATGCAATCGGCAATGCTGAATGGGAAAGTGGAGTGTGTGGGCATTCTATGTTGTGGTATCCCAGTAGTGATATACTCAAGTTGGTACAACAACAATTTGACATCAATACTAGGGTACAACAACACTGGAAATAATATAAATTACATGCTGTATACAATAGCCTTTACCCATATACTGTAACATTTTTGAAGGAGCTGCTTTCCATGCACAATAAGCCCTAACTATATACTATACAATATTTTAAGTTCACAAGAAGCATTAGGGCCATCATGTCCCCTCCCCCCCACAAACACACACACTTTAGACACAGGTATGAATAAATATGCTTTACAAACGTGTGCTAATTAATAGGTATTTCCCTTTCCACTCTATTAACCTTTGATTCCTTAGGTAAGCAGGCATTTGTCCCAGCTTACCTTATAGACCTGTACTGTCTTCATGTCCACTGTCTCCTCTGGTAAGCTGTTCCATCAGTGCACCATCCTTTGTGCAAGGAAGAGCTTCCTAACAGTATCCTTGAACATTCTGCCTCTTGAGCTTTGTATTGCCAAAAGTTCTAAAACACAGCTCAGAAACAACAGCAAAGTCATAATGAATAATTGCTGGGAGGCAATAGGACTGTACATATACTGGAGAAACAGAAAATTTGACTTGGTTGCATTTTGTTAGGGTCCCTATAGAAAACTGGTACACAAAATTAGCAGACATGGTATAGATAGAACAAGTACTAAGATGGCTCATGAAATGTCTGACCAATCAGAAACAGAGGGTCTGTATGAATGCTAGGAATCATCATGGGTGGAGATGTGCGATGAGTGGAGTCCAGTAGGTATCATTGATAGTACTGCTACTGTTTAACATTTTCATAAATGTCCTGGGAGAGGGTATGAATAGCTGTACTGTATTTCAAAACATGTGGATAATACCAAAATAGCAAGCACAGTTAATACTGAGTAGGATGGGAAGCAGCTACAGGAGGACATGGTCTATGCAATGGGCGGAAAACAGTCAGCTGCAGTTCAGCATAGATAGATATCATAGCGTGTTTGGGAACACGAACAAGCAGATTGATTAAAGGTTAAATGGGATAATAGCAACCAAAACTACTGTACTTACTATTATCCTTAAGCAATAATGACTGAACTGCTGGTCCTTTCCTGGGGATCAGTGACCATCGGGGGGGGGGGGGATTTTACCTCTGCAGGTGGTGGTGTAATTTTATTTTATTTGGTTGGTCCTGCCATCCCTCCCACCAGCATGTTGTAAACTGTATTTCTAGAGGCACATCCATGAACCTCCCCATGGCTGACATTAGAGCCAGGGATCAGCCGCAGGAGAGTGCATTCTAGTTATTAATAGAAGGAGCTACCAACAGCTCTGGTTTATTCTTTACTTGGACTGGTAAATATTTTTTTTTTACTTTGCATGTTGTGTGAGATTCAGCACACAGTTCACTGTAACAAATAATAATGTTTACATTGTGACTTTCAAGAAATGCATATAGAATAAACGATGCCTTACCTCAGTGATGGATTCGGGTTATTTTATAAAAGATGCAGGCAGGCTGAGAATGTATTAAAGACCAAGACCCTAAGACCTACAGTAATTTTGGCCTTACAGCCCCAGTTAGGAGCATAAAATAATAGC
This sequence comes from Neoceratodus forsteri, assembly GCA_016271365.2. Classification (NCBI taxonomy): domain Eukaryota; kingdom Metazoa; phylum Chordata; order Ceratodontiformes; family Ceratodontidae; genus Neoceratodus; species Neoceratodus forsteri. The sequence goes on from CM028130.1 coordinate 867,917,534, forward strand.
ACTGTGAATGGAAAGGCCCACCAATGGCCTTTCCTGCTGTGGAACTGTAGCTCAGTTTGAAAGCATTTTATAATAACTGGCTTTCCCTTTTTCCCATAGGGAAACCGTGGTGTAATTTGCTGTTATAAAGGAGTGTTTATAACGGCAAACACGTGCACAGTTTCCCTTGCTGTGCGCATGCTCACGCAGTAGTGCCACCACTCAAGACCGCCGACCGCTTCCATCTCTCCCGAAACAGTACTGGGACTGACAGAAGAACTCGGCGGTAAGTTCTTTTTTTTCCCTACACAGTAAAAACCTCACAAACCAGGGCAAAAAAAGGCTTTAAAATATACCGATTCAAATCGGCACCTCAGAAGCCACACCGCGAATGCATCGGAAGCTTTTTATTTTATATAATTGCTGAGGCGAAAAAGGGAAACCCAGCAATTATATAAAATAAAATATGGGTCGGGATGTGTGTCAAACTTGATTTTACACACACCCTCATTGTGGGATGCTTTTCACAAACCCCTTAGGCTTCGCCCTCAGGGTTTATGTAGCATCCCACAACTCTGGTGTGTGTAAAATCTCATTACACACCCCGACCCATACTTTATTCTCTATGTTTTGGCCATGTGTTACCAGCCCATGTTATTATCTACAATACTGAATTGTAATTCTGAATGTATTTAATAAATTTTTGATTATATGCTATAATGTAATGTTTATGAAACTGTATTTTGGATGCTATTGTAAATGAGATGTAGCCCAGCCAGCCAGTGTGTGATCTTCCCTATTTATTTTAGAGTAAAAAAAAAAAACATTATTATGATTATTATATTACTATCTTATACCATTATCTTGGACATTTATATTCCCCCACCAAACGCTGAAATAGTTTGACGGATTGATGAGGAACAGCAATATTAGGTAGCCTTATTCATAACTTTGTAATTTGTCTTTCAGGACAACTATGTAGATCATAAATCTTCATCAACATAAATCTTCATCAGCATAAATGTTCACCAATGTAAATAGCTCAGGGGGGATAAAGTAATCCTGTATCTTGCAGTACTACTTCCTCATGCTTTCTAGGATGTCAATATCCCACCATTGCCACCACTGTTGTGTCTGTCTCCCGTTGGGGAGATTCACCAAACAACAGTTGGGCATCAATCTGTCTACTGCTGCAGTGACCCTCCCCAAAGCGCACTCTCAAGGTGGGGAACTGCCTTTCAACTCATCAGTGCACATAACCCATTATCCAGCTATTTACAGTGTGGGAAACAGGTGTCTGAGCCAGTTATGTAGAAACATAGACTATGCCAGCAGGTAAGGATTGCTTGGCCCATGTAGTTTGCCCATTTTTCCCTGCCTACAGTATCACCACATATCCTGCTTGATCTTCAGCCCATTCACCCAACCCCCTTCCCTTTCCTTAAGAGTCCCTTATGTCTATCCCAAACATTCTTGAACCCCACCACTGTTTACATCCCCACCACATCAGCTGCAAGATTGTTCCAGTCTTCTACCTGTCTTTCTGTAAAGAAGTACTTCGTCACATCTCTCCTGAACCTACCCCCTCCAGCTTTTTTTATCATGCCCCTTGTCCTTGAGCACCATTTTCTCTGCAAAATGCTTCCCTCCTGTGCCTTATTTACTCCCGTTAGGTACTGTTTCAATCATATCCTCCTTCTCCCTCCTCTCTTCCAGGAGTGCATATTTAGGCCCTTAAGTCTCTCTTCATAGGACTTCTAAAGTAGTTCCTTGTAGCATAGAGACATAGTTCTGCTGCTGCTTGACATGGGGCCAGTTTGAGGCCTCTCTGTTTCCATTTATTTCCTCCCATTTCCTCACTGACATGCAGATATACCCTGGCAAAATGTTATTTCAAACAACATGAAGTCTTGCTATATTATGACATATGCAGTTAGTCCCAACCTTAGAACTGCTCCGGAGGTGAAAGAGTTAACTTCCATGCCAGGCATGGAATCTTGAGCGCGAACTCGGTTGAAAACTCTGTCTGTTGTTCTTCAAACTCAAACTGTCAGATTCTTTACTCCGCCTCACTGAATAGTCGCTCCGGAGATTTCTCCTGCTGCTCGGTTCATTTTGTCGGTTAAAAAGTGTAATTTCTCGGTTTTTAAACCACATTTTGTCTATATTTTAACCGCAACCAGTCGGTTCAAGCTCTGTCTGTGGTATCGTAAGTAATAGATAGGTTTTACATTATTTCTGTGTGGAACTTGCAAACGATATTATCGGTTCGGTTTGAACCGATCAGGTTGTTGTTAAACTTTACTAAATTGCATTTAGAGTGCGGTTCCCGGTTCTTATCGGTTCTAAAAAAAACGGATTTCATTACGTTTTTTTCCATGACCCGTGACACGGTTGGGAACCGATAAGGGTGTCTTGCTTGGCAGATTGCCGTAAACGGGCAAGTTTTTGGTTTGGCTGGCACTATGTCTGAGAAACCCAAAAGGAAAACCGGGCCCACTGGGTTTCAGCACTATAGTGTCTGTGGGAAGCCTTTGCCAAGGCTGACCCACACCTGCGTGTGTTTATTGCCTGGGGTTTGACCACCTCAATGCAGACTGCCAGATTTGCAAGAATTTCCCTGCAGCTACCCTGGATAAGAGAGTTGGTAGGCTCAGGGAACGAGAGGCCAAGAAGTCCGCTGACCCGGATGGCCAGCCCGGTTCGGTGCCAACCGAACCGGAGGGAGTGCCCTCTGACCAGGGCGAGACTTCCTCGGGCAAACGGAGAGCTGACTCGGAGGAGTCAGTCCCAGCAAAAAGGACTAGAAAATCAGCAGGTGTGGAGCCAAAATTTCCTTCTCCAACCACTGCAGAGATAGCCAAAGCGATCAAAATTGTCCAGTCGCTTTCCCCGGTTCCGACCGAACCGGCACCATCAGGTAAGCGGTCGGTTCGGTCGGTGCCACCGGTTCAAGAATATGATATAGAGGAATTTTATGAACCGGAGGAGGGGGAGGAAGATTATGAAGAGAGTGAATGTGATTTTGAAAGTCTGGATGTGCCCATTGAACCGGACATCTCTCCAGACAGACCTTTAGGAGTGTCTCCCCCTAGGCTTTCTGAGTCCCCTTCTCATTTTATGCTTTATAAAAAGGTGGCTGAGACCCTCCAGCTTCCTTTGGAAGAAGCTGTGGATGAACAGGAGGAGCCTGACTATGTGGAAAAGATGGATATCCCAGAGTCCAGGAGACTGTCTATTCCCTTACATAAATCTTTTAGGAAACAGACAATAAAGATTTTAAAAGCTCCTCACACTATACCTCCTGTGGATAAAAAAATGGACAAGAGGTACACATTGTCAGGCTCTGATACGGAGTTCCTTTCACAGCAATGCAGCCATGTTGGGGTAGTGCAGGCTGCAGCCTGTGATAAGGCAAATATTCCTTGGCTTCACACCCCCCTGACAAGGACTCCAGGAGGATTGATGCCATGGCAAAGAAACAGTACATGGCAGCATCCTTGGGACTCAGGCAGGCAAATTATATGGCCTGTGTTGCAAGATACCAGAAATCCAGATGGGATACTGTTATGACTCTAGCGAAACAGGTCCCTGGCCAGCTTGCCAAGGAGCTGGAGCAGGTGGCTGCTGATGGTATTGAGGCATCCAAGGTGCAATTCCATGTTGCAGTGGACTCTAATGATGTATCTTCGTCATGGCTACATCTGTGGCTTTTCGCAGAATGGCTTGGCTCAGGTGTACTAGCCTGTCACAGGATACCCAGGCTAAGGCCATGGATTTTCCTGTTGTGGGTAACTCTCTGTTTGGGGAGCAGACAGAGAATTACATGAAGAAAATGGATGAGTATAGAACTACCTATAGGAGTGCACAGGCCAAGGAAAGGCAGGCCACTCCTCAGAGGCAGCCTTCCAGGGGCAGGGGCAGGCCTTTTCACAGGCCTTTTTTACCAAGCTCAGGCCTCCTCTTCAGCCTATGCCCAGAGGGGGTTCTTCAGAGGGAGAGGCAGACCTGCTCCCACCCCCCAGCCTAAAACCCCTGCCAAACAAGCTCCCTGATTTGATGACCAGGGCCGATTCTCCATTGCCTGTAGGGGGCAGGTTGGCTTACTTCGTCCAGGACTGGAAGTCTTTAACATCAGACAAGTGGGTCCTGGAGGTAGTAAGCCAGGGACTGGTTCTCAGCTTCAAAAAATATTTCCAAAGATGAGAGCCAGATCCTTTCCACCTGCAAAGCCATCAGAGGCTCTCGCCCTAGAGACAGAAGTTTCAACCCTCCTGGCTCTCAGAGCTGTAGAAAGGGTTCCTCCCCTACACCAGGGCAAAGGACTGTACTCCAGGTACTTCCTTACCCCAAAGAAGGCAGGAGAATGGCGGCCCATCCTGGATCTCAGATACCTAAACAAGCACCTTTTAAAACCAAGATTCAAAATGGTGACTCTGGGAATTATTTTACCCTCTCTAAGGCCAGGGGACTGGCTAGTGTCCCTGGACCTCAAGGATGCCTACTTCCATGTTCTCATAAGAAGCTCCCAACGAAAGTACCTCAGATTCGAACTGCCCTCAGGCCATTACCAGTTCAGAGCAATGCCCTTCGGCCTCACCTCTGCCCCAAGGGTATTCACAAAATGCCTGGCAGTAGCAGTTGCTCATTTAAGAAGGCAAAAGATTGCCATCTTCCCTTACTTGGACGACTGGCTCATAGTGGGCCAGTCTCCAGCACAAGTCAAATTACACCTTCAGGTTACTCAGCAGCTGCTTACATCTCTAGGTTTCCTTCTCAATCTCCCAAAGTCAGTTCTAGAGCCTGTTCAGCTACTCACCTTCATAGGTGCAGAACTGAACACTCAACAGGCCAGAGCCTTCCTTCCTCTAGAAAGAGCAAAGACCCTGGTTTCTCTGGCCTCCTCCTTCACTCTGCAGGTGTCTCGACCAGCAAGGCATTTTCTGCAGCTCCTAGGGCACATGGCTGCTTCCACAGCAGTAGTGCAGTGAGCAAGATTTCAGATGAGGGACATTCAGTTCCATTTGAGAGCCTTCTGGTCTCAAAGAGAGATCCTCTAACCAAATTGATCCCAGTAACTCGAACCCTGATCCAGGCCCTGCAGTGGTGGCAGGGTCAGAGCAATCTGAGACAAGGAGTTCCCTTCATCCCTCAGTCTCACTCCTTGACCCTTACTACAGATGCATCCCTCTTAGGGTGGGGAGCTCACATGGGCGACCTCACCACCCAGGGATTGTGGTCCCCTCAGGAATCTCTGCTCCACATCAATCTGTTGGAACTCAGAGCAGTTTTTCTAGCACTTCAAGTTTTTTCCACATCTGTTCAGAACAGAGTGGTACAGGTCAGGACGGACAACACCACCACAATGTGGTACATCAACAAGCAAGGGGGCACTCGGTCTACGGTCTGTGCACCGAAGCAACGAAGTTGTGGTCTCTGGCTTATACCGTGAACACCTCCCTTATTGCAGTTCATCTCCCAGGCAAAGACAATGTCCTGGCAGATGCTCTCAGCAGGATTTCCCAGGGCCATCACGAATGGTCACTGGATCCCCTAATTCTGGAGGTAGTATTTGCCAGGAGGGCACTCCTCAGATAGATCTTTTTGCAGCCCCAGACAATCACCAACTTCCTCTTTTTTGCTGCAGGCCCCCAGTGTTGGGCTCAGTCCCTCTGGATGCCTTCCTTCTCAACTGGGAAGGGAAGTTTCTCTATGCTTTTCCCCCTTCCCTCTCCTGTTCAAGGTGCTAGTCAAAATCAGATCTCAACCTTGCAAGATGATTCTGATTGCTCCAGATTGGGCCAGACAGCCCTGGTATCCACTCCTTTTGTCCTTAGCAGTCCACCTTCCCCTGTGTCTCCCCAGGAACCACAATCTGTTAACCTGTGCCCAGGGGAAGGTTTCGTACCCGAATCTCAAATCTCTCAATCTCAAGGCCTGGCTTTTGAAGAGTTAGAGTTTGCTGACCTACTGTACATCTTTCCAAGGGTGTACTCGATATCTTGAAGGCTTCTATGAAGCCTTCCACCAGGGTTACTTATAATTCCAAATAGAAGAGATTTTCCATATGGTGCTCTGGCAAGAATATTTCCCCAGAGTCTGCTGGTTTGCCCAGAGTTCTGGATTATATGGTACATTTGAATTCCTTGGGGCTGAGACCAGCTACCCTAAAAGTGCACCTGGTAGCCGTATCTGCTTTCTTATCAGCAGGTAAACCCTCTTCCCTTTCAGCTCATCCGGTATTCTCCAAGTTTTTCAAGGGGTTGCTTCACACCAACCCTCCATTCAGGGACCCTGCCCCTGCCTGGGATCTTAATGTTTGCATTGCCCAGCTGATGCAACCCCCTTTCGAACCATTGTCTTCAGCAGAGCTTAAGTACTTGACTTGGAAAACTGTGTTTTTGGTAGCATCACTTCTGCCAGGCGCATAAGTGAACTACAAGCATTGTCAGTGGAGCCTGATTTTATCTCCTTTCATAGGGATAAAGTGGTCCTCAGAACTAACAGAAAGTTCTTGGCTAAAGTGGTCTCGGATTTTCACCTTAATCAATCCATATCTCTCCCTGTGTACTTCACTGACCATTCCTCCTCTGGTGAGAGGAGATTACACAGTTTAGATGTCAAAAGAGCCCTTAGTTACTACATAGAGTGTACCGAAGGTCACAGGTTTGACTCCCTCCAACTGTTCCTCACTTATGGTGAGGTGGACAAAGGGAAACCTGCCACTAAAAGATCCATTGCCAGGTGGATCATCTCTTGTATCCAATTTTGTTACCAAAAACTGGGTAAGGTTCCCTCTTCAGGCCTGAGGGCTCACTCTACCAGAGGTACAGCTGCGTCCCTGGCTGCAGCCAGGGACATCCCTATCATAGAGATATGTCAAGCAGCTACCTGGAAAACAGTTCACACTTTCACCAAGCATTACTCCCTGGACATCCAGGCTAGCAGTGATGCTCGGTTTGGCACAGCTGTGCTTCAAAGCCTATTTCTAAGTAGGTTCTGGCCCTCCTCCATGGAGGTACTGCTGTGTAGTCTGCATATGTCATAATATAGCAAGACTTCATGTTGTTTGAAGAAAAACTTACTCAACTTAGTAATGTTGTTTCTTCTAATGGAGTCTTGCTATATTATGACCTCCCCGCCTGCCCCTCTCAGAACCTCTGTTTTGGGTTGTGGGTTAGCAGTGCACTGTTGGCACTTGTAGTTGCCCACTTTGTTTTCTTCACCCCTCTTTTCTGGGGTGCTTGCTGTTGTGTTTTTCAATTTTTGGATCCCCTGACTTGAGTCTTGGTTTTGGGACCAAAAAATTCGTTAATATTTTAGTAGCCAGTTGGCTAGTGTAGGTTTACAGCTTCCACACAGAACCTTAGTGAGTTTTGCTCATAAAGATCTGACAGTTTGAGTTTGAAGAACAACAGACAGAGTTTTCAACCGAGCTCGCTCTCAAGATTCCATGCCTGGCATGGAAGTTAACTCTTTCACCTCCGGAGCAGTTCTAAGGTTGGGACTAACTGCATATGTCATAATATAGCAAGACTCCATTAGAAGAAACAACATTACTAAGGTGAGTAATTTTTTCTTATTTGACAATTGGTGATTGGGAGAGGAAAACTGAACTGAAGCTCGTTTCAAGGTGTGACATCAGGAGGTGGGGTGGGGTTTGCTACTGAGGGGCAGGAACAAGTTTAATCAATGCAGGTAAACAATAACAACTGTAATCCCCACTTCAAATGGGGGCTTACCTTAATGGCCATGGGAGCTCTGTTTATACTTTTTCTCCTCTTGCTGCTTTGTCTGCTTCCAGTCCAGGTTACTGCCTCCTCCAGTGGGTCTCCAACTGGCCCCAAAGTTGTTTTGAATTATTGAGGCCAGTGGATTGAAAGTCACAGGACAGCCACTGCTCTCATCCTGTTAAAGGGCTAGTGAGGCCCACGCATGCATGCTAGTGCACTGGTGTTTACTCACCACTCCTGCAGCTAAGCGATCATCTCCCCAATAGTCGCAACCCCCAGAATAAGGTAATTGGGGGTTGGGCACTTGGAGGAGGTGTATATAAAGCCTCAAAAGTATTTTATTTAAGAGCGCGCCTTAGAGCGCTTAGAATCAGGGTACATCTGAATATTTATTAGGCTGTCATAAATATTAAGGAGCTGCCAGGTCACTGCCTGGGGGACAGTATATCAGAAGTAGCATCAGGAAAGCCACAGACCCTCAAATTGCAATTCAGCAGTCACTTGGCGGGATGGGCAAGGGCTGCCACAGAGCAATGTGAAAAGTGTGCTTGAAAGTTTTATTGATGGGTTGCAATAACACTAAAGAGATAGGACTATGGCGTAAACTGTGTCTAGATTTTAAAATAGCAACCATCTTTGATACTATGACCCCAATGGACAGCCAATTAGCTGTTTAGCCACCCCAAAAAACAGTGAAATGACTTATGGGAGGGGTGTGAACTAAATATAGATGCCAAAGACCCCTTACCAATCAATAATCAAAGAAGGGTTATGTTTATTAATATTTGTGATTGTTAGCACAAATCAGCCAATCAAAAGCCAGGTTTTTTGAGATGAAACCTTAGGGACTTTGGATAGTTTGGGGAATCTGTTCTGGGCTCTTCTCAAGTCAAGAGGGGATCAATGCTGTGAGGTGGAGATACAGGAGGCCTTTTACAGGCTCGAATGGTTGAATGGTGCATAGTTCAAGGATTGGAAAAAAGGATTCGTTTGAAGAAAAGGACTGTGGTGCTACAGTTGAATGGGCAAGGTACTTTGTGAAAGTTCCTTGTGTTAGTGTAGATTGGATGCTGCAGTGAGCCTACATCAGCTGGAAGGAGAAAACCCTGAGCCAGTGAAAAGGGTAGTTTGGAACTGTGTGTGTGTGTGTGTCAGAGATGAAGGCTGGCACAGCACCTGAATCTAAGGACTTCAGAAAGAAAAAGCTTTGCAGGTGTCCATCATTCAGGAGCCTGCTATTGTAGCTGAAAGCCAGCTGTGGAAAGGTAGAGGTTTGATCCAGAGACTGTAAGTCACTAGCCAAAGGCCACTGGAAAGGTGGAAATTCAGAGAATTTGTTTGCTGCTTACTGGAGATATTTGTTCCTGCCCAGGAAGAAAGTGAAAACTGAAAGTCATTCACAGCTGCAACTGGGAGCCAGGTAGGGAACCTGCCAACTATTACAGAGTGAGGCAGACTTGGCTGCAGGAGGCCACGGGCATGTGCCTGAGTGCTAGGGCACTCTAGACTCACTAGGGGAGCAAGACTGTGGAGTTACTACTGGGTCTGGGTTTCTTGTGGCCTTGTAGGCCTTTCGTTTGTGCTCTGTGATCTGGCCTGCAGAGCAGGCTGATGGGGATAAGCTACAAGATTCTTCAGGCATGTCGGAAGGTGACAAGCTGCAGGAGTCTTCAAGCAAGCCCCAGGGTGACCAGCATTCTTCTGCCCATCTGCTTGCTGCCCATAGTATGATTGTTTGATAGATCCCTGGACTGCCAGAAATCTACTGTGCTAGTAGCTGAACCCAGTGCAACAGGACTGTGTGTAACCCAGGGCTTGCCCTGTTAAAAGGGAAGTAAAAGTTTAAGAGTTTTAGCATCCAAGAAAGAGCTATTCCAAGGGTCTCAATGCCAGCCAACCTGCGGCATCAAGCAGGCCTGCTCTAAACCCTGGTTCCCAGTCAGGACAGTCAGGACATTGGAGGTTTGCACTGGTACCAGTAGGGGTGGGCATTGTGAATGTTCTGCCCTTTGGGCCCTGTTAACCACTTTAACTCAATTTTTCTCTTTCACAGCAATCCTGTTCCAGGTACCCCCTTTCCTAGCCCTCCTCCCCTAAAATAAAGCTATTGTTTGTTTGTTGTAATTCTTGTGTTGTGGGCATTTTATTGGTAATAGCCACTAATTACATGTGTTTTACAGTATTAGTGCACACTGTTTTATCTAGTGTGTGGAGTTACTGGAAGGGGAGGTGGGGAGGTACAGCATCCCAGGAGGTTGTACCAAGCAGACACCTGGCCCACTGTTACTTTACTCTGAGTGGAGGCACTGCGCTACTTTATTTCCATTCTGGGATAGAACCCCCAAACACCATCACAACAGAACCCATGCTCCTTAACCTGTGTGGTAGTCAATAGGCAGAGGTAGTATTCCACTGGCACATGGTGCCTGGGCTACATCTTTGGAGGCACTGCTGGGACCTCCTGTTCACCAGCAACACCCACCATGGAGGCCAATGGTGAAAAGGCCAATGTTGTTTCCCCCATCCCTGGTTTTACCCCCAACCCCAAATCATGGTTAAAGCAGCTGACAAGGTAAAATTGGTCAAGTGTAGTGGAGGGCAGAAAATGGACCCTCAGAAATACCTCCTGCTCCTGGGAGTACTCCCTGAACTAGAGAAGGAATCTATAGAGAGGCACCTGCCTGCCATAAAGAGGCTGGGTCAAGTGACTATTCGGTGTCTAATGTTAGATTCTGTTACAGGGATATTGACTGTGTTGCTAGGATATAAAAATGTAATAGAAGCCTCCTGGGTACCCGAGGCTTTAGTTCCAGAGGGGTTATAGGAGGCATGGCCTTTTGTGACTAGGATTAGTGTAATTCCTTTGGGAGAGGTAGTGCCTGAGTAAAAACTAACTCCTACACAAGGTGAGGGGCCCAAGCCCAGTTGTGTGCTCGCCCTTCCAGATTCTCATAGAAAGCTGAGGATGTTTTCTGGGATGAGGCACACCCCAGCTGGGGAGGAGGATTATGAATCATGGGTTACTTATATGATCCCCTTGTTGCAGGGCTGGCAGTGTAGAGAGAGGAAAAAATGTAAAAGGTTAACAGAAAGCCCGAAGGGTCCTGCCACAATGCTACCTGGTCTGTGGGGGCCACTGACCCAGAAGCCTGTGGGGAAGATTACATTTCTGCCTTGGATAGTACATTCGGTAGCACTGAGTCCAGTGAGGACTTGTGGTAGAGTTTTAGACCAACATGGCAGCAGCAGGGGTACCCCTTTCAGAGTTTATTCAAAAGTTGGAGAGTGCTTTACAAAAGGTGTACCATAAAGGGGGGGTGAAGTCTACTGACCTGAAAAAAATGTGCTTAGAACAAGTGATGAGGGGTGCCAAGTACTGAGCTGTTACTATTAAAGTTAGGCATAAAGGACAAGTTGTGTGATTCCCCCCCCCTCCAGGTCCTCTTCAGGGAGGTGAGAGTGGTGGAGGAACAAGATGCTCAGTGGGGGACTGGTTATTGATGAAGTCCTGCCCACTGAGGCTTCTGAGCTTAATGTACTTCTCAAGGAATATAGGGAAGCACTTGACAGGGTTACTTGTGGTTTTAATAGAAATCCTGATACCCCTTCTAGTCAGTCTATGCAGTTAGCCCCAGCCACCCTCCCAGTGATGGGCCTGCGTGCCCCCCCATGGCTCCCCCTATTGAAACCTGCCTTCATGAACTGTGTCAGGCTGCCAGCAAACTGAAGAATCAAGGGTTGCAGAGGCATGGAGAATCAGAGTGAAGAGTGGCTATGGCACAAGCGATTGCCCCAGCTCCCCCAGTATATCACGGGCAACGCAGTCACCAAGACCCCAGGCCCGATGCTGAAGTTTCCTACTCAACCAGGCAAAGTCAAGTGGTCATGTACTGCTACAGGTGTGGGAGGGATAGACATCCCTACAGAGAATGCCAATCACATGAAGATCCAGCTCGAATGAGGGACTGGCTGTTGGTGAAGAAGCACCAGAGTTAGGAAAAATTCAATGGGGCCCAGTAAGGAAGCATACCTGGGTCCCTGCCAAATCCAGCTCCACGGTGTGTGTAAGAAGATCCACTGTAAAAGCCACTGTGCCTTCCCTACCAGATATAGACAAGTTGGTGGGACCATCTCCTGAGACTACCATCACCATAAATGAAGTGTCCACTCGTACAGTCTTAGACAGTGGTTCCCAGGTGACCATTATTTTTAAGCCCTGGTATGTCCAACACCTGTCCCACATTGAGCTGTAACTGCTGGAAGGGTTAACTGTGTGGGGCCTTAGCGACAACTCATATCCTTACCTGAGTTAAGTAAAAGTGTGCATGGCTTTTCCATCTAATGTGACCGGAGTGGGAGATACAGTCGAGACCCTGGCTCTGATTTGCCCAGAAACTGGAATATATGGTGGGGTGCCTGTGATAAAGGGTACAAATACCCACATGTTTGGATGGTTGGCACAGCTTTGCTGGGCTCAGGAGGCTGAGCAGAAGGGGAAGGCCCTGCCCATTCACCCAGTAGTAAGGGTAGCTTACAGGAAGCAAGTACAGACTTTGGTTGAAGATCAGGATGAACCTGTGAGTGTAGTTTGGAGGTGAGATGGGGAAAAAATAGTACTGCCCCTGAATGCTGTGTGTAATGTCAGCAGTGTGGTGCATTTGAAGACAGAAGTGAAGAACAAGATCATCATGTTGGTTGCCCCAGATGAGCATGGATTACTAGCTGGACTGCTTGTAAAGCCCAGTGTTTAACCTGCCAGACCCAAGCCTATGTCAGGAGGGTCATGATGCAAGTGAAGAATGTGACAGACCAGGAAGCGGTTGTCAGGAAGGGCCACAGTTTAGACCAGGTACATTGTGCAGACATGGCAGTGCAGCCCGCTTCTTCCGGAGAAGGTGCCCTGCCTGGTATCGATCCTAGTTTGTTTGACCATAGTAACTTCCCCATCCCAGAGAAGTGGAAGGCTCAGATTCAACAAAAACTGTTGAGATGGACTAATGTGTCTTCCCTGCATGAGTGGGATGTGGGCTGCATGACAGGGAAGCAGCACCATATATGGCTCACTGATCAACACCCATTTAGGGAGAGGTCTCGACATTTTAGCCCCAGAAGATATTAATGATGTAAGGTGACATCTCCAAGAATATTTGGCTGCTGGCATTATTTAGGAGTCCAGGAGCCTGAATGCCTTGCCCACAGTGGTGGTGAGGAAGAAAAGCAGGGCTGTATGGATGTGTGTGGACTATCGGACACTGAACAAGTGGGCCATACTGAACCAATACTCGATGCTCCAGATTCAGGATGCCTTGGATTGCTTGAACAGCAGCAAATGGTTCTCAGTGTTGGACCTGAGGAGTGGGTACTACCAGATCCCCATGGCCCCGCAGGATCGAGAAAAGACTGTTTTCATATGCCCCCTTGGGTTCTATGTTTTTCTACAAATGCCCCAGGGCATTTCTAGTGCCCCTGCTACCTTCCAGTGCCTTATGGAGAGGGCCACCAAGGATATGAATCTGCTGGAATGCCTTGTGTATCTACAGGAGATGATATAACAGTCTTTAAGGAAACCCTGGAAGAACACGAGGCGAAGTTACTGAAGGTATTGAATCATTTGGAAGACTTTGGTCTCAAGTGGTATATCGATAAATGACAGTTCTTTCAAGCCTCTGTCAAGTATGTTGAACATATAGTGTCAGCCCAAAGAATCCAAATGGAGCCCAGCAAGGTCCAGGCACTTGCACCTGGCCCAGATCCCAGAATCTATAAGAGTTACAGCACATGTTGGGTTTCTGCAGGTATTACTGAAGATTCGTCAAGGATTATACCCGGGTGGTTAGACCACTTCTGAATCTGCTAAAAGGCTACCCTCCAGTCAATAAAAGCAAGTAACTCAAACATCCAGGGGCTCCCGCTGAGCAGCAGCATTACGTCAAACCCTCCGAGCCATTTGTCCCAAGGTGGACAGAAGACTGTGAGAGAGCTTTTCAAGACATCATTCATTGTTTAACCCATGATCCAATCCTGGCCTCTGCAGACCCACAAAAGTCTTATGCCTTACACATCAATGACAGTTTCAGTGGCCTGGGAGCTGTCCTGTATCAAAGCTATCCAGAGGGCCTGCATCCAATTGCTTATGCTAGTAAGAGTTTAAATCCTGCAAAGAGGATGTACCCGGTGCACAAGCAGGAGTTTCTTGTGCTGAAGTGGTGTCATCGTAGACCAGTTCCATGGTTATTTATATGGGGCCAAGATTACCATGAGGACTGATAACAATCCACTGATTTACGTTCAAACAACAGTCAAGTTTGACACAGCTGGTCATAGGTGGCGGCCAGCCTTGTCCACCTATGATTACTGCATTGAGTACCGCCCTGGGTTAAATCATGTTGATGCTAATGCTTTGTCCTGATGCCCCACGGCCCTCCCTGGAGAAAATTCAATCTGGGTAACGATACCCAAGCAGACCATAAAGGCTCTGTGTAAGAAATTTGACACTGAAGAATCCTCAGCATTAGAGGCTGTCCCCCGGCTAGTGGACAGCTTGGGAGCCCCTGAAAATTGTCTTCTGTAGTGTACTGCCACCTGGCCACTTTGGATTTGAAGTCCTTACTCAACCTAACATGTCAAAATCTGATGAGAGAAAAAAGGTCCGATGCAGCTAGTAGAGAAGACTTGCGGATTCTGCAGAGAGGGGGTGATGCAACAAAAGTAGCTATTAGAGACCCCAATGCCCGATTGATGTTACAAGAATGGTCAAAGTTAAAGATAAAGAATGGCTTACTGTACTGTGAGGTGCAGGACCAGAAAGGGGGTGCTTCATGTACAATTGTTGCTACTAGAAAGATTCAAAGAGACAGTACTGAAAGATTCCATTATGACAAGGGTCACCTGGGCAGTGAGTGTACATTGGATCAGGCTCACTGCAGGTTCTATTGGACCAAAATAGGGCAGGATGTGGAACAGTATTGCAAGACTTGTCACAGGTGTATTCAGAGAACAATCCTCCTGCAAAAGGCCACCCCCTTGGTAAATAGCTCCACGAGCACCTCTATGGAGCTGGTTTATACTGACTTTTTTAGCTTGGAACCAGACTCCAAGAACATCTCCAACATTATGGAGGTTACGGACCATTTCAAGTTTTTCAAGTTTCAACTTTATTTCACCAGGAAGACTCCATTGAACACGCTCATTTACAAGGAGGTCCTGTACGGGCAGGTTGCTCACAATATACATACTGTAATAGTTATATAGTAAAATAAAAAGGATACACAGAGTTTAATACGCTATATAATAAACAAGAAAGATCCAAAGGTACAAAATGTAGGTGCCAAGTGAAACTGGTTTCAAGGTGAGTGGAAGGAGTCTGTCAAACAACACAGAGTATGGAATACGACATACAAGGCAATACATAGTTAAGATATCACCAGGTACTCACAGCCATACCCCATGAAAGATCAAAAGGCTCCACCATGACAAAGGTGTTAGTTGAGAAGGTTTTTGTGCATTATGTGGTGCCACAGCAGATTCACCCAGACCAAGGTCATGACTTTGAAAATAGGCTGATAAAAGAAATGCCAACTAAGTTCAGACTCTGAAAGTCAAGAACAACACCTTACCATCCCCAGTGCGACCCTAACCCAAAAGGTTTAATAGAACCCTGGTAGACATATTGTGAATCCTGGACCCCAGAGATAAATGCATATGGAGCCAACAGATCAGCACATTGGTCCATGCCTATAACAACACCAGAAATTATGCAACTGGGTTCTCCCCATACAACCTCATGTTTGGGAGGGAGGCCCAACTTCCAGTTGATCTATGCTTCAGAGTATCCACTGATGGCACTAAAGAGGGAGACTATTTGCAGAATGTACAAAAGCATAAACAGCAGCTAAATGATACCTACTGCTTGGTGGCTGAACTGGCCGCCAGAAAAATCAAGCCAACAATGAAAGGTACAACAAGAAGGTCCAGGCACAAGAATTAATGGCAGGAGACAGAGTGTTGCTGAGGAATTTGAGCAAAGGGGACCTAAACACACTTGAAGCCTGGCTCACATCAAACAGAATGATCCTCAACATAGCAAAAACTAAAGCCTTGCTGTTTGGTCCGAGATCCCTTGGCCAGGATCGGACCAATTCCCAAAAACTTACTACCCTTGAGGATAAACGAACAGACGTAGTTGACAACATAAAATACCTAGGGCTAACTATAGACCAGGATCTCACCTTTAAGCCCCACGTTGACCAGGTAACAAGGTCTATCCACGTCAAACTTGGCACCATGTACAGACTAAGAAAACAACTTATCCCAGAGGCTAGAAGACCAATCGCCTCCAGTGTCCTCCTACCCACTATAACCTATGCAGCCCCAGTAATCCAGGGCATGGCAAAGGGCAAGGTTAGCAGGCTTCAGGTCCTGTACAACAAGGTTGCAAGGTTTGTGACAATATGTCAACCAAGTAGCCACCCCTGCATCTCACTAGCCCAGCTGCAATGGCCTTCTTTTGAGGCTCGTCTACAGTATCCCCTGCTCTGCCATGCATACAAATTGCAGAGCCTGGTGGCCCCACCAAGCCTAACAGGAATAATCATGGCTAAGCCTAACCCTCGAATGCCCAGGACCTCTGGTCGGTCCCTACTGGCAATCCCCAGAATCAAGACCCACAAGGGAGGCAATTCCTTCACTCTCACAGCCCCTAAACTGTGGAACACTCTCCCACCTCTAGTACAGGAAGCCCCCTCGCTACTAACCTTTTGCACTAGGCTTAAGTCCCATTTGCTCGGGACAAGCTCATGCCACTGTGAGGGTATAGGATAATCACCTCGATCCTAATCACAACACCCATCCCCCCTCTCTTCTCACCTTAACCTACATTAAATCATGCCTTAAATCCTTAAATCTTTCAAGTGTTGCACTTATGGTCTAAGATTTGAATAATTGCCTGTACAGTTATCCTCATTATCTTGTCTACTTCTCATAACCCTGTATCACCTGACTGTATGTATTGTATTGCTTCTGGATCACCTGATTGTATGTACTGTATTGCTTCTATTCCCCAGGTCACCCCTGAAAAGGGGACCTTCAGGGCCCCGTGGGCCAACCTGGTCATCAAAATTCAATAAATAAATAAATAAATCCTGGGGAAACAAGGTTGCTGACTGGTGGGGTAGTACACCCTACGTGGTGCTGTAGAAATTGAGTGGACTTCCAGTTTACAAGATTCAGCCCAAAGGGGACTCCAGTGGACACAAGTTCACTCACAGAAATTATCTCCTGCCTACTGGAGAAAAGGTGATCAGCCCAGCACCAGACACGTCAGACCCTCCCACAACTCCAGTTACTCGAGCTGCTGCACACAGGTGACAGAGCAAACAGAATGGTGATCACCCAGTGGCTGGTCCTGTTTGGACAGACAAGGCCACAGAGGAAGAGGATGGTGAATTGGAGGAAGAGCTAGATTTTCATTCTGCATGTTTTTATCCCACTCCTGAGCTGGTCAGGTTGTTTCAGGGAGTGCCACTGACATCAGAAACTGTGATCGGCGCATCCCCAGCAGAGCCACCTGGTCCCAGGTGACATGAAGAGATAGAGACTGCATCTGTGGAGGACCGGCCTACCTCTGGAGAGAATGAGGCTTAAAGCAGTAATGAGCCAGTGGAAGTGGACCAAACTGTGCCTGCTGAACAGGGCACTGAAAGGGGAGCTGCTCTAATTACACCCCTTGAAGGGACCACCCCGAACTTGAACACTAGTCCAACTGAGCTTCTTCAGTGGTTCCAGAGCAGTTCCCCTCAAGGGCGTAGGAATGGAGTATGCAGGTGGTGCACCTGCACTGGGGCCTGAACCAGACTGGGGCCCATGAATACTACCCTGCCTGCCTGCTGCTGCTGCATTTAAAGAAAAATTAGCTCTTTCTGGTGACCGTTCCACTGCTTCTGGTGGCACTCACAATCTCGCATGGCTGCCAGATTCAGGAAATAAATAAAAATAGCAAATAATATTGTGCATGCTAGCCATGCCCCTATCACCCCAAGTGACTACAGATGTTGTGCTGATGTACATTACGTGGGCCCAGGGGACTCAGAATGACTGGGAGGAGCATCTGCAAGCTGAAGAAGAGGAGGAGTGGATGATGGACTGCCGGTGCCACCTAGTCAGATTAGGCAGTGATCCAGTGATTTAGTGCTGCTGACTGCCAGATCATCTGGTGTCCAGTTGGGTCTCAGCGAGGTAGCATTGGGGTGGGTGGACAGGAGGCGGAGAGAGGTGGAGAGAGGAGAGGGAGACATCACCATGTCCATCAGCAGCTGATCTCTTTTCCGACTCTGAGCTGTAGGAGCAATCTGCCATTTGCTTCTTGGTGGCTGGACTTGTGTCACTGTGCTGCATTTCTCTCTACTGTCTTCTCCAGAGTGGACTGTCTTGTCTTGTGCTGTAGTGCTGCTGCTGCCTGGCCCGGGTTGGGGATCCAATTTTGTGCTTGTGCACTCCACGTGTTCTTGCTCGATCTCCTCTCTGAGTGAACAGAACTAACTGCTTAGGTGGCTGACTAGGAAAATTAATTTTGTCAGTGCCATACCGTGTGTGTGCGTATTTCCAGTGTCTGAGACTGAGTGGATGGGTTGGCTCGGCTGGCCAGCTGGGTGGGCCTCTGCTACTTGGGGGGCAGGCAGCAAGTCAGGGAGAATTGGGCACTTCTTGGGAAGAATTTGAGATTGGAATTAGGAGAGAGCAAGAGGACAAGGACACTACAGTCTGCTCTGCTGTCAGTCATAACAACTCACAGGAGGAGCACAAGAGACTGGAGAGGGAGGGAGGATAATAACGGAGGGGAGGAGATTAATCTGATTAAGAAAGAAAAAACTTGACTTATTCAATATAGACTGAGGAGAGAGAAGAGGGATGTAATAAAAATAAATAGTTACTGTTAAAGAGACAATGACTATCAGAGTCTGTCAGAGTGTGATCGGGGACTCTGTCTGGACTCTGGAACATTGACCACTGGCCAGCCAGAGCAGACTGAATTCTGAATAAGGGACTGGGAGGACTCGGAGTGAATGGACTGAGAATATTAAGATTTTAGTTGGTGGAGAGAACAGAGGAGGAAGGATTAACTAAACTAATAAGGAAAGTTTTTTTTGTCGCACAGACAGGTGACTGTCTGGGCCATCCCAGAGCTGAGTGCAAGCAAGAGTGCTGACTGAATAATAAGTTACTGAGGAGGGAGGATAAGGAGAGGAGCCTGGACTGAAGATTACCACAGAAAAGGCCACTTCACTAGCTGACTGAAAGTTTACCCATTTTTAACCATTCGGTGGGGCCCATCTTCATTCCTTTCACGGGGGGTGGGGGGCATCTTCATTTCTTGCACCAGGGCCCATGCCAACCATGCTATGCCTCTGGTACCCCTGAAACAGTGTCTCTTGAAAAGCCCACTTCTAACTTGAACACTGGTCTGATTGAGGTGTTTGAGTGGCCACAAGACAGTTTCCCTGGCCAGAGTGAAGATACAGACTTGGTGAATGAACACTCTACAGCAGAGACAGCAGAGGTAGGCAAGGAACCAGAGGCAGTAGACACTGATCAACCATCCATCCAGGAGGTGGCTGGTTTTGATCCCAGAGCAGAGGAGACAGAACTTCTAAGGCATTCAGGGAGAACTGTTAACCTCTGCTCAAACTGACATATGACTCTCCTGGGGCACCCACTGATTTACCCCTATTTATGGTCCAGAAAGGTGTCTACATTACCCCCAGGTCACTGCCCAAAATCTTTGTGTGCACTGTTAATGCTAAATCCCCCAGGTCCTGAGGGAAGTTGGAAAAGCAGAAAAGGGGGAGGTGAAATAGTTACCCAAGGGGAACAGAGGACAAATAGTTTGTGCTTAAGGTACATGTGGTTCTAAACACTAAAGGAGGGTAAAGTACAAAGGGAGTACTGATGGTTATGGGTACCACACAGCCTAATGTTTGGCAGCTGTCAAAAGGTAAAGGTGTTCAGCACTGAAAAATTGTATATAGTGGGTTTCAATGTTCAAAACTGTTTAATGCCTGAATAGATAGGAATTATGTGTCTAGATAGACCTGTTAAAATGTGCTGAATGTTAAGGTTTAATGTTTTGATGTTTTCAAGACCCTGCTTATGGACTTGGTGTGGACGCCAAGCATTTGAGGCATGGGGGAGTGTAACCCCCCCTTTCAGGTGGGGGCTTACCTTTATGGCCCCGGGAGCTCCATTTATGCTCCTTCTCCCTCTGCTTTGTCTGCTGCCAGTCTGGGTTCCTGTCTCCTCCAGTGGGTCTCCGACTGGCCCTGATGTTCTTTTAAATCCTTGGGGCTGGTGTAACGAAGGTTGCAAGACTGCCACTGCTCTCACCCTGTTAAAGGGCAAGTGGGGCCCACACATGCATGCTAGCACACTGGTGTTTATTCACCACTCCTGCAGCTAAGCAATTACCTCCCTGGTAGTCTCAACCCCCAGAATAAGTTAAGGGTGTCGGACACTTGGGAGGATGTATATAGGAAACCTCAAGGGTATTTTGTTTAAGAGAGCCTATGAGCGCTTAGAATTGGGGCACATCTGAATATTCATTAGGCTGTCATAAATATTTAGGAGCTGCCAGGTTGCTGCCTGGGGGGACAGTATATCGGAGGCAGAGACAGGAAAACCACAGACCCTTAAATTGCAATTTAGCAGTCGCTTGGCAGGGGACAAGGGCTGCCCAGAGCAATGTGAAAACTGCTTGAAAGTTGTATTGATGGGTGCAAGAACACTAAAAAGATAGGACTGTGGCATAAACTGTATCTAGATTGCAAGATAGCAGCCATCTTTGATACTATGACCCCAATGGACAGCCAATTAGCTGCTTAGGCACCCAAAATAACAGTGAAATGACTTATGGAACGGGTGTGAACTAAATCTAGGTGCCAAAGACCCCCTTACCAATCGAGAATCGTAGAAGGGTTATGTTTATTAATATTTGTGATTGTCAGAAAGAATCAGCCAATCGAAAGCCAGGATTTTTCGGGTGAAACCTTAGGGACTTTGGACAGTTTGGGGAGTCTGTTCTGGGCTCTTCTCAAGTCAAGAGGGGATCAATGCCGTGAGGTGGAGATACAGGAGGCCTTTTACAGGACTCGAATGGTTGAATGGTGCATAGTTCAAGGATTGGAAAAAAGGATTCGTTTGAAGAAAAGGACTGTAGTGTTACAGTTGAATGGGCAAGGTACATTGTGAAAGCTCCTGGTGTTAGTGGAGATCGAGTACTGCAGTGAGCCTGCATCAGTTGGAAGAAAAACACCCTGAGCCAGTGAAAAGGGTAGTTTGGAACTGTGTGTGTGTGTGTGTGTGTGTGTGTGTGTGTGTGTGTGTGTGTGTGCATGTGCCAGAGCTGAAGGTTGATACTGTACCTCAATACAAACTGGTTCAAGGGCTATCTTATTGACAGAACCCAATCAGTTAAGGTCTTGGACGCCACTTCCCCCCCCCTCCCGATTAGCACTGGTGTCCCCCGGGGCTCTGTATTAGGGCCCCTCCTATTCTCCATCTTCTTAAACGACGTTCCCTCTGTTTGCTCCCCCTCTCCTCCGCTATATATATGTATGATGATGATACAGTCCTGCATGCATCTGGCTCCTGTCCTGCTGAGGTTACAACTAGCTTACAGAAAGACTTCAACAAGGTTCAGCTCTGGTTTTCTAACCATCAACTTTTCCTCAATGCCAAGAAGACTGTCTCCGTGACCTTTGGCACTAGGCAGAGACTCTCTAGGCTTCCCTCCATATCCACTTTCCACACCCTTGATGGAACTTTGCTTGAGGGCACATCATCCTTCAGGTACTTAGGTGTTTGGCTGGACCAACTCTTAAACTTCACTGGACATATTGACACCATCCAGAAAAAACTACTCCCCACACTTGGTGCCTTGTTCAGGAACCATAGTTGCATCCCTCCTACGGCTAGGCATGAACTTGTTCAGAAGATGATACTGCTCATTTTCGACTACTGTGATGTAGTCTATGGTGCTGCCCCTAAGTCCTTCCTAGCCAGACTAAATACCCTCTTCAGTTCCTTCTGCTGCTTTGCCCTGGATGCCCTCCCTCACACCCACCACTGCGATCTTTGTCATGCCTTATCCTTCCCCTCTCTTACAAATAGGCTACTCTCCCACTTTGCTAAACTCACCTCCAAGCATTGGTTGGGTGAGCTCCCTTCCTACCTCATCTCCTCCTTTATAACAACCCCTCATCCTCCCATTCCCTTATATCAACTGACTCCTGCACCCTGATAGTCCCCTGCAGATCCACCCTAATCGGCCAATCCGGTTACTCTCACCGCCTCCCAAACATTTGGAATACTCTCCCCCCCCTCAAATCCAGTACTCATCCTCTGCTTACTCCATCAGCTCTGCCCTCAATAATTACCTTGCACCTAGCTGCTCCTGCCATGTCCCTCCCTAATTCCCTCCTCTAAGCACTGGCTAAACCCTAACCCTCTACTGTCACCTTCATTTTACCCTGTGCACCCACACACCCCAAATTTCTAGCTCTCCTCCCCTTCCCCCAAAATTGCTCTCCCTTACTGTCCTCCCTTGATCTCTCACAGAATGTAAGGGACTCTGAATGCTCCCCGTGGGTCCATGCATCCTGACAGACTATTGATTAGGCCCCATTCCCTCCAAAGGTGCGAATTCTTTCCCCCTCAAGGGTTTAATTTTCATCCTCTCCCTCTCCTATCACTCTCTTAATCCCTATATACTGACCTTCCCCAGCCCCCTGACAGGGTACCCCGCATCCTGAAGGGTCTTCTCTTGGGTTAGGTCCTATTTCCCCCCTCCTAGCAGTTAAGTCACACCTCCTCCTTCTCTTTCTACTCCCTCTTTAAATCCCTACAGCCTTAACCCTTTTCTGTCTTGCCCCATAGCCCCCTTGCAGGGTTCCCCACATCCTGATGGAGTCTCTCTGGGATACTGCCTATCCCCTTCTCTCTCTGGTTCCCCCATTCCCCTTGCAGGGTTGCTCGTATCCTGAAGGGGTCTCCAGGTACACAACTCTTCCCGCTCCTCCACCTCACCCTTTCCTCTCCTTTTCCTTCACGTAAGCACTTGTTTACTTATTAACCTGGCACTTATTATTGTCCACTCTTTCTGTATATTATGCACAAGACTGTTTAACACTGTTTGTAACACCTGCTTTACAATGTTATGTTAATGTTGATCTTGTAACTTGAATGTAACCTGAACATAACTCTTCACCCTTCCCCCACCTCACCTCTCCCTCTCCTTTCCCCCTTTTCCTTCAGGTAAGTACTTTTTTACTTATTAACCCATCACTTATTATTGCTCACGCTTTCTATCTATTATGTGCAACACTGTTGTAAAACTACTTGTAACACCTGTCTTACAACTGTATGTTAATGTTGATCTTGCAACATGAATGTTTAATGTTTCACTCCTATTGTACCCCTTCTCCCCAGGTCGCACCAGGAGACGAGCAACTTGTTGCTCAGTGTGCCTTCCAGGTGAAACATTTCAATAAATAAAATAAAGGACTTCTGAAAGAAAAAGGTTTGCAGGTACCCAGTGTTTAGGAGCCTGCTGTTGTTGCTGAAAGCCAGCTGTGGAAAGGTAAAGGTTTTATCCAGAGACTGCAAGTCACTAGCCAAAGGCCACTGGAAAGGTATAAATTCGGAGAATTTGTTTGCTGCACACCAGAGCTGTTTGTTCCTGCCCAGGAAGAAAGTGAAAGCTGAAAGTTGTTCACAGATGCAACTGGGAGCCAGGTAGGGAACCTGACAATCCCTACTGAGTGAGGCAGACTTGGTTGCAGGGGGCCACAGGCACATGCCTGAGTACCAGGGTGCTTTTGATTCACTAGGGGAGTCAGACTGTGGAGTCAGTCCCAGGTCTGGGTTTCTTGTGGCCTTGTAGGTCTTGAGTTTAGGCTCTGTGATCTGGCCTGCAGAGCAGGCTAAAGGGAACAAGCTGCAAGAATCTTCAAGCAAGTCGAAAGGTGAGAAGCTGCAAAAGTCTTCAAGCAAGTTCCAGGGTGACCAGCATTCTTCTGCCCATCTGCTTGCTTCCCTCAGTGTGATTGTTTGATTGATCCCTGGACTGCCAGAAACCTACTGTGCCAGTAGCCGAACCCAGTACGAGAGGACTGTGAGTAACCCAGGGCTTGCCCTGTCAAAAAGGGGAGTAAAAGTTTAAGAGTTTTAGCATCCTAGAAAGAGCTATTCCAAGAGTGCCCCCAATGCCGGCCAACCCATGGCATCAAGCAGACCTGCGCTAAACCTTGGTTCTTGGGCCCCCCACTTTAACCCAATTTTTCTCTTTCGCAGCAGTCCTGTTCCCGGTGTCCCCTTTCCTAGCCCTCCTCCCTAAAATAAAGCTGTGGTTTGTTTGTTATAATTCCTGTGTCGTGGGCATTTTGTTGGTAGTAGCTGCTAAGTATATGTGTTTTACAGTATTGGTGTACAATGTGGTATTCAGTGTGTGGGGTGACTGGAAGGGGAGGTGGGTAGGTTCGGCATCCCAAGGGGTTGTACCAGTCAGAGACTTGGCCCAATGTTACTTTACTCTGGGTGAAGGCACCACGCTACTTTATTTCCATTCTGGGATAGAACTCCAAACACCATCGCAATAGAACCCAGGCCCCTTAACCTGTATGGTAGTCAACAGACAGGAGTAGTATCCCACTGGCAAATGGTGCCTGGGCTACATAACAGTAAATAAACATGGGGAATAAATGATGGAAATGTGTGCAATAAAAGCATGTGGTTGAGAAAATACAGAGTACAACAAATGTGCAAATAAAAGTAAATGTTACATAGCAACTTTGTGGAAAGCAGCAGTAGAAGTTATGCAGGAGTAGTAGTAGTAAGCTGACTGACAATCAAGGACAAGCTTCTGCACACAGAAGGACCACCCAAAGCTTGCTTAACTGCAACAAAGGGCTTGGCTCACCTCAAATCCTCAAGCAGCACCAAGCTCTCGGGACTTGCCTTCTTGCCATGGGGTCAAGACGGGGACCTGCTGCCATACTCTCCCTCCCCCCCAGCTGATCACTGCAGGACCTTGGGTGAGCTACCATTGGGACCTGAACTGTTCCATTAGCCTCACTGCCCTCCAAGCTGACCACCAATCAAGAGCCCCCAGTCAAGTCAGGTGGCTCGGGGATGCATACTGCTTGCTGCCATTTAACTGCCTCACCCCAAGTGGCCTGCCCGCTTGTGGTCCTCGTGTGAAGGACCCATGCAAAGGATATTGGGAGTCTGCCTAGGAGTGAGTCATGGAGTCTGCAGGGCCCAGCCACACTGCTTGTTATATGTTTCCAACCTGGACTTAGCCTAATGAGCCTGTAAGTGGTCTCACTATTAAGCAGTGTCTACTTATCACTGCTGACACTGAATTGAAAAGCGAATCTTATGTAATACCCCATCAGCAACTGCTTAAATCCTGTGGCCTTTCTGGCCCTCAGTTTAATTCTGCTCCTGAACCAGGTCCCCCCAGTGCTGGACCAATTCACACAGTTGCCCTTGTAGTGTTTTTATTAGCCTTCCATGTTTTGTTTCTGCTAGGTGTATTTGACTGCATATCCCTTCCTATTTGTAAACATTTGTCAGTATGATTACCTATATGTCCCTTATTCAGCTGATGTTCTGCCTTGTATCACTGCTCAACACATTTGTAGCTGCAAATAAGCCTACTTAACTGGAGTGTCCAATTACTATTGACCTTTGCTTCCTTCTAATCTCTCCCTCTGAACACACTATTTGTTTAATCTTATTTAATATGAAATAGTACTCTGCCTCACTGAAATCTTTGCAGGATTGTGTAACCTTGGTTCCCTTATCCCTTCATTATGGCACTGATGTTTTGGTTATTAGCCTCCATGGGGACCTCACCTACTTTCTCCTCCTCAGTGACACCCTTCCAGTCCCTAATCATGCAGCTAGAAATTCCCTAGGTCATGCAGTCTTTGCTATGTCTCATGCCTTAGATTGTTCATATAAAACTGGGATAACCTCAGAATACTTGCCCTGGAGTCTGGTACTTCATATCCATGTAAATGTGCAAGTTTCACTGCCCCCCCTTAAGGGTTTGCAGTGGAGACCCTATGCCCTGGTCCTCTTGGCCCCATCTTTTTCACTTGCTGCTGGAGACATGGAACAAAATCTGAGATCAAGTGTGTCTCAGTCTCCTACTTCCTCTCACTCCCCCCAGCAAGGAGTAAAGGTCTTAAAATAGTTTATTTAATCATTAGAAGCCTCCTCCATAACCTGGATGGGCTCACAGCCTGGGGAACCTTTACAAGTCCAGTATCCTTGGCCTATCTGAAACTTGGTTAAAGCCCTCTACACCCTGCAACCTCTGTGCATTGCCAGGACATAACTCAGGAAGAAGTTACAGGAACTCCTCGGGGGTCACTTTATGATTCATTACAAAGCTCATCTAAATGTCTCTGCCTCTAGTTTCACCTTTCCTAATTTGGGCCTTCAATTTGAATTATGGCATGATACTCTAACTCTGATAACACTAAGAAACTCCATCTCTTGTACATCTGTGTACTGCCTACAAGTAGTCTGTCAGTGCTTCTATCCATTATCAGCACAATTGTCCCCCTTGTTCATGGTAATGAATTTGTCCTCTTTGGGGAGTTCAGAATTGCCTGGTTAAAATGTAATAAAAATTTGGTTGAGTCATCATTAAATAAATTGCTGCTCAGTCAAATTATCTCAAACCCTACTAGGGTCTTCAACAATAGTGAAAACAGAAAAGCTCCACTCACCCCCAAGTTCACAAAGGCCAAGTACACTAATTGCATGAACACCGATACTTTATTAGTTTTATACTCATGCACCACATAATATAAAGTAAGCGGTTCAGGTGCCATCCCCATAGTTCATTAGTAATAACCTGATGGTATTTCATTCCTTTCTGTTGAACTCTAGTTAAAGCTCTGACAAAGAGGAGCAAAACGCCATCAGGTTATCACTGATGGACTGTGGGGATAGCACCTGAACTGGTTACTTTATATTATGTGGTGCATAAGTATAAAACTAATAAATTATAGGTTTTCACATACTTAGTGTACTTGGCCATTGTGAACTTCGGGGGTGAGCTGCGAGGCTTTCCTGTTTTGACCATTGTATATTTAGCCTTGCGCAACCGGAACTGGAGGGCAACCTCTTCTTTGGTGTGTCTCCAACAATAGGCAATGTGCCGCCCTTATTGACTGGGTGCTAGTTCCAAAGCTGTACAGAGTTGTCTGCTCATGGGTGCTACCGGATACCATTCATGATCACTTCCCGCTCTACTGTATACAGTGAACGAAACCTCTTAAGATCCCCCCAAGACTGATTCATATTAGGGACCTCTTGCACTTAGACCCTAACCAGTTTAAAAATGAAGTAGCCTACCAAGACTGGTTTTATCTGTTGGCCATTGCTGATGTGAACCTGGCTGTCTCACATTTCTGTACAGTCTTTGCTGGGCTCCAGGACAAGGATGCTCCCCCCACCACCAGGAGGGCTCATGGTCCAACTACAAAATGGGTGAACCATCTTCTATTATCCCTCCTCAAATGGAGGGACAACCATTGGGCTTCCTACAAGGCAACCAACTCAATCTCTGACTGGATAAGCTACAGAAAACTCAGAAAGGAATGTAAACAGTCATCCAATCGAGAAAAAGTAGCTTTTGTAAAACCCAGTTTGATTCCTCTGTCAGCAACCAACATCAATTATTATAAGGCAGAGAAAATAAAAGTAATCTGATTGGCTGTCATGGTTCTAAAAGGGTAACATTAACCCATGTTAACCTATCACGTACAGCCTGATCACTGTATAGTGGTTTTAATAATTAAAAAAAAAGAGCCAATCAGTTGTTAGGGACTCGGGATTTTCTTCAAGAAAATGGCCGTCCATATGAAATTTCAGCCCTCAGCATAATGTGGCCATGGCACATCCACAGGCATAGAAATGGCATATGTTCAGAAATATTACCCCCATTAAAAGCGGAAATATCCATAAGCATACATTCTTTCAATTTGTAAAATGAGGGTGTAACCCCCCTGTTACCTGGGGTTACGAGAATCCCAGTAAGACCTAGTGGTAGGCAGGGAAGGCAGCTTGTGAAACTCCAGTTAAATGGATTTCACACTGTCTCACTCTGTTCTCGGTCTCAGCTGAGACTGAGGGATGACATCACCATAGAACTATCACAGCTGCATGAGCCACATTGGAATCTGCAAATGGTGGTTAGGTTAGAATGTTGGGAATTTTTAAACAGTGAGCAGCAGTTGTGTGTGAGAAGTCTTGAAGAGAGGAGCACAGCAATCTGTGCACAGGCTCTTGGAGCCTAAAGCTTTAATATAGAGCTACTTTTAGGGAACGGTGTTTGTTTCTGCCAAAAGAGGAACACAGTAAGCTGTTCTTGAAGTGGTGGAGACCATTGATACTGGTATCTCTGCCCCACCCCTGAGGAGATGGGGGTGGAAGGTTTGCCTGTTATTCCAGGGGCAACCTCCTGGTTCTGGCTAGGGAAGAAGCTGCCTTATTTTCTAAGTTGTGTTGTGGCACCAGAAGCTGTCAAGATTCGCCTGTGGGGCACCTGCAAACAAAGGCTGAGTTCTGCTCTTGTCATGGTGCCTATGTTTCACCTGAATTGTTGTTAAAGTGGGGATTGAACTGCTTAATCAGTGGGAGGCCTAGAGGAATAGGCTAAGCCAAAGAAAAAGTATGCTCAAGTCCAGCACAAGAGGAAAGCCAAGACATGTAGAGGAAATGTGCTATACAGTTACCCTTTAATCTACATTGCCAAGCTTTTCAGGAAGAGATGTTTAAGTATGTTCGAGTCTAGTACAAGGGGAAAGTCAAGACATGTAGAGAAAATGTGCTATACGTTTACCCTTTAATCTACATTGCCAAGCTTTCAAAAAGAGTTGTTTAATGTCCACAGAAATGGCCAGGTATGGCTTGTGGAAGCTAGAGGTGGGAAACCCGCCATCTTTAGTAACCAGGTTCACCTCTACGGATTTGCTCTGTGGCCCTTTTACTTTGCCTCGGGCACTTGGCCAGTGCTGAGGGAAGTACCCAGACGTGGGATTGAAAGGAAATTCCCCAATGGAGTCAAAGGCTCTAAGGTGGTTTAGGGAGCCACTAGGAAAATGTGTCCACTGCCATACAGAATTGGTTCGGGTTGCCGACATGGGAGCCAGGCCAGGAAAAACCCACATAGTGTACAAGGTGGGCTGTGTACCCAAAGCAGTGTGCAAGTCCAGGCAATGTGCCTGGTGAGTCCAGAGCCTGAGGGCTGAAGTGTTGAAGAAGTGTTCTGTATCTCTTATCTGCATTACCAGGAATGTAGCCCCATGGGGGTCCGTCTATCCTTTTTTGTTCAGTTGGATGTGAATAAAAGCCACACTTTAGAATCCCATTCCTGGTATTGGACATTACAGTTATTGCTTCCTGTGTTCAGATTTACTTGGGTGCCCCTATGCAGAGTAGCCAAACCTAGGCCCCTTGTGCCGAGTAACCTAGTCCTCCCCAAACCCAGTCCCCACCTGGTACTGCTGTCAACTTCAACAGCATACCACCTGTCGTTTGCAAAAAGGCAGAGGTGGAGGGCCTTACAAGGGGAAAAGTGACAGAAACCATTAATCTGTCCATAGCCAAATGGGCCCATCTCAACTTCCTACTTTGCTCTGTTCTTCTTTCTTTTTTTTGTGCACAGCTCACTGTTAAAAAAAAAAAAGCAAAAAAACAATTCAGTACATAGCAGATGTTAGGTAATGTAGTCCATGACAGCTGAGAATAATGGCACAATTAGAGTACACTGTACAGACTTCAAGAGTGAGCAACTCAATCACAGAAAAATATACAGGAATCACTAGAGTGAGGTGGAAACTCCCAAGTGCTTACATTAAACACATTAATAATTAACTGTGAAAAGGTAATTAGATCTGGTGTTTGTATTTACAAGCATGCCCTCGACTCATGTAAAGCATGCTCAGTAATGCAGTTAGTATTCACAGTCTGATTTCTCAACTACTAAAAGAAGTTGCACAGTTTACGAGTAGAAAATCACAGCACGGCTCTTACTAACAGGTAGGCACTGGGGGGGTTGCAGTGAAAAAACATCAGCTAATGACTGTTTATGAAAGAAAATATTAACGCTGCATACAATGCTTAGTCAGCAAATATTTCAAATATGATCCACATTTTGGAAAAGTCCCTGCAGGCAAGTTCCCCATAAACCGTCATACCAGAGAAGCAGAACTGCTCATGCTCAGGATAGAAAGATTGCCGTTTAAAAAAAGTTAAATTCTACTAAAATAATTATTAAATACAAGGTATGACTACACAACTTGAGGCACAAAACCCCAATTAGTCTAAGAAGGGTCACCACTGAGCTAGACTTTGATATCACCAGCTCTGCAGTTTCTCACAAGACATCGAACAGCAGTACATTACGAGGTGCAGAATGTCACAATCGAAACTAGCGACTCCCTGTAAAACTGTCGATGCATTCAAAAATACCAATTTAAGAATGATTTTTAACATATGTATGACTGCCCATCTTGAGGCACCAAAAGCACAATAATTCTAAAACAGACCACCACACTACAAAGTACAGCAATCGCACGTTCTGCAGCAGAACATTTGTTGCTATGTCACCATAGAGACACACTGATGCATTCAGATTTGGACAGCATGGAAGGAGTATTTAACCTTGAAACAATGTAGATTGCAAAATTAAACATTTAAAATACCTTTTAATGAATTCTATACCCAATGACATTGTAATAATAGCAATAAGGTATGACCATAGGTTAGATTAACTGTCAAACACCCCTTTTGTGGCAATATGGCACTCGGCTGCACGTCATGTCACATTATGCCACAAGGGGGTGATTAACAGATTGTTAATCTAACCTATGGTCATATCTTATTGCTTAATTTTGGAACTGTATTAAGAAAACCATAGTTAGGATGGTACCCCCACCCCCACAGATATCAAGTTCGGGAGAGTAAATTGTAACAACCCCTTCACTATCTTGAGTGTATTCAATAATTTTTTTACTGATCTCTCATCTTACACTGGGGCTTTTCCTCTCTCCTCTCCTAATCTGACATCCTGCCCTACTCCTGTTACAATGTCACCCACCCCCCACACACTTTATTTAAAAGGAGTCAGGGTCTCAGAGGTGAGATAATTCCTGAGGCAGATCCCAGATTCCAAATCTGCTGGCCCTGATGTACTTGAGCCCTGTCTCCTCAAGCTTGCTGCCAATGAATTGGCGTCCCCAATAGCAAGAACCATTAACCTGTCCCTCTCCTCTGGTGTCGTTCCTAACCTCTGGAAGATGTCCCACACAGTACCTGTGTTCAAAAAAGTAACAATAAAAATATCTGTAATTACAGACCTATTGCTTTCCTATCAACTCTTGGTAAGATCTTGGAAAAAACTGTTGCCACCCAACTCTGCGACTACCCCTCCACCCATGATCTCCTATCTCCTGCTCAACATGATTTCCGCTGGAACCATAGTGCTACCATGGCACTGTTCACCCTTAATAATAACATTTCTAATGCATTTGATAAAGGGGAGCTTACTGGTGCCATTTTCATAATTCTTACTAAGGCCTTTGATATGGTTGATCACACGCATCCCTGGGAATATGTCATACTGCCCTCCCCTGGTTCAAAAGTTATCTGTCCAGTAGGCAATGAGTCAGGTTTGTATCCTCCCTCCTGATTCCGCTCCTCCCACAACTGTTGTCCCCCGAGGCTCTATTCTTGGATCCCTGATCTTCTACCTCCATATACATTCTGTTCACCACTGCATCTCAAAGAGTACATTCGTCTTGTAGACTGACAATCTGGTGTTCTTCTGTAGCAACAAGAACATGGATAACATCTACAGACAATTGTCATCTGACCTCCAATCTGTCCAACAATGGTTCTGTGATAATAGGCTCTTAATGAATATTATCAAATCTCAGGCCAAGTTATTTGGATCAGCCCCCATTCAAAGAATATCCAAACTCCTCTCACAGTGGTTTGTGAAAATGGTACACCCTTGGTCACTGTCCCATTCTTTAGTTACCTGGGTGTTTGGCTTGACCCCTCCCTTGATTTTTCACTCCATGTGGTGTCTGCCTGTAAGGCTGTCAGAGTCAGACTTGGGCTTGTCTACAGAAACATAGAAACATAGACTTTGAAAAAGATAAGGACCACTTGGCCCATCTAGTCTGCCCATTTCCCTACCTACAGGATAGGCCGCAGATCCTAATTAACCAACAGCCTATTTCTTCCTACCCCCCACAAGAATTGCCTTATGTCTGTCCCATGCATTCTTGAATTCTCCCACAGTTTAGGACCCCACAACCTCCTCAGGAAGGTTGTTCCATGCATCCACTACTTTCTCTGTGAAATAATACTTCTCACTGCCCCCTGAACTGCCCCCCATCTTTAAATTGTGTCCCCTTGTTCTTGCAACGCTTTTTCTGAAAGATGCTGCCCTCTTGAACTTTGTTGATTCCACTGAGGTACTTAAACATTTCTATCATGTCCTCCCTCTCCTTCTTTCCTCAAGGGTATACATATTAAGCTCCTTTAGTCTCTCCTCATACGGCTTCTCTTGCAGACCCTGCACCATTTTAGTTGCCCTCCTGACTGCCTTTTATCCTGTCTATGTCCTTGCGGAGATGGGGTCTCCAGAACTGGACACAGTACTCCAGATGGGATCTCACCAACTGTCTGCACAGAGGATAACAACTTCCAGTTTTCTGCTGGTGATGCCTCTCCCTATGCATCCCAGTATACCCCAGCCCTCCCTACTGCCTTCTCACATTGCTTGCTAACCTTAAGGTCATCTGATATGACTACCCCCAGGTCTCTTTTCCTTTTTGTTGTTGTTACCACCTCCCCATTGTGTATTCTTCCCCATGGTTCTTGTTTCCCAGGTGCATTATTCTGCACTTCTTTGCATTGAATCCTAGCTGCCAAACTTCTGACCATTCCTCCAACCTTGCCAAGTCCCTTCTCATCCTTTCCACACCTCCTTGTGTATCAAACCTGTTGCAGATCTTTGTGTTATCTGCAAAGAGGCATACTTTTCCTTCCAGTCCCTCTGCAATGTCACTTATGAAGACATTAAAAAGGACTGGACCCAATACTGAACCCTGCGGTACCACCACTAGTAACTCCTTTTTCTTCAGAGTGGACTCCATTTACAATTATCTTCTGTGTCCTGTTGTCCAGCCAATGTTTTACCCAGGCTACCACCCTGGGACCCACTCCCAGGCTGGTTAATTTGACTATTAATCTTTTGTGTGGGACTGTGTCAAATGCCTTGCTAAAGTCTAGGTAGGCCATGTCCACAGCCCCGCCGTGGTCTATTACTTTGGTCACCCAGTCAAAGAAATTTATTAGATTCATCTGACATGACCTTCCTGCTGTGAACCCATGCTGCTTTGGGTCCTGTGCCCCACTGGCCTCTAGGTACTCAACTATTCTTTCCTTCAGAAGTGACTCCATCGCTTTTCCTACCACAGAGGTCAGACTGACAGATCTGTAGTTTCCTGCCTCTCTCTCTTGGTCCCACTTTTGTGAAGGGGAATCACATCCGCCTTCCTCCAGTCCTCGGGTACCACGCATCCTCCCATGATTTATTAAAAAGAGTAGCCAGTGGTTTCACTAGTTCCACCCTTAATTCTTTTAGAATTCTGGGTTGAATTCCATCAGGCCCCATTGCTTTGTCCACCTTCAGTTTTAGGAGTTCTTGCAGAACCCTTTCTTTTGTGAAAGGACTGGGATCGACCCTCCATCAAGAGTGCTTCTGTTAATTGGATTAGGCACTTCCCCCACCTCTTTTGTGAATACTGAGCAGAAATATTTGTTCAGTATCCCTGCTTTTTCACTGTCCCCCTCTGCCCACCCACCGTTCATTCTATTCAGCCTCACTATCCCTCCCTTTGTCTTTCTATGCTCTCTGATGTACCTATAAAAGGTTTTATCCCCCTTCTTAACCTAGTTGGCTATCTTTTCCTCAGTTTGGGCCTTTGCTATTCTGACTTTCCTCCCTGCTTCCTTCTGCCTTAACTGGTACAGCTCTCTGTCCAGCTCCTTCTGTGTTTCCTTATACTTCTGGAATGCTATCTTTTTTCTTCCTGACTTTCACAGCCACCTCTTTTGAGAACCATAGTGGCTTTTTCTTTCATTTTGATTTATTTGCTTCACACAAAGGCTTGTTGCCTCTGTGATGGCAGTTTTGATGATTCCTCATTGTTGCTCCACACCTCCTTCTAGCCTGTTTGCTAGTGCTTTTCTGAGGCACTCTCCCATCTTGCCAAAGTCAACCCTCCTAAAGTCCAGTACCCTCACTTTTGTATAGCTTGACTCTGTAGCTGAGTTTAACATGAACCACACTGTTTGATGGTCACTTTTTCCCAGATGGCAACCCACTTCTAGATCTGAGATCCTCTAACTACCCCCTTTTGAGAATACGAGGTCTAAGATTGCTCCCTCATGAGTGGGTTCCGAACTAGTCATAACCTCTTTCCCCAGCACCTGTATTACCATAGCCTGGGGTACTGTGCTCCACAAACTATCCTACTGTCTGCCTGTCTTTATTGAAACCTTAAATTCAGTGCTAACAAATGGGATGTGGCATGTAACAATGTTTGTCATTTTGCCCTTGCAAGTAACTGACTAGCCCACCACTGCATGCTATACTCTAAACTCAGCTATCTCTTCCATCCATCCAACATAATTTCTCTCTGGTAGGTATCATGCATAGTGTCTTTCATAATCAGGTTCCACAATCACTTGCCTCCTTCCTAGTGCCCTAATTAAATGCCTAATCATGTAGATCTTCTGAGCTTGACTCCTTAGTCATACCAAGGACCAGGACCAAATTAGGTGAGATAGCTTTCTCAGTCTATACCCCTAAACCATGGAGCACCATACCTGCCAACATCAGGCACTGTCCCACTACCAGCACCTTCAGAAACCTGTACTGCTCCCACTTACAACAGCTGGCAGTATGCACCTGTTCCTAGTCCTTGAATTATGACTATTGGCCTATGTGTATAATACTGCTGCACTTCTCATTTAATATATATGCTATGTAGATTGTACACCTGTTTATACCTTGTGTATTACCTTGTTGTAACATTTGTCTAAAGTTGTTCATTGTCACACATTGTATTGTTTACTGGTTGTACTCTCCTAGGTCATGCTTGAAAATAGGCAAATGCTTGTCTAGTGCACCCTACCTTTCCAAAGGGCCCTGCTTTTACCTTTTACACATTTTTATAATGTATTTACCCAGAATAGTCCTGCCGAAAGGTAAGTTACATTTTACAGTGGGGTGCAACTTTTACTATGTATTTTTACCAGGATAGAGCAGCACAGACGCACAGTTCAGTTTGGGCTCTGCTGTATTGGGGTCCTGCTTTTATACATTTTTACTAACTATTTACCCAGGATATAGACCACATAAGATGCAATATCTCATTTTCAGTGGTGTCCTGCTTATATACATTTTTTTATTTATTTATAAATATTGGAATTACAATCCTTTGAGTCATAGACTCATTTCCAAAGGCTAATTATCAAGCGTACAGAGACACAACAGGGTAACATGTTAATACAGACGAACACAAGGTTCCATAGTTACATAGGGAAAGTATTGCATAGTTACAGCACCATCACAGTAGTACAGCAGGTTTTTTTTTTTACAGGCAGGTAGTAAGGCAGTACATAGGATGAAGTCATTGGACTATATAAGGTGGTAGCTAGACAGTTAGGGTGAGAAATGTAAGCAGAGCACTGGAGTGGTGCAGAAATTAGCTTTCCCAGGGGACATTGTCATAGATGGTTATGAACTATGAAATTGGTTCCTCCAGGTAGGAGGGCCCACCAGGCGAAGGAACCCCATGGATGGTTATGCATACCTACAGCAGCGAATGACAAGTAAGTGGTTCCTAAGAGCAGTTTTGAAAGGACTGATTTTAGGGAGGTTGGCAATAGCAGCAGGGAGGGAATTGAACCAGGATGGGGACCTGTAGCAGAAGGACCGCTGTGCAAGTGAGGTCCTGACCCCAGGGACCAGGAGGGTGGACTTACAGGTACTGTGGGGTTGATGGAGGGGGTCGCACAGTGGAGGGAGGAGGTCACACCAGGAGGGGAGAGACCAAGAAGGATTTTTTTGGTAAGTAGACAAGATTGATACAGGAGCATCTCTTCAAAGTTGAGCAAGTTGGCAGAGGCGTATAGTGCACATGTGTGAGTACATCGGTCAGCACCCGTCAGGAGCCTGCAAGCTTTGTTGATGGCCATTTGGACCTTGTTGATCACAGTGTTGTCTGTGGCTACATATATTAGAAGGCCATAATCCACATGGGACAGGACAGAGGAGGTGATAGCCAGCTGGAGTGCCTCGGGGGGAAGGCAGTCCCTATGGCAGTATAATAGGCCGACCCGTGCGTTTGCAGTGGAGGTGAGGGTGCTAATGTGGGAGTGAAAGGTGAGGGCAGGATTAAAAGTGATGCCCATGTATTTATATGAGGACACCTGTTCAAGGGGGTGTTGAATACTGGGGAGTATCTGGAGAGGGTGTTTCTGGCCCAGCTTTGGTGGTTGGTGAAAAGCACAGTTTTAGTTTTTTTAGATTGATGACCAACTTATGGTTTATGAACCAGCACTCTATCTGATTGAAGGAGTGCTGGAGAAAGTTCTGGAGGGAGGCAGGGTTTGTGTCCGAAGCAAAAAGGATGGCATTGTCTGTATAGAGAAGGACCCTACCAGCACAAAAGCTGGGTAACATGTTAAGGTACAAACTAAAGATGAGAGGGCCCAGTATGAAGCCCTGGGGAACACCAGAGCAGACAGGCCATGAGCTGGACAGGGTGCTGAAAATCTATGCACTGTGACCTAGAGGACAGGTAGTTATTGGACCAGGAGAGGGGCCCTTGGGAGAGACTGAGTTATAAGAGGGAGTCAAGTAAGAGGGGATGGCAGACTGTGTCAAAGGCCTTGGAGAAGTTGATAAAAACAGCTCCAGCTAGGTGGCCAGAGTCCAAGGCAAAGTGCAGGAAATTGGAGAACTCCAGGAGAGCCGGGGTGGTGCTGTGGCCCACGCAGAAACCATTACTTTTTTATTTATTTATTTCAGTTTGTGATTAATACCTTTGAGTTAAGGACTCATTTTCAAAGGTTCCATGTCAGTGTTGAACAAACATTACAAAAATACAAGGTTTACAGAGAAAAAAAAGAGAGAAAAAAACATTGAAGCATATACACAGGCAGTAATAGTAAAATTTGAACTTGAACACGTCAAATTAGTAAACATGAACAGATAGACTGATTAGACAAGAGTGGGTTGGGGGGGATCTGCCAAAGGTGGCATCGTCTGAGGTGGGAGAGAGGTGGAGCTTTCAACCAAGTGAGGCCATCATCAGGTAATTGGGGGTAGGGTAATAGGTTAAGAAAAAAGTGGTATATAGCTGAAAGATGTAGAGGGGGGTTAGGGAAATGGAAAACTGGGGGTGAGGTACTATCACAATTCATTTTAGAGCCAAGGAGAGATTTGAGCCCAGCTTTGAAGGTACTAATCTTGGTAGTATCAGTGAGGACAGCAGATAGTTCATTGTACCATTTTGGACCTTGACACAGGATGGAGTTCTGGGCAAGTTTTGTCCTTTTGAAGGGAAGCACCATCTTATCAGTGACTGCACTATGGGTAGATTTCATTGAGATGGCCAGCTTAAAGTGTCCGCCCAGTGTGAGGAATGTCAGTCCAAGCAGTACTTTTTTTAGAAGTAGGCAGGTTTGGTATTGCCCTCTAAGATGGAGTGGGAGCCACCCAGTTTCAGTGTACAGCGAGCAGGCGTGGATGATGAGAGTAGCCCCCAAAGTAAGATGACAGGCCTTATTGAGGAGTGTGTTGATCCTGCTAAGAGCAGTTTTTGTGCCCGCCACATATATAGGCAACCCATAGTCAATGGTAGACAGAATTGAGCTATTGGTGGCTAGTTTGAGTGCATCCGGTGTCATTGAATATCTGTGATGATAGAGCACACCAAGTTTTATATTTTCAGTCTTGATGACAGAGTCAGTGTGGTTTGAGAAGGTGAGCATGTCATCAAAGGTAATGCCGAGATATTTGAAGTTAGATACTTGGTCTAGGATCTCACCCTTTTGGTTATGAATACACAGGGGCAGGTATTTCTTTTTGCTTTGGGAGGTGGCGAAGAGCATACTCTTTGTTTTTTTGACATTTAGTGGTAGCCTGTTTTACATAAACCAAGATTCAGTTTTATGGAAGCTGCTTTGGAGTTCAGTTGTGATGGATTGTTGGTCTTTGCCAGCGACTGAGATCACTGCATCATCAGCATAAAGAACTGTGCTTGCTAAGCAAGCCACTGGGGTGGAGTTGATGAAGAGGCCAAAGAGTAGAAGACCAAGGAATGACCCCTGCGGAACCCCAAGGTGCACCTCCTTAGCAGCGGATAGGGTAACACCAATTTTGACTCATTGTGATCTGTTAGAGAGGTAACTGCCCAACCATAGTACCATATCTGGGGATAGACCTGTAGACAGAAGGCAACTTAGGAGGTGGTTGTGATTAACAGAGTCAAAAGCCTTTGTGAAGTCGATGAAGACTGATCCAACTGCCTGACAACTATCCAAGGCATTATATAGTTGGGATGAATAATCAACTAGAGTGGTGAGTGTGGAGTGCTTTTTATGGAAGCCGTGCTGTTGCAGGCAGAGAAGGTTATGGTTATCAAGGTATTCAGTAAGCTGCTCTGAGACCATTCTTTCAAGTACTTTCGAAAGGGGAGAAAGGATGGATATAGGTCTGTAGTTAGATGTTTGGGTTTTATCCCCCGCTTTAAAGACAAGCGTTACATTAGCTGACTTCCATGCATTTAGAAATACTCCTGATTTTAGAGAGGCATTAAATGCCATGGTAAGAGGACCAGCAAGTTCATGAAGGAGTAGACCAACCAGGTTCATGTCAAGCAGATCCACCCGATCCTGGTCTTGCCAAGCACCCTTTTAATATGCTTGGTGGTTTCAGCTTTGGTGACACGTCTAAAGTAAAAGGGTGGTACATCTTTCCTTGGGGGATCTTGAGGGACAGTTGGACATTGCTGAACATGCATATCTTTGAAGTAGTCACCTAGAAGTACACTTGAAAGGTCAGTGAATGCATTGTTGAGCTCATTGGCAATTTCAATAGGCTCCTGTAGGGGTCCCTTCATAGTCAACAGTAGATCGGGGGGGTCTTGGGGGCTTTGCCCATTAAGGATTTAAGAGAGCACCAGAAGTCTCTTTCAGAACCCCAGGTTTTGGTTAGTAGATCCTTATAGTAGGAGGCTTTAGCCTGTCCGATGAGTCTGGTGCAGGCATTTCTAGCTGCCTTGTAGGTATTAAATGCAGCAGATGTACCAACTGCTTTTGCTATATGCCAAAGATTGTCTCTGTTCTTCATAAGTCCAATAAGACAGTTGGAGAGCCAGGGATTGGAGGTTCAATTAATTGTTTTAATTTTGTATGGTGCAAAAATATCACAAGCATGGTTGAAAACCATTATGAAGTATTTAAGTGTCTCATTACCCTCTATAACCCCAGCCAGTGGGGATCAGCCCAGTTGTGTCACATACAGCTTGAAATGTTCAAGTAGTCCAGGCCTCAGGCAGTGGTTTTTACACACCTTGGGTGAACTCTCGGGGAAATTGTTAGACCAGGTACACCTTACAGGGGAGTGGTCACTGAGGCTGTCAGGCAGGACAGTGACATCAGATATATGCTCCGGGTGTGTGGTCAGCAGCCAGTCTATGAGAGAGATGCTCCCTGTTTTGTAGTTAAGCCGGCTGTCAACAGTGACCATCTGTTTTAGGAAAAGGCTAGTAATTAGATCCTTGGCTTTTGTTTCTTTCTGTGAATGCCAGTTTATGTTGAAGTCACCTACAATGATCTTCTCCCAGTGGTTGCCTAGTTGATCTTGGCTAGTGATGACAATGTTTAGTCCAGCAGGTTGGTGCTCTGGAAGTATGTATACTGTGGAGACCATCAGGACTTTGTTCTGTGGCCCTATGTTTACTTTGAAGTTCAGAATTTGGGCCTCTTTTGTATTAAGACTTTTATCAAGGGTTTGCACCTTTATCCCAGACCTGACATATACTAGGCACCCACCCCCACGTTTAGCAATCCTATCTTGTCAGAGCAAGTTGTAGCCATCAAAAGAGATTGATGCATCTGGTGTCTTGGGGTAAAGCCAGGTTTCAGTGAGTGCTATAATGTCTGGGTTGATCACTTGCACCCATGCCTGGAATTGTGAAAACTTGGTGAGGAGACTGTTAATATTCAATGATACTATAGTAAGTTGACCTCTAAGCTTAGTTATTTTAGAGTGAGGGGGTCCAGAGTTTGGGTGAATATTCCCTGATAGTAGCAGGAACAGCAGGATTAGAGAGCAGAGAAAATGACAAAGTACATGTAATGTTGATTTAAAAGGAAAATGCTGATGGGCAATTACATCCAGAGGAAATAATGAACTGTTGAGATCCAGGGTCATGGGGGGGCAGCTGCAAACTAGGGGTGTTGACTGCACACTTGAGCAGACTTAGATAGACCGGGTGGCCTGTTTCTGCTAGTACATTCGCATGTTCGTATGTAATATGTTAAGATTCCTGAGAGGTGATAAACTGTGGCCTGGGCATATGCAAGATGTGAAATCATTTTGTCTTGATTGTTTCCTTTGATCTTTAAAGTTCTCAGAGACAAGTACAATACCTTTGGTAGCAGTTCAGGCAAAAATGTTGATTCAGTCACAAAATGTGTTAAAGTTCCTTAATGGTGATAAACTGTGGCCTGTGCATATGCAAGATGTGAAATCCTTTTGTCTGTAGGTTTCCTTTGTTCTTTAAAGTCCATAAGTGCAGCTGTTATGCTGCTCCCTGCACATAATACCATGTTTGGTAAGGTATTCAGTGAGCTGATCTGCCACTATTTTTTCTAATGCTTTGGAGAGAGGGTGGAGGATGGAGATCAGATGGTAGTTACTGGGGGAGGAGCTGTCCCCACCTTTAAGTATTGGTGTGATGACAGCTGCTTTCCACATAAGGGGGAACTGCCCCAGGCACAGTGAGTGGTTGAGCAAGTCACTGAGTGGGGCAAGAACTGAGTCCAGCACCTGGTGAAGGAGCCTGGTGTACAGTGGGTCATTGCAGGGACTTGTGCCATTAAGGGCTTTGGACAGATATGGTCTGGTTTCTGGTGGGGATATAGTGTGGAGGCAGAAAGGTGGCCAGTGCAGGGTGGGTGGCTGTGAGGGGGACTAGGTCAAAGAAGTTGCTGGGGAGGACTGAGCTGTGGTCAGAGAAGGCAGTGTTTAGGCAGTCCACGATGCATTGGGGGTTCATGGTGATGGAGCCATTGATGGTGACTGTAGTTACTCACAATAGGCCAGTTGAGAAGCAATATTTTATTTTCAGTGTGTGCTCCCACATTTTGACTTCAAATTTTCAACACAGTCTTTTTGTGACCTGGCATTGTGATCAAGACAGGTGGAATTTTTTTTTAATTTCCATCTGAGATGTGATTTCACATTGTAACAGCAAAAACATGTTCCAGTGGGGATTTGAAAAATGGCACCTG
Organism: Neoceratodus forsteri; assembly: GCA_016271365.2. Classification (NCBI taxonomy): domain Eukaryota; kingdom Metazoa; phylum Chordata; order Ceratodontiformes; family Ceratodontidae; genus Neoceratodus; species Neoceratodus forsteri. Next base: position 867,958,924 of record CM028130.1, read on the forward strand.
TCATGTTCATGAGGTGGAGTAACACATGGGATATCTTGAACATTAGGGGCCAAAGTCTGAAAAAGTAAACTTATGAGTAAACATTGGAACAATTAAATGTTTTTTTCATAACTTAGTTGTTTTTTCACATTTTGACCCTAGATTTTCAACATAGTCTTTTTATGACCCCCTTTCTGAACATGACAGGTGCCAGCTATAAAATACTGCCCAAAACTAAATTGTGTGCCACAAATGCTAAAACACATTTTGGCCAGGATTTGAAAAACAACACCTGTCACATTTATGAGGTGGTGTGAGAAAAAGGCAACACAGAAAATGTGGATTCAAACTATTTAAAATTACCAAAGTTATGCACGTGCATTCAAAAATTTCAATGTACCTTTCTAACTTTGAAGCTGGAGGCTGAAGAAGCATGTACTGCAGTGGTGTTCCTGGTGTTTATGTGAGGCTGAACTAAAGGGAGTATATTCTTCTAAGTCTGCTTTTGTTCAAATAGCTTGTACTGGGAGAGGGATATGTATTTGGGTGTCTAAACAGTGTTGTTTTGGATTGGAGCTGTATTTGTAGTTCAGTTCAGTGCCAAATGAAAGACAGGAAACAGCAAACAGATATAGACTTGGGGAGGGTGAAGAAATTAGCCAAGAGCCATTTTAGCTAAAGTGCTTCAATTTGGAGATGGAGGTTGAAGAGGCATATACTGCAGTGGTATTCCTGGTGTTTGTGTAAGGCTGCACTAAAGGGATGTATTTCTTCCTAAGCTTGCTTTTGTTCAAATAGATTGCACTGGGAGAGAGAAGTGTATTTGGGTGTTTAAACAGTGCTGTTTTGGATTGGAGCTGTATTTGGAGTTCAATTCAGTGCCAGTTGAAAGACAAGAAAGTGCAAACAGATGTAGACTTGGGGGAAGGGAAGAAATGAGCCAAGAGCCATTTTAGCTCAAGTGCTTCAGTTTGGAGCTGGAGGCTGAAGAAGCATGTACTGCAGTGGTGCTTCTTGTGTTTGTTTGAGGCTGAACTAAACGGAAATATTTTTCCTACATTTGCTTTTGTTCAACTAGGTTTTTCTGGTAAAGGGATATGTATGTAAGTGTTCAAACAGTGCTGTTTTGGATTAGAACTGTATTTAGAGTTCAAATCAGTGCCAGTTGAAAGACAGGAAACTGCAAACAGACGTAGACTTGGGGGAAGGGGAAAAAATTAGCCAAGAGCCATTTTAGCTAAAGTGCTTGAGTTTGGTTACATGTGATAATGGTAAAAGGCTAAAGGCTATTGCCATTATCGAGAAGTCAAGAGTGGTGAAAATTTATTTTGGCACTCTGACAACCTATCCACAACAAAATGGTGCTTGGGGGCTTCATATTTAAATGTTTTATGCAGGGAGGGTGTGCCACCCGCACTTCCCCACTTAAGGATTCTCAGCCCCAGGGAGGTGCATGTTGGGGGGGAGTGAAGACATTTAAAAAAAAAAAGGTTCATCCCCGGTGCAACAAAAAACACACCAGCACCTGGACCCGGACCCAAACCCAGTACCCTGCCAACCAACGCCACCAACACACCCACCACACCATGGGGTCAGTTCGGCAGCCCACCAAAGTACCACCCCTCACATTCCCTCCTGTCCCTTGCTGTGCATTCTCATTCCCCCCACACACGTGTATGTATAGCGACATCCTGTCACTATATTCATTGAACCCCCCCATCCAGTCGTCCTACCCTAAGGTAACCCTGGTGACATGTGCTGGAGATTGGGTCACCGTAACTGTAGGCACCCAATCCCCAGCTCTGATATCTCATGCTACCTTCAGTTTGGAGCTGGATGATGAAGAAGCATGTACTGCAGTAGTGTTCCTTGTGTTTGTTTGAAGCTGAACTAAAGGGAAGTGTTTTTTCCTAAGTTTGCTTTTGTTTAAATAGCTTGTACCGGGAGATGAATATGTATTTGGATGTTTAAACAGTGCTGTTTTGGATTGGAACTGTATTTGGAGTTCAATTCAGTGCCAGTTGAAAGGCAGGAAGCTGCAAACAGATGTAGACTTGGGGAAGGCGGACGACATTAGCCAAAAGCCATTTTAGCTAAAGTGCTTCAGTTTAGAGCTGGAGGCTGAAGAAGCATGAACTACAGGGTTGTGTTTGCTCCTACCTGAGGAAAGGGTCTGAGGTGCACAGTTGTGTAAGAGGCTGATTGACTCTCATGGGAGTTGCAGTGAGCCAAAAACCCACCCTTCCCCATCCTCCCTACCCCCAACTTATCCACACTTATTGGGGCAGTGCTGCATTGAGATTAGTGGAAAGCTCTACCAGGTGCATCCACTAATGTGTCCTAACAGAAGGGATTGTACTTCATAATGTTATAGAGTGATGTGTAGCTCTGGTTAAAGAGGTAAAAATTAAAAACTTATAGATAATACTGTGTTTTGTACTTAGGTGTAGCATCTCAAGCTGTATTTTGGTTGGAAATGTATGGATCGTATGGTATCATACTTAGTAGTATTTTATGCATCTCAGCAAGTGGAGTTGGTATTGTATTTTCAAGTAGGGACTGGACTGGTTAGAAACTTATAGATAGAACTATATTTTGTAGTTAGTACTGGTATCATGGGTAGGATAATGGGGCTGTAATGGATGTGGGGCAACAGTTTGGATGAACATATTGCCGAAGCTGGTGGGGTGTCCAATCTGTCACAGGCTGAAAAAACTTGAGGAGGATGTACTGTGGTTTGGTAATGGAGAGGCTGTAAGAGGTCTGGGTTGGAGGACCATTTGGCTAGGAATGACCACCACTCGGTTCATGCTCAGTATGGGTAGGGAAACAGGGGGTACGGGAACCAGGGTGATTGAATTTAAGGGGGTGGACTTTAAAAGGATGGGAGAAATTTAGGGTAGGCATCTAGCGGGAATTCAACTATGCAAGGATGCTGGTCAAAAATTGGACATTATTAAAAAAGGGCTGGTGGGGGCTACTGGGACATGTACAAGAACACTGAGTAAGAAGGTAAGGGCAAAGTAGCCCAGTTGGTTGACTCAAGAGGTCATTGAGGGAGTGAGGGCCAAGAGAAAAGCATTTCAGAGACTCAAGAAATTGGGAGGGAAAAATGACAAGGATGAGTATATGAAGAAGTCCAGGAAGGTTACCAGGCTAGTCAGAGTGGCCAAGGCTTCAAGAGAGCTGAGACTGGCACAGGGTATTAAGGATGGAGAAAAAGACTTCTTCAGATACATAAGTGAGAGAAGGAAGAACAAAGATCAAATTGTGGGGATTAGGAAGGATGGAGGGTGGGTGGAGAAGGGGTGGATCAGGCAGAGGCACTAAATGAATACTTCTATTCTGTGTTCATGGAGAAAAAAGGGAGGCAGATACCACAAGGGAGGGGTGGGGTGAAGTGGGCTGTGAGGGGCAGGGGGTGACTGATACAGGGATTACAGAGGGCAAGGTCCTAGGAGGACTAAGGGCACTAAGGGTGGACAAGGCACTGGGACCAGACGGCATTCACCCTAGGGTACTTAAGGAACTAGTGGAGATCCTGACAGGACCATTGGTTGACCTGTTCAATATCTTCCTGGACACAGGATGCATACCACAAGACTGGAGGATGGACCATGTAGTGCCCATTCACAAAAGTGGCCCTAAAGATGAAACAGACAACTACAGACCAGTGAGTCTTATGTCAATTGTGGGTAAGCTCATGGAGATGATCCTAAAAGAAAGGCTGGTGACCTTTTGGGGGGATAATGGACTCCAGGATGGCCAACATCATGGGTTTGTCTCAGACAGATCCTGCCAGACAAACCTAATTGAGTACTACAACTGGGTGACCAGGGATCTGGACAAGGGCCATGTGGTGGATGTCCTGTATTTAGACTTCAGCAAGGCCTTTGAGTGTGTGCCACATGGGAGGCTGGGGGGGAAACTGGAGTATATAGGGGAGGCAACACGGATGGTCAAATGGATCAACAACTGGCTGAATGGAAGGCAGAGAAGGATGGTAGTGGGGGGACTCTCATCCCTGAGAGTGGTGATGAGTGGGGTACCACAGGAATCAGTACTGGGACCTGTGCTGTTTGGGATATTCATAGCTGATATCTCAATCGGGATCTGGAGTAGGATCAGTCTATTTGCAGATGATATGAAGATGCAAGCTGTGGTAGATGACATTGAGGGTTGGAGGGGGCTGCAGAAAGATCTGACAAAACTACAGGAGTGGTCAGAAACATGGCAGTTGGGGTTCAATGTCAAGAAGTGCAAGGTACTGCACTTGGGAGCTAGGAACCATTGGAGGAGCTATCAGCTGGGAGGGGTACAGTTGGAAAGCACCAAGGAGGAAAGGGATCTAGGGGTGCTTATAACAGGGAGTATGAACAACTCAGTTCAGTGCAGAAAGGCAGCAGCAAAAGCCAACAAGATGCTAAGGTGTATAGAGAGGGGAATCTCCTCCAGAAATAGGGATGTGATCCTTCCCTTGTACAGGTCGCTGATCAGGCCACACCTGGAGTACTGCATGCAAGCACCCATTCCTGAAGAAGGATGTCAGATTGTTGGAGGGGGGTGCAGCTTAGGGTGACAAAGATGATCCAGAGATTGGAGGAAATGTCCTATGAGGATAGGCTGGGCAAGCTGAACATATACTCCCTGGAGAAGAGGAAAGATAGGGGGGGATATGATCAAAACTTTGTTGACTTGTCCACTGAAGATAGCTAATGAGTTTAATTCAAAATTTACTGTATTGTTTAATTCTTGTGGTGACCAGTCTGAGGTGAACCATCTAGGAATGTCTGAAGATCTTACAGGTAATCTTAAGTTTTATTTAAGGATCACTACCCCAAAAGAGGTTGAGAGGCTATTATGGTGTAGTAAAAGGGATAGCTCAGCTGGTTCTGATGGTTTATGTCCTAGTTTATTGGCAGATGCTGCTTCAGTTTTAGCACTTCCAATTAGTGTTATTTTCAATTTGTCATTTGTGACGGGTACTATACCCAGTTTATGGAAACAATCTCTGGTTACTACTGTTCTTAAATCTGGTTCACAACAGGAGTTTGGTAATTACAGACCCATTTCTATTCTGTCTGCTTTAGCTAAGGTTCAGGAAAGAATAGTTTATAACCAACTGATTGAGTATGTGGATTGCTTTGGACTATTGTCTCAGAACCAACATGGTTTCCGAAAAGGAAGGAGTACTGAGACTGCCTTGGTTGAGTTCACGAACTCGGTACTTAATGGCATGGATAAAGGGTGCCTGACGGGTGCCGTGTTTGTGGACTTGACCAAGGCATTCGATTCAGTTAATCATCAGCTGTTGGTTTCTAGACTTCAGTTTCTGGGAGCTGGTTATTCTTTTCTGGACTGGATGAGGAATTATTTAACAAACAGGTTCCAGAGGGTTAAGTTTAGGGGTGTTGTATCAGATTCTGTATTGGTTGAGTGTGGGGTTCCACAAGGCTCTATTTTGGGGCCACTTTTGTTTTCATTGTTTTTTGATCAAGTAATGAGTGTGACTAACAATGCTTCTTTAACTCTTTATGCTGATGATGCAGTAATTTACATGCAGGGTTCATCTGTGGGAGACTTAGGTGTTTCCTTAACAGAGGAAATGTGTAAATTCCAGTCTTCTCTTCTGTCCTGTAAGTTACTCTTAAATAGATCTAAGACAAAGGTGATGGTTTTTGGAACTCCTCCTAGATTGAGATCTGAGGTTAAAAAATTGGAAGTTACGTCTCTTGATGGAGTATTGTTTGATCATAGATACATAGATACATAGATACATAGACAGTGTCAGCAGATAAGGACCTATGGCCCACCCAGTCTGCCCATTTAAGTTTGTAAGTTCAGTTTATGTTTTCCAGGAAGTCTGTTGCCCCTTACCCCTTGACCTCCAGAATTCCTTTATGTCTATCCCATGCATTTTTAAATCCCGTGATTGTTTCAGCCCCACCACTTCCTCTGGCAGGGTGTTCCACTTGTCCACCACCTGTTCTGTGAAGGAATTCTTCCTCACGCTTCCTCTGAATCGCCCTCCCTCCAACTTCATCCCATGCCCTCTAGTCCTGGAACATCTTTTCGCTTAAAAATATTGCATTCTGCACCCTGTTCCTCCTGTAAGATACTTGTATGTCTCTATCATATCCCCTCTCTCCCTCCTCTCCTCCAGGGAGTACATGTTCAGTGCCTTCAACCTGTCCTCATAGGACTTGTGATGCAATCCATGCACCATCTTTGTTGCCCTCCTCTGAACCTTCTCTACCCTGTCTATGTCCTTACGTAGGTAAGGTCTCCAGAACTGCACAGTGTACTCCAGGTGGGGCCTCACTAGTGTCTTGTATAGTGGAATTATGACCTCCTTTTCCTGCTGGTGATGCCCCTGCCTATGCATCCCAGCATCCTATTTGCTTTACCTGCTGCCTTGTCACACTGTTTCCCTGCCTTGAGGTCATCACAGATGATAACTCCAAGATCCCTTTCCTGCTTGGTGCATGCTATATCCTCACCCCCCAACTGATATATTGTGCCAGGGTTTTTGTGCCCCATATGCATTATCTTGCACTTCCTTGATTGAATTTCAACTGCCAAACCCCTGACCATTCTTCAAGTTTCTGCAGGTCCCTTCTCATTCTGTCTACACCCTCTGGTGTGTCTACTCTGTTACAGAGCTTTGTGTCATCAGCGAACAGTAAAATTCTGCCTTCTAGGTCCCAAGAATGTCACTGATGAAGATATTGAATAGCACCGGTCCCAGCACTGATCCCTGTGGTACCACACTGGTCACTCTTCCCTCTGTGGAGTGACAGCCATTTACCACCACCCTCTGTGTCCTGCTGCCCAGCCAGTTACCTACCCACCCACCGCACTACTGTCCTGCCCACACCCATATTCCCCAGTTTGTGCAATAGTCTTCTATGTGGCACAGATACATTTATCACAGATATCACGTAAATACATTTCAATATCTTGGAGTATTGTTAGATTCACACTTAAGTTATGAACCTCATTTATTGAGGGTTACTTCAAGAATTCACTGTAGACTGGCTCCTTTGTATAGAATTCACTCATTCCTTATTCCCAAGTCTAGGTTAGCTATTTCCAAACACTGTTTAGCTCCTATTGTGAACTATGCATCCATAATTACTGATACTGCTTCTGCGACAGTGATCTCAAAGAAATCCACTTTACTCTATTTGGTAGCCAAATTTGCTTAAATTGTCCTAAATCATCTCATCATTGTTTGATTCTGAAAGAAATGGGTTGGTTACCTGTCTCACTAAATTTTCAATATTGTGTGGTGAAGTTTATATACAGAGTTGTAGACTCCGGGATTCCACATAATATTTCTAAACTTTTGAGGCCATATAATGATGGTTATTATTCTAGATATAGGTCAGATAGCAGGTTTTTTGAGATTCCATTCATGAAAACTAAAAGTGAGAAAAGGTCCTTTTCTTATATTGCTCCATCTATTTGGAATGAAATTCCTTATGATATTAGGTGGTTATGTTCTGCTAAAAAGTTTGCTAATGCACTAAGGATGTATTTTGAATCCCAATTCAATTGTAAATGTCTTTTATGACTTCATTTTTTTTTGTAACAAAGACATTTTATGTCTGCAATTTGTTGCACTGTATGTGTACGTTTGATTATGTATTGTTTTTTATGTAATATATGTGTGTCGCACCTGTAAAAGGAACTAGTTTCCAGTGTGCTTAACCATTAAGCGAATAAACAAACAAACAACAAACAAACAAACAAACAAAACCTATAAATACTTAAAGGGGAATAAACAGAACTAATACAGAAGGGATTTTCCAGATTAGAAGAGGGAAGGATATGAGAGGGCACCAACTGAGATTGGAGGGGGGATGATTCAGGAGGGAAATCAGGAGACATTTTTTCACAGAACGGGTGGTAGGCAAGTGAAATACTCTGCCTGAGGAGGTGATATCCTGTTGAACGGTGAGTGGTTTTAAGATAGGATGGGACAGAGGGGGTAATGATGAAGAGGAAGAGGGTGGGGAGGGTGGGGCAGCAGTGTTGAGGGGCTAGTTGCACAATCGGCAGACTTGATAGACTGTGGAGGCCTGTTTCTGCTGACATTTTCGTATGTTTGTATGTTCATAACGTTGTTGTTTTTCAATATTTTGTCTCTATATTTTCAACTTATTCTTCTTATGACATCCTCTCATGAAAGAAGCAGATGAAAATTTTCAAATCCCACTGAAAAGTGATACTGCAGACAGGAGTACCAACGCGGGGCGGCAGCCAGGACAACTGTCCAGGGCCTGGTGGTTCGGGGGGGACAGTGCCGGCTGTCTGATTATTAATTTTTTCCCCAGCCAGGCCTCTCCCGCCCAAATTGCTTACACTGACAGACACTCATTGGAGGATGCTGCTGAACCCCCCCAAACCACTTACTTTTTCTCTGGCCCCCAATTACGCTTTCTCTCCACTCCCCCAGACCCACTTGTCTTCCTCCAGACCCTGTTACTGTGCCAGCAGAGACAGTGTGCCAGATGCAGACAGCAGCAGTGTCCAGGCCAGTGCTTCCTTTCTTCTCCACGCTACAGTACTTTCTGATCCCACGATTTGCCAGCAGGCAGGGCAGGGGTCACCTCAGGTCAGGAGCACTGGCAGCCAGAGCTGAAGTCATGCGGGTGGGTCAGAGGTAAGGTCAGGCCATAGCCAGCACCCTATGTGAGTTCACGATGGGACTCATGCGCACTTCTGCTCATACGTGTGGCACAAATCTTCAATCATTTGAGAAAAGAAGGAAAGAGACTGACCAAGACAGTCCATTGTTGTCAGGAGTAGGAGTGAGACTTCTAATCAATCAAACCAACAGAGCACCACCTGGGACTCCCTGGAAGTTGAACTGCTGCCTGGTCTGGAACTTGGAAGATGAGAGGAGGACCATGGTCTGATCCGGACACCAGAGGTCTCTGGAGGAGGATTCTGGCTGTAGCTGCAGGTACAGTGGGCCTGGGCAGGCTAGCCTAGGGCTTGGGACTGGGGCAAAGCCGGTGCCGGTGGGTGCTATAACCGAGGTAAAGACGTGTCACCTAAACTGAGTGGATGCATTTCTTTGTAACCTTTAGTCATGGGAGGAAATGCTACTGGTACTGGCAGAGACATAATATAACCAACCAGAAAAACAGCAATGCAAGCCCCAGTGATCCCAGACAGACTGACTCGAACCCCAACCTGCAACTCTAGCAACACCAACCATCCCAGCCCCAATGATCCCATTCTAACTCAAGCACATCACTAACCCCACCAACTGTAGTGCACTTCTCCAGATTTCATCACAACAATCCAGTTGTAACAGAGCTGGGCTCAAGTTGTTAGGGGTAAAAAATAACAGGGTACTGCACCCACGTCCTGAAGCACAAGAAATATCATTGGTCATAGTTGCAGACTACAGGAAGCAATGCTAGTGTCTGTGGCAGTAAAAAAGGCATTGTTGCTGCATTTCAATGTTGAGAAAGACAATGTGATGAAGTGTATGTGTGCAATGTGCTGGTACACTATTATCTGCAATACATGTCTCTGGAATATTCCAGCACCATTACCCATTAGTGAATATCTACTGGATGCTGAAGCAAGCCAATGTGTATGCATCATCAACTGTGGTTCCCATTCCAGTGATTATCAGCCCTTCTTCTAATAGTACTGGTCAAGCTCATCCGGTCAGCATTAAGACTGAAAGAATGTAGAAATTGGCAGCTTTGGTTTGTCTTCAAATCTGAACCCGTCTTTCATTCGGCTCAATGCTTCAGTCAAATACACTTTTTGTCCTTGTTATTGTGGCTTAGCAGGTTGCAAATAGAGGTAGGACCTGGCACAGTACCAAACATGAGAAATTATTCTACAAAAATGTCTGTGGAGGGAGAAGGAGGCTGGGAAATGACTAGGTGGGTGAAGGAGCTGTAATGGGACAAGCTCTGACCATCTGTAATGCATAAAAGTGTTTCTTTCAAATACCTGATTAAATGTTGAAGTAAGATCAATGTGGGAAAAATTTGACTGAGCCTTATTAAAGAAATACCAAATGTTGGCACATTCATTGACTACGAATTCAGCCTGACTGAATGACTCAACCTTAGTCAACACCAGTGGTTGTTTGTGTGTGTGTGTGTGAGGGGATTGTGTTAATGAGTCATGTACTGTTTATATATGTATATATGTCTTATGAGGGGATGGGAGGGCGAGGGGGGGGCCCAATCCAAAAGGTGTGTCCTGGCCCGAGAAATTTCCATCAGTGCCCCTGACAGCAGAGTGAATGTGAAATCACCTTTCAGGCCAGATTTGAAAAATTTCACCTACCTTGTACATGAGGTGGGGTTCCAAAAAGGCCATGTGGAAAATGTAGGGAAAAATATTAAAAAATGACCAAGTTATGAGGATAAGTTCAAAACGCATTGAACATTTACCACAGCTTACCTGACTTCTTTAGTTCCTGGACCAGTGCTGAAGAGTGAAGACATGTCTCCGGTCCAGAAAGAATTATGGCATTGGACCTCGAGCAGGTAAATAAGGGGTAGTGGGGGTGTGGGGTGATGGGTGCTGAGTTGGGGGTTTGGGAGGGAGGATAACGGTGGTGGAGGGAGTGGCGGCAGCAACACTCATGGATGGACTGTTTTCTATTTTACAGGGTGCAAAAAAAAAAAAGACTATGAGTAGCAGTTTTCTTTATTTCAGGGAGTTGCTTTACTATTCATGGGGCCCTGGGGCAAGACATGGGAGGTGGGAGGGATACTTGGCACTGGAAGGTTTGAATTTGAATTTTATTGATTCAGAAAAAACCTTTGGGAAAACTGCTCTTTTTCAAAGGTTCCACGTCAGAGAGTAACAAGACAGAACATTAATGTAAGGGTTACATCATGAGTAATAATGCAAATCACAAGTCAATGTAAACAGGTGTAGCATATCTTATGAACAAATCTGAAAACAGTTGTAGACACTCAAAATACAAAGGTCCAGCATAACACACATCTATTGTACAATAAGATTAAAAGGCAACCATAAAAACTGGGGCACATAACTGGGGGACTGGTTTTGTCTAGGTGTGCAGCCAGGAGGTATGGCATTGTCAAGGCAGTAGTAAGGGGGAGGTGGATAGTAATGCTAAGGATTAGGGATCACTACAGGCTAGGGAGGAGGGATGGCAGAGAGGTAATGAGAGGGTCAAGTAGGTGTGGGGTGGTGCCAATATAGGGGGAAACAAGGGGAATACTGTGTTGAGGGGGAGGAGATTCATGGGGGGGACTGAAGTAGGGATGCAGATGGGGAAAAAAGGCTACAATCAGAGATTAGTGCCACTAGGAGGTTGTTGGGCTGGGAGCAGAAGGGAGAGGGCCAGTACCAGGTGGACTAAAACCAGATCTTGAGAGAGAGAGAGAGAGAGAGAGAGAGAGGAGGAGGAGGTAGTGGATCAGTCCACTTTCCTGCACCCACATGGACCTCTATTCATAAGGAGGTGCTTCAAATCAGTTTTGAAGGGCTGGAGGCTGCCAGTGTTAAGAACATGTTCGGGGACCACACTCAACCAGAGAGGAGCCCTGTATGTGAAGGACCGCTGACCTAGAGAGGTTTTCCTGAGGGGTACCATTAGGGGACACCTGGCCATATTCCTAGTCTGGTAGCTGGAATGATTTGCTTTCAGAATATCTTTAATGCAAGGAGGTGCTTTACCTAGGAGTGCTTTTTTGCCCAGAAAGCACATCTGGTACTTGATCCTATTACACAGGTTCAGCCAGCCAGTTTGCTCATAGAGCAAACAAGAGTGTGTCAGATTATCAGCTCCCAAGATGAGTCTGCAGACTTTATTGAGGGCAGTCACTACACGCTTGAGTGCAGTGTCAGTTGTTGCTCCATAAAGCACCAAGACATAGTCTGATAGGCAATATTGAGCTTGATACAGAGAGTCGGAGGGCAGAGGCGGTAAGATATTGTTTATTCCTGTACAGAACCCCCATTTTAGCATTTACTGCTTTGACCACTGAGTCTATATGTTGAGTGAAGGAGAGGGTATCAACAACATTTAAACTAGCTCAATAGGGGGAGGGGCTCGTTCTTCATCCTCTCTTAACACAAAATCAGGCCACATAGTGTCGGATCATGGTTTTTCACACCACATTCAATTTCTTTACTTTAATGACAGAGGTTTAAACAATAAAACTGATGAGCTTAAATTACGTGTACTGGAAGACAAAACAGACATCATTGTAATTACTGAAACCTGAGGATCTGATAACTTAGGCTGGGATTGTATTACTCCAGGATTTAAAACTTATAAAAAGAATAGAATAAATAGAATAGGAGTTGGTGTAGCTTTACTAATTAATGAAGCCTATGACTCAGTTGAAATATTGAATGTTATTAAGGATCACAATGCTAATATTGAATCACTATGGATGAAACTACTTACAGGTATTGAAAATGTTATACTGGGTGTTTGTTACAGATCTGCAAGTACAGATATCACATATACAGAAGGTATAATAACAGAATTTGAAAATGCTTGTGAACACGGTTCCATGTTATGTATGGGCGACTTTAATTTGGGCAACATATTTTGGGAGAAAGGAATCGCATTAACTAGTGCAGGCAAAAAACTTTTAGCCTGCTCTAAACAACTTAGCATTCAACAATGTATTCTAGCACCTACTAAAGGGAACAACATTTTAGATCTTGTATTTTACAGTAGTTCTCTTAACATTTAAGGGGTCACTATCTCATCTCCCATTTGTAATAGTGACCATTGCTCAGTTAAATTTTCCCTAGAACAGACAGTTATCATTAACAGTAATAAAACTATTGTTTATCTTTATAACAAAGCTGATACTTTTAGTCTTTCTTCAGTACTGAATGGCATTAATTGGGATTTCATTATGACTTCTACTACTCCTGAAAACAGTTGGGACCTTCTCAAAAACATATTATTACAATTAAGGGATAAATTCATACCCTCTATTAGTAAGCATAGACAGAATAAACAAAGACCTAAATGGTTATCTAAAACCATTCAATGATTACTAAGACTAAAAGATAAAAAATATGCTATATATTTAAAATCTAAAACAAAGGAGCAGTGGTCCTCCTATCTTAAAATTAAAACAAAATGTAAACATATGATTAGAAAGGCAAACAAGGGTTGGGAACTAAATCTAGCTAAAAGTGCTGGTACAGACAACAGTAAGATGTTCTATTTTTATGTTAACTCTTTTAAAAAAAACTACTTTTCAGGTTGGACCCTTGTTAGAAAACTCAGAACTTTGTCATAACCCTTTAGATATGGCTAATATCTTAAATCAAAAATGCTGAGATGTATTTAGTCATAAATATGTTCAACATGATATATCAGTTAATGTAAAAAATGAATCTTTGATAACACTGACAGATAACATGGTATTGGCAAAAATCAGGGTATTAACAAATAAATATTCTCCAGGTCCAGATAGCATTAGTGGTCACTTATTATACTTACTTGCTGATTCTATATCTCATCTCTTACATCTATTCTTTGAACATTGTCTTAAGTATCATTTTGTACCTAAAGAATGGAAGTCCGCCCATGTTATCCCAATGTATAAAAAAGGACCTCTCTCAAATTGGGAAAATTACCGACCTATTAGTTTGACGTCATCTATTTGTAAAATACTTGAAAGTCTAATCAAAGATCTCATAAGTGACACATTGAACACCGTCGATATAGAACAACATGGGTTTAAAAAGGGTAGAGGGTGCCTTAGTAATTTAATGTGTTTTTATGAAAATGTAAGTAGAAACACTGACCAAGGCACCCCTTGGGGTATTATTTATTTAAATTTTAGTAAAGCCTTTAATGTGATGGCTCATCATTCCTTAATAGTTAAATTACTTGTACCAATATTAACAAATATATTATTGCATGGATCAAAAATTGGTTGGACCAAAGAACACAGAAGGTATTAATTAATGGTCACCTGTCTGACTCCCGATCTGTTAGCAGTGATGTTCCCCAGGGGTCAGTCCTGGGCCCTTGCTTATTTTTAATATTCATTGCTGATTTAACAGAATTCTGTATGTCTACTTTTGTTAAATATGCAGACGATGTAAAACGTGGCGGACCTTGTGGTACTGATGATCTAATGTCTATAATACAACATAATCTCAATAGTATATCTGATTGGGTTAATACCTGGGGTATGCATTTGAACTCATTAAAATGTAAGGTGATGCATGTTGGCCAAAACAGCCCTTTGGACACATATATGTTAAATGAGTATCCACTAGAAACTACCACAGATGAAAAAGACTTGGGCATCTATATATCAAATGATCTTGGGCATAACAAACAAATTAATGAGGCAATTAATTAAACAAATTGGATAATATGGTCTATCAAAAGAAACATTAAATCAAGGAACTTAAGGATTATGTTGCCTCTATATAGAGCCTACACCAGACCTCATTTAGAATACTGATCACAATTATGGAATCCTTACAAAAAGAGTGAGACTGCATCCATTGAAAAAGTTCAGAGGAGAGTCACAAAAAATATAAAAAGGTTCTCTAATGTTCCTTATGAACAACGTTTAGAAAAGCTAAATCTCATGCCCCTATCTTTCAGACGCCTTCATGGAGATTTAATTTACATATTTGATATTGTTAATAACCCATATCTATTTACTCAAATTGGTTTTGAATTTAAAAATAAAATACATAATACTAAATGTCACCCACTACAGATTAATAGAGCTAAATTTTTTCATGTTCCAAGGAAACATTATTATACTCTAAGAATTATTAATCCTTGGAACAATCTACCTTCTGAAATTGTTACTAGTAGTAACAAAAATACCTTTAAAAATCGTCTTGATAATTTTTTTCTAAATAAAACAAATCTGAGGTATTACAATTGATAAGGTGTAGTTATGGGCCTCACAGCCTCCTTTGCACCATATTATCTTAGTAGTAATAGTAACCCCAGGGTACTTGAAAGATTGTACCTGTTCAAGTATAGCACAATTATTGCTGAGAATGGACAGGACCGAGTGCATTTTCTTATCTTGATTGCTGGATATCAACATAGT
This sequence comes from Neoceratodus forsteri, assembly GCA_016271365.2. Lineage (NCBI taxonomy): Eukaryota > Metazoa > Chordata > Ceratodontiformes > Ceratodontidae > Neoceratodus > Neoceratodus forsteri. The sequence continues at coordinate 867,973,980 of CM028130.1, forward strand.
TTTTGGTTTTCTTGTAATTGAGAAGTAGTTTCTGAATTCTGAACCAGTCCTCCAATTGATGAAAGGTGGTCTGTAATTTTTGTTTATTTGAATTTTGGTAACTGGGTAAGTCCACTGAGACCATACAGTCCCTTTTTCAGTGACGACCCGAGAGACAATGGTGAACTACAGTACAAATGATCAATACAATAATACAATACAGGATACAGTGAAATTTAACAATGATTCATGTGATTACATCGGAGCACAAGATATGCAACATAATAAAAGATCAGGCAATATACATATAATAGTTAAACAAGACACTAATATTATACAATATATACATAGCAAGAGCATGAGAACTAATAGATTACAAGATGCATATATAGGAGGAACATAGGCTGGGCAGTAAAGAGGCAGTAAGAGTTAGTTAAAGCAGTTACGGGGGTTTAGTAGATAAGATGTAAGATTTTTTTTGAAGGATGATAGGGCGGGGCAGGGGAGTAGGTTAGGGGGAAGGGAATTCCAAGCAGTGGTAGTTGAGAAGGTGAATGAGCGTTTACCTGATAGACGATGCATCTTTTGGATTGATAATTAGGGTAGGGAAGTGGATCTTAGTGGGTACATGGATGCCTTGTTGTAAACCATTCCCTTTAGGCAAGGGGGATTAAAGAGCTTGACAAGTTTGAATACAAGGCATATGGTGTAATCTGTAACCTTGAGTCATAGGTAGGCCATTGGAGAGAATTCAGGACCTCACAGTGATGTTTTCTGGAGTCCACACCAAGGACAAAATGTCCAATTCTATGATAGAGTTGGCACAGTTGAGCGAGGGAAGAGTATTGGGCAGAGAGTAATAGTGATGAATAGAGTAATAGCTTCACAGAACAAGATAGGAAGAAGGGATGTAGAAGCAATCTTTTTACAGGTGACGTTGGATAATGGAGGGTGGAGTCAGCATAAGAGACCAAGTTTCTGGTTTACTGATTTGGTAAGCTGAGCTGCATGATGTTCCAAGGAGAAGGAGGCATCTAAGTGGACCCCAAGTTATTTGAAAGTACATATCACCTCTATGGGGTGACCTGACTGTTAGCTGATTTGGAGCTGTTTGGTGGGTTGGGGTGTGTGGAATAACATAGCTTTTGTTTTTTTCTTATTTAGAATTAGGTGACTGTCAGAGAACCAGGTCTCAAGCATATTTAAATCTGAGTTAAGGCTTTGATTAAGCCAGTGAATATTGTTAGAGGAATGGTATAAGACTGCATCACTGGAGCACCTTTGCTGCAGCCACATCCAAAAGCTGGGCCATTCTTGATGCTCTTCAGGTGGCATGCCTCAGACAGCTAGTTTTGGAACCTACTCGTGAGGAAGCAATCTTAAACATTGTACTCTCAAATGGGGGCAGTGAGAGGATCTCAGATCTAGAAGTGGGTAGCCATTTGGGAACAAGTGACCACCAAACAGTGTGGTTCATGATAAACTCAGCTACAGAGTCAAGCCATTCAAAAGTGAGGGTTCTGGACTTCAGGAGGGCTGACTTTGGCAAGATGGGAGAGTGCCTTAGAAAAGCACTAGCAAACAGGCTAGAAGGAGGGGTGGAGCAGCAATGGGGAAACATCAAAACTGCCATCACAGAGGCAACAAGCCTTTGTGTGAAGCAAATAAATCAAAATGAAAGAAAAAGCCACTATGGTTCTCAAAAGAAGTGGTGGTGAAGGTTAGAGAAAAGATAGCCTTTAGGAAGTATAGGAAACACAGAAGGAGCAGGACAGAGAACTGTACCAGTTAAGGCAGAAAGAAGCAGGAGGGAAGTCAGAATAGCAAAGGCACAAACTGAGGAAAAGATAGCCAACTTGGTTAAGAAGGGGAATAAAACCTTTTATAGGTATATCAGGGAGCGTAGAAAGACAAAGGGAGAAATAGTGAGGCTGAATAGAATGGATGGTGGGTGGGCAGAGAGTGACAGTGAAAAAGCAGGCATACTGAATAAATACTTCTGTTCAGCATTCACAAAAGAGGAAGTAGGGGAGGTGCCTAATCCAATTAACAGAAGCACTCTGGAGAGGGGGGTTGACCCCAGTCCTTTCACAGAAGAAAGGGTTCTGAAAGAACTCCTAAAACTGAAGGTGGACAAAGCAATGAGGCCAGATGGAATTCATCCCAGAATTCTAAAAGAATTAAGCAGAGAACTAGTGACACCACTGACTACCCTTTATAACAAATCATGGGAGGATAGAGTGGTACCTGAGGACTAGAAGAAGGCTGATGTGATTCCCCTTCACAAAAGTGGGAGCAAGACAAAGGCAGGAAATTACAGACCTGTCAGTTTGACCTCTGTGGTAGGGAAAGTAATGGAATAACTTCTGAAGGAAAGAACTGTCGAGTACCTAAAGGCCAGTGGGGCACAGGACCCAAGGCAACATGGGTTCACAGCAGGAAGGTCATGTCAGACAAATCTAATTGTTTTCTTTGACTGGGTGACCAAAGTAGTAGACCAGGGAGGGGCTGTGGACATGGCCTACCTAGACTTTAGCAAGGCATTCGACACAGTCCCACACAAAAGATTAGCCTTGGAGTGGGTCCCAGGGTGGTAGCCTGGGTAAAACATTGGCTGAACAACAGGACACAGAAGGTAATTGTAAATGGAGTCCACTTTGAAGAAAGAGGGGGTTACTAGTGGGGTACCGCAGGGTTCAGTACTGGGTCCAGTCCTTTTTAATGTCTTTATAAGTGACATTGCAGAGGGACTGGAAGGAAAAGTATGCCTCTTTGCAGATGACACAAAGATCTGCAACAGGGTTGATACACAAGGAGGTGTGGAAAGGATGAGAAGGGACTTGGCAAGGTTGGAGAAATGGTCAGAAGTATGACAGGTTGGATTCATTGCAAAGAAGTGTAAAGTAATGCACCTGGGAAACAAAAACCCAGAGGAAGATTACACAATGGGGGGAGGTAGTAACAACAACAAAAATGGAAAGGGACCTGGGAGTAATCATATCAGATGACCTTAAGGTTGGCAAGCAATGTGAGAAGGTAGTAGGGAGGGCTGGGGGGATACCGAGATGTATAGGGAGAGGCATCACCAGCAGAAGACAGGAAGTAGTTATCCCCCGGTACAGACAGTTGGTGAGACCCCATCTGGAGAACTGTGTCCAGTTCTGGCGACCCCATCTCTGCAAGGACATAGACAGGATGGAGGCAGTTCGGAGGAGGGTAACTAAAATGGTGCAGGGTCTGCAAGAGAAGCCATACAAGGAGAGGCTAAAGGAGCTTAATATGTATACCCTTGAGGAAAGGAGGGAGAAGAGGTACATGATAGAAATGTTTAAGTACCTCAGTGGAATCAACAAAGTCCAAGAGGGTAGCATCTTTCAGAAAAAGAGATGTGCAAGAACAAGGGGACACAATTTGAAGATAGAGGGGGGACGGCTCAGGGTCAATGTGAGGAAGTATTTTTTCACAGAGAGGGAGGTGGACGCATGGAACAGCCTTCCTGAGGAGGTTGTGAGGTCTAAAACTGTGGGAGAATTCAAGAATGCATGGGACAGACATAAGGCAATTTTTTTTGGGGGTAGAAAGAAATAGGCTGATGGTTAAATAGGATCTGCAGCTTATCCTCTAGGTAGGGAAATGGGCAGACTAGGTGGGCCAAGCAGTCCTTATCTGCCATCAAAGTCTATGTTTCTATGTTTCTATGCATCATCAGCATATAATTCCATGGATGCACCACCACAGTAGTTTGGGAGTTTGTTGATTAAAAGTGAGAAAAGTATCGGGCCAAGAATAGAACCTTGTGGTACGCCATGAGAAATGGGCCTTGAAGAGGAGAATGATCCAGACCATTTTACTCTCTGTGATCTGCCTGTGAGACAGTAGTGGAACCATGTGAGTGCTAGGTGATGTAGGCCTAATTGATGCAATTTACCAAGCAGAAGGTGGTGGTTGACTAGATGAAAGGCCTTAGTCAGGTCAACGAACACTCCACCTGTAAATAGACCTACATCGCTTGCTTTAAGGATGTCAGTCGAGACTTTGACAAGGACTGTGGTAGTACTATGGCCCTTCTTGAAACCATGCTGGCAGTCTGTGAGAAGATGATGCAAGTCTAGGTAGGATTGCAGCTGGTTGTACAGGATCCATGCTAGGATCTTAGCCAGGGGGCAAAGAATTGAAATAGGCCTGTAATTTTCCACAGCATGGGTCCTCCCCTATGGAGGGGGACCACCACAGCCACTTTCCAAAGACTTGGCACCTCACCAGAAAGGACTGATCTATTTAGAAGATCACAGACAGGTGCAGCAAGTGCTGCTGCCCCTAGTTTGAGAAACCTGGGTTCTAACGTATCATGTCCAGGGGAGGTCTCTGATTTGAAGTTTGATAGTAGCCTACAGATTTCTCTTCGAGTAGCTAGTTTTAGGTGGAAAGAAGGTCGGGAGCCAAGAACAACATGGTGTTGAGTAGGGATAGAGAAATCTGAGACAGGCAGTAGGTGAACCATATACCTATCTAGGTCAGAGAGGAACCAGTTAATATCTTCAGCAATGGACAGGGAATCTTGAAGGATGTGGACACCGGATGATATGGAGCTGGGACATTGAGATGAATTACCTTTAATCAAAGAGTTTATTTGCTTCCAGAAATCTTTGGGCTTGCTGAGACTCTCAGTCTGAAGTAAGCGGAGTTAGGAATGTCTAGTGCACTGTACCCTATTTTTACACAGATTTCTGAGCTGTCGATAATATAGCCAATCAGAATGAAGGAGACTGTATTTATAGGTTTTCTAAGTGGCATCACGACTCTTCATAAGGGTCCTGATTTCAGTAGAGAGCCAGGGTGCCTTGATATCCTTGGATCTGCATCTAGTAAGGAGAGCATGTCTGTTAATAATGTTTTTAAAGGTAAGGATAAAGTAATCAAGCGCCTGGTCTGTGGAGGGGAGGTGAATAAGGGGAGTCCAATCAGCATTACTAATAGACACTGAGAAATATTCTATGTTAAATTGAGACATGTTCCTGGATTCATGAATTATGGGGGAAGGCATCAAAATTGTTGCACCACATGCAGTAGGTAGGAGAGTGGTCACTAATACAGTCAGGTAATACACTGACTGTTTTGATCCTGTGAACGCAATTAGATAGTAACCAGTCCAGCAGTATAGCAGTACCTGTTTTGGAGTTACATCTTGTGGGCATAGAGATAAGTTGAGTGAACTTTGTGTTGGTGACAAACGCGTGGGCCTTGTTCCTATGGGGAGACAGCCAGCCAATGTTAAAATCGTCACATATTACCATGTCATGCAGTGGTAGAACAGACAGTGATGACATAAGGGAAGGCAAGTTGTTGGTGGCATCCTGAGGAAGGAGGTAAATACATTCAATAAGAAGTTTCTTAACATTGAGTAAAGTTACTGAGCTAAATAAAGATACCACCGTAGGAGGCATGTCAGGGGGAGAGGAGATTACAGTGACATGAAATTTAGACTTAACATAGATAAAGACATCATCCCTTTTTACCTAAATGGTCTTACCTGTAGCAAGAATAGCCAGGGAGATCAATTTCATGTTCTTGTACACAGGGCTTCAACCAGGTTTCCGTTATTCCAAGGATGTCCGGGTTGGCATTAGTTGCCCTCGCCTGAATCTCAGCAATTTTTGGCCGGAGGCCTTGAGCATTTAGATGAGCGATTTTAATGCTCTTTTCCCTCTACGTAAAAGGAGCAGAAGCAGATAATGGACCCTGTGGGCCAGGGTTAACTTCTACATCACCCACTTGAAGAAGGAATAGGGACAGGTATAGGGCCATGAATAACTTTAAAGAGAGTCTGCCTGTGGAATTGACGCTAATCCTAAATACCAAGTGCAAGGAGGATGTGGTGCAGACCCCAAGGTAGTAGGCATCCTCTTTTCACATAAGATGAGTGAGTTGGAAGGGAGGTGTATTGTCGGTGTAGGTGTGGTTAGAATGGAGGGGTGGGGAATCATGATGCAGGGGGATTAGGCACTGGGCAATAATTCTATCGAGCAGTGAAAAGGATAAGATAAACAATAATGCAAGAACACTCCCCAGTTTGGCCATGCTGTAGCCTGACACTGAACAAAGACCACAGGCAGTCTTCTTGAAGCAAAACCTCCTGGAGTTATTTGTAGACCTTAGCTAAGAGATGGCAAAGTAAATGCCGGGGAATAGGAAGGGCTAGGAACTTCGATGCTAATAATCCACAGGAGCATAGGGAGACCTAGATAGATATAAGTCTTTAGCTGGCGTGGGTATAATAGGAAAAGCCAATTTGATGTAGATCTCGTAGATTTTGATAGGGATCTCCTTACCAAGAGGAAAGTGAACGTGAGAGAGGGCAGAGGAAGGAGGGAGAAGCTAACTGCTACTAAAACAGAGAGAGGGAGGGAGCTGATGTAGGCAGAAGGAGAGGTATAGAAACAAAGGAGAAGGAGAGGAGCTAAAGATTCTAGATCATCCGATTTGTTGATCCCAGCAAGGTTATGTTGGGAGACCTAAGAATCAGAGAAGAAGCTCAGTCTTGTAAATAGATATGTGTCTATTTAAGAGTTCTTTGCTAAAAATATCACTAGTAGTAATAGCCAATGGATATTTGCTTCCTATAAGGTGGGCGGATCAATGTGTATTTAAAGGAGGCCTGGGAGGGCTGGTAAAAACCTGTGTCACAATAGCACTTCTTGACTGTAAATCTTCGGCTGTCAAAACGGGCAGGAGCCCCCTTAAATTTAGCACTTTAGCAGAATTAGTATAACAAATTAATGTAGCAGGGTTAGTTTGCTAACCGAGTTTCAGTGCTAGAGAGACAGAAGTTCCTAACTAGGCGGCTGTGCCGAGTCCTGCTCTAAGCTTTACGCTCTACCCGGAGCTCCAGAGCTCAAAACAGTACTATGTGATTGGGTTTGAACTAGGCAGTTACACTGAGTCCAATTCTGAGCTCAGCTCAGACTATTTTAAGATAAATTCTGTTAATTTACTTTTGAATTCTGTTAATATAATTTTATTTCTGGGGAGTTTGCTACAGCATAACAAATTGACAAACTTGAGCCATCAGTATCAGAATTAATTCTCTGGTAACTATAAGAATAATGTCTCTCAGCAATAACAAATTAATTCTCTATTATTTTATAATAATTCCCGCTTTAGCCAGCTAACGATGAGAACACCATACAGTTCCCAAATGGCCAGAGAAGCCTTTGTTAGGTAAAGACGCCAAAATTCAAAACTAAAGAGATTACTGTGTGCAGGGTCAGAGATGGCTGATGTTTCAGAAGGCGTACCTTAATGGTTGGATGACAGGCTGGGAGAAGCTCCTGCAGCTACAGCTGCGGGTTGCGAATACCCAATGGATCAGGGCTCAGACTATGGAAGAAAGCACAAAGGATTAGAGCAGAAAGGAGGGGCAAACGAAATAGGCAGGGCCGGTGGAACAGAAGCGATTAGTGATGTAGGAAGAGGACAAGAAGTGTAGGCAGGACAGATCTGTGGACAAAAGAAAGCAGGACTGTAGAGACAGCCTAGGAAAGAAAGAGAAATTTGAGATTCAAGGAAGGGGGAGGGGGACCAGAGGAGCAAGGGACAGTAGACAGTAGAGAGTAGACAGATGAGAAGGCTGGTCACTGCTACTTAAGAGGACAGCATCATCTGTGTACAGGATCATTTTGCTTTTGCTTGCTGCAGGGAAGTTAATCTGAAACAGACTGAATAAAAGAGGACCCAAGATGGATCTTTGCTGGACTCCCAGTGAGACATCCCTAGCAGAACAGGTTACAATGGGGGGGATGCTGATCAGCTGTGCTTGCTGGGTGGCATCAGGCAGATCAAAGGAAAGAGACGGCCCATGATTTGTGTGGTTCTTTCTTTGAATTTCACAAAGGTTTCACCCACCAAGCACTGAACAGCATCATGATCAGACTGGCTGATAACTGGCCTGACACAGTTGAACACTTTGCAGACTGCCTTGCACTGGACTGACAGTGACACATCTCTCAAATCCACTATCATAGCAACACGTTCGCTTTACTCAGATTTAGCCAGTGTGTAAGACAGAAGAAGGCGCTAGGCAAATACAAACATAAAAAGGCAGTGCTTACAGGCCCATCACTGATGGTTTTTTAGCAGTCGTTCTTTGTAATGTATGGGTCTCTCCAAGCATTCCATCCCGTAATGCCATCAATCTGATGTCAGAACGATGGTATTATCGATTTCTAATGTCAAAATGATGGTATTGTGGGATCTGAATATATCTCATTTTCTATGAGAAAAAGTAACAATCCATACGGCATATTACATTATTATAAAAAGTGATTCTAATAGATTTGTCTACTTAGAGACATGCAGTCAGAAATTTAAAAGTCATGAGTAATAGGCCAAAGGAAGGATTTGTAAGAACTCCCTGAAACCAGGAGAGTGGCACAGGTAACGGCTATATTTAAAGAAGAGATCTAGCTGGTAGAAAATAATCAAAGAATTGGAAGGCTATAGCCAGTAGTTCAAGGGTGTGGTGCAACTGGCCGCACACCCTCTTTTTGGCCTATTTAAGGGCTGCTCTCCTCACGCCACAGCATTTCTTCATTGCAGAGGCTCTGTCAGTCTGTCTTCTCCCTTGGAGCTCACCAGGGGCTTTGCTGTGCTTTGAGCTCTGCCGGTTTGTGCTGGGCTTCTGTTTTTGTGTTCCCCTGCTTTTCGTTTGCATTCCTTTGTTTCTTTTGGGCTTTCTAGTTTCTACCACCTGTGTCTTTATTGTTTATTTGTGCTTACAGTTGTCCCTACTTTCAACTGTCCTGTGCCTATGCTCTCAGGCTATATTTCCTCCGCAGATTTCCCAGCCCTCAATCACTTGCATTTTATTACGTGTTTCAGCTTTCACTGCTGTTTTCCTGCCTACTCTGTATTGCTTCCAGCCTAATCCTTTTCACCTGGTCCAGGCCTCACCCTGACCCTCCTTGTTGCTCTGCATTCTCCCAGCTCTCTCTCTCTTGCTCCACTCAGTCCAGCTTACTTCATTCAGTATTAGAGTTTAATGTGCCCTACTCACTTTATTCTGTGTTTGCTCAGCCTGACCCACCTGTTGCATTGCTCTACTGATATTTTCGGCTGTTGCACTGGCTGCCTGGTCTCAGCTGCAGCTGCAGGCTTTTTAGCAATTTGTTTCTGGATTTCACTATTTTAAACCTCTCAGTCATTACTTTACTTCCCCTGTACCCATTGCTCTGGCAGCTTACTTTCCTATGGCTTGTCCTTCATTGGGACTTTGCATGTGAAGGCGCCTCTTTTGGGGATCCCTACCATACTAGTACAGTTGCTGTTTGTCTCATCATGCTCTTACTTCTACCAAACCTTACTTTTACCAAACCCACAGCAGTCTGTTTCTGATAATAACCTAATCCTGCTTTTATGGCTGGCACATATTTAACTTATTTCATTAGCTGCTCCAGGTTGTGGCGTCATGTTCGTGGCTTCTTTGTTTTTCCTACGGCAGGGAACTGAGGAGTCACAGCAGGCCCCATGACCCCAGGCAGTGGAAGCAGCTTCCTATTTGTAGTGTATTATATAAACCCCTGGCTCACCTGGCCTCCTCTTGCTGCTCTACATAGCCTTTATGGCAATATGCAACCAGCGATTTCAGGCAACTCTCTACCTAAGGGCTTATGGCTCTACCCAGCCTTCTACCATCCCTTCCTGAATAATATGCACCTGGTTTACACAGTTATCCCAGACTTCCTGTCCCTTGCACTACCAGCAACACTCATCTCCTTTCAAGTCTGGCAGCATATCATGTTTACTTGCTTTGAACCACACCTCCTACCATACTGGCTTTGCAGTCTCCTTCTACCTAACTGGCTTCACAGCCTCCTTCCCTTCAACCTTCGGCCCCAGGCTTCACCTGGCCTTGCCGTTCTCGTACTCACAGTACACAATTCAGTTCACTCCCAATTTGGCTTCCTATGGACTTGGTCAGCATGCATTCCTGTGGTTGACAAATGCTTTTTGCCTTACCTAACCCCAAGAGGGTCCATATTGCTCAGCCCAGCCTATGTACAGGTCTTTCCAAATCAGATCTCATTCAGTCAAGACCCATGTGAGGGTCCACGGTGCTCGGTCTGACCATGTCTGCTATCTTAAATCACGACCCTCGTGCAGATCTCATGCTCATTACAACTCACACCTCCACATTTGGAGACATGCCAACCATAACCATTACTTCCAGGACTTGGGGCTAGCCCTGTGGCTGACAGTCTCTGTGTGCACCACGAAGTCTGCATCTTGAGCATGTGAAGCTTGGGGTGGGGTCCTTCTCACCTGGCCCATAGTTGAGAAGGTCCTCGCTCCATGTGGACCTTCAATCATCAACCATGCCAACGACACCTCTTGATGTAGCATTTAAGACTTCAGCGGTGAAGGGGTGGGGCTCTCCAGAGAAGCCCCTTTAGTTGCCCTAGTTGGGTTCTACAGGCACTCTTCCACGCTATTTTCCCTACAACCACCTCTGGTTCACCTGGTCTGTTCACAGATCAGTAGGCCGGCTGAGTGCCTTGGTGGTCGTTACTCTCCTCCTCCCGCCTTGATTGACTCTTGTTGCAGAGTGTGCTCACAACCCTCCACTGCATTCCTGTTAGAGGATAGGCAAGAGTATTCCCTGAAATTGCAATTCCCTTGGATTGGTCTACTAAATTGTAGTAGCAGAGCCGTCACTGACCAAACTGTCCCAAAGCCTGGAGGGAAGGTGACCTAGGCCTTGGATTCCCAGAGGTTTCCTCCTCAAAGGATTTTTTTCCTCTTCTCCATGTTGAGAGTCATAATACTAGATAGGCGTCCTTGTAGTCCTTAGATCATTTAGTTAGGTTTCCGCTGTTGGATGGAGATGGGTGGATTCCCCGTATTTGTCCCTTCTCCCAATTTGGCTGTTCTCTTTCTCCTTAGGAAGTCAGACCTCCACACTTCACAGGCCTCCATGCCTCACAGTCAGACCACTGAGCGTATCATAATTCACATATTGTTTCCTGCCTACTCTACTCAAAACAATCTGATCACTGACCTATGCTACCAACTGAACCCATACTTCTAACCTACCTACGTATAGATCTTCAACTCATTAAGTGTTCAACATAGGTTCATAGGTTCATAGTTCATAGATAATTTTCAAGTTCTGAAGACAATTTGTCCTTAATTGAACTCACCACCTATTTGCTCTTATCGGTGGTATAACATTTTTTTTTATTTCCCATATGTTTATCCAGTTCATATTTAAAACTTCCCATTGTTTAACTATTGACTATGTCTCTAGGCAATTCATTTCAACTATTTATTATTCTCTGAGCAAAAAAGTCCATACTTTTTTTGTTTTATTTATGTCACCTTTTAATCTGTAAGTATGAGATCTAGTTTTTTTGATTTGTTCCTCACTTCTATTATTTCCTAAGACTTCCATTAATTCATTGTCTCTGGTTGCCCTATATACCAGACATAGGTCTCCTCTTAATTGCCTATATTCAATCGAATATAACCCCAAATTCTGTAATCTATCACTATATGTCATATTATGTTGCCCTCTTATTTTTTTTTTAATTTTCTCTGTACTCCTTCATTTCATTTTTTACTCCTAACATTGGTTGCTGCCACAAACTGAGAACAATATTCCATATGCGGACAAACCAGATTAGTGTACAGAGTGAAAATCACCTCGCTGTCCCTACTTTTAATATGGGCTAATATGCGCCCCAATATCTTTTGAAATTTTTCAACTAATTTACTTATATGTCCATCTGTAGTCAGTGTATTTGACATGTATACTTCTAAGTCCCTTTCTTCTACAGTTGTCTCCGATATTTGATTATATCATTTGTATAAATAATTAGGATGTTTTGTACCAAAGTGCATCACTTTGCACTTGAATATATTGAACTTCATTTTGTTTGTGTTTGCCCAATCTACAAGATTATCAACATTTTCTTGTAATTTCTTGCCACTGGAATTATTTTGGACTATTCCCCCTAGTTTGCAGTCATCTGCATACTTACATATCCATGCATTATACTTTGTTTGAAATATACTAACCAGTATATTAAATAAAGTGGGCCCCTGGACAGATCCCTGAGGAACCCCACTCATTATCTCACCCCAGTCTGATTGATATCCTTTCATAATCACCCTTTGTTTTCTATCCTTTAACCAGGATGTAACCTATTCTATTATATTGGCCCCTAAGTTAACTTGATATAATTCTTCAGTCAGTTTTTTGTGTGATACCTTATCAAAGGCCTTAGCATCTTGTATTCTTGTATTCTTTGCTTGCACTGTTTTGGGGCTTTGTTCTAAGGTATCTTTAGCCAAGGGAACCACTCCCATGACACCCCTAGGGGTGGAACCCTCCCCTAGGGTTCCTTGCCTTCATACCCCTATGGGGTGGTATATCCCATGGATAGAGAGGCAAACAGTTACAAAGTTATGTACATTACACAAGCAAGAAAACCAGCTGCACAGGCACATTGAACTGGAAAGCTATAGCCTGTAGTTCAAAGTGGACGGAGCAACTGGCCACACCCCTCCCTTTTGGCCTACTTAAGGGCTGCTCTCCTGACTCCACATACAGCATTTCTTTGACTTCATTGCCCCTCCATCCACCCCTCCTCCTCCTCCTCCTCCAGCGGCTCTCCTTTCTCTCCTATGGGCTTCTTCCTATGGTACCTTTAGCCAAGGGAACCACTGCTGCGGCACCTCTAGGGGTGAAACCCTCCCCTAGGGTTTCTTGTCTTCGTACCCCTACAGGGTAGTATATTCCATGGATAGAGAAGCAAACAGCCACAACGTTATCTACATTACACAAGCATGAAACCAGTTGCACAGGTACATTGAACCATAGGTACTGAAAGGCATCAAGCTGTCTCAAGGAGCAGACCCCCCACTTGAAATGAGACAATGCTTTAGCTGTGCTATCCTGTGAAAATTAATTGCTTTTAAAGCATTTCAGAGTGTGATGCATGAACAACACTACATAAATGTACATTTTATACTTTTTTCCAGCCACACATTACATTCACAGTAAGCCACAACAGAGCATGTGTATATGCAAAAATATTTATTTTATTTTATTTATTTCGTTTTTGTTTACCGGGTAAGTGCACATGCCAGTAGGTGACTATTTTCAGGCACAACCCGGGAGAGTACAAGACAATACATACAGTGGGTGTTTACATAGATAATACAGCTTGTAAGGCAATAAAGTGTTTAGACAGTAAAGCAAAGTACATGACATGAGGCAATGTAGCTAAAATAGCTGTGAATGCACTAGCAAATGGGCAGGAAGGAGGGGTGGAAGAACAATGGGGAATAATAAAAACTGCCATCACAGGGGTAACAAGCCTTTATGTGAAGCAAATAAACAAAATGAAATGATGTAAGAAACCACTATGGTTCTCAAAGGAGATGGCAGTGAAGGTTCAAGAGAAAAAGAAAGCATTCAGGAAGTACAAGGAATATCAGAAGGAGCAGGCTAGAGAACTGTATTAGTTAAAGCAAAAGGAAGCTGGGAAGGCAGTCAGAACAGCAAAGGCCCAAACCAAGGAAAAGACAGCCAACTCAGTTAAGAAGGGGGATAAAATCTTTTATAGGTACATCAGGGAGTGAAGGAAGACTAAGGGAGGGATAGTGAGGCTTAATAAAGGGGAGAGAGGGTGGGCAGAGGGTGACTGTGAAAAGGCAGAGATACTAAACAAATATTTTTGCTCAGTATTTACAAAGGAAGAGGGGGAGGTACCTAAAACAAACAGTAGAAACACTCTGGATACAGAAGTTGATACCAGCCCATTTACAGAAGAAAGGGTTCTGAAAGAACTCTTAAAACTGAAGGTGGACAAAGCAATGGGGCCTGATGGGATTCATCCCAGAATTCTTTTTTTTTTTGAATTCAATACTCTTTATTAAGTTTGACAACAACATATCAATAGCAGTTATGCTTTTGTTCCAGCATTTTAAACATCAAAAATAAAGGGAGAAAAGAAACAACCACCCAAGGACCTACACTAAGCCAACAAGTATCCCTTAGCTAAATAACAAAGCTAAAAAAAAAAAAACATAGACAAACTAATTCTTTCCTCCCTCCCCTCCCAATCTTGTGGGTGCATATCAAACTGTTCACTAGATACTCCAGGTACCAGGAATTGAGTAGCTACTTATAAAAAGATCTGCATACAATCCGCTAGCTTCATTGATGGCACATGAAACAAAGAGGAAGCATATTTAATATAGCATACTTAATGTACTTAGTGTAGAGGGGCCCACAGCTTATTATTTTGCCTAATGCCTCCTTAATAATAAGGCATCTAATTTCCCCCAATTTTTCCTATAGGAGGATAAACGTCTGTTCACCTGTGCTATGAGGTTCTCCACTCGTAAGGCAAAAGTTATCTCATGTAACCATTCCGTATAAGTTAGTACGGAGTGGTCCTTCCAATGTCTAAGCACTAATTTTTTGACTGCCATGGATATTAATGCCATGTGATATCTCTCTCCTTCACCTGTATTCGAGTAGTCTCCCAAAATACAAATTTTAGGGGAAAAGAGACCTTGTAGTCCCAATAGGGGTCTAACAGGGTTTCTATCTGAGCCCAGAGGGGGACAACTGACTGACAAGACACAAAAATGTGCAGGGGAGAACCCTCTTCTTGTCACATCTAAGACATCGTGGTTGAGGTAGCACGTTTATATCTTTGCCAGCCTAATCGAGTGTAATAGAGATTGTTCAAAATACAATACTGTGTAATTCTGTATCTATTCTATGATGATAAATATATAAGTTCTTCCAAATGTTCTGCCAGTCATTATCTCCATCGGGTAAAGACCTCTCCAAATACTGGGACAAGGGATCAATGGGATTTCGGAATTTATGTAATAAACTATACATCTCAGACACTATGTGGCTTAACAATCACCCTGACCTGAGAGAAGAAATTTGCAAGGGTGAACTTTGTTGACATTCAATTTACTAATCAGAGATGTCAGAATCGGTATGCTTTGAATGCCATTTTAGCTGGCCATTGAAATTTATCTAGAATCTCCTTCAGATTCAGAATGCAGTCCGACTTAATAAAAATCATTTACATTACAGTTCGATATCAGTGGCAGCCACTTTCAGTTATCACTGACTTGCTCACGCGGTTGGGGTTGAGACATATAGGTTGTGATAGATCCCCAGTTTGGGAAATCTTAAAATGCTTAAATATCTGGAATACCACTTTCAAAGAGATTCCGAGAGGTAGGGACCAAAATAGTCTGGGAATCTGTTTGCTTGACCCATAAAATAGAGCCTTCGGATCTATATTATGAGATTTCATGAAATCCTGTTCTATTTGAAGCCATAATGGTTTGTACCCTTGAGCAGACTGAGAATCGGCATTGGATAGCCATTTCCCACATTTACTAAGGTGCGAGGCCCAATAATAATATAAAAGGTTAGGAAGGCGAAGTCCTCCATGTTCCTTGGGTTGGGAAAGCTTACTATAAGATTTTCTAATAGATTTATTATTCCAAAGGAAAGTACTTATTCCAGAATGAATACCCTAAAAGTAAGATTGGGGATCAACAAATTTAACATATTCAAGGGTAGAATATTCTGGGAGCACATTCATCTTAATAGTGTTAACCCTGCCCCACAACCGATAGAGGCAACTTAGACCACCTAACTAAATCCTGTTGGATCTCCCCAGAGATCATCTAAGTTTAACTTTCTCATCATTGATGGGCTAAGAGAAATGTGTATCCCTAAATATTTAACGGAACGCTGCCCACTTCATTCCAAATTCGAGAAAACTGCACTGTAGGTAACATGATTGAGAGGGAATATTTCAGTTTTATTGATATTGAGTTTATAGTTAGAGTATACCTAAAGCGCCTCAATCTTGCCTAACGCTGCCCTTAACGATGAAACTGGATTGGACAAATGTAGAAGTAAATCATCCAGACGAACACTGAGATTTTAGGTACTATCGGCTACTGAGATACCCGATATTAATGGTGAGGAGTTTAATGATCTAAGAAGGGCTCAAGATACAAATTAAATAGGAAAGGAGATAGGGGCAGCCCTGTCTCGTGTCTGGCAGCAAGGAGAAAGCATCGACATGACCCCATTGCAATACAACCTGGCTATTGGCTAAACATATAAAGTTTGCATCCATGTGATAAACAATGGTGGGAAGCCCATAGCTTATAAGTGGCCAGAGAAAGGGTCCAGTCGAGCCCTGTCGAGATACTTTTTCTGCGTCGAGGATACTAAGATCATGTGAGGGACAGAGATGCCTGGGCCGTCTTAAGTAGATATTGCAACTTACGGTGGTGATCGACTGGGATCTATTTGCAACCTAATCCAATCTGTTCAGGGCTAATTAATGATAGCCATACCTGTTCAATCCTTTTGGCTAATATTTTGCTAATATCTTAATATCACAGTTTAATAACGAGATGGGACGATAACTAGAGGGAAGATGTGAGGGCTTGCCTGGTTTGAGAAGAAGAATAATAATGGCCTCTAAGAGAGTGGGGTCTTGAGCCCCACCTGCTAATAAGTATTGATATAGACGATGTAAGCCCGGTACTAAGTCACTGGCAAATAGTTTGTAAAAATTTGGAGAGAGCCCATCTGGCCCTGGGGCCTTGTCAGGAGCCAGACTTTTATTAGCGCAATATCTCCTGAGTAGATATAGGAGAAGTTAACAGCAACTGTTGGTCAGGTCTAACCAAGGTAGGGAAGGTGTCAAAGGTATTTAAGCATTTCTCATTCATGGAGGGAGAAGAACTTCCTCTATTATATAGTGAAGCGAAATAGGTTCTGAGCACTGAAATTACTTCCCTCGGGTTGGTTTTAATCTCCCCCTTGGAGTCCTCTATAGAGTTAATGGCCCTTGAGGCCTCTAATTTTCTTAACCTCAGAGCTAATAAGTGACTAGCTTTCTCTCCGGACTCTATGTACTTTGCACGGGATCTCAAAATGGCAAACTCAGTCTTTTCCTGCAATAACATCGAATACTGATTCCTCAGGTCATCCCAGAATTCTAAAAGAACTAAGGGTAGAACTAGTGATACCACTGACTACCCTCTTTAACAAATCATGGGAGGATGGGGTGGTACCAGAGGACTGGAGGAGGGCAGATGTGATTCCCCTTCACAAAAGTGGGAGCAAGGCAGAAGCAGGAAACTACAGACCTGTTAGTTTAACCTCAGTGGTAGGGAAATGATGGAATCACTCTGAAGGAAAGAATTGTCGAGTATCTAGAGGCCAGAGGGGCACAGGACCCAAGGCAGCATGGGTTCACAGTGGAAGGTCATGCCAGACAAATCTGATAGATTTCTTTGACTGGGTGACCAAAGTAGTAAATCAGGGAGGGGCTGTGGACATGGCCTACCTGGACTTTAGCAAGGCATTTGACACAGTCCCACACAAAAGATTAATATACAAGTTAGCCAGCCTAAGAGTGGGTCCCAAGATGACAGCCTGGGTAAAGAATTGGCTGGAGAATAGGACACAGAGAGTAATAGTAAATGGAGTCCACTCTGAAGAAAGAGGGGGTTAGTAGTGGGGTACCATGAGGTTCAGTATTAGGACCAGTCCCTCTTCAATGTCTTTATAAGCGACAATGCAGAGGGCCTGGAAGGAAAAAGTATGTCCGTTTGCAGATGACACAAAGATCTGCAACAGAGTTGATGCACAAGGTGGGGTGGAAAGGATGAAAGGACTTGGCAAGGTTAGAGGAATGGTCAAAGTATGGCAGCTTAGATTCAGTGCTAAGAAGTGCAAGGTAATGCACCTGGGAAACAAAAACCAGGGAAGAGTACAATGGGGTGAGATACTAACAACAACAAAATGGAAAGGGACCTGGGGTAGTTATATCAGATGACCTAAAGGTGGGCAAGCAATGTGAGAGGGCAGCAAGGAGGGTTGGGGGATACTGGGATGCATAGGGAGAGGCATCACCAGTAGAAAAACAGGAAGTTATTATCCTCTGTACAGACAGCTGGTGAGACCCCATCTGAGTACTGCATGCAGTTCTGGAGACCCAATCTCCGCAAAGACATAGACAGGATGGAAGCTGTCCAGAGGAGGGCAACTAAAATGGTGCGGGGTCTGCACTGGAAGACATATGAAGAGAGACTTAAGGAGCTTAATATGTATACCCTCGAGGAAAGGAGGGAGAGGGGGGACATGATAGAAACTTTCAAGAAGCAAGGAATCAGCAAAGTCCAAGAGGGTAGCATCTTTCATAAAAAGAGGTGTGCAAGAACAAAGGGGCACAATCTGAAGATAGAGGGGGGGGTGGCTCAGAGGTAATTTAAGGAAGTATTTTTTTGACAGAGAGGGTTGTGGATGCATGGAATGGCCTTCTGGAGGAGGTTGTGGAGTCAAAAACAGTGGTGGAATTCAAGCATGCATGGGACAGTCATAAGGCAATTCTAGGGGGTGGGGTAGGAAGAAGTAGGCTGCTGGTTAACTAGGATCTGCAGCTTATCCATTAGGTAGGGAAATGGGAAGCCTGGGTGGGCCAAGTGGTCCTTATCTGCCGACAAATTCTATGTTTCTATGTTTCTATGTTTCTATGTGAAGGCACAGATAGAAGTAAAACAGCAATGGTCAGTACAGAAAAACAGCATTGGTCAGTACAGTATGCAACAACTGTAGTAATAGCATAGCAGAGTAGTTACAGTTTCAGAAGCAGGATTATTCCATGTGGAAGTTTGGTTCTACAGGTAGACATAAAGTACAACAAGCAGGAGAGAAAAGGCAATAAGCAACTAAGTGAGTTTAGGGAGATGCTAGAGGAAGGGGAGGGGGAGGTAGGGGGAAAATATAAAATTGGTCTAAAAATCATGGAAATTTAGTTGGGTTAAGCAGTCAGTTGACCATACATTAATACAGCTTATAAAATGGGTAGGGAAAATATTGCATCCTAACTAGTCAGAAGTCACCACCAGGCAAGCATAATAGAACAACAACCCTGCGAGTGGCACTTTTCTGGCAACCAGGATGCAGGGCAAGACATATATCCACACCTGCCAAAAAGTAAAAAAAAAAATTCTGGCAGCCATGCTGGTGCTGTAAAAACAGTGAACACCCAGTACTTACCCTAATAAAAAAAAAAAAAACTTGTTTTTTCATTTTTTGATCACTCCTCCAAACTCAACCAAGGAACCAAAACTATGTGTGTAAAAATATAGAAATGTGTCATCTGATCTTCACTCTATTTGGTTTTAGAGAAAGTGTGTTGTAAACCACAAATTCTCGATTTCAAAAATGACTGCATTCAGAATTGGTCTTGGTTAAAGGTCCCTGCCACACCCTCTTACCCCTGCATGCCTACCCATTGATGCCCATGCTGCCATCTACCCATCCATGGTGCCAGCACTACCACTTCTGGCTCCTTCCATTTCTTTATTAGAGGCATCCAAGGCTATCTCACTATTTTATGTTTTCATTGTTGAAACAAAAGAAATAGAGCAGTAAAACGCAAGCACCGATTACAAGTGCTAAAAGTTTCATTTATGGATGCTGAAAGTCACAAATGGTAGTGGTTTTCAATGTAAACAGACTGAGGGGGTGGCATTGAAGGTCACTCAAAGCCGCAACAAAGTGAAAGCCGCAATAAGCACAATGATAGACTACAAATTTCTGTGGCAACGTGACTGTCGGGTAGGGGAATGTGAGCAGGCCCTAGGGGATGAATAAAGAGATGCCTTCTAGTGGCAACCTACCATTTATACATTAGGAATACACTGTCACTTTAGGAAACAGGGAACTATTTTAAAAAAACAACAAAATTTTTTTAAACTTTAGTCTTTTTGTGTTTTATTTTTTATATCTTACAGCATTACCTTGTGGAACCCATTTTAGTATTTCTCCCCTGCTCTTCGTCAAGAATTGCCATGGGATCTTTTACTTCTACCTGGACAGTGACCACAGATGGGCAGAAAGGACATCGGTTTAACATCTCCTCTGAAGGATGATACCTCACCAGTGCAGTATCCCCCTTGTACTGCACTACAGCGCCAGTTATGGGTATTATCTGAAGTAACTGATGTGGGAGTAGAACCCACAACCTTCCAGCCCCAGAAGCTAGTATGCTACCTAATGAGCCACTAGCCTTGATTTATAAGTGCATTCAGCCACTTCAGAGTGTGGGTTGTGTGTCTGATAAATGTACTCCTCCCCAGGTGCTGAAGGCACTCAGCACAATTGCCTCATGCCTCACCACACACCTTGGGCTGTGTGTTTATCAGACAACAACCCACACCTCATTGTGGCTTATGGTTTACATTAGGCAAAGTCATTCTGGTTCTAAACCTGAGTGGATTTGTTAGTAGCCACATCACACAATGAGTAAATCAATCAACCTACACCCATAGCTAACCTTCCTTCACAAACCTGGCTGCCACCTTTACTCACTTAAATCCTTGAACTGGGCCCAAACAAATTAATTAAATGTTGTTCCCATGATTATCACACTCTCCTTATGCACATAAACAGATTACAAGAATGAATTATTGTTTATTGTTGTCATTACTAGTGTTCCTTTGCTGGCAATAAAAATTCCTCCTCCATCTTTACCTGCTTATCAGGGAACTTTCTGCTGCTTACTCTGCCAGAGATAAAACTGAGGCTAAAATTGAGATTCTGGGTTCACACTCACGTG
This sequence comes from Neoceratodus forsteri, assembly GCA_016271365.2. NCBI lineage: Eukaryota > Metazoa > Chordata > Ceratodontiformes > Ceratodontidae > Neoceratodus > Neoceratodus forsteri. Next base: position 867,994,649 of record CM028130.1, read on the forward strand.
TGTGTGTGTGTGTGTGTGTGTGTGTGTGTGTGTGTGTGTGTACATACAGTAGTATGTTGGTAAAGGAACATTCTTTCAGCAGAATGATGTCGAATTTTGAATCCTTATGTGTCTTCACAGAAAGGCAAATGGATACCTGGAACAGCCTTCCAGACAAGGTAAAGTACTGAAGTGAAAACAGTGGTGGGGTTCAAAAATGCCTGGGGGCAGACACAAGTGAATTGTAGGGGTAAGGAGGGGGGTTGAGTTGTAGATCAAGTAGGGTCTACAGCAAAAATGTGAAGGTTAAAAAAAATGGGCAGACTGAGTGGGACCAGCGGTCCTCATCTGCCATCACACTATGTATCTGCCGTCACACTCTGTGTTTCTATGTATGCGTCTATGTTTCATGGTAAACATTCCATCTTTTGAAAGACAGAGAGAAAAGAAGCAAGGTGAGGAAAGGAGGCAAAATAATACTGTAAAAACAAAGAGAGGAAAGACAGGAAAACTCTGTTACATAGGCAGAGACAGACCAAATTGCTCAAATTAATATCTGGGGCCAGATATTCAAATACATTCAAAACAACGTGCAAAAATTTAAACTGTGCCTTGCACTTGGCTGGGTGCCCAAAGATACTATATTCTGTAGAAAAGCACACCGGCACTATTCGACTGAATATAGAGCCATGTCATCACAATGCTAAGTCACTTAGCGCTGCCCTGACAGGGCTCCTAAAGTACGCCGCCAGAATGGATAGCGCCGGAGCACTATTTCTAATATTCAAAGGGACCCATGCAAATGAACCCATTGGGCATACAAGGTACTCAGGGGACATTTGCATGGCCATTATGGGCTCGTATTCATGTGTAGTGAGGTCAGTTAGTGCAGAGCCACTCCCCCAATTGCCTGGTCCCAGATATATATATATATATATATATATATATATATATATGTGTGTGTGTGTGTGTGTGTGTATATATATATACAGTATATATATATAATATATATATATATATATATATATATATATATGTGTGTGTTTATATATTTCCCTGGTGCTAGTTATCCTCCCTCTGATCCCCAGCCACATAGTACGTATACATATCCCTGGTGCTAGTGGTTCCCACCCCTTCAATCTGCAGCCCCATAAGTAGAAATAAATTCCCTGGTGGTAGTGGTGCCCTCCCTCTCTCCAATCTCAGCCCCAACATAAAAGTGTATATCCCTGGTGGTAGTAATCCCCTCTAATCGCCAACCCAGTAGTACAGATAACCCCTCCTTGGTGTCCAGTGGTTCCCCCCATGGCACTGGGCACCCCCCACTCACAGTATCCTTATCAGTGGTGCCATGGGTGCATATGGTGACTGGCACAGCCCTCCTCACACCTCTTTAGCCAGCCGCTGTATATACAGGCAGGGAGCATGCCTCTTATTTATAGGACAGGGTGACGTGCCTTGTCCTATAAATAAGAAATGTGCTCCGTACATATGGTGACTGGCCAAGGAGGTGTGAGGAGGGCTGTGCCATTTGCCATATGCATCTGCGGTGCTACCAATGAGGATATGGTAAGTAGGGAGTGCCCGGTGCTGTGGGAGGGGAAATCACTGGATGCCAGGAAAGGGCAGGCTTCCACTTAACAGATCGGGTGGTGGGGTACCACTACCACCAGGGATATGCAGTTTTACATCATGGCTGGGATTGGAGGGAGGGAGGGCACTACTACCACTGGGGAATTTATTTCAACTTTTTATGCTGGGGATTGGGGTGACCAGTAGCGTCAGAGATATGTATACGTACTATGGGGCTGGGGCTTGGGGAAGGACACCACTAGCACCAGGAACATTATGTTCTACATAATGGGCAAGTGATTGGTTGGGGGGGGTTGTCAGGGACCACAGAAAGTAGTTGTACTCCCCCTGCAGCCAACCAGCTTAGTGGTTGTATTACCTCTGGCAGATTCTAGGGCTGCCCGGAGTTAAGTCAGGTTTTGTTAGGCACTATTTGCTCTGCATCCAACTCCTTGCTGATGGCCATCCCTATCAGCAGAATAAGTCCTGTCAAGGATTTCATGTGCTACATGACCACTCAGTCTCCCTGGTCCTGTGCCAGGATGCCTCTTGTCCACCTCCAGTGGTACACATGGCTATAGGTCCCTCGGCATGGGTACATGACATCATACAGCACTGCTATGGAGCATGGCACATGCAGTGATCTCCTTGCATCACCTTCCTGGTGACAGCATCATCGTGCCACCTGTACTGTCCAAACACTGGAACCTCATCTTCAATAGGTTGATAGTTCTTTCAGTAACAGACCGTGACTTCTTATGGACATGGTTGTATGCCTCCTCTTCAGCTCCGTGTGGCTCCAGCAATGATGTCATCAGGTATGGATGTAGCGGGTATCTGCTGTCACTTCTGCAGGAAACACATACCAAACACAATCCGGTGCTGGTGACAGGGGACCTCATGATGGGTTTGTATGGAAGAGGACCAGAAAAAAGCAGACATATTGAACAAATACTTTTGTTCAGCATTTATGGAGGAAGGGTTAGGTGACGGGCCACAGATAATGGAAAAGGACATTAAAGGAAGAGAGGTGGACACTAGCCCTTTTACAGAGGAGAGTCTTCAAGGAACTAGCAAAATTAAAAGTGGACAAGGCAATGGTGCCTGACAGGGTACGCCCTAGAATACTGAGGGAGCTCAAAGAGGTGCTGACTGCACCTCTGACAGCCCTGTTCAATCTATCACTAGGTATGGGGGAAGTTCCAGAGGACTGGAGGAGGGCAGATGTGGTCTCACTTCACAAAAGTGGTAACAGGGAGGAGGCAGGACATTGCAGACCTGTCAACCTGACTTTGGTGGTGGGTAAAGTAATGGAATCATTACTGAAGGAAAGGATTGGGAAATACCTTGTGATGAGTGGATTCCAGGATACAAGGCAATATGGTTTCACAGGGGGAAGATCTTCCCAGATAAACTTGATGAAATTCTTTGACTGGGTGATCAGGGAAGTGGATCAGGGCAGAGCGGAGGATGTGGCCTACCTGAATTTTAGTAAGGCCTTCAACACGGTTCCAAACAGAAGATCGGTGAGCAAGCTGGCAGCCTAGGAGTGGGTCCAAAAGTCATAAAATGGGTAAGAAGTGGGCTAAGCAACAAGAGTCAGAGGGTGGTGGGAAATGGTGTTCACTCTGAAGAAGGCAAGGTGACCGGCGAGATGCCACAGGGTCAGTACTAGGCCCATTCATTTTCAATGTCTTTATTAGGGACATTGCAGGAGGGTTGGATGGGAAAGTATGCCTATTCACAGATGACACAAAAATCTGCAGCAGAGTGGACACACCAGGGGGAGTGGAAAAAATGAGGAATGATCTGAAAGTCTGGAAGACTGGTCAGGGTTTTGGCAACTGGGTATCAATGTCAAAAAGTGCAAAATCATGCACCAGGAGCACAAAAACCTGGGGCAACATAACAACTGGGCAGGGAGGTGTTGGCAACCACAAAATAGGGACAGAACCTGGGGGTAATCATTTTTGATGACCTGAAGGTAGCAAAGCAGTGTGATAAGGCAGTGGGGAAAGCTAGCAGGATGCTCAGGTGCATAGGGAGGTGTATCACCAGCAGAAAGAGAGAGGTAGTATTACCCCTGTACTGACCGTTGGTGAGGCCCCACCTCAAGTACGGTTTTCAGTACTGGAAGCCCCATCACAGGAAGGACATAGATCAGGTGGAGGTGGTACACAGGAGGGCAACTAAAATAGTGTAGGGCCTGCCTCAAAAGCCCTATGAGAAAAGATACAAGGAGTTAAATATATACTCTCTAAAGGAAAGGAGGGAAAGGGAGGACATGATAGAAATGTTCAAATTACTCAAAGGTATTAATAAGGTACTGGAGGGTAGCATTTTACATAGAAAAAGATGCTTGAGGACAGCCGGCCCGCCGGTGCAGCAGCAAGGTGTTCATCTGTGACACTGACATCCCAGGTTTGAGGACGGACTCGGGAGTCTTAGGGCCAGCCAGGGGGAGAAGGATTCAGCGTCCCATGGACTGCTGCCTTTCTCTGTGGGGGTGGTGGGGGGGAGAGTGCCTAGCGCAATGTGGCCCTCTGGTGTAGGCTGGGGGTACCACCACAGCAGGCGCCACATGTAATGGGGGCGGGGAGGACACTGGCGTCATTGCATGTCCCTGCCCCCGGGGCAAAATCCGTTAAAAAAAATTGTTGCCAGCCGCTAATGACAGCTCCCACCTCTGCCGCCGCTCCCCGCCATAGTCCAAGATCCACGGCGGGGGAAGGGGCATGGTCCTGTGACTTAACCCTGGGTAGTAAGCCAGGGCGTTGTGACAGTGTTTCCTGGGAGATGGTGCTTGCCAGGCATCTCCACCTGGGGGGGTGAAGCCTGGAGATGGAGGGGGAGTGGCGAGCAGAAGTGGGCAACCAGAACTATCCAGCCAGTGAGGGAGAAAAAAAAAAGATGCTTGAGGACAAGGGGTTGTGTCATGAAGTTAGATGGGGAGACTCAGAGGGGATGTGAGGAAATACTTCCTCACAAAAAGGGTGGTGGACACCTGGAACAGCCTCCCAGTGGAGGTTGCTGGTGCTGAAATGGTAACAGGATTCAAGCGAGCATGTGATAGACACAAGGGGACTTTAGTAATAAGGCAAGGGGGGAAAGACCAGAGATCGAGTAGGGTCTGCAGTGGTACAGTGGGTAAGGACAATAGGGTGGATTAGGTGGGCCAAGAGGTCCTTATCTGCCGACAACAACAACTTCTATGATGCCACACATGATGCAACCTTATACTCACCTAACAGCCACCCATCAATCCGACCGATACTGAGCAGGGCACCGAGTCGGGGTTTGTCTTGGCTGTATGCATCGTGGCATGGGTCAGGGTACCTTGCATAGACAATGGTGATAATGTAATCCATGTCACACACAACCTGACAGTTGATACTTGAGACTCCTTTCTGTTCCTATATGCCTCCTCATTATTGGACAGGCCACTATCCCTATATGTGTGCAGTCTATAGTGGTGAGTATATTGAGCATGCCATGCATGGCATAGAATGTCTGCTTAGTTGGACATACATCAGTCTTTGCTGCTGGGAATCATATATGCCCCTGCACATGGTCCAGTAGGGCATCCATCACCTGCATCAGTACCCTGAACATGGATGACTGACTGACCCCGACGACATCACTGGATACCCTCTGGAGTGACCCAGTGGCATAGTTTGACAAGGCACATAGCACCTTGGTCTCTACCGGCATTGCCCTGAACCGCCATGTCTGTGGTGCAACGGTGTCATGGACCATGTCACACACCTGTTCAATTGTGCCCCAGTCAAACCTGAAGCATTCCATGCAGTGTGTGTCCCACATCATCTGTGTGTCCAACCATGGTCTGAATACCCTTGGGCATGGGACCCCACGTTGGTGCCACTCCTGCTCTGCCTCAAGCAGCAGCATATTCATCAGGAAAATTAAGAAAAAACACCTCTGCTCACTGGTAGGACATATATCCACAATGTTAGGAAACAATAATAGCTGTTTATTGAACATAAAGATTGGACATACCAACGGACTACACAGAAGTTAGCAAGTGCACCCCTTCACAACAAACTGGGCGTGGCCGACTTTTCGTGACATTCTGATGCTTTTTCCAGACAACATTCATCAGGAAGCCTGGACACATCTACTCCTACCCCTATGGATATCTGTCTACCTGTATGTGTCTGGATGCTGGCCTTTTATGTGAGCCAGACCACTTGTGTGTACCTTTAAGAGGGTGTTAGAGGGACCGTCATGCACAATGACGATACCTGTTTGGGCATCACCTGTGCACAGCACAAGGTGTGTCAATGATGATGGCTGTTGCTATGGATCACACCTATTGCTCCTCACCACAGGTTAAGCATCTAGGGTTGTACCCCAGCAAGTTATGGAGGGTGTCAGAGGACTGATACCAAGATGACCCCAATGGGGGAACATCTGGTGCCTGGAGGTCCCAATCTGGGTATGTATCTTTCCTGCAGGGTGCGGTATGGGGCAATGCAGAGGCATGGTATCCCTGGTTCTGATTGCTGTCTCTGCATATTTTTCCTTCAGGACCACCTAGGGCTCCCAGACAAGTTGGTGATGACCATACAGGAGCAGCTCCTGCTGGGGGTTCCCTGTCATGGTGCATGTTGTGTGTCCCATGTGTATGCCCATGGCAGTGCCAGCCACAGTTTTCCATTGTCCTTCCTCTTCCACGGCAACCTGTTCTGTCTGGAAGCCACTACCTGCCATGGTGTGCACCTGCTTACAGTAGCCCTTCACCTGCCATAAGTGTACTTGCTTCACATCACATGCCTTGTGGTCATACCTGGCTTGGTGCAGGCACGTTCAGGGGTGCTGCACATGCTGCTATCCAGCCATGCCTCCCTGATGTGCTTTGCACAATGGGCACACTGCTGTACTTGGGCCACCTACATGTGCCTTTGCATGTGGTTTGAGCATGCCTTCCGAGTGTGTCATTCGTGATGACCATACATATGTCCTTAAGCGCATGTGTTACACACCTGCGCATATGCTGCATAGGCATCGTGCATTAGGCCCAATGGAAGGAGAAGAGGATGAACCACATAAAACAGTAGGAATACTGGATTGAGGGAGGTAGACACTAGTTCATTTGCAGAGGAGATAGTCCTGAAAGGACTTGCAAATCTGAAAGTGGACAAAGCTATGGGGCCAAATAGAATACACCCAAGGGTGGTGAGGGAGCTCAGGGAGGAACTGTCCGCACCGCTAACCATCTTATTCAACAACTCACTGGAAACGAGTGGTTCCAGAGAACTGGAGGAGAGCAGACGTAGTCCTTCTTCACAAAAGCTGTAGGAGGGAGAAGGCTGCCAACTACAGGCCGGTCAGTCTAATATCAGTGGTGAGGAAGTTAATGGAGTCACTTCTGAAAGAAAGGATTGTGAAGACAAGGGTCAGTGGGATGCTGGGGTGTATAGGGAGGGGTATCACCAGCTGAAGGAGGGAGGTGGTGCCACTGTATAGATTGTTGGTGAGAACACACCTGGAGTAGCAGTGTCCACTTCTGGAGACCACATCTCAGTAAGGACATAGACAGGATGGAGGCTGTCCAGAGGAGGGCAACTAAAGGGTGCAAGGGCTGCAATAAAAGCCCTATGTGGAGAGACAAAGGTATCTCAGTATGTACACCCTGGAAGAGGAAAGGGAGACAGTGGACATGATAGTGACCTAAAAATACCTCACAGGGTTGAGCGAGGTGCACCAGAACACTGTGATGTCCAATGAAGCTGGAAAGAGGAAACTTTAGGAGAGATATGAGGAAGTATTTCTTCATGAAAAGAGTGGTGGATGCCTGGAACTGTCTTCCAGAGGAGGTGGTGGGGGAAAAACAATGGTGGCCTTCAAGTATGAATAGGATGGGCACAAGGGAATCTTAAAATCGCATTGGGAGTCACTGAATACCCCATGGGAACTTTCTGGTCCTTCAGGTCTTTGGCTGTTAGTTGCACCCTAGGTATTAGAAACATAGAAACATACACTTTGACGGCAGATAAGGACTGCTTGTCCCACCCAGTCTGCCAGTTTCCCTACCTATTGGATAAGCTGCAGATCTTAGTTAACCAACAGCCTGCTTTTCCTAACCCCCACCAGAATAGCCTAATGTCTGCCCCATGCATTCTTGAATTCCCACTGTTTTTGACCCCATAGCTTCCTCAGGAAGGCTGTTCCATGTATCTACCACCCTCTCCGTGAAAAAATACTTCCTCATGTTGCCACTGAGCTGTCTCCCTTCTATCTTAAAATTGTGCCCTATGTTCTTGCACATCTCTTTTTCTGAAAGATGCTACCCTCTTGGACTTTGCTGATTCCCTTGAGGTACTTGAAAGTTTCTATCATGTCCCACCTCTCCCTCCTTTCCTCGAGGGTATACATATTAAGCTCCTTTAGTCTCTCTCTTCATATGGCTCCTGGTGCAGATCCTGCACCATTTTAGTTGTCGTCCTTTGGACTGCCTCCATCCTGTCTATGTTCTTGCAGAGTTGGGGTCTCCAGAACTGCACACAGTACTCAATATGGGGTCTCACCAACTGTCTGTACAGAGGGATAACAACTTCCTGTTTTCTACTGGTGATGCCTCTCTCTCTACATCCCGGTGTCCCCCATCCCTCCTTACTGCCTTCTCACATTGCTTGCTTACCTTTAGGTCATCTGATATGACTACCCCGAGGTCCCTTTCTATTTTTGTTGTTGTTAGTACCTCCCCCACTTTGTGTACTCTTCCCCTGTTTTTTTTTTTCCAGGTTTTTTTACTTTGCACTTCTTTGCATTGAATCTAAGCTGCCATACTTTTGACCATTCCTCCAACCTTGCCAATTCCCTTCTCATTCTTTCCACCCCCGCCTTGTGTATCAACCCTGTTGCAGATCTTTGTGTTGTCTGCAAAGAGGCATACTTTTTCTTCCAGTCCCTCTGCAATGTCACTTATAAAGACATTAAAAAGGACCAGACCCAGTACTGAACTCTGCGGTACCCCACTAGTAACCCCCCCCTTTCTTCGGAGTGGACTTCGTTTAATATTACCCTCTGAGTCCTGTTGTCCAGTCAATGTTTTAACCAGGCTGGCTAACTTGTTTATTGGTCTTTTGTGTGGGACTGTCAAATGCCTTGCTAAAGTCTAGGTAGAGCATGTCTATAGCCCCACCCTGGTCTACTAGTTTGGTCACCCAGTCAAAGAAATCTATTAGATTCATCTCACATGACCATCCTGCTGTGAATCCATGCTGCCTTGGGTCCTCTGCCCCACCAGTCTCTAGGTACTCAACAGTTCTTTCTTTCAGAAGTGATGCTATCATTTTCCCTACCACTGAAGTCAAACTAACAGGTCTGTAGTTTCCTGCCTCTGCTTTGCTCCCTCTTTTGTGAAGGGGAATCACATCCACCTTCCTCCAGTCATCAGGTACCACACCATCCCTCCCATGATTTGTTAAAAAGGGTAGTCAGTGGTGTCACTAGTTATCCCCTTAGTTCTTTTAGAATTCTGGAGTGAATCCCATCGGGTCCCATTGCTTTGTCCACCTTCAGTTTAAGGAGTTTTTTCAGAACCCTTTTTTCTGTGAATGGACTGGTATTGATCCCCCTATCCAGATGGCTTCTATTGATTGGATTAGATACCTCCCCCTTCTCTTCTTTGTGAATACTGAGCAGAAGTATTAATTTAGTATCCCTGCTTTTTCGCTGTCACCCTCTGTCCACCTACCCTCCCCTTTATTAAGCTTCACTATCCCTCCCTTGGTCTTTCTTGACTCCCTAATTTACCTATAAAAGGTTTTATCCCCCTTCTTAACCAAGTTGGTTATTTTTTCCTCAGTTTGGACCTTTGCTATTCTGACTGCCTTCCCGTTTCCTTCTGCTTTAACTGGTACAGTTCTCTGTACAGTTCTCTGTCCTGCTCGTTCTGTTTCTCCTTATACTTCCTGAATGCTATCTTTTTCTCCCTAACCTTCCCCAGCACCTCTTTTGAGAACCATAGTAGTTTTTTTCCTTCACTTTGAAATGTTTATTTGCTTCACACAAAGGCTTGTTGCCTCTGTGATGGCAGTTTTGATGTTTCCCCATTGTTCCTGCACCCCTCTTTCTTGCCCGTTTGCTAGTGCCTTTCTGAGGCACTCTCCCAATTTGCCAAATATCAGCCCTACTAAAGTCCAGTACCCTCACTTTTGTATGGCTTGACTCTACAGCTATGTTTATCATGAACCACACTGTTTGGTGGTCACTTGTTCCCAGATGGCTACCCACTTCTAAATCTGAGATCCTTGCTCTGTCCCCATTTGGGATTACCAGGTCTAAGATTGCTCCCTCCTGAGTGGGTTCCAACACTAGCTGTCTGCTGCATGCCCCCTGTAGGGCATCAAGAATGGCCTTACTCTTGGATGTGGCTGCAGCAAAGGTGCTCCAGTTAACATCTGGCATACTGGCCGGCTTAGTGGTGCTGAGGGTTGAGGTGCTGGATGCCACACCTCATGCCACACTGGTGACCCAATTTCAGGAGCGAGCTCAGGAGCCAGGGGTTGGCAGGGACAGGTCAGGATTGAGCAGCCATCAGGCAGTTCTCCTCCCTGGGGGGGAAGGGATAGCCTGGTCCACCATCAGCTCCAGGTGGAAATCGAGAGCACTGCAGTGCGTTGGGCTACACATAATCCATGTGGCTGATGCAGGCAGGGTTGCTGTGCACCATCACATCAGGGGTGTCCATGCAAGGGGGGGGGCGTGCAGAACAAGGAAAAAAACATGGATAAGGTGACGGCACCTGTCCTCCATGCCCTACACCAGGTTCCCTCAACTGGCCTTTCAATTCCCCCATGGCCCCTCATGTGCAGCCAGAGACTGCCTTTCTAAGAGTGCCCAAACAGGAGGGATGACCCACCCCAGCAGGGGTAAACTGGGGGTGCTGGCTGTGGAGGGGGGGGGAGAGAGGAGGCACAGTTTGAGGATCCTCAGGTGGGCAGGACAAGGACAGGATGCCTGAGAGAGGACCATGAGGCCATGACGGGAGTGAAATAAAGTGAAAAAAAAAACACAAAAATCATCTGGCATATTCAGGTCCCCCATCAACAATATCTCCCCTTTTTCTGCCATCCTAGTTACAAAGTCATTCTCAAATAGCATCCTCTGAGATTGTGAATGAATTTATGCAGGAGCTAGTGGGTTTCATAGTCTAACAGGTGTTGAATGTCCCCAGACCTTTGGTGCTGGGGGACTTCAACACCAGGATCAATGACAACATTTTGCCTCTTACTCAACAGCTCCTCCAATTGATGACATCACTGGGACTAATACAGGCTGTTGCCTGTAGTACGCATCAGCACAGACACACTCTGGACTTGATCTTCTCATTGAGTCTTGAGATACGTGTGCTCGGGGTTGATACAGTCATTTCTTTGCAGGGACCCCTGTTTGGTTATCTCTCCTGTGGAAACAATCCGAAAACAGCCAAAACATAATCTGGAGCCTCTCAAACTCCTGGAGGTATTAGATGTTTCAGGCATGATACTTACTCGTGTTTAGGGATCTGAAAATGTCATGGAACACTATAATAGTGCTCTTATGGTTGCTTTAAATCTTTAGCACCTCACAGTGTCCATCCCTTGACATCCTGTCACAGCTCTCCCTAGTATTGTGATGAGCTGTGCCAGTTGAAGACTAAGTAACAGAAGTTGGAACTCTTTTGGTGGAAATCCTGTCTGGTGGATGACAGATTACGTTCAGATCTCACTATGGTAAGTATCAGCGGGCAATCACCCTGAAAAAGACATAGTTCCTGTCACTGACAATTGCCACAGGTAGAAATCGGCCTGCTTACCTCTTTTACACTGTGGACAGGTAAATAAATCCAGCCTACTTGCAATCTGTTAGAGTTTTTTCATCTGAAAAATGTGAAGAGTTTGGTAATTTCTTCTCTGACAAGGTGCCCTACATTAGATCAGGTATCATGGCAAGCAGCCTGTCTTGAGCTGGTGGTGCTCAGCCTTTGAAGGACACTGTTGACCTGCCAACCTTGGACAAGTTTCAGTCAGTTGCTGAGGAGGAGGTGCTCTGGGGTGATCGCAGGTTTGTATCCCATCTGTTGTGTGCTGGATCCTGGACCTAACTGTCTGCTCTTGGGCTGCTGGGAGGCCTTGGGACCAGTTATTTCTGACATTTGCTGGCACTCCTTGAATGAGGATATCTGTCCTTATGCTTTAAAAATGGCAGTGGTTCAACCCCTTCTGAAAAAGCATCCTTGGACCCTAACGTTCTGAGGAATTACTGACCTGTCTCTAATCTCCCCTTTTGGGGGAAGATTTTTGAGAAAGTGAGGGAGGAGCAACTTGTTAATCACTTGGATAATTTTAACATCTGTGAACCTCTCCATCGGGTTTCCAGTCTCACCACAGCATGGACACTGTGCTCATCATAGTGACAAATGACCTCCTCATGGTGAGAGATGAAGGACCTTGCTCCATGTTGGTCATCTTAGATATCTTATTGACGTTTGATACCTGAGGCATTATATGGGGGCTCTCTGGCACAGTATTGCACTAGTTTGAGTCCTACAAAATCAGGAGGATGAAGCAGATGGCTCTTGGAAATCACATTTCAGGACTCTCTGTGCTCTCCTGTGGCCTTGTCCCCATGTTTTCAGTGTACATGCTACCATTGAGTGAGATCATTAGACAGTATGGTGTTGAGTTTCACTGTTATGCAGATGATGCTCAGCTGCACCTGTCTGGCATTCCTGATGGGTCTCAGGCAACTTCTGTACTGGGGAGCTGTTTGCCCCAAATTAATGACTGGAAGGCCTCTAATTGGTTATGCGTCAACCTGGGTAAGATGGAGGTCATGATTATCGAGCCAGGCAAGCAGGACCCAGCGATGAAAGATGGTGTGATATCTCTTCCTTCATTGAGCGGCCAGCCATTCAGAGCTGTAGATCTGGTGAGGAATCTTGGGGTCACCTTAGATAGCAGACTATCACTTGAGCAACAGGTAGCAGCTGTTGTCTGAGCTGGGTTTTACTATCTCTGTTAGATTACCTGAAGTAAACCACATCTAGCCCTTGCTGATCTAGCTACAATTGTTTGCGCCTTTGTCAACTCTAGGCTTGACTATTGCAATGCTTTGTACTCAGGGTTATCTGGATGTTTGTGGTGATACCTGCAGCTGGTTCAAAATGCTGCAGCCCGGGTGATTGTGGGTCCTCTTAGAGGGACCACGTCACATTGATTCTGAATGCGCTACATTGTCTGCCTATGTGATGGCACATCACCTTCAAGACATGCCTGATTACATTCATAGCCCTTTATTGTTTGGGACCGGAATGCTTGAAAAATGTACTGGTTCCTTATCACCCAACTCAATCTCTTCATTTCCTTGGTGCAGGCCTGCTCTCTGTCCCTACCTCACACCTGCACCTGCACCAGTCTGGGGACAGGGCATTTAGTGTGGCAGTTATTGTTCTATGGAGTGCTTTACCATGGAAGATTAGATCAGCTCTCACAGTGGAGGCCTTCAAGACTTCGTTGAAAATGTTTCTGTTTACAAAGCCTTCCCAGAACGTTTTTAGATTTTACTGAATCATTATGTTTTTACTGCTGGTTTATTTGTATGCTGCTGAAATCCTATGTTTGTCAAGTGCCCTGAGCCTTCAGGAAGGCATGCTCAAGAAATAAAATTGCCTTACCTTAGTTGTGAAGTGTGTGTGTGTGTGTGTGTGTGTGTGTGTGTGTGTGTGTGGAGAGTTAGGTAGCAAGTGATCAGGTAGGGTCCGTGGTGACAGTATAGGCAGGGAAAAATGATTACTTTACTAATTTGAGTCAGGTTACTATGCATGCATGCATGCACTCTAGTCCCTCAGTTAACAGTCTGACAACACTGGGTACCCAGATTGTTATGTTTGCTGGCCAGAATTGGTGCCCGGCATTGCAGCTGTTGTTGGGGCCCTTGATGGAAAGAAAAGGCAGTTAAACAAGCATAAATAAGGCTTTGGTTATTTGTATCCAGGACCAGTCAGCCCAGTCCTTTGTAACCCTGAAACATACTAGAGCAATCAGATGGTACCACGGAAAGATTCAAAGAAAAGTTGCAGGCAGCTAACCTGAGTTTACTCATGACACCAGTTGGTTGAGAAAGGTCTGGTGATATGAAGACCTGCTGCTGGAAACTGAAGAGCATGGGGAAGCTGGGCCTGTACGATTCACCTCCGCTTCACGGCCTTTCCCTCCAGGTGGCCACAACCTGCAAATTCTTGCTGCTCAGGGGCTGGATCCCCAATCTTGTCTCTTGCTGAGAAATCAGTCACTGGTGCAGAAATGGATGGCTTGGGTCAAGTTTGGCATAGGCCCAAGGCTGGATAAACACTTTTGGCAAAGTTCAGTTTGTTTGCTGGTGAAAACCTCCAGCTGGCAGGCAGGCAATTTCGTCACTAGTAAATAAGGCTCCTTTCTGACAAGCAGGAGTCCCTGAACAGTACGCTGTGACCCACAATAAACATTCAGCACATTTAATGAGAACAGCATTCACTTCTGTACCTCTCAATTCGGTTTTAGGCTGGTTCACTATTTCAGTCGATTCACTGACCAAACCTCTCAATTCACAAAACAGTCTCTCACACAACTCTTGGACCGCACGATTCACATGAGCTTTTCTCAGTCCAGTATCTCAAGCTGCACTTCTGAGTCTTGGGCGAACTGCCACAGTTCAAAGATAAGCTTTGGATTAGTCTGATTACTGCTATCAAGCAGCCCATTGCTGGAAAACAATGGCAGGAAGGCAAGTCAGGCCTTTCCCTGCCAAATCTCCACAGCTCCATTCCTGGAGCTGCTTCTCGATGGCTCGAGCTGGTCACTCTCTCAGCTTTTAACAGCAACACAACACTTTTGTCTAACAGTTCTTGAATTAGCCTGGTTTTCTAGCAATCTGGTTAGCTAGTGGAACGGTCAAGCATAGTTCAGGTGCTCCCATTAGTCAGTTTAGGCACCAACCTGTAAAACTACAAGAACTACAGTTTTCCTTTCCAAGAGGCACTTGAACTAAGGAGCCCTTAAGGTCCTCTGTGTCCCAATGACCCAAATTCCTGAAAGTCCTGGACCAAACATGGTGGCTCCCACTTGGAGGATAAGCTGCAAGTAGGCAAGTTAAAGCAAACACTCTAATTTACTTGTAACAACAAGTTAGAAATAAACATTTACAGTAATAGCTAGAGCTCCCTCTGCTTCACTATCAACCGCAGAGTGGAGCAAATTAGAATGGTGCCTGGACGGTTGCAAGCTTTGAAACACTCAAACCCAGCCCAGACCACTTAATGCATACACAGTGTCTATAGTCTTAAAGCGACAGGCGTGGAGGCATCTCATGACAACTCTTATGCAAATCAACAGGATCAGACAAATGATCATGGATTTACTAGCTCTGCAGGATGTCTTCCTGGCAGTTGGCATTGATAGAACCCTGGGAAACACTTGAAGTAAGCCCCCAAATTGGGGGGGGGGCGACAGCTCCAACCCCAGTTGCACATATCCTGTCTAGAGTAGAAAATCGCCCTCTCAGCCTCTAGCAGCAGGGGTCCACTAGACAGATCATAGTGCAGACGTAAGCAAAAAAATAAAATGAAACCTCTTAGTCACACATAGTTAGTATATGGTCCCTGACATTGCTGACAAGCTCCTGTCTACTAAACTGAGTGCGCATCCATGCTCACACGCTCTGAAGAGGAACTCTTTTTCAGTGTACACAGATTCCCAACGAAAAGGAAACATTTTAAAGTCTGTCTATCTATCTATCTATCTATCTATCTATCTATCTATCTATCTATCTATCTATCTATATATCTCTATCTATCTATCTATCTCCCTTTTTAAGTACTGTATGTGCTTTTAGAAAGATTTTTCTCACACATGCTATGTAAGTGCAATAAGACACTTCAGGGTTGTGTGATTATGGTCAATAATCACACTTCTCTCTCGGGTGTTTAAAGGCACTCAGCACATGCACCTCATGCCTAGTGCTCACCTCATGCATGCTTAGTGTCAGTGGCTCAGCAGGCTGCACACTCATCTCTGAAGTTGGAAGATTGTAAGTTTGTGGGTTTTAGCCCCACACCAGGAACTAGGGGTAAAATTCCAATACTGATATTGTGCTGCAGCATGAGGGGGTGCTGTATTCTTGAGGTGCCACCTTTTGGATGAGATGGTAATCCGAGGTCCCATCTGCCCATTCTGGTGGCTGTTCAGGTGTACATTAAAGATGTCATGGCACTTATCAAAGAGAGTAAGGTAATTTCCCTGGTGTCCTGGCCACATTTCCTCCATTCACTAAAACAAATAAACAAACAAAAAAATAAAACAAAACATACCAAAGAAACACCATCTGTACAACCGGTCCAGCCCAAGCCTGTGTTTCAGGGCTTACCTGTGCGGCCGGCGCCACACCAACACCCAGTGGACAACTTGCTCCTCTCCTGCCCATTCTAGGGCAGCCTCACCCGGCAGCTTCCAGGTACATCTCCAGGACTCCACAACTCCTGTGGCTTTGATTCTGATTGGCTTGCAGCTCCTCTGCCTTGTGCTGATTGGACACCCCAGGCCCAGGACAATCTCGATTGGTGCATTCCAAGCCAGCTTTTCTGGCGGGCTCTCGACCTACTGTTTAAACTCTGTATTAGCCTAGACTCAATCAGTGATCAATTATTTGTGCTAATTTAGACTCCCTCACTGTAATTTCACCTGTCCACCTGCCCCCACTCCAGCCACTATTAAATACATCTCCTCCCCCACTCCACTCCTAAACCACTCCCCCCAGCTGCCTTACTGGTTTCCTCTCTCTCCTGACCTTACTTGAGTGATTTCCCACTCAACCCCACCCAGTCTGACTTATCATTCCCTCAGACTCTCAGCTAGTTGTTTTCACTGTCCTTCCCACACCACCTAAAAAAAAATTTGCACCTGCAGTTAGCTCTTTCCTCCACACCTATACTCTTTGCTCTCTCTTCTCAATCCCTCCTTAAACTCACCCTGCAAATCCTTACCCACCCAGGCACAGCTCAACCAACCCCTCCCCATTTCCAGGTATGTACCCACCTACTAATCTAAAACCACTTGCTTTGCTCATGCCCATACTCTTCGTGCTCACCGGCCTGCCTTGTACTGGCCCTATGCTGAGAGCCCTCCACACCCTGGGGCACACCTCTGGGTATGCCTATTGCACTGTCACCTCAGTGCTTGACTCAGGCCTGCCTCCCACCTGCAAGCCTCATGACACTCTTTGGCACGCCTGACTCTGGACCCAGCAGACCCGTCTATGCCCCCCCCATACTTCCAATCAAACTGGTCCTGCTCTCTGACATAAAATCCTTTAGAATTTGCCCTAAGAAACAACACAAAGTCAGCGATAACACCTCAAAAAGTACTTGTTTAGACTTGCCTTCCTGCTGCTTTTACTTTCTGGAAACATACACCCCAACCTGGGCCCTCCCCACAACCAAGGGATGTGTGTGTCCAGAAGTCAGGCATGCTAACTATTGCCTCTCTAAATATCCACAGTCTAGTAGCTAATTTTGATAACCTCCAGACCTAGGTAGCCCTCCACATCCCTGATGTACCATCCATTATAGAGACATGGCTCTCCCCTAGGATTCCCAATGCCAACATCAGCCTCCCTTGCTACAGGATTTTTAGGCAGGAGTGCTTGTCAAAAAGAGGTGGAGGCTGTGCATTCTACCTCGAAGATGGCCTTCAGGGCCTATTACATAATCCTCCCAACCTTGGGACCTTTGCTCAGGTGTCAGCGTGGCTCAGTTGGTAGCACATCCACCTCTGGACCAGAAGGTTGTGGGTTCTCGTCCTACACCGGGATGGACTTGCACCTAAAAATCGCTGGCATCCGAGTGCAGTATTGGGGGGGTGCTGTACTGCTGGGGTGTGCCGTCCTTCGGACGAGATGTTAAACTGAGGTCCCTTCTGCCCATCCTGGTGCTGTCCTGGTGGGTGTCCAGGTGGAAGTAAAAGAACCCAGGGTACTCTTTGGAAAGAGCAGGGTACATTCCCGGTGTCCTGGCCAACATTCCCCTTCCCATGAACTGGTTTATGCAATCATCCAGGCTGTGTGTGGGTGATGATGTGCGATATGGCCGCCACCACACATTCAGTCACTTCACTACAAGTCTAGCATTGCTTGTAAAGCGCTTTGGGATACTGTATATGAAAAGCGCTATATAAATACTGATTCTTCTTCTTCTTCTTCTTCTTCCTTGCCGTTAGGGTCCTCCTTGGGTCCCAAAGCAAGTCTCTAATACTGCTATCCATCTACATATCCCCAAAAGACTCATCCCAGGGTCTCCAAGCTGTCATTGACTACCTAAGTAGCCAAACTCCAAGTTCCAAGGTTATACTGCTTGGTGACTTTAATACTAACTGGCTTGCCCCTGAGGCAAATCACTTTAAGGATACTGTCCAGGCTGTCCACTTCACACAGCTTGTTGACGCCCCCACCTGGACTAACTACTGGACTGGCACTAGCACCCTGATTGACTGGGTGCTCACCAATTGTCCAGAGCACAGCTCTAATGCCTCTGACCTCCCAGATAATATCAGCGACCACTCCTCTGTTACGTTCAACTGGACCAATAAATTCACCAAACCACCTCCTAGAACAGTCACAGAGTCCTCAGGCCCGGTCAAGCTGATCGCTTTAGAGGTGATCTCCATAACGCCAGCTGGTCAGCCATATATGGGGCACCTGACATTGATAGTGCGTTGGACCACTTTATCCTCCAATTCAGTACTATCTGTGATACCCATGCCCCCATAAAAAAGTGGAAAATCAAGGGCCATTACAACCCCTGGATGAGCCCTGACATCCTTGATCTTATGAAATGCCGTGATCATCTCTGGCATACAAACAGAGTGAAAGGGAAGCAGTCTGACACCTCAAAGTACAAACAAGCCAGAAATAGCTGCACTAGGGCCATCCATGTAGCCAAAACCTCTACTACAAGGAGGCCCTGTCCAAACACTGGAATGATGGTCATAAATTCTGGGCAAACCTCAAAGAGGTCACTGGCAAGGTGCCCAAAACTGTCACAGACATGATCAGTGTTAATGGCTCCCCTAACTTTGACCCAAAAACCATAGCCGACACCTTCAACCTAGCCTTTACGGACCTCAGCCATGTCCTCCCTCCCAACTTCTTCCACCTGAGCAACCTCATCATTGGCTCACAGTCCTCTGCACATTCCTTATTTTGGTTCAAGACCATCTCAGTTGGGGATGCTAGGAAATACCTTCAGAAGGTGTTCAGTAAGGGGAGATCCAGTGGGGACACCCTTGATCTGAATCTAATCTCTCTCTTCCTGGAAGAAATCCTGGCTCTGCTCACCCACATCCTCAACTTGTCACTTCGACTAGCTGTATTCCCTCATAAATGGAAAGCTGCAATAGTCACTCCAATGCATAAGAGTGGGGACCAGGCCCTTACAGAAAACTACAGACCCATCTCCTTGCTACCACCTCTATCAGAGGCCCTCGAATGAATAGTTGCAGACCAACTGGTTGAATATTTAGACAAGTACAAACTCCTCTGCCCTAAGCAGCATGGCTTTAGGGCTGGGCACAGCACCACCACAGCTCTTCTAGAATTCATGGGACACATCCACAAAACACTTAATCATGGACAACTTACCGGAGCAATTTTTATCGACTGAACTAAGACATTCAATACTATTAACCATGCCCTCTTAACTGAGCAAATTGCCTCAACAGGCCCAGCTCCGGAGGCAGTTTTGTGGTTCTGCAGCTACCTGGACCATAGATCCCAGTAAGTTAGAACCAGTTCAACCCTCTTGGATAGCAAACCTGTCTGCTCTGGTGTCCTGCAGGGGTCTATACTGGGTCCCCTCCAATTCAGCTTATTCCTGAATAGTCTCCCTCAAGCCAGCCAGTGCCGCGTCTTACTCTATGCTGATGATGGAGTCATCTTCATACATGGCTCAAATCCTGTTGAACTGGGGCATCAACTTCAAAGTGATTTCACCTGTCTTGAGAAGTGGTTCATAGATCTGCCTGGATTGGTGGTAGTTCAGGTGGATGTTACAGATCTCATGGCACTTATCAAAAAGAGTAGGAGAATTTATTGAAAAATAAATCATACAGAAGAAATATACAAATATTCAGAAAAACAACTTAGTAAGTACATTCATGTAACAGGAAAATCTGAAGTGGTTACCCAAGGCATGTTACGCCAATATGCTTCTAAAACTTGTTGCAGAAAAATAATACATTCTTTCTGAAAAATAACAGACAGTTCCCTAGTAACATTCTGAATAATTATTTCAATAGGAGTGTCCTTTTGTTGCAACATAAAGCCACATCTAGCAGTCCAGATATACAATTTTAGTACTAAACAAACAATATTCAGTGTGCCTTTATGAAAACACTTCCAACCAGAGTGGAAAATACCATGCATCAATTCTTCACATGTCATCGTGGAAAAGATTGGTACAGACCAAGTACTTGCTAGAATTGACCTAAATGTCTTTATAAATGAACAAAGAAAAAATAGGTGTTCAATGGTTTCTTCTGCTGAGACACAATTACCCTAATACAGCCTCATTCAGCATGCTGCTTGTGTTTTTGATTGCTTTTCACATTAATCTTACCATGGCAACTAAGCCAATGGAAATCCCACAATTTCCTTGGAACTCTTTGTTCATTTAACAAGGCCAAATGGGTATTTCTTAGATGCATAGGCTGATGGGGAAAGTTATTAGTTCAGTAAAATGGGTAGTAGTTATATGATGGTACAGCTGTTTTCTTTATTTCCAAGTAAAGTATGGCTAGAGACCCCCATAATCATAATTTTATAAAAATTTCTCTATAATAACCAGGAAGTGTAGGATTATGCTTCAAGTGTGTGACCATGAACCCTTCCCAAATAGAAAACCATTGTTGAACCATATCATAAAAATATGAAGTCCAAAACTTATCCTGATTTATCACTAGGAGCAGAAGATTAATATAAGAAAACATACAACTAAAAAACACTAATGGGTTTATCATATTCAAACCCCAAGATGAGTATGGTAAATAAATAATATTCCTCTTTATGGGATTTAGCCTACTACCCCATACTGCCAGAAAAAAACAAACTCAACAAACTAGCTTCCAATTGTTTTGGGGGAGGAAAAACCTTACTGACATACAGAAATTCTGGTAAAAGCTTCATTTTAATTAAAACCACACGTTTCTTTTTAACAAGTTTCCAAGTATTCCATTTTGACACTATCATATTTCCAAGTTCAATTCTTAATGTCCAATTTAATAAATCTAAATTACCTGCACCCCAGAATAATCCTAGAATCTTAATAGGGTGAGAAACAATGGGAATACCAGAAATCTGAGGGTCAATTTGAGATTGTGTTCCCAAATATATACCTTGGCTCTTAGATGCATTTAAACTAGCCCCTGATACCGAAGAATAAATAGTACAGACTTTTATTGCTAGGGATATTGACTGTACATCTGGTTAAAGAAGACATAGGTCATCAGCATAGGTAATACACTGTGCCGGACTCGGTAAAGACCCTATTTGCAAGGATCTTATTCTAGGATGAGTATTTATACTTTTTAATAAAGGATCAATACAGAAAACATAGAGGAGTGGGCTGAGGGGACAGCCTTGCCAAATTCCCCTATATACTGAAATTATTGGTCCAACATGTCCATTCACCATGGGAGTTACAGTAGCAGATGCATATAACAGTTTAATCCATTATATAAATTGATCCTTAATATTATAGAATCTCAAAACGTCCCACATATAACAATGATTAATAGAGTTGAAAGCTTTACTTTGATCTAATGAGCATAAAAATTCTTCCACTTCCTTCTTTGTGCTTCTAGTAGTTATTTCTCAAAGTAAGAGGAGATGTTCCAAAATATTCGGGTGTTTCACTGAACAAGCTTGTGCCGGACTAATCACAAATTTGCTACTTGTTGTAACCGCATAGTTAAAATTTTTGCCATTAATTTAAAATCTGTATTTAAGAGACAAATTGGTCTCCAGTTTGTTAAAAGACTTGGTCTCCTGTTTTATAAAGATAAACTAAAGAACCCTGTGTCATAGTGAAGGGTAAGGCAGTCTTTAACATTGAAGAGAAAACCTATGCCAATTCTTGAGCCAAGATTTCTACAAAAAATCTGTAGACCTCAGTAGTTAAACCATCCTTCCCTGGGGACTTATTTATGGGCATAGATTTCATAGCCAGTTGTATTTCAGAAGAAGGAATATTCTTCTGTAGTTCCTGTTTTAAAGTAACCAGGAACTCTGGAACCTCTATATTTCCTAAAAATTGCTGAATACCATCCAATTCAATGTTAGTATGGGAAAAAAGAGGTTTAGTATGCATATACACAATATTCATAATTTCATCATGTATATTATGCATATATCCTAATGAATCTTGTAAGCTATCCATTCTTTTTGACTTCACTCACTGGTTACAGGTATCATATGGACAAATATTAGAAAGAGGTCCTTGTAAACCAAAATTTTGTTGGAAGGATAAAACAGCAGCTTTTCTCTGATGAAATTGAAACATGTGTTCTTTAAAAGAAGAAATCTGAGCAGTGTAATCATGCGTAGAGACAAATGATAGAGGAATTAAAGATTGTAGTTGTTGTCTATGTCAAAAATATGTTAAATATTGGATATCTGTATCTTTCTTAAAATTTAACAAAACAATCAATTCCTTGTTTCCCACCACTGTATCAGTGAGTCATTCAAAAAAAAATTGTTTTTTTTCGCAGATAAAAAATACTGTATTTGAGTATGACAGTGTTCCTTACTTAATAATGAGGAATTGCATTTCCATAATCCTTGTCCTATCTGAACCCTAGGTCCTAAGGTAAGAAAGCGCATAGAGTGATCAGAATATTCCACTGCCTGCACTCCGGCTGCAGAAATAAAGGAATGTTGGGAGATAAAAAAAAAAAACTATCCTAGTAGGACCTTTACAAAAAGTTAGCACTACTTTTTTAAGATGAGATAACATGGCATCAACCAAATCTGCTTTGTGTAATATGTCAGATAAACAATTAGAGTCACAATAAGATTTCAAAGTTTTAGTCTGTGGCCCCTTGTCCCGTTTATCCAATCCACAACTGAAATCTCCTCC
Source organism: Neoceratodus forsteri (assembly GCA_016271365.2). Taxonomy (NCBI): domain Eukaryota; kingdom Metazoa; phylum Chordata; order Ceratodontiformes; family Ceratodontidae; genus Neoceratodus; species Neoceratodus forsteri. The sequence goes on from CM028130.1 coordinate 868,017,369, forward strand.
CCAAATTACTAATTGTGCCGTGTATAAAAATGGCTGAATTATTTTGAACAGAGACACCCTATCGGCCTTGGATTGCATGGCATAGATATTAATAAGACGAAACAACTTGCCCTGAACACAAATATCTACTAATAAAGCCCGCCCAGGAACCAGATCCAGCAATTTTAAACATGTAAATTCAAGGCCTTTAAACAATATCCCTACCCCTGAGCATTGGTCTGTACCTATCGACCAAAAAAAGGCCCCACATACCAGGCATTAGTAGCATTATGAACATCAAGCAGAGTATGCAGTCTTGTATCCTGCAAAAAATAAATACCTGTTTTTTCATGAATTAAAGCAGAAAAAACAACAGTCCTTTTCCTCATACTCTTAATGCTACTCACATTCACAGAAGTGAGAAATAGAGTCATAAGAAAAAGAGGGAGGTATATCCCAACAGGAAAAAACAAAACAAAATCATTTTTTTTTACCCCACTTCTAGTACCCAACCTAGATTTCAGTTTAACACGAGATGGGAGTTTCTTCTTCGAGGATTCTTTATGGGGAATGGTCTGTGGCACCTCAGTTTGATCCATCTCCCCATCCCCTACCATAGAAGATGAATCTGAAAGTATTTCAGAATCACAATCTGCAGTAGGAAGAGCCTGATACCAATTTTGAAGGGAAATAGCATGTGTTTTAGCTAGTTTTACATCTGGAATGGATTTTTCCGACCTTTTCCATGCCAAAATACCTTTTCTTGTATTATAGGCTAGAGGAGGGGGGCATAACTGTTTCTGGTACCTCTGGAGGTAGAATCACCATTTCTAAATCCGTATTACCCTGTGGTTGAGAAAAAGGTGTAGGAAGAGGAGGTGAATCTACCAAGGGGTCCACCTGTAGTTCCGTAACTGGTGCTTGGAGAGTCCTAGAGAGTGAGGAAGGCATTGGGAAAGTAGAAGAAGGGGGGAAGAAGGAAGGGGAAGACAGCACAGGCTCAGACTGTTGCCGTTGGGCTACTGCTATGAGCAGCCGTTGTTCCTCACAATCTCCACCAGGATTTGTACTATGAGCGGCCCAAGCACAACTTTGATAAGAATGCCCCTTGTCATCGCATAAGCAACAAACCATTTAATTTAAACAATTACTACTGACATGGCCTAATTCGTTACAGAGAGAACATCTTACTTTATCACAAATACTGCTCATGTGGCCCTCAGAGATGCATTTATAGCAGGCCTTTGGTTGGCTTGCATAAAACAAGACTCCCCTGTCACCCCCAAGGAAAAAGGAATTTGGCAAATGTTTAAGACCATCACTAGTTTAAGAAAGCAAAACTTTAAATTTCCAACCCCCAGTCCAATAATGTTCACCATCAAAGATAGCGGTGGGTCCATCCAGAACAGTGCATCTTTGTTTTATCCAGTATGTTAAATCCATCACACTGATCCCTTCATTACAAAACAACACAGTTACACAATTTATAGCAGGTTTTCTCAGCGGTATTGCTTCAAAAGGAGTCCACAGAGGGGAGTTGTGAAGTTCATTATATTGTTTCCAAAAACGCTCTAAACCAGTAGTAGTCCTGAAACTGATATCAAATATGTGTTCGCCCAACACATGAATTAGGGCATATATTTCGGTAGCAAAAAATCGTAAGGAATCTTTTATCAGTGTTTTACCCATGTAGACATGATCTGGAACACAGTCCAACCCTCCTTTATAGAGTAAACAGACAGCATTGTGACGTTTAGCAGGGGCTACAGGTTAATGAAACAGGGAAGCAAACGATTTTTTAGGTGCATCAGGTTTAAGGTTTAAAGGGGCATCTGGGACAGGAAACTCAGGTTGAGTTGGCAACACATTTGCACTCGATATGGTGTCAGAAACATTTGGAGAAGAAACAGTATCAGCACTAGATACTATAGTCTGATCTATAGCCATAGAAATTTTAATGGGAGATGTACCTGAAACCCAACAATTATCTTTTTTATTTTTCTCCCACCCTGCAGCCAGCAAAGCAGCATCTACAGACCATGGCTCTTTAGTGTTGGGCTGCAACAACATTTCCGAAGTAGAATATGCTTTTGAAGCAATCAAGACCTGGTGTGTAGTGTCACAGGCTGACTCACGTGGCAAGGACTTTGCTGCTGCCATGTCAGCGTTTGCAATCAGCTGTGCAGTCGAGTCTGACAGCGGTGAATTCTGCGCTTCTGAAAGCTTCACCGCTAGACGTTTAGGGCTTACCAGAGGAGACTGTTTTGAAGGAAACTGTTGCTGCTGTGTTGAGGAGAGTAAATCTTCATCTGAAACTTCATCCTCCATCCAAGTTCGAACAGCTGGTACGGCATTCAAGCACTGAATGTCCTTGCAGGTAATTCGATTAGCCAGCAAAGCTTCTTGCTGATTGATAACTTCCAACAGTCGGAGTCTCTGACATTCCAAAGCCAAAAATTAATTGTCGTCTAAATCCTGAGCCATCTTCAGTATTTCATCTTTATCCATATGCTCCTCAAGAATCAGGCCTTTCGCCCGCTCCGCTTCCAGGCAGTTGAGAAGCAGAAGGTGTAACGAACCCTCCTGCCTCTTCCACATCCATCTCCTTTGCAGAGTCCTCACCAACTGCCGCCATATCTGACAGCAGCAGTGCCCACTACAGAGTAAGAGATTTTCCCCGGTGTCCTGGCCAAATTTCCCTTATTCACTAAAAATACTACCAACAGCTTAATCTGGTTCTAAGTCAGTTGGCATTCATCTGTATCCCCCTCCCCTGGGTCATGCCTGAAAATAGGCAGAAGTTGTCTAGTGCACTTACCCGGTCAACAAAACACTAAAAAAAATTAAAAATTAAAAAAATAAGCAAATTATGAACTATAAAAAACTAAGATCATGCTGTTCAGCAACCCCCATAACAAACATCGTAACTACCCTTTATCAATATGTAATGTTGCTGGGGCCTTCCTGGAACTGGTCCAACATTTTAAATACCTTGGGATCACTATTGACAACTTATCCTACACTGCCCACACTGACAACACTGCCAAAGCAATCAACAAACGTATTGGGCTGCTTTATCATCACAGGCACAGCCTTAACCTCAAAGCCCTTAAAATAGCAGTTCACAGCTCGGTAGGTCCCCTTGTCAACTACGGCCTGCCTATATACTGTAAGTCTCAGCCACAGATACTGCCCTCCGGCACTTAAAAACTGCCTTAATAAAAGCTTGCCAGCTAACCTTAAGAGCACCTAGGCTGACTCATACCTGAGATTTGTATACCAATGTGCATTGGCTCCCTCTCTATGCCCGACTAAAATTTCAAACCTGCCTCCTGGCAAAAAAGATCAGCCTTGGTACCCTTCCGCCCGGGGTTAGTCAACTCCTGTTACTTTGTATTATTCCATGGCACACATGCAGCTCTGAGCATCAGTCCTTCATTATGCCGAAATGCAGCACTTCCCAAGGTCAAAGGTCTTTTGCTCACCGTGCCCCGCTGTAGTTCAACTCTCTTCAGGAAGATCTTGTGTGGCAGCATACATTGGGTGCTTTCAAATCCCACCTTAAATGACACATTAAATGATGCCCGCTGTGACTGTCACTCATAGCTTCACCTCCCCTCCTCCAACACTGATACCCCCTTGGGGCCCCTCTCCCTTTTCCCCCTCCTCCTTGAGACCTGTCCCCACTTCCCACCCACTCACCTCTCACCCTTACCCCCCCTGCTCCTTCCTGAGCCTTCCCCTCAACTCCCAACCTCTCACCTCCTACCCCTGCTCCCTACCTTTCTCGAGTCTACTCCTTCCTCCTTGCCTCCTATCCCATCACTCTTACCAGCTGCCTTCACACACACCTACCCTTCCCTTTCCCAGCTTAATTCTTACTGTATCACCTGCTCTCTTGGCACTTGGGGCTCCTCCCCTTCCCACCCTGCACTTACATTCTCTCTACTAACCTGTCACCACTGACAACTGACTGGTACTCACCATCAGGCATCTAATACCTGTAAATCTATTATTTGGCCCCCACTCCCCCTTATCCTGATTTGTATTGTTTGCTCCATTATATAATTCCCTCTTCCAGTCCTGTGTAATTTTGTACTACTATGTTTTGTATTGTGAACTTGATGTGGAACCTATGCAAAGAGCTCTGAGCTTCAGTGGTGTAATCCGAGATTGTAATAAAATAAAAAAAATAAAATAAAATAATCAGGTTCAATTTCAGTTGGTTACCATCTGTACCCAATGAGGATGAAAACAGGTAGAATTACCTAGTTCTTCTTCCCAGTCAACAAAACCTAAATAAAAATTAATAAAAATAACAATACCCTTGAGAGTCATGTGATTATTGATCTACTGTATAATCACACACCCTGCTGTGCATTATTGCATACAAAGCTACACTTTCTGAGTTGTTAAAGGTCCATGGTTGCACCTTTTGCCTTACAATCCACCCAGGGCAGATGCAGTTATTAAAGAATATCCACACACCCTGTAAGGTGTAATTCTTCATTTATTGTTCTTATGGATTCTAGGGCACCAATGTTTTTTAATTTTTTTCTTTTTCTTTTTAGTCCCACTGAGGCTGCCCCTCTAGATCAGATACAGACCACTAGCAGATTTCAGTTCCAGTGGATATAAAATAAGGCTTCACAGATTAAATATTCTGCTGAAAAACTATTTATTGGGAAGTACAATGAGAAGGCCAACAGGCAAAAGCCTCTCCAGATCAGAAACCTGGTGCTCTGTCCAGGGTTGAAATCCCCCCCCCCCGGGCAGGTTTTCTTCTCTCTCTTTATACTCCCACCACCCTTTGCAGCTTTTTTGGAAAGGGATCCCTAAGTTTCCGTTGACTATCACCAGAGGTCCATGCCGTGATCTCCTGATGTTACTGATGCTGGCAACAATGCTAACTGCCTCTTGCATAATGTGACTGGAGACAGATCTCATCCCCACCCTATAGACATCCAGGTCAATGTTGCAGGTTGCCTCTGCCTTTGCCCTGCCCAGTTTTGATCATTGGCCAATCAACACTCTAGACTAGCATGACTGATGGGATGGGAGAAAGGCTAGCAGAACTTGAAGAAGTTCTGACCCTTATTAAATAAGAACCAGAACACGGGGAGGTTCTGATTTGTCCTGATTTGTTTTGATTACTTATACTAATTTGAGTAAATGAGATAAAATGCACAAAAAGAGGCCAGCCTCTGTAGTATTTAACATAAAGGCCCAAAGGGAATAATTTAATTAATTATTTGTGTGGAAAGCAAAGTAAAACTGACAAAGCAAATTAATCAGTAGCTCCTTTATGGCCTCCGTTTGTGGTATACTTGCTTGGGCCCGTGAGTGCTGCATGGTGGTGGTGGGGGGGAGGAGCTGCAGGTACCTACTACTGAACTTACCAACCAATACCAAGCAGCTAAGATAGTTGGTATTAACCCTGGGTGTATTATTATAATGGCTGTTTCAAGACAGGCCAGGCCAAAAAATGGCAAATGATCAAACAAGTAGCAGTAAAAGCCCGCCCACCTTACCCATGTGATGCAGCTTCATTGCATGTCCCAGTGTACTGTGGTATGGTACACTACCTTGTCCAGCAGATGTCAGTGTGGCTCAGTTGGTAGCACATTTGCCTCTGCACCAGAAGGTCGTGGGTTCTCGTCCCACACTGGGATTGGACTTGCACCTAAAAATCGCTGGCATCCGAGTGCAGTATTGGGGGGTGCTGTACTGCTGGGGTGTGCCATCCTCCAGATGAGACGTTAAACCGGGGTCCCTTCTGCCCATCCTGGTGTTGTCCAGGTCGAAGTAAAGAACCCAGGGCACTCTTCACGAAGAGCAGGGAATATTCCCAGTGTCCTGGCCAGCATTCCCCTTCCCACAAACCGGTTCATGCAATTATCCAGGCTGTGTGTGGGTGATGATGTGCGATATGGCCGCCACCACACATTCAGTCACTTCACTACCAGTCTAGCATTGCTTGTAAAGCACTTTGGGATACTGTGTATGAATAGCGCTATATAAATGCTGATTCTTCTTCTTCTGTTTTCTACTACTTCTACTCAGTAACATCTTTATGAAATATACTGTATGAGATACAGTAGACATCATACTTCATATATAAGTTGATACATAGCCTACATAATGCAAATGGTCAGGAACTCATAAAAGACGACAGGACATAATTCACTATTGTACATTCATTTAGGCACATGGGATAGTGGATGACATATTATGAATAAAGTCCAGTAGGATAAAACCATAGATAGTTAACATTATCACCCACTTTATGACTCTCAAATCAATTTACTGGGTTTTCCCACCCCTCGCACAATAGCAAAGCTATTTGGAGGGCTGGCTGTCCCTGAGGCTAGGTTTAGAAACATAGACGTTGACAGCATATAAGGACCGCTAGGCCCATCCAGTCTGCCCATTTCTTTTTCTACCTTATAAATGTGCCATTGGCCTAGTATTTAAAGATTGCCTGGGCTCAGTTAAGTTATACAAACTGCCACCTCCCCACCACAACCACCACTGTCCTGGCACTCCAAAGTTGCCTAGCAGGGAAAAAAAGATGCTTTACAGAAAATTAATCAGTTCACAAACTAAGTGATGCTGAACATTGCATCATTATCTAACACTGCATGACTCTCTGGTACATACCTAGGAGAGTATCTTATAGCTATTAATGAACTAACAAGAACCAACATAACGATATTCCAATCCTTTTCCTCCACCCTACAATCTATTTTATCAAATTTGATCACTGTTTAGTGCACGCTATTTGCAACAGTTAAGATGCAACATAGAGCTGCATCACATTACCAAGCAGACCAATATTTCATTATTTACTTTTTATATTGGCTCACGCATGAGCAGCCAACATATTGCGGTAGTAGCTGATTTGGAGGTGCGGTCACTATTGGGCGAATGCAGAGCATGCATCAGTAGGTGCGTCCCTCATTCCCCAATCAGGCAGCATGCAGATGCCACATCAGCAATGTAGAATGTAGCCACTAGATCTAGCAAAAGGTCTGCTGCAATGAAAGCGGAGTTCTCATGCTGTGTGACCACAACACACCTCCCGATGTGCACGCAACACTGCTGCCACCTCCTGTCAGAATGCCAGTGGGGAAGCCCACTCCCCATCAGCATAATAATCCCCCCTGATGTTGCCTACAGGGGAGCCCACTCCCAGTCGGCATTATGTAACACTCCTCCTGCTTTTGTTGTGTGCCAATGGGGGTGCCCAATCCCAGTCAGCATACTGTCAACCCCCCCAGCTTTTGTTGTGTGCTGACGGGGTGCCCAATCCCCATTGGCATAATGTAACCCTCCCTTTTGTTGTTGCCATATCGAGTGCCTAACTCTCTACCGCTACAGCTACCCCCAAAGAGTCCATAGGCATGCTGGGAGCCCACCCCCAGCGTGCCACATGCCCCTGTTAAAGAAAACAGTCCCGCAACGTTTTTTTTTTTTTACCGTGTCAAAAAAGAAAACGTTCCTTCACTGTCTCCCTGCCCCCCTCCCACAACCCGTGCCCCCATCCACTGCGCACCCTTCCTCCCCACTACTCTCTCACCCAATACTTACCTCTGGAGTCCAGCTCGATGATCTTCGGTGGACCGGGAACACGTCTGCACTCTTCAAAACTGACCGCTAATAGAGGAAATGGCGGTAAGCTGTATAATGGAATAAATAGGTTTTTTTCAACTTTGATGCATATCTCAGAAATCTTTTGGAATTTTGGCATTAAATTTTCAACATGGGGTTTTTGGGACCCCCCCATGAATTCTGGCACTGCCATGGCGTTAATCGGCCCCAAAAGGTAACTTTGTGGTCACTGTGCGGAATCAACTTTCGGGACCGATTAATGAAACAACAGTGCCAGTATTCATGAGGTGGACTCTCAAAAAGCCTATGTTGCAAATTTGGTAAAAAAAAAAAAAAAAAAAAAGACTGTTTTTATTTATTTATTTATTTAAGAGTTTTACCAGGATGGCATACTGAGCAGAGTACCACTCGCTTCCAGATGCGCCCTGGGGGTAGGGGAGATAGGGATTAAAAAATTACAGAGATACGAAACAGAAATACAGGAACAAATACAACAGCAATTACAACAACTGTACAGTTAGTAATGGGGAAGAATACAAAATATGATGGGGTACAATTTGGCATGCACTCCTACACTTTGTTAGCATTAAGGAGCAAGAACAGTAATGCACCAGTGATGGGTATCCCGTAGGACAGAAAAATAATAGACCCCTAGCTACTACCTAAGGGCCTGAATGCCAGGCAGTGTAAGTGTCAGATTGGGATGAAGGAAACAACCTTTTGTAGGGGCAGCGATAGAGCCTGTGACATCAATCAAGGAGAGAGCAGCTCAGTAGACAGGCATGGTACTGGGACCTAAAAGAGCTATTTGCATGAGCAATTGGAAGAAAAGTGTATCTTTAGTAGGGAGTTTAGATGTAGTGGGCTGGAGGTGTGTCTAATGATGCTCAGCAAGGAGTTCCAAATCTTTGGCATACGATATTTAAAGGCGGCCTGGCCAGAGGTGGTGGACATATGCAGGACATGTAGTAGCCGGGAATCAATGTTCCTGAGCAAGTAGGCTGGTGGCGGGGGGGCTGCTAGGGCTGCTGCAAGGTAAGGAGGGAGGGTTTGTGCCCAAAATTTAGCTGTGGTCCTAACACAATGTGACAGGCTCCGATCATGAAGGGATGGAAGGTCTAAGGACCGGTAAAGGACACAGTGATGGGTTGTGGGGGGGCAGTCAAGGGCAAAACGACAGAAGGAGTGGAAAAGAGGATCGAGTCTGGCTAGGCAGGACTTGGGAGCTGCACTGTAGACCACGTTCCCATAGTCCAGTATTGGCAGGATAATTTTTGGACAATTTCTGAATACGTTTGCAGGGGGATGCAACTTTTGTGTCGGTTTGAAGCGCCCAGCTTGGGGTGCAGTTTTTTGTGAATAGAATTGATAAGTTCTGAGAAATCTAGATGCTGATCCAGCCAGACCCCAAGATATCTGAAGGACTTACAATCCTCCAGAGGAGAGCCATCGAGGGTGTGGAATATAAGGGAGATGGGGAGTCTAGTGAGTTTTGCCCTTGTGCCGAATGTGAGGGAGACAGTTTTCTTGGGAATAAGAAAGAGTTGATTTGAATGGAACCAAAGCTGGAAATTTTCAAAGTCCTGTTGCAGCCTGGTTGCTACTTCAGAAGGGGATGAGTCTGAAGCATACAGTACTGTATCGTCAGCATACAAGTGAATGGATGTATGTGGGCAGACCAGGGGCAGATCATTCAGAAAGATGGAGAACAGTATTGGGCCAAGGACGGAGCTTTGCGGGACTCCTGTAGTGACGGGGGGGGGGGAGCGGAGGAGCTAATTTGGACCGATTGGGATCTGCCTGCCAGATATGAATTGAACCAACTGGTGGCTAAATCTGATAGGCCTGCTAGGGAGAGCTTGGACAGTAGCAGGGTGTAGGAGACCGTGTCAAAGGCATTAGCAAGGTCGATGAAAATGGCTGAGGTTATTTCCCCATTATCCATTCCCGTGAGGATGGTGTTGGTGAGTCTTAGGAGAGAGGTTATGGTGAAGTGTGATTTCCTAAACCCAGCCTGGTATGGGGTGAAGAAGGAGCTGGAGTCGAGAAAAACAGAGAGCTGGGAGAGGACAAGGTGCTCCTGTAACTTGGCTAGGATGGGGAGAAGGGAGATAGGGTGGTAGTTTCTTGGTGAGGATGGGTCACTGCCTTTATGTAGGGGGATAACAGTAGTATGTTTCCAAGAAGAAGATACTGAGCCCTGCATAAAGGAGAGGTTAAAGAGAGCAGCCAATGGGCTAGCAATGGCTGGGGCAGATATGAGGAGCATTTTGGAGTCAAGACCCAATGGGTACTTACTTTTGGCGGGGTTGAGGAGCCCTAGGGCTTTTAATATCTCTGAGGGAGTTACTAAGCGAAAGAAGAAATTTGAAGACAGGGGCATGGCAGGGGTTGAATTTGATGGCTGCAAGGGGTGGGGCCGGAGAGCGGCAAGAGGGTGGATGCCCAGTTTATGAAATAGGAGTTTAACTCAGTGTCCACTGTGCTCGGCGCAGTGACATTGTTTCCTGCTATGTTGAGGGCTGGTGTAGGGGGTTGGACCAGTGTGGACAAAAGGGATTTAATTGACTTCCAGAACTTTGTTGGGTGTTTGAAGTTGGTGTTGAAGGATACCTTAAAATAGTTTGATTTGGCCTGATGGATTAGACTTGTGCAGGCATTCCGTAGTGACCGGTAGTGTTGTAGATCCGTTTGGGAACCTGATGCTTTATAGTTTTTCCAGGCGCAGTCCCTGAGTCGAAAATGATCAATGAGATCAGTGGTCACCCAGGGTAAGTGGGCACCTCTTACTCTGGATCATCTAAGTAGTGCATGATGATCCCAGATAGCCAGGAATCTCATCGAGAAAAATTCCAGGGCAATGTCGATATCGGGTGCACTTGGGATGAAGGATCAATCAACGTTATGTAAGTCAGTTAGGAGTGCGGTCAGGTCCAGGGATTTATAGGACCTGGTGAGCAGAGAGCGGAGTGGGGTGGAGCTTTAGGTTTGAAAATTTTCCGCACCATATAAATCATGTGGTGATCACTGACAGAGTCCAATAGAAGACCAGCGGTGAGTACTTGATGGGGGTGCGAGGTCAGGGCCCAGTCCAATAGTGTATGTTTGTTTGATTTGTGGTTCAGGCGAGTGAGTTCCGTTATTTGCTGGGAGAGGTTTAAGGCATTTACTTGGCTTCATGTTTTAGAGCTAGTAGAGGAGAGCCAGTTCTGGTTGAAATCACCAAGAATGTGCAGCTCTCCACCAGAGATGAATGATTTTAGAGTGCTCAAGTGGTCCATGATGTCTAGCAGCTGGGTATCCGGGGAGAAGTAGGACCCTGTGATGTAACAGGGATTTGTGTGAGGTAGTGAGATTTTAATGAGCAGAGAGTCTATAGCTTGCATGGGTACAGGAAGACTGATTGGGGTAAACTATAGCCTATAGGAGATGAACATGGCAGTGCCCCCACCCCTCTTTTTACCTTGACGGTCCTGCTGAATGAGGGGGTATCCAGGGATTGAGAATTCAGCCTCCCAATTATGGGGCTTTAGCCATGCTTCAGTAATGATTAGGATATCAGGGCTCAAAGAGAGTATGTTTGGTTGAAGTGCCGTGAATTTGTTAAGGATGCTGCATATATTTAGATGTGCTATTTTGAGGCCCTTTGGTAGATGGGGCATAGGGGGAAGGAAGTGGCCATTATGGAAGGGGGTGTACCAGGGTTGCGCTCTATGTCGCCGGCTAGGAGGAGAAGTAGTAATAGTTGTTTTAAAGCCCATTGAGACTTGCAGCGGGCAGAGTGTTGCTGAGGTGTATGCGGGCATAGCGAGTGGTAGCTTACAGGTGAGATGTTTTGGGCCTGCAGCCCCACATGAAAGGAGAGAGGGAGGATAGCAGCTCCAAGTATACCATAGTGCATGTGATATGGTAAGGGCTTCCCAATAGAGAAGGTTGCTTGGTAGGGTTCCTTAGCAATTATATTATCCAGTATTAGGGGGCTCATCTGCTGTTGCTGTTCTGGGTAGCAGGAGGGTGGGAGGGATGATGTATGCATGAGTAGGCAGACTAACACTAGAGGAAGCGGCAACATGGTAGACTGAAATTTGGCAACAGCAGCTGCAAGAGCGGCCACTAGTGTGGAAGGAATATAAGCTGCAAATGCCAAAGTGGACTGATTGGTTCTGCACCCACACGTGACACAGTCAATAAAACTAACAGCTCGCCAAGGGCAGTGGCAGGGGTAGTGGGGAACCCAGCGCGGAGTGCCGGCGGGGTCTTCAAATGCACAGCAACACAAGCAAGCACCTGCACAGCCTAATCCTGTTCCAATCCATACCTGGGGAGTTTTCTGTCTGTGTGCGCAGGGGAAGGCAAGACATCTGACACCCTCGTGACCACCAGAGGAGCTGGGACAAGCTGGGGAGATAAAAAATGCACATTAAATAAGGAAGGGAGAGGGAGGGGCTCCACAATTCCTCAGTACTGATTGAATCCAAATTAATAAGTGGTATGATGTTACTGATTTGCACTACGAGCTACAGAGCATGCAAATAAAAATACTTTAAATTGACTACAGCTTCACATTTACCCTCTCTGGTACGTTTTTGTACTAAACTAAAAACGCTTTAATTTGAAACTAAGCTCGTTTTCTAACTTTAGCCTCAGGGAGTAAATACATAAGTAGAGAAGCTGCACATAATTACTTAAAGTAACCCCCAGCATTCCCAAACCAAACACAAGTGTTGGAAAGTTCATAGGAAAAAACTATCAGTTATACTATGCCGATCGAAAATCAGAATCTTTGCTTGAAAAAGCCACCAAGTCCAGATGCACAGCAACACAAGCAAGCACCTGCACAGCCTAATTCCGTTCCGATCCATACCTGGGGAGATTTCTGTCTGTGTGCTCGGAGGAGGGCAAGAGATCTGATGCTCTCGCGACCACCGGAGGAGCAGGGGAAAACTGGGGAGATTTTGTCTATGTGCTTGGGGGAGGGCAAGAGATCTGACACCCTTGCAACCACTGGAAGAGCTGGGGCATGCTGGGGAGATTTCTGCCTGTGTGCTTGGGGGAGTGCAAGAGATCTGACATCCTCATGACCACAGGAGGAGCTGGGGCAAACTGGGGAGATTTTGTCTATGTGCTCAGGGGAGGGCAAGAGATCTGACACCCTCGCAACCACTGGAGGAGCTGGGGTATGCTGCAGAGATTTCTGCCTGTGTGCTCGGGGGAGGGCAAGAGATCCGATGCCCTCGCAACCATCGGAGGAGCAGGGGTAAGCTGGAGAGATTTCTGTCTGTGTGCTCGGAGGAGGGCAAGAGATCCAATGCCCTCGCAACCACCGGAGGAGCTGAGGAAAGCTGGGGAGATTTCTGTCTGTGTGCTCGGGGGAGGGCAAGAGATTTGACACCCTCATGACCACCAGAGGAGCTGGGGCAAACTAGGGAGATTTTGTCTGTGTGCACGGGGGAGGGCAGGAGATCTGACAGCCTCGCAACCACTGGAGGAGCTAAGGCAAGCTAGGGAGATTTCTGTGTGTGTGCTTGGAGGAGGGCAAGAGATCCAATGCCCTTGGGACCACCGGAGGAGCTGGGGCAAGCTGGGGAGATTTCTGTCTGTGAGTTCAGGGGAGGGCAAGAGATCCGATACCCTTGTGACCACCGGAGGAGCTGGAGCAAGCTGGGGAGATTTCTGTCTGTGTGCTCAAGGGAGGGCAAGAGATCTGATGCTCTCGCGACCACTGGAGGAGCAGGGGAAAACTGGGGAGATTTTGTCTATGTGCTTGGGGGAGGGCAAGAGATCTGATGCCCTTGCAACCACTGGAAGAGCTGGGGCATGCTGGGGAGATTTCTACCTGTGTGCTTGGGGGAGGGCAAGAGATCTGACATCCTCGTGACCACAGGAGGAGCTGGGGAAAACTGGGGAGATTTTAGATTTTATCTGTGTGCTTGGGGGAGGTCAAGAGATCCAATGCCCTCACGACCACCGGAGGAGCTGGAGCAAGCTGGGGAGACTTCTGTCTGTGTGCTTGGGGCAGGGCAAGAGATCCGATGTCCTCACAACCACCGGAGGAACTGGGGAAAACTGGGGAGATTTTGTCTGTGTGCTCAGGGGAGGGCAAGAGATCTGATGCCCTCGCGACCACCGGAGAAGCTGGGGCAAACTGGGGAGATTTTGTCAATGTGCTCGGGGGAGGGTAAGAGATCCGATGCCCTCACAATCACTGGAGGAGCTAGGGCAAGCTGGGGAGATTTCTGCCTGTGTGCTTGGGGGAGGGCAAGAGATCCGATGCCCTCACGACCACCGGAGGAGCTGGTGCAAACTGGAGAGACTTTGTATGTGTGCTCAGGGGAGGTCAAGAGATCCAACTCCCTCGCAACCACCGGAGGAGCTGAGTCAAGCTGGTGAGATTTCTGTCTGTGTGCTCGGGGGAGGGCAAGAGATCCGATGCCCTCGCGACCACCGGAGGAGCTGGTGCAAACTGGAGAGACTTTGTCTGTGTGCTCAGGGGAGGTCAAGAGATCCAACTCCCTCGCAACCACCGGAGGAGCTGAGTCAAGCTGGTGAGATTTCTGTCTGTGTGCTCGGGGGAGGGCAAGAGATCCGATGCCCTCGCGACCACCGGAGGAGCTGGGACAAGCTGGGGAGATTTCTGTCTGTGTGCTCGGGGAGGGCAAGAGATCTAACACCCTCGCGACCACCGGAAGAGCTGGGGAAAACTAGGGAGATTTCTGTCTTGTGATTGGGGAAGGGCAAGAGATCTGACACCCTCGCAACCACTGGAGGAGCTGGGGCAAGCTAGGGAGATTTCTGTCTGTGTGCTTGGGGGAGGGCAAGAGATCCAATGCCCTCGCAACCACCAGAGGAGCTGGGGCAAGCTGGGGAGATTTCTGTCTGTGTGCTCGGGGGAGGGCCAGAGATCCGACACCCTCATGAGCACCAGAGGAGCTGGGGCAAGCTGGGGAGATTTCTGTCTGTGTGCTCAGGACAGGGCAAGAGATCCGACACCCTCGTGACCACTGGAGGAGCTGGGGCAAACTGGGGAGATTTTGTCTGTGTGCTCAGTGGAGGGCAATAGATCCAACGCCCTCACAACCACCAGAGGAACTGGGGCAAGCTGGGCAAATTTCTGTCTGTGTGTTCGGGGGAGGGCAGGAGATCAAACGTCCTCACTACCATGGGAGGAACTGGGGCAAGCTGGGGAGATTTCTATCTGTGTGCTCACGGGAGGGCAAGAGATCCAATGCCCTCGTGACCACCAGAGGAGTTGGGGCAAGCTGGGGAGATTTCTATCGGTGTGCTCGGAGGAGGGCAAGAGATCCAATGCCCTCAAGACCACTGGAGGAGCTGGGGCAAGCTGGGAAGATTTCTGTCTGTGTGCTTGGGGGAGGGCAAGAGATCTGACGCCCTCACGACGGCCAAAGGAGCTGGGGAAAGCTAGGGAGATTTCTGTCTGTGTGCTCGAGGGAAGGCAAGAGATCCTATGCTCTCACGACCACTGGTGGAGCTGGGGCAAGCTGGGAAGATTTCTGTCTGTGTGCTCGGGGGAGGGCAATAGATCCAATGCTCTGATGACCACTGGAGGAGTTGGGGCAAGCTGGGGAGATTTCTGTCTGTGTGCTCGGGGGAGGACAAGAGATCTGATCCCCTCGCAACCACTGGAGGAGTTGAGGCAAGCTGGGGAGATTTCTTTCTGTGTGCTCGGTGGAGGGCTAGAGATCCAATGCCCTCGCGACCACCGGAGGAGCTGGGGCAAGCTGGGGAGATTTCTTTCTGTGTGCTTGAAGGAGGGCAAGAAATCCAATGCCCTTGCGACCACCGGAGGAGCTGGTGGAAACTGGAGAGATTTTGTATGTGTGCTCGGGGGAAGGCAGGAGACCCAATGCCCTCACATCCACCAGAGGAGCTGGGGCAAGCTGGGGAGATTTCTTTCTGTTTGCTCGGAGGAGGGCAAAAGATCCGATGTCCTCGTGACCATCAGAGGAACTGGGGCAAGCTGGGGAGATTTCTGTCTGTGTGCTCAGGGGAGGGCAAGAGATCTGACGCCCTCACGACCACTGGAGGAGCTGGGGAAAGCTAGGGAGATTTCTGTCTGTGTGCTTGAGGGAGAGCAAGAGATCCGATGCTCTCACGACCACTGGTGGAGCTGTGGCAAGCTGGGGAGATTTCTGTCTGTGTGCTCGGGGGAGGTCAAGAGATCCGATGCCCTCACGACCACTGGTGGAGCTGGGGCAAGCTGGGGAGATTTCTGTCTGTGTGCTCAGGGGAGGGCAAGAGATCCGATGCCCTTGCAACCACCAGAGGAGCTGGGGCAAGCTGGGGAGATTTCTTTCTGTGTGCTCGAAGGAGGGCAAGAAATATGACGCCCTCGCAACCACCAGAGGAGCTGATGGAAACTGGAGAGATTTTGTCTGTGTGCTCAGGGGAGGGCAGGAGATCTGATGCCCTCACAACCACCAGAGGAGCTGTGGCAAGCTCAGGAGATTTCTTTCTGTTTGCTTGGAGGAAGGCAAAAGATCCGATGCCCTCATGACCACCAGAGGAGCTGGGGCAAGCTGGGGAGATTTCTGTCTGTGTGCTCAGGGGAGGGCAAGAAATCTGACACCCTTGCAACCACTGGAGTGAGCTGTTGCTGTGAGATTTTATGTTTAACGAGCTGCAGGTTGCGTACTTCCACACACGCTCATGACTTCGTAAATTTGTAATATTTTCACCCAGATTTTCAAAATTGACATTTTTCCACACCTCCTTATGAACAGTACAGCTGTCATTTTACATATTCTGGCTGATATCTGTTTTCGCACATCTGGTGTAGAATAGAGTGGTCACTGAGGAAAAATCAGTTTTTGGGACAGTTTCAGGAAATGACGGTGACACTCTTCATGAGCAGAAGTCCTAAAATTCCTATGTTGAATATTTGGTGACAAAATTCCATAAAATGACTTTGTTACAGGTGTGCATTGCTTAGTTTCCATGCATCCACAAAGTTTGAGTGCAGAGTGGGGGAAGGGTGCTAATGGTCTGACCAGAGGCCTCAGCTACCTGATTGTTTCTGGAAGACTTGGGCTGGTCCCACCCTTGGTCCATTATTTCCTTTATACCAGGGGTTCTGACATCACTTCCTCAAATAGGCAAAGGATATGTACCTGTCATAGCAAAAGCAGACATCCAGGAAAGAAACAGCAGCAAGTGAAGAGGTGACTGCTCTCTCAGTGGAAGGGAAGTAAATGCAAATCTAGGAGCTTTCATTATTACTTCTTTGCATTGATATTGCATTGGGGAAAGAAGGAGTAGGAGTTTGAAGATGGTTGTGCAATGGCTACTTAAAGTCTGTTTTTGAGTGTGGATAGGAAGGATAGGAATATAAAAAGCGTTGCTCAATATATCTAATCGTGCAACAAAGGAGGTAAGGAAATAAAGAAAATGTTTTGCACTGATAGAGGAGGAGAGGGAGACTTGGGGAGTGTTTGGTATCCTGCATCTGGAAGGGTGGGGTCGCTGGTGGGCAACGACAGCAATGGGTGGGGTGGTAGGCTGCAACAACTGCGTGCACCAATCTTTCTAAAATTGCCTGGAGTGTGGAGGATGTTTAGTGTGCAACCACAGAAAAACTTAGAAAGGAGATTGAAGGTCTGCAGGAGGAACTAAGACAGGCAAGGCAGATTGGGGGTGGGTCTAGCCCAATACTGGAGGGAGGAAGAAGGGGAGATGAGGGAGGGTGATTTAAGTCAACAGTGGTGAGGAGAGGGTCAGAAGAAAGGTAGCAGAGACAAAGGGGCCCAGGCCTGGAAGGACAATTGCTGGGGAAACCAGGTCAGGAGACAAAAGACAAATGGAAGGAGGAGATAGGGACTTGTGAGGGGAGGCGAAGAAGTGGCAAAAGTCATGGAGTGGAAAGGAGAGAACAGGTTACTATGAAGAGAGGGAGCGGGCATTTGTGAAGGGCCTTCAGAAAATAGTTTTGCACTGCTAGAGAGGAAGAAGGTGGAGGAGGGAAATGATGAAATTAGAGGAGTAATTGATAAATGCCTGGACCAAACTGGAGCGGGGAAGTTCTGCTGGGAGAATTGCAACAGGGGTAAAGGGGAAATAATGTGCAGGGAGGAAGAAGAGGAGCTGGAAATGAGAGAGGGAGATGAATGGAAGCAAGCAGGGAGTAAGAGGGGTGGAATCTTAGTGCTGGGGGACTCAATACTAAGAGGAGTTAGGTGGGGTAGCAAGGGGGAGAGGCATAGTCGCATTTGGGTGGAGGCCATGCCAGGAATGACAGCGGAAAGGGTGGGACAGTCTGTTCTGAAATATGCTAGAAGGGGTAGGGACAAGCCTAATTTAATTATACATCCTGGGACAAACGACCTGGCTGACAAGACAGTAGATACAGTCCAGAGGAGGTTTGAGGAACTACCACAATTATGTGAGGGGGCTGGAAGATCAGTAACTTTTTCAGAGATACTTCCTGTGCCAAAAGCAAGCACAACAAGAAAGCTGAGAATAGAATAATTTAATGGATGGCTAAGAACCTGGTGTTGTGCTAAAGGGTATGGGCTGTTGGCGGGGTGGGGAGGGACCTGGGAGGACAGTAGTCTTTATGCCAAGGACAGACTACACTTGAGTGAGGAGGGAAATAAAGTGTTGAAACAGAGGATGGAGGAGTACATAGAGGAAGCTGGGAATTTAAACTAGGAGTGGGGGGTGGCAGTTGGGGAAGAGATATGCAGAGACCACAGGTTGGGAAACCATATGAGCTTACCCCCCATAACAGTGACAAAGGACAAATGGCAAGTACTGTTGGTGATGCTAGGAAAGGAGGGCAGGATGTGGGGGGAAGGGTGGAAGGTGGTTACCCTTAATGCTAGGAGCCTTGGGAGGAAAACTGCAGAGTTACAGGTTCTCATGGCAGAGGGAGAGGTGGACATTGCAGTCATCATGGAAACATGGGCCACCCAGTACAATGACTGGGACCTGTCTGTACCAGGGTACAGATTATTTAATAGGAACAGAGTGATTGGGAAGGGGGGGTGGCACTATATGTGAAGGAAGGACTGAAGTGTGTAGGAGGAAGGGTAGGGAGGTAGTAATGAGTCACTTTGGATGCAAACCAGGATTCCAAGAATAGGATTCTTAGAATGGAAGTGGTGTACAGGCCACCATCTCAGACGGAGGAGTTAGACAGGGAACTAGTGGGACAGATCAGGAGGACCTGCGAGAAGGGTAGTGTGGTGATTGTGGGGGACTTCAACATGCCAGGAGTGGACTGGAGCACCCAACAACCAGGAACAGAAGGGAGCAGGTACTGCTGGATGCCTTCCAGGACAGCTTCCTGCTGCATATGGTCAGTGAACCAACCAGGTTAGGAAATACCCTTGACCTTGTGCTGGCAAATGGGGACTTTGTGAGAGAACTTACAGTGGAGGAACCTCTGTCAGGGAGTGACCACCACTCAGTATGGCTCACATTGGATATGGGCAAGGAAGGAGTGGAATCTGGCACAATAGTGCTGGACTTCAGGAGGGCCAACTTTGGGAGGATGGGGGAAGTAGTAAAAGGGTACCTGGCCAGAATTCAATCTAGTATGGACACTAACCAGAGGTGGGAGCTCATAAAGCTGGGGATAGTGGAGGCAACAAAACCTGCTGCAAAGCCCAGAGCAAGAAGGCTAGGGCTAAGAAACCAATCTGGTTGAGCAAGGAGGTCATGGAAAGGTAAGGAGGAAAAGAGCTGCCTTTAGGAAGTACAAGAAAACAGGGAGGGGGAGGACAGGGAGGAGTACTTTGACAGAATCGAAGGAGGTGACAAGGGCAGTAAGGGAGCCAAAGCATCTATGGAACTCAGGCTGGCACAAGGCATTAAGAAGGGGAGAGGACTTTAAGTACATCAGGAGAAAGGAGCTGTAAGGACCACATAGTAAGGATTAGGAAGGAGGGGTTGGGTGGAAGCAGAGGAGCATAGGCGAAGCACCAAATGAGTACTCTGCTCAGTATTTACTAAAGAGAAGAGGGCGGTGACACCCAAGGTGGAAGAAATGGCAGAAGCAGGGTGGGAAGTGGTGACAGATGGGAAATCATGGAGAGCAGAGTTCGAGAGGGTTTGAAGGCACTGAGGGTGGACAAGACGCCAGGCCCAGATGGCATCCACCCCAGGGTACTGAAGGAGGCTGCAGAGGTCCCTGCAGGGCACCTATTTAATGCCTCACTACATTTGGGTGTGTACCTCAGGACTGGAGGATGGCTCAAGTGGTGCCCCTCCACAAGAGTAGCCCCAAGGATGAACCGGGAAACTACAGACCAGTGAGCCTCATATCCATCATGGTAAGCTAATGGAGGCTATCCTGAAGGAGAGGCTGGTGGCCTCCTAGAGGCCAAAGGACTACAGGACAGCAGACAGCATGGCTTCATACATGGCAGATCCTGCCAAACCCACCTGGTCGGAGTTCTATGACTGGGTAACTAGGAACTGGACAGGGCCATGCAGTGGATGTCCTGTATCTGGACTTCAGTAAGGCATTCGACTCAGTGCCACATGGAAGGCTGGGAAGGAAGTTAGTAGGCACAGGGGTGGTTGCAAAGCTGGTGAGATGGGTAGGAAACTGGCTGCAGGGAAGGCAACAGAGGGTGGTGGTGGGTGGTGAGCTTTCACACCCAAGTGCTGTGACAAGCGGTGTTCCACAGGGCTCAGTGTTGGGACCAGTGTTGTTTGGGATATTCATTACAGACATATCATGGGACAGCAAGAGCAAGATCAGTCTGTTTGCTGATGATACCAAGGTAGGTACGGTGGTAGATGACCTAGGGGGATGGCAGGGGTTGCAGGATGATCTGGCAAAGCTTGAAACCTGGTCAGACACCTGGCAACTGGGCTTTAATGCCAAAAAGTGCAAGGTGCTGCATTTTGGGGAGAAGAACCCAAGGAGGAGTTACCAGCTAGGGGGAGTACAGCTAGCCCAGACAGAGGAGGAGAAGGATCTGGGTGTGCTCATTACAGGGTCAATGAATGACTCGGCACAATGTAGGAAGGCAGCTGCAAGGGCCAACAAAATGCTGGGTTGTATGCAAGGGTATATCCTAGGAGAGGAGGTGATTCTGCCACTGTATAGGTCACTAGTTAGACCACACCTGGAGTACTGCGCAGTACTGGTGTCCGTATCTCGAAGAGGGACATTAAGTTACTGGAGGGTGCAGCGAGAGCAACAAAGATGATCAAGGGGCTGGGGACTTATCATACGAGAGGAGGTTGAAGGAGTTGAACATGTACTCACTGGAGGAGAGGAGAAGAGGTGACATGATTGAAACCTTTAAATACATGAAAGGAATAAACAAGATAGGTACAGAGGGGCTGTTCAAAGTAAGGGAGTGAGGGCCACCAGGGGCCATGATATGAAACTGGAGCGAGGAAGGTTCAGGAGGGAGATGAGGAGACATTTTTTTACAGAGAGGGTGGTGGCTGGGTGGAATGCGTTACCTGCTGAAGTGGTATGCAGTAGAACAGTGGACTGCTTCA
This sequence comes from Neoceratodus forsteri, assembly GCA_016271365.2. Lineage (NCBI taxonomy): Eukaryota > Metazoa > Chordata > Ceratodontiformes > Ceratodontidae > Neoceratodus > Neoceratodus forsteri. The sequence goes on from CM028130.1 coordinate 868,038,438, forward strand.
AATGAGGATGGGACAGGACAAGGGGGAGGGTTAATGAAGGGGAAGGGTGGAAGGGAGGGGCAGCTGCAGAATAAGGGGTGCTAGCTGCACATTCGAGCAGACTTGATAGACCTCTAGGCCTTTATCTGCTGGCAAATGTCGTATGTTCGTATCCTTGTAACTTCACAAATTTGCACTATTTTCATGCCAGATTTTTGACACTGCCATTTTTTTTTACACCTCCTTGTGAACAGTACAGCTGTAATTTTTCATATCCTGCCCTAAATGTGTTTTCACACCTGTGACGCACAATGGCATGGACACTGTGCAAAATCAACGTTTTGGACACATTAACAGAATCACACTGCCACTGATAATGAGGGGAGGTCCCAAAATGCCTGTGTTAAAGATGTGGTTAAAAAAGCCCAAAAATAATTGGGTTACTGACGTGTGTTGCACAGTTTCTATGCATGCTCATACCTTCACCAATTTTTCATATTTTCACATCAGATTTTCAACATTGCCATTTTTTTACATCTCCTCATGGATAATACAGTTGTTATTTTCCACATCCTGCCCAAAATGTGTTTTTCTCCCCATGTCACCAAATGGAATAGCTGCTGTGCAAAACCACCTTTCAGCTAACAAACTGATTGTGCCGCTCTTCATGAGGTGGGCTCACAAAAAGCCCATGTTGAAAATTTGGAGTGAAAATACTAACACACACCAACACTGTTAGGGTTTCCAACTGTAGCACTCCACCCTGTAGAGACTGACAGGCATCAGGGGTGTGACTTTGGATTATCGGCTGTAATGCTCACGCCATTCCACCCCCACCTCCACCCTGCAGCCAGTGACAGGCACCGTGGTGTGCCTTGCACTGTTCTGCCACAAAGTTCACCTCATTCTTCTATACTCCACCCACCTCAGTGTATTTCCTTATGGAATGGGGTAAGTATAATGCCCAAAGACCCCAAAGCACACCACAACACTTGTCAGTGTCTACAGGGTTGGGTGAGGTGAAATGGGATGAGCGTTATAGCTGACAACCCAAAGGCGCACCCCAATGCCTGTCGATCTCTACAGGGTGGGGATGGAGTTGGTGTCATTTTAATACTTCACTGCCATTCCTTTTATGCATCTCTAACTCTGGCTCTACCAATGCCAATGCCAGTGAGGCAACATCCAGCAGTGACAAATGCTTGTTATGTATTTAGTTTTTGCTAACCGGGTAGGGTGCACTAGGCAGTAACTTACTTATTTTCAGGTACGACCCGGGAGCATACAAACAACAGAATATTACATTGTTACAGTAACAACAACAGGAATTTTACATTGTTCTTGGGGACAAGGCTAGTAGGTACATTTGGATCTAAGAAAAAAACCAAAACTAAAGTGTCGTTTTTTAAGAAAGTGCACAGTTATGCATACAGTAGACAGTACATTGAGAGATTGTGCAGGAGGTTACAGAGTAACATAGTGAAGGTACTGTAAAATTAATCATTTTCACAGGAAGATCACAGGGAGTACAAGCTTTGACAATTTGTAACAGTTTGTTGCTAGTCTGAGTAGATACAGTACAGATAGTGATTATAGGTAGGTAATACAGTACTATATTCTGAGTCCTGTATTAGGAGCAGTTTAGTGTGCCTATATGCAGGAGGCAGCACAGGAAGAGTAGTTAGGGTGAGTGATTATGGGTATGTACATTAGCAGCATTGCAGCAAGTATGCTCGAATATTACTATGGAAGGTGTTGATTCTTTGCTCAGTCCATACGTTTAATGGTAACTTATTCCAGAGTTTAGGGGCTGTAGAGATGTATGATTTCTTGGCATGCCTGGTTCGTGATCTGGGGCCCTTTAATAGGTCTGTGCCAGAGGATCCAAGGATGTTTCTATTAGTATTATGTTTGAGGCACCAGGATAGGGAGTAGGGGATTTGGATTTGTAGCACTTTTTGGACAGCTTTCCCTAGTTAAAGTCCATTCCAGCCAAAATGATGATGATGTTTTTAATGATGTATCATGAATGATCATTAACCAGTTATGTTCAGAGATCATGCTTAAGCTAGGGTTACCATCTTTTAAGAAGACCAAAGTGGGACATTTCTTATTGAAACATGATTTTTCGCAGGATAGTATATAACCTTGACCAATGCAACAGTCTTGTTTTCTCTATATAATCTGAATTAAGGCTGAGTATTGTAGTTTCTTAGTTGCTTCTATTGTTTTTATCATTTTAAGGTATTTTAGTTAAGGTATTATAGTTTTCTGCAACATTTAGTGGGAAGTTAGAAAATATTTTTTCTACTATAAGGTCAGGACATGTAGTATTTTTCATGTTTTTATGCAGGACACAGCTGCCCAAATCAGGACTGTCCTGTGAAATTCAGGTCAGGTGGTAACCCTAGATTAAGCTTCAAAAACCATCATTGCAGTCATCATTAACAATAATTAACCATCAACGTTAAATGGCCGCCAATTAAAAAAACATGGAGTTATGGAGATGGTGATTGTGATTAATGATGATCTCATATCATCATGATTGCACATGGCCAAGATTACAGAAATAAATTTAAATGTATCTTTTCTCTACGCTTTTGGAATTTATCTTGTATTTAGACATAGTTAATGGAATGATCAGTTACGACACCTTTTCTCTAGAAGCTCACTGCTTTTAGTTATGCTTACTCTGATACCTCACATCTTTTTAGAGTTAGACTGGCTCAAATTGATTTATATACTGTATCCCCATTAAGTGGTTCCTTTGGTGGTTGTGGTGAGTTCCTGAAAGTCCTTGGTTTGTGCTCAGATCCTTTCCTAATAGTTTGCAAACAAATACTGTCAATGTGAAATAACATAGAAATTACCATTGTTTTGTTCCATAAACTGTGTTGCTGAAATATGCAAATTAGGTACACAAATATGTATCCTATACCAGACATGGTGTACACGTTTCCCAATGGGATTAAAACTTAACTTCACATGATTTTACATTATAATTCATAATTAATTTATCCTTGCTGATATGTGACATTCATATTTTCATAATTAACAAATAAAACTTTAAGTATTACTTCTGTGACTTGCAATCTTATAATACTGAACTAATATAATCATCAATGATCATCCACAGATCATCAGCAATGATCATGCTGATTTAAGCTTACAAAAATCAATAATTATCAGTTGGTGATTTGAAAGTTAATTTTTAATGATTAAATCATGATCTAGATGATGATAGTAGATCTTGATCTCATTTGATGATCTTATGGTAACATTTAACGATTGACAATAATTAGTCATGACTGACCATCAGAAATCATGATTGATGATTTACCAACTCACCTGGGATGAGGGCTAGGAGTCAGGGCCATCCTAACTTTCTGTATACGAGACAGTGATGCATGAGGCAGTTACAACTAACAGCAAAGTGTCATATGTTGTTATAGGCCACTGTCCATTTATGTGTAAGGGTATTGGAGGTGTTGGCAAAAATAGGTAGTTCATTTGTGAGTTTTGGTAGTATTAGAGAGTGTGCTATGGTAATCCTAGCAGTAGAGGAGAGGTTATTACAGTATGCACCAAATAAACCATACAGGCTTGTAGTGGACAGCCGCTTCTAACGGACATTTCACCAATGCCAAATGCCATTTCCTATATTGCCCAATAGAGAAAGCACCCTTTTAAGTGGACCTGTAGCTCTGTACGTAGCGGCCACTAAGTACTGTAGTACATTACCTTGTTTCACTGACAGCTTAACAAGGTGATAAGTGCAGCTTGTGACTTGTGGTTAAATTCTTCCTGCTCGCACTTTCGGTGACTGAGACGGGGCACTGGATCAGGAGCCTGTCTGGTCCTGATGCAGCTTGTGACTTGCAGCTAAATCAGTGCTGCTTGCGATTTGTGGCTATTCCACACCTGTGCCTGCTCTCAGTGCCACTTGTGACTTGTGGTGAATTCAGCCAAGAAAGAGCTGCATACTTTATTTCTCACCCATACATGTTCACTCTCTCACCACCCGTTGCACTGCTTGGTAGCTGTTGCTGTGGTTTCAAAGTACAGGCACAAATTTTAGAGACAGAGAGAGAGAGAGAAAATGAATACTCTTTCGCACGACAAAGGCAAACCTTGAAAGCTCACTGATTCACAGTTCCTGGCAGCTCATCTCCACAGTTAGGTGTGCTACTGTTTCTCCCTCGGTGTGCACAACTCACACCCCTGTGCCGCTTGCGACTTGCAGAAAATTCAGCCAAGGAAAAGCTGCATACTTTATTCCTCACCCATGCCTGCTCGCACTCTCACCCCACTTCTGTTGCTGTTCAGATAACGGATACACTGAGACAAGGCACAGGACTGAAATCTGAGCTCTGACGATGTACCGGATGCCACTTGTAATGGACATATGGTGATATGTCAGACTAGTCCATTACAGGTGGCGCATACTGTACAAGCTCGATAAGCAATTCCCAGACTTTAATTTATAGCCTTACATGTAGAAGAGATTTGCTGTGTGAATTCAAGGGAGGAGTCCAATGTCATTCTTTGGTATTTATATCCCTTTTTATTAAAGTCAGGTATCCTCACTGAGTTATGATTCCTCCACATTGCCCTGGAGACAAGTTTGTCTGTGAAAGTAGAGGCTGATGCTGGAGCCATGAAGATGTGCATTTTGTCATCCATGCAGAACTGCAACCTGGTCATGAATAGCACGTGTGCTCCAACACCCTGTTCTAGCAATGTTTTCTTCACAGCTTGCAGATTTTTTTTGTGAGCTTGTGTTTGGGGCAAGGTATCCAGAAAGAAGGCAAGTTTAATGCCTTTCCACACAACGTTTCCATGATTAGTAACAGGGGTGTGTGCACACATCAGCACTGGAGAGAGAGAGTAATTATGGCAGTCAGAGGTCTTTGGTTATCCCAACCACATGGTCTCAGCTGTATGTGGATTGCAAATGCTTTCAGTATTTTGATGCCAGAGTCCATTGGTAGCAAACACAGATCTTTAAATACAAATCCTTCGGTTGCACTTAATAACTCTGCATTCCTGGCAAATTGCGGTGGAAATCAACAATCCTGATATTTGCCTGTCTCTGTACATTCTCCAGGTTCCCCACCTTAGTTTTAAGATATTGTACATCTCTTAACTCAGGGCAGTTAAGTTCCTTCTGCCTGCCTGCTTAACTTGTCAGGTCCCTTATTGTGATAGAGTTTTCAGAATCCACTTTTCAAACCCAGCGAGAATTTTACCTCCAGAGCAGTGAGATGGTTATTAGTCTCACACATCACCAGGATCTTGCTCAGCAACATCATCAGTTGTGTGGTTGGGAGATCTGCTACTGATGCTCCACCAGGTTGAATAGACCCCAATCCCTTCTCATGTGCAGTCATCATGAGGTAGGCATCCATGCTCTGTGAGGCTCGTTTATGATCTTTTTCAGCCCCATGTTGTGTCTCAACTATGACCTGCAGCCAGTCCAATTGACAGAACTATATTCTCTGAAGATCAGATAGGACACATAGACTTTTTAAAGTTGAGAAGATCAGAGCTCTATGAAGATGCTGTCACCCTGTTGGTTGCTACACCAGCAACATCTTTTAAGCAAGAAATGAATGATATCTTATTAATCACCACCCAGGCAGTCACATCAGTCAAGTGCAGTCAGTACTAGAATAAACAGCGTGCCACTGCTTTGTGCACCTGACAACACATAATACAGCCTTTCTAGTTCCAAGAAACAACTGCTGCCAATGCCAAGTACTTTAAGTATATAAAATATAAAATATATAATAAAATCTCAGTCTAGACAGTGTCTGTAACTGCAATGTAGTGTTACATCATACTACAAACAATTAATGAATTTAGTAACATTTTTCTCTGTAAAGTAATTGCAGCCAAATATGGTTATGAAGGGGTGTGAACAATATATTATCCAAAGACGAGCATTCAGACTTTAGTTAAGCCATCTGTTGTAAGAAAAACACATAGAAACATAGAATATGGTGGCAGATAAGAACTGCTTATCCGATCCTGTCTGCCCATTTCTCACTACCTACACTATTACCGCAGATTGTGCCTGATATACAGCTCTTTCTCCCTCTCCCCATTCCTTTCCACTATGATCCCCTTGTGCTTATCCCATGCATTCTTGAACCCCACCACTGTTTTTACCCCCACTACCTCCACTGTAAGGCTGTTCCAGGAATCCACTGCTCTTTTTTGTAAAGAAGTACTTCCTCACATCGATCCAGAATCTACACCCCTCCATCTTCATAGTATGTCCCTTGTTCTTGAGTACTTTTTCTTCTAAAAAATACTCATCTCCTGTACCTTACTTACTGCCATGAGGTATTTAAAGGTCTCTATCATATCTCCCCTCTCCATCCTCGTTTCCAGGATGTACATATTGAGATCCTATAATCTCTCCTCATAAGGCTTTTGATGCAGATCCTGCACCATTTTAGTTGCCCTCCTTTGGACTGCCTCCACTCTATGTCCTTCTAGAGATGCGGTCTCCAGAATTGGACACACTACTCTAGGTAGGGCTTTGCCAGCAATCTACAGAGGCAATGCCACCTCCCTCTTTCTGATGGTGATACCCTTCCCTATGCACTCCAGCACCCCATTCACCCTCCCTACTGCCTTGTCATGCTGCCTGGCCACCCTAAGGTCATCCAATATGATTACCCCTAGGTCTCTTTCCTGCCTGGTGGTCATCAATACTGCTGCACACTTTTTGTACTCCATCCTTGGGTTTCTGTGTCCTAAGTGAATTATTTTGCACTTTTTCACATTGAAACCCAGCTGCCATACCCTTGGCCACTCCTCTAATTTTCTCAGGTCTCTGCTTATCCTTTCCATACCTCCTGGAGTATCCACAATATTGCAGATTTTGGTGTCATCCACAAAGAGGCAGACCTTCCCTTTTAGCTCCTCTGCAATGTCACTTATAAAGACATTAAGGAGGACTGGTCCCAGCACTGATCCCTGAAGCACCTCACTGGTCACCCTCCCTTCCTTGAAGTGAACTTCATTTACCACCACCCTCTGTTGCCTATCTGTCACCTATCCTCTAACCAATTTCTTACCAGTTCACCACCTTTGGACCCACCACTAAGCTACTCAGTTTGCTTACTAGTATCCTATGTGGTATGGTGTCGAACTATAGTATTACATATTATATAACTCACCTTGTAACATAACTATAGTATTAACATCATCATACTACAGTACAGTCAAGTGGTAAAATAATATTATGAACTGGCTAGAATGAATCCAGGAAGCTGATTGGCCAAGAGGTATTGGAAGCTGTAATTATATCCAGCAACATAATCACAGCTTCAAAAAGCCTCTGGCCACCAGCCTCCTCACTCCCGAGAAATGGCACAATGGACATCATTGTCTATCGGAAGCCCCAAGGGAGGTCAACAGTGAAAATGCCGACCTCCCCCACAGTGACAGCACAATACTGACGCAGGTATTGTGCCACCTCTTTGAAAGGTGTTTTCTGTGGGGGGCTGTTCCCCCCACCCCCCATGTGGGGGGCTCTTCCCCCCCCCCGCAGCCCCGGACTTTAGGATTCCAACTCCAGGTCAGAGTTGGCCAAGGGAAGGGGCGGAACACTGGGGGAAGGCAAGACACAGAAAAAGGACCATTACTGCAAATGTCGCCGTAATGGTCTTTTTTCCTGTTTCGCCATTGGGGTGTCGACCTGAAGGGGTGCACCGGTGTCTATCTTGCTCTGGAAATACCTATGATACCTATGAAATTCCCCTGACCACAACGCAAATGCCAAACTTGCAATGGCAATGGTCAGCCTCATATTTTGAAACCTCCCTCAACCGGAACAACACAATGGCCACTCATGGGAACATTTAAATGTACATTACCATATACACATCTGTCTTCCACTGACTAGAAGGAAAAAAAACTCCATCACACAAAGCAACCACTGACAACCATGCTATCCACACATTGACCCACCCACTTCTTTCACACACTACTGCCTCCAATTGGTGAAATGTCCATATTTTTCAAACTGTCATATCTGTCACTCTCGACCTCACACACAAAATGGTGACACAGTAACCCTGGCTGATGCTCACAGTAAATGAAACCAAAATGTAAATAAAAAAAAATAACTCCTCCCATCAACCATCGTAACTGCCACTGATAGGACACACTACACAAGAATGCCACAAGTTAAAAACCACCACAATAAAACATCAATTGTAACAGCCCATCTCAGCTCCAGGACACCTTATAATGAATCCTCAGGTAACTTAGTGCACCTTTATTGCACAGCAGCAGCAGCATTTCAATAAAAAACATAAAAGCAGCAAACATGCCTGCAGGCTGCTCGGATGGGGAGGGAACTTACCGATTGCCAAGGGAAAACCGGAAGTGTCCACATACATTCCTGCCATTCAAACTGCACTTCTCAGCGGATTGGATTTTGAAAAAAATAAATCCACACTCATCTTCACCAAGTTCCATCAGGGAGAACACATCACTTCCGGGAGTAGTGCTGGCAGAGAGTGAAAGAGAGAGACGGAGTTCACAGCTGCGCTCTTCCATGAACTCCACTTACAACAGTGCCACCTGCTGCCTACAGCCATCCAGGAACTATTTTCTTAAAACAAACTCTTCCAACATCTCAAAAAAGGCATTTTTCAAAACATTTTGAAATTATTTTTTTAATTTTTACTGATGAAACTTTTAAGCAAGTTCATAATTGCAATAATGCACTCCAGGGTGTGGTATATCATGGGATATCAACACTTCTCGGACCTTGGGCCTCACAACACACCCAAGGCACAACGATAACCCATGATATTTCACACCCCGTCATGCATTATTGCTTAATTATACAATGGCAAGGAAATTTCCTGTGCTCTGATTGGTCAGTGGGTGCCTGGAACAGTGATGGTATTTCACAATAACATCACTGTATGAAGTCCAGGCACATGCATGACCAAATGATACCATGAGAAATCATGCCACCACTCCACAAATTACTGCCACACTGAACACCATCACCTATGATCTCCAGTCAGAGACATCGTCACGGTACTGTGTCACTACAGAAATCATACACTCACTGCTGTCCCATTTCCCCCTCATCATTGTTACATACAAATGGAGCACAAAAGTGTGAAACTGCAGTACCTCATTAAAATTGCCAAAAACCAAAACTGCAAATTATTATTTTTTTATTTTTTTTTACAAACTGAGGGTATGACTGGCTTCTCAAACTGACTGCAAACATTTGCATCACACTGTGGAACACCACTGTGAGAGCCTTTTACTTCCCTTTTTCCTGGTCCCAAACCAGAGAAGTACATTTATTTTTAGAAATGGCTACTGCAAGTGGCTTATTCTGTCGACTTACCAGATGAGTTTGCCACAGCTGTGGAGAAGTGCATGACTGCTCCAACATCCCTCAGTCAAAATAAAACCCTCTCTGCAGTTCCCAATCACTGAAAACAGAAACTTTTTTCTTTACTTATATGCTTACACACTGAAAAATCAAATTAAAAAACTATTTTAAAAATGATTTTTTTCATATTTTTTTTAGTCTGTATCAGTGATCCATTGTAGGATAGCAATAAGGCACTACAGGGATGTGTGTTATTGTGTAATAACATCACTCCTTGGGTGTTGAACAAACTCGGCCTGCAGCCTTGTGCTTCAACCACCCGAGGAGTGACATTATTTCACAGTTACACACGCCCTGTCATGCCTGATTGCTTAATTTTATACTCAGTTGTTGACAAGTAGTAGTAGTAGGCAACGGTTCCCGACCTTCCACATCAGATAAGTAGTACTAGCAAGTAAGTTTGGGACATGAAATGCAGTTACCTGCTGTATTATACAAACTCTGGAACCACTGATTTTATTAATTTTGTTTTTTTTCTCTGTGCTCATAGTGTTCATTCAAGTAATCTTGCCTTGGTCTGTCCTGACTTGACTTGTTGCCACTATCCCATGTGTGCCTCATGGGTTATTAAGCAGACCCTATTCACAAAGGATTTTTACCACACACACAATGGGAGTAACTGTTTCATGGAGAGGGCTTGCTCAGAGTCAGTATGTTAATGTTTCATTCAACTATTACATCAGCAATTAAAGTGAGAAATGTAGACATTCAGAAATGTCAAGTACTTAGCATTTTCTGCTGACAAACACGATCTTGTGTCAGTAATAACAGTACCAGCTGAACTAAACAACAGTTCTGAATGGATGTTAGTTTGAGGGCAATTCATGTACTTCATTGCAATCTGTACTAAAGTAGGCTTCATATTTTATTTGGATTTCCAGTATTTCAAAGGATCAGCATTCCAATCAATATTGGGTTCTGCCAGGTACATCTCAATAATGATCGGTGCTGAGGCTGCATTAGAAGAAGTGGATGAAGAAGATATAATGACAACCAGCAAGTGACTCCAGAGACCTGAAGCTGACCCGTTTGATCATGGTACAGTGCTATGTTTGGATGTTGGTGAAGAAGAAGATCTGGCCACAGTGGCTGAAGAGGAAGAGGGAAACATGCTGGAACACCAGAGGAGGGGCTGCCTGATGTTGTGCTGTGTGATGAAGAAGATTTTGAATCTGATATTGTACTCCATCCCGTGATGGCATGCACTTTGTCAATTATTTCTTGTTTATTTATCTCAAAAGAAGTGTCATCATCATTCAGCAAATGCTTTGATCTGTGTCATGGGTCCAAGATTGTTGTTTTAAAGTATTAGTCACACTGAAGCATATGTAGTTTTTCATCTTTATCAACTTTTTTGATCATACATCTGGTTATATATTTTTGTTATGCTGGTGGGCAACCTGATTGTGTCAGCACCACTGGTAGCGTATGGGATGGAATTTTTAAATTTGCCCTACTCAGATTCAATCAGAAATTTTAAATGATTATTAAGGATGTAATCACCTGGCTCAGAGTTGCCGTGTTTGCAATCACTTCTCTTGTAATTTCCTCAAAAGACTGGAGGAGTAAAATTACAAACTACAGCATGACCCATGGTGGTGGCATGACAGATACAGTGTATCTGCATCACCAATTTTATTTCCAATGTGTACTGTCTGACAGCTTTCTTTTATTTCAGAAGCCTTTGGAACATAAGGAAGGTCAAATTCAATCTAATTGAAATGTTTTAGATCAGTCTGTGCAAAGGTAATTTGTGCTCCACCTATATTTTTTCAAATAAGTGTTGTACTTTGTCTGAATGATTGAACTAAATGCAGATTATTTTACCAGTGCTGACAAGAACCTTAATTTTCCTGTCCTCATCAAGAAAACTGTCAACTATTAAACTGAAGCAATATGCAAAGTAGCGAATGTGAACAAAGCCCACCTCCTCTAAGGCCTTCCTTATGTTTGGCTCATTATCTACAACTACAAAGCCTAATGATGGTCCCTGTGATGTGAGCTGTTGCTGTATTGGTTGTTTGAGCTCCTCATCGATGCTGTATTAGTTATGTTCAGATGGAAAATAAAACATTCTTGGAACAGCAAACTGCAATTCAATGTCCCCACAAAAATTATTATCAAAACTTGCCCAATGTTTATAGAAACATAGAAAAATAGAATGTGTCAGCAGATGGGGTCCATGTAGACCGTCTATGTTAAGTTTGCAGTGACAAACATGAAGGGTCCAGGCTGACAGCTTGTCCAGATATCTGTTCTAAGATGCAACACCCTCCCAACAGCATTGGCCAAAACTTGTCTCAATTTTTTACATACAACATTGTAAATATCTGGAATCACCAGTGAGGAGAAATATTTTCTGGATGGTATATTATATTGAGGTTTGAGGTACTCAAGCAGCCTCCTGAACTCTACATGTTCTACTATATTATATGTAGCAAGTCAATGATTCATCTCTGGAAGTGTCTTTGTTACTGTAGCAGCAGTACGTTGGGTTGAGGAATATTTGGCTTTACATTCATATGTTTCTGAGATGGCAAGCTGTTTTCTTGAAAGAGGGGGCTTTTCAACACATGGCCACCATCAGTAACACTAGGAGTCATATGAATGGAAGGAAGTGCTGGAGGTGCTTCTGTATTGCTACGGGGACTGCCACTGCTATCATCTATTGAAGCTACCTCTGAGTGTAGAGAGCTTCTATCACTGTCACTTTCTCGTTTATTCTCAAAAATGGATTTCTCATTAATGCTATGACATTTGTCTATGTGCCTTTTTAGTGCTGAAGTTGCCAGTGCTCCTTTCTTTTTACCTGTGCTAATTGCCTGTTTACAAGTAGTGCATGTTGCCGTCAACTCCTTAAAAGCAGTAACAGAGAAGTATGATCAAAGAAAACATGATATCTTTTAAATTTTTTTGCCAGGTCAGCACTGCAGCTCAGTCATCTTTTCAAGGCTTTTTTTCTAGATTTTTTCTTGGGCCTGTTCTTGCTGTGTTTATTCTGTTCCTCTAACCCAGTGTCCTACTCCTCAACCACAGAAACATTTGCTTCCACTTCTTCCTCATTTACAGTTTCTATTCCCTCCAGTAAACCTTGTGCCCAATCACTGTCTTCATCATTTTTATGTTTATCCTCATTGAGCTCAACCTCAGAGGAATTGGAAGTTATCCGAGAGGGACCAACAGTGGCATAATAAGCAATTGTTCTATACCTGAGAGTGCCCCTGTGGGTCCTACCCATCAACCCTTTCGTTTTAACTAAATAATCTTTTTTTTTATTTGGACTGATCTGACATATGAACTTTTATTGGATTCAAACATTCACTTGAAAGATGAAACTTTAGAGTTACCAGAATTATTTTGGGGTGGGGGATTGATTTTGTTAGCCCTATGCAGAATGATTACTGAGCCTGTCCTTTGGCCCTCCTTTTTGGTTGCCTGAAGGTGCAGTGCCTACCAAGACTCGCAATTTGCCTGAACACGATGATCCTTTTTTTTTTGTATTTTTAATTTTCTACTGTAAAATATATTTTCCGAGTCCCTAGAGTTCTGACTTCCACATCCTACAGGGCCACATTTTGTATTGTACACAGAACACAACAATGAACCAGCACTTCCTTCAAAGCTCACGACAGAAGAGTGAGTCCTAGTGTTACTGTTCAGTGATTGACTGTACTCAACAATGTTATGCTACTACAGCCGTGGAATTTAACTTGGTGATGCAGACACCCGGATCACACTGGCACGGCGGTGGTGATGATGGTGATGAAAATAATAAGGAATAATGATGACTGATCATGACACTTCTTTTATACTTTACTTTTATTAGGTAGTGTGTTGCCTACATTTGCAGTAGTCTCGGTAAATTAGATGAATGTCATAACACCTTGTAGGGATTTTGTTTCCTTCTTCTCTGACTTACGAACCAAAAACAAAACAAGAACAATAGGCTGGTGCCTGTCATGATGAGTAGTACAATTGCAACGTTCACTGTAGTGTTGCTCGGATAGTCCTTTTGTGGATCTAACTATCCTCTGTCTGATAGTGCTGGTATCTGACCTAGGATCCGGCGAATGGATATGGTGGTCGGATCCATCAGATCCCGCCTCAGACAGATGGATCCAATAGTCAAATGCGTCAGATCCCTGGTCGGATCCATCGGCTCCAGGTCAGATCCTCAGATACCTTGGATACTTACAAAGGATTCTACTAGGTCAGCTCCTTGGTTGAATGTCTAGGCCATCTGAGGCTATCCGATATCCGATCAAAATGACTGTTCCTTCTCTATTTCTCTCAGTCTCTCTGCAGATTGCCTTTTTTAAATTACTTTAATTATAACTGTATATTCTATTTATTCATTTAGTTGTTTATTTATTGCAGCCTGCTGGATTATTTTGGATGCCAGGCATAGGCAGCCAGTAAACTAAAGTAGCTGTTTTTACACCTCTGTCTTACATTCAGCCTCTCTCTAATATGTTTTCCTTCTTTAATGCCTTCTGTTGTGTTTAAATCTGTGGACCACAGTAGACATAGTCAACCTTTTTTCTCTCTGATTCCATACTCAGCAGTCAGAACCCCTTTTTATGTTAAGGGACGTTTTATTTTGTTTTTTCTAAAATGTTAACTTTTGCTTTATAGTTGTTTGCTCACTTTTTCTTGCCCCCCACCCCTTAGGTCTCCCCAGCACAACTCCTCTGTCTCACTTTCTCTTTTTGGCTCTGTTTGTCCTCGCAGCCAGAAGACCCTTTTACATTAACATAGAAACTGTTGGCAGATGAAGACACTTTGGCCCATCTAGTCTGCCCATTTTCCCTTCCTACTGTGCCACTGCAGACCCTTCACAATCTCTGGTCATTATGTATTATTTATATATTGATTAATCTTGATTTTAAATGTATTAACTGTATGGTTCCCATTATCACCTCTGTGTAAAGTGCCTAGAGCCTCAGGGATTGGGCACTGTAGAAATAAACTTTGACTTGACTTGACCATCCCCACCCCTTGTGTTACTTACAAGGTCACCTTGTATCTGTCCCATAAATGCTTGAATCCTGTGATTGTTTTAGCACCTACCACCACTCCTGGGAGACCGTTCTAGGCTTCCACCACCCTCTCTGTGAAGAAGTATTTCCTCATATCCCCTCTGAGCCTCCCCCCCAGCTTCATAGCATGACCCCTTATCCTCGAGTCTGTCTTTCTGTGGCAAATGCTACCTTCCTGTATCTTACTGATACCCTTTATGTACTTGAATGTTTCTATCATAGTGCCAATTTCCTTTCTTTCCTCCAGCAAGTACAAATTCAGTTCTCTCAGTCTCCCCTTGTATGGCTTTTGCTGAAGTCCCTGCACAATTTTGGATGCCCGCCTCTGTACCGCCTCCACCTTATCTTTCTCCTTCCAGAGGTGGGGCCTCCTAAACTGTACACAGTACTCATGGTATGGTCTTACCAGTGACCTGTATAGTGGTAATATTAGCTCCTTCATCCTTCTGGTGATACACCTCCCTGTGCACCCCATCATTCTACTAGACTTTCCCACTGCCTTTTCACTCTGCTTGGCTACCTTCAGGTCATCAGAAATGATTACCCACAGGTCCCTTTCCTGTTTGATGTTTGCCAGTACCTCCCCTGCCAATTGATATATAGTCCCCAGGTTTCTGTGCCCCAAGTGCATGATTTTGCATTTTTTAGTGTTGAAACCCAGCTGCCAAACATTTGATCAGTATTCCAGACTCTGCAAATCATTTTTTAATTTTTCCAACCCCCTCCCATGTGTCCATCCTGTTGCAGATTTGTGTGTCATCCGCGAACAGGCAGACTTTCCCTTCTAGCCCTTCAGCAATGTCGCTAATAAAGACATTGAAGAAGACTGGGCCTAGTACTGACCCCCGAGACACCCCACTGGTCACATAGCCTTCTCCTGGGTATCCAGTGACACGGGCGATCAAATTGAGCTACTCAATATGAGCAAACTCAATTTAATCTCCTGTGTATAGAGCGAGCATGGAAGGATGCCAAATGGAGAAAGAGTGAGTGCAGGGGAGAATAAATGGCGATAAGAGAGGTACAGCAACGGTAGGAGGGGAATTACATAGTACAGGATATGGGAGGAAGTTTAGCAAGCATTCTGCATCTGGCCATCTGGTGTGGTGGAGGAGTCATATGGCTGCAGTGCAGGACATACTGGGTTCTGGGGTGGTGAGGGGTGAATATGTTTTGTGATTTTGTAGTTGGCACATAATAGGGGTATTTTTGGCTGCCATTCCCCAATCCCTACATGTGTGCTCATGGTACCCCATCCCTTGTTTCAATGATTTGATTGCCCCCTGAAATAGCCCCCTCCAGAGTTGTCTCCTTAGCCCCCCTCAGAATTGATTATAATTATATAATTAGTTAGGAGGGTGTGGGGGGACACAGCCCCGCCGTATAAAACTAACATATATTGGTCCCAGTGAGTTTGTTGGGACCATCGCTCAATGTGTTTTCTGTGTAGTGTATGGTCACCATATGAGTTTTCAGTGAAGTGCAGTCGCTGTCATAACAGGCGCTGTTTAATTGTCACCATTATGACATGGAAACTTTCTCCTGAGTGGACTCCATTTACCATCACCCTCTGACTCCTGTTGCTCAACCAACTTCTAACTCAGTTTACTACTTTCTATCCCACTCCTAGACACTAACTTGTTCACCAGTCTTCTATGTGGAACAGTGTTGAAGGCCTTCCTGAAATTCCAGGTAGGCCACATACATCGATCCACATAAACTTCCCTGGTCACCCAGTCAAAGAACTTGATCAGGTTTGTCTGGCAAGACCTCCCCCCTGTGAAACCATGTTGCTTTTGATCCTGTAATCCACTTGTTTCAAGGTATTTCCCTATCCACTGTTAAAGGGTATTTTTTTGGAAAATCAATGGTAACTTTTGTTTTGTATTTGTTTGCTTTTATCCCCCTGAGGCCTCCCCCAGTACACTCTCTTCTGTCTCTCTTTCCCTCTCTCTCTGACCCCATTGATTTTCAGCAGTAAAAACCCCATTATTTTACAGGGTATTTTATTTATTTATTTTTTGTAATGAGTCAGGTAAACCTCGCCATCTGATCTCTTTTCCCCTTCACACTCAGTCTCTCTCATTTTTTTCTTTAATGACACCCTCTTTTCTTTTTGTAGTGCTGCCTTTAATCTGCCTTCAATCTGATCTTATATATTGATTAAAAAATATTTACAGTAGTCAAGCAGCAAGCTATCATCCACTGCTAATCAATTTCTCTGTGTACTGTAATCTCTCTGTGCTGTCCAGGCATTCTAATTCTGTTCTTTTTTCTTTTTTTTGTTAACTCTTTTTCACTCCAATCACGGCTGTGGGGCCTTCTCTCAGGCATCCAGTCTTTCGTCCTGCCCGCCTGTGGATCCCTGGCCCATACCTCCTCTCCCCCCCCTGCAGCCGGCACCCCTGGTTTCACATGCCTGTGGAGGGTAGCCCTGTGCCTCTTGGGCTCTCTTTCTAGTAGACAGACTCTGACTGCAGGGTGGGCCTGGAGGGAGAAAACTGGAAGGCAGGCCGAGGAAAACCCAGTGGAGGGCATGGGGGACTGGTGCCGTCACCTGCCCCAATGAGCCAGGTTTTTCGTTTGTTCTTCCCCCCCTCCGCATGAGTACGCCCTGATGCATTGGCGCACGGCAACCCTGCCAGTGTTGGCCACATGATTATATGCAGCCCAGCGCACTGCGATGCCCCTGATCTCCACCAGGGGTCGCCGGAGCACTGGACTCCCTGATGCCCTCCCCCCGGGAAAGGAGAGCAGCAGAATGGGTGCTCAATCCAATCCCTCCCCTGCTGACCCCCGACAACTGAGCTCGTTCCTGAACTCAAATCGCCAGCATGGTGCAAGGTGCGGCATCCAGCGCCTCAACCCTCGGCGCCACTGGGCTGGCCTAATTCTGTTCTTAATCCCCATTTTTTTTACATTTAATAAATCCTTGCCTTTTCATTTTTGCAGCAGCAGAATAGCAGATTGTCTGATGCTTGCTTTGCCTTCCTGTGGGCCTACCCCTACAGCCATTAGAACTGCACCATGTATCGGAGACATTTGCTCAGCAACAGCCACTAGTATAATTTTGTTTAGTTTTTTTTCAGTTTTCATTGTAGTACAGTATTTGTTGTCCTTTTAATTTTTTTTTTTTAATAACTGCTGCCCCCCATCCGCCCAGTTTCTCTCTCTCTCTCTCTCTCTCTCTCTCTCTATCTCTCTGGTCCGGCTTGTCGACCCATCTCACTGACCAGTCTCCCTGCCCACTTATTCTCCTCTGTGGCTGCAATGTGCATTAACCAGGGTTATACGCCCTGAGTGCCTGGCGTCACATGACACCTGTTGCAGCTGCTTCCCAAGTGGATGCTGCCGACTGCCAGTGCTGATCCTTTACATAGTGTGTGGTGTGCCACCAGCATCTCGGTCATTTTCAGTGAGTCAGTAATGTGACCAGGAAGGACTCAAATTGATGTTCTGTAGTAGGGTTAGCTAGCATGACTACTATCCATCCTACCCATGCTAACCCTGCCATAGATTGAGGAGGACTTGGGATGTCAGCCAGGAGGGAAGACTCTGCAGTCACAGAACCAGATGGTAAGCAAAACACTGAAACAGCCAGTAATGGTTGCCCACAGATGTGGAACTGGACTTATTCAGCAAAGCCTGTATTTATCCATGGGTAAGCACCAAATCTTGGGGGGAAGGGGGTTATTACCAGTGTAACAGTCCACCCAGCCCTAGATGGGAGGACACAGATCAACCTTATGCAGCCCTGAGTCAGCCCTGTCCTCCAGTGTTGACAATTCATATCATCAGTGCAGCAGCAATTCAGGAACTCCCAACCAAATATTAGTTATTTTATTTGTTTATTTATTTATTTATTGAAAATGTTTCACCAGGAAAGGCACACTGAGCAAAAAGATGCTCGTCTCACGGTACGACCTGGAGGGAGGGGTTACAGAGGAGGCAGGTATGCATACAACAGTTGAATTTAGAAGTAGAACAATACAGATAAAGTACATATTTTTGGTGGGATTACATTTGAACTTTGTTACATACATTTGAACTTGTTACATAGGGAGAACAGTACAGTACATGATCTTCAAGGACAAGGTATACATTTCATAGGTAGACACCGATCATAATAAATGATTACTTAAGTGCCAGTAACAGAGCTTGAGCTGAGCGAGATGCACCAAGTTGACAAATCGGAGTTGGAGAGTGGAGATAGAGGGAGGGAAGGAGTGGACTAATAGACCCTAGGTGTTAGGGGGGTGGTTACGTGGGGGTAAGGGGGAGGAGAGGGGAGTTAGTAGTTGTGAGTAAGGCTCAAGAGAGTAGGTTATGTAGGAAGGATGGAGGGAAGTGAGATATTAGGAGTGAAAAGAATGAATTAGAGAGTGAGTGAAAGTGTGAGAGTATAAGTGCATAGGGCAGTGTATAAGCCAGACAATTAGGCTAAGACCCAGCCGCTGGTCAAGTGCTACAGGGGAACAGAGGAGGAGAAGCTATTGGGGAGGGGGTCAGGGACAGTTGCAATTTGGAGCAAGGAAGTTAGTGAGGGCAGAGGATAGGGAGTTTTTGGATGAAGAAAGGTGGATCTGGGCTGGTAGGCCGTTCCAGAGTTTAGGGAAGAGGTAAGAGAAGGCCGATTGGCTGGTGGTGGTCCTTCGGTGAGGGATGACTAGTAGCCTAGCGTCAGTAGACCTGAGGGTGTGGGTGGGGGTGGGTGAGGAAGATAGGGAGGATACGATGTAGGGTGGGAGGGAGCCGAGCTAGAAGTTGGATGCGAATTTGATGCTATGAATCAGGCGCCGATTACACAGGGATGGCAGGGCCAGTGAGCGGTAGAGCTCACAGTGATGAGAGCGGTGGAGGGCATCAAGGGCAAAGCGGCAGAAAGCATTAAACAGGGGGTCGAGTCAAGTCTGGCTAGGGTGGTCTTAGAGGCGGAGCTGTAAACGACATCACAGTAGTCGAAGGAGGGAAGAATCATTTTCTGGACTAGTTCACGTGTGATAGGTAGCAGGAGACTAGTGCAGTTTCTATAGAGGGCACCAAGTTTTGGGCGCAGTTTAGAAATTATGGCATCCACGTGTGTGGAAAAGGAGAGGTGGCAATCAAGCCAAACCCCTAGATACCTGAAGGAGGGCACTTCATCGAGGATGGTGTTATTTAGGGTATGGAAGATCAGAGGGTGGGTGAGTTTGGATACGCGCTGTCTAGTACCGAAAGACATAGAGACAGTTTTCTTGGCATTTAGGGAGAGTTGGTTGGTATTGAGCCAATGCTGGATTTTACTGAAATCGGTTTGAAGTTTAGGAGGTGAGTTCTTCGTGGGTCAGGCCGGATGTGAAGAGTACCATGTCGTCTGCATACATGTGGATTGCGATAGTGGAGCAAGAGTTAGGCAAATCATTTAGAAGGATGGAGAAGAGGATGGGACCAAGAACTGAGCCTTGGGGAATGCCAGTAGTGATAGGGAGAGGAGGGGAGGGGAAGGGAGGTGTGGTCAGCTATTTTAGTGGATTGGGTTCTATTTAGTAGGTAGGCACTGAACCAGTTTGTGGCAGACACTGCTAACCCCAGTTAGGCAGGATAGGAGGAGGGAACAGGATACTGTGTCAAAGGCTTTTGCTAGGTCAATGAAAATAGCGGCGGTGATTAGCCCTTTATCCATCCCAGTGAGGATGGTGTCTGTGAGTCTTAGTAGGGAGGAGGTGGTAGAGTGGTGTTTTCTGAAGCCGGACTGAAATGGGGTGAAGAAGTTAGTATCTGAGAGAAAGTGGGAGAGTTGGGATAGCACTAGGTGTTCCCGGAGTTTGGCGAGGGTGGGGAGGAGGGAGATGGGATGGTAGTTTGTAGTGGAGGTGGGATCACCACCTTTTGGAAAGGGTAGGACAGTGGCATGCTTCCATTCAGAGGGGAGTGACTCGGTGGTGAAAGAGAAATTTAGTAGGGCCGCGAGAGGAATAGCGATGGAGGGGCAGATAAGAAGAGGAGTTTGTTAGTAATTTAGTAATTAGGAGTTAGTAATTGCATTCATTTAGCATTGGCTTTCACATTATTCCAGTCATAAAAACAGTGACAGTTTAAAACTTGCTGCCTGGCATGCTCTCACTGGGCCACCAGTAAGAGATCATGCAGTGACAATTGCTGTGGTCCCTCACTGCAGACCAGTGCAATTCTAGGCCTCAAGACATAAACCTGTGTTATTAATGCTGATGCTGAGCAATGGGCCCAGCTGACACCAGTGAATATGGGCTAAAATTCAACTACACAAAACCTAATCTTTGCTTCCTGTATCAATATAGAAAGGGACAAAGGGATCCTTATTCTCTGTGGTACTTTAGTCCTAATTTCTGTGACAGGGCCCTTAATTTTGTGCAGCAGAACTTGGTTACATTAATGTTGCATGCACCATTTGCTTCTATGTCACAGTGCACTTCTACCATCAGCTAAGAGATCAAGTGAAGTCATTAATAATATCAGATGCCATCAGAAAATAGGGATTTAGAGTAAACAAAGAATGGAAGGGAGACAGATACTGTGGAAGAACTGTGGTCCTCATATTCAGAAGGTTAGCACAGCACTTACATAACACTCTTTCTCAACAAGGCATATAGCGCTGCATGATCTGAGCCCTCCTGGCAGCACTGGTACCATGTAATTTCAGAATATCCTCCCACCCCGATCTCTGTTGAACATCATAAGAAGTCCAAGGTAGTCCAGTGGCACCTCGCTTCTGCACTGATCCATGCTGAAATACATAAATCCTCCCTGGCAGTCTAGTGCACTCCCCTCCTGTACCAATCTCCAGAAAAGTACATAACTTATCCCTGATTGAAATTTTGGAATTCCACTACTGATGAAATTCTATGAATGTAAATGGACTATTTTGAAATTTCCCAGAATTCGGTTCTGTCAGATTTTGAAAATTTTGCATAGCACTAGGTAGTGGAATTACTAAATTCTATGGGCTTTGGACTTTGGAGAAGAAAACTACCAGTGGTGGAATCCTCGTGCACTCTAATGACAAGTGATATGCCTGATCCTCCCAGGCATGTCAGTATTTTTGCTTCTCCATTCAGTGGGGTGGATGTACCCTACCAGCATTCTGGCCTTATAGGCTGTCATTGAGACAGATGGAGGGGATTTATCTCTCAGGTTCCTCCTTGCTGCAGTGTCCCTCTCCTTGGGGACATCGACACCAGAACAGCTGTCCCAGCAGAAGAGCAGCAGAGGCAGTATGATGCAGTGGTTTAAGGCTCTGAGCTCCAAATCTGGAGACCTGGGTTTGAATCCCACAGCCCCCACTTGCATACTGTGCGACCCTGAGCAAGTCACTTAACTTCCTTGTGCTCCCAGGTTGCACCTGTAAACAAGCTTTCAGCTTAGTGTGTCTCACCTGGTTAAAAAAATTGAAAAGTGTGTGCACGTGTGCCCGTCACATGCTCCATAATGTCCCCCCCATCAGCCATCTGCTGCACTACCTCCTGTACTCCTACAGGATGGTGGCGACCAAGCAAGGTGATTCAACCCTCCTTCCTTGGGGGGGGCAGAGCATCCACAGGAATGCCTGATCCGCCTACCCCCCAGCTGGCCAGCACAGCCCCAAACTTGATCCCAAACCTGGACTGCCATCATCATGAGCAGCATGCCAGCTTCGATGTGAGGAATACTACTTGTGGTCCTTCCTCTTATCCAAATAAATTAAATATGCATCCTATAATGTTGTTATTCTCCATGAGAAGCTGATCTAACTTGTGCTTAAGAGTCAACATACCCCACTTCTTCTCCCACCACTTCCTCTGAGACCTCCTTTTTTACTGCAGTAATGACTTCCCTGACTGACGCAGCTACCAGATCTTAGATATCCATCACACCTTGGGACCTATCTGGCTCAAAGTTTCATGTCACACAAATATGGAATTATCTCCATTGACAGATGTGTTTTCATGGAAGCCCTAATCTTGAATTTAATGATGCAATGATAGGTGCCACTAGAAGATATTTTACCTTGACACTCATAACTTCATTTCACCAGCTGCACGAATAATGAGGTTTATTTGCTAGGAGGACATGGAACTAATAGGAACCTGAAACTTGGATCAAATTTCCTGCAACACCTTCCTGAAGCTTGTGTTCTCAACAAACAGAATGGCTTCAGGTCAAGGGCAGTTACCTTGTCTGTTAGATGTATAAATCTAAGGGAGGACAAATGTGAATGTAGTAATTTGGACTTGCATGTGAAGACGCAAGGATTATTGCTTGCATTTTGGATGACTTCAAACTCATTGCAGTCACACTAACAATGGTACTGACAGGTGCTGGAAATGAAACAGGTGTGAATAAGACTAATGAGGCCACAGGCACAGGAGGATGCCTGTTCAAGCTTTGCTGACTAGATATTCTGTCATAACATAGTATGTGTCCAAGTAAATAAATAGTGCCAAACTGGATTGTTTTCTGCTGACACATTGACGTAGTCTAAACAACAAGCTGTCAACTCATTAGGAGGGTCTGCATGCAAAACCAAGTAAGGTTTGTTTTGCATAAATATTTGTGACTGATCTAGATACTCAATGTTAACAGGAATGGAATCTATTAGAACATCTGTTTTTTTCTGCTCACATTCTTGCCCTTTTTATTTGAGTTTTTCCTTTTGTTTTCCTTTTGTGAAAAGACCCTTTTTTTCTTATACCTCAGTCCACTGTAACAAGGTATATTGGAAACCTAGCTGGATGCTGGGGTCTTCACAAGAAGATGAAATGAAGTGGTCCTGCCTCTGTACAGGCCCTTGGTGAGGCAGCACCTGGAGTACTATGAACATACGAACATACAAATTTGCCAGCAGATAAAGGCCTTATGGTCTATCGAGTCTGCCTGAGTGTGCAGCTAGCAACCCTTATACTGCAGCTGCCCCTCCCTTTCCTTCCCTCCCTCTTACCCTATCCCATCCCCTTTTGAAGCAGGTCACTGTTCTACAGGATACCACTTCCACAGGCAATGCATTCCACCCAGACACCACTCTCTCTGTGAAAAAGTGTCTTCTCATTTTCCTCCTAAACCTTCCCTCCTCCAATCTGAGATCATGACCTCGAGTGTCCCTACCCTCCCTTAACTTGAATAGTCCGTCCACACCTGTCTTGTTTATTCCCTTGATGTACTTGAAGGTTTCAATCATATCTCCCCGTCTCTCCTCTCCTCCAGTGAGTACATGTTCAACTCCCTCAGCCTGCTCACGTAGGGTATGTCCCCTAGTATCTGGATTATCTTTGTTGCCCTGCGCTGCACCTCCTCCAGTAACTTAATGTCCCTCTTCGGGTATGGGTGCCAGTACTGCTCACAGTACTCCAGGTGTGGCCTAAATAATGACCTACACAATGGCAGGATCACCTCCCCTTCCCTTCTCTTGAAGATATACCCCTGGCAATACAACCCAGCATTTTGTTGGCCTTCGCAGCTGCCTTCCTGCATTGTGCTGAGTTGTTCATTGAGCCCGTTATAATCACTTCTAGATCCTTCACCTCCTCTGTCATGGCTAGCTGACCCCCCAGCTGGTAGCTCCTTCTTGTGGTTTTTGCCCCAAAATGTAGCACCTTGCCCTTTTTGGCATTGAACTCCAACTGCCAGGTGTCCAACCAGGTCTCCAGTTTTGACAGATCATCCTGCAACCCATACCATCCTCCTTGGTCATCCACTACTGCTCCCATCTTGGTGTCAACTGCAAACAAACTGATCTTGCTCTTGATGCCCATTGAGAAGTCTGATATGAACAACCCAAACAACACTGGTCCCAGCACTGAGTCCTGAGGTACTCTGCTTGTCACTCCCCTCGGAGATGAGAGCTTCCCTCCTACCATCACCCTAGGCTGCCTTCCCTGTAACCAGTTTACTACCCATCCCACCATTTTCACCCCTCCTGTACTTCCCAGCTTACTACTCAGCCTCCCATGCAGCACAGAGTCAAATGCCTAACTGAAGTCCAGAAACAGGACTTCCACTGCATGGCCCTTGTCCAACTGTCTAGTTACCCAGTCATAGAAATCCACCAGGTTGATCTGACAGGATTTGCCCATGACAAACCCATGCTGTCTAACATTCTGCAGCCCATTGGTCTCCAGAAGGGACACCAGCCTCTCCTTCAGAATTGTCTCCATCAGTTTTCCCACGATGGATGTGAGGCATACTGTCCTATAGTTTCCCAGTTCATCTTTGGGACCACTCTTATGTAGGGGTACCACTTGAGCCATCCTCCAGTCCCGATGTACACTTCCTGAGACCAGAGAGGCATTGAAAAGGTCTGCCAAAGGCCCCACCAGGATTTCTAACAGCTCTCTCAGTACCCTGGGGTGAATGCCATCTGGCCCTGGCACCTTGTCCACCCTCAGTGCCATCAGGCCTTTCAGTACCCTGCCCTCTGTGATTCCCCCATCTGACACCTCTTCCCCCCTGAGCCTGACCTCCCACCCCCCCCTTGGTAGTGCCCTTCCTTTCTCCTTAGTAAACACTGAGCAGAAGTATTCATTAAGCATGTCTGCCTGCTTTGCCCCTGTTTCCACCCACCCCACATCTCTCTTAATCCTTACTATTTTGTCTCTACAACTCCTTTTCTCTCCGATGTACCTGAAGAATTCCTTCTTCCCCTTCTTGATACCTTGTGCCAGCCTGAGCTCCTTAGATGTCTTGGCTGCCCTTACTGCCTTCATCACCTCCTTTGATTCCTTCAGGTAATCCTCTCTGTCCTCCCCTCTCCCTGGTTTTTTTGAACCTCCTAAAGGTATCTCTTTTACTTCTTACTTTCTCCATGATCCCCTTGCTCAACCAGCTGGGTTTCTTGGCCCTAGCTCTCTTACTCTGGACCCTGATGCAAGTTTCGGTTGCCTCCTCAATTCCCAGTTTTATGACTTCCCACCTCTGGTTAGTGTCCATATTAGTATGGATTCTGGCTAGATACCCTATAACTACCTCCCCCATCCTCTTGAAGTTGGCCTTCCTGAAGTCCAACACTCTTGTACCTGTTTCAACTCCCTCCTTATCCATTTTCGGTGTGAAGCACACTGTGTGGTGGTTGGTCCCTGCCAACGGTTCTTCTACCACCCAGCTCCCTCACAAACTCCCCATTTGCCAGCATGAAGTCTACTACTGTGTGTAGTTCTGGAACCCTCGACTAAAAAAGGACATGGACAGCCTGAAGTTTTAATTTTATTTTGTTTAATAATGGCTGGTGAGGCTAAGAGCAAATCTGCCCATTTTCATAGATGACCAGATGGGTGCAGACAGGAGAAAGGAGAGGGACTGAATCAAAGGAGAGTGACTAAAATGATTCATGACCAACAGGGGAGGACTTATAAGCAAGACTAGCTGACCTCAATATGTGTTCACTGGTGGCAAGGAGATAGAGAGGGGAGACATGACTGAGACCTTCAAGTACCTGAAGGATATACATAGGGTGGGCAGCCAGAAATTGTGTACACTTAAAAAGGTGTCAATAACAAGGAGCCACAGGTATAAACTGGAAAGGGGAACCTTAGGAAGGATGTGAGGAAATACTTCTTCACAGAGGGGTGGAGAAAAAGTGTAATTGTCTGCCAGTGGAATGGAGCTGGTTAGTGTCAGGCCAATGTCATTGATGTATTGTTCTGTCTTTACTCCTCACCCCCGGGTCACACCTGGAAATGAGCCTTCACTCAGTGTGCCTTTCCCAGTTACCAATTTTCAATAAATAATAAATAAAACACTTTGTCAAGTTTCAAGATGGAGTGGGATAGACACATGGGACAGTTGAGGCGGTTAGAGATGGGATTAGCACTTATGGGGGTGGTAGGTTAGCTTAAATGAAACTGTAGGATGATTAATTCATTAGAGGCCTAGCTAGTGCTAGACTGGTGAAGGTTAGGAACTAGGCAGACCAGATGACCTGTGAGTCTTTTTCTGTCCGTAAACATCTATATATAAATATATGTATCTTAGTCTTCTTGTTTCTCTGACATAACCATGGAATTTGGTCTTTGTGTTTCTCTGACATTAACCATGGAATTTACTTTGAACCCATGCCCAACTCTAGGAGAGGCCTGGAGATATATGGAATTTAAACATCTTATTCAGTTTAAATCCAAGGGATGACAGCCATGTGAAATGACCCAAAAATCTTTTGTGGGCAAGCATGATGCAGTTTTACTCTTGTGTGCATTTCTTTATTGTGATCCATTGATTCAGTGCTTAACTCTAACAGAGCACAACATGGCACACTGCTAAGCTTTATATCATCACTGGAGGATATGTTGGCTACATCAACAGTGCTGAGACCTGACCGGGTGTTGAAAGGTTAGAGCAGGGCTCATGGTAAGATGGTGGTGTGAAACAAAAGTGGTACAGTACTAAGAAGAATAGGAATCAAAATTAGCTCAGTTCTGCAAAGACAGTTGTACTCTCCTTCATAATGTTGTTGGCCATTGGCAGCACAGTCTTCAAAAGGAGATATAGTGTATAGTAGAACATTGTATTCCCTAAAAATCTATCATTTACTAGTCTTGTTGTACCATCGATGTGACATCACGATGTTGTTGTTCCATCATGAGTACGTCACATCGATGGTACAACAAGATAGAATGTCTTTGGGCCTGCGCTGTTAGGAGAGAATCGGCCACAGCTATGAGTGCCCAAATGAAACTAAACAGCGCACTGCAGTGTTACAAAAGTAAGATCACATTTATTTTCAAATGTCACCTGTTACAAAGCATATAGTGCCTATAGTTGTTTTTTCAAAAACAACAGAAAAATCTACTCAGAGAGCATGGACGAGGATCGGTTCCTTGTGCTGGGGGGGTGGAGCGAAGTCTGAAAGCGAGGCAGCAACCAGAAACACACAAGAAGTGCTCAGCTTTTAAATTACTGTTGCCCATATACTATAAAAAATAATGGCTGGGCAACAGTAAACAACATCACTGAGCTCACTACGAAGTGAGCACAGCGTTATGTTCACTGTTGCCCATCCATTATCCTCTATATTGTGAATCCAGCAGTATACATCTTCTGCTGCTGCTTGGGCAGTCTACTGTACATCCTCCCTCTAATTCTAAGCTTAGCTATTTATGACAGTTATATCTGACAGAGGGGAGTGGCAAAGCCTGGAATTTATTCTGCTGCTAGGTAGACTGGGCCTGGGCTATGGGTTTATTTTGTTCTCTTTTGGGATAGGAAAAAAGTGTCAGGCAAGGACCATTTATAGAACTCAGGTAAGGGTCATTTTTTATAGAAAGGCATTAATCACATAGGCTCATGTAGATTTATTGATACTTTTGATTATAGCGATGGGTACATCTGACACAGCATAATTTAATTCATTTGTAATCTCACAATATACTCCTTATCTAAGTGTCGTGTTTGCATTTTTATTTATTTTGTATTACGTACTTATTGTATGCTTACTGTTTATTCTTTAATAGATGTCTTATCCTGGTCATCCATGAGTAATACCTGCTCAAAAAATGTGTGGGTTAAAGAAGAACTAGGTAGTGTATTTGGTAGTCCAGTGGGTTTCCCCTTTCCAAAACCAATAGCTTTACAAACCCCTCAAATATACCAAACAACTACACTTTCTGATCCTGTTCCCCAACCACCAAAGGGAGAGCAAAACAGGAAAGAGAAACCAAAAACTGAAGGTGGTACATTACAGGACAGGTTACTGGGTACACTAGAAAAGCTTGATAAATAAGATACAGGAACAGGGACAGAAACTAGATAGAAAGGGCCAAGGACTAGTCAATCACCTGTCATCCTCCGAAAAGAGTAAATCAGAGGGAGAACATCTTAAGAAAAGGGGGGGGGGGCAAACTAGTAAACAAAGAGAGTAAGAAATCTAAATCCTCTACTGATTCACCCTCAGATGGACAGGAATCTTGATCTAAGGAGAATGCTCTATTGGACCTAGAACTAAGAGAATGTTCCAAAAAAAAATGAGAGACATGGCACAATGAAAATTTTCTTAAATGTGATTGGAAGAAAATATGACCCTGAGAAGTCTAGCTGTACTACTGAAAAGTATAAATGAACTTCACAAAAGGGCTTCAACACCCTGGAGTTTACAAATGAGGAGAATCAAGTAGACGATTGGATGCGCACTTGGTTCCAATTATATAACTTGGTTCACTGACCTGACTAGGGATGTGACCTGCTTTGTAAACAAAGGGCCCAATTCTAGTACACGTACGCCTGGTAGAACAGCAGTTGCGCCAAGTAGAATGGCGCAAGTAGCAACTTATGCCAGCAGTTGCGACTTGCGCGATTCTACAAAGTGGCCTGCGACATGTCGCAGGCCGCTTGTGCCAAACAGCAGTTACACTGGCAGTTGTGCCATAAACCCCCATGACATGGTGCTAGGGGGTTTACGGCCGCAGTTGTGTCCCATTCCACAAGGGCAGCAACAAAGACCCCAATGTCGGGAGGAGAACTGGCATTGTAAGTTACACCTGCAATTAGCTGGTGCAACTTACATATGTCCTCCGAGGGTTCTGTAGAACATGGTCCACGTGCCTCCCCATGCCCTGACCACCCCCATTGTTGCCCCAATGGGCACCGCACAGAACCAGCTCTAGACTTGGGGGCGCGATCTCGCCCCATCCCCCTACTGTACACGCCCCCATACAGTAAGTGCCCCACAGGCTGCCCACCCCCGCCCCAGACTCCCTGAGTAGTACTTTCGTTTGCAGTGCTGCCCACAACCCCAGCCCCTCCATTGTAGAACACCCCGTAGGTGGCAAGACATCCTCCTGATGCCCTCGATTCCCCGAGTCAGTCGTTGGTGCAGCAACAGCCCTGATAAGCTCCTGCAGTCTCAGTGGTCTCCACTCCTCACTGCTGCAGTTAGTTTCATCTAGCACCCCTCTCACCCATCTCAGTCACACTGGCACAGTCCTTCCTTCTGACCACCATGGCTAAGAGTCGGGACTGAGTTCAGTATCAGCTGCATTGAAGATGTGCTCAGAAATCTAATTCTGAGCGGGTCTTTTCAGTACATGCTCATACTGAACTCAGTTGATGGCTGGCCGTGGTGGTGAGAGGTGGCTGTGCCAGTCCGGCTGGGGACAGATGGGGGTGCTGGGTGGCTTGCACAGCTCTGTGGAGGCCACTAGACTACCAGGGCTTATCAAGATGTTTGCTGCATTTGGCGGCTGGTGACTGGGGTTGGGGCATGGGCGGGGATGCCAGCACCGCCTGCAGGGTATTAGCAACAGAGGAGTCAGGGGTTGGGAGAATGGGACAGCAGTGGGCAGTTGATGGTAGGTTTCAGGGGCAGGGGGTGGCAGCCCTGTGGTGCCTTGTGGCTAGGCTGTGTGGGGCACTTTGCAACTGTGTAGGTAGCTTGCAACATGCTCGCCAGGTGTGACCGCAGTTCGCGACGCACGATCTCGCAAGTTGCAGGACTTAGTTGGGAGGCCCTGTCCTTCTAGAATAGGGTGCAGGGTCAATGTCACAGTTGTGGTGGTGCAGTTATGCTCATGGCACCTTGCGCCCACCCTTCTTCTAGAATTGGGCCCAAAATGTATAAGTGCCTAAAGAAAAAGCTTAGCAAATAGCACAATATTGTGTGTGTGTGTGTGTGTGTGGAGTGGGGAGGACCTGGGAGGCAGCATATCAAATGAGGTGTGGGCTAGATCCGAACCCCAGGGACTTCTTCCATGAGATAACGGAGGTTTATTTTGGGGAAGATGAGGATCCAAACACTGAGGTCAAGGACTTTAAAAAACTGTATTTTGGTGCTCTACCAGAAAACATTGATAACATCTAGTTAGTAACAAAAGAAGCTAAGGGAATAGTGTGGCTTTTAGGTCAGACAGAGATACTGTGGGAGAATGGCCAACCAGTGGGGACAACCAAATGAAAGAAAAGGCAACCCATCCAAGTTGAAGTGTCAAGTCACCACTTTGGATGCTTTAACCATGGACAGTAGTGAAGTCGCAATCTCCAAGAATCACAAACCAAGGAAAGAAACAAAACAATAATCCTCTCCAAGATCTGTCCCTAGATCAATCCAGATCCTTAACAGACTCTGAAATGCTCCAGCAGGACTATCAGAAAGAACATTTTCATTCTGAAGGGTACCATGCCAGCAGAGGATTCAAAAGGTAGGAATGGTACAGTATATAAAGGCAGCAACAGAGTTATGGGTACTACTATAACAATGGCCAGCCAAGCTTTCATAGAACACAAGGATGTAGCCAGAAACATAACTCCCTCAGCTAAGAAGAAGTGAAACATGAGGTGGAGAAGCAGATGGGAGCATTAAGAGCTCTTTTCTGAGAACAGTTCTAAAACTCATCCTCCCTGCCTGCTCCTGTTATTGGGCAGGGCCCAACACCACATGCCTCAAATGTGGCGTAGCTGGTTCAAGTAAATGACTAACAGCCTCTGGTTCCTCTGAATGCTCTTCAAGTTAACGAAACAGTTACCACTGACAATCTAAGAGAATCTGTGTCAGTAAATGAAATGAAAAGAGTGGTCAATGAAAATCTTGTTTCTGTGTCACCCTTCTCATGAGAGGAAGTAAGAACCAGAATTCCACATTCACAGAGACTGACCTGTCAACTGCCAGGCTTAAAGAAACTTAAAATGTACCTATGCACCCTTATTCCAAAAGGAACAGCTGAAAGACTTTACTTTGAGGCAAAGCTGGAATAAAAGCTCGGGTATGAAGCTTTACTAGACTTGGGGGCAGAAGTTACCCTGATGTGTAAAAGCTCATTTGACAAACTTACCAATGCCTTATGTGACACAGAGCTCCTAAAGGTCCTCACAGATCACTGACAATTTGTTGGTTATGGAAAGCAGGAACAAAAACATGGGTAAAGTTTGGATAAGGCTAAGATTTACTAAAATGAATGTCAGACACCCAGTGTGCACTACCAGTAAGACAGGTCAATAACTTCCTGATTGGAAAATGATCTTCTGAAGAGGCTCAGACCAATAATTGACTACTTTCACAGAGTTCTGTGGTCACAAGTAAAACAGCCCATTGGATTTTGCAAAAATTGTATGGTTCATAAACAAGCAAAGTCCTGGTACATTGAGAAAGATGAATCAATGTTCACATTGAATGTTGTGCATCCAGGTGTACCTGATTTATCTGCATTGGTTAATCAAGAAAATTTGGAAAGATAGAAAGAAAATGCCCACGTGGTTTGCATATCAGAACAGGACATGGTTAAATCTAACATTGGTGACAGAGGTTTGACTTTCTTCTCAAAAGGAGATGTCAGCTGTGTATTCTCAGAGTTCCATGCTGTTCCTGAGGCATAGTCTTTGCTCTCTGAATACATAGCCCATACAGAGGATTGTGGAATTGAGATGCCAGAAATGACCCAACCTTCTTCTGTAAAGTCAGTACAGAGAAACAGAGTGATTACAGGATACCCATCATAGCAGATAATTTGCTTTTGGCCTAATGTCCCCCATGTGCACTGGGTTGGATATCCTTATGTGACTTGGTGTATGTGTAGCTCTGGGCAATAATGTTCTGTTGTCAGGGTTAAGCGGAGACCTGTACCCAGCAAAAGTGACCCCACATGTCTTGAGGTCAGGGCAGTCCATTCCTCATGGGTGCCAAGCAGTAAATGAGTTCATGACCACCATTTCTGCTAGTGTGAAAGAGTTTAACCTTAGGATTAATATCCAGAAAGGCCAAGAAATACTTGCCACTTGTGCATTATTTCAGGCCAACCAGGTTAGTGAGATTAGTTTAAGGATGCATTCCACACACTGCTTGGACACAGCCAATAGAATTGCACATCTTTTGGTACCAAATCCCCCACCAGAAGCCATCACATTACACATGGTTAGTAGCCTAGACAGTGCAGTCATTCAGCAATCTAGAACTTGCATTTCCTGTTGTTGATAAACTACCAGAAAACATGAAAAGGGGGGAAGAAGAACAGGAAAACATTAGGTCCTCACCTAGTGGATTAATTACCCTCCTAGTAATTTTGCCATTTCATAGAGAAGAGCTGTATGTGTGCACTATTGAAAAGAATGATCTTGTACTGTCTAGAACTGTTGAAGCAGAGGAAAAATAACAAAAGAAGTAATGATGACTGAAACTGAAAATGCCTCTGATACAGTTGAACAACAGGTAGAAATAGGAGAAAATGTACCTTACCCTGAATTTAAGGAACAAAATGAACAAGCTGTTTGGGACAGCAAAGCTGAAATTGAGACAAGAGAAAGAACATAATACATGAAGTGTTCTACGGTGTCCAGGAAATATTCTCAAAAGATGCCTATGAATGTGAAGAAACAGAACTCCTGGTTACTAAGATACAAACTGACCTGACTAAAGGTTCCGTGTATGTAAGTCAGTACAGAATACCACTGGCAGCTTATGAGTCCATACAAGAGATGCTGGATACTTTTTAAGTATTTTATTGAATTTTTGCACAAATGCATTACAGTAATTTCAAACAACTGTTTCAGAAACAAGTATTATGATGTAAAGCAAAAGCACTTCCACATTAGTTATAACACTCAACACTGAAAGAACAGACCTTAAGAAACACAATATAAAACAGGCACAAACCCATAAAAAAATAAGTATTGCACTCCTGCCCCCAACAACATGCTAAAGTAAATAAATACATGTTTAATGCCTTTACTCAGCTAAAGAATTGGATAGCCTTCATGTGGAGGGGAGGTTGGTATCCGAAAGCTAGCCATCACTCTCTGACCTCCAATTTAAGGTGCACTGCCAGTATTCAGGATTGAGTGATTCGTAAGATATTGCTCGTAAGGGCCCCAAACCTTGTCAGAAAGATTCAGCTTATCTTTTGTAGTATTAGCTATTTTTTTCCAAAAACATATTCTCTGACATCATTCTCAGACAATAATGAAGTGGGCAGGGAGACTAGCTTCCAGTTAGTAAGGCTGCCAAGTTTAGCCATAGAGATTGTTGCCATAACTAATCTATTTTTAGCTGGAATTGCTTCAGATGTCACTACACCATCTAAAATTACCATTCTTGGTGTAAATGTGATTCGTATGGCCAGTATTTCAGAGAGGTCCATTGCTATCTTCTACCAGTAAGATGCTAACTGGGGCAACCATACAACATGTGTACAAGATCTGCGTCAATGTGGGTACAGCAAGGGCAGTGGCCCTCATAGTGAGACATAATTTTTCTGCAGGATAGCTTGTGTATAATATGTCCACTTAACAGTCATGAAGAGGATCATTTTAAATTTTGCTTGCATGGGAGAGCGCCACCCTGTCATCAAAATATACTCCCAATCATGTGGCTCAATCTCAATCCCTAGATCCATTTGCCACCTTAATCTAAGTTGCTCTCCTCTCCTTACCAATAAATTTATCAGATTTTGATAACGCTGAGTAACCAGCTCTTTAGTATTGGACGCTGCATCTAAAATACTGTCCACACCAGAAGGATCTTGAAGATTATATGTGGGTCTTATAGTCTTTCCCAAAAATATATTTTTCTAAAACTTTTGATAAGCTTCCACATCCCAAGCTAATTAAGTCGCTCTATGAACACAATATCCAAAATAATATTATCAACTGGATTAGATCATTGTTGGAAAATAGAAGGTAGAGGGTCACGGTAAATGGTATATTATCAGACTGGCTATCAGTATCAAGTGGGGTGCCACAGGGATCAGTACTGGGTCCCTGTCTGTTCAACTTGTACATATCCACCCTACAGTGTAAGACAGACAATATTTGGGTCACGAAATTTGCTGACGATTGTTGAGTGGGTAGTATTATTAAATTAAAACAAGATCAAAACAAGCTGCAAAATTTCCTAAATTACATCAAGCGATGGACAGAAAAGTATAAACTTACATTGAACGGGGAAAAGTGTATAGTACTTCACATGGGCAAAAAGAATCCAGAGTTTGGGTACAGTATAAGAAAGGAACTACTGAAAACATCCATAGCAGGAAGAGATTTGGGTGTAATTGTTAAAAATGACCTCACCTTTGGTACACATTGTGAGCAGATGGTAAACAAAGCAAATAAGACACTGAATTGTATTCTAAGGCATATTACGAGTAGAGACAGGGCGGTCCTGATGCCGCTGTATGGGTCATTGGTGAGAACACAACATGAGTATTGTTCTCAAGTATGGGCACCATATAGAAGAGGGGAGAGTGAGAGAGTGAGAGAGTGGAGAAAGTACAGAGAAGAGCAACAGGAGCAATAAAGGGTTTGGACCAAATGACATATGAGGAGAGGATGAGGAAACTAAATCCTTATTCACTCACATATAGACGTTGGAGAAGAGATATGATCTTGGTATACAAATCAATTCAGGACCATAAGCTTAGAGAATATCTGGGGCTGGTAGTTAAACAAAAGAAATATAGCACTAGAACACAACTTACAGATACATCAGCGACAATGGAGACTACTAAAACGTAAATACTGATTTAGTCAGAGAGTAGTTCTCCATTAGAATGCACTTCCAAAAGTAGTCATAGATAGTCTTTTATTAGAAATTTTCAAAGATAGACTGGACACCTACAGTCAAAATAAGATTTATGAGTTTTAAATTACAAATGTTTGAGTAAAATCAGGGTTTACAGCAAGCAAAATGGGTAAAAGCCCAGATGATGCTTTGTATTGACTATGATACTATGATACTATGAAATGGTGAATTTGTATCTAAAAAAAGTGAGCCCCAGGGATGTTATAGAGCTGTGAACAGTCAGTGAATTACTGCAGTGTGCTGGTCAAGTATAAGTATCCTAACACTTAAATGCTGTGCTGTTCCCAGAGCTGGTAACCTGATTCTTTAAAGAAATCAGGATAAAGCAGATTGTCCCAAAGTGGTGTTAACATTGTATATTGCAATCCCTGTTGCCTAAACTTGTGTACCATGTGCCAAACCCTCAGTAAATGTTCCATAATAAAGTTGTCTTCATCTTTCTGGAGCTGAGAGAGTGTAGTACAATACAATAAATCTGCCAAGCTACAAAGGCAAAAAAAACGCACTCCTCAGCAGAAAAATGAAGTACAAAATACTTTATTACTAAAAAGCCATGCTCACAAGCCGGTACATACAAGGATAACCACCTCGACCAGTTTCATACAGCTTAATATGTCATCAGAAGTATTTTGTAACTAATTTTTTGGCTGAGAAGTGTGTTTTTTTGCCTTTGTAGCTTGATGAATCTAATACTGTCTGAATAAATCTGTCGGCCTATTCCTCTTTGACAAGCCTTTTCCATAAGAATACCTGCATTCTGGAGCTGGCCTGGTGGCACTGCGGGTTGAGGCTCCAGACGCCACACCTTGCACCAAGCTGGTGACCCGGGTTTGGGAATGAGCCCAGGCCACAGAGGGTCAGCAGGGGAGAGAGTGGATTGAGCATCTGGAGGACTGCTCTCCTCTCTCGGGGGGGGGGGCTTGCTGTTCCACTCATCGATTGCCCTCTAGCAATGGCTAGAGGGAGATGTGAGTTGGGAGGCATGTTGCTGTTGCAAGACGTTGGTGGGGATGGGGCAGGAGAAAAATGGAGGAAAACGGAGCTGGCAGGCTCCATGATTGCCCCACCAGCTCCTGTTCCAGCTCCCCAACATCTGGATATTTGTCCGAGGGCACCTCTTCACTTCAGCCATGTCATGGGGAGGAACCCATGGAGGATTGGAGGGGAGGTCAGATAGGAAACGGTGGGGCCAGAGACCGAATCCCCTGCAAGGGAGGGGCCAGAGCCACCTGCCAGGCTCCCAGGAGGATAAATATATAAATATAATAGAAAAAAAAAGAATTCCTGCATTCTAACAATGTCTGCCATGCCATGAATTTAAGCCCACTAGTTGTGCAGCCCCATAATATAACTTAAAGTGAGGAGTATTTAACCCACCTTTATTCAGAGGCTGCAACAAATAATCAAACCTGACCCTTGGTGTTTTTTTAATGCCACAGCCAAGTTGTGGCATGCACACTTTTAAAAAGGGAATTTGGGATTGGAATGAGCAAAACCTGAAACAGATACAATAATTTAGGTAAGATGGTAATTTTAATACATTTGATCTGCCCACCAATGAGAGGGGTAATGTTTTATCCAGAACTAGTGGACAATTGGCCAAGAACAAATTTCTGAGCATTCTGGTAATTTGTACTCCCAAATATTTAATGCATCATGCAACCACTGTATGGGATACTGTTGCTGCAGACCCTCATGTGAACAGTCACACAATGGTAAAATAACCATTTTATTAAGGTTAACTTTGCATCCTGAAATGGTCCTGAAAGCTTGTTGTTGCTTTCCTAATGCTGTGAGTGACGTGTTAGGGCCAGTCACACAGACCAACAAGTCATCAGCATAAGCTGAAACCATAGCTTCTGCACTGTCTCCCCCCATCGCTCCTTTAATTTCAGCATTATCCCTTAAAGCTTATGCTAGTGTTTCAGGACCTAAGTAGAAAAGTAAGGGGACTAATGGGCATCCTTCTTGCACGCCTCTATTTAGGGGAAAAAATTCAGATACCCACAAATTTGTTTGTAAAGCTGCTGTAGGGTGATAGTATATTGCCTGCACCCGTGACAAAAATGTGTCTGGTATTCCCATAGTTGACATGAACCTTCAGAGGTGATTCCACTCAAGCTTATCAAATGCTTTTTCTGTGTTGATCAAGACCACCACTGGACAGTCCCCTGCATGTCTTTCTCCCTTACTAATATCTGAAGTAAGGTCGTTAAATTTGCTGGGGATCCACGGCCAGCCACAAACCCCAGCTGGTCCTTGTGTATCAGTCTGGGCAGCACTGATTCCAGTCTACCAGCCAAAATTTTAGAGCAAATCTTAAAATCTGCATTTAATAATGATGTGGGCATATTAGAGGGTATTTGATCCTTAGGTTTGCCCGGTTTTGGAAGAACCGTAATTCTAGCTTGTCTAAAGGATTCGGGAAGCTTCCTTGTTTCAAGAACTTCCTGAATGACGTGAAAGAGGGGTTCTATGCTATTTTCTTATACAAGTGCTATTTTCAAATACAAGTCAATTGTATGGTCATCTGGGCCTAGAGCTTTGTCTAAATTTAGTTGACTCATGGCTGCTAATGTTTCAGATTCAGAAAAGGGTAGTTCTGAAGCATTAGCCTCCTCTTCCATAAGTTTGGGGAGGTTAGAGTAAAAAGATTGTTTGTGAATTGATCTCTGCTTGGTGGTCTGTATTCCCCAAGCCCAAGGCATAAAGCTCTGAGAAGTAAGACATGAATGCCTCATTTATCTTTTGGGGGTTGTTTTGTAAGTCTCCCTTACTGTCCCTGATTCCCAAAATATGTCTGCATATTTTCCTATTTCAACTGGTATGCTAAAACCTTGCCACATTTGTTTCCCAGCTCACAGAAGTGGGCTTTTTAATTCCCCAATGTCCTCTCTATGTGTCTAGATACTTTAAAGGAGTCTGAAATTATAAGGGAAGTCAATTCTGTTTCTAATACACCAATTTGCCCTGTACTGTAACCAGCAGTAAAGTGGAGGCTCACAATTGATTGTCAAAAAACGAATAAACAAGTACCATTATCTTGCTGACTCATGACATACCTAGATTGAATTTTAGCAAGAATTGAAGGTGGAAGATATTTTACAACCCTAGATGTAACAAATGGGTTCTGAACCATTAAAATGGATCCCAAAGAGTAACACAAATTGGCTTTCACATTTGGTAAGACACAGTACACACGGAACAGGTTTCTGTTTGGGTGCTTGAAGTCTCCAGAAGATTTCAACATATTTCTACAAAAGGTCATGCTGGATGCTGAGAGAATGGGAAATGTGATATAGATGGGCAATAAACTCATTAAAAACAACACATTTAAGGAACACCTGGAGGAAGTCAAGTATGTTCTGAACCATCTGAAAATTGCTGGCAACAAACTCTAATCAAAGGACAATGGTTCAAGGATAAGGTAAATTACTTAGGGAATGAGGTTGGATCTGATAGGGCACACCCTCAGCACAGTCAAATGCAAGCTATTCACACAATTAGGCTACCCAAAATTCAGAAGGAGTTACATAGTTTCCTAAGGATTTGTAACTATTCACACCAGGACTATACTGGACTATACTGAGATTGCACACCCACTCACAAGCTTACTGAGGAAAGCAGAACTGTGGGTATGGAGAGATCAAGAAAAAGCTATGCAGATAATCAAAGAAAGTCTGAGTAAAGCACCATACTTTGCTTACCTTCTAAAGGATAAGGAGTTCTTCCTTGAATCAGGGTACGCTAAGAGAAGTATTGTGCAGTATTGTGTCACAAACATGATTCAGGCAACCGTGTTATAGCTTATGCTAGCAAAACACTGAGTAATATTGAAAAAAGTTCTAAGATTGTGGGAAAGAACTCTTCTCCATTGTTAGGGCAGTACAACATTTTAGAAACTATCTGTGGTGAAAAGATTGTTGTTAAAACTTTTCACCAACCTAGTGTGTTTCTGGAGAGCCAGAAACTCAAAGGTGGTAATGTGTCAAGTAGCAGAATAGTGACTTGGACTCTGGCACTTCAGGAGCTACCCTTAGAAATAAGATATGCCAATAACAAGAATAAGGATGTGACCCAAGGAATAGCCAACTTACATTCTTGTACTGTTGAAAAACATTCAGTGCAAGAGCCCAAACAACTCCTAGGCTCGGGATTGCATTGAAGGCTCATAGACACCATAAATATGATGAACGTGTATGCCAAAACTTACCCAGAGTACATGTAGATGAATGTGCCTTCCACAAGGATTGGAAGTTACATTAGGGTTTAGGAGTAGTGTGGAGTGAGGACATTCTTAATTCTTTTTTTTTTTTTAATTTATTATTTTTGCCACCACCCTAGCTGCCTGCCGCCCAGTACTTTTGGCCCGGTCATGGGCCACGGACTTACCCTCCTCAGATCGGCCTTGGGCCCTCTGATACCCCGTGGCTTACCCCCCATGGTGGGTCTGTGGCACTCCGCCTGCATGCCCCAGTCTTCGGGATAGGTCGGAGGGCTGGCCTGAGGAGCTAATTGAAGCCATGGCGGGCTTCATTGATGGCGGCTGGCAGCTGTCCATTTTCCATTTTTCTAGGAGAGGCGGGGTTGTGCAATGACGCCGGCATCCGCCCCACCTCCTGTACGTGCTAGTACCGGTGGCTGTGTGACTCCTGGCCTCCACCAGGGGTCATTGATGCTCCGGGCACTTTCCCCACCCTCTCCCCGGAGAAGATGAGCAGTCCTAGGATGCTCTATCCTTCTCCCCCGGCCAGCCCTCCAGCGACCCTGGTCCGTTCCCGAACCCGGGTCGCCGGCGTCGCATGCGGAAATCCAACCGCTGTGACGACGGGCTGGCAGGACAGTCTTAATTCTCCCCTCAAGTACCAATTAGGCCCCAAGTCTAACTAATATGCAGAACTGCCAGCCATATGTACAGCCATGCAAAGTGCAGTGAAGAACAATTTACATGACTTTGTGATCTGTACAGATTCTGATTTTGCTTGACATAAATTTCTTACCTACCTACTACACAGGAAAGACAATAGTATGACAAATTCTAAAGGTCCAAGGAGTGTAAATGCAGATGTGATACTGACTGTAGAACACTTAATTCAGGAACATGGATGGACTGTTTATTGAAACAAGGTCAAGGTCCAGTTCAGAATAACTGGACCAGATAAACAGGGAAATGACCTACAGTAACACAGAAAAATAGAAGATGACAGCAGATAAGGACCATGTGGCCCACCTAGTCTGCCCCTGTTCCCTACCTAATGCAATACCACAGACCCTGGCTGATCTGCGGCTTACCATCTCTTCCCTATCATGAGAGTACCCGTATGTCTATCTCATGCATTCTTGAATTCCACTGATGTTTTTGCCCCACCACCTCCACATAGAGGCTGTTCCAAGCATCCACTACTCTTTCTGTAAAAAAGTACTTCCTCACGTTGTCCCTAAGCCTACCCTCTTTAGCCTCATATCATGCCCCCTTGTTCTTGTACACTTTCTGTTCTGAAAGATGCTACCCTTCTGTACCTTGTTTATACCCTTGAGGTACTTGAATGTCTCTATCATATCTCCCCCTTCTCTCTCTCCTCTCCTCTCCTCTCCTGCAGGGAACACATATTGAGGTCCTCTAGTCTTTCCTCATATAACTTTTGGTGCAGTTCTTGCATCATTTTTGTTGCCCTTCTCTGGACTGCCTCTATTTTGCCTATGCCTTTCTGGAGATGCGAACTTCAGAACTGGACACAGTACTCCAGATCAGGTCTCACTAGTGAGCTGTACAGTAGCATAACCACCTCCTTTTTCCTCCTGGTGATGCCTCTGCCTATGCACTCTAGCATCCCACTGGCTTTCCTTACAGCCTTTTCACATTGTTTGGTTACCTTTAGGTTATCATATATGATGACCTTCAGGTCCCTTTCTTAATAGGTGGCTGCCAGTGCCTCCACCCACATCTTGTATTCCTCCCTTGGAATTTTGTGCCCCAAATGCATGATTCTGCACTTATTTGCATTGAATCTTAGCTGCCACACTCTTGACCACTCCTCAAGTATGTTTAGGTCCTTTCTCATTTTTCCACCCCCCGGAGTATCAACCCTGTTTCAGACCTTAGTGTTGTCTGCAAAGAGGCATACCTTCCCTTCTAGCCCCTTTGCCATGTTGCTTATGAAGACATTAAAGAGGACTGACCCCAGCTCGGATCCCTGTGGCACCCGACTGGTCACTTTCCCTTCTCAGATTGAATGCCATTTACCACCACCCTCTGTGTCCTGTCACTAAACCATTTTCTGACCCAGTTTTCCACCTTGGGGGACCACTCCCAGGCTGCCCAACTTATTTACCAACCTCCTATGTGGGACAGTGTCAAAGGTGTTGCTGAAATCTAGGTAGGCCACATACACAGCCCCTTCCTAATCTATTTTCCTGATCACCCATTCAAAAAAATCTATCAGATTTGTTTGACAAGATCTCCCTGCTGTGAGTCCATGCTGTATCAGATCTTGTGCTCCACTGGATTCAAGAAATATCACAGTCCTTTTACTTAGCAGTGACTCCATTAATTTCCCCACCACCGAGGTCAGGCTGACTGGCCTGTAGTTGCCAGCCTCCTTCCTGTTCCCATTTTTGTGGCGAGGAACTACATTCCCCCTCCTCCAGTCCCCTGGAACCACCCCTGTCTCTACTGATTTGCTGAATAGGGCTGTTTGTGGTGCTGCCAGCACCTCTCTAAGTTCTTTTAATATTCTGGGATGTATCCCATCCGGCCCCATAGCCTTGTCCCCTTTCAGATTCTCAAATTCCTTTAGGACTTTTTCCTCCATAAATGGGCTGGTGTCCACCTCTCTCCCATTGGTGCTCCTATCACCCAATGGTGGTCCTTCTCCTTCCCATTCTTCTGGGAATACCGAACAAAAATATTTGTTCAAGATTGTTGCTTTTTGTAGGTTCTCCTCCGTACACACACCCTACCTCCCGTTTTAGCCTCACAATCTCACCCCTGATCTTCTTTCTTTCACTAATGTACCTGAAAAAGGTCTTGTCTCCTTTCTTAATTGCCTGGGCTATTTCTTCCTCTGTTTGTGCCTTTGCACTCCTGACTACTTTCCCCACCTCCCTCTGCTTTTCCAAATACAGTTCCCTGTCTTTGCCCCTCTGTGTTTCCTTGTACCTCCTGAAAGCTAGCTTTTTCTCTCTTACTTTCCCGGCCATGTCCTTTAAGAACCATATTTTTTTTTTCCTTCTCTTCATTTTGCTTACTTGCCTAACACAAAGGATTGTTGCTTCTGCTATGGCTCCCTTAAGGTTAGCCCATTGTTTCTACACATCCCACCTTCTTCTACCCCTGAAAGGGCTTCCTTGAGACATTCCCCCTTTTTGTAAAGTCAACCCGTCTGAAATCCTGGACCCTTGTTTTCATGTAGTTTGACTCCTCCACTCTTCACACATTGAACCACACCATACGATGATCACTGGACTCCAGGTGGCTACCCACCATTACATCGGTGACTCTGTCCCCATTGGTGAGTACCACGTCAAATATTGCTCCTTCTCTGGTGGATTCTGACACAAGCTGCTTGAGGCACACCCCCTGTAGGGTATCCAGGATGCCTCTGCTCCTGTCTGAGGCTGCAGTCTGGGTGCTCCAATCCACATCAGGCAAACTGAAGTCTCCCACCAGCAGCACTTCACCCAGGGCAGTGATCAGAGAGGTGCAAGAGCTGTGGTTGCAGTGGGGCCCACACTGTTAGGGGGCCCACTGCCTCAGAGGTTAGCATGAAGAAAACCTTTTCTCACAGACAGACATGCAAGTTTCTCTTTGGAAATTGCTTATCCATTAGAAATTGGGTCTGTCAGTAATGGTGTCAGAAGATTCCAGCTCCAGTTTCACATGGCTGGGGGGGGTAGAACAAAGAAGCAATATGGCCCATTGCTCAAAACATCTAATCTTGGTGCTGGTGTTCCCAGAAGGACCAGGAACAAATTACATTGTTCAGTTCTTTGATCATGGTGCCAGTAAGAGGAACGGGGGCCAGCATGGACAAACTATGTATGTTCAGCAGGACCGATACGAAAAAACTTACGCTATAAAAATGTCATATACACTAATGATTATTTTACATTTATTAGTGAGGAAGTGGGCCCCACAAAATATTTTGCAGGGGGGCATTTACAGTTGTTGGCACAGCCTTGACTTCACCTTTGGCTGCCATTTTGTGGATGGCTTCCACTAGTACCCTGTCCATCTCCTCCCCTTGTCCAGTAGCAGACAGTCTTAACAAAAGAAGATGCTCTGAATGGATAACCTTGGGATTTTACTCCTATTATAAAAAGGGTCTCAGAAATGCTGCAATCTGATTGG
The DNA here is from genome assembly GCA_016271365.2 of Neoceratodus forsteri. Classification (NCBI taxonomy): domain Eukaryota; kingdom Metazoa; phylum Chordata; order Ceratodontiformes; family Ceratodontidae; genus Neoceratodus; species Neoceratodus forsteri. The sequence continues at coordinate 868,081,724 of CM028130.1, forward strand.
CTGTTAGGATTCCAACAGCCTTACATTAATCCATGCTATACTGCCATGTGTAGCCTGATCATCATGGAACATGGATTCTTCCTTTTAGCATTCCATCCTCTAGCACTGCTGAATGACAGGAATGTTGCATCCTGATTTTGAACCAGCATTCTTAAACTGTTGGTGGAAGAACTATTTTATTAAAAATCTCCCTCTAAATGAAAAAAAAAACATTCAAAAAGTATACTTTTACTGTTTTTTTTGGGGAATTTTTTTTTATTATAGCAATAAGGCACTCCCAGGAGTTAGAGTAATAGTCAGTTAATCACCCCCTAGGGGTAATATGGCACTCAGCTGCACCTCATGCCACATTACACCCCTTGGGGGTGATTAACAGACTGTTAATCTAACCCCTGGTCATGCCTTATTGCTTAATAACACTAGCTAGAGTAGACATGTTTACCTGACTACAGGAAAGGAAAAGCAAAACTGACCAAGTAGTACTAATGCACAGTGAAAAAAACTGATCTAAATTTGATTCAAACTGCAACAATTAAATAAAACACTGGGGCCCAGATATTCAAAAGGGTTGCACATGGTACAACAGTGTTGCACCATGCGCCATGCACAACCCACTGATGTACCCCGGCATGATATTCAAATGGGGATTATGCCTAGCACAAATCCCTATGCGCCGGAGCGCATCAGTAATGTATACGGTGCTGGTGGGGGGTGCATGCCCATGCATACTCAGCACATCCCGATATTCAGCCTGGGAGTCCATGCATGCGCAACCCCTACTTGCGCTGCACACAGGTGAGCCAAAAAAAAAAAGAGACATGGCTGGCCACCCACAGGTGAAGCTGCCATACTGCGGTGCAACATGGCAGCTGCCACCTGTGGGTGGCTACCCGAGCTCCGGCTGCACCTCTGTGGCAGCCCCCCCATGCCCGATCATGGGCATCTGTCTAAATTAATAACGTCCTATCTCCCTGGTGGTCCAGTGGACTGCCGTCAGCCCAATCGCAGGCTTAAGTATAAAGAAAAACACGTCCTATATCCCTGGTGGTCCAGTGGACCACTCACAGCCCGATCGTGGGCTGAAGTATGACATAAATGAAGTCCAATATCCCTGGTGGTCCACTGGACTGCTCACAGCCTGATCACAGGCTGAAGTATAAATGAAAGCACTTCCAATATCCCTGGTAGTCCAGTGGTACCCCCCAGCTGCCCACTGAGCCAAACCTCCCCGCACTCCCCTGGTCAGCGGTGGCTGGCAGCACCCCACCCACCTGCCGCCCTGCCGCTCGCTGACTGACACCGTAGGTAGGGCTGCATGCCCATTGGTTGACAGCGTGAGCCAATGGGCGTGCAGCCCGTACCATACTACACATTCCAGATATGTGAATGGATCCATTCACATATCTGGAATATCGTCAATGAAGCTGCTGCCTTGCTCCTCGCACCGAACCAATAAAACCACCTACAGTGTCGATCATGGCTGGTGGGGTGGCAGGTGGGTGGGGTGCTGCTGCCAGCCGCTGACCGGGGGGCAGGGCAGTGGGGCTCAGTGGGTGGGTGCCGCTGGACCACCAGGGATATTTAACATGCTATTTTTTATACTTAAGCTCGCAATCGGGCTGCGAGTGGTCCACTGGACCACATGGGATATAGGATGTGCTTTCATTTATACTTCAGCCCGTGATCAGGCTGCGAGCAGTCCACTGGACCACCAGGGATATTGGACTTCATTTATGTCATACTTCAGCCCGCGATCGGGCTGCGAGTGGTCCACTGGATCACCATGGATATTGGACGAATGTATTTTGCAACTGATGCCTGCGATCAGGCAGTGGGGCACATTGCCGCGCTGTGCAGGGGGCGTTGGTCCCCAAAGGCTGCAGCCTGACAGGGCACCAGGCGCAAGTTGCCAGGGATTGGCGCACTTCATGCAAATGGCACCATAAGCATTAAGGCCCCCTTTGCATGTGCACTTTTGAATATCGCGGTTGTTGCACCTAGCGCAACTGAACTTGTGCTAGCGCATCCCACTGCTCCACTCTGGCCACTTGCACTGGTGCAGTGCCACTGCGCCATGTGCACTGCGGGTGGCTAGGGTGTGATAGTCAGTGCTGCTGTGCCATGGTGCAGCTCAGATGAATATCACCCTGTCAACGCCCCTGCGCAGCCAAGTTGTGCTGCGCCCAGGCTTGCGCCACAGCCTGATGCAGCCCGGAATATCCGGGCCTAGGTAAATTGTACTGATACCTAAATGACCACAATACAAACAAGATACCTGATAGTAACCTACAAACTGGCAATGAATTAAACCTCCTGTATAGTAAGAAGGATAATTTCCATTTATGGATAAGTCTCTTTGTAAAATCTGTTAAAACATCCCAAGAACATAAGTCAGTGGTCCCTCTAAGTTACACGGGTGAAATGACGCAACATGCTCATGATGAACCATCTGGATCACACTGGGGAAACTGGAGAACAGTAGAAATATTGAAGGAGGTAACCTACTAGCCATACATGAATAAAGACATAACAGTTCACATCAAGGAATGTGTAACCTGTTGCGAATTCCAGCCACCATCAGTGAGACACAGGGCACCCTTACAGTAAAAGACATCACTATGCCATGGTCAGATGTTTACATAGATTGGAAAGGTCCAGTTTCAAGGTCTTTGAGAAGTAATAAGTACCTCTTCACGGTTACCTGTCTATTTACAAAATGCATTGAATGCATTCAAGCTCCCAGTGATACAGCTGAAACAACTGTTGTATTGTTAATGAATCATGTAATTAATCACTGGAGCTTACCACTGAGATCAGAATCTGATAGAGGTTCCAATTTTACAGCAAAAGTAATGGAAACCATTTGGAAAATTTTAGGAGTAAAAAGGAAACTGCATGTGGCCTACCATCCAGAATCCTCTGGACAAGTAGAAGGGGCAAACCAAACCATACTGGGCATCCTAAAGAAGTATGTTTGTACTTTTGGAAAGGATTGGTAAAGATGGCCGTTGCTCAAAAAAGAGCACCAGCGCAAGGATTCCTCAGAGACTAAGAAATAGGAACCTTGAAAGGGATTGGGGTATCTTGAATGAAATAAATACAGTATCTTCTACATTTGCTTACATGTTTTCAAGCTGGAATATGTACATACTGGATAATAGGCCCTGGAACAGAGGTTTGTGATTTCACTGAATATTTGTGTATGACAGTACTCAAAAAGGGGAGGGGGGTGCAGCAAGTAGAGCATACCTGGTTCAAGAATAATAAGGACTAGAGACTCAAATGTTTCGAACTGAGTGGGCAATCCTGTTGGTTGCGACCCAGTCCTTTCCCATTACTGACTGCTGCAAAATTACACGCAAACATGATCTAGAAACCTCTCTGAATCATGGACCCCTGAACTGTTCCCTTTGCATGTTAAGACTGAAGTGAATTCATTTTAACAGTCTAGAGAAAGCACTAGAAGAGGAGGCTAAACACTGGGTGAGGGCGATGGACAAGTCTAGAGCTGCATGGGGGGTTACTGTAGTGACAAGGTTTGGACAATGGCCTGGGTCAGGAATATAAGGAGCCAGGGAGACTGGAGGGACTCTCGATGCTCTGTGCTCTGTGTTGGCCTACCAGTACAGAGAATCCTGAGAAACAGGGGAGGATGGAGGTAGCAACTAGGGTTAAAGCAGCCTGTGGGGGTTCTCAAACAATGGTTTTAGTAACTGAGCATCTTTTTTGTTTTAAACTAACAAATGTAGAATCACTTGACCCAACCAAAATGAGGATAGTGACTGCCTTTTCCGGAGATTTCACACACCAAGTGGGAAGGAGCAGAGGTGGTACTGGAGGAACAAGGTGAAGGTAAACTTTACAGTAATACCAGAGAGCAGCAGATGAAAAGCAAGTCAGCTATGGGAGTTAGGAGCAAGAAGGTATACTGTATGTTGAGCGTGGTTTTGACTTAAAAGTTTCTCAGTTACAAGTCTGTGCATGTTATATGCTTAGGGGAAGAGGAATACAGAGAAGACAGGTCAGTATCTCACAGCTGAGGCTGGATAGGCATTTTTGTATGTTGGAAGTGCATGCTAATAATATAATAATGAAACAGTGGAAATGAGTACGGCAACTCAGTTTATATCCTAGAATATAAATGGGCATAAGTGGTACAGAAAAGATACCAAGTACTGCAACACACAAAAAACTGGTGCCTGCACCAAGTTCCTGCAGGACACTCACCTGACAGAAGATTATATAATATTGCTTAGACAGCAATGGGTGAGTCAGGTGTACAGCACAAGAAATGGCAATGAAAAGAAACTTATCATTATACTAATAGCAAGAAGTGTTCTGTTTAAAGTGAAACAAGAGATTTGGGATATGGAAGGGAGGTATGTGCTGGTTAAGGGCATGCTGAACAATACAAGACCACTGCTGGGTAGTGTGTATGGCCTGTACAAGGACTGCCCTCTTTTAGGGCTGCAGTGGGTGTAGCCCTGCAGACATCTTGCTATCAAAAAAGGACTTGGCATTCCTTCTGACCGAACAACATGTTGGACATGCACCACAGTCACCTCCATGTCTGTGGAGCACTCCACTCATTGTCTTCATTTACACTGTCCTATTTTGTACTTTAAAAATTGGCAGTGTCCTGATCGTGACACTGGGGGATTGGGCACCCCCAGTGCCACTCTTATGTTTATGGACGGGGGTGGGGTTGTTGGGTGCTGAGAGGGAGGGTCAGCTGGGAGGATATCTATAATTTAAAAGAAAAAAACAGCAGTCATGGCAGAACATGGCACACTCCACCATGTTAAAGATGGCCACCACACTCTACTGCGCATGTGCTAGTAGTCATACATATGCAGTAGAGTGCGGTGGCCATCTTGGACATGGTGGAGTGAGCTGTGTTCTGCCGTGGCAGCCAATTTTGTTTCTCTTTTAAATTATCGACATCCCCCCATCTGACCCTCCCTCTCAGAGCCCAACACCCCACTCCACCCCATCCCACCGCCATAAACATAAGAGTGACACTGGGGGTGCCCAATTCCCCAGTGTCACGATCAGGATGATGCCAATTGTTAAATTCATATTATACATATCTTCCCATCCAACCCTCCCTCTTAGCACCCACCACCCCACTCCCCCCAGAAACATAACAGTGAAACTGGGGGTGCCCAATCCCCCAGTGTCATGACCACCAATCCAGGTTTTTGTTTGTGACCCCCCCCACCATACATGAGTAGTTATTTTTTTTTTTTTAATTGCCCACCTGGCCCTCCCACTCAGCACCCACCACCCCACTCCCCACCCCAAGAAACATAATAGTGACACTTGGGGGTGCCCAGTTTCCCAGTGCAGGAATCCTCTGTCTTTTTTTCATACCTGTAAAAAGAAAACCATTCATCGATGTCTTTTGTGACCGTTAGATTCCCCCCCCGACCCTCACACTCAGCACTCACCACCCCCACACTTCTTCCAAGCCTTTACTTACTGCTCGGGGGTCCAACTCTGTAATCCTTTCTGGACCACAGAGAGATCTTCACTCTTCAAAGCTGGACCATGAATTTAGGAAATTAGGTATGCAGTTCAATGTATTTCAATAGGGGTTTCAACTGAATGGCATAACTTGGGCATTTTTGCATATTTTTGGCTCAAATTGTCTACATGCATTCTTTGGGACCATACCTCATGAACAATTGCATTGACATTAAGCGCATCTGTCCCAAATGGTGAATTCTTGGTCCCTGTATGAAATTACTTTTCAGACAGGAATTGAACAAGTTCCCTGCCCTTGTCATGAGGTGGGGTCATAAGAAGACTATGTTGAACATTTGGTGTAAAAATATTAAAAAAACAACAACGTTATAAGCCTACATTGAATTTTGCAAATGCAGTCTTGTAACACTGGTAATTTTCAATATTTTTGCCCCATATTTTACAACATAGCCATATCTTAATAGCACCTCACGAATGAGACAACTGTCATTTTTCAGATCCTGACCAAAATGTTTTTTTAACATCCTGAAAGATGATTTTGTGGTCCCTTCACAAAGTTCCTTTTGGGTAGGAGTTGAAAATTTTCTCTCCCATTGTTCATGAAGCGGGTTCATAAGAAGGCTATGTTCTAAATTTGATGTAAAAATATTTAATAACAAAAAAGTTATGAGGCAATATTGAATTTTACAAACAGGCTCGTAAGCTTGGTAATATTCAATATTTTTACCCCAAATTTTCAACATAGCCATTTCTGTACAGTACCTCATAAATGTAATAGCTTTAATTGTTCAACTCCTGCCCAAAATATGTTTTTGCATCCCTAAAGCTGATTTTGCAGTCCCTAGCAAAATCACCTTTTGGGTAGAAGCTTGAACATTTGCTTTGCCCTTCTTCATGAGGCAGGCTCATAACAAGGCTATGTTGAAAATTTGGTGTACAAATATTACAAAACAACACATTTACGGGCCTGTGTTACATTTTGCTAATGCAGGCTTGTAACTGTGGTAATTTTCAATATTTTTACCCCAAATTCCTCAGCTTTAGCCCTAACAGCTCTAACCTGAACTTGTTTCACTTAGCTGATGAATGCACTAACTTCTTTTACAAAATTGCCTAAGATGCTAGGAAGGAACTGAAACTTGGGGCAAATACCAGCCTTGGATAGATCCAACAAGGCAAGACGATGCTTAACACCAGCACACAGGGGATGATGAAACTGCAGGATACTCTGGGGATAGTCAATGTGTGGAGAATGCTGCATGCTACTGAGAGAGAGAATATACATGTCATTCCTTGCCATATCATACTTTGTCCAGAATAGACAACTGTATAGAAACACAGGGCTGGCTGCAGGGCATGCATTCATGTGAGACATGTGCAAAAAGTAGTTTTGGACCATGCACTAGTGAAGCTAACACACCACTTTAGGAAAGGCATAGATCAGGATCACCTTTGGTACCTTAACACAGTCACTCAAAGACTCAAGGATAGTAGATAAGGTCAGACAGCACATACTGGAATATTTTAAAGTTTATGCAGGATCAGTAGATAGAGAAGACACATTGTTAGCTGCAAAGTGCAGCATTGGAGAGAATTGCTTTGAATAGCTTCAGGAAGAAAAAAAAAAGAAAAAGAGGCAGAGAAAATATCATTGCTTAGAGACATCAGGGAAAAAGAAAAATAACTGTGCCCCTCCACTACTGAAGGCGATTGGCATAGGCTCAATTCCCTAAGAGATAAATGCCAGGTACAATAAGAGAAAAAGCAGAGCATGCTATATTCAAGATCAAAACAGAATATGTAGAACAAGGGAAGAATGATAGGAGATTAATGGCATTGTGACTAAATAAGAAAGAAACAGCCAGAACTATAGTAGCTCTGAGAAGGAAAACAGACAATGCATTTTTTTGTTAAAAGATTTTTATTGTCTCCAACATAACAACCATACAATAACAAAACCATACAAAATCCTGATCGCATGCAGTACAGATTAATACAATCACCAAAAAAAAAAAAACTGGGAGGGAAAGATCCAATTGTATAAAATCCGTGCTGCTACAGGCTTACATCATTTACCTGGAAATATAAAATTATGGGTGACCTGAATCTTAAAAGACATTACCGAATAAAGGTAAGAGGGCCTACCTGTTGTGTCCTGAGATATCCACTCTAAGAGTTGATACATGGTAAGGTACCTGGTCTAGCATTAGAGCATTAACAAGCTAGGAGCAACCTGCATCAAGAAAACAAACAAAACAGAAACACTCACAAAGTATCTATAGGATTCGACACTGGCTAAAATATCTGCCTGTATTGGGGCTACTGACTACAGCACTGTAAAAGGAGGAAACAAAAGGGCATCCCTGAGAGTCCACCCTGCCATCTTGCACAACACAGGTTGAGGGAGGGAAGGGGGGGACAGGGGGTCCTATATGGACTAGCTCAACTATTCCCCTCTTGGGGCTTCACAAATGCCATAAAGAGTTGCTAGAGAGTAGCATACTTAGGGAGGGTGTTTGTCACCGCATCCGTATTTCAAGCCAGATTGGACACCTGAACTAATGAGTTGAGCACTTCTATGGTTGAGGGGACCTCTTGTGTCCTCCATTTACAAACAAGATGCTGCTTTACCTGCATGCTGAGAATGATGATCCATGTCTGGTCCTGAGGAGTGAGATGAGGAGTGCAAGAGTATTTGCCAAGCAGCATCAGCTCTGGTAGAAAGGGCACTGACTTCTGAAGGATAGTGGAGCCCAGAGCACATATATACTGCCAGAGAGGTTGAAATGCCAGGCAGTTCCACAGTATGTGAGACAGGTCCCCCCTGTTGGATTGGCACTTCCAACAGATGTGATCCTGGGACAGCTGGACCTTGTAGAGCACCACTGAGCTCTGTACCATGATTGCAGGATCTTGTTTTGGATTAGGGTGCTTCTAGTGTGCCTTATGCACCAGTCTCCAACAGGACTTCCAGTCCAGATCAGGGATCTGGATGTCTAGGGCCTACTTCCACTTCACCTTGGCTTCTTGGGATTTGGAAGGGATTTTAGCAAGGAACGCTGACTATATGACACTGGTCTGATCTCTCTTGAGGGTCAGCCATTTCGAGGCTGGTGAAGTGGGCTCACCTGAGGGGCATCTGCGGGTGTAGTCACCAATAGCACTCCTGAGCTGGAGATACCTCCAGAAATCTTAAGAGGGGATGCCATGGCTGTCTCACAATCCCCTGAAGGTATCTAGGGTGGAGGTTCCAGGTGCATAAACATCCCGCAAGTGCTGTAAACTGGCCTGGGCCCATGTGGCCCAGATAATGGGCTTGTTATCCACTATTATATTCCTGTTACCCCACAGCAGAGTAAGACTGAGGGGGACAGGGCTAGTGCTCAGCCTCCTATGGAGTTTTCCCCAGTACTTCAGTGAGGGCTAATCATGGGATGAGAGTGGGACCCCCTTGGCAGGCTATTGTACAACAATAAGGATAGGTATGTAGCTCCATTGACTGCCCGCTCCATGCCTAGCCATTGGGGCCATCTGGTGCTGGTGCCACAAATCACTTAAGCGTTTGGGTAGCCTGAAAAGCCCATTTATACAGCTCAAACCATGAAAGACACCAACCCCCCCAACCAATGGGCTTGCAGCTTATTCCAATTGTAGCTGGGCCTCTTACCCTCCTAAATAAAAGCACCCAGCAGAGTATCAATTTTCCTGTACCATCTGGGGGGGGGGGCTCCAGTGGGATGTCGAACAGCATGTACAAGATCTTAGGGGCTGTGACCATTTTTATGGCCAAATTTTACTGGCTAGGGTTAGTGCAGGGGTCTCCACCTGTCAATTTCAGTATGAATACCCACCAGTAGGGGTTTTAGATTGTCGTCCCAAATTATGGTAAGATCCAGGGCAGTGCAGATTCTTTTTTTGTGTGTGTTATTTATTTATTTATCCCTCCTCCTTCTTGCCTCCTGGTCTGCCACTCCTTCCGGCTGCTCATGCTTTCCCATGACCCCCTCGCCCTGACCCCCCTCCCCACACCCCAGATCGCAGCCGACCCGGGGTGGCCCGGCGTATCCCTTCGCCGGGTGGGTCCCCCTCCTCCGAGGGAGAAGGCGCCGGAAGGGCCAACTAGCGCACTAGGCATCAGTCCCTGAGTGCTGCTGAGGTGGGTTTGGAGGCGTCAGGGCATCTCAGGCCGACAGGAGCGAGGCAGCCATCATCCGGCAGACCAGGAGGCCGGATTTTCAGTTTTTCTCCCCGGGGGCATGGTGTGCCAAGAACGTCTGGGTAGAGTCGACGTTCACCACGCCCCCATGTGTGTTGGGGCTCAGTTGCTGGTCTCCCCAGACTCCACCAGGGGGTACCAGATGGCGAGCAGCGTCCCTCCCTTCCCCTGGAGTAGGCAGAGGCAGTGGGAGCGACTCGAGCCTACTCCACCTGCTTGACTCTCCAGCGACCGAGTCCGTTCAGAACCCGGGTCATCGGCGTCGCAAGTGGAAATCCAATCACTGCGCCGACGAGCCGGCTAATGCAGATTCTTAAATAGGTGATGATGGACACCGCCCACCAGAGGCTATGCACAGCGGCCAGTCTGGGGTTGCACCTGTCATTCAGGGAAGACTTCAGTTTTAGTTTGGTTCAAATGCAACCCAGAAAATTTGGCAAACTTTGAAAGGGTAGCTAAAAGTTGGGGAGTGGAGAGTTAAAAGTCCACCAAGGGAGTCAGGAGATCATCCACGTACATAAGGGTGGTACACTCCACCCCTCCAATCTTCACCCCCTGAATGAGGGTTTTTTGTCTGATAGCTACAGTCAGTGGTTCTATGGCCAGCATAAAAAGCAGCAGTGAGAGGGGACAGCCCTGACGCATACCCCTACCCAGAGGGAGGGGAGGGGAAGGGACAGCACAGAAATGGTAAGGACTTTGGCCATGGGTGAGTGATATATCACTCAAACCCAGGCCTGGAATCTTTCCCCAAACCCCATTGTGGTTAGGACTTGTTGGACGTAGTCCCATTCCAGGGAGTCAAATGCTTTTTTGAAATCTATCCCCATGGCAGCTGCTGGAGTGAGAAGTGTTTTGGCCCTGTGAATCAGGTTGACCAGAGACCTGATATGGTCAGAACTATAACGGCCTCTCATAAACCCAACCTGAGATGGGTGAATGAGCTTTAGAAAGAGGGGGTTAAGCCTTGCAGCCAAGGGTTTTGCTAGAACCTTGCTGTCAGCATTCAGCAGTGAAATAGGTCTGTAACTTGTGGACTTTTGGGGATCTTTCTCCTTCTCTGGTAGGATGCTGATTTCAGCCTCTCGGGAGGATGCAGGGAGAGTGCCTTTCTCCAGGGCTTCAGTGTAAACCTGCTGGAGGATTGGGGTTATTGTTTCCTGCAGGAGTTGCCAGATTTCCAATGGGAAACCATTACCTCCTGGCACCTTCCCTGTCATTAAGGAACTCAAAGTTGCTAACACTTCCTCAGTTGTGAGAGGAGCATCCAGAGCCTGGGCTTGTTGGTCAGAGAGTGTCGGGAGGCCTAGGGTCTGTAAAAAAGGGGCAACTCCCTCTGAATTAGGGGCTCTGGAGGGAGTGTAAAGCTTGGCATAGAAGTCCACCATTATTTTATTGATATCCTCAGTCTTAGTTTTGACTCTTCTCTGCCCATCTACCAGACCAGCAATATGCCTCTCAGCTAGTTGTTGTTTTAGATGATAGGCAGTACCCCCCTTTCCCCTTTCCCAATATTTATGTTTCAAGCATATAATTGATACCTCTGCCTTCCTGGAGAGCATCTCATTTACTTCCATCCTAATGGTGGCCACCTGCTGGCCAGCCTGAAACTGGAGACAGGGGTTGCACAGGGTTTTGAAATGGGTTCCACTTCACTTAGCCACTGCTCCAGTTCTAAGAGGCATTGTTCTCTCTTCTTCCTTTCCTATGGGTGAAACCTATAATAGCACCCCTCAGGGTGGCTTTGAAAGCCTCCCATGTATTGCCCTCAGAAGTTGCGAAATTGGGTTACTACAGAAAAAACAAATAGCCTCCTGCTGGAGCCATGGGGCAAAATTAGGCCCTGTCAGTAACCGGAGATCAAGTCACCACTAGGGAGAGGAGGAGAAGGAGGGGGGCCCCATGTGAAGCTCAGTTGCACCGGGGCATGGTCAGAGATAACAATTGGGAGGATGGGGTGTCCAGAATGGCCTTGGTGATGCTCGGGGAAGTTAGCCAAAAATCTTTTTGAGTGTGAGCTATGGACCAGGGAATAGAAGAAGTAGTCACAGTCCTTGGGGTGGAAGACCCTCCAGATGTCAGAAAGGGCCATGTCATATTAGAGCTGGGCTAGTGCCTTGGCTCCTCTGGAATGGGGCTCAGTGTTGGAGGGGGGGACCTGTCCAAGAATGGGTCTATTGTAAGGTTGAAATCCTCCCAATTAATATCGGGGTGTCCTCTGGAGCTAGCTCCACTAACTTTTGGGCTAGATCATGGAAGAAGGATGGGTCATCCTTGTTTGGGCTGTACACATTCCCTAAAACCAGGGGGGCTGCTGGGGTGGCCATCAGAGCTATCACCCACCATCCACAAAAATCACTAAGCTCCTTCTTAATCGACCAATGAAGGCTCTTATTGATGAGTATGCTGACCCTCCATTTCCTAGTAGGAGCTGAGGTGTGCATGACCAAACCCACCCATTCCTGTTTTAGCCTTCTGTGGTCCTCAGTTGTCAGTTTGGTCTCCTGTAGGAAGGCCACTCCTGCCCGCAGTCTCTTGAGGTGAGACAGCACCTGCTTCTGTTTGGTGGGGGTTTTCAGCCCTCGCACATTCCACGTGTAGCATGTTATGTCACCCATTGGGACTGGTAAGAGGCCTCATACTGACACTAGTGACTTGAAGTCAGAACAGGGACTGCAGGCAGGGAAGTGGTTCACACCAAGAGCACAAAAATACGGGTATCAGCATGGTGTGGAACAAGACAGTCTATGGCCTACCCCAAGGTTGAGCAGGAACTGTGCAGAGAAAACACATAACCAACTTTGTGTGTGAAATCAAAACTCTAATAGGCTCTACAACATACAAACTATATACAATATAACCAAAAAGCTCACATGTGGGATGTAGAAATGGTCTACAGGTCTCAACAATCTGCTGAAGGCCCACCTCTAGTCCCTGGGTACACAATGTGCTGGTATCCTCTGGGGCGGGTGGGGGTCGCAGGAATACCTATTAGTGCTGAGGGAGAAGAACATGGGGATATAGTTCCATCTACCTCTTGCCTATGAGGGGAGGCTATAGATTCCGGGTCTGGGCTGAAAGACGATTATTGCCTGACGGAGGCTAGGGAGCCTAGGTCGATACTATAAGAGAGTGGCTGAGCCAGGGGGGAATATGGGTACCACTAGTGGGGGGGGGAGCATTGACTAAACTTCACAAGTAGCAAACGGCAAATAAGTAGTGCCATAAAGGAGGCACCAGCTGCCCCTACACAGAAGTGGGGGGGAGTAACTGTGATAAAATACAGGCTGAGTTGAGGTGCCACTACTGGAAGTAACAGAAAACCCCAGGGTCTGGCTCATAGCTTGTGCCTCTGTGGTAGATCTGCTCTCTGGTCCAAAAAAGGGGGTCTGCCTGGCAATTAGGGACTGTCGGGCACATGGTCTGCAACTTGAGACCCCTCCCAGGGGAATAGGAGAGAGGAACAAAAGGGGGTGGCTGATCAATACCAAGAAAGAGAGTCCATTCTCCCCTCTCCCCAAGGAGCTTGGCCACAAGACCCACAGAAGCCTGTTGATAGGCCCTGAGAGAGCACATTTTATTTCCTGCAATGATCCCATACCCCCAAATACACAAAGCAGTAAGCCCCAAAATACCTACAACAATACAGAACAATGGGCGGGTGGGGAGTCAAGGGCAACACCAAGTATACAAGTTAAAGTTGCTCTACCCTCCTCCCTTAGACTACAGCTCGGATCTCTGATCTTGTTCAGCCCCAAAGCATCCCTCCCAGTATAGGAGTGGGGCTGGTGAGCAACTGAGTGAAGCCACTGCAAATAGGAGAGCTGGGAGGGGAGTGAGTGCCTTGATCTGGACCGGAGTCTCAGCTTAGGCCTGAATCAAAATCTCATGGGCCTGCCACTGTGGTCCTCACTCAACCCTCATGTCCCTACCCCGAAAGACCCTGCATCAAAACTTTCCAAGTCGAGAGAATAAACAAAACCAGTTACTTATCTGAGTTAGGCACTAGGTCCTGCTGTGACAGTGTGGAGAACTTCTTTGGGAAAGCTGGGCTTGGACTATGGCTGGCACTGCTGCATCTGGGGGGGGGAGCCCTGCAGGGTGGCACAGCAGGCTTCCTCTGGTGAGGTGGATCTAGTAAAGACTGCAACCTGGCCACTCATGGACCATGAGGAGATGGCATCTGGCATTGTTGCATCTGGGAGGTCTCCAAAGGCTCACCAGAGGTCCTTGGAGGCTGCACCAGTGAAAGAGGTCTCAGCGGTGAAAAGCGATTCTCCATTGAGAAGTGTAGGAGCAAGTTGGAGACCGCAGTGCCCATCTGGCAGTTGGCAGGGCTCTCCTTTCTGATTTTCTCTGTGGGGTGTTCCCGCTTCCTGTGTCATCTGGAGGAATGCCTTTTTCTGCTGCTACATGGTGGGAGCTCCCAGGGGTTCTCATGGGCCACTTGCCAGTCATCCAGTCTAGGCCTATGATGTGGAGATCACCTGTTGGGCCCATCTGGGACCTCCCTGGGCTCTTTGTTGTGCAGTGCTGGAAGATTAATATCGTTAGGCCAGTTCCGGCGCAGAAAATTGGTGAGGGCTTCTGGAGTAGAAAAAAGCAGAGGGACTCCATTGTGCTCCACCCACATGGTCACCGGGTAGCACAGTGAAAAGGATAGTCCAATCTGGTGCATCATGCATCTGGCCTCAGTGTAGGCCAGCCACCTATCCAATAGCTCCTTGGAGTAGTAGGGGAAGATGTTTGTCTGATGATTGCACCACAGGACCTGTTTGAACTCTCGCGCCTTAGCCATGATTAGTTTCTTATCTCGGAAATCAAGAAATTGGGCGATAATAGGTTGCGTTTTATCCTGGGTCCTGGGTATGGGGGTGAGGGAGCGGTGGGCATGTTCCACCTGGAGCAGCTGTGCAGGGTCCAAGTGCAACATGTTCACCAGGGCTCGCTGTAAAAAAAACCTTCAATGTCCTGAGCTTCTGTCATCTCCAGGAAACCTAGGAACCGGAGGTTGTTTCTGCACCCCCCCGGTTCTCTAGGTAATTTATTTTACTCTGCATTCATTGTATGGTGTGCTGCTGATCCTGTAGGACTGCTGAGACATCCTGTAACTTTAACTCATTGACATTTACATGGTGCTCCATCTGGGACATACGTGCCTCCAGTGATTGGAACACCTGGGATGTGTGATTAGTGGCGAGGGTGACTTGGGCCATCTGGGCTAGTAATTGCCCAAACATCCCCTCGACCAAAGCATGATCCCAGACCACTGGTTGTGGGGTTTGTGCCATGATGCAAGTGATAAGCCCCACTGACCACAGCAAAATCCCAGCACAGTAAGTAGCTGAACAAAATGGTATACGGAGATAATGTTGATATTTTCCGGCACCTGAGAACGTTCTGCCCAGCACTGTGTGGTTTAGGATAGAAGATAATCAAGGATTCTGCAGGATTCTGGAGGATTCAGCCCTCAAAGGCAGGAGAACAAAGCTTATGCTGCCATCTTGTCAAGAACTCCCAGACAATGCATTTTTAATGAACCCAAAGGACAAAGCATTCTATGAACAACTATATACAACAGAAGGGACAAAAGCAAACAGTAAACTGTTAGGACATTCTTAGATGGTGTAAATCTTCCCAAGCCATCTCAAAAGCAGTAGAACCTAATAAAAAGAGTAATTACACATGAGTAGAGGTGGGCAAAGTGGACAAACTTCGCTCTGCAGAATATTTCGCGTATTGCACTCAACACGTGAAGTGCAATTCGCGAAGTTTGCGATATTCACTAAGGCCAAATCAAATGCGAAGTGTGGAATTTCACTCCCAAAATTCCACACTTCCCACACAAACTTTGGCCACAAGGTGTGTAGTGCCCCCCCCACCAGACACATAGGATCATAGGATGTTACAAATTAAGGGGGACATTTAAGTCCATAAGAAACTTGCCACCTGTACTGGTGGAACACATTACTTAAGAAAGAAATCTTGTTTTGACCCATATAGCAGTCAAGACTGATTTTAAACTCAGTCGTACTTTTACTCTGAACAACATTAACGGATAATGAGTTCCATGCAGAAGTCATTCTCTGAGCGAACCAATTGTTATGTTTGTTAGTAGTATTAGTATGCCCTTTAAGTTTTAGATTATGGGAGCTCATGGTTGAGATACCATGATATCTAACCATTCCCAGTGTTTCAAGGATATATTCATCTTTAACTGATGTAAGTAAAACATAGATCCCCCCTTAACTGTCTGTATTTTAAAGAATACAGTCCCAGGTTTTCAAGTCTATGATTATAGATCAGTCCTTTAACACTGTTGATCTGTTTAGTAATTCTCCTTTGCACTCCCTCAACTAATGTTTTACCTCTAACTGTAATAGGTGTACATAGTGGAGCACAATATTCAAGATGGGGACGTACTAATGATGGATAAAACAGTATTATAACTTTGGGGTCTCTGCTCTTAACATTTTTCAAGCTACAACTTATGATACTGTGACATTTTTTAACAGTTGTTTTATTATGTAACTCAAAGGTCAATTTATTATCAATTATAACTCCCATATCAACTTCGGAGTCTACCTCTTGCAATTGTATGTCATTTATCCTGTAGATATTTTTAATATTATTATGCCCCAAATACATTACTTTGCATTTTTAAGTATTAAAACTCATTTTGTTATTATGTGCCCATGATACTAACTGGTTTAAATTATTTTGCATGTTCTGAGCAGATAGTAAGTTATTTACTATACATCCCAATTTGCAATTGTCAGCATACTTTACTGACCAGGTTCCACCAGTAGTTTGCATAGATGAAATAAAGAGTTTAAATAATGTAGGCCCCAGTACTGAGCCCTGGGAAACACCACTTGTAACCAATCCCCATTCTGAATAGTGTCCCCTAATGGACACTCGCTATATTCTATTGGAAAGCCAGGAGGTTATCCAGTTTATTATATTATTTTGCAAATTAATACTAATAAGTTGTTCTACCAAGATCCTATGAGGAACTGTATCAAATGCTTTTGAATAATCGAGATAAATAACATCGACAGGCAAACCATCATCCAATGCTGCACTTCCTGGTTCGAAAAAATGAATTCAGTTAGTTAAACAAGATCTGCCAGACTGAAAACCATGCTGACTGAGATCAGTTAGATTATTTTGGACAATGTGTTTATCAACCCTCATTTGATTTAATCTTCCTAACATTTTACAAATGACCAATGTCAGACTTATAGGCCTATAGGTGTTGACATCCTTTTTGTTTCCAGATTTAAAAATAGAGGTTATAGTGGCTTCATTCCAAATTGGAATAGTAGTACCTTCTTTCAGGGAGGTGTTAAATAACAGAGTTAGTGGTCCTATTAATTCTTGACATAACTCTTTAATATATTTGGGGTGTAATCCGTCTGGACCAGGGGACCCAGTACATTTCAGATGATTGAAGGCTTCTGTCACATCTCTCTCAGTAAAGGGAATCCATTCTATTTTACACAGTTATAACAACCACCCTCCCACCCCTAAACACACCCATCGATCATTGGCCAGTTGGCCACATGTAAAAATATTAATAATTCCTTATTCCCTGGTGTCTAGTGGCCCCCCTGCCAAACACAGTTACCACAATCACCCTCCCACTCCCACACCCACCCACTGATTGTCGGTCAGTTGGCCACATGTAAAAATATTAATAATTCAGATTCCCTGGTATCTTGTGGACCCCCCACACACACCCCACCCCATCCAGGCCACTGCCACACCACTCCGCTCCCCCCAGTCCACCACAATTGAACCACTGGCACAGCCCTCCACTCACCTCCATGGCCAGCAGCCTGACTCAGCTCTAATGAATGAGCATGTGCTAGCAAGCACGCTCATTCATTGACAGCTTGCTGTCTTTTGGGAAGCTTTTCAGAGGGCTAGAGAACAGAGAGGTTGTTCTCGGTCACCAGCGGGGCCAAACCACAAATGCCAGTTCCCTCATTCCACCACTCCCCCACTGGAGACCAGAGCAGCCTCTTTCCATTCTCTAGCCCTCTGAAAAGCTTCCCAAAAGACTGTGAGCTGTCAATGAATGAAAGCGTGCTTGCTTGTACAGGTGTCAGTGTTTATGTTCCTCTAGTGTGCACTTCATCTCTGCACTAGTGTGTCTGTGTGGGGTTAGCCAGTCCCACTGTGTATTTTCAATGTGAATGTCAGTTTGGTTTTGGTTTTAATGGCAAATACCTCAGATGGTTAACTGGAAACCAACAGAATGGTTGCTATGGTCCAAAAATGGCTTCACATTGAGTAGCCACTATGTAAAGCACATAGACTAAACAATAAGGTGTTAAAGGAGAATCCTCACCTCCCCTGCAAGAATGCTGCAGGACCTTCAGGTCCTGATTAACAGAAATGCAATAAAAGTACATTTTTCTATGTAGTTACTAGTCTGTAATGTATTTTTTTATCTGGTTGATCCTGCGACCCTCTGCCCACCATGCTTACTCACTACATGTCCCACTGTCTCCCTCGGCCATCCCTCTAACAACATGACTGATGGACTGCACTGCAGAAGGACCTCTATGCATCAGCAAGTCAGCTAGCAGTGCATCAGTGTGAATGAGTGCATGATCATGCTTATTCTGTCAATACCGATCATGCCACCGCTATCGCGATCTGTACTGGTAGAATAAACGTGATCATGCACTCATTCACAGTGGTGCATTGCTAGTGGACTTGCTGGCACATATAGGTCTCCTGAGACACAGTCTGTCAGTCACTTCATCAGAGTGCTAGTCGGGCGGTACAGTGAGATACATTGTGAGTAAGCATGGTTTGTGGAGGTCGCAGGATCAACCAGATTAAAAAATACATTACAAACTAGTAAGGTATGCTGCGCTGTCAGCGACATTTCGACAACATGGTCCCTTACAGAGACAACAGTGCCACGTCACTGTAGGGAACCCACTGGAACACCAGCACTGTCTGTTGGGGGTCCTGTACCCCCAAAATCAGCTCTGACTTAGAGTTGAGAATCCTAAGTGGGGGGATGCAGGGAGCACAGCCCCCCATGTGGGGGGTTCAGGAGGGGCGACGCCTCCCAAAGAAAACACTTGTTTTACTACAAAACCGGCAGCCGTCTGCAAAATGTGGTCGACCTGCTGGTTTCGCCATCTGATTGTTTGACAAAATTTTTGTCAATGACCGGTCGTGTATCCGACTAGCAATACATAGAAAAACATACTTTCATTGTGTTTCTCTTAATCAGGACCTAAAGGTCCCGCAGCATTCTTGCAGGGGAGGTGAGGATTCCCCTTTAATGTATCACTCCCTTAAGAAACTATGTATTAAACTGATGGACTCACTAATTGGGGCAGTCATAAGAGTACATGGTCAGCTGTGTTACTATTGAAAGTAGATTGGTATAGAGATGTAGGCCAAACCATAATGTAAAATCCTAATTTTGTTACAGACAGCAAACTAATAAACAGGTACTTCTGGACAATCTAATCATTCCCTCAGAAGAACACATGAGAATGGATGGCAAGCTCATTTCTTTCCAAATATTCAGGCTAGATATGGGCTAGATAACAAGGTTGTTTTAAAAAATGTTTGCAACTCGTCCATGTAGTAACCAAACATATGGGATCATAGCGTTAGGGCAAATGACCATAGTAAAGCAATTAGTGCCCTTAAAGTAGCATCTGTAGGGCCCAATGCTTATCCAAAATAAATGCACACTTCTCTACAACACAGGCAGTAGGAGGACCAAGTATAGGGGGATACTGTACTGAATGAATGCAATCCCATATGTCAGCACTACTTTTAAGTGGCAGAAAATCTGGGGAGATGTATATAAATATACCAAGGTTGATAACCTTAGACTCACGCAGTATAAAATTCTGAATAATTTGTACCATACACCCAGGAAGCTGTTTGAGGTGGGGGGATCCTTGATCCAGCATGTTCCCACTATGGAGATTAGGAAGAGACACTGAAAAATTCAGCATCTAAGATGGCAATGGGATAGACATGTGTGAAAAAGCTCTGCAGGCTGATCCAGCCACATGTTCAGTCTCTCTCAGATAACGTGATGTTCTGTTATTTCTTTGTATATGCAATGCTGACAGATTTCATATGCTTTCCTTAGTCTGAATTCAAAATGGATTTGAAATCTAAGCTGCTCCCTGCTTTGGTTGCAAAAAGACAACTCAGCGAGGCTGCAAAAAAAACAAGCAAAAAAGGCGTCACTTACTGAGCCACATGTTGATTCCTGGTTCTGTCGTCTGTGTGTTTTTGCTAAACTAATTGGGTAATCTGTCCCTTGAATGTTATTCTGCTGATATTGAGAGAATTTACAGCATGGCTGAAATTGGACAGAACTCTACTCACAGCTCCATACTTTTTTTGCCACAAAACAAAGGCAAAGGCACAGGTACCAATCCCTACTCCCGCAAATGACCAGTATCCCAGCCAGAACTGTAGCCTGTAGCAAAAGTTGCTTCTTTGGTCAGTCCCAATACTCAACACGTGCTCACTACACTTATGTCTTAGAAGTCTCACACAAGTGAACCATTTTAGGAAAAATTAAGGCCTTTCTTAGTTTCTCTGCCTGAACAGGCACATTCCACACTCACAGTCATGCTCCTCTTCTCAGACGCCTGGCACTGCTGGTGCCATGGTGCACCTACCATCAACACAGAATATCAGAGAAGTACTTTTCCAAGCCACTCCAACAATATTTGTTGTTGCTGGTGCTTTGCTCTATTTTTCTATTGGTGTCCTGTTGTGCTGTATGCTGACATTTGCTTTGGGTGCTTTTGATCTCTGTGTTACTTCATGGAGAACAATCTTCAGATGTTAATTAAATGGCTCAAAATAAGCAAAGAAGAACCTGTCCTGGGTTGCAATTGGGAGTAAACCTGTATTAGGTCTCTAACTTTTCTGGCCCCCATATTCAAATGTTCCCTGGAAAAATGCGCAAGTGCCTGCTTTGCACATCTGAGATGCGCTGCCCCCCAAAAATGCAATATTCAGAGGATGCGCCATAAGATTCACCAGCGCAGCCCTGGCTGAATATACCAGAAATGTGCTATTCTGCATCTGTACATGGGCTGCACATCAGGGCAGGACTGAATATGGGAAATGGAGCAAGTCAGCCTGGGAGAGTGGAGCAACAGGGCAGGACTGAAAATGGGAAATGAGTGGTGCACAACAGCACAAACAGGGAGAGCAGCAGCCAAGACAATGGGGAGGATAGTGACACTGCCACAGTGCAATATGGGGATAGGCACCACCCTCACGGGTGCACTATGAAGCACCACACACAGAGCACCAGTCAAGAGGAGTACCAGGCACAGTGGGCATGGCACACAGGAAGGCAAGAACGGAGTGCTACAGCAACAGTGGTGCCAATGGACAGCATGGCCTGGACAGACCTCATGACATCAGGGCTGAGGAGCCAAGCAGGGCAGATGTGGTAGCCACAGCACAGGCAAAGTGAGACACAGGCATAATGGTATACAGGCTGGTGGCTGTAGTCCACACCAGTTGCACATGCCCACAGTGACAGAGGACTGCAAACAGTGCAGCATAGCAGCATGGGGACCAGGATAACAGCAGAGGCAGGCACTGCACCAGCACAGGGGCATAATGCAAGTGAAACATAGGCAGCTATGGACACTCCAGAAGCAGCACAGGGGAAACCGTGACAAACACTCTGGGGGCAAAACAAGGTGGACAGGGCATATGGGTGTGCAATGGCACAGACACAAATAATCAGTGATAAGCAAGGGAGAGTAGGCCACTCGTGCAAAACAACAGGTGATGGCAACAGCAACTAAGGAAAAACCACAGACACATGCACTGTTAGAG
Source organism: Neoceratodus forsteri (assembly GCA_016271365.2). Lineage (NCBI taxonomy): Eukaryota > Metazoa > Chordata > Ceratodontiformes > Ceratodontidae > Neoceratodus > Neoceratodus forsteri. The sequence continues at coordinate 868,103,292 of CM028130.1, forward strand.
TTAATATTTAATAAAACAAAAAACAGTAACAACCAGCAACAGGAAAACCAAGATAATTGCAATGCAGAACTCTATACGGTACAAAACGGGTGTGGTGTAGGGCAAGGTGGAATGGGGAACAAGGAATGCAGGGGTGAAACTATGTACAGTGGGAAGGACAGGGTGTGAGAGTGTAGACAATGGGGCTATAAACACAAGTCGCAGTCCAGAAGGGCCACACAGACCTAGCACCCCTGGCGGTTCTGTGACCACCCCCTGCATGGGTGGCAGCCACTCCTGAGCACCTGTATTATCTCTCAGGCCACCCGCAGTATGGCCCCCTGCCTGCAGAACATAGCGTCCATCAGCTCCTGCATGGTCACAAGACAGCCACAGTATAACAACTGCCCCTGCCTTCTCCAGTGCCATGGCAATGCAGCACTGTCATCTTGATGACCTAGGAGGGGAAACAGAGAACACTTGCTCAGTGCCACAGCCCACTCAGGCACAGTGCCCCCATGGGATGCAGTGGACATGCATGCCTGATGTTGCCTGAGCCCTGGGAGAGTGCTGATAAGCCACCACGCACATGACAGGCCGGAGGCATGCCGTGCAACAGAGCCACATAGTGAATGGGATGCAGCACAGAGAATAGGCAATATCAGCATGTGCATGCACTGGATGCTGCCAAGGGACATGTGTCCATATCCCCCACAGCATGTGACCCTGACATCTGCATGCACCATGTGTGCAGGCCCTGTGGCAACCCCGTGTGTGCACCGATGGTGCCCATGGTCCTGAACAGACACACTTATCAGGAACAAACACACAGGTGCCAGGCGCACAGCGGGTCCGCCACATGCTGCCGAGACAACAAAAAGAAGAAGAAGAATCAGCATTTATATAGCACTTTTCATACACAGTATCCCAAAGTGCTTTACAAGCAATGCTAGACTGGTAGTGAAGTGACTGAATGTGTGGTGGCGGCCATATCGCACATTATTACCCACACACAGCCTGGATAATTGCATGAACTGGTTTACGGGAAGGGGAGTGTTGGCCAGGACACCGGAAATGTTCCCTGCTCTTTGCAAAGAGTGCCCTTGGTTCTTTTACTTCCACCTGGACACCCACCAGGACAACACCAGGATGGGCAGAAGGGACCTCGGTTTAATGTCTCATCCAAAGGACAGCACACCCCAGCAGTACAGCACCCCGCAATACTGCACTCGGATGCCAGAGATTTTTAGGTGCAAGTCCAATGCCGGTGTGGGACAAGAACCCACAACCTTCTGGTCCAGAGGCGGATGTGCTACCAACTGAGCCACACTGACACAATCTATGTGTGCATTGCAGACACCACATGGGCATGCACAACAAGCAGGCCATAGCCCGCAGTGGGCAATGCAAACCCACACCCCCCAAACCCATGGAACAGACATACACAGCACAAGCAGCACATGTACCTGATGCACGGCGAGACAAATGTGGCAGTATGTCTGTACCATCCCCTTCAGCTCCTCTGTCATTGGCACACTTTTTGGCATGTTCCTATGCCTGGTGCCACTCCTCCTGACTTGCAAGAGGGACCCAATGGATAAGCACCATGAGCAGCATGCTGGAGCACCCCCTACCCCTCAGGGCACAACAGTGACACAACGCAACATGGTGCAGCATGATTCATGCCCTGGTGCAGGCAATGAACCAAGGATCCTACACTGACATGGCAACAGCACCATCATCCAACATTGCACCCAGGGCTAGACAGTGGCACGCACAGTGCCATTAGCCTGGCCCTGAGACCAGGGCCATGTGAACCATGTGGGCGGTGGCACATGCCACCACTGCACACCCACAAACCCAGAGTAGCAGAAAATGGAAAGCATGCACACAGCACATACATACCAGGACATGGCACATCCCCCCCGGTCATGTTCGTGCAGACGACTCAGCCTACCTGGGTCCCTCTGCCTTAAATCACTGTACTGGTGCCAGCAGTGCTTCATGGAACATGGAATGCCTGTCCTCCCCTCCAGTTGCACGGCCACCCTTGCCCACGCACACCCAGGCCCATGCCTCCTGCAGGGCCTCTTCCCCAAATAACTGGCCCTCCAGTGGTGCTACAATATCAATGAGGTTAGCCACCTCCACCTCGCTCCAGTTAAGAGCATGTGGCCCTGTTCCCCGAGCACATGGTGTCCTGTTTACCAACAGTGCAGCAGCAGATGTGTCATGCAGGAACTCACTGAGAAGAATGTCTGGGCCATGCTTGTTGCGCGATAGAGCCGCCATCTACTGACCCATGCAGACTGCATATGTGCTATGGGATGCGTGATTGCCTTATAATGGTGCATCACCGCACATGCGCAGTAGCGCACGGCTGGGCGGGAATACAGGTACATGGCCCCACACCACAAGGTCATGCATTTTGGCCATGTTGTTGAGGTCAGCCAATGCCACACCCACAGCCATCTGCAAGGTGTGCAAAGTGGCAGACATGCACTGTAGATGGCAACAGCACATCACAGAAATGCGGTGGTATGTGTGCGATACAGAAACATTGACATTACACATGTGCCGGCATACAGACCAATGATGTTATTGCTTATTGTGCACATGTGGCAATATGCTGTGCAAAGATGCGAGGCCAAAATAGATGTGCTGGGCGCATTGAGATAGGCCAGGAGCAAATCTGCAATATTCAACCAGGATATAAAAATTGCCTCATTGCCCAATCCTTGCCCAAGTCCACACATTAGCATCTTATTACAGGCTGCAGTACACCTCATTTGCATGTGCTGATCCATAAATGAGCTGCCCTGTGCCACCCTCATCACACAGGTAACTGACAGGTACTGTAGCCTTGCAGGTGACTTTGTTTACATTCTGCCTGTTACAGCATTAGGTGTACTGCATCCAGCAGGACCTACACCACCTGCCAGATATCCTGGACCTAAGATGATGCATGTCATTCTCTTGTCCACAGTCACCAGAATGCCAGAGGAGGAGGAGGAGGAGGAGGAGGAGGAGGAGGGAAAGAAGAGAAGATGGCCGAATTTTACTGTGGATGAACTCTATGACCTCGTACATGTATACATCCTGTGGGAAGATCTGCACACCCACAAAATGGGTACCCGGCAGGAGCGTGTCAAGGACTGGGATGAGGTTGCCGTTGCTGTCAACGCTCACAAAGTATACAACCGCACAGTACAGGAGTACATGAAGCGAATGAATAGTGAGCATACCAGGGCCAGGCAGTGGCTGGCAGGACTACAAGGAACACCACTGGGGGGCCCCCCCCCACAGTGCAAGCACTGTTGGCACTGGAGGAGCTTGTCGCATTCTCCATAAGCCATTCTTCTGTTGAGGGTGTCCCTCGTGGTGGGTTCCAGATGGGAGGCAGCCCTTCGCAGCAGTGTGAGTATGCATATGTCTGTCGTTGTGGAGGGCTGCATGTGGTAGTCACAGGTGTGCATGTGGTGCTATGCAGGGCTATTCACTGTGTCCTCATGGCACCGAGCAGACATGCTCACTGCACAGATACCTGTTATATGCCACCACAGCCCCTGAGGTAGTGTGGTGCTGGCCCAGTATTATGCTGTATGACCACGGGTGGAGGCCTGTGAGTTACACAGGCCACCTGTGTGCTCATCCCCAACCACAGGGGAATGTGTGTAGTATGCATGTACACTTCGCTGGTAACATCAGGACTCTGTACTGTTCAACCACTGAGGGCAGTTGGGCCACATGCTAGCTGCTGTGCCTGTGGCCCAGCCATTGAGGGCAAGGCAATGCATTGGCTGGGGCACAGCCTTATTGTGGGGTCTGTGCCAGACATCATGCCATATGTGTGCACGGCCCAGCATACTCTCACTGCACATACTACTGTGGTGTGTGTGTGCAGTACAGGCCACATTGGTAGTGGAAACATATGCACAACTGTGGCACACATGCACACCTCCCTGTGTCCATCTGTCATCCAGCACCATGGCCATGCAGCCCTGACCATGATCTGCTATTCTGCCTTACAGCTCCATCACACCTCAGGGGTGCTGCAGGGTCCTGAGCTCATATGCTGGGACCAGAGATGGAGGAGGTAGATGAAGCAGGACCATCCACATCCACCAGAACTGTTGCCACTGCTGCTGTTGATGGTGCACATGTGTTGAGGGACATCCTTGGGCTGGCTGATCTTGACACCCTGTCCAGCCTTGAAATGCCAGATGACCTCACAGTGCATACATTGGCCATGGAGGAGGATGATGGTGATATCAATGATGCCACACAGCTGGGGGTACACACTAACATCAGTGTACTGGCCAATGTCCCTGTTGCCACATGGACAGCATCGGGGAGTGTAGACCATCCTGGACCCTCACACACCCCTCCCCAAACCACCCACACACTGTCTGCTGCTGTAACAGTTGTGGGGGGTCAGGGACAGGGTCCTGCTGTAGGGCCCAGGGCTGTCACCACCGGATGGCAGGGTGATAGGGACCAGCGACAGCCTGTAAAGGCCCCTGGCATGTCTGGTCCAGTGCCCACTGTGCCTGCCTGTGCATGGTCCCCAGATGAACAGCAGCCTATCGTGTGGTGTCAATGGGCAGTGGATGTGGCACAGCAGGCCTGTCCCCCCCACCCATCAGCAACCACCCCACACATGTCCCCTGCTGATGGGCTGGATGAGCACACCCGGCTCCTGCAGGAAGCTGTAGAGGGCCAGGCAGTGCTCATGGATGTGCTCCATGGACTGCGGCTGCAGGTGGGTCTCATTGATGAGCATGCAGCTGTGAGGCACACCCAGATAATTGGTGAGATACACCAACTGTGGGCGGACATGACTGTGGGTTTTGAGAGGCTTGCATGGGCCACTGAGGTGGGCTGTGCAGCCCTGGCACCCCATGGCCACAGGAGTTCCCACCATGCACCACACAATAACAGCAGCACTCCAACAACATGGCATTGTGTGGTTCCATTGTTGCAGATGCCATCCCCTGCCAACTATATCCCCAACATCCCTGATCCCATCTGGAGTTCATGACCCCACGTGCACCTGGTCATGGTCGCATGGTTCGACACCATCTGGGGTGGATGATTCACTCCTCGTGGTGGGTGACCCACCAGAGTCATTTGCCCAGTCTAGGCATGGCCACCCATGTGTCCATGATGGCCATAGTGGCACACAGTGATGGCTGCTAGGTACAGTCGGCATGGCCATTTCACCCTGCAGGCGCTGCTGCCCACTTGCCCAGCTTTCACTGCCTGGGGCTGCTTGCAGTGGCACATGCATGCACCTGTGGCACACCTGTCTCTGCTGTCCATGTGATGTAGAGGACATGGTTGGGGGCACTGGTGTTGTGCTGTGTGGCATGGGCATGATGAGTGCAGCCTTGTGTGTCCACCATGTGTTTGCACCAGTGAGCTACCTCTGATCCATGCCATTCCCCAACATGCAACAGTGTACCCCTTGTCCTTGCTGTCATTGTGGGGGTGGCCTGTGCATGGTTGTGTGCACTCTTCATTGCAGTCCTCAGCATCCATGCAGTGGCCACTTACCTGTGCATGTGTGTATCCCCTGGGCCCTCCACCCTTCTGTGTGTGTGTCTCTGACTGTCCTATTAGGACCTCCAGTGTTACTCACCTGCAGCATCCAAAGTGCTTCTCCACAAGTGTGTCCCTGTGCCACCATGCCCTGGAGGCCAGCCTTGGGTCCCTTCTGTCCATGATTGGCTGCTCACCCTCAATCTGTGGCTCCTCACCCTCTGAACTGTTATCCTCCTGTACCTAGACAACTATTACATGGTCAATGGCCATGTTATGTAGCATGCAACAGGTCAGGAATATGACACAGGCCTTCTCTGGGCTGTATTGAAGGACACCACCAGACCAGTCCAGGCATTTTTAGCATGCTGAACACACGCTCAATGATATTGTATGTCATGATGTGTGCCTCATTGTACTTTTCCTCGGCCTCGGTCAAGGGCTGAAGTATGGGGGTTAGCAGCCATGGTCACAGGGAATATGCACTGCCACCTGTGGGGGGAATGCAGTGTGTTAGTCTCCATCAGGCATCTACAGTACCTATGAGCTACCACCCCTTGCCTGTAATAGCTGCCTTGTCTGTCCACCTGGTTGCCAGTCCTCCCTCCCCTCCTGTACACACCCTGGCACATCTATGGGGGCCCTCAAGTCTGTTGCATGCTCACCTCCTGTTCATGCTTGGCATGCCTACCCTCTGTCCTGTGCTGCATGGCCCCAGCCCTGTCTGTGTGTCTACCCTGAGACTGTCCTGTCTGAATATGGTACTCTGTCCCACCCCGGCAGTTGTTTGGGCCTCAGGGCATGTGTTGCTACATGCCCTGCCACCTGTGCCTGCTGTGTGTGTCCTCTGCCCTACCACATACTGTGCACCAGCACCCCCTGTCTTTCTGTCTGTGTTCCCCACCCCAGCGGGATCCCCTGTTCCACAGTTCACCATGCCTGTTGGCTGGTACTTTGTTCCTGTCACTGTCCCCCCCAGCACTGCCACCAGCTATGTTGTGAGCCACAGGGTGTGTTGTGTGGGCATGGTGCCCTTCCCAACTCACCCACTCGGTGGCCATTAGGTATCTTCCCAGTCTCATAATGGCAGCATAGGACTGACTGACACCAGATTTGGGCATCATGTGCACTCCCAGGGTGCATGGTACAGACATTAGTGATGTGCCCTGTGACATTGCTCACCACCTGGCAGTTCACTGAGTGGTATCCCTTCCTGTTGACATAGGTATCACCATCAGGGCTAGGTGGTGCCCTTAGTGCCACATGGATGCAGTTGATGGCCTCTGGCATGCCTGGCATAAGTGCCACCCTGTGGAAGTGCTGCATTGTTTCTGCCCACTCTGCCTGTGTGCTTGAGAATGTGATAAACTCCAAAGCATGGGGCAGAAGAGCAGTGAGGAGTTGTTTGAGGAGATGGGACATGGCAGACTGCATGATGCCTGTGATGTTACCCAACGGTATCTGGAAGGAGCCCATGGCAAGCAGGCACAGTGCTGCTGTCATCTTTGTCTTCACCAACATGGAATGACTCCTGCATGTTGGTGCCTGCAGATCATCATGGACCAGCTCATAGAGCTGTCTCAGTATTGCCCTGTTGAGTTGGTACCGGCCCACAATCTCTGTGTCACTGCATTGTTTAAATGTGACACAGACACAGTACCATCTCTGTTGGACATACTACCTATGGGCCATTCTTCGGCCACATTGTTGTTCTGCCCATCTCCTCACACCCCTTATGACGGCTACCATCATAAATGCACAGCCATCCATAGGTGTGGCTGTTGCTGTGTAGCTTGCTGCCTGTGGGTGGCCTGCAGCTAGGAATGCTTATTTTATGCCTATCTTTGGGTGGCGCATCTTCCAGATGTGCCACATGTGTGCCCCTCATTTAGGCTGAATATGGGGATGTGCAACACATTCATGGAAATGCCCCCTGCACATGCGCCGCGTACATTATGGATGCGCATTGGCACATCTCTTACCTTTGAATATCGGGCTTTGGAGCATTTTTTGAGCTGTGCCGGCACATCTGGAGATGCGCTGCACATCTCCTTTGAATATGCGGGCCTCTGTTTTTACCCATTCCCTCTTTTCTTAAGGATCTGGAAAAGAGCCAGAAAGTGAACAAAAAAAAACTCTACTACAGACAATTAGGCCAATAAGTTATGTAACTGGAAACAGCAAAATAATTAAATTTTTTTACAAGGCTACTTTTTGAGGCAAGTTTTGAATTATTGAATTATTCTCATGGTCAGTTCTCTCTCCTAAGGTGCTTGATATTGTTGCTGAAGTTGCTGCAACTGAACTGTTGCACAGCATTTACAAAGTTTTGGAAGGACTTCAGAAGGAGAGCCAAAGGAGCCAAAGGACCAATTTTTGAAGAGGGAGGCATAGAGTTTGATGAAGGTCTGAGGGACACAAACTCAGAGCCTAATGCTATATTAGCAATAAGTGTCTACCTTCTCAATTTGCTGAACTCACTCGTTTTCTTCTTTTATCTCCCACCACCCCCTGCCACTACCTGGAAACCAGAGGTATAGCCATTATGGGCAACCCCCCGTCGATGTCCATAGATTTCCATTAAGCAGTTGAAGTGAGAGAGTCCTGGGCTCAAAACTACCTAGCAACCAAACAGGTTAAAATTGCAAATCCTTGTCTTGGAATGTGATTAAAAGTAAAGTCACAGCAGCTTTCTTTAGAAAGAACCTCTTCTGCAGCTCCAAAAGATGGTCCCAGCCATTAAGACCACTCCAGTAAAAGAAATGAAAGATTAACTGCAGTTCCTCTCCAACCAACCACACAAATGCCCTATACCTCCCACTCTAGATAGATAGAAACTTTATTTATATAGTTCATCTTCCCAGAGGCTCGGAGCACTTAACAAAAAAAAACACCTGCTTAACAATATTTAAAAACAATCAATACACATTCTCAATACATAATGCAGAGTTCAATATATAATCAAACTATCTATCATTAACTAAAATAAATCAATAACAAAAACAACAGTCTGTTCATTTAATGACCTTCAATTCATGGCAAATTATATAGGTCATATGCTTGATTAAATAAAAAAATGTTTTCAGCCCTTTTTAAAAGGTTTCCACCAAGGGTGTCCAGCGCTAGTACCAGAGGATTAAATAAATCAAGTCTGATGTACAACACAGTCTCAGATCTTAAAACACTGTTATGCAGAAAAAAAATGAAGAAGAAGACAAGCTCTTAGAGGCTGTGGGAGGAAGAAAAAGGAAAACTGGGAATGTATCCAAGCAGGAATTTAAAGAGAGGGAATTCAGGCACAAGCAGAACAGTAATAGGGTAAGTAGATAATGCTTACAAGTTCTTCATTTTATGGCTGAATCTGATCACTGCAGGAACTCTGGGTTATTGTTAGGCACAGAACTTCTTAGATCTCACTTACCTTTGAAGGTTTACAAGGGGGGGGCACCCGGTATAGTGCTTGGATCCTCATCTTAACATTTCTTCTTCTGGTGCTTGGGATACGGAGATCAGGGCTAGCTGCTCGGCACCAGGGAATAGGAATATTAGATGGGAGGAGGTAATCAGGGACACAGTTGGGTCACTAATAGTGTAGGATTAGAATGGATATATATTTATTGGGTTCTTGTTTCTGAATAATAGGGTTCAGGGTTGGGCTTTAAAGTCTTTGAGTTGAACCATAAGGTCTTTGAGAGGATCTACGCAGAAGATTATACACAGAAAAGACTAGATGGGTACATATAGCCCTTTGTATAAAAAAGAATAATATGTATAATACTAATTGGCATTTATTTTGGTGGATTCTCAGTGAACAATGGTCAAAGTGAAAAGTATTTACTTTTAGTTTTTGTTCTATCTTATTTATTTATTTATTTGCCTTCTCTCTAGGAAATATAAATCAAAAGGGATAAAAACTAAATTCAATGAGGTAAACCTTAGTTGTATGATTTGGAATGTGAAGAGAGTGTTGGATAGGATCAAAATGAGAATATGCACATAAATGTTATCATGTTACAGGAGTCTCACTTGTCAGATGAAGATTTTAAATACATGGTAAACCTATTTCAGGGGGCAGGGATACAAGCTCCATATTCAAATTCGGCAAGAGGGTTAGCAATAATATTTTAAAATTGCAATTAGACATAATAGAAGATTTGATTGATTCAGCAAGTAGATACATAATTATGAAAATCTGTGACTCTTATCATCTATTTACTTTGGCTAACATCTATGATCCAATTTTTTTGTTGATCTTTTCTAAAATGTTTACAATTTCCGACCCCATACATTATGGAAGGAAACTTTTTTCCAAATTTTTTTGTTGATATTTTCTAAAATGTTTAAAATTTCCAGCCCCATACGTTATTGAAGGAAACTTTTTTAACTGAATTCACTTTATTGAAGACATTATCAATTACAAACAAAGCAGGGAATCAACAATATACAACTAGAGCAATAAAAACACAGATGAACAATATAACAGAAAAGAGGTGCTATATCAGAAGCACCTAAGCATAACATGTGAAACTGAAGCTGTAGGGTGAACTAAAAAGGAGCAGTTACTGTGTCCTTCTATATCTAAACTTGCTAAATTAATCAATAATCATAATTACAAGGTGGCAAACTACTCTAAGCCATTTGTAAAACTAAATCTAAGATAGATATAATGTCAAGGAAATAACAAATATATATAGACTATATAGAGAATAATGGATGGGGAAGGGTTTGATATGAGAATTTAATGCACACCCAAGTTGTGGGATGCTACATAAACCCCGAGGGCGAAGGCCGAGGTTTCAAACATCCACAATGAAGGCTGCTTTAATCTCATATGCACACCCTCCCATCTTTTTTTTATAATAACAGACCAGCAATTTTACTCCAGCAGTTTGTGAGACTGTTTGGCCCCGCCCACATACAGAATGTTGGCCAGTGAGGCAGCAGCATAGTTTGACTGGCATGGCTCATGAATGTCATAACAACCAGCCGGTTGTTATGGAAAATATCAACCTGGTCAGTACATTGAGAGAAACTCCTGACCAGTTATTATAATCAAATACCAGTGAATATTGTGCCAGTCAATCAAGTAACAATAAATTATGCAATCGCTCCCACCTAGTTCTGTAGGAGTGGAGGGTGTGACACATAGTGGCTATCATCTTTTCTGGAATGAAACTTTAACCTTACATTAAAAGCTATAGACCAATCTTCAGGTAAAGAATGGAAAACAAAAACTGTAAATATCATCTCAGAATTCATAGAAGTTCTCATCCTATTTGATCTAGTACTATATGTCATACCAAATTTCAGAATTTGTAGAAATATTCATATTATTTGCAAGTATATAATGCATATTTTTAGATAGATATAACTCTAATTTCTGATACTCTTTTTCATAAAATTAGGAAAACTTAATATGGCTCTGTCAAGGTGCCAAACCCCACCCCAGTGTATACAACTCTCTGCTATCTTTTCTGACTTTACCTGATGACTCAATTCACTACTATTTAGGGACAAAGTAATTATTGAAGAAATAAATAAAGAAATCCAAATTTTGGGGATCAAAATAGTAACCAGGATATACCTCTGTGCATAGCATGGCATAGCCTGAAGGCCTATCTCAGAGGACTATTTATTTCATACACTGCTTAGAAAAACAATGGAATAGAAAAATTAAGAAAACAAAGAATAAATTATCACTAGCAGAAGCAAGGCACATAAGCTCTGGCAGTCAGGAAGATCTGAATGATGTCCTACTTTTTCATGAATATTATAATGTAGGGAGCTTGATGGGAAGGCAGTGAGAGCTGTGATGAGGGCAAGGTTGAATTTATTAAATTTCTTTGGTGATAAACCAAACAACTTATTAGCATTGCAGTTAAAGGTACTAGCACAATTGAAAGCAGACAAGGCAATGGGACCTGATGGGGTGAACCCTACTATACTGAGGGAGCTCAAAGAGGTGTTGGCTGCACCTCTGACAACTCTGTTCCACTTATCACTAGTAACAGAGGAGGTTGCAAGGGACTGGAGGAGGGCAGATGTGATCCCACTTCACAAAAGTGGGAACAGGAAGAAGGCAGGAAATTACAGACCTGTCAGCCTGACTTCAGTAGTGGGCAAAGTAATGGAAAGACTATTAAAGGAAAGGATCATGGAATACCTTGTAACCAGTGGACTACAGGATCTGAGGCAACATGGTTTCATGGGGGGGAGGTCTTGCCAGACAAACCTGATCGAGTTCTTTGACTGGGCAAACAAGGCAGTAAGGACAGCAGAGGTCAAAACCGAGGAAAAGCTAGCTAAATCAGTGAAGGAAGGAGGAAAGGCATTCTTTAGATATATTAGTGAGAGGAGGAAGTTGGGGGGGGATTGTGAGACTTAGGGAGGAAGAAGGCAGGGTAGTGGAGAAAGAATGGCAAGGCGACCATCCTCAACAAATACTTCTGCTCCATATTCACGGAAGAAGACAATGGAGACAGTCCCCCATTAATAGAGAAAGGCAAACAGGGAGAAAAGGTGGACATTAGACCTTTTCCAGAGGACAGAGTAAAAAGAGCACTAGAACAGCTTAGAGTGGATAAAGCTATGGGGCCTGATGGGATATAGCCGAGGATCCTAAAGAAGCTCCTGGAGGAACTGGATAAACCTCTAGCTGAGTTGTTCAGTGGATCACTGGAAATGGGTGTGATTCCGGAGGAGTGGAGGAGGGCACAAGTGGTACCTCTGCACAAAAGTGGTAGCAAGAAGGAGGCAGGAAACTACTGCCCAGTCAGTTTGACCTCTATAGTAGGTAAATAATAGAAACCCTGCTTAAGGAAAGGCTGATGGATTTACCTAGAGACAAGGGGGCTGCTGGACCCAAGGCAACATAGATTCACATCAGGGAGGTCATGCGCGACCAACTTGATTGATTTGTTCAACTTGGTGACAAAGGAAATAGACCGGGGCAGAGGGGTAGATGTGGCCTATCTGGACTTCAGGAAGGCCTTTGACACAATCCCACATGGGAGACTAATCCATAAACTGGCAATCTGGGTATAGGGACAGAGGTGGTCACATAGGTTAGAAACTGGTTGAGTAGCAGAACACAAAGACTGGTGGTAAATGGGGTTAGCTCACAGGAGGGACATGCAATACGTGGCATACCCCAAGGATCAGTGCTGGAACCAGTGCTCTTCAATGTCTTCATAAGTGATATTGCAGAGGGTCTAGAAGGGAGAGTTAAACTGTTTGTAGATGATACAAAGCTATGTAACAGGGTAGATACACAGGAAGATATGGAAAAAATAAGGAGAGATCTGAAGAGGCTCTAAAACTGATCCAAGGAATGGCAGTTGGGTTTCAATGCAAAATATTGCAAGATTATGCACCTGGGGGAGGGAATCCTAGGGGTGAGTATGAACTAGGTGGGGTAACACTGGAGACCACCACAGAGCAAAGGGATCTAGGGGTAGTCATAGACGACAATCTCAAAATGGCTAAACAGTGTGACAAAGCAGTCAGATAAGCTAACACAATACTAGGGTACATAGGGAGGGGTATAACAAGTAGAAGGAGGGAAGTGGTGGTACCATTGTACAACTCTCTAGTAAGGCATCATCTGGAGTCCTGTGTTCAGTTCTGGAGGCCCCATCTCCAAAAATACATAGTTAGACAGGATGGAGATGATACAGAGGAGGGCAACAAAAATGGTGTCCGGGATACAGCATAAGTCATATGATGAGAGACTCATAGCTCTCAATATGTACTCCCTGGAGGAAAGGAGAGAGAGGGGGGACATGATAGAGACTTCAAGTATCTAAAGGGAATCAACAGGGTACCAGAAAGGAGCATCTTTCACATGAAGGGAAATAGTAGAACAAGGGGCACCACATGAGACTAAAAGGGGAATACTTAAGGGAACTTGAAGAAATTCTACTTCACTGAAAGGGTGGTGGAGAGATGGAACAGTCTCCCCCAGGAAGTGGTGGGGGAGGCCATGGTTCAGGGATTCAAGAATATGTGGGATAGGCACATGAGAATTATCAAGCTAGGGTGAATGGGGGGGAGCTTGTAGCATCTAGGGTACCTTAAGCATTAGAAAGAGGGATAGGGCAGACTGGATGGGCCACAAGGCCCTTATCTGCTGACAACATCTATGTATCTCTGTATCTATGGGTGAGCAGGGTAGTGGATCAGGGAGAAACAATAGATGTGGCCTACCTGGATTTCAGTAAGTCTTTCAACACCGTTCCACATAGAAGACTGGTGAACAAGCTGGCCTGTCTGGGAGTGGGTCAGGAAGTTATAAACTGGATAAGAAGCTGGTTAAACAACAGGAGTCAGAGGGTGATAGTAAATGGTGTCTACTCTGGAGAAGGCAAGTGACCTGTGGGGTGCCTCAGGGCTCAGTACTAGGCCGGTCCTCTTCAACATCTTTATTAGTGACATTATTGGAAGGGCTAGAGAAAGTATGCCTGTTTACCGACGACACAAAAATATGCAACAGAGTAGATACACCGGGGGGGTGGGGGGTGGAGTATGAGGAATGATTTGAAAAAGTTGGAAGAACGGTCAAGGGTTTGGCGGCTGAGTTTTAATGCAAAAAAAGTGTAAAATCATGCATTTGTGGCACAGAAACCAGGGAGCTTCATACCAATTGGAAGGGGAGGTACTGGCAAGCACCAAAAGGAAAAGGACATGGGGGTAATCATTTCTGATGACTTGAAGATAGCCAAGCAGTGTGATAAGGCAGTAGAGAAGGCTAGCAGAATGCTCAGGTGCATAGGAAGGGGTATCACCAGTAGGAAGAAGAAAATAATATTACCTCTGTATAGATGATTGGTAAGACCCCCTCCTTGAGTACTGTGTCCAGTTCTGGAAGTCCCACCTCCAGAAGGACATTGATAAGGTGGAGGCAGTACAAAAGAGGGCAACCAAAATTGTGCAGTGCCTGCATCAAAAGCCCTACAAGGTGAGACTCAAGGTATTGAATATGTACTCTCTGGAGGAGAGGAGGGAAGGGGGGATATGATAGAAACACTGAAATACCTAACAGGTATTAATAAGGTACAAGAAGATAGCATTTTCCATAGAAAAAGAAGCTTGAGGACAAGGGGTCATGCTATGATGTTGGGGGGGGGTCAGAGAAAATGTGAGACAATAATTCTTCACAGAGAAGGTGCTGGACACCTGAAGCAGCCTTCCAGCAGAGGTGGTGGGTGCCAAAACAATGACGGGATTCAAGCAGATACAAAGGGACCGTGGTAGTAAAGCAAGGGGAAGAGACAACTGGAGATTGAGTAGGGTCTGCAGTGGCACAGTAGGCAGTGAAAACTGGGCAGTCTTGGTAGGCCAAGAGGTCCTTATCTACCAAAAATGTCTAGGTTTCTATGTTTTTAAAATGTGAACAAAATCTAAATAGGATATCTCACATAAAAGATACCCTTGGCCACTCACATTATAATCCAGAACAATAAGTTATTTTTATAACAATGATATTTATTATAAATTTTAGTAATAGTACATTTAAGGTACAGATCCACATCACCTTCAAATTAATTTGTTACAGAGCAATGAAGTTCAAGGACAAATAAAGTCATCATGGACAGGGTATGGCCTATTTTCCTGGTGTGATCCTGAAAAGAATATGATTGTGCTGGGGGTGTAAATACCCCTGTCTTTCATGTTGGATTGTTCTGAAGTCCTGATGGATGCTCTTATTCCACCTCCTTACAAGGCAGGGCTGAATATGACAATTTTGAGGGTGGTTAGTCTAGATTGACTTTGCTTGTTTAAGAAATTGCAGTATATGAAGACCTGTCCACCTAGTATTCTTGCTGATGCCTAAGCTTTCTGAGTCTGGTGGATGGAGGACACCTGTAAGAGATGGTGTGTGTGTGTGGGTTAAGAAACAAAAGAGGAAACTTGGGAAGAAGGAAATGAAGAGAGGAGAGGAGAGGAGGAGAGGAGAGGAGGAGAGAGGAGAGGAGAGGGAGAGAGAAGGGGCGCAATGGAGGACAAGGATCCCCAAGGAAGATTCCCATCCCCAAGTAAGGTATATCAATACCTGATAGTAATGGGGTTCTTTAGGGAAGGTATCCCAAAGGTACCACTGTGAGGACATAGAAGGAAGGAAGGAGCAAACAGAGAAGGGGGTGGATAAGTATAATACTTGATTTTTATAAGAACCTGTACACCTCGGACATTAATGCTCAAGAGACCGATTTACATGTTTTTTTTTTTTTTTAGAAAATTACAACTTCCACAAATGGCAGAAGATCTTACTCTCTTGAATAAAGAAATATCATTATCAAAAATAGTGGAGGTGATAGGGGAACTCTCAGCTGGCATATCTCCAGGCCCTGATGGCTTTATAAGTGACTTTTTTAATGTCTCCTCAGAAAATATAGCTCTGAAATTACATACATTTTTTCAACAACTACAGAATATTAACTTCTTGCCACCTTCATTTAATGATGCCATTATTTCATTAATACTAAAATAAAATATAAAGACATGGCATTTTATGGTACTTATCATCCCATCTCATTATTAAATAATGATTACAAAATCTTTACAAAATTGTGGCAAAAAGACCTGGCCAATTTGATCATAAAATCATTTATGATGACCATACCGACTCAATGGCAGCAAGAAGGCTTATTCATATCAGAAGAACACTTAATATCATCCAACAGGCAGCATGCGCAGAGTAGCATTCTGAGCGAGCTGCAGGGCAGAAGCAATCTGACACCCCACCGAGGCAACACGTAAGAAAGTCGCTTAAGGACAGTTAAACTACCATGAACCCAGTTCTGATCTTTCTGTTAAATTAGATGCCATTTACAAGATGTTAAATGTGGAAAACAGTAGTACCTGAGACACCGGTTGAATGAACATTGGCAGTTGAACACACAGTCGCTGAGTAAGCATTTTTTTGGTGGTTTCTAATGCGAAGACCTGGCTGATTCTTGAAGCAACATGGCGTTTCCCTCCCAGTGAATTAAAGTGAAAAGAAAGACAAAAAAAAAGGCTAAAAAGACACATACAAAAGAAAATGGAGGTCTGAAAGGAATGTGTGCTGCTTTCCGAAGATGCCATGCATTTCTTCTGAGGCCATTACTGAGCCCTGCCTTGAGAATTTTGTAAATGGCTACAGATGTGTATATCATATTGTTTACCTAAATACATAAGAAATGGCAACAATACCTATTGGAAGGCTGGAGTAAAATTCTTGGCTCCTGTATTTTGATATATGGACCTTGCACTGCGTGTTACTGAGCACTGTAGCGGTGTGTAGTGTGATCTTTTGTGGGCCAGTTGGTTATTTTCCTCGTGAGAAACTTACTATGAGAAGTTGTATCCAAATTTATTCTTAGAAATGGGATTGATGACCTTTTAAAGAGGAAAGAGTGAGAAACTGAAAGGGATATGTTTGGGAGCGTGTAGGGAAGATGGAGGTCTGAAAGAGAAGGAAGATTTGCTTTGAAGACACGATTTTCTCGACACTGATGCTGTATTTACAATGGGTGGCTGCCTTCAAGTAAAGAATCTCAGGTGTATACAGAGGCATTACTCGCTTGCTAAAATAGAACAGATGACAGTATCTTAAAGAAAGCGCACACATATTTGAATGATTAAATGAAGTAACCACACTTTCATTTTGTTTGCAAAATCACTCGGCAGCTGTATGTACTGAAGACTTTTGTGTGTTTAGCAATTCCCTTTCATTTGAACCTTGCTGTAACAAAGTGCAGACACATTTATTTTTGAAAGCTACATTTTGCCACGTCTACCAGGAGGGAAAGGAGAAAAAAACACAGTCGACTTCCCTGAACGAAAAAAAGATAAAGCACATAGAGAAGGTAAAATTAAAGGGAAACAGCAACCTAATCCACTTTCAGAACAGGACTTGCTGAATTTTTTTGGTCAAGTCCCCACGCTTAACATTATTAACCATTTAAGACATCTTTCCTCCCTCTTTGAAACACAGAATCTAAATAAAGTAACAATGGAAGAGGGGGTTAAAGATAACAAAAATAAACAAGCATTAATCAATGCCGAATGTTTGCTTGCTGGTATTAGCATTGGAAATGCAGGAGTTAGAGAGATGCAGAATAAGAATGGCAGTGAAGTATTGAACTTTATGCCAACACCACCTCCACCATGCAGAGACGGACAGGCATTGTGGTATGTGTTTGGGTCGTCGCCCATAACGTTCATGCCATTTCACTTCACCCTATCCTGCAGACACCGACCACTTGTTGAGGTGTGCCTTGGAGTGTTTGGCTGTTCAGTCACCCTATTTCATAAGGACAGATGCTGAAATGGTGCAGTATAGGAGAACAGGGTGAACTTTGGTACCGAGGAGTTCAAGGCACACCTCGATGCCTGTCATTGGCTGCAGAGTGGCAGGGTGGGGGTGGAATGGCATGAGCATTACAGTTGGCTATCCAAAGGCACACCCCTGATGCCTGTCAGTCTGTACAGGGTGGGAAGTTGTGGTTAGACACCCTAACGCCCCAGGAGTTTGTTGGTATTTACACTACAAATTTTCAACATGGCCTTTTTGTGACCCCCACCTCATGAAAGCATTTGGGACCTCTTCTCATGAACAGTGGCACTGTGATTTTGTTAATGTGTCCTGAACTTTGAGTTCCCACAATGACTGTGCTATTCTGCACCAAATGTACGAAAACACAGATTGGGCAGGATGTGAAAAATGACAGCTGTACTATTCATAGGGAGCTGTGAAGAGATGGCAATGTTGAAAATCTGCAGTGAAAATATTAAAAATACTCGAACTTCTGGGCTTATGTGGAAACTGCACAATGCATGTGCATAACACAGTCATTTAGAGGAATTTTTTCATCAAATTTTCAACATAGGCATTTTATGACCTCTACTAATGAACAGTGTCGCTATGATTTTCATAATCTGTCCCGAACATTGATTTCCCACAGCTACCACGCTATTCTGCACCAGATGTGTAAATACTTATTTTGGGCAGGATATTAAAAATGACAGTTGTACTGTTCATAAGGAGGTGTGCAAAAAATTCCAATGTTGAAAATCTGGAGTGAAAATATTACAAATGCACGTAATTACGTGGGTGCATGGAAATTGCGCAATGTACACTCATAACACAGTCATTTCATGGACTTTTGTCACTAAATTTTCAACATAGGCATTTTAGCACCTCTGCCCATGAACAGTGTCACTGTGATTTGTTTTTAATCTGTCCCAAACACTGACTTCCCACAGCGACCACGCTATTCTGCACTGGAAGCATGAAAACAATTTTTGCCAGGATGTGAAAAATGACAGCTATGCTGTTCATAAGAAGGTGTGGAAAAATGCCAGAGTTGAAAATCTGGAGTGAAAATATTACAGATTCGTGAAGTTACGAGCATGCGTGGAAACTGCGAAACACATTCTTGTAACACAGTCATTTTATGGACTTTCATCACCAAATTTTCAACATAGGCATTTTAGGACCTCTGCTCAAGAACAGTGTCACTGTAATTTTCTTAATGTCTCCTGAAC
Source organism: Neoceratodus forsteri (assembly GCA_016271365.2). Lineage (NCBI taxonomy): Eukaryota > Metazoa > Chordata > Ceratodontiformes > Ceratodontidae > Neoceratodus > Neoceratodus forsteri. The sequence continues at coordinate 868,122,342 of CM028130.1, forward strand.
AGTGATTTCCCACAGCAACCACTCTATTCTGTGCCGGTAGTGTGAAACCACATTTCAGTCAGGATGTGAAAAATGACAGCTGTACTGTTCATAAGGAAGCATGGAAAAATTCCAGTGTTGAATATCTGGAGTGAAAATATTACAAATTCAAGAAGTTATGAGTGTGCATGGAAACTGCGCAATGCACGCTCGTAAAACAGTCATTTTTTGGATTTTTTCACCACATTTGCAACATAGGCTTTTTGAGAGCCCAACTCATGAACACTGGCACTGTCATTTAGTTACTTGATCCCAGAAGGTGATTCCGTGAAGTGACTGCAAAATCACCTTTCGGGACTGAATAATGCCATGACAGTGCCTGAATTCATGAGGAGGGGTCCCAATAACTCCATGTAAAAAATTTGGTGCCAAAATTCCCCTGAAGCCTGAGATATGCACCAAAGTTGTAAAAACCTTATTTATGTCATTATACAGCTTACCAGCATTTCTTCAGTTTGCGGTCGGCTTTGAAGAGTGCAGACGTGTTCCCAGTCTACAGAAGAACATCGCACCAGGCTCCTGAGGCAAGTATGGGGGGGGATGTTGGGTGTGCAGTGGGTGGGTGCAGATTGAGGGGAGAGGATGGAGACTGGCGTTGGACCGTTTCCTTAGTTTTAGGAAAATAAAAAAATAAAAAGACATCGCAGGATGGTTTTCTTTTCCAGGCTTGTTTCCAGCACACTGGGGTGGGCTCCCAGTGTGCCACCTGCCTTTTTTGGGGTTGGACTGCTGAAGCCAATGGGGAATGGTTCCCATGTCAGCAAAGAACAACTGTTTGGAGGGGCCATGATGCTGAGGGGGATTGGGCACCCCCTCGGCACACAACAAATGGAGGAGGGGGCTACATCATGCTGATGGGGAGTGGGCTCCCCTGTCAGCAAATTAACTGGGTCAGGGGCTGCTGATAGGAGGATTGACCACCCCAATCAGCTTTCATGGGGCTGAGAGGTGGTGGCAAGCTACCACCATGTTTAATTTAATTGTTACACTTGGGAAGTACCACCCTGCAATGATGGGCCACTCCCTCATTGCAGCAGAATGGCTGACACTGCAATGATGAGGTGGCCCTCATTGCAGCAGCAAAAATGTTTCAACTTGGTAGCACGTTTGGAGACCACTGTCATTGGCACACTGTGCCTCCTTTGGTCCACCAGTGCCAAGCCCCCAAATGCAGTACCTCCATTGGCTACCACAGTGCCACAACTCCACAACCCTCTTCTCTCCTAAGCTGCCGCATAATGTTTCTTGTGCATGCACACAAGCAAACATAAAAAAAGTCATATTTGTCACCGCATACAAATATACATGGGGGAAACATAAATGATGTGGAAGTAGGAGTAGGGGCCTCAAACAGTTAAGAAAATGTGTTTGTCTCTGCAGAATCAGACGTGTAATCGGTAATAGAAGATAATGGAAGGGAGCCAACTATAAAGGAACAAAATGTAACTATATTGCAAAGAGAGGCTCTGTGCCAAGAAAAGATGTTCCCTTTTAGATCAGAAAGAAATCATTGTACAGTGACTTCACAAGAAGAGGAAAAAGATGAAAGCATTCCTGTATGGTCCATAACACTGATGGGGAATATTAAAGATATAAAGGAAGATATGAACTTTATTAAAATAAAATCAGAAGGCATAAACTGATATATGAAATGGAAGGTATTAAAATCACAATTCAGCAATTGGATGTATCAGTTAACCTTATTAATAGTAAAATGCCACATATTGAAAAGAGAATTTCAGAATGTGAAGACAAAAATATATTAATGTAGAGACAATTAAATAATCATGATAGACAATTAACGGTTATATCCACAAAAATCACAGACATGGAATTAAGATCCAGGAGGAAAAATTTATGCCTAATTGGGATTCCAGAAAGTTGGAAACAATCCCAATCTTTAAAGGAAATTGTTTTGAAAATATTTGCTAAATACTTAGACATCCCAATAGAGGAATGTAAAATTGAAATAGACTGAATACATCGCTCCTTAAATATGAAACCAGAGGATGGACTTTCACCATGTTCCATTATTGTTAAACTGTTTGGACCAGAGGACAAAAGCAGAATTATGAATACGGTATACCAGAAAAAAAGAGTTATGATTGAAAGTAGTACTATTGCAATTTATCCGGATTTGCCTTATGAGGTCATTAAAGAATGAAAAAATGTGGTGCTTTGAGGAAACTATTGTGGCAAAAGGGATATAAAACTCATTACTAATACCAGCTAAATTAAGAGTGACTATTAATTTCAAACCCTTATTTTTTCCTGTCAACTGATCAAGCTAATAAGGATCTATCTACAATTATTCCTGACCTCTTTACTTAATACACATTAATGGTCTATAAACATGTTGGTGGGGTTGTCTGCATCTGGATAAATTGAGATCGCTTGGTATCCTAAGTGGGTTGGATACTATTTACTATGTTGCTTTTAGTATTTTGTGGGGATGTGGGTATGTCACATTGTGGTGTTATTCTCTCTGGCTTAATTTGTTAGAGAAACATATAAGCAAGTGTTTATCTAAATAGATAATAATTACTTTATTACGTACTTTTGTCTGAGAGACATGATCAATTAGATATTCAGATTGCCTCCTTAAATGGGAAGGGGTTAAATAGTTATAACAAAAGGAACAGGGTTTTACAATACACTAAAATGCATGATGTTAAAATCTTGTATTTACAAGAGACCCATTTATTGAAAAATAATGTTAAAAGATTAAAAAGTCATGGGTGGGCCAATTTTTTTTTCCTCACAGATACAAATAATTGAGTAGAGGTGTGTCAATCCTAATGTCTAAAGATGTTACCTTTACTAGCTACCAAGTGATTAAAGACTCAATTGGACATTACATTATAGTTAAAGATGAACTATTTGGCATAGAAGTGGCAATTGGCTCGATTTATGGACCTTTCCTTAATTACAAGGGATTTCTGCAAGAGTTGGAACAAGATTTAATAAGTTTAACATGTCAAGATACGATTTTGGTCAGAGACTGGAATATTTTACCTGACCCCAAATTAGATAAAACTAGTAAACCATCCAATAATGATGTTTACACTTCAAACACATTAAAAGATTTCATTAAAAGAAATTATTTAATTGACATATGGAGAGAAAGAAATTTATTAGAATTAGAATTTACTTATAAATCTATACCTCTAAATATGTATAGTAGATTGGATTATTTTTTGATTAATCGAAGTATGGCAAATAGAAATAGAATACCTTATATTCATAGCATTCTGATCTCCAATCACGCGTTGGTATCTATTCAGTATATTCCGACCTATGATAGAGCTTTTGTCCCTCAATGGAGATTTGATAATGCACTATTAAATAACCCTGATTTTGTGACACATATAAGGTTTCATCTAGAGGAATATTGGAGGCTAAATAATACACCAGACATTTCAATGACAACAAAATGGAATGCTTGGAAAGTGTCTGTAAGAAGTCATATTATTTCATTTAACATTAAAAACAAAAGGAATAATAAGAAACAATCTCAGAAAATAGAAGAAGAAATGAAAAATTTAGAAAAAAGTAAGAGAAACAAATGAAAATTTAGTACAGTAACTAGCAGAATGTAAATATAAGAAGAGTGAATTGATTTTACAACAAGTGGAAAAAGATATTTGGAAAGTGAAAAATAAACTATATTTTCAAGGAGACAAAACAGGAAAACTTCTGGCATATGCACTTAAAAAACAAAAAGAATGAAATATTATTACGATTATAGATAACGGTCAAGAAAAGCTTTATGCAGACAAACTAATTGTGAAGGAGTTTGTCTCATATTTCACTAAGATTTATAATAAAAATTGTGATTACAAAATTGAGGAGATGAAGAAATATATTGAAGCATCAATAGACACAAGGTTTAATATAAGTAATGAAGAATTTTCTATAGCTGAAATTGAAACAGCTATAATACATCAAAAAAAGGGTTCATCACCTGGGCCAGGTGGCTTTACATGTGAGTTTTAGTTAATGTTTAAAGACCAATTGAAGCCATGGCACAAACTACTTATTGAGGAAATAATTGCAACAGATAGAATACCATCTTCCTTAAATGAATGCATCATAATCCTACTTTTGAAGGAAGATAAAGACCCCAAACAAGTGGGCAGTTATCATCCAATCTCTTTATTAAACCTAGATTATAAAATTATTATGAAATAAATAGTTAATCGATTACAGGATCAAATCTGTAGTTTTATAGGAGAAGAACAGATGGGATTTGTAAAAGGTAGGAACATTTTCCAGGGGTGGAGCAAATCCAAATGTTGATATCTATGTATGCGGAAAATAAAATAGTAAATAAAGTAGAAGAAAAAGTTATGATTGTGTTAGATTCAACAAAAGCGTTTGATTTGATTTCAAGGGAATTTATGTTTCTTACTTTACAAAGGTGGGGCCTCCTTGACTTAATTACACACTTATTCTATTAAATGTATGCACAAGCTACAGCTAAGTTAAAAATGAACTCCTTTTTTCTGAGCCTATTAGAATTACAAATGGAGTAAGACAGAGATGTCCCCTCTCACCTATATTGTTTATATTATGTTTAGAACCTTTATTAAACTACACTAGAAAAAATACCAATATTAAGGGTATTGACACAAAAAAAGGAACTATTAAAATGAATGTCTACACAGATGACGTTATTAATTCTTAGAAATCCATTGGTGTTATGGCCTAATGCACTCCAAGAAATTCTTAGATATGCAGCCTTTTCAGGATATGAACAGAACCAAAATAAATCTTTTGCTGTGCCCATTACAGTATTGAGTGAAGAAACAAAACATATTTTGTCCCCTGTTAATATTGTAAACAATATGAAATATCTAGGAATAATATTAACAAATACATAGAGGATGTGATTAAAATTAATACTAATAATACTTACAGTAAAATTAAGAAATTACTAGAGAGTTGGGAAAACATGGCTTTTTCATTATGTGGGAAAACAGAAACAATAAAAATGGAAATACTTCCTCATTTGATATTCTTGCTTCAGTCTTTCCAAGGTGAAATTCCTGAACTATGGTTTTCTAGCATTAAACAGGTTTGAATTAAGTTTCTATGGAGGGCTGCTTTTCCCAGAATTGCTTGGTCTAAATTAACCCTATGAAGAACTAAAATGGGTATGGGTTGCCTGGACCCTTTTTTTATTATGTGGCTGCAAGAGTTAAGGTAGCTTTCTCTTGTATAGACAAAACCCAATATGAGACTGATGACAAAGGTAAATATATATCATGCATTCAAGAGATACTAGATAATGCATATCCACATTTATGTATACAAGATATAATGAGTAATTACAAGCTTTTTGTAGAGCTGAAGATGAATCCCATTACAAAAGGGGTGACCCTAGCAAGCAAGGAATAGACCAAGAAAAGTAGGGGGAAAAATTACTCATCGCATAGTTCCATACTATTTAGTGATAGGAATGTTCTAAAGCAAACATGGAAATATGCTCTTTTGAAACAAAAAATTATTAATTGGCTGGATTTAATAGAGGAAACTGACTTTATTTCCTATGAGCAATGTATGGAATTACCCTTTATACAACGACTAAAAGATAATTGGTAGTTATATTCCATGCTTAAAACAAAATTTTTAGTGCTAAAAAAGAAACTAAGTAAAATGGAGATATTCTGTAATTCTAATATATATTTAAATAGTGGACTGAATAAGAAGACTGGCATTATAGCACAAATATTTAGCTCGTTCTTTGATCTTGAAAAAACAACAATTATTAATAAAATAAAATCGACTCAATATAAATGGCAATCAGAATTTAATCAAACTTTCTCATTTAGAGAATGGCTTAAAATTAGATCAGACACCAATATATTATATACATATGCTAAGAATAAAAAGTATCCAGTATAAAATAATAGAACTAGCATATTTTACTCCCTCTATAATGAGTTTTATTCAGAAAAGTGCAACAAATTCTTGTTGGCATTTGTGTGGTGGCATTGGTAGCCATGGACATATGTTTTGGCTTTGCCCCAAAATATTTAAATGGTGGCAACAGGTACATGTTGAATTACAGAAGATTTTGAATAAAAAGCTCCCTTTACCCCTGCATTTTATATAGTAAATATATATGAGGCACATATTTTATCTAAGGCAGAAATGAAAATTTGTGCCTTTGCCTCTATGTCTTTAAAAGACAAAGGGCGGGATTCCCAAAGAAAGCCAACAATCCTGCAGCTGTAGGAAAATGGCCTGCAGCACTGCAGAAATACAGTTGCATGATATTCATAAAGAAATTTTGAGCACATGTGGAATTCCATAAAATCCCAGCAGCTGTGGAAATTGAGCAAGTGCTAAAAATCCACAACTGCTGATCTGCAGCTTCAGAAATAGCTTAGGAGGCATGGCAACAGTGAACCTAATTAGCTGGAGCAGCAGACTTTAACATTGCTGCCATAGCATGAAGCTGAAAGCACCCACAAAAAGACCAGCAACCAGTCCCTCAACTGGGACCACTGCAGCACCACAGGTATCAGCAATACCATGGCACCACAGTGGCTGACTGCCACTGCTGGTCTTCCCTCCCAGGGGTGTTCCTTTTGTCTGCAGGGGTAGCATTCACTGCAGGCTGGTCAGGCTCTACTGCCTATGGGGCTCTGTCATGGGCTGCACTGGGTCTGGTGGTTGTTGCTCGTTGCCATATCATGGCAATGTGTGCTGTTGTTGCTGTAACATCAGCCACTACTATACTCACTGGGATGCTATTACCTGTGTGTCACCTCCACCTTAATTGATTCCAATTGTTAGGGCACTACTACAGTTTGCTGCAGGAGAGTTACACCTCATTCCAATGTGTGCAACATTTTTTCCGAAACTGCATAAAAAAACTGGTTGTGAATAGCCTTTCAGGGATGTGTTTTACTTATCTCACACCTTTTTTCCTCAGGGACTTCTGGAGCTGCACTTTTTTCCACATTCCATAGTGTTTTTTTCCTCAGTTGCGTAGGGTTTTGTGAATAGCACTCAATGCAAATTCCCCTTTGTTTCTGTACCTATGGCAGTTTTGGGGACTTATGGAAGGTTTTGCATCTTCAGAAAGCTTTGTGAATCCAGCCCATATTCTGGAGAAATGAAACTGGGTGGAGGTAGGTGAATGGAACCATAACCAATGGATTCACAAATTGAGGGAGAATTTAAGGCTGGAAAAAATAAGTATGGAGGTAAATAACTTTGAGACTACTGCAGAGGAATTGTACATTAATTGGTCTGAAATTACTCGCATTCTTCCCCCAGTTCTTAGAATAGATGTATGAACAGTAGCCATGTTTTCCCTCTTTTCCAATTTATTCTGGGTCTTCTTTGTAAACTGGAGAGAAATTGTGCATGTGGTGTAATGATTTATTCCACTGTAAACATTGAGATATGTTATTTGATTTTCTTTTTTTATGTATATGAATGAATCTATTTATTCACATATAATACAATCAATAAAATATATATTTATTAAAAAAAATATCATCCAACAGGCCTCAGCCAATGATTCAACACTCCTGGCACTTGATGCAGAAAATGCAGTTGACAGGGTACATTGGCATTTCCTGAAAGTAACACTTGCTAAATCTGATTTCACTGTACATTTTTGAATTGGATTGATTTGATATACAACACCCCAAAAGCCAAAGTAAGGATGAATGTAAAACTCTCATATCAAATTACATTATTGAGAGGTATAAGATAGGGTTGTCCTCTACTGTCTCTGCTATTCACACTCTGTATTGAACTTCTGGTAATAGCTGTTTGAGAGGAGCAAATATTAAAGGCATCATTATTAATGGTTGAAACATACTATCTCTCTTTATGAGGATGACATACTTTTATACTTGCAGAATGCCACAGATGTAATACCCATTCTCATAGAGCTGATTGAAAACTTTGGAATCTCTCAGGTTGCAAAATTAATTGAAAGAAATGTGAAGCACTGTCTTTAGATCTTAGGTATAACACTAAACTTATCATCTGTTCTTCAATTGGTCAATTGGACACTTCAGTTTGAGTACTCTTTATGTAGAAACACACTAAACAGAGGCATTGAAAAATTATACAATTTAATTTTATCCCAATAATGAAAAAACTCTATTCTGAGCTTGAGAGAAGGTCTCTTATCTCTTTTTGATGGGAAGGGTTAACATCATTAAGATGAATATTCTACTGAGAATTTTATTCTACTTTCAAATCCCTCCAATCAAACTGAACCTCCATTTTTTTTTTGTAAATTAAAAAAAATGAGGCAATTTCTTTGGCTGGAGAAAGACCAAGACTCCTTTAGACAAATTATACCAGTCTTATCAAGGCAGAGTTAATCTTCCAAATTTATATTGGTACTACCTGGTGGCACAGATTGGGTCCACTTAATTCTGGCTTAAGGATTTGGTCACACACCTGTTAAGGCTCTGCCTGGCAGCTAATCTCTTACTCTATAAAATGTTTTCACCTCATCTCATTGGAATTGGAATTTTAAAAAGGGCCATACCATGGCCGTCCCACTGGTGCAGTGGTTGGATTTCGGTTTTTCGATGCCGGCAACCCGGGTTCGGGAATGGATCCAGGTCACTGGAGGGCTGGTCGAGGGTGAGTAGGATCAAGCATCCCATGGACTGCTCTCCTTCTCTGGGGAGAGTGTGTGGGTCATGTGCGGTGCTTGATGGACCCCTGGCAGAAGCCGGGGGTTCATGCAGCTACTGGTGCTAACAGTTTGAGGGGGAAGGTGGATGCTGGACATCATTGCACATCCCCAACCCTGACAAACAGCAAGAAAAACTCCTCACAGCTGGCCGCACTTGTGAAACCTGCCCCTGGCTTTGATTAGCCTCTGGACCTGCTCTCCCCAGGCAGTTACTAGTCATGCGACACTTGGGTGCTGCATCCTTGCCCTCTGCGGAGCAAGCCAGGGGTACTGGAAAAGAGCATAAGGAGGAATGGAGGTGGAAGCTCAGGGGCACTGTGACCAGTCTGATGTACAGCAGCTGGCTGCAGGGGCAAAAAGAAGGGAAAAAAGCCATACGAAAACAGTTCATCATTCACAAAAATTACTGCCCATGCCTTGCAATGTGCAAATGCATTACTGGGGGTTAAAAGTAATCTCTCATTCCTCTCCCCAATCTTTTTTTATCCGCATATTCCCCTTTCTTCTATCCCTAAGGTATGGATAAAAGATACTCCATAGATCAGTGCATCCAAGCCGTTTCAGTCTATTATTTAATTTGTGAAACCACAACACATTTTGACTTCTGATATTTAAATTATTCATACTTTCTTTCCAGCAAAGCAGTGGAAGCCTATTTTTATTCATTTATAATAATCTAGCCCAAAACGTAAAGGATGCCTAAAAAACATTTTGGCAACAAACTATTCAAAAATCTGACTTCATAGGGGACTAAAGGAAAGACTGCTGTGTACATTAATGCTAAAGCTACATTTACATAATTTACCTAAAAATGGTTCCAAAGCATTTGAAAAATGTAAAATCAGCCTTCCAATTTCATAAAAACTGCCTTACCTGCTTCCTAAAATGGCCACTAAATGTGTTTAGTGATTACATCGTTGGAGCCAGAGTCAGAGAGCTATATGGCTCTCTGTAGTGCTAACTAGTTCTTTTTTCCCTTTGTTTAGAATTGTTTCACCAATATGGTCCAAAAAACATGTGCATTATTATGATCAATACACGTTAGGCTATGGTTATGTTCCTTTTGTTTACTTTAACATGCTGAAATTATTTTAATCCAACCGACTTTCGCTTTGGCAAACCACAGTGCAGTACAAACCTTAAATAACCTGATGGTCTAGTGGTTATGGTGGATCCAGGATGTTACAGTGGGGGGTGTTGGGGTGGTGTGCATACTTGATATACACTTTTTAACATTTTTATTAAAGTTTTATATTGTCTGTTATCATTCTTTTTAGTACATTTTTGGCAGAACCTACAAATGTAATCCATAGTTTTGAATATAAACATTTGTACAATCAATCAATTAGACTTCTTCAACAAAGTAAAATACAGCAGCAGCAAGCAAATAAGTTACAGTAGAGGGGGTGCAGCCACAACCTTCACCACGCCCTAGATCCACCACTTGTTTGTAGCAAAGTTCTTGTGTAGTCCAGTGCCAGAGTTCATTCTTTCTCAGAAATCAAAAATATGATTGTCTTCTTTTTCCATGGGAAATAATAATAGGAAGAAGAATCAACATTTATATAGTGCTTTTCATACACATTTTATCCCAAAGTGCTTTACAAGCAATGCTAGTCTGGTAGTGAAGTGACTGAACATGAAGTGGCAGCCATTTCACACATTAATTCCCACACACAGCCTTGAACAATTGCATGAACTGGCTTTATGGGAAGGGAAATGCTGGCCAGGACAATGGGGTCAGGTGGTGATCATGGTGCTAGCAGACCCACATCTTATATCTCACAGTGATCTGCTCATATTTCTCCCCTTCTGTCTTTCCCCTTCCCTGAATATAGCAGTACCTTGCAGGAGTGGCCTTCTCAGTCCTCCTCTGGTATTCATTCTTCACTCCTTCTCCTCACACTAAAAACTGGTGAGCTCATCACCCTCCTGCATTATGAATTCAGGTAGTACAGTCCCCAGGTTTTTTGACATATCAAACATAAACATATCTTTCCAGTAAGTCAGGCTGATAACAGCAGGGCACAAGGGGAAATATGGGCTTTCCTATCCTTAAAAGATCTAGGCTACTTTGATTAGGCACCATTAAATGATAGGTGTGCACATCATTATGCACATCATTTAATAGTGCCTAATCATATGTGGCTTAGATCTTATATGGGTAGTAAAGCCTGTTTTTCCCCTTATGCCCTTCATGATACGGAAGGGTAGTGAGCTCACCAGTTTTTGGTGTGGAGAGCAGATGAGAAGAATGAATGCCAGAGAGGGACTGAAGAGGCCATTCCAGCAGGGTACAAATATATTCAGGTTAGGGGAAGATAGGAAGTGGGAAGTAAGCGGATCATTGTGAGATCTGAGATGTGGGTCTGCCAGCACCGTGATCACTACCTGACTGTGGATGAGAGCAGCCAGCAATGACAAATAGAGTGACAGGGCTGCACCTAAACTGTTAACTAAATTCAGTGTAGGGAGATTACCCTTGGGTGGGGGAGGGATGTTGACATTTGTTAGGACAGTATTGAGGGAGCTGTGTATTGCTCATTCAAGATTCATAAGGGTGGTAGCCAGCCAACTTGCATTGGGGATTAGGGCACAGAAAAGTACTGGAGAAGAGTTTTTCACAACTGTCCTGTGGGGTTCTGCAGATCATAGGTAAAGGAAAAGACCAACACTGGAAGTCAGGTTATTTCGCTCAAGGTATTAGTATGCCTCTCCTGCTAATAATATTATTATCTGTAGTGAGTGCAGCCCTTATAAGTGTATGAACAGAAGTTTTTATGGTGTGTCCTGATGCTTGTTGCTTGGCCCTCCAGGAAGACCTTGTTGTTGGTTAATGAGGCGGGAAAAAAAAATAACAGTGGGATTGTACATACTGCTTTCACTGTTCAGAAGGGTGGTGACCCACTCAATGTTTACTGTGGGAGCAGAAGTCAAACATTGAGAAGGTGGAGTGGAGAGTGATTTGGGAGACATTCTTAACAGTGCCAGCTGATGAAGCGTATCCGTATAGGTGTGTACAACTCTCTGAGGTACAACATTACAATCTGAGGTGTGATAACTCTCTTCATGAGACTGCAAGCTCATATGCAGCAGCAGGCAGTACTAAGGACAGAGTATGGATGGTGGTGTGTTCAACAGACGGTGAACTAGGTGCAGGGGGTTCATGTGTAAAAAGACTACAAGAGAAGCTTATTTGTAGATTACCAAGAAAGCACGAACTTTGGAACTGGACCAGACCAGTACTTCACTACAAATTTCAGGGCATCAAATAACCACTAGATCATCAGGTATTTGAAGTGTTGTACTGTACTGCAGTTTGCCAAAGAGAAAGTCAGCTGAATTACAAAACATTTTCAACAAGTTAAAGTATGCAAAATGAACAAAACCATAGCCTAACATGTGCACTGATCCAAATAATCCACATGTTAATGGTACTGATCATTTTGGTGAAACAATTCAAAACAAAGGGGGTAAGAAGAACTAATTAGCACTATAGGGAGCCATGTGGGTCATTGCCTCTGACTACAAAGATGTCATCAGGGGCGTAATTATAGGGGGGGACGGGGGGCACAAGTCCCTCCCAACTTTCATAATTGCCTCATTTGTCCCCCCCAATATTTTACTTAATTTAATAATCAAAAAAATCAGCCCTAGAAGTAGCCAGTATGCAAAAACTCTTCATGCAACTGCTGCTGGAGCGAGTGCCGCCGAGCCGCCACCTCAGTTGAATTTGGGGAGCGGGCAGAACAACAAGGACAGCTGGATAGGACAGGAGCAACATAGCAGAGTTTCGCTGTCAGCAGGTCACTTTCACACAGATCTAAAAAAGTATTTTCAGCTCTGAGGCTGCATCTTGCTAGTCGCGGGTAACGCCTGCTTAACACAGTGCGAGGTCCGATGAGGGCGGGTGGAGACTGACTGCTACGTGCGGCGTGCGCTGTGTGTGAGGAGAGCTAGTGTCGCGATGAGCAGAGCGCGTGCCACACTCCTTGCTGCCTTTCTGTGGAGGAGTTCCGGTAATCGGCTAGTGGTGCCTGGTGCGGTGCTTCATTTGTGTGGCTGCCTGGCTGCTCCTGGCCCTGTCGTTCACCGGTCCAACTGCTGCTCCACAAGAGGCTAACACAATAACAGTGATCGTCCGGGACCAACAGGGAGGAGACAACAGAGTCACTCAGTTCAGTACCGATGGTACAGGCCTCACAAGATCGGCATGTTGGTGTGTAACTCCGAGGCAGTAATAATTTTAAGAGGTTGGGTTCAGTCAGACTCGAGTCAGTGACTGTCGGCTTTTGGTCACGGGTGAGGGCTGCAAAACTCGGAAAAGCAGTCAAGCTAACTTCTTCAGTGCTTCACAGACAGACTAGTTGAGAGGAACAGAACATGGAGAAACTGCTGGTTACTGGCATTGCTGCATCTCAGAAGAAGCAGGTAAGTGTATGCTACTCTTCTCCACATACATCTGCTGCTGCAAGTTCAACTGAAACCAGAGACTTAGTCTGTGATGTGACTGAGACTGAGGGAGGCAGCCAGAGGATGGGGATGGGGGATGACTGGTCTGTGATACCATGTCACTGATGTGATTGCTAATGGTGCTGTGGTGCAGTGGATGGGGGTGGTTGACTAACTTATTATTTTTAATGGACGGTGTGGGGGACTGGATGTGAACTGGGAGGCAGGCGGTCTGATGAATCACTGGTCTATCTGATTGCTGGTGCTGCAGCAGTGCAGTGGGTGAGGGTTTGGGTGGTGATGAAGGTCTGTCTGCGACTGGGCTGCTAAGGGTGGCGGGGTCAGGGCTGGCTGAGTTATTATGATGGGGAACTGGGATGGGACTGGGAGGCAGGAGGACTAATGACTGGTCGTCTGTGACTGCTGGGGTGGTTTACTTATTTTGAATGAGTGTGGGGGGGCGGGGGACTGGGTGTGAAATGGGAGGCAGGCGGTCTGATGATGGAGGTCTGATGACTCACTGGTCTTTCTGATTGCTGTTGTGGTGCTGCTGCAGTGCAGTGGGTGAGGTTTGGGTGGTGATGAAGGTCTGTCTGCGACTGGGCTGCTAAGGGTGGCGGGTCAGGGCTGGCTGAGTTATTATGATGGGGAACTGGGATGGGACTGGGAGGCAGGAGGACTAATGACTGGTCTGTCTGTGACTGCTGGGGGTGGTTTACTTATTTTGAATGATGTGGTGGGGGGCCGGGGACTGGGTGTGAAATGGGAGGCAGGCGGTCTGATGATGGAGGTCTGATGACTCACTGGTCTTTCTGATTGCTGTTGTGGTGCTGCTGCAGTGCAGTAGGTGGCCAGTGGGGTGGTTGTTATTTATGACCGATGGGGTGGTGGGAGGACTGATGATGGTCTGCCTGCGACTGGGCTGCTGAGGTATATATAAGATTGTGATCTAACTGTTGCTGCTGGTGCTGCAGTGCAGTGGGTGGGGGATGGTTGAGTTTTTCTTTACGAATGATTTGGGGGAACTGGGATGGGACTGGGAGGCAGGAAGCTGATGACGGCCTGTCTGCAAATGCTGGTGATGCTGCAGTGGGGAGGGGGGTCAGGGCTAAGCTTCCAGCTGGCAGGCATACCTCTCAACCTTTTGCCACTGAAATGAGGGACATGGACATTTTATGACAGTAAAAAAGAGGGACAATGAGGGACACAGACCTTCAGAATGAGGGACACATCTTCAAACATGAAGATACAAGCTCAGAACACTGTGAAAACCATATTGTTTACTTGTACAGAGTTTAGTTTTGATTTAGTAGTTCAGAATATTTCTGTTTAAATTACTTTTTGAGGCGTTCTGTTATCATAGCCCAATACCTTATCTTAGCGTGAGCCAATCTGTGCCAAATAAACATTGTTTACTTATTCTTTCAAATACATGGGATGTTAGCTGGTTCCATAGCCACTGCCAGTCAATCTCGTCCAGATTCCTAGTATGGCGCACCTCCACAGCCCTATACAAGTGTATGGGGTGTCTCTTAAAAACAGTTATATGAAGAATGAAGCAGTCTGAGAGGGCAATGAAAGGCACTGATCTTCTAATGTGGACCCTATTAGTAGAGCGCTTGCCCCCGTGCTCTCCCTGCTGCTCACACATCACAAAAACACTGAGTGCAGGGTCAGAGCGGCCATAATAAGCAGCCGGAAGGGATCAGCTGGCAGTTGCTACAGAACCAGCTACGATCCCTTCATTTACTTCAAAGAGAGAGTAAAAATGTTTTCTTTTGGCACCAATTAGTTCACACTGGCATTAGGTATTGGGGTATAAGACCAATACCATATACCTTTGGGCTAGAAATTCTCTTCATGTTTTTCATAGTCGGTCTGCTGTGCTGACTACTGTGTTAGTCCTGTCTACTGTATTGTACTGTCCTGCTAGTGTCTACAATCACTGTCTGCTTTTATATGCTGAGCTTTGCTGTTTGCTGTCTGGTGCCTCTCCTGTGTGCCACCTGAGCCTGACTATTGCCTGCTTTGGTAGTGGTAGGGGACTGCTGGCTCTGGCTTGTTGGGGGGGATCTATGTTTAGTCTAGAATGCAGCTCCAGAGTTTTCCTTTTTATTATCAATACCACAATCAAACTTAAAAAAACAAATCAAAACCCTTACTCTGCAGGTAGGTGGCATGGTACAAGGGAGGGAGTCATTATAGAAATTAAGTATTTTTCCATATAACGTTAACAATTTGGTATGTACCACAGTACCCATTATCCGAAGCTGGTTGAGAGTGAGGTTGTCCCCCCCAACCTTGGCACCAAAATTACTCCTCTGGATGTCATCACTTAACACACTTGGTAGATATTTTAGGGAGCAAACAAGGCTATTTTTTGAAACTGAAAGGCTGATGTGTACTTTTTTCAAAAGCTATGAAACTGCATTTATGTTATTTACATAAATGCAGTTTTAGCATAAATGTAAACAGCAGTCTTTACTTTACCTCACAATGAAGCCAGATTTTGGATTTTGCAGTTTTAAAAAATTACTTGTTTAGGTACCCTTTAACTGCCCTTATTAAAATCCTTGATTTAATCGGGATGAAACTGGATTCTAATCTTAAAAAGTTTGATGGACAATCACGAGGCAAATTTAAAGTAGATCTTAACTGATTTTGTAAACATTCTACATTAGCTTTTTCCAAATACAGACCCCATACTTCACTGGCATAAAGTAATTGATTTATTAGTTTAGCTTCGAAAGTTTTTTTTCAGAGAGACAAAGGAGTTTTCAGCAAATCTTGTTGCAAAGTTTCTAACTGCTTCCATTGTTTTATAAGAATTATTCTTTACTTCTACAAAATGTTGGAGACATGTCACTTTATTATCAATTGTCACACCTAAATATCTGAATTCCTTAACCACTTCAAATTGACATTCCTTGATTGTCCATGTTCTCTGTTTTTTATCTTTCCCTATAATTAGGATTTCTAATTTATTAACATTTAATTCAAAATCCAAACCCTTCAATGTGCTCATTATATTAGAAATGCCTCGTTTAAGACCTAATGGGGTTCTAAAAATAACTAACGCATCACTGGCATATAATAATAATTTAATTTCTTTGTTGTTTATAGATGGTGCAAAGATATCAATCTGGCTGAGATTCTTAACTAGGTTTTCTATATAGAGATTAAACAAAACAGGCACCAACAGGCATCCTTGTTTGATGCCGGCTTCAATATTCATCTCTCGTGTAAGTGCACCATCCCTTCCATATCTTACCTCAATTGTTGTATTTTGGTGTAAGAGTTTAAAAATCTGCAAAAGCTGTGGGTCAATGTTTAGTGCTGCCAAAGTCTCCCATGACTTAACTCTGTTTACTGTGTTAAATGCACATTTTATATCTAAAAAACCAAAAATATAGTTTACCCTTTTTGTATCTGGCATATGTATCTGTCAAAAATTTTAGCATAAAAATCAGATCTGAAGTGCTGTGTTCTCTTTTAAGTTCCCCCTGAAATTATGAAAGCAGGTTATTTTCTTCTACCCAAACCAGCAACTTATCCAATATTAGTCAAGAAATGTTTTTTTTATAGTACAGGTTAAAGTGTAATAGGTTTATAGCATTTAGGGTCACATTTACCACCTTTTTTTAAAAAGGGGCACAATGATACCTTTGTTCCAATTTTGAGGAAGAATCAGGTGTTTAGTTAAAAAGTGGAGTACACACAGAAGCCCAGGAATCTGGATTATTTAAAAATACTTCTGCAGGAAGTCCATCCACCCCTGCTGCTTTATTTCTTTTTTGTGCTAAGACAGCAGCTTTTACTTAATTTAGCGAGAAATCAAATGCTCCACCCCTAATATCCAAGGGAGGCGTAGCAGAGTCCAGCTCTAATGAATTATTCAGATTTAAATTTATTTTATATATCAAGCTAAAATGCAATACCCACATTTGTTCACTTATCATACCTGGTATATTATAAGTAGTATTACTGTCACCACACCCAAAAGTAACCATAGTCCAAAAGGACTTTGTATCATTTGTCAGTATGCAATTCTGAAACTTCCCCCACAAGTCATGCTTATAACTTCTTTTTTTATTTTCCAGCATTTTTTATACTCTGATTTCAAGTGTTTAAAGGCTCCCAAAATTGAATATGATGGGGCCTTAACCCTCAGTTTCCCTAGTTTTTTATTTCATTCCTCATCCTATACCACTCTGTATCAAACCATGGTTTTTCTTGACCCACAACAACTTACCTTTTAGGTCTTTGCCTCCTACTAAGTTCAGATGAGATAAGGGCAATTAACTCATCAAATTCTTTAACTTGATGGTCCGCACCCAACTGACTTCTACTCAGAATTGTATTAACTTTTACTCTCAACTGATCAGTTAAGATAATAACATCTAAGACCTCTTTTGAGTAGGAGTCCCATTTAATTTTTTCCCATACTTAATACACATATGTGAGTCTGCAATAGTTTCAGATGCTCTATCTAATATGCATCTATTAAAACCTAAAGCTAAAGTACACATAATAAGAAAATGATCACTATCCCATAGCTTAATGACTTTAAATTTGCCAACTATAGGATAGTCTGCTGCTTCTACCATACAGAGATCCAAAACCCCTCCTCCTTTTGCTGTTGACACTGTATAGTTCCCTTCCCAGTCCTATTTTGTCCTTCCATTCAAAATTCTATAATTACATTTTTTTTTAAAAACTGCAGTATTATTTTTCCCTGTTTGGATATTATTTTATTTTGTGATTGACTAATGGGGATATTCAGTAGATCATCTATACACCACTCATTTATTTGTTCCTCTATAAGGCTACCCACATGGGCATTAAAGTCACCTGCTAAAACATTTTTTACCCCAGGAAATCACATTTTAGGGTCTCAGTACTACTTCCCACCATTTCAGTAATCCAAAGATAGTTTGTTGTCTTTAAACCTGTTGATATATATATATATGTATATATATATAATCACACATGCCCATACAATGCAAAGCATCATGGGCTGCATATGCAAATCACCACCAAATGTTATGCTGGTTCAACTTTAAGCAAAATTGCATGGTGCCAAAAGGCCTCTCACACAGTTTGCAAAGGGTGCTAACAGATGACATAGACACATGTTTCATCCTACCTGGACTCATCAGTATGCCTCGTCTGTTTGACACCCCAGTGGAATGAACCAGCTACCCTAAGACGATCTGTCTGGGTTATGTTGTGGTGAACCCATTAAAATAAAAAACCTATTTAAAAGACAAAGAACCTCTGTGTGCAAACACTGAGGCAAGGGTTACCCCAAAGGGCATTTGGCTGGGAAGCCAAGTTTCAAGAAAATACAAAATCACACATGCCCACACAATGCAACATCATGGGCTACATATGTAAATCACCACAGAATATTATGCTGGTTCAACTTTAAGTGATATTCATTCATTCTAATGCACATTGGAGTCTCTGATGGATGTGTTAAATCTGATAAGTGATTGTCTGGGCCCATAGTATTAGTGGCATTAGTCACATTAATATTTTCTACTTTTTCTTATTTTTAGAAATAATTACATTTTCTAACTCTTTAGAAGTCATTGGTTCTTCCTAACTTCTAATTCACTTTAGCAGAGGGTGAGTTGAGGAGTGAATACTTTCATGTAATGTCTCTGTTGGGGATAAGGTTAATTTTGGCTGGAAATTTTTGATTACTTTCTTATTGCCCCTAAGTTCAATGTGAGCAGCTGAAGAGCACATAAATTGAGTTATTTTCTGATTACCAGCCTTATCACTCCCCAGTTTCACTCCACTATCCTCTTTGTACTTAGCATTTTTATTATGCTTTTAACTGTATATTTTAATTACACCCTTACCTGCCTTGTGCAGTATCATATCACCTAAAACACCAAATCGACTCTAATTAAAAAGGTTGAGAATTCAATAAATATTATGACCACAGAAATAAACTCCTAGATTCCTAAATAATTATACAAGTCCTGGATATTTGTAGAGTCATCACATTCTCTATAAATAAGAAATAGTTGACTGTTCTTCCAGTAGGTTTTCCAAGGCAGATATATGTCCTAACTAGCAGTAAAACAACAGCACAGAAGGTTTAAGGTTAGGTTCAAAAGTTCAACAAATTATAGTTCATGGGATCCAAACCAGCTTCATATGGGAAGACCAGGTAGATAGAGGCCAGCAAAATTTATTCTTCGCTCTGCTATGCAGATGCATGTATATAGTAAGCATGGAAGTTCAGATAAGAAGGACCAGTAATAACCCCAAATCCACTTCTTAAGGGCACGTGGTACTCCCACTAAAAACAGATAAATAAATAATATGCTTAAGTAACAATTTTACCATTTGCATTTAAATATTATTCACTACCAGTGGCTAATAATAATCCTATTTCTAAAATTCTAACAGAACAAGCAATTTTAATCAGTCAGCAAATTCACAAGATAAATTACCTTTTATCATATACCTACAAACTATGCTGAGTGGAGCTACTCAAAGCATGAAGAACTAAAAACTGACTTAAAAATCAGCAGAATGAAGGGTAAAAATAAAAGGAACTCTAGAAAAACACAGCAGTATGCATTTATATAACCCTCCACTTTTTAAAGGTATTTTAAGATGCACTTACGTACTTCTTCTGCTTTTCAGAATTACAGATGGTTAAAAGGACTTGGCATAGCCCCTCGCTAATAAGTGTCCCCACGGCAAAAACAAATCTCAAAACACTTCACTAAAACCCTGAGGACACTGCGGCAAATGTCTTGGTAGCTTAAGACTTAATAGAGGGTCAAGTAAAACCATCCATTGCATAAAGCAGCACTTGCAAATGCTTCAGAAATAAAAAAAAAAACTTGGCTTCCCCGTGCTCTTAAAATCAGATTCCCAAGTTTTTCTTTGCTGTTCTCACTTCAGAGATTCAAGAGTAACTGAGCAGGTAAACACTTGCTCTTGTGTCTTAATACCCCTGCACAAGCTATCAGTTAATTAACAGCTGATTAGGTAACTAGCATATAGCATGAGAACCAAGTCATAAATTGTACAAACACTTGAGAAAACATAAAATACATGTAAAATCAATTTTTAACAACCTCAAGTACCTCAGCTATCACAGCTAACCTGACTTAGAGATTTACAACTGTTGGCACACTTTTAAAAAACAAATTGAAATGCCAGAAGCACCAAAGTAAATTTGAAAGTAATATAAACACAAAAAAGAAAAGAAAAAAAAGCAAGACAAAACACAAAGAACTCAAAAGCTCCACAGCATAAAAGGTAAAAATTTTCAGAAGCCTAAAAATCTTGTAATCGCATTTATCTCTCCTGGGCAATGAAAAACACAAGAAGAAATCAAACCGATAATAACCAACAATAACTGAGAGAAAACCACTCAGCTTTCATAATGCAGTGTGTTATAAAGAGAATAATGCATATGTAGGGAGTTGATATGGAGTTTTTTTACACACCCAAGTTGTGTGATAATATGTAAACCTCGAGAGCAAAGCTTGAGAGGTTTTACTATTATCATACAATGAGGGTGTGTAAAAAAAATCCATTTCTACCCCTACATATGTTTTATTTTTTATAACTGGCACTAAAAACAATTCAATAGAAGAATTAACACTATGAGGAGAAGCGAGGTAAAAACACTCATATTTCCTTACTAGTAGGCACGCCCCCACGCTATGCAAGGACTGACATCACATAACGTGCTAGCGTGGGGGGCGTGCCTACTAGTAATGAAGTTCGAGCATTTTGTCCGCGGGTCTACGTGTTGGTTTTATGATATAAATAAATTAAATACATGCTGCACACATACAGAGCTCTAAATTGTAGGGTAAGCTAAAGAATTCATTTAAAATTATTACTCTTTCTCATTTGGATCTGTAAGTTATGATATTATTTTGAATTGGTTTACTCTGGAATGCGAGTGCTGCAGGCTTCTTGGCGTGAGACTGTAAAAGTTGTATCAACCCACAGGTTGATACGACTTTTTACAGTACTCGAAAACAGGTTGATAACAAGGATCACCAGTTATTATAGTCCATTTGTAACCCCAGATCAAACTCGGGTTGCTTGAAAGCTCTTTAAGGTCCTTGGGCTCTTGCAGCTTTAACAGCACCTTCCTTCTCTTTATCCTTCTGTAAATCCTTTTCTTAAAATCCTGGAATTCCGAAACCCCAAAGTTCTAGAGTTCTAGAGATCTGGGTCTCATAGGATTAGCAGGACCCTTCTATACGCTGAAGCAGGAGTTGATCCCACAACTATAGATTGCAAACAGCTGCCAGACCCCACGGTCTCTGGGAGGATCCCTGCCACCACTGACTCTCCTGATCTAAAAATAAAGCAAAAATACAAACAGACACACATGCGAACAGTCAGTCACAAAAAGATTAACTGACTAAGGAACAGACAATAGGTAATGGTGGCATACCTTTTAAATATATAATTTAAGCACTGCTCACCTACTTCTTTGTGCTCCTCCACAACACAAAGAGCAAGTAGTGACACCTAACTGTCTCAACTCCTCCAGTTCCAAGCTAATGAGATCAAAGTAAACACTAAGAAGTTTGTGTCCATGACCTTCTGCTCCACTTTGGATGGCACCCATGTTGATGCTGTGCCTGCTTTCAAATATCTTGGGACTTGGTTTGACAACAAGCTCAGTTTCTCTACTCATACTAGTGCCATCCATACCAGACTTCATCCCAAGCTTAGAGCCTTGTACCATAAGAAGGACTACCTCTCCTTCCAGATCTGCTGGGAGATGGTTACTAAAATGATTCTCCCAGTGTTTGACTACACAGATGTGGTCTATGGCACCACTACTGCCTCTTCCCTAGACAGACTGGACATCCTCTGCAATGCCTTATATCATTTTGCCACTACCTTCCCACCCTGCATTCACCATTGCTCTGTTTTACTCATCCCTTTCCATCCTCCCTCTACCTCAAAGTTGCCTATTCCACTGTACCTCTTTTTTTTCCCAAATACTGGTTTGGCTCCCTTCCCTCTTTTATCACTGTTATCCTCCACCCTTTGCTCCTCCTCTTACTTTCTACACACCAGAGATTCCTGGACATTTGCCATTCCTCACCCTCACTCATACACTGGGCAGGCTCCTTCTCCTACCATCTCCCCTCTCTCTGAAACCTTTTTCTCTCTTGCATGTGTCTCTCCCCTTACCTCCATGCCTTTAGATGCATGCTAAGATCTAGTCCTGCCTCTTTGTTCCTGTCACACCCTCTTGTGAATCATTTTACATGGTCCTCACAGCTTCCCCTGCTCCCCTGTCTACATCCTATTATGCACCTACCTGGACCTGCTGTGCTTTCAGCTCCCCACCTACTCTTCAATATGTTGGTACTCCAGTTTGTTGCTGTCTAGCACACATTTTTCACTGCAGCCATGTATGTTACTACCAAGTATGCTACTATGCATAGCTCTGTCTTTTCACTCAATGTTTGGCTTTTACTGCTTACACAATGTTTATTTTTGTATGCTTCACTTTGAATGCTAACATATGCTCTTGATTGTATGTATCTACACTTTTTCCTGCCCCCCAAGCCACATCTAGAAATGGGTCTTGGTTCAATGTGCCTTTCCCAGTTATCATGCTTTAAATAAAATAAAATAAATAAATAAAATTTGCATTTTGGGGCTGTTATGATAAACAATAGGAATTTAGAAATATCACATAGTACTGATCACCGCAGTAGTCAAAAATATTATAAAATGGTACTGGCTAGCCTTGGTGACACTCTTTTACTGTCACTGCATGTGACTGTTGCAGGAAAAAGAAGCTCTGCCTTGGGAGCACTCGTGCTGCCTATCCTATCACCACCATTCAGCTGCCTAAAAGATAAAAATCTGTCACATTAGAGCACTGCACATTACTTATTGGGCTAAGCAAAATTACTGTTTGACACTGTGTTTTATTTTATTCTTGTTATTTTTTTTGTTTGTTGAAAAGGTTTGTTGTCTCAGAGGTGTTTCAGTCTCCTTCTCACATTGAAGGAGCTAATTGCTTTCCTCCCACAGCTCTTCCAAAGGATTAGGTGTGTATGGGGGGGGGGAGCTGGCAAACTGTCAGTAATTTCCAACAGAAAGAAGGGTTAAAATGTCAGGTTAGTCGATATCTTGGAGGTAGAAGACTTGGTTTTCTGGCCAAGGCACCTAGCTTCACCTGAGTTCTTTCCTTCTAAGACTGCTTGAAAGGCAGAGTAGAGAAACTTACCAGAGCAAGGGAAAAGGATTAAGATTTATTTTGGCTAAGCAGATTTACTGTGTGGTGTTGTTTTTATTTTTTACTCACAGGGATTGCTACTGTTTGTTGTTAACATTTCATTGTTTTATTTTTCTCTGTAGCAAAGTGTTTCTTACAGCGTATATCTTCTCTGAAATTATTGCAGGTGGTGCTTTACAGGTTTTGCAGTTTTATCTAACATTAGGATAAGCTTTCAGGGTTACTGCATTTGTTGTTGACTGATTGTTTCTGCTCTTATCTCCTTGTTCTTTTGTCCGTGGTTCTTTTTTTTCAGCAGGGGAAGAGCCCAGCCACCCAACCCCATCCCAAACCACCCCACACTACACTCCTTTTATAGGGTACCACAGTTGTGACATTTCCTGTGGCAGAGCAGGAAGGGGTGGATCAGTGAGGCCTCCACAAGGTGAGCTCATTTACAGGGGCACTAGTAATTTAACTTGTTATAACAAGTTAAACAAAACACAATCAAACCATTACTCACATTTTTTTTTCTTCTAATTACTCTGACTAGATTATAAACCCAGCAACTTATCTGGAATGGATATAATTAACTGCAGGTACTGTGGAACAATTTTCAGAAGGACAGTCTTACAGGATTTAGGACACTGTCCTACATGCTGGGCCTTTGGAGATCTTAGGGCTCAGCTCTGGGCAGCATGGGCAGAGATTGCATGCCTCAAATTTCATATTCAAGAGGAAATACATTATAAGAACCACCTGCCATTTCCCCAGCATCCAACAGAAAAACCTCGACTGCAGAGGGTAGTTGGTCCAGGAGGTTGGCAGGTGGTTAGGAAGGGCAAATCGGGTGCCCCATCACTCTCTGCTCTCTAACATATTACCTCCAAAACATATAAACACTACAAACAGGTATCTGCCTCTATCTCTGAAATCAAACAAAGAGGCAGAAGACACTGCAGAGCAGGACACTGCAGCACAGGAGCTAGCACAACAAAACTCACCCAAATCAGGAACCAAAACAAAAAAAGCAAAAAGGAAATCCAAAAAACTTCTGATCATAGGAGACTCCATGATTCGGGGAGTTGATACCCATCTCCAGCCAGGGGTAATGGTCAGATGTCTCCCAGGTACATCAGCATGGAGAGACACTGACCACATTGCTAAAATTGTTCACAAAGCAGGAGAAACTTTGATGTCCTAGTACACATAGGGACTAATGATCTTGCCAGCTGGTCAGTTGTGAGACCAAGGAACACCTGACCAGGCTGGGTGACAACTATCATCTATTTCATCTGGCATCTCCTTCTCTGAGATCCTGCCAGTCTGGGAGAGGGAGCAGATGGACGGAAGGTCAGAGAAGGGAGATAGGGAGCTAAACACATGGCTCAAGGGCTGGTGCCAGGAAAAGGACACAGATTTGTAAGGAACTGGCAACAGTTCTGGAGTGAAAGTTCTTTAAATTTGATGGACTGCATCTGACTAAGGAGGAGTCAGTACATTGGGGCAGAAGTTTGACGTCTTTGCAGAATATTTAAACTAGCAAATGGGGAGAGGGTGCAGCACCCCATCGTTGAATGGGAAGAACACCCCTCCCCTCAGCTAGTGGTCAAACAGGGATTCAGCATGTTTGCAGTTCATTTGCATCATAAGTAAGAAAAAGGTTTGTCTCCCCATACGATGCACAGGTAATGCCAAACCTCACCCAACAACTAACACACCAAAATCTGGCCAATGGAAAATCATGTACACAATGCTCACAGCCTGGGAAATAAGATCCCAGACCTGCAGGCAATAATGTCAGAGGCTAAGCTGGATATAGTAGCAGTTAAGTGAGACGTGGTTTACCAGTAACCACACTTAGGGAGACTTCAGTACCTGGCTATGTATTGTTCAGAAGAGACCGAGGTGCAAAAGTGGGGAGGAGGGCCCTGTATGTCAATGAAAATATCAAAGCTACAGAAATTCAGAATACACATAGGAGCCAGAAGAACTGTGGGTCACCCTGGAAACAGGAAATGGGACAGCCATAAGAACTGGGGTTGTCTACAGGCCCCCAGACCAGGGGGAGGACATAGACACATTACTGTTAGAAGATATACAAAACATGACAGCTAAAGGGGAGGTTCTGATAATGGGAGACTTCAACATGCTGTATACAGATTGGTCAATACCAGCAGGAACATCTGCCAGAACTAGACACATAGTGGATTCCCTGCAGGGGGAGGGCCTCAAACAACTGGTACAGCAACCCACAAGAGACAGGGCTATCCTAGATCTAGTACTGACTAACAAGGAAGGGATCACAGATCTCCAGGTAGAAGGTCACCTGGGGCCAGTGACCATCACATGGTATGGTTCAATTTGGCTACTACATCGAAATCATCCCATTCCAAGGCAAAAATATGGGACTTCAGAGGAGCTGACTTTGATAAGATGGCCAACAGAGTTAAGCTAGCCCTGACAAAAAGAAACACAGGTGAGGGGGTACAGGCAAACTGGGCAAGCATTAAGATGCAATACTTGAAGCAACATCCCATTGTGTTAGACAGAACAGGAAGTGCAAAAGAAGAAGAAAACCACTTTGGTTCTCAAATACAGTAGCAGAAAAGGTCAGGAGCCAAAAGGCTGGCCTTCAGGAGATATAAAGGGAACACAGCGGGATGAAGATAGGGGAGGCATACCAAACTGTCTTAAGGGAAGCAGGGAAGGCAGTAAGGGGCAGGCAAAGTCCCAAACTGAGGAAACACTAGCACTTAACAGTAAAAGAAGGTGACAAGACTTTCTATAGATACATTAGTGAAAGGAGAAAGTCCAGAGGGGTATTAAGCTTTATGGAGAAAAGTGAGCATGTGAGGAGGAGGACCCTGTAAAGGCATCTATCCTAAATAGATACTTTTGCTCAGTATTTACTGAAGAGAAGGTAGGGCAGGGCCCACAGCTCAGCATCATGGACACAGGAGGGAGGGAGGTAAGTGCTACTCCCTTCACAAAAGAAAGGGTCCTCCAAGAGCTTGCTAAGCTTAGGGTGGAGAAGGCAATGGGACCTGATGACATACATCCCAGGGTACTTAAGGAGCTAAAGGTGGAACTAGCAGAGCCATTAGCAGAACTGTTTAGTGAGTCTCTGAACACAGGAGAGGTCCCAGAAGACTGGAGAAGGGCTTCATGTGATCCCGCCCACAAGAATGGTAGCAGGGAGGAGGCGGAGAACTACAGACCAGTCAGTCTTACTCTCAGTAGTGGGCAAGATTATGGAGGCACTCCTTAAGGAAAGGATAGTGCAACACCTGGAATCCATAGGGGCACAGGATCCAAGACAGCACAGGTTTACAAAAGTAAGGTCCTGTCAAACTAATCTCATAGATTTCTTTGACTGGGTAACCAGAGTGGTGGACCAAGGGGGAGCAGTTTATGTCGCCTACCTTGACTTCAGCAAAGCTTTTGACACTGTTCCACATAGAAGATTGATAAATAAGCTGGGTAGGCTCGGGGTGGGTCAGAAGTTGGTCAACTGGGTAGCAAACTGGTTGATGGGCAGGAAACAGAGAGTGGTGGTAAATGGTATACAGTCAGAAGAGATGCAAGTCACAAGTGGGATACCTCAGGGATCTGTTCTGGGGCCAGTCCTCTTCAACATCTTCATTAGTGACCTTGCAGATGGACTGGAGGGTAAGGCTTGTCTGTTTGCAGATGACACCAAGATCTGCAACAGAGTAGATAATCCAGATGGGGTGGGCAGAATGAGAAGAGATCTGGATAAACTAGCAAAATGGTCAGAAGACTGGCAACTGGGATTTAATGCAAGGAAGTGCAAAATCATGCACATAGGGAAGAGAAACCCTGAAGCCACCTATAGGCTGGGAGGGGAGCTGCTGACAGTCGCAAAGGAAGAAAGAGACTTGGGCATCATCATCACTGATGACCTAAAATCATCCAAGCAGACCTCTAAAGCAGTAGGTAAGGCTAGGGGTGTTAGGGTGTATTAGTAGGGGTATTACAAGTCGTGAAGAGGGAGGTAATAATCCTTCTTTACAAGACACTGGTTAGGCCCCATCTGGAGTACTCATGGCAGTATTGGAGGCCACACCTTCACAAGGACATTAACCAAATTGAGGCAGTCCAGAGAAGGGCAACCAAATGGTGCAGGGACTGCATCAGAAGACATATGAGGACAGATTAACAGAGCTCAATATGTATACCCTTGAGCAAAGGAGGGAGAGGTGATATGATCGAGGCATTCAAACACCTTAAGGGCATTAACAAGATGAAAGAGTCTAACATGTTTAAATATAAGAAAATAGCAGGACAAGAGGACACAGCATGAGATTGGAGGAGGGCCAATTAAGGGGAATGTGAGAAATTCTTTTCACAGAAAGGTGGTGGATGCATTGAATGGCTTACCACAGAAGTGGTGGCTATGAATACAGTGCAGGGCTTCAAACAGGCATGGGATAGGCATAAGGGAGCAATACAAATGACTATGAATAGATAGACCACTGACAGAGCAAAGGCCGATGGCACATTTATAAGGTAGAAAAAGAAATGGGCAGACTGGATGGGCCTTGCGGTCCTTATCTGCCATCAACTTATATGTTTCTATGTTTCTATGTTAATATCAATATAAAACCATACAGTAAAATCCTTATAGCTGTTAAAAAGAGAATGAAAGGTAAAGGAAAAATTACTATGAATATAAGACAGATTTTAAAATGTGGTTTCATTACTGAGTAGAAGGAATGCCCTAAATGGAAAAACATTTAAGCAAGGCATACAGCATTTCAGAGCTAATAAATTAATATGTTATTTTTGAAGGTTTGTTACCCTAAGAAACTCACTATAATGCACAGGCTGGAAGCCAAGACTGGGTGGGTTCCAGACAGGTGTGTTAACAGTGCTTAGGCATTTGATCTCCTATGAGAAAAGTAACTGCACTTTTGTAGTGATGGCAAGAAACTGGGTTGTACACTGTTCATAGTTATGTGTACTTACCTGATATATCAAGACATTTGGATTTAAAGACTAGAAAAACCATAATGGAACAGATGGTGATGCCAACCATTGATTATGTAAGTGTTATATATAGGGTTACGCCTAAGTTAATGCGGGTTAAGTTAGATAAAAATTTATTATAAACTTACAAGGTTTATTTTGGGATGTCATTATAGAACACACCATGGTACATTATTAATTACTCTGGGATGGACTACCCTAGAACAGAGAAATGGTGAGATATGGTTGAAATTATTGCATCGCTTTTTTATAAAGCAACCGGCTCATTACATATCAGTTAATGCATTGACGAAAAGATTGAGCCTACTCGGACCATGACTAGATCTGTATATGTTAATAAAATAAAAATTAATTATAATAACACAAAATTTGGGGTAAAAATATTAAAACACCAAGCGGCAATATGGTAGAATATACTTCCTTACTCAATGAGCGTGGCATCCACAAATGCATTTAAAACAGGATTGAAATCAATCTTCCAGGTTGTGTGTAATTGTTAGTTGTTTGGTTTATTACTGTGTTTAGTAATTCTGATATGTGATGTAATTGTGTTTTAGCTTTGTTTGTTAGTCAGCTGAAATTTTTATAATGTAATGGATGTAGACTGGGTTTGAACTCAATCTAGAGTGTATGTAGTTGTTAACTGCTTGGTTTACTATTGGGATTTGTAAATCTAGACCATTTACCATGATGCACTTTGTCCTAGTTTTTTGTCCTCATTGAAAATTTTGTAGTTTATTGTAATTAGGCCTGTTGGTATTTTTGTACATTTTGTACTTGTTTGTTGTATTTGATAGACTGTTATTATGCATTTTGCACAGTGTATACTGAATGTCGTATTTAACAAACCTTGTAAAAATCATAGTACTTGTAACACATGATTTATTACTTTTATGTAACCAAACATGACTTGTCTTGTAAACAGGGATTTCATCCCTAATGACATGTGATATCCTGTATAAAAATTAAAATTTTATCTACTTGCCATATATTGATTCTTTTTAGGCATAAGGGTCCAGATATTCAAAGCTTTGCCCCTGCGTGAAGTTAACTCTGCCCAGCAGGCAAACATAGCCCAGAGCACAAAGCAAACTATATTCAAAAGGAAAAGCTCAGGGAAAACAGCATCTAAATATAGCATGGGAATGAGGCTATGCAATCAGGGCTGGGAGTGCAGGGCAAACATAGCCCTAGAATAAGGCAGCACTGAATATAGCAACCAGGAAGTGCAAACCACAACAACACAGTGCACAGTGACGAGAGGGCAGGAAGAGATAAACTATTTGGCCAATGTGTGTGCCAGCAGATGTGTGGACCCAGTACAGCAGCACTCAGCTGCAGATGTGAAAGAACAGCGATCAAAACTGTATAAACATCCCCAAACCGTTAGCACTGCGAGCTTTAGCGCAGAGCTAAGCTGTTAGCCCAGTGCTAACGCATTTGCCCAGTGCTAAGGTTTGCCATATTCAAAAGTGACATGCATATGAGCCTACTTAGGTAGTCTCTGGGCAATCATCCAGATTAGCATCTCATCATTCCCTGATTTGCATGCAGTTTGCCCAGCGTTACTGCAGGGTCCCACAGCTCCACCTGTAAGTCAGTCTGGAGGTACAGGGGATTGCCAGGTCTGGCCACAGCTACACCTGTAGGTCAGTCTGACAGTGCATGATGGTCACTGCAGGCTACATGTATGAAGTACAGCATAGCATTGTGTGCCCCGGGGAGAACACAGCATAGGCACCTGGCAGTGGTGGTGCTGTATGCAACTGTCACACTGTAGGCCATGTTGCAGTGCACAGCAGACACTACAGTAACAAGGGGGCAAGTAGTGTGAGGGACATAGCAATGCCTATGGTATGTAGGGCAGTGATGACCACTGCACTGTACACAGTGATAGGCCCAGCATGCAGGTGATTACTGACAGTGGACAGTACTGTCTCACCATTGTGTGCTCCACAGATGCTGTACCTGTGGCATGGGATGCTCACAGTGACATTTGCATGGCCAGCTGTGTGTGCTGTGGCTTCTGTAGAGTTGTGCGGTATGTGGCTGGGGGGGCATGTATGCTCTGACAGGCACTCGGGTGGTGGGGCATTCCCACTACTGGCCCATGTGCACTGTATTATGTGTCCCAGCCATGTGGCCACACCTGGGCAGTGGTGAGGGCTGGCCACCCATACACCCTCCCCTCAATGGCCACCATGCCCACAGTGCTGCATGTGTGTGCTGGCATCTGTTGGTCACCACAGATGTCTGGTCTGCAGGTGTGTGCTGTATGGCCACACTACCTAGTTGTTCCCTGTGGGTCAGATCCCTCCTTACTGTCTGTGGTTGGCTGGGACCAGTGGTAGCTGTTGGCATCATGGTGATGCCAGCAGTGAGCAGCATGTGTCCTCCATGTCAAGCATTTTCTAACTGTCATGCCCTTATGTTAGGGTCACGCAAGCCATGCTAATCCTGTGCAAACACTGCGCTATGCACCAATAACATGCAAAGCTATTTTCCCAGGGTTAAGACCAGTTTTTCCTGGGTGGTAATTTGTTCCACACTAAGGGTCACGCTATGTTGCTCTAAACACCTAGCGCGGCACTAGTCGCTGAAAATCTCATAATACCTGTATTCATGTTCACTTTGCCCCTTGCATATAATCATGATCTGCTCGGTGCTAATGCACTGTTCCCACACTATGTGGCCTTTTGAATATGGCAGTCCTGCATTAATCCCATGCTAAACCCATGCAAACTGTTGGTTGACTATGCAGAGCTTTGAATATCTGGTCCATTATATGCTTTTCTAACCATATGACAAAAAATAATTATAAGACAATTTAAGATACATGGTATTATTGACTATGTACAGCACATTGTAATACAGAAACATAGAAACATAGATTTTGATGGCAGATAAGGACTGCTTGGCCCACCCAGTCTTCCCATTTCCCTACCTAATGGATAAGTTGCAGATCCTAGGTAACCAGCAGCCTACTTCTTCCTAACCCCACCCCCTAGAATTGTCTTATGACTGTCCCATGCATGCTTGAATTCCACCACTGTTTTTTACTCCACAACCTCCTCCGAAGGCTGTTCCATGCATCCACAATCCTCTCTGTGAAAAATACTTCTTAAATTACCTCTGAGCTGCCCCTTCTATCTCTCAAATTGTGCCCCCTTGTTCTTGCACATCCTCTTTTTGAAAGATGCTACCCTCTTGGACTTTGTTGATTCCCTTGAGGTACTTGAAGGTTTCTATCATGTCCCCCCTCTCCCTCCTTTCCTCAAGGCTATACATATTCAGCTCCTGAAGTCTCCCTTCATATGTCTTCCGGTGCAGACCCTGCACCATTTTAGTTGCCCTCCTCTGGACAGCCTCCATCCTGTCTATGTCTTTGCGGAGATTGGGGCTCCAGAACTGCACGCAGTACTCCAGATGGGCTCTCACCAACTGTCTGTACAGAGGGATAATAACTTCCTGTTTTCTACTGGTGATGCCCTCCTATGCATCCCAGTATCCCCCAGCCTCCTTGCTGCTCTCTCATTGCTTGCCCACCTTTAGGTCATCTGATATGACTACCCCCAGGTCCCTTTCCATTTTTGTTGTTGTTAGTATCTCACCCCCCATTGTGTACTCTTCCCCTGGGTTTTTGTTTCCCAGGTGCATTACCTTGCACTTCTTAGCATTGAATCTAAGCTGCCATACATTTGACCATTCCTCTAACCTTGCCAAGTCCCTTCTCATCCTTTCCGCCCCACCTTGTGCATCAACTCTGTTGCAGATCTTTGTGTCATCTGCAAAGAGACATACTTTTCCTTCCAGTCCCTCTGCAATGTCACTTATAAAGACATTGAAGAGGACCGGTCCTAATACTGAACCCTGCGGTACCCTACTAGTAACCCCCCTTTCTTCAGAGTGGACTCCATTTCCTATTACTCTCTGTGTCCTATTTTCCAGCCAATTCTTTACCCAGGCTGTCATCTTGGGGCCCACTCCCAGGCTGGCTAACTTGTATATTAATCTTTTGTGTGGGACTGTGTCAAATGCCTTGCTAAAGTCTAGATAGGCCATGTCCACAGCCCCTCCCTGATCTACTACTTTGGTCACCCAGTCAAAGAAATCTATCAGATTTGTCTGGCATGACCTTCCCGCTGTGAATCCATGCTGCCTTGGGTCCTGAGCCCCTCTGGTCTCTAGATACTCAACAATTCTTTCCTTCAGAAGTGATTCCATCATTTTCCCTACCACTGAGGTTAAACTAACAGGTCTGTAGTTTTCTGCTTCTGCCTTGCTCCCACTTTTGTGAAGGGGGAATCACATCTGCCCTTCTCCAGTCCTTGGGTACCACTCCTTCCACCCATGATTTGTTAAAGAGGGTAGTCAGTGGTGTCACTAGTTCTACCCTTAGTTCTTTTAGAATTCTGGGATGAATCCCATCAGGCCCCATTGCTTTGTCCACCTTCAGTTTTAAGAGTTCTTTCAGAACCCTTTCTTCTGTAAATGGGCTGGTATCAACTTCTGTATCCAGAGTGTTTCTACTGTTTGTTTTAGGTAACTCCCCCCACTTCCTTTGTAAATACTGAGCAAAAATATTTGTTTAGTATCTCTGCCTTTTCACAGTCACCCTCTGCCCACCCTCCCTCCTCTTTATTAAGCCTCACTAGCCGTCCCTTGGTCTTCCTTCACTCCCTGATATACCTATAAAAGGTTTTATCCCCCTTCTTAACTGAGTTGGCTATCTTTTCCTTGGTTTGGGCTTTGCTGTTCTGACTGCCTTCCCAGCTTCCTTTTGCTTTAACTGATACAGTTCTCTGTCCTGCTCCTTTTGTGATTCCTTGTACTTCCTGAATGCTTTCTTTTTCTCTTGAACCTGCACTGCCACTTCCTTTGAGAACCATAGTGGTTTCTTACATCATTTCATTTTGTTTATTTGCTTCACACAAAGGCTTGTTACCTCTGTGATGGCAGTTTTTATTTTTTCTCATTGCTCTTCCACCCCTTCTTCCTGTCCATTTGCTAGTGCATTCCTTAGGCACTCACCCATTTTGGCAAAGTCAGCCCTCCTAAAATCTAGTACTTTTGCATTTGTATGGCTTGACTCTATTGCTGTGTTTATTGTGAACCATACTGTTCGATGGTTGCTAGTTCCCAGATGGCTACCCACTTCTACATCTGTGATCCTCTCTTCATCTGCATTTGAGAGAACCAGGTCTAAGATTGCTCCCTCTCGAGTGGGCTCCAATACTAGTTGTCTAAGGCCTGCCCCCTGTAGGGCATCTAAAATAACCCCACTCTTTGAAGTGGCTGCTGCAACTGCACTCCAGTTAACATCTGGCATATTCAGATCACCCATCAGCAATATGTCCCCTTTTTCTGCCATTCTAAGTATTCTTTCTATCATTTCCTTGTCCATTTCCTCCCCCTGAGAAGGGGGTCTGTATACAACCCCTGTGCGGATTGTGGTGCCATTGCCAGTCTCCAAATTTACTCACAGTGCTTCTTCACCTCCCTGTTTTCCCTTTTGTTCTGTTGCTTTGATTCCTTCCCTTATGTAAAGAGCTACTCCTCCTCCTCTTTTACCCTCCCTGTCCCTCCTGTAGATAGTGTATCCTGGTATGTTTATGTCCCAGTCATGGTTTTGTGTGTACCATGTTTCTGTGACTGCCATGATATCCGGATGTTCCTCCTCCATCAAGGCCACTAATTCAGGAAGCTTGTTACTCAGACTACGGGCATTGGTACTCATTGCTCTCCATTTTTGATGGCTTTACCTTCTTTTGCAGCATCCCCCACTGACCTGTCTACCTCGGTCTTTTTCTCATTTAGTACCCTGTTTTGTAGGGAGAGGCTGGGATTTTCCTGCTGCTTATCAGTGCCTCCCCCCTTGACTAGTTTAAAAGCTTGCCGATGAAGCATTTAAAGCGATTGCTCAAAAAACTTGTTTCCTTCCTGGACAGATGCAGACCATCCTGCCGGTATAGGCTGGTGTCCCTCCAGGTGGAACCCCAGTCCCCAATGAAGCCAAACCCCTGTGCTCCACACCATTTTTTCAACCATTCATTAAACTGCATGGTGCAAAGTACCCTCGCCTCACTCATGCCATTGACAGGCAGCACCTCAGAGAAGGATATTGTGTGTGCTACTTGTCTTAGGACCCCTCCCAATTCTACAAAGTCCTTCTGCACTGCTCTGATCTCATGATTAGCCAAGTCATTTGTCCCTAGGTGGACAATGATGTCCAGCTCAGACTCCCGTGCAGCTGTTCTTATGATCCTGAGGATGTGCTTCCTGTCTCTCCCAAGCCATGGCACCAGGCAGGCACCTTATTTCAGTTTTCCCTGCTCCCCCCAGTTCTATCCCCCTAATAATTGAGTCCCCCACCAGGAGCTGCTTCCTTTCCTTGTGGTGTCCTCTGCCTCCTTCCTGTGGGCCTCCCTTGTGACAGTTGTCCTCAACCTCCTTAGTCTCCTCTGCGGGTGCATCCATAGGGGAGCTATGCTCCCCAGAATGGTGTATGGATTGTGGTGTGGAACAACTGACTGGGTGTGCCTCTGTTCCACCATCCTCACCCTCCCTAAGCCCACTGTGGTCCAACTGCTGTGCTTTCTTCACAAGCTCTGAGGTAGTGGTGGTGGCTCTGGTTCTCCCTGGATGGTGGAGGTTCCCTTCCTACCATCCAGTGTGGCCTGGGGGAAGGTCCCCTTACTACTGTCCAGTGTAGCCTGAAGACGGGCAACTTCCTCCCTCAGGTCAGAGAGTTGTCTGCAAATAGGGAAGCATCTCAGCCTCCAGAAAGACTCCTGGAAGACTGCTGCCCCAAAGCCATTACATTGCACTACTCCCCACATTTTTGTGTGTGTGTGTGTGTGATTGGTTTGTAATATATATATTATACAAAGTGTATGCTTATATTGTCAGTGCAGTGTGCTAGAGAGGATATGACAGTGATATGCACCTTGCACTCTTCAGGAAATGATGTCAGAACCCAAGGTATAAAGTAACTATTTCCAGGGGTGGGTGGGGTGAGGGTGGGAAGGGTTGGGCCTAAACTGTGCCCTCACAAAACAATCAGCTAAAGCTCTGACCCACCACTGCGATGAGTGCCTTCCTGTCAGCAAGATGCCCTACACAACAATTTGACAGAGAAAATACCCTGCTAATCAAATAGAGAAAATCCACACATCCAAGTCAGACACAGGTAAACCTCCCCAGCCCCAAAACAGGCCTGGTGGTTTGTGTCTAGCTGTCAGCCCCAAAATAAGTCAGCTGTGCTTTAAACACTTCCTGCACTGAAAATGTTAAGAATTGTAACAAACAAACATAAACCTAGATCCACCTCCCTCTGTTGCTTGAAAGACTGTCTTTTCCTGTTTCACATTGCAGGTTTTTCTATGACAACTCCTTAACTACAGTAACTTATTTAAAAATAGTTTAACTATCACAAACTCCTACACACCAGTAAACTATTTAAAAATAGTTTCTGTCCCAAAATCCTAGTAGCCAATCCAGCTATCCCCAAGGGACAACCAAAATGCAGTATTCAAACACTTGTGAAGTTACTTCCAAGATAAGCAGAGTTTTCAAGCTCCGTTTTCAACTCCTCAGCCACCTGTAATTTATTTAAAAATAGTTTAACTGTCAGAAAATCCTAGTAGACAATCTAGCTACCTCCAAGGATCTACCCAAATGCAGTATTTAAATCCTTATGAAGTTACTAACAAGATAAACAGAGTTTGCAAGCCACTTCTTGGTTAAACACTAAATAAATATGTGAATAAAAAGCAATTACCAAGGGTAGTTAGTTTCATCTCCCACAGAATTAAGCAAAAGTGCACATTTGTTGCAGATATCAAGTGCAATATAGAATTTCTCTCACAGCTGAATAAAGAAGTAATGTCCTTCCAGGTCAAGCAAATGTGAATCATGAGGTATATTTGATTAAATATGATATTTAATTATGTAAATTGTTTCCATAGAAGTTCCCTGAAGAAGCCACACAGGCATTGCATTGGAACAATTGAAACTGAATAAAAAAGTTTTGTGGATGAAAACCAATGTCTGGCTTTTTGAAAAGCAGCAAGCAGTCCTACTTTACCTATTTTTGTTGCAATATACACCTGGATCAGCTCCACGTAAGAACATTTTCTTTGGTAATTCTCTGGTGGTTTAACTATTTTTGGGACCAGGGGGTTCCCACTTACCAGGAATGGCACAAGGAAATGCTAGCTACCAAGAAAATGGAAATAATGATTACCAATAGCAATAATATAATTAAAACTTATAAAAAAAATCCTGGAAAAATTGCATGCTTTAATAAGTTTGGAAAAGTTATTCTTTGACAAGTTATTTATTTATTTGTACAAATCGGAATTACAATCCTTTGAGTCAAGGACTCGTTTTCAAAGGCTGCTCGTCAGACAAAGTACAGATTACATACAAACAGAACATATAGTTACAGAAAAATATAATTGCATTGCTTCATACAGTTACATAAGTACATGAGCAGGCAATGTGTACAAAGGGTGTGGCAGATTGCCAGATAGAGTGACTGAGGTACAGTCTGGGGGAGCAATAGAGGTGCAGATAGCTAGGGCACTTGGTAAAATAGTGGGATTTTTTCTGGAGGGATATAGAGGAGTATTGCTTAATAGACGCTCGGCAGGGGGTCATGGTTAGCTGTCCATGGGAACATTGTCGGGGGTTGTGGGTGGCTGGAGAAAGAGTAGGGGGACCTTGGTCCATCAACAGAACATAGGAGGTTTGGAAGTAAAGATAAATTAGACTGCTAATTTTACTGTAATTCTAATGGTAGATAACAATGGATGCAGTTGTATTGTGATTAGTTTGGAAATAAAAAGTTCAGATGTTAATGAAGCACTGTGATGAAAAAAGTGATGTAGTTGCATGTTGTGAGTCAGGGTTGTTTTTTGTTACTTGTAAAAAAATCAATAAGGTAAACTTAATTACAAAAAAAAAAAAGAAAAAATTAAACAATGTCCTCAGATTTGACCCCATATTACCATTGTGGGTAGCAAGATTTTATTTTGAGTAAATCATTACTCTTTCACCTCTGCACCTTCTATCCTGTCTGAAGCTTATATACAGTAGTTCATTAATCTTATTTCAGAATTTTCATTTTTCTAAGTCAACCAAGTGTCCAACAGAGCTATGGTATCATTCTCCCCCCCCCACAACCCACACCTGACATCCATCTGTTTAATTTTGTTAGCTTCTAGCACTATCAAGTATAATGTTTATTTCTTAGATTTTTGTTTATTGGGTGCCAGTATTAATTCTATGTCACCACTTAATGCTACCAGGGGAAAATACAACTAAATCATTATTTAAGTATAGATCTAGTTTGTGTTACAATGCTCTATAAGATAAGAATATTAAATTTTAGTAGACTGTCCCTCTTTTTTAATATCATTACACCCTACATGAGAAAGACTCCTGGTCTGCTTGTGGCGACCTGTGTTGCACTTTTTCACTTAATATTTCTGAGGTGAAATAGGTGTGCATATTAGCTAAATGTGTAACCACAAAAGAAGTATGCAATAACTTGAAACCTGTAGCATATACATTTTTACAAGACAAAAAGCACCCACAAATTAAGAGAAATTTAAAAACTAACACAGGATCATGAAACCTTCCTGGCTAAAACTAAACAGGTATAGTAAAACTAATTTATATACACTAAAACTAGTTTGTGGGAGCCTGCACTATTTTGAAACAAGATAGTACTTAGATTTAAAAAGGTGCAGTGGTTTGGTTAGAGATAACGTACTGTGGGTGTGAATAATATCTAGCCAAGACAATGGATGAAATATGATTGAAAAGGTAGACTGTGAAACACTGCCCACTAGTGGAGTTCTTTACCAAGTTCCCTAGTGAATTTTGAGTCTCGGTTGCTTTAAACGTGAATTAGGTAAATACATCATTCAGTCTAAATCCTGAAAATAACCCACCTAGTGGTGGGAGACAATCTCGATGGGCCGTGGTCTTCTTTTGTCTTCTATACCAAGATACCAATCCATGCCATCCCTCTATCTAGAGCAGAGTGGCACAGGCTATCTTTTTGGAACACACCTTACATTGTTGCAGGATTGGAGGATTCTCACAATTTGGTACAGCACTGTATTTTGACTGTATTTTGATCCTTTACTTAAAGCAAATGGGGAAGAAGATAAGTACAGAGATGAGACAGCTAATATGAAAAATACATTATGCTGGTAAAAGAAAAATAAAGATTCATACATTTCTTGAAAGTAGTGGTATCAGCATTACAGACAGTGGGGTGCAGCACATTTTAATTGTGGCCACCTGACTCAGCCTTGTGTGAGCAACTGTGTGCACCAGGTACAGTACTGAACATTGCTGTACTGTATTTATCCATTTACACCCCTCATTTAGCTCAGTTGTTTATCCAGTTACTCTGATTTGGCATTTAAATGGTTTGGCATTTAAATATCTATTATTTGTTCACAATAAAACATGGTTTGTGGAGATCACATAATACACTGTGATGATGAGCATAAGGTGAGATAAGTCATGTATTTGCTGACCATGTGGCATAGGGTCTTACTTTCCATAACTTAAGTAAAGAAAATGCACAGGCTTTAGGCTGCACATACAGAAGAACACTGCACATTTATTACAGTTCTGTATAGCACAGTAATTTGATAATTCCATGTTCTACATTGTTGCAAACATTGCTTGATTTTTTTATTGTTCATAGATATTGCTCAAGGATACCTGATGTGGAACAAAAGAGTGACTGCAGCAAGCAAGAGAATGGCTAGCATTACAAGAGACAGTTTATGATGTAATATTTAAAGACGAGATGACAGTTAAAACTGAACAATTTGCTTCTATGGCATTTAGGAAGACGCGATAGGATTTTCTGAAATAGTGGCCAAAGTACCCTCTCAGGATTCATTTCTTGGGAACAATTTCAAAGTGATGTCATAGTCCAGCCTGTATTTGTGAAGGTTCATAGCCTTCAATACCATACTGCATTGCATGTGTAATTACGAAAAGACCAATACTATCAACAAAATTTGATATTTAATGTTCTCTTTTTCTTACTGTAGGAATATTGTACAATCTCTTTGGAGAAGAGATTAAAAGGAAGGCTGCTCCAAAGTTTGTTGTAAAAATATTTCCTGAGGATAACCCAAAGCACACTACCTCAACACAGTTTATTGTGGAGCAGGGAATTAACTGAGTCAAAATACCCCCAAAGTATAATGTTTTACTAAATATTTGTTTTGGATTACAGTGTAATTGACTTATATATATTGTTAAATGACAGGCTGATCTGAATTTGTTTCTCAATAATTATGTTATCTATATTTGTTATACAGTAGGTCACCAAATATGAACCCAATAGAGATGGTTCAGCATGCTGTGAAAATGCACGCATGGAGGAGAAAGAACAAACCCAGAACAGAATAGGAACTGATCAATGAATAAAAGAGTTTTGGAGGACTGACACCAACACAGTGCAGGCAGTGAATTAGACATTTTGAAGTGTTGCCAGCTATGATTGCCAAAGATGTGCATGCAATCAGAATGTGAGGGGATATTATTGTATGCACTGTTTAATTAATTCATATATTCCTGAAAGTTACTAACTGCATGGAATGTATGGTGTGTTGTACTGTATCTTAAATAAATAATGTTACCCACACCACTAGTGCTCCCCCATCACAAGAAACAGTCCTTCATAAGTTCACATAACAGCAAATCCTGAAATTTGTCTTGGAAACAGCTCAAAATTCAGGATGTGCACTACATTTCCACTAAGATTTAGGTCAGGCAGTTACCCTAGACAAGTCTCAAAAGCAGCATGCCAAATAAAGTGCAGTATAGCTGGGGAGGACAGGTAAATTCAGAGGCATGGGTTCCCAGAGATTTTAAACAAAGATACATGGATATTACTGAAATTGTTGCCGTATTGGCTTTCACTGTCAGAATTTCACTCTTCCGATGTAATGCAAAACTACACTGCTGTACTGCTTGCCCTATGGCCCACAACTACCACCCCACATTAAAATCACTGCCAGTAAAATGCAGGAGCTGGATGCAGTAAAAATACTTCTATATAAAAGGACACTGTTAAAGTCATGTAATGTGCTTGCTGTGAATGGTATCTTCCATCTCAGCTCCATGAACCAGCTGTCAAATGCAGCTACACTCATTAAAACTCATCATTTTTATTTTCTAAAAAAGTAATCAGTCACTAGCTCAAACCAGTGGATACCTCTACTGGACATCTGGGACCAAATGGATAATGAGGAGCCACAGAATATGGACTTTTTGACTGCCCCACCTGTGCCCCCATGCACCTAGGTGGTCAAGAGACATAAGCAGGCATCTCCACTGGAATCACAAAATGAGCTGAGAGGCTGTGAAGATCCAGCAGAAAAGCTAGACCACTTCTTCTCTGAATTGGTGACAATGAAAGTTATACTTCCAGAACTGGTAGATGAGTTCAGGGCTTTTAAACCAGCCCAGGAGTCTCTCACTCAGCAGGTCAGAGATACTGAAACCTGCATCAGCATAATCAAAGATCAGACCAAAAAAGCAAAGAGCTGCAGGAATTATGCAAGAAAGTGGCTAAGTTAGAGGATAAGATTAAGGACCAGGAGGGGAGAAGCAGAAGAAATAATCTAGCCATAGCTGAAATCCCTGAAAAAGCTGAGGGGACAAATATGTTGGTGTTTATTCAGAAGCTTCTGCAAGAAGTAGTAGGACCACCAGAAACAGGAGCAATGTACACCATTGAACAGACTCACCATTCCCTCAGACCCCAACCGCTACCAGGAGGGAAACCCAGAGAAATTATCTTGAAGTGTTTTAATTTTCAAGACAAAGTATACATCCAAAGCCAAGCTAGGAAGTAAGGTACCGTCTCTTGGAATGGTAACCACTTCTCCATCTTTAGTGATGTTACCCCAGTGGTTTGGTACAAATAGATGGCTTGTAAGGGAATTAAAAAAAGCCCTCCAGGCAGCCCAAATAAAATTCTGGATGATCCATCCATGTCAGTTCATTGTTACATGTCATGAAATTTCAAACACAGAGATTGTTCAGAATGAACTATTGAGTCTTATCCCTGGCATTATCTCAAATATGAAAGCTGTGGACTGTAACCTGGGACCTCCACACAAGAAATGATGAAGCTTGTGAACTGACTGATTTGTGAAACTGTGTGTTGACTGGCATCAATCATGATATGAGTGCCTACACTCTGAGCTCCATAACTGGCAAAATCCCTCCCCCTCCCTGAACCCCATATCTGGAATTGGACTTGAGTGGCAGTCTGTAAAGAACAGGGGTGCTTTGACAGACCTATGAGCATGTTTTGGATTTTCTGAATGGACCAGAGCAATCTCTCCTTCTCCTGATCATAATGCAAGGTACTCAAAATGGTGCCAGCACCATGGCACCTCATATAACAACCTTCACTCTTCTTCTATGGTAGTTGCCACTTTCCCACCTTGGCAAGTGACATACTATGTAGCGGTAGCCAGACGATTGACAGCAACTGTCAAAAATGTCAAACTTCCAATGATGAGTCACACATTCCTTCTTCCACCAAATATCTTTCCTAATTGGCTGCTCCAGCATGCAAGATGTCACATTTTCATTTTCTTTATTTGTTAACTGGGTAAGAGCACTGGACCAAAGGCCCTTCTCTCAGCCTGACCCGGGAGCAATAAATAGAAAATTACAGACAGATAAAACTGGAAAATACAGCATTAACAATCTTACAAGAAACAATTACAGATTTCACAAAAAACAGTTACAGATTTCAATAATAAATGTGGCTTCAGTTTTACTTTAAATTCACATATAGATGTAGCCTGGCATATAGCTTGTGGTAATGCATTCCAGTATTGGGTGGGCAGCTATTGAAAAAGCTCTGGAACCTATTTTAAGTTTAGGTAACACTGAGTCTAACAGAACACCATCTAAAGAATGTAAACTTGAAAGAACAACTCAAGATTTGATAGGATCTGACAATGGAGTTTGCCCTTTCAGAGGCAGACCCTGTTGTCCTGGTGCACCCCTTCCCTTCGTTAGGAAATGGTTGTGCTCAGAAGGGGAAGGGATAAGGAAGGGGAAGGGCTAAGAGCCAGAACAATAGGGCAGGCAGCAGGAAGGGGAGGGGAGAAAGGAGGTACATAAGGGACAGCACAAGGGGTCCTCAGCCACTTTTTGCTGGAGTTTTGATTTGACATCAGCTGCAGCACATCGGATTTGGCAATAATTGTGAGGTTTGTTCACAAGCAGAGGAAGGTAAGGAACAGTCAATTTAGATACATATGCGAGGCTGTTGTTTAAAAAAAGTAATATATATAATATTAAAGGGGGGAGAAAAGAGGAATCGTTGCAGCAGCTAGCAGAGAATGGGTGATCTGTTGGAAGTACAAGAGGAGGCAAGGGTTTTTTGGTTTGAGGCTCTTTACAGGTTGAAAGGTTAAGGGAGAAGGGCTGTGGGCAGCACAGAGGGGGAGCTTTGTTTTCTGCTATTGTTGAGCAGAGGAGCCAGTTTAGAAGATAGGGCAAAGTGTGGAAAGGTTTGTGATGTCTGGTTATTAGCAGGCCTGGAAGAGGCCCTTGAAATGAGGGAGTGAGAGCCAGTCCCGAGGCCACGTAGTAGTCACAAGCCACATGGTGCTCACGAAGAAGGTTGCCCCGGTTTTGGCTTAGGCTGCTCACTGCGTGTAGGGCCGATCGGAGGGGTCCTAATAAAGCGATAGGCCTGATTTAGGCCTTCAGGTTATGGAGTTGAAGGATTGACCCGAGACCCATAGCGTGATGGCACACGCGGCTAGGGTCACAAGGAAGTTCCCCGGTTTGGTTCTAGGAGAAAGGACAATTTGGGAGCCTTGGAGGCTGTCGCAGTGGTATAATTTAGGCCTTTAAGAGGCACCTACAATAGGGAGCGAGAGACACGTGGCATGACACAGCACACCATGTCGTATGTTACCAAGGCCACGCGGTGACATCACACACCGCGTGGCGCTTACGAGATGGGTTTGCTCCATTTGTTTGGGTGATTTTGCGGGCTTAAGGGCTGGTTAGGCTAGTTTTGTGATTGGTAACAGCAGGCGTGATTCGTTTTCAAGTGTGTTAAATGAGGGAGTGAGTGGACAGTGGGGGGCCGGACATCGCATGCGGCTAGAGACACAACAAAGCCTTTGCCCTGTTGGTTTGGCATACGACCTCCTTTTTAGGGACCTGGGTCTTGCGGCTGGAAAAATGCAGGCCTGTAGAGGCCCCGACAGGAATGAGAGAGTGCACAATCTTTGGACCAAGTGGTGCGAGGTAGCACACCTCTTGGTGCAGCGCTA
Source organism: Neoceratodus forsteri (assembly GCA_016271365.2). NCBI lineage: Eukaryota > Metazoa > Chordata > Ceratodontiformes > Ceratodontidae > Neoceratodus > Neoceratodus forsteri. The sequence continues at coordinate 868,166,122 of CM028130.1, forward strand.
AAAGCTTGTTTATTTTAGTAAGACTGCTCGGAGAGAAGTGGCCCATTGTTGCAGGCTGTAAGAGGCACTGAAGGGCTGGGAAGGTGAGCACGGAATGGCGACCATGTGCGTGGTGTCACATGCCATGTGGATGGTAGAGATAGAGGCCTTTTTCCGTGGGTAGGTGTATACTGCATGCCCCTACACAAGGAAGGGCATCAACGAAAGAAAGGGGGCACGATGCACATGCATGGCAAGTGGGGCGTCGGGAGAGAAGTGGACATTCCCCCACCCTGAGGTAACCCTGGGGCTGCCTCCAGTGGTTGGTTTCCTGGGAGAACATCCCCTCAGGAAGATGAGTAAATATGACCTGGGCAGTGTACATGGAAGGTACAGAGAGAGCAAAGGGAGGCAGGGTAACATGGAAGTGAGAGGTTTAGGAGCTGGTGGGGATGGGGAGCGGTCTGTGGTCCATGAGGTCCAGTTTGCACTAGGGCAGCTGCTTCCATTTGGGGGCATAAAACTGGCCACTCATTGGGCTGATAGTTTTGTATATACAGGATTTTGGGTCAAGCACACCACAATGGAATGAATGGGCTTTATGTTATCACTCATTATGAAGCTTCAAAAAGGGGGCGAAAAAAAAAAAAATGTATAAAGGGGAGGAAGGGGCCCGGGTACAGGCAAGTAGAAATGGGGCTGTGGGCATGGCATTGCATGCCACTAAGGGATAAGGGGTTTTGGGAGAAGCCCTCCTTCCTGGGATGGCACGTTGAGGGTAATAATGAAAAAAAAGCCTTTAAATGGTCATGAGAGCCCCAGGGCAGAAGGGATGGTATTCACGGGAGACACCTCACGTGGTGACGGGATTGCAATGAGGCAGGCCCAGGATAAGAGATAACGACCTGCTCAGGGAATACTGAGAACAGAGATGAAAGAGAAGGAAATGGTACAAGAGAGGTAGGTGCACCTGGGATGAGAATAGGCAAGAACGTGTCCTTGGACACGAAAGAAAAAATATGGAAAGGGGAATATGTGGATATATTTGCTTTGGTGAGCCAGGAGGCGGTGGCAAAATACAAAGAGACAGAGAGCATAGGTAAGAGCGAGATGGCAACTGCCATAGTGCTCTTAGGAAAGAAGGAGGATGACAAGTTCACAAAAGGGAAGACCTGGGATTGGTGGTTTCTAGGTTTTGCCATATTTTCAGCCATCGCTTTAGAAAAGAGGCCAGAGCTGGGCATCCCACTCATTACCTATTCATTGATAATATGAAGGGCAAAAGCGAAAGGCGGGGTAGGATGGTTATACTATGATGAATGTTTTTGGTAGAGAATGGCAACATTTGGGGATGTAAGATGGGACACCAAGCCGATAGATTTATGGACGGATTATGTAACAGATCAGTCCACACCCAAGAGTGGGTGGAGAAAAAAGGGGACTACACCACAGAGATGTTGCTGTGTTGCTGGGCATATGACAGGGCCTTCTGCTCATGGCCTCAGTGTCATTTTCAACATGCCTGTTCAAAATGCAGGGGGACACACCCAGCAAGCAGGTGCAGAACAACTTGGCCGCAGGGTTCACAAGGGCATATGGGGCAAGGATTGGGCCAACAGTCCTTTCGAGATGGCCTGGGGTTTAAAGAGCAGACATGGAACAAGGGAGGGAGGGGCAGGGGGAACGGGAATAGAGGAGGCCAGAACCACTGAAGCAAGCAAGGCCAGACAGGAAGAAAAGGTGGGATTAGGGAGGGGGGATAGGTGGCACAACAAGGAACAATTTGGTATGGCCAGAACCCCCATCAACCTAGCAGCATGGTCAGTTTGCCTGGAAGGATATCCAGCAGCAAGGGTGCGGGATATGATACTAAGTGGTTTTAACACAGGGTTTTCATTGCAGTTTACAGGACCCAGGCAACCAAGGGAGGCACGCAACCTGGGGTCGGTAAAAGGAAAAGAGGGAGTGCTAAGAAGGAAGATTGAGAAAGAAAAAATAGCAGGCAGGGTGGAGGGCCCATTTAACACCCCCTCATTGGAAAATATGTGGATATCACCTTTGGGTTTGGTACCCAAGAAGCAAGAGGGGGAATACAGGGTGATCCACCACTTGTCATATCCGGAAGGTGAGTCAGTGAATGATTTTATCACTGAAGAACATAGTAGGGTGACATATGCGACAATAGAGGACGCAGTCCAAATAATCCAGGCCACAGGAGATGCATGGATGGCAAAAACAGACATTGAGTCCACCTTCAGACTGCTTCTAGTCAGGAGGGAAGACTGGGATCTGTTGGGTTTTAAAAGCGAGGGACAGTATTATTTCGACAAAGCAATGCCAATGGGGTGTTCCACAGCATGTGCCATGTTTGAGGCATTCAGCACATATTTACAGTGGATATTCCAGGAAAAGACGGGTTATAGGTCAGTCATCCATTACTTGGATGATTTTCTCCTCATTGGGAAAGGAAAAAGGGAGACGCAAAGGATGCTGGATAGGTTTGAAGAAGTGTGCCAGGAGCTGGGAGTCCCATTGGCACCACAGAAAACAGAAGGGCCCAGCAAGATTATGGAATTCCTCGGGATAGAGATTGATGCCACGTGCGGAGTGTTTAGGTCACCGGACAAAAAAGTAAGGAGGTTGAAGGAACTAATCCGGGTGCACACCAGTAGGAGGCGGGTACAATTGAAACTGGTCCAGTAGGTACTGGGGCATCTGAACTTCACATGCAGGGCCAAAGGATCAGGAAGGGCATTCACAAGGAGGTTAGCCAGAGCAACAACAGGGGTCACCAGACCGCATCACTGGGTGGATCTGACACAAGGTGTCAGGGAGGATTTTAGCATATGGGAAGAATTTTTGAAAGATTACAATGGGTGTTTGTTCTGGCAGGAGGAGTGGTTGTACAACACAGACCTAGACCTATACACAGATGCGGCTGGGGGGTTGGGCATGGGGGGTTACCTGAGGGACAAGTGGTTCACAGAACCATTGCCGGACAGTTGGGTAAGGGACGGGAAAGTGAGAGACATAACACTACTGGAGATCATGCCCATATGGGCATGCACTCTGGTTTGGGGGGAAGAGTTACGTGACAAAAAGGTGACATTTTGGTGTGACAATAGAGCAGTGGTCAATGTACTAAACAACAAGGGAGCCAGGGTGGATGCAGTCATGCAGGTGGTATGACAGTTAGTTTTAAGGGCTTTGCAGCTGAACATGTCCTTCAGAGCAAGACACACAGAAGGAGTACACAATACCCTGGCTGACAGCCTTTCCCGTCTGCAACTGGACCGTTTCCGGAAGCTGACACCAGCAGCAGAAGAACAAAAAATGTCCATACCAATGAACATCTGGGACTTTGGCAAGAAGGAGCAGAAATGCTGTTTCACAGCTCATGGGCGCCTTGGACACTGAGGGCCTATGATGGGGCCTGGAGGGTTTTTCAAACATTCAGGGCAGAACACCAAATGGAGGTAAGTGGGCCGCTCTCTGAGGAACAGTTGGGAATGTTCACAGTGGAACAATGGCAAAAAGGGACTGCTCACGCCACAATGGTGGTCTATCTTGCAGGGATCAGTGTGATCTGCAGCCTAAAAGGGTGGAATGACCTAATGAAATCAATGCTCATTAGGAGAATGATGCAGGGGTTGGGCAGGTTGAAGCGAGAGCCGGGGATAATAGGAGGCCAATAGGTGAGCAGTGGCTAATAAAGCTAAAAGAGGTGCTCCCGGTAATATGCAGATCAAAAGGGGAGGCCCAACTATTTCACACAATTTATGTGGTAATGTTTGCAGGGGCTATGAGAGTGAGTGAAGTGGTAGGCCATGGAAAAGATGACAAGGAAGGAGGTGTGGAATGGGAGGATGTGAGTTGGGGGATAAGAGAAATACAAATCAAGCTAAAGAGGTCAAAGGTGGACCAGAAAGGGTAGGGGTGCATGATAACACTTAAAGGGCGGTCAGAGATCGCGATATGCCCAGTACAGGCTCTGTGGGTTTTTGCCGCAGGGCAGGTAACCAGGATGGGGAAGTTATTTGTGCATGGGGATGGAAAAAGGGTCACCGGCTATCAAATTACAGCAGTGCTGAAAAAGGGCATGCATTTTCTGCAGGAGGACCCAGCCAATTACTCTTCCCATTCCCTACGGATTGAGGCTGCCTCACAGTGGGCAGCAACGGGGGATCCTGTAAAGGACATTTTGGAAAAAGGGCGCTGGTGGTCAGCCAGTTACAAAAGATACATCAGAGCACTGATATACAAAAAAAAAAGGGGCAGGAAGAGTAAGGAGCAGCATGGTTTTCAAAAAAAAGAAGAAGACAGGGGATGATACAATGGGGGCACTGAGTATGTGCATAAATTAATTAATTTTCTTTGCATCCCATAGGTAGAGGGAAGAGCACAGAAGTCTGGATCTGCGGCCATTCCTATATTTACTGGGCTGGTAAGAGAGCAGAGAAAAAAGCTGGGGGTAAACAGTTGTACCAGGATGCAAGACAATGTAGGTTGATATGGCACGGCCTACGGGGGATCAGATGGGCGCAGCTCCTGCCCGCCTCAAAAAGAACTCAAGGGATATTGGCCCAGTCCAGACCTAATCATTATACACCTTGGGGGCAACGACCTGGCAAGCAGGCCATGGTTGCACACTTATTTGCAGATAAAGAGGGACCTGGTGGCAATAAGACAGTGGTGGCCTCAAGTATACCTTGCCTGGTCAGGCATGATACCTCAAAGAGTATGGAGACAGGAACACAGCCACAGGGTGGTGGAGAGGGCCAGGAGAAAGATGAATGGATGTGTGGGGACATTAATAAGACAGATGGGAGGACAAGTGATACTGCGGGGAGTAGAGGAATGGGTGGATGACTTCTACAGGTCTGATGGGGTACACTTGTCAGACATAGCAATTGATATGTTTAACGTGGAAACAATGGGTTTCATAGAGGAATGGAGGAAACAGACAGAAGCTGGTACATAAAAAAAAAAGGGGGGCGGGGAAGTTTTCATCCCTGAGGTAAGGGAGAGGAGACCCTAAGTTGAGGGGAAGCCAGCCATCCAACGCAAGCTGGAGACTGGCTAGTGGGGAAAAAGGGGGGGGGGAGGACGGGAGGAGGGAAGAGAAAAAGAATAACACAAGAGGAAGACGAAGATGAAGGAGAAAGCGGTCTCGGTTTTCACCGTTATCTAACAGAAAAGGAGAAGAAGAAGGCACCCAGGTTTTCGCCTTGAGGATAGATAATCAGAGAATGATATTTGGATGGAAATAAAGGAAAATTATGGAAATATGATAATAAAGAAATGGAAAATGGATTTATGACTATAAATAAATTAATTGCCAATCTGAGCACAACAACAAACAACGGTCTCTGTGTTTTGTGTGGGAAAAGGGGGGAATCCGGGACAATGGAGTTTGCCCTTTCAGTGGCAGACTATGTTGTCCCGGTGCACCCCTTACCTCCATTAGGAAATGGTTGTGCTCAGAAGGAGAGGGGAGAAGGAAGGGGAGGGGCTAAGAGCCAGAACAATAGGGCAGGCAGCAGGAGGAGGGAGAAAGGAGGTACATAAGGGACAGCACAAGGGTCCTAGTACGTTTTGCTGGGTTTTGATTCCCTCCACCCACCCACCCTGCAGGACAGAGTACGAGGGAAAGACAGTCAATCTGGGGCTGTATGGTGGGTCTGTCAAGGTGGAGGACAGACGCGTCCGGTAGGGCAAGGGACTGCCAAAGGTGAATGGTAGGTGAGAATAATATGGTCATGGACTGCCAAAGGTGGATGGCAGGGGATAATATGGAAATGGACTGCCAAAGGTGGATGGCAGGAGGAGATGCTGGTGGACTGCCAGAAAGTGGATGGCAGGAAGAATAAGGCTATGGACTGCCAAGGTGGATGGCAGGTGGGGGAAAAAGGGGGAGGACCGAAGGGGGAAAGAGAAAAGGAATAACACAAGAAGAGGAAGAAGAAGATGAAGGAGAAAGCGGTCTCGGTTTTCACTGTTACCTAACAGAAAAGGAGAAGAAGAAGGCACCCAGGTTTTCACCTGGGGATGGATAATCAGAGAGTGATATATGGATGGAAATAAAGGAAAATTATGGAAATATGATAATAAAGAAATGGAAAATAGATTTATGACTATAAATAAATTAATTGCCAATCTGAGCACAACAACAAACAATGGTCTCTGTGTTTTGTGTGTGGGAAAAGGGGGGAATCCGGGACAATGGAAACAAGGATTACGTAAAACACATTTAAAAATAAGACACCCATAGAAATATTCCACTCTATGAATAGGAACCAACCAACCCAAATTAGAATACAAAACACAATGATGAGTTTGCAATGGTACCTGTAAAACAAAACAGCAGATATTATTATAAACAACTGACAATGCATGCAGCTCCTTGCTTCCAAGACTTATGTAGATACTTGAAATATAATTGAAATGAGGCAACAGTGACCATACTGCAAGAGATTTTCTTACTTCTAGAAAAAAGAAACTCTTAAATTTATACAACAGATCTAACTTTTGATTTATAGTGCTAACAACAGTATGAACCTGTGGAAAACGTGTTAACCCAGGGTCCAAAAGGACCCCCAGGTACTTAATTTGGTACGCTTGTTCAATAGTCAAACTGTTTAAGTCCTTTAAGGATAAAGCAGAACTAACCCTAAACATAGTGGGAGTTCCAAAAATCATGGATTTAGTTTTATTAGAATTTAAAACTAAATCATTATCCAGAAACCATTGGCAAACTCTTTCAAAATCATGACTCAGGGCAGCTGATAACTCGGAGAGGGAAATAGATTGATGAAAAAGAATCAAATCATCAGCATACAATATTGTTTCACAGGTCCTACTGGCAGAAGGAAGTTCATTAGCAAATAAAGAAAATAACAAGGGGCCCAAAATGGACCCCTGAAGAACACCAAAATTAATCAAGAAAGTATCAGATACTGCAGTACCTACATTAACAAAGAGAGCATGCTGAGATAAATAGTCCCCTATTCAAGAAACAGCTGCCTAGCCTAACCCCAAGCCTTTCAACTTTACACATGTCAGATCATGTTCTATAAGGTCAAATGCCTTGGTCAGGTCCATGAACATCACCCTAGTCATTAGGCCTTTCTCAAAACCCCTATGGACAGAGTCTGTGAACCTGATCAAGGCAGTCTCTGTTCCATAATGCTTATAGAAGCCATGTTGATTAGGTGAAAGCAGGTCAAAGTTTGAAAGATATTCATTGATTTGGCAAACAACAATCTTTTCAAGCATTTTACTCAAAGGATTAAGAATTAAGATTGGGCGAAAATCCTGAAAAGTGGTATCATTAGGTTTTTTCAGGAATTGATACAACCTTTGCCAGTTTCCAATTAGATGGAAATTGGCAGGATTGCAAAGAAAGATTAAAGAGGTAGCATATGGGTTTAACTATACAGGGAATAGTCAACTTTTAAAAATGGCCATCAGGACCAATCCTACAATCACTATATGTATCAGGTAAAGTCCTAAGCAAATTATAAACATCTACCTCAGAAACCTTCTTAAATACTAATTCAAGGCTATCTAGAGACCCAGCGCAGAGAACACCAAAAGGATGAGTGACCAAACTTACATGATCCCACAACCGAGAAGGAGAAAGGCTCACAGATCTCACTGGTCATTGCAGACTTGGAACAATGATGGATACAGAAGTGGATTGGTACATCTAATCCAGGCTGCATTTTCCTCTGCCAGACTGCTACCATTCACAGTGTCAACCTGACCTAGCAGCCATTCACTTTCTAAGTCCAGTCATGCAATCACATCATAGAAACATAGAAGCATAGAAACTGTCAGCAGATAAGGACTGCTAGGCCCATCCAGTCTGCCCGTAGGCCCTCACTGACTGAACTTTGCTCCAGTCAAGGACTAATGCACTCAAGTGAGTGAGATTTCATACTCTGTACCCTCTTCTTATCCCTCTACTATGCCCTCAGAAGACATGCAACTATAACTGTATATACAATAATGCTGTTTTGGCATATTGAGAGGAAGGAGTGAAACTTTATACTTTGTTCCTCATCTTTCTCCCATGCTCTCCACAGACAAGCATCTCACAACATATGCACAGGAAATGCTGTTGGGGCAGAGTGGGGGCCAGTGCAACTGTACAGCTTAAGGTGATCGCATGTTTCACAAAATGAAGTGCTTTGCCCTAATACTACATCTAAGCCATCAGGGCTGGATCCTTTGGAGGGGTGGAGTCTTCCACATCATCACACAGTACTACTGGTTGCATTCAGTAAGGTATTGTTCTGTTTCATGGGCAGAGCGTCACCCTTGTATGAGCCCAAAACAGACTGCCTTTTTGGCAACAGCCCTTGCTGAATACCTGTCACCCCAAATTCTGGGTTGACAGACTCCTCTAGCTGTGCCATTCTCCAACTACTTAATATTTCACTTTCTGCATTAACAGTTGTTTTTCCATTTGTTTTATTAGGTGTGTAAGTTGTTACAGTTTTTTTATGATTTATGTTACTGTTATGAATGTATTAGTACTCAGTTACAGTTTGATGATACATCAATATTCTGCACATTCTGTTAATAAGGTCTCAGCGGCACTCTATATCATATGCTATGGTCATGTCCTGTAATGCGGGGCTTTTGGAGTGCCATTAATAGTCTCTTAGACCCTATCCTTGGCTTAACTAATATGTTCACCCCTGAGACATGTTTGCTGTGTCTTTTTCCAGCAGGCACCCCCAAGATTAGAAAGGCACAAATGTCGCTTGTTTCAGCTGTGGCGAAATTGTTAATTTTAAGACATTGGTCGACTGATAAGCCCCCATCTCTGATGGAGTGGTACCATGAATGCACCTTAGCACTGCAGTTGGAGAAACATATCGCATATATGCAAGGCAGGCAGAAGTCAAATATGTCGCTCTGGAGCTCTTTAGAAACACTCCTTATGGCTTGAAACCCGGCCCTAGAATGCCTTTGGGTAGATAATTAAGGTGCTCCTTTCTTTCCGTGAACCTTGGGTGGGGGGATGAGAGGGGGAGGGAGGATGTTTCATATTCCAACTGAAAGTGTGAAGTTAGCAATTGGGTGTTTTGTGTGACTCTATTCTGCACTTTCAGCTCAGTACTTCATCTTCTGTTTATGTGGTTGGGATGTTTGTGAAAACAATAAAGATGATTAATTATAAAAAAAGATTACTGCTACGTTTATAATTGTACATGGTATTTGTTGAAAATAGGGGTTTTCCCTACTGATTGTTCCTGCTAATGATTGTTCCTGTATAAAAATAAACATTTTATCTATCTATCTAAAATAAATAAATAAATAAGGTCTCAGTACAAATCCCAGAGATGGCAACAGATGTGGGTTTGATCATTCCAAGCCTGTGTCACTACAAAAGCTGGATCTGGTTAATATTATCATCCTCTATGTGTCTTTGGAGGCACCTGGCCACGCTGAAGCACCCATCACTCTATATAAATGGTGAATACTGGCTATAAAATAGCCACATGGAATATTAAAGATGCCCAGACAAAAGAGAAACAGTAGCAGATACTTAAGCATCTTAAAACTATTGGGTCACATATTGCCTTCTCAGATGAGAAACATTTTATTTTTTCATTTTCATTTATTCTTTGGTAACCGGGTAAAGGCATTGGACCAAATGACCCTTTTCAGGCCCGACCCGGACAAAAAAAAACATACACAATGGTGCTGTTATTGAAAAAGCTCTAGAGCTTAATCTAAGCTGAGAACTGGGAACAAAATATAGGGGTCTGTCAGCTGACCTCAGGCTGAGAAGCAATTCTCTCATTACAACAAGATCAGAAAGAGGAAAAAGGGAGCCAAAGTAAAAACATTTATACATCAGACAGCCAACAAAATATTCTATTCTGCAACTTGGAGAAAACCACCCCAATCAAGAATAAGATTACACTGATGTGTCCTATTGGGGACTCCTAAAATAAATCTACAAATATTATTATAGGCCACAGTTAATGATTGCATTTCTTTTGTTCCAATGTTATAATATAAACAAGAACTGTAATCAAAATACGGAAGAAGAGAACCAATAGCAATTGCTAATCTAGTTGCCTGTGAGAAGACTGACTTGAATTTGTATAACACCCCTATTCTTTGATTTACTTTCTTAACCATTGACTGCATATGAGGTGAAAAGGTTAAACTGGGATCAAATAGTGTGCCCAAATATTTAAATTGAGACACTTGTTCAAGTAAACCACCCCGAAAATCAGATATCCTCAATTCTGGGGTGTCCACCAACATAAATTGCGAGCCAAATAACATAACTTTTGTTTTAGGTGAGTTCAAAACCATAGCATTTAAAGTAAGCCAAGAACAGACGGCACCAAAATCCTTTTCTAGGGAACAATAAAGTTCAGCCATAGAATTTGGCTGAGCATAAATTATAATATTATCTGCATAAAGCAGTCATTCACTAAACTTACAAACTCCAGGAAGCTGATTAATAAAAATAATAAATAACAGAGGTCCCAAAATGGACCCCTGAGGTACACCACAACTAATTGGCATGACATCAGAAACCACAGGGGCTACTTGAACAAATTGACACCTGTTATTCAAATAATCATAGAACCAAGAAATAGCAACATCAGAAAGCCCCAGATCTTTCAATGTTGTGCAGGCCAAACCATGATCAATCAAATCAAAAGCCTTGGTTAGGTCCACAAACACTGCCCTGGTCATCAAACCCTTCTCAAGCCCATGTAGGATGGTGTTCATGAACCCAACCAAGGCAATGCAGGGAACTGTCTGGAGGTGAGGCATACAAGATCTACAGAGGCTGGAAAGATGGTCTAACATCTGGCAGCTGAGGTTCAATGCAATGTAATGCATTTGTGCAAAGGGAACTCAAGGACAGAATACTACCTCAATGGAGTCCAACTCTGCACCATGTATGAAGAAAGGGATCTGGGTGTCATTACAAACAACACCCTTAAACAGACCAACCAATGCAACACAGCTTATAGCAAGGTTAACAAAATGCTAGGGTTCATAAGGAGGGGATTTGACAGCAGGAGGAAGGAGGTAATATTTCCACTCTAAAGGTCCCTGGTAAGGCCCCATCTGAAGTACTGTGTCTTGTTTTGGAGTCCATGTCTGAAAAAGGATAACATCAGATTGGAAGCTGTCTAGAGAATAGCAACCAAAATGATTCAGGGCCTTCAAGGGCACTCCTTCAAGGAATGTCTGGAAGCATTAAATGTGCTCTCACTGAAGACAAGGAGGGAGAGGAGGGACATGATTGAAACATACAAGTTCCTGAGAGGAATAAATAAGGTGCCATCCTCTGACTTGTTCAAGAGAGTCTCTGACTGTAATACTAGAGTGGAAGTTGAGGGGGGGAAACTTCAAGAGGGAGCTTAGGAAACACTATTTTACAGAAAGAGTCATGGAATCATGCAATAAACTACCAGCTGAGGTAGTGGGAGCAAAGTCCATGACATCATTCAAACTGGGGTGGGACTGGGCTAATGAGAGATCAAAAGCAAGAGGAGATGTATGAGGCATTAGGCAGAAGGGGGGTTAATTCCTGGAATCTGAGCAGGTCCAAGAAACACATGAGCAGACTAGATGGACCCTTGGTCTCCTGCAATCTCTTTTTCTGTTTCTACTCAAAAGGTTATACAGATGTTTGCTGCAGGTATTAGTAACAAAATGGCACCTAGTGCAATATTAATGCACATAAATATGCCCTTCCAGATGATAGAACCAATAAATGACTCTGAAGGCAGATGTATTACAGTAAAGGGGACTCTTGATCCTAGCTTCAATCTATGGTCCTAATAAGGAGGGTCCTAGATTCTTCTCTAACTTACTTTCTAAACTAGCCACACTAGGAAGTCTACCAGTGATACTGGCTGGAAACTGGAACATGGTCCTGGACACAGTATTGGACAGATCAAGCAGGGTGAGTCTATCTTCCAATCAGAGTCAGTAGGGAATTCCAGGACTCCCAAGAGCTACTAGAAACATGACGTGTATTGCACCCAGACTGGCCAGAATACACATTTTGGTCCTCAGCAAATGATTCCTCCCCTCTGTTGAATTATTTTCTATCTAGCCTTGACATTCTAAGGCTTACCACACAGTGTGAGATACTACCCACAGTAATTTCAGATCACCCCCCAGTGCAGCTATCCTTTCTCCTGCCAGATCAGGCAGATAAAGACAAGACGTGGACAGTCAGTAGTAATCTCCTTAAAGATGGGCAAGTCTGGACAAAATCAAAAAGTGTGCTGAGCTTTTCTTCAAGTGAAAACAGCCACTCAGTAACTGATCCAAACCATTTGTGTTGTGCTTTCAAATGTACCCTAAGGGGTGAACTTATAAGGCTGGCATCAACTAAAAAAAAAAAAGAAAAGACAAAAGGAGGGGTTCAGCTGCTCTCTGAAATCAATGATCAGGAAAGTGAATGTCTAGCTCAGCACCATCAGAGGAGTGGATTAAATTGAACACAACCAGAGTGAAGTATGGGGAACTACTAAGGGAGCAGGCAGAGTTTGCAATTTTTAGGGCCAATACTGAGAATGTGGACCAGAGGAAGAAGGCAGGGAAGTTAATTGCCCTCTTTCTTAGACAACATATTAAAGCAATCAGATGTCAAGACACAAGTTAATTGGCAGCAATCCACATAGAGAGACTGCAGTGGCCATTGGACACTTTCGCATAACCCTCTATTCCAAAGAACCATCAATGGCAGATAATTCTGTGAGGTAATTTCTTGCTACTGCCAACCTCCCCTAAACTGCACATGAGATACAGGCTAGATTAGGATCTGCTGTAACTGATATGGAAGTAAGGCAAGCCATAACCAGCCTAGCGTTAGATAAGGCACCTGGCCCTGATGTTTTTCCCCCAAAAAACTATACAAGGCACTCATTAAGGAACTAGTGAGCCCACTGGTTACCTTATTCAATGCAGAAGAAGAGGATCATGGCTTAGACTCAGTGCTATAGGAGACTATCATCACACTCCTGCCCAAGCCAGAGAAGGACCAAAAACTCTTAGTCAGTTATAGGCCACTATCTCTGTTAAATATAGATATCAAAATCCTAGCCAAAATAATTATTTCTCAGGTGAATACTATCTAGTACTCCCTGATTGGACCAGAGCAGGTGAGTGTTATGCAGGGTGGACTGTACACTGACCATCTTTGTAAGCTGCCTTACATCATCTCTTTATCCAGGGATTCCAAACAGCTCACTGTCCTGGTGTCACTGGATGTGGAGAAAGCCTTTGATAGGGTGTCCAGGCCCTTCCTTTACACCACCTTGGAACATTTTGGACTTCTCAACACCTTCACAGATTGAGTGAAACTACTGTACTCCCATCCATCGGCTAAAATCACCTGCAATGTGATACTTTCACAACCTTGTGCCCTACAAAAGAGAACCAGCCAGGGATGCTCCCTGTCCCTTATCTTTTTAATCTATACCTGAAACCATTGACCAGAAGGCTCCTGTCAGATGAACGCATTATTGGCATACAAGTGGGGGAGGCTAGATATAAAATGTCCACATATGCAGATGACATTCTCCTACATCTGGAAGACCACAAGAACTTGATCCCAGCTGCACTGGAAATATTATGTGAATTTGGTCAGCTTTCAGGCTATAAACTCAACCTCTCTAAAACATGTTTAATGCCTCTTAACCATATCACAAATAAACATCAAGTGATGAAATGGTGTGGAACTTGGAACCTGGATGCACTTAAGTATCTGGGGATCTATATCACCAGGTGTAATGAAAGGTCATGTTTTCCAAAGGTCTAGAGTCCTCACTTACCCAAATCAAGCAGGACCTAAACAGGTGGTCTGTGCATGGTCTGATTCTCTGGGCACATATTAATATCATAAAAATGAGTGTATTACAAAGCTACTATACCCACTGGGTATAAGCCCTGTTATGTCTAATTATTGGGTTACACAACTGAAGGGCACCCTGACTTCCTTCCTGTGGAACAATAAAATGCCTCATAGGGCATATAGTAAACCCACCCCCCTTAAGGAACACGGGGGCTGTTAGTCTGAGACAAGCTCAGACCATAGGTTCTTGGATGGTGATGAACTGTTCAAAGAACACAACAGCAAGCGGACTTGTAGAATGTAATAAAAGCAGTTTATTACACATACTCACGCCATACAAATGATGCAAAGCAGTCATGAGGGAACCAGCTTCCCCAACCCTTGGGTGTTTAGTCTTTCTCTCAGAGAGGCTAGCCATGCAAGCAGCTATTATACTACAGATAACAGTTACAGTTCTAGATATGCTAAAATGGGCCCTATTGGCAAAGAAACAATAATAAGGTGGCTCCTTCAGGCATTATACTAACATACTAACATACTGAAAGCCAGCAGAATAGGCCTGATGGTCTGTCATGTCTGCTTGGTAGTCAGCCCCTAATGGGTGCTCACTCTCCCACACCTCCAGCCCCAGGGAGGGTCATCTTTGGCTTCAGTTTACCCTTGTACCTGTCTCACCCCCTCTTGAAGCCCTCCACTGTGCCCTCCTCCTCCAGACTCCCAGACAGTGCATTCCATGTCCCCACCACCCTTTCAGTGAAGTAATATCTCCTTCGTTCTCCCCTGTAATTCCCCCCTCCAGCTTCCATTCATGCCCCCGGTTTTCCCCCTTTCTTTAGTCTGAACATCTCTTTGACTCTGCCCCTGTTTATCCCTTTTACATATTTGAAGATCCCTACCATGTCCCCATCTCTCCTCTCCTCTCCTCTCCTCTCCTCCTCTCCTCCTCTTCTCTTCTCCTCTCCTCCAGCAAGTACAGCCCAAGCTCTTCCAGCTTTTCCTCATAGATCCTCTCTCTCATGCCCAGAATCATCCTGGTTGCCCTATTCTGGACCCTCTCCAGCAGTGCTATGTCCTTCTTGAGGGGAGGTCTCCAGAACTGCATGCAGACTCAAGAAGCAGCCTGACCAAGACATTATGCAGAGGGAGGATCACCTCTCTCCTCCTGGATGTAATTCCCCTGACTATGCAGCCCAGGATCCTGTTTGCTTTTGCCACAGTTCTTCTGCAGTTTTCAGTGTTATTCATTTTGGTGTCTACCACTACCCCCAGATCCCTTTCAGTCATTGTGGTTTGCAGTGAGCCCCCCAGGGTGTATACATGACCTTAGTTTATGACCCCCAGATGCAGCACCCTACACTTCCCTGGTTTAAACCTCAGTCCACACCTCCATGACCACCTCTCAAGGGTATCCAGGTCCCTCTGGACTGTCTTGCTTCATCTCCATCTGCCAGTTCTCCCAGTTTTGAGTCAACCACGAAAAAGTTCATCCTACTCCTAACCCCCCTCCCCATATCTGAGACATAGGCATTGAACAGGAGTGGCTCCAGTACTGAACCTTGGGGGACCCCACTGAAGACCTTCCCAGGGGAGGAGACTAACCCACCAACCGCTACCCTCTTTGTTCACTCTGTTAGCCAATTTTCTACCCATGTAAGCAACTGTCCTCTCACCCCCATCCCCCCACCTTTGTTAACAACTCAATATGGGGTACTGAATCAAACGCCTTACTGAAATCCAGGTATAGAACGTCCACCAGTCTTTGTCAGTCCAGGATCCCAATCACCCAGTCATAAAAATCTATGAGGTTGGTCTGATATGATCTCCCCGGAACAAAACCATACTGTTTGTCATCCAGGTGACCCAATCTTTCCAGTTGCCTCCCGAGCTTCTCCTTGATGATGCCCTCCATTAGTTTGCCTACCACAGACGTTAGGCTGACAGGTCTGCAATTTCCCATCTCCTCCCTAGACCCTCTTTGTGGATAGGCACCACATGAGCCACCCTCCAATCTTGAGGTACCCATCCTATCTGCAGAGAGGCATTAAAGAGTGCAGTTAATGGAGCTGCTAGTTCATCCACCAGTTCCTTCATAACCCTCTGATGCAGCCCAGTCGGTCCTGGGGCCTTATCAGTTTTTAGCATCTGAAGGGCCTCCCTCACCCTATCCACTGTGATTTCCCCCTCACAATCCACTCCCTCATTTAAGCACCCATCCCCTTCAAGGCTTGGCCCAGCCTGTACCCCAGCTTCTTTCGGTTCTCTAGACTCAATCTGACCTCTCAGCTCTGCTGTCTCCCCTACCCCAACATCAGGCTGAATGGATCCCCTGTCTCCCCTCATAAATATTGAGGCAAAGTACTCATTTAGCACCTCTGCCTGATCCCCCACCTCCTGAACCCATCCCTCCCCAGTTCTAATCCTGCTGATCTGTGCCCTCCCTTTTCTCTTCTCCCCTATGTATCTATAGAATCCCTTCCCCCCTCCTGATATCCTTAGCCAGGTTTTGCTCCATCCTTGCCTTGGCTACCCTCACCACTCTGGTGACCCTTATAGCCATCAACTTGTACTCACCTCTCTCCCTATCCCCCACTGGAGTGCTTAAAAAACATGCATAGGCAGCCTTTTTATCCCTCACCACCTCTTGCACCTCCCTGGTCCACCAATACAGCTTGTAGGCTCTACCATTCTTATGCCTTACCCTTGTACATGAGCTAGTAGCCTCCTGCACCTCTTTCTTATTGGTCTCCCACAAGGTAACAGCATCCATGTCTGGCCTAATCTTGCCCAAGCTCCCCTGTAGAATCCTGCCCATGCCCATGAAGTCCGCCCCCCTGAAGTCCACTACTACTGTATTAGAGTGGTTATCCTCTCCCTAGACACAGCAGAAACCAGACCATGGCATGGTCACCACCTGCCAGTGGGCTACACACCTCCAGGCCCCTTATCTGGTCACTGTCTGCTAGGACAACATCCAGTATCCTCCCTTCCCTAGTAGGTTCCCCCACCTGCTGGACTAGGAAGGCATCCTGAAACACATCCAACAGTCTCTGTTCCCTGGCCACCACAGATGTCATAGTGCCCCAGTCTGCTCTGGCATATTAAGGTCACCCATGACCACCACCCTACCCTTCCCACGGTCACAGTGCCCCTTAATGTTCTCAACTAGTTTGTCCTCCAGGGCCTCATCTATCACAGGGGGTCTGTACACCACCCCTTTTTTCAATCTTTTATCTCCCCTCATTTGCAGGGTTACCCAAATCGCTTCCACCCCCCACAGCCTCCTCCACTCTACTAACCACTATGTCATTTTTGACTATCAGTGCCACACCCCCTCCTCTTCCCTCTTTTCTATCCCTCCTGAATATTGTGTAGCCCTCCAAGTTTAGGTCCCAATCATTTTTCTGGGTGGCCCATGTCTTGGTAATCACCACCACATCCACTGATCCCTCAGCCTACATCGCTTGAAGCTTGGGCATTTTGTTACCCATGCTCCTGGTGTTGATCAGGACCGTCCTCCACCCCAACCCCCCTTCCCTCTCCAATTGTCTTGGCTATGAAAATGTAAGGTCAGTAGAAACTCAGAACAAAGAAAATACAGTGTGGGCTATAAACTAATAACAAAGAAAAGTGCAGAAAAAACATAAGTACATGTGGAATGATACATTGGTAAAAGGATATGAGTATGACAGAATGTAAACAGCACACACAATATAAGTAAATGCATAAAAGTAAAATGTAAGTATAACAGGCATAATGAAACATAAGCAAAATGAGGACATATGATATGAAATTGAGTATAACAATAGCAAGCCCAATTTCTAGTATCCATGTTTGTACAGTGGGTACCTATTTCTACATGTTAGTGCAATACAGCAATATAGCAATAATAATTATGATGTCTTTGGCGTGAGCATGTGGGTCAGTAGTGAGTGTGAGACCTATGTATAACAGGGCTTTTTGCTGCCAGATGTAAAATTGTATTTTCTGGCCTATGCATGCAGGACAGTTCCTATGGTGGAAAGAAGACAATAACCCTGAAGTGACCAGCCCATACACTCTTGAACTCCACAACAGAGGAAATGGAATTGGACCTGAGCCACATGGCAAACATCAACATCCAAATCTTATTGTACATTCCATACTGCAAACTGCAAATGCTGAAAAACACTCACACAGGCACCTTAGTTCTGGTAGTTAAGCAGCTCCACTGACTTCTGAGGACCGTGATCTGAAACAACCAACTTCAAGAACCCCCAACTTTTTATTCAGAACAAGCCAATCTCACTCTCTTTCCTGGGAGAGGCTACCTCCAATAAAGGAAATCTCATGTTGGAAGCTATCAGCTTAATTGCTTATTGAAAGGCTTTGCATGTGGTTCAGTGGGTGAGTAACCAACCACACCCCTTTTCTGAGCTGTATAAGCAGTTCCTCCCAGTCTCCCTCTGAAGCATTTTTTTCTTTGCCAGCTGGAGGCTCTGTTGGTCTATCCCCCCCCCCCAGACTTTGCTTGTGCTTTGGGCTCTGTTTGGTTTCTGCTGGATTCTGTTCATGTATTTCTCCTGCCTTGGTTAGTTATTGTTTTGCTTCTGGCTGCAGTGTTCCTCCTCATGTGCTAGTTTTTCTGTGTTTGTGTTTTTTGGGTTTGGGTTTTCTTTTTGGGGCTTTATCAGTTTCCTCAGCATCTTGTTCCCTTTGTTTGCACTGTGTTTCTCATGTGCCTGCACTTCAGGCTCCTATATAATCTCAGTTTTCCTGCACTTGTTATTGCATGTGTCAGCTTCCACTTCAGTTGCTGCCTCCTGTGTTTCCCTTCATTGATTGCACCTGGTCCTGGCCAAGCTGCTCAGCTAGCAGCTACTCCCAGTTTTACCCTACTATGCTTCTTTGTGTGCAAGGTCTATTTTACCTCAACATCCTTGCATTCCAGTAATGTTTATTTCCTGCTTTCTTACCTCAGCAATTCTTTATTTACTATGCTTTTCCTTCCGTAAGCCCTCGGTTGTCATACAGCCCTTTTGGGGATTTACATCTGCTCAAGTATGTTGATTTGCACTCAGTGGGAATAAAACCTCAGTCTACTGCAATTCTATATTATTTTCTCTATGGGATTCAAACCTGCTTTCATGCAATTGTACCAAACAATTTTTACTGTTGTTTTTCAGTGCAGTATTGCCTATGCCTACAAATCCTATGCTTGTTTAACTGTTCAGCTCAGCTACTGCTGGAAGCTATAACTAATTTATTGCTGGAAGCTGTTAACTGCTTTTGTATAAATGCTTCATTATACTCTGGAGGTCAGCTCAGCTACAGCTGTCACTGTAAACTAGTTTTAAAATCCACATGTGGGTCACAGCACTTTACCATGGCTTCTTAGTTTTTTTCTACAGCAGAGGATGGGGGGGGGTTATAGTGGAAAGTCATGGCCCTGTATGGTTCACATACCTCATGTTTGAATACTGCCTTCACCACTAAAATTCTCCAAGTATATTGCCTTTAAATTGGAATTCCTTGATGGACTGGTTAGCTTGTAATCCTTCCTTTTTACTTGCATTGATTGTCCTATAACCTTTGCCTAGCAAGCACCTCACACTGGATAAGGGACCAGATTTGCCTGAGCTGTTGGACTGGTTGGCTTGTATTGGTTGTCCTATAACCTTTGCCTGGCAAGCGCCTCACACTGGATAAGGGACCAGGTTCACCTGAGTTGTTTGTTCATTTCTTACTGCTTATCATGCATCAGTGTATTATCTGTTTACCATGCTGCACATTGCTATACTATGTTGTACAAATGATTGACAGAGTTGGTGTACTGGCCATTGCAACACTATGTTGTAAAAATTGTTTGTTGGCATATCAGCTCTTGCAACACTATGTTGCAAAAACGGTTGACAGTGTTGGTGTAAGGGCCATTGCAACACTATGTTGTGAAAACAGTTGGCAGTGCTGGTGTACTGCCTATTGCAACACTATGTTGCAAAAATGGTTGACTGTATTAGAGTACTGGCCATTGCAACACTATGTTGTAAAAACTATTGCTGGCATACCAGTCCTTGCAACACTATGTTGTAAAAATGGTTGACAGTATTGGTGTACTGACCATTGCAACACTATGTTGTGAAAACTGTTGACAGTGCTGGTGTACCGGCCATTGCAACACTATGTTGCGAAAATGGTTGACAGTGTTGACGTACCGGCCATTGCAAAACTATACTGTAAAAATGGTTGACAGTGTTAGCATTCTACTAGTTAAAGTCCTTCCCCTGCAGTGTGAGGAGGCGTTCACTTCTCCTGCAGTGTGAGGAGGTGCTCCCTTCTTCTGCAGTGTTAGGAGGCATCCTATAGGTTAAAGTACTTTCTCCTGCATTTTAAGGAGGCAGTCCCTTCTCCTGCAGTGTGAGGAGGTGTTCCCTTCTCCTGCAGTGTGAGTATTCCAAAAGTAAAGTCCTTCTCCTGCAGTGTGATGAGGCATTCCCTTCTTCTGCAGTGTGAGGAGGTATTTACTTCTCCTGCAGTGTGAGGAGGTGTTACCTTCTGCAGTTTGAAGAGGTATTCTGTACCTTCTCCTGCAGAATAAAGAAGTGTTCCCTTTTCATGCAGTGAGGAGGCATTCCAGTCTAAAACTGTCACTAAATAAAAATATCCCAAGCCTGGAGGGAAGGTGACCTAGGCATTTGATCCTCAGATATTTCCTCCTCAAAGGTTTTTTTTCTCTCCTCTGTGCTGGAAGTCATAATACTTAATTGAGTTTAGTAGTATTCCCTGGTTTATTCAGGTAAGTTCCGCCATTGGATGGAGGTGGACGGTGACCCTCCTGGCCATTCCCTCAATCCTTAGGAAGCCCCCTGCTGTCATCAGTATAATCCTTTTTTCCCATGCTATTCTACTAACTTGCACTTCTAATCAATGTTTTATCAAGCAGCCTCTTGCTTCAGTCTGCTTCTCTACCTCATAGTCAGCAATCACTTCTCATGTTCTTTTGGGGGTTCCTTTCTAGGGTGCCTTTAGCCAAGGGAACCTTCCCACAGCACCCATAGGGGATGAACCCTCTTCAAGGGGTCCTTGTCTTTTGTATCCTCTCTAAATACTAAATACTCTAAATACTGCCAACAGTTCCATTCTAGATGTGGTACTAACCACCCATCCACACAAAATATCTCATTTGGCAGTGTTTCACAACTACATGAGCGATCGTGGAATTGTTGCTTGCATAAGATCTCAAATTAAGGCCCGGTCGCAACCCATCTTTATAACAAAAAGATCCTTTCGCAAATTCAGTGCAGTAAACTTCCTATCTGACCTGAGCATGATCAGATGGCAAGATCTTTACCTAGCCAAAGATGTCAACAAGGCAGCTTGCATCCTTAATGACAAACTCACTATAATAAATAAGCATGCCCTTCCATCAAAGTAAGGGTACGGAATAATTCCAATCCCTGGTTCACCTCGGATCTCAAGGCAGCCCTTATAGCTCGAGATAAGCTCTACTAAAGCTAGACATTCCAAAGAATCTTCGGATTGGCAGGCCTTTAGAACAGCCAGGAATAACTGTGTGAAAAAACTTCGCCTGCTAAAGCTAACTACTATATTTCTACTCGAACAAGCTAAAGGTAACCTTCATAAAATATGGAAGACTATCAAAGCTATAAAAGGATGGCCCATGGCCCCTCTGTCCCAACAAAGATAGTCGCAGTGGCAAGATTGTGGAAAACAAGTCCCTAATCCTGGAGGAACTTAACTCCCACTTTGCCACAGCTGGATTAGCTTTGACTGTCACCTTATGCTGGTGCTGCGGTGAGCCAGCATACCCCTCCGCCACATCTAGTCCTGCACCCAGTCCCTTCCAACTGCATGAGATAACTTATAAAGAAGTAGAAGATTCTCTTCTTAACTTAGACACCAAAAAAAGCGTGGGGGACGATGGCTTGGAACCCTTTTTCCTAAGGTCAGGCTATGCCCATCTCACTGCCCCAATTCTCCACATCTTCAATCTTTCCATTACATCTGCTGCTGTGCCATTCTGCTGGAAATCAGCACATATCCTCCCTCTATTTAAATCTGGTGACCCATGCGATGTAAACAACTATAGGCCTATCTCCATATTGCCTATCCTTTCTAAAGTTCTCAAAAACTGATCCATATTCAGTTAAAATCTCACTTGAAACCTTTCTCTCATTAACCCAGCTCAATCTGGCTTCCAGGCTAATCATAGCACAATCACTGCACTAGCAAAAGTAACCAATGATTGGATCTCTGCTATAGATGCTAAGAAGGTAACTGGTGCAGTCTTTTGGACCTCAGCAAAGCTTTTGATACTGTTGATCACAAACTATTAGTCAATTGCCTTGCAAAGTTGGGTGCTACATACCATACCACCCAGTGGTTCTCTAGCTACCTAACTGGAAGATTCCAAAAAGTAAAGGCGGAAGGCTTTTTTTCTGCTGCCTTGCCAGTTGCAAGAGGAGTCCCCCAAGGATCCATCTTAGGCCCTATCTTGTTTTCTCTGTACATCAATGACTTAGATGATAACATATCTACGTCCAATCTGCACTTTTTTGCAGATGATACTGTGTTGTATACTTCTGGCTCATCGTTATCTGAAGTCAAGGGAGTGCTTCAAGCGGACTTCTCACAACTTGAGCATAATTTAATAAAGGCAAAGCTTTGCTCAATGCCAAGAAGACTAAAGCGATGATATTCTCCTCAGTGCTGTCTCAGGCCCCTCAATACTCTTGCCCAAGACTTCATTGTCACCACGCTAAACGAGCCTCTGGAAGTTGTAACAAATTTAAATATCTAGGTATCTGGATCGACAATAAATTATCTTTCAGTGACCACATCAAGATGTCTCTAGAAGGTTAAAAGCAAGATTAGGTTTCTTCTACAGAAATAGGCCCTTTTCCCTTGAAACTCGAAACAAGCTTGTACAGGCCACTTTTCTCCTACTCGGCTATGGCGATGTAATCTATTCCTCCACCACTTGCAAATCTAAGTAAACTGGACATCCTTTATCACCGCATGCTACGGTTCATTACCAACTCCCTTACTGTTCGCACCACTGTGACTTATATGCAGCTGTTGGTTGGACATCCTTACTACTAGACACCTGCTCCATGCTGGGCTATGGACTCTTAAACTGCTCCTGCAGAAATTGCCAAGCTATCTCTCTTCCTTATTAGTATCTCACATAGTGCATACTGCTAAGAAAATCTGACTTTATTATGCTTGACATACCAAGGATGCGGACTTCCTTTGGTAAACGTGTTATTGCATATGCCCTTCCCTCCATTTGGAACCAATTATAAACCGCATTGAAACTAACTAGCACAGTTTCAATAAACTTCTACAAATCGCTAAGTTCAGCCAAAATAAAAGACACCTGTAACTGTCATTAAGTCTCTTCCTTCCCCATGTGTGCCATATTTATCCACTGGTAAGGTATAATTGATTTGTCATATTAACTGCTTTCTCCTCCTTCTACTCCTGGTTTTATCTTTGCTTACGCCCACTGCTACTCTATCAAATCTCTCTCCTCCCTCCCATATCAGTTGTAGACTGTTGTTTGTTCTAGCTGCCAAAATACTGTATATTTGATTTGATTTGATTAAATCAAATCACACCAGTCATCATGTTTTATTTATCAGTATGCGACCTATAGTCGCCTCCCTGTCTCATATCAATGTTTACCACCTGCGGTCACCCTATGTGGTACCCTTGTATGTATATCCAACCTGTATCATGTAACGTGTATTTCATGTGTATACTGTTATTACCCATCTGTGTTTGTACTTTAAGTGTTTATGTCACAGGACCTCCTTGAGAATGAGCTTTCTCAATGGAGTTTTCCTGCAATAAACTTGAACTTGAACTTGTATCCCTACAGGGTGGTAATTCCTCATGGAATAGAGAGTGCAAACAGCCACAACAGAGTAACACATTTGCACAAGCATAAAACTATACTGGTTGCATAGACCATTAAATTAAAAGGCTATGCTTGTGGTTCAATGGGTTAGCAACCAGCCATGCCCCCTTTCTGAGCTATAGAAACCATTTCTCCTAGCATCCCTCTGAAGCATTTTTTCCTTGCCCCACCATCCTCCCCTCCTCCTCCAGCAAGCTCACCTCTCTTCTCAGGGGGTTCCTTCTTAAGGTACCTTTAGCCAAGGGAACCTTCCTGTGGCACCTATAGGGGTCAAACCCTCTTTGAGGGTTCCTTGACTTTTGTACCCCATGGGGTGGTAATTCCTCATGGAACAGAGTGTGTGAAGAGCCACAAAAGAGTAACACAGTTCCACAAGCATAACGCTATACTGCTTGCATAGGCCATTGAATGATAGGTTTAAAATAAACAATGAGAAGCTGCAAATATCAGTGTTCCTCTTTCTTCAGCTACAACATGCATTAGCAATCTCCCTTGGCTCTAAACTTAGAAGTCTTCAGCCCTTGGCAGTATAGGATGAATTGTTAGTGCTAGAAAATCAAAGGTATTCTACTCTCTGACATACAAAAAACTGCTAACCCTTACATTCTCAGTGGATAAGAACTTTTGTCATTATTGGCAAACTGAATTCCCAGACCTGACGGATCTAGACTCTAGAACTAAAATGTGGAAAAAAACATACACAAGTACATTTAGTTTGATGGTCTCAAACTTATGCAATATCAGGTAGCCCAAAATATGTACTCTGTGTCAGTAAAACTCCATACAACGTGCCACCTAGAGTTTGACATATGTACTAGATGCAAACAAGGCAAAGTATACTATTTTAAAATAAAAAAATAACAGGACACAATCAGAGGTTTGAGTGAAAATGCAGACAACGTTCCCTAGTGTGCACCTAGCTACAATTCAGTTAGCAGTATTACATACTGAAAATGTCTAGGATGGCTTTTTATGTGGTTTTTTTTTCATTTTTTTCCAAAAATCTAAAAGAAAGTGAGCCAGTCCATTCTCCAAATGTCTCACTTATTCCACAGATGATTTCATTCAGAACAATACTGGAGCACACAGTCCTGTACTTATGAGGTCAAGTGCATGCATGGTTAACATAATTATACTTTTTTTCTGTACTATCAGGTGGATAGGCATCAATATTTGGCAATAAAAAGCATTTTACGTGACCTGTGTGAGTAGACAGAATAGACAGTGACTAAGGTGTATGCCTCTGTTATTCTCAAAACATAGCTTTGTAGTTCATAAATTTGATGCTTACAAATGGGTACTGAGGCTGTGAGCAAGCATCAGCCAGGTGGTCAGGTTGGGTACATCTATGACAAACAAGATGGCACCTTTTTTATTTATCATTCAATACAATGGGCATCAATATTCTTATAGCATAAACATTTTAAGTTACTTACATATCCTGATAGAGTACATGTGGAATAAAGCTTACACCTAAGTGACTTGCAAAAGCAAGCATTGTAACTGCATAAATGAGGTGTTTAAAAACTGAAACTGAGGCTTTGAACATGCATCAGATGTGCCTGATGCCTTGATATCCGATGTCTGATGTGCGCTGAAGACATCAGTTCCAATTTTTAAACAGCTTGTTTATATGGTTACAACACTCAGTTTTGCAAATCACATAGATTACTATTATTTAGCTTTTATTGACCAGGTAAACACCCTAGAAAAACACAGTGCCTATATTCAGGTGTGACCCAGGAGAGTTACAAGGCATTAAAAAAGCAGAACAACAACAGTACAATGAATATATACATTTAGTAGGATGACAGATTGGGAAATACATAGGCAGTAAGTAGAGAAAGTTTACAAGTAACAGTTAACGTAAACTAGGTACATACTTGAGTCGTGTACTTATTACAGAAACAATTTGAAGTAATCTATATAGGATAACAAACCACTGGCAAAAGGACAGTGAGCCACCCTACAAAGTAGGAGGCAGAAACATAGGAAACGCAAGTCTTCTAGAATAAAATACCATTACAGTTAGGTGCACAAACAGGATGAGCTGTCCTTCATGAAGTGCCAGAGGAGCTTTATGAAAAGTGAGTGGGAGGCAACCCTAGGATGGAAAAGAGTTCCCTAGCATTGGTGCTCAAGCTGCAAAGGCCTGGTCCCCCGAGGTGGTGCAATTCTTTAGAGCCACCAACGGGAACTGGTCAATGGATATAAGCTGGTAATTCTGAATAGATGTATTTAACTGACCTGCCAGGAAAGGAGGAGTAGAAGTTCTCAGAGTCCTATCCATGACATAGCCACGGGAAAAAGAATGATTGCTTTCAGGGGACAACCATCCCAACTTACTGTAAATTTCACAGTGATGTGTGAGATGGGCAGCTGATAGAGCAAACCTACAAACATTATTATACTGTATGTAACATCCCATTTTATGATTGAAGTCTTAGCCTCTTTAGTACAGTTAATGAGGCTATAGTTAAAGCTGGGGAGGCGCACCCCCCTGGCAAGAGCACAATGAGCTTAGGGAATATGGATATTTTTGGCCCTATTGGCCGGACCCAATTTGCAGTTAACAGCCTTTCTACATTTGACATATACAGGAAAAGAGCTAGCTGAGCACGCTGAGTCACTCCAAGGTACTCTTATTTATTTATCTATTTAAACATTTGGTGACCAGGAAAGGCATGCTGAGCCAAGGCTCATCTCCAGGTGCAACCTAGGGGTGGGGTTATGGGAACAAGATATACGAATACAGCTGAGTAACATAAAAGAGCATATCATACACAGCATTTACATAATACATACAGAATACATCATTACCATAATTTACACTAAGCACACTTTATACAGCAAGACTAGAAGGTAAGAACTTCTAAACAGGCAACATTTCAGGAGCTAAATAATGTTGTGTGAGCACACAGGGAGGGGACGGAGGTGAAGGAGAAATTTGATAGAGGACTAAGAAGGAGAGTTGCATAAAAGAGGGGATTGAGAGTTCCACAGGGAGGGGAGGTGGTAGTTAAAGGCAGTTTTACCCATGTTGGAAAATGGAGTGTGGAGTGTGAAAGAGCAAAAGTCCCTTGTGTGTAGAGAGTACTTTGAATCAGTGGCTGGAGACAGGAGGGACAAGATGTAAGATGGGAGTAGATTGAACCAGAATTTAGAGATGAAGGATAATGAATGGATGAGGTGCCTGTGCATGAGTGGGGGTAGGCCCAGGTTGGAGAGTAGAGTGCAGTGGTGAGTCCTGTAAAGAGAATTAGTTGCAAAGCAGCAGAAAGCATGGCATAGGAAGTCAAGGTGAGAGCATGAGGAAGAGGGAGCAGTGCTGTAAACAATATCGGCATAGTCCAATACTGGCAATATCATCTTGGTCAAGAGTTCCCTGAATACAGGGAGGAGTAGAGAGTCCCTGTTTCGGTAAAGGATTCCCAGCTTTCTCCTTCTTAAAGGAAAGCACAGTAGATATAAATTATCCCTCGGTACCAGTGACTTCAAAGGGTTCAGGTCAGGACTTAATCTTACCAGGCAAACTGAAAAGCATTGCCTAAGTCTTTTTGTCATTAAGTACCAGACCATTTGCAGTAATTCAACACTGGATATGATGGAAGTCATCATTTAGCTTTATATTCACAGTACTAATGCTGTTTTATTTATTTATTTATTTAAAAATTGGCAGCTGGGAAAAGCACCATGAGCAAGGCTCATTTCCGGGTACAACGCAGGAAAGGGCAAGTACAGAGATAAAAACAGCATAACTACATATATACAGTAATTAATAAAACTTGAAGGTAACAAGACTGGGGAAAACAGTCATGGCAAATGATACAGTAGGCAGGCAGGTGCTACAACAGTAAAGGTAAAGTAACATTAATGAGGCATAAGTGCAAGACTGATTTGGGATTTCCTAGAAGAGGTTCCTGGAAAATAAGTGCAATTGAGGGATGAGTTGAGGTAGCTAGAGAAATGCACCACAGAAATGGGCCTGTCAGAGAGAAGCTTGGGCATCAAGGAGGGGCAGCCACTTGTGAGGTAGAGGCTGTAGAGGAGGAACACTGGAGACACAAAGGTGGGGGAGAGGAGCCTGAGGAGTCCTTTGGGTGGAAGTGTAAAGATGCAGGTCAGAAGGTAGGTTGTTCCAGATAAGGGGGAAATGATGAGAGAAGGCTAGTTGGCCAGCAGTAGAGTGGGGGCAAGGGATAGAGAATGTGTGGGCATCTCTGTGGCAATGGGAGTAGGAGATGGTACTGGTAAACAGCAAAGTCATCCTCATACAAAGTGGAGCTACAGAAAGTGGGCACCCTTGAAAGTTCAATTATAAATATGGAAAAAAGAAAAGTTCCTAAGGTGGAGCCTTGTGGAATTCCCAGCCTGATGGTTGCAAGTGCAGACAAAGCCATGTTAAATTGAACAAACATTTGCCTAACATACTTGGTTACTTGTTACTTGGTTAAAATGACAAAAGGAGGCCTTAGCCCATCGTGATTGTCCTCCACATGTGTGGATCATTATTATGATAATATTTGATATATGATAAAAAATATGGGACTTCAGAGGAGCTGACTTTGATAAGATGGCCAACAGAGTTAAGCAAGCCCTGGCAAAAAGAAACACAGGTGAGGGGGTACAGGCAAAGTGGGCAAGCATTAAGGATGCAATACTTAAAGCAACATCCCATTGTGTTAGACAGAAAAAGAAGCAAAAGAAGAAGGAAACCACTTTGGTTCTCAAATACAGTAGCAGAAAAGGTCAGAGCCAAAAGGCTGGCCTTCAGGAAATATAAGGAACACAGCGGATGAAGATAGGGAGGCATACCAAACTGCCCTAAGGGAAGCAGGTAAGGCAGTAAGGCAGGCAAAGTCCCAAACTGAGGAAACACTAGCAACGAACAGTAAAAGAAGGTGACAAGACTTTCTATAGATACATTAGTGAAAGGAGAAAGTCCAGAGGAGGTATTGCTAAGCTTAATGGAGAAAAGGGAGCATGTGAGGAGGAGGACCCTGTAAAGGCATCTATCCTAAATAGATACTTTGTCTCAGTATTTACTGAAGAGAAGGTAGGGCAGGGCCCACAGCTCCAGCATCATGGACACAGGGGGAGGGAGGTGAGCACCACTCCTCTACAAAAAGAAAGGGTCCTACAAGAGCTTGCTAAGCTGGGGTGGATAAGGCAATGGGACCTGATGGCATACATCCCAGGGTACTTAAGGAGCTAAAGGAGGAACTAGCAGAGCCATTAGCAGAATTGTTTAGTGAGTCTCTGAGCACAGGAGAGGTCCCAGAAGACTGGAGAAGGGTTTATGTGATCCCGCCCACAAGAGTGGTAGCAGGGAGGAGGCAGAGAACTACAGACTGGTCAGTCTTACCTCAGTAGTGGGCAAGATTATGGAGGCACTCCTAAGGAAAGGATAGTGCAACACCTGGAATCCATAGGGCACAGGATCCAAGACAGCATGGGTTTACAAAGGAAGGTCCGTCAAACTAATCTCATAGATTTTCTTGACTGGTAACCAGAGTGGTGGACCAAGGGGAGCAGTTGATCTCGCCTACCTTGACTTCAGCAAAGCTTTTGACACTGTTCCACATAGAAGATTGATAAATAAGCTGGGTAGGCTGGGTGGGTCAGAAGTTGGTCAACTGGGTGGCAAACTGGTTGACGGGCAGAAAACAGAGAGTGGTGGTAAATGGTATACAGTCAGAAGAGATGTAAGTCACAAGTGGGACTTCAGGGATCAGTCCTGGGGCCAGTCCTCTTCAACATCTTCATTAGTGACCTTGCAGATGGACTAGAGGGTAAGGCTTGTCTGTTTGCAGATGACACCAAGATCTGCAACAGAGTAGATGATCCAGATGGGGTGGGCAGAATGAGAAGAGATCTGATAAACCAGCAGAATGGTCAGAAGAGTGGCAACTGGGATTTAATGCAAAGAAGTGCAAAATCATGCACATAGGGAAGAGAAACCCTGAAGCCACCTATAGGCTGGGAGGGAGTTGCTAGCAGTCACAAAGAAAGAAAGAGACTTGGGCATCATCATCATTGATGACCTAAAATCATCCAAGCGGACCTCTAAAGCAGTAGGTAAGGCTAGGGGGGTGTTAGAGTGTATTAGTAGGGGTATCACAAGTCGTAAGAGGGAGGTAATAATCCCTCTGTACAAGACACTGGTTAGGCCCCATCTGGAGTACTGCGTGCAGTATTGGAGGCCACACCTTCACAAGGACATTAACCAAATTGAGGCAGTCCAGAGAAGGGCAACCAAAATGGTGCAGGGACTGCATCAGAAGACATATGAGGACAGATTAACGGAGCTCAATATGTATACCCTTGAGCAAAGGAGGGAGAGAGTGATATGATCGAGGCATTCAAACACCTTAAGGGCATAAACAAGGTGAAAGAGTCTAACATGTTTCAATATAAGAAAATAGCAGGACAAGAGGACACAGCATGAGATTAGAGGGAGGCTCGATTAAGGGGGAATGAGGAAATTCTTTTTCACAGAAAGGGTGGTGGATGCATGGAATGGCTTACCACAAGAAGTGGTGGCTATGAATACAGTGCAGGGCTTCAAACAGGCATGGGATAGGCATAAGGGAGCAATACAAATGACTATGAATAGATAGGCCACTGACAGAGCAAAGGCCGATGGCACATTTATAAGGTAGAAAAAGAAATGGGCAGACTGGATGGGCCTTGCGGTCCTTATCTGCTGTCAACTTCTATGTTTCTATGTTTCTATGTTTATTAGCCATTTGTCAAGTTTATTTTTAAAGGTCATAACAGCAGGGGAATCAACAATATCTCGGGGTAGAGTATTCCATAGCCTAGGATTCCTTATAGAAAAGAAGTTTTGTCTTTTATTTGTTTTGCATTTTTTAATATCCAATTGTTTATTATGTAACCTGGGTACAAATTTTCTGGAGAATAATGTTATACCACATTGCTTCATTAGAGCGGGTGATTTAATAATCTTGAATAGTTGTAAAAGGTCTCCTCTTACTCCTCTCTGTTTAAGTGAGTATAAGCCTGTCTTCTGTAATCTTGAATCATAATTTAAGTGAGCAAGATATGGAATCATTTTTGTAGCTCTATGTTGAATTTGTTCAATTCTGTTTATATCTGAAACTAGATACAGACTCCAAAAAGTGAAGCCATAGTCCAAATAAGGTCTGACATGAGATCTATAAAGAGTCATAATACACTCTTCAGATTTAGAGACAAATGTGCTATTTATCCTGCGCAGAAGGGCATTAGTTTGATTGGCGATTTTATTGCAATGGGGAGATGAGGAAAGTTTATTGTTTACTAGAATCTCGAAATCTTTTTCTAAGCAGGAAACCCTAATAATTATATTGTTTAGAGCGTATACTTGTTTAGGGTTATTTTTACCCAAATGTAAAACTGCACATTTTGTTACATTGAAATAAATGTTGTTTATAAGAGCCCAGAGTTCGATTGATGCAAGGTCAGTCAATAATGTTTTTTTTTTGGCTGCGTTGTTCACTACATCCCCAATTTAGTGTCGTCAGCAAACTTCATAAGGATGTTGGAAGAACAAATTTTCATTTCACTAATAAAAATATTAAAAAGGTTGGGTCCCATGATGGAGCCCTGAGGAACACCGCTCGTCACCCTACTCAAGTCTGACAATGTGCCATTAACCTGAACCCTCTGGGTGTGATTACTCAGCCAATTTTTTATCCATAAGACTAATGTTAGTGAAAATCCTAAATGGATGAGTTTATTTATCAAAATGGCATGTGACACTTTATCAAATGCTTTACTATAGTCCAGTAAAATAACATCGGTTGGAATATTTAGGTCGAGATTCACGCTAATATAGTTGTAGAATGATAGCAAGTTTGTAGTACAAGACAGACCTGTTCTAAATCCATGTTGGATTATATCAGTTGTGTTTAGGGATTCCATTTCTTTTTCAAGAAGAGTTTTGATTATTTTTTCCAGTAATTTACACGGAATTGAGGTTAGACTAATGGGGTGGTAATTTTCAACTTTTGAGTGGGAACCCTGTTTATATATGGGGGTTACTATAGCAGTTAGCCAATCAGGGGGAACCCTCGCTTCCTGAAGAGATTTGTTAAAAATAATAGTGAGTGGTAAGGCAATGGTATCTTTAACTCCCAAAAGAAATTTGGGACAAATATTATCTGGGCCAAGGCTAAATGATTTCTTTAATGTTATTAGTAATTTGTGAATATCATTCTGTAAAACCTTATATTCTGTGTTACCTAGTGAAGATATATCAGAGAGGATTTGACATGGGTCCTGGACAAAAACTGATGAGAAATAATTATCTAGTGCAGAGGCAGTTACTAAATCGGAGGTTATTATTGTATTATTTATATTTAATGGGCCAATAGTTCTGCTGTTACCCTTTTTGCTATTTAAATAAGCATATAATGCTTTATGTGAATCATTGGTATGTGTGATAAGAAATTCTAAGTTTCTTCTAGCTTGCAAAATTAGTTTTTTAATATTTTAACCGATTCCCTATATTTAAATAATATTTCTTTGTTTTGATTAGTGGGACATTTTTTTTATAATGAAAATAACTTTTGTTTACACTAAATTTTTTTTTTTATAGATCTATTGAACCATGGTGGAATTTTACCTCTGTTATTGTACTTATGTATTTCTGGAACATACTGTTGTTCGAGTACTTGAATCTGTGTTTTTAAGAAATCCCATGCTTCATCAGTATTAAGTGAAGAAAAAATATTATCCCAATCAAATGCTCCTAGGTAATGATTTATTTTTTGAAAATCTGCTCTATCGTATTGCTTAATTTTTTGCTTACTTATTACTGGGCATTGAAATAATGAAATAGTAAGAAATATGGACATGTGATCACTATTACCAAGAGGTTCAGATATTAATAGGTCTTTCACAGGGATATCCATGTTAGTTATGATGAGGTCCAGGATGTTACTACCTCAGGTGGGTTCCTTAACCAATTGGTAGAGCCCCAGGTCGATAATAGTTGTAAGAAATGTGTGGTCATAATGATTTAGGCCCGTTAAAGTTTCCCAGTTTATAGTTGGTAAATTGAAGTCACCCAATACTAGAACAGAGCCATTATTAGCTAACTGGGAGATTTCATCAAGTAACTGTGAGCTTTGGCTAAGGTCTGATGAAGGTGGACGATAACAAGTCCGAACCAAAATTTGGGGAAAACCTTTAGGTTGAATGTACACCCATACACTTTCGGACTGAACAGTTACTGAGGATTTATAAGAAATGATGTTATCCCTGACATAAAGACTGACACCACCACCTATCTTGTTATCAGGTCTATTTTTAAAGTAATGTTTATATCCTGGAAATTCAGCAGTCCAAATTCTATCAGCATTGCCCTATGTTTCTGTTATGGCTAGTATGGATAGATCCAGAGATTGAGCCTTAAGTTCCAGCTCAGCAATTTTTGCAATGTTTAATGATCAAGCATTAAGAGACAGAATATTCAGGAGATTTTGAGTTGGAAAAGTAGTCCCAGTGTTAAGAGTATTGATGGTTAACCCAAACTCCTCCTTTACCATCAGTTTAAATGGAAATGAATGAAGGTAGCAATTTTACGTCCCAGTAATGTGCTTCCCCATCTGCTAAGGTGTAAACCATCCCAACAAAAGAGGGATGGATTATGATGAAACTCCTCCCAGTGTGTTAGACAGGAAACATCTTGTTTAAGACACTATTTTCTTAGCCATTTATTTAAGGCTTTTATTTTAGCCATGATATGTTCTGCAGCTCTTGGGACTGGCAGAATTTCAGATAAGCAAATGTCACAACGCAGTTCTACTAGTAAGTTACACAAGGAGACGTAGTCCTGTTTTATTTGTTGCAGAGATAGTTTAGAAATGTCATTTGTTCCTACGTGTACAACCGCTAGTGGGTTTTCTCCAGCTGGTTGTAAAATTGAATTAACCATTGAGGTTAATGTCTGAAATCCTTGCCCCCGATGACTAGAGCAGGTACAGTTTTCTTTGTCAGGGTTACAGACCACACAGTCTATATATTTTGTGATGGAGTCACCCAAGACAAATACCTCCTTTTTACTAACTAATTTCTCATGAATAGTTAAGGGGGGGGGGGTATTGAGGATGAGTTTTAACAGCAGACAATTGTTCTCCTGAGGTTTTATTGTGTACTAATTTATTTTCATCACTCATACCAAGTTCTGGGCTTACTGACACAGTTTTGTCAATCATTTGTGACAGGTGTTCAAAAGAATTATGTGTAGGGATTTGATATGAAACAGGGGGGAGAAGGAGTTTTGTTTGTTATTTTCTTTAGTTTTGTACAAGGTAATGTGGTCCAAGAATCAACTTTGCTAATATTTAACTGTTGGTAACTAGCAGCTGCAACTAAAGGGGTAGAAGTAACAGTTTGATGCTCTAGTTCAGAGGCATGTAGAACGTTCAAGTGGGACTCCTGGTAGTTGACATTATCCACAATTTTTGTGTAAGAGGTGTTTGCTTCTACTAAGATTGATATCTGATCGATGTAATCTTCTAGAGCTTTGATGTCAGATTTTAAAGACATCTTAGGTTGTAGTCGTATTATTTCTTCCTGTAATTCACCAACCAGAACACATTTTTCACATGTATAATTAGATGTTTGTTTACCAGATGCATACATTTTACATGTCGTACAGTATTTGTTTGCCTTTTTCATTTTGAATAGGGATAATAAGACGCCAACTGTGTAAATGCCTATTGTGCTCTATCAGAATAATAAACAATCTTTTACCTTCACATCCCCTCGTCCACGATGGACACGATAGACACACGCTGAAATGCATGTGTCTCCGCGCACGGCCCCGTGTATGCTCACCTCGCTCACTAGAGCAGGTCTTTAAGTGTAGGAAAAACCGGAAGTGCAAGTCACGCTACTTCCGGTTTCTCGCCACAGAAATAAAGCTAAAAAGCATTTAAAAGCCTTTAAAAAGGCTTGCCCTGATGCTATTAAGGGCTGGAAGTGACACAAACTATGCCCCTGCAAGGTACAGAGATGTAGTAACTGGTAATCTAGGGGGAGCACTGGTGATTGAACTCAGTATACCTCCAGTACCCCACAGTCCTTTGCAAGAAAACAACAAGCCTGAAACAAAGGAGAGTACCCTAGGTCACAAACAGTGAACAAGTTTTACACACACAATATTAAATGCTGCTAAAAGGTATATAGTTCAGGAACCTCTCACCAGAGGTGCGCTTTGTCAAATAATCAAATCATGAAGATAATTTAAGAACCAAACAACAGCATAGCAAGACAGTCCAGAGGAACAGAGCTTGAGACAAAGAAACTTTTTATCCACCATATCAAAAGCTTTTGAGAGGTACACAAAAATTACCCCATGAGCTCACTATGGTCCATAGCAGTCCCGATGGCAGAAGTAACAAGAGTAAGTGCAGTAGAGGTACTACACCCTTTATGAAATCCATGCTGCCCCCTGGTCAGTACATTGTTTGTGAGGTAGTATTCAGTGACTTGGGAGCCAACAATCTTCTCCAGGACCTTACTAATTGCTGACAGTATAGCAACAGGGGGATATTGCTCAAAACTTTAGGGTCACCTTGTTTGAAAATTGCTACTACCCTAGCTACCCTCCACACATCTGAAACAACCCCAGACAGTAAGGAGAGTCTGAAGATATAGACTATGGAAGGGGCAAGAAGAGGAGCTCCTAGGTGAATAGTCCTGTGCTCCATATTATCAAAACTAACACTAGTAAATGGAGAAACACCGTCTAGAAGCTTGTCTGTTTCCTTTATTGAGACTGTTAGTAAGTAGAAGGGTGGTTGTTGGGAGGAAGGATTGAAGGGAGGCATGGATGGGCACTGTGGAGTGGCACTAGTGAAAGAAGAGGTAAGGGAAGACAAGTCAGAGAATTGTCTGTTAAATGCATTGTCAGTTGTAAGGGGGGTGGATTACAACTGATCCTATCTGGTAAGATGTCATTTGTGTGTTGCATGTCAGAGCCATCAACTAAGCTTTGGATGTTACTCCATAAGCTACAGGAATCCTTAGTAGATGCTAGAAACTTATACCTGCAAAACTCATTTTTAGCCTGCCATTTGGCTTTCTTGCAGACATTCCAGAGTCATCTATTTTCAAGGAGGTTAGCCATATCATGAGTAGACTTAAATTTAGCCCAGGATTTATCCTTAACTTTCATCAATGAAAGCAGATCACTGTGCAACCACTGTGTGACTGTCCCCCGACTGTCCCCCTTTTAGTAAACAGTGCATGTTTGTCCTGCAAGGCAGAAAAAATGGAGAGGAAATTTGAGAGGGCAGCAGACACATCATCGTCCAACAATACAATAGACCAATCAGTGTGGGCAAGGTCATGGAGGAATGAGAATTCGTCCAATTTGGATAGGTTGTGGAGGAGAATGATCTTTGGAGGAACCTTAGGCTAGATCACTTTTCATACACAATATGTGGGGGCATGAACAGAGATAGCATTTAGGAAAATCCCAGATTGGTGAATTCACTCCTCTCTATTTGGCAGGACCCAGTTTGAGAGAGTACTGACCTCTATTCACAGACAGTCTGCTGGGAGAGGATGTGAGCTGTTTCAAACCAAGCCCCCCTAACACAGGCTCTTAGCATTAACATTGCTTCTCAGCCAAGTCAGGTTTAGGTCACCCATGATTATCAACTAATTTGAGCCAACCTTAGCACACACATTTTCCAGAAAATAAGTTAACCCTTTTAGGCCCCCATTCAAGGATTATAAGTACAGACAGGATGCAGTTTCTTAGTACCACCCATCAGCAGAAAAAACTCACAGCAAGAGGGTGAGGGCAGAGCCTGCTAGGTCAGGAGACATTCAGGTAACATCTGTAGTAGATCAGAAAGCTCCACCATTTTATACCATACATCCTTTACAAGACCCATTGTCATGCATGATATAGGCCAAGTCTGATAAAATGAATTCACAGATTGTCCTGATATATAGGGCATGATATATCTTTACACTTGGCTAAGGTCTTGCACAGATTATTTACCCCTTGTTTATTGCAAAATGTCTTTAGATATAATGCCATTCATGTTTTGACTGTTACTGAGATGTGTTGTATGTGTTCTTGCTACTGAAAACTGAATAAAAAGTTTAATTACAGAAGGTCCCTGTCACACTAAGGCCCTGGAAGGTCAGTCCTAATAAAGTTAAAACCAGGCAGGGCACAAGCAGCATCTGGCATGGAAAACATAAGCCAGGTCTCATTATATCAGTGCCATAGTGTCAACCAGAGACAGAGCACTTTGTTGGCTTCAGTATGATACTGCAAATATTTAAGTGTGTTATTTTTAATCATTTTGCATCATGCCAGGCTGGGGGGGTTGGGGCAGCAAGGGGACTGTGAAAGTGGAGGAAGAAGGCACAGGGTTAAGTTCTATATCACCAGAAATCTCAGCAAACAAGGCTGGGAGCCAGTAAGAATAAGATAGGAACGGTGTAAGAGGACAGTGCAGTCTACATTTAATATAATAGGCCAGGATCAGTACAGGAGCACCTTTAAAATGGAACCACAGTCCTAATGGTGTATTATGCCATCAAATCCTGTTGAAAAATAATGGTTTTTACTACTACTACTACATTGTTTTTCTTGAGCAAATAAGCAGGATTTGGTAACCAGTCACTTGAAGTAATCTGGTTTAAAAACTGGAAATCCTCTGAGCCATTATAGAATTCAGTTGGCTACATGGCCCTGTACCAATCAAGTAGTAGATGGTGATGTGTAGGACAAACAGACCCCCACTTAGACCAACAAAAAGATACATTTTATAAATGCTATAGCAAAACCCTGCAAGTCAAAAGATCCTAGTAACTGCCTGCAACCACCTTATGAACAAATGCAGAAATACTGAGATTGCCAGTATGATAAAACTGAAACTAAGGCAGACCCTATATAGGATGTAAGCAGGATTCAGTGAAATTCCAGGATTTAGCATAAGCAGAGCAGTACATAGGAGCAGGGTAGCATATGACCCCCTAAGAAATTCTACCACTTTCACTATGCAGTGGCAGGGCACATTTATTTATTGATATTGTTTATAGATTTGTTAACTGGGTAGGAATACTGGACAGGTCCTGTTTTGGGTCCGACCTGAAGACATAGACAATAACAAACAACAATTAACAGTAAGGCATACGGTATAAAAAAATTAATGAAAACAAATACAATTTGAGTTTTGCATTAATAATGACTTAAACTTCATTTTGAACCCTGCTAAAGATTGGAAGAGATGAAGAACCTCTGGTAATGCATTCCAAAATATAATCTTAAATGGCAAGCAATAACATAGGAGTTAACTGACTGTATGAGAGAGTCGTGCAGTAGCTGACTTAAAAGGGACTAGCACTGGAAATTGAATGATTAGAAGCATAAATTGCAATCCTATATTTAAACAGAATAGCAATGAAGATGGCTGCAATACTGCTCCGCTCCCCACAGCTCTGTTTGTTTAGGCATTTATAACTTTCGTCAAACTCCTTTATATTTATACAGTTTAAAATAGTTGAATGAAACTTATGCTGTTATAGCCTCTGAATTTCAGAATGGAGTTTGGTTTTGCAGCCTGCCAGGAACAAGCTGCTGTTTGAACAGAGTTGTTCTGGATACATGCTGCAGGCTAATTTATCCCAAACAGTGGCTTTTAGCTTCCTTTGACGATGGGGCAGTTTGAGTTCCCCAAGCTGGTGGCTGCTATGGATAGGTCTGAGTCCCTCAAAAGGCCATCTGGGATATTGAAGGCAGTGAAAGGTCAACCAAGGTTGGACAAAGCAGTGTTATTGGAAGAGGACAGCAGATGTACTGTTATGTGCAAAATGCATATTTACATTATTAAAAGGTATGATACTGTCGCCTTGGGTCGGGGTCTCGCACCATACCAGATGTAACAAATTTTCTTTCTCTTTTTTCCCCCCTCAGGTTACCAATAATAATATAACTGGGAAATTACTACAAAGAAGTCAAAACTTTGGGTGAGACAAAATCTCTGAGGGACTCCCGGATTAAGGAGTGGAGCTGGGTTTTTACAAAAATTATATAACTTGTCCTGGAATATTGGAATGGAGGTATGGAATGTGACAAAGCAGTCTAATTTACCGGAGAAGGTCAACCCAATGACCTTTGGAAATTAAATGGGCTCCCTGTGACAGAGAGAGAGAGAGAGAGAGAGAGAGAGAGAGCAGAATAATTTAAAAACTCCTTATATGGGCATGGACTGGTGACCTATATTGAGCCACGTAAGCAGCTAGATATATTCCCCCCCCGAGAGGTAACATTTGGTACATTTTTTCTATGCCAGGTGGATGTTTTTTATGTTTTGGAAGGCTACAAAGATGTCATTATGTGGAATGTAAGTTTGAAAATGTTCTATACACCTTGTGGACCTTACATGTGCAAACAATGAGGCTTGGCAGGTGCTTTGAAGGTAAAATTCCACTGGGAACTATGTGTTTGCTTGACTTTGGGCATTGTGCATGATTGCACCTATTACAAAGTTTAATGCCCAGAACACTGTTGCAAGGCATATTAATTAGCCATTTTCTTGGATGACTTGAGTGACCAGGATTACAAATAAAACTATAAATGCCTTACAAATAACATTAAATGCATTTGAAGTGTAGTCTTCCCTGCTAGTGGAATGATAAGGTGAGTGGTACTGATTGATTTATTAAGATACTGGCTGCCACTTAGCTCTGAGGAAGCTGTACTCTGATTTGCAAACAACCTAATTTATTTAGAATGGTCTGAAGTCTCAGACTCATTTTCCACTGAGCATGAGTCTCATGGAACTTGTTTTTACAAGATGGTTTAAGTTTGTCCTGTTATTGAATATTAGTACCAGTGATTATTTTATATGGCATTTTATGCTTGTTTGATATTGTCTATTGCTGTTAAACATATGTCTCAGATAATGCTACAAGTGGTGTATATGGATGCAGAATTCTGCTATTCAATATAGATTAACTGATGGTCTCACTATCTCCCCTCATTAATGTTTAAATTATAGCAGGTTTGAGGAATCCAGAAATATGGATAAAGGTAAGAACATTAAATGATTGTGCTTTTGCATATAAGAATTTTGAAATATAAGTTTATTAAGCAATACACATGTTATACTAAGTTAGACAGTTACAAGTTTTATGAAGTTTATATTAACTAGGGATGCTCTATATTTAAATACAGATTATAATTTTAACTGAGACGAATGAATACATGGAAACTGATGGAAGTCTTGTAGGGAATATTTCAATTTTGCTTTGGAATAATATTTAAATGTGTTCAAACTTAAATAGAGTAACTGATCATTGCTTAGTTAATCTAGCCTATATGAGCACTTTAATGATGTGTATATCTGATTATTGTCTGATAATTAATGCTGTGTTGTACCTAATGTATTCATTGTTCTCATTAATGCATGTAATGCTATAGCTCATTTTTGTCCTATATTTTAGATGTTTTTTTCTTTCTGTAAAATTTTTAATGCCACAAATGGTTGAACAATAAACTAAAATGAACTAGAATAGCAATGGAGAAAGCTAACAGGAAGTGGGTGCATATGAAGAACATTTTCCAGTTTAATTAGAGAGCTGTATTGCCCCAGTACAGACTGGTGAGAAGCCACCTGGAATAATATGCATTCTGGAATCTGCACCTAAAGAATATCAGGTACAGCCTGGAGTGTGTCCAGAAGAGGGCCACAAAATTGATCCAGGGCAGCAAGAGAAGTTGTATGAGGGGTGGCTGGCAAGCTCCAACATGTACACACTGGCAGATGGGAAAGGGGGGCAGGGTAGAGGAGTAAAAGTACTTGTGGGGTATCAACAAAATGGACAACAGTGAACTGTTTATAGGGAATGAGGGAACTATGCTGAGAGTTTATGAGTGGCAATTATTGTGGGGAATGTATACAAAGGATTTGAGATAGTTCTTCTTTACACAAAGGATGGTAGACAGGGGGAACAGATTTCCAATGAAGTGGTCCACAGAAAGTCTGTGACTGGGCTCAAACATGGTGTTTTAATTAAATAACAAGCAATATTACCAAAATTCAGAAAAGTAAAAAAGA
Source organism: Neoceratodus forsteri (assembly GCA_016271365.2). Lineage (NCBI taxonomy): Eukaryota > Metazoa > Chordata > Ceratodontiformes > Ceratodontidae > Neoceratodus > Neoceratodus forsteri. Next base: position 868,206,974 of record CM028130.1, read on the forward strand.
GAAATGTATAATTTTAAAACAGTTAAGTAATTTTATGTATCGCTACAAAATAACAGTATCAATATAAATAGAATAGCATCAAAATATAAAAACTGTGTCCAGAGTTTTACAACTGGACTCCAAGCTTTCATTAAAAAAATAATTTTCCTGCCATAATGGTTCCAAGTTTTGACCTTTCAAAAGACAATGTAATCAAAATGGGATAATGTTGGAACTGCAAGGTTAGTATAAGAAACAAATTTTATTAATGAAAGCTTGGAGTCACCTAAGTTGATATATTAATACCTTGTGTTGTTGCATATTCATTATATCAATAGATGAAATAAACAAAAATGTTCAACAAATGTTTTTAAAATCATGTTATTTTACATAAAGTATTCTATTGACAGGTATGGACATGCATCAACACCTGAGATTGTATCATTATGATCTATTCATGTTTATCTGGCTCCCAGCTTTCATTCATTAAAAAAAAATAAGTCTAACAGTTCAAAAGTTACAGTTGTCAAAATATAGTTTCAAGCATTATAAAATACTATAACACAGTATTTTTGTAAATGGCTAGAAGATATTGGTGGTGTTCTATTTAAGAATAGAGTTTTTCTAGTTACTGTATCTCTTAGTCTACACTGAGTTAAATTTTTTCTCATTATCTCTCAGTTAACACTGAGTTGCACTAAGTTGAATCCTGTGATTATAAATTTAATAGTTTGGATCACCTCAACTAGCCGACTTCCTCCATAAATTAATTTGTGTTATTGTTCTACTGATTTATACATTGTTTCTTTCTTTAATGAAATAGTCTGTCTTTATATTTCATTTTAGCAAATCCATAAAAAAGTTCAAACAGTAAGCAAATCCATAAAATAAAAAGTTATATGAGTAATTTCCATTGTTCTTGGTATGTTCTACAAAGTCAACCAGTCAGTGTGAAGAGCCTCTGTTCAAAATATATATTATCAAATTTCAGTTCTGTCTCCATCATTGCAAAATTTACCAGCAAATGTTGCTTCTTCTTCAGAATCATTAACTCTCTCCTTCACTACCAAACTCCACACACTCCTCACACTCCGTCATTTCATCTTATGCAAGAGAAAGATATTCTATGAATGAAAGCACTTTTGCCTTGATCCCATCCATGCACAACTCATCTACTCACCTCCACCTGTCTCTCTACTCATGTTACCTAAATCTGTGCTATCATGCGCTATGTCAACTGGGGCCTTCCCTGAAACCCTTAAAATGTTTTTTTGCCACCCATTCTCTAACAAAAAAAAAAAACTTTCTCAACCCCCACATCTTCTTCAGTTAAACCCACATCACCAATATGCCCTTCCAGGAAAAAAGTGCTTTCTTCCCACTTATCTAATTACCCCTCCTACAACAATATCCTGTACCATTTCTAGTTTGATTTTCACTCCCTCCATAGCCTTGAAATTGCCCTACTTCAAGAGGTCAATGATCGTCTTCATACTACTAGTAGTCTCTCTCTCTCTCTCTCTCTCTGCATTGTGATTGACCTCAGTGCTGCCATTTACACCATCAAGCACACTGTCCTGCTTGACATCTTCAAACTATGTTGGAGTTTCAGTACTGTACTATCTTAGTTTCATTTGTACCTGTACAATGACTCTTTCTTTGTCTCTTGAGGTGGATCCAGTGGCGACATTTCACAATAATCATAGGGGTTGCAATGCAGAGTCTAATGCACCCAGAATTATAGGGGTTGCAAAGGTTCCTTATCCACCATATTTTGTATGTCCAAACACCAGGAAAATCTTGTATTAAGGCTTTCCTATGGGTTACAAGAGCCATCATAGGAGTTGGAAAAAAAGGGGGAACTCAACAGCAACTCATGGCTACCCTTAAATCACACCCCCAAGTGGAGTCTGCTCTATCCCTAGGTCTTTCCTTGATTGTGAAACTCAATTTGTTCCTTGGCTCCCTCCTTTGCTACTCCATTGATCTTCCCCACTTGATCACTCTGTCTGATCATTCAAGGTTAGGCATTACATCTATGCAAATGCTACTCTATACTTCCTCGACTCTTTATCTGATCCCTCCTGGTTTCAGCCAACCTTCATAATACTCCATGTTTATGGGGCCACTATTCTCATTTTTAGAAAAAAAGACCATTAGCCACAACTCCACCACCTCCATCACACTCCCTCTTGTGCCTTTTGTCTAGCAAACTTGTGGAATACTCCTTGATCCTGAACATTCTATTAACCCTCATGTCATTGTGATCTCACTTCTATTTCTTAATATCTTAGTATTTGTAGATAGAAGGAGGCATAAGCCCATCGAGTCTGTCTCCCACACTGAGTGGCTATTTAGTATCCCATATATATGTCCAACTCCTTTTTGAATTTTTGAAAGACTGTGATATTAACAAGGTATTGGGGGAGTTGATTCCATAGTCTGGTGCCCCTGATGATAAAATAATTACTCCTTCTACCCAGTATCAGCTGGAACCCTCATGCATGACTTCATCGTCTTCCACCTTTACTGCATTTCCATCCTTTATGGTCTCTGTACAGTACGTTCCAATCAATTTACTGCACACCACCTTACCTACTTCTACAGTACACATGTACTTGCTCATTCCACATCATGTAGACAGTGGCCAGCTAGGTGGTGAGAGGATGGTCTGTACTGGTTACCATCTACAGATCTGCACATTGTCCTGAGTAGACTATTATATCTTCATTCTGTGCCATATGGGGTGGGGAGGGTGGTGGATGCTTTGTGGGGGCTGGGGAGGAGGGACAAGGAGTGTATGAATACTGTAACAGGGTCTAGTTGGTAGGTCTCCATTAGACTACAAAGGAAGGTTTGGCATTATATTAAATTTCCAATTGGAATCACACAAGGAAGGAGGTCCACTAGACTACCAGAAAGGTTAACATTATTGTGATGACTCCAACATGGATCTAGTTGTTCTGGGATGCAGCTTAACTGCCAGGGTGGGTTTGGCATTAAGTCAATATTTACAATAGCAATCAGGTGAGGGAGGGGGACCGCTAGACTGCCAGTCTGTTTTGTTAGCATCTGGGAGAGAGTGGTGCCATTTGTGCACAGAGCATTTGTGCAAAGTTGCTACTGGTCACACACTACCATACAAATGACCTGTTAGTGCCTTGCATATCATATATGATCATATGATCATTAGCATGCCAATCACTAGATATGGCTTCCAAGATCTAAGATGCTATTCCCTTTGGGACAAGCTCCATTCCCCCTTTGCTACTGGGTACCTGTTGCCAGCAGGCAGCTGTGGTGTGTGGTGAATTTGTACTTTGTGCAGTGCTACTATGGCCCAATATGCATGCAGGCTATGCACACCTTCCAGAATGCACTGCCTGTATGAACATTGCATCCTGCTGGCCACATGCTGTTTTGCAAACAGCTCTGGTTTGTATAGCATAAATGGCCACTTCTGAATATTGGGCCCATAGATTTTTACATGCAGAAAAAGACTCTCTGTCCATTGAGTCTGCCTGGTCCCTACCTTAGACTCTACCAGTCTAACACTGGTAGGACCTATGCATTGCTCCCTTCCCCCTTGTAGCTTTGCTTTGTTAGTCAGGTAACCCCCATTTGACACGTCCCTTATCTATTATTTTCACCAAACTGATGTGTCTATCCTGTCCTCTCTTGAAACCTGTAACTGTTTCAATGTTAACTACCTTCCTGGGTAGATGGTTTCTTGTTCCTACCACCATCTCCTTGAAAAGGTAAGTCTTCACAACCCTCTGTAATCTCCACCACCACCACCAACACCAGCATATTATTATGTCCTCCTATCTCAAACCCCTCACATTGTCTGAACAGCTGCTGGCAGTCCACTTTGTTTATTTGCTTCAGACAATTGGAAGTTCAGTCATATCCCCCATTTCTCTGCAGGCCTCCAGAGAGTGCATATTTAGGTCAACCTGTCATTCTAGGCAAGACAAGGCAATCTTATTTCTGTGGCACCCAATCCTTGAGGCTCTAAGTAGGTAGGGGAAAAACAGGTAAATAATCATGCAATACACAGGCAATATACATAAACACTAGAATAATAAATATAATACTATAAAAGCAGATACAACTAAAGTTAAATAAATTAGCTCTGGTCAAGTATCAGATGTCATCAGGGAAGGCCAACAGAGAACCTTCTTAAATATCTCGACCATTGGGGCCTTTCTCACACCAGCTGGAAAGGAATTCCACAGAGCCAAACTGATGACTTCAAATGCACAGTCACCTGATGTTTTTAGTCTAGCCCTGGAAACCACAAGGAGACCCTTGGTTGAGGAATGGAGGGAGTGTGCAAAGGTGGCTCATGTCAGGAGATCAGCCAAATAGCCTGGGAAAAGTCCATATAGGGCCTTATAGGTGAGCAAGCCCACCTTGAAGATGATCCTTCACCTGACAGGCAGTCAGTGCAGAGCTTGCAGGACCAGTGGTCACATGACTGGACCTAGACAGACCCATCAGCAACCTAGCTGCTGTGTTCTGCACTAGCTGCATCCAGTGGAGGATCCTTCCAGAGACCCCAATGTATAGAGCATTACAGTAGTCAAGCCTGGAAGTGACAAAGACATGCACTAGTGACAGCAGGTCTTCAGGCAGAACTAGGTGCTTAATCTTGGTGACATTCCTTAAGTGATAAAAAACACTTTGGACAACAGATGACACCTGAGCTTCGAGAATCAGTCTGTTATCCAGAATAATGCCAAGATCCTGCCCCCTAAGAGAGGCCATTAATAGAGTGAATCCCAGGAACAATCCTGTAACCCCTCTGGAGGCACTCCTACCATGCCCATGACCCGGCTCTATCACCAGAACCTCCGTCTTGTCGGGGTTCAGTCATAACTAATTAGAGGACATCCAATCATTGATCTCAGTCAGACAGTTGTTAACACTTTAACAGTATTCTTTGTTCAGGGGGCAAAGGACATATACAGTTGGGTATCATCTGCATAGCAGTAAAAACCCACACTTTGACACCTATGAGCTCTCTCAGGGGCAGCATGTACACTGTGAATAACACTGATGACAAGATCAGGCCCTATGGCACTCCACATGGCAGGGAGGAGGAGAAGATATTCCCCATCACTGCCCGATGCTTCCTGCCTAAGAGATAGGACTCAAACCAGTTGGTGACGGTACCTGTGAGTCTACAATATTCTCAAAGGTGATCAAGAAGCACAATGTGATCCATGGTGTCAAATGTTGAAGAGTAATAAAGGAGTACAAGAACTGACCTGTTTCCTCTATCTTTTTACCCTGAGAAAGTCATTTTGCACCCTGACTAATGCAGTTTTGGTGCTATGCCTGGCCCTGAAACCAGACTGGAATGGCTCATAGATATCAAAGGACACGAGGTGCTCCTCGAGTTATTGCACCACTATTTTCCCAACAAACTTATCTTAAAATGGTAGGTTGTAGATCAGACAGTAATTTGCCCAGACATCAAGGTCGAGGACCTCATAGTTTACTTGGTTTACTCAAAATTTGTTACAGACATAAGAAGGCATATACCCACTGAAAATATCTCCCACTCCCTGGTGGGTGTATTAGTCCCCATTCATAGTCCACTTAAGATATTTATCAAGCCTGGATTTGAACACATTGAAATTGTTAGCTTCAACTGTTTCTTGGGGAAGTTTGTTCCAGGCCTTTGCAACCCTGACTGTAAAATAGTTATCCCTTTTGCAGGTATTTGTTTTTGGGACTATCAATTGTCTATTGTGACTTCTCAGGTTTGTTTTGTATGTCACAAACTGGAAATCGCATTGTGTTGTTAATTCAGTACATTGAAGCATTTTGTATCATTGTAGTAAGCTGCCCTTTTTTCTTCTGTCTTCCCAGGCTTACCTGTCTGGTATTTTGTAGTCTTTTGGTAAAAGTTAAGTGTCTTAGTTTCGGTATCTGTTTTGTGGTCCTATGTTGTACCATCTCCGCTAGTTAGAGATAATGTTTTAGATATGGGCCCAGATATTCAAATTGTGCCATGCTGTGGCACAAACTTGTGCACAGCGCAACTTGGCTGCGCAGGGGTGTGGACTGGGCGATATTCAACGAAGCTGCACCATGGCACAGCATAGTTGAATATCGCACCCTGGCCACCCGCAGTGTGCATGGCACAGTGGCACTGCACCAGTGCAAGTGGCCAGAGTGGAGCATGGGGATGCGCTAGTGCAAGTTCCATTGCGCTATGCACAGCAACTGCGATATTCAAAACTTGACATGCAAATAGGGCCATAATGTATGCAAGGCACAAATGGGGACATTTGTATGTCATTATGGCTCCATCTGCATGCAGGTGCACCAATCCCCCACAACTTGTCCCTGGCGCTCTGCCAGGCAGCAGTCATCGGGGACTGACGCCCCCTATAGCCGGCAATGTGCTCCACAGCCCAATTGCGGACTGCAGTAAAAAAAGGAAAAGCATAAATCCCTGGTGGTCCAGTGGACCTGCCTGCCCGATCACGGGCTGAGTAAATTAATAAAATCCCTATCATCTCTGGTGGTCCAGTGGACCGCTGTCTGCCTGATCATGGGCATTTGTAATAAGAACTGAAATAAGTCCAATATCTCTGGTGGTCCAGTGGGCCACTGTCTGCCTAATTGTGGGCATTTGTAATAAAAAATAAATATGTCCAATATCCTTGGTGGTCTAAGCGGTGCCCCCACTCACCCCACCCACTGAGCCCCACTGCCGCCTCCCCCAGTAAGCCAGCAGGCAGCAGCACCCCACCACCTGCCACCCTGCTGCCCACCAACTGGAATGTGTAGTATGGTAGGGGCTGCACGCCCATTGGCTCACGCTGTGGGCCTATGGATGTACAGCCCTACCGATGGTGTCAATTGACGGGTGGTGGGGTGGCAGGCAGGTGGGGAGGGGAGTACTACTAGACCACCAGGGATATTGGACATATTTCTGTTTTTATTACAAATGCCCATGATCGGGCAGACACTGGTCCACTGGACCACCAGGGATATTTGGACATATTTCTGTTTTTATTACAAATGCCCGTGATCAGGCATGGGGGGGTGCTGCTAGGTGCAGCCAGAGCTCGGGTGGCCACCCACAGGTGGCAGCTGCCATGTGGCACCCTGCAATGTGGCAGCTCACCTGTGGGTGGCCATCCGTTGTTCCTTTTTTTTGGGATCAACTTTGTGCTGGTGCAGGTATGGGTTGCACATGCATGGCTCTGCACATCCCGAGCTGCATATTGGGCTGTGCAGGGTATGCATGGGCACACACCCCCTACCTGCGCCTGTATACATTACTGATGCGCTCCGGCACATTGGAATTTGTGCTGCGCGCTTTTCCCTTTTTGAATATCGCAGCAGGGCACATCAGTGGGTTGCGCATGGTGCAACATTGTTGTGCCATGTGCAATCCTTTTGAATATCTGGGCCATGGGCTCCAAAAGGCTGACCCAAAGTCTAAGTGAGGACAGATGTAGATTCTGTAAAGGAGCATGATGCTTGACTCACTTCTAGTTACAAAAGTATGTTTAATGCAGTTTAATATACTATTAGCTGTCAGAGATGTCTTTTTACAATGATCTGATGCTGTCAACCTATTGTTGATAAGACTGCAAGGTCATGTTCCTTTTCAACTGACTTTAGAATTTTTTTAATTTGTATGTGTGTAACAGGTTTCTTTTGCTGAAGTGTGATACCCTCACTTGTCTTGGTTTAGATTGATTTTGTTTCTGGTTTTTTTTGTCCATACTTCTATAAGATTTAGGATGTGTACCAGTATAAGATGTTTAGTAAACATATCTACTTCTCCCCCCAATTTGGTATCATCTGCAAATTTTAACAGTAGGTTGGTAGTGTTTCTGCTTATGTCATTTATAAATGGGTTAAATGGAGTTGGTCCAAGAACTGGTCCCTGTGGAACCCTGCTACTGACCCTTCCAAAATCAGGGCGGTATCCATTGATCCTCACCCTCTGGGTTCTGTTGGTCAACCAGTTATTAATCCACCCAATAAGATCACGGCGAAGACCCAAATTTGTAAACTGTACAACAAGTTTGTGGTGGGGGACGGTGTCAGATGCTTTACCGAAGTCCAGCAATATAAGGTGCACTGGGATGTTGTTATCTAAACTGTAACTAAAATTATTGTAGAAAGTAACCAGGTTTGTTATTCACCAATGGCTGTTAGTAAATCTGTGTTGGTAGTTGTCGCCCATCTCCTCAACCTAAATCACAGATTCAGTTCTTTCCTCTATTAACCTTCCATTATTTTGTTGCAAAGGAACATTAAACTAATAGGTCTATAATTGTTTACCAGTCCCTTGCTCCCCTTCTTGAATATGGGAACAACAACAGCTGTTCCCCAGACAGCAGGCTCCTCCCTGATCCCCAAAGATTTGTTGAAAAGGACTGACATGGGATATGACAGAACAGATGACATTTCGAGTAGGTGAATATTATCAGATCCAGGGGACGTATTTACCCATAATTTATTAATAGATTAAATAACTTCTTCCATAGTGAAGTAACTGTTTGTGCTTTCTTTAGCACAGTCTGGTGCTGCAGCCTGAGTCACTTCATTGAATATCAAGTAAAAATATTGTTTGAACATCTTGTTGTTTTATCGTCCTCTATAGTGGTGCCATTTACAGTAATAGGGCCTACCTCCCTAAGTTTGTTTTTATGGCTATTAATATAAGAAAAGACTTTATTATCACCCTTAGTATGAGCTATTTTGAATTCAGTTTTACTCTTCTCATTTTTTTAGGAATTTTTATAGAAACATGAAAACACTGAATATGATGGCAGATAAGGACTGCTTGGCCCACCTAGACTGACCATTTTTCTACCTAATGGATAAGCTGCACATCCTAGTTAACCAACAGCTTCTTTTCTTTTATTTGGATTTGGATCTATTGCTTGATTGTAAAGTATTATTCTTTTTCAATCATGAGTAGGCCTTCTAATTTTTTTTATTTGGTTCCTAATAGCTTGGGTGAGTCAAGGTGGAATCCTTTCCCTATTATTATATTCTTTCTTGGTATAAACTTTACCTCAAGTTCCAGAATAATAAGTTTTAGAAAAGTTCAGCTTTCCTCAACAGAGAGGTGTAAAATCTCAAGTTCCCAGTTGATTGAACTTATAGCGTACCTAATGTGTTGAGGTCTGCCCTATTATAATCTCTAATACTGTGTAATCCAGATGATTTTGTTATACATGATGGTATACTACACATGACCATTCTGTGATCACTACATGCAAGGGGACAGTGTATAGTAACCTCAGATAAATGATTTTCAATATTTGTGGGGATAAGGTTTAATATATTGTTCCCTCTTGTCAGGTTGGTTATCATTTGGTGTAGACCCTGGCATTCTAAGATATTCAAAAAGTCACTTTCCTGGTTATTTGATCCTGAGAGAGTTTCCCAGTTGATTCTTGGTAAGTTGAAGGCTCCAACTATTATGGTATCTCCCATACCAGATGCGATTGTAATTTCCCTTGTTAGTGTTTCATTGTAGTCTGTACATGAGTTGGGTGATCTATAGCAATTTCCAAATATGATCTTAGGCCTGTTTGTACCCATACACTTTCTACTTGGGTAACAATATCACTTACTGGGAAAATCCGGTGGCAGACAATATTGTTATTGACATCAATGCAACCCCTTCCCCCTCGTTTCTCACATCTGTTGTTAAAAAATAATTTATATCCTGTTATTTCCTTACAACAGTTGCTGGCACCATCCCACCAAGTACTGGATATAGTGACGATGTTCAAGCTGTCTCTTATCATCAGGGCCTCACGCATTGATATTTTAGTTATATTTAGGCTTCTTGCATTGGCCATCATTATCCTACAAAAGTCATAAACACTAGTGGAGTGTTCTCTAGTGACAGTTTGGAATTTATCCTTACCCATGTTCCCCATCATATTCAGTTTAAAGATTTTCTAAAGAATGATTCCATCTTTTATCCCAGAGTTAAATTCCCACTTCTGTTTAGATGGAGCCCATCCGAGTGAAAGAAGCTGTAGTTATTAATTTAAGTTTCCTAGTGGGTTAAGCAAGCATATCCATTTTGTAGTGTCCACTTGCACAGCCACTCATTAACTTTTTTTATTTTTTTTGTTTTTCGTGCAGCCAGCCCTAGGTGTGGGTAAAATCTCTGAAAAGCAGATATCGCATCCTTTTTCTTTTAGTTCAGAACTGAAATTTATAAAATCACTCTTAATCTTTTCCACAACATGTTTATTAATGTCATTTGTGCCTACATGTGCAAAAACAAGTGGATTTGGACCTGCATTATTAAGTATGTTGTCTAACATGCTAGTGATATCTGCTGTCTGTGTCCCATGGAAGCTGCTACACATTTGATTGACTTTATCTGATCTACATATTAATTTGTCTATATATTTTAAAATGGAATCACCGTGTACAAATATCTGCCTCAGGGCAGTAATGCCTGATATTATATCCCTAGTTGACAATGCCATTATAATTTGGTTCTCTGCATCTGAGGCATGAGAAATTGGGATCTGAGTGGGGCTCACATTGGTTGCCAGTGGGACTTGCAAGGGTGTAGTTGTTAAATTGTTGATGGTCTACACATTTTTGTCTGTGAGGGCTGGAGTTGGTAGCTACATCCATATTAACAGAATCATTCATTGCTTGGTTATTATTAACAGCAGGGAAATAGAGGGCAGATTATTGTTAGTAACTGGGATGACTGTCGAGGTCAGGCAATGGGTGGAGTGTCACATAATATAATTAAATGTGAGTTATCTATTGTTTGTTCCACTGACGTGGAAGAGGATGGTCCCTGAGAGGGCAAATAACTGTTTTTAGAGGATTTACAGGCCAAGGGGTGAAAGTGGTTACTCAGGAAGAGTTCAAAGCCCATAGTTCTTTGTCTTTTTTTTAGCCTGTGTTTATTTCTGACTATTACCTAGTCATCTCTATTGATAGACCCATCAGTAGACCCCTCATTGGAATCATCTTCCTAGATCCTTTTTTTTTTAACACTAGACATATTGGATGCGAATGTGTCGAGGGAGTCAGAGATCAAGTATAGTATTATTCTGTGTTAAAGGCTGGACTTTAAGATTACTGCTAGAGGTAGTAGTTCCACTCTGGCCAGTATTACCCAGTACTGGTGTGTATGAGTTATTTATTGCCAAAATTCTATGCGCCATTTCTTGCTGACTTTTTTAATAGTTTCTAGCTTTGTGTAAACAGAGCTAATTTCTAGCTGAAGTTCAACAATGTTTTTTACATTTATCACATGTAAATTTCACTTTAAGAGTGTTATGATTAGTTTGCACATAGAGTAGCTAGTAGACAGACCAATTTCCCCTTCCAGTGGCATGATACTATCTGGCATGGTATATTTATAAGTATGTTACTGGCAATATACAGATAAATCTTGTAGAAGGTAAAAAATAAATAAATAAGTAAGTAAAACAAGGAATGAGACAAGACAAAACACGACAGAGGGATTTTTTTCCTTTATGTGTTGTTCTCCTGCTGCCTGCATATCACTTTGGTTGCCCTCCTCTGGACCTATTCTAAGAGGTCCTTGCCCTTTATTAACTGAGGATTCCAGAATTGTGCACAGTACTCTACTTGCAGCCTCACCAAGGACATATAGAGGGGCAGTATCAATTTCTGCTTTATGCTTAAGAATGCCCCACCTACACACCCTAATATTCTCCAGTCTTTCCCACATGCCTTATTGTATTGGGCCATTTTTTGAGGTTGCCACTTATGGATTATCCATGTCCCTTTCCTCTGAGGTGTGGTCCCCCCATCTAGTATTGTGTTATTGGGCTCCTTTTTCCAAGTGCATGACTCTGCACTTTATGGTACTACATTAAGTTGTCAGATCTTGGACCACTTTTTCAGTTTCTCTTGGTCCTCTTTCATTTTCCTAACCCCCTCTCCACTATCCGTCCTACCAAATATCTCAGTATAATTTGAAAAGTGACATATTTTACCCTGCATCCATTCTCCAGCGTACATTTAAACTGATGGAAGAGCACAAGACTCAAGACTGACCCGTGATATGCCCAACTGGCCACCATTCTAACCTCAGAGTGCTTGCCATTCAGCATCAGTCTTTTCCATAACAACTGCTTTTTCCCCTTCTCTACAATGTAGGTCAGGCTGACCAGTCTGTAGTTGTACAGGTTCCCTTTTTCCTCATTCTTGTGTAGAGGAACAATGTCCATTGTGTTCCAATGCATGGGGACAACACCTGTCACAAATGAGTAGTTGAATAGATTGGCCAAGGCTGTTTTCAAAGCCTTACCCAGATTTCTGAACATTTGGGGATGTGGCCCATCCAGCCCCAGGGATTTTTATACCTCCCAAAACCCTTGAGCACTGTCCTCAGTGAAGCTCTCAATCACCATCTTAGTCTCCCTCACAGCTGACCTCTCAGTTTACTAAGGAAGAGCTACCTATTTGCCCTATTTGCCTACAACTAATAAACCTTATACCTTCTGAAGGCTGATTTCTTGGCTCAGACTACTTTCCACACCTTCCTGGAAAACAAAAGAGGTGTCTTGTGTCTCTTTCCCTTCACAACCTGCCATAGGCATGCTTTATATACACAGTACCTCTTGCATCTCATTTGATTGCTTCTGATTTGTTCTCCACCCCTTTCTAACTGACCAGACTCTTTTAGTCTCTCTCCAAGATTTTTCTCTATCTTCTTAATGTCAACCAATCTACAGTCCAGAACTAGCATCTGGCACCTCTGCCACTGTGCTTCAAGAGTTATGTTGAATCACACTATGTCTTCTAGAAGGTGGACACAGGGCTTGTTCCAAGCCCTGTGTCCTCCGCAAAGTTTTTGCAGCTGCGCCAAAGCACTTGGATGCAACTCCATCTGATTCCAGAAGGGCCGGCACAGTTGTGACAGTTTTCCCACTTTACGGCAGCTTGCACCAAAGGTTTGTCACAGGCCTTGTAAAAAGGGTACCCCCACAGATGCAAAGTTAGACCAGGAGGGAGTAGGTCCAACTTTGTTGCATCCAGGATTTGAGGCAGCTGGCTTTCCAGAATCGCAAATTCCCCCCCCTGTCTGGCACAAGTCACCACTTGCATCAGACACCCTGATGCAGTCCCCTATGGCAATCACAACCCCTTTTGGAATCTGGTCCTACATTATGATACCTTAGTCCAAGTGAATATTTCAGTGTTACCCCCATGTTATCACAACAGCTTGTAATGTTACAAGCAGAGGATTATGGTATCAGGTACAGACAAGCAGCCAGAGCAGATGAAGTATAACAGACAATGATTTTGTTTTCATGCCAGTGTGTATAGAAAGATATGAAATACAAATTGTACAGATGTTACATTTTTAAAGTGTCCTCATATGAAATGTCAGGGTTTCATTAAGACAGCAGACATACTAGGCCTCATATGCTACATCTGATGAACTGAACATAGTGTCAGCTTCATATAAGGATACTAAACAAACAGCTTAGTGTCACTGCCAGTCTTGCACACACCCTGGGCAGGGTTGGCAGTGCATGCCATCATCTGACTACTCCATGGTGGCTCAGGGCTGGATCGTCAATATGAAGCAGGGATGCATTGATAGCGGGAAAGCTGCCGGGTCATTCTGATATCAGGAATGATGTCTTGGGTAACTCCATCCTGTGGTGTCAGGAGAGGAAAACCAATTAAATAATGAAGTGTGATACAATTAGATTACACCACTGCCCCATCTCATGTTCATCTGGGATGACTTGAGTGCCTGAGACCTTTTACCTGATTGGATTTGGCTGCAGATGAGTCATGGAGAATAGTTATTCATCCTAACAGGGAGAGGCATTCCCTGTGGTTCTGGATTGATAGCAGATTGTGAGAAGCACATTGCCATCCCTTTAAAGGCATGTGGCCCTGGTCAGAACATAAAAAGGATGCACAGTGGCTCTACATGCTTGTACTGCTTCCTGGTTCAGAAATCTCAGAAACAAAAAAGTCAGTACAGAATGCATAAGTAAATACAAATATTTAATGGCTGTTTTTTGTCCCACTGGTGCAATGGTAGTACTACCACTTGAAGCACCAATGACCCGGGTTTGGAAGCAAACTCTGGGCATCTGAGGGTCGGCCATGAGTGAGAAGGATTGAGTGTCCATGGGACTGCTCTCCTCCTCTGGACATGGGGATACAGAGACTGGCATATGGCTGACCCCTAGCAGAGGCAAAGGTGAAAGCAGTCTGGTGCCACCAGAAGTGCAAGGAGGTACAGCAGCTGTGGGCATATGTCACACAGAAGTGTGCAACATGCATCTTGATGGCACTACATGTCTGCACCTCTTCGGGGAGAACATAGGAAAAAACTCCTGGTTGGCAGGATGGGTCCAGTCACCACAGATCTCACAGCTGGCTATATAGGCCCTGCCCAGTGAAAATGGATCCCATTCAGTTGCAGGGGTTAGGGAATCCCACTGATCCCACCAGGGGACCAAGCTCCGGGGCAGACAAAGGCAGGTAAGCAGCCCTGGAGGACACTAGGGTGTTGGTGCTGGGATGACCAATGGAAGAGGCCCAGTTTAACTGGGAGAAAGAGATTAATACAATATATATATATATATATATATATATATATATATATTTAACAGCAGACAAGAGCTCAAAGTCAGTCAAACAACTGGTGCTTTCTGCCACTCAAATGTGTCATCAGGGGGTGGCACTCGGTAAGACTAATAGCATATTTATACACAGCAGATCAAGGATCATATTTGTGTAAAAGTACCCAAAAACTACTTTTTATTTATTTATTGCTGAGCCAAGAATTGTTTTTAATGTGACCCGGGGAAGGGTACATAGGATAATACATCATGTAGGCAAAACAGTGCAAATGAATACAAATTAGTTCATACATCAGAAACAACTGCTGTCTGCATGGTCAATGAAATTAGTTCAATGATATCCCAAAAGCTTGAAACTGAAACAAATAGGGTTGCCAATAAAAGGCAACCTGAATTGTCTAATGGCGGCCTGGAAGAAATGAGTGAGGCTTATGGAGGGGGAAGGGGGAAGGGAAGGAGAAAGAGAAAGAGGTAGAACAGATAGGGTAAGAAAAGGGGAGGAGCCTAGTGAGTTCAGGGTGATGAACAGGTGGTGCAGAGGATGGGATCAGGTGAGGTCATGATGGGCAGGTACAGAGGAATGATGCATACACTTGAGGGGACACAGGACTGGCCCAGGGGTGGGACTCAGAGAGGTCCTTACAAGGGGTCTTTAAGGGGTTTATAAGTCCAGATTGAGGTCTGTTGACCCTCTTTCTGCTGGGATTTTTCATTTAAAGTGGATCTCAGCACAGCGTTGGCAAATTTACCTGATTATTGCACCACTAGGTAAGGTATTGCAACTCTGGGGCCTGGGCCTCCAGGCCCTGAGGGTTTTTGTTTTTTCAGAAGCTGATTGTCTAGAAAGACAAAAGTTATAATCACTGCTGAATATTAGTGTCTGTTTTCTGCTTTTAATGTAGTCCAGGGATTTAAAAATAAATAAATAAATAAAAAATAGGTAGATTGTTGGGGAAAAAGATCTTCTGGCCTATTGACCACATGGTCACCGCATGGCACACTGGACCATCCTTGGGTTGCATGTTTTACAGTTTTAACAAATAAAAGAGAGAGAAAGAAAAGGGAGTATTTACCCAGCATCAGACAGGGGTTTTTATCTGCAATTTCGAGTTTTATTTTCAATGAAAGTTCTTTTACAGTTTAAATTTATTTATTTTTTGTTAATTTTAATGCAATATGGAAGCAGAATGGTGTTGAAGCTGTGGAGAGGGCTTTTGTGGAGGCCACTGCTGTCATTTTGGACAGGGACTGTTGTGAGTTGGCTAGTGTGGGCATTTCTCGAGGCAGGTCTGCTTAGTTTTGGATGGCAGCCATGGGACTTATGTGGAGTTTTGTTGGTGCCCACCCTCCCCACTCCTCCTCTCCTGTGTTTATTTACTGCCCTCCTGTTTGATTCCTTTGAGAAGGGCAGGTGGGTGCAGGTATCATGGGTTGTCCTGTTTATGTTTGATCGGGTGATCTTTCAGGATCTTAGCCCCAGTTTTTAAGCGGGTGAGCCACGCTTTTGTGCTCAGTGCACGTCTTCATGGGTAGTTTGCTTGTTCAACAGGGTGCGTTGTTCACAGCTTAAACTTTTAAATTTGGATAGTGTTCTGTAGGAGGAGATCATGAGTCAGGACTGGGCAGCATGCTGCATGGACAAGTCTTGGGGGGTGGGCAAGGGACCGAGCACATTAGGCCAGGGGACAGAGACTGGCAGAAAGAAACACAGCATATTTTTGGGGAGAGTTTTGTCCCCATTCCCACATCTGTCAGCAAAGATCTGATTCCCCCAGGCAGCCGGATGCAGGCACCCACCCGGTGAGCATTGGGAATGGCTCTAGTCAGTGGCTGATACAGCAGAGTGCCACATTTGATGATAACAGGATGAGCGAGAGGGCGATGGGAATGATGGGGTGGAGGGGGACACAAAACAGCACAGGGATTTGAAGGGTATTTTGGAAAGGACACGACTAGGTCCTCAATGATTTAGGCTGCAGTTATGTGGCATCGCATTTGACATAATTGCCACATGACCTGTGGGGGGTTTATTCTGATGGGTGTGGGGGGTTGCCAGCTAGCAGATCGCTCAGAGGAGCTTGGTGGGGGGAGAGAGGGATTCTCCCTTTTTGACTTTGCCTTTTTCACAAATATTGCTCCAGATTCACATTTCAGGACCATGGGCCAGGTGTTGTCTAGTTGGAACCCAACCTCATGGCATGGTGTCTGACGCCATTGCCAAGTGGCCGAAGAATATGGGGCATGCATGGAGAGGAACCACAAGGCCCCATGAGAACTTAGGTAGGGAGGCCTTGGGGGTTTGTTAATCATGGGCTGCAAATTAGGAAAGTGGATGTGTGGGATGAAGGCTGGATGTTTTCCTGGGGGACTGCAACCAATAATCTTGGGCACTGGCATGGAAGAGTAGCTGCAGGCTTGGCACTTGGCCATGGGTGATATATGGGGATGCTTTGACAGAAGGGATGCAGAAAAATGAAAAACACAAAAAGAAACCTCCAGAGGGAAAACCTCGTATAAGAGGTTATGCAGGGACCAGTAGAGGGTTAGGCCTAAGACCCTGCCACACATTTACTGAAAGGGACAGGAACGTGGACCAAGACCATTGAACATATGGATGTGAGGTACAACCTCGGAGTACAGGGGCATTTACAGGGATGGGAATTCAGCCATATCTCGAATGGGTGTGCAAATATTTGAGATGGTATGGAGGGGCTGGTCATTATTCCATCACTTATTTACTATTTGTTTGTCTAAGTATATTTTCCAGACCATGGCTCCCAAGAAGCAACCAACCCTGGCCTCCAGTGCTCAACTAAGCTCAGAAGCAGCGGCATTAATGAGCAAAATAATGGAGCTTATAGACAAGGCAGCAAAGAGGGAGGAAGAGGAAGCGGCTGAGAGAAAACAGAAACAACCAGCTGGGCCCCGGGGTGGGGGGGCTGGAGGTAAGCACCTGAGGGGGCCAGTCCCAGACCTGGAACCAGTTACTCTGCCTGAGCCCACACTGGAACCGTCAGGCACAGACACAGGAAGGGGTAAGGATACGGGGGACTCCCCATGCAAAGGCAGCCTAAGGGAATATATGGCGGGTCTATTGGAGGAGATAGGTGGGAGAGGCTTGACACAATGGAGAAAATTTTAGAGAAGTTCAAAAAAGAAAAAGGGGCCCGGTGGGGCCATGGGGATAGACACAGGTATGGGCAGGGGAAGGAAGGAAGCTTTATGACGCTCCCCCCGGTTTGTCGTTAGGTGATCATGTCCTAGCTACCATCAAGGACAAAATCTGGAAGGGTAAGTATGTGGATATATTTAGCCTTGTGGACAAAAAGATGGCCAAGAAATATGAGCAGAAGGAAACAGTGGGGAAGTCCGAAATAGCTGTGGCACTGGCAGTGGTGGGCCGTAAAGAAGAGGAGGCCATGTACAAAGGGGAAAATCCTTGACATGTAGCAAGGAGGTTTTCTGGTATATAGTGCCATTCTTTTAGAAAAGACACCTGATCTGGCCATCCCTCTGCTGACCTACATGGCCATAATTAGGGATACCTATAAGGCTCAGAAAGACTACGACTGGCTGGAATATGACAAAGCTTTTTGTCAATGGATGGCATCAAGGGGGGATTTGAGATGGGATTGTACACATTCCAAGCTATGGGTCAGAACCTTGTCCAGCCAGTCTGGAGTGGTGTCAGAAAGGAGCAAGAAGGTGGTTGGGTAGGAGGTGACCAAGTCTTGCTGGGCATACAATACAGCGGCACACACCTGGACAAATTGTAAATTTAAGCATGTTTGTTCAAAGTGTGGTGGGCAGCATCCAGTGCTAAAATGCAGAGGACACAGTGACCGCTCCAGGGAGGGTTGAATGGGTAGGATCAGTCCTTTCAGGGAGTGCAAGGGGGAAGGGGGGAAACAGTAGTGGTTTCAGGAGCAAGGGGATGGGGATCTGGGAACAGGGGAGAGTACAATTTCAACTATGGTTGGAACTGATAACCAGGGGATAGCTGGGTTACGATGGGGCTTTTTGGCAGTGAAGACTCCAATTAAGAAAGATATGGTAGAGGCAGTGGGGTACCCCAACCACAAGGTGGGGCAATGCTGAGGGAGTGTTTTTCCAAGGGGTTTCATTAGAGTTTCAAAGGGATACGAGGTGTGTGAAGGCTAAGAATCTAACTTCGATGAAAGGGAAGGAGGAAATAATGCAAAGGAAAATTATTAAGGAAAAAAATGCCAGCAGGATAGAGGGGCCATTCGAGACACCGTCTTGTGGCCATTTTCATATCTCCCCATTGGACATTGTTCCCAAAAAACAACTGGGCAAATACCACCTGATCCACCACCTGTGTTATCCTGAAGGCACTTCAGTGAACGATGGAATCCCTGAGGAGAATAGTGCTGTTTCCTATGCATCAGTGGATTCAGCAGTACTGCTCATTAGTGCTGTGGATGGGGCCTGGTTGGCGAAAACAGAAATAGAGTGTGCTTTTCACCTATTGCTAGTTCTACCAGAGGACTGGGACCAGCTGGGCTTCCACTTCGATGGAGTTTTTTTACTTTGATAAGGCCATGCCTGTGGGGTACTCAGTAGCCTGCTCTACTTTTGAGGCATTTAGTACATGGGTCCAGTGGGTGTTTAGACACAGATACGGCCACAGTCAGGTAGTACATTACCCGGATGATTTTTTGTTGATCGGGGAATCCAAGACAGAGGTGCAGGGGATGTTGTGGGACTTCCAGGCATTGTGCGAGGCAATTGTCATACCCTTAGTAGAAGGAAAGATGGAGTGGCAGGCCAGAGTGATGGAGTTTTGGGGAATTGACACGGATGCTGTAGGAGAATGTTTCCACCTCCCTCAGGCTAAGGTGCGGAGACTTAAGGAGCTAGTCAGCCGGGTATTAAGCAGAAGAAGGGTGCCTTTGGTGGTGGTGCTGCAACTGCTGGGCTATCTCAATTTTGCTTGTAAAGTGATCGGCCCTGGTACAGTGTTCATGTGGTGGTTGTGGTGGGCCACAGGGAAGGCAAAATGGCCGCATCACTGAGTGGATATCACAAAAGGGGTACAGGAGGACCTAACAGTGTGGAATGACTTTATGGAGGATTACAATGTAGAGTTACTTTCTGGTAAGATGATTGGATAGATAGTGATGCCCTTCAACTGTACACAAACCCGTCAGGTGCCTTGGGTTTTTGGGCATACTATAGGGGTAGATGGATGGCAGAAGCCTGGCCAGACAGCTGGAGGGCCAGTGGCTTACTAAAGGACACCACTTTGTTAGAGATTTTCCCCATTTGGGTAGCTTTAGTGGTATGGAGAGGGGGAGATGAGGAACAAAACAGTTGTTTTCTGGTGCGACAATAAAGCTCTGGTGGAGGTAATTAACAGGAAGAAGGGAGCCACTGAGATGGTGACTAGGGTCGTGAGGCAACTGGTAATGCTGGGGCTACACTTGAATCTTACATTTAGAGTTAGGCACATGGAAGGGGTAAAAAAGGAGATTGCTGACAGCCTTTAACATTTACAGTTGGGCAGGTTCTGGAGGCTGGCTCCTCAGATGGAAATGGTGAAAACACCAGTACCAGAACACCTGTGGGGGATTGGGTGGCAAGAGCCTGAATGTTGTACTGGAGCTTCTGCTCAGTCAATACTCTAAAGGCCTACAAAGGTGCATGGGAATCCTTCCAAGGGCTTCAGTTGCAGCAGGGCATGGTGGTAAGTTTTCCCCATCACTGAGGAACAGGTAATGAGGTTTATGGTGACCAGGTGGGAAAAAGGTTTGTCACACTTGACCATGGCAGTACAGTTAGCCAGTGTAGGTTGGGTCTGCAGGACTAGGGGTTGGCTGGAGCCCAACAACAGTAAAAGGGTAAGATGCATGCTGCTGGGTTGGCAAAAAGGGTAGAGCCCCCAAACAGACATGTGCAGACCCATAGCGCCCGACATCCTAGCGGCTGTCATGGGGGCATTGGAGCTCATTTGTGACTCAGCAATAGAGGCTTGCCTTTTTCAGGCTATTTTCTCCCTGATGTATAGAGGGGCATTTTAGTGTGGGGGAGGCAGTGGCTAAAAACAAAGGTAACACCGGAGAGGGGATACAGAGGGAGGACATACAGTTCACCAGGGAGGGTTTGTATATTTGGTTGCAGCAATCAAAAAATGGACCAAATGGGACAGTGGGTTCAGGTGTGGATTCAGTGAATGAGGGAGCATTGGGTGTGTACAATAAAGGCCATGGAGAGGTACAGAAGCATGCGGCCGTTGGCCATGGGCTCCTGGTTTCAACATGGCAATGGGAGAGTGGTAACATGCTACCAGGTAGGGGGAGTATTAAAAAGGGCACTTGTTTTTAAGGGGCATGACCTGGCACAGTTTGCCACTCATTCATTCAGGATATGGGTGGCCTCAACCCTGACCCAGGAAGGGGGATCAGTGGAGGACATAAAAGAGTTGGGTAGATGGCAATCCAGATGCTATAAGCATCATATCAGACTCTGAAATTATTGTTTTGTGTTTTTTCCTTTGTCAACAGATGCAAAGAGGAGATGGATTATGTGAATCCTGGGACATTCATGTATTTACTGGGCAGAGAGACACACAGTGACTGGCCAGGGGGTCAGGGAATTTAAAAAAGGACACAGAAGCCCACAAATATGCCAGAAAGTGGTCCAGGGGTTGCCCTGTACCCAATTGCTTACTTTACTGGAAAAGCTTAGGCTGGTTTGGGGAAGGTCAGATTTTTTAGTTAGTCACCTTGTGGGCAATGACTTGGGGGAAACACCATAGGGAGCCTTGTTGAGGACTTTTATGACCGACTTGCAGACTATAAGAGGTTGGTGGCCTAGGGTGGAGATTGTTTGGTCCAAAATAATATTGAGGAGGGTATTGCATCACGCTGTTAGCATTGGGGCGATTGAGAGAGCCAGGAAACAACTGAATAGAAGAATGGCTACATTTCTTAAGGGGCTAGGGAGTACTGCATCATTCACAAGGGCACTAGTTTAGAAAAATCACATCTCTATAGGGGGATGGGGTGCATCTCTCTGATAGAGGGATGGTCATCTGTTTGTTAACTTTGTGGCAACTGGCTGTGGTTAGGCTGTGAGAGGGACCGAGGCCCTGCAAGGGGGGAATCCCCCACCATTCAAAGTAAGCTGGAGGTGGGAGCTGGTGGAAAGAAAATTAGGGAAAGGAGAGAGGGGCCTAGAGGGCTAAAGGGGGAGGAAACAGGTAGGGCCAGGGGGGTAGGGTGCAAAGGCCAGCACATGGACATGATTAGAATGGGGGAGGTGACTATAGAAGGGCTAGGGGGTTGGATCCTTGGCATCCAGACCTAGAAAAATTATAGGTAGGGAGGATTGGTTGTCAGTGGTAGGGGAGTCGGATGACACATCTGGACCCCAAAAAAAGAAGGAACAAAAGGGGAAGAACGAGACCTGCTGTGAAATTAAATGCAAGATTAAATTGGGAATATTGTGGACAAAGAAATAAACTGTTATATTTTCAGGAGATGTGTTTGATTTATACATATGTAGAGAATGTTGTGGTGGTGTAAATAAAATCAGATTGCCTTCATGCACCCAGATACAGTTTGGACATTGAATCATTTCAGAAGGGATGGTCACAAGACAAATAGGGTTGCCAATAAAAGGCAACCTAAATTGTCTGTTGGCAGCCTGGAAGAAATAAGGGAGGCTTAGGGAACATGTAAGGGGGAAGGTGGGAGGCGATAGATCAAATAGGGCAAATAAAGGGGAAGAGCCTAGTGAGATCAGGGTGATGAACAGGTGGAGCAGGGGGCTGGGATCAGGTGAGGTCATGATGGGCAGGTATAGGGGAATGATGTGTACACCTAAGCGGACACAGGACTGGCCCTGGGGTGTGGCTTGGAGGGGGTCCTTGCAAACAGACCTTAAGGGGATTACAAGCCCAGGTTGAGGTCTGTTCACCCTCTTTCTACTGGGATTTTTCATTTTCCTGCTGACCCGCCCTGACTTAGGAGGCAAAAATGGTGGTCAGCGAGGGAGGAAGCACGCAAGGCAGGTTTTTCTATACGGTGGGACAGAGGGTCCTGTGGCAGTTGGACAATTCCTGCTGTATGGGAAGGTTTTTGAAAGAGCACGGTGGAGCAGGTCACAAGGGGAAAGGAAAGGAAAGGAAAGGAAAGGAAAGGAAAGGAAATTAGAGGAAAGGAGGGAGAGGCCTAGAGGGCTAGAGAAGTGGGGAACAGGCAGGGCTGGGGTGGGGACATGGGCCGGGTAGTGCACCTGGACATGGTTAGAAGGGGGAGATGAATATACAAGGGCTGGGGGTTGGGTCCCTGGCATCCAGACCTAGCAAAATTATAGGTATGGAGGATTGGTTGGTGGTGACGAGGGGTTGGATAATGCATCTGGACCCTGACAGAAGAAGGAACAAGAGGGGAAGAACAGGACCTGCTGAGGAATTCAATGCAAGATTGAATTGGGAATATTGTAGACAAGGAAATAAACTGTTATGTTTTCAGGAGATACGATTGATTTATACATATGTACAGAATGTTATTATGGTGGTGTAAATAAAATCAGATTGCCTTTGTGCACCCAAATACAGCTTAGACATTGATTCATTTCAGAAGGGATGGTCAGAAGACAAGTAGCATTGTAAAATACCCTCTGTCCGATTCCAAGATGCATGTTGTAACTTGCAGGCGTATGTGAGTTGCAACATGTGCCGCTATGCCAGGGACCCTGCACCATATTCTAGAGCAGGAAGGGTCCCCGGCACTTACACCCTGTGACTTGTGGCAGTCGCAGGGCTGCACCACTGGAAGAGTGTACCCAATGCAGGTGCTGCAAGCTACAGACTGCAGGGTGGTGCAAGTGGTGCAAGGCATGGCCCCCCCAGAGCCCTGTACCCCAACACCATAGCATTTACCACAGGGCTAGAGAGGGGCTGAGGGTGCACAGGACCACCCTAGGGTGCCTGGCATGTGGGGGGACTGGAACCGCCCCATGGGAGCACTGCATGGGGATGGGGGCGAGGGGGTGCCAGTGGCCCAAAGAGGGCTGCCCTGCAAGTGGAGATGTGGTAGGCACCCATGGGGGGACCATGCGGGTGGTCAGCTGAAGGGACATCAGGCTCAGTGGTGCTTCCCCAGTGGATGTAGGTACAGTTAGACTAGTAGCTGGTCTAACTGTACTTACATCATGGTGTGCAGGGTCCCACTTGGAATCGCGATTTGCAATTCTGCCAGCCACCCTCTTAGAATACCGGCATAAGCGATGCCAGAATCTCCCTTGCACCTTGTCACAGGAGCTTGTGAGTGCAGTGGGTGGTGTAACCCCCCTTTGGCCCAGGCAGCCTGTGTCATGTCGCAGGCCACCTCTTGGAATTGTGATGGGTGAATTGCACGTTGCGAAGTGCAATTTGTGCCATAGGATTTGGCACAAGTTGCCTTGAGACGGGTGTAACCTGACTTGGAACTGGGCCCCCTGAGTCTAGCAGATACCAAATTCCAAACAGCAACTTAGTGATAGGCTAAATTGGCTTAATGTTTTACAACTGCTATTCATTACAATTTCAATAATTTATTTGGATATCCTTGAACTAACATAATTTGCCATGCAGGTTGAGGTTGTTTCTAATGTCTTATGGGTACTTACTGTGGGGCAATTCAGCCAGTTAATTCATGTTATATAATACTAGCCACAGTAAGTTTCAGTACTTTAATGCAAATACAAAACATGATATGCTGTGCCTTTAAAGGACATAGGAAATTATATTTACATAATTAACTGCCCTTCCATCTTCTTTTACATGCCAGTTATGCACTGTGATGTGCACTGACCAATCACTGCTAAATAAATAATCTAACTCTGGAGTTCCCTAAGATCTAGGAAGCAGTATAGTGCAGTGGTTTAAGTCTCTGAGCTGCAAACCTAAAGAGCTGGGTTTGAATCCCACAGCCTCCACTTGCATACTGTATGACCCTGAGCAAGTCATTTAACTTCCTTATGCTCCCAGGTCACACCTGTAAATGAGCTTTCAGCATAGTGTGTCTCTCCTGGTTAAAAAAAAATATATATATATATTCGAGTGTTCACTTTCCTCACCAGATACTGCTGTTTCTTTTCGTATTTCTAAGATATTCTATGACATCAGTAATGCTATTCATCTGAATGAAAGTTTGTTGCAAAATCAAACACGCATGGAAGATCATGCAGTCCCTAGCACTTTGGCCCCACAATGGGGTCAAAGCACTGGGGACTGCACAGTCTTCCATGCATGTTTGATTTTACAATAAACCTTCAAAAAAGGAATTTGGAGTTTTTTGCCTCATTCAACATTTGGAGTGCCTGACTTCTTTGTACTATGATATTGTCTACAAGGGTAAGCCCCCTCTTAACAGGCATCCATGGAGTTCTTCTTGAGATGCACCTTCTAACTATTTTGTTCTGGTATTTATCTGAATGGCCTGAAATGGCATTCTTGATATCATAGAATGTTCAGGCAGTATGAAAAGAGAGAGCAGCAACTGCTGAGGAGAGAGGGAGTCAGTGTACTTAAAAAACAAAAACATTTTATTATTAATTTAAACAAAATGTCAAAAACATATCAGAGTATTGGGTAGACACTAAAAGGACAACTGGAGGACATCTAGAGGTGTAAAACTGTTTCCTGTCACTTTTAAGGCTCAATAAATACTGAATGCTGTCAGTTTTAATAAGCACCACCCCTGAAGATGTGCCATAGTGGCACAAAGCATCAGGGTGCTTGGCTGGCTTATTGAGATCTTGCATGCCATTAAATATTTTTGTTTATTTATTAGGGATGGGCACAAACCTCAGTGCTAGAATATCCTGAACTCAAGTGACTTGTATTTCAATAAGCCCAAGTCAAACAGTCCAGGTTCGACTGAGATTTTTAGAATATGCATTTCTTAGCAGGAGCAAAATAATGGCATAGAATGTCTGAAGGGGGAGGCACAGGCAGGCTTAGTTGAAGAAAGAGTGATGCTGTCTGGGGGTAGAATTTGTATGAGAGTATCCAGCTGAAATGATGTTGTTACACAAACACCACGCTAAAGCAGCATCACTGACTCTGACTATGTATACCTGTGCTTTCCTCCTCATACCCAGCAAATTTCATGGACTTCAGGCCATTCCAACTAACTTGCACCTGTGCTTTCCTACTCATACCCAGCAAACCTTGTAGGCTTGTGGCTGTTTTCCTGCTGCTCCCTCCTCATGATGGGGCATTAGTGGGGGCAGCCTGTGGATTTAGGGTGAGAGATGGCTCAAAGGATAGGGGGCACACACAGCTGTGCCCCAGAAGACCTGAATGCATTTTTTTAACTGGGAAGGGAGGGCTTTGAAAGGCCAGCAGTATGGCCTTCATCATGCAGCTCCCCCTCACTAACTACTGTACATTGGGGCAAAGGGGAGTTAAAGGATGAGGACACACATAGATGTGCTCCTGAAGGTTGGATTGTACCATTTTTTAATCTTGACATCAGGCCTGCTGGGACTCTGTTGCTGAATCCCACTCCATCAACGGTGCAGCAGAGAGGAGTGGGGCAGACATTGTTGTGCCCCTGAAGACATCAAAGGTAAGGGGACAGGGGGCAAAAGGTAATCTGGGTGGGTGGAATAGTAGTTTAAAGGGGAAAGAGGGAGTAGGTATTTTTTGAGCAAGAGTGCATGGCGAGAGTGTTAATCATCCTCTAGGGGTATAGTCTGGCACAAGGTATATTGCTCCAAAGGATGCTTAACTCACCCCTGGGTTGGCCTTATTACAATCAGAACAATTTTTAAATAAAAAGCTGTACCTTTTTCCTGTTTGATCCATTCTGTGGGTATCTTAAACTGAAGTATGCCCTCTGCTTCTGGTTGTTTATCATAAGCATTTTGATTCCATGTGATGTAGTTGAGTGGGTACTGATTATTATATCCAATCAATGACTGTAATATGTGCAAGGAATTGGGGGTAAGCATGCAAAGTGTTCAGAAGCACATGGTGATGTGCATGACCAGTGCCAAAGGGGAGTGCTAGAGATGTTTGTGCCCATGATCGTTGCAGTATGAACTGAGGTGGTAAGATAGAAAGCTGGGGGAGCATGTGTGATGATGTGACAATGTGGACAACGACTGTCAGAGGGCAGTAGCATGAACACTGTTTGTGAAGCTGACTGTTACTACTGAGCACAGTTGGGTGTACTTACATTGTTGCTTGACATACATACTCGTTATCAAGGAAATTGAACTAAGTGAGTGCACTTGCATGGTTTGTTAATGTGGT
Source organism: Neoceratodus forsteri (assembly GCA_016271365.2). Lineage (NCBI taxonomy): Eukaryota > Metazoa > Chordata > Ceratodontiformes > Ceratodontidae > Neoceratodus > Neoceratodus forsteri. Next base: position 868,233,839 of record CM028130.1, read on the forward strand.
CATGTGGTCCTCAATGTAAATAAATAAACAGTGATACAGTGAAATTGTACTTAATTTTTTTTTTTACATGACTAGAACAGTTTGAGAGAGCATAACATCCCCAGTAATTTTAGACATTTGATTGCACAAAGGACTGTTTTTCATTTAAAGGTAAACAAAAAATAGATGGCACTGCAGACTTCATTTACAAACTTATTATTTTTAAAGACCATGGACGCAGTTTTTCAAAGGGTGACGCAGGGCTTGCATCAAGTCTTGCATCAAACCCATTTTGTGGTACAGTCACAACAAACTCCTTTGACAAAACTGCACCTGATTTTAGTACATTGGGTGCTGTTGTAGCAGTTTCCTCAATGTACGGCAACTTGCGTCAAAGATTTGGCACAAGCCCTGTAAAAAGGGTCCCTGAAATGGCACAAGTAAGACCAGGGAAAAGCTGGTCTAATTGTGCCATTTAGCACTCGGGATTGAAAATCCCTATCATGGGCCAGGAGAATGTCGCAAGGCCTGTACGCCAAACAATCTGTGCACCAGGGGCTTGTGGCATTCTCGGGGTATTGAAAATCAAGCCCCTGTGCTTTAAAGGACATCTTTATCAAATGGGAGAAACATGGTTTTATTTACTTATTTTAGCTTGTCAGTACTGGTATTAGTGTGGGAAGAAAGACAGTTGTACTAAGCGAGATATACTGTATTAATAAAACAGGTTTTCTCCATACAATGCCTTATTTTCCTTCACTGATGCTGTATGTTAGCAATAAATATTGGAACATACAAAACAAATCCAAATCCTATCCCAAACCAAATCCAAACTTGGCCTGGATTTGTCAAATCCAAAACTACCCCTGCTTTGCCCATCCCTACTATTTGTGCTCTGTGCACTGCTTTTTTCTTTGTTTCTGTATATGGGATCTGATATTTAGTCAGTCAAAAAAGGTTCTTATCACTCTATAGGTGTTGGAATATTTAATGTAAGCTTGGAAAAAGCTCTCTGTTTTTGGACTGGCATATGGTAGTGTTGATAGCATGCTGTAGGACTACTGCCATGGGTTGGCGGGGAGAAAGCAGTCAATGAGTTCTTCCTCCAAGGTGGCAAAATGTGACTTGTATCAGAGTTTGACTGTGTCCTAGAGGCCCTGGGATGCAGTGCAGAAGCTGTGTAGAAACCAAGGAGTTCCGTTAGAGTGGATAGAACATCAGTGAGATGCTTCATTGAGCTCCAGTGTACTTCTGTCCCAAGGACAGCAGCTGAACACTGGAAGGAATATCTCTAGCTTTACATTAATATCCAGGACCATCATTGATCGCATCACCCCAACTCTTGCACAAATTTACCCCAGTGGAGCCCATTGATGATGAGGAAGTCATGGGTAATTGGTGGCAGGATATATATATATATATATATATATATATATACTGTATATATATATATAATTTAGAGGCAAAAACTCTGTTTAATGCATCAGGGTTGTTCCACAGTGACAAGCATAAGGAAATTCAATGTTAGGGTTGAAACCCTTTGCACCCCTCAGTCCACCCCCAACTGGAATGGGTGTATGCTGGGGTTGTCACTAACTGTCACCCCATCACATGTGGAAAGAAGGTGAGGAACAGGAGAATGGGGTGACAGTTAGGACCGATTACCCCAATGTGCACCCCAATTCCAATTGGGGGGTGGGCTGGAGGGGTGCAAAGGGGATTTCAACCCTAACATCGAATTTCCTCACATTTGTCGCTGTGGAACAATCCTAACTGATGCATTAAATGGGTTTTTTTCCTCTAATTTCCCTTCTTTTTGAGAATGATAATGAGAAATAGTGAATGTAATGCGGCGGCGACGCGCTCCTGCCACGTGATGTCTTGTCACAATTGCAACATTGTGCCTGCAAATGCAAATCGTAATGCGCATGGTGACACAAAGCGAAACAGAAGAGAAACAGTACTGTAGACAGAAATGTTAAAACAAGCAAATGCAACCACAAATGAAAATGCAAAGGGTAACGCATATGGTGGCGTAAACGTGAATGGTAAGTGAAACGGGTACGGAACTGCAAGCAGAAACGGTAATGGTAACAGTAATGTAAGTGCACAGGCTGGTTTTCCCCAAAAGCTGTATAGAGAAAGACAGTGAGTAGAAAGAATGTATGCAAAATAATGACTCTCAGAACACAAAAATGAGGACTTGGAATAGTAAATTGCTTATATCTCAGTAACCGTACAACATAGAAAAAAAATGTAAAAGTCATGTGTATTATCATTTTCCTGGCTAGTTTTAGTTGAAAGAATTTTTTGACAAAAAGTCCGTATCTCGCAGCGTTTTCGAGATACGGGCCCTGAAAGGCGCCGCGAACGCCGTAATGTTATCCTATGGGAAAAAAACAGATGTTCAGACTGCCATAACTTTGCCTTCCTGTAATATTTTTTCAACAAACCACTTAAAGGCATGTCTGTGGGATGTTGGCTGTGTTCCCTACAAATTTCAGCCCAAAAGACCAAACCGTTATTTTGCAGCAGGGCGCCAAACAATTGCTGCAATGCGTTGTACACCGTAATGTTATCCAATGGGAAAAAGTGTCAGCTTTGGAGTACCATAACTTTACCGCCGTGTAATATTTTTTCAGCAAAACACTGAAAGGCACATCTGTGAGATGTCAGCTGCTTTCCCTCTAAATTTCAGTCCAAAACTCCAAACCGTTCTTTTGCAGCGGGGTGCCAAAATTGCTTTAATTTTCCCACAGCCTAGAAAAGTACTGTTGCATTTATAAAGCCGCAAAATTTGCAACATTCTTTCATGAGTGCGACACTACTTTGCGAAAGTACTTTTTCTAGAAATCCGAAAAACATATTCCTGGGGTGTTTTACCCCAAAATAAAGACATGGCTAGTATCCTCAGGGTTCAACTAGATGAATGCAAACAGAATTAGGTTGCTAGAGGGTCCCAAAAAAATGGCAAGCATTTTTCTGATCAGTAACTGAAAACAAGATGGTGGATTTGCAAAAGTAAGACGGCCATTTGCGACAGTAAAAATGCATTTGCGACACTGTCGAACTTTTTGTTAACTATTCCCATTGACTTATAATGGGAAACTGCTTTTTGAATAACTTTTCAACCATTTAATATTTTTTCATGAAATCTTCTAAATGCACATCGGGGACTGTGGCTACACGTTCCCTGAAGATTTCAGGCTGGTCGTACAAACCATGCAACCTGTAGGCGCGACCATAGAATTCCAGAAAAAGCATAAACGCACGCGCAGATCACACTTAATAACTCCGCAGCCGTGTATCCAACTGGTACGAAACTTGGCAGATCCCAAGGTGCATGGGTCTTGATTACGTATTCCAACACTCAAGCAAATCCATCAAACGGTTGCAAAGTAATTAAGGTGCAAAGGTTTGGGTTTAACATGTAAATGGCTCCTCAACCCTAACTATGGTAGCACTACCGTGCTAATATAATACACACACATATCCTGCCAGATGTATTGTAGGGGCACAGTTGCACCACTATACTGTAGTAGTTAGGTTCAATGACCACTTCTATGTTAAACTCAAAGTTTTGCACTTAACTTCAAAGCAGTTCAAGCGATTCACATGAAACTACACATGCCTCATCAGAAAACAAAGTTCTCTTGATGTGGTAAGTTTCGTTCCATTCAGATTTGTGGGTGCAGAGATACAGAATGTAAAAAAATGTGAAAATTACCACTTTTTGAAAAAAAAAATTCTTTGTTACACCATTGAGCAAAAACAGTGCAAAATTTTGGTCTGAAATTTTCAGGGTAGAAAGGTCTTGGGTAACAGATGTACCTTTTGAAAATTAGGTAAAAAAACATGAATCCATTCTAAAGTTATTAAATTTCAAAATGTCCTGTTATTTCCTATGGGACCAGTTATATATGAACCTCAGAAAAGGATCCTTTGTCCTAAATGTGGAATCCTTTCTCACAAACATGGGATCCTTTGCCACAAATCTGTATCTGTGCTGCTGTAATCTTGTTTTCAGTTAATGGTGACAACAAAATTAATAACTAAAAAAAAAAATACAACTTTAGTAGACACCAACAGTTGTCTTTACCTAATCAGGACATGTAGAATCTGATTTTGGGGTTAGTTTTTTTGATAACTTACTCAGAAATGTGTTTTTTAGCATGCTGAAATCCTTTTTCTCAAATTGCAAAAAGGGAAATAACAAAACAGGATCCTTTTTCACAATTTGCGAAAACAGATTTGTCTTTTCCATAAACTGTGGAAAAGGATTTTTTCTTTCACAATTTGCAAAAAAAGAATTTTAACAGAACTGTTTCTTTGTCACTCCACAGTTACCAAATGGTTTGTGATTCTGATCTCAGATTTTCAGGGTACAAAGGGCTTGCCCCAGAGATGTTGCCTTTTGCTGGTTTGTGAAAAGATTTTACTTTGCACTGGAGTTCTGCAGATTTAAATTTTGTTTTATTTCCCTCAGGATAACATGTTAATGTGAGGTGTATACAGTTGTTTCTTTGTCACTCTGCTGTCAATAAATGGTTTGCAATTGTTCTCTGAAATTTTCAGGGTACAGAGAACTTGCTCCACTGATGTGCCTTTTGCTGGTTTTGTGAAAATGTATTAATTTGGTGTAGAGTTCCATGGTTTTAAAATTTTGCTGTGTTTTCTATAGGATAACATTGCAATGTAAGGTGTTTCTTTGGTGCTGCACACTATGGAATGGGAGTGCGGGGTCCTGCTTATGCTCCCTATACTCCCACTGGCAAATAAGGATGCTGCTTCACTTTCTCAAAAATGATGGATGCGGAGGGCCTGCTCTCTTACACACAAATACAGATACTATTAAGGACTGATGGGAGCACAGGGAAAAAAAGGAATATGATTACAATATCTCAAAAATTATGGGTGGATGGCACTGTGTGCTCCCACACACAAATATGAATACCATTATGGAGTTATGGCAGCACAGGCCTTATGGATGGATGGATGGACCTTTCAGGCCATGCACTCCAACACACAAGTATGCATAGCATTATGAAGTGATGGGAGTGCAGAAACTGCAGGGCCCTGTGCTCTCACAAGGAAATAAGGAATAAGAATACAATTACAATCTCTAAAAATTATGGATGGATGGGAGTGCAGGGCCCAGAGGGCCTTGTGCTCCCTCAAGCAAATAAGAGTATGATTATACTATCTCAAAAAGCAAGGAAATTCTTTGCAAAATAGTTTATTAATGCATCAGTTTGGGTTGCAGTGACAAAAGTTGGAAAATGTGGTGTTAGGGTTTCCAGTTCTAACACCCCACCACCACCCTGCATGCAGCCACAGGTGTGTGAGGGGGTGTGCCTTGGGGTTGTCAACCATAATGCTCACTACATTCTACTATGCTGTACCTATTGCAGCTCATTTACTCATGGAATGGAGTGAGCATTAGGGTTGACTACCCCAAGGCACCCCCTATACAGCTGTTGCTGCATGCAGAGTTGGGGTGGGGTGTTAGGGTTAGAAACCCTGAAACCATGTTTCCCAACTTTTGTCACTGCAAACCTAACTGATACATTAAGAAAGATTTTTTGCAAAAAATATTTGTAATCTATCTATCTATCTATCTAGCTAGCTATCTAGCTAGCTATCTATCTATCTATTGCAAAAAACTCAGTTAATGTATCAGTTGGGGTTCATATTACAGTGACAAAAGTATGGAAATGTGATGTTAGAGTTCCCAACCCTAACACTCCATCCCCCCAAAAAACCCTACCACCCCACCCCATCCCCACCAACAGGTGTCGGGTGTGTCTTGGGGTCATCAACCCTAAAGCTCACCCCAGTCCATGTATAAGGATGCTGAGATGGTACAGCATGGCAGAATGGGGTGAGCATTAGGGTCAATGATCCCAAGACTCACCCAGACACCTGTTGGTGTGTGGAGGGTGAAAGTGGGGTGGTAGAGTTGGTTGGGGTGGTGGGATGGGGTGTTCTGGTTGGGAACCATAACAGTACATTTCCATGCTTTTGTCACTGTAATATGAACCCTAACTGATGTATTAACAGAGTTTTTTTGCAATAAATTTCCTTACTTTTGTGAAAGTATCACCATAATCACAGTTGTTTATGAGAGTGCAGGGCTCTCTGGTACCTGCTCTTCCATTTATTCTTAAGTTTAGAGACCTTGCAATTCACCTTAATCTCCCTGCTGGAGTGCAGGCCCATGCTCTGAGATTTTCCTTATTTTAATGTGGGAGAGTACCCATCCTTCCGTATATGCATGAGCAAATTATCACCATAGCCATTTTATTACCCCAGGACATGTACCTGGCACAGAAAATGTTCACATCCCTGCCAAAACATTATTCTGTGCAATTGTGAAGTCATTCCATGCCACAGCTGTGAAAATACATTTTGGGTAGGATTTGAAAAATTGCAGCTGTAAGATACATGAGGTGGGGTAATAAGAAAGTTATGTTGTAAATCTGGGGTCAAAATATTGAAAAATGTCTGTAGTTTTGAAAGGGCATACCAAAATTGCAACAAATGGTCATAACTTTGTCATTTTTTCATATTGTGACCCAAAAATTTCAACATAGTCTCTTTATCACCCTATCTCAAAAACCTCATAAGTGAAAATTTCTTAATCCATGGCAAAATGCCATTCTGTGCCACAGGTGTGGAAACTCATTTTTGGCAAGATGTGAGAAATTACAGCTGTACTGTTCATGAGGTGGGGTGAAAAAAATGGCCATGTTGAAAATTTGGAGTGAAAATATTAAAAATTGCCAAAGTTATGTGCTTGCATAGAAGAATTTCAATGATCATGTGTAACTTGGGTTTTTTTAGGTATTTTTGCAGCATATTTTCAACATGGGCTTTTTGGGACCCCACCTCATCAACACTGACACTGTCATTTTGTTACTCTGTCCCAAAAGGTGATTTCACCCAGCGACCGCAAAATCACTTTACAGGTCCGATTAACAAAACTACAGTGACAGTGTTCATAAGGTGTGGTCCCAAAAAGCCCAAGTTGAAAATCTGGTGAAAAAAATACCTAAAAATGACTGAGATGTCACCATAAGTTCAAAACACCATGGACAGCCATTATACGGCACTTACTGTATCTTGATTCTTCAATTTACAGTTCAGCTTTAAAGAGTGCAGACATGTCCCAGTCCACAGAAGATGACAGCTGATGATCTCCGGTGGTAAGCACACAGCAAGGGAGGTGTGGGGTGGTGGGTGCTCAGTGGGATGGTCGGTATGAGGCGACAACGAGGGACCATTTTCTTTTTTTTCAGAATTTGTAAAAAATAGACTTAAGGGGACTGTTTTCTTGTTTTACAGGAACACATTGAGCAATACCTCAGGACACTGGGGGTGGGCTCCCCAGTGTCCAATAGTACTTGGGGGGATTAGAACATAATTAGGTACACTGGGAGTGGGTTTCTCAGTGTCCCAGATTGGCAGGGGGGTTAGTGCTGACAGGGGGACTGGGCACCCTGCTGTTGACAGAGCATAAAAAAAAATTGGGCACTGTTTTCTTTTTTTACAGGTACATTTTTAACAATATTTTGGGACACTGGGGGTGGGTCTACCAGTGTTCAATAGTACTGGGTGGGTAGGACATAACTGGGAACACTGGGAGTGGACTCCTCAGTGTCTCAAACTATTGGGGGGTCTAATTGCCGAAATGGGGATTGAGCACCCCAATGTTGGCAAACACATTTTTTTTTTATTAAAACATGTCTTGGCCCCCTTGGAGGCAGGACAAGGATAAAATATCCTTTTATTAGGTAAACACCAACAAGTGTTTACCTAAACGAGGACCAAGGAATCTGATTCTTCTGTTATTTTGGCCAAAAAGAGTCCAGAAAAGGTTAACAACTTTAATAGGGGCAGATGATATTTTTTTCTTAAAGTAGTACCACAAATTGCATCAGTTTTTGCACAACAGTGCCGTTAGTTGTGCTAAAAATGCCACAGTTTGTGCTAGTTTCATAAAAGTAGAGCCGCAAATTTGCGACATTACCAACAGCCAATGCAGAAAAATATATTTCTGGTCACTATTTTAAAAAAACTAATGGTAGAATCATGTTCCTCAGCCCCTGATTAGGAAAACACAACTGTTGGTGTTTACCAAGAGGCAGTATTTTTTTAATTACAGTGTTTTTACCCTGTCACTAACTGAAAACAAGATGATGGCAGCACGACTGTTCTGATTCATTTGCAGCAGAAAAAGTGCTTTAGCGAAACCAGAAATTGCTTTCAAATGGCACATATAATTTTTCCCATAGGCTATAATGGCAAACTTTAATAACTTTTGAACAGATTAATATTTTTTCACCAAACTTTCAAAAGGTACAAGTGTGACACAGACCACATATACCCTACCAATTTCAGACCAGACCCCCAAGCTGTTTTGGAGATACCATGTGGCAAAGGATTTTCACCTAAATGGTAATTTTCACATTTTGTGACACTGCATCTCTGCAACCACACATCCAACTGGACCACAATGTATCATATCAAGAGATCTATGATATCGGATGGCATATGAAAAAGTTTGTGCACATTGGTCATATGGTTGCAAAGTTGTTAAAGTGCAAAATTTGGGGTTTAACATGGAAGTGACCATTGAACCCTAAATATACTGGCACTACCGTGCCAGTACTAGATATATATATATATAGTGTATATATATATATATATATATATATATATATATATATATATATATACTGAAGAACTAGAAATAAGTGCGTAAATTTTATATCGTGCTCTGAAGTCATGTCCCCTGATCACGCCTATAAAGTAATGTGCACTGATCTCTTTAAGATCAGCTGATACAGTATAGTTGCTGATTATTACAGCAGACTTGTTACAGCAGAATTGTTGACTGGTTGTGGTTCTTATTCTACAGCTTTAGTGCTTTATTTCAAGATGTCTATGATTAAGTGGTTGAACTCACCTCGTAGTGCGGGCACAAAGTGAGATTTTTCAGCTTTGCAAACCAGCAACTTGGATGTCGATATTCTTTCAGTGACAGATGGCATCTCCAATTTAATGGCAGAGACTGTGACCAAAGAGCTAGCTGTTGCCTCTTCTTCTTCAATCGCACCTTGCCAAAACCTAAACTTGCACCATAGTGATTATGAGTCTATTTTTTTCAGATGATGCTGGAGGTGAATGAAGCAGCAAAATGCAAGCCGCAAAGAGCTCTGTAGCGGAAACTGAGCCCAGATTCAGAAAAATGATTTTTGTTTTTGTTTTGCTTTCTTCACTGTATTCTTGAATAAAGCTTGACTTACCCTTCCACTTGTCTTGTTTTTTGGGAATATTCCACATCATAACATAGTAGAGGTTCAACATTTACATGAAAAAGTTTTTGTCGGTAACCAGGAAGCAAAACCCACTGACCACATGATCCCAATTACCGAATTGCATCAGTGGGTTTAGTCCTTACCTCTCCTTAACCCACGTAGGTGGATTATAATGCAGAAGTCAGATCTAAAGTACAAGTAAACTTAAAACTATTCATAATTATTCTCTTCTTTGAACACTTTAGACACTGTAATGTACCACTTTGAGCCAAGGTAAGAGGGGTATTTGAACTGTGGGCTTGAGTGGTGGTGGCTTGCCATGTCAAGTCACTGAGTATCTAACGTGTGGCTATACAGCAGTTTCTCTAACTTCAACACTGGTACACTTGCTTTTGTGTACTTATATGTAAGTTGTTACAGAAGGTAAATGGAATATAAATGTAAAAATACAGTACCTTAATTGAAATAATGAACTTATGCTGCCTTCAGTTACTAATCTTTGCTGTCTAAATAATTTCACTGAACAACACTCACCGGTGAATATAGTGAAATTAATTTTACAGTGAAACTTTCTAGTTCTACAGTATATATATATATATATATATATATATATATATATATATATATATATATATATATGTATACACACACATATATATATATATATATATATCTACACACACACACATATATATATAATCATTGAAAAAAGCTATGTTAATGTATCAGTTAGGATTGAGGATAAAGAGACAAAAGTAGGGAACTATGATGTTAGGATTTCCAACCCTAACACCCTACCCACACACTGGAGTCAGAAAATCAAGCATGAGGTGTGCTGTGATGATCTCAAGCCTAAAGCACACTTAATTATAGGGGCATGACTGCAACCCTATAATATACACATTCCATGTTTAAAAAAGTTGACATGGTACAGTACAGGAGAATGGGGTGAGAGTTAGGACTGACAACCCTAAGGCACACCCTGATGTGTGTTGCTCTGTGGAGGGTGGATGTGGGGTGGGCTGGTGGGGTTGGGTGGAAGAGAAGTGTTAGGAGCTAAACCCTAAAGTCTCATTTCCATACTTTTGTCATTTCAACCCTAACTGATGCATTAACAAAGTTTTTTTTAGTTTATTTCCTTACTTTTTGAGATAATATAATAGTATATTTATTTTGCTGTGGGAGTGCAGGGTCTGAAACACATACATATCTAGCTGTGAAACACAGGGGTCTCCAGCCCCTGCACTTCCACACATTAAGTTACGGGCAGGCATAGCAAAATTGCAACAAATAGTCATAACAGTGCAAGAGATAGTCATAACTGTGCCATTTTAAATAATTTTCATCCCCAAATGTTCAACATAAGCTTCTTATCACCCTGCGGCATGTATCCAGTACAGACAACTTTCAAATCCCAGTTGAAAAGCACTTCTGCACAACTGTAATGCCATTATGTGCCACAGGTGTGGAAAAACATTTTTCACAGGATTTGAAAAATAACAGCTGTACTATTCATGAGGTGGTGTGAAAATAGCAATGTTGAAAATTAGGAGTGAAAATATGATAAATTGCCAAAGTTATGGGCGTGCATAGAAAAATTCCAATGACCATGCATAGCCCAGGCATGTTTAAGTATTTTTATACCAAATTTTGAACATGGCCTTTATAGGACACCACCTCATGAGCACTGACACTGTCATTTCATTACTCAGTCCCGAAAGGTTATTTCATACAGCAACTGCTCCCTTTTGCACCACTGCTGTGTAAACACGTTTTGGGCATGATGTGAGAAATGACAGTTGTACTGTTCATGAAGTGGTGTGAAAAACTGGCAGTGTTGAATATTTGTAGTTAAAACATTAAAATTTGTCAAAGTTACATGTGTGCGTAATGAAATTTTAATGATCGTGTGTAACTCGGGCGTTTTTAGCTTTGTTTGCACCAAATTTTCAACATGGCCTTTTTGGGACTCCACCTCATGAACAGTGGCACTGTGATTTTATTACTCCAACCAAAAAGGTGATTTTACAGCAACAGCACCATTCTGCACCACAGCTGTGAAAACATGTTTCGGGCAGGATGTGAAAAATGACAGCTGTAGTATTCATGAGGCGGTGTGAATAAATGTCAGTGCTGACATTCTGGAGTGAAAATATTAAAAACTGGCAAAGTTTTGAGCATGCATAGAAGTTCACAATGCACATTAGTAATGCAGTCATTTTGCAATTTTTGCACCAAATTTTCAACATGGACTTTTTGGAACCCCCAATGAATACTGCCATTGTAATTTTAGCTAGCTGGTCCCAAAGGTAATTCCATGCAGCAACTGCAAAATCACCTTTCCTGATCAAGTAATGAAGTGACAGTGTCAGTGCTCATGAGGTGGAGTCCCAAGAACTCCATGTTGAAAATTTGGGGTCAGAATTCCTACAAATGGCTGAGATATCAACATATGTTGAAAACCCCATTGACAGCCATTATACAGCACTTACCTTGATTCCTCAGTTCTTGGTAGGGCTTTGAAGAGTGCAGACATGTCTTGGTCCACAGAAGATCACAACCACTGATCTCAGTGGGTAAGTATGGGGTAAGAGGGGGTGCAGGGAGGTGGGTGGACAGAGAGTGGGTTAGGATGGGGGAGGGATATGGGGAGATGATGAGAGATGATTTTCTTTTTTTTTTACAGATTAAAATAAAAAATGTTGGGGATAGTTTTCTTTTTTGATAGGTTTAAAAAAACATTACTTTGGGACACTGGGAGTGGGCTCCCCAGTGTCCCTCACTATGGGGGGGTTACTTCAGAAAGCCAACATGGGAATTGGGAACCCCTACGTAGACTATTTAAATATTTACAATAATGGGCTTGTAGGGGGCATCCAACACTGGGGTGGGTATCCTGGTATTGGAAAAACAGTATTTATTAATTTAATTATTTCAGCACACTGGTTTAGCGAGCACTTCGATGCAGGATTCTGCATTGAGAATGGGCCTTTGATGACAGTTCAATGCAGGATTGTGCATTGAAAATGGCAGTATGCAGGATTCTGTATTGAATAAATAAATAGAACATTGGGGACTGTTTTCTTTTTTTCAAGGAAAAGAAAATAAAATTTTGGGACACTGGGGGTGGGCTCCCCAGAGTCCCATATTACTGGATTGAAGGCCAACATGGGATTCCCCCCCCCATGTCAGCTTATTAAAAACAAAATAAAGGGCAAGAATCCCTTTTTGCAATTCTTTTCGCCAGCTGATCCCCATATACCTCCTCCCACCTTTGCCTTCTCCACTCTCTCAATCTACGACAAGGTCTCTGGATGCCATATTTTCTCATTCTACCTAGATACTGCACTTCTCCCCTTTCTTTACCTTCTATTCTAATTCCCCTCCCACCTCTCTTCCCCTTCCCTCTCACCCCTTAAAGCATTGTGTACATAATTTGCATTATTGATTTACTTTGTTCTGATGTAATTATTGATTGTGTATGTAGCTCCCTTGTTTTGTTTGTGACCTCTCCCTCTGAAGTGGAGCCTTTGTAAATGAGTGGTCTTACGCTCAAAGGTATTTGTAATCTGAGATTGAATAACTAAAATATAAAATAAAAAAATTAATTAAATAAATAAAGATCTGGCGAAAAGGGATCAGCTGATGAAAAGGGATTGCAGAAAGGGATTTTTTAAAGTTCCCTTTTTAAAGTAAAACAAACAAACAAAGGCATGGGCTGGTAGAGAACATCCCCCTCACCAAAACCCATGCCTTGTTTTTTAGAGAAGACAACCTTGGGACAAGTTGTGAGGTTTTGTTTTCTCCCCCCTCTAAAGGAGAAAACAAAATGGCAGCAGATGAACAGGGATTCTTTTGCGAAAAGGGATTTTCTCAGATTTACCAGTCCCTTTTCACAATCCCTGTTCACGAGCCATTCATGACCAGGAATCCTAGATCAAAATTGTGCATCTAACCCAAAGACTGAACTGAGCATGCTCAGAACCCAAAATTTCAAAATTTAATTACTTTGGAACGGGTTAATAATTTTCACCAATAAAATGCTGTATTATTCCTTAGGGCCACCTCTTTCTACCCTGAAACCTTTAAGCCAAAGTTTAAAACAGTGTGTGCGCAGTACAATATTGAAAAATGACCCTGACATTTGCCAAAAAAGCAAAAAAATGCATTTTGTGATGCTTTGCTGCACAAAACCTGCAAATTCAATCAAAACACAACTAGGCAAATCAAGAGATCTACCACCTGAGATTGTGTATTCCAAGTTTCATGCAAATCCGTTGAATGGTTGTGAAGTTATTAAAGTGCAAAATTTGGGGTTTAACATTAAACTACCTACTGAACCCTAACTATAAGGGCCCAATTGCACCCTTACAAAAAAAATTATATATAATTTTTTTTCTTTAAAAAAACTTTGTTAATGCATCAGTTAGGGTGAATACCACAGCAACAAAAGCAGGGAAGTGAGATGTTAGGGTTTCCAACTCTAACACCTCACCCCTAGGTTTCCCACCCCTATCACCCTCACCATCCCCCCACCCTCCACACATCAACAGGTGTCTGGGTGTGCATTCAGGTTATAGGCCAAACTTTCACCCCATTGTCCTGTACTGTAGCATGTTAGCTTGTTTATTTATTTTTTTTTTTTGCTTAAGATTTTATTATTTCAGAAATAAGTTTAACCATACATGTTGTATGCAAATGCAACACAGCCCACATATTCCAGGAAAATGATGTAAATGAAGAAATAGCTGCAGGCATGCCCAAACTCCCTCATACCAGGTTTACTACATATATCCTCTGTGTGTGTGTGTGTGTGTGTGTGTGTGTGTGTGTGTGTGTGTGTGTGTGTGCGTGTGTTCCTTGTTCCTTGGTAGTGACTGGATGACTTAAAACCTTTGAATAAAGGCCTACCTGATATAGCCTGGAGCATCAACTCTAGGAGGTGATTCTCAGAGTAGCTGTGGGAGGATCCCCTTAGCTAAGCATGCCTTCTCTACAACAAAAAAAGAATACTCTCAAAGCATCTTGACAGAACATAGCATGAAAATGTATCTACTGATAGCTATTGCTCATTAAACCCAAACTTTGTGGCTGCCTACTATATGTCCTGGGGTCAACTGGGAGGTCGCTGTCCAAGTTCGTGTTCTGGGGTGACAGAGGGATAGAGTGGAAGGGACCTTGTTGGTTCAGCCAATACCCTCTCTGGGCTTCGAGAAGGCCAGGAAGGGTTGCCAGCATGTGATGTAGGCTGGAAGGGTATTTGCCACTATGTGGGTCATTCTTGCCTAGTTGGCCATCTGTGCTAGGAAGTTAAGGACTTCAGAGTCAGGGAGGATCGTTTGTGTTTGCCGCTCATACAGAAAGAGCCACTTGGCCTGCATGCTCAAAACTGCCATCCATTTCTGCTTCTGAGCAGTAAGATGAGGGGTGGAAGCACACATGCATAAAAGCATCACCTCTGGTGTGAGGGGAATAGATTTCTGAAATATCTTAGAGCCCAGTGTGGTGACCTGGGTCTAAAATGGTTTAATCTCCAGGCAGTCCCACAATATATGGAGCAGGTCCCTTTTGTGAGTGTGGCATGTCCAGCATAGATCATCCTGGGTCAGTTTGGCTTTGTATAGAACCACAAGAGTCCTGTACCATGACTTCATGATTTTATTTTCAATGAGGGCACTCCTGGGGTCAGGGCAGGTTGTGTGGGTTAGCTTCTAGCGGGACCTCCAGTCCTGGTCAGCAATCTTTATCTTCAGGGAGGCTTACAATTTGGCCTTGGCTTGGGAGGATTGGGAGGGGATCCAGGCCCTAATGGCTGCATATATGTCACTGACATGTCCTCTCCTTAAGGACAACCATTGTGACATGGGTGAAGTGGGAGTGCCTGAGGTGCTTCACCTGGTAAATTCCCCAGCCATACTCCTGAGCTGGAGATATCTGCAAAAATCAGTGGGAGGAATCTACCATCTAGAGCACAGCCCCTGAAAGGTGTCCAGGACTCTCGCCACTGGTGTGTATATCTCAAGAAGGAGCTGCAGACTGACTTTAACCCAACTTGGTCATAGGATACGTTGTCATCCACTGTTATTTTCTGGTTCCCACATAGAAGGGCTAGATCAGGGAGGGGTTAGTATTCAATCTTCTGTGCAGCTTTTTCCAGTATACAATGGAGGGGCCCATTGTGGGGTGGGAAACCACTCTCCTTGGGGGCTTGTTGTAAAATATTAGGGAGAGGTGATCCATGTTGCTGTGTGATCTTTCCATGCCTAACCACTGAGGGGTATCTTGGGAGGGGTGTGTGAACCATTTATTCATTTGCGTGGCCTGAAACGCCCATTTATATTCTTCAAACCATGGGAGACACCACCTTTCTTCTGACCAGTGGGCCCTTATTTTGTTTTGGCTATACCTAGATTTTTTTCCTCCCACAAGAACCCCCCCACCCAAAAAATTGGGAACCGTTTTCTTTTTTTACAGGTACATTTTTAATAATATTTTGGGACACTGGGGTGTGGGTCTACCAGTGTTCAATAGTACTGGGTGGGTAGGACATAACTGGGAACACTGGGAGTGGACTCCTCAGTGTCCCACACTATTGGGGGGTCTAAATGCCGAAATGAGGATTGGGCACCCCGATGTTGGCAAACACATTTTTTTAATTAAAACATGTCTTGACCCCCTTGGAGGCAGGACAAGGACAAAATATCCTTTTATTAGGTAAACACCAACAAGTACCTAAACGAGGACCAAGAAATCTGATTCTTCTGTTATTTTGGCCAAAAAATGTCCAGAAAAGGTTAACAGCTTTAACAGGGGCCGATGATATTTTTTTCTTAAAGTAGTACCACAAATTGTATCAGTTTTTGCATAACAGTGCTGTTAGTTGTGCTAAAACTGCCACAGTTTGCACTAGTTTCACAAAAGTAGAGCCACAAATTTGCGACATTACCAACGGTCAATGCAGAAAAACATATTTCTGGTCAGTATTTTAAAAAACTAATGGTAGAATTGTGTTCCTCAGCCTCTGATTAGGAAAACACAACTGTTGGTGTTTACCAAGAGGCAGTATTTTTTTAATTTCAGTGTTTTTCTCCCTGTCGCTAACTGAAAACAAGACGATGGCAGCACTACTGTTCTGATTCATTTGCAGCAGCAAAAAGTTCTTTAGCGAAACCAGAAATTGCTTTCAAATGGCACATATAATTTTTCCCATAGGCTATAATGTCAAACTTTAATAACTTTTGAACAGATTAATATTTTTTCACCAAACTTTCAAAAGGCACAAGTGTGACACAGACCACATATACCCTACCAATTTCAGACCAGACCCCCAAGCTGTTTTGGAGATACCACGTGGCAAAGGATTTTCACCTAAATGGTAATTTTCACATTTTGTGACACTGTGCATCTCTGCAACCACACATCCAACTGGACCGCAATGTACCATATCAAAAGATCTATGATATCTGATGGCGTATGAAAAAGTTTGTGCGCATTTGTCATATGGTTGCAAAGTTGTTAAAGTGCAAAATTTGGGGTTTAACATGGAAGTGACCATTGAACCCTAACTATACTGGCACTACCATGCCAGTACTATATATATATATATATATATATATATATAGATACACATACATATATATACATATATATATATTTTTTTTTACAACTTATGTGCTGGGATAAATGCCAGTATAAAAAGTAATATCTGTAGAAGCCAGTGAAGATAACACTGATATCTTCATGTTCCTGTATGTCATCATGATATCTTAACACTCCTATACGTCATCCTGTTATCTTTTAAACTCCTCTACGTAATCTCCAAGAAATCCTATTAGTCCTCACAGGAAATTCAGCTGTTCTAAAGCTCTGCCTTTTAATTACCTCACCCCTGTCCCCCTACCAATGTGACTCTTACATCTGGTTGACCCTGCCATCAGTTTAAAACCATGTTTTATTAAAAAAAACTTATCTGGTTGATCCTGCCATTTTGCCCTAGTCTCACCAAAACAGTTTAATTCCCGATGTCCTTTATTTCTAGTGTGACCGAGCGGCTTCAGTATATTACTGTGAGTACCTCTTACACATCTAAACAAAGCACTGTCTCTTCAAAATGGTGCAAATGCAGTCCCTTTTTATTAATTTTCCTGGGCTTGCTAAGTAAGAATCAGGCTGCAGTAAAAACCGAACAGAGAGTGAGGAACCCGGCATGTCGGCAGCTTCAGAGAAGTGAAAGTAAGCGTGAGCGAGTTCCTTGCTCTCTGTTCAGTTTTAACTGCAGCCTGTTTTTTACTTAGCAAGCCCAGGAAAATTAATAAAAAAGGACTGCATTTCTACCATTTTGAAGAGACAGTGCTTTGTTTTAGATGGGTGTGAGGTACTCACTGTAACGTACTGAAGCCGCTCGGTCACACTACAAGTTAAGGACATCAGGAATTAAACTATTTTTGTGACACAAGGGAAAAATGGAAGGATCAACCAGATAACGTTTTCAACAGCTTAATAAATTTCTAAAAGCCACAGAACTTTTTCTTAATTTACAAAGAAAGTGTTTTCTTTTAAATATCTGCCCGCTTAACTGAAAACTCTTTGGTCAAGCTACATTTATATTACAACTCCTCAGTGAGACCAGGGGGGAAATAACAATCAACCAAATAATGGATTTTTAATAATCATATCTTTACCAATTATGACAGGACCAATGCAGGGGAGGGGGGGAGCCGCTCCTATTCCTGCCTCATAACTTATGTGCAGTATTGTTGTTAAGTATCCGATGTGGTCAGTTCTGCAGTGAGTGGGGGCAAAACATATCTGGGAGTCATGCTGGGGGCCCAGCACATAAGTTGTATAAACAGAACATGACATGGCCTGACTGAAGATATCATATTTATCTTCACTCAAGGCCAATGACATCAAGATATCTCACTCGTGGCTTCGCCACTCGTGAGATATCATGATATCATTGGCCTCTCATGAAGATAAATATGATATCTTCAGTCAGGCCATGTCATATCCCCTATATATACACACATATATATATATATATAGATATATATATAAAAACTAGAAATAAGTGCGTAAATTTTATATCGTGCTCTGAAGTCATGTCCCCTGATCACGCCTATAAAGTTTAGTTTATTGTTCTAAGAATTACTACCTTTGAGCCAGAGGCTCTTTTACAAAGGTTCCACGTCAATTAGGTACAGTACAAAAGGTTACATAGATAACACAACAATTTGTGTTGTGTCAAGAGCAAGAAAACATATACAAATACATATCAAATCACTTGTGCAAAAGGACATGAGATATCAATAATCACATTTTTATTACAAGAAAGAAGTCATGCCAGATTAGGAGAAACAAATAGGAAAAAGTCCAGAACAGAGAGGGTAAGTGAAAGGTGTGGGAGCAGACAATAGCAGGAGAAAAGGTTTCCCAAACATGTCTTTGTCAAATAACGGAACGGGTGGGTAGTGAAAAAATAAGAGGTTTAATCAGGGCAGTCACAGGAGCTGGAGGTGGCAAGGTGAGAGAAAAGCCTTGATTTGAAAATACCTAGAGAGGTGGAGGCAGTAATATGAGTGCTGAGGGCATTTAGCCAGCTGGGGGCATGATAGGCAAATGATCTTTGTCCCTGAGAAGTCCGGCATTGGGGGACTTGGAGAGGCTGGTGTTCTGATCTTCTGGTAAAATGGGTGCTAGCGTTCGGGCATAACAGGTCTTGGATACAGGGTAGAGTGAGGCCCAGAGTGGATTTTTTTGCCATCAGGCAGGTAAGGTACTTTATCCGGTTTGAGAGTTGCAACCAACCTGAGTCAGCATAGAGTTCACATGTGTGGGTACGTCGATGTGCACCAGTGAGCAGCCGACAGGCCTTATTTAGGGATGTTGTAATGGACTAATGCCTAGTAGTGGCAGATCCATATATAACTAAGCCATAGTCAACGACTGAGATGATAGAGGATTGATGGCAATCCTCAGTGCAGAATGGGTAAGAAGCTGTCGGTCCCGATGCAGAATCCCAATTAGCTGATTAATAGTTTTGCTGTACTATCAATGTGAGTTGCAAAGGTTAGACCTTGATCAAAGTTGATTCCAAGATATTTGAAAATTGGCACTTGTTCAAGGGTATTTCCCACGTATGTATTAATGGTGAGTGGGACTTGCCGTTTCTTGTTTTGCGGGTTAGAGAAGAGCATGGATTTAGTTTTTTTGTGGTTTAGAACCAGCTTATGTTCAAGGAACCACATCTCAACTTTGGAAAAAGCATGCTGAAGGTTGAAAGTAATGTGCACTGATCTCTTTAAGATCAGCTGATACAGTATAGTTGCTGATTGTTACAGCAGACTTGTTACAGCAGAATTGTTGACTGGTTGCGGTTCTTATTCTACAGCTTTAGTGCTTTATTTCAAGATGTCTTTGATTAACTCACCTCGTAGTGTGGGCACAAAGTGAGATTTTTCAGCTTTGCAAACCAGCAACTTGGATGTCGATATTCTTTCAGTGACAGATGGCATCTCCAATTTAATGGCAGAGACTGTGACCAAAGAGCTAGCTGTTGCCTTTTCTTCTTCAATCATACCTTGCCAAAACCTAAACTTGCACCGTAGTGATTATGAGTCTTTTTTTTTTCAGATGATGCTGGAGGTGAATGAAGCAGCAAAATGCAAGCCGCAAAGAGCTCTGTAGCTGAAACTGAGCCCAGATTCAGAAAAAGGATTTTTGTTTTTGTTTTGTTTCTTCACTGTATTCTTGAATAAAGCTTGACTTACCCTTCCACTTGTCTTGTTTTTTGGGAATATTCCACATCATAACATAGTAGAGGTTCAACATTTACATGAAAAAGTTTTTGTCGGTAACCAGGAAGTAAAACCCACTGACCACATGATCCCAAATTACCGAATTGTATCAGTGAGTTTAGTCCTTACCTTTCCTTAACCCCCGTAGGTGGATCATAATGCAGAAGTCAGATCTAAAGTACAAGTAAACTTAAAACTATTCATAATTATTCTCTTCTTTGTACACTTTAGACCTTGTAATGTACCACTTTGAGCCAAGGTAAGAGGGGTACTTGAACTGTGGGCTTGAGTGGTGGTGGCTTGCCACGTCAAGTCACTGAGTATCTAACGTGTGGCTATACAGCAGTTTCTCTAACTTCAACACTGGTACACTTACTTTTGTGTACTTATATGTAAGTTGTTACAGTAGGTAAATGGAATACAAATGTAAAAATACAGTACCTTAATCGAAATAATGAACTTATGCTGCCTTCAGTTACTAATCTTTGCTGTCTAAATAATTTCACTGAACAACACTCACCACTGAAGACAGTGAAATTATTTTTACAGTGAAACTTTCTAGTTCTACAGTATCTACAGTATATATATATGTGTATATAATCATTGAAAAAAGCTATGTTAATGCATCAGTTAGGGTTGAGGATAAAGAGATAAAGGTAAGGAACTATGATATTAGGATTTCCAACCCTAACACCCTACCCACACACTGGAGTCAGAAAATTAAACATGAGGTGTGCTGTGATGATCTCAAGCCTAAAGCTCAATTATAGGGGCATGACTACAACCCTTTAATATACACATTCCATGTTTAAAAAAGTTGACATGGTACAGTACAGGAGAAAGGGGTGAGAGTTAGGACCGACAACCCTAAGGCACACCCTGATGTGTGTTGCTCTGTGGAGGGTGGATGTGGGGTGGGGTTGGGTGGAAGGGAGGTGTAAGAGGCTAAACCCTGAAGTCTCATTTCCCTACTTTTGTCATTTCAACCCTAACTGATGCATTAACGAAGTTTTTTTAAATTTATTTCCTTACTTTTTGAGATAATATAATAGTATATTTATTTTGCTGTGGGAGTGCAGGGTCCGATGCACATATGTATCTAGCTGTGAAACACGGGGGTTTCCAGCCCCTGCACTTCCACACATCAAGTTACAAGCAGGCATAGCAAAATTGCAACAAACAGTCATAACAGTGCAAGAGATAGTCATAACTGTGCCATTTTAAATAATTTTCATCCCCAAATGCTCAACATAACCTTCATATCGCCCTGCGGCATGTATCCAGTACAGACAACTTTCAAATCCCAGTTGAAAAGCAATTCTGCACAACTGCAATGCCATTATGTGCCAAAGGTGTGGAAAAACATTTTTCACAGGATTTGAAAAATGACAGCTGTACTGTTCATCAGGTGGTGTGAAAAATGGCAATGTTGAAAATTAGGAGTGAAAATATGATAAATTGCCAAAGTTATGGGAGTGCATAGAAAAATTCCAATGACCATGCATAACCCAGGCATGTTTAAGTATTTTTATACCAAATTTTGAACATGGCCTTTCTGGGACACCACCTCATGAGCACTGACACTGTCATTTCATTACTCAGTCCCGAAAGGTTATTTCGTGCAGCAACTGCTCCATTTTGCACCACTGCTGTGTAAACACATTTTGGGCATGATGTGAGAAATGACAGTTGTACTGTTCATGAGGTGATGTGAAAAACTGGCAATGTTGAATATTTGTAGTGAAAACATTAAAATTTGTCAAAGTTACATGTGTGCGTAACGAAATTTCAATGATCGTGTGTAACTCGGGCGTTTTTAGCTTTGTTTGCACCAAATTTTAAACATGGCCTTTTTGGGACTCCACCTCATGAATAGTGGCACTGGGATTTTATTACTCCATCCAAAAAGGTGATTTCACACAGCAACAGCACCATTCTGCACCACAGCTGTGAAAACATGTTTCAGGCAGGATGTGAAAAATGACAGCTGTAGTGTTCATGAGGAGGTGTGAATAAATGTCAGTGTTGAAAATCTGGAATGAAAATATTAAAACCTGGCAAAGTTATGAGCATTCATAGAAGTTGCACAATGCACACTAGTAATGCAGTCATTTTTGCAATTTTTTGCACCAAATTTTCAACATGGACTTTTTTGGAACCCCCCCCCCAATGAATACTGCCATTGTAATTTCGCTAGCTGGTCCCAAAAGGTAATTCCATGCAGCAACTGCAAAATCACCTTTCCTGATCAAGTAATGAAGTGACAGTGTCAGTGCTCATGAGGTGGAGTCCCAAGAACTCCATGTTGAAAATTTGGGGTCAGAATTCCTACAAATGGCTGAGATATCAACATATGTTGAAAACCCCATTGACAGCCATTATACAGCACTTACCTTGATTCCTCAGTTCTTGGTAGGGCTTTGAAAGTGCAGACATGTCTTGGTCCACAGAAGATCCACAACCACTGATCTCAGTGGGTAAGTATGGGGTAAGAGGGGGTGCAGGGAGGTGGGTGGACAGAGAGTGGGTTAGGATGGGGGAGGGATATGGGGAGATGATGAGAGATGATTTTCTTTTTTTTTTACAGATTAAAATAAAAAATGTTGGGGATAGTTTTCTTTTTTGATAGGTTTAAAAAAACATTACTTTGGGACACTGGGAGTGGGCTCCCCAGTGTCCCTCACTACTGGAGGGGGGTTACTTCAGAAAGCCAACATGGGAATTGGGAACCCCTACGTAGACTATTTAAATATTTACAATAATGGGCTTGTAGGGGGCATCCAACACTGGGGTGGGTATCCTGGTGTTGGAAAAACAGTATTTATTAATTTGATTATTTTGGCACACTGGTTTAGCGAGCACTTCAATGCAGGATTCTGCATTGAGAATGGGCCTTTGATGACAGTCCAATGCAGGACTGTGCATTGAAAATGGCAGTATGCAGGATTCTGTATTGAATAAATGAATAGAACATTGTGGACTGTTTTCTTTTTCAAGGAAAAAAAATAAAATTTTGGGACACTGGGGTGGGCTCCCCAGAGTCCCATATTACTGGATTGAGAGAGGCAACATGGAGTTCCCCCCATGTCAGCTTATTAAAAACAAAATAAAGGGCAAGAATCCCTTTTGCAATTCTTTGCCAACTGATCCCATATACCCTCCCACCTTTGCCTCCCCACTCTCTCAATCTATGACAAGGTCTCTGGCTGCCATATTTTCTTATTCTACCTAGATACTGCACTTCTCCTCTCTTTACCTTCTATTCTAATTCCCCTCCCTCCTCTCTTCCCCCTGCCCTCTCACCCCTTAAAGCATTGTGTACATAATTTGCATTATTGATTTACTTTGTTCTGATCTAATCATTGATTGTGTATGTACCTCCCTTGTTTTGTTTGTGACCTCTCCCTCTGAAGTGGAGCCTTTGTAAATGAGTGGTCTTACGCTCAACGGTACTTGTCATCTGAGATTGAATAAATAAAAAATAAAATAAAAAAAGTAATAAAATAAATAAAGATCTGGCAAAAAGTGATCAGCTGGTGAAAAGGGATTGCAGAAAGGGATTTTTAAAGTGCCCTTTTTAAAGTAAAACAAACAAACAAAGGCATGGGCTGGTAGAGGACAACCCCCTCACCAAAACCCATGCCTTGTTTTTTAGAGATGACAACCCTGGGACAAGTTGTGAGGTTTTGTTTTCTCCCCTTGCTAAAGGAGAAAACAAAATGGCAGCAGACGAACAGGAATTTTTTTGTGAAAAGGGATTTTCTCAGATTCACCAGTCCCTTTTCACAATCCCTGTTCACGAGCCATTCATGACCAGGAATCCTAGATCAAAATTGTGCATCTATCCCAAAGACTGAACTGAGCATGCTCAGAACCCAAAATTTCAAAACTTAATTACTTTGGAACGGGTTAATAATTTTCACCAATAAAATGCTGTATTATTCCTTAGAGTCACCTCTTTCTACCCTGAAACCTTTATGCCAAAGTTTAAAACGGTAAAAGTAGTACAATATTGAAAAATGACCCTGACATTTGCCAAAAAGCAAAAATGCATTTTGTGATGCTTTGCTGCACAAAACCTGCAAATTCAATCAAAACACAACTAGGCAAATCAAGAGATCTACCACCTGAGATTGTGTATTCCAAGTTTCATGCAAATCCGTTGAATGGTTGTGAAGTTATTAAAGTGCAAAATTTGGGGTTTAACATTAAACTACCTACTGAACCCTAACTATAAGGGCCCAATTGCACCCTTATAAAAAAAAATTATATATATGTATTTTTTTTTCTAAAAAACTTTGTTAATGCATCAGTTAGGGTGAATACCACAGCAACAAAAGCAGGGAAATGAGATGTTAGGGTTTCCAACTCTAACACCCCACCCCTAGGTTTCACACCCCATCACCCTCCCCATCCCCCCACCCTCCACACATCAACAGGTGTCTGGGTGTGCATTGAGGTTATAGGCCAAACTTTCACCCCATTGTCCTGTACTGTAGCATGTTAGCTTGTTTATTTATTTTTCTTTGTTTAAGATTTTTATTTCAGAAATAAGTTTAACCATACATGTTGTATGCAAATGCAACGCAGCCCACATATTCCAGGAAAATGATGTAAATAAAGAAATAGCTATAGGCATGCCCAAACTCCCTCATACCAGGTTTACAACATATATCCTGTATGTCGGTGTGTGTGTTCCTTGGTAGTGACTGAATGACTTAAAACCTTTGAATAAAGGCCTACCTGATATGGCCTGGAGCATCAACTCTAGGAGGTGATTCTCAGAGTAGCCGTGGGAGGATCCCCTTAGCTGAGCATGCTTTCTCTACAACAAAAAAAGAATACACTCAAAGCACCTTGACAGAACATAGCATGAAAATGTATCTACTGATAGCTATTGCTCATTAAACCCAAACTTTGTGGCTGCCTACTATATGTCCTGGGGTCAGTGGGGAGGTCGCTGTCCAAGTTCGTGGTCTGGGGTGACAGAGGGATGGAGTGGAGGGGACCTTGTTGGTTCAGCCAGTCCCCTCTCTGGGCTTCGAGAAGGCCAGGAAGGATTGCCAGCATGTGATGTAGGCTGGAAGGGTATTTGCCACTATGTGGGTCATTCTTACCTAGTTGGCCATCTGTGCTAGGAAGTGAAGGAATTCAGAGTCAGGGAGGATCATTTGTGTTTGCTGTTTACACAGAATAAGCCACTTGGCCTGCATGCTCAAAACTGCCATCCATTTCTGCTTCTGAGCAGTAAGATGAGGGGTGGAAGCACACATGCATAAAAGCATCACCTCTGGTGTGAGGGGAATAGATTTCTGGAGTGTCTTGGAGCCTAGTGTGGTGACCTGGGTCCAGAATGGTTTAATCTCCAGGTAGTCCCACAATATATGGAGCAGGTCCCTTTTGTGAGTGTGGCATGTCCAGCATAGATCATCCTGGGTCAGTTTGGCTTTGTATAGAACCACAGGAGTCCTGTACCATGACTTCATGATTTTATTTTCAATGAGGGCACTCCTGGGGTCAGGGCAGGTTGTGTGGGTTAGCTTCTAGCGGGACCTCCAGTCCTGGTCAGCAATCTTTATCTTCAGGAAGGCTTACAATTTGGCCTTGGCTTGGGTGGATTGGGAGGGGATCCAGGCCCTAATGGCTGCATATATGGCACTGACATGTCCTCTCCTTAAGGACAACCATTGTGACATGGGTGAAGTGGGAGTGCCTGATGTGCTTCACCTGGTAAATTCCCCAGCCATACTCCTGAGCTGGAGATATCTGCAAAAATCAGTGGGAGGAATCTCCCAACTAGAGCACAGCCCCTGAAAGGTGTCCAACACCCTCGCCGCTGGTGTGTATATCTCTTGAAGGAGCTGCAGACTGGCCTTAACCCAACTTGGCCATAGGATATGTTGTCATCCACTGTTATTTTCTGGTTCCCCCATAGAGGGTCTAGATCGGGGGGGGTAGTATTCAATCTTCTGTGCAGCTTTTTCCAGTACACAATGGAGGGGCCCATTGTGGGGTGGGAAACCACTCTCCTTGGGAGCTTGTTGTAAAATATTAGGGAGAAGTGATCCATGTTGCTGTGTGCCCTTTCCATGCCTAACCACTGAGGAGTATCTTGGGAGGGGTGTGTGAACCATTTATTCATTTGCGTGGCCTGAAACACCCATTTATATTGTTCAAACCATGGGAGACACCACCCTTCTTCTGACCAGTGAGCCCTTATTTTGTTTTGGCTATACCTAGATTTTTTTTCTCCCACAAGAACCCCGTACCACGGAATCAATCTTACTGAACCATCCAGAATGAAGCAGGAGTGAAGGCTGAGACAGGATGTACGTAATCTTTGGGGTTATGACCATCTTTATGGCAGTGCTATTCCCCACAAGGGTGAGCTGGAGGGGTCTCCATCTGACAAGTTCCATGTGTATAGCAGTTAGCAGGGGTTTAAGGTTTGCCTCCCATATCTTAGTTAGATTCAGAGTGATTTGGATTCCCAGGTGCCTAAAGCCCTCTGGGGCCCACCTTAAATTATGGGCTGAGGCCATTGATGGAGCACACTTGCTGTTAAGTGGTGGGACCTCTGTTTTGGTTGGATTCAGCTGTAGGCCAAAGTATCTGGCAAAATTGGATAAAACCTCCAAAAGGCGGGGGGGGGGGTTCAAGTGTTTGAGATCTGTCAAAGGGATCAGGAGGTCATCTGCATACAGTAGGGTGGAGTGCTCCTCTTCTCCAATGGCCGCTCCCTTGATTTGGGTATGCTGTCTTATGGTCTCAACCAAGGGTTCCACGGCCAAGACAAAGAGGAGGGGAGATAAGGAGCAGCCCTGTTGTGTACCTGTCCTGGGGGGGGGAACATAAGCAAGCTAGTTAACACTCTAGCCATGGGAGAATGGTAGAGTGTCCTGATCCAGGCCTGAAATCCCTCACCAAACCCCATAGCCATCAGGACTTGCTGGACAAAGTCCCACTCCAGGGAGTCAAAAGTCTTCTCGAAATATATCGCCACCACAGCTGCGGAGGAAGGGAGACCTTTGGCCATGTGCATCAGGTTCAGCAGAGACCGGATGTGGTCCGTACTATACCAGCCTTTCACGAAATCTACCTGTGAGGAATGTAAGATCTTTGGGAGGAGGAGGTTGAGTCTGGTGGCAAGAATTATGGACAAAACCTTGCTGTTTGTGTTCAGCAAAGAGATGAGCCTATAACTAGTGGCTTTTTGAGGGTCTTTTTCCTTTTGTGGGAAGACAGTGATTATTGCCTCATGGAAGGATGGGGAGAGGGCACCATCCTCGATGCTGAGGAGAAGACCTGCAAGAGGACCGGGATGACCATCTTTTGCAGTAACTGTCAGACTTCAGTTGGAAAACAGTCTCCGCCTGGCACCTTCCCAATCTTCAAAGTCCGAAGGGTCAGGGCCACTTCTTCTATTGTAAGAGGGGCATCTAGAGCCTCCAGCTTGGTGGGGGGTTAGCGTGGGGAGGCTGAGGCCCTGCAGAAAGGGGGCACCCCTTCAGGATTGGGGGCCCTGGATGAGGTATAGAAATGGGAGTAGAAATCAGTCATTATGGCATTTGTGCTCTCTGTCTTACTTTGTACCTTACCCTGCCTGTCTATCAGCCCGACTCTGTAAATTTCAGTTTGTTGTTTTTTTAAGCGATAGGCTAGGACTATCCCACCTTTTTCCCCTCCCTTCCAGTATTTATGTTTTAGGTGGAGTATAGAGACCTCAGCCTTTCTTGAAGGCAGCACACTGACCTCCATTCTGAGGGCTGTCACAATGGAGCCATCCTGCGATTGAAGGGAAGGGTTTGGCTGGATTTTAAAATGGGCCTCCACCTCGCTCAGCTGTTTCTCCAGCTCCCTGAGCTGCTGATCCCTTTTTCTCTGTCTTCTGTGGGCAAAGCCCATTATTGCTCCTCTCAGGGTGGCCGTGAAGGCTTCCCATGTGACACCCGAGGAGGTGTCTGAGATGGGGTTTTCTTGGAAAACAAAGGCTGGTCTCCTTTTGTAGCCAAGGGGAAAGTCTGGGTCCCTTAACAGGAGGGGGTTCAGCCTCCAAGAGGGGGAAGGGAAGTAGGATGGGCCCCATGTGAAGCTGAGCTGAACTGGGGCGGGGTCTGAGATCACAATAGGGTGAATGGTAGCATCCAGCACGGCCTTGGTGATATCCGGGGATGACAACCAGAAGTCAAGACAACTGTAAGAGCCATGTACCAGAGAGTAAAAGGAATAGTCCCGGTCCCTGGGGTACAATACCCTCCAGATGTCTGTCAGAGCCATATCCTGCTGCAGCTGTGCCAGCATGTTGGCTCCCCTTATGCGTGACTCAACCTTATTTGAACTTCTGTCCATATGGGGGGTCAGGGGTGAGATTGAAATCTCCCTCTATAAGAAATGTGATTCTGTCCTTAGATCATACCCCTAGCTCATGGGCTACTTTGTGAAAGAAAGTGTGTGAGTCTTTGTTTGGGTCATATATGCTCCCCAAACATAGGGGGCTCTTTGGGTGACCATCAGTTCCAGCACCCACCTCCCTTCAGGGCCAGTCACTGTCTTAGAGATGGTCCAGTGAAGATTTTTATGTACTAACATTGCCCCCCCCTTTCCCTAGTGAGCAGTGAGGTGTGGAATACCTGACCCACCCATTCCCTACACAGCCTTTCATGATCCCAGGGGTTGAGTTTGGTCTCCTGCAGGAAGGCTAGGCTGGCCCAGTCTTTTGAGGTGGGAAAGGACTTGTTTACTTTTTGTGGGGTATTCCGACCCTGCACATCCCATGTGATAGCTGAGATGTCACCCATTAGGGGATTGCAAAGAAAACAAGCGTAAATGGAGAATGTATACTGTAAGACAGACTGTGGGGCAGCTAGCCTCCTCCTGTAGTACCAAGAGTAGTGCAGCAGTTAGCCCCAGAGATAGGACGGCACACAGATCACCTTGCCTAGCTAGATCAGTAGCACCATTTGCAGTTATTTTGAGCATTTCGAGTAACAACCAAATTGTGAACATAATTAAGTAACAGTAACAACTATTTACATATAAACATAAGTAAGCAGTGTAGGAGTGTGAAGATGAACAGGTGGCCGCAGCTGGCAGCTGAAGGCCTACCTCCACCCCCTGGGCATTCCCATTGATTTTGAGTTTGGGCATTCCTGCTAAGAGGTCCCCAGTGGTATCAACCCTGGGGACATGCTTCTGCCTTGGTAGGGTCTTACTGAGCAGAGAGGTGTTCCCTGCCTGTGCCTTCAAAGTAGAGCAGCATGGAGTGAAGACTGTGCAGAGCAGTACTCATAGACTCTTTGTTCCTCCCCTCCAGTGGTGGGGGTGATGAGTGGGAGGGAGGGGGGAGGAGTGATGAGGGGTTCCAGGTGGACATGGATCTCACCAGTATATCCTGCAGCCCAGTGCACCAACCTCTGCAGCAGCAGAAGTGAGGTCAAGCACATGGGTCATCCTGGGCTTGGGGATGTCAGTGAACCAGGGAAACAGGACAGGGCTATCGGATCTGGGGAGGATTCATAGTGCAGCTAAGTAGTGACCTATGGAGCTATAGTTAAAAGGTGGGAGGGCAACTCCCCCTAGGATTTGGACAGGCTCTGGCTAAAAGCCCACCAGCCTTATTATGCCCCTTGCATGCTTGAACCCCCCCCACTAAAATGAGTGATTAGTACCAGCCCCCTTTGTGGCAGAGATATATTCCCTTTAGGATTGCTGTGGTAGGAAACAAAAACAGAAAACTACTGTCCAAGATGGAACACTAGGGGACAGCAGCCAGAGTCTCCCTACTGTGCTAATTTCACATAATGCGTTCTTTGTATCTCACAGGGTACAGCTTGGTCTGGGATATCTTGGCTGCCAGCCATCCACCAGAAAAGATCCTGCCACAGTTTGCAGCAAGGGTATGGACTGGGAAGTGGGCCTGCAGCAGCTGAGAGAGGCCCAGTTGGCAGGTGTAGATCATCTTCTCCAGTTGGTAATCTGTTTAAAGTCGCCAAGGCAAAGCTCCATACAAAAAGAAAGGGAGTCATGTTCCAGAGGTATGAAGCCAAAAGAAAGGAGCCATTTCTGTCTCGGTGAGGGTGAGATAAGAGGGAGTAGCAGGTGGAGAGGGAGCGATTGCACGAGTCTCAGGCTGTGGGGCCTAGGCCAGGCTGAGGAGAAAACTTGAAACATAGATGCCTCAGCTGTGGTTACTACATGCTCCCCTCCTTACTGGTTGTTCCAGAACAGAGGGACAGGGTTACAAGGAAGGTCACTACTTAACTGACCAGTGATCTTTCACAGGAGATTCTGGTTGGAGGTTCTTAGGTCGCTCCAGAGATGTTGTGCGAGGACTGAGGGAGGTACTCCAGAGGGAAGGAGGTGAAGGCTTCGATGAGAGCACTCCTGGAGACTTTTGTTCAGAACTTCTCATCTGAGCCACCCAAGAGCTATGCAACAGTGGTGGATGGGTCTGCTACTGCAGGGAAGCTCCTTGGTGGGCACTGGTTGGGGTCCTGGAGGTTTTTGGCTGCAGCTCCAGTGATCAGGAATGGAGGGCATCAAAATGGTTCTCCGTTGGAATACCGGAGACGGCTGTGCTGGGCTGAAACTCCATGCTGCGCTCTTCTTCCCTTTCTTTCTCAGCTGTGCGGATCCTTTCTGCTGGATGATCCCTTTTCCCATGGTGTCTGGAGGGGTGTCTTTACCGGCTGGTGCCAGGGGGCACCTCCCACTGGATATCAGAGGTCGGGTTCCAGTCTTTCCCCCAGGATGTGTGCTGAGGGGACCTTCGGCCTAGATTGGTGAAGTCTGCATGAGTATCCTCACATTAAGGGGGCCACGTCCTGAACTCTGTTGGTCATGTCCATTTGAGAAAATCCATTACAGCTTTTGGAGAGGCAGAACTCAACAGGACACCATTATATTCCAGTTTCATGGTTGCTGGATATCTGAGTGAAAAGGTAAACCCAATCCTGTGCATTGCATGGCATGCCTTAGTGTAGGTGCACCTTTTGTCAGACAGTTCTTAATAGTCTGGGTAAATGTTTATTTTGTGAGACTGCCAGATTAGTTGTTTAATTTCTCAGGATCTAGCCATAATCATCTCCTTCTTCCTGTAGTCTAGAAACCTGGCAATTATCGGAAAGAGGTTCCTCCGTAGTTTGTGGCATTGGGGCAAGCTTGTGGTGGGCCCTCTCCACCTGCAGTAGTTTATTCATATCCATATTAAGCAACTCAGCCAGGGCTTGCTACAGGAACAGATCAGTGCAGTGGCCCTCAACCTGTTCTGGGAACACCAGGAACCGGAAGTTGTTCCGCCTCCCCCGGTTCTCCAGGTCATCTAGCTTGTCTTGTAGTTTTTGGTTGAGAGCCTAGTGCTCCCGGAGGGTGGCTGTATTTTCCTGGGCCCTAGTTTCTGTAGCTGCAGCTCTCTTTTCATTCTGAAACATTCTTGTCTCTAAAGATTACAGGACTTGAGATGTGTGGTTGGTGACTCTTGTAACTTGGGCCATTTGTGATAAGAGCTGTCCAAACATTTCTTCCTCAGAGGCATTGTCCCACATCACAGGCTGAGGGGGCTGAGCCATGCTGTGTTTGATTTGGGCCCCACTAACCTTCGGTTGTCAGGTGAATCAGTGCAGAAGTATTGCAATATTGGTATTGATGCATTCCTTGTGATGCTCTGCAGAGGTCTGTGTCGATTAAAATAAAAAAAAAGTTTCAGTATGCAGTAGGATAGTTCCTGGATTCAACCTCAAGGCAGTATAGCCTGTAGCTTATGCTGCCATCTTGGTTAGTGCCCCTAATGGCAGTCCTGTAAGCTTGTTTATATGTGAAATGGGGTGAAAGTTGGGCCAGAAAACCCAATGGCACACCCCGATGCCTGTTGGTGTATGGAGGGTGGGGGGGAATGGGAAAGGTGGTAGGGGTGGGAAACCTGGAGGTGGGGTATTATGATTGGAAACCCAATTGCCCCATTTCCCTGCTTTTTTCACTGTCATATTCACCCTAACTGATGCATTAATGAAGTTTTTTGCAAAGAATTTCCCTTCTTTCTCAGACAGTATAGTTGTATTCTCATTTTACTACCAGAGTGCAGGGTCCAAAGGACCCTTTGCTCCCATATCTCCATCCAGATAGTGCAACAGTGTCCATATGTCACAGTGGGAGCATAGGGTCCTTTGGACCCTGCGCTCCCACCCCCCACAGATGCACATATGTATCTAGCTGTGGAAACACAGGGATCTCCGGCCCCTGCACTTCCACGCATTGTTACAGTATGAGCAGGCATAGTGAAATTACAAAAAATAGTCATAACTGTGCCATTTCAAATAAATTTCACCCCAAATGTTCAACATATCCTTCTTAGCACTTCACCACATGTACCCTGTACAGCAGCAAACTTTCAAATCCCTGTCAAAATATAATTCCGTGCAGCTGTATTATCATTTTTTGTGCCACAGTTGCGTAAAAACATTTTTAGTAGGATCTGAAAAATGACAGCTACACTGTTCATGAGGTGGTGTGGAAAAATGGCAATGTTAAAAATGTGAAATGAAAAATTGGCGAAGTTACGAGTGTACGTAGAAACTGCGCAATGCTCGTCCGTAACACTTTTTTGGGGGAATTTTTTCACCAGATTTTCAAAACCAGCATTTTGGGACCTCCCCTCATGATCAATGCAACTGTGATTTTGTTAATCAATCCCAAAAGTTGCTTTCACAAAGCAACAGTGCCATTCTGCACCACAGGTGCGAAAACACATTCCAGGCAGAATGTGCAGAATGACAGCTGTACTTTTCATGAGGAGGTGTGAAAAAATGACAATGTTGAAAATCTGAAATAAAAATATTTAAAATGGCTGAAGTTACAAGTGTGCATAGAAACTGCTCAATGCACACTCGTAATGCAGTCATTTTGGGGATTTTTTTAACCAAATTTGCAACATGGGATTTTTGGGACCCCCACCTCATGAACAGTGGCACTGTCATTTCAAGACTCAGTTCTGAAAGATGATTCCATGCAGTGACTGCGAAATCACCTTTCAGACTGAGAAATTAAATGACAGTGTCAGTCTTCACTAGCTGGGGTTCCAAGCACCCCATGTTGAAAATTTGGTGCAAAAATTCCTAAAAGTGGCTGAGATTGAAACCCTTAATTGACTCCCGTTATACAAATTGTCTTTGATTCTTCAGTTTGCAGCTGCACTTTGAAGAGTGCAAGACATGTGTCCCGGTCCTAAGAAGATGACAGAGTCAATCTCAAGAGGTAAGTATAGGGTAAGGGGGTGTGTGGAGAGGTGATTGCATGGAGGAGGGTGGGGATGGGGGGAGTGGGGAGATGATGAGGGACTGTTTTCTTTTTTGCTGGGTTAAATAAAAGACTTCAGGGACGGTTTTCCTCACTTACAGGTATAAATATAATTTGGGCACATTGGGGTGGGCTCCCAGTATGCCACATGTGTTGGGGGCATACATGATGCCAACAGGGGGACTGCGCATCCCAGTCATCAATGAAAGATGGTGGTGGAGGTGGGGGGGCATCTGACACCGGGAGTGGGCATCCCATGTCAGAAAGTTTTAAAAAATCCATTTGGGGCACTAATGAGCTGGTTAACTGGTAAGATGTGCTCCTACCTTGCTCCTCTTCGTCGGGGGATTAAAACAGAATAAAAGTATCAGTTCGCTTCCAATTTTGATCAAAAATTCATAGGACTGAGTGGCAAATGTGTGATGGATGAGTATTTAACCTCAGGTCCCAGCAAGAGTCAGTGGACAGCAGCTAAAATGGGCAAGAAAAGTGCATCCAGTGGGCAGAGTGAATGACAGAGCTTGATTTTGCTCTCTGCTGCAGGAATAACTGCGTTAGGCTGTGAGTTAAATGGCCAGGTTGTGACAGCCCTCGAACCCAGATTCAACGACAAAATACAAGAATTCCTTACCCAGCAATCTGCCCAGGTGCTTCATCTCAATGAGGCGGAGGAGAGAATTTCCAGATTGGAGGATGAAATGCAGGGTGCCCCACAGAAAATCCTAGCATTGCAGAGAGAATTAAAAGAGATGAAGGAGGCAGCTGATTGCCAGGATAATTGTCACTGGAGGCTTAACCTCTGTCTAAGGGGACTGCCTGAAGGAAAAGAAGGAGGGAGTGCTCTCGAATTCTGTGCAGTGACTTTACCAACTGTGCTGGGGGTTGAAATGAGCGATGGCTGGCTTATGACAGAAAGGGCTCATAGGGCTGTTATGCTCAGACCGCCGGTGGGCCAACCTCCTAAGCAGCTCATTATGAATAGTGAAAAAGTGCTGTGGGCATATCAGGAAAAGGGTTCATTATTGTATGAGGGGCACAAACTGTTCATTTCCCTGGACTACTCGGCCAGACTGCTGAAAAAGCATAAGATGTTTAATAAGGTCATATCCACCCTGCGTGGTATGAAGGTGGAGAATTTTATGATCTATCCTGCAACTCTCAAGATTAGGCATGAGGGGGAAGTTTTCTCTTTTTGGGAAGTGAGGAAGGCAGAAACCTTCATGGAGCAGCTGAGAAAAAGGTGGAATGAATGACTGTTTCCCTGAGATGTCTGGAGGGCAAACTACTTTGCTGTTCTATTTGGAGTAGCTGATGATCTGAGAAACATGGGGATAATGCACTGCTCTACTTGCCACTGTGGATACAGAACAGATAGTGAGCCACTGCCTCAGGGCCTATTAATATTTGAATGGATATATATTTGAACTGAACTGCTGTGCCCCGTACCCGTGCTCGCAGGGGGGAGGTGCAGGGGAAAGTTCTCAGATAGATTTTAATGTTGTGGCCTTGCATTCTGGGGATGCCTGTTGCACCCATATATACTTTTCAGGAAGATTTATGGACTGTGGGGGTGCTCTTGAAGGGCTGATGGGACCACCCCACACCTTTTTCTTTTCCTAGGAACTTTGGGGAGATGGCTTTCTTTTTGGAACTTAAGCAGACTGGAAGAGACCTGTTCAACCCGTGCTCCTAATTTAGGAGGTGCACAGAGGGAAAATTAAGCAGTGGTCATACTCCTACTGGTTTTACAAGTGGGATGGGGGGTGAAAATTGCAGATGATATCTGAATGGACAGACCCTGAGGGATACCCTATTTCATGAGATAAATGGGGGTGTGGAATGGGAGGGCATGGGTTGTAGCAGTTCATTAGCAGTTGCAGAATGGATCCATCCCAGATGGGAAGCAGCATGCTTTGAGGGCTGAATCTCCTGAAGTGGCGATAGGCAATAAAGGGGTGTCTCCATGAAGGGTTACTTGTCTCCCAAGACTTATTTGGCATGGGCATCTGGGAGGATGTAGGCCACCGATGGACATTATGGGTAGGGGAGTTTAGGGAAAGAAGCTACTAGAAGAGTTGTATGAATGCTGGTGGAGGGTGGCGGGAGGAGATAGAGGTGAACACGGTCCAATATATTGGGAACTAGGACACTTTTGCATAACAGGCAGCTAGTGTCAGTAGACTGTGTGGGCAGCAGGTGCTCAGTGTGGAGAGGGGTGAAGAGAGGGAAGAGGGAAGATTATGGAAAGGGGGAAAGAGGGAAGAGAAGCGAGTAGAGAGGGACATGCATAAGGGGGAGCTTGGGGGGACAGGTAGGCTAAATGTTGGTCAAAAATTGACAGTAGGGGGAAGCAGGGGAAGAAAGACTTAGAAGTTAAAGTTGTGTGTGTGTTGTTCATGTTCATGTTTATGTGTATTAATTTACAGTACCGTGCACTGTTATACACATTTATCTATTCACATTCAAACACACTCCAGGCCCAGGTTCTTCCAAAGTAGGTCGTGGAAATATAAAGAGTTACATTAGTATGTCAGTGGTCTCCCACAGCTGTGGGTGGAGAGACAAAGGCATATTCTAATTGGTCATTATGGCTAAAGTACAAGAGCTGAATGTTTGTACATAGAATCTGAGGGGATAGCTACTCCAGTAAACCGCAATGGCTTGTTAACTGCTTTGAGGAGGTAGGGGGCACAAGTGGCTCTTCTGCAGGAGACTCATCTCACTGACTCGGAACATGCTAAATTAGCAAAAGGGTGGGTTGAGAAATGTTACTCGGCATTGTTTAAGTCCCATAAATGTGGGGTCACTGTCATCTTGCACAAAAATTTACCCTTCCAGGTTCACAGGGTGGTGCAGGATGTGGGAGGAGGGAGGGCGATATGTTTTTGTGGTGGGTGAAATATGGGGGTAGAGTGTTACATTTGACAGTGTGTATGCCCCGGTGGTATTTGACCCAGCCTTCTATAGTAAGTTAGAGGTAATGTTGGTCAAAGAGCAGTTCTCGGGTCTAATTTTAGGGGGGATACTTTAATTGTACCATGGACCCTGTGCTAGACCACTCCGTGGGTAGGGGCAGACAGAATGAAGCCATCCACCTAATGGAGGCTGGGATTAGGGGAGTTAGGAATGATTAACAGGTGGAGGGAAGTGAACCTGGGGGCCAGGGAATATACATTTTATTCTAATCCACACCGGTACATGGTCCCGTACAGACTATGTGTTTTTATTAAGGGAAAGGCTTCAGAGGGTGGTAGATGTCAAACATAGTCCCATTCACATCTCCGATCATGCAGTGGTGATCCTTACACTTAAAATGGGAATACAGAGGGAAGGCCTTCCCCATGGAAGTTTCCGATGTATTTACTCGGGACAAAAGATTTGGGGAATATCTGAAGAAGCAATAGGATGAATATATCCGTATTAATGGAGGGGCAGAGGTGTCCAAAGCCACACTGTGGGATGCAGGAAAAGCTTATATGAGGGGTATGATTATTAGATATGTCAGTAGGGTTAAGAAACAGAGACAGGAAAGAAGAGTTGTATTAGAAGCCCAATTGAGGGAACTAGAGAGAAGAGTAGCGGGCAGGGAGGAGCAAGGGTGGCCCTTACAACCACTAGGGATGCTTTGAATACTCTTCCCCATGGAGAGGCAAGGAAGGCCTGGACTTTTTGGAAAAAACAAGTCTTTGAATTGGGCAACAGACCCGGCCCATTGATGGTTCAGCTTATGAAGGGTGGCCGGTGCTCAACTCATATCACTGCCATCAGAGACAGGGGAGGCAATCTCCATAAGTAGGAACCACAGATCCGGAAATATTTCAGTGAATTTTTAAGACCCTTTATACAGCTGAGGAAGGTGAAAAAGAGGGGGGGCTGGTGGGGGAATTTTGAGACGTGTGGAATTACCATGCTTGACAAGGGACCAGACTAAGGTACTGGGTAGACCCACTACGAAGGTGGAGGTGGTTGCTGCAATACAAAAGTTAAAGAGGGGTAAAACTAGTAGACTTGATGGCTTTCCCTCTGAGTACTATACGGTCCTGGGGAATCAGTTGGTGGGCCCACTGTGTGATACCTTCTAGCAGAAGGAGGGTGAGCATCTAGAACTTCCAGGAACATTTTTGGATGCTGGCATTTGTCCAACCCTAAAACTGGGAAGGAAGCGACAGAATGTGCCTCTTATAGGCCAATTTTGTTGCTGAATTGTGATATAAAGATTCTGGTGAAGGTTTTGGCAGCTAGGGTGGTGGTAGTGCTGCCGGGGTTGGTTCACCCAGACCAGGCCGGGTTCATTAAGGCCGTCTCTCCTATCACAATGTGTGGCATCTCTTGAATGTGGTTTGGAGAGCGAATAAGGGATGGGAGGACACCTGTATAATTTCAATGGATGCCGAAAAAGCCTTTGACACGGTTGAATGGGTTTACCTTTTTAAGATTCTTTCCCGGTTTGGTCTGGGTGAACCATTTGTGGGCTGGATTAGGGCAATGTATAGCTCCCCAAGGGCCAGAGTGTTTGTTAACAGTACTTTGTCAGAGGGCTTTTAGTCTAGGGCAGGGAATGAGACAGGGTTGCCCCTGTCCCCACTGCTGTTTGCTCTAGAGGTGGAATCACTTGCAGTGGCTATTAGGCAACATCAGGGGATTAAGGGGATAAGTGGGGTCTCTGGGGTACAACATAAGATTATGTTGTATGCTGACGATATGTTGTTTTTTGTGACAGAACTGAAAAGGTCCATGACAATATTTTTAGATATGGTGGGGAGATTTGCTAATTTCTTGGGTTATAAGATCAATCTGGATAAATCTGAGATAATGCAATTGCCAGGGCGTAATGGGGGGGATCATACGTGGAGGTTTAAGCAGGTTCATAAGCACTTCACATATTTGAGGATTAAGGCTGGGCAGTCGCTAGGGACTTTATATGACTTTAACTATACCCCAATGATTAAAGGTGTTATGGCAGACTTAAAGCAGTGGGCCTCCTTGACAATTTCTTGGCTAGGGAGAATTAACCTAATTAAGATGAATATTCTACCCCGTTTGTTGTATTTAATGCAGATGCTGCATGTAGGTATAGTAAAGAGAAATATTAAAAAGTTGGAGGGTGGTTTCTCAGCATTTATTTGGATTGGAAAGTGGGCAAGGGTTAACCTGCAGAAGTTCAAGCTGAAGCCGGGAGGGGCCTCAATTTTCTGGATCTGGGACAGTATTTCTTGGCTGTCCAGCAATGGTATGTAGGGGATTGGGTTCATACTCCCAAGGAGGCCAGCTGGATGGACCTGGAACAGTGGGGTTGCCCCGCCAGGGTATCTGCGTTTTTGGAAAGTAGGGGTCTGTGGATGTTCAGCGCCCAGGAGGTGGGAAACCCATTGACACTGATTACACTAGAAAGTTGGGAAAAACTTAAAAAGTTGTGGGGAGTTGCTGGGATGGACAGTCTCTTGGCGCCCATTGCTAGGAATCTTTTTTTTTTTTTTGCTGGGATGGGAGGACCCTGGGATAAAAGGAAAGGGAACAGAGGGGAGCCAGAAGTTTAGCACATTTGCATTAAAGAGGCTGTATTCTCCCCTATACTACTTTGAAACAGGGGCTGTGCTTGGAATGGAGCCATATGTTCTGGTATTTTCAGGTCAGGGCCTATCTTTCTGGGCTGGACAGAGGGGGGTTAAGTAGACAAGAAATGCTTAAAATTGAATCTCTTGCTATGTCAGTCTCTGAGAACCCAAAGGGTTTTGTGGGGAAGATAGTTAAGGAATGCAGAAGTTGTTTATCAGATAAGTCACAGAAGATGAGAAGTCTTTGGGAATGAGATGTAGGAGGACCAATAATGGACCAGAACTGGGCCATGGTATTACCCTTGCATATGGGCCTGCTGGTCTGTAATAAGTTTAAAGAGGGTTTTTATAAGTTTCTTCACAGATTGTACTGTCCACCTGCAGTGGTACATAAATATCATCCTCTGTTTCCCCACAATGTGAACGGTGTGAAAAGGAAAGGGAAACCTACTACCACTGTTTCCGGGAGTGCAGAATTCTGAAGAGATTTTGGAGAACAGTGGTCTTGGAGGTGGGGAGGCTGGCTGGGAGAGTTTTGCAATTGGGCCTCTTCATGTGTCTCTTTGGAGTGGAAGTTAATGAGGAAGGAGAATGGGAACCCCTACCCCTATGGATGAGGGTCTTGTTCATTTTGGCCCGGCACTGTATTCAGGATACTTGGGTCTCTCATGTGACCCTTACAGTGACACAACGGCAGGCTATGATTCTTCGAATTTTGGCACTGGAGAGACTTACATTGTTGGTCAAGGATAGATTGGAGGGCTTTGTGACAGAATGGGTGCCTCTTCTGGCAGACCTTAGTCCTGCAGGGAGTATTACTTTGTGGGAGAGGAAAGAGGAATGAGGATCTTGGGATGGGTGTAAACTGGGGAAAGGGTTTGGAATCGAGTACTGGAACCATGACCTATTAAGGAATATCAGATGAAAATGTTCGATCTGAGCCTGGTACATAGGAAGGATACATTTTTATGTTTGCATTTATGTGAAAGGTGTCAGTCATACATGTTTGCTCAATGACATATGTACTATGATACCTTGTGAATGATATTCGACTCTGGATGTGAAAAGTGATACAACTGTTTTTTAATAAAAGTTTTTATGCAAAAAAAATCCATTTATCTGGGCACACTGGGTTGGGCTCCCAGTGTGCCACAATAGTGTGGTGGGGATACACACCGACACGGGGCTTGGGCACCCTGATGTCAGTGTCAAAAACTGGAATGGGGGGGCAGAGAACTTGGATGCAAGATCCTGCATCAAAATAATTGCAAATTTCGATGCAGGATTTTGCATTCAAGAAAAGACGTTGGGGGACTGTTTTCATTATTTTGACAGGGTTTAAACTAATATGACATTAGGGCACATTGAGGTGGGCTCCCACTGTGCCAAATAGGTGTGTATGTGTGTGTGCCGGGGATACATACCGACACAGGGAATGGTCACCCCATGTCAGTGTGAACAAAGTGGGTCTTCCTTGACTCTGCAGCCAGCAGAATGAGTTCCAGCTGTGGCTGCAGAAGTCAAGAAAATACCACTCTTCTCATACAGAGAACAGGCTACAAGCTGTTCTCTGGCTGAGCTGGCACTCAAGGTTTCGGGACTTGTTTGGGGCCAATTTAAAAAAAAATCAGAATATAGCTGAAGAACTCCTCTTTAGCTATGTTCTGACGTTTCTTTTTTCTTTTCAGTTATGTTTAACAGTTTCTGCAACTGAAGCTCCTTGCTAAGTGGCAAAAAAGATGGCAGACACAAGGCAGCTCCACCTTTCACACTAGGGTGAACTTTGTGGAAGCAAACAACCTTCTTTTCATGCAAAAGTTCTACATTTTGCACTAGTTCCACCTTTCACACTAGTGTGAACTTTATGAAAGAAACTGACCTTTCTGCAAAGAAGGTGGTTCTTTGTGCAAAGTACTCCTATTGTGCGAAAGTTCCCATAGGAAATAATGGGAACATTAAAATAATATAACTTTTGAATGGTTTAATATTTTTTCACCAAACCTTCAAAAGGCACATCTTTGACCAAAAGACTTCCTACCCTAAAAATTTCAGACCCAAACCTAAAGTTTTTCTGAGATACAGGTGGACAAAGAAATGTAAAACACTGGCAAATTAAGGTTTTTTCGACAGTTTCTATCTCAAAAATCACAAAATCAGTTTACAGAACATTTGGTAGCTCAAGAGACACACTCATAGAGAGTATGTATGCCAAAGTTCAGGCATATCCATTAAATGGTTCCAAAGTTATTAAGGTGAAAAATTTTGACTTTAACATAGAAATGTATACTCAACCCCAACTTTAGTGGTGCTACCGGGTCACTATATTTATCTATATATATATATATATATATATATATATATATATATATATATATATATATATATATATATATATATATATATATATATATATATATGTGTGTGTGTGTGTGTGTGCGTGTGTGTGTGTATATATATATATATATATACCTACATACATACTGTAGTTAGAGTTGAGTTGGATGTGTAATGTTAAATATCAAATTATGCACTTTAATAACTTTTCAACCAATCAATGGATTTGCACAAAACATGGCATATGCTATCTCATGAGGTAGATCGCTTGATGTATCAAGTTTTGGTCCAGTTGGATATGCAGATTCTGAGATCTGGATAATTGAAAAAGTAATAAAGTTGCCACTTTTTTCAGTTTTTTCCTCATCGTCTGGCGTCCTGATGGTGTGGAACTTTTGTGTGATTTTTTTATTGTGGAACCAGCTTGGGTAACAGAATAGGCATGCTTAGTTTTGTGTAAAAATATTAACCTGCTGCAAAGTTATTATGTTTTTCATTTCTCATTGTTTTCAATGGAAAGAGCACTTTTCAGGATAGAGGGAGAAAAATCAATGAAGGATTTTATTCTCGCGAAAAAGGATTCACTTTCATGAAACCCATTTCTTTTTCATAAGAGAAAATTCATTTTTCGTGAGTCACCATCTTGTTTTCTTTTTTTTTTTCTTTAATATCAAAAGCCACATAAATGACATCCTGGAGAAAGACCGTCACACCTAGCTGGTTTATTGGGACCCCCTAAGTTGCAATCTGCACCTCAGTGTTAGAGATATGGCCCAGAAATGTTTTATTTCCTGTTAGTAATCCTTCTTCCTGACCACATGATATGAAAAAAATAATCCTTTTTTGTATCACAAATCACAAAAAAGGATCCTTTTTTGTCACTCAAGAATACTTTCCTGAGATTTCCCTGGTGCCTAGTGGCACATCCCACCCTCCAATCCCCATTTCCTTTAATGGCTTATTTCTCTGGTAGTGTCCCATCTCCAACCCAACCCCTGATCATCGTGCTGTAATAAAACAAAACCCCTTTTCCATAGTGCCGTGTCCCAACCCCACCCTGATCGTCCTGCTCTATTAAAAAAAAGTTTCCATAGTGTAGTGTCCCACACACACACAATCCTCGATTGCTCTGCTGTAATAAAAAAATGTTTCCACAGCGTAGTGCCCCACCCTGATCCCTGATCGCCATGCTGTAATAAAAAAACCTTTCCATAGTGTAGTATCCCACCACCTGCCCTAATCCCTGATCACCATGTTGTAAAAATAAAACCTTTTCCATAGTGTAGATTCCCCCACCCTGATCACCATGCTGTAATAAAAAGAAACCCTTTTCCATAGTGCAGTGTCCCACCCCCACCCGATCCTTGTTCACCCTGCTGTATTAAAAAAGAAACTTTTCCATAGTGTAGTGTCCTACTCACCACCCTGATTACTGTTCACCATGCAGGTTAGTGGCTGACCCCTTCTATATTAAAAGTTACCTGAACCAAAGAAAACCATCCCTTGATGTCTTTTT
Source organism: Neoceratodus forsteri (assembly GCA_016271365.2). NCBI lineage: Eukaryota > Metazoa > Chordata > Ceratodontiformes > Ceratodontidae > Neoceratodus > Neoceratodus forsteri. The sequence continues at coordinate 868,276,629 of CM028130.1, forward strand.
TATAATCCTAAAAAACCGAAAATAGTCCCTCATCATCTCCCTCCCCATCCTGACCTTCCCAACCAGCAGCACTCACCACCCAACCCCCCCTTACCCCATACTTACCACTGGAGGTTGTAGGGTGTCATCTTCTGTGGACCAGGGCACATCTGCACTCTTCAAAGCCAAACCGTGAACTAAGGAATAAAGGTAAGTGCCCAATAATGTATTTAAATGGCATTTTTAACTTCTGTTCATAACTTTGCTATTTTTAGGAACTTTTACACCAAATTTTCAACATGGGCTTTTTGGAACCCCACATCATGAACACTGTGACTGTTGTTTCATTAATCAGACCCAGTAGGTGATTTTGTGGTCGCTGTGTAAAATCACCTTTTGGGACTGATTAAAAAAATGACAGTGCCAGTGTTCATGGGGGGGTCCCAGAAAATCCATGTTGAAAAGTTGGTGAAAAACAAAAATCCTAAAAATGGCAGAGTTATGTGCATTCATTGAAATGTTTCTACGCATGCGCATAGCCCAGAAACTGGCTAAGATCCTTCCTTTGAATAAAGGCAGCTATCCCTCCTTACTGGGAAATTACAGGCCCGTCTCACTTCTCCCCTCTCTTGTCAAAGTCCAGAAATCCCTCATACCGTCCAAACTGTCTGTCTTTCTCTCCTCCAACAGCTCCCTTTCACCTGTACAGTCAGGATTTAGAAAACACCACTCCACCATCACCACCCTGCTGTGCATTACCGACTCCTTTCTCTCTGCCATGGACAATAGCCAAACCACTGCCACTATCTTCATCAACTTAACAAAAGCCTTCGACTCCATCTCCCACCCTCTGCTGCTCCATAAACTTAGCTCCTTTGGCATTCCCAACCTGCTGTTGACTGGTTCCTCTCGTACCTCAAAATGACAACAGGAGTTCAAACAGGTGACGTTCTTTCCTCTCCTCTCCTCTCCCTCTCCTCTCCTCTCCTCTCCTCTCCTCTCCTCTCCCTGTCTTATTAGGTGTCCCACAAAGCTCCATCCTTGGCCCCATCCAGATCAATCTTTTCATAAATGATCCTCCCTCCGCCTGTCTCTCCACCAACATGCATCTTTACACAGATGACACTATCATCTCTACCTTGGGCCCCTCCCAAGACAGTGTCCTTCCCAATCTCCAAAATGACTTCAACCAAGTCTAATCCTGGTTTCTGGAAAACCAGCTTAAACTCAATGCCAATAAAACTGTCACCATGATTTTTGGATCCAGACAGAAGCTTGCCTCCCTCCCTGCCCCCCTTCCCCAGTGATCACCATCCTGGATGACTCATTCTTTGAGCTGGTCCCAGCTTTTAAGTACTTGGGAGTTTGGCTAGACAGCCACCTCAACTTCTCCACTCACATCAAGGCTATCTGCATCAAACTCCGGCTCAAACTTGCCATCCTGTATCACCAACAAAGCCAGCCTACCTCTTTCCACCCGTTGTGAGCACGTACGTAAAACAATCTTGCCAGTGATGGACTACACCGACATCGTCTATGGAATGGCCCCAACCTCTTCTCTCTCCAAACTAGGCATTCTACTCAACTCTTTCTGCCACACTGCCACTTCCTCCCCCCACTCACTCATCACTGCCCCCTCTATGCACCACTCTCCCTGGCCCCACTCTCCCATGGAACAACTATTCACAGCACCTCCCTCATAGCAAAATATTGGTTTGGTCCCCCACCACCTCACGTCCCATCTTAACTCAGCCAACTCCCTATATTACCCTCTTCACCACAGGGACTCATGCACTTTCCACTCACCCCACCCTCACACTGTTACTGGCCAAGCTGCATTTTTGTACCATCTCCCTTTTCTTTGGAATAACCTTCCCTCTGCCCTGAACCTGGCCTCCTCTCTTTCATCCATTAAACAACTGCTCAGGCTCCTCCCCACCCCTCTCTTCCACAAATGCTCCAAAGGACCCAGCACATCCCCCTAAGCCCTACTCAGTCCCCTATTCCCCAGTCACCACTTCTGTTTATCCACTCAAACCTACCTTCACTAGCACCCGATCAGTGTTTCTCATATCATGCTGACCGGTGTTGCCTCCCTCTCATCCCTAAACCCACCCCTACTCAAGCCAAACCTTCACATCTGAGACCTTATACGGTCTCAACTTATAAACCCTAGCCTGTCAATAGAAATCTTGCTTCATTCCTGTACATGTATCTTGTACTTGTATATATTGTATTGTATAAAAAATATTTGTACTGTATGAAACATGTTTGGACATCTGTTTGAAATCTACACTTTTTGCAACTTTTGTCACTTCTGTGTTCACTCTGTACCCAGGTCACACCTGGAAACAAGCCTCGGCTCAGTGTGCCTTTCCCGGTCATCAATTTTAAATAAATAAATAAACAAGCAAACAAACAATTAAATAAATAACTTTGGTAAGTTCCAATATTTTTAGCCAGGGGAAGATGAAAGGTTTGATACCTTTTATTGGACCAACAAGTGTCTTGTACAAAGATGGAATTATACACAAGCTTTTGGGGCCACACAGGTTCTTTCTTCTGGTGAACATTTTGAGTTCACATTTTCAATATAACCATTTTTTCACTTCACCTCATGAACAGTGCAGCTGTCATTTTTCACATCCTGTCTGAAATGTGTTTTCATACCTGTGGCATGGAATGGCATTCTGGCATGTAGTTGAAGACTTTTCACCTATGGGGTTTATGAGGTAGGGTCATAAGAAGACTATGTTGAAAATTTTGGGCCAACATATGAAAAATGCCCAGTTTTGACCATTTTTTGCAATTTTGCTATGCCTGCTCATAGCTTTTGAAATTTCAAATATTTTTCCCCAGATTTTCAACAAAGCCTTCTTATTATCCCACCTCATGTATGTCATAGCTTTCATTTTTTAAATCCTACCCAAAATGTGTTTCTCACCTGTGGCATGGAATGGCATTGCAGTTGCACAGAATTACATTTTGGTGGGTATTTGAAAAATTTCTTTATCGGGCACATGAGGTGGGGTAATAAGAAAACTATACTAACAATTTGGTCATTGTTGTCCTATAAATGCCACAGCTATATATATATATATATATATATATATATATATATATATATATATATATATCTTATAGTGGTGCATTCACACCACTATAGTTAGGGTTCAGTGGTCAGTTACATACTAAAGTCAAAGTTTTGGGTGTTAGTAACTTTGGACCCGTTCAATGAATTTGCCTGAAATTTGGTATGCGTGTTGAGGCATGTTAGATCTCTTGAGCAGTCATGCCGCACGCAGCACCCACCCTTCTCAGCCAGCAACTGGCACAGCCCACCTCTCACCTCCATGCTGGCCACCGACTGTGTGTATTGCCAGTGGCAATTCAAACAGGCACTGAGAGTATTTCCTAGCGCCTGTTTGGAATGCGGTTGATAATAAACAGATCAGCAGCTGGCCATGGAGTTGAGAGGTGGCCAGCCATCTGGGCTGGCTGGGGAAGGGTGATCGCAGTTGGGTGGGCTGGTAGGGGCTGGGCAGGGATGGGAGGGCCACTAGACTACCAGGTATTGCCAAATTGAAATTCATTTTATTATGATGGGAGGGGGGGGACCACTAGACTACCAGGGATAGCAATATTAATGATAATGAACTACAGATCGGGGGTAGAGGCACTAGACTACCAGGGATATAATTAAAATATATACATAAACACACATGGGGTGGGGGCCACTAGACTACCATGGATAAAAAATAAACATATTTATGTGATACCCACTGTATGCACTAGATTATCCTCTAGGCCACTAGACTACCAGGGATAACAAGCATTGTTATGTACATTGCCATGATGAGGATGGGGCAGCTAGACTACCAGGGATAGTAAAAAGTACTGTTTTTTTAATTCAGATGGGTAGAGCAAAGCCTCCTTGTTAAAACCCACTCTTATTTTTATCCTATTAGAGCACCCCGGCTACAGAAACCTATTTTGAAATCTGGCCATCTCATCCCTCACTCTTTGTTCATGAGCGAGCAATTTCTTTGACCGCCAGCTTGCAAATTCTTTGATCGCGAGATTCTTTGATCGTGATCATGCATCGCAAGCAAGGGACCAGATGGTCAGATAAAAAAATTAATTTTCTCAGCTCGGGGTGTCCTAGGAAGACAAATGAAGGTGGGTTTTACTCAGTGGGCTTCGTTCTAACAAACCATGATGGTGGTTTACTGCAATTATTTGAATTTTGTAAATTACACAACTTTTTATTCTTTAGTTGTGACCCTGCAAATTCTTTGATTGTGAGCCTGCAAATTCTTTGACTGTGAGATTCTTTGATCGCGATCATGCATAATGAGAGTAGGACGAGATGGCCAGATTAAAAGTAAATTTTCTCAGCCCAGGGGTGCCCTAGGAAGTCAAATGAGGGTGGGTTTTACTCAGGGGGCTTCGTCCTGTCGAACCATGGCAGTACTTTACAGCAATTTTTCCAATTTTGTAAATTTCAAGTTTTCATTCTTTGTTCATGAGCCTGAAAATTCTTGATCATAAGCCTGCAAATTCTTTGATTGTGAGATTCTTTGATGCCATCTTTGATTGTGAGGGTAGGACAAGATGGCCAGTTTTTTCATAATGGAATAGATAGGGACATTTTGCCAAACTTTCAGATTGAATATCTTGAAAATGGTTTGGTCTTTTTACTTGAAATTTGGAGGGTGTTTATGGCATGTCCTGTAGATGTGAATTATGGTGCTTACATGTTGGAGAAATATTTTTTTGTGGAGATATTGCTTGATGTACTTTATGTGTTGCGGACAGTGTTTTGCTTGTGGTGATGACTTGAAATTGATAGGATACCTAGCCTTACTGTCATGGATGTAGTTTTCAGTCATTTTGTGTATTAGATGTCAACAGGTGTGGAATTGTGCCAGTCTGATGAATGAAAATCTCATACGTTACAATATTATATCTTGGACACAGTTTGGTCTTTTCACTTGAAATTTGGAGGGTGTTGATGGCATGTCCTGTGGATGTAAATTACACTGTTTCCATGTTGGAAATATTTTTTTTGGTGGAGATATGGTGTGGTGCAGTTTTTGTTCTGTAGACAGTATTTTCCTTGTGGTGGTGGCTTTAAATTGATAGGATACCTACCCTTAGTGCCATGGATGCAGTTTTCTGTCATTGTGTGTGTTAAATGTCAAGAGGTGTGGAACTGTGCCACTCTGACAAATCAAAATTTCACATTTTGACATGTCATATCTTGGACATGGTTTGGTCTTTCTACTTGAAATTTGGTGGTGTTGACAGGATGTCCTGTAGATGTGAATTGTGGTGTTTATGTCTCGGACAATGTATTTTTTGCAGACAGATTGCATGGCGCACTTAATGTTTTGCAGACAGCATTTTAGGTTCTTCTGCTACATTCACATCCATTTAGTGGCTGGTTGTGCTGTTGTTACTGTACTTTTTAGTTATCAGCTGTGTAATGTGGCCCAACACTTACAAGTTGGGCCCCACGCTCCCACCAACTTGCACAATTTTGTACTTTTTATTATTTCTTAAAAAGTAAGGACATTCTATGCAGAAAACTTCATTAATGCATCAGTTAGGGTTCTTCTACAGTGAAAAAAGTGAGGAAATTCAATTTTAGGGTTCTCACCCTTTGCACCCTACCCCCAGCCCGCTGCCACCAAAAGGCATTGAGGTGTGTGTTGGGGTCATTGCCCCTAACTCTCACCCCATTCTCCTACACTACACCACCTCAGCTTGTTTACATGGGATGGTGTGAGAGTTAGAGCAACAACCCAATGCACACCCTGATGCCTGCTGGTGGCAGTGGGCTGGGGTAGGGCAAAGGGTGGAACCCTAAAATCGAATTTCCTCACTTTTTTTCTGTAGAAGAATCCTAACTGATGCATTAACAACGTTTTTTGCATGGAATATATATATATATAATATATATATATATATATATATATGCACTCACACACACACATATATACATACACACACATAAATATATATATATATATATACAGTAGCAGCCACAGACACTGGCAACTATTTCCTGAAATTTCTGTAATATTTCCAGAAAAATCTCCTGCTTTCTGCATTTCCACAGTAGGGGTCGCAGAGAGAAACTCTTTAGAAATTTTGTGAAATATCTGAAATAGCTGGCAATATCTGTGGCTATTACGTATATATAGACACACATACATATATATATATATATATATATATATATATATATATATATATATTATGGTAGAGGAGCCATTTCTATGTTAAACCCCAAAACTTTGCACCTTAATAACTTTGCAACCGTTTGACAGATTTGCCTGAAATTTGGAATACATAATCAAGAATCATAGGCCTTGGCATCTGCCAAGTTTCATATCAGTTGGATACACAGCTGTGGAGTTATTAAGCATGATTTGCATGCGCGTTTACGCTTTTTATGGAATTCTATGGTTGCGTGTACAGGTCGCACGGTTTGTGCGACCGGCCCAAAGTCTTCAGGGAACGTGCAGCCAGGGTCCCCGATGTGCCTTTTGAAGATTTGGTGAAAAAATATTAAACGGTTCAAAAGTTATTCAAAAAACAATTTCCCATTATAAGTCAATGGGAAAAGTTAACAAAAAGTTCAACACTTTCGCAAATGCATTTTTACTTTTGCAAATTGGCCTGTTACTTTCGCAAATCGGCCATTTTGTTTTCAGTTGGTGATTAGAAAAATGCTTGCATTTAAATTTGGGACCCTCTAGCAACCTAATTCTTTTTGTATTCACCTAGTCAGACCCTGAGGATGCTAGCCATGTCTTTATTTTGGGGTAAAACACCCCAGAAATATGATTTTCAGATTTCTGGAAAAAGCACTTTACAAAAGTACTTTTGTGCTCACGAAAGTGTCGCAAATGTTTGCGAAAGCTTTCGCAAATTGCGACAGTAATTTTCTAGTCTGTGGGAAAATTACAGCAATTCTTTGGCACTGCACTGCAAAAGAACGGTTGGGAGTTTTGGGTTGAAATTTGGAGGGAGCGCAGCCGACATCTCACAGATGTGCCGTTCAGTATTGTATTGAAAAAATATTACATGGCAGAAAAGTTACGGCACTCCAAAGTTGACATTTTTTCCCATAGGATAACATTACGGCACCCGATGCATTACAGGAATCCTTTGGCACCCTGCTGCAAAATAACAGTTTGGTCTTTTTTCCTGAAATTTGGAGGGAGCACAGCCAACAGTCCACAGATGTGCCTTTCAGTGGTTTGGTGAAAAAATATTAAACAGTTCAAAAGTTATTCAAAAAACAATTTCCCATTGTAAGTCAATGGGAAAAGTTAACAAAAAGTTCAACACTTTCGCAAATGCATTTTTACTTTTGCAAATGGGCCTGCTACTTTCGCAAATCGGCCATTTTGTTTTCAGTTGGTGATTAGAAAAATGCTTGGCATTTAAATTTGGGACCCTCTAGCAACCTAATTCTTTTTGCATTCACCTAGTCGGACCCTGAGGATGCTAGCCATGTCTTTATTTTGGGGTAAAACACCCAGAAATATAGTTTTCAGATTTCTGGAAAAAGTACTTCATAAAAGTACTTTTGTGCTCCCAAAGTCTCGCAAATGTTGCAGCTTCATAAAGTGCGACAATGAATTTTCTAGTCTGTGGGAAAATGACAGCAATTCTTTGGCATTGCACTGCAAAGAGACGGTTGGGAGTTTTGGGTTGAAATTTGGAGGCGCAGCCGACATCTCACAGATGTGCCGTTCAGTGTTGTATTGAAAAATATTACATGGCAGAAAAGTTACGGCACTCCAAAGTTGACATTTTTTTCCCATAGGATAACATTACGGCACCCGATGCATTACAGGAATCCTTTGGCACCCTGCTGCAAAATAACGGTTTGGTCTTTTTTCCTGAAATTTGGAGGGAACACAGCCAACAGTCCACAGATGTGCCTTTCAGTGGTTTGGTGAAAAAATATTACAGGGAGGCAAAGTTATGGCGCTTCAAACTTCTCTTTTTTCCCATAGGATAACATTATGGCGTTCTCCGCACCTTTCAGGGCCCGTATCTCGGAAACGGTGCGAGATAGGGACTTTTCATCTGAAAAATTCTTAGCCCCCTAATGAGGGCTAAGTACAAAATTAGCCAGGACAGTTGTAAATCATACGACTTTTAAATGTTTTTTCTATGTCGTACGGTTCCTGAGATATAACCTATTTAGTATTCCAAGTCCTCATTTTCTGCTCTGATACCCATTATTATGCATACATTCTTTGTACCCACTGTCTTTCTCTATTCAGCTTTTGGGGAAAACCAGCCTGTGCGCTTACATTACTGTTACCGTTGCCCTTTCCGCTTGTGGTTCCGTGCCCGCTTCACTTACCGTTGACTACGCCACCATGTGCGTTATCCTTTGCGTTTTCATTTGCGCTTGTGTTTCTGTTATTTTTGCAATTTGTGTCTACAGTACTGTTTCTCTTTCTGTTTCACTTTGCGTCACCATGCCCATTGACATTTCCGTTTGCAGGCACCATGTTACTATGTGACAACACATCACGTGGCAGACCGTTCCCATCTATGCCACCATGTGCGTTGCCCTTTCTGTTCTCATTCGCGCTTGCGTTACCATGTGCGCCACTGTTAGCGCTTCTGTTTGCATTGCTGTTCCTGTTACTGTGCCACAAAACATCATGTGGTGGGAGTGCGGGGCCCTTTGGGCCCCACGCTTTCACTGCAGCATTACATGCCAGGAGCACAGGGCCCTATGTGTGTTATCCTTTGCGTTTTCATTTGCGCTTGTGTTTCTGTTATTTTTTGCCATTTGTGTCTACAGTACTGTTTCTCTTTCTGTTTCACTTTGCGTCACCATGCCCATTGACATTTCCGTTTGCAGGCACCATGTTACTATGTGACAACACATCACGTGGCAGACCGTTCCCATCTATGCCACCGTGTGCATTGCCCTTTCTGTTCTCTTTTGCGCTTACATTACCATGTGCACCACTGTTAGCACTTCTGTTTACGTTGCTCTTCCTGTTACTATGCCACAAGACATCATGTGGATTACGTGGCAGGAGGGCCCCGCACTCCCGCTGCTGCATTACATTCACTATTTCTCATTATCATTCTCAAAAAGAAGGGAAATTAGAGGCAAAAAACTCAGTTTAATGCATTAGTTAGGGTTGTTCCACAGCGACAAAAGTGAGGAAATTTGCTGTTAGGGTTGAAAACCCTAACTCCGAATTCACCCCCCCAGCACCACACACACACAGACACACACACACACATATGCAAGTATGGGGGAGGACCAAGTCAACACAACCAATGACAGACATCCAGCAGCAGGTGACAGAAATAACAAACAATTGTCTAAATGTACTAAGAGACATCCCCACCCACCTGACCAGGTACTGCATGCTCAGTGGAGAGCAACAGCAAAACTGAGGCCATGTACACCAAACGTACACATCCCTGATTGCAGCTGCATACAACGTACCACACTTAGTAGTTGCATGGCCTTACCTACTGATGCCCCACACCACACCACAACTGGTACTGTGCCGTTAGTCAATATAAATGCTGAAGGTGCATGATCACAGTTGTAGAAAGGTTTTAACACTAGTGAGTATACATTAATTAAGAGAAGTACATAAATTAACTACAAGACACTAGCATGCTCAAGATAAAAGTAGTGTTACATTTAGTATGTGATTTACATAGTAGTACATTTACTGCAATGGTTTACTCAAGATAGAGAGGCTGATGTAAACGTATGGAAAAGCATTGCCTGTTCAATGCTGTGAAATTCATACTGCCAGTATCAGATGCATTCTTACTGATGAAGGTGTACTGCTGATGTACATACATAGACCTTCAGTGTGTTTCAATACTAAAGATGCAGTAAGTATTCTTTGTAAGAAACAGTGTAATTGCATGGATCAGGCCAAGCAACTTCTAAACATCATAGTACTACTGAGCCAACAATGATGTACCTGTATCGGAGATGTCTATAGGATAGATTTTCCTGTAGGCACTTACTGAGTATGTTGTACCTGAGAAAGACAATCTCATTGCATCTGTGATGACTAACTTATTCAAATAGTGATACATTTACTATTGTTGCAGTGAGTGATCTATGCCACTTATGGACACAGTGTAATTTTTTTAACAGTTGTTTCATACTCAGGCTGTATGCCTAGTGTTTGGGTTTGCCACACTTCTGTCACTGCTGCTATCAAAGTGATAACTATGTTAATTGTGGTACAACAGGAATCAAGTAGGTATAGTGTAGATATAAACAGAATGTCTTTTAGTATTGATTTAACTCACAATGGGGTAAGTGTACTAGGACAGCAGGGGTTATTCTCTATCACTGACTCTGTCAGTTATAATCACACTAAGGTTTCGATGACTGTAATGATCAAGTTACACTGTTCATCTTCATGAGTTCATATTCACAGCCATTCTCCAGTAACTAGACAGTGTATGGTGTAACTGGGTGGGACACTGTGTTGCAAAGCTGCTGCAGTGCCTAGCAGAGGGAGAGTATCTACTCATAAAGACAATTAAGCAATAAGGCATGACCAACAGTTATGTTAAATGGTCTGTTAATCACTCTGTAGGGGTTTAATGTTGAATGAGGTGTAGCCAAGTGCCACATGTCGCTAGACAGTGATAAACTGACCATTAACATAATACCTGGGAATGGCTTATTGTTATCATAATAAAACTGTTTTTTAAACAACATTAAACCATGTTAATCATATGGTTAGGCTCTACATGTATGTTAATAAAAACTAAACATAAGGCTCTTACAATGTTTACAGTCAATTAGAAAGCTGCATTTCTCAAACCCTTGTTATAATCAGAGATATTATACCTGTACAACTCCTTGGTTTTGCTCAATTCTATTGCTCAGGTGGCCCACCACATGTGGTGTGGTCTGGTGTGAGAGCATCGGTAGGTAAGGCCATGCAACTACTAATGTGGTACGTTGTGTGCAGCTGCAATCAGGGGATGTGCGTTTGGTGTACATGGCCTCAGTTTTGCTGTTGATCCCCACTGAGCATGCAGTACCTGGTCAGGTGGGTGGGGATGTCTCGTAGTACATTTAGACAATTGTTTGTTATTTCTGTCACCTGCTGCTGGATGTCTGTCATTGGTTGTGTTGACTTGGTCCTCCCCATACTTGTGTGTGTGTGTGTGTCTGTGTGTGTGTGGTGCTGGAGAGGTGGATCGGAGTTAGGTTTTCAACCCTAACAGCGAATTTCCTCACTTTGTCACTGTGGAACAACCCTAACTAATGCATTAAACTGAGTTTTTTGCCTCTAATATATATATATATATATAAATATATATGCATCTATGATGTGATGGGAGTGCAGGGTCCAAAGGACCCTGCACGCCCATAGAAAAATAGGTTTCATAGGTAGTGCAGAGCTTAAAAAACTAATGTCCATGATGCTCACAAGTATTAAATATAGCCCATTATAGAATTGTAACCTTTGTTCACTTTTACTCAAAAAGTAAGAAAATAAATTGCAAAAAACTGCATTAATTCATCAGTTACAGTTAAAGCAACAAAAGTAGGAAAATATGGTGTTAAGGTTTCTAACTCTAACACCCCACCCCCACCCTGCAGAGACCAAGAGGCATTCAGCGGGTTGGCATTGGGGATGTCAACCCTAATGCTCACCCCATTCCATTAGAAAATAAGCTGGGTAAGTACAGCATAGGAGAATGGGGTAAGCATTAGGGCTGACAAAACCAATGCCATCCCTGACACCTCTTGGTCTGTGCAGGTTGGGGGAGGTGTTAGGGTTGGAAACCCAAATGCCATATTTCCCTACTTTGTTCACTTTAACTGTAACTAATGAATTAATGCAGTTTTTTGCAAATATATGTGTGTATATATATATATATATATATATATATATATATACATATACACACACACACACACACACACACACACACACACACACACACAGATAAGCCCTCCAGGATGAAGTTCAGCATCACAGGTTTACTGCATGATAAAAGGGATTAACTCCTATTGAAATTGCATTGTTTCCCTGCAGTAAATCTACTTTAGAATTCTGAAGCACTGTGCTTCATCCTGGAGGGCTTAACTGTAATGATGAGCCATGTGGAGCTGTTGGATAAATGATTTATTTTCACCAGTGCTGTTTGACCTTGGGTAACCTCACAAATGGCATAAAGCATGAGGGATGAGACCAAGGGCAGACAGCACAAGTGAAAATAAATAATTTATCCAACAAGCTCCCCATCGCATAATTCATTTATGCAATTGGCAGGGGCTTGTTTTCTTTATTTGGTGAAGTTTTCAGTAGCGAGTAAAATAAAAATATGTTTAAGTTTCAGTGGTTTCTTTTGTGCTTTGCCCGATTGTTGTGCCTTTCTGCAGTGTTTTGATGCCATAACAGAGTTGCTGATTAGCTGAGGAGGTGGTGCTTTGCAAATATTCAAACAAAAATGGCAGACTCGCTTTGCAAATGTGGTCGGGATAAGGAGCCTAGACTGTGGAGCATTATGAGAACAAGAGTGGGTGGAGTTTTGTGGTTATGGAAGTTAAACCCATTTCTTTATTTAATTATGTTTCCAAATCTTTTTCTTTTATAAAGTTGCTTGGTGATTGGTGAGGGTGTCTGTTGGAACAAACTGAACAGCAGAGTGTCAGGTGAGCAGGAAGTCTTGAGACCAGGGGATAGTGAGAAGTGGAAAGAATCAAAGAGTGCAAAGGACTGAGATTGCAGAAAAAGCTGCAATTGAGAATGTAAAAAAACAATGTTGTGGCTAAACGGCTGTCATTTTTCATTTGACGGTTTTCAGTGCTGTTGAAATTAGAGTGCAGTTTCTATGTCAAGTTGGGGAAGAGAAGGAGTCAGGTCTGGAGTGGCAATGCATTGTCAATAATGAAAAATATTTTTTTTATTTGGAGAGAAATACAGTATTCCATTCAGTTGTTTTTCAGTTTGGTGGAGTTTGTTGCACATCTTCATATTCAATGTACAGTACTGTGACTGGAATTGGGGGACTCAAGTCAGCTGATGCAGAATTTTAGTTCAGAGAAGTAGTGCCAGTGGGGGGGGGTGGTTAATACTGATGGCAGAGATAGCAGTGTCAGTGGCTCAGTAGGTAGTACACTCACCTCTGAGGCTGGGAGATCAGAGGGCTGTGGGCTCAGTTCCCACATCTGGCACTAGGGTTAATATCCCAGTACTGACACTGTAGTGCAGCATGAGAGGGGTGCTGCACTTCTGAGGTGCCGTCTTTCAGATGAGACGTTAAACCGAGGTCCCATCTGTCTGGATTGGTAGTAGTTCAGGTGGATGTTAAAGATCCCATGGCACTTATCGAAAAGAGTAGGGGAGTTTTTATTGAAATAGAAAACATATGAAACAACACAAAAGGAAGAGTTAGTTAAATCAAATTACAGGGGAGAAAAAAGAGATTAATAAATTTAATACTGAATAATCGGAAAAGAAAGCAATTCAATTATTTAAACTTAATAACTTTGGGAAAACCTTTCCACCAACGAGTAACAGCGTCAGAGGTTAATAACTGCATATCTTTCAAATATATTTTCGTTAGTTCCTGGACTACTATTTAACAATAACCTTCATAAGACATTTTATTTTGATAAATCACCCACTGACATCTTGCCTGCCAGAGGTAAAATCTAAGACAACTTAAGAAAATAGTAAGAGCTTCCTGATGATAATGTGCCAATCCAGAGGGATATGTACCTAAAACCAAAATATCAAAAGTGAGATGATGCAACCAGGGAAATTTCCACTGGCATCCTAAAAAAGCCCATAAGGATGCTGCATATGAACAATCTAGCAAAAAATACTCAATTGTTTCTTCTACATTAATGCATTCAAGATATGAACAGTTTCACTCAGTTTTGGCTTTATATTAGGTGCTGCCTCATACATTTAGTCTGCCATACAGTAATAACCATTGAGCTTCCCACTTTTGGGGGCTCTCTTATTATTTAACTGAGCTAATACAAATTCGTTTTTTTCAGTGGGGCAATTTTTAAAACTAGATTCAGTAGGGTATAATTGGGTGATAAGTGTTTTATATAATGTACATGCTGTATTCTTTTGTAATTTGCCATTTATAAAGTTTTTGAACTGCAGATTTAAAATAAAGCGGAATGTGGATGTGTATATTCAATTTAGGAGCCATATTGTGCCAACATGAAAAAAGTCTACCTAATACTTTAGTAACCCATGTTCTACCCCCTGCCCCTTTATCTATCAACCTGCTTTTTATCGTCTGAGTAAAAAACAATACATGAAAGAGCACAATAGGATCTATCATGCCCAATCCCCCTTTGTTTCTTTCCAAATATGTATAGTATCTTTTAACTGGGTTCAACTTATTCCCCCATAACATCTGAAAGAAAGCGTTGTATGTTCTTGTCTCAAAATGAATGGGTAATGGAAAAATCATTGCTACATACTGCAGACAGGGGATGATAAATTGTTTTAGTATCAATATCTGTTTATGTTTGGACAATTTCCATTGTTTCCATCTTGCAATCTTCCCTTCTATTTTCTTAATGGCCGTATCCCAGTTTTCAGTAGGTAAATTTTGTGATCCAAAGAGAACACCTAGAATAGTTAGAGACCTATTTGATATATAAATTCCACTGTGTTAAAGCGGAGTCTGATTTCCAGATCCAATAGTTAAACCTTTAGTTTTAGCTATATTCAATTTAGCATTGGAAATTGCTGTAAAACAATTAAACTCAGTTAGAAAATCAGTCAATTGTGTGATATCCGTAAGAAAAAAAATACATCATCAGCATGTGCTTGTAATAACAAGTATTGACCTGAGACAGAGTTAAAAATTCCTATCCATCTAAGGACAACAGTTAGAGAGCGTAAAATGGGGTCTAAAGAAAATACATACAACAAAGGACTCAGAGGGCATCTTTGTCTGAATCCAGTCTGCAATATGAATCCTTTTGCTGTAATCCCTTTTATTAGTGGATAAACTTTAGTATTATCATATAATAGCCTGATAAGGGATTGTAATGGGATTAGAATACCATAACCTTTTAGTACATGAAATAAGTAAGGAAGATGAACTCTGTCAAAGGCTTTTTCCAGATTGGATACAACAATATAGCCTGTGACATCTTCAAGTGTTAGATGTTCAATTACATCCCTTGTTACCATAAAGGGTGTTTGAATTCTTCTATCCAGGAGACCACAATATTGATATGGAGAAATTACCTGCATCACATACTTTTTGAGTCGATTGTTAATCAGTGTTGTAAATATTTTATAATCAGTATTTGAAATCATTATAGGGCTCCCATTTTTAATGTCATGCTTAGCTCCTGCCTTAAACAAGTAAATCATTAGACCTTCAGTAAAAGAAATAAACATGTGATTTGTATCCATAAAATGTTGGAAATCTTGTAAACAAATCACTAATAATTCAGAAAATGTTTTGTAAAATTTATTAGGAAGCCCATCCAAGCCAGGAGAAGTATAATTTTTAAGATGATGGATAGCTGATTCTATCTCTAAAACTGTAATTGGGGTTTGTAATTTAAGAGCTTCTACTGGGAACGTTGGGAAGTTCAAAGAAGTTAGATAACTTTCAATATCGGATTGTAAAATGGGAGATTTTGGAGCCAAAGAACTGAAATGATATTCCATTAAAGATTCAATATCAGCAACTGAGTTTGCCACTTTCCCTGTTTCATCTTTTAAGAAATCAATATACATTGACTCTCTAATCTTTTTGCAGGCCTCAAAGGGACCCCCAGTGGTGATTTTTTTGTGCTATTTGAAAACATTGCCTGTATAGTATAAGCTCTGTCATATTGATATTGTAGCATTTTTACAGTATTAATCTGTAATGTATAGTCAGTATGTAATGTATAAGACAGAATATAAAGTTTTTGTAATTGATTTCTGAGTGTAATATATTTATGAAATTTGGTATTTCTTGTTGTTATACCATATTTTTTGAACCAAGTACTAATATCATTTCTGGTGTCTTTCCACCACTCCCCTAAATCAGTATATAAAAAAAAACACTGAGAGCCGTACTTTTATAATATGTGAGATTCTGTTCTTAACTAGTTTATCTGTAAGAATTGAGGTATTGAGTTTCCATCTATGTTTCTGCCTAGGTGTTATTAACTTAACATTAAGTGAAAAATATAAGAATAAGTGATCCGAGAATTCAAAGGGTTTTGTAAAAAAGATACCTGTAGGGACATTCGAGAAAACAAATAAGTAATCTATTGTTGTTTTATAATCCCCCTGGTGATACGTGAACCCTGGACCCTGAGTCTGGTAATTGGATCAGTTACTTAAGTCAGCCAATTGAATTATATTACCCAAGGAGTTGGAATCACAATAAGTTTTTTTCTTTTATCTGCAGATTGTCAAGATGGGAGACTACAATTAAAGTCGCCTCCCCAAAAAATCTTGTAGGAAGAAACCAAATATGGCTGTACAGCCTTCATGCATGTAACTCTATCTGCCTTAGTTTGAAAATGATATATATTTATAAATCTGCAATCAGTATCTCCCAGCCTTCCATCAAGAATTAGAAGTCTGCCAGGAAACTGATCTATTAATTTAAACAAAGTAAAGTTTTAAGAATTAAAAAGTATTCCCACTCCATCTGCACTATCTGTGTCAAAGGACCAAAAGGGGGCCCCAGGGCCAGTTCCTTTTGAAAGTTGCTAATTGTTCAGAAGAATACATCCATGTTTCCTGTAGGAAACAGATTTGTATCTTCTCATTGTGAATAAACTGAAAAATAGCCTGCCTCTTGATAGAATTTAATAGACTATGGCATTCAAAGAGCTCTAAGTCAATATAGTGAAATCCATTTCTTAGAAAATTATTTTTTTCATTTTTCCTTTTCTTTCCCTTGTAATCTCCACACTCTGTTACTGAAGGATCCTGAGATTTTTGTGAATCAGAATTCCCCACTTCCATCTCAGAGTCACCCCAAAAAAGGGCTGCATAAGAGTTATTAGATTCAAATACAACTGGTGGGGAAGGGGGATTTAGGTTTAATATTTCTAGTTGATCTCCTAAGAGCCAGAGAAGATTTCTGTGAAGAATTAACAGGAATGTTATCCTTAGTATCCTGGTCTTTGTAACATACTGGGGTAAGTAATGCAAGGGTGGTAGATTCTTTGAATACAATTTCTTCTTTTGGCAAAACCTGAAAAGTTGCTTCTTCTAAAGGGGGAGGCTGAGGGGGGTTTAAAGTGTTTTTTTGATCATTCTGAGGAGAAGTTGCATCTGATTCAGAAGGAGGGGGGGTTTAGCTGCCGCTTGTGCTTTTTGTATCAACAAATCCGGCTGATACATGAGACCTTGTTCTTTGCCGCCCATGGGCATTTGTTAAACACATGACCATATCTTCACATAAATCACACCATGTGTGATTTGCACATTGCATTAGTGACATGTCCTATTTTGCCACAATTGTCACACTGTGGTTTGTCACAAACACTGGAAAGGTGAGTTTTGGAGCCACAGCTATAACAAGCCCATAGCTGTCCCCCATAAAAAACAAACTCCCCTATCCTTTCCCAACAAAAAAGAATTTGGAATATCCTCTACCCCCATATCTGTCTGTCTCAATTTAAGCTTATATTTCCAACTCCATATCCAAAACATTTCAGTATCCAAGATAGGTTTAGGCGCACTTAAAACATCACATTTTTGTGATAACCAATAAGTGATGTCTTCTACATGGACCCCCTCATTCCTAAACATCACAGTGATGTATTTTATAAAGGATTGGTAAGTGGAATAACCAAAAAGGGGTCCATGTAGGGGAAAATTTCACCTGGCCATACCAGTCCCAAAATAGGTCTAGTGAATGGGCAGTACGAAAAATAACATCGAAATTGTCCTCTCCCAAGATATTAATTAAGGCAAAAACCTCCTTTGGGGAAAAATGTAGAGAGTCCTTTAATAAACATTTCCCAATGTAGTAGTGATCTGGTCTTTCTTCTAATCCTCCTTTATATCGAATGCGGACTGCATTCCTTCTAGTAGTAGCCTCCTTCTTTGCACTAGAAAATAATTTTGACATTAGGGGCTTTCAGGTAGAGTCTTCAGGCTGTCCTAAGTCAGGAGATGGTGCTTTAGTTAATAAATGGTCGAAAGTGTCATTAGTGGTAGATTTTATGCCCATAGTACAAGAAATTGCAGTATCTTCCAGATTCAGTTTTGTAATAGTCTGTGAATAAGTAACTGGGAGATTTATAACTTCTGGAACTGTATCTTCCTGCTCCCCCCTAGTTTCCAATGCAGGGAAGATTGTGAAAAGGAGAGTGAAGAGTCCCATACTGGATCTTGCAACCAAATGCCTTTAGGAGTTTGTTGTCATCCTGCACCTAAAAGGGCATTTTGGGGTGTCCAATCAGCTAAAGAGGTAGCTGTGTTCACATCTTTTCCTCACTTGCCTTCTGACAGGGTCATGAAAGTGAAGTTCTTTATGTAGGGCCTGTGGTTTATAAAGTTTTTTTTCTGTGTTCTGTTCAAGTTTCTGAAAATCTCCTTTCTAAGTAAATGAAAAGGAAGTGACCCCCTTCTGTGAATCAGACGTTTTCTGATACCGCGTGTGAGGAATTGTGGTATCCGTAATTGCAACACTAGTAGGGATTTTGAAAACAAATCCAGCCTCTTTAGTGAGCTGGATTTGAAATGGAGAGGAGACACTGTGAGGAGAAAGTGATTTAGCTGCTCCCCACCCCTTTGAATAAACAGGTAACCTCCGTGATTCACCCGCAACAGTTTTAAGTCCATCCTGGATAACTGATGGCATAAAGCACTCGCTTTCTAAAGCAATTGAACTGCCAGCTGCATATTTTACGTTATCTTTTGTAGAAGCTGTAGAGATAAGTGGTAAAAAAACAATTAACTCACCTGGCCCAGGCAGAGCCTTTGATGATAGTGCATCATCCAGAGATTTGACAGTCAGTTCGGGGTGTTTGACAGGGAGTACGGCTTCTGCATTCTTACATGAGGCAGGTAACGGGCTGATTTCATGGTCTGAAAAAACAAGCCTCTGAGATGGCTGCTGATTTTCCAATTGTTAAGGTAAGGATGAATTATGTTCTGATGTGCTAGATTGATCAGCAGTTTTGCTTAAATCCTCAGTAGATAAGAACATTACAGGTATATCTTCCTCAGATTCAGTGTCTGAACATTCAAGTTAATTGGCCTCAAGCATAGCAGTAGTGGGAAAGGAGTTCTGCTCTCCCACCTGAGGAACATCCTCTTCCTCACATCAAGTGGCCATCCTGCAGACAGCAAGTCCTCGTACTGTTGAGTAGGGGAATTTCCCCAATGTCCTGGCCAAATTTCCCTCATTTACTAAAAATACCACCAACAGCTTAATCTGGTTCAAGGTCAGTTGGCATTCATCTGTATCCCCCTCCCCCGGGTCGTGCCTGAAAATAGGCAGGATTTGTCTAGTGGCCTTACCTGGTTAACAAAAACCAAATAAATAAATAAGAGTGTTAAATAAACTGTGGTTGAGTAATGTTAACATGTGAAATACATTTTAGAATGACCATTTATTTAACACCACTGAGAATGAATGAATTTATTTAGCTGTTTATCCACCCACACCTATAGCATATATATATATATATATATATATATATATATATATATATGTATAGGCACAATAGTGCCCCTATAGTTAGGGTTGAGTAGGGTGATTAATTTTAAACTTCTAACTTACTTTAAGAACTTCACCCCGTTAAATGGAATTGCACAAAATTTGGCATGCACTGTCTGGGGGCAAAGGTGTCATGGTCTGGCAAGTTTAATTACAGTCAGATGTGTGGATTCCGAGATCTGGATAGTGGAAAAAGAGAAAACATTTTTTTTGCTCTCACCTGCAACCCAAACAGTTTGTAATTGTGTTCTGAAATTTTCAGGGCAGAAAAGGCTTGCCTTAGTATGGTTCATTTCGTTACTATGGTGAAAAAATATTAATCCATTCCCAAGCTATAAGGATTAGAAATTTTGGTTTTGAGCATGCTCAGTAGGCTCTTTCAGATAAACATTTGATACAAAAGAAGAATTTCACCTCACAAAAGATTATTCTTGATTCATGAGGATATGCTCCTGTTTTGTGAGAAAAAGTATTTGTTTATATAGAGGGCATCTTGTTTCCATTTTAATTTTTTTTTTGAAAACCCATAAACCCATAAAAGTGATGGCCTGGAGAGACACAAACACATGAATTTAGCTAAACAAGAACCATTCAGTTTAATTCTGGACTTAATTTTTAAAACAATTACACAAAATGTGCTTTTGGGACATCTGTAAATCCTTAGCAAGGCTTGTTTCATGAGCCAATTTTCTTGTTTTGTGAGGCAAATGAAAGAGGAATGCAGCCTCATGAAACAGGAATTACATCTCACAAAATAAGATTTTGAACTTAGTTTTTTTCAGTATCTTGTTTTTTGAGCAGCCATCTTTCTTTAGCTCACAAAACAGGAAGGGTACTCAATGAAATAAGAAGCTGGACTTATTTTTTTTCAGCATCTTCTTTCATGACCGCTGCCTTGTTTAGTGATGTCATGAAAATCTCATGAAACAAGAAGAATAACTCACGAAATAGGATTTCTGACTCTTTTTTCAGCACCTTGTTTTGTGAGCAGCCATCTTTCAGGAGTTCACAAAATTTTCATGAAACAGAATGATTACTCATAAAACAAAAAGTTGGGCTTAGTTTTATTCAGTATCTCCTTTCATGAGCAGTGATCTTGTTTTGTGAGCTCATGAAAATGTCATGAAAAAAGGTCAGCTCATGAAACATGATTTTGAACTTTATTTTTTTCTGCATCTTGTTTCATGAACAGCCATCTTCTTTCATGAGTTTACAAAAATCTCACAAAATAGGAGAGGTACTTACAAAGCAAGAAGTAGGACTTGATTTTTTTTTCATTATCTTCTTTTGGGAGCAGCCATCTTGTTTCATGAGCTTACAAAAATCTCACAAAATAGTGAGGGTTACTTATGAAACAAGAGGTTGGACTTAACTTGTTTTCACATTCTTGTTTCATGAGCAGCCATCTTGCTTTCCGACTTGTCTTGTGTGTGATGAAACAACATGGCTGCTCATGAAACAAGACTGGAGAAAATCAAGTCTACTTTCTTGTTCTTTTGACATTTTTGGCTATTTATAACATACATATATTATTTGTAGGTGCATGGTAGTGCATGGCACAGATAGCCCTGTGGTATCACATGCAAATAATACTGTGACATAGAGATATTTGAACATCTCTTTCTGCACCTGCACAGAACTACCAGTTATTATTACTGGTTACTATTGTTTAGGTGTATCCATAGATACAGTTACCTATTGACTTCATGCATGCCTTGTAGGGCCCTGCATGTACTGTATATATGTGTACTGTTAGAAGCACAGTACCTAGAGGAGCTTGTGTTTCTGCAGTCACAAGGAGTTATCACTTAGTATGTAATCTTCAGTGCAACTAAAGACATGAAACATTGCATTTCAGTACAAAAATAACCTGTTTTATATCATTTAAAATAAATTATACAATGTTCATAAATAAAAAATAATTTCTAAACAACAACAACAAAAAGAAACACATTTGGCTTAAAGTCCAAAAACAGGTTGATTTTGTTTTTTAAAGTGCTATAATGTCCTTTTAAAACCAAAAAAGTACCGATACTGGCAGTCTTTTCTGATGATGATGAGGAGGTACCCATCCTGTGCAGTAGTGATGAGGGGGAAGTGACTTCTTGCACGGCTGTCACAAATGGAAACTGCTGTGAGGCAATGTCCAAGAAGGATAGGAGGAACTGGTGGTTCAGAGACCCTCCTCTTCTACACTTAGCTGTGGAGGGGGCTCTGCAAGAGGATCCAGGTGTTCTTGATGGACATACACATTGACGTTGAAGGCCTGGTCTTTCCTCTGCTGTGCTGCTTTAATAGATGGTTCATCTTGCACAGTCCCTCCACCGTCTGATGCAGCAGGCCCTGTGTGTTCTCTGCAACAACAACATGGTCATCTAAACTATTTGTTTTATTTTATTTAATATTTGATTACTGGGTAGAAAACCAAAGGGCATCAAATGCCCACTTTCATGGGTGACCCGGATACAAAAACAACAATTCACTGCAATACAAATGACTGATAAATGAATTATAACAAGAAAAAGTTGAATGAGAAAGATAAAGCTACTTCAAATTTTTTTAAAAAACATACAGAGAGTTACAAATTAAAATATCATTAGGCAAATCATTTCACAATTTTACAACACAGAAAGTCCAGAACCTTTGTCCTTGAGAAGACTATAGGAGGAAGCATTCATTTTGCCAACATTGACTGATCTTGCATGATAAGAATGAAAACAAGCTAAAATATAAAATATAAATAAAACAGGTATTTGAGTACCTAATAACCTTTTTAGAAATAACAAACTAAAATAATTCACCCTTTGATCAAAAGTAAACCATCCTAAAATGTTGCACAAAGTACAATGATGAGTTAAATGAGTTGATGAATTTACATATCTACAGACTGAATGATGCAAAGTTCTCACACGAAGAAAATTAGTGCTAGATGCTGAAGAATAAATTTGGAAGCTCATAATCAATCACAGGTAACAGTAATGAATGAGCTAGTACCTTTCTAGAATATACAGATAAACAGTTACTCAATCTGTAAAGTTGTCCTGCTCTAGAATGTACAGTTTTAACAACATAGTTAATGTGTTCCTGATATGTTAAATTTTGGTCCAATATAAATCCTAAATATCGAAATTGCATGACATGTTCAGTTTTGGCACCATATATATTGTGAAAAAAGGTAATGATCCTGAGTGACTTAATCTATACTGAGAACCAAAAAAACAAAGATTTGGGTTTGTTAACATTGAGCAACATTCAATTATCCAATAGCCATAGCTGGACATTTAAAATATATTTCTGTAAATGAGCACTAATTTCCAAAAGCTTGTCACCATGCTAATATAAAACAATATCATCTGCATATGTAATAATGAAATTACTTTCATCCTTTATAGCAGATGGCAATACATAAAAAAATACTGAAGAAAAGGGGCCCCAAGGTCAATCCCTGAGTAACATCCATACTTATATCAATCAAAAGGGAAGTAACTGAAACTAAAACAACAAATTGTTTTCAGTTAGAAAGGCAGTGTGGAAACCATTGTACCACTTTGGCAGATAAACCAAATTCTTGCAGATGAAATAACAAATGATTATGATTAACTAAATCAAATGCTTTCAATTAATGTAAACATAATGCGCCTACCATACCACCTAAGTCAAGACTCTGTGAAAAGCACTTGTGAGTTCCATAGTGGCTGTTAAGTACTATAATTTTTCTTAAAATAATGCTGACAGGGTTTTAATAAATTTCCAAAATCAAGGAGCATTTTCACCTGATAAATACTAACCATTTCAAAGTCTTGGACAGGGGAGCTAACAGCAAAATTGGGTGATAATTCATTGAAATTGTTCAATCACCAGATTTATCGGAATTACAGCAGCTTGCTTCCAAAGTTGTGGAATTTCAGCATAATTCAAAGTATGATTAAACAAAATATTAATTGGTAACACCATTAAATCTAGCACCAATCCAAACAGATACAGTATAAGTCTATCTAATCAGGCCCCACACGTGATCTAAGTTTCGTACTCTTTTGATAGTGAAATGTTTGCTCAAGTGTTAGGGGTTTAAATTCAAAGTTTATTAAACCAGTACCAGTATAATGTGTGTCAGAATATAATATAGTTAAAGGAGGAGCCAAATTAAAACCATCTGTAAAAGCATGAGTTAATTCAGAGATAATACCCATTTAATCTGATATAGTGCCATCATTTATAATAAGTAAAGGAATGCCTGTTGTTTTAACCTTGCCTTGTAACTTATTAAGAATAGGCCAATTCTCTTGTTGATTTTTACAGCTAGAAAACTGATTCTGCAAGAAAATTCAGCTTTGGTGTGTCATACTAGTTTTTACACGGGTTTCTTAATTGTTTATACTTCAAAAGGGAATTAGGCGTACATTGTCTCTGAGAAATGTGCCATACAGCATCTCTTTCCGCATTTTACCTATTAAGTCAGATGTTATGGATTTCTGGCATTTGTTTTTAACCCTTAACCTATGCTTGGGAACAAACACATCACAAACCCCATTAAATTCAGTACTTATAAAATCCAACATATAATCAACATCAGAAATAACATACAAGTATGGCCAGTCAATAGAAGCAATAGCAGGAAAGTCAATCACATACAAACTTTTTAGCGATCATGGATTAATACATACAGGTGGAACATTTGGTTTCCTAGCACTCCAAGAGCAGAAAACTGGGCAACAATCACTTAAACAATCTGACAATGGAAATGCTTACACCATTCGGTCCACTCTAGAAGTCAAAATCCAATCAACCAAAGTTTCAGTATTCTGCTTAGAATTAAGCCTAGTAGGTATATTAATGACCTGGTACAAATTCAAATTAGTCAATTGATCCCTATACTTAACCCAAGTTTCCTCTATCCAATTTATATTGACATCCACTAATAATACAACCTCCTCACTTTCTGAAATATAACCTTTATAATCGTTGAGTAATAGCAATCTTTCCTGTGAAAATCATGGTGGAAAATAAAAATTAACCAAGTGCAATTGTTTTACACCCCCCCCCCCAATAAATAACCAGTGCAACAAAATCAATTTCTGTATAAAAATTAGAAAATTGATATGTACCAAGAGAAAAAAAATCTTTTACATGCCCCAATACTCCTCCCCCACATACACCAACACCCCTCCCCCATGTTTAGCCTGTCAGTCACCACAATATAAGTTAAACCCACCCAAACAGACAGTAGCATCATATATATTACTGGTTAACAATGACTCTGAAACAATAACTATATCAAAATTATCATCAAAAATCCATGTCGGAAATGTATCTATTTTTGTTAACATTCTCCTTATGTTAACATGAACAAAATAAATAGTATGCCTTAAATTAGATCTAGAAACATTAAAATCATTATCAGTAGCAATCAGATCAGGCTTAGGTTTAACATTACCTGCCAATAACAATATAACCAACGCGTACTTTCTTACAGCCATATTAATCCTTGCAATCTCTCTCTCTCTGAGAGAATGCTTAATTTTCACAAAGTAATCTACTTGTAAGAGTCAGTTTGTATAAGCCTTCCAATAAAATATGTGAGACTTGCAACCAAGAGTAATTTTTGTTACTGTTTTCAGACTAGTTAGAATAAGGAGCTACCCCAACTACAGAAAAAAATGACTGAGTAGAGAATGGTAACACCCTGCTCATGACACATATTATTGCAAAGGTAAAACTTATGATGAATATTGTTATAATTTAGACTTAAATATTAGTCAGAGTACCGTGCCCAAGCCCCACTGCCTCCATGAACTCCACAAACTCCTCTCACACTTGTCCCACACTTTGCTGGCAATTTGGGCACTGTATGACCACCACCTCAGATGCCACTGCATCTACCTTATCTGGAATTCAAACCTCCAGTCCCCACCCCATGGGCTGCCACCACCAATCATGGGAGGGAAATGCAGGGTAGCAGCAATATGGGAGAGTGGGGCACAGTAGAACACCAATTAACCCAGACAGTTCAAATAAATGAGAAGCTTACAGTAATGTAATACACAGTAGGTAGCAGAATAGCAGCAGCAGGTGCAGAATGTAGAATAGCAGCAGGTATCATGGCATGCAACATGGAGACTCAGCAATGTTAAAGCAGCAGTCAGCTGACATAGTTCACCGAGCACAAGCACTCAGTTCCACTTGAAGCAGCAGTGCAAATAACAGTAGTGGACACATGAAACTGACACAACACTGACACTCAGTTCACATGCAGCAGCAATGCAGACAGCATTAACAGATGAAACGTTGCTGATAGTGCACAGTATAATAGCAGTCAGTATATTGGATTAGTGCTCACAGAAAACCTTGTTGATTTTCTTCAGGAGTGGGTCTTTGAAACAGGTGCGGGTAATCTAAGCTCAGCACAGGAACTCTGATGGACAGTGGTAGATGTTCAGTGGAGTCTGCCACCCTTCACAAATTCCTCTTGCACTTGCCCCGCACTTTGCCTGCAATTTGGCTGCTGTATGGCCGCTGCTTCAGATGCTACAGATGCTTTTAACTCTACAGTGTTTCTATTAAAGACCACTTTGCTGCTGCTGAGAGTACACAGGGCTTCATATGTCCATCACTTAAGTCCCTCATAACAGTGCATGGTGCTGAGTATTTCATGTTGTGTCTGACAGAATATCATGAGGAACTCATTGAGAAGCTGTACTGTCTGTGTCAGGTGGCAGAGTTCCTGCTCGCTGCTGATGGTTGCTGTTTTGTGTTCAGAAACAGAAAAAAAAAGAAAGGAAATAAGTACAGAAAATATACTGTTGTTATTTTGTACATTGTTAGGACTGCCATTACTTCCTTTGAATAACTGGAATGACCTGTGAATAGAAGTAGTATTATTAAAGTCAGGTACAATCTTATACAGTTAGAAGTGTTAAACATATTTTTAATGCAGCTAAAGCCTTCTATGTGAAGCAACAGTACATCGATTGGATTGACCTGTGAATTGAAGCACTATTGTTAAAGCCATGTACTATTTTATACAGTTGTAAGCATTACGTATATTATGAATACAGCTATAGCCCTTTATGTGAAGGATCAGTACACTGATTGTGTATTACTGGACATGCTACAAATAAGATTGTAACACGGCTCACTGCAGCCCGCCGGAATGGAGCCATCAGATTCGCCGAAGTGCCACAGCTGACTGAAACCGAGCAGGTATTAACCCACAGGTAATGCCCGCTCGGTCAATACCAGCTGTCGCCATGGAGGCACCAGAAAGTAGCCGCCTGCTCCGTCACCACCGCAAGCCCCCACCGGCGGGCCTACAGAGCTGCCAAGCCCTGCTGTCCTCCACGTCACCAAGAAGCATCCAACCTGAAGGCACCAGGCACTCAGCGTGAGCCCCCCGGTCCCCGACTACGCACCTGCAGGCAAGCTGAACGAGAGACAGACCTCCTCTCTGCACCAGTCCTGGAACCCCAGTGACCCACCCACCCAGGAGCCCAGCAGCACACCTCCAATGCAACAGCCGTAGGAGCCTGACAGCCAGCCCACGTCTCTGTCCCGTGTCCTCTGTCCATAGGGCTCCTGCTGCTCGCCGGAGGTGATGCTGGTAACATAGAGCTCATCATCACCATGATGAGCCTATAGTATAGCAAGATTAATCACCTTCAGTGCCGGGCTTCTGCTAGGACACGCTCGCTGGTTGGTTGACCTCGGGCTGCGCCCTCAGGCACCAACACCCCCAGCGGGCATTAATCCACTGGCAGAGCCCTCCTCTGTCGGTGATTAATGCTTACCTAATTACTGAATGGTATGTTTTACAAACAGCAAAGGATGCAGTGTGTTAACATTGTTACCTTATGTGGAGCATGCCATCACCAGTGCTGTTTCAGGTTATACAAGCAACACATAGTTATGCACACTAAAAGCAACTAGTATTGCCCTACCATAGAAACAGACCCATGCATAATGAAGGACAGATGCAACACTTATTAGTGGGAGTGGCCAGAACTAGTACAGAATCTGCAATGCTACAAACATCAGCCTTAGTGGTGGGCAAAGTTAGAAAAATTCACTCTGTGTAGAAGTTTGTGAAGTTTTCAAAATTCGTTAATTTACTCCACAATGCAAAATTCTACTTTGCGGTAAAATAGAAATTCATGATTAGTGAAAAATGGTAACTTCGCCTAACTTTGCATATGAATTATGGTTCTAAGGTGAAGTTAGCAAGGATTCATGGAACAGAAGATCACTTGGACTGTTTTTCCATGCATAGGCTGAATTCAGTGAAGAAGAGAGAGTCAGAGTTAGCTGTACTCTGGAGCTGTGTGCCATAAAAAACTTATAAAACCACTTAAAATACAAAGTTTTTTTGTCCAGAATCACTTCATTGAGTGTGTACTGTGGCTTGCACCTATAGATCAGCAACTATTTTTTTTTGTGTGTGTGATTTACCTGGTTTAAATTAGTAGTTTCAGTTTCTGTATTGCAGACAGTGTGGTGTTTTTTGGGGGAGAGGAGTTTATCTGTATCTCCAGCAACCAAAAAGGCAGGCTTGCCTTATAGCCTAGATAGTGTCCAGTGCTGTTCCCATCAGTGTTTTTGGTGATTTCCCCGTTTTCTGTAGTTTCTCACTTTACTTCTTTATAACAGTGAAGTCTGTTTTATTGAATTATTTTTGTCACTATAGTTTATATTAAGTTCATTTCTGTCACTTGATAGAAGTTAGCTTTAATTTGTCTACCTATAGCATCTTGTGTGTGTCCGAGTCCAACTCCTAGTCTGAAATCCCTGTTTCGCTTTAATTTGTGTATCTATAGCATCTTGTGTATGTACAGTACCTGAGTCCAACCGCTAGTCTGCAATCCCTGCTGTGTACTGTTTTTGTTAAAAACCAGAAAAGAAAAACAAATCTGTTGTTGTTGTTTACTCTGTATACAAAGTCTTGTAAAGTGTTGTAGTCTTGTGTGGGTTTCCCCTAGCCCTTAATTAATCCCTGTTGCAAAAGAAAAAAGAAAAAAAGAAAAAAGGAAAAAATATTTCTAGTGTTTTTGTTTCTGTGTAAAGTCTTGTAAAGTGTTGTGTAGTCTTGCGTGCTTCCCCCTAGTCTCTTAATCCATAAATCCCTGTTGTGTATTATTTTTGTTAAAAAAAGTAAAGAAAAACAAATGGCTGTGTTGCTGTTGTCTACTATCTGTCTATGTCAGTAAAGAGTTTTAAATTGTTGTGTTCTGAAATCTACACAGAAAAGAAGATGCCTGTAAAAAGATACTCTGCTAAATGAGTTTCTGGCAACGGTGCTGCTGCCAAGAGCTTAGCTTCTGTGATTCCAAAGGGTACTGTAATCACTCCCAGCTGTGATGACACAGGTTCATCAGGGGCTGGTACCACTGGTAGTACAAATCGACAAAGAGTAGTTGCTGCAAGTGGAGACATTACTGGGGCCAGAATTTTCTCTGCAAAATCTGTGGCATCAATACTGGTGGGTGCTGCTGGTGCTGAAAGTGCAGGTGGCACAGGCAGGGCCAACAGGAGCATTGCAAGAACACCCAAAAAGTTTTCCTCTTGGAATGTGATTGAGGCCAAGGACTCAGCAGTGGTTAATGTACCCAAAAGTGTTGTACAAGAGCCTGAGCCTGAGTCACAGTGTGATCTTGCAGATCTGAGTGTTTGGGAACTAGATGCTGCTGTTAAGTAAATTCAGGGTGAAAAAAGTGAGGAAGAGGAGGACACATGTCAGGAAGTTAGTGTCGTAGGTGAGGATGGGGATAATGATATGGATCCTCTGTGGGAACCAGAGAAAAAGAAAAGTAAGGGCCAGGGACAGGGCATTAGTGAAGGTCACCTCTCCCATGTTCTCCAGTTGTTAGATCAGTTGAGCCAGCAGTAATAACACAGTATGAGCCAAACACTGCAGCAGAGCAGAAATATTTCCCCAGAACGCTCATTTCTCTCCTTCTAATAATGTCCCAGTATGCAGTCTACCACCATCATGTAAAAGCAAAAGGTACAAAATCCCTAGTCTAAGAATTTTACATTCTGGACCTGAAGGATGAAACAGTGGTTATCTGCCAGCTATGCCAAGCATGTGTGCACCATGGGAAATGGTTAGCTGCCTCAGCACAGTTGGGTAACACACACACCTGAAGCCCACACACCTGGCACACTGGACTCAGCACCAAAGGGAAGCTGGTGCAGGGGAGCCTTCTCCCTTATTGACCTCATTCAGCAAGGCATCCCAAAATGTCATACAGTAGATACAAATCCAGGGTGGGATTCTGAAGTAACCATGGAGGATTACTACAGACAGGATGAGGAGGAAGACTTGATAGGATTTCCTATTAGTGGGCAGAATAGCAATGGTGTTATGAGTATTAACAGCCGGAATTAGTGAAGCACATCAACCCTTGTCCCTAAAACATCCAAACTCCCATCATTCATTTGTTCAGCATTTTGTGACCCCCCCAAGTCCAACATTACCCCAACATCCATGCCACCAGTGCACAGAGCCCAGCTGTTTGGTGTCTCCGGCCCAAAACCCAGAACAGCACAGCCTGCACTGAAGAGTGTGTTTGAGCATCACACCAAATACCCACCAAATCATGCTGTTTCATGTGAACTTAATGCAGCAACTACAGAAATGCTGACAATTGATCCGTTTCCATTTTCTTTTGTGTAGAATGCAGGGATCTGTAGGTTGATGGCACATGCCTATCCAAAGTGGAAGATCCCGTCTCATATGTATTTCTCCACCCATGCTATTCCAAAGCTGTATAGGACTGTGACACACACAGTAAGATATGCCCTGCAGCATTCCACATCACATACACCCATCTTAGTAAGGGTATGTGGACCAGTGGCCAAACAGCTGGTAGCTCTTTTATAAGTATTATATCTAATTGGGCACTGGTACCCAGGGTAGTATTTGATGCTGGGATGGGAAAAAATTGTATGAAGCCCAGCTGTGATGGTAGCAACATTCTGGGTATTTGCCAGCATGCCACACTGTCAATGAGGAGTGTATCAGGCTCACACAGAGGTCAAAATATGTTAGAATTGCTCCTGTCCAAAATTGACTGTCCTTGAAATCAGGTTTCATAATGAAATGATAATGGCTTGAATGTGGTTAAATGCATCACTGCTGGTGGCGTTTTCAAGGTTCTCTGCCTGGTGAACTGTCTAAATCTTGTAGTGCAGGAGTTTCTGGCATATCCTGAAATCAAGGCAGTGTTCACTGTGGCCTGCCACATCTATGTCTGCTTTGCTCATTCTAGAAAAGACTGTGACCATTTTAGGCTGCTGTAGATCCAAAACAGGCTGCCTCAGCACCCTCTCAAGCTGGAAATTGTCACAAGACGGAACTTGACACTACATGATCAAGCACCTGTATAAGCAGTAAAAGCCATCTCAGAATACCTGGTGCTGCCCACAAGCTGTGACAGTTCAGGAGTATCCGTTTCTCTGACAACCAATCAATGGCAACTCATGGATGGCCAGATCATGATTATGAGACCATTTCAGCATGCCACACACTGAGTGGGGATACAACCTCTATCAGTCAGGCCATCCCGCTGCTAAGGGTGTTGAGGCAGACCTTGTTAAATGTACAGTAGGTGCTGGAGGCAGGCGGGGATATGTCAGGATGTGTCCTAATGGAACACATGCTGCAAATATTAAACTGCAGTACTCATATTTCAACCATTCTGCAGTCTCCCGAATTTGGAATTGCCACAGTGCAGGAACCATGATCTAAAAGGGGCCTATCAACCGTATATGAAGGTAGGCATGATCAAGTACAACTTCTAACTGATCAGCTCGTAAGTTGTGTTTATGGGGCACAGATGTCACTGGCACAGTTCTGCAAGCCACAGCATGGCAATGATGACAGACTGGGTGTTGCTACCACCCCACTTTAGCAGTCCGGAAAAACGGGGCTGCTCACAAGGGGACAACTGACCATAAATCTATTTTGGGATGCTTTATCACAGGTGGGCATTGCAGCAGTGGAGGAAAAGGAGGAGCAGGCTGATGAGTCGGAAGGACTGCATGCTGCACAGCACATGGAGGATGCATATTTGGCAGACACCAGGCACCTGAACATATTGGAAGAGCCTCTGCTGTACTGGAGTAGTAAGGTGACTGAGTGGCAAGCACTGACCTCCATCACAGTGAAATATCTGAGCTGTCCACCCTCTAATGTAAGTGTGGAGTGGGTATTTAGTTCAGTGAGAGCCATTGTGTGGGACAGGTATATGACTCTATCACCTAGAAATGTTGGCATACTAACATTTATTAAAATGAATGTAGGGCACATTCCACCTAGGACAAGCATGTCTGTGTTTGTACCACATGATGGTGGGGGTGGTGATGAGGAGGAAGCGGAACAGCATGGTGGTAGCGGCAAACTGCATTCCATTGAGGTGGATGAGGAACTCATGGAGAAAGAATTTCCAAGTTGAGACAACTCCAGTCTGGAAGACTGTGAGGGCTGCTTCCTTGATGAGGATGATCATGGTAGAAGCGCATAAACAAAAAAAATGTTTTTTAGATCCCTCCTTTCTTCCTTACAAATTTAATCCTTTCTGAATTATTTTTTACCTGTCAACATTTTCCTCAAGTCGTGCAGTGCTTCATAGAAACACATAGAAACATAGACTTTGACGGCAGATAAGGACTGCTTGGCCCATCTAGTCTGCCCATTTCCCTACCTGCAGGATAAGCTGCAGATCCTAGTTAACCAACAGCCTATTTCTTCCTACCCCCCACAAGAATTGCCTTATGTCTGTCCCATGCATTCTTGAATTCTCCCACAGTTTTAGACCCCACAACCTCCTCAGGAAGGCAGTTCCATGCATCCACTACCCTCTCTGTGAAATAATACTTCCTCACATTGCCCCTGAACTGCTCCCCCATCTTTAAATTGTGTCCCCTTGTTCTTGTGCGTCTCTTTTTCTGAAAGATGCTACCCTCTTGGACTTTGTTAATTCCACTGAGGTACTTAAAAGTTTCTATCATGTCCCCCCTCTCCCTTCTTTCCTCAAGGGTATACATATTAAGCTCCTTTAGTCTTTCCTCATACAGCTTCTCTTGCAGACCCTGCACCATTTTAGTTGCCCTCCCCTGGACTGCCTCTATCCTGTCTATGTCCTTGCGGAGATGGGGTCTCCAGAACTGGACACAGTACTCCAGATGGGGTTTCAACTCTCTGTACAGAGGGATAACAACTTCCTGTTTTCTGCTGCTGATGCCTCTCTGCTTCTGCTTCTGTAATTCATATAAATACATCTGAGCAGCCAGCCAGCCTCCTTTTAACCATCCTGCCAGTGCCACAAGTAATCCCACCAGTCAGCCAGCCTGCTTCTAGTCATCCTGCCTGTGCTCCCAGCATTCCCACTAACCATCTATCCTGCTTTTAGCCATCCTGTCAGTGCCACCATAATCCCACCAACCAGCCAACCTGCTTTTAGCCATCCTGCAAGTGCCACCATAATCCCACCAGCCAGCCAGCTTGCTTTTAGTCATCCTGCCAGTGACACCAATAACCACACTAGCCAGCCAGCCTGTGTCCAGCCATCCCATCAGTGCCATCAGTAACCCTAGCAGCCAGCCAGCTTGCTTTTAGTCATCCTGCCAGTCCCACCATAATCCCTCCAGCCAGCCAGCCTGCTTCTAGCTATCCTGCTAGTGCCACCATATTTCCACCAGCCAGCCAGCCTGTTCTAGCCCTCCTGCCAGTGCCACCAGTAATCCCACCAGCCAACCAGCCTGCTTTCAATCATCCTGCCAGTGCCACCTCAACCCCACCAGCCAGCCAGCCTACTTCTAGCCATCCTGCCAGTGCCACCAGCAATCACACCAGCCAGCCAGTCTGCTTTTAGCTGTCCTGCCAGTGCCAACAGTAATCCCACCAGCCATCTATCCTGCTTTTAGTCATCCTGCTAGTGCCACTAATAATCCCACCAGTCACCCACCCTGCTTTTAGCCATCCTACTAGTGCCACCAGTAATCCCACAAGCCAGCCTTCTTTTAGCCATCCTGCCAGTGCCACATGTAATCCCACCAGCCAGCAAGCCTACTTTTAGTCATCCTGTCACTGCCACCAGTAATCCCACCAGCCAGGCATCCTGCTCTTTTTAGTCATCCTGCCAGTGCCACCAGTAATCCCATCAGTCACCCACCCTGCTTTGATCCATCCTGCCAGTGTCACCAGTAATCCCACAAGCCAGACAGCCTGATTTTAGCACTCCTGCCAGTGCTGACAGTAATTCCATGAGACAGCCAGTCTACTTTTAGCCATCCTGCCAGTGCTGCCAATAATCTCACTAGCCAGACAGTCTGCTTTTAGCCATTCTTCCAGTGCTGGCATTAACCCCACCAGCCATCCAGCCTGAGTTTAGCCATCCTTCCAATTACACCAGTAGTCCCACCAGCCTGCTAGCCCACTTCTAGTCATCCTGCCAGTGCCACCATAATCCCATCAGCCAGCCAGCCTGCTTCTAGCCATCCTGCCAGTGCCACCAGGAAGACCACCAGCCAGCCAGCCTGCTTTTGGTCATCTGGCCAGTGCTGCCAGTAATTCCACCAGCAAGCCATCCTGCCTTTAACCATCCTGTCAGTGCCATTAGTAATCCCACCAGCCAGTCAACCTGCTTTTAGTCATCCTGCAGTGCCACCAGAAATCCCACCAGCCAGCCAACCTGCTTTTAACCATCCTGCCAGTGTTGCTAGTAATCCCACCAGCCAGCCAGCCTGCTTTTAGCCATCCTGCCAGGGCCACCAGCAATCCCACAAGCCAGCCATCCTGCATTTAGCCATCCTGCCAATACTGCCAGTAATCCCACCAGCCGGACAGTATGCTTTTTTTTATATGTGCTTTATTGTCAATTCACAAGGTAGCCATACTACATCTTTAGCATAGCATAATTTTCTTTTTGTTTTTCCTTTCCAAGTTTTGTGTTCAAAGCTTTCATACAGTACATCATGCTAGCAAACAAAATTTAGCTAGACGTTTTTTAACTTTGATATAAAATTCCTCTAATGAAAGAAAAAAAATAAACTTAGGTGACTAACCATATGCGGCTTATTCACTAATTATTCCATCATATTCTAGTTTAAAATCTCTTTCAAGCAATCAGTTTGAAATTTAAGTTTAAAGGAGACAGGAAATGTGTGCTAAATGGCAACAGCTGGTAATGTTCCTAGCAAGAAAAGTGATAAACTTGCCTTCAAATGAGCCATGTTTAATTGTACTTTAATAAATACTGATGTGAAAAACTGTGTTTTCAAGTGTATTCTTTTTATGGACAACATTCTGCACAGATCTATTCATGGAACCAGTGATTTGGAGTATTCACTATGTTACGGTTTGACTACAGAATGCTAAATGTGAGCTATTGTCCCATCAGAATGTTGCTTACATAGAAACATAGAAACATAGAAGTTGACGGCAGATAAGGACCGCAAGGCCCATCCAGTCTGCCCATTTCTTTTTCTACCTTATAAATGTGCCATCGGCCTTTGCTCTGTCAGTGACCTATCTATTCATAGTCATTTGTATTGCTCCCTTATGCCTATCCCATGCCTGTTTGAAGCCCTGCACTGTATTCATAGCCACCACTTCTTGTGGTAAGCTATTCCATGCATCTACCACCCTTTCTGTGAAAAAGAACTCCACATTCCCCTTAATCGGCCTCCCTCTAATCTCATGCTGTGTCCTCTTGTCCTGCAATTTTTCTTATATTTAAACATGTTAGACTCTTTCACCTTGTTTATGCCCTTAAGGTGTTTAAATGTCTCGATCATATCACCTCTCTCCTCCTTTGCTCAAGGGTATACATATTGAGCTCCGTTAATCTGTCCTCATATGTCTTCTGATGCAGTCCCTGCACCATTTTGGTTGCCCTTCTCTGGACTGCCTCAATTTGGTTAATGTCCTTGTGAAGGTGTGGCCTCCAATACTGCACGCAGTACTCCAGATGGGCCTAACCAATGTCTTGTACAGAGGGATTATTACCTCCCTCTTACGACTTGTGATACCCCTACTAATACACTCCTAACACCCCCTAGCCTTACCTACTGCTTTAGAGGTCTGCTTGATGATTTTAGGTCATCAGTGATGATGATGCCCAAGTCTCTTTCTTCCTTTGTGACTGCTAGCAACTCCTCCCAGCCTATAAGTGGCTTAGGGTTTCTCTTCCTATGTGCATGATTTTGCACTTCTTTGCATTAAATCCCAGTTGCCACTCTTCTGACCATTTTGCTAGTTTATCCAGATCTCTTCTCATTCTGCCCACCCCATCTGGATCATCTACTCTGTTGCAGATCTTGGTGTCATCTGCAAACAGACAAGCTCACCCTCTAGTCCATCTGCAGAGGTCACTAATGAAGATGTTGAATAGGACTGGCCCCAGGACTGATCCCTGAGGTACCCCACTTGTGACTTGCATCTCTTCTGACTGTATACCATTTACCACCACTCTCTGTTTTCTGCCAGTCAACCAGTTTGCCACCCAGTTGACCAACTTCTGACCCACCCCGAGCCTACCTAGCTTATTTATCAATCTTTATGTGGAACAGTGTCAAAAGCTTTGCTGAAGTCAAGGTAGGCGACATCAACTGCTCCCCTTGGTCCACCACTCTGGTTACCCAGTCAAAGAAATCTATGAGATTAGTTTGACAGGACCTTCCTTTGTAAACCCATGCTGTCTTGGATCCTGTGCCCCTATGGATTCCAGGTGTTGCACTATCCTTTCCTTAAGGAGTGCCTCCATAATCTTGCCCACTACTGAGGTAGACTGACTGGTCTGTAGTTCCCCGCCTCCTCCCTGCTACCACTCTTGTGGAGGCGGGATCACATGAGCCCTTCTCCAGTCTTCTGGGACCTCTCCTGTGCTCAGAGACTCACTAAACAATTCTGCTAATGGCTCTGCTAGTTCCTCCTTTAGCTCCTTAAGTACCCTGGGATGTATGCCATCAGGTCCCATTGCCTTATCCACCCTGAGCTTAGCAAGCTCTTGTAGGACCTTTCTTTTGTGAAGGAGTAGTGCTCACCTCCCTCCCCTGTGTCCATGATGCTGAGCTGTGGGCCCTGCCCTACCTTCTCTTCAGTAAATACTGAGCAAAAGTATCTATTTAGGATAGATGCCTTTACAGGGTCCTCCTCCTCACATGCTCCCTTTTCTCCATTAAGCTTAGCAATACCCCCTCTGGACTTTCTCTTTTCACTAATGTATCTATAGAAAGTCTTGTCACCTTCTTTTACTGTTCGTGCTAGTGTTTCCTCAGTTTGGGACTTTGCCTGCCTTACTGCCTTACCTGCTTCCCTTAGGGCAGTTTGGTATGCCTCCCATCTTCATCCCGCTGTGTTCCCTTATATTTTCTGAAGGCCAGCCTTTTGGCTCTGACCTTTTCTGCTACTGTATTTGAGAACCAAAGTGGTTTCTTCTTCTTTGCACTTCCTTTTCTGTCTAACACAATGGGATGTTGCTTCAAGTATTGTATCCTTAATGCTTGCCCACTTTGCCTGTACCTCCTCACCTGTGTTTCTTTTTGCCAGGGCTAGCTTAACTCTGTTGGCCATCTTATCAAAGTCAGCTCCTCTGAAGTCCCATATTTTGCCTTGGAATGGGATGATTTAGATGTAGTAGCCAAATTGAACCATACCATGTGATGGTCACTGGACCCCAGGTGACCTTCTACCTGGAGATCTGTGATCCCTTCTTTGTTAGTCAGTACTAGATCTAGGATAGCCCTGTCTCTTGTGGGTTGCTGTACCAGTTGTTTGAGGCCCTCCCTGCAGGAATCCACTATGAGTCTAGTTCTGGCAGATGTTCCTGCTGGTATTGACCAATCTATATCTGGCATGTTGAAGTCTCCCATTATCAGAACCTCCCTTTAGCTGTCATGTTTTGTATATCTTCTAACAGTAATGTGTCTATGTCCTCCCTCTGGTCTGGGGCCTGTAGACAACCCCAGTTCTTATGGCTGTCCCATTTCTGTTTCCAGGGTGACCCACAGTTCTTCTGGCTCCTATGTGTATTCTGAATTTCTGTAGCTTTGATATTTTCATTAACATACAGGGCCACTCCTCCCCCTTTTGCACCTCGGTCTCTTCTGAACAATACATAGCCAGGTACTGAAGTCTCCCAAGTGGTTACTGGTAAACCACGTCTCACTAATTGCTACTATGTCCAGTTTAGCCTCTGACATTATTGCCTGCAGGTCTGGGATCTTATTTCCCAGGCTGTGAGCATTTGTGTACATGATTTTCCATTGGCCAGATTTTGGGTGTTAGTTGTTGGGTGAAGTTTGGCATTACCCCTGTGCATCGTATGGGGAGACAAACCTTTTTTCTTACCTGGTGATGCAAATGAATGGCAAACACGCTGAATTCCTGTTTGACCACTAGCTGAGGGGGGAGGGGTGTTCTTCCCATTCGACGTATGGGGTGCTGCACCCCTCTCCCCATTTGCTAGTTTAAATATTCTGCAAAGACGTCAAACTTCTGCCCCAATGCACTGACTCCCTCTTTAGTCAGATGCAGTCCATCAAATTTAAAGAACTTTCGCTCCCAGAACTGTTGCAGTTCCCTACAAATCTGTGTCCTTTTTCCTGGCACCAGTCCTGAGCCACGGTTTAGCTCCCCTATCTCTCCTTCTCTGACCTTCCGTCCATCTGTTCCCTTCTCCCAGACTGGCAGGATCTCAGAGAAGGAGATGCCGGACGAAATAGATGATAGTTTGTCACCCAGCTTAGTCAGGTGTTCCTTGGTCTCCACAACTGACCGCTGGCGAGATCATTAGTCCCTATGTGTACTAGGACATCAATGTTTTCTCCTGCTTTGTGAACAATTTTAAATGCGGTCAGTGTCTCTCCATGCTGATGTACCTGAGACATCTGACCATCACCCTGGCTGGAGATGGGTATCAACTCCCAATCATGGAGTCTCCTATGATCAGAAGTTTTTGGATTTCCTTTGTGCTTGTTTAGTTTTGGTTCCTGATTTGGGTGAGTATTGTTGTGCTAGCTCCTGTGCCGCAGTGTCCTGCTCTGCAGTGTCTTCTGCCTCTTTATTTGATTTCAGAGATAGAGGCAGATACCTGTTTGTAGCGTTTATATGGTTTTGGAGGTAATGTGTTGGAGAGCAGAGAGTGATGGGGCACCTGATTTGCTCCTCCTAACCACCTGCCAACCTCCTGACCAACTACCCTCTGCGGTCGAGGTTTTTCTGTTGATGCTGGGGAAATGGCGGGTGGTTCTTATAATGTATTTCTCTTCAATATGAAATTTGAGGCGTGCAATCTCTGCCCATGCTGCCCGGAGCTGAGACCAAGATCTCCAAAGGCTCAGCATGTAGGACAGTGTCCTAAATCCTGTAAGACTGTCCTTCTGAAAATTGTTCCACAGTACCTGCAGTTAATGAAATCCATTCCAAATAAGTTGCTGGGTTTGTAACCTAGTCAGAGTAATTAGAAGGAAAAAGAAAAAAAATGCAAGTAATGGTTTAATTGTGCTTTGTTTAACTTGTTATAACAAGTTAAATTACTAGTGCCCCTGTAAATGAGATCACCTTGTGGAGGCCCCACTGATCCGCCCCTTCCTGCTCTGCCACAGGAAATGTCACAACTGTGGTACCCTATAAAAGGAGTGTAGCGTGGGGTGGTTGGGGATGGGTGGGTGGCTGGGCCCTTCCCTGCCTAAAAAGAAGAACCACGGACGTAAAGAACAAGGAGGTAAGAGCAGAAACAATCAGTCAACAACAAATGGAGTAACCCTGAAAGCTTATCCTAATGTTAGATAAAACTGTAAAACCTGTAAAGCACCACCTGTAATAATTTCAGAGAAGATATACCCTGTAAGAAACACTTTGCTCCAGAGAAAAATAAAGCAGTAACAGAAGATATACCTTGCAAAAGACAATTTGAATCAGAAGATTACAGCAGTAATCTGTTAGCACACACCTGTAGGCACACCTTGTAATAATGCAGAAGAAGGTATACCAGCAACAACAATTTGAATCAGAGAAAAAATAAAGCAATGAAATGTTAGCCACAAACAGTAGCAATCCCTGTGAGTAAAAAATCAAAACACCACCACACAGTAAATCTGCTTAGCCAAACTAAGTCTTAATCCTTCTCCCTTGCTCTGGTAAGTTTCTCTACTCTGCCTTTCAAGCAGTCTTAGAAGGAAAGAGCTCAGGTGAAGCTAGGTGCCTTGGCCAGCAAACCAAGTCTTCTACCTTAGAGTTCCTTTCTCAAACCGTGACATAGTTAAAACCCCATATCACTGATTCTGTGAAGAGAACCATAACAGAATTCTGCTCATAAAATCAAAACAATACAAAATACTGTTTTTCACATTGCTTTTTGTTCAAGTACATTTGCCAATGGATCATTCAGGCTTATGGATATTATTTCCGTAAGTGGCAAAATTATAAGCAGCTGCATATTAGCACTCATTTCCTGTCCTCTGTAAACTGATGGTGTGCTTTCAAGGGAGTGCTACTATATAAGTTATTCTGATCATCTTATACCTATAAAAAAACAGTATTCTAGGATGTATGCTATTGCCTATGCTGGTTATCTCTCTTGTATTTGTCTTCATTCAACTCAGGAGAGCCCATCTGGTCCATCATCTCAGGCCATTCTCCTGGGCATCACTCAACTGGAAGGTTAGATCCGCCATGTGCCTAATGTCTATTATGATCTGAGTCCACTCCTGGACAGCAGCTGGAGTGGACTGTAGCCAGTTTCTTGTGATGGCCTTATTATATGTGAGCACACAGATATACCACAGATATAACACATCCAGTTCCTTCATTCCTTCAGGAGGGAGACCCAAAATCAGATTTTGTATCAACAGGGGACTGGTTATCTCAGAAAAGGTATTACTCTTATCCCCCACTTACCTTTTAAATCCATCTAGTTTCAGGCAAGTATAAAAAATGTGTGTGGGGGTAGCCTTTGTTTCCCCACAATGTCGCCAACAGTCAGCTGATTCTGTAGTGGACCATTTAGCCACTCTGTCTGGTGTTAGAAAAAATCAGGCCCTAATCTTCCACAGGTACTCCTGCCAGAAGGGAGACATGGTAGCTTTTGATGTAGAATGCCATATCCTATCCCAATGAGAGATCGGCAAGTGGAAATTGGCCTCCTTCTCCCATTTAGCCTGTAAGGTCTGAGCTATGCCCTCCCCATGTGAATTAAGATATTGATAAATCTTAGTAATGGTGTGTTTGGAACTTGTTAGGGAAATAGATCCCCCAAAGTTATTCCAGTTCTTGTTACCATTACCCCCTCTCTCTGACGTAGCATCTTTTGTATGTAAGCATGTATTTGTAGACAATAAATTTTACCTTTAGAAGTCCATCCCCATTTTTGAATACAATCTGGAAAGGGTATAATTACTGGAGTTCATACTGGAGAATATAAGGAAGTCAAAAGGTGTTTGCCCATAAAGACTTTCCCCACCATTCAGTAGTGATGACCCAAGTCACCAACCTCTACAAGAAATCTATCCAACCTTTTTTTAAAGATACTCACACTTTCAGTATCAACCACCTCCTCTGACAAACCATTCCACCATTTAACTGCCCTACTTTAAATCCATTCCTTCTCCACTCTGTTGTCACCATTTCATCCCTCAATTGTTTATTATGCCCCCTGTAAATAATAAGGCTTTACTACTAACTCCAAACCCAAGTCAAACATTAAATCTTCATCTCTCAAAATCCTAAATAATAACAATAAATCACATCTCTTTCTGCTACTCTCCAATGTCCATAAACCCAGTTTTTCCAATCTCTCATTATAAGATCTATCCCTTCCCCATCAATCATTCGTGTATAGGTTCTCTGCGGCCTCTCCATCACCTTAATATCCTTTATAAGATAAGGACCAAAAACTGCAGAGCAATAATCCAAAATGGGCCTGACCATTGTCCTATATAAGGGCAATAACACCTCCTCACTCCTTGATTGGAAGCCGCATCTAATGCAGTTTACCAGCTGCATTGCTCTATTTGAAGTTATTTTACTCTGCACACCACTTTTAAGATAATTTTGTATGTACTCTCAAATCTTTCTCCCCTTCTGATATGTTTAATTTTAGTCCAATTATGTTATATGACTGTTGAACATTATGCCTCCCAAAATGCATTATAGTGCATTTTTCTTCATTAAAGGCCATTCCATTGTTTTTTGTCAATTCCATTATATAAATCAAATCCTGTCCAAAAATCAGTCTGTCATCGAAGCTATCCACAACTCCCACCATCTTGATATCGTCAGCAAATTTTACCAACTTATTTTCACTTGATATCCTTAAATCACTAATAAAAATGCTGAACAACAATGGTCCAAGCACTGAACCCTGTGGCACACCACTCATCACCCTCAGTGGATCTGATAAGTGACCATATAATCTAACTCTCTGAAACCTATTCACTAACCACTGTTTCACCCATCTCACTATGGCCCCATCCACACCTATCCCTATTAGTTTTTCAACAATTTCACAATATGTGGGACAATGTCAAAAGCTCTTCTGAAGTTGAGCATTACCACATCCACATTTCTGCCTTCATCAATGTGCTTACTAACAAATTCATAAAAAAACACTAAATTTGTTTCACATTACCTATTTGCCACAAATCCATGCTGATTTCTGTCCTCCAAGTTCTTACCCTTCTTATATTCCAAAATAGATTCACTCAGAATTCCTTCAATGATCTTCCCTATAATGGAAGTCAGACTCACTGGTCTATAATTCCTTGCCCTGCTCCTACTACCCTTCTTGTATATAGGCACCACATATGCTAGTTTCCACATCTCTGGCACCACCCCGTCTGCCAAAGATTTTTGTCCTAGCTAAGTTATAACTGGAGTTAGTATATCCATCAACTCTTTCAAAAAAAAAAAAGGATGCATCCCATCAGGACCTGCCACCTTCTCAACCTTCAATTTCATAATCCTACTCCTCACTTTTTCCTCTGTTATAACTTTTCTGGGATCCATCGTACTGTCACCTACATGCACTGTCTCTATCCCTCCATCATACTTTTTATAGAGTGCTCCAGAACATCTGCTAAATTCATCTAGCATCTGCTCAGATTTTGAAGTCATAACCCCCTCGATATTTAAAGGCCCAATCAAACAATTTCCTCTCCTTCTCCCATTTACAAATGCAAAAAAAAAACTTTTACTATTGCTCTTATCCATCACAAGTCTAAATTCTGTTTCTTTGCATTTTTTTATTTCCTTCTTCAATTTTTTTACTATATTCTTATATTTTTGATGCTGATGAACTTAACTTTCTCATTTTCTGAAACTTCGCGTTCTTTTTTTTTTTACACAATCTAATTATATTTCTTGTAAGCAATAGTGGTTTTTTACCTTTTTAATTATATACTCTTCTCCTAGGTATAAAATTTCCTATTACTTCCCTCATTTTCTCTGAGAACAATTTCCAAGACATTTCCACATTAAGATCCTTCATTTCTGCCTCCCAATCAATGTTACTTAATATGTCTCTTATAGCCCCGTAGTTCCCTCTATTATATAGCATCTGCT
This sequence comes from Neoceratodus forsteri, assembly GCA_016271365.2. Taxonomy (NCBI): domain Eukaryota; kingdom Metazoa; phylum Chordata; order Ceratodontiformes; family Ceratodontidae; genus Neoceratodus; species Neoceratodus forsteri. The sequence continues at coordinate 868,319,884 of CM028130.1, forward strand.
CAGTTACTCCTTTCACTCTATTAACTACCTAGGACATTTTAAATTGCATACAATTGTGGTCGCTCATCCCAACTTGTGGCTGAATCTTACTTTTCTTTATAACCTCAGGGACATTTGTTAGAATAACATCCAATATGTTGTTCCCTCTAGTGGCTTCCTGTATGCACTACTTTATACCGGCCGCCATAAACTCCCCTTGTAATCTACACTCCAAACTATTTCCTTCTATACATTTATCCCTCCCAATACCCGGCATATTTAAATCTCCATCTCTTCTCATTATCTGGACCAGTGCGCAGAACCCCCTAGTGGTCTACTTCCTATACCAGGCATTCAACTGTCCTGGAATAAAACCTCTCTCTGTTATAAACCATTTCACCCTCCACATATCTCTTTTGGGCCTAGTGTATGCTTGAAATACATCCCATGCTCCCAATGCCACCTGAATGGCTGTATATTTAGCTAAATGTAAGGGTCTTTCTGACCGGAAAAGGTATGAATGTATGTATGTATGTACAGTATGTATATGGAAATCTGGGCAAAGGGACATCTCTATATCCTGCCAGTGTGCACTGGTGGGGGATTGCATCCAAAATAACACCCATTGGACCTGTGCGACTACCCAATACTCCCTGAGATTGGGAACCACTCACCCCCCTCCCCACCTATCAGTCAATAATAAGGCTCTTCGGACCCAAGGTCTGTGGTTGATCCATATGAAATGGAATAGGCTGGTTTGATGTTCTTGAAACCATCTCAGGGATGGAGTAACTGGAATACATTGAAATAGGTACATAAGTCTAGGAAGGAGGTTCATTTTTATGGCCTGAATTATAGCATACATAGGGAGAGAAAGTAATGACCATCTCATTATATCTAGTTGGAGTAGTCAGTCCAGTGGCTTATAATTGTCTGCAATTGAATGGGCATTAGTTGCCCTTACAATTACTCCTAAATACTTTAAAGTAGTCAGGTCCCATCTCATATTTTGCCTTTAACTGAGGTGGAGGGTGATAACTAAATGTGAGTATTTCTGTTTTTGTAGTATTGAGGGAGTATCCAGATAGGGCTGAAAAGGCCTTGATTTTATTCATAACCTGGGGTACAGAGGTCTCTGGGTTGGTCAGATAAAGCAACACGTCGTCAGCGTACAATGTCACTTTATGAGTATTTGGTCCTAAGGGAACCCCACTTATGGCTGGGTCACTCCGAATCCACTGGGTGAGGGACTCAATATGTAAAGCAAATAAAAGAGGGGATAACAGACAACCTTGTCTATTGTCTCTATTTAAATTAATTTTCTGGGAGACTATTCCATTTGTTCATATGTAGGCTTGTGGATCAGTATATAAATGCTTTATAAGGTTTACAAACGTGCAGTAAAGGCAAACCTAGCAAGGACCCCATATAAAAAACTCCAGCTCACTCAATCAAAAGCTTTTTCTGCATCGAGACTCATAAGGATAGCTGGTGTCTTTCGCTGAATTAAGTGGTCAGTGATATGAATTGTTCTATGGATACTATCAGCTACCTGTCTATCTGCTATAAATCCTGTTTGGTCTTTATGCACTAAGGCAGGGATAAGGGACTGAAGTCTTTTTTGCCAATATAGAAGTTAGAATCTTATAGTCAACATTTAGAATCGAGATGGGCCTGTATGAAGTACTAAGGGTGGGGTCCTTGCTGGGCTTGAGAATAACCGAGATTATGGCCTGTCTCCAAGAAGGAGGGAGAACAGATCCCTCAGTCATTATTTCGTGGTAAGTAGTTCTCATAAAGGGGTCAGCAATTCCCACAATTTCTTATAAAATAACATAGGAAGTCCATCATTCCCTGGTGATTTCCCTATTTTCCCATCTCTTATTACATTACAAATTTCTGTTTCCGTTAGTGGGTGCATGAGCTGGGTCTTCCAGGAATCTGAGACCTGGGGGAGGTGTAGTTCTCCCAAAAATCTTTGTATCTCCTCCTGGGTAGGGGTGTCAGATTGGGCATATAATTGTAAGCATGGAATGCATCTGAAATATGCTCTAGTTTAGGGCTTTTTTATTTTTGTTTGAGGGTGTAAGATACAAGCTATGTGGGCTTTTGCTCTGCGGGCCCTTAAACAAATTGCAAGATGTCTCAACGCCTTAGGGCTTTCCTTGTAATAAGTTTGCCTTAAGTACTAAAGATTGAATTCTATTTTAGTATCTAATATACTATTTAATTCCTGTCTAAGTTTTGTCAATTCATTTTGTCTCTGTCTCAAAAAGGTCTCCTGTTGTTCGACCTCTAGGGCCTGGAACTGTTGTTCTATTGTTTGTTGTTTTTGCTTCCTCTGCTTCTTTCTGGCAGAAGCTATAGCCACTAGTTTTCCTCTGATGACAGCTTTAAGAGTGCCCCATATCATGCCTCTACTGACATCACTATTTTCATTGTCTTGCAAAGTCTAGGTTATTAACTGGGGTAATTGGTCTTGGACTTCCCTATCCCTAAGCAGAAATAAACTCAACCTCCAAAATGTATTACATGGTGGTAGATTCAAATCTAAATGAAGTAGCAGGGGGGCATGGTCCAATAATGCAATTGGGTATATTTTACTTTTTTGTATCATTGAAACCACTTCCCTATTAAGGTAAAAATAATCCAGACGTGAGTATATGAGGTAAGTAGCCGAATAGTGAGTGTAGCCTTTCAAGGGACCTTCAGCAAAGGCCCATGCATTCTGTAAGCCCAGCTTCTGGAGAAGGACCTTAATTTGTTTCTGGGGTTTATTAGTCCTTCTAGGAATTTTGGAAGTGGTATCCATATTCTGGTCTAGTATCATATTCCAACTTCCCCCTATAATCAGTGTCCCCTCTGCTTTTTCTGTAATTAGGGTTAAAATTTGTCTATAAACTTCATATGGGGAGTTTGGGGATACCACCGTCAGTCTACATCCATTTAAATTTCCTTTAAGTAGGGCAAATCCACGGCTGCAGTAATGGGGGGGAAATTGGGGATGTTGTCCAGGGCCCCAAGCTCAGGAGGGGCCCACCTGAGGAGCTGGCATTACCCCTGGCATTAGCTGGTTTGGGAAACAGGGATCCATTTCAAGTGACTTGTCCTGGGCCCCAAAATTCATAGCTGCAGCCCTGGGCAAATCTACCCTCTTTATCAGTGAATTTATCTAGCACTTCAAATCGTGTGTTGCAAGGGATCAACACTGTGACCCCTCTTCGCCTACACCCTTGATAAGATGAAAAACAAACGTCTGAGAACCCAACATTTTGAAGTTTTAGATGTTCACTATCTGATAAGTGAGTTTCCTGCATAAGAAGCAGGTCTGCTTTATATTTTTTAACATGGCTTGAGTATTTTTTTTTGCTTCATTGTGTTTGTTAATCCATTTACATTAAAGGTCAGGACCTCGACCTCCATTGTTCAAAAAAACTTGGATTGACTGACAGTGGATCAATGCCCCTACCCCTTCTGCTCCCAGTGCACCATCATTCGAACTGTAATCGTTATCTCACCTAAGAACAAATAACACTGAACCTGGGCTACTTTTAAAACATAGGAAATAGCCAATCATTGTAACAATAACTGCCAACAATAATATTTTACATTCCTTCCAAGGTAGGGGAACATTTTAATTCCCTGACTCTGCAAGAGATTCTGCAGAGATGTGATGTTGCTCCTTTCCCCTTAGAAGGGGAACACTACAGGGACAGTAATGTGTAGGAATATTACCAGTTATTCTCTGTTCCAGTTTAAGGTGGTAAATCACCACTAATATGTGTGGATTTCACTGCTTGTCAAGATTTCTCCCCCTTGCCCCCCCGAGGGCTTCTTGTACTCTCTATGTAGTACATGAGAATGGGAAATAAGGTTTTGGTCTTTTTAATACCTTCTTATAGGCTCTGATGTTATTTATATTTCCCTCTCTTGTCATATGCCCCCCTCATCCAGAGAACATGCACCAATTTGTAATATGTTCTATAGTACGAAATACTTGGCTATCTACATTTGAGTATGACTTTTTTTCCTTTTTAGAAATCAGGTTATAGTCCCTTCTGCCATTTCCACAAGTCCCAGGGTATTCGCCTGACAAGGGCTCAGAGTCAGACTTTTGTCCCCTTTTGTGGCTTACCGACCATTTCAGTCACCACCTTCCGAAGGGAACTGCAGGGACTAGTAAAAGAATGTAATTCAGGTATGTCCATAAGAAGGCCTTCAAGTATCTAGCTCTTGTTGTTGTTCGGTCTGGGGTTGAAGAGATCTGGCCTGTTACAATTTGCCACTGATGTGTACAAGTATTCTGTGCATGGCGAGTGTGTCCAACCCTCTATCTGATCCCTTCTGTAAATGCTCTCCTAGGCGCTTAAGGTTCCCTTCCTCTGCCCTCTTGGTGGTCCTCTGTGAATCCTCCAAAGCCATTCCTCATTGTTTGAGGGCCTCAGTGACATCCTCAGGTGTTGAATACAAATGGGTACCCTCCTCCCAAAACACCCTCATCTTTGCTGGGTAAGAGGTTTGAAACCGAATCTTTTTAAGTTGCAAAACTTTCATGGCTGGTCTATATTGCAATCTCATTTTTTGTATTTCTGAGGTAGTCCTGGTCCAAGTATAGCCGGTTACCATTATATTTTATTTCCCCCATTGACCAAGCTTGGCGTGGAATTTCCTCCTTGGTGGCATAGCTCGAGAATGTCATAAGAATCTGGCAAGGTCAAGCAGATGGGTTTGTAGGTCTGGGCCTGAGCGTTCTTTGGGCCTGCTCAATTTTTACTTGCATGGTGACAGGTAGTGTGAGAACATCTTGCAGGAGGTCCTGCATAAAATGAGCCATGTTGCCCACTTCGGTCCCTTCTGGTAACCCAGAAAGTCTCATATTGTCCCTGCGGGACTTGGCCTCCAGATCTATACATTTAGCCTGGAGATGATCAGCATAGTCCCAAAACTGTTAGAACTGCATCAGTGTGAAGTGAATTATTAGATTCCAGTTGAATTGCTCGAGTGTCCACCTCTTTAAGTGCAACATCCATTTCAGCAAGCTTATGGTATAATTTCTGAAATTCTATTTTGTTCTCATTTCTCATTTCAAGTATTTCTGTTAAAATAGTGTCCAGTTGTGCTCTGTCTCTTATTCCGGTGTCAGGAGTTTGCACTGCGGCCTGCATTGTTTGATCAATCTGCGAGGGACTCACATCCCGATCCTCTTGCAAAAGGCAATATCAGGAGCCATCTATCGTCATTTGTCCCTTCTCATGTTGGATTTTGTGTGACTTCGGATCCCCTTTCCCTTTTGGAGGCATCTTAGCTGCAATGGTTGAGTTTGTTGTGGGGAAAAGCAAAGTTTTATCCCCCTTGAGGGGAGAGCTCAGGATTCAAGCTGTTCAGCAAGCCGTGGCAGAACCTGAATTCCTGCCAGCCTACTTTTAGTCATCCTGCCAGTGCTGCCAGTAATCCCACCAACCAGCCAGCTTGCTTTTACCCATACTGCCAGTGTCACCAGTAATCCCACCAGCCAGCCAGCCAGCCTGCCTTTAGCCATCCTGCCAGTGTCATCAGTAATTCCATCAGCCAGCCAACATGCCTTTAGCCATCCTGCCAGTGCTGCCAGTAATCCTACCAACCAGCCAGCCTTCTTTTAGCCATCCTGCCAGTGCCACCAATCTTCACCAGCCATCCATCCTGCCAGTGCCACCAGTAATTTCACCAGCCATCCATCCTGCCAGTGCCAACAGTAATTTCACCAACCAGCCAGCCTTCTTTTAGCCATTCTGCCAGTGCTGCCAGTAATCCCACCAACCAGCCAGCCTTCTTTTAGCCATCCTGCCACTGCCACCAGTAATTTCACCAGCCATCCATCCTGCCAGTGCTGCCAGTAATCCTACTAGACAGACAGCCTGCTTTTAGCCATCCTGCCAGTAACGCCAGTAATCACACCAGCCAGCCTGCTTTTAGCCATCCTGCCAGTGCCACCAGTAATTTCACCAGCCATCCATCCTGCCAATAACGCCAGTAATCCCACTAGCCAGCCTGCTTTTAGCCATCCTGTCCTGCCACCAGTAATTCCACCAGACAGACAGCCTGCCTTTAACTATCCTGCCAGTGCCACCAATAATCCCACCATTCACCTAAACTACAGCAAAGGCAAACGGTGTATGCTGTGGTGGTAAATTAATTTCATTCAAATCAGCAGTATTTGTTAGTTGGCCAAAAATGTCTTCCTATACTTTAAAAAAATATACCGTATTTCTGACATCCTACTTTATCATTATGCTCCATTTACTCTTACTTTTACCACTAATGTTTTAATTAATGACTCACATCATTAAACATGGCCCCCATTCTCAGTTTTTTAAAATGTGTTCTATGGAGGATCCCCATATATTAGGACAGTATTAACATGTGTTTCTGCTGTGTTAAAAACAGATAGCACTGTGCTATGATATTTAATTTTTTCATGAGGTGCATGGCACGGGATGGGGTAGTTATAAAATGTTAAAAATCCTGTATATTGTCTCAGGAATGAAATAAAATGACAAATAATATGGGGATCTTAATATTTGTGGCACTCAAATATTATTGTTGAGGAAAACTATATAGTCAGGAGTGCATACTGCTGCTTTAAATGTGTTTTTATTTCCCTTCTGTCTCCCTCTTACTTTAGACAGCACAGCACAAGTCACTGACTGTATTGGCAGCACCAAATGCTGTGGCACCATTGTGCCAGTAATGGCATGTCCATCAATATGTAATATTACTATATGTAATATGATTTTTTTCTGTCCTTAATATTCAGTCTTATTTTTTTCCCCTTTCACAGGTAAATAGTGACACAGTGGCCATGCCAAGTCATGCTAAACAATGTATCTTTCTTTCATCACAGGTGACAGTTTCTCATACTTCTTCTACCAGGGAACCTTCATTCCATAGCAGGGCCAGACCATCACCTATGTGATGCAGGGCCAAACCATCACCTATGTGACAGTAAGTATCCTTTTAGAAAGTTATTTTCTGTTCTGATGTTTTAATTGTGTTTTCCTTTCATAGGTCTACTGCAACTCAGTATAGGGAATACTACAGTGCCTAAATAATATGTGTTTTGTCTTAATATCAGGTCTGATAGTGAGACATCATGCCAGCAAGATGAACAGCTTCTCATCCTACAGCACTGTACATTGTATACACTCACGTTGTCCACTGTGCATCAATCATCATTCAAAGCATAGGGCAGGATTCACAAAGCAGATGGACTGGGTGCAAATGAGATGCACCGGTGCAACCAGGATGCCCCAACCAAAACCTGTGTGAGTCACAAAGAGATGCACCACAGGATGCCCCGTGTGCATCCCTACTGTGAATCGCATGTGTGGCACATGGCACAAGTGAAGATGCCCCAGTGCAACTATGATGTGCAAACCACCCAGGGCAGCAGAACAGTGAATAAGGAGCAACCCATCAGGGAATGGAGGAGCAACAGGGGGATATTGCAGTGGGACAAAGGTGTCAGGGACACATGCCCAAAGGGACAAGCCACAGTGGCAAAGGGCCAAACAGTGGCCATAGCTGAGGAAGTGCACAGACAGGGCACACAGAGCAACACCCGGCACCACATAACAGAACCCACACAGGACCACAGCAGGCACACATGAGAGGCACACTGTCACCTACAAGGTGCTACACATCTGCCGGGGAAACTGTGTAGCATGGTGGTGTCCAAAGGATATGGCCACCTGCACAGGATCCCAGTGATGCAGTGCTGGACAAAGCCACAAAGGGCAACACCAGTGCATAGGCCTGGTGGCACATAGGTGAGACCACTATGACACACAGGCATGTGATGCCCCCAACTACTGTAGACAGCATGCAGGTCAGATGACTGACAGTATAGCAGCACAATGGATGCATGCCACAGGCAGCACACACAGACCCAGAGCACAGACATAGGCAGCAGGACACCATGTCTACCCACAAGCCACAGGCAACACAGTGGGCAGGATACAGCAGGGGTGCCAGAGGTAGCTGCCTGCACAACACATGGTCAGACATGTGTATGGCAGCAAGGGGACACAGGACAGCTGCAAACAACAACCTAACACAACAACAGGAAACAGTGAATGACCACAGACAATGGATCAGATAAATAGTTTACTTAGAAAAACCAAAAACAGTAACAACAACAACAACTATACACAACAACAGTGAAAACCAGGGAAGGGGAGTGTGGGTGTATGCACAACAACAGGGGAAAGTAAGTGATGAATGTTGCAGTGGGTGCAGGTATGGTGGACAGGCAGGGAAACGGAGGGAAAGAAGGGAGGGTAAACAAAGCAAAACAAGTCCAACATTCACGCCATGGGGCATGCCATGGAATGGCACACACATCTCTGGCCTCCTGCCAACAGGAGTCTTATCACCTCCGCGAGGGCCCACAGCAGTCGACCCTGTCTCCGGAACAGTGGCTGTAAAGAGTCCTGTAACACCTGCTGCACTTGCAGTTCCTCATCCATATGCACTTCTTGCTGACATCCCCCATGGCCTCGACCACCAGCAGGCATGCCCTGTGGACCTAGAGTGGGGAACACAGAGAACAGAGACTAAGTGTCATGTTCCAACCCTGCCCCCACCCCTCTGCACATATGCTGGAGGCATCTGTCATGGAAATGGCCAAAATCCCGCCAGGCACAATGCACTCCACAGCAGGCAGGCAGATTGTGCCACACTGATTGTGCGCAGTAACTGAGAGGGTACATGTCCCACGTGTACAGACAGTGGCCTGTGCAGAGGGGCATAAGGGCAAGCCCCATGCAGCACATGCACAAGGCAGCGGCCTACACATGTGTGTAGGCCCCATCGGGACACCAGTGGAGCACCACTGTGTTTCACAGTGTGCATGTCATGCACACATGGTGGTGCCTACGCAGGGACCGTGTACACCATGGCCTAGGCACACGCATCAAACACGGCACTGTGTCAGCATGCCCAGTGACACATGGAAAGGCACAGAGTGCCAGCAACACCCACCTGAGCAGACACCCACCCCACCTGACACATACTAGATGCACAAGAAGAGCACTCACTTGCACCAGCATGGTCCTTGCCATGTGCACCTCCAGTGGCCCTCTGCTCCCACATCTCAAAGGCCTCTGTGGCCCGCTGCCTGGCCAACAGCCCTGCAAGGGAAAACAAAAGCAGAGAATGACATGAGGAGATGTTATGTGAGATGCCCTCCCTTCACACAACACCGGTGTGGGCATGCACTGAAGGTGTCAACAAACAGTGTACCAGTGATGATAGGCCCAGCAATGTGCATCAGCGCACAGCACCACGTTCTGCGCCCCCATGTGCGCAGATGTCAGCATGCAATTCAAACATCAGTGCCATCCCATGCAGGCCACATTGGCCCCACCACATCCAAGCATGATAGCACACATGCCCATTCCATGTGACATGTAGTATATGGCAAAGCAATGCAAGTGCAGCCATGCTCAAGCATGTGTGTACCCCTGTGAGTGTATTGGTATGTGGTGCAGCTGCCCCTACCCCCATGCACATGTCATGTAACTATACAACTGTGACATACCTGGATGTGGCACCACACCCCTGCATGCACTGTTCTGCAGGCTCTCTAGGTGCACCCTGTCCCTGCTTTGCAGGTCACAATATCTGTGCCTGCACTGCTCCCCATTGCAGGGTACACCAGTCTGGTGCACCAGTTGCACTGCTATCCTGGCCCAAACTGCTGATCTGGGCTCCTGTAGGCCCTTCTGGCAGAAGAGCTTGCCCTCCACTCACATCACAAGGGCCACAAGGTTGAGCAGCTCAACCTTGGTCCAGTTAAGCACCCTGTGGCCTGCTCTCTGTGCATGTAGCATGGCAAGAGCTATTTCAGCACAGAAAGTGGACCCTGTCAGGTCTGTGCAACTGTATGGGAGAATCAAGCAACATACACCACTAGGCCACATGCAAGGTACCGTGCACGGTGTGCTGAAGTGCAATTGGTGACACTGGCACTGCTGCGCATCAGCACTGTGCAATAACATAGCAGGAAAACAGGGTCATGAGTCATAGCTGGGTCGTGCTGCACACAACGTACTCACGCGCCATGATGCGTCTGGCTCACATTGTTGCACAGGGCAATGGTGATGTGCTGTAGCTGACAGGCATGCAATGGTAGCCATTGCACAAGCAAGGTATGAAAGAGACAGGTAGCACATCGGGCATCGTGCACATGGCCGTGCATGCACGTACAGATGCCATTGTGCATCATGCGCAAGCAGACTGGTAGAGATACGACCATCATGCCAATCACACATCTGCAGTTATGCACCGATGGGTTTGCACTGTTTTCAGGGACATGCCCTGAAAACAATGAGAATGTGTGTGGACAATGCATTGCCTGGAGATGCTCCCAGTGCAGCAGATGCACACTGCTGATTGAGATGAGCTGAGGGCAATTATGCTATTTACAGATATTGCTCCTAAATCAGCTCCTTACTGAATTCAGGGGCATCTCACCTGTTTAGCATCTCATTACACCTGCTCCAAACCTCATTTGCAAGCCCTGAGCCATAAATGCTCCTGACTCAGCCCACACAGAGCATAGGTGACTGATAGAATTGACAGCCTTGAAGGTAAGTCATGTATACATTTCCTAATGCTTTGTAGCTGCAGCATAGGGCAGTATGGGCCATGTACAGCCAAGTATAGTCCAGACATGTGCATGGACAATGGACACACCCTGGTGTGTGCCACACACTGTCCCACAGCTCAACCTGGTCACAGCTGGGGGGAAGTATTGGTAGTGGTTGGCGTGACAGCAACCACATGGACAGATACCATGTGTATTGTAGTCCTGGCCACCAGACAGTGTTCCATGCCATGCAACAGCTGTGGCATGTCCAGGTGATGTGCATCTGTCTGTGGCAATGCACATAGACAGAGCAGACACAGCACAGGCATCCCTGCTTGTCCCAGATGCTGTCCCAGATGTGCTTTACAGGCAGGTGTTTGTTTGGCTGGCGGTGTGCCAGTACACAGCTACCCCTGTCAGGTGGTACATGCTACTCATGGTCCCTGCATGTGCATGCCCAATGTCTGTGTCTTCCATCCCACAGTAGCCAACATGTCTGGAGGAGACAGCGCCACTGGACACAGGCATCCAAACTTCACCAGTGATGAACAGAGAGCCCTCATAGAGACCAACAAGCTGTACATGGATGTCCTGTCTGGCAGGGGTGGCAGCCGAACACTGCAGGATGAGGACTGGGAAGCAGTGGCACAGCACATAAATGTGGTGGGCAAACACAACAGAACCACCCAGGAATGCATAAAATATCTGAATGATGGGAAGAGGAGGACCAAGGAGAAGCTGGCACACATCGAGGCCTCCCTGAGCAGGACAGGGGGTGGTCTGCAGTTGGGGGTGCGGCTCATGTACAATAAAGAGCTGCTAGTGGCCAGCATTGGCAGTGCAGCCATGCAGTATGTTCCTGGAGTGGGGGTCCAGATGGGTGGAAGCCCATCGCAGCACTGAGTATACATGCCACTGATGCGTGTCAGACCATGTGTGTGCATCATGTTTGCCATGAGAACCACGCTGTGTGTAACAGACAGCCCATGTGCCTGTGTGCATTGCCATGGGTGGGTGTGGCCCATCCATGGCCCATGCTGTGCATGCCTGTGTCAGCCAGGCCATGCCTGGAGGGTTTATGTTTAGTTGTGTTTCTTAGCACACCAGTGGTGTCGTCCCACTATTGGTTGGCTATGGTGTTGCACTGTCCTTCCTGGTGCCATGTGAGTATGTATGGGCACTGGGCCACCCCAGCTGTGACTGTTGCATGGCTGCAGCAGTGGAATGAGTGTTGCATGTCCATGCCAGGGACTGTCATATGCAACTATGGCACACCACTATGTCACACTGTTCATGCTTGTCTGCCACTACTGTTTCCATTGTATGTGACCATGTCTCCCTTCTTTCTTTTGCAACTTTATCATGCCTCATGGGTGCTGCTGTGTCCACTCAGCTTGGGAGACCTTAGAGGGCAATGATGTGGGTCAGTCCCACAGGGCTGCGGGCATGATGGAGGATGGTGCCATCGGTGGCCCATCTCACACAACAGTATCCCCAGCTACATCACCAGTGGTGGTGGGCCCATCTAACCCCCTCAGCTAGTGATGTCTCTGCTGACGAGCATGACACCACTTGGCTGGAGGGTTTCCTTGGTTTGGCTCATGAAGGTCCAGAGGAAGCAGTGGACATCACCGATGCCCTGCTGGTGCTGGTATCTGGCATGCAGGGAGTATACAACGATGTCCCTGATGGTCCTGATGCCACACAGATATCAGGGGACACGGTTGTCAGTGGTGCAGGTGGCTCACAGGTGCCTACTCAGGTGGCACCTGCCAGTGTTGGTGCACCCACTGCTCACAGCACACCTGCAGAGCCCACACAGCTGCCCACTGTGGTGGGTGATATGCCCTCTGTGCCTGGTGCTGCTGTGGGAGCAGGGGCAGCTAGCGCATCTTGGCCAGGTGCTGTGGGTCCAGTGCAGGTGGCGATGGACCATGATCTCAACATTCCTGGATGTGATGGGGTTGTGCATGCCCATTCCCCACCCATGTTCCAGCCTGCTGTGGTGCACCCACCAGCCATGGATGCACAGCAGCAGGCTGGCACACCTCCCAGCCATCAGCGCCTCCCCATGAGCCATCACCCACTGATGAGATTAAGGGCTATGCTTGCCTCCTGTGGGACACTGTGGAGGGGCAGGCAACCCTACAGGTGGAACTCAGGGGTCTTCGGATGCTGCTGGCCCTTGAGCATGAGTTGGCAGTTGTGTGGCATGCCCAGATGTTGGCAGAGGCATACCTACTGTGGGTGGGCATGACTGCAGCTCTGGTGTGGATTGCACATGGTGCCAGAGCTGCGTGTGCATCCAGTGTGCAATGTGGTCACCAGACCTCCAGCCGTACACCCAGGAGTGCCTCATGCATGCCCAGGCAGTGACATCTGGTGAATCCATTGCTGCTGACACTGTCACCACAGCTCACCATGCCCAGCATCCCTGGACCTGACATGGAACATGGGGCCACCACCCCAGTGAGCACCCATTCATGATCTCACTGCAGTACCCCTACAGGGGTTTTGGAAACCCCCTGTGGCTGGTGGTTCTGTGTCAGCATCCACCAGTCATGGGTGTGGCCACCCACATGTCCGTGGTGGCTGTGGTGCCTCCCTGTGATGCCCAGGTCACCGTTCGCATGGCCACTGCACCTGCTACCTGTGTGTCCCACTCACCAGGCAAACACTGCCTGGGGCGGCGTGGGAGGCATGCGACTGCCCAAGTGCATTGTCATCATGGGTTCCCTTTGCAGTGACATCTGCATGTCTGTGTGTGCCATTGTTGTGCAGTGTGGCATGGGCATGGTGAGTGTGATCCTGTGTCTGCTGTGCATGTGTGCCAGCAGCTGTAAACTGATCCATGCCATCCCTGACACATACACAGAGGCTCATGGACATGTGGAAGGTAGCCAATGCCTGTGTGTGAGTGTGTGTGAGTGGGGGTGTGTGTGCAGTATGGACACTGGCATGGCTATGATCCACTGTAGCATTGCCACTGCTGTGTGGCCTGTGTTGTGTGTGTGTGGCTGTATGTGTGGTGTGTTGTGCCCTCCATGCTGTACCAACATGTGTTACTCACCTGCAGTCACCAAAGTGCTCCTCCACAATGGTGTCCCTGTACTGCCGGGCCCTCGCATCAAGACGTGGGTCTCTACATGCCAGTAGTGGTCTGGCCCGCTGCTCCTGGGGCACTGCATCCTCTTCCCCACCCTCCTCCTCCTCCTCCCCAGAACTGTCACCCTCCATGGCCTGGACAGCTATTCCATGGTCCATGGCCATGTTGTGTAGTATACAACAGGCCAGAAATATGCCACAGGTCTTCTCAAGGCTGTACTGTAGGGCACCACCTGACCTAATCCAGACACCAGAAGCACATTTTCAGCATGCCGAGAATGCACTCAATGATAGCGCACATGGCAATGTGTGCCTCATTGTACCACTCCTCCGCCTCTGTTCTGGGTCATCTGAAGTGGGTGAGTAGCCAGGGGAGAGTGGGTATGCAGCATCACCTGTAGTGAGCAAGGGTGGCTGTTAGTCCACTGCTTACATGTGCTATATGACTTCCCCCCTGCACTATGGCACACTGCTGTGTGTGGTGTGGGTACACCACTGATTGTGTTTCGGCCTTCCCTGCCATCCTATCTCCCCCTCCCACCTGCTGTGTTCTGGCCCTGCTCCACAGGTCTGCCCCTGTCTGCCCATGCCATTCTTTTTCACACAGGCTCCAGCCCCCATTATCTGGCCCAGTGTGCCTCGCAGCAGCGCATGCCTGTCTGTGTGTAGTGTGCAATGCCCTGCAACACATGCCTACCGTGGTGTTGCACCCCTACCACCACGCACTGTAGTTGTTCTGCACTGTCCCACTGTGTGCACACCTGCAGCACTGCCCCCTCCAGTGTACTACCTATGCTGCCCCCTCTACACATAGTGCATCATGCTACTTGCACACCTGCCCAACCCCATCCTATTCTGTGCCAAGGTGTCCTGGTGTTCTGCAGGTCAGCATATCCCACACACCTACTAGATGTCTGCTTGGTATGTCCCCTACCTCAAATCTGCGGCAGAGGGTGGATTGGTGCCATATGAAGGCATCATGTGTGCTCCAAGAGTGTGTGGCACAGACATTGCTGATGTGCCCTGTGGCATTGCACACCACCTGGCAGTTCACAGAATGGTAGCCCTTGCGGTTGATGTATGTCACTGCATCATTTCCAGGTAGTGCGCGGATTGCCACATGGGTGCAGTCAATGGCCCCTATGATGCTTGGCATATATGCCACTCTGTGGAACTTCTGCATGGTTTCTGTCCTCTCTGCCTGCATGATTGGGAAGTGGACATACTCCAAAGCATATGGAAGCAGTGCGGTGAGGAACTGTGTGAGGAGACAGGATGTGGATGCCTTGGAATTGCCTGTGGTGTCCCTGGCTGGCCTCTGGAAGGTTCCTGTGGTGAGCAGACACATTACTATTTTCACCTTGGTCTCCACAGCTATGACATGACCTCTTCCAGTGGGTGCCTGCATTTCATAATGGCACAGCTCACAGAGCTGCCTCAGAATGGCCCTGTTCAGGCGGTATCGGCCAACTGTTTCTGTGTCAGTCAGCTGTTCCAATGTCAGTCTGACATGATACTGCCATGGGGCTGGCCACGTACAGTGCCTTCCACCACCACGTTGTTGGTCCGCCTGTCTCCTCATCACCATTATCTTGACCACCATCAGGAATGGTGCACTGTCCATTGTTGCCTTCAACTGCCTCTCTCCTCCTGCTTGCTCCTGCTATCCTACTATTGGTCTGCTGGGGGCTTGCACTCAAGTCTGCTTCTTTTATGCTTATCTCCCCATGGCACATTTGGGGCTTGCGCTGTGGATGCTCTGTACTTGCGCATTCATTTTGCACTGTGAATGGCTCTGCACTGTGCATGCAGGTGTACGCCCCCTCGAGTTGTACCACATATCATTTAATTGCATCTCCGGCACATCCTGTTCAGTGCAGTGCATCCGGCTTGTGTTGGGGTAATCACGCTGTCTGAATGGCTCCATGGCGCATTTCCGAGTTGCACCTGCACATCTCATTTGCACCCAGCGCATCTGCTTTGTGAATCCTGCCCCTAGACTCCCACTGACTCTGCTGCCTCACTGTGCAATTTTCAATTTACTGCGATACCTGAAACTAGAGAAATAAGAGAAGGCAACAGTTTTCCAGCCCTATAGCTACGGTCCTATGATTTTAGAAGAAAAAAAAGAAAAAATACTTACCTTTCCATGCTATGCAAGTGTCCAATATAAAAAAAAAAAATGGACAAAACCCATGCAATAGCAGCACTGAATCATTCTGCTAAATATCTGCAATGAGATAAACAGTGACAAAAGATGTTTAGAAAGGTAATGGTGTTACTGTCTCACACCCACAGCCCCCCCAAAATAAAAACTTATCTTTGCTGATTTGTCAGTGGCTGCACCAGGTATCAGTGAGCAGTAGCAAAGTATTTTAGACTTCTTAGAGCACTTCTCATTTCTGGACATCAGGAGACTTATACAGGAGAATACGACAATGAGCCTTTCTTAGTCACTTTATCTCAAGCATTTTATGAGCAACAGCATCACAGTATTTTTGACTTCTAGTAGCATTTCTCATTTCTGGGCATCAGAAGAATTTTACAGGACAAGACAACAATGAACTTTTGTTTCTCAGCCACTTTATGTATTACAGTGTGACAGAATGATGTAGCAACCCGCACAATTTTTTAAAACACTCAAGAATATTTTAGGGAGAAGAGAGGTAATGTAAACTGTGATTCTGGCACACTTCAGGACTGAGTAGAACATCAACAATGCTGGGGCACTCTAACACACAGCATAGTACCATGTAGCAGTACCTCTAGCACACTGTGACAAATTTATTCTGGTGGTTGAAAAAATTAAAGGAAAGAGATAGGCAGATAGAGACATGAAAGTTAGACAAGACATATAGGTAGGAAGTTAGGATTTAGAAAATATAACTTTTTAAAACAATACAAAAGGAATAATAAAGTGGAGCGATACACGCAGATTGTTAAGTATAGAAATTGTTATGCTGTTTGTAGACTGTTTTGGTTTTTCTTTTTTAGTGGTAATGAAGGACTACAAAACTTGGAAAGAGAAAGACTATAGAATAAAGATTATAAAGAGAAAGAGAACAGGACTTTTTTTGCTATTTTTACACTTTTTTACACTTTTTTTTAGGGAGTAAAGAAAAAGAACTACAAAACTTGGAAAGACTATACACTAAAGACTGTAAAGAGAAAGAAGATAGGACTTTTTTTGCCATTTTTACACTTTTTGGGTGTGTTTTACAAATCACAATTACATACAGATTTCAATAACAAATAAGACTTAAACTGAAATTTAAACGTTGAAAAAGAAGGGGCAAGCCTGATCGATATAGGAAGTGTATTCCAATAAGTAGGTGCTGCTACTGAGAAGGCCTTAGCACAAGCCTTCAAAGAAAACCTGGGAATATGATACATTGGACCATCAGCTGCCCTCAAACTGGGGAGTAAATCTCATTTTTTGACTGAACTAGAGAGATGAAAATCTAAACCTAAATGATGACTTTTAAACATCAAACATCCAACTGAAAATTCAATTATACAATGGCAAGAAAAAATCCTGGACTCTGATTGGTCAGTCTTAGGGTGGACCTGCGATGTTATCGCAGCACAACATCACAGGTCTAGTCTCAGCCTCACTGTGAACCTGCAGATTATCTGGAGCATGCTGAGTGTTTGCTTGATTGTTTCATCTGCTCTTAAAAAAAACCAAAATATTTCTCCACACAAAAATATCTTTAAAATTATTTTTTATTCTGTATAACAACGAGCCATTGTATAATAGCAATAATGCCCTCCAGGGTGTGTGTCATTTGGGATAACGTCACACCTCAGTTTTTGGACGCACTCAGCCTGCGGCCTCATGCCCAACCACCTGAGGCATGATGTTACCCAGCACGACACACACCTTGTTGGGCATTATTGCTTAAATGACAACTGGGGGAAACCAACCCAGACAAGAATAAAGATCACACCGATAGGTCCTATTAGGGGGCACCCAAAATGAACCTACAAATATTATTATAAACAACAGATAAAGTTTAGCCATGATATAATAATGTAAACTAGATATATAGTCAAAATGAGGAAGAAGGAACCCTGTGATTTCACGTAGTGGATGCGCCCTATTGGCACAACAACTGCGAAAATACATTTTGGGCAGGATGTGAAAAATGACATCTGTACTGTTCATGAGGAGGTCTGAAAAAATGGTAATGTTGAAAATCTCGAGTGAAAATATGAAAAAGTAGTGAAGTTAAGAGCATGCATAGAAATTGCCTAATGCTCACTTGTAATGCAGTCATTTGTTGAAATTTGTTCACCAAATTTTCAACATGGCCTTTTCCGGACATCCTCTCATGAACAGTGACACTGTGATTTCATTAATCTGTCCCAAAAGTTGATTTTGCACAGCAACTGCTCCATTCTGTGCCACAGGTGTGAAAACATGTTTCAGGCAGGTTTTAAAAAAATGACAGCTGTACTGTTCACAAGGAGGTGTGAAAAAATGGCAAAGTTGGAAATTTGGAGTGAAAACATAAAACTGGCAAAGTTCTTGAGTGCATAGAAACTGTTCAATGTAATGTCCCATAACACAGCGTCATTTTGGAATTTTTCACCAAACTTACAGCACAAGTTTTTCAGGACCCCACCTATGAACAGTGGCTCTGTCACTTCATTAATTGGTCCCAGAAGGTGATTCCACACAGTGATTGTGAAATCACCTTTCAGGCCTGAGAAATGAAATGACAGTGTCAGTGGTCATGAGGTGGGGTCCCAAGGTCCCCATATTGAAAATTTGGGGCCAAAACTTCAAAAAATGGCTGAGATATCAAACTAAGTTGACCCCCCCAATTGCCATTATAGGGCTTACCATGATTTTCTTCAGTTTGCAGTCGGCTTTTGAAGAGTGCAGACGTGTTCCTGGTCCACAGAAGATCACAGCGCCGGACCTGTGGAGGTAAGTATGGGTGGTGGAGTATGGGGAGCTGGGGTGTGCAGAGGGAGAGTGCAGGTTGCGGGAGGGGGGCTGGCAGGCACGACAAGGGACTATTTTCTTTTTTTTCAGGTTTTAAAAATAATGTTGTGGGACTGTTTTCTTTTTTACAGGTGAAAAACAAAATGGATTTTGGCACACTGGGGTGGGCTCCCAGTGTGCCAGACTAATAAAGGGGGAATCAATGCTGACCCAGGGATTGGCCACCCCAAGGTCGGCTGACAAAAAGGGTGTGTGCAGGACATCCGACACTGAGAACGGGCACCTCTGTGTTGGAAAAACATATGAGTACTTCGGCACACTCGGGTGGGCTCCCAGTGTGCCACAATAGTGGGGGGGTATGACAACATGGGGACTGGACGCCACAGTAGTGGGGTGGGTACGCCAACATGGGGATTGGGCATCCCATTGTTGGCAAAATAGATGTTCAGGCTTGGGGGGGTATGCTGACATGGGGATTGGGCACTCCAATGATGGCTTTGGGGGGAGTGTGTGGTGGGTGGTAGGAGCCACCAATTATGCATGGCAGGACTCATTTATTCATTTCACCGGGAAAGACACACTGAGCAGCCATGCACATTACTATGCACTGTAGTGCGCATGGCTGGAATTTGCCTGGTTGTCAGGAAGGGGGGGGGCAAGAGGTCTGCCGCTGCAATGACAAAACTGTCCGTGATTGGAGCAGCAGATTTCCTTCAAGTCCGGTGCTCGCTCTGAAACTGCTGTAGTCAGCAGCTTCCCTGTTGATTGGTGGCCAAGGGATGAGCCGAACACTGCCACACCTCTGCAATACTCTACTGTCCTCAAAATGTTTCTTGTGCACTGTGTGCACAAGCAAACACAAAAAGGACCACACAAGCTATGACCTGGTGTAGGGTTGGCATTGGCAGGCTGCTGCTGCTGGACTGGCAGGTTCTTCTGCAGAGGTGGGAGGGGGTGGTGGTGGTGATGGTGCTGCAACCACGGGGGGAGCAGGTGTTCCTCCAGTGTCTTTTCACCCTCAAGTTATCCCTGGTGCTGTTGCTGCTACTGCTCATCCTCATGCTCCATGACTGGTGGAGGCCAACACTCCTGGCCTCCTGTTGCTCAGGTGGTGGGGCTGCCTGAATCAGATGCTCCCCAAGGACTTGCACCCAATTTAGGCATGTAGCCCAGATCCACAACGGGTTTGGATACCACAACGGCCAGGTGTACTGACTGCACACTCTATCATGGGAAAGGTAGGACACCTTAACCAAAAATAAAGGAAAGAGAGACAGATAGACAGCAATCAGTACAGGAAAAAAGAGAGCAAAAAATGATTATAAACAAAGATTAAGTTATTAAGAAAGGTTCAGAAACAAAAGAAGATTTATAAATAACAGGTTTCTTAAAAGTTATGTTGAACTACTGGTATGTGGCTTTCTCTGAGTCCTGGCTGTTGCAAGTTCGGCTCACTCTGTCTCATTCACTATAACTGACAGAAACTGAAAGCAACACACATCTTTCCCTGGCAATACAACACATGACCTTCAGAAGGTCTCTCATGAACAGGAAACCAGTGATCAGGAAATTTTGGGAGTAAACTTCGCCTTTCTAATGCAAAAGTGAAGTTAAGAGGTGAAACTAAAATAAGTCACTATAGGCAAATTTCCTATTAAACAGGAAAAATCTGCGAACTTATCCACGGAGGCGAATTTTGCAAATTCACCTAAAATTCACCCACAGACAAAAATTTCTGAATGTCTCTAATCAACTTGCAAGGTCAGTTGGGAAAGTGGGGGACAGAATGTAATCTACTAAGGCATACCATCAGCACGGCTACTGTTGCCAGGTGCTGTGACACAGAGGAGCAGATAAATACTGTTTTCTTGTACCAGACTTCAACACCCAAAGAATCTTACTTTTTTACAATTGAACATCTGTTTACCATCAGAAATAATAAAACAGAAACAAAACAAAAAAATCAGTGCAATATGTAAGTATGCACATGAGACATAACTAACTGTAAAATACTGTGACTGTCTTGGTCTGATTTCTTGTGGTAAGATGGGGTTTCTGTGTATGGAGCACTTGGAACTCTGTGCACTGTATCTGAACTGTCTCATTGTTACACTTGTACCTAGATAATGTGTGACATTTACTGTAGTACATACGGGCCCAGATATTCAAAAGGGTTGAGTCATGCGCAACAGAGATGCGCCAGCGCAAGTCTGAAAATGCGCCATTGTGTGATATTCAGCAGTAGGCAGCTGCGCCCCCAAATCACAATGCTCAAGAGCACAATGGTAATGAATGCATGTGCAACTGAAGGAGGAGGAACCATGAATAAATGGCGCAGTGCAATATTCAACAGCATGCGCTATGCGCAATAGGGGAGCAAGTGGAAGTTGTGTGATAACGGAAATGATCCAAAATAAAAAAGAACAAGATAGAGAGGCAAGGATGCTACAGGGAAGCCAGAAGTGAGAGCGAGGTGACAGCAATTAGGCAGATGGTAGCAGTGAGCAGGACTGGGCAGGAGCAGGACAGAGCACACCTGGAAAATACCAGGAAAAGGACAGGAGTGGGGAGACTGTGTCACTGTGCAGGAGTCAAAGGAAAGTGCCACAGGGGACTGAGGGCTGTGACAGTGGGCAGGACAGCCAAATCTTGGAGGTGTTCCCAGTGCGGGGGGGGGAGTAGCATAAAGGACAGCAGGGGAAATGGGAATACAGCTGCCGGAGGGGAACACAAGCCAGGGACATGGCCAGTGCCACCATTCAGATGGAGGCAGTAATGCGGGGTGTGAGAAGGCAGGCAGCAGGGGGGCGCGGCCGTGGAAGGGCCCATCGGCAGTATGCTCCCAACAGGCAGTACTGAGCCAGCACCAGCTTCAAATACTACAGTGACACCGAGAAAGTGGGCCAGTACCGCCTGAACTGGGCGATCCTGAGGCGGCTCTGTGAGCTGTGCAGTGATGAGATGCAAGCACCCACACGACGGAGCCATGCTCTGTCAGTGGAGACAAAGGTGACAGCTGTCATGTGCCTGCTCACCAGGGGTACCTTCCAGAGACCAACAGGGGACACAACAGGCATAACCCAGTCGGTCGCATCACGCCTACTCACACAATTTCTCAGCGCACTGTTGCCACGTGCTGTGGAGTACATCCATTTCCCCAGCACACAGGCGGAGTGCACAGCACACATACAAGAGTTCCACAGGGTAGCACGTATGCCTGGTGTGCTTGGGGCCATTGACTGCACCCATGTGGCAATCTGCACACCACCCGGCCCGGAAGGTGCTGCATACATTAATTGGAAGGGCTATGCAAGCATCAACTGCCACGTGGTGTGCGATGCTATGGGGCACATAACCAATGTCTGTGCCATGCACCCTGGGGGAGCACTTGATACCTTCATCTGGCACCAGTCTGCACTGTGCCACAGGTTCGGGAGTGCGGACTTCCCCACTGGCCACCTAGTGGGTGAGTTTGCAAATGACACAGAAAGACATGGATCTTGAGAGGGGCATAGTCAGAGGTGACATGGGTACTGGCCTAGATGGCCCATGGCAGGGCGACGCTGATCACCAAACTAATGTCCATCCTCTACACACAGATGACAGTGGATATCCACTCCACCCCTGGCTGCTCACACCATACCGGCGGCCCGCGATCCCATCACAGCAATGGTACAATGAGGCACATGCCACCACACACAATGTCAAACAGCGGGTGTTCGGGATGCTGAAGGCACGTTTCCATTGCCTGGACACATCTGGTGGTGCCCTACAGTACAGCCCCTCAGAGGCCTGCGGGCTATTCCTGGCCTGTTGCATCCTGCACAACATGGCCAACGACTGTGGGATAGCAGTAGAGGTCGAAGAGGGGGACAGTGATGGGGACGATGAGGACACTGGTGCAGATGGTGATGGGCAGACCCCCCCTTGGTTGAGGGGACCCCCAACTGATCCAGATGTCACAGCTGCACCTGGACACCATCACAGAGGAGCACTTCAGCCAACCCAAGTAAGTCATGGGGCCATGTGCAACCACCAACGGCAAGTGCACAACCCACAAACACGCATGGACAAATCACAGGGGCACATGTCATAAAGGGAATTGGCTGAACATGGAACTGCACACACCATCAGGGATGGGCAAGGCCTAACACAGCATGTGGTCTCTCACACACACACACACACACACACACACACACACACACACACACAATCCACAAGACATGCACAAAGGGTAGGAGGCACGCTGACCCCAACTGCCACCCCTAGCCACACACATGTCCACAGACCACCATGCCCAGTGCCTGTCATTGTGCATGTCTCAGACTCTGGGCACCATTGTACAGTGGTGGACTGCACAACGCAGGCATCATCATGCACACGCCACAGTGGCCAGCAGCAGGGAGGGTGTGCACATGGAATGTGTGTGTGTGTGCAAGCTGGGTACCCCACCCATGCATTGCACATTGAACAGCACACTGTACACAGGGCAGCATCAGACAGTAGCCAAGGTGGGAGACAGGTCAGTCACGTGGCACAGTGCCACAGCAACCACGGATGCATGAGTGGCCCCGCCAAGACCCACCAGCAGTGACAGATTGACCAATGGCCTCATGGGGTGGCACCGACAGTCCCCCAAGGGTGCCGCTGAGAGAACATGACCATTCTCGAGCAGGGGTCTGCAGCTCACTGAAAGTGCCTGCACCAGGCATGCTTGGGATGCCCACAGCTGAACCCAGTGTTGACAAGGAAGGTGTCACACGATGCCAAGTATGGGGGGTGGACATGGCATTGCACAGTGTCTGCGATGTACGGGCAAATGTGTGCCCATTGTGGCCATGACAGCTGTGACCTGTGTCTGCCTGTCAATGGCGGTGGTCACATCCTCCCATAGCTGGTCCATCCCTGCCAGGAGCAGACCGGTGTCCCTGCTGCGCCACTCCTTTGCCTGGTGCAGGACCTCACTGAGTGCATCCACTGCTGTCACAAGCTGCAACTGCTGATCCACTGATTCATGGAATATGCAGGTGTGCTCATCTAAGAAGTCATCTGCCTGATCGGCATGCTGTCCCTCATGGTGTTCACGGCCATGCTGGGCAGCACCCCTTGAGGTTGGGCGCTGCACAACAGGGCCATGCCTGGGCATGTCCAGAGGCAGTGCACTGATGCCGCCTCACGATACTGTTCCCCCCATCGCCATTGGCCGACTGCTGACACTGCCTATCCAACTGCTGCACTCCAGGGCTCAATGGTGCTGCCGCAGTGGCCGCAACAGCCCCACTTTCCTGGACACACACCAGTGCTGCCCCACTGGTGCAGACAGGCACAGGCTGGGACTGTGATGTCATGCAGGCCTCCACGGTGGCACCACCCACAGCTATGCCCATGCTGTAACCTGCTGTGCAGCCATCCTGCTGCCCACATATATCACTGTCCATGATGTGAGCTCCATCATCATCAATGATGGATCTGGCACCAGTACGAGTCTCAGCATGCTGGCATCCATGGACGCTGTCATGCTGGGACACGGGCAGGGCCTCCTCCACACCTGCTCCACCAACATCAGTCCAGACAGCCAGGTGGGCCCACTGTCGTCCTGACCCTCGGACACCTGTGGAGGTGGATGGGCCCTCCTCTGTGTCCAGGGTATCACCCTCAGTGGACAAGCCCACCAGCGCTGACCCATGTAGCCGCTCAGGAGCTGTAAGAGAACACAGTATCATTTATGTATCTGCTCTACCCTGTGGTATTCTCCCCTTCCCACAGTGACAGATCAGGACCTACCATGCAGTGATGGGCTACCACCCATCTGGAAGCCACCACCTGGAACACCCTGGATGGCACAACGCCGCATGCTGCAAGCAACCCTCTCTTCCTGTGGTGTCAGGCATTGCACGGCCGGCTGTCCCCCACCAGTCGCAGCCCATACTGCCCTGATGGCAGCCACCTTATCTTTAATCCCTCTCATGTCCGTGCCCACCTTCTTCTTGCACTCCTGTATGGACTGCTGGTGGCTGCCATGCTGGTTAACTGCATGCGCCACCTCACCCCATGCCGCAGCATGGGCTTGTGGTGTTCCCCGCTGTCCACTGAGCAGCGGTTCCTGGTCAAGGTAGTCCTCAAACAGGGCATCTGATTCTGCCTTGGTAAAGTTGGGCCTCCTCTTTCTTCCACATCTCTGTTCCTCCTCCTTCCTCACGTTCACTCATCATTGATCCTGTGGGAATGACAGGCGTTACCTCTGACTATGCAGTCCCATGCATCTCCCACACACCACAGTCCACACTCCCAAACAGCATGCAACTCACCACAATAGACTGCAATACCAGACTATGGCCTCTGCAGCCCCATGTCGAATTTATATAGCACAGCACATGCAAATGAGGCGAGGCTCAATTTTAAGTGGATGCTAATGCAGTAGCTGCGCTATTGAATCACTGATGAGCTGATTTGCATATGCCGGCTGAATATCGCGCTGCTGCGCCTTGCGCAATTGTGTTGAATGTGCTCCAGCAAGGGCGCAGCTCTGTGATGTGTGCAGTAGACACCAAACAGTGCATGCCCTGGGTGCTGACGCTGATGCCTGCTGCGCTGCTGACGTGCTTTGCACGGGAGGCAGTGCAGGGCATGGCCACCACTGTGCCAGTGGTGCTAGTGCACTGTTTACATGTATGGCGCTCTTGCACTGGGGCACTGTAGGTGCCATGGAGCCACAGCATGGTAGGCCACTACAGGGCATCTCACACAGGCACACAACCGCGCCACATGCAGGGAGTACCAATTGCGCTGTGTCAGTCCATGCACAAGAGACCCTTGACTCTGTGCCCAACATTTGCCCCCTATGTGCCATGTGTCTGCATGGGTGCACCCCATCACGCTGTTTGGTGACAGCGAGATGGGGAATGGCAGCGTTGTACCAAGTAACATCTGCATGTGGCGGATGTGCGCTACAGGGAGCCATTTTGTGATCCTACCTGTATCAATGATGGCAAGGAGGAGAGCTGCTGTCTGGAGCCCACTGAAGCTGGCCAATTTGGTGGCCATTGTGGAGCCCCATGCTGGGGCCCTGTTTGGGGATGACCCCATGGACAGGGCTAGGAGTGCAGTTTGGGAGGAGGTGGCTGTAGCACTAGATGAGGCCACAGGGATCGGCTGAACAGCAGAGCAGTGTCACCACCACTACGGGGACCTCCAGCAGAGGGACCCAGATAGGCTTGCCCATCTATGGGCACATGCCAGGCAAGGTGCAGTGCCAGTCCAGGTAGGTGCTCCATCCATACACTGGTTGTGTCCATACAGGTATCTTGGTGGGCATGTGTCCACCCCACAGGGGGGCAGTCCAGTGTGGGCAGTGGTGGTGGTGGTGGTGGTAGTGGTGGTGGGGTTGTGGCATGGCTGGGCTGTGTGGGATCGCACACACTGGGAGGGGCCTTTGCTACTGGTTTGTACTGATGTTCCCCTCTCCATGTTTGCACCCTAGGCCCTGAGGAGAGGCAAAGAGCCAGGGAGGCACACCAATGCCGGGAGGCAGGCGATGCAGGGCAAGAGCCATGGGCTACTGGGCTCATCCAGCAGCAGCAGTGCCCAGATCCAGCCAATGCAGGTGAGTGCCTTTCTTCCAGGATATTCTGTGCATGCTGTGTTGCGGGGTAGGCGGCTGGGCATGGCCACCATCCATTGACACCACTGACATGCACGCCACACAGTACACTCAGCACTGTTCTGTGGCACTGCATGTGTGGGTGGGCATCGCTGGTTGTCCATGCATGCACCGGGTACATGGCTGTGCCACTGCCTTCGCACTGTATGGCCATGTCACTGTACAGCCATGGTGGTGCTGTGTGGGACTTGGGTGGTGTGTGTGTGTAGCGGTCCGCATGGCTGTGTGCACATGGGCAGGCAGGTCTTGTGGACATGATCACTGTGGGTGGTCGCATACCATCACAGGGGCATGGCCCATGGCTGTATGCCATGCACAATGGGTGGGCTGCAGGGGGATGTACATTCACACATATTGACTCTGCTCCCTTGTCCTAGGTGAACGGCGGCTGATGCAGCTAGAGAGGGCAATGCAGGAGCTCCTGCAGATTGTGAGGGCATCCTTGGAGTTACTCCAGCGATTGGAGCAGCATGGTGTCCGAAGGCGGAGGACAAGGAGGTGCCACAGGAGTGGGGAACGGGGTAGACGCTAAGCCCTCCATGCCCCGGATTCACCCTACCCCCCTGGATCCACCCTCACACCCCTTCTTCCCTCTCCCATTTGTTCACCCCTGCCCCTTACTCACCCCCACCTGGTATGTGGCCCTCACCCCCCCTTATGTAAATATTTGTATATAGTTGTTTGGACCTTTATATAATACATTTGTTTTGTTATACCTACTGTGGTGGTCTCTGATTTGCAGCAGGCTACAGGTGCTCAGCTGCAGTGGTGTGCATGGCATCAGGGGTGATGCAGGCATGGGGGTGTGTGTGTGTGTCCAGAGGGGAACCGCCTATGGTGTGGTCATAGGTATCAGTCACTGTCTGTGGTTTGTGTGTAGTTCCCTGTGCACTGGATGACTGTGTGCAGTGGTCCATGGTGCATGCACTGTGTCCATGGTGCCCCTATCAGACCATCCATGGCCTGTGCAGCTGACACCCTTGCATGTCTGTGATGTGCACGGTCTGCTGGCATGTCAGTGGTGGCTGTCCATGCTGGACAACCACTGTACCCAGCACAATGCCAGGTTGCCTCCTGTCACCAGTATGGTGCACGTCTGCCCTGGGTGGCACTGTGGCATCTGCTGTTGTTGTCCTCCCTCCATGCTGTCGCTTGTGTCTGTTGCAGGGGATGTGCTCCACTGTCTGTCACTTGTGCTCTGGCCGCATGCTGGTGGTGTATGGCTTCACGGTGCCTGCACAGGGTGGCTGGCCCACCTGTGCCATGGAGGAGTGCTGGCCATGTGTACACAGCTGCCATGGCCACATGCTAGTGGCTTTATTGACCCGCTACTGTGTCCCTGTGTTGGTGTGCCCTTGGGTATGGGTGGGTGTTTGTCCATGCACTATGCTGTATCCTGCATGGAGCATGCTTCCATGTAACACTGTGGGTATCTGTGCTGGCTGTTGTGACCAGTGCTGGGATGGGGTGTGTCCTTGGGAGGGTGTGCAGGGTGCTGTACCGCTGGTGGTGGGCTGCAGGGCATGCACTGTTGTGTGTGGGGTACCGCGTGTGCCGACACATGGTCAGTCTCTCAGCTATACCTCAGAGGGGACCTGCAGGGTGGCACTGCGTATGCAGTTGTTGCATCACTGTCTGCTGCCGCCTGCTGCAGGGTGCTCGCAGTGGGGCTGCCTTGCATGGCTCCATAGTGCACAGGGTTGCATTGTCTCAGTGGGGGTGGTGTCATACATGGGGTGTTCTGCACTGCTGGGTGCTAGTCCTGGGCAGGGTGTCTTGGGATCATGGTACAGGGTGTGCTCTGCATTGGTGGGATGGTGTGGCATGGGGTGGCCAGACAGCCTTGTGTGCTGATCACAGCTTGCCAGGGGGTGTGCTGGGGCACCATGCCCTGGCTGTGGGATTGTTGCTGGTGTCCATGGGCTGGTGGTTCTTCCAGCTTTCCTCAGGTTGTGCAGAGCGTGGTGTGTGAAGGCCAATGTCTGTTCTGCTGTGTGCTCCTCTGCCCATATCTACCATGGGTGGTGGACCCCTGCATCCTGTCCCTGCGCATCCCTGGTTGTGCTGATGCACTGCTACCCTGCTCCACTGTGCATCCCTGGTTGCACTATTGTGCATCAGAAGTGCACCACTGCACATCCCTGGTTGCGCCATGGCACAGTTGGCACAGTATTCAGTAGTGTGGCACAGGTGCATCTTGCCTGCGCAGTGTTTGAATATCGCGCGTGTTGTGCATGGGCACACTGGATTTGCACCTGCTCCTGCTGTTGCGCACTTTTGTGACGCAGTTTGAATATCTGGGCCACTGTGTCCATACTGCTTCTATATTTAAAATAGGATGTGGTATGTCACACCTGTGCAATATTAACACTACTAATCAGTAACATGAGACTATAGGCTGACCATGCTGTCAGATTCAAGAATAACTGTGAATCTAAGTAGCTACATTGTAGTTAGTTCAACCACAAAAGAAAACAAACTCTGGTCAGAACCAATATGGCTGTTCAGAGCGGTGAGAACAATGACAAGAATACACAATGCTCTCGCTGCACCGGAGTCAGCCATATCTAAGATTGCAGTGATAACAGAACTATGCATGTGTGACACTCATGCATGTGCAGTTTTTCCTGGAGTCAGCCATGCACAAGATGGTGGTGATGATAGAACTGCGCATGTGCGAATATTGCACGTGTGCAATTGAGTTAGTGTTACCATCTTACACACATTGGCTGCCACTTCCACAGTTGTGGAAGAAAAAGTAGTGCACTGGGAAGGGGGGTGTTTATGCCGCCCGAGGAGGGGAAGAACCACATAAACAGCACCACTGGACATTTACAAGAGCACTGTGGATGCACACCAGACAGCGGTCCAGTCAAGTGCTTCCACAGTACTCTTATAAAGATCATATGATGGCATAATGTCTGCGGAGCTCTGCTCACACATCCATAAAAAGGTTTAAACATCCGAAGGGCACTTTACAACATTGTGCTTATTGATTACACATGTGTACCAATTATGTAGGGCATGCTTTATCATCTATTTAACAATAGAAGGGAGTACAGCTGCAATTCAAACAGCTAGTAGAACCAAAAATAGCAGACAGGAAAATGTTACAAATTTTAGGAAGTAGTCAGTTGAACTTTTTATTTCTGAAGTATTTTTCTTTTTCCATTTGCTCATTAGAATGTTTTCTATGCGACAGTATTATGCTGGATGTGTGGAATAGGATTACCTGGCAGGTGACATATCTAGTTCTGTTTGCCCCCACTACATCATCAGCATTCTGAACTTACTGACTGTGACATCACAGATGATTGACCGGGCAGCTGTAGAGTGGCACTTCCTGAGTAGCTGTGTTATCACAGCCAGTGAGGTCACAAGTTAGCTCAAGTTATGTTAGCTGCTAGGCAGAGTGCTGTTCCACAGATCAAACCTACTAACATCCGGTTAAAAAATTCTAATTACCTAAAGGGAAAAGAAAAAGTACCTCAGATATAAAAGGTAATAGTTGATTGCTTTTAAAAACTAATATTAATCTTAGGCAGTACACTAACTCTTTAATGAAAGCATAATCTACTGTACCTTGCTTAACAGCAAGCAATTTGTAGTGACGATCAGGTACATCTGTGGAAGGATAAAATATGAAAAGAGAAACATTTAGGAACTATGTCCACGTGATGCATTATTTTATAAGTATATATAGTGTAGTATGGTAACACTTTAGTCTGTATAAAGAGCAGGCTGATGAAAGTTGTTATGTACATTGTAAACTGTTTAGAAGATGCAAAACTAATTCCGTGTGCATTAGAAACAGTTGTTGCTCACACTTGAACCATAATATTTTTACATCCCTCATACGTGGCACCCCAGATGATTATTAAGAACCTAGGCCCTGATTCTAGAAGAGTTACACCTGGCGTAACAGCACTTGTGCCAAGTAGAATGGTGCAAGTAGCAACTTAAGCCAGCAATTGCGATGTGTATGATTCTACAATGTGGCCTGCGACATGTCGCAGGCCACTTGAGTCAAAGAGCTGTTATGCCAGCAGTTGTACCATAAACCCCCTGCGACATGGCACTTGGGGGTTTATGGCAGCAGTTGAGCCCTATTCCAGTAGGGCAGCAACAAAGTCCCCAGTGTCGGAATTCTACAAGAACCCCCGGAGGAGAAATGGCAACCTAGGTTACACCCGCATTTAGCGGATGTAACTGTACATATGTCTTCCGAGGGTCCTGTAGAACTGCCAGCTGCCCAGCACCTAGTCCATGTGCCCTTCCCCATGCCCAGAACACCTCCGCTGTTGCCCCAATGGGCATCACACACACCCCTATCCCCCATACTGTACATGCCCCCCATACCCCCATACAGTAAATGCCCCACAGGGCTACCCACACACCCCATGCCCCAAACCCCCCACCGCTGGAGGCCCCACAGGGTGGCATTGTCAATCCCCACCCATGCCCAGACCCTGAGGCAGTGCCACAATGGTATGTTGGAACCACACACATCCCTGAAGTGCAGTGGCCTTCACTCAGTTAGCACCACTGCCTTCTTTCGTCCTCAGCCAGTGATTGGCACACCCTCCTCTCACTCATGGTTAGCCTTCGACTAAGCTCCATCTGAGCACTTACTGTAGAGACGCACTCAGAAATTAATGTACTCATTCATATCTGAGCGTGTCTGTACAGTATGCGCTCAGAAGGAGCTCAGTCGGTGGCTGGCCGTGGTGGTGAAAGGAGGGTTGTGCCAGTGGCTGGCTGGGGACAGGTGAGGGGGGTGCTGGGTGGAGTGGCACAGCTGGATGGGGGGCCACTAAACTACCAGGTACTACTTATATGTTTTGCATACACATCAGACTGCGTGTACTGTACATATTGTACATTACACCAGTCGCATGGGCATCAGGATAGGTGTTGGGGGAACCTTGGTGGCACAACAGTGAGTGAGGGGCCTCCAGCCCTGTGGGGCTCTGCTGGGGATTGGGCATGGGGGCAGTTGTGATATACCTGTTGCAGCTTGCGACATTCTCACCAGGTGCACCCTCTGTTCGGCGTACCTGGCTATATATCGCAAGTCGCAGGACTTAGCCACGGGGACCCAGCCCCCTTCTAGAATATGGTGCAGGGTCAATGTCGCAGCTGCGTTTGGTGCAAGTCGTGTTTGGTGGCAACTTGCGCCAAGCTTCTAGAATTGGGGCCCTAGTGCTCAAAGTTGTGCCTTTCCAGCTTTAACCGTATGGTTATTTCATTTAGATCATACAGCAGAGCAACTTAAGTAAGGAATTGTAGTTTTGTTCATTTCCCAGTTGGGGGTTGGGGTGGATGTCTGTCGCTGTTAGATAAGGAACCATACACGATATAGCATAACATCTGAGCAAACACACACTCACATTGGCATGTGTTTATATGTTTGGGATCAGATGACAGCATGTATTTCTTCAACTGTATTGTACTGCTTGCTGTGTTATCAGTTGAAGGCATTGATGGAAACAGCATTGTTGTGAATGGTTGCTGGATACATGACCTCTTTGAAAATAAAGGGCAGGATTCACAAAGCAGATACGTTGGGCACAAATGAGATGCACTGGCGCAACATGGAAATGTGCCATGGCACCATTCAGAAAGGGCAGGGATGCCCCATCACATCCTGGTTGCACTGCACCTCACCAGATGTGCCAGAGAGCAAAAATAAGTATATGCAGTGCATTTGGAAGGGGCGTGTATCTGCATACACAGCACAGAGCCATTTACAGAGCAAAATGAA
Organism: Neoceratodus forsteri; assembly: GCA_016271365.2. Lineage (NCBI taxonomy): Eukaryota > Metazoa > Chordata > Ceratodontiformes > Ceratodontidae > Neoceratodus > Neoceratodus forsteri. The sequence goes on from CM028130.1 coordinate 868,351,973, forward strand.
AGTGCAAACCCAGCACGTTCACAGCACAAGTACCAAATACACCATAAAAAAGATAAGTATAAAAAAGAAGTAGGCTTAAGTGCAAGCCCCCAGAAGGCAGACTGCAGGATAGCAGCAGCAACTGGTGGAACAGCAGCAGCAGAACACAGGTCACAGACATGGATGGTGCACCATTTCTGATGGTGGGAATAATAATGTGGATGAGGAGATGGGCAAACCAGCAACATAGCAGCAGAAGGCACTGTAGGCAGCCTACCCCGTGGCGGTATCATGCCAGACTAACGTTTGAACAACTGACGGACACAGAAACAGTTGACTGATACTGCCTGAACTGGGTTATTCTGAGGCAGTTCTGTGAGCTGCACCATGATGAAATGCAGGCACCCACTGGAAGGGGTCATGCCATATCAGTGAAGACCAAGGTGACAGCAGCAATGCTGTCACCATGAGAACCTTCCAGAGGCCAGCTGGAGATACCACTGGCATATCCCAGCCATCCATGTCCCATCTCCTCACACAATTCCTCACCATACTGCTCCCACATGCTTTGGAAGTCATCCACTTCCCAGGCACACAGGCAGAGTGGATGGAAGCCATGCAGCAGTTTCACATGGTGACACACATGCCAGGCATTATAGGGGCCATTAACTGCACACCCATGTGGTAATCCATGCACCACCTGGCAAGGAAGCCATGACATATGTGAATCACAGGGGCTACCACTCTGTCAACTGCCAGGTGGTGTGCAATGCCACAGGGCACACAGCAATGTCTGTGCCACACACTCTGAGAGTACACACGGTGCCTTCTTATAGCACCAATCCACCCTGTGCTGCCAGTTTGAGATGGGGTACATACGCAGCAGACACCTAGTGGGTGAGTGGGGCATGCATACATGCCCACAAATAGGACACCATGGTGCAACAAATGATGGGAGGGTGAGCAGGTGTGCATGGGCCACAGCAGGGCCTGCACAGGGGGAGTTGCACTGGTGGGATATTGGAGGTGGGCATTCTGAGGGAACTGCACAAGCAATATGGGAGACAGCAGAGCAGAACAGTGCAGCACAGGAGGCAAGGTGATGCAGAATAGCAGGCATGGATGGCAGGGTGGAATGCACCACTTACAGACATGCATGGACAACCACTGATCAATGGCAGGCAGGCAATGCTGGACAGTACAGGTGTGGGCAGCCATGGAAGTGAGCAAGGGCAGGTACAGGGCAGCTGAGAGCAGCCAGGGCATGCAGTTGATGGTGTGCGCAGCATGGAGACACACCGTAAGGGGCACCATAGGGTAAGGGATGGATAGTCAGCAGCTGCAGCAGTGCACCATAGTGGAAGGGGGACTGTGGGATACAGTGCACATGTATATGGGGTTGTAACAGACTGCTGTTGCCACCCACAGGTGATGCGGCATACCCCTTCAGACCCTGGCTCCTCACACCCTTCCACTGACCCAGCACAGAGACAGAAGAGTGCTACAGTGAGGCACACATCACTATGCACACCAACATTGATCATGTCTTTGGCGTGCTGAAGATGTACTTTAGGTGCCTGGATAGGTCAAGTGATGCCCTACAATATAGCCCAGAGAAGGCCTGTGACATATTTCTGGCCTGTTGTATGCTGCACAATATGGCCATTGACTATGGAATAGCTGTCCAAGTTGAGGAAGGCAACAGTTCTGGGGAGGAGGAGGGGAAGGAGGTGGATGCAGCAGAGCAGGTGCCCCATGGCAAACTGCCACTGGCATGCAGGGATCCACGCCTGGTCATCAGGTCCCAGCAGAACAGGGACACCATCATAGAAGAGCACTTTGGGGACCGCAGGTAAGTAACACAGGTGGGTCGAACATGGCAGCCCTACCAACCCACACACCCTAACAACCACACACCTATACACCCATACACCCACAATCACACCACAGGGCAGACAATGTCAACTGAGCAGTCGTGTAGCTCACCCATGAGGGGTGACACCTCTGCACACTCACAAGCACAGCAAGGCACACATAGCCAGGGGGTCACGGTGTATGTGCTGGGGAGGCATGGATCAGTGTACAGCTACCAGCACACATGCACAGCAGACACAGGTCCACACTCATCACACCCATGCCACACAGCACAACAATGGTACCCCAGCCATACATGGTGCAACGCACAGGTGGCCCATGCAGGCATCATACTGGGGCAGGCGTGTGCCACCCACACCACCCCAGGCAAAGTCAGCCTTATGTGTGGACCACAATGGGTGCAGGTGACAGGTGGCATGTGGACTGTCACCCAGGTGTCAGTGGGAGGCACCAAGGCTGCCATGGACATGTGGGCATAGATGCTGTGTCAGTGCCACTGGCCACAGGGGGGTTGACCACCACACCTAGAGGGGTATAGCAGTGAGACCGTGAATGGATGCTCACTGGCGTGTCATTCCTGAGATCCATGTGGGATCCGAGGGTGCTGGGGATGGCCATGTGTGATGATGGCATCAGCAGCAATGGGTTCACCTGATGCTGTGACCTGGAGGTACGACTGGTGGCCACATGATGCATTGTTTGCACTCATCACCTCGGCACTGAGTGCAATACACTCTGAGCTGTGATCATGCCCACCATGCGGTAGGTGAGTCTCTGTCAACATCTGGGCACACCACGCAGCTGACGAATCATGTTCCATGGCCAGCTGCATCTGAATGCCTCTAGGCTCTGCCCATAGGGATGCCTGCCCCTCCACAGTGTCTCACAGGAGGCATGCGTAGCCCTCAACCTCGTCAGCAGGGGATGAATTATGGGGACGGTGCTGATGGGCAGGTGGGGTGCCGGCCTGCTGTGCTGCATCCACCATAGGCGGACACACCACAGCAGGCCACTGAGTGGGTGGGGAGTGGGCTTGGGAAACCACTGTGCACACAGGGATGGCTGCATTATGGTCCCCCGCTGCCCACTGCTGCACCATAGCACTCTGCTAGACCATACCAGCGGGCCCTGTCCCCACAGCAGCACCATGCACAGAGCCCCCATCAACCACCACTGTGGGTGGGTGTGCTGACCCTGCAGGTACACCAGGGGCCACAGGACCGCCAACACCACATGGTGTCACCCGTGCATGCACCTGTGTCTCAGCCTGTCCATTGTAGATCATGTACCCATAGATTTGTGTGGTGTCTGGATCATCATCGACGTACGTCCCCTGTGTACCAGATGCCAGCACCAGCAGGGTGTCCATGATGTCCACTCTGTCCTCTGGGTCATCATCAGCCAAACCCAGAATGCTGACCAGCCATGATCTGTCCTAGCCTCCAGCCATGGCACCGGTGCAGAGGGGTCAGATGACCTTGCTACAACTGGCACTGTGGCCGGGGCTGCTGTGGCTTTAGAAGGGCATGGCATTGTCCACAGCCCCGGCTGCAGCCCAGTGTGATGACTTGGCAGTTTCCCCTGCAAGGCTTTCTTGTGGACTGTCCAACATGGCAGCTCCCGTGAGGTGTGATGGAGCTGTAAAAGAAAGAAGGGATACATGGTTACTGACATGTGTGACTGTTGTGATCAGACAGGCATGTACATGGAGGACATGAACCATAGGTGCATCTGACATGCCATGGAGATGACAGTTGAGCAAGGGGCCACTGATTCGGCCAAGCACCAGCAAATGCAGGCATGCACTGTTGCCTGTACAGGTGTCCTCGGACATGTGTATGACTGGCACAACACCCTGGACACCACCCACAGGGATGACATCCCAGATAAGCACCACGCACCACTGGTAGGCCCCCCCATGCTCCCCCACTGGGCTACACATGGGTGGCTTGCTGTGCATCTGTGATGCACAGTAGATGGATGGGGCACACCACTGCTTGGTCAGTGAACACAGGCACATGGTCACCTAGTGTCCCACTGTGGGGCTGGTCAGGTCACCCATGGTACACACACAGGGACAGGAACAGTTCCTGGGACATGTATACTCACAGTGCTGTGATGGACTGCCATCTGTCTGGAAGCTCCCTCCTGGAACACCCTGCATAGTTGTCCAGTCCATGTTGGCCACCAGAAGTTCCTCTGTGGGTGTGAGGTGAACACCTGTCTGCGACCCACCTCCTGACCCAGGGAGGCCTCAATGTGTGCCACTTTCTCCTTTGTTCTCCTCTTCTCACCATTAAGGTGCTTCCTGCACTACTGGGTGTTCAGTTACATTTCCCATGGGCGTTGACATGCCTTGCCACTGCCTCCTAGCCCTCATCCCTCTGCTGGTGACTGCCAACCCTGTCAGCCAGGATGTCCTTCCAGATGAGTTAGGCCTCAATCATCACCCTGTTCTCATCTGCTGTGAAATTTGGACATCTTTGTCCCACTGCTGTGTCCAGACCGGACATGGTGGTTTCTGTGGGGGACAATATGCAGGTATTAACACAGTGCTGGCATCTATGTATGTGTGCATGTACAGTGTCTGGCTGCTGCAGGGTCACAGCACCCTGTATGCATACCTTTCAACTGCCTGCATTTCATATCAGGTACAAGACATAGAAATGTCAGGGAACAGTGGCAATGTCAGGGACACAATGTTAACCATGGTAATAGTAGCTAACATGTCATGCAGATGTGTCTGGCTTTGTTTTCCAGGTACTGTCTGAAGGGGATCTGGACTGTAACACACATGTCTGGCAGTCTGTTGTACTTTGCCTCCCTACTAATCGGCAGCAGACCCCCACAACTATAGCTGAAACAGTGGAACACTGTGAGGCACACCCAGAGACATGCCTGAAGAACAGGAAAAGTTGAGAGGTATGCCTGTATGCCCTAAACTCCCCACTGTCATATTGTGCTGAGACACTGCATATGGCAGAATGTAATCAAACCTACCTTCAAGGGTGTAATTTCTGATGATCACCTGAGCTCTATGGAGGTGCATTCAGGAACATTTCTAGCTCAGGGCATGCAAATGAGAGTGGGAGCTAGTGTAATGAGATGAGAAACAGGTGAGATGCCCCTGATTTTAGCAATGAGCTGATTTGGGAGCATTGTCTATGAATTGCATAATTGTTCCCAGCTCATCTCAATCAGCAATGTGCAACTATTGCATCAGGCACATTCCCCTACGGCGCATTCCATATGCATGTATATTAGACCTGGGGCATTTTCTGAATGCAGCGCAAGTGTCCCAGCACATCTCCACATATGCACCATGCAGGATCAGTGTCATGACAGGTGTAGCGCAACTGGTCCAGTGTGTCTGATCATGCAAACGTGTACGGCAGCACATCCAGGTCTCCATGCATGATTGATGCTGTGATGCATGTCTTGTTGTGTGCATGTACTGTGCACCGGTGTGACATGGTAGCAATGCGCACCTGCAATGCATGGCACAACACTGGCAATGTGTGCAGCACAAGTGCACTTTTGGTGGCATTGTATTCCACTCACAATATGGTGGATGCACATGGACTGTGCATGCATGATCCATTCGTGACCCCTGACGCTAGTCTCCCACCCGTGCGATGCACAGTGACACACAACAGGTGGCAATCGTTGCATTGCCACACATTACCATGGTGCATGGTGCAGTGCACAATGGCCAATCATATACGTGGTGCAACTAGACCACAGCACACCAGCAGCCAGATCTGTGCACACCTACGCAGGAGAAACAATGTGGACACATGCCACATGCTCAGGTGGCAGGACCCAGGGCCATAAACTGGGGGGAGGTTGAGCTTGTCAATCTTGTGACATGGGTGCTGCAGGTGGAGAGACAGCTGTTTGGCTCTGAAGACTTCACAGAGTCACACACAGCAGTGTAGGCAAGGGTTGCTGAGCGCCTGGTGCGCAAGACCGGGGTGGAGCGTAAAAGTGAGTAATGCAGACACCGGTATGGGGCTCTGTAGTGCCGGGATCTGGACAGGCTCAGGCTCCTGAAAGATCATGCACACAGGGGTGCAGTGTCACACCCAGGTAGGTCACATCATCATACAGGGACACAGGCAGGCATGAGTTTGTGTCTGCAGGGGCTGCCACACTGCCCACCAAACACACAGACACACACATATACACACAAATCCGTGTGGCATGCCATGCACTTTCAGCATGTGGGGTGCAGGCATGGTCACTGTGAGTAGCTGTGAGCATCATGGTGTACATTAGGGGGATGCATGGCCACTGTGGCGGATGCAGTGTGGTACAGGTGGTGGCTTGGCACATGTCCAGCTGCACACACACACACACACACACACACATATTGGACATGGGCAGGGGTGCTGTGTGTTCTTGCATGTTGACCAGGGCACCTTCACTGGGGCATTGAGGGTGTGGTTCCATCACTACATGCTGGCACCAGTGTTGTTGCTATGGGCTGGGGGCAGAGGTCACACCTAACATCATCTCATGGTGCTCTATGCTTGTGTTCCCCTCACAGGACTGGCAGACAGGCAGAGGGCCACAGTGGCAATGGAGGCCAGGCACGCTAGGGCCAGTGTTGGAGACCAGGAACAAGGTCGTGCAGGTGCAGATGAGTGTCCGTCTTGTGCATCCTCTGTGTGTTTAGTAGGGTGGGGCAGTGCTCTCTGAAAGCCATTGCCAGTCTTTTGTGCATGTCTGTGTGATGCATGTTATGCACACGCATGGGGAGTGGCCATGGTGGCATGTGCATGGGACACAGTGCACATGGCCCCTGTGTGTCCGTCCACCTTGTACACATCTGCTGTGGACCATGGGCACATTGTGGTGCTCACGTGGTGTTCAGCTGGGGCCTGCATGCCTGCTCAGCCTGCTGGCATCTAAACATGCTGTGTGGGACATGGCTGTAGGGCCCTCTGCACCTACCTCTACATGCACATGTGGGCCTTGTGCTGTCTGAGTACCATTGCATGGTCACAGTGTGGCACTATGTGCCAGCCTGTTGCTGGTGTGCAGTGTGCCAGGTGGACTATCAGCCATTGCCATGGTGGATGTCTGCTGCACACTCACATGGTGGGCAGGGGGGGCAGTGTGGAACATGGCACTTAGTACCTGTTGTCTGTGTCCCCCACTATAGGTCCATGGAGAGTCCGGCTGGGTGTGCCTGGGTGTCTGGGGGAACAGGGTGTTGTGTGGCTTTCAGGGATGCAGCTCAAGAGGGCACTGAGGAGGACCATATGACTGCTGTATAGGTGGCAGGAAAAGCTCCTGCAGGCTTTCACTATGGTGGTCCAGTTGATGAGTACCAGGGGATGGAGGGGTGGACATCATACTGCAACCCATCTGGCACGTTAGGGCCATGGACATCCATATATAGCCCCTTTGTTGTTCTGATCCCACACACCTTGCCCATCCCCATTCTCTGTAGCTCTTCCCTGTTTCCCTACATCAATACCATCACCCTCCTGTGCACTGTTATTATTGTTCCCCACTGTACATGTAAAAGAAACTGTGTATTGTCATTTTTCCGTGCCACCTAAGTGGCTTGGGTCATGCCTAAAAATGGTCCCTGGGATCAGATCACCCTCCCAGTAAATAAATAAATAAAATTCCCACAATACACCTTCCCTGTTACTAGTACTGGTTGTTTTTATACATAGTTACTGCTGTTTCATTCATTTTACACTAAACCGTTTTCTACCACTACTGGTGTCTGTGGTCATTCACTGTACCTTGTGCATGTGCTCTGTTCTGCTTGTTGGTTTCCACTGTACCTTTGTTCCCATTCACATGTGTGCACCTATGGTACTGCACACACATGCATCCTGTCCCCCTTTCATACCTGCATCAGTGTGTACCCTCCTTGTTGCCTCTGGCATGTTGGTGGGTATTTCATCATGCTGCATTTCACAGTGCCCCTCTTCTGTGTGTGGTGCATAATGGTTGCATCTGTTGTACTGGTCCACTATTGTTGTGCTGCTCTTATTGTGGCACACATTGCATGTGGGCATGTTCCACCTGTGCAGGGCATGGCCTTCAGTCTGTCCACCATTGTGCCTGTCCATCTGTGTGCACCTATTTGGCATCTGCCTTGTCCACGCCACTGGATTCTTGTGCACCAAGCCATGTATAGCACCCTCTGCTGTGCTATATGGTGCACCTCTGCTGCTGTGGTTCACCTTACCAGGCACCCCTGTGTATGGCATCTGTACCTGTTGGGCCCCAGTGTGGCATGTGTGTCTGGTGCTTCCAGGTGTTTCCATGTGTGGCATGTCTGTGCACCTTATCTGCTGTGGCCTCTCTCTAGCCCTTTGGCACTCTGGTCAGTCCCTGCTGGTGTGTTCCCCTGCATCCTTTGTGCCACTGCAGTCTGCCCCTGTTGCTCCTGTGTCCCCTGCTTACTTGCCCCATATTCAGTATTGTGCTGTCCAGGGTGCTTCTGCACATCCCTGTTGTGCTGGGGCATCTCAGGTTGTGCCATGGCGCTTCAGTGAGGTTCACAGTGGAGAAGCACACAGTACATCTTGCGGTGCATCCTTCTGTGAATCCCATTGTGAAACCTGCCCAGAGTATGATTCACTATTGTGTTGTAGAACAACAGTGTACGTATACAATGGTGTGTTCTTAATGCTATACAAGGCAGTTCTCCCTCCCCATCACACACACATGTCCCCTATTAGCAGTGTAGTTTCATTAATTTAGCATGGTAATTTTGAGTTTCTTGTGATGTTACAGAACAATGCTTACAGAACAGTTTTTCTTTTCAGGCAAAAAGGAGTAATGACGTGAAAATCAAGTTTTGAAAAATATGTCTGTTCATACAGAACTCATGAAACACACATTATATTATTATACACCAACTTACCTGGATTGATGGCTCATGTGGATTGTGCTGAACCACAAGTAAAAGAGAAAAAAGGCAAAACAAGAACAGAAAAAAACAAACTACCAAAAAAAAGGAGTAGCAATGAAGCTGTAATTTAATTATTGCAAACTTACAGCTACATGCACGAGACAGACATCTTGCAGCAAGGCCAGATTTACCAGATGGACCAGGCTGGGGTTTATTGTCTCATGCTTGAGACTCAGGTAAGCCACCAGCATCCAGTGGTGCTGTGTCCTGACCAATAGAGGGAGCAGTTGCTGTTGTTTGACCCCCTTCCATGGTCTGCTGTGTGACACCACTGGTGCCTTCTCCATCTGCATCATCATCTATAATACATACAGACTTTTGTAGCATGCTAACCTATACTTTGTATACTGTTCACATTCGAGGAATGGATCTATTCTATTACATGGTACATCATATTGTTCCCCTCAGTAATGCAATATTCTATTATCTTAATCATTTGTCTTATATATTCATGTATGTTACTACACAAGTTCTATAATATGATGCATTCGGACATCATTATTACCTGCTGAGATTTGCAAGTAGTGGTATTACTATAACAGACTGTGTCAGAAACATACCTGTCATGATAACAAGTGTTAAACTCAGTTAGCAATCTGCATTACCTAGTCACTATATGATGTATTACTTTAATAAAACTCAAAACATGAGATATACAATTCAATGCCTATTAACCTAAAAGAATAACCATGATTGTGATTTCTCGTCTGTATAAAATGTATACTTACTACATTTTTGTATGGTTATAATGCTTGATAATTAAGTCCTCTGTGTAGCACCACTGTTTCCCTTCATGTAACTATTATGTTACATTTACACATTTTTCTTGCACTCTCCTAACCATAGACACTGGCACTGTACATGTAAAGCTATAACTGTTGTAAGTAATGGTATGAAATGTGATTGTGTGATTAGTACATACCATCTTCTTCAATGATGATTATGTCATCATTGGGAATACCCAGATCCTCCTCCACTAGTTCCTCTGGGACTGGCTCCAGCTGTGCCCTTGCCTTTGGAGTTGCAGGGAAGCCAGCACAAACTGTAATGAGAAAGAAGACATCAAGAGAAATGATAAGACAAGTGTCATATAATGCTATATATTCCTGTATCTTTATTGGCAACAGACAGCATGGTACAGTATTAACAACTGAGTACTGTACTGAAAACAAATACTGTATATTACATAAAAATGCTTCTGGATATATCTTCAAAATGCAATATTAAAGATACTGATGTATACTGAGACAACTGTGTCTTCTTGTTTTCTGTTAACTGATGAAACTGCCTTCCTGGAGAGGTTGTGGGGTCTAAAACAGTGGGGGAATTCAAACATGCATGGGACAGACATAAGGCAATTATAGTGGGGGGTTGCAGGAAGTAGGCTGTTGGTTAACTAGAATCTGCAACTTATCCAATAGGTAGGGAAATGGGCAGACTGGGTGGGCCAAGTGGTCCTTATCTGCCGGCAAAGTCTATGTTTCTATGATTACATTTATGATTGTACTTCATAGTATTGTATTGCTGTTGTACTATAATAACATATAACTAGTGACCCCTGTTAAAGACTGAATATCCAGTCTTGATAAAATGCTGTAATAACCCACTGAATTCCGTAATAACTCGATAGTGGGCTATTAATGGCATTTTCCTCCTCACACTCTCACTTCACTGAAGCATAAAAGAAAGCACACTGTATTTGTGCGAGTACAGTGAGTGGCCACTGAGGGACATGCCCGCTTGCACAAATACAGTTTACAGTTTTTCTCCCTGAAACCTTGCACCAGTTTTATAAAAAAATAATGCACGTGCAAAGTTTGTTTTATGAGGATTTTTCACACACCCTCAGTGTCTGATAACCTCATAAATCCCTCCAACTTTACTCTTGGAGTTTATGGATTATCACACACCTTGGGTGTGTGAAAAATTCTCATGACACACACCTGAAGAGGCATCATTCTTTATATGTAGTACCACTGTTTGACATATGTCACATAGATGCTGTTTTACTGTGCTATCAATATTGAAGATTTATGAGCTACAGTAGACTCCTGTACATACAGCAATTACTTTACAAATTGATGCTGTGACTTGACTGAGTACCAAGTTGCAGTCATATGCGGTACACTGCAATGGGCCCCCCAACCACCCCCAGTCCCGAGGAAGGATGTCATATTATGGTTCCCCCACCATCACAACATTGTGGAATGTGTTTCCTCTTCAAGATAAAAAATGTTTGCTATGCAGAACCAAATGCGATATTCATTTAATGGAGTCACTCTCATGTAATATCATATGAGGACTCCTCCCACCTCCATCACAGACCGTGCTTCACTACCATGAAAGAAAGTGTTTTTAACCATAAGTTTTACAAATTTGTACTGTATTTTGTACTAATACTTACTTTCATGGTGACCATTATGAAGCTTTGGGGTAGCTGCAACACAAATACTTTCACGGCATATGGGACGTTTTTTTCTGCAGCAAATGAATATTATAATGGTACTTGCTTCCATGGTGTCAGTCACCATGCTTCTCTGCATTCTCCCACATTGTTTTGGCATGCTGGAACCAGTCCTTGTCCTTAGCCTCGACATTACCAGCTTCCTTCAATTGCAGCAGCTTCCACTTGTGACGATATGAGTCAGGATCTTTTGTGAATCCCTTCTCCTGCAGGTAGTTAGTCACTTTTTTTTCACATTTTTTGAGGGGGAAATTTGTTCGTCTTATCACTAGCACATACTTTCCATTTTTAATGCCTTTCACAAAGGTGAGCACCTCCTCATCAAACCATTTTTTTTACATTGTTCTGTTAAAAAGAGAAAACAAGCATTTGTCAATGCCGAATGTTTGCTTGCTGGCATTAGCAGTGGAAGTGCAGGAGTTAGACAGATGCAGTATAGGAATGGCAGTGAAGTATTGAACTGACGCCAACTCCACCCTCACTCTGCAGAGATGGACAGGCATTGGGGTGTGCCTTTGGGTCGTTTGCCCATGACGGTCACGACATTTCACCTCACCCTTCCCTTCAGACACTGACAAGTGTTGAGGTGTGCCTTGGGGTGTTTGGCATTTACATTCACCTCATTCCATAAGGAAATACACTGAAATGGGCACAGTATAGGAGAATGGGGTGAAATCTGGGGGCAAAGGGTCCAATGTGCACCTCGATGCCTGTCAATGGCTGCAGGGTGGGGGTGGGGGTGAAATGGCATGAGCAGTACTGTCGACAATCCCAAGTCACACCCCTGATGCCTGGCAATCCCTACAGGGTAGGATGTTATGGTCGAAAACCCTAATGCCATGGGAATTTCTTGGTATTTTTACTCCAAGTTTTCCACATGGGTTTTTTGTGACATCACCACATGAACAGTGACACTATCAGTTCATTACAGGAAAGCTGATTTTGCAGAGCGACTGTGCCATTTGGTGTCACAGGTGCAAAAACACATTTCGAACAGTATGTGAAAAGTGACAGGTGTACTATTCATGAGGAGGTGTAAAAAATGGCATTGTTGAAAATCTGGAGTGAAAATATACAAAAACTGGTGTAGTCACGAGCGTGCGTAGAAACTGCACAATGTACACCCGTAATGTAAGTAGTTTGGGGATTTTTTTACAGCAAATTTTCAACATAGGCATTTTGGGACCTCCACTCATGAACAGGGCCACTGTGATTTTAGTAATCTGTCCAGAACACTAATTTCCCACAGCGACCGTGCTATTCTGTGCCAGAAGTGCGTAAACACATTTCAGCCAGGGTGTGAAAAATTACAGCTTTACTGTTCATAAGGAGGCGTGTAAAAATGTCAATGTTGAAAATCTGGACTGAAAATATTATAAATTCATGAACTTATGAGGGTGCATGGAAATATATATATATATTTGTTTACCAGGAGAGACACACTAAGCTGAAAGCTTGTTTACAGGTGTGACCTGGGAGCACAAGGAAGTTAAGTCACTTGCTCAGGGTCACACAGCATGCAAGTGGGGGCTGTGGGCTTCAAACCCAGGTATTCAGGTTTGCAGCTTGGAGCCTTAAACCACTGTGCTATACTGCCTCCTATTGCACAATGCACGCTTGTAACAGAGACATTTTCTGGACTTTTGTCACCAAATTTTCAACATAGCCATTTTAACACCTCTGCTCATGACCAGTGTCACTATGATTTTCTTTATGTGTCCTGAACATTGATTTCGCACACCAACCACACTAATGTGCGCTACATGTGCACAAACACATTTTGGGCAAGATATAAAAAATGACAGCTGGACTGTTTATAACGAGGTGGGTAAAATGGCAATGTGGAAAATCTGGGATGAAAATATAAAAAATTCTCAAAGTTACGAGTGTGCATACGAACTGCACAATGTACCCTCGTAAAACAGTCAATTTTGTGAATTTTTCCACCAGATTTTCAACATAGGGTTTTTGGGGGTTCAACTCATGAACTGTGACACTGTCATTTCATTACTCAGTCCCACAAGGTGGTTCCGCACAGTGAGCGCAAAATCACTCTTTGGGACCGAATAACAAAATGACAGTGACTAAGTTCATGAGGTGGGGCCCCAAGAACCCCATGTTGAAAATGTGGTGAAAAAATTCCCAAAAATGACCGAGATATGCACCCAAAGTTTAAAACCATTTATGCCATTGTACAGCTTACCAACATTTCTTCAGTTCGCAGTTGGTTTTGAAGAGTGCAGACGTGTTCCCATCCACCAAAGATCATCCGCCAGCCTCCGGAGGTAAGTATGGGGTGAGGGGGGGGTGTGTGAAGAGGTGGGTGCGCAGAGGGTGGGCCCGGGTTGGGGGAAGGGAGGTGAGACAGTAAATGAGGGACATTTTTTTTTTCCAGGTGTTTTTCTGTTTGTTTAGACTATGTGGGACTTTTGCCACGCTGGGGTGGGCTCCCAGCTTGGCAGCTGGAAGGTTTTTTGGGGGGGCAGTGGAGCCAACAGGGGATTGGGCACCCCCGTCAGTCATATGAACTTCTGCCACACTGGGGTGGGCTTCCAGCGTGGCACGTGCAACTCTGTTTTTTTGGGGAGGGCAGTGAAGCCGACAGGGATGAGCACCCCAGTCAGCCATACAGACATTTGCCACGCTGGGATGGGCTCCCAGCATGGCATCTGGAAGTCTGTTGGGGGGGCCGCAATGAAGCCGACGGGGGATTGGGCACCCCTGTTGGCCATACGGTGTGTGGGGGGGAGCACATGAGCATGCTGGGGTGGGCTCCCAGAGTGCTACTGGGTGTTGGGGGGGGGGGAGTAGACAAAAACCAAGCTGTCTATGACAGCTGTACAGATGTAGTGCAAAGTGTTGGCACTTTGCATATTGCCAATGGCAGTATGTGACTTACCTGCTGATGGCAGTATGCAAATTGCCTACATATTACCACCACTGATTGCAGCAGTTTTTTGCTTTCAACTGTACACCACTGCATCTTAATGGCTGTCATAGACAGCTCCGACTTTCATTGGTGTGGTGCGGCCGCACCTGCAAAAGGGAGCAGGGCATTGGAAGTGGGGGAGGCACACCTACGAAAACTTGTATGGTGGCACTATGTTTCTTGCACATGTGTGCAAGCAAACATAAAAAACAGTAACATTAGCTCCCAAAACTACCCATAAGGTCTAGTTAAGTGTGATAAGCATTTCCTGAAGCAAAACTAAACCGTAACTTTATGGCATTTTATGCTTCAAATCCCTCCTCTTTAGGGAAAGAAACCCCTAATTTAGAAAGGACTGGGGAACTTTTTGAGTTAAAATCAGGACTGGGGAACTTTTTGAGTTAAAATCAGGGACAGTTTAGAGGTTTGGGGAGGGGATTACCATAGATACATAGATACATAGACAGTGTCAGCAGATAAGGGCCTACGGCCCACCCAGTCTGTCCATTTGAGCTTGTAAGTTTATTTTATGTTTTCCTAGAAGTCTGTTGCCCCTGAACCCTGACCTCCAGAATTCCTTTATGTCTATCCCATACATTCTTTAATCCCATGATCGTTTCAGCCCCCACCACTTCCTCTGGCAGGGTGTTCCACTTGTCCACCACCCATTCTGTGAAGAAATTCTTCCTCACGTTTCCTCTGAATCATCCTCCCTCCAACTTCATCCCATGCCCTCTAGTTCTGGAACATCTTTTTCACTTAAAAATAGTGTATTCCTGCACCCTGTTCCTCCCTGTAAGATACTTGTATGTCTCTATCATATCCCCTCTCTCTCTCCCTCCTCTCCTCTCCTCTCCTCTCCTCTCCTCTCCTCTCCTCCAGAGAGTACATATTCAATTCCTTCAACCTGTCTTCATAGGACTTTTGATGCAATCCATGTAACATCTTTGTTGCCCTACTCTGAACCTTCTCTACCATGTCTATGTCCTTACATAGGTAAGGTCTCCAGAATTGTACACTGTACTCCAGGTTGGGCCTCACTAGTGTCTTGTATAGTGGATTTATGACCTCCCTTTTCCTGCTGGTGATGCCCCTGCCTATGCATACCAGCATCCTATTTGCTTTACCTGCTGCCTTGTCACACTGTTTCCCTACCTTGAGGTCATCAGAAATGATAACCCCAAGATCCCTTTCCTGCTTGGAACATGCTATATCCTCACCCCCCCAACTGATATATTGTGCCAGGGTTTTTGTGCCCCATATGCATTATCTTGCACTTCTTTGCACTGAATTTCAACTGCCAAACCCGTGACCATTCTTCAAGTTTCTGCAGGTCCATTCTCATTCTGTCTACACCCTCTGGTGTGTCTACTCTGTTACAGAGCTTTGTGTCATCAGCAAACAGGGAAATTCTGCCTTCAAGGTCCTGTGCAATGTGACTGATGAAGATGTTAAATAAGACCGGTCCCAGCACTGATCCCTGTGGTACCCCACTGATCACTCTTCCCTCTGTGGAGTGACAGCCATTTACCACCACCCTCTGTGTCCTGCTGCCCAGCCAGTTACCTACCCACTGCACTACTGTCCTGCCCACACAGATATTCCCGTTTGTGTAATAGTCTTCTATGTAGCACGGTGTCAAAGGCCTTGCTGAAGTCCAGATTGGCCATGTCTACTGCCCTCCCTGATCCACTTCCCTAATCACCCAGGCAAAAAAAGAAATCAACAAGGTTGGTCTGACATGACCTCCCCCTTGTGAAACCATGCTGCCTTGGGTCCTGTAGTCCATTTAAAACCAGATGTTCCACCAATCTCTCCTTCAGTAGTGCTTCCGTGATCTTCCCCACTACCGAGGTGAGGCTGACTGGTCTGTTTAGTTTAGTTTAGTTTATTAGTCTAGGAATTAATACCTTTGAGCCAAGGCTCTTTTACAAAGGTTCCACATCACAAAGAACATTTAACAAAGCACGATACACATTACAGGTAAAACCAGACAGGAAAGTTACATCATAAATTTGCTATTAACAGTTTAAGGCAGTAACGTTTTTAAGTTTCATAGAAAAACAAGCTATAACAGGTTCAAGCGAGTAGACAATTTCGAGGTTAAGGAAACTTCCAGGGAGAGGGTGATCATTAGGCGCCAAAAGGAGGCTAGAGAGGAGGAAAAGGTGGTGAGTGGGAGAGTAAGTGAGAGGGGACAGGAAAAAAGGGGGGGAGTGAGTTTGGGTGGGAGACAGGAAGTAGTAGAGGTACCAGAGGGTTCATTAGTCAGGGAGGAAGAGGCCTCGGATGTGAGGATGGACATGAGGAGTAGTAGTCTTTATCTAGCGCAATCACAGTTGCTAGTGGTGGTGAGGTGGCCATAGAGCATGGATTTGAAAGCTTCAAGCGAGGTTGAGGATAGAGTAGGTGGACTAAGCGCATTGAACCATGTCAGGGCCCTGTATGCGAAAGATCTTTGTCCCTGTGCAGTCCGGCATCTCGGAACCAGGAAAGGTTGGCATTCAGATCTGGTGGAGGGTCGTGAGCCAGGATTCAGTCGGAGTAGGTTTTGAATACATAATAGAGTCAGTCCCAAGATAGATTTTTTTGCCATTGTGCAGGTGAGATAAATAAGACGATTTGATAGGTTCAACCAGCCTGATTCATAGTACAGATCACATGTGTGAGTCAGTCTTTGAGCCCCCGTGAGGAGCCGGCAGGCCTTATTTAGAGTGATTGAGATACTTTAGAGCAGTGGAGGTAGCTGGAGCCATAAATAATAAGGCCATAGTCAATGATTGAGATTATGGAACTCTGTATAGCTATTCTCAATGCCCTTGATTTAGAAATTGATGGTTACGGAATAGTATTCCATGCTTGGTTCACTGTTTTCGAGTGTTGTCAATGTGGGTTGCAAAGGTGAGCCCTTGGTCAAAAGTGATGCCAAGGTATTTGAAAGTATTTACTTGGTCCAGTGTAATTCTCACAGAGGTTTGTATGGTGAGTGGAGTATGCCTATTTTTGTTTTGGTGATTGGAGAAGAGCATGGCTTTTGTTTTATTGTGGTTTAGCACAAGTTGACTATCCAGGAACCACCTTTCAACACTAGAGAAAGCAAGTTTCAGGCTTTTTCGTAGGGAGTTTGGATCCTTGTGGGAGAGAGAATTACAGCATCATCAGCATATAAGATTATTTTCTCCTGGCAGATATCTGGGAGGAGTTAAGGAACAGGCTAAAGAGGAGCGGTCCAAGAATTGATCCTGTGGTACACCCGAGAGAACTGGTTTGAGGTCGGAGAGTTCATTAGAGATTTTACAGCCTGTGACCGATTGGACAGGTAACTTTTTACCCAAGCACAAGGACCTTCGGCCAGGCCTAGGCTAGAAAGTAGGGAGGTAAGTAGGCCATGATGGACTGTGTCGAAAGCTTTTGTAAGAGCGATAAAGACTGCACCTGTTTGGCACCCTTATTCCAGGGCTGAGTGGACTTCTCCAGAGAAATCAAGTAAGGCTGTTGTTGTACTATGTCCTTTCCTAAAGCCGTGCTGTTGATTACAGAGTAGATTGTATTTGTCCAGGTAATCAGAGAGTTGGTCTGCCAATATTCGTTCAAGTGCTTTGGAGAGGGGAGGGAGTATTGATATTGGTCGATAGTTTCCTGTTGAGGTTTTGTCCCCCCCTTTGTGCACTGGCGTAACTATGGCAGATTTCCATTTGTTGGGAAATTGACTTTGGCAAAGTGACAAATTAAGAATTTTGCAAGGGGTGAATTACTTCATCCAGGGTGAGAGACAGGATTTTAGATCTAGCGTGTCACTACTTGTTCTGGATTTGGAGCAGACCTTTCTTATGTACTTGTGTGCTTCTGCACTTTGATTTTCTTTGAAGTAAAATTGTGGTTTGTCACGAGGGTGTTTTGTGATACTAGGCTAGGCACAGGTAAGTCCGAGAAGAAATCTGGGGAGGACCCACTAAGGTCTGTGAATGTCTTATTAGCGCATCTGCAATAGACTTTGGGTCAAGAATGGTGGATCCATCAACTTTCATAATGGTAGGTGACGATTTTGATTGTTTACCCATTATGTTTCGGATGTTGTCCCAAAAGTTCTTCCATCTCCCAGGTGGATTCAAGGGCATTTTGAAATAGGCGCTCTTCATTTGCCTAATTTGTGAGGTACATCTATTTCGTGCCTGCTTGTATTTTAGGGTATCATGAGGTGAGCCTGTGTCTCTGACAACTGCCCAGAGGTGGTCCCGAACCTTGAGCTCGGCAAGTAGTTTGGCAGTAATCCATGGATTTGATAGCGCTTTGATTTTACGTTTTTTTACTGGGGCGTATAAGTCGCATGCAGAGTTGAAAGATTTAATGAAGTATTCTAGTGAGGTATTAATATCAGTTGATACAAGGATTGGCGTCCAGTCCTGTTGTAGGAGATGGGTTTTCAACTTGATAAGAGTCCCATAAGGCAATACTCTGCTTGTTATAACTTTGGGGGGTGGCTTGAGAAATTTATTAGACCAGGTACAGGACACTGGGGAGTGGTCACTGAGGGAGTCAGGGAGGACTTTAATGTTTTTTATCCGGTCAGGGTGATTTGTGAGAACCAGTCAATAAGGGTGCTTGTACCAGTTTTGTAATTTTTCTGGGTGGGGAGGTTACCATCTGAGTCAGGTTTGCTGCTAGGATGTCATCTTTGTAAGAGCCAGTGTCAGAGCGAGCCAGTTTATGTTGAAATCCCCAAGGAGGAGGAGCTCATTTTCAGAGGGCTGCAGACTAACAAAATCAAGTACAGACTTAATACTGGCACGGTGGTCTTTGGAGGGATATAGACTGCGTCCACTGTGAGAACTTTGTTTTGTGCACAAGAAGCAGTTTGATAGGAGGAGCTGCATCTGCGTATTTGTGGGGGTGAAGCTGCCGTTGACAGGAGAGGTTGTCCTTTATGTAGATAGCACAGCCGCCACCTTTCTTGCTTGCCGGTCGAGTCTGAAAAGATTGTAGCCTGCTGCAGACCGGCATGATCCGGGGCTGGGAGATAGCCAGGTTTCCACAATGGCTAGTATATCAGGGTTTTTGTTCAGCAGAGTTTGAAGAGATGCCAATTTGGGAAGGAGGCTGCAGATATTTAGAGTGATAATGGAGAGACCACTACCAACTTTCCCTGTTTTTGTCGGCTTCAGTGCAACAGGACCAGGGTTTGGGTGTATCCCACCAGATATTAAAAGTAGGAGGAGCAGGAGTTTCAGCGATGCCATTCAGAGTTCATAATAGGTTGGAGTGAGTTTCTGCTTGTACTTTTTAAGATGCTTGGATTGTCTTCTGGAGTCCCAGTAGAGGGTGATCAGTAGTGAGTTATAATGATGTGGCAGTTTCAATTAGGAAATATGGCTCTTGCACCCAGGTATTAATTGGGTGATGTTTGTTTAAGACTTCCAGAGTAAAAGCCATGGTACAATGTTTCGGTAGTAGTATAAAAGGTGAGAGTAGGTGGAGGGGTAGGGAGGCAGAGGGGAGTTGGCATAAAGGGAAAAGGAGGGTGAGGATGAGCAGGAACAGGTGGTGGGGACTAAGCCAAGGCATTTTTAGCGAGGCAGGAGAGAGCCGTGAAGTAGTGGGCTAGGCAGTCGGGGGTGGCAGCAATAGGAGGGTGGTGGGTACTGATTTTAGTGGGCTAAGGTGGATAGCTACACCATATGGCGAAGTACAGAGAAAATGAAAAAAAAAAAGACTGGGAGGGTTTGGTGCCAGAGATTTTAAGAGAAGTACTATAGTACTGTTGAGATCCAGGATCACATAATATGTTAAAGTTCCTGAAAGGTGATAAACTGTGGCCTGGGCATATGCAATGTGTAAAATCCTTTTGTCTATATGTTTCCTTTGTTCTTCAAAGTCCTCAGAGATAAGTACAATACCTTGGGAGTAGGTCAGACAGTAGGCATATGCAATGTGTGAAATCCTTTTGTCTGTATGTTTCCTTTGATCTTCAAAGTCCTCAGAACAAGTACAATACCTTTGGGAAAGGTCAGACAAAATGTTGATTCAGTCACAAATGTGTTAAAATTCCTTTGTTCTTTAAAGTCCACAAGTGCAGTTGCTTTAAGAGTGGTCAGATGAGAATGTTGAAAATGTTGATTCAGTTGCAGGACCCAGCATCACCATGTTTGTAAGACTAGTTGTAAGGCATATGCTTCCTTGGGAGGCTTCAAGAAAGTTGATTTAAAATTAAAAGCTGATACCTGATGATGGCGATTTGCAGAAATTCAGTCCAGGAGACTTTCACCAATGTTGTGTGCAAGAATGGCACAGGTATTCCCAGCAGAAAAACATGTAAATGAACAAAAACTAACCTACAGACACAGACAAGCACAAACAGCCACCCACACAGCCCCAGGAGGAGGAGCTACCCCGCTTCCTCTTTGTTCCCCCTTTTGTATAAGAGAACTACATCTGCTGTCCTCCAGTCTTTGGGTACCTACCCAGTTTCCAGTGATCGGCTAAACAGGACTGCCAGAGGTTCAGCCACCACCTCTCTTAGTTCTTTAAGGACCCTGGGGTGCACCCTATCTGGCCCCATTGTTTTATCAACTCTTATTACTTTCAGTTCCTTCAGGACCCTTTCTCGTGTAAAGGGACTTGTGTCCATTTCTGCACCATTCTCACCCCTTGCACTCCCTTTAGACCCATTACCCTCCTCTTCCTCAGTAAAGACTGAGCAGAAATACCTGTTCAATATGTCAGCTTTACTGTTGTCATCCTCCACGCGGCCCCCATCCTCCCTCTTCCGTCTCACTATCCCTCCCTTTGTCTTTCTTTTTTCACTTATGTACCTGTAAAAGGTTTTGTCCCCTCTACCCACTGATTTTGCAATGTGCTCTTCTGTCTGAGCTTTGCCTTCCCTTACTGACCTCCCTGCCTCCCTTTGCTTCTCCTGGTACTTCTCCCTATCCCCATCTGCCTGTGTATTTTTGTATTGCATGAATGCAATCTTTTTAGCTTTCACTTTCTCCGCTACCTCTTTGGAAAACCATAATGGTCTCCTCTTCCTTTTCCTCTTACTAACCTGCTTAATGCATAATTCTGTTGTTCATGTAATCCCCATTTTAAATACTTCCCACTGTTCCTCAACTCTGATTCCTGCCCCATTCCCCTTAATGCCTCTTTCAAGCACCTCCCCATTTTTCCAAAGTCTGTCTCTCTAACATCCAGGATATGTGTTTTTGTATGGTTTGGTTCTGCTCCTTCTGTGATTTCAAACCACAATGACTGGTGGTCACTGTTCCCCAGGTGCTCCCCCACTGTTACCCCCATCACACTGTCCCTGTTTGTGAGCACAAGGTCCAGTATTGCCTTCTGCTGAGTTGGTTCCATGACCAGTTGCTTGAGGAAGGCACCTTGAAGAAAGTCCAGGATAAATTGCTCCTAGTTGATGCTGCTGCCGGGATGCTCCAGTCCATGTCTGGAATATTGAGGTCTCCAACCAGCACTACCTCACCCTTGTCTGCCATCCTTAAGATGGCTAGCATCAGCTCCCTATCTGTTTCTTCCTCCACCTGGGCTGGTGGTCTATAGACCACACCTGTGCAAATGGTTGGCCCCATTTTCCTTTCCAGCTTAACCCACAGTATCTCTCCCCCATTTTGTTCCTCCTGGAGCTCTGTGGCCCTTATGTCATTTTTCACATACAGTGCCACTCCTCCTCCCTTCCTACCTACCTGCCCTGTCTCTTCTGAATATGTTGTAACCAAGTATGGCCATCTCCCAGTCATGGTTATCATTACACCAGGTTTCTGTGATGGCCACAATGTCCAGGTCTGACTGCACCATGACAGCCTCCAGATCCTCCTTCTTGTTGCTAAGGCTCCTGGCATTGGCACACATGGCTTTCCATGATTTGACCTCCCTAGACTGTTTTGCTGTTCTACTCCAGCCCTTTCCCTGGTTATCCTTTATCCCTGGTTCTCCTTGCTATCTGCCCTTTTGTTGAATTTTGCCCCTTTTCTGCCTATCTACCTCTTGGGCACTTATGTCCATCTTTTGCACACTGCTTTGTAAAGATATCCACTCCTCCGGTTCACTGGTTCTACTGCTAGCTGTGGGGGGTGGGCAATTAGGTACCCTCCTTGCTTGTCTGCCACCCCCCTTGGCTAGTTTAAATGCTTGTCAATGTAGCATTTAAACTTATCATTGAGTGCTTGGATTCCCCTCCAGGATGGGTGCAGGCCGTCAGACTTGAACAAGCCTCCATCCCTCCAGGTGGGTCCCCAGTCACCAATGAATCCAAACCCTTCCTCACAGCACCAGTTCTTCAACCATGAGTTAAACTTCCTGGTGCATGCACCCCTATGCTCTCCCATGCCTCTCGCAGGTAGTATTTCCAAGAAGGTGACAGAAGCAGCTGCTTGCTTGAGACCCCTCCCAGATTTCCTAAACTCTTCCTGAACTTCCTTTGGCTCCCCATTTGCCAGGTCATTAGTACCTAGGTGGATAATGACATCCAGAGTTTGGTGTTGCTTGCAGTGGCTTAAACTGGAAACCTACTATCTGGAATTTTTCAAAAGAAAAGAAAGGAATGGTGTAGAAACATCTGTATTTTGTTGGTGGGGCTAGTGGGCTGCACAGTTTAACCACTGATGGTTATATTATACAAGAGTAATGGAGGGGATGTGGGTTAGGCAGCAAATGTCACACTTAAATGCAAGACCCCAACCCCTCAACACACAATGTAGGCACTCTACTGTCTCCCATCCTGAATATTATATATATATATATATATATATACAGTATATATATATATATATATATAGATAGATAGATACACACACACACACACACACACACACACACACACACATATATATATATATATATATATATGTATATATATACACACACACACACACACACAGTTGTTTTTTTTTTGTTAACAAATAAACCCAATGATATCAAGCTGGGGCAATGCCAGATACTACCAATAAAATGTTCTGAAAACAATACCCCCCCAACAACATTTAGCCCTTGAGGTGGTTCCTACGTGGTCTGGGTCCATACCGGTCTTATCTGGGGCTACCTAAAGTAACCCATCAAGACCAACTACTGTGGGATTTAAGTAGTTATGGTTTATACAAGAGAAATGGGGGGTTGGGTAGCAAACATCACACTCAAAAATAAGACCCCCCCCAAGCACAGAAGGTAGGGGCTCTGCTGATTCCTCCCATTATGTGTACTTATTTAAAAAACTGCACCCCACACCCAACGTGGTTTACATTTTTTTATATTTTTACAAATATACATGAAGATTTCTAGATAGGGCAATGACAAATACTGCCATTAAAATATCCTGAAAAAAAAATCCCCTCCACACACACACACACACTCACACACACACACACACACACACACACTATGAATAGTTGAGGCAGTCCCTGCTTGACTTGGGTCCACACACTTGCCTTTACCAGTAGCTATATCTAGGGTTACCACCTTTTAAAGAAGCCCAAAGTAGGACATTTCTTACTGAAACATTATTTTTTTGCAGGACAATATGCCCAGACAATATGTAACCTCGACTAATGCAACAGTTTTGTTTAAATAATCAGAATTAAGATGGATTGTTGCAGTTTTTAAGCTGATTCTATTGTTTCTTATCATTATAAGGCAATTTACTTAATGTATTATCATTTTTTGCAACATTTAGAGGAAAGTTGGACAATATTTGTTTTCCTACTATAAGGTCAGGACATGTAGTATTTTCGTGTGTTTTTTTTTCCAGGACACTGCTGCCCAACTTAGAACTGTCCTGTGAAAATCAGGACAGGTGGTAACCCTGCCCTACACTTCAAGTGGCCCATCCTGGCCCATTACTGAGGAAGAATGAAAACAGGGATTCAAACATGAGGCACCCTGGAGGCTTGGTGTTGCTATGCTGCTACATACAATCTATCAAACACAGCTAGGTGACAGTTCTGTGTTGTCGTTTACAGATCACAAGGGACTTTGTTCAATATTAGGGGCCCTCCACCTGGTATATATTATTGGACATTAGCATTGCAGTATGGAGGGAGGGAGAAAAAACACCACAACCTAGATTTGCACTCAAGCCATGTGACTGCAGCACAGTAAGGTTGTTTCACTTTATATCACAATCCTTTTAATCTCTGTACTGAAAAAGGTGCACTGGATTCCAAGATCTGTATGAAATATTTGAGATTATGAATGTTATCCCTCAAATCAAAAAACACACACATGCTTACAGGCTTTATGAATTAGCTTAGTACAACAAAGAAGGCACCACACAATTCTTTATACAAGAAATGCGGGGCGTGGGAGAGAAAATCATTATAAAGGATATGATAACAGCGACTTGAAGGTGCAAGTTTTCTTTCAGTGTTTTTTTTTTTGTTAAAGATATGCATTAGAGCAAAAGTTTCCTTATCGCAGTGATGAGTTATAATTCTCAGCTCCTGTGTGTCCCTTTTTCGGTCCACCTTTATCGTACCAGGATTCGTTTGCATTTTTGGAATGGGGGAGCTGCTGTGGGTTGCGGTACATCGGAACCACAGGAGGACTGAGAGAGTCACCTTCACACCAGGCATGAGGAGATGGCTGCATCAACTCCAAATTGCCAATCCATGTGTGGTCTATCTGCACCCCCCCCCACTTGAAAAAGCTACAAATAGAAAAAAATATACATCTGGCCCCTACCCCATTATTGGCCCCAGTCGTCTCTCCAGAGCCAATTGATCTCTCTCTTTAAATCCCATTCAAAAATCCAAAGCCATTGTGGAGAGTGGGGGTGGGTGAGGAAGAAGAGGGGGATCTGTACTTGGGTGGGTGGGGGTGAGGCATCCTTTAACTGATGATCAGAAGCAAACGCAAGGGAGGAGCTACATAGTTACAGCTTTACTGCAAGAAGCAATCACATGTGATGTGACATGCAATAAATTTAATATGAACTGGGTGAATACATAAATGATCAGACGCAAAATGCAGGAATATGATATTGCTGCAGTTCTACTACAAGAAGCAATGGCATGCAATAAATTAATTCTAACTCAGTGAATGCATAGATAGTATGGGGGAATAGATTCCTTTCCCCCCCTGGAGGTGGCCGTCCCTCCTCCCCCCACCCCCCGACCACGTGGCTTCCTCTCCATAACACATTTTTTTACTTGATTTTTGAGGCCGGGTTGTAGTAAAAAGAAGCGGTAATGGCAGCTGCATCAGGGAGTCCTGGCTGCTCAGGAAACACAGAGATTAAGACACGGGCCCTACCCCTCCTCCTCCTCCTCCTTCAGTCTGACACAAGTGGGTGGGAGGCAATGCCCATGGGGCAGCAGAGCAGCAAGGATCACTGTGTTCAATAATCGACAACAACGATACCTCAGTGATTGGCCCAATGAGAGTACCACTCCGATCGACATGAGTCGAACAGAAGCACAGCCCACCCCACTGGACAAGGCTAGCCGCCTGTGACAGCCACCTTCAGGAATCGGCAGTGATACATCAATGTATCGGCACCAGCCATTGGCCCAGTGTGGTACCGCCCCCTTTTCCACCACTGCCATTCAGGACTCCCACGATCTTCGGCAACTTTCTCCGTCCCTGGTCCCGAACCCCCTGCCCCAGGGAGCTGCTGCTGTATTCCCCCCTACTATCCCAGTCCCTTCTTCTCGCCATGAACAAGCTGTACATTGGGAACCTGCCAGACTCCACCACTTTGGCCAACCTGGAGAAGGTGTTTGCCGACTGCCAAATCCCTCTCAGTGGCTCAGTGTTGGTCAAGAGTGGCCACGCCTTCATGGACTGCTCCAACAAGGCATGGGCAATGAAGGCCATCAAGAACCTCTCTGGTAAGGGGACCTACAGGTCTGGGCCAGAGAGATTGTCTGAGCATGCCGGGGTTACAGTAAGTAGCATTTTAATTTAATGGTGATGAGCACTTCCTGGCACTTTTGTTCCAAACAAACACCTTATTTGTAAAAAATGCAGAGGGGGGCACCTCTGGGGTGGGTGAGGAGCACCAGGTGGGGGCCATTGCCCAAAGTTGGGGGAATGGAGGGTGCCTGGGGCTGTGGGTGCAGGGTTAGAGTGTAGTGAGGGGGCTTGGGGCTGTGTGCAAAGAGACCAGGAGTTGTGGGTGAGGCTGCCTGGGGTCGGCAGATGGGGCTGTGTGTTTGTGTGTATGCCATGGCTGGGGTCAGTGTTTTAGGGGGTGGCTGCCTCACCTTTCATGGGATCCCCAGTTGGGCCCAGCCCGTGCTTCTTCAGCTCCATACTAACTGCCCTTTTGGTGGTTCCTTTGTGCACCCTCTCACCTTCCATGGCCAAACTGTTCCCAGTCAGGCAGGTTTGCACATGGGTTGATTTTTCTCTCCAACATGCTGCTGTGTGTCTCAATTCAGCTCACTCTGGGGGACCTCGGCTCAGGTGCTCTCCAAAAAACAGTGCTTCATGTTCAGTGTTTTTGTTTTAAACCCCACACTATTGATAATGTCCCTCTTTACTAGGGGAGCAGATCTTGTATTTTTTTGGGTGTCTAACCCTAACTGTGCAACACCCCCATTTCTCTGGTAGTGTTTTGCTTGATAGGATCCGAAGGCAGCCCTTTACCACTATACCAGGCCACTCTAGCCCTCCTACACCACATGGGGCTTGTACCCCAACTCACAGCCCATTTCTGGGGGGGGGTGGCACCTCTGAGGCAGTGGGTGCGATAGGCCTGGGGGATATATGGAGGGGGTGATTTGTTGCTGTTTCCCTGTGGCATGTGATCTATAGTAGTAGCACAAAGGTCGCCATGCTTCTTGTATAGAGGGGAGGGGGAGAGAGATCCCAAACACACCTTGTCCCCACCAACCAGGAAGACGAGATCAAGGTCCCCAAAGGGAGCCCTCATCTCAGCCGTCCCTCCCGCAGGAGCCATTACCATTCCCCCATCCCGTTTTGTAATTTCCTCTGAAAATCTCAACCTTGAAACTAATTAACCAATTGGTAAAATGAGGAGGGGGCAGGGCTCGGGGGTCACTGATTGGTGGGCAGCCAGGGGAGGGGGCAGGTTTGCAAAACCTAATTAAAAAAATCATACAAGCTAAATATCTCTTATTTAAATAATCCCTTTAAATGAAACTTACAAGTTTGACAACTCTTTTTCATGCTTTATGTAACATTTCAGTTGAAACTACATGTATCGATTTCTCTCACGAGTCGATGCCTCCTCTAGCCCCACAACACCCATTTGCCTTATTTCTTTTTTTTTAATTGCACATCACTGATTTTTTTTTTTAATTTTAAAACGATTTTGTTTCAGTTTTAGGGAAGGTGGAGCTTCACGGCAAACACATCAAGTTGGAACATTCTGTCCCCAAAAAGCAAAGGTATTTCCTACATTGCATTCTCTTGGTGGGGAAGAGAGTAGACAAAAATGAAGCTGCCTATGATAGCTGTACAGATGCAGTGCAGAGTGTAAGCACTTTGCATACTGCTGATGGCAGCATGCATATTGCCTACACGTTACCACTGCCGATTGTAGTGATTTTTCACTTTCAACTGTACGCCACTGCATCTGAATGGCTGTCATAGACAGCTCCGACATTCATTGGCATAGTGCGGCCACACCTGCAAAAGGGAGCAGGGCATTAGAAGTGGGGGAGGCACACCTATGAAAATTCATATGTTGGCACTATGTTTCTTGCACATGTGTGCAAGCAAACATAACAAAAACTAAAGGAATGTGTAATGATGAAGAAACATAACACAACACCTTTATAATCATAACCTGTGTTGATGGTGTTTTCTTAAAATACTTGTGGATGTAAAATGCCACAATATTATGCACAAGTCTCATTACTACAAACAGTATGTCATATGATCATGTGCTGAATGTCTATAAAAGCACAGGTACATATGCTATGTCACATCTCAGAAGGAACTGCACTCAATGTAGTGCTATGCCAGCAACCATTATATCCTGGGGGTCCATAATATTATTTTCATTCACCCATTAGAGGTAATACAGCAATACAGCTTTTGCTTGTACCCTTACTACAAATGTGGCTACTGTGCTGTGTGGTACTGCAAATTTTGCTGACAAAACATTATAAGGTAACTTGATGTATGTGTGTCATGCATGTCTTGTTCGTCTATTTTTTGACCAAGGTAGATGTGGCCCTGAAAAGAGCTGGTGTGGGACAGCATCATGGTGCTGCTCATCTCTGTATACTGGTTGTGACCTCACATCACAACACACTTTGGATCCCATGTTGGAGGTCCCCCAGGAAAATAAAATTTCCACTGTCTGAGAAATGTACATCATCTTTTAGAAGAAGCAAATCATTATACTATTTAATTTGGAGGTGAGTAATGGTGTGCATACTTAGATCACGCAAAAAGCCAGATATTTGAATGTTCACCTTTCTGCATGATCTCTCAGTTCCAGGTGCACAGTGCTGGCCTCTCCAGATCATACATTCAGTAATATCTGAATACAGAAATTTACAGTTAAGCAACATTGCATGTAGTTCAACCAAATCAGGTTTCAATGCTTCTATTAAGCCTATGCCACTTTTGTGGCCCAAATAATTACCTCCATGATGGATGAGCAGTATGTCCGGCTGGTGTGCGCTGACCGAACAATGAAACTGTTATGGTGAAATCCCCCACAGTGACAATTTCAACAGGTTTTGAAAGTATCTCTGTGGGAGATCTGAGGGTGAAATTTCACCCTTTTGCCTTGTGTCGCCCCCCCCTTCAAATCAACTCCAACTTGGAGTTGATAATCTTTAGAAGGGGAGCGTGGGGAGAATAGCCCCTGCATGGGGGGTTCGGGGGCACAGTCCCCTGAGAGAAACACTCAATGTTGGACAGGTGAAATTTCACTGTCAACATTGGAGATCTCACTATGCCGAACTTCGACAACGATGTTGATGATTCGGCATAGGTAAACCTGTCTGGCTCAGGGTAACTTCTCAAAAGTCTATGTATGGTTGGCATTTGCTGCTCCCACCTCATGCCACCCTTACCAAACTAATGAACGTCACAATTTCCCAGTTGCAAATAATTCCCAAAATGACTTCTCCTGGCAAACTGTTTACACTTTCATACAAGTGAACTGCTCACAATCCAAACTGTGATAGTGAAGCTTTCTGCCATGATGAGTCTCTTAAACACATTGCAACTAATAGCAATCTTAAATATGTGTGACTCTCATAGCAGTCTGTGCCTACTGAAAGTTCCTCTTTCTGTTTGTTTTGTCTTGGCAGGCAGAGTACAGAGAAAACATTTTGTTTGTCTTACCATGTTATTGGCCACCATTATTACTTGTTTACCAATCAGGTTACACATTTTACAATGATCTAGTCTCTTAATTTGTTGATGATGTGTATATTTTTACCTGTGGTTGTGTATACTTGGTTAGATTGCAGAAAACACTGACTTTTTGTAGAGGGAAAATGTAATGGGTTGATCGGATAATATTTCAATTGAAAGCATGTTATAGAAACATAAAAACATAGAATTTGATGGCAGATAAGGACCGCTTGGCTCACCTAGTCTGCCCATTTCCCTACCTAATGCATAAGCTGCAGATTCTAGTTAACCAACAGCCTACTTCCTCCTACCCCGCACTAGAATTGCCTAATGTCTGTCCAATGCATTCTTGAATTCCCCCACTGTTTTTGAGTCCACTACCTCCTCAGAAAGCCTGTTCCTTGTATCCATAACCCTCTCTGTGAAAAAATACTTCCTCACATTACCTTTGAGCCACCCCCCTCTATTTTCAAATTGTGCCTCCTTGTTCTTGCACATCTCTTTTTCTGAAAGATGCTACCATCTTGAACTCTGTTGATTCCCTTGAGGTACTTGAAAGTTTCTATCATGTCCCTCCCTCTCCCTCCTCTCCTCGAGTGTATACATATTAAGCTTCTTTAATCTCTCTTCATAGGTCTTTTGGTGCAGACCCTGCACCATTTTAGTTGCCCTCCTCTGGACAGCCTCCATCCTGTCTATGTCCTTGCAGAGATGGGGTCTCCAGAACTGGATGCCGAACTCCAGATGGGGTCTCACCAACTGTCTGTACAGATGGATAACAACTTCCTGTTTTCTACTGGTGTTTCCTCTCCCTATGCATCCCAGTTTCCCACCAACCCTCCTTATTGCCTTCTCACATTGCTTGCCAACATTAAGGTAATCTGATATGACTACCCCAGGTCCCTTTCCATTTCTGTTATCTTACCCCCTTCCCAGTGTGTACTCTTCCCCTGGATTTTTGTTTCCCAGGTGCATTACTTTTCACTTCTTTGCACTGAATCTAAGCTGCCATACATTTGACCATTCCTCCAACCTTGCCAAGACCCTTTGCATCCTCTCCCCCCACCTTCTGTATCAACCCTGTTGCAGATCTTTGTTTTGTCTGCAAAGAGACATATTTTGCCTTCCAGTCCCTCTGCAATTTCAGTTATAAAGACAATAAAGATGACTGGTCCCAGTACTGAACTCTGTGGTACCCCACTAGTAACCCCCCTTTCTTCAGAGTAAACTCCGTTTACTATTACCCTCTGTATCCTGTTGTCCAGCCAATTATTTACCCAGGCTACCACCTTGGGACCCAATCCAAGGCTGGCTAACTTGTATATTAATCTTTTGTGTGGGACTGTGTCTAATGTCTTGCTAAAGTCTAGGTAGGCCATGTCCACAGCCCCTCCCTGGTCTACCACATTGGTCACCCAGTCAAATAAATCTATTAGATTTATCTGACATGATCTTCCTGGTGTAAATCCATGCTGCCTTGGATCCTGTGCCCCACTGGCTTCTAGGAACTCAACAGTTCTTTTCTTTAGAAATGATTCCATCATTTTCCCTACCACTGAGGTCAAACTAACAGGTCTGGAGATTCCTGCCTCTGTCTTGCTCCCACTTTTGTGAAGGGGAATCATGTCTGCCCTTCTCCAGTCCTCCGGTACTACACCATCCTCCAATGATTTGTTAAAAAAGGTAGTCAGTGGTGTCACTAATTCTACCCTTAGTTCTTTTAGAATTCTTGGGTGAATCCCGTCAGGCCCCATTGCTTTGTCCACCATCAGTTTTAAGAGTTCTTTCAGGACCTTTTCTTCTGTGAATGGATTGGTATCAACCTCCCTGTCCAGAGTGCTTCTATTCTTTGATTTAGGTAGCTCACCCTCCTCTTCTTTTGTGAATACTGAGCAGAAGTATTCATTCAGTATCCCTGCTTTTTCACTGTCATCCTCTGCCCACCCTCCCTTCCTTTAGTAAGCCTCACTATCCCTTCCTTCATCTTTCTTCGCTCCCTAATGTACCTATAAAAGGTTTTATCCCCCTTCTTAATTGAGTTGGCTATCTTTTCATCAGTTTGGGCTTTTGCTATTCTAACTGCCTTCCCCACATCCTTCTGCTTTAACTGGTACAGTTCTCTGTCCTGCTTCTGTTGTGTTTCCTTATACTTCCTGAATGCTACCTTTTTCTCCTTAACCTTCCTCGCCACCTCTTTTGAGAACCATAGTGTTTTTTTCCTTTGTTTTACTTTGTTGATTTGCTTCACACAAAGGCTTGTTGCCTCTGTGATGGCTGTTTTGATTTTCCCCAGTGTTCCTCCACCCCTCTTTCTTGCCAGTTTGCTAGCGCTTTCCTGAGGCACTTTCCCATTTTCCCAAAGTCAGCCCTCCTAAAGTCCAACACTCTTGCTTTTGTATGGCTCGACTCTATGGCTGTGTTTATCATGAACCACACTGTTTTGTGGTCACTTGTTCCCAGATGGCTACCCAGTTCTAAATCTGAGATCCTTTCTCCATTCCAATTTGACAGTACCAGGTCTAAGATTGCTCCCTCCCTAGTGGGTTCCACCACTAGCTGTCTGAGGCATTCCCCCTGTAGGGCATTGAAAATAAACCTGCTTTTTGATGTAGCTGCAGCCAGGGTGCTCCAGCTAATGTCTGGCATATTCAGGTCCCCCATCAACAATATCTCCCCTTTTTCTGCCATTCTAAGGATGCCTTCTCTCATTTCCTTGTCCATTGCCTCCCCCTGAGATGGGGGTCTGTATATCACCCCTGTGTTAATTGTGGTGCCATAACCTGTCTCCAGGGTAACCCACAGTGCCTCCTCTACTCCCTGTTTATCCTTTAGTTCCATTGTTTTGATCCCTTCCCTTACATAGAGAGCTACTCCTCCTCCTCCTCTTTTACCCTCCCTGTCCCTCCTGTACATTGTGTACCCTGGTATGTTGACATCTCAGTCATGGTTCTCAGTGTACCATGTTTCTGTGACTGCCGCGATATCCAGACGTCCCTCTTCTATCAAGGCCACTAGTTCAGGGAGCTTGTTACATAGACTGTGGGTATTGGTACTCATCACCCTCCATTTGTTGATGGCCTTAACCCTTTTAGCCCCATCCCTGTTCTTACTGCCTTTTTCTGCATTTACCCCTGTGCTGCTCCCCATTAACCTCTCTACCTTGGCGTTTACCTCTCTAACTACTGTGTTTTGTGGGGGGAGGCTGGGTTTTCCCTGCTCCTTTTCAGTGCCCCCTTGGCTAGTTTAAATGCTTGCCAATTATGCATTTAAACCTATCACCTAGGATTCTGGTTCCCCTTCTGGACAGATGCAGACCATCATGCCAGTATAGGCCTCTATCCCTCCAGGTGGACCCCCAGTCCCCAATGAAGCCAAAACCCTGAGTTCTGCACCAGTTTTTCAACCATTTATTGAATCCCATGGTGTGGAGTATTCTAGCATCACCCTTCCCATAGACAGGCAGAATCTCTGAGAAGGTTACTGCATGTGCTACTTGTCTAAGGCCCCACCCCAACTCTTCAAACTCCTCTTGTACTGCTCTGATGCCATTCATAGCTCGGTCATTTGTTCCTAGGTAGACAATGATATCCAACTCCCTCCCTCATGCAGCTGCTCCCGCTATCCTGAGGATTCGCTCCCTGTCCCTCCAAGCCATGGCACCAGGAAGGCACCTTAGTTCCCCTCTCCCCTTCATTCCCCAGATCTAACCCTCTAATAATTGAGTCCCCCACCAGGAGTTGTTTCCTTCCCCTTGGGGATCCCATGCCACCCTCCTGTGGGACTCCTTTGTGGAGGTTCCCAGCATCTTCTTTGGTCTCCATTGCTGGTGCCTCCATGGAGGAACTACTCTCCACCAGAAGAGCGTATGAATTGTGGAGAGGTACAACTGGATGAATGTGCATCTGTTCCACCACCGTCTCCCTTACTGAGCCCACCTTGATCCAACTGCTCCTTTTTCTTGGCAACCTCTGAGGTAGCAGCAGTGGCCTTGGTGGTCCCTAGATAGGAGAGGAGGTTTCATGAATTCTAGCCAAGTCAGCCCAGAGATGAGCAACCTTCTCCCTCAGACCAGAGAGGTGCCTACAAATAGGGCAGCATCATAGCCTCTAGAAAGTCTTCAAGAAGACTGCTGCCCCACAGTCAGTGCATTGCACTAATCCTCACATGTCTGTCTTCTTTCCTGATTCTCTTGCATTAAGCCTTTTTTTGTTATATATAGTTATTGAGTGTGCTGTTACCTTCAATGCAGTGTGCTGTGCTGGTAAGAAAATGTGCTGTATGCACCTTCCCATTGAGGAAATGATGTCACCAGCCCTGCTATAAAGGAAGTGACACCTGAAGGGAGGGGATGTGGGAAGGGTGGGTTTGGGCCCAAGCTGTGCCCTCAGGAGTGCTAACCTTCCTTTCAGCAAGACAGTCTGCACAACAATCAGGGGAACACAGTCTCCTGCACCTGAGGCAGTCTGTGTTTCAATCCACAACTGCAGCCTTTGCTATAACAACTCCTTAACCACCAGTAAATTATTTAAAAATAGTTTAACTGTCACAAAATCCTAGTAGTCAATCCAGCTACCCCCAAGGGACAACCAAAATGCAGTATTTAAACCCTTCTGAAGTTATTTCCAAGATAAGCAGAGTTTGCAAGTTCCTTCTTCAACTCCTCAGCCACCTGTAAATTATTTAAAAATAGTTGAACTGTCACAAAATCCTAGTATACAATCCACCTACCTCCAAGGGACAACCCAAATGCAGTATTTTAATCATTTTGAAGTTACTCACAAGATAAGCAGAGTTTGCAAGCCCTTTCTTGGTCAAACACTAAATAAATATGTAAATAAAAAGCAATTACCATGGGTAGTCAGTTTTACCTCCCACAGAATTGAGCAAGAGTGTGCAGGTTGCAGATATCAAATGCAATATAGAATCTCCCACACAGCTCACAGCTGAGTAAAGTACTAGTTTCCTTCAAGGTCAAGAAAATGTGCCTTGTGTCTCCAAATGTTGCACACACCAGTAGCTTATAGTAATCTGATCAAGTATGGAAGACTCCACCCAGAGCAATTGGTTGGCAATGGTTATGATGCAACCTTTCCTGATCCAATACAACACTCTATGTTCTGAAAGCAATGAGGGAAACAATTTCCTGCACCTGAGGCAGCCTGTGTTTCAATCCACAACTGCAGCTTTTGCTATAACAACTCCTTAACAACCAGTAACTTATTTAAAAATAGTTTAACTATCACAAAATCCTATCTATGGTGTCAGATTCGACACAGAACCTCTATGGATAGTGGCACACAGTCTTTTTCCCTCCTTTTCTGTCTGGCATCTGAGGTGGTAAGACTGTGATGTGATGTGAAACATTTAACTATGGTATTTTTTGGCATTTCTTGACATTATGTACTAATATGGAATATTGCAGGCATAATTGTTATGTTCTCTTAATACTAGGTAACAGTATAAAGATTGTAGCCCCCCCTCCCAATTCTGTTCTATGGTTTGCATTTAAGTTTGCTATATTTCAAGTTAATATCCAATTATTCTGACAGTTGTACAGTTTTCTGTTCATTCTGTTATGGAAGGAACCAGTCTGGGGACATTTTCTTACTAAGGGGGGATTTTTAAGTGCTCTGGACTGTTTTAAAACATTTCTGGTTCATGACGCAACAATCCTCTTTCGTGAGCTGTTTCTGTTTCATGAGCTAGTAGTATTTACTCTCACAAAACAAGACTGTTGGGTCACAAAACAAGAAACAAAATGCACATCTGTTACACTTTATAACATTTTTTCTAAGCCAAATAGTCCACCTACAATCCTGTAATTTACATGTTGCTTGAGCCTAGTATATAATGTACTTAGATCCACCTTTTTACCTAACAAAGATAACTTAAAACAGTATACAAAGTTAAAAAATGAAGAGCAGTGCTTATATAGGCTTGTAGTGTATTCAGCAGTTGAAACCAAGATGGATGACCTCCTGTGTTACCTTGACCTCACAGCTGTATTCCTATTGGTCTTTACTGCCATTTGCTATTTCTGTTCAAATCCTGTTATATATAACTCACAAAAGAGGAATACTTGACTCATCAAACAAGAATCAACTCACGAAAGAAGGATTGTGTTTTACTGTGCTAATAATGGAAATGGCTTTATAACACTGAAATGACCATTTCATGTGTAATGCTGTCATGCTCATGATGCCATAACATGTTCTTAGATGTATTCACTGTTTGCAACATTCTTGAAGACATACTTTATTAAAACATGATTTGATAGTTTCTTTCTATGGTTTTAAAAGATACAGTGCCTGTGACATAAAAAATGTGAAAACACTGTACTGATGTCAAGGCTTTTCTTTGTTTTCACAGATACTGAAGTCTGTTTAAATCATTTTGCAGCGCTTTGTAGTACAAGATAATGCCTGCAAGACATCATTCTCATACTTTAAAAACATGGCAAAGGTACTTTGGTAGACATGGCCTGCCTTACAAGGCTAATGGTGCAGTTTTACATAGTACACCAGAGGCAACAATTAATGCCTCAAATTTACTACAAAAAAAGCAGCAAACATGACAGATATGGCTACAAAGCACATTGTTTGTCACACAAAAAGAGACAATGTAATAGGAAAACAGCTGAAGTAAAACAGAAGTGTAAAATGGGTAGTAACACCCAGAAACTGAAACCAAACAAAAAATCTAGAAATCTCTGTGTATCTACAGTAGCATCCATCAGACTACAGCAAAGTATTTTAAGATGTTTTCTGCAAAAGCTAAAATTGAGCACATCAAATCTGTGATAATGAGACATAATTGTAAGAAAATCAAGAGAAACGTAAAGCTAATGAAATTACATCTCAGAGTGAAACATTTTATACACATGGCTGTAAACTTGTGAACACAATTGTGGTCACAGATGATGACTCAAATAGATGACTTAAAGAAAAAAAATGTGAAGATTAAAATGAAGTTGCAGGTGTTCCCACATCTGAACAAGACAACTTCTGCCTCATATTTGATGGGTGTTGGCCACACAGTGAACAAAGAGCGGTATGTCTGTGAACATGGGCATATGAATGAGTTGTTCTCTGCAATGCAGCATCACCAAAAATGAAATCCACAAAAAGAGTCTATGAGTTGCCTAGAAAAGAAAATGAAGCATTCATAAATGACTACAGTCCAGTCCTGTGGTTGATGTGGCAAACAAATATAGATGTGCAATTTTTTGCTGATAATTATGTGGCCCAGGAATGGTATGTGACAAAATACATTACCAAAAATGAGCAAACATGTTTGTAGGAGCTTTGGGAAGGTCTGTCCAACAGCAGCAGATCTATGCATTCATAGTTGTGCTCTCTGGGGTTAAAAACTCTGTCACACCATGAATGTGGAGCCTATAAAGCAAGTTACTGTTTGACTGGAACACCCCTGTATGGTAAATCCAAAGAAAACAAACATGTCAAAGTCCGATGATCAGATTGAAGACCTTGTAGCAAACAAGCCATCTTCAACAAATATTTTGAAGAGCAATCTGTTTGACACATACTATCCACAGTGACACAGTGCCACAGTGCCATAGAGAATATGTGTCTCTCTGAAGTTGCCCAGTGGTATGACTAAAAACCTGAAGTTGGGTCTTACCCAGTAAAAGGCATCTTCTAAGTATCAGGTTTGCAACGAAATCTCATCAAGTGACGCAAGCCTTGATTGATTGTTCATTGCAAACTGACTCTGAAAACTGCTGAGATAAGGGAGAATTACTTCTTTGCTTTGATTTTTTTTTGCTCAAGCCATGGAGGCATGAAAGCTCACTGAAAGGTGAATCGGGAACATATAAGGAACAGTTCAATTAGAGCTATGAGATCCTCAAGACTGAGAATTTAGTTGCATATATAAAAAGATTAGAATTAGAGAAAAATCAACTAGGAAAGACTACAGAACTACTAAAAGAAGACACTGCACTAAATTCTCAAGAGAACTATGATCCAGAAGGAGAAGGAGCATTGCAAATGCCTCTTCCTATGAATGATTCTACAGTACTCATGTCAGAGGCTGAAACTGTCATGAGACAGGCATGCCACTCCAATGCTGACATCTCTGTCATACAGCAGCAGTTAAATCAACAGTAGAAAGCTGTATTTACTGCTGCAACATATGCCAGTAAGCACAGCATTTGGCATTGTAACAAAGAATGTGCTTGTGAAAAACACAAACTATTGTGTATGTTTGTGAGTGGTTCAGCTGGGACAGGCAAAAGTTTCCTTATTGAAGCAATTAGTGCAAACATAAGGAAACTTACTGGAGTAACAACGTCTTCCATTGTCACAGCTCCAACTGGGCTAGTAGCATATAACAAAGGTAAAGTCACTCTACATCATATTTTTATGCTGCCTGTTGAACATAGTAAAACTGGTGAATACTGCAAGTTGTCCTTTGAAGTTGCAGGTGACCTATGCAGTATGTGTGACAAAATGGAGCTTTTAATTATTGTTGAAATCAGTATGGTCTCCAATGTTATGCTTGCCTTCATTCACCTATGTCTGCCGCAGATTGTTGGCACAGATGATGAAGCTGCCTTTAGAGGCAAAAATATAGTGTTTGTGGTGACCTTCTTCAACTAGCACCCATGAATGGGAAACATGTCTTTGCAAGACTCACTGTTGAGGAAGCTAGAAAAACTATTGGGTGCATTGGTGGAATAAACCTGTGGAAGTTATTTGCCTGTGTTGAACTGTTTCAGAATATGTGGCAGAGTGATGATCATCAGTACAAGGCTCTACTTGATGAGGCTCAGATTGGAAATGTGTCAGCTTCTGATGCCTCTCTATTGAACACACGTGTCCTAGGGAAAGACCACAATTCTATGTCTGATGCATGTGATCTGTTTTCAAAACTATACTGTGACAGAACACACATTGTGTGTTTGATGACGAGGCTTAAGCAGTGTGCAGAATTCAATCAGATTATGTTGGGGAGACAGCAGCAACTGACTGTCACACTGTCATCGTTCAATTCAATTGATGGTGTTTGTCTAAACCAGAACGTGATCTCAAAGTTGATTGACCATCAGAAAGAGTTGAGTGCAGACATGTCAAGAATGGCTGGTCCAGAGGCAGTTCTTACAGTCTGTAAAAATGCATGTGTGATGCTATGTAATAACCTTGATGTGGAACAGGTACTGGTCAATGGTGCAATGGGGGCACATGGCTGATTTCCAATATGTTCATGGAACATTTGTTGGAATGATTATGATAAAATTTGACAACCTTGATTACCCACAAAGTATCAATAGGTGCTTGGCAAAATTCCAGTTTGTGAGAGCCATCTATGTAGCACAAAAACAGTTTCCACTGTGTGTTGCATATAAAGTGTTGATTTACAAGTTGCAAGGTTTGTATTTAGATGCTGCGATGATCAACATAGGATATGATATGATCGACATAGGAAAAGGTATCAACAGTACTGGTGTTAATTGTTATTCTGAGATGCAGGTGTTACTGCATATACAAGAGTTTGTTGCCATGATAAATGCTTCTCAATCAACTGTTTTATCTGATTCACTGAAGCAAGTTGCAACTGTCAGTCAACAGCAAACTAATACTTTGCAGCCATTGACACCACTACGTCGACCTGTGGCAGCTTATGAGCAGCTTAGGACATTTGCTGACAACATTCAGTAAAGATTTTACACAGTTCATGATGGCAATTATCTACACATTACAAGATGAACAAATTCCAGTAAAGTATTACTTTACAATAAAATATGTCTGCAGACATGTTCACCTGTCCTGTGGAAATGTTGACAGAGAAGTGACTGATGACATGCTGTGGATTTCTCTATATATCCAATATGAATCATCTATCAAATTCACACACTTGTTTAGCAATGTAAAATCTGGTTGGGAGTGCAGAAGGTGTGGCAGGAACAGTACCCAATCACTGAGAGTGAGTCATTCTGCAAACTACCTCATGCTTATGCTTCAACAGTTTGACTCGCAGGGAATCAAAGTTATGACACCAATAACTGACTTTATTGCAGGTAGAGTCATGTTTGAATATATGCATTTTGACAATCACACAATATTTTCCCACCATGGAACTTCTGTGCATTCCGGGTCATTTGTCTCAGATACAGTGGTGGGTGGATAGAGTGTAATGATGCAACAGGCACCTTTAAGGAGAGGCTTCCAAAGAAACTCACAGATGCATATTATTGTTCTAAAAAATAAGCAGCTTACAGCAGTTGTAGAAGAATAGTTATGAATAACATGCCTCTCAGTTAACTAGGGTACAAAGAGATATACATCCACACATAAGTCTGCGACATTGCTTCTATTTCAATAGCATCATTGATGGACTCGAAAACTTATTTCTTGAACAATTTGTTTCTACATGTAGTGACTGGGTAGTTGTAATGATGATACTAATCTAGTTTCAGTTTGAGTGGGCTCATACAAGGGTGCTGGACTGTATGTATAATCAGTTACTATAACACAGTCTGTAAAACATATAGATGTTTGCTCCACCTTTCCAAAATACACACAGCACTTCATTCACATCTGCACATCACATTGTCAAGTAAAGCAGCACTATACAAGACATTTTTTAATGGTACCATACATGCATGGCTTGCCATCTCCTATCAAAGTACAAGTCAGATACTGTATATAATTAATGCTGATAATCTCTTGCTGTGTAAATATACTGTATTGCTATGTAGATAGATAGATTATAGATAGATAGATAGAAAGATAGATAGATAGATAGATAGATAGATAGATAGATAGATAGATAGATAAAAAACGTTATTTATATAGCGCCCCTTCCCTGGGGCTCAGAGCACTTAACAATATTTAAAACATTTCATATACTGTACACAGCAACATAACATAATTCAGAGTTCAGTTTTAAAATTCTATCTATCATTCACTGAAATAAAAATTTAAAACTCCAGCCAGTTCATTTATGCTCTTCAAATGCATTATAAATCATACATGCCATAGGCCTGATTAAATAAAAATGTTTTCAGGCCTTTTTTGAAGGTTTCTGCTGAGGATGCCTCCCTTAGTTGTCATAGTAAAAAAATTCCACAGGGTTGGTGCAGCAACTGAGAATGCACGATCCCCAGAATGCCACAATCTAGCCCTGAGAACCATAACGGGGCAACCCTCGGATGAACAGAGAGCCCGAGAAGAGTGATGAAGAACCAGAAGCTCTTGCAGGTAGGCTAGTCCTCCTCCCCAGTGCAGGGCTTTATAGGTCAGTAATACACCCTTTAATGCAACCCACCACCTTACTGGCACCCAGTGCAGTTCATGGAGGACAGGCATAATATGAGCTGGTCTCAAGGCACCAGTCAATAATCTTGCTGCCGTGTTCTGCACCAGCTACAAACAGTGGTGATTGCCTCCAGAAGCCCAAGGTGCAGGGCACTGTAGTTGTCCAGCCTAGATGTGGCAATGGTATGCACCAGGGTGATCAGATCCTCAGTTAGTGTCAGGGTGTGGATCCAAGCAATGTTCCTCATATGGCAAAAAATGCTTTTGACGACGTCCAACACCTGTGCATCAAGTATCAGACCATCACTGAGGATCATGCCCATATTCTTAACCTAAACAGAGGGGGTCAAGGGAACACCCCCCAATACTAGACCAGGGAAATCTCCGGATCCCCCTCCACCACAGTGATGACCTGGCTCCACCACCAGTAGCTCTGTCTTGCAAGGGTTGAGTCATAGCCAGTTACAAGTCATCAAGTTCTGGATCTCCTCTAAGCAGGTGTTAAGCACCAAGGCTGCCGTCTGGTTACCAGGTGCACAGGACAGGAATAGCTGGGTATCATCAGCGTAACAATGAAAACCCAGTCCATACTACCTGATAATGTCCCCCAATGGCAGCATATACACCGTGAACAACAAGGGCAACAAGACCAAACCCTGTGGAACTATTCAGTGCAAAGGCATCTGGTTAGATGAGTATAACCCTATTATCACCCTATGCAATCTGTCCATGAGGTAGAACCTAAACCAATTGATGACATTTCCAGTTAGTCCACACCAGTTTCACAGTCAGTCCAGCAGCATCTCATGGTCCACAGTATCAAACACCACCGAGAAATCAAGGAGAACCAATATGGTATGCTCTTCCCTCTCACTCGCCATTAGGAGGTCATTTAGCACCTTCACTAGGGCAGACAAAGTGCTATGCCTGGATCCAAAACCAGATTGGAAACACTCATAAATGGCAGAGGAGGCAAGATGTGTTTCAAGCTGGATGGCCACCACTTTCTCTAAAACCTTCCCTAAAAGTGGGAGGTTTGAGACTGGTCTGTATTTGTTGAGACACTGCAGGTCCAGTGAGGGTTTTTCAATAGAGGTCTAACCAAGGCCTCATTCAGTGCCATAAGAAAGACCTCCTCCCCAAGGAACTCTGGACAATCCCAGCAACCACAGATCCTACCAGGTCCACACATCCAACCAAAAGTCAGGTTGGACCCAGGTCATGGTCACAATATGTTGGTCGCATCCTCGAGACTATCTCCAACACCTCATCCACTCCAACTGGGCCAAACTCAGTCCACACAAGAGGAGTACCCTGGCACATCCTGGCAACCCCTTTTAGTGACACTGGAGGAGATCTCTGTTCTGACAGAGGACACTTTGTCAGCAAAGAGAGGAAACTATTCACACCTTGTGCTAGAACCTGCTCCTCCTGCACAAAGGCAAGCTGGATGTAGTAGCCCATCCACCATGCAGAAGAGCTGAGCTGGTCTGTTCCTTGCCGAAGCAATCTCCCTTGACAAAAATCTGCCTTCTTTCAGGAGATTGCCCCGTGATAGCCACCATAGTGTGACTTCAAGGCCAATTTGTCCTCCATCAGCCCGGATCTCCTCCAGTGCTGCACCAACCTCCTGCCCTTTATCTTTATCTCCCTGAGCTCCCCATCAAAGCAGGGAGGACTCTGGCAAGTAGATAAGGGTCAGACACAGGCGAGTACAATAGAGTCAAAGGCCACAGTGATGGCCCTATTATAGATCACCACTGCCTCCTCCATCCTGATCACACACGCAGACTACACACCCGATAGGTCCAGCACTGCCTGAAGTCCTGCTGGGGACAATCTCCATAATGGGTGGTGCCAGACTATCTTCACAGAGGATGGACCCTCAGGGGGGTCCCAAATGTGAACCTCACTGTGCTCTGATCGGATCAAATGACTGGCTCAATCTTGAAGTCACTGATCCCAAGACCGAGAATGAACACAAGATCCAGTGTGTGACCATGTGAGTGGGTCACTGAGGTGACAACTTGTGACAGACCCAGAGCTTCCATACTCTGAAGGAGGTTGTGGCCAAACAACAAAAGTCCATTGTCGACCCAGGTGTTAAAATCCCCCAGAAATAACCATCTGGGGGACTTCATCACCAGGCCAGTGATGAAGTCTCCGACCTCCAGCAGGAATTTCCTCCCCCACTCAGTGGTCAGTAAATAAGAAGGATCCTGAAGCCTGCACCAGGACCCACTCGAATGGCAACACTCTCAAAAAACACAGTAGAACCCACACATAGCACCGTGAGGCCCATGCTGGATTTAAAACAAATGGCCACTCCCCCACCTCTGGAAACCTTCCTCAGGCTGTGTATCATGGATTAACCAGCCGGCACTGCTGCCTCCAAAATAGGAGTAGCATTTTCATCCAGCCAGGTCTCTGTGATGCAAACCAGGTCTACTGAGGAAATCAAGTCTGCTGTTACTGCAGTCTTGTTCATCATCGACCTGGCATTGCACAACACAGCCCAAGCAGGATGAGGGGAGGCTGCTGGATCAATCTCCTGCCCACTATTAATGTTGGAGCTCTTAGATATGGGAATCAGACAAGGTGGACCCCTCTCCAACTCTCATTTTACCCCAGGGCACCTCCTGGGCCTCACCACCCATATCTGCAACTCCCCGGCATCCACTTGCATGACCCTATGCCTTAACCCCCCCCCATGAGCATACCCAGTGCCATGCACCTCCTATATGTTTCTACAGGTAGCGGAAGAAGCTCAAAATGGCAAAAGTCACGAAGACAGACAGGTGAGTAGCTTCACCATCCAGGCCTATAACCCAAACACATTCTGACTGTTTATTGCAATAATTCCACTAAACCCAAATATTACTACAATATAAAATACCAAAAAATACTGAAATAACCTTAATACCCAACAAAATGTCCACATCCACACATACACCCAATCACTCTGTAAGTATATAGGCTGAAACACAATGCAGTTATGTATGTCAGTGCATGCCTGTATGTAGTTGTTCTTTTATTTGGGTGCACACTGGTACTATATATACTGAAACAAAAGGTGTCATTATTTAAATGCTGTGTATTTAATTTGAGTAGATTTGTTCATCGAAAAATGTTACCGGTTTCAAAGTGACACGTTACAAGGCAGAAACTAGACTGACATTAAAATGGTTCACCTAGTATGCCGGTTATGCAGTGTTCCTGCTCTTTCATAGGATCACCTTTATCATGGGGTCTAGTGAGGAATCTTCCAAGTACACCCTTGTAAATAGTTGTAAATTGTTATGTACTTTTATACTACTTGTATAGTAAACAGTCATCTATGTTTTATATGTGTTGGATGACTTACAACTACTGTTTGATACTTTTTCTTAGCACTTGGTTTTTCGCTCTCTCCAGGAACACAATACCAGTTTGGAACTAATTCAACAGACATTTATTCTCTAATACATGTTTGAAAACTATCTTCTGTGTTGTGTGCATTTCTTTATAAACTGTAAGTTTATGTTTATTGGTTGTGTTCCAAACACTGAACAAATATGATGGATGACAACTGGTATTTGGTACGTAAACATGATAGGTAGAATTCATTTAAAAAAAAAAGCTATCAGTCTAAAACAGTCATTGCACTTCACAAATGCCACGTAAAATAACCTTTGACATTACTGCATTGGATAGTGGACATGAAACTGGATGGTACGTTAAGTGTCAGTCAAGTAATCTCACGCACATTACTGAATGCACCTATTGCTAGTGTGGTGTAGAAAGTGACTGAACACTATACTGTATGTACACTTTCTCTATCATCTCAAAAAGAAAGGAAATTATTTGCAA
The DNA here is from genome assembly GCA_016271365.2 of Neoceratodus forsteri. Classification (NCBI taxonomy): domain Eukaryota; kingdom Metazoa; phylum Chordata; order Ceratodontiformes; family Ceratodontidae; genus Neoceratodus; species Neoceratodus forsteri. The sequence goes on from CM028130.1 coordinate 868,396,576, forward strand.
AAAACTTTGTAAGTCCACCAGTTAATGTTAACCTTAAATCAACAAAATTAGGAAAATTTGGCATTAGGGTTTCCAACCCTAATTCACCCCACACACACACACACACAATGAAAGGGACAAAACAACACAAGCAACCACAGACAGCCATCATCAGGTTAAGACAGACAACATACAATTCTGTGCAGATAACACAAGCGACATGCATCATCATGGTCCAGCACTTCTGCAGCCATGGATACACACACACATTTCAACATACACATACCCACTTCGGTTGCAGAAAGAGGGTACCTTACAAAACAGGAAAAATATATATTATCATGATACTTTTATCTCCATAGAAGCATGGCAATAATTGTTGTTTCAGAATACAGTATTCTCATCTTACCATAGTTTCAGACAGTAACATTATCATGGTATCACTGCTTAATGCAAATAGAAAACAAATCCCAACATCTGCATGCAATACTGATCCTAATGCAGTAATGGACGAAACACGTGTCTATGTCTTCTGTTGGCACCCTTTGCAAACTGTGTGAGAGGCCTTTCGGCACCATGCAATTCTGCTTAAAGTTGAACCAGCATAACATTCTGTGGTGATTTGCATATGCAGCCCATGATGTTTTGCATTGTGTGGGCATGTGTGATTTTGTATTTTCTAATGCAGTAATGTTCATAATGCATAACTGTTAACACAGTATTATCATTGGGCATCATTGTTTAGTATTGAACTTAGTATGCAATGATTATGTGTTACTTTTACAGCACACACAAAATTCTATACATTAACATGAAATTCTGATCCCAGCACAATAATAACAACAGTTTTTAACTGCAGTGCCATTATGTACTACAATTTCTATTATATACATTGCCATGAAATCATAATTGCATGAAAAATGTGCACAAAGGAAGAAAATGTCAATTTGCATGCAGTTATGATCCCACATCAGTAGATTTCATACATTGTAATTCTGAACTTAGAGATCTGGGGACAGATATCCAAAACTTTGTTTTGTACACAAAGTGATTGTGCCCTCTTTGCCCAGAGTTTGCACATAAGCACAATATTGAAAGGAGGCTGTGGCATGCTGAAAGTGCATGCACAAGAAAATAATGCATACAGTGAGCAAAGGGAGGGGTGGGGCAAGAATCCCAGCAGAGCACAATAGTCACCGCATTAGTGCTGTACAAGGGGAATAGTGCAGGCCACTTTGAGCAGCACAATTACAGTTGAGAAGAAGCCCAACTTACTCTAGGCAACAGTGGTCCCCTCATCCTCCAATCCCCATCCAGGTAAATGCATAAAATGCCCCATGTCCCTAATGGGCCCCCCACCCTCTGATCGCCATCCCAGTAAATGCATAAAATGTCCCTGGTGCCTTGTGGTCCCCCCACCCTCTGATCACTGTTCTGGCAATGTATAAAATGTCTCTGGTATCCATTGGTCCCCCCACTCTCCAATCACCATCCACATTAACTGAAATAATTGTCCCTGGTGTCTAGTGGCCCCCCACCCTCTGATCGCCATCCCAATTAACTGAATGAATTGTCCATGGTGTCTAGTGGTCCCCACTGCCCTCTGATCACTGGACACAGATCAAATCAAATATTCCTTGGCATCTGGTGGCACCCCCCATCCATTGATCCCCATACCTATTCCAGCACAATTTTCCATGGCATCTAGTGGTCCCCCACACACCATGGTCACCTGTCAACCCACCCTGCCAGCCCCTTACCTCAATCACCCATGCTGCGGGAACCAATATGGCAACAGGCACAGCTCTTCTTTCACCACCTTGGCTGGCCACCATATGCAATGACAGGGAGTCTGCATCCCCTGTATTGTAAAGGGAGCATGCAAACTATCTACTGTAGACAGTATCTGTACTCCATTTACAGAGGATGCATGCTCCCTGTCATCATATACGGCTGCTGGCTGAGGTGCTAAGAGGAAGACTGTGCCAGTTGCTGTATGGGCTCCTGTGGCATCAGTGTTTCAGATAAGGGGGTGGCAGGGTGGGTTGGCTGGTGCCTATGGTGCAGAGGGGGCACTAGACACCAGGAAAGCTTACACTGGGATGGGAACAGGGATTACTGGGTGGGGGGTACCACTAGACACCTGGGAATATCTGATGTGAGCAGGGGCCAGTGATTGGAGGGCAGGGGGATCACTAGACACTAAGGACAATTCTTTCAGTTAATGGAGATGGCAGTCGGAGGGTGGAGGGACCACTGAATGCCAAGGACATTGTATGCATTTACTGTGATGGTGATCAGAGGGTGGAGGAGACTACTGGACACCAAGGACATTTTCTGCATTTACTGGGATGGTGATTGGAGTGTGGGGAGGAACCACTAGGCACCAAGGACATTTTATGCATTTACCAGGATGGTGATCAGAGAGTGGGGAGACCACTAGGCACCAGGGAAATTTTATGCATTTACCAGGATAGTGATCAGAGGGTGGGGGAGACCACTAGGCACCAAGGACATTTTATGCATTTTTTGGGGTCAGCAATCAGAGAGTGGGGGACCACTAAGTACCTGGGAATATGTTCCTTGTTACAGGACTGGGCAATCAGGGTGGGGGTGGGGCCGGTCACAGGGGTGCAAATCTGCCGCCACTTCCCATGCAAATGTGCCCATAATGGGCATGCAAATGGCCCCTTAGCATTTTGCCTGCCCAATGGGCTCATTTGCATTATGCTGTCTGGCTTTTGCACTGGTAACTACCAGTGCTATCGAGTCTGGGGGCGCTGTTCCCTGCACTGCTAGGATCCATGTTGGGGCAGCACTACTTGGCTTACTGCTGCATTGACATGCCCCTATATTCAGTCAGATAGCACTGGTGTACTATTGGACTGAATATAGCATCCTTACGGTGGTGAGTAGTGGACAAGCACAGCATAAAACCTTTGCACTCCGCTTTGCCCATTTTTAATATCAGGCCCCTGTTTTTTTGGGTGCCATTGTGTTACTATGGTCATTATCTTGTGCTCATGATATTATATCAAAAAAACAACAAAAACATATAGATTTAGTACATCTGCATGTAACTGTGAACCAAATCATGTAATACTCATGATTTTTTTTTACTTATAGCATTAACATTTCTTTCCGGCTATTTCTGTACAGCTAACTCAAGAACAATTAAGTTATGAAAACATTAACAAAGCAAGCATTTTCATGACATTTGGATACTAATGTAGTAAAGTAACTGATTGGTGTTTGTGAACATAGTATTATAACTTCAAACAGTACCTCACATTGAAATAACTATGGAGCCATAATTTGATGTGTGTTGTCCGTAGCAAAATATGTTTGACCATTTGCAGTAATAGTAATCACAGTCTACTAATAAAAGTAAGCAATATGCCAGGCAACACTTCAACCATTCCCTACTATTTCTGTGAGTGTTATTAGCACAGGATAATTATTTGATGCAAAACTGAAAAAGAAGGTTCACAATTTGCATGTAACTATTTGATAGTATATAACACAGTGTGGAGCCATGCTTATAGTCACTTACTTCATATGTATAGTACACTGACCCCTGTCACATATTAGATAAGAAATAAATGCAGCCTGAAGTGGGTCTATATGTGTTGAAGTGTGCATGTGTATCCGTGGCTACAGAAGTTATAGATCATGATGGTAGATGTCCCTTGTGTTATCTGCACCGAGCTGTATGCTGTTTTTCTTACATGGTGATGGCTGTTTATGTTGCTCATGTTGTCTTGTCCCTTTTGCTCTTGTGGTGGGGATGGGAAGTTAGGGTACCCTAACACCACATTCCCCTACTTTTGTTGCTTTAAGGTTAATCCTAACTAGTGCATTAATGGAGTTTTTTTGCAATGAAGATATATATAATATATACATATAGAAACTTAGACAGTGGTGGCAGAAAAAGACCAGAGGTCCATCCAGTCTGCCCAAGTCCCCTATAATCCCTGGAAACTACTGTTCTTCCAGGGTACTAACCCTCCCCATCATCACTCTATTCTTCTCCCTGGTCCTGTTGCCCTCTGTAACCACTATTCCCTTCATTATGTCGCAGTTCTGCTTGACCCCTGACTGTTTTCGCACCCACCACCTCAGCCTATAGACTGTTCCAAGGTTCCACTACCCTTTCCATAAAGTAGTACTTCCTCACATCCCTCCTGAACTTACCTCCTGTTAATTTCCATTCTTGTCCATGTGACCACAAATTAGTATTCAGGTTAAATAGTTCCCCTCAGTTCACTTTGTTAATTCCTTTAAGGAACTTGAAGGTCTCTATCATATCTCTCCTCTCCCTTCTGGTCTCCAGTGAGTACATATTTACTGCCTTGAGGCACTCCTCTTATAGGATGTGCCCTGCTGGCTCCGAATCATTTTTGTTGCTCTGCACTGCACTGTCTCCAACCTATCCTTATCTTTTCTGAGGTGAGGGCTCCAGAACATGGCGTAGTACTCCAGGTGAAGCTTCACCAGGGATCTGTAGAGGGGAAGTATTGCCTCTTTTCTTTTGCTATCAATATCCTTCCTGATACATCCCAGCATCCTGTTAGCCTTATTGCACTGACTCGATTGCTTAAATGAGTTACTAATGATAACTCCCAGATCCCATTCCTTATCTGTAGTGTTAAGTCTCTCTCTCCTCCCATGCAGTACTCTGTCTTGTAACATGGCATAAAAAAGAAAATGAAATGAAGCACTCAGATAGGTGCAAACACACCATGTGGTACAGTAGAAACCATGGTCTAATACCATAGTAGATCATGCTTTGTATTGTAATACCTTGGCAATCCACTACAGGTAAGAAGCAGTATACAAGTGAAAGAAATATGCAAATAGCTTGCAGTGTGTAGTTGTCCCAAATTGTATTTACTAAGAATTTTCCTGGCACAGGGTTTTTGACTTTTTCAAGACTGTTCTATATTGTGACTACAACAGAAGTTCATGAGTTACTAAAGATTGTACATTTAAACTCCACATATACTGTTAATTATGCTGCAGCAATAGTTCTGTAGAAGTGAACAGTTACATACTGATACCATCCCTTCTGATCTACTGCTTTCTAAGCAACTGTGGGTGAAAAGCATTGTGGATGACTGAATAACATTATCTGGCCTAGCCTTGTCTTGGTGAATACACAGTAGTAAAGATGAGCATGCAACTTCTAGAACCGAAAGGAAAAGTAACAGACACTGAGCTAAACAAAGCAAAATGAAAGAGAGAGGATACTTCTGTGGGAGAAAAGAAAAATAAATTGAGAGAAACAAAAAGAAATCAAAGAAACAGACTAACAGTAGTAGTCAAAACAAGTATTTGAAAGATGAAAGCAGTGAACGTTATGTTGTTCTATGTCCTGCTGAGTTAGGTAGCTTAGAGGGAAGAAAAGTGAAAATAATATTCCGCAAAATAGTAGCTGTTCAATAAAGTGGTTTTCAGATTGGCTTAATTCAGTAGATTTGGAGAAAAGGTGCTTGTGCTACTAGGATTGTGTGATAGCCACCTGTTGGTCGCAAAGGAACTGGAGAAAGAAAACTAAAATGTACCATAGCACACTCCCATCATGCAGTGCAGCCTATATCTTCTAATACACAGAGAGGAAAATCAAAGCACCTAGAATAGAAAGTGAATTGCAAGTTTTTGAAAAGTTTTAAAATATGTTTTGATGTTAGAAAGCTTAAAGCTTGTAATGAAAGTTATTTTAACAACAGTGAAATAGTAGCCACGATATTTCCAATAGGTGTGTTCCAATTGTTTTCAAGTATATGTACATCATGTTTAACAGCACAATTTATAGTATTCTGAAAGTAAATCAGTGTGATTGTACTCATTTATTCAAAGACTATTAGTCATACACTCATTGCCATGTTACAAGTGGATTAAGCCACTCGGAAGGATGGGCCTACAGTGGAATTAATCCATGGTTGGTTGGTTGGACCCACTCAGCCTTCGGCCTCATGGTCCAACCCCCTCAACCATGGATTAATACCACAGTAGACCCATGCTTTCTCGTGGCTTAATCCTTACATGTTGTTCTTTTTCCCTAGGTGCATTGCCTTGCACTTTTTAGTATTGAATTTTAACTGCCAGACCTTTGACCACCCTTTAGCTTTTGTAGGTCTTATTGTATTTCCCTTATTCCCTCATCACTATCCACCCTCCCACATAGTTTTGTGTCATCTGTGAAGAGACACAACCTGCCCTGGATTCCTTCTCTAATGTCACTAATGAACATGTTAAAGAGGACCAGACCCAGGACTGTTCCACGTGGAACCCCACTCATAACTTTCTTCTCTTCTGATTTAACCCCATTGACCACCACCCTCTGCTGCCTCCCCTTTAGTCCGTTACCCACTCAGTGCACTATGGCTTTAGCTGCACCCAGGTCTTCCATCTTCTTGAGCAATCGTTTGTGAGGTACCGAGTCAAAAGCCTTGCTGAAGTCAAAGTAGAGAAGATCCACAGCATGGCCCTTGTCTAATTCTTTTGTTACCTAGTCAAAAAAAAACTATCAGGTTAGTCTGACAAGATAGCAGAGGCTAAACCGTGCTGTTTACTATCCTGTAGCCTGTTGCACTCCAGGTAGTCTATGAGGTCCTTTTTGATCAGTGACTCCATCAGCTTCCCTACAATAGAGATTAGACTGAAAGGCCTGTAGTTTCCAGGTGGCTCCTTATCCCCCCCATCTTATGAAGCAGTACAATGTCTGCCACCTTCCAATCGCTTGCAGCTTCCCCCAGACCTAAATGAGCTGTTGAACAGACATACCAGTGGTTCAGCCAGCTCCACTACTAATTCCCTGAGTATCCTCAGATGCAACCGACCTGGTCCTGACACCTTATCTAGCTTAAGGGCAGCCAGCCCTTTCAGAACTCTTTCACTAGTGAACAATGGCTGTCTTATTTCTGGGATTCCCTTAGTGGCCACTTTGATGCCACTTTCTGGCATGGACCTGCTGTTCTCCTTAGTGAAAATTGAGCAAAAGTAGTAATTTAGGGTGGCGGTCTTTTGTCCATCTTCCTCTATCTCCCTACCCCCTCAACTAGCCTTATGATTCCCCTACCCTTTTTTCATTAGTACATCTGAAAAACAGTTTTTCTCTGTTCCTGACTCCCTCTGAGATGCGCAGCTCTGTGTCTGCTTTGGCCTCCCTAAGGGCCCTTTTAGTCTCCCTGTTTTTCTGTAGATAATCCTCACATTCTACCTCCCCCTGTTTTTCATTGTATTTATAGACTTTCTTTTCGGTCCTTACTGCTTCCCTGACCCTTGCTGAGAACCATAGTGGTCTCTTAAATCTATTTTTCTTTGTTACTGTTCTAATGCATAATTTAGATTCCTTGAGGATGGCTCCTAATTACCCCCATCTCTCCTCCTCCCCACCTATGTCCTGTACCCCTACTAACTTATTCCTGACTAGTTCCCTCATCCAATCAAAGCAAGCCCTTCTAAAGTCAAGTACTTCAGTTCTCGATTGTGGCTTTCTGGCTCCGAGGGCCAATTCAAGCCAAAAAGAGTTATGGTCACTATTCTCCATTAGCTCTCCTACTCCCACTGCTCCCACCATCTCTGAATTGGTGAGCGCCACATCAAGGACTGCAGTCTGCCTGCATCTCTGAATTGGTGAGCGCCACATCAAGGACTGCAGTCTGCCTGGCTGGTTCCTTAACTAGCTGCACAACTAGGCAGTCTTGGAAGACATCCAGCAAGACCTGACTCCTGCTGCTGTTGGCCACCGGGGTCTACCAGTCAATGTCTGGCAGGTTCAGGTTTCCTTCCACCACTACTTCGTCCTTTGCTACCCCCTCTTTCAAGTTCCTTACTGAGTTCTCTGTCCCTTTACTCTACTTGCCCTGGAGGCCTATGTAGTATATCACCCCCAAGTGAACTTTCCTGCCTGAGGCTGTCATGAGTTGCACACATACTGACTCAGTCTCACCGCTACTACCCCTAATGCACCCATCTTCTACCATCTCGATGCCTTTCTTGATAAAAAGGGCAACTCCTCCCACTCTAACAGTTCCTCTATCTCTCCTGAACAGTAAATACCCAGGGACCGTCATCTCCCAGTCATTATTATTTGTGGCCCATGTTTCTGTGATGGCCACAAGATCCACCTCAGTGTCTGCTAACATATGTTAAATGTGATATAGTGCAACTTCTAATCCAAAGTAATCATATCTTGAGTCTTGCTCTTACTGAAGCCCATGATTATAATACTGTAACTCTATAACACCACACTTCAACAGCCCAAATTGCTTAGTTCCATAGATCTGCCCCTCGTTCAGAGTTTTGTCAGCTGTGTTATTCTCTAGAACATTATATCTCTATATATTTTTAGAGCTTACTAACCCAATACAGGGCTATGTTCACACACCTGACTGAAAAAATCTCTTGCTTTTGTATATTGTGAAGGGCTTTTTGCAATGGCAGCAATTCTAAAAGGATTGCACTGTCTCACAGGGGAGAGACTTTGTGCATTTTGCATGGGCAGCACATTCTTTACGCAGAAACTAGTTATTGTGTATGCACTATGTAACTAAACTTACTCTCTGGAGTCCAGAGCTGATCCATATTGAGGTAGTGCTCAGACCTAGCAGAGGCTAATGCTTGACAGGTCTAACTGTTCCATACAGTTGCCGATTACACTACTCGCACCAGGGAACTGTTTTTATTCAATAAGTAATAACACTTAAAACAACAGTTTGTAACACTTTAACACCATAATTATTATTATATTATAGGACAAAGGACTCAGTCAGTTGGTTAGTTTCAGTTAGTGCCTGCATGTGAGACTAAATAGGAGAAAATTCTCTGTTAAAAGCATCATCATCGGTAGCATATCATAACTTCTGTAGCTTCCATATCCAGTAATCCTAGTTTGAAAGAGCACAACAAAATATGGTATTTCATTGGATTTGGTTTGTTTTATGCAGTTCAAAAGCCATGCATGTTTAATGCAGTCAGAAGCCCCCAGGCCAAGGCAACACAAATGTCCCAGTAGCAGCATGTCACATTTTCTTGCAGACAACTCCAGTTTGGTAATGACTCCAAAGCATCGCATTGGAAGACAGGCCAGATGAAAACATCTACCAGTCTCAGCCGGGATCAGTTGGCTTGCTCCTGCTGTGTGTGTGTGTGTGCGTGTGTGTGTGTGTGCCTAGTGGCATTACCCACACTGGAGGGGGGGGAGGGGGAGAAAAACCCAATAGCATCTATATGATGGTCGGTGACCCCCCACCTGATCAAAGTATAGTCTTGCGAATAGGGTATATCCCTGTAAACAAATTGCCAGCAGGGAGAAAAAATCCATATGGAAAAAAAAAAAAAAACACTGACCCGACATGAGAACATCATAAAAATGATCCCCCCTACTTTCAACTATGGGAATGTTCATGCTATTGTTCATACTACAGTCTCTAGGGTAGACATAGGTTGTGAGATCCATCTAGACTGGAAGACATTTACAAGTCTTATTCTTTTTTAAAAGCAGTCTTTGTCTAACAATTTTCTATAGTCACTGGAAAATAATTCTATAGATTTGTGATTTTTTTGTGTATTATAGAACTTCTGTTTTGCCTTTTAAATTTTTCTGTGATGTCCTCTCCAGTTGTTGCTATGGTAATTGAATTTCATGTCCATGGCTGTCATCGAAGACTGGGTTCTACTTACATCACATGCTAATAAGATGTCACCCCTTATTCTCCTGTTTCCAGGCTTTGCATGCTTAATTTCCACAGGTGTCCTTCATAGGGCATTTTGTTTAAACCTCAGATTGTCTTTGTGAATCTCCTTTGAAGTCTTTTTAGTTTTTCGATGTCACATTTTTTAGAAGATGACCATAGCTATGACCCGTAGTCTAGGTATGGTCTCGCATATACACTCTATACATACCCTCTAAATCTCCTTGTTTTTTCTGTTCTTCTAATGTTGTAGAAGATTCTATTCATTTGACTTACTATAGCATTGTATTACATACCCAAATTTAAGTCCTTATTGATTATTACTCCTGGGTTACATTCTGAATCTTTTGGTTTGATTTTTCTCGCTCCCTTAAAAAATATTATGTTTTCTTATTATTATGTTCCATTTGCAATACAAAGTACTTCAAGACACTAAACTGTATTTTCTGTTTCCTGGTCCACTGAAAAAGTTTGTCTAAATCATTCTGTAATGTAATACTATCAGGGAGGTTAGCTCTATTTCCAATTTTCTGTGTCATCCACATGTCTAATAAACCATTGTTCAATGCCATCATCATCATGTGGCATATAGCCCAATCCCCAAATCCACCCTTATCAGACTGGACCCCCCTGTAGCATTACTTCTGTCTCTTTGCTCTTAACTGCTCCCCACCACACACATTTCTTCTCCCTCTTTTCCCCACTCTCTCTTTCTCTTTGTACTCTTTGGAAGGCCACTAACTGATACATTATGCCTCCCTGATATCCAAGTCTGGGCTTTGGTCTTTTCCCTGCTACTTCAACTCTTCCTGTCATGTCCTACACATGCTTCCTATTCCCTCTGCTCTACTGCCTCTACTCCTTCTCTGTTCCCTGGGCCCAAATCATTACAGGTCCATCCAACTCCTAACCTTCATCCTCTATCCATTCGGCATCTTCCCCCTCTTCCCTGAAAGTACGTCTTCAGGGACACACCTCCCTCATTTGTTCCTGCACCTGATTTTCCTCTCATGTCTGGATTCCCTGGGAAAGTGTTTCAAGAGGGAAAAAACTGAAAACACGTGGAAAAAAATTATGCAAGGGAGGGTTGACTTGGACAACCACAATATTTTTCTGCATGTGCTCAGTTTTCAAAATGGTTGCCTTTTTTGCAACATTTTCCACAATTTATGGCAGCTTGTACACATTTTTCCCCCAGCTGTGGAAAAATGTTATGCATGGTAGCCAGCCAGAGACACTCACTCACTGTGTGACTGTGAGCAAGTCATTTGATTCCTTTCTCACTCTCTCTCTCTCACAGAACCTCTCTCTGTCTCACAAAGCCCCCTGTGCTTGGTTGATGTAACAGTTGCACAGTGCATCTGTCTGAAGGGGGGACCAGGATCCTGAGTGAATGGGTTGAATGTTTCATTGGCAAACATTTAAACTAGCCAAGGAGAGAAGGGTGTGTGGAAATGTGCAGGAAGAACTCAACTGCTACACCCCCCAAACACAGGTTAAGGTAGTCAGACAACAGGATACTAAGGACAAGAAAACACAACAGACTGAAACAGGAGGTAATGTCAGGGAGGCACAGGGGAAGGGATGGGATGGGAAAAAGTAGGAATGTAGCCATCAAAGCATGGAGGGTCATATGGTCCATGTGTACAAATGCCAGCAGCCTGGGTAACAAGATCCCTGACCTAGTGGCCTTGATGTCAGAGAGAGACCTAGATATTGTGGCAGTCACTGAAACATGGTATATACAAAGCCATGACTAGGATGTTAATATACCTGGGTACACAGTCTACAGAAAAGACAGGGAGGGCAAAAAGGGAGGAGGAGTGGCTATCTACATCAAAGAGGGGATCAAAGCAACTGAGATAAAGGGAAAGCAGGGAGATGAGGAGGCACTGTGGGTCACCCTGGAGTCAGGAAATGGCACCACTATCTGCACGGGGTTATCTACAGACCCCCAGCACAAGGGGAGGAAACTGAAAGGGAAATGTTAGATGACATCCTTAAAAAGGCTGGCAGTATAGCCTAGAAGTTAGAGTAATGAGCTGTGAATGAGCTTGGTACATCCAGCAGACCTGGGCTTGATTCCCACAACCTCCACTTGCATACTGTGTGACTCTGAGCAAGTCACTTAACCACCCCAGTGCTCCCAGGTTGCCCCTGAAAACAGGAACTTGTGCCTAGTGGGCCTTACCTGGGTACCAAAGACTAAAAGACTTTAGGGAGGCAGTATAGCGCAGTGGTTTAAGGCTCTGAGCTGCAAATCTGGTGACATCCAGCAGGCCTGGCCTGGGTTTGAATCCCACAGCTTCCACTTGCATACTGTGTGACCCTGAGCAAGTCACTTAACTTCCCTGTGCTCCCAGGTTGCTCCTGTAAAAAAGCTTTCAGCTTAGTGTGCTACTCCTGGTTAAACACCTAAATAAAAAAAAATGGCAAAGAAGGAGAAAGTGTTGTTGGTAGGGGACTTAAATATGTCTGATGTTAACTGGAACACCTATGCTGCAACCACATCCAGGAGCAAAGTCATCATGGATGCCCTGAAAGGGACATGTCTCACGCAACTGGTGGTGAAACCCACCCGTGAGGGGGTGATACTGGACCTGGTGCTCTCAAATAGAGAAAAAATAATGGCTGTATCGGTGGAAAGCCAACTGGGGTCTAGCGGCCACCATACAGTATGGTTCAAGATAAAGTCAGTAGAAGAGTCAAGCCACACAAAAGTAAGAGTCCTAGATTTCAAAAAGGTCAACTTTGCAAAAAATTGGAGAATGCCTCAAGAAAACACTGGCAAAGGGGGAGGGAGGGGGTGAACAGGTACAGTGGAAGAACCTCAAGAAAACCATAACAGAGGCAACACGCCTATGTATGAAGCAAGTTAACAAAGCAAGAAGACAAAAAAATAAACACTGTGGTTTTCAAAAGAAGTGGCAGGAAGGGAAGAGAGGAAAAACAGGCATTCAGAAAGCACAAGAAAACACAGAGGGAGGAAGACAAGGAACTGTATCAGACAAGGCAGAGGGAGGCGGGAAAAGCAGTCAGAAGAGCAGAGGTGCAAACAGAGGAAAGATAGCCCAGACAGTAAAGAAGAGGGACAAAACCTTCTTCAGGTACATCTGGGAAAGAAGAAAGGCCAAGGGAGGGATAGTAAGGCTATGTAATGTGGGGGGAATGGGCAGAGGGGGACCTGGAAACAACTGAGATACTGAACAAATACATTTGCTCAGTATTCACAAAAGAAGGGGAGGAGGAGGGTCTGAAATTAGCCAGTAGACACACACAGGGAAGAGGGGTGGACGCCAGTCAACTCACAATACAGGGAGTCCCAAAGGAACTCTTAAAGCTAATGGTGGACAAGGCAATGGGGCCAGATGGGATACATCCCATAACACTGAAGCAACTCAGAGAGGTGCTACTGATACCAATGACAGCACCATTCAACAAATAGTTGGAGGAGGGAGTAGTACCAGAGGACTGGAGGAAGGCAAATGTGATATCCCTCCACAAAAGTGGGAGCAAGGTAGAAGCTTGGAACTATTACAGTTAGACCTCAGTGGTAGGAAAGATGATGGAATCACTGTTAAAGGAAATGATTGTAGAATATCTAGAAGCCAGTGGGACACAAGACCCAAGGCAACATGGATTCACAGCAGGAAGGTCTTGTCAAATGAATCTGATAGATTTCTTTGACTGGCTGACAAGGGTAATAGATCATGGAGGGGCAGTGGACATGGCCTAACTAGATTTTAGCAAGGTATTTTACATAGTCCTGCTCAATAGGTTAGTAAACAAGTTGGGCAATCGGGGAGTGGGTCCTGTAAACTGGGTCAGAAATTGGCTTAGCAATAGGGCACAGAGGGTGACGGTAAATGGAGTTCAATCTGAAGAAAGAGGATTAACCAGTAGGGTGCCATAGGGTTCAGTGCTGGGGCCAGTCCTCTTTAATGTCTTTATAAGTGACATTGTGAAGGGACTCGAAGAGAAGGTATGCCTCTTTGCAGATGACACCAAGATCTGCAATAGGGTCGACACGCTGGGGGGCTATGTTCCCCCTAAGGTGTGTGCAAGTGCACCCGCATAGCAGTCAGAAATAACCCACACATGGCTTCAGTAGTAGTGCACAAAACAGCTGACAGGGATCCTCATGTTCATGAAGTAGTGACTACAGTCATCACTCAGATTTAAGATTTAGACAGCAGGACATGAAAGTGAATGGGAAAGAAACATCGTATGCCCACCCCTGAGGCCACAACCCATTAACTTTAACAAGCCAGCAGTTAACAAGCAAGACATCTCGTTCTTGCTCCACTTATTGAACAAAGGAACCAATAGGCAAAATTCCAACCAATCGGCTTTGCAGTTACAGCAATGTTTTTAGCTTGACACCTCTTTTCAGTAAGACAGTACTTGATAATGAACAGTATTCCCCTGCTGTTCACAGAAATGGTATGTTTTATTTGTTTGGTAGATTCCCCCCAACAAAGCAATACAAGAGATTCTCTGACATAGGGTGTATATTATATTATATTATATTATATTATATTATATTATATTATATTATATTATTTCAGTTTTAAAGTTGCACAACTTCAGTGTAATCTGCCTCCTCCCCAAGCAGCGTCTCACATATAAAATGTGCTTATAATGGATTTAAAGCTTCACTGTTGAAAGCGTGTTAATTTTTTTCAGTACAAGAAAATGGGAAAACTATAGTTTTTGTTTACAATAAAAGCATCAAAGCAACCTACTGCCTGTTTGTGTTATTTTTTTATGTATTTGTTGGGGGCCAGGATGGGTATAACTTTCTCAATTAGCAGGCTGAGACACTGACTGTACATATGTCTAGAGAGATGAGATTGTGCTTCTCTTTAAAACAGGGTCTCACATTATATACACATTTGAGATTCAATGAATCCGTGCTTATAAAAGGTTGCCCATGTTGGCTACATGGGGATAGTAATTCTAAAATGGACAACAAGTAATATCAGTGTAAAAAATGTCCTTTTCATTTAATTTCATAAATTCAGTCTGCGTTTAGTATGGCTCCAGAATGGAAGAGAAATACAGTCTCCTAAATGCATCTCCTCTCTCATATCACACTGACTCACTCACTACATTGCGAACATACATTTTAAAACCCTCACTGAGCTTGACAACACCCAGCATAGTTATTGTAAACCATACCTAGGGTAAATGACATCACATACAATTATGCATGCATCCATCAAAGATCCCATTGCTAAGTATTGCTTTATGAAGCTGTCCAACCCTGAATACCACATTGCCATAACAGTATTAAATGATGTCCTTTTAGAGTTGGCAGAGTTGCCTAAGATGTTTCAGAAAGTGGTCTAACAACAGTTGAAGCTGTACAGATTGCTAGGGCAAAAATAAAAAAAGATCAGAAGCCAGTACCTGGGTGAAACTGTCTACTGGAGCCCACCAGTAAAACTGCTTTTGGTTAACTGCACAGCTGAAGTAAGCACAACAACAATTTTGCAATTCATTGGCCTGTTATGTGACCATCTGAACAGCTGATTTCCTGCAGGTGAACTTTCTGACTGATCTGCCTTTGATTTTGTGGCAATGCCACATTGCAGCTTTGAGTTTGGCTTATCAAATATTGATTGTACAGCAAATATCAGGACTATTTATTTTCATCAGTGGACCAGGCAGAAATTGTTAGCCAGTACAAAGACTTCAGATTTATAGTTGCTGAAAAATAAAGGGAGGATCATTAAAATTCTTTACTGACATGTCCACTTTGCTTTGACTAATGTGCAGTACAGCATGGTAGCTAAACTTATTGATGTATGTGCTACATTCCAAACTAAACATGAAGCAATCATGTATAAAGGTTCCTACACAGTCTTATCCTTCCCCAGAAGAAATTCTCCATAGGGAGGTGCAGAGTGAGAAGGCTACAATAGCACAGAGAAAAATCTTGGGAGTGATAGAGGATCATGTACTGAAGCAGACAGAAGTATGGTGTAGTAGGACCATAACTAACTTTGGGTGGAAGGGTTCACTCAAGGATTCTCATAGGAAAGTTAGGGAAGATTTGTTGCTGCTCTTGGAAAGAGCATTAGGATTTTATATCTCCAGAAACATGGTGGAGTCCATAAAGTTATATGGAGATCCTGAGCCCACAACACAGATTTATATTACATTTAAAAATCCTCTTACAGCTAGCAGCTTGCTTTCTCTGGCCAGCAAGCTCGATTGTTTAGGAATATATTTAGTTACCCCTTTAGACTTGGGTGAAGTCTTTTCATGGTTTAAACAGACTAAGGATAGTCCATAATCAATCTTAGAGGCAGATAACCCCCAATTGACTTTGGAAACCTAATTGACCCTAATACATACTTGCCTCTGCTAGTTAGTGATTCAGACTGACAAATGCAGCCTGTAAGTAATATCAAACAAATGAACTCCAAATGCCAGCTAGATTTGTGATTTTAAAGTTATTGGTATTCTCTACATAACATGTTGAATATGCTAATTCATGTACATAAAATTTTAAATAAGTTTGGGTAAGTTAAAAATCTGTTATACTTCCTAACCTTTTAAATATAAGCAATAATCATAGGTAAGGAATTAGGGGTAATTGTAAGTCTTAGATTGTTAACTTAGACAAAATGAAGTTGCTTTACAGGATGTTGTTATATATTTATATAACGACTTTATTTTACGGAAAATTAACTTCTGTGTGTCAGTTAGAAGTGACCAGTACAGTAGCAATAGGACTAGGGATTTCTAATAATGGGGGACACATTTTTATGAACGAGAGTCTGAAAACTAAGGGAAGAAGTAGAAACTCTTTCTCAAAAGTAAAGATTCAGCTTAAAAATATAAATTATTCTACAGGGTTATTAGGACAGGATTCAACATCATCAAGAAATTGTTTAATAATTTCGTTACAACTGGGAGGAGATATTGAAATTAATCCTGGTCCTAGAAACCCTGTAGCAATTAAGATAATTCATGATAATGCCAAAAGTTTAAAGAACAAGATTGATTTGTTTAAAACTTGGATTTATGCAGAAGCTCCAGATATAGTTGTTCTGACAGAAACATGGCTAAATGATAAGGTTGCTACAGAGTAAATAAATCCGGTGGGCTTTTTAGCCATCGACTTGATACGATGGGTCGTGGGGGGGGGGAGTTATCCTGTTTACTAAGTGGGAACTTGGCCAGACAACAGTACTATTTGCAAACCAAATTGGCTTAATAGATTGTTTAGTGGTAAAAATTAATAATATGGACTTAGTTCTGGGAGTAGTTTATGCCCCCCCAAAAACAGCCCTAGGAGAATTTGACAATTTAGCCTCAGTTGTTCAAAAGAGTTCAATGGGTTGTGAGCTGTTAATTATTGGGGAAATTTTAGTATAAGTAATTTGTAAAGAATTTTTATGTTAAATGTTAAGTGTATGTAGTGTATTTTTCATTTCATGTTTTTAGCATGTTTGTGATTTTGATGTTTAAATCTGTCTGTCTTTAATTAATATCATATGGAATATGATAAAACAGGAGTATCTTGTAAATAGGACTTTGTCCTAATGATGTAATTTATGCCAACAATTCCTGTATAAAAATAAAGGTTTTTACTACTACATTTGGATAAGGGAGCTGGGGCTCGAGATGTGGCTGCCCTTTCTATACTTTCAAGGAATATTGAGGGCATCCATCTTAAAATAATTGATCCTGAAGTAGTGAGATTTCTGGATAATTCTGATATTATTGGACTGCAAGAAACATGGTGTACAGAAAATGTAACTCCCAAATTGGCTATATATTTTGTCTTTACTCTGCCAGCAACTAAAGATAAAAAGTTTGGAAGGTTTAAAGGGGGTATTTCCTTTTTATCAGAACTTTGCTAAATTTTCAGATCACTAACATTTCTACTAAGTCAGAAGGTATTTTGGCTCTAATGATTAGCAAGGGACAAGAGAAGATCATTCTCTGCAATATATACTTGTCCACTTGCAATACAGCTACTGATCCCGCTGACCTTTTCGTACTGGATCTGAAAATGGCACTTGACAAATTGTCAGATAAGAGTATACCTTGTCCTATAATTATTTTGGGAGACTTTAATGCCAGAATTCCTTCTCATTTTGTGGAGGGTATATATTCAGATTTGATCCACACAATATCTATAATTAATCCAAATATCTCATATACTAGGACTGCTCTGGATCTAAAATCTAACCTCAGAGGTAGGGAATTGCTAGCAGGCTTGGCCAGTAGAAATTTCTGTATTTTAAATGGTAGACCTCAGATTGATCTAGTCAGATCCTTAACGTGTAGAGGACCTACTGGCTCTTCAACCCCTGATCAGTTTTGGATCAATTTGGAAGTAGTAAAGCTGATCCCAAAGTTAGAGGTCATGGATAGATTGGAATCAGCACACTGTGCTATTGTAATTAACATCAAATGCCCTTTTGGAACTTTAGGGAGTGAGGCACAACAGGAAGAGAGTCTGGAAGTCATAAACAAGAGAAGGATTGGATGGGAGCCGATTCATCAAGCTAGTTTCAAAGAAATTCTTAGTACAGGAGTTTAAGGTGATATTCACGAGTTGGTCCTGGACAAAAGTAAGGCCTTTAATATTTTGGAGAATTGGAAAACTATTAACTCTTTACTTGGACCTAGATGTAAAACAACGTACCAACCTAGGTCCCTTTATAAAAAGTCTTAGTTTAATTCGGTATGCCTACAGGCAAATAAAGAGTTTGGAGGAAAACTAAGACAGCATAAGAAGAAAAGAAATAAGTCTACAGCAGATTTTAAGTTGCTAAAGACTGAAAGAGAAAAATATAGGAAAATTCTCGAATGGGAGAGACATAAACATACTCAGAGACTTTGGGAAAAACTGAGGCTGGCTGTTTTGGATAGGGATGGTAGATGATTTTGGAATATTGTTGCCCAGCTATATAATAGATATGGCAATAGAATTGAAGCCTATATTACACCTGAAGTTTGGGCATCTCATTTCTCTAAGCTCTATTATTCTCATGAAGAACAGGAGACACTTGATACTTTCAAAATACAGGAGGATGAAATTTTTCCAAAACCTATCTTGATCACAGAGGATGAAATCTGGAGGGCACTGATTGACCATAAGGCAAATAAAGAACCAGGGCCAGATGGGGTCCTAGGTGATCTCTATAAGGTTTTTACCAACTGATGGATTCTTGTTCTTCTTTTACTGTTTAATATCCTGGTTCAGGGGTACTCTTACCCTGCCAGTTGGGCAGGTAGTGTTATCTTCCCTATTTTTAAAAAAGAGGATTCAAATGACCCAAGGATGTATAGGCCTATTAGTTTGATAAACGTTTCACAGAAGATTTTCTCTAGGATAATTTTGGGCAGATTGCTGTCATGGGTCAAGGAGAACTCAGTATTGAATGAGGCACTGAACGGTTTCCAGAAGGACTGTTCTACAGTACAACACTATTATGTGCTTCAGCACCTGATCTGGAAGTATAGTAAAGTGAGGAAAAACAGATTATATTCCTGTTTTGTGGACTTCTTGGCCTTCAACAGCATTGGTAGAAAAATTCTTTGGGCTACATTAAGGGATCTGAAGTTGGAGGCCTCAATTCTTGATGTTATTAATAGACTCTATGAAAATATGTGGGCAAGGGTCTAGTATAATCAATATGGTCATTTGATAGATTTGAGACAAATGTGGGGGGCAGACAGGGGTGTATTTTGGCCCCCACTCTATTTAACATCTACATTAATACAGTCTTGGATCAGCTAGGTAACTCAGATTTTTATACTCCAAAAATTAATGATCAAAGGATTGAATGTTTAGCATAAGCAGACAATTTAGTCTTGCTCTCTACTTCAGTCCTAGGTCTTAAAAGAAACCTGGCTCACTTTGAATTTCTCTGTTCTCAAAGGAAACTAAAAGTTAATCTTGGCAAGACCAACATTGTAGTTTTTGGCTCTCAAACCAAGAATATGGTAGGCTATAGGCTAAATGGTAACCATATAGACACTACTAAGTGTTATGACGATTCAGGTGACCATTTTGCCTATAGCCTATCTTGGACCAAACATTTGAAGGCTATTCAATTTAAAATGGGATCTTCTGTAAATGCCCTAAAAATATTTAACAGCAAGATGGGGAAGTCATCAGTGAGCAGGGTATAAGAGTTGTTAATGCCAAAATAAAAACAAGCATGTTATATGCCTCTGAAATCTGGGGTTATGCTAAGGTTAGAGAATTAGAAATAATTCTGAATAAACTCTATAGATACATCTTAATATTTTAAATGGAACTCCAAGCTGTACTCTTGCCTTGGAGATAGGACAATGTTCCTTGACTTCTCTCATCTGTGAACGACAGATTCTCTTTCTGTTGAAACTTTTTCTTTTGCCCCAACAAAGATATCCCAGAATGTGTGTATTGGAAGCCATCAAAGTGGCCAGCATGGGACATGTACAACCCTTTATTCAACTTATTAAGAAAACAATAATGCTGGCTGGATTGGGCAACCTCTAATATAAAATTTACACTGGGCCATTTGAGGAGATTAGGCAGGATGTCATACTGAGGCTTATTGACTTAAGACATAAATTCTTTCTATGTTCAACTCTTCAAGCTTAAGCTATATAGATTTTATAAAAAAGTAAAGATTTCATGGGGATATGAGTCATATCTCTCTTTTTTAACCTGTCCTAAACAAAGAAGAATCTATACAAGATTCGGAACTGAAAACTATAATGCTTAATGCATTTATTTCAGACAAAAGAGAGGGGGTACTTTTTCCATATTGTAAATGTGGAGTGGGGACTATAGATGATCTCAAACATGTGGTACTCTTGTGTCCTACATACAGATCAACTAGGAAAAAACTGCTGGGAGATCTTGGCCTCCCCCTGGAGGATCGTTTGGAATATTTGCTTACTATGAAACACGAGAACATGGAAGAGATATTTGCAAGATTTTAAATCTCAACTAATTTGTAAAGTTTATTAGGGGGACTTGAAGTTCTGTGGAGTTTTTTTATCTGAAAATATACTCTGTTAAACTGAATTGCACTGTAAAGATATTTAAGTTCCTTGTTGATTTATTTATTGTCTATTTATATTTACTAAGCATTTTGTCCTGATTTTAGTATATTGTAACTGCTTTATGTTGAAGAATAAATTGCACTACTGCTACTACATTCCAAGCTTCTAGTGCTGACTATGAAAGAGGGTTCAGCCTCATGAACTGCATTAAGAGCAAACAAAGAAACTGCTTGGAAGAAAGACATTTAGATAGCTAATGCAAACAAAATTGTTTTTAACATCTGGTGGAAACATGGATCTTAATAAAATATAAGTCCACTGGAAGAATGGGAAAGACAGGAAAGAAAAACAGTAAATGTTGATTTCTTAGCAATGCAACATCAGCAGCACCTCTTTTAGATGCATGAAAGACTCTTTAAAATGTATATAGTTTACACATGTTTTCAGTTCATATTGTTATGGTGCACAATGCACATCCAAGCTTTGGACTGTGTCAGAATGTATATTTATACTTTGCATTGAGTATTTGAGTGTTTGGTTATATTTTCTACTGTTTACTGGCAATAAAATATATCACTTGTTTGGGCCACCCAATTTGCGAACATGAATACATTTTTTTTGCACAAAGTGCTGCACACACACATCAGTCGCCCATCCACAGAGACTAAAAATTAGAGGGAATATTGCTGGGGGGGTGTGTGTATAAAAAATGAGGAGAGACTTAGACAAGTTGGAGGAGTGGTCAAGAGTTTGGAATCTTGGATTCAATGCCAAGAAGTGCAAAATCATGCACTTGGGGAAAAAAAACAGGGGAGTAATACATGATGGGGGGTACTAACAACAATCAAACTGGAAAGAGACCTGGGGGTAGTCATAACAGATTATCTAAAAGTAGCCAAACAATGTGAGAAGGCTGTGTGGAAAGCTGGTGGGATGTTGGGGTGTCAAGGGAGAGGAATCACCAGTAGAAAATAAGAGGTGGTGATGCTGCTATACAAGCAGTTGGTGAGACTTCATCTAGAGCACTGCATGCAGTTCTGGAGACCTCATCTCTGAAAGGACATAGACAGGGTGGAGGCAGTCCAGAGAAGAACAATGAAAATGGTGCAAAGACTGCACCAGAAACCATATGAGGAGGGATTAAGGGAACTCAATATGTATACTCTGGTGGAAAAGAGGGAGAAGCGGGATATGATAGAGACATTCAAATACCTCTAGAGTTCAAGAGGGTGGTATCTTTCAGAAAAGGAGATGTGCAAGAACAAGGGATCACGATATGAGGATAGAGGGGGGAAGATTCAGGAGCAACTTGAGGAAGTATTTTTTCTCAGAAAAGGTGGCGAATGCATGGAACAGCCTCCCAGAGGAGGTGGTAGGGGCAACAATGATAGGTGAATTTAAGAATGCATGGGACAGGCAGAAGGCATCATTAGGGGTAGGAAGGAGGAGGTAGGCTGCAGATCAAATAGGATCTGGATACAGTACGTAGGGAAATGGGCAACCTAAGTGGGCCAAGTGGTCATTATTTGCTGTCAAATTCTATGCTTCTATGCTTCAAACAGTTCATGACTTGAATAATGCTTTGGGATACAGTATACATGATAATGCACTAAATAAAATCACATTTCTTTCCTTTCCCTCTAGCAGCCTGATCAGGCTTAACCTGTAGTATGGGAGCATTAGAGGGACAAAAGGATCCAACTCCCTGCTGCTAAATTTAGAGGGATTATGTAAAGAAAGTTATGTCTCAAATAGCCTGTAACTGCTAGGGCTACTGAATTTCATGCCTCCCTGCTTTGATGCTAATTGCACATTAATACTGCTTGCTTAGATGCCAGTAAAAAGGATTGACTCATTAGCACTTCAGCTAGAGTGGCCCAGATGAAAGGTTGAATTTTCACTTCCAGTATAAATTCCTGTTTACATTATTAGCTAGTAACTAATCTTCCTATTTTATAATCTGTGAATTTCTCAGACAGAGGTACAGTATTGTGCTACACTGTTGCTAAATTAGATTCACTAGTAACTTAATAGCGCCTGGCTGCTTCCTATCTGGGGTCTGCCTATATAACTGTTTTCACTTGTAGTTTAAAGTGTTTGGCACAATTCACATGTTGCACTAGCAACTCAGCAGTGCCTGGCTACTCCCTTTCTGAGGGTTTGCCTATATAACTGCCTTAACTTGGTATTTAAAGGTGTTGGCCATACAAACAGTATAATCTGTATGTTTCTGGCTACTTTTTCCTTGATTGGTGATCTTGGTTATTTATCTGTAATCAGCTGGTCTTTACTTCATGATACACTACCATCATCATGTCCTGGCTACACTCTACTTAGGGTTTGCCATAAAACTTGTTTTACATTTTAACTTTTGTACCTGATAATATAATTGCAGAGTGATTGTTTGCCCTATCAGGAAGGAGCACTATGTTATACAGCTATTATGTTTGCTTCACTAGCAATTTAGCAGGATCCTGGCTATTCCATACCTGTCGGCATAACCTGGAAGGCACTTGTTGCTATCTTAGGTCATCAGTGTATGGCTTTGGCTACTCCGTAACAGATGACTGCCGCACAGCTGTTATTTGTGTAACATTTAGTTTTTCAGTCTAATCAGTCTAGGCCTTTGTTCACCCTTGTACCAGGCAGGCTTTACTCTGGGCCAGAAAAGACGCACCTGTCTTGGAGCCCCTTCACCCTTCAGTCCATTTAATGCTGGTCTCATTACGTCATTTCTTGACCAATTCTCCACTGTACTAGTGAGCTGCTCTAAAGGTAGTCAACAGTTCTGTAGTGCAAAGCAGATATACAAAATCATCCCTAACCAATTCTACTGATCTTTTCCTGGGTTGTTACCAATAAGGCACCTGCCCCTGCACAACTTTTTATCTATTTATTTAGTACTAGGATTACAAAATACCTTTGAACCAATCGTTTGTTTACAAAGTTTCTGTGTCAATTAAAATCAGGAAGTACAATCAGTGAACAGAGCAAAGGGAAGGCTACAATAAAACATAAAGTATGTACAGTGGGAGACAAGCAGAAGCTTCTATGAAGAAAACAAGAAGTCAAAGGAACAAAAAGTTAACCAAGGCAGGAGCAGACATTAAACAGAGATGAGAAACTGAGCAGAAGGCAGTCAGGGAAGCGACATTGTCATAGAAGTGCAACAGGCAAAAAAAAAATAAGTGTAATGAGGGGTAGGTGTGAAGAGGAGGAGGGAGAATGGGATGGGGAAGAAGAGGATAGAAGGAGAAAGGGCATGAAAGGGATGGTGGGGGGGTGGAGGGAGCAAGGTGGATGGGACAAAGATAGAGGAGGGGCAATGGGGATGGAAGTAAGAATGCAAGGAAGAAAGAAGGGTGAAAGGTGGAGTGATGGGGAGTGGGTAAAAGGTAGGCATTAGGCATTAGGTGGAAGACAGGGAAGGGGTGGAAAGCATGAAGAGAAAGGCTGGGAAACGGGGGAACAGAGAGGAGATAGGGAGACAGCAGGTAGTTGAAGGAGAGGGTGGGGAGAGAAATGCACCTAGTGGGTGCAGTCACATCTGTCGAGATTGGTGAGGTGGTGACACAGTTTGTGTTTGTAAGGCCTGAGCTTATTCTCAGCTGTGACTTCAGGAGAAGCCCATTCATCAGGGAAAGGGCCCTAACATAGAAGGAGCACTGAGCTTTGGAGGTTCGGCAAAAGGGGACCAGAAAGGAGGCTTTGCTGGTACTACGGATGCTCCAGGTGTGCTGGGTAGGCAGCATGCGGGCATGAGATGAGGATGGAGTAAAGCTGAGGCAGATTTTCTTTGAATGTAGGCAAGTCTGGTAGGCAATTCTCCCATGAAGGCTGATCCAGTTAGATTGTATATAAATCCCACAAGTATGTGTTCTTTTCCCAGCCCCAGTGACAAAGTGGCAGCTTTTGTTTTGCACAGTTTTTTGTTCTTTTCAAGTTTGCATCAGTAGCAGAACAGTAAAAAATAAGACCATAATGAATGATCAATAGGACAGAGCTGGTCACGGCAAGGCACATTGCCCCAGGTGCAAAACAGAGCTGGTGGTGATAAAGGATCCTTTTCTTGCATTTGCAGCTTTGGAGATGAGTTTGATGTGGGAATTAAAGGAGAGGGAGCTATTAAGCATGATCCCCAGGTACTTAAACTCCTGCACTTGATCAAGTGGGGCATGATGCTTCATCAGGATAGTTAGATTGGAAGTGTTATGCTTACTGTGAGAGTCGTGAAACAACATTGCCTTCATTTTTTTGTAGTTTCTTAGCAGTTTGTGCTGATCAAATCACATTTCTATGAGGCTAAAATTAGTTTGAAGATCATGGGATAGATGTACTGGGCCAGTGTGCATAGAGAAGAGGACTGCATCATCTGCATAGAATAACATGTCACTGCAGTAAGCTGTGGGGAAGGAGTTGATAAAGAGATTAAAGAGCAGCAGCCTAAGGATGGAACCTTGGGGTACCCCAGACCACACTGGGAGGCTGTCAGATAATGAGTCACCAATCTTGACTTGTTGGATCCTGCCAGCGAGGTAGCTTGCAGATCAGTCGGTAACCTCCTGGGAGAGGCCTAGGGTGGGGAGGGATTTCAACAAGAGTTGGTGATTAACAGTGTCAAAGGCCTTGGTTAAATCCACATATGCTGCACCTAGTAATTGCCCAGCATCCAAGGCCTTCTGGATGAGACTGGTGAAATCTAGCAGGGCTATGATAGTTCTGTGTGCTTTTCTAAAGCCATGCTGCTGGGGACACTGTATGTTATATTTGAGAAGGTAGTCCAATAATTGGTCTGCTACAATGTGTTTAAATACATTAGAAAGCAGAGGGAGGATAGAGATGGGGAAGCCATTGTTGTGAAGAGATTTTTCACCACTGCTGTGAACAAGTGTGACAATGGCAGATTTCCAGAGTTGGGGGAACTGTGTAAGAGGGAGTGAGAGGTTGATTAATTTGGTTAGAGGTATTGAGATGGCATCAAGTGATAGGGAAAGAAGTTTTAGGTCCAGGGTGTCACTACTAAATTTCGATTTTTCAAGCATCTTTAGGAGGTATTTTCTGGATTCAGTGATGGTCACTCTCTTGAACCAGAAAGGTGGAACACTGGTTAGAGAAGATGTTTTTTCAGTAGTGCCGGATGGTGTAGTGTCTACAAAAAAGTCAGAGGGGAGAACACTACTGAGGTCTGTGAAAGAGAGGTCGAAGAATGTCTGTGATTAATTTAGGGTCTTGGATGGTAGAACCATTTACTTTGAGCATTGACATGGTGATTTATTTAGTTTCCTGGTGAGGGTCTTGATGTAGTCTCAGAAATATTTACAGTTAGCCCAGGAGCTTGTGAGTTCGCACTTGTAGTGGTCTTGTTTTGCTCTTCAAACCACTACAATACAGCGGTTATGAGCAGTTTTAAAATGTTGCACATCAGCTTGGTGGACCAGACATTTGTGCACGGTGCCAAAGACTGTCCCTTTTCTTCATCAAAGAGATTAAGGTGGTGTGATCCAGGGGTTGGAGGAACCTCTTACCTTTCTTTTCTTAAAGGGGGCAAACTTATCACAGACTTCATTAAACTGCTTGATGAAGTAGTCAAGGGCGAGATCAATGCAGCTAAAGGAGACAAGGGGGACCAGTCCATCTGGGCAAGTGTTGCCTGAAATTGTGGCAGCTTTCCCAACTTGAGGATTCATTGGAAGAAGAGCCTAGGCTTTGATCTGAGTGTCCTATTAGTCAGTTGAGAGAAGATTGGAGAGTGGTCGCTCAAAGAGTCTGGTAGAACCTTGGTATTAGTGATTCTTGTGTGGTGGGTGGTGAGAATCCAGTAAAGTAGGGAACTACTTTTGGTTCTGTAACTGGATCATGTAGGGGCAGGTACAATCTGAGAGATGTCAATCGCACCAAGGGCATCTTTGTATGGATCAGCTTCAGGTGCAAGCCAGTTTACAGTGAAGACTCCCAAAATCACTGTCTCAGTGTGATGGGGTATGCTTTCAAGGTAGTCGGTGATCAATTGAAAGCCGGAGATCTGGTCATGAAGGGGGATGTAGACAGACATTATGGTGAGTGATTTATCTTGCTGTCTGAGAAATATTTTGATGTCTAATATTTGTGCTTTATTGCTATGGGGGGGTTAAAGGAAGGATCTGGGCTTTAATGGTGCCCCTCAGGTATATGGCACAACCACTGCTTCTTTTCCCAGTTTGGTCCAGTCTAAAAAGAACATAGCCATGGATGGATACAGCATTGTCAGGGATCTTTGGGGAGAGCCATGTTTCATTAAGGGTGAGTATATCTGGATTATATTGTGACACCTAGACTTGTAGGTCATCAATTTTAGGTAGCAGGCTATGCACATTGATGGAGGCTAAAGTGAGGGACTGTAGTTCGCTGATTTGCAGGATAAGTGTTGCTGGGGGACCAGGGTTAGCGTGAATATTACCTAATAGTAGTAAGAGGAGTAGGGAAATCGGCAAGAGATAGAGGGTGAGGAGCTTTGACATTTTACGTTGTCTCCATCTGGAGGTTCTAGTTTTCACGGTAGTGCAGGCAGGAGAGAGCAGCAGAAGCAGCTGTGAGCACTTGAGGAGGGAGGAGTGGACCGTTGGCCTGTAGGCAGTGAGGGTGAGGGCGGCAGCCCAAGCAGGAGGGGCCATTGAAGAGACTGTACTTGAGAGTACACATTTAATTGGGGTTTTAAGGGCTTGCAAAGTGGAGGGAGTGATGTTAGAGTAGTTGCTAGGTAACAGGGAAATGATAATTAAGAGAGAAGTTAGAATAAGGTGGGTCATTTTAAGTGAAATTAGAGCTTGGGAGGTAGCAGATATTTTGGGTGAAAAGGGTGGGTGTGGGAGAACACTCAATTAAAGTCAGAGGAAGAAAGTAGGGGAGGAGAGGCCCAACCCAGTAGGAAAGGTTAAACAGTGCGTGTACAGGGAGGGTGGGCAGTGTAAGTAGCTGATGAACAGATAAGCGTAGGACTTCAGATTTGTGCCTTTAAGAGTGAGAGAGGTTGTCAGCAGTCTGTGACACAGCCAGAGGGAGAGAGGCACATAGGCGTTTCACCTGGGGAGGGAGCTTATTTAATAGAGTTGGGCAGGTGGGTGGGCACAAGGCAGGATTACTGTTAGCACAGAAGGCAAGTAATTTAAAAAATCCAAGCATCGCCAAGCTGTGGACCAGAGCCAGACCAACTGGGAGCAAGCAGACAGTGGCACCAGCCAACAGCAAGCCGTGTCTAGTTCAGGGCCACCAATCAGAGAGGCTTCCTAGGTGCCGGGGCTTCCCAGAGAGTTCTGCAGACCGAAACTTACTCTGGGTAGGCTGGTAAGGGAGCTCGACCAACAAGCAGCTCAGCCAGAAGGCGATGCAGCAGGCGCCCATTCAAGGGTAAGATCTGAAAGGACAAAAAAAAGCAAGGGTCAGTGGGATCAAGGATTCTGAGGCATAGAGAGCTAAATGGGGGGGGGCGAGCTAGCAGATTAATAATATGTGGGAGGAAGTGCGAAAAGAAGGATGATGAGGGGAGGTGGCTACAATCATGTAGTTGGTGGTGCAAGAGGTTATGGCTCCAGGCTTCAGAGGGGAAAACAATAGAGTAGACAAGAAATTAGCATTGGGTGGGGAAGGGAAGATAAGTGCAGGCTCGGAGTAGCAGATAGGAGAGATGCAGCAGCCACTGGGTTCCCAGCGTGAACTGTAGCTTGGCGAGAGACAGAGAAAGGAAAAATTAGTGGGACTGAGATGAGAGGTAGAAGACAGTAGAAAAGGTAGCAGTGGTGGAGAGCTTAGCAACACAATGCAGTCTAAATAATAAGCAGCACTGCACAGGTTCATACTGTGCTAGAGAGACGGTTCAGCTTTTGGCAGGGAGAGTTAGTTAGCAGTGATAACAGTATGGCATAGCAATTTAGACCCACAAAAACAGTTCTAGCTACACTGCACTAATGGTTTAGAAATTAGACAATTTAGTAAGGCTACAAATTAGGTAATTTAGTAAGGCTACTCAGGTACAGACTAAGCATCAGTGAAATAAAAATTACTGCTAGCACAGAAGGCAAATAATTTAAAAAAAAATCCTCAACACTACCAAGCTGTGGATCGGAGCTGGACCAATCAGGAGCAAGCAGAAAGTGGCACCAGCTAATAGCAAGCCATGTCTAACATGGGGCCACCAATCAGAGAGGCTTCCTAGGTGCCGGGGCTTCCTGGAGAGTTCTGCAGACCGAAACTTACTCTGGGCAGGCTGGTGAGGGGGTGCAGCTGGCAAGCAGCTGAGCTGGGCCGTGATGCAGCAGGTGCCCCTTCAAGGGCAAGATTCTGAGCAGGCTGGTGAGGAAGCATGGCTGGCAAGCAGCTGAGTTGGGCCATGATGCAGCAAGCGCCCATTCAAGAGCATGATTCTGGGCAGACTAGTGAGTGAGTGCAGCCGGCAAGCAGCTGAGCCAGGCCACAATGCAGCATGTGCCTGTTCAAGGGGAAAGATTCTGGGCAGGCTGGTGAGATAGTGCGGCCAGCAAGCAACTGAGCCGTGCCATGATGCAGCAGTTGCCCATTCGAGGGCAAGATTCTGGGCAAGCTGGTAAGGGAGTGCAGCCATCAAGCAGCTGAGCTGTGCCACGATGCAGCAGGAGCCCAGTCAAGGGCAAGATTCTATGCAGGCTGGTCAGGGAGTGTGGCCAGCAAGAAGCAGAGCCAGGCCACGATGCATCAGGGTCTCATTCAAGGGCAAGATCTGAAATACTTTTTTGCTTCTTTGCTTACATCAGTGGTATCCATATCTGCAAGATCATCCTTCTCCTACTAACCATTTCTGGATATATCAAAAGCAACCCTGGTCCTGAAGCCAACACATTTCTAGCCAACAACAATATCTGGCTGGGCCCTAGGGGCCTTCAGCTAATGCATAGTAATGTAGCTTAGTACCTAAAGTGACTGAGCTTGATCTCTTTGTCACAGTGCAAAAACTGTATGTTAGCCATCTCAGAGACCTGGCTTGGACCTAGCATCAACAATTCAGAGTTGGCATTACCAGACTACTCCACCCACCATAAAAACAGAATAGATAAAAGGACTGGGGGTGTCTTGTTCTGTGTCAGATCTGACCTGGGTGCCGAGATCCTTTATCTCAGTCATGTACCCTTGACAGGTTGTGAATGGCTAGTACTACAACCTAATCTAGGCATAAAGAAGCCAAATATAAGT
The DNA here is from genome assembly GCA_016271365.2 of Neoceratodus forsteri. Classification (NCBI taxonomy): domain Eukaryota; kingdom Metazoa; phylum Chordata; order Ceratodontiformes; family Ceratodontidae; genus Neoceratodus; species Neoceratodus forsteri. The sequence continues at coordinate 868,426,476 of CM028130.1, forward strand.
TGTGTATAAAACTCACCCAAAATAGGCATTGAAGGTCTTAAAAGACATGGCACTCATGGCATTTACACTTAATCATACTGAATTCATAGTGCTGGGTGACTTTAACTTAAATTGTTTATCCAATGCCATGATGTATAGAGATGTACTGGTGGATCACAATCTCTCTCAGGTCCTCAATGCCCCCAGCATACTGAACATTAAAATAGGGAATCACTCCTTCATTGATTGGGTTCTTGTCAGTAACCCAGCCAGGGTTAGACTGTACGGCCATCTGCTAGTCTCCATCAATGACCATTTTGTCATTTACTGCCTCTGGCACAACAGTGCAGTGCATAACCCAATCCCAAAGGAAGTTTCCCACTGCAGCTGTAAAGATTTTATCCTGCAGGCATGCAAAGCTCACCTTGAATTAACAGATTGATCCTTTATAGATCCAATCCCTGATGTAAGTTTTCTTCATCGCCAAATTCACAAAACTGCTCAGCAAACACCCCCCCAACCAAGTGTAGAGTAAAAAGCCTAAATTCAAATTGACTAAATAATGACCTTTTCAAATTAATGAAGGATAACAATTCTGCATAGGATGTGTACAAACAAAATCACACTCCCAATCCAACTGGGAAGCCTACAAATACCTAGGAAGTAAATGCAAGCATGAACTCAATCTAGCCAAGAGTTTATACTTTAAAACACAGCAAGAAACCACCCTAAGTTACCCCCCAAAAATGTCTGGACATGGATAATTAACATTCTAAACTCCAGAACTACTGAGGCCCCCATGACTGTTGAAGTTGATGGCACTAAACACACCAATACGAAGTCGGTGTCAGACTTGTTTAACAAACATTTCTGTAATGTGGAAAAGTTTAATAATCCCAACACCAGTGGGGTAGGAGCCCAAAATGTTGCATACAAGCCAGGCTCGGATATGTACGCTCCTTAGTTCTACCTAAAAAGAGCCACATCTAAGGAAGTCCAGAAACTGATGGCCTGCTAAAATACTGATAAATCTACTGGCAGCAATGGCTTACCTCCCATATTCCTCAGGTTAGCTCTGTCACAATTTGTGAGACCAATCACAAAAATGTTTAACCTCTCATTTGAGACAAAAGCAGTCCCTGACATTTGGAAACTGTCCACAGAAGTACCCCTTTTCAAAAAAGCCAAAAATACTGCCTTAGACAGTTACAGGCCTATATCCATATGCTTGGTCCTAGAAAAGGTGCAAGACAGGATAGTACATAGCCAGCTAATAAACCATATATAAATAAGCCACGCTGGGCTAGCCATCGGACTGCTGCTGTGCTACATATTTTATTTGTATTAGTTTTGCTTTTATTTTGTTATTTTTGCTTCGTTTTGTTTCGTTTTGTTATTATTTTCTTATATTTATTAATTACATTAAGTTTATGCGGCTTGGTTATTTTCCATTGATTCGAGAAGTTTTTTTGTGTTTGGACCTGACATATCTTGGGTTCTGGCTTGGGTCCTGGCTCCTGAATTGCTCTTCGTTTGACTGTTCGAGGAAGTCTGGGGCGGAGGGTCAGTGGAATCTATCGACTGTTGGATCTGTACTTCCGAGCTTCTTTTGGAGTACTTGGCGGTTGTGAAAGTTCAATGTTCGAGATCAGGTGGAGCTGTGGAGTGTTGGGGCTTGCTTTTGTGTTTGCCCCTTCTCTGTTCTACACGCTTTGCCTTTCGTCGCTGGAGCTGCTGGTGGATACTGCTTCCGGGTACTGATCCTGATACTGCTAGTCTCTGTGCTTCGGGTATCTAGCTGCAGTTTGTTGGAGTGGTGGACCTTTCTTCATTCGTTTCTTAATAATGTGATCTACCTGGGTCTACTTGAGGCTCCCATGGATTTGTAAGAGTGAGACTTATTTTTAACAAGTTGAGACTTACCGGTATTGAGGCTTATTGATTTCGGCCCTCTGGCACTACTGGGTTGTTTGTTGGTGATTTACGCAGGGGTTGGGATTGGGGCCTTCTGGAGAATCGACCTTTGTCCCATTCCCCTAGGCTCCAAGTGGGGTCAGTCGAAGGGCTGATATGACTTGGAGCCGTAGCAGTGGGTCACCACTACGGCTAGGTAGCTGCCTCTGGGTCAGTCGGCTGGACCATGCGGTTGTAATATGCTTATTCTTTGAAACCCGATTGATTTGGAACTTTCATACTGGGAATCTCGGATGGTACTTTGGTTCTGGGTATGTTTAATGGATGTGTGTCCAGTATTGTCTGACCTTGGAAGTATAAAGAAGTGCAAAGAAGCAGTGTGAAGAAGACTTTTCAAGATAAGTGACTCTGGTCTTAATTATTGCTTTTTGAATTTTTTGAAATTAATTTTTTGGTGGCCTACTGGGCTTATTTTATTTTTGTGATGTTTAAGTTATTCTGTGGGGAAAATTTTAAGCAGTGAGAGTGCTTGTTATTATCTTATTTTCCACCCGTCCGGTCCAGTGAGAGAGTTCCGGCGGGTGGTTTATATATTTTTCCCTGTACATATTTATTTATTGTATTTTTCTTTTGTTGTTATAATTGTTTTATTTTTTGTACCTTGGTCGTGAGAGGACTGTGGGACTTAAAGTAATTTTTGTGATTGTTTAATTATTTGACCATAATACTGTTTTATTTTGTTTTTGGTGGGTGGTAGTGTTTTTATTGTTTAATTTGTTATATTTGGTTTTAATTTTTAGGAGCAGCCTGATGTGCTTGTCTGTTCCACCTGTTGTCCGTTACTTGGCCTCCGCTCTCTGCACCCTCCGCCCCTTCTTCTCCCCCCCTTACCAACCCAGGTTTATCATCGCTGTAGGGCTTTGGGGCTAGTGCGAAGGGGGGGGGAGGCGAGGGGATGCTGGAGGCTGTGGACAGTGGAGTGAGTGTTGCTCTCCCATTGGGGTGGTTAGGCCTCGAAGACGCCCTGGGCCGAAATGGATTCTGGAGCGTGGTAACCCCATTCTAGTTCCCATACCCAAGGGCACCTCTTCTTTTAGAGGGCAAGTGGTTGGGACAATTCGTCACCCTCGTCCCACTCGGGCGCTGTTGTGCAATGCCAGATCTGTCTGCAATAAGACTGCTCTTATAGTGGACTTTGTTGCTAGGGCAGATCTGGCTTGCATTACTGAGACCTGGTTGGATGGGAATGCGGCCCCAATTTTAGAGGCCGCTGTTCTCTCCGGGTTCTGGGTGATACATCGCCTGAGATTGGACCGCGGGAGGGGGAGGGTAGCGGTCTGTTTCAAGACCGAATTAGGTCTAACTGAAGTTCCAGTAGAGGAGGCCAGATCATTTGAATGCACTGTGGTAGCTGGGGTGGGATGCAGGATTGCTCTCATCTACCGTCCACCCGGGGATGAGAAGCTTTTCCTGCAGGAAATAGCAGATTTCGCCACCGACATGGCCTTGGAAGCGCCCAGATTGATGGTGCTGGGTGATTTCAATGCTTGGGTCGACGATAAATCTTCACTTTTTAGTCAACATTTCCTCCAGGCGATGTCATCTCTTGGCTTCACTCAGGTTGTTTCCACAGCTACTCACAAAGGAGGTCACTCTCTTGACCTGGTCTTCCTCCTGGGGATTGAGGCATCTGACTTGGTGGTGGAACCGGTCGGTTGGTCTGATCATTACTCAGTTGGATTCAATTTTGTGGCCCCCCTGGGTAGGTCGGCTCCTGTGGAGTTGGTCAAATACTGTCGATTGTGGGATGTTGTCCCTGAAGACCTGATGGTGGTTATTGACCTCTCGTTGTGTGACGAATTATGCTCTGATCCTGAGCGGCTGGTGGTGGCCTATAATGGGGCCATCTCAGCTGCCCTTGACCAGATTGCTCCATCCCATGTTCGCCCCCTTCCGCGCCGTCCTGTCGCCCCTTGGTTTGATAGGGCATTGAGAGGGTTATGGAGGTTGGGGCGCAGGTTGGAGCATCGCTGGAGGAAGACTGCCTCGGATGCCAACCATCTCATTTTGCTAGAGCATTACAAGCTCTATCAATCAGAAATTTCCTGTAAGAAGGCAGAATTCCTGTCCAGGGAAATCTCTGTCGCTCGGAATCGACCGGCTCAGCTCTTCAGAACTGTTGACAGACTGTGCAACCCAGCCTGTTGGCAGGTCCGTCGAGTTTTTATGCAGATTGACTGCAAGGAGATCGCTCGTTTCTTTGCGAATAAGGTGGAAGACATTCGGAGGCAGTGTCCCCAACCTCACTCCAGGGTAGTTGCAGTTGATCAGTATGCTGTCCCTGAGCCCAGAGTTTCCTGGAGTTCCTTTGATCCTCCTGACCTCGTGGAGACTATGAGGATTATCTCTGAGATGCGCCCAACCTGTTGTAGTTTGGATCCGGTTCCCACTTCCTTGATTATAGGATGTAGTGAATTTATTGGCCCGGTCCTTGCACGGATTATTCGGTGTTCGTTGGAGATGGGAGTTTTCCCTAGCTCTCTGAAAGAAGGGGTGGTGACTCCCCTTTTGAAGAAAGCTTCCTTAGATCCGAATGACCTTGCTAACTACCGTCCGATCTCTAACCTCCCTTTTGTGGGGAAGGTTACTGAAAAGGTTGTGGCGGCTCAACTTGATAACCATTTGACCATCCATAGTCTATACGAGCCTCTCCAGTCAGGTTTTCATAAGACGCATAGCACTGAGACTGCTCTAGTTTGGATGCTCAATGATCTCCTGATGGCGAGAGATTGGAGACATCGTTCTATTCTGGTTCTCCTTGATCTACCATCAGCTTTTGATACTGTGGATCATGGGGTCTTGCTCGAGCATCTGAGGTCCATCTGTGGGCTTTCTGGTGTTGTCCTCAGATGGTTTTCATCTTACCTCCTGGGGAGAACACAGAGAGTGGTCTCTGGTTTACATTCCTCCAGGGCTTTCTCTCTCCCCTGTGGGGTACCTCAGGGTTTGGTGCTCTCCACCATGTTATTCGCAGTATATATGCTACCCCTCAGAGACACTGTAAGATGGTATGAGCTGAGGTTTCATTGCTATGCAGATGATACCCAGCTCTACCTGTCTTTCGCACCTGACCAGGCTAGTGCTATCTCGGTGCTGAATAATTGCCTCGTTGATATCCAAGACTGGATGAATGTCAGTGGTTTAAAGTTGAACCCGGGAAAGACTGAGGTTATGGTGGTGGACCCCAGTCACAGGGTTTAGGGTTTAGGGATTAGGTCCCCCTCTGGATTAGTTCTTGGGGTAGATCAGATCCCTACCTCTGATCGGGTGTGTAATCTGGGTGTGGAGCTTGACACTGGCTTGACCCTTCGCTATCAGGTGTCTGCAGTAGTCAAGACTTCTTTTTTTTTCATCTGAGAAACATCTCCAGTATTAAACACCTGGTTCCACCAGGCGATTTGCCGGTTTTGGTCCACGCCTTTGTGACATCTCGTCTTGATTATTGCAACTCCCTTTACCTAGGGCTTGCTGGGGTTGATATCTGCCACTTGCAGCTTGTGCAGAATGCTGCAGCACATCTGTTGACTGGGGTGTCTAGGAGATCTCATATCTCCCCTGTGCTGCGCACTCTGCACTGGCTGCCTATACAGTGGCGGATCACCTTCAAAGTGGGTCTTTTGACCTACAAAGCCCTACATGGGTTGGGTCCCGACTACCTGAAAGAGCTTCTGGTTCCTTACATCCCTCTGAGACAGCTTCGCTCAGCTGACGAGGAGTTGCTGGAGATTCCGAGGGTAAATTTGAAGTCTTCTGGAGCCCGTGCTTTCAGCTTTGTGGCACCCACCCTTTGGAATTCTCTGCCCCGCCAGCTCCGAGAAAGTTCAATGGTGGATAGTTTTAAGAAGGCCTTAAAGTCTTTTTTATGGAATCAGGCACTCCCTGCAGTATTTTAAATTGTTTTATATTTTGTGGTTTTGTTGATAATGTTTGTACTGTTATATGGAATGTCATGATGATTTGTACAGCGCCTTGAAATTTTGAAAGGCACTTATTCAAATAAATTTTATTATTATTATTATATTATTACTCAGACCAGCTCAAACTCCTCTGCAAGGAGCAGAATGGTTTCAGAAAGTGATGGAACCTGCACTGCTTTGTTCGGCTTTGTAAACTCAGTGCACCAAGCTATTACCAAAGGGCTAATGATGGGCACAGTGTTTGTGGAACTGAACAAAGCTCTCAACCTGGTAGACAACAGTCTGCTTATTCAAAGACTTGGCACTATTGGTATGGGACCAGTAGCAACACAGTGGTTTTTGAGCTACCAACAAATAGGTCTCAGTCATTTAAGCTGGATAAGGTAATCTCAGATGCCAACAACATCACCTGGGATGTTCCACAGGGCTCTACACAAGGACCCCTCCTTTTCGGACTCTTCCTGAACAACCTGCTTATGACCTGCCAATTAGCCAAATCCCTGCTTTATGCAGATGATGCCATTGTCTATGTATATGGGAAAAATATATCTGAAATCAACAAAACCCTTGAGCTGAACTTCCACACTCTTCAATGCTGGGTCCTTAAAGATCAGCTTCCTAGTAGCTGCCTGCCCCAGCCCGTTCATTTCCTTACCTGACTGAAATTGAGCTGCTGATGTTTGGCAGAAAAAGTCCATCAAGTCACAAAGTTATATCTCTCATAATTTTGGAAATCGTAATACAGACGAAAAAAACAACAACTTCCTGGTTAGAAAAACACGCCCTCAGTTGTTTACGCTGCACCAGTTTGGGATGTCACAAAATGAAGGCTGCATGAGCCTATTATTCATACGGTTGGTATTTTCTAATTGATTGATACTCTTTAGTGCTGGGATTTTATATCAAAGTGATTGATCAACAATAGTCAACTATTAGTCAAATGATCATTTTGATATAATAAAATCCCAGCACTAAAGGGTATAAATATATTAGAAAATACCATCTCCATAGAACTGAATGGGGCACGCTCACACAGCCTTCATTTTGTGACATCACAAAACAGTGCTGCGTGGGCCAATGTGGGGGCATGTTTTTGTAACCGGGAAGTTGGTCTTTTTTTTGGCAGCATTACGATTTCCAAAATTACGAGGGATATAATTTTGTGAACTGATGGACTTTTTCTGCCGAATGTCAGTAGCTCAATTCCAGTCAGGTAAGGAATTGAACAGGCTGGGAGACAGTAGCAATGCCGACAGTAGGAACCTGCTCTTTAAAGAAAAGTTTATCAAGAATGTATGCAAGACTGAAGCTATGCTCGCTGGCTCTGCCTACAAAATTAAATGCCTCTCACAAGACCTCAACATCTCTACTCTGGATGGTGCCCAGCTCGAATCGATAGCTGATTTCAAGCATTTGAGTGTAATCCTCTATACTTGCCTCATATCGGAGGGCATGGGAGGGTTCAGTCAGATTTGAACTTGGGTCTCCAGGTTCATAGCTCTTACTACTATGTCACACTGTCTCCAGAAGAAAGAGACACCCAGGTTTGGGGTTCCAGTGGTCACCGAAGACTAGATGCATGGCACATCAGCAAACAGAAAGATGGATGCCAGGGATATTTTTTGATCGGGGTAGCAGAGCGGGATTGCTATACTGCAGTGGGAGGTACAGCCCTTTTGTTGGAGTTATGCCTCCTACTGCAATACTGCCAACTGGCTGGCCAGTAGTGGTACTGCAGCTGGGAGCTCAGGAGCAATTGGGTGGGCACAGCATGCAGATGTCAGTATGCTAGACATGTTGACACCTACCAACACTCTGAGCACATGCTCTTGTAGGGTGAGGCAGAGGTAAAAAGCTGTAGATCTACACAGATACTACCTCATGGTTGCTAGCCAAATATATCAGACAGCATCAACCAAGGCACTGGAAAGGCAGAGCACCACCTGAGGGTTCTGACTGAGTGGGACTTCTAGAAGAGTACACTCAGGTGAGCCACTGTGGCTGGAAATTAGCACCTGGTACAGACAGAAAAAGGCCCACTCTAGCAGGTGTTGAAAGGAGTAAAAAGTATGTTTATATAAACATAGTTAACGATCATAGAAAAAGACCACTGGTCCATCCACTGTGCCCAAAAAACCCTAACAAACCTAGGAACTACAGTGCATACAGGGTTCTAACCAGCACTATCCACCCCTATGCTCCCCACTGTACCGCTACCACCCTAAGCAAGCACTATAAGACCTTTACTGTGTTGCATCTGTGTTTGAAACCATTGATGGTTTGGTGTTCATGACATTACCTAGCAGATTGTTCCATGGCTCCACCCCCCCTTTTCGTAAAATAAAACTTTACTTATCTCTTGAACCTCTCACCCACAGTTTCCACTCTTGCCCCATGTTCTTGATCTCTACTTCTGCTAACTAGTTCCTTGCAGTTTACCTTGTTTATTACTTTCAGGAACCTGAAGGTATCTACCATATCTACCCTCTCTCAGCTGGCTTACAGTGAGTACATGATCATTGCTGTAAGCCGATCTTCATCAGCTCTAACCTGCTGGTCCAGAATCATTGTGGTCACCCTGTGTCACACCGTCTTCAGCTGTCCTTATCTTTCCTCAGGTAAAGACTCCAGAACTGTGAACAGTACTCCATGTGGGGCCTCACCAGTAATCTATAGAGAGGTAGTAATGCCTCCTCCCTTCTGCTGTCAATACCCCTTCCTATACATCACAGTGTCCTGTTTGCCTTACTGTAGACCTTGCTCCACTGGCTTGATTGTTTTGGGGAGTGACCGATGAGGACCCCTTGGTCTCTTTCCTCAGAGGTAATGCCCAGTTTTACCCCTTCCCCACATCCAGTACTCAGTGCTGGTGTTCTTGTTCCCTATGTGAATCACCGTGCAAATAAGCAATAATGACTGTAGTGATGGTCATTTCCTGGAGATTAACGACCAGCTGGGGGGGAGGGTGGCCCGAGGTGCAGCCAGTTGTTATTGAGAATATAAGTCTAATCACAGTAATGACCTTTTTGGTACTTTTTTGTTTTCTATACTGTTTTTGTTTCTGCGTGGTGAAGTGACAATGCCACGTGTCTTTATGGCTGCCACGTGGAGTGGTTTTCCATATTCAGGGAGGAATCATGCCATTCTATTTAAAAGATTTTTTTGGTGCGTGTTTTGGTGTACAAATGCTGACAAACTGGTCATTTTTTTTTTTATGTTTTATGTGTGATATTATTATAGTTGAATCATTTGTTTGGCAATAACAGAAATGCCACCACAATGTGGCTGCCATGCCGGGCATTTCTTAGAGATTTCAACCTGGCATGGTAGCCAATTAATGAGCTAGTTCAGCTCATGAATAATTAGACTTATAATTGTTAATACTGAATTTCAACTGTAAAACATTTGACCTCCTCTCTACCTTTTGCAAGTTTCTCTCTGGATCTCCCTAACCCCCTTGTCACTGTCTAGCCTGTGTTACATGAGGTCCCTGCACCCTAATTGATACCCTCAGAGGTACACCGTGGGCAGCTAATGCTTATGCATAGGTTGCACTAATACCTAGGGCTAAGGGCATCTACCGTATAAGAGTAGATTCCAGGATATGAATGCATATTATTGTAATCCACTTTACTTGCTAATGCACATATATTATACCATGTATTTTCTGTCTGTTTCTTACTTGTCAGATGCCAAGACACTTGTCCTTGAAGTAATTATAGTATGTAAGGCAACATTGCCATCCTTTGGTGATGTGCACCACTACACTTCGTTATGTAAGATTCTATATAAGAACTTCTTTGTTCTAAAACTGATGACTTTACAGAATTGTATAATGTTATCTTGGACCATGGAGCCACCGCTAATTTAGCCAATAAGGCTCATCTCTGTAACTAGAAATGTTTCTATCTTACAGTAACCATAGTAATGATCATAGGTATATAATGTAATGCACAGGATTTACACCTCGGAGACCCGAGAGATCCCAAGAGACTACAGAGAAACCTCGAGGTGTAGGGAACGGTTAGCACTGGCTCCCGGTTTGTATTGGTAAGAAATGCTTAGGACAACTGTGATTTATCCCTTTTATAGTAATAAACTCGTTTATTACTTAAAAGCAACTTGTCTGTGATTACTTGCATTTCCAATATCGTCAAGAATCTGAAGGTGAGGTTTAGACCTCTCAACAAATTGGCGACCGTGTGCAGGTGATATTTGGTATTTGTAAGTTCTCACTTGTTGCTTAAACTTTGATCCTTTCCCACGGGGACTGTAGGTGTACATTCCTGTATCTCCTCTCCCGTTTTTACAAAACCAGCTTGTAGTCACTTGCAAAGTCTGGCTGACTTTTTGGGTGTGGTCGATGCCGTCTCGACCCACTTCTCTACGCTGCTTTGGAAGCCTCTGAAGCGAGGTTTCGCACCCTTGATCTGCAGATCGTATCTCTTAAGCAAGAGATGGGTTTACAGGAAACAGAATGTATTAGACTGCAGCAGAACTTGGAATCTGAACTCCAAACTCTGCGAAATGAAAAGGATTCACTATTGCATCATTCAGCACAGGCTGGTGAACAAGAAATGTGTACTTTGAAGCAGGAGTGTGAAAGTTTCAGACAGGATAAGAGTCAAGTTGTGCAAATGAATGATTTGTTGAGTGCTGCGAATGCACAGTTGAGTGACAAAATGGGTGAGCTTCAGGATGAGATCAACCAGGTACATAATGATTTAGAAATAGCCTATAGGGACAATCACGAATTGAGTGCTGCATACTGAGTTTTGCAAAAACAGAAGCAGGATCAGGTTGATATTGATGTTGCAAGTGTGAATCATGATGAATGTAGATCTAAGATGGCAAAACTGCGCCATCAGTGAGAGGTTTTGGCTGGCCATGTTAAGGCAATGGGAGGTGTAGCCCCTGCCTTTCACTTGTCATCGGAATAGGAGTTATCTGATGATGATGTCTCACAGTACAGTGCCCAGTCATGCCCCTACTATGGCCCAGAATCCCCACCCAGCCATCCACAGCATGGCGGGTCCCAGCCCCCAACTCCCCAGGTCAAACATAGATGACATCGTGATGCTCATCATGGGACATGCCAACATGGCAGTGCCCATGATGGGGGGCAGGCTCAAGCCTGGTCCCGATGGCGCCTCCGGTAATCGTTATTAGTGTGGAAGACAGGCAAGAGATAGAAACCATGATTGATATTGCATTAGGTAGTGTCCCTCTTCCTGAAAGGAGTATGAAAGCTATTAAAAGTCAGATTCAACAAATTTTCCATGAAGCTGGCACTCAAGAAGGTGTTGTTCGCACTGCAGCAGAAGCGGCAGCTTGCGCAGCCTTGGATGGTGCGCGAGACGCATTACCTGTGCCTGATCGACCACCTACTAATCCCCTACAAATGGCCTACTCTGTCCAGCAAATTGCTGACAGTATCAGTCGGATGAGCCCATCTGACAACCTCAGCTGTCACTTGGATAAGGTGCGTTCTAAATGCAAGGTGCTCAGCCTCGCTGCAGAATATCAGGTCCAAATACTACGCCAGACCATCGATCCTGGTTTATGAGCCAAACTCCCTGAAGCAGTTCACCAGGATGGGAACGCTACCTTTGACGAGGTTACAGCTGAGCTAATTTCCGCTCATAGCCCAGGTGTAGTAGGAGTGATTCTGGCATACCCCATAAAGCAAAATGCAAAAGAAAGCCCAGCGACCTACCACCAGAGACTCTGGATGGCCTACCAAGCAGGAAAACACCTGGCACAAGAAGCTGCAGATGTAGATCTTATTGAATATAAGACCTTGTTCCTTAGGAACATGATCCCAGCAGTAAGAGAAAAGGTAGAGCCAACCACTTACCCAAATATGGATAGGTTTGCCGATATTCTTCGGAAAACTGAGAGGGTGTATCAACTGTACATCCGTGATTTGGGTTCCAGTTCCAAGAAAGTAGCTGCCGTGGAACCCGTCTCCAGGACTACGACACACTATACAGTGGAAGGGCAGGCCCAACACCAGTAGACTAAACATCCATCAGCCCCTCCAGCTGGTAACCAACAAAACCCCCAACAGGCCCAACAACAACAACAGCAGTGGGGTGGGAACCGGAATTGGCCTAAGAAGAGGAGGCATAAGGGCAGAGGAAAACCATCACAGAGAACGGGTCCTTCATATAGGGAGATAGCTGAAGAAAATCTAAAATTCCGAGAGCTCCTGGGACAAGTGCACTCTGTAGCAGATGCTGTTCCTGCGCAGACCCTTGTGGCAGTACAACCGGTGGTCCACGCCACAACCGGCCATGAAGATACCGGAAGCACAAGCCCTCAGGCCCATACAAGCCTGAACCCAAAAGCTCCTCCATATATCACATCAGTACAGCACTGTGAAGTCATTCATGCAAGTCAGGCCCAACCTCTGCATGCTTCTGGCAATACGGATTGACAATTACAGGCCCCAGTCCATATTGTAAACAAGCTGGTCTTGGATACAAATGGAAGGCCCTGCACTGAGGCAGAGATCGGAGGCCGCCAACTAGTAGTCCTACTGGATGCAGGTGCAGCTGTATCTGTTCTACATGATGAACACCCAGACACGTCCTCTTGGTCTACTGGATGGAAGACCAATATGACAGGAGTTGATGGTTCTAGGCTACCTGCATACCGTTCTCTACCCTTACCGGTAGAGCTAGGCCACCTGAAGGCCTCACATACTTTCCAACTGATGGTACTGCATGATCATCCTAGTATCATAGGAATTGATTTCCTTGCACCACACGGCTGTGTGGTGAATCTAGCTAACATGCTACTGATACAGATTCAGGATCAATACCATGCCATCTTGATTCCTGACTCACATGCTGTTGCAACAGTATCTATCAATGACAAAGAGTATGATGTCATAGATTTGTTCAAGAATCATGAACTTTTCCCAAAACTCTTACCTATTCTGCAATGACATTTGGAAGCGTTTGCAGTTAACAAGCATGACTGTGGTAGGATGCACACTGTCATTGAGGTGCCCGGTCCGGCACATGAAAGGCAAAGGCAATACCCTTTTCCAACTGAAGCCTTGCCTTCCCTTAGAGAAATGATCAAGTCACTCCTTAAACAAGGAGTAATCAGAACTTGTGCTTCTACTGCCAACTCCCCAGTATGGCCCGTGAAAAAACCCACAGGTGCCTGGAGACTTACTATTGACTACAGAAAACTGAATCAGATCACTCCCAGTTGTTCCCCAACTGTTCCATCAGCACCAGATGTGCTCCGACTCCTAACACCTGACTAGAAATGGTTCAGTGCCCTGGACATTTCTAATGGTTTTTGGTCATTGCCATTGGCCCTCAAGAGTCAATATAAGTTTGCCTTCACCTTTGAAGGATGATTGTACACGTGGACTTGCTGCCGCAAGGATTCCATAACAGTCCATCCCTCTTCCATCTCCACATGATGGACGCCCTACAGAGTTTCTCTACCCCCCAATGTCTCCTACAGTATGTGGATGACCTGTTGCTGGCTACGGCCATGCAGGAACAACATCTGGATCTCTTGGATGAACTACTGACTCTCATCCAGAGAGCAGGCCTGAAATGTAACCCAGCAAAAGCACAATTGTGTCAGAAGGAAGTATTCTTTCTGGGTCTGAAAATAACTGACTAAGGTCAAAGCCCTACCTAGAAAAAGGTACAGGGATTACAAGACTTGCCGTTGCCTACCAGTGTGGCGACTCTTTGAAGGTTTCTAGGTATGATAAACTATTTGAGAGATTTCATTTGTGATTTTCCTCAGAAAGCTGCCCCTCTGTATGAACTACTCAAAAAGGATGTTCCATGGACTTGGGGTCCTGTTCACACCCAGGCTGTGACATCATTGAAGCAGGCTCTGGCTTCTGCCCCAGCACTGGTTAACCCCAATCCGGCACTACCATTCCATCTTGAGTGTGCCACCTCTGATATTGCCATATCTGCAGTGCTGGCCCAGAAGGTGCATGGCACCTTGAGACCCATTGCATATGCATCACAGCTCTTGACTCCAGTGGTGCAGAAGTATGGCTTTTGTGAAAGGAACCTTCTGGCCACCTATTGGGCTGTCAAGCACTTCTTGTATATCATTGGGTACTCACCATTGATCGTCAACACTAATTACATGCCAACTACCTTTTTGCTTTCAGAGTGAAGGATGGGTCAGTCTCTAACACTAGGCTGACACACTGGTCACTTCTCCTCCAGGACAGAGATATCCAGGTCCACCCGACCACAGTTCCATCTCTGCTAGCTCATGGTCTCCTTTTTCAGGGAGAACCCCATGACTGTACACTACAGTCACCTGATCTTCCAGATCCAGGTCCTTTCCTCCAAGCCATGCCATAAGTAATTCAGAGTACCTCTTTGTGCCATATCTTTACTGATGGTTCGGCATCCTACTATCAGGGAGAACAGATTGCAGGGATAGGCATTTTGGTAATATACCCTTATGGAAACACTGTTAAAATATCCAAACGCTGTAGTGTAGCTTCATCACAGTATGCAGAGATGGCAGCAGTAGCTTGTGCTCTTGAGTTCATCTGGCATGGAACTCAGGATATTATTATCTTTACAGACTCTAACTGGGTCTGTTGTTCCCTTACGTAATTTCTTCCTTTCTGGCAGAAGAACTCCTTCCTCTCTTCTGACGGCAGCCCTGTGAAATACAAAGAATTGGTAATATACATACATGCATTGGCACAAAAGTTCACACACAAACTTTATGTTCACTAGGTTAAAGCGCACTCTCTTCATGACCCCTATCATGCTTTCAATGACACCGCAGACACCCTTGCTAATGAAGGGGCCTGAGGGGGGGACATCTGGATGATGGACCACCCAGAGGCTAATGCAGCTGTACATGTTGCAGCCCTCAAGAAGAAATCTGAGTCTTTTTCCCCCCTGGACCTCTCAGCGGCCCAACATTTGGACACTGAACTTATAGAGGTGTTCAGATTCCTTGACAAAGGTACTGAAGAAAGACTACCTACACATAACCCATACCGAAGGCATGAAGGTAAGTTGCACTTATCCCCTGATGACAAGCTCATTTGGTTTCAACCAGATGACACTACCACCAAGTTGTGGGTAGACCCCAGACACCTAAGATCTGAATTTTTGTACTAAGTACACGATACTTCTACTGGTGGACACCAAGGAGCAGAAAACACTCTCCAATGACTCAAGACCATTGACTGGTGGCCTGGTATTACCAAAGATGTTAAACAATACATAGACAATTGCCTTGTTTATGCACAAAACAATCCCATACCTACAAAACAAAATGCCAAATGTTTACCACAAAGACATTCTGGCCCTTGGCATGCCATTCAAATTGATTTTATTGGCCCTCTGACCAATACCAGTAGAAACAACAAGTATGCTCTTGTGGTAACCGACCTATTCTTTAAGTGGGTTGAGGCTTTCCCCATTAAGACATGCACCACAAAGACAACTGCCAAAATCCTGGTGGAACAGATTTTCTCTAGGTGGGGCCTGCCTCTTAAGGTAGACTCTGACAAAGGAACTAGTTTTACAGGTGAGTTGATGAAAGAGTCCCTTGAACTCCTTGGAGTTCAACAAAAATTCCACATACCTTAGTATCCCCAATCTTCAGGTCAAGTAGAAAGAGCCAACAGAAGGATTAAGCAAATGCTTTCCAAATTCATTGAGGACAATCCCAAAACCTGGGATTCCCTGTTGCCTTTACTCCTTATGGCAATCAGAGGCACACCATCAGCCACTACCCAGCTGACACCCTTTGAGGTGATGACTGGTAGACAGATGAGATTACCTGAACACTTGCTGTTTGACCTGCACACCCCCACTGCAGACTGCGTGTCCGTGGACCAGTATGTGGAAAAACTTAGAAAAGACCTCATACACACACACTTGTATGCTGCAAACTGCATGGGCAAAGCCCAACAACAATCCAAAATACATTTTGACAAACACGCACAAGAAGTGGATTGGCTGGTTGGAGATCAAGTAATGGTACTTTGATATGCACATCCTGCCCACTCCTTCTCCAACAAATGGGAAGGCCCATACCCCATTGTCAACAAGTCAGTCCGGCAGTCTATCAAGTTAGATTCCTGCACAACAAACTGACTGACAAGTGGTTGCATGTAAACCAGTTGAAACAGTACAAAGGAACTTAACTTACTTTTCCTAACCCCATTGGGTGGAATTGTACTAATACACTAATCTTTGATCTTCCTTTTCAGATACACTGACAAGATGGCTATCTTGTTCCTATATTTCCTCCTTTCAGGAGTGATCCCCTGCGTCCAAGGCACAGTACCAGACCTCCTCCAACAACTGGATCCTCCAGCACCTCCTACAGAGGGAGTTTCCATCAAAATAACAGATACCATGATCACTGTCCAGGGAGGTTCCAATGCTTAGCTCACTGCCTCGGTCATTGCTCCTGACAAGTCTACCCTTCAGATTGAGTGGCAAACCACATCACAAGGACAAATCCTCCCTGTGGCCAAACTCTCCAAAGGAACTTTTCAGGGTTGGCCCAATGCTAAATTATCCTCAAATGGTTCACTGTCCCTGTTACAAACTGCATTAATTTAAGACATTCTGGTTTGTACAATATTACTGCCTTAATAGATCCTTCTTACTGTAATTCTCTATCCAAAGATTCCGCTCACAGATTTTGTGCTGTACACCACATGGCCTCTGCTGCCATGTATCTCTCTGTATTACTGCCCACTGATAAACAGCTTTTGGAATGTCCAAAACATAATCCTGGTCCCCGGAGTGGTCTCACAGCCACTGCCCTCCCAGGTTCTTTGATTAATAATTTACAGTTTATGTATATACCTGTTTTGTTTAACCTTACTTACTGGAATATGAAAGAGTTTGGTATGTGTCACAATACTAACACATCTACATTTTATAGTACATTACTACTTGATAGTTTAGCTGCATTTCAGATTCGTACAAAGGATCCCTTCACTGGGGTCTATTCTACTGAACATAGAGGTAATTTTAGGAGAAAAACCCCTCCTGGCACTTTGAATCATAAACGTAACAAACGTGAAGTTAACAGTTCTGATGTTACAGGTGCTACAGGCACTGTCACAGGTCTTTTTGGTACTGCTATGTCTATCTGGAATAAAGCAGACATTGCTGCTATTAAAAGTCATTCTGCCAAGTTTTCCACTGGCTTGGTTAACAAAGTTTTACCTCCATTATTGCATGGTGTGAATGGCCTTAGGAAGAAAGATACACTGTATACAACATGCACGACATTGCTAAAGCATTCACTGATTTAAAAGATAAGATTAATGCACTTATACAACAAAACAATACAGAAGCTGATAAACAATACATTGCTAGGGAAATACTCTGCTCTGTTTATGGCTCATACATTCTCACTACCATCAACAACCTCTTCCTTGATTTAGAATCTGGAAGAATTCCTGACATCATACATGGTATTGTCCAAAATCTAAAACTTCTAATTGTGTTTCCATGTGTATGCAACAGACTTTATCTATTCCTCTCTCCACAGTGAGAAATTTGGGGTTTATGACCAGACACCCTAATACTGGTCCTTGTTTCTCTACTAAGAAATGTTCCATAACAGATACCATGTTTGTTTCTTTTACTGTCTCCTTACCACGTTTTGATCCCACTACAGCTTTGTTCAACAAGTTTGCACTGACACATTCTATTGGGCATTTGGATGAAGATATCTACAGAGAACGCCTGGATCTACCACCTTTACTGGTCTACCATTCTTTCTTGGATGCCTGGGTGGCACCGCACACAGACTGCTGTCCGAAAAAGCAATACATCTACCTGTGCCGATGTGATTTGTTTGATGTTATATGCCCTGTTTGTGGCTACTGTCCAGACAGCATTGATTGGACTTTCACTATGGATGATGACATCACTGAGAATGGCACCAACTCTTTCGACTCGACTTTGTCTCTGGATCAGTTTACCAACCGTATCGTGAGGAAGCTCATCGCCTGTCAACACGCATTTCTAAGATGACTTACACATGCCCTGTCCAGTTGCAAAAGTGGAGACTGCCTACTGTGTGTTTACAGTACAATTCAGATGGTGAATACTGCGTCGTCACAAATTACAAGGCTTATACATATGGTTCTATTACTTGTACTATTGATTACCCCAACTTCTGCTTTGTCCCCCACCAGAAGACTGTTATTGGACATACTGTTATAACCCCCATCCCCCTTATGGATGCAGACATTATTGATGGTAACCCAGATTATCTACTCACACTGTCAGAATACTTGCCATACTTTAACGTACACATAGACCCACTTACTCTTACACTGAAATCACTTTTAGATAGGAAGGACACACACCTCATTCACATCAGCAATAATATTACCAAAGCCAACGAAGCTGTTTTTGACCTGATTAATGGTGGAGATATGAATAATGCCTTGACTAACACTTGGTTAGAGATTACTTTTAAGGATTTTGTTATTATACAAGCATTTTTGATATTCATTTTGATTATTATGCTTTGCTGCCTATGATGTACACTACGCCAACACCGTGAGCAGCTCAAGTTCCTTTACAAGGTTCGTGCATTGGGATTGTAAACGACTGCTGCTCCTCTCCTTTCCCTATGATATGCCTGTGTTGCCTTTGGAGGCAACAAGGGGGGGAATTGTTACACAAGGTCCCTGCACCCTAATTGATACCCTCAGAGGTACACCGTGGACAGCTAATGATTATGTATAGGTTACACTAATACCTAAGGGCATCTACCGTATAAGAATAGATGCCAGGATATGAATGCATATTGTTGTAATCCACTTTGCTTGCTAATGCACACATATTATACCATGTATTTTCTGTCTATTTCTTACATGTCAGATGCCAAGACACCTGTCCTTGAAGTAATTATAATATGTTAGGCAACATTGCCGTCCTTTGGTGATGTGCACCACCACACTTCGTTATGTAAGATTCTGTATAAGAACTTCTTTATTCTAAAACTGATGACTTTACAGAATTGTATAATGTTATCTTGGACCATGGAGCCACCTCTACTCTAGGCAATAGGGCTCATCTCTGTAACTAGAAATGTTTCTATCTTACAGTAACCATAGTAATTATCATAGGTATATAATGTAATGCACAGGCTTTACACCTCGGAGACCTGAGAGATCCCAAGAGACTACAGAGAAACCTCGAGGTGTAGGGAACGCTTAACACTGGCTCCTGGTTCGTATTGGTAAGAACTGCTTAGGGCAACTGTGATTTATCCCTTTTATAGTAATAAACTCGTTTATTACTTAAATGCAACTTGTCTGTGATTACTTGCATTTCCAATATCGTCAAGAATCTGAAGGTGAGGTTTAGACCTCTCAACACCTGCCACAAAGCTTAGTGTAGTCTGCAAAGTGATGCATTTTTCTTTTTAAAAAAGAAAACTGTTCATATGTTTTTATTACAAAGTGGTCATCAGTGTGTAAATTAGTACAAATCTTACATGTTAATAAATGCAGATTTGTAGGTTTGTAAACTTGTTCAAAATGAAGAACCAGTGAGAACCTTTTCTGGTCCTAACTAGAATGAGGTGTAAATTGAACTCAGAATGGTCTTCATTTTTTTTCTTAGCTTTAAATATTTTTCTGTCTTTGTGTCCCCTTATTTATTATTACTGAGTCTATTTATTTTTAATTGTATCCTCTTTTTGTCCCACAGGCAACCTAACCTTTGGCTCTATCCTGCAAACTCCTGCCTCACCTCAGCCATCTCCAGACCGATACCCCCGACTTACCCTTCTAGGTGGGACTAATGCCCGATCCAGCTCATCTCTGATGGGAAAGGTGATGCCTCCCTGTCTTGCCCCCCAGGGTGAAGTTCTGGGCAGGATGGTGCAGTGGAACTGAGACTGATCGGTGGAGGTGACTGAGGCCATTAAGGTCCCGGTGCCAGGTGCACGTTATCTATGGCAGTCTGTGAGCTATTTCTTGGACTGCCCCAGGGGCAGGGACATGCAATGATGCCTGCGTCCATCCTGCCCCTCTGGAACTAGGCACCGTCAGCTTGTGTTACCCCCAGCCTCCACCAGGAGTCTCTAAATGCCAGACATGCACCCAACCCTCCCCCCAGAGAAGGAGAGCTGCCTAGTGGGCACTCTATGCTTTTCCCCCCAGTCGGCCCTCTGGCTCCTGTGTCCATTCCCAAACCCGGGTTGCTGCATCGCAGGTGGAAATCCAACTGCTGCGCCATTGGGCCGGCCTCTTACTGAGGCTATTTATAGAAATGCATTGTCTTTGTTCCCCAGAAATCTCTTTATCCTGCCTCTGTCCCCATTAAAGTCATACTGCTCTATGGTGATGCATATAGGCATAAAAATCGACTGGCCAAGTACTCACTTGTGGGAGAGCAGATAAAGCAAACAGAACAGGTAAGGAATCTGGGGATTATAATATCAAACAACCTTAGGGTAAGTGACAAATGCAGTAAGATGTTTGGCAAAGCTAACAGAATGATGGTGTGCATAGGAAGGGGCATACCTAGTAGAAAAATGGAGGTGCAGATGCCATTATAAAAGACCATGTTTAGACCGCACCTAGATTACGAGGTATGGTTCCAGAGGCCTCCTTTAAGAAAGGACATAGATGTAATAGAAAAGGTTCTCAGAAGGGCAACAAAGATAGTGCAGGGTATGCAAGGGAAACTATATGAGACAAGATTGAGAGAAATAAATCTGTACCCACTGGAGTTTAGAGAGAGAGAGGAAACATGATAGAGACATTCAAGTACATGAAGGGAATAAATAAAGTGAGGGAAGGAAGTCTGTTTAAAATGAAAGACAGAGTTAAAACAAGATGTCATACTTTAAGATTAGAAGGAAGAAGATTTAAAGGTAATGTAAGGGGGAGATATTTCACTGAGAGGGTGGTTGAACTATGGAACAGATTACCTGAGGAGGTGGTAGGTGTCACAATGGTGGAGAGATTCAATACAGCATGGGATACACAAATGGTGTTGATTAGAGGACACAGGATAGACTCCTTGTGCACAGGTGACAAGTAGGGGAGGGGGAGATGGGCAGACTGGATGGGCCATTATGGTCCTTTTTTGCTAACACATTACTATGATACTATGCCATCACAGTCTGTTGCTGTGGCACATGCCAATTATTATAAATCACACAAACAGTAGGTTATCATGGGAAAAGCAGAATGAGATGTACTCTGTGCACAAAGATCCTGTTTTCATGTAAATGTCCTCAGTAACAAAGAATGAGGGAACATAAATACAGAAAATTAATGAGATATACAGTATGTTGAACTGTGGCAGAATATTCTGTTTTAAAAATAGTTCCTGGATACTGGGAAATGTCTTAGAATTAGCAATTATGTGACCAGCCCGATGGCCTAGTGGTTAAGGTGCTTGCCTTCCACCAGGTGGACCATGGTTTGATTGCTAGCTTGTGGTCCCAGTCTGTAGTGACAAGAGAAAAAAAGGGCAGTCCAATGGACACTCAATCATCTCTGGGGAATGTCACCTGTAGTCCCCACAGAACTGCTGCCCCCTGGTGCACATCTTAGTTCTTCCTCCACAACAGACATTGCAGATTTTAAGGCAGTCCACTGGTGGGAGGGGTCTGAGGTGTTGACACCAGGCTCTGCTCCAGACATCCTGCCCCAGTTGAAGCACTGTGGGATGGACCCACTGTAGTAACAGTTGCCTCCTCTTAACAATGGAGGCCTTTCTCCTACTCCCGATCCATGCCATTTGTTATACAGGAGTGTGGTAATGGCAGAAAAGAGGTGTAGACTGGAATTTTTGCTCAATAAAGTGGTGTTTCATTACATTTGATTTGGGAACCCAGCCAACCCTTATTTAACTGCAACTGCATAAGCTGCACATTGGTGGGCTGATTCAGCCATGGCAGGTTTCCTTGAAGGACAGGTAAAATTGGAAACAGTTTTATTAACTTGTGAGGAGAGAGAATGGTTCCTGAAAGGAATGAACAAGGTAAGCTGCGAGGAACTGATAGAAACATAGAAACTTAGAAATTGATGGCAGATAAGGACCACTTGGCCCACCTAGTCTGCCCATTTTCCTTACCTACTATAATACCGAAGACCCCCTCTGGTCTCCAGCACAGCACTCCCTTCAATAATTATTAAGGTTCCCTTTTGCCTATTCCATGCTTTTTTGAATCCCATTACAGTTTTTGGCCCTACCACCTCCTCTCAGATGCTGTTCCAGGCATCCACTACTCTTTCTGTGAAGAAGTACATCCTCATGTTTCCCCTGAGTCTTCCCATCCTCCAGCTTCATAGCATGCCCCCTTGTTCCTGAGCATCTTTTTTTTTTTTAAATGCTCCCCTCCTGTACATTACCTTATTAATACAGGTGAGGTATTTCAAAGTCTGTATCATAGACCCTCTTTCATTGCTTTATTTTTAATTTTTTTATTTACTATTTTTCCTGGCAGGTCCTCTGTCAATCTCTCTGCCCTGGTCACGGCCCCCAGGCTCCCACCAACTGTCAATTGCCAGCATTCTCCTGGCTTACCCCTCGGAGGGTGAGGCCCCAGCACTGGTACCCCTAATTCCAGTGCAGCAGAACCAGTAACTGTCTGGGAGTGCTGGCGATGGTGGCTAACTGAAGCCTGGGAAGGGCTTCATGGAGATGGAGGACCCATCCCTCTGTTTTTCTATTTTTTCTTCCTAGGAGGCAGGGAAGTGCAATGATGCTGGCATCTGCCCTGCCTCCATTACGTTCAAGTGCTGGTAGCTGCATGACTCCCGGCCTCTGCCAGGGGTCCGTCTTGCACGGGGCAGTACCCCACTCTCCCTCCAGAGAAGGAGAGCAGTCCCTAGGATGCTCTATCCTTCTCCCCCGGCCGGCCCTCCAGCGACCCGAGTCTGTTCCTGAACCCGGGTCACCGGCGTCATAAGAGGAAATCCCATTGCTGCGCTGATGGGCCGGCTCATTCCTTTCTTCCAGAGTGTACACATTGAGGTCCTTTGCTTTGTCCTAATAGGGTCTCTGGTGCAGACCCTGTACCATTTTAGTTGCCCTCCTTTTGTCCACCTGTGCCCAGTCAATGTCCTTCAGAGATGTGGTCTCCAGAACTGGACTCAGTACTCTGGATGAGATCTCACCAATGATGTATACAGTAGTATCATCACCTCTCTCTTCCTGCTGGTGATACCCCTCCCTATGCATCCTAGCAACCGGCTGGCTCTTCCCACTGCCTTGTTACGTTGTTTGGCCTCCTTTAGGTCATCAGATATGATTACCTCCAGGTGTCTTTTCTGTTTGGTGGTTGTCTGTATCACTCCCCCTATCTTATATTCTACCTCTTGGTTTCTGTGTCCCAAGTGCATGATTTTGCACTTTTTTGCATTGAAACTCAGGTGCCACACTCTTGACCATTCTTCAAGCTTTCTTAGATCCCTATTCCTTTTTTTCACCCCCACTGGAGTGTCTACCCTGTTACAGATTGTAGTGTCATCTGCTAACAGGTATAGCTTTCCTTTTAGCCCCTCTGCAGTTTCACTAATAAAGACATTAAAGGAGAACTGCACTGAACCTGAACATAATTGTTCCCAGTAGAAGCAGTTTTTTAGCAACCGGTTCAAATTCTGTTATTGTTCCATCTATACTTGCCTATGAGTGACCTTGGTGATTGTTTCTGATTGACAGTCTGGTGTTAAGTATCATTTTAGAATTGTAAGATGTAGTTTATGTCCCTCTCCAACCATAGAGTTCTATAGCAGAACATGAATGCATTGTTTCAACCATGGAAGAGCTGAGCAAGGGACATAAACTACATCATGTAGTTCTAAAATGGCACTTACTATCTATGTGTAAATCAGAAACACCCAACAGATAACTAAAAAGCCTGTAGAGATGGAACAGTAACAACTTTTGAACAAGTACTTTAAAAATCAACATCAAGGAAAATGACATATAGATTCAGTGCAGTTCTCCTTTAAAGAAGACCAGTCCCAGTACTGATCCTTGTGACATGCTGCCGGTCACCTTCCTTCCTCCCTCTGAGTGAACTCAGTTTACCACCACCCTCTGTCACCTCTCCCCAACCAATTCCTTACCCAGTTTACCACTTTTGGAGCTACTCCCACACTGACCAGCTTGTTTACTAGTCTCCTATGTGGAACAGTGTCAAAGGCCTTACTGAAATCTAGGTAGGCCACATCCACCTCTCCACCCTGATCTAGTTCCCTGGTCACCCAGTCAAAGAAATCAATCAGATTTATTTGGCATGACCTATCCCCAGTGAATCCATGCTGCCTCAGATCCTGTAAGCCACTGGTTACAAGATATTCCACAGTCCTTTCCTTCAGCAGTGATTCTGTTACTTTCTCCACCACCTAAGTCAAGCTGACTGGCCTGCAATTGCCAGCTTCCTTCCTGCTGCCACTTTTGTGAATTGGGTCTACATCTGCTATCCTCCAGTTCTTAACAGGAATAGAGAATCTAGAATATGGGGACATGAGTGGAAACTGGGGGAAAGGAAATTCAGGAGGGTTATGGGTAAGTTCTTTTTTTATGTAGAGAGTGGTTGAGACATGGAACAGCCTGTCTGCCAAGGTGGTGGGCACTAAGACCATTAACAGCTTTAAATATAGTTGGGACAGAGTTAAGTGCTTACTAGTCACCAGGTAGCAGCAAGGCAGGGAACAAGGGGTGGGTAACGTGGGTATAAATCCTGTATAGACACTAGGTCTCAGTGGTAGGATAGGGTATTACAAGCAGACTGGATAGTCCCATGGTCTTCTTCTGCCATCATGTTCTACTGTTCCTATGTAACAGTGGAAAAGTGAATGAAGAGAATGTTTAAAAAAACAGCCACCTCTCTGCTAAGGATAATATGTAATTCTGGGCTCCCAGTTGCTTACAAATATAGAATGGGGTTGGTGACATAGCCGTAATGGTATCAAAACAAGGGTAGTACAGCAAGAGTGTGGGTTCAAAACAGTACAGGGTAGAGGAGTAAAAACAGAGTTTTGGTAAAAAGTATGGAGTGGTAATACCAAAATATACTGTAGCGTGATGTCCTACCTCTCTATAATAGTGTATAAGGAACTCTAGCACTACAGTAGCATATCAGAACCCTATAACTAGCATGTCAGAATATAATGTGCTACACCACAAGTGTAAAAATAGCACTTTTTATGTTTTAATCTGCATAGATACCATATAAGGTATCATTTTAAAACTGCTCTGCTGCAAAATAAAACAAAAGTGGGGGCTGGACTGATGCACCTAGAGACCCTTCTGACCTAATATTATTATATTACTGTAATCCCTTCAGCCCCAGACTGACAAGGATCACTATGGGGCCCTATATTATTATGAGGGTGCTGACCAGGGATCACTTAGTTGTTG
This sequence comes from Neoceratodus forsteri, assembly GCA_016271365.2. Lineage (NCBI taxonomy): Eukaryota > Metazoa > Chordata > Ceratodontiformes > Ceratodontidae > Neoceratodus > Neoceratodus forsteri. The sequence continues at coordinate 868,451,749 of CM028130.1, forward strand.
TGTTTGGTAGAGAATATGGGGCACAGCTTAGAACAAACTCTGGCAGAGCCACTACGACTATGAATGCATTAACTAGATAAGGGTGTTTCATGGGTTTAAACATAAACATTTATTTATTTAAAAAATATCAGATTTACAAACCTTTGAGTCAGAGACTCATTTACAAAGGCACCACGTCGGAACTAATACAAAGACAGCACACTTAACAAGTCCAAAAACAATGGCTCAGAGAACAGACAGTTATGACAATCATTCACTGAAGATACATAGGTAGCAGTAGATAAACAGATTACATAGTTTAGGCACATAGGCACCACATCAAGAAGAGCAAAACAGTTAAAACAATATACAATATCTAAAGCAAATAGAGATCAGGAGTCAAAGAGAAGCCCAGAGTGTTCACAAGAAGGCTGTTGCATACACTTAGTGAATCAAGGTATAGTACATTGAGAAAGGGCATATTTAAGCAATAAGGCATGACAGGGTATGGGTTATCATGTAATAACGTTACTCCTGGAGTGGATTGAAGCAAGAGGCAAAGCCAAGCAATTATTTATTTATTTATCTGATCCGCTGGATCAGCAATATTTGCCCAAGCTGTGCCCAGTGCAGATTTTACAGCACTGGTCCTGGTCTAGTGATCTGGGTTTTATCCATACCACACTGCATATGGCTTAGTGATGTACTGTACAGATGACTGTAGAGTCTAACCCATTGAAGGTTGAAGTTTCAGAAAACCATTATGCTACAAATATCAATACTCACTTCCTCCCTCATCCCCAGTCATAATTAATCCTCTGCCAAAGTCATGCTTAAATACTGGTGCCTCTACATCCATGCCACAAAGCTTTTAATGCAAACATGCTTCTTCTGCTGCTGTGAGTTAAACTCTTTATTTAAAAACATTTTGTTGAGAAATTTTTGTTTTAGTATATCCATGTTCAGGAAAAATGAATTTGTAAAAGAAACCAAAATCCCCATTTATCAGTTCATTGAAGCACAATACAGCATGTTATGAATTTTTCAGATTCTTTGTGTAACCTACAGTAAGTCAAACAGAAATTAGACACAAATGCCTACCTATTTGCAAGTGAAGCAAATGTGGTTATTATCATTCAGTTGTAAACATTTATAGTCACAACCAGGATTCACATTGCTAGACTCCAGTGGCATCATGCCTATAGGGCCTGAAGGGGCATGTGCCCCCCAATATCATTGCTCAATACTAGTATAAAATACCTGTAAATGTATTTTATTTTCCAGAAAATCACAAGGTCTAAAACAATATTGACTTTTTTGAAGTCATAAGTGGTGGAGGCGGGGATCTTTTGACTCCGCCATGCATCAAAGAGTGGATTTTCAGGCACCATGTTACTCTGTGCACTCAAGGAGGACAAACTGAGGAGAAGACTGGCATGAGAAAAACTAAGCAAAATTGCAACCAGGAAGGGTAAACATTCACCTGTGGCGGGATACATTGTTGAGTGAGATTGGCCGTGGGTGTGTATGTGCCACCGCTACGTCCCAGGAGAGGAGTACTATCAGTACCAACAGCAATAGGAGGTGGGTGAGTCTGAATTACTGCATTCGTTGGTCTGGGTTGGCTTGTAAAAGGACTCTGTTCTTGGAGGACATTGTATGTGACAGGGGGATGGGGCAGAGTGGGTGAGATAACAAGACCAATTCTTCAGAGCTGTGCCCAGTGTCTATCAACTACTTGATGAGCCAACATCGGCCCACAGACAAGGATTTCTGTGTTTGGAAGGCTGAGGAGTGGTGTCCACCTGGAATGTGTTCTCTGTCCCCCATATTTTTTTTGCAGGTACCTCTTCTCCAAATTGTCGATTCGCTCCCCCTTCCCTTCCAAGTTTCAGGTTTTGGTTTTCCTTTTCTCAGGTGATGGACATGTGAGCAGAGTTTTGTTTCATTTCCTTTCTAAAGCAACATGGAAAGGAAAGGAAATTAAACTCTGCTCACACGTCCATCACCTGAGAAAAGGAAAAAAGTTGCATCAGATTTCCTAGTGTCTCTCCTTTGAATGGCTAGCTTTCGTTCCTTTTCCCTGAAAACTCAGAGACAAATTGTAGCTTAACCAGGTAAAAAGAAACCTGAATTTGATTTGGGGAATTCAGTTTTTAGATTTGGAGTGTGGGCAGAAATGCTCATGGAACAAATAACTATGCCATTTTTTTTGTAACTCTGCCATGCTGGATTTTAACTTTCCTTTCTTGGCATGTCTCCTTATTAAAGATAATATATAATGAGGAACAGGGATCCAGGGTTTTCACTGACTGTAACAACTGCAACCCACATAATTATCTTTAGAAGCTTTTGTAGTCATATGGGGCCAATACGCAGTGGCTCTTGGGGGCCGATATACAGTGGCTGTCGGGGGTGATGGACTTTAGAGGCACACAGAGGCTCTCCATACCACCTTGCCATAAAAGTGCTTTACACAAAGCCCCCACTTAGTGGCCAGGCAAGGAGTGTGTGTGTGTGTGTCTGTGTGTGTGTGTGTGTGTGTGTCCGGGAGAAATAGTGAGAGTTGTCGCTATCAGTGACCAGCAGGGATACTTGGGTGGGGACGGGGTGTTGGAGGGGCTGCCTTTGAATACCACAGATACTTGGGCATGAGGCAAGGTATGCTGGGGTAGCACCATATACCTGGGATACTTGGACATGGTGTTGGGGTGTCACTGGACTGTGCAGTCCCACTAGGAAAGTGGCAGGTGCCACAGTCCTGAGACCCAGAGCAACAGGAGTAATGAATGCCCCCCCCAAACAAAGCAACATACTTAGTAGAAGTGACCAGTGCAGACCAGCCTCCAGCATCTGCAAAAAGACAGTGGTCAATGCCATGAGCTGAGCAGTTGTGGGGTCTGGGTAGCAAGAGAATCAGAAGGAATACTAGTGATAAGAGTTCTCCTGGGTTCAGTGTAGGGGACACAGAGGGACATGACTGTTGGACCACCCCAGACACCAACAGGAAGCTGTAAAAGTTTGGTTTTTGGGAATGAAAGAATCCTGTACTCAGCTGAAGCAGCAGGAGTGAACTGTGCCACATTCACCCCAGCTTGATCTGCTGGGGGTGCCCTGTGGTGCTGAGAGGCAGGCAGAGAAACCGACCACCTGCCACCATGGACAAGCTAATCAAAGTGGGGCAGATGTTCATGCAGCAGCAGAAGTTCAGTAGGGTAAGGGTTAAACACAGTGGGTGGGTTTGTTTGTTTATTATTAGTAGTAGTAAACTGTAATAATTTATTCATTGTTATTGGGCAGGCTGTGGATGCACTTTGCAAGAGGTCGAGTGTGCGTGTATTGGTGCTGACTCAGAGGGGCAGCACAACACCTCCCCCCTTAAATCATTAGAGTTCACTGTAGTTCAAGTGACTTCTGCTTGTTTACATAGATAAGCCCCCTCCCCAAAAAAGAAAAGTTGGCTCTTGTTCAAATGTTAGGGGTGTGATTATTGTCTGAGGTAGGTTATTTCATCCACCCCCACCCCTGGGTTGTCGGTCTGTATTGTATATATATATTTTTTTTGCATGCTATGTTTACTGCCTCTCCCATGCCACACTGACCCCCACTCCTTCAGGCTCCACAAGCTCCTCGACCCCACTGGCCTTTATCCAGCCCTCCTCAGGTCCTCATATCATGGCCGATCCCATGGGATATCCCAGTGTATCCCTATCACCGGTGGGGTCCCCCTCCTCCAAGGGGGAAGGGCACCGGGAACAGAAGGGAAGACCCCCAACACACACTACATTAGGGCCTGGGAGATGCCGCTGAGGAGCAGGAGGCCCTGGACAGGCACTGGAGGTGCTTGAGAGAGTGGGGAGCCATCATCTAGGTGGCCAGTGGGTGATTTTCTGGTTTTCTGTGTGGGGGCAGTGTGGTGACATTGAGGCATCGCCTGACACCTGCTCCTCCCCCAGGTAACTGGGCAGTACAGCCTGCCATGCTCCCAGCCTCCACTGGGAGCCAGCAGGTACGGATCTGTCCCCTGCCCACCCCCAGAGAAGGAGAGCTGTTATGGGATGTCTCGATCCTTCCCTCCCCCCGGCCGGCCCTCCAGTGACCGGGTCCATTTGTGAACCCGGGTCGCTGGCATCGCAAGCGGGAATCCAACCGCTGTGCCAGCGGGCTGGCATCTGTGTTGTATTTTATTGTCATTCATCTGTTTCTGTTTGGAGGGTTTGCAAGAGGAGGTCTCTTATCAGGGTGTGGTGTTACCATGAATACCACCCCTGTCATTTGTCAGTGTTGAAGGGTTATTAGTAAAGACATTCATTTGTTGTTATTTGTTTGCTCTGGTTTGAGAGCCTGCAGGATGTGGTTGTACTTTTGAATAGTGTGTAAACTCTGTGACTTGGAGTGAGTTATCCCCCCCCAGGGCAGTAGGAGTTTTACAAGTAATATTAATTAGTATGATCTTTTATTATGCTGTTCTGACAGTTTTACTTTTGTTAGCAATACTAAGTACAGTGTATTGCAAGCTGGCTTGCTCTGTTTGCAGTACTTTGTTTGGAGGGCCTGTTGGTAGGGAGGTGGTACTGATGTTTATTTATTTTTTATTTTAGTCTTTGGTAACTGGGTAAGGTCCACTAGGCACAAGTGCCTGTTTTCAGTGGTGACCTGGGAGCACTGGGCGGTTAAGTGACTTGTTCAGAGTTACACAGTACGCAAGTGGAGGTTGCGAAAATTAAACTCAGGTCTGGTCTGCTGGATGTATCACGTTCATTCACACCTCATTCCTCTAACCTCTAGGCTATACTGCCAGCCCAAATATGATGGATTATTCTCACCTACATTTATTTCTGCCTTGCATTGCTCATCATGGTCTCTGTCATGTATGTTCACAGTTTTTCTGGGCTATTTGCAGCACCATAATAAAAAATGCAACTTTTATTGAAACATACTTTGGCACTAAGCATTGGAAACCCACTATTTGTATATTGATTAAGAATGTGCTACACATTCAGACATTTTGCTTGCAATTTAAAGACAAGTGCTGACATGTAAGATGAAAAGTATGGTCCAGACTTCTGAGGTCAAACAGCACTTGTGCAGATAAATAATTTATCTGACAGCTCACTATTGTGTATTTCCTTTATACAATAAGGGATGCTTTCTGACACTGCAGGGACATTTGCTTTTGATGTTTTTCAAATGATAGGTTGTGTGACTTTTTGTCAACTTTCCAGCTAGCACAGTGGTTGCTGTTAAATGAAACACCACTCATTTTGTAGATAGTTTTGTGTTGAACAACTTGTGTGCTCAAAGTACCATGCTGTCATATTTTTGTTTTAAAGTTATTTGCATTTGTTTCTTGCAAAAGTGAAAAAAATGGAATTTTCTGCTATTTTTTGCTAATTATAAAAAAACCTAAAAGGTAACTATAAATGAAACACCACTCATTTTGTAAATATCTTTCTGCTGAACACTTTTTGTTCTTACAGTATTTTGCTTTCATTCTTCGAGGTAGAAGACTTGGTTTACTGGCCAAAGCACCTAGCTTCACCTGAGCTCTTTCATTCTAAGACTACTTGAAAGGCAGAGTAGAGAAACTTACCAGAGCAAGGGAAAAGGATTAAGACTTATTTTGGCTAAGCAGATTTACTGTGTGGTGTTGTTTTTTATTTTTTACTCACAGGGATTGCTACTGTTTGTTGCTAACATTTCATTGCTTTATTTTTCTCTGTAGCAAAGTGTTTCTTACAGTGTATATCTTCTCTGACATTAATACAGGTGGTGCTTTACAGGTTTTAGTTTTATCTAACATTAGGATAAGCTTTCAGGGTTACTGCATTTGTTGTTGACTGATTGTTACTGCTCTTACCTCCTTGTTCTTTCGTCTGTGGTTCTTCTTTTTCGGCATGGGAGGAGCCCAGCCACCTACTCCCATCACCAACCACCCCACACTACACTCCTTTTATAGGGTACCACAGTTGTGACATTTTCTGTGGCAGAGCAGGAAGGGGTGGATCAGTGGGGCCTCCACAAGGTGAGCTCATTTACAGGGGCACTAGTAATTTAACTTGTTACAACAAGTTAAACAAAACACAATCAAACCATTACTTGCATTTTTTTTCTTTTTTTCCCTTCTAATTACTCTGACTAGGTTATTAGCCCAGCAACTTATCTGAAATGGATATCATTAACTGCAGGTACTGTGGAACAATTTTCAGAAGGACAGTCTTACAGGATTTAGGACACTGTCCTACATGCTGGGCCTTTGGAGATCTTAGGGCTCAGCTCCAGGCAGCATGGGCAGAGATTGCACGCCTCAAATTTCATATTCAAGAGGAAATACATTATAAGAACCACCTGCCATTTCCCCAGCATCCAACAGAAAAACCTCAACCGCAGAGGTAGTTGGTCCAGGAGGTTGGCAGGTGGTTAGGAGGAGCAAATTGGGTGCCCCATCACTCTCTGCTCTCCAACATATTACCTCCAAAAACCATATAAACACTACAAACAGGTATCTGCCTCTATCTCTGAAATCAAACAAAGAGGCAGAAGACACTGCAAACAGGACACTGCAGCACGGAGCTAGCACAACAAAACTCACCCAAATCAGGAACCAAAACAAAAAAAGCAAAAGGAAATCCAAAAATTCTGATCATAGGAGACTCCATGATTTGGGAGTTGATACCCATCTCAGCCAGGGGTAATGGTCAGATGTCTCCCAGGTACATCAGCATGGAGAGATACTGACCACATTGCTAAAATTGTTCACAAAGCAGGAGAAAACATTGATGTCCTAATACACATAGGGACTAATGATCTCACCAGCAGGTCAGTTGTGGAGACCAAGGAACACCTGACCAGGCTGGGTGACAAACTATCATCTATTTCATCCAGCATCTCCTTCTCTGAGATCCTGCCAGTCTGGGAGAGGGAAGCAGATGGACGGAAGGTCAGAGAAGGGGAGATAGGGGAGCTAAACACGTGGCTCAAGGGCTGGTGCCAGGAAAAAGGACACAGATTTGTAGGGAACTGGCAACAGTTCTGGGAGCGATAGTTCTTTAAATTTGAAGGACTGCATCTGACTAAGGAGGGAGTCAGTGCATTGGGGCAGAAGTTTGATGTCTTTGCAGAATATTTAAACTAGCAAATGGGGAGAGGGGTGCAGCACCCCATACATCGAATGGGAAAAACACCCTTCCCCCCTCAGCTAGTGGTCAAACAGGGATTCAGCATGTTTGCAGTTCATTTGCATCACCAGGTACGAAAAAAGGTTTGTCTCCCCATACGACACACGGATAATGCCAAACCTCACCCAACAACTGACACACCAAAATCTGGCCAATGGAAAATCATGTACACAAATGCTCACAGCCTGGGAAATAAGATCCCAGACCTGCAGGCAATAATGTCAGAGGCTAAACTGGACATAGTAGCAATTAATGAGACGTGGTTTACCAGTAACCACACTTGGAAGACTTCAATACCTGGCTATGTATTGTTCAGAAGAGACCGAGGTGCAAAAAGGGGGGGAGGAGTGGCCCTGTATGTCATTGAAAATATCAAAGCTACAGAAATTCAGAATACCCATAAGGAGCCAGAAGAACTGTGGGTCACCCTGGAAACAGGAACTGGGACAGCCATAAGAAATGGGGTTGTCTACATGCTCCCAGACCCGGGGGAGGACATAGACACATTACTGTTAGAAGATATACAAAACATGACAGCTAAAGGGGAGGTTCTGATAATGGGAGACTTCAACATGCCAGATACAGATTGGTCAATACCAGCAGGAACATCTGCCAGAACTAGACACATAGTGGATTCCCTGTAGGGGGAGGGCCTCAAACAACTGGTACAGCAACCCACAAGAGACAGGGCTATCCTAGATCTAGTACTGACTGACTAGGAAGGGATCACAGATCTCCAGGTAGAAGGTCACCTGGGGGCCAGTGACCATCACATGGTGTGGTTCAATTTGGCTACTACATCGAAATCATCCCATTCCAAAGCAAAAATATGGGACTTCAGAGGAGCTGACTTTGATAAGATGGCCAACAGAGTTAAGCTAGCCCTGGCAAAAAGAAACACAGGTGAGGGGGTACAGGCATTGTGCTACACAGAAAAGGAAGTTCAAAAGAAGAAGGAAACCACTTTGGTTCTCAAATACAGTAGCAGAAAAGGTCAGAGCCAAAGGCTGGCCTTCAGGAAATATAAGAAACACAGCGGGATGAAGATAGGAAGGCATACCAAACTGCCCTAAGGAAGCAGGGAAGGCAGTAAGGCAGGCAAAGTCCCAAACTGAGGAAACACTAGCACGAACAGTAAAAAGGTGACAAGACTTTCTATAGATACATTAGTGAAAGGAGAAAGTCCAGAGGGTATGCTAAGCTTAATGGAGAAAAGGAGCATGTGAGGAGGAGGACCCTGTAAAGGCATCTATCCTAAATAGATACTTTTGCTCAGTATTTACTGAAGAGAAGGTGAGGCAGGGCCCACAGCTCAGTATCATGGACACAGGGGGGAGGTGAGCTCTACTCCCTTCACAAAAGAAAGGTCCTACAAGAGCTTGCTAAGCTCCAGGGTGGATAAGCAATGGGACTTGATGGCATACATCCCAGGGTACTTAAGGAGCTAAAGGTGGAACTAGCAGAACCATTAGCAGAACTGTTTAGTGAGTCTCTGAGCACAGGAGGGTCCCAGAAGACTGGAGAAGGGCTCATGTGATCCCGCTCCACAAGAGTGGTAGCAGGGAGGGCGGGGAACTACAGACCAGTCAGTCTTACCTCAGTAGTGGGCAAGATTGTGAGGCACTCCTTAAGGAAAGGATAGTGCAACACCTGGAATCCATAGGGGCACAGGATCCAAGACAGCATGGGTTTACAAAAGGAAGGTCCTGTGAAACTAATCTCATAGATTTCTTTGACTGGGTAACCAGAGTGGTGGACCAAGGGGGAGCAGTTGATGTCACCTACCTTGACTTCAGCAAAGCTTTTGACACTGTTCCACATAGAAGATTGATAAATAAGCTGGGTAGGCTCAGGGTGGATCAGAAGCTGGTCAACTGGGTGGCAAACTGGTTGACGGGCAGAAAACAGAGAGTGGTGGTAAATGGTATACAGTCAGAAGAGATGCAAGTCACAAGTGGGGTACCTCAGGGATCAGTCCTGGGGCCAGTCCTCTTCAACATCTTCATTAGTGACCTTGCAGATGGACTAGAGGGTAAGGCTTGTCTGTTTGCAGATGACACCAAGATCTGCAACAGAGTAGATGATCCAGATGGGGTGGGCAGAATGAGAAGAGATCTGGATAAATTAGCAAAATGGTCAGAAGAGTGGCAACTTGGATTTAATACAAAAGTGCAAAATCATGCACATAGGAAGAGAAACCCTGAACCACCTATAGGCTGGGAAGGAGTTGCTAGCAGTCAAAGGAAGAAAGACTTGGGCATCATCATCACTGATGACCTGAAATCATCCAAGCAGGCCTCTAAAGCAGTAGGTAAGGCTAGGGGGTGTTAGGGTGTATTAGTAGGAGTATCACAAGTCATAAGAGAGAGGTAATAATCCTCTTTACAAGACACTGGTTAGGCCCCATCTGGAGTACTCGTGCAGTATTGAGCCACACCTTCACAGGACATTAGCCAAATTGAGGCAGTCCAGAGAAGGGCAACCAAATGGTGCAGGGACTGCATCAGAAGACATATGAGGACAGATTAACAGAGCTCAATATGTATCCCCTGAGCAAAGGAGGAGAGTGGTGATATGATCAAGGCATTCAAACACCTTAAGGGCATTAACAAGGTGAAAGAGTCTAACATGTTTAAATATAAGAAAAATAGCAGGACAAGAGGACACAGCATGAGATTAGGGGGGCGATTAAGGGGAATGTGAGGAAATTCTTTTCACAGAAAGGTGGTGGATGCATGGAATGGCTTACCACAAGAAGTGGTGGCTATGAATACAGTGCAGGGCTTCAAACAGGCATGGGATAGGCATAAGGGAGCAATACAAATGACTATGAATAGATAGGCCACTGACAGAGCAAAGGCCGATGGCACATTTATAAAGTAGAAAAAGAAATGGGCAGACTGGATGGGCCTTGTGGTCCTTATCTGCTGTCAACTTCTATGTTTCTATGTTTCTATGTAAAGTTATTTGCATTTGAATATGGGAATACGTGACATCACTGCTATGCAGATAAATGATAATGACATAAATAATGTATGGATAAATGGTGATTAAATCACTACTGCATAGATAAATGTGATTTATTCAATGGCTGTGCAGATAAATGGATTTATTAAATGGGTTTTGTGTCCATGTAAGATATTAAATAATCCAAAAAAATTGATTAGCAGTTTCACATATGAAAGTGCTAATTGGCTACAAAAATGCATAGTATATGGCACAAGCTGGTTAGCAAAATGAAAAATACTTTGTTTTTAATGTGTTTTGTATGTGTAAACTTGAATAAAAAACATAAAAAATGTTTAGCAGTCTAGTGCAATATAGTTCAGAAAATGGATACCACCACCCTCTGATACTGAATAGCATTATGCTATGCTATACTAGCTATTTAGTACCCTGCCATGCCTATTGCATGAATAAGGGATATGTGGAGGAGGGGCAACTGTGTGATAAAGCGGTTATCTTGTGAAGTTGCCATTGATCTCAAGTAACCTCACGAGTGGTGGAGTGTGATGTAATAACTGTGTGTATAAATGAAATTTATACACACAGTTACTCAAATAAATGGATTAATCATACTCTGTTTATCGTCATCCCTATTGCATATATGTAAGTAATACATGGAAAAGATTACCCAGTAAGCAAAGTATCAGCAAGAACAGATGACCTGTGTCATTATTTTTCATGCAAATCATTTATAGTAGATGACTGTAATAATTTGACTATTCAAATGGTGCATTTCTGGCTTTTAGCAGGTAATTAATTAGTTAGAGATGGACTGTAAATAGCTAGCTGATTCACTGTATGGTAAAAGCCACCAAAAGGCACCATTTCAGTTCAGATTTTACAAAATTGCTTTGAAAATACAAGAGGTCACTGTCACAGACTGAACAAAGAAAAAAAAGTATCGTGACAGCATTTAGCATGTTAAGGAAAAGCTTCCTGGCCTTCTAAAAGTCACCAAAATGCACCATTTGACCTCAGTTTTTCAAAATGCTCCCAGGGGAGCATGCCCCCAGAGAAATTTTAATTTTGTGCCCCTTCAAAATTTCTGGTTGTGTGATGCCCCTGCTAGACTCTGGGTAAGTATGACAAGTTTGCTAAATACTGGTACCTTATCCAGCTGTGTTCTGCTTGGGATATATATGTGTGTGTGTGTGTGTGTGTGTGTGTATGTGTTTAAACACGTAACTTTCTATAGTATATTGTATAGTACTGTGAATTCTGTCTGCAGTGCTTTTTCTCTCCTGTGGCAAGACATTGTAACAAGACACTGGCCTGCTGTAGGGGCTATTAAACATCAAACCAAAGGGTAAGCTGTGAAGACTAATTTGGAGAAGATGCAATAAAACAAACTTGAATAATAGCCCCCCCCCCCCGATGTCATAAAACACAGAGGGGAAAATTAGAAAAACTCCTCTAATAGCCTATGAAGAAACTAAACACTGGATTGAAGTGAGAACTCAAAACTGGTAGTAATACATATACTCCTGACTTTAACATGCAGTTTTTCTTCAAGAAGATTCAGTAGAATATAAAAAAAAAGTAGCCCAGAACTACCTGCCTAAGAATGAAGTTGGGATATTATTTGGAAAAAGGGAAGGCTAGGCTCGTGTTATGCAATGTCCTCTAAAGTAACACACTGACTGCTCTTAGGATCCTAGTGTCACATGCTGTGAGGTGCCATGGGGAACTTGTCATGAAGAAAGTTCCAGGAAGTGTTTAATCCATTCTACTTCTCATAGCTCTCTCTTCTCAAACTTAAAAAGAAAAATACACTTCATCACAGACTGTGTTTACCAAGCACTGTGCCCATGATTAAAATAATTTGAACCTCATCCCCCAAACAAATGTGCCCTCACATGAACATGCATGATTTATCTGTAAAGACAATTAAAAAAATATTTCTAAATGCATTAGTAACATCAATGCTTTCAAGATTTTGAAAGTACTAAAAATACACTATATATATAGATATATAGAATATGGTAAACAAATATTGTTAATCCCAAAAGCTGAACTTTGTTTTTAGTATATAAATGTCTAAGAAATACCTGAAAGCTATTTTCCTTAGTTTTTAGACACTTCTTAGCCTTTCCTTTTGAGACACCAGGTGATTCTGATAATCATTTGTTCCAAGGGTTTTTAAGTCAGTTTTAAGGCATTTTAAATATCTTCTGTTCTAGTCCTTAACAAAATGCAGGGACTCCACAGACATCTGTTCCTTGGTCCACGTTTTAAACATGTGAGTCTTCTTTCAGGATGATAGATGCACCTCATGCCCCTCCCACATGAATAAAACGAAAAGGTGGGATGGACCTTTTTGAGCTTCTTGGGTGGAGGTTGGGTGGACCTTACTCCTCCCCCCAAAAAAATGCTTCCTCCCACTACTCAGGTTCCAGTTCTTGTACCGCCCATTTAAGAAACAAAATAGTAGCCTGCAACCATTGACTAACATGAAAGCATATTTATTTGAGGGCATAAAACATTTCTTGGAATAGGGTAAGGTGGAGGAGACTATTTACAACTTCAGTCAGTTCCTCGGACAGAAAACATGACATCAATCCTTTTTAGATGCAATATTCCTGTTGGCTCTGCCAACAGTTGTAAAAAGTGTCAAACCCTTTTGTCAATGGATGCGTGGGTAATAGTTTTCCTCATAATTGAGGGGTCCATCAGGGATGCCTCCTCAAGTGTATACTTTATGCTTTCAGTTTCGACCCCCTGCTCCAGTTTCTTGAAAATAACAGTAGAATTTCTCCCATGATCACCACAGTTGGGCAGGTGCAAGTAAAACCTGTCACCTATGCGGACAATATTACTCTGATCATGAGTGATGTTGGCTCTTGTAGAATAGCAGAGTTAACCTCACTCACCATAAGAGTAATATAATGAGTGGTGTTGACTCTGGTCATGTCCCATATGGAAAAGAAATATATTTTAGATATATTTATAAAAGTATATTTCAAATACATGTTTGATCTTATGTCTGAGGTAAATGCAAAAGATCTCACATTGGCCGATTTTGAAATATCTGATTTATCTGCAGAATATATGTGGCAGATATATTTAAGATATATCACACATTTATTTCCATGATATATTTATTAAAGATGTATGATACATATTTTATATATCTGTTTATATATCTTGAATATTTGAATGATATACGTTTTATGCAGTTGACATATATCTAAAATATGTTTTAAATATATGCATTGTAAAAATATCTTAACATACCCAGACCAAAAAAATAGATTAATCTCAATGTAACATATCTTTTAACTGTACATTTGGAATTATTTTTATTAGTAACCATTTAGAAATCTATAGTCAAATTATTATTTAATGATACACCATTACCACAGACTTACAGATTATACATTTATACTTACACACAGGACTTACCTCTTTTTTGTAGAGTCTGTTTATGCACTGGAGGATCAGGGCATCTCTCAGGAGTGCCCTCTTGACCACAGCCTCTACTCCCTGCTTCAAGCCATTTCCTCTGAGGAGTGCAGTTGCTGAGCACCCTCTCCCTGAAACCAAGGATCTTCCGCCTTGTACCCTGACTTCCTTGGCTTGCGCTGCCCTCTGACCTCCACCTCAAGGCAGCCAAGGGCTGACAGAAGCTCAGATTCCTCTCTGGGGAGGAGAGGAGAGCTGCTGGATGGCAGCTCAGTCCTGCACCCCACCATCCCTTCCACCCCATGCCAACCTCCAACGGCCCATGCTCATTCCCGAACATGGGTCTCCAGCGTGGTGAGAGGTAAGGCATCAGGTGTGACTTTTTTAGGCTAGAAAGAACTTGGGTAACAGAACTGCCAGTGTTTGTTTGGTGCAAAAATATAAACCTGTTGCAAAGTTATTCGGTTTTTAAGTTCCCATTATTTCCTATGGGAAGTTCATTTTTCAGAATAGAGGTAAAAAGTTCAGCAAAGGATTTGATCTCATGAAAAAGGACTCATTCTTGCAAGATCCATTCCTTTTTCATAAGGAAAAAAATCCTTTTTTGTGAGGAAAAAATCCTGTTTCACAAGTCGCCCTCTTGTTTATTTTATCACTAACTAAAATACATGGAAAATACATAAAAATGTTGTAATTTTGCCAAACATTAGAGCCTAGCTAAATGGGCCCATTTAACTAGAATCTGGTGTTTGTTTTTCACAGTTAGTCCCAGAAATATTTTTTCTGGGCACCTGAAATCCCAGGTGCCCAGCTTCATGAGAAGAGTGCTTCCCCAGAGTTCTCTGCATGATAACACTGGAATTTTTTTAAATTCTGCAGCTGCAGCTGAAATCCTGCTGCTGGCTGCAGTGTGAGGCATGAGTCACTATTGCCCTAGCTTTTTCTGCCCCCCCACTCCACTGCCAGTCCTCCTTGGTGTCTAGTGGCACCCCCACCCTCCAATCGCAGTCCCCTTTATTTTTATGTTGATCCTTGGTGTCCACTGCTGAAGATGCACGTGGAAGGATCGGGACTGACAGGCTTTGTTTGCTTTTATTTGATTTCCCTTTATGGGCACTGCTGAACTGGGAGACAAAGAGCTATTGGTGAGCTCTGGGAAGTGGTGGCTCTCTCAGCAACAACAAGCAGGTGCTGGACCACATCAAAGGGCCTCAGGCAGCCAATTGAAACAAAAGGCTATTTAGATGCCAACATTTAAAAATCTTTGACATTCCTATAAATTGATTCACTGCATAGTCCAATCAGTCCACTGCCGACTAAGGTGCATGTCAGAGGATCAGGACTGAAACGCTCTGTTAGGCTTTGTTTGCTTTTGTTTGATTTCCCTTTAGGAGCATTGCTAGACTGGGGGACACAGAGCTATCAGTAAGCTCCAGGAAGTGGTGGGTCTCTCAGCAACAACACGCAGGTGCTGTATGGCATCAAAGGGACTCAGGCACCCAATTGAAACAAAGAATGTTTATCATCACTCCTTCAAGTGTGCTGTCTGTCACTTGCTATTAATGTCTGCCTGTTAGTCACCCTGTCTGTCAATATATGTCTATGTCTGTCCATCAGCCTCAGCTTTCCTGTCAGTCTCTGTCTTGTAGTGTGAGTAATGCTCATGCACTGGCAGTAGTAGCATTGCATATGCAAGTGCAGCAGTATGTGTGTTTCAGGTTACAGTCACGTGAAACACTATCACTGAAAGATATGTAGTAACAGACAGGGTAATTTATGGGGTCGGAATGTCAAAAGAAGTCTTGTCCCCCACCCCATTAGAAGGGATGAATGTCCATCAGCTATACAGCACCAGTTGTCCATTTACTGTGTTTAGCACCTTTCCTAGTGGAGACCATACTGACTGAACTGGCATGCAAATTCAAGCAGTTTCTTTGATGAGGGCTCTAGCATCTGGAAAGCACCCCTAAAGGTGTCTCATTTGAAATTTCATTGTTTAGAAACATAGAAACATAGACTTTGATGGCAGATGAGGACTGCTTGGCCCACCCAGTCTGCCCATTTTCCTACCTATTGGATAAGCTGCTGATCCTAGTTAACCAACAGCCTACTTCTTTCTAACCCTCATAAAAATTTCATTTTGTCTGTCCCATGCATTCTTGAATTCCCTCACATTTTTGACCTCACAATCTCCTCAGGAAGGCCGTTCCATGTATCCACCACCCTCTCTGTGAAAAAATACTTCCTCACATTTTCCCTGAGCTGTCCCCCCTCTATATTCAAATTGTGTCCCCTTGTTCTTGCACATCTCTTTTTCTGAAAGATGCTACCCTCTTGGACTTTGTTGATTCCCTTAGGTACTTGAAAATTTCAATCATGCCCCCCTTTCCTTGAGGGTATACATATTAAGCTCCTTTAGTTTCTCTTTGTATGGCTTCTGGTGCAGATCCTGCACCATTTTAGTTGCTCTTCTCCAGACTGCCTCCATTCTGTCTATGTCCTTGCAGAGATGGGGTCTCCAGAACTGCATGCAGTACTCCAGATGTGGTCTCACCAACTGTCTGTACAGAGGGATGACAACGTCCTGTGTTCTACTGGTGATGCCTCTCCCTATACACCCAGTATCCCCCCAGCCCTCCTTACTGCCTTCTTACATTGTTTGTGTAACCCCACAGCCACTTTTTAACTAGTTAGCACACCCCCCATTAAAATCTGGAACACTGGTACCCACATACTGGCATACCATTTACTTTGCAAAAGGTTGGTACCACCCTTGGCGTTAGGATGTATACCTGGCTCATTTTCTAAAGGAAGAGAGGGGTGGGTATAAGAACAAAACAATATGAACCTTGTATAAAAATCACAATCCAGGTCCCAGGTGGAGGCAGCTAGGCATATGCTAGATCTAACTTGCTGAGGGAGCCCCAGAAAAATCCAACAACCAGAAGCAATTATCGGAATGTCTAGAACAGTGACTGGGATTTTGCTGTATGGCTTTATTCAACAGATGGAAATTTAAAGCAGAAGGGGAACCCCAAGGGTCGGTCTAGGCAGGACAGTTACATTTCACAAACTCTCCCTGCATGCAGTACAGTTCATGAACACACAAAGAACATCTTCTTCTTATTTCTCAATGGTGCATTTAGTGAACACCTGGCCACACACCTGAACATTTTCCCATAAGTGTCATTTAGTGAATCTAAGCCACACACTCAGAACTCTTCTTCAATCATAGGTACAATTAAGTGAAACTCAGCCACACACCTAGACCTGCAGCTTTGCCCTTGCTCAGGTACAACTGGTACCCTATATGAACCATGAAGCAATGCCTTGTAAGCTTTCAGTTGGCATTCCTCCCACCCTTTGCCCCAACTGACAGTCCCTGCCATTCTTCAGGGTTACACCACTGAAACCCCCTTTTCCCACTGAAATGTAAGAGGTCCCACACTTTAAATATGTCACTCACTGGGGTGACCAAAGAATAAACTGCACTCTCCTGGGTGAACAGTTTAATAGAACATTCACTGTCCTGGGTGAACTAGGGGCACTGACAGGTGCAATCCAGCCTTATCTACTGGCACATGCACCCTAGACTATAATTACTCTAAATTATGTGGAGATCTCTTGTCCTAGAACAATACTCACAAATGGTTGTCTTGTCCACTGGACAGGGGACAAAAAAGGCATTCTCCTGAGTAGCAGATCAAACAGTCTCTTGAAATTCCTTTCTAAGGCAGCTGAAACATGCACAGAACCTTCAAGGGGTTGGCCCTTGAGTCCACTGAGAACAAGCAGTTCCTTCCACTTCACTGGAAGTAGAAATCAGGCAATTCTGCTGTAGAACTGATCACCACTTCACTGAAAGCTGGAAATGGCACTCCACTAGGGTGAGAAATGCTGGGCCCTCACCTCAGAGCCCAACTGGCAGTCCTTCTGCCACTCTTACCTCCTCACTGAACAACTGACTACACATACTGAATATGATAAGCTCCCCAGAGCAGTTGTCTGCACAGTGTGGATTATGCTGCTGTGAGAGTTCTGAATGACCTAATCATTCTTCCCTCAGGCCAGCAGAGTAACAATGATGTCATTATGTAAGAAGCCCCTAATGAGCTCTCTACCAGCTGCCTGATACCTTCCTAATAATACTGATAGGATTCTTGTAACCCCAGGGGACTGGGTGGTTATACTTGCTCACCTTTAGGTCATCTGATATGACTACCCCGCCAGGTCCCTTTCCATTTTTGTTGTTGTTAGCACCCCCCCCATGTCCTTTTCCCCTGGGTTTTTGTTTCCCAGGTGCATTACTTTGTACTTTTTTGCATTAAATTTAAGCTGCCATACTTTTGACCATTCCTCCAACCTTTCCAAGTCCCTGCTTATCCTTTCCATCCCCCCCCCTTGTGTATCAACCCTGTTGCAGATCTTTGTGTCATCTGCAAAGAGGAATACTTTTCCTTCTAGTCCCTCTAAAATGTCACATATAAAGACATTAAAAAGGACTGTTCCCAGTTCTGAAATAAATTACATTTCTAAACTGCTCAAGTAATTTCATTTTTCCATCATCCTTAGCATTCTGTAATGAATACATATTATCTGCACATATTTTTAAATTGCTTTCATTTACTTGCCCATTTTTTCTGTTGTTCTTCTCCCTAATGGTGTCTCCCTTCATTCATGTTTGTGGGGTGCTCATAAAATGCTCCCCACTGTTATTCATAATCATGTGTGCATGTGTGTGTGTGTATAGCACTGACCAAAAACTTAACGAATATAACGGACCCATATGTGAGAAACAATTTATTTCTTAGCACCCTTTTTAGATGAGAGCTGTGGTTCAGTAGCTAGACGTGTGTTCTGACCACTTTTTTAAAATCCCAACTTATAGCTTCTTCTTGGACATCATTTTTTTTGTTATCCTCACTGGTCTTTCTGTGCACTTTGATCGGTTGGATGTGTTGAGTAGCTTTCTAATGGTAAGCATGTGATAGGGATGTGGCTTAGTTGTTAATAAGCACTGTACTTACTGACCTATAGCAGGATGATTACATTATAAAACAGCTTTGTGTACTATTTCAATGACCAATTAATTATTTAAAAGAGCTAGTGTACCCAAAGGGAGTTTTCACTAATTTGTCACACTCTCCAGTTTCAAAGAATAGTAATATATGGCTGCTGTTCATCCCACTAGTGTAATTATTTAATACTTTATTTTTTTAATGTATATTTTGGTATGCCACGGGTAGCAGTAACTGATGACATTCTCTGCTGCAAGTACCAGAAATGACACTGTGGGACAAACTACATCAAGCAAATGTTTAGCTTCTGAGTATTGAAGTGATTGTAATTTCCATCTTAACACCAAAATCTTTACTTGATTCCCTGGTGTATAGTGGCACCCCCCCAATACCTGTCCTGACTCCTATCATCTGCTTTCTGGTAACCCCCTTCCTGATCGTTGTCCTCAAAATCTTTATTTGATTCCCTGGTGTCTAGTAGCACCCCCCTCCCAGATCCATGTCCCATCACCTGCTTTCTGCCAGCCCCCTCCCTGATGGCTGTCCCTAAAATCTTTATTTGATTTCCAGGTGTCTTGTGGCACCCCCACCTCAATCTCTGTCTGGTCATCTCTGTTCTTTCCTGGTATCTAGTGGCACCACCCATCCCAGATCTCTCAAACCTGAAAAAAAGAAAATGGTCCTCAATATTTTTTTTAAGCTGTACAAATAAAATTGTCCCTTGCCAATCTGGCACCCTCCCTACCCACACCTCCCACTCAGCACCTACCTCTCTACACCCCAGTACACCCCAACACACCCTCACTCACCTGAACAGGTCCCAGGTTTAAGATATGCTCTCCCGATTGAAGACATGTTTTGCTGCTGGAACCGGCAACTCCAATATGAGTAACTAAGGTAAATACCATTCAATGTATTTCAAATGGGGTTTTCAACTTTTAATTTATGACTCAGCCGTTATTTGAGATTTTAAGCCTAGATTTTTAACATAGTATTTTGGGGAGACTACCTCATGAACAATGTGACTCTCGGTATGTAACTCCTTCCCAAAAGGTGATTTCACAGTTGCTTAGCATATTCACCTTTTGGGTGGGAATTGTCAGTTTTTCCTGACCTTGTTCATGAGGTGGAGTCATAAGAAGGCTATGTTGAAAATTTGGGGTCACAATAAGTAAAAATGGCAAAGTTATGACCATTTGTTGCAATTTTGCTATGCACACTCATAACTTTGGAATTTTAAATATTTTAACCACTGATTTTCAACATAGCCTTCTTAATGCTCCACCTCATGTATGTCACAGCTGTCATTTTCCAAATCCTGGCCAATATGTGTTTTCGCACCTGTGGCACGGCATGGCATTGCAGTTGTGCAGAATTACATTTTGGCAGGGATTTGAAAATTTTCTGTACCGTGGTCATGAGGTAGGGTAATAAGATGTCTATGTTGACAGCTTGGTCACTGATGTCCTATAAATGAAAGTGCAGGGCCCAGTGATCCCTGTGCTTCCACAGCTACATACATACATATATGCATCTATAGAGGAATGGGACCCTGCTCTCCCACAGTAAAATAAGGATTATATTATTCTATCTCAAAAAGTAAGGAAATAATTTGCAAAAAACTCCATTAATGCTCCAATTAGGGTCAAAGCCACAAAAGTTGGTAAATGAGGCATTAGGGTTTCCCTAACAACCCACCCTCCCACACCAGGCAAGAGAGCAGGTGTGGGTTGTGCCCTTGGCTTCTCAAGCCTAACACTCACCCCATTCTCATAATTTCTACACATCTGACCTTATTTACAGATGGAATGGGGTGAGCTTTAGGCTTGAGAAGTCAAAGTCACACCCTACACCTGCTCTCCTGCCAGATGTATATCAGATCAACCCTATTTTAACATATATGAAATATATCTCAGAAAATACATCTCTGTTACATTGAAAATATATGTTTGCTAACACACACTTACTGTAGAAATTACAGAGTACAATTATGCTTGCATAAAACTATACCAATCTTTCATTAACGTCCATAAAAACATCAAAAAGTAAAACAGCATTTTTTTATATTATAAAAAAAATATGCATTTGGTTTATCTATGCCAAGTATAAGACATAGCTCAGTGAATTCTGCAAATATCTAAAATATAACTGGAAATATTGCACAGATATCTGAAATACATGATATATTTAGGCATATTCAGATATAGTCTACATATTAACAAAATATAGTATATTTTCTATATGGGTATAATTTAAAACTATATTATGACTATATATATATATATATATCTTTTTACAAGGGAAACCAAAAATGGAAAGGTATAAGTAACTCAGAATATATATGCTGAATACATTTAAAAAATATGTTTACTTAAAATGCAAAATATATAGAAACTGCAATAATGTGTATGCACAAATATGTATTTTTGATTTTATTCAAGGACATAACATTGAAAGAACAAAAACTTTAATTTTGAAATAGTGTAGCAAAAAATGTATTTCAGATATCAAAGATGTTTCCAAAATCTGATACATCTTGGATCATTCTGTGAATATCAAAGAATACATCCCGAAATATAGTTGAAAATGTGAATGTATCTGACACATGTTTGAAACATATTTGGGGATACAAGTATATATTTCAGATTTTAACAAAAATACAGATCTTTTCCATATAGGATAGCAGTCCATGTTTTCTAAGTCTTCCCTTTAAAGCTGGTTCCTGTCTAAATTTAGAGAAAAGTTAAGACAATGCATTGGGCTCAGGGGCCCAAATAACTGTTTTAGATATTGGAGGAATATGGTTCCACCAAGCTGATTCATCAGGAAAAACAGTGGTGACCCCTACAGTGACACCATAGGCTCGACAGCCCTGAGACCAAAAGCTGACCAAGTGAACGTCCGGCACATCAAAAGCTACCAGACATATTATAGCATACAAAGAGACATCACACTGGAATGATAAATGTGCTCTGCTCCCTGCACCCTTCCCCATATATTAAAATAACAAACTCCACGGTGCACACATCATGGAGCACTCTGCAAACAGCACCCCTGCAGTAGAACCCCCCCCCATAGTGGACACTGAGATCTCCCAGCAACGTCTGTTTACCCACTGAGCAAAACAACGTGGGCCACAGTACACTCCCTGACTCCACTACAACAGCACAGCATGCATCAGTAGCACACCTGATCAACCTAACACACCTACTGGTGGCAGCACCAGCTTGCCACAAGTACACCCACCATGACTCTGTCACTGTACTGCAGTCACTGTTACAGCATTTCTGTAACACCAGAACACCAAGGCATATACCTCTCCTGTGTATTGATAAAAATTTTAGGGTTTTTCTTCTGGATGGGTAATATGGCATAGCATAACTGGTCATTCAAAAATTAGCAAACAAAACATCATTATCTTCCAATAGAAATGATGGGATATGAGCAAATGAAAAAGGGGTTTTATGATTCTGACTTTCTTACTCTACCAATTATTACACCTTAGGTATGTATATCCCTTATACGTTTCTTTAGAAGTTGCAGTATTGAGAATTTTCATTCAGGTTCTTTGGGGGAGTCGTCTGAATCTGGTAAAATGGAATATTACCTATTTTGCAATTAAATCTGGAGGGCTAGATATGGTTAACCCCACAGTTTTCTATTTTAGTACCTTCTTTTACAGCAATTTACATCCAATTTTGACTGGAGAACATAAGATGAGGACCCCCACATCCCCTATTTCAGTTCTGGTTAGAGGGTTTCTTATAGGCATGGGAAAATGGTACAGTTAAAAGAAAAAGAATGGGACTTGGGGTCCACTGAATTTCTGCTTGGACAATGTCAGAAAAATAAAAGGCTGGAACTTAGAGATAAATACTGTACTACAGGTAATGTTCACTGTCATTTAATTTTCTCTATGTTTGCTAATCGAGAAAAAGCACTTAAAATAAAAGGACAGTGAAATAAAAAAAGACACTGCAATTATAATGGTGTTCGATTACAGCTGATCAGCAGAGAGATATAATTAATGGACGTGGATGTGAATGTGTTGCCACAGATGAAACAGTGAACTTTAAATGGAGTGAACATATTCTGTAGTACAGTATACTGTTGACATTAACTTGGAAGACATGCTATCAGTTTATATTGAGGGATAATTTTTCAGTCAACCCAGTGTTTTCACTAGCCATAGGTAAAGCAGAGAATAATGTTATCAACCAGCTAACTAATCATTGAATCCCAAAGAAAATGTAGGATTTCTTATAGCTCCATTGCCATGATAGGCATATCGTGACAGATCAACAGATACATAAATCTTTTCAGGATAGATTGTGTTTAAGACATGGTTGCTTGCAGCAACCTGAAACAATGGCGCATCTAGTTTTTAGCTGTTTCCATGTCCAACTCTTCTGGGACAAAATTGCAGATTTCTAGGACAAACCAATGTTTGGATTATTTCATATGAAACTTTGGTTAAAGTACCGTAAAATTCTAAATTTCCACTGTCAAACCATATTCACTATTTTTCCTGAAACACTAATTAGAGTGAAAATAAATATGTACTAATTATTGTTATTGGAACATTTTCCATTGTAGTAAATGTGGCACTAATTATTTACCACTAAATTAAATTTGCCAAATGATGCTTCCATTTGTGTTTACATTAAAATTATTAAACCACTGAACATTAACTTCTTTTTTATATGAGTAACTGTCTGGGGAGTAGTTAAATTAAATACCTGAGTGGGGCGTGAAGTTTATGGGTTATTAAATGGTATTTTTATCTCAATTCTGATTCACCCAGAATAGGTGCTTGTTGTATAATTAACAATTAAGCCTATACAGTAAAATATGCTTATTCTCGAGTTTACCTGCTGCTATTGTACAGATTTTGCTATAGTACCAGTTTTATCTGTTTTAAAACTTTAACTACTTTTTCATCTTTATTTCTGAGCAGTTTGAAACTTTGAGGATTTATTTCCTCATTCTATAAGGGTTCAAAGATGGCAACCTCTCAAGTCAGTGCAGTTAACCTGGTTAGCCAATCAATGGGCAAGAAATAGGGTAACACAGAAACACAGAAGTTGATGGCAGATAAGGACTGCAAGGCCCATCCAGTCTGCCTATTTTTTCTACATTATGAATGTGCCATAGACCTTTACTCTGTCAATGGCCTGTTTATTCATACTCATCTGTTTTATTTTTTCCAATTGTTTAACCAGGAGAGACACACTAAACTGAACGCTTGTTTACAGGTGCAACCTGGGAGCACAGGGAAGTTGAGTAACTTGCTTAGGCTCACACAGTATGCAAATGTTTTGCTCCTTTATGTCTATCCCATGCCTGTTTGAAGCCCTGCACTGTATTCATATCCACCATTTCCTGAGGTAGGCCGTTCCATGCATCCACCACCCTTTCTGTGAAAAAGAACTTCCTCACATTACCCCATATTGGCCTCCCTCTAATCTCATGCTGTGTCCTCTTGTCCTGCTATTGTTCTTATATTGAAACATGTTAGACTCTTTCACCTTGTTAATGCCCTTAAGATGTTTGAATGTTTCGATCATATCACCTCTCTCCCTCCTTTGCTCTAGGGTATACTTGTTGAGCTCCTTTAATCTGTCCTCAAATGTTTTCTGATGCAGTCCCTTCACCATTTCGATTGCCCCTCTCTGGACTGCCTCCATTTTGTTAATGTCCTTGTGCAGGTGTGGCCTCCAGTACTGCATGCAGTACTCCAGATGAGGCCTAACCAGTGTCTTGTAAAGAGGGATTATTACCTCTGTTTTATGACTTGTTTTTACCCTTACTAATACACCCCAACATCCCTCTAGCCTTACCTACTGCTTTAGTGGTCTGTTTGGATGATTTCAGGTCATCTGTGATGATGATGCCCAAGTCTCTTTCTTTCCTTGTGATTGCCAGCAACTCCCCTCCCAACCTATAGGTGGCTTCAGGGTTTCTCTTCACCTACGTGCATGATCTTGCACTTCTTTGCATTTAACCCCAGTTGCCATTCTTCTGACCATTTTGCCAGTTTATCCAGATCACTTCTCTCATTCTGCTCACCCCATCTGGATCATCTACTCTGTTGCAGATCTTGATATCATCTGCAAACAGAAAAACCTTACCCTCCAGTCCATCTGCAGTGTCACTGATGAAGATATTGAAGAGAGTACAGTATAGTTAATTTACCTACTGTACAGTTAATAGAAACTTATAAACATAAAATTTGACAGCAGATAAGGACCACTTACCCCACCTAGTCTGCCTATTTTTCCTGCCTGTTTCATGTACTGCAGATCCTAAATTATCTGTGGCATACTCTCTCTTTCCTATTGCTAGAGTTCCTTTATGTCTATCCCATGTATTTGTGAATTTCCTTACTGTTTTTGCCCCTACAACCTCTGTTGGCAGGCTGTTCCATGGATCCACCACCCTTTCTGTGAAAAAAATACTTCCTCATGTTACCCCTAAGTCTACCCTCCCTCTATGTTCATATAATTGCCCTTTGTTCTTGAACATATTCTTTTATGATGGTACCCTCTTGTATCTTATTTACTTTATTTAATAAACAATTAGAGATGATAGAGCATTGACTGTCTAAGATTAATGCATGCTCATAGGCGTAATAAACACGAGGTGCTTGCAGTGAGTGCCATTAGCACCTAGCAGTGCATTAACACCAGACAACCAATGACCTGGTGTGTCCTATTGCACTTATAAGATGGATAAATTGAAAAAGAATTTTAAAAACCAAAACATGACAATGTCTTAATAGAAACAGGTATTTGTTTTATGATAAAAGTAATTATTAAAAGTAGTCCCTCCCTACCTCTCAATCATCTCTTTCCACACAGTAGATAGAATGTTTATTATAGAATACAGAAATTCAGACTTCTGCAGAACCTCTTTGGCAGAATGTTCATCCCCAGCCCCTCACACACAATAGAAAACTCATATGGAGCCACGGTTTCAATTGTATTTGTGGCAGGGTAAGCAGCAGAAATAGCTTGGTAAGTTGATTGGGATAGACGGGGGATTTCTCATGGTCACCAAAGAAACACCAGGAATTAAAACTGTGAAAAGTATGTCATTTTTTTTTTGTTTGTTTGTCTGTTTCTGTGTACAAGGAGGATACCATGGGGCTGTTGTTTATAATCCTGGGTCATGCATGAAAAAGTGCATTGGCTCATTGCATTTACCTGGTTAACAAAAGTTTAAATAAAAAATAAAAAAATGAGAGGAATAAAGTTGTATTTATTTTTTAAAATTTTAAAGTTGTTTTACTTTTTCTTGCCTTGTCGTAAGTCCACTGTGAGTAAAAGGTGGCAGCCATTTTTGTTATGGCAATCAGGCACAGAGAGTGAAATGGCTCATGAATTCTGTTTGTGACTGGCTCAAATTCCAAATCTCACAGCCTAAACTTGTTCCAACCTGTGCATTTCTGGGGAATGAACATATGGGCCATAGATTGTATTTAGCCAAACAGGAAGCAGGAAATTTCCAACCAACTTTATAATATGGGAATAGCCATATACACTATTGTAGCTCTGCATTCTGTCTGACTGAGAGGGATCTGACATATAAAATAAGTAAGGAATAACACACAACATGGTGTGCAGTCATAATGGAAAATACTCATGCCTAAAGTTGTTTTTTGGCATGGGGTGTTTCCAAGTACATTTAATCACCCTAGAAATGCATGTATAATAACTGGTGACCGCCTATATCAGCTTGTTGTAGAAAGTTTTCAAAAACCATAATAACCCGGTATGATATCACACCGAGTTATTATGGCTTTGACTGACACGCTGATTCATGTACATACACACTGATGCATGCTTAAGCACAGCTTAGAAAAATCATATCAAAAGAAAGCATTTTTACTATCCTATGTCCCTTTGATCACAGCACTAGACATGCAGAGTATAGATATATTTAATCCTGAATAAAGATGGCTTCAGACACCCCACAGAAATTGTCAAAAGGTAGGGTCCTTTGTGAGCAGCCAAGGCGGCTAGCACAATGCCTGCCCACATTTTATTTAAAGTTAGACAGTTTGTGGTTGCTAGCCACTGCCAGGCGTCCACTCCCCAGTTTAAAAACTAAAATAATTTTACATTTTTCTGAATGAAGGGAACTAAGTAGAATGCTCAGTTAAGCTCATTTTTCAAAATTATACAGATTCCCAACTTCAGGGAGAGAGCATCATCTTGGTCACAGAAGGGTACTTTTTTTTTTCTTTTAAACACCAAGCACCAGTTATTATAAAAAATAAAACGTATATAATTATGTACTTATGAGGTTTTTTACACTCCTTTGTGCATGATGCTTGCATAAACCTCTCGAACTTCACTCTCAAGATTTATGGGTCATCACACACCTTAACACGCAGTTACATATGCTTTATTCTCTATATTCCATATAAGCTCACATGCTAAAGTGTGTTATCTCCCTTATAAAAGCACTAACAAAATTCTACAATTAATCAAACTTGCACCATTTAGGTTACGTATGTGGTCAACAAAAGTTATGCAATTCAGGTTATGTATGCAGTTGTAAGAAAGTATTGCATGGTCCTGTGACATCTTTTGCCCAGTTAGGTTACAGAGTTTTTCTAGCCCATTTTGAAATAAGTGTTTACTCATCTGGTAAAGGTGATTGTGTTAGTTATATCCATGACACTACAGACGTTACCTCTTGGGTTCCTAACCTGCTTAATAGGCTAGTGATGCACATGTGACCCAGAACAAATTTTGCAGCATACCTTGGTCCCAGGATCCTCCTTCTCCAGTTCGATTCTTCCATAGCTGAAAGAAAACAATGTTTCTGGCAAAGAAAACCCTTTACCCTTTATTCCCTACTGTTAACCATACTGGAAGATGCAAGACATGGCTAGCTATTTCTCCATATCCTCTTATTTATTTCCTATTGATACAATACTAGCTTCGGTCACCTAGTGTTACCGACATATAAACTAGCTACATCAGAAACTCATTTGATTCAGAGTCCATAATTAATATTTCAACATCTCTTGTTATAGGGTCTTTAGCCACACTGGACCAATCAATGTGAATTATATCTGCCATGATCACCCTGAAGGGAGGGCCATGGAGTATCATGGATACAACTACCACAATCACCTTTACCAGGTGAGTAAACATCCATTGTGTTATGTTGTATCCATGACGCTCCAGACATTACCTCTTGAGTTACTATAATAAACAGTTACACCATCCTTTCAGGGCAGGACAGGGAGATCATGGGGGCAGCTGGTCTTAGGCTGCTGTGGATAAAACATTTCTGGCAAAGTGTCCAGTCTGTAGTGTATTGCAAACGTATGGATGGTAGACCAGGTTGCCACTCTGCAGATGTCCTCCATGGATATGTTAGCTGTTTCTGTGCAAGAAGTAGCCACTGCCCTTGTAGAGCAGGTCTTTATCCCCACCAGAGGTGTAAGGCCTTTTCCTTTGTACGCCTCCTGCATTGTCCTCTTTAGCCAAGAGGCGATGGTGGTCTTGGATGCTGCCAGTCCTTGTTTGTGGCCTTGGGCTATTATGAATAGTCTTTCCAATCTGTGTATTGACTGTGTTCTTGTGATGTATTTTGATACTGTGCTGCCCACATCTAGGAGGCGATGGGACCTCTGCTCCCCTTGTTGTGTTTGTGTAAAAAATGTGGGTAGTTCCACTGATTGGTCCCTGTGAAAAACAGAGCTGACCTTGAGGCGAAAAGCCAGTACCATTCTCAGGAACACCCCTTGGCCCGTGAAAATTGTGTAGGGTTCCTTACAGGACAGAGACCCCAATTCACTAATTCTGTGAGCTGAGCAGACAGCCACGAAAAAGCATGTCTTGAGACCCAAACAGTAAATTGGCAGTTGATGTAGGGGTTCAAATGGGCTCTCCCCCAGGGAGTCTAGGACCATGGTTAGGTCCCAGCGGGCTACTGGCACGTGGACCTGAGGGTGCATGCTCTCCGCAGCCCTAAGGAATCTGACTGCATCTGGATGGGCTCCGGGGTAGCGAATGCCCAACTTTGCCCCTGGCCACTCCAATTGTTGACAGTTGAACTCTGAGGGAGGAAGTGGATAGTCCCTTATCTAAGTCCTGTTGAAGGTATAATAGAATGACAGGTATGTCTACCTGCATGGGGTCGAGCTGTGCTGAATTACACCATTTTGTGAAAAAGTTCCACGGTCTATCATAAGTAGATGTAGTAGAAGGCTTCCTGGATTGCAGGATGATTGCTATGAGTGAATCATAGTAACCCGCATTCAGCAGTCTCTGCCTCTCAGGAGCCAGGCTGATAGTTTTTAGGGTGTGAGGGGCTGGGTGGATCATTGGGCCCTGGAACAGCATGTCCTTCCTGAATGGAATGGTCCATCTGTCCAGTGACATGGCCATCACTGAGGTGAACCATGCCCTCAATGGCCAGTATGATGCTACAAGTATGATCCATATTTGGGAGAGCCTGATCTTTGCTAGCACCTGGGGAATTAGTGGGATCGGAGGGAATACATAGGAGCGATCCTGATCCCACGCTTGGGACAGGGCATCCACTCCCATGGCCTGTTTCTCCTTGTACCTGGAGAAATATGCCCTGACTTGTGTATTTGCCCTGGAGGCCATCAGATCTACGGGAATCTGACCCCACTTCTATTGTATCTGGGTGACTAGATCCAGATGCAGTTGCCACTCTCCTGGGTGTACCTGTTGTCTGCTGAGCCAGTCCACTCTGATGTTGACCTTGCCAGCCAGGTGAACAGCATGAATGTGGGCAATATGGGACTGAGCCCAGTTCAGCACCTTGGCTGCTTCTCTGAGCATGGCTCAACTGCTAGTATTGCCTTGTTTAGCTATGTACACCACTGTGACTCTGTTGTCAGACTTCACCAACACTGTCCAACCAAAGATGTAACTCCTGAATGCCCTCAGGGCATGGAAGACAGCTCTCTTCTCCAGGATGTTGATGGACAATTTTGCCTCTGCGGGTGTCCACCAGCCCTGGGCCATTGACGAGACCATACATGCTCCCCAACCTGTGAGGCTGGCTTCGGTCTCCACTGTCACCTCGTAGGAAGGTTCCTGAGGACAGCTGCTTAATAGATGGGGCTGGTGCATCCACCAATTTAAGGAGCTCCTGACAATCTCAGGAAGGAATAGAACCTTGCTGAGGTCGTCCTCCAAGGGGCAGCCCTGTTGTGGCACACAGCTTTGCAAGGGGCGCATGTTCCATCTTGCCCTGGTACCAGATAGAGGCAAGATGCCATGCAGCCGAGGGCCTGAGCCGCTAGGCCCATTATCGACTTGGGTGAGGCCTGCAGTGACTGAACCACCATCATCACTGACGTTATACATTTGTTTGATGGTCTTGCCATTCCTTTGGCTGTATAGAATTCTGCCCCAAGATGCTCTATGCACTGGGATGGGAGCAGGGAACTTTTGCCCATATTGACCGCCCATCTGTGCTGCGAGAGTGTAGACAGAACCAGTTCTGTGTCTGTCTGTGACTGGGCACTGTTGCATGATCGTATCAATCAGTCATCCAGATGCGGAATGATGTCCACTTTCTGCTCCCTTAATCAGGCTGCTAGGACTACAGAAACCTTGGTGAACACCCTTGGTGCTGATGTGAGGCTGAAGGGCAGTGTCTGAAATGGGAAGTGCTGGCCGAGTATGTGGAACTGGAGGATGCATTGGTGGCTTGGCCTGATTGGGATGTGGGTGCAGGTGTCCTTCAAATCTACTGAGGTGAGGTAGTTTCCTACCCATAAGCTCTTCAGTGTTGACCTGAGGGTCTCCTTCTTGAACTGAGGAGTGGAGACAAACATGTTTAAGAATTTTAGGTCGCAAATAAGCAGGAGGTCTCCATTTTTCTTTGGTACCAGGAAGAAAACTGAGTATATCCCTGTGCCATGTTCGGTGACCAGCACTGGCTGTATTGCATTGTTGTGTAGCAGGTTCCAGAGAACCTCCTGCACCTGGTGAGCCATTGCCCTTCTCTTTGAAATGTGGGATAGAATCAACCTGTCCCTGCAGGGTTTCTTTGAAAACTCGATAGCATAACCCTGGGACATGATCTCCAGAACCCATCTGTCGGAGGTTGTTTGCTGCCAACGTTGATGGAAAAGCATTACCAGTTGTCCCACCGGTGGGTAGGGAAATAGGGAGTTTGGCAGTGGGGAAGTCTGGTCAGGGTAGTCAGAACTGTTTCTGTCTTCCCCCATCTTCCTCTGCCATTGAAACGTGAACTCCTCCCTCTGAAGGTGGAGTAACTGCCCTGTGTTGGGCCCTGGGAGCTGCCATTCTGGCCTCTCCCTTGAAAGGAGTTATTGGAGTAACTCTGTTTCCTGGTCTGTTGGAATCTGCCACTTCCCCAAAATCTACAGCAGGCAGATGGCAGGTAGGTGGTTCTCTGTCTGTCCTTGGCTAGGTCTTTGCCTTCCTCTTTTTGCTTGAGGAATTCCTTGAGTCCTTCCCCAAAGATGTTGTATCCTTTAAGGGGCAGGCTCTGTAAAAGTGCCTTTGACTTGTTATCCTCTTCCCATAGTTTCAGCCATAAGGCCCATCTGGCTCTGTTTGTAAGTGCACAGGCCCTAGCTTCTAGCTTTAATGAGTCAATGGCCATGTCACCTAGATACTTTGCCATGTCCAGAGTATGTTTCAAGAGCTCGGCTTCCCTGGATTTGGGGTAGAATTTTTCCATGAGCTCCTCTACCCATCGGATCTGTGCCCTGGATGCATAGACCACCGTTACTGCAGCCTTAGCTGTTATGCCTAAGAGTTTGAACAGTTTTTTGAGCATTTCCCCTACCCTTTTGTCAGTGGGGTCTTTGAGGCACTGTCTTCTGACTCAGTGCTTCAATTTGAGGATCTATGCTTGGTGCGGTGCACCACAATTTTGCCTTGTCCTCTTGAATTGAATACATCCTATTCATATTTCTTTTCTCTGACAAGTGGCCTGGCTCGGTAGCTTCCCATTCTTTTGAAAAAATATGATCGATAACCAGACAGCTAAGAAAAGTGTCCTTAACCTTCTGACTCTGCTGAATCATGGGATCCAGCTTGGATTCTGGCTTGGGAGTTTCAATGTCAAATCCCATTGTGGTCTTTATGGCCCTCATTAGGCCTGGGATGAGATCAAATGAACAAAGCTTTGAGGTTAGAGAAGGGGACTCTGGGGTGGCATCCATATCCTTGTCCCCTGAATCTATGTCCTTGGTATCATCTGGAGCTTCCAGTGTATCCTTGTTCCCTGGAGGGGGAGGGGATGGCTCCTCCTGTGGTTCCAGTTATTGGGGGGTGGTGAGACAGACGCCCTCAATTTTGTCAGCGACTCTAGCATCTACATCACCTTTAGTATGAAATTCTGCTGGCTCTCCATCATGGCCGCCATTGCTTGTGTCTGAATAAGGAGGGCCCCAGGGCTCATCCATCCATCCAGAGGAGCCGGGCCCTTGGATGTCCCAGTCTGTGAGAGGGGGCTGATTCCCCCTTCTTGTTCATCTTCATGGAGGCACGCTGGGCATTGAGGGCCTGGGTTGTGGGGCATCAAGGCTGTGCTGCAGGATATGCATTTCTTTGTCTTAACCATCTAGTAGAAAAAACAAAGGGGGGACAGTATTAGCCTTGTATCTGGTGGGGTATGATAGCCTGTAGAAAAGAAACCGGAATTAATAAGAAATTAGACCACTTTTTTGTGATAGGCCAGAGGCAAGACCCTCGAGTGGTGGTCAATATCCCCTGGAGGAGTCAGTAAGAGTGGGGGTGGGGTGCTCCATGACCCAGTGTTGAGAAGGAGTGCAAAAGAAATAACAACATTAAAGCACCTGGAAGCTGTTTTCAACATTGGGGTAGGCTGCAGACAGTGGCTAGGAACAAAGCTGAAGCAGTAGACCTGGTAGGCACCCTTCTATGAAAAAATGAACCAACCTGCAGGTAAAATGGCCATACAAAATGGTGGCTGAGTCCCAAAATGGAGGCCATAGCATGTGGTGGCTGAGTCACGAAATGGTGGCCAAGTCACCAAGTTACCCAGTAGTGAGGAAAAATTGCCTGTGAACTGTTTAATTTATTTATTTAGCCCCCTAAATGTCCCTCTCATCTTTGTGTTATAATGTTGTATTATATAGTTGTTGGCCACTAAATAGGGGCTGCCTGAATCTTGCATGTAGAATGGGACAAATACCCATCCCTCCACTGGCCGCTGCCACGTGGGAGGACAGTGGAGCCAGGTCAGGTGTTTTCCTTAGCATCTGCTGAAGAAGAAAACAGGCAGCTAGAGACCTCCTGCAGCCCCGAGGAGTGGTCACTAGAGAGGGACCACAACTGAGCTGATTTTTTTTGTCTCCCTTACACTCTCCGTTGTTGGGGATGGGAAAAGAAGGTTCAGTCCTGCACTATGAGGCCCTGCTTGTGAGGGGGAACCCCACTGCCAGGCACCAGGAACAAGCAAGACAAGGCATTTCGAAAGTATCGCTAATAGGCGGCTCCAAAGTCTCTCCTGAGCCCTGTGGACCCCGGTTGGGAGGGGGACGCACTAGTGGCAAGAGACACGCTGGGTGCTCGGGCATGAAACTGAAGTGGCACCTAGTTGCTGCAGCTCTCAGAAGTGGGCGAACATTCAAATCAGGGCAGCACATATTCGTTGCCAATTTCCTAGGTGCTATAGCACCAGCCAGCAATAAAAAATAGAATTCTTAAAGTAACCAGGCAAATGACACAAATTCTCAACAATAACACATTGCACTAAGCGAAGATGAGCTACCAGCTCCAATTAAGCCTCATAAGTCACACAAAACAACAGGCTGATTACAGGGAAGTCTCCCTACTGATGCATACTTTGCAGAATTCATGCAGATAATGCACAACTGAAATTCAATACTTGCATTAGAAAAATTTGGGAGAGAGAGAAGAAGTTCTTGAATTACTGCTAGGGAATATAACAAGTACAAACAGGTATTTGCTTCAAAAACCAACCAGATAATGAGCTGCAACTCAGAAATTATTAAGTCTCTCTCCTTTTAATACCTCAGAAGCCAGGAACTATCATCATAATTAGCTAGTACACAATTACTTTGCTTAATTCTGAGGGGTTTTGGCCTACCTTATCCTAATTAGCTGCATGAGGGTCTCCTGTAGCGCTATAGCCTCATCAGATGCAAAGGTTGAACTGGAGAAGGAGGTATGCTGTGAAATTTGATCTGTGTCACGTGTGCATCACTAGCGTATCAGGCAGGTTGGGAACCCAAGAGGTAATGTCTGGAGTGTCATACATACAACATAACACAATGATGTACAAGACCCTTCAAGGATTGCTCCTATTCTATGTCATGCCAAGCTGTACCCTTGAGCTACTACTGTAGTGTTCCTTTATTCTAAACTACAATCAGTTGATGACTGCTCTTTTGTGGATTCTGGCCCAATGACAGCAATACTTTCCCTCCTACTGGAGTTTAATGGTCCTCCCCCATGCTCTGTTTAAAAACTTGCCTGTTTGAACAAGCTTTTTGCATATGAAAGTTCTGCTTTGGTTTGTGTTTTATTTCCTAACAGCTGCATGTTTTATTCAGCACCTACAGCATTTTTGGATAGGGTGCTGAAGAATAAAAAATTCATATTTTTTCAAAACATTTTATTAAAACAACAAACAAGCAAAAAAAAAGTCCCAGCCTAATAAACAATTTTTTGCTGAATGTGTTTGTTTCATGATATGCATATAACCTCCCACTCCCCCCCAATAAGATGGCCAGCCCAGGCCCCTTTTGCACCTCTCTTGTAGTTGTCCAGATGGAGTGAGTCAATTTCACCCAGTAGCATGCAACTCTTTTAAACTATATCCTGCTTATACTTCATTCCCTCTCTGAATGGGTGACAGAATATTTTATTAAAATACTGAGATAAGATTTCAGAAATCTCCTAGTACATAACATCAGTGCACATAAAAACCCACCAGCATATCCCAGATTACTACAAATAATAAGATAACTCAGAAGGCCAAGCAGAACAGCAATATATTACCTAATGCAGCACCAACACAGCATGGCTGACCAGAATGTTTTGAAACTATTTAAGATAAAAAGATGAAACTTAGACCTGTCTAATATAAGAGAGTGACAGAGTCAATATATGGTATAAAAGAGGTGGTCCTCTTGGTCCTAACCATGAACCACCTTTTCATCCCACTGTGCTTAAAGGGTGCTGGGATTGAAATGATGCCAGCCCCTAAAACATTTTTGAAAGTGCTTTTAATCCATGATGATATCTCCCCATGTATGATATCTTTATGATATGCTAAATGCATTCTGGAAATCCTAATATAATATTAAAGTAATTTATGGAAGGTTGCCACAGCAAATGGGCATAGTAACCTGTAGGTGTCAAAAAATCGGTCTCCCACCATTTAAACTGCTAAAAAGTTTTTTCCATGAAAAAATCCTTTTGTTTCTGTGCTCCATTTCAATTGCATAGCCCTGCTACTTTTTTTCTCAGTGCTGTAACCCCAACCTTTACCATCATGCGAGGGAAACAAAGTTACATCAAAGGGGCACTGTCGGTTTTTAGATGACTCTTTATATTGTTTGCTAGTAGCTGTATCTAGCATCATAAAGTGTAGAAAAATTCTAGTGATTTGATTGGCTGAAAGCAGCTCAAAACCGTGTAATTATTGACCCATAATTACACTCCTGAACTACTTACAGCCATTCAAGCCTGTAACAGAAACGTGGAAAAGTATCTTTACTCTCCCACATTCTGACAGGAGCTGTCACTTCAGATCTGTCACTTCACGAGGTGGCAGTAAAAGAGAAACAACATCTATGCTTAATGGCAAATTACCTTTTTGGCCTACCTGCAACACAAAAACATTTTTCTAGAGGCTTTCCTACAGACTGTACTGCTGTAAATATTACCAAAATAGGAGACTGCACTTTGATTAGAGAAATAGAAAAATCCACTAGTTACTGTACCCACAGTGCCTCATTATTAAATTAGTATCCAGGCTGTTTTATTTCTATAATCACTACAGAAATAGGAGACTACATCTTTCAGTAAAGAAATATTGTCAGCTATATACTGTATGCACAATGCCTCGTTTTGAAAATAATCATATGAGGTCTTGTACTGTTGTAGCCACTACAGAAATAGAAGACTGCACCTTACGGTAAGGAAAATGGAAGGTCAACCCAGTGGTGCAATGACAAGGTGTCCGCTTGCTACGTTGACATCCCGAGTTCGGGAATGGACTCAGGAATCAGAGAGTCAGCTGGGGGAAGAAGGATTGAGCATCTAGGGGATGGCTCTTCTTCTCTGGGGGGAAGGATTTGTTGTCTGATGCAATATGGACCCCCTGGCAGAGGCCTGGGATCCACTGCATTTAGCACATGGATCTTAGGGAGGCATGTCAGATGCTGATGCCTCCATGTTGCAGCATTGTTGCATGCTGCACCTCCCATTGGGGACTATTAAAAAAATCATTGGGGCTCCATCGCCCAAATTACTTCCTTCTCACCCCAGACCCCGCACTGTCACCTATGACCCCTCTCCCCTGATACCATTTGCCAATCCACTGTAGGACCAGTGACCCCACCCTGGAGGAGATGCCAGAGTGCCCTCTAGTACCATAGTAGCAGTTCTGTCAGGGAACCGGTGGCTCTGCCCTGGGGGGGGAAGCCAGAGTGCTTGTGGCATGGAGGTGTGTCCTGGGATTGTGGGTGTGGGGCAAAGCTGTGGGGATTGCAGGTGAGAACTGTTGGTGGCTAGTAGGGCACTGACTAAAGCATAGTAGATAAAAAAAGGAAAATGGAAAACTTCCTATTGTACCCACAATGCCTTGCTATGTGCATCTACATATTAGGTGCTATGCTGCAGTTACCACTACCAAAATATGAGGCTTCATCTCTGAGTAAGAAAAATTTAAGTCAACTTTACAGTCTACCTAGAATTTCTTGTTGCTGTACATTAATCAGTATTTTAGCTGTAACCATTACAAAAAAAATTAGAGCTGGATGATTTGTCAAAAATGGACTACTTTATCTACAAATATAGTTACAACAATAAATTAAAATGTTTTACAAGAGGTATTGTGATTCTTTTTTTTTATTTGACAGCTTTAACAATTTTTCCACACATGTTATAAATACAATAAGACACTTCAGAGATGTGTAATTATGCAATAATAATTGCACTTTGCAATTAGATGCCCCCTCTTGAATGAAAATGACCAGTGAAGGTGCCCTAAAAAACTTTGAAAATCAAAGTCGAGATTCTGAGCATGCGCATTGAGCATTGCCACTATTGCACATGCTCAGAATCTTGGCTCTGTTTTTCAAAATTGTTTCTCTCGGGAGCCCACATTCACTTTCCCTCTTCAACAAACCATGCAGCCAGTGAAAGTGATTGACGGCTCCCTTGGATTACATCATTTGGGGGTGTGGCCACAAGCTAGCACTCAGAGAAAACTGGAGGGCAGCCAGAAAAAAAAAGCACTGATAAAATATCATGGAAATTGACTATGACAGATTTCTTTACAAACCACATGCAGATTCAACATCTGAAACATGACTGGCAATAGCATATTATGTGAAAAAGGCATTTGAAGAACATCCATAAATCACTTTAAACAATAGCCAGACTCAAACACAGGATTTCAGAAGAAAATCATGGAATTTGTGCATGGCAAAAGCCATCTCTAATTTCCTTGTAAGTCAATTACACAAAAGAGAGAACAACCCTATGCAATAAAAGCTACAGGAACTTTGCAAAAGGATACTCACTTAACAAATTTTGCAAAGTCTTCTCTCTACCACCACACTTTGGCAAAATACAGAAACATTCAGAATTTTCCTGAATATTTGATTAACTTTCACTCAAAGTCTTCCACGAGTACACAACCACACATTACCATACATTATCCCACATATTCATGGGCAACTGAGACCCAGACAATAATTTTAAAATCTGGTCCAGGTATCCATCCAGGTATCCTGGTAACTCAGTGCTGGAGCACGAGTTGGGAATTTTTATTGAAGATTTGGGCTTCATTACAGGCATAATACAAAATACATAATACAATAAAGCAACAAAGCATACACATAATTCAAACAAAAGAAAAGGAAAAACAATCATAACAGGGAAAAGAACTTGGTGTAGATGAGAATTGTTGCACCTAACTAATACATATGGGCCCAGATATTCAAACTGCGCTCAAAATTAGCGCAACAGCAGGAGCAAGCACAAACCAGTTGCGCAAATGCGCAACAGGTGCAATATTCAAACATGGAGCAGAGCAAATTGCGCAAGCAACCAACGTCTGAATATCGCACATACTGCGCCATCACGCAACCAGGAAGGAGTAGCTGAGCCAAAATGTTGCGCTATGGAGCAACCAGGAAGCTCAGCTGAGCATTCCAGAGCTGCCATAAGCGCAAGCACAGCCTCCAGAGCAATGGAACTGCACATCCAGGGAGGCAGGCTGGGGCTACCACCAGCCATGCCACACATGGGCACAGGAACACACTGCAGAACCCACACCACACCTGCACACCCCAAGAACAGCATCACTGGGGGTGGGATGGATGATCACGTGCCCATGGGGACAAGCCAACAAAGCATAGCAGAGCCATGACACCCCAGCACAACCACTGGCAGGCGGAGGTGCCACACACAGGGGTTGACAACCACAGTGCATCAGCCCCTGTCGCACAGCACACCTGCACCATGACCTCAAGACACCACCCATGTGCAGTGACTGGCACTGCAGGAAACACCATGCATCCCCTGGCTACCGTCAACCCGTGCTGCAGAGAACGCACAAGCTAGACCCACCCTGTGCACCCAGCAGTGGGTGGCAGCAGACGGCAAGACCAACAGAAAGTCAATGCCATGCTGGTGATACCTCCCCATGCACACACACACACACACACACACACACACACACACATACCCAGGACCACACCACCCCAGATGGCATGCACACCACTGCAACTGAGCAACCATAGCCAGCTGCAAATCAGAGACCAACACAGTATTCATAACAAAATATAAATGTGTATTATAAAAATGTTTAAATTCTAAAATCAACATCAAACAACTATTTACAAGAGGGGGGTAGGGGTACAAGGTAGGGGTGCGCAAGGGGTAGGGATGAACAACTGGGAGAGGGAAGGCAGAGTGGGAGGGATGGGTGGAGAGAGAAGGGGGATCTGGCCTAAGGCCTAGCAGACTGGTCCTCTGCTGCCTGGTGCCATTTTTCTTGGCTGTGCCTCCTCCTGAGCCCATGGCGCTGTATGTCCTGGAGGATGTTCTGGTTTTCCTGGGACACCCGGGTCATCCGATGCAGTGACTGCTCCATTCTGCGGAGCACAATGAGGCCTAGGAAAAGAGAATACAGTCATTGGCTGTGACTGACCACAACCCTGAACACCACCCAACCTGCAAGCCATATAGCCCAATGTCCCGCACCTGTGATGGCATACACCCACCCACAGTGAACATGCACATGGCCATCACAAACAGGCGGCACCAGCTATGCGCACCACTGCCACACACACTGCCCAAGTCCATCACAGTACAAACAAGGCTGGCAAGTGACATGGCAATGTGGTGCGATGCCAGTTACACAGCTATGTGCCCAGTGCATGCCTGGACCACCAGTGGCGCATACACAGGCGTGCTGAGATACTGCACAGTGATGCATGTCACCTGTGTCGTGCCTACATACATAGATACATAGACAGTGTCATCAAATAAGGGCCTATGGCAAACCCAGTCTGTCCATAGAGCTTGTCAGTTCACTTTGTTTCCTGAGGTCTGTTGCCTTACCCTGATCTCCAGATCTCCTTCACGTCTGTCCCCTGCAGTCAGAAATCCTGTGATTGTGTCAGCCCCCACCCACTTCCTCTGGCAGGGGTTCCACCTGTCCACCACCCGCTCTGTGAGACAGTCCTTCTCCATGTGTCCTCTGAATTGTCCTCCTCCATCGTCATCCCATGCCCTCTAGTCCTGGAACATCGTTTCACTTCCAAAAGTGTGCCCGCACCCTGATCCCCCTGTAAGATACCTGTATGTCTCATCATATCCTCTCTCCACCCTCCCCTCCAGCGAGTACATGTTCAGTTCCTGTAACCTGTCATCATAGGACCCGTGATGCAAGCCATGCACC
The DNA here is from genome assembly GCA_016271365.2 of Neoceratodus forsteri. NCBI lineage: Eukaryota > Metazoa > Chordata > Ceratodontiformes > Ceratodontidae > Neoceratodus > Neoceratodus forsteri. The sequence goes on from CM028130.1 coordinate 868,491,497, forward strand.
ATCTTTGTTGCCCTCCTCTGAACCTTCTCTGCCCACTCTACGTCCTTACGTAGGTATTGTCTCCAGAAATGTACACTGTACTCCAGGTGGGGCCTCACTAGTGTCTTGTATAGTGGAATCATGACCTCCCCTTTCCTGCATGGTTGTATTGTGCAGGGCTACTGGTCTCCCCCCCAGCATGCAATAGCATCCATGAAGTCATGATACTCACACTGCTCAAGCAGCTCTGTCTGCCGCTGTTGCTGTTGCTGTTGCTGCCGCTGCTGCTGCTGTTGGGGTGGAACAACTGCTGGCACCGGGTCCCTGGCACGGCCCTCCTCATCCTGGCCCTGCATCCTCACATCCCGGCCTGTGGGAGACATATGTTGAGACAAACATCAGTGTGACTCAAAAGCAGAGTGCCCCCTGCCCCAGTGAGAGTGCCTGCCCACACAGCCATAACCATCCATCTCACAGCTGCACACACTGACACAGCCAACCGTGTCTGAGCTGGCACCTATGCACAGCCACACAAGCACACACACACACCCCTACGGAGAATATAGGTGCATAGATGGTACACTCACCTGGCCTAGGCACCACGCCCCGCCTGGCATGGTCCCGCAGTCTGGCCAACATGTCCGGCTCCCTCCGGCAGAGGTCACTGTACCGGTGCCGGCACTGCTCAGCAGACCGGCCCCATCCAGTGACCTCCACCAGGTCAGTGGCCACTTGCTGCCACATGTGGGTCCTAGGCATGGTGAGGGCCTCACCATAGAGTGCCTCACAGTGGGGCTCCACCAGGGCACTGAGGTTGGCCACCTCAGTGGGCTCAACTCACTGCCCTCCTCCTAGCCATCTCAGCCCAGTTTACAGCAGGCAATATGGCGCTCCGCTGCACTGTAACCCACGTGGAGATGTTGTGCAATAGACCACCACAGGCTCCAATTGCTGTTCGAACAAGCGCCGTCACTTCACATAGCGCTGTCACCAGACAGCGCAATAGGGACGTACACATGGCATGCGAACTGCGCCAGGGGGCAAAGGGCATACACAAGGTCATGGCAATGACGCAAGGCTACGCACAGTGCCATCGGATGTATAGGCATCCTGTGCAACTGCCAAGCTGCATACCAGTGCCACAGTGGACCATTGCGCAGTAGTGCCACAGTGCCATATAGTGCCCAGTGCTGTAGCACCACTGGCACAATGGTGGCCATGGCCTGAAATGCCTATCGCGCTCAGCAGGTCTGCAGCATGATAGACGCATGCGTAAGCTGTCTGGGCATGTGCAATGCAGTGTAGCATGTAGGCACAAATCTGCGCCATTGGCTCAGCCGGCCCTTCCGTATTGCGCAAAGCGCAAATCCGCGATATTCAGCTGACATATGCAAATCATTCGATCAGCCATTCAAAGGTGCAGTGGCACGATTAGCATGTCATTAAAGTTGCGCCACTCCTCATTTGCATGTGTTGCGCTATAAAAACGTGACAGTGGGTTGTGCTGGCCAGATTCGGTTACTGCAGGTGAGAGGTGAGTTACATGCTGTGTGATGCTCAGGACAATGCTCATGGGCAAGGGTGCCGGAGGATGATAAAGGCTGAGGGGGCTGAGAATGAAAAGGGCACTTAGAAAGGGACAAAGGGCACCCTTTCTATCAGTATCTGCCATATGGAGAAGAAACGTGGTGGGCTTCCGCCCCCCCCGGGCCAGCACCTATGCTCACGGGGAAATGCTGTCGACTGCACAGTGACAGGTGTCCACTTCCACCCATACAGATCACCATGACTGACCAGAGCCAAGCTGAGGGTGAGGACGGCGGGCGTAGGAGGAGGAGGCCGAACTTCACAGCGGCAGAGATGGAGGCCCTCTTCCAGGCCTACCTGGAGGATGAGCCACTATTGAGTGGACGGAGGGGCACCCCTCAGAAACGTGCAGCTGCATGGGAGGGGGTAGCTCGGGCCATCAACCTGCATGGAAGCCACCAGCGCTCCGTGCAGGAATGCAAGAAGAAGATGGGGACTGACCACAGGAGGCTGATGGAGAAGGTGGCAGCCTTCAGGGCGGCACGTGTTGGCACTGGTGGGGGCCCGCCAGTGGTGTTGCAGCTGACCCCAATGGAGGAGACACTGGTTGCGGCCATGTGGGCGTACCAGGCGGAGGATTCCAGACAGGTGAAACCCATCACTGCACGTATGACATGGTGGTGGTGTTGGGGGGCTGTTGTTCACATGCACTCACATGTACTCTCTTTCTGTTACAGATCCTGTTCATCTTCAGGAGACGGTGGTGGTGGTGGTCCAGACAGTGATGCAGACCTGCTGGACGTGGAGGAGGGACCATCACCTCCGCCACCAGCCAGCAGGCACCGCAGCAGCATGCACGCTGGGCCAACAACTCTGGTGTCAGTGATACGGGTGCGGGGGGTGCACAGCCTGTGTCTCAGCAGTCCGGCATGCAGGTATGCCAGCATGCTGTGCCTATGGCAGTGGCATGTACCTGCACCATTGATGATAGCAGGCCTGCAATGGGCAGTGATAGGTGTGTGTCCCATGACGGACACATGGCATGCCAGCACGTGCCCCTGAGCCTTCCTGGTTCACACCTGTGTACCAGCATGCTGGCACAGTCCAAGGCTATGCCTGTCAGTACCGGTGGGGCAGCACTGGTGGCTGTGCAGGTGTCCAGCACTGTTGCCAGCACTGAGGTGGAACAGGTGGACCTGGGGGCTCAGCAGTTGGAGGGGCGGCGGCAGCAGTCGAACACCAGGTCTGGGGGTACAGTGTCAAGCAGTGGCACATGTCCACCACCCTTTGATCTGCCCATACCTGGTCCTGGTGAACAGCGCCCACCCTCAAGGGGTGCTGTGCACCGGGACCGTCCACACCCTGGGGGTCACGATGCCATTGGGGCACAGTACCCATTGGATGCGCACACCCCGCCTGCTGCAGGAATCAGTACAGCTGCGGGGAGGCGGGTTTGCAAGATCCCTGGAGGCACTGTCTGTGTCCATGGAGCAGCACAGCAGGGAGTGTGCTTGGGACCGAGCCGAGCTGGTCCTTATGCGGACGGATGTGACCGCCACCATTGACAGGCTGACCCAGGTAGTGGTCTCTGTCGCTGATGCATTGGGCACACTGTCAGGTGCCTCTGTACCGCACACCCCACACAGTGCGCTCTCCACTCCCCATTCCCGGCGTCATGCGACACCAGGTCTGTCGATGCCGAGTTCTGCTGTGGGCATCCCGAGCACCCTTGGTGCATGTTTGTTCGGCATGATGCAGACCCCTGTGCGGGCAAGGTCACGTTCGCGCAGTGGGACCCCTGGTGGTGCAACAGCGCCACCCCATGTGACCCCTGCTCAGCCTGCCAGTGCTGCTAGACCACGGCGGGGTCGCCACGCATCCGTGGTGGCTGTGGGACAGTGCTACATGACTGAGCTGTCTCCCAGTGCGGCCCTGTCTGGTGCTGCCCTGTGTGCAATGTGTGTCATGGTGGGCAGTGCACTGCTGGGTGCTCTGCTCACTGCAGCTGACACATGGTCCACCTGCACACTCTCCCAACTGCTGTCCACAGGTGCGTGTGCATGATGATGCCTGTCATTGCACTGTACACCAAGGTGCAAGGGTGCCCAGGTCCTGACACACGTACTTGGACAGTACAGGTGGTGGGGGTGGTCGGTGGTGCTGTGTGTTGGCAATGTCGTTTCTGCAGTGCTGTGCTTCTGCCCATGTAGGCTGCCGTGTGTGTGTGTGTGTCCATATGAGTGCTCACCCCTCCCTGATGGTGTGTTGGTATGCCTGGAACCTTCAACTCCCCTGACCTTCATGCACGGTGTGTTCCCCTGTGTGCCTGTGGTTTGCGCATGGACAGTGTTGCCTGCACATGTCCCCTTGACTTACCTGTGTTGGGTGTAGTGCTCTTCTGCAATGGTGTCCCGGTGCAGCTGAGCCTGCCGGGTCAGTCGGGGTCCCTCCATCCTGGGGGCTGCTCATCACCAACATCACTGGCGCCACTGGCGTCCCCATCGCTGTCCCCCTCTTGACCTGTCTTGGCTATCCCATGGTCTTTGGCCATGTTGTGCAGGATGCAACAGGCCAGGAATATCCCACAGGCCTTTTGGGGGCTGTGCTGTAGGGCACGCGCGAGGTGTCTAGGCATCGGGCGTGCCTTGGGCATCCCAAACACCCACTCTATGATGTTACGTGTTGCGGCATGTGCCTCATTGAAGCATAGCTGCGCTGGGGTCGTGGGGCGCCGGTACGGTGTGAGCAGCCAGGGACGGAGTGGGTATCTGCAGTCACCTGTGTGGAGATAGTGGAGAGCAGTGTCATGTCAGGTCCATATTGCCCATATCCTTGTGTGCCAGTACCATGGCACCTGTATCATTCCCACCCTTGCCCAGAGTTTGCATTCCATACATGTGTACTCACCCACTAGATGACCCATGGGGATGTCCCCACTCTCGAATCGATGGCACAGTGCAGACTGGTGCCATATGAAGGCATCATGTGCTCCACCAGAGTGTGTGGCACAGACATTGATAATGCGCCCAGTGGCATCACACACCACCTGGCAGTTCACACTGGAAAACCCCTTTCGGTTCCGATATGCCTGGCCGTCGGGGCCAGGTGGCGTGTGAATGGCCACATGGGTGCAGTCTATGGCCCCTAGCACACCAGGCATACGTGCTACCCTGTGGAACTCCTGCATGTTTGCTGTACGCTCTGCTGCGGTGCTGGGGAAATGGATATACTCCGCAGCATGAGGCAGCAGTGCGCTGAGGAATTGGGTGAGGATGCGTGACGTGGCTGACTGTGTAATGCCTGTGGTGTCCCCTGTCGGCCTCTGGAAGGTGCCCGTGGCGAGCAGGCACATGCAGGCTGTCACCTTGGTCTCCACAGACAGAGCGTGACTCCGTCGTGAGGGTGCCTGCATCACATCACTGCACAGCTCACAGAGCCGTCTCAGTATTGCCCTGTTCAGGTGGTACCGGGCCACGATCTCGACGTCTGTGTACAGCTCGAAGCTGAGGTGGGCACGATACCGCTTGTCTGGGGCATACCGCTGATGGGCCCCTCCGCAGCCATGTCCCCCTGCAGCATGGTGTCTCACCCCCCTCATTACAGCTTCCATGTGGAAGCTGGCACTGTCCATCTCCCTGGCTTCTGCCCCCCCAGCTGCTGTTCCTGTGTTACCCCCGCTGCCCCCACTGCTGCTTCCACTGCACCAGGCACCCCGCTGGCCTCTCTGTCCTCCTGGACCCACTGTCCCTGTCTGCCCTTCCAGCTTCTGTCTCTCTCTCTCTGTCTCTCTCTCTCCCCAGTTTGCGGCCTGCTAGGGTTCTTGCGCCGCTTCCTTGAGCACTTTATTTTGCTCAATTCCCAGCTACTGCGTAACTTCCGGCTGAGGCACTCTTCGCATGGTACTGAACATATTTCGAATATCGCATTACGCACTTTATGCATGGACTCCTTCTCCTGCCGCGCATGCATACTTCATTTCCATTGCGCTGTTGCTCAGCATGTTTTCAGACGCAACTGGCCCCTTCTGAATATCGCAGAATGGTGCATTTTTGGACTTGCGCATGCACAACCCTGTTGCGCATGGTGCAACCCTTTTGAATATCTGGGCCATAGATCCTAACTTAGAAGTGGTCAATACAGTTAATTCATTCATGAATCACAGTTGACCCATAAATGTTTTACTTTCTCTGGAGAAAAATGTTTCATATCAGATTGCAAGATCTTATATAATGACTTCAGAATATTGTCGAAGTCCTAAATGTGACACCATTTTTGCTGCAGTACCCATATGTAGAGGCACGCAGTGAATTATAAATCCGCCTGTGAAGTGGACGCGCAGTGACCATTTCGCATCCGTGGAGCACAACGCAAAGTGGACCCTGTGAAGTGATCACTCTGCATTATCATTGCAATTTCGCATTCTTATTATGCCTTAACACCAAGTAAGGCGAAGTGAGGAGAAAATAGGCACATCACATGGCCTGCAATACTGTAAGTCACCTGCTTTAGCCAGGCAGGAAGGAAGTGAGTCAGAGATGCAGTTTAACTTTCTCCTTTGCATTTGTACAGGGAGAAAGCAAAATTGTTTTGTGAGAGTAGAGCAGTTTGCTTGGCTCTCGGAATCATCTCTTGTTGCTGCCAATCCAATTCAAACAGCTTTTTTAAAAGCTATTTTATTTAGTGTTTGTATTGTGTTAGTGTTTTTTTGGTTGGTAAATTTTTTTGTATAAGTTTTGTTTTTGTTTTGTGTGTGTGACTGACTGTGTGTGTGTGTGTGTGTGTGTGTGTGTGTGCATATGTGTGTGTGTGTCCACTGTGTGTGTGTGTGTGTATGTGTGTTGTCCCATAGACCCAGGAGGATGGAGGGTCACGTTGGAGTTGGGGAAGGCGAGTCGCTGGCATGTGGAAGCATTAGGAGGGGAGGAGTGCAGACCCCTGGGGGGTGGGTTGGTCATGTTATGTTGGACCACTCCAGACTCCTGGCCAGTGTTGCTTCCCCCACAGAAGCAACAGGAACAGCAGCAGCAGCAGCACCAATGCCACCAGTGGCTGTTGCATGTCCACCTTCTCCACCACCACTAGCAGAAGCTGCTGGGGCTCCAGCAGCACCCCCTCCACCACCTCCACAGCCACAGGAGGTGGCCCTGACAATTGTGAGTGGTGGAGGAACTCATGCCCAACAAGTGCGTACTATGTCTGGTCCCCCCACAGCTCCCCAGTGTGGGAGTTTTTTAATTGTGTGGGGGGAGACAGCACAGTGGTGCAGTACCATGTGTGTGGTGTGCTGGTGCACTTAGGACTTAGTGACGTGGGTCCCCTGGGACACATTTGGGGATCGGTGGCCAGTGCACCCACATGATGAATCACCACAGGGCAGAGTGGCAGGCTGCCACGGAAGGGGCCACACATCCACCTGCTGGCCCTTCTGTGGCAGTGGCCAAGGGTGCTGCTGGGGTGGGAAATGTGCCTCACAGCAGTCACCGCCACAGCAGGAGAAGGAGTGCTACATCAGGTGCTCCACTACCACCACCGCCACCAGCTCCACCCTGTCCACCACCAGCCCCACTACCTGGATTACCCACTGCAGTGGACCCCAGCACAGTCCCTGTTAGCCAGTCTGACCTTCTCCTGGTGTGGGAAGCACTGGAGGAAAACAACAAGCATTTCATTGCTTTGGAGCAGCAGGTTACCAGAGTGGAAGCACAGCAGCAGCAAATTCTTTCAGTGCTGCACCTGCTGCTGGACCATCACGACATCCCATGGCCATAGTAAGTCCAGGTACTGTTTTCTGCCACCCAAAACCCACCCCACCCTCGACCCCACCACACTACTGTGTTGTACTTTTGTTGTGTGTTTTTTTTTGTTGTTATTAAAATCATACACATTTTCCCTTCCAGGGGAATCTTTCTTGTACCACATAGTGCAATAGATTTTTTCCAAAAACATGCATAAATGCATTACAGTGAGTCATGTGATGGAGGCATTCCCATTCTGAAAATCTGCCCACATTCTGCCTCCCTTCTCAGCAACATTAGGACATGATGGCAGGGAGAGCGCGTGTGCGTGCTCCTTACAGTGAATATCCAATTGTTCAGGTTTGCGAATGTTTTCTTTATGTTAATGGTCAGATTGTTGTGAAATGTATGGCCAAGTTTCCAGTAACAAGAGCCTTGGTAGTGGAAACATCCCACATTTCACCACAAGGTGAACCTTATAACATTAGGAAACATTGCTTGGGATAGCTGCTGGACATTCAGTATAGTGGAACATGCACCTGCACTCCCCCTGCCATCACGTTTTAACATTGCTGAGGAAGTGTGGCACAAATGTGGGTTACTTTTCAGATTGTTAATTCCTCCATCATGTGACTTACTGTAATGAAATTATGCGTGGTTTTCACAGACATATATTGCACTCTGTGGAGCAAGAAATATTCCAGTGGCAGTAATGCCCACAACCCCCACATATTAGTTTATGTGCAGCACCATAACTATGTAATGTGGTGACTGTAAAGCAGCAGCGCCAACAATCTGTTGATAACTCTGACCTATATTTTTTAATGCTATGCTACAGCTTCCTTTACTTACATCCTGACTGACTGAAATGATACGATAATTTACAGTAGTTGAGTGTGCTGTACTACCTTTTTTCATGTGTGAAATAATGAAAGGAGCATTACTTTTAAATTGGTGCTGCTGACAGTGAGTGTGACCAGGCCTTTGTCATTGTTTTCCTCTGCTTTTCTCCATCACATCAAGTAGTTGTCATATATCACTTCAGTTGTTAACTAACAGTTATGCATCAGTCACTGTTTTATATGACACCATGGAACAATAGTTGTTGAAAAGCAGCTGCAAATAAATACAAAGCTGGCCGGAACAATATTGGAAGACGTCCTCATTTTGTTTTCATACATGAGAAAAAGTAGGAGTAAGAGAAGCAGACATAAATTGTGAGAAGAATCGTATCATTCAGGTCACTGACGACTTGCACGTTAAGTAGTGGTTGCTGTGGCAATTTAAAGTAGCATAAAAAAGTACAGTTCAGAACTGTGAGGACATTCTTGCAATGCTGCTTTAATTGTAAAAATGTCACTATGACATCATGACTATGAGCTCACAGCAACAATCACAGAACACACAAAAGTGGCACAGAGTCCCCAGATTTTTTCTGCAGGCCCACAATGCATCCTCCTTGTGTGCAGAAAATTGACAAGTGGTAACAAAGTGAAAAGAGACTGTTTTAGCACATACAAAGTCCCCCAGAATTAATGGGGCACTCAGTCATGGGTGCAGTGGTGGCACAGAGTCCCCAGATTTTTTCTGCAGGCCCACAATGCATCCTCCTTGTGTGCAGAAAATTGACAAGTGGTAACGAAGTGAAAAGAGACTGTTTCAGCACATACCCCAGTATAAAATGATGACTGCGAGGTTCGTGTTGCTGGTCCAATGTGTTGTGCGAGATGATTCCACCAAATGAAATGTGATCATCTCAACTGGATTGAAAGGTGCCCTTTGGATGTACACTAATAGTAGCCTTGATGAGTAGATATATATATATAGATATATGGTTGTGTATTTTGTAGGTGATGATGAGGGGTGTTGAACGTGACATGGACATGTACTCATGCAATTGTTCTGCATCACAAAGGTGACTCATAAACTGTTGCTGTGCACATTCCAGTGCTCAATGTGAATTTTTTGCACTTAAATGGAAGCGGATAACTCTCAAGCACATGAAGGTAAGTATTTCTTTTTTTGGGGAGGGTGAGGGGAATCATATTTTCAGTTTTGTCTGTAATGGTTCCTTATTTTTTTACTTCTTCACAGATTTCATCTGCATCCTTCTGGAGTCTGGTTGTTAATGATGGTCATGGTCATCTAATGAAATGACTTCTGCGTGTTGCATGTGTGCCCAACCTTGGGGGAAGGGTGTGCCTGAAGTTGAAGAACTTTTTTTGGATAAGGCCACTTTGACAGAACAACAAAGCATTGTGAAGTTTCCTAAAAAAAGAAATGAATGATGTCTTGCAAGTTACAACTTCATTGTTATGTGTCCCTCCCTGGTTCTCAAATCTCAATCACTATTGTCAAGTTACATTTCAGAGACACATCTTGCCAACTACTAACACAACCTGTTGTGTGCAATATTTGCAGCAGTCTTTACAAAGCAGTGAAATGGATGAAAGAAAATCTTCATACTTATCAGATTGGATTTCACATGGACATTACATTGGTTCCTCCCTGTATAGCTACAGCATCTTTCCCAATGAGTATTAGCGATGGAGCCTGTTTTTGTTCTCCTATAAAAGAAACAAAAGAAGTGTACTGTATGTGTTTTGCCACTGCTGCTCTGAAAAGCAACAGAAAACAAAACATACAACTTAAGAAAGTGAGGCAGCATAACAAACATGAGTGCACATGCTCACTTTATGTTTTAAATATTAAGAAGCTGGTGGTGGTAGTGCACTGGTGGACTGGTGGTCCAGGGGGGCAGACAGACTCATGGTGGCAGACTTGCATAACATCAGTCCTGGTGGTGGTGGTCCATGGGGGGCAGACAGACTCATGGTGGCAGACTTGCATAACATCAGTCCCGGTGGTGGTGGTGGTGGTGGTCCGTGGGCGTCAGACAGACTCATGATGGCAGACTTGCATAACATCAGTCCCAGTGATGGTGGTCTGTGGGGGGCAGAGAGGCTCATGGTGGCAGACTTGCATAACATCAGTCCCAGTGGTGGTGGTGGTGGTGGTCCATGGGGGGCAGACAGACTTATGGTGGCAGACTTGCATAACATCAGTCCTGGTGGTGGTGGTCCGTGGAGGGCAGACAGACTCATGGTGGCAGACTTACATAACATCAGTCCCGCTGGTGGTGGTGGTCCGGGGTGGGGGGGCACACCGCCTTTTAAATACTGCAGTTTAAACCTGCCAACATTAACCACATCATCATCCTCATAAAGAAAACTGCCCTCACAGTCATCCATGTCTGAAGTCTGACCACTGGGAAATTCTTTCTCCATTGTGTCATCATCTATGTCAGTGGTGAGCCATTTCAGGCAGCCACTGCCAGTGTCACCAGGATGCTCCATTTCCACATCAGCAACACCACCATGACTAAGCTGGGGTATGAATACCAAGGTTGCAGTCTGTGCTGGTATGTGCCTCTCATTCATTTTAATGAATGTTAGCAAACTAACATCTGCAGGACACAGGTTTGCCCAACGATCCCTGACTATTGCACCTGCTGAGCTGAATACCCTCTCAACACTTACACTGGAGGGTGGGCATGTGAGGTACTTCAGTGCCACTGCACTTAGCTCTGGCCATTCACTGACCTTTCCACTCCAGTACAAAAAAGGATCTTCACTTATTGCCAGATGCCTGTTTTCAGACAAATATGACTCAACCATTCTCTGTGCCACACTAAGTCCAATTGTTGATGCATCAGCCTGTTCCCCAGGATCATTGATTTCACAATACCCACTTGGGACAAAGCCTCCCAAAGTGGGTTGACGCCATCCACTTTGGATGACAGACTACCTGGAACTACAGTCCCCTTACCCTTGCATGATACACTTGCTGGTCCTCCAGCTACACCTTCAGCTGGATTATGCTGCTGAGGTTTGCAAACCTTGGCACGTGACTTCTGCGCCCCATGAAACAAGCAAACCAGTTGATCACTGATATTTTTTTACCTGTTCAGGCCCTCCCTCCAGTACTGATGTAATTCCTCATTTGTATCGTGGGTCCAGCATTGTTACCATGGCAAAGTTGTCACTATGCTGAATGCTCGAAATGTGACGATTCTGGTCGAATACTGTCAGCATGTGTTGCAGCAACATACTGCTACTACCATCTCTGGCAATATCAAGGCTATGCTGTACATTCACCAATGTCTGCCTCAGCACCTGCAGCAGTGGAATTGATTGACTAATGGAGGCAGACTCGCCACTCACTGCCTGTGTGGCATGTTCAAAAGGCCGCAAAATTGCTATTACAGAGTCCATGAGGTGCCACTGTTCAGTCATCATAGACATGGAGGCCCCAGAACTATCACAGCTACTGTGCATAACAAGATATTCTGAGATGACTTTGTATTGTTCATACAACCTTTCTGCCATGTATAACGTGGAGTTCCATCTGGTGACAACTTCCAACTTCAAGCGCTGCTGAGGCAGGCTGTTTTGTATCTGCAGCTGCCACAGTTGGTCACGGGCCTTTCCAGATCTTGAAAAGTGAGAGCAGATATGTTGTGCAATGGCCAGCATTTCCTTTATGTCAGGGTGCTGCAGAAACACCTGAACCACAAGATTTAAACAGTGGGCCATGCATGGAACACGAAAAAACACACCATTCATGATGCATTTCACCACATTTGACCCATTGTCACTTGCTATGAATCCAGCTCTCAGGGACAGAGGGTTTAGCCATCTATCAATTTCAGTTAGTACCATGTCCAACATGTTCTCACCAGTGTATGAACAGGTCACACTGCACATAGCAATAGTTGCATGCTGGCAAATTCCAGGAAGATTGCTACCGTGACAATCCACCATCCTGCACAGTTGATTCACACTACCAGCATCACAAACAACCCCCGGCACCTGCGCCCAGTGTGCAGTTATACACAGATATGAACTCCCCGCTGTTTTGCCTCTTGTACACATATCCATACTTAAATGGATGAATGGAGAGGAGGAATGTTGAAGGGCATGTCTCACTGAGTTTGAGACTGTGTGGAACAACTCAGGAACAACATGGGTAGAAAAGTATGTTCTAGATGGGACTTTCCACTTTGGACAGGCAGGGGCAGCAAACCACTGGAACCCAGAATTCTCCACAAAGGAGAAGGGCAAAAGATTGATTGCTAGCATTTCTGCTATGGCAGCATTAAGTTCACATGACACTGTATGATTGGGGGGGTACTTCAGCTTATGCACAAAAGCACTCTGTAACATGGGCTGACTTAAATGTTTTACATGAGGTGTGTTGTTGGTCACAAATGGTTATGCTTTGTGATGAATGCCATTGACAGGGGGTGGAGTGTGGACATTTAATGAAGAAGGTTGCACAGGTGATGATGACAAACCCAGAAATGATGCTATTTTTCCAGATTTGCCAACTGGGGTTGATGTACCGCTTGTACTAGACACTAGACTGGATTCACCACCACCACCACAAAAACTGCTATTCTCACCAGCACTGGACAACACTTCAGAGTCATTATGGTCCTCCACCTCATCATGCCTGTAGTAATCCTCTGCTCTTATTACCACACTACTGCACACGTTTAATTTCCTACTGGGCTTAACAGTCATGGAAGGGGATAAAATGCTGGCTTTGGTTGCCAGTGATACAGGTGATCACCCTAGTCTGGTATTAGCTGCCAGCTTGTGCTGGGTCCACAGAGCCAAGTGCCTATTCTTAAGATGCGTATGCTGTCCTCCTGTCCCAAGATAGCTCCCCTTTTTACCTCGACTCACACGCACATGGCAAACCTGGCAGATTGCTACTGAATCATCATTTGCATCTAGAACAAAAAAATCCCAAACAAGGGAGTGTGATGCTATGCTTTTAACATGTCCATGATGATGTGGCTTATTTAAGTCTGTTATTTTAAGCACTGAAGTGGGGGGGCACGTGATGTTTCTGGCACTGCACACCTGGACTGCAACTGACCACCATGACTGCCTATCATATTGATTACTGGGTCGTCATCATCATCAACTAAAACTGGTAAATCACAAGTTTTTACAAGGGGGAATTCCTGCAAACAGATTCAGACACGGCCACTTTTAATTTTTTTTTCTCCGGTTCCCAACTGGGGTCAATTACATCATCATCATCATATTCATCAACGTCACTTGTCACACACATCCACATCTTCTGCTTGGATGCTAACATGTGGACTGCATGTTGCAACAACAGCAACATCATCATCAGCATAATCACATTCATCATCAGCATCTACACCACCATCACCTGATATTTTTTCACCACATTGTGAATCATTGCATGGAAAATGCGTGACATTAACTGCCACGGTGGATGGAATATCACATTGTATGCTATCCTTGACATAATCATCAGAATCAGGTTCAGTTAATGGGATGTTACTGGAAAGTATGACATCATCTATGCTGTCACTCACTTGCACTGCTTCACACTCAATATGTTTGGATATGGTACACTGGTCGGAATTAGAACTTGACGCAACAATGCTAATACTACCTCCACCACCACTAACACCACCGATTGGGAAAACATCATCTCCTCCATCATCTCCTCCAACTACCGGTGAAGCTACTGATTGGGCTGTAAAAAACATTTCAGGAGAAATACCTTTCCTCACATCAGCAATGCACTTCTCCATCTGCGTAGTAATACCACACCCACAGACTCTCTTACTGCCAACATTGCAATGGGCAGAAACAGCTTTGCTTGCATGTCTCTTTGCAGGCATTTTGGGGGTATCAACCACAAATATTATTACCAAATTCAGATTTGATACATTCACTTTCTGACTGGAGGGATGCTGGCTGGATGTGAAGCAAAATAAACAACTGTGGCTTCAGCAACAGATAAGAGACTACTGTGTTGTGACACTGTCACGGAATTAGAACAATTTCAGTAACCAGTGGTGCTGATGGGGTCACAAAAACAATCCAATCTGGTAAAAAAATACCTTTTCAACGTGGGGGTGGGGAGCACTGAATACAGACAGTGCTGATTTTTACGGCACTACACGCAGCAAAACTAAGAACAGAGAACACGATCGCAGTACAAATCAGGCAGCTGCAGTGGATAGCAGGTTCACACTGCTGCACTTAGTTACACTTATACTAGTCTGTGTCACAAATTTTAAAAGGTGTATTATATTTGATGCACGCAACACTGCGCAAACAACAAAGAACACTTTGTGTACAATGCTGAATGAGGAATGCGATGCAAATGCAAAAGTTCAGTCTACTGCCACATAATGTAAATTTGCAGTTTAAACAACCTGACCTTCTGAAATGCTGCACCACAATCACACAACAAACAGCAAGAAAATTTGTACTATTACTGACAATTTTACTATATGAACAGTAACACAGTCAGTTATATAACAAAAATATAACCAAAATACAAAGAAATCACTAGTTCTCCAACTTAAATTTGCCTACACACAGATACGCCCCTCCCCCACACAGAACACTTCACTGTCTTTCACCACACACACTCAATGTTGTAAATTAACATTCAAAATCCACACACAAACAAAAACGCTCGATGTTGTGAGCACAGGAGGGTTTCCTACAATCGAAGAACTACAGTTGGATCCCTAAAAAAAAGCAAAAATGCTTTTTGAACAGCTTTTAAAAGATTCCAACAGACAGCTATCAGAGCACACTGTCTCCTACTCCTCCCTACTCATACTACCCCGAACTGAGGCTGTGCAGATCAATATAGAGCCCATGTGACCTGAACTCCCATGAATTACTGAAAAATTCACCTTCAGAGCTCAAAAACAAGGCGAATTGAGGAGACGTGAACTGCCATCAATGTACTTCACCTTAAAAATTGAAAGAGTAGTGACCAGTGGAGTCGAAGTAAAGCAAAGTTGCTGTTTCTAATGCACTCCGCGTTCCTCATTATAACATGAAGTGCCCCGCTTTGCATTGCGGAACACTCCACGAATCCGCCTGTGCTCCGCAAAATGCTTCGCAGATCGGATTGAGCCCACTTCACCCACCACTACCCATATGCAGCGTACTTGCCAAAAAAAATATCTTATAACTGAAAATACAACATACACTGTGTCTGTATGGTATTTTCCCCATATACCTAAGCAGTGCCCATATACCACCTCTGGATAGGACAGATTTGAAAAAAGAGATTCATTCCATTCTTTGGCCAACAAGTCCCAGAACTGTCTAGTGAAAGTACAATCCAAAAATAAATGGTGTTGTTTTTCTATTATCCAGTCACAAGGGTCCCTAGGGCAGTATCTTTCTGAAATTTGTTTGTCTGTTGTTCGCATGAACACTTATTCTACCATAGTCCCCTAACCAGAGACTATCCCATACAAATGGAGGAATTCTAGGGTTAGCTAGCTGCCTGATCACCCTATGTACCAGGATGTCTTGACAAAGAGGAAATTAGACTGTTGCTTGACATTCAGTTTGTAAGATGGTTCTGTAAATCATTTTGACTGTCAGATGTCTGCAATTGAAGAGGAAACAGTAGCCATTTTATTGCCTGGTTGATACATTCTAGTCCAGTCTGAGGAACTAATGTATGCCTGTTAAGCAGTCTAGATTGTCCCTGTTCCCAAGGAGAAAGACATAGCTGTAACCATATGTCTACTAAAGGTTTCCATCCTTTGACTCCAGGTTTTACTGCTAGCCCAGTACTGTAGCATATAAATATACTGAGATAGAATGCTACAGGGTGAACCATATTTACACCCCCTTCCATAATTGCTGTATAGGTGAACTCCCTTTTTGTAGGATTCAACCAGGAACCTCAAAAAGCCTGAAAAAATACTATATAACCCTGTCATTACTCCTAGCAGAGGGGGCACACATGGCTCAGATACAGGAATATGACCAATAATGTCTTAATTAATACGACTCTCTTTTTCTTTGAAAGCTGTTGTCCCTTCCACCCAGCTAGCAATCTACTGGCTCATAGTATACCTTTCTCACAGTTGTCTAACTGAATGTTACCAGGGCCAAATTCTATCCCTAAAATTACAATCGGATCCTGGGAGACCCTGATTCCTGCAGTGCTACCAGATGCGGGCAAAGGAGTAGACCTCAGTGTAACCCCTTCTGGACAAATTAGTTTTAAGAAATCGTCAGTGCATTTTTCTTTTTGAAGGGGACTGTGGCATGAGACATTTCTCTGCTTGCCACTGCTCAAAATTTCAACCAGATGTCTCCCTACAGCCACTATGTGGCTGCTCCCTACCTGCCCAAATACCCTCCCACCCATAGCCAGCTTAATTTATGTAGCTAATGTTCATCATGTGTTGGTAGGTGGTGTTCAGAGATAATCTACTCGGTTTCCCCTCTGCAGGTTATTCTACTCCACCACTAGAGGTCTGTTTTATTTCTGCTTACTATGCCTTCTGTTAGTTAGCAGCTCAATTCTCTGGGTGTTTTTCCTTCTTCCGATGTTTCCTGCCATCCTACTCTCTCTCGTTGCCCATCTAAACCTGACCTTGACATCTACTGCACAGCCCTGTTCTTAGCTCCTGCCCCAACTTAATCCATTTCATCTGGCTCTTTTTTTTTGTTAGCTTGGTTCTTTCCCATGCACTCATCTCCGAAATTTTCATCCAATTCTCTCACAGTCCCTCCTATGATAGGATATCTAGTCTGGCTATATGCAATCTCCCTTGTGCACTACTTGCACTGCTTGGCATGAATTCACTAGCCCTTTTCCCCGGGACCCCCATGCTCCAGTCTGTGGCTCCCTCTGGGAACTTTAACTACTCCAACATGATGGCTGAAGATTCCTCCATGCCAATTCCTCCTGCACTCCTTAGCTACAAATACACTGGGCTATTCCTGAGACACTTTTTGTGTAGGAAAATTACCTTGCCTGTGGTAGTCTCTCAAGCCATTATACTTGCCATGATGTGGGTCATACTGTTGTCCCTTTCCCTCTCCAGTGACATTGAACCTAACCCTGACCCTACCTCCAATCCTTTAAAATCTTATTCCTGCTCTGCTCATTTCCTGCCACAGGCCCAGGGCCTGTCCATGGCCCACTCAAACATCCATAGTCTCACACACAAGCTTCCTGAGTTGGAGGCATGGGTGCAGATCAACAACCTTGACATCCTAGCCCTATCTAAAACTTGGCTGAAACCCTCCATCACTGATCTAAACTGCTCTGTGCCTGGCTACAATTTGCTACAGGTTGACCGTCCCTCTTCCAAAAGGGGTGGGGGGCTGGTGCTTTACTATAAATTGCACCCTAATGTCTCTCTAGTACCCACCTATCCTCTTAATAACTGTGAGGTGCTTCACTCACTCCTACTCCTTGGTGGGGGCCAAAAGTTGCACATCTTCTGCATATTATGGTAGCACGGTAGTGCTACCATAGTTAGGGTTGAGGAGCAATTTACATATTAAACCTAAAATTTTGCACCTTAATAACTTTGCAACCATTTAACGGATTTGCCTGAAATTTGGAATACATGATCAAGAACCATACGCCTTGGGACCTGCCAAGTTGCGTACCAGTCAGATACACAGCTGCAGAGTTATTAAGCGTGATCTGCGCATGCGTTTACTTTTTCTGGAATTCTATGGTCGTGCCTACAGGTCACACGGTTTGTGCGACTGGCCTGAAATCTTCAGGGAACGTGCGGCCAGGGTCCCCGATGTGCCTTTCCAAGATTTCATGAAAAAATATTAAACGGTTCAAACATTATTCAAAAAACAATTTCCCATTATAAGTCAATGGGAAAAGTTAACAAAAAGTTCGACAGTATTGCAAATGCATTTTTGCTTTTGCAAATGGCCCTCTTACTTTCGAAAATCCGCCATCTGATCAGTTAGTGATCAGAAAAATGCTTGCCATTTAAATTTGGAACCTTCTAGCAACCTAATTTTTTTGGATGCTAGCCATGTCTTTATTTTGGGGTAAAACACCCCAGAAATATGTTTTTCAAATTTCTGGAAAAAGTATTGAAAGTACTTTGTTCACTTAAAGTGTCGAAATTTTGTCAAAGTCAAGAAATCAGACAGTACTTTTCAGGGCTGCGGGAATGATAGCAATTCTTTCGCACCGCTGCAAAAGAATGGTTGGGAGTTTTGGGCTGAAATTTGAGGAACGCAGCGATATATCACAGATGTGTCTTTCAGTGTTGTGTTGAAAAATATCACACGGTGGCAAAGTTACAGCACTCCAAATTTGATGGTTTTTCCCATAGGATAACATTATGGCGCCCGAAGCATTACAGGAATCCTTTGGCACCCTGCTGCAAAATAACAGTTTGGTCTTTTTTCCTGAAATTTGGAAGGAAGACAGCCAACAGCCCACAGATGTGCCTTTCAGTGGTTTGGTGAAAAAAATATTACAGGGAGGCAAAGCTATGGCACTCTGAACTTCTCTTTTTTTCCCATAGGATAACATTACGGCATTCGCCGTGCCTTTCAGGGCCCATATCTCGGAAACGGTGCAAGATACGGACTTTTCATCGGAAAAATACTTAGCCCCCTAATGGGGCCTAAGTACAAAACTAGCCAGGACAGTCATAAATCATATGACTTTTAAATTTGTTTTCTACATAGTACGGTTCCTGAGATATAACCTATTTAGTATTCCAAGTCCTCATTTTCTGCTCTGATACCCATTATTATGCATACATTCTTACTACTCACTGTCTTTCTCTATGCAGGTTTTGGGGAAAACCAGCCTGTGCACTTACACTACCATTACCGTTGCCCTTTCTGCTTGTGGTTCCATACCCATTTCACTTACCGTTGACGTCTACGCCACCATGTGCGTTATCCTTTGTGTTTTAATTTGCGCTTGCGTTTCTGTTATTTTTTTGCCATTTGTGTCTACAGTACTGTTTCTCTTTCTGTTTCACTTTGCGTCACCATGCCCATTGACATTTCTGTTTGCAGGCACCATGTTATTATGTGACAACACATCACATGGCAGACCTTTCCCATCTATGTTACTGTGTGCGTTACCCTTTCTGTTCTCATTCGCGCTTGTGTTTCCATGTGCCCCACTGTTAGCGCTTCTGTTTGCGTTGCTGTTTCTGTTACTATGCGCTCCCGCTGCTGCATTACATTCACTATTTCTCATTATCATTCTCAAAAAGAAGGGAAATTAGAGGCAAAAAACTCTGTTTAATGCATTAGTTAGGGTTGTTCCACAGTGACAAAAGTGAGGAAATTTGGTGTTAGGGTTGAAAACCCCCCTTTGACCCCCCCGGTCACCCCCCCAACTGGCAATGGGGAGCACATTGGGGTCATTGGTCCTAGCTCTCAGCCCATTCTCCTATACTTCTGCTGCTTTACACATGTGATGGGGTAAGAGTTAGGGCTGACAACACCAATGTGCACCCCAATGCCGGTTGGGGCGATGGGCGGGGAGTCCAAGTGGGGTTTTCAACCCTAACACTGAATTTCCTCACTTTTGTCACTGTGGAACAACTCTAACTAATGCATTAAATGGATTTCTTTGCCTCTAATTAATATATATATATATATATATATATATATATATATATTTATATATATATACCACCTAGGAACAGCAAGCTTGGTTTAGAGGAGATTACTGAGCTGATTCCTGTGGTGTCAAAGAATAACGAGGTGATCTGCTTGTGTGATTTTAACCTTAACTGGTAGGGTCCTAACTCTTCTCTCCTTACTTCTTCTATCAGCAAGGCCAATCTTCTTCAACTTATTGAGTCCCCAACTAGGATCTCTCAGAATGACTTGAGTCATACCCTCATAGATTGGATCCTCACAAATCTGAAGGACTGTTATTCCTCTGTGGGTGTTCTTCCAGGCTCTATTAGTGATCACTGCCCAGTCTTTTGTGTGAGGGGCACCCCACCTCCTTCAAATCTGCCCAAAGTTTTATCCTTCACTGACTTCTCCAAACTTGACCTGACTATGTTCCTCCATGATCTTCAACATGTTGACTGGTCTCCCCTTTTTACTACCACTGACGTTAACCTTGCCATGGACTATTTTAATATGACTCTACAGACCTTAAAGAGTAGGCACTTCCCTATCTCAGTGCATAGAGTCAGAGGGAAAAGTGATCAAGTGGTTGAAGTGGCCCCGGTTACCCCCTTGACAGTGACATTTCTCCAGTGAGGTCCTCCTCAACAGCTTCAGCACCAGGTCATAGTTGGAGACCTGCTGGAATCCAGCACTGTCTGTCAGGGGTCCTGCACCACCCCCAATCAGCTCAGACTGGAGTTGAGAATCTTTAACTGGGGGGTGCAGGGGGTGTAGCCCCCCTGAAGAAAACAAGAGAACAAAGTGCGAACTGGCAGCCGACTGCAGAATGCGGTCAACCTGCCGGTGTCACTGACAGGGCATTTGACAACATTTTTATCAGACTCCCTTCATGGATCCAAGCGGCTCCTCCTGAAACTGCTTACGTGTCATGATAAACTCTGGTCAAAATGGAAATGCTCTTCTCTACAAGCCGACTTCGATATGTATCATTCCTTGCACATCACTTGCAAGAAGTTGGTTTGTGCTGCCAAGAGCTACTACTACTATCATGAACTCCTTAAATCTTCTGTCTCTGACCCTAAAAGATACTGGACCCAAATTAATGGGATACTGGGTAACACCAAGTCGCAGATTCCTAATGACATGCTAATTAATCACATTCACTGCAATAATCCCAACACCATTGCCAGTGCCTTCAACTCCATCTTTACAATGTCTCCCCTCTCACATCCTGCAGGTCACAACCTCCTCCTCATGCTCCTCATGATGCACCTCCTGCTCTGATCCTCTCCCATGTCATACGTTCCAAGATCCTAAAGCTGCTGAAAACCATTCCCACTCATGGCTATGCTTGGCAGGACAGGTTAGAATCCAGGATCCTTAGACTTGCTGCCCCTCTTCTGGCCACTCCGGTAACTCGGCTTTTCACCCTATCCATTTGCACCTCCATGGTGCCTGTAGCATGGAAAATAGCTAAGACAATTTTGGTTTTTAAGAAAGGAGACCCCAAAATACTGTTTAAATATTGACCCATTGCTCTTCTGCCTAAGCTCAGCAAGATGTTTGAGAAACTAATCCACCACCAAATATCGTCTCACTTATTCCATTTCAATCTACCATCCCCGTTCAGCATGGTTTCAGAGCCAGGCATAGCACCACCACCACTCTGATGCTTTTTACCAGTGAGGTTAAATCCAATATGGATAAAGGCCTCCTTACAGGTGCTGTGTTCTCTGAACTCACCAAAGCCTTTGATCTGGTGAATCACTCCCTGCTCCTGAATAAGTTGGACACTCATGGTGCTCCTGGATCCACAATGTCCTGGATCCACAGCTACAGTACCTTGACAATAGGTCACAATCTCTGTCCTATGGCATGGTTCTCTCTTCTTCTGCCCTATCTCCTTAGGAGTCCCTCAAGGCTCCATCCTCCATCGCTTGCTCTTCTCTGTATTTGTTAACGATATTCTCACCTCCATCCCCCACTGTTGCTCCATTATGTATGCAGATGACCTGGTCCTCTACACTGCCTTCAGCTCAATAAATAACCTCAATGATCATCTGTCATCTGCATTCTTACAACTCCAATCCTGGTTCTCCTCCAACTCCCTCATATTCAATTTACCAAAAACCCAGGCCATGCTGTTTGGGTCCTCTAAGAAAGTCCCTGCTGTGTCCCCCAAGTTTTGTGTGCTTTACCATGATGGATCAACAGTCTCCACCACTGACTCCTTTAAATACCTGGGGGGTGAAGCTTGATCCCATACTTGACTTCTCCTCTCACATAAATGAGGTATGCAAATTGGTTAATATCAAGATTGATGCCACTTATCACGTGTGCCACTCCTTAACCCCTGCTGCCAGGATTTCAGTAGCTAGGGGGGGGTCCCACTCCCAAGTCTACTATATGCTCTACCTCTTCTTTACCAGGCCAATGTTGACATTCTTCATAAGTGGGACACTGCTTACAACAACATTTGTAGATTTTCCCTATCGGCACCTCACCTTATGCACCATTGCTTGCTTTACTCCACTTTGCACTGGGTGTCTCCTAGTTCCCAATGCTCCTACTCTCTGGGATGTTTCATTGACTCCTTGACTAGATATCCCTGTACTGACTCTCTAGCAATTATGCTTTCCCCTGTGCATCACCCCTGCACTCAGAGGTCCTCAGAAGCCCAGTTACTTTCTGTCCCATACTGCTTCACCAAAATGGGGAAACATGCTTTCTCTCATGTCGCTCCCAAATACTGGAATTCCCTGCCTTCTCAACTAAAGTGCTCATCATCTCACTCCACCTTTAAATCTGCACTTTTTTTGCAGCTTTATGCACTTGATATTTATTACTGTATCTAACCTCACTTGATCTTCTGCTGTTGCTCTCCCCTGTCTTGAATACTGCTTCACCATACTCCATGATTATCATCGTGCTTGCCCATATCTGACTTTCCATCGCTGCGTGGATGGTTTTTGCTTGTATGTATAATTGCTGTAGATTTTTTTTTGCTGAATGCATAACTTCCATCTATCCCTGCATGCATACCAATTGAATGCTATCTTGTTCTGTTTGTATGCTACCTGTGTTTGTTCGTATGATCATACTATGTACTCTCCGGGGTCATACCTGAAAATAGGCAGAATTCTTGCCTAAAGCAAATAAATAAATAAATAATTTGAATTCCCAATGCTAATAAGAGTGAAGATCTCTAAGGAAATCAGTTTCATGGAACCTCTTAAAAATATCCTGGAAATGTGTACCCCGTCTGGAGGGGACATAATGGGTGAATACCTGAGGAATGCATTAGCAAATGGCCAGAAAGGAGGGGTGGAAGAACAATGGAGAAAAATCAAAACTGCCATCATGGAGGCAACAAGCCTTTGTGTGAAACAAATAAAGAAAACAAAGTGGAATAAAAAACCACTATGGATCTCAAAAGAGGTTTCAGGGAAGGTTAAGGAGAAAAAGGCTGCATTCAAAAAGTATGAGGAATCACAGAAGGAGCACAACAGGGAACTGTATCAATTAAAGCAGAAAGAAGTGGGGAAGGCAGTCAGAAAAGCAAAGGCCCAAACCAAGGAAAAGATAGCCAACTCAGTTAAGAAGGGGGATACAACCTTTTATAGGTACATTAGGGAGCATAGAAAGGTTAGGAAAGGATAGTGAAGATTAATAAAGGAGAGGGGAAGTGGGCAGAGGGAGACAGTGAAAAGGCAGATATACTGAATGAATACTTTTGCTCAGTATTCACAAAAGAAGGAGAGGAGGAGTTACCTAAATCAAACAGTAGAAGCACTCTGGGTAGTGGGGTTGATGCCAGTCCATTTACAGAAGAAAGAGTCCTGAAAGAACTCCTAAAACTCAAGGTGGACAAAGCAATGGGGCCTGATGGGATTCACCCTAGAATCCTAAAAGAGCTAAAGGAGAACCTAGTGACACCACTAACCACACTTTTTAACAAATCATGGGAAGATGGGGTGGTACCTGAGGACTGGAGGAGGGCAGATGTGATTCCCCTTCACAAAAGTGGGAGCAAGGCAGAAACAGAAAACTACAGACCTGTTAGTTTGACCTCAGTGGTGGGGAAAATGATGGAATCACTTCTGAAAGAAAGAATTGTTCAGTACCTAGAGGCCAGCGGGGCACAGGACACAAAGCAGCATGGATTCACAGCAGGAAGGTCATGCTAGATGCATCTAATAGATTTCTTTGACTGGGTGACCAAAGTATTAGACCAGGGAGGGGCTGTAGATATGGCCTACCTAGACTTTAGCAAGGCATTTGACACAGTCCCACACAAAAGATTAATAATCAAGTTAGCCAGCCTGGGAGTGGGTCCCAGGGTGGTAGCCTGGGTAGCAAACTAGCTACACAACAGGACACAGAAGGTAATAGTGAATGGAACACATTCTGAAGAAAGGGGTGGTTACTAGTGGAGTACCTCAGAGCTCAGTACTGGATACAGTCCTCTTTAATGTCTTTATAGGTGACATTGCAGAGGGTCTGGAAGGAAAGGCATGCCTCTTTGCAGATGACACAAAGATCTGTAACAGAGTTGATACACAAGGGGGGGTAGAAAGGATGAGAAGGGACTTGGCAAGGTTGGAGGAATTGTCAGACATATGGCAACTTAGATTCAATGCAAAGAAGTGCAAAGTAATGCACCTGGGAAATAAAAATCCAGGAGAAGAGTACACGATAGCAGGGGAGGTACTAACAACAACAATAATGGAAAGGGATCTGGGTGTAGTCATTGCAGATGACCTAAAGGTGGGTAAGCAATGTGAGAAGTCAGTAAGAAGAGCCAGGGGGATACTGGGATGCATAGGAATGAGCATCACAAGTAGAAAAAAGGAAGTGGTTATCCCTCTATACAGACAGTTAGTGAGACCCCATCTGGAGTACTACGTGCAGTTTTGGAGACCTCATCTACGCAAGGACATAGACAGGATGGAAGCAGTCCAGAGGAGGGCAACTAAAACGGTGCAGGGTCTACATCAGAAACCATATGAAGAGAGACTGAGAGAGCTTAATATGTATACCCTTAATGAAAGGAGGGATGGAAGGACATGATAGAAACTTTCAAGTACCTCAAGGGAATCAGCAAAGTCCAGGAGGGTAGCATCTTTCAGAAAAAGAGATGTGTAAGAACAAGGGGGCACAATTTAAAGTTAGAGGGGGGATGGCTCAGGGGTAATGTGAGGAAATTCTTTTTCATGGAGAGAGTGGTGGACACATGGAACCGCCTTCCTGGAAAGGTTGTGGGGTCTAAAACAGTAGGGGAATTCAAACATGCATGGGACAGACATAAGGCAATTATAGTGGGGGGTTGCAGGAAGTAGGCTGTTGGTTAAATAGAATCTGCTGCTTATCCAGTAGGTAGGGAAATGGGCAGACTGGGTGGGCTAAGTGGCCCTTATCTGCTGTCAAAGTCTATGTTTCTATGTTTCTATGATTCCAGACCCCATTTGCACAGTAAACTAACTGCATTATGTCTGGAGGTGGGTTTGCCCTAATTCCAAAATAGATCTGGCATGTTAAACATTGGTTTCAACCCTGCCCTCCCTTCTGTATTCTGCAAAACTTCCTCTGAGGGGCCTAAACTTATTGGGTCCTATACTTCTTGATTAACACTAGCAGTGCCACAAACTGTAATAGGCTCACTTGTTTCTGCAATTTGATCAGAAATAATAACATTAGGACTAGAAACAATTGTTATATCAGAAGTAGTGTTACCCCAGGGTGTGGTGCGCTCATACTTGCTTCTGAGGTGGTGGCCATGTCAGTCACTGCATTCACTAATAAATGTTGAAAGAAAGGATCCTGTGGGTTGGGAGCCCAATGTCCATCAAGGTTTTGAATCCATCCTGTGTACTCTAAGGTGTGGACAGGGGACCAGTTACCTGCCCCAATGTCTGTGTTCCTTGGGGCTATAGACTGTGGCCTAGTGGAAGTAATGTCCTGTTTTGGCTTGCTCCATCCTGAATTGTTCCTTTTTTTGGGAAATGAAAAAACTTTTTCCGTAGCTTTATCTTGCGCTGTAGGTACTGAGGAAGCCGTCGGACTGCTAGCAGCTGCTTGGGTCTGCTGCCCAGTACCCAGTCTGTGTTTGGCTGTTTTTGAATTCTCCAAGGAACCTTTTGAGCCCAGGAATAATGGCTATTGGCACATGGCCTTCTGACTGTTATCACTGTCAGCCACAACAGGAGACTTACCTGGCTCAGCTGTTGCAGTTGTATCTTTAAGGGAGCTCTGAGAAGCAGCAGGCTTTGATGTCTGCACATCATTGGCTGTCTGACTCACAGTACTACTGACAGCCAAAACAGCTGAAACAGTTGATTTGAAGGGCATTTCTTTCTTGGTGAGTGCAGCTAGTTCTAATCCCACTGCATGTGCTTTCTTTAGACAGTTTTCTCTTTCAATCTGATCTGCAGGTTGCTCCTGCAACCCTGTATTAATTACATCTTCCGAATTTAGTCCAGAAAGTGGTTTTCCCATCTGCACACTAGTATTTTCCTCTCATATCTCCTGCGATGAGAGGCACACATCAGTACCTGTATCCTCATCAGAAAATTCAGCAGCAACCAAAGCGATATCAATAGCCTCTTGTGTAGTGAGATCAGGGGAGGAGGCCCTCTCCCCAACTCCTCGACATCCATCTTGTCCGGCTCCTCTGAAGTGGCCATGAGTAGGGGATTTTCCCCAGTGTCCTGGCCACCACAGTCCATCAATAAAATAGGTCTCTGCAACCAACCCACCAAGACGCCCCTGGAAATCAGCTGTCACAGCTCATTCTGCCTTTCTTCGCCTGAATTTCCAAAAAAGCATACAGTTTACATGACAGACAGCCAACACAAGACCAGTTTTCTGATCTGTTTTACAATATCCATTAGTAAGCATTCTATTGAAATACCAACTGACAAGCAAGCTCACAGTCTTCAAAGCTGCTGTGCCTCGAGTCACTTCCCATTCGAAACTCCCATCAGTCCCGCTATGTGCCTCTCAAACAATTGTCTTCTTTTTATTATTTTATCCCCCTCTAGAATGAAACTGTATTAAGCCCCTGTCCCATACATCTCTGCAGGTCAGCAATCTTGACTAATGTGTTTGTACTCCTCTGTAGTGGGCCATGAAAACTATAACTTGAGCTATAAATTTTAGTGTATTGTCGCTGTTCCATTACTTTATATTTTTATGCACACTGCCTAGATGTGGGTGGGGACAAGCAATGAAGATGGCACCATTGTACTAAAACCCTTTGTAAGTACAGTAGTTCTAAGGATCACCTAAAGCATCTCAAGAGCATTCCCCTTTACAGGATAATGTGAGGCAAGCAGGTGGATAGTAGGGACAGCTTTCCCATTTTCACTTTGAGTTCCAAGAAGTTTAAAAAGGTTCTCATTTCCACACATCTTTTTGAACCACTTTTTTAAGTTTTTGTTATTAGTTATTTGTAATGATTTTCTTTATTGGTTATTTTTAATGTATGCAATGTTAGTTATTTTTTAACTGTTTCTTTATTAGTGATTTGTAATGTTTTTCTTTACAAGATATTTTTTAAAGTATGCAATGTTCAATGTGTCCAGACATTTAGATCTTTTTATAATTCAATTAAACTCTCTGCTGCATACCTATACCCTATACAGAAATCACCACCTTCAACAGTTTAAATAGCTAGTGTACTGTCCGAAATCAAGATCAACTTTCAAAAGTGGAGAACTATAACTTCTTATATCTGAAGTTTTTCTTTTTTTCCTCTTTTGCTTATCATATAATTTTCTACCTGACAAAACTTGGTGCGATGTTTGGAACAGTATTCTAGCTGGAGGCTTACATAGTTGCTTCTGTTCCTTCTCAAACATCATAAGCCCTATGACCTCACTAACTGTGACATTATAGTGGGACAAAAAAAGCCAATCCCTGGCAGCAAGATCAGTCACTTGTGATGTCACAATAAGTGATGTCAAAATGCTGAAGAGATATCAAGAGAAACAGAAGTGGAGATGGTCAGCTCCAGGTAAACTACTGCTCAATGCATCACACCTAATACTATCAGACAGAAAACCTTCACATGAGCAACTCGAACAATAAAAATACTCTGAAATAAAAAGTAACAACTGATGACTGTTAAAAACTAATAACATTTTCTGACTGCTATTTTTGGTGCTATTAACTCTTTAAACGTATGCTGTTCACTGACCACACAGCCCAACGTTCTGTTATTAGGATTTGGAGCTCAGCGTAGTTAACTGTTACTGCAAAAGTGCTGGCCCCTTCCTTTCTCTTTCCTTTGATAAAGCTAAGTGTGTGTTACAATTGGACTTGCTAGTTAGTGAACCTGCTGACCAATATTTGTTGACCAATATCCTCCTTTAAACTTAGTACAGTACTTCACACTTCAATTAAAGAACCTTGTCCTATGACTCTGCATATTGTATCAAGTAATTTTCCTTTTGACATTTAAACCATTGCAATCCTTTTTTGATAGTTTTATTAAAGATAACTATCATGTAATAGTTAAAAAGATTGTCCAGTTAACAAAAACAAATTCATATTTGGCAACAGCAGAACTCACGTGCACAAAATTCTCAAAACTGTTTTATGTTTTTTTGTTACTCTGTTTCTCTCTTGTCTCAACCAGCCCCCAGCCCTGGTCTCCTCAGCCCTGTCACTCTGCCATCCACCAGAACTTACCTCATCTGCCACCTTCCCCTTGGGCTTGCACCCCCTAGTGGGGTTAGCCAGGTGCCCTGACCCCCGCTGTTGTACAGGATCCAGTTCTGCATGAATTGTGAATGGTAGTCAGATGCAGGGCCTGTGGGAGTCTGCCATCATCTTGATGGTCAGGTGCCATTTTCTCTCACCTTGCTTTCTCCTCAGGAGGTGTAGATGTGTGATGTCATCATGGCACATGCCACAAACTCCCATGTGATGTACACCGATGGCAATTGCACCTCCACTGCATCTTGTTGGCCCTGGCTGCCCCACCACTGGTCTCCACAAGGTGTCAGGCAGATGCTAGTCTCCATGTACCCCACACCCCGGACAAGGAGAGCAGACCCTTGGATGCTCGCTCCTCCCCCCAGCCAGCCCCCCCAATCCTTGAGCTCATTTCCAAACCCTGGGTCATTGTCATAGATGGTAGAGATACTGGTGCACCAGCGGGCTGCTAAATTTCTCAAACATTTTAATTTTGGACTTTTCTGTTTTCACCTACCAAAGATCTTTTCATTAACAGACAATTCTTTTCTTCAGTTACTTGGCTATACCTCATGCCACATCACACCCCTAGAGAGTGACTGACAGAACAAAGGGACACTATCAACCCACTTAGGCCTCAAAGTGTCCAAAGTTTAACAAACATAAGCTATGATAGTACACATTCTTTAGAGACTGCTAATGTAGCATTGATTTTGATTTTTTTTTCTTTTCAAAAGAGGGAAAAAGAGTCTACAAACCATATTGGTGTTATCATATAAACATGTTTGTTTGCATTCCTTGATGAACTCCCACTTCATCTTTCCTAGATTTAGGAATACCTATAACACAATCTAGCCACTCATTATCCAGTGAGTGTTAAGACTATTGCATCATGAGTGACTGCACTGTTTGGGGTTGTTTCTGCAGTGGAAAGAGACTATTGCATCATGAGTAACTGCACTATTTGGGGTTGTTTCTGTATTTAAAGTAGAGGCTATTGCATCATGAGTGACTACACTGTTTGGGGTTGTTTATGCAGTGGAAGTAGAGGATATTGCATTATGAGTCACTGTGTTGTTTGGGGTTGTTTTTGCACTGGAAGTAGCTGCTATTGCATCATGAGTGACTGTGCATCATGAGTGACTGCATTGTTTGGGGTTGTTTCTGCAGTAGAAGTAGAGGCTATTCCATCATGAGTGACTACACTGTTTTCGGGTTGCTTCTGTAGTGGAAATAAATGCTATTACAAAATTAGTGGTTGCACTGTTTGGGATTGTTTCTTTAGAGGAAGTGGAGGCTATTGCATCATGAGTGGCTGCACTGTTTGGGGTTCTTTCTAGAGTGGAAGTAGAGGCTATTGCATCATAAGTGACTGCGTTGATTATGGTTGATTCTTCAGTGTAAGTAGAGGCTTTTGAATCAAGAGTGACTGTGCATCATAATTGGCTGCATTGTTTGGGGTTCTTTCAGCAGTGGAAGTAGATGGTATTACATCATGAATGATGCTGTTGTTTGGGGTTGTTTCTGCAGTGGAAATAGAGGCTATTGAATCATGAGTGACTGCATCATGAGTAGCTGCACCGTTTGGGGTTGTTTCTGCAGTGGAAGTAGATGCTACTGCTTCATGAGTGACTGTGCTGTTTGAGATTCTTTCTGCATGCAGTGGAAGTAGAAATGGTTGCATCATGAGAGACTGCACTGTATGGAGTTATTTCTGCAGTAGAAGTAGGTGCTATTGCATCATGAGTGACTGCACTGCTTGGGGTTGTTTCTGCAGTGGAAGTAGAGGTTATTGCATCATGAGTGAGTGTGGATCATGAGTAGCTGCACTGTTTGGTTTTTTTTCAGCAATGGAAGTAGAAACTATTGCATCATGAGTAACTGCATTGTTTGGGGTTATTTATGGAGTGAAAGCAGATGAGTGACTGTTCTGTTTTGGTTTGTTTCTGTGGGGTAGCAGAGGCTACTGCATCATGAGTGACTGCATCATGAGTGGCTGCATTGTATGGTTCTTTCTCCAGTGGAAGTACAGGCTATTGCATCATGAGTGACTGCAATGTTTGGGGTTGTTTCTGCATTGAAAGTAGAGGCTATTGCATCATGAGTGACTGCATTGTTTGGGGTTGTTTCTGCATTGGAAGTAGAGGCTATTGCATGATGAGTGACTGCACTGTTTGGGTTTTTTTCTGCAGTGGAAGTAGATGATATTGCATCATGAGTGACTGCACTATTTGGGGTTGTTTCTGCAGTGGAAGTAGAGACTCTTGCATTAAGAGTAACTGTGCATCATGAGTGGCTGCACTTTATGCATTCGTTTCTGCAGTGGAAGTAGATGCTATTGCATCATGAGTGACTGCATTGTTATGGTTGTTTCTGCAGTGGAAGTAAAGACTACTACATGTTGAGTGACTGCATCATGAGTAGGAGCTGCACTATTTGGTGTTGTATCTGCAGTGTAAGTGGATGCTATTGCATTAAGAGTGACTGAGTTGTTTGGTGTTAGTTGTGCAGTGGAAGTAGATGCTATTTCATTTAGAGTGACTGTGTTTCTTGGGGTTGTTTCTGCAGTGGAAGTAGAGGCTATTGCCTCATGAGTGACTCTGTTGTTTGGGGTTGTTTTTGCAGTGGAAGTAGGGGCTATTGCATCATGACTGACTGCACTCCTTGGTGTTGTTTCTGCAGCGGATGTAAAGGCTAACCCATCATGACTGACTGAATAGCTACAGGTTGTTTCTGCAGTGGAAGTAGATGCTATTTCATCAAGAGTGGCTGCACTATTTGGGGTTGCTTGTGCAGTGGAAGTAAATGCTATTGTGTCACAGGTGACTGCACTGTTAGGGGTTGTTTCTGCAGTTGAAGTAGAGACTATTGCATCATACAGTAAGTGGCTGCACTGTTTGAGGTTGTTTTTGCAGTGGAGGTAGAGGCTATTGCATCATAAGTGACTGCTCTGTTTACTGTTATTTCTGCAGTGAAAGTAGTGGCAATTGGATCATTTGTGACTGCATTGCTTTGGGTTGTTTCTGCAGTGGAAATAGAGGTTATCGAATCTTGAGAGATGGTGCATCATAAGTGGCTGCACTGTTTGGGGTTGTTTCTGCAGTGGAAGTAGACGCTATTGCATAATGAGTGACTGCAATTTTGGAAGTGTTTATGCAGTGGAAGTAGAGGTTATTGCATCATTAGTGACAGTGCATCATGTGTAGCTGCACTATTTTGGGTTTTTGTGCAGTGGAAGTAGATGCTATTGCATCATGAGTGACTGCATTGTTTGGGGTTATTTATGGAGTGGAAGTAGATGCTATAGCATCTTGCATGACTGTGTTGTTTAGAGTTGTTTCTGCAGTGGTAGTAGAGGCTATTGCATCATGAACGACTTTGCATAATTAGTGGCTGCACTGTTTGGGGTACTTCCTCCAGTGGAAGAAAAGGCTATTGCATCATGAGTGACTGCAATGTTTGGGGCTGACTGTGCAGTGGATGTAAAGGCTACTGCATCATGAATGGCTTCACTGTTCGGGGTTGTTTCTGCTGTGGAAGTAGATGATATTGCATCATGAGTGACTGCACTGTTTGGCATTGTTTCTGCAATGGAAGTAGAGGCTTTCACATTATGAGAAACTATGCATCATGAGTGGCTGCACTGTTTGGGGTAGTTTCTGCAATGGAGGTAGATGCTTTTGCATTATGAGTGACTGCTTTGTTTGGGGTTTCTTTCTGCAGTGGAAGTATAGACTTTTGCATGATGAGTGACTGCACTGCTTCCGTTTGTTTCTGCAGTGGAATATTAGGCAATTGCATGAGGAGTGACTGTATCATGAGTAGCAGCTGCACTATATAGTGTTGGTTCTGCAGTGGAAGTGGAAGCTATTGTATCAAGAGTGACTGCATTGTTTGGTGTTATTTCTGCAGTGGAAGTGGATGTAATTTCATTATGAGTGGCTGTGCTGTTTGGGGTTGTTTCTGTAGTGTAAGTAGATGCTATTGTATCATGAGTGACTGCACATCATGAGTAGCCACTCTGGGGTTGTTTCTGCAGTGGAATTAGAGTGTGTTGCATCACAGTGAATTCACTGTTTGGGGCCTTTTCTGCAATGGAAGTAGAGGATATTGCATCATGAGTGACTGCACACCTTGGGGCTGTTTCTTCAGTGGAAGAAAAGGTTATCCCATAATGAGTGACTGAACTGCTTGGGGTTCTTTCTGCAGAGGAACTAGAGGATATTGCATCAAGAGTGGCTGCACTGTTTGGGGTTGTTTCTGCAGTGGAAGTAAGGGCTATTGTGTCACAAGTGACAGCACTGTTAGTTGTTGTTTCTGCAGTAGAAGTAGAGACTATTGCATCATAAGCTGCTGCACTGTTTGAAGTTGTTTCTGCAGTGGAGGTAGAGGCTATTGCATCATAAGTGACTGCTCTGTTTGGGGTTATTTCCGCAGTGGTATCAGATGCTAATGGATCATGGGGGACTGCACTGTTTGGGGATGTTTCTGCAGTGGAAGTAGAGGCTATTGGATCTTGAGTGACTGTGCATCATGAGTGGCTGCACTGTTTGGGTTGTTTCTATAGTGGAAGTAGATGTTATGGCATCATGAGTGAATGTGCATTATGAGTAGCTGCTCTGCTTCTAGTTTTTCTGCAGTGGAAGTAGATGCTATTGAATCATGAGTGACTGCATTGTTTGGGGTTCTTTATGGAGTGGAAGTAGATTCTATTGCATCTTGAGTTACTGTGCTGTTTGGGGTTGTTTATGCAGTGGTAGTAGAGGCTATCACATCATGGGTGACTGTGGATCATGACTGGCTGCACCATTTTTTGTTGTTTCTGGAGTGGAAGTGGAGGCTATTGCATCACAAATGACTGCACTGTTTGGTGTTGTATCTGCAATAGAAGTAGAGGCTATTTAATCATGGGTGACTGCACTATTTGGGGTTGTTGCTGCAGTGAAAATAGAGGCTACTGCATAATGAGTGACAGTGCATCATGAGTAGCTGTACCGGTTCGAGTTGTTTCTGCAGTAGAAGTAGATGCTATTGCATCATGAGTGACTGTGTTGTAATGGTTGTTTCTGCAGTGGAAGTAGAGACTATTACATGATGAGTGCCTGCACTGCTTGGGGGTGTTTCTGCAGTGGAAGTGGAGGCTATTGCATGATGAGTGACTGCATATTGAGCAGGAGCTGCCCTATTTGGTGTTTCTGCAGTGGAAGTGGTTGCTATTGAATCAAGAGTGACTGCGTTGTTTGGTGTTATTTGCACAGTAGAAGTAGATGCTATTTCATTTTGAGTTACTGTGTTTCTTGGGGTTGTTTCCGCAGTGGAAGTAGAGGCTATTGCATCATGGGTCACAGTGCATCATGAGTGGCTTCACTGTTTGGGGTTCTTTCTGCATTGGAAGTAGAGGCTATTGTATCATGTGACTGCACTATTTATGGTTGTTTCTGCAGTGGAAGTAGGGGCTATTGCATCATGAGTGGCTGCACTGTTTGGAGATGTTTCTGGAGTGGAAGTAGATGCTGTTGCATCTAAACTGACTGCATTGTTTTGTGTTGTTTCTGAAGTGGAAGTAGATGCAACTGTATCATGAGTGACTGCATCGTGAGTGGCTGCACTGTTTGGGCTTGTTTCTGCAGTAGAAGTACAGACTATTGCATCATAAGTAGCTGCACTGTTTGAGGTAGTTGCTGCAGTTGAGGTTGAGCCAATTGCATCATACGTGACTGCTCTGTTTGGGGGTATTTCTGCAGTGGAAGTAGAAGCTATTGGATAATGAATGGCTACACTGTTCGTGGTTGTTTCTACAGTGAAAGTAGATACTCTTGCATCATGAGTGACTGCACTGTTTTACAATGTTTCTGCAGTGGAAGTAGAGGCTTTTCCACAATGACTGACTGAGCATCAATTGTGGCTGTACTGTTTGGGGTTGTTTCTGCAGTGAAAGTAGATGCTACTGCATCAAGAGTGACTGTTGTTTGGGATTGGTTGTGCAGTGGAAGTAGAGGCTGTTGCATCATGAGTGACTGCACTGCTTGGGAATATTTCTGCAGTGGAAGTAGAGGCTATTACATCGTGAGTGACTGAACAGCTTGGGGTTGTTTCTGCAGTGTGAAAGTAGAGGCTATTGCATCAAGAGTGGCTGCACGGTTTTGGGTCGTTTTTCCAGTGGAGGTAGAGGCTATTGCATCATGGGTGATTGGACTTTTAGAGGTTGTTTCTGTAGTAGAAGTAGAGGCTATTGCACCATAAGAGACTGCACTGTCTGAGGTTTTTTCTGCAGTGGAGGTAGAGCCTATTGCAAAATAAGTGACTGCTCTGTTTGGGGTTATTTCTGCAGAGGAAGTTGAGGCTAATGGATCATGGGCGTCTGCACTGTTTGGGTTTTTTTCTGCAGCGTAAGTACAGGCTATTGGACCATGAGTGACTGTGCATCATGAGTGGCTGCACTGTTTATGGTTGTTTCTGCAGTGGAAGGAAATGCTATTGCACCGTGAGTGACTGCACTGCTTGGGGTTATTTCTGCTGTGGAAGTAGAGGTTATTGCATCATGAGTGACTGCACTGTTTGGGGATATTTATGGAGTGAAAGAAGATGCTATTGCATCATGAGTGACTGTTCTGTTTGGGGCTGTTTCTGTAGGGGTAGTAGAGGCTACTACATCATGAGTGACTCTCCATCTTTAGTGGTTGCTGTGTTAGGGGTTCTTCCTGCAGTGGAAGTAGAGGCTATTACATTATGAGTGATTGCACTATTTGTGGTTGTTTCTGAAGTGGAAGTAGAGGATATTGCAACATGAGTGAGTGTGCATCATGTGTGGCTGCACTGTTTGGCTTTTTTTCTACAGTGGAAGTAGATGCTATTGTATAATGAGTGACTGCACTGTTTTGGGCCAATTTTGCATTGGAAGTAGAGGCTATTGTGTCATGAGTGACTGCACTGTTTGGAGTTGTTTCTGCAGTGTAAGTAGACGCTGTTGCAACATGAGTGGCTGCAC
Source organism: Neoceratodus forsteri (assembly GCA_016271365.2). Classification (NCBI taxonomy): domain Eukaryota; kingdom Metazoa; phylum Chordata; order Ceratodontiformes; family Ceratodontidae; genus Neoceratodus; species Neoceratodus forsteri. The sequence goes on from CM028130.1 coordinate 868,526,899, forward strand.
TGTATTTTTTTTCTGCAGTGGAAGAAGATGCTATTGCATCGTGAGTGACTGCACTGCCTGGGGTTGTTTCTGCAGTGGAAGTAGAGTATTTTGCATTATGTGCAACTGTGCATCATGAGTGGCTGCACTGTTTGGGGTAGTTTTTGCAGTAGAAGTAGATGCTGTTGCATCATAAGTGACTGCATTTTTTGTGGTTGTTTCTGCAGTGGAAGTAGAGACTATTGCATGATGAGTGACTGCACTGCTTGGGGTTGTTTCTGCAGTGGAAGTTGAGGCTATTGCATAATGAATGACTGTATCTTGAGTAGCAGATGCACTATTTTGTGTTATTTTGCAGTAGAAGTTGATATTATTCCATTGTGAGTGACTGTGATTTTTTGGGGTTGTTTCTGAAGTGGAAGTAGAGGCTATTGCATCATGAGTGACTGCACTCTTAGGGGTTGTTTCTGCAGTTGAAGTACAGAGTATTGCATCATAAGTGGCTGCACTGTTTAAGATTGTTTCTGCAGTGGAGGTAGAGGTTATTGCATCATAAGTGACTGCCCTGTTTGGAGTTATTTCTGCAGTGGAAGTAGAGGCCATTGGATAATGGGTGACGGCATGGTTTGGGGTTGTTTCTGCAGTGCAAGTACATAGAAACATAGAAACATAGAAACATAGACTTTGACGGCAGATAAGGACCGCTAGGCCCATCTAGTCTGCCCATTTCCCTACCTACAGGATAAGCCGCAGATCCTAGTTAACCAACAGCCTATATCTTCCTGCCCCCCCAAGAATTGCCTTATGTCTGTCCCATGCATTCTTGAATTCTCCCACAGTTTTAGACCCCACAACTTCCTCAGTAAGGCTGTTCCATGCATCCACTACCCTCTCTGTGAAATAATACTTTCTCACATTGCCCCTGAACTGCCCTCCTTCTATCTTTAAATTGTGTCACCTTGTTCTTGCAAGTCTCTTTTTCTGAAAGATGCTACCCTCTTGGACTTTGTTGATTCCCTTGAGGTACTTGAAAGTTTCTATCATGTCCCCCTCTCCCTTCTTTCCTCAAGGGTATACATATTAAGCTCCTTTAGTCTCTCCTCATACGGCTTCTCTTGCAGACCCTGCACCATTTTAGTTGCCCTCCTCTGGACTGCCTCTATCCTGTCTATGTCCTTGCGAGATGGGGTCTCCAGAACTGGACACAGTTTTCCAGATGGGGTCTCACCAACTGTCTGTACAGAGGGATAACAACTTCCTGTTTTCTGCTGCTGATGCCTCTCCTATACATCCCAGTATACCCCAGCCCTCCTACTGCCTTCTCCATTGCTTGCTAACCTTAAGGTCATCTGATATGATTACCCCAGGTCCCTTTCCTGTTTTGTTGTTGTTACTACCTCCCCACCCATTGTGTATTCTTCCCTGGTTCTTGTTTCCCAGGTGCATTATTTTGCACTTTTGCATTGAATCCTAGCTGCCATACGTCTGACCATTTCTCCAACCTTGCCAAGTCCCTTTTCATCCTTTCCAAGCCGCCTTGTCTATCAACCCCGTTGCAGATCTTTGTGTCATCTGCAAAAAGGCATACTTTTCCTTCCAGTCCCTCTGCAATGTCACTGATGAAGACATTAAAAAGGACTGGACCCAATACTGAACCCTGCGGTACCCCACTAGTAACCGCCCTTTCTTCATAGTGGACTCCATTTACAATTACCTTCTGTGTCCTATTGTCCAGCCAATGTTTTACGCAGGCTACCACCCTGGGACCCACTCCCAGGCTGGTTAATTTGACTAATAATCTTTTGTGTGGGACTGTGTCAAATGCCTTGCTAAAGTCTAGGTAGGCCATGTCCACAGCCCCTCCCTGGTCTACTACTTTGGTCACCCAGTCAAAGAAATCTATTAGATTCGTCTGACATGACCTTCCAGCTGTGAGCCCATGCTGCATTGGATCCTGTGCTCCACTGACCTCTAGGTACTCAACTATTCTTTCCTTCAGAAGTGACTCCATCACTTTTCCTACCACAGAGGTCAGACTGACAGGTCTGTAGTTTCCTGCCTCTGTCTTGGTCCCACTTTTGTGAAGGGGAATCACATCCGCCTTCCTCCAGTCCTCGGGTACCACACCATCCTCCATGATTTATTAAAGAGTAGCCAGTGGTTTCACTAGTTCCTTCCTTAATTCTTTTAGAATTCTGGGTGAATTCCATCAGGACCCATTGCTTTGTCCACCTTCAGTTTTAGGAGTTCTTGCAGAACCCTTTCTTCTGTGAAAGGACTGGGATCGACCCCCCTATCAAGAGTGCTTCTGTTAATTGGATTAGGCACTTCCCCTCCTCTTTTGTGAATACTGAGCTGAAATATTCATTCAGTATTCCTGATTTTTCACTGTCCCCCTCTGCCCACCCACCGTTCATTCTATTCAGCCTCACTATCCCTCCCTTTGTCTTTCTACGCTCGCTGATGTACCTATAAAAGGTTTTATTCCCTTCTTAACTGAGTTGGCTATCATTTCCTCAGTTTGGGCCTTTGCTATTCTGACTTCCCTCCCTGCTTCTTTCTGCCTTAACTGGTACAGCTCTCTGTCCTGCTCCTTCTGTGTTTCCTTATACTTCGGAATGCTATCTTTTTCTTCCTGACTTTCACAGCCACCTCTCTTGAGAACCATAGTGGCTTTTCTTTCATTTTGATTTGTTTATTTGCTTCACACAAGGCTTGTTGCCTCTGTGATGGCAGTTTGATAATTCCCCAGTGTTGCTCCACAACTCCTTCTAGCCTGTTTGCTAGTGCTTTTCTGAGGCACTCTCCCATCTTGCCAAAGTCAGCCCTCCTAAAAGTCCAGTACCCTCACTTTTGTATGGCTTGACTCTGAAGCTGAGTTTACGTGAACCACTGTCTGATGGTCACTTGTCCCCAGATGGCAACCCACTTCTAGATCTGAGATCCTCTCACTGCCCCGTTTGAGATATGAGGTCTAAGATTGCTCCCTCACAAGTGGGTTCCAAAACTAGCTGTCTAATGCCTGCCACCTGTAGGGCATCAAGAATGGCCCTGCTCTTGGATGTGGCTGCAGCAAATGTGCTCCAGTTAACATCCGGCATATTCAGGTCTCCCATCAACAGTATCTCCCCTTTCTCTGCCATTCTAAGAATGCCTTCCATCATATCCTTGTCCATTCCTTCCCCTGACATGGGGGTCTGTACACAACCCCTGTGTGGATTGTGGTGCCCTTTCCAGTCTCCAAGGTGACCCACAGTGCCTCCTCTCCTCCCTGTTTACTCTTTTGTTCAGTTGCTTGTATCCTTCCTTTACATAGAGAGCTACTCCTCCCTCTTCTTCCCTGCCTGTCTCTCCTGTAAGTTATGTACCTGGTATGTTAACATCCCAGTCATGGTTCTCTGTGTACCATGTTTCTGTGACTGCTACGATATCCAGGCATCCCTCTTCCATTAAGGCCACCAGTTCAGGGAACTTGTTGCCCAGACTACTGGCATTGGTACTCATTACCTCCATTTCCTGATGGTCTTACCCCTTTGCCCCATCCCTGTCCTTCTTTCCTTTGTCACTTTCTCCATTTACCCCTGCCCTTCTCCCTATCGACACCTCCATGTTGGTGTTTGCCACACTTACTACCATGATTTTGGGGGGCTAGGATTTTCCTGCTCCTTTCCAGTGCCTCCCCCCTTGGCTAGTTTAAAAACTTGCCAATGAAGCATTTAAACCTATCACCTAGGATCCTGGTTCCCCTCCCGGACAGATGCAGCCCATCATGCCAGTATAGGCTTGCATCACTCCAGGTGGACCCCCAGTCCCCAATGAAGCCAAATCCCTGAGCTCCACACCAGTTTTTCAACCACTGATTGAATCCCATGGTACGGTAGTCTAGCTAGGCTAGAAGTAGAGACTATTGGATAATGAGTGACAGTGCATCATGAGTTGCTGCACTTTTTGTGGTTGTTTCTCAGTGGAAGTAGATACTATTGCATCATGAGTGACTGCACTGCTTGGAGTTATTTCTGCAGTGGAAGTAGAGTTTATTGCGTCATGAGTGACTGTGCATCATGAGTGGCTGCACAGTTTGGGGTTCATCCTGCACTTGAAGTAAAGGCTATTGCATAATGAGTGATCGTGCTGTTTGGGGTTCTTTCTGCATTGGAAGTAGAAGCTATTGCATCATGAGTGACTGCACTCTTAGGGGTTGTTTCTGCAGCTGAAGTACAGAGTATTGCATCATAAGTGGCTGCACTGTTTGAGATTGTTTCTGCAGTGGAGGTAGAGGTTATTGCATCATAAGTGACTGCCCTGTTTGTGGTTGTTTCTCCAGTAGAAGTAGAGGCTATTGCAAGATGAGTTGCTGCTCTGTTCGGGGTTGTTTCTGTTGTGGAAGTAGATGATATTGCATCATGAGTGACTGCATTGTTTGGGGTTGCTTCTGCAGTGGAAGTAGAGACTCTTCCATTATGAGCAACTGTGCATCATGAGTAGCTGCACTTTTTGCATTAATTTCTGCAGTGGAGGTAGAAGCTACTGCATCATGAGTGCCTTCGTTGTTATGGTTGTTTCTGCAGTGGAAGTAGAGACTATTACATGATGAGTGACTGCACTGCTTATGGTGTTTCTACAGTGGAAGTGGAGGCTATTGCATGATGAGTGACTAGATCATGAGTAGGAGCTGCACTATGTGGTGTTGCTTCTGCAGTGGAAGTGGATGCTATTTCATTTTGAGTCACTGTGTTTCTTGGGGTTGTTTCTGCAGTGGAAGTAGAGGCTATTGCATCATGAGAGACTGTGCATCATGAGTAACTGTTTGAGGTTGTTTCTGCAGTGGAAATAGAGGTTGTTGCATCACAAGTTACTTCAATGGGGATGTTTCTGCAGTGGAAGTAAAGGCTATTGCATCATGAGTGACTCTGTTGTTTGGGGTTGTTTTTGCAGTGGAAGTAGAGGCTATTGCATCATGAGTGACTGCACTCCTTGGGGTTGTTTCTGCAGTGGAAGTAAAGACTAACACATCATGAGTGACTGACTAGCTTGGGGTTGTTTCTGCAGTGGAAGTAGATGCTATTTCATCATGAATGGCTGCTCTATTTGGGGTTGTTTGTGCAGTTGAAGTAGATGCTATTGTTTTAGTGGTGACTGCACTGTTAGGGGTTGTTTCTGCAGTAGAAGGAGAGACTACTGCATCATAAGTGGCTGCATGGTTTGAGGTTGTTTCTACAGAGGAGGAAGTGGCAATTGGATCATACCTGACTGCACTGTTTGGGGTTATTTCTGCAGTGCAAATAGAGGCTATAGAATCTTGAGTGACTGTGTATCATGAGTGGCTGCACTGTTTGGGGTTGTTTATGCACTGGAAGTAGACGTTATTGCATAGTGAGTGACTGCACTGATGGGGTTGTTTATGCAGTGGAAGTAGAGGTTATTGCATCTTTAGTGACTGTGCATCATGTGTAGCTGCCAGTGGAAGTAGATGCTATTGCATCATGAGTGACTGTGTTGTTTGGGGTTATTTATGGAGTGGAAGTAGATGCTATTGCATCATGAGAGATTGTGCTGATTAAGGTTGTTTCTACAGTGGCAGAAGAGGCTATTGCATCATGAGTGACTATAATGAGTGGCCGCACTGTCTGGGGTTCTTTCTCTAGTGGAAGTAAAGGCTATTGCATCATGAGTGACTGCAAAGTTCGGGGTTGTTTCTGCATTGGAAGTAGAGGCTATTGCATCATGAGTGAATGCACTGTTTGGGGTTGTTTGTGCAGTGAAAGTAAAGGCTATTGCAGCATGAGTGGCTGCACTATTCTGGGTTGTTTCTGCAGTGGAAGTAGATGATATTGCATCATGAGTGACTGCACTGTTTGGTGTTTCTTCAGTGGAAGTAGAATCTTTCACATTAAGAGCAACTGTGCATCATGAGTGGCTGCACTGTTTGGGGTAGTTTCTGCAATGGAAGTAGATGCATTTGCATCATGAGTGACTGCTTTGTTTGGGGTTGTTTCTGCAGTGGAAGTACAGACTAATGCATGGTGAGAGAGTGCACTGCTTTGGTTGTTTCTGCAGTGGAATATTACGCTATTGCATGATGATTGACTGCATCTTGAGTAGCAGCTGCACTATTTCATGTTGGTTCTGCAGTGGAAGTGGAAGCTATTGCAACAAGTGTGACAGCATTGTTTAGTGTTATTTCAGCTGTGGAAGTGGATGTAATTTCATTATGAGTGACTGTGCTGTTTGTGGTTGTTTCTGTAGTGTAAGTAGAGGCTATTGCATCATGAGTGACTGCCCATGATGAGTAGCCATTCTGTTTGGGGTTGTTTCTGTAGCGGAAGTAGAGGGTGTTGCATCACAGTGAATTCACTGTTTGGGGCTTTTTCTGCAATGGAAGTAGAGGCTTTTGCAGTGGAAGTAGAGGATTTTGCATCATAAGTGACTGTACTTCTTGGGGTTGTTTCTGCAGTGGAAGTAGAAGCTAACCCATCATTACTGAATGAATAGCTTGGGGTTCTTTCTGCTGTATAAGTAGAGGCTATTGAAATCAAGAGTGGCTGCACTGTTTAGGGATGTTTTTGCAATGGAAGTAGATGCTATTGTGTCACAGGTGACTGCACTCCTAGGGGTTGTCTCTACAGTAGAAGTAGAGACTATTACATCATAATTGGCTGCACTGTTTGAGGTTGTTTCTGCAGTGGAGGTAGAGGCTATTGCATCATAAGTGACTGCCCTGTTTGGGGTTGTTTCTGCAGTGGAAATAGAGGCTATTGCATCATATGTGACTGCACTGTTTGGGGTTGTTTCTGCAGTGGAAAAGGATGCTATAGCATCATGAGTGACTGCATTGTTTGAGGTTGTTTCTGCAGTGGATGTGTAGCCTATTGCATCATAGGTGATTGCTCTCATTTGGGGTTAGTTTGGCAGTGGAAGTAGAAGCTATTGGATCATGGGTGACTGCACTGTTTTTGGTTGTTTCTGCAGTGCAAGTACAGGCTATTGGACCATGAGTGACTGCACTGCTTGGGGATGTTTCTGCAGTGGAAGTAGATACTATTGTGTCACAGGTGTCTGCACTCCTTGGGATTGTTTCTGCAGTAGAAGTAGAGACTATTGCATCATAAGTGGCTGCACTGTTTGAGGTTGTTTCTGCAGTGGAAGTACAGACAAATGCATGATGAGAGAGTGCATTGCTTCAGTTGTTTCTGCAGTGGAATATTAGGCTATTGCATGATGAGTGACTGCATCATGAGTAGCAGCTGCACTATTTCGTGTTGGTTCTGCTGTGGAAGTGGAAGCGATTGCAACAAGTGTGACGGCATTGTTTGGTGTTATTTCAGCTGTGGAAGTGGATGTAATTTCATTATGAGTGACTGTGCTGTTTGCGGTTGTTTCTGTAGTGTAAATAAAGGCAATTGCATCATGAGTGACTGCGCATGATAAGCAGCCATTCTGTTTGGGGGTTGTTGCGGTAGTCGAAGTAGAGGGTGTTGCATCACAGTGAATTCACTATTTGGGGCTTTTTCTGCAATGGAAGTAGAGGCTATTGTATCATGAGTGACTGTGTTCTTTGGGGTTGTTTTTGCAGTGGAAGTAGAGGATTTTGCATCATGAGTGACTGCACTCCTTGGGTTGTTTCCTCAGTGGAAGAAAACCCATCATGAGTGACTGAACTACTTGGGGTTGGTTCTGCAGTGGTAGTACAGGATATTACATCAATAGTGACAGCACTGTGAGGGGTTGTTTCTGCAGTAGAAGTAGAGACTATTGCATCATAAGTTGCTGCACTGTTTGAAGTCATTTCCACAGTGGAGGAAGAGGCTTTTGCATCATAAGTGACTGCTCTGTTTGGGGTTATTTCTGCAGTAGTATTAGATGCTAGTGGATCATGGTTGACTGCACTGTTTGGGGTTGTTTCTGCAGTGGAAGTAGAGGCTTTTGGATCATGGGCGACTGTGCATCATGAGTGACTGCACAGTTTCTCATTGTTTCTGCAGTTGAAGCCGATCCTATTGCATCATGAATGACTGCACTGTTGGGTTATTTTCTGTAGTGGAAGTAGACGTTATGGCATCGTGAGAGAATGTGCAACATGAGTAGCTGCACTGTTTGGGGTTTTTCTGGAGTGGAAGTATATGTCATTGCATCCTGAGTGACTGCGTTGTTTGGGGTTATTTAAGGAGTGGAAGTAGATGCTATTAAATCATGAGTTACTGTGCTGTTTGGGGTTGGTTATGCAGTGCTAGTTGAGGCTATAGCATCATGGGTGACTGTGTATCATGAGTGGCTGCACCATTTGGAGTTATTTCTTGAGTGGAAGTAGAGGCTATTGCATCACAAATGACTGCACTGTTGTGTGTTGTTTCTGCAGTAGAAATAGAGGCTATTTAATCAAGGGTGACTGTACTATTTGGGGTTGTTTCTGCATTGAAAATAGAGGCTATTGCATAACGAGTGACTGTGCTGTTTGGGGTTGTTCCTAAGGTGGAAGTAGAGGCTACTGCATCATTGGTCACAGTATATCATGAGTGACTGCACAGTTTGGGGTTCTTTCTGCATTCAAAGAAGAGGCTATTGTATCATGAGTGACTGCACTATTTATGGTTGTTTCTGCAGTGGAAGTTGAGGCTATTGCATCATGAGTCACTGTCCATCATGAGTGGCTACACTGTTTGGGGTTGTTACTGCAGTGGAAGTAGATGCTATTGCATGTTGACTGGCTGCATTGTTTAGGGTTGTTTCTGAAGTGGAAGTTGATGCAACTGCATCTTGAGTGACTGCATCATGAATGGCTTCACTGTTTGTGGCTGTTTCTGCAGTGGAAGTAAATGCAATTGCATCATGAGAGAATCCACATCTTGGGGTTGTTTCTGCTGTGGATGTAGAGGTTATTGCATCATGAGTGACTGCACATCATGAGTAGCTGCACTGTTTTGGGTTTTTATGAAGAGGAAGTAGATGCTATTGCATCATGAGTGACTGTGTTGTTTGGGGTTATTTATGGAGTGAAAGAAGATGCTATTGCATCATGAGTGACTGTTCTGTTTGGGGCTGTTTCTGTAGGGGTAGTAGAGGCTTCAGCATCATGGGAGACTCTGCATCTTGAGTGGCTGCACTGTTTGGGGTTCTTCCTGCAGTGTAAGTACAGGCTATTGCATTATGAGTGATTGCACTCTTTGGGGTTGATTCTGCAGTGAAAGTAGAGGTTATTGCAACATAAGTGACTGTGCATCATGTGTGGCTGCAAAGTATGGGGTTGTTTCTTCAGTGGAAGTAGATGCTATTGTAACATGAGTGATGGTGCATCATTTGTGGCTGCACTGTTTGGGTTTATTTCTACAGTGGAAGTAGATGATATTGTATAATGAGTGACTGCACAGTTTGGGGCTGTTTTAGCTTTGGAAGTAGTGTCAATTGTGTCATGAGTGGCTGTGCTGTTTGGAGTTGTTTCTGAGTGGAAGTAGAGGCTATTGCAACATGAGTGACTGCACTGTTTTGGTTTTTTTTTCTGCTGGAGAAGAAGGTGCTATTGCGTCCTGAGAGACTGGACTTTTTGGGGTTGTTTCTGAAGTGGAAGTAGATGTTGTTGGATCATGAATGACTGTGTTATTTGTGGTTGTTTCTGCAGTGAAAGTTGAGACTATTGTATGAAGAGTGACTGCACTGCTTGGTCCTGTTTCTGCAGTGGAAGTTGATGCTGTTGCATGATGAGTAACTGCATCATGAGTAGCAGATACACTATTTAGTGTTGTTTCTGTATTGGAGGTGGATTGAATTGCATCAAGAGTGACTGCATTTTTTGGTGTTATTTCCACAGTGGAAGTAGATGTTATTTCATTATGAGTGACTGTGATTTTTTGTGGTTGTTTCTGCAGTGAAAGTAGAGGCTATTGCATCATAAGTGACTGTACTCCTTGGGGTTGTTTTTGCAGTGGAAGTAGAAGCTAACCCATCATTACTGAATGAATAGCTTGGGGTTCTTTCTGCAGTATAAGTAGAGGCTATTGAAATCAAGAGTGGCTGCACTGTTTGGGGATGTTTCTGCAGTGGAAGTAGATGCTATTGTGTCACAGGTGACTGCACTCCTAGGGGTTGTCTCTACAGTAGAAGTAGAGACTATTACATCATAAGTAGCTGCACTGTTTGAGGTTGTTTCTGCAGTGGAGGTAGAGGCTATTGCATCACAAGTGACTGCCCTATTTGGGGTTGTTTATGCAGTGGAAACAGAGGCTATTGCATCATATGTGACTGCACTGTTTGGGGTTGTTTCTGCAGTAGAAATGGATGCTATCGCATCATGAGTGGCTGCATTGTTTGAGGTTTTTTCTGCATTGGATGTAGAGCCTATTGCATCATAAGTGATTGCTCTCATTTGGGGTTAGTTTGGCAGTGGAAGTAGAAGCTATTGGATCATGGGTGACTACACTGTTTTTGGTTGTTTCTGCAGTGCAAGTACAGGCTATTGGACCATGAGTGACTGCACTGCTTGGGGATGTTTCTGCAGTGGAAGTAGATACTATTGTGTCACAGGTGACTGCACACCTAGGGATTGTTTCTGCAGTAGAAGTAGAGACTATTGCATCATAAGTGGCTGCACTGTTTGAGGTTGTTTCTGCAGAGGAAGTACATACTAATGCTGGATGAGAAAGTGCATTGCTTCAGTTGTTTCTGCAGTGGAATATTAGGCTATCGCATGATGAGTGACTGCATCATGAGTAGCAGCTGCACTATTTCGTGTTGGTTCTGCTGTGGAAGTGGAAGCGATTGCAACAAGTGTGACGGCATTGTTTGGTGTTATTTCAGCTGTGGAAGTGGATGTAATTTCATTATGAGTGACTGTGCTGTTTGCGGTTGTTTCTGTAGTGTAAATAGAGGTTATTGCATCATGAGTGACTGCGCAAGATAAGTAGCCATTCTGTTTGGGGATTGTTTCTGTAGTGGAAGTAGAGGGTGTTGCATCACAGTGAATTCAGTATTTGGGGCTTTTTCTGCAATGGAAGTAGAGGCTATTGTATCAAGAGTGACTGTGTTCTTTGGGGTTGTTTTTGCAGTGGAAGTAGAGGATTTTGCATCATGAGTGACTGCACTCCTTGGGCTGTTTCCTCAGTGGAAGAAAACCCATCATGAGTGACTGAACTACTTGGGGCTGGTTCTGCAGTGGTAGTAGAGGATATTGCATCAATAGTGACAGCACTGTGAGGGGTTGTTTCTGCAGTAGAAGTAGAGACTATTGCATCATAAGTTGCTGCAATGTTTGAAGTCATTTCCACAGTGGAGGAAGAGTCTTTTGCATCATAAGTGACTGCTCTGTTTGGGGTTATTACTGAAGTAGTATTAGATGCTAGTGGATCATGGTTGACTGCACTGTTTGGGGTTGTTTCTGCAGTGGAAGTAGAGGCTATTGGATCATGGGCGACTGTGCATCATGAGTGACTGCACAGTTTCTCGTTGTTTCTGCAGTTGAAGCCAATCCTATTGCATCATGAATGACTGCACTGTTGGGTTTTCTTCTGTAGTGGAAGTAGACGTTATGACATTGAGAGAGAATGTGCAACATGAGTAGCTGCACTGTTTGGGGTTTTTCTGGAGTGAAAGTATATGACATTGCATCCTGAGTGACTGCATTGTTTGGGGTTATTTAAGGAGTGGAAGTAGATGCTATTACATCATGAGTTACTGTGCTGTTTGGGGTTGGTTATGCAGTGCTAGTTGAGGCTGTAGCATCATGGGTGACTGTGTATCATGAGTGGCTGCACCATTTGGATTTATTTCTTGAGTGGAAGTAGAGGCTATTGCATCACAAATGACTGCACTGTTGTGTGTTGTTTCTGCAGTAGAAATAGAGGCTATTTAATCAAGGGTGACTGTACTATTTGGGGTTGTTTCTGCAGTGAAAATAGAGGCTATTGCATAATGAATGACTGTGCTGTTTGGGGTTGTTCCTAAGGTGGAAGTAGAGGCTACTGCATCATTGGTCACAGTATATCATGAGTGACTGCACTATTTATGGTTGTTTCTGCACTGGAAGTTGAGGCTATTGTATCATGAGTCACTGTCCATCATGAGTGGCTACACTGTTTGGCCTTGTTACTGCAGTGGAAGTAGATGCTATTGCATGTTGACTGACTGCATTGTTTAGGGTTGTTTCTGAAGTGGAAGTTGATGCAACTGCATCTTGAGTGACTGCATCATGAATGGCTTCACTGTTTGTGGCTGTTTCTGCAGTGGAAGTAAATGCAATTGCATCATGAGAGAATCCACATCTTGGGGTTGTTTCTGCTGTGGAAGTAGAGGTTATTGCATCATGAGTGACTGCAAATCATGAGTAGCTGCACTGTTTTGGGTTTTTATGAAGAGGAAGTAGATGCTATTGCATCATGAGTGACTGCGTTGTTTGGGGATATTTATGGAGTGAAAGAAGATGCTATTGCATCATGAGTGATTGTTCTGTTTGGGGCTGTTTCTGTAGGGGTAGTAGAGGCTACAGCATCATGGGAGACTCTGCATCTTGAGTGGCTGCACTGTTTGGGGTTCTTCCTGCAGTGTAAATACAGGCTATTGCATTATGAGTGATTGCACTCTTTGGGGTTGTTTCTGCAGTGAAAGTAGAGGTTATTGCAACATGAGTGACTGTGCATCATGTGTGGCTGCAAAGTATGGGGTTGTTTCTTCAGTTGAAGTAGATGCTTTTGTAACATGAGTGATGGTGCATCATGTATGGCTGCACTGTTTGGGTTTATTTCTAAAGTGGAAGTAGTTGATATTGTATAATGAGTGACTGCACAGTTTGGGGCTGTTTTTGCTTTGTAAGTAGTGTCAATTGTGTCATGAGTGGCTGTGCTGTTTGGAGTTGTTTCTGAGTGAAAGTAGAGGCTATTGCAACATGAGTGGCTGCACTGTTTTGGGTTTTTTTCTGCAGTAGAAGAAGATGCTATTGAATCATGAGAGACTGGAATGTTTGGGGTTCATTCTGAAGTGGAAGGTGATGCTGTTGCATCATGAATGACTGTGTTATTTGTGGTTGTTTCTGCAGTGGAAGTTGAGACTATTGTATGAAGAGTGACTGCACTACTTGGGGCTGTTTCTGCAGTGTAAGTTGATGCTATTGCATGGTGAGTAACTGCATCATGAGTAGCAGATACACTGTTTAGTGTTGTTTCTGTACTGGAAGTGGATGGCATTGCAAAAAGAGTGACTGCATTTTTTGGTGTCATTTCTGCAGTGGAAGTAGATGTTATTTCATTATGAGTGACTGTTCTTTTTTGTGGTTGTTTCTGCAGTGAAAGTAGAGGCTATTGCATCATAAGTGACTGTACTCCTTGGGGTTGTTTCCATGATGGAAGTAGAAGCTATCCCATTATTACTGAATGAATAGCTGGGGTTCTTTCTGCAGTATAAGGAGAGCTATTGAAATCAAGAGTGGCTGCACTGTATGGGGATGTTTCTGCAGTGGAAGTAGATGCTATTGTGTCACAGGTGACTGCACTCCTGGGGGTTGTCTCTACTGTAGAAGTAGAGACTATTACATCATAAGTGGCTGCCCTGTTTGGGGTTGTTTCTGTAGTGGAAATAGAGGCTATTGCATCATATGTGACTGCACTGTTTGGGGTTGTTTCTGCAGTGAAAATGGATGCTATCGCATCATGAGTGACTGCATTGTTTGAGGTTGTTTCTGCAGTGAATGTAGAGCCTATTGCATCATTAGTGATTGCTCTCATTTACGGTTATTTTGGCAGTGGAAGTAGAAGCTATTGGATCATGGGTGACTGCACAGTTTGGGGTTGTTTCAGCAGTGCAAGTACAGGCCATTGGACCAAGAGTGACTGCACTGCTTCAGGATGTTTCTGCAGTGGAAGTAGATACTATTGTGTCACAGGTGACTGCACTCCTAGGGATTGTTTCTGCATTAGAAGAAGAGACTATTGCAACATAAGTGGCTGCACTATTTGAGGTTGTTTCTGCAGTGGAAGTACAGACTAATGCATGATGAGAGAGTGCACTGCTTCAGTTGTTTCTGCAGTGGAATATTAGGCTATTGCATGATGAGTGACTGCATCATGAGAAGCAGCTGCACTATTTCATGTTGGTTCTCAAGTGGAAGTGGAAGTGGAAGCTATTGCAACAAGTGTGACGGCATTGTTTGGTGTTATTTCAGCTGTGGAAGTGGATGTAATTTCATTATGAGTGACTGTGCTGTTTGCGGTTGTTTCTGTAGTGTAAGTAGAGGCTATTGCACCATGAGTGACTGAGCATGATGAGTAGCCATTCTGTTTGGTGTTGTTTCTGTAGTGGAAGTAGAGGGTGTAGCATCACAGTGAATTGACTGTTTGGGGCTTTTTCTGCAATGGAATTAGAGGCTATTGTATCATGAGTAACTGTGTTCTTTGGGGTCGTTTTTGCAGTGGAAGTAGAGGATTTTGCATCATGAGTGATGCACTCCTTGGGCTGTTTCCTCAGTGGAAGAAAAGGTTAACCCATCATGAGTGACTGAACTGCTTGGGGTTGGTTCTGCAGTGGTAGTAGAGGATATTGCATCAATAGTGACAGCACTGTGAGGGGTTGTTTCTGCAGTAAAGTAGAGACTATTGCATCATAAGTTGCTGCACTGTTTGAAGTTCTTTCTGCAGTGGAGAAAGAGGCTTTTGCGTCATAAGTGACTGCTCTGTTTGGGGTTATTTCTGCAGTAGTATTAGATGCTAGTGGATCATGGTTGACTGCACTGTTTGGGGTTGTTTCTGGAAGTAGAGGCTATTGGATCATGAGCGACTGTGCATCATGAGTGGCTGCACTGATTCTGGTTGTTTCTGCAGTTGATGCAGATCCTATTGCATCATGAATGACTGCACTGTTGGGTTTTCTGTAGTGGAAGTAGACGTTATGGCATCGTGGTGAATGTGCATCATAAGTAGCTGCACTGTTTGTTTTTTTTCTGGAGTGGAAGCATATGCCACTGCACCATGAGTGACTGCGTTGTTTGGGGTTATTTAAGGAGTGGAAGTAGATGCTATTACATCATGAGTTACTGTGCTGTTTAGGGTTGGTTATGCAGTGGTAGTTGAGGCTATTGCATCATGGGTGACTGTGTATCATGAGTGGCTGCACCATTTGGAGTTATTTCTGGAGTGGAAGTAGAGGCTATTGCATCACAAATGACTGCATTATTTGGTGTTGTTTCTGCAGTAGAAATAGAGGCTATGTAATCATGGGTGACTGTACTATTTGGGGTTGTTTCTGCAGTGAAAATAGAGGCTATTGCATAATGAGAGACTGTGGTGTTTGGGGTTGTTCCTACAGTGGAAGTGGAGGCTAGTGCATCATTGGTCACAGTGTTTCATGAGTGACTGCACAGTTTGGGGTTCTTTCTGCATTCGGAGTAGAGGCTATTGTATCATGAGTGACTGCACTATTTATGGTTGTTTCTGCAGTGGAAGTTGAGGCTATTGCATCATGAGTCACTGTCCTTCATGAGTGGCTGCACTGTTTGGGGTTGTTACTGCAGTGGAAGTAGATGCTATTGCATCTTGACTGACTGCATTGTTTAGGGTTGTTTCTGAAGTGGAATTAGATGCAACTGCATCATGAGTGACTGCATCATGAATGGCTTCACTGTTTGTGGCTGGTTCTGCAGTGGAAGTAAATGCAATTGCATCATGAGTGAATCCACTGCTTGGGGTTGTTTCTGCTGTGGAAGTAGAGGTTATTGCATCATGAGTGACTGCGCATCATGAGTAGCTGCACTGTTTTGGGTTTTTTTGAAGAGGAAGTAGATGCTTTGCATCATGAGTGACTGCGTTGTTTGGGGTTATTTATGAAGTGAAAGAAGATGCTATTGCATCATGAGTGACTATTCTGTTTTGGGGCTGTTTCAGTAGGGGTAGTAGAGGCTACTGCATCATGTGGGACGCTTCATCTTGAGTGGCTGCACTGTTTGGGGTTCTTCCTGCAGTGGAAGTAGAGGCTATTTCATTATGTGATTGCACTCTTTGGGGTTGTTTCTGCAGTGAAAGTAGAGGTTATTTCAACATGAGCGACTGTGCATCATGTGTGGCTGCAATGTATGGGTTGTTTCTTCAGTGGAAGTAGATGCTATTGTAACATGAGTGATGGTCATCATGTATAGCTGCACTGTTTGGGTTTATTTCTAAAGTGGAAGTAGATGATATTGTATAATGAGTGACTGCACAGTTTGTGGCTGTTTTTGCTTTGGAAGTAGTGTCAATTGTGTCATGAGTGGCTGCGCTGTTCGGAGTTGTTTCTGAGTGAAAATAGAAGCTATTGCAACATGAGTGGCTGCACTGTTTTGGGTTCTTTTCTGCAGTTGAAGAAGATGCTATTGCATCATGAGAGACTGGACTGTTTGCAGTTGTTTCTGAAGTGGAAGTAGATGCTGTTGCATCATGAATGACTGTGTTATTTGTGTTTTTTTCTGCAGTGGAAGTTGAGACTATTCTATGAAGAGTGACTGCACTGTTTGGGGCTGTTCCTGCAGTGAAAGTTGATGCTATTGCATGGTGAGTAACTGCATCATGAGTAACAGATACACTATTTAGTGTTGTTTCTGAATTGGAATTGGATGGCATTGCATCAAGAGTGACTGCATTTTTTGGTGTCATTTCCACAGTGGAAGTAGATGTTATTTCATTATGAGTGACTGTGCTTTTTTGTGGTTGTTTCTGCAGTGAAAGTAGAGGCTATTGCATCATAAGTGACTGTACTCCTTGGGGTTGTTTCCGCAGTGGAAGTAGAAGCTATCCCATTATTACTGAATGAATAGCTTGGGGTTCTTTCTGCAGTATAAGGAGAGGCTATTGAAATCAAGAGTGGCTGCACTGTATGGGGATGTTTCTGCAGTGGAAGTAGATGCTATTGTGTCACAGGTGACTGCACTCCTTGGGGTTGTCTCTACAGTAGAAGTAGAGACTATTACATCATAAGTGGCTGCCCTGTTTGGGGTTGTTTCTGTAGTGGAAATAGAGGCTATTGCATCATATGTGACTGCACTGTTTGGGGTTGTTTCTGCAGTGAAAATGGATGCTATCGCATCATGAGTGACTGCATTGTTTGAGGTTGTTTCTGCAGTGGATGTAGAGCCTATTGCATCATTAGTGATTGCTCTCATTTACGGTTATTTTGGCAGTGGAAGTAGAAGCTATTGGATCATGGGTGACTGCACAGTTTGGGTTGTTTCTGCAGTGCAAGTACAGGCCATTGGACCAAGAGTGACTGCACTGCTTCAGGATGTTTCTGCAGTGGAAGTAGATACTATTGTGTCACAGGTGACTGCACTCCTAGGGATTGTTTCTGCATTAGAAGAGACTATTGCAACATAAGTGGCTGCACTATTTGAGGTTGTTTCTGCAGTGAAGTACAGACTAATGCATGATGAGAGGTGCACTGCTTCAGTTGTTTCTGCAGTGGAATATTAAGCTGTTGCATGATGAGTGACTGCATCATGAGAAGCAGCTGCACTATTTCATGTTGGTTCTCAAGTGGAAGTGGAAGTGGAAGCTATTGCAACAAGTGTGACGGCATTGTTTGGTGTTATTTCAGCTGTGGAAGTGGATGTAATTTCATTATGAGTGACTGTGCTGTTTGCGGTTGTTTCTGTAGTGTAAGTAGAGGCTATTGCACCATGAGTGACTGAGCATGATGAGTAGCCATTCTGTTTGGTGTTGTTTCTGTAGTGGAAGTAGAGGGTGTAGCATCACAGTGAATTGACTGTTTGGGGCTTTTTCTGCAATGGAATTAGAGGCTATTGTATCATGAGTAACTGTGTTCTTTGGGGTCGTTTTTGCGAGTGGAGTAGTTTTGCATCATGGTGATGCACTCCTTGAGCTGTTTCCTCAGTGGAAGAAAAGGTTAACCCATCATGAGTGACTGAACTGCTTGGGGTTGGTTCTGCAGTGGTAGTAGAGGATATTGCATCAATAGTGACAGCACTGTGAGGGTTGTTTCTGCAGTAGAAGTAGAGACTATTGCATCATAAGTTGCTGCACTGTTTGAAGTTCTTTCTGCAGTGGAGGAAGAGCTTTTCGTCATAAGTGACTGCTCTGTTTGGGGTTATTTCTGCAGTAGTATTAGATGCTAGTGGATCATGGTTGACTGCACTGTTTGGGGTTGTTTCTGAAGTGGAAGTAGAGGCTATTGGATCATGAGCGACTGTGCATCATGAGTGGCTGCACTGATTCTGGTTGTTTCTGCAGTTGATGCAGATCCTATTGCATCATGAATGACTGCACTGTTGGGTTTTTTTCTGTAGTGGAAGTAGACGTTATGGCATCGTGAGTGAATGTGCATCATAAGTAGCTGCACTGTTTGTTTTTTTTCTGGAGTGGAAGCATATGCCACTGCACCATGAGTGACTGCGTTGTTTGGGGTTATTTAAGGAGTGGAAGTAGATGCTATTACATCATGAGTTACTGTGCTGTTTAGGGTTGGTTATGCAGTGGTAGTTGAGGCTATTGCATCATGGGTGACTGTGTATCATGAGTGGCTGCACCATTTGGAGTTATTTCTGAGTGGAAGTAGAGGCTATTGCATCACAAATGACTGCATTATTTGGTGTTGTTTCTCGGTAGAAATAGAGGCTATGTAATCATGGGTGACTGTACTATTTGGGGTTGTTTCTGCAGTGAAAATAGAGGCTATTGCATAATGAGAGACTGTGGTGTTTGGGGTTGTTCCTACAGTGGAAGTGGAGGCTAGTGCATCATTGGTCACAGTGTTTCATGAGTGACTGCACAGTTTGGGGTTCTTTCTGCATTCGAAGTAGAGGCTATTGTATCATGAGTGACTGCACTATTTATGGTTGTTTCTGCAGTGGAAGTTGAGGCTATTGCATCATGAGTCACTGTCCTTCATGAGTGGCTGCACTGTTTGGGGTTGTTACTGCAGTGGAAGTAGATGCTATTGCATCTTGACTGACTGCATTGTTTAGGTTGTTTCTGAAGTGGAATTAGATGCAACTGCATCATGAGTGACTGCATCATGAATGGCTTCACTGTTTGTGGCTGGTTCTGCAGTGGAAGTAAATGCAATTGCATCATGAGTGAATCCACTGCTTGGGGTTGTTTCTGCTGTGGAAGTAGAGGTTATTGCATCATGAGTGACTGCGCTTCATGAGTAGCTGCACTGTTTTGGGTTTTTTTGAAGAGGAAGTAGATGCTTTGCATCATGAGTGACTGCGTTGTTTGGGGTTATTTATGAAGTGAAAGAAGATGCTATTGCATCATGAGTGACTGTTCTGTTTTGGGGCTGTTTCAGTAGGGGTAGTAGAGGCTACTGCATCATGGGAGACGCTTCATCTTGAGTGGCTGCACTGTTTGGGGTTCTTCCTGCAGTGGAAGTAGAGGCTATTTCATTATGTGATTGCACTCTTTGGGGTTGTTTCTGCAGTGAAAGTAGAGGTTATTTCAACATGAGCGACTGTGCATCATGTGTGGCTGCAATGTATGGGGTTGTTTCTTCAGTGGAAGTAGATGCTATTGTAACATGAGTGATGGTACATCATGTATAGCTGCACTGTTTGGGTTTATTTCTAAAGTGGAAGTAGATGATATTGTATAACGAGTGACTGCACAGTTTGTGGCTGTTTTTGCTTTGGAAGTAGTGTCAATTGTGTCATGAGTGGCTGCGCTGTTTGGAGTTGTTTCTGAGTGAAAATAGAGGCTATTGCAACATGAGTGGCTGCACTGTTTTGGGTTCTTTTCTGCAGTTGAAGAAGATGCTATTGCATCATGAGAGACTGCACTGTTTGCGGTTGTTTCTGAAGTGGAAGTAGATGCTGTTGCATCATGAATGACTGTGTTATTTGTGTTTTTTTCTGCAGTGGAAGTTGAGACTATTCTATGAAGAGTGACTGCACTGTTTGGGGCTGTTCCTGCAGTGAAAGTTGATGCTATTGCATGGTGAGTAACTGCATCATGAGTAACAGATACACTATTTAGTGTTGTTTCTGAATTGAATTGGATGGCATTGCATCAAGAGTGACTGCATTTTTGGTGTCATTCCGCAGTGGAAGTAGATGTTATTTCATTATGAGTGACTGTGCTTTTGTGGTTGTTTCTGCAGTGAAAGTAGAGGCTATTGCATCATAAGTGACTGTACTCCTTGGGGTTGTTTCCGCAGTGGAAGTAGAAGCTATCCCATTATTACTGAATGAATAGCTGGGGTTCTTTCTGCAGTATAAGGAGGCTATTGAAATCAAGAGTGGCTGCACTGTATGGGGATGTTTCTGCAGTGGAAGTAGATGCTATTGTGTCACAGGTGACTGCACTCTGGGGTTGTCTCTACAGTAGAAGTAGAGACTATTACATCATAAGTGGCTGCCCTGTTTGGGGTTGTTTCTGTAGTGGAAATAGAGGCTATTGCATCATATGTGACTGCACTGTTTGGGGTTGTTTCTGCAGTGAAAATGGATGCTATCGCATCATGAGTGACTGCATTGTTTGAGGTTGTTTCTGCAGTGGATGTAGAGCCTATTGCATCATTAGTGATTGCTCTCATTTACGGTTATTTTGGCAGTGGAAGTAGAAGCTATTGGATCATGGGTGACTGCACAGTTTGGGGTTGTTTCTGCAGTGCAAGTACAGGCCATTGGACCAAGAGTGACTGCACTGCTTCAGGATGTTTCTGCAGTGGAAGTAGATACTATTGTGTCACAGGTGACTGCACTCCTAGGGATTGTTTCTGCATTAGAAGAAGAGACTATTGCAACATAAGTGGCTGCACTATTTGAGGTTGTTTCTGCAGTGGAAGTACAGACTAATGCACGATGAGAGAGTGCACTGCTTCAGTTGTTTGTGCAGTGGAATATTAGGCTATTGCATGATGGTGACTGCATCATGAGAAGCAGCTGCACTATTTCATGTTGGTTCTCAAGTGGAGTGGAAGTGGAAGCTATTGCAACAAGTGTGACGGCATTGTTTGGTGTTATTTCAGCTGTGGAAGTGGATGTAATTTCATTATGAGTGACTGTGCTGTTTGCGGTTGTTTCTGTAATGTAAGTTGAGGCTATTGCACCATGAGTGACTGAGCATGATGAGTAGCCATTCTGTTTGGGTGTTGTTTCTGTAGTGGAAGTAGAGGGTGTAGCATCACAGTGAATTGACTGTTTGGGGCTTTTTCTGCAATGGAATTAGAGGCTATTGTATCATGAGTAACTGTGTTCTTTGGGGTCATTTTTGCAGTGGAAGTAGAGGATTTTGCATCATGAGTGATGCACTTCCTTGGGCTGTTTCCTCAGTGGAAGAAAAGGTTAACCCATCATGAGTGACTGAACTGCTTGGGGTTGGTTCTGCAGTGGTAGTAGAGGATATTGCATCAATAGTGACAGCACTGTGAGGGGTTGTTTCTGCAGTAGAAGTAGAGACTATTGCATCATAAGTTGCTGCACTGTTTGAAGTTCTTTCTGCAGTGGAGGAAGAGGCTTTTGCGTCATAAGTGACTGCTCTGTTTGGGGTTATTTCTGCAGTAGTATTAGATGCTAGTGGATCATGGTTGACTGCACTGTTTGGGGTTGTTTCTGAAGTGGAAGTAGAGGCTATTGGATCATGAGCGACTGTGCATCATGAGTGGCTGCACTGATTCTGGTTGTTTCTGCAGTTGATGCAGATCCTATTGCATCATGAATGACTGCACTGTTGGGTTTTCTGTAGTGGAAGTAGAGCGTTATGCATGTGAGTGAATGTGCATCATAAGTAGCTGCACTGTTTGTTTTTTTTCTGGAGTGGAAGCATATGCCACTGCACCATGAGTGACTGCGTTGTTTGGGGTTATTTAAGGAGTGGAAGTAGATGCTATTACATCATGAGTTACTGTGCTGTTTAGGGTTGGTTATGCAGTGGTAGTTGAGGCTATTGCATCATGGGTGACTGTGTATCATGAGTGGCTGCACCATTTGGCGTTATTTCTGGAGTGGAAGTAGAGGCTATTGCATCACAAATGACTGCATTATTTGGTGTTGTTTCTGCAGTAGAAATAGAGGCTATGTAATAATGGGTGACTGTACTATTTGGGGTTGTTTCTGCAGTGAAAATAGAGGCTATTGCATAATGAGAGACTGTGGTGTTTGGGGTTGTTCCTACAGTGGAAGTGGAGGCTAGTGCATCATTGGTCACAGTGTTTCATGAGTGACTGCACGGTTGGGGTTCTTTCTGCATTGAAGTAGAGGCTATTGTATCATGATGACTGCACTATTTATGGTTGTTTCTGCAGTGGAAGTTGAGGCTATTGCATCATGGTCACTGTCCTTCATGATGGCTGCACTGTTTGGGGTTGTTACTGCAGTGGAAGTAGATGCTATTGCATCTTGACTGACTGCATTGTTTAGGGTTGTTTCTGAAGTGGAATTAGATGCAACTGCATCATGGTGACTGCATCATGAATGGCTTCACTGTTTGGCTGGTTCTGCAGTGGAAGTAAATGCAATTGCATCATGAGTGAATCCACTGCTTGGGGTTGTTTCTGCTGTGGAAGTAGAGGTTATTGCATCATGGTGACTGCGCATCATGAGTAGCTGCACTGTTTTGGGTTTTTGAAGAGAAGTAGATGCTTTGCATCATGAGTGACTGGTTGTTTGGGGTTATTATGAAGTGAAAGAAGATGCTATTGCATCATGAGTGACTGTTCTGTTTTGGGGCTGTTTCAGTAGGGGTAGTAGAGGCTACTGCATCATGGGAGACGCTTCATCTTGAGTGGCTGCACTGTTTGGGGTTCTTCCTGCAGTGGAAGTAGAGGCTATTTCATTATGTGATTGCACTCTTTGGGGTTGTTTCTGCAGTGAAAGTAGAGGTTATTTCAACATGAGCGACTGTGCATCATGTGGCTGCAATGTATGGGGTTGTTTCTTCAGTGGAAGTAGATGCTATTGTAACATGAGTGATGGTACATCATGTATAGCTGCACTGTTTGGGTTTATTTCTAAAGTGGAAGTAGATGATATTGTATAACAGTGACTGCACAGTTTGTGGCTGTTTTTGCTTTGGAAGTAGTGTCAATTGTGTCATGAGTGGCTGCGCTGTTTGGAGTTGTTTCTGAGTGAAAATAGAGGCTATTGCAACATGAGTGGCTGCACTGTTTTGGGTTCTTTTCTGCAGTTGAAGAAGATGCTATTGCATCATGAGAGACTGGACTATTTGCGGTTGTTTCTGAAGTGGAAGTAGATGCTGTTGCATCATGAATGACTGTGTTATTTGTGTTTTTTTCTGCAGTGGAAGTTGAGACTATTTTATGAAGAGTGACTGCACTGTTTGGGGCTGTTCCTGCAGTGAAAGTTGATGCTATTGCATGGTGAGTAACTGCATCATGAGTAACAGATACACTATTTAGTGTTGTTTCTGAATTGGAATTGGATGGCATTGCATCAAGAGTGACTGCATTTTTTGGTGTCATTTCCGCAGTGGAAGTAGATGTTATTTCATTATGAGTGTCTGTGCTTTTTTGTGGTTGTTTCTGCAGTGAAAGTAGAGGCTATTGCATCATAAGTGACTGTACTCCTTGGGATTGTTTCTGCAGATGAAGTTGAAGCTAACCCATCATTACTGAATGAATAGCTTGGGGTTCTTTCTGCTGTATAAGTAGAGGCTATTGAAATCAAGAGTGGCTGCACTGTATGGGGATGTTTCTGCAGTGGAAGTAGATGCTATTGTGTCACAGATGACTGCACTCCTAGCGGTTGTCTCTACAGTAGAAGTATAGACTATTACATCATAAGTGACTGCCTTGTTTGGGGTTGTTTCTGCAGTGGAAATAGAGGCTATTGCATCTTATGTGACTGCACTGTTTGGGGTTGTTTCTGCAGTGGAAATGGATGCTATCGCATCATGAGTGACTGCATTGTTTGAGGTTGGTTCTGCAGTGGATGTAGAGCCTATTGCATCATTAGTGATTGCTCTCATTTGGGGTTATTTTGGCAGTGGAAGTAGAAGCTATTGGATCATGGGTGACTGCACAGTTTGGGGCTGTTTCTGCAGGGCAAGTACAGGCTATTGGACCATGAGTGACTGCACTGCTTGGGGATGTTTCTGCAGTGGAAGTAGATACTATTGTGTCACAGGTGACTGCACTCCTAGGGATTGTTTTTGCAGTAGAAGTAGAGACTATTGCATCATAAGTGGCTGCACT
Source organism: Neoceratodus forsteri (assembly GCA_016271365.2). NCBI lineage: Eukaryota > Metazoa > Chordata > Ceratodontiformes > Ceratodontidae > Neoceratodus > Neoceratodus forsteri. Next base: position 868,550,986 of record CM028130.1, read on the forward strand.
GTTTGAAGTTCTTTCTGCAGTGGAAGTACAGACTAATGCATGATGAGAGAGTGCACTGCTTCAATTGTTTCTGCAGTGGAATATTAGGCTATTGTATGATGAGTGACTGCATCATGAGTAGCAGCTGCACTATTTCGTGTTGGTTCTGCAGTGGAAGTGGAAGTGGAAGCTATTGCAACAAGTGTGATGGCATTGTTTGGTGTTATTTCAGCTGTGGAAGTGGATGTAATTTCATTTTGAGTGACTGTGCTGTTTGCGGTTGTTTCTTTAGTGTAAGTAGAGGCTATTGCATCATGAGTGACTGCGCATGATGAGTAGCCATTCTGTTTGGTGTTGTTTCTGTAGTAGAAGTAGAGGGTGTTGCAACACAGTGAATTCACTATTTGGAGCTTTTTCCTCAATGGAAGAAGAGGCTATTGTATCATGAATGAATGTGTTCTTTGGGGTCATTTTTGCAGTGGAAGTAGAGGATTTTGCATCATGAGTGATGCACTCCTTGGGCTGTTTCCTCAGTGGAAGAAAAGGTTAACCCATCATGAGTGACTGAACTGCTTGGGGTTGGTTCTGCAGTGGTAGTAGAGGATATTGCATCAATAGTGACAGCACTGTGAGGGGTAGTTTCTGCAGTAGAAGTAGAGACTATTGCATCATAAGTTGCTGCACTGTTTGAAGTTGTTTCTGCAGTGGAGGAAGAGGCTTTTGCATCTTAAGTGACTGCTCTCTTTGTGGTTATTTCTGCAGTAGTATTAGATGCCAGTGGATCATGGTTGACTGCACTGTTTGGGGTTGTTTCTGCAGTGGAAGTAGAGGCTATTGGATCATGAGCGACTGTGCATCATGAGTGGCTGCACTGATTCTGGTTGTTTCTGCAGTTGAAGCAGATCCTAATGCATCATGAATGACTGCACTGTTGGGGTTTTTTCTGTAGTGGAAGTAGACATTATGGCATCGTGAGTGAATGTGCATCATGAGTAGCTGCACTGCTTGCTTTTTTTCTGGAGTGGAAGCATATGCCATTGCATCATGAGTGACTGCGTTGTTTGGGGTTATTTAAGGAGTGGAAGTAGATGCTATTACATCACGAGTTACTGTGCTGTTTGGGGTTGGTTATGCAGTGGTAGTTGAGGCTATTGCATCATGAGTGACTGTGTATCATGAGTGGCTGCACCATTTGGAGTTATTTCTGGAGTGGAAGTACAGGCTATTGCATCACAAATGACAGCACTGTTTGGTGTTGTTTTTGCAGTAGAAATAGAGGGTATTTAATCATGGGTGACTGTACTATTTGGGGTTATTTCTGCAGTGAAAATAAAGGCTATTGCATAATGAGAGACTGTACAGTTTGGGGTTGTTACTGCAGTGGAAGTAGATGCTATTGCATCTTGACTGACTGCATTGTTTAGGGTTGTTTCTGAAGTGGAATTAGATGCAACTGCATCATGAGTAACTGTATCATGAATGGCTTCACTGTTTGTGTCTGTTTCTGCAGTGGAAGTAAATGCAATTGCATCGTGAGTGAATCCACTGCTTGGGGTTGTTTCTGCTGTGGAAGTAGAGGTTATTGCATCATGAGTGACTGTGCATCATGAGTAGCTGCACTCTTTTGGGTTTTTGTGAAGAGGACCAAGATCCTATTGCATCATGAGTGACTGCGTTGTTTGAGGTTATTTATGAAGTGAAAGAAGATGCTATTGCATCATGAGTGACTGTTCTGTTTGGGGCTGTTTCTGTTGGGGTAGTAGAGGCTAATGCATCATGGGAGACTCAGGATCTTGAGTGGCTGCACTGTTTGGGGTTCTTCCTGCAGTGGAAGTAGAGGCTATTGCATTATGAGTGATTGCACTCTTGAGGGTTGTTTCTGCAGTGAAAGTAGAGGTTATTTCAACATGAGAGACTGTGTATCATGTGTGGCTGCAATGTATGGGGTTGTTTCTTCAGTGGAAGTAGATGCTATTGTAACAAGAGTAATGGTGCATCATGTTTAGCTGCACTGTTTGGGTTAATTTCTACAGTGGAAGTAGATGATATTGTATAATGGGTGGCTGCACAGTTTGGGGCTGTTTTTGCTTTGGAAGTAGTGTCAATTGTATCATGAGTGGCTGCGCTGTTTGGAGTTGTTTCTGAGTGGAAGTAGAGGCTATTGCAACATGAGTGGCTGCACTGTTTTGGTTTTTTTTTTCTGCAGTAAAAGAAGATGCTATTGCATCATGAGGGAATGGACTGTTTGGGGTTGTTTCTGAAGTGGAAGTAGATGCTGTTGCATCATGAATGACTGTGTTATTTGTGGGTGTTTCTGCAGCGGAAGTTGAGACTATTGCATGAAGAGTGACTGCACTGCTTGGGGCTGTTTCTGCAGTGGAAGTTGGTGCTATTGCATGATGAGTAACTGCATCATGAGTAGCAGATACACGATTTAGTGTTGTTTCTGTATTGTAGGTGGATGGTATTGCATCGAGTGACTGCATTTTTTTGGTGTCATTTCCACAGTGGAAGTAGATGTTATTTCATTATGAGTGACTGTGCTTTTTTGTGGTTGTTTCTGCAGTGAAGGTAGAGGCTATTGCATCATAAGTGACTGTACTCCTTGGGGTTGTTTCTCCAGTGGAAGTAGAAGCTAACCCATCATTACTGAATGAATAGCTTGGGGGATCTTTATGCAGGATAAGTAGAGGCTATTGAAATCAAGAGTGGCTGCACTGTTTGGGGATGTTTCTGCAGTGGAAGTAGATGCTATTGTGTCACAGGTGACTGTACTCCTAGGGGTTGTCTCTACAGTAGAAGTAGAGACTATTACATCATAAGTGGCTGCACTGTTTGAGGTTGTTTCTGCAGTGGAGGTAGAGGCTATTGCATCATAACTGACTGCACTGTTTGGGGCTGTTTCTACAGTGGAAATGGATGTTATCGCATCATGAGTGACTGCATTGTTTGAGGTTTTTTCTGCAGTGGATGTAGAGCATATTGCATCATAAGTGATTGCTCTCATTTGGGGTTATTTTGGCAGTGGAAGTTGAACTAGTGGATCATGGGTGACTGCACTGTTTTGGGGTTGTTTCTGCAGTGCAAGTACAGGCTATTGGACCATGAGTGACTGCACTGCTTGGGGATGTTTCTGCAGTGGAAGTAGATACTATTGTGTCACAGGTGTCTGCACTCCTAGGGATTGTTTCTGCAGTAGAAGTAGAGACTATTGCATCATAAGTGGCTGCACTGTTTGAGGTTGTTTCTGCAGTGGAAGTACAGACTAATGCACGATGAGAGAGTGCATTGCTTCAGTTGTTTCTGCAGTGGAATATTAGGCTATTGCATGATGAGTGACTGCATCATGAGTAGCAGCTGCACTATTTTGTGTTGGTTCTGCAGTGGAAGTGGAAGTGGAAGCTATTGCAACATGTGTGACGGCATTGTTTGGTGTTATTTCAGCTGTGGAAGTGGATGTAATTTCATTATGAGTGACTGTGCTGTTTGCAGTTGTTTCTGTAGTGTAAGTAGAGGTTATTGCATCATGAGTGACTGCGCATGATGAGTAGCCATTCTGTTTGGTGTTGTTTCTGTAGTGGAAGTAGAGGGTGTTGCATCACAGTGAATTCACTGTTTGGGGCTTTTTCTGCAATGGAAGTAGAGGCTGTTGTATCATAAGTGACTGTGTTCTTTGGGGTTGTTTTTGCAGTGGAAGTAAAGGATTTTGCATCATGAGTGACTGCACTCCTTGGGCTGTTTCCTCGGTGGAAGAAAAGGTTAACCCATCATGATTGACTGAACTGCTTGGGGTTGGTTCTGCAGTGGTAGTAGAGGATACTGCATCAATAGTGACAGCACTGTGAGGGGTTGTTTCTGCAGTAGAAGTAGAGACTATTGCATCATATGTTGCTGCACTGTTTGAAGTCGTTTCCACAGTGGAGGAAGAGGCTTTTGCATCATAAGTGACTGCTCTGTTTGGGGTTATTTCTGCAGTGGTATTAGATGTCAGTGGATCATGGTTGACTGCTCTGTTTGGGGTTGTTTCTGCAGTGGAAGTAGAGGTTATTGGATCATGGGCGACTGTGCATCATGAGTGACTGCAATGTTTCTCGTTGTTTCTGCAGTTGAAGCCGATCCTATTGCATCATGAATGACTGCACTGTTGGGGTTTTTTCTGTAGTGGAAGTAGACGTTATGGCATCGTGAGAGAAAGTGCATCATGAGTAGCTGCACTGTTTGGGGTTTTTCTGGAGTAGAAGTATATGTCATTGCAACCTGAGTGACTGTGTTGTTTGGGGTTATTTAAGGAGTGGAAGTAGATGCTATTACATCATGAGTTACTGTGCTGTTTGGGGTTGGTTATGCAGTGGTAGTTGAGGCTATAGCATCATGAGTGACTGTGTATCATGAGTGGCTGCACAATTTGGAGTTATTTCTGGAGTGGAAGTAGAGGCTATTGCATCACAAATGACAGCACTGTTGTGTGTTGTTTCTGCAGTAGAAATAGAGGCTATTTAATCAAGGGTGACTTTACTATTTGGGGTTGTTTCTGCAGTGAAAAAAGAGGCTATTGCATAATGAGTGACTGTGCTATTTGGGGTTGTTCCTAAGGTGGAAGTAGAGACTACTGCATCATTGGTCACAGTGTATCATGAGTGACTGCACAGTTTGGGGTTCTTTCTGCATTCAAAGAAGAGGCTATTGTATCATGAGTGACTGCACTATTTATGGTTGTTTCTGCAGTGGAAGTTGAGGCTATTGCATCAGGAGTCACTGTCCATCATGAGTGGCTACACTGTTTGGGGTTCTTACTGCAGTGGAAGTAGATGCTATTGCATCTTGACTGACTGCTTTGTTTAGGGTTGTTTCTGAAGTGGAAGTTGATGTAACTGCATCTTAAGTGACTGCATCATGAATGGCTTCACTGTTTGTGGCTGTTTCTGCAGTGGAAGTAAATGCAATTGCATCATGAGAGAATCCACATCTTGGGGTTGTTTCTGCTGTGGAAGTAGAGGTGATTGCATCATGAGTGACTGCGCATCATGAGTAGCTGCACTGTTTTGGGTTTTTATGAAGAGGAAGTAGATGCTATTGCATCATGAGTGACTGCGTTGTTTGGGGTTATTTATGGAGTGAAAAAAGATGCTATTGCATCATGAGTGACTGGTCTGTTTGGGGATGTTTCTGTAGGGGTAGTAGAGGCTATTGCATCATGGGAGACTCTGCATCTTGAGTGGCTGCACTGTTTGGGGGTTCTTCCTGCAGTGTAAGTAGAGGCTATTGCATTATGAGTGATTGCACTCTTTGGGGTTGTTTCTGCAGTGAAAGTAGAGGTTATTGCAACATGAGTGTCTGTGTATCATGTGTGGCTGCAATGTATGGGGTTGTTTCTTCATTGGAAGTAGATGCTATTGTAACATGAGTGATGGTGCATCATGTATAGCTGCACTGTTTGGGTTTATTTCTACAGTTAAAGAAGATGATATTGTATAATGAGTGACTGTACAGTTTGGGGCTGTTTTTGCTTTGGAAGTAGTGTCAAGTGTGTCATGAGGGGCTGCGCTGGTTGGAGTTGTTTCTGAGTGAAAGTAGAGGCTATTGCAACATGAGTGGCTGCACTGTTTTGATTTTTTTTTCTGCAGTAGAAGAAGATGCTATTGCATCATGAGGGACTGGACTGTTTTGGGTTGTTTCTGAAGTGGAAGTAGATGCTGTTGCATCATGAATGACTGTGTTATTTGTGGTTGTTTCTGCAGTGGAAGTTGAGACTTTTGTATGAAGAGTGACTGCACTGCTTGGGGCTGTTTCTGCATTGGAAGTTGATGCTATTGCATGATGAGTAACTGCATCATGAGTAGCAGATACACTATTTAGTGTTGTTTCTGTATTGGAGGTGGATGGTATTGCATCAAGAGTGACTGCATTTTTTGGTGTCATTTCTGCAGTGGAAGTAGATGTTATTTCATTTTTAGTGACTGTGCTTTTTTGTGGTTGTTTCTGCAGTGAAAGTAGAGGCTATTGCATCATAAGTGACTGTACTCCTTGGGGTTGTTTCTGCAGTGGAAGTAGAAGCTATCCCATCATTACTGAATGAATAGCTTGGGGTTCTTTCTGCAGTATAAGTAGAGGCTATTGAAATCAAGAGTGGCTGCACTGTTTGGGGATGTTTCTGCAGTGGAAGTAGATGCTATTGTGTCACAGGTGACTGCACTCCTGGGGGTTGTCTCTACAGTAGAAGTAGAGACTATTACATCATAAGTGACTGCCCTGCTTGGGGTTGTTTCCACAGTGGAAATAGAGGCTATTGCATCGTATGTGACTGCATTGTTTGAGGTTGTTTCTGCAGTCGATGTGGAGCCTATTGCATCATAAGTGATTGCTCTCATTTGGGGTTATTTTGGCAGTGGAAGTAGAAGCTATTGGATCATGGGTGACTGCACTGTTTGGGGTTGTTTCTGCAGAGCAAGTACAGGCTATTGGACCATGAGTGACTGCACTGCTTGGGGATGTTTCTGCAGTGGAAGTAGATACTATTGCGTCACAGGTGACTGCACTCCTAGGGATTGTTTCTGCAGTAGAAGTAGAGACTATTGCATCTTAAGTGACTGCACTGTTTGGGTTTTTTTTTTCTGCAGTGGAAGTTGAGGGTTTTGGATCATGGGTGACTGCACTGCTTGGGGTTGTTTCTGAAGTGCAAGTACAGGTTATTTGTCCTTAACTATCTGTACATCATGAGTGGCTGCACTGTTTGTGGCTGTGTCTGCAGTGGAAGTAAATGCAATTGCATCGTGAGTGACTGCACTGCTTTTGGTTGTTTCTGCTGTGGAAGTAGAGGTTATTGCATCATGAGTGACTGTGCATCATGAGTAGCTGCACTGTTTCGGGTTTTTCTGAAGAGGAAGTAGATGCTATTGCATCATCACTGACTGTGTTATTTGGGGTTATTTATGGAGTGAAAGAAGACGCTATTGCATCATGAGTGACTGTTCTGTCTGGGGCAGTTTCTGCAGGGGGGAAGTAGAGGATACTGCATCATGGGAGACTGTGCATCTTGAGTGGCTGCACTGTATTGTGTTCTCCTTGCAGTGGAAGTAGGGGCTATTGCATTATGATTGATTGCACTCTTTGGGGTTATTTATGCAGTGGAAGTAAAGTTATCACATCATGAGTTTCTGTGCAACCTGAGTGGCTGCAATGTTTGGGGTTGTTTCTGCAGTGGAAGTAGATGCTATTGTAACATGAGTGACTGTGCATCATGTGTGGCCTCACTGTTTGGGTTTTTTTCCTACAGTGGCAGTAGATGATATTGTATAATGATTGACTGCACTGTTTTGGGCTGTTTTTGCTTTGGAAGTAGAGGCTATTGTGCCATGAGTGGCTGCTCTGTTTGGAGTTCCTTCTGCAGTGGAAGTAGAGGCTATTGCAACATGAGTGGCTGCACTGTTTTGGGTGTTTTTCTGAGTGGAAGAAGATGTTATTGCATCATGAGTGACTTGGCTGAGGTTGTTTCTGCAGTGGAAGTGGATGCCGTTGCATCATGAGTGACTGCGTTGTTTGTGGTTGTTTCTGCAGTGGAAGTAGAGACTACTGCATGATGAGTGACTGCACTGCTTGGGGTTGTTTCTGCTGTGGAAGTTGAGGCTATTGCATGATGAGTGACTGCATCATGAGTAGCAGACACACTATTTGGTGTTGTTCTGTAGTGGAGGTGGATGCTATTGCATCAAGAGTGACTGCATTTTTGGTGTTATTTCTGCAGTGGAAGTTGATGTTATTTTTATTATAAGTGACTGTGCTTTTTTTTGGTTGTTTCTGCAGTGGAAGTAGAGGCTATTGCATCATGAGTGACTGCACTCCTTGGGGTTGTTTCTGCAGTGGAAGTAGAGGCTAATTCATCATTAGTGAATGAATAGCTTGAGGTTCTTTCTGCAGTGGAAGTAGAGGCTATTGCATCGAGTGGTTGTACTCCTAGGGGTTGTTTCTGCACTAGAAGTAGAGACTATTGATTCTCTGGGGGATCAGGTGATGCAGAGTACTGAGTAGAAGCTCCTCCACTAAGCTCCTGCCTCCCAAATATAAATTCATCTTTTTACATCGTTAAAACCTATCTAATTCCTCTGCTTATAATTTTCTCTTGTGTTTAAACATCCTGTGCTCCAATTCTGGGTATCAGAGCTGTAAATGGAGGCTATTATGAAGAAAGCGCTGCAGAACATACCCCCCCCTACCAATCATGAGAAGGCCTCAAAGAAATCCTGAGCCTCATGTGGCCCAGACAAGCCTGATCCTTCGTGTCAAGCTGGGGATCAAGAACCTTTAACTCTTAACAGGTTCTTGGAAGAATTTAAGCCATTTCAAGAAGAGATGAAAGATATGGCAACTGATTTGAAATCCCTCTCCAGAAAATTGGATGAAGTCTCTATCACGGTCTCGGATAATACCGCCTGAATAGTCTCGATCGAGAGAAAACTGGAAAGCCTGGATCCTGAATTTCTATCAATGAGACAAAAGTTACCTCACTTAGAAGCTAAACTCGAAGATTTGGAAGGCCGTAGCTGAAGAAATAATGTTGTAATACTTGGGCTTCCAGAAGGGGAAGAGGGCCAGAATGCAGTAGTCTTTGTGCAGAAGCTGGTAGACCGGGTTGCTGGTCCCTCTTCCTTTGGCCCAGTGTACACGATAGAGCGTGCTCATCGGTCCCTGCGACCAAAACCCCCACCTGATGCTCCTCCTCGTCCCATTATCTGCCGCTTTCTGAATTATCTGGAAAAGCAGCATTTCTTGCAGAAAGTCAAGGCCTTACAAGAATTCAGATGGGAGAAGGCGAAGTTGAGAATTGCTCAAGACATCCCTGGCTCAGTTCGTCTGAAGCGGAAAGCCTTCCACCCTATTGTATCTAAGATTATAGCGGCAGGGTTAAAATTCAGGATGGGGTACCCAGCTAAGTTACAAGTCTCAGTAAACGGCTCTTGGCTTAATTTTGAAGACCGTGAAGCTGCGCTACTAAGCCTTAAATCAATGCTGCCAGATTTGTTCTGGAGGACCTGAGAGTGCTTCTGGAGTATTGGGATTCACTGAGAGCTGCTGAGTAAACTGTTACTCATCTCTTTCATGGAGAAAGTTTTTTCCAATGACCGAGTTCTGCTGTGTTTATTTTCTCAATTGGAACTGGTCTACTAGTATACGGCCTGACTGTTACCATTTTCATGTCCTGGCTTTTTGGTGTTAACATTGTTTCAGAGCAAATCCATTTGGGGGTTCTGGTGATGGCTTATTTGGGACTTCATTCCGGAGAATACTACATACTCAGTTTCTGGGGGTAGCATACGGGGGGAAGGCTTTTGGTTAATGGCTCCTGATTAGATCTTATATGTTAGTTTTTCAGGTTTCTGAGCAGTTTTCGGCTTTCATTGCGCTTTTGGAAGGCCGGTTGGACTGGGATATGACCACAAGAGGGTGCGGTTCACCCAATTAACATAGGTCTGGGTGATTTTGACTCGAGAGGGATCTCTTTCAGTCTCTATGCCATTCTGGCTTCACAGGGGGTATTTTGGAACTAGGGGTTGGTAACCCCTGGGTAATCACTCCTAGTTGTTTTCTCATTTCAGGATCTCATTTTGGTTGTCATCCTATTTCTCATTTTTTCATGTTCTCAGTTTGAGATTGGGGTTACCCCTTCATACTAGCTTCTCCCCTGGCTCTGGTTCTTGGTGCAGTTTTCTATGGGGGACAGGCCATTTTCAATTCTCATTTTGGAGTCTCGTGGATACCTGCCATATTCACATCTCTGATAGCTGGTTTCATTTTTCTTCTCTAGTTCTATTGGATTGACTATCATATGTTCACAGGGTCTGGAAGCCCGAGACCACTCCTTAGGCATTAAGGGCTTGTCAATGCAATTCATAAACTACTTTATACCTAGAGATATGTGGGTGATCATTAGCAGAGGATATTCTCGGGGGGCGGGAGGGGAAGGATATGACCCAGTGCTGTGCTAAGCATTGCTTGTGACAGATTGGGAGGTTGGGAGGGTGAGTGCTACGGTTTTGTTGGGGTGGGGTGTACTGGGGGCTTAAGTTGGGCTTTTGATGGGGGGTTAGGGTGGTGCAAGGGTCTTACTGCAGCAATGTGTAGGGTCAGATTACTCATGCTATATACCCTGAGTGCAGGGCCAAATCTATTACATCTAGTAGTCTTTAGTAGGTGGCCAAGGAGGTGACTTTTGCAACATGGAACATTAAGAGAATCAGGAAAAAATCTAAGCAATATCAGGTTCTTAGACATTTAAGCCTACTACGCTCTCAAATAACTTTCCTACAAGAATCGCATTTATTAGAAACGGAAGCCTCACAAGTGCGGAGACAACAGGTGGGAATGGTGTATGAGGCTCAAGGCTCCTCCAATAGTTGTGGGGTCATGCTTATTATTAACAGGGGTATTCCCTTTGTTTCTACACAAGTCATAAAGGATCCTGAGAGTAGGTTCATTTTAGTTATTGGTACTCTCTGGTCAGTACCATTGTTACTGGGCAGCATATACAGCCCTAATGCAGATGACCCTGGATACTTCATGAGACTTATAGATATAATCCTGCCTTTCCTTCCTATAAGGATTATTCTGGGGGATGATTTTAATCAAGTCGTAGACTCAAACCTCGACAGGTCAGGTGGCAGATCGGGGTGGGTTCTTCAGGTCAGAGGGCTTTGAGACATGCTGGATCAATGTGGGCTCTGTGATGTCTGGTGTGTCCTATATCCAGATTACAAGTAGTTCACCTACAGGTCATTGGCGCACAGCTTGCAGTCCCACATTGATTACATTTTCATTTCTCAGACTCTCTTGCCTGGGGTCAGGACCTCGTCGATCCAACCTGGTCCTGTCTCCGACCATTCCTTGGTGTTGTGTAAACTGGCATTTCAGGATGTTTCAAAGAGAGAAACAAGATGGAAACTTAATGATCAATTGCTTAAATATTCTAAATATTGTAAAATCATAAGGAAACATATTGAGGCCTTTTTTTTGTTCAACCCTTTAAACAGTGCAAAAATGGTCATTATATGGGGGTCTTTTAAGGCCTACATGAGAGGCATTCTTATTAGTATGGCGGTGACTAGGAAAAGAGCTAGGGAGAGGGAATTATTATCTTTATTATCCTAAATTCGGGTACTTGAAATTAATGTTTCGGCTAATGCTCCAGAAGAGGATAGGACGAAGCTCCTATTGTTGAGAGATAGATATTTAGAATTACTCCAGGAAAAGGCAGAGTTAGCTATCATATGTACTAAAGCTAGTTACACTGATCAGGGAGAGAAGGCGGAGTGCCTATTGGCACTCCATATCAAACAACAAGAATCTGTGAAATTCATCCCTTCTATCAGGGCATCAGCTGATGGGTCTCTGAAAACATCTCCTCCCGAGATAGTTCAAGAATTTGCAGTATACTACAAAATGCTGTACGGGAACATGGAGCACCCCCCCAGTCCTGTAAGCATGGAGAAGTATCTGATGGACTCCCACCTACCCTCCCTCCCAGCACATCACAAAGACTCTCTTGTCTCCTTTATATCACAGGAAGAAATTGCTGAGGTTATCAATGGTTTACCTTCAGATAGAGCTCCTGGTCCTGATGGATTTTCTTCCCTTTTCTACAAGACGTTTTGAGATCTCTTACTACCAATACTTAACAGATTATTTCAAAATATTCTATCCGGGATGGAAATTGATTGTCACCTCTTTGAAGCCTTGATAGTGCTTCTCGCCAAGCCAGACAAAGACCCAGAGCTTGTCCAAAGTTATAGGCCTATATCTCTCTTAAATCAAGACATTAAAATTCTCTCAAAGATTTTAGCTAATAGGCTATCTGTGGTACTCCCTGAGTTACTAGGCATGAATCAGGTAGGATTTATGAAGGGAGGCTCATCGGCGGACCACTTGCGTACGTTATGTCATGTCTTCTCGGCTACCAGAGACGCTGAGTTCCCCACAGGCCTGGTCTCTCTGGATGTCAAGAAGGCACTTGATCGGGTAAATTGGAGTTTTTTGTTCAAGGTATTGAGAGCCTTCAAATTCCCTCTGGTATTCATATCCTGGGTTGCTGCACTATATAAATCCCCTACAGCAAGAATCTCAGCTAATGGAGCTTTCTCTAACTCCTTCCCACTCCATTCAGGTACTAGGCAGGGTTGCCCCCTATTGCCTCTGTTATTTAATTTATACTTGGAACCCCTCATTCAAAATATTCTCAAAAATATCTCTATACAAGGTATTTGGGTTGGGCATCATGAAATTAAAGTCACCGCGTATGCAGATGATTTGTTGATACACCTCTCCCATCCAGTTTCATCAATACCGCCCCTACTGAATGAAATAGCCAGATTTAGTGAGGTATCTAATTACAAACTGAATGCCAGTAAATCCTTATTTTTCCCATTAAACCACAAGTTATTCAAGAATGATATTAGTCCCCTAGGCTTATGCTGGACTTCTAGAGCATTTAGATATTTGGGCATTCAGTTATCCCGTAACCCCTCAACATGGTTTAAGGATAACCTGGATTATCTCTCACAGGTTATTATTCATGACCGTGACAGATGGTCTAAACTTCCCATATCATTATGGGGCAGGATTAACATAATTAAGATGAATGTCTTTCCTAGAATTTTCTAACCCCTATCCCTTCTCAATTCTTTTATCCCTATATGCCGGTTTAAAAAATTGCATGGTATATTTACTAGATTTATTTGGGCTGATAAATACCCCCGTTTGGCTTATTATAAACTAGCTGCCCCAAAATTTGAGGGAAGGCTGCGGATTCCCCATATGGCATTATACTATTGGGGCAGTCACCTAGTAAAATGCGTGAGATGGATATCCCCGGGACTTGAAATGGAACAACCAGTATGGGTTAAGATTGAATTAGATGCAATTAAAGCTAAATGCCTGGACCCCTTATTCCTATTTTACCTCAAATTGTCACATGTAAAGACAGCTGACTGTCCTATAGTAGGTATCTCTTTAAGAGTCTATGAACAGTTATGTTTATTTCTTCATTACTCCCCTCAGACTGACTTAGCTTGGTCCATTTGGAACTCCCCATCTTTTACTATTAACAGGAAACAGATTCCCAGTAAGTGGTTGCCCCAATTAGGTGATGGAAAATTGCTTTCCTTGGTCAATGGGGAGGGACACTGGTTGTCCCCAGGTGGAATTATTGAAACATTTCTCATTCCGGTTTCATCTCACTTTAAGGTCATGCAGTTAAGACACCTACTCACAATAGTCCTGGGGAATACTCCCCCTTCCCAGAAGGTGTCAGCCTTGATACCCAAAATCTCCCTACTGTCTGGATCTTCAGGCATTGTATCTAAATTATACAGAGTGTTGTATTATAAAAAATACGGGGACTTCTTTGGACCTACTAGATTCTGGAACTCACTCCTTCCTCAATACCAGTTGGATTGGCAATCCCTATGGAGATCCTGTCATAAATATGTTTCCCAGGACAGATTGCATCTCATGCAATACCATATATTACACAATATGTATTGTGCCCCTGTTAAACTAAAGAAATGGGGTTTCTTGAATTCTAGTACATGTATTAAGTGCATGCAGGAAGGAGGAACACTCCTTCATATGTTTTGGTCCTGTCCCAAAGTTTCCCTCTATAGATTTCAATCAAGATGTATTTGGATCCCCTTCTGGGCCTTCAGGAGTACTTTATTCCTGAGATATGTCTCCTAGGGGACATTTCCCTTGTCAGGGTCAGAATCAGGAAATTTCATATTTCCATGATTGCTCTATCTGTTAAAAAACTAATTTTATGCCTTTGGAAAGACAAATCCACCCCATCTTTCCAAGAGTGGTTGCATGAAATCATTGCTAATCTCCTAACAGAAAAGGTGATTGCAAGCCTTCATAATAGACTTGCAGCTCATAGTAAAATATGGGATCCCCTCCACTCCTTACTCTCATTGTCTCACTTATGATTATGCCACATCTCAGTCTTTCTCATATGTCCAATGGAAATAATCACTGCACTGTAGGGTTATAGGGTCTTGTTGCTGCTGTAAGGGGGGATGGCTGGGAGGGGTGGGCTGGCAGTTTGTTCTGTACATATGGTATGTCACACCTTGTTCTGCTAGATCTGCCCTTTATAAAGGGAACTGTATTAATAAAGTTTAAATTATAAAAAAAAGAAGTAGAGACTATTGCATCATAAGTGGCTGCACTGTTTGAGGTAGTTTCTACAGTGGAGGTAGAGGCTATTGCATCATAAGTGACTGCCCTGTTTGGGTTTTTTTCTGCAGTGGAAGTGGATGCTATCGTATCATGAGTGACTGCATTGTCTGAGGTTGTTTATGCAGTGGAAGTAGATGTTATTTCATCATGAGTGACTGTGCTGTCTGGGCTTGTTTCTGAAGTCAAAGTAGAGACTATTCCACAATGAGTGATTGCACATCATGAGTAGCTGAACTGTTTAGGGTTGTTTCTGCAGTGGAAGTAGAGGCTATTCCATCACAAGTGACCTCACTGTTTGGGGTTGTTTCAGCAGTGGAAGTAGAGGCTAGTGTATCATGAGTGACAGCACTATTTGGGATTGTTTCTGCAGTGGAAGTGGATGTATTGCATCTTGACTGACTGCATTGTTTGGGGTTGTTTCTGAAGTGGAAGTAGATGCCACTACATCATGAGAGACTGTGCATCATGAGTTGCTGTACTGTTTGGCGTTATTTCTACAGTGGAAGTACAGTAGATGCTATTGCATAATGATTGGCTGCACTGTTTGTGGTTGTTTCTGCAGTGGAAATAGAGCCTACTGAATCTTGAACGACTGTGCATCATGAGTGACCGCATTGTTTGGGGTTGTTTCTGCAGTGAAAGTAGATGCTATTGCATAATGAGTGACTGCACTGTTGGGGTTATTTATGCAGTGGAAGTAGAGGTTATTGCATTATAAGTGACTGTGCATCATGTGTAGCTGCACTATTTTGGGGTATTCTGCAGTGGAATTAGATGATATTAAATCATGAGTGACTGCATTGTTTGGGGTTATTTATGGAGTGAAAGAAGATGCTATTGCATCATGAGTGACCTGTTTTTTCTACAGTGGAAGTAGACAATATTGTAGATTGAGTGACTGCACTTTTATTTATGGAGTGGAAGTAGATGCTATTGCATCATGAGTGACTGTGCTGTTTAAGGTTGTTTCTGCAGTGGTAGTAGAGGCTATTGTATCATGAGTGACTGTGCATCATTAGTGGCTACACACTTTGGGGCTCTTCCTCCAATGGAGGTAGAGACTATTGCGTATGAGCAACTGCAATGTTTGGGGTTGTTTCTGCATTGGAAGTAGAGGCTTTTGCATCATGAGTGGCTGCACTGTTCAGGGTTGTTTCTGCAGTGGAAGTAGATGCTATTGTGTCACAGGTGACTGAACTGTTAGGGGTCATTTCTGCAGTAGAAGTACAGACTATTGCATCATAAGTGGCTGCACTGTTTGAGGTTGTTTCTGCAGTGGAGGTAGAGCCTATTGCATCATATGTGACTGCTCTGTTTGGGTTTTTTCTGCAGTGGAAGTAGAAGCTGTTGGATCATGAAAGGCTACACTGTTTCTGGTTGTTCCTACAGTGAAAGTACATACTATTGCTTCATGTGTGGCTGCACTGTTTGGGGTTGTTTCTGCATCAGAAGTTGATGCTCTTGCATCAAGAGTGACTGTTGTTTGGAATTGGTTGTGCAGTGGAAGAAGAGGCTATTGCATCATGAGTGATTGCACTGCTTGGGGACATTTCTGCAGTGGAAGAAAATGCTATTGCATCATAAGTGACTGCACTGCTTGGGTTTTTTTCTGCTTTGGAAGTAGAGGTTATTGCATCATGAGTGACTGTGCATCATGAGTAGCTGCACTGTTTCGGGTTTTTCTGAAAAGGAAGTAGATGCTATTGCAACATGAGTGTGCATTGTTTGGGGTTATTTATGGAGTGAAAGAAGACGCTATTGCATCATGAGTGACTGTTCTGTTTTTTCTACAGTGGAAGTAGACGATATTGTATAATGAGTGACTGCACTGTTTGGGGTTGTTTCTGCATTGGAAGTAGAGGCTATTGCGTCATGAGTGACTGCACTGTTTTGGGTTTGTTTCTGCAGTTGAAGAAGATGCTATTGCATCGTGAGTGACTGCACTGTTTGGGGTAGTTACTGCAGTGTAAGCAGATGCTGTTGCATCATGAGTGACTGCATTGTTTGTTGTTGTTTCTGCAGTGGAAGTAGAGACTATTGCATGATGAGTGACTGCACTGCTTGGGGTGGTTTCTGCAGTGGAAGTTGAGACTATTGCATGATGCATCATGAGTAGCAGATGCACTATTTGGTATTGTTTCTGTAGTGGAGGTGGATGCTATTACATCAAGACTGACTGCATTTTTTGGTGTTATTTCTGCAGTGGAAGTAGATGTTATTTCATTATGAGTGACTGTGCTTTTTTGTGGTTGTTTCAGCAGTGGAAGTAGAGGCTATTGCATCATGAGTGACTGCACTACTTGGGGTTGTTTCTGCAGTGGAAGTAGAGGCTAACCCATCATTAGTGAATGAATAGCTTGGGGTTCTTTCTGCAGTGGAAGAAGAGGCTTTTGCATCAAGGGTGGCTGCACTGTTTGGGGTTGTTTCTGTAATGGAAGTTGATGGTATTGTGTCACAGGTGACTGCACTATTAGGAGTTGTTTCTGCAGTAGAAGTAGACACTATTGCATCAAAAGTGACTGCACAGTTTGAGGTTGTTTCTGCAGTGGAGGTAGAAGCTATTGCATCATAAGTGACTGCCCTGTTTCGGGTTATTTCTGCAGTGGAAGTAGAGGCTATTGGAGAATGGGTGACTGCACTGTTTGGGGTTGTTTCTGCAGTGAAAATAGAGGCTATTTAATCTTAAGTGACTGTGCATAATAAGTGGCCGCATTGTTTGGGGTTGTTTCTGCAGTGGAAGTAGATGCTATTGCATAATGAGTGACTGCATTGTTGGCATTGTTTATGCAGTGGAAATAGATGCTATTGCATCATGAGTGACTGCGTTATTTGGGGTTATTTATGGAGTGGAAGTAAATGCTATTGCATCATGAATGACTGTGCTGTTTAGGGTTGTTTCTGCAGTGGTAATAAAGGCTATTGTATCATGAGTGACTGTGCATCATTAGTTGCTGTACTGTTTGGGGTACTTCCTCCAGTGGAAGAAAAGGCTATTGCATCAAGAGTGACTGCAATGTTGGGGTTGTTTCTGCAGAGGAAGTAGAGGCTTTTGCATCATGAGTGGCTGCACTGTTCAGGGTTGTTTCTTTAGTGGTAGTAGATAATATTGCATCATGAGTGACTACACTGTTTGGCGTTGTTTCTGCAGTGGAACTTGAGACTTTCATATTATGATCAACTGTGCATCATGAGTGGCTGCACTGTTTGGGGTTGTTTCTGCAGTGGAAGTACAGACTGTTGCATGATGAGTGACTGCACTGCTTCAGTTGTTTCTGTAGTGGAATTTTAGGCTATTGCATGATGGTGACTCTATTATGAGTAGCAGCTGCACTATTTGGTGTTGGTTCTGCAATAGAAGTGGATATATGCATGAAGAGCGACTGCATTGTTTGGTGTTATTTCTACAGAGGAAGTGGATGTTATTTCATTTTGAGTGACTGCTGTTTGAGGTTGTTTCTGCAGTGGAAGTAGAAGCTATTGCATCATGAGCAACTGCACATCATGAGTAAGCCACACTGTTAGGGGTTGTTCCTGCAGTGGAAGTAGATGTTGTTGCGTCATGAGTGACTGCATTGTTTGGGGTTGTTTATGCAGTGGAAGTGGAGGCTATTGCATGATGAGTTACTACATCATGAGTAGCAGATACACTGTTTTTTGTTGTTTCTGAAGTGGAGGTGTATACTATTGCAGCAAGAATGACTGCAATTTTTGGTATTATTTCTGCAGTGGGAGTAGATATTATTTCATTATGAGTGACTGTGCTGTTTAGGGTTGTTTCTGCAGTGGAAGAAGAGGCTATTGCATCATGAGTAACTGCATCATGAGTAGCTGCACTGTTTAGGGTTGTTTCTGGAGTGGAAGTGGAGGCTATTGCATCATGAGTGACTGTGCATCATGAGTTGCTGTTTGGGGTTGTTTCTGCAGTGGAAGTACAGCTTGTTGCATCACAAGGGATTTCAATGTTTGGGGTTGTTTCTGCAGTGGACATAGAGGCTATTGCATCATGAGTGACTCTGTTGTTTGGGGATATTTTTTCAGTGGAAGTAGAGGCTATTGCATCATGAGTGACTGCACTCCTTGGCGTTTCTTCAGTGGAAGTAAAGGCTAACCCATCATGAGTGATTGAATAGCTTGGATTTCTTTCTGCAGTGGAAGTAGAGGCTATTGCATCAAGAGTGGCTGCACTCTTTGAGGTTGTTTCTGCACTGGAAGTAGATGCTTAGTGTCATAGGTGACTGCACTGTTAGAGGTTCTTTCTGCAGTAGAAGTAGGGACTATTGCATCATACGTGGCTGCACTGTTTGAGGTTGTTTCTGCAGTTAAGGTAGAGTCTATTGCTTCATACGTGACTCCTCTGATTGGGGTTATTTCTGCAGAGGAAGTAGAGTCTATTGGATCATGTGTGACTGCACTGTTTGCAGTTGTTTTGGCAGTGGAAATAGAGACTTTTTAATATTGAATGACTGTGCATCACGAGTGGCCGCATTGTTTGGGGTTGTTTCTGCAGTGAAAGTAGATTCTATTGCATAATGAGTGACTGCACTGTTGGGGTTATTTATGCAGTGGAAGTAGAGGTTATTGCATTATAAGTGACTGTGCATCATGTGTAGCTGCACTATTTCGGGGTATTGTGCAGTGGAATTAGATGCTATTAAATCATGAGTGACTGCATTGTTTGGGGTTATTTATGGAGTGAAAGAAGACGCTATTGCATCATGAGTGACTTCTGTTTTTTCTACAGTGGAAGTAGACGATATTGTAGAATGAGTGACTGCACTTTTATTTATGGAGTGGAAGTAGATGCTATTGCATCATGAGTGACTGTGCTGTTTAAGGTTGTTTCTGCAGTGGTAGTAGAGGCTATTGTATCATGAATGACTGTACATCATTAGTGGCTATACACTTTGGGGCTCTTCCTCCAATGGAAGTAGAGACTATTGCATTATGAGCAACTGCAATATTTGGGGTTGTTTCTGCATTGGAAGTAGAGGCTTTTGCATCATGAGTGGCTGCACTGTTCAGGGTTGTTTCTGCAGTGGAAGAAGACGCTATTGTGTCACAGGTGACTGAACTGTTAGGGGTCATTTTGGCAGTAGAAGTACAGACTATTAGATCATAAGTGGCTGCACTGTTTGAGGTTGTTTCTGCAGTGGAGGTAGAGCCTATTGCATCATATGTGACTGCTCAGTTTGGGTTTCTTTCTGCAGTGGAAGTAGAAGCTGTTGGATCATGAAAGGCTACACTGTTTCTGGTTGTTTCTACAGTGAAAGTACATACTATTGCTTCATGTGTGGCTGCACTGTTTGGGGTTGTTTCTGCATCAGAAGTTGATTCTCTTACATCAAGAGTGACTGTTGTTTGGGATTGGTTGTGCAGTGGAAGAAGAGGCTATTGCATCATGAGTGATTGCACTGCTTGGGGATGTTTCTGCAGTGGAAGAAAATGCTATTGCATCATAAGTGACTGCACTGCTTGGGTTTTTTTCTGCTTTGGAAGTAGAGGTTATTGCATCATGAGTGACTGTGCATCATGAGTAGCTGCACTGTTTCAGGCTTTTCTGAAGAGGAAGTAGATGCTATTGCAACATGAGTGACTGCATTGTTTGGGGTTATTTATGGAGTGAAAGAAGACGCTATTGCATCATGAGTGACTGTTCTGTTTTTTTCTACAGTGGAAGTAGACGATATTGTATAATGAGTGACTGCACTGTTTGGGGGTTGTTTCTGCATTGGAAGTAGAGGCTATTGCGTCATGAGTGACTGCACTGTTTTGGGTTTGTTTCTGCAGTTGAAGAAGATGCTATTGCATCGTGAGTGACTGCACTGTTTGGGGTAGTTACTGCAGTGTAAGTAGATGCTGTTGCATCATGAGTGACTGCATTGTTTTTTGTTGTTTCTGCAGTGGAAGTAGAGACTATTGCATGATGAGTGACTGCACTGCTTGGGGTGGTTTCTGCAGTGGAAGTTGAGGCTATTGCATGATGCATCATGAGTAGCAGATGCACTATTTGGTATTGTTTCTGTAGTGGAGGTGGATGCTATTACATCAAGACTGACTGCATTTTTGGTGTTATTTCTGCAGTGGAAGTAGATGTTATTTCATTATGAGTGACTGTGCTTTTTTGTGGTTGTTTCAGCAGTGGAAGTAGAGGCTATTGCATCACGAGTGACTGCACTACTTGGGGTCGTTTCTGCAGTGGAAGTAGAGGCTAACCCATCATTAGTGAATGAATAGCTTGGGGTTCTTTCTGCAGTGGAAGAAGAGGCTTTTGCATCAAGGGTGGCTGCACTGTTTGGGGTTGTTTCTGTAATGGAAGTTGATGGTATTGTGTCACAGGTGACTGCACTATTAGGAGTTGTTTCTGCAGTAGAAGTAGACACTATTGCATCAAAAGTGACTGCACAGTTTGAGGTTGTTTCTGCAGTGGAGGTTGAAGCTATTGCATCATAAGTGACTGCCCTGTTTCAGGTTATTTCTGCAGTGGAAGTAGAGGCTATTGGAGAATGGGTGACTGCACTGTTTGGGGTTGTTTCTGCAGTGGAAATAGAGGCTATTTAATCTTAAGTGACTGTGCATAATAAGTGGCCGCATTGTTTGGGGTTGTTTCTGCAGTGGAAGTAGATGCTATTGCATAATGAGTGACTGCATTGTCGGCATTGTTTATGCAGTGGAAGTAGATGCTATTGCATCATGAGTGACTGCGTTATTTGGGGTTATTTATGGAGTGGAAGTAAATGCTATTGCATCATGAATGACTGTGCTGTTTAGGGTTGTTTCTGCAGTGGTAATAAAGGCTATTGTATCATGAGTGACTGTGCATCATTAGTTGCTGTACTGTTTGGGGTACTTCCTCCAGTGGAAGAAAAGGCTATTGCATCAAGAGTGACTGCAATGTTGGGGTTGTTTCTGCAGAGGAAGTAGAGGCTTTTGCATCATGAGTGGCTGCACTGTTCAGGGTTGTTTCTTTAGTGGTAGTAGATAATATTGCATCATGAGTGACTGCACTGTTTGGCGTTGTTTCTGCAGTGGAACTTGAGACTTTCATATTATGATCAACTGTGCATCATGAGTGGCTGCACTGTTTGGGGTTGTTTCTGCAGTGGAAGTACAGACTGTTGCATGATGAGTGACTGCACTGCTTCCAGTTGTTTCTGTAGTGGAATTTTAGGCTATTGCATGATGAGTGACTCTATTATGAGTAGCAGCTGCACTATTTGGTGTTGGTTCTGCAATAGAAGTGGATGCTATTGCATGAAGAGCGACTGCATTGTTTGGTGTTATTTCTACAGAGGAAGTGGATGTTATTTCATTTTGAGTGACTGCTGTTTGAGGTTGTTTCTGCAGTGGAAGTAGAGGCTATTGCATCATGAGCAACTGCACATCATGAGTAGCCACACTGTTAGGGGTTGTTCCTGCAGTGGAAGTAGATGTTGTTGCGTCATGAGTGACTGCATTGTTTGGGGTTGTTTATGCAGTGGAAGTGGAGGCTATTGCATGATGAGTTACTACATCATGAGTAGCAGATACACTGTTTTTTGTTGTTTCTGAAGTGGAGGTGTATACTATTGCAGCAAGAATGACTGCAATTTTTGGTATTATTTCTGCAGTGGGAGTAGATGTTATTTCATTATGAGTGACTGTGCTGTTTAGGGGTGTTTCTGCAGTGGAAGAAGAGGCTATTGCATCATGAGTAACTGTGCATCCTGAGTAGCTGCACTGTTTAGGGTTGTTTCTGGAGTGGAAGTGGAGGCTATTGCATCATGAGTGACTGTGCATCATGAGTTGCTGTTTGGGGTTGTTTCTGCAGTGGAAGTACAGCTTGTTGCATCACAAGGGATTTCAATGTTTGGGGTTGTTTCTGCAGTGCACATAGAGGCTATTGCATCATGAGTGACTCTGTTGTTTGGGGATATTTTTTCAGTGGAAGTAGAGGCTATTGCATCATGAGTGACTGCACTCCTTGGCGTTTCTTCAGTGGAAGTAAAGGCTAACCCATCATGAGTGATTGAATAGCTTGGATTTCTTTCTGCAGTAGAAGTAGATGCTTAGTGTCATAGGTGACTGCACTGTTAGAGGTTCTTTCTGCAGTAGAAGTAGAGACTATTGCATCACACGTGGCTGCACTGTTTGATGTTGTTTCTGCAGTTAAGGTAGAGCCTATTGCATCATACGTGACTCCTCTGATTGGGGTTATTTCTGCAGTGGAAGTAGAGTCTAATGGATCATGTGTGACTGCACTGTTTGCAGTTGTTTTGGCAGTGGAAATAGAGGCTTTTTAATATTGAATGACTGTGCATCACGAGTGGCCGCATTGTTTGGGGTTGTTTCTGCAGTGGAAGTAGACACTGTCACATAATAAGTGACTGCACTGTTGGCATTGTTTGTGCAGTGGAAGTAGAGGTTATTGCATCATGAGTGACTTTGCTTCTTGTGTAGCTGCATTATTTTGGGTTTTTGTGCAGTGGAAGTAGATGCTATTGCATCATGAGTGACTGCATTGTTTGGGGTTATTTATGGAGTGGAAGTAAATGCTATTGTATCATGAGTGACTGTGCTGTTTAGGGTTGTGTCTGTATAGGTAGTAGAGGCTATTGTATCATGAGTGACTGTGCATCATTAGTGGCTGCACTGTTTTGCATTCTTCCTCCAGTGGAAATAGAGGCTATTGCATCAAGAGTGACTGCAATGTTTGGGGTTGTTTCTGCTTTAGAAGTAGAGGCTTTTGCATCATGAGTGAATGCACTGTTATTTGGTTCTTTCTGAAGTGGAAGTGGATGTTATTTCATTATGAGTGACTGCTTTTTGGGGTCATTTCTTCTATGGAAGTAGAGGCTATTGCATCATGAGTGACTGCACATCATGAGTGGCCACACTCTTTGGGGTTGTTTCTGCAGTGGAAGTAGACGTTGTTGCATCAAGAGTGACTGCATAGTTTGTGGTTGTTTCTGCATTGGAAGTAGAGAGTATTGCATGATGAGGGACTGCACTGCTTGGGATTATTTCTTCAGTGGAAGTGGAGGCTATTGCATGATGAGTTACTACTTCATGAGTAGCAGACAGACTATGTGGTGTTGTTTCTGTAGTGGAAGTGTATACTATTGCAGCAAGAGTGACTGCATTTTTTGGTGTTATTTTTGCAGTGGGAGTAGATGTTATTTCATTATGAGTGATGGTGCTGTTTGAGTTGTTTCTGCAGTGGAAGAAGAGGCTGTTGCATCAAGTGACTGTGCATCATGAGTAGCTGCACTATTTGGGGTTGTTTCTGGAGTGGACGTGGAGGCTATTGCATGATGACTGACTGGATCATGAGTAGCAGATGGACTATTTGGTGTTGTTTCTGTAGTTGAGGTGGATGCTATTGCATCAAGAGTGACTGCATTTTTTGGTGTTATTTCTGCAGTGTAAGTAGATGTTATTCCATTATGAGTGACTGTGTTCCTTGGGGTTGTTTCTGCAGTGGAAGTAGAGGCTATTGCATCATGAGTGACTGCGCACCATGAGTAGCTGTTTTGGGGTTTTTCCTGCAGTGGAAGTAGAGGTTGTTGCATCACAAGGGATTTCACTGTTTGGGGTGGTTTCTGCAGTGGAAGTAGAGGCTATTGCATCATAAGTGACTCTGTTGTTTTGGGTTGTTTTTACAGTGGAAGTAGAGGCAATTGCATCATGAGTGACTGCACTCCTTGGTGTGGTCTCTGCAGTAGAAGGAAAGGCTAACCCATCATGAGTGACTGAATGGCTTGGATTTCTTTCTGCAGTGGAAGTAGAGGCTATTGCATCAAGAGTGGCTGCACTCTTTGGGGTTGTTTCTGCAGTGGAAGTAGATGCTTTGTGTCATAGGTGACTGCACTGTTAGAGGTTATTTCTGCAGTAGAGGTAGAGACTATTGCATCATAAGTGGCTGCACTGTGTGAGGTTGTTTCTGCAGTTGAGGTAGAGCCTATTGCATCATACGTGACTGCTCTGATTGGGGTTATTTCTGCAGTGGAAATAGAGGCTATTGCATCATGGGGGACTGCACTGTTTGGGGTTGTTTCGGCAGTGGAACTAGAGGCTATTTAATCTTGAGTGACTGTGCATCATTAGTGGCCACATTTGTCAGGGTTGTTTCTGCAGTGGAAGTAGACACTATTGCATAATGAGTGACTGCAGTGTTGGCATTGTTTATGCAGTGGAAGCAGAGGTTATTGCATCATGAGTGACTTTGCTTCATGTGTAGCTGCACTGTTTTGCATTTTTGTGCAGTGGAAGTAGATGTTATTGCATCATGAGTGACTGCGTTGTTTGGGGTAATTTATGGAGTAGAAGTAAATGCTAATGTATCATGAGTGACTGTGCTGTTTAGGGTCGTTTCTGCAGTGGTAGTAGATGCTATTGTATCATGAGTGACTGTGCATCATTAGTGGCTGCACTGTTTGGGGTTCTTCCTCCAGTGGAACTAGAGACTATTGCATCAAGAGTGACTGCAATGTTTGGGGTTGTTTCTGTATTGGAAGTAGAGGCTATTGCATCATGAGTGAATGCACTGTATCTTGGTTCTTTCTGCAGTGGAAGTCGATGCTTCTGCATGATGAGTGGCTGCAGTGTTAGGGGTTGTTTCTGCAGTGGAAGTAGATGATATTGCAACATGAGTGACTGCACTGTTTGGCATTGTTTCTGCAGTGGTAGTAGAGGCTTTCACATTATGACCAACTGTGCATCATGAGTGGCTGCACTTTTTGGGGTAGTTTCTGCAATGGAAGTAGATGCTATTGCATCATGAGTGACTGTATTGTTTGGGGTTGTTTCTGAAGTGGAAGTACAGACTATTGCATGATGAGTGACTGCACTGCTTCCAGTTGCTTCTGTAGTGGAATTTTAGGCTATTGCATTATGAGTGACTGCATTATGAGTAGCAGCTGAACTATTTGGTGTAGGCTCTGCAGTGGGAGTGGTTGCTATTGCATCAAGAGTCACTGCGTTGTTTGGTGTTATTTCTGCAGTGGAAGTGGATATTATTTCATTATGAGTGACCATGCTCTTTGGGGTTGTTTCTGCAGTGGAAGTAGAGGCTATTGCATCATGAGTGACTGCACATCATGAGAAACCACACTGTTTGGGGTTGTTTCTGCAGTGGAATTAGATGTTGTTGCATCATGAGTTACTGCAATGTTTGTGGTTGTTTCTGCAGTGGAAGTAGAGACCATTGCACGATGAGTGACTGCACTGCTTTGGGTTGATTCTTGAGTGGAAGTGGAGGCTATTGCATGATGAGTTACTGCATCATGAGTAGCCGATGCACTAATTGGTGTTGTTTCTGTAGTGAAGGTGGATACTGTTGCAGCAAGAGTGACTGCATTTTTTGGTGTTATTTCTGCAGTGGTAGTAGATGTTATTTCATTATGAGTGACTGTGCTGTCTTGGGTTGTTTCTGCAGTGGAAGTAGAGGCTATTGCATCATGAGTGACTGTGCATCATGAGTAGCTGCACTGTTTGGGATTGTTTCTGGAGAGGAAGTGGATGCTGTTGCATCAAGAGGGACCTTTGTTGTGTTATTTCTGCAGCAGAAGAAGATGTATTCCATCAAGAGTGACTGAACTGCTTGGTTTTCCTTCTGCAGTGGAAGTAGAGGCTATTGCATCCAGAGTGGTTGCACTGTTTGGGGTTGTATCTGCAGTAGAGATAGAGAATATTGCACCATAAGTGACTGCTCTGGGGTTATTTCTGTAATGGAAGTAGAGGCTATTGCATGATCGGCAGCTGCACTGTTTGGGGTCATTTCTGCAGGGGAAGTAGAGGCTATTGCATCATGAGTGACTGAGCATCATGAGTGGCAGCACTGTTTGGGGTTATTTTTGTAGTGAAAGTAAATGCTATAGCATCATGAGTGACTGCACATTAAGAGTGTCTGCACTGTTTGAGATTGATTCTGCAGTGGTAGCAGAGGCTATTGCATCAAGAGTGGCTGTCCTTTTTGTGGTTGTTTCTGCTGTGGAAGTAGAGGCAATTGCATCGCAGGTGTCTGCACTGTTTTAGGGTTGTTTCTGAAGTAGAAGTAGAGACAATTGCATCATAAGTGGCTGCACTGTTTGAGGTGGTTTCTGCAGTATAGGTAGAGGCTATTGCACCTTGAGTGACTGCACAGTTTGGGGTTGTTTCTGCAGTGGAAGTGAATGCTATTGCATCATGAGTGACTGCATTGTTTGAGGTTGTTTCTGCAGTGTAAGTAGATGTTATTTCATAATGCGTGACTGTGCTGTCTGGGCTTGTTTCTGCACTGAAAGTAGAGACTGTTCCACAATGAGTGACAGCACATCATGAGTAGCTAAACTGTTACGGTTGTGTCTGCAGTGGAAGTAGAGACTATTGCATCACAAGTGACTTCACCGTTTGGGGTTGTTTCTGCAATGGAAGTAGAGGCTATTGTATCATGAGTGACAGCACTGTTTGGAGTTGTTTCTGAAGTGGAAGTAGATGCAACTACATCAAGAGAGACTGTGCATCATGAGTTGCTGTACTGTTTGGGGTTATTTTTACAGTGGAAGTAGATGCCATTGCATAATGAGTTGCTGCACTGTTTGGGGTTGTTTTTGCAGTGGAAGTAGAGGCTATTGCCTCATGAGTGACTGCACTCCTTGGGGCTGTTTCTGCAGTGGAAGTAAAGGCTAACCCATCATGAGTGACTGAATAGCTTGGATTTCTTTCTGCAGTGAAAGTAGAGGCTATTGCATCAAGAGTGGCTGCACCCTTTGGGGTTGCTTCTGCACTGGAAGTAGATGCTATTGTGTCACAGGTGACTGCACTGTAAGGAGTTATTTCTACAGTAGAAGAGCCGATTGCATCATAAGTGGCTGCGCTGTTTGAGTTTATTTCAGCTGTGATGGTAGAGCCTATTACATCATACGTGACTGCTCTGTTTGGGATTATTTCTGCAGTGGAAGTAGAGGCTATTGGATAATGGGTGGCTGCACTGTTTGGGGTTGTTTCTGCAGTCAAAATAGAGGCTATTGAATCTTAAGTGACTGTGCATCATGAGTGGCCACATTGTTTCGGGTTGCTTCTGCAGTGGAAGTAGAGGTTATTGCATCATGAGTGACTGTACATCATGTGTAGCTGCACTATTTCGGGTTTTTATGCAGTGGAAGTAGATGCTATTGCATCATGAGTGACTGCGTTGTTTGGGGTTATTTATGGAGTGGAAGTAGATGCTATTGGATCATGAGTGACTGTGCTGTTTAGGGTAGTTTATGCAGTGGTAGTAGAGGCTATTGTATCATGAGTGTCTATGCATCATTAGTGGGTGCACTGTTAGGGGTCCTTCCTCCAGTGAAAGTAGAGGTTATTGCATCAAGAGTGACTGCAATGTTTGGGGTTGTTTCTTCATTGGAAGTAGAGGCTATTGCATAATGAGTGACTGCACTGTTGGGGTTGTTTATGCAGTGGAAATAGAGGTTATTGCATCATGAGTGACTGTGCATCATGTGTAGCTGCACTATTTTGCATTTTTGTGCAGTGGAAGTAGATGCTATTGCATCATGAGTGACTGTGCTGTTTAGGGTTGTTTATGCAGTGGTAGTAGAGGCTGTTGTATCATGAGTGACTGTGCATCATTAGTGGCTGCACTGTTTGGGATTCTTCCTCCAGTGGTAGTAGAGGCTATTTCATTATGAGTGACTGAAAAATGTGGGGTTGTTTCTGCATTGGAAGTAGAGGCTATTGCATCATGAGTGAATGCACTGCTTGGGGTTCTGTCTGCAGTGGAAGTAGAGGCTTTTGCATCATGAGTGGCTGCACTGTTTGGGGTTGTTTCAGCAGTAGAAGTAGATGATATTGCATCGTGAATGACTGCACTGTTTGGCATTGATTCTGCAGTGGAAGTAGCGGATTTCACATTATGATCAACTGTGCATCATGAGTAGCTGCACTGTTTGGGGTAGTTCTTCAATGGAAGCAGATGCTTTTGTATCATGAGTGACTGCATTGTTTAGGGTTGTTTCTGCAGTGGAAGTACGGACTATTACATGATGAGTGATTGCACTGCTTCTGGTTGTTTCTGTAATGGAATTTTTGGCTATTGCATGCTGAGTGACGGCATCTTGAGTAGCAGCTACACTATTTGGTGTTGGTTCTGCAGTGGAAGTGGATGCTATTGCATCAAGAGTGACTGCTTTGTTTGGTGTTATTTCTGCAGTGGGAGTGGATGTTATTTCTTTATGAGTGACTGTGCTGTTTGTGGTTGTTTATGCAGTGGAAGTAGAGGTTATTGAATCATGAGTGACTTTGCTTTGTGTGTAGCTGCAGTATTTTGGGTTTTTGTGCAGTGGAACTAGATGCTATTGCATCATGAGTGACTGTGTTGTTTGGGGTTATTCATGGAGTGGAAGTAAATGCTATTGCATCATTAGTGGCTGCATGTTTTAGGGTTGTTTCTGCAGTGGAAGTACAGACTATTACATGATGAGTGACTGCACTGCTTCCAGTTGTTTCTGTAGTGGAATTTTAGGCTAATGCATCATGAGTGACTGCATCATAAGTAGCAGCTGCACTATTTGGTGTTGGTTCAGCAGTGGAAATGGATGCTATTGCATCAAGAGTGACTGCATTGTTTGGTGTTATTTCTGCAGTGGGAGTGGATGTTATTTCGTTATGAGTGACTGAGCTCTTTGGGGTAGTTTCTGCAGTGGAAGTTTATGCTATTGCATCAAGAGTGACTTTTTTTGTGTTATTTCTGCACTGGAAGAAGATGTTATTCCATCATGAGTGACTGAACTGCTCGGGTTCCTTCTGCATTGGAAGTAGAGGCTATTGCATCCATAGTGGCTTCACTGTTTGGGGTTGTACCTGCAGTGGAAGTAGAGGCTATTTTGTGTGATGGGTGGCTGCACTATTAGGGCTTGTTTCTGCAGTAGAAGAAGAGACTATTGCATCTTGAGTGACTGCTCTGATTAGGGTTATTTCTGTAGTGGAAGTAGAGGCTATAGCATCATCAATGACTGCACTGTTTGGGGTTGTTTCTGCAGGGGAAGTAGAGGCTATTGCATCATGAGTGACTGTGCATCATGAGTGGCAGCACTATTTGGGCTTATTTCTGTAGTGGAAGTAAATGCTATTGCATCATGAGTGACTGTGCATCAAGAGTGGCTGCACTGTTAGAGATTGTTTCTGCAGTGGAAGTAGAGGCTATTGCGTCAAGAGTGGCTGTCCTGTTTGGGATTGTTTCTGCTGTGGAAGTAGAGGCTATTGCATCGGAAGTGACTGCACTGTTTTGTGTTGTTTCTGAAGTAGAAGTAGAGACAATTGCATCATAAGTGGCTGCACTGTTCGAGGTTGTTTCTGCAGAATAGGTAGAGCTATTGCACCTTGAGTGACTGCACTATTTGGGGTTGTTTCTGCTGTGGAAATAGAGGCTATTGCATCATATGTGACTGCACTGTTTGGGGTTGTTTCTGCAGTGGAAGTGGATGCTATTGCAACACGATTGACTACATTGTTTGAGGTAGTTTCTGCAGTGGAAGTTGATGTATTGTCATGTGACTCATGAGTGACTGTGCTGTCTGGGATTGTTTCTGCAGTGGAAGTAGAGACTATTCCACAATGAGTGACTGTGCATCATGAGTAGCTGAACTGTTTAGGGTTGTTTCTGCAGTGGAAGTAGAGGCTATTGCATCACAAGTGACTTCACTGTTTTGGGTTCATCTTGCACTGGAAGTAGAGGCTATTCCATCATGAGTGACAGCACTGTTTGGGGTTGTTTCTGCAGTGGAAGTAGATGCTATTGCATCTTAACTGACTGCACTGTTTGGGGATGTTTCTGAAGTGGAAGTAGATGCAATTACATCATGAGAGACTGTGCATCACGAGTTGCTGTACTATTTGGGGTTATTTCTACAGTGGAAGTAGATGCTATTGTATAATGAGTGGTTGCACTCTTTGGGGTTGTTTCTGCAGTGGACGTAGATGCTTTTGTGTCACATGCAACTGCACTGTTAGTGGTTATTTCTGCAGTAGAAGTAGAGACTATTGCATCATAAGTGGCTGCACAGTTTGAGGTTGTTTCTGCAGTGGAAGTAGAGCCTATTGCATCCTATGTGACTGCTCTGTTTGGGGTTATTGCTGCAGTGGAAATAGATTCTAGTGGATCATGAGTGACTCACTGTTTGGGGTTGTTTCTGCAGTGGAAATAGAGGCTATTGAATCTTGGGTGACTGTGCATCATGGGTGGCTGCATTGTTTGTGCTGTTTCTGCAGTGGAAGTAGATGCTTTTGCATAATGATTGACTGCACTGTTGGCATTGGTTATGCAGTGGAAGTAGGGGTTATTGCATCATGAGTGACTTTGCTTCACAGGTAGCTGCAATATTTGGGGTTTTTGTGCAGTGGAAGTAGATGTTATTGCATCATGGGTGACCGCATTGTTTGAGGTTGTTTCTGCAGTGGAAGTAGTATTATTTCATCATGAGTGACTGATCTGTCTGGCCTTGTTTCTGCAGTGGAAGTAGAGACTATTCTACAATGAGTGACTGCGCATCATGAGTTGCTGAACTGTTTAGGTTTGTTTCTGCAGTGGAAATATAGGCTATTGCATCACAAGTGACTCCACAGTTTGTGGTTATTTCTGCAGAGAAGCTATTGTATCATGAGTGACAGCACTGTTTTGGGTTGTTTCTGCAGCGGAAGTAGATGCTATTGCATCTTGACTGACTGCATTGTTTGGGGTTGTTTCCAAAGTGGAAGTAGATGCAACTACATCATAAGAGACTGTGCATCATGAGTTGCTGTATTGTTTGGGGGTGATTTCTACAGTGGAAGTAGAGGCTATTGCATCAAGAGTGGCTGCATTCTTTGGGGTTGTTTCTGCAGTGGACGTGGAAGCTATTGTGTCACAGGTGACTGCACTGTTAGGGGTTATTTCTACAGTAGAAGAAGAGACTATTGCATCATAAGTGGCTGCACTGTTTGAGGTTGTTTCTGCAGTGGAGGTAGAGCCTATTGTATCATACATGACTGCTCTGTTAAGGGGTTATTTCTGCAGTGGAAATAGAGGCTATTGGATCATTTGTGACTGCACTGTTTGGGTTTGTTTCTGCAGTGGAAATAGAAGCTATTGAATCTTGAGTGACTGTGCATCATGAGTGGTCGCATTGTTTGGGCTTGTTTCTGCACGGGAAGTGGACACTATTGCATAATGAGTGACTGCACAGTTGTGGTTGTTTATGCAGTGGAAGTAGAGGTCATTGCATCGTGAGTGACTGTGCATCATGTGTAGCTGCACTATTTTGGGTTTTTGTGCAATGGAAGTAGATGCTATTGCATCATGTGTGACTGCATTCTTTGGGGTTATCTATGGAGTGGAAGTAGATGCTATTGCATCATGAGTGACTGTGCTGTTTAGGGTTGTTTCTGCAGTGGAAGTAGAGGATATTGTATCATGAGTGACTGTGCATCATTAGTGGCTGCACTATTTGGGGTTCTTCCTCCAGTTGAAGTAGAGACTACAGCATCATGAGCAACTGCAATGTTTGTGATTGTTTCTGTAGTGGAAGTAGAAATTATTGCATCATGAGTGAATGCACTGTTTGGGGTTGTTTCTGCAGTGGAAGTAGTGGCTTTTGCATCTTGAGTGGCTACACTGTTCAAAATTATTTCTTCAGTGGAAGTTGATGATATTGCATCATGAGTGACTGCACTGTTTTTCGTTGTTTCTGCAGTGGAAGTAGAGGCTTTCACATTATGACCAACCTATGCATCATGATTGGCTGCACTGTTTGGGGTAGTTTCTGCAATGGAAGTAGATGCTATTGCATTATGAGTGACTGCGTTGTTTGGGGTTGATTGTGCAGTGGAAGTACAGACTATTGTGTGATAAGTAACTGCACTGTTTCTGGTTGCTTCTAGAGTGGAATTTTAGGCTAGTGCATGATGAGTGACTCCATCATGAGTAGCAGCTGCAGTATTTGGTGTTGGTTCTGCAGTGGTAGTGGATGCTATTGCATCAAGAGTGACTGCGCTGTTTGGTGTCATTTCTGCAGTGGAAGTGGATGTTATTTTATTATGAGTGACTGTGCTGTTTGGGTTTTTTTCTGCAGCGGAAGTAGAGGCTATTGCATCATGAGTGGCAGGATGGTCTGCATCTGTCCAGGAAGGGAACACGTCTTTTGGGCAATCAGTTTAAATGCTTCATTGGCAAGCTTTTAAACTAGTAAAGGGGGGAGGCACAGATAAGCAGCAGGAAAATCCCAGCCTCCTCCTACAAAACATGGTACTAAATGAGAAAAAGACCAAGGTAGAAACATCAGTGGGGGATGCTGCTACAGAAGGTAAAACCATCAAAAAATGGAGAGCGAGTACCAATGCCCATAGTCTGGGTAACAAGCTTCCTGAATTAGTGGCCTTGATGGAGGATGAACATCTGGATATCCTGGCAGTCACAGAAGCATGGTACACACAGATCCATGACTGGGATGTAAACATACCAAGATACACTATCTACAGGAGGGACAGGGAGGATAAAAGAGGAGGAGGAGTAGCTCGCTACATAAGGGAAGGAATCAAAGCAGCAGAACAAAAGGGTAAACAGGGAGGAGAAGAAGCACTGTGGGTCAATCTGGAGACAGGCAATGGCACCACAATACGCACAGGGGTTGTATACAGACCCTCCTCTCAGGGGGAGGAAATGGACAAGGAAATGATAGAAAGTATACTTAGAATGGCAGAAAAAGGGGAGATATTGCTGATGGGTGATCTGAATATGCCAGATGTTAACTGGAGTGCAGTTTTAGCAGCCACTTCTAAGAGTGGGGTTATTCTAGATGCCCTACGGGGGCATGCCTTAGACAACTAGTATTGCAACCCACTCGAGGGGTAACAATCTTAGACCTGGTTCTCTCAAATGGAGATGGAGAGAGGATCACAGATGTAGAAGTGGATAGCCATCTGGGAACTAGCGACCATCAAACAATATGGTTCACAATAAACACAGCAATAGAGTCAAACCATACAAAGGCAAAAGTATTGGACTTCAGGAGGGCTGACTTTGCAAAAATGGGTGAGTGCCTAAGGAATGCACTAGAAAATGGGCAGGAAGGAGGGGTGGAAGAACAATGGGGAATAATAATAACTGCCATCACAGAGGTAACAAGATTTTGTGTGAAGCAAATAAACAAAACAAAACGATGTAAGAAACCACTATGGTTCTCAAAGGAGGTGGCAGTGAAGGTTCAAGAGAAAAAGAAAGCATTCAGGAAGTACAAGGAATCACAGAAGGAGCAGGACAGAGAATTGTATCAGTTAAATAAAAAGGAAGCTGGGAAGGCAGTCAGAACAGCAAAGGCCTGAACCGAGGAAAAGATAGCCTACTCAGTTAAGAAGGGTGATAAAACCTTTTTTAGGTACATCAGGGAGAAGAAAGACTAGGGAGGATAGTGAGGCTTAATAAAGGGAGGGGTGAGCAGAGGGTGACTGTGAAAAGGCAGAGATACTAAACAAATATTTTGCTCAGTATTTACAAATGAAGAGGAGGAGGTACCTAAAACAAAAAATAGAAACACTCTGGAAACAGAAGTTGATACCAGCCCATTTACAGAAGAAAGGGTTCTGAAAGAACTCTTAAAACTGAAGGTGGACAAAGCAATGGGCCCTGATGGGATTCATCTCAGAATTCTAAAAGAACTAAGGGTAGAACTAGTGACACCACTGACTACCCTCTTTAACAAATCATGGGAGGATGCGGTGGTACCTGAGGACTGGAGGAGGTCAGATGTGATTCCCTTTCACAAAAGTGGGAGCAGGGCAGAAGCAGGAAACTGTTAGTTTAACCTCAGTGAAAGGGAAAATGATGGAATCACTTCTGAAGGAAAGAATTGTCAAATACCTAGAGGCCAGAGGGGCACAGGACCCAAGGCAGCATAGATTCACAGTGGAAAGGTCATGCTAGATGAATCTAATAGATTTCTTTGACTGGGTGACCAAAGTAGTAGATCAGGGAGGGGCTGTGGACATGGTCTTCCTAGACTTTAGCAAGGCATTTGACACAGTCCCACACAAAAGATTAATACACAAGTTAGCCAGCCTGGGAGTGGGTCCCAAGATGATAGCTTGGGTAAAGAACTGGCTGGAGAATAGGACACAGAGGGTAATAGTAAATGGAGTGCACTCTGAAGAAAGGGGGGTTACTAGTGGGGTACCGCAAGGTTCAGTATTAGGACCAGTCCTCTTCAATGTCTTTATAAGCCACATTGCAGAGGGACTGGAAGGAAAAGTATGTCTCTTTGCAGATGACACAAAGATCTGCAACAGAGTTGATGCACAAGGTGAGAAGGGACTAGGCAAGGTTAGAGGAATGGTCAAATGTATGGCAGCTTAGATTCAATGCTAAGAAGTTCAAGGTAATGCATCTAGGAAACAAAAACCCAGGGGAAGCGTACACTATGGGGGGGTGAGATACTAACAGCAACAAAAATGGAGAGGGACCTTGTGGTAGTCATATCAGATGACTTAAAGGTGGGCAAGCAATATGAGAGGGCAGTAAGGAGGGCTCGGGGGATACTGGGATGCATAGGGAGAGGCATCACCAGTAGAAAACAGGAAGTTGTTATCCCTCTGTACAGACAGCTGGTGAGACCCCATCTGGAGTACTGTGTGCAGTTCTGGAGACCCACTCTCCACAAGGACATAGACAGGATGGAAGCTGTCCAGAGGAGGGCAACTAAAATGGTGCAGGGTCTGCACAGGAAGACATATGAAGAGAGACTAAAGGAGCTTAATATGTATAGCCTCGAGGAAAGGAGAGAGGGGGGGACATGATAGAAACTTTCAAGTACCTCAAGGGAATCAGCAAAATCCAAGAGGGTAGAATCTCTCAAAAAAGAGGTGTGGAAGAACAAGGGGGCACAATTTGAAGATAGGGGCAGCTCAGAGGTAATGTAAGGAAGCCTTTTTTCACAGAGAGGGTTGTGGATGCATGGAACAGCCTTCTGGAGGAGGTTGTGGAGTCAAAAATAGTGGTTGAATTCAAGCATGCATGGGACAGTTATAAGGCAATTCTAGGTGGTGGGGGTAGAAAGAAGTAGGCTGCTGGTTAACTAGTATCTGCAGCTTATCCATTAGGTAGGGAAATGGGCAGACTGGGTGGGCCAAGCAGTCCTTATCTGCCATCAAATTTTATGTTTCTATGTTTCTATGAGTGACTGCAGTCCTTGGGGTTGTTTCTTCAGTGGAAGTAGAGGTTTTCCCATCATGAGGGACTGAACTTCTTGGGGTTCTTTCTGCAGTGGAAGTAGAGGATATTGCATCAAGAGTGGCTACACTGTTTGGGGTTGTTTCTGCAGTGGAAGTAAAGGCTATTGTCTCACAAGTCACTGCACTGTTAGGGGTTGTTTCTGCAGTAGAAGTAGAGACTATTGCATCATAAGTTGTTGCACTGTTTGAAGTTTCTGCAGTAGAGGTAGAGGCTATTGCATCATAAGTGACTGCTCTGTTTGGGGTTATTACTGGAGTGGAATTAAATGCTAATGGATCATGGGTGACTGCACTGTTTGGGGTTGTTTCTGCAGTGGAAGTAGAGGCTATTGAATCATGAGTGACTGTGCATCATGAATGGCTGCACTTTTTGGGGTTGTTTCTGAGTGGAAATCCATCCTAATGCATCATGAGTGACTGCACTGTTGGGGTTGTTTCTGTAGTGAAAGTAGACATTATGGCATTGTGAGTGACTGTGCATCATGAGTAGCTGCACTGTTTCGGGTTTTTGTGCAGTGAAAGTAGATGCCATTGCATCACGAGTGACTGCGTAGTTTGGGCTTATTTATCAAGTGGAAGTAGATGCTATTGCATCATGAGTTAGTGTGCTGTTTGGGGTTGTTTATGCAGTGGTAGTAGAAGTTATTGCATCATGGGTGACAGCGCATCATGAGTGGCTGCACCATTTGGAGTTGTTTCTGCAGTGGAAGTAGAGGCTATTGCATCACAAATGACTGCACTGTTTGGTGTTGTTTCTGCAGTAGAAGTAGAGGCTATTTAATCATGGGTGACTGTACTATTTGGGGAAGTTTCTGCAGTTAAAATAAAGTCTATTGCATCATGAGTGACTGTGCATCATGAGTAGCTGTACTGATTCGGGTTGTTTCTGCAGTGAAAGTAGATGCTATTGCATCATGAGTGACTGCACCGTGTGGAGTTGCTCCTGAAGTGGAAGTAGTGGCTATTGCATCACAAATGACTGAATTGTTTGGTGCAGTTTCTGCAGTGGAAGTAGAAGCTATTGCATCATGAGTGACTGTGCTGTTTGGGGTTGTTCCTGCAGTGGTAGTAGAGGCTATTGCATCATGGGTCACTGTGTATCATGAGTGGCTGCACTGTTTGGGGTTCTTTCTACAGTGGAACTAGAGGCTATTGCATCATGAGTCACTGTGCATCATGAGTGGCTGCTCTGTTTGGGATTGTTTCTGCAGTTTAAGTAGATGGTATTACATCTTGACTGAATGCATTGTTTGGGTTTGTTTCTGAAGTGGAAGTAGATGCAACTGCATCATGAGTGACTGCATCATGAGTGGCTGCACTGTTTGGGGATTTTCTACAGTGGAAGTAGACGATATTGTATAATGAGTGACTGCACTGTTTGGGGTTGTTCTGCATTGGAAGTAGAGGCTATTGCGTCATGAGTGACTGCACTGTTTGGGGTTGTTTCTGTGGTGGAAGTAGAGTATTTTGCATTATGAGCAACTGTGCATCATGAGTGACTGCTCTGTTTGGGGTTATTTCTGGAGTGGAATTAGCTGCTAATGGATAATGAGTGACTGCACTGTTTGGGGTTGTTTCTGTAGTGGAAGTTGATCCTAATGCATCATGAGTGACTGTACTGTTGGGGTTGTTTCTGTAGTGGAAGTAGAGGCTATTGCATCATGAGTGACTGCACTCCTTGGGGTTGTTTCTGCAGTGGAAGTAGAGCTAACCCATCATTAGTGACTGAATAGGTCGGGGTTCTTTCTGTAGCGGAAGTAGAGGCTATTGTATCAAGAGTGGCTGCACTGTTTGGGGTTTTTTCTGCAGTAGATGTAGAGACTACTGCATGTTAAGTGGCTGCACTGTTTGAGGTTGTTTCTGCAGTGGAGGTAGAGGCTATTGCATCATAAGTGACTGCCCTCTTAGGGATTATTTCTGCTGTGGAAATAGAGGCTATTGGATCATGAATGACTGCACTGTTTGGGGTTGTTTCTGCAGTGCAAGTAGAAGCTGTTGGATCATGAGTGACTGTGCATCTTGAGTGGCTGCACAGTTTGTGGTTGTTTCTGCAGTGGAAATAAATGCTATTGCATCATGAGTGACTGCGCTATTTGATGTTATTTATGGAGTGAAACTAGATGCTTTGGCATCATGAGTGACTGTTCTGTATGGGGTATTTCTGTAGGGAAAGTAGAGGCTACTGCATCGTGAGTGACTCTGCATCTTGAGTGTCTGCACTGTTTGGAGTTGTTTCTGCAGTAGAAGTAGAGCTTATTGAATCATGAATGACTGTGCATCATGAGTGGCTGCACTGTTTGGGGTTGCTTCTGCAGTGGAAGTAGATGCTATTGCAACATGAGTGACTGTGCATCAAGTGTGGCTGCACTGTTTGAGTTTTTTTCTACAGTGGAAGTAGGTGATATTGTATAATGAGTGACTGCACTGTTTGGGATTGTTTCTGCATTGGAAGTAGGGGTTATTGCATCATAAGTGACTGCACTGTTTGTGGTTGTTTCTGCAGAGGAAGTAGAGGCTATTGCAACATCAGTGGCTGCACAGTTCGGGTTTCTTTTCTGCAGTGGAATACGATGCTATTGCATCGTGAGTGACTGCACTGTTTGGAGTTGTTTCTGCAGTGGAAGTAGAGTATTTTACATTATGAGCAACTGTACATCATGAGTAGCTGCACTGTTTGAGGTAGTTTCTGCAGTGGAAGTAGACGCTGTTGCATCAGGATTGACTGCGTTGTTTGTGGTTGTTTCTGCAATGGAGTAGAGGCAATTGCATGATCAGTGACTACACTGCTTGAGGTTGTTTCTGCAGTGGAAGTTGAGGCTATTGCATGATGAGTGATTGCATCATGAGTAGCAGATGCACTATTTGGTGTTGTTTCTGTAGTGGAGATGGATGCTGTTGCATCAAGAGTGACTGCATTTTTTGGTGTTATTTCTGTAGTGGAAGTAGATGTTATTTCATGATGTGTGACTGTGTTTCTTGGGGTGTTTCTGCAGTGGACATAGAGGCTGTTGCATCATGAGTGACAACTCATCATGAGTGGTTGTTTTGGGTTGTTCCTGCAGTGGAAATAGAGGTTATTGCATCACAAGTGCTTTCACTGTTTTGGGGTTGTTTCTGCAGTTGATGTAGTGGCTATTGCATCATGAGTGAGTCTGTTGTTTGGGGTTGTTTTTGCAGTGGAAGTACAGGCTATTGCATCAAAAGTGACTGCACTCCTTGGGGTTGTTTCTGCAGTGGAACTAAAGGCTAACCCACCATGACTGTCTGAATTGCTTGGGGTTCTTTCTGTAGTGGAAGTAGAGGCTATTGCATCAAGAGTGGCTGCACTCTTTGGGGTAGTTTCTGCAACGCAAGTAGATGCTATTGTGTCACAGGTGACTGCACTTTTATGGGTTGTTTCTGCAGTAGAAGTAGAGACTATTGCATCATATGTGACTGCTCTGTTTTGGGTTATTTCTGCATTGGAAGTAGAGGCTATTGGATTATGGGTGACTGCACTGTTTAGCATTGTTTCTGCACTGGAAATAGCTGCTATTCAATCTTGAGTGACTGTGCATTATGAGGGGCCACACTATTTGGGGTTGTTTCTGCAGTGGAAGTAGATGCTATTGCATAATGAGTGACTGCACTGTTGGGGTTGTTTGTGCAGAGGAAGAAAAGGTTATTGCATCATGAGTGATTGTGCATCATGTGTAGCTGCACTATTTTGGGTTTTTGTGCAGTGGAAGTAGATGCTATTGCATCATGAGTGACTACGTTGTTTGGGGTTATTTATGGAGTGGAAGTAAATGCTATTGCATCATGATTGTGCTGTTTAAGGTTGTTTCTGCAGTGGTAGTAGAGGCTATAGCATCATGAGTGACTGTGCATCATTAGTGGCTGCACTGTTTGGGGTTCTTTGTCCAGTGGATGTAGAGGCTATTGCATCAAGAGTGAATGCACTGTTCGGGGTTGTTTCTGCAGTGGAAGTTGAGGCTATTGCCTAATGAGTGTCTGCACTTTTTGGGGTTGTTTCTGCAGTGGAAGTAGGTGATATTGCATCATGAGTGACTGCACTGTTTGGGATTGTTTCTGCAGTAGAAGTAGAGGCTTTCACATTATGACCAACTGTTCATCATGTGTGGCTGCTCTGTTTGGGGTATTTTCTGCAATGGAAGTAGATGCTATTGCATCATAAATGACTCTGTTGTTTTGGGTTGTTTCTGCAGTGGAAGTATAGACGATTGCATGATGAGTGACTGTACTGCTTGGGGTTGTTTCTGCAGTGGAAGTGGAGGCTAACCCATCATTAGTGACTGAATAGCTTGGGGTTCTTTCTGTGGTGGAAGTAGAGGCTATTGCATCAAAGAGTGGCTGCTCTGTTTGGGGTTGTTTCTGCAGTGGAAGTTGATGCTATTGTGTCACAGGTGACTGCACTGTTAGGGGTTGTTTCTGCAGTAAAAGTAGAGACTGTTGCATCATAAGTTGCTGCACCGTTTGAGGCTGTTTCTGCTGTGGAGGTAGAGGCTACTGTGTCACAAGTGACTGCACTGTCAGGGGTTATTTCTGCTAAAGAAGTAGAGACTATTGCATCAGAAGTTGCTTCACTGTTTGAGGTTGTTTCTGCAGTTGAGGTAGAGGTTATTGCATCATAAGTGACTGCTCTGTTTGGGATTATTTCTGCAGTGGAAGTAGATTCTATTAGATCATGGGTGATTGCACTGTTTGTGGTTGTTTCTGCAGTGGAAATAGATGCTACTGGATCATGAGTGACTGTGCATCATGAGTAGCTGCACTGTTTGGGGTTGTGCAGTGGAAGTAGAGGCTATTTCATCATGAGTGACTGCACTGTTTGGGGTTGTTTCTGCAGTGA
This sequence comes from Neoceratodus forsteri, assembly GCA_016271365.2. Lineage (NCBI taxonomy): Eukaryota > Metazoa > Chordata > Ceratodontiformes > Ceratodontidae > Neoceratodus > Neoceratodus forsteri. The sequence goes on from CM028130.1 coordinate 868,591,250, forward strand.
AGTTGAGGCCCTTGCATTATGAGCAACTGTGCATCTTGTCTGGCTGCAGTTTTTGCATTAGTTTCTGCAGTGGAATTTGATGCTTTTGCATCATCAATGACTGAATTGTTTGGGGTTATTTCTGTAGTGCAAGTAAAGACTATTGCATGAAGAGTGACTGCACTTCTTGGGGTTGTTTCTGCAGTGGAAGTAGAGAAATTGCATGATGAGTTACTGCACCATGAGTAGGAGCTGCACTATTTGGTATTGTTTCTGCAGTGGAAGTTAATGCTATTGCATGAAGAGAGACTGCATCATTTCATTTTATTTCTGCAGTGGAAGTAGAAGATATTTCATTATGAGTGACTGTGTTGCTTGGGTTTGTTTTCTGCAGTGGAAGTAGAGGCTACTGCATCATGAGTGACTGCGCATCATGAGTAGCCGCACTGTTTGGGGTTGTTTCTTCAGTGAAAGTAGAGGCTATTGCATTATGAGTGACTCTGTTATTTGGGGTTGTTTTTGCAGTGGAAATAGAGGTTATTGCATAATGAGTGACTCCACTCATTGGGATTGTTTCTGCAGTGGAAGTAGAGGCTAACTCATCATGAGTGACTGAATTGCTTGGGATTCTTTCTGCAGTGGAAGTAGAGGCCATGGCATCAAGAGTGGCTGCACTCTTTGGGGTTGTTTATGCAGTGGAAGTAGAGACTATTGAATCAAAAGTTGCTGCACAGTTTGTGGTTCTTTCTGCAGTTGAGGTAGAGGTTATTGTATCATAAGTGACTACTCCGTTTGGGGTTATTTCTGCAGTGGAAGTAGATGCTATTAAATCATGGGTGACTGCACTGTTTGTGGTTGTTTCTGCAGTGGAAGTAGAGGCTATTGGATCATGAGTGACTATGCATCATGAGTGGCTGCACTGTTTGGGGTTGTTTCTGCAGTGGAAGTAGATCCTGTTGCATCATGTGTGACTGCACTATTGGGGTTGTTTCTGTAGTGAAAGTAGAGGTTATTGCATCGTGAGTGACTGTGCATCATGAGTAGCTGCACTGTTTCAGGTTTTTCTGCAATGGAACAAGATGCCATTGCATCGTGAGTGACTGTGTTGTTTGGGGTTATTTATGGCATGGAAGTAAATGCTATTGTATTATGAGTTACTGTGCTGTTTGTGGTTGTTTCTGCAATGGTAGTAGAGGCTATTGCATCATGGCTGATTGCACATCATGAGTGGCTGCACCATTTAGAGTTGTTTCTGCAGTGGAAGTAGAGGCTATTGCATCACAAATGACTGCACTGTTTAGTGTTGTTTCTGCAGAAGAAGTAGAAGCTATTGGATCATGTGTGATTGCACTACTGGGGTTGTTTCTGCAGTGAAAGTAGAGGCTATTCCATCATGTGTGACTGTGCATCATGAGTAGCTGCATTGGTTCGGGTTGTTTCTGCATTGGTAGTAAATACTGTTGCATCATGAGTGACTGCTGTTTAGGGCTGTTCCTTCAGTGGAAGTATAGGCTATTGCATCATGGGTCACTTTGGATCATGAGTGTCTGCACTGTTGGGGGTTCTTTCTGTAGTGGAAGTAGAGGCTATTGCATCAAGAGGGGTTGCACTGTTTGGGGTTGTTTCTGCAGTAGAAGATGAGACTATTGCATCCTAAGTTGCTGCACTGTTTGAGGTTGTTTCTGCAGTGGAGGTAAGGTTATTGCATCATAAGTGACTGCTCTGTTTGGGGTTATTTCTACAATGGAAGTAAATGCTATTGGATCATGTGTGACTGCACTCTTTGGGGTTGTATCTGCAGTGGAAGTAGAGGCTATTGGATCATAAATGACTGCACTGTTGTGGTTGTTTCTGCAGTGCAAGTAGGGGCTATTGGATCATGAGTGACTGCAACTCATGAGTGGCTGCCCTGTTGGTTGTTTTCAGCAGTGGAAGAAAATACTATTACATCATGAATGGCTGCACTGCTTGGGGTTGTTTCTGCAGTGGAAGTAGAGGTTATTGCATCATGAGTCATTGTGCATCATGAGTGGCTGCTCTGTTTCAAGTTTTTCTGCAGATGAAGTAGATGCTATTGCATTATAAGTGACTGGGCTGTTTGGAGTTCTTTGTGGCATGAAAGTAGATGCAATTTCATCATGAGTGGCCGTGCTGTTTGGGCTTGTTTCTGTAGGGTAGAAGAGGGTACTGCATCATGTGTGACTATGCATCATGAGTGGCTGCCCTGTTTGTTATTGTTTCTGCAGTAGAAGTAGAGGCCATTGGATCATTGGTGACTGCAATATTTTTTTGGTTCTTTCTGTAGTGAAAGTAGAGGCTATTCGCATCATAAGTGACTGTGCATCATGTGTGACTGTACTGTTTGGGGTTGTTTCTGCCGTGGAGGTAGATGCTATTGCATCATGAGTGACTGTATTGTTTGGGGCTGTTTACACAGTGGAAGTACAGGCTATTGCATCATGAGTGACTGAACTGTTTGAGGATATTTCTGCAGTGGAAGTAGAGGCTATTGTGTCAAGAGTGGCTTCACTGTTTGGGGTTGTTTCTGCAGTGGAAGTAGACCCTATTGTGTTACAAGTGACTGCACTGTCAGGGGTTGTTTCTGCATTAGAAGTAGAGACTATTGCATCATAAGTGACTGCTTTGCTTGGGGTTATTTCTGCAGTGGAAGTAGATGCTATTGGATCCTGGGTGACTGCACTGTTTGGCGTTGTTTCTGCAGTGGATGTAGAGGCTATAGGATCATGAGTGACTGCTCTGTTGGGGTTTTTTCTGCATTGGAAGTAGATCCTATTGCATCATGATTTACTGCACTGTTGGGGTTGTTTCTGTAGTGGAGTAGAGGTTTTTGCATTGTGGGTGGCTGTGCATCATGAGGAGCTGCATTGTTTCAGGTTTTTGTGCAGAGGAAGTAGATGCAATAGCATCATGAGTTACTGTGACCTTTGGGGTTGTTTATGCAGTGGAAGTAGAAGCTATCACATCATGGGTGACTACGCAACGTGAGTGGTTTCACCATTTGGAGTTGTTTCTGCAGTGGAAGTAGAGGCTATTGCATCACAAATGACTGCATTGTTTGGTGTTGTTTGTGCAGAAGACGTAGAGGCTATTGGATCATGGTCACTGCACTGTTTGAGGTTATTTCTACAGTGAAAGTAGACTCTATTGCATCATGAGTGACTGTACATAATGACTAGCTGCATTGGTTCCGGTTGTTTATACAGTGGAAGTAGCAGTTATTGCTTCATGAGTGACTGTGCTGTTTCGGGTTGTTCCTGCAGTGGAAGTAGTGGCTATTGCATCTTGGGTCACTGTGCATTATGAGTGGCTGCACTGTTTGGGGTTCTTTCTGCAGTGGAAGTAGAGGCTATTGTATCATTAGTGACTGCACTATTTATGGTTGTTTCTACAGTGGAAATAGAAGCTATTGCATCATGAGTGACTGTGCATCATGAGTGGCTGCACTGTTTGGGGCTGTTTCTGCAGGGGAAGTAGATGCTATTGCATCTTGACTGATTGCATTTTTTGGAGTTATTTCTGAAGTAGAAGTAGATTCAACTCCATCATGAGTGACTGGGCATCATGAGTGGCTGCACTATTTGGAGTTCTTTCTACAGTGAAAGTAGATGCTATTGCATAATGAGTGGCTGCTCTGTGTGTGGTTGTTTCTGTCTTGGAAGTAGAGACTATTACATCATGAGTGACTTCACTGTTTGGGTTTGTTTCTGCACTTGAAGTAGAAGCTATTGCATCATGAGTTGCTACACTGTTTGGGGATGTTTCTACAGGGAAATCAGATACTATTGCATAATGAGTGACTGCACTGTTTGACATTGTTTCAGCAGTGGAAGTAGAGGCTTTTGCACAATGACTGTGCATCATGTGTGGCTGCACTGTTTGGGGTTGTTTCTGCAGTGGAAGTAGATACTATAGCATTATGAGTGACTGTGTTGATTGGGGTTGTTTGTGCAGTGGAAGTAGAGGCTATTGCATCATGAGTGACTGCACTGCTTGCAGATATTTCTGCAGTTGAAGTAGAGGCTATTGCATCAAGAGTGGTTGCACTGCTTGTGGTTGTTTTTCCTGTGGAAGTAGAGGCTATTGTGTCCCAGGTGACTGCACTTTTAAGGGATGTTTCTGCAGTTGAAGTAGAGACTATTGCACCATAAGTGACTACACTGTTTTAGGTTGTTTCTGCATTAGAGGTAGAGGCTATTGCATCATGAGTTGCTACACTGTTTGGGGATGTTTCTACAGGGAAATCAGATACTATTGCATAATGAGTGACTGCACTTTATGACATTGTTTCTACAGTGGAAATAGAGGCTTTTGCACAATGTCTGTCTGTGCATCACGTGTGGCTGCACTGTTTGGGGTTGTTTCTGCAGTGGAAGTAGATGCTATTGCATTATGAGTGACTTGATTGATTGGGGTTGTTTGTGCAGTGGAAGTAGAGGCTATTGCATCATGAGTGACTGCACTGCTTGCAGATATTTCTGCAGGTGAAGTAGAGGCTATTGCATCAAGAGTGGCTGCACTGCTTGTGGTTGTTTTTCCAGTGGAAGTAGAGGCTATTGTGTCACAGGTGACTGCACTTTTAGGGGTTGTTTCTGCAGTGGAAGTAGATCCTATTGCATCATGTGTGACTGTACTATTGGGGTTGTTTCTGTAGTGGAAGTAGAGGTTATTGCATCGTGAGTGACTGTGCAGCTTGAGTAGCTGCACTGTTTCAGGTTTGTATGCAATGGAACAAGATGCCATTGCATCATGAGTGATTGCATTGTTTGGGGTTATTTATGCATGGAAGTAGATGCTATTGCATTATGAGTTACTGTGCTGTTTGTGGTTGTTTCTGCAGTGGTAGTAGAGGCTATTGCATCATGGCTGACTGCACATCATGAGTGGCTTCACCATTTAGAGTTGTTTCTGCAGTGGAAGTAGAGGCTATTGCATCACAAATGACTGCACTGTTCAGTGTTGTTTTCTGCAGAAAAAGTAGAGGCTATTGGATCATGTGTGATTGCACTACTGGGGTTGTTTCTGCAGTGAAAGTAGAGGCTATTGCATCATGTGTGACTGTGCATCATGAGTAGCTGCACTGGTTCAGGTTGTTTCTGCATTGGTAGTAAATACTGTTGCATCTTGAGTGACTGTGCTGTTTAATGCTGTTCCTTCAGTGGAAGTATAGGCTATTGCATCATGGGTCACTGTGGATCATGAGTGTCTGCACTGTTGGGGGTTCATTCTGTAGTGGAAGTAGAGGCTATTGCATCAAGAGGGGCTGCACTGTTTGGGGTTGTTTCTGCAGTGCAACTAGAGGCTATTGTGTCACAAGTGACTGCACTGTCAGTTATTGTTTCTGCAGTAGAAGATGAGACTATTGCATCCTAAGTTGCTGCGCTGTTTGAGGTTGTTTCTGCAGTGGAGGTAAGGCTATTGCATCACAAGTGACTGCTCTGTTTGGGGTTATTTCTGCAATGGAAGTAGATGCTGTTGGATCATGTGTGACTGCACTCTTTGGGGTTGTATCTGCTGTGGAAGTAGAGGCTATTGGATCATGACTGACTGTAACTCATGAGTGGCTGCCCTGTTGGTTGTTTTCAGCAGTGGAAGAAAATACTATTGCATCAAGAGTGACTGCACTGCTTGGGGTTGTTTCTTCAGTGGAAGTAGAGGTTAGTGCATCATGAGTCATTGTGCTTCATGAGTGGCTGCTCTGTTTCAAGTTTTTATGCAGATGAAGTAGATGCTATTGCATCATAAGTGACTGTGTTGTTTGGGGTTCTTTGTGCAGTGAAAGTAGATGCAATTTCATCATGAGTGGCCGTGCTGTTTGGGCTTGTTTCTGTAGGGTAGAAGAGGGTACTGCATCATGTGTGACTATGCATCATGAGCGGCTGCACTGTTTGTTATTGTTTCTGCAGTAGAAGTAGAGGCCATTGGAACATGGGTGACTGCAATATTTTTTTGGTTCTTTCTGTAGTGAATATACAGGCTTTTCACATTATAAGTGACTGTGCATCATGTGTGGCTATACTGTTTGGGGCTGTTTCTGCTGTGGAGGTAGATGCTATTGCATCATGAGTGACTGTATTGTTTGGGGCTGTTTATGTAGTGGAAGTACAGGCTATTGCATCATGAGTGACTGAGCTGTTTGAGAATATTTCTGCAGTGGAACTAGAGGCTATTGCATCAAGAGTGGCTTCACTGTTTGGGGTTATTTCTGCAGTGGAAGTAGAAGCTATTCCATCATGGGTCACTGTGCATCATGACTGGCTGCACTGTTTGGGGAAGTTTCTGCAGTGGAAGTAGATGCCATTTCATCATGAGTGACTGCTTTGTTTGGTTTTGTTTCAGCAGTGGAAATAGAGACTATTGCATGATGAATGACTGTACTGCTTGGGATTGTTCCTGCAGTGGAAGTGGAGGCTATTGCATGATGAGTGACTGCATCATAAGTAGCAGATGCACTATTTGATGTTTTTTCTGCAGTTAAAGTGGATGCTATTGCATCAAGAGTGACTACGTGGTTTGGTGTTATTTCAGTAGTGGAAGTAGATGTTATTTCATTGGGAGTGACTGAGCTGTTTGGGGTTCTTTCTGCAGTGAAAGTAGAGACTATTGCATCATGAGTGACTGCGCATCATGAATAGCTGTACTGCTTTGGGTTGTTTCTGGAGTGGAAGTGGATGCTATTGCATCAAGAGTGACCATGTTGTCTGATGTTATATCGCTAGTGGAAGTAGGTGATATTCCATCATAAGTGACTGAGTTGCTTGGGGTTTTTTCTGCAGTGGAAGTAGATGCTATTGCATCATGAGTGATTGCATTGTTTGGAGTTGTTTCTGCAGTGGAAGAAGAGGCTATTACTTCATGAGTGACTGAGCATCATGAGTAGCTGAACTGCTTAGGGTTGTTTCTGCAGTATAAGTAGAGGCTTTGCATCACAAGTAACTTCACTGTTTGGGGTTGTTTCTACAGTGGAATAAGAGTCTATTGCATCATGAGTGACTGTGTTCTTTGGGTTTGTTTTTCCAGTGGAAGTAGAGTATATTGCATCGTAAGTGACTGCACTCCTTGGGGTTGTTTCTTCAGTGGAAGTAGATGCTATCCCATCATGAGTGACTGAACTGCTTGGTATTCTTTCTGCAGTGGAAGTAGAGGCTATTGCATCAAGAATGGCTGGACTGTTTTCAGTTGTTTCTGCAGTGGAAGTAGTGCCTATTGTGTTACAGGTGACTACACTGTTAGGGCTTGATTCTGCCATAGAAGTAGAGACTATTGCATCATAAGTGGCTGCACTATTTGAGGTTATTTCTGCAGTACAGGTAGAGGCTTTTCGCCTTACGTGGCTGCTCTGTTTGGGGTTATTTCTGCAGTGGAAGCAGATGCTATAGTATCATGGTTGACTGTACTGTTTGGGGTTGCTTCTGCAGTGGAAGTAGAGGCTATTTCATCATGAGTGACTGCACTGCTTGGGGTTCTTTCTGCAGTGGAAGTAGAGGCTATTGCATCAAAAGGGGCAGCACTGTTTGGGGTTGTTTCTGCAGTGGAGGTAGAGGCTATTGTGTCACAAGTGACTGCACTGTCAGGGGTTGTATCTGTAGTAGAAGAAACTATTGCATCATAAGTTGCTGCACTGTTTGAGGTTGTTTCTGCAGTGGAGGTAGAGGCTATTGTATCATAAGTGACTGCTCTGTTTGGGGTCATTTTGCAGTGGAAGTAGATGTTATTGGTTCATGTGTGACTGCACCGTTTAGGGTTGTTTCTACAGTGGAAGTAGAGGCTATTGGATCATGAGTGACATCACTGTTGGGGTTGTTTCTGCTTTGCAAGTAGAGGTTATTGGATCATGAGTGACTGTAAATCATGAGTGGCTCCACTGTTTGTTGTTTTCAGCAGTGGAAGAAAATACTATTGCATCATGAGTGACTGCACTGCTTGGGGTTGTTTCTGCAGTGGAAGTAGAGGTTATTGCATCATGAGTCATTGTACATCATGAGTGGCTGCTCTGTTTCAAGTTTTTCTGCAGATGAAGTAGATGCTATTGCATCATTAGTGACTGTGTTGTTTGGTGTTCTTTGTGGCGTGAAAGTAGATGCAGTTTCATCATGAGTGGCCATGCTGTTTGGGCTTGTTTCTGTAGGGTAGAAGAGGGTACTGCATCATGTGTGACTATGCATCATGAGCAGCTGCACTGTTTGTTATTGTTTCTGCAGTAGAAGTAGAGGCCATTGGATCATGGGTGACTGCAATTTTTTTTTTTTTCTGTAGTGAATATACAGGCTATTCACATCATGAGTGACTGTGCATCATGTGTGGCTGTACTGTTTGGGGCTCTTTCTGCTGTGGAAGTAGATGCTATTGCATCATGAGTGACTGTATTGTTTGGGGCTGTTTATGTAGTGGAAGTACAGGCTATTGCATCATGAGTGACTGAATTGTTTGAGGATATTTCTGCAGTGGAACGAGAGGCTATTGTGTCAAGACTGGCTTCACTGTTTGGGGTTGTTTCTGCAGTGGAAGTAGAGCCTATTGTGTCACAAGTAACTGCACTGACAGGGGTTGTTTCTGCATTAGAAGTAGAGACTATTGCATCATAAGTGACTGCTTTGTTTAGGGTTATTTCTGCAGTAGAAGTAGATGCTAATGGATCCTGGGTGACTGCACTGTTTGGGGTTGTTTCTGCAGTGGAAGTAGAAGCTATTCCTTCATGGGTCACTGTGCATCATGACTGGCTGCACTGTTTGGGGAAGTTTCTGCAGTGGAAGTAGATGCCATTTCATCATGAGTGACTGCTTTGTTTGGTTTTGTTTCAGCAGTGGAACTAGAGACTACTGCATGATGAATGACTGCACTTCTTGGGCTTGTTTCTGCAGTGGAAGTGGAGGCTATTGCATGATGAGTGACTGCATCATAAGTAGCAGATGCACTATTTGATGTTTTTTCTGCAGTTAAAGTTGATGCTATTGCATCAAGAGTGACTGCGTGGTTTGGTGTTATTTCAGTAGTGGAAGTAGATGTTATTTCATTGGGAGTGACTGAGCTGTTTGGGGTTCTTTCTGCAGTGAAAGTAGAGACTATTGCATCATGAGTGACTGCGCATCATGAATAGCTGTACTGCTTTGGGTTGTTTCTGGAGTGGAAGTGGATGCTATTGCATCAAGAGTGACCATGTTGTCTGATGTTTCTGCATTATTACAAGGTGTGCCTACAGGTGTGTGCTAACAGATTACTGCTGTAATCTTCTGATTCAAATTGTCTTTTGCAAGGTATATCTTCTGTTACTGCTTTATTTTTCTCTGGAGCAAAGTGTTTCTTACAGGGTATATCTTCTCTGAAATTATTACAGGTGGTTCTTTACAGGTTTTACAGTTTTATCTAACATTAGGATAAGCTTTCAAGGTTACTGCATTTATTGTTGACTGATTGTTTCTGCTCTTACCTCCTTGTTCTTTCGTCCATGGTTCTTCTTTTTAGGCAGGGGAAGGGCCCAGCCACCCACCCCCATCCCCAACCACCCCATGCTACACTCCTTTTATAGGGTACCACAGTTGTGACATTTCCTGTGGCAGAGCAGGAAGGGGCAGATCAGTGGGTCCTCCACAAGGTGATCTCATTTACAGGTGCACTAGTAATTTAACTTGTTATAACAAGTTAAACAAAGCACAATTAAACAATTACTTGCATTATTTTCCTTCTTTTTTTCCTTCTAATTACTCTGACTAGGTTACAAACCCAGCAACTTATTTGGAATGGATTTCATTAACTGCAGGTACTGTGGAACAATTTCAGAAGGACAGTCTTACAGGATTTAGGACACTGTCCTACATGCTGGGCCTTTGGAGATCTTAGGTCTCAGCTCCGGGCAGCATGGGCAGAGATTGCACGCCTCAAATTTCATATTGAAGAGGAAATACATTATAAGAATCACCGCCATTTCCCCAGCATCCAACAGAAAAACCTCGACCGCAGAGGGTAGTTGGTCCAGGAGGTTGGCAGGTGGTTAGGAGGAGCAAATCAGGTGCCCCATCACTCTCTGCTCTCCAACACATTACTCCAAAACCATATAAACACTACAAACAGGTATCTGCCTCTATCTCTGAAATCATATAAAGAGGCAGAAGACACTGCAGAGCAGGACACTGCGGCACAGGAGCTAGCACAATACTCACCCAATTCAGGAACCAAAACTAAACAAGCACAAAGGAAATCCAAAAAACTTCTGATCATAGGAGACGCCATGATTCGGGGAGTTGATACCCATCTCCAGCCAGGGGTGATGGTCAGATGTCTCCCAGGTACATCAGCATGGAGAGACACTGACCACATTGCTAAAATTGTTCACAAAGCAGGAGAAAACATTGATGTCCTAGACACATAGGGACTAATGATCTTGCCAGCCGGTCAGTTGTGGAGACCAAGGAACACCTGACTAGGCTGGGTGACAAACTATCATCTATTTCATCCGGCATCTCCTTCTCTGAGATCCTGCCAGTCTGGGAGAAGGGAGCAGATGGACAGAAGGTCAGAGAAGGGGAGATAGGGGAGCTAAACACGTGGCTCTAGGACTGGTGCCAGGAAAAAGGACACAGATTTGTAGGGAACTGGCAACAGTTCTGGGAGCGAAAGTTCTTTAAATTTGATGGACTGCATCTGACTAAAGAGGGAGTCAGTGCATTGGGGCAGAAGTTTGATGTCTTTGCAGAATATTTAAACTAGCAAATGGGAGGGGTGCAGCACCCCATACGTCAAATGGGAAGAACACCCCTCCCCTCAGCTAGTGGTCAAACAGGAATTCAGCGTGTTTGCCGTTCATTTGCATCACCAGGTAAGAAAAAAGGTTTGTCTCCCCATATGATGCACAGGGGTAATGCCAAACTTCACCCAACAACTAACACACCAAAATCTGGGCAATGGAAAATCATGTACACAAATGCTCACAGCCTGGGAAATAAGATCCCAGACCTGCAGGCAATAATGTCAGAGGCTAAACTGGACATAGTAGCAATTAGTGAGACATGGTTTACCAGTAACCACACTTGGGAGACTTCAGTACCTGGCTATGTATTGTTCAGAAGAGACCGAGGTGCAAAAGGGAGGAGTGGCCCTGTATGTTAATGAAAATATCAAAGCTACAGAAATTCAGAATACACATAAGGAGCCAGAAGAACTGTGTGTCACCCTGGAAACAGGAAATGGGACAGCCATAAGAACTGGGGTTGTCTACAGGCCCCCAGACCAGGGGAGGACATAGACACATTACTGTTAGAAGATATACAAAACATGACAGCTAAAGGGGAGGTTCTGATAATGGGAGACTTCAACATGCCAGATACAGATTGGTCAATACCAGCAGGAACATCTGCCAGAACTAGACTCATAGTGGATTCCTGCAGGGGAGGGCCTCAAACAACTGGTACAGCAACCCACAAGAGACAGAGCTATCCTAGATCTAGTACTGACTAACAAAGAGGATCACAGATCTCCAGGTAGAAGGTCACCTGGGGGCCAGTGACCATCACATGGTATGGTTCAATTTGGCTACTACATCTAAATCATCCCATTCCAAGGCAAAATATGGGACTTCAGAGAAGCTGACTTTTGATAAGATGGCCAACAGAGTTAAGCTAGCCCTGGCAAAAAGAAACACAGGTGAGGAGGTACAGGCAAAGTGGGCAAGCATTAGGATGCAATACTTGAAGCAACATCCCATTGTGTTAGACAGAAAAGGAAGTGCAAAGAAGAAGGAAACCACTTTGGTTCTCAAATACAGTAGCAGAAAAGGTCAGAGCAAAAGGCTGGCCTTCAGGAAATATAAGGAACACAGCGGATGAAGATAGGGAGGCATACCAAACTGCCCAAGGGAAGCAGGTAAGGCAGTAAGGCAAAGTCCCAAACTGAGGAAACACTAGCACGAACAGTAAAAGAAGGTGACAAGACTTTCTATAGATACATCAGTGAAAGGAGAAAGTCCAGAGGAGGTGCTAAGCTTAATGGAGAAAAGGGAGCAAGTGAGGAGGAGGACCCTGTAAAGGCATCTATCCTAAATAGATACTTTTGCTCAGTATTTACTGCAGAGAAGGTAGGCAGGGCCCACAGCTCAGCATCATGGACACAGGGGAGGGAGGTGAGCACTACTCCTTCACAAAAGAAAGGGTCCTACAAGAGCTTGCTAAGCTCAGGTGGATAAGGCAATGGGACCTGATGGCATACATCCCAGGGTATCAAGGAGCTAAAGGAGGAACTAGCAGAGCCATTAGCAGAATTGTTTAGTGAGTCTCTGAGCACAGGAGAGGTCCCAGAAGACTGGAGAAGGGCTCATGTGATCCCGCTCCACAAGAGTGGTAGCAGGAGGAGGCGGGAACTACAGACCGGTCAGTCTTACCTCAGTAGTGGCAAGATTATGAGGCACTCCTTAAGGAAAGGATAGTGCAACACCTGGAATCCATAGGGGCACAGGATCCAAGACAGCATGGGTTTACAAAGAAAGGTCCTGTCAAACTAATCTCACAGATTTCTTTGACTGGGTAACCAGAGTGGTGGACCAAGGGGAGCAGTTGATGTAGCTACCTTGACTTCAGCAAAGCTTTTGACACTGTTCCACATAGAAGATTGATAAATAAGCTAGGTAGGCTCGGGATTGGGTCGAAGTTGGTCAACTGGGTGGCAAATTGGTTGACTGGCAGAAAACAGAGAGTGGTGGTAAATGGTATACAGTCAGAAGAGATGCAAGTCACAAGTGGGTACCTCAGGGATCAGTCCTGGGGCCAGTCCTATTCAACATCTTCATTAGTGACCTCGCAGATGGACTAGAGGGTAGCTTGTCTGTTTGCAGATGACACCAAGATCTGCAACAGAGTAGATGATCCAGATGGGGTGGGCAGAATGAGAAGAGATCTGGATAAACTAGCAGAATGGTCAGAAGAGTGGCAACTGGGATTTAATGCAAAGAAGTGCAAAATCATGCACATAGGGAAGAGAAACCCTGAAGCCACTTATAGGCTGGGAGGGTTGCTAGCAGTCACAAAGGAAGAAAGAGACTTGGGCATCATCATCACTGATGACCTGAAATCATCCAAGCAGACCTCTAAAGCAGTAGGTAAGGCTAGGGGGGTGTTGGGGTGTATTAGTAGGGGTATCACAAGTCGTAAGAGGGAGGTAATAATCCCTCTGTACAAGACATTGGTTAGGCCCCATCTGGAGTACTGCGTACAGTATTGGAGGCCACACCTTCAAAAGGACATTAACCAAATTGAGGCAGTCCAGAGAAGGGCAACCAAAATGGTGCAGGGACTGCATCAGAAGACATATGAGGACAGATTAACAGAGCTCAATATGTATACCCTTGAGCAAAGGAGGGAGAGAGGTGATATGATCGAGGCATTCAAACACCTTAAGGGCATAAACAAGGTGAAAGAGTCTAACATGTTTAAATATAAGAAAAATAGCAGGACAAGAGGACACAGCATGAGATTTGAGGGAGGCCGATTAAGGGGAATGTGAGGAAATTTTTCACAGAAAGGTGGTAGATGCATGGAATGGCTTACCACAAGAAGTGGTGGCTATGAATACAGTGCAGGGCTTCAAACAGGCATGGGATAGGCATAAGGGAGCAATACAAATGACTATGAATAGATAGGTCACTGACAGAGCAAAGGCCAATGGCACATTTATAAGGTAGAAAAAGAAATGGGCAGACTGGATGGGCCTTGCGGTCCTTATCTGCCGTCAACTTCTATGTTTCTATGTTTCTATGTTTCTATGTTATATCGCTAGTGGAAGTAGGTGATATTCCATCATGAGTGACTGAGTTGCTTGAGGTTTTTTCTGCAGTGGAAGTAGATGCTATTGCATCATGAGTGATTGCATTGTTTGGAGTTGTTTCTGCAGTGGAAGAAGAGGCTATTACTTCATGAGTGACTGAGCATCATGAGTAGCTGAACTGCTTAGGGTTGTTTCTGCAGTATAAGTAGAGGCTTTGCATCACAAGTAACTTCACTGTTTGGGGTTGTTTCTGCAGTGGAATAAGATTCTATTGCATCATGAGCGACTGTGTTCTTTGGGTTTGTTTTTCCAGTGGAAGTAGAGTATATTGCATCGTAAGTGACTGCACTCCTTGGGGTTGTTTCTTCAGTGGAAGTAGAGGCTATCCCATCATGAGTGACTGAACTGCTTGGTATTCTTTCTGCAGTGGAAGTAGAGGCTATTGCATCAAGAGTGGCTGCACTATCAGGGGTTGTATCTGTAGTAGAAGAGACTATTGCATCATAAGTTGCTGCACAGTTTGAGGTTGTTTCTGCAGTGGAGGTAGAGGCTATTGCATCATAAGTGACTGCTCTGTTTGGGGTTATTTCTGCAGTGGAAGTAGATGTTATTGGTTCATGTGTGACTGCACTGTTTAGGGTTGTTTCTGCAGTGCAAGTAGAGGCTATTGGATCATGAGTGACTCTAAATCATGAGTGGCTCCACTGTTTGTTTTTTTCTGCAGTGGAAGAAAATGCTATTGCATCATGAGTGACTGCACTGCTTGGGGTTGTTTCTGCAGTGGAAGTAGAGGTTATTGTATCATGAGTCATTGTGCATCATGAGTGGCTGCACTGTTTTGAGTTTTTCTGCAGAGAAAGTAGATGCTATTGCATCATGAGTGACTGTGTTGTTTGGGGTTCTTTGTGGAGTGAAAGTAGATGCTATTTCACCATGAGTGGCCGTGCTGTTTGGGTTTGTTTCTGTTGGGTAGTACAGAGTTCTGCAACATGTGTGACTATGCATCATGATCAGCTGCACTGTTTGGTATTGTTTCTGCTGTAGAAGTAGAGGCTATTGGATCATGGGTGACTGCACTATTTGTGGTTGTTTCTGCAGTGAAAGTAGAGGCTATTCACATCATGAGTGACTGTGCATCATAAGTAGCTGCACTGGTTCGGGTTTTTTTCTGCCGTGGAAGTAGAGGCTATTGTATCATGGGTCACTGTGCATCATGAGTGGCTGCACTGTTTGGGGTTGTTTCTGCATCGGAAGTAGAGACTATTGCATCATGAGTGACTACACTGTTTGGGTTTTTTTCTGTAGTGGAAGTAGAAGCTATTGCATCATGAATGGCTACACTGTTTGGGGTCATTTCTACAGTGAAAGTACATTTCATTGTATCATGAGTGACTGCAGTGTTCAAATTTGTTTCTGCAGTGGAAGTAGAGGGTTTTGCACCATGACTGACTGTGCATCATGTGTGGCTGCACTTTTTGGGGTTGTTTCTGCAGTGGAGGTAGATGCTGTTGCATCATGAGTGACTGTATTGTTTGGGGTTGTTTATGTAGTGGAAGTACAGGCTATTGCATCATGAGTGACTGAACTGCTTGGGGATATTTCTGCAGTGGAAGTTGAGGCTATTCCATCATGAGTGACTTGAACTTCTAGGGGTTGTTTCTGCAATGGAAGTAGAGGCTATTTCATCAAGAGTGGCTGCACTGTTTGTGGTTGCTTTTCCAGTGGAAATAGAGATTATTGTGTCACATGTAACTACATGTTTAGGGGTTGTTTCTGCATTGGAAGTAGAGGCTATTACATCATGAGTGACTGCAATGTTTGGGGTTGTTTCTGCAGTGGAAGTAGAGGTTATTGTATCACGAGTGGCTGCATTGTTCACGGTTGTTTCTGCAGTGGAAGAATATGCTATTGCATCATGAGTGACTGCAATGTTTGGCGTTGTTCCTGCAGTGGAAGTAGAGGCTTTCACATTTATGAGCAACTGTGCATCTTGAGTGGCTGCACTGTTTGGGGTAGTTTCTGCAGTGGAAGTAGATGCTATTGCATCATGAGTGCCCGCATTGTTTTGGGTTGTTTCTGAAGTGGAAGTAGACACTATTGCATGATGAATGACTGCACTGCTTCCAGTTCTTTCTACAGTGTAATTGAAGGGTATTACATGATGAGTGACTGCATCATGAGCAGCAGCTGCAGTATTTGGTGTTGTTTCTGCAGTGGAAGTGGATGCTTTTGCATCAAGAGTGACTGCATTGTTTGGTGTTATTTCTGCAGTGATAAGTGGATGTTATTTCATTATAGGTGTCTGTGCTTTTTGGGGTTCTTTCTGTAGTGGAAGTAGAGGCTATTGTATCATGAGTGACTGCGCATTGTAAGTTACCACAATGTTTGGGGTTGTTTCTGCAGTGGAAGTAGAGGCTGTTGCGTCACAAATGACTACTCTGGCATTATTTCTACAGTGGAAGTAGAGGCTATTGGATCATGGGTGACTGCACTGTTTGGGGTTGTTTCTGCAGTGGAAGTACAGGCTATTGGATCATGAGTCTCTGTGCATCGTGAGTGGCTGCACTGTTTGGGGTTGTTTCTGCAGTGGAAGTAGATGTTATTGCAGCATGAGTGACTGCACTGTTTGGAGTTGTTTCTGCAATGGAAGTAATGCTATTGCATCATGAGTGACTGTGCATTGTGAGTAGATGCTCTTTTTCACAGTGGAAATAGAGGCAACAGCATCATAAGTGACTGTGGGTCATGAATGGCAGCACTGTTTGGATTTTATCCTGCAGTGGAAGTAGAGGCTATTCCATGATGAGTGACTGCACTGTTTGTGGTTGTGTCTCCAGTCGAAGTAGAGAATATTGCATGATGAGTGGCTGCACTGTTCGGGGTTGTTTCTGCAGTGGAAGCAGATTATATTATATCATGAGTGACTGTACTGTTTGAGGTTATTTCAGCAGTGGAAGTTGAGGCTCTTGCATTATGAGCAACTGTGCATCATGAGTGGCTCCATTTTTTGCATTAGCTTCTGCAGTGAAGTAGATGTTACTGTTTCGGTTTTTTTCAGGAGTGGAAGTAGAGGCTGTTGCATCACAAGTCAATTCACTGTTTGGGGTTGTTTCTGCAATGGAAGTAGAGGCTATTGCATCATGAGTGACTGTGTCGTTTGGGGATGTTTTTGTAGTGGAAGTAGAGGATATAGCATCATGAGTGACTGCACTCGGGGTTGTTTCTTCAGTGGAAGAAGAGGCTATCCTATCATGAGTTACTGTAGTGCTTTGGGTTCTTTCTGCGGTGGAAGTAGTGGCTATTGCATCAAGAGTGGCTGCACTGCTAGGGGTTGTTTCTGCAGTGGAAGTAGAGGCTATTGGGTCACAACTGACTGCACTGTCAGTGGTTGTTTCAGCTGCAGAAGTAGAGACTATTACATTATAAGTGACTGCTGTGTTTGGGGTTATTCCTGCAGTGGAAGTAGATGCTATTTGATCATTGGTGACTGCACTTTTGGGGTTTTCTTCTGCAGTGGAAGAAGAGGCTTTTGAATCATGAATGACTGCACTGTTGGGGTTGTTTCAACAGTGGAAGTAGATCCTATTGCATCATGAGTTACTGCACTGTTTCGGTTGTTTCTGTTGTGGAACAGAGGTTATTGCTTTGTGGGTGACTGTGCATCATGAGGAAGTGCACTGTTTCAGGTTTTTGTGCAGTGGAAGTAGATGCAATAGCATCTTGAGTTACTATGCTCTTTGGGGTTGTTTATGCAGTGGTAATAGAGGCTATCATATCATGGGTGACTGTGCATCATGAGTGGCTACACTGTTTGGAGTTGTTTCTGCAGTGGAAGTAGAGGCTATTGCATCACAAAGGACTGCACTGTTTGGTGTTGTTTCTGCAGAAGAAGTAGAGGCTATTGGATCATGGGAGACTGCACTGTTTGGGGCTATTTCTGCAGTGAAAGTAGAGGCTATTGCATCATGAGTGACTGTGCATAATGACTAGCTGGAATTGTTCCGGTTGTTTCTGCAGTGGAAGTAGAAGCTATTGCTTCATGAGTGACTGTGCTGTTTTGGGTTGTTCCTGCAGTGGAAGTAGAGGCTATTGCATAATGGGTCACTGAGCATCGTGAGTGGCTGCACTATTTGGGGTTCTTTCTGCAGTGGAAGCAGAGGCTATTGTATCATGCATGACTGCACTATTTATGGTTGTTTCTACAGTGGAAATAAAGGCTATTGCATCATGAGTGACTGTGCATCATGAGTGGCTGCACTGTTTGGGGTTTGTCCTGCAGTGGAAGTAGAGGCTATTCCATGATGTGTGACTGCACTGTTTGGGGTTGTTTCTGCAATGATAGTAAATGCTATTGCATCATGAGTGACTGTGCATCATGAGTGGCTGCACTGTTTTGGTTTTTTTCTACAGTGGAAGCAGAGGCTATTGCATCATGAGTGACTGCAAAGTTTGGGGTTGTTTCTGTAGTGGAAGTAGAGTCTATTAAATCAAGAGTTGCTGCACTGCTTGTGGTTATTTCTGTCGTGGAAGTAGAGGCTATTGCACCACAAGTGATAGCACTATTTTTGGGTTGTTTCTGGGTAAGTTTATGAAATAGGGGTACCAATGTGCCCAATACTTTCTATGTTGATTTAAAAAAAAATAACCACATCCACTGCAGACATGATAAGTAAATTTAAAAGATAGCCACAAGTACAGATACATTTCATAGTTTGAGATACCTAGGTGCAACCATTTTATTTTTATTCATGTCCAGCTCCAGAATGTCACATACTTTCCCTCGCAAAATGTGGCATGCAAAACCACAGTACATTCCATTGCTTCTATGAAGACTTTATTTCAGTTGAGCTTCACTAAATTTATGTTAAAAACTGCATTGGGCATTGTCTTTTGTTAATGAAAACATGTTCACCCTAGTTTTTCAATGCATATAAAATTTCTGGTTCACTCAAATTTTGCGTGGCACATGCAACTGTGGTGTCCAAGCAAATCCCACTTTTCACATGTTCCCAAATTTTCAGCAAAATCATCCAGCTTTTTATGAGTGGGTGATTTTCTTTTCAGGTTGGGTTTAAAGTATTGCAGGACATTGGTGAGAGAGGGGTGAAGGCAATGCTTTTTTTAACTTAAACATTTGTGTGGTGTCCACTGTTGCATGTGCAACACTTGGTGTCCCCGTTGCATGCGCAACACTGAAATTGCTTTTCTTTCATATCTGATATGGAGTTATCCCACAACATTGTCCCTTTTTCACTATTGAGTCATAGTGTCTTGAAATGCTTAGAAAAATAAATAAAAAAGTAAAATATTTTTTTTCAAGTTAAACACCTGTTGTGTCCAATCTTACACATGTAATGTTTGGTGTCCCTGTTGCACGTGCAACACTGAAGGTGCCTTTCTCTCAAGTATGATATACAGTTAGCACACAACATACTCCCTTTTCACTTTTGGGTCATAGTGTCTTGAAATGCTTAGTAAAATAAAATAAAAAGAAAAGAAACATTTTTTCCCCAAGTTAAACACCAGTTGTGTCCACTGTTGCATGTGCAACGTTTGGTGTCCCCATTGCATGTGCAACACTGAAGGTGATTTTTCTCAAATCCCTGCTAGGGAGTTGTAATCTGGGTCCTTTTTGACTTTTACATCACAGTGTCTTCACAAGCTTATTAAAATTGATCTATTGTTGATTTGAAAAATTCTCCCTCATGTCACACTTTGGTAACCTTGTTTCATGAATTTACCCTTCTGCAATGGAAGTAGAGACAACTGCATCATAAGTGGCTGTACTGTTTGAGGTTAACATAGAAACATAGAAACATAGAAACATAGACTTTGACGGCAGATAAGGACCACTTGGCCCATCTAGTCTGCCCATTTCCCTACCTACAGGATAGGCCACAGATCCTAGTTAACCAACAGCCTTGCAGTTTTGGACTTTTGGTCCACTATTTACAGTATAAACACATGCTGAAATTATTTATTTATTACAATTCTGGTAATTGGTTGGAACACACTCGAACAAAGCCCATTTATAGGGGTGACCCTGACATTATATGGACAAAAAAGAGGTACAGATAGAGATAAGTGAGTGAACAATTACATTTCAGATCAGTAAAACAGTTCAATTTACAAAGGTCAAGAAGGTTCTATTTGTATAAATGTTTAAAGGACCAAAGAAATTTTGTCTGCCTCAGATAGGCCAGTACGGTGCTCTATAGTCTGGGAGCAACATATCAGTAATCAAAGGAATGGTGACTCACTGCAGTTCCTAACCAGGAAATTTGCTGATCCTGATCTCAGTACCTGAGGCCTTTCCAGGGAACAAAGTACACCATTTCCATGGATTACAAACCAGCGCAAATGGGTTTAAAGTAAGGTGATGTGTAAACTGGGCTGAAAGGCCCTATTAGTACAAACTGCAGACCAATTGTTGTAAACACACTCATAAATTAGACTGGTGCTTCAAGGCATAGACACACAATTAAATATCATGGGATTCGTATACCAATGGACCTTACTGCCCTCTACACAAGTTATTACCCGGCACTCATAGCAAGTATGCAGGAAGATATAAAGAGATGGGAACCCCTACCTGTGACACTGCTAAACAGAATTGAGGCTACCCAGATGAACTTCCTCCCCAGATAATAAGTTCATTTCCAGATTCTTATGGTGCAAAGAGAGACCACTAATAGCTTCTTATGATGTGAAGAGAGACCCTAATAGCTTGTAACAAGCTACCTTCCCAAGTCACAAGGAGACTTGCTCTCCTCAACCTACTAGAACATGCCACAGCAGCCCAAATAAATTATGACCTCCACTGTCTTTTGCCCCTCCAACCTCCGCACACCACAGTATCAGAATCTTTAGAGAAAGATATCTCACTGCTTCTGCTAAATAACATATCCCTTTTTCAATCACAAGACAACAGAAATGCACTCCATGACATTTCTCACTCCAAGGAGAGTCACATAGGTGCCAGATGGATCAGTGCCCCACCACTGGATCTGACTTTTCTTCTAGCTCAGTGTGAGCACAAATTCAAGACGTGGATGAGACTGGGCTTAACATATACTTATCGATTTTACTCAAATGACTCCTTCAAGTCCTCAGAGCAATTACAGAATGAACTCCACCTTAATAGAACAGACCACTACAGATTTCTACAGATCAGGGCCCATCTGGAAAAACAAATAGGAACCCTGGTTGATCCATAGACTATATCTCCAGTCTTCGCCTTCATACCACAAGCAGCCACAGAAACAAACTCTGCAAACTTCATCTCCAGATGCCACCAAGCTCTCACAGCTGACTCCACTACTACCACAGAAAATACTAGGATTACCTGGGAGGCTCATCTCAGTATCAAGATCTCACTAAAGGCCTGGGCTAGGACTTGGAAAAGGCAACATAAACTCCACAAACTCATATCAATGGAGGGAATAAGGATGGAAACTAGTCAGTAGGCATTTCAGTACTCTGCAGACTACGGCTAAATATAGCTCCACCCACAATGCCTCATGCTGGCATAAATGTGGTCTTGAGATAGCCAACCACACCCACATTTTCTGGTCATGTTTCTGAAGTGGAGGTAGAGGCTATTGTACCATGAGAGACTGCCATGCTTGGGGTTGGTTTTGTTGTGGAAGTAGATGCTATTGTATCATGAGTGACTTCATTGTTTCATGTTGTTTCTGCAGAGTAAGAAGAGGCTTTTGCATCATGAGTGACTGTGCACCATGAGTGTCTGTACTGTTTGAGGTTGTTTCTGTAGTGAAAATTGATGCTATTGCCTCATGAGTGTCTGCATTGTTTGGGGTTATTTCTGTAGTGGAAGTAGAGGCTACAGCATCATGAGTGTCTGCAATGTTTGGGGTTGTTTCTGCCATGAAAGTAGAGGCTATTGCATCAAGACTGGCTGCACTGTTTGGGGTTGTTTATGTAGTGGAAGTAGAGGCTATTGCACCATGAGTGACTGCACTGTTGGGTTGTTTCTGCAGTGGAAGTGGTTGCTATTGCATCATGAGTGTCTGCGTTGTTTGGGGTTGTTTCTGCAGTGGAAGTAGATATTATTTCATCATATATGACTGTGCTGTTTGGGGTTGTTTGTGCAGTGGAAGTAGAAGCTACTGCATCGTGAGTGACTACGCATCATGAGTAGCTGAACTGTTTGAGGTTGTTTCTGCAGTGGAAGTGAAGACTATTGCATCATGAGTAACTGTACTGTTTGTTTTTTTTTTTCTGCTGAGGAAGAAGAAGCTATTGCATCATGAGTGACTGCACTGTATGAGGTTATTTCTGTAGTGCAAGCAGAGGCTATTGGCTCATGTAAGACTGCATTGTTTGGGGCTGTTTCTGCAGTAGAAGTAGAGGTTATTACATTATGAGTGACTGCACTGTTAAAGGTTGTTTCTGCAATGGAAGTAGAGGCTTTTGCATCATGAGTGACTGCATTGTTTGGGGTTGTTTCTGCAGTAGAAGTAGAGACTATTGCATCATGGGTGACTTCCCAGCTTTGGGTTATTTCTGCAGTGGAAACAGGCTGTTGCATCACGAATGAGTGCATCATGAGCAGCTGCACTGTTTGGAGTTGTTTCTGCAGTGGAAATGGATGCTACTGCATCATGAGTGACTGTGCTGCTTGGGGTTATTTTCACATGCAGAGGAAATAGAAATGATTGCATCATGAGTGACTGCACTTTTTGAGATTGTTTCTGAAGTTGAAGTAGAGGTTTTTGCATTAAGAGCAACTGCATTGTTTGGGGTTGTTTCTGCAATGGAAGTATAGGCTATTGCATCAGGAGTGACTGCACAGTTTGAGGTCACCTCTGCAGAGTAAGCAGATGCTTTTGCATCATGACTGACTGTGCACAATGAGTGTCTGTACTGTTTGGGGTTATTTCTGCAGTGGAAGTAGATGCTACAGCATCATGAGTGTCTGCACTGTTTAGGGATGTTTCTGCAGTGTATTTAGGGATATTGCATCATGAGTGACTGCACTGTTTGGGTTGTTTCTGCCTTGAAAGCAGGGGCTATTGCATCAAGCCTGGCTGCACTGTTTGGGGTTGTTTATGTAGTGGAAGTAGAGGTTATTGCACCAGGAGTGACTGCACTGTTTGGTGTTGTTTCTGTTGTGGAAGTAGAGGCTATTGTATCATGAGTGACTGCTTTGTTTGGGGTTGTTTCTGCAGTGGAAGTGGATGCTTTTGCATCATGAGTGACTGTGCTGCTTGGGGTTATTTCTGCATGCAGTGGAAGTAGAAAGTATTCCATCGTGAGAGACTGCACTTTTTGACATTGGTTCTGTAGTTGAAGTAGAGGTTATTGCATTAAGATCAGCTGCATGGTTTGGGGTTGTTTCTGCAATGGAAGTAGAGGCTTTTGCATCACGAGTGACTGCACAGTTTGAGGTTACCTCTGCAGTGGAATTAGATGCTATTGCATAATGACTGATTGCATTGTTTGGGGTTGTTTCTGCAGTGGAAGTAGAGGCTATTGCATCATGAGTGACTGCACTGCTAGGGGTCATTTCTGCAGGGGAAGTAGAGGCATTGCATCATGAGAGACTGATCATCATGAGTGTTTGTATGGTTTGGTGTTGTTTCTGAAGTGGAAATAGAGGTTATTGCATTATGAATGACAACACTGTTTGGGGTTTCTCTGCAACGGAAGTAGAGACTTTTGCATCATGAGTGACTACACTGTTTCAGGTTATTTCTGAAGTGGAGAGAGAGGCTATTGCACCATAAGAGACTGCAAAGCTTGGGGGTGTTTCTGCAGTGGAAGTAGATGTTATACCATGAGTGACTGCATTGTTTGGCAGTTGTTTCTGCAGTGGAAGTAGAGTCTGTTGCATCATGAGTGACTGCACATCAAGAGTGGCTGCACTGATTTTGGTTGTTACTGCAGTGGAAGTAGAGGCTATAGCATCAAGACTTGCTGCACTGCTTGGGATTATTTCTGTAGTAGAAGTAGAGTCTATTGCATCACAAGTGACAGCACTGTTTTTGGGTTGTTTCTACAGTAGAAATAGAGACAACTGCATCATAAGTGGCTGCACTGTTTGAGGTTGTTTCTGAAGTGGAGGTAGAGGCTATTGCACCATGGGAGACTGCAATGCTTGGGTCTGTGGAAGTAGATGCTATTGTATCATGAGTGACTGCATTGTTTTGGGCTGTTTCTGTAGTGTAAGTAGAGGCTTTTGCATCATGAGTGACTGTGCATCTTGAGTGTCTGTAATGTTTGGGGTTGTTTCTGAAGTGGAAATAGAGGCTACAGCATCATGGGTTACTGCACTGTTTGGGGATGTTTCTGCAGTGGAGGTAGAGGATATTGCATCATGAGTGACTGTACTGTTTGGGGTTATTTCTGCTGTGGAAATAGAAGCTATTGCATCATGAGTGACTGCACTGTTTGAGATTATTTCTGCAGTGTAAGCAGAGGCTATTTTATCATGGGAAACTGCATTGTTTGGGGTTGTTTCTGCAGTGGAAGTAGAGGCTATTACATGATGAGGGACTGCATTTAGAGTAGCTGCTGCACTATGTGGTGTTGTTTCTCCAGTGGAAGTGGAGGGTAATGCATCAAGAGTGACTGTGCTGTTTTAGGTTGTTTCTGCAGTGGAAGTAGAGGCTGTTGCATCAGAAGTCTCTTCACTGTTTGGGGTTGTTTCTGCAGTGGAAGTAGAGGCTATTGCATCATGAGTGGCTGCACTGTTTGAGGTTCTTTCTAGAGTTGAGGTAGTTGCTATTGTATCATGAGTGACTGAATTGTTTTGGGTTGTTTCTGTAGTTTAAGTAGAGGCTTTTGCATCATGAGTGATTGTGCATCATTGATGTCTGTACTGTTTGGGGTTGTTTCTGAATTGGAAATTGATGCTTTTGCCTCATGAATGACTGCATTGTTTGGGGTTGTTTCTGCAGTGGAAATAGAGGCTACTGCATCTTAAGTGACGGCACTGCGTTAAGGTTGTTTCTCCAGTGGAAGTAGAGGCTTTTGCATCATGAGTGGCTGCACTTCTCAGAGCTGTTTCTGCAGTGAAAGTAGATGCTATTGGATCTTGAGTAACTTCACTGTTTGGGGGTTGTTTCTGTAGTGGAAGAAGAGGCTTTTTGCATTATTGGCAACTGTGCATCATGAGTGGCTGCACTGTGTGTGGTATTTTCTGCAGTTTAAGTAGAGGCTATTGCATCATGAGTGGCTGCACTGTTCGGAGATGTTTCTGCAGTGAAAGTAGATGCTATTGGATTTTGAAATCTAGATTTAATAGTTGCCGTATTGGTCCTTGCAAGGATAGATCCAGAAGCAAATGATTTGATACCTTTTAATGGATCAACATAGATGTAACATCTATGTTTGTCCATTAAATGGTATCAAATCATGTGCTTCTGAATGGAGCTTGAGTAACTTCACTGTTTGGGGATGTTTCTGCAGTGGAAGTAGATGCTATTGGATCAAGAGTGACTGCATTGTCTGGGTTGTTTCTGCACTAGAAGTAGAGGCTATTGGATCATGAGTGACTATGCATCATGAGTGGTAGCACTGCTTGTGGTTGTTTCTGCAGTGGAAGCAGATGTTATACCATGAGTGACTGCATTGATTGGCATTGTTTCTGCAGAGGAAGAAGATGCTATTTCATCATGAGTGACTGTGTTGTCTTCTGTTGTTTCTGCAGTGGAAGTAGAGACTATTGCGCATCAAGAGTGGCTGCACTGATTTTGGTTGTTTCTACGGTGGAAGTAGAATCTTTTGCATCAGGAAAGGCTGCACTGTTTGGGGTTGTTTCTGTTGTGGAAGTAGAGGCTATTGCATCACAAGTGACTGCACTGTTTTTGGGTTGTTTCTGCACTAGGAGTAGAGACAATTGCATCATAAGTGGCTGAACTGTTTGAGGTTGTTTCTGCAGTGGAGGTAGAGGCTATTGCACATTGAGTAACTGCATTGTTTCATGTCATTTCTGCAGAGTAAGTAGAGGCTTTTGCATCATGACTGACTGTGCACCATAAGTGTCAGAACTGTTTGGGGTTGTTTCTGAGGTAGAAATAGAGGCTACTGCATCACAAGTGACTGCACTGCTTGCAGTTGTTTCTGCAGTGGAAGTAGAGGCTATTGCATCACAAGTGACTGCACTGTTTTTGGGTTGTTTCTGCACTAGAAGTAGAGACAATTGCATCATAAGTGGCTGAACTGTTTGAGGTTATTTCTGCAGTGGAGGTAGAGGCTATTGCACATCGAGTGACTGCATTGTTTCATGTCATTTCTGCAGAGTAAGTAGAGGCTTTTGCATCATGAGTGACTGTGCACCATAAGTGTCAGAACTGTTTGGGGTTGTTTCTGAGGTAGAAATAGAGGCTATTACATCACAAGTGGCTACACTGTTTGAGGTTGTTTCTGCAGTGGAGGTACAGGCTATTGCACCATGAGAGATTGCAGTGCTTTGGTTTTTTTTCCTACTGTGGAAGTAGAGGCTATTGTATCATGAATGACTGTACAGTTTGGGGTTGTTTCTGCAGTGAAAGTGGATACTATTGTATCATGTGTGACTGCATTGTTTGGGGTTGTTTCTGCAGTGGAAGTAGATGATATTTCATCATGAATGTCTGTGCTGATTGGGTTGTTTCTGCAGTGGAAGTAGAGGCTATTACATCATAAGAGACTGCATATCAAGAGCAGCTGAACTTTTTGGTGCTGATTCCGCAGTGGAAGTAGAGGCTATTGCATCACAAGTGACTTCACTGTTTGGGGTTGTTACTTCAGAGGCAGTAGAGACTATTACATCATGAGTTGCTTCATTGTTTGGGGATGTTTCTGCAGTGGAGGTACAGGATATTGCATCATGACTGACTGCACTGTTTGGGTTTTTTTCTGCTGTGGAAATAGAAACTATTGCATCATGAGTCACTGCACTGTTTGAGGTTATTTCTGCAGTGTAAGCAGAGGCTATTGGATCATAGGAGACTGCTTTTTTGTGGTTGTTTATGCAGTGGAAATAGAAGCTATCACATGGTGAGTGACTGCGCTGCTTGGGGTTGTTTCTGTAGTGGAAGTGGGGCTATTGCTTGATGAGTGACTGCATCATCAGTAGCAGCTGCACTATTTGATGTTGTTTCTGCAGTGGAAGGGGTGTTATTGCATCAAGAGTTACTGCTTTGTTTGGGGTTATTTCTGTAGTGGAAGTAGATTTATTTCATCATAAGTGACTGTGCTGTTTGGGGTTGTTTCTGCAGTTTAAGTAGAGGCTGCTGCATCACAAGTGACTTCACTGTTTGGGGTTGTTTCTGCAGTGGAATTAGAAGCTTTTGCACCATGCATGACTGTGCATCATGAGAGACTGCACTGCTTGGGTTTTTTCCTGCAGCAGAAGTGGAGGCTATTGCTTAATGAGTGACTGCATCATGAGTAGCAGCTGCACTATTTGGTGTTGTTTCTATAGTGGAAGTAGATGCTATTGCATAATGAGTGGCTGCACTGCTTGGGGTTGTCCATGCATTGAACGTATAGGCTATTGCATCATGAGTGACTGCATTGTTTGGGGTTGTTCTGTAGTGGAAGTAGAGGCTTTTGCAGTATGGGCAACTGTGCATTGTGAATGGCTGCACTGTTTGGGGTTGTTTCTGCTGTGGAAGTGGATGCAATTACATCATGAGTGACTGTGCTGTTTGTGGTTGTTTCCACATGCAGTGCAAGTAGAAACTATTGCATCCTGAGTGACTGCATGTTTGGGATTGTTTCTGCAGTTGAAGTAGAGGTTATTGCATTATGAATGACTGCACTGTTTGGGGTTCTATCTGCAATGGAAGTTGAAGCTTTTGCATCAAGAGTGGCTGCACTGTTTGGGGTTATTTCTGCAGTGGAAGTAGATGCTATTACATCATGAGTGGCTGCATTGTTGGGGAAGTTTCTGTAGTGGAAGCAGAGGCTATTGCATTATGAGTGACTGTGCATGATGAATGGTTGCACTGTTTTGGGTAGTTTCTGCACAAGAAGTAGATGTCACACCATGAGTGACTGCATCTTTTGGCATTGTTTCTGCAGCAGAAGTAGATGCTATTTCATCATAAGTGACTGTGCTGTTTGCAGTTGTTTCTGAAGTGGAAGTAGAATCTATAGCATCATGAGTGACTGCGCATCAAGAGTGGCTGCACTGTTTTCAGTTGTTTTTGCAGTGGAAGTAGAGGCTATTGCATCAAGAGTGGTTGCACTGTTTGGGGCTGTTTCTGTAGTGGAAGTAGAGGCTATTATATCACAAGTGGCTGCACTGTTTGAGGTTGTTTCTGCAATGGAGGGAGAGGCTGTTGCACCATGAGTGACTGCACAGTTTGGGGTTGTTTCTGCTGTGGAAGTAGAGGCTATTGAAACATGAGTGACTGCACAGTTTGGGATTGTTTCTGCATTGGAATTAGATGCTATTGCATCATGAGTGACTGCGTTATATGGGGATGTTTCTGCAGTGGAAGTAGATGGTATTTCATGATGAGTGACTGTGCTGTTTGGGATTGTTTCTGCAGTGGGTGCAGAGGCTATTGCATCACAAGTGACTTCACTGTTTGTTGTTGTTTCTGCTCTGGAAATAGAGACTATTACATCATGATTGGCTGCACTGTTAGGCATTGTTTCTGCAGTGTGGGTAGAGGCTATTGCATCATGAGTGACTGCGCATCATGAGTAGCTGAACTGTTTGGCATTGTTTCTGCAGTGGAAGTAGATGCTATTGCATCACAAGTGACTGCACTGTTTGTTGTTGTTTCTGCTTTGGAAATAGAGATTATTGCATCATGATTGGCTGCACTGTTAGGCATTGTTTCTGCAGTGAGGGTAGAGGCTATTGCATCATGAGTGACTACACTGTTTGGTGTTGTTTCTGGTGTTTAAGTAAAGGCTATTGTATTATGAGTGACTGCACTGTTTGGGGTTGTTTCTGCAGTAGAGGTAGTGGCTATTGCATCAGGAGTGATTGCACTGTTTGAGGTTGTTTCTGCAGTGTAAGCAGAGGCTATTGGATCATGGGAGACTGCATTGTTTGAGGTTGTTTCTGCAGTAGAAGTAGAGACTTTTGCATCATGAGCAGCTGCACTGTTTGGGGTTGTTTCTGCAGTGGAAGTGGATGCTATTGCATAATGAGTAACTGTGCTTTTTGGGTTTGTTTCTGTAGTTGAAGTAGAGGTTATTGCATTAAGAGCAACTGCATGGTTTGTTGTTTTTTCTGCAATGGAAGTAGGGGCTTTTGCATCATGAGTGACTGCACAGTTTGAGGTTACTTCTGCAGTGGAATTAGATGCTATTGCATCATGAGTGATTGCATTGTTTAGGGTTGTTTCTGCAATGGAAGTAGTGGTTATTGCATCATGAGTGACTGCACTGCTAGGGGTCATTTCTGTAGGGGAAGTAGCTGCATTGCATCATGAGTGACTGTGCATCATGAGTGTCTGTATGGTTTGGGGGTTGTTCTGAAGTGGAAATAGAGGTTATTGCATTACAAATGACTGCACTGTTTGGGATTTCTCTGCAAGGGAAGTAGAGGCTTTTGCATCATGAGTGACTACATGTTTGTGGTTATTTGAGCAGTGGAAGTAGATGCTATTGCATCATAAGTGACTCTACTCTTTGGGGTTGTTTCTGCAGTGGAAGTATAGGCTATTGCATCATGACTGACTGTTCATCATGAGTGGTAGCATTGTTTGGAGGTGTTTCAGCAGTGGAAGTAGATGTTATACCATGAGTGACTGCATTGTTTGGCATTGTTTCTGAAGTGGAAGTAGATGCTATTTCATCATGAGTGTGCTGTTTGCGATTGTTTCTGTAATGGAAGTAGAGTCTATAGCATAATGAGTGACTGCACATCAAGAGTGGCTGCACTGATTTGGGTTGTTACTGCAGTGGAAGTAGAGGCTATAGCATCAGGAGTTGCTGCACTGCTTGGGGTTATTTCTGTAGTCGAAGTAGATGCTATTGCATCACAAGTAACAGCACTGTTTTTGGGTTGTTTCTGCAGTAGAAGTAGAGACAACTGCATCATAAGAGGCTGCACTGTTTGAGGTTGTTTCTGAAGTGGAGGTAGAGGCTATTGCACCATGAGAGATTGCAATGCTTGGGGTTGGTTCTGCTGTGGAAGTATATGCTATTGTATCATGAGTGGCTGTATTGTTTTGGGTTGTTTCTGCAGTGTAAGTTGAGGCTTTTGCATCATGAGTGACTGTGCATCATGAGTGCCTGTACTGCTTGGGATTGTTTCTGAAGTGGACATTGATGCTATTGCATCATGAGTGCCTGCATTGTTTGTGGTTGTTTCTGCAGTGGAAGTAGAGGCTACAGCGTCATGAGTTACTGCACTGTTTGGGGTTGTTTCTGCAGTGGAGGTAGAGGATATTGCATCATTAGTGACTGCACTGTTTGGGGTTGTTTCTGTCATGGAAATAGAAGCTATTGCATCATGAGTGACTGCACTGTTTGAGGTTATTTCTGCAGTGTAAGCAGAGGCTATTTGATCATGGGAGACTGCATTGTTCATGGTTGTTTCTGCAGTGGAAGTAGAGGCTATTACATGATGAGTGACTGCATTATGAGTAGCAGCTGCACTAATTGGTGTTGTTTCTCCATTGGAAGTGGATGCTATTGCATCAAGAGTGACTGTGCTGTTTTGGGTTGTTTCTGCAGTGGAAGTAGAGGCTATTACATCAGAAGTGTCTGCATTGTTTGGGGTTGTTTCTGCAGTGGAAGTAGAGGCTATTGCATCATGAGTGGCTGCACTGTTTGGGGTTCTTTCTACAGTCAGGGTAGATGTTATTGAATCATTAGAGATTGCATTGTTTTGAGTTGTTTCTGCAGTGGAAGTAGAGGGTTTTCCATCATGAGTGACAGTGCATCATGAGTGTCTGTACTGTTTGGGGTTGTTTCTGAAGTCGAAATAGAAGCTTTTGCAGCATGAATGACTGTGTTGTTTGAGGGTTGTTTCTGCACTGGAAATAGAGGCTACTGCATCATAGGTGACTGCACTGCTTGAGGCTGTTTCTGCAGTGGAAGTAGAGGCTATTGCATCATGAGTGGCTGCACTGTTTGGTGAAGGTTCTACAGTGGAAGTAGATGCTTTTTTATGTTGAGTAACTTCACAGTTTGGGGTTGCTTGTGCAGTGGAAGTAGATGCTATTGCATCATGAGTGACTGCATTGTTTGGGGTTGTTCCTGCAGTGGAAGTAGAGATTGTCACATCATGGGTGACTGCCTGCTTTGGGTTGTTTCTGCAGTGGAAATAGAAGCTATTGCATTATGAGTGATGGCATCATGAGTTGCTGCACTGTTTGTGGCTGTTTCTGCACTCGAAGTGGATGCTATTGCATCATGAGTGACTGTGCTGTTTGGGGATGTGTCTGCATGCAGTGGATGTAGAAACTATTGCATCATAAGTGACTGCACTGTTTGGGATTGTTTCTGCAGTTGAAATAGAGGTTATTGAATTATGAATGACTGCACTGTTTGGTGTTGTTTCTGGCATGGAAGAAGAGGCTATTGCTACAAGAGTGGCTGCACTGTTTGCGGTTGTTTATGTAATGGAAGTAGTGGCTATTGCATCACAAGTGAGCGCACTGTTTTTGGGTTGTTTCTGCAGTAGAAGTAGAGACAATTGCATCATAAGTTGCTGCGCTGTTTGAGGATGATTCTGCAGTGGAGGTACAGTGTATTGCACCATGAGTGACTGCACTTTTTGTTCTTTTTTCTCCAGTGGAAGTAGACGGTACTGTGTAATGAGTGACTGCACTGTTTGAGGTTGTTTCTGCAGTGAAAGTGGATGCTATTGCATCATGAGTGACTGCGTTGTTTAGGGTTTGTTTCTGCAGTGAACGTAGAGGCTATTGCAACACAAGTGACTTCACTGATTGAGGTTGTTTCTGCAGTGGAAGTACAGACTGTTGCATAATGGGTGGCTGCACTGTTTGGGGTTGTTTCTGTAGTGGAGTTAGAGGATATTGCAGCCTGAGTGACTGCACTGTTTGGGGTTGTTTCTGCTGTTGAAATAGAAGCTGTTGCATCATGAGTGACTGCAATGTTTGAGATCATTTCTACAGTGTAAGCAGAGGCTACTAGATCATGGTAGACTAGCTTGTTTTAGGTTGTTTCTGCTGTGGAAGTAGAGGCTATCACATGATGAGTGACTGCACAGCTTGAGGTTGTTTCTGCAGAGGAAGTGGAGGCCATTGCATGATGAGTGACTGCATCATGACTAGCAGCTGCACTATTTGGTGTTGTTTCTGCAGTGGAAGTGGATGCTATTGCATCAAGAGTGACTGCTTTGTTTGGGTTTTTTTTCTGCAGTGGATGCAGATGTTATTTCATCATGAGTGGATGTGCTGTCTGGGGTTGTTTCTGCAGTGGAGGTAGAGGCTGTTGCATCACAAATGACTTCACTGTTTGGGGTTGTTTCTGCAGTGGAAGTAGAGGTTGTTGCATCATGAGTGACTGCGCATCATGAGTGGCTCCATTGTTTGGAGTTGTTTCTACAGTGGAAGTAGATGCTATTGCATAATGAGTGGCTGCACTGTTTGGGGTTGTTTCTGCATTGAAAGTAGAGGATATTGCAACAGAAGTGGCTGCACTGTTTGGGGTTCTTTCTACTGTTGAGGTAGATGCTATTATTCCATGAGTGACTGCATTGTTTTGGGTTGTTTCTGCAATGTAAGTTGAGGCATTTGCATCATGAGTGACTGTGCATCATAAGTGTCTGTACTGTTTGGTGTTGTTTCTGAAGTGGAAATAGAAGCTATTGCATCATGAGTGGCTGCACAGTTTGAGGTTATTTTTGCAGTGTAAGCAGAGGCTATTGGATCATCGGAGATTGCATTGTTTTTAGTTGTTTCTGCAGTCGAAGTAGAGGCTACTGCACTATGAGTCATTGCACTGTTTGGGGTTGTTTCTGCAGTGGAAGTAGAGGCTTTTGTATCATGAGTGACTGCACATCATGAGTGTCTGTACTGTTTGGGGTTGATTCTGAAGTGGAAATTGATGCTATTGCATCATGAGTGTCTGCATTGTTTGAGGTTGTTTTGCAGTGGAACTAGAGGCTACAGCATCATGAGTGACTGCACTGTTTGGGCTTGTTTCAGCAGTGTACACAGAGGTTATTGGAGCAAGGGAGACTGCTTTGTTTGGGGTTATTTAAGTAGAGGCTATTGCATGATGAGTGACTGCATCGTGAGTAGTAGCTGCACTAAGTGGTTTTGTTTCTCTAGTGAAAGTGGATGTTCTTGGATCAAGAGTGACTGCATTGTTTGGAGTTATTTCTGCAGAGGAAGTCGATGTTATTTCATCATGACTGATTGTGCTGTTTGCGGTTGTTTCTGCAGTGGAAGTAAAGGCTATTGTATCATGAGTGACTGTGCATCATGACTGACTGCTGTTTGGGGTTGTTTCTGCAGTGGAAGTAGAGGCTGTTGCATCACTAGTGACTTCACTGTCTGGGGTTGTTTTGCCAGAGGAAGTAGTGGCTATTGCATCTTGAGTGGCTGCACTGTTTGGGGTTCTTTCTACAGTCGAGGTAGATGCTATTGTATCATGAGTGACTGAATTGTTTCGGGTTGTTTCTGCAGTTTAAGTCGAGACTTTTGCGTCATGAGTGACTGTGCATCATGAGTGTCTGTACTGTTTGGGGTTGTTTCTGCAGTGGAAATATAGGCTACTGCATCATAAGTGACTGCACTGCTTGGGGTTGGTTCTGCAGTGGAAGTAGAGGCAATTGCATCATGAGTGGCTGCACTGTTTGTGGATGTTACTGCAGAGGCAGTAGATGCTATTGGATCTTGAGTTACTTCACTGTTTCGGGAAGTTTATGCAGTGGAATGATGATATTACATCATGAGTGACTGAATTGTTTGGGGTTGTTTCTGCAGTGGAAGTAGAGACTGTTGCATCATGGCTGACTGCCTTGCTTTGGGTTGTTTCTGCCTATAAAATAGAAGCTACTGCATCATGAGTGACTGCATAATGAATAGCTGTACTGTTTTGGGTTGATTCTGTAGTGGAAGAGGAAGCTGTTGCATAGTAAGTGACTGTGCTGTTGGAGTTGTGTCTGCATGCAGTGGAAGTAGAAACTATTGCATCATGAGTGACTGCACTGTTTGGTTTTTTTCTGCCATGGAAGTAGATGCTATTGCATCAAGAGTGTCTGTACTGTTTGGTGTTGTTTCTGTAGTGGAAATAGACGCTATTGCATCATGAGTGACTTCACAGTTTGAGGTTATTTCTGCAGTGTAAGCAGAGGCTATTGGATCATCAGAGATTGCATTGTTTGGGATTGTTTCTGCAGTCAAAGTAGAGGCGACTGCACTATGAGTCATTGCACTGTTTGGGGTTGTTTCTGCAGAGAAGTAGAGGCTTTTGCATCATGAGGGACTGTGCATCATGAGTGTCTGTACTGTTTGGGGTTGATTCTGAAGTGGAAATTGATGCTATTGTATCATGAGTGTCTGCATTGTTTGAGGTTGTTTTGCAGTGGAACTAGAGGCTACAGCATCATGAGTGACTGCACTGTTTGGGTTTGTTTCTGCAGTGTACGCAGAGGTTATTGGATTGAGGGAGACTGCATTGTTTGAGGTTGTTTCTGCAGTGGAATTAGAGGCTATTGCATGATGAGTGACTACATCATGAGTAGCAGCTGCGCTAAGAGGTTTTGTTTCTCTAGTGAAAGTGGATGCCCTTGGATCAGGAGTGACTGCTTTGTTTGGAGTTATTTCTGCAGAGGAAGTAGATGTTATTTCATCATGACTGATTGTGCTGTTTGTGGTTGTTTCTGCAGTGGAAGTAAAGGCTATTGTATCATGAGTGACTGTGCATCATGAGTGGCTCCACTGTTTGGAGTTGTTTCTACAGTGGAAGTAGATGCTATTGCATAATGAGTGGCTGCATTGTTTGGGGTTGTTTCTGCTTTGAAAGTAGAGGGTATTACATCATGTGTGGCTGCACTGTTTGGGTTTCTTTCTACAGTCGAGGTAGACGCTATTGTATCATGAGTGACTGCATTGTTTCATGCTGTTTCTGCAGTGTAAATAGAAGCATTGCATCATGAGTGACAGTGTATCATGATTGTCTCTACTGTTTGAGGTTGTTTCTGAATTGGAAATAGATGCTATTGCATCAAGAGTGGCTGCACTGTTTGGGGTTGTTTATGTAGTGTAAGTAGAGGCTATTGCATTACAAGTAACAGCACTGTTTTTGGGTTGTTTCTGCAGTAGAAGTAGAGACAACTGCATCATAAGAGGCTGCACTGTTTGAGGTTGTTTCTGAAGTGGAGGTAGAGGCTATTGCACCATGAGAGATTGCAATGCTTGGGGTTGGTTCTGCTGTGGAAGTAGATGCTATTGTATCATGAGTGGCTGCATTGTTTCGGGTTGTTTCTGCAGTGTAAGTTGAGGCTTTTGCATCATGAGTGACTGCACTGTTTGGGGTTGTTTCTGCAGTGGAGGTAGAGGATATTGCATCATTAGTGACTGCACTGTTTGGGGTTGTTTCTGTCATGGAAATAGAAGCTATTGCATCATGAGTGACTGCACTGTTTGAGGTTATTTCTGCAGTGTAAGCAGAGGCTATTTGATCATGGGAGACTGCATTGTTCATGGTTGTTTCTGCAGTGGAAGTAGAGGCTATTACATGATGAGTGACTGCATTATGAGTAGCAGCTGCACTAATTGGTGTTGTTTCTCCAGTAGAAGTGGAGTGTAATGCATCAAGAGTGACTGTGCTATTTTGGGTTGTTTCTGCAGTGAAAGTAGAGGCTATTACATCAGAAGTGTCTGCATTGTTTGGGGTTGTTTCTGCAGTGGAAGTCGAGACAATTGCATCATGAGTGGCTGCACTGTTTGGGGTTCTTTCTACAGTCAGGGTAGATGCTATTGAATCATTAGAGATTGCATTGTTTTGAGTTGTTTCTGCAGTGGAAGTAGAGGGTTTTCCATCATGAGTGACAGTGCATCATGAGTGTCTGTACTGTTTGGGGTTGTTTCTGAAGTGGAAATAGATGCTTTTGCAGCATGAATGACTGTGTTGTTTGAGGGTTGTTTCTGCACTGGAAATAGAGGCTACTGCATCATAAGTGACTGCACTGCTTGAGGCTGTTTCTGCAGTGGAAGTAGTGGCTATTGCATAATGAGTGGCTGCATTGTTTGGGGTTGTTTCTGATTTGAAAGCAGAGGGTATTACATCATGTGTGGCTGCACTGTTTGGGTTTCTTTCTACAGTTGAGGTAGATGCTATTGTATCATGAGTGACTGCATTGATTCATGTTGTTTCTGCAGTGTAAATAAAAGCACTGCATCATGAGTGACAGTGCATCATGAGTGTCTCTACTGTTTGAGGTTGTTTCTGAAATGGAAATCAATGCTATCGCATCATGAGTGTCTGCGTTGTTTGGGGTTGTTTCTGCATTGGAAGTAGAGACTATTGCTTCATGGGTGACAGCCAGCTTTGTGTTATTTCTGCAGTGGAAACAGAGGTTGTTCCATCGTGAATGACTGCATCATGAGCAGCTGCACTGTTTGGGCTTGGTTCTGCAGTTGATGTGGATGCTTTTGCATAATGAGTGACTGTGCTGCTTGGGGTTATTTCTGCATGCAGTGGAAGTAGAAACTATTGCGTCATGAGTGACTGCACTGTTTGGGATTGTTTCTGTAGTTGAAGTAGAAGTTATTTCATCATGAGTGACTGTGCTGTCTGGAGTTGTTTCTGCAGTGCAGGTAGAGGCTGTTGCATCACAAGTAACTTCACTGAGGTTGTTTCTGCAGTGGAAGTAGAGGTTGCTGCATCATGAGTGACTGTGCATCATGAGTGGCTACACTGTTTGGAGTTGTTTCTACAGTTGAAGTAGATGCTATTGCATAATGAGTGGCTGTACTGTTTGGGGTTGTTTCTGCATTGAAAGTAGAGAATATTGCATCATGAGTGGCTGCACTGTTTGGGGTTCTTTCTACTGTTGAGGTAGATGCTATTATTCCATGAGTGACTGGATTGTTTTGGGTTGTTTCTGCAGTGTAAGTTGAGGCATTTGCATTATGAGTGACTGTGCATCATAAGTGTCTGTACTGTTTGGTGTTGTTTCTGTAGTGGAAATAGACACTATTGCATCATGAGTGACTTCACAGTTTGAGGTTATTTCTGCAGTGTAAGCAGAAGCTATTGGATCATCAGAGATTGCATTGTTTGGGGTTGTTTCTGCAGTGGAAGTAGAGGCATTTGCATCATGAGTGACTGTGCATCATGAGTGTCTGTACTGTTTGGGGTTGATTCTGAAGTGGAAATTGATGCTATTGTATCATGAGTGTCTGCATTATTTGAGGTTGTTTTGCAGTGGAACTAGAGGCTACAGCATCATGAGTGACTGCACTGTTTGGGGTTGTTTCTGCAGTGTACGCAGAGGTTATTGGATCAAGGGAGACTGCATTGTTTGAGGTTGTTTCTGCAGTGGAATTAGAGGCTATTGCATGATGAGTGACTGCATCGTGAGTAGCAGCTGCACTAAGTGGTTTTGTTTCTCTAGTGAAAGTGGATGCCCTTGGATCAAGAGTGACTGCGTTGTTTGGAGTTATTTCTGCAGAGGAAGTAGATGTTATTTCATCATGACTGATTGTGCTGTTTGCGGTTGTTTCTGCAGTGGCAGTAAGGGCTATTGTATCATGAGTGGCTGTGCATCATGAGTGGCTCCACTGTTTGTAGTTGTTTCTACAGTGGAAGTAGATGCTATTGCATAATTAGTGGCTGCATTGTTTGGGGTTGTTTCTGCTTTGAAAGTAGAGGGTATTGCATCATGTGTGGCTGCACTGTTTGGGTTTCTTTCTACAGTCGAGGTAGATGCTATTGTATCATGAGTGACTGCATTGTTTCATACTGTTTCTGCAGTGTAAATAGAAGCATTGCATCATGAGTGACAGTGTATCATGAGTGTCTCTACTGTTTGAGGTTGTTTCTGAATTGGAAATAGATGCTATTGCATCATGAGTGTCTGCATTGTTTGGGGTTGTTTCTGCAGTGGAAGTAGAGACTATTGCATCATGAGTGACTGCCAGCTTTGTGTTATTACTGCAGTGGAAACAGAGGCTGTTCCATCATGAATGACTGCATCATGAGCAGCTGCACTGTTTGGGGTTGGTTCTGCAGTTGATGTGGATGCTTTTGCATCATGAGTGACTGTGCTGCTTGGGGTTATTTCTGCATGCAGTGGAAGTACAAACTATTGCATTGTGAGTGACTGCACTGTTTGGGATTGTTTCTGTAGTTGAAGTAGAGGTTATCTCATTATGAGAGACTGCACGGTTTGGGGTTGTTTCTGCAATGGTAGTAGAGGCTTTTGCATCATGAGTAACTGTACATTTTGATGTTATTTCTGCAGTGGATTTAGATGCTATTGCATCGTGAGTGATTGCATTGTTTGGGGTTGTTTCTGCAGTGGAAGTAGAGGCTATTGCATCATGAGTGACTGCACTGCTAGGGGTCATTTCTGCATGGAAAGTAGAGGCATTGCATCTAGAGTGACTGTGCATCATGAGTGTCTGTAAGGTTTGGGGTTGTTTCTGAAGTGGAAATAGAGGTTATTGCATTATGAAAGACTACACTGTTTGGGGTTTCTCTGCAATGGAAGTAGATGCTATTGCATCGTGAGTGACTGCATTGTTTGGGGGTTGTTTCTGCAGTGGAAGGATATGCTATTGCATCATGAGCGACTGTGCATCATGAGCGATAGCACTGTTTGGGGGTGTTTCTGCAGTGGAAGTAGATGTTATACCATGAGTGACTGCATTGTTTGGCATTGTTTCTGTTGTGGAAGTAGATGCTATTTCATCATGAGTGACTGTTCTGTTTGCGGTTGTTTCTAAAGTAGAAGTAGATGCTATTGCATCTGAGTGACTGTGCATCAAGCATGGCTGCACTGATTTTGTTTGTTACTGCAGTGGAAGTAGAGTCTATTGCATGAAGAGTTGCTGCACTGCTTGGGGTTATTTCTGTAGTGGAAGTAGAGGCTATTGCATCACAAGTGACAGCACTGTTTTTGGGTTGTTTCTGCAGTAGAAGTAGAGACAGCTGCATCATAAGAGGCTGCACTGTTTGAGGTTGTTTCTGAAGTGGAGGTAGAGGCTATTCACCATGAGTCACTACACTGCTTGGGGTTTGTTCTGCTGTGGAAGTAGATAGTATTGTATCATGAGTGACTGCATTGTTTCTGGTTCTTTCTGTAATGGTGGTAGAGGATATGGCATCATGAGTGACTGTACTGTTTGGGGTTGATTCTGCTGTGGCAATAGAAGCTATTGTATCATGAGTGACTGCACTGTTTGAGGTTATTTCTGCAGTGTAAGCAGAGGCTATTGGATCATGGGAGACTGCATTGTTTGGGGCTGTTTCTGCAGTGGAAATAGAGGCTATTACATGATGAATGACTGCATTATAAGTAGCAGCTGCACTAATTGGTGTTGTTTCTCCAGTGGAAGTAGATGCTATTGCATCAAGAGTGACTGTGTTGTTTGGGGTTGTTTCTGCAGTGGAAGTAGAGGCTATTGCATCATGAGTGGCTGCACTGTTTGGGGTTCTTTCTACTGTCAGGGAAAATGTTATTGTATCATGAGTGATTGCAATGTTTGAGGTTGCTTCTGCAGTTTAAGTAGAGACTTTTGCATCATGAGTTACTGTGCATCATGAATTTCTGTACTGTTTGAGGTTGTTTCTGCAGTGGAAATATATGCTACTGCATCATAAGTGACTGCACTGCTCAGGGATGTTTCTGCAGTGGAAGAGAATGCTATTGCATCATGATTGACTGCATTGTTTGGGGTTATTTCTGCAGTGGAAGTAGAGACTGTCACATCATGGGTGACTGCCCTCCTTGCTTTGTTTCTGCAGTGGAAATAGAGGCTATTGCATCATGACTGACTGCACTGTTTGAGGATGTTTCTGTAGTGGAAATAGAGACTATTGCATCATGAGTGACTGCATTCTGAGTAGCTGCACTGTTTTGGGTTGTTTCTGCAGAGGAAGTGGATGCTATTGCGTCATGAGTGACTGTGCTGTTGGATGTTGTTTCTGCATGCTGTGGCTGTAGAAACTATTGCATCATAAGTGACTGCACTGTTTGGGATTGTTTCCATTATTGAAATAGAGGTTATTGAATTATGAATGACTGCACTGTTTGGGGTTATTTCTGCCATGGAAGTAGAGGCTATTGCATCAACAGTGGCTGCACTGTTTGGGGTTGTTTATCCAGTGGAAGTAGAGGCTATTGCATCACAAGCAAGTGCACTGTTTTGGGGTTGTTTCTGCAGTAGAAGTAGAGACAATTGCATCATAAGTGGCTGCACTGTTTGAGGTTGTTTCTGCAGTGGAGGTAGATGGTATTGCACCATGAGTGACTGCACTTTTTGTTCTTGTTTTGCTGTGGAAGTAGAGTCTACTGTATCATGAGTGACTGCGTTGTGTGGGGTTGTTTCAGCAGCGAAAGTAGAGGCTATTGCATCATGAGTGACTGCACTATTTGTCCTTG
The DNA here is from genome assembly GCA_016271365.2 of Neoceratodus forsteri. Taxonomy (NCBI): domain Eukaryota; kingdom Metazoa; phylum Chordata; order Ceratodontiformes; family Ceratodontidae; genus Neoceratodus; species Neoceratodus forsteri. The sequence continues at coordinate 868,631,502 of CM028130.1, forward strand.
TTTCTCCTGTGGAAGTAGACACTATTGTGTTATGAGTGACTGCACTGTTTGAGGTTTTTTCTGCAGTGTAAGTGGATGCTATTGCATCATGAGTGTCTGCATTGTTTGGGGTTGTTTCTGCAGTGAAAGTAGAGGCTATTGCATCACAAGTGACTTCACTGATTGAGGTTGTTTCTGCAGTGGAAGTACAGACTGTTGCATAATGGGTGGCTGCACTGTTTGGTGTTGTTTCTGCAGTGGAGTTAGAGGATATTGCATCATGAGTGACTGCACTGTTTGGGGTTGTTTCTGCTGTGGAAATAGAAGCTAGTGCATCATGAGTGACTGCACTGTTTGAGGTTATTTCTGCAGTGCAAGCAGAGGCTATTGGATCATTAAAGAATGCATTCTTTTAGGTTGTTTCTGTAGTGGAAGTAGAGGCTATCACATGAGTGACTGCACTGTTTGGGGTTGTTTCTGCTGTGGAAGTGGATGCCATTGCATGATGAGTGACTGCATCATGAGTTGCAGCTGCACTATTTGGTGTTGTTTCTGCAGTGGAAGTGGATGCTATTGCAGCAAGAGTGACTGCTTTGTTCGGGTTTTTTTCTGCAGGGGATGTAGATGTTATTTCATCATGAGCGACTGTGGTGTCTGGGGTTGTTTTGGCAGTGGAGATAGAGGTTGTTGCATCACAAGTGACTTCACTGGGTTTGTTTCTGCAGTGGAAGTAGAGGCTGTTGCATAATGGGGGACTACACTATTTGGTGTTGGTTCTGCATTAAAAGTAGATGCTATTGCATCATGAGTGGTTGCACTGTTTAGGCTTCCTTCTACAGTCGTGGTAGATGCCTTTGTATCATGAGTGACTGCATTGTTTTGGGTTGTTTGTGCAGTGAGTGTAGAGGCATTTGCATCATGAGTGACTGTGCATCATAAGTGCCTTTACTGTTTGGGGTTGTTTCTGAAGAGGAAGAGGATCTTATTGCATCGTAAGTGACGGGTCTGTTTGGAGTTGTTTCTGCATGCAGTGGACGTATAAACTATTTCATCATGAGTGACTGCACTGTTTGGGATTATTTCTGCAGTTGAAGTAGAGGTTATTCCTTTATGAATGACTGAACTGTTTGGAATTGTCTCTGCAATGAAAATAGAGGCATTTGTATCATGAGTGACTGCACTGTTTGGGGTTATTTCTGTAATGGAAGTAGATGCTATTGCATCATGAGTGACAGCATTGTCTGGGTTGTTTCTGCAGTCCAATTAGAGGCTATTGCATCATGGGTGACAGTGCATCATGAGTGGAAGCACTGTTTGTGGTTGTTTCCACAGAGGATGTAGATGTTAAACAATGACTGACTGCATTGACTGGCATTTTTTCTGCCATGGAAGAAGATGCTATTTCATCATGAGTGACTGTGCTGTTTGTGGTTGTTTCTGCAGTGGAAGTTGAGACTATTGCATCATGAGTGAGTGCGCATCAAGAGTGGCTTCACTAATTTTGGTTATTTTTGCAGTGGAAGTATAGGCTATTGCATTAGGAGTGGCTGCACTGTTTGGGGTTGTTTGTGTAGTGGAAGAAGAGACTATTGCATCACAAGTGACTGCACTGTTTTTGGGCTGGTTCTGCAGTAGAAGTAGAGACAATTACATCATAAGTGGCTGCAGTGTTTGAGGTTGTTTCTGCAGCAGAGGTAGAGGCTATGGCACAATAAGTGACTGCATTGTTTTGGGTTGTTTCCACAGAGTAAGTAGAGGCTTTTGCATCATGAGAGACTGTGCACCATGACTGTCTGTACCTTTTGAGGTTGTTTCTGAAGTGGAAATTGATGCTATTGCATCATGAGTGTCTGTGTTGTACGGGGTTATTTCTGCAGTGGAAGTAGAGGCTACAGCATCATGAGTGTCTGCACTGTTTGGGGTTGTTTCTGCAGTGGATTTAGAGGACATTGCATCATGAGTGACAGCACTGTTTGAGGTTGTTTCTGCCATGGAAGCAGAGGCTATTGCATCAAGTGTGGCTGCACTGTTTGGAGTGGTTTATGTAGTGGAAGTAGAGGCTATTGCATCACAAGCGAGTGCACTGTTTTTTGTTTTTTTTCTGCAGTAGAAGTAGAGACAATTGCATCATGAGTGACAGCACTTTTTAGGCTTCTTTATCCTTTGGAAGTAGAGGCTATTGTGTCATGAGTGAATGCACTTTTTTAGTTTGTTTCTGCAGTGGAAGTGGATGCTATTGCATCATGAGTGACTGCATTGTTTGGGGTTATTTCTGCAGTAAAAGTAGAGGCTTTTGCATCTTGAGTGACTGTGCATCTTGAGTAGCTGAACTGTTTGGGGTTTTTTCTGCAGTGGAAGTAGAGACTATTGCATAATGAGTGGCTGCATTGTTTGGGGTTGTTTCTGCAGTGGTGATAGTGGATATTGCATCATGTGTGACTGCACTGTTTGTGGTTGTTTCTGCTGTGGAAATATTAGCTATTGTATCATGAGTGACTGCACTGTTTGAGGTTATTTCAGCAGAGTAAGCAGAGGCTATTGGATCATGGGAGACTGCTTTGTATGAGGTTGTTTCTGCAGTGGAAGTAGAGGCTATCGCATGATGATTGACTGCACTGCTTGGGGTTGTTTCTGCAGTGGAAGTGGAGGCCATTGCTTGATGAGTGACTGCATCATGAGTAGCAGCTGCACTATTTGGTGATGTTTCTGCAGTGGAAGTGGATGCTATTGCATCAAGACTGACTGTTTTGTTTGGGTTTTATTCTGCAGTGCATGTAGATTTTATTTCATCATAAGTGACTGTGCTGTCTGGGTTTGTTTCTACAGTGGAAGTAGAGACTTTTGCATCAGAAGTGACTTCACTGATTGGGCTTGTTTCTGCAGTTGAAGTATAGGCTATTGCATCATGAGTGACTGTGCATCATGAGTGGCATCTCTGTTTGGAGTTGTTTCTACAGTGGAAGTAGATGGTATTGCATAATGAATGACTGCACTGTTTGGGGTTGTTTCTGCATTGAAAGTATTGGCTATTGCATCATGAGTGGCTGCACTGTTTGGGGTTCTTTCTGCAGTCGAGGTAGATGCAGTTGTATCATGAGTGACTGTAATGTTTCGAGTTGTTTCTGCAGTGTAAGTAGAAGCATTGCATCATGAGTGACAGTGCATCGTGAGTGTCTCTACTGTTTGAGGTTGTTTCTGAAGTGGAAATGGATGCTATTGCATCATGAATGTCTGCATTGTTTGGGGTTGCTTCTGCAGTGGAAGTAAAGGCTATTGCATCATGAGTGACTGCATCATGAGTAGCTGCACTGTTTGGGGTTGTTTCTGCAGTTGAAGGGAATGCTATTGCATCATTAAGTGACTGTGCAGTTTAGGGTTGTTTCTGCATGCAGTGGAAGTAGAACCTATTGCATCGTGAGTGACTGCACTGTTTGGTATTGTTTCTGCAGTTGTAGTAGAGGTGATTGCATTATGAATTACTGCACTGGCTGGGTTGTATCTGCAATGGAAGTATAGGCTTTTGCACCATAAGTGACTGCTCTGTTTGGGGTTATTTCTGCAGTGGAAGTAGATGCTTTTGCATCATTAGTGACTGCATTGTTTGGGGTTGTTTCTGCAGTGGAAGTAGAGGCTATTGTATCATGAGTAACTGTGTATCATGAGTGGTAGCACTGTTTGGGGTTGTTTCTGCAGTGGAAGTAGATGTTATACCATGAGTGACTGCATTGTTTGGCATTGTTTCTTCAGTGGAAGTAGATGATATTTCTTCGTGAGTGACTGTGCAGTTAGCTGTTATTTCTGCAGTGGAAGTATAGGCTATTGCATCATGAGTGGCTGCACAATTCATGATGTTTCTGCAGTGGAAGAAGATGCTAATGCATCAGGAGGTGCTGCACTGTTTGGGGTTGTTTCTGTAGTGGAAGTAGAGGCTATTGCATCACAAGTGAGTGCACTGTTTTTCGGTTGGTTCGGCAGTAGAAGTAGAGACAGTTGCTCCATAAATGGCTGCACTGTTTGAAGTTGTTTCTGCAGCGGAGGTAGAGGCTATTGCACAATAGGTGGCTGCATTGTTTTGGATTGTTTCTACAGAGTAAGTAGAGGCTTTTGCATCATGAGTGGTTGTGCACCATGAGTGTCTGTACTGTTTGGGGTTGTTTCTGAAGTGGAAATTGATGCTATTGCATGATGAGTGTCTGTGTTGTTTGGGGTTATTTCTACAGTGGAAGTTGAGACTACAGCATCATGAGTGTCTGCACTGTTTGGGGTTGTTTCTGGAGTGGATTTAGAGGATATTGCATCATGAGTGACTGCACTTTTTGGGCTTATTTCTGCTGTGGAAGAAGACACTCTTGTGTCATGAGTGACTGAACTCTTTGAGGTTGTTTCTGCAGTGTAAGTGGATGCTATTGCATCATGAGTGACTCCGTTGTTAGGGGTTCTTTCTGCAGTGAAAGTAGAGGCTATTGCATCATGAGTGACTGAGCATCATCAGTAGCTGAACTGTTTGGGGTTGATTCTGCAGTGGAAGTACAGGCTATTGCATCATAAGTGACTTCACTGATTGGGGTTGTTTCTGCAGTGGAAGTAGAGACTATTGCCTCATGAGTGGCTGCACTGTTTAGGTTGTTTCTGCTGTGGAAATAGAAGCTATTGCATCATGAGTGACTGCACTGTTTGAGGTTATTTCTGCAGTGTAAGCAGAGTCTTTGCATCATGAGTGACTGCATTGTCTGGGTTGTTTCTTTAGTGGAAGTAGAGGTTATTGCATCATGAGTGACTGTGCATCATGAGTGGTAGCACTGCTTAGTGTTGTTTCCACAGTGGAAGTAGATGTTCTACGATGAGTGACTGCATTGTTTGGCATTGTTTCTACAGTGGAAGAAGATGCTATTCCTTTATGAGTGACTGTGCAGTTTGCGGGTGTTTCTGCAATGGAAGTAAAGGCTATTGCATCTTGAGTGGCTGCACTGTTCGGGATGTTTCTGCAGAGGAAGAAGATGCTATTGCATCTTGAGTAACTTCACTGTTTGGGGTTGTTTCCGTAGTGGCAGTAGAGGCTTTTGCATTATGTGCTACTGTGCATCATTAGTGGGTACACTGTTTGACGTAGTTTCTGCAGTGGAAATAGATGCTATTATATCATGAGTGACTACATTGTTTGGGGTTGTTTCTGCAGTGGCAGTGGAGACTGTCACATCATGGGTGATGGCCCTGCTTTGGTTTCTTTCTGCAGTGGAAATGGAGGCCATTGCATTATGAGTGACTGCATCATGAGTAGCTGCACTGCTTGGGGTTGTTTCTGCAGTGGAAGTTGACAGTATTGCATCGTAAGTGACTGTGCTGTTTGCAGTTGTAGAGGCTTTTGCATCACGATTGACTGCACTGTTTAGGGTTATTTCTGCGCTGGAAGTACATGCTATTGTATCATGAGTGACTGCATTGTTTGGGTTGTTTCTGCACTGGAAGTAGAGGCTGTTGTATCATGAGTAACTGGGCATCATGATTGGAAGCACTGTTTGGGGTTGTTTCTGCAGTGGAAGTAGATTTCATACCATGAATGACTACAATGTTTGGATTCTTACTGTTGTGTCAAGAGTGACTTCTTTGTTTGGGTTTTATTCTGCAGTTCATGTAGATTTTATTTCATCATACGTGACTGTGCTGTCTGGGTTTGTTTCTGCAGTGGAAGTAAATGCTTTTGCATTGTAAGTGACTGCATCATGAGTAGCTGCACTGTTTTGGGTTGTTTCTGCAGTGGAAGTAGAGGCTATTGCATCATGAGTGACTGTGCATCATGAGTGGCTCCTCTGGAGTTGTTTCTACAGTGGAAGTATATGCTACTGCATAATGAGTGGCTGCACTGTTTGGGGTTGTTTCTGCATTGAAAGTAGATGCTATTGCATCATGAGTGACTGCATTGTTTGGGTTGTTTCTGCACTGGAAGTAGAGGCTGTTGTATCATGAGTAACTGTGCATCATGAGTGGTAGCACTGTTTGGGGTTGCTTCTGCAGTGGAAGTAGATTTTATACCATGAGTGACTACAATGCTTGGATTGTCTCTGCAGTGGAAGTAAAAGCTATTGCATCATGAGTGACTTCACGTCAAGAGTGACTGCACTGATATTAGTTGTTTCTGCTGTGGAAGTAGAGGCTATTGCATCAGGAGTGGCTGCACTGTTCTTGGGTTGTTTCTACAGTAGAAGTAGAGACAATTGCATCTTAAGTAGCTGCGGTATTTGTGGTTGTTTCTGCAGTGGAAGAAGAGGCTATTGCATCATGAGTGACTGCATTGTTTGGGGTTATTTCTGCTGTGGAAGTAGAGTCTATTGTCTCATGAGTGACTGCATGTTTGGGGTTGTGTCTACAGTGGAAGTGAATGCCATTGCATCAAGAGTGACTACTTTGTTTGGGGTTATTTCTGCAGTGGAAGTAGATTTTATTTCATCATGTGTATCTGAACAGTTTGGGGTTGTTTCTGCAGTTGAACTGGATGCTATTGCATCAAGAGTGACTGTGTTGTTTGTGGTTATTTCTGCAGTGGAAGTAGATGCTATTGCATCATGAGTGACTGCATTGTCTGGGCTGTTTCTGCAGTGGAAGTAGGGGCTATTGCATCATGAGTGACTGTGCATCATGAGTTGTAGCACTGTTTGGGGTTATTTACGCAGTTGAAGTAGATGTTATACCATGAGTGACTGCATTGTTTGGGAATGTTTCAGCAGTGGAAGAAGATGCTGTTTCATCATGAGTGACTGTGCTGTTTGAGTTTGTTTCTGCAGTGGAAGTAGAGGCTATTGCATCAGGAGGTGCTGCACTGTTTGGGGTTGTTTCTGTAGTGGAAGTAGATGCTATTGCATCACAAGTGAGTGCACTGTTTTTCGTTGGTTCGGCAGTAGAAGTAGAGACAGTTGCACCATAAGTGGCTGCACTGTTTGAAGTTGTTTCTGCAGCGGAGGTAGAGGCTATTGCACAATAGGTGGCTGCATTGTTTTGGGTTGTTTCTACAGAGTAAGTAGAGGCTTTTGCATCATGAGTGGCTGTACACCATGAGTGTCTGCACTGTTTGGGGTAGTTTCTGAAGTGGAAATTGATGTTATTGCATCATGAGTGTCTGTGTTGTTTGGGGTTATTTCTGCAGTGGAAGTTGAGACTACAGCATCATGACTGTCTGCACTGTTTGGGGTTGTTTCTGGAGTGGATTTAGAGGATATTGCATCATGAGTGACTGCACTGTTTGGAGTTGTCTCTGACATGGAAGTAGAGGCTGTTGCATCAGGAGTTTCTGCAACGTTTGGTTTTGTTTATGTAGTGGAAGAAGGGACTATTGCATCATGAGTGACTGCACTTTTTGGGCTTGTTTCTGCTGTGGAAGAAGACACTCTTGTGTCATGAGTGACTGAACTCTTTGAGGTTGTTTACGCAGTGTAAGTGGATGCTATTGCATCATGAGTGACTCCGTTGTTAGGGGTTATTTCTGCAGTGAAAGTAGAGGCTATTGCATCATGAGTGACTGAGCATCATCAGTAGCTGAACTGTTTGGGGTTGATTCTGCAGTGGAAGTACAGGCTATTGCATCATAAGTGACTTCACTGATTGGGGTTGTTTCTGCAGTGGAAGTAGAGACTATTGCATCATGAGTGGCTGCACTGTTTGGGTTGTTTCTGCTGTGGAAATAGAAGCTACTGCACTGTTTGAGGTTATTTCTGCAGTGTAAGCAGAGTCTTTGCATCATGAGTGACTGCATTGTCTGGGTTGTTTCTTTAGTGGAAGTAGAGGTTATTGCATCATGAATGACTGTGCATCATGAGTGGTAGCACTGCTTGGTGTTGTTTCTACAGTGGAAGTAGATGTTCTACGATGAGTGACTGCATTGTTTGGCATTGTTTCTACAGTGGAAGAAGATGCTATTCCTTTATGAGTTACTGTGCAGTTTGCAGGTGTTTCTGCAGTGGAAGTAAAGGCTATTGCATCTTGAGTGGCTGCACTGTTCGGGATGTTTCTGCAGAGGAAGAAGGTGCTATTGCATTTTGAGTAACTTCACTGTTTGGGGTTGTTTCTGTAGTGGAAGTAGAGGCTTTTGCATTATGTGCTACTGTGCATCATTAGTGGGTACACTGTTTGACGTAGTTTCTGCAGTGGAAATAGATGCTATTATATCATGAGTGACTGCATTGTTTGGGGTTGTTTCTGCAGTGGCAGTGGAGACTGTCGCATCATGGGTGATGGCCCTGCTTTGGGTTCTTTCTGCAGTGGAAATGGAGGCCATTGCATCATGAGTGACTGCATCATGAGTAGCTGCAATGCTTGGAGTTGTTTCTGCAGTGGAAGTCGACGGTATTGCATCGTAAGTGACTGTGCTGTTTGCAGTTGTTTCTGCATGCAGTGGAAGTAGAAACTATTGCATCATGAGTGACTGCTCTGTTTGGGATTGTTTCTGCAGTTGAATTAGAAGTGATTGCATTGTGAATGACTACTCTGGTAGGAGTTGTCTCTGAGAAGGCAGTAGAGGCTTTTGCATCATGAGTGACTGCACTGTTTAGGGTTATTTCTGCACTGGAAGTACATGCTATTGTATCATGAGTGACTGCATTGTTTGGGTTGTTTCTGCACTGGAAGTAGAGGCTGTTGTATCATGAGTAACTGGGCATCATGATTGGTAGCACTGTTTGGAGTTGTTTCTGCAGTGGAAGCAGATTAAATACCATGAATGACTACAATGTTTGGATTGTTACTGCAGTGGAAGTAGATGCTGTTTCATCATGAGTGACTTGTAGTTTGCAGTTGTTTTGCAGTGGAAGTAAAGGCTATTGCATCATAAGTGACTGCGCTCAAGAATGACTGCACTGATATTGTTTGTTTCTGCTGTTGAAGTAGAGGCTATTGCATCAGGAGTGGCTGCAATGTTCTTGGGTTGTTTCTACAGTTGAAGAAGAGACATTTGCATCATAAGTAGTTGCAGTATTTGAGATTGTTTCTGCAGTGGAGGTAGAGGCTATTGCACCATGAGTGACTGCACTGTTTGAGGTTATTTCTGCAGTGTAAGCAGTGGCTATTGGATCATGGGAGACTGCATTGTATGAGGTTGTTTCTGCAGTGGAAGTAGAGGCTATCACATGATGATTCACTGCACTGCTTGGGGTTGTTTCTGCAGTGGACGTGAAGGCCATTGCATGATGAGTGACTGCATCATGAGTAGCAGCTGCACTATTTGGTGATGTTTCTGCAATGGAAGTGGATGCTGTTGTGTCAAGAGTGACTGCTTTGTTTGGGTTTTATTCTGCAGTGCATGTAGATTTTATTTCATCATAAGTGACTGTGCTGTCTGGGTTTGTTTCTGCAGTGGAAGTAAATGCTTTTGCATCATGAGTGTGCATCATGAGTAGCTGCACTGTTTTGGGTTGTTTCTGCAGTGGAAGTAGAGGCTATTGCATCATGAGTGACTGTGCATCATGAGTGGCTGCTCTGGAGTTGTTTCTACAGTGGAAGTATATGCTACTGCATAATGAGTGGCTGCACTGTTTGGGGTTGTTTCTGCATTGAAAGTAGATGCTATTGCATCATGAGTGACTGCATTGTTTGGGTTGTTTCTGCACTGGAAGTAGAGGCTGTTGCATCATGAGTAACTGTGCATCATGAGTGGTAGCACTGTTTGGGGTTGCTTCTGCAGTTGAAGTAGATTTTATACCATGAGTGACTACAATGTTTGGATTGTCTCTGCAGTGGAAGTAAAAGCTATTGCATCATGAGTGGCTTCACGTCAAGAGTGACTGCACTGATATTAGTTGTTTCTGCTGTGGAAGTAGAGGCTATTGCACCAGGAGTGGCTGCACTGTTCTTGGGTTGTTTCTACAGTAGAAGTAGAGACAATTGCATCATTAGTAGCTGCGGTATTTGAGGTTGTTTCTGCAGTGGAAGAAAAGGCTATTGCACCATGAGTGACTGCATTGTTTGGGGTTATTTCTGCTGTGGAGTAGAGGCAATTGTATCATGAGTGACTGCACTGTTTCGGGTTGTGTCTGCAGTGGAAGTGAATGCCATTGCATCAAGAGTGACTACTTTGTTTGGGGTTATTTCTGCAGTGGAAGTAGATTTTATTTCATCATGAGTATCTGAACAGTTCGGGATTGTTTCTGCAGTGGAACTGGATGCTATTAAGTCAAGATTGACTGTGTTGTTTGTGGTTATTTCTGCAGTGGAAGTAGATGCTATTGCATCATGAGTGACTGCATTGTCTGGGATGTTTCTGCAGTGGAAGTAGGGGCTATTGCTTCATGAGTGACTGTGCATCATGAGTGGTAGCACTGTTTGGGGCTGTTTACGCTGTTGAAGTAGATGTTACACCATGAGTGACTGCATTGTTTGTCATTGTTTCTGTAGTGGAAGAAAATGCTATTTCATCATGAGTGACTGTGCTGTTTGCATTTGTTTCTGCAGTGGAATTAGAGACTATTGCATTATGAGTGACTGCGCATCAAGAGTGGCTGCACTGATTTCGGTTGTTTCTTCAGTGGAAGTCGAAGCTATTGCGTCAGGAGGTGCTGCATTGTTTGGGGTTGTTTCTGTAGTGGAAGTAAAGGCTATAGCATCACAAGTGAGTGCACTGTTTTTCGGTTGGTTTGGCAGTAGAAGTAGAGAGAATTGCACCATAAGTGACTGCACTATTTGAGGTTCTTTCTGCAATGAAAGTAGAGGCTATTGCATCATGAGTGACTGCGCCTCATCAGTAGCTGAACTGTTTGGGGTTGATTCTGCAGTAGAAGTACAGGCTGTTACTAACAAGTGACTTCACTGATTGGGGTTGTTTCTGCAGTGGAAGTAGAGACTATTGCATCACGAGTGGCTGCACTATTTGGGTTGTTTCTGCTGTGGAAATAGAAGCTATTGCATCATGAGTGACTACACTGTTTGAGGTTATTTCTGCAGTGTAAGCATAGTCTATTGCATCATGAGTGACTGCATTGTCTGGGTTGATACTTTAGTGGAAGTAGAGGCTATTGCATCATGAGTGACTGTGCATCATGAGTGGTAGCACTGTTTGGGGTTGTTTCTACAGTGGAAGTAGATGTTCTATGATGAGTGACTGCATTGTTTGGAATTGTTTCTACAGTGGGAGAAGATGCTATTCCTTTATGAGTTACTGTGCAGTTTGCAGTTGTTTCTGAAGTGGAAGTAAAGGCTATTGCATCTTGAGTGGCTGCACTGTTCGGGATGTTTCTGCAGTGGAAGAAGATGCTATTGCATCTTGAGTAACTTCACTGTCTGGGGTTGTTTCTGTAGTGGAAGTAGAGGCTTTTGCATTATGTGCTACTCTGCATCATTAGTTGCTGCACTGTTTGACATAGTTTCTGCAGTGGAAATAGATGCTATTACATTATGAGTGACTGCATTGTTTGGGGTTGTTTCTGCAGTGGCAGTGGAGACTGTCGCATCATGGGTGACGACCCTGCTTTGGGTTCTTTCTGCAGTGGAAATAGAGGCTATTGCATCATGAGTGACTGCACCATGAGTAGCTGCACTGCTTGGGGTTGTTTCTGCAGTGGAAGTTGACAGTATTGCATCATAAGTGTCTGTACTGTTTGGGGTTGTTTCTGCATGCAGTGCAAGTAGAAACTATTGCATCGTGAGTAACTGCTCTGATTGGGATTGTTTCTGCAGTTGAATTAGAAGTGATTGCATTGTGAATGAATGCTCTGGTTGGGGTTGTCTCTGAAAAGGCAGTAGAGGCTTTTGCATCATGAGTGACTGCACTGTTTAGGGTTTTTTTTGGCCCCTGGAAGTAGATGCGATTGCATCATGAGTGACTGCATTGCTTGGGTTGTTTCTGCACTGGAAGTAGAGGATGCTGTATCATGAGAAACTGTGCGTCATGAGTGGTAGCACTGTTTGGGATTGTTTCTACAGTGGAAGTAGATTTTATACCATGAGTGACTACAATGTTTGCATTGTTCCTGCAGTGGAAGTAGATGCTGTATCATCATGAGTGACGGTGTAGTTTGCAGTTGTTTTTGCAGTGGAAGTAAAGGCTATTGCATGATAAGTGACTGCGCTTCAAGAGTGACTGCACTGATATTGTTTGTTTCTGCTGTTGAAGTAGAGGCTATTGCATCAGGAGTGGCTGCAATGTTCTTGGGTTGTTTCTACAGTCGAAGAAGAGACAATTGCATCATAAGTAGTTGTAGTATTTGAGGTTGTTTCTGCAGTGGAGGTAGAGGCTATTGCACCATGAGTGACTGCACTGTTTGAGGTTATTTCTGCAGTGTAAGCAGTGGATATTGGATCATGGGAGACTGCGTTGTATGAGGTTGTTTCTGCAGTGGAAGTAGAGGCTATCACATGATGATTCACTGCACTGCTTGGGGTTGTTTCTGCAGTGGATGTGAAGGCCATTGCATGATGAGTGACTGCATCATGAGTAGCAGCTGCACTATTTGGTGATGTTTCTGCAATGGAAGTGGATGCTGTTGTGTCAAGAGTGACTGCTTTGTTTGGGTTTTATTCTGCAGTTCATGTAGATTTTATTTCATCATAAGTGACTGTGCTGTCTGGGTTTGTTTCTGCAGTGGAAGTAAATGCTTTTGCATTGTAAGTGACTGCATCATGAGTAGCTGCACTGTTTTGGGTTGTTTCTGCAGTGGAAGTAGAGGCTATTGCATCATGAGTGACTGTGCATCATGAGTGGCTCCTCTGGAGTTGTTTCTACAGTGGAAGTATATGCTACTGCATAATGAGTGGCTGCACTGTTTGGTGTTGTTTCTGCGTTGAAATTAGATGCTATTGCATCATGAGTGACTGCATTGTTTGGGTTGTTTCTGCACTGGAAGTAGAGGCTGTTGTATCATGAGTAACCTGTGCATCATGAGTGGTAGCACTGTTTGGGGTTGCTTCTGCAGTGGAAGTAGATTTTATACCATGAGTGACTACAATGCTTGGATTGTCTCTGCAGTGGAAGTAAAAGCTATTGCATCATGAGTGACTTCACGCCAAGAGTGACTGCACTGATATTAGTTGTTTCTGCTGTGGAAGTAGAGGCTATTGCATCAGGAGTGGCTGCACTGTTCTTGGGTTGTTTCAGTAGAAGTAGAGACAATTGCATCTAAGTAGCTGCGGTATTTGTGGTTGTTTTGCAGTGGAAGAAGAGGCTATTGCATCATGAGTGACTGCATTGTTTGGGGTTATTTCTGCTGTGGAAGTAGAGTCTATTGTCTCATGAGTGACTGCACTGTTTGGGGTTGTGTCTACAGTGGAAGTGAATGCCATTGCATCAAGAGTGACTGCTTTGTTTGGGGTTATTTCTGCAGTGGAAGTAGATTTTATTTCATCATGTGTATCTGAACAGTTTGGGGTTGTTTCTGCAGTTGAACTGGATGCTATTGCATCAAGAGTGACTGTGTTGTTTGTGGTTATTTCTGCAGTGGAAGTAGATGCTATTGCATCATGAGTGACTGCATTGTCTGGGCTGTTTCTGCAGTGGAAGTAGGGGCTATTGCATCATGAGTGACTGTGCATCATGAGTTGTAGCACTGTTTGGGGTTATTTACGCAGTTGAAGTAGATGTTATACCATGAGTGACTGCATTGTTTGGGAATGTTTCAGCACTGGAAGAAGATGCTGTTTCATCATGAGTGACTGTGCTGTTTGAGTTTGTTTCTGCAGTGGAAGTAGAGGCTATTGCATCAGGAGGTGCTGCACTGTTTGGGGTTGTTTCTGTAGTGGAAGTAGATGCTATTGCATCACAAGTGAGTGCACTGTTTTTCGGTTGGTTCGGCAGTAGAAGTAGAGACAGTTGCACCATAAGTGGCTGCACTGTTTGAAGTTGTTTCTGCAGCGGAGGTAGAGGCTATTGCACAATAGGTGGCTGCATTGTTTTGGGTTGTTTCTACAGAGTAAGTAGAGGCTTTTGCATCATGAGTGGCTGTACACCATGAGTGTCTGCACTGTTTGGGGTAGTTTCTGAAGTGGAAATTGATGTTATTGCATCATGAGTGTCTGTGTTGTTTGGGGTTATTTCTGCAGTGGAAGTTGAGACTACAGCATCATGAGTGTCTGCACTGTTTGGGGTTGTTTCTGCAGTGGATTTAGAGGATATTGCATCATGAGTGACTGCACTGTTTGGGGTTGTCTCTGACATGGAAGTAGAGGCTGTTGCATCAGGAGTTTCTGCAACGTTTGGTTTTGTTTATGTAGTGGAAGAAGGGACTATTGCATCATGAGTGACTGCACTTTTGGGCTTGTTTCTGCTGTGGAAGAAGACACTCTTGTGTCATGAGTGACTGAACTCTTTGAGGTTGTTTACGCAGTGTAAGTGGATGCTATTGCATCATGAGTGACTCCGTTGTTAGGGGTTATTTCTGCAGTGAAAGTAGAGGCTATTGCATCATGAGTGACTGAGCATCATCAGTAGCTGAACTGTTTGGGGTTGATTCTGCAGTGGAAGTACAGGCTATTGCATCATAAGTGACTTCACTGATTGGGGTTGTTTCTGCAGTGGAAGTAGAGACTATTGCATCATGAGTGGCTGCACTGTTTGGGTTGTTTCTGCTGTGGAAATAGAAGCTATTGCATCATGAGTGACTGCACTGTTTGAGGTTATTTCTGCAGTGTAAGCAGAGTCTTTGCATCATGAGTGACTGCATTGCCTGGGTTGTTTCTTTAGTGGAAGTAGAGGTTATTGCATCATGAATGACTGTGCATCATGAGTGGTAGCACTGCTTGGTGTTGTTTCTACAGTGGAAGTAGATGTTCTACGATGAGTGACTGCATTGTTTGGCATTGTTTCTACAGTGGAAGAGATGCTATTCCTTTATGAGTTACTGTGCAGTTTGCAGGTGTTTCTGCAGTGGAAGTAAAGGCTATTGCATCTTGAGTGGCTGCACTGTTCGGGATGTTTCTGCAGAGGAAGAAGGTGCTATTGCATTTTGAGTAACTTCACTGTTTGGGGTTGTTTCTGTAGTGGAAGTAGAGGCTTTTGCATTATGTGCTACTGTGCATCATTAGTGGGTACACTGTTTGACGTAGTTTCTGCAGTGGAAATAGATGCTATTATATCATGAGTGACTGCATTGTTTGGGGTTGTTTCTGCAGTGGCAGTGGAGACTGTCGCATCATGGGTGATGGCCCTGCTTTGGGTTCTTTCTGCAGTGGAAATGGAGGCCATTGCATCATGAGTGACTGCATCATGAGTAGCTGCAATGCTTGGAGTTGTTTCTGCAGTGGAAGTCGACGGTATTGCATCGTAAGTGACTGTGCTGTTTGCAGTTGTTTCTGCATGCAGTGGAAGTAGAAACTATTGCATCATGAGTGACTGCTCTGTTTGGGATTGTTTCTGCAGTTGAATTAGAAGTGATTGCATTGTGAATGACTACTCTGGTAGGAGTTGTCTCTGAGAAGGCAGTAGAGGCTTTTGCATCATTAGTGACTGCACTGTTTAGGGTTATTTCTGCACTGGAAGTACATGCTATTGTATCATGACTGACTGCATTGTCTGGGTTGTTTCTGCACTGGAAGTAGAGGCTGTTGTATCATGAGTAACTGGGCATCATGATTGGTAGCACTGTTTGGAGTTGTTTCTGCAGTGGAAGCAGATTAAATACCATGAATGACTACAATGTTTGGATTGTTACTGCAGTGGAAGTAGATGCTGTTTCATCATGAGTGACGGTGTAGTTTGCAGTTGTTTTTGCAGTGGAAGTAAAGGCTATTGCATCATAAGTGACTGCGCTTCAAGAATGACTGCACTGATATTGTTTGTTTCTGCTGTTGAAGTAGAGGCTATTGCATCAGGAGTGGCTGCAATGTTCTTGGGTTGTTTCTACAGTTGAAGAAGAGACATTTGCATCATAAGTAGTTGCAGTATTTGAGATTGTTTCTGCAGTGGAGGTAGAGGCTATTGCACCATGAGTGACTGCACTGTTTGAGGTTATTTCTGCAGTGTAAGCAGTGGCTATTGGATCATGGGAGACTGCATTGTATGAGGTTGTTTCTGCAGTGGAAGTAGAGCTATCACATGATGATTCACTGCACTGCTTGGGGTTGTTTCTGCAGTGGACGGAAGGCCATTGCATGATGAGTGACTGCATCATGAGTAGCAGCTGCACTATTTGGTGATGTTTCTGCAATGGAAGTGGATGCTGTTGTGTCAAGAGTGACTGCTTTGTTTGGGTTTTATTCTGCAGTGCATGTAGATTTTATTTCATCATAAGTGACTGTGCTGTCTGGGTTTGTTTCTGCAGTGGAAGTAAATGCTTTTGCATCATGAGTGACTGCATCATGAGTAGCTGCACTGTTTTGGGTTGTTTCTGCAGTGGAAGTATATGCTACTGCATAATGAGTGGCTGCACTGTTTGGGGTTGTTTCTGCATTGAAAGTAGATGCTATTGCATCATGAGTGACTGCATTGTTTGGGTTGTTTCTGCACTGGAAGTAGAGGCTGTTGCATCATGAGTAACTGTGCATCATGAGTGGTAGCACTGTTTGGGGTTGCTTCTGCAGTGGAAGTAGATTTTATACCATGAGTGACTACAATGTTTGGATTGTCTCTGCAGTGGAAGTAAAAGCTATTGC
Source organism: Neoceratodus forsteri (assembly GCA_016271365.2). Taxonomy (NCBI): domain Eukaryota; kingdom Metazoa; phylum Chordata; order Ceratodontiformes; family Ceratodontidae; genus Neoceratodus; species Neoceratodus forsteri. The sequence continues at coordinate 868,648,041 of CM028130.1, forward strand.
ATCATGAGTGACTTCACGTCAAGAGTGACTGCACTGATATTAGTTGTTTCTGCTGTGGAAGTAGAGGCTATTGCATCAGGAGTGGCTGCACTGTTCTTGGGTTGTTTCTACAGTAGAAGTAGAGACAATTGCATCATTAGTAGCTGCGGTATTTGAGGTTGTTTCTGCAGTGGAAGAAAAGGCTATTGCACCATGAGTGACTGCATTGTTTGGGGTTATTTCTGCTGTGGAAGTAGAGGCAATTGTATCATGAGTGACTGCACTGTTTCGGGTTGTGTCTGCAGTGGAAGTGAATGCCATTGCATCAAGAGTGACTACTTTGTTTGGGGTTATTTCTGCAGTGGAAGTAGATTTTATTTCATCATGAGTATCTGAACAGTTCGGGATTGTTTCTGCAGTGGAACTGGATGCTATTGAGTCAAGATTGACTGTGTTGTTTGTGGTTATTTCTGCAGTGGAAGTAGATGCTATTGCATCATGAGTGACTGCATTGTCTGGGATGTTTCTGCAGTGGAAGTAGGGGCTATTGCATCATGAGTGACTTTGCATCATGAGTGGTAGCACTGTTTGGGGCTGTTTACGCTGTTGAAGTAGATGTTACACCATGAGTGACTGCATTGTTTGTCATTGTTTCTGCAGTGGAAGAAAATGCTATTTCATCATGAGTGACTGTGCTGTTTGCATTTGTTTCTGCAGTGGAATTAGAGACTATTGCATTATGAGTGACTGCGCATCAAGAGTGGCTGCACTGATATCGGTTGTTTCTTCAGTGGAAGTCGAAGCTATTGCGTCAGGAGGTGCTGCATTGTTTGGGGTTGTTTCTGTAGTGGAAGTAAAGGCTATAGCATCACAAGTGAGTGCACTGTTTTTCGGTTGGTTCGGCAGTAGAAGTAGAGAGAATTGCACCATAAGTGACTGCACTATTTGAGGTTCTTTCTGCAATGAAAGTAGAGGCTATTGCATCATGAGTGACTGCGCCTCATCAGTAGCTGAACTGTTTGGGGTTGATTCTGCAGTAGAAGTACAGGCTATTGCATAACAAGTGACTTCACTGATTGGGATTGTTTCTGCAGTGGAAGTAGAGACTATTGCATCACGAGTGGCTGCACTATTTGGGTTGTTTCTGCTGTGGAAATAGAAGCTATTGCATCATGAGTGACTACACTGTTTGAGGTTATTTCTGCAGTGTAAGCAGAGTCTATTGCATCATGAGTGACTGCATTGTCTGGGTTGATACTTTAGTGGAAGTAGAGGCTATTGCATCATGAGTGACTGATGCATGAGTGGTAGCACTGTTTGGGGTTGTTTCTACAGTGGAAGTAGATGTTCTATGATGAGTGACTGCATTGTTTGGAATTGTTTCTACAGTGGGAGAAGATGCTATTCCTTTATGAGTTACTGTGCAGTTTGCGGTTGTTTCTGCAGTGGAAGTAAAGGCTATTGCATCTTGAGTGGCTGCACTGTTCGGGATGTTTCTGCAGTAGAAGAAGATGCTATTGCATCTTGAGTAACTTCACTGTCTGGGGTTGTTTCTGTAGTGGAAGTAGAGGCTTTTGCATTATGCGCTACTCTGCATCATTAGTTGCTGCACTGTTTGACATAGTTTCTGCAGTGGAAATAGATGCTATTACATTATGAGTGACTGCATTGTTTGGGGTTGTTTCTGCAGTGGCAGTGGAGACTGTCGCATCATGGGTGACGACCCTGCTTTGGGTTCTTTCTGCAGTGGAAATAGAGGCTATTGCATCATGAGTGACTGCACCATGAGTAGCTGCACTGCTTGGGGTTGTTTCTGCAGTGGAAGTTGACAGTATTGCATCATAAGTGTCTGTACTGTTTGGGGTTGTTTCTGCATGCAGTGCAAGTAGAAACTATTGCATCGTGAGTAACTGCTCTGATTGGGATTGTTTCTGCAATTGAATTAGAAGTGATTGCATTGTGAATGAATGCTCTGGTTGGGGTTGTCTCTGAGAAGGCAGTAGAGGCTTTTGCATCATGAGTGACTGCACTGTTTAGGGTTTTTTTTCGGCACTGGAAGTAGATGCTATTGCATCATGAGTGACTGCATTGCTTGGGTTGTTTCTGCACTGGAAGTAGAGGATGCTGTATCATGAGCAACTGTGCATCATGAGTGGTAGCACTGTCTGGGATTGTTTCTACAGTGGAAGTAGATTTTATTCCATGAGTGACTACAATGTTTGCATTGTTCCTGCAGTGGAAGTAGATGCTGTATCATCATGAGTGACGGTGTAGTTTGCAGTTGTTTTTGCAGTGGAAGTAAAGGCTATTGCATGATAAGTGACTGCGCTTTCAAGAGTGACTGCACTGATATTGTTTGTTTCTGCTGTTGAAGTAGAGGCTATTGCATCAGGAGTGGCTGCAATGTTCTTGGGTTGTTTCTACAGTCAAAGAAGAGACAATTGCATCATAAGTAGTTGTAGTATTTGAGGTTGTTTCTGCAGTGGAGGTAGAGGCTATTGCACCATGAGTGACTGCACTGTTTGAGGTTATTTCTGCAGTGTAAGCAGAGGCTATTGGATCATGGGAGACTGCATTGCATGAGGTTCTTTCTGCAGCGGAAGTAGAGGCTATTGCATGATGATTGACTGCACTGCTTGGTGTTGTTTCTGCAGCAGACGTGAAGGCCATTGCATGATGAGTGACTGCATCATGAGCAGCTGTTGCACTATTTGGTGATGTTTCTGCAGTGGAAGTGGATGCTGTTGCATGAAGAGTGACTGCTTTGTTTGGGTTTTATTCTGCAGTGGATGTAGATTTTATTTCGTCATAAGTGACTTTGCTGCCTGGGTTTGTTTCTGCAGTGGAAGTAGAGACTGTTGCATCAGAAGTGACTTCACTGTTTTTGCTTGTTTCTGCAGTAGAAGTAGAGGCTATTGCATCATGAGTTACTGTGCATCATGAGTGGCTCCTCTGTTTGGAGTTGTTTCTACAGTGGAAGTATATGCTACTGCATAATGAGTGGCTGCACTGTTTGGGGTTGTTTCTGCATTGAAATTATTGGTTATTGCATCATGAGTGGCTGCACTGTTTGGGGTTCTTTCTGCAGTTGAGGTAGATGCTGTTGGATCATGAGTGACTGCAATGTTTCAAGTTGCTTCTGCAGTGTTAGTAGAAGCATTGCATTATGAGTGACAGTGCATCATGAGTGTCTCTACTGTTTGAGGTTGTTTCTGAAGTAGAAATAGATGCTATTACATCATGAATGTCTGCATTGTTTGGGGTTGTTTCTGCAGTGGATGTAAAAGCTATTGCATCATGAGTGATGGCATCATTACTAGCTGCACTGTTCGGGGTTGTTTCTGCTGTGGAAGGGAACGCTATTGCATCAAGTGACTGTGCAGTTTAGGGTTGTTTCTTCATACTGTGGAAGTAGAAAGTATTGCATCGTGAGTGACTGCACTGTTTGGCATTGTTTCTGCAGTTGAAGTAGAGGTGATTGCATCATGAGTGACTGCTCTGTTTGGGGTTATTTCTGCAGTGGAAGTAGATGCTTTTGCATCATAAGTGACTGCATTGTTTGGGGTTGTTTCTGCAGTGGAAGTAGAGGCTATTGTATCATGAGTAACTGTGTATCAAGTGGGGTAGCATTGTTTGGGGTTGTTTCTGCAGTGGAAGTAGATGTTATACCATGAGTGATTGCATTGTTGGGCATTGTTTCTGCAGTGGAAGTAGATGCTATTTCATCGATAGTGACTGTACAGTTTGCGGTTGTTTCTGCAGTGGAAGTAAAGGCTATTGCCTCATGAGTAGCTGTACTGTTCAGGATGTTTCTGCAGAGGAAGAAGATGCTATTGCATCTTGAGTAACTTCACTGTTTGTAGTTGTTTCTGTAGTGGAAGTAAAGGCTTTTGCATTACGTGCGACTGTGCATCATTAGTGGCTGCAGTGTTTGAGGTAGTTTCTGCAGTGGAAATAGATGCTGTTACATCATGAGTGACTGCATTGTTTGGGGTTGTTTCTGCAGTGGCAGTGGAGACTGTTGCATCACGGGCGATGGCCCTGCTTTGGGTTCTTTCTGAAGTGGAAATAGCGGCTATTGCATCATGAGTGACTGCATCATGAGTAGCTGAACTGTTTGAGTTTGATTCTGCAGTGTTAGTACAGGCTATTGCATCACAAGTGACTTCACTGATTAGGGTAGTTTCTGCAGTGGAAGTAGAGAGTATTGCATCATGAGTGGCTGCACTGTTTGGGGTTGTTTCTGCTGTGGAAATAGAAGCTATTGCATCGTGAGTGACTGCACTGTTTGAGGTTATTTCTGCAGTGTAAGCAGAGTCAATTGCATCATGAGTGACTGCATTGTCTGGGTTATTTCTGTAGTGGACGTAGAAGCTATTGCATCAGGAGTGATTGTGCATCATGAGTGGTAGCACTGTTTGGGGTTGTTTCTGCAGTGGAAGTAGATGTTATACCCTGAGCGATTGCATTGTTTGGCATTATTTCTACAGTGGAAGAAGATGCTATTCCTTCATGAGTGACTGTGCAGTTTGTGGTTGTTTCTGCAGTGGAAGTAAAGACTATTGCATCATGAGTGGCTGCACTGTTCGGGATGTTTCTGCAGTGGAAGAAGATGCTATTGCATCTTGAGTAACTTCACTGTTTGGGATTGTTTCTGTAGTGGAAGTAGAGGCTTTTGCATTATGTGCAACTGTGCATCATTAGTGGCTGCACTGTTTGAGGTAGTTTCTGCAGTGTAAATAGATGTTATTACATCATGAGTGACTGCATTGTTTGTCTTTGTTTCTGCAGTGGCAGTGGAGGCTGTCGCATCATGGGTGACGGCCCTGCTTTGGGTTCTTTCTCGGTGGAAATAGAGGCTATTGCATCATGAGTGACTGCATCATGAGTAGCTGCACTGCTTGGGGTTGTTTCTGCATTGAAATTAGAGGCCATTGCATCATGAGTGGCTGCACTGTTTGGGGTTCTTTCTTCAGTCAAGGTAGATGCTACTGTACCATGAGTGACTTCATTGTTTTGTGTTGTTTCTGCAGTGTAAGAAGAGGCTTTTGCCTGATGAGTGACTGTGCATCATGAGTGTCTGTACTGTTTTGGGTTGTTTCTGAAGTGGAAATAGATGCTATTGCATCATGAGTGTCTGCATTGTTTGGGGTTGTTTCTACAGTGAAAATAGAGACTACTGCATTGTGAGTGACTACACTGTTTGGGGTTGTTTCTGCTTTGGAAATAGAAGCTATTGCATCATGAGTGACTGCACCATTTGAGGTTATTTCTGCAGTGTAAGCAAAGGCTATTGGATCATGGGAAACTGCAATGTTTGGGGTTGTTTCTGCAGTGAAGGTAGAGGCTACTGCACTATGAGGCATTGCTCTGCTTATATGTGTTTCTGCTGTGGAAGTAGAGGCTGTTGTATCCTAAGTGACTACATTGTTACGGGTTTTTTCTGCAGTGTAAGTAGAGGCTTTTGCATCATGAGTGACTGTGCATCATGAGTGTCTGTATTGTTTGGAGTTGATTCTGAGGTGGAAATTGTATTCTATTGCATCATGAGTTTCTGCGTTGTTTGGTGTTGTTTCTGTAGTGGAAGTTGAGGCTATTGCATGATGAGTGACTGCATCATGAGTAGCAGCTGCACTAATTGGTGTTGTTTCTCCATTGGAAGTGGATGCTATTGCATCAAGAGTGACTGTGTTGTTTGGGGTTATTTCTGCAGTGGAAGTAGATGTTATTTCATCATGAGTGACTGTGCTGTTTGGGGTTGTTTCTGCAGTGGTAGTAGAGGCTATTGCATTATGAGTGGCTGCACTGTTTGGGGTTCTTTCTAAAGTCGAGGTAGATGCTATTGTATCATGAGTGACTGAATTGTTTCCCATTGTTTCAGCAGTTTAAGTAGAAGCTTTTGCATCATGAGTGTCTGTACTATTTGGGGTTGTTTCTGAAGTGGTAATAGATGCTTTTGCATCATGAATGACTGCATTGTTTTTGGCTGTTTCTGCAGTGGAAATAGAGGCTCCTGCATCATGAGTGGCTGCACTGTTCGAGGATGTTTCTGCAGTGGAAGTAGATGCTATTTGGTCTTGTGTTACTTCTCTGTTTAGGATTGTTTCTGTAGTGGAAGTAGAGGCTTTTGCATTATGATCAACAGTGCACCGTGAGTGGCTGCACTGTTTGTGGTAGTTTCTACAGTGGAAGTAGATGATATTGCATCATGAGTGACTGCATTGTTTGAGGTTGCTTCTGCAGTGGAAATAGAGACTGTCACATCATTGGTGACTGCCCTGCTCTCGGTTGTTTCTGCATTAAAATAGAGGCTATTGCATCATGAGTGACTGCATCATGAGTAACTGCACTGTCTGCAGTTGTTTCTGCAGTGGAAGTGGATGCTATTGCATCATGATTGACTGTGCTGTTTGGACTTGTTTCTGCTTGCAGCATAAGTAGAAACTATTGCATCGTGAGTGACTGCACTGTTTGGGATAGTTTCTGTAGTTAAAGTAGAGTTCGTTGCATTATGAATGACTGCACTGTTTGAGGTTGTCTCTGCAATGGAAGTAGAGGCTTTTGCATCATGAGTGACTGCACTGTTTGGGGTTATTTCTGCAGTGGATCTAGATGCTGTTCCATCATGAGTGACTGCACTGTCTGGGTTGTTTCTGCAGTGGAAGTAGAGGCTATTGCATCATGAGTGACTGTGCATCATGAGTGGTAGCACTGTTTGGAGTTGTTTCCACAATGGAAGTAGATGTTATACCATGAGTGACTGCATTGTTTGGCATTGTTTCTGTAGTAGAAGAAGATGCTATTTCATCATGAGTGACTGTGCTGTTTGCGGTTGTTTCTGCAGTGGAAGTAGAGACTATTGCATGATGAGTGACTGTGCATCAAGAGTGGCTGCACTGATTGCGGTTGTTTCTACTGTGGAAGTAGAGTCTATTGCATCAGGAGGTGCTGCACTGTTTGGGGTTTTATTTGTAGTGGAAGTAGAGGCTATTGCATCACAAGTGAGTGCACTGTTTTTGGGTTGGTTCAGCAGTAGAAGTAGAGATAATTGCATCATAGATGGCTTCACTGTTTGAGGTTGTTTCTGCAGTGGAGGTAGAGGTTATTGCACAATAGGTGACTGCATTGTTTTGTTTTTTTTCTACAGAGTAAGTAGAGGCTTTTGCATCATGAGTGACTGTGCACCTTGAGTGACTGTTCTGTTTGGGGTTGTTTCTGAAGTGGAACTTGATGCTATTACATCATGAGTGTCTGCATTGTTTGCGGTTATTTCTGCAGTGGATTTAGAGGATATTGCATCATGAGTGACTGCACTGTTTGGTGTTGTCTCTGCCATGGAAGTACAGGCTGTTGCATCAGGAGTTTCTGCAATATTTGGTTTTGTTTTTGTAGTGGAAGTAGAGGCTATTGCACCATCAGTGACTGCACTATTTGGGCTTGTTTCTGCTGTGTTAGTAGACGCTATTGTGTCATGAGTGACTGCACTCTTTGAGGTTGTTTCTGCAGTGGAAGTGGATGCTATTGCATCATGAGTGACTGCGCATCATGAGTAGCTGAACTGTTTGGGGTTGATTCTGCTGTGGAAGTACAGGCTATTGCATCACAAGTGACTTCACTGTTTGAGGTTATTTCTGCAGTGTAAGCAGAGTCTATTGCATCATGAGTGACTGCATTGTTTGGGTTGTTTCTGTATTGGAAGTAGAGGCTATTGCATCATGAGTGACTGTGCATCATGAGTGGTAGCACTGTTTGGGATTGTTTCCGCAGTGGAAGTAGATGTTATACCACGAGTGACTGCATTGTTTGCCATTGTTTCTACAGTGGAAGAAGATGCTATTCCATCATGAGTGGCTGTGCAGTTTGCGGTTGTTTCTGCAGTGGAAGTAAAGGCTATTGCATTATGAGTGGCTGCACAGTTTGGGATGTTGCTGCAATGGAAGAAGATGCTATTGCATCTTGAGTAACTTCACTATTTGGGGTTGTTTCTGTAGTGGAAGTAGAGGCTTTTTCATTACGTGCAACTGTGCATCATTAGTGGCTGCACTGTTTGAGGTAGTTTCTGCAGTGGAAATAGATGCTATTACATCATGAGTGACTGCATTGTTTGGGGTTGTTTCTCCTGTGGCAGTGGAGGCTGTTGCATCATGGGTGATGACCCTGCTTTGGGTTCTTTCTGCAGTGGAAATAGAGGCTATTGCATCATAAGTGACTGTGCTGCTTGGGGTTGTTTCTGCATGCAATGGAAGTAGAAACTATTGCATTGTGAGTGACTGCTCTGTTTGCGACTGTTTCTGCAGTTGAATAAGAAGTGATTGCATTATGAATGACTGCTCTGTGGAGGTAGAGGCTATTGCACCATGAGTGACTGCATTTTGGGGGTTATTTCTGCTGTGGAAGTAGAGGCTGTTGTATTATGAGTGACTGCACTGTTTGGGATTGTGTCTGCAGTGGAAGTGAATGCCATTGCATCATGAGTGACTGCATTGTTTGGTATTATTTCTGCAGTGGAAGTAGATTTTATTTCATCATGAGTGACTGTGCTCTGAGGGGTTGCTTCTGCAATTGAAGTAGAGGCTATCGCATCAAAAGTGACTTCACTGTTTGGGTTTTTTTCTGCACTGGAAGCAGAGACTATTGCATCATGAGTGGCTGAACTATTTTAGGGGTTGTCTCTGCCATGAAAGTAGAAGCTGCTGCATCAAGAGTTTCTGCACTGTTTGATTTTGTTTATGTAGTGGAAGTAGAGGCTATTGCACCATGCGTGACTGCACTTTTTGGGGTTGTGTCTGCAGTGGATGTGAATGCTATTGCATCATGAGTGACTGTGTTGTTTGGGGTTATTTCTGCAGTGGAAGTAGATTTTATTTCATCATGAGTGACTGTGCTGTGTGGGGTTGCTTCTGCAGTTGAAGTAGCGGCTATTGCAACATGAGTGACTATACATCATGAGTATCTGAACAGTTTGGGGTTGTTTCTGCAGTGGAAGTAGAGGCTATTGCATCACAAGTGACTCCACTGTTTGGGGTTGTTTCTGCAGTGGAAGTAGAGACTATTGCATCATGAGTGGCTGAACTATTTTTCAGGGTTGTCTCTGCCATGGAAGTAGAGGCTGTTGCATCAAGAGTTTCTGCACTGTTTGATTTTGTTTATGTAGTGGAAGTAGAGGCTATTGCACCATGAGTGACTGCGCATCATGAGTAGCTGAACTGTTGGGGTTGATTCTGCAGTGGAAGTATGGGCTATTGCATCACAAGTGACTTCACTGATTGGGGTTGTTTCTGTAGTGGAAGTAGAGACTATTGCATCATGAGTGGCTGCACTGTTTGGGTTTGTTTCTGCAGTGGAGTTAGAGAATATTGCATCATGAGTGACTGCACTGTTTGGGTTTGTTTCTGCAGTGGAGTTAGAGAATATTGCATCATGAGTGACTGCACTGTTTGGGTTTTTTTCTGCAGTGTAAGCAGAGTCTATTGCATCATGAGTGACTGTAATGTCTGGTTTGTTTCTGTCATGGAAGTAGAGGCTATTGCAACTTGACTGACTGTGCATCATGAGTGGTAACACTGTTTGGGGTTGTTTCTGCAGTGGAAGTGGATGTTATATCATGAGCGACTGCATTGTTTGTCATTGTTTCTACAGTGGAATAAGATGCTATTCCATCATGAGTGACTATGCTGTTTGCGGTTGTTTCTGTAGTGGAAGTAGAGACTATTGCATCATGAGTGACTGCGCATTAAGAGTGGCTGCACTGTTTTGGGTTGTTTCTGTAGTGGAAGTAGCGGCTATTTCATCACAAGTGATTGCACTGTTTTTTGGTTGGTTCGGCAGTAGAAGTAGAGACAATTGCATCATAAGTGGCTGCACTGTTTGAGGTTGTTTCTGCAGTGGAGGTAGAGGCTATTGCACAATAGGTGACTGCATTGTTTTGGGTTGTTTCTGCAGAGTAAGTAGAGGCTTTTGCATCATGAGTGACTGTGCACCATGAGTGTCTGTACTGTTTGGGTTTGTTTCTGAAGTGGAAATTGATGCTATTGCATCTTGAGTGTCTGCGTTGTTTGGGGTTATTCCTGCAGTAGAAGTTGAGGCTACAGCATCATGAGTGTCTGCACTGTTTGGGGTTGTTTCTGCAGTGGATTTAGAGGATATTGCATCACGAGTGATTGCACTGTTTGGGGTTGTCTCTGCCATGGAAGTAGTGGCTATTGCATCAAGAGTGTCTGCACTGTTTTGGGTTGTTTATATAGTGGAACTAGAGGCTATTGCATCACAAGTGAGTGCACTGTTTTTGGGTTGTTTATGCAGTAGAAGTAGAGACAGTTGCATCACAATTGGCTTCACTGTTTGAGGTTGTTCCTACAGTGCAGGTAGAGGCTATTGCACCATGAGTGACCTCACTTTTTGATCTTGTTTCTGCTGTGGAAGTAGACGCTATTGTGTCATGAATCACTGCACTCTTTGAGGTTGTTTCTGCAGTGGAAGTGGATGCTATTGCATCATGAATGACTGTGTTGTTTGGGGTTCTTTCTGCAGTGAAAGTAGGGGCTATTGCATCATGAGTGACTGCACATCATGAGTAGCTGAACTTTTTGGGGTTGATTCTGCAGTGGAAGTACAGGCTGTTACATCACAAGTGACTTCACTGTTTGGGGTTGTTTCTGTAGTGGAAGTACAGACTATTGCATCATCAGTGGCTGCACTGTTTGGGGTTGTTTCTGCTGTGGAAATAGAAGCTATTGCATCATGAGTGACTACACTGAGGTTATTTCTGCAGTGTAAGCAGAGGCTGTTTGATCTTGGGAGACTGCATTGTTTGGGGTTGTTTCTGCAGTGGAAGTAGAGGCTATTGCATCATGAGTGGCTGCACTGTTTTTGGTTGTTTCTGCAGTGGAAATAGAAGCTATTTCATTATGAATGAGTGCACTGTTTGAGGTTATTTCTGCAGTGGAAGTAGAGGCTGTTGCATTTGAAGTGACTTCTCTGGGGTTGTTTCTGCAATGGAAGTAGAGGCTATTGCATCATGAGTGGCTGCAATGTTTGGGGTTCTTTCTACAGTCTAGGAAGATGCTATTGTATCATGAGTGATTGCATTGTTTCGGGTTGTTTCTGCAGTGTAAGTAGAGGCTTCTGCATCATGAGTGACTGTGCATGATGAGTTTCTATACTGTTTGGGGTTATTTCTGAAGTGGAAACAGATGCTTTTGCATCATGAATGACTGTGTTGTTTGGGGTTGTTTCTACAGTGGAAGTAGCTCCTACTGCATCATAAGTGACTACACTGTTTGAGGTTATTTCTGCAGTGTAAGCAGAGGCTGTTTGATCTTGGGAGACTGCATTGGTTGGGGTTGTTTCTGCAGTGGAAGTAGAGGTTATTGCACGATGAGTGACTGTTTCATGAGTAGCAGGTGCACTATCTGTTGTTGGTTCTTCAGTGGAAGTGGATGCATTTGCATCAAGAGTGACCGCTTTGTTTATGGTTATTTCTGCAGTGGAAGTAGCTGTTATTTTATCATGAGTGACTGTGCTGTTTGGCATTGTTTCTGCAGTGGAAGTAGAGGCTGTTGCATTTGAAGTGACTTCTCTGTTTGGGGTTGTTTCTGCAATGGAAGTAGAGGCTATTGCATCATGAGTGGCTTCAATGTTTGGGGGTTGTTTCTACAGTGGAAATAGATTCTACTGCATCATAAGTGACTGCACTGCTTGGGGTTGTTTCTGCAGTGTAAGTAGAGGCTTCTGCATCATGAGTGACTGTGCATGACGAGTTTCTGTACTGTTTGGGGTTATTTCTGAAGTAGAAACAGATGCTTTTGCATCATGAATGACTGTGTTGTTTGGGGTTGTTTCTACAGTGGAAATAGATTCTACTGCATCATAAGTGACTGCACTGCTTGGGGTTGTTTCTGCAGTGGAAGTAGAGGCTATTGTATCATGAGTGGCTGCCCTGTTTTGGGTTGTTTCTGCTGTGGAAATAGAAGCTATTGCTTCATGAGTGACTGCACTGTTTGAGGTTGTTTCTGCAGTGTAAGCTGAGGCTATTGTATCATGGGAGACTGCATTGGTTTGGGTTGTTTCTGCAGTGGAAGTAGAGGCTATTGCATGATGAGTGACTGCATCATGAGTAGCAGCTGCACTAACTGGTGGCGTGCTGAGAGCAATTCACTGAACTGCATTTGTCCATTCCCATTTGTACTGTTTGCACTCACTTGTTTGTTTTATTTTTTTCTTTGTTTTATTACTTTACTGTAGAGCCTTATCGGTGGATGCCCAGCCGATTTTGGAGTGTGCATTGGAGCTGTTTGTGCCCCTACTATTTTAATCGATTGAGGAATGCCTTTGAGTCTATATAACGTGTTTGAGTCTGTATAACTTGCTACTGCCCCTCCCCCAGTTTTCTGGATTTTAATGAAAAGATAGTTGTAAGAGCCACACGAGTAGGAATCATGATGAAGAGAGTGGGTTTTTGGAGAATAGAGATTCGTGTATGAGTACTGTCCTGAAAGAATTACATCGTGGGACTGTTTGGTTTTTGTTTAAGTTCAAGTTCTTGAATGAGAGAGACCTGTTTGGAGAGGATTACATCGTGGGAAATAAGAACTTTCGCCTATGTTTGGAGGTGGTGCCAAAACAACCTGAATTCTGGGGGGGATCACGTGATGCCGCAGATGGAATAGCAGCTCAGAGAGCCCTTCTCCTCCCCAGCTCTGCCTTACTGAGAAAATTTAACAGTAACTACTGTGCTGATCCCAAAAGTACATCTGCCACACAGCTCCCAACAACTTCCTGAACCTGCTATACAACAGGTAAAAGCAGTTGCAGCAGTGGCCAGGAGAAAAAGCCATAACAAGAATCAGGCCTACTTAAGAATGGAGGCGGAGATGTGTCAGGCACCTCCACAGTACTCTCCATCGCAGACAACAGAGAAGAATTCCAAATGGGCCAAAGGACAGCCTGGGGCAGCTACTAAAGTGGGCTCACCATCGACTACTGGACCACCAGCCACCCTTCTCATGGAGCAGAAATTCTTAGAAGAACTAAATCCCTTTTGAGTAGCGCTCCAGGAACTTACCTCAGAAATGAAGGCTATGAGAACAGTACTTACTGAAACTAATGGAGCAGTCAAAGATCACAGCCAGGATGGCCTCGTTGGAGGGATGGAGGGCAACAGTTGATTCTGAGCTCCCAGCGCTACGTCAAAGATTGAATAAGATGGAGGATAAGTTAGAGGACCTGGAGGGCCCTAGTTGCTGAAATAACATCCTCATATTCGGCCTCCCAGAGGATTCAGAACGGGTGACCCTGATCACTTTCCTGCAATGGCTGCTAACTAAAATAGTGGGCCCCTCACCTAATAACACTACCTATGTGATCGAGAGGGCCCATCGCTCGCTTAGCTCTAAACCGGCTATTGGGCAAGCACCAAGGCCACGATCCTAAAATTTCTTTACTACCTAGATAAAGTACATGTGCTGGGAAAGGTTAGGAGCCTTCAGGAAATTCTATGGGAGGGACAGAATCTGAGATTTGCCCAAGATTTCTCAGCAGCCATAAGGCAACAAAGGGCTGCCTACCACCCCACTGTTACAAAATTAATCACTGCCGGCATCAAATTCAAAGTTCAGTATCCATCCAAACTATTAGTGTACCATCAAAATTCTTGGAGGAGCTTCGATACAGCTGAGCAAGCTCAGGCGGAACTGGCATGGATGTTTCCAGATCTGTTCAAGCTATGCTGAATTTACTGCTAGTTACGGTGGTTAGTGAGCAGACAACCAAGATAAATGGTATTGAATATGGATCTAATTAATAAACATTGGTTTCAGTGAAACTCTGCTATGGCTCTGGATCTTTTTGAAATATGGCAGAACTATGAGGGCTTGTGGCGAAAGGGAAAGACCACATTTACTCCAGAAAACAAGCAAGAACTGGCCTTAATCTTGATTCTGTCCCCCCTTCCCCATTCTTGGGTTCTCACTCCTTCTAGATGATGAAAAAGCCAGGAAAGGAAGAGATGGAATAACTGGGAAGGATATAACACCCATGGATTTATTATTTTTTTTTGTGTGTCAAGACTTCAATATGCTGTACTGTCACTTTTTGTACTGCCCTATTGACATTCATATTTACCATCACAAGAGGGTGCTCAAAGTCTGCAGATCGATTGGACTCCTTAAACTGCTTTATTTTCCTTTTTGTCTGGCGAACTGCATTTTCTGATAGGAACTGCCCCATATCACGAAGAACAGAGGGTTGACTGTACCGTTCCTGAACTAGGAGGAAATATTTCTCCCCCCCCCTTTTTTCTTTCCTTCAGCAATCCTTGTTTCTTCTTCTGCCTTCTTTCCCCCCTCATAACTCACGATGCTGCAGAGGCACCACTGCTACGTTAAGATAACATTATTAGAAGCAACTACTGGAATAATGCAGATGGACTAAAGGGACAGAAGAAGGGGGGATCGAAAATTAAGAGGGATCCAATGCTGTTATTAACAAGTCTGTCATGAGGGGATCTGCTTGTAGTGTCTTATAATAGTATTGTCTACCCCCTCTCTTTTCTCTTCCCCCCCTTTTTTTTTTACATATGCTGTATTCCCATTGTGTGGAGCTGGGGAGGGAAAGGGGTAGATCTGGATACTGAAATTTCAAGAAGGGTGTGTGAACCAGGGTGAAGGGAGGGGGGAGTGTGCAGCCTTTGGGTGGGGGGCTCCCTGGGCTTTCCCCAGGCCTGACATCTTGGTGGCCTGGGATTACTCAGTATAATATGACCGGGGGATGGCCCAGAAGAGCCTCTACCAAATGGCTGTGTACAGGGGAAGGGGGATGTACAGCAGAGGGAGGGGGAGGGAGACGTGGGGGCTTAAAAGAGAATGGAGGGTGGGTGGGATCAGGTATGCAGCACAACAGCCTTTTCAAGAGGGCTATCCCAAGGACAATCTGAGCAATGCTAAAATTCTTGGAGTAAAGCTAGATAACCCAGTAAAAAAACCGCTAAAAAGGTGACTTCATATAAAATATGTTCATGGAATATAAAAGGGTCTCAGTCTCAGGCTTAACGTGCAAAAGTATTGTTGCATTTCCGTAACCTTAGCATTGACATAGTGTTTCTCCAGGAAACCCATTTGCCTCCTTCCCAGGTCTCACAATTAAGAAGATCCTGGGTTGGCCAGGCCTTTGGGAGTGGACCGGACACTCGGAAGGGAGGGGTTGCCATTCTTGTAGCAAGAAGAGTCCCGTTTAGACTTATAGACACCATAGTAGACTCTCAGCATAGATACATTTTGATTAAGGCCCTGTTGGGTCAAACTGAGGTAGTGCTTGGCTCCATATATGGCCCCAATATGGAGTACCCATCCTCTTTTGTTTGTCTCATGAATGATCTTACTCCATGGTCCCATTCTCCCACACTACTAGGAGGAGATTGGAACCTTGTTTATTGTAATATTATGGACTGCTCTCCAAGTCGTTCTCTATCTCTCTCCCCAGCGCAGGTTGCCATCAGAGAAATGATGGACTCCATTGGATTAATAGACCCTTGGAGAGCCCTTTACCCTCACCAGAAAGAATACTCGATCCACTCTATCCCACACAATTCATTCTCTCACTTAGATTACTTTCTCATAGACGTGGGACATCTCTCAGCCATAACAACCTGCAATTAACTCCCCAAGGTGATCTCAGATCACCATCCCACTTTATTAATTTGGAACCCGGGCCCGCCTATATCTAGGGACAAGGTTTGGAGATTTAACTGTCAATTATTTCGATCAGAATACCTGAAGAACCAAGTGGCCAGATTCATTTCAAAATTTATTGAGATAAATGCCCTCTCCACGACCAAGACAGGCACGCTATGGGGTGCCTTAAAAAGTACAGTTAGAGGAGAGATAATTCGCATGGCAACGGTTAAAAAAAAACCAACCTCAAAAGTCACTTCTGCCCTGTTGAGAGATATCAGGGACATGGAGATGTCACTCTCCCCGAACTCCACAAAAGATCAGTTTAAAGATCTAGAAGTTTTAAGGGATCGATATAACTCAATTCTGACTGAACATGTAGAGTATCTTCTTATATGCTCCAAGATTAACTATTTTGATCAGGGTGACAAGGCAGGAAAACTTTTGGCTTTGCGGCTTAAGGCGCAGACCTCACATAGAATGGTTCCCAGTATTCAAAACTCTGCAGGACAAATAGTCACTTCCCCGAGAGAAATTAGCAACTGTTTTCAAGAATATTACAAAACTTTGTATTCCCATACCTCCCGTTCTTTTTGCCCAGCAGTACTGTAACAATTCTTGCAGCCGATACAACTCCCGCAACTCAATACATCCCAAGTAAACTTGCTTAAAGCCCCAATTTCTCAGGACGAGATAATACAGGCTCTTGACTCCCTCCCCACAGACAAATCGCCAGGCCCAGATGGATTCACAGTAGAGTTCTACAAACTTTTCAAAGAACAAACTGGGCCTATGCTTTTAGATACCTACAACTATATGTTTGAGCATGGTATTACTGACCCTACCCTATTTGAGGTCACCATCATGGTTATCCCAAAATCTGATAGGGACCCTCTTCAAGTCACAGATTATCGTCCAATATCATTAATTAACGTTGATATAAAAATACTGGCAAAAATTGTGGCCATTAGGCTATCCAAGGTTTGGCAAAGTCTAATAAACTGTGAACAGGTTGGCTTTGTAGCTGGTAGGGTCTCATCTGATCACATGCTCAAGTTGGCATACTTGATCTCTGCATCCAGGGACTCCCAAATTCAAGCCGCCTTGCTGTCCCTGGATGCAGAGAAAGCATTCAATAGAATCTCCTGGGAATACTTATTCCATTTGTTACAACTTTACAATATCCCAAAACAGTGCATACAATGGGTCAAGATATTATATACTTGCCCCCCAGCACATGTACTATGCAATGGGCATCTATCTTATCCCTTTAAGTTACAACAAGGAACAAGACAGGGGTGCCCACTTTCCCCCTTCCTGTTTGACATATCTGGAACCACTCATTAGACATATTAAACTATTCCCAAATATTACCGGTATCTCTATTGGGCCCACACAATACAAAGTCTAGGTCTATACCGATGATATTTTACTTCACATAAATCACCCTTCCAAATCAGCTCCCACTGCTCTCGAAATTATCAAAACGTTTGGGACCTTTTCTAATTACAAACTTAATATCAAAAAAACAGAAGTGATGCCCTTAAATGTTCATACATTCTGGGGTGAAACTGCTCACCTTGGATTCTGCTGGACCAGAGATAAGCTAAAGTACCTAGGCATATATCTCTCCCATTAAGAAACCAGGATGAAACAATACAACTTGGACAAGATTCTTATGCAGATCAAAATGGATCTCTCCCACTGGGCCATGTTGCCGTTAACTCTCTGGGGATGGGTTAATGTTCTGAAAATTAACATCCTTCCATGAATTCTTTACCCCTTACAGATGACACAACCTTTCCTACCCAAAGCATGGTTTACCCAGGTCAACAAAATTATGTCTAACTTTCTGTGGGGTGGGAAGACACCTCATCCAGCTCTCTTCAAACTGCAGAGGAGTAAGAATAATCGGGGCTTACAACTCCCGGACATGTTCCTTTGTCAGTTCTCTATTGTTTGTTTGGTCCTAGCATTCTACGAACATAAGAAATTTGCCAGCAGATAAAGGCCTAGAGGTCTATCAGTCTGCTCGAATGTGCAGCTAGCACCTATTATTATGCAGCTGCCTCTCTACTGGATGAAGGACAGTTTCTGTCAGGGGAGTGTCCATTACATTCCTTTGTGGTACCAAATTGAACAAAATTTACTCTCTCCACATAACATATCTCCCGAGGCTCTCATTTTCTCCCCTCTCAAGAACTTGCCTAAAGCTCTCAAAGCCACGCCTATGGAAACATTGCTTCAAGTACACTCCCAAATGTGTAACCTTTTTCAGATATCTCTGGTAAAGGATGTTTCCCAGCCTATATGTGCTAACCCTAGTTTCAAAATAGGGGGATGGCCCCTCTCGAACAGTTTCTGGCTGGGCAACACCCAACTGAGAGTGGTAGACTTACTTCATGAACACACACTGATATCTTTTCAAGTAGCCAGCTCACGGTTTAACCTCCCTAAAACTTTCTGTTTTAAATACCTCCAATTGCAGCATATGCTCCTAAGACACTTTAGAGTGGGATACTGGACACAGTATCTCAATGGCCCTCTTTTACAGGCTATCCCTAACTTACCTTCCTCTCACCTCATCTCCCACTTCTATTGTCTCTTAAGGAAGGCCATAGAAGAAAAGCAAGGTGAGCCGCACTATGTCTGGAACCAAGTACTACCTCCAAACACCTTAGCTCCTCATTCATGGCCAAAAATGTGGTCACAATTGTTCCAGGATGTGAAGTGGATCAGATACCGCATCCTACAGTTTTACGTTATACATGATTTATACTATACCCAGCTAGGCTTTATCAGACTTGGAAAATTTCCTCAAATGTATGTTCATGCTGTAAGCAAAGGCCTGGCACTCTGTTGCATATATTGTGGGAATGCAATAAGGTCACACCTTTCTGGGATAGTATCAAGTCCAATTTAGACCCACTTTTAAGGTTAGCTGATGCATTCCGGCCAGAAATTTGTATAATAGGAGACTATGGTGAAGTTTTAAGTGGTACCCAATGAAAATATATGATGTTAATATCAGTGTGTGCAAAAAAAGTGATTATGCACTACTGGTTAGACCAAAACATCCCTACATATATGGAATGGCTAAAAGAGATACTATTTGCTTTGCAGGCTGAGAACATGATTGCTCACATTGCACGGAGATCACAATACTATCAAAAAACATGGGCGCCCTTACATACTCTACTGACTCTTTAGTGGTTTAAGGATACAAAATAAGTAACTAAGGCAGGAAGGGGAAAGTACTACTAGAGAGATGTGACTTCATTAAAGAAGATTCCCCCTGACCACCTTGCCTGGACTAAAGGGAATGATGAACATTGTTGCTGCATACCTGAAAGGGAGGGGGAGGGAGGGGGGTCTGGGGAGGGGGAAGTAGGAGGAGGAATATGAAGGGTTTCTGTAGTCAACTGAGACTGTAACATTTGAACACAACTGAGACCATGTATATAATATATACGTTACAAGACCTTGTATTGTAACAGGACCCTAGCATAGAACATTGTTTAAACTGAATGTGTGTGTCAAGCTAATGTCAAATGTATGAGTTAAATATCTTAACTCTTCCTACAAATGAATAAAATATATTCAATTTGAAAAAAAAAAACAACCTGAATTCTGTTTTTATTTGGATGTTGGATTTGAATTGAACCTCTGCTGAACAGTAGGAGGATCCTATATTGTGGTTTCGCCACCTGAGTCTGCCCCTACATGGGAGAGCTGAGCTTGGACAGGCCTGGGAGCTGGCCAGTGGATCTGTAGGTCTCCTAGGCTCTGCACAGGTATCAGCTGGTGGGCTGGTGCCAGTGGGGAGTTGAGGTTGTGGGGTGCAGATATCTCAGGTAGTGACCTGCATAAATAGGGCCTCCAGGCTGTTGTCATTACCTGGAAAATCTGATTGTCGGATTGTTGGATTGTTATCTGGAGGATTTGTCTTTCAGGAAGTTTGAAAGATAAACAGTCAGGTCTCAAAACTTTATTTTTTCTAAACGATTACTATTTTGGGCAGTGAGAGTGCCTGTGTTTACTTTACTTACGTTGGATCCCCCAGGTAGTGAGAGTGCCTGGAGGTTTACATTTCATTCAACACTGTTCATCTGTCTTTACTCTGTTGGTTGCTGTGGGGAGAGATAGTATGCGCTTTGGCCTAAGGATTTGACTTAAGAAATGGTTCTTTGCTGTAGAACCGACCACTCGCAGTGACTTCTGATTGTTCATTGGTTTTGGGTGGAGGTGAGAGCCCACTGGAGAGACCTAACGACATTACTTTTGGGTCTTTGGAGGTGTGAGCTTCTAGTTAAGAGAAGTATTTCAAAAAGTTATTCTAAGACTGGATTTTAGTTGTTATATTTTTATTTTCATTTGTTTTTTTATTCCCCTTCTGTGTGAGAGACAGTGTGTGGGACTATACTTGTTGACCTCTCCCTCTATTTCTTTTGCTCTGTGAGAGAGAGCAGAAGAAGGAACTATCTATCACTCTAGAGTGGTTTGGTCTTGTTTTTGTTTGTTTATTTTTATTATTTTACATTATTTTATTTTACTCTTGTAATTTTATTAAGATTGACTTATTTTCTAGTTGAACTGGTTGATTTTAATTATTGTTTTATAATGTGTTGGGGAGGCTTAGTGTCAGTTGGGCATTACTCCCCCACCAGGCTCAGGGAATTATGCCCTTTTGAGTGCCCCCCCATTGCCATCTGACACCTATTTTAGGTGTTGAGCTTTGGGCATACTAAGAAAACATGAAAGGAAGGGGGAACCTGGGCCTGAAGGGGGACAGGAAGGGGGAGGGTGGATTGGGGTTGTGAGACCCAGGAGACTCCCTGGGTTGAAATGGAGTCAGGATAGGGGTCCTCCCTGTCTTGTCCCCATACCCAAGGGCCTTGATAAAAATGGGCAGGTGCCAAGGTCTTCCCCGACAGCTCATCCTGCCTTGGTGGTGTTATGCAATGCCAGATCGATTAAAAACAAGACAGCTGTTATAGCTGAACTTGTTGCAACAACTGATCTGGCTTGCATCACTGAGACCCAGCTGGATGAAAATGCAGGCCCTATATTTGCCTCGGCAACTCCAACTGGTTTCTCGGTGATACAACATCCAAGATTGGATCATAGGGGTTGGGGTTTTGGCCATTATGTTTAAGACTGAGCTGGGTCTTATGGATGTGCTATTGGGAAGTACCAGATCCTTCAAATATATCCTAGGTGAGGGTGTAGGCTGTGGGATTCTCCTCACCTACCGTCCACCAGGAGATGGTGGAGAATTCCTGCAGGAGATAGCAGACTTCATCACTGAGGTGATATTGATGTCCCCCAGATGGATAATTCTGGGGGACTTTAATGCCTGGGTAGACAATGAACTCTCACACTTTTATCAAAATCTCCTTCAGCTGATGGCGATGCTGGGCCTATCACTGGTAGTTACCTCCTTAACCCATGTAGGGGGTCATTCGTTGGATCTAATCTTTCTTCTTTGTATGGAGACTACTGATCTGGGGGTGGAACCGGTCAGTTGGTCTGACCAACACACCATAAAGTTCAGTTTCAGGGTCTCCCCAATAGGTCTGTCCCTACAGAATTGGTTCAGTACCGTCCTTTAAGGGAGATTAACCCCAGTGACCTAATGGCAGTACTGGACCTCTTGGACATGTCGAGTGAATGCCTGAGTCCAGATGATCTAGCCTATAATAAGGCTGTTGGAGATGCTCTGGACAAGATTGCACCTGTTCATGTTCAGCCTCTCACTCTTCGCCCAAGGAGCCCATGGTTCAATGGCTCCTTGAAGGAGATGAGGTGAGTTGGTCGAAGGATGGAGAGAGCTTGGCAGAAGTCCAACCATGATGATGACAGGCTTAGATTGATGACACATTATGATAGCTATCAATCAGAAATCACCGGTAAGAAAGCAGAATTCCTGTACAGGGAGATTTATGTTACACAGAATCGACCAGCTCAGCTTTTCTGGACTGTTGACAGATTATGCAATCCAATCTGTCTCCAGCCCAGAGAAGCTTTTCTCAGCTAAGATGTGAGGAGTTTGCTTGATTCTTTGCAGATAAGGTTGCCAGCATCAGGTCTGGCATCGGCTCATCCTCCTCAATGAGTGATTGCAGTGGTTGATGCGAAGTGACTGGTGCACTGTCTGTCTGGTCAGATTTTCACCAACTAGATTTCAATGATATTGTGAAGATCATCCAAACACTGCATCCAACCAGTTGTAATTTGGATCCGGGCCCTACACCCCTTTTGATGGGTTGTGTATATGTCATCTGCCCAATCCTTGCTGACGTTGTCCGGAAGTCCTTGGAGAGGGGAGTCTTTCCTGACTCCCTCAAGGAGGCAGTTGTTCAACCACTCCTTAAGAAATCCTCCTTGGATCCAGACTGTCTAGCTAACTACTGACCTATCTCTAACTTGCCATTTGTTGGTAAAGTTATTGAAAAGGTGTTTGCACTGCATTTGGATGATCATCTTATAACTCACAACGTCAATGATACTCTCCAATCCGGCTTTAGGAAGAAGTATAGCATGGAGACTGCTCTCATCCCGGTATTGAATGACCTCCTAATGGCTACAGATCAAAAGGCATGTACCATTCTGGTCCTTCTCAATCTCTTTGCTGCATTTGACACTGTAGATCATGGTGTGCTATTGGAGCACCTGCGTTTTTTATGTGGACTGTCTAGTACAATCCTAAATTGGTTCCATTCATACCTCACAGGCAGGTTTCAGAGACTGACCACTGGAATTTATTCCTCTGATGCTCACTCCCTGCCTAGTGCAGGGCTCTATATTAGCCCCCATGTTGTCTGCAGTGTATATGCTTCCATTGGGAGATATCATCAGGCGATACACTCTGAGCTTTCACTGCTATGCAGATGATACTAAGCTGTATATGTCCTTTCTACCAAGACAGAAATGATGCAGTCTCTGTGCTAAATAGTTGCCTTGCCGAGATCAGATCTTGGCTGAGTTCCAGCTGGTTGAGGCTGAATCCAGACAAGACTGAAGTGTTGGTTGTGGACCCAGGTCGTCCGAGGGTGGGTTTGGGGGTTTGGCAACCATCGTGTTTATTACTTGGTTGTGTGCCACTCACTACCTCAAATCAGGTGCACAACCTAGGCATTATTTTTGATGATGGCTTAACCTTACAATCTCAGGTGTCAGCTGTCATCAAATCCTCTTTTTATCATCTGAGGAATATTGCCCGGGTGAAACATCTGGTTCCCTCGGATGATCTTCCAATATTGGTTCACGCCTTTGTTATGACCCATCTTGACTACTGCAATTCCCTCTACCTAGGGCTTCCAGGGGTTGATATCCACCACTTGCAGCTGGTGCAGAATGCGGCAGCCAGGCTTTTGACTGGGACATCTAGGGCCAGTCAAATTATGCCTCTGCTCTGTGGGCTGCACTGGCTGCCTATTCAGTGGCTGATCACCTTTAAGGTTGGCTTGCTAACCTTCAAAGCCCTACATGATCAGGGACCCGGCTACCTTAAAGATCTCCTGGTATCTTACAGCCCACTCTGCACTGTTTGTTCTGCCAATGAGGGATTGCTAGAGATTCCCAGGGTATGATTAAAGATGTCTGGATCTCATGCTTTTGTTTTTCAGCACCGACCCTGTGGAATTCTCTACCTCATCAGTTGAGAGAATGCACAACCGTCAGTAGATTTAAAACTGAGCTTAAAGCTTATTTATTTGATTCGGCCTTCCCCGGTGATTTATAATGTAATTTTAATGTTTTAATGTTATTTATATTGGTTGCCTGTTCTTATGTTAAGTGCCTTGGTTTTGAATGGCACTATAAAAATAAAGTTGAATTCAATTGAAAAAATTGCACTGTTCAGGGATGTTTCTGCAGTGGAAGAAGATGCTATTGCATCTTGAATAACTTTATGGTTTGGGGTTGTTTCTGTAGTGGAAGTAGAGGCTTTTGCATTATGAGCAACTGTGCATCATGAGTGGCTGCACTGTTTGGAGTAGTTTCTGCAGTGGAAATAGATGCTATTGCATCATGAGTGACTGCATTGTTTGGGGTTGTTTCTGCAGTGGAAGTAGAGACTGTCACATCATGGGTGACTGCCCTGCTTTGGGCTGTTTCTGCAGTGGAAATAGAGGATATTGCATCATGAGTGACTGCATCATGAGTAGCTGAACTGTTTGGGGATGTTTCTGCAGTGGAAGTGGGCGCTATTGTATCATAAGTGACTATGCAGTTTGGCATTGTTTCTCCATGCAGTGGTAGTAGAAACTATTGCATCATGAGTGACTACACTGCTTGGTATTTTTTCAGCAGTTGAAGTAGAGATGATTGCATTATGAATGACTAAACGTTTTGTTGTCTCTGCAATGAAAGTAGAGGCTGTTGCATCATGAGTGACTGCACTGTTTGGGGTTATTTCTGCAGTGGAAGTAGATGCTATTGCATCATGAGTGACTGCATTGTTTGGGGTTGTTTTTGCAGTGGAAGTAGAGGCTATTGCATCATAAGTGACAATGCATCATGAGTGGTAGCATTGTTTGGGGTTGTTTCTGCAGTGGAAGTAGATGTTATACCACATGTGACTGTATTGTTTGGCATTGTTTCTTCAGTGGAAGTAGATGCTATTTCATCATGAGAGACTGTGCAGTTTGCAGTTGCTTCTGCAGTGGAAGTATAGGCTATTGCATCATGAGTGCCTGCACTGTTCAGGGATATTTCTGCAGTTGAAGAAGATGATGCTATTGCATCTTGAGTAACTTCACTTGGGTGTGTTTCTGTAGAAGTAGAGGCTTTTGCATTATGTGCAACTGTGCATCATGAGTGGCTGCACTGTTTGGGGTAGTTTCTGCAGTGCAAATAGATGCTATTGCATCATGAGTGACTGCATTGTTTGGGTTTTTTTCTGCAGTGGAAGTAGAGACTGTCGCACCATGAGTGACTGCCTTGCTTTGTATTGTTTCTGCAGTGGAAATAGAAGCTATTACATCAAGAGTGACTGCATCATGAGTAGCTGCACTGTTTGGGGTTGTTTCTGCAGTGGAAGCAGAAACTATTGCATCGTGAGTGACTGAATTGTTTGGGATTGTTTCTGCAGTTGAAGTAGAGGTGACTGCATTATGAATGACTGCTCTGTTTGGGGTTGTCTCTGCAATGAAAGTAGAGGCTTTTGCATTGTGAGTGACAGCACTGTTTGAGGTTATTTCTGCAGTGGAAATAGATGCTATTGCATCATGACTGACTGCTTTGTTTGGGGTTGTTTCTGCACTGGAAGTAGAGGCTATTGCATCATGAGTAACTCTGCATCATGAGTGGTAACACTGGGGTTGTTTCTGCAGTGGAAGTAGATGTTGTACCAAGCGTGACTGCATTGTTTGGCATGGTTTCTGCAGCGGAAGTAGATGCTATTTCATCATGAGTGACTGTGCAGTTTGCAGTTGTTTCTGCAGTGGAAGTAAAGGCTAATGCATCATGAGGGATTGCACATCAAGAGTGGCTGCACTGTTCTTGGGTTGTTTCTACAGTAGAAGTAGAGACAATTGCATCATAAGTGGCTGCACTGTTTGAGGTTGTTTCTGCTCTGGAAGTAGAGGCTATTTTATCATGAGTGACTGCGTTGTTTTGGGTTATTTATGCAGTGGAAGTAGATGTTATTTCATCATGAGAGAGTGTGCTGTTTGGGGTTGTTTCTGCACTGGAAGTAGAGGCTGTTGCATCACAAGTGACTTCACTGTTTGGGGTTGTTTCTACAGAGGAAGTAGATGATATTGCATAATGAGTGGCTGCAATGTTTGGGGTTGTTTCTGCATTGAAAGTAGAGGCTATTGAATTATGAGTGGCTGCACTGTTTGGGGTTCATTCTACAGTCAAGGTAGATGCTATTGTATCATGAGTGACTGCATTGTTTCTTGTTGTTTCTGCAGTGTAAGTAGAAGCATTGCATCATGAGTGACTGTGCATCTTGAGTGTCTGTACTGTTAGGGGATGTTTCTGAAGTGGAAATAGATGCTATTGCATCATGAGTGTCTGAGTTGTTTTGAGTTGTTTCTACTGTGGAAGTAGAGGCTACTGCATCATGAATGACTTCACTGGTGCTGTTTCTGCAGTGGAGGTAGAGGATATTGCATCATGAGTGACTGCTCTGTTTGGGGTTGTTTCTGCCATGAAATTGAAGCTATTGCTTCATGAGTGACTGCACTGTTTCTATTTTTTTTGCTGTGCAAGTAGAAGCTGTTGCATCATGAGTGACTGCACTGTTTGAGGTTATTTCTGCCGTGTAAGTAGAGGCTATTGCATCATGGGAGATTGCTTTGGTTGGGGTTGTTTATGCAGTGGAAGTAGAGGTTATTGCATTATGAGCGAATGCACTGTTTAGGGTTTTTTTCTGAAATGGAAGTAGAGGCTTTTGCATCATGACTGACTGCACTATTTGGGGTAGTTTCTGCAGTGGAAGTAAATACAATTGCTTTATGAGTGACTTTGTTGTTTGGGGTTGTTTTTGCAGCGGAAGTAGAGACTATTGCATCATGGATGTCTGCCCAGCTTTGGGTTATTTCTGCAGTTGAAACAGAGGCTTTTGCATTGTGACTGACTGCATCATATGTAGCTGCACTGTTTGGGGTTGTTTCTGCAGTGGAAATGGATGCTATTGCATCATGAGTGACTGTGCTCTTTGGGGTTATTTCTGCATGGAGTGGAAATAGAAACCATTTCATCATGAGTGACTGTGCTGTTTGTGGTTGTTTCTGCAGTGGAAGTATATGCTATTGCATCATGAGTGACTGCATTTTTTGGGGTTGTTTCTGAAGTGGAAGTAGAGGCTATTGCATCATGAATGACTGCACTGCTTGGGGTCATTTCTGCAGGGGAAGTAGAGGCTATTGCTTCTTGAGTGACTGTGCATCATGAGTGGCAACACTGTTTAGGGTTTTTTCTGCAGTGGAAGCAGATGTTATAACATGCGTGACTGCATTGTTTGGGGTTCTTTCTGCAGCAGAAGTAGTTGTTATTTCATCATGAGTGACTGTGCTGTTTGTGGTTGTTTCTGCAGTGGAAGTAGAGGCTATTGCATCATGAGTGACTGTGCCTTAAGAGTGGCTGCACTGTTTTTGGTTTGTTTCTGCAGTAGAAGTAGAGACAATTGCATCATGAGTGACTGTGCATCATGAGTGTCTGTACTGTTTGAGGTTGTTTCTGAGGTGGAAATAGGTGCTATTGCATCATGAGTTTCTATGTTGCTTGGGGTTGTTTCTGCAGTGGAAGTAGAGGCTACTGCATCATGAGTGACTGCACTGTTTTTGGTTGTTTCTGAAGTGGAGGTAGAGGATATTGCATCATGAGTAACTGCACAGTTTGGGGTTGTTTCTGCATGGAATTAGAAACCACTGCATCATGAGTGACTGCACTGTTTGAGGTTATTTCTGCAGTGTAAGTAGAGGCAATTGGATCATGGGAGACCGCATTGTTTGGGGTTGTTTCTGCAGTGGAAGTAGAGGCTATTGCATCATGAGTGAATGCGCCTCAAGAGTGGCTGCACTGAATGGGATTATTTCTGCAGTGGAAGTAGAGGCTATTGCATCAAGAGTGGCTGGACTTTTTGGGGTTGTTTATGCAGTGCCAGTAGAGGCTATTGCATCACAAGCAACTGCACTGTTTTTTGGTTGTTTCTGCAGAAGAAGTAGAGACAATTGCATCATAAGTGGCTGCACTGTTTGAGGTTGTTTCTGCAGTGGTGGTAGAGACTATTGCATCATGAGTGACTGTGCTGTTTGCGGTTGTTTCTGCAGGCAGTGGAAGTTGAAACTATTGCATCATCAGTGACTGCATGATGAGTAGCTGCACTGTTTGGGGTTGTTTCTGCAGTGGAAGTGGATGCTACTGCATTATGAGTGACTGTGCTATTTCCGGTTGTTTCTGCATGCAGTGGAAGTAGAAACTATTGCATCGTGAGTGACTGCACTGTTTGGGATTATTTTTTCAGTTGAAATAGAGGTTATTGCATTATGAATGACTGCACTGTTTGGGGTTTCACTGCAATGGAAGTAGAGACTTTTCATCATGAGTGACTGCACTGTTTGGGGTTGTTTCTGGAGTGGAGGTAGAGGCTATTGCTTCCTGAATGACTGCACTGTTTGTTTGTTTTTTTGCTGTGGAAGAAGAAGCTATTGCATCATGAGTGATTGCACTGTTTGAAGTTATTTCTGCCATGTTAGCAGAGGCTATTGGATAATGGAAGACTGCTTTGGTTGGGGTTGTTTATGCTGTGGAAGTAGAGGTTATTGCATTATGAGCGACTGCAATGTTTAGGGTTTTTTTCTGCAATGGAAGTAGAGGCTTTTGCATCATGACTGACTGCACTGTTTGGGGTAGTTTCTGCAGTGGAAGTACATACTACTGTTTCATGAGTGACTGCATTGTTTGGGGTTGTTTTTGCAGTGGAAGTAGAGACTATTGCATCATGGATGTCTACCCAGCTTTGGATTATTTCTGCAGTGGAAACAGAGGCTTTTGCATCCTGACTGACTGCATCATATGTAGCTGCACTTTTTGGGGTTGTTTCTGCAGTGGAAATGGATGCTATTGCATTATGAGTGACTGTGCTCTTAGGAGTTATTTCTGCATGCAGTGGAAATAGAAACCATTGCATCATGAGTGACTGCACTGTTTTGGATTGTTTCTGTAGTTGAAGTAGAGGTTATTGCATTATGAGTGACTGCATGGTTTGAGGTTGTTTCTGCAATGGAAGTAGAGGCTTTTGCATCATGAGTGACTGCACTGTTTGAGGGTATTTCTGCAGTTGAAGTAGATGCTATTACATCATGAGTGACTGCATTGTTTGGGGTTGTTTCTGCAGTGGAAGTAGAGGCTATTGCATCATGAGTGACTGCACTGCTCGGGGTCATTTCTGCAGGAGAAGAAGAGGCTGTTGCATCTTGAGTGACTGTGCATCTTGAGTGGCAGCACTGTTTGGGGTTGTTTCTGCAGTGGAAGTAGATGTTATACCATGTGTGACTGCATTGCTTGGGGTACTTTCTGCAGTAGAAGTAGATGCTATTTCATCATGAGTGATCGTGCTTTTTGCAGTTGTTTCTGCAGTGGAAGTAGAGGCTATTGCATCATGAGTCACTATGCCTTAAGAGTGGCTGCACTATTTTTGAATTGTTTCTGCAGTAGAAGTAGAGACAATTGCATCATAAGTGGCTGCACTGCTTGAGGTTGCTTCTGCAGTGGAGGTGGAGGCTATTGCGCCATGACTGACTGCATTGTTTGGGGTTGTTTCTACTGTGGAAGTTGAGGCTATTGTATTATGAATGATTGCACAATTTGGCATTGTTTCTGCAGTGAAAGTGGATGCTATTGCATCAAGAGTGACTGCATTGTTTGGGGTTGTTTCTACAGTGGAAGTAGATGTTATTTCATCTTGAATGACTGTGCTGTTTGGGTTTTTTTCTGCAGTGGAAGTAGAGGCTATGCATCATGAGAGACTGTGCATCATGAGTAGCTGAACTGTTTGGGGTTGTTTCTGCAGTGGAAGTAGAGGTTATTGCATCACAAGTGACTTCACTGTTTGGGGTTGCTTCCTCAGTGGAAGTAGAGACTGTTGCATCATGAGTGACTGCACTGTTTGGGGTTATTTCTGCAGTGGAAGTAGATGCTACTGCATCATGAGTGACTGCATTGTTTGGGGTTGTTTGTGCAGTGGAAGTATAGGCAATTGCATCATGGGTGACTATGCATCATGAGTGGTAGCACTGTTTGTGGTTGTTTCTGCAGTGGAAGTAGATGTTATAACACGAGTGACTGCATTGTTTGGCATTGTTTCTGCTGTGGCAGTAGATGCTCTTTCATCATGAGTGACTGTGCAGTTTGCAGATGTGTTCTGCAGTGGAAGTAAAGACTATTGCATCATGAGTGGCTGCACTGTTCAGGGATGTTTCTGCAGTGGAAAACGATGCTATTGCATCTTGAGTAACTTCACTGTTTGGGGTTGCTTCTGTAGAAGAAGTAGAGGCTTTTGCATTATGTGCAGCTGTGCATCATGAGTGGCTGCACTGTTTGGGGAAGTTTCTGCAGTGGAAATAGATGCTATTGCATCATGAGTGACTGCATTGTTTGGGGTTGTTTCTGCAGTGGAAGTAGAGGCTAATGCATCATGAGTAACTGTGCATCATGAGTGGTAGCACTGTTTGGGGTTGTTTCTGCAGTGGAGGTAGATGTTATACCATGAGTGACTGCATTGCTTGGCATTGTTTCTGCAGTGGAAGTTGATGCTATTTCATCATGAGTGACTGTGCAGTTTGCAGTTGTTTCTGCAGTGGAAGTAAAGGCTATTGCATCATGAGTGACTGCGCATCAAGAGTGGCTGCACTGATTTTGGTTGTTTCTACTGTGAAAGTAGAGGCTATTGCATCAAGAGTGGCTGCACTGTTCTTGGGTTGTTTCTACAGTAGAAGAAGAGACAATTGCATCATAAGTTTCTGCACTGTTTGAGGTTGTTTCTGCAGTGGAGTAAGAGGCTCTTGCACCATGAGTGACTGCACAGTTTCAGGTTGTTTCTGCTGTGCAGGTAGAGGCTATTGTATCATGAGTGGCTGCACTGTTAGGGGTTCTTTCTGCAGTGGAAGTGGAAGCCATTGCATCATGAGTGACGACGTTGTTTGGGGTTATT
Source organism: Neoceratodus forsteri (assembly GCA_016271365.2). Classification (NCBI taxonomy): domain Eukaryota; kingdom Metazoa; phylum Chordata; order Ceratodontiformes; family Ceratodontidae; genus Neoceratodus; species Neoceratodus forsteri. The sequence continues at coordinate 868,678,353 of CM028130.1, forward strand.
TCTGCAGTGGAAGTAGATGTTATTTCATCATGAGTGGCTGTGCTGTTTGGGGTTGTTTCAGCAGTGGAAGTAGAAGCTGTTGCATCACCAGTATACGGTGCTGCTGGGACAACCACCCTCAATAAAATTCACCTCATCCTAAATAAGGCATGCAGGCTAATCACTGGGGACCCCAGACTCATGCATTCTTGCCAGCTCTATGACATGGCAATACTGTTGAATCTAGATGAACGTCTTCGATACAAAACCTGCCTAATAAAAAATACTTCTCTCGGGCTATCTCCACCCGAGCTGACAGCCTCCCTCCGCCAAGCCCAACCCTTGGCCTTTACTCAGACCTCCTGCAAGGCCACTTTTCTAGTCTCAAGATCTAGGACCTCCCATGGACAGAGGTCCTTCTGCTATAGAGCTCCATCCTGGTATAACTTTCTCCCTGCCACCATCTTGGATGCCCCCACGATTTCCAAATTCAAAACCACACTTTGAAGCCAACTATTTAATGCGTGTAGCTGCACCTGTCTATAATCGGGGCATAGCTCTCTGTGCCCTCACAATGCCCACTGGGTAGCATCCACAACACTCCTCTCTTAATCCTCACCATTTGCTGATTGAACTGCTATTATCCTGTGGCTTGCTCTTACTATTGTGCAAAAATGTGCCATTGTAACCAAACTGGCTTATCTGTTTAACTGTTGTAATCTCATGTGCTTGCTAACTATGTAACGCATTTTGCTGTAACCAAAAGTCTGTTATGTATTTGTCCTCAATGTGATGAGGTACCTTTGGAAATGAGCCTCTGGCTCAAAGGTTGTAAACCGATGTACAAATAAATAAATACAATCACTAGTGACTTCACTGTTTGGGGTTGTTTCTGCAGTGGAAGTACCGGTATTGTATCATGAGTGACTGTGCATCATGAGTGGCTCCACTGTCTGGAGTTGTTTCTACAGTGGAAGTAGATGCTATTGCATAATGAGTGTCTGCACTGTTTACGGTTGTTTCTGCTTTGAAAGTAGAGATTATTGAATTATGAGTGGCTGCACTGTTTGGGGTTCATTCTACAGTCAAGGTAGATGCTATTGTATCATGAGTGACTGCATTGTTTCAAGTTGTTTCTGCAGTGTAAGTTGAAGCATTGCATCATGAGTGACTGTGCATCATGAGTGTCTGTACTGTTTGGGGTTGTTTCTGCCATGGAAATAGATGCCATTGCATCATGAGTGACTACACTGTTTTGGGTAGTTTCTGCAGTGTAAGTAGAGGCTTTTGCATCATGAGTGACTGTGCATCATGAGTGTCTGTACTGCTTGGGGTTGTTTCTGAAGTGGAAACAGATGCTATTGTATCATGAGTTTCTACATTGTTTGGGGTTGTTTCTGAAGTGGAAGTAGAGGCTACTGCATCATGAGTGACTGCACTGTTTGAGGTTATTTCTGCAGTATAAGCAGAGGCTTTTAGAGCATGGGAGATTGCATTGTTTGTGGTTGTTTCTGCAGTGGAAGTAGAGGATATTGCATCATGAGTTAATGCGCCTCAAAAATGGCTGCACTGATTGGGCTTGTTTCTGCAGTGGAAGTAGAGGCTATTGCATCAAGAGTGGCTGCACTTTATGGGGTTGTTTATGCAGTGGCAGTAGAGGCTATTGCATCACAAGCAACTACAGTTTTTTTGTTGTTTCTGCAGTAGAATTAAAGACAATTGCATCATAAGTGGTTGCACTGTTTGAGGTTGTTTCTGTTGTGGAAGTAGAAGCTATTGCATCAAGATTGACTGCACTGTTTGGGGTTGTTTCTGCAGTGGAAGTAGATCCTATTGCATCCTGAGTGACTGTGCTGTTTGCAGTTGTTTCTGCATGCACTAGAAGTAGGAACTATTGCATCGTGAGTGACTGCACTGTTTGGGATTGTTTCTGCAGTTGAAATAGAGGTTATTGCATCAAGAGTGACTGCACTGTTTAGGGTTGTTTCTGCAGTGGAGGTAGAGCCTATTGCTTCATGAGTGACTGCACTGTTTCTTTGTTTTTTTGCTGTGCAAGTAGAAGCTGTTGCATCATTAGTGACTGCACTGTTTGAGGTTATTTCCGCCGTGTAAGCAGAGGCTATTGGATAATGGAAGACTGCTTTGGATGGGGTTGTTTATGCAGTGGAAGTAGAGGTTATTGCATTATGAGCGACTGCACTGTTTAGGGTTTTTTTCTGCAATGGAAGTAGAGACTTTTGCATCATGACTGACTGCACTGTTTGGGGTAGTTTCTGCAGTGGAAGTACATACTATTGCTTCATGAGTGACTGCATTGTTTGGGGTTGTTTCTGCAGTGGAAGTAGAGACTATTGCATCATGGATGTCTACCCAACTTTGGATTATTTCTGCAGTGGAAACAGAGGCTTTTGCATCCTGACTGCATCATATGCAGCTGCACTTTTTGGGGTTGTTTCTGCAGTGGAAATGGATGCTATTACATCATGAGTGACTGTGCTCTTTGGAGTTATTTCTGCATACAGTGGAAATAGAAACCATTGCATCATGAGTGACTGCACTGTTTGGGATTGTTTCTGTAGTTGAAGTAGAGGTTATTGCATTATGAGTGACTGCATGGTTTGAGGTTGTTTCTGCAATGGAAGTAGAGGCTTTTGCATCATGAGTGACTGCACTGTTTGAGGGTATTTCTGCAGTTGAAGTAGATGCTATTGCATCATGAGTGACTGCATTGTTTGGGGTTGTTTCTGCAGTGGAAGTAGCGGCTATTGCATCATGAGTGACTGCACTGCTCGGGGTCATTTCTGCAGGAGAAGAAGAGGCTGTTGCATCTTGAGTGACTGTGCATCTTGAGTGGCAGCACTGTTTGGGGTTGTTTCTGCAATGGAAGTAGATGTTATACCATGTGTGACTGCATTGCTTGGGGTACTTTCTGCAGTAGAAGTAGATGCTATTTCATCATGAGTGATCATGCTTTTTGCAGTTGTTTCTGCAGTGGAAGTAGAGGCTATTGCATCATGAGTCACTGTGCCTTAAGAGTGGCTGCACTGTTTTTGAATTGTTTCTGCAGTAGAAGTAGAGACAATTGCATCATAAGTGGCTGCACTGTTTGAGGTTGCTTCTGCAGTGGAGATAGAGGCTATTGTGCCATGAGTGACTGCACTGTTTGGGGTTGTTTCTACTGTGGAAGTTGAGACTATTGTATTATGAATGATTGCACAATTTGGCGTTGTTTCTGCAGTGAAAGTGGATGCTATTGCATCAAGAGTGACTGCATTGTTTGGGGTTGTTTCTACAGTGGAAATAGATGTTATTTCATCATGAATGACTGTGCTGTTTGGGTTGTTTCTGCAGTGGAAATAGAGGCTATGCATCATGAGAGACTGCATCATGAGTAGCTGAACTGTTTGGGGTTGTTTCTGCAGTGGAAGTAGAGGTTATTGCATCACAAGTGACTTCACTGTTTGGAATTGCTTCCTCAGTGGAAGTAGAGACTGTTGCATCATGAGTGACTGCACTGTTTGGGGTTATTTCTGCAGTGGAAGTAGATGCTACCGCATCATGAGTGACTGCATTGTTTGGGGTTGTTTGTGCATTGGAAGTATAGGCAATTGCATCATGGGTGACTATGCATCATGAGTGGTAGCACTGTTTGTGGTTGTTTCTGCAATGGAAGTAGATGTTATAACACGAGTGACTGCATTGTTTGGCATTGTTTCTGCTGTTGAAGTAGATGCTCTTTCATCATGAGTGACTGTGCATTTTGCAGATGTGTTCTGCAGTGGAAGTAAAGGCTATTGCATCATGAGTGGCTGCACTGTTTGAGGTTATTTCTGCAGCATAAGCAGAGGCTTTTGGAGTATGGGAGATTGCATTGTTTGTGGTTGTTTCTGCAGTGGAAGTAGAGGATATTGCATCATGAGTTAATGCACCTCAAAAGTGGCTGCACTGATTTGGCTTGTTTCTGCAGTGGAAGTAGAGGCTATTGCATCAAGAGTGGCTGCACTTTATGGGGTTGTTTATGCAGTGGCAGTAGAGGCTATTGCATCACAAGCAACTACAGTTTTTTTGTTGTTTCTGCAGTAGAAGTAAACACAATTGCATCATAAGTGGCTGCACTGTTTGAGGTTGTTTCTGCTGTGGAAGTAGAAGCTATTGTAGCAAGATTGACTGCACTGTTTGGGGTTGTTATTGCAGTGGACGTAGATGCTATTGCACCCTGAGTGACTGTGCTGTTCGCAATTGTTTCTGCATGCACTGGAAGTAGGAACTATTGCATCGTGAGTGACTGCACTGTTTGGGATTGTTTCTGCAGTTGAAACAGAGGTTATTGCATCATGACTGACTGCACTGTTTAGGGTTGTTTCTACAGTGGAGGTAGAGGCTGTTGCTTCATGAGTGACTGCACTGTTTCTTTGTTTTTTTGCTGTGGAAGTAGAAGCTATTGCATCATGAGAGACTGCACTGTTTGAGGTTATTTCTGCCATGTAAGCAGAGGCTATTGCATCATAGGAGATTGCTTTGGTTGGTGTTGATTCTGCAGTGGAAGTAGAGGTTATTGCATTATGAGCGACTGCACTGTTTTTTTTTTCCTGAAATGGAAGTAGAGGCTTTTGCTTCATGACTGACTGCACTGTTTGGGGTAGTTTCTGCTGTAGAAGTAGATACTATTGCTTCATGAGTGACTTTGTTGTTTGAGGTTGTTTTTGCAGAGGAAGTAGAGACTATTGCATCATGGGTGACTGCCCAGCTTTGGGTTATTTCTGCAGTGGAAACAGAGGCTTTTGCATGCTGACTGACTGCATCATATGTAGCTGCACTGTTTGGGGTTGTTTCTGCAGCGGAAATGGATGCTATTGCATCATGAATGACTGTTCTCTTTGGGGTTATTTCTACTTGGAGTGGAAATAGAAACCATTACATCATGAGTGACTGCACTGTTTGGGATTGTTTCTGTAGTTGAAGTAGAGGTTATTGCATTATGAGTGACTGCATGGTTTGAGGTTGTTTCTGCAATGGAAGTAGAGGATTTTGCATCATGAGTGACTGCACTGTTTGAGGTAATTTCTGCAGTTGAAGTAGATGCTATTGCATCATGAGTGACTGCATTTTTTGGGGTTGTTTCTGTAGTGGAAGTAGCGGCTACTGCATAATGAGTGACTGCACTGTTCGGGGTCATTTCTGAAGGGGATGTAGAGGCTATTGCATCATGAGTGACTGTGCATCATGAGTGGCAGCACTGTTTAGGGTTTTTTCTGCAGTGGAAGCAGATGTTATACCATGGTGACTGCATTGTTTGGGGTTCTTTCTGCAGCAGAAGTAGATGCTATTTCATCATGAGTGAATGTGCTGTTTGCGGTTGTTTCTGCAGTGGAAGTAGAGGCTATTGCATCATGAGTGACTGTGCCTTAAGAGTGGCTACACTGTTTTTGGGTTGTTTCTGCAGTAGAAGTTAAGACAATTGCATCATAAGTGGCTGCACTGTTTGAGGTTGTTTCTGCAGTTGAGGTAGAGGCTATTGCAACATGAGTGACTGCACTGTTTGGGGTTTTTTCTACTGTGGAAGTAGAGGCTATTGCATCATGAATGACTGCACAGTTTGGGGCTATTTCTGCAGTGAAAGTTTATGCTATTGCATCAATAATGACTGCATTGTTTGGGGTTGTTTCTGCAGTGGAATTAGATGTCATTTCATCATGAATGACTGTGCTGTTTGGGTTGTTTCAGCAGTGGAAGTAGAGGCTTTTGCATCATGAGAGTCTGCACATCATGAGTAGCCGAACTGTTTGGGATTGTTTCTGCAGTGGAAGTAGAGGCTATTGCATCACAAGTGACTTCACTATTTGGGTTGTTTCTTCAGTGGAAGTAAAGACTATTGCATCATGAGTGGCTACACTGTTTAGGGTTGTTTCTGCAGTGGAGGTAGAAGATATTGCATCATGAGCAACTGCACTGTTTGGGGTTGTTTCTGCTGTGGAAATAGAAGCTATTGCATCTTGAGTCACTGTACTATTTGAGGTTCTTTTTGCAGTGTAAGCAGAGGCTTTTGGATCATGGGAGACTGCATTGTTTGTGATTGTTTCTGCAGTGGAAATAGAGGCTATGCATGATGAGTGACTGCACTGCTTGAGGTTGTTTCTGCAGTGGAAGTGGTGGCTATTTCTTGATGAGTGACTGCTTCATGAGTAGCAGCTGCACTATTTGGTGTTGTTTCTGCTGTGGAAGCGGAAGCTATTGCATCAAGAGTGACTGCTTTGTTTGGGGTTATTTCTGTAGTGGAAGTAGATTTTATTTCATCATGAGTGACTGTGCTGGTTGGGGTTGTTTCTGCAGTGGAAGTAAAGGCTTTTGCATCATTAGTGACTGTGCATCATGAGTGACTGCACAGCTTGTTTTTTTGTTTTGCAGGGGAAGTGGAAGCTATTGCTTTATGAGTAATTGCGCCATGAGTAGCAGCTGCACTATTTGGTGTTGTTTCTATAGTGGAAGTAGATGCTATTGCATAATGAGTGGCTCCACTTTTTGGGGTTGTTTCTGCAGTGAACATAGAGGCTTTTGCCTCCTGAGTGACTGCATTGTTTGGGGTTGATTCTGTAGTGGAAGTAGAGGCTTTTGCTTTATGGGCAACTGTGCATCATGAGGGTCTGCAGTGTTTGGGGTTGTTTCTGCAGTCAAGAGGATGCTATTGCATCATGAGTGACTGCTTTTTGGGGTTGTTTCTGCATGCTGTGCAAGTAGAAACTATTTCATCCTGATTGACTGCACATTTCAGATTGTTTCTGCAGTTGTAGTAGAGGTTATTGCATTAAGAATGACTACACAGTTTGGGGTTGTATCTGCAATGGAAGTAGAGGCTTTTGCATCATGAGTTACTGCACTGTTTGGGGTTCTTTCTGCAGTGAAAGTAGAGGCTATTGCATCACGAGTGACTGCACTGCTTGGGGACCCATTTGTTGGGGGGAAGTAGAGGCTATTCTATCATGAGTGACTGTGCATCATGAATGGTAGAGCTGTTTTGGGTAGTTTCAGCATGGGAAGTAGATGCTATACCATGAGTGATTGCATTGTTTGGCATTGTTTCTGTAGTGGAAGTAGATGCTATTTCATCATGAGTGACTGGGCTGTTTGCATTTTTTTCTGCAGTGGAAATAGAGGCTATTGCATCATGAGTGACTGCACATCAAGAGTGGCTGCACTGATTTCTGTTGTTTCTGCAGTGGAAGTAGAGGCTATTGCATCAAGAGTGGCAGCACTGTTTGAGGTTGTTTCTGCAGTGGAGGTAGAGACTATTGCACCATGAGTGACTGCACCGTTTGGGATTGTTTCTGCAGTGGAATTAGATGCTATTGCATCATTAGTGATTGCGTTGTTTGGGGATGTTTCTGCAGTGGAAGTAGATGTTATTTCATCATGAGTGATTGTGCTGTTTGGGATTGTTTCTGCAGTGGATGTAGAGGCTATTGCATCATGAGTGACTGCACATCATGAGTAGCTGAACTGTTTGGGGTTGTTTCTGCAGTGGAAGTAGAGGCTATTGCATCACGTGACTTCACTGTTTGCTGTTGTTTCTGCTTTGGCAATAGAGACTATTGCATCATGATTGGCTGCACTGTTTGGCATTGTTTCTGCAGTGAGCATAGAGGCTATTGCATCATGAGTGACTGCACAGTTTGGGGTTGTTTCTGCTGTGGAAATAGAAGCTATTGCATCATGAGTGATGTCACTGTTTGAGGTTATTTCTGCAGTGCAGGGAGAGACTATTTGATCATTGGAGACTGCATTATTTGAAGTTGTTTCTGCAGTGGAAGGAGAGGTTATTACATTATTAGTGACTGCACAGTTTAGGGTTGTGTCTGCATTGAAAGTAGAGGATTTTTCATCATGAGTTATCTGCACTGTTTGGGGCAGTTTCTGCAGTGGAAGTAGATGCTATTGCATCATGAGTGACTGTGTAGGTTTGGATTGTTTCTGCAATGAAAGTAGAGACAATAGCATCATGGATAACTGCCCAGCTTTGGGTTATTTCTGTAGTGGAAACAGGCTTTTGCATAGTGAGTGACTGCATCATGAGCAGCTGCACTGTTTAGGGTTGTTTCTCCACTGGACATGGATGGTATTGCATCATGAGTGACTGTGCTGTTTTGGGTTATTTATGCATGCAGTGCAAGAAGAAACTTTTGCATTGTGAGTGACTGCACTGTTTGGGATTGTTTCTGTAGTAGAAGTACAGGTTATTGCATTATGAATGACGGCACGGTTTGGGGTTGTTTCTGCAATGGAAGTAGAGGTTTTTGCATCATTAGTGACTGCACTGTTTGGAGTTATTTCTGCAGTGGAAGTAGATGCTATTGCATCTTGAGTGACTGCATTGTTTGGGGTTGTTTCTGCAGTGGAAGTAGAGGCTATTTCATCATGAGTGACTGCACTGCTCAGGGTCATTTCTGCAGGTGAAGTAGAGGCTATTACATCATGAGTGGCAGCACTGTTTGGGGCTGTTTCTGCAGTGGAAGTAGAGGAAATTGCATCATTAGTGACTGCACTGCTTGGTGTTGTTTCTGCAGTGGAAGTAGAGACTATCACATCATTTGTGACTGCCCTGCTTTGGGTTGTTCCTGCAGTGGAAACAGAGGCTATTGCATCACGAGTGACTGCATCATGAGTAGCTGCATTGTTTGAGTTTGTTTCTGTGGTGTAAGTGAATGCTATTGCATCTTGAGTGACTGCTGTTTGTGGTTGTTTCTGCATGCAGTGGAAGAAGAAACTATTGCATTGTGAGTGACTGCACTGTTTTGGATTGTTTCTGCAGTTGAAGTAGTGGTTATTGCATTTTGAATCACTGCACTGTTTTGAGTTGTGTCTGCAATGGAAACAGATGCTTTTCGTCATGAGTGAAAGCACCATTTGGGGTCATTTCTGCAGTGGAAGTAGATGCTTTTGCATCATGAGTGACTGCATTGTTTGGGGTTATTTCTGTAGTGGAAGTAGATTTTATTTCATCATGACTGACTGTACTGTTTTAGGTTGTTTCTGCAGTGGAAGTAGAGGCTTTTGCATCACAAGTGACTTCACTGTTTGGGGTTGTTTCTGCAGTGGAAGTAGAGGCTTTTGCATCATTTGTGTCTGTGCATCTTGAGTGTCTGCACCTCTTGGGGTTTTTTCTGCAGTGGAAGTGTAGGCTATTGCTTAATAAGTGACTGCATCATGAGTAGCAGATCACTATTTGGTGTTGTTTCTATAGTGGAAGTAGATGCTATTGCATAATGAGTGGCTGCACTGTTTGGGGTTGTTTCTGCAATGGAAGTAGAGGCTTTTGCATCATGAGTGAGTGCACCATTTGGGATCATTTCTGCAGTGGATGTAGATGCTGTTGCATCATGAGTAACTGCATTGTTTGGGTTTTTTTCTGCAGTGAACGTAGAGGCTATTGCATCATTAGTGACTGCATTGTTGGGGGTTGATTCTGTAGTGGAAGTAGAGGCTTTTGCATTATGGGCAACTGTGCATCATGAGTGGCTGCACTGTTTGTGGTGTTTTCTGCAGTGGAAGTGGATGCTACTGCATCATGAGTGACTGTGCTGTTTGCGGTTGTTTCTGCATGCTGTGCAAGTTGAAACTATTGCATCCTGAGTGACTGCACATTTTGGATTGTTTCTGCAGTTGAAGTAGATGCTATTGCATCATGAGTGACTGCATTTTTTGGGGTTGTTTCTGTAGTGGAAGTAGAGGCTATTGCATCATGAGTGACTGCACTGCTCGGGGTCATTTCTGCAGTGGATGTAGATGCTGTTGCATCATGAGTGACTGCATTGTTTGGGTTTTTTTCTGCAGTGAACGTAGAGGCTGTTGCATTATTACTGACTGAATTGTGTGCGGTTTGTTCTGTAGTGGAAGTAGAGACTATCGCATCTTTTGTTACTGCCCTGTTTGGGTTGTTTCTGAAGTGGAAACAGAGGCTATTGCATCACGAGTGACTGCATCATGAGTAGCTGCACTGTTTGAATTTGTTTCTGCAGTGGAAGTGGGTGCTATTGCATCATGAGTGATTGTGCTGTTTGTGATTGTTTCTGCATGCAGTGGAAGTAGAAACTATTGCATTGTGAGTGACTGCACTGTTTGAGATTGTTTCTGTGGTTGAAGTAGTGGTTATTGCATTATGAATGACTGCACTGTTGATGTTATGTCTGCAATGGAAACAGAGGCTTTTCATCATGAGTGACTGCACCGTTTGAGGTCATTTCTGCAGTGGAAGTAGATGCTTTTGCATCATGAATGACTGCATTGTTTGGGGTTATTTCCGTAGTGGAAGTAGATTTTATTTCATCATGACTGTGTACTGCTTGAGGTTGTTTCTGCAGTGGAAGTAGAGGCTTTTGCATCACAAGTGACTTCACTGTTTGGGGTTGTTTCTGCAGTGGAAGTAGAGGCTTTTGCATCATTTGTGACTGTGCATCTTGAGTGTCTGCACCTCTTGGGTTTTTTTCTGCAGTGGAAGTGGAGGCTACTGCTTAATAAGTGACTGCATCATGAGTAGCAGATCACTGTTTGGTGTTGTTTCTATAGTGGAAGTAGATGCTATTGCATAATGAGTGGCTGCACTGTTTGGGGTTGTTTCTACAGTGAATGTAGAGGCTATTGTATCATGAGTGACTGCATTGTTGGGGGTTGATTCTGTAGTGGAAGTAGAGGCTTTTGCATCATCAGCAACTGTGCATCATGAGTGGCTGCACTGTTTGTGGTGTTTCCTGTAGTGGAAGTGGATGCTACTGCATCATGAGTGACTGTGCTGTTTGCAGTTGTTTCTGCATGCTGTGCAAGTTGAAACTATTGCATCCTGAGTGACTGCACATTTTGGGTTGTTTCTGCAGTTGAAGTAGAGGTTATTGCATTAAGAATGACTGCACTGTTTGGGGTTGTATCTGCACTGGAAGTAGAGGCTTTTGCATCATGAGTGACTGCACCATTTGGGGTCATTTCTCCAGTGGATGTAGATGCTGTTGCATCATGAGTGACTGCATTGTTTGGGTTTTTTTCTGCAGTGAACATAGAGGCTATTGCATCTTTAGTGACTGCATTGTGTGCGGTTTGTTCTGTAGTGGAAGTAGAGACTATGTCTTCTTTTGTTACTGCCCTGCTTTGGGTTGTTTCTGCAGTGGAAACAGAGGCTATTGCATCACGAGTGACTGCATCATGAGTAGCTGCAATGTTTGAATTTGTTTCTGCAGTGGAAGTGGGTGCTATTGCATCATGAGTGACTGTGCTGTTTGTGGTTGTTTCTGCATGCAGTGGAAGTAGAAACTATTGCATTGTGAGTGACTGCACTGTTTGAGATTGTTTCTGCAGTTGAAGTAGTGGTTATTGCATTATGAATGACTGCACTGTTGATGTTATGTCTGCAATGGAAACAGAGGCTTTTCATCATGAGTGACTGCACCGTTTGGGGTCATTTCTGCAGTAGAAGTAGATGCTATTGCATCATGAGTGAGTGCATTGTTTGGGGTTATTTCTGTAGTGGAAGTACATTTTATTTCATCATGATTGACTGTGCTGTTTGGGGTTGTTTCTGCAGTGGAAGTAAAGGCTTTTGCATCTCAAGTAACTTCACTGTTTGGGGTTGTTTCTGCAGGGGAAGTAGTGGCTATTGTAACATGAGTGACTGCACAGTTTGAGGATGTTTTTGCAGTGGAAGTAGATGTTATTTAATCGTGAGTGACTGTGCTGTTTGGGATTGTTTCTGCAGTGGATGTAGAGGCTATTGCTTCATGAGTGACTGCGCATAATGAGTAGCTGAACTGTTTGGGGTTGTTTCTGCAGTGGAAGTAGAGGCTTTTGCATCACAAGTGACTTCACTGTTGTTGTTTCTGCTTTGGAAATAGAGAGTATTGCATCATGATTGGCTGCAGTGTTTGGCATTGTTTCTACAGTGAGGGTAAAGGCTATTGCATCATGAGTGACTGCACAGTTAGTTGTTGTTTCTGCTGTGGAAATAGAAGCTATTGCATCATGAATGACTGTACTGTTTGAGGTTATTTCTGCAGTGTAAGGAGAGGCTATTTGATCATGGGAGACTGCATTGTTTGGGGTTGTTTCTGCAGTGGAAGGAGAGGTTATTACATTATTAGTGACTGCACAGTTTAGGGTTGTGTCTGCAATGAAAGTAAAGGCTTTTGCTTCATGAGTTATCTGCACTGTTTAGGGTAGTTTCTGCAGTGGAAATAGATGCTATTGCATCACCAGTGACTGCGTTGTTTGGGATTGTTTCTGCAGTGGAAGTAGAGACTGTTGCATCATGGGTGACTGCCCAGCTTTGGGTTATTTCTGCAGTGGAAACAGATGCCCAGATATTCAAAAGAGTTGAGCCATGCGCAATAGGGTTGTGCCTGCGCAAGTCCAAAATTGTGCCATTCTGCGATATTCATCAGGAGGCAGTTGCACCCATGAAATCTTGCTGAACAACAGCGCAATGATAATGAAGGCATGCGCAACCAAAGAGGGAGGAACCATGCATAAATGGTGCAGTGCAATATTCAACGACTTGCGCCATGAGCAATAGAGGATCAAGTGGAAGTTGCACCATAGCGGAAATGAGCCAAGATGAAAAGGAGCAAGGGAGAGGCACAAGAACGCTACAGGGAAGCCACATGTATCAGAGGCAGAGGCAGAGGCAGACAGACAGACAGGGCAGGAGGCACAAACAGGGCAGGCCAGAGAAAGTTCATTCTGAATAGCCAGGCACAGGGAAGGTGTGGGGAGCCACACAGCACAGAGCCCAGCTCAGGCAGGTGTACACGGTGCAGGGGAGGTAGCAACCAGGACAGCGGGGGGAATGCAGCAACAGCTGCCAGGGTGGGTGAACACAAGCTGGGGACATGGCCTGTGCCACCTTCCACATGGTGGCCGTAATGAGGGGGTGAAAAGGTGGGCAGCAGGTGGGCATGGCCATGGAAGGGCTCGTCGGCGGTATGCCCCCAACAGGCAGTACCGAGCTAGCACCAGCTTTGAGCTGTACACTGATACTGAGATTGTGGGCTGGTACCACCTGAATAGGGCAATTCTGAGGCAGCTCTGTGAGCTGTGCAGTGATGTGATGCAGGCACCCACACGATGGAGCCATGCCCTGTCAGTGGAGAATAAGGTAAGAGCCTGCATGTGCTTGCTCACCACGGGTACCTTCCAGAGACCAACTGGGGACACTACAGGCATAACCCAGTTGGCCACATCATGCCACCTCACCCAATTCTTCAGCGTACTGCTGCCACATGCTGAGGAGTACATCCATTTCCACAGCACAGTGGCGGAGTGCACAGCAAAGATACAGGAGTTCCACAGGGTAGCACGTATGCCTGGCATGCTAGGGGCAACAGACTGCACCCACATGGCCATGCGCACACCACCTGACCCTGAGGGGGCTACATACATAAATTGCAAGCGCTATGCCAGCATCAACTGCCAGGTGGTGTGTGATGCCAGTGGGCGCATCATCAATGTCTGTGCCATGCACCCTGGGGAAGCACACGATTCATTCATCTGGCACCAGTCAGCACTGCACCACAGATTCAAGAGTGGTGACATCCCCACTGAACACCTAGTGGGTGAGTATGCAAACCACATGGACAATCATAGGGCCTGGGGGGGCATGGCCAGAGGTGGCATCGGTAGTGGTCTACATGGCCTGGGGCAGGGCAATGCTGATCACAAAACTAACCTCTGCACTCTACACACAGGTGACAGTGGATACCCACTCCATCCCTGGCTGCTCACACCCTACCGGCGGCCCACGACCCCATCACAGCAATGCTACAATGAGGCACATGCCATCACATGTAATGTCATCAAGTGGGTGTTCGGGATGCTGAAGGCACGTTCCTATTGCCTGGACACCTCTGGCGGTGCCCTACAGTACAGCCCCTCAAAGGCCTATGGGATATTCCTGGCCTGTTGCATCCTGCACTACATGGCCAATGAATGTGGGATAGCCATACAGGTTGAAGAGGGGGATAGTGATGGGGACAATGGGGACGCTGGTGATGGGAAGCCCCTCCTTGGCTGACGGGACCCCCGACTGGTCCAGCTGGCACAGCTGCACTGGGACACCATCATGGAGGAGCACTTCAGCCAACCCAGGTAAGTCATGGAGCCATGCGCAACCACCAGTGGCCAACGCACAACCCACAAACAGGCATGGACACACACCAGGGGTGCATGCCATCAAGGGAAGTGGCAGGGCACAGAGGCACCCACACAACCAGGGATGGGTGAGGACTAACATGCCACTCCAAAGGACACACACACATGCCCACACACAATGCAACAAATGTGCACAGAGGGCAGAAGTCACACTGACCTAGAATGCACACCCTAGCAACACACATGTCCACAGGCCACCACACCCACTGCCTGTCCATATGCGTGTGTCAGATGCTAAGCACCATTGCACATTGGTGTACAGTGCAATGCAGGCATCATTATGCACACACAACTGCAGACAGCAGCTGGGAAGGTGTGCAGGTGGACTGTGTGTCCACGTGCAGGGCCGGGTACCCACCCGTGCACTGCCCACTGACACACACAATGCACACAGGGCAGCACCAGACAGTAGCCATGCTGGGAGACAGGTCAATTATGTGACACAGTGCCACGGCCACCACAGATATGTGGGTGGCTCCACTGAGACCCACCAGCACTGGCAGGCTGACCACTGGCCCCATGGGGTGGCACTGATGGTTCCCTAGGGGTTCCACTGCGTCAACGCGACCATGCTCGCAAAGGGGTCTGCAACACACCAAACATGCCTGCACCAGGAGTGCTTGGGATGCCCACAGCTGAACCCGGCACTGACAGGGTGGAAGTTGCACGACATCGGGAACCGGGGGTGGATGGTGCATTGCGTGGTGTCCACGATGCATGGGCACCTGACTGTGTGCCCATTGTGGCCATGACAGCAATGAATGCCTGTGCATGCCTGTCAATGGCAGCGGTCACATCCTCCCACAAACAGTCCATCCCTGCCAGGATCAGTGCGATGTCCCTGCTGCGACACTCCTCTGCCCACTTCAGAGCTACACGCAGTGCACCCATGGATGTCACAAGCTGCATCTGTGCTGGACTGATGCTCGCAGTAGGTGGGTGTGCTTGTCCAAGAGGTCATCAGCCTCCTTGGCATCCTGTCCCTCAGGGTGTGCAAGGCTCTGATGTTCAGCACCCCTTGAGGGTGGGTGCTGTACACCAGGACCAGGTCCGGGCATGTCCACAGGTGGTGCACAGATGCCGCTGCTGAACCCTGTACCTCCAAGCCCAGTGGGTGACTGCTGATGCTGCCTCTCCGGCTGCCACACACCAGGGCTCAGTGGTGCCGCTGCAGTGGCTGCAACAGTCCCACTGTCCTGAACAAACACCAGTGCTGCCCCACTGGTGCTGACAGGCACAACCTGGGATTGTGCTGACATGCAGGCCTCCACGGTGGCACCACCTACAGCCATGGGCTCAAATTGCCCTGCTGTGTGTCCATTCCATGGCACACACGTGTCACTGCCCATGACGGTCGTGTCATCATCACTGGTGCCAGACTCTGCCCCAGCTACAGCCACAGTGTGCTGGCATCCGTGGATGCCAGCATGCTGGGACACAGGCAGGGCTTCCTCCATACCTGTCACAACGACATCAGTGTGGACAGCCAGGCGGCCCCACTGTTGCAATGATCCACATATACCTGTGGAGGTGGATGGTCCCACCTCTGACTCCATCCAACTGTCCACAGTGGACAGGCCCACCACTGCTGACCCATGCAGATGCTCAGGATCTGTAAGGGAAAGCAAAGTCGCGTTACTGTGTGTGACCTACCCTGTCCCCCCATAGACAGACCATGACTTACCATGCAGTGATTGGCCACCACCCATCTGGAAGCCACCACCCAGAACACCCTCAATGGCACTGCGCTGCATGCTTCCAGCAAGCCTGTCCTCCATTGGGGTCAGCTGTACCACCTCCGGCTGTCCCCCACCTGTTGCAGCATGTGCTGCCCTGATGGCAGCCACCTTCTCCTTTACCCTCCTCCTGTCCTTGCCCATCTTCTTCTTACACTCCTGCATGGAGTGCTGGTGCTGCCATGCAGGTTCATGGCACATGCCACCTCCTCACATGCAGTAGCACGAGCTTGGGGGGTTCCCTGCCGTCCACTGAGTAGTGGCTCCTGATCCAGGTAGGCCTCAAACAGGGCCTTGGTTTCAGCCTTTGTAAAGTTCAGCCTTCTCCTCATCCCACCACTGTTTTCCTCTGCTCCAACAACCTGCTCGGTCATTATGCAGGCTGTAAGAATGGCAGTTGTTACCTGTGACTGTGCAGTCCCATGCATGTCCCTGAATCCACAGTCCACACTCCTAAACAGCATGCAACTCACCAATAAACTGCAGTAACCGACTATGGCCACTGCAGCACATTGTCGCACTTTTATAGTGCAATCCATGCAAATGAGGTGAGGAGCAACTTTAAGTAGATGCAAATTGCAGTGCTGTGCCATTGAATGGTTGATTAGATGATTTTCATATGATGGCTAAATATCGTGCTGTTGCACTTTGCACAATTGTGTTGAATGTGCTGAGCCAATGGCACAGCCCTGTGACATGCGTAATACACCTCACTGCGCATGCTCGGGTTGCTGACCAGGCATCTGCTGTGCTGATGATGTGCTGTGCGAGGTAGGCAATGCAGGGCATGGCCACCATTGTGCCAGTGGTGCTATAGTGATGGTCACTACATGGCGCTGTGGCACTCGGCCATCATAGGCGCAATGGCCCAACTGCTCAGTAGTCTGCTATGGTGCTGGCATACAGGCGGCCAATTGCGTTGCATGCATTGTCATCCGATGGTGCTGTGCGTGGCCATGCACCAGAGACCCTTGACCCTGTGCCCAACCTTTGCCCCCTAGGTTCCATGCATCAGGTATGGGTGCACTCTGTTGCGCTGTTCGGTAACAGTGCAATAGGGGAATGGCAGCACTGAACTGTGCAGCATCTGCACATGGGGAGCCAAGCTGCAGAGTGCCATATTGCCTACTATAGCTGCTAGGATGGCGCACAGATGGGCAGCACAGTGGACAGCAATTGAGCTCACCAATCTGGTGGCAATTGTGGAGCCACACCATGGGCCTCTCTTCAAGGAGGCTCCCCTGGACAGGGCCAGGACCTAGGTATGGCAGGAGGTGGCCACTGCCCTGGAAGAGGCCACCAGATGGGGGCAGAGCACAGAGTAGTGCAGGCACCACTATGGTGACCTGTGGAGGAGGGAGCCAGAGCTACTGGCCCGACTGCGGGCATGTGCCAGGAGGGGCACGGTGCCATGTCCAGGTAGGGGTTCCGTCAACACACTTTTATTGTCCATATGGGTCACAGTGTTGTATGTGTCCAGCACATTGGGAAGGGACCATATGGGGTTGGCCGTAGGGGTGTTCACAGGGTGTGGGTGGGTGGGTCTGGCTGGGTGGGAGAGCACACACCTTGGGGCAGGGGGACTTTGCTTTGAGAATGTACTGATGTTCTTCACTCCATTTTTTCCCCACAGGCCCGGACGAACTCTGCAGATTGGGGGGCAGAGTGGTGGAGGGGGGAGGACAGTGCAGCCAGGCGGACCGAGAGCATTCACTGCCCACCTGACTGGCCCAATGAAGGTGAGTGCCATACATCCATGATTACTACTGCGTGCTGTGTGACAGGGTGGGCAGCGGGGCATGGCCACCATTCATCGACACCACCGCCATGCATGCAACTTGTTATAGTCAACACTGTCCAGTGGAAATGCATCTCTGGGTGTGTGTCACTGGTGGTCCATGCGTGCACCAGGTGCATGGCTGTGCCACTGCCTTTGCACCACATAGCAATGTCACTAAATGGCCACAGTGGTGCTGTGCGTGACTTGGCTGGTGGGTGTGTACAGCATTCCGCATGGCTGTATGCATCTGGGTGGGCAGGTCCTGTAGACGTGATCACTGCAGGTGGTCACACACCATCAGTGTGGTATGTCCCATGGCCGTATGCCATGCACAGTGGGTGGGCTGTATGGGGTTGTGCATTAACACCTATTGACTGTGCTCCCTTTTCCTAGGTATCCACCATCTCTGGGACATTCAGGACACCTTGTGGGAGGTCCTACAGCTGGCCTGTGAGCCCCTGGACATACTGAGGAAGCTGGACATGACAGGGGTGCTGAGGAAGCACAGAGGCCAGAGGCCACGGAGTCCTGAACAACGGTCTCAATAGCAGTCCCTCAGTCCCTGACTTCCCCTAACCCCCTGGACCCACCCTCACACCCCTCCTATCCCATCCCATTTGTTCACCCCATCTTGTTTGTGGCCCCTCCAAGCTTGTATATAGTTTTTATTCTTGTACATAGTTGACTGTTATATTTTGCAATACATTTGATTTTGATATGAATACTGTGGTGGTCTTTGATTTGCAGTGGGCTATAGGTGCTCAGCTGCAGTGGTGTGCATGACATCAGGGGTGGTGCAGTCATGTGTATGTGTGTGTGTCCATCTTGAGGTGACTATGGTGTGGGGGTAGCTATCAGTCAGTGTCTGTGGTGTGTGTGTTGTTCCCTGTGCACTGGATGATTGTGTGCAGTGGTCCATGGCACATGCTCTGTGTCTATGGTGCACCCATCGGCCCATCCATGGCCTGTGCAGCTGACACACATGCATGTCTGTGACCTGCATGGTCTGCTGGCATGTCAGTGATGGCAGTCCCTGCAGGGTGGCCACTGTACCCATCACTTAGCTGGGTTGCCCTGTCACTGGTGTGGTGCATACCTGGCTTGAGTGGCACTGTGGGCACCACAGTCGTTGTCCAACCTCCATGCTGTGCCTTGTGTGTTGCAAGAGATGTGCCCCACTGTCTGTGGCTTGTGCTCCAGGTGACTACGGGTGGTGTACGGATCCACAGTGCCTGTGCAGGGTGGCTGGCACACCAGTGCCATGGAAGACTGCAGGTTGTGTGTACACGGCTTACATGGGCCGACAGTGAGGGCTTGGTTGCCCCACCATTGCGTCCCTGTGTTGGTGTGCCCTTGGGTATGGGTGGGTGTCTGTCCATACCCTGTGTGGCATCTGGTGTGGTGCATGCTTCCACGCACCACTGTGGGTGTCTGTGCTGGCTGTTGTGGCCAGTGGTGGATCGGGGTGTGTCACTGGAATACTGTACAGGGCACTGTACCACTGGTGGTGGTGTCAAGGGCATGCCCTGTCCCATATTGGGTACCACTTGTGCCAATGCATGGTCAGTCTCAGCAGTACCTCAGGGGGACTGTGCATGGTGGCAACATGTCTGCCATTGTTGAATTGCCGTGTGCTGCAACCCACTGATGAGTGCTCATGGTGGGGCTGGCTTGCATGGTTCTGTGGTGCACAGGGTTGCATTGACACAGTGGGGGTGGTGACATGCATGGGGTTACCTGCAGTGGTGGTCACTGCTCATGGGGGGGTGCCTGGGGGTCACGGTGCAGGGTGTGCTGTGTACTGGGGGGATGGTGTTGCATGGGGTGGTCTGCCTCCTTGTATGCCAGTCACAGCTTGCTGGTAGGTGTGATTGGGCACCATGGCCAGGCTGTGGGTTGGTTGCTGGTCTCCATGGGCCAATGGTTATTCCAGCCCTCCCCCAGTTGTGCTGTGCTTGGGGTGTGGGGGGAAGATGTCTGTTCTGCAGTGTGTTCCTGTGCCCATCTGTGGCATGGGTAGTGGGCCCCTACCTCCCTGATTGTGCAGTTACATTGCTCTGCAGCTGGGTGGCTCCCTGGTTGTGCTATGGTGCCACTGGACTGTTCAGCTGAACATCCCTTGTTGCACTATGACGCATCAGATCTGCTCAGCTTCCCCTCCCTAGTTGTGCTATGGTGCAGGTGGTGTGATATTCAGTCATCAGCTGTAGGCACAATTTGGCGTGCTCCATTTTTGAATATCCCGTCTCTTGTGCATGGGCACAATAGACTTGCATTTGCTCCTGCTATTGTGCACTTTTTGGGCGCAGTTTGAATATCTGGGCCAGAGGCTTTTGCATTGTGAGTGACTGCATCATGAGTAGCTGCACTGTTTGGGGTTGTTTCTCCAGTGGAAGTGGATGGTATTGTATCATGCGTGACTTTGCTGTTTGGGGTTATTTATGCATGCAGTGCAAGTAGAAACTTTTGCATTGTTAGTGACTGCACTGTTTGGGATTGTGTCTGCAATGGAAACAGAGGCTTTTCATCATGAGTGACTGCACCATTTGGGGTCATTTCTGCAGTGGAAGTAGATGCTATTGCATCATGAGTGACTGCATTGTTTGGGGTTACTTCCGTAGGGGAAGTAGATTTTATTTCATCATGATTGACTGTGCTGTTTGGGGTTGTTTCTGCAGTGGAAGTAGAAGCTTTTGCATCACAAGTGCCTTCACCATTTGGGGTTGTTTCTGCAGTGGAAGTAAAGGCTTTTGCATCATTAGTGACTATGCATCATGAGTGACTGCACTGCTTGGGATTTTTCTGCAGTGGAAGTGGAGGCTATTCCTTAATGAGTGACTGCATCATGAGTAGCAGCTCACTATTTGGTGTTGTTTCTATAGTGGAAGTAGATGCTATCGCATAATGAGTGGCTGCACTGTTTGGGGTTGATTCTGTAGTGGAAGTAGAGGCTTTTGCATTATGGGCAACTGTGCATCATGAGTGGCTGCACTGTTTGGGGTTGTTTCTACAGTGGAAGTTGATGCTATTGCATCATGAGTGACTATGCCGTTTGCAGTTGTTTCTGCATGCTGTGCAAGTAGAAACTATTGCATCCAGAGTGACTGCATGCTTCAGATTTTTACTGCAGTGGAAGTAGAGGTTATTGCATTAAGAATGACTGCACTGTTTGGGGTTGTATCTGCAATGGAAGTAGAGGTTTTTGCATCATGAGTGGCTGCACTGTTTGGGGTTATTTCTGCAGTGGAAGTAGATGCTATTGCATCATGAGTGACTGCATTGTTTGGGGTTGTTTCTGCAGCGAAAGTAGAGGCTATTGCATCATGAGTGACTGCACTGCTTGGGGTCACTTCTGTAGGGGGGAAGTGGAGGCTATTGCATCATGAGTGATTACGTATCAAGAGTGGCTGCACTGATTTCAGTTGTTTCTGCAGTGGAAGTAGAGGCTATTGCATCAAGAGTGGCTGCGCTGTTCGGGGTTGTTTCTGTAGTGGAAGTAGAGGCTATTACATCACAAGTGGCTGCACTGTTTGAGGTTGTTTCTGCAGTGGAGGTAGAGACAATTGCACCATGACTGATTGCACAGTTTGGGGTTGTTTCTGCTGTGGAAGTAGAGGCTATTGTAACATGAGTGACTGCACAGTTTGGGATTGTTTCTGCAGTGGAATTAGATGCTATTGCATCATGAGTGACTGCGTTGTTTGGGGATATGTCTGCAGTGGAAGTAGATGTTATTTCATCATGAGTGACTGTGCTGTTTGGGATTGTTTCTGCAGTGGATGTAGAGGCTATTGCATCATGAGTGACTTCACTGTTTGTTGTTTCTGCTTTGGAAATAGACACTATTGCATCATGATTGGCTGCACTGTTTGGCAATGTTTCTGCAGTGAGGGTAAAGGCTATTGCATCATGAGTGACTGCACAGTTTGGGTTTGTTTCTGCTGGGAAATAGAAGCTATTGCATCATGAGTGACTGCACTGTTAGAGGTTATTTCTGCAGTGTAAGGAGAGGCTATTTGATCATGGGAGACTGCATTGTTTGAGGTTGTTTCTGCAGCGGAAGGAGACGTTATTACATTAGCAACTGCACAGTTTAGGGTTGTGTCTGCAATGAAAGTAGAGGCTTTTGCTTCAAGAGTTATCTGCACTGTCTGGGGTAGTTTCTGCAGTAGAAGTAGATGCTATTGCATCATGAGTGAGCATTGTTTGGGATTGTTTCTGTAGTGAAAGTAGAGACTATTGCATCATGGGTGACTGCCCATCTTCAGGTTATTTCTGTAGTGGAAAAAGAGGCTTTTGCATCGTCAGTGACTGCATCATGAGTAGCTGCACTGTTTGGGGTTGTTTCTCCAGTGGAAGTGGATGGTATTGTATCATAAGTGACTGTGTTGTTTGGGGTTATTTATGCATGCAGTGGGTGTAGAAACATTTGCATTGTGAGTGACTGCACTGTTTGGGATTCTGTCTGTAGTTGAAGTGCAGGTTATTGCATTATGAACGATGGCACAGTTTGGGGTTGTTTCTGCAATGGAAGTAGAGGCTTTTGCATCACTAGGGACTGCACTGTTTGGAGTTATTGCTGCAGTGGAAGTAGATGCTATTGCATAATGAGTGACTGCATTGTTTGGGGTTGTTTCTGCAGTGGAAGTAGAGGCTTTCGCATTATTTGTGACTGCCCTGCTTTGGGTTGTTTCTGCAGTGGAGGCTATTGCATCATGAGTGACTGCATCATGAGTAGCTGCACTGTTTGAGTTTGTTTCTGCAGTGGAAGTGGATGCTATTGCATCTTGAGTGACTGTGCTGTATGTGGATGTTTCTGCATGCAGTAGAAGTAGAAACTATTGCATTGTGAATGACTGCACTGTTTGGGACTGTTTCTGCAGTTGAAGCAGTGGTTTATTGCATTATGAGTGACTGCACTGTTTGAGGTCATTTCTGGAGTGGAAGTAGAAGCTAGTGCATCATGAATGACTGCGTTGTTTGGGGTGTTACTGCAGTGGAAGAAGAGGCTACAGCATCATGAATGACTTCAGTGCTTGGGGTCATTTCTGCGGGGGAAGTAGAGGCTATTGCATCATGAGTGACTGTTCATCATGAGTGATAGCACTGTTTTGGATAGTTTCTGCCATGGTAGTAGATGTTATACCATGAGTGACTGCATTATTTGGCATTGTTTCTGAAGTGGAAGTAAAAGCTATTTCATGATGAGTGACTGTGCTGTTTGTGGTTGTTTCTGCAGTGGAAGTAGAGGCAATTGAATCATGAGTGACTGCGCATCAAGAATGGCTGCACTGATTTTGGTTGTTTCTGCAGGGGAAGTAGAGGCTATTGCATCAAGAGTGGCTGCACTGTTTGGGGTTGTTTCTGTAGTGGAAGTCGACACTATTACATCACAAGTGGCTGCACTATTTGGTGTTCTTTCTGCAGTGGAAGTGGATGCTATTGCATCAAGAGTGACTGCATTGTTTAGGGTAGTTTCTGCAGTGGAAGTAGATGTTATTTCATCATCAGTGACTGTACTGTTTGGGATCATTTCTGCAATGGAAGTAGAGGCTATTGCACTATGTGTGATGGCGCCTCACGAGTAGCTGAACTGTTTGGGCTTGTTTCTGCAGTGGAAGTAAAGGCTATTGCCTCACAAGTGACTTCACTGTTTGGGTTTTTTTCTGCATTGGAAGTAGAGACTGTTGCAGCTTGATTGACTGCACTGTTTGGTGTTGTTTCTGCAGTGAAGCTAGAGGCTACTGCATCATGAGTGCCTGCACAGTTTGGGGTTGTTTCTGCATTGGAAATAGAAGCTATTTCATCATGAGTGACTGCATTATTTGAGGTTATTTCTGCAGTGTAAGTAGAGGCTATTGGATCATGGTAGACTGCATTGTTTGAGGTTGTTTCAGCAGTGGAAGTAGACGTTGTTACATTATTAGTGACTGCACTGTTTAGGGTTGTTTCTGCAATGGAAGTAGAGGCTTTTGCATCAGGAGTGACTGCATCATGAGTAGCAGCTGCACTATTTGGTGTTGTTTCTGCAGTAGAAGTGGAAGCTATTGCATCATGAGTGACTGTGTTGTTTGGGGTTGTTTCTGCAGTAGAAGTAGAGGCTATTTTGTCATGGGAGACTGCCCAGATTTGGGTTTTTTCTGCATTGGAAACAGAGACTTTTGCATCATGAGTAACTACATCTTGAGTAGTTGCACTGTTTGGGGTTGTTTCAGCTGTTGAAGTAGAGGCTATTGTAACATGAGTGACTGCACAGTTTGAGATTGTTTCTGCTGTGGAATTAGATGCTATTGCATCATGAGTGGCTGCGTTGTTTGGGGATAAGTCTGCAGTGGAAGTAGATGTTATTTCATCATGAGTGACTGTGTTGTTTGGGATTTTTTCTGCAGTGGATGTAGAGGTTATTTCATTATGAGTGACTGCACATTATGAGTGGCTGAACTGTTTGGGGTTGTTTCTGCAGTGGAAGTAGATGCTATTGCATCACAAGTGACTTCACTGTTTGTTGTTGTTTTTGCTTTGGTAATGGAGACTAATGCATCTTGATTGGCAGCACTGTTTGGTATTGTTTCTGAGGTGAGGGTAGAGGCTATTGCATCATGTGTGACTGCACAGATTGGGTTTGTTTCTGCTGTGGAAATAGAAGCTATTGCATCATGAGTGACAGCACTGTTTGAGGTTATTTCTGCAGTGTAAGCAGAGGCTACTTTATCACGGGAAACTGCATTGTTAGGTGATGTCTCTGCAGTGGAAGGAGATTTTATTACATTATTAGCAACTGCACAGTTTAGGGCTGTGTCTGAAATGAAAGTAGATTCTTTTGCTTGATGAGTTATCTGCACGGTTTGGGGTTGTTTCTACAGTGGAAGTAGTTGCTATTGTATCATGAGTGACTGCGTTGTTTGGGATTGTTTCTGCAGTGGAAGTAGAGACTATTGCATCATGGGTGACTGCCCAGCTTTGGGTTATTTTTGCAGTAGAAACAGAGGCTTTTGCATCATGAGTGACTGCATCATGAGTAGTTGCACTGTTTGGGTTTGTTTCAGCTGTGGAAGTAGAGGCTATTGTAACATGAGTGACTGCACAGTTTGGGATTGTTTCTGCTGTGGAATTAGCTGCTATTGCATCATGAGTGACTATGCTGTTTGCAGTTGTTTCTGCATGCTGTGCAAATAGAAACTATTGCATCCAGAGTGACTGCAGGTTTCAGATTTTTACTGCAGTGGAAGTAGAGGTTATTGCATTAAGAATGACGGCACTGTTTGGGGTTGTATCTGCAATGGAAGTAGAAGTTTTTGCATCATGAGTGGCTGCACTGTTAGGGTTATTTCTGCAGTGTAAGCAGAGGCTATTTTATCATGGGAAACTGCATTGTTAGGTGTTGTCTCTGCAGTGGAAGGAGAGGTTATTACATTATTAGCAACTGCACAGTTTAGGGTTGTGTCTGAAATGAAAGTAGATTCTTTTGCTTGATGAGTTATCTGCACAGTTTGGGGTTGTTTCTGCAGTGGAAGTAGTTGCTATTGCATCATGAGTGACTGCGTTGTTTGGGATTGTTTCTGCAGTGGAAGTAGAGACTACTGCATCATGGGTGACTGCCCAGCTTTGGGTTATTTCTGCAGCAGAAACAGAGGCTTTTGCATCGTGAGTGACTGCATCATGAGTAGCTGCACTGTTTGGGGTTGTTTCTCCAGTGGAAGTGGATGCTATTGCATCATGAGTGAATGTGCTGTTTGGGGTTATTTATGCATGAATGGGAAGTAGAAACTTTTGCACTGTGAGTGACTGCACTGTTTGGGTTTGTTTCTGTAGTTGAAGAAGAGGTTATTGCATTATGAACGATGGCACGGTTTGGGGTTGTTTCTGCAATGGAAGTAGAGGCTTTTGCATCATTAGGGACTGCACTGTTTGGAGTTATTGCTGCAGTGGAAGTAGATGCTATTGCATAATGAGTGACTGCTTTGTTTGGGGTTGTTTCTGCAATGGAAGTAGAGCCTTTCGCATTATTTGTGACTGCCCTGCTTTGGGTTGTTTCTGCAGTGGAGGCTATTGCATCATGAGTGACTGCATCATGAGTAGCTGCACTGTTTGAGTTTGTTTCTGCAGTGGAAGTGGATGCTATTGCATCTTGAGTGACTGTGCTGTATGTGGTTGTTTCTGCATGCAGGAGAAGTAGAAACTATTGCATTGTGAATGACTGCACTGTTTGGGACTGTCTCTGTAGTTGAAGTAGTGGTTTATTGCATTATGAATGACAACACTGTTTGGGGTTGTCTACAATGGAAATAGAGGGTTTTCATCATGAGTGACTGCACTGTTTGAGGTCATTTCTGGAGTGGAAGTAGAAGCTAGTGCATCATGAATGACTGCATTGTTTGGGGTTGTTACTGCAGTGGAAGAAGAGGCTACAGCATCATGAGTGACTTCAGTGCTTGGGGTCATTGCTGCCGGGGAAGTAGAGGCTATTGCATCATGAGTGACTGTTCATCATGAGTGATAGCACTGTTTTGGATAGTTTCTGCCATGGTAGTAGATGTTATACCATGAGTGACTGCATTATTTGGCATTGTTTCTGAAGTGGAAGTAAAAGCTATTTCATGATGAGTGACTGTGCTGTTTGTGGTTGTTTCTGCAGTGGAAGTAGAGGCAATTGAATCATGAGTGACTGCACATCAAGAATGGCTGCACTGATTTTGGTTGTTTCTGCAGGGGAAGTAGAGGCTATTGCATCAAGAGTGGCTACACTGTTTGGGGCTGTTTCTGTAGTGGAAGTAGACGCTATTACATCACAAGTGGCTGCACTATTTGGTGTTCTTTTTGCAGTGGAAGTGGATGCTATTGCACCAAAAGTGACTGCATTGTTTAGGGTTGTTTCTGCAGTGAAAGTAGATGTTATTTCATCATCAGTGACTGTACTATTTGGGATCGTTTCTGCAATGGAAGTAGAGGCTATTGCACTATGTGTGACGGCGCATCATGAGTAGCTGAACTGTTTGGGCTTGTTTCTGCAGTGGAAGTAAAGGTTATTGCCTCACAAGTGACTTCACTGTTTGGGGTTTTTTCTGCATTGGAAGTAGAGACTGTTGCAGCTTGATTGTCAGCACTGTTTGGTGTTGTTTCTGCAGTGAAGCTAGAGGCTACTGCATCATGAGTGCCTGCACAGTTTGGGGTTGTTTCTGCCGTGGAAATAGAAGCTAGTTCATCATGAGTGACTGCATTATTTGAGGTTATTTCTGCAGTGTAAGTAGAGGCTATTGGATCTTGGTAGACTGCATTGTTTGGGGTTGTTTCAGCAGTGGAAGTAGACGTTATTACATTACTAGTGACTGCACTGTTTAGAGTTGTTTCTGCAATGGAAGTAGAGGCTTTTGCATCAGGAGTGACTGCATCATGAGTAGCAGCTGCACTATTTGGTGTTGGTTCAGCAGTGGAAGTGGAAGCTATTGCATCATGAGTGACTGTGTTGTTTGGGGTTGTTTCTGCAGTGGAAGTAGAGGCTATTTTGTCATGGGAGACTGCACTGATTTGGGTTTTTTCTGCATTGGAAACAGAGACTTTTGCATCATGAGTAACTACATCTTGAGTAGTTGCACTGTTTGGGGTTGTTTCAGCTGTTGAAGTAGAGGCTATTGTAACATGAGTGACTGCACAGTTTGGGATTGTTTCTGCTGTGGAATTAGATGCTATTGCATCATGAGTGGCTGCGTTGTTTGGGGATGAGTCTGCAGTGGAAGTAGATGTTATTTCATCATAAGTGACTGTGTTGTTTGGGATTTTTTCTGCAGTGGTTGTAGAGGTTATTTCATCATGAGTGACTGCACATCATGAGGGGCTGAACTGTTTGGGGTTGTTTCTGCAGTGGAAGTAGATGCTATTGCATCACAAGTGAATTCACTGTTTGTTGTTGTTTTTGCTTTGGTAATGGAGACTAATGCATCATGATTGGCTGCACTGTTTGGCATTGTTTCTGTGGTGAGGGTAGAGGCTATTGCATCATGTGTGACTGCACAGATTGGGTTTGTTTCTGCTGTGGAAATAGAAGCTATTGCATCATGAGTGACTATGCTGTTTGCAGTTGTTTCTGCATGCTGTGCAAGTAGAAACTATTGCATCCAGAGTGACTGCAGGTTTCAGATTTTTACTGCAGTGGAAGTAGAGGTTATTGCATTAAGAATGACGGCACTGTTTGGGGTTGTATCTGCAATGGAAGTAGAGGTTTTTGCATCATGAGTGGCTGCACTGTTTGGGGTTATTTCTGCAGTGTAAGCAGAGGCTATTTTATCATGGGAAACTGCATTGTTAGGTGTTGTCTCTGCAGTGGAAGGAGAGGTTATTACATTATTGGTGACTGCACAGTTTAGGGTTGTGTCTGAAATGAAAGTAGATTCTTTTGCTTGATGAGTTATCTGCACAGTTTGGGGTTGTTTCTGCAGTGGAAGTAGTTGCTATTGCATCATGAGTGACTGTGTTGTTTGAGATTGTTTCTGCAGTGACAGTAGAGACTATTGCATCATGGGTGACTGATCAGCTTCGGGTTATTTCTGCAGTGGAAACAGAGGCTTTTGCATTGTGAGTGACTGCATCATGAGTAGCTGCACTGTTTGGGGTTGTTTCTCCAGTGGAAGTGGATGCTATTGCGTCATGAGTGAATGTGCTGTTTGGGGTTATTTATGCATGCAGGGGAAGTAGAAACTTTTGCACTGTGAGTGACTGCACTGTTTGGGTTTGTTTCTGTAGTTGAAGAAGAGGTTATTGCATTATGAACGATGGCACGGTTTTGGGTTCTTTCCGCAACAGAAGTAGAGGCTTTTACATCATTAGTGACTGCACTGTTTGGAGTTATTTCTGCAGTGGAAGTAGATGCTATTGCATCATGAGTGACTGTATTGTTTGGGGTTGTTTCTGCAGTGGAAGTTGAGACTCTTGCATCATGAGTGACAGCACTGCTCAATGTCATTTCTGCAGGGGAAGTAGAGGCTATTGCATCATGAGTGGCAGCACTGGTTGGGTTGTTTCTGCAGTAGAAGTAGATTCCATTTCATCATGAGTGACTGCACTGATTGGTCTTTTTTTCTGCAGTGGAAGTAGAGATCATTGCATCAAGAGTGGCTGCACCTTTGGGGGTGGTTTATGCAGTGGCAGTAGAGGTTATTGCATCACAATCGACTGCACTGTTTTTTGGTTGCTTCTGCAGTAGAAATAGAGACAATTGCATCTTAATTGGCTGCACTGTTTGGGGTTATTTCTGCAGTGGAAGTAGAGTCATTTGCATCACAAGTGACTTCACTGTTTGTGTTTCTTTCTGCAGTGGGAGTAGAGACTATTGCATCATGAGTGACTGCTCTGCTTATTGTTGTTTCTGCAGTCAAGGTAGAGTCTATTGCATCATGACTGGCTGCACTGTTTTTGGATGTTTCTGCAGTGGAAGCAGATGCTATTGCATCTTGAGTAATTTCACTACTTGGTGTTGTTTCTGTAGTGGAAGGTTAGGCTTTTGCATTATGGGCAACTGTGCATCATGAGTAGCAGCACTGTTTGGGATAGATTCTGCAGTGGAAGTAGATGCTCTTGCATCATGAGTGACTGCATTGTTTGGTGCTGTTTCTGCAGTGGAAGTAGTGGCTATTGCTTCATGAGTGACAGCACTGCTTGGTGTTGTTTCTGCAGTGGAGGTAGAGGCTATTGCATCATGAGTGACTGTACATCATAAGTGATAGCACTGTTTTGGGTAGTTTCTGCAGTGGTAGTAGATGTAATACCATGATTGGCTGCACTATTTGACATTGTTTCTGAGGTGGAAGTAAAAGCTGTTTCATGGCGAGTGACTGTGCTGTTTGTGGTTGTTTCTGCAGTGGAAGTAGAGGCTATTGAATCATGAGTGACTGCCCATCAAGAGTGGCTGAACTGATTTTGGTTGTTTCTGCAGGGGAAGTAGAGGCTATTGCATCAAGAGTGGCTGCACTGTTTGGGGTTCTTACTGTAGTGGAAGTAGAGGCTATTACATCACAAGTGGCTGCACTATTTGGTGTTCTTTCTGCAGTGGAAGTGGATGCTACTGCATCAAGAATGACTGCATTGTTATGGGTTGTTTCTGCAGTGGAAGTAGATGTTATTTCATCATGAGTGACAGTGCTCTTTGGGATTGCTTCTGCAGTGGAAATAGAGGCTATTGCACCATGAGTGACTGTGTATCATGAGTAGCTGAAGTGTTACTGGCTGTTTCTGCATTGGAAGTAGAGACTATTGCATCATGATTGACTGCACTGTTTGACATTCTTTCTGCAATGAAGGTAGAGGCTGTTGCATCATGAATGACTGCACAGTTTTGGGTTGTTTCTGCTGTGGAAATAGAAGCTATTGCATCATGAGTGACTACACTATTTGAGGTTATTTCTGCAGTGTAAGCAGAGGCTATTGGATCATGGTAGACTGCATTGTTTGGGGTTGTTTCTGCAATGGAAGTAGAGGCTTTAGCATTATGAGTGACTGCATCATGAGTAGCAGCTGCACTATTTGGTATTGTTTTTGCAGTGGAAGTGGATGCTATTGAATCATGAGTGACTGTGCAGTTTGGGGTTGTTTCTGCAGAGGAAGTAAAGGCTATTGCGTCAAGAGTGAATGCGCCTCAAGAGTGGGTGCACTGATTGGGTTTGTTTCTGCAGAGCAAGTAAAGGTTATTACATCAAGAGTGGCTACACTTTTTGGGTATGTTTATGCAGTGGCTGTAGAGGCTATTGCATCATAAGCGACTGCACTGTTTTTTGGTTGCTTCTGCAGTAGAAGTAGGGACAATTGCATCATAAGTGGCAGCACTGTTTGAGGTTGTTTCTGCAGTGGTGGTAGAGGCTATTGCATCATGAGTGACTGCACTGTTTGGGGTTGTTTCTGCTGTGAAAGTAGAGGCTATTGTACCATGAGTGACTGCACTGTTTGGGGTTCTTTCTGCAGTGGAAATAGATTCTATTGCTTCATGAGTGACTGCATTGTTTGCAATTCTTTCTGCAGTGGAACTAGAGGCAATTGCATCATGAGTGACTGCACTGCTTGGTGCTGTTTCTGCAGTGGAAGTACAGACTATCGCATTATTTGTGACTGCCCTGATTTGGGTTGTTTCTGCAGTGGAGGCTATTGCATCATGAGTGACTGCATCCTGAGAAGCTGCACTGTTTGAGTTTGTTTCTGCAGTGGAAGTGGATGCTATTGCATCTTGAGTGACTGTGCTGTATGCGGTTGTTTCTGCATGCAGTGGAAGTAGAAACTATTGCATTGTGAATGACTGCACTGTTCGGGATTGTTTCTGCAGTTGAAGTAGTGGTTTATTGTATTATGAATTACTGCACTGTTTGGGGTTGTCTGCAAATGAAATAAAGGCTTTTCATCATGAGTGACTGCACTGTTTGAGGTCATTTCTGGAGTAGAAGTAGAAGCTAGTGCATCATGAATGACTGCATTGTTTGGGGTGTTACTGCAGTGGAAGAAGAGCCTACAGGATCATGACTGACTTCAGTGCTTGGGGCCTTTTCTGCGTGGGAAGTAGAGGCTACAGCATCATGAGTGACTTCAGTGCTTGGGGTCATTGCTGCCGGGGAAGTAGAGGCTATTGCATCATGAGTGACTGTTCATCATTAGTGATAGCACTGTTTTGGATAGTTTCTGCCATGGTAGTAGATGTTATACCATGAGTGACTGCATTATTTTGCATTGTTTCTGAAGTGGAAGTAAAAGCTATTTCATGATGAGTGACTGTGCTGTTTGTGGTTGTTTCTGCAGTGGAAGTAGAGGCAATTGAATCATGAGTGACTGCGCATCAAGAATGGCTGCACTGATTTTGGTTGTTTCTGCAGGGGAAGTAGAGGCTATTGCATCAAGAGTGGCTACACTGTTTGGGGTTGTTTCTGTAGTGGAAGTCGACACTATTACATCACAATTGGCTGCACTATTTGGTGTTCTTTCAGCAGTGTAAGTGGATGCTATTGCATCAACAGTGACTGCATTGTTTAGGGTTGTTTCTGCAGTGTTATTTCATCATCAGTGACTGTACTGTTTGGGAACGCTTCTGCAGTGGAAGTAGAGGCTCTTGCACTATGTGTGATGGCGCATCATAAGTAGCTAAACTGTTTGGGCTTGTTTCTGCAGTGGAAGTAAAAGCTATTGCCTCACAAGTGACTTCACTGTTTGGGTTTTTTTCTGACTGGAAGTAGAGACTGTTGCATCTTGATTGTCAGCACTGTTTGGTGTTGTTTCTGCAGTGAAGCTAGAGGCAACTGCATCATGAGTGCCTGCACAGTTTGTGGTTGTTCCTGCTGTGGAAATAGAAACTATTACATCATGAGTGACTGCACTATTTGAGGTTATTTCTGCAGTATAAGTAGAGTCATTTGCATCAGAAGTGACTTCACTGTTTGGGTTTGTTTCTGCAGTGGAAATAGATTCTATTGCATCATGAGTGACTGCTTTGTTTGGGGTTGTTTCTGCAGTGGAAATAGATTCTATTGCATCATGAGTGACTGCTTTGTTTGCAGTTGTTTCTGCAGTGGAAGTAGAGGTAATAGCATCAAGAGTGACTGCTCTGCATATTGTTGTTTCTGCAGTGAAGGTAGAGTCGATTGCATCATGACTGGCTGCACTGTTATTGGATATTTCTGCAGTGGAAGCAGATGCTATTGCATCTTGAGTAATTTCACTATTTGGTATTGTTTCTGTAGTGGAAGGTGAGGCTTTTGCATTATATGCAATTGTGCATCATGAGTGGCAGCACTGTTTGGGGTAGATTCTACTGTGGAAGCAGATGCTCTTGCATCATGAGTGACTGCATTGTTTGGTGCTGTTTCTGCAGTGGAAGTAGTGGCTATTGCTTCATGAGTGACTGCACTGCTTGGTGTTGTTTCTGCAGTGGAGGTAGAAACTATTGCATCATGACTGGCTGCACTGTTAGGGGATGTTTCTGCAGTGGAATTAGGTGCTATTGCATCATGAATAGCTGCGTTGTTTGGTGTTGTTTCTGCAGTGGAAATAGAGACTATCTCATCATTAGTGAATGCCCTACTTTGGATTGTTTCTGCTGTGGAAACAGAGGCTATTGCATCATGAGGGACTGCATCATGAGTAGCTGCACTGTTTGAGTTTGTTTCTGCAGTGGAAGTAGAGGCTACTGCATCATGAGTGACTGTGCTGTTTGCAGTTGTTTCTGCATGCAGTGGAAGTTGAAACTACTGCACTGTGAGTGACTGCACTGTTTGGGATTATATCTGCAATTGAAGTAGTGGTTATTGCATTATGAATGACTGCACTGTTTGGGGTTATCTCTGCAATGGAAATAGAGGTTTTACATCATGAGTGACTGCACCATTTGGGGTCATTTTTGCAGTGGAAGTAGATGTAATTGCGTCATGAGTGACTGCATTATTTGGGGTTGTTACTGCAGTGGAAGAAGATGCTATAGCATCATGACTGACTGCAGTGCTTGGGCTCATTTCTGAGGGGGAAGTAGAGGCTATTGCATCATGAGTGACTGTACATCATGAGTGATAGCACTGTTTTGGGTAGTTTCTGCAGTGGTAGTAGATGTAATACCATGATTGGCTGCACTATTTGGCATTGTTTCTGAGGTGGAAGTAAAAGCTGTTTCATGGTGAGTGACCGTGCTGTTTCTGGTTGTTTCTGCAGTGGAAATAGAGGCTATTGCATCATGAGTGACTGCCCATCAAGAGTGGCTGCTCTGATTTTGGTTGTTTCTGCAGGGGAAGTAGAGGCTATTGCATCAAGAGTGGCTGCACTGTTTGGGGTTGTTACTGTAGTGGAAGTAGAGGCTATTACATCACAAGTGGCTGCACTATTTGGTGTTCTTTCTGCAGTGGAAGTGGATGCTACTGCATCAAGAATGACTGCATTGTTAGGGTTTGTTTCTGCATTGGAAGTAGATGTTATTTCATCATGAGTGACTGTGCTGTTTGGGATTGCTTCTGCAGTGGAAATAGAGGCTATTGCACCATGAGTGACTGTGCATCATGAGTAGCTGAACTGTTAGTGGTTGTTTCTGCAGTGGAAGTAGAGGCTATTGCATCACAAGTGACTTCACTGTTTGGGGTTGTTTCTGCATTGGAAGTAGAGACTATTGCATCATGATTGACTGCACTGTTTGACGTTGTTTCTGCAGTGAAGGTAGAGGCTGTTGCATCATGAATGACTGCACAGTTTGGGGTTGTTTCTGCTGTGGAAATAGAAGCTATTGCATCATGAGTGACTGCACTATTTGACGTTATTTCTGCAGTGTAAGCAGAGGCTATTGGATCATGGTAAATTGCATTGTTTTGGGTTGTTTCTGCAATGGAAGTAGAGGCTTTAGCATCAAGAGTGGCTGCACTGATTTCTGTTGTTTCTACAGTGGAAGTAGAGGCTATTGCATCAAGAGTGGCTGCGCTGTTTCTGGTTGTTTCTGTAGTGGAAGTAGAGGCTATTACATCACAAGTGGCTGCACTGTTTGAGGTTGTTTCTGCAGTGGAGGTAGAGACAATTGCACCATGACTGACTGCACAGTTTGGGGTTGTTCCTGCTGTGGAAGTAGAGGCTATTGTAACATGAGCGACTGCACAGTTTGGGACTGTTTCTGCCGTGGAATTAGATGCTATTGCATCATGAGTGGCTGCGTTGTTTGGGGATATGTCTGCAGTGGAAGTAGATGTTATTTCATCATGAGTGACTGCACTGTTTGGGATTGTTTCTGTAGTTGAAGTAGAGGTTATTGCATTATGAACGATGGCACGGTTTGGGGTTCTTTCTACAATGGAAGTCGAGGCTTTTGCATCATTAGGGACTGCACTGTTTGGAGTTATTTCTGCAGTGAAAGTAGATGTTATTTTTAATGAGTGACTGCATTGTTTGGAGTTGTTTCTGCAGTGGAAGTAGAGGCTATTGCATCAGGAGTGACTGCACTGCTCTGGGTCATTTCTGCAGGGGAAGCAGAGGCTATTGCAGCATGAGTGGCAGCTCTGTTTGGTGTTGTTAGTGTAGTGGAAGTAGATGTTATTCCATGTGTTACTGCATTATTTGGGGTTCTTTCTGCAGCAGAAGTAGATGCTATTTCATCATGAGTGACTGTGCAGTTTGGGGTTGTTTCTGCAGAGGAAATAAAGGCTATTGCGTCAAGAGTGAATGCGCCTCAAGAGTGGCTGCACTGATTGGGCTTGTTTCTGCAGAGGAAGTAAAGGTTATTGCATCAAGAGTGGCTGCACTTTTTGGGTTTGTTTATGCAGTGGCAGTAGAGGCTATTGCATCACAAGCGACTGCACTGTTTTTTGGTTGCTTCTGCAGTAGAAGTAGGGACAATTGCATCATAAGTGGCAGCACTGTTTGAGGTTGTTTCTGCAGTGGTGGTAGAGGCTGTTGCATCATGAGTGACTGCACTGTTTGGGGTTGTTTGTGCTGTGGAAGTAGAGGCTATTGTACCATGAGTGACTGCACTGTTTGGGGTTCTTTCTGCAGTGGAAATAGATTCTATTGCTTCATCAGTGACAGCATTGTTTGCAATTGTTTCATCAGTGAAACTAGAGGCAATTGCATCATGAGTGACTGCACTGCTTGGTGTTGTTTCTGCAGTGGAAGTAGAGACTATCGCATTATTTGTGACTGCCCTGCTTTGGGTTGTTTCTGCAGTGGAGGCTATTGCATCATGAGGGACTGCATCATGAGTAGCTGCACTGTTTGAGTTTGTTTCTGCAGTGGAAGTGGATGCTA
Organism: Neoceratodus forsteri; assembly: GCA_016271365.2. Lineage (NCBI taxonomy): Eukaryota > Metazoa > Chordata > Ceratodontiformes > Ceratodontidae > Neoceratodus > Neoceratodus forsteri. The sequence goes on from CM028130.1 coordinate 868,713,762, forward strand.
TTGCATCTTGAGTGACTGTGCTGTATGTGGTTGTATCTGCATGCAGTGAAAGTAGAAACTATTGCATTGTGAATGACTGCACTGTTTGGGATTGTTCCTGCAGTTGAAGTAGTGGTTTATTGTATTATGAATTACTGCACTGTTTGGGATTGTCTGCAATGGAAATAGAGGCTTTCCATCATGAGTGACTGCACTGTTTGAGGTCATTTCTGGAGTGGAAGTAGAAGCTAGTGCATCATGAATGACTGCATTGTTTGGGGTCGTTACTGCAGTGGAAGAAGAGGCTACAGCATCATGAGTGACTTCAGTGCTTGGGGTCATTTCTGCGGGGGAAGTAGAGGCTATTGCATCATGAGTGTCTGTTCATCATGAGTGATAGCACTGTTTTGGACAATTTCTGCAATGGTAGTAGATGTTATACCATGAGTGACTGCATTATTTGGCATTGCTTCTGAAGTAGAAGTAAAAGCTGTTTCATGATGAGTGACTGTGCTGTTTGTGGTTGTTTCTGCAGTGGAAGTAGAGGCAATTGCATCATAAGTGACTGCGTATCAAGAATGGCTGCACTGATTTTGATTGTTTCTACAGGGGAAGTAGAGGCTGTTGAATCAAGAGTGGCTGCACTGTTTGGGGTTGTATCTGTAGTGGAAGCAGACGTTATTACATCACAAGTGGCTGCACTATTTGGTGTTCTTTCTGCAGTGGAAGTGGATGCTATTGTATCAAGAGTGACTACATTGTTTAGGGTTGTTTCTGCAGTGGAAGTAGATGTTATTTCTTCATCAGTGACTGTTCTGTTTGGGATCATTTCTGCAGTGGAAGTAGAGGCTCTTGCACTATGTGTGACGGCCCTTCATGAGTAGCTGAACTGTTTGGGCTTGTTTCTGCAGTGGAAGTAAAGGCTATTGCCTCACAAGTGACTTCACTGTTTGGGGTTTTTTCTACGTTGGAAGTAGAGACTGTTGCATCTTGACTGTCAGCACTGTCTGGTGTTGTTTCTGAAGTGAAGCTAGAGGCTACTGCATCATGAGTGCCTGCACAGTATCGGGTTGTTTCTGCTGTGGAAATAGAAACTATTTCATCATGAGTGACTGCACTATTTGAGGTTATTTCTGCAGTATATGTAGAGGCTGTTGGATCATGGTAGACTGCATTGTTTGAGGTTGTTTCAGCAGTGGAAGTAGACGTTATTACATTACTAGTGACTGCACAGTTTAGGGTTGTTTCTGCAATGGAAGTAGAGGCTTTTGCATCAGGAGTGACTGCATCATGAGTAGCAGCTGCACTATTTGGTGTTGTTTCTGCAGTGGAAGTCAAAGCTATTGCATCATGAGTGACTGTGTTGTTAGGGGTTGTTTCTGCAGTGGATGTAGAGGCTATTTTGTCATGGGAGACTGCCCAGATTTGGGTTATTTCTGCATTGTAAACAGAGGCTATTGCATCGTGAGTGACTACATCATGAGTAGTTGCACTGTTTGGGGTTGTTTCTCCAGTGGAAGTGGATGCTGTTGCATCATGAGTGACTGTGCTGTTTGGGGTTATTTATGCATGCAGTGGAAGTAGAAACTATTGCATTGTGAGTGACTGTACTGTTTGGGATTGTTCCTGTAGTTGAAGTAGAGGTTATTGCATTATAAACGACTGCATGGTTTGGGGTTGTTTCTGCAATGGAAGTACAGGCTTTTGAATCATTAGTGACTGCACTGTTTGGAGTTATTTCTGTAGTGGAAGTAGATGCTATTGCATCATGAGTGACTGCACTGCTCAGGGTCATTTCTGCAGGGGAAGTAGAGACTATTGCATCATGAGTGACAGTGCATCATGAGTGTCAGCACTGTTTGGGGTTGATTCTGCCGTGGAAGTAGATGTTATACCATGCATGACTGCATTGTTTGGGGTTCTTTCTGCAGTAGAAGTAGATGCTATTTCATCATGAGTAACTGTGCTGTTTGTGTTTTTTCTGCTGTGGAAGTAGAGGCTATTGCATCATGAGTGACTGTACCCCAAGAGTGGCTGCACTGTTTGGGGATTTTAATGTAGTGGCTGTAGAAGCTATTGCATCACAAGTGACTGCACTGTCTTTGGGTTGTTTCTGCAGTAGAAGTAGAGAAAATTGCATCATAAGTGGCTGCACTGTTTGAGGCTGTTTCTGCAGTTTAGGTAGAGGCTATTTCACCATGACTGTCTGCACTGTTTTTTGGATGTTTCTGCAGTGGAAGTGAATGCTATTGCATCATGAGTGACTACACCATGAGTAGCAGCTGCAGTATTTGGAGTTGTTTCTCCAGTGGAAGTGGATGCTATTGCACCAAGACAGACTGTATTGTTTGGGGTTGTTTCTGCAGTGGAAGTAGAAGAAGTTGCATCACAATTGATTCCTCTGTTTGGGGTTGTTTCAGCACTGGAAGTAGAGCCTATTGCATCTTGGGTGACTTCCCAGCTTTTGGTTGTTTCTGCAGGGGAAACAGAGGTTATTGCATCATGAGTGACTGCACATCATGTGTACCTGTACTGTTTGGTGTTGTTTCTGTAGCAGAAGTAGAGGCTATTTCATCATGAGTGACTGCACATCATGAGTGGCTGAACTGTTTGGCGTTTCTGCAGTGGAAGTAGATGCTATTGCATCACAAGTGACTTCACTGTTTGTTGTTGTTTTTGCTTTGGTAATGGAGACTAATGCATCTTGATTGGCTGCAGTGTTTGGCATTGTTTCTGCGGTGTGGGTAGAGGCTATTGCATCATGTGTGACTGCACAGTTTGAGTTTGTTCTGCTGTGGAAATAGAAGCTATTGCATCATGAGTGACAGCACTGTTTGGGATTCATTCTGTAGTTGAAGTACAGATTATTGCATTATGAACGATGGCAGGGTTTGGGGTTCTTTCTGCAATGGAAGTAGATGCTTTTGCATCATTAGTGACTGCACTGTTTGGAGTTATTTCTGCAGTGGAAGTAGATGCTATTGTATCATGAGTGACTGCATTGTTTGGGGTTGTTTCTGCAGTTGAAGTAGAGGCTATTGCATCATGAGTGACAGCACTGTTTGGGTTCTTTCTGCAGTGGAAGTAGATTCTATTTCATCACGAGTGACTGTGCTGTTTGGGGTTGTTTCTGCAGTGGAAGTAAAGGCTATTGCATCATGAGTGAATGCACCTCAAGAGTGTCTGCAGTGATTGGGCTTTTTTCTGCAGTGGAAGTAGAGGTTGTGGCATCAAGAGTGGCTGCACCTTTGGGGGTGGTTTATGCAGTGGCAGTATAGTCTATAGCATCACAATCGACTGCACTGTTTTTTGGTTGCTTCTGCAGTAGAAATAGAGACAATTGCATCTTAATTGGCTGCACTGTTTGGGGTTATTTCTGCAGTGGAAGTAGAGTCATTTGCATCCAAGTGACTTCACTGTTTGTGTTTGTTTCTGCAGTGGAGTAGAGACTATTGCATGATGAGTGACTGCATTGCTTGGGGTTGTTTCTGCAGTGAAAATAAATTCTATTGCATCATGAGTGACTGCTTTATTTGCAGTTGTTTCTGCAGTGGAAGTAGAGTAATTGCATCATGAGTGACTGCTCTGCTTATTGTTGTTTCTGCAGAGAAGGTAGAATCCATTGCATCATGACTGGCTGCACTGTTATAGGATGTTTCGTAGTGGAAGCAGATGCTATTGCATCTTGAGTAATTTCACTATTTGGTGTTGTTTCTGTAGTTGAAGGTGAGGCTTTTGCATTATGGGCAACTGTGCATCATGAGTGGCAGCACTGTTTGTGGTAGATTCTGCAGTGGAAGTAGATGCTCTTGCATCATGAGTGACTGCATTGTTTGGTGCTGATTCTGCAGTGGAAGTAGTGGCTATTGCTTCATGAGTGACTGCACTGTTAGTGGATGTTTCTGCAGTGCAATTAGGTGCTATTGCATCATGAATAGCTCTGTTGTTTGGTGTTGTTTCTGCAGTGGAAGTAGAGACTATCACATCATTAATGACTGCCCTGCTTTGGATTGTTTCTGCAGTGGAAACAGAGGCTATTGCATCATGAGTGACTGCATCATGAGTAGCTGCACTATTTGAGTTTGTTTCTGCAGTGGAAGTGGAAGCTACTGCATCATGAGTGACTGTGCTGATTGCAGTTTTTTCTGCATGCAGTGGAAGCTGAAAGTACTGCACTGTGAGTGACAGCACTGTTTGGGATTGTTTCTGCATTTGAAGTAGTGGTTATTGCATTATGCATGACTGCACTGTTTGTGGTTATCTCTGCAATGGAAATAGAGGTTTTTCATCACGAGTGACTGCACCATTTGGGGTCATTTCTGCAGTGGAAGTAGATATTATTGCATCTTGAGTGACTGCATTATTTGGGGATATTGCTGCACTGGAAGAAGAGGCTATAGCATCATGACTGTCTACAGTGCTTGGGGTCATTACTGCGGGGAAGCAGAGCCTATTGCATCATGAGTTACTGTACATCATGACTGATAGCACTGTTTTGGGTAGTTTCTGCAGTGGTAGTAGATGTAATACCATGATTGGCTGCATTATTTGGCATTGTTTCTGAGGTGGAAGTAAAAGCTGTTTCATGGTGAGTGACTGTGTTGTTTGTGGTTGTTTCTGCAGTGGAAGTATAGGCTATTGCATCATGAGTGACTGCCCATCAAGAGTGGCTGAACTGATTTTGGTTGTTTCTGCAGGGGAAGTAGAGGCTATTGCATCAAGAGTGGCTGCACTGTTTGGGTTGTTACTGTAGTGGAAGTAGAGGCTATTACATCACAAGTGGCTGCACTATTTGGTGTTCTTTCTGCAGTGGAAGTGGATTCTACTGCATCAAGAATGACTTCATTGTTACGGGTTGTTTCTGCAGTGGAAGTAGATGTTGTTTCATCATGAGTGACTGTGCTCTTTGGGATTGCTTCTGCAGTGGAAATAGAGGCTCTTGCACCATGAGTGACTGCGCATTATGAGTAGCTGAACTGTTAGTGGTTGTTTCTGCAGTGGAAGTAGAGGCTATTGCATCACAAGTGACTTCACTGTTTGGGGTTGTTTCTGCATTGGAAGTAGAGACTATTGCATCATGATTGACTGCACTGTTTGACATTCTTTCTGCAGTGAAGGTAGAGGCTGTTGCATCATGAATGACTGCACCGTTTGGGGTTGATTCTGCTGTGGAAATAGAAGCTATTGCAGCATGAGTGACTGCACTATTTGAGGTTATTTCTGCAGTGTAAGCAGAGGCTATTGGATCATGGTAGACTGCATTGTTTGGGGTTGTTTATGCAATGGAAGTAGAGGCTTTAGCATCATGAGTGACTGCATCATGAGTAGCAGCTGCACTATTTTGTGTTGTTTCTGCAGTAGAAATGGATGCTATTGCATCATGAGTGACTGAGTTGTTTGGAGTTGTTTCTGCAGTGGAAGTAGAGACTATTGTGTCATGGAAGACTGCCCAGTAGTGGGTCATTTCTGCATTAGAAACAGAGGCTTTTGCATCGTGAGTGACAGTATCATGAGAAGCTGCACTGTTTGGGGTTGTTTCTCCAGTGGAAGTGAATGCAGTTGCATCATGAGTGACTGTGCTGTTTGGGGTTATTTATGCATGCAGTGGAATTAGAAACTATTGCATTGTGAGTGACTGCACTGTTTGGGATTGTTCCTGTAGTTGAAGTAGAGGTTATTGCATTATAAACAACTGCATGGTTTGGGGTTGTTTCTGCAATGGAAGTAGAGGCTTTTGTGTCATTAGTGACTGCACTGTTTGGAGCTATTTCTGCAGTGGAAGTAGATGCTATTGCATCATCAGTGATTGCACTGCTCGTGGTCATTTCTGCAGGGGGAAGTAGAGACTATTGCATCATGAGTGATAGCGCATCATGAGTGGCAGCACTGTTTGGGGTTGATTCTGATGTGGAAGTAGATGTTATACCATGCATAACTGCATTGTTTGGGGTTCTTTCTGCAGCAGAAGTAGATGCTATTTCATCATGAGTAACTGTGCTGTTTGTGTTTTTTCTGCTGGGGAAGTAGAGGCTATTGCATTATGAGTGACTGTACCCCAAGAGTGGCTGCAATGTTTGGGGATGTTAATGTAGTGGCAGTAGAAGCTATTGCATCACAAGAGACTGCACTGTTTTTGGGTTGTTTCTGCAGTAGAAGTAGAGAAAATTGCATCATAAGTGGCTGCACTGTTTGAGGCTGTTTCTGCAGTTTAGGTAGAGGCTATTTCACTATGACTGACTGCACTGTTTTTTTGGATGTTTCTGCAGTGGAAGTGGATGCTATTGCACCAAGAGAGACTGCATTGTTTGGGGTTGTTTCTGCTGTGGAAGTAGAGGCTGTTGCATCACAATTGACTTCTCTGTTTGGGGTTGTTTCAGCACTGGAGGTAGAGCCTATTGCATCTTGGGTGACTTCCCAGCTTTCAGTTCCTTCTGCAGGTTAAACAGAGGCTATTGCATCATGAGTGACTGCGCATCATGTGTACCTGTACTGTTTGGTGTTGTTTCTGTAGTAGAGGTAGAGGCTATTTCATCATGAGTGACTGCACATCATGAGTAGCTGAATTGTTTGGGGTTGTTTCTGCGGTGGAACTAGATGCTATTGCATCACAAGTGACTTCACTGTTAGTTGTTGTTTTTGCTTTGGTAATGGAGACTAATACATCATGATTGGCTGCAGTGTTTGGCATTGTTTCTGCGGTGTGGGTAGAGGCTATTGCATCATGTGTGACTGCACAGTTTGAGTTTGTTCTGCTGTGGGAAATAGAAGCTATTGCATCATGAGTGACAGCACTGTTTGAGGTTATTTCTGCAGTGTAAGCAAAAGCTATTTTATCATAGGAAACTGCATTGTTAGGTGTTGTCTCTGCAGTGGAAGGAGAGGTTATTACATTATCAGCGACTGCACAGTTTAGGGTTGTGTCTGAAATGAAAGTAGATTCTTTTGCTTGATGAGTTATCTGCACAGTTTGGGGTTGTTTCTGCAGTGGAAGTAGTTGCTATTGCATCATGAGTGACTGCGTTGTTTAGGATTGTTTCTGCAGTGGAAGTAGAGACTATTGCATAATGGGTGACTGCCCAGCTTTGGGTTATTTCTGCAGTGGAAACAGAGGTTTTTGCATCGTGAGTGACTGCATCATGAGTACCTGCACTGTTTGGGGTTGTTTCTCCAGTGGAAGTGGATGCTATTGCATCATGAGTGAATGTGCTGTTTGGAGTTATTTATGCATGCAGGGGAAGTAGAAACTTTTGCATTGTGAGTGACTGCACTTTTTGGGATTGTTTCTGTAGTTGAAGAAGAGGTTATTGCATTAAGAATGGTGACAGGGTTTGGGGTTCATTCAGCAATGGAAGTAGAGGCTTTTGCATCATTAGTGACTACACTGTTTCGAGTTATTTCTGCAGTGGAAGTAGAGGCTATTGCATCATGAGTGACAGCACTGCTCAAGGTCATTTCTGCAGGGGAAGTAGAGGCTATTGCATCATGAGTGGCAGCACTGTTTTGGTTCTTTCTGCAGTAGAGAAGTAGATTCTATTTCATCATGAGTGACTGTGCTGTTTGGGGTTGTTTCTGCAGTGGAAGTAAAGGCTATTGCATCATGAGTGAATGCTCCTCAAGAGTGGCTGCACTGATTGGGCTTTTTTCTGCAGTGGAAGTAGAGGTTATTGCATCAATAGTGGCTGCAGCTTTGGGGGGTGGTTTATGCAGTGGCAGTAGAGGCTATTGCATCACAATCGACTGCACTGTTTTTGGTTGCTTCTGCAGTAGAAATAGAGACAATTGCATCTTAATTGGCTGCACTGTTTGGGGTTATTTCTGCAGTGGAAGTAGAGTCATTTGCATCACAAGTGACTTCACTGTTTGTGTTTGTTTCTGCAGTGGGAGTAGAGACTATTGCATGATGAGTGACTGCATTGCTTGGGGTTGTTTCTGCAGTGAAAATAAATTCTATTGCATCATGAGTGACTGCTTTATTTGCAGTTGTTTCTGCAGTGGAAGTAGAGGTAATTGCATCATGAGTGACTGCTCTGCTTATTGTTGTTTCTGCAGAGAAGGTAGAATCCATTGCATCATGACTGGCTGCACTGTTATAGGATGTTTCTGCAGTGGAAGCAGATGCTATTGCATCTTGAGTAATTTCACTATTTGGTGTTGTTTCTGTAGTTGAAGGTGAGGCTTTTGCATTATGGGCAACTGTGCATCATGAGTGGCAGCACTGTTTGTGGTAGATTCTGCAGTGGAAGTAGATGCTCTTGCATCATGAGTGACTGCATTGTTTGGTGCTGATTCTGCAGTGGAAGTAGTGGCTATTGCTTCATGAGTGACTGCACTGTTAGTGGATGTTTCTGCAGTGCAATTAGGTGCTATTGCATCATGAATAGCTCTGTTGTTTGGTGTTGTTTCTGCAGTGGAAGTAGAGACTATCACATCATTAATGACTGCCCTGTTTTGGATTGTTTCTGCAGTGGAAACAGAGGCTATTGCATCATGAGTGACTGCATCATGAGTAGCTGCACTATTTGAGTTTGTTTCTGCAGTGGAAGTGGAAGCTACTGCATCATGAGTGACTGTGCTGATTGCAGTTTTTTCTGCATGCAGTGGAAGCTGAAAGTACTGCACTGTGAGTGACAGCACTGTTTGGGATTGTTTCTGCATTTGAAGTAGTGGTTATTGCATTATGCATGACTGCACTGTTTGTGGTTATCTCTGCAATGGAAATAGAGGTTTTTCATCACGAGTGACTGCACCATTTGGGGTCATTTCTGCAGTGGAAGTAGATATTATTGCATCATGAGTGACTGCATTATTTGGGGATATTGCTGCACTGGAAGAAGAGGCTATAGCATCATGACTGACTACAGTGCTTGGGGTCATTACTGCGGGGAAGCAGAGCCTATTGCATCATGAGTTACTGTACATCATGACTGATAGCACTGTTTTGGGTAGTTTCTGCAGTGGTAGTAGATGTAATACCATGATTGGCTGCATTATTTGGCATTGTTTCTGAGGTGGAAGTAAAAGCTGTTTCATGGTGAGTGACTGTGTTGTTTGTGGTTGTTTCTGCAGTGGAAGTATAGGCTATTGCATCATGAGTGACTGCCCATCAAGAGTGGCTGAACTGATTTTGGTTGTTTCTGCAGGGGGAAGTAGAGGCTATTGCATCAAGAGTGGCTGCACTGTTTGGGTTGTTACTGTAGTGGAAGTAGAGGCTATTACATCACAAGTGGCTGCACTATTTGGTGTTCTTTCTGCAGTGGAAGTGGATTCTACTGCATCAAGAATGACTTCATTGTTACGGGTTGTTTCTGCAGTGAAAGTAGATGTTGTTTCATCATGAGTGACTGTGCTCTTTGGGATTGCTTCTGCAGTGGAAATAGAGGCTCTTGCACCATGAGTGACTGCGCATTATGAGTAGCTGAACTGTTAGTGGTTGTTTCTGCAGTGGAAGTAGAGGCTATTGCATCACAAGTGACTTCACTGTTTGGGGTTGTTTCTGCATTGGAAGTAGAGACTATTGCATCATGATTGACTGCACTGTTTGACATTCTTTCTGCAGTGAAGGTAGAGGCTGTTGCATCATGAATGACTGCACCGTTTGGGGTTGATTCTGCTGTGGAAATAGAAGCTATTGCAGCATGAGTGACTGCACTATTTGAGGTTATTTCTGCAGGTAAGCAGAGGCTATTGGATCATGGTAGACTGCATTGTTTGGGGTTGTTTATGCAATGGAAGTAGAGGCTTTAGCATCATGAGTGACTGCATCATGAGTAGCAGCTGCACTATTTTGTGTTGTTTCTGCAGTAGAAATGGATGCTATTGCATCATGAGTGACTGAGTTGTTTGGAGTTGTTTCTGCAGTGGAAGTAGAGACTATTGTGTCATGGAAGACTGCCCAGTAGTGGGTCATTTCTGCATTAGAAACAGAGGCTTTTGCATCGTGAGTGACAGTATCATGAGAAGCTGCACTGTTTGGGGTTGTTTCTCCAGTGGAAGTGAATGCAGTTGCATCATGAGTGACTGTGCTGTTTGGGGTTATTTATGCATGCAGTGGAATTAGAAACTATTGCATTGTGAGTGACTGCACTGTTTGGGATTGTTCCTGTAGTTGAAGTAGAGGTTATTGCATTATAAACAACTGCATGGTTTGGGGTTGTTTCTGCAATGGAAGTAGAGGCTTTTGTGTCATTAGTGACTGCACTGTTTGGAGCTATTTCTGCAGTGGAAGTAGATGCTATTGCATCATCAGTGATTGCACTGCTCGTGGTCATTTCTGCAGGGGAAGTAGAGACTATTGCATCATGAGTGATAGCGCATCATGAGTGGCAGCACTGTTTGGGGTTGATTCTGATGTGGAAGTAGATGTTATACCATGCATAACTGCATTGTTTGGGGTTCTTTCTGCAGCAGAAGTAGATGCTATTTCATCATGAGTAACTGTGCTGTTTGTGTTTTTTCTGCTGGGGAAGTAGAGGCTATTGCATTATGAGTGACTGTACCCCAAGAGTGGCTGCAATGTTTGGGGATGTTAATGTAGTGGCAGTAGAAGCTATTGCATCACAAGAGACTGCACTGTTTTTGGGTTGTTTCTGCAGTAAGTAGAGAAATTGCATCATAAGTGGCTGCACTGTTTGAGGCTGTTTCTGCAGTTTAGGTAGAGGCTATTTCACTATGACTGACTGCACTGTTTTTTGGATGTTTCTGCAGTGGAAGTGGATGCTATTGCACCAAGAGAGACTGCATTGTTTGGGGTTGTTTCTGCTGTGGAAGTAGAGGCTGTTGCATCACAATTGACTTCTCTGTTTGGGGTTGTTTCAGCACTGGAGGTAGAGCCTATTGCATCTTGGGTGACTTCCCAGCTTTCAGTTCCTTCTGCAGGTTAAACAGAGCTATTGCATCATGAGTGACTGCGCATCATGTGTACCTGTACTGTTTGGTGTTGTTTCTGTAGTAGAGGTAGAGGCTATTTCATCATGAGTGACTGCACATCATGAGTAGCTGAATTGTTTGGGGTTGTTTCTGCGGTGGAACTAGATGCTATTGCATCACAAGTGACTTCACTGTTAGTTGTTGTTTTTGCTTTGGTAATGGAGACTAATACATCATGATTGGCTGCAGTGTTTGGCATTGTTTCTGCGGTGTGGGTAGAGGCTATTGCATCATGTGTGACTGCACAGTTTGAGTTTGTTCTGCTGTGGAAATAGAAGCTATTGCATCATGAGTGACAGCACTGTTTGAGGTTATTTCTGCAGTGTAAGCAAAAGCTATTTTATCATAGGAAACTGCATTGTTAGGTGTTGTCTCTGCAGTGGAAGGAGAGGTTATTACATTATCAGCGACTGCACAGTTTAGGGTTGTGTCTGAAATGAAAGTAGATTCTTTGCTTGATGAGTTATCTGCACAGTTTGGGGTTGTTTCTGCAGTGGAAGTAGTTGCTATTGCATCATGAGTGACTCGTTGTTTAGGATTGTTCTGCAGTGGAAGTAGAGACTATTGCATAATGGGTGACTGCCCAGCTTTGAGTTATTTCTGCAGTGGAAACAGAGGTTTTGCATCTGAGTGACTGCATCATGAGTACCTGCACTGTTTGGGGTTGTTTCTCCAGTGGAAGTGGATGCTATTGCATCATGAGTGAATGTGTGCTGTTTGGAGTTATTTATGCATGCAGGGAAGTAGAAACTTTTGCATTGTGAGTGACTGCACTTTTTGGGATTGTTTCTGTAGTTGAAGAAGAGGTTATTGCATTAAGAATGGTGACAGGGTTTGGGGTTCATTCAGCAATGGAAGTAGAGGCTTTTGCATCATTAGTGACTACACTGTTTCGAGTTATTTCTGCAGTGGAAGTAGAGGCTATTGCATCATGAGTGACAGCACTGCTCAAGGTCATTTCTGCGGGAAGTAGAGGCTATTGCATCATGAGTGGCAGCACTGTTTTGGTTCTTTCTGCAGAAGTAGATTCTATTTCACCATGAGTGACTGTGCTGTTTGGGGTTGTTTCTGCAGTGAAGTAAAGGCTATTGCATCATGAGTGAATGCTCCTCAAGAGTGGCTGCACTGATTGGGCTTTTTCTGCAGTGGAAGTAGAGGTTATTGCATCAATAGTGGCTGCAGCTTTGGGGGTGGTTTATGCAGTGGCAGTAGAGGCTATTGCATCACAATCGACTGCACTGTTTTGATTAGCTTCTGCAGTAGAAATAGAGACAATTGCATCTTAATTGGCTGCACTGTTTGGGGTTATTTCTGCAGTGGAAGTAGAGTCATTTGCATCACAAGTGACTTCACTGTTTGTGTTTGTTTCGCAGTGGAGTAGAGATTATTGCATGATGAGTGACTGCATTGCTTGGGGTTGTTTCTGCAGTGAAAATAAATTCTATTGCATCATGAGTGACTGCTTTATTTGCAGTTGTTTCTGCAGTGGAAGTAGAGTAATTGCATCATGAGTGACTGCCTGCTTATTGTTGTTTCTGCAGAGAAGGTAGAGTCCATTGCATCATGACTGGCTGCACTGTTATAGGATGTTTCTGCAGTGGAAGCAGATGCTATTGCATCTTGAGTAATTTCACTATTTGGTGTTGTTTCTGTAGTTGAAGGTGAGGCTTTTGCATTATGGGCAACTGTGCATCATGAGTGGCAGCACTGTTTGTGGTAGATTCTGCAGTGGAAGTATATGCTCTTGCATCATGAGTGATTGCATTGTTTGGTGCTGTTTCTGCAGTGGAAGTAGTGGCTATTGCTTCATGAGTGACTGCACTGCTTGATGTTGTTTCTGCAGTGGAGGTAGAGGCTATTGCATCATGACTGGCTGCACTGTTAGTGGATGTTTCTGCAGTGCAATTAGGTGCTATTGCATCATGAATAGCTCTGTTGTTTGGTGTTGTTTCTGCAGTGGAAGTAGAGACTATCACATCATTAATGACTGCCCTGCTTTGGATTGTTTCTGCAGTGGAAACAGAGGCTGTTGCATCATGAGTGACTGCATCATGAGTAGCTGCACTATTTGAGTTTGTTTCTGCAGTGGAAGTGGAAGCTACTGCATCATGAGTGACTGTGCTGATTGCAGTTTTTTCTGCATGCAGTGGAAGCTGAAAGTACTGCACTGTGAGTGACAGCACTGTTTGGGATTGTTTCTGCATTTGAAGTAGTGGTTGCATTATGCATGACTGCACTGTTTGTGGTTATCTCTGCAATGGAAATAGAGGTTTTCATCACGAGTGACTGCACCATTTGGGGTCATTTCTGCAGTGGAAGTAGATATTATTGCATCATGGTGACTGCATTATTTGGGGATATTGCTGCACTGGAAGAAGAGCTACAGCATCATGACTGACTACAGTGCTTGGGGTCATTATGCGAGGAAGCAGAGCCTATTGCATCATGAGTTACTGTACATCATGACTGATAGCACTGTTTTGGGTAGTTTCGCAGTGGTAGTAGATGTAATACCATGATTGGCTGCATTATTTGGCATTGTTTCTGAGGTGGAAGTAAAAGCTGTTTCATGGTGAGTGACTGTGTTGTTTGTGGTTGTTTCTGCAGTGGAAGTATAGGCTATTGCATCATGAGTGACTCGCCCATCAAGAGTGGCTGAACTGATTTTGGTTGTTTCTGCAGGGGAAGTAGAGCTATTGCATCAAGAGTGGCTGCACTGTTTCGGGTTGTTACTGTAGTGGAAGTAGAGGCATTACATCACAAGTGGCTGCACTATTTGGTGTTCTTTCTGCAGTGGAAGTGGATTCTACTGCATCAAGAATGACTTCATTGTTACGGGTTGTTTCTGCAGTGGAAGTAGATGTTGTTTCATCATGAGTGACTGTGCTCTTTGGGATTGCTTCTGCAGTGGAAATAGAGGCTCTTGCACCATGAGTGACTGCACTATTATAGTAGCTGAACTGTTAGTGGTTGTTTCGCAGTGGAAGTAGAGGCTATTGCATCACAAGTGACTTCACTGTTTGGGGTTGTTTCTGCATTGGAAGTAGAGACTATTGCATCATGATTGACTGCACTGTTTGACATTCTTTCTGCAGTGAAGGTAGAGGCTGTTGCATCATGAATGACTGCACTGTTTGGGGTTGATTCTGCTGTGGAAATAGAAGCTATTGCAGCATGAGTGACTGCACTATTTGAGGTTATTTCTGCAGTGTAAGCAGAGGCTATTGGACTCATGGTAGACTGCATTGTTTGGGGTTGTTTATGCAATGGAAGTAGAGGCTTTAGCATCATGAGTGACTGCATCATGAGTAGCAGCTGCACTATTTTGTGTTGTTTCTGCAGTAGAAATGGATGCTATTGCATCATGAGTGACTGAGTTGTTTGAGTTGTTTCTGCAGTGGAAGTAGAGACTATTGTGTCATGGAAGACTGCCCAGTAGTGGGTCATTTCTGCATTAGAAACAGAGGCTTTGCATCGTGAGTGACAGTATCATGAGAAGCTGCACTGTTTGGGGTTGTTTCTCCAGTGGAAGTGAATGCAGTTGCATCATGGTGACTGTGCTGTTTGGGGTTATTTATGCATGCAGTGGAATTAGAAACTATTGCATTGTGAGTGACTGCACTGTTTGGGATTGTTCCTGTAGTTGAAGTAGAGGTTATTGCATTATAAACAACTGCATGGTTTGGGGTTGTTTCTGCAATGGAAGTAGAGGCTTTTGTGTCATTAGTGACTGCACTGTTTGGAGCTATTTCTGCAGTGGAAGTAGATGCTATTGCATCATGGTGATTACTGCTCATGGTCATTTCTGCAGGGAAGTAGAGACTATTGCATCATGAGTGATAGCGCATCATGAGTGGCAGCACTGTTTGGGGTTGATTCTGATGTGGAGTAGATGTTATACCATGCATAACTGCATTGTTTGGGGTTCTTTCTGCAGCAGAAGTAGATGCTATTTCATCATGAGTAACTGTGCTGTTTGTGTTTTTCTGCTGGGAAGTAGAGGCTATTGCATTATGAGTGACTGTACCCCAAGAGTGGCTGCAATGTTTGGGGATGTTAATGTAGTGGCAGTAGAAGCTATTGCATCACAAGAGACTGCACTGTTTTGAGGTTGTTTCTGCAGTAAAGTAGAGAAATTGCATCATAAGTGGCTGCACTGTTTGAGGCTGTTTCTGCAGTTTAGTGAGAGGCTATTTCATGACTGACTGCACTGTTTTTGGATGTTTCTGCAGTGGAAGTGGATGCTATTGCAAGAGAGACTGCATTGTTTGAGGTTGTTTCTGCTGTGGAAGTAGAGGCTGTTGCATCACAATTGACTCTCTGTTTGGGGTTGTTTCAGCACTGGAGGTAGAGCCTATTGCATCTTGGGTGACTTCCAGCTTTCAGTTCCTTCTGCAGGTTAAACAGGGCTATTGCATCATGAGTGACTGCGCATCATGTGTACCTGTACTGTTGTGTGTTGTTTCTGTAGTAGAGGTGAGGCTATTTCATCATGAGTGACTGCACATCATGAGTAGCTGAATTGTTTGGGGTTGTTTCTGCGATGGAACTAGATGCTATTGCATCACAAGTGACTTCACTGTTAGTTGTTGTTTTGCTTTGTAATGGAGACTAATACTTCATGATTGGCTGCAGTGTTGGCATTGTTTCGCGGTGTGGGTAGAGGCTATTGCATCATGTGTGACTGCACAGTTTGAGTTTAGTTCTGCTGTGGAAATAGAAGCTATTGCATCATGAGTGACAGCACTGTTTGAGGTTATTTCTGCAGTGTAAGCAAAGCTATTTTATCATAGGAAACTGCATTGTTAGGTGTTGTCTCTGCAGTGGAAGGAGAGGTTATTACATTATCAGCGACTGCACAGCTTAGGGTTGTGTCTGAAATGAAGTAGATTCCTTTGCTTGATGAGTTATCTGCACAGTTTAGGTTGTTTTCTGCAGTGGAAGTAGTTGCTATTGCATCATGAGTGACTGCGTTGTTTAGAGATTGTTTCTGCAGTGGAAGCAGAGACTATTGCATAATGGGTGACTGCCCAGCTTTGGGTTATTTCTGCGGTGAAACAGAGGTTTTGCATCGTGAGTGACTGCATCATGAGTACCTGCACTGTTTGGGGTTGTTTCTCCAGTGGAAGTGGATGCTATTGCATCATGAGGAATGTGCTGTTTGGAGTTATTTATGCATGCAGGGAAGTAAAACTTTTGCATTGTGAGTGACTGCACTTTTGGGATTGTTTCTGTAGTTGAAGAAGAGGTTATTGCATTAAGAATGGTGACAGGGTTTGGGGTTCATTCAGCAATGGAAGTAGAGCTTTTGCATCATTAGTGACTACACTGTTTCGAGTTATTTCTGCAGTGGAAGTAGGCTATTGCATCATGGTGACAGCACTGCTCAAGGTCATTTCTGCAGGGAAGTAGAGGCTATTGCATCATGGTGGCAGCACTGTTTTGGTTCTTTCTGCAGTAGAAGTAGATTCTATTTCATCATGAGTGACTGTGCTGTTTGGGGTTGTTTCTGCAGTGGAAGTAAAGGCTATTGCATCATGAGTGAATGCTCCTCAAGAGTGGCTGCACTGATTGGGCTTTTTTCTGCAGTGGAAGTAGAGGTTATTGCATCAATAGTGGCTGCAGCTTTGGGGGTGGTTTATGCAGTGGCAGTAGAGGCTATTGCATCACAATAGACTGCACTGTTTTTGGTTGCTTCTGCAGTAGAAATAGAGACAATTGCATCTTAATTGGCTGCACTGTTTGGGGTTATTTCTGCAGTGGAAGTAAGTCATTTGCATCACAAGTGACTTCACTGTTGTGTTTGTTTCTGCAGTGGGAGTAGAGACTATTGCATGATGAGTGACCGCATTGCTTGGGGTTGTTTCTGCAGTGAAAATAAATTCTATTAGATCATGAGTGACTGCTTTATTTGCAGTTGTTTCCAGTGGAAGTAGAGGTAATTGCATCATAGTGACTGCTCTGCTTATTGTTGTTTCTGCAGAGAAGGTAGAGTCCATTGCATCATGACTGGCTGCACTGTTATAGGATGTTTCTGCAGTGGAAGCAGATGCTATTGCATCTTGAGTAATTTCACTATTTGGTGTTGTTTCTGTAGTTGAAGGTGAGGCTTTTGCATTATGGGCAACTGTGCATCATGAGTGGCAGCACTGTTTGTGGTAGATTCTGCAGTGGAAGTAGATGCTCTTGCATCATGAGTGATTGCATTGTTTGGTGCTGTTTCTGCAGTGGAAGTAGTGGCTATTGCTTCATGAGTGACTGCACTGCTTGATGTTGTTTCTGCAGTGGAGGTAGAGGCTATTGCATCATGACTGGCTGCACTGTTAGTGGATGTTTCTGCAGTGCAATTAGGTGCTATTGCATCATGAATAGCTCTGTTGTTTGGTGTTGTTTCTGCAGTGGAAGTAGAGACTATCATCATTAATGACTGCCCTGCTTTGGATTGTTTCTGCAGTGGAAACAGAGGCTATTGCATCATGAGTGACCGCATCATGAGTAGCTGCACTATTTGAGTTTGTTTCTGCAGTGATGGGCTTCACTGCATCATGACTCAACTGTACTGATTGCAGTTTTTCTGCATGCAGTGAGCTAAATACTGCACTGTGGTGACAGCACTGTTTGGGATTGTTTCTGCATTTGAAGTAGTGGTTATTGCATATGCATGACTGCACTGTTTGTAGTTATCTCTGCAATGAAATAGAGGTTTTCATCACGGTGACTGCACCATTTGGGGTCATTTCTGCAGTGGAATAGATATTATTGCATCATGGTGACTGCATTATTTGGGGATATTGCTGCACTGGAAGAAGAGGCTATAGCATCATGACTGACTACAGTGCTTGGGGTCATTACTGCGGGAAGCAGAGCCTATTGCATCATGAGTTACTGTACATCATGACTGATAGCACTGTTTTGGGTAGTTTCTGCAGTGGTATGTAGATGTAATACCATGATTGGCTGCATTATTTGGCATTGTTCTGGTGGAAGGAAAAGCTGTTTTATGGTGAGTGACTGTGTTGTTTGTGGTTGTTTCTGCAGTGGGAAGTATAGGCTATTGCATCATGGTGACTGCCCATCAAGAGTGGCTGAACTGATTTTGGTTGTTTCTGCAGGAAGTAGAGGCTATTGCATCAAGAGTGGCTGCACTGTTTGAGGTTGTTACTGTAGTGGAAGTAGAGGCTATTACATCATGAGTGGCTGCACTATTTGGTGTTCTTTCTGCAGTGGAAGTGGATTCTACTGCATCAAGAATGACTTCATTGTTCTGGGTTGTTTCTGCAGTGGAAGTAGATGTTGTTTCATCATGGTGACTGTGCTCTTTGGGATTGCTTCTGCAGTGGAAATAGAGGCTCTTGCACCATGAGTGATCATCGTTATGAGTAGCTGAACTGTTAGTGGTTGTTTCTGCAGTGGAAGTAGAGGCTATTGCATCACAAGTGACTTCACTGTTTGGGGTTGTTTCTGCATTGGAAGTAGAGACTATTGCATCATGATTGACTGCACTGTTTGACATTCTTTCTGCAGTGAAGGTAGAGGCTGTTGCATCATGAATGACTGCACCGTTTGGGGTTGATTCTGCTGTGAAATAAAGCTATTGCAGCATGAGTGACTGCACTATTTGAGGTTATTTCTGCAGTGTAAGCAGAGGCTATTGGATCATGGTAGACTGCATTGTTTGGGGTTGTTTATGCAATGGAAGTAGAGGCTTTAGCATCATGAGTGACTGCATCATGAGTAGCAGCTGCACTATTTTGTGTTGTTTCTGCAGTAGAAATGGATGCTATTGCATCATGAGTGACTGAGTTGTTTGGAGTTGTTTCTGCAGTGGAAGTAGAGACTATTGTGTCATGGAAGACCTGCCAGTAATGGGTCATTTCTGCATTAAAAACAGAGGCTTTTGCATCGTGGGTGACAGTATCATGAGAAGCTGCACTGTTTGAGGTTGTTTCTCCAGTGGAAGTGATATGCAGTTGCATCATGAGTGACTGTGCTGTTTGGGGTTATTTATGCATGCAGTGGAATTAGAAACTATTGCATTGTGAGTGACTGCACTGTTTGGGATTGTTCCTGTAGTTGAAGTAGAAGTTATTGCATTATAAACAACTGCATGGTTTGGGGTTGTTTCTGCAATGGAAGTAGAGGCTTTTGTGTCATTAGTGACTGCACTGTTTGAGCTATTTCTGCAGTGGAAGTAGATGCTATTGCATCATCAGTGATTGCACTGCTCGTGGTCATTTCTGCAGGGAAGTAGAGACTATTGCATCATGAGTGATAAGCGCATCATGAGTGGCAGCACTGTTTGGGGTTGATTCTGATGTGGAAGTAGATGTTATACCATGCATAACTGCATTGTTTGGGGTTCTTTCTGCAGCAAGTAGATGCTATTTCACCATGAGTAACTGTGCTGTTTGTGTTTTTTCTGCTGGGGAAGTAGAGGCTATTGCATTATGAGTGACTGTACCCCAAGAGTGGCTGCAATGTTGGGGGATGTTAATGTAGTGGCAGTAAGCTATTGCATCATGAGGACTGCACTGTTTTGGAGTTTGTTTCTGCAGTAGAAGTAGAAAATTGCATCATAAGTGGCTGCACTGTTTGAGGCTGTTTCTGCAGTTTAGGTGGGGCTATTTCACTATGACTGACTGCACTGTTTTTGGATGTTTCTGCAGTGGAAGTGGATGCTATTGCACCAGAGAGACTGCATTGTTTGGGGTTGTTTCTGCTGTGGAAGTAGAGGCTGTTGCATCACAATTGACTTCTCTGTTTGGGGTTGTTTCAGCACTGGAGGTGAAGCCTATTGCATCTTGGGTGACTTCCAGCTTTCAGTTCCTTCTGCAGGTTAAACAGAGGCTATTGCATCATGAGTGACTACGCATCATGTATACCTGTACTGTTTGGTGTTGTTTCTGTAGTAGAGGTAGAGCTATTTCATCATGAGTGACTGCACATCATGAGTAGCTGAATTGTTTGGGGTTGTTTCTCTTGAGGTGGAACTAGATGCTGTTGCATCACAAGTGACTTCACTGTTAGTTGTTGTTTTTGCTTTGGTAATGGAGACTAATACATCGTGATTGGCTGCAGTGTTTGGCATTGTTTCTGCGGTGTGGGTAGAGGCTATTGCATCATGTGTGACTGCACAGTTTGAGTTTGTTCTGCTGTGGAAATAGAAGCTATTGCATCATGGTGACAGCACTGTTTGAGGTTATTTCTGCAGTGTAAGCAAAAGCTATTTTATCATAGGAAACTGCATTGTTAGGTGTTGTCTCTGCAGTGGAAGGAGGGTTATTACATTATCAGCGACTGCACAGTTTAGGGTTGTGTCTGAAATGAAAGTAGATTCTTTTGCTTGATGAGTTATCTGCACAGTTGGGGTTGTTTCTGCAGTGGAAGTAGTTACTATTGCATCATGAGTGACTGCGTTGTTTAGGATTGTTTTCTGCAGTGGAAGTAGAGACTATTGCATAATGGGTGACTGCCCAGCTTTGGGTTATTTCTGCAGTGGAAACAGGGTTTTGCATCGTGGTAGCTGCATCATGAAGTACCTGCACTGTTTGGGGTTGTTTCTCCAGTGGAAGTGGATGCTATTGCATCATGAGTGAATGTGCTGTTTGGAGTTATTTATGCATGCAGGGAAGTAAAACTTTGCATTGTGAGTGACTGCACTTTTGGGATTGTTTCTGTAGTTGAAGAAGAGTTTATTGCATTAAGAATGGTGACAGGGTTTGGGGTTCATTCAGCAATGGAAGTAGAGGCTTTTGCATCATTAGTGACTACACTGTTTCGAGTTATTTCTGCAGTGGAAGCAGAGGTATTGCATCATGAGACAGCACTGCTCAAGGTCATTCTGCAGGGAAGTAGAGGCTATTGCATCATGAGTGGCAGCACTGTTTTGGTTCTTTCTGCAGTAGAAGTAGATTCTATTTCATCATGAGTGATTGTGCTGTTTGGGGTTGTTTCTGCAGTGGAAGTAAAGGCTATTGCATCATGAGTGAATGCTCCTCAAGAGTGGCTGCACTGATTGGGCTTTTTTCTGCAGTGGAAGTAGAGGTTATTGCATCAATAGTGGCTGCAGCTTTGGGGGCGGCTTATGCAGTGGCAGTAGAGGCTATTGCATCACAATCGACTGCACTGTTTTTGGTTGCTTCTGCAGTAGAAATAGAGACAATTGCATCTTAATTGGTTGCACTGTTTGGGGTTATTTCTGCAGTGGAAGTAGAGTCATTTGCATCACAAGTGACTTCACTGTTTGTGTTTGTTTCTGCAGTGGGAGTAGAGACTATTGCATGATGAGTGACTGCATTGCTTGGGGTTGTTTCTGCAGTGAAAATAAATTCTATTGCATCATGGTGACTGCTTTATTTGCAGTTGTTTCTGCAGTGGAAGTAAGGTAATTGCATCATGAGTGACTGCTCTGCTTATTGTTGTTTCTGCAGAGAGGTGAGTCCATTGCATCATGACTGGCTGCACTGTTATAGGATGTTTCTGCGGTGGAAGCAGATGCTGTGCATCTTGAGTAATTTCACTATTTGGTGTTGTTTCTGTAGTTGAAGGTGAGGCTTTTGCATTATGGGCAACTGTGCATCATGAGTGGCAGCACTGTTTGTGGTAGATTCTGCAGTGGAAGTAGATGCTCTTGCATCATAGTGATTGCATTGTTTGGTGCTGTTTCTCTGCGGTGGAAGTAGTGGCTATTGCTTCATGAGTGACTGCACTGCTTGATGTTGTTTCTGCAGTGGAGGTAGAGGCTATTGCATCATGACTGGCTGCACTGTTGATGGATGTTTCTGCAGTGCAATTGGGTGCTGTGCATCATGAATAGCTCTGTTGTTTGGTGTTGTTTCTGCAGTGGAAGTAGAGACTATCACATCATTAATGACTGCCCTGCTTTAGGATTGTTTCTGCAGTGGAAACAGAGGCTATTGCATCATGGTGACTGCATCATGAGTAGCTGCACTATTTGAGTTTTGTTTCTGCAGTGGAAGTGGAAGCTACTGCATCATGGTGACTGTGCTGATTGCAGTTTTTCTGCATGCAGTGGAAGCTGAAAGTACTGCACTGTGAGTGACAGCACTGTTTGGGATTGTTTCTGCATTTGATAGTGGTTATTGCATTATGCATGACTGCACTGTTGTGGTTATCTACAATGGAAATAGAGGTTTCATCACAGTGACTGCACCATTTGGGGTCATTTCTGCAGTGGAAGTAGATATTATTGCATCATGGTGACTGCATTATTTGGGATATTGCTGCACTGGAAGAAGAGGCTATACATCATGACTGACTACAGTGCTTGGGGTCTACTGCGGGGAAGCAGAGCCTATTGCATCATGAGTTACTGTACATCATGACTGATAGCACTTATTTGGGTAGTTTCTGCAGTGGTAGTAGATGTAATACCATGATTGGCTGCATTATTTGGCATTGTTTCTGAGGTGGAAGTAAAAGCTGTTTCATGGTGAGTGACTGTGTTGTTTGTGGTTGTTTCTGCAGTGGAAGTATAGGCTATTGCATCATGGTGACTGCCCATCAAGAATGGCTGAACTGATTTTGGTTGTTTCTGCAGGGGAAATAGAGGCTATTGCATCAGAGTGGCTGCACTGTTTGAGT
Organism: Neoceratodus forsteri; assembly: GCA_016271365.2. Taxonomy (NCBI): domain Eukaryota; kingdom Metazoa; phylum Chordata; order Ceratodontiformes; family Ceratodontidae; genus Neoceratodus; species Neoceratodus forsteri. Next base: position 868,736,271 of record CM028130.1, read on the forward strand.
TGTTACTGTAAGTGGAAGTAGAGGCTATTACATCACAAGTGGCTGCACTACCCGGTGTTCTTTCTGCAGTGGAAGTGGATTCTACTGCATCAAGAATGACTTCATTATTACGAGTTGTTTCTGCAGTGGAAGTAGATGTTGTTTCATCATAGGTGACTGTGCTCTTTAGGATTGCTTCTGCAGTGGAAATAGAAACTCTTGCACCATGAGTGACTGCGCGTATGAGTAATGAACTGTTGATGGTTGTTTCTGCAGTGGAAGTAGAGGCTATTGCATCACAAGTGACTTCACTGTTTGGGGGTTGTTTCACCATTGGAAGTAGAGACTATTGCATCATGATTGACTGCACTGTTTGACATTCTTTCTGCAGTGAAGGTAGGCTGTTGAATCATGAATGACTGCACCGTTTGGGGTTGATTCTGCTGTGGAAATAGAAGCTATTGCAGCATAGGTGACTGCACTATTTGAGGTTATTTCTGCAGTGTAAGCAGAGCTATTGGATCATGGTAGACTGCATTGTTTGGGGTTATTTATGCAATGGAAGTAGAGCTTTAGCATCATGGTGACTGCATCATGAGTGGCAACTGCACTATTTTGTGTTGTTTCTGGTGAAATGGATGCTATTGCATCATGAGTGACTGAAGTTGTTTGGAGTTGTTTCTGCAGTGGAAGTAGAGACTATTGTGTCATGGAAGACTGCCAGTAGTGGGTCATTTCTGCACATTAGAAACAGAGGCTTTTCGTAAGTGAGTGACAGTATCATGTGAGAAGCTGCACTGTTTGGGGTTGTTTCTCAGTGGAAGTGAATGCAGTTGCATCATGGTGGCTTCCATGCTGTTTGGGGTTATTTATGCATGCAGTGGAATTGAAACTATTGCATTGTGGTGACTGCACTGTTTGGGATTGTTCCTGTAGTTGAAGTAGAGGTTATTGCATTATAAACAACTGCATGGTTTGGGGTTGTTTCTGCAATGGAAGTAGAGCTTTATGTCATTAGTGACTGCACTGTTTGGAGCTATTTCTGCAGTGGAAGTAGATGCTATTGCATCATCAGTGATTGCACTGCTCGTGGTCATTTCTGCAGGAAAAGAGACTATTGCATCATGAGTGATAGCGCATCATGAGTGGCAACACTGTTTGGGGTTGATTCTGATGTGGAAGTAGATGTTATACCATGCATAACTGCATTGTTTGGGGTTCTTTCTGCAGCAAGTAGATGCTATTTCATCATGAGTAACTGTGCTGTTTGTGTTTTTGCTGCTGGGCAAGTAGAGGCTATTGCATTATGGTGACTGTTACCCCAAGGTGGCTGCCAATGTTGGGGATGTTATGTAGATGGCAGTAGAAGCTATTGCATCTGAGAGACTGCACTGTTTTGAGTTGTTTCTGCAGTAGAAAGTAGAAAATTGCATCATAAGTGGCTGCACTGTTTGAGGCTGTTTCTGCCGGTTGAGGCTATTTCACATGACTGACTGCACTGTTTTTGGATGTTTCTGCCGTGGAAGTGGATGCTATTGCAAGAGACTGCATTGTTGGGTTGTTTCTGCTGGAAGTAGGCTGTTGCATCACAATTGACTTCTCTGTTTGGGGTTGTTTCAGCACTGGAGGTAGAGCCTATTGCATCTTGGGTGACTTCCAGCTTTCAGTTCCTTCTGCAGGTTAAACAGAGGCTATTGCATCATGGTGACTGCACATCATATTAATACCTGTACTGTTGGTGTTGTTCTGTAGTAGGTAGAGCTGTTCATCATGGTGGCTGCATCATGAGTAGCTGGTGTTGGGGTTGTTTCTGCGGTGGAACTAGATGCTATTGCATCATAAGTGACTTCACTGTTAGTTGTTGTTTTGCTTTGGTAATGGAGACTAATGCATCATGTTTGGCTGCAGTGTTTGGCATTGTTTCTGCGGTGTGGGTAGAGCTATTGCATCATGTAATGACTGCACAGTTTGAGTTTGTTCTGCTGTGGAAATGAAGCTATTGCATCATGGTGACAGCACTGTTTGAGTTATTTCTGCAGTGTAAGCAAAAGCTATTTATCATAGGAAACTGCATTGTTAGGTGTTGTCTCACCAGTGGAGGTGAGGTTATTACATTATCAGCGACTGCACAGTTTAAGGTTGTGTCTGAAATGAAAGTAGATTCTTTGCTTGATGAGTTATCTGCACGTTTGGGGTTGTTTCTGCAGTGGAAGTAGTTGCTATTGCATCATGAGTGACTGTGTTGTTAAGTTGTTTCTGCAGTGGAAGTAGAGACTATTGCATAATGGTGACTGCCAGCTTTGGGTTATTTCTGCAGTGAAACAGGGTTTTGCATCGTGGTGACTGCATCATGAGTAACTGCACTGTTTGGGGTTGTTTCTCCAGTGGAAGTGGATGCTATTGCATCATGAGTGAATGTGCTGTTTGGAGTTATTTATGCATGCAGGAAGTAAAACTTTTGCATTGTGGTGACTGCACTTTTGGGATTTTCTGTAGTTGAAGAAGAGGTTATTGCATTAAGAATGGTGACAGGGTTTGGGGTTCATTCAACATGTAAGTGAAGGATTTTGCATCATTAGTGACTACTGTTTCGAGTTATTTCTGCAGTGGAGTAGAGCTATTGCATCATGGTGACAGCACTGCTCAAGGTCATTTCTGCAGGGTAGTAGAGGCTATTGCATCATAAGTGGCAGCACTGTTTTGGTTCTTTCTGCGGTAAGTAGATTCTATTTCATCATAAGTATTGTGCTGTTTGGGGTTGTTTCTGCAGTGGAAGTAAAGGCTATTGCATCATGGTAGATGCTCCTCAAGAGTAGCTGCACTGATTGAGCTTTCTGCAGTGGAAGTAGAGGTTATTGCATCAATAGTGGCTGCAGCTTTGGGGTGGTTTATGCAGTGGCAGTAGAGGCTATTGCATCACAATCGACTGCACTGTTTTAGTTGCTTCTGCAGTAGAAATAGAACAATTGCATCTTAATTAGCTGACTGTTTGAGTTATTTCTGCAGTGGAAGTAAGTCATTGCATCACAAGTGACTTCACTGTTTGTGTTGTTTCTGCAGTGGGAGTAGAGACTATTGCATGATGGTGACTGCATTGCTTGGGGTTGTTTCTGCAGTGAAAATAAATTCTATTGCATCATGGTGACTGCTTTATTTGCAGTTGTTCTGCAGTGGAAGTAGAAATAATTGCATCATGGTGACTGCTCTGCTTATTATTGTTTCTGCAGAGAGGTAAGAGTCCATTGCATCATGACTGGCTGCACTGTTATGGATGTTTCTGCAGTGGAAGCAGATGCTATTGCATCTTGGTAATTTCACTATTTAAGTGTTGTTTCTGTAGTTGAAGGTGAGGCCTTTTGCATTATGGGCAACTGTGCATCATGAGTGGCAGCACTGTTTGGCGGTAGATTCTGCAGTGGAAGTAGATGCTCTTGCATCATGAGTGATTGCATTGTTTGGTGCTGTTTCTGCAGTGGAAGTAGTGGCTATTGCTTCATGGTGACTGCACTGCTTGATGTTGTTTCTGCAGTGAGTAGAAGCCTATTGCATCATGACTGGCTGCACTGTTAGTGGATGTTTCTGCAGTGCAATTAGGTGCTATTGCATCATGAATAAGCTCTGTTGTTTGGTGTTGTTTACTGCAGTGGAAGTAGAGACTATCACATCGTGTGACTGCCCTGCTTTGGATTGTTTCTGCAGTGGAAACAGAGGGCTGTGCATCATGAGTGACTGCATCATGAGTAGCTGCACTATTTGAGATTGTTTCTGCAGTGAATGGAAGCTACTGCATCATGAGTAGACTGTGCTGATTGCAGTTTTTCTGCATGCAGTGGAAGCTGAAAGCACTGCACTGTGGTAGACAACACTGTTTGGGATTGTTTCTGCATTTGAGTAGTGGTTATTGCATTATGCATGACTGCACTGTTTGTGGTTATCTCTGCAATGGAAATAGAGGTTTTCATCACAGTGACTGCACCATTAGGGGTCATTTCTGCAGTGGAAGTAGATATTATTGCATCATGGTGACTGCATTATTTGGGATATTGCTGCACTGGAAGAAGAGGCTATAACATCATGACTGACTACAGTGCTTGGGGTCATTACTGCGGGAAGCAGAGCCCTATTGCATCATGAGTTACTGTACATCATGACTGATAGCACTGTTTTGGGTAGTTTCTGCAGTGGTAGTAGATGTAATACCATGATTGGCTACGTGTTGGCATTGTTTCTGAGGTGGAAGTAAAGCTGTTTCATGGTGAGTGACTGTGTTGTTTGTGGTTGTTTCTGCAGTGGAAGTATAGGCTATTGCATCATGAGTGACTGCCCATCAAGGTGGCTGAACAGTTTTGGTTGTTTCTGCAGGAAAGTAGAGGCTATTGCATCAAGAGTGGCTGCACTGTTTGAGTTGTTACTGTGGTGGAAGTAGAGGCTATTACATCACAAGTGGCTGCACTATTTGGTGTTCTTTCTGCAGTGGAAGTGGATTCTACTGCATCAGAATGACTTCATTGTTACGGGTTGTTTCTGCAGTGGAAGTAGATGTTGTTTCATCATGAGTGACTGTGCTCTTTGGGATTGCTTCTGCAGTGGAAATGAGGCTCTTGCACCATGAGTGACTGCGCATTATGAGTAGCTGAACTGTTAGTGGTTGTTTCTGCAGTGGAAGTAGAGGCTATTGCATCACAGTGACTTCACTGTTTGGGGTTGTTTCTGCATTGAGTAGAGACTATTGCATCATGATTGACTGCACTGTTTGACATTCTTTCTGCAGTGAAAGTAGAAGCTGTTGCATCATGAATGACTACACGTTTGGGGTTGATTCTGCTGTGGAAATAGAAGCTATTGCAGCATGAGTGACTGCACTATTTGAGTTATTTCTGCAGTGTAAGCAGAGCTATTGGATCATGGTGAACTGCATTGTTTGGGGTTGTTTATGCAATGGAAGTAGAGCTTTAGCATCATGAGTGACTACATCATGAGTAGCAACTACACTATTTTGTGTTGTTTCTGCAGTAGAAATGGATGCTATTGCATCATGAGTGACTGAGTTGTTTGGAGTTGTTTCTGCAGTGGAAGTAGAGACTATTGTGTCATGGAAGACTGCCCAGTAGTGGGTCATTTCTGCATTAGAAACAGAGGCTTTTGCATCGTAATTGCCAATATCATGAGAGCTGCACTGTTTGGGGTTGTTTCTCAGTGGAAGTGAATACAGTTGCATCATGAGTGACTGTGCTGTTTAGGTTGTTGTGCATGCAGTGGAATTAGAAGCTATTGCATTGTGGTGACTGCACTGTTTGGGATTGTTCCTGTAGTTGAGTAGAGTTGTGCATTATAAACAACTGCATGGTTTGGGGTTGTTTCTGCAATGAAAGAGAACTTATTGTCATTAGTGACTGCACTGTTTGGAGACTATTTCTGCAGTGGAGTAGATGCTATTGCATCATCAGTGATTGCACTGCTACCGTGGTCATTTCCGCGGGAAGTAGAACTATTGCATCATGGTGATAGCGCGCATCATGAGTGGCAGCACTGTTTGGGGTTGATTCTGATGTGGAAGTAGATGTTATACCATGCATAACTGCATTGTTTGGGGTTCTTTCTGCAGAGAAGTAGATGCTATTTCATCATGAGTAACTGTGCTGTTTGTGTTTTTCTGCTAGGGAGTAGAGCTATTGCATTATAAGTGACTGTACCCCAAAGAGTGGCTGCAATGTTTGGGGATAATCAATGTAGTGGCAGTAGAAGCTATTGCATCACAAGAGACTGCACTGTTTTGGGTTGTTTCTGCAGTAGAAGTAGAAAATTGCATCATAAGTGGCTACACTGTTTGAGCTGTTTCTGCAGTTTAGGTAGAGGCTATTCACTATGACTGACTGCACTGTTTTTGGATGTTTCTGCAGTGGAGTGGATGCTATGCAAAGAGAACTGCATTGTTTGGGTTGTTTCTGCTGTGGAAGTGAGGCTGTGCATCCAATTAACTTCTCTGTTTGGGGTTGTTTCAGCATGGAGGTAAGCCTATTGCATCTTGGGTGACTTCCAGCTTTCAGTTCCTTCTGCAGGTTAAACAGGCTATTGCATCAATGTTCTTGCATGGTGAGGATTGCATTGTTTGTGCTGTTTCTGCAGTGGAAGTAGTGGCTATTGCTTCATGGTGGCTGCACTGCTTGATGTTGTTTCTGGTGAGGTAGAGGCTTTGTATCATGACTGGCTGTACTGTTAGTGGATGTTTCTGCAGTGCAATTAGGTGCTATTGCATCTGATATTCTTGTTGTTTGGTGTTGTTTCGCAGTGGAAGTAGAGACTATCACATCGTAATGATGCCCTGCTGGATTGTTTCTGCAGGGAAACAGAGGTTATTGCATCATGAGGATGCATCGTGATTAGCTGCACTATTTGAGTTGTTTCTGCAGTGAAGTGGGCTACTCACTGGTATTTATGTTGATTGCGGTTTTTTCTGCATGCAGTGGAGTTGGTGCTGCACTGTAGTGACAGCACTGTTTGGGATTGTTCTGCATGAGTAGTGTTTATTGCGTATGCATGACTGCACTGTTTGTGGTTATCTCTGCAATGAAATGAGGTTTTCATCACGTGTGATTGCACCATTTGGGGTCATTTCTGCAGTGGAGTAGATATTGTGCATCATGAGTGACTGTATTATTTGGGGATGTGGTGCACTGAAGAAGAGGCTATAGCATGCTGACTGACTGCTGTGCTGGGGTCATTACTGCGGGGAAGCAGAGCCTGTGCATCATGAGTTACTGTACATCATTGATAGCACTGTTTTGGTGTTTCGCGGTGGTAGTAGATGTAATACCGTGATTGGCTGCATTTTGGCATTGTTTGTGGTGGAAGTAAAAGCTGTTTCATGGTGAGGACTGTGTTGTTTGGTTGTTTCTGCAGTGGAAGTATAGGTTGCATCATGGTGATGCCATCAAGAGTGGCTGAACTGATTTTGGTTGTTCTGCAGGGTGGTAGAGGCTATTGCATCAAGAGTGGCTGCATGTTTGGGTTGTTACTGTAGTGGAGTAGAGGCTATTACATCAGTGGCTGCTATTTGGTGTTCTTCTGATGGAAGTGGATTCTACCATCAAGAATGACTTCATTGTTCTGGGTTGTTTCTGCAGTGAAGTAGATGTTGTTTCATCGTGAGTGATTGCTCTTTGGATTGCTGCAGTGGAAATAGAGGCCTTGCACCATGGTGATCGCGTTTGAGACTGAACTGTTAGTGGTTGTTTCTGCAGTGGAAGTGAGGCTGTTGCATCGCGGGTGACTTCTGTTTGGGTTGTTTGCATTGGTAGAGACTTTGCTGGTGATTGACTGCACTGTTTGACATTCTTTCTGCAGTGAAGGTAGAGGCTGTTGCATCATAGTGATGCACCGTTTGGGGTTGATTCTGCTGTGTAAATGACTTTGTTGCATGTGACTGCACTATTTGAGGTTATTTCGCAGTGTAAGCAGAGCTATTGACTGGTAGACCGATTTTTGGGGTTTGTTTATGCAATGGAAGTAGAGCTTTAGCATCTTGGTGACTGCATCATGGTAGCTGCACTATTTTGTGTTTCTGGAGTAGAAATGGATGCTATTGCATCATGGTATCGAGTTGTTTGAGTTGTTTCTGCAGTGGAAGCGAGACTATTGTGTCATGGGCTGCCCAGTAGTGGTCATTTCTGCATTAGGAACAGAGGCTTTGCATCGTGGTGCAGTATCGTGAGAAGCTTTACTGTTGGGGTTGTTCCAGTGAAGGGTGAATGCATCTGGCAGAGTGACTGTGCTGTTTGGGGTTGTTTATGCATGCGGTGAATTAGAAACTATTGCATTGTGAGTGACTGTACTGTTTGGATTGTTCCTGTAGTTGAAGTAGAGGTTTTGCATTATAAACAACTGCATGGTTTGGGGTTGTTTCTGCAATGGAAGCGACTTTTGTGTCATTATTGTCTGTACTGTTTAGCTATTTCTGCGTGGAAGTAGATGTATTGCATCATCATTTTTACTGCTCGTGGTGGTTCATGGTGTAGAGACTATTGCACTGCGTGCTAAGCGCATCATGAGTGGCAGCACTGTTTGGGGTTGATTCTGAGGGAAGTAGATGTTCTACTATGGCTAACTGCATTGTTGGGGTTCTTTCTGCAGTGGAAGTAGATGCTATTTCATCATGAGTAACTGTGCTGTTTGTGTTTTTCTGCTGGGAAGTAGAGGCTATTGCATTATGAGTGACTGTACCCCAAGAGTGGCTGCATTGTTTGGGGATGTTAGTAGTGGCAGTAGAAGCTATTGCATCTCAGAGACTCGCACTGTTTTGGAGTTGTTTCTGCAGTAGAAGTAGAGAAAATTGCATCATAAGTGGCTGCACTGTTTGAGGCTGTTTCTGCGAAAGTTTAGGTAGAGAGGCTATTTCACTATGACTGACTGCTGTTTTTGGATGTTTCTGCAGTGGAAGTGGATGCTATTGCACCAAGAGAGACTGCATTGTTTGGGAATTGTTTCTGCTGTGGAAGTAGAGGCTGTTGCATCACAATTGACTTCTCTGTTTGGGGTTGTTTCAGCACTGGAGGTAGAGAGCCTATTGCATCTTGGTGACTTCCCAGCTTTCAGTTCCTTCTGCAGGTTAAACAGAGGCTATTGCATCATGAGTGACTGCGCATCATGTGTACCTGTACTGTTTGGTTTGTTTCTGTAGTAGAGGTAGAGGTTGTTTCATCATGAGTGACTGCACATCATGAGTAGCTGAATTGTTTGGGGTTGTTTCTGCGGTGAAACTAGATGCCATTGCATCTAGAAGTGACTTCACTGTTAGTTGTTGTTTTGCTTTGAGTAATGGAGACTAATGCATCATGATTGGCTGCAGTGTTTGGCATTGTTTCTGGCGGTGTGGGTAGAGGCTATTGCATCATGTGTGACTGCACAGTTTGAGTTTGTTCTGCTGTGGAAATAGAAGCTATTGCATCATGGTGACAGCACTGTTTGAGGTTATTTCTGCAGTGTAAGCAAAGCTATTTTATCATAGGAAACTGCATTGTTAGGTGTTGTCTCTGCAGTGGAAGGAGAGGTTATTACATTATCAGCGACTGCACGGTTTAGGGTTGTGTCTGAAATGAAAGTAGATTCTTTTGCTTGATGAGTTATCTGCACAGTTTGGGGTTGTTTCTGCAGTGGAAGTAGTTGCTATTGCATCATGAGTGACTGCGTTGTTTAGGATTGTTTCTGCGATGGAAGTAGAGACTATTGCATAATGGTGACTGCCCAGCTTTGGGTTATTTCTGCAGTGGAAACAGAGGTTTTGCATCGTGGTGACTGCATCATGAGGTAACTGGCACTGTTTGGGGTTGTTTCTCCAGTGGAAGTGGATGCTATTGCATCATGATGAATGTTGCTGTTTGGAGTTATTTGTGGATGCAGTGCGAAACTTTGCATTGTGAGTGACTGCACTTTTTGGGATTATTTCTGTAGTTGAAGAAGAGGTTATTGCATTAAGAATGGTGACAGGGTTTGGGGTTCATTCAGCAATGGAAGTAGAGGCTTTGCATCATTAGTGACTACCTGTTTTCGAGTTATTTCTGCAGTGGAAGTAGAGGCTATTGCATCATGAGTGGCACTGCTCAGGGTCATTTCTGCAGGGGAGTAGAGGCTATTGCATCATGAGTGGCAGCACTGTTTTGGTTCTTTCTGCAGTAAAGTAGATTCTATTTCATCATGAGTGACTGTGCTGTTTTGGGTTGTTTCTGCAGTGGAAGTAAAGGCTATTGCATCATGAGTGAATGCTCCTCAAGAGTGGCTGCACTGATTGGGCTTTTTCTGCAGTGGAGTAGAGGTTATTGCATCAATAGTGGCTGCAGCTTTTGGGGTGGTTTATGCAGTGGCAGTAGAGGCTATTGCATCACAATCGGGCTGCACTGTTTTTGTTGTTTGCAGAAATAGAGACAATTGCATCTTAATTGGCTGCACTGTTTGGGGTTATTTCTGCAGTGGAAGTAGAGTCATTTGCATCAGATGTGACTTCACTGTTTGTGTTTGTTTCTGCAGTGAGTAGAGACTATTGCATGATGGTGACTGCATTGCTTGGGGTTGTTTCTACAGTGAAAAATAAATTCCTATTGCATCATGGTGACTACTTTATTTGCAGTTGTTTCTACGGAGAGTAAGAGTAGAGGTAATTGCATCATGGTGACTGCTCTGCTTATTGTTGTTTCTGCAGAGAAGGTAGAGTCCATTGCATCATGACTGGCTGCTGCACTGTTATAGGATGTTTCTGCAGTGGAAGCAGATGCTGTGCATCTTGAGTAATTTCACTATTTGGTGTTGTTTCTGGTTGAAGGTGAGGTTTTTTGCATTATGGGCAACTGTGTGCATCATGAGTGTCTTACTGTTTGTGGTAGATTCTGCAGTGGACGTAGATGCTCTTGCATCATGAGTGATTGCATTGTTTGGTGCTGTTTCTGCAGTGAAGTAGTGGCTATTGCTTCATGGTGACTGCACTGTTTGATGTTGTTTCTGCAGTGGAGGTAGAGGCTATTGCATCATGACTGGCTGCACTGTTAGTGGATGTTTCTGCAGTGCAATTGAGGTGCTATTGCATCATGAATAACTCTGTTGTTTGGTGTTGTTTCTGCAGTGGAAAGTAGAGACTATCACATCATTAATGACTGCCCTGCTTTAGTTGTTTCTGCAGTGGAAACAGAGGCTATTGCATCATGGTGACTGCATCATGGTAGCTGCACTATTTGAGTTTGTTTCTGCAGTGGAAGTGGAAGCTACTGCATCATGAGTGACTGTGCTGATTGCAGTTTTCTGCAGTGGAAGCTGAAAGTACTGCACTGTGGTGACAGCTGTTGTTTGGGATTATTTCTGTTTGAAGTAGTGGTTATTGCATTATGCATGACTGCACTGTTTGTGGTTATCTCTGCAATGGAAATAGAGTTTTTCATCACAGTGACTGCACCATTTAGGGTCATTTCTGCAGTGGAAGTAGATATTATTGCATCATGGTGACTGCATTGTTTGGGATATTGCTGCACTGGAAGAAGAGGGCTATACATCATGACCCCTGACTACAGTGCTTGGGGTCATTACTGCGGGAAGCAGAGCCTATTGCATCATGAGTTACTGTACATCATGACTGATAGCACTGTTTTGGTGTAGTTTCTGCAGTGGTAGTAGATGGCCTACCATGATTGGCTCGTTATTTGCATTGTTTCTGAGGTGGACGTAAAAGCTGTTTCATGGTGAGTGACTGTGTTGTTTGTGGTTGTTTCTGCAGTGGAAGTATAGGCTATTGCATCATGGTGACTCCATCAAGGTGGCTGAACTGATTTTTGGTTGTTTCTGCAGGGGAAGTAGAGGCTATTGCATCAAAGGTGGCTGCACTGTTTGGGTTGTTACTGTAGTGGAAGTAGAGGCTATTACATCACAAGTGGCTGCACTATTTGGTGTTCTTTCTGCAGTGGAAGTGGATTCTACTGCATCAAGAATGACTTCATTGTTACGGGTTGTTTCTGCAGTGGAAGTAGATGTTGTTTCATCATGAGTGACTGTGCTCTTTGGGATTGCTTCTGCAGTGGAAATAGAGGTCTTGCACCATGGTGACTACGCATTATAGTAGCTGAACTGTTAGTGGTTGTTTCTGCAGTGGAAGTAGAGGCTATTGCATCACAAGTGACTTCACTGTTTGGGGTTGTTTCTGCATTGGAAGTAGAGACTCTTGCATCATGATTGACTGCACTGTTTGACATTCTTTCTGCAGTGAAGGTAGAGCTGTTGCATCATGAATGACTGCACCGTTTGGGTTGATTCTGCTGTGAAATAGAAGCTATTGCAGCATGAGTGACTGCACTATTTGGGGTTATTTCTCGCAGTGTAAAGCAGAGGCTATTGGATCATGGTAGACTGCATTGTTTGGGGTTGTTTATGCAATGGAAGTAGAGGCTTTAGCATCATGGTGACTGCATCATGAGTACTTAGCTGCACTATTTTGTGTTGTTTCTGCAGTAGAAATGGATGCTATTGCATCATGAGTGACTGAGTTTGTTTGGAGTTGTTTCTGCAGTGGAAGTAGAGACTATTGTGTCATGGAAGACTGCCGAGTAGTGGGTCATTTCTGCATTAGAAACAGAGGCTTTTGCATCGTGGTGACAGTATCATGAAGCTGCACTGTTTGGGGTTGTTTTACTCCAGTGGAAGTGAATGCAGTTGCATCATGAGTGACTGTGCTGTTTGGGGTTATTTATGCATGCAGTGGAATTAGAAACTATTGCATTGTGAGTGACTGCACTGTTTGGGATTGTTCCTGTAGTTGAAGTAGAGGTTATTGCATTATAAACAACTGCATGGTTTGGGGTTGTTTCTGCAATGGAAGTAAGAGGTTTTGTGTCATTAGTGACTGCACTGTTTGGAGCTATTTCTGCAGTGGAGTAGATGCTATTGCATCATCAGTGATTGCACTGCTCGTGGTCATGTCCGCGGGGAAGTAGAGACTATTGCATCATGAGTGATAGCGCATCATGGTGGCAGCACTGTTTGGGGTTGATTCTGATGTGAAGTAGATGTTATACCATGCATAACTGCATTGTTTGGGGTTCTTTCTGCAGCGAAGTAGATGCTATTTCATCATGAGTAACTGTGCTGTTTGTGTTTTTCTGCTGGAAGTAGAGGCTATTGCATTATGAGTGACTGTACCCAAGAGTGGCTGCAATGTTTGGGGATGTTAATGGTGGCAGTAGGCTATTGCATCACAAGAGACTGCACTGTTTTGGGTTGTTTCTGCAGTAAGTAGAAGAATTGCATCATAAGTGGCTGCACTGTTTGAGGCTGTTTCTGCAGTTTAGGTAGAGGCTATTTCACTATGACTGACTGCACTGTTTTTGGATGTTTCTGCAGTGGAAGTGGATGCTATTGCACCAAGAGAGACTGCATTGTTTGGGGTTGTTTCTGCTGTGGAAGTAGAGGCTGTTGCATCACAATTGACTTCTCTGTTTGGGGTTGTTTCAGCACTGGAGGTAGAGCCTATGGCATCTTGGGTGACTTCCAGCTTTCAGTTCCTTCTGCAGGTTAAACAGAGGCTATTGCATCATGGTGACTGCGCATCATGTGTACCTGTACTGTTTGGTGTTGTTTCTGTAGTAGAGGTAGAGGCTATTTCATCATGAGTGACTGCACATCATGAGTAGCTGAATTGTTTGGGGTTGTTTCTGCGGTGAAACTAGATGCTATTGCATCACAAGTGACTTCACTGTTAGTTGTTGTTTTTGCTTTGGTAATGGAGACTAATGCATCATGATTGGCTGCAGTGTTTGGCATTGTTTCTGCGGTGTGGGTAGAGGCTATTGCATCATGTGTGACTGCACAGTTTGAGTTTGTTCTGCTGTGGAAATAGAAGCTATTGCATCATGAGTGACAGCACTGTTTGAGGTTATTTCTGCAGTGTAAGCAAAAGCTATTTTATCATAGGAAACTGCATTGTTAGGTGTTGTCTCTGCAGTGGAAGGAGAGGTTATTACATTATCAGCGACTGCACAGTTTAGGGTTGTGTCTGAAATGAAAGTAGATTCTTTTGCTTGATGAGTTATCTGCACAGTTTGGGGTTGTTTCTGCAGTGGAAGTAGTTGCTATTGCATCATGAGTGACTGCGTTGTTTAGGATTGTTTCTGCAGTGGAAGTAGAGACTATTGCATAATGGGTGACTGCCCAGCTTTGGGTTATTTCTGCAGTGGAAACAGAGGTTTTTGCATCGTGGGTGACTGCATCATGAGTAACTGCACTGTTTGGGGTTGTTTCTCCAGTGGAAGTGGATGCTATTGCATCATGAGTGAATGTGCTGTTTGGAGTTATTTATGCATGCAGGGGAAGTAGAAACTTTTGCATTGTGAGTGACTGCACTTTTTGGGATTGTTTCTGTAGTTGAAGAAGAGGTTATTGCATTAAGAATGGTGACAGGGTTTGGGGTTCATTCAGCAATGGAAGTAGAGGCTTTGCATCATTAGTGACTACACTGTTTCGAGTTATTTCTGCAGTGGAAGTAGAGGCTATTGCATCATGAGTGACAGCACTGCTCAAGGTCATTTCTGCAGGGGAAGTAGAGGCTATTGCATCATGAGTGGCAGCACTGTTTTGGTTCTTTCTGCAGTAGAAGTAGATTCTATTTCATCATGAGTGACTGTGCTGTTTGGGGTTGTTTCTGCAGTGGAAGTAAAGGCTATTGCATCATGAGTGAATGCTCCTCAAGAGTGGCTGCACTGATTGGGCTTTTTGCAGTGGAAGTAGAGGTTATTGCATCAATAGTGGCTGCAGCTTTGGGGGTGGTTTATGCAGTGGCAGTAGAGGCTATTGCATCACAATCGACTGCAGTGTTTTTGGTTGCTTCTGCAGTAGAAATAGAGACAATTGCATCTTAATTGGCTGCACTGTTTGGGGTTATTTCTGCAGTGGAAGTAGAGTCATTTGCGTCACAAGTGACTTCACTGTTTGTGTTTCTTTCTGCAGTGGGAGTACAGACTATTGCATCATGAGTGACTGCACTGTTTGGGGTTGTTTCTGCAGTAGAAATAGATTCTATTGCATCATAAGTGACTGCTTTGTTTGCAGTTGTTTCTGCAGTGGAAGTAGAGGTAATTGCATCATGAGTGACTGCTCTGCTTATTGTTGTTTCTGCAGTGAAGGTAGAGTATATTGCAGCATGACTGGCTGCACTGTTATAGGATGTTTTTGCAGTGGAAGCAGGATGCTATTGCATCGTGAGTAATTTCACTATTTGGTGTTGTTTCTGTAGTGGAATGTGAGGCTTTTGCATTATGGGCAACTGTGCATCATGAGTGGCAACACTGTTTCTGGTAGATTCTGCAGTGGAAGTAGATGCTCTTGCATCATGAGTGACTGCATTGTTTGGTGCTGTTTCTGTAGTGGAAGTAGTGGCTATTGCTTCATGAGTGTCTGCACTGCTAGGTGTTGTTTTTGCAGTGGAGGTAGAGGCTATTGCATCAAGACTGGCTGCACTGTTAGAGATTGTTTCTGCAGTGGAATTAGGTGCCATTGCATCATGAATAACTGTGTTGTTTGGTGTTGTTTCTGCAGTGGAAGTAGAGGAGACTATCACATCATTAGTGACAGCCCAACTTTGGATTGTTTCTGCAGTGGAAACAGAGGCTATTGCATCATGAGTAGCTGCACAGTTTGAGTTTGTTTCTGCAGTGGAAGTGGAGGCTACTGCATCATGAGTGACTGTGCTGTTAGCGGTTGTTTCTGCATGCAGTGGAAGTTGAAACTACTGCACTGTGAGTGACTGCACTGTTTGGGATTGTTTCTGCAACTGAAGTAGTGGTTATTGCATTATGAATGACTGCACTATTTGGGCTTATGTCTGCAATGAAAATAGAGGTTTTTCATCACGAGTGACTGCACCATTTGGGGTCATTTCTGCAGTGGAAGTAGATGTTATTGCATGAGTGACTGCATTATTTGGGGTTGTTACTGCAGTGGAAGAAGAGGCTATAGCATCATGACTGACTGCAGTGCTTGGGGTAATTTCTGCTGGGGAAGTAGAGGCTATTGCATCATGAGTGACTGTACATCATGAGCGATAGCACTGTTTTTGGGTAGTTTCTGCAGCGGTAGTAGATGTTATACCCTGATTGGCTGCATTATTTTTCATTGTTTCTGAGGTGGAAGTAAAAGCTGTTTCATGGTGAGTGACTGTGCTGTTTGTGGTTATTTCTGCAGTGGAAGTAGATGCAATTGCATCATGAGTGACTGCCCATCAAGAGTGGCTACACTGATTTTGGTTGTTTCTGTAGTGGAAGTAGCGGCTATTGCATCAAACGTGGCTGCACTGTTTGGTTTGCTACTGTAGTGGAAGTAGAGGCTATTACAGCACATGTGGCTGCACTATTTGGTGTTCTTTCTACAGCGGAAGTGGATTCTACTGCACCAAGAATGACTGCATTGTTAGGGGTTGTTCCTGCAGTGGAAGTAGATGTTATTTCATTATGAGTGACTGTGCTGTTTGGGATTGCTTCTGCAGTGGAAATAGAGGCTATTGCACCATGAGTGACAGCACTGTTTGAGGCTATTTCTGCAGTGTAAGCAAAAAGCTATTTTATCATAGGAAACTGCATTGTTAGGTGTTGTCTCTGCAGTGAAAGGAGAGGTTATTACATTATTAGCGACTGCACAGTTTAGGGTTGTGTCTGAAATGAAAGTAGATTCTTTTGCTTGATGAGTTATCTGCACAGTTTGGGGTTGTTTCTGCAGTGGAAGTAGTTGCTATTGCATCATGAGTGACTGCGTTGTTTAGGATTGTTTCTGCAGTGGAAGTAGAGACTATTGCATAATGGGTGACTGCCCAGCTTTGGGTTATTTCTGCAGTGGAAACAGAGGTTTTTTGCATCGTGAGTGACTGCATCATGAGTAACTGCACTGTTTGGGGTTGTTTCTCCAGTGGAAGTGGATGCTATTGCATCATGAGTGAATGTGCTGTTTGGGGTTATTTATGCATGCAGGGGAAGCAGAAACTTTTGCATTGTGAGTGACTGCACTTTTTGGGATTGTTTCTGTAGTTGAAGAAGAGGTTATTGCATTATGAATGGTGACAGGGTTTGGGGTTCATTCTGCAATGGAAGTAGAGGCTTTTGCATCATTAGTGACTGCACTGTTTGGAGTTATTTCTGCAGTGGAAGTAGAGGTTCTTGCATCATGAAGTGACAGCACTGCTCAAGGTCATTTCTGCATGGGAAGTAGAGGCTATTGCATCATGAGAGGCAGCACTGTTTTCGTTCTTTCTGCAGTAGAAGTAGATTCTATTTCATCATGAGTGACTGTGCTGTTTGGGGTTGTTTCTGCAGTGGAAGTAAAGGCTATTGCATCATGAGTGAATGCTCCTCAAGAGTGGCTGCACTGATTGGGCATTTTTCTGCAGTGGAAGTAGAGGTTATTGCGTCAATAGTGGCTGCAGCTTTAGGAGTGGTTTATGCAGTGGCAGTAGAGGCTATTGCATCACAATCGACTGCACTGTTTTTTGGTTGCTTCTGCAGTAGAAATAGAGACAATTGCATCTTAATTGGCTGCACTGTTTGGGGTTATTTCTGCAGTGGAAGTAGAGTCATTTGCATCACAAGTGACTTCACTGTTTGTGTTTGTTTCTGCAGTGGGAATAGAGACTATTGCATCATGAGTGACTGCACTGTTTGGGGTTGTTTCTGCAGTAGAAATAGATTCTATTGCATCATAAGTGACTGCTTTGTTTGCAGTTGTTTCTGCAGTGGACGTAGAGGTAATTGCATCATGAGTGACTGCTCTGCTTATTGTTGTTTCTGCAGTGAAGGTAGAGTCTATTGCACCATGACTGGCTGCACTGTTATAGGATGTTTCTGCAGTGGAAGCAGATGCTATTGCATCTTGAGTAATTTCACTATTTGGTGTTGTTTCTGTAGTGGAATGTGAGGCTTTTACATTATGGGCAACTGTGCATCATGAGTGGCAGCACTGTTTGCGGAAGATTCTGCAGTGGACGTAGATGCTCTTGCATCATGAGTGACTGCATTGTTTGGTGCTGTTTCTGTAGTGGAAGTTGTGGCTATTGCTTCATGAGTGACTGCACTGCTTGGTGTTCTTTTTGCAGTGGAGGTAGAGGCTATTGCATCAAGACTGGCTGCACTGTTAGAGATTGTTTCTGCAGTGGAATTAGGTGCCATTGCATCATGAATAACTGCTTTGTTTGGTGTTGTTTCTGCAGTGGAAGTAGAGACTATCACATCATTAGTGACAGCCCTACTTTGGATTGTTTCTGCAGTGGAAACAGAGGCTATTGCATCATGAGTGACTGCATCATGAGTAGCTGCACAGTTTGAGTTTGTTTCTGCAGTGGAAGTGGAGGCTACTGCATCATGAGTGACTGTGCTCTTTGCTGTTGTTTCTGCATGCAGTGGAAGTTGAAACTACTGCACTGTGGGTGACTGCACTGTTTGGGGTTGTTTCTCCTGTGGAAGTAGAGGCTATTGTACCATGTGTGACTGCATTGTTTGGGACTCTTTCTGCAGTGGAAATATATTCTATTGCTTCATGAGTGACTGCATTGTTTGCAATTGTTTCTGCAGTGGAAGTAGAGGCAATTGCATCATGAGTGACTGCACTGCTTGGTGTTGTTTCTGCAGTGGAAGAAGAGACTATCGCATTATTTGTGACTGCCCTGCTTTGGGTTGTTTCTGCAGTGCAGGCTATTGCATCATGAGTGACTGCATCATGAGTAGCTGCACTGTGTTTGTTTCTGCAGTGGAAGTGGATGCTATTGCATCTTGAGTAGCTGTGCTGTATGCGGTTGTTTCTGCATGCAGTGGAAGTAGAAACTATTGCATTGTGAATGACTGCACTGTTTGGGATTGATTCTGCAGTTGAAGAAGTGGTTTATTGTATTATGAATGACTGCACTGTTTGGGGTTGTCTGCAATGGAAATAGAGGCTTTTCATCATGAGTGACTGCACTGTTTGAGGTCATTTCTGGAGTGGAAGTAGAAGCTAGTGCTTCATGATTGACTGCATTGTTTGGGGTCGTTACAGCAGTGGAAGAAGAGGCTACAGCATCATGAGTGACTTCAGTGCTTGGGGTCATTTCTGCTGGGGAAGTAGAGGCTATTGCATCATGAGTGACTGTTCATCATGAGTGATAGCACTGTTTTGGATAGTTTCTGCCATATTAGCAGATGTTATACCATGAGTGACTGCATTATTTGACATTGTTTCTGAAGTGGAAGTAAAAGCTATTTCATGATGAGTGACTGTGCTGTTTGTGGTTGTTTCTGCAGTGGAAGTAGAGGCAATTGCATCATGAATGACTGCACATCAAGAAAGGCTGCACTGATTTTGGTTGTTTCTGCAGGGGAAGTAGAGGCTATTGCATCAAGAGTGGCTGCACTGTTTGGGGTTGTTTCTGTAGTGGAAGCAGACGCTATTACATCACAAGTGGCTGCACTATTTGGTGTTCTTTCTGCAGTGGAAGTGGATGCTATTGCATCAATACTGACTGCATTGTTAGGGATTGTTTCTGCAGTGAAAGTAGAGGTTATTGCATGATGAGTGACAGCACTGCTCGAGTTCAATTCTGCAGGGGAAGTAGAGGCTATTGCATCAAGAGTCGCTGCACTGTTTGGGGTTGTTTCTGTAGTGGAAGTAGACGCTATTACATCACAAGTGGCTGCACTATTTGGTGTTCTTTCTGCAGTGAAAGTGGATTCTATTGCATCAAGAGTGACTGCATTGTTTGGGATTGTTTCTGCAGTGGAAGTAGATGTTATTTCATCATCAGTGACTGTACTGTTTGGGATCGTTTCTGCAGTGGAAGTAGAGGCTCTTGCATTATGTGTGACTGGGCATCTTGAGTAGCTGAACTGTTTGGGTGTGTTTCTGCAGTGGAAGTAAAGGCTATTGCCTCACAAGTGACTTCACTGTTTGGGTTTTTTTCTGCATTGGAAGTAGAGACTATTGCATCTTGATTGTCAGCACTGTTTGGTGTTGTTTCAGCAGTGAAGCTACAGGCTACTGCATCATGAGTGCCTGCACAGTTTGGGGTTGTTTCTGCTGTGGAAATAGAAGCTATTTCATCATGAGTGACTGCACTATTTGAGGTTATTTCTGCAGTGTAAGTAGAGGCTATTGGATCATGGCAGACTGCATTGTTTGGGGTTGTTTCCGCAGTGGAAGTAGACGTTATTACATTACTAGTGACTGCACTGTTTAGGGTTGTTTCTGTAATGGAAGTAGAGGCTTTTGCATCAGGAGTGACTGCATCATGAGTAGCAGCTGCTCTATTTGGTATTGTTTCTGCAGTGGAAATGGATGCTATTGCATCATGAGTGAATGTGTTGTTTGGGGTTGTTTCTGCAGTGGAAGTAGAGGCTATTTTGTCATGGGAGACTGTCCAGATTTGGATTATTTCAGCATTGGAAACAGAGTCGTTTGCATTGTGAGTGACTACATCATGAGTAGTTGCACTGTTTGGGGCTGTTTCAGCTGTGGAAGTAGAGGCTATTGAAACATGAGTGACTGCACAGTTAGGGATTGTTTCTGCTGTGGAATTAGATGCTATTGCATCATGAGAGACTGTGTTGTTTGGGGATATGTCTGCAGTGTATTTAGAGGCTATTTCATCATGAGTGACTGCACATCTTGAGTGGCTGAACTGTTTGGGATTGTTTCTGCAGTGGAAGTGGATGCTATTGCATCACAAGTGACTTCACTGTTTGTTGTTGTTTCTGCTTTGGTAATGGAGACTAATGCATCATGATTGGCTGCACTGTTTGGCATTGTTTCTGAAGTGAGGGTAGAGGCTACTGCATCATGTGTGACTGCACAGTTTGGGTTTGTTTCTGCTGTGGAAATAGAAGCTAATGCATCATGAGTGACAGCACTGTTTGAGGTTATTTATGCAGTGTAAGCAGAGGCTATTTTATCATAGGAAACTGCATTGTTAGGTGTTGTCTCTGCAGTGGAAGGAGAGGTATTATATTATTAGCGACTGCACAGTTTAGGGTTGTGTCTGAAATGAAAGTAATTTCTTTTGCTTGATGAGTTATCTGCACAGTTTGGGGTTGTTTCTGCAGTGGAAGTAGTTGCTATTGCATCATGAGTGACTGCGTTGTTTGGGATTGTTTCTCCAGTGGAAGTAGAGACTATTGCATCATGGGTGACTGCCCAGCTTTGGGTTATTTCTGCAGCGGAAACAGAGGCTTTTGCATCGTGAGTGACTGCATCATGAGTAGCTGCACTGTTTGGGGTTGTTTCTCCAGTGGAAGTGGATGCTTTTGCATCATGAGTGAATGTGCTGTTTGGGGTTATTTATGCATGCAGGGGAAGTAGAAACTTTTGCATTGTGAGTGACTGCACTGTTTTAGATTGTTTCTGTAGTTGAAGAAGAGGTTATTGCATTATGAACGATGGTAGGGTTTGGGGTTATTTCTGCAACGGAAGTAGAGGCTTTTGCATCATTAGTGACTGCACTGCTTGGAGTTATTTCTGCAGTGGAAGAAGATGCTATTGCATCATGAGTGACTGCATTGTTTGGGGTTGTTTCTGCAGTTGAAGTAGAAGCTATTACATTATGAGTGACAGCACTGCTCGAGGTCATTTCTGCCGTGGAAGTAGAGGCTATTGCATCATGAGTGGCAGCACTGTTTGGGTTCTTTCTGCAGTAGAAGTAGATTCTATTTCATTGTGAGTGACTGTGCTGTTTGGGGTTGTTTCTGCAGTGGAAGTAAAGGCCATTGCATCATGAGTGAATGCACCTCAAGAGTGGCTGCACTGATTGGGCTTTTTTTCTGCAGTGGAAGTAGAGGTTGTTGATCAAGAGAGGCTGCACCTTTGGGGTGGTTTATGCAGTGGCAGTAGAGGCTATTGCATCACAATTGACTGCACTGTTTTTTGGTTGCTTCTGCAGTAGAAATAGAGACAATTGCATCTTAATTGGCTGCACTGTTTGGGGTTATTTCTGCAGTGGAAGTAGCGTCATTTGCATCACAAGTGACTTCACTGTTTGTGTTTGTTTCAGCAGTGGGAGTAGAGACTATTGCATCATGAGTGGCTGCACTGCTTGCGGTTGTTTCTGCAGTGGAAATAGATTCTATTGCATCATGAGTGACTGCTTTGTTTGCAGTTGTTTCTGCAGTGGAAGTAGAGGTAATTGCATCATGAGTGACTGCTCTGCTTATTGTTGTTTCTGCAGTGAAGGTAGAGTCTATTGCATCATGACTGGCTGCACTGTTATTGGATGTTTCTGCAGTGGAAGCAGATGCTATTGCATCTTGAGTAATTTCACTATTTGGTGTTGTTTCTGTAGTGGAAGGTGAGGTTTTTGCATTATGGGTAACTGTGCATCATGAGTGGCAGCACTGTTTGTGGTAGATTCTGCAGTGGAAATAGATGCTCTTGCATCATGTGTGACTGCATTGTTTGGTGCTGTTTCTGCAGTGGAAGTAGTGGCTATTGCTTCATGAGTGACAGCACTGCTTGATTTTGTTTCTGCAGTGGAGGTAGAGGCTATTGCATCATGACTGGCTGCACTGCTAGTGGATGTTTCTGCAGTGCAATTAGGTGCTTTTGCATCATGAATAGCTGTGTTGTTTGGTGTTGTTTCTGCAGTGGAAGTAGAGGCTTTAGCATCATGAGTGACTGCATCATGAGTAGCTGCTGCACTATTTGGTGTTGTTTCTGCAGTGGAAGTGGATGCTATTGCATCATTAGTGACTGAGTTGTTTGGGGTTATTTCTGCTTTGGAAGTAGAGGCTATTGTAACATGAGTGACTGCACAGTTTGGGATTGTTTCTGCAGTGGAATTAGATGCTATTGCATCATGAGTGACTGCGTTGTTTGGGGATATGTCTGCAGTGGAAGTAGATGTTATTTCATCATGAGTGACTGTGTTGTTTGGGATTGTTTCTGCAGTGTATTTAGAGGCTATTTCATCATGAGTGACTGCACATCTTGAGTGGCTGAACTGTTTGGGGTTGTTTCTGCAATAGAAGTAGATGCTATTGCATCACAAGTGACTTCGCTGTTTGTTGTTGTTTCTACTTTGCTAATGGATACTAATGCATCATGATTGGCTGCCCTGTTTGGCATTGTTTCTGCAGTGAGGGTAGAGGCTATTGCATCATGTGTGACTGCACAGTTGGGATTTGTTTCTGCTGTGGAAATAGAAGCTATTGCATCATGAGTGACAGCACTGTTTGAGGTTATTTATGCAGTGTAAGCAGAGGCTATTTTATCATGGGAAACTGCATTGTTAGGTGTTGTCTCTGCAGTGGAAGGAGAGGTTATTACATTATTAGCAACTGCACAGTTTAGGGTTGTGTCTGAAATGAAAGTAGATTCTTTTGCTTGATGAGTTATCTGCACAGTTTGGGGTTGTTTCTGCAGTGGAAGTAGTTGCTATTGCATCATGAGTGACTGCGTTGTTTGGGATTGTTTCTCCAGTGGAAGTAGAGACTATTGCATCATGGGTGACTGCCAAGCTTCGGGTTATTTCTGCAGCGGAAACAGAGGCTTTTGCATCGTGAGTGACTGCATTACGAGTAGCTGCACTGTTTGGGGTTGTTTCTCCAGTGGAAGTGGATGCTTTTGCATCATGATTGAATATGCTGTTTGGGGTTATTTATGCATGCAGGGGAAGTAGAAACTTTTGCATTGTGAGTGACTGCACTGTTTTAGATTGTTTCTGTAGTTGAAGAAGAGGTTATTGCATTATGAATGATGGCAGGGTTTGGGGTTCTTTCTGCAATGAAAGTAGAGGCTTTTGCATCATTAGTGACTGCACTGTTTGGAGTTATTTCTGCAGTGGAAGTAGATGCTATTGCATCATGAGTGACCGCATTGTTTGGGGTTGTTTCTGCAGTGGAAGTAGAGGCTATTGCATTATGAGTGACAGCACTGCTCGAGTTCATTTCTGCAGGGGAAGTAGAGGCTATTGCATCATGAGTGGCAGCACTGTTTGGGCTTTTTTCTGCAGTGGAAGTAGAGGGTATTGCATCAAGAGTGGCTGAACCTTTGGGGTGGTTTATGCAGTGGCAGTAGAGTCTATTGCATAACAATCGACTGCACTATTTTGGGTTGCTTCTGCAGTAGAAATAGAGACAATTGCATCTTAATTGACTGCACTGTTTGGGGTTATTTCTGCAGTGGAAGTAGAGTCATTTGCATCACAAGTGACTTCACTGTTTGGGTTTGTTTCTGCAGTGGGAACAGAGACTATTGCATGAATTGTGACTGCACTGTTTGGGGTTGTTTCTGCAGTGGAAATAGATTCTATTGCATCATGAGTGACTGCATTGTTTGCAGTTGTTTCTGCAGTGGAAGTAGAGGTAATTGCATCATGAGTGACTGTTCTGCTTATTGTTGTTTGTGCAGTGAAGATAGAGTCTATTGCATCATGACTGGCTGCACTGTTATTGGATGTTTCTGCAGTTGAAGCGGATGCTATTGCATCCTGAGCAATGTCACTGTTTGGTGTTGTTTCTGTAGTTTAAGGTGAGGCTTTTACATTGTGGGCAACTGTGCATCATGAGTGTCAGCACTGTTTGGGGTAGATTCTGCAGTGGAGGTGGATGCTCTTGCATCATGAGTGACTGCATTGTTTGGTGCTGTGTCTGCAGTGGAAGTAGTGGCTATTTCTTCATGAGTGACTGCACTTCTTGGTGTTGTTTCTGCAGTCGAGGTAGAAGCTATTGCATCATGACTGGCTGCACTTAGGGGATGTTTCTGCAGTGGAATTAGGGGCTATTGCATCATGAATAACTGCCTTGTTTGGTGTTGTTTCTGCAGTGGAAGTAGAGAGTATCACATCATTAGTGACTTCCCTGCTTTGGATTGTTTCTGCAGTGGCAACAGAGGCTATTGCATCATGAGTGACTGCATCCTGAGTAGCTGCACTGTTTGAGTTTGTTTCTGCAGTGGAAGTGGAGGCTACTGCATCATGAGTGACTGTGCTGTTTGTGGTTGTTTCTGCATGCAGTGGAAGTAGAAACTACTGCACTGTGACTGACTGCACTGTTTGGGATTGTTTCTGCAATTGAAGTAGTGGTTATTGCATTATGAATGACTGCACTTTTTGGGTTGTCTCTGCAATGGAAATAGAGGTTTTTCATCATGAGTGACTGCACCATTTGGGGTCATTTCTGCAGTGGAAGTAGATATTACTGCATCATGAGTGACTGCATTATTTTGGGTTGTTACTGCAGTGGAAGAAGAGGCTATAGCATCATGACTGACTGCAGTGCTTGGGGTAATTTCTGCTGGGGAAGTTGAGGCTATTGCATCATGAGTGACTGTACATCATGAGTGATAGTTTCTGCAGTGGTAGTAGATGTAATACCATGATTGGCTGCATTATTTGGCATTGTTTCTGAGGTGGAAGTAAAAGCTGTTTCACGGTGAGTGACTGTGCTGTTTGTGGTTATTTCTGCAGTGGAAGTAGAGGCTATTGCATCATGAGTGACTGCCCATCAAGAGTGTCTGCACTGATTTTGGTTGTTTCTGCAGGTGAAGTAGAGGCTATTGCATCAAGAGTGGCTGCACTGTTTGGGGTTGTTACTTTAGTGGAAGTAGAGGCTATTACATCGCAAGTGGCTGCTCTATTTGGTGTTTTTTCTGCAGTGGAAGTGGATGCTGCTGCATCAAGAATGACAGCATTGTTAGGGGTTGTTTCTGCAGTGGAAGTAGATGTTATTTCATCATGAATGACTGTGCTGTTTGGGATTGCTTCTGCAGTGGAAATAGAGGCTATTGCACCATGAGTGACTGCGCATCATGAGTAGCTGAACTGTTAGTGGTTGTTTCTGCAGTGGAAGTAGAGGCTATTGCATCACAAGTGACTCCACTGTTTGGGATTGTTTCTGCATTGGAAGTAGAGACTATTGCATCATGATTGGCTGCACTGTTTGACATTGTTTCTGCAGTGAAGGTAGAGGCTGTTGCATCATGAGTGACTGCACAGTTTGGGGTTGTTTCTGCTGTGGAAATGGAAGCTATTACATCATGAGTGACTGAACTATTTGAGGTTATTTCTGCAGTGCAAGTAGAGGCTATTGGATCATGGTAGACTGCATTGCTTGGGATTGTTTCTGCAATGGAAGTAGAGGCTTTAACATCATGAGTGACTGCATCATGAGTAAGAGCTCCAATATTTGGTGTTGTTTCTGCAGTGGAAGTGGATGCTATTGCATCATGAGTGACTGAGTTGTTTGGGGTTGTTTCTGCAGTGGAAGTAGAGACTATTGTGTCATGGGAGACTGCCCAGTATTGGGTTATTTCTGCATTGGAAACAGAGGCTTTTGCATCATGAGTGACTGTATCATGAGTAGCTGCACTGTTTGGGGTTGTTTTGCCAGTGGAAGTGAATGCTGTTGCATCATGAATGACTGTGCTCTTTGGGGTGATTTATGCATGCAGTGGAAGTAGAAACTATTGCATTGTGAGTGACTGCCCTGTTTGGGATTGTTCCTGTAGTTGAAGTAGAGGTTATTGCATTATAAATGACTGCATGGTTTGGGGTTGTTTCTGCAATGGAAGTATAGGCTTTTGCATCATTAGTGACTGCACTGTTTGGAGTTATTTCTGCAGTGGAAGTAGATGCTATTGCATCATGAGTGACTGCACTGCTCGTGGTCATTTCTGCAGGGGAAGTGGAGACTACTGCATCATGAGTGACAGTGCATCATGAGTGGCAGCACTATTTGAGGTTGATTCTGCCGTGGAAGTAGATGTTATACCATGCATGACTGCATTGTTTGGGGTTCTCTCTGCAGTAGAAGTAGATGCTATTTCATCTTGAGTAACTGCGCTGTTTGTGTTTTTTCTGCTGCGGAAGCAGAGGCTATTGCATCATGAGTGACTCTGCCCCATGTTTGGCTGCACTGTTTGGGGATGTTAATGTAGTGGCTATTGCATCACAAGTAACAGCACTGTTTTTTGGGTTGTTTCTGCAGTAGAAGTAGAGAAAATTGCATCATAAGTGGCTGCACTGTTTGAGGCTGTTTCTGCAGTGGAAGTGGATGCTATTGCACCAAGAAAGACTGCATTGTTTGGGGTTGTTTCTGCTGTGGAAGTAGAGGCTGTTGCATCACTATTGACTT
Source organism: Neoceratodus forsteri (assembly GCA_016271365.2). Taxonomy (NCBI): domain Eukaryota; kingdom Metazoa; phylum Chordata; order Ceratodontiformes; family Ceratodontidae; genus Neoceratodus; species Neoceratodus forsteri. Next base: position 868,762,847 of record CM028130.1, read on the forward strand.
CTCTGTTTGGGGTTGTTTCAGCACTGGAGGTAGAGCCTATTGCATCTTGGGTGACTTCCCAGCTTTTGATTGTTTCTGCAGGGGAAACAGAGGCTATTGCATCATGAATGACTGCACATCATGTGCAGCTGTTCTGTTTGGTGTTGTTTCTGTAGCAGAGGTAGAGGCTATTGCATCATAAGTGACTCCACTGTTTGGGGTTGTTTCTGCAGTGGAAGCAGAGTCTATTAGATCATGAGTGACTGCACTGCTTGGGGCCATTTCTGCATGGAAAGTGGAGGCTATTGCATCATGAGTGACTGTGCATCATGAGTGGTAGCACTGTTTGGGGTAGTTTCTGCAGTGGAAGTAGATTTTATACCATGAGTGACTGCATTGTTTGGCATTGTTTCTGCAGTGGAAGCAGATGCTATTTCATCATGAGTGACTGTGCTGTTTGCAGTTGTTTCTGCAGTGAAAGTAGAGGCTTTTAGCATCTTGAGTGACTGCACATCAAGAGTGGCTGCACTGGTTTCGGTTGTTCCTGCAGTGGAACTGGAGGCTATTGCATCATGAGTAACTGCACTATTTTTGGGTTGTTTCTTCAGTAGAAGTAGAAACAATTGCATCGTAAGTGGCTGCACTGTTCGGGGTTGTTTCTGCAGTGGAGGTAGAGGATATTGCACCATGAGTGACTGCACTGTATGGGGCTGTTTCTGCTGTGGAAATAGAAGATGTTGCATCACGAGCGACTGTGCATCATGAGTAGCTGAACTGTTTAGCATTGTTTGCGCAGTGGAGGTAGAGGCTATTGCATTATGAGTGACTGCACTGTTTGGGCTGTTTTCTGCTGTGGAAATAGAAGCTATTGCATCTTTGGTGACTGTACGGTTTAGGGTCTTCCTGCAGTGAAACAGAGGCTATTGGATCCTTAGAGTCTGCATTGTTTGGGGTTGTTTCAGCAGTGGAAGTATAGATTATTATATTATGAGTGACTGCACTGTTTAGGACTCTTTCTGCAGTCTAAGTAGAGGCTTTTGCATCATGACTGACTGCACTGTTTCGGATAGTTTCTGCAATTGAAGTGGATGCTATTGCATCCTGAGTGACTGCATTGTTTGGGTTGATTCTGCAGTGAAAGTAGATGCTATTTCATCATGAGTGACTGTTCTGTTTACGGTTGTTTCTGCAGTGGAAGTAGAGGCTATTGCATCAGGAGTGGCTGCACCCTTTGGGGGTGTTGATGTAGTGGCAGAAGAGGTTATTGCATCACAAGTGACTGCACTGTTTTTGGGTTGTTTCTGCAGCAGAAGTAGAGACAATTGCATCATAAGTGGCTCCACTGTTGGAGTGTGTTTCTGCAGTGGAGGTAGAGGCTATCTCACCATGAGTGTCTGCACTGTCTGTGGTTGTATCTGCAATGGAAGGAGAGGCTGTCACTTGATGAGTGACTGCACAGCTTGGGGTTGTTTCTGCAGTTGAAGTGGAGCCTATTGCATGATGAGTGACTGCGTCATGAGTAGCAGCTGCACTGTTTGGTGTTGTTTCACCCATGGAAGGGGATGCTGCTGCATCAAGAGAGACTGTGTTGTTTGGAGTTATTTCTGCAGTGGAAGTAGATGTTATTTCATCATGAGTGACTGTGCTTTTTGAGGTTGTTCACTGTTTGCAGTTGTTTCTGCTGTGGAAGAAAATACTATTGCATAATGAATGGCTGCACTGTTTGGGGTTGTTTCTGCATTGAAAGTAGAGGATATTGCATCATGAGTGACTGCACAGTTTGGGGTGCTCTCTACAGTTGAGGTAGATACTATTGTATCATTAGTGCCTGCTTTGTTTCGGGTTGTTTTTGCAGTGTAAGTATAGGCTTTTGCATTATGAGTGACTTTGTATAATGAGTTTCAGTACTGTTTGGGGTTGTTTCTGCAGTGGAAGTAGAGGCTACTGCTTCATGAGTGATGGCGCTGCTTGGGGTTACTTCTGCAGATGAAGTAGAGGCTATTGCATCATGAATGACTGTGCATCATGAGTGGCTGCACTGTTTGGGGTTGTTTCTGCAGTGGACATAGATGCTATTGCATCTTGACTGGCTGCATTGTTTGTGGTTGTTTCTGAAGTGGAAGTAGGTGCAACTGCATCATGAGTGACTGTGTTGTTTGTGGTTGTTTCCTCCATGGAAATAGATGATATTGCATCATGGGTGACTGCATTGTTTGATGTTGTTTCTGCATTGGAAGTAGAGGCAATTGCATCATGAGTGGCTGCTTAGTTTGGGGTTCTTTCTGCAGCGGAAGTAGAGGTTATTGTATCATGAGTGACTGCACTGTTTGGGTTTGTTTATGCCATGGAAATAGAAGCTATTTATCATGAGTAGCTGTGCCGTTTGAGGTTATTTCTGCAGTGTAAGCAGAGGCTATTGGATCATGGGAGACTGCATTGTTTTTGGTTGTTTCTGCAGTGGAAGTAGAGGCTGTTGCATGATGAGTGACTGCATCATGATTAGAAGCTGCACTATTTGGTGTTGTTTCTCCAGTGGAAGTGGATGCTATTGCATTAATAGTGACTGCGCTGTTTGGGGTTATTTCTGCAGTGGAAGTACATGTTATGTCATTGTAAGTGACTGTGCTGTTTGGGGTTGTTTCTGCAGAGGAAATAGCCTTTTGCATCACAAGTGACTTCACTGCTTGGGGTTGTTTCTGCAGTGGAAGTAGAGACTATTGCATCATGAGTGATTGCACTGTTTGGGGTTGTTTCTGCTGTGGAAATAGAGCTATTGCATCATGAGGGACTGCACTGTTTGATGTTATTTCTGCAGTGTAAGCAGAGGCTGTTGGATCATGAGAGACTGCAGTGTTTGGGATTTTATCAGCAGTGGAAGTAGAGGCTATCGCATGATGAGTGACTGCGCTGCTTGGGGTTGTGTCTGCATTGGAAGTGGATGCTATTGCATGATGAGTGACTGCACCATGAGTATCAGCTGCACTGTTTGGTGTTGTTTCTGCAGAGGAAGTGGATACTGTTGCATCTGGAGTGACTCCATTTTTTGGGGTTATTTTTGCAGAGGAAGTAGATGTTACTTCATCATGAGTGACAGGGCTGGGTGGGATTGTTTCTGCAGTGGAAGTAGAGGCTATTGTATCATGAGTGACTGTGCATCATGAGTAGCTGAACTGTTTGGGGTTGTTTCTGCAGAGGAAGTACAGGCTATTGCATCACAAGTGACTCCACTCTTCATGGTTGTTTCTGCAGTGGAAGTAGAGACTATTGCATCATGAGTGGCTGTACTGTTTGGTGTTGTGTCAGCAGTGGAGACAGAGGCTATTACATCCTGATTGACTGCACTGTTTTGTTTTTTCTCTGCTGTGGAAATAGAAGGTATTGCATCATGAGTGACTGCACAGTTTGAGGTTGTTTCTGCAGTGGAAGTAGAGGCCATTGCATCATGAGTGACTGTGCTTCAAGAGTGGCTGCACTGATTTCAGTTGTTTCTGCAGTGGAAGGAGAGGCTATTGCATCGTGGGTGACTGCATTGTTCGGGGTTGTCTCTGCAGTGGAAGTAGAGGCTATTGCACCATGAGTTACAGCACTGTTTGGGGTTGTTTCTGCTATGGAAGTAGAAGCTATTGTATCATAATGACAACACTGTTAGGGGTTGTTTCTGCAGTGGAAATGGATGCTCTTCCATCATGTGTGACTGCATTGTTTGGGGTTGTTTCTGCAGTCAAAGTAGATGTTATTTCATCTTGAATGACTGTGCTGTTTGTTGTTGTTTCTGCTGTGGAAGTAGAGCCCATTGCATCATGAGTGACTGCACATAATGAGTAGCTGAACTGTTTGTGGTAGTTTCTGCAGTGGAAGTAGTGGGAACTGCATCTCAAGTGACTTCACTGGGGTTGTTTCTGCAGTGGAAGTAGAGACTATTGCATCATGAATGGCTGCACAGTTTGGGGTTATTTCTGCAGTTGAGGTAGAGGATATTGCATCATGAGTGACTGCACTCTTTTGGGTTGATTCTGCAGTGGAAATAGAAGCTATTCCATCATGAGGGACTGCACTGTTTGATGTTATGTCTGCAGTGTAAGGAGAGGCTAATGGATCATGGAAGACTGCATTGTTTGGTGTTGTTTCTGCAGTGGAAGTGGATGCTATTGCATCAAGAGTAACTGCACTGTTTGGGGTTATTTCTGAAGTGGAAGTAAATATTATTTCATGATTAGTGACAGTTCTGTTTGGGGTTGTTTCTGCAGTGGAACTAAAGTCTGTTGCATCACAAGAGTCCACTGTTTGGGGTAGTTTCAGCAGTGGAAGTAGAGGCTATTGCATCATGAGTGAGTGTGCATCATGAGTATCTGTATTGTTTGGGGTTGTTTCTGCATTGGAAAAGGATGTTGTTGCATCATGAGTGTCTCTGTTGTTTCTGGTTGTTTCTGCAGTGGAAGTAGAGGCTACTGCATCATGAGTGATAGCACTGCTTGGGGTTGCTTCTGCAGATGAAGTATAGGCTATTGCTTGATGTAAGACTGCATCATGAGTGGCTGCACTGTTCTGGGGTTGTTTCTGCAGTGGACAAAGATGCTATTGCATCTTGACTGACTGCATTGTTTGTGGTTGTTTCTGAAGTGGATGTAGGTGCAACTGCATCACGAGTGACTGCGTTGGTTGTGGTTGTTTCTGCCATGGAAACAGATGCTATTGCATCATGAGGGACTGCATTATTTGATGTTGTTTCTGCATTTGAAGTAGAAGCAATTGCATCATGAGTGACTGCACTGCTTGGTGTTGATTCTGCAGTGGAACTAGAGGCTATTGCATCATGAGTGGCTGCTCAGTTTGGGGTTCTTTCTGCAGCAGAAGTAGAGGTTATTGTATCATGAGTGACTGCTCTGTTTGGGTTTGTTTCTGCCATGGAAATAGAAGCTATCTATCATGAGTGGCTGTGCTGTTTGAGGTTATTTCTGCAGTGTAGGCAGAGGCTATTGCATCATGGGAGACTGCATTGTTTGGGGTTGTTTCTGCAGTGGAAGTAGAGGCTGTTGCATGATGAGTGACTGCATCATGATTAGAAGCTGCACTATTTGGTGTTGTTTCTCCAGTGGAAGTGGATGCTATTGCATTAATAGTGACTGCGTTGTTTGGGATTATTTCTGCAGTGGAAGTGCATGTTATGTCATCGTAAGTGACTGTGCAGTTTGGGGTTGTTTCTGAAGAGGAAATAGCCTTTTGCATCACAAGTGACTTCACTGCTTGGGGTTGTTTCTGCAGTGGAAGTAGAGACTTTTGCATCATGAGTGGCTGCACTGTTTGGGTTTTATTTCTCAGTGGAGGTAGAGGATATTGCATCATGAGTGACTGCACTGTTTGGGGTTGTTTCTGCTGTGGAAATAGAGCTATTGCATCATGAGGGAATGCGCTCTTTGATGTTATTTCTGCAGTGTAAGCAGAGGCTGTTGGATCATGAAAGACTGCAGTGTTTGGGATTTTATCAACAGTGGAAGTAGAGGCTATCGCATGATGAGTGACTACGCTGCTTAGGGTTGTGTCTGCATTGGAAGTGGATGCTATTGCATGATGAGTGACTGCACCATGAGTATCAGCTGCATTGTTTGGTGTTGTTTCTGCAGAGGAAGTGGATACTGTTGCATCTGGAGTGACTCCATTTTTTGGGGTTATTTCTGCAGAGGAAGTAGATGTTACTTCATCATGAGTGACAGGGCTGGGTGGGATTGTTTCTGCAGTGGAAGTAGAGGCTATTGTATCATGAGTGACTGTGTATCATGAGTAGCTGAACTGTTTGGGGTTGTTTCTGCAGTAGAAGTACAGGCTATTGCATCACAAGTGACTTCACTCTTTGTGGTTGTTTCTGCAGTGGAAGTAGAGACTATTGCATCATGAGTGGCTGTACTGTTTGGTGTTGTGTCAGCAGTGGAGACAGAGGCTATTACATCCTGATTGACTGCACTGTTTTGTTTTTTCTCTGCTGTGGAAATAGAAGGTATTGCATCATGAGTGACTGCACAGTTTGAGGCTGTTTCTGCAGTGGAAGTAGAGGCCATTGCATCATGAGTGACTGTCCTTCAAGAGTGGCTGCACTGATTTCGGTTGTTTCTGCAGTGGAAGGAGAGGCTATTGCATCGTGGGTGACTGCATTGTTTGGGGTTGTCTCTGCAGTGGAAGTAGAGGCTATTGCACCATGAGTTACAGCACTGTTTGGGGTTGTTTCTGCTGTGGAAGTAGAGGCTATTGTATCATAATGACAACACTGTTAGGGGTTGTTTCTGCAGTGGAAATGGATGCTCTTCCATCATGTGTGACTGCATTGTTTGGGGTTGTTTCTGCAGTCAAAGTAGATGTTATTTCATCTTGAATGACTGTGCTGTTTGTTGTTGTTTCTACAGTGGAAGTAGAGCCCATTGCATCATGAGTGACTGCACATAATGAGTAGCTGAACTGTTTGTGGTAGTTTCTACAGTGGAAGTAGTGGGCACTGCATCTCAAGTGACTTCACTGGGGTTGTTTCTGCAGTGGAAGTAGAGACTATTGCATCATGAATGGCTGTACTGTTTGGTGTTGTGTCAGCAGTGGAGACAGAGGCTATTACATCCTGATTGACTGCACTGTTTTGTTTTTTCTCTGCTGTGGAAATAGAAGGTATTGCATCATGAGTGACTGCACAGTTTGAGGTTGTTTCTGTAGTGGAAGTAGAGGCCATTGCATCATGAGTGACTGTCCTTCAAGAGTGGCTGCACTGATTTCGGTTGTTTCTGCAGTGGAAGGAAAGGCTATTGCATCGTGGGTGACTGCATTGTTTGGGGTTGTCTCTGCAGTGGAAGTAGAGGCTATTGCACCATGAGTTACAGCACTGTTTGGGGTTGTTTCTGCTGTGGAAGTAGAGGCTATTGTATCATAATGACAACACTGTTAGGGGTTGTTTCTGCAGTGGAAATGGATGCTATTCCATCATGCATGACTGCGTTGTTTGGGGTTGTTTCTGCAGTCAAAGTAGATGTTATTTCATCTTGAATGACTGTGCTGTTTGTTATTGTTTTTGTGGAAGTAGAGCCCATTGCATCATGAGTGACTGCACATCATGAGTAGCTGAACTGTTTGTGGTACTTTCTGCAGTGGAAGTAGAGGGTATTGCATCACAAGTGACTTCACTGGGGTTGTTTCTGCAGTGGAAGTAGAGACTATTGCATCATGATTGGCTGCACTTTTTCGGGTTGTTTCTGCAGTGGAAATAGAAACTTTTCCATCATGAGGGACTGCACTGTTTGACTGTTATGTCTGCAGTGTAAGAAAAGGCTAATGGATCATGGAAGACTGCATTGTTTGGGGTTGTTTCTGCAGTGAAAGTGGAGGCTATTGCAAGATGAGTGACTGCATCATGAGTAGCAGCTGCACTATTTGGTGTTGTTTGTGCAGTGGAAGTAGATGTTATTTCATCATGAATAACTATGCTGTGTGTTGTTTCTGCAGTGGAAGTAGAGGCTACTGCATTATGAGTGACTGCACATCATGAGTAGCTGAAATGTTTGGGGTTGTTTCTGCAGTGGAGGTAGAGGATATTGCAACATGAGTGACTACACTCTTTGGGGTTGTTTCTGCTGTGGAAATAGAAGCTATTCCATCAAGAAGGACAGCACTATTTGATGTTCTGTCTGCAGTGTAAGGAGAGGCTATTGGATCATAAAAGACTGCATTGTTTGGGGTTGTTTCTGCAATGGAAGTGGAGGCTATTGCATGATGAGTGACTGCATCATGAGTAGCAGCTGCACTATTTGGCATTGTTTCTGCAGTGGAAGTGGATGCTATTGCATCAAGAGTGACTGAGTTGTTTTGGGTTACTTCTGAAGTGGAAGTAAATATTATTTCATGATTAATGACAGTTCTGTTTGGGGTTGTTTCTGCAGTGAAATTAGAGGCTGTTGCATCACAAGTGTCCACTGTTTGGGGTAGTTTCAGCAGTGGAAGTAGAGTCTATTGCATCATGAGTGGCTGTGCATCATGTGTGTCTGTATTGTTTTTTTGTTTTTTTTTGCAAAAGTAATAGATGCTATTGCGTCATGAGGGTCTCTGTTGTTTGGGGTTGTTTCTGCAGTGGAAGTAGAGGCTACTGCATCATGAGTGACGACACTGCTTGGGGTTGTTTCTGCAGAGGAATTAGAGGTTATTGCATCATAAGTGACTGTGCATCATGAGTGGCTGCACTGTTTGGGGTTGTTTCTGTAGTGGACATAGATGCTATTGCATCTTGACTGACTGCATTTGTTTGTGGTTGTTTCTGAAGTAGAAGTAGGTGGAACTGCATCACGAGTGACTGCATTGTTTGTGGTTGTATCTACAGTGGAAATAGATGCTATTGCATCATGAGTGACTGTGTTGTTTGATGTTGTTTCTGCATTGGAAGTAGAGGCAATTGCGTCGTGAGTGACTGCACTGCTTGGTGTAGTTTCTGCAGTGGAAGTAGAGGCTATTGCATCATGAGTGGCTGCTCAGTTTGGGGTTCTCTCTGCAGTGGAAGTAGAGGTTATTGTATCATGAGTGACTGCATTGTTTGGGTTTGTTTCCACCGTGGAAATAAAAGCTATTTATTATGAATGACTGCAGTGTTTGAGGTTATTTATGCAGTGTTTGCTGAGGCTTTTGGATCATGGTAGACTGCATTGTTTGGGGTTATTTCTGCATTGGAAGTAGAGGCTGTTACATGATGAGTGACTGCATCAAGAGTAGCAGCTGAACTAATTGGTGTTGTTTCTCCAGAGGAAGTGTATGCAATTGCATCAAGTGTGACTGCGTTGTTTGAGTTTTTTTCTTCAGTGGAAGTAGATGTCATATCTTCATAAGTGACTGTGCTGTTTGGGGTTGTTTCTGCAGTGGAAGAAGAGACTATTGCATCATGAGTGGCTGCACTGTTTGGGTTTTTTTTCTGCAGTGGAGGTAGAGGATATTACATCATGGGTGACTGCACTGTTTGGAGTTGTTTCTGCTGTGGAAATAGAAGCTATGGCATTATAAGAGACTGCATTGTTTGATCTTATTTCTGTAGTATAAGCAGAGGCTATTGGATCATAAGAGACTGCATTGTTTGGGATTTTTTCAACAGTGGAAGTAGAGGCTCTCGCATGAAGAGTGACTGCTCTGCTTGTGGTTGTTTCTGCAGTGGAAGTGGATGCTATTGCATAATGAGTGACTGCATCATGAGTATCAGCTGCACTGTTTGGTGTTGTTTCTGCAGTGGAAGTAGATGCTATTGCATTAAGAGTGACTCCATTGGTTGGGGTTATTTCTGCAGAGGAAGTAGATCTTATTTTATCATGAGTGACAGTGCTGTGTGGGATTGTTTCTGCAGAGGAAGTAGAGGCTATTGTATCATGGGTGACTGCACATCTTGACTAGCTGAACTGTTTGTGGTTGTTACTGCAGTAGAAGTAGAGGCTATTGCATCACAAGTGATTTCAGTGTTTATGGTTGTTTTGGCACTGGAGGTAGAGGCTATTACATCATGAGTGACTGCACTGTTTGGGTTTTCTTTCTGCTGTGCAAATAGAAGCTATTGCATCATGAGTGTGCATTGTTTGAGGTTAGATCTGCAGTGTAAGCAGAGGCTATTGGATCATGGGTGGCTGCTCTGTGTGGTGTTGTTACTTCACTGGAATTGTTTGGGGTAGTTTCTTCATTGGAAGTTGAGGTTATTACGTTATGAGTGACTGCACTGTTCAGGGATGTTTCTGAAATGGAAGTAGAGGCTTTTTCATCTTGACTGACTGCTCTGTTTGGGAATGTTTCTGCAGTGGAAGTTGCAGCTTTTGCATCATGAATGACTGCATTGTTTGGGGTTGTTTCTGCAGTGGAAGTAGAGACTATTGCATCATGGGTGACTTCCCAGCTTTGGGTTATTTTTGCAGTGGAAACAGAGGCTTTTTCATCGTGAGTGACTGCAGCATGAGTAGTTGCAATGTTTGGGGTTGTTTCTGCAGTGGACGTGGTTGCTATTGTGTCATGAGTGGCTGTGCTGTTTGGGGTTATTTCTGAATGCTCTGGAAGTAGAAACTATTGCATCATGAGTGATTGCACTGTTTGGGATTGTTTTTGTAGTTGAAGTAGAGGTTATTGCATTATGAGCGACTGCACGGTTTGGGGTTGCTTCTGCAATGGAAGTAGAGGCTTTTGCATCATGAGTGACTGCACTGTTTGGGGTTGTCTCTGCAGTGGAAGTAGAGGCTATTGCATAATGAGTGGCTCTACTGTTTGGTGTTGGGTCAGCAGTGGAGACAGAGGCTATTGCATCATGATTGACTGCACTGTTTTGTTTTTTTTCTGCTGTGGAAATAGAAGGTATTGCATCATGAGTGACTGCACAGTTTGAGGTTGTTTCTGCAGTGGAAGTAGAGGCCATTGCATCATGAGTGACTGTGCATCAAGAGTGGCTGCACTGTTTGGGGTTGTTTCTGTAGTGAAAGTAGAGGCTATTGCACCACAAGTGTCTGCACTGTTTTTTGGTTGTTTCTGCCGTAGAAGTAGAGACAATTGCATCATAAGTGGCAGCACTGTTTGAGTTTGTTTCAGCAATGGAGGTAGAGGCAATTACTCCATGAGTGAATGCACTGTTTGGGGTTGTTTCTGCTGTGGAAGTAGAGGCTATTGTAACATGAGTACAGCACTGTTAGGATTGTTTCTGCAGTGGAAATGGATGGTATTGTATCATGAGTGACTGCGATGTTTGGGGTTGTTTCTGCTGTGGAAGTAGATGTTATTTCATCATGAATAACTATGCTGTGTGTTGTTGTTTCTGCAGTGGAAGTAGAGGCTACTGCATTATGAGTGACTGCACATCATGAGTAGCTGAAATGTTTTGGGGTTGTTTCTGCAGTGGAAGTACAGACTATTACATCATGAGTGACTGCACAGTTTGGGGTTGTTTCTGCAGTGGAGGTAGAGGATATTGCATCATGAGTGACTACACTCTTTGGGGTTGTTTCTGCTGTGGAAATAGAAGCTATTCCATCAAGAAGGACAGCACTATTTGATGTTCTGTCTGCAGTGTAAGGAGAGGCTATTGGATCATAAAAGACTGCATTGTTTGGGGTTGTTTCTGCAATGGAAGTGGAGGCTATTGCATGATGAGTGACTGCATCATGAGTAGCAGCTGCACTATTTGGTGTTGTTTCTGCAGTGGAAGTGGATGCTATTGCATCAAGAGTGACTGAGTTGTTTTGGGTTACTTCTGAAGTGGAAGTAAATATTATTTCATGATTAGTGACGGTTCTGTTTGGGGTTGTTTCTGCAGTGAAATTAGAGGCTGTTGCATCACAAGTGTCCACTGTTTGGGGTAGTTTCAGCAGTGGAAGTAGAGGCTATTGCATCATGAGTGGCTGTGCATCATGAGTGTCTGCACTGTTTGGAATTTTTTCTGCAATAGAAATAGATGCTATTGCGTCATCAGGGTCTCTGTTGTTTGGGGTTGTTTCTGCAGTGGAAGTAGAGGCTACTGCATCATGAGTGACGACACTGCTTGGGGTTGTTTCTGCAGAGGCATTAGAGGTTATTGCATCATAAGTGACTGTGCATCATGAGTGGCTGCACTGTTTGGGGTTGTTTCTGTAGTGGACATAGATGCTATTGCATCTTGACTGACTGCATTGTTTGTGGTTGTTTCTGAAGTAGAAGTAGGTGGAACTGCATCATGAGTGACTGCGTTGTTTGTGGTTGTATCTACAGTGGAAATAGATGCTATTGCATCATGAGTGACTGTGTTGTTTGATGTTGTTTCTGCATTGGAAGTAGAGGCAATTGCGTCATGAGTGACTGCACAGCTTGGTGTTGTTTCTGCAGTGGAAGTAGAGGCTATTGCATCATGAGTGGCTGCTCAGTTTGGGGTTCTCTCTGCAGTGGAAGTAGAGGTTATTGTATCATGAGTGACTGCACTGTTTGGGTTTGTTTCCACCGTGGAAATAAAAGCTATTTATTATGAATGACTGCACTGTTTGAGGTTATTTCTGCAATGTATGCTGAGGCTTTTGGATCATGGGAGACTGCAATGTTTGGGGTTATTTCTGCTTTGGAAGTAGAGGCTGTCGCATAATGAGTGACTGCATCATGAATAGCAGCTGAACTATTTGGTGTTGTTTCTCCAGAGGAAGTGTATGCAATTGCATCAAGTGTGACTGCGTTGCTTGGGGTTTTTTCTTCAGTGGAAGTAGATGTCATATCTTCATAAGTGACTGTGCTGTTTGGGGTTGTTTCTGCAGTGGAAGAAGAGACTATTGCATCATGAGTGGCTGCACTGTTTGGTTTTTTTTTCTGCAGTGGAGGTAGTGGATATTGCATCATGGGTGACTGCACTGTTTGGCGTTGTTTCTGCTGTGGAAATAGAAGCTATGGCATTATGAGAGACTGCATTGTTTGATCTTATTTCTGTAGTATAAGCAGAGGCTATTGGATCATAAGAGACTGCATTGTTTGGGATTTTTTCAACAGTGGAAGTAGAGGCTCTCGCATGATGAGTGACTGCTCTGCTTGTGGTTGTTTCTGCAATGGAAGTGGATGCTTTTGCATGATGAGTGACTGCATCACGAGTATCGGCTGCACTATTTGGTGTTGTTTCTGCATTGATGCGGATGCTATTGCATCAAGAGTGACTCCATTGTTTGGGGTTATTTCTGCAGAGGAAGTAGATCTTATTTTATCATGAGTGACAGTGCTGTGTGGGATTGTTTCTGCAGAGGAAGTAGAGGCTATTGTATCATGGGTGACTGCGCATCTTGACTAGCTGAACTGTTTGGGGTTGTTACTGCACTGGAGGTAGAGGCTATTACATCATGAATGACTGCACTGTTTGGGTTTTCTTTCTGCTGTGGAAATAGAAGCTATTGCATCATGAGTGACTGCATTGTTTGAGGTTAGATCTGCAGTGTAAGCAGAGGCTATTGGATCATGGGTGGCTGCTCTGTTTGGTGTTGTTACTTCACTGGAATTGTTTGGGGTAGTTTCTTCATTGGAAGCAGAGGTTATTACATTATGAGTGACTGCACTGTTCAGGGATGTTTCTGAAATGGAAGTAGAGGCTTTTTCATCTTGACTGACTGCACTGTTTGGGACTGTTTCTGCAGTGGAAGTTGCAGCTATTGCATCATGAATGACTGCATTGCTTGGGGTTGTTTCTGCAGTGGAAGTAGAGACTATTGCACCATGGGTGACTTCCCAGCTTTAGGTTATTTTTGCAGTGGAAACAGAGGCTTTTGCATCATGAGTGACTGCATCATGAGTAGTTGCAATATTTGGGGTTGTTTCTGCAGTGGACATGGATGCTATTGTGTCATGAGTGGCTGTGCTGTTTGGGGTTATTTCTGCATGCTCTGGAAGTAAAAACTATTGCATCATGAGTGATTGCACTGTTTGGAATTGTTTTTGTAGTTGAAGTAGAGGTTATTGCATTATGAGCGACTGCACGGTTTGGAGTTATTTCTGCAATGGAAGTAGAGGGTTTTGCATCTCTAGTGACTGCACTGTTTGTGTTTTTTTCTGAAGTGGAAGTTGATGCTATTGCATCATTAGTGACTGCATTGTTCAGGGTTGTCCCTGCATTGGAAGTAGAGGCTATTGCATCATGAGTGACTGCACTGCTCGGGGTCATTCCTGCATCGGAAGTAGAGGCTATTGCATCATGACTGGCTGTGCATCACGAGTGGCAGCATTGTTTGGGGTTATTTCTGCAGTGGAAGTAGATGTTATACCATCATGATTTCATCACAGAGTGACCGTGCTTTTTGTGGATGTTTCTGCAGTGAAAGTAGAGGCTATTGCATCATGAGTGACTGTGCCTCAACAGTGGCTGCACTGCTTGGGGTTGTTTCTGCAGTGTAAGTGTAAGCTATTGCATCAAGAGTGGCTGAAAAGTTAGGGGTTGTTTATGTGGTGGCAGTAGAGGCTATTGCATCACAAGCAACTGCACTATTTTTGGGTTGTTTCTGCAGTAGAAGAAGAGACAATTGCATCATAAGTGGCTGCACTGTTTGAGTTTGTTTCTGAAGTGGCATAGATCCTATTGCACCATGAGAGACTGCACAGTTTGGGGTTGTTTCTGCAGTGGAAGCAGATGCTGTTGCATTATGAGTGAATGCATTGTTTGGGGTTGTGTCTGCAGTGAAAGTGGATGTTATTTCGTCATGAATGACTGTGCTGTTTGGGGATGTTTATGCAGTGGAAGTAGAGGCTATTGCATTATGAATGACTGCACATCATGAGCAGCTGAACTGTTTGGGTTGTTTCTGCAGTGGAAGTAGAGGCTATTACATCACAGGTGACTTCTCTGTTTGGTGTTGATTCTTCAGTGAAAGTAGAGACTATTGCATCATGAGTGTCTGCAATGTTTTGGGTTGTTTCTGCAGTAGAGGTAGAGGATATTGCGTCATGATTGGCTGCACTGTTTTGGGTGGCTTCTGCAGTGGAAATAGGAGCTATTGCATCATGAATGACTGCATTGTTTGAGGTTATTTCTGCAGTGTAACGAGAGACTATTGAATCATAGGAGACTGCACTGTTTGGGGATTTTTCTGCAGTGGAAGTAGAGGCTATCACTTGATGAGTGTGGGGTTGTGTCTGCAGTGCAAATGGATGCTATTGCATGATGATTGACTGCATCATGTGTATCAGCTGCACTATTTGGTGTTGAATTTGATGCTATTTCATCAAGAGTGACTGCTTTGTTTGGCTTTATTTCAGAAGTGGAAGTAAATGTTATTTCATGATTAGTGAATGTTCAGTTTGGGGTTGTTTCTGCAGTGGAAGTAGAGGCTGTTGTATTGCACGTGTCCACAGTTTGGTGTTGTTTCAGCAGTGGAAGTAGAGGCTCTTACATCATGAGTGACTGTGCATCATGAGTGTCTCTGTTGTTTGGGGTTATTTCTGCTGTAAAAGTAAAGGCTACTGCATCATGAGTGACAGCACTGCTTGGGGTTGTTTCTGCAGATGAAGTAGAGGCTATAGCATCATGAATGACTGTGCATCATGAGTGGCTGCACTGTTTGAGGTTGGTTCTGCAGTGGACAAAGATGCTATTGCGTCTTGACTGACTGCTTTGTTTGTGGTTGTTTCTGAAGTGGAAGTAGGTGCAAGTGCATCATGAGTGACTGCATTGTTTATGGCTGTTTCTGCAGTGGAAATAGATTCAATTGCATCCAGAGAGATTGCACTGCTTGGTATTGTTTCTGCAGGGGAAGTAGAGGCTATTGTATCATGACTGACTGCACTGTTTCGGTTTGTTTCTGCCGTGGAAATAGAAGCTATTTGTCATGAGTGACTGCACTGTTTGAGGTTATTTCTGCAGTGTAAGCAGAGGCTATTGGATCATGGGAGACTGCATTGTTTGAGGTTATTTCTGCAGTGGAAGTAGAGGATGTTGCATGATGAGTGAATGCATCATGAGTAGCAGCTGCACTATTTGGTGTTGTTTCTCCAGTGGAAGTGGATGCTATTGCATCAAAAGTGACTGCATTTTTTCTGGATATTTCTGCAGTGGAAGTAGATGTTATTTCATCATAAATGACTGTGCTGTTTGGGGTTGTTTCTGCAGTGGAAGTAGAGTATTTTGCATCACAAGTGACTTCATTATTTTGGGTTGTTTCTGCAGAGAAACTAGAGACTATTGCATCGTGAGTGACTGCACTGTTTGGGGTTGTTTCTGCTGTGGAAATCGAAGGTATTGCATCATGAGGTACTGCACTGTTTGATGTTTTTTTCTGCAATGTAAGCAGAGGCTATTGGATCATGAGGGACAGCATTGTTTGGGATTTGTTCAGCAGTGGAAGTAGAAGCTATCACATGATGAGTGACTGCACTGCTTGGGGTTGTTTCTGAGGAAGAAGTTTTGGCTATTGCATGATGAGTGACTGCATCATGAGTAGCAACTGCACTATTTACTCTTGTTCCTGCAGTGGAAATGGATGCTATTGCATCAAGAGTGACTGAGTTGTTTTGGGTTATTTCTGAAGTGGAAGTAAATATTATTTCATGATTAGTGACAGTTCTGTTTGGGGTTGTTTCTACAGTGAAAGTAGAGGCTGTTGCATCATAAGTGTCCACTGTTTGGGGTAGTTTCAGCAGTGGAAGTAGAGGCTATTGATTCATGAGTGGCTGTGCATCATGAGTGTCTGTACTGTTTGGGGTTGTTTCTGCAATAGAAATAGATGCTATTGCATCATGAGTGTCTCTTTTGTTTTAGGGTTGTTTCTGCTGTGGAAGTAGAGGCAACTGCATCATGAGTGAAGGCACTGCTTGGGGTTGTTTCTGCAGATGAATTAGAGGTTATTGCATGATGAGTGACTGTGCATCATGAGTGGCTGCACTGTTTGGGGTTGTTTCTGTAGTGGACATAGATGCTATTGCATCTTGACTGACTGCATTGTTTGTGGTTGTTTCTGAAGTAGAAGTAGGTGGAACTGCATCATGATTGACTGCGTTGTTTGTCGTTGTATCTGCAGTGGAAATAGATGCTAGTGCATCATGAGTGACTGTATTGTTTGATGTTGTTTCTGCATTGGAAGTAGAGGCAATTGCATCATGAGTGACTGCACTGCTTGGAGTTGTTCCTGCAGTGAAAGTAGAGGTTATTGTATCATGAGTGACTGCACTGTTTGGGTTTGTTTCCGCCGTGGAAATTAAAACTATTTATCATGAATGACTGCACTGTTTAAGGTTATTTCTGCAGTGTATGCTGATGCTTTTGGATCATGAGAGACTGCATTGTTTGGGGTTATTTCTGCATTGGAAGCAGAGGCTGTTGCATGATAAGTGACTGCATCAAGAGTTACAGTTGAACTATTTGGTGTTGCGTCTCCAGTGGAAGTGTATGCTATTGCATCAAGTGTGACTGCATTGTTTGGGGTTATTTCTTCAGTGGAAGTAGATGTCATATCTTCATAAGTGACTGTGCTGTTTGGGGTTGTTTCTGCAGTGGAAGAAGAGACTATTGCATCATGAGTGGCTGCACTGTTTTGTTTTTTTCTGCAGTGGAGGTAGAGGATATTTCATTATGGGTGACTGCATTGTTTGGGGTTGTTTCTGCTGTGGAAATAGAAGCTATGGGATTATGAGAGACTGCATCATTTGATCTTACTTCTGTAGTGTAAGCAAAGGCTATTGGATCATAAGAGACTGCATTGTTTGGGATTTTTTCAGCAGTGGAAGTAGTGGCTCTCACATGATGAGTGACTGCTCTGCTAGTTACTGTTTCTGCAGTGGAAGTGGATGCTATTGCATGATGAGTGACTGCATCATGAGTATCAGCTGCACTATTTGGTGTTGTTTCTGCAGTGGATGTATATGCTATTGCATCAAGAGTGACTCCGTTGTTTGGGGTTAATTCTGCAGAGGAAGTAGATCTTATTTTATGATGAGTGACAGTGCTGTGTGGGATTGTTTCTGCAGTGGAAGTAGAGGCTATTGTATTATGGGTGACTGCGCATCATGAGTAGCTGAACTGTTTGGGGTTGTTACTGCAGTAGAAGTAAAGGCTATTGCATCACAAGTGACTTCACTGTTTATAGTTGAGTCGACACTGGAGGTAGAGGCTATTACATCATGAGTGACTGCACTGTTTGGGTTTTTTCCTGCTGTGGAAATAGAAGCTATTGCATCATGAGTGACTGCATTGCTTGAGGTTAGATCTGCAGCGTAAGCAGAGGCTATTGGATAATGGGTGGCTTCTCTGTTTGGTGTTGTTACTTCACTGGAATTGTTTGGGTAGTTTCTTCATTGGAAGTAGAGGTTATTACATTGTGAGTGACTGCACTGTTCAGGGATGTTTCTGAAATGGAAGTAGAGGCTTTTTCATCTTGACTGACTGCTCTGTTTGGGATTGTTTCTGCAGTGGAAGTTGCAGCTATTGCATCATGAATGACTGCATTGTTTGGGGTTGTTTCTGCAGTGGAAGTAGAGACTATTGCATCATGGGTGACTTCCCAGCTTTAGGTTATTTTTGCAGTGGAAACAGAGGCTTTTGCATTGTGAGTGACTGCATCATGAGTAGTTGCAATGTTTGGGGTTGTTTCTGCAGTGGACGTGGATGCTATTGTGTCATGAGTGACTGTGCTGTTTGGGGTTATTTCTGCATGCTCTGGAAGTAGAAACTATAGCATCATGAGTGATTGCACTGTTAGGGATTGTTTTTGTAGTTGAAGTAGAGGTTATTGCATTATGAGCGACTGCACAGTTTGAGGTTGTTTCTGCAATGGAAGTAGAGACTTTTGCATCTTGAGTGACTGCATTGTGGGTTTATTTCTGCAGTGGAAGTTGATGTTATTGCATCATTAATGACTGCATTGTTCAGGGTAGTCTCTGCAATGGAAGTAGAGGCTATTGCATCATGAGTGACTGCACTGCTTGGGGTCATTCCTGCATCAGAAGTAGAGGCTTTTGTATCATGACTGGCTGTGCATCATGAGTGGCAGCACTGTTTGGCGTTATTTCTGCAGTGGAAGTAGAGGCTATTGCATCATGAGTGACTGTGCCTCAAGAGTGGCTGCACTGCTTGGAGTTGTTTCTGCAGTGGAAGTAGAGGCTATTGCATCAAGAGTGGCTGCAAAGTTTGGGGTTGTTTATATAGTGGCATTAGAGGCTATTGCATCACAAGCAATTGCACTGTTTTTGGGTTGTTTCTGCAGTAGAAGAAGAGACAATTGCATCATTAGTGGCTGCACTGTTTGAGTTTATTTCTGCAGTGGCAATAGATCCTATTGCACCATGAGAGACTGCACTGTTTGGGGTTGTTTCTGCTGTGGAAGTAGAGGCTATTTAATCATGAGTGACTGCACAGTTTGGGGTTGTTTCTGCAGTGGAAGCAGATGCTATTGCATTATGAGTGATTGCGTTGTTTGGAGTTTTGTCTGTAGTGAAAGTAGATGTTATTTCATCATGAAAGACTGTGCTGTTTGGGAATGTTTATGCAGTGGAAGTAGAGGTTATTGCATCATGAATGACTGCACATCATGAGCAGCTGAACTGTTTCGTTGTTTCTGCAGTGGAAGTAGAGGCTATTGCATCACAAGTGACTTCTCTGTTTGGTGTTGATTCTTCAGTGAAAGCAAAGACTATTGCATCATGAGTGGCTGCACTGTTTGGGGTTGTTTCTGCAGTAGAGGTAGAGGATATTGCATCATGAATGGCTGCACTGTTTGGGGTTGCTTCTGCAGTGGAAATAGGAGCTATTGCATCATGAATGACTGCATTGTTTGAGGTTATTTATTTCTGCTTTGTGAGGATAGGCTATTGACTCATTGGAGACTGCACTGTTTGGGGTTGTTTCTGCAGTGGAAGTAGAGGCTATCACTTGATGAGTGACTGCACTGTTTGGGGTTATGTCTGCAGTGGAAATGGATGCTATTGCATGATGAGTGACTGCATCATGAGTATCAGCTGCACTATTTGGTGTTGTTTCTGCAGTGGAATTTGATGCTACTGTATTTCATCAAGAGTGACTGCTTTGTTTGGCTTTATTTCTGAAGTGGAAGTAAATGTTATTTCATGATTAGTGACAGCTCAGTTTGGGGTTATTTCTGCAGTTGAAGTAGAGGCTGTTGCATCACACGTGTCCACTGTTTGGGGTTATTTCAGTAGTGGAAGTAGAGGCTATTACATCATGAGTGTCTGTGCATCATGAGTGTCTCTGTTGTTTGGGGTTATTTCTGCTGTGGAAGTAGAGTCTACTGCATCATGAGTGACAGCACTGCTTGGGGTTGTTTCTGTAGATGAAGTAGAGGCTATAGCATCATGAATGACTGTGCATCATGAGTGCCTGCACTGTTTGGGGTTGTTTCTGCAGTGGACAAAGATGCTATTGCATCCTGACTGACTGCATTGTTTGTGGTTGTTTCTGAAGTGGAAGTAGGTGCAAGTGCATCATGAGTGACTGCGTTGTTTGTGGTTGTTTCTGCTGTGAAAATAGATGCAATTGCATCCAGAGAGACTGCACCACTTGGTGTTGTTTCTGCAGGGGAAGTAGAGGCTATTGCATCTTGAGTGGCTGTTCAGTTTGGGGTACTTTCTGCAGTGGAACTAGAGGATATTGTATCATGTCTGACTACACTGTTTGGGTTTGTTTCTGCCGTGGAAATAGAAGCTATTTGTCATGAGTGACTGCACTGTTTGAGGTTATTTCTGCAGTGTACGCAGAGGCTATTGGATCATGGGGGACTGCATTGTTTGGGGTTATTTCTGCAGTGGAAGTAGAGGATGTTGCATGATGAGTGAATGCATCATGAGTTGCAGCTGCACTATTTGGTGTTGTTTCTCCAGTGGAAGTGGATGCTATTGCATCAGGAGTGACTGCATTGTTTCTGGTTATTTCTGCAGTGGAAGTAAATGTTATTTCATCATAAGTGACTGTGCTATGTGGGGTTGTTTCTGCAGTGGAAGTAGAGTATTTTGCATCACAAGTGACTTCACTGTTTTGGGTTGTTTCTGCAGAGGAACTAGAGACTATTGCATCATGAGTGACTGTACTGTTTAGGGTTGTTTCTGCTGTGGAAATAGAAGGTATAGCATCATGAGGTACTGCACTGTTTGATGTTATTTCTGCAATGTAAGCAGAGGCTATTGGATCATGTGGGGCAGCATTGTTTGGGATTTGTTCAGCAGTGGAAGTAGAAGCTATCGCATGATGAGTGACTGCACTGCTTGGGGTGGTTTCTGCAGTGGAAGTGGTTGCTATTGCATGATGAGTGACTGCACTGCTTGGGGTTGTTTCTGCAGTAGAAGTTTTGGCTATTGCATGATGAGTGACTGCATCATGAGTAGCAGCTGCACTATTTACTCTTGTTTCTGCAGTGGAAATGGATGCTACTGCATCAAGAGAGACTGAGTTGCTTTGGGTTATTTCTGAAGTGGAAGTAAATATTATTTTATGATTAGTGACAGTTCTGTTTGGGGTTGGTTCTGCAGTGAAAGTAAAGGCTGTTGCATCACAAGTGTCCACTGTTTGGGGTAGTTTCAGCATTGGAAGTAGAGGTTATTGATTCACGAGTGGCTGTGCATCATGAGTGTCTGTATTGTTTGTGGTTGTTTCTGCAATAGAAATAGATGCTATTGCATCATGAGTGTCTCTTTTGTTTTAGGGTTGTTTCTGCAGTGGAAGTAGAGGCTACTGCTTCATGAGTGACGGCACTGCTTGGGGTTGTTTCTGCAGATGAATTTGAGGTTATTGCATCATGAGTGACTGTGCATCATGAGTAGCTGCACTGTTTGGGGTTGTTTCTGCTGTGGAAATAGAAACTAGTGCATCATGAGGGACTGCACTGTTTGATGTTATTTCTGCAATGTAAGCAGAGGCTATTGGATCTTGAGAGATGGCATTGTTTGGTATTTGTTCAGCAGTGGAAGTAGAAGCTATCGCATGATGAGTGACTGCACTGCTTGGGGTTGTTTCTGCAGTGGAAGTGGAAGCTTTTGCATGATGAGTGACTGCGTCATGTGTATCAGCTGTACTATTTCATGTTCTTTCTGCAGTGGAAGTGGATGCTATTGTGTCTACAGTGACTCTGCTGTTTGGGGTTATTTCTGCAGAGGAAGTAGATGTTATTTCTTCATGAGTGACAGTGCTGGGTGGGATTGTTTCTGCAGTGGAAATAGAGGCTATTGTAACATGAGTGACTGCGCAACATGAGTAGCTAAACTGTGGTTGTTTCTGCAGTAGAAGTAGAGGCTATTGCATCACAAGTGACTTCACTCTTTGTGGTTGTTTCTGCAGTGGAAGTAGAGACTGTTGCATCACGAGTGGGCATACTGTTTAGCATTGAGTCGCCAGTGAAGGTAGAGGCTATTTCATCATGAGTGATTGCACTGTTTGAGTTATTACTGCAGTGGAAGATGATGCTTTTGCATCATGAGTGATTGCACTGTTTGGGATTGTTTTTGTAGTTGAAATAGAGGTTATTGCATTATGAGCGACTGTACGGTTTGGGGTTGTTTCTGCAATGGAAGTAGAGGCTTTTGCATCATGAGTGACTGCACTCTTCGGGGTTGTCTCTGCAGTGGAAGTAGAGGCTATTGCATCATGAGTGACTGCACTGCTTGGGGTCATTCCTGCAGGGGAAGAAGAGGCTATGGCATCATGAGTGACTGTGCACAATGAGTGATAACACTGTTTGGGGTTATTTCTGCAGTGGAAGTAGTTGTTATACCATGTGTGACTGCATTGTTTGGGGTTCTTTCTGCAGTAGAAGAAGATACTATTCCATCATGAGTAACTGTGCTGGTTGTGGTTGTTTGTGAAGTGGTAGTAGAGGCTACTGCATCAGGAGTGACTGTGCCTCAACAGTGGCTGCACAGATTTTGGTTGTTTCTGCACTGGAAGGAGAGGCTATTGCTTCAAGAGTGGCTAAACTGTGGTTGTTTCAGCAGTAGAAGTAGACACTATTGCATCACAAGTGACTGCACTGTTTTTGGGTTGTTCCTGCATTAGAAGTTGAGACAATTGCATCATAAGTGGCTGCACTGTTTGAGTTTGTTTCTGCAGTGGCAATAGATCCTATTGCACCATGAGTGACTGCACTGTTTGGGGTTGTTTCTGCTGTGGAAGAAAAAGCTATTGTAACATGAAGACAGCACTGTTAGGGGTTGCTTCTGCAGTGGAAGTAGATGTTATTTCATCATGAATGACTATGCTGTTTGTTGTCATTTCTGCAGTGGAAGTAGAGGCTACTGCATCATGAGTGACTGCACATCATGACTAGCTGAACTGTTTGTTGTTGTTTCTGCAGTGGAAGTAGAGGCTATTGCTTCACAAGTGACTTCACTGTTTGGGGTTGTTTCTGCAGTGAAAGTAGAGACTATTGCATCATGAGTGACAGCATTCTTTGGGATTGTTTTTGCTGTGGAAATAGAAGATATTCCATCATGAGGGACTGCATTATTTAATGTTAAGCCTGCAGTGCAAGAAGAGGCTTTTGGATCATTTGAGACTGCTTTGTCTGGGGTTGCTTCTGCAGTGGAAGTAGAGGCTATTGCATGATGAGTGACTGCACTGCTTGGGTTGTTTCTGCAATGTAAGTGGATGCTATTGCATCAAGAGTGACTGCGTTGTTTGGGGTTATTTCTGAAGTGGAAGTAAATATTATTTCATGATTAGTGACAGTTCTGTTTGGGGTTATTTCTGCAGTGAAAGTAGATGCTGTTGCATCATGAGTGTCCACTGTTTGGGGTAGTTTCAGCAGTGGAAGTAGAGGCTATTGCATCATGAGTGAATGTGCATCATGAGTGTCTGTATTGTTTGGGGTTGTTTCTGAAATGGAATTAGATGCTACTGCATCATGAGTGTCTCTGTTGTCTGGGGTTGTTTCTGTATTGGAAGTACAGGTTACTGCATCATGAGTGATGGCACTGCTTGGGGTTGTTTCTGCAGATGAAGTAGAGGCTACTGCATCATGAATGACTGTGCATCATGAGTGGTTGCACTGTTTGGGATAGTTTCTGCAGTGGACGTAGATGCTATTGCATCTTGACTGACTGCATTGTTCGTGGTTGTTTCTGAAGTAGAAGTAGGTGCAACTGCATCGTGAGTGACTGCATTGGTTGTGGTTGTTTCTGCAGTGGAAATAGATGGTATAGCATCCTGAGTGACTGCGTTGTTTGATGTTGTTTCTGCTTTGGAAGTAGAGGCAATTGCATCATGAATGACTGCAATGCTTGGTGTTGTTTCTGCAGTGGAAGTAGAGGCTATTGCATCATGAGTAGCTGCTCAGTTTGGGGTTCTTTTTGCAGTGGAAGTAGAGGTTATTGTACCATGAGTGACTGCACTGTTTGGGTTTGATCCTGCCGTGGAAATAGAAGCTATTTATCATGAGTGACAGCACTGTTTGAGGTTATTTCTGCAGTGTAAGCAGAGGCTATTGGATCATAGGAGACTGAATTGTTTGGGGTAGTTTCTGCAGTGGAAGTAGAGGTTGTTGCATGACGAGTGACTGCATCATGAGTAGCAGCTGCACTATTTGGTGTTGTTTCTCCAGTGGAAGTGGATGCTATTGCATCAAGTGTGACTGCGTTGTTTGGGGTTATTTCTGCAGTGAAAGTAGATGTCATATCTTCATAATTGACTGTGCTGTTTGGGGTTGTTTCTGCAGTGGAAATATAGCCTTTTGCATCACAAGAGACTTCACTTTTTGGGATTGTTTCTGCAGTGGAAGCAGAGACTATTGCATCATGAGTTATTGGAGGCAGTATAGCACAGTGGTCTAAGGCTCTGAGCTGCAAATCTGGTGACATCCAGCAGGCCAGACCTGGGTTTGAATCCCACAGCTTCCACTTGCATACTGTGTGACCCCGAGCAAGCCACTTAACCTCCTTGTGCTCCCAGGTCGCTCCTGTAAAAAAGCTATCAGCTTAGTGTGCTATACCTGGTTAAACAACTAAATAAATGAGTGGCTGCATTGTTTGTGTTTTTTTCTGCAGTGGAGGTAGAGGATATTGCATCATGAGTGACTGCACTGTTTGGGGTTGTTTCTGCTGTTGAAATAGAAGCTATTGCATCATGAGGGACTGCATTATTTGATGTTATTTCTGCAGTGTTAGGAGTGGCTATTGGATCATGAGCGAGTGCATTGTTTGGGATTTTTTCAGCAGTGGAAGTAGAGGCTCTCGCAATATGAATGACTGCATTATGAGTATCATCTGCTCCATTTGGTGTTATTTCTGCAGTAGAAGTGGATGCTATTACATCAAGAGTGACTCCATTGTTTGAGGTTATTTCTGCAGAGGAAGCAGATGTTATTTCATCATGAGTGACAGTGCTGTGTGGGATTGTTTCTGCAGTGGAAGTAGAGGCTATTGCATCATGAGAGACTGTGCATCATGAGTAGCTGAACTGTTTGGAGTTGTTCCTTCAGTAGAAGTAGAGGCTATTGCATCACAAGTGACTTCACTGTTAGTGGCTGTGTCGGCACTGGAGGTAGAGGCTATTGCACCATGAGTGACTGCACTGTTTGGGGTTGTTTCTGCTGTGGAAGAAAAAGCTATTGTAACATGAAGACAGCACTGTTAGAGGTTGCTTCTGCAGTGGAAGTAGATGTTACTTCATCATGAATGACTATGCTGTTTGTTGTCATTTCTGCAGTGGAAGTAGAGGCTACTGCATCATGAGTGACTGCACATCATAACTAGCTGAACTGTTTGTTGTTGTTTCTGCAGTGGAAGTAGAGGCTATTGCTTCACAAGTGACCTCACTGTTTGGGGTTGTTTCTGCAGTGAAAGTAGAGACTATTGCATCATGAGTGACAGCATTCTTTGGGGTTGTTTCTGCTGTGGAAATAGAAGATATTCCATCATGACTGCATTATTTAATGTTATGTCTGCAGTGTAAGAAGAGGCTTTTGGATCATTTGAGACTGTTTTGTCTGGGGTTGCTTCTGCAGTGGAAGTAGAGGCTATCGCATGATGAGTGACTGCACTGCTTGGGGTTGTTTCTGCAGTAGAAGTGGAGGCTACTGCATGATGAGTGACTGCATCTTGAGTAGCAGCTGCACTATTTAGTGTTGTTCCTGCAGTGTAAGTGGATGCTATTGCATCAAGAGTGACTGCGTTGTTTGGGGTTATTTCTGAAGTGGAAGTAAATATTATTTCATGATTAGTGACAGTTCTGTTTGGGGTTGTTTCTGCAGTGAAAGTAGATGCTGTTGCATCATGAGTGTCCACTGTTTGGGGTAGTTTCTGCAGTGGAAGTAGAGGCTATTGCATCATGAGTGAATGTGCATCAAGAGTGTCTGTATTGTTTGAGGTTGTTTCTGAAATGGAATTAGATGCTATTGCATCATGAGTGTCTCTGTTGTCTGGGGTTGTTTCTGTATTGGAAGTACAGGCTACTGCATCATGAGTGATGGCACTGCTTGGGGTTGTTTCTGCAGACGAAGTAGAGGCTACTGCATCATGAATGACTGTGCATCATGAGTGGTTGCACTGTTTGGGATAGTTTCTGCAGTGGACGTAGATGCTATTGCATCTTGACTGACTGCATTGTTCGTGGTTGTTTCTGAAGTAGAAGTAGGTGCAACTACATCGTGAGTGACTGCGTTGGTTGTGGTTGTTTCTGCAGTGGAAATAGATGGTATAGCATCATGAGTGACTGCGTTGTTTGATGTTGTTTCTGCTTTGGAAGTAGAGGCAATTGCATCATGAATGACTGCAATGCTTGGTGTTGTTTCTGCAGTGGAAGTAGAGGCTATTGCATCATGAGTGGCTGCATTGTTTGGGTTTTTTTCTGCAGTGGAGGTAGAGGATATTGCATCATTAGTGACTGCACTGTTTGGGGTTGTTTCTGCTGTTGAAATAGACGCTATTGCATCATGAGGAACTGCATTGTTTGATGTTATTTCTGAAGTGTAAGGAGTGGCTATTGGATTATGAGAGAGTGCATTGTTTGGGATTTTTTCAGCAGTGGAAGTGGAGGCTCTCGCATGATGAGTGACTGCTTGGCTTGTGGTTGTTTCTGCAGTGGAAGTGGATGCTATTGCTTGATGAATGACTGCATTATGAGTATCATCTGCTCCATTTGGTGTTATTTCTGCAGTAGAAGTGGATGCTATTACATCAAGAGTGACTCCATTGTTTGGGGTTATTTCTGCAGAGGAAGCAGATGTTATTTCTTCATGAGTGACAGTGCTGTGTGGGATTGTTTCTGCAGTGGAAGTAGAGGCTATTGCATCATGAGAGACTGTGCATCATGAGTAGCTGAACTGTTTGGGGTTGTTCCTTCAGTAGAGGCTGTTGCATGACAAGTGACTTCACTGTTTGTGGCTGTGTCGGCACTGGAGGTAGAGGCTATTACATCATGAGTGACTGCACTGTTTGGGTTTTTTTCTGCTGTCGAAATAGAAGCTATTGCATCATGAGTTACTGCACTGTTTGAGGTTAGATCATGGGAGACTGCATTGTTTCAGATTGTTTCTGCAGTGGAAGCAGAGGTTATTACATTATGAGTGACTGCTCTCTTCAGGGATGTTTCTGCACTGGAAGTAGAGACTTTTACATCTTGACTGACTGCACTGTTTGTTAGTTTCTGCAGTGGAAGTTGAAGCTATTGCATCATGAATGACTGTGTTGCTTGGGGTTGTTTCTGCAGTGGAAGTAAAGACTATTGCATCATTGGTGACTTCCCAGCGTTGGGTTATTTTTGCAGTGGAAACAGAGGCTTTTGTATCTTGAGTAACTGCATCTTGAGTAGTTGCTCTATTTGGTGTTGTTTCTGCAGTGGAAGTGGATGCTATTGCATCATGAGTGACTGTGCTGTTTTGGGTTATTTCTGCATGCTGTGGAAGTAGAAAATATTACATTGTGAGTGATTGCACTGTTTGGGATTGTTTTTCTAGTTGAAGTAGAGGTTATTGCATTATGAGTGACTGCACTGTTTGGGGTTATTTATTGCATCATGTATGACTGCATTGTTTGGGTTTGTCTCTGCAATGGAAGTAGACGCTATTGCATCATGAGTGACTGCACTGTTCAGGGTCATTCCTGCAGGGGAAGAAGAGGCTATTGCATCATGAGTGACTGTGCCTCACAAGTGGCAGCAGTGTTTGGGGTTATTTCTGCAGTGGAAGTAGATGTTATACCATGCATGACTGCACTGTTTGAGGTTCTTTCTGCAGTAGAAGTAGATGCTATTTCATCATGAGTGACTGTGCTGTTTGGGTTTTTTTCTGCAGTGGAAGTAGAGGCTATTGCATCATGAGTGACTGCACTGTTTTGGGTTGTTTATGTAATGGCAGTAGAGGCTATTGCATTACAAACAACTGCACTCTTTCTGGGTTGTTTCTGCAGTAGAAGTAGACACAATTGCATCATAGGTGTGTGCACTTTTTGAGCTTGTTTCTGTAGTGGCAGTAGAGGCTATTGCACCATGAGTGACTGCACTGTTTGGGGTTGTTTCTGCTGTGGAAGTTGAGGCTATTTTATCATGAGTGACTGCACAGTTTGGGGTTGTTGCTGCAGTGGAAGTGGATAATATTGCATCATGAGTGATTGTGTTGTTTGGACTTGTTTCTGCAATGGTATTAGATGTTATTTCATCATGAATGACTGCTGTTTGGGGTTGTTTATACAGTGGAAGTAGAGGTCATTGCATCGTGAATGACCGCGCATCATGAGTAGCTGAACTGTTTGCATTGTTTCTGCAGTACAGGTAGAGGCTATTGCATCACAAGTGACTTCACTGTTTGGGGTTATTTCTGCAGTGGAGATAGAGGATATTGCATCATGAGTGACTGCACTGTTTGAGGTTGCTTATGCAGTGGAAATAGAAGCTATTACATCATGAATGACTACACTGTTTATGGTTATTTCTGCAGTGTAAGCAGAGGCTATTGAATCATTGGAGACTGCACTGCTTGGGGTTGTTTCTGCAGTGGAAGTAGAGGCTATCGCATGATGAATTACTGCACTGCTTGGGGTTGTTTCTGCAGTAGAAGTGGAGGCTATTGCATGATGAGTAAAAGTAAGTAAGTAAAGTAAGTAAAAATTTATTTTTAAGCACTTTTCAATATCAAAGCGCTGTACAGATAAAACAATTAAAATACATACATATGACACAAACAGCAACAATAACAATGTAATAACAATAAAATACAGTATATCACTCCCCATATGCCATTTGAAATAAATAAGTTTTTAATTCTGACTTAAAGCTCTCAACGGTCAGGCAGCTACGTATTGCATCATGAGTAGCAGCTGCAAGTGGAAGTAGAGGCTGTTGCATCTCAAGTCGCTTCACTGTTTGAGGTTGTTTTAGCAGTGGAAGAAGAGGCTATTGCATCATGTGTGAATGTACATCATGGGTGGCTCCACTGTTTGGGGTTGTTTCTGCATTGAAAGTAGAGGCTATTGCATCATGAGTGACTGAACGTTTTGGGGTTATTTCTGCAGTGGAAGTAGAGGTTATTACATTATGAGTGTCTGCACTGTTCAGAGATGTTTCTGCAATGGAAATAGAGGCTTTTGCATCTTGACTGCTGCACTGTTTGGTAGTTTCTGCAGTGGAAGTTGAAGCTATTGCATCATGAATGACTGCGTTGTTTGGGGTTGTTCTGCAGTAGCAGTAGAGACTATTGCATCATGGGTGACTTCCCAGCTCTGGGTTATTTGTGCAGTGGAAACAGAGGCTTTTGTTTCGAGAGTAACTGCATCTTGAGTAGTTGCTCTGTTTGGTTTTGTTTCGGCAGTGGAAGTGGATGCTATTGCGTCATGAGTGACTGTGCTGTTTGGGGTTATTTCTGCATGCTGTGGAAGTAGAAAATATTACATCGTGAGAGACTGCACTGTTTGGGATTGTTTTTGTAGTTGAAGCAGAGGTTATTGCATTATGAGAGACTGCAAGGTTTGGGGTTGTTTCTGCAATGGAAGTTGGTGCTATTGCATCATGAGTGACTGCATTGTTCGGGGTTGTCTCTGCCGTGGAAGTAGAGGCTATTGCATCATGAGTGACTGCACTGTTTGGGGTCATTCCTGCAGGGGAAGTAGAGGTTATTGCATCATGAGTGACTGTGCTTCAGGAGTGGCAGCACTGTTTTTGGTTACTTCCGCAGTGGAAGTAGATGTTATACCATGCATGACTGCTTTGTTTGAGGTTCTTTCTGCAGTAGAAGTAGATGCTATTTCATCATGAGTGACTGTGCTGTTTGCGGTTATTTCTGCAGTGGAAGTAGAGGCTATTGCATCATGAGTGACTGCACTGTTTTGGGTTATCTAGTGGCAGTGGATGCTATTGCATCACAAGCAACTGCACTCTTTCTGGGTTGTTTCTGCAGTAGAAGTAGACACAATTGCATCATAGGTGGTTGCACTGTGTGAGCTTGTTTCTGCAGTGGCAGTAGAGGCCATTGCACCATGAGTGGCTGCACTGTTTGGGGTTGTTTCTGCTGTGGAATTTGAGGCTATTTTATCATGAGTGACTGCACAGTTTAAGGTTGTTGCTGCAGTGGAAGTGGATGCTATTGCATCATGAGTGATTGCGTCGTTTGGGCTAGTTTCTGCAGTTGAATTAGATGTTATTTCATCATTAATGACTGAGTTGTTTGGGGTTGTTTATGCAGTGGAAGTAGAGGCTATTGCATCGTGAATGACTGCGCATCATGAGTAGCAGAACAGTTTGCATTGTTTCTGCAGTGGAAGTAGAGGCTATTGCATCACAAGTGGCTTCACTGTATGAGGTTGATTCTGCAGTGGAAGTAGAGACTATTGCATCAAGAGTGGCTGTACTGTTTGGGGTTGTTTCTGCAGTGGAGATAGAGGATATTGCATCATGAATGACTGCACTGTGTGGGGTTGTTTCTGCAGTGGAAACAGAAGTTATTACATCATGAATGACTGCACTGTTTAAGGTTATTTCTGCAGTGTAAGCAGAGGCAATTGAATCATTGAAGACTGCAGAGTTTGGTTTTGTTTCTGCAGTGGTAATAGAGGCTATCGTGTGATTAGTGACTGCACTGCTTGGAGTTGTTTCTGCAGAAGAACTGGAGGCTATTGCATGATGAGTGATTGCATCATGAGTAGGAGCTGCACTATTTGGTGTTGTTTCTGCAGTGGAAGTAAATCCTATTGCATCAAGAGTGACTGCTTTGTTTGGGGTTATTTCTACAGTGGAAGTAGAGGCTTTTGCATCACAAGTAGCTTCACTGTTTGGGGTTGTTTCTGCAGTGGAAGAAGAGGCTATTGCATCATGTGTGTATGTACATCAAGGGTGGTTCCACTGTTTGGAGTTTTTTCTACAGTGGAAGTAGATGTTTTTGCATAATGAGTGACTGCACTGTTTGGGATTGTTTCTGTATTGAAAGTAGAGGCTGTAGCATCATGAGTGACTTAACTGTTTGAGGATATTTCTGCAGTGTAAGTAGAGGGTTTTGATTCATGAGAGATGGTGCCTCATTAGTGTCTGTACAGTTTTTGTTTTTTTCTCAAGTAGAAATAGAGGCTATTGCATCATGAGTGTCTGCCTTTTTGGGGGTTGTTTTTGCAGTGGAAGTAGAGGCTACTACATCATGAGTGACTGCACTGTTTGGGGTTGTGTCTGCCGTGGAGGTAGAGGATATTGCATCATGAGTGACTGCACTATTTGAGGTTATTTCTGCAGTGTAAGCAGAGGCTATTGGATCATGGGAGACTGCATTGTTTGGGGTTGTTTCTGCTGTGGAAGTAGAGGCCATTACATGATGAGTGACTGCATCATGAGTAGCAGCTGCACTATTTGGTGTTGTTTCACCAGGTGAAGTGGATGTTATTGCATCAAGACAGTCTGTGTTGTTTGGGGTTATTTCTGCAGTGGAAGTAGATGTTATTTCATCATGAGTGACTGTGCAGTTTGGGGTTGTTTCTGCAGTGGAAGTGGAGGCTGTTGCATCATGAGTGGCTGCAATGTTTGTTGTTCTTTCTACAGTCGAGGTAGATGCTATTGTATCATGAGTGACTGCATTGTTTCGGATTGTTTCTGCTGTGTAAGTAGAGGGTTTTGCATCGTGAGTGACTGTGCATCATGAGTGTCTGTACTGTTTGTGGTTCTTTCTGAATGCAAATGGATGCTATTGCATCATGAATGACTGCATTGTTTGGGGTTATTTTTGCAGTGGAAATAGAGGATAATGCATCATAAGTGACTGCACTGCTTGGGCTTGTTTCTGCAATGGAAGTAGAGGCTATTGTAGCATGAATGGCTGCACTGTTTGTGAATCTTTCTGCAGAAGAAGTAGAGGCTATTGTATCATGAGTGACTGCACTGTTCGGGGTTATTTCTGCAGTGGAAGTAGAGGCGATTGCATCATGAGTGACTGTGAATCATGAGTGGCTGCACTGATTGGGTTTTTTCCTGCAGTGGAAGTAGATGATATTGCATCTTGGCTGACTGCATTTGTTTAGGGTTGTTTCTGAAGTGATAGTAGGTGCAACTACAACATGAATGACTGCATTGTTTGGGGTGGTTCCTGCAGTGGAAATAGATTCTATTGCATTATGAGTGACTGGGTTGTATGCGGTTGTTTCTGCAATGGAAGTAGAGGCTATTGCATCAGGAGTGACTGCACTGCTTGGTGTTGTTTCTGCAGTGGAAGTAGAGGCAATTGCATCATGAGTGGCTGCACTGTTAGGGGAAGTTTCTGCAGTGGAAGTAGATGCTACTGCATCTTAAGTAACTTCACTGTTTGGGGTTGTTTCTGTAGTGGAAGTAAAGAAACTTTTGCATTATGGGCAACTGTACATCATGAGTGGCTGCACTGTTTGGAGTAGTTTTTGCAGTTGAAGTAGATGCTATTGCATCATGAGTGACTGCATTGTTTCTGTTGTTTCTGCAGTGGAAGAAGAGACTATTGCATCATGGGTGACTGCCCTGCTTTGGGATGTTTCTGCAGTGGAAATACAGGCTATTGCATCATGAGTGACTGCAAATTGTGTAGCTGCACTGATTGGAGTTGTTTCTGCAGTGGAAGTGGATGCTATTGCATCATGAGTGACTGTGCAGTTTGTGGTTGTTTCTGCATGCAGTGGAAGTAGAAACTAGTGCATCGTGACTTACTGCACTGTTTGGGAGTATTTCTGCAGTTGAAGTAGAGGTTATTGCATTATGAATGACTGCTCTGTTTGGGGTTGTCTCTGCAATTGAAGTAGAGGCTTTTCATCATGTGTGACTGCATTGTTTGGGGTTGTTTCTGCAGTGGAAGTAGAGGCTGTTGCATAATGAGTGACTACACTGCTTGGGGTCATTTCTGCAGGGGAAGCAGAGGCTATTGTATGATGAGTGATTGTGCATCATGAGAGGTAGCACTGTTTGAGATATTTTCTGCAGTGGAAGTAGATGACATACCATGAGTGACTGCGTTGTTGGCATTGTTTTTGCAGTAGAAGTAGATGCTATTACATCATGAGTGACTGTGCTGTTTGCTGTTGTTTCTGCAGTGGAAGTAGAGGCTATTGCATCAAGAGTGGCTGCACTATTTGGGGTTGTTTCTGTACCGGAAGTAGAGGCTATTGCATCACAAGTGACTGCACTGTTTTTGGGTTGTTTCTGCAGTAGAAGTAGAGACAACTGCATCACAAGTGGCTGCACTGTTTGAGGTCATTTCTCTAGTGGAGGTAGTGGCTATTGCACCATGAGTGACTACACTGTTAGGGGTTGCTTCTGCTGTGGAAGTAGATGCTATTGCATCATGAGTGACTGCGTTGTTTGGGGTTGTTTCTGCAGTGTATTTAGATCATATTTCATTATGATTTACTGTGCTGTTTGGGGTTGTTTATGCAGTGGAAGTACAGGCTATTGCATCATTAGTGACTGGACATCATAAGTAGCTGAACTGTTTGGGGTTGTTTCTGCAGTGGAAGTAGAGACTATTGCATCATGAGTGGTGGCACTGTTTGGGGTTGTTTCTGCAGTGGAGGCAGAGGCTATTGCATCATGAGTGACTGCACTGTTTGGGGTTGTTTCTGCTGTGGTAATCGAAGCTATTGCATCATGATGGGCTGCACTGTTTGATGTTTTTTCTGAAGTGTAAGGAGTGGCTATTGGATCATGGGAGATTGCATTGTTTGAGTGTTTTTCTGCAGTGTAAGTAGATGAGTGACTGCTATTGCTTGGAGTTGTTTCTGCAGTGGAAGTCGAGGCTATTGCATGGTAAGTGACTGCTTCATAAGTAGCAGCTGCATTATTTAGTGTTGTTTCTGTAGTGAAAGTGGATGCTATTGCATCAAGAGTGTCTGCGTTGTTTGGGGTTATTTCTGAGTGGAAGTAAATGTTATTTTATCATGAGTTACAGTTCTATTTGGGGTTGTTTCTGCAGTGAAAGTAGAGTCTGTTGCATCACAAGTGTCTTCACTGTTTGGGGTTGTTTCTGCAGAGGAAGTAGAGGCTATTGCATCATGAGTGACTGTTCATCATAAGTGTCTGTACTGTTTGGGGTTGTTTCTGCAGTGGAAATCAATGCTATTGCATCATGAGTGACTGCACTGCTTGGGGTTGTTTCTACAGAGTAAGTAGAGGCTATTGCATCATGAGTGACTGTGCATCATGAGTGGCTGCACTGTTTGGGGTTGTTTCTGCAGTGGACGTAGGTGCTATTGCATCTTGACTGACAGCATTGTTTATTGTTGTTTCTGAAGTGGAAGTAGGTGTAACTGCATCATGAGTGACTGCATTGTTTGTGGTAATTTCTGTCGTGGAAATAGATGCTATTGCATCATGAGTGACTGTGTAGTCTGATGTTGTTTCTGCAATATAAGAAGAGGCAATTCCATCATGAGTGCCTGCACTGCTTGGTGTTGTTTCTGCAGTGGAAGCAGAGGCTATTGCATCATGAGTGGCTGCACAGTTCAGGGGTCTTTCTGCAGCAGAAGTAGAGGTTATTGTATCATGAGTGACTGCACTGTTTGGGTTTGTTTCTGCCATGGAAATAGAAGCTATTGTATCATGAGTGACTGCACTGTTTGAGTTTTTTTCTGCAGTGTAAGCATAGGCTACTGGATCATGGCAGACTGCATTGCTTGGGGTTGTTTCTGCAGTGGAAGTAGAGGCTGTGGCATGATGAGTGACTGCATTATGAGTAGCAGCTGCACTATTTGTTGTTGTTTCTCCAGTCTAAGTGGATGCTATTGCATCAAGAGTGACTGTGTTGTTTGGGGTTATCTCTGCAGTGAAAATAGAATGTTATTTAATCATGAGTGACTGTGCTGTTTGGGGTTGTTTCTGCAGTGGAAGTAGGAGCTGTTGCATCAGAAGTGACTTCACTGTTTGGGATGGTTTCTGCAGTGGAAGTGGAGGCTATTGTATCATGATTGACTGTGCATCATGAGTGGCTCCACTGTTTAGGGTTGTTTCTCAAGTGAAAGTAGATGCTATTGCATAATGGGTGACTGCACTCTTTTGGGTAGTTTTTGCATTGGCAGTAGATGCTATTGCATGATGAGTGACTGCACTGTTTGGGGTTATTTCTGCAGTGAAAGTAGAGGCTATTTCATCATGAGTGCCTGCACTATTTGGGGTTGTTTCAGCAATTGAGGTAGATGCTATTGTATCATAAGTGACTGCATTGTTTCAGGTTGTTTCTGCAGTGTGAGTAGAGGCTTTTGCATCATTATCAGTGACTGTGCATCATGAGTGGCTGCACTGTTTGGGGATGTTTCTGAAGTGGAAATAGACGCTATTGAGTCATGAATGACTGTGTTGTCCGGGGTTGTTTCTGCAGTGGAAATAGAGGCTACTGCATCATGGGTGACTGCACTGCTTGGGTTGTTTCTGCAGTGGAAGTAGAGGCTATTGCAGCATGAGTGGCTGCACTGTTTGGGATTCCTTCTGCAGTAGAAAAAGAAGCTATTGTATCATGAGTGACTGCACTGTTTGTGTTTGTTTCTGCAGTGGAAGTAGTAGTAGTAGTAGTAAAACCTTTATTTTTTTACAGGATAGTAGGTGGTCTGTATTCACATCATTAGGACAAAGTCCTATTTTCAAGATGGTCCTGTGATTTAAAATATTGTTTCATAAACAAAATATACACATGACAACATTCCACAAGATGACAAATATTCAATTTAAATATCGTCATTACAAAACTACATAACCTCTTACGCCACGACACACAAATAACAAGTATTAAATATAATCCTACAGCCCAGTATTATAAAAGCACTCTGGTCAAACAAATAATTTATCCATAACACTCACATTTTGTCTTTAATTCTATTTTTAAAATAGATGAAAGCACTTTAATGCTTTCATACTGTTTTCCTATAATTGTTTTTAAGGAACTCCATAATCTATTCATAATTATTGGGAATCGCATATTATTTATGTATACTTATTTATGCATACTTATTTTTCAGTTTAGGGAACTCAAAACTTCTAATACTCAAAATTCTCATGTTATAAACATATGATTTTTTTTCCAATTTTTCATAAAGATACTCTGGTAGTTTTGAATTTACCACTTTATATATCTGTTTTGCCCAAAATAATTTCCTTTTACTTTCCTGAGCCAACCAACCCAATTCCTCTTGTAATTTACAATGATGTTCACGATAGTCGTTTCTTAATACAAATTGAGCTAAACGGTTATACATCACATCAATTTTAGATAACAAACGTTTTGTAGCTAAACTGTACACATGGCTATAGTACTCTAACATGGGGAGAATAAGTTGGTTTATTATGGTCACCCTCATTACTCTATTTATACAAAAACTAGACCACCTAAATGCCCCCAGTTTTTTATTTATCTTAGATAATGTATTAGTTATATGAAAATCAAATTTTAACTGATTATCAAACCAGACCCCAAGATATTTATATTCCAAAATGTGGGTCAATATTTCATTTTGTGGTGTTTTAATTTGGATTTGTTTATTTCTTTCATTCAAATCTTTTCCCTCCTTTTGAAATATCATAATTTTTTTTTTACTATTAACTATTAATCCCGAGTCAGATAGCCATGTACACAGCCTAGTGAAATCTATCTGAAGGTGCACTTCCATAAGCTCTGGGATTTTACTCCTAGAGATCAGGATCATATCATCTGTGTATAAACAAACACTAGAATTTTTTACATTTTTCAACTAACTGATTTATATATTTAAGAAAAAGGGTTCACCCTAAAATTGAGCCCTGGGGCACTCCTCACTTTACCAGGGCTTTATCTGAAAATATGCCATCAATATACACCTGTTGGGTTCTATTTCCTAAGTAGGACTTAAACCAATTTAATGAATTTTCCCCGATTCCCAGTTCTTCTAAGCGTTCCCCCAGCAGGTCATGGGCCACTGTATCAAAAGCCTTGGATAAATCCACGAACACCATGCCCATCAACAGGGCATCCTCCAATTTAGAAGCTATAATATCCACCATGTCGGTGAGCATGGTGCCCATGGAGTATCCCTTGCGAAATCCCGACTGGTATTTTGTTAATATGGAGTACTGTTCCAAATAATCAGTGAGTTGTTTCTGAACCAATTTCTCCATAACCTTAGAGAGTCCTGATAGTAAGGCGATAGGCCTATAATTAGTCGGAACAAAATTGTCCCCTCCCCTTTATAAAGAGGAATAATCTTTGCATTCTTCCATGTGCTAGGAAATATTCCCTCCTTTAGACTCCAGTTAAAAAGTTTAGTTATTACTGGGGCAGTAACCTGAAGAGAATCTCTGAGAAAACAATTTTCTATATAACCCAAACCAAATGCTTTTTTTTAATTTAAGTTTTCTTATTTCTTCCTTTACCTGTTTACATGAAAAATATTTAAATCTAAATTTTGGTTCATTACTATTTTTAATATTGTTTTTCCCTAAAATAGACTGAGGAATATTTAAATCTGGCAATTCTACAAAATAATTATTTAAGATATTTGCAGATTGTCTAATGGGCTGTAAAATGCCTCTATTTACCATTTCAACTGGGGATTTTACATTTACTAAAGCATCAAAGGATTTTAACAAAGTCCAACATTTTTTTGGGATCAGTGGTCTCTTTAGTTTTGGTTTTATAATATTTATGTTTGGCTTTCCTTATTTGAAATTTCAAAGAGTTTCTAGCTTTTTTATATTTATCCTAGTCTTCTGCTCTTAATGATTTTCCTGCAATTTTCCATAACCTATCTTTCCCTCTAATTAACTTTTAATTTTTTTCTGTTACCCAAGGAACATGAGTTTTCCTCTGTACCATTGATTTGAGAGGGGCCATCTCATTGTAAACCTCAAGAAACCATTTAGAAAATTCCATAATTGCCAGGTCTAAGGAAGAAATCAAAAATAATCTTTGCCATTTTATAGAAGCTAGTCTGGCCAAAAAAGCATCTTTGTTACATTTTTTAAAACACCTCCTTTTAATCTTTAAAGGGACCTGACCTACAAAGATGTGTTTCCCTATAGGATTAAAAATACAACTTATTGAACTATGATCTCCCAAAATTGGTTGCTTCACCTCCAGTTCTTGAACTGATATATCTGTTGTGACAAAAATTAAATCCAACATGTTACCTATACTATTTTGAGAAGTTTTTCTAGTTGGAAATACTACTTTTTGTTCCACATTTAAAATTTTAAAGAATCTTTGTAATGCAATCCCACAAGGTTTGCCCCAGGCTGCATTGAAATCCCCTATTAATAGCAATTCAAAACCCATAGTATTAGTCTGGATGACCAAGGCTAATTTTTCAAATGCTCCAATAGGAGACTTCAGAGGGGCATAAACAACCCCCACAACAAGGGCAAACTTGTGAATCTTTATTAATAGACAATCAGAAAGCCCTATTTGACCAGCAAACAATATTGTTGTTTGCCCCAGTTCTTCTTTAGTAAATAGTAAACCACACCTTTTTACCTACCCTATCTAATCGATGACCAAAAAATCCTTCTGGTTCAACTTCCCTAGTGTGTATATTATTTGTTAACCAAGATTCAGTTAAAGCAACCAGATCTGGGGACTCAGTGGCTGTCCAAGATTTAAGTACGTCCAGCTTATTTTTCAAACATCATATATGATTTTAAACTTAATTTTAATTTCTGGTCCTGGATTAATTTCAATATCCCCTCCCATCACCAAGACAACTAATAAACAATTTGACAATTTTTGTTTATCCAAGCCTACTGCAAAAGTAACACGTGCTCTCATTTTTAATTGGCTTCTAATCTTTGCAAATTAATTTCTCCCATTTATTTTATCCCTGTTTCCTCTAGTTATTAAACTTTTTCTGGGGTCTGAAACAAGCCAAATCTCCAGAGCCAAAGCACTTGAAATTTCAGTTACTTGGGGAATTGAAACCTTCACAACAAGCATACATAAAATAATGCCATAAAACATAAACCTAACACATAAATCCATTTTAAATTTCTATTCCACAAACTATCAGACCCTCCCTATTACAATTAAGATAATTAACTTGAGCAGTATTTCACTACTCAATAACCAAACTTTGTATGCTCAAATATTTATTAAACTTAACTCGTAGGCTGATTTCTCTTCCGAGTGGCGCTCGCACCACTTACACTCGCGCAGTGTAGCATGAGTGTTTAAATATGTCCTGCCCCTTCCTCTTGCTGACACAGTCCTCTGGTCCCCTTCTTCACTCAGCTGGGCTTGGGGAAGTAGTAAATGTAGAGGGCTTACCAGAAGGAGCAATGGCACAAGTTCAACACCACATTTTACTTGCTTAGCAGTGTTACAGCAGTTACGGCAGCTGAAAAACAGCTGATGAAAGTTCTGCAGTGTAGCACAAGTGTTTAAATATGTCCTGCTCTCCCTCTTGCTGATGCAGTCCTCCAGTCCCCTCCTTCACTCAGCTGGGCTTGGGGAAGTAGTAAATGTAGAGGGCTTACCAGAAGGAGCAATGGCACAAGTTCAACACCATTTGGAGTTGTTTATTCAGTGGAAGTAGAGGATATTGCATCACAAGTGAATGCACTGTTTGGTGTTGTTTCTGCAGTACAAGTAGAGACTATTGGATCATGAGTGGCTGCACTGTTTGGGATTGTTTCTGCAGTGGACATAGATGCTTTGCGTAATGATTGGCTGCACTGTTTGGGGTTGTTTCTGCATTGTAAATAGAGGCTATTGCAGCATGAGTGATTGCACTGTTTGGGTTTGTTTCTGTAGTGGTAGTAGATGCTATTGCATCATGGGTGGGTATACTGTTTGGGGTTGTTTCTGCAGTGGAAGTAGATACTATAGCATCATGAGTGACTGCACTGTTTGACATTGTTTCTGCAGTGGAAGTATAGGCTTTTGCATCATGAGTGACTGTGCATCATGTGTGGCTGTTCTGATTGGGGTTGTTTCAACAGTGGAAATAAATGCTATTGCATCATCAGTGACTGTACTGTTTGGGGTGCTTGAAGTGGAAGGAGAGGTTATTGCATCATGAATGACTGCACTACCTGGGGATATTTCTGTAGTGAAAGTAGATGCTATTGCATCATGAGTGACTGCTCTGCTTGGGTTGTTTCAGCAGTGGAAGTAGAGGCTATTGCATCAAGACTGGCTGTACTGTTTAGGGTTGTTTTAGCAGTTTAAGTAGAAATCATTGTGTCACAGGTGACTTCACTTTCCTGGCTCATTTCTGCAGTAGAAGTAGAGACTAGTGCATCCTAAGTGGCTGTACTGTTTGAGGTTCTTTATGCAGTGCAGGTAGAGGCTCTTGCATCATAAGTGACTGCTCTTTTTAGGGATATTTCTTCAGTGGAAGTAGAGGCTATTGGCTCATGAGTGGCTGTACAGTTTGGGGTTGTTTCTGCAGTGGAAGTAGATGCTAATGCATCGGAGTGACTGTGCATTGCTTGGGGTTGTTTCTGCAGTGGAAGTAGAGGTTATTGCATAATGAGTGACTGTGCATCATGAGTAGCTGCACTGTTTCAGGTTTTCCTGCACTGGAAGTAGATTCTATTGCATCATGAGTGACTGCGTTGTTTGTGGTTATTTATGGAGTGAAAGTGGATATTATTGCATCATGAGTGACTGTCTTGTTTGGAGTTGTTTCTGTAGGGGTAGTAGAGTCTTCTGCATCATGAGTTACTGTGCATCATGAGTGGCTGTAATGTTTGGGATTCTTCCTGCAGTGGAAGTAGAGGCTATTGCATCATGCGTGACTGCACTCTTTGGGGTTGTTTCTGCAATGGTGGTAGAGGATGTTGCATCATGACTGCACAGTTTGGGGGTGTTTCTGCTGTGGTAATAGAAGCTATTGCATCATGATGGACTGCACTGTTTCATGTTATTTTTGCAGTGTAAGGAGAGGCTATTGGATCTGCAGTGGAAGTAGAGGTTATTACATTATGAGTGACTGCACTGTTTTGGGGTGTTTCTGCAGTGTAGGTGCAATCTTTTGCATCATGAGTTGTTAGCCTAGGGGTAGTAGAGGCTACTGCATCATGAGTTACTGTGCATCACAAGTGACTTCACTGTTTGGGGTTGTTTCTGCTGTGGTAATAGAATCTATTGTATCATGATGGACTGCACTGTTTGATGTTATTTCTGCAGTGTAAGGAGAGGCTATTGCATCATGGGAGACTGCATTGTTTGGGATTGTTTCTGCAGTGGAAGTAGAGGCTATCACATGATGAGTGACTGCACTGCTTGGGGTTGTTTCTGCAGTAGAAGTGGAGGCTATTGCATGATGAGTGTCTGCATCATGAGTAGCAGCTGCATCAAATATTACTGTGTTGTTTTGGGATATTTCTGCAATGGAAGTAAATATTATTTCATCATGAGTGACAGTTCTCTTTGGGGTTGTTTCTGCAGTGGAAGTAGAGGCTGTTGCATCACAAGTGTCTTCATTGTTTGGGGTTGTTTCAACAGAGGAAGTAGAGGCTATTGCATCATGAGTGACTGTTCTTCATGAGAGTCTGTACTGCTTGGGGTTGTTTCTGTAGTGGAAATAGATGCTATTGCATCATGAGTATCTGCATTGTTTGGGTTGTTTCTGTAGTGAAAGTAGAGGCTACTGCATCATGAGTGACTGCACTGCTTGGGGTTGTTTCTGCAGAGGAAGTAGAGGTTATTGCATCATGAGTGACTGTGCACCATGAGTGACTGCACTGTTTGGGGAGGTTTCTGCAGTGGACGTAGGTGTTATTGCATCTTGACTGACTGCATTGTTTGGGGTTGTTTCTGAAGTGGAAGTAAGTATAACTGCATCATGAATGACTGCATTGTTTGTGGTCATTTCTGCAGTGGAAATAGATGCTTGAGTAACTGGGTTGTTTGGTGTTGTTTCTGAAGTGGAAATAGACACTGTTGCATGAGGAGTGACCTCATCATGAGTAGCAGATGCACTATTTGGTGTTGTTTCTACAGTGGAAGTGAATGGAGTTGCATCAAAAGTGACTACATTGTTTAGAGTTATTTCTGCAGTGGAAGTAGATGTTATTTCATTATGAGTGACTGTGCTGTTTGAGGTTTCTTTCTGCAGTGGAAGTAGAGCATATTGCATCATGAGTGACTGTGCATCATGAGTAGATGCACTGTTTGGAGTCATTTCTGCACTGGAAGTGGATGCCATTGAATCAAGAGTGACTGTGTTGTTTGGTGTTATTTCTGCAGAGAAAGTAGATGTTATTCCATCATGAGTGACTGAACTGCTTGGGCTTTTTTCTGCAGTGGAAGTAGAGGTTATTGCATCAAGAGTGGCTGTTTTGTTTGGGGTTGTTTCTGCAGTGGAAGTAGAGGATATTCTGTCACATATGACTGCACTGTTATGGCTTGTTTCTGCAGTATAGGTAGAGACTATTGCATCATAAGTGACTGCTCTATTTGGGTTTTTTTCTCCAGTGGAAGTAGAGGCTATTGGATCATGGGTGGCTGCCCTGTTTG
This sequence comes from Neoceratodus forsteri, assembly GCA_016271365.2. Classification (NCBI taxonomy): domain Eukaryota; kingdom Metazoa; phylum Chordata; order Ceratodontiformes; family Ceratodontidae; genus Neoceratodus; species Neoceratodus forsteri. The sequence goes on from CM028130.1 coordinate 868,805,122, forward strand.
GTGTCGTTACTGAAGTGTAAGTAGAGGCTATTGCATCATGATTAACTGCACTACTTGGGGTAATTTCTGCTGGGGTGGCAGAGGCTTTTGCAGCATGAATCACTGTGTATCATGAGTGGCTGAACTGTTTGGTGGTGTTTCTGCAGTGGAATTAGATACTGTTGCATCATGCATCACTGCATTGTTGGGGTTGTTTCTGCTGTGGAAGAAGATGCTATTTCATCCTGAGTAACTGTGCTGTTTGGGGTTGTTTCTGCAGTGGAAGTAGAGGCTATTGCATCATGAGTGACTGCGCATCAAGAGTGGCTGCACAGTTTGGGGTTGCTTTTGCAGTGGAAATAAAGGCTTCTGCATCACAAGTGACTGCACTGTTTTTAAGTTGTTTCTGCAGCAGAAGTAGAGACAATTGTATCATAAGTGGCTGCACTGTTTGAGGTTGTTTCTGCAATATAGGTAGAGGCTAGTGCACCATTAGTGACTGCGTTGATTGGGGTTGTTTCTGCAGTGGAAATAGATGTTATTTCATCATGAGTGACTGTGCTGTTTGGGTTTTTTTCTGCAGTGGAAGTAGAGGCTATTGCAGCATGAGTGACTGTGCATCATGAGTAGCTTAACAGTTTGTGATTGTTTCTACAATGGAAGTAGAGGCTATTGCATCACAAGTGATTTCACTGATTGGGGTTGTTTCTGCAGTGAAAGTAGAGACTATTGCATCATGAGTGACAGTGTTGTTTAGGGTTGTTCCTGCAGTGGAAGTAGAGGCTATTGTGTTATTGGTGACTGCGCATCATGAGTGGCTGCACTGTTTGGAATTGTTTCTGCAGTGGAAGTAGAGGCTATTGCATCACAAGTGACTGCATTGTTTGGTGTTGTTTCTGCAGTAGAAGTAGAAGCTATTGGATAATGGGTGACTGCACTGTTTGGGGTTGTTTCTGCAGTGAAAGTAGATGTCACTGAATCATGAGTGACTGCATTGTTTGAGTTATTTTCTGCAGTGGAAGTAAATGCTATTGCCTCATGAGTTGCTGTACATCATGAGTAGCTGCCCTAGTTCATGTTGTTTCTGCAGTAGAAGCAGATGCTATTGCATCCTTAGTGACAACGTTGTTTTTTTTTTTTCTGCAGTTGAAGTAAATGCTGTCACATCATGAGTTACTGTGCTATTTGGGGTTATTTCTGCAGTGGTAGTAGAGACTATTGCATCATGGGTTACTGTGCATCATGAGTGGCTGCATTATTTGGGGTTCATTCTGCATTGAAAATTGAGGGTCTTGTATCATGAGTGACTGCACTGTTTGGGGTTGTTTCTGTAGTAGAAGCAGATGCTATTGCATCCTTAGTGACAGCATTGTTTGGGTTTTTTGCTGTTTTGGAAGTAGAAGCTATTGCATCATGAGTGGGAATACTGTTTGGGGTTGTTTCTACAGTGGAAGTAGAGGCTATTACCTCACAAGTGACTTCAGCAATTGGGGTTATTTCTGCAGTGGAAGTAGAGGCTATTGCATAATGAGCGACTGCACTGGTTGGGGTTCTTTCTGCTATGGAAATAGAAGCTATTGCATCATGAGTGACTGCACTGTTTGAGGATATTTCTGCAGTGTAAGAAGAGGCAATTTGATCACCGGAGACTGCATTGTTTGGGGTTGTTTCTGCAGTGGAAGTAGAGTCTATTAGATCATGAGTGAGTGTGCATCATGAGTGGCTGCACTATTTGGGGTTATTTCTGCAGGGGAAGCAGATGCTATTTCATCATGAGTGACTGTGCTGTATGGGGTTGTTTCTCCAGTGTTTTGATTGGATATTGCATCATGGGTGACTGCAGACCATGAGCTGCTACACCATTTCTAGTTGTTTATGCAATGGAATTAGAGGCTACTGCATCACAAGTGACTGCACTGTTTGGTGTTGTTTCTGCAGTAGAAGTAGAAACTATTGGATCCTGTGTGCTGCACTTTTTGGGGTTGCTTATGCAGTGGAAGTAGATTCTTTGCATAATGACTGGCTGCACTGTTTTGGGTTGTTTCTACATTGGAAGTAGGGGCTATTGCAGCATGAGTGACTGCACTGTTTGGGTTTGTTTCTGTTTTGGAAGTAGAAGCTATTGCATCATGAGTGGGAATACTGTTTGGGGTTGTTTCTACAGTGGAAGTAGAGGCTATTGCCTCACAAGTGACTTCAGCAATTGGGGTTATTTCTGCAGTGGAAGTAGAGGCTATTGCATAATGAGCGACTGCACTGGTTGGGGTTCTTTCTGCTATGGAAATAGAAGCTATTGCATCATGAGTGACTGCACTGTTTGAGGATTTTTCTGCAGTGTAAGAAGAGGCAATTTGATCACTGGAGACTGCATTGTTTGGGGTTGTTTCTGCAGTGGAAGTAGAGTCTATTAGATCATGAGTGAGTGTGCATCATGAGTGGCTCCACTGTTTGGGGTTATTTCTGCAGGGGAAGCAGATGCTATTTCATCATGAGTGACTGTGCTGTATGGGGTTGTTTCTCCAGTGTTTTGATTGGATATTGCATCATGGGTGACTGCAGACCATGAGTTGCTACACCATTTCTAGTTGTTTATGCAATGGAATTAGAGGCTACTGCATCACAAGTGACTGCACTGTTTGGTGTTGTTTCTGCAGTAGAAGTAGAAACTATTGGATCCTGTGTGCTGCACTTTTTGGGGTTGCTTATGCAGTGGAAGTAGATACTTTGCATAATGACTGGCTGCACTGTTTTGGGTTGTTTCTACATTGGAAGTAGGGGCTATTGCAGCATGAGTGACTGCACTGTTTGGGTTTGTTTCTGTTTTGGAAGTAGAAGCTATTGCATCATGAGTGGGAATACTGTTTGGGGTTGTTTCTGCAGTGGAAGCAGATGCTATTGCATCATGAGTGACTGCACTGTTTTACATTGTTTCTGCAGTGTAAATAGAGGCTTTTGCATCATGAGTGACTGTGCACCATGTGTGGCTGCACTGTTTGGGGTTGTTTCTGCAGTGGAAATAAATGCTAATGCATCATTAGTGACTGAGCTGTTAGGGGTTCTTCCTGCCGTGGAAGGAGAGGCTATTGCATCATGAGTGACTGCACTACTTGCAGATCTTTCTGTAGTGGAAGTAGATGCTATTGCATCATGAGTGACTGCACTGCTTGGGTTTTTTCTGCAGTGGAAGTAGAGGCTATTACATCAAGAGTGGCTGCACTGTTTGTGGTTGTTGTTGCATTGGAAGTAGAAACCATTGTGTTACAGGTGACTGCAGATTTCAGGCTCATTTCTACAGTAGTAGTAGCGACTACTGCAACATAAGTGGCTGCACTGTATGAGGTTCTTTCTGCAGTGGAGGTAGAGGCTATTGCATCATGAGTGACTGTGCATCATGAGTAGCAGCACTGTTTCTGTTTTTTCTGCAGTGGAAGTAGACTCCATTGCCTCATGAGTGACTGCATTGTTTGTTGTTATTAATGGAGTGAAAGTAGATGTTATTGCAACATGAGTAACTGTCCTGTTTGGATTTGTTTCTGTAGGGGCGTTAGAGGCTACTGCTTCCTGAGTTACTGTGCATCATGAGTGGCTGCAATGTTTGGGGTTCTTCCTCCAGTGGAAGTAGAGGCTATTGCATCATACGTGACTGCATTCTTAGGGGTTGCTTCTGCAATGGAAGTAGAGGCTATTGCATCATGAGTGGCTGCACTGTTTGGTGTTGTTTCTGCAGTGAACGTAGATGGTATTGCAATGTGAGTGACTGTGCATCATGAGTGACTGCACTATTTGTTGTTGTTTCTGCATTGGCAGTAGAAGCTATTGCATCATGAGTGACTGCACTTTTTGGGGGTTGTTTCTGCTGTGGATATAATAGCTATTGCATCATGAGAAACTGCAGTGTTTAAGTTTATTTCTGCAGAGTAAGCAGAGGCTATTGGATCATGCAAGACAGCATCGTTTGAGGTTGTTTCTGCAGTGGATGTAGAGGCTATTTAACAATGAGTGAGTATGCATCATAAGTGGCTGCTCTGTTTGGGGATGTTTCTGCAGGGGAAGTAGATGCTTCTTCATCATAAGTGACAGTGCTGCTTGGGGTTGTTTCTGCAGTGGAAGTAGAGGCTATTGCGTTATTGGTGACTGCACATCATGAGTGGCTGCACCATTTGGAATTGTTTCTGCAGTGAAAGAAGTGGCTATTGCATCACAAGAGACTGCATTGCTTGGTGTTGTTTCTGCAGTAGAAATAGAAGCTATTGGATAATGGGTGACTGCTCTGTTTGTGTTTGTTACTGCAGTGAAAATAGATGCTATTGCATCATGAGTGACAGTATTGTTTGCGTTATTTTCTGCAGTGGAAGTAATGCTAGTGCTTCATGGGTGACTGTGCATCGTGAGTTGCTGCCATAGTTTGGGTTGTTTCTGCAGTAGAAGCAGATGCTATTGCATCATTAGTGACAGTGTTGCTTGGATTTTTTTCTGCAGTGGAAGAAATGCTATTGCATGATGTGCTATTTGGGTTATTATTTCTGCAGTGGTAGTAGAGGCTATTGCATTAGGGGTTACTGTGCATCATGAGTGGCTCCACTATTTGGGGTTCTTTCTGCATTGGAAATTGAGGCTCTTGAATCATGAGTAACTGCACTGTTTGGGGTTGTTTCTGCAGTGGAAGTAGATGCTATTGCATCTTGACTGACTGCATTGTTTGGGGATGTTTCTGAAGTGGAAGTAGGTGCATCTGTATCATGAGTGACTGTGCTTCATGAGTGGCTGCACTGTTTGGATTTTTTTCTACAATGGAAGGAGATGCTAATGCATAATGAGTGGCTGCCCTGTTTGGAGATGTTTCTGTATTGGAAGTAGAGGCTATTGCATCATGAGTGACTGCACTCTTTGGGTTTGTTTCTGCAGTGGAAGTAGAGGCTATTGCATCATGAATGACTGCACATCATGAGTAGATGCACTGTTTGGGGTCGTTTCTGTACTTTAAGTAGATGCCAATGAATCAAGAGTGACTGCATTGTTTGGTGTTATTTCAGCAGTGAAAGTAGATGTTATTCCATGAGTAGCTGAACTGCTTGGGTTATTTTCTGCTGTGGAGGTAGAGGCTAATGCATCAAAAGTGGCTACTCTGTTTCAGGTTGTTTCTGCAACAGAAGTAGAGGCTATTGCATCACAAGTGACTGCATTGTTTTTATGTTATTTCTGCAGTAGGTAGAAGTAGAGACAATAGCATCATACAGTAAGTGGCTGCACTGTTTGAGATTGTTTCTGCAGTATAGGTAGAGGCTAGTGCACCATTAGTGACTGCATTGTTTGGGGTTGTTTCTGCAGTGGAAATAGATGTTATTTCATCATGAGTGACTGTGCTGTTTGGGTTTTTTTCTGCAGTGGAAGTAGAGCTATTGCATCATGAGTGACTACGCATCATGAGTAGCTGCCCTAGTTTGGGTTGTTTCTGCAGTAAAAGCCGATGCTATTGCATCGTTAGTGACAGCATTGTTTGTTTTCTTCTCTGCAGTGGAAGTAAATGCTATTGCATCATGAGTGTCTGTGCAATTTGAGGTTGTTTCTGCAGTGGATGAAAAGGCTATTTAACTATGAGTGAGTATGCATCTTAAGTGGCTGCTCTGTTTGGGGATGTTTCTGCAGGGGAGGTAGATGCTTTTTCATCATGTGTGACAGTGCTGCTTGGGGTTATTTCTGCAGTGGAAGTAGAGGCTATTGCATTATTGGTGACTGCACATCATGAGTGGCTGCACCGTTTGGAATTGTTTCTGCAGTGGAAGTAGAGGCTATTGTATAATGGGTGACTGCACTGTTTGTGTTAGTTTCAGCAGTGAAAGTAAATGCTATTGCATCATGAGTGACAGTGTTTTTTGCATTATTTTCTGCAGTGGAAGTAATGCTAGTGCCTCATGAGTGACTGTGCATCATGAGTTGCTGCCCTAGTTCAGGTTGTTTCTGCAGTAGAAGCAGATGCTATTGCATCATTAGTGACAGCATTGTTTGGGTTTTTTTCTGCAGTGGAAGAAATGCTATTTCATGATGTGCTATTTGGGTTAATATTTCTGTAGTGGAAGTAGAGGCTATTGCATTAGGGGTTACTGTGCATCATGACTGGCTCCAGTATTCAGGGTTCTTTCTGCATTGGAAATTGAGGCACTTGAATCATTAGTGACTGAACTGTTTGGGGCTGTTTCTGTTGTGGACATAGAGGCTATTGCATCATGAGTGACTGTACTGTTTGGGGTTGTTTCTGCAGTGGAAGTAGATGCTATTGCATCTTGACTGACTGCATTTTTTGGGGATGTTTCTGAAGTGGAAGTAGGTACATCTGCATCATGAGGAACTGTGCATCATGAGTGGCTGCACTGTTTGGATTTTTTTCTACAGTGGAAGGAGATGCTAATGCATAATAAGTTGCTGCCTTGTTTGGAGATGTTTCTGTATTGGAAGTAGAGGCTATTGCATCATGAGTGTCTGCACTCTTTTTGTTTGTTTCTGCAGTGGAAGTAGAGGCTATTGCATCATGAGTGACTGTGCATCATGAGGGGCTTCACTGTTTGCGGTTCCTCCTGCAGTGGAAATAGAGGCTACTGCGTCTTGAGTGACAGCACTTTTTTGGGTTGTTTCTGCTGTGAAAGTAGAGGCTATTCCATTGTGAATGACTGTGCATCATTAGTGGCTGCACTGTTTGGAGTTGTTTCTGCAGTGAAAGAAGAGGCGATTGCATAACAGGTGGCTGCACTGTTTGGTGTTGTTTCTGCAGTAGAAGTAGAAGTTATTATATCATAGGTGACTGCACTGCTTGGGGTTGTTTCTGCAGTTAAAGTAGAGGCTAAGGCATCATGACTGACTATGTTGTTTTGTTTTTTTTCTGCAGTGGAAGTAAATGCTATTGCATCATGAGTGAATGTGCATTATTAGTAGCTGCACTGGTTTGGGTTGTTTCTGCAGTGGAAGCAGATGCTATTGCATCATGAGTGAGTGCGTTGTTTGGGTTTTTATGCAGTGGAAGTAAGTGCTATAGCATCATGAGTGACTGAGGTGTTTGGGATTATTTCTGCAGTGTTAGTAGAGGCTATTGTATCATGGGTTACTGTGCATCATGAGTCACTGCACTGTTTGGGATTCTTTCTGCATTGGAAATAGTGGCACTTATATCATTAGTGACTGCACTGTTTGGGGTCTCTGCAGTGGATGTAGGGGCTATTGCATCATGAGTGACTGCACTGTTTGGGGTTGTTTCCGCAGTGGAAGTAGATGCTATTGCATCTTGACAGACTGCATTGTTTGGGGTTGTTTCTGAAGTGGAAATAGATGCATCTGCATCATGAGTGACAGTTCTTCATGAGTGGCTGTACTGTTTGGAGTTGTTTCTGCAGTGGAAATAGAGTCTATTGCATCATGTGTGGCTGCACTGTTTGGGGTTGTTTCTGCAGTGGAAGTAGATGCTTTGCATAATGAGTGACTGCACTGTTTGGGTTTGTTTCTGCAGTGGAAGTAGAATCTATTGCATCATAAGTGGCTATACTGTTTGGGGTTGTTTCTGCACTGGAAGAAGATACTATTGCATCATGAGTGACTGCACAGTTTGACATTGTTTCTGCAGTGGAAGTAGAGGCTTTTGCATCATGAGTGACTGTCACCATGTGTGGCTGCACTTTTTGGGGTTGTTTCTGCAGTGGAAGTAGATGCTATTGCATCATGAGTGACTGTGTTGTTTTGGGTTGTTTTTGCAGTGGAAGTAGAGGCTATTGCGTTATGAGTGACTGAATGGCTTGGGGAAGGTTCTGCAGTGGACACAGAAGCTATTCTGTCAAGAGTGACTGCACTGCCTGGTGTTTTTTCTGCAGTGGAAGTAGAGGCTATTGCATTAAGAGTGGCTGCACTGTTTGGGGTTGTTTCTGCAGTGGAAGTAGAGGCTATTGCATCACAGGAAACTGCACTGTTAGGAGTTGTTTCTGCAGTTGATGTAGAGGCTATTGGATCATGAGTGACTGTGCATCATGAGTGGCTGCACTGTTTGGGGTTGTTTCTGCAGTGGAAGTAGATGCTATTGCATCGTGAGTGACTGCACTGCTTGGGGTTATTTCTACAGAGGAAGTAGAGTTTATTGCCTCATGATTGACCGTGCATCAAGAGTAGCTTCACTGTTTCAGGTTTTTCTGTAGTGGCAGTAGATGCTATAGCATCATGAGTGACTGCATTGTTGGTGGTTATTTGTGGAGTGAAAGTAGATGCTATTGCATCATAAGTGACTGTGCAGTTTGAGGTTGTTTCTGTGGGGTAGTAGAATCTTCTACATCATGAATGTCTTTGCATTGTGAGTTTCTGCACTGTTTGGGTTTTTTCCTGCAGTGGAAGTAGAGGCTATTGCATCATGAGTGACTGGGCATCAAGAGTGGCTGCCCTGTTTTTAGTTGTTTCTGCAGTGGAAGTAGATGCTATTACAACATGAGTGACTGTGCATCATGAGTGGATGTACTGTTTGGGGTTGTTTCTACAGTGGAAGTAGAGGCTATTGCCTCACAAGTGACTTCACCAATTGGGGCTATTTCTGCAGTGGAAGTAGAGACTATTACATCATGAGTGACTGCACTGGTTGGGGTTCTTTCTGCTATGGAAACAGAAGCTATTGCATCATGAGTGACTGCACTGTTTGAGGATATGTCTGCAATGTAAGCAGAGGCAAATTGATCACGTGAGACTGCATTGTTTGGGGTTGTTTTACAGTGGAAGTAGAGTCAATTAGATCATGAGTGAGTCTGCATCATGAGTGGCTGCACTTTTTGGGGTTGTTTCTGCAGGGGAAGTAGATGCAATTTCATCACGAGTGACTGTGCTCTTTGGGGTTGTTTCTCTAGTGTATTTAGGGGCTATTGCATCATGGCTGACTGCACATCATGAGTTGCTACACCATTTGGAGTTGTTTATGCATTGGAAGTAGAGGCTATTGCATCACCAGTGACTTCACTGTTTGGTGTTGTTTCTGTAGTAGAAGTAGAGACTATTGGATCATAAGTGGCTGCACTGTTTGGGGCTGTTTCTGCAGTTTAAGTAGATGCTTTGCATAATGAGTGACTGCACTGTTTGGGGTTGTTTCTTCATTAGAAGTAGAGGCTATTGCAGCATGAGTGACTGCACTGTTTGGGTGTGTTTCTATTGTGGAAGTTGAAGCTATTGCATCATGAGTGGGTATACTGTTTGTGGTCATTTCTGCAGTGGAAGTAGATACTATTGCATCATGAGTGACTGCACTGTTTCACATTTTTTATGCAGTGGAAATAGAGGCTTTTGCATCATGAGTGACTGTGCATCATGTGTGACTGCACTGTTTGCAGTTGTTTCTGCAGTGGAAATTAATGCTAATGCATCATTAGTGACTATGCTGTTTGGGGGTTTTCCTGCCGTGGAAGGAGAGGCTATTACATCATGATGACTGCACTGCTTGGGGATGTTTCTGTAGTAGAAGTAGAGGCTGTTGCATCATAAGTGGCTGCACTTTTTGATGTTCTTTCTGCAGTGGAGGTAGAGGCTATTCCATCATAAGCGACTGCTATATTTGGGGTTATTTCTGCAGATTAAGTAGAGGCTATTGGATCATGAGTGACTGCATATCATCAGTGTCTGCACAGTTTGGGGTTGTTTCTAAAGTGGAAGTAGATGTTATTGCATTGGTGTGTTTCCACTGCTTGGTGTTGTTTCTGAAGTGGAAGTAGTGGTTGTTGCATCGTAAGTGATTTTGCATCATGAGTAGCTGCACTGTTTCAGGTTTTTCTGCAGTTGAAGTAGAATCTATTGCATCATGAGTGACTGCATTGTGTGTTGTTATTTTTGGAGTGAAAGTAGATGTTATTGTATCATGAGTGAGTCTCCTGTTTGGAGTTGTTTTTGAAGGGGTAGTAGAGGCTTCTGCATCATGAGTTACTGTGCATCATTAGTGGCTGCCATGTTTGGGGTTCTTCCTGCTGTGGAAATAGAGGCTTTTGCATCATGTGTGACTGCACTTTTTGGGGTTGTTTCTGCAATAGAAGTAGAGGCTATTGCATCATGAGTGACTGTGGAACATGAGTGGCTGCACTGTTTGCGGTTGATTCTTCAGTCACGTAGATGTTATTGCAACATCAGTGACTGTGCATCATGTGTGGCTGCACTGTTTGGGGTTGTTTCTGCAGTGGAAGTAGATGCTTTGCAAAATGAGTGACTGCACTGTTTGGGTTTGTTTCTGCAGTGGAAGTAGAATATATTGCATCATAAGTGGCTATACTGTTTGGGGTTGTTTCTGCACTGGAAGAAGATACTATTGCATCATGAGTGACTGCACAGTTTGACATTGTTTCTGCAGTGGAAGTAGAGGCTTTTGCATCATGAGTGACATAGTTGATTGTTTTTTTTCTTGCCGTGGAAGTAGAGGCTATTGCATCTTGAGTGACTCCTCTGCTTGTGGTTGTTTCTGCAGTGGAAGTAGATGCTACTGCATCATGAGTGACTGTGTTGTTTTGGGTTGTTTTTGCAGTGGAAGTACAGGCTACTGCATCATGAGTAACTGAACGGCTTGGGGATGGTTCTGCAGTGGACGCAGAAGCTATTCTGTCAAGTGTGACTGCACTGCCTGGTGTTTTTCTGCAGTGGAAGTAGAGGCTATTGCATCAAGAGTGGCTGCACTGTTTGGGGTTGTTTCTGCAGTGGAAGTAGAGGCTATTGCATCACAGGAAACTGCACTGTTAGGAGTTGTTTCTGCAGTTGATGTAGAGGCTATTGGATCATGAGTGACTGTGCTTCATGAGTGGCTGCACTGTTTGGGGTTGTTTCTGCAGTGGAAGTAGATGCAGTTGCATCGTGAGTGACTGCACTGCTTGGGGTTATTTCTACAGTGGAAGTAAAGGTTATTGCATCATGAGTGACTACGTATCATGAGTAGCTGCACTGTTACAGCTTTTTCTGTAGTGGAAGTAGATGCTATAGCATCATGAGTGACTGCGTTGTTTGTGGTTATTTATGGAGTGAAAGTAGATGCTATTGCATAATAAGTGACTGTGCTGTTTGGTGGTGTTTCTGTAGGTGTAGTTGAGTCTACTGGCTCATGAGTGACTGTGCATCATGAGTTTCTGCAGTGTTTGGGTTTTTTGTGCAGTGGAAGTAGAGGCTATTACATCATGAGTGACTGGGCATCAGGAGTTGCTGCCCTGTTTTTAGTTGCTTCTGCAGTGGAAGTAGATGCTATTACAACATGAGTGACTGTGCATCATGACTGGATGCTCTGTTTGGGGTTGTTTCTACAGTGGAAGTAGAGGCTATTGCCTCATAACTGACTTCATCAATTGGGGATATTTCTGCAGTGGAAGTAGAGGCTATTGCATCATGAGTGACTGCACTGGTTGGGGTTCTTTCTGCTATGGAAACAGAAGCTATTGCATCATGAGTGACTGCACTGTTTGAGGATATTTCTGCAGTGTAAGTAGAGGCAATTTGATCATTGGAGACTGCATTGTTTGAGGTTGTTTCTGCAGTGGAAGTAGAGCCTATTAGATCATGAGTGAGTGTGCATCATGAGTAGCTGCACTGTTTGGGGTTATTTCTGCAGTGGAAGTAGATGCTATTTCATCGTGAGTGACTGTGCTATATGGGGTTGTTTTTGCAGTGTATTTAGGTGCTATTGCATCATGGGTGACTGTGGACCATGAGTTGCTACACCATTTGGAGTTGTTCATGCAGTGGAATTAGAGGGTATTGCATCACAAGTGACTGCACTGTTTGGTGTTGTTTCTGCAGTAGAAGTAGAGACTATTGGATCCTGTTTGCTGCACTTTTTGGGGTTGTTTCTGCAGTGGAAGAAGATGCTTTGCATAATGAGTGGATGCACTGTTTGTGGTTGCTTCTACATTGGAAGTAGAGGCTATTACAGAATGAGTGACTGCATTGTTTGGGTTTGTTTCTGTAGTGGAAGTAGAAGCTATTGCATCATCAGTGGAAATACTGCTCGGGGTTGTTTCTGCAGTAGATGTAGATGCTATTACATCATGAGTGACGGCACTGTTTGACATCGTTTCTGCAGTGTAAATAGAGGCTTTTGCATCATGAGTGACGGTGCATCATGTGTGGCTGCACTGTTTGGGGTTGTTTCTGAAGTGGAAATAAATGCTAATGAATCATTAGTGACTGTGCAGTTTGGGGTTCTTCCTGCCATGGAAGGAGAGGCTATTGCATCATGAGTGACTTCACTGCTTGCAGATGTTTCTGTACTGGAAGTAGATGCCATTGCATCAAGAGAGACTGCACTGTTTGCATTGTTTCTGTAGTGGAAGTAGAGGCTATTGCATCAAGAGTGACTGAGCTGTTTGGGGTTGTTTTTGCATTGGAAGTAGAAACCATTGTGTTGCAGATGACTGCACTTCTCTGGCTCATTTCTACAGTAGAAGTAGTGACTACTGCATCATAAGTGGCTGCACTGTTTGAAGTCCTTTCTGCAGTGGAGGTAGAGGCTATTACATCATAAGAGACTGCAATATTTGGGGTTATTTCTGCAGTTTAAGTAGAGGTTATTGCATCATGAGTGACTGTGCATCATGAGTAGCTGCACTGTTTCTGTTTTTTCTGCAGTGGAAGTAGACTCTATTGCATCATGAATGGCTGCATTATTTGATGTTATTTATGGAGTGAAAGTAGATGTTATTGCAACATGAGTGACTGTCCTGTTTGGATTTGTTTCTGTAGGGGAAATAGAAGCTACTGCTTCCTGAGTTACTGTGCAGCATGAGTGGCTGCAATGTTTTGGATTCTTCCTGCAGTGGAAGTAGAGGCTATTGCATCAGGAGTGACTGTGCATCATGAGTGGCTGCACTGTTTGTTGTTGTTTCTGCATTGGAAGTAGAAGCTATTGCATCATGAGTGACTGTACTTTTTGGGGTTGTTTCTGCTGTGGATATACAAGCTATTGCACCATGAGTGACTGCATTGTTTGAGGTTGTTTCTGCAGTGGATGTAAAGGCTATTTAACTATGAGTGAGTATGCATCATAAGTGGCTGCTCTGTTTGGGGATGTTTCTGCAGGGGAAGTAGATGCTTTTTCATCATAAGTGACAGTGCTGCTTGGGGTTGTTACTGCAGTGGAAGTAGAGGCTATGGCATTATTGGTGACTGCACATCATGAGTGGCTGCACCGTTTGGAATTGTTTCTGCAGTGGAAGTAGAAGCTATTGCATCACAAGAGTCTGCATTATTTAGTGTTGTTTCTGTAGTAGAAGTAGAAGCTATTGGATAATGGGTGACTGCTCTGTTTGTGTTTGTTTCAGCAGTGAAAGTAAATGCTATTGCATCACTAAGTGACAGTGTTGTTTGCATTATTTTCTGCAGTGGAAGTAATGCTAGTGCCTCATGAGTGACTGTGCATCATGAGTTGCTGCCCTAGTTCGTGTTGTTTCTGCAGTAGAAGCAGATGCTATTGCATCATTAGTGACAGCATTGTTTGGGTTTTTTTCTGCAGTGGAAGAAATGCTATTTCATGATGTGCTATTTGGGTTAGTATTTCTGCAGTGGTAGTCGAGGCTATTGCATTAGGGGTTACTGTGCATCATAAGTGGCTCCACTATTTGGGGTTCTTTCTGCATTGGAAATTGAGGCTCTTGAATCATTAGTGACTGAACTGTTTGGGGTTGTTTCTGCTGTGGACATAGAGGCTATTGCATCATGAGTGACTGCACTGTTTGGGGTTGTTTCTGCAGTGGAAGTAGATGCTATTGCATCTTGACTGACTGCATTATTTGGGGATGTTTCTGAAGTGGAATAGGTATAACTGCATCATGAGGGACTGTGCATCATGAGTGGCTGCACTGTTTGGATTTTTTCTACAGTGGAAGGAGATGCTAATGCATAATGAGTGGCTGCCCTGTTTGGAGATGTTTCTGTGTTGGAAGTAGAGGCTATTGCATCATGAGTGTCTGCACCCTTTTTGTTTGTTTTTGCAGTGGAAGTAGAGGCTATTGCATCATGAGTGACTGTGCATCATGAGTGGCTTCACAGTTTGTGGTTCTTCCTGCAATGGAAATAGAGGCTACTGCATCTTGAGTGACTGCACTTTTTTGGGGTGTTTCTGCTGTGAAAGTAGAGGGTATTCCATTGTGAGTGACTGTGCATCATTAGTGGCTGCACTGTTTGGAGTTGTTTCTGCAATGAAAGTAGAGGTGATTGCATAACAGATGACTGCACTGTTTGGTGTTTCTGCAGTAGAAGTAGAAGCTATTATATCATAGGTGACTGCACTGCTTGGGGTTGTTTCTGCAGTTAAAGTAGAGGCTAAGGCATCTTGACTGACTATGTTGTTTGGGTTTTTTCTGCAGTGAAGTAAATGCTATTGCATCATGAGTGAATGTGCATTACTAGTAGCTGCACTGGTTTGGGTTGTTTCTGCAGTGGAACTAGAGGCTATTGCATCAGAGACTGCATTGTTTACTGTTGTTTCTGCAGTAGAAGTAGAAGCTATTGGATAATGGGTGACTGCACTGTTTGTGTTTGTTTCAGCTGTGAAAGTAGATGCTATTGTACCATTAGGGACAGTGTTGTTTGTGTTATTTTCTGCAGTGGAAGAAATGCTAGTGCCTAGTGAGTGACTATGCATCATGAGTTGCTGCCCTAGTTCAGGTTGTTTCTGCAGTAGTAGCAGATGCTGTTGCATAATTAGTGACAGCGTTGTTTTTCTGCAGTGGAAGAAATTCTATTGCATGACGTGCTGTTTGGGTTATTATTTCTGCAGTGGTAGTAGAGGCTATTACATTAGGGGTTACTGTACATCATGAGTCTCTCCACTATTTGGGGTTCTTTCTGCATTGGAAATTGAGGCTCTTGAATAATGAGTGACTGAACTGTTTGGGGTTGTTTCTGCAGGGGATGTAGATGCTATTGCATCATAAGGGACTGCACTGTTTGGGAGTTGTTTCTGCAGTGGAAGTAGATGCTATTGCATCTTGACTGACTGCATTGTTTGGGGATGTTTCTGAAGAGGAAGTAGGTACATCTGCATCATGAGGGACTGTGCATCATGAGTGGCTACACTGTTGGATTTTTTTCTGCAATGGAAGGAGATGCTAATGCATAATGAGTGGCTGCCCTGTTTGGAGATGTTTCTGTATTGGAAGTAGAGGCTATTCAACATGAGTGACTGCACTTTTTGTTTGTTTCTGCAGTGGAAGTAGAGGCTATTGCATCATGAGTGACTGTGCATTATGAAGGCCTTCACTGTTTGCGGTTCTTCCTGCAGTGGAAACAGAGGCTATTGCATCATGAGTGACAGCACTTTTTTGGGTTGTTTCTGCTGTGAAAGTAGAGGCTATTCCATTGTGAGTGACTGTGCATCATTAGTGGCTGCTCTGTTTGGAGTTGGTTCTGCAGTGAAAGTAGAGGTGATTGCATAACAGGTGACTGCACTGTTTGGTGTTGTTTCTGCAGTAGAAGTAGAAGCTATTATATCATAGGTGACTGCACTGCTTGGGGTTGTTTCTGCAGTTAAAGTAGAGGCTAAACCATCATGACTGACTATGTTGTTTGGGTTTTTTTCTGCAGTGGAAGTAAATGCTATTGCATCATGAGTGAATGTGCATTATTAGTAGCTGCACTGGTTTGGGTTGTTTCTGCAGTGGAACTAGAGGCTATTGCATCACAAGAGACTGCATTGTTTACTGTTGTTTCTGCAGTAGAAGTATATGCTATTGGATAATGGGTGACTGCACTGTTTGTGTTTGATTCAGCAGTGAAAGTAGATGCTGTTGCATCTTGAGTGACAGTGTTGTTTGCGTTATTTTCTGCAGTGGAAGAAATGCTAGTGCCTCGTGAGTGACTGTGCATCATGAGTTGCTGCCCTAGTTCGGGTTGTTTCTGCAATAGAAGCAGATGCTATTGCATCATTAGTGACAGTGTTGTTTGGTTTTTTTTCTGCAGTGGAAGAAATGCTATTGCATGATGTGCCGTTTGGGATATTATTTCTGCAGCGGTAGTAGAGGCTATTGTATTAGAAGTTACTGTGCATCATGAGTGGCTCCACTACTTGGGTTTTTTTCTGCATTGGAAGTTATTATTATTTTTTTTATTTAGTTGTTTAACCAGGTATAGCACACTAAGCTGAAAGCTTTTTTACAGGAGCGACCTGGAAGCACAAGGAGGTTAAGTGACTTGCTCAGGGTCACACAGTATGCAAGTGAAAGCTGTGGGATTCAAACCCAGGTCTGGTTTGGTGGATGTCACCAGATTTTCAGCTCAGAGCCTTGGACCACCGCGCTATACTGCCTTGAATCTTGAGTGACTGAACTGTTTGGGTTGTTTCTGCAGTTGACGTAGAGGTGATTGCGTCATGAGTGACTGCACTGTTTGGGGTTGTTTTGCAGTGGAAGTAGATGCTATTGTATCTTGACTGACTGCATTGTTTGGGGATGTTTCTGAAGTAGAAGTAGGTGCATCTGTATCATGAGGGACTGTGCATCATGAGAGGCTGCACTGTTTGGAACTGTTTCTGCAGTGGAAGTAGAGGCTATTGCATCACAAGAGACTGCATTGTTTAGTGTTGTTTCTGCAGTAGAAGTAGAAGCTATTGGATAATGGGTGACTGCACTGCTTGTGTTTGTTTCAGCAGTGAAAGTAAATGCAATTGCATCATGACTGACAGTGTTGGTTGCGTTATTTTCTGCAGTGGAAGTAATGCTAGTGCCTCATTAGTGACTGTGCATCATGAGTTGCTGCCCTAGTTCGGGTTTTTTCTGCAGTAGAAGCACTTGCTATTGCATCTTTAGTGACAGCATTGTTTGGGTTTTTTTCTGCAGTGGAAGAAATGCTATTTCATGATGTGCTATTTGGGTTAATATTTCTGCAGTGGTAGAAGAGGCTATTGCATTAGGTGTTACTGTGCATCATGAGTGGCTCCACTATTCGGGGTTCTTTCTGCATTGGAAATTGAGGCTCTTGAATCATTAGTGACTGAACTGTTTGGGGTTGTTTCTGCTGTGGACATGGAGGCTATTGCATCATGAGTGACTGCACTGTTTGCGGTTTTTTCTGCAGTGGAAGTAGATGCTATTGCATCTTGACTGACTGCATTGTTTGGGATGTGCTGAAGTGGAAGTAGGTACATCTGCTTCATGAGGACTGTGCATCATGGTGGCTGCACTGTTTGGATTTTTCTACAGTGGAAGGAGATGCTAATGCATGAGTGGCTGCCCTGTTTGGAGATGTTTCTGTATTGGAACTAGAGGCTATTGCATCATGAGTGTCTGTACTCTTTTGTTTGTTTTGCAGTGAAAGTAGAGGCTATTGCATCATGGTGACTGCATCATGAGTGGCTTCACTGTTTGCGGTTCTTCCTGCATTGGAAATAGAGGCTATTGCATCTTGGTGAAAGCACTTTTTGGATTGTTTCTGCTGAAAGTTGAGGCTATTCCATTTTTAGTGAGTGTGCATCATTATTGGCTGCATTGTTTGTAGTTGTTTCTGCAGTGAAAGTAGAGGTGATAGCATAACAGGTGACTGCACTGTTTGGTGTTGTTTCTGCAGTAGAAGTAGAAGCTATTATATCATAGGTGACTGCACTGCTTGGGGTTGTTTCTGCAGTTAAAGTAGAGGCTAAGGCATCATGACTGACTATGATGTTTGGGTTTTTTTCTGCAGTGGAAGTAAATGCTATTGCATCATGAGTGAATGTGCATTATTAGTAGCTGCACTGGTTTGGGTTGTTTCTGCAGTGGAACTAGAGGCTATTGCATCACAAGAGACTGCATTGTTTACTGTTGTTTCTGCAGTAGAAGTAGAACCTATTGGATAATGGGTGACTGCACTGTTTGTGTTTTTTTCAGCAGTGAAAGTAGATGCTATTGTATCATGGTGACAGTGTTGTTTGTGTTATTTTCTGCAGTGGAAGAAATGCTAGTGCCTCGTGGTGACTGTGCATCATGAGTTGCTGCCCTAGTTCGGGTTGTTTCTGCAGTAGTAGCAGATGCTATTGCATCATTAGTGACAGCGTTGTTTCCTTTTTTCTACAGTGGAAGAAATGCTATTGCATGATGTGCTGTTTGGGTTATTATTTCTGCAGTGGTAGTAGAGGCTATTACATTAGGGTAACTGTACATCATGAGTGGCTCCACTATTTGGGGTTCTTTCTGCATTGGAAATTGAGGCTCTTATATCATGAGTGACTGAACTGTTTGGTGTTGTTTCTGCAGGGATGTAGAGGCTATTGCATCATAAGAGACTGCACTGTTTGGGGTTGTTTCTGCAGTGGAAGTAGATGCTTTGCATTTGACTGAATGCATTGTTTGGGGATGTTTCTGAAGTGGACATAGGTGCATCTGCATCATGAGGACTGTGCATCATGGTGGCTGCACCATTTGGAGTGTTTCTACAGTGGAAGTAGAGGCTATTGCATCACAAGAGACTGCATTGTTTAGTGTTGTTTCTGCAGTAGAAGTAGAAGCTATTTTATAATGGGTGACTGCACTGTTTGTGTTTGTTTCAGCAGTGAAAGAAAATGCTATTGCATCATGAGTGACAGTGTTGTTTACGTTATTTTCTGCTGTGGAAGTAATGCTAGTGCCTCATAAGTGACTGTGCATCATGAGTTGCTGCCCTAGTTCGGGTTGTTTCTGCAGTAGAAGCAGATGCTATTGCATAATTAGTGACAGCATTGTTTGGGTTTTCTGCAGTGGAAGAAATGCTCTTTAATGATGTGCTATTTGGGTTAATATTTCTGCAGTGGTAGTAGAGGCTATTGCAACAGAGGTTACTGTGCATCATGAGTGGTTCCACTATTTGGGGTTCTTTCTGCATTGGAAATTGAGGCTCTTGAATCATTAGTGACTTAACTGTTTGGGGTTGTTCCTGCAGGTGACATAGAGGCGATTGCATCATGAGTGACTGCACTGTTTGGGTTGTTTCTGCAGTGGAAGTAGATGCTATTGTATCTTGACTGACTGCATTGTTTGGGGATGTTTCTGAAGTGGAAGTAGGTACATCTGCATCATGAGGGACTGTGCATCATGAGTGGCTGCACTGTTGGATTTTTTTCTGCAATGGAAGGAGATGCTAATGCATAATGAGTGGCTGCCCTGTTTGGAGATGTTTCTGTATTGGAAGTAGAGGCTATTCATCATGAGTGACTGCACTCTTTTTGTTTGTTTCTGCAGTGGAAGTAGAGGCAATTCCATTGTGAGTGACTGTGCATTATGAGGACTTCACTGTTTGCGGTTCTTCCTGCAGTGGAAACAGAGGCTATTGCATCATGAGTGACAGCACTTTTTGGGTTGTTTCTGCTGTGAAAGTAGAGGCTATTCCATTGTGAGTGACTGTGCATCATTAGTGGCTGCACTGTTTGGAATTGTTTCTGCAATGAAAGTAGAGGTGATTGCATAACAGATGACTGCACTGTTTGGTGTTGTTTCTGCAGTAAGTAGAAGCTATTATATCATAGGTGATGCACTGCTTGGGGTTGTTTCTGCAGTTAAAGTAGAGGCTAAGGCATCTTGACTGACTATGTTGTTTGGGTTTTTCTGCAGTGGAAGTAAATGCTATTGCATCATGAGTGAATGTGCATTACTAGTAGCTGCACTGGTTTGGGTTGTTTCTGCAGTGGAACTAGAGGCTATTGCATCACAAGAGACTGCATTGTTTACTGTTGTTTCTGCAGTAGAAGTAGAAGCTATTGGATAATGGGTGACTGCACTGTTTGTGTTTGTTTCAGCCGTGAAAGTAGATGCTATTGTACCATTAGGGACAGTGTTGTTTGTGTTATTTTCTGCAGTGGAAGAAATGCTAGTGCCTAGTGAGTGACTATGCATCATGAGTTGCTGCCCTAGTTCGGGTTGTTTCTGCAGTAGTAGCAGATGCTGTTGCATAATTAGTGACAGCGTTGTTTTTTTTTTCTGCAGTGGAAGAAATTCTATTGCATGACGTGCTGTTTGGGTTATTATTTCTGCAGTGGTAGTAGAGGCTATTACATTAGGGGTTACTGTACATCATGAGTCTCTCCACTATTTGGGGTTCTTTCTGCATTGGAAATTGAGGCTCTTGAATAATGAGTGACTGAACTGTTTGGGGTTGTTTCTGCAGGGGATGTAGATGCTATTGCATCATAAGGGACTACACTGTTTGAGGTTGTTTCTGCAGTGGAAGTAGATGCTATTGCATCTTGACTGACTGCATTGTTTGGGGATGTTTCTGAAGGAAAGTAGGTACATCTGCATCATGAGGACTGTGCATCATGAGTGGCTACACTGTTGGATTTTTTCTGCAATGGAAGGAGATGCTAATGCATAATGAGTGGCTGCCCTGTTTGGAGATGTTTCTGTATTGGAAGTAGAGGCTATTCAACATGAGTGACTGCACTTTTGTTTGTTTCTGCAGTGGAAGTAGAGGCTATTGCATCATGAGTGACTGTGCATTATGAAGGCCTTCACTGTTTGCGGTTCTTCCTGCAGTGGAAACAGAGGCTATTGCATCATGGTGACAGCACTTTTGGGTTGTTTCTGCTGTGAAAGTAGAGGCTATTCCATTGTGAGTGACTGTGCATCATTAGTGGCTGCTCTGTTTGGGTTCTGCAGTGAAAGTAGAGGTGATTGCATAACAGGTGACTGCACTGTTTGGTGTTGTTTCTGCAGTAGAAGTAGAAGCTATTATATCATAGGTGACTGCACTGCTTGGGGTTGTTTCTGCAGTTAAAGTAGAGGCTAAACCATCATGACTGACTATGTTGTTTGGGTTTTTCTGCAGTGGAAGTAAATGCTATTGCATCATGAGTGAATGTGCATTTTATTAGTAGCTGCACTGGTTTGGGTTGTTTCTGCAGTGGAACTAGAGGCTATTGCATCACAAGAGACTGCATTGTTTACTGTTGTTTCTGCAGTAGAAGTATATGCTATTGGATAATGGGTGACTGCACTGTTTGTGTTTGATTCAGCAGTGAAAGTAGATGCTGTTGCATCTTGGTGACAGTGTTGTTTGCGTTATTTTCTGCAGTGGAAGAAATGCTAGTGCCTCGTGAGTGACTGTGCATCATGAGTTGCTGCCCTAGTTCGGGTTGTTTCTGCAATAGAAGCAGATGCTATTGCATCATTAGTGACAGTGTTGTTTGGTTTTTTTTCTGCAGTGGAAGAAATGCTATTGCATGATGTGCCGTTTGGGATATTATTTCTGCAGCGGTAGTAGAGGCTATTGTATTAGAAGTTACTGTGCATCATGAGTGGCTCCACTACTTGGGTTTTTTTCTGCATTGGAAGTTATTATTATTTTTTTTTTATTTAGTTGTTTAACCAGGTATAGCACACTAAGCTGAAAGCTTTTTTACAGGAGCGACCTGGAAGCACAAGGAGGTTAAGTGACTTGCTCAGGGTCACACAGTATGCAAGTGAAAGCTGTGGGATTCAAACCCAGGTCTGGTTTGGTGGATGTCACCAGATTTTCAGCTCAGAGCCTTGGACCACTGCGCTATACTGCCTTGAATCTTGAGTGACTGAACTGTTTGGGTTGTTTCTGCAGTTGACGTAGAGGTGATTGCGTCATGAGTGACTGCACTGTTTGGGGTTGTTTTTGCAGTGGAAGTAGATGCTATTGTATCTTGACTGACTGCATTGTTTGGGGATGTTTCTGAAGTAGAAGTAGGTGCATCTGTATCATGAGGGACTGTGCATCATGAGAGGCTGCACTGTTTGGAACTGTTTCTGCAGTGGAAGTAGAGGCTATTGCATCACAAGAGACTGCATTGTTTAGTGTTGTTTCTGTAGTAGAAGTAGAAGCTATTGGATAATGGGTGACTGCACTGCTTGTGTTTGTTTCAGCAGTGAAAGTAAATGCAATTGCATCATGACTGACAGTGTTGGTTGCGTTATTTTCTGCAGTGGAAGTAATGCTAGTGCCTCATTAGTGACTGTGCATCATGAGTTGCTGCCCTAGTTCGGGTTTTCTGCAGTAGAAGCATGCTATTGCATCTTTAGTGACAGCATTGTTTGGGTTTTTTCTGCAGTGGAAGAAATGCTATTTCATGATGTGCTATTTGGGTTAATATTTCTGCAGTGGTAGAAGAGGCTATTGCATTAGGTGTTACTGTGCATCATGAGTGGCTCCACTATTCGGGTTCTTTCTGCATTGGAAATTGAGGCTCTTGAATCATTAGTGACTGAACTGTTTGGGGTTGTTTCTGCTGTGGACATGGGCTATTGCATCATGAGTGACTGCACTGTTTGCAGTTTTCTGCAGTGGAAGTAGATGCTATTGCATCTTGACTGACTGCATTGTTTGGGGATGTGTCTGAAGTGGAAGTAGGTACATCTGCTTCATGAGGGACTGTGCATCATGAGTGGCTGCACTGTTTGGATTTTTTTCTACAGTGGAAGGAGATGCTAATGCATGAGTGGCTGCCCTGTTTGGAGATGTTTCTGTATTGGAACTAGAGGCTATTGCATCATGAGTGTCTGTACTCTTTTTGTTTGTTTTTGCAGTGAAAGTAGAGGCTATTGCATCATGAGTGACTGCATCATGAGTGGCTTCACTGTTTGCGGTTCTTCCTGCATTGGAAATAGAGGCTATTGCATCTTGGTGAAAGCACTTTTTGGATTGTTTCTGCTGTGAAAGTTGAGGCTATTCCATTTTTAGTGAGTGTGCATCATTATTGGCTGCATTGTTTGTAGTTGTTTCTGCAGTGAAAGTAGAGGTGATAGCATAACAGGTGACTGCACTGTTTGGTGTTGTTTCTGCAGTAGAAGTAGAAGCTATTATATCATAGGTGACTGCACTGCTTGGGGTTGTTTCTGCAGTTAAAGTAGAGGCTAAGGCATCATGACTGACTATGATGTTTGGGTTTTTTTCTGCAGTGGAAGTAAATGCTATTGCATCATGAGTGAATGTGCATTATTAGTAGCTGCACTGGTTTGGGTTGTTTCTGCAGTGGAACTAGAGGCTATTGCATCACAAGAGACTGCATTGTTTACTGTTGTTTCTGCAGTAGAGTAGAACCTATTGGATAATGGGTGACTGCACTGTTTGTGTTTTTCAGCAGTGAAAGTAGATGCTATTGTATCATGAGTGACAGTGTTGTTTGTGTTATTTTCTGCAGTGGAAGAAATGCTAGTGCCTCGTGGTGACTGTGCATCATGAGTTGCTGCCCTAGTTCAGGTTGTTTCTGCAGTAGTAGCAGATGCTATTGCATCATTAGTGACAGTGTTGTTTCCTTTTTTCTACAGTGGAAGAAATGCTATTGCATGATGTGCTGTTTGGGTTATTATTTCTGCAGTGGTAGTAGAGGCTATTACATTAGGGTAACTGTACATCATGAGTGGCTCCACTATTTGGGGTTCTTTCTGCATTGGAAATTGAGGCTCTTATATCATGAGTGACTGAACTGTTTGGTGTTGTTTCTGCAGGGATGTAGAGGCTATTGCATCATAAGAGACTGCACTGTTTAGGTTGTTTCTGCAGTGGAAGTAGATGCTTTGCATTTTGACTGAATGCATTGTTTGGGGATGTTTCTGAAGTGGACATAGGTGCATCTGCATCATGAGGACTGTGCATCATGGTGGCTGCACCATTTGGAATGTTTCTACAGTGGAAGTAGAGGCTATTGCATCACAAGAGACTGCATTGTTTAGTGTTGTTTCTGCAGTAGAAGTAGAAGCTATTTTATAATGGGTGACTGCACTGTTTGTGTTTGTTTCAGCAGTGAAAGAAAATGCTATTGCATCATGGTGACAGTGTTGTTTACGTTATTTTCTGCTGTGGAAGTAATGCTAGTGCCTCATAAGTGACTGTGCATCATGAGTTGCTGCCCTAGTTCGGGTTGTTTCTGCAGTAGAAGCAGATGCTATTGCATAATTAGTGACAGCATTGTTTGGGTTTTTTTCTGCAGTGGAAGAAATGCTCTTTAATGATGTGCTATTTGGGTTAATATTTCTGCAGTGGTAGTAGAGGCTATTGCAACAGAGGTTACTGTGCATCATGAGTGGTTCCACTATTTGGGGTTCTTTCTGCATTGGAAATTGAGGCTCTTGAATCATTAGTGACTTAACTGTTTGGGGTTGTTCCTGCAGGTGACATAGAGGCGATTGCATCATGAGTGACTGCACTGTTTGGGGTTGTTTCTGCAGTGGAAGTAGATGCTATTGTATCTTGACTGACTGCATTGTTTGGGGATGTTTCTGAAGTGGAAGTAGGTACATCTGCATCATGAGGGACTGTGCATCATGAGTGGCTGCACTGTTGGATTTTTTTCTGCAATGGAAGGAGATGCTAATGCATAATGAGTGGCTGCCCTGTTTGGAGATGTTTCTGTATTGGAAGTAGAGGCTATTCATCATGAGTGACTGCACTCTTTTTGTTTGTTTCTGCAGTGGAAGTAGAGGCAATTCCATTGTGAGTGACTGTGCATTATGAGGGACTTCACTGTTTGCGGTTCTTCCTGCAGTGGAAACAGAGGCTATTGCATCATGAGTGACAGCACTTTTTTGGGTTGTTTCTGCTGTGAAAGTAGAGGCTATTCCATTGTGAGTGACTGTGCATCATTAGTGGCTGCACTGTTTGGATTGTTTCTGCAATGAAAGTAGAGGTGATTGCATAACAGATGACTGCACTGTTTGGTGTTGTTTCTGCAGTAGAAGTAACTATTATATCATAGGTGACTGCACTGCTTGGGGTTGTTTCTGCAGTTAAAGTAGAGGCTAAGGCATCTTGACTGACTATGTTGTTTGGGTTTTTCTGCAGTGGAAGTAAATGCTATTGCATCATGAGTGAATGTGCATTACTAGTAGCTGCACTGGTTTGGGTTGTTTCTGCAGTGGAACTAGAGGCTATTGCATCACAAGAGACTGCATTGTTTACTGTTGTTTCTGCAGTAGAAGTAGAAGCTATTGGATAATGGGTGACTGCACTGTTTGTGTTTGTTTCAGCCGTGAAAGTAGATGCTTATTGTACCATTAGGGACAGTGTTGTTTGTGTTATTTTCTGCAGTGGAAGAAATGCTAGTGCCTAGTGAGTGACTATGCATCATGAGTTGCTGCCCTAGTTCAGGTTGTTTCTGCAGTAGTAGCAGATGCTGTTGCATAATTAGTGACAGCGTTGTTTTTTTCTGCAGTGGAAGAAATTCTATTGCATGACGTGCTGTTTGGGTTATTATTTCTGCAGTGGTAGTAGAGGCTATTACATTAGGGGTTACTGTACATCATGAGTCTCTCCACTATTTGGGGTTCTTTCTGCATTGGAAATTGAGGCTCTTGAATAATGAGTGACTGAACTGTTTGGGGTTGTTTCTGCAGGGGATGTAGATGCTATTGCATCATAAGGGACTGCACTGTTTGGGGTTGTTTCTGCAGTGGAAGTAGATGCTATTGCATCTTGACTGACTGCATTGTTTGGGGATGTTTCTGAAGAGGAAGTAGGTACATCTGCATCATGAGGGACTGTGCATCATGAGTGGCTACACTGTTGGATTTTTTTCTGCAATGGAAGGAGATGCTAATGCATAATGAGTGGCTGCCCTGTTTGGAGATGTTTCTGTATTGGAAGTAGAGGCTATTCAACATGAGTGACTGCACTTTTTGTTTGTTTCTGCAGTGGAAGTAGAGGCTATTGCATCATGAGTGACTGTGCATTATGAAGGCCTTCACTGTTTGGTTCTTCCTGCAGTGGAAACAGAGGCTATTGCATCATGAGTGACAGCACTTTTTGGGTTGTTTCTGCTGTGAAAGTAGAGGCTATTCCATTGTGAGTGACTGTGCATCATTAGTGGCTGCTCTGTTTGGAGTTGGTTCTGCAGTGAAAGTAGAGGTGATTGCATAACAGGTGACTGCACTGTTTGGTGTTGTTTCTGCAGTAGAAGTAGAAGCTTATTATATCATAGGTGACTGCACTGCTTGGGGTTGTTTCTGCAGTTAAAGTAGAGGCTAAACCATCATGACTGACTATGTTGTTTGGGTTTTTCTGCAGTGGAAGTAAATGCTATTGCATCATGAGTGAATGTGCATTATTAGTAGCTGCACTGGTTTGGGTTGTTTCTGCAGTGGAACTAGAGGCTATTGCATCACAAGAGACTGCATTGTTTACTGTTGTTTCTGCAGTAGAAGTATATGCTATTGGATAATGGGTGACTGCACTGTTTGTGTTTGATTCAGCAGTGAAAGTAGATGCTGTTGCATCTTGGTGACAGTGTTGTTTGCGTTATTTTCTGCAGTGGAAGAAATGCTAGTGCCTCGTGGTGACTGTGCATCATGAGTTGCTGCCCTAGTTCGGGTTGTTTCTGCAATAGAAGCAGATGCTATTGCATCATTAGTGACAGTGTTGTTTGGTTTTTTTTCTGCAGTGGAAGAAATGCTATTGCATGATGTGCCGTTTGGGATATTATTTCTGCAGCGGTAGTAGAGGCTATTGTATTAGAAGTTACTGTGCATCATGAGTGGCTCCACTACTTGGGTTTTTTTCTGCATTGGAAGTTATTATTATTTTTTTTATTTAGTTGTTTAACCAGGTATAGCACACTAAGCTGAAAGCTTTTTTACAGGAGCGACCTGGAAGCACAAGGAGGTTAAGTGACTTGCTCAGGGTCACACAGTATGCAAGTGAAAGCTGTGGGATTCAAACCCAGGTCTGGTTTGGTGGATGTCACCAGATTTTCAGCTCAGAGCCTTGGACCACTGCGCTATACTGCCTTGAATCTTGAGTGACTGAACTGTTTGGGTTGTTTCTGCAGTTGACGTAGAGGTGATTGCGTCATGGTGACTGCACTGTTTGGGGTTGTTTTGCAGTGGAAGTAGATGCTATTGTATCTTGACTGACTGCATTGTTTGAGGATGTTTCTGAGTAGAAGTAGGTGCATCTGTATCATGAGGACTGTGCATCATGAGGCTGCACTGTTTGGAACTGTTTCTGCAGTGGAAGTAGAGGCTATTGCATCACAAGAGACTGCATTGTTTAGTGTTGTTTCTGCAGTAGAGTAGAAGCTATTGGATAATGGGTGACTGCACTGCTTGTGTTTGTTTCAGCAGTGAAAGTAAATGCAATTGCATCATGACTGACAGTGTTGGTTGCGTTATTTTCTGCAGTGGAAGTAATGCTAGTGCCTCATTAGTGACTGTGCATCATGAGTTGCTGCCCTAGTTCGGGTTTTTTCTGCAGTAGAAGCACATGCTATTGCATCTTTAGTGACAGCATTGTTTGGGTTTTTTTCTGCAGTGGAAGAAATGCTATTTCATGATGTGCTATTTGGGTTAATATTTCTGCAGTGGTAGAAGAGGCTATTGCATTAGGTGTTACTGTGCATCATGAGTGGCTCCACTATTCGGGGTTCTTTCTGCATTGGAAATTGAGGCTCTTGAATCATTAGTGACTGAACTGTTTGGGTTGTTTCTGCTGTGGACATGGAGGCTATTGCATCATGAGTGACTGCACTGTTTGCGGTTTTTCTGCAGTGGAAGTAGATGCTATTGCATCTTGACTGACTGCATTGTTTGGGATGTCTGAAGTGGAAGTAGGTACATCTGTTCATGAGGACTGTGCATCATGAGTGGCTGCACTGTTTGGATTTTTTTCTACAGTGGAAGGAGATGCTAATGCATGAGTGGCTGCCCTGTTTGGAGATGTTTCTGTATTGGAACTAGAGGCTATTGCATCATGAGTGTCTGTACTCTTTTTGTTTGTTTTTGCAGTGAAAGTAGAGGCTATTGCATCATGAGTGACTGCATCATGAGTGGCTTCACTGTTTGCGGTTCTTCCTGCATTGGAAATAGAGGCTATTGCATCTTGAGTGAAAGCACTTTTTTGGATTGTTTCTGCTGTGAAAGTTGAGGCTATTCCATTTTTAGTGAGTGTGCATCATTATTGGCTGCATTGTTTGTAGTTGTTTCTGCAGTGAAAGTAGAGGTGATAGCATAACAGGTGACTGCACTGTTTGGTGTTGTTTCTGCAGTAGAAGTAGAAGCTATTATATCATAGGTGACTGCACTGCTTGGGGTTGTTTCTGCAGTTAAAGTAGAGGCTAAGGCATCATGACTGACTATGATGTTTGGGTTTTTTTCTGCAGTGGAAGTAAATGCTATTGCATCATGAGTGAATGTGCATTATTAGTAGCTGCACTGGTTTGGGTTGTTTCTGCAGTGGAACTAGAGGCTATTGCATCACAAGAGACTGCATTGTTTACTGTTGTTTCTGCAGTAGAGTAGAACCTATTGGATAATGGGTGACTGCACTGTTTGTGTTTTTTCAGCAGTGAAAGTAGATGCTATTGTATCATGAGTGACAGTGTTGTTTGTGTTATTTTCTGCAGTGGAAGAAATGCTAGTGCCTCGTGGTGACTGTGCATCATGAGTTGCTGCCCTAGTTCGGGTTGTTTCTGCAGTAGTAGCAGATGCTATTGCATCATTAGTGACAGCGTTGTTTCCTTTTTTTCTACAGTGGAAGAAATGCTATTGCATGATGTGCTGTTTGGGTTATTATTTCTGCAGTGGTAGTAGAGGCTATTACATTAGGGGTAACTGTACATCATGAGTGGCTCCACTATTTGGGGTTCTTTCTGCATTGGAAATTGAGGCTCTTATATCATGAGTGACTGAACTGTTTGGTGTTGTTTCTGCAGGGGATGTAGAGGCTATTGCATCATAAGAGACTGCACTGTTTGGGGTTGTTTCTGCAGTGGAAGTAGATGCTTTTGCATTTTGACTGAATGCATTGTTTGGGGATGTTTCTGAAGTGGACATAGGTGCATCTGCATCATGAGGGACTGTGCATCATGAGTGGCTGCACCATTTGGAATTGTTTCTACAGTGGAAGTAGAGGCTATTGCATCACAAGAGACTGCATTGTTTAGTGTTGTTTCTGCAGTGAAGTAGAAGCTATTTTATAATGGGTGACTGCACTGTTTGTGTTTGTTTCAGCAGTGAAGAAAATGCTATTGCATCATGGTGACAGTGTTGTTTACGTTATTTTCTGCTGTGGAAGTAATGCTAGTGCCTCATAAGTGACTGTGCATCATGAGTTGCTGCCCTAGTTCGGGTTGTTTCTGCAGTAGAAGCAGATGCTATTGCATAATTAGTGACAGCATTGTTTGGGTTTTTCTGCAGTGGAAGAAATGCTCTTTAATGATGTGCTATTTGGGTTAATATTTCTGCAGTGGTAGTAGGCTATTGCAACAGAGGTTACTGTGCATCATGAGTGGTTCCACTATTTGGGGTTCTTTCTGCATTGGAAATTGAGGCTCTTGAATCATTAGTGACTTAACTGTTTGGGGTTGTTCCTGCAGGTGACATAGAGGCGATTGCATCATGAGTGACTGCACTGTTTGGGGTTGTTTCTGCAGTGGAAGTAGATGCTATTGTATCTTGACTGACTGCATTGTTTGGGGATGTTTCTGAAGTGGAAGTAGGTACATCTGCATCATGAGGGACTGTGCATCATGAGTGGCTGCACTGTTGGATTTTTTCTGCAATGGAAGGAGATGCTAATGCATAATGAGTGGCTGCCCTGTTTGGAGATGTTTCTGTATTGGAGTAGAGGCTATTCATCATGAGTGACTGCACTCTTTTTGTTTGTTTCTGCAGTGGAAGTAGAGGCAATTCCATTGTGAGTGACTGTGCATTATGAGGGACTTCACTGTTTGCGGTTCTTCCTGCAGTGGAAACAGAGGCTATTGCATCATGAGTGACAGCACTTTTTTGGGTTGTTTCTGCTGTGAAAGTAGAGGCTATTCCATTGTGAGTGACTGTGCATCATTAGTGGCTGCACTGTTTGGAATTGTTTCTGCAATGAAAGTAGAGGTGATTGCATAACAGATGACTGCACTGTTTGGTGTTGTTTCTGCAGTAGAAGTAGAAGCTATTATATCATAGGTGACTGCACTGCTTGGGGTTGTTTCTGCAGTTAAAGTAGAGGCTAAGGCATCTTGACTGACTATGTTGTTTGGGTTTTTTTCTGCAGTGGAAGTAAATGCTATTGCATCATGAGTGAATGTGCATTACTAGTAGCTGCACTGGTTTGGGTTGTTTCTGCAGTGGAACTAGAGGCTATTGCATCACAAGAGACTGCATTGTTTACTGTTGTTTCTGCAGTAGAAGTAGAAGCTATTGGATAATGGGTGACTGCACTGTTTGTGTTTGTTTCAGCCGTGAAAGTAGATGCTATTGTACCATTAGGGACAGTGTTGTTTGTGTTATTTTCTGCAGTGGAAGAAATGCTAGTGCCTAGTGAGTGACTATGCATCATGAGTTGCTGCCCTAGTTCGGGTTGTTTCTGCAGTAGTAGCAGATGCTGTTGCATAATTAGTGACAGCGTTGTTTTTCTGCAGTGGAAGAAATTCTATTGCATGACGTGCTGTTTGGGTTATTATTTCTGCAGTGGTAGTAGAGCTATTACATTAGGGTTACTGTACATCATGAGTCTCTCCACTATTTGGGGTTCTTTCTGCATTGGAAATTGAGGCTCTTGAATAATGAGTGACTGAACTGTTTGGGGTTGTTTCTGCAGGGGATGTAGATGCTATTGCATCATAGGGACTGCACTGTTTGGGTTGTTTCTGCAGTGGAAGTAGATGCTATTGCATCTTGACTGACTGCATTGTTTGGGGATGTTTCTGAAGAGGAAGTAGGTACATCTGCATCATGAGGGACTGTGCATCATGAGTGGCTACACTGTTAGATTTTTTTCTGCAATGGAAGGAGATGCTAATGCATAATGAGTGGCTGCCCTGTTTGGAGATGTTTCTGTATTGGAAGTAGAGGCTATTCATCATGAGTGACTGCACTTTTTGTTTGTTTCTGCAGTGGAAGTAGAGGCTATTGCATCATGGTGACTGTGCATTATGAAGGCCTTCACTGTTTGCGGTTCTTCCTGCAGTGGAAACAGAGGCTATTGCATCATGAGTGACAGCACTTTTTTGGGTTGTTTCTGCTGTGAAAGTAGAGGCTATTCCATTGTGAGTGACTGTGCATCATTAGTGGCTGCTCTGTTTGGAGTTGGTTCTGCAGTGAAAGTAGAGGTGATTGCATAACAGGTGACTGCACTGTTTGGTGTTGTTTCTGCAGTAGAAGTAGAAGCTATTATATCATAGGTGACTGCACTGCTTGGGGTTGTTTCTGCAGTTAAAGTAGAGGCTAAACCATCATGACTGACTATGTTGTTTGGGTTTTCTGCAGTGGAAGTAAATGCTATTGCATCATGAGTGAATGTGCATTATTAGTAGCTGCACTGGTTTGGGTTGTTTCTGCAGTGGAACTAGAGGCTATTGCATCACAAGAGACTGCATTGTTTACTGTTGTTTCTGCAGTAGAAGTATATGCTATTGGATAATGGGTGACTGCACTGTTTGTGTTTGATTCAGCAGTGAAAGTAGATGCTGTTGCATCTTGGTGACAGTGTTGTTTGCGTTATTTTCTGCAGTGGAAGAAATGCTAGTGCCTCGTGAGTGACTGTGCATCATGAGTTGCTGCCCTAGTTCGGGTTGTTTCTGCAATAGAAGCAGATGCTATTGCATCATTAGTGACAGTGTTGTTTGGTTTTTCTGCAGTGGAAGAAATGCTATTGCATGATGTGCCGTTTGGGATATTATTTCTGCAGCGGTAGTAGAAGCTATTATTAAGAAGTTACTGTGCATCATGAGTGGCTCCACTACTTGGGTTTTTTTCTGCATTGGAAGTTATTATTATTTTTTTTTTATTTAGTTGTTTAACCAGGTATAGCACACTAAGCTGAAAGCTTTTTTACAGGAGCGACCTGGAAGCACAAGGAGGTTAAGTGACTTGCTCAGGGTCACACAGTATGCAAGTGAAAGCTGTGGGATTCAAACCCAGGTCTGGTTTGCTGGATGTCACCAGATTTTCAGCTCAGAGCCTTGGACCACTCGCCTATACTGCCTCCTATAAGTTGAGGCTCTTGAATCTTGAGTGACTGAACTGTTTGGGTTGTTTCTGCAGTTGACGTAGAGGTGATTGCGTCATGAGTGACTGCACTGTTTGGGGTTGTTTTTGCAGTGGAAGTAGATGCTATTGTATCTTGACTGACTGCATTGTTTGGGGATGTTTCTGAAGTAGAAGTAGGTGCATCTGTATCATGAGGGACTGTGCATCATGAGAGGCTGCACTGTTTGGAACTGTTTCTGCAGTGGAAGTAGAGGCTATTGCATCACAAGAGACTGCATTGTTTAGTGTTGTTTCTGTAGTAGAGTAGAAGCTATTGGATAATGGGTGACTGCACTGCTTGTGTTTGTTTCAGCAGTGAAAGTAAATGCAATTGCATCATGACTGACAGTGTTGGTTGCGTTATTTTCTGCAGTGGAAGTAATGCTAGTGCCTCATTAGTGACTGTGCATCATGAGTTGCTGCCCTAGTTCGGTTTTTTCTGCAGTAGAAGCACATGCTATTGCATCTTTAGTGACAGCATTGTTTGGGTTTTTCTGCAGTGGAAGAAATGCTATTTCATGATGTGCTATTTGGGTTAATATTTCTGCAGTGGTAGAAGGGCTATTGCATTAGGTGTTACTGTGCATCATGAGTGGCTCCACTATTAGGGTTCTTTCTGCATTGGAAATTGAGGCTCTTGAATCATTAGTGACTGAACTGTTTGGGGTTGTTTCTGCTGTGGACATGGAGGCTATTGCATCATGTGACTGCACTGTTTGCGGTTTTCTGCAGTGGAAGTAGATGCTATTGCATCTTGACTGACTGCATTGTTTGAGATGTGTCTGAAGTGGAAGTAGGTACATCTGCTTCATGAGGACTGTGCATCATGAGTGGCTGCACTGTTTGGATTTTTTCTACAGTGGAAGGAGATGCTAATGCATGAGTGGCTGCCCTGTTTGGAGATGTTTCTGTATTGGAACTAGAGGCTATTGCATCATGAGTGTCTGTACTCTTTTGTTTGTTTTGCAGTGAAAGTAGAGGCTATTGCATCATGAGTGACTGCATCATGAGTGGCTTCACTGTTTGCGGTTCTTCCTGCATTGGAAATAGAGGCTATTGCATCTTGGTGAAAGCACTTTTTGGATTGTTTCTGCTGTGAAGTTGAGGCTATTCCATTTTTAGTGAGTGTGCATCATTATTGGCTGCATTGTTTGTAGTTGTTTCTGCAGTGAAAGTAGAGGTGATAGCATAACAGGTGACTGCACTGTTTGGTGTTGTTTCTGCAGTAGAGTAGAAGCTATTATATCATAGGTGACTGCACTGCTTGGGGTTGTTTCTGCAGTTAAAGTAGAGGCTAAGGCATCATGACTGACTATGATGTTTGGGTTTTTCTGCAGTGGAAGTAAATGCTATTGCATCATGAGTGAATGTGCATTATTAGTAGCTGCACTGGTTTGGGTTGTTTCTGCAGTGGAACTAGAGGCTATTGCATCACAAGAGACTGCATTGTTTACTGTTGTTTCTGCAGTAGAAGTAGAACCTATTGGATAATGGGTGACTGCACTGTTTGTGTTTTTTTCAGCAGTGAAAGTAGATGCTATTGTATCATGAGTGACAGTGTTGTTTGTGTTATTTTCTGCAGTGGAAGAAATGCTAGTGCCTCGTGAGTGACTGTGCATCATGAGTTGCTGCCCTAGTTCGGGTTGTTTCTGCAGTAGTAGCAGATGCTATTGCATCATTAGTGACAGCGTTGTTTCCTTTTTTTCTACAGTGGAAGAAATGCTATTGCATGATGTGCTGTTTGGGTTATTATTTCTGCAGTGGTAGTAGAGGCTATTACATTAGGGGTAACTGTACATCATGAGTGGCTCCACTATTTGGGGTTCTTTCTGCATTGGAAATTGAGGCTCTTATATCATGAGTGACTGAACTGTTTGGTGTTGTTTCTGCAGGGGATGTAGAGGCTATTGCATCATAAGAGACTGCACTGTTTGGGGTTGTTTCTGCAGTGGAAGTAGATGCTTTTGCATTTTGACTGAATGCATTGTTTGGGGATGTTTCTGAAGTGGACATAGGTGCATCTGCATCATGAGGGACTGTGCATCATGAGTGGCTGCACCATTTGGAATTGTTTCTACAGTGGAAGTAGAGGCTATTGCATCACAAGAGACTGCATTGTTTAGTGTTGTTTCTGCAGTAGAAGTAGAAGCTATTTTATAATGGGTGACTGCACTGTTTGTGTTTGTTTCAGCAGTGAAAGAAAATGCTATTGCATCATGAGTGACAGTGTTGTTTACGTTATTTTCTGCTGTGGAAGTAATGCTAGTGCCTCATAAGTGACTGTGCATCATGAGTTGCTGCCCTAGTTCGGGTTGTTTCTGCAGTAGAAGCAGATGCTATTGCATAATTAGTGACAGCATTGTTTGGGTTTTTTTCTGCAGTGGAAGAAATGCTCTTTAATGATGTGCTATTTGGGTTAATATTTCTGCAGTGGTAGTAGAGGCTATTGCAACAGAGGTTACTGTGCATCATGAGTGGTTCCACTATTTGGGGTTCTTTCTGCATTGGAAATTGAGGCTCTTGAATCATTAGTGACTTAACTGTTTGGGGTTGTTCCTGCAGGTGACATAGAGGCGATTGCATCATGAGTGACTGCACTGTTTGGGGTTGTTTCTGCAGTGGAAGTAGATGCTATTGTATCTTGACTGACTGCATTGTTTGGGGATGTTTCTGAAGTGGAAGTAGGTACATCTGCATCATGAGGGACTGTGCATCATGAGTGGCTGCACTGTTGGATTTTTTTCTGCAATGGAAGGAGATGCTAATGCATAATGAGTGGCTGCCCTGTTTGGAGATGTTTCTGTATTGGAAGTAGAGGCTATTCATCATGAGTGACTGCACTCTTTTTTGTTTCTGCAGTGGAAGTAGAGGCAATTCCATTGTGAGTGACTGTGCATTATGAGGGACTTCACTGTTTGCGGTTCTTCCTGCAGTGGAAACAGAGGCTATTGCATCATGAGTGACAGCACTTTTTTGGGTTGTTTCTGCTGTGAAAGTAGAGGCTATTCCATTGTGAGTGACTGTGCATCATTAGTGGCTGCACTGTTTGGAATTGTTTCTGCAATGAAAGTAGAGGTGATTGCATAACAGATGACTGCACTGTTTGGTGTTGTTTCTGCAGTAGAAGTAGAAGCTATTATATCATAGGTGACTGCACTGCTTGGGGTTGTTTCTGCAGTTAAAGTAGAGGCTAAGGCATCTTGACTGACTATGTTGTTTGGGTTTTTTTCTGCAGTGGAAGTAAATGCTATTGCATCATGAGTGAATGTGCATTACTAGTAGCTGCACTGGTTTGGGTTGTTTCTGCAGTGGAACTAGAGGCTATTGCATCACAAGAGACTGCATTGTTTACTGTTGTTTCTGCAGTAGAAGTAGAAGCTATTGGATAATGGGTGACTGCACTGTTTGTGTTTGTTTCAGCCGTGAAAGTAGATGCTATTGTACCATTAGGGACAGTGTTGTTTGTGTTATTTTCTGCAGTGGAAGAAATGCTAGTGCCTAGTGAGTGACTATGCATCATGAGTTGCTGCCCTAGTTCAGGTTGTTTCTGCAGTAGTAGCAGATGCTGTTGCATAATTAGTGACAGCGTTGTTTTTTTTTTTCTGCAGTGGAAGAAATTCTATTGCATGACGTGCTGTTTGGGTTATTATTTCTGCAGTGGTAGTAGAGGCTATTACATTAGGGGTTACTGTACATCATGAGTCTCTCCACTATTTGGGGTTCTTTCTGCATTGGAAATTGAGGCTCTTGAATAATGAGTGACTGAACTGTTTGGGGTTGTTTCTGCAGGGGATGTAGATGCTATTGCATCATAAGGGACTACACTGTTTGGAGTTGTTTCTGCAGTGGAAGTAGATGCTATTGCATCTTGACTGACTGCATTGTTTGGGGATGTTTCTGAAGAGGAGTAGGTACATCTGCATCATGAGGACTGTGCATCATGAGTGGCTACACTGTTGGATTTTTCTGCAATGGAAGGAGATGCTAATGCATAATGAGTGGCTGCCCTGTTTGGAGATGTTTCTGTATTGGAAGTAGAGGCTATTCAACATGAGTGACTGCACTTTTGTTGTTTCTGCAGTGGAAGTAGAGGCTATTGCATCATGAGTGACTGTGCATTATGAAGGCCTTCACTGTTTGCGGTTCTTCCTGCAGTGGAAACAGAGGCTATTGCATCATGAGTGACAGCACTTTTTTGGGTTGTTTCTGCTGTGAAAGTAGAGGCTATTCCATTGTGAGTGACTGTGCATCATTAGTGGCTGCTCTGTTTGGAGTTGGTTCTGCAGTGAAAGTAGAGGTGATTGCATAACAGGTGACTGCACTGTTTGGTGTTGTTTCTGCAGTAGAAGTAGAAGCTATTATATCATAGGTGACTGCACTGCTTGGGGTTGTTTCTGCAGTTAAAGTAGAGGCTAAACCATCATGACTGACTATGTTGTTTGGGTTTTTTTCTGCAGTGGAAGTAAATGCTATTGCATCATGAGTGAATGTGCATTATTAGTAGCTGCACTGGTTTGGGTTGTTTCTGCAGTGGAACTAGAGGCTATTGCATCACAAGAGACTGCATTGTTTACTGTTGTTTCTGCAGTAGAAGTATATGCTATTGGATAATGGGTGACTGCACTGTTTGTGTTTGATTCAGCAGTGAAAGTAGATGCTGTTGCATCTTGAGTGACAGTGTTGTTTGCGTTATTTTCTGCAGTGGAAGAAATGCTAGTGCCTCGTGGTGACTGTGCATCATGAGTTGCTGCCCTAGTTCGGGTTGTTTCTGCAATAGAAGCAGATGCTATTGCATCATTAGTGACAGTGTTGTTTGGTTTTTTCTGCAGTGGAAGAAATGCTATTGCATGATGTGCCGTTTGGGATATTATTTCTGCAGCGGTAGTAGAGGCTATTGTATTAGAAGTTACTGTGCATCATGGTGGCTCCACTACTTGGGTTTTCTGCATTGGAAGTTATTATTATTTTTTTTTTTATTTAGTTGTTTAACCAGGTATAGCACACTAAGCTGAAAGCTTTTTTACAGGAGCGACCTGGAAGCACAAGGAGGTTAAGTGACTTGCTCAGGGTCACACAGTATGCAAGTGAAACCTGTGGGATTCAAACCCAGGTCTGGTTTGCTGGATGTCACCAGATTTTCAGCTCAGAGCCTTGGACCACTGCGCTATACTGCCTCCTATAAGTTGAGGCTCTTGAATCTTGAGTGACTGAACTGTTTGGGTTGTTTCTGCAGTTGACGTAGAGGTGATTGCGTCATGAGTGACTGCACTGTTTGGGGTTGTTTTTGCAGTGGAAGTAGATGCTATTGTATCTTGACTGACTGCATTGTTTGGGGATGTTTCTGAAGTAGAAGTAGGTGCATCTGTATCATGAGGGACTGTGCATCATGAGAGGCTGCACTGTTTGGAACTGTTTCTGCAGTGGAAGTAGAGGCTATTGCATCACAGAGACTGCATTGTTTAGTGTTGTTTCTGTAGTAGAAGTAGAAGCTATTGGATAATGGGTGACTGCACTGCTTGTGTTTGTTTCAGCAGTGAAAGTAAATGCAATTGCATCATGACTGACAGTGTTGGTTGCGTTATTTTCTGCAGTGGAAGTAATGCTAGTGCCTCATTAGTGACTGTGCATCATGAGTTGCTGCCCTAGTTCGGGTTTTTTCTGCAGTAGAAGCACATGCTATTGCATCTTTAGTGACAGCATTGTTTGGGTTTTTTTCTGCAGTGGAAGAAATGCTATTTCATGATGTGCTATTTGGGTTAATATTTCTGCAGTGGTAGAAGAGGCTATTGCATTAGGTGTTACTGTGCATCATGAGTGGCTCCACTATTCGAGGTTCTTTCTGCATTGAAATTGAGGCTCTTGAATCATTAGTGACTGAACTGTTGGGGTTGTTTCTGCTGTGGACATGGGCTATTGCATCATGAGTGACTGCACTGTTTGCGGTTTTTCTGCAGTGGAAGTAGATGCTATTGCATCTTGACTGACTGCATTGTTTGGGATGTGTCTGAAGTGGAAGTAGGTACATCTGCTTCATGAGGACTGTGCATCATGAGTGGCTGCACTGTTTGGATTTTTTCTACAGTGGAAGGAGATGCTAATGCATGAGTGCTGCCCTGTTTGGAGATGTTTCTGTATTGGAACTAGAGGCTATTGCATCATGAGTGTCTGTACTCTTTTGTTTGTTTTGCAGTGAAAGTAGAGGCTATTGCATCATGGTGACTGCATCATGAGTGGCTTCACTGTTTGCGGTTCTTCCTGCATTGGAAATAGAGGCTATTGCATCTTGAGTGAAAGCACTTTTTGGATTGTTTCTGCTGTGAAAGTTGAGGCTATTCCATTTTTAGTGAGTGTGCATCATTATTGGCTGCATTGTTTGTAGTTGTTTCTGCAGTGAAAGTAGAGGTGATAGCATAACAGGTGACTGCACTGTTTGGTGTTGTTTCTGCAGAGAGTAGAAGCTATTATATCATAGGTGACTGCACTGCTTGGGGTTGTTTCTGCAGTTAAAGTAGAGGCTAAGGCATCATGACTGACTATGATGTTTGGGTTTTTCTGCAGTGGAAGTAAATGCTATTGCATCATGAGTGAATGTGCATTATTAGTAGCTGCACTGGTTTGGGTTGTTTCTGCAGTGGAACTAGAGGCTATTGCATCACAAGAGACTGCATTGTTTACTGTTGTTTCTGCAGTAGAAGTAGAACCTATTGGATAATGGGTGACTGCACTGTTTGTGTTTTTTTCAGCAGTGAAAGTAGATGCTATTGTATCATGAGTGACAGTGTTGTTTGTGTTATTTTCTGCAGTGGAAGAAATGCTAGTGCCTCGTGAGTGACTGTGCATCATGAGTTGCTGCCCTAGTTCGGGTTGTTTCTGCAGTAGTAGCAGATGCTATTGCATCATTAGTGACAGCGTTGTTTGCTTTTTTTCTGCAGTGGAAGAAATGCTATTGCATGATGTGCTGTTTGGGTTATTATTTCTGCAGTGGTAGTAGAGGCTATTACATTAGGGGTAACTGTACATCATGAGTGGCTCCACTATTTGGGGTTCTTTCTGCATTGGAAATTGAGGCTCTTATATCATGAGTGACTGAACTGTTTGGTGTTGTTTCTGCAGGGATGTAGAGGCTATTGCATCATAAGAGACTGCACTGTTTGGGGTTGTTTCTGCAGTGGAAGTAGATGCTTTGCATTTTGACTGAATGCATTGTTTGGGGATGTTTCTGAAGTGGACATAGGTGCATCTGCATCATGAGGGACTGTGCATCATGAGTGGCTGCACCATTTGGAATTGTTTCTACAGTGGAAGTAGAGGCTATTGCATCACAAGAGACTGCATTGTTTAGTGTTGTTTCTGCAGTAGAAGTAGAAGCTATTTTATAATGGGTGACTGCACTGTTTGTGTTTGTTTCAGCAGTGAAAGAAAATGCTATTGCATCATGAGTGACAGTGTTGTTTACGTTATTTTCTGCTGTGGAAGTAATGCTAGTGCCTCATAAGTGACTGTGCATCATGAGTTGCTGCCCTAGTTCGGGTTGTTTCTGCAGTAGAAGCAGATGCTATTGCATAATTAGTGACAGCATTGTTTGGGTTTTTTTCTGCAGTGGAAGAAATGCTCTTTAATGATGTGCTATTTGGGTTAATATTTCTGCAGTGGTAGTAGAGGCTATTGCAACAGAGGTTACTGTGCATCATGAGTGGTTCCACTATTTGGGGTTCTTTCTGCATTGGAAATTGAGGCTCTTGAATCATTAGTGACTTAACTGTTTGGGGTTGTTCCTGCAGGTGACATAGAGGCGATTGCATCATGAGTGACTGCACTGTTTGGGGTTGTTTCTGCAGTGAAGTAGATGCTATTGTATCTTGACTGACTGCATTGTTTGGGGATGTTTCTGAAGTGGAAGTAGGTACATCTGCATCATGAGGGACTGTGCATCATGAGTGGCTGCACTGTTGGATTTTTTTCTGCAATGGAAGGAGATGCTAATGCATAATGAGTGGCTGCCCTGTTTGGAGATGTTTCTGTATTGGAAGTAGAGGCTATTCATCATGAGTGACTGCACTCTTTTTGTTTGTTTCTGCAGTGGAAGTAGAGGCAATTCCATCGTGAGTGACTGTGCATTATGAGGGACTTCACTGTTTGCGGTTCTTCCTGCAGTGGAAACAGAGGCTATTGCATCATGAGTGACAGCACTTTTTTGGGTTGTTTCTGCTGTGAAAGTAGAGGCTATTCCATTGTGAGTGACTGTGCATCATTAGTGGCTGCACTGTTTGGAATTGTTTCTGCAATGAAAGTAGAGGTGATTGCATAACAGGTGACTGCACTGTTTGGTGTTGTTTCTGCAGTAGAAGTAAGCTATTATATCATAGGTGACTGCACTGCTTGGGGTTGTTTCTGCAGTTAAAGTAGAGGCTAAGGCATCTTGACTGACTATGTTGTTTGGGTTTTTCTGCAGTGAAGTAAATGCTATTGCATCATGAGTGAATGTGCATTACTAGTAGCTGCACTGGTTTGGGTTGTTTCTGCAGTGGAACTAGAGGCTATTGCATCACAAGAGACTGCATTGTTTACTGTTGTTTCTGCAGTAGAAGTAGAAGCTATTGGATAATGGGTGACTGCACTGTTTGTGTTTGTTTCAGCCGTGAAAGTAGATGCTATTGTACTTGGTGACAGTGTTGTTTGTGTTATTTTCTGCAGTGGAAGAAATGCTAGTGCCTCAGTGAGTGACTGCATCATGAGTTGCTGCCCTAGTTCGGGTTGTTTCTGCAGTAGTAGCAGATGCTGTTGCATCATTAGTAACAGCGTTGTTTTTTTTTTCTGCAGTGGAAGAAATGCTATTGCATGATGTGCCGTTTGGGATATTATTTCTGCAGCGGTAGTAGAGGCTATTGAATTAGAGGTTACTGTGCATCATGAGTGGCTCCACTATTTGGGGTTCTTTATGCATTGGAAATTGAGGCTCTTGAATCTTGAGTGACTGAACTGTTTGGGGTTGTTTCTGTAGGTGACGTAGAGGCGATTGCATCATGAGTGACTGCACTGTTTGTGGTTGTTTCTGCAGTGGAAGTAGATGCTATTGCATCTTGACTGACTGCATTGTTTGGGGATGTTTCTGAAGAGAAGTAGGTGCATCTGCATCATGAGGACTGTGCATCATGAGTGGCTACACTGTTTGGAATTGTTTCTGCAGTGGAAGTAGAGGCTATTGCATCACAAGAGACTGCATTGTTTAGTGTTGTTTCTGTAGTAGAAGTAGAAGCTATTTGATAATGGGTGACTGCACTGTTTGTGTTTGTTTAAGCAGTGAAAGTAAATGCTATTGCATCATGAGTGACAGTGTTGGTTGCGTTATTTTCTGCAGTGGAAGTAATGCTAGTGCCTCATTAGTGACTGTGCATCATGAGTTGCTGCCCTAGTTCCGGTTGTTTCTGCAGTAGAAGCAGATGCTATTGCATCTTTAGTGACAGCATTGTTTGGGGTTTTTTCTGCAGTGGAAGAAATGCTCTTTCATGATGTGCTATTTGGGTTAATATTTCTGCAGTGGTAGTAGAGGCTATTGCAATAGAGGTTACTGTGCATCATGAGTGGCTCCATTATTCAGGGGTTCTTTCTGCATTGGAAATTGAGGCTCTTGAATCATTAGTGACTAAACTGTTTGGGGTTGTTTCTGCTGTTGGAAGTAGATGCTATTGCATCTTGACTGACTGCATTGTTTGGGGATGTGTCTGAAGTGGAAGTAGGTACATCTGCTTCATGAGGGACTGTGCATCATGAGTGGCTGCACTGTTTGGATTTTTTTCTACAGTGGAAGGAGATGCTAATGCATAATGAGTGGCTGCCCTGTTTGGAGATGTTTCTGTATTGGAACTAGAGGCTATTGCATCATGAGTATCTGCACTCTTTTTGTTTGATTTTGCAGTGGAAGTAGAGGCTATTGCATCATGAGTGACTGTGCATCATGAGTTGCTTCACTGTTTGCGGTTCTTCCTGCATTGGAAATAGAGGCTATTGCATCTTGAGTGAAAGCACTTTTTTGGGTTGTTTCTGCTGTGAAAGTTGAGGCTATTCCATTTTTAGTGAGTGTGCATCATTAGTGGCTGCACTGTTTGGAGTTGTTTCTGCAGTGAAAGTAGAGGTGATAGCATAACAGGTGACTGCACTGTTT
Organism: Neoceratodus forsteri; assembly: GCA_016271365.2. Taxonomy (NCBI): domain Eukaryota; kingdom Metazoa; phylum Chordata; order Ceratodontiformes; family Ceratodontidae; genus Neoceratodus; species Neoceratodus forsteri. The sequence continues at coordinate 868,847,155 of CM028130.1, forward strand.
GGTGTTGTTTCTGCAGTAGAAGTAGAAGCTATTATATCATAGGTGACTGCACTGCTTGGGGTTGTTCTGCAGTTAAAGTAGAGGCTAAGGCATCATGACTGACTATGATGTTTGGTTGTTTTTCTGCAGTGGAAGTAAATGCAATTGCATCATGAGTGAATGTGCATTATTAGTAGCTGCACTGGTTTGGGTTGTTTCTGCAGTGGAACTAGAGGCTATTGCATCACAAGAGACTGCATTGTTTACTGTTGTTTCTGCAGTAGAAGTAGAACCTATTGGATAATGGGTGACTGCACTGTTTGTGTTTTTTTCAGCAGTGAAAGTAGATGCTATTGTATCATGTGTGACAGTGTTGTTTGTGTTATTTTCTGCAGTGGAAGAAATGCTAGTGCCTCGTGGTGACTGTGCATCATGAGTTGCTGCCCTAGTTAGAGTTGTTTCTGCAGTAGTAGCAGATGCTATTGCATCATTAGTGACAGCGTTGTTTGCTTTTTCTGCAGTGGAAGAAATGCTATTGCATGATGTGCTGTTTGGGTTATTATTTCTGCAGTGGTAGTAGAGGCTATTACATTAGGGTAACTGTACATCATGAGTGGCTCCACTATTTGGAGCTCTTTCTGCATTAGAAATTGAGGCTCTTGAATCATGAGTGACTGAACTGTTTGGGATTGTTTCTGCAGGGGATGTAGAAGCTATTGCATCGTAAGGGACTGCACTGTTTGGGGTTGTTTCTGCAGTGGGAGTAGATGCTATTGCATCTTGACTGACTGCATTGTTTGGGGATGTTTCTGAAGTGGACATAGGTGCATCTGCATCATGAGGGACTGTGCATCATCAGTGGCTGCACCGTTTGGAATTGTTTCTGCAGTGGAAGTAGAGGCTATTGCATCACAAGAGACTGCATTGTTTAGTGTTGTTTCTGCAGTAGAAGTAGAAGCTATTTTATAAAGGGTAACTGCACTGTTTGTGTTTGTTTCAGCAGTGAAAGTAAATGCTATTGCATCATGAGTGACAGTGTTGGTTGCGTTATTTTCTGCAGTGGAAGTAATGCTAGTGCCTAATGAGTGACTGTGCATCATGAGTTGCTGCCCTAGTTCAGGTTGTTTCTGCAGTAGTAGCCGATGCTGTTGCATAATTAGTGACAGCATTGTTTGTTTTCTGCAGTGGAAGAAATTCTATTGCATGACGTGCTGTTTGGGTTATTATTTCTGCAGTGGTAGTAGAGGCTATTACATTAGAGGTTACTGTGCATCATGAGTGGCTCCACTATTAGGGTTCTTTCTGCATTGGAAATTGAGGCTCTTGAATCATTAGTGACTAAACTGTTTGAGGTTGTTTCTGCAGGGATGTAGATGCTATTGCATCATAAGTGACTGCACTGTTGGGTTGTTTCTGCAGTGGAAGTAGATGCTATTGCATCTTGACTGACTGCATTGTTTGGGATGTTTCTGAAGAGGAAGTAGGTACATCTGCATCATGAGGGACTGTGCATCATGAGTGGCTACACTGTTAGATTTTTTTCTGCAATGGAAGGAGATGCTAATGCATAATGAGTGGCTGCCCTGTTTGGAGATGTTTCTGTATTGGAAGTAGAGGCTATTCATCATGAGTGACTGCACTTTTTGTTTGTTTCTGCAGTGGAAGTAGAGGCTATTGCATCATGAGTGACTGTGCATTATGAAGGCCTTCACTGTTTGCGGTTCTTCCTGCAGTGGAAACAGAGGCTATTGCATCATGAGTGACAGCACTTTTTTGGGTTGTTTCTGCTGTGAAAGTAGAGGCTATTCCATTGTGAGTGACTGTGCATCATTAGTGGCTGCTCTGTTTGGAGTTGGTTCTGCAGTGAAAGTAGAGGTGATTGCATAACAGGTGACTGCACTGTTTGGTGTTGTTTCTGCAGTAGAAGTAGAAGCTATTATATCATAGGTGACTGCACTGCTTGGGGTTGTTTCTGCAGTTAAAGTAGAGGCTAAACCATCATGACTGACTATGTTGTTTGGGTTTTTCTGCAGTGGAAGTAAATGCTATTGCATCATGAGTGAATGTGCATTATTAGTAGCTGCACTGGTTTGGGTTGTTTCTGCAGTGGAACTAGAGGCTATTGCATCACAAGAGACTGCATTGTTTACTGTTGTTTCTGCAGTAGAAGTATGCTATTGGATAATGGGTGACTGCACTGTTTGTGTTTGATTCAGCAGTGAAAGTAGATGCTGTTGCATCTTGGTGACAGTGTTGTTTGCGTTATTTTCTGCAGTGGAAGAAATGCTAGTGCCTCGTGGTGACTGTGCATCATGAGTTGCTGCCCTAGTTCGGGTTGTTTCTGCAATAGAAGCAGATGCTATTGCATCATTAGTGACAGTGTTGTTTGGTTTTTCTGCAGTGGAAGAAATGCTATTGCATGATGTGCCGTTTGGGATATTATTTCTGCAGCGGTAGTAGAGGCTATTGTATTAGAAGTTACTGTGCATCATGAGTGGCTCCACTACTTGGGGTTTTTTCTGCATTGGAAGTTATTATTATTTTTTTATTTAGTTGTTTAACCAGGTATAGCACACTAAGCTGAAAGCTTTTTTACAGGAGCGACCTGGAAGCACAAGGAGGTTAAGTGACTTACTCAGGGTCACACAGTATGCAAGTGAAAGCTGTGGGATTCAAACCCAGGTCTGGTTTGGTGGATGTCACCAGATTTGCAGCTCAGAGCCTTGGACCACTGCTGCTACTGCCTCCTATAAGTTGAGGCTCTTGAATCTTGAGTGACTGAACTGTTTGGGTTGTTTCTGCAGTTGACGTAGAGGTGATTGCGTCATGAGTGACTGCACTGTTTGGGGTTGTTTTGCAGTGGAAGTAGATGCTATTGTATCTTGACTGACTGCATTGTTTGGGGATGTTTCTGAAGTAGAAGTAGTGCATCTGTATCATGAGGACTGTGCATCATGAGAGGCTGCACTGTTTGGAACTGTTTCTGCAGTGGAAGTAGAGGCTATTGCATCACAAGAGACTGCATTGTTTAGTGTTGTTTCTGTAGTAGAAGTAGAAGCTATTGGATAATGGGTGACTGCACTGCTTGTGTTTGTTTCAGCAGTGAAAGTAAATGCAATTGCATCATGACTGACAGTGTTGGTTGCGTTATTTTCTGCAGTGGAAGTAATGCTAGTGCCTCATTAGTGACTGTGCATCATGAGTTGCTGCCCTAGTTCGGGTTTTTTCTGCAGTAGAAGCACATGCTATTGCATCTTTAGTGACAGCATTGTTTGGGTTTTTTTCTGCAGTGGAAGAAATGCTATTTCATGATGTGCTATTTGGGTTAATATTTCTGCAGTGGTAGAAGAGGCTATTGCATTAGGTGTTACTGTGCATCATGAGTGGCTCCACTATTCGGGGTTCTTTCTGCATTGGAAATTGAGGCTCTTGAATCATTAGTGACTGAACTGTTTGGGGTTGTTTCTGCTGTGGACATGGAGGCTATTGCATCATGAGTGACTGCACTGTTTGCGGTTTTTTCTGCAGTGGAAGTAGATGCTATTGCATCTTGACTGACTGCATTGTTTGGGGATGTGTCTGAAGTGGAAGTAGGTACATCTGCTTCATGAGGGACTGTGCATCATGAGTGGCTGCACTGTTTGGATTTTTTTCTACAGTGGAAGGAGATGCTAATGCATGAGTGGCTGCCCTGTTTGGAGATGTTTCTGTATTGGAACTAGAGGCTATTGCATCATGAGTGTCTGTACTCTTTTTGTTTGTTTTTGCAGTGAAAGTAGAGGCTATTGCATCATGAGTGACTGCATCATGAGTGGCTTCACTGTTTGCGGTTCTTCCTGCATTGGAAATAGAGGCTATTGCATCTTGAGTGAAAGCACTTTTTTGGATTGTTTCTGCTGTGAAAGTTGAGGCTATTCCATTTTTAGTGAGTGTGCATCATTATTGGCTGCATTGTTTGTAGTTGTTTCTGCAGTGAAAGTAGAGGTGATAGCATAACAGGTGACTGCACTGTTTGGTGTTGTTTCTGCAGTAGAAGTAGAAGCTATTATATCATAGGTGACTGCACTGCTTGGGGTTGTTTCTGCAGTTAAAGTAGAGGCTAAGGCATCATGACTGACTATGATGTTTGGGTTTTTTTCTGCAGTGGAAGTAAATGCTATTGCATCATGAGTGAATGTGCATTATTAGTAGCTGCACTGGTTTGGGTTGTTTCTGCAGTGGAACTAGAGGCTATTGCATCTGAGAGAGACTGCATTGTTTACTGTTGTTTCTGCAGTAGAAGTAGAACCTATTGGATAATGGTGACTGCACTGTTTGTGTTTTTCATCAGTGAAAGTAGATGCTATTGTATCATGAGTGACAGTGTTGTTTGTGTTATTTTCTGCAGTGGAAGAAATGCTAGTGCCTCGTGAGTGACTGTGCATCATGAGTTGCTGCCCTAGTTCGGGTTGTTTCTGCAGTAGTAGCAGATGCTATTGCATCATTAGTGACAGCGTTGTTTGCTTTTTTTCTGCAGTGGAAGAAATGCTATTGCATGATGTGCTGTTTGGGTTATTATTTCTGCAGTGGTAGTAGAGGCTATTACATTAGGGGTAACTGTACATCATGAGTGGCTCCACTATTTGGGGTTCTTTCTGCATTGGAAATTGAGGCTCTTATATCATGAGTGACTGAACTGTTTGGTGTTGTTTCTGCAGGGGATGTAGAGGCTATTGCATCATAAGAGACTGCACTGTTTGGGGTTGTTTCTGCAGTGGAAGTAGATGCTATTGCATTTTGACTGAATGCATTGTTTGGGGATGTTTCTGAAGTGGAGGTTCATGTAATTATCAGGCTGTGTGGGTGATGATGTGCGATATACGCTACCAATATTCAGTCACTTACTACCAGTCGCATTGTTTGTAAGTGCTTTGGGATACTGTATGAAAGCTATAAATGCTGATTCTTCTTCTTTTGTTGTTTTTTCTGCAGTGGAAGTAAATGCTGTTTCATCATGAGTTACTGAGCTGTTTGGGGTTATTTCTGCAGTGGTAATAGAGGCTGTTGCATCATGGGTTACTGTGCATCATGAGGGTTGCACTGTTTGGGGTTTATTTTAGTGGAAGTAGATGCTTTGTACTTCACTGACTGCATAGTTTGGGGTTGTTTCTGAAGGAAGTAGTGCAATGCATCATGAGAGACTCTGCATCATGAGTGTCTGCACTGTTTGGGGTGTTTGGCAGTGGAAGTTGCTGTTGCATAATAGTGGCTGCACTGTTTGGGATGTTTGTATTTTAAGTAGAGCTGTTGCATCATGACTGTCAGCACTGTTTTGGAATGTTTCTGCACTGAAGTAGGATGATTGCATCATGGTGGCTATATTGTTTGTGATTGTTTCTGCATGGAGTAGATACTATTGCTTCATGGTGACTGCACTGTTTGACATTATTTCTGCAGTGGATGTGGGGGTTTTGCATCATGTGATGTCTTCATGTGTGGCCTTGGTTTGGTATTCTTACTGCAGTGGAAATAGATGCTATTATATCACAGTTACAGTTGTTTGGAGTTCTTCTTGCATGAAGTGAGGCGTTGTATCGTGAGTGACTGCACTGCGTGGATGTTTCTGCGGAAGAAGATGCATTGTATCGAGTGACAGTGTTGTTTGGGGGATTTTGCGGAAGTAGAGACTATTGCATCATGGTGACTGCACTGTTTGGGATGTTTCTGAGGACATAGAAGCTATTACATCATGATTGACAGCACTGTTTGGGGTTGATTCTGGTGGGTAGATGCATTTGCATGGTGAGTGCCTGTGGGATGTTCAGTACTGGTAGTTGAGTCTACCATCAGTGACTGTGCATCATGAGTTGCACTGTTCAGTTCCTCATGGAAATAGAGGTTGCATCATGAATGACTGCACTTTTGGGTTGTTTATGGAAGTAGATACTATTGCAGCAAGGTGACTGTGCATCATGAGTGCTTCAGTGTTTTGTGTTATTTTGCACTGATGGTAGAGGCTATTGCATCATGAGTGACTGAACTGGTTGAGGTTGTTACTGCTGTGGAAATAGAAGATATTCATTCATGAGTGACTTCACTGTTTGAGGTTATTTCTGCAGTGTAAGCGAGTCTATTGGATCCCGGGAGACTGCATTGTTTGAGTTGTTTTGTGTGGAAATAGAGGCTACTTTATATCATGAGTGAGTGTGTATCTGCGTGGTTGCACTGTTTGGGTTGTTTCTGCAGGAGTGTAGATGCACTTCATCTTGATTGACTGTGCTGTTTGGGGTTGTTTCTGCAGTTTAGGGGCTATTGCCGTGGTTGACTCGTATCATGGGTCATTATCACCATTAGGGTTGTTTATGCAGTGAAGTAGAGGTTATTGCATCACAAGTAACTGCACCTTTGGTGTTGTTTCTGCAGTCCAGTAGAGGTGAATTGGATTGTGTGCTGCTCTGTTTGGGTTTTCTGCAGTGAAGTAGATGCTTTTTATAATGAGTGGCTGCACTGTTTGAGTTGTTTCTGCATTGAAAGTAGAGGCTATTGCATCATGAGTGACTGTTTTGTTTAGGGTTGTTTCTGAAGTGGAAGTAAGACTATTGCATTAGGAGAGACTGCACCGCATGGGTTGTTTCTAATAGTGGGAGCAGATGCTATTGCATCTATGCGAGTGTTTGTTTGGATTTTTTCTGCAGTGAAGTAAATGCTGCTGCTCATGGGTGACTGAGCTGTCTGGGGTTATTTCTGCAGTGGTAGTAGAGGCGATTGCATCATGGGTTACTGTGCATCATGAGTGGTTGCACTGTTTGGGGTTGTTTCTGCAGTGGAAGTAAATGCTTGAATTTTGACAGAGCTGTATTGTTTGAGTGTTGTTTCGAAGTGGAAGTAGATGCAACCATGTGAGTGACTTGCATCATAGTGTCTGCACCGTTTGGGGTGTTTGTACTGTGGAAGTAGATGCTATTGCATAATGAGTGGCAGTACTGTTTTGGGGATGTTTCTGTATTTTAAGTAGAGGCTATTGCATCACGAGTGACTGCACTGTTTTGCTGGTTTCTGCACTGGAAGTAGAATATATTGCATCATTAGTGGCTATATTGTTTGTGATTGTTTCGCACTGGAAGTAGAGACTATTGCATCAAGAGTGGCTACACGGCTTTGAGTTGTTTTTGCTGTTTAAGTAAAACCATTGTGTCACAGGTGATGGCACTTTTCTGGTTCATTTCGCAGTACGTAGAGACTATTGCATCATTTGTGGCTGCACTGTTTGAGTTCTTTCTGCAGGAGGTAGAGGCTATTGCATCATGCGTGACTGCTCTTTTGGGGTTATTTCAGCAGTGGAAGTAGAGGCTATTGATCGATGAGTGACTGTGCATCATGAGTGGCTCACAGTTTGGGATGTTTGCAGTGGAAGTAGATGCTATTGGTCATGAGTTATTGAGCTGTTTGGGGTTGTTTTTGCAATGGAAGGGGAGTTATTGCATCATGTGGTGTTGCACTGCTGGGGATGTTTGTCAGTGGACATAGAGGCTATTCTATCATGAGTGACTGAACAGCTTGGGTTTGTTTTTCAGTGGAAGTAGAGGCTATTGTATCTAGGATGGCTGCACCGTTTGGTGTGGTTTATCAGTGGAAGTAGAGGTTATTGCATCACAGGTTTCTACACTGGTAGGGATTCTTTCTGCTGTGGTAGTAGAGACTATAGATGGCTGCACTGTTTGAGCTTTTTCTTAGTGGATGTAGGGGCTGTTGCATCATGGCGTGACTTCTGTTTGGGGTTGTTTCTGCAGTGGATGTAGAGGCTGTTGGATTATGAGTGACTGTATCATGAGTTTCTGCTCGTTTGGGGTTGTTTCTCAGTGGTTAGTGTTTTTCCATTGTGAGTGACTACACTGCTTGGGTTGTTTTACAGAGAAGTAGAGGTTATTGCATCATGAGTGATTGTGCATCATGAATAGCTGCCTCTCTCAGGTTTTTCTGCAGTGGAAGTAGATGATTTTGCATAATGGGTGACCGTATTGTTTGTGGTTAATTATGAGTGACAGTAGAAGCTATTGAATCATGAGTGACTATGCTCTTGGGTTGTTCTGCTATGAAGTAGATGCTATTGCTAAATGAGTGACTGTGCATCATGAGTGGCTGCACTGTGTGTGGTTGTACTGTGAAGTAGATGCTATTGTTTAATGAGTGACTGCACTGTTTGGGGAGGTTTCTCATTGAAATGGAGGCTGTTGCATCATAAGTGACTGCACTGTTTGGGGCTATTTCTGCAGTGGAAATAGAGGTATTGCATCATGAGTGCCTGCACTGTTCGTGGTTGTTTCTGCGGAAGTAAATGTATTGCTTCATGAGTGACTGCAGTGTTAGGGCTGATTCTGCGGAAGTAGTGCTTTGTTATGAGCAACGTGTGCATCATGAGTGGATGCACCTGTATGGGGTAGTTTGCAGTGGAAGTAGAAGTATTGCATCTTGAGTGACTGCATTATTTGGGGTTGTTTGCTGCAGTGGAAGTAGAGACTATTGCTTGGAGTGACTGCACTGCTAGAGGTTGTTATGCATAGGGAGTGGAGGCTACTGCATGATGGGTGATCTGGCATGAGTAGCAGATGCACTATGGTGTTGTTTCTGCAGTGGAAGTGGATGCTATTGAATCAAGTGTCCGTTGTTAGTTGGTGTTGTTTCTGCAGTGGAAGTGGTATGCTCTTGAAAATTGACTGTGTTGTTTGGTGTTATTTCTGGTGTGAATTACGCTGTTATTTCATTATGAGTGGCTCTGCTGTTTGGGGTTGTTTCTGCAGGAAGTGGAGGTTGTTGCATGATGAGTGACTGCATCATGAGAAGCAAAATGCACTTTTTGATATTGTTTCTGCAGTGGAAGTGGATGCTATTGCATCAAGAGTGACTGCGTTGTTAGGTGTTGTTTGTGGCAGTGGTGCTCTGCATCAAAACTGACCATGCTGTTTGGTGTTATTTCTCAGTGCAAATAGATATTATTTCATTATGAAGGTGCTTTTGGGGTTGTTCTGCAGTGGAAGTAGAGCTATTGCATCTGAGTGACTGCACTTCTTGGGGTTGTTTCTGCAGTGGAAGTAGAGGTTGTTGACATGAGTGACTGTGCATCATGAGTAGCTGCACTGTGTCAGGATTTTCTGCAGTGGAAGAAGATTCTACTGTGTATCTTGAGTGACTGCATTTTTTTGTTGTTATTTATGGGTGTAAGAAGATGCTATTGCATCATGAGTGACAGTCCTGTTTGTTTTTTTTCTGTTGGGGTACCAGAGGCAACTGCATCATAAGTGACTGTGCATCATGAGTGGCTGCCTGTTTGGGGTTCTTCCTGCAGTGGAAGTATAGGCGATTGCATCATGCACTTGACTGCAACCTTTGGTTGTTCTGCAGTGGATGAAGAGGTTTGCATCATGAGTGACTGTGCATCATGAGTGGCTACTGTTTGGAGTTTTCTTCAGTGCAAGTAGATGCTGTTGAAACATGAGTGACTGTGCATCAGAGTGGCTGCACTATTTGGGGTTGTTTCTGCAGGTGAAGTAGATGCTCTTTCATCGCGAGTGACTGGGCTGTTGTTTTATTTTTTTTAGGTGGAAGTAGAGGTTATTGTATCATGGTTGACTGTGCATCATGGTGGCAGCCCATTTGGAGTTGTTTCTGCAGTGACTGTAGAAGCTATAGCAGTACAAGAAAAGCACTGTTTGTGTTGTTTCTGCAATAAGTGAAGTTAATGGATCATGGTTGACTGCACTATTTGGGGTTGTTTCTGCGGTGAAAGTAGATACAGTGCATCATCAGTGATTGCATTGTTTGAGGTTTCTCCTGCAGTGGAAGTGAGTGCTTTTGCATCATGAGGACTGTGCATCATGAGTAGATTGCACTGATTCAGGTTGCTTCTGCAGTTCAAGCAGATGCTATTTCATCATGAGTGAGTGTGTTGTTTGTATTGTTTTTCTGCGGTGGAAGTAAATATTGCATCATAAGTGACTGAGTGTTTGGGTTACTTCTGCAGTGGTAGTTGAGGCTATTGCATCATGGGTTACTGTGCACCATGAGTGGCTGTACTGTTTGGGGTTGCTTCTGCAGTGTAGAAGTAGATGTTATTGCATCTTGACTGACTGCATTATTTGGGGTTGTTTCGAAGTGGAAGTAGATACAGCTGCATCAAGAGTGACTGCATCATGAGTGGCTGCACTGTTTGAGGTTTGTATACAGTATAAGTAGATGATATTGCATAATGAGTGACTGCATTGTTTGGGTTTCTTTCTGCACTGGAGTAGAATCTATTGCATCTGGTGCTGTATATTGTTGTGATTCTTTCTGTACTGGAGATTGATACTATTGCATCATGAGTGACTGCACTTTTGACATTATTTCTTCAGTGGAAGGAAGGCTTTTGCATCATGGTGATCAGACATGTGTGGCTGCATTGTTTGGGGGTTGCTTCTGCAATGGAAACTGATGCTACGCATTATGAGTGACATAGTGGTTTGGGGTTCTTGCCGTGGAAGTAGAGGCTATTGCATCATGAGTGACTGCACTGCTTGTGGATGTTTCCACAGTGGAAGTAGATGCTATTGTATCATGAGTGACTGTGTTGTTTGTGGTTGTTTTTTGCAGTGGAAGTAGAGGCTATTGCATCATGAGTGACTGCACTGCTTGGGGTTGTTTCTGTAGTAGACGAAGAAGCTATTCCATCATGAGTGACTGCACTACGTGGTATTGTTTCTGCAGCAGAAGTAGAGGCTATTGCATCAAGAGTGACTGCACTGTTTTGGGTTGTTTTCCGGTGGAAGTAGAGGCTATTGGATCATGTGTGACTATGCATCATGAGTGGCTGCACTGTTTGTGGTTGATTCTGCAGTGGAAGTAGATGCTATTACATCATTAGTGACTCTGCTGTTTGGGGTTGTTTCTGTACTGGTAGTAGAGACTATTGCATCATGAGTGACTGTGATCATGAATGACTGCACTGTTTGAGGGGTTATTTCTGCAGTGGAAGTAGATGCTATTGCAACAAGAGTGATCTGCATCATGAGTGGCTTCAGGGTTTGGGGTTGTTTCTGCTCTGAAGGTAGAGGCTATTGCATCATGAGACTGCACTGATTAGGGTTATTTCTGCTGTGGAAATAGAATATTCTGTCATGAGTGACTGCACTGTTTGAGGTTATTTCAGCAGTATAAGCAGTGGCTATTGGATCATTGGAGACCACATTGTGCGGGTTGTTTCTGCAGTGCAAGTAGAGGCTGTTAGATCATGGTGAGTGTGCATCATGAGTGGCTGCACAGTTTGGTGTTCTTTCTGCAGGGGAGTAGATGCTATACATCTTGAGTGACTGTGCTGTTTGCGTTTGTTTTTGCAATGTATTTTGGAGCTATTGCATCATGGGTGACTCATGATCATGAGTCACTACACCATTTGAGTTGTTTATGCGTGGAGTAGAGCTATTTCATCACTAGTGACTGCACTGTTTGGTGTTGTTTCTGCAGTAGAAGAAGAGGTTATTGGATCATGTGGCTGCACTGTTTTGGGTTCTTTTGCAGTGGAAGAGAAACCATTGTTTCACTGGTGACTGCATCTTTCTGGCTTGTTTCTGCTGTAGAAGTAGAGACTATTGCATCATAAGTGGCTGCAGTGTTTGAGGTTACTACTGCACTGGAGGTAGAGGATAGTGCATCATAAGTGACTGCTCTATTTGCAGTTATTTCTGCAGTGGAAGAAGGCGCTTTTGGAACATAAGTGACTGTGCATCATGAGTGTCTGTACTGTTTGGGGTTGTTTATGCAGTGGAAGTAGATGCTATTGCATCATTTTTTTAAATTCAAAATTTTTATTGTAATAGTCAACATTTCAACACAGCATACATAACATAAGAAATTTTGTTCCTTCATAACAATTGACATAAATTGAACCGAACAAACAATTTTCCCCCTCCCCTAGAACCTCCCCACCTATCCCCCCCATAGTACTAAATACCCTCAAGGAAGATCTGCTCGTCCACAATCATCTCTAGTGCTACCTTACTGAATCCGGCTTCACCTGGAGAAGGTATAACGACTGAAAACGACTCCATACCTTTTCATATAGTTGAAGCCGATTATCCCTTCCCGCACTTAATTTTTCCATGTTTAGTTAAATAGCATCTCCTGTAACCACTCCATATACGTGATTGAGGAGTCAGACATCCAAGATCACAAAACTACCTTTTGGCGAACCTGAAATCAGAGCCATATAAAATCTGCGATCCTTAAACCTGATACCAGAATAATCCCCTATCAAACATATTTCTGGGTAAAATATTGGTCAATACCAACAATGGATCAGCCTTCGTTTAATCTGCATCCACAACTGCTTTATCGGTGGACACTCCCAAAATGTGATACAAATCTCCAACTGCCTAGACGACACGGCAGCAGTTTTGTTAGGCTCACGACCCACTTTGTGTAGCTTGGAAGGGGTCCAGAATAAGTTATTTAAAAGATGAAACTGCATCACCCTCAGTCTGTCCTGTTTAACATACCTATACATGTCTCCATCACCCTCCCAATCCCGCTCTTGTTCTCCCAAACAACTAGACCAATATCTAGGCTTGTGATCAAGATCCACAAGAGCTTGATCAAGAAGTATCTTGTATACTTGGACACTGCATGTGGTTCCACACAATTTGCTCCAGTGACTCAAACCATTTCCCATTTATACGCTCTTCGAAGTTTAATCATCACCTGCATTAATAAATGAGTAATTTGATATAATTTAAAGACTTGCTTGGACTCTATGTTATACTTTGCCAGGATCTCTTTTATAGGGAGTATACGGTCGTCCCCCATTAAATCCTCAATTCGCAACCCATCAAGCTGGGGAAGCCATCCACCCGGTATCATTTTCCCCCCAATCCTCAAATTGGGGCTTTGACAAATCGGTTGATACTTATCCCTATCCAGAATATACCCTAACTTAACACATATCTGTCTATGAATACGCAAAAATTTTGCTATTGGGGTAGCAACCAACTTAGGGGGCAATATCTTAGGAATGGAATAAAGCAAAGCTCTTGGATCTATCCCCACCTCCTTAATCGCTCTATTTCCAATCTAACCCATGAGGGAACATAGGGCAAAGACTCAAGTTTCCTGGTGGGTACTAACCATTTCAGATATTTGCAAAGATTACTTGCCCAATAATATAAGCCAAAATGTGGAAGTCTCAATCCTGCTCTCTCCTGGGGCTGCCAGCTTACCATAAGCCCCTACGGGGCATTTTCCCCTCAAATAAACTCCGAGATTAATGAGTGTAGCTCACTGAACCACTTTAGGGTAACGATACATTAAGCATATTGAGTGGATAAAAATCCTGGGTAGAATGTTCATTTTAACTATATTGATCCGTCCCCAGAGAGCGCAAACCACCCCACCTTTTAGGTCCTGCTTAATAATATTCCTAGTGGCATCCAGATTGAGCTTGATTAATTTCAGGTTGGATCTAGCCAAGTAAATACCAGATACTTCAAAACATGCGGAGTCCATTGCATGCCCATTTCCAACGCCTCAGACCTATGCATTCTCATGTTCAACGGAAAAATTTGGGTTTTTCCACATTCATCTTGTAATTGGACAATCTACTAAATTCTCCAATGATGCCCATCACTGCCTGAATTGAACCACCTGGCTGAGTAACATGCAACAAGATGTCATCCAGAATGCTGAGATTTTGAGCTCCTGTGACCCAATTCTAATACCCTTGACCGTAGGTCTATTCTCATTTAGTGAGGAGAGCTCTAAATATAAATTAAATAAAAGAGGCGATAGAGGACAGCCCTGCCTAGTGCCAGAGTTAAGAGGAAAACTTGTAGAAAATACTCCATTGCAATATATTTTAGCTTTAGGATCCGTATATAGGGCAAAACGTGACTGATAAATTGAGCCGGAAACCAAATTTCTCCATAGTAATGGACAAAACTTCCAGTCCACTCTATCAACGCCTTCTCTGCATCCACTGACATCAAAACACATGGAATTTACAGTCCCTGGATACAGAGAAGATATAGATAGTTTATGCAGGTGGTCCGAGCGACCTGCCCTTCATAAACCCAACCTGATCATGATGAATTAGACTTGGCATGACCTTGGACAACTGGTTTGCTAAAATCTTCGCCAAAATCTTAATATCGTAATTGATCAGGGAGATAGGCCTATAGCTTGTAACTTTATCTAATTCCTTACCTTCCTTCGGAATAAGCACTATCAGAGCCTCAAATAAATAGCCATCCACTGTATCCAAGGTCAAAATACTCTGAAATAATCTTTTAAGGCCGGGACATAACAGGGTCAAAACATTTATAAAAATTGGGTGAAAGCCCATCTGGGCCGGGTGCCTTGTCATTGGAAAGTGTTTTAATTGCCTCTAAGATCTCCTCCTCAGAGATGGGAAATGAGAGCTCCCTCCTCTGAACCTCTGTTACCTGGGGTAGATTACAAGTATCTAGATAGTCCTCGACCTCTTCCGTACTGGGTCTAGGAGTCATAGGACTATATAAAGCCTTGTAGTAGTCCTCAAATTCCCTAACAATTTCCATGGGCAAAGTTTTAACGATCCATCTACTCGAGGCGTGATACTCTGGACTATTCTAGATGCTTCTACAGCCCTCAACCGCATTGCCAAGAGCCTGCCTGATTTCTGCCTTGGCTCAAATACAGCGCTTTGGTTTTATTCATGCATATTCTGCCCTCCCCCAATATCCCTTCATACTGTGACGCGAGTTTAATCAACAGCTCCCTGGTCTCCTCTGGCGTATTCCTTGACAGGACCCTCTCTATGTCTCTAATTTGTGCCAGCAAGAACCTAGCCCTATCGTCCTCTTCTTCTTCCTTGCCACGCCAACTGGATAAACTCTCCCCTTAACACACACTTTAGAGCACTCCACCATAAATCCCTCTAGTAGAAAAATGCCTGTTCTCTGTCTTATATTGTTCAATCCGACGACCGATACTCCCTTATTTCCGTGGAGCAGTATTTGGTTATTTAACTTCCAGATAGTCTGTCTGGGAGCATTAGGCCAAATTGAGGGAACAGCGAACCATAGAATGATCCGAAAAGATCCCCGGAGTAATGTTACTCTGCACCAATCCTGAAAGTAGGCCTCGACTCACCAAAAAATAGTCAATCCTGGATCTGGACTTATGAACTTCCGATAAGAATGTATATTCCCTACATGAAGAATGCAAAACCCTCCATGGATCACATAATCCCAGATTATCAGACAGATCCCTAATAGCTCTCTGAGCTGGAGAAAGACCCTTACTTTGCTTACCATCCTTGTCCAAATCTGCAGTAAATGGCAAATTCCAATCCCCCCCAACACTATCGGAAGGTGATGAAACGGACTTAAGACTTTCATTAAATCCATAAAAAAATCAGGGGTGTCTGCATTAGGACCATATATACTGCCCAACACTAATCTTGTTTGGTTTAAAAGCCCTATAACAATTATATAACGGCCTACCAGATCCACTATTTTATTCTCACAGACAAAAGCCACACTCCTGTGAAATAGGAGGCAACCCCTACCAGCAGTATTGTATCCAGCCCCATACCTGACCAATAAACTGGCATCTGAGCGCATTCAGCTCCTTTTCAAGCAAGTGTGTTTCTTGTAAACATATTATCTGGCCCTTTAGTAATTGCAAATGCTTTAATATTTTATATCTCTTTATTTTTTGCCTGGCACCTTTGACATTCCACGTAACAAATTCCACAACACTACCCATTCTCCAAGTAGTCTTTATAAAACCATCGAACTACCTTCTCCATCATGTCCAACACCATCTTACCCAAAACAATTAGGAGAGCAGATCTTCCAAGACTCAACCCTTCTAACCTCCTACTACTACCCACCCCCCACTCCCTGCCCTACCTTAAAAGTAAACCCCATAACGATCCAATCCCATACACCTGTATCTAAAGCAGTTAGCATCCTCCTCTCTGTCCCTCACCCTCCCAATACCTCCCACCCTTCCTTCTCTACCACATTAGTTGGTATCCTCCTCTCTGTCCATCACCTCCCGATACCTCCCACCCCCTCCCCTCTTCACCACACTTTGGTCCATGATATTCATAGCTCGTACCTCAGACCCTTCCTCCAGCCTCCCTGCAAAATCTTTGAATACCTATCTAATACTAACCAACACATCCTAATGACCCTATGTATTTCTACTTAGCCCTCCACAACCATAAAGAAAAGAGGCAAAATAAAAAAAAATAATAAAAAGGAACCCATCAGGCCATAGTCTTGTATTTCATAGCCCAGTCCCTGAATTACCCTTCAGTCCATTACCCTACACCTGTTACAGATAATATCCTTCCAAACAAAACCCAAAGGCTAAAATTTAAATAACAACCCAACTTTTATAATTAACTATATGCGGTACAGTAGAATAAAACAAAACAAGAAAAATAAAAGAATATTGTTATCTGTAAGGGTTGCAACAAATAATGTCTGTAGTAGATGCAGTCCATCATTAGTCATTGATGATGCACACTTATAATAAAGGATTCGGATGAAATAAAACCCAGTCTCAGAGAAAAAAAAAAAAAAAACGATCTGTAGTCCAGATCCCAACTTATGCACCCTTTCTCCGGTCCGTTAGTCAGCAACTGCAGATATAAATTGCCCAAATGCCAGACATTGATTACCAACTCTTCCAGTCGAATTTACAGCCAGGAGCCCTGCTTAATTAACTGCATCTCAGGCGGAACCGAAGAGACTCCAACGCGGCCTGGGTCCTTAAAAAAAAGGAAAAGAAAGAATGTCCTCTGCTCCTCAGAGACTGGCCATTACGAAAAAGTCGAACAGACCACAGGTACATTGTCCGGAGACCCATGGCGCGATCCACTCTGCTCCCACTGCGCTGCATTATACCAAGCATGGCCCTCCTTCCCCGCGTGTGTTGAGCCTGTCACCACTCTCTAGATGCCTTCTTGCTTAACTGGCCAGCCTGCGCTCCCGGGGATCAAACCTCAGTGTCTCCACTCCTTAAAGAAAACTTACACATACGCATTTATATGTGTAATTGCCGACCGCGGCTAGCTTACTTTTATCCCCAGATGATCGAAAGAGAGAAAAACAAGAACTAACTCAGCAGTACTTATTAACAGAGAGGTCGTGATCCTCTTATTTAACAAAATGAGCAAGGTTGAAGAGAAAATATTAACGCACATTCATCCACCTCTCACCCCCTTAAAGTCCCAGGGGCTATCTGAAGAGGTCCGGAAGGGCTGCAGACACTCCCTTTCTTGCTGCTGAAGCATCCTCAAATGTAGACCACTGACCAGAGATCGAGACCTGTAATTTGGCTGGGTAAAGCATCCTGAACCGAATACCCGCAGGGATTAATTTCGAAACAATTGGATGATATTCCGCTCTTCTTTGCCGTACTGCCAGCGGTAAATCCTGCATGATCCTAATCGGGACACCCCCTCCACTTTATCTCCTTGAGCTCCTTTGCCCTTGTCATGACAAAATGCCGCTCCTGGTAGTTCAAAAGTGCACTATTAAAACGCTGGGAGCCTCACTGGTGAAGCCACCAGCGGCACTCGGTGAGCCCTTTCAATAGTAATTTATCACCGAAAGGCGTCGGCCTACAATTTCCTTAAGGTTCTGTACAATACGATTGAATCTGTTCCTCTTCACGCTCTGGGAGGCCGATTATAACCAGATTATTCCTCCTACTCCGCCCTCCAAATCTTCGATCTTTGCCTCCATTCTGGTTAACTTCTCTCAGACTGATGATCTCCGGTTCCTGCTTCGCTATTCTTTTCTCTAAAGAGGAAACTTTCACTTCCGTGTCCCCTGTACGACGGGACAAGTCCTCCAGGGCTAAGGTAACAGCTTTTAACTCTTCTGTCACCGTACACAGTTCAACACGAAAGGGTTTAAACTCCGCTAAAATTGTGCCAAAGAAGGGCTGTTATCATGAATGGCACTCTCACTCTCAGGGCCTTCGGTATCCGCAATCTCTCACTTTCTTCAGCTGGGCCTTCATGGAGAGACTGGTGGAGTGTGTCTGGGTGTATTCTTCTTCATATCGACCTCAGTATACACCCAATTCAGCACCAAAGCTTCCAGAGACCCTTATAACACCTATTAGGGTCAGCTGAGATCGCAGGCTTATCAAAATTGTGGAAAATGCAGGTTTTAATGCAGTAGGAGGCTGGAGCTGAAGGATCAGGCTGCACTCACAGAGCTTGCATCATGTGACTCCATGCTATTGCATCATGAGCGACTGCAATGCTTGGGGCTGTTTCTGCATTGGAAGTAGAGGTTATTGGATCATGAGTGACTGTGCATCATGAGTAGCTGCACTGTTTCAGGTTTTTCTGCTGTGGTAGTAGATGCTATTTCATCATGAGTGACTGCGTTGTTTTTGGTTATTTATGGAGTGCAATTAGAGGCTAGTGCATTATGAGTGACTACACTGCTTGGGGATGTTTCTGCAGTGGACGTAGAAGCTATTCCATCATGAGTGACTACATTGCATGGGTTTTTTTCTGCACTGGAAGTAGATGTTATTTCATCATAAGTGCCTGCACTGTTTGGGGTTGTTTTTGTAGTGGAAATAGAAACCATTGTGTCACAGGTGACTGCACTTTTCTGGCTCATTTCTGCAGTAGAAGTAGACTATTGCATTGTAAGTTTCTGCACTGTTTGAGGTTCTTTCTGCAGTGGAGGTATAGAATATTGCATCATAAGTGACTGCTCTATTTGCAGTTATTTCTGCAGTGGAAGAAGATAATGGATCATGAGTGACTGTGAGTCATGAGTGGCTGCACTGTAAGGGATTGTTTCTGCAGTAGAAGTAGATGTTATTGCATTGTGAGTTACTGCACTGCTTGGGATTGTTTCTGCAGTGGAAGTAGAGGTTATTGCATCATGAGTGACTCTGCATCATGAGTAGCTGCACTGTTTCAGGTTTTTCTGCAGTGGAAGTAGAGGCTATAGCATCATGAATGACTGCACTGTCTGTGGTTGTTTCTGCATTGGAAGTAGAGGCTATTGCACCATGCATGACTGCATTCTGTGGGATTCTTTCTGCAGTGGAAGTAGAGTCTATTAGATCATAAGTGAGGGTGCATCATGAGTGGCTGCACTGTTTGGGGTTGTTTCTGCAGGGGAAGTAGATGCTATTTCATCTTGAGCAACTGTGAGGTTTGGGGTAGTTTCTGCAGTGTATTGAATGGCTATTGCATCATGGGTGACTGTGCATAATGAGTTGCCACACCATTTGGGAATTGTTTATGCAGTGGAAGTACATGCTGTTGCATCACAAGTGACTGGACTGTTTGGTTTTGTTTCTGCAGTAGAAGTAGAGACTATTGGATCATATGTACCAGCACTGTTTGGCTTTGTTTCTGCAGTGGAAGTAGATGCTTTGCATAATGAGTGGCTGTACTGTTTGGGGTTGTTTCTGCATTGGAAGTAGAGGCTATTGCAGCATGAGTGACTGCACTCTTTGGGTTTGTTTCTTTTGTGGAAGTAGAAGCTAATGCATCATGAGTGGGTCTACTGTTTGGGAATGTTTCTGCAGTACAAGTAGATACTATTGCATCATGAGTGTCTGCACTGTTTTACACTGGTTCTGCAGTGGAAGTAGAGGCTTTTGCATCATGAGTGACTGTGTATAGCATGTGTGGCTGCACTATTTGGGGTTATTTCTACAGTGGAAATTAAAGCTAATTCATCATTAGTGACTGTGCTGTTTAGGGTTCTTCTTGCCTGCACTGCTTGGTGTTGTTTTTGCAGTTCAAGTAGAAACCATTGTGTTATAGGTGACTGCACTTTTCTGGCTCATTTCTGCAGTAGAAGTAGAGACTGTTGCATCATAAGTGGCTACACTGTTTGAGGTTCTTTCTGCAGTGGAAGTGGAGATGCTATTGCATCAGAGACTGCACTGTTTGTTGTTGTTTCTGCAGTGGAAGTAGAGGTTATTGCATCATGAGTGACTGGGCATCATGGGTAGCTACACTGTCTCATGTTTTCCTGCAGTGGAAGTAGACTCTATTGGATCATGAGTGACTGCGTTGTTTGTGGTTATTTATGGAGTGAAAGTAGATGTTATTGCATCATGAGTGACTGTCTGTCCTGTTTGGAGTTGTTTTTGTAGGGGTAGTAGAGGCTACTGTATCATGAGTTATGGTGCATCATGAGTGGCTGCAATGTTTGGGGTTCTTCCTGCAGTGAAGTAGAGGCTATTGCATCATGCATGACTGCACTCTCTGGGGATGTATCCGCAATTGGAGTAGAGGCTATTGCATCATGAGTGACTATGCATCATGAGTGGCTGCACTGTTTGGGGTTATTTCTGCAGTGCATGTAGATGCTATTGCAACATCAGTGACTGTGCATCATGAGTGGCTGCATTGTTTGTGGTTGTTTCTACAGTGGAAGTGGAATACTATTGCATAATGAATGACTGCACTGTTAATGGTTGTTTCTGCATTGGAAGTAGAGGCTATTGCATCATGTGTGACTGCACTGTTTGGGGTTGTTTCTGCATTGGAAGTTGAGGCTATTGCAGCATGAGTAACTGCACTGTTTGGGGTTGTTTCTGTTGTGGAAATTGGAGCTATTGCTTCCTGAGTGGGTTTACCGTTTGGGTTGTTTCTGCAGTGGAAGTAGATACTATTGCTTCATGAGGGACTGCACTGTTTGACACTGTTTCTGTAGTGGAAGTAGAGGCTTTTGCATCATGAGTGACTGGGCATCATGTGTTGCACTGTTTGGGGTTGTTTCTGCAGTTTAAATTAATGCTAATGTATCATTAGAGACTGTGCTGTTTGGGGTTCTTCTTGACGTGGAAGGAGAGGCTATTGCATCACGAGTGACTGCATTGCTTGGGGATGTTTCTGTAGTGGAAGTAGATGCTATTGCATCATGAGTGACTGCACTGCTTGGTTTGTTTCTGCAGTGGAAGTAGAGGCTATTGCATCAAGAGAGGCTGCAATGTTTGGGGTTGTTTTTGCAGTGGAAGTAGAAACCATTGTGTTACAGGTGACTGCACATTTCTGGCTCATTTCTGCAGTAGAAGTAGAGACTATGGCATCATAAGTGGCTGCACTGTTTGAAGTTCTTTATGCAGTTGGGGTAGAGGCTATTGCATCAAAAGTGACTGCTATATTAGGGGCTATTTCTGCAGTGGAAGTAGAGGCTATTGGATCATGAGTAACTGTCATAGTGCATAGCTACACTGTTTGGGGTTGTTGCTGCAGTGGAAGTAGAGGTTATTGCATCATGAGTGACTATGCATCATGAGTAGCTGCACTGTTTCAGGTTTTTCTGCAGTGGAAGTAGATGCTATTGCATCTTGAGTCACTACACTGAGGATGTTTCTGCATTGGAAGTAGAGGCTATTGCATCATGAGTGACTGCACTGTTTGGAGTAGTGTCTGCAGTGGCTGTAGAGGCTATTGCATCATGAGTGACAGTGCATCATGAGTGGCTGCACTTCTTGGGGTTTTCTACAGTGGAAGTAGATGCTATTGCATAATGAGTGGCTGCACTGTTTGGGGATGTCTCTGAATTGGAAGTAGAGGCTACTGCATCATGAGTGACTGCACTGTTTGGGTTTGCTTCTGCAATAGAAGTAGAAGGTATTGCATGATGAGGGCCTGTACTGTTTGGGGTTGCTTCTGCACTGGAAGTAGATACTATTGCATCATGAGAGACTGCACTGTTTGCCATTGTTTCTGCAGTGGAAGTAGAGGCTTTTGCACCATGAGTGACTGTCATCAGGTGTAGCTACACTGGGTTTGTTTCTGCTGTGGAAATAGATGCTATTGCATCATGAGTGACATAGTTGTCCGGGGTTCTTCTTGCTGTGGAAGTAGAAGCTATTGCATCATGAGTGACTACACTGCTTGGGGATGTTTCTGCAGTGGAAGTAGATTATATTGCATCATAAGTGACTGTGCTGTTTTGGGCTGTTTTTGCAGTGGAAATAGAGGCTATTGCTTTATGAGTGACTGCATTGCTTGGGGAAGTTTCTGCAGTGGAAGTAGATGTTATTTCATCATGAGTGACTGTGCTGTTTGGTGTTATTTCTGAAGTGGAAGTAGGGGCTATTGCATCAAGAGTGGCAGCACTGTTTGGGGTTGTTTTTGCAGTGGAAGTAGAAACCATTGTGTCACAGGTGACTGCACCTTTCTGGCTTGTTTTCTGCTGTAGAAGTAGAGACTATTGCATTGTAAGTGGCTGCAGTGTTTGAAGTTATTTCTGCACTGTTTGTAGAGTTTATTGCATCATAGGTAACTGCTGTATTTGTGGTTATTTCTGCAGTGGAAGTAGAGGCTTTTGGATCATGAGTGACTGTGCATCATGAGTGGCTGCACAGTTTGGGGTTGTTTATGCAGTGTAGAGGCTACTGCATCGGAGTGACTGCACTGCTTGCAGTTTTTTCTGCAGTGGAAGTAGAGGTTATTGCATCATGAGTGACTGTGCATCATGAGTAGCTGCACTGTTTCAGGTTTTTCAGCAGTGGAAGTAGACACTATTGCATCATAAGTGGCTGTGTTGTATGTTGATATTTATGGAGTGCAATTAGAGGCTACTGTATTAGCAGTAACAACACTGCTTTGGGATGTTTCTGCAGTGGACATAGAAGTTATTCCATCATGAGTGACTGCACTGCATGAGGTTGTTTCTGCAGTGAAAGTAGATGTTATTTCATCATAAGTGTCTGTGCTGTTTGAGGTTATTTCTGCAGTGGAAGTAGAGGCATTTGCATCAGGAGTGTCTGCACTGTTTGGGGTTGTTTTTGCAGTGGAAATAGAAACCATTGTGTCACAGGTGACTGCACTTTTCAGGCTCATTTCTAAAGTAGAAGTAGAGACTATTGCATCGTAAGTGTCTGCACTGTTTGAGGTTCTTCCTGCAGTGGAAGTAGAGGCTATTGCATCATGAATGACTGCACTGTTTGGGGTAGTTTTTGCAATGGAAGTAGAAGCTATTGCAACAAGAGTCACTGTGCATCATGAGTGGCTTCAGTGTTTGGGGTTGATTCTTCACTGAAGGTAGAGGCTATTGCTTCATGAGTGACTGCACTGGCTGGGGTTGTTTCTGCTGTGGAAATAGAAGCTATTCAGTCATGAGTGACTGCACTGTTTGAGGTTATTTCTGCAGTATGAGCAGAAGCTACTGGATCATTAGAGACTACACTGTTTGGGGTTGTTTCTGCAGTGCAAGTAGAGGCTATTAGATCATGAGTGAAAGCGCATCATGAGTGGCTGCACTGTTTGGGGTAGTTTCTGCAGGGTAAGATGAAGCTATTTCATGTTGAGTTACTGTGCTGTTTGGGGCTGTTTCTGCAGTGCATTTAGAGGCTATTACATCATGGGTGACTGCGTATCATGAATCACTGCACCCTTTGGAGTTGTTTAAGCAGTGGAAGTAGAGGCTATTGCATCACAAGTGACTGCACTGTTTGGTGTTGTTTCTGAAGTAGAAATAGAGGCTTTTGGATCATGTGGCTGCACTGTTTGTTTTTTTCTGCAGTGGAAGTAGATGCTTAGCATAATGAGTGGCTGCACTGTTTAGGGTTGTTTCTGCATTGGAAATAGAGGCTATTGCATCATGAGTGACTGCACTCTTTGGGTTTGTTTCTGCTGTGGAAGTAGAAGCTATTGCATCATGAGTGAGTATACCGTTTGGGGTTGTTTCTGCAGTGGAAGTAGATACTTTTGCATCATTAGTGACTGCACTGATTGACATTGTTTCTGCAGTGGAACTAGAGGCTTTTGCATCCTGAGTGACTGTGCATCATGTGTGGCTGCACTGCTTGGGGTTCTTTCTGCAGTTGAAATAGATGCTATTTGCATCACTAGTGAATGTGGTCTTCAGGGTTCTTCTTGCCGTGAAAGGAGAGACTATTGCATCACGAATGACTGCACTGCTTGGGGATGTTTCTGCAGTGGAAGTAGATGCTATTTCATCATGAGTGACTGCACTCCTTGGGTTGTTTCTGCAGAGGAAGTAGAGGCTATTGCATCATAAGTGACTGCTCTATTTAGGGTTATTTCAGCAGTGGAAGTAGTAGAGGCTATTGGATCATGAGTGACTGTGCATCATGAGTAGCTGCACAGTCTGGGGTTGTTTCTGCAGTGGAAGTAGATGCTATTGCATCAGAGTGACTGCACTGCTTTGGGTTATTTCGGCAGTAGAAATAGATTCTATTGCATTATGAGTTACTGTGTTGTTTGGGGTTGTTTTTGCAAAGGAAGTAGGGGGCTATTGCATCATAAGTGATTGCACTGCTTGGGGATGTTTCTGCAGTTTACATAGAGGCTATTCCGTCATGAGTGACAGAACTGCTTGGGTTTGTTTTTGCAGTGGAAGTAGAGGCTATTGTATCGAGGATGGCTGCACTGTTTAGGGTGTTTTTTCAGTGGAAATAGAGGCTACTGCATCACAGGTTTCTACACTGGTAGGGATTCTTTCTGCTGTAGAATTAGAGACTATTGCACCATAGATGGCTGCACTGTTTGAGCTTTTTTCTATAGTGGAGGTAGAGGCTGTTGCATCATAAGTGACTGTTCTGTTTGGGGTTGTTTCTGCAGTGGAAGTAGAGGCTATTGGATTATGAGTGACTGTACATCATGAGTTTCTGCACTGTTTGCGGTTCTTTCTGCAGTGGAAGTAGGTGTTTTCCATTGTGAGTGACTACACTGTTTGGGGTTGTTTCAGAGGAAGTAGAGGTTATTGCATCATGAGTGATTGTGCATCATGAATAGCTACACCTCTCAGGTTTTTCTGCAGTGAAGTAGATGATTTTGCATAATGAGTGACTGCATTGTTTGTGGTTAATTATGGAGTGACAGTAAAGCTATTGCATCATGAGTGACTATGCTTCTTGGGGTTGTTTCTGCAGTGGAAGTAGAGGCTATTGAATCGTGAGTGACAGTGCATCATGAGTGGCTGCACTGTTTGGGGTTGTTTCTGCAGTGGAAGTAGATGTTATTGCAACATGAGTGACTGTGCATCATGAGTAGATGCACTGTTTGGGTTGTTTCTGCAGTGGAAGTAGATGCTATTGCATAATGAGTCGCTATTCTGTTTGGGGTTGTTTCTGCACTCCAAGTAGATACTATTGCATCATGAGTGACTGTACTGTTTGACATTGTTTCTGCCATGAAAGCGGAGGCTTTTGCATCATGAGTGACTGTCATCATGTGTGGCTACACTCTTTGGGATTGTTTCTGCAGTGGAAATAGATGCTACTGCATTGTGAGTGACATAGTTGTTTGGGGTTCTTCTTGTCGTGGAAGTAGAGGCTATTGCATCATGAGTGACTACACTGCTTGGGGATGTTTCTGCAGTGGATGAAGAAGCCATTCCATTATGAGTGAAAGCACTACCTTTGGATGTTTCTGCAGTGGAAGTAGATGTTATTTCAACATGAGTGACTGTGCAGTTTTGGGTTATTTCTGCAGTGGAAGTAGAGGCTATTGCATCATGAGTGGATGCACTGTTTGGGGTTGTTCTTGCAGTGAGTAGAAACCATTGTGTCACAGGAGACTGCACCTTTCTGGCTTGTTTCTGCAGTAGAATTAGAGACTATTGCATCATAAGTGGCTGCACTGTTTGAGGTTATTTCTCAGTGGAGGTAGAGGCTATTGCATCATAAGTGACTGCTCGATTTCTGGTTATTTCTGCAGTGGAAGTAGAAGCTATTGGATTATGAGTGACTGTGCATCATGAGTGGCTGCACTGTTTGGGGTTGCTTATGCAGTGGAAGTAGATGCCATTACATTGTGAGTGACTGCACTTCCTGGGGTTGTTTCTGCAGTGGAAGTAGAGGTTATTGCATCATGACTGGCTGCGCATCATGAGTAGCTGCACTGTTTCAGGTTTTTCTTTAGTGAGAGTAGATGCTATTGCATCATGAGTGACTGCGTTTTTTGTGGTTATTCATGGAGTGAAAGTAGATGCTCTTGCATCATGAGTGGCTGTCCTGTTTGGGGTTGTTTCTGTAGGGGTTAATAGAGGCTGCTGCATCATGGGTGACTGTTCTTCATGAGTGGCTGCACTGTTTGGGGTTCTACCTGCAGTGGAAGTAGAGGCGATTGCATCATGCGTGACTGCACCCTTTGGGGTTGTTTCTGCAGTGGAAGTAGAGGCTATTGCCTCACAAGTGATTGCATTTTTATGTTGTTTCTGCAGTAGAAGTAGAAACAATTCCATCATAAGTGGCTGCACTGTTTGAGTTTGTTCTGCATTATATGTGTAGTCTATTGCAGCATGAGTGACTGCGTTGTTCAGTGGTGTTTCTGCAATGGAAGTAGATGTTATTTCATGATGAGTGACTGCACTGTTTGACATTATTTCTGCACTGGAAGTAGAGGCTTTTGCATCATGAGTGACTGTCATCATGTGGCTGCACTGTTTGGGGTTGTTTCTGCAATGGAAATAGATTTTTATTTATTTTATTTATTTATTTAAATTTTTGTGACCGGTAGGCCCACTGAGACTGTAATGGTCCCTTTTCATGGGTGACCTGAGGTTAATTACAGTCAACAGTACAATAGAAGTAGAAACAATTCAAGGAAAGTGCTAAATACAAACATTAAAATCAGAATGTATAGTACAATCACAGGCAGGTTTGGTAACATTTAGAATAACATGGGTAAACACTAGTTTCACAAGAGTGGCAGTTACATAAGGTTCTTTTATCAGGTCAGTTTTACAGGTTACAATTTCAAGTGTTTCATAAGTGATAAAATTCAGCTGAAATAGGATACCAACCTGTTAGGTGCAGGTTTTAGTATCAGAGGTGGAGTGCTGTTTTCTACCCTCAGCGGTGGCATGCACAGAAGGTATGTCTTTAGGCCTTTTTAAACCTCCAAAGGAGCTGCAGTCTTGAAGATTGCTAGGTAGGTCATTCCATAGGGACGGATGTCATTTTGAATGACCAAAGGCCTTGCCTTGTTTGGACTTTTGGGACATGGAGGAGTCGACAACATGAGGATCTAAGTGTTGTTTTAGGGTGCTTGAGTACTAAGGTACATCTTAGACTGCAGGGATTATCCATTTGTAGAAGCTTGAAAGCCAAGCATAGGGAAGTGTAAGCCAGTCTGCCCTCCAGGGAGGGCCAATTCAGTTAGTCGAGTATATTTCAATTGTGTTTTTGTGGCTGAGCTCCCAGGGCAAAGCATCCTATTCTGTGGTACAATTTTCCTAGCTTTCACATCTCTGTGTTTTGCATTGAATGTGCAATGGGGCACCATAAAATAAGGTGGGCAGGAGCATGCCCGTGGCTATCTTTAGCCTGGATGCCTGAGTGAGAAAAGGGGTTAGACGGTACATGAGCCCAAGCTTTTGATTTAGCACCTTGGTTAATTGTTCAACATGAACCTTGAAAGAGCAGTCTTGATTGATATAGACTCCCAGGTATTTGATGCAATCCACCACCTCAATAGGATGGCCACTGGACAGATAAAGGAATAGTAGACTTGTTCTGTCGGGGCCAAATGTACTGGGTCTGAATAGGATGACTTTGGTTTTTTTCTCATTTAGGACTAGCCTATTTGTCAGGAACCAGGTTTCCAGTCGGAGAGATCATGGTTCAGGAGCTGGTTCAGCTTGCAGCATTTGAAGCAGATCTGTATAGTACTGCATCATTCGCATAAAGAGTCACTTTCGCCCACCGCAGTGCTTTGGTAGGTTGTTGATAAACAGGAGAATAGAAGGGCCCAGTATTGAACCTTTAGGGACACCATCAGCAATGGAGCACATGCCTGCCTCCACCCCTGCCATCTGATTATCTGAGATCTGTCTTGCAAGTAATCCTTAAACCATTGTGCTGAGTGGTTGTCCAGTCTGAGAGAGTTAAGCTGCTGGATGAGCAATTTATGCTCTACTAGATCAAAGGCCTTGGTAAGGTCTATGAAGACCGCACCAGTAAGTTGGCCTTTGTCTTGGGCAGCAAGGATGCCAGATGTTAGACTCACCAGGGCAATATCAGTACCATGTTGTTTTCTGAATCCATATTGTCATGGAGTGAGGAATCTATCTTGTTCAGCATATGCCTGGACTTGTTGGTATACAATTCTCTCAAGCATTTTATTTAGTGTACAGAGAATAGAAATCGGTCTATAGTTTTCAACTAGCTCACTGGGTTCTCCCTTAGGGATTGGGGTAACCAAAGCTGCTTTCAAGATGAGGGACTTTGCCTTCCATGTTTCTGCTGTGGAAGTAGATGCTATTGTATCATGAGTAACTGTGTTGTTTGGGGTTATTTTTGCAGTGGAAGTAGAGGCTATTGCATCATGAGTGACCTTACTGCTTGGGGATGTTTCTGCAGTGGACATAGAAGCTATTCCATCATGAGTGACTGCACTACCTGTTGTTTCTGCAGTGGAAGTAGAGGGTACTGCGTCTAGAGTGACTGCACTGTTTGAGGATGTTTTTACAGTGGAAGTAGTGGCTATTGGATCATGAGTGATTGTGCATCATGAGTGGCTCCACTGTTTGGGGTTGATTCTGCAGTGGAAGTAGATGCTATAGCATCATGACAGACTGTGCTGTTTGGGGTTGTTTCTGTACTGGTAGTAGAGTCTACTGCATCATGAGTGACTGTGCATCATGATTTTCTGCACTGTTTGGGGTTCTTCCTGCAGTGGAAGTACAGGCTATTGCATCATGAATGACTGCACTGTTTGGGGTAGTTTCTGCAGTGGAAGTAGATGATATTGCAACAAGAGTCACTGTGCATCATGAGTGGCTTCATTGTTTGGGGTTGTTTCTGCCCTGAAGGTAGAGGCTATTGCAACATGAGTGACTGCACTGGCTGGGGTTGTTTCTGCTGTGGAAGTAGATGATATTGCAACAAGAGTCACTGTGCATCATGAGTGGCTTCATTGTTTGGGGTTGTTTCTGCCCTGAAGGTAGAGGCTATTGCAACATGAGTGACTGCACTGGCTGGGGTTGTTTCTGCTGTGGAAATAGAAGCTATTCAGTCATGAGTGACTGCACTGTTTGAGGTTATTTCTGCAGTATAAGCAGAGGCTACTGGATCATGGGAGACTGCATTGTTTGGGGTTGTTTCTGCAGTGCAAGTAGAGGCTATTCGATCATGAGTGAGAGTGCATCATGAGTGGCTGCACTGTTTGGGGTTGTTTCTACAGGGTAAGATGAAGCTATTTCATCTTGAGTTACTGTGCTGTTTGGGGTTGTTTCTGCAGTGCATTTAGAGGCTATTGCATCTTGGGTGACTGCGTATCATGAATCACTGCACCATTTGGAGTTGTTTAAGCAGTGGAAGTAAAGGCTATTGCATCACAAGTTACTGCACTGTTTGGTGTTGTTTCTGAAGTAGAAATAGAGGCTTTTGGATCATGTGGCGGCACTGTTTGTTTTTTTCTACAGTTGAAGTAGATGCTTGGCATAATGAGTGGCTGCACTTTTTGGGGTTGTTTCTGCATTGGAAGTAGAGGCTATTGCATCATGAGTGAGTGCACTCTTTGGGTTTGTTTCTGCTGTGGAAGTAGAAGCTATTGCATCATGTGTGAGTACACTGTTTGGGGTTGTTTTGCAGTGGAAGTAGATACTATTGCATCATGAGTGACTGCACTGTTTGACATAGTTTCTGCAGTGGAAGTAGAGGCTTTTGCATCATGCATGACTGTGCATCATGTGTGGCTGCACTGTTTGGGGTTGTTTCTGCAGTTGAAATAGATGCTATTGCATCATTAGTGAATGTGTTCTTTGGGGTTCTTCTTGCCGTGAAAGGAGACTATTGCATCATGAATGACTGCACTGCTTGGGGATGCTTCTGCAGTGGAAGTAGATGCTATTGCATCATGAGTGACTGCACTCCTAGGGTTGTTTCTGCAGTGGAAGTAGAGACTATTGCATCAAGAGTGGCTACACTGTTTGGAGTTGTTTTTGCTGTTTAAGTAGAAACCATTGTGTCACAGGTGATGGCACTTTTCTGGTTCATTTCTGCAGTAGAAGTAGAGACTATTGCATCATTTGTGGCTGCACTGCTTGAGGTTCTTTCTGCAGTGGAGGTAGAGGCTATTGCATCATAAGTGACTGCTCTATTTGGGGTTATTTCAGCAGTGGAAGTAGAGGCTATTGGATCATGAGTGACTGTGCATCATGAGTGGCTGCACAGTTTGGGGATGTTTCTGCAGTGGAAGTAGATGCTATTGCATCATGAGTTATTGAGCTGTTTGGGGTTGTTTTTGCAATGGAAGTGGAGGCTATTGCATCATGAGTGATTGCACTGCTTGGGGATGTTTCTGCAGTGGACATAGAGGCTATTCTATCATGAGTGACTGAACAGCTTGGGTTTGTTTTTGCAGTGGAAGTAGAGGCTATTGTATCTAGGATGGCTGCACTGTTTGGTGTGGTTTTATCAGTGGAAGTAGAGGCATTGCTATCACAGGTTTCTACACTGGTAGGGATTCTTTCTGCTGTAGAAGTAGAGACTATAGATGGCTGCACTGTTTGAGCTTTTTTCTTTAGTGGATGTAGGGGCTGTTGCATCATAAGTGACTTCTGTTTGGGGTTGTTTCTGCAGTGGATGTAGAGGCTATTGGATTATGAGTGACTGTACATCATGAGTTTCTGCACTGTTTGGGGTTGTTTCTGCAGTGGAAGTAGGTGTTTTTCCATTGTGAGTGACTACACTGCTTGGGGTTGTTTCTACAGAGGAAGTAGAGGTTATTGCATCATGAGTGATTGTGCATCATGAATAGCTGCACTCTCTCAGGTTTTTCTGCAGTGGAAGTAGATGATTTTGCATAATGAGTGACTGCATTGTTTGTGGTTAATTATGGAGTGACAGTAGAAGCTATTGAATCATGAGTGACTATGCTTCTTGGAGTTGTTTCTGCTATGGAAGTAGATGCTATTGCAAAATGAGTGACTGTGCATCATGAGTGGCTGCACTGTGTGTGGTTGTGTCTACTGTAAGTAGATGCTATTGTTTAATGAGTGACTGCACTGTTTGGGAGGTTTCTGCATTGAAAGTGGAGGCTGTTGCATCATAAGTGACTGCACTGTTTGGGGCTATTTCTGCAGTGAAATAGGGTATTGCATCATGAGTGCCTGCACTGTTCGTGGTTGTTTCTGCAGTGGAAGTAAATGTAATGCTTCATGAGTGACTGCAGTGTTAGGGTTGCTTCTGCAGTGGAAGTAGAAGCCTTTGCATTATGAGCAACTGTGCATCATGGTGGATGCACTGTATGGGGTAGTTTCTGCAGTGGAAGTAGAAGCTATTGCATCTTGAGTGACTGCATTATTTGGGGTTGTTTCTGCAGTGAAGTAGAGACTATTGCTTAGGAGTGACTGCACTGCTAGAGGTTGTTTATGCAAAGGAAGTGGAGGCTACTGCATGATGAGTGACTACAGCATGAGTAGCAGATGCACTATACGGTGTTGTTTCTGCAGTGGAAGTGGATGCTATTGAATCAAGAGTGACTGCGTTGTTAGGTGTTGTTTCTGCAGTGGAAGTGGATGCTCTTGCATCAAAATTGACTGTGTTGTTTGGTGTTATTTCTGCAGTGGAATTAGCTGTTATTTCATTATGAGTGGCTCTGCTGTTTGGGGTTGTTTCTGCAGTGGAAGTGGAGGTTATTGCATGATGAGTGACTGCATCATGAGAAGCAAATGCACTCTTTGATATTGTTTCTGCAGTGGAAGTGGATGCTATTGCATCAAGAGTGACTGCGTTGTTAGGTGTTGTTTCTGCAGTGGAAGTGGATGCTCTTGCATCAAAATTGACCATGCTGTTTGGTGTTATTTCTGCAGTGCAAATAGATATTATTTCATTATGAGGGTGCTGTTTGGGGTTGTTCTGCAGTGGAAGTAGAGGCTATTGCATCTGAGTGACTGCACTTCTTGGGGTTGTTTCTGCAGTGGAAGTAGAGGTTATTGCATAATGAGTGACTGTGCATCATGAGTAGCTGCACTGTGTCAGGATTTTCTGCAGTGGAAGAAGATTCTATTGCATCTTGAGTGACTGCATTTTTTGTAGTTATTTATGGAGTGTAAGAAGATGCTATTGCATCATAGTGACAGTCCTGTTTGTTTTTTTTTCTGTTGGGGTACTAGAGGCAACTGCATCATAAGTGACTGTGCATCATGAGTGGCTGCTCTGTTTGGGGTTCTTCCCTGCAGTGGAAGTATAGGCGATTGCATCATGCATGACTGCAACCTTTGAGGTTGTTTCTGCAGTGGATGAAGGCTCTTGCATCATGAGTGACTGTGCATCATGAGTGGCTGCACTGTTTGGAGTTTTTCTACAGTGCAAGTAGATGCTGTTGAAACATGAGTGACTGTGCATCGTGAGTGGCTGCACTATTTGGGGTTGTTTCTGCAGGTGAAGTAGATGCTCTTCATCATGCGAGTGACTGGGCTGTTTGTTTATTTTTTTGCAGTGGAAGTAGAGGTTACTGTATCATGGTTGACTGTGCATCATGAGTGGCAGCACCATTTGGAGTTGTTTCTGCAGTGACTGTAGAAGCTATAGCAGTACAAGTAAAAGCACTGTTTGGTGTTGTTTCTGCAATAGAAGTAGAAGTTAATGGATCATGGTTGACTGCACTATTTGGGGTTGTTTCTGCAGTGAAAGTAGATACAGTTGCATCATCAGTGACTGCATTATTTGGGGTTTCTCCTGCAGTGGAAGTGAATGCTTTTGCATCATGAGTGACTGTGCATCATGAGTAGGTGCACTGATTCAGGTTGCTTCTGCAGTTCAAGCAGATGCTATTTCATCATGAGTGAGTGTGTTGTTTGTATTGTTTTCTGCAGTGGAAGTAAATATTATTGCATCATAAGTGACTGAGCTGTTTGGGGTTACTTCTGCAGTGGTAGTTGAGGCTATTGCATCATGGGTTACTGTGCACCATGAGTGGCTGTACTGTTTGGGGTTGCTTCTGCAGTGGAAGTAGATGCTATTGCATCTTGACTGACTGCATTGTTTGGGGTTGTTTCTGAAGTGGAAGTAGATACAGCTGCATCAAGAGTGACTGCATCATGAGTGGCTGCACTGTTTGAGGTTTGTATACAGTATAAGTAGATGATATTGCATAATGAGTGACTGCATTGTTTGGGTTTCTTTCTGCACTGGAAGTAGAATCTATTGCATCATGAGTGGCTATATTGTTTGTGATTCTTTCTGTACTGGAGATTGATACTATTGCATCATGAGTGACTGCACTTTTTGACATTATTTCTTCAGTGGAAGTGAAGGCTTTTGCATCATGAGTGACTGTGAACATGTGTGGCTGCATTGTTTGGGGGTTGCTTCTGCAATGGAAACTGATGCTATTGCATTATGAGTGACATAGTGGTTTGGGGTTCTTGCCGTGGAAGTAGAGGCTATTGCATCATGAGTGACTGCACTGCTTGTGGATGTTTCCACAGTGGAAGTAGATGCTATTGTATCATGAGTGACTGTGTTGTTTGTGGTTGTTTTTTGCAGTGGAAGTAGAGGCTATTGCATCATGAGTGACTGCACTGCTTGGGGTTGTTTCTGTAGTAGACGAAGAAGCTATTCCATCATGAGTGACTGCACTACGTGGTATTGTTTCTGCAGCAGAAGTAGAGGCTATTGCATCAAGAGTGACTGCACTGTTTTGGGTTGTTTTCCGGTGGAAGTAGAGGCTATTGGATCATGTGTGACTGTGCATCATTAGTGGCTGCACTGTTTGTGGTTGATTCTGCAGTGGAAGTAGATGCTATTACATCATTAGTGACTCTGCTGTTTGGGGTTGTTTCTGTACTGGTAGTAGAGACTATTGCATCATGAGTGACTGTGATCATGAATGACTGCACTGTTTGGGGGGTTATTTCTGCAGTGGAAGTAGATGCTATTGCAACAAGAGTGACTGTGCATCATGAGTGGCTTCAGGTTTGGGGTTGTTTCTGCTCTGAAGGTAGAGGCTATTGCATCATGAGTGACTGCACTGATTGGGGTTATTTCTGCTGTGGAAATAGAAGCTATTCAGTCATGAGTGACTGCACTGTTTGAGGTTATTTCAGCAGTATAAGCAGTGGCTATTGGATCATTGGAGACCACATTGTGCCGGGTTGTTTCTGCAGTGCAAGTAGAGGCTGTTAGATCATGAGTGAGTGTGCATCATGAGTGGCTGCACAGTTTGGTGTTCTTTCTGCAGGGGAAGTAGATGCTATTACATCTTGAGTGACTGTGCTGTTTGCGTTTGTTTTTGCAATGTATTTTGGAGCTATTGCATCATGGGTGACTGCGTATCATGAGTCACTACACCATTTGGAGTTGTTTATGCAGTGGAAGTAGAGGCTATTTCATCACTAGTGACTGCACTGTTTGGTGTTGTTTCAGTAGAAGAAGAGGCTATTGGATCATGTGGCTGCACTGTTTGTTTTTTTTTCCCTGCGGTGGAAATAGATGCTTTGCATAATGAGCAGTTGCACTGTTTGGGGATGGTTCTGCCTTGGAAGTAGAGGCTATTGCATCATGAGTGACTGCACTCTTTGGGTTTGTTTCTGCTGTGGAAGTAGAAGCTATTGCATCATGAGTGGGTATACTGTTTGGGGGTGTTTGTGCAGTGGAAGTAGTTACAATAGCAGGATGAGTGACTGCACTGTTTGGCATTGTTTCTGCAGTGAAAGTAGAGGCTTTTGCATCATGAGTGACTGTGAATCATGTGTGGCTGCACTGTTTGTGGTTGATTCTGCAGTGGAAATAGATGCTATTGCATCATTAGTGACTGTGTTCTTTTGGTGTTCTTCTGCTGTGAAAGGAGAGACTATTGCATCATGAGTGACTGCACTGCTTGGGATGTTTCTGCCATGGAAGTAGCTGTTTTGCATCATGATTTACTGCACTGCTTGGGTTGTTTCTGCAGTGTAAGAAGAGGCTATTGCATCAAGAGTGGCTGCACTGTTTGGGGTAGTTATTGCTGTGGAAGTAGAACCATTGTGTCACAGGTGATGGCATCTTTTCCCTTTCATTTCTACAGTAGAAGTAGAGTCTATTGCATCATAAGTGGCTACACTGTTTGAGGTTCTTTCTGCAGTGGAGGTGAGACTATTGCATCATAAGTGACTGCTCTATTTGGGGTTATTTCTGCAGTGGAAGTAGAGGCTATTGGATCATGAATGACTGAGAATCATGAGTGGCTGCAGAGTTTGGGGGTTGTTTCTGCAGTGGAGGTAGATGATATTACATTGGAGTGACTGTATTGCTTGGGGTTATTTCTGCAGTAGAAGTAGAAGCTATTGCGTCATGAGTGACTGCACCGCTTGGGGATGTTCCTGCAGTGGATGTAGATTCTATTCCATCATGAGTGACTGCACTGCATGAGGTTGTTTCTGCAGTGGAAGTAGTGGCTATTGTATCAAGAGTGGCTGGCACTTTTTGTTTTTTTTTAATCAGTGGAAGTAGAGGTTATTGCATCACAGGTAGCTGCACTGTTAGAGGTTCTTTCTGCTGTAGAAGTAGAGTCTATTGCACCATAAGTGGCTGCACTGTTTGAGCTTTTTTCTTTAGTGCAGGTAAAGGCATTTGCATCATATGTGACTGTACTGTTTGGTATTGTTTCTGCAGTGGAAGTAAGAAGCTATTGGATTATGAGTGACTGTGCATCATGAGTGGCTGCACTGTTTGGGATTGTTTCTGCAATGGAAGTAGATGTTATTCCATTGTGAGTGACTGCACTGCTTGGGTTGTTTCGCAAAGGAATTAGATGTTATTGCATCATGAGTGACCATGCATCATGAATAGCTGCACTCTTTCAGGTTGTTCTGCAGTATAAGTAGATTTGTTTGCATAATGAGTGACTGCGTGTGTTTGTGGTTATTTGTGGAGTGAAAGTAGATGCTATTGCATCATGAGTGACTATACTTCTTGGGGTTGTTTCTGTAGGGTAGTAGAGGCTACTGCATCGTGAGTCACTGTGCATTCTGGAGTTTCTGCACAGTTTGGGGTTGTTTCGCAGTGGAAGTAGAGGCTATTTCATCATGAGTGATTGTGCATCATGAGTAGCTGCACTCTTTGGGGTTGTTGTTGCTGAGAAGTAGATGCTATTGCAAAATGAGTGACTGTGCGTATGAGTGGCAGCACTGTTTGGGGTTGTTTCTACAGTGGAAGTAGATGCTATTGCATAATGAGTGACTGCACTGTTTGGGCATGTTTCTGCATTGAAAGCGAGGCTATTGCATGATGAGTGACAGCACTGTTTGGGGCTGTTTCGAGTAGAAGTAGATGCTATTGCATCATGAGTGACTGAGTTGTTTGAGGTTGTTTTGCAGTGAAGTAGAGACTATTGCATCATGAGTGACTGCACTGCTTGGGTTGTTTCTGCAGTGGACATAGAAGATATTCCATCATTAATGACTGCACTGCCTGGTGTTGTTTCTGCAGTGGAAGTAGAGGCTATTGAATCAAGAGTCCCTGCACTGTTTTGGGTTGTTTTTGCAGCAGAGTAGAGGCTATGGATC
The DNA here is from genome assembly GCA_016271365.2 of Neoceratodus forsteri. Classification (NCBI taxonomy): domain Eukaryota; kingdom Metazoa; phylum Chordata; order Ceratodontiformes; family Ceratodontidae; genus Neoceratodus; species Neoceratodus forsteri. The sequence goes on from CM028130.1 coordinate 868,883,598, forward strand.
ATGATTGACTGTGCATCATGAGTGGCTGCCCTGTTTGGGTTTGTTTCAGTGGAAGTGGATGCTATTGCATCATGAGATTGCGTTGTTTGGGGTTGTTTCTGGATTGGAAGTAGGTTATTCCATCGTGAGTGACTGCACTGCTTAGCGTTGTTTCTGGAGAGGAATTTGAGGTTATTGCATCATGGTGACTGTGCATCATGAATAGCTGCACTCTTTCAGGTTTTCTGCAGTGGAAGTAGATGATTTTGCATAATGAGTGACTGAGTTGTTTGGTTATTTATGGAGTGAAAGTAGAGGCTACTGCATCATGAGTGACTGTGCATTGTGAGTTTCTGCACTGTTTGGGGTTCATTTTGCAGTGGAAGTAGAGGTTTTTGCATCATGAGTGACTGCACAGTTTTGGGTTGTTTCTGCAGTGGAAGTAGAGGCTATAGCATCAAGAGACACTGCACTGTTAGGGGTTTGTTTTTGCAGTGGAAGTAGAGGCTATTGGATCATGATTGACTGTGCATCATGAGTGGCTGCACTGTTTGGGGTTGTTTCTGCAGTGGAAGTGGATGCTATTGCATCATGAGTGATTGTGTTGTTTGTGGATGTTTCTGCAGTGGAAGTAGATGTTATTTCATTATGAATGACTGTGCTGTTTGGGATTGTTTATGCAGTGGAAGTAGAAGCTGCTGTATCATGAGAGACTGCATCATTTGGGGTTGTTTATCCAGTGGAAGCAGATGCTATTGCATCATGAGTGAGTGCACTGTTTTGGTGTCAGCACGGCTCTGTTGGTAGCACATCCGCCTCTTGACCAGAAGGTCATGGGTTCTTGTCCCACACCAGGATTGGACTTGCACCTAAAAATCGCTGGCATCCGAGTGCAGTATTGGGGGTGCTGTACTGCTGGGGTGTGCCGTCCTTCAGATGAGACGTTAAACCGAGGTCCCTTCTGCCCATCCTGGTGTTGTCCTGGTGGGTGTCCAGGTGGAAGTAAAAAAACCCAGGGCACTCTTCGCAAAGAGCAGGGAACATTCCCGGTGTCCTGGCCAACATTCCCCTTCCCATAAACTGGTTCATGCAATTATCCAGGCTGTGTGTGGGTGATGATGTGCGATATGGCCGCCACCACACATTCAGTCACTTCACTACCAGTCTAGCATTGTTTGTAAAGTGCTTTGGGATACTGTGTATGAAAAGCGCTACATAAATGCTGATTCTTCTTCTTCTTTTGTTGTTTTTTTTCTGCAGTGGAAGTAAATGCTGTTTCATCATGAGTTACTGAGCTGTTTGGGGTTATTTCTGCAGTGGTAATAGAGGCTGTTGCATCATGGGTTACTGTGCATCATGAGTGGCTGCACTGTTTGGGGTTTATTTCTGCAGTGGAAGTAGATGCTTTTGCATCTTCACTGACTGCATAGTTTGGGGTTGTTTCTGAAGGGAAGTAGATGCAACTGCATCATGAGAGACTCTGCATCATGAGTGTCTGCACTGTTTGGGGTGTTTGTGCAGTGGAAGTAGATGCTATTGCATAATGAGTGGCTGCACTGTTTGGGGATGTTTCTGTATTTTAAGTAGAGGCTATTGCATCATGACTGTCAGCACTGTTTTGAATGTTTCTGCACTGGAAGTAGAATGTAGTTGCATCATGAGTGGCTATATTGTTTGTGATTGTTTCTGCATGGGAAGTAGATACTATTGCTTCTGAGTGACTGCACTGTTTGACATTATTTCTGCAGTGGATGTAGAGGCTTTTGCATCATGAGTGAGTGTCTCATGTGTGGCTGCCCGGTTTGGCATTCTACTGCAGGAAATAGATGCTATTATATCACAGGACATAGTTGTTTGAGTTCTTCTGCCATGGAAGTAGAGGCTATTGCATCATGAGTGACTGCACTGCTTGTGGATGTTTCTGCTATGGAAGAAGATGCAATTGTATCACGAGTGACAGTGTTGTTTGGGGTAGTTTTTGCAGTGGAAGTAGAGACTATTGCATCATGAGTGACTGCACTGCTTGGGGATGTTTCTGGAGTGGACATAGAAGCTATTACATCATGAGTGACAGCACTGTTTGGGGTTGATTCTGCAGTGGAAGTAGATGCATTTGCATCATGAGTGACTGTGCTGTTTGGGGATGTTTCAGTACTGGTAGTTGAGTCTACTGCATCATTAGTGACTGTGCATCATGAGTTTCTGCACTGTTCGGGGTTCTTCCTGCAGTGGAAATAGAGGCTGTTGCATCATGAATGACTGCACTGTTTGGGGTTGTTTCTACAGTGGAAGTAGATACTATTGCAACAAGAGTGACTGTGCATCATGAGTGGCTTCAGTGTTTGGGGTTATTTCTGCACTGATGGTAGAGGCTATTGCATCATGAGTGACTGAACTGGTTGGGGTTGTTACTGCTGTGGAAATAGAAGATATTCATTCATGAGTGACTTCACTGTTTGAGGTTATTTCTGCAGTATAAGCAGAGTCTATTGATCACGGAGACTGCATTGTTTGAGTTGTTTCTGCAGTGGAAATAGAGCTACTATATCATGAGTGAGTGTGTATCATGAGTGGCTGCACTGTTTGGGGTTGTTTCTGCAGGAGTGTAGATGCAATTTCATCTTGAGTGACTGTGCTGTTTGGGGTTGTTTCTGCAGTGTGTTTAGGGGCTATTGCTTGTGGTTGATCATGTATCATGGGTCACTACACCATTAGGAGTTGTTTATGCAGTGGAAGTAGAGGTTATTGCATCACAAGTAACTGCACTCTTTGCGTGTTTTCTGCAGTACAAGTAGAGGCAATTGGATTATGTGTGCTGCTCTGTTTGGGTTTTTCTGCAGTGGAAGTAGATGTTTGCATAATGAGTGGCTGCACTGTTTGAGGTTGTTTCTGCATTGAAAGTAGAGGCTATTGCATCATGAGTGACTGTTTTGTTTAGGTTGTTTCTGAAGTGGAAGTAAAGACTATTGCATTAGGAGAGACTGCACTGCATGGGGTTGTTTCTAAGTGGAGCAGATGCTATTGCATGCTAAGTGAGTGTTTGTTTGGATTTTTTCTGCAGTGGAAGTAAATGCTGTTGCATCATGAGTGACTGAGCTGTCTGGGGTTATTTCTGCAGTGGTAGTAGAGGCGATTGCATCATGGGTTACTGTGCATCATGAGTGGTTGCACTGTTTGGGTTGTTTCTGCAGTGGAGTAAATGCTATTGAATTTTGACAGACTGCATTGTTTGAGGTTGTTTCTGAAGTGGAAGTAGATGCAACTACATCATGAGTGACTCTGCATCATGAGTGTTCTGCACCGCTTGGGGTGTTTGTACTGTGGAAGTAGATGCTATTGTATAATGAGTGGCAGTACTGTTTGGGATGTTTCTGTATTTTGAGTAGAGGCTATTGCATCACGAGTGACTGCAATTGTTTTGGTTGGTTTCTGCACTGGAAGTAGAATATATTGCATCATTAGTGGCTATATTGTTTGTGATTGTTTCTGCACTGGAGTAGAGACTATTGCATCAAGAGTGGCTACACTGTTTGGAGTTGTTTTGCTGTTTAAGTAGAAACCATTGTGTCACAGGTGATGGCACTTTTCTGGTTCATTTCTGCAGTAGAAGTAGAGACTATTGCATCATTTGTGGCTGCACTGTTTGAGGTTCTTTCTGCAGTGGAGGTAGAGGCTATTGACATCATAAGTGACTGCTCTATTTGGGGTTATTTCAGCAGTGAGTAGAGGCTATTGGATCATGAGTGACTGTGCATCATGAGTGGCTGCACAGTTTGGGATGTTCTGCAGTGGAAGTAGATGCTATTGCATCATGAGTTATTGAGCTGTTTGGGGTTGTTTTTAAGGAATGGAGGGGCTATTGCATCATGAGTGATTGCACTGCTTGGGGATGTTTCTGCAGTGGACATAGAGGCTATTCTATCATGAGTGACTGAACAGCTTGGGTTTGTTTTTGCAGTGAAGTAGAGCTATTGTATCTAGGATGGCTGCACTGTTTGGTGTGGTTTTATCAGTGAAGTAGAGTATTGCATCACAGGTTTCTACACTGGTAGGGATTCTTTCTGCTGTAGAAGTAGAGACTATAGATGGCTGCACTGTTTGAGCTTTTTTTTTATTGGATGTAGGGGCTGTTGCATCATAAGTGACTTCTGTTTGGGGTTGTTTCTGCAGTGGATGTAGAGTATTGGATTATGAGTGACTGTACATCATGAGTTTCTGCACTGTTTGGGGTTGTTTCTGCAGTGGAAGTAGGTGTTTTCCATGTGAGTGACTACACTGCTTGGGGTTGTTTTACAGAGGAAGTAGAGGTTATTGCATCATGAGTGATTGTGCATCATGAATAGCTGCACTCTCTCAGGTTTTCTGCAGTGGAGTAGATGATTTTGCATAATGAGTGACTGCATTGTTTGTGGTTAATTATGGAGTGACAGTAGAGCTATTGAATCATGAGTGACTATGCTTCTTGGAGTTGTTTCTGCTATGGAAGTAGATGCTGTTGCAAATGAGTGACTGGCATCATGAGTGGCTGCACTGTGTGTGGTTGTGTCTACTGTGTAAGTAGATGCTATTGTTTAATGAGTGACTGCACTGTTTGGGAGGTTTCTGCATTGAAAGTGAGGCTGTTGCATCATAGTGACTGCACTGTTTGGGGCTATTTCTGCAGTGGAAATAGAGGTATTGCATCATGAGTGCCTGCACTGTTCGTGGTTGTTTCTGCAGTGGAAGTAAATGTAATGCTTCATGAGTGACTGCAGTGTTAGGGTTGCTTCTGCAGTGGAGTAGAAGCCTTTGCATTATGAGCAACTGTGCATCATGAGTGGATGCACTGTATGGGGTAGTTTCTGCAGTGGAAGTAGAAGCTATTGCATCTTGAGTGACTGCATTATTTGGGGTTGTTTCTGCAGTGGAAGTAGAGACTATTGCTTAGGAGTGACTGCACTGCTAGAGGTTGTTTATAGAGGAAGTGGAGGCTACTGCGATGAGTGACTACAGCATGAGTAGCAGATGCACTATACGGTGTTGTTTCTGCAGTGGAAGTGGATGCTATTGAATCAAGAGTGACTGGCGTTGTTAGGGTGTTGTTTCTGCAGTGGAAGTGGATGCTCTTGCATCAAAATTGACTGTGTTGTTTGGTGTTATTTCTGCAGGGAATTAGCTGTTATTTCATTATAAGTGGCTCTGCTGTTTGGGGTTGTTTCTGCAGTGGAAGTGGAGGTTGTTGCATGATGAGTGACTGCATCATGAGGAAGCAAATGCACTCTTTGATATTGTTGTTCGTAGTGGAAGTGGATGCTATTGCATCAAGAGTGACTGCGTTGTTAGGTGTTGTTTCTGCAGTGGGTGGATGCTCTTGCATCAAAATTGACCATGCTGTTTGGTGTTATTTCTGCAGTGCAAATAGATATTATTTCATTATGAGGGTGCTGTTTGGGGTTGTTCTGCAGTGGAAGTAGAGGCTATTGCATCTGAGTGACTGCACTTTTGGGGTTGTTTCTGCAGTGGAAGTAGAGGTTATTGCATACGAGTGACTGTAATCGCGAGTAGCTGCATCTGTGTCAGGATTTTCTGCAGTGGAAGAAGATTCTATTGCATCTTGAGTGACTGCATTTTTGTAGTTATTTATGGAGTGTAAGAAGATGCTATTGCATCATGAGTGACAGTCCTGTTTGTTTTTTTCTGTTGGGTACTAGAGGCAACTGCATCATAAGTGACTGTGCATCGCGAGTGGCTGCTCTGTTTGGGGTTCTTCCTGCAGTGGAAGTATAGGCGATTGCATCATGCATGACTGCAACCTTTGAGGTTGTTTCTGCAGTGGATGAAGAGGCTCTTGCATCATGAGTGACTTGCATCATGAGTGGCTGCACTGTTTGGTTTTTCTACAGTGCAAGTAGATGCTGTTGAAACATGAGTGACTGTGCATCGTGAGGGCTGCACTATTTGGGGTTGTTTCTGCAGGTGAAGTAGATGCTCTTCATCATGAGTGACCGCTGTTTGTTTATTTTTTTTGCAGTGGAAGTAGAGGTTACTGTATCATGGTTGACTGTGCATCGCGAGTGGCAGCACCATTTGGAGTTGTTTCTGCAGTGACTGTAGAAGCTATAGCAGTACAAGTAAAAGCACTGTTTGGTGTTGTTTCTGCAATAGAAGTAGATTAATGGATCATGGTTGACTGCACTATTTGGGGTTGTTTCTGCAGTGAAAGTAGATACAGTTGCATCATCAGTGACTGCATTATTTGGGTTTCTCCTGCAGTGGAAGTGAATGCTTTTGCATCATGAGTGACTTGCATCATGAGTAGTTGCACTGATTCAGGTTGCTTCTGCAGTTCAAGCAGATGCTATTTCATCATGAGTGAGTGTGTTGTTTGTATTGTTTTCTGCAGTGAGTAAATATTATTGCATCATAAGTGACTGAGCTGTTTGGGTTACTTCTGCAGTGGTAGTTGAGGCTATTGCATCATGGGTTACTGTGCACCAGGAGTGGCTGTACTGTTTGGGGTTGCTTCTGCAGTGGAAGTAGATGCTATTGCATCTTGACTGACTGCATTGTTTGGGGTTGTTTCTGAAGTGGAAGTAGATACAGCTGCATCAAGAGTGACTGCATCATGAGTGGCTGCACTGTTTGAGGTTTGTATACAGTATAAGTAGATGATATTGCATAATGAGTGACTGCATTGTTTGGGTTTCTTTCTGCACTGGAAGTAGAATCTATTGCATCATGAGTGGCTATATTGTTTGTGATTCTTTCTGTACTGGAGATTGATACTATTGCATCATGAGTGACTGCACTTTTTGACATTATTTCTTCAGTGGAAGTGAAGGCTTTGCATCATGAGTGACTGTGAATATGTGTGGCTGCATTGTTTGGGGTGGTTGCTTCGATGGAAACTGATGCTATTGCATTATGAGTGACATAGTGGTTTGGGGTTCTTGCCGTGGAAGTAGAGGCTATTGCATCATGAGTGACTGCACTGTTTGTGGATGTTTCCACAGTGGAAGTAGATGCTATTGTATCATGAGTGACTGTGTTGTTTGTGGTTGTTTTTGCAGTGGAAGTAGAGGCTATTGCATCATGAGTGACTGCACTGCTTGGGGTTGTTTCTGTAGTAGACGGAAGCTATTCCATCATGAGGACTGCACCACGTGGTATTGTTTCTGCAGCAGTAGAGGCTATTGCATCAAGAGTGACTGCACTGTTTTGGTTGTTTTCCGTGGAAGTAGAGGCTATTGGATCATGTGTGACTGTGCATCATGAGTGGCTGCACTGTTTGTGGTTGATTCTGCAGTGGAAGTAGATGCTATTACATCATTAGTGACTCTGCTGTTTGGGGTTGTTTCTTGTACTGGTAGTAGAGACTATTGCATCATGAGTGACGTGATCATGAATGACTGCACTGTTTGGGGTTATTTCTGCAGTGGAAGTAGATGCTATTGCAACAAGAGTGACTGTGCATCATGAGTGGCTTCAGGGTTTGGGGTTGTTTCTGCTCTGAAGGTAGAGGTGCTATTGCATCATGAGTGACTGCACTGATTGGGGTTATTTCTGCTGTAGAATAGAAGCTATTCAGTCATGAGTGACTGCAATTGTTTGAGGTTATTTCAGCAGTATAAGCAGTGGCTATTGGATCATTGGAGACCACATTGTGCCGGGTTGTTTCTGCAGTGCAAGTAGAGGCTGTTAGATCATGAGTGAGTGTGCATCATGAGTGGCTGCACAGTTTGGTGTTCTTTCTGCAGGGGAAGTAGATGCTATTACATCTTGAGTGACTGTGCTGTTTGCGTTTGTTTTTGCAATGTATTTTGGAGCTATTGCATCATGGGTGACTGCGTATCATGAGTCACTACCATTTGGAGTTGTTTATGCAGTGAAGTAGAGGCTATTTCATCACTAGTGACTGCACTGTTTGGTGTTGTTTCTCAGTAGAAGAAGAGGCTATTGGATCATGTGTGGCTGCACTGTTTGTTTTTTTCCCTGTGGTGGAAATAGATGTTTTGCATAATGAGCAGTTGCACTGTTTGGGATGGTTCTGCCTTGAAGTAGAGGCTATTGCATCATGAGTGACTGCACCTTGGGTTTGTTTTGCTGTGGAAGTAGAGCTATTGCATCATGAGTGGGTATACTGTTTGGGGTGTTTGTGCAGTGGAAGTAGTTACAATAGCAGGATGAGTGACTGCACTGTTTGGCATTGTTTCTGCAGTGAAAGTAGAGGCTTTGCATCATGAGTGACTGTGAATCATGTGTGGCTGCACTGTTTGTGGTTGATTCTGCAGTGGAAATAGATGCTATGCATCATTAGTGACTGTGTTCTTTGTTCTTCTTTGCTGTGAAAGGAGAGACTATTGCATCATGAGTGACCGCACCGCTTGGGGATGTTTCTGCCATGGAAGTAGCTGTTTTGCATCATGATTTACTGCACTGCTTGGGTTGTTTTTGCAGTGTAAGAAGAGGCTATTGCATCAAGAGTGGCTGCACTGTTTGGTGTAGTTATTGCTGTGGAAGTAGAAACCATTGTGTCACAGGTGATGCACTTTTCCTTTCATTTCTGCAGTAGAAGTAGAGTCCTATTGCATCAAATGGCTACACTGTTTGAGGTTCTTCTGCAGTGGAGGTGGAGATCATTGCATCATAAGTGACTGCTCTATTTGGGGTTATTTGCAGTGAAGAGAGGCTTTGATCATGAATGACTGAGAATCATGAGTGGCTGCAGAGTTTGGGGTTGTTTCTGCAGTGGAGGTAGATGATATTACATTGGAGTGACTGTATTGCTTGGGGTTATTTCTGCAGTAGAAGTAGAAGCTATTGCGTCATGAGTGACTGCACCGCTTGGGGATGTTCCTGCAGTGGATGTAGATTCTATTCCATCATGAGTGACTGCACTGCATGAGGTTGTTTCTGCAGTGGAAGTAGTGGCTATTGTATCAAGAGTGGCTGGCACTTTTTGGTTTTTTTTAATCAGTGGAAGTAGAGGTTATTGCATCACAGGTAGCTGCACTGTTAGAGGTTCTTTCTGCTGTAGAAGTAGAGTCTATTGCACCATAAGTGGCTGCACTGTTTGAGGTTCTTTCTGCAGTTGAGCTTTTTTCTTTAGTGCAGGTAAAGGCATTTGCATCATATGTGACTGTACTGTTTGGTATTGTTTCTGCAGTGGAAGTAGAAGCTATTGGATTATGAGTGACTGTGCATCATGAGTGGCTGCACTGTTTGGGATTGTTTCTGCAATGGAAGTAGATGTTATTCCATTGTGAGTGACTGCACTGCTTGGGGTTGTTTCTGCAAAGGAATTAGATGTTATTGCATCATGAGTGACCATGCATCATGAATAGCTGCACTCTTTCAGGTTGTTCTGCAGTATAAGTAGATTTGTTTGCATAATGAGTGACTGCGTTGTTTGTGGTTATTTGTGGAGTGAAAGTAGATGCTATTGCATCATGAGTGACTATACTTCTTGGGGTTGTTTCTGTAGGGGTAGTAGAGGCTACTGCATCGTGAGTCACTGTGCATTCTGAGTTTCTGCACAGTTTGGGGTTGTTTCCGCAGTGGAAGTAGAGGCTATTTCATCATGAGTGATTGTGCATCATGAGTAGCTGCACTCTTTGGGGTTGTTGCTGTTGTGGAAGTAGATGCTATTGCAAAATGAGTGACTGTGCGTTATGAGTGGCAGCACTGTTTGGGGTTGTTTCTACAGTGGAAGTAGATGCTATTGCATAATGAGTGACTGCACTGTTTGGGCATGTTTCTGCATTGAAAGCGAAGGCTATTGCATGATGAGTGACAGCACTGTTTGGGCTGTTTCTGGTAGAAGTAGATGCTATTGCATCATGAGTGACTGAGTTGTTTGAGGTTGTTTTTGCAGTGGAAGTAGAGACTATTGCATCATGAGTGACTGCACTGCTTGGGGTTGTTTCTGCAGTGGACATAGAAGATATTCCATCATTAATGACTGCACTGCCTGGTGTTGTTTCTGCAGTGGAAGTAGAGGCTATTGAATCAAGAGTCCCTGCACTGTTTTGGGTTGTTTTTGCAGTAGAAGTAGAGGCTATGGATCATGATTGACTGTGCATCATGAGTGGCTGCCCTGTTTGGGTTTGTTTCTGCAGTGGAAGTGGATGCTATTGCATCATGAGTGATTGCGTTGTTTGGGGTTGTTTCTGGATTGGAAGTAGAAGTTATTCCATCGTGAGTGACTGCACTGCTTGGCGTTGTTTCTGGAGAGGAATTTGAGGTTATTGCATCATGAGTGACTGTGCATCGTGAATAGCTGCACCTTTCAGGTTTTCTGCAGTGGAAGTAGATGATTTTGCATAATGAGTGACTGAGTTGTTTGTGGTTATTTATGGAGTGAAAGTAGAGGCTACTGCATCATGAGTGACTGTGCATTGTGAGTTTCTGCACTGTTTGGGGTTCATTTGCAGTGGAAGTAGAGGTTTTGCATCAGAGTGACTGCACAGTTTTGGGTTGTTTCTGCAGTGGAAGTAGAGGCTATAGCATCAAGAGACACCGCACTGTTAGGGTTTGTTTTGCAGTGGAAGTAGAGGCTATTGGATCATGATTGACTGTGCATCGTGAGTGGCTGCACTGTTTGGGGTTGTTTCTGCAGTGAAGTGGATGCTATTGCATCATGAGTGATGTGTTGTTTGTGGATGTTTCTGCAGTGGAAGTAGATGTTATTTCATTATGAATGACTGTGCTGTTTGGGATTGTTTATGCAGTGGAAGCAGAAGCTGCGTATCATGAGAGACTGCATCATTTGGGTTGTTTATCCAGTGGAAGCAGATGCTATTGCATCATGAGTGAGTGCACTGTTTTGGTGTCAGCACGGCTCTGTTGGTAGCACATCCGCCTCTTGACCAGAAGGTCATGGGTCTTGTCCACACCAGGATTGGACTTCACCTAAAATCGCTGGCATCGAGTGCAGTATTGGGGGTGCTGTACTGCTGGGGTGTGCCGTCTTCCAGATGAGGCGTTAAACCGAGGTCCCTTCTGCCCATCCTGGTGTTGTCCTGGTGGGTGTCCAGGTGGAAGTAAAAACCCAGGGCACTCTTCGCAGAGCAGGGAATATTCCGTGTCCTGGCCAACATTCCCTTCCCATAAACTGGTTCATGCAATTATCCAGGCTGTGTGTGGGTGATGATGTGCGATATGGCCGCCACCACACATTCAGTCACTTCACTACCAGTCTAGCATTGTTTGTAAAGTGCTTTGGGATACTGTGTATGAAAAGCGTTATATAAATGCTGATTCTTCTTCTTCTTTTGTTGTTTTTTTTCTGCAGTGGAAGTAAATGCTGTTTCATCATGAGTTACTGAGCTGTTTGGGGTTATTTCTGCAGTGGTAATAGAGGCTGTTGCATCATGGGTTACTGTGCATCATGAGTGGCTGCACTGTTTGGGGTTTATTTCTGCAGTGGAAGTAGATGCTTTTGCATCTTCACTGACTGCATAGTTTGGGGTTGTTTCTGAAGGGAAGTAGATGCAACTGCATCATGAGAGACTCTGCATCATGAGTGTCTGCACTGTTTGGGGTGTTTGTGCAGTGGAAGTAGATGCTATTGCATAATGAGTGGCTGCACTGTTTGGGGATGTTTCTGTATTTTAAGTAGAGGCTATTGCATCATGACTGTCAGCACTGTTTTGGAATGTTTCTGCACTGGAAGTAGAATGTATTGCATCATGAGTGGCTATATTGTTTGTGATTGTTTCTGCATGGGAAGTAGATACTATTGCTTCATGAGTGACTGCACTGTTTGACATTATTTCTGCAGTGGATGTAGAGGCTTTTGCATCATGAGTGAGTGTCTTCATGTGTGGCCGCGCCCGGTTTGGCATTCTTACTGCAGTGGAAATAGATGCTATTATATCACGAGTGACATAGTTGTTTGGAGTTCTTCTTGCCATGGAAGTAGAGGCTATTGCATCATGAGTGACTGCACTGCTTGTGGATGTTTCTGCTATGGAAGAAGATGCAATTGTATCACGAGTGACAGTGTTGTTTGGGGTAGTTTTTGCAGTGGAAGTAGAGACTATTGCATCATGAGTGACTGCACTGCTTGGGGATGTTTCTGGAGTGGACATAGAAGCTATTACATCATCGAGTGACAGCACTGTTGGGGTTGATTCTGCAGTGGAAGTAGATGCATTTGCATCATGAGTGACTGTGCTGTTTGGGGATGTTTCAGTACTGGTAGTTGAGTCTACTGCATCATTAGTGACTGTGCATCTGCGAGTTTTCGCACTGTTCGGGTTCTTCCTGCAGTGGAAATAGAGGCTGTTGCATCATGAATGACTGCACTGTTTGGGGTTGTTTCTACAGTGGAAGTAGATACTATTGCAACAAGAGTGACTGTGCATCATGAGTGGCTTCAGTGTTTGGGGTTATTTCTGCACTGATGGTAGAGGCTATTGCATCATGAGTGACTGAACTGGTTGGGGTTGTTACTGCTGTGGAAATAGAAGATATTCATTCATGAGTGACTTCACTGTTTGAGGTTATTTCTGCAGTATAAGCAGAGTCTATTGGATCACGGGAGACTGCATTGTTTGGAGTTGTTTCTGCAGTGGAAATAGAGGCTACTATATCATGAGTGAGTGTATCATGCGGTGGCTGCACTGTTTGGGGTTGTTTCTGCAGGAGTGTAGATGCAATTTATCTTGAGGACTGTGCTGTTTGGGGTTGTTTCTGCAGTGTGTTTAGGGGCTATTGCTTCGTGGTTGACTCGTATCATGGGTCACTACACCATTAGGAGTTGTTTATGCAGTGGAAGTAGAGGTTATTGCATCACAAGTAACTGCACTTTGGTGTTGTTTCTGCAGTACAAGTAGAGGCAATTGGATTAGTGTGGCTGCTTTGTTTGGTTTTTCTGCAGTGGAAGTAGATGCTTTGCATAATGAGTGGCTGCACTGTTTGGGGTTGTTTCTGCATTGAAAGTAGAGGCTATTGCATCATGAGTGACTGTTTTGTTTAGGGTTGTTTCTGAAGTGGAAGTAAGACTATTGCATTAGGAGACTGCACTGCATGGGGTTGTTTCTACAGTGGGAGCAGATGCTATTGCATCATAAGTGAGTGTTTGTTTGGATTTTTTCTGCAGTGGAAGTAAATGCTGTTGCATCGTGAGTGACTGAGCTGTCTGGGGTTATTTCTGCAGTGGTAGTAGAGCGATTGCATCATGGGTTACTGTGCATCATGAGTGGTTGCACTGTTTGGGGTTGTTTCTGCAGTGAAGTAAATGCTATTGAATTTTGACAGACTGCATTGTTTGAGGTTGTTTCTGAAGTGGAAGTAGATGCAACTACATCATGAGTGACTCTGCATCATGAGTGTCTGCACCGTTTGGGGTGTTTGTACTGTGGAAGTAGATGCTATTGCATAATGAGTGGCAGTACTGTTTGGGGATGTTTCTGTATTTTAAGTAGAGGCTATTGCATCACGAGTGACTGCACTGTTTTGGTTGGTTTCTGCACTGGAAGTAGAATATATTGCATCATTAGTGGCTATATTGTTTGTGATTGTTTCTGCACTGGAAGTAGAGACTATTGCATCAAGAGTGGCTACACTGTTTGGAGTTGTTTTTGCTGTTTAAGTAGAAACCATTGTGTCACAGGTGATGGCACTTTTCTGGTTCATTTCTGCAGTAGAAGTAGAGACTATTGCATCATTTGTGGCTGCACTGCTTGGAGGTTCTTTCTGCAGTGGAGGTAGAGGCTATTGCATCATGGTGACTGCTCTGTTTGGGTTATTCTGCAGTGGAAGTAGAGGCTATTGGATCATGCGTGGATCTGTGCATCATGAGTGCTGCACAGTTTGGGATGTTTCTGCAGTGGAAGTAGATGCTTTGCATCATGAGTTATTGAGTGTTTGGGGTTGTTTTTGCAATGGAAGTGGAGGTTATTGCATCATGTAGTGATTGCACTGCTTGGGATGTTTTGCAGTGGACATAGAGGCTATTCTATCATGGAGTGACTGAACAGCTTGGGTTTGTTTTTGTGGAAGTAGAGGCTATTGTATCTAGGATGGCTGCACTGTTTGGTGTGGTTTATCAGTGGAAGTAGAGGCTGTTGCATCACAGGTTTCTACACTGGTAGGGATTCTTTCTGCTGTGAGAAGTAGAGACTATAGATGGCTATGCACTTTGAGCTTTTTCTTTAGTGGATGTAGGGCTGTTGCATCATAAGTGACTTCTGTTTGGAGTTGTTTCTGCAGTGGATGTAGAGGCTGTTGGATTATGAGTGACTGTACATCATGAGTTTCTAGCTGTTTGGGGTTGTTTCTGCAGTGGAAGTAGGTGTTTTTCCATTGTGAGTGACTACACTGCTTGGGGTTGTTCTACAGAGGAAGTAGAGGTTATTGCATCATGAGTGATTGTGCATCATGAATAGCTACTTCTCTCAGGTTTTTCTGCAGTGGAGTAGATGATTTTGCATAATGGTGACTGCATTGTTTGTGGTTAATTATGGAGTGACAGTAGAAGCTATTGAATCATGATGACTATGCTTCTTGGGTTGTTTCTGTTGGAAGTAGATGCTATTGCAAATGAGTGATCTGGCATCATGAGTGGCTGCACTGTGTGGTTGTGTCTACTGTGAAGTAGATGCTATTGTTTAATGAGTGACTGCACTGTTTGGGGAGGTTTCTGCATTGAAAGGAGGCTGTTGCATCATAAGTGACTGCACTGTTTGGGGCTATTTCTGCAGTGGAAATAGTGGTATTGCATCATGAGTGCCGCACTGTTCGTGGTTGTTTCTGCAGTGAAGTAAATGTATTAACTCATGAGTGACTGCAGTGTTAGGGGTTGATTCTGCAGTGGAAGTAGAGCTTTTGCATTATGAGCAACTGTGCATCATGAGTGGATGCACCTGTGGGTAGTTTCTGCAGTGGAAGTAGAAGCTATTGCATCTTGAGTGACTGCATTATTTGGGTTGTTTCGTGCAGTGGAAGCAGAGACTATTGTAGGAGTGACTGCTGCTAGAGGTTGTTATGCAAAGGAGTGGAGGCTACTGCATGATGATGACTTTTACATGAGTAGCAGATGCACTATAGGTGTTGTTTCTGCAGTGGAAGTGGATGCTATTGAATCAAGAGACCGCGTTATAGGTGTTGTTTCTGCAGTGGAAGTGGATGCTCTGCATCAAAATTGACTGTGTTGTTTGGTGTTATTTCTGCTGTGGAATTAGCTGTTATTTCATTATGAGTGGCTCTGCTGTTTGGGGTTGTTTCTGCAGTGAAGTGGAGGTTATTGCATGATGAGTGATGCATCATGAGAAGCAAATGCACTCTTTTGATATTGTTTCTGTAGTGGAAGTGGATGCTATTGCATCAAGAGTACTGCGTTAGTTAGGTGTTGTTTGTAGTGAGTGGATGCTCTTGCATCAAAATTGACCATGCTGTTTGGTGTTATTTCTGCAGTGCAAATAGATATTATTTCATTATGAAGTTGCTGTTTGGGGTTGTTCTGCAGTGGAAGTAGGCTGTTGCATCTGAGTGACTGCACTTCTTGGGGTTGTTTCTGCAGTGGAAGTAGAGGTGTTAGATAATGGTGACTGTGCATCATGAGTAGCTGCACTGTGTCAGGATTTTCTGCAGTGGAAGAAGATTCTATTGGCATCTTGAGTGAGCTGCATTTTTTTAGTAGTTATTTATGGAGTGTAAGAAGATGCTATTGCATCATGAGTGACAGTCCTGTTTGTTTTTTTTCTGTTGGGTACTAGGGCAACTGCATCATAAGTGACTGTGCATCATCGTGGTGCCTTGTCTGTTTGGGGTTCTTCCTGCAGTGGAAGTATAGGCGATTGCATCATGCATGACTGCAACCTTTAGGTTGTTTCTGCAGTGGATGAAGAGGCTCTTTGCATCATGAGTGACTGTGCATCATGTGTGGCTGCACTGTTTGGAGTTTTCTACAGTGCAAGTAGATGCTGTTGAAACATGAGTGACTGTGCATCATGAGTGGCTGCACTATTTGGGGTTGTTTCTGCAGGTGAAGTAGATGCTCTTTCATCTTGAGTGGCTGGGCTGTTTTTTTTTTTTTTGCAAGTGGAAGTAGAGGTTACTGTATCATGGTTGACGTGCATCATGAGTGGCAGCCCATTTGGAGTTGTTTCTGCAGTGACTGTAGAAGCTATAGCAGTACAAGTCAGCACTGTTTGTGTTGTTTCTGCAATAAGTGAAGTTAATGGATCATGGTTGACTGCACTATTTGGGGTTGTTTCTGCAGTGAAAGTAGATACAGCTGCATCATCAGTGACTGCATTGTTTGAGTTTCTCCTGCAGTGGAAGTGAGTGCTTTGCATCGCAGGTGACTGTGCATCATGGTAGATTGCACTGATTCAGGTTGCTTCTGCAGTTCAAGCAGATGCTATTTCATCATGATGAGTGTGTTGTTTGTATTG
This sequence comes from Neoceratodus forsteri, assembly GCA_016271365.2. Classification (NCBI taxonomy): domain Eukaryota; kingdom Metazoa; phylum Chordata; order Ceratodontiformes; family Ceratodontidae; genus Neoceratodus; species Neoceratodus forsteri. The sequence goes on from CM028130.1 coordinate 868,899,959, forward strand.
TTTTTCTGTCGGTGGAAGTAAATATTATTGCATCATAAGTGACTGAGCTGTTTGGGTTACTTCTGCAGTGGTAGTTGAGGCTATTGCATCATGGGTTACTGTGCACCATGAGTGGCTGTACTGTTTGGGGTTGCTTTCTGCAGTGGAAGTATGCTATTGCATCTTGACTGACTGCATTATTTGGGGTTGTTTCTAAGTGGAAGTAGATACAGCTGCATCAAGAGTGACTGCATCATGAGTGGCTGCACTGTTTGAGGTTTGTATACAGTATAAGTAGATGATATTGCATAATGAGTGACTGCATTGTTTGGGTTTCTTTCTGCACTGGAGTAGAATCTATTGCATCATGGTGGCTATATTGTTTGTGATTCTTTCTGTACTGGAGATTGATACTATTGCATCATGAGTGACTGCACTTTTTGACATTATTTCTTCAGTGGAATAGAAGGCTTTTGCATCATGGTGACTCAGACATGTGTGGCTGCATTGTTTGGGGTTGCTTCTGCAATGGAAACTGATGCTGCATTATGAGTGACATAGTGGTTTGGGGTTCTTGCCGTGGAAGTAGAGGCTATTGCATCATGAGTGACTGCACTGCTTGTGGATGTTTCACAGTGGAAGTAGATGCTATTGTATCATGAGTGACTGTGTTGTTTGTGGTTGTTTTTGCAGTGGAAGTAGAGGCTATTGCATCATGGTGGACTCACTGCTTGGGGTTGTTTCTGTAGTAGGCGAAGAAGCTGTTCCATCATGAGTGACTGCACTCGTGGTATTGTTTCGCAGCAGAAGTAGAGGCTATTGCATCAAGAGTGACTGCACTGTTTTGGGTTGTTTTCCGGTGAAGCAGAGGCTATTGGATCATGTGACTATGCATCATGAGTGGCTGCACTGTTTGTGGTTGATTCTGCAGTGGAAGTAGATGCTATTACATCATTAGTGACTCTGCTGTTTGGGGTTGTTTCTGTACTGGTAGTAGAGATATTGCATCATGAGTGACTGTGATCATGAATGACTGCACTCGTTTAGAGGTTATTTCTGCAGTGGAAGTAGATGCTATTGCAACAAGAGTGACTATGCATCATGAGTGGCTTAGGGTTTGGGGTTGTTTCTGCTCTGAAGGTAGAGGCTATTGCATCATGAGTGACTGCACTGATTAGGGTTATTTCTGCTGTGGAAATAGAAGCTTACATTCATGAGTGACTGCACTGTTTGAGGTTATTTCAGCAGTATAAGCAGTGGCTATTGGATCATTGGAGACCACATTGTGCCGGTTGTTTCTGCAGTGCAAGTAGAGGCGTTAGATCGATGGTGAGTGTGCATCTCGAGTGGCTGCACAGTTTGTGTTCTTTCTGCAGGGGAGTAGATGCTATTACATCTTGAGTGACTGTGCTGTTTGCGTTTGTTTTTGCAATGTATTTTGGAGCTATTGCATCATGGGTGACTGCGTATCATGAGTCACTACACCATTTGGAGTTGTTTATGCAGTGGAAGTAGAGGCTATTTCATCACTAGTGACTGCACTGTTTGGTGTTGTTTCTGCAGTAGAAGAAGAGGCTATTGGATCATGTGTGGCTGCACTGTTTTGGGTTCTTTTTGCAGTGGAAGTAGAAACCATTGTTTCACTGGTGACTGCATCTTTCTGGCTTGTTTCTGCTGTAGAAGTAGAGACTATTGCATCATAAGTGGCTGCAGTGTTTGAGGTTACTACTGCACTGGAGGTAGAGGATAGTGCATCATAAGTGACTGCTCTATTTGCAGTTATTTCTGCAGTGGAAGAAGGCGCTTTTGGAACATAAGTGACTGTGCATCATGAGTGTCTGTACTGTTTGGGGTTGTTTATGCAGTGGAAGTAGATGCTATTGCATCATTTTTTTAAATTCAAAATTTTTATTGTAATAGTCAACATTTCAACACAGCATACATAACATAAGAAATTTTGTTCCTTCATAACAATTGACATAAATTGAACCGAACAAACAATTTTCCCCTCCCCTCGAGAACCTCCCCACCTATCCCCCATATTACTAAATACCCTCAAGGAAGATCTGCTCGTCCACAATCATCTCTAGTGCTACCTTACTGAATCCGGCTTCACCTGGGGAAGGTATAATGACTGAAAACGACTCCATACCTTTTCATATAGTTGAAGCCGATTATCCCTTCCTGCACTTAATTTTTCCATGTTTAAGTTAAATAGCATCTCCTGTAACCACTCCATATACGTGATTGAGGAGTCAGACATCCAAGATCACAAAACTACCTTTTTAAGCGAACCTGAAATCAGAGCCATATAAAATCTGCGATCCTTAAACCTGATACCAGAATAATCCCCTATCAAACATATTTCTGGGGTAAAATATTGGTCAATACCCAACAATGGATCAGCCTTCTGTTTAATCTGCATCCACAACTGCTTTATCGGTGGACACTCCCAAAAAATGTGATACAAATCTCCAACTGCCTGACGACACCGGCAGCAGTTTTGGTTAGGCCTACGACCCACTTTGTGTAGCTTGGAAGGGGTCCAGAATAAGTTATTTAAAGATGAAACTGCATCACCCTCAGTCTGTCCTGTTTAACATACCTATACACATGTCTCCATACACCTCCCAATCCCGCTCTTGTTCTCCCAAACAACTAGACCAATATCTAGGCTTGTGATCAAGATCCACAAGAGCTTGATCAAGAAGTATCTTGTATACTCTGGACACTGCATGTGGTTCCACACAATTTGCTCCAGTGACTCAAACCATTTCCATTTATCTCTTCTCAAGTTTAATCATCACCTGCATTAATAAATGAGTAATTTGATATAATTTAAAGACTTGCTTGGACTCTATGTTATACTTTGCCAGGATCTCTTTTATAGGAGTATACTGTCGTCCCCATTAAATCCTCAATAATAACCCATCAAGCTGGGAAGCCATCCACCCGTATCATTTTCCCCCCAATCCTCAAATTGGGGCTTTGACAAATCGGTTGATACTTATCCCTATCCAGAATATACCCTAACTTAACACATATCTGTCTATGAATACGCAAAAATTTTGCTATTGGGGTAGCAACCAACTTAGGGGGCAATATCTTAGGAATGGAATAAAGCAAAGCTCTTGGATCTATCCCCACCTCCTTAATCGCCTCTATTTCCAATCTAACCCATGAGGGAACATAGGGCAAAGACTCAAGTTTCCTGGTGGGTACTAACCATTTCAGATATTTGCAAAGATTACTTGCCCAATAATATAAGCCAAAATGTGGAAGTCTCAATCCTGCTCTCTCCCTTGGGGCTGCCAGCTTACCATAAGCCCTACGGGGCATTTTTCCCCTCCAAATAAACTCCGAGATTAATGAGTGTAGCTCACTGAACCACTTTAGGGGTAACGATACATTAAGCATATTGAGTGGATAAAAAATCCTGGGTAGAATGTTCATTTTAACTATATTGATCCGTCCCCAGAGAGAGAGCGGCAAACCACCCCACCTTTTTAGGTCCTGCTTAATAATATTCCTAGTGGCATCCAGATTGAGCTTGATTAATTTCAGGTTGGATCTAGCCAAGTAAATACCCAGATACTTCAAAACATGCGGAGTCCATTGCATGCCCATTTCCAACGCCTCAGACCTATGCATTCTCATGTTCAACGGAAAAATTTGGGTTTTCTCCACATTCATCTTGTAATTGGACAATCTACTAAATTCTCCAATGATGCCCATCACTGCCTGAATTGAACCACCTGGCTGAGTAACATGCAACAAGATGTCATCCGCAAATGCTGAGATTTTGAGCTCCTGTGACCCAATTCTAATACCCTTGACCGTAGGGTCTATTCTCATTTTTAGTGAGGAGAGGCTCTAAATATAAATTAAATAAAAGAGGCGATAGAGGACAGCCCTGCCTAGTGCCAGAGTTAAGAGGAAAACTTGTAGAAAATACTCCATTACAATATATTTTAGCTTTAGGATCCGTATATAGGGCAAAAACGTGACTGATAAATTGAGCCGGGAAACCAAATTTCTCCATAGTAATGGACAAAAAACTTCCAGTCCACTCTATCAAACGCCTTCTCTGCATCCACTGACATCAAAACACATGGGAATTTACAGTCCCTGGATACAGAGAAGATATGAGATAGTTTATGCAGGTGGTCCGAAGCCGACCTGCCCTTCATAAACCCAACCTGATCATGATGAATTAGACTTGGCATGACCTTGGACAACTGGTTTGCTAAAATCTTCGCCAAAATCTTAATATCGTAATTGATCAGGGAGATAGGCCTATAGCTTGTAACTTTATCTAATTCCTTACCTTCCTTCGGAATAAGCACTATCAGAGCCTCAAATAAATAGCCATCCACTGTATCCAAGGTCAAAATACTCTGAAATAATCTTTTAAGGCCGGGACATAACAGGGTCACAAAACATTTATAAAAATTGGGTGAAAGCCCATCTGGGCCGGGTGCCTTGTCATTGGAAAGTGTTTTAATTGCCTCTAAGATCTCCTCCTCAGAGATGGGAAATGAGAGCTCCCTCCTCTGAACCTCTGTTACCTGGGGTAGATTACAAGTATCTAGATAGTCCTCGACCTCTTCCGTACTGGGTCTAGGAGTCATAGGACTATATAAAGCCTTGTAGTAGTCCTCAAATTCCCTAACAATTTCCATGGGCAAAGTTTTAACCGATCCATCTACTCGAGACGTGATACTCTGGACTATTCTAGATGCTTCTACAGCCCTCAACCGCATTGCCAAGAGCCTGCCTGATTTCTCGCCTTGGCTCAAATACAGCGCTTTGGTTTTATTCATCGCATATTCTGCCCTCTCCCCCAATATCCCTTCATACTCGTGACGCAGTTTAATCAACAGCTCCCTGGTCTCCTCTGGCGTATTCCTTGACAGGACCCTCTCTATGTCTCTAATTTGTGCCAGCAAGAACCTAGCCCTATCGTCCCTCTTCTTCTTCCTTGCCACCGCCAACTGGATAAACTCTCCCCTTAACACACACTTTAGAGCACTCCACCATAAATCCCCTCTAGTAGAAAAATGCCTGTTCTCTGTCTTATATTGTTCAATCCGACGACCGATATACTCCCTTATTTCCGTGGAGCGAAGTATTTGGTTATTTAACTTCCAGATAGTCTGTCTGGGAGCATTAGGGGCCAAATTGAGGGAACAGCGAACCATAGAATGATCCGAAAAGATCCCCGAGTAATGTTACTCTGCACCAATCCTGAAAGTAGGCCTCGACTCACCAAAAATAGTCAATCCTGGATCTGGACTTATGAACTTCCGATAAGAATGTATATTCCCTACATGAAGAATGCAAACCCTCCATGGATCACATAATCCCAGATTATCAGACAGATCCCAATAGCTCTCTGAGCTGAGAAAGACCCTCATTTTGCTTACCATCCTTGTCCAAATCTGCAGTAAATGGCAAATTCCAATCCCCCAACACTATCGGAAGGTGATGAAACGGACTTAAGACTTTCATTAAATCCATAAAAAATCAGGGTGTCTGCATTAGGACCATATATACTGCCCAACACTAATCTTGTTTGGTTTAAAAGCCCTATAACAATTATATAACGGCCTACCAGATCCACTATTTTATTCTCACACAATCACACTACCTGTGAAATAGGAGTGCAACCCCTACCAGCAGTATTGTATCCAGCCCCTATACCTGACCAATAAACTGGCATCTGAGCGCATTCAGCTCCTTTTCAAGCAAGTGTGTTTCTTGTAAACATATTATCTGGCCCTTAGTAATTGCAAATGCTTTAATATTTTATATCTCTTTATTTTTGCCTGGCACCTTTGACATTCCACGTAACAAATTCCACAACACTACCCATTCTCCAAGTAGTCTTTATAAAACCATCGAACTACCTTCTCCATCATGTCCAACACCATCTTACCCAAAACAATTAGGAGAGCAGATCTTCCAAGACTCAACCCTTCTAACCTCCTACTACTACCCACCCCCCACTCCCTGCCCTACCTTAAAAGTAAACCCCATAACGATCCAATCCCATACACCTGTATCTAAAGCAGTTAGCATCCTCCCTCTCTGTCCCTCACCCTCCCAATACCTCCCACCCTTCCTCTCACCACATTAGTTGGTATCCTCCTCTCTGTCCATCACCTCCCGATACCTCCCCCCCCCTCCCCTCTTCACCACTTTGGTCCATGATATTCATAGCTCGTTACTCAGACCCTTCCTCCAGCCTCCCTGCAAAATCTTTGAATACCTATCTAATACTAACCAACACATCCTAATGACCCTATGTATTTCTACTTAGCCTCCACAACCATAAAGAAAAGAGGCAAAATAAAAAATAATAAAAGGAACCCATCAGGCCATAGTCTTGTATTTCATAGCCCAGTCCCTGAATTACCCTTCGTACCATTACCCCTACACCTGTTACAGATAATATCCCTTCCAAAACAAAACCCAAAGAGCTAAAATTTAAATAACAACCCCAACTTTTATAATTAACTATATGCGGTACAGTAGAATAAAACAAAACAAGAAAAATAAAAGAATATTGTTATCTGTAAGGGTTGCAACAAATAATGTCTGTAGTAGATGCAGTCCATCATTAGTCATTGATGATGCACACTTATAATAAAGGATTCGGATGAAATAAAACCCAGTCTCAGAGAAAAAAAAAAAAAAAACGATCTGTAGTCCAGATCCCAACTTATGCACCCTTTCTCCGGTCCGTTAGTCAGCAACTGCAGATATAAATTGCCCAAATGCCAGACATTGATTACCAACTCTTCCAGTCGAATTTACAGCCAGGAGCCCTGCTTAATTAACTGCATCTCAGGCGGAACCGAAGAGACTCCAACGCGGCCTGGGTCCTTAAAAAAAAGGAAAAGAAAGAATGTCCTCTGCTCCTCAGAGACTGGCCATTACGAAAAAGTCGAACAGACCACAGGTACATTGTCCGGAGACCCATGGCGCGATCCACTCTGCTCCCACTGCGCTGTATTATACCAAGCATGGCCCTCCTTCCCCGGGTGTGTTGAGCCTGTCACCACTCTCTAGATGCCTTCTTGCTTAACTGGCCAGCCTGCGCTCCCGGGGATCAAACCTCAGTGTCTCCACTCCTTAAAGAAAACTTACACATACGCATTTATATGTGTAATTGCCGACCGCGGCTAGCTTACTTTTATCCCCAGATGATCGAAAGAGAGAAAAACAAGAACTAACTCAGCAGTACTTATTAACAGAGAGGTCGCGATCCTCTTATTTAACAAAATGAGCAAGGTTGAAGAGAAAATATTAACGCACATTCATCCACCTCTCACCCCCTTAAAGTCCCAGGGGCTATCTGAAGAGGTCCGGAAGGGCTGCAGACACTCCCTTTCTTGCTGCTGAAGCATCCTCAAATGTAGACCACTGACCAGAGATCGAGACCTGTAATTTGGCTGGGTAAAGCATCCTGAACCGAATACCCGCAAGGATTAATTTCGAAACAATTGGATGATATTCCGCTCTTCTTTGCCGTACTGCCAGCGGTAAATCCTGCATGATCCTAATCGGGACCCCCCCTCCACTTTATCTCCTTGAGCTCCTTTGCCCTTGTCATGACAAAATGCCGCTCCTGGTAGTTCAAAAAGTGCACTATTAAAGTACGCGGTGGGGAGCCCGCTGGTGGAGCCACACGCAGCACTCGGTGAGCCCTTTCAATAGTAAATTTATCACCGAAAGGCGTCGGGCCTACAATTTCCTTAAGGAAGCTCTGTACAAATACGATTGAATCCGTTCCCTCTTCACGCTCTGGGAGGCCAATTATAACCAGATTATTCCTCCTACTCCGCCCTCCAAATCTTCGATCTTTGCCTCCATTCTGGTTAACTTCTGTCTCAGACTGATGATCTCCGGTTCCTGCTTCACTATTCTTTTCTCTAAAGAGGAAACTTTCACTTCCGTGTCCCCTGTACGACGGGACAAGTCCTCCAGGGCTAAGGTAACAGCTTTTAACTCTTCTGTCACCGTACACAGTTCAACACGAAAGGGTTTAAACTCCGCTAAAAATTGTGCCAAAGTAAGGGGCTCGTTATCATGAATGGCACTCTCACTCTCAGGGCCTTCGGTATCCGCAATCACTCTCACTTTCTTCAGCTGGGCCTTCATGGGAGAGACTGGTGGAGTGTGTCTGGGTGTATTCTTCTTCATATCGACCTCCGTATACACCCAATTCAGCACCAAAGCTTCCAGAGACCCTTATAACACCTATTAGGGTCAGCTGAGATCGCAGGCTTATCAAAATTGTGGAAAATGCAGGTTTTAATGCAGTAGGAGGCTGGAGCTGAAGGATCAGGCTGCACTCACAGAGCTTGCATCATGTGACTCCATGCTATTGCATCATGAGCGACTGCAATGCTTGGGGCTGTTTCTGCATTGGAAGTAGAGGTTATTGGATCATGAGTGACTGTGCATCATGAGTAGCTGCACTGTTTCAGGTTTTTCTGCTGTGTAGTAGATGCTATTTCATCATGAGTGACTGCGTTGTTTTTGGTTATTTATGGAGTGCAATTAGAGGCTAGTGCATTATGAGTGACTACACTGCTTGGGGATGTTTCTGCAGTGGACGTAGAAGCTATTCCATCATGAGTGACTACATTGCATGGGTTTTTTTCTGCACTGGAAGTAGATGTTATTTCATCATAAGTGCCTGCACTGTTTGGGGTTGTTTTTGTAGTGGAAATAGAAACCATTGTGTCACAGGTGACTGCACTTTTCTGGCTCATTTCTGCAGTAGAAGTAGAGACTATTGCATTGTAAGTTTCTGCACTGTTTGAGGTTCTTTCTGCAGTGGAGGTATAGAATATTGCATCATAAGTGACTGCTCTATTTGCAGTTATTTCTGCAGTGGAAGTAGAAGATAATGGATCATGAGTGACTGTGAGTCATGAGTGGCTGCACTGTAAGGGATTGTTTCTGCAGTAGAAGTAGATGTTATTGCATTGTGAGTTACTGCACTGCTTGGGATTGTTTCTGCAGTGGAAGTAGAGGTTATTGCATCATGAGTGACTCTGCATCATGAGTAGCTGCACTGTTTCAGGTTTTTCTGCAGTGGAAGTAGAGGCTATAGCATCATGAATGACTGCACTGTCTGTGGTTGTTTCTGCATTGGAAGTAGAGGCTATTGCACCATGCATGACTGCATTCTGTGGGATTCTTTCTGCAGTGGAAGTAGAGTCTATTAGATCATAAGTGAGGGTGCATCATGAGTGGCTGCACTGTTTGGGGTTGTTTCTGCAGGGGAAGTAGATGCTATTTCATCTTGAGCAACTGTGAGGTTTGGGGGTAGTTTCTGCAGTGTATTGAATTGCTATTGCATAATGAGTTGCCACACCATTTGGAATTGTTTATGCAGTGGAAGTACATGCTGTTGCATCACAAGTGACTGGACTGTTTGGTTTTGTTTCTGCAGTAGAAGTAGAGACTATTGGATCATATGTACCAGCACTGTTTGGCTTTGTTTCTGCAGTGGAAGTAGATGCTTTGCATAATGAGTGGCTGTACTGTTTGGGGTTGTTTCTGCATTGGAAGTAGAGGCTATTGCAGCATGAGTGACTGCACTCTTTGGGTTTGTTTCTTTTGTGGAAGTAGAAGCTAATGCATCATGAGTGGGTCTACTGTTTGGGAATGTTTCTGCAGTAAGTAGATACTATTGCATCATGAGTGTCTGCACTGTTTACACTGGTTCTGCAGTGGAAGTAGAGGCTTTGCATCATGAGTGACTGTGTAGCATGTGTGGCTGCACTATTTGGGGTTATTTCTACAGTGGAAATTAAAGCTAATTCATCATTAGTGACTGTGCTGTTTAGGGTTCTTCTTGCCTGCACTGCTTGGTGTTGTTTTTGCAGTTCAAGTAGAAACCATTGTGTTATAGGTGACTGCACTTTTCTGGCTCATTTCTGCAGTAGAAGTAGAGACTGTTGCATCATAAGTGGCTACACTGTTTGAGGTTCTTTCTGCAGTGGAAGTGGAAGTAGATGCTATTGCATCAGAGAGACTGCACTGCTTGTTGTTGTTTCTGCAGTGGAAGTAGAGGTTATTGCATCATGAGTGACTGGGCATCATGGGTAGCTACACTGTCTCATGTTTTCCTGCAGTGGAAGTAGACTCTATTGGATCATGAGTGACTGCGTTGTTTGTGGTTATTTATGGAGTGAAAGTAGATGTTATTGCATCATGAGTGACTGTCTGTCCTGTTTGGAGTTGTTTTTGTAGGGGTAGTAGAGGCTACTGTATCATGAGTTATGGTGCATCATGAGTGGCTGCAATGTTTGGGGTTCTTCCTGCAGTGAAGTAGAGGCTATTGCATCATGAGTGACTATGCATCATGAGTGGCTGCACTGTTTGGGGTTATTATTTCTGCAGTGCATGTAGATGCTATTGCAACATCAGTGACTGTGCATCATGAGTGGCTGCATTGTTTGTGGTTGTTTCTACAGTGGAAGTGGAATACTATTGCATAATGAATGACTGCACTGTTAATGGTTGTTTCTGCATTGGAAGTAGAGGCTATTGCATCATGTGTGACTGCACTGTTTGGGGTTGTTTCTGCATTGGAAGTTGAGGCTATTGCAGCATGAGTAACTGCACTGTTTGGGGTTGTTTCTGTTGTGGAAATTGGAGCTATTGCTTCATGAGTGGGTTTAACCGTTTGGGGTTGTTTCTGCAGTGGAAGTAGATACTATTGCTTCATGAGGGACTGCACTGTTTGACACTGTTTCTGTAGTGGAAGTAGAGGCTTTTGCATCATGAGTGACTGGGCATCATGTGTGGTTGCACTGTTTGGGGTTGTTTCTGCAGTTTAAATTAATGCTAATGTATCATTAGAGACTGTGCTGTTTGGGGTTCTTCTTGACGTGGAAGGAGAGGCTATTGCATCACGAGTGACTGCATTGCTTGGGGATGTTTCTGTAGTGGAAGTAGATGCTATTGCATCATGAGTGACTGCACTGCTTGGTTTGTTTCTGCAGTGGAAGTAGAGGCTATTGCATCAAGAGAGGCTGCAATGTTTGGGGTTGTTTTTGCAGTGGAAGTAGAAACCATTGTGTTACAGGTGACTGCATTTCTGGCTCATTTCTGCAGTAGAAGTAGAGACTATGGCATCATAAGTGGCTGCACTGTTTGAAGTTCTTTATGCAGTTGGGTAGAGGCTATTGCATCAAAAGTGACTGCTATATTAGGGGCTATTTCTGCAGTGGAAGTAGAGGCTATTGGATCATGAGTAACTGTCATAGTGCATAGCTACACTTTGGGTTGTTGCTGCAGTGGAAGTAGAGGTTATTGCATCATGAGTGACTATGCATCATGAGTAGCTGCACTGTTTCAGGTTTTTCTGCAGTGGAAGTAGATGCTATTGCATCTTGAGTCACTACACTGAGGATGTTTCTGCATTGGAAGTAGAGGCTATTGCATCATGAGTGACTGCACTGTTTGGAGTAGTGTCTGCAGTGGCTGTAGAGGCTATTGCATCATGAGTGACAGTGCATCATGAGTGGCTGCACTTCTTGGGGGGTTTTCTACAGTGGAAGTAGATGCTATTGCATAATGAGTGGCTGCACTGTTTGGGGATGTCTCTGAATTGGAAGTAGAGGCTACTGCATCATGAGTGACTGCACTGTTTGGGTTTGCTTCTGCAATAGAAGTAGAAGGTATTGCATGATGAGGGCCTGTACTGTTTGGGGTTGCTTCTGCACTGGAAGTAGATACTATTGCATCATGAGAGACTGCACTGTTTGCCATTGTTTCTGCAGTGGAAGTAGAGGCTTTTGCACCATGAGTGACTGTCATCAGGTGTAGCTACACTGGGTTTGTTTCTGCTGTGGAAATAGATGCTATTGCATCATGAGTGACATAGTTGTCCGGGGTTCTTCTTGCTGTGGAAGTAGAAGCTATTGCATCATGAGTGACTACACTGCTTGGGGATGTTTCTGCAGTGAAGTAGATTATATTGCATCATAAGTGACTGTGCTGTTTTGGGCTGTTTTGCAGTGGAAATAGAGGCTATTGTTTTATGAGTGACTGCATTGCTTGGGAAGTTTCTGCAGGAAGTAGATGTTATTTCATCATGAGTGACTGTGCTGTTTGGTGTTATTTCTGAAGTGGAAGTAGGGGCTATTGCATCAAGAGGCAGCACTGTTTGGGGTTGTTTTTGCAGTGGAAGTAGAAACCATTGTGTCACAGGTGACTGCACCTTTCTGGCTTGTTTTCTGCTGTAGAAGTAGAGACTATTGCATTGTAAGTGGCTGCAGTGTTTGAAGTTATTTCTGCACTGTTTGTAGAGTTTATTGCATCATAGGTAACTGCTGTATTTGTGGTTATTTCTGCAGTGGAAGTAGAGGCTTTTGGATCATGAGTGACTGTGCATCATGAGTGGCTGCACAGTTTGGGGTTGTTTATGCAGTGTAAGTAGAGGCTACTGCATCGTGAGTGACTGCACTGCTTGCAGTTTTTTCTGCAGTGGAAGTAGAGGTTATTGCATCATGAGTGACTGTGCATCATGAGTAGCTGCACTGTTTCAGGTTTTTCAGCAGTGGAAGTAGACACTATTGCATCATAAGTGGCTGTGTTGTATGTTGATATTTATGGAGTGCAATTAGAGGCTACTGTATTAGCAGTAACAACACTGCTTTGGGATGTTTCTGCAGTGGACATAGAAGTTATTCCATCATGAGTGACTGCACTGCATGAGGTTGTTTCTGCAGTGAAAGTAGATGTTATTTCATCATAAGTGTCTGTGCTGTTTGAGGTTATTTCTGCAGTGGAAGTAGAGGCATTTGCATCAGGAGTGTCTGCACTGTTTGGGGTTGTTTTTGCAGTGGAAATAGAAACCATTGTGTCACAGGTGACTGCACTTTTCAGGCTCATTTCTAAAGTAGAAGTAGAGACTATTGCATCGTAAGTGTCTGCACTGTTTGAGGTTCTTCCTGCAGTGGAAGTAGAGGCTATTGCATCATGAATGACTGCACTGTTTGGGTAGTTTTGCAATGGAGTAGAAGCTATTGCAACAAGAGTCACTGTGCATCATGAGTGGCTTCAGTGTTTGGGTTGATTCTTCACTGAAGGTAGAGGCTATTGCTTCATGAGTGACTGCACTGGCTGGGGTTGTTTCTGCTGTGGAAATAGAAGCTATTCAGTCATGAGTGACTGCACTGTTTGAGGTTATTTCTGCAGTATGAGCAGAAGCTACTGGATCATTAGAGACTACACTGTTTGGGGTTGTTTCTGCAGTGCAAGTAGAGGCTATTAGATCATGAGTGAAAGCGCATCATGAGTGGCTGCACTGTTTGGGGTAGTTTCTGCAGGGTAAGATGAAGCTATTTCATGTTGAGTTACTGTGCTGTTTGGGGCTGTTTCTGCAGTGCATTTAGAGGCTATTACATCATGGGTGACTCGAATGAATCACTGCACCCTTTGGAGTTGTTTAAGCAGTGGAAGTAGAGGCTATTGCATCACAAGTGACTGCACTGTTTGGTGTTGTTTCTGAAGTAGAAATAGAGGCTTTTGGATCATGTGGCTGCACTGTTTGTTTTTTCTGCAGTGGAAGTAGATGCTTAGCATAATGAGTGGCTGCACTGTTTAGGGTTGTTTCTGCATTGAAATAGAGGCTATTGCATCATGAGTGACTGCACTCTTTGGGTTTGTTTCTGCTGTGGAAGTAGAAGCTATTGCATCATGAGTGAGTATACCGTTTGGGGTTGTTTCTGCAGTGGAAGTAGATACTTTTGCATCATTAGTGACTGCACTGATTGACATTGTTTCTGCAGTGGAACTAGAGGCTTTTGCATCCTGAGTGACTGTGCATCATGTGGCTGCACTGCTTGGGGTTCTTTCTGCAGTTGAAATAGATGCTATTTGCATCACTAGTGAATGTGGTCTTCAGGGTTCTTCTTGCCGTGAAAGGAGAGACTATTGCATCACGAATGACTGCACTGCTTGGGGATGTTTCTGCAGTGGAAGTAGATGCTATTTCATCATGAGTGACTGCACTCCTTGGGTTGTTTCTGCAGAGGAAGTAGAGGCTATTGCATCATAAGTGACTGCTCTATTTAGGGTTATTTCAGCAGTGGAAGTAGAGGCTATTGGATCATGAGTGACTGTGCATCATGAGTAGCTGCACAGTCTGGGGTTGTTTCTGCAGTGGAAGTAGATGCTATTGCATCAGGTGACTGCACTTCTTTGGAGTTATTCGGCAGTAGAAATAGATTCTATTGCATTATGAGTTACTGTGTTGTTTGGGGTTGTTTTGCAAGTAGGGGCTATTGCATCATAAGTGATTGCACTGCTTGGGGATGTTTCTGCAGTTTACATAGAGGCTATTCCGTCATGAGTGACAGAACTGCTTGGGTTGTTTTGCAGTGGAAGTAGAGGCTATTGTATCGAGGATGGCTGCACTGTTTAGGTGTTTTTCAGTGGAAATAGAGGCTACTGCATCACAGGTTTCTACACTGGTAGGGATTCTTTCTGCTGTAGAATTAGAGACTATTGCACCATAGATGGCTGCACTGTTTGAGCTTTTTTCTATAGTGGAGGTAGAGGCTGTTGCATCATAAGTGACTGTTCTGTTTGGGGTTGTTTCTGCAGTGGAAGTAGAGGCTATTGGATTATGAGTGACTGTACATCATGAGTTTCTGCACTGTTTGCGGTTCTTTCTGCAGTGGAAGTAGGTGTTTTTCCATTGTGAGTGACTACACTGCTTGGGGTTGTTTCTGTAGAGGAAGTAGAGGTTATTGCATCATGAGTGATTGTGCATCATGAATAGCTACACTCTCTCAGGTTTTTCTGCAGTGGAAGTAGATGATTTTGCATAATGAGTGACTGCATTGTTTGTGGTTAATTATGGAGTGACAGTAAAGCTATTGCATCATGAGTGACTATGCTTCTTGGGGTTGTTTCTGCAGTGGAAGTAGAGGCTATTGAATCATGAGTGACAGTGCATCATGAGTGGCTGCACTGTTTGGGGTTGTTTCTGCAGTGGAAGTAGATGTTATTGCAACATGAGTGACTGTGCATCATGAGTAGATGCACTGTTTGGGTTGTTTCTGCAGTGGAAGTAGATGCTATTGCATAATGAGTCGCTATTCTGTTTGGGGTTGTTTCTGCACTCCAAGTAGATACTATTGCATCATGAGTGACTGTACTGTTTGACATTGTTTCTGCCATGAAAGCGGGAGGCTTTTGCATCATGAGTGACTGTCATCATGTGTGGCTACACTCTTTGGGATTGTTTCTGCAGTGGGAAATAGATGCTACTGCATTGTGAGTGACATAGTTGTTTGGGGTTCTTCTTGTCGTGGAAGTAGAGGCTATTGCATCATGAGTGACTACACTGCTTGGGGATGTTTCTGCAGTGGATGAAGAAGCCATTCCATTATGAGTGAAAGCACTACCTTTGGATGTTTCTGCAGTGGAAGTAGATGTTATTTCAACATGAGTGACTGTGCAGTTTTGGGTTATTTCTGCAGTGGAAGTAGAGGCTATTGCATCATGAGTGGATGCACTGTTTGGGGTTGTTCTTGCAGTGGAAGTAGAAACCATTGTGTCACAGGAGACTGCACCTTTCTGGCTTGTTTCTGCAGTAGAATTAGAGACTATTGCATCATAAGTGGCTGCACTGTTTGAGGTTATTTCTCTAGTGGAGGTAGAGGCTATTGCATCATAAGTGACTGCTCGATTTCTGGTTATTTCTGCAGTGGAAGTAGAAGCTATTGGATTATGAGTGACTGTGCATCATGAGTGGCTGCACTGTTTGGGGTTGCTTATGCAGTGGAAGTAGATGCCATTACATTGTGAGTGACTGCACTTCCTGGGGTTGTTTCTGCAGTGGAAGTAGAGGTTATTGCATCATGACTGGCTGCGCATCATGAGTAGCTGCACTGTTTCAGGTTTTCTTTAGTGAGTAGATGCTATTGCATCATGGTGACTGCGTTTTTGTGGTTATTCATGGAGTGAAAGTAGATGCTCTTGCATCATGAAGTGGCTGTCCTGTTTGGGGTTGTTTCTGTAGGGGTTAATAGAGGCTGCTGCATCATGGGTGACTGTTCTTCATGAGTGGCTGCACTGTTTGGGGTTCTACCTGCAGTGGAAGTAGAGGCGATTGCATCATGCGTGACTGCACCCTTTGGGGTTGTTTCTGCAGTGGAAGTAGAGGCTATTGCCTCACAAGTGATTGCATTTTTATGTTGTTTCTGCAGTAGAAGTAGAAACAATTCCATCATAAGTGGCTGCACTGTTTGAGTTTGTTTCTGCATTATATGTGTAGTCTATTGCAGCATGAGTGACTGCGTTGTTCAGTGGTGTTTCTGCAATGGAAGTAGATGTTATTTCATGATGAGTGACTGCACTGTTTGACATTATTTCTGCACTGGAAGTAGAGGCTTTTGCATCATGAGTGACTGTCATCATGTGTGGCTGCACTGTTTGGGGTTGTTTCTGCAATGGAAATAGATTTTTATTTATTTTATTTATTTATTTAAATTTTTGTGACCGGGTAGGCCCACTGAGACTGTAATGGTCCCTTTTTCATGGGTGACCTGAGGTTAATTACAGTCAACAGTACAATAAGAAGTAGAAACAATTCAAGGGAAAGTGCGCAAATACAAACATTAAAATCAGAATGTATAGTACAATCACAGGCAGGTTTGGTAACATTTAGAATAACATGGGGTAAACACTAGTTTCACAAGAGTGGCAGTTACATAAGGTTCTTTTATCAGGTCAGTTTTACAGGTTACAATTTCAAGTGTTTCATAAGTGATAAAATTCAGCTGAAATAGGATACCAACCTGTTAGGTGCAGGTTTTTAGTATCAGAGGTGGAGTGCTGTTTTCTACCCTCAGCGGTGGCATGCACAGAAGCTTAGCTCTAGAAGGTATGTCTTTAGGCCTTTTTTAAAACCTCCAAAGGAGCTGCAGTCTTGAAGATTGCTAGGTAGGTCATTCCATAGGGACGGGATGTCATTTTCGAATGACCAAAGGCCTTGCCTTGTTTGGACTTTTGGGACATGGAGGAGTCGACAACATGAGGATCTAAGTGTTGTTTTAGGGTGCTTGAGTACTAAGGTACATCTTAGACTGCAGGGATTATCCATTTGTAGAAGCTTGAAAGCCAAGCATAGGGAAGTGTAAGCCAGTCTGCCCTCCAGGGAGGGCCAATTCAGTTAGTCGAGTATATTTCAATTGTGTTTTTGTGGCTGAGCTCCCAGGGCAAAGCATCCTATTCTGTGGTACAATTTTCCTAGCTTTCACATCTCTGTGTTTTGCATTGAATGTGCAATGGGGCACCATAAAATAAGGTGGGCAGGAGCATGCCGTGGCTATCTTTAGCCTGGATGCCTGAGTGAGAAAAGGGGTTAGACGGTACATGAGCCCAAGCTTTTGATTTAGCACCTTGGTTAATTGTTCAACATGAACCTTGAAAGAGCAGTCTTGATTGATATAGACTCCCAGGTATTTGATGCAATCCACCACCTCAATAGGATGGCCACTGGACAGATAAAGGAATAGTAGACTTGTTCTGTCGGGGCCAAATGTACTGGGTCTGAATAGGATGACTTTGGTTTTTTTCTCATTTAGGACTAGCCTATTTGTCAGGAACCAGGTTTCCAGTCGGGAGAGATCATGGTTCAGGAGCTGGTTCAGCTGTACAGCATTTGAAGCAGATCTGTATAGTACTGCATCATTCGCATAAAGAGTCACTTTCGCTCCACCGCAGTGCTTTGGTAGGTTGTTGATAAACAGGGAGAATAGAAGGGGGCCCCAGTATTGAACCTTTAGGGACACCATCAGCAATGGAGCACATGCCTGCCTCCACCCCCTGCCATCTGATTATCTGAGATCTGTCTTGCAAGTAATCCTTAAACCATTGTGCTGAGTGGTTGTCCAGTCTGAGAGAGTTAAGCTGCTGGATGAGCAATTTATGCTCTACTAGATCAAAGGCCTTGGTAAGGTCTATGAAGACCGCACCAGTAAGTTGGCCTTTGTCTTGGGCAGCAAGGATGCCAGATGTTAGACTCACCAGGGCAATATCAGTACCATGTTGTTTTCTGAATCCATATTGTCATGGAGTGAGGAATCTATCTTGTTCAGCATATGCCTGGACTTGTTGGTATACAATTCTCTCAAGCATTTTATTTAGTGTACAGAGAATAGAAATCGGTCTATAGTTTTCAACTAGCTCACTGGGTTCTCCCTTAGGGATTGGGGTAACCAAAGCTGCTTTCCAAGATGAGGGGGACTTTGCCTTCCATGTTTCTGCTGTGGAAGTAGATGCTATTGTATCATGAGTAACTGTGTTGTTTGGGGTTATTTTTGCAGTGGAAGTAGAGGCTATTGCATCATGAGTGACCTTACTGCTTGGGGATGTTTCTGCAGTGGACATAGAAGCTATTCCATCATGAGTGACTGCACTACCTGTTGTTTCTGCAGTGGAAGTAGAGGGTACTGCGTCTAGAGTGACTGCACTGTTTGAGGATGTTTTTACAGTGGAAGTAGTGGCTATTGGATCATGAGTGATTGTGCATCATGAGTGGCTCCACTGTTTGGGGTTGATTCTGCAGTGGAAGTAGATGCTATAGCATCATGACAGACTGTGCTGTTTGGGGTTGTTTCTGTACTGGTAGTAGAGTCTACTGCATCATGAGTGACTGTGCATCATGATTTTCTGCACTGTTTGGGGTTCTTCCTGCAGTGGAAGTACAGGCTATTGCATCATGAATGACTGCACTGTTTGGGGTAGTTTCTGCAGTGGAAGTAGATGATATTGCAACAAGAGTCACTGTGCATCATGAGTGGCTTCATTGTTTGGGGTTGTTTCTGCCCTGAAGGTAGAGGCTATTGCAACATGAGTGACTGCACTGGCTGGGGTTGTTTCTGCTGTGGAAGTAGATGATATTGCAACAAGAGTCACTGTGCATCATGAGTGGCTTCATTGTTTGGGGTTGTTTCTGCCCTGAAGGTAGAGGCTATTGCAACATGAGTGACTGCACTGGCTGGGGTTGTTTCTGCTGTGGAAATAGAAGCTATTCAGTCATGAGTGACTGCACTGTTTGAGGTTATTTCTGCAGTATAAGCAGAGGCTACTGGATCATGGAGACTGCATTGTTTGGGTTGTTTCTGCAGTGCAAGTAGAGGCTATTCGATCATGAGAGAGTGCATCATGAGTGGCTGCACTGTTTGGGGTTGTTTCTACAGGGTAAGATGAAGCTATTTCATCTTGAGTTACTGTGCTGTTTGGGGTTGTTTCTGCAGTGCATTTAGAGGCTATTGCATCTTGGGTGACTGCGTATCATGAATCACTGCACCATTTGGAGTTGTTTAAGCAGTGGAAGTAAAGGCTATTGCATCACAAGTTACTGCACTGTTTGGTGTTGTTTCTGAAGTAGAAATAGAGGCTTTTGGATCATGTGGCGGCACTGTTTGTTTTTTTCTACAGTTGAAGTAGATGCTTGGCATAATGAGTGGCTGCACTTTTTGGGGTTGTTTCTGCATTGGAAGTAGAGGCTATTGCATCATGAGTGAGTGCACTCTTTGGGTTTGTTTCTGCTGTGGAAGTAGAAGCTATTGCATCATGTGTGAGTACACTGTTTGGGGTTGTTTCTGCAGTGGAAGTAGATACTATTGCATCATGAGTGACTGCACTGTTTGACATAGTTTCTGCAGTGGAAGTAGAGGCTTTTGCATCATGCATGACTGTGCATCATGTGTGGCTGCACTGTTTGGGGTTGTTTCTGCAGTTGAAATAGATGCTATTGCATCATTAGTGAATGTGTTCTTTGGGGTTCTTCTTGCCGTGAAAGGAGACTATTGCATCATGAATGACTGCACTGCTTGGGGATGCTTCTGCAGTGGAAGTAGATGCTATTGCATCATGGTGACTGCACTCTAGGGTTGTTTCTGCAGTGGAAGTAGAGACTATTGCATCAAGAGTGGCTACACTGTTTGGAGTTGTTTTGCTGTTTAGTAGAAACCATTGTGTCACAGGTGATGGCACTTTTCTGGTTCATTTCTGCAGAAGTAGAGACTATTGCATCATTTGTGGCTGCACTGCTTGAGGTTCTTTCTGCAGTGGAGGTAGAGGCTATTGCATCATAAGTGACTGCTCTATTTGGGGTTATTTCAGCAGTGGAAGTAGAGGCTATTGGATCATGAGTGACTGTGCATCATGAGTGGCTGCACAGTTTGGGGATGTTTCTGCAGTGGAAGTAGATGCTATTGCATCATGAGTTATTGAGCTGTTTGGGGTTGTTTTTTGCAATGGAAGTGGAGGCTATTGCATCATGAGTGATTGCACTGCTTGGGGATGTTTCTGCAGTGGACATAGAGGCTATTCTATCATGAGTGACTGAACAGCTTGGGTTTGTTTTTGCAGTGGAAGTAGAGGCTATTGTATCTAGGATGGCTGCACTGTTTGGTGTGGTTTTATCAGTGGAAGTAGAGGCTATTGCATCACAGGTTTCTACACTGGTAGGGATTCTTTCTGCTGTAGAAGTAGAGACTATAGATGGCTGCACTGTTTGAGCTTTTTTTCTTTAGTGGATGTAGGGGCTGTTGCATCATAAGTGACTTCTGTTTGGGGTTGTTTCTGCAGTGGATGTAGAGGCTATTGGATTATGAGTGACTGTACATCATGAGTTTCTGCACTGTTTGGGGTTGTTTCTGCAGTGGAAGTAGGTGTTTTTCCATTGTGAGTGACTACACTGCTTGGGGTTGTTTCTACAGAGGAAGTAGAGGTTATTGCATCATGAGTGATTGTGCATCATGAATAGCTGCACTCTCTCAGGTTTTTCTGCAGTGGAAGTAGATGATTTTGCATAATGAGTGACTGCATTGTTTGTGGTTAATTATGGAGTGACAGTAGAAGCTATTGAATCATGAGTGACTATGCTTCTTGGAGTTGTTTCTGCTATGGAAGTAGATGCTATTGCAAAATGAGTGACTGTGCATCATGAGTGGCTGCACTGTGTGTGGTTGTGTCTACTGTGTAAGTAGATGCTATTGTTTAATGAGTGACTGCACTGTTTGGGGGAGGTTTCTGCATTGAAAGTGGAGGCTGTTGCATCATAAGTGACTGCACTGTTTGGGGCTATTTCTGCAGTGGAAATAGAGGGTATTGCATCATGAGTGCCTGCACTGTTCGTGGTTGTTTCTGCAGTGGAAGTAAATGTAATGCTTCATGAGTGACTGCAGTGTTAGGGGGTTGCTTCTGCAGTGGAAGTAGAAGCCTTTGCATTATGAGCAACTGTGCATCATGAGTGGATGCACTGTATGGGGTAGTTTCTGCAGTGGAAGTAGAAGCTATTGCATCTTGAGTGACTGCATTATTTGGGGTTGTTTCTGCAGTGGAAGTAGAGACTATTGCTTAGGAGTGACTGCACTGCTAGAGGTTGTTTATGCAAAGGAAGTGGAGGCTACTGCATGATGAGTGACTACAGCATGAGTAGCAGATGCACTATACGGTGTTGTTTCTGCAGTGGAAGTGGATGCTATTGAATCAAGAGTGACTGCGTTGTTAGGTGTTGTTTCTGCAGTGGAAGTGGATGCTCTTGCATCAAAATTGACTGTGTTGTTTGGTGTTATTTCTGCAGTGGAATTAGCTGTTATTTCATTATGAGTGGCTCTGCTGTTTGGGGTTGTTTCTGCAGTGGAAGTGGAGGTTATTGCATGATGAGTGACTGCATCATGAGAAGCAAATGCACTCTTTGATATTGTTTCTGCAGTGGAAGTGGATGCTATTGCATCAAGAGTGACCTGCTTGTTAGGTGTTGTTTCTGCAGTGGAAGTGGATGCTCTTGCATCAAAATTGACCATGCTGTTTGGTGTTATTTCTGCAGTGCAAATAGATATTATTTCATTATGAGGGTGCTGTTTGGGGTTGTTCTGCAGTGGAAGTAGAGGCTATTGCATCTGAGTGACTGCACTTCTTGGGGTTGTTTCTGCAGTGGAAGTAGAGGTTATTGCATAATGAGTGACTGTGCATCATGAGTAGCTGCACTGTGTCAGGATTTTCTGCAGTGGAAGAAGATTCTATTGCATCTTGAGTGACTGCATTTTTTGTAGTTATTTATGGAGTGTAAGAAGATGCTATTGCATCATGAGTGACAGTCCTGTTTGTTTTTTTTCTGTTGGGGTACTAGAGGCAACTGCATCATAAGTGACTGTGCATCATGAGTGGCTGCTCTGTTTGGGGTTCTTCCTGCAGTGGAAGTATAGGCGATTGCATCATGCATGACTGCAACCTTTGAGGTTGTTTCTGCAGTGGATGAAGAGGCTCTTGCATCATGAGTGACTGTGCATCATGAGTGGCTGCACTGTTTGGAGTTTTTTCTACAGTGCAAGTAGATGCTGTTGAAACATGAGTGACTGTGCATCATGAGTGGCTGCACTATTTGGGGTTGTTTCTGCAGGTGAAGTAGATGCTCTTTCATCATGAGTGACTGGGCTGTTTGTTTATTTTTTTTGCAGTGGAAGTAGAGGTTACTGTATCATGGTTGACTGTGCATCATGAGTGGCAGCACCATTTGGAGTTGTTTCTGCAGTGACTGTAGAAGCTATAGCAGTACAAGTAAAAGCACTGTTTGGTGTTGTT
Organism: Neoceratodus forsteri; assembly: GCA_016271365.2. Classification (NCBI taxonomy): domain Eukaryota; kingdom Metazoa; phylum Chordata; order Ceratodontiformes; family Ceratodontidae; genus Neoceratodus; species Neoceratodus forsteri. Next base: position 868,922,576 of record CM028130.1, read on the forward strand.
TCTGCAATAGAAGTAGAGTTAATGGATCATGGTTGACTGCACTATTTGGGGTTGTTTCTGCAGTGAAAGTAGATACAGTTGCATCATCAGTGACTGCATTATTTGGGGTTTCTCCTGCGGTGGAAGTGAATGCTTTTGCATCATGAGTGACTGTGCATCATGAGTAGGTGCACTGATTCAGGTTGCTTCTGCAGTTCAAGCAGATGCTATTTCATCATGAGTGAGTGTGTTGTTTGTATTGTTTTCTGCAGTGGAAGTAAATATTATTGCATCATAAGTGACTGAGCTGTTTGGGGTTACTTCTGCAGTGGTAGTTGAGGCTATTGCATCATGGGTTACTGTGCACCATGAGTGGCTGTACTGTTTGGGGTTGCTTCTGCAGTGGAAGTAGATGCTATTGCATCTTGACTGACTGCATTGTTTGGGGTTGTTTCTGAAGTGGGAAGTAGATACAGCTGCATCAAGAGTGACTGCATCATGAGTGGCTGCACTGTTTGAGGTTTGTATACAGTATAAGTAGATGATATTGCATAATGAGTGACTGCATTGTTTGGGTTTCTTTCTGCACTGGAAGTAGAATCTATTGCATCATGAGTGGCTATATTGTTTGTGATTCTTTCTGTACTGGAGATTGATACTATTGCATCATGAGTGACTGCACTTTTTGACATTATTTCTTCAGTGGAAGTGAAGGCTTTTGCATCATGAGTGACTGTGAACATGTGTGGCTGCATTGTTTGGGGGGTTGCTTCTGCAATGGAAACTGATGCTATTGCATTATGAGTGACATAGTGGTTTGGGGTTCTTGCCGTGGAAGTAGAGGCTATTGCATCATGAGTGACTGCACTGCTTGTGGATGTTTCCACAGTGAAGTAGATGCTATTGTATCATGAGTGACTGTGTTGTTTGTGGTTGTTTTTGCAGTGGAAGTAGAGGCTATTGCATCATGAGTGACTGCACCTTCTGGGTTGTTTCTGTAGTAGACGAAGAAGCTATTCCATCATGAGTGACTGCACACGTGGTATTGTTTCTGGCAGAAGTAGAGGCTATTGCATCAAGAGTGACTGCACTGTTTTGGGTTGTTTTCCGGTGGAAGTAGAGGCTATTGGATCATGTGTGACTGTGCATCATGAGTGGCTGCACTGTTTGTGGTTGATTCTGCAGTGGAAGTAGATGCTATTACATCATTAGTGACTCTGCTGTTTGGGGTTGTTTCTGTACTGGTAGTAGAGACTATTGCATCATGAGTGACTGTGATCATGAATGACTGCACTGTTTGGGGGGTTATTTCTGCAGTGGAAGTAGATGCTATTGCAACAAGAGTGACTGTGCATCATGAGTGGCTTCAGGGTTTGGGGTTGTTTCTGCTCTGAAGGTAGAGGCTATTGCATCATGAGTGACTGCACTGATTGGGGTTATTTCTGCTGTGGAAATAGAAGCTATTCAGTCATGAGTGACTGCACTGTTTGAGGTTATTTCAGCAGTATAAGCAGTGGCTATTGGATCATTGGAGACCACATTGTGCCGGGTTGTTTCTGCAGTGCAAGTAGAGGCTGTTAGATCATGAGTGAGTGTGCATCATGAGTGGCTGCACAGTTTGGTGTTCTTTCTGCAGGGGAAGTAGATGCTATTACATCTTGAGTGACTGTGCTGTTTGCGTTTGTTTTTGCAATGTATTTTGGAGCTATTGCATCATGGGTGACTGCGTATCATGAGTCACTACACCATTTGGAGTTGTTTATGCAGTGGAAGTAGAGGCTATTTCATCACTAGTGACTGCACTGTTTGGTGTTGTTTCTGCAGTAGAAGAAGAGGCTATTGGATCATGTGTGGCTGCACTGTTTGTTTTTTTTTTTCCCTGCGGTGGAAATAGATGCTTTGCATAATGAGCAGTTGCACTGTTTGGGGATGGTTCTGCCTTGGAAGTAGAGGCTATTGCATCATGAGTGACTGCACTCTTTGGGTTTGTTTCTGCTGTGGAAGTAGAAGCTATTGCATCATGAGTGGGTATACTGTTTGGGGGTGTTTGTGCAGTGGAAGTAGTTACAATAGCAGGATGAGTGACTGCACTGTTTGGCATTGTTTCTGCAGTGAAAGTAGAGGCTTTTGCATCATGAGTGACTGTGAATCATGTGTGGCTGCACTGTTTGTGGTTGATTCTGCAGTGGAAATAGATGCTATTGCATCATTAGTGACTGTGTTCTTTGGTGTTCTTCTTGCTGTGAAAGGAGAGACTATTGCATCATGAGTGACTGCACTGCTTGGGGATGTTTCTGCCATGGAAGTAGCTGTTTTTGCATCATGATTTACTGCACTGCTTGGGTTGTTTCTGCAGTGTAAGAAGAGGCTATTGCATCAAGAGTGGCTGCACTGTTTGGGGTAGTTATTGCTGTGGAAGTAGAAACCATTGTGTCACAGGTGATGGCACTTTTCCCTTTCATTTCTGCAGTAGAAGTAGAGTCTATTGCATCATAAGTGGCTACACTGTTTGAGGTTCTTTCTGCAGTGGAGGTGGAGACTATTGCATCATAAGTGACTGCTCTATTTGGGGTTATTTCTGCAGTGGAAGTAGAGGCTATTGGATCATGAATGACTGAGAATCATGAGTGGCTGCAGAGTTTGGGGTTGTTTCTGCAGTGGAGGTAGATGATATTACATTGGAGTGACTGTATTGCTTGGGGTTATTTCTGCAGTAGAAGTAGAAGCTATTGCGTCATGAGTGACTGCACCGCTTGGGGATGTTCCTGCAGTGGATGTAGATTCTATTCCATCATGAGTGACTGCACTGCATGAGGTTGTTTCTGCAGTGGAAGTAGTGGCTATTGTATCAAGAGTGGCTGGCACTTTTTGTTTTTTTTTAATCAGTGGAAGTAGAGGTTATTGCATCACAGGTAGCTGCACTGTTAGAGGTTCTTTCTGCTGTAGAAGTAGAGTCTATTGCACCATAAGTGGCTGCACTGTTTGAGCTTTTTTCTTTAGTGCAGGTAAAGGCATTTGCATCATATGTGACTGTACTGTTTGGTATTGTTTCTGCAGTGGAAGTAGAAGCTATTGGATTATGAGTGACTGTGCATCATGAGTGGCTGCACTGTTTGGGATTGTTTCTGCAATGGAAGTAGATGTTATTCCATTGTGAGTGACTGCACTGCTTGGGGTTGTTTCTGCAAAGGAATTAGATGTTATTGCATCATGAGTGACCATGCATCATGAATAGCTGCACTCTTTCAGGTTGTTCTGCAGTATAAGTAGATTTGTTTGCATAATGAGTGACTGCGTTGTTTGTGGTTATTTGTGGAGTGAAAGTAGATGCTATTGCATCATGAGTGACTATACTTCTTGGGGTTGTTTCTGTAGGGGTAGTAGAGGCTACTGCATCGTGAGTCACTGTGCATTCTGAGTTTCTGCACAGTTTGGGGTTGTTTCGCAGTGGAAGTAGAGGCTATTTCATCATGAGTGATTGTGCATCATGAGTAGCTGCACTCTTTGGGGTTGTTGCTGTTGTGGAAGTAGATGCTATTGCAAAATGAGTGACTGTGCGTTATGAGTGGCAGCACTGTTTGGGGTTGTTTCTACAGTGGAAGTAGATGCTATTGCATAATGAGTGACTGCACTGTTTGGGCATGTTTCTGCATTGAAAGCGAAGGCTATTGCATGATGAGTGACAGCACTGTTTGGGGCTGTTTCCGCAGTAGAAGTAGATGCTATTGCATCATGAGTGACTGAGTTGTTTGAGGTTGTTTTTGCAGTGGAAGTAGAGACTATTGCATCATGAGTGACTGCACTGCTTGGGGTTGTTTCTGCAGTGGACATAGAAGATATTCCATCATTAATGACTGCACTGCCTGGTGTTGTTTCTGCAGTGGAAGTAGAGGCTATTGAATCAAGAGTCCCTGCACTGTTTTGGGTTGTTTTTGCAGTAGAAGTAGAGGCTATGGATCATGATTGACTGTGCATCATGAGTGGCTGCCCTGTTTGGGTTTGTTTCTGCAGTGGAAGTGGATGCTATTGCATCATGAGTGATTGCGTTGTTTGGGGTTGTTTCTGGATTGGAAGTAGAAGTTATTCCATCGTGAGTGACTGCACTGCTTGGCGTTGTTTCTGGAGAGGAATTTGAGGTTATTGCATCATGAGTGACTGTGCATCATGAATAGCTGCACTCTTTCAGGTTTTTCTGCAGTGGAAGTAGATGATTTTGCATAATGAGTGACTGAGTTGTTTGTGGTTATTTATGGAGTGAAAGTAGAGGCTACTGCATCATGAGTGACTGTGCATTGTGAGTTTCTGCACTGTTTGGGGTTCATTTTGCAGTGGAAGTAGAGGTTTTTGCATCATGAGTGACTGCACAGTTTTGGGTTGTTTCTGCAGTGGAAGTAGAGGCTATAGCATCAAGAGACACTGCACTGTTAGGGGTTTGTTTTTGCAGTGGAAGTAGAGGCTATTGGATCATGATTGACTGTGCATCATGGTGGCTGCACTGTTTGGGGTTGTTTCTGCAGTGGAAGTGGATGCTATTGCATCATGAGTGATTGTGTTGTTTGTGGATGTTTCTGCAGTGGAAGTAGATGTTATTTCATTATGAATGACTGTGCTGTTTGGGATTGTTTATGCAGTGGAAGTAGAAGCTGCTGTATCATGAGAGACTGCATCATTTGGGGTTGTTTATCCAGTGGAAGCAGATGCTATTGCATCATGAGTGAGTGCACTGTTTTGGTGTCAGCACGGCTCTGTTGGTAGCACATCCGCCTCTTGACCAGAAGGTCATGGGTTCTTGTCCCACACCAGGATTGGACTTGCACCTAAAAATCGCTGGCATCCGAGTGCAGTATTAGGGTGCTGTACTGCTGGGTGTGCCGTCCTTCAGATGAGACGTTAAACCGAGGTCCCTTCTGCCCATCCTGGTGTTGTCCTGGTGGGTGTCCAGGTGGAAGTAAAAACCCAGGGCACTCTTCGCAAAGAGCAAGGAACATTCCCGGTGTCCTGGCCAACATTCCCCTTCCCATAAACTGGTTCATGCAATTATCCAGGCTGTGTGTGGGTGATGATGTGCGATATGGCCGCCACCACACATTCAGTCACTTCACTACCAGTCTAGCATTGTTTGTAAAGTGCTTTGGGATACTGTGTATGAAAAGCGCTATATAAATGCTGATTCTTCTTCTTCTTTTGTTGTTTTTTTTCTGCAGTGGAAGTAAATGCTGTTTCATCATGAGTTACTGAGCTGTTTGGGGTTATTTCTGCAGTGGTAATAGAGGCTGTTGCATCATGGGTTACTGTGCATCATGAGTGGCTGCACTGTTTGGGGTTTATTTCTGCAGTGGAAGTAGATGCTTTGCATCTTCACTGACTGCATAGTTTGGGTTGTTTCTGAAGGAAGTAGATGCAACTGCATCATGAGAGACTCTGCATCATGAGTGTCTGCACTGTTTGGGGTGTTTGTGCAGTGGAAGTAGATGCTATTGTATAATGAGTGGCTGCACTTGTTTGGGATGTTTCTGTATTTAAGTAGAGGCTATTGCATCATGACTGTCAGCACTGTTTTGGAATGTTTCTGCACTGGAAGTAGAATGTATTGCATCATGAGTGGCTATATTGTTTGTGATTGTTTCTGCATGGGAAGTAGATACTATTGCTTCATGAGTGACTGCACTGTTTGACATTATTTCTGCAGTGGATGTAGAGGCTTTTGCATCATGAGTGAGTGTCTTCATGTGTGGCCGCCCGGTTTGGCATTCTTACTGCAGTGGAAATAGATGCTATTATATCACGAGTGACATAGTTGTTTGGAGTTCTTCTTGCCATGGAAGTAGAGGCTATTGCATCATGAGTGACTGCACTGCTTGTGGATGTTTCTGCTATGGAAGAAGATGCAATTGTATCACGAGTGACAGTGTTGTTTGGGGTAGTTTTTGCAGTGGAAGTAGAGACTATTGCATCATGAGTGACTGCACTGCTTGGGGATGTTTCTGGAGTGGACATAGAAGCTATTACATCATGAGTGACAGCACTGTTTGGGGTTGATTCTGCAGTGGAAGTAGATGCATTTGCATCATGAGTGACTGTGCTGTTTGGGGATGTTTCAGTACTGGTAGTTGAGTCTACTGCATCATTAGTGACTGTGCATCATGAGTTTCTGCACTGTTCGGGGGTTCTTCCTGCAGTGGAAATAGAGGCTGTTGCATCATGAATGACTGCACTGTTTGGGGTTGTTTCTACAGTGGAAGTAGATACTATTGCAACAAGAGTGACTGTGCATCATGAGTGGCTTCAGTGTTTGGGGTTATTTCTGCACTGATGGTAGAGGCTATTGCATCATGAGTGACTGAACTGGTTGGGGTTGTTACTGCTGTGGAAATAGAAGATATTCATTCATGAGTGACTTCACTGTTTGAGGTTATTTCTGCAGTATAAGCAGAGTCTATTGGATCACGGGAGACTGCATTGTTTGGGAGTTGTTTCTGCAGTGGAAATAGAGGCTACTATATCATGAGTGAGTGTGTATCATGAGTGGCTGCACTGTTTGGGGTTGTTTCTGCAGGGAGTGTAGATGCAATTTCATCTTGAGTGACTGTGCTGTTTGGGGTTGTTTCTGCAGTGTGTTTAGGGGCTATTGCTTCGTGGTTGACTGCGTATCATGGGTCACTACACCATTAGGAGTTGTTTATGCAGTGGAAGTAGAGGTTATTGCATCACAAGTAACTGCACTCTTTGGTGTTGTTTCTGCAGTACAAGTAGAGGCAATTGGATTATGTGTGGCTGCTCTGTTTGGGTTTTTTCTGCAGTGGAAGTAGATGCTTTGCATAATGAGTGGCTGCACTGTTTGGGGTTGTTTCTGCATTGAAAGTAGAGGCTATTGCATCATGAGTGACTGTTTTGTTTAGGGTTGTTTCTGAAGTGGAAGTAAAGACTATTGCATTAGGAGAGACTGCACTGCATGGGGTTGTTTCTACAGTGGGAGCAGATGCTATTGCATCATAAGTGAGTGTTTGTTTGGATTTTTTTCTGCAGTGGAAGTAAATGCTGTTGCATCATGAGTGACTGAGCTGTCTGGGGTTATTTCTGCAGTGGTAGTAGAGGCGATTGCATCATGGGTTACTGTGCATCATGAGTGGTTGCACTGTTTGGGGTTGTTTCTGCAGTGGAAGTAAATGCTATTGAATTTTGACAGACTGCATTGTTTGAGGTTGTTTCTGAAGTGGAAGTAGATGCAACTACATCATGAGTGACTCTGCATCATGAGTGTCTGCACCGTTTGGGGTGTTTGTACTGTGGAAGTAGATGCTATTGCATAATGAGTGGCAGTACTGTTTGGGGATGTTTCTGTATTTTAAGTAGAGGCTATTGCATCACGAGTGACTGCACTGTTTTGGTTGGTTTCTGCACTGGAAGTAGAATATATTGCATCATTAGTGGCTATATTGTTTGTGATTGTTTCTGCACTGGAAGTAGAGACTATTGCATCAAGAGTGGCTACACTGTTTGGAGTTGTTTTTGCTGTTTAAGTAGAAACCATTGTGTCACAGGTGATGGCACTTTTCTGGTTCATTTCTGCAGTAGAAGTAGAGACTATTGCATCATTTGTGGCTGCACTGCTTGAGGTTCTTTCTGCAGTGGAGGTAGAGGCTATTGCATCATAAGTGACTGCTCTATTTGGGGTTATTTCAGCAGTGAAGTAGGGCTATTGGATCATGAGTGACTGTGCATCATGAGTGGCTGCACAGTTTGGGATGTTTCTGCAGTGGAAGTAGATGCTATTGCATCATGAGTTATTGAGCTGTTTGGGGTTGTTTTTGAAATGGAAGTGAGGCTATTGCATCATGAGTGATTGCACTGCTTGGGGATGTTTCTGCAGTGGACATAGAGGCTATTCTATCATGAGTGACTGAACAGCTTGGTTTGTTTTGCAGTGAGAGTAGAGGCTATTGTATCTAGGATGGCTGCACTGTTTGGTGTGGTTTTATCAGTGGAGTAGAGCTATTGCATCACAGGTTTCACACTGGTAGGGATTCTTTCTGCTGTAGAAGTAGAGACTATAGATGGCTGCACTGTTTGAGCTTTTTTTTTTGTGGATGTGAGGCTGTTGCATCATAAGTGACTTCTGTTTGGGGTTGTTTCTGCAGTGGATGTAGAGGCTATTGGATTATGAGTGACTGTACATCATGAGTTTCTGCACTGTTTGGGGTTGTTTCTGCAGTGGAAGTAGGTGTTTTCCATTCGTGAGTGACTACACTGTTTGGGGGTTGTTTCTACAGAGGAAGTAGAGGTTATTGCATCATGAGTGATTGTGCATCACGAATAGCTGCACTCTCTCAGGTTTTTCTGCAGTGGAAGTAGATGATTTTGTAATGAGTGACTGCATTGTTTGTGGTTAATTATGGAGTGACAGTAGAAGCTATTGAATCATGAGTGACTATGCTTCTTGGAGTTGTTTCTGCTATGGAAGTAGATGCTATTGCAAATGAGTGACTGTGCATCATGAGTGGCTGCACTGTGTGTGGTTGTGTCTACTGTGTAAGTAGATGCTATTGTTTAATGAGTGACTGCACTGTTTGGGAGGTTTCTCATTGAAAGTGAGGCTGTTGCATCATAAGTGACTGCACTGTTTGGGGCTATTTCTGCAGTGGAAATAGAGGTATTGCATCATGAGTGCCTGCACTGTTCGTAGTTGTTTCTGCAGTGGAAGTAAATGTAATGCTTCATGAGGACTGCAGTGTTAGGGGTTGCTTCTGCAGTGGAAGTAGAAGCCTTTGCATTATGAGCAACTGTGCATCATGAGTGGATGCACTGTATGGGGTAGTTTCTGCAGTGGAAGTAGAAGCTATTGCATCTTGAGTGACTGCATTATTTGGGGTTGTTTCTGCAGTGGAAGTAGAGACTATTGCTTAGGAGTGACTGCACTGCTAGAGGTTGTTTATGCAAAGGAAGTGGAGGCTACTGCATGATGAGTGACTACAGCATGAGTAGCAGATGCACTATACGGTGTTGTTTCTGCAGTGGAAGTGGATGCTATTGAATCAAGAGTGACTGCGTTGTTAGGTGTTGTTTCTGCAGTGGAAGTGGATGCTCTTGCATCAAAATTGACTGTGTTGTTTGGTGTTATTTCTGCAGTGGAATTAGCTGTTATTTCATTATGAGTGGCTCTGCTGTTTGGGGTTGTTTCTGCAGTGGAAGTGGAGGTTATTGCATGATGAGTGACTGCATCATGAGAAGCAAATGCACTCTTTGATATTGTTTCTGCAGTGGAAGTGGATGCTATTGCATCAAGAGTGACTGCGTTGTTAGGTGTTGTTTCTGCAGTGGAAGTGGATGCTCTTGCATCAAAATTGACCATGCTGTTTGGTGTTATTTCTGCAGTGCAAATAGATATTATTTCATTATGAGGGTGCTGTTTGGGGTTGTTCTGCAGTGGAAGTAGAGGCTATTGCATCTGAGTGACTGCACTTCTTGGGGTTGTTTCTGCAGTGGAAGTAGAGGTTATTGCATAATGAGTGACTGTGCATCATGAGTAGCTGCACTGTGTCAGGATTTTCTGCAGTGGAAGAAGATTCTATTGCATCTTGAGTGACTGCATTTTTTGTAGTTATTTATGGAGTGTAAGAAGATGCTATTGCATCATGAGTGACAGTCCTGTTTGTTTTTTTTTGTGGGTACTAGAGCAACTGCATCATAAGTGACTGTGCATCATGAGTGGCTGCTCTGTTTGGGGTTCTTCCTGCAGTGGAAGTATAGGCGTTGCATCATGCATGACTGCAACCTTTGAGGTTGTTTCTGCAGTGGATGAAGAGGCTCTTGCATCATGAGTGACTGTGCATCGTGAGTGGCTGCACTGTTTGGAGTTTTTCTACAGTGCAAGTAGATGCTGTTGAAACATGAGTGACTGTGCATCATGAGTGGCTGCACTATTTGGGGTTGTTTCTGCAGGTGAAGTAGATGCTCTTTCATCATGAGTGACTGGGCTGTTTGTTTATTTTTTTTGCAGTGGAAGTAGAGGTTACTGTATCATGGTTGACTGTGCATCATGGTGGCGCACCATTTGGAGTTGTTTCTGCAGTGACTGTAGAAGCTATAGCAGTACAAGTAAAGCACTGTTTGGTGTTGTTTCTGCAATAGAAGTAAGTTAATGGATCATGGTTGACTGCACTATTTAGGGTTGTTTCTGCAGTGAAAGTAGATACAGTTGCATCATCAGTGACTGCATTATTTGGGTTTTCTCCTGCAGTGGAAGTGAATGCTTTGCATCATGAGTGACTGTGCATCATGAGTAGGTGCACTGATTCAGGTTGCTTCTGCAGTTCAAGCAGATGCTATTTCATCATGAGTGAGTGTGTTGTTTGTATTGTTTTCTGCAGTGAGTAAATATTATTGCATCATAAGTGACTGAGCTGTTTGGGGTTACTTCTGCAGTGGTAGTTGAGGCTATTGCATCATGGGTTACTGTGCACCATGAGTGGCTGTACTGTTTGGGGTTGCTTCTGCAGTGGAGTAGATGCTATTGCATCTTGACTGACTGCATTGTTTGGGGTTGTTTCTGAAGGTAAGTAGATACATGCATCAAGAGTGACTGCATCATGAGTGGCTGCACTGTTTGAGGGTTTGTATACAGTATAAGTAGATGATATTGCATAATGAGTGACTGCATTGTTTGGGTTTCTTTCTGCACTGGAAGTAGAATCTATTGCATCATGAGTGGCTATATTGTTTGTGATTCTTTCTGTACTGGAGATTGATACTATTGCATCATGAGTGACTGCACTTTTTGACATTATTTCTTCAGTGGAAGTGAAGGCTTTTGCATCATGAGTGACTGTGAATATGTGTGGCTGCATTGTTTGGGGGTTGCTTCTGCAATGGAAACTGATGCTATTGCATTATGAGTGACATAGTGGTTTGGGGTTCTTGCCGTGGAAGTAGAGGCTATTGCATCATGGTGACTGCACTGCTTGTGGATGTTTCCACAGTGGAAGTAGATGCTATTGTATCATGAGTGACTGTGTTGTTTGTGGTTGTTTTTGCAGTGGAAGTAGAGGCTATTGCATCATGGTGACTGCACTGGGAGTTGTTTCTGTGGTAGACGAGAAGCTATTCCATCATGAGTGACTCGTACCACGTGGTATTGTTTCTGCAGCAGAAGTAGAGAGCTATTGCATCAAGAGGACTGCACTGTTTTGTTGTTTTCCGTGGAAGTAGAGGCTATTGGATCATGTGGACTGTGCATCATGAGTGGCTGCACTGTTTGTGGTTGATTCTGCAGTGGAAGTAGATGCTATTACATCATTAGTGACTCTGCTGTTTGGGGTTGTTTCTGTACTGAGTAGAGACTATTGCATCATAGATTGACTGTGATCATGAATGACTGCACTGTTTGGGGGTTATTTCTGCAGTGGAAGTAGATGCTATTGCAACAAGAGTGACTGTGCATCATGAGTGGCTTCAGGGTTTGGGGTTGTTTCTGCTCTGAAGGTAGAGGCTATTGCATCATGAGTGACTGCACTGATTGGGGTTATTTCTGCTGTGGAAATAGAAGCTATTCAGTCATGAGTGACTGCACTGTTTGAGGTTATTTCAGCAGTATAAGCAGTGGCTATTGGATCATTGGAGACCACATTGTGCCGGGTTGTTTCTGCAGTGCAAGTAGAGGCTGTTAGATCATGAGTGAGTGTGCATCATGAGTGGCTGCACAGTTTGGTGTTCTTTCTGCAGGGGAAGTAGATGCTATTACATCTTGAGTGACTGTGCTGTTTCGTTGTTTTGCAATGTATTTTGGAGCTATTGCATCATGGGTGACTACGTGTCATGAGTCACACCATTTGGAGTTGTTTATGCAGTGGAAGTAGAGGCTATTTCATCACTAGTGACTGCACTGTTTGGTGTTGTTCTGCAGTAGAAGAAGAGGCTATTGGATCATGTGTGGCTGCACTGTTTGTTTTTTTCCCTCTGGTGGAAATAGATGCTTTGCATAATGAGCAGTTGCACTGTTTGGGATGGTTCTGCCTTGGAAGTAGAGGCTATTGCATCATGAGTGACTGCACTCTTTGGGTTTGTTCTGCTGTGGAAGTAGAAGTATTGCATCATGAGTGGGTATACTGTTTGGGGTGTTTGTGCAGTGGAAGTAGTTACAATAGCAGGATGAGTGACTGCACTGTTTGGCATTGTTTCTGCAGTGAAAGTGAGGCTTTTGCATCATGGTGACTGTAATCATGTGTGGCTGCACTGTTTGTGGTTGATTCTGCAGTGGAAATAGATGCTATTGCATCATTAGTGACTGTGTTCTTTTGTTCTTCTTGCTGTGAAGGAGAGACTATTGCATCATGAGTGACTGCACTGCTTGGGGATGTTTCTGCCATGGAAGTAGCTGTTTTGCATCATGATTTACTGCACTGCTTGGGTTGTTTCTGCAGTGTAGAAGAGGCTATTGCATCAAGAGTGGCTGCACTGTTTGGGTAGTTATTGCTGTGGAAGTAGAAACCATTGTGTCACAGGTGATGGCACTTTCCTTTCATTTCTGCAGTAGAAGTAGAGTCTATTGCATCATAAGTGGCTACACTGTTTGAGGTTCTTTCTGCAGTGGAGGTGGAGACTGTTGCATCATGAGTGTTTTGCTCTATTTGGGGTTATTTCTGCAGTGGAAGTAGGCTATTGGATCATGAATGACTGAGAATCATGAGTGGCTGCAGGTTTGGGGTTGTTTCTGCAGTGGAGGTAGATGATATTACATTGGAGTGACTGTATTGCTTGGGTTATTTCTGCAGTAGAAGTAAGAAGCTGTGCGTCATGAGTGACTGCACCGCTTGGGATGTTCCTGCAGTGGATGAGATTCTGTTCCATCATGGTGACTGCACTGCATGAGGTTGTTTCTGCAGTGGAAGTAGTGGCTATTGTATCAAGAGGGTGGCACTTTTTTTTTTTTAATCAGTGGAAGTAGAGGTTATTGCATCACAGGTAGCTGCACTGTTAGAGGTTCTTTCTGCTGTAGAAGTAGAGTCTATTGCACCATAAGTGGCTGCACTGTTTGAGCTTTTTTCTTTAGTGCAGGTAAAGGCATTTGCATATGTGACTGTACTGTTTGGTATTGTTTCTGCAGTGAAGTATAGTTATTGGATTATGAGTGACTGTGCATCATGAGTGGCTGCACTGTTTGGGATTGTTTTGCAATGGAAGTAGATGTTATTCCATTGTGGTGGACTGCACTGCTTGGGGTTGTTTCTGCAAAGGAATTAGATGTTATTGCATCATGAGTGATCATGCATCATGAATACTGCACTCTTTCAGGTTGTTCTGGTATATAAGTAGATTTGTTTGCATAATGAGTGACTCGCTTGTTTGTGGTTATTTGTGGAGTGAAAGTAGATGCTATTGCATCATGAGTGACTATACTTCTTGGGTTGTTTCTGTAGGGGTAGTAGAGGCTACTGCATCGTGAGTCACTGTGCATTCTGAGTTTCTGCACAGTTTGGGGTTGTTCATCCTGGAAGTAGAGCTATTTCATCATGAGTGATTGTGCATCATGAGTAGCTGCACTTTGGGGTTGTTGCTGTTGTGGAAGTAGATGCTATTGCAAAATGAGTGACTGTGCGTTATGAGTGGCAGCACTGTTTGGGGTTGTTTCTAGTGGAAGTAGATGCTATTGCATAATGAGTGACTGCACTGTTTGGGCATGTTTCTGCATTGAAAGCGAAGGCTATTGCATGATGAGTGACAGCACTGTTTGGGGCTGTTTCCTGAGTAGTAGATGCTATTGCATCATGAGTGACTGAGTTGTTTGAGGTTGTTTTGCAGTGAAGTAGAGACTATTGCATCATGGTGACTGCACTGCTTGGGGTTGTTTCTGCAGTGGACATAGAAGATATTCCATCATTAATGACTGCACTGCCTGGTGTTGTTTCTGCAGTGGAAGTAGAGGCTATTGAATCAAGAGTCCCTGCACTGTTTTGGGTTGTTTTTGCAGTAGAAGTAGAGGCTATGGATCATGATTGACTGTGCATCATGAGTGGCTGCCCTGTTTGGGTTTGTTTCTGCAGTGGAAGTGGATGCTATTGCATCATGAGTGATTGCGTTGTTTGGGGTTGTTTCTGGATTGGAAGTAGAAGTTATTCCATCGTGAGTGACTGCACTGCTTGGCGTTGTTTCTGGAGAGGAATTTGAGGTTATTGCATCATGAGTGACTGTGCATCATGAATAGCTGCACTCTTTCAGGTTTTTCTGCAGTGGAAGTAGATGATTTTGCATAATGAGTGACTGAGTTGTTTGTGGTTATTTATGGAGTGAAAGTAGAGGCTACTGCATCATGAGTGACTGTGCATTGTGAGTTTCTGCACTGTTTGGGGTTCATTTTGCCGTGGAAGTAGAGGTTTTTGCATCATGAGTGACTGCACAGTTTTGGGTTGTTTCTGCAGTGGAAGTAGAGGCTATAGCATCAAGAGACACTGCACTGTTAGGGTTTGTTTTGCAGTGGAAGTAGAGGCTATTGGATCATGATTGACTGTGCATCGTGAGTGGCTGCACTGTTTGGGGTTGTTTCTGCAGTGGAAGTGGATGCTATTGCATCATGAGTGATTGTGTTGTTTGTGGATGTTTCTGCAGTGGAAGTAGATGTTATTTCATTATGAATGACTGTGCTGTTTGGGATTGTTTATGCAGTGGAAGTAGAAGCTGCTGTATCATGAGAGACTGCATCATTTGGGGTTGTTTATCCAGTGGAAGCAGATGCTATTGCATCATGAGTGAGTGCACTGTTTTGGTGTCAGCACGGCTCTGTTGGTAGCACATCCGCCTCTTGACCAGAAGGTCATGGGTTCTTGTCCCACACCAGGATTGGACTTGCACCTAAAAATCGCTGGCATCCGAGTGCAGTATTGGGGGTGCTGTACTGCTGGGGTGTGCCGTCCTTCAGATGAGACGTTAAACCGAGGTCCCTTCTGCCCATCCTGGTGTTGTCCTGGTGGGTGTCCAGGTGGAAGTAAAAAAACCCAGGGCACTCTTCGCAGGAGCAGGGAACATTCCCGGTGTCCTGGCCAACATTCCCTTCCCATAAACTGGTTCATGCAATTATCCAGGTTGTGTGTGTGTGGTGATGTGCGATATGGCCGCCACCACACATTCAGTCACTTCACTACCAGTCTAGCATTGTTTGTAAAGTGCTTTGGGATACTGTGTATGAAAAGCGCTATATAAATGCTGATTCTTCTTCTTTTGTTGTTTTTTTTCTGCAGTGGAAGTAAATGCTGTTTCATCATGAGTTACTGAGCTGTTTGGGGTTATTTCTGCAGTGGTAATAGAGGCTGTTGCATCATGGGTTACTGTGCATCATGAGTGGCTGCACTGTTTGGGGTTTATTTCTGCAGTGGAAGTAGATGCTTTTGCATCTTCACTGACTGCATAGTTTGGGGTTGTTTCTGAAGGGAAGTAGATGCAACTGCATCATGAGAGACTCTGCATCATGAGTGTCTGCACTGTTTGGGGTGTTTGTGCAGTGGAAGTAGATGCTATTGCATAATGAGTGGCTGCACTGTTTGGGGATGTTTCTGTATTTTAAGTAGAGGCTATTGCATCATGACTGTCAGCACTGTTTTGGAATGTTTCTGCACTGGAAGTAGAATGTATTGCATCATGAGTGGCTATATTGTTTGTGATTGTTTCTGCATGGGAAGTAGATACTATTGCTTCATGAGTGACTGCACTGTTTGACATTATTTCTGCAGTGGATGTAGAGGCTTTTGCATCATGAGTGAGTGTTTCATGTGTGGTCACTGGCGTTTGGCATTCTTACTGCAGTGAAATAGATGCTATTATATCACGAGTGACATAGTTGTTTGGAGTTCTTCTTGCCATGGAAGTAGAGGCTATTGCATCATGAGTGACTGCACTGCTTGTGGATGTTTCTGCTATGGAAGAAGATGCAATTGTATCACGAGTGACAGTGTTGTTTGGGTAGTTTTGCAGTGGAAGTAGAGACTATTGCATCATGGTGACTGCACTGCTTGGGATGTTTCTGGAGTGGATATAGAAGCTATTACATCATGAGTGACAGCTAACTGTTTGGGGTTGATCCTGCAGTGGAAGTAGATGCATTTGCATCATGGTGACTGTGCTGTTTGGGGATGTTTCAGTACTGGTGGTTGGAGTCTATTGCATCATTAGTGACTGTGCATCATGAGTTTCTGCACTGTTCGGGTTCTTCCTGCAGGAAATAGAGGCTGTTGCATCATGAATGACTGCACTGTTTGGGTGTTTTCTAAGTGGAAGTAGATACTGTTGCAACAAGAGTGACTGTGCATCATGAGTGGCTTCAGTGTTTGGGGTTATTTCTGCACTGATGGTAGAGGCTATTGCATCATGAGTGACTGAACTGGTTGGGGTTGTTACTGCTGTGGAAATAGAAGATATTATTCATGAGTAACTTCACTGTTTGAGGTTATTTCTGCAGTATAAGCAGAGTCTATTGGATCACGGAGACTGCATTGTTTGAGTTGTTTCTGCAGTGGAAATAGAGGCTACTATATCATGAGTGAGTGTGTATCATGAGTGGCTGCACTGTTTGGGGTTGTTTCTGCAGGGAGTGTAGATGCAATTTCATCTTGAGTGACTGTGCTGTTTGGGGTTGTTTCTGCAATGTGTTTAGGGGCTATTGCTTCGTGGTTGACTGCGTATCATGGGTCACTACACCATTAGGAGTTGTTTATGCAGTGGAAGTAGAGGTTATTGCATCACAAGTAACTGCACTCTTTGGTGTTGTTTCTGCAGTACAAGTAGAGGCAATTGGATTATGTGTGGCTGCTCTGTTTGGGTTTTTTCTGCAGTGGAAGTAGATGCTTTGCATAATGAGTGGCTGCACTGTTTGGGGTTGTTTCTGCATTGAAAGTAGAGGCTATTGCATCATGAGTGACTGTTTTGTTTAGGGTTGTTTCTGAAGTGGAAGTAAAGACTATTGCATTAGAGAGACTGCACTGCATGGGGTTGTTTCTACAGTGGGGAGCAGATGCTATGCATCATAAGTGAGTGTTTGTTTGGATTTTTTCTGCAGTGAAGTAAATGCTGTTGCATCATGAGTGACTGAGCTGTCTGGGGTTATTTCTGCAGTGGTAGTAGAGGCGATTGCATCATGGGTTACTGTGCATCATGAGTGGTTGCACTGTTTGGGGTTGTTTCTGCAGTGGAAGTAAATGCTATTGAATTTTGACAGACTGCATTGTTTGAGGTTGTTTCTGAAGTGGAAGTAGATGCAACTACATCATGAGTGACTCTGCATCATGAGTGTCTGCACCGTTTGGGGTGTTTGTACTGTGGAAGTAGATGCTATTGCATAATGAGTGGCAGTACTGTTTGGGGATGTTTCTGTATTTTAAGTAGAGGCTATTGCATCACGAGTGACTGCACTGTTTTGGTTGGTTTCTGCACTGGAAGTAGAATATATTGCATCATTAGTGGCTATATTGTTTGTGATTGTTTCTGCACTGGAAGTAGATACTATTGCATCATGAGTGACGGCACTATTTGACATTATTTCAGCAGTGGAAGTAGGGGCCTTTGCATCATCAGTGACTGTCATCATGTGTCGCTGCACTGTTTGGACTGCTACTGCAGTGGAAATAGATGCTATTGCATTATGAATGACATAGTTGCTTGAGTTCTTCTTGCCATGGAAGTAGAGTTGTGCATCATGGTGACTGCACTGCTTGTGGGTGTTTCTGCTTTGGAAGTAGATGCTGTTGTATCATGCTTGACTGTGTTGTTTTGGGTTGTTTTGCAGTGGAAGTAGAGGCTATTGCATCATGATTGACTGCACTGGGATGTTTCTGCAGTGGTCGTAGAAGCTGATTTCATCATGAGTGACTGCACTATTTGATGTTGTTTCTGCAGTGGAAGTGGATGCTACTCTATCAAAATTGAATGTTTTGTTATGTGTTGTTATGCATTGGAGTAAGATATTATTTCATTATGAGTGTGCTGTTGGGGGTTTTCTGCAGTGGAAGAAGAGGCTATTGTATCATGAGTGGCTACACTGCTTGGGGTTGTTTCTGCAGTGGAAGTAGAGGTTATTGCATAATGGTGACTGTGCATTGTGAGTTTTGGCACTGTTTGGGTTCATCTTGCAGTGGAGGTGAGGCTATTGCATCAAGAGTTGCTCACAGTTTGGAGCTGTTTCTGCAGTGGAAGTAGAGGTTATTGCATATTGGTGACTGTGCATCATGAGTGACTGTGCTTTTTTGAGTTGTTTCTACTGTGGACGTAGATGCTATTCCAAAATGAGTGACTGTGCATCATGAGTGGCTGCACTGTTTGGAGTTGTTTCTACAGTGGAAGTAAATGCTATTTCATAATGAGTTACTGCACTGTTTCTGGATGTTTCTGCATTGAAAGTGGAGGCTATTGCATCATGAATGACTGCATTGTTTTGAGCTGTTTCTGCAGTGGAAGTAGAGGCTATTGCATTGGAGTGACTGCACTGCTTGAGGTTGTTTCTGCAGTGGAAGTAGAGGTTATTGCATCATGAGTGACTGTGCACCATGAATAGCTGCACTGTTTCATGTTTTTCTGCAGTGGAAGTAGATTCTATTCCATCATGAGTGACTGCACTATTTGTGGGTATTTATAGAGTGAAATTATATGCTATTGCATCATGAGTGACAGTTCATTTGGGGTTGTTTCTGTAGGATGTAGAGCTACTGCAACATGAGTGATTGAGCATCGTGGGTGGCTGCAGTGTTTGGGATCTTCCTACAGTGGAAGTAGAGGCTATTGTATCATGCGTGACTACACTCTATGGGGGTTGTTTCTTCAGTGAAGTAGAGTTAAGGCTGTATTTTGGTGACTGTGCATCATGAGTGGCGGCAATGTTTGGGGTTGTTTCTGAAGTGTAAGTAGAAGCTATATAAATGTGTGACTGTGCATCATGAGTGGCTGCACTGTTTGGTGTTATTTCTGTAGTAAAAGTAGAAGCTATTGGATCATGAGTGACTGCACTGTTTGGGGTTGTTTCAGCAATGAAAGTAGATGATATTGCATCAGAGGGACTGCACTGCTTTGGGTTATTTCTGCAGTAGAAGTAGATTCTATTGCTTCATGAGTGACTGTGTTGTTTGGGGTTGTTTTTGCAATGGAAGTAGATGTTATTGCATCATGAGTGACTGCACTGCTTGGGGATGTTTCTGCAGTGGAAGTAGAGGCTATTACATGAGTGACTGCACTGCTGGGTTGGTTCTACCATGGAAGTGCATGCTCTTGCATCCAAATTGACTTTGTTGCTTGTGTTATTTGGAGTTGAAGTAGATGTTATTTCATTATGAGTGACTGTGCTGTTTGTGGGTGTTTCTTCGATGTGTAAGTTGAGGCTGTTGCATTATGAGTAACTGCTTATCTTGATAGATGCACCGTTTGGGGATGTTTCTGCCGTTGAAGAAGAGGCTATTGCATGATGTGTGACTGCACTGCTGGGGAGTTTCTGAAGTGCAAGTAGAGGCTCTTCCATCATTAGTGACTGCATTCTTGGGGTTGTTTCTGCAGTGGAGTAGAGCTTTGCATCAAGAGTGGCTGCACTGTTTGGGTTTTGTTTAGCAGTGGAAGTATAGGCTGTTGCATCATGAGTGACTGTGCATCATGAATGGCTGCACTGTTTGGGGTTGTTTCTACAGTGGAAGTAGAGGTTATTGCATCATGAGTCATGAGCATCATGAATAGCTGCATTCTTTCAGGTTTTACTGCAGTGGAAGTAGATGATATATGCTTAATGGTAGACTGTGTTGTTTGTTAATCAATAGAGTGAAAGTAGATACTATTGCATCATGACTGACTATGCTTCTTGGGTTTGTTTCTGTAAGGGTAGTAGAGGCGTTGCATCAAGAGTGGCTGCACTGTTTGGGTTGTTTTTGTTGTGGAAGTAGAAACGATTCTGTCACAGTTGATGGCACTTTTCAGGTTTGTTTCTGAAGTAGAAGTAGAGATCATCGCATCATAAGTGGCTGCACTGTTTGAGATTCTTTCTGCAGTGGAGGTAGAGGCTATTGCATCATAAGTGACTGCTCTATTTGGGGTTGTTTTTGCAGTTGAAGTAGAGGCTATTGGATCATGAATGACTGTGCATCATGAGTGGCTGTACAGTTTGAGGTTGTTTCTGCAGTAAAAGTGGATGCTATTGCATCAGAGTAACTGCACTGATTGGGGTTAGTTCTGCAGTAGGAGTAGAGGCTATTGCATCATGAGTGACTGTGTTGTTTGGGGTTGTTTTTGCAATGGAAGTAAAGGCTATTGCTTCATGTGTGACTGCACTGCTTGGGGATGTTTTTGCAGTGGAAGTAGAGGCTCTTGCATCAAGAGTGGCTGCACTGTTTTGTTTTTTTATCAGTGGAAGTAGAGGCTATTGCATCACAGGTGGCTGCACATTTAGATGTTCTTTCTGCTGTAGAAGTAGAGACTATTGCACCATAAGAGGCTGCACTGTTTGAGCTTTTTTCTTTAGTGGAGGTAGAGGCTGTTGCATCAGAAGTGACTGTTCTGTTTGGGGTTGTTTCTGCAGTGGAAGTAGATGTCATTCCATCATGAGTGACTGCACTGCTTGTGGTCGTTTCTACAGAGGAAGTAGAGGTTATTGCATCATGCATGACTGTACATCATGAATAGCTGCACTCTTTCAGGTTTTTCTGCAGTGGAAGTAGATGATTATGCATAATGAGCGACTGCGTTGTTTGAGGTTATTTATGGAGTGAAAGTAGATACTATTGCATCATGACTGACTATGTTTCTTGGGGTTGTTTCTGTAGGGGTAGTAGAGGCTACTGCATCATGAGTGACTGTGCATCACGAGTTTCTGCATGGTTTGGGTTCATCTTGTAGTGGAAGTAGAGGGTATTGCATCATGAGTGACTGTACAGTTTGGGGTTCTTTCTGCAGTGGAAGTTGAGGTTATTGCATCACAGGTGATGGTGCATCCTAGTGGTTGCACTCTTTGGGTTGTTTCTGCTGTGAAGTAGATGCTATTGCAAAATGTATGAATGCATCATGAGTGGCTGCACTGTTTGTGGTTGTTTCTGTATTGAAAGTGGAGGCAATTGCATCATGAGTGACTGCACTGTTTGGGCTGTTTCTGCAGTGGAAATAGAGGCTATTGCATCTTGGTGGCTGCACTGTTCTTGGTTGTTTCTGCAGTGGAAGTATGCTAATGTATCATGAGTGACAGCAGTGTCAGGGGTTGCTTCAGCAGTGGAAGTAGAGGCTTTGTACTATGAGCAACTGCGCATCATGAGTGACTGCAGTGTTTGGGATAGTTTCTGCATTGGAAGCAGATGGTATTGCATCATGTGTGTCTGCATTGTCAGGGGTTGTTTCTGCAGTGGAAGTAGAGACTATTGCATTCAGAGTGACTGCACTGCTGGGGTTGTTTCTGCAGTGGAAGTGGAGGCTATTGCATCAAGAGCGACTGCGTTGTTAGGTACTGTTACTGCAGTGAAAGTGGATACTCTTGCATCCAAATTGACTGTGTTGTTTGGTGTTATTTCTGAAGTGGAAGAAGATGTATTTCATTATGATGACTCTGCTGTTTGGGGTTGTTCTGCAGTGGAAGTAGAGGCTATTGAATTATGAGTGACTGCGCGCATGATAGATGCACAGTTTGGGGTTTTTCTGCCATGGAGTGGAGGCTATTGCATGTTGATTGACTGCTCTGTTTGAAAAGTTTCTGCAGTGGAAGTAGAGCTATTCCATCACGGTGACTGCACTGTTATATTGTTTCTGCAGTGGAAGTAGAGGCTCTTGCATCAAGAGTGGCTGCTCAGTTTGGGTTTTATCAGTGAAGTAGAGCTATTGCATCTCAGGTGGCTGCACTTTTAGAGGTTCCTTCTGCTGTAAGTAGAGACTATTGCACCATAAGTGGCTGCACTGTTTTGAGCTTTTTTTTATTGAGGTAGAGGCTGTTGCATTATAAGTGACTGTTCTGTTTGGGGTTGTTTCTGCAGTGGAAGTAGAGGCTATTGGATTAAGAGTGACTGTGCATCATGAGTGGCTTCACTGTTTGGGGTTGTTTCTGCAGTGGAAGTAGATGTTATTCCATTGTGGTGACTGCACTGCTTGGGGTTGTTTTACAGAGGAAGTAGAGGTTATTGCATCATGAGTGATTGTGTTTCATGAATAGCTGCAGTCTTTCAGGTTTTTCTAAGTGAAGTAGATGATTATGTTAATGATGACTGCGTTGTTTGTGGTTATTTATGGAGAAAGTAGATGCTATTGCATCATGACTGACTATGCTTCTTGGGATGTTTCTGTAGGGTAGTAGAGCTACTGCATCATTAGTGACTGTGCATCATGAGTTTCTGGTTGGTTTGGGTTCATCTTGAAAGTAGCAGAGGATATTGCATCATCAGTGACTGTACAGTTCGGTTGTTTCCATGTGTAAGTAGAGGCTATTGCATCATGAGTGACTGTGCATCACAAGTGGCTGCACTCTTTGGGGTTGTTTCTGCTGAGAAGAAGATACTATAGCAAAATGAGTGAATGTGCATCATCAGTGGCTGCACTGTTTGGGTTCTTTCTACAGTGGAAGTAGATGCTATTGCATAATGAGTGACTGCTGCATTGTTTGGGGATGTTTCTGTAGTGGAAGTAGAGGCTATTGTCATGAGTGGCTGACTGTGGTTGTTTCAGCAGTGGAAGTAAATGCTAATGCATCATGAGACTGCAGTGTCAGGGTTGCTTCTGCAGTGAAGTAGAGGCTTTTGCATTATGAGCAACTGTGCATCATGGTGGTTGCAGTGTTGGGGTGGTTTCTGCATTGAGTAGATGCTATTGCATCATGAGTTACTGCATTGTTTGTTGTAGTTTCTGCAGTGGAAGTAGATACTATTGCATTAAGTGACTGCACTGCTGGGGTTTGTTTCTGCAGTGGAAGTGGATGCTATAGCATAAAAAGTGACTGCATTGTTGGGTGCTTGTATCTGCAGTGGGAGTGGATGCTCTTGCATCAAAATTGACAGTGTGGTTTGGTGTTATTTTTGAAGTGGAAGTAGATGATATTTCATTATGAGTGACTGTGCTTTGGTTGGTGTTGTTTCTGCAGTGGAAGTTAGAGGCTACTGCATTATGAGTGACTGTGCATCATTAGTAGATGCACAGTATGAAATTGTTTCTCATGTGGAAGTGGAGGCTATTGCATGATGAGTGACTGCATCATGTGCAGCAGATCACACTATTTGATGTTGTTTCTGCAGTGGAAGTGGATGCTATTGTATCAAAATTGAATGTGTTTGGTGATATTTATGCAATGGAAGAATACATTATTTCATTATGTGTGTGTTGTTGGGATTGTTTCTGCAGAGGAAGTAGAGGCTATTGCATCATGAGTGACTGCACTGTTTGGGGTTGTTTCTGCAGTTTAGTGGTGGTTATTCCATCATGGTGATTGTGCATCGTGATTTTATGCACTGTTTGGGGTTCATCTTGCAGTTGAAGTAGAGGCTATTGCATCAGGAGTGACTGCACAGTTTGGTCTGTTTCTGCAGTGGAAGTAGAGGTTATTGCATCATGAGTGACTGTGCATCATGAGTTGCTGCACTCTTTGGGGCTGGTTCTGCTGTGGAAGTAGATACTATTGCAAAATGGGTGACTGTACATCATGAGTGGATGCACTGTTTGGGGTTGTTTCTACACTGGAAGTAGATGCTATTGCATAATGAATGACTGCACTGTTTGGGGATGTTTCTGCATTGAAAGTGGAGGCTATTGCATCATGAGTGACTGCACTGCTTGGGGATGTTTCTGCAGTGGATGTAGAAGCTATTCAGTCATGAGTGACTGCACTACCTGGTGTTGTTTCTGCTGTGGAAGTAGAGGCTATTGCATCATGAGTGACTGCACTGTTTGGGGTGGTTTTGCTGTGAGTGGAGGATATTGAATCATAGGTGTCTGTGCATCATGAGTAGCTGCACTGTGTGGTTGATTCTGCAGTGGAAGTAGATGCTATTGCATCATGAGTGACTGTGCTGTTTGGGAGTTGTTTCTGTACTGGTAGTAGAGTCTACTGCATCATGAGTGACTGTACATCATGAGTTTCTGCACTGTTTGGGGTTCTTCCTACAGTGGAATTAGAGACTATTGCATCATGAATAACTTCACTGTTTGGGGTTGTTTCTACTGAAGTAGATGCTGTTGCAACAAGAGTGACTGTGCATCATGAGTGGCTTCAGTGTGTGGGGTTGTTTCTGCACTGTGGGTGGAGGCTGTTGCATCGCAGTGACTGCACTGGTTGGGGTTGTTTCTGTTGAGGAAATAGAAGCTGATTCAGTCATGAGTGACTGCACTGTTTGAGTTATTTCTGCAGTAAAGCAGAGGCTATTGGATCATGGGAGACTGCATTGTTTGGGGTTCTTTCTGCGGTGCAAGTAGGGCTAATAGATCATGAGTGAGTGTGCATAGTCAGTGGCTGCACTGTTTGGGATTGTTTCTGCAGGGAAGTAAATGCTATTTCATCTTGAGTGACTGTACTGTTTGGGTTGTTTCTGCAGTGGAAATAGCGGCTATTTCATCATGGTGACTGCACTGCTTGGGGTTGTTTCTGCAGTGGAAGCAGAGGTTATTGCATCATGAGTGACTGTGCATCGTGAGTGTGCACTTGTTTGGGTTCATCTTGCAGTGGAAGTAGAGGCAATTGCATCATGAGGGACTACACCATTTGGAGCTGTTTCTGCAGTAGAAGTAGAGGTTTTTGCATCATGGGTGACTGTGCATCAAGAGTGGCTGCACTCTTTGGGGTTGTTTCTTCTGTGGAAGTAGATGCTATTGCAAAATGAGTGACTGCATTGTTTTGAGCTGTTTCTGCAGTGGAAGTAGAGGCTATTGCATCGGAGTGACTGCACTGCTTGGGGTTGTTTCTGCTGTGGAAATAGGATTATTGCATCATGGTATTGTGCACCATGAACAGCTGCAGTGTTTCAGGTTTTCTGCAGTGGAAGTAGATTCTTTTGCATCATGAGTGACTGCATTGTTTGTGTTTATTTATGGGTGAATGTAGATGCTATTACATCGTGAGTGACAGTCCAATTGGGGTTGTTTCTGTAGGGGTAGAGGCTGCTGCATCATGAGTGACTGAACATCATGAGTGGCTGCACTGTTTGAGGTTCTTTCTGCAGTGGAAGTAGAGTCTAATGCATCATGCGTGGCTCACACTTTATGGCTGTTTCTTCAGTGTAAGTGGAGGCTATTGCATCATGGTGACTGTACATCATGAGTGGCTGCAACTGTTTGGGTTGTTTCTACAGTGCAAGTAGATGCTATTGCAGCATGAGTGACTCTGCATCATGAGTAGCTGCCTGGTTCAGCTGTTTCTGCAGTGAGACGAATATGCGATTGCATCATGAGTGAGTGCATTGTTTGAGTTTCTTTCTGCGGTGGAGTAAATGTTATTGCATCATGGGTGACTGATCTGTTTGGGGTTATTTCTGCAGTGGAAGTAGATGTTATTGCATCATGGTGACTGTGTTGTTTGAGGTTGTTTCTGCAGTGGAAGTAGAGACTATTGCATTAGGGTGACTGCACTGCTTGGGGTTCTTTCTGCAGTAGGAACAGATGCTATTGCATCTTGACTGTCTGTATTGTTTGGGGTTGTTTCTGAAGTGGAAGTAGAGCAACTGCATCCTGACTGGCAGCACTGTTTGGGGTGTTTGCACAGTGGAAGTAGATGCTATTGCATAATGAATGGCTGCACTGTTTGGGGATGTTTCTGTATTTTATGTGAGGCTAATGCATCATCAATGACTGCACTGTTTTGGTTTGTCTGCACTGCTTGGGGATGTTTCTGCTTTGGAAGTAGATGCTACTGTATCATGAGTGACTGTTGCTTGGGGTTGTTTTTGCAGTGGAAGTAGAGGCTATTGCGTCATGA
This sequence comes from Neoceratodus forsteri, assembly GCA_016271365.2. Taxonomy (NCBI): domain Eukaryota; kingdom Metazoa; phylum Chordata; order Ceratodontiformes; family Ceratodontidae; genus Neoceratodus; species Neoceratodus forsteri. Next base: position 868,948,434 of record CM028130.1, read on the forward strand.
GTGTCTGCACTGCTTGAGGATGTTTCTGCAGTGGATGTGTAAGCTATTCCATCATGAGTGACTGCACTATTTGAAGTTGTTTCTGCAGTGGAAGTGGATGCTACTGCATCAAAATTGAATGTTTTGTTTGTGTTGTTTATGCATTGGAAGTAGATATTATTTCATTATGAGTGTGCTGCTTGGGGTTGTTTCTGCAGTGGAAGTAGAGGCTATTGCAACATGAGTGGCTGCACTGCTTGGGGTTGTTTCTGCAGTGTTAGAAGTGGTTACTACATCATGAGTGACTGTGTGTGAGTTTCTGCATTGTTTGGGGTTCATCTTGCAGTGGCAGTACAGGCTATTGCATCATGAGTGACTAACAGTTTGGGGCTGTTTCTGCAGTGGAAGTAGAGGTTGTTGCATATGGAGTAACTGTGCATCATGAGTGGCTGCACTCTTTGAGGTTGTTTCTGCCGTGGAAGTAGATGATATTGCATAATGAGAGACTGCATTGTTTGAGGATGTTTCTCCATTGAAAGTTTAGCTATTGCATCATGAGTGACTGCATTGTTTTGGGCTGTTTCAGCAGTGGTAGTAGAGGCTATTGCATCGTAGTGACTGCACTGCTTGGGGTTGATTCTGCAGTGGAAGTAGAGGTTATTGCATCATGAGTGACTGTGCAGCATTAGTAGTTGCACTTTTTCAGATTTTTCTGCAGTGGAAGTAGATTCTTTTCCATCATGAGTGACTGCATTGTTTGTGGATATTTGTGGAGTGAAAATAGATGCTATTGCATCATGAGTGACAGTCCATTTGGGCTTATTTCTGTAGGGGTAGTAGAGGCTACTGCATCATGAGTGGCTCAGCACCATGAGTGGCTGCAGTGTTTGGGGTTGTTTCTGTAGTGTAAGTAGAGGTTGTTGCATCATGAGTGACTGTGCATCATGAGTGTCTGCACTGTTTGGGGTTCAACTTGCAGTGGAAGTAGTGGCTGTTGCATCATGAGTGGCTGTGCATCATGGTGGCTGCACTGTTTGGGGTTGTTTCAGCAGTGCAAATAGAGGCTATTGCATCATGAGTGACTGTGCATCATGAGTGGCTGCACTGTTTGGGGTTGTTTCAACAGTGCAAATAGAGGCTATTGCATCATCGAGTGACTGTGCATCATTAGTGGCTGCACAGTTTGAGGTTATTTCAGCAGTGCAAGTAGATGCTATTGCAACATGAGTGACTGTGCATCATGAGTGTCTGCAATGTTTGGGATTGTTTCTGCATGGGAGTAGATGCTATTTCATCATGAATGATTGTGCTGTATGGGACTTTTCTATAGTAGAAGTAGGCTATTGCATCATGGGTAACTGCATCATGGTGGCAGCACCATTTTGAGTTGTTCCTGCAGTGGATGTAGAGCTATTGCATCATAAGTGACTGCATTGTTTGGTGTTGTTTCTGTAGAAGAAGAGCTTTGGATCATGGGTGACTGCACTGTTTGAGGTTGTTTCAGCAGTGAAAGTTGATGCTTTTGCATAATCAGTGACTGCATTGTTTTTTTTTTTCTGCAGTGGAAGTAAATGCTTTTGCATCATGAGTAGCTGCACTGATCTGGGTTGTTTCTGCAGAGGAAGCAGATGCTATTGCATCAAGAGTGAGTGCATTGTTTCGTTTTTTTTCTGCAGTGGAAGGAAATGTTATTGCATTATGAGTGACTGAGCTGTTTTGGGTTATTTCTGCAGTGAAAGTAGATGCTATTGCATCATGAGTGACTGTGTTGTTTGGGGTTGTTTCTGCAGTGGGAGCAGATGCTATTGCATCATGACTAAGTGCATTGTTTTTCTTTTTTTCTGCAGTGGAGTAAATGCTGTAGCATCATGGTGACTGAGCTGTTTGGGGTTATTTCTGCAGTGGTAGTAGAGGCTATTGCATCATGGGTTACTGTGCATCATGAGTGGCTGAACTGTTTGGGATTGTTTCTGCGGTGGAAGTAGATGCTTTTGCATCTTGACTGACTGCATTCTTTGGGGTTGTTTCTGAAGTGGAAGAAGATGCAACTGCATCATGAGTGACTCAGCATCATGAGTGGTTGCACTGTTTGGGGTGTTTGTTCAGTGGAAGTAGATGCTATCGAATAATGAGTTGCTGCACTCTTAGGGGATGTTTCTGTATTTTAAGTAGAGATGATTGCATCATTAGTGACTGCACTGTTTTGGTTTGATTCTGCACTTGAAGTAGAATCTAGTGCATCTTGAGTGGCTATATTGTTTGTGATTGTTTCTGCACTGGAAGTAGATACTATTGCATCATGAGTGATTGCACTGTTTGACATTATTTCTGCAGTGCAAGTAGAGGCTTTCACATCATGAGTGACAGTCATCATGTGTGGCTGCACTGTTTTTGGTTGCTACTGCAGTGGACATAGATGCTATTGCATCATGAGTGACATAGTTGCTGGGGGTTCTTCTTGCAATGGATGTAGAGGCTTTTGCATTAAGAGTGACTGCACTGCTTGGGGATGTTCATGCAGTGGGCGGGAAGCTATTCCATCATGAGACTGAAATACCTGGGTTGTTTCTGCAGTGGAAGTAGATGCTATTGCATCATGAGTGAATGTGCTGTTTGGGATTGTTTCTGTACTGGTAGTAGAGTCTGCTGCATCATGAAAGACTGTGCATCTTGAGTTTCTGCACTGTTTGGGGTTCTTCCTGCAGTGGAAGTAGAGGCTATTGCATCATGAGTGACTGTGCATCATGAGTGGCTGCACTAGTTCGGGTTGTTTCTGCAGTGGAAGCAGATGATATTGCATCATGAGTGAGTGCATTGTTTGGGTTTCTTTCTGCAGTGGAAGTAAATGTTATTGCATCATAAGTGACTGAACTGTTTAGGGTTATTTCAGCAGTGGAAGTAGAGGCTATTGGATCATGAGTGACTGTGCATCATGAGTGGCTGCACAGTTTGGGGATGTTTCTGCAGTGGAAGTAGATGCTATTGCATCATGAGTTATTGAGCTGTTTGGGGTTGTTTTGCAATGGAGTAGAGGCTATTGCATCATGAGTGATTGCACTGCTTGGGGATGTTTCTGTGGACATAGAGGCTATTCTATCATGAGTGACTGAACAGCTTGGGTTTGTTTTGCAGTGGAAGTAGAGGCTATTGTATCTAGGATGGCTGCACTGTTTGGTGGTTTTATCAGTGGAAGTAGAGGCTATTGCATCACAGGTTTCTACACTGGTAGGGATTCTTTCTGCTGTAGAAGTAGAGACTATAGATGGCTGCACTGTTTGAGCCTTTTTCTTTAGTGGATGTAGGGGCTGTTGCATCATAAGTGACTGTTCTGTTTGGGGTTGTTTCTGCAGTGGATGTAGAGGCTATTGGATTATGAGTGACTGTACATCATGAGTTTCTGCACTGTTTGGGGTTGTTTCTGCAGTGGAAGTAGGTGTTTTTCCATTGTGAGTGACTACACTGCTTGGGGTTGTTTCTACAGAGGAAGTAGAGGTTATTGCATCATGAGTGATTGTGCATCATGAATAGCTGCACTCTCTCAGGTTTTTCTGCAGTGGAAGTAGATGATTTTGCATAATGAGTGACTGCATTGTTTGTGGTTAATTATGGAGTGACAGTAGAAGCTATTGAATCATGAGTGACTATGCTTCTTGGAGTTGTTTCTGCTATGGAAGTAGATGCTATTGCAAAATGAGTGACTGTGCATCTTGAGTGGCTGCACTGTGTGTGGTTGTGTCTACTGTGGAAGTAGATGCTATTGTTTAATGAGTGACTGCACTGTTTGGGGAGGTTTCTGCATTGAAAGTGGAGGCTGTAGCATCATAAGTGACTGCACTGTTTGGGGCTATTTCTGCAGTGGAAATAGAGGGTATTGCATCATGAGTGCCTGCACTGTTCGTGGTTGTTTCTGCAGTGGAAGTAAATGTAATGCTTCATGAGTGACTGCAGTGTTAGGGGTTGCTTCTGCAGTGGAAGTAGAAGCCTTTGCATTATGAGCAACTGTGCATCATGAGGTGGATGCACTGTGGGGTAGTTTCTGCAGTGGAAGTAGAAGCTATTGCATCTTGAGTGACTGCATTGTTTGGGGTTGTTTCTGCAGTGGAAGTAGAGACTATTGCTTGAGTGACTGCACTGCTAGAGGTTGTTTATAAAGGAAGTGGAGGCTACTGCATGATGAGTGACTGCAGCATGAGTAGCAGATGCACTATCGGTGTTGTTTCTGCAGTGGAAGTGGATGCTATTGAATCAAAAGTGACTGCGTTGTTAGGTGTTGTTTCTGCGGTGAGTGGATGCTCTTGCATCAAAATTGACTGTGTTGTTTGGTGTTATTTCTGCAGTGGAATTAGCTGTTATTTCATTATGAGTGACTCTGCTGTTTGGGGTTGTTTCTGCAGTGGAAGTGGAGGTTATTGCATGATGAGTGACTGCATCATGAGAAGCAAATGCACTCTTTGATATTGTTTCTGCAGTGGAAGTGGATGCTATTGCATCAAGAGTGACTGCGTTGTTAGGTGTTGTTTCTGCAGTGGAAGTGGATGCTCTTGCATCAAAATTGACCATGCTGTTTGGTGTTATTTCTGCAGTGCAAATAGATATTATTTCATTATGAGGGTGCTGTTTGGGGTTGTTCTGCAGTGGAAGTAGAGGCTATTGCATCTGAGTGACTGCACTTCTTGGGGTTGTTTCTGCAGTGGAAGTAGAGGTTATTGCATAATGGTGACTGTGCATCATGAGTAGCTGCACTGTGTCAGGATTTTCTGCAGTGGAAGAAGATTCTATTGCATCTTGAGTGACTGCATTTTTTGAGTTATTTATGGAGTGTAAGAAGATGCTATTGCATCAATGAGTGACAGTCCTGTTTGTTTTTTTTGTTGGGGTACTAGAGCAACTGCATCATAAGTGACTGTGCATCATGAGTGGCTGCTCTGTTTGGGGTTCTTCCTGCAGTGGAAGTATGGCGTTGCATCATGCATGACTGCAACCTTTGAGGTTGTTTCTGCAGTGGATGAATAGGCTGTTGCATCATGAGTGACTGTGCATCATGAGTGGCTGCACTGTTTGGAGTTTTTTCTACAGTGCAAGTAGATGCTGTTGAAACATGAGTGACTGTGCATCATGAGTGGCTGCACTATTTGGGGTTGTTTCTGCAGGTGAAGTAGATGCTCTTTCATCATGAGTGACTGGGCTGTTTGTTTATTTTTTTTGCAGTGGAAGTAGAGGTTACTGTATCATGGTTGACTGTGCATCATGAGTGGCAGCACCATTTGGAGTTGTTTCTGCAGTGACTGTAGAAGCTATAGCAGTACAAGTAAAAGCACTGTTTGGTGTTGTTTCTGCAATAGAAGTAGAAGTTAATGGATCATGGTTGACTGCACTATTTGGGGTTGTTTCTGCAGTGAAAGTAGATACAGTTGCATCATCAGTGACTGCATTATTTGGGGTTTCTCCTGCAGTGGAAGTGAATGCTTTTGCATCATGAGTGACTGTGCATCATGGTAGGTGCACTGATTCAGGTTGCTTCTGAGTTCAAGCAGATGCTATTTCATCATGAGTGAGTGTGTTGTTTGTATTGTTTTCTGCAGTGGGAAGTAAATATTATTGCATCATAAGTGACTGAGCTGTTTGGGGTTACTTCTGCAGTGGTGGTTGAGGCTATTGCATCATGGGTTTACTGTGCACCATGAGTGGCTGTACTGTTTGGGGTTGCTTCTGCAGTGGAAGTAGATGCTATTGCATCTTGACTGACTGCATTGTTGGGGTTGTTTCTGGAAGTGGAAGTAATACAGCTGCATCAAGAGTGACTGCATCATGAGTGGCTGCACTGTTTGAGGTTCATATACAGTATAAGTAGATGATATTGCATCAATGGTGACTGCATTGTTTGGTTTCTTTCTGCACTGGAAGTAGAATCTATTGCATCATGAGTGGCTATATTGTTTGTGATTCTTTGTGCACTGGAGATAGATACTATTATCATGAGTGACTGCACTTTTGACATTATTTCTTCAGTGGAAGTGAGGCTTTTGATCATGAGTGACTGTGAACATGTGTGGCTGCATTGTTTGAGGGTTGCTTCTGCAGTGGAAACTGATGCTATTGCATTATGAGTGACATAGTGGTTTGGGGTTCTTGCCGTGGAAGTAGAGGCTATTGCATCATGAGTGACTGCACTGCTTGTGGATGTTTCCACTGTGGAAGCAGATGCTATTGTATCATGAGTGACTGTGTTGTTTGTGGTTGTTTTTTGCAGTGGAAATAGAGGCTATTGCATCATGAGTGACTGCACTGCTTGGGGTTGTTTCTGTAGTAGACGAAGAAGCTATTCCATCATGAGTGACTCATCGTGGTATTGTTTCTGCAGCAGAAGTAGAGGCTATTGCATCAAGAGTGACTGCACTTTGGGTTGTTTTCCTGTGGAAGTAGAGGCTATTGGATCATGTGTGACTGTGCATCATGAGTGGCTGCACTGTTTGTGTTGATTCTGCAGTGGAAGTAGATGCTATTACATCATTAGTGACTCTGCTGTTTGGGAGTTGTTTCTGTACTGGCAGTAGAGACTATTGCATCATGGTGACTGTGGATCATGAATGACTGCACTGTTTGGGGGTTATTTCTGCAGTGGAGGTAGATGCTATTGCAACAAGGTGACTGTGCATCATGGTGGCTTCAGGGTTTGGGGTTGTTTCTGCTCTGAAGGTAGAGGCTATTGCATCATGAGTGACTGCACTGATTGGGGTTATTTCTGCTGTGGAAATAGAAGCTATTCAGTCATGAGTGACTGCACTGTTTGAGGTTATTTGCAGTATAAGCAGTGGTATTGGATCATTGGAGACCACATTGTGCGGGTTGTTTCTGCAGTGCAAGTAGAGGCTGTTAGATCATGAGTGAGTGTGCATCATGAGTGGCTGCACAGTTTGGTGTTCTTTCTGCAGGGAAGTAGATGCTATTACATCTTGAGTGACTGTGCTGTTTTGCGTTTGTTTTGCAGTGTATTTTGGGGCTATTGCATCATGGGTGACTGCGTATCATGAGTCACTACACCATTTGGAGTTGTTTATGCAGTGGAAGTAGAGCTATTTCATCACTAGTGACTGCACTGTTTGGTGTTGTTTCTGCAGTAGAAGAAGAGGTCTATTGGATCATATGTGGCTGCACTGTTTGTTTTTTCCTGCGGTGAAATAGATGCTTTGCATAATGAGCAGTTACTGTTTGGGGATGGTTCTGCCTTGGAGTAGAGGCTATTGCATCATGAGTGACTGCACTCTTTGGGTTTGTTTCTGCTTTGGAAGTAGAAGCTATTGCATCATGAGTGGGTATACTGTTTGGGGGTGTTTGTGCAGTGGAAGTAGTTACAATAGCAGGATGAGTGACTGCACTGTTTGGCATTGTTTCTGCAGTGAAAGTAGAGGCTTTTGCATCATGAGTGACTGTGAATCATGTGTGGCTGCACTGTTTGCGGTTGATTCTGCAGTGGAAATAGATGCTATTGCATCATTAGTGACTGTGTTCTTTGGTGTTCTTCTTGCTGTGAAAGGAGAGACTATTACATCATGAGTGACAGCACTGTTTGGGGTTGATTCTGCAGTGGAAGTAGATGCATTTGCATCATGAGTGACTGTGCTGTTTGGGGATGTTTCAGTACTGGTAGTTGAGTCTACTGCATCATTAGTGACTGTGCATCATGAGTTCCTGCACTGTTCGGGGTTCTTCCTGCAGTGGAAATAGAGGCTGTTGCATCATGAATGACTGCACTGTTTGGGGTTGTTTCTACAGTGGAAGTAGATACTATTGCAACAAGAGTGACTGTGCATCATGAGTGGCTTCAGTGTTTGAGGTTATTTCTGCACTGATGGTAGAGGCTGTTGCATCATGGTGGACTGAATGGTTGGGGTTGTTACTGCTGTGGAAATAGAATATTCATTCATGAGTGACTTCACTGTTTGAGGTTATTTCTGCAGTATAAGCAGAGTCTATTGGATCACGGGAGACTGCATTGTTTGGAGTTGTTTCTGCAGTGGAAATAGAGGTTACTATATCATGAGTGAGTGTGTATCATGAGTGGCTGCACTGTTTGGGGTTGTTTCTGCAGGGAGTGTAGATGCAATTTCATCTTGAGTGACTGTGCTGTTTGGGGTTGTTTCTGCAATGTGTTTAGGGGCTATTGCTTCGTGGTTGACTGCGTATCATGGGTCACTACACCATTAGGAGTTGTTTATGCAGTGGAAGTAGAGGTTATTGCATCACAAGTAACTGCACTCTTTGGTGTTGTTTCTGCAGTACAAGTAGAGGCAATTGGATTATGTGGCTGCTCTGTTTGGGTTTTTTCTGCAGTGGAAGTAGATGCTTTGCATAATGAGTGGCTGCACTGTTTGGGGTTGTTTCTGCATTGAAAGTAGAGGCTATTGCATCATGAGTGACTGTTTTGTTTAGGGTTGTTTCTGAAGTGGAAGTAAAGACTATTGCATTAGGAGAGACTGCACTGCATGGGGTTGTTTCTACAGTGGGAGCAGATGCTATTGCATCATAAGTGAGTGTTTGTTTGGATTTTTTTCCGCAGTGGAAGTAAATGCTGTTGCATCATGAGTGACTGAGCTGTCTGGGTTATTTTGCAGTGGTAGTAGAGGCGATTGCATCATGGGTTACTGTGCATCATGGTGGTTGCAAAACTGGTTTTGGGGTTGTTTCTGCAGTGGAAGTAAATGCTATTGAATTTTGACAGACTGCATTGTTTGAGGTTGTTTCTGAAGTGGAAGTAGATGCAACTACATCATGAGTGACTCTGCATCATGAGTGTCTGCACCGTTTGGGGTGTTTGTACTGTGGAAGTAGATGCTATTGCATAATGAGTGGCAGCACTGTTTGGGGATGTTTCTGTATTTTAAGTAGAGGCTATTGCATCACGAGTGACTGCACTGTTTTGGTTGGTTTCTGCACTGGAAGTAGAATATATTGCATCATTAGTGGCTATATTGTTTGTGATTGTTTCTGCACTGGAAGTAGATACTATTGCATCATGAGTGACGGCACTATTTGACATTATTTCAGCAGTGGAAGTAGGGGCTTTTGCATCATCAGTGACTGTCATCATGTGTCGCTGCACTGTTTGGACTGCTACTGCAGTGGAAATAGATGCTATTGCATTATGAATGACATAGTTGCTTGGGGTTCTTCTTGCCATGGAAGTAGAGGTTATTGCATCATGAGTGACTGCACTGCTTGTGGGTGTTTCTGCTTTGGAAGTAGATGCTATTGTATCATGATTGACTGTGTTGTTTTGGGTTGTTTTTGCAGTGGAAGTGGAGGCTATTGCATCATGATTGACTGCACTACTTGGGGATGTTTCTGCAGTGGTCGTAGAAGCTATTTCATCATGAGTGACTGCACTATTTGATGTTGTTTCTGCAGTGGAAGTGGATGCTACTCTATCAAAATTGAATGTTTTGTTATGTGTTATTTATGCATTGGAAGTAGATATTATTTCATTATGAGTGTGCTGTTGGGGGGTTTTCTGCAGTGGAAGAAGAGGCTATTGCATCATGAGTGGCTACACTGCTTGGGGTTGTTTCTGCAGTGGAAGTAGAGGTTATTGCATAATGAGTGACTGTGCATTGTGAGTTTTGGCACTGTTTGGGGTTCATCTTGCAGTGGAGGTAGAGGCTATTGCATCAAGAGTTACTGCACAGTTTGGAGCTGTTTCTGCAGTGGAAGTAGAGGTTATTGCATATTGAGTGACTGTGCATCATGAGTGACTGTGCTTTTTTGAGTTGTTTCTACTGTGGACGTAGATGCTATTCCAAAATGAGTGACTGTGCATCATGAGTGGCTGCACTGTTTGGAGTTGTTTCTACAGTGGAAGTAGATGCTATTTCATAATGAGTTACTGCACTGTTTCTGGATGTTTCTGCATTGAAAGTGGAGGCTATTGCATCATGAATGACTGCATTGTTTTGAGCTGTTTCTGCAGTGGAAGTAGAGGCTATTGCATTGGAGTGACTGCACTGCTTGAGGTTGTTTCTGCAGTGGAAGTAGAGGTTATTGCATCATGAGTGACTGTGCACCATGAATAGCTGCACTATTTCATGTTTTTCTGCAGTGGAAGTAGATTCTATTCCATCATGAGTGACTGCACTATTTGTGGGTATTTATAGAGTGAAATTATATGCTATTGCATCATGAGTGACAGTTCATTTGGGGTTGTTTCTGTAGGAGTAGTAGAAGCTACTGCAACATGAGTGATTGAGCATCATGAGCTGCTGCAATGTTTGGGGATCTTCCTACAGTGGAAGTAGAGGCTATTGTATCATGCGTGACTACACTCTATGGGGTTGTTTCTTCAGTGTAAGTAGAGGCTATTGCATTTTGAGTGACTGTGCATCATGAGTGGCGGCAATGTTTGGGGTTGTTTCTGCAGTGCAAGTAGAAGCTATATAAACGTGTGACTGTGCATCATGAGTGGCTGCACTGTTTGGTGTTATTTCTGTAGTAAAAGTAGAAGCTATTGGATCATGAGTGACTGCACTGTTTGGGGTTGTTTCAGCAATGAAAGTAGATGATATTGCATCAGAGGGACTGCACTGCTTTGGGTTATTTCTGCAGTAGAAGTAGATTCTATTGCTTCATGAGTGACTGTGTTGTTTGGGGTTGTTTTTTGCAATGGAAGTAGATGTTATTGCATCATGAGTGACTGCACTGCTTGGGGATGTTTCTGCAGTGGAAGTAGAGGCTATTACATCATGAGTGACTGCACTGCTGGGGTTGGTTCTACCATGGAAGTGCATGCTCTTGCATCCAAATTGACTTTGTTGCTTGGTGTTATTTCTGAAGTTGAAGTAGATGTTATTTCATTATGAGTGACTGTGCTGTTTATGGGTGTTTCTTCAGTGTAAGTTGAGGCTATTGCATTATGAGTAACTGCTTATCATGAGTAGATGCACCGTTTGGGGTGTTTCTGCCATGGAAGAAGAGGCTATTGCATGATGTGTGACTGCACTGCTGGGGAAGTTTCTGAAGTGCAAGTAGAGGCTCTTCCATCATTAGTGACTGCACTGCTTGGGGTTGTTTCTGCAGTGGAAGTAGAGGCTCTTGCATCAAGAGTGGCTGCACTGTTTGGGTTTTTTGTTAGCAGTGGAAGTATAGGCTATTGCATCATGAGTGACTGTGCATCATGAGTGGCTGCACTGTTTGGGGTTGTTTCTACAGTGGAAGTAGAGGTTATTGCATCATGAGTGACTATGCATCATGAATAGCTGCATTCTTTCAGGTTTTACTGCAGTGGAAGTAGATGATAATGCTTAATGAGTGACTGTGTTGTTTGTGGTAATCAATAGAGTGAAAGTAGATACTATTGCATCATGACTGACTATGCTTCTTGGGTTTGTTTCTGTAAGGGTAGTAGAGGCGATTGCATCAAGAGTGGCTGCACTGTTTTGGGTTGTTTTTGTTGTGGAAGTAGAAACGATTCTGTCACAGTTGATGGCACTTTTCAGGTTTGTTTCTGAAGTAGAAGTAGAGATCATCGCATCATAAGTGGCTGCACTGTTTGAGATTCTTTCTGCAGTGGAGGTAGAGGCTATTGCATCATAAGTGACTGCTCTATTTGGGGTTGTTTTTGCAGTTGAAGTAGAGGCTATTGGATCATGAATGACTGTGCATCATGAGTGGCTGTACAGTTTGAGGTTGTTTCTGCAGTAAAAGTGGATGCTATTGCATCAGAGTAACTGCACTGATTGGGGTTAGTTCTGCAGTAGAAGTAGAGGCTATTGCATCATGAGTGACTGTGTTGTTTGGGGTTGTTTTTGCAATGGAAGTAAAGGCTATTGCTTCATGTGTGACTGCACTGCTTGGGGATGTTTTTGCAGTGGAAGTAGAGGCTCTTGCATCAAGAGTGGCTGCACTGTTTTGTTTTTTTATCAGTGGAAGTAGAGGCTATTGCATCACAGGTGGCTGCACATTTAGATGTTCTTTCTGCTGTAGAAGTAGAGACTATTGCACCATAAGAGGCTGCACTGTTTGAGCTTTTTTCTTTAGTGGAGGTAGAGGCTGTTGCATCAGAAGTGACTGTTCTGTTTGGGGTTGTTTCTGCAGTGGAAGTAGATGTCATTCCATCATGAGTGACTGCACTGCTTGTGGTCGTTTCTACAGAGGAAGTAGAGGTTATTGCATCATGCATGACTGTACATCATGAATAGCTGCACTCTTTCAGGTTTTTCTGCAGTGGAAGTAGATGATTATGCATAATGAGCGACTGCGTTGTTTGTGGTTATTTATGGAGTGAAAGTAGATACTATTGCATCATGACTGACTATGTTTCTTGGGGTTGTTTCTGTAGGGGTAGTAGAGGCTACTGCATCATGAGTGACTGTGCATCACGAGTTTCTGCATGGTTTGGGTTCATCTTGTAGTGGAAGTAGAGGGTATTGCATCATGAGTGACTGTACAGTTTGGGGTTCTTTCTGCAGTGGAAGTTGAGGTTATTGCATCACAAGTGATGGTGCATCCTGAGTGGTTGCACTCTTTGGGGTTGTTTCTGCTGTGGAAGTAGATGCTATTGCAAAATGTATGAATGTGCATCATGAGTGGCTGCACTGTTTGTGGTTGTTTCTGTATTGAAAGTGGAGGCAATTGCATCATGAGTGACTGCACTGTTTGGGGCTGTTTCTGCAGTGGAAATAGAGGCTATTGCATCTTGGGTGGCTGCACTGTTCTTGGTTGTTTCTGCAGTGGAAGTAAATGCTAATGTATCATGAGTGACAGCAGTGTCAGGGGTTGCTTCAGCAGTGGAAGTAGAGGCTTTTGTACTATGAGCAACTGCGCATCATGAGTGACTGCAGTGTTTGGGATAGTTTCTGCATTGGAAGCAGATGGTATTGCATCATGTGTGTCTGCATTGTCAGGGGTTGTTTCTGCAGTGGAAGTAGAGACTATTGCATTCAGAGTGACTGCACTGCTGGGGTTGTTTCTGCAGTGGAAGTGGAGGCTATTGCGTCAAGAGCGACTGCGTTCTTAGGTACTGTTACTGCAGTGAAAGTGGATACTCTTGCATCCAAATTGACTGTGTTGTTTGGTGTTATTTCTGAAGTGGAAGAAGATGTTATTTCATTATGAGTGACTCTGCTGTTTGGGGTTGTTTCTGCAGTGGGAGTAGAGGCTATTGAATTATGAGTGACTGCGCATCATGAGTAGATGCACAGTTTGGGGTTGTTTCTGCCATGGAAGTGGAGGCTATTGCATGTTGAGTGACTGCTCTGTTTGAGAAAGTTTCTGCAGTGGAAGTAGAGGCTTTTCCATCATGAGTGACTGCACTGCTTTATATTGTTTCTGCAGTGGAAGTAGAGGCTCTTGCATCAAGAGTGGCTGCTCAGTTTGGGTTTTTTTATCAGTGGAAGTAGAGGCTATTGCATCTCAGGTGGCTGCAGTTTTAGAGGTTCCTTCTGCTGTAGAAGTAGAGACTATTGCACCATAAGTGGCTGCACTGTTTGAGCTTTTTTCTTTATTGGAGGTAGAGGCTGTTGCATTATAAGTGACTGTTCTGTTTGGGGTTGTTTCTGCAGTGGAAGTAGAGGCTATTGGATTAAGAGTGACTGTGCATCATGAGTGGCTGCACTGTTTGGGGTTGTTTCTGCAGTGGAAGTAGATGTTATTCCATTGTGAGTGACTGCACTGCTTGGGGTTGTTTCTACAGAGGAAGTAGAGGTTATTGCATCCTGAGTGACTGTGTTTCATGAATAGCTGCAGTCTTTCAGGTTTTTCTGAAGTGGAAGTAGATGATTATGCATAATGAGTGACTGCGTTGTTTGTGGTTATTTATGGAGTGAAAGTAGATGCTATTGCATCATGACTGACTATGCTTCTTGGGGATGTTTCTGTAGGGGTAGTAGAGGCTACTGCATCATTAGTGACTGTGCATCATGAGTTTCTGCTTGGTTTTGGGTTCATCTTGAAGTGGAAGCAGAGGATATTGCATCATCAGTGACTGTACAGTTCGGGGTTGTTTCCGCAGTGTAAGTAGAGGCTATTGCATCATGAGTGACTGTGCATCACAAGTGGCTGCACTCTTTGGGGTTGTTTCTGCTGAGGAAGAAGATACTATAGCAAAATGAGTGAATGTGCATCATCAGTGGCTGCACTGTTTGCGGTTCTTTCTACAGTGGAAGTAGATGCTATTGCATAATGAGTGACTGCACTGTTTGGGGATGTTTCTGTAGTGGAAGTAGAGGCTATTGTATCATGAGTGGCTGCACTGTGGTTGTTTCAGCAGTGGAAGTAAATGCTAATGCATCATGAGAGACTGCAGTGTCAGGGGTTGCTTCTGCAGTGGAAGTAGAGGCTTTTGCATTATGAGCAACTGTGCATCATGAGTGGTTGCAGTGTTTAGGGTAGTTTCTGCATTGGAAGTAGATGCTATTGCATCATGAGTTACTGCATTGTTTGTTGTAGTTTCTGCAGTGGAAGTAGATACTATTACATTAGGAGTGACTGCACTGCTGGGGTTGTTTCTGCAGTGGAAGTGGATGCTATAGCATCAAAAGTGACTGCATTGTTAGGTGCTGTATCTGCAGTGGGAGTGGATGCTCTTGCATCAAAATTGACAGTGTGGTTTGGTGTTATTTTTGAAGTGGAAGTAGATGATATTTCATTATGAGTGACTGTGCTGTTTGGTGTTGTTTCTGCAGTGGAAGTTGAGGCTACTGCATTATGAGTGACTGTGCATCATCAGTAGATGCACAGTATGGGGTTGTTTCTGCCGTGGAAGTGGAGGCTATTGCATGATGAGTGACTGCATCATGTGCAGCAGATGCACTATTTGATGTTGTTTCTGCAGTGGAAGTGGATGCTATTGTATCAAAATTGAATGTGTTTGGTGATATTTATGCAATGGAAGAATACATTATTTCATTATGTGTTTGCTGTTCGGGATTGTTTCTGCAGAGGAAGTAGAGGCTATTGCATCATGAGTGACTGCACTGTTTGGGGTTGTTTCTGCAGTTTAAGTAGTGGTTATTCCATCATGAGTGATTGTGCATCGTGAGTTTATGCACTGTTTGGGGTTCATCTTGCAGTTGAAGTAGAAGCTATTGCATCAGGAGTGACTGCACAGTTTGGGTCTGTTTCTGCAGTGGAAGTAGAGGTTATTGCATCATGAGTGACTGTGCATCATGAGTTGCTGCACTCTTTGGGGCTGGTTCTGCTGTGGAAGTAGATACTATTGCAAAATGAGTGACTGTACATCATGAGTGGATGCACTGTTTGGGGTTGTTTCTACACTGGAAGTAGATGCTATTGCATAATGAATGACTGCACTGTTTGGGGATGTTTCTGCATTGAAAGTGGAGGCTATTGCATCATGAGTGACTGCACTGCTTGGGGATGTTTCTGCAGTGGATGTAGAAGCTATTCAGTCATGAGTGACTGCACTACCTGGTGTTGTTTCTGCTGTGGAAGTAGAGGCTATTGCATCATGAGTGACTGCACTGTTTGGGGTGGTTTTTGCTGTGGAAGTGGAGGATATTGAATCATAAGTGTCTGTGCATCATGAGTAGCTGCACTGTGTAGGGTTGATTCTGCAGTGGAAGTAGATGCTATTGCATCATGAGTGACTGTGCTGTTTGGGGTTGTTTCTGTACTGGTAGTAGAGTCTACTGCATCATGAGTGACTGTACATCATGAGTTTCTGCACTGTTTGGGGTTCTTCCTACAGTGGAATTAGAGGCTATTGCATCATGAATAACTTCACTGTTTGGGGTTGTTTCTACTGTAGAAGTAGATGCTGTTGCAACAAGAGTGACTGTGCATCATGAGTGGCTTCAGTGTGTGGGGTTGTTTCTGCACTGTAGGTAGAGGCTATTGCATCACGAGTGACTGCACTGGTTGGGGTTGTTTCTGTTGAGAAAAAGAAGCTATTCAGTCATGAGTGACTGCACTGTTTGAGGTTATTTCTGCAGTAAAAGCAGAGGCTATTGGATCATGGGAGACTGCATTGTTTGGGGTTCTTTCTGCAGTGCAAGTAGAGGCTAATAGATCATGAGTGAGTGTGCATAGTCAGTGGCTGCACTGTTTGGGATTGTTTCTGCAGGGGAAGTAAATGCTATTTCATCTTGAGTGACTGTACTGTTTGGGGTTGTTTCTGCAGTGGAAATAGCGGCTATTGCATCATGAGTGACTGCACTGCTTGGGGTTGTTTCTGCAGTGGAAGCAGAGGTTATTGCATCATGAGTGACTGTGCATCGTGAGTGTCTGCACTGTTTTGGGTTCATCTTGCAGTGGAAGTAGAGGCAATTGCATCATGAGGGACTACACCATTTGGGGCTGTTTCTGCAGTAGAAGTAGAGGTTTTTGCATCATGAGTGACTGTGCATCAAGAGTGGCTGCACTCTTTGGGGTTGTTTCTTCTGTGGAAGTAGATGCTATTGCAAAATGAGTGACTGCATTGTTTTGAGCTGTTTCTGCAGTGGAAGTAGAGGCTATTGCATCGGAGTGACTGCACTGCTTGGGGTTGTTTCTGCTGTGGAAATAGAGGTTATTGCATCATGAGTGACTGTGCACCATGAACAGCTGCACTGTTTCAGGTTTTTCTGCAGTGGAAGTAGATTCTTTTGCATCATGAGTGACTGCATTGTTTGTGGTTATTTATGGAGTGAATGTAGATGCTATTACATCGTGAGTGACAGTCCAATTGGGGTTGTTTCTGTAGGGGTAGTAGAGGCTACTGCATCATGAGTGACTGAACATCATGAGTGGCTGCACTGTTTGAGGTTCTTTCTGCAGTGGAAGTAGAGTCTATTGCATCATGCGTGACTGCACACTTTATGGCTGTTTCTTCAGTGTAAGTGGAGGCTATTGCATCATGAGTGACTGTACATCATGAGTGGCTGCACTGTTTGGGGTTGTTTCTACAGTGCAAGTAGATGCTATTGCAGCATGAGTGACTCTGCATCATGAGTAGCTGCACTGGTTCAGGCTGTTTCTGCAGTGGAAGCAGATGCGATTGCATCATGAGTGAGTGCATTGTTTGAGTTTCTTTCTGCAGTGGAAGTAAATGTTATTGCATCATGAGTGACTGATCTGTTTGGGGTTATTTCTGCAGTGGAAGTAGATGTTATTGCATCATGAGTGACTGTGTTGTTTGAGGTTGTTTCTGCAGTGGAAGTAGAGACTATTGCATTAGGAGTGACTGCACTGCTTGGGGTTCTTTCTGCAGTAGGAACAGATGCTATTGCATCTTGACTGTCTGTATTGTTTGGGGTTGTTTCTGAAGTGGAAGTAGAGGCAACTGCATCCTGACTGGCAGCACTGTTTGGGGTGTTTGCACAGTGGAAGTAGATGCTATTGCATAATGAATGGCTGCACTGTTTGGGGATGTTTCTGTATTTTATGTAGAGGCTAATGCATCATCAATGACTGCACTGTTTTGGTTTGTCTGCACTGCTTGGGGATGTTTCTGCTTTGGAAGTAGATGCTACTGTATCATGAGTGACTGTTGCTTGGGGTTGTTTTTGCAGTGGAAGTAGAGGCTATTGCGTCATGAGTGTCTGCACTGCTTGAGGATGTTTCTGCAGTGGATGTGTAAGCTATTCCATCATGAGTGACTGCACTATTTGAAGTTGTTTCTGCAGTGGAAGTGGATGCTACTGCATCAAAATTGAATGTTTTGTTTTGTGTTATTTATGCATTGGAAGTAGATATTATTTCATTATGAGTGTGCTGCTTGGGGTTGTTTCTGCAGTGGAAGTAGAGGCTATTGCAACATGAGTGGCTGCACTGCTTGGGGTTGTTTCTGCAGTGTTAGAAGTGGTTACTACATCATGAGTGACTGTGTATTGTGAGTTTCTGCATTGTTTGGGGTTCATCTTGCAGTGGCAGTACAGGCTATTGCATCATGAGTGACTGCACAGTTTGGGGCTGTTTCTGCAGTGGAAGTAGAGGTTATTGCATATGGAGTAACTGTGCATCATGAGTGGCTGCACTCTTTGAGGTTGTTTCTGCCGTGGAAGTAGATGATATTGCATAATGAGAGACTGCATTGTTTGAGGATGTTTCTCCATTGAAAGTTTAGGCTATTGCATCATGAGTGACTGCATTGTTTTGGGCTGTTTCAGCAGTGGTAGTAGAGGCTATTGCATCGTAGTGACTGCACTGCTTGGGGTTGATTCTGCAGTGGAAGTAGAGGTTATTGCATCATGAGTGACTGTGCACCATTAGTAGTTGCACTTTTTCAGATTTTTCTGCAGTGGAAGTAGATTCTTTTCCATCATGAGTGACTGCATTGTTTGTGGATATTTGTGGAGTGAAAATAGATGCTATTGCATCATGAGTGACAGTCCATTTAGGCTTATTTCTGTAGGGGTAGTAGAGGCTACTGCATCATGAGTGGCTCAGCACCATGAGTGGCTGCAGTGTTTGGGGTTGTTTCTGCAGTGTAAGTAGAGGTTATTGCATCATGAGTGACTGTGCATCATGAGTGTCTGCACTGTTTTGGGGTTCAACTTGCAGTGGAAGTAGTGGCTATTGCATCATGAGTGGCTGTGCATCATGAGTGGCTGCACTGTTTGGGGTTGTTTCAGCAGTGCAAATAGAGGCTATTGCATCATGAGTGACTGTGCATCATGAGTGGCTGCACTGTTTGGGGTTGTTTCAGCAGTGCAAATAGAGGCTATTGCATCATGAGTGACTGTGCATCATTAGTGGCTGCACAGTTTGGGGTTGTTTCAGCAGTGCAAGTAGATGCTATTGCAACATGAGTGACTGTGCATCATGAGTGTCTGCAATGTTTGGGATTGTTTCTGCATGGGAAGTAGATGCTATTTCATCATTAATGATTGTGCTGTATGGGACTTTTTCTATAGTAGAAGTAGAGGCTATTGCATCATGGGTAACTGCGCATCATGAGTGGCAGCACCATTTGGAGTTGTTCCTGTAGTGGATGTAGAGGCTATTGCATCACAAGTGACTGCATTGTTTGGTGTTGTTTCTGTAGAAGAAGAAGCTATTGGATGATGGGTGACTGCACTGTTTGAGGTTGTTTCAGCAGTGAAAGTTGATGCTTTTGCATAATCAGTGACTGCATTGTTTTTTTTTTTCTGCAGTGGAAGTAAATGCTTTTGCATCATGAGTAGCTGCACTGATCTGGGTTGTTTCTGCAGAGGAAGCAGATGCTATTGCATCAAGAGTGAGTGCATTGTTTCGTTTTTTTTCTGCAGTGGAAGGAAATGTTATTGCATTATGAGTGACTGAGCTGTTTTGGGTTATTTCTGCAGTGAAAGTAGATGCTATTGCATCATGAGTGACTGTGTTGTTTGGGGTTGTTTCTGCAGTGGGAGCAGATGCTATTGCATCATGACTAAGTGCATTGTTTTTTTTTTCTGCAGTGGAAGTAAATGCTGTAGCATCATGAGTGACTGAGCTGTTTGGGGTTATTTCTGCAGTGGTAGTAGAGGCTATTGCATCATGGGTTACTGTGCATCATGAGTGGCTGAACTGTTTGGGATTGTTTCTGTGGTGGAAGTAGATGCTTTTGCATCTTGACTGACTGCATTCTTTGGGGTTGTTTCTGAAGTGGAAGAAGATGCAACTGCATCATGAGTGACTCAGCATCATGAGTGGTTGCACTGTTTGGGGTGTTTGTTCAGTGGAAGTAGATGCTATCGAATAATGAGTTGCTGCACTCTTAGGGGGATGTTTCTGTATTTTAAGTAGAGATGATTGCATCATTAGTGACTGCACTGTTTTGGTTTGATTCTGCACTTGAAGTAGAATCTAGTGCATCTTGAGTGGCTATATTGTTTGTGATTGTTTCTGCACTGGAAGTAGATACTATTGCATCATGAGTGATTGCACTGTTTGACATTATTTCTGCAGTGCAAGTAGAGGCTTTCACATCATGAGTGACAGTCATCATGTGTGGCTGCACTGTTTTTGGTTGCTACTGCAGTGGACATAGATGCTATTGCATCATGAGTGACATAGTTGCTGGGGGGTTCTTCTTGCAATGGATGTAGAGGCTTTTGCATTAAGAGTGACTGCACTGCTTGGGGATGTTCATGCAGTGGACGAGAAGCTATTCCATCATGAGAGACTGAAATACCTGGGGTTGTTTCTGCAGTGGAAGTAGATGCTATTGCATCATGAGTGAATGTGCTGTTTGGGATTGTTTCTGTACTGGTAGTAGAGTCTGCTGCATCATGAAAGACTGTGCATCTTGAGTTTCTGCACTGTTTGGGGTTCTTCCTGCAGTGGAAGTAGAGGCTATTGCATCATGAGTGACTGTGCATCATGAGTGGCTGCACTAGTTCGGGTTGTTTCTGCAGTGGAAGCAGATGATATTGCATCATGAGTGAGTGCATTGTTTGGGTTTCTTTCTGCAGTGGAAGTAAATGTTATTGCATCATAAGTGACTGAACTGTTTGGGGTTATTTCTGCTATGGAAGTAGATGCTATTGCATCATGACTGACTGTGTTATTTGGGGTTGTTTCTGCAGTGGAAGTAGAGGCTATTGCATTAGGAGTGACTGCACTGCTTGGGGTTCTTTCTGCAGTGGGAGCAGATGCTATTGCATCATGAGTGAGTGCTTTGTTTTATTTTCTGTAGTGGAAGTAAATGCTGTTGCATCATGATTGACTGAGCTGTATGGGGTTATTTATGCAGTGGTAGTAGAGGCTATTGCATCATGGGTTACTCTGCATGGTGAGTATTGCACTGTATGGGATTGTTTCTGCAGTGGAAGTAGATGCTATTGCATTTTGACTGTCTGCATTTTTTGGTGTTGTTTCTGAAGTGGAAGTAGATGCAACTGCATCATGTCTGGCAACACTGTTTGGCGTGTTTGTACAGTGGAAGCAGATGCTATTGCATAAAGAGTGGCTGCACAGCTTGATGATGTTTCTGTATTTTAAGTAGAGGCTATTGCATCATGAGAGACTGCTTTGTTTTGGTTTGTTTCTGCACTGGAAGTAGATACTAGTGCATCATCAGTGATTGCACTGTTTGACATTATTTCTGCAGTGCAAGTAGAGGCTTTTGCATCATGAGTGACTGTCATCATGTGTGGCTGCACTGTTTTTGGTTGTTAGTGCAATGGAAATAGATGCTATTGCATCTTGAGTGACATAGTTGCTGGGGGTTCTTCTTGCCATGTAAGTGGAGGCTATTGCACCATGAGTGACTGCAGTGCTTGTGGATGTTCCTGCAGTGGACGAGAAGCTATTCCATCATGAGAGACTGCAATACCTGGGGTTGTTTCTGCAGTGGAAGTAGAGGCTGTTGAATCATGAGTGACTGAGCATCATGAGTGGCGGCACTGTTTTGGGTTGATTCTGCAGTGGAAGTAGATGCTATTGCATCATGAGTGAATGTGCTGTTTGGATTGTTTCTGTACTGGTAGTAGTCTACTGCATCATGAGAGACTGCATCATGAGTTTCTGCACAGTTTGGGGTTCTTCCTGCTGTGGAAGTAGAGGCTATTGCATCATGAATGACTGCACTGTTTGGGGTTGTTTCTACAGTGGAAGTAGTGGCTATTGCAACAAGAGTGACTGCATCATGAGTGGCTTCAGTGTTTGGGGTTGTTTCTACACTGAAGGTAGAGGCTATTGCATCATGAGTGACTGCACTGAGTGGGGCTGTTTCTGCTGTTGAAATAGAAGCTATTCAATCATGAGTGACTGCACTGTTTGGGGTTGATTAGGCAGTGGAAGTAGATGCTATTGCATCATGAGTGAATGTGCATTTTGGGATTGTTTCTGTACTGTAATAGAGTGTACTGTATCATGAGAGACTGTGCTTCATGAGTTTCTGCACTGTTTGGGGTTCTTTCTGCTGTGGAAATAGAGGCTATTGCATCATTAATGACTGCACTGTTTGGGGTTGTTTCTGCAGTGGAAGTAGAGGCTATTAGATCATGAGTGAGTGTGCATCATGAGTGGCTTCAATATTTGGGGTTGTTTCTGCACAGTAGGTAGAGGCTATTGCATCATGAGTGACTGCACTGGTTGGGGTTGTTTCTGCAGTGGAAATAGAAGCTATTCAGTCATGAGTTACTGCACTGTTTGAGGTTATTTCTGCAGTATAAGCAGAGGCTATTGGATCATGGGAGATTGCATTGTTTGGAGTTGTTTCTGCAGTGCAAGTGGAGGCTATTAGATCATGAGATAGTGTGCATCATGAGTGGCTGCACTGTTTGGGACTGTTTCTGCAGGGGAAGTAGATGCTATTTCATCTTGAGTAACTGTGCTGTTTTGGGTTTTTTCTGCAGTGGAAGTAGAGGCTATTGCATCCTGAGTGACTGCATTGCTTGGGGTTGTTTCTGCAGTGGCAGTAGATGCTATAGCATCATGAGTGACTGCACTGCTTGGGGTTGTTTCTACAGTGGAAGCAGAGGTTATTGCATCACGAGTGATAGTGCATCGTGAGTGTCTGCAATGTTTTGGGTTTATCTTGCAGTGGAAGTAGAGGCTATTGTCTCATGAGTGACTGCACAGTTTGGGGCTGTTTCTGTAGTAGAAGTAGAGGTTATTGCATTATGAGTGGATGCACTCTTTGGGGTTGTTTCTGCTGTGAAAGTAGATGCAATTGCAAAATGAGTGACTTTGCATCATGAGTGGCTGCACAGTTTGGGGTTATTTCTTCAGTGGAAGTAGATGCTATTGCATAATGAGTGACTGCACTGTTTCTGGATGTTTCTGCATTGAAAGTGGAGGCTATTGCATCATGATTGATTGCATTTTTTTGGGCTGTTTCTGCAGTGGAAATAGAGGCTATTGCATCGGAGTGACTGCACTGCTTGGAGTTGTTTCTGCTGTGGAAATAGAGGTTATTGCATTATGAGTGACTGTGCACCATGAACAGCTGCACTGTTTCAGGTTTTTCTGCAGTGGAAGTAGATTCTTTTGCATCACGAGTGACTGCATTGTTTGCTGGTATTTATGGAGTGAAAGTAGATGCTATTGCATCGTGAGTGACAGTCCATTTGGGGTTGTTTCTGTAAGAGTAGTGGAGGCTACTGCATTATGAGCGAATGTGCATCATGAGTGGCAGCACTGTTTGGGGTTCTTCCTGCAGTGGAAGTAGAGGCTAATGCATCATGCGTGACTGCACTGTTTATGGTTGTTTGTGTAGTGGAAGTGGAGCCTATTGCATCATGAGTGACTGTGCATCATGAGTGGCTGCACTGTTTGGGTTTTTTTCTGAAGTGCAAGTAGATGCTATTGCAACATGAGTGACTGTGCATCATGAGTGGCTGCACAGTTTGGGGTTGTTTCTGCCATGGAAGTGGAGGCTATTGCATGAAGAGTGATTGCACTGCTTGGGAAAGTTTCTGCAGTGGAAGTAGAGGCTCTTCCATCATGAGTTACTGCACTGCTTGGGGTTGTTTCTGTAGTGGAAGTAGAGGCTTTTGCATCACATGTGGCTGCACTTTCAGAGGTTCCTTCTGCTGTAAAAGTAGAGACTATTGCAGAATAAGTGGCTGCACTGTTGGAGCTTTTTTCTTTAGTGGAGGTAGAGGCTGTTGCACTTAAGTGACTGTTCTGTTTGGGGTTGTTTCTGCAGTGAAAATAGAGGCTATTGGATTAAGACTGACTGTGCATCATGAGTGGCTGCACTGTTTTGGGTTGTTTCTGCAGTGGAAGTAGATGTTATTCCCTTTTGAGTGACTGCACTGCTTGGGGTTGTTTCAACAGAGGAAGTAGAGGTTATTGCATAATGAGTGACTGTGCATCATGAATAGCTGAACTCTTTCAGGTTTTTCTGCAGTGGAAGTAGATGATTATGCATAATGAGTGACAGCATTGTTTATTGTTATCTATAGAGTGAAAGTAGATGCTATTGCATCATGACTGACTATGCTTCTTGGGGTTGTTTCTGTACATGTAGGAGAGGCTACTGCATCATGACTGACTGTGCATCATGAGTGGCTGCACTGTGTAGGGTTGATTCTGCAGTGGAAGTAGATGCTATTGCATCATGAGTGACTGTGCTGTTTGGGAATGTTTCTGTACTGGTAGTAGAGTCTACTGCATCATGAGTGACTGTCCATCATGAGGTTCTGCTCTGTTTCTGGTTCTTCCTGCAGTGGAAGTAGAGGCTATTGAGTCATGAATGACTGCACTCTTTGGGGCTGTTTCTACTGTGTAAGTAGATGCTTTTGCAACAGGAGTGACTGTGTATCAGGAGTGGCTTCTGTGTTTGGGGTTGTTTCTGCACTGTAGGTACAGGCTATTGCATCATGAGTGACTGCACTGGTTCGGGTTGTTTCTGCTGTGGAAATAGAAGCTATTCAGTCATGAGTGACTGCACTGTTTGAGGTTATTTCTGCAGTATAAGCAGAGGCTATTGGATCATGGGAGAATGCATAGTTTGGGGTTGTTTCTGCAGTGCAAGTGGTGGCTATTAGATCATGAGAGACTGTGCATCATGAGTGGCTGCACTGTTTGGGACTGTTTCTGCAGGGGAAGTAGATTCTGTTTCATCTTGAGTGACTGTGCTGTTTCGGATTGTTTCTGCAGTGGAAGTAGAGGGTATTGCATCATGAGTGACTGTGCATCATGAGTGTCTGCACTGTTTTGGGTTCATCTTGCAGTGGAAGTAGAGGCTATTGCATCATGAGTGACTGCACAGTTTGGGGCTGTTTCTGTGGTAGAAGCAGAGGTTATTGCATCATGAGTGGCTGCACTCTTTGGGGTTGTTTCTGCTGTGGAAGTAGATGCTATTGCAAAAAGAGGGACTGTGCATCATGAGTGGCTTCACATTTTGGTTTTATTTCTTCAGTAGAAGTAGATGCTATTGCATAATAAGTGACTGCACTGTTTCTGGATGTTTCTGCATTGAAAGTGGAGGCTATTGCATCATGAGTGACTGCATTGTTTTGGGCTGTTTCTGCAGTGGAAGTAGAGGCTATTGCATCGGAGTGACTGCACTTCTTGGGGTTGTTTCTGCTGTGGAAATAGAGGTTATTGCATCATGAGTGACTGTGCACCATGAACAGCTGCACTGTTTCAGGTTTTTCTGCAATAGAAGTAGATTCTTTTGCATCATGAGTGACTGCATTCTTTGTGGTTATTTATGGACTGAAAGTAGATGCTATTGCATCGCGAGTGACAGTCCATTTGGGGTTATATCTGTAGGGGTAGTAGAGGCTACTGCATCAAGATTGACTGAACATCATGAGTGGCTGCACTGTTTGGGCTTCTTCCTGCAGTGGAAGTAGAGTCTATTGCATCATACGTGACTGCACTCTTTATCATTGTTTCTTCAGTGGAAGTGGAGGCTATTGCATCTTGAGTGACTGTGCATCATGAGTGACTGCACTGGTTCGGGTTGTTTCTGCAGTGGAAGCAGTTGCTATTGCATCAAGAGTGAGTGCATTGTTTTATTTTCTGTAGTGGAAGTAAATGCTGTTGCATCATGATTGACTGAGCTGCTTAGGGCTATTTCTGCAGTGGTAGTAGAGGCTATTGCATCATGTGTTACTCTGCTTCGTGAGTGGCTGCACTGTTTGGGATTGTTTCTGCAGTGGAAGTAGATGCTATTGCAACTTGACTGTGCACTGTTTGGGGTTGTTTCTGAAGTGGAAGTAGATGCAACTGCATCATGACTGGCAGCACTGTTTGGGGTGTTAGTACAGTGGAAGTAGATGCTACTGCATAATGAGTGGCTGCACTGTTTGGGGATGTTTCTGTATTTTAAGTAGAGGCTATTGCATGATGAGTGACTGCACTGCTTTGGTTTGTTTCTGCACTGGTAGTAGAATCTATTGCATCATGTGTGGCTATATTGTTTGTGATTTTTTCTGCACAGGAAGTAGATACTACTGCATCATGAGTGATTGCACTGTTTGACATTATTTCTGCAATGCAAGTAGAGGCTTTTGCATCATGAGTGACTGTCATCATGTGTGGCTGCACTGTTTTTGGTTGTTACTGCAGTGGAAATAGATGCTATTGCATCATGAGTGACATAGTTGCTAGGGGTTCTTCTTGCCATTTAAGTAGAGGCTATTGCCTCATGAGTGACTGCACTGCTTGGGGACGTTCCTGCAGTAGACGAGAAGTTATTCCATCATGAGAGACTGCAATACCTAGGGTTGTTTCTGCAGTGGAAGTAGAGGCTAATGAATCACTAGTGACTGAGCATCATGAGTGGCTGCACTGTTTGGGGTTGATTCTGCGGTGGAAGTAGGTGATATTGCATCATGGGTGAATGTGCTGTTTGGGATTGTTTCTCTACTGGTAGTAGAGTCTACTGCACCATGAGAGACTGTGCATCATGTGTTTATGCACTGTTTGGGGTTCTTCCTGTTGCGGAAGTAGTGTCTATTGCATCATGAATGACTGCACTGTTTGGGGTTGTTTTTACAGTGGAAGTAGCGGCTATTGCAACAAGAGTGACTACATCATGAGTGGCTTCAGTGTTTGGGGTTGTTTCTACACTGAAGGTAGAGCCTATTGCATCATGAATGACTGCACTGGTTGGGGTTATTTCAGCTGTTGAAATAGAAGCTATTCAGTCATGAGTGACTGCACTGTTTGACACTTTTTCTGCAGTTTAAGCAGAGGCTATTGGATCAGGGTTACTGCATTGTTTGGTTTTGTTTCTGTAGTGGAAGTAGAGGCTAATAGATCATGGGTGAGTGTGCATCATGAGTGGCTGCATTGTTTGGGGTTGTTTCTGCTGGGAAAGTAGATGCTATTTCATCTTGAATGACTGTGCTGTTTGGGGTTGTTTCTGCAGTGTATTTATGGGCTATTGCATCATGGGTGACTGCGTATCATGAGTCACTGCACCATTTAAAGTTGTTTATGCAGTGGAAGTAGAGGCTTTTGCATCACAAGAGACTGCACTGTTTGGTGTTGTTTCTGCAGTAGAAGTAGAGGCAATTGGATCATGTGTGACTGCACTGTTTTTTTCTGCAGTGGGAGTAGATGCTTTGCATAATGAGTGGCTGCACTTTTTGGGGTTGTTTCTGCATTGGATGAAGAGGTTATTGCATCATGAGTGACTGCACTCTTTGGGTTTGTTTCTGCTGTGGAAGTAGAAGCTATTGCATTATGAGTGTGTATACTGTTTGGAGTTTTTTCTGCAGTGGAAGAAGATACTATTGCTTCATGAGTGACTGCACTGTTTGACATTGATTCTGCAGTGGAAGTAGAGGCTTTTGCATCATGAGTGACTGTGCGTCATGTGTGGCTGCACTGTTTGGGGTTGTTTCTGTGGTGGAAATAGATGCTATTGCATCATTAGTCACTGTGTTCTTTGGGGTTCTTTTTACCGTGAAAGGAGAGACTATTGCATCATGAGTGACTGCACTGCTTGGGTTGTTTCTGCAGTAGAAGTAGAGACTATTGCATCATAAGTGGCTGCACTGTTTGAGATTCTTTCTGTAGTGGAGGTGGAGGCTATTGCATCATGAGTGACTACTCTATTTGGGGATATTTCTGCAGTGGAAGTAGTGGCTATTGGATCATGAATGACTGTGCATCATGAGTGGCTGTACAGTTTGGGGATGTTTCTGCAGTGAAAGTAGATGCTATTGCATCAGAAGGACTGCACTGCTTGGGGTTATTTCTGCAGTAGAAGTAGAGGCTATTGCATCATGAGTGACAGTGTTCTTTTGGGGTTGTTTTTGCCATGGAAGAAGAGGCTATTGCATCATGAGTGACTGCACTGCAGGGGTAGTTTATGCAGTGGAAGTGGAGGCTATTGCATGATGAGTGACTGCATATTGAGTAGCAGATGCACTATTTGGTGTTGTTTCTGCTGTGGAAATGGATGTTATTGCATCAAGAGTGACGGCATTGTTAGGTGCTGTTTCTGCAGTGGAAGTGGATGCTCTTGCATCCAAATTGACTGTGTTGTTTGATGTTATTTCTGCAGTGGAAGTAGAAGTTATTTCATTATAAGTGACTGTGCTGTTTGGGGTTGTTTCTGCAGTGTAAGTAGAGGCTATTGCATTATGAGTAGCAGCGCATCATGAGTAGATACATAGTTGGGGTTGTTTCTGCCATGGAAGTGGAGGCTATTGCATGATGAGTGACTGCACTGCTTGGGGAAGTTTCTGCAGTGGAAGTAGAGGCTCTTCCATCATGAGTGACTGCACTGCTCAGGATTGTTTCTGTAGTAGAAGTAGAGGCTCTTTCATCAAGAGTGGCTGCACTGTTTGGGTTTTTGTATCAGTGGAAGTAGAGGCTATTGCATCACATGTGGCTGCACTTTCAGAGGTTCCTTCTCCTGTAGAAGTAGAGACTATTGCAGAATAAGTGGCTGCACTGTTGGAGCTTTTTTCTTTAGTGGAGGTAGAGGCTGTTGCATCATAAGTGACTGTTCTGTTTTGGGTTGTTTCTGCAGTGGAAGTAGAGGCTATTGAATTAAGAGTGACTGTGCATCATGATGGCTGCACTGTTTGGGGTTGTTTCTGCAGTGGAAGTAGATGTTATTCCCTTGTGAGTGACTGCACTGCTTGGGGTTGTTGCAACAGAAGAAGTAGAGGTTATTGCACCACAAGTGACTGTGCATCATGTATAGCTGCTCTCTTTCAGGTTTTTCTGCAGTGGAAGCAGTTGCTATTGCATCAAGAATGAGTGCATTGTTTTATTTTCTGTAGTGGAAGTAAATGCTGTTGCATCATGATTGACTGAGCTGTTTAGAGCTATTTCTGCAGTGGTAGTAGAGGCTATTGCATCATGTGTTACTCTGCATCGTGAGTGGCAGCACTGTTTGGGATTGTCTCTGCAGTGGAAGTAGATGGTATTGCAACTTGACTGTGCACTGTTTGGGGTTGTTTCTGAAGTGGAAGTAGATGCAACTGCATCGTGACTGGCAGCACTGTTTGGGGTGTTAGTACAGTGGAAGTAGATGCTATTGCATAATGAGTGGCTGCACAGTTTGGGGATGATTCTGTATTTTAAGTAGAGGCTATTGCATGATGAGTGACTGCACTGCTTTGGTTTGTTTCTGCACCGTTAGTAGAATCCATTGCATCATGAGTGGCTATATTGTTTGTGATTTTTTCTGCACAGGAAGTAGATACTACTGCATCATGAGTGATTGCACTGTTTGACATTATTTCTGCAGTGCAAGTAGAGGCTTTTGTATCATGAGTGACTGTCATCATGTGTGGCTGCAATGTTTTGATTGTTACTGCAGTGGAAATAGATGCTATTGCATCATGGGTGACATAGTTGCTGGGGTTCTTCTTGCCATTTAAGTAGGGCTATTGCCTCATGAGTGACTGCACTGCTTGGGACGTTCCTGCAGTGGACGAGGATTATTCCATCATGAGAGACTGCAATACCTAGGGTTGTTTCTGCAGTGGAAGTAGAGGCTAATGAATCACAAGTGACTGAGCATCATGAGTGGCTGCACTGTTTGGGGTTGATTCTGCGGTGGAAGTAGGTGATATTGCATCATGGGTGAATGTGCTGTTTGGGATTGTTTCTCTACTGGTAGTAGAGTCTACTGCACCATGAGAGACTGTGCATCATGTGTTTATGCACTGTTTGGGGTTCTTCCTGTTGTGGAAGTAGTGTCTATTGCATCATGAATGACTGCACTGTTTGGGGTTGTTTTTACAGTGGAAGTAGCGGCTATTGCAACAAGAGTGACTACATCATGAGTGGCTTCAGTGTTTGGGGTTGTTTCTACACTGAAGGTAGAGCCTATTGCATCATGAATGACTGCACTGGTTGGGGTTATTTCAGCTGTTGAAATAGAAGCTATTCAGTCATGAGTGACTGCACTGTTTGACACTTTTTCTGCAGTTTAAGCAGAGGCTATTGGATCAGGGTTACTGCATTGTTTGGTTTTGTTTCTGTAGTGGAAGTAGAGGCTAATAGATCATGGGTGAGTGTGCATCATGAGTGGCTGCATTGTTTGGGGTTGTTTCTGCTGGGAAAGTAGATGCTATTTCATCTTGAATGACTGTGCTGTTTGGGGTTGTTTCTGCAGTGTATTTATGGGCTATTGCATCATGGGTGACTGCGTATCATGAGTCACTGCACCATTTAAAGTTGTTTATGCAGTGGAAGTAGAGGCTTTTGCATCACAAGAGACTGCACTGTTTGGTGTTGTTTCTGCAGTAGAAGTAGAGGCAATTGGATCATGTGTGACTGCACTGTTTTTTTTCTGCAGTGGGAGTAGATGCTTTGCATAATGAGTGGCTGCACTTTTTGGGGTTGTTTCTGCATTGGATGAAGAGGTTATTGCATCATGAGTGACTGCACTCTTTGGGTTTGTTTCTGCTGTGGAAGTAGAAGCTATTGCATTATGAGTGTGTATACTGTTTGGAGTTTTTTCTGCAGTGGAAGAAGATACTATTGCTTCATGAGTGACTGCACTGTTTGACATTGATTCTGCAGTGGAAGTAGAGGCTTTTGCATCATGAGTGACTGTCGTCATGTGTGGCTGCACTGTTTGGGGTTGTTTCTGTGGTGAAATAGATGCTATTGCATCATTAGTCACTGTGTTCTTTGGGGTTCTTTTACCGTGAAAGGAGAGACTATTGCATCATGAGTGACTGCACTGCTTGGGTTGTTTCTGCAGTAGAAGTAGAGACTATTGCATCATAAGTGGCTGCACTGTTTGAGATTCTTTCTGTAGTGGAGGTGGAGGCTATTGCATCATGAGTGACTACTCTATTTGGGGATATTTCTGCAGTGGAAGTAGTGGCTATTGGATCATGAATGACTGTGCATCATGAGTGGCTGTACAGTTTGGGGATGTTTCTGCAGTGAAAGTAGATGCTATTGCATCAGAAGGACTGCACTGCTTGGGGTTATTTTGCAGTAGAAGTAGAGGCTATTGCATCATGAGTGACAGTGTTCTTTTGGGGTTGTTTTTGCCATGGAAGAAGAGGCTATTGCATCATGAGTGACTGCACTGCAGGGGTAGTTTATGCAGTGGAAGTGGAGGCTATTGCATGATGAGTGACTGCATATTGAGTAGCAGATGCACTATTTGGTGTTGTTTCTGCTGTGGAAATGGATGTTATTGCATCAAGAGTGACGGCATTGTTAGGTGCTGTTTCTGCAGTGGAAGTGGATGCTCTTGCATCCAAATTGACTGTGTTGTTTGATGTTATTTCTGCAGTGGAAGTAGAAGTTATTTCATTATAAGTGACTGTGCTGTTTGGGGTTGTTTCTGCAGTGTAAGTAGAGGCTATTGCATTATGAGTAGCAGCGCATCATGAGTAGATACATAGTTGGGGTTGTTTCTGCCATGGAAGTGGAGGCTATTGCATGATGAGTGACTGCACTGCTTGGGGAAGTTTCTGCAGTGGAAGTAGAGGCTCTTCCATCATGAGTGACTGCACTGCTCAGGATTGTTTCTGTAGTGGAAGTAGAGGCTCTTTCATCAAGAGTGGCTGCACTGTTTGGGTTTTTGTATCAGTGGAAGTAGAGGCTATTGCATCACATGTGGCTGCACTTTCAGAGGTTCCTTCTCCTGTAGAAGTAGAGACTATTGCAGAATAAGTGGCTGCACTGTTGGAGCTTTTTCTTTAGTGGGGTAGAGGCTGTTGCATCATAAGTGACTGTTCTGTTTTGGGTTGTTTCTGCAGTGGAGTAGAGGCTATTGAATTAAGAGTGACTGTGCATCATGATGGCTGCACTGTTTGGGGTTGTTTCTGCAGTGGAAGTAGATGTTATTCCTTGTGAGTGACTGCACTGCTTGGGTTGTTGCAACAGAAGAAGTAGAGGTTATTGCACCACAGGTGACTGTGCATCATGTATAGCTGCTCTTTCAGGTTTTTCTGCAGTGGAAGCAGTTGCTATTGCATCAAGAATGAGTGCATTGTTTTATTTTCTGTAGTGGAAGTAAATGCTGTTGCATCATGATTGACTGAGCTGTTTAGAGCTATTTCTGCAGTGGTAGTAGAGGCTATTGCATCATGTGTTACTCTGCATCGTGAGTGGCAGCACTGTTTGGGATTGTCTCTGCAGTGGAAGTAGATGGTATTGCAACTTGACTGTGCACTGTTTGGGGTTGTTTCTGAAGTGGAAGTAGATGCAACTGCATCGTGACTGGCAGCACTGTTTGGGGTGTTAGTACAGTGGAAGTAGATGCTATTACATAATGAGTGGCTGCACAGTTTGGGGATGATTCTGTATTTTAAGTAGAGGCTATTGCATGATGAGTGACTGCACTGCTTTGGTTTGTTTCTGCACCGTTAGTAGAATCCATTGCATCATGAGTGGCTATATTGTTTGTGATTTTTTCTGCACAGGAAGTAGATACTACTGCATCATGAGTGATTGCACTGTTTGACATTATTTCTGCAGTGCAAGTAGAGGCTTTTGTATCATGAGTGACTGTCATCATGTGTGGCTGCAATGTTTTTGATTGTTACTGCAGTGGAAATAGATGCTATTGCATCATGAGTGACATAGTTGCTGGGGGTTCTTCTTGCCATTTAAGTAGAGGCTATTGCCTCATGAGTGACTGCACTGCTTGGGGACGTTCCTGCAGTGGACGAGAAGTTATTCCATCATGAGAGACTGCAATACCTAGGGTTGTTTCTGCAGTGGAAGTAGAGGCTAATGAATCACAAGTGACTGAGCATCATGAGTGGCTGCACTGTTTGGGGTTGATTCTGCGGTGGAAGTAGGTGATATTGCATCATGAGTGAATGTGCTGTTTGGGATTGTTTCTGTACTGGTAGTAGAGTCTACTGCATCATGAGAGACTGTGCATCATGAGTTTATGCACTGTTTGGGGTTCTTCCTGTTGTGGAAGTAGAGTCTATTGCATCATGAATTACTGCACTGTTTGGGGTTGTTTCTACAGTGGAAGTAGCGGCTATTGCAACAAGAGTGACTGCATCATGAGTGGCTTCAGTGTTTGGGGTTGTTTCTACACTGAAGGTAGAGCCTATTGCATCATGAATGACTGTACTGGTTGGGGTTATTTCAGCTGTTGAAATAGAAGCTATTCAGTCATGAGTGACTGCACTGTTTGTCACTTTTTCTGCAGTTTATGCAGAGGCTATTGGATCAGGGAGACTGCATTGTTTGGTTTTGTTTCTGTAGTGGAAGTAAAGGCTATTAGATCATGGGTGAGTGTGCATCATGAGTGGCTGCATTGTTTGGGGTTGTTTCTGCTGGGGAAGTAGATGCTATTTCATCTTGAATAACTGTGCTGTTTGGGGTTGTTTCTGCAGTGTAATTAGGGGCTATTGCATCATGGGTGACTGCGTATCATGAGTCACTGCACCATTTAAAGTTGTTTATGCAGTGGAAGTAGAGGCTTTTGCATCACAAGAGACTGCACTGTTTGGTGTTGTTTCTGCAGTAGAAGTAGAGGCAATTGGATCATGTGTGACTGCACTGTTTTTTTTTCTGCAGTGGGAGTAGATGCTTTGCATAATGAGTGGCTGCACTGTTTGGGGTTGTTTCTGCATTGAAAGTAGAGGCTATTGCATCATGAGTGACTGTGTTGTTTAGGGTTGTTTCTGAAGTGGAAGTAAAGACTATTGCATTAGGAGAGACTGCACTGCATGGGGTTGTTTCTGCATTGGACGAAGAGGTTATTGCATCATGAGTGACTGCACTCTTTGGGTTTGTTTCTGCTGTGGAAGTAGAAGCTATTGCATGATGACTGGATATACTGTTTGGGTTTTTTTCTGCAGTGGAAGTAGATACTATTGCTTCATGAGTGACTGCACTGTTTGACATTGATTCTGCAGTGGAAGTAGAGGCTTTTGCATCATGAGTGACTGTTCATCATGTGTGGCTGCACTGTTTGGGGTTGTTTCTGTGGTGGAAATAGATGCTATTGCATCATTAGTCACTGTGTTCTTTGGGGTTCTTTTTGCCATGAAAGGAGAGACTATTGCATCATGAGTGACTGCACTGCTTGGGTTGTTTCTGCAGTAGAAGAAGAGACTATTGCATCATAAGTGGCTGCACAGTTTGAGATTCTTTCTGCAGTGGAGGTAGAGGCTATTGCATCATGAGTGACTACTCTATTTGGGGATATTTCTGCAGTGGAAGTAGTGGCTATTGGATCATGAATGACTGTGCATCATGAGTGGCTGTACAGTTTGGGGATGTTTCTGCAGTGAAAGTAGATGCTATTGCATCAGAAGGACTGCACTGCTTGGGGTTATTTCTGCAGTAGAAATAGAGGCTATTGCATCATGAGTGACAGTGTTCTTTTGGGGTTGTTTTTGCAATGGAAGAAGAGGCTATTGCATCATGAGTGACTGCACTGCAGGGTAGTTTATGCAGTGGAAGTGGAGGCTATTGCATGATGAGTGACTGCATATTGAGTAGCAGATGCACTATTTGGTGTTGTTTCTGCTGTGGAAATGGATGTTATTGCATCAAGAGTGACGGCATTGTTAGGTGCTGTTTCTGCAGTGGAAGTGGATGCTCTTGCATCCAAATTGACTGTGTTGTTTGATGTTATTTCTGCAGTGGAAGTAAAGTTATTTCATTATGAGTGACTGTGCTGTTTGGGGTTGTTTCTGCAGTGTAAGTAGAGGCTATTGCATTATGAGTAGCAGCGCATCATGAGTAGATGCATAGTTAGGTTGTTTCTGTCATGGAAGTGGAGCTATTGCATGATGAGTGACTGCACTGCTTGGGAAGTTTCTGCAGTGGAAGTAGAGGCTCTTCCATCATGAGTGGCTGCACTGCTCAGGATTGTTTCTGTAGTGGAAGTAGAGGCTCTTTCATCAAGAGTGGCTGCACTGTTTGGGTTTTTGTATCAGTGGAAGTAGAGGCTATTGCATCACATGTGGCTGCACTTTCAGAGGTTCCTTCTCCTGTAGAAGTAGAGACTATTGCAGAATAAGTGGCTGCACTGTTGGAGCTTTTTTCTTTAGTGGAGGTAGAGGCTGTTGCATCATAAGTGACTGTTCTGTTTTGGGTTGTTTCTGCAGTGGAAGTAGAGGCTATTGAATTAAGAGTGACTGTGCATCATGATGGCTGCACTGTTTGGGGTTGTTTCTGCAGTGGAAGTAGATGTTATTCCCTTGTGAGTGACTGCACTGCTTGGGGTTGTTGCAACAGAAGAAGTAGAGGTTATTGCACCACAAGTGACTGTGCATCATGTATAGCTGCACTCTTTCAGGTTTTTCTGCAGTGGAAGTAGATGATTATACATAATGATTGACAGCATTGCTTGTGATTATCTATGGAGTGAAAGTAGATGCTATTGCATCATGACTGACTATGCTTCTTGGGGTTGTTTCTGTAGGGGTAGTAGAGGCTACTGCATCGTGAGTGACTGTGCATCATGAGTAGCTGCACTGTTTGGGATTGTTTCTGCAGGAGAAGTAGATGATATTTCATCATGAGTGAATGTGCTGTTCAGGTTGTTTCTGAAGAGGAAGCAGATGCTATTGCATCAGGAGTGAGTTCATTGTTTTGGGCTGTTTCAGCAGTGGTAGCAGAGGCTATTGCATCAGAGTGACTGCACTGCTTGGTGTTGTTTCTGCAGTGGAAGTAGAGGTTATTGCATCACGAGTGACTGTGCACCATTAGTAGCTGCACTGTTTCAGATTTTTCTCCAGTGGATGTAGATTCAATTCCATCATGAGTTACTGCATTGTTTGTGCATATTTGTGGAGTGAAAGTGGAGGCTATTGCATCATGAGTGACAGTCCGTTTGGGGTTGTTTCTGTAGGGGTAGTAGAGGCTACTGCATCATGAGTGACTCAGCATTGTGAGTGGCTGCAGTGTTTGGTGATCTTCCTGCAGTGGAAGTAGAGGCTATTATATCATGCATGACTGCACTGTTTGAGGTTGTTTCTCCAGTGGAAGTAGAGGCTATTTCATCATGAGTGACTGTGCATTATGAGTGTCTGCACTGTTTGGGGTTGTTTCTCCAGTGCAAGTAGATGCTATTGTAACATGAGTGACTGTGCATCATGAGTGGCTGCACTGTTTGGGATTGGTTCTGCAGGGGAAGTAGATAATATTTCATCATGAGTGAATGTGCTGTTTAGGTTGTTTCTGCAGAGGAAGCAGATGCTATTGCATCAAGAGTGAGTGCATTATTTGGGTTTTTTTCTGCAGTGGAAGTAAATGTTATTGCATTATGAGTGACTGAGCTGTTTTGGGTTATTTCTGCTGTGGAAGAAGATGCTATTGCATCATGAGTGACTGTGTTGTTAGGGGTTGTCTCTGCAGTGGGAGCAGGTGCAATTGCATCATGAGTGAGTGCAATGTTTGTTTTTTTTCTGCAGTGGAAGTAAATGCTGTTGTATCATGAGTGACTGAGCTGTTAGGGGTTATTTCTGCAGTGGTAGTTGAGGCTATTGCATAATGCGTTACTGTGCATCATAAGTGGCTGCACTGTTTGGGGTTGTTTCTGAAGTGGAAGTAGATGCTTTTGCATCTTGACTGACTGCATTTTTTGGGGTTGTTTCTGAAGTAGAAGAAGATGCTACTGCATCATGAGTGACTCTGCATCATGAGTGGCTGCACTGTTTAGGGCGTTTGTTCAGTGGAAGTAGATGTTATTGCATAATGAGTGGCTGGACTGTTTGGGGATGTTTATGTATTTTAAATAGATAGTATTGCATCAAGAGTCACTGCACTGTTTTGGATTGTTTCTGCACTGGAAGTAGAAATTATTGCATCAGGAGTGATTGCACTGTTTGACATTATTTCTGCAGTTCAAGTAGAGGTTTTTGCATCATGAGTGACTGTCATCATGTGAGGCAGCACAGTTTTTGGTTGTTACTGCCATGGAAATAGATGCTATTGCATCATGAGAGGCATAGCTGCTGGGGGTTCTTCTTGCCATGGAAGTAGAGGCTATTGCATCATGAGTGACTGCAATGCTTGATGATGTTCCTGCAGTGGACAAGAAGCTATTCTATCATGAGAGACTGCAATACCTGGGGTTGTTTCTGCAGTGGAAGTAGAGGCTATTGAATCATGAATGACTGTGCATCATGAGTGGCTGCACTGTTTGGGGTTGATCCGGCAGTGGAAGTAGATGCTATTGCATCATGAGTGAATGTGCTTTTTGGGATTGTTTTTGTACTGTAATAGAGTGTACAGCATCCTTAGAGACTGTGCATCATGAGTTTCTGCACTGTTTGGGGTTCTTCCTGCTGTGGAAATAGAGGCTATTGCATCATTAATGACTTCACTGTTTGGGGTTGTTTCTACAGTGGGAGTAGGTGCGATTGCAACAAGAGTGACTGCATCATGAGTGGCTTCAGTGGTTGGGGTTGTTTCTGCACTGAAGGTAGAGGCTATTGCATCATGAGTGACTGCACAGGTTGGGGTTGTTTCTGCTGTTGAAACAGAAGCTATTCAGTCATGAGTGACTGCACTGTTTGAGAGTTTTTCTGCAGTTTAAGCAGAGGCCATTGGATCAGGGCGACTGCATTGTTTGGTTTTGTTTCTTCAGTGGAAGTAGAGGTTATTAGATCATGAGTGAGTGTGCATCATGAGTGGCTGCTCTGTTTGGGGTTGTTTCTGCAGGGGAAGTAGATACTGTTTCATCTTGAGGGACTGCGCCATTTGGGGTTGTTTCTGCAATGTATTTAGGTGCAATTGCATCATGGGTGACTGCGTATCATGTGTCACTACGCCATATGGAGTTGTTTATGCAGTGAAAGTAGAGGCTATTGCATCACAAGTGACTGCACTGTTTGGTGTTGTTTCTGCAGTAGAATTGGAGGCTATTGGATCATGTGTGGCTGCACTGTTTTTTTTTCTGCAGTGGGAGTAGATGCTTTGCCAAATGAGAGGCTGCACAGTTTGGGGTTGTTTCTGCATTGGACAAAGAGGCTATTGCATCATGTGTTAGTGCACTCTTTGGGTTTGTTTCTGCTGTGGAAGTAGAAGCTATTGCATGATGAGTGTGTATACTGTTTGGGGGTGTTTCTGCAGTGGAAGTAGATACTATTGCTTCATGAGTGACTGAACTGTTTGACATTGTTTCTGCAGTGGAAGTAGAGGCTTTTGCATCATGAGTGACTGTGCATCATGTGTGGCTGCACTGTTTGGGTTGTTTCTGCAGTGGAAGTAGAGGCTATTGCATCAAGAGTGGCTTCACTGTTTGGGGTTGTTTTTGCTGTGGAAGTAGAAACCATTGTGTCACAGTTGATGGCACTTTTCTGGTTCATTTCAGCAGTAGAAGTAGAAACTATTGCATCATAAGTGGCTGCACTGTTTGAGGTTCTTTCTGCAGTGGAGGAAGATGCTATTGCATCATAAGTGACTGCTCTATTTGGGCTTATTTCTACCGTGGAAATAGAGGCTATTGGATCATGAATGACTATGCATCATGAGTGGCTGTACAATTTGGGGATGTTTCTGCAGTGAAAGTAGATGCTATTGCATCGGAGGGACTGCACTGCTTGGGGTTATTTCTGCAGTAGACATAGAGGCTATTGCATCATGAGTGACTGCACTGCTGGGGTTGTTTCTGCAGTGGAAGTGGAGGCTATTGTATGATGAGTGACCGCATCATGAGTAGCTGGTGCACTATTTGGTGCTGTTTCTGCAGTGGAAATGAATGCTATTGCATCAAGAGTGACAGCGTTGTTAGATGCAGTTTCTGCAGTGGAAGTGGATGCTCTTGCATCCACATTGACTGTGTTGTTTGGTGTTATTTCTGAAGTGGAAGTAGATGTTATTTCATTATGAGTGACTCTGTTGTTTTGGGTTGTTTCTGCAGTGTAAGTAGAGGCTATTGCATGATTAGTGACTGCACTGCTTGGGGAAGTTTCTGTAGTGGATGTAGAGGCTCTTGCATCAAGATTGACTGCACTGTTTGGTTTTTTTTATCAGTGGAAGTAGAGGCTATTGCATCACATGTGGCTGCATTTTCAGAAGTTCCTTCTGCTGTAGATGTAGAGACTATTGCAGAATAAGTGGCTGCACTGTTTGAGCATTATTCTTTAGTGGAGTTAGAGGCTGTTGCATCATAAGTGACTGTTCTGTTTGGGGTTGTTTCTGCAGTGAAAGTAGAGGCTATTGAATTAAGAGTGACTGTGCATCTTGAGTGGCTGCACTGTTAGGGGTTGTTACTGCAGTGCAAGTAGATGTTATTCCCTCATGAGTCTCTGCACTGATTGGGGTTGTTTCAAAATATTAAGTAGAGGTTATTGCATCCTGAGTGACTGTGCATCATGAATAGCTCACTCTTTCAGGTTTTTCTGCAGTGGAAGAAGATGATTATGCATAATGAGTGACAGCGTTGTTTGTGGTTATCTATGGAGTGAAAGTAGATGCTATTGCATCATGGCTGACTATGCTTCTTGAGGTTGTTTCTGTAGGGGATGTAGAGGCTACTGATCATGAGTGACTGTGTATCATGAGTTTCTGCACGGTTTGGGGTTCATCTTGTAGTGGAAGTAGAGGGTATTGCATCATGAGCGACTGTACAGTTTGGGGTTGTTTCTGCAGTGTAAGTAGAGGCTATTGCATTATGAGTAGCTGCACATCATGATTAGATGCACAGTTTGGGGTTGTTTCTGCCGTGGAAGAGGAGGCTATTGCATGATGAGTGACTGCTCTGCTTGGGGTAGTTTCTGCAGTGGAAGTAGAGGCTCTATCCATCATGAGTGACTGCACTGCTTGGTTTTGTTTCTGTAGTGGAGAAGAAGCTATTGCATCAAGAGTGGCTGCACTGTTTGGGTTTTTTTTATTAGTTGAAGTAAAGGCTATTGCATCACATGTGGCTGCACCTTCAGACCTTCCTTCTGCTGTAGAAGTAGAGACTATTGCAGAATAACTGTCTGCACTGTTTGAACTTTTTTCTTTGGTGGAGGTAGAGGCTGTTGCATCATAAGTGACTGTTCTGTTTGGGGTTGTTTCTGCAGTGGAAGTAGAGGCTATTGGATTAAGAGAGACTGTGCATCATCAGTGGCTGCACTTTTTGGAGTTTTTTCTGCAATGGAAGTAGATGTTATTCCCTCGTGAGTGACTGCACTGTTTGGGGTTATTTCTATGGGGAAATAGAGGTTATTGCATCATGAGTGACTATGCTTCTTGGGGTTGTTTCTGTAGGGGTAGTAGAGGCTACTGCATCATAAGTACCTGTGCATCATGAGTTTCTGCATGATTTGCGGATCATCTTGCAGTGGAAGTAGAGGCTATTGCATCATGAGTGATGGCACAGTTTCGGGCTGCTCTGCAGTGGAAGTAGAGGTTATTGCATCATGAGTGACTGTGCATCATGAGTGGCTGCACTCTTTGGGGTTGTTTCTGCTGTGGAAGTAGATGCTATTGCAAAATGAGTGACTGTACATCATGGGTGGCTGCACTGTTTGCGGTTGTTTCTACAGTGGAAATAGATTTTATTGCATATTGAGTGACTGCATTGTTTGAGGATGTTTCTGCATTGATAGTGGAGGCTATTGCATCATGAGTGACTGCACTGTTTGGGGTTATTTCTGCAGTGGAACTAAAGGCTATTGGATCATGAATGACTGTGCATCATGAGTGGCTTCAATGTTTGGGGTTGTTTCTACACTGAAGGTAGAGGCTACTGCATCATGAGTGACTGCACTGGGTGGGGTTGTTACTGCTGTGGAAATAGAAGCTATTCAGTCAAGAGTGACTGTACTGTTTGAGGTTATTTCTGCAGTATAAGCAGAGGCTTTTGGATTATGGAAGACTGCATTGTTTGGGGTTGTTTCTGCAGTGCAAGTAGAGGCTATTAGTTCAAGAGTGAGTGTGCATCATGATTGGCTGCACTGTTTGGGCTTGTTTCTGCAGGGGAAGTAGATGCTATTACATCTTGAGTGACTGTAATGTTTGGGGTTGTTTCCGCAGT
This sequence comes from Neoceratodus forsteri, assembly GCA_016271365.2. Lineage (NCBI taxonomy): Eukaryota > Metazoa > Chordata > Ceratodontiformes > Ceratodontidae > Neoceratodus > Neoceratodus forsteri. Next base: position 868,989,145 of record CM028130.1, read on the forward strand.
GTATTTACAGGCTATTTCATCATGGGTGACTGCGTATCATGAGTCACTACTCCATTTGGAGTTGTTTATACAGTGAAAGTAGAGGCTATTGCATCACAAGTGACTGCACTGTTTGGTGTTGTTTCTGCAGTAGAAATAGAGCCTATTGGATCATGTGTAGCTGCACTGTTTGGGTTTTCTGCAGTAGGAGTAGATGCTTTGCATAATAACTGGCTGCACAGTTTGGGGTTGTTTCTGCATTGGACGAAGAGGCTATTGCATCATGAGTGACTGCACTCTTTGGGTTTGTTTCTGCTGTGGAAGTAGAATCTATTGCATCATGAGTAGGTATACTGTTTCGGGGTGTTTCTGCAGTGGAAGTAGAGGCTATGGCATCATGAGTGACTGCACTGTTAGATATTGTTTCTGCAGTGGAAGTAGAGGCTTTTGCATCATGAGTTACTGTCCATCATGTGTGGCTGCACTTTTTGGGGTTGTTTCTGCAGTGGAAATAGATGCTATGGCATCATTAGTCACTGTGTTCTTTGGGGTTCTTGTAGCCATGAAAGGAGAGACTATTGCATAATGAGTGACTGCACTGCTTGGGTTGTTTCTGCACTGGAAGTAAAGGCTATTGCATCAAGAGTGGCTGCACTGTTTTGGGTTGTTTTTGCTGTGGAAGTAGAAACCATTGTGTCACAGTTGATGGCACTTTTCTGGTTTGTTTCTGCAGTAGAAGTAGAGACTATTGCATCATAAGTGGCTGCACTGTTTGAGGTTCTTTCTGCAGTGGAGGTAGAGGCTATTGCATCATAAGTGACTGCTCTATTTGGGGTTATTTCTGAAGTCTAAGTAGAGGCTATTGGATCATGAATGACTATGCTTCTTGAGAGGCTCTACAGTTAAGGGTTGTTTCTGCAGTGAAAGTAGATGCCATTGCATCATAGTGACTTCACTGTTTGAGGTTATTTCTGCAGTAGAAGTAGAGGCTATTGCATCATGAGTGACTGTGGGTTTTGGGGTTGTTTTTGCAATGGAATAGAGGCAATTGCATCATTAGTGACTGCACTGCATTGGGATGTTTCTGCAGTGGAAGTAGAGGCTATTCCATCATGAGTGACTGCACTGCTTGGGGTTGTTTCTGCAGTGGAAGTAGAGACTCTTGCATCAAGGGTGGCTGCACTGTTTTTTTTTATCAGTGGATGTAGAGGCTATTGCATCACAGGTGGCTGCACTTTTAGATGTTCTTTCTGCTTTAGAAATAGAGACTATTGTATCATAAGTGGCTGCACTGTTTGAGCTTTTTTCTTTAGTGGAGGTTGAGGCTGTTGCATCATAAGTGACTGTTCTGTTTGGGGTTGTTTCTGCAGTGGAAGTAGAGGATATTGGATTAAGAGTGACTGTGCATCATGAGTGGCTCCACTGTTTGGGGTTGTTTCTGCAGTGGAAATAGATGTTACTCCATCGTGAGTAAGTGCACTGCTTGGAGTTGTTTCTACAGAGGAAGTAGAGGTTATTGCATCATGAGTGACTGTTCATCATGAATAGCTGCACTCTTTCAGGGTTTTTTGTAGTGGAAGTAGATGATTATGCATAATGAGTGACCGTGTTCTTAGTGGTAATCTATGGAGTGAAAGTAGATGCTATTGCATCATGATTGACTATGCTTCTTGGGGTTGTTTCTGTAGGGGTAGTAGAGGTTACTGCATCATTAGTGACTGTGCACCATGAATTTCTGCATGGTTTGGAGTCCATCTTGCAGTGGAAGTAGGGGGTATTGCATCATGAGTGACTGTACAGTTTGGGTTTTTTTCTGCAGTGGAAGTTGAGGCTATTGCATCATTAGTGACTGAGTATCATGAGTGGCTGCACTCTGTGAGGTTGTTTCTGCTGTGGAAGTAGGTGCTTTTGCAAAATGAGTAAATCTGCATCTTGAGTGGCTGCACTGTTTTGGGTTGTTTCTATAGTGGAAGTAGATGCTATTGCATAATTAGTGACTGCACTGTTTTTGGATGTTTCTGCATTGAAAGTGGAGGCTATTGCATCTTGAGTGACTGCAGTGTCAGGGCTTGCTTCTGCAGTGGAAGTAGAGGCTTTTGCAATATGAGCAACAGTGTATCATGAGTGGCTGCTGTCTTTGGGGTAGCTTCTGCATTGGAAGTAGATGCTATTGTATCATGAGTGACTGCGTTGTCAGGGGATGTTTCTGAAGTGGAAGTAGAGACTATTGCGTTCAGAGTGACTGCACTGCTAGGGTTGCTTCTGCAGTGGAAGTGGAGGATATTGCATGATGAGTGACTGCATCATGAGTAGCAGATGCATTATTTGGTGTTGTTTCTGCAGTGGAAGCGGATGCTATTGCATCAAGATTGACAGCATTGTTAGATGCTGTTTCTACAGTGGAAGCGGGTGTTCTTGCATCAAAATTGACTGTGTTGTTTATTGTTATTTTTGAAGTGGAAGTTGATGTTATTTCATTACGAGTGACTGTGCTGTTTTGGGTTGCTTCTGCAGTGGAAGTGGAGGCTATTGCATGATGAGTGACTGCATCATGAGTAGCAGATGCACTTTTTGATGTTGTTTCTGCAGTGGATGTGGTGCAATTGCATCAAAATTGAATGTGTTGTTTGGTATTAGTTATGCATTGGAAATAGATATCATTTCATTATGAGTGTGCTGTTTGGTGTTGTTTCTGCAGTGGAAGTAGAGGCAATTGCATAATGAGTGATTGCACTGCCTGGGGTTGTTTCAGCAGTGAAAGTAGAGGTTATTGCATTATGAGTGATTGAGCATTGTGAATTTCTGCACAGTTTGGGGTTCATCTTGCAGTGGAAGTAGAGGCTATTGCATCATGAGTGACTGCACAGTTTGGGGCTGTTTCTGCAGTGGAAGTAGAGGTTATTGCATCATGAGTGACTGTGCATCATGAGTGGCTACACAGTTTGGGGCTGTTTCTACAGTGGAAGTAAATGCTATTGCATAATGAGTGGCTGCACTGTTTGGGGATGTTTCTGCACTGAAAGTGGAGGCTATTGCATCATGAGTGACTGCACTGCTTGGAGATGTTCCTGCAGTGGACGTAGAAGCTATTCCATCATGAGTGACTGCATTACCTGGTGTTTCAGCAGAGGAAGTAGAGACTATTGCATGAAGAGTGACTGCACTGTTTGGGCTTGTTTTTGCTGTGGAAGTAGAAGCTATTGAATCATGAGCGACGGTGCATCATGAGTGGCTGCTCTGTTTGGGGTTGATTCTGCAGTGGAAGTAGATGCTATTGCATCATGAGTGACTGTACTGTTTGGGGTTGTTTCTGTACTAGTAGTAGAGTCTACTGCATCATGATGGACTGTGCATCATGAGTTTCTGCTCTGTTTGGGGTTCTTCCTGCAGTGGAAGTAGAGGCTGTTGCATTATGAATGACAGCACTATTTGGGGTTGTTTCTACAGTGGAAGTAGATGCTATTGCATCAAGAGTGATTGTGCATCATGAGTGGCTTCAGTGTTTGGGGTTGTTTCTGCACTGAAGGTAGAGTCTATTGCATTATAGGTGACTGCACTGGTTGGGGTTGTTTCTGCTGTGGAAATAGAAACTATTCAGTCAAGAGTGACTGCACCCTCTGAGGTTATTTTTGCAGTATATGCAGAGGCTATTGGACCATGAAAGACTGCATTGTTTGGGGTTGTTTCTGCAGCACAAGTAGAGGCAATTAGATCAAGAGTGAGAGTGCATCATGAGTGGCTGCACTGTTTGGGATTGTTTCTGCAGGGGAAGTAGATTCTATTACATCTTGACTGACTATGCTGTTTGGAGTTGTTTCTGCACTGGAAGTAGAGGCTATTGCCTCATGAGTGACTGCACTGCTTTGGGTTGTTTCTGCAGAGGAAGTAGAGGATATTGCACCACAAGTGACTGCACTGCTTAGATTTGTTTCTGCAGTGGAAGTAGAGGTTATTGCATCTTGAGTGACTGTGCATCGTGAGTTTCTGCAGTGTTTGGGGTTCATCTTGCAGTGGAAGTGGAGGCTATTGCATAATGAGTGACTGCACAGTTTGAGGCTGTTTCTGCATTGGAGGTAGAGGTTATTGCATCATGAGTGACTGTGAATCATGTGTGGCTGCACTCTTTGGGGTTGTTTCTGCTCTGGAAGTAGATGCTATTGCAAAATTAGAGACTGTGCATCATGAGTGGCTGTACTGTTTGCGGATATTTCTGCATTGAAAAAGGAGGCTATTGCATCATGAGTGACCGCACTGCTTGGGGTTGTTGCTGCAGTGGACGTTGAAGCTATTCTGTCAAGAGTGACTGCACTACTTGGTGTTTCTGCAGTGGAAGTAGAGGCTATTGCACCACAAGTGACTGCACTGCTTAGATTTGTTTCTGCAGTGGAAGTAGAGGTTATTGCATCTTGAGTGACTGTGCATCGTGAGTTTCTGCATTGTTTGGGGTTCATCTTGCAGTGGAAGTGGAGGCTATTGCATCATGAGTGACTGCACAGTTTGGGGCTGTTTCTGCATTGGAGGTAGAGGTTATTGCATCATGAGTGACTGTGAATCATGTGTGGCTGCACTCTTTGGGGTTGTTTCTGCTCTGGAAGTAGATGCTAGTGCAAAATGAGAGACTGTGCATCATGAGTGGCTGTACTGTTTGGGGATATTTCTGCATTGAAAAAGGAAGCTATTGCATCATGAGTGACCGCACTGCTTGGGGTTGTTCCTGCAGTAGACGTTGAAGCTATTCTGTCAAGAGTGACTGCACTACTTGGTGTTTCTGCAGTGGAAGTAGAGGCTATTGCATCAACAGTGACTGCACTGTTTGGGGTTGTTTTTGCTGTGAACATAGAGGCTATTGAATCATGAGTCACTGTGCATCATGCATGGCTGCACTGTTTGGGGTCGATTCTGCAGTGGAAGTAGATGCTATTGCATCATGAGTGACTACGCTGTTTGAGGATTTTTTCTGTAGTGGTAGTAGAGTCTACTGCATCATGAGTGACTGTGCATCATGAGTTTCTGCACAGTTTGGGGTTCTTCCTGCAGTTGAAGTAGAAGCTGTTGCATCATGAGTGACTGCACTGCTTGGGGTTGTTTCTGCAGTGGAAGTAGAGGATATTGCACCACAAGTGACTGCACTGCTTAGATTTGTTTCTGCAGTGGAAGTAGAGGTTATTGCATCTTGAGTGACTGTGCATCATGAGTTTCTGCATTGTTTGGGGTTCATCTTGCAGTGGAAGTGGAGGCTATTGCATCATGAGTGACTGCACAGTCTGGGGCTGTTTCTGCATTGGAGGTAGAGGTTATTGCATCATGAGTGACTGTGAATCATGTGTGGCTGCACTCTTTGGTGTTGTTTCTGCTCTGGAAGTAGATGCTATTGCAAAATAAGAGACTGTGCATCATGAGTGGCTGTACTGTTTGGGGTCGATTCTGCAGTGGAAGTAGATGCTATTGCATCATGAATGACTGTGCATCATGAGTTTCTGCACAGTTTGGGGTTCTTCCTGCAGTTGAAGTAGAAGCTGTTGCATCATGAATGACTGCACTGTTTGGGGTTGTTTCTGCAGTGGAAGTAGAGGTTATTGCATCATGCTAGACTGTGCATCATGAGTGGCTGCAATCTTTGGGGTTGTTTCTGCTGTGGAAGTAGATGCTGTAGCAAAATGAGTCACTGTGCATCATGAGTGGCTTCAATGTTGGGGTTGTTTCTGCACTGAAGGTAAAGGCTATTGCATCATGAGTGACTGCTCTGGTTGGGGTTGTTTCTGCTGTGGAGAAAGAAGCTATTTAGTCATGAGTGACTGCACTGTTTGAGGTTATTTCTGCAGTATAAGCAGAGGCTATTGGATAATGGAAGACTGCATTGTTTAGGGTTGGTTCTGAAGTGAAAGTAAAGGCCAATAGATCATGAGTGAGTGTGCATCATGAGTGGATGCACTCTTTGGGATTGTTTCTGCAGGAGAAGTAGATGTTGTATCATCTTGAGTGACAGTGCTGTTTGGGGTTATTTCTGCAATGTATTTAGGAGATATTGCATCATGGGTAACTGTGTATCGTGAGTCACTACACCATTTGGAGTTGTTTATGCAGTGGAAGTAGAGGCTATTGCATCACAAGTGACTGCACTGTTTGGTGTTGTTTCTGCAGTAGAAGTAGAGGCTTTTATATCATGAGTGGCTGCACTGTTTGTTTTTTTTCTTCAGTGGAAGTAGATGCTTTGGAAAATGAGTGGCTGCACTGTTTGGGATTGTTTCTGCACTGGAAGTAGAGGCTATTGCTTCAAGAATGACTGCACTCTTAGAGTTTGTTTCTGCTCTGGAAGTAAAAGCTAATGCATCATGAGTGGATATACTGTTTGAGGGTGTTTCTGCAGTGGAAGTAGATACTATTGCATCATGAGTGACTGCACTGTTTGACATTGTTTCTGCAGTGGAAGTAGAGGCTTTTGCATCATGAGTGACTGTGCATCAAGTGTGGCTGCACTGTTTATGGTTGTTTCTGCAGCGGAAATAGATGCTATTGCATTACTAGTCACCATGTTCTTTGGGGTTCTTCTTGCCATGAAAGGAGAGACTATTGCTCCATAAGTGACTGCACTGCTTGGTTTGTTTCTTCAGTGGAAGTAGATGCTACTGCATAATGAGTGACTGCACTGTTTGAGGATGTTTCTGCATTGATAGTGGAGGCTATTGCATCATGAGTGACTGCACTGTTTGGGGTTATTTCTGCAGTGGAATTAAAGGCTACTGGATCATGAATGACTGTGCATCATGAGTGGCTTCAGTGTTTGGGTTTTTTTCTACACTGAAGGTAGAGGCTATTGCATCATGAGTGACTGCACTGGGTGGGGTTGTTTCTGCTGTGGAAATAGAAGCTATTCAGTCATGAGTGACTGTACTGTTTGAGGTTATTTCTGCAGTATAAGCAGAGGCTTTTGGATTATGGAAGACTGCATTGTTTGGGGTTGTTTCTGCAGTGCAAGTAGAGGCTATTAGTTCAAGAGTGAGTGTGCATCATGATTGGCTGCACTTTTTGGGGTTGTTTCTGCAGTGGAAATAGATGCTATTGCATCATTAGTCACTGTGTTCATTGGGGTTCTTCTATTGTGTAATGAGTGACTGCACTGCTTGGGTTGTTTCTGCAGTGGAAGTAGAGGCTATTGCATCAAGAGTGGCTGCACTATTTGGGGTTGTTTTTACTGTGGAGGTAGAAACCATTGTGTCACAGTTGATGGCACTTTTCTGGTTCATTTCTGCAGTAGAAGTAGATACTATTGCATCATAAGTGGCTGCACTGTTTGAGGTTCTTTCTGCAGTGGAGGTAGAGGCTATTGCATCATGAGTGACTGCTCTATTTGGGGTTATTTCTGCAGCGGAAGTAGAGGCTATTGGATCATGAATGACTGTGCATCTTGAGTAGCTGTACAGTTTAGGGTTGTTTCTGCAGTGAAAGTAGATGCCATTGAATTGGAGTGACTTCACTGTTTGGGGTTATTTCTGCAGTTGAAGTAGAGGCTATTGCATCATGAGTGACTGTGGGTTTTGGGGTTGTTTTTGCAATGGAATAGAGGCTATTGCATCATTAGTGACTGCACTGCTTGGGGATGTTTCTGCAGTGGAAGTAGAGGCTCTTGCATCAAGGGTGGCTGCACTGTTTGGGTTTCTTTTTATCAGTGGAAGTAGAGGCTATTGCCTCACAGGTGGCAGCACTTTTAGATGTTCTTTCTGCTTTAGAAATAGAGACTATTGCATCATAAGTGGCTGCACTGTTTGAGCTTTTTTCTTTACTGGAGGTAGAGGCTGTTGCATCATAAGTGACTGTTCTGTTTGGGGTTGTTTCTGCAGTGGAAATAGATGTTACTCCATCGAGAGTGAGTGCACTGCTTGGAATTGTTTCTACAGAGGAAGTAGAGGTTTTTGCATCATGAGTGACTGTACATCATGAATACCTGCACTCATTCAGGTTTTTCTGCAGTGGAAGTAGATGATTATGCATAATGAGTGACTGCGTTCTTTGTGGTTATCTAAGGAGTGAAAGTAGGTGCTATTGCATCAGGATTGAGTATGCTTCTTGGGGTTGTTTCTGTAGGGGTAGAAGAGGCTACTGCATCATGAGTGACTGTGCATCATGAGTTTCTGCATGGTTTGGGGTTCATCTTGCAGTGGAAGTAGGGGGTATTGCATCATGAGTGACTGTACAGTTTGGGTTTTTTCTGCAGTGGAAGTTGATTCTATTGCATAAAGAACGGCTTCACTGTTTGGGGTTGTTTTTGCTGTGGAAGTAGAAACCATTGCGTCACAGGTGGTGGCACTTTTCTGGTTTGTTTCTGCAGTGGAAGTAGAGACTATTGCATCATAAGTGGCTGCACTGTTTGAGAATCTTTCTGTAGCGCAGGTAGAGGCTATTGCATCATGAGTGACTGCTCTGTTTGGGGATATTTCTGCAGTGGAAGTAGAGGCTAATGGATCATGAATGACTGTGCATCATGAGTGGCTGTGCAGTTTGGGGATGTTTCTGCAGTGAAAGTAGATGCTATTGCATTGGAAGGACTGCACTGCTTGGGGTTATTTCTGCATTAGAAGTAGAGGCTATTGCATCATGAGTGACAGTGTTGTTTGGGGTTGTTTTTGCAATGGAAGTAGAGGCTATTGCATCATGAGTGACTGAACTGTTGGGGTAGTTTCTGCAGTGGAAGTGGAGGCTATAGTATGATGAGTGACTGTATAATGAGTAGCAGATGCACTATTTGGTGTTGTTTCTGCAGTGGAAATGGATGCTATTGCATCAAGTGTGACTACGTTGTTAGGTGCTGTTTCAGCAGTGGAAGTGGATGCTCTTGCATCTAATTGACTATGCTGGTTGTTGTTGTCTCTGAAATGGAAGTAGATGTTATTTCATTATGAGTGACTGTGCTGTTTGGGGTTGTTTCTGCAGTGTAAGTAGAGGCTATTGCATTATGAATAGCAGAGCATCATGAGGAGATGCACAGTTTGATGTTGTTTCTACCGTGGAAGTAGAGGCTATTGCATGATGAGTGACTGCACTGCTTGGGGGTGTTTCTGCAGTGGAATTAGAGGCTCTTGCATCAAGAGTAGCTTCACTGTTTGGGTTTTTTATCTGTAGAAGTAGAGGCTATTGCATCACATGTGGCTGCACTTTCAGAGGTTCCTTCTGCAGCAGAAGTAGAGACTATTGCAGAATAAGTGGCTGCATTTTTTGAGCTTTTTTCTTTAGTGGAGGTAGAGGCTGTTGCATCATAAGTGACTGTTCTGTTTGGGGTTCTTTCTGCAGTGGAAATAGAGGCTATTGGATTAAGAGTGACTGTGCATCATGAGTGGCTGCAATGTTTGGGATTGTTTCTGCAGTGGAAGTAGATGTTATTCCCTCGTGAGTGACTGCACTGCTTGGGGTTGTTTCAACAGAGGAAGTAGAGGTTATTGGATCAAGAGTGACTGTGCATCATGAATAGCTGAACTCTATTTCAGGTTTTTCTGCAGTTGAAGTAGATGATTATGAATATTGAGTGACAGCGTTGTTTGTGGATATCTATGGAGTGAAAGTAGATGCTATTGCATCATGACTGACTATGCTTCTTTGGGTTGTTTCTGTAGGGGTAGTAGAGGCTACTGCATAATGAGTGACTGTGCATCATGAGTGGCTGCACTGTTTGGGGTTGATTCTGCAGTGGAAGTAGATGCTATTGCATCATGAGTGACTGTGCAAGTTGGGGTTGTTTCTGTACTGGTAGTAGAGTCTACTGCATCATGAGTGACAGTGCATCATGAGTTTCTGCACTGTTTGGGGTTCTTCCTGCAGTGGAAGTAGAGGCTATTGCATCATGAATGACTGCACAGTTTGGGGTTGTTTCTATTGTGGAAGTAGAGTGGCTTCAGTATTTTGGGTTGTTTCTGCACTGTAGGTAGAGGCTATTGCATCATGTGTGACTGCACTGGTTGGGGTTGTTTCTGCTGTGGAAATAGAAGCTATTCAGTACTGAGTTACTGCACCATTTGAGGTTTTTTCTGCTGTGTAAGCAGAGGATATTGGATCATGGGAGATTGCATTGTTTGGGGTTGTTTCTGCAGTGCAAGTGGAGGCTATTAGATCATGAGAGAGTGTACATCATGAGTGGCTGCACTGTTTGGGACTGTTTCTGCAAGGGAAGTAGATGCTATTTCATCTTGAGTAACTGCGCTGTTTCAGGTTTTTTCTGCAGTGGAAGTAGAGGCTATTGCATTATGAGTGACTGCACTGCTTGGGGTTGTTTCTGCAGTGGAAGTAGAGGTTATTACATCATGAGTGACTCTGCATCGTGTGTGTCTGCACTGTTTTGGGTTTATCTTGCAGTGAAATTGGAGGCTATTGCCACATGAGTGAGTGCACAGTTTGGGTCTGTTTCTGTAGTAGAAGTAGAGGTTATTGCATCATGAGTGGCTGCACAGTTTGTGGTTATTTCTTCAGTGGAAGTAGATGCTATTGCATAATGAGTGACTGCACTGTTTCTGGCTGTTTCTGCAGTGGATATAGAGGCTATTGCATCATAGTGACTGCACTGCTTGGGGTTGTTTCTGCTGTGGAAATAGAGGTTATTGCATCTTGAGTGACTGTGAACCATGAACAGCTGCACTGTTTCAGGTTTTTCTGCAGTGGAAGTAGATTTTTTTGCATCATGAGTGACTGCATTGTTTGTGGTTATTTATGGAGTGAAAGTAGATGCTATTGCATTGTGAGTGACAGTCCGTTTGGGTTTGTTTCTGTAAGGGTATTAGAGGCTACTACATCATGAGCGACTGCACTGTTTATGGTAGTTTCTTCAGTGGAAGTGGAGGCTATTGCATCATGAGTGACTGAGCATCATGAGTGGCTGCACTGTTTGGGTTTTCTTCTGCAGGGCAAGTAGATGCTATTTCAACATGAGTGACTGTGCATCATGAGTGGCTGCACAGTTTGGGGTTGTTTCTGCCGTGGAAGTGGAGGCTATTGTATGTTGAGTGCCTACACTGCTTGTAGACGTTTCTGCAGTGGAAGTAGAGTCACTTCCATCATGAGTTACTGCACTGCTTGGGGTTGTTTCTGTAGTGGAAGTAGATGCTACTGCATCACATGTGGCTGCACTTTTAGAGGTTCCTTATGCTGTAGAAGTAGAGACTATTGCAGAATAAGTGGCTGCACTGTTTGAGCTTTTTTCTTTAGTGGAGGTAGAGGCTGTTGCATCATAAGTGACTGTTCTGTTTGGGGTTGTTTCTGCAGTGGAAATAGAAGCTATTGGATTAAGAGTGTCTGTGCATCATGAGTGGCTGCACTGTTTGGGATTGTTTCTGCAGTGGAAGTAGATGTTATTCCCTTGTGAGTGACTGCACTGCTTGGGGTTGTTTCAACAGAGGAAGTAGAGGTTATTGCATAATGAGTGACTGTGCATCATGAATAGCTGAACTCTTTCATGTTTTTCTGCAGTTGAAGTAGATGATTATGAATAATGAGTGACAGCGTTGTTTGTGGTTATCTATGGAGTGAAAGTAGATGCTATTGTGTCATGACTGAATATGCTTCTTGGGGTTGTTCCTCTAGGGGTAGTAGAGGCTACTGCATAATGGGTGACTGTGCATCATGAGTGGCTGCACTGTTTGGGGTTGTTTCTGCAGTGCAAGTAGAGGCTATTAGATCATGAGAGAGTGTACATCATGAGTGGCTGCACTGTTTGGGACTGTTTCTGCAGGGGAAGTAGATGCTAATTCATCTTGAGTAACTGCACTGTTTCAGGTTTTTTCTGAAGTGGAAGTAGAGGCAATTGCATCCTGAGTGACTGCATTGCTTGGGGTTGCTTCTGCAGTGGCAGTAGAGGCTATTGCATTATGAGTGTCTGCACTGCTTGGGGTTGTTTCTGCAATGGAAGTAGAGGTTATTGCATCATGAGTGACTCTGCATCGTGTGTGTCTGCACTGCTTTAGGTTTATCCTGCAGTGGAAGTAGAGGTTATTGGATCATGAGTGGCTGCACAGTTTGGGGTTATTTCTTCAGTGGAAGTAGATGCTATTGCATAATGAGTGACTGCACTGTTTCTGGATGTTTCTGCATTGAAAGTGGAGACTATTGCATCATGAGCGACTGCATTTTTTGGGCTGTTTCTGCAGTGGAAGTAGAGGCTATTGCATCATAGTGACTGCACTGCTTGGGGTTGTTTCTGCTGTGGAAATAGAGGTTATTGCATCTTGAGTGACTGTGCACCATGAACAGCTGCACTGTTTCAGGTTTTTCTGCAGTGGAAGTAGATTTTTTTGCATCATGAGTGACTGCATTGTTTGTGGTTATTTATTGAGCGAAAGTAGATGCTATTGCATCATGAGTGAATGTGCTGTTTGGGATTGTTTCTGTACTGGTAGTAGAATCTACTGCATCATGAGAGACTGTGCATCATGAGTTTCTGCACTGTTGGTGTTCTTCCTGCTGTGGAAGTAGAGGCTATTGCATCATGAATGACTGCACGGTTTGTTGTTGTTTCTACAGTGGAAGTAGCAGCTATTGCAACAAGAGTGACTGCATCATGAGTGGCTTCAGTGTTTGGGGTTGTTTCTACACTGAAGGTAGAGCATATTGCATCAAGAGTGACTAGACTGGTTGGGGTTATTTCTGCTGTTGAAATAGAAGCTATTCAGTCATGAGTGACTGCACTGTTTGAGACTTTTTCTGCAGTTTAAGCAGAGGCTATTGGATCAGGGAGACTGCACTGTTTGGTTTTGTTTCTGCAGTGAAAGTAGAGGCTATTAGATCATGAGTGAGTGTGCATTATGAGTTTCTGGTTTATTTGGGGTTGTTTCTGCAGGGGAAGTAGATGCTATTTCATCTTGAGTGACTGTGCTGTTTGGGGTTGTTTCTGCAGTGTATTTAGGGGCTATTGCATCATGGGTGACTGCGTATCATTAGTCACTACACCATTTGAAGTTATTTATGCAGTGGAAGTAGAGGCTTTTGTATCACAAGTGACTGCACTGTTTGGTGTTGTTTCTGCAGTAGAAGTAGAGGCGATTGGATCATGTGTGACTGCACTGTTTTTTTGGTTTTTCTGCAGTGGGAGTAGATGCTTTGCATAATGAGTGGCTGCACTGTTTGGGGTTGTTTCTGCATTGGATGAAGAGGCTATTGCATCATGAGTGACTGCACTCTTTGGGTTTGTTTCTGCTGTGGAAGTAGAAGCTATTGCATGATGACTGGGTATACTGTTTGGGTTTTTTTCTGCAGTAGAAGTAGATACTATTGCTTTATGAGGGACTGCACTGTTTGACATTGATTCTGCCATGGAAGTGGAGGCTTTTGCATCATGAGTGACTGTGCATCATGTGTGGCTGTACTGTTTGGGGTTGTTTCTGCAGTGGAAATAGATGCTATTGCATCATTAGTCACTGTGATCTTTGGGGTTCTTTTTGTCATGAAAGGAGAGATTATTGCCTCATGAGTGACTGCACTGCTTGGGTTGTTTATGCAGTAGAAGTAGAGACTATTGCATCATAAGTGGCTGCACTGTTTGTGGTTCTTTCTGCAGTGGAGGTAGAGGCTATTGCATCATAAGTGACTGCTCTATTTGGGTATATTTCTGCAGTAGAAGTAGTGGCTATTGGATCATGAATGATTGTGCATCATGAGTGGCTGTACAGGTTGGGGATGTTTCTGCAGTGAAAGTAGATGCTATTGCATCAGAAGGACTGCACTGGTTGGGGTTATTTCTGCAGTAGAAGTAGAAGCTATTGCATCATGAGTGACAGTGTTGTTTTGGGTTGTTTTTACAATGGAAGTAGAAGCTATTACATCATGAGTGACTGCCCTGCTGGGGGAGTTTCTGCAGTGGAAGTGGAGACTATTGCATGATGAGTGACTGCATAATGAGTAGCCGATGCACTATTTGGTTTTGTTTCTGCAGTGGAAATGGATGCTATTGCATCAAGAGTGACTGTGTTGTTAGGTGCTGTTTCTGCAATGGAAGAGGATGCTCTTGCATCCAAATTGACTGTGTTGTTTGGTGTTATTTCTGAAGTGGAAGTAGATGTTATGTCATTATGAGTGACTGTGCTGTTTGGGGTTGTTTCTGCAGTGTAAGTAGAGGCTATTGCATTATGAGTAGCAGTGCATCATGAGTAGATTCACAGTTTGGGGGTGTTTCTGCCATGGAAGTGGAGGATATTGCATGATGAGTGACTGCACTACTTGGGGAAGTTTCTGCAGTGGAAGAAGAGGCTCTTCCATCATGAGTGACTGCACTGCTTGGGGTTGTTTCTGTAGTGGAAGTGGAGGCTCTTGCATCAAGAGTGGCTGCACTGTTTGGTTTTTTTTTATCAGTGGAAGTAGAGGCTATTGCATCACATGTGGTGCACTTTCAGAGGTTCCTTCTGCTGTAGAAGTAGAGAATATTGCAGAATAATTGGCTGCACTGTTTGAGCTTTTTTCTTTAGTGGAGGTAGAGGCTGTTGCATCATAAATGACTTTTCTGTTTTGGGTTGTTTCTGCAGTGGAAGTAGAGGCTATTGGATTAAGAGTGACTTTGCATCATGAGTGGCTGCACTGTTTGGGGTTGTTTCTGCAGTGGAAGTAGATGTTTTTCTCTCGTGAGTGACTGCACTGCTTGGATTTTTTTCAACAGAGGAAGTAGAGGTTATTGCACTATGAGTGACTGTGCATCATGTATAGCTGCACTCTTTCAGGTTTTTCTGCAGTAGAAGTAGATGATTATGCATAATGAATGACAGTGTTGTTTGTGGTTATCTATGGAGTGAAAGTAGATGCTATTGCATCATGACTGACTATGCTTCTTGGGGTTGTTTCTGTAGGGGTTGTAGAGGCTACTGCATCGTGAGTGACTGTGCATCATGAGTGGCTGCACTATTTGGGATTGTTTCTGCAGGGGAAGTAGATGATATTTCATCTTGAGTGAATGTGCTGTTCAGGTTGTTTCTGCAGAGGAAGCAGATGCGATTGCATCAAGAGTGAGTGCATTGCTTTGGGCTGTTCCAGCAGTGGTAGCAGAGGCTATTGCATTGGAGTGACTGCATTGCTTGGGGATGTTTCTGCAGTGGAAGTAGAGGCTATTCCATCATGAGTGACTGCACTGCTTGGGGTTGTTTCTGCAGTGGAATTAGAGGCTCTTGCATCAAGGGTGGCTGCAACATTTGGGTTTATTTTTTCAGTGGAAGTAGAGGCTATTGCATCACAGGTGGCTGCACTTTTAGATGTTTTTTCTACTTTAGAAATAGAGTCTATTGCATCATAAGTGGCAGCACTGTTTGAGCTTTTTTCTTTAGAAGAGGTAGAGGCTATTGCATCATACGTGACTGTTCTGTTTGGGGTTGTTTCTGCAGTGGAAGTAGAGGATATTAGATTAAGAGTGACTGTGCATCATGAGTGGCTCCACTGTTTGCAGTTGTTTCTGCAATGGAAATAGATGTTACTCCATTGTGAGTGAGTGCACTGCTTGGAGTTGTTTCTACAGAGGAAGTGGAGGTTATTGCATCATGAGTGACTGTACATCATGAATAGCTGCACTCTTTCAGATTTTTCTGCAGTGGAAGTAGATGATTATGCATAATGGGTGACTGCGCTCTTTCTGGTTATCTATGGAGTGAAAGTAGATGCTATTGCATCATGACTGACTATGCTTCTTGGGGTTGTTTCTGTAGGGGTAGTAGAGGCTACTGCATCATGAGTGACTGTGCATCATGAATTTCTGCATGGTTTGGGGTTCATCTTGCAGTGGAAGTAGGGGGTATTGCATCATGAGTGACTGTACAGTTTGGGTTTTTTTCTGCAGTGGAAGTTGAGCCTATTGCATCATGAGTGACTGAGCATCATGAGTGGCTGCACTCTTTGGGGTTGTTTCTGCTGTGGAAGTAGATGCTTTTGCAAAATGAGTAAATCTGCATCATGAGTGGCTGCACTGATTGGGGTTGTTTCTACAGTGGAAGTAGATGCTTTTGCATAATTAGTGACTGCACTGTTAGGGGATGTTTCTGCATTGAAAGTGGAGGATATTGCATCAAGAGTGACTGCACTGTTTGGGGCTGTTTCTGCAGAGGAAGTTGAGGCTATTGCATCATGAGTGGCTGCACTGTTCATGGGTTTTTCTGCAGTGGAAGTAAATGCTAGTGCATCATGAGTGACTGCAGTGTCAGAGCTTGCTTCTGCAGTGGAAGTAGAGGCTTTTGCATTATGAGCAACTGTGCATCATGAGTGGCTGCTGTGTTTAGGGTAGTTTCTGCATTGAAAGTAGATGCCATTGTATCATGAGTGACTGCACTGCTGGTGTTGTTTCTGCAGTAGAAGTGGAGGATATTGCCACTTTTGACACTGTTCCACATAGAAGATTGATAAATAAGCTGGGTAGGCTCGGGGTGGGTTAGAAGTTGGTCAACTGGGTGGCAAACTGGTTGACAAGCAGAAAATAGAGAGTGGTGGTAAATGGTATACAGTCAGAAGAGATGCAAGTCACAAGTGGGGTACCTCAGGGATCAGTCCTGGGGCCAGTCCTCTTCAACATCTTCATTAGTGACCTTGCAGATGGACTAGAGGGTAAGGCTTGTCTGTTTGCAGATGACTCCAAGATCTGCAACAGAGTAGATGATACAGATGGGGTGGGCAGAATGAGAAGAGATCTGGATAAACTAGCAGAATGGTCAGAAGAGTGGCAACTGGGATTTAATGCAAAGAAGTGCAAAATCATGCACATAGGGAAGAGAAACCCTGAAGCCACCTATAGGCTGGGAGGGGAGTTGCAGCAGTCACAAAGGAAGAAAGAGACTTGGACATCATCATCACTGATGACCTGAAATCATCCAAGCAGACCTCTAAAGCAGTAGGTAAGGCTAGGGGGTGTTAGGGTGTATTAGTAGGGGTATCACAAGTCGTAAGAGGGAGGTAATAATCCCTCTGTGCAAGACACTGGTTAGGCCCCATCTGGAGTACTGCATGCAGTATTGGAGGCCACACCTTCACATGGACATTAACCAAATTGAGGCAGTCCAGAGAAGGGCAACCAAAATGGTGCAGGGACTGCATCAGAAGACATATGAGGACAGATTAACGGAGCTCAATATGTATACCCTTGAGCAAAGGAGGGAGAGAGGTGATATGATCGAGGCATTCAAACACCTTAAGGGCATAAACAAGGTGAAAGAGTCTAACATGTTTAAATGTAAGAAAAATAGCAGGACAATAGGACACAGCATGAGATTAGAGGAGGCCAATTAAGGGGAATGTGGGAAATTATTTTTCACAGAAGAGGTGGTGGATGCATGGAATGACTTACCACAAGAAGTGGTGGCTATGAATACAGTGCAGGGCTTCAAACAGGCATGGGATAGGCATAAGGGAGCAATACAAATGACTATAAATAGATAGGCCACTGACAGAGCAAAGGCCGATGGCACATTTATAAGGTAGAAAAAGAAATGGGCAGACTGGATGGGCCTTGCGGTCCTTATCTGCTGTCAACTTCTATGTTTCTATGTTTCTATATTGCATGATGAGTGACTGCATCATGAGTAGCAGATGCACTATTTGGTGTTTCTGCAGTGGAAGTGGATGCTACTCCATCAAGATTGGTGGCGTTGCTAGGTGCTGTTTCTGCAGTAGAAGCAGCTGCTCTTGCATCAAAATTGACTGTGTTGTTTTTTGTTATTTTTGAAGTGGAAGTAGATGTTATTTCATTACGAGTGACTGTGCTGTTTGGGGTTGTTTCTGCAGAGGAAGTGGAGGCTATTGCATGATGTGTGACTGCATCATGAGTAGCAGATGTCCTTTTTGATGTTGTTTCTGCAGTGGAAGTGGTGCTATTGCATCAAAATTGAATGTGTTGTTTGGTGTTAGTTATGCATTGGAAATAGATATTATTTCATTATGAGTGTGCTGTTTGTAGTTGTTTCTGCAGTGGAAGTAGAGGCTATTGCATCATGAGTGACTGCACAGTTTGGAGCTGTTTCTGCAGTGGAAGTAGAAGTTATTGCATCATGAGTGACTGTGCATCATAAGTGGCTGCACTCTTTGTGGTTGTTTCTGCTGTGGAAGTAGATGCTTTTGCAAAATGATTAAATCTGCATCATGAGTGGCTGCACTGATTGGGGTTGTTTCTACAGTGGAAGTAGATGCTATTGAATAATGAGTGGCTGCACTGTTTGGGGGTGTTTCTGTATTTTAAGTAGAGGCTATTGCATCTTGAGTAACTGCACTGTTTTGGTTTCTTTCTGCACCTGAAGTAGAATCTATTGCATCATGAGTGGCTTTATTGTGTGTGATTGTTTCTGCACTGGAAGTAGATACTATTGCATCATGAGTGCCTGCACTGTTTGACATTATTTCTGCAGTGGAAGAAGAATGTTTTACATCATGAGTGACTGTCATCATGTGTAGCTGCACTCTTTGGGGTTGTTTCTGCAGTAGAAATAGATGCTGTAGCATCATGAGTGACATAGTTGCTTGGGCTTCTTCTTCCCATGGAAGAAGAGGTTATTGCATCATGAGTGACTGCTGTTCTTGGGGATGTTCCTGCAGTGGATGTAGAAGCTATACATCTTGAGTGACTGCACTACCTGGAGCTGTTTCTGCAGTGGAAGTAGACGCTATTGCATCAACAGTGACTGCACTGTTTGGGGTTGTTTTTGCAGTGGCAGTAGAGGCTATTGAATCATGAGTGACTGTGTATCATGAGTGACTGCACTGTTTGCGGTTGATTCTGCAGTGGAACTAGATGCTATTGCATCATGAGTGATTGTGCAGTTTGGGGTTGTTTCTGTACTGTTAGTAGAGTCTTCTGCATCATGAGTGATTGTGCATCATGAATTTCTGCACTGTTTAGGGTTCTTCCTGCAGTGGAAGTAGAGGCTATCACACCATGAATGATTGCACTGTTTGGGGTTGTTTCTACAGAGGAAGTAGATGCTATTGCAAAAAGAGTGACTGTGCATCATAAGTGGCTTCAGTGTTTGGGGATGTTTCTGCACTGAAGATAGAGGCTATTGCATCATGAGTGACTGCACTGGTTGGGGTTGTTTCTGCTGTGGAAATAGAAGTTATTCAGCCATGAGTGACTGCACGGTTTGAGGTTATTTGTGCAGTATAAGCAGAGGCTATTGGATGAGGGAGACTGCATTTTTTGGGGCTGTTTCTGCAATACAAGTAGAGGCTATTAGATCATGAGTGAGTGTGCATCATGAGTGGCTGCAATGTTTGGGGTTGTTTCGGCAGTGGAAGTAGATGCTATTTCATCTTGAGTGACTTTGCCATTTGGGGTGGTTTTTGCAGTGTATTTAGGGGCTATTGCATCATGGGTGACTGTGTATCATGAGTCACTACACCATTTGAAGTTGTTTATGCAGTGGAAGTTGAGCCTATAGCATCACAAGTGACTGCACTGTTTGGTGTTGTTGCAGTAGAAGTAGAGGCTATTGGATCATGTGTGGCTGCATTGTTTGTTTTTTTTCTGCAGTCAGAGTAGATGCTTTGTATAATGAGTTCCTGCACTGTTTGGTGTTGTTTCTGCATTGGAGGAAGAGGCTATTGCATCATGTGTGACTGTACTCTTTGGGTTTGTTTCTGCTGTGGAAGTAGAAGCTATTGCATGATGACTGGGTATACAGTTTGGGGGTGTTTCTGCAGTGGAAGTAGGTACTATTGCTTCATGAGTGACTGCACTGTTTGACATTGGTTCTGCAGTGGAAATAGAGGCTTTTGCATCATGAGTGACTGTGCATAATTTTTGGCTGCACTGTTCTGGGTTGTTTCTGCAGTGGAAGTAGATAGTATTGCATAATTAGTCACTGTGTTCTCTGGGGTTCTCTTGCTGTGAAAGGTGAGACTATTGCATAATGAGTGACTGCTCTGCTTGTGTTGTTTCTGCAGTGGAAGTAGATACTATTGCATCAAGAGTGGCTTCACTGCTTGGGGTTGTTTTTGCTGTGGAAGTAGAAACCATTGTGTCACAGGTGATGGCACTTTTCTGGTTCATTTCTGCAGTAGAAGTAGAGACTATGGCATCATAAGTGGCTGCACTGGTTGAGGTTTTTTCTGCAGTGGAGGTAGAGGCTATTGCATCATAAGTGACTGCTCAATTTGGGTTTATTTCTGCAGTGGAAGTAGAGGCTATTGGATCATGAATGACTGTGCATCATGAGTGGCTGTACACTTTGGTGATGTTTCTGCAGTGAAAGTAGATGCTATTGTATCAGAAGGACTGCACTGCTTGGGGTTATTTCTGCAGTAGAAGTAGAGGCTATTGCATCATGAGTGACTGAGTTGTTTTTGGTTGTTTTTGCATTGGAAGTAGAGGCTGTTGCATCATCAGTGACTGCACTCTTTGGGTTTGTTTCTGCTGTGGAAGCAGAATCTATTGCATCATGAGTGGGTATACAGTTTCTGGATGTTTCTGCAGTGAAAGTAGAAGCTATGCCATCATGAGTGACTGAACTGTTTGACATTGTTTCTGCAGTGGAAGTAGAGGCTTTTGCATCATGAGTGACTGTGCATCATGTGTGGCTGCACTTTTTGGGGTTGTTTCTGCAGTGGAAATAGATGCTATTGCATCATTAGTCACTGTGTTCTTTGGGGTTCTTCTTGCCTTGAAAGGAGAGACTATTGAATAATGAGTGACTGCACTGCTTGGGTTGTTTCTGCAGTGGAAGTAGAGACTATTGCATCAAGAGTGGCTTCACTGCTTGGGGTTGTTTTTGCTGTGGAAGTAGAAACCATTGTGTCACAGGTGATGGCACTTTTCTGGTTCATTTCTGCAGTAGAAGTAAAGACTATTGCATCATAAGTGGCTGCTCTATTTGGGGTTATTTCTGCAGTTCAAGTAGAGGCTATTGGATCATGAATTACTGTGCATCTTGAGTGGCTCTACAGTTTAGGGTTGTTTCTGCAGTGAAAGTAGATGCCATTGCATCGGAGTGACTTCACTGTTTGGGGTTATTTCTGCAGTAGAAGTAGAGGCTATTGCACCACGAGTCACTCTGGGTTTTGGGGTTGTTTTTGCAATGGAATAGAGGCTATTGCATCATTAGTGACTGCACTGCTTGGGGATGTTTCTGCAGTGGAAGTAAAGGCTATCGCATCATGAGTGACTGCACTGGTGGGGTTGTTTCTGCAGAGAAAGTAGATGCTATTGCATCGGAAGGACTGCACTGCTTGGGGTTATTTCTGCAGTAGAAGTAGAGGCTATTGCATCATGAGTGACTGCACTACTGGGGTTATTTCTACAGTGGAAGTGACAGCTTTTGCATGATGAGTGACTGCATCATGAGTAGCAGATGTACTATTTGGTGTTGTTTCTGCAGAGGAAATGGATGCTAATTCATCAAGAGTGACTGCGTAGTTAGGTGCAGTTTCTGCAGTGGAAGTGAATGCTCTTACATCCAAATTGACTGTGTTGTTTGGTGTTATTTCTGAAGTGGAAGTAGATGCTATTTCATTATGAGTGACTGTGCTGTTTGGGGTTGTTTTGCAGTGTAAGTAGAGGCTATTGCATTATGAGGAGCTGCGCATCATGAGTAGATGCACAATTTGGGGTTGTTTCTGCTGTGGAAGTGGAGGCTATTGCATGATGAGTGACTGCACTGCTTGGGGAAGTTTCTGCAGTGGAAGTAGAGGCTCTTCCATCATGAGTGACTGCACTGCTTGGGGTTGTTTCTGTAGTGGAATTAGAGGCTCTTGCATCAAGAATGGCTGCACTGTTTGGATTTTCTTATCAATGGAAGTAGAGGCTATTGCATCACATGTGGCTGCACCTTCAGAGGTTCCTTCTGCTGTAGAAGTACAGACTATTGCAGAATAAGTGGCTGCACTGTTTGATCTTTTTTCTTTAGTGGAGTTAGAGGCTGTTGCATCATAAGAGACTGTTCAGTTTGGGGCTGTTTCTGCAGTGAAAGTAGAGGCTATTGGATTAAGAGTGACTGTGCATCTTGAGTGGCTGCACTGTTTGGGGTTGTTTCTGCAGTGGAAGTAGATGTTATTCCCTAAATAGATGTTTTTCCCTCATGAGTGACTGCACTGATTGATGATGTTTCAAAATATTAAGTACAGGTAATTGCATCATGAGTGACTGTGCATCATGAACAGCTCACTGTTTCAGGTTTTTCTGCAGTGGAAGAAGGTGATTATGCATAATGAGAGGCAGCGTTGTTTGTGGTTATTTATGGAGTGAAAGTAGATGCTATTGCATCATGACTGACTATGCTTCTTGGGTTTGTATCTGTAGGGGTAGTAGAGGCTACTGATCATCAGTGGCTGTGCATCATGAGTTTCTGCACGGTTCGGGGTTCATCTTGCAGTGGAAGTAGAGGGTATTGCATTATGAGTAGATGTGCATCATGAGTAGATGCACAGTTTGGGGTTCTTTCTGCAGTGGAAGAGGAGACTAGTGCATGATGAGTGACTGCACTGCATGGGGAAGTTTCTGCAGTGGAAGTAGAGGCTCTTCCATCATGAGTGACTGCACTGCTTGGGTTTGTTTCTGTAGTGGTAGAAGAGGCTCTTGCATCAAGAGTGGCTGCACTGTTTGGGTTTTTTTTATCAGTTGAAGTAGAGGCTATTTCATCACATGTGGCTGCACCTTCAGAGGTTTCTTCTGCTGTGGAAGTAGAGACTATTGCAGAATAACTGGCTGTATTGTTTGAGCTTTTTTCTTTAGTGGAGGTAGAGGATGTTGCATCATAAGTGATCGTTCTGTTTGGGGTTGTTTCTGCAGTGGAAGTAGAGGCTATTGGATTAAGAGAAACTGTGAATCATGAGTGGCTGCACTTTTGAGGTTGTTTCTGCAGTGGAAGTAGATATTATTCCCTCATGAGTGACTGCACTACTTGGGGTTGTTTCTACAGAGGAAGTAGAGGTTATTGCATCATGAGTGACTATGCTTCTTGGGGTTGTTTCTGTAGGGATAGTAGAGGCTACTGCATCATGAGTAACTCTGCATCATGATTTTCGGCATGGCTTGTGGATCATCTTGCGTGGAAGTAGAGGCTATTGCATCATGAGTGCACAGTTTGGGGCTGTTTCTGCAGTGGAAGTAGAGGTTATTGCATCATGAGTGACTGCATCATGAGTGGCTGCACTCTTTGGGTGTTTCTGCTGTAGAAGTAGATGCTGTTGCAAAATGAGTGACTGTACATCAAGAGTGGCTGCACTGTTTGGGGTTGTTTCTACAGTGGAAGTAGATTTTATTGCATAATGAATGACTGCATTGTTTGGGGATGTTTCTGCATTGATAGTGGAGGCTATTGCTTCATGAGTGACTGCACTGTTTAGGGTTATTTCTGCAGTGGAATTAAAGGCTATTGGATCATGAATGGCTGTGCATCATGAGTGGCTTCAGTGTTTGGGGTTGTTTCTACACTGAAGGTAGAGGCTATTGCGTCATGAGTGACTGCACTGGGTGGGGTTGTTTCTGCTGTGGAAATAGAAGCTATTCAGTCATGAGTGACTGTACTGTTTGAGGTTATTTCTGCAGTATAAGCAGAGGCTTTTGGATTATGGAAGACTGCATTGTTAGGGGTTGTTTCTGCAGGGGAAGTAGAGGCTATTGGATCATGTGTGGCTGCACTGTTTGGGTTTTTTTCTGCAGTGGGAGTAGATGCTTTGCATAATGACTGGCTGCACTGTTTGGGGTTGTTTCTGGATTGGACGAAGAGGCTATTGCATCACGAGTGACTGCACTCTTTGGGTTTGTTTCTGCAGTGGAAGTAGAAGCTATTGCATCATGAGTGGGTATACTGTTTCGGGGTGTTTCTGCAGTGGAAGTAGAGGCTATGGCATCATGAGTGACTGCACTGTTTGACATTGTTTCTGCAGTGGAAGTTGAGTCTTTTGCATCATGAGTGATTGTGCATCATGTGTGGCTGCACTGTTTGGGGTTGTTTTTGCTGTGGAAGTAGAAACCATTGTGTCACAGTTGATGGCACTTTTCTGGTTCATTTCTGCAGTAGAGGTAGAGACTATTGCATTATAAGTAGCTGCACTGTTTGAGGTTCTTCCTGCAGTGGAGGTAGAGGCTATTGCATCATAAGTGACTTCTCTGTTTGGGGATATTTCTGCAGTGGAAGTATAGGCAATTGGATCATGAATGACTGTGCATCCTGAGTGACTTTACAGTTTAGGGTTCTTTCTGCAGTGAAAGTAGATGCCATTGCATTGGAGTGACTTCACTGTTTGGGGTTATTTCTGCAGAAGAAGTAGAGGCTATTGCACCATGAATGACTGTGGGTTTTGGGGTTGTTTTTGCAATGGAATAGAGGCTATTGCATCATTAGTGACTGCACTGCTTGGGGATGTTTCTGCAGTGGAAGTATAGGCTATTATATCATTAGTGATTGCACTGCATGGGGTTATTTCTGCAGTGGAAGTAGAGGATCTTGCATCAAGGGTGGCTGCACTGTTTGGGCTTTTTTTATCAGTGGAAGTAGAGGCTATTGCATCACAGGTGGCTGCACTTTTAGATGTTATTTCTGCTTTAGAAATAGAGACTATTGCATCATAATTCGCTGCACTGTTTGAGCTTTTTTCTTTAGTTGAGGTAGAGGCTGTTGCATCATAAGTGACTGTTCTGTTTGGGGTTGTTTCTGCAGTGGAAATAGATGTTACTGCATCATAAGTGAGTTCACTGCTTGGAGTTGTTTCTACAGAGGAAGTAGAGGTTATTGCATCATGAGTGACAGTTCATCATGAATAGTTGCACTCTTTCAGATTTATCTGCAGTCGAAGTAGATGATTATGCATAATGAGTGACTGTGTTCTTTCTGGTTATCTATGGAGTGAAAGTAGAGGCTATTGTATCATGACTGACTATGCTTCTTGGGGTTGTTTCTGTAGGTGTAGTAGAGGCTACTGCATCATGAGTGACTGCATCATGAGTTTCTGCATTGATTGGTGTTCATCTTGCAGTGGAAGTAGGGGGTATTGCATCAAGAGTGACTGTACAGTTTGGGTTTATTTCTGCAGTGGAAGTTGAGGCTATTGCATCATGAGTGTCTGAGCATCTTGAGTGGCTGCACTCTTTGGGGTTGTTTCTGCTGTGGAAGTAGATGCTTTTGCAAAATGAGTAAATCTGCATCATGAGTGGCTGCACTGTTTGGGGTTGTTTCTACAGTGGAAATAGATGCTATTGCATAATTAGTAACTGCCCTGTTTGGGGATATTTCTGCATTGAAAGTGGAGGCTATTGCATTAAGAGTGACTGCACTGTTTGGGGCTGTTTCTGCAGAGGAAGTAGGGGCTATTGCATCATGAGTAGCTGCACTGTTCGTGGTTGTTTCTGCAGTGGAAGTAAATGCTAATGCATCAGGAGTGACTGCAGTGTCAGGGCTTGCTTCTGCAGTGGAAGTAGAGGCTTTTGCATTATGAGCAACTGTGAATCATGAATGGCTGCTGTGTTTGGGGTATTTTCTGCATTGGAAGTAGATGCTATTGTATCATGAGTTACTGTGTTGTCTGGGGATGTTTCTGAAGTGGAAGTAGAGACTATTGCGTTCGGAGTGACTGCACTACTGGGGTTGTTTCTGCAGTGGAAGTGGAGGATATTGCATTATGAGTGACTGCATCATGAGTAGCAGATGCACTATTTGGTGTTGTTTCTGCAGTGGAAGCGGATGCTATTCCATCAAGATTGATGGCATTGTTAGGTGCTGTTTCTGCAGTGGAAGCGGGTGCTCTTGGATCAAAATTGTGTTATTTTCTGTTATTTTTGAAGTGGAAGTAGATGTTATTTCATTACAAGTGACTGTGCTGTTTGGCTTTGTTGCTGCAGTGGAAGTGGAGGCTATTGCATGATGAGTGACTGCATCATGAGTAGCAGATGCACTTTTTGATGTTGTTTCTGCATTGGAAGTGGTGCTATTATATCAAAATTGAATGTGTTGTTTGGTGTTAGTTATGCATTGGAAATAGATATTATTTCATTATGAGTGTGCTGTTTGGGGTTGTTTCTGCAGTGGAAGTAGAGGCTATTGCATCATAAGTGGCTGCACTGCCTGGGGTAGTTTCTGCAGTGAAAGTAGAGGTTATTGCATCATGAGTGATTGAGCATTGTGAGTTTCTGCACTGTTTGGGGTTCATTTTGCGGTGGACGTAGATGCTATTGCATCATAAGTGACTGCACAGTTTGGGTCTGTTTCTGCAGTGGAAGTAGAGGTTATTGCATCATGAGTAACTGTGCATCATGAGTGGCTGCACTCTTAGGGTTTGTTTCTGCTGTGGAAGTAGATGCAATTGCAAAATGAGTGAATGTGCATCATGAGTGGCTGCACAGTTTGGGGTTGTTTCTGCACTGAAAGTGGAGGCTATTGCATCATGAGTGACTGCACTGCTTGGAGATCTTCCTGCAGTGGACATAGAAGATATTCCATCATGAGTGACTGCACTACCTGGTGCTGTTTCTGCTGAGGAAGTAGAGGCTATTGCATGAAGAGTGACTGCACTGTTTGGTCTTGTTTTTGCTGTGGAGTAGAGGCTATTGAATCATGAGTGATGGTGCATCATAAGTGGCAGCACTGTTTGGGGTTGATTCTGTACTATTAGTGGAGTCTTCTGCATCATGATGGACTGTGTATCATGAGTTTCTGCACTGTTTGGGTTCTTCCTGCAGTGGAAGTATATGCTATTGCATCATGAATAACAGCACTGTATGGGGTTGTTTCTACAGTAGAAGTAGATGCTTTTGCATCAAGAGTGACTGTGCATCATGAGTGGCTTCAGTGTTTGGGGTTGTTTCTGCACTGAAGGTAGAGGCTATTGCATCATGGGTGACTGCACTGGTTGGGGTTGTTTCTGCTGTGGAAATAGAAACTATTCAGTCATGAGTGACTGCACTGTTTGTGGTTATTTCTGCAGTATAAGCAGAGGCTATCGGATCATGAAAGAATGCATTTTTGGGGGTTGTTTCTGCAGCACAAGTATAGGCAATTAGATCAAGAGTGAGTGTGCATCATAAGTGGCTGCACTGTTTGGGATTGTTTCTGCAGGGGAAGTAGATTCTGTTACACCTTGACTGACTGTGCTGTTTGGAGTTGTTTCTGCAGTGGAAGTCGAGGCTATTGCCTCATGAGTGACTTCACTGCTTGGGGTTGTTTCTGCAGAGGAAGTAGAGGATATTGCAGCACAAGTGACTGCACTGTGTAGGGTTGTTTCTGCAGTGGAAGTAGAGGTTATTGCATCATGAGTGACTGTGCATCATGAGTTTCTGCAGTGTTTGGGGTTCATCTTGCTGTGGAAGTGGAGGCTATTGCATCATGAGTGACTGCAGAGTTTGGGGCTGTTTCTGCAGTAGAGATAGAGGTTATTGCATCCTGAGTGACTGTGCATCATATGTGGCTGCACTCTTTGGGGTTGTTTCTGCTCTGGAAGTAGATGCTATTGCAAAATGAGTGACTGTGCAGCATGAGTGGCTGAACTGTTTGTTGATATTTCTGCATTGAAAGAGGAGGCTATTGCATCATGAGTGACTGTACTGCTTGGGGTTGTTCCTGCAGTGGACGTAGAAGCTATTCCGTCATGAGTGACTGCAGTACCTGGTGTTATTTCTGCAGTGGAAGTAGAGGCTATTGCATCAAGAGTGACTGCGCTGTTTGGGGTTGTTTTTGCTGTGGATGTAGAGGCTATGGAATCATGAGTGACTGTGCATCATGAGTGGCTGCACTGTTTGGGGTCGATTCTGCATTGGAAGTAGATGCTATTGCATCATGAGTGACTGTGCTGTTTGGGGTTGTTTCTGCAGTGGAAGTAGAGGTTATTGCATCATGAGTGACTGTGCACCATGAGTGGCTGCACACTTTGGTGTTGTTTCTGCTGTGGAAGTAGATGCTATAGCAAAATAAGTGACTGTGCATCATGACTGGCTTCAGTGTTTGGGGTTGTTTCTGCACTGAACGTAGAGTCTGTTGCATCATGAGTGACTGCACTGGTTGGGGTTGTTTCTGCTGTGGAAAAAGAAGCTATTTAGTCATGAGTGACTGCACTGATTGAGGTTATTTCTGCGGTATAAGCAGAGGCTATTGGATCATGGAAGACTGCATTTTTTGGGGTTGGTTCTGCTGTGCAAGTAGAGGCCATTAGATCATGAGTGAGTGTGCATCTTGAGTGGCTGCACTGTTTGGGATTGTTTCTGCAGGAGAAGTAGATGCTGTTTCATCTTGAGTGACTGTGCTGTTTGCGGTTGTTTCTGCAATGTATTTAGGAGATGTTGCATCATGGGTGACTGTGTATCATGAGTCACTACACCATTTGGAGTTGTTTATGCAGTGGAAGTTGAGGCTATTGCATCACAAATGACTGCACTGTTTGGTGTTGTTTCTGCAGTAGAAGTAGAGGCTATTGGATCATGTGTGGCTGCATTATTTGCTTTTTTTCTGCAGTGGGAGTAGATGCTTTGCATAATGAGTGGCTGCACTGTTTGGTGTTGTTTCTGCATTGGATGAAGAGGCTATTGCTTCATGAGTGGCTGCACTCTTTGGGTTTGTTTCTGCTGTGGAAGTAGAAGCTATTGCATGATGACTGGGTGTACAGTTTAGCAGTGTTTCTGCAGTGGAAGTAGATACTATTGCTTCATGAGTGACTGCACTGTTTAACATTGGTTCTGCAGTGGAAATAGAGGCTTTTGCATCATGAGTGACTGTGCATCATTTATGGCTGCATTGTTTGGGTTTGTTTCTGCAGTGGAATTAGATGCTATTGCATCATTAGTCACTGTGTTCTTTGGGGTTCTTCTTGCCGTGAAAGGAGAGACTATTGCATAATGAGTGACTGCTCTGCTTGGGTTGTTTCTGCAGTGGAATTAGAGGCTATTGCATCAAGAGTGGCTTCACTGTTTGGGGTTGTTTTTGCTGTGAAAGTAGAAACCATTGTGTCACAGGTGATGGGACTTTTCTGGTTCATTTCTGCAGTAGAAGTAGAGACTATGGCATCATAAGTGGCTGCACTCATTGAGGTTCTTTCTGCAGTGGAGGTAGAGGCTATTGCATCATAAGTGACTGCTCTATTTGGAGTTATTTCTGCAGTGGAAGTAGAGGCTATTGGATAATAAATGACTGTGCATCATGAGTGGCTGTACAGTTTGGGGATGTTTCTGCAGTGAAAGTAGATGCTATTGCATTGGTAGGACTGCACTGCTTGGTTTTTTTCTGCAGTAGAAGTAGAGGCTATTGCATCATGAGTGACTGTGTTGTTTTTGGTTGGTTTTGCAATGGAAGTAGAGGCTATTGCATCATGAGTGACTGCACTGCTGGGGTTGTTTCTGCAGTGGAAATGATGGCTTTTGCATGATGAGTGACTGCATCATGAGTAGCAGATGCACTATATGGTGTTGTTTCTGCAGAGGAAATGGATGCTATTTCATCAAGAGTGACTGCTTAGTTAGGTTCAGTTTCTGCAGTGGAAGTGGATACTCTTGCATCCAAATTGACTGTGTCGTTTGGTCTTATTTCTGAAG
This sequence comes from Neoceratodus forsteri, assembly GCA_016271365.2. Lineage (NCBI taxonomy): Eukaryota > Metazoa > Chordata > Ceratodontiformes > Ceratodontidae > Neoceratodus > Neoceratodus forsteri. The sequence goes on from CM028130.1 coordinate 869,018,558, forward strand.
TGGAAGTAGATGTTATTTCATTGTGAGTGACTGTGCTGTTTTGGGGTTGTTTCTGCAGTGTAAGTAGAGACTATTACATTATGAGGAGCTAGGCATCATGAGTAGATGCATAGTTTGGGGTTGCTTCTGCCATGGAAGTGGAGGCTATTGCATGATGAGTGACTGCACTGCTTGAGGAAGTTTCTGCAGTGGAAGTAGAGGCTCTTCCATCATGAGTGACTGCACTGCTTGGGGTTGTTTCTGTAGTGGAAGTAGAGGCTCTTGCATCAAGAGTGGCTTCACTGTTTGGGTTTTTTTATCAGTGGAAGTAGAGGCTATTGTATCACATGTGGCTGCACTTTCAGAGGTTCCTTCTGCTGTAGAAGTAGAGACTATTGCAGAATAAGTGTCTGCACTGTTTGATCTTTTTTCTTTAGTGGAGGTAGAGGTTGTTGCATCATAAGTGACTATTCTGTTTGGGGTTATTTCTGCAGTGAAAGTACAGGCTATTGGATTAAGAGTGACTGTGCATCTTGAGTGGCTGCACTGTTTGGGGTTGTTTCTGCAGTGGAAGTAGATGTTATTCCCTCATGAGTGACTGCACTGATTGGGTTTGTTTCAAAATATTAAGTAGAGGTTATTGCCTCATGAGTGACTGTGCATCATAAATAGCTCACTCTTTCAGGTTTTTCTGTAGTGGAAGAAGATGATTATGCATAATGAGTGGCAGCGTTGTTTGTGGTTATCTATGGAGTGAAAGTAGATGCTGTTGCATCATGACTGACTATGCTTCTTGGGGTTGTTTCTGTAGGGGTGGTAGAGGCTACTGATCATGAGTGACTGTGCATCATGAGTTTCTGCATGGTTCAGGGTTCATCTTGCAGTGGAAGTAGAGGGTATTGCATCATGAACGACTGTGCAGTTTGAGGTTGTTTCTGCAGTGTAAGTAGAGGCTATTGCATTATGAGTAGCTGCGCATCATGAGTAGATGCACAGTTTGGGGTTGTTTCTGCCGTGGAAGAGGAGGCTATTGCATGATGAGTGACAGCACTGCTTGGGGAAGTTTCTGCAGTGGAAGTAGAGGCTCTTCCATCATGAGTGACTGCACTGCTTGGGTTTGTTTCTGTAGTGGAAGAAGAGGCTCTTGCATCAAGAGTGGCTACACTGTTTGGTTTTTTTTATTAGTTGAAGTAGAAGCTATTGCATCACATGTGGATGCACCTTAAGAGGTTCCTTCTGCTATAGAAGTAGATACTATTGCAGAATAACTAGCTGCACTGTTTGAACTTTTTTCTTTAGTGTAGTTAGAGGCTGTTGCATCATAAATGACTGTTCTGTTTGGGGTTGTTTCTGCAGTGGAAGTAGAGGCTATTGGATTAAGAGAGACTGTGCATCATGAGTGGCTGCACTTTTTGTGGTTGTTTCTGCAGTGGAAGTAGATGTTATTCCCTCGTGAGTGACTGCACTGCTTGGGGATGTTTCTTCAGAGGAAGTAGAGGTTGTTGCATCATGAGTGACTATGCTTCTTGGGGTTGTTTCTGTAGGGGTAGTAGAGGCTACTGCATCATGATTAACTGTGCATCATGAGTTTCTGCACGGTTTGCGGATCATCTTGCCGTGGAAGTAGAGGCTATTGCATCATGAGTGACTGCACAGTTTGGGGCTGTTTCTGCAGTGGAAGTAGAGGTTATTGCATCATGAGTGACTGTGCATCATGAGTGGCTGCACTCTTTGGGGTTGTTTCTGCTGTGGAAGTAGATGCTATTGCAAAATGAGTGACTGTACATCAGGAGTAGCTGCACTGTTTGGGGTTGTTTCTACAGTGGAAGTAGATTATATTGCATAATGAGTGACTGCATTGTTTGGGGATGTTTCTGCATTGATAGTGGAGGCTATTGCATCATGAGTGACTGCACTGTTTGGGGTTATTTCTGCAGTGGAATTAAAGGCTATTGGATCATGAATGGCTGTGCATCATGAGCGGCTTCAGTGTTTGGGGTTGTTTCTACACTGAAGGTAGAGGCTATTGCATCATGAGTGACTGCACTGGGTGGGGTTGTTTCTGCTGTGGAAATAGAAACTATTCAGTCATGAGTGACTGTACTGTTTGAGGTTATTTCTGCAGTATAAGCAGAGGCTTTTGGATTATGGAATACTGCATTGTTTGGGGTTGTTTCTGCTGTGCAAGTAGAGGCTATTAGATCAAGAGTGAGTGTGCATCCTGATTGGCTGCACTGTTTGGGGTTGTTTCTGCAGAGGAAGTAGATGCTATTTCATCTTGAGTGACTGTAATGTTTGGATTTGTTTCTGCAGTGTATTTACGGGCTATTTCATCATGGGTGACTGCCTATCATGAGTCACTACTCCATTTGGAGTTGTTTATGCAGTAGAAGTAGAGGCTATTGGGAGTCACGTGATAAGCCAGCTTGGGTAAGACGTGTCTCTCGCTCCTCCGAGCCCCAAGCATCTATATTTAGCTTAAAGTACCCGATTTTGGTGGCGTTTTGAGCTCGCCTTTGTTTTAGTGTACAGCTGGGAGCACCGAGTGGTCTGTGGGGCGGTGCAAATTCCTGTTTGCAGTGCGGCGAGGAAATACATTGGTAAGCCTGTGAGAATGAGTCGGGGTAGGCCAAGCCCGACCTGGAGTGATTGATGGAGACCGAGATTGTAGCTCCACTGACGGGGCATGCTCCAGCGTCTAAGAGGCTGAAGCCCCACTCCCCCACCAATCTGGAGCAGGGTGAAGTGCTCACTACAGAAGGAGGTTCGGGAGTCACTACTGAGGACATCAAAGAGATTAAGTCCCTGCTGCAAGGTTTGGTAGTCGACTTTGCCGAAGTGAAACCGGCGTTACACTCACTGGCCCAGAGGATGAACAACGCAGAGGCCAGGATTGCTTCACAAGAAAGAAAAGTCACCACTTTAGACCAGAAGATGGTGGTGCTTCGGAAAAAGGTTAAAAAACAAGAGGAAAGGCTGGAGGATCAAGAAGCAAGAAATCGCAGAAACAATTTAATATTAGCGGGGCTACCAAAGAGATCAGAAGGTCCAGATTGTGTTGCATTTGTACAAGAGCTGCTTTTGAAAATGTTTGGCCCTTCGCCATTTGGGGAAGGGTACAATTTGGAGCGGGCTCATCGTGCATTGAGGGAGGACCCGCCGCCAGGGGCCAGACCGAGAGTGATAATTATGAGGTTCCTAAATTACAAGGAGAAGTCACATGTACTCCAGATGTTTAAGCAAAAGAAGCCATTGCAGTGGAATGGAGCCTCAGTTTGGTTCTTCCAGGATCTGGTTCCAGGGGTTAGAGAGAAGCAAAAAGAATATGGAGATATTAAGAAGAAGCTCTATCTGGCTGGTATAAAATTTTAGCTTCTTTATCCAGCTACATTAATGGTGAAACTGTCTTCGGGGGAAAATAAATTCTTAACAGCAAAAGACTCATGGGATGGACTTTGTGTCGATCTTCCGGATCTCTTCAAAGGCTCAACCTGAAGATGTCCTCTGTGTGAGGGCAGGACTCATTCGGACTTAGTGGGAGGAAGCTCTTTGGCCATTTATAGTGCTGGGTTGGATTAAGTTGGCCTCGGCCAGAAAAGGATGCATTTAAATAAAGACTGGGGTTTGGCTCTAGAAGGGCCCCTGTGGTGGGAGGGGGAAGGGGTGGGTGGTTGGGTGGGGAGGCTGGGAGAGGTCAGGAGGACCCAGGGCTGTCTCAGGGGTAACATGTGGGTTATAAGGGAGCTGTCTTGGGTTGTAAAGGGCCGGGTTTACTTTAAGGTTTGACTAAATAGACTTATTGGGGGAAAGGGATGTAACAAGGAAAGTAGTGGGCTCAGAAAATATTAAGGGAGGGAGCTCCAAGGGAGAGCTATGGACTGCTGCTGGAAGCACTGCCTGAGATTGTTTGACTATTCAATCTGTATGGAAACTGGACTTGCTGTCTATTGCTAGTTTTTTTTTTTTTTATGTTTTAGCTCTCCCTGGAGTAATGGATTTTCTCGGGGCAACTTTCTAGTAACGGCTACTGCTCAGATTCTTGGGTTCTGTTAGGGAGTTTGGGGGCCACATTGCGGGTTCCTATAAATTAAGTGGGGCTCTGGGGGGATGAGGAAAGTGGTTCATCCACGACTCATTGAGATATGGTGGGTCAGTCTTGGGACCGGGGGAAAGTGGGGGGGTGGGGAGAGGAGATAGAGAGAGTCCCAACCCGGGAAACTGTGGGAGTGGATCCTAGCTAATCTGCGTTCAGGTTTGGTTATCTAGTAGTGCACTTGTTACATGGCAATTTGTAATATTATTTCCTGGAATGTCAAAGGTCTAAGGGACCGAAATAAAAGATTGACAATCCTGAGGTACATCGAACAGCAAGGAGCTCACATTGCAGCTCTACAAGAAACACATTTATTGTCGGACGAGGTGGAGTGTTTAAAAAAGCACTGTGTAGGCCAGGTTTATGGGGAGGGTCGAGAGAGAGCATCGGGGGGGTCACAATTTTAATAAATAGGTCGTGGTCCCTTGAGGTCAATCAGGTGGTAACCCGCAGGATGGCAGGAGTTTTGTGAGGGCAACTTACACGGGCAGGCGGTTGTGGTGGCGTCATTTATGGGCCAACTCCACCGACCCTGAATTTTTGCCTCTATAGAAGAAAATATTGCAATGTTCCCATCATTGTCACTGATATTAGCAGGTGATTGGAATCTCTGTTTGACAACAAAAGAGACAGGAGACCTCCTGGTAAGGGCCCTGGATCTAGAGCCCAGGCAGCTTGGCTAGGTTTTAGAAGTGGCAGGCTTGAGTGACCCAGCTAATTTGTTTGGGGATGGGAGTTCTAAGATGACATTTTATTCAGCGCCTCATAGGGTTCATACTAGATAGATTTTTTTGGTCAACAAGGAAGCGCTTAGGGGATCAGAGCCTTCTGACTGAAGGTAGAACTCTCTCCGATCATTCCTTGATTCGGATTCAATGGGAACCAAAATTGCTGCCTACAAGGCCTTTCAGGTGGAGGCTGCAAGATTGGCTATTAACATCAGAAAGGAGAAGGGAAGAGCTTGAGGGGGCTCTGCAGGAAATCATTGGGGTACAAATACTCACATTGACAAATAAGAAATTAGCTTGGCCCACATGTAAATTCCTGTATTCTATGGCTGCTAAAGTGCTTGCTGACAAAGTGAGAGTGATTAGAAAGGTGAAAGAGGAATTTTTAGAGGCTGCTATTAGTTCTCTATCACAACAAGAAGGGACCTCAGAGGAAATAGATATGGAGCTTAAAAGTTTAAGGAGGGATATCTCAGAGATTCTGTATGGCAAGACTGAATTTTGGCTAAATAAGATTAAGGCTAAGTATCTCCTTCAGGGGGATGTGCCGGGGTGCCTTTTAGCGGTGAGGATTAAGGAATGGGAAGCCTCCAGGACTATCAGCTCGATTTTTCCTGAGGGAAGATTAAAAACGGATCCCCAGGATATAGCTGAGGCTTTTGCTTCTTTCTTTGAGGAAGTATATCAGGAATCCTCGGGGGACAGGGAGATAAGACAGTATCTAGAACGTATTCAACTTCCAACTTTGGACCCTACCTGGCTAAGAACCTGGAGGCCCCAATAACTTCCTCTGAGATTATAGAGGTGGTCCGTCCTCCCTTCAGGGAAATTCTGGGGCCCGACGTTTAACGCAAATTTTATCAAACCCATATCCAGTCTATTCTCCCAATTTTAAAGGAATTTTTCATACTATTATGCGGAGGGTATTAATCATCTTCCCATATACCAAGCATATTTTACTAATACCCAAACCTGATAAGTCGAGGATGCCATGAAGCTATAGGCCTATATTGCTGATAAATCAAGATATCAAGATACTTACAAAGATACTGGCCAACAGGATAATTAAGGTAGCTCCAAATTTAATCAGCCAGGAACAGGTTGGTTTTATGCCGGGCGAGGGCATTAGATGCACTTGGAAATTACATCATATTATAAATTTGCCTCAGGCTCTGGGATTCCCTTGGCCCTGATCTCCTAGATGCTGAAAAGCCTTCGACCGAGTCTCCCATTCCTTTTGTTTAGAACAATGGAAAATGGGTTCCCAGAGGGTTTGATTAGGGGCATCAAGAACTTGTATGCAGCGCCCACGGCTAGAATACTATGTAATGGCTATCTTTCAAGAGAATTTCAGTTAAAAAATGGTACTCAGCAAGGTGCCCTTTATCACCGATTTTGTTCAACATCTATTTAGAGCCCCTATTAAGGTCAATCAGCAGGGAGGTCAGGGTCCAGGGAATTGGGATTGGCAACATGGAGCTTAAGTTTTCTGTTTTTGCAGATGACATTTTGGTCCACCTTCAAGATCCAGTTTCTTCTTTTAGTTATGTTAGGGAAATTATAGAACAGTATGCTAGGGTATCAAACTATAAACTGAACCTTGCTAAAACACAAATTCTACCCCTGACTCCGCATGTATTTAGGGCAGATTTCACTTCCATGGGGGTTCAGTGGAATAAGGATAAGTTAAAATATCTGGGTATTTGGATCACTGCGGATCAGACAGTGGGTGCGGATACTAATATGGGAGGAATTATTTCGGAGATCTCAGGGGATGTCGTAAGGTGGAGCAAGCTGCCTCTGAACTTTGCAGCAAGATTAGGTATTATTAAGATGAATATTCTGCCGAGGTTGTTGTACCCGATCTACTTGGCTCCTTATGTCATCCCGGCAAAATGGTTTAAGGTTATTAGGAAATTGGTGTTGGGTTTTCTATGGGGTAATAAACCCACTAGGATTAAGTATAGAGTCCTGTGTAGGTCCTTCGAAGAGGGTGGAATCAAATTGCCTGATCTTCAGGCTTATTATGTAGCAGGCCAGTTGGGTCTGATGGCTCAATGGGCAAGGGACCTGGAAGGGGGAGAATACCAATCGGTTTGGTTACAACTTGAAAGGAAGTGGTTGAAGGATATAAATTATTCACCTGAATCATTACTATATGCTGAGCCTAAAGCGGTGCAATGTAAGGCCGAGGAAGGGAACCCTATTAGGAAGTCTCTGGAAGCCTGGTGGGCATTCCTTACCCTGGGGCAAAGAAACTCTCAGGCCAAATCTCGGGATCAGCCTATTTTAAGGAACCCCAGTTTGACTATTGGAGGCCAGGTGCTTGGCCAGAGGTGGGTCAGTTATTTGGAAGGTCTTGCTTTGAGAGATATGTAGCAGAATGGGAGAGTTTGGTTGCCACCACAATGTGAGGCTCTGCCCTTTTTTCAAAGGTTACAGCTCAAACAAATGATTGCGGGGCTTCGAGGGGGAAAGGGGGAGTTCACAGATAGCTTCCTTTTGTGGGAGTGTCTGCAAGGTGCTGTCAGTAGAACTGGCTTACTCTCACAGGTATATAAGCTACTCTTGAACTCCCGTAGTGATAGTGACTTAATTTCTATTGATTATTGGGATAAAACATTGACTCCTAGGCTTAACTGGAGTTCTATTTGGAAAGCTATTAAATATTTAGTCATCCCCAAGTACAGAATCACACAGACCTTGGTAGTTCACAATTCTTTCTATACACCTGCTAAACTTGCTTCGAGGGGTCTGAGGCCGACTGATCTTTGTTTCAGATGTGAAAAAGTAAGAGGGGACCTGTTACATATCTTATGGAGCTGTGAAAAAATTCATCTGTTATGGGACGAGATTAGACAGGGACTTGACCCCAGCCTGGGATATTATGACTATGTTACACCTGAGATTTGTGTATTAGGGACTACTCCCTTATTGAGGGTAACCGCCCAAGGTTTCACTTAGCTTTAATGGGATCATTAGTTAAAGCGTTTATTTTAAGCCATTGGAAGGATGGCCAGATATATTTATATGAGCATTGGGTGAAGGATTTATTGAGGTCGCTGGCTAGGATCAAAAACCATCTTATGTCTGAAGGCAGACAGGTGGTGTATGTTAAAAGGTGGGCTAGCTTAGAGGCAGCTTGCCTATAGCCTGATTTGAGCCTGAATAGAGGCCTGTATGTGCTAGGAAGCTGCTTCGCCACATTTGGTGGAGTGGGATGTGGTACCAAGGGGTTGTCATAAGGCATATTGGGACTTTGTTTTTACTAATAGGTCTCTATAGATTGAGGTATTATTAGTGGGATTGAGTAGGAGTTTTATTTAACTGAATGGAACGAGATCTAACGAGGAATGATAGTTGGGGGTGGTTAATCCCTTGGTTTGGGACTCTCTCTCTCATAGGTGCTCTGGATACCAGGGATTGAGCAGGTTTGACTTTAAATTGAGATGCTTGGTGTTCTTTTTTTCTTTTTTTCGAAAAATGAGGGTGGGTAATTAGTGTAGTGAGACTCTGAGGGTTAGTAGTGTATTATTTACTAGCAACTGCTATTTAGCTAGCTGTTTTGGGTCATTACTTAACTGTGGGCAAAGTTTTTGGGTGGGTATCCAGTGGGTTTGTAAATAGGGATTGTACATAGTTTGCACACTCAGTTTTCGGAGTGTGCACCCGAGATTCCGGGTTTATGTGTTTGTATGTCTCACTAATTTTGGAAAATAAATAAACCTTTTCTTTAAAAAAAAAGAAGTAGAGGCTATTGTATCACAAGTGATTGCACTGTTTGGTGTTGTTACTGCAGTAGAAGTAGAGGCTATTGGATCATGTGTGGCTGCACTGTCTGGGTTTTTTTCTGCAGTGGTAGTAGATGCTTTGCATAATGACTGGCTACACTGTTTGGGGTTGTTTCTGGATTGGACGAAGAGGCTATTGCATCATGAATGACTGCACTCTTTGGGTTTGTTTCTGCTGTGGAAGTAGAAGCTATTGCATAATGAGTGGGTATACTGTTTCAGGGTGTTTCTGCAGTGGAAGTAGAGGCTATGGCATCATGAGTGACTGCACTGTTTGACATTGTTTCTGCAGTGGAAGTAGAGGCTTTTGCATCATGAGTGACTGTGCATCATGTGTGGCTGCACTTTTTGGGGTTGTTTCTGCAGTGGAAATAGATGCTATTGCATCATTAGTCACTGTGTTCTTTGGGGTTCTTCTTGCCATGAAAGGAGAGACTATTGCATAATGAGTGACTGCACTGCTTGGGTTGTTTCTGCAGTGGAAGTAGAGGCTATTGCATCAAGAGTGGCTGCAGGGGGGTGCTAATGAGCAGCTAACGGAGAAGTCGCATTTCCCACTAGCTCCATCAAAACAGCCAGATAATTCAATTAATAAATAGAGTTTATCACCCCCTGGAGCCAGTAAAAGGTGCCATTGAGTGGGGGAAGGTGCAATGGATGAGTATTTAACTTCGATGCCATCAAAAAATCAGAAGGCAACCGGAAAAGCGGCGAAGAAAGGGTCGGCAGACCCTGGAGGAGGAGAGAATGTAGGCCTGGTGTCTCTCTCGGCGGTGGAGGTGGCAGCCTTGGGGAAGGAGCTCACAGGGCAGGTAATCGCAACCCTTGAGCCAAGGCTGATAAAACTGGAGGATAAACTGGATGGGAAGTTGCAGGAGGTTATTGACCAGCAGGTACAACAAAATTCTTGGCTAGCAGAGGCTGAAGAATGGATCTCCAGGCTGGAGGATGAGCTTATGGCAGCCCCAGGCCAAATTTACGTGCTACAGAAGGAGTTAGAGGAGTTCAAAGAAGCTTTTGATTACCAGGAGAATTACCACAGGTGGCTAAATCTATGGCTTATAGGGATCCTGGAAGGTATGGAGGGGAAGGATGCCCTTGATTTTTGCAGCAGGGTCCTGCCAGAACTGTTGGGGCTGAAAGTAAAAAATGGCAAATTTAAACTGGAGCGTGCACATAGGGTGGTTTTGCCATGGCCTACTGCAGACCAACCTCCAAGGCAGATAGTTATGCGCTTTCACAACTTCCAAGACTGAGAAGCGCTATTAAGGGCTTACAGATCTCAAGATACTCTGCAATATCAGGGTCACAGATTATTCCTGTCGCAGGATTACTCTGCACGCTTGTTAAGGAAAAGGAAGGTGTTTAATGGGCTGATGGCGCAGTTGAGAAGTCTCAAAGTGGAAAACTTCCTAGTGTACCCTGCCACTCTCAGAATAAAACACGAAGGAGTGACATACTCCTTCTGGGAGCTCGAGAAGGCAGAGGTATTCATGAAGGGGATGAAGAAAAGAGTAAGCTGAATGGCGATGAGGAGTATGAGTCTGGGAAGGATGGAGGTTCACCGAAAGAGTTCCTATTTTTGGATGGGATCACTGTGTTGGATAAACTTGGTTTTTTGCTTGGCTACAGAGCGGGGACTGAATTGAACTGAGTTGGAAGTGTTCGAGACTTGTTTTGGGTTTGGCGCCATTGCGCCTTTAGTCCTTCTCTACCTTTTTCCTCCTCAAGGAGATCGTATCCCTGGAAGTGTCGGCTATGGACCTAGATAAGGGGGTGGATATGCTCCCATCCACATTTGGAAGAGGACTGTCTTTCTCTAACAACAGACTCTGTGGGTGGACTCCAGACGAATGGCAGGGAGAGAAGCCTCGCTGCAGCTGAGGTAGGAGGCGGGAGGCCTAGCTGTTAGGCGAGATACTAGCCCCCACGCCCTTCCTCTTATATTATTATCTGGATCTGGAGTGACATTGAATGTGATATTGCAGGAGGGGTGTATGGATATGGGGGGTGAATCAAAGGTTTCGGATGCAGTTTAAAATTAAAAAGGTGGAGGGGGGGACGAGGGGGTTAGTTGGGGGTGGTGAGCAGTTGTTATTAAATAGAGTAGGGTGGCTTTCTGGGAGGTGTTAGGACTTGCCTGAGAGTCTCTTGGGGGGGTGATGGAAAAGTTCAAAGGAACGGAAGCCAAAGCCAAGGTACAGGGACTAGGACAGTAAATGTAGCAGCTGGATGAGATATGGAGTTAGGTAAAGGGAGGGGGAAGGATCGGGAGATATCCGGAAGTAGAAGCAGGGACACAAATAGAGTGGGAGATGGAGGTCAATGGAGCTCACAGGGAAGGGATAACTCTGGAGGAAGGAAAACTGGCTGTGGAGGGGGGCAGCGAGACAAGCATCTCGGTTATGGGGTTGAGAGATTATTCTGCAATATTTCCAAATGAACACTTGTGCTATGTTAGCAACTAGTGTTATAGGAGGAAGGAAGGAGTGGAGAGGCTATGAAGGAGGGGAGGAGATGGAGGGGAGGGGGGAAGAGGAGGTTGGGGTAGACTAGGAACTGATGTTAGAATAGAGAGTATAGTTAGTTTTTATGTTTGCAGTGTATTTACCCGGTGGTGTGTGTGGTGTAGTAGTCGAGTGTGCAGACAATGGGGAAAAAAGTACAAAAAGATGCTAGTGTGTCTTATGAATATGTGGCTATGTATAATGCAATACCAAATGTTAATAATGTCCTTTAAAAAATGGAAAGTAACATGAAGAGGGATGGGTGACACAGGAAACCTGAATGTGATATCCTGGAATGTGAGGGGAATAGTGAGCCCAGTGAAGAGGACTGCGCTTCTGACAGTGCTTAGGCATAAGGGGGCACAAGTAGCCATGCTACAAGAGACACACCTGACAGAAGCGGAGCATGCCAAACTGGTGTGGAATTGGGTCGGGAAGTGTTTTGAGGCCTCCTATTCTTCGCATAAAAGGGGAGTAGCAGTACTATTGCATAAGAATCTGCTCTTTGAGGTTAAAAGAGTGGTGCATGACCCCAAGGAAGGCAGATATATTTTTGTCACTAGGGTCTGGAGGGAGGAGACATTTACCTTTGGGTGTGTCTATGCACCGGCAGTGTATGACCCTATTTTTTATTCCTCTTTGCTGGGCCTGCTTACTAGAGAGCAATTTCCGGGACTCATTATGGGAGGGGATTTTAACTGGACAATGGATGCAAAGATGGATCACTCGGAGGGAAAGGGAAGGGCAACAGAGGCTATGGGTCAGTGGGCAATTGGCATAGCGGATTTGGATTTAGTGGATGGGTGGCGAGCAGTCTACCCGTCTGGGCGGGAATATACATTTTATTCTTGCCCTCATAAGACCTGGTCCCGGCTAGATTATTTTTTCCTACCTAGAAGCTGGGTGGAGCGTGTGCAGGAAATAAGTCATAGCCCTATTTTCCTCTCGGATCATGCAATGGTGGTATTGTGTATTGCGGGAGGGGAAGGGGCAGAATAGACCATCATCCTGCATATTTCCCACGTACCTGGCTAAGGATCAAGCATTCAAGGAATACTTAATAGAGCAGTGGAAGCTATTTGAAGAGGCGAATGACATGGGGGAGGTGTCCAGTACTATGGTTTGGGAGGCAGGTCAGGCTTATATGTGGGGGGGCAATGATAGCTTATGTAGCCAAGATTAAAAAACAGAAAAGGTGGAAAAGGGAAGAACTTGAAAGGCAAGTGAAAGAGTTGGAGAAGAGAGTAGGTGGAGGAGAAAAAGGAGAAGCCCCTAAGTTGTTAAGAGTGGCAAGGGAGTCCCTTAACTATCTTTTGAGGGAGGAGGCAGGGAGGTTGTGGTTTTTCTGCCAGAGGAGGGTTTTTGAGTGGGGAAACAAGCCTGGGCCTATGATGGTGAGGCTGATGAAGGGCGGAAGATGCCCAACAAGGTTATTATGGATCAGGGGGAGAGGGGCAAATCATAACAAGTTCTAAGGAGATAGCAGAGTGCTTCGGGAAGTTTTACGAAAAGTTGTACAGGCCGGAGTATAAGGGGCGGAGAGAATATATTTGTGAGTTCCTGAGTTGGACAACACTGAAAAAGATCTCAGATGAGCAGAAGGAGATGTTGAGTTTGCCCATTTCAGGGCAGGAAATTCTGAGTGCCATTCAGAAGTTGCAGGAAGGGAAAGCCAGTGGACCTGATGGCTTCCCTGTCAAATATTATAAGGTGTTAGGGTCGAATATTATAAGGTGGCAGGGTGTTTGAAAGGGGGAAGGAAGACCAGAGTCCAGTGCTGCCTGAGTCATGTTATGAAGCCAATATATGCCTAATTCAGAAAGGAGGGCAGGATGAGCTTGAATGTTCCTCCTATCGGCCAATATCCCTTCTCAATGTGGATATGAAAATCTTGGCTAAGGTGCTAGCCACCCGATTAGAGAACATTCTGATGGAGGTGGTCCACCCAGACCAGACAGGGTTTGTTAAAGGGAGGCAGTCCTATCATAATGTCCGTAGGCTGGTTAACATCATATGGCGTGCTGGGAGGACTAACTCTAAGATGGGGGTGATCTCATTGGACTCTGAAAAAGCATTCAATAGGGTGGAATGGGAATTCCTATTCAAAGTTATGACCCGGTTTGGTCTGGGGGACTCATTTATAGGATGGATTAGAGCTATGTACCAGAAGCCGAGTGCACAGGTGCTAGTGAATGGAGTTTTGTCCTCAAAGTTCAGACTGGGAAGGGGAATGAGGCAGGGGTGCCCGCTGTCTCCCTTGTTATTTGCTTTGGTGATCGAACCATTGGCGGAGGTGATAAGACAGCAGGAGGGTGTAGTAGGAGTAAGGGATGGGGAGGGGGAGAGCATAAGATGGCGCTCTACGCGGATGACATGTTGTTATTTTTGGGAGATATGAATGGGTCTATAGGATGTCTTATGGATATAACTGAAGAGTTTGTAGGGCTATTGGGATATAAGGTAAATGTGAAGAAATCAGAGGCCATGGGATTCCCAGAGGTAGGTCTGGAGGTGCGACAGAGGAGATTTAGGGTGTTTGGGTCAGATTTTAAATACCTATGGGTGTGTGTGGGAAGAAGGTGGGACGAGCTATATAGGATGAATTATCAACCCCTGATAAACCGCATATTGACAGACCTGAAGAGGTGGATGCAGCTACGGTGTCTTGGATGGGTAGAATAAACCTTATAAAAATGAATATTATCCCACAAATTTTGTATCCTATGCAAATGTTGCAGCTGAGGCTGTTGCAGAGGGATGTGAAGCATTTAGAAAGAGGATTCACAGAGTTTATATGGCAGGGGAAAAAGCCCAGGATAAGTTTATTAAGGCTTAAGGGGGATAGGAATAGGGGTGGAATGGGCTTCCCAGACCTAGGGATATATTATAAGGCAGTTCAGCTCCATGGGGTAGCGGATTGGGTGCATAAACCAGAGGTGGCTAGGTGGATTAGTTTGGAACAGGAGGGGAATCCGGGGAGGCTTACAGCCTATTTACATAGTAGAGGGAGGAGGGCGTATAGGGATGTCGGTAGTGATAACCCTCTTGTAAGACAGACGCTGAACACCTGGTGTCATTTCTGGTGACAAAGAGGAGGGACCCAGAGGGAGACTATTTTGCTACCAATTGCAAAGAATCCCTTTTTTATTCCTGGGTTGGAGGACAGAGGGTTTAGGGAATGGGAGATGGGGGGGGCAGTATGTTTGGGGACGTTGGTGGAGAAGGGGAAGTTAAAGGAGTTCCACAAGGTCAGAAAGAGATTGATGTAGGGGACACCCATGTGTTCTGGTATTTACAGCTGAAAACATACATAGGGAGTTTGAATGTAGGGAGGCATGGAGGATTACAGTTAGATAGAATAGAACAAATGATCTTTCGGGGGGGAATATGAAAGGGTTTGTGGGGAAAATTGTTCAGCAGTATAGGCAGAGCCTACCAGACTGGACGGGCCCCACATAGGCCCTCTGGGAAAGGGATTTAGGGGTGCAGATTTTGGAGAGGAACTGGAAATGAATGCTGGGATTGCCAGAGGGGATTATGATATGCAATAAATTTAAGAAGGCCTTCTATAAGTTCTTGCATAGAGTCTATTGGCCCCTGGTAGCAATGAATAAAGTACAGCAGACTATTTTGCCGAATTGTGGAAGATGTGGGACAGGTCTAGGTACCTTCTTCCATTGCTTTTGGACATGTCCGGTGTTAATAAAATATTGGGAAGGGGTCATACAAGAGATAAATAAGGGAGCGGGGGGCAATTGACCCATGACCCCCTAGTTTGCTTATTTGGGGTGGAAAGAATAGAAGGGGAAGAGGAGTGGCAAATATTGCCCAGATGGGTGAGGGTCTCATTAGTGTTGGCGAGACATTGCATTAAGAACACATGGGTCACTGGAAATGGACCCAAGATAAGTGACTGGAAAAAGTTGGTCATACGTATGTTGGCCTTAGAGAGACTAACTTGGATAGTGAGGGATAGGGAAGAGGTTTTTAGGAGGGTTTGGGCACCTTTCATGGCAACGCTGAGTCTCACTGAAAATTTAATGCTCACCTCGGGGTTGAACGCATAGCATATTTAAGCACATGGGGGTCAGATGAGTATAAAGGTAACCCAAGGGGGAGAGATAACTGTGGGGAAAGTCCAGTGATTAAACCCTGGTTAACTGAAAGGAGAGAGTTTGTTACAGGGATAGTATACAATAATGAGGCCCACCATGGGGGTTCTGAATGTATGGATGCATGACTAGGCATGGAGGTATTGCTGCACACTCGACTGCACCTCTAATTGACTGCACCTTTAATTGGTTAATAGACTGTACCTTTAATTGGTTAATGGAATGTTTAATAAATTAGTTGACTGGTAAATGGAAATAATAAATAGAAACCACAGGATGTAGTAAGCTAAAGTTAAAAAGCCGGAAAGTTAGATTAGATTAGATTGTATGTATGTGTATCTGTTTATATGTATATAAATGTATGTGTTTTTGTTTCTTCTTTACCCCGCTGTCTGTAGTGTGTATAAGTTGTTGTTCCTTTGTTGTTCAAGAAAATCGTTAATAAACAGAATATTCAAAAAAAAAGAGTGGCTGCACGGTTTGGGGTTGTTTTTGCTGTGAAAGTAGAAACCATTGTGTCACAGTTGATGGCACTTTTCTGGTTTGTTTCTGCAGTAGAAGTAGAGACTATTGCATTATAAGTGGCTGCGCTGTTTGAGGTTCTTTCTGCAGTGGAGGTAGAGGCTATTGCATCATAAGTGACTGCTCTATTTGGGATTATTTTTGCAGTGGAAGTAGAGGCTATTGGATCATGAATGACTGTGCATCTTGAGTGGCTGTACAGTTTAGGGTTGTTTCTGCAGTACAAGTAGATGCCATTGCATCGGAGTAACTTCACTGTTTGGGGTTATTTCTGCAGTAGAAGTAGAGGCTATTGCATCACGAGTGACTGTGGGTTTTGGGGTTGTTTTTTTTCAATGGAATAGAGGCTATTGCATCATTAGTGACTGCACTGTTTGGGGATGTTTCTGCAGTGGAAGTAGAGGCTATTCCATCATGAGCAACTGCACTGCTTGGGGTTGTTTCTGCAGTGGAAGTAGAGGCTCTTGCATCAAGGGTGGCTGCACTGTTAGGGTTTTTTTATCAGTGGAAGTAGAGGCTATTGCATCACAGGTGGCTGCACTTTTAGATGTTCTTTCTGCATTAGAAATAGAAACTATTGCGTCATAAGTGGCTGCACTGTTTGAGCATTTTTCTTTAGTGGAGATAGAGGCTGTTGCATCATAAGTGACTGTTCTGTTTGGGGTTGTTTCTGCAGTGGAAGTAGAGGATATTGGATTAAGAGTGACTGTGCATCATGAGTGGCTCCACTGTTTGGAGTTGTTTCTGCAGTAGAAATAGGTGTTACTCCATCGTGAGTGAGTGCACTGCTTGGAGTTGTTTCTACAGAGGAAGTAGAGGTTATTGCATCATGAGTGATTCTACATCATGAATGGCTGCACTCTTTCAGGATATTCTGCAGTGGAAGTAGATGATTATGCATAATGAGTGACTGCGTTCTTTCTGGTTATCTAAGGAGTGAAAGTAGATGCTATTGCATCATGACTGACTACGCTTCTTGGGGTTGTTTCTCTAGGGGCAGTAGAGGCTACTGCATCATGAGTGACAGTGCATCATGAGTTTCTGCATGGATTGGGGTTCATCTTGCAGTGGAAGTAGGTGGTATTGCATCATGAGAGACTGTACAGTTTGGGTTTTTTTCTGCAGTGGAAGTTGAGGCTATTGCATCATGAGTGACTGAGCATCATGAATGGCTGCACTCTTTGGGGTTGTTTCTGCTGTAGAAGTAGATGCTTTTGCAAAATGAGTAAATCTGCATCATGAGTGGCTGCACTGTTTGGGGTTGTTTCTACAGTGGAAGTAGATGCTATTGCATAATTAGTGACTTCCCAGTTTGGGGATGTTTCTGCATTGAAAGTGGAGGCTATTGCATCAAGAGTGACTGCACTGTTTGGGGCTGTTTCTGCAGAGGAAGTAGGGGCTATTGCATCATGAGTGGCTGCACTGTTCGTGGTTGTTTCTGCAGTGGAAGTAAATGCTATTGCATCATGAGTGACTGCAGTGTCAGAGATTGCTTCTGCAGTGGAAGTAGAGGCTTTTACATTATGAGCAACTGTGCATCATGAGTGGCTACTGTGTTTGGGGTAGTTTCGGCATTGGAAGTAGATGCTATTGTATCATGAGTGACTGCGTCTTCTGGGGATGTTTCTGAAGTGGAAGTAGAGACTATTGCGTTCAGAGTGACTGCACTGCTGGAGTTGTTTCTGCAGTGGAAGTGGAGGATATTGCATGATGAGTGACTGCATCATGAGTAGCAGATGCACTATTTGGTGCTGTTTCTGCAGTGGAAGCGGATGTTATTCCATCAAGACTGACGGTGTTGTTAGGTGCTGTTTCTGCAGTGGAAGCGGGTGCTCTTGCATCAAAATTGACTGTGTTGTTTTCTGTTATTTTTGAAGTGGAAGTAGATGTTATTTCATTACGAGTGACTGTGCTGTTTGGGGATGTTTCTGCAGTGGAAGTGGAGACTATTGCATGATGAGTGACTGCATCATGAGTAGCAGATGCACTTTTTGATGTTGTTTCTGCAGTGGAAGTGGTGCTATTGCATCAAAATTGAATGTGTTGTTTGGTGTTAGTTATGCATTGGAAATAGATATTATTTCATTATGAGTGTGCTGTTTGGGGTTGTTTCTGCAGTGGAAGTAGAGGCTATTGCATCATGAGTGACTGCACTGCCTGGGGTTGTTTCTGCAGTGAAAGTAGAGGTTATTGCATCATGAGTGATTGAGCATTGTGAGTTTCTGCACTGTTTGGGGTTCATCTTGCAGAGGAAGTAGAGGCTATTGCATCATAAGTGACTGCACAGTTTGGGTCTGTTTCTGCACTGGAAGTAGAGGTTATTGCATCATGAGTGACTGTGCATCTTGAGTGGCTGCACTCTTAGGGTTTGTTTCTGCTGTGGAAGAAGATGCTATTGCAAATGAGTGACTGTGCATCATGAGTGGCTGCACATTTTGGGGTTGTTTCTACAGTGGAAGTTGATGCTTTTGCATAATGAGTGGCTGCACTGTTTGGGGATGTTTCTGCACTGAAAGTGGAGGCTATTGCATCATGAGTGACTTCACTGCTTGGAGATGTTCCTGCAGTGGACGTAAAAGCTATTCCATCATGAGTGACTGCACTACCTGGAGATGTTTCTGCAGAGGAAGAAGAGGCTGTTGCATGAAGAGTGACTGCACTGTTTGGGCTTGTTTTTGCTGTGGAAGTAGAGGCTATTGAATCATGAGTGACGGTGCATCATGAGTGGCTGCACTGTTTGGGGTTGATTCTGCAGTGGAAGTAGATGCTATTGCATCAAGAGTGACTGTGCTGTTTGGGGTTGTTTCTGTCCTGGTAGTAGAGTCTACTGCATCATGATGGACTGTGCATCATGAGTTTCTGCTCTGTTTGGGGTTCTTCCTGCAGTGGAAGTAGAGGCTATTGCATCATGAACGACAGCACTGTTTGGGGTTGTTTCTACAATGGAAGTAGATGCTATTGCACAAGAGTGACTGTGCATCATGAGTGACTTCAGTGCTTGGGGTTGTTTCTGCACTGAAGGTAGAGGCTATTGCATCATGGGTGACTGCACTGGTTGGGGTTGTTTCTGCTGTGGAAATAGAAACTATTCAGTCATGAGTGACTGCACCGTTTGAGGTTATTTCTGCAGTATAAGCAGAGGCTATTGGATCATGGAAGACTGCATTGTTTGGGGTTTTTTCTGCAGCACAAGTAGAGGCAATTAGATCAAGAGTGAGTGTGCATCATGAGTGGCTGTACTGTTTGGGATTGTTTCTGCAGGGGAAGTAGATTCTATTACATCTTGACTGACTGTGCTGTTTGGAGTTTTTTCTGCAGTGGAAGTAGAGGCTATTGCCTCATGAGTGACTTCACTGCTGGGGGATGTTTCTGCAGAGGAAGTAGAGGATATTGCACCACAAGTGACTGCACTGCTTAGGGGTGTTTATGCAGTGGAAGTAGAGGTTATTGCATCATGAGTGACTGTGCATCATGAGTTTCTGCATTGTTTGGGGTTCATCTTGCAGTGGAAGTGGAAGATATTGCATCATGAGTGACTGCACAGTTTGGGGCTGTTCCTGCAGTGGAGATAGAGGTTATTGCATCATGATTGACTGTGCATCATGTGTGGCTGCACTCTTTGGGGTTGTTTCTGCTCTGGAAGTAGATGCTATTGCAAAATGAGTGACTGTGCATCATGAGTGGCTGAACTGTTTGGGGATATTTCTGCATTGAAAAAGGAGGCTATTGCATCATAAGTGACTGCACTGCTTGGGGTTGTTCCTGCAGTGGACATAGAAGATATTCTGTCATGAGTGACTGCATTACCTGGTGTTGTTTCTGCAGTGGAAGTAGAGGCTATTGCATCAAGAGTGACTGCACAGTTTGGGTTGTTTTTGCTGTGGACACAGAGGCTATTGAATCATGAGTGACTGTGCATCATGAGTGGCTGCACTGTTTGTGGTCAATTCTGCAGTGGAAGTAGACGCTATTGCATCATGAGTGACTGTGTTGTTTGGGGATTTTTTACTGTAGTGGTAGTAGAGTCTACTGCATCATGAGTGACTGTGCCTCATGAGTTTCTGCACAGTTTGGGGTTCTTGCTGCAGTGGAAGGAGATGCTGTTGCATCATGAATGACTGCACTCTTTGGGGTTGTTTCTGCTGTGGAAGTAGATGCTATAGCAAAATGAGTGACTGTGCATCATGAGTGGCTTCAGTGTTTGGGGTTGTTTCTGCACTGAAGGTAGAGGCTATTGCATCATGAGTGACTTCACTGGTTGGGGTTGTTTCTGCTGTGGAAAAAGAAGCTATTTAGTCATGAGTGACTGCACTGTTTGAGGTTAGTTCTGCAGTATAAGCAGAGGCTATTGGATCATGGAATACTGCATTGTTTAGGGTTGGTTCTGCAGTGCAAGTAGAGGCCATTAGATCATGAGTGAGTGTGCATCAAGAGTGGCTGCAGTGTTTGGGATTGTTTCTGCAGGAGAAGTAGATGCTGTTTCATCTTGAGTGACTGTGCTGTTTGGGGTTGTTTCTGCAATGTATTTAGGAGCTGTTGCATCATGGGTGACTGTGTATCATGAGTCACTACATCATTTGGAGTTGTTTATGTAGTGGAAGTAGAGGCTATTGCATCACAAGTGACTGCACTGTTTGGTGTTGTTTCTGCAGTAGAAGTAGAGGCTTTTATATCATGTGTGGCTGCACTGTTTGTTTTTTTTCTTCAGTGGAAGTAGATGCTTTGCAAAATGAGTGGCTGCACTGTTTGGGGTTGTTTCTGCTTTGGAAGTAGAGGCTATTGCATCAAGAATGACTGAACTCTTAGAGTTTGTTTCTGCTCTGGAAGTAAAAGCTATTGCATAATGAGTGGATAAGCTGTTTGAGGGTTTTTCTGCAGTGGAAGTAGATACTATTGCATCATGAGTGACTGCACTGTTTGACATTGTTACTGCAGTAGAAGTAGAGGCTTTTGCATCATGAGTGACTGTGCATCAAGTGTGGCTGCACTGTTTATGGTTGTTTCTGCAGCAGAAATAGATGCTATTGCATCATTAGTCACTGTGTTCTTTGGGGTTCTTCTTGCCGTGAAAGGAGAGACTATTGCACCATGAGTGACTGCACTGCTTGGGTTGCTTCTTCAGTGGAAGTAGATGTTATTGCATAAAGAGTGACTGCACTGTTTGGGGATGTTTCTGCATTGAACATGGAGGCTATTGCATCATGAGTGACTGCACCATTTGGGGCTGTTTCTGCAGTGGAAGAAGAGGCTATTGCATCATGAGTGGCTGCACTGTTTGTGGTTGTTTCTGCAGTGGAAGTCAATGCTAAGTCATCCTGAGTGACTGCAGTGTTAGGGGTTGCTTCAGCAGTGGACGTAGAGGCTTTTGCATTATGAGCAACTGAGCATCACGAGTGGCTGCACTGTTTAGGGTAGTTTCTGCAATGGAAGTAGATGCTATTACATCATGAATGACTGCAGTGTTTGGGGTTGTTTCTGCAATGGAAGTAGAGACTATTACATTAGGAGTGACTGCACTGCTGGGGCAGTTTCTGCAGTGGAAGTGGAGGCTATTCATGATGAGTGACTGCATCATGAGTAGCAGATGCACTATTTGGTGTTGTTTCTGCAGTGGAAGTGGATGTTATTGTATCAAGAGTGACTGATTTCTTGGGAGTTCTTTCTGCAGTTGAAGTGGATGCTCTTGCATCAAAATTGACTCTGTTATTTGGTTTTATTTCTGCAGTGGAAGTAGATGTTATTTCATTATAAATGACTATGCTGTTTGGGGTTGTTTCTCCAGTGTAAGTAGAGGCTATTGCATTATGAGTGACTGCGCATCATGAGTAGATGCACAGTTTGTGGTTGTTTCTGCAGTGGATGTGGATGCTACTGCATCAAAACTGAATGTTTTATTTGGTATTATTTATGCACTGGAAGTAGATATTATTTCATTATGAGTGTGCTGTTTAGGGTTGTTTCTGCAGTGGAAGTAGAGGCTATTGCATAATGAGTGACTGCACTGCTTGGGGTTGTTTCTCAGTGGAAGTAGAGATTATTGCATCATGAGTGACTGTGCATTATGAGATTCTGTACTGTTTGGGATTCATCTTGCAGTGGAAGTAGAGGCTATTGCATCATGAGTGACTATGCAACATGAGTGGCTGCACTCTGTGGGGTTGTTTCTGCTGTGGAAGTACAGTAGATGCTATTGCAAAATGAGTGACATTGCATCATGAGAGGCTGCACTGTTTGGGGTTGTTTCTACAGAGGAAGTAGATGCTATTGCATAATGAGTGACTGCACTGTTTTGGGATGTTTCTGCATTGAAAGTGGAGGCTATTGCATCATAAGTGACAGCACTCTTTGGGGTTGTTTCTGCAGTGGAGGTAGAGGCTATTGCATCATGAGTGACTGTGCATCATGAGTGCCTGCACTGTTTGGGGTTGTTTCTGCAGTGCAAGTAGATGATATTGCCACATGAGTGACTGTGCATCATGAGTGGCTGCACTGTTTGCTGTTGTTTCTGCAGGGGAAGTAGATGCTATTTCATCATTAGAGAATGTGTTGTTTAGTTTTTTTTTGCAGTGGAAGTAGAGGCTATTCCATCATGGGTGACTGTGCATCATGAGTGGTTGCACTGTTTGGGGTTGTTTCTGCAGTGGAAGTAGGTGCTATTGCTAAATGAGTGACTGTGCATCATGCATGGCTGCACTGTTTGGGGTTGTTTCTGCAGTGGAAGTAGATGCTATTTCATCATGAGTGAATGTGCTGTTTGGGTTTTTTTCTGCAGTGGAAGTAGAGGTTATTGCACCATTCGTGACTGCGCATCATGAGTGGCAGCACCGTTTGGAGTTGTTTCTGCAGTGGATGTAGGGACTATTGCATCACAAGTGACTGCACTGTTTGGTGTTGTTTCTGCAGTAGAAGAAGCTAATGGATCATGGCTGACTGCCCTGTTTGGGGTTGTTTCTGCAGTGAAAGTAGATGCTGTTGCATCATCAGTGACTTCGTTTTTTTTTTTTTTTCTGCAGTGGAAGTAAATGCTTTTGCATCATGAGTGACTGTACATCATGAGTAGCTGCACTGGTTTGGGTTGTTTCTGCAGTGAAAGCAGATGCTATTGCATCAAGAGTGAGTGCGTTTTTTTTTTCTGCAGTAGAAGAAAATGTTATTGCATCATGAGTGACTGAGCTGTTTGGGGTTATTTCTGCAGTGGAAGTAGATGTTATTGCATCATGAGTGACTGTGTTGTTTGGGTTTTTTTCTGTAGTGGAAGTAGAGACTGTTGCATTAGGAATGATTGCACTGCTTGGGGTTGTTTCCTCAGTGGGAGAAGATGCTATTGCATTAAGAGTGAGTGCGTTGTTTGTGTTTCTTTCTGCAGTGGAAGTAAATACTCTTGCGTCATGATTGACCGAGCTGTTTGGGGTTATTTCTGCAGTGGTAGTAGAGGCTATTGCGTCATGGGTTTCTCTGCATCATGAGTGGCTGCACTGTTAAAGCTAAGTGCTTTTTGATATAATTTTCAGTTTAAAAATTGTTTTGTTTTATGTAAATTTAGGTGATCGTGAAAGACAACCCTGTAGGCTCCAGGAAGATATAAAATTTGTTTGGTAGATATTTGTTGGCAGTCAGAAGGATCAACACATTTATTTAGTGTGATCTTTCTACTCTGATGTGGTTAATTTTAATACTATAGTTTAAACCCTTTCTGTATGTGCCTTTGGTGGTGTCTGATATTGAGAACCTAAGTGTCAATTGCGGGTATCCTGTCTGTTTTGGTAGGTACTTTATTTTCTTTGTTAAACAGCTGAGTATACCCATTGCCTAATACTTTATAGTACATTGTATCTTTTGCTCAGTCTCTGATTTTTCTCTTTCTCCAATGTTTTAGAACTGTTTAGTTATTGTGGCAGAGGTGTGGTACTGTGTTCTTTCCTAGTTCAAGGTGCTTTTGGAACTGTTGATTTCCATTGGTTTAAACAACTACATTTTTTTTTCTATTTTAAAAAAGCTACATCAACTTGGTTGTTGTCACCTGTTTGTTGTTGCTAAGTAGCAGATGTTTTTGCATTGTGCTCTGATTCTGTGATAGAATATGTATTAGTAGAATGTAGATTATTGTGATTGTAGTTATTTTGATGGTAAGGATAAAGAGGTGAGATAGAAGTGTATGTATTTTCAAATATTATAGAGGAACAGTGGCAGGATTTTTAGGACAGTAAATTAATAAAAAGGGAACTAGGAGAGCTTCAGTAGCAGACAAGTAGTGGAATAGCAGTATAATTGCAGTATAATGTGGGGAGTGGTGCAATGCAGTGGCTGTGGGGCAGCCATATTCAGGCAGATCTTCTGGACACTGAGGTGCTGCCCTAACTGCATGCATCTTTCTGGACTGTGGGATGAGGTAGCCAGACTCAGAGCGGAAGTAAACTGGGTCAGGAGTACCATCACCCCTATCCAGAGACCACTCAGTCCAATACAGCTGCCTCAAAGGATGCAGAGAACGAGGAGTACTTGGATGACAGTGGGCTCAGGGAGGTTAGACCAGTCAGGCAGAGGACATCCCAGATCCTATTCCACTCAAGAACTCATATGCCACACTGCCAAACAGGGACAATCAAATAGAGGTACCCAGAGAAATGGAAGGAAGGATGTGGAGGTTAGCCAAGTGCAAAAGATGGAGATTAGCGCCCAGGAGGTGGATAGGCAGAATAGGGGCAAAATTCAGCAGAAGGGCAGACAGCAAGGTGAACCAGGGATAAGGACAACCAAGGAAGGGGCTGAGTAGAACAATGAAACAGTCTAAGGAGGTCAAATCATGGAAAGTCATGTGTGCAAATGCCAGGAGCCTTAGCAACAAGATGGAAGATCTGGAGGCTGTCATGGTGCAGTCAGACTTGGACATTGTGGCCATCACTGAAACCTGGTGTAATGATAACCCCGACTGGGAGTTGGCCATACCTGGATACAACATATTCAGAAGAGACAGGGCAGGCAGGAAGGGAGGAGGAGTGGCACTGTATGTGAAAAATGACATAAGGGCCACAGAGATCCAGGAGGAACAAATGGGGGAGATACTGTGGGTTAAGCTGGAAAGGAAAATGGGGACAGCCATCTGCACAGGTGTGGTCTATAGACCACCAGTCCAGGAGGAAGAAACAGATAGGGAGCTGATGCTAGCCATCCAGAGGATGGCAGACAAGGGTGAGGTAGTACTGGTTGGAGACTTCAATATTCCAGACATGGACTGGAGTATCAAGCAGCAGCATCAACTAGGAGCAGATTTATCCTGGACTCTTCAGGGTGCCTTCCTCAAGCAACTGGTCATGGAACCAACTCGGCAGAAGGCAATACTGGACATGTGCTCACAAACAGGGACAGTGTGATGGGGAGGTAGAGTGGGGGAGCACCTGGGAACAGTGACCACCAGTCACTGTGGTTTGAAAGCACAGAAAGAGCAGAACCAAACCACACAAAAACACGTATCCTGGATTTTAGGGGCAAACTTTGAGAAAATGGGGAGATACTTGAAAGAGGCATTAAGGGGAATGGGGCAGGAATCAGGGGTAAGGAACAGTGGGAAGTATTTAAAATGGGGATTACAAGAGCAACAGAATTATGTATTAAGCAGGTTAGCAAGAGGAAAAGGAAGAGGAGACCATTATGGTTTTCCAAAGGGTAGCAAAGAAAGTGAAGCAAAAAGATTGCATTCAGGCAATACAAAAGACACAGGCAGAAGGGATAGGGAGAAGTACCAGGAGAAGCAAAGGAGGCAGGGAGGTCAGTAAGGGAAGCAAAGCTCGGACAGAAGAACACATTGCAAAATCAGTGGGTAGAGGGGACAAAACCTTTTACAGGTACATAAGTGAAAAAAGAAAGGCAAAGGGTGGGATAGTGAGACTGAAGGGGAGGATGGGGGCTGTGTGGAGGATGACAACAGTAAAGCTGACATATTGAACAGGTATTTCTGCTCAGTCTTTACTGAGGAAGAGGAGGGTAATGGGTCTGAATGGAGTACAAGGGGTGAGAATGGTGCAGAAATGGAAACAAGTCCCTTTACACGAGAAAGGGTCCTGAAGGAACTGGAAGTAATAAGAGTTGATAAAGTAATGGGAAAAGATGGGGTGCACCCCAGGGTCCTTAAAGAACTAAGAGAGGTGGCGGCTGAACCTCTTGCTATCCTGTTTAGCCGATCACTAGAAACAGGGGAGGTACCCAAAGACTGGAGGCTAGCAGATGTAGTCCCCTTATACAAAAGTGGGAACAAAGAGGAAGCGGGGAACTACAGACCAGTCAGCCTCACCTCGGTAGTGGGGAAGATCATGGAAGCACTACTGAAGGAGAGATTGGTGGAACATCTGGTTGTCAATGGACTACAGGACCCAAGGCAGCATGGTTTCACCAGGGAAGGTCATGTCAGACCAACCTCATTGAATTTTTGACTGGGTGACTGGGAGGTGGATCAGGGAGGGCAGTGGACATGGCCTATCTGGACTTCAGCAAGGCCTTTGACACTGTGCCACATAGAAGACTATTGCACAAACTGGGGAATATGGGTGTAGGCAGGACAGTAGTGCGGTGGGTAGGTAACTGGCTGGGCAGCAGGACACAGAGGGTGGTGGTGAAATGGCTGTCACTCCACAGAGGAAGAGTGACCAGTAGGGTACCACAGGGATCAGTGCTGGGACTGGTACTATTCAATATCTTCATTAGTGACATTGCCTTGGGACCTAGAGGCAGAATTTCACTGTTAGCTGATGACACAAAGCTCTGTAACAGAGTAGACACACCAGAGGTGTAGACAGAATGAGAAGGGACCTGCAGAAACTTGAAGAAAGGTCAGGGGTTGGCAGTTGAAATTCAATGCAAGGAAGTACAAGATAATGCATATGGGGCACAAAACCCTGGCACAATATATCAGTTGGGGGGTGAGAATATAGCATGCACCAAGCAGGAAAAGGATCTTGGAGTTATCATCTCTGATGACCTCAAGGCAGGGAAACAGTGTGACAAGGCAGCAGGTAAAGCAAATAGGATGCTGGGATGCATAGGCAGGGGCATCACCAGCAGGAAAAGGGAGGTCATAATTCCACTATACAAGACACTAGTGAGGCTGCACCTGAAGTACACTGTGCAGTTCTGGAGACCTTACTTACGTAAGGACATAGACAGGGTAGAGAAGGTTCAGAGGAGGGCAACAAAGATGGTGCATGGATTGCATCACAAGTCCTATGAGGACAGGTTGAAAGCACTAAACATGTACTCCCTGGAGGAGAGGAGGGAGAGAGGGGATATGATAGAGGTATAAGTATCTTACAGGGAGGAACAGGGTGCAGGAATGCACTATTTTTAAGCGAAAAAGATGTTCCAGGACTAGAGGGCATGGGATGAAGTTGGAGGGAGGAAGATTCAGAGGAAACGTGAGGAAGAATTTCTTCACAGAACGGGTGGTGGACAAGTGGAACACCCTGCCAGAGGACGTGGTGGGGGCTGAAGCAATAACGGGATTTAAGAATGCATGGGATAGACATAAAGGAATTCTGGAGGTCAGGGGTAAGGGGAAACAGACTTCCTGGAAAACATAAACCAAACTTACAAACTTAAATGGGCAGACTGGGTGGGCCATAGGCCCTTATCTGCCAACACTGTCTATGTATCTATGTATGTTTGAGGTTG
This sequence comes from Neoceratodus forsteri, assembly GCA_016271365.2. Lineage (NCBI taxonomy): Eukaryota > Metazoa > Chordata > Ceratodontiformes > Ceratodontidae > Neoceratodus > Neoceratodus forsteri. The sequence goes on from CM028130.1 coordinate 869,045,951, forward strand.
TTTCTGCAGTTGAAATAGATGCTCTTGCATCTTGACTGACTGCATTGTTTGGGGTTGTTTCTGAAGTGGAAGTAGATGCAACTGCATCATGAGTGACTCTGCATCATGAGTGGCTGCACTGTTTGGGGTGTTTGTAGAGTGGAAGTAGATGCTATTGCATAATGAGTGGCTGCACTGTTTAGGGATGTTTCTGTATTTTAAGTAAAGACTATTGCATCTTGAGTAACTGCACTGTTTTGGTTTGTTTCTGCACTGGAAGTAGAATCTTTTGCATCATAAGTGGCTTTATTGTTTGTGATTGTTTCTGCACTGGAAGTAGATACTATTGCATCATGAGTGACTGCACTGTTTGACATTATTTCTGCAGTGGAAGTAGAGTCTTTTACATCATGAGTGACTGTCATCATGTCTGGCTGCACTTTTTGGGGTTGTTACTGCAGTAGACATAGATGCTGTAGCATCATGAGTGACATAGTTGCTTGGGGTTCTTCTTGCTATGGAAGTAGAGGCTATTGCATCATGAGTCACTGCTCTGCTTGGGGATGTTCCTGCAGTGGATATAGAAGCTATACCATCTTGAGTGACTACACTACCTGGTGCTGTTTCTGCAGTGGAACTAGACGCTATTGCATCAAGTGTGACTGCACTGTTTTGGGTTGTTTTTGCAGTGGAAGTAGAGGCTATTAAATCATGAGTGACTGTGCATCATAAGTGGCTGCACTGTTTGCGATTGATTCTGCAGTGGAAGTAGACGCTATTGCATAATGAGTGATTGTGCTGTTTGGGGTTGTTTCTGTACTGTTAGTAGAGTCTTCTGCATCGAGAGTGATTGTGCATCATGAATTTCTGCACTGTTTAGGGTTCTTCCTGCAGTGGAAGTAGAGGCTATCACTGCATGAATGACTGCACTGTTTGGGGTTGTTTCTACAGTGGAAGTAGAAAATATTGCAAAAAGAGTGACTGCACATCATGAGTGGCTGCAGTGTTTGGGGATGTTTCTGCACTGAAGGTAGAGGCTATTGCATCATGAGTGACTGCACTGGTTGGGGTTGTTTCTTCTGTGGAAATAGAAGCTATTCAGTCATGAGTGACTGCACTGTTTGAGGTTATTTCTGCAGTATAAGCAGAGGCTATTGGAACATGGGAGACTGCATTTTTTGGGGCTGTTTCTGTAATACAAGTAGAGGCTATTAGATCATGAGTGAGTGTGCATCATGGATGGCTGCAATGTTTGGGGTTGTTTCGGCAGGGGAAGGAGATGCTATTTCATCTTGAGTGACTGTGCCATTTGGGGTGGTTTTTGCAGTGTATTTTGGGGCTATTGCATCATGGGTGACTGCGTATCATGAGTCACTACACCATTTGGAGTTGTTTATGCAGTGGAAGTTGAGGCTATTGCATCACAAGTGACTGCACTGTTTGGTGTTGTTTCTGCAGTAGAAGTAGAGACTATTGGATCATGTGTGGCTGCTTTTTTTTCTGCAGTGGGAGTAGATGCTTTGCATAATGAGTGGCTGCACTGTTTGGTGTTATTTCTGCATTGGAGGAAGAGGCTATTGCATCATGAGTGACTGCACTCTTTGGGTTTGTTTCTGCTGTGGAAGTAGAAGCTATTGCATGATGACTGGGTATACAGTTTGGGGGTGTTTCTGCAGTGGAAGTAGATACTATTGTTTCATGAGTGACTGCACTGTTTGACATTGGTTCTGCAGTGGAAATAGAGGCTTTGCATTATGTGTGACTGTGCATCATTTGTTGCTGCACTGTTTGGGGTTGTTTCTGCAGTGGAAATAGATGCTATTGCATCATTAGTCACCGTGTTCTTTGGGGTTCTTCTTGCCGTGAAAGGAGAGACTATTGCATAATGAGTGACTGCTCTGCTTGGGTTGTTTCTGCAGTGGAAGCAGAGGCTATTGCATTAAGAGTGGCTTCACTGTTTGGGGTTGTTTTTGCTGTGGAAGTAGAAACCATTGTGTCACAGGTGATGGCACTTTTCTTGTTCATTTCTGCAGTAGAAGAAGAGACTATGGCATCATAAGTGGCTGCAGTGGTTGAGGTTCTTTCTGCAGTGGAGGTAGAGGCTATTGCATCATAAGTGACTGCTCTATTTGGGGTTATTTCTGCAGTGGAAGTAGAGGCTATTGGATCATGAATGACTGTGCATCATGAGTGGCTGTACAGTTTGGAGATGTTTCTGCAGTGAAAGTAGATGCTATTGCATCGGAAGGACTGCACTGCTTGGGGTTAATTCTGCAGTAGAAGTAGAGGTTATTGCATCACGAGTGACTGTGTTGTTTTTGGTTGTTTTTGAAATGGAAGTAGAGGCTATTGCATCATGAGTGACTGCACTGCTGGAGTTGTTTCTGCAGTGGAAGTGACGGCTTTTGCATGATGAGTGACTGCATCATGAGTAGTAGGTGCACTATTTGGTGTTGTTTCTGCAGAGGAAATGGATGCTATTTCATCAGGAGTGACTGCATAGTTAGGTGCTGTTTCTGCAGTGGAAATGGATGCTCTTGCATCCAAATTGACTGTGTAGTTTGGTGTTATTTCTGAAGTGGAAGTAGATGTTATTTCATTATGATTGACTGTGCTGTTTGGGGTTGTTACTGCAGTGTAAGTAGAGGCTATTGCATTATGAGTATCTGCACATCATGAGTAGATGCACAGTTTGTGGTTGTTTCTGCTGTGGAAGTGGAGGCTATTGCATGATGAGTGACTACACTGCTTGGGGAAGTTTCTGCAGTGGAAGTAGAGGCTCTTCCATCATAAGTGACTACACTGCTTGGGGTTGTTTCTGTAGTGGAAGTAGAGGCTCTTGCATCAAGAATGGCTGCATTCTTTGGGGGGGTTTATCAGTGGAAGTAGAGGCTATTGCATCACATATGATTGCACTTTCAGATGTTCCTTCTGCTGTAGAAGTAGAGACTATTGTAGAATAAGTGGCTGCACTGTTTGAGGTTTTTTCTTTAGTGGAGGTAGAGACTGTTGCAACATAAGTGACTGTTCTGTTTGGGGTTGTTTCTGCAGAGGAATTAGAGGCTATTGGATTAAGAGTGACTGTGCATCATGAGTGGCTGAACTGTTGAGGGTTGTTTCTGCAGTGGAAATAGATGTTATTCCCTCGTGAGTGACTGCACTGCTTGGGGTTGTTTCTACAGAGAAAATAGAGGTTATTGCATCTTGAGTGACTGTGCATCATGAATAGCTGCACTCTTTCAGGTTTTTCTGCAGTGGAAGTAGATGATTATGCATAATGAGTGACTGCGTTGTTTGTGGTTATCTATGGAGTGAAAGTAGATGCTATTGCATCATTACTGACTATGCTTCTTGGGGTTGTTTCTGTAGGGGTAGTAGAGGTTATTGCATCATGCGTGACTGTGCATTGTGAGTTTCTGCAATGTCTGGGGTTCATCTTGCAGTGGAAGTAGAGGATATTGCATCATGAGTGACTGCACAGTTTGGGGCTGTTTCTCCAGTGGAAGTAGAGGTTATTGCATCATGAGTGACTGTGCATCTTGAGTTTCTGCACTCTTTGGAGTTCATCTTGCAGTGGAAGTAGAGGCTATTGCAATATGAGTAACTGTTCATCTTGAGTGGCTGCACTCTTTGGGGTTGTTTCTGCTGTGGAAGTAGATGCTACTGCAAAATGAGTGACTGTGCATCATGAGTGGCTGCACTGTTTGGGGTTGTTTCTACAGTGGAACTGGATGCTATTGCATAATGAGTGACTGCACTGTGTGGTGATGTTTCTGCACTGAAAGTGGAGGCTATTGCATTCTGTGTGACTGGACTGTTTGGGGTTGTTTTTGTTGTGGAAATAAAGGCTATTGAAACATGAGTGACTGTTCATCATGAGTGGCTGCACTGTTTGGGGTTGATTCTGCAGTGGAAGTAGATGCTATTGCATCATGAGGGACTGTGCTGTTTGGGGTTGTTTCTGTACTGGTAGTAGAGTCTACTGCATCATGAGTGACTGCATAATGAGTTTCTGCACTGTTTGGGGTTCTTCCTGCAGTAGACTTAGAGGCAATTGCATCATGAATGATAGCACTGTTTGGGGTTGTTTCTACCATGGAAGTAGATGCTACTGCATCAAGGATGACTGTGCATCATGAGTGGCTTCAGTGTTTGGGGTTGTTTCTGCACTGAAGGTAGAGGCTATTGCATCATGAGTGACTGCACTGCTTGGGGTTGTTTCTGCTGTGGAAATGGAAGCTATTCAGTCATGAGTGACTGCACTGTTTGAGGTTATTTCTGCAGTATAAGCAGAGGTCATTGGATCATGGGAGACAGCAATGTTTGGGGTTGTTTCTGCAATGCAATTAGAGTCTATTAGATCAAGAGTGAGTGTGCATCATGAGTGACTGCACTGTCTGGGATTGTTTCTGCAGGGGAAGTAGATGCTATTTCATCTTGAGTGACTGTGCAGTTTGGAGTTGTTTCTGCAGTGAAAGTAGAGGCTATTGCATCATGAGTGACTGCACTGCTTGGGGGTGTTTCTGCAGTGGAAGTAGAGGCTATTGCATCATGAGTGTCTGCACTGCTTGGGGTTGTTTCTGCAGTGGAAGTAGAGGTTATTGCATCATGAGTGACTGTGCATCGTGAGTTTCTGCACTGTTTGGGGTTCTTCTTGCAGTGGAAGTAGAGGCTATTGCATCATGAGTGACTGCACAGTTTGTGGTTATTTCTGCAGTGGAAGTAGAGGTTATTGCATCATGAATGACTTTGCATCATGCGTGACTGCACTCTTTGGGGTTGTTTCTGCTGTGGAAGTAGATACTATTGCAAAATGAGTGACTGTGCATCATGAGTGGCTGCACTGCTTGGGGATGTTCCTGCAGTGGATGTAGAGGCTATTGAATCATGAATGACTGCACTGTTTGGGGTTGTTTTTGCTGTGGATGTAGAGGCTATTAAATCATGAGTGACTTTGTATCACGAGTGTCTGCACAGTTTGGGCTTGATTCTGCAGTGGAAGTAGATGCTATTGCATCATGAGTGACTGTGCTGTTTGGAGTTGTTTCTCTACTGGTATTAGAGTCTTCTGCATCATGACTGACTGTGCATAATGAGTTTCTGCACTGTTTGGGGTTCTTCCTGCAGTGGAAGTAGAGGCTATTGATTCATGAATGACTGCACTGTTGGGGGTTGTTTCTGCAGTGGAAGTAGAGGTTATTGCATCATGAGTGACTGTGCATCATGAGTGACTTCAGTGTTTGGGTTTGTTTCTACTCTGAAGGTAGAGGCTATTGCATCATGAGTGACTGTAATGGTTGGTGTTGTTTCTGCTGTTAAAATAGAAGCTATTCAGTCATGAGTGACTGCACTGTTTGAGGTTATTTCTGCAGTATAAGCAGAGGCTTTTGGATCATGGGAGACTGCATTGTTTGGGGTTGTTTCTGCAGTGCAAGTAGAGGCTATTAGATCATGAGTGACTGTTCATCATGCGTGGATGTACTGTTTGGCGATATTTATGCACTGAAAGAGGAGGCTATTGCATCATGAGTGACTGCATTGCTTGGGGTTGTTCCTGCAGTGGATGTAGAAGCTACTGCAAAATGAGTGACTGTGCATCATGAGTGGCTGCACTGTTTGGGGTTGTTTCTACATTGGAAGTGGATGCTATTGCATAATGAGTGAGTGCACTGTGTGGGGATGTTTCTGCACTGAAAGTGGAGGCTATTGCATCATGAGTGACTGGACTGTTTGGGGTTGTTTTTGTTGTGGAAGTAAAGGCTATTGAATCATGAGTGACTGTTCATCATTAGTGGCTGCACTGTTTGGGGTTGATTCTACAGTGGAAGTAGATGCTATTGCATCATGAGGGACTGTGCTGTTTGGGGTTGTTTCTGTACTGGTAATAGAGTCTACTGCATCATGAGTTTCTACACTGTTTGGGGTTCTTCCTGCAGTAGACGTAGAGGCAATTGCATCATGAATGATAGCACTGTTTGGGGTTGTTTCTACAGTGGAAGTAAATGCTACTGCATCAAGGGTGACTGTGCATCATGAGTGGCTTCAGTGTTTGGGGTTGTTTCTGCACTGAAGGTAGAGGCTATTGCATCATGAGTGACTGCACTGCTTGGGGTTGTTTCTGCTGTGGAAATGGAAGCTATTCAGTCATGAGTGACTGCACTATTTGAGGTTATTTCTGCAGTATAAGCAGAGGTCATTGGATCATGGGAGACAGCAATATTTGGGGTTGTTTCTGCAGTGCAAGTAGAGGCTATTAGATCAAGAGTGAGTGTGCATCATGAGTGACTGCACTGTGTGGGATTGTTTCTGCAGGGGAAGTAGATGCTGTTTCATTTTGAGTGACTGTGCAGTTTGGAGTTGTTTCTGCAGTGGAAGTAGAGGCTATTGCATCATGAGTGACTGCACAGTTTGTGACTGTTTCTGCAGTGGAAGTAGAGGTTATTGCATCATGAGTGACTGTGCATCATGCGTGGCTGCACTCTTTTGTGGTTGTTTCTGCTGTGGAAGTAGATGCTATTGCAAAATGAGTGACTGTGCATCATCAGTGGCTGCACTGTTTGGGATTGTTTCTACAGTGGAAGTAGATGCTATTGCATAATGAGTGACTGCACAGTTTGGGGATATTTCTGCATTGAAAGTGGAGGCTATTGCATTATGAGTGGCTGCACTGCTTGGGGATGTTCCTGCAGTGGACATAGAAGCTATTGAATCATGAATGATGGCACTGTTTGGGGTTGTTTTTGCTGTGGACATAGAGGCTATTAAATCATGAGTGACTTTGCATCATGAGTGTCTGTACGGTTTGGGCTTGATTCTGCAGTGGAAGTAGATGCTAATGCATCATGAGTGACTGTGCTGTTTGGGGTTGTTTCTCTACTGGTAGAAGAGTCTTCTGCATCATGACTGACTGTGCATCATGAGTTTCTGCACTGTTTGGGGTTCTTCCTGCAGTGGAAGTAGAGGCTATTGATTCATGAATGACTCTACTCTTTGGAGTTGTTTCTGCTGTGGAAGTAGATGCTACAGCAAAATGAGTGACTGTGCATCATGAGTGGCTTCAGTGTTTGGGGTTGTTTCTGCACTGAACGTAGAGTCTGTTGCATCATGAGTGACTGCACTGGTTGGGTTTTTTTCTGCTGTGGAAAAAGAAGCTATTTAGTCATGAGTAACTGCACTATTTGAGGTTATTTCTGCAGTATTAGCAGAGGCTTTTGGATCATGGGAGACTGCATTGTTTGGGATTGTTTCTGCAGTGCAAGTAGAGGCTATTAGATCATGAGTGACTGTTCATCATGAGTGGATGTACTGTTTTGCAATATTTATGCATTGAGAGAGGAGGCTATTGCATCATGAGTGACTGCATTGCTTGGGGTTGTTCCTGCAGTGGAAGTAGAAGCTATTCCGTCATGAGCGACTGCACTGCCTGGTGTTATTTCTGCAGTGGAAGTAGAGGCTATTGCATCAAGAGTGACTGCACTGTTTGGGGTTGTTTTTGCTGAGAACATAGAGGTTATTGAATCATGAGTGACTGTGCATCATGAGTGGCTGCACTGTTTGGGGTCGATTTTGCAGTGGAAGTAGATGCTATTGCATCATGAGTGACTGTGCTGTTTGGGGATTTTTCTGTAGTGGTAGTAGAGTCTACTGCATCATGAGTGACTGTGTATCATGAGTTTCTGCACTGTTTGGGGTTCTTCCTGCAGTGGAAGTAGAGGCTATTGAATCATGAATGACTGCACTGTTTGGGGTTGTTTCTGCAGTGGAAGTAGAGGTTATTGCATCATGAGTGACTGTGCATCATGAGTGACTGCACTCTTTTGAGTTGTTTTTGCTGTGGAAGTAGATGCTATTGCAAAATGAGTGACTGTGCATCATAAGTGGCTGCACTGTTTGGGGTTGTTTCTACAGTGGAACTAGATGCTATGGCATAATGAGTGACTGCACTGTTGTTTCTGCAGTGGAAGTAGAAGCTTTTGCATCATGTGTGACTGTGCATCAAGTCTGGCTGCACTGTTTATGGTTGTTTCTGCAGCGGAAATAGATGCTATTGCATCATTAGTTACTGTGTTCTTTGGGGTTCTTGCCATGAAAGGAGAGACTATTACACCTTGTGTGACTGCACTGCTTGGGTTGTTTCTTCAGTGGAAGTAGATGTTATTGCATAATGAGTGACTGCACTGTTTGGGGCTGTTTCTGCAGTGGAAGAAGAGGCTATTGCATCATGAGTGGCTGCACTGTTTGTGGTTGTTTCTGCAATGGAAGTCAATGCTAATGCATCCTGAGTGACTGCAGTGTTAGGGGTTGCTTCTGCAGTGGAAGTAGAGGCAGTTGCATTATGAGTAACTATGCATCAGGAGTGGCTGCACTGTTTGTGGTAGTTTCTGCAATGGAAGTAGATGCTATTGCATCATGAATGATTGCAGTGCTTGGGGTTATTTCTGCAATGGAAGTAGAGACTTTTACATTAGGAGTGACTGCGCTGCTGGGACTGTTTCTGCAGTGGAAGTGGAGGCTATTGCATGATGAGTGACTGCATCATGAGTAGCAGAAGCACTATTTGGTGTGGTTTCTGCAGTGGAAGTGGATGTTATTGTATCAAAAGTGACTGAGTTCATAGGTGTTGTTTCTGCAGTTGAAGTGGATGCTTTTGCATCAAAATTGACCATGTTGTTTGATTTTATTTCTGCAGAGGAAATAGATTTTATTTCATTATGAGTGACTGTGCTGTTTGGGGTTGTTTCTGCAGTGTAAGCAGAGGCTATTGCATTATGGGTGACTGCGCATCATGAGTAGATGCACAGTTTGGGGTTGTTTCTGCAGTGGAAGTGGATGCTATTGCATCAAAATTGAATGTGTTATTTGGTGTTATTTATGCATTGGAAGTAGATATTATTTCATTATGAGTGTGCTGTTTGGGGTTGTTTCTGCAGTGGAAGTAGAGGCTATTACATCATGAGTGACTGTGCATCATGAGTTTCTCACTGTTTGGGGTTCATCTTGCAGTGGAAGTAGAGGCTATTGCATCATGAATGACTGTGCAAGATGAGTGGCTGCACTCTGTGGGGTTGATTCTGCTGTGGAAGTAGATGCTATTGCAAAATGAGTGACTGTGCATCATGAAAGGCTGCACTGTTTGGGGTTGTTTCTACAGTGGAAGTAGATTCTATTGCATAATGAGTAATTGCACTATTTTGGGATGTTTCTGCATTGAAAGTGGAGGCTATTGCATCATGAGTGACTGCACTGTTTGGGGATCTTTCTGCAGTGGAAATAGAGGCTATTGCATCAGAGTGACTTCTCATCTTGGGGTAGTTTCTTCAGTGGAAGTAGAGGTTATTGCATCGTAAGTGACTGTGCATCATGAGTAGCAGCACTGTTTCAGGTTTTTCTGCAGTGGAAGTAGATTCTATTGCATCATGAGTGACTGCATTGTTTGTGGTTACTTATGAAGTGAAAGTAGATGCTATTGCATCATGAGTGACAGTCCATTTGGGGTTGTTTCTGTAGAGGTAGTAGAGGCTACTGCATCATGAGTGACTGAGCATCATGAGTGGCTGCACTGTTTGGGGTTGTTTCTGCAGTGCAAGTTGATGCTATTGCAACGTGATTGACTGTGCATCATGAGTGGCTGCACTGTTTGGGTTTTTTTCTGCAGAGGAAGTAGATGCTATTTCATCATGAGTGAATGTGCTGTTTCGTTTTTTTTCTGCCGTGAAAGTAGAGGCTATTGCATCATGGGTGGCTGTGCATCATGAGTGGCTGCACTGTTTGGGGTTCTTTCTTCAGTGGAAGTAGATACTATTGCATCTTGAGTGTCTGCATTGTTTGGGGTTGTTTCTGAAGTGGAAGTAGATGCAGCTGCATCATGAGTGACTGAATCATGAGTGGCTGCAATGTTTATGGTTTTTGTACAGTGGAAGTAGATGCTGTTGCATAATGAGTGGCTGCACTGTTTCGGGATGTTTCTATATTTTACATAGAGGCTATTGCATCTTGAGTGACTGCTCCATTTGGGTTTGTTTCTGCACTGGAAGTAGAATCTGTTGCATCATTAGTGCCTGTATTGTTTGACATTATATCTGCAGTGGAAGTAGAGGCTTTTGCATCATGAGTGACTGTCATCATGTGTGGCTGCACTGTTTGAGGTTGCTTCTGCAGTGGAAGTTGATGCTATTTCATCATGAGTTAATATGCTGTTTGGGTTTTTTTTCTGCAGTGGAAGCAGAGGATGTTGCATCATGGGTGACTGCGCATCATGAGTGGCAGCACCATTTGGAGTTGTTTCTGCAGTGGATGTAGAAGCTATTTCATCACAAGTGACTGTACTGTTCGGTGTTGTTTATGCAGTAAAAGTAGAAGCTAATGGATCATGGGTGACTGCACTGTTTGGGGTTGTTTCTGCAGTGAAAGTAGATGCTGTTGCATCATCAGTGACTGCATTTTTTGTTTTTTTTTCTGCAGTGTACGTAAATGCTTTTGCATCATGAGTGACTGTTCATCATGAGTAGATGCACTGGTTTGGGTTGTTTCTGCAGTGGAAGCAGATGCTATTACATCAAGAGTGAGTACGTTGTTTTTTTTTTTCAGCGGTGGAAGTAGATGCTATTGCATCATGAGTGACTGTGTTGTTTGGTTGTTTTCTGTAGTGGAAGTAGAGACTGTTGTATTAGGAGTGACTGCACTGCTTGGGGTTGTTTCTGCAGTGGGAGAAGATGCTATTGCATCATGAGTGAGTGCATTTTTTTTCTGCAGTGGAAGTAAATGCTGTTGCATCATGATTGACTGAGCTATTTGGGGTTATTTCTGCAGTGGTAGTAGAGGCTATTGCATCATGGGTTACTCTGCATCATGAGTGGATGCACTGTGTGGTGTTGTTACTGCAGTTTAAGTAGATGCTATTGTATCTTGACTGACTGCATTGTTTGGGGTTGTTTCTGAACTGGAAGTAGATGCAACTGCATCATGAGTGACTCTGCATCATGAGTGGCTGCAATGTTTGGAGTGTTTGTAGAGTGGAAGTAGATGCAATTGCATAATGAGTGGCTGCACTGTTTGGGGATGTTTCTGTATTTTAAGTAGAGGCTATTGCATCATGAGTGACTGCATCATGTGTGGCTGCACTGTTTGGGGTTGTTTCTGCAGTGGAGATAGATGCTTTTGCATCATTAGTCATTGTGTTCTTTGGGGTTCTTCTTGCTGTGAAAGGAGAGTCTATTGCATCATGAGTGACTGCACTGCTTGAGTTGTTTCTGCAGTGGAAGTAGATGCTATTGCATAATGAGTGACTGCACTGTTTGGGGATGTTTCTGCATTGCAAGTGGAGGCTATTGCACCATGAGTGACTGCACTGTTTGGGGCTGTTTCTGCAGTGGAAGTAGAGGCTATTGCATCATGTGTGGCTGCACTGTTCGTGGTTGTTTCTGCAGTGGAAGTAAATGCTAATGGATCATGAGTGACTGAAGTGTTAGTGGTTGCTTCTGCAGTTGAAGTAGAGGCTTTTGCATTATGAGCAACTGTGCATCATGAGTGGCTGCACTGATTGGAGTAGTTTCTGCAGTGGAAGCAGATGCTATTGCATCATGAGTGACTGCGTTGTTTGGGGTTGTCTCTGCAGTGGAAGTAGATACTATTGCATTAGGAGTGACTGCACTGCTGGGGTTGTTTCTGCAGAGGAAGTGGAGGCTATTGCATGATGAGTGACTGCACCATGAGTAGCAGTTGCACTATTTGGTGTTATTTCTGCAGTGGAAGTGGATGCTCTTGCATCACAATTGACTGTGTTGTTTGGTGTTATTTCTGCAATGGAAGTAAATGTTATTTCATTATGAGTGACTGTGACTGTGCTGTCTGGGGTTGTTTCTGCAGTGGAAGTAGAGGCTATTGCATTATGAGTGACTGTGCATCATGAGTAGATGCACAGTTTGGGGTTGTTTCTGCCATGGAAGTGGAGGCTATTGCATGATGAGTGACTTCATCATGAGTTGCAGATGCTCTATTTGATGTTGTTTTGCAGTGGAAGTGGATGCTATTGCATCAAAACTGAATGTGTTGTCTGGTGTTATTTATGCATTGGAAGTATATATTATTTCATTATGAGTGTGCTGTTTGGGGTTGTTTCTGCAGTGGAAGTAGAGACTATTGCATCATGAGTGACTGCACTGCTTGGGGTTGTTTCTGCAGTGGAAGTAGAGGTTATTGCATCATGAGTTCTTGTGCATCGTGAGTTTCTGCACTGTTTGGGGTTCATCTTGAAGTGGAAGTAGAGGCTATTGCATCATGAGTGACTGCACAGTTTGTAGTTGTTTCTGCAGTGGAAATAGAGGTTATTGCATCAGGAGTGACTGTGCATCATGAGTGGCTGCACTGTTTGGGATTGTTTCTACAGTAGAAATAGATGCTATTACATAATGGAGTTTGTCCGTTAAGGGGCAGACCAGGTTGTCCTGGTGCACCCCTTCCCTCCTGCATAGAATGGTTGTGCTCAGAGAGGGGGAAAGAAATGGGAGGGGCTAAGGGCCACAACTATGGGCAGGTAGCATGAAGGGGAGGGGCGACTGGAGGTACATAAGGGACAGCACCAGGTGGCATCAGCCACTTTTCACTGGAGTTTTTGATCTACATCAACTGCAGCACAATGGATTGGCCAAATTTTTTTTTATGGTCTGTTCACCAGGACAGAGAGGGGTAAGGAAACAAACAGTTGCTATTGCAGGATGAGTTGTAAAGTGTTTTAAAAAAAAGAGAGTTTGAACATACACAGTATTAAGAGTAAACATGTTACAATATATATCTGAGCAAATATGGGGGATCCTGAGTAGCGATGGAGATCAGATTGTGGAGAAGAGAGTGACCCAGGACGACGTGGGGGTGACACACACGCCTCATGGGGGGGCTTGTTGGAAGGCCTTTGCTTTGTTTTTGAGGCTTTGCAATAATTTTATGGACTGGTTTGCCGGTGGGTAGGAATTCTGTATGCATGGAATAGCCCCTGAGACAGGGGAGAGATAGCATGAGCTGGGACCACATGATGTGGTGCCATGCGCTGCTTTTGTGGATGACTAGTGAAAGAAAGCAAAGCCTTTACTTGATTGTGGTGTTTTGCAGCATTTTGTCCATTTTTGGGGCTGGTAGGCATGAATAATGGGCCTGGAAGAGGCTGTGGAGATGGGGAAGCAAGTGCAAGCTGGGACCATGTGGTGTGACATCACACACCACGTGGGGAGTTGTGAAACACCCTTTTTTTCCTTCTGCTGGGGTGCTGGTGGCTGTTGGTGGCCATTTCTTGCTGAGGAAAAGCCTGGGGAGGAAGGGTATGGCCTAGAAGAGGCCCTGAGGCTCTTTTGCTTGGCTTTAAGATTAGAAGGCCAAGAAGAACTTTGCAGCTGGGAGGAGCAAGCGTGATCTGGGACCACGTGGCGTGCATCACATGTCACTTGGTGGGGTTGTGTAAATACTTTTGAGGCTTAATCTTATGCTCTGGTGGAGTTTTGTGGCTTTTTGGGTGCCCTGGATGGATGATAGGCCTGGAAGAGGCCCCAATGCAGGTACTCCATGGTGTGATGTCACACACTGGGAGGGGTGGATAAAAGAGCATTTTCCTGGGCTTGGGTGGCTATTGGGATGGGTGAAGCATTTTTAGTGGTTTTGGTAGGGAGAATAGGCTTGGAGAAGGGCCCAGAAGCAAGGGAGAACAAGTGCAACATGGGACCATGCGGCGTGACATCACACACCACCAGGGGGTTGGGAAAAAGTGTGCCCATGTGTTCAGGCCATTTTTCATGGCTTGGGGGGACTTTCAAAGCATACTGGGGAGGGAAGATGAGGTGCCTGGGAGAGGCCAGGGGTGGAAGGAGAGAGAGATCACGACCCGGGACCTCGCGAGTGATGTCCCATGCTGTGAGGTGGTCGCATTGAAAGCCGTGGCACTCACTCTTTGTGGGCCTGCTTGCTGTTTTGACCCTTCCCCTCATTTTCAGGTACTGTGAGGGAGCAAAGGCTTGGCAGAGGCCTGAATATGGGGGGAAGGTGACCAATTATTAGACCACATGGCGCAACCACTTCCTAGGTTGGGGAGGCTGACTGTGGAGTGCCTTGTTCAGCACAGGCAGGTGGGGAGACCATAAAAAATGGCAGCATGCATAAGGAATAAGCTCCTAGGGAGGCCAACACAGTGCAGTGCTGCTGAGGGATGACAGCAGGATGCTGTTTAGAGGCTCAAGGCCCCCCAAAAAATGTTTTTAGTAATTACAAATTAGAGGAGGCATTTGAGTGGATGGAAAGGGGGGTTGCCAGGTCTCTCACAATGCGGTCTCGGTAGGGCACAGCAGAGAACAGCCAAGGGACCTGGCTACCTGTCAAGCAGGATGAGGGCCTTCACTGGGGGGCCAGTCTGTTTGATGTGGGTGTGTGGTTTGAGGGACAGGAGGAAGGCATTACAAACAGGTACAGATATACAAATAACCCTGTTTTACTCTTCCTGTAATTGTCTTCACAGAGCAAAGAAAAGAGGGACATGGCACCAAAGAAGAGCAGGCCATTAAAGGAGGATGCTTACAAGGCTATAATTGAATTTTGCAGAAAAAGCAAACAGAATGTGGGAGCTGGTGGAGGGGGAACCAGGGAAACCCGGGGAGAAGTGAAAAGCGGGCCCGTGAAAAGGCAGCGGGGGAAACGACCAGCGAAGGACCACGTACTCCCACTAGGGTACCACCAGAGATAGTGGGGCCCACCAAGGCAGTTGATCCAGTATTTCTGTGGCCTGTGGACCCAGTGATGCCAGTACCCCCACCTGATCAAGGTGGGATCTCTCCAGCTGAACCCAGACACGATGCCCAGAACGTGGGGTTCCCTCTGCAGACCTCAGTAGTTCACCCTCCTCCTCAACTGCAGGGAGAAGCAAGGGGAAATTTAGAAGACTCCAGGCAGCACAGCCCAGACAAGGTTACAGATAACACATCAAGCACAGTGGGTGACAGTATAAAACAATATGTAGGGCAAATTGTGGCAGCACTGGGGACAGGAGGTCTGGGGCAGATGGAATCGGCTCTGGCAGAGATTAGGATGGAGAAGAGGTGCCGGAAAAGAATGAAAAGGGAGCAGAGAGAGAAGGAAGAGGTACAAGGGAGATAGAGGTGCCTGGGATGAGGATAGGCGAACATGTGCCACTGGTCACAAAGGAAAAAATATGGAAAGGGGAATATGTGGATATATTCACTTTGGTGAGTCGGGAGGTGGCAGCCAAATATGAGGAAGCTGAGGGCATAGGTTAGAGTGAGATGGCAGCGGCTATAGTGCTTTTAGGAAAAAAGAGGATGACAAGTTCACAAAAGGGAAGACTTGGGATGGGTGGTTCCTAGGTTTTGCCACTTTCTCAGCCATCATTCTGGAAAAAAGACCAGAGCTAGACATCCCACTCATTACTTATTCCTTGATAATATGGAGACCAAAAGCAAAAGGAAGGGTGGGATGGTTATACTATGATGAATTCTTTCAGCAGAGAATGGCAACATTTGGGGAAGTGAGATGGGACACCAAACAGATAGATTTGTGGACGGATTATGTAACAGATCAGTCCTCGCCTGAAGGTGAGTGGGGCAAAAACAGGTTTATGCACCAGAGATGCTGCTGGGCTTACAATAGGGCTTTTTGCTCATGGTCTCAGTGTTGTTTCCAGCAAGCTTGCTCAAAATGTTGAGGAGGGCACCCGGCAAACAAATGTAGAATGACATGAGCCCAGGGGGCACGGGGTCAAGGATCAGGTCAACAGTTTTTTCGAAATGGCCAAGGGTTTAAAGGGCAAACATGGAACAGGGCAGAGTGGGGTAGGGGGAACATGAATAGAGGGGGCCAGAGCCACTGGGTGAAGAAAGGTAGGGCAAAATGAGAGGAAGGGGTCAGGGAGGTGTGGTGGGGTCATGACAGGGAACAGTTTGGGATGGCCAGAACCCCCATCAACTTGAAGATATGGACAGTTTGCCTGGAAAGATATCCAGACATGCGCATGCGGGATATGATTTTGAGGGGTTTTAACACAGGGTTCTCATTGCAGTGTAGGGGACCCAGTCAAGCAATGGAGGTGAGCAACCTTATGTCAGTAAAAGGAAAGGAGAAGATGCTAAGACAGAAGATAGAGAAAAAGAAGGCAGCAGGTAGGGCTGAGGGCCCATTTAATACTCCCCATTGCCGAACATGCAGATTTTGTCATTGGGTTTGGTATCCAAGAAACAAGAGGGGGAGTACAGGGTGATCCACCACCTGTCCTATCCAGAAGGGGAGTCAGTGAATGATTTCTTCAGTGAGGAGCACAGTAAGGTGACATATATGTCACTAGAGGATGCAGTCTGGATAATCCAGGCCACAGAGGATGCAAGGATGGCAAAAATCTGCATTTAATCCACTTTCAGACTGCTTCCAGTTAGGAGGGAAGACTGGGATCTATTGGGTTTTAAAAGTGGGGGACAATATTATTTCGATAAAGCAATGCCAATGGGTTGTTCCACAGCATGTGCTACATTTGAGGCATTCAGCACCTGCTTATAGTGGATATTCCAAGAAAAAATGGGATTTAGGATGGTCATCCATTATCTGGATAATTTTCTTTTCATTGGGAAGTGAAAAAGAGAGACACAGAGGATGCTGGGTAAGTTTCAGGAACTGTGCTGGGAGCTAGGGGTCCCACTGGTACCAGAAAAAACAGAGGGGGCCCAACAGGGTTATGGAATTTCTAGGGATTGAAATAGATGCCCTGAACAAAGTATTTAGACTACCAGACAAAAAAGTAAAGAAATTGAAGGAACTAATCCAAGTACATATCAGGAGGAAATGAGTACAAGTAAAGCTGGTGCAGCAAGTACTGGGGCACCTGAACTTTGCATGCAGGGCCATTGGATCAGGAAGGGCATTCACAAAGAGGTTAGCTAGGGTTACAGCAGGGGTCACCAGACTGCATCACTGGGTGGACCTGATACAAGGTGTCAGGGAGGATTTTAGAATTTGGGAAGAATTTCTGAGGGAGTAAAATGGGTGGTCTTTCTGGCAAGAGGAGTGGATATACAACACAGACCTCGACCTCTACACAAATGCTGCTGGGGGGCTAGGCATGGGAGGTTACCTGAGGTGTTGATGGTTCACAGAACCTTGGCCTGCCAGATGGGTGAAGGATGGAAAAGTGAGAGATATAGCATTGCTGGAGATCATGCCCATATGGGCGTGTACCTTGGTCTGGGGGGAGGAATTATGAGATCAGAAAGTGACTTTTTGGTGTCACAATAGGGCAGTGGTGGATGTTCTGAACAACAGGGGAGCTAGATCAGGCACAGTCATACAGGTATTATGACTTTTAGTATTAAGGGCTTTGCAGCTGAACATGTCATTTAGAGCACAACACATAGAAGGGGTACACAATACCCTGGCTGACAGCCTTTCCTGTCTGCAGCCGGACCATTTTCAGAGGCTGGCACTGGCAGTGGAAGAACTAAAAACACCCTTACCTACGAACAACTGGGACATTGGCAAGAAGGAGCAGAACTGTTGTTTCACAGATCATGGGTGTCTCGGACTCTGAGGGCCTACAATGGAGCCTGGTGAGTGTTTCAAATATTCAGGGCAGAGCATCAGATGAAGGTAAGTAGGCCACTCACAGAGGAACAGTTGGGAATCTTCACCTTGGAGCAGTGGCAAAAAGGCACAGCCACACCACAATGAGAATCTATTTGGCAGGGATTAGTGTTATCTGCAGTCTAAAAGGGTGGAAGGAACCTTACAAAATCATTACTCATCAGAAGAATGATGCAAGGATGGAGCAGGTTGAAACAAGGGCTAGCAGATAATAGAAGGCCTATAGGGGAGCAGTGGCTAATAAAGCTGAAGGACGTGCTCCCAGCAATATGCAGATCAAAGGCTGAGGACCAGTTTTTTCACACAATCTATGTGGTAATATTCACAGGGGCCATGAGAGTGAGGTGGTAGGCCATGGGAGAGAAGACAAGGAAGGGGGGGTTAGAATGGGAAGATATAAGCTGGGGGTGACAGAGATACGGATCAAGATTAGGAGGTCAGAAACGGACCAAAAAGGATAAGGTTGCATAGTAACGCTGAAAGGACAAGCAGAGGGTGCAATATGCCCAGTACAGGCTCTGTGGGCTTTCGCCACAGAGCATGGGAACAGGACGGGGAAATTATTTGTGCATGATGATGGAAAAAGGGTCACCGGCTACCAAGTCATGGCATTGCTCAAATAGGGCATGCAATTCATGGGGGAAGACCTGACTAATTATTCATCCCATTCCTTGTGGATTGCGGCTGTCTCACAGTGGGCAGCAGTGGGAGAGACGGTGAATGGGATATTGGAAAAGGGACACTGGTGATCGGCCAGTTATAAGAGATACATTAGAGCACTGAAATAAAAAAAAAACTTTTGAAGGTAGTGCTCCTAGCCTGAACTGCAGAGATGGGGGGGCAAGGAAGGGTAAAAGATGGTGGGAAGACACACCAAAATAAATTATAATGGGGGGAAGAATGCGGGTATGACACTAAGAGCATGTGTAAAATAATGAATTTTGCTTGAACCCCATAGGTAGAGGGAGGATCATGGAAGTCTGGATCTGTGGCCATTCCTATATTTATTGGGCTGAAAAAAGAGCAGAGAAGAAGGCTGGGAGAAGGCAGCTGTACCAAGATGTGAGACAGTGTAGGTTGGTTTGGCACGGCATACGGGGATGAGTTGGGCACAGCTGCTTCCCACCTTGAAAGAACTCAAGGGAGGGTGGCCCAGTCTGGATCTAATTATTATACATCTAGGGGGCAGCGACCTTGCAGGCAGGCCTTGGGTAGACACATACTTACAAATAAAAATGGATTTAGGGGCAATACGATGGTGGTGGCCACAGGTGTGCCTCGCCTGGTCAGATATGATACCAAGGAGGGTGTGGAGACAGGAACACAGCCACAGAGTGGTAGAGAGCACCAGGAGAAATATGAATAGGAGGATTGGGACATTGGTAAGGCAGATAGCAGGACAGGTGATACTGAGGGGGTAGAAGAATGGGTAGAAGATTTCTACAGGTCAGACAGTGTTCACCTGTCGGACCTAGCCATAGACATGTTCAATACAGAAACAATGGGCTTTATAGAAGCATGGCGGAAACATGCAAAACATGGGAAATAAAAAAAAGAGGGGAAGGAAAGAAAGAATAAAAAGGATCTTCCCTGAGGTAAGGGAGACTGGTACCCTAAGTATGGGGGAAGCCAGCCATCCAACGCAAGCTGGAGACTGGATAGTGGGGAAAAGGGGGGGAGGAGCGGAGGGGGGATGAAAAAAGGAATAACACAAGAAGAGGAGGAAGATGAAGGAGAAAGCGGTCTCGGTTTTCACAGTTACCTAATGGAAAAGGAGGAGAAGAAGAAGGAAGGATAATCAGAGATTGATATATGGAGAAAAATAAACAAAATTTTGAAAATATGATAAAGAAATTGAAATGGAATATGGAATTATGAATATATATAAATTAATTGCCAATCTGAGCACAACAACAAACAATGGTCTCTGTCTTTGTGTGAGTGAAAAGGGGGTAATCCGGGACAATGGAGTTTACCCATTAAGGGGCAGACCAGGTTGTCCTGGTGCACCCCTTCCCTCCTACATAGAATGGTTGTGCTCTGAAGGGGAGGGGGGAAGGAAGGGGAGGAGCTAAGGGCCAGAACAATGGGAAGGCAGCAGGAAGGGGAGGGGCGAAGGGAGGTACATAAGGGTCAGCACAAGGGGGCCTCAGCCACTTTTTGCTGGAGTTTTTGATCCCTCCCACTCACCCTACTAGTCAGAGCAAGAGGGGAAGACAGTCAAGATGGGACTATATGGTGGTTCTGTCAAGGTGGATGACAGACACGTCTGATCGGACAGTTTGGACTGCCAAAGGTAGATGGCAGGTGATAATATGGTTATGGACTGCCAAAGGTGAATGGCATGAGAAAAAGGGGGAAAAGGGGGGAGGATCAGAGGGGGGAAGAAAAAAAGAATAACACAAGAAGAGGAGGAAGATGAAGGAGAAAACGGTCTCAGTTTTCACTGTTACCTAACGAAAAAGGAGAAGAAGAAGGCACCAAGGTTTCCCCCTGGTGGAAGGATAATCAGAGATTGATAAGTGGAGGAAAATAAACAAAATTTTGAAAATATGATAATAAAGAAACTGAATTGGAATATAGAATTATGAATATAAATTATTTGCCAATCTGAGCACAACAACAAACAATGGTCTCTGTCTTTTTGTGAGGGAAAAGGGGGGAATCTGGGACAATAAGTGACTGCACTGTTTGGGAATGTTTCTGCATTGAAAGTGGAGGCTATTGCATCATGAGTGATTGCATTGTTTGGGGCTGTATCTGCAGTGGAAGTAGAGGCTAGTGCATCAGAGTGACTGCACTGCTTGGGGTTGTTTCTGCAGAGGAAGTAGAGGTTATTGCATCATGAATGACTGTGCATCATGAGGTTCTGCACTGTTTCGGGTTCATCTTGCAGTGTTTCTGCATTGAAAGTGGAGGCTATTACATCATGAGTGACTGCATTGTTTGGGGCTGTTTCTGCAGTGGAAGTAGAGGCTATTGCATCAGAGTCACTGCACTATTTCAGATTTTTCTGCAGTGGAAGTAGATTCTATTGCATCATGAGTGACTGCATTGTTCGTGGTTATATATGGAGTGAAAGTAGATGCTATTGCATCATGAGTGACAGTCCACTTGGGGTTGTTTCTGTAGGGGTAGTAGAGGCTACTGCATCATGAGTGACTGAGCATCGTGAGTGGCTGCACTGTTTGGGGTTCTTCCTGCAGTGGAAGTAGAGGCTATTGCATCATGCATGACTGCACACTTTGGGGTTGTTTCCTCAGTGGAAGTAGAGGCTGTTGCATCATGAGTGGCTGTACTGTTCGGGGTTGTTTCTGCAGGGGAAGCAGATGCTATTTCATCATGAGTGAATGTGCTGTTTGGGTCTTTTTCTGCAGTGGAAGTAGAGGCTATTGCATCATGGGTGACTGTGCATCATGAGTGGCAACACCGTTTGGAGTTGTTTCTGCAGTGGATGTAGATGCTGTTGCATCACAAGGGACTGCACTGTTTGGTGTTGTTTCTGCAGTAGAAGTAGAAGTTGTTGGATCATGGGTGACTGCACAGTTTGGGGTTGTTTCTGCAGTGAAAGTAGACACTGTTGCAACATCATTGACTGCATTGTTTGGGTTTTTTTCTGCAGTGGAAGTAAAAGCTTTTGCATCATCAGTGACTGTGCATCATGAGTAGCTGCACTGTTTCGGGTTGTTTCTGCAGTGGAAGCAGATGCAATTGCATCATGAGAGACTGTGTTGTTTGGAGTTGTTTCTGCAGTGGAAGTAGAGACTATTGCATTAGGAGTAACTGCACTGCTTGGGGTTCTTTCTGCAGTGGGAGAAGATGCTATTGCATCATGAGTGAGTGCATTGTTTTTTTTCTGCAGTGGAAGTAAATGCTGTTGCATTATGATTTACTGAGCTGTTTGGGGTTATTTCTGCAGTGCTAGTAGAGGCTATAGCATCATGAGTTACTCTTCATCATGAGTGGCTGCACTATTTGGGGTTGATTCTGCAGTGGAAGTAGATGCTATTGCATCTTGAATAACTGCATTGTTTGGGGTTGTTTCTGAAGTGGAAGTAGATGCAACTGCATCATGAGTGGCTCCACAGTTTGGGTTTGTTTCTGCACTGGAAGTAGAATCTATTGCATCATGAGAGGCTATATTGTTTGCGATTGTTTCTGCACTGTAAGTAGATACCATTGCATCATGTGTGGCTGCACTGCTTGAGGTTGTAACTGCAGTGGAAATAGATGCTGTTCCATCATGAGTGACATAGTTGCTTGGGGTTCTTCTTGCCGAGGAAGTAGAGACTATTGCATCATGAGTGGCTGCACTGCTGGGGGATGTTCCTGCAGCGGACAGAGAAGCTATTCCATCATGAGTGACTGCACTACATGGTGTTGTTTCTGCAGTGAAAGTAGAGGCTATTGCATCAAGAGTGACTGCACTGTTTGGGGTTGTTTTTGCAGTGGAAGTAGAGGCTATTGAATCATGAGTGACTGTGCATCATGAGTGTCTGCACTGTTTGGGGTTGATTCTGCAGTGGAAGTAGATGCTATTGCATCATGAGTGACTGTGCTGTTTGGGGTTGTTTCTGTACTGGTAGTAGAGTCCACTTCATCATGAGTGACTGTGCATCATGAGTTTCTGCACTGTTTCAGGGTTCTTCCTTCAGTGGCAGTAGAGGCTTTAGCATCATGAATGACTGCATTGTTTGGGGTTGTTTCTACAGTGGAAGTAGATGCTATTGCAACAAGAGTGACTGTGCATCATGATTGGCTTCGGTGTTTGGGGTTGTTTCTGCACTGAAAGTAGAGGCTACTGCATCGTGAGTGACTGCACTGGTTGGGGTTGTTTCTGCTGTGGAAATAGAAGCTATTTAGTCATGAGTGACTACACTGTTTGAGGTTATTTCTGCAATATAAGCAGAGGCTATTGGATCATGGGAGACTGCATTGTTTGGGGTTGTTTCTGCAGTGCAAGTAGAGGCTATTAGATCATGAGTGAGTGTGCATCATGAGTGGCTGCACTGTTTGTGGGTTGTTTCTGCAGGGGAAGTAGATGCAATTTCATCTTGAGTGACTGTGCTGTTTGAGGTTGTTTCTGCAGCGTATTTAGGTGCAATTGCATCATGGGTGACTGTGTATCATGAGTCACTAAACCATTTGGAGTTGTTTATGCAATGGAAGTAGAGGCTGCTGCATCACAAATGACTGCACTGTTTGATGTTGTTTCTGCAGTTGAAGTAGAGGCTATTGGATCATGTGTGGCTGCACTGTTTGGGATTTTTTCTGCAGCGGAAGTAGATACTTAGCATAATGAGTGGCTGCACTGTTTGGGGTAGTTTCTGCATTGGAAGTAGAGGCTATTGCATCATGAGTGACTGCACTCTTTGGGTTTGTTTCTGTTGTGGAAGAAGAAGCTATTGCATCATGAGTGGGTATACTGTTGGGGACTGTTTCTGCAGTGGAAGTAAATACTGCTGCATCATGAGTGACTGCACTGTTTGACATTGTTTCTGCAGTGGAAGAAGAGGCTTCTGCATCATGAGTGACTGTGAATCATGTGTGGCTGCACTGTTTGGTATTGTTTCTGCAGTGAAAACAGATGCTATTGCATCATTAGTCGCTGTGTTCTTTGGGGTTCTTCTTGCCATGAAAGGAGAGACTATTGCATCATGAGTGACTGCACTGCTTGGGTTGTTTCTGCAGTGGAAGTAGAGGCTACTGCATCAAGAGTGGCTGCACTGTTTGGTGTTGTTTTTGCTGTGGAAGAATTAACCATTGTGTCACAGGAGATGGCACTTTTCTGGTTCATTTCTGAAGCAGAAGTAGAGACTATTGCATCATAAGTGGCTGCACTGTTTGAGGTTCTTTCTGCATTGGAGGTAGAGGCTATTGCATCATAAGTGACTGCCGTATTTGGGGTTATTTCTGCAGTGGAAGTAGAGGCTATTGGATCATGAATGACTGAGCATCATGAGTGGCTATACAGTTTGGGGTTGTTTCTGCAGTGGAAGTAGATGCTATTGCATTGGAGTGACTGCACTGCTTGGGGTTATTTCTTCAGTAGAAGTGGAGGCTATTGCATCATGAGTGACTGTGTCATTTGGGGTTGCTTTTGTAATGGAAGTAGAGGCTATTGCATCATTAGTGACTGCACTGCTTGGGGATGTTTCTGCAGTGAACGTAGAGGTTACTTCATCATGAGTGACTGCACTGCTAGGTTTTTTTCTGCAGTGGAAGTAGAGGCTATTGCATCAAGAGTGGCTGCTCTGTTTGGGGTTTTTCTATCAGTGGAAGTAGAGGCTATTGCATCACAGGTGGCTGCTCTTTTAGAAGTTCTTTCTGCTATAGAAGTAGAGACTACTGCACCATAAGTGGCTGCACAGTTTGAGCTTTTTTCTTTATTGGAGGTAGGGGCTGTTGCATCATAAGTGACTGTTCTGTTTGGGGTAGTTTCTGCAGAGGAAGTAGATGTTATTCCTTCATGAGTGACTGCACTGCTTGGGGTTGTTTCTGCAGAGGATGTAGAGGCTATTGCATCATGACTGACTGCACAGTTTGGTGTTGTTTCTGCAGTGGAAGTAGAGGCTATTGCATCATGAGTGACAGTTTATCATCAGCAGTTGCACTCCTTGAGGTTGTTTCTGCTGTGGAAGAAAGTGGTATTGCAAAATGAGTGAATGTGCATCAGGAGTGGCTGCACTGTTTAGGGTTGTTGCTACAGTGGAAGTAGATGCTATTGCATAATGAGTGCTGCACTGTTTGGGGATGTTTCTGCATTAAAAGTGGAGGCAATTGCATCAAGAGTGAATGCACTGTTTGGGGCAGTTGCATCATGAGTAGCTGCACTCTTTGTGGTTATTTCTGCAGAGGAAGTAAATGCTAATGCATCGTGAGTGACTGCAGTGTTTATGGTTGCTTCTCCAGTGGAAGTAGAGGCTTTTGCATTATGAGCAACTGCGCATCATGAGTGGCTGCACTGTTTGGGGTAGTTTCAGCAGTGGAAGTAGATGATATTGCATCATGAGTGTGCTGTTTGAGGTTGTTTCTGCAGTGGAAGTAGAGACTATTGGATTATGAGTGACTGCACTGCTGGAGTTGTTTCTGCAGTGGAAGAGCAGGCTATTGCATGATGAGTGACTGCATCATGAGTAGCAGATAAAGTGTTTGGTGTTGCTTCTGCAGTGGAAGTGGAAGCTGTTGCATCAAGAGTGACGTCTTTGTTAGGTGTTGTTTGTGCAGTGGAAGCTCTTGCATCAAAATTGACTGTGTTGTTTGGTGTTATATCTGCAGTAGAAGTAGATGTTATTTCATTGTGAGTGACTGTGCTGTTTGGGGATGTTTCTGCAGTGGAAGTAGAGACTATGGCTTTATGAGTGACTGAGCATCATGAATAGATGCACAGTTTGGGGTTGTTTCTGCCATGGAAGTGAAAGCTATTGCATGATGAGTGACTGCACAGTTTGGGGTTATTTCTGCAGTGGAAGTAGAGGTTATTGCACCATGAGTGACTGTGCATCATGACTGGCTGCACTCTTTGGGGTTGTTTCTGCTGTGGAAGTAGATGCTATTGCATAATGAGTGACTGTACTGTTTGAAGATGTTTCTGCATTGAAAGTCGAGGCTATTGCATCATGAGTGACTGCACTGTTTCAGGATGTTTCTGCAGTGGAAGTAGATGCTATTGCATTATGAGTGACTACACATCGTGTGTAGAGGCACTGTTTGGGGTGTTTGTACAGTGGAAGTAAATGCTATTGCATCATGCATGACTGCACTCTTAGGGTTGGTTCTGCAGAGGAAGTAGAGGCTACTGCATCATGAGTGACTGTGCATCCTGAATGGCTGCACTGTTTGGGGTTTTTTCTGCAGTGTAAGTAGAAGATATTGCAACATAAGTGACTGTGCACCATGAATGGCTGCTTTCTTTGGGGTTGTTTCTGCTGTGGAAGTAGAAGCTATTCCATCATGAGTGACTGCACTACCTGGTGTTGTTTCTGCAGTGGAAGTAGAGGCTATTGCATCAAGAATGGCTGCACTGTTGGGGTTGTTTCTTCAGTGGAAGTAGAGGCTATTGCATTATGAGTTACTGCACATCGTGTGTAGAGGCACTGTTTGGGGTGTTTGTACAGTGGAAGTAAATGCTATTGCATCACGCATGACTGCACTCTTAGGGTTGTTTCTGCAGAGGAAGTAGAGGATACTGCATCATGAGTGACTGTGCATCATGAATGGCTGCACTGTTTGGGTTTTTTTCTGCAGTGTAAGTAGAAGATATTGTAACATAAGTGACTGTGCATCATGAATGGCTGCTTTCTTTGGGGTTGTTTCTGCTGTGGAAGTAGAAGCTATTCCATCATGAGTGACTGCACTACCTGGAGTTGTTTCTGCAGTGGAAGTAGAGGCTATTGCATCAAGAGTGGCTGCACTGTTGGGGTTGTTTCTTCAGTGGAAGTAGAGGCTATTGCATTATGAGTGACTGCACATCATGTGTAGAGGCACTGTTTGGGGTGTTTGTACAGTGGAAGTAAATGCTATTGCAAAATGAGTGGCTGCACTGTTTGGGGAGTTTTCTGTATTTGATGTTATTGCATCATGATTGACTGTGCATCATGAGTAGCTGCACTGGTTCGGGTTGTTTCTGCAGTGGAAGCAGCTGCTTTTGCATCATGAGTGAGTGTGTTGTTTTGGGTTATTTCTGCAGTGGAAGTAGATGCTATTTCATCATGCATGACTGCACTCTTAGGGTTGTTTCTGCAGAGGAAGTAGAGGCTACTGCATCATGAGTGACTGTGCATCCTGAATGGCTGCACTGTTTGGGTTTTTTCTGCAGTGTAAGTAGAAGATATTGCAACATAAGTGACTGTGCACCATGAATGGCTGCTTTCTTTGGGGTTGTTTCTGCTGTGGAAGTAGAAGCTATTCCATCATGAATGACTGCACTACCTGGTGTTGTTTCTGCAGTGGAAGTAGAGGCTATTGCATCAAGAGTGGCTGCACTGTTGGGGTTGTTTCTTCAGTGGAAGTAGAGGCTATTGCATTATGAGTGACTACACATCGTGTGTAGAGGCACTGTTTGGGGTGTTTGTACAGTGGAAGTAATGCTATTGCATCATGCATGACTGCACTCTTAGGGTTGTTTCTGCAGAGGAAGTAGAGGCTACTGCATCATGAGTGACTGTGCATCATGAATGGCTGCACTGTTTGGGGTTTTCTGCAGTGTAAGTAGAAGATATTGCAACATACGTGACTGTCCACTGAATGGCTGCTTTCTTTGGGGTTGTTTCTGCTGTGGAAGTAAAGCTATTCCATCATGAGTGACTGCACTACCTAGTGTTGTTTCTGCAGTGGAAGTAGAGGCTATTGCATCAAGAATGGCTGCACTGTTGGGGTTGTTTCTTCAGTGGAAGTAGAGGCTATTGCATTATGAGTTACTGCACATCGTGTGTAGAGGCACTGTTTGGGGTGTTTGTACAGTGGAAGTAAATGCTATTGCATCACGCATGACTGCACTCTTAAGGTTGTTTCTGCAGAGGAGTAGAGACTACTGCATCATGAGTGACTGTGCATCATGAATGGCTGCACTGTTTGGGTTTTTTCTGCAGTGTAAGTAGAAGATATTGTAACATAAGTGACTGTGCATCATGAATGGCTGCTTTCTTTGGGGTTGTTTCTGCTGTGGAAGTAGAAGCTATTCCATCATGAGTGACTGCACTACCTGGTGTTGTTTCTGCAGTGGAAGTAGAAGCTATTGCATCAAGAGTGGCTGCACTGTTGGGGTTGTTTCTTCAGTGGAAGTAGAGGCTATTGCATTATGAGTGACTTCACATCATGTGTAGAGGCACTGTTTGGGGTGTTTGTACAGTGGAAGTAAATGCTATTGCATCATGCATGACTGCACTCTTAGGGTTGTTTCTGCAGAGGAAGTAGAGGCTACTGCATCATGAGTGACTGTGCATCATGAATGGCTGCACTGTTTGGGGTTTTTTCTGCAGTGTAAGTAGAAGATATTGCAACATACGTGACTGTGCACCATGAATGGCTGCTTTCTTTGGGGTTGTTTCTGCTGTGGAAGTAGAAGCTATTCCATCATGAGTGACTGCACTACCTAGTGTTGTTTCTGCAGTGGAAGTAGAGGCTATTGCATCAAGAATGGCTGCACTGTTGGGGTTGTTTCTTCAGTGGAAGTAGAGGCTATTGCATTATGAGTTACTGCACATCGTGTGTAGAGGCACTGTTTGGGGTGTTTGTACAGTGGAAGTAAATGCTATTGCATCACGCATGACTGCACTCTTAAGGTTGTTTCTGCAGAGGAAGTAGAGACTACTGCATCATGAGTGACTGTGCATCATGAATGGCTGCACTGTTTGGGTTTTTTTCTGCAGTGTAAGTAGAAGATATTGTAACATAAGTGACTGTGCATCATGAATGGCTGCTTTCTTTGGGGTTGTTTCTGCTGTGGAAGTAGAAGCTATTCCATCATGAGTGACTGCACTACCTGGTGTTGTTTCTGCAGTGGAAGTAGAAGCTATTGCATCAAGAGTGGCTGCACTGTTGGGGTTGTTTCTTCAGTGGAAGTAGAGGCTATTGCATTATGAGTGACTTCACATCATGTGTAGAGGCACTGTTTGGGGTGTTTGTACAGTGGAAGTAAATGCTATTGCAAAATGAGTGGCTGCACTGTTTGGAGAGTTTTCTGTATTTGACGTTATTGCATCATGATTTACGCCATTCTGGGGGAGCATAGCTCCCCTATAGATACACCCGCAGAGGAGACTAAGGAGGCTGAGGACAACTGTCACAAGGGAGGCCCACAGGAAGGAGGCAGAGGACACCTCAAGGAAAGGAAGCAGCTCCTGGTGGGGGACTCAATTATTAGGGGGATAGAACTGGGAGGAGCTGGGAAATCTGAAGTAAGGTGCCTGCCTGGTGCCATGGCTTGGAGGGACAGGAAGCGCAACCTGAGGATCACAACAACAGCTGCAAGGGATTCTGAGCTGGACGTAATTGTCCACCTAGGGACAAATGACTTGGCTCATCATGAGGTTAGAGCAGTGCAGGAGGACATTGCAGAGTTGGGGAGGGACCTAAGACAAGTAGCAAACACAGTATCCTTCTCAGAGGTGCTGCCTGTCAAAGGCATGGGGAGGCGAGGTAAGTGGCACCATGCAGTTTAATGAATGGTTGAAAAAATGGTGGAGCACAGGAGTTTAGCTTCATTAGGGACTGGGGTTCCACCTGGAGGGACACCAGCCTATACTGGCAGGATGGTCTGCATCTGTCCAGGAAGGAACAAGTCTTTGAGCAATCGGTTTAAATGCTTCATTGGCAAGCTTTTAAACTAGTCAATGGGGAGGCACTGACAAGCAGCAGAAAAATCCCAGCCTCTCCCTACAAAACAGGGTACTAAATGAGAAAAAGACCAAGGTAGAACGGTCAGTGGGGGATGCTGCAACAGAAGGTAAGGCCATCAAAAAATGGAGAGCAATGAGTACCAATGCCCATAGTCTAGGTAACAAGCTTCCTGAATTAGTGGCCTTGATGGAGGAGGAACATCTGGATATCGTGGCAGTCACAGAAACATGGTACACACAAAACCATGACTGGGACGTAAACATACCAGGATACACTATCTACAGGAGGGACAGGGAGGGTAAAAGAGGAGGAGGTAGTTCTTTACATAAGGGAAGGAATAAAAGCAACAGAACAAAAGGGTAAACAGGGAGGAGAAGAAGCACTGTGGGTAAATTTGAGACAGGCAATGGCACCACAATCCGCACAGGGTTATACAGACCCCTTCTCAGGGGAGGAAATGGACAAGGAAATGATAGAAAGTATACTTTAGAATGGCAGAAAAAGGGAGATATTGCTGATGGGTGATCTGAATATGCCAGATGTTAACTGGAGCGCAGTTGCAGCTGCCACTTCCAAGAGTGCAGTTATTCTAGATGCCCTACAGGGGGCATGCCTTAGACAACTAGTACTGGAGCCCACTCGAGAGGGAGCAATATTAGACTTGATACCCTCGAATGGAGATGGAGAGAGGATCACAGATGTAGAAGTGGGTAGCCATCTGGGAACTAGCTACCATCGAACAGTATGGTTCACAATAAACACAGCAATAGAGTCAAGCCATACAAAGACAAAAGTACTGGACTTTAGGAGGGCTGACTTTGCCAAAATGGGTGAGTGCCTAAGGAATGCACTAGCAAATGGGCAGGAAGGAGGGGTGGAAGAACAATGGGGAATAATAAAAACTGCCATCACAGAGGTAACGAGCCTTTGTGTGAAGCAAATAAACAAAACAAGATGATGTAAGAAACCACTATGGTTCTCAAAGGAAGTGGCAGTGAAGGTTCAAGAGAAAAGAAAGCATTCAGGAAGTACAAGGAATCGCAGCAGGAGCAGGACAGAGAACTGTATCAGTTAAAGAAAAGAAAGCATTCAGGAAGTACAAGGAATCCCAGCAGGAGCAGGACAGAGAACTGTATCAGTTAAAGCAAAAGGAGGCTGGGAAGGCAGTCAGAACAGCAAAGGCCCAAACTGAGGAAAAGATAGCCAACTCAGTTAAGAAGGGGAATAAAACCTTTTATAGGTACATCAGGGAGCAAAGGAAGACCAAGGGAGGGATAGTGAGGCTTAATAAAGGGGAGGAGGGTGGGCAGAGGGAGAATGTGAAAAGGCAGAGATACAAAACAAATATTTTTGCTCCGTATTTACAAAGGAAGAGGGGGAGGTACATAAAACAAACAGTAGTAACACTCTGGATACAGAAGTTGATACCAGCCCATTTACAGAAGAAAGGGTTCTGAAAGAACTCTTAAAACTGAAGGTGGACAAAGCAATGGGGCCTGATGGGATTCATCCCAGAATTCTAAAAGAACTAAGGGTAGAACTAGTGACACCACTGACTACCCTCTTTAACAAATCATGGGAGGATGGGGTGGTACCCGAGGACTGGAGGAGGGCAGATGTGATTCCCTTCACAAAAGTGGGAGCAAGACAGAAGCAGGAAACTATAGGCCTGTTAGTTTAACCTCAGTGATAGGAAAATGATGGAATCACTTCTAAAGGAAAGAATTGTCAAGTATCTAGAGGCCAGAGGGGCACAAGACCCTAGGCAGCATGGATTCACAGCGGAAGGTCATGCCAGACGAATCTGATAGATTTTGACTGGGTGACCAAAGTAGTAGATCAGGGAGGGGCTGTGGACATGGCTCACCTAGACTTTAGCAAGGCATTTGACACAGCCCACACAAAAGATTAATATAAGTTAGCCAGCCTGGAGTGGGTCCCAAGATGACAGCCTGGGTAAAGAATTGGCTGGAGAATAGGACACAGAGGTAATAGTAAATGGAGTCCACTCAGAAGAAAGGAGGGTTACTAGCGGGGTACCGCAGGGTTCATATTAGGACCAGTCCTCTTCCAATGTCTTTATAAGCGACATTGCAGAAGGACTGGAAGAAAAATATGTCTCTTTGCAGATGACACTAAGATCTGCAACAGAGTTGATGCACAGGGTGGGGTGGAAAGGATGAGAAGGGACTTGGCAAGGTTAGAGGAATGGTCAAATGTATGGCAGCTTAGATTCAATGCTAAGAAGTGCAAGGTAATGCACCTGGGAAACAAAAACCCAGGGGAAGAGTACACAATGGGGGGTGAGATAATAACAGCAACAAAAATGGAAAGGGACCTGGGGGTAGTCATATCAGATGACCTAAAGGTGGGCAAGCAATGTGAGAAGGCAGCAAGGAGGGCTGGGGGATACTGGGATGCATTGGGAGAGGCATCACCAGTAGAAAACAGGAAGTTATTATCCCTCTGTACAGACAGCTGGTGAGACCCCATCTGGAGTACTGTGTGCAGTTCTGGAGACCCAATCTCCACAAAGACATAGACAGGATGGAAGCTGTCCAGAGGAGGGCAACTAAAATGGTGCAGGGTCTGCACCAGAGGACATCTGAAAGAGACTTAAGGAGCTTAATATGTATAGCTTCGAGGAAAGGAGGGAGAGGGGGGACAAGATAAAAACTTTCAAGTACCTCAAGGAATCAACAAAGTCCAAGAGGGTAGCATCTTTCAAAAAGAGGTGCAAGAACAAGAGGCACAATTTGAAGATAGAGGGGGCGGCTCAGAGGTAATTTAAGGAAGTATTTTTCACAGAGGGTTGTGGATGCATGGAATGGCCTTCTGGAGGAGGTTGTGGAGTCAAAATCAGTGGTGGAATTCAAGCATGCATGGGATAGTCATAAGGCAATTCTGGGGGGTGGGGGTAGAAAGAAGTAGGCTGCTGGTTAACTAGGATCTGCAGCTTATCCAGTAGGTAGGGAAATGAGCAGACTGGGTGGGCCAAGCGGTCCTTATCTGCCGTCAAATTCTATGTTTCTATATTTCTATGACTGTGCATCATGAGTAGCTGCACTGGTTCGGGTTGTTTCTGCAGTGGAAGCAGCTGCTTTTGCATCATGAGTGAGTGCGTTGTTTTGGGTTATTTCTGCAGTGGAAGTAGATGCTATTTCATCATGAGTGACTGTGTTGTTTGGGGATGTTTCAGCAGTGGAAGTTGAGACTATAGCATTTGGAGTGACTGCGCTGCTTGGGGTTGTTTCTGAAGTGGGAGCAGATGCTATTGCATCATGAGTGAGTGCATTGTTTTTTTTTTCTGCGGTGAAAGTAAATGCTGTTGCATCATGATTGGCTGAGCTGTTTGGGGTTATTTCTGCAGTGGAAGTAGAAGCTATTGCATCATGGGTGACTGCGCATCATGAGTGGCAGTACCATTTGGAGTTGTTTCTGCAGTGGATGTAGAGGCTATTGCATCACAAGTGACTGCACTGTTAGGTGTTGTTTTGCAGTAGAAGTAGAAGCTAATGGATCATGGGTGACTGCACTGTTTGGGGTTGTTCCTGCAGTGAAAGTAGATGCTGTTGCATCATCAGTGACTGCATTTTTTTTTTCTGCAGTGGAAGTAAATGCTTTTGCATCATGAGTGACTGTGCATCATGAGTAGCTGCACTGGTTTGGGTTGTTTCTGCACTGTATGCAGATACTATTGCATCATGAGTGAGTGCATTGTTTGGGTTATTTCTGCAGTAGAAGTAGATGCTGTTGCATCATGAATGACTGTGTTGCTTGGGGATGTTTCTGCAGTGGAAGTTGAGACTATTGCATTTGGAGTGACTGCACTGCTTGGGGTTGTTTCTGAAGTGGGAGTAGATGCTATTGCATCATGAGTCAGTGCATTGTTTTCATTTTTTCTGCAGTGGAAGTAAATGCTATTGCATCATGATTGGCTGAGCTGTTTGGGTGTTTTTCTGTAGTGGAAGTAGAGACTATTGCATCATGGGTTACTGTACATCATGAGTGGCAGCACTGTTTGGGGTTGTTTCTGCAGTGGAAGTAGATGCTATTGCATCTTGACTGACTGCATTGTTTGGGGTTGTTTCTGAAGTGGAAGTAGATGCAACTGCATCATGAGTGACTGCATCATGAGTGGCTGCACTGTTTGGGGTGTTTGTACAGTGTAATTAGATGATATTGCATAATGAGTGGCTGCACTGTTTGGGGATGTTTCTGTATTTTAAGTAGAGGCTATTGCATCATGCATGACTGCACTCTTTGTGGTTGTTTCTGCAGAGGAAGTAGAGGATACTGCATCATGAGTGACTGTGCATCATGAATGGCTGCACTGTTTGGGTTTTTTTCTGCAGTGTAAGTAGAAGATATTGTAACATAAGTGACTGTGCATCATGAATGGCTGCTTTCTTTGGGGTTGTTTCTGCTGTGGAAGTAGAAGCTATTCCATCATGAGTGACTGCACTACCTGGTGTTTCTGCAGTGGAAGTAGAGGCTATTGCATCAAGAGTGGCTGCACTGTTGGGGTTGTTTCTTCAGTGGAAGTAGAGGCTATTGCATTATGAGTGACTGCACATCATGTGTAGAGGCACTGTTTGGGGTGTTTGTACAGTGGAAGTAAATGCTAGTGCAAAATGAGTGGCTGCACTGTTTGGGGAGTTTTCTGTATTTGATGTTATTGCATCATGATTGACTGTGCATCATGAGTAGCTGCACTGGTTCGGGTTGTTTCTGCAGTGGAAGCAGCTGCTTTTGCATCATGAGTGAGTGCGTTGTTTTGGGTTATTTCTGCAGTGGAAGTAGATGCTATTTCATCATGCATGACTGCACTCTTAGGGTTGTTTCTGCAGAGGAAGTAGAGGCTACTGCATCATGAGTGACTGTGCATCATGAATGGCTGCATTGTTTGGTGTTTTTTCTGCAGTGTAAGTAGAAGATATTGCAACATAAGTGACTGTGCACCATGAATGGCTGCTTTCTTTGGGGTTGTTTCTGCTGTGGAAGTAGAAGCTATTCCATAATGAGTGACTGCACTACCTGGTGTTGTTTCTGCAGTGGAAGTAGAGGCTATTGCATCAAGAGTGGCTGCACTGTTGGGGTTGTTTCTTCAGTGGAAGTAGAGGCTATTGAATTATGAGTGACTACACATCGTGTGTAGAGGCACTGTTTGGGGTGCTTGTACAGTGGAAGTAAATGCTATTGCATCATGCATGACTGCACTCTTAGGGTTGTTTCTGCAGAGGAAGTAGAGGCTACTGCATCATGAGTGACTGTGCATCATGAATGGCTGCACTGTTTGGGGTTTTTTCTGCAGTGTAAGTAGAAGATATTGCAACATAAGTGACTGTGCACCATGAATGGCTGCTTTCTTTGGGGTTGTTTCTGCTGTGGAAGTAGAAGCTATTCCATCATGAGTGACTGCACTACCTGGTGTTGTTTCTGCAGTGGAAGTAGAGGCTATTGCATCAAGAATGGCTGCACTGTTGGGGTTGTTTCTTCAGTGGAAGTAGATGATATTGCATAATGAGTGGCTGCACTGTTTGGGGATGTTTCTGTATTTTAAGTAGAGGCTATTGCATCATGCATGACTGCACTCTTTGTTGTTGTTTCTGCAGAGGAAGTAGAGGCTGCTGCATCATGAGTGACTGTGCATCATGATAGGCTGCACTGTTTGGGGTTGTTTCTGCAGTGCAAGTAGATGACATTGCAACTTGAGCGACTGGGCATCATGAGTGGCTGCACTGTTTGGGGTTGTTTCTGCAGGGGAAGTAGATGCTATTTCATCATGAGTGAATGTGCTGTTTGGGTTTTTTTTTTCTGCAGTGAAAGTGGAGGCTATTGCATCATGGGTGACTGCGCATCATGAGTGCCTGCACCATTTGGAGTTGTTTCTGCAGTGGATGTAGATGCCATAGCATCACAAGGGACTGCACTGTTTGGTTTTGTTTCTGCAGTAGAAGTAGAAGCTATTGGATCATGGGTAACGACACAGTTTGGGGTTGTTTCTGCAGTGAATGTAGATGCAGTTGCATCATTGACTGCGTTGTTTGGGTTTCTTTTCTGCAGTGGAAGTAAATGCTTTTGCATCAGGACTGACTGTGCATCATGAGTAGCTGCTCTGTTTTGGGTTGTTTCTGCAGTGGAAGCAGATGCTATTGCATCATGAGTGAGTGCATTGTTTGGGTTTTTTCTGCAGTGGAAGTAAATGTTATTACACCATGAGTGACTGAGCTGTTTGGGGTCATTTCTGCAGTGGTAGTAGATGCTATTGCATCTTGACTGACTGCATTGTTTGGGGTTGTTTCTGAAGTGGAAGTAGATGCAACTGCATCATGAGTGACTGCATCATGAGTGGCTGCACTGTTTGGGGTGTTTGTACAGTGGAAGTAGATGATATTGCATAATGAGTGGCTGCACTGTTTGGAGATTTTTCTGTATTTTAAGTAGAGGCTATTGCATCATAAGTGACTGTGTATTATGAGTGGCTGCACTGTTTCAGGTTGTTTCTGCAGTGCAAGTAGATGCTATTGCAACATGAGTGACTGTGCATCCTGAGTGGCTGCACTGTTTGTGGTTGTTTCTCCATGGGAAGTAGATGCTATTTGATCGTGAGAGAAACTGCTGTTTGAGTATTTTTCTGCAGTGGAATTAGAGGCTATTGCATCATGGCTTACTGTCCATCATGATTGGCAGCACTGTTTGGAGTTGTTTCTGCAGTAGATGTTGATGCTATTGCATCACAAGGGACTGCACTGTTTGGTTTTGTTTCTGCAGTAGAAGTAGAAGCTATTGGATCATGGGAGACTGCACAGTGTGGGGTTGATACTGCAGTGAAAGTAGATGCAGTTGCATCATCACTGATTGTGTTGTTTGGGTTTTTTTCTGCAGTGGAATGCTTTTGCATCATGAGTGAGTGCGTTGTTTTGGGTTATTTCTGCAGTGGAAGTAGATGCTATTTCATCATGAGTGACTGTGTTGTTTGGGGATGTTTCAGCAGTGGAAGTTGAGACTATTGCATTTGGAGTGACTGCACTGCTTGGGGTTGTTTCTGAAGTGGGAACAGATGCTATTGCATCATGAGTGAGTGCATTGTTTGTTTTTATCTGCGGTGAAAGTAAATGCTGTTGCATCATGATTGGCTGAGCTGTTTGGGGTTATTTCTGCAGTGGAAGTAGAAGCTATTGTATCATGGGTGACTGCACATCATGAGTGGCAGTACCATTTGGAGTTGTTTCTGCAGTGGATGTAGAGGCTATTGCATCACAAGTGACTGCACTGTTTGGTGTTGTTTTGCAGTAGAAGTAGAAGCTAATGGATCATGGGTAACTGCACTGTTTGGGGTTGTTCCTGCAGTGAAAGTAGATGCTGTTGCATCATCAGTGACTGCATTTTTTGTTTTTTTTTCTGCAGTGGAAGTAAATGCTTTTGCATCATGAGTGACTGTGCATCATGAGTAGCTGCACTGGTTTGGGTTGTTTCTGCACTGTATGTAGATACTATTGCATCATGAGTGAGTACATTGTTTGGGGTTATTTCTGCTGTAGAAGTAGATGCTGTTGCATCATGAATGACTGTGTTGTTTGGGGATGTTTCTGCAGTGGAAGTTGAGACTATTGCATTTGGAGTGACTGCACTGCTTGGGGTTGTTTCTGAAGTGGGAGTAGATGCTATTGCATCATGAGTCAGTGCATTGTTTTCTTTTTTTCTGCAGTGAAAGTAAATGCTATTGCATCATGATTGGCTGAGCTGTTTGGGTGTTTTTCTGTAGTGGAAATAGAGGCTATTGCATCATGGGTTACTGTACATCATGAGTGGCAGCACCATTTGGGGTTGTTTCTGCCGTGGAAGCAGATGCTATTGCATCTTGACTGACTGCATTGTCTGGGGTTGTTTCTGAAGTGGAAGTAGATGCAACTGCATCATGAGTGGCTGCATCATGAGTGGCTGCACTGTTTCGGGTGTTTGTACAGTGGAAGTAGATGATATTGCATAATGAGTGGCTGCACTGTTTGGGGATGTTTCTGTATTTTAAGTAGAGGCTATTGTATCATGCATGACTGCACTCTTTGTGGTTGTTTCTGCAGAGGAAGTAGAGGCTACTGCATCATGAGTGACTGTGCATCATGATTGGCTACACTGTTTAGGGTTGTTTCTGCAGTGCAAGTAGATGACATTGCAACTTGAGTGACTGGGCATCATGAGTGGCTGCACTGTTTGGGGTTGTTTCTGCAAGGGAAGTAGATGCTATTTCATCATGAGTGAATGTGCTGTTTGGGTTTTTTTCTGAAGTGGAAGTAGAGGCTATTGCATAATGGGTGACTGCACATCATGAGTGCCTGCACCATTTGGAGTTGTTTCTGCAGTGGATGTAGATGCCATAGCATCATAAGGGACTGCACTATTTGGTTTTATTTCTGCAGTAGAAGTAGAAGCTATTGGATCATGGGTAACTCCACAGTTTGGGGTTGTTTCTGCAGTGAAAGTAGACGCAGTTGCATCATTGACTGCATTGTTTGGGTTTCTTTTCTGCAGTGGAAGTAAATGCTTTTGCATCAGGACTGACTGTGCATCATGAGTAGCTGCTCTGTTTTGGGTTGTTTCTGCAGTGGAAGCAGATGCTATTGCATCATGAGTGAGTGCATTGTTTGGGTTTTTTCTGCAGTGGAAGTAAATGTTATTACATCATGAGTGACTGAGCTGTTTGGGGTAATTTCTGCAGTGGTAGTAGAGGCTATTGCATCATGAGTTACTCTGCATCATGAGTGGCTTCACTGTTTGGGA
The DNA here is from genome assembly GCA_016271365.2 of Neoceratodus forsteri. Lineage (NCBI taxonomy): Eukaryota > Metazoa > Chordata > Ceratodontiformes > Ceratodontidae > Neoceratodus > Neoceratodus forsteri. The sequence continues at coordinate 869,083,667 of CM028130.1, forward strand.
TTGTTTCTGCAGTGGAAGTAGATGCTATTGCATCTTGACTGACTGCATTGTTAGGGGTTGTTTCTGAAGTGGAAGTAGATGCAACTGCATCATGAGTGACTGCTTCATGAGTGGCTGCACTGTTTAGGGTTTTTGTACAGTGGAAGTAAATGCTGTTGCATAATGAGTGGCTGTACTGTTTGGGGATCTTTCTGTATTTTAAGTAGAAGCTATTGCATCATGAGTGACTACACTGTTTGGGTTTGTTTCTGCACTGGAAGTAGAATCTGTTGCATCATGAGTGGCTATATTGTTTGGGATTGTTTCTGCACTGAAAGTAGAAACTATTGCATGAAGAGTGACTGCATTGTTTGACATTATTTCTGTCTTGGAAGTAGAGGCTTTTGCATCTTGAGTGACTGTCATCATGTGTGGCTGCACTGTTTGGGGTTGTTTCTGCAGAGGAAGTGGATGCTATTTCATCATGAGTGAATATGCTGTTTGGGTTTTTTTTCTGCAGTGGAAGTAGAGGCTATTGCATCATGGGTGACTGAGCATCATGAGTGTAGCACCATTTGGAGTTGTTTATGCAGTGGATGTCGAGGCTTTTGCATATCAAGTGACTGCACTGTGTGGTGTTTTGCAGTAGAAGAAGAAGCAATTGGATCATGGCTGACTTCACAGTTTGGGGTTGTATCTGCAGTGAAAGTAGATTCTGTTGCATCATCAGTTACTGCATTTTTTGGATTTTTTTCTGCAGTGGAAGTAAATGCTTTTGCATCATGAGTGACTGTGCATCTTGAGTAGCTGCACTGGTTTGGGTTGTTTCTGCAGTGGAAGCAGATGCTATTGCATCATTATTGGCTCAGCTGTTTGGGGTTATTTCTGCAGTGGAAGTAGAAGCTATTGCATCATAGGTGACTGCGCATCATGAGTGGCAGTTCCATTTGGAGTTGTTTCTGCAGTGGATGTAGAGGCTATTGCATCACAAGTGACTGCACTGTTTGGTGTTGTTTTGCAGTAGAAGTAGAAGCTAATGGATCATGGGTGACTGCACTGTTTGGGGTTGTTCCTGCAGTGAAAGCAGACACTGTTGCATCATCAGTGACTGCATTTTTTGTTTTTTTTTCTGCAGTGGAAGTAAATGCTTTTGCATCATGAGTGACTGTGCATCATGAGTAGCTGCACTGGTTTGGGTTGTTTCTGCACTGTATGCAGATACTATTGCATCATGAGTGAGTGCATTGTTTGGGGTTATTTCTGCTTTAGAAGTAGATGCTGTTGCATCATGAATGACTGTGTTGTTTGGGGATGTTTCTGCAGTGGAAGTTGAGACTATTGCATTTGGAATGACTGCACTGCTTGGGGTTGTTTCTGAAGTGGGAGTAGATGCTATTGCATCATGAGTCAGTGCATTGTTTTCTTTTTTTCTGCAGTGGAAGTAAATGCTATTGCATCATGATTGGCTGAGCTGTTTGGGTGTTTTTCTGTAGTGGAAGTAGAGGCTATTGCATCATGGGTTACGGTACATCATGAGTGGCAGCACTGTTTGGGGTTGTTTCTGCAGTGGAAGTAGATGCTATTGCATCTTGACTGACTGCATTGTTTGGGGTTGTTTCTGAAGTGGAAATAGATGCAACTGCATCATGAGTGACTGCTTCATGAGTGGCTGCACTGTTTAGGGTTTTTGTACAGTGGAAGTAAATGCTGTTGCATAATGAGTAGCTGTACTGTTTGGGGATCTTTCTGTATTTTAAGTAGAGGCTATTGCATCATGAGCGACTGCACTGTTTTGGTTTGTTTGTGCACTGGAAGTAGAATCTATTGCATCATGAGTGGCTATGTTGTTTGTGATTGTTTCTGCGCTGGAAGTAGATACTATTGCATCATGAGTAACTGCACTGTTTGACATTAATTCTGCAGTGGAAGTAGGTGCTTTTGCATCATGAGTGACTGTTATGTGTGGCTGCACTGTTTGGGGTTGTTACTGCAGTGGAATTCGATGCTATTGCATCGAGAGCGACATAGCTGCTTGGGGTTCCTCTTGCCATGGAAGTAGAAGTTATTGCATAATGAGTGACTGCATTGCTTGTGGATGTTTCTGCTTTGGAAGTAGACACTATTGTATTATGAGTGACTGTGTTGTTTGGGGTTGTTTTTGCAGTGGAAGTAGAGGCTATTGCATCATGACTGACTGCACAGCTCAGAGATGTTTCTGCAGTGGACGTAGAAGCTATTCCATCATTAGTGACTGCACTACCTGGTGTTGTTTCTGCAGTGGAAGTAGAGGCTATTGCATCAAGAGTGACTGCACTGTTTGTGGTTGTTTCTGCAGTGGAAGTCAAGGCAATTGCATTATGAGTGACTGCACATCATGAGTAGATGCACTGTTTGGGAATGTTTCTTCAGTGGAAGTAGATGCTATTGCATCTTGACTGCCTGCATTGTTTGGGGTTGTTTCAGAAGTAGAAGTAGATGCATCTGCATCATGAGTGACTCTGCTTCATGAGTGGCTGCACTGTTTCGGTTATTTGTACAGTGGAAGTAGATTATATTGCATTATGAGTGGCTACACTGTTTGGGGATGTTTCTGTATTTTAAATAGAGGCTATTGCTTCATGAGCGACTGCACTGTTTTGGTCTGTTTCTGCACTGGAAGTGGAATCTATTGCATCATGAGTGGGTATACTGTTAGGGGGTGTTTCTGCAGTGGAAGTAGATACTATTGCATCATGAGTGACTGCACTGTTTGACATTATTTCTGCAGTGGAAGTAGGGGCTTTTGCATCATGAGTGACTGTCATCATGTGTGGCTGCACTGTTTGGGGTTGTTTCTGTAGTGGAAATAGATGCTATTGCATCATGAGTGACATAGCTGCTTGGGGTTCCTCTTGCCATGGAAGTGGAAGTTATTGCATCATGAGTGACTGCACTGCTTGTGGATGTTTCTGCTTTGGAAGTATATGCTATTGTATTATGAGTGACTGTGTTGTTTGGGGTTGTTTTTGCAGTGGAAGTAGAGGCTATTGCATCATGACTGACTGCACAGCTTGGAGGTGTTTCTGCAGTGGACGTAGAAGTGATTCCATCATGAGTGACTGCACTACCTGGTGTTGTTTCTGCAGTGGAAGTAGAGGCTATTGCATCAAGAGTGACTGCACTGTTTGGGGGGTTTTTCTACAGTGGAAGAAGATACTATTGCATCATGAGTGACTGCACTGTTTGACATTATTTCTGCAGTGGAAGTAGGGGCTTTTGCATCATGAGTGACTGTCATCATGTGTGGCTGCACTGTTTGGGGTTGTTTCTGCAGTGGACATAGATGCTATTGCATCATGAGTGACATAGCTGCTTGGGGTTCCTCTAGCCATGGAAGTTATTGCATCGTAAGTGACTCACTGCTTGTGTATGTTTCTGCTTTGGAAGTAGATGCTATTGTATTATGAGAGACTGTGTTCTTTGGGGTTGTTTTTGCAGTGGAAGAATAGGCTATTGCATCATGACTGACTGCCCATCTTAGAGATGTTTCTGCAGTGGACATAGAAGCTATTCCATCATGAGTGACTGCACTACCTGGTGTTGTTTCTGCAGTGGAAGTAGAGGCTATTGCATCAAGAGTGACTGCACTGTTGGGGTTGTTTCTTCAGTGGATGTAGAGGCTATTGCATTATGAGTGACTGTACATCATGAGTAGAGGCACTGTTTGGGGTGTTTGTACAGTGGAAGTAGATGCTATTGCAAAATGAGTGGCTGCACTGTTTGGGGAGTTTTCTGTATTTGATGCTATTGCATCATGATTGACTGTGCATCATGAGTAGCTGCACTGGTTCGGGTTGTTTCTGCAGTGGAAGCAGCTGCTTTTTGCATAATGAGTGAGTGCGTTGTTTGGGGTTATTTCTGCAGTGGAAGTAGATGCTATTTCATCATGAGTGACTGTTTTGTTTGGGGATGTTTCAGCAGTGGAAGTTAAGACTATTGCTTTTGGAGTGACTGCACTGCTAGGGGTTGTTTCTGAAGTGGGAGCAGATGCCATTGCATTGTGAGTGAGTGCATTGTTTGTTTCTTTTCTGCACTGAAAGTAAATGCTGTTGCATCATGATTGGCTGTGCTGTTTGTTGTTATTTCTGCAGTGGAAGTAGAAGCAATTGCATCATGGGTGACTGCACATCATGAGTGGCAGTTCCATTTGGAGTTGTTTCTGCAGTCGTTGTGGAGGCTGTTGCATCACTAGTGACTGCACTGTTTGGTATACTTTTGCAGTAGAAGTAGAAGATAATGGATCATGGGTCACTGCACTGTTTGGAGTTGTTCCTGCAGTGAAAGTAGACGGTGTTGCATCATCAGTGACTGCATTTTTTGTTTTTTTTCTGCAGTGGAAGTAAATGCTTTTGCATCATGAGTGACTGTGCATCATGAGTATCTGCACTGGTTTGGGTTGTTTCTGCAGTGGAAGCAGATGCTATTGCATAATGAGTGAGTGTGATGTTTAGGGTTATTTCTGAAGTGGAAGTAGCTGCTGTTTCATCATGAGTGACTGTGTTGTTTGGGGATGTTTCTGCAGTGGAAGTTGAGACTACTGTATTTGGAGTGACTGCACTGCTTGGGTTTGTTTCTGAAGTGGGAGCAGATGCTATTGCATCATGATTGGCTGAGCTGTTTGGGTTTTTTTCTGCAGTGGAAGTGGAGGCTATTGCATCATGGGTGACTGTACATCATGAGTGGCTGCACTGTTTGGGGTTGTTTCTGCAGTGGAAGTAGATACTATTGCATCTTGACTGACTGCATTGATTGGGGGTTATTTCTGAAGTGGAAGTAGATGCAACTGCATCATGAGTGACTGCATCATGAGTGGCTGCACTGTTTGGGGTGTTTGTACAGTGGAAGTAGATGATATTGCATAATGAGTGGCTGCACTGTTTGGGGATGTTTCTGTATTTTAAGTAGAGGCTATTGCATCATGAGTGACTGCACTGTTATGGTTTGTTCTGCACTGGAAGTAGAGTCTATTGCATCATGAGAGGCTATATTGTTTGTGATTGCTTCTGCACTGGAAGTAGATACTATTGCATCATGAGTGACTGCACTGTTTGTCAATAATTCTGCAGTGGAAGTAGGGAATCTCCATCAAGAGTGACTGCACAGCTTGAAGATGTTTCTGCAGTGGAAGTAGAAACTATTCCATCATGAGTGACTGCACTACCTGGTGTTGTTTCTGCAGTGGAAGTAGAGGCTATTGCATCAAGAGTGACTGCACTGTTAGGGTGTGTTTCTGCAGTGAAAGTTGATAATATTGCATCATGAGTGACTGCACTGTTTGACATTATTTCTGCAGTGGAAGTACGGGCTTTTGCATCATGAGTGACTGTCATCATGTGTGGCTGCACTGTTTGGGGTTGTTTCTGCAGTGGAAATAGATGCTGTTCCATCATGAGTGACATAGCTGCTTGGGGTTCCTCTTGCCATGGAAATGGAAGTTATTGAATCATGATTGACTGCACTGCTTGTGGATGTTTCTGCTTTGGAAGTAGATGCTATTGTATTATGAGTGACTGTGTTCTTTGGGGTTGTTTTTGCAGTGAAAGTAGAGGCTATTGCATCATGACTGACTGCACAGCTTGGAGATGTTCCTGCAGTGGATGTAGAAGCTATTCCATCATGAGTGACTGCACTACCTGGTGTTGTTTCTGCAGTGGAAGTAGAGGCTATTGCATTATGAGTGACTGCACATCATGAGTAGATGCACTGTTTGGGGTGTTTGTACAGTGGAAGTAGATGCTATTGCATAATAAGTGGCTGCACTGTTTTGGGGAGTTTTCTGTATTTGATGCTATTGCTTCATGAGTGACTGCACTGTTTTGGTTTGTTTCTGCACTGGAAGTAGAATCTATTGCATCATGAGTGGATATATTGCTTGTGATAGTTTCTGCACTGGAAGTAGATACTATTGCATCATGAGTGACTGCACTGTTTGACATTATTTTTGCAGTGGAAGTAGAGGCTTTTGCATCATGAGTGACTGTCATCATGTGTGGCTGCACTGTTTGGGGATGTTACTGCAGTGGAAATAGATGCTATTGTATCATGAGTGACATAGTTGCTTGTGGTTCTTCTTGCTGTGGAAGTAGAGACTATTGCATCATGAGTGACTGCAGTGCTTGTGGATGTTTCTGCAGTGGACATAGAAGCTTTTCCTTCATGAGTGACGGCACTTCCTGGTATTGTTTCTGCAGTGGAAGTAGAGGCTATTGCATCAAGAGTGACTGCACTGTTTGGGATTGTTTTTGCAGTCAAAGTAGAGGCTATTGAATCATGAGTGACTGTGCATCATGAGTAGCTGCACTGTATGCAGTTGATTCTGCAGTGGAAGTAGATTCTTTTGCATCATGAGTGACTGTGCAGTTCAGGGTTGTTTCTGTACTGGTTGTAGAGTTCACTGCATCATGAGTGACTGTGCATCATGAGTTTCTGCACTGTTTGGGGTTCTTCCTTCAGTGGGAGTAGAGGCTTTATCGTCATGAATGACTGCACTGTTTGGGGTTGTTTCTACAGTGGAAGTAGATGCTGTTACAACAATGACTGTGCATCATGATTGGCTTCATTGTTTGGGGTTGTTTCTACACTGAAGGTAGAGGCTATTGCATCATGAGTGACTGCTCTAGTCGAGGTTGTTTCTTCTGAGGAAATAGAAGCTATTCGGTCATGAGTGACTACATTGCGGTTATTTCTGCAGTATAAGCAGAGGCTATTGGATCATGGGAGACTGCATTGTTTGGGGTTGTTTCTGCAGTGCAAGTAGAGGCTATTAGATCATGAGCAGGGCCACTGGAAAAATTGTGCCAGCAATTTTTTTGCGGAATCCGCAATTTTCATCATTCTCCACAAAATTTGACATGTTCTGCCACTTCTTGAAATTTTTGAGTTTTTATATTGAACTGTTTAAAAAGTATTAACATTTTTAATAAAATACTCAAATATATTCACAATTTTGCATGCAGACTTGGGTTTGGCAGAAACAATGCAGTGCAAAGTAGGGCAAAGGTTTTATGTGACATTGATTTCTTTTGAATTCTTGTCTTGTTTGGTTTCAAAATCCACTGGCCAAGCATAAGTACACTTAAACATTTAGCATTTGTTTTGTGTTGAAGTAGTCCATCATAAAACTTTTTTTGCCACACAGACTGAAACAAAAGATGGGAGAAAAGGTGCAAATTATCCCATTCACTTAAATGGCGTGCTAACTATGAAGCCCTTTATGTACGTAGCAGGGCAAGTCTTTCCTTGTGAGCTTACTTTCACTCAGACTAGATTTGATTCAAACAGCTGAGGATTTTTGGATAGCCCTGATGATTTTAAACTTGAATAAACTAGTTGCTAACAGTGATCTCACTCTTAGCAACTACCCCCTAGATCCTCACATGCAAAGACTACAATAGAAACCTGACTAAAGTCTAAAAACTAGTTTATAAAACACAAAATGTACCTGAACATGTATCTTTAGCTAAACAAAATCATTTCAGCAGAGTAAAACAAAGGTAAATTACAGGGTACCCTGACTTCTGTATGATGCAGTAAAAATATATTGGTATTTTTTTTTACATGTTTTGGTAACTGTGTAAGGCCCACTAGGCACAAGTGCCTGTTTTCAGGTACAACCCAGGAGCCCTGAGGAAGTTAAGTTACTTGCTCAGAATCACACAGTATGCAAGTGGAGGTTGTGGAAATCAAACCCAGGTCTTCTAGATGTCATCAGCTCATTCACAGTTTGTTACTCTAACCCCTAGATTATAGTGCCAGCCCCAATAACCCCTAGATTTAATGTTTAAATATATGATTTCAAAAATAGTGTGCTGTACCTACAGCACAAATTATGACCATTGAACACTTTTTACTAAAACTCAATTATTCACCACTCTACCTGCTTATTTTTCTTGTACCAAAGTGGGTGAATAGCTGGCAGAGCACTGTAAACAGCTGTTGATTAGGCTTCATTAGTCTACAGCCAGAAACAAAAAAAAACATTTTTCTGGCTTTATTAATATTGGTTTGCTGTGCTCACTTTATAGAATCTATTTAGCACTGTATGAGGCAGATGCTTTTAAATTTTGGAAGATAGGCAACGCTTATGATAGCTTATCAGTTTAGCATTCTTTTTAGGAACATAAACTTTCCTTTATGTTTTAAACATAGTCACGTGTCAGTGTATTCATTTAGCAATTTATACTGACTAATATACGCTGCAGAAAACATTAAAAGATTTATTGTGAAGCACTCAGAGGCCCAGATATTCAAAAGGGTTGTGCATGGTGCAACAGTGCTGCACAATGCACAAACCACTGATGCGATGCACATATCCTGATGCGCCGGAGTGCATCAGTAATGCATGCAGGCACAGGTGGGGGTGCGTTCCCATGCATAACCTGAACAGCCTGATATTCAGCCCTGGATGAGCAGAGCTATGCAGGCGCAGCCCCTACTTGTGCCAGGGAAAAGTTAAGCCCAAAAAAAAGGAACAACCGATGGCCACCCACAGGTGAGCTGCCACATTGCAGGGCACAACACGGCAGCTGCCACCTGTGGGTGGCTACCCAAGTTCCAGCTGCACCTGGTTGCACCCCCCCATGCCCGATCATGGGCATATGTTTAAAAATAAAGTCCCCGTTCTATATCCCTGATGGTCCAGTGGACCGCTCTCTGCCCAATCGCGGGCATGTGTTTAAAAATAAAGTCCCCATCCAATATCCCTGGTGGTCCAGTGGACTGCATGCTGCCTGATCGTGGGCATCTGTTTAAATAAAAAAACCCGGTCAATATCCCTGGTGGTCCAGAGGATCAAATGCTGCCCAATAGCAGGCATCTGTTTAACAGAAAATGTCCTAATACCCTGGTGGTCTAGGGTACCACCCTCCCCACCTGCTGAGCCCCACCGCCCTGTCCTCCCAGGGCAGCAACACCCCACCCGCCTGCCACCCCACTGCCTGACAGCTCGGTAGGGCTGCACGCCCATTGGTTCACAGCATGAGCCAATGGGCATGCTTGCCTGTACATACACATTCCAGATATGTGAATGAATCATTCACATATCTGAATGTGTAGTGTGGTAGGCTGCATGCCTGGCTGGCTCATGTTAGAACCAAAGGACATGCAGCCCTACTGAGCTGTCAGTTGGCGGGCGGCAGGCGCCAGGCGGGTGGGGTGCTGCCACCCACCAACTGCCCGGGGGGAGCAGGGTGGTAGGGTTCAGCGCAGGGTGGGGAGGGGGTACCCTAGACCACCAGGGTAATAGGATGTTTTCTGTTAAACAGATGCCCGCAATCAGGCAGCATTCGGTCCACTGGACCACCGGGGATATTGGGCGGGGAGAGGTTTATTTTAACAGATGCCTGCGATCGGGCAGCAATCAGTCCACTGAACCACCAGGGATACTGGACGGGGGGTGTTATTTTAACAGATGCCTGCAATCGGGCAGCAATCAGTCCACTGGACCACCAGGGATATTGGATGGGGGGAGGTTTATTTTAACAAATGCCCACAAATGGCCAGAGTGCAGTCCACTGGACCACCAGGGATATTGGACTTTTTTTTTAATTTAAGCAGATGCCCACAATCGGGCTGCGTCGGCGTTGGTCACGATGGCTGCTGCCTGGCAGGGTGCAAGTCATCAGGGATCGGCGCACCAGCATGCAAATGGAATGCAAATGGCTCCATGTGCACCTTGCATAAATTATGGCCCCATGTGAATGTCACCTATTGAATATCATGGGTGCTGTGAATGGCACAATGGCACTTGCACTAGCGCATCTCCATGCTCCACTCTGGCCACTAGTGCAGTGCCACTGTGCCACGCACAGTGGGGGTGGCCAGGGTGCAATATTCAAAGCTGCTGGGCCATGGCCCAGCTCCTTTGAATATCACCCAGGCCACACCCCTATGCAGCCAAGTTGAGCTGTGCCCAAGTTTGCACCACAGCCTGGTGCAATTTGAATATCCGGGCCAGGGTCTATAGTAGAACCCCCAAAATTTCCCACAATTTTTGAAAAATGCTCTGCAATTAGGGGTAACATTTTCCACAATTTTCCAGTGGTCCTGATCATGAGTGAGTGTGCATCATGAGTGGCTGTACTGTTTGGGGTTGTTTCAGCAGGTGAAGTAGATGCTATTTCATCTTGAGTGACTGTGCTGTTTGAGGTTGTTTCTGCAGTGTATTTAGGGGCTATTGCATCATGGGTGACTGCGTATCATGAGTCACTACACCATTTGGAGTTTTGATGCAGTGGAAGTAGAGGCTATTGCATCACAAGTGACTGCACTGTTTGGTGTTGTTTCTGCAGAAGACGTAGAGGCTATTGGATCATGTGTGGCTGCACTGTTTGAATTTTTTTCTGCAGTGGAAGTAGATGCTTTGCATATTGAGTGGCTGCACTGTTTCAGGTTGTTTCTGCATTGGAAGTAGAGGCTATTACATAATGAGTGACTGCACTCCTTGGGTTTGTTTCTGCTGTGGAAGTAGAAGCTATTGCATCATGAGTGGATATACTATTAGGGGGTGTTTCTGCAGTGGTAGTAGATACTATTGCATCATGAGTGACTGCACTGTTTGACATTGTTTCTGCAGTGGAAGTAGAGTCTTTTGCATCATGAGTGACTGTGCATCATGGGTGGCTGCACTGTTTGTTATTGTTTCTGCAGTGGAAATTGATGCTATTGCATCATTTGTCACTGTGTTCTTTGGGGTTCTTCTTGCCGTGAAAGGAGAGACTATTGCATCATGAGTGACTGCACTGCTTGGGTTGTTTCTGCAGTGGAAGTAGAGGCTACTGCATCAAGAGTGACTGCACTGTTTGGTGTTGTTTGTGCTGAGGAAGAAGAAACCATTGTGTCACAGGTGATGGCACTTTTCTGGTTCATTTCTGAAGTAGAAGTAGAGACTATTGCATCATAAGTAGCTGCACTGTTTGAGGTTCTTTCTGCAGTGGAGGTAGAGACTTTTGCATCATAAGTGACTGCTCTATTTGGGGTTATTTCTGCAGTGGAAGTAGAGGCAATTGGATCATGAATGACTGTGCATCATGAGTGGCAGTACAGTTTGGGGTTATTTCTGCAGTGAAAGAAAATGCTATTGCATCAGAGTGACTGCACTGCTTGGGGCTATTTCTTCAGTAGAAGTAGAGGCTATTGCATCATGAGTGACTGTGTTGTTTGGGGTTGTTTTTGCAATAGAAGTAGAGGCTATTGCATCATGAGTGACTGCACTGCTTTTCAATGTTTCTGCAGTGGACGCAGAGGTTATTCCATCATGAGTGACTGCACTGCTTGGGTTTTTTTCTGCAGTGTAAGTAGAAGCTATTTCATCAAGAGTGGCTGCTCTGTTTCAATTATTTTATCAGTGGAAGTAGAGGCTATTGCATCACAGGTGGCTGCTCTTTTAGAGGTTCTTTCTGCTATAGAAGTAGAGACTATTGCACCATAAGTGGCTGCACAGTTTGAGCTTTTTTCTTTAGTGGAGGTAGAGGCTGTTGCATCATAAGTGACTGTTCTGTTTGGTGTTGCTTCTGCAGTGGAAGTAGAGGCTATTGGATTATGAGTGACTGTGCATCATAAGTGGCTGCACTGTTTGGTGTTGTTTCTGCAGTGGAAGTAGATGTTATTCCATTGTGAGTGACTGCACTGCTTGGGGTTGTTTCTGCAGAGGAGGTAGAGGTTATTGCGTCATGAGTGAGTGTGCGTCATGAATAGCTGCACTCTTTCAGGTTTTTCTGCAGTGGAAGTAGATGATTTTGCATAATGAGTGACTCTATTGTTTGGGGTTATTCATGGAGTGAAAGTAGATGCTCTTGCATCATGACTGACTATGCTTCTTGGGGTTGTTTCTGTTGGGGTAGTAGAGGGAACTGCATCATGAGTGACTGTACATCGTATGTTTCTTCACAGTTTGGGGTTCATCTTGCAGTGGAAGTAGAGACTATTGCATCATGAGTGACTTCACAGTTTGGGGTTGTTTCTGCAGTGGAAGTAGAGGCTATTGCATCATGAGGGACTGCGCATCATGAGCGGCTGCACTCCTTGGGGTTATTTCTGCTGTGGATGTAGATGGCATTGCAAAATGAGTGAATGTGCATCATGAGTGGCTGCACTGTTTGGGATTGTTTCTACAGTGGAAGTAGATGTTATTGCATAATGAGTGACTGCACTGTTTGGAGATGTTTCTGCATTAAAAGTGGAGGCTATTGCATTATGGGTGACTGCACTGTTTGGGGCACTTTCTGCAGTGGAAGTAAAGGCTATTGCATCATGAGTGACTGCAGTGTTAATGGTTGCTTCTGCAGTGGAAATAGAGGCTTTCGCATTATGAGCAACTGTGCATCAAGATTGGCTGCACTGTTTGGGGTAGTTTCAGCAGTGGAAGTAGATGATATAGCATCATGAATGACTGCACTGTTTGGGGTTGTTTCTGCAGTGGAAGTAGAGACTATTGCATTAGGAGTGACTGCACTGCTGGGGTTGTTTCTGCAGTGGAAGCAGAGGCTATTGCATGATGAGTGACTGCATCATGAGTAGCAGATGCAGTATTTGGTTATTGATTCTTCAGTGGAAGTGGAAGCTATTGCATCAAGAGTGACTGCTTTGTTAGGTGTTGTTTCTGCAATGGAAGTGGATGCTCTTGCATCAAAATTGACTGTGTTGTTTGATGTTATTTCTGCAGTGGAAGTAGATGTTATTTCATTATGAGTGACTGTGTGGTTTGGGGTTGTTTCTGCAGAGGAAGTAAAGACTATTGTATTATGAGTGACTGTGCATCATGAGTAGATGCACAGTTTGGGGTTGTTTCTGCCGTGGAAGTGGAGGCTTTTGCATGATGAGTGACTGCACAGTTTGGGGTTGTTTCTGCAGTGGAAGTAGAGGTTATTGCATCATGAGTGACTGGGCATCAGGAGTGGCTGCACTCGGGGTTGTTTCTGCTGTGGTAGTAGATGCTATTGCATCAGAGTGACTGCACTACATGGGGTTGTTTCTGCAGTGGAAGTAGAGGTTATTGCATCAAGAGTGACTGTGCACCATGAACAACTGCACTGTTTCAGGTTTTTCGGCAGTGAAAGTAGATTCTATTGCATCATGAGTGACTGCATTGTTTGTGGTTATTGATGGAGTGAAAGTAGATGCTATTGCTTCATGAGTGACAGTCCATTTGGTGTTGTTTCTGTGGGGGTAGTAGAGGCCACTGCATCATGAGTAACTGAACATCATGAGTGGTGGCACTGTTTGGGGTTTTTCCAGCAGTGGAAGTAGAGGCTATTGCATCATGCATGACTGCACTCTTTGCAGTTGTTTCTGCAGTGGAAGTAGAGGCTATTGCATCACGAGTGACTGCTCCGTTTGGCATTATTTCTGCAGTGGAAGTAGAGGCTATTGGATCATGAATGACTGTGCATCATGAGTGGCTGTACAGTTTGGGGTTGTTTCTGCAGTGAAAGTAGACACTATTGCATCAGAGTGACTGCACTGCTTGGGGTTACTTCTTCAGTAGAAGTAGAGGCTATTGCATCATGAGTGACTGCACTGCTTGGGGATGTTTCTCCAGCGGATGTAGAAGCTATTCCATCATGATGACTGCACTGCTTGGGTTTTTTTCTGCAGTGGAGGTAGAGGCTATTGCATCAAGAGTGGCTCTCTGTTTTGGGTTTTTTTATCAGTGGAAGTAGAGGCTATTGCATCACAGGTGGCTGCAGTTTTAGAGGTTCTTTCTGCTGTAGAAGTAGAGACTATTGCACCATAAGTGGCTGCACTGCTTGAGCTTTTTTTCTTTAGTGGAGGTAGAGGCTGTTGCATCATAAGTGACTGTTCTGTTTGGGGTTGTTTCTGCAGTGGAAGTAGAGGCTATTGGATTATGAGTGACTGTGCATCAGGAGTGGCTGCACTGTTTGGGGTTGTTTCTGCAGTGGAAGTTGATTTTATTCCATCATGAGTGACTGCACTGCTTGTTGTTGTTTCTTCAGAGGAAGAAGAGGTTATTGCATCATGAGTGACTGTGCATCATGAATGGCTGCACTCTTTCAGGTTTTTCTCCAGTGGAAGTAGATGATTATGCATAATGAGTGACAGCATTGTTTGTATTTATTGATGGAGTGAAAGTAGATGCTATTGCATCATGACTGACTAAGCTTTTTGGGGTTGTTTCTGTTGGAGTAGTAGAGGCTACTGCATCATGAGTGACTGGGCATCGTAAGTTTCTGCACAGTTTCAGGTTCATCTTGCAGTGGAAGTAGAGGTTATTGCATCATGTGTGACTGCATAGTTTGGGGTTGTTTCTACAGTGGAAGTAGATGCTATTGTATAATGAGTGACTGCACTGTTTGGGGAAGTTTCTGCATTGAAAGTGAAGGCTATGGCATCATGAGTTACTGCACTGTTTGGGGTTCTTCCTGAAGTGGAAGTAGAGGCTATTGCTTCAAGTGTGACTGACCCTTTGGGGTTGTTTCTGCAGTGGAAGTAGAGGCTATTGTATTGGAGTGACTGTACTGCTTGGTATTTTTTTTTCTCCGGTGGTTGTAGAGGTTATTGCATCATGAGTGACAGTGCATCATGAGCGGCTGCACTCCTTGGGGAAGTTTCTGCTATGGAAGTAGGTGGTATTGCAAAATGAGTGAATGTGCATCATGAGTGGCTACACTGTTTGGGGTTGTTTCTGCATTAAATGTGGAGGCTATTGCATCTTGAGTGACTGCACAGTTTGAGGCTGTTTCTGCAGTGGAAGTAGAGGCTATTGCATCAAGAGTAGCTGCACTATTCATGGTTGTTTCTGCAGTGGAAGTAAATGCTAATGCATCATGAGTGACTGCAATGTTAATGGTTGCTTCTGCAGTGGAAGTAGAGGCTTTTGCATCATGAGCAACTGTGCATCATGAGTGGCTGCACTGTATGAGGTATTTGCAGCAGTGGAAGTAGATGATATTGCATCATGAGTGACTGCGTTGTTTGGGGTTGTTTCTGCAGTGGAAGTTGAGACTATTGCATTAGACATGATTGCACTGCTGAGGTTGTTTCTGCAGTGGAATTGGATGCTATTGCATCTAGAGTGACTGCTTTGTTAGATGTTGTTTCTGCAGTGGAAGTGGATGCTCTTGCATCAAAATTGACTGAGTTGTTTGGTGTTATTTCTGCAGTGGAAGTAGATGTTATTTCATTATGAGTGACTGTGTTGTTTGGGGTTGTTTCTGCAGTGAAAGTAGAGGCTATTGCATTATGAGTGACTGCATCATGAGTAGCAGATGCACTACTTGATGTTGTTTCTGTAGTGGAAGTGAATGCTATAGCATCAAAATTGAATGTATTGTTTGGTGTTATTTATGCATTGGAAGTAGATATTACTTCATTATGTGTGTGCTGTTTGGGGTTGTTTCTGCAGTGGAAGTCAAGGCTATTGCATCATGAGTGATTGTACAGTTTGGGATTGTTTCTGAGGTGGAAGTTGAGGTGATTGCATCATGAATGACTGTGCATCATGAGTGGCTGCACTCTTTGGGGTTATTTCTGCTGTGAAAGTAGATGCTATTGCAACATGAGTGACTGTGCATCATGAGTGGCTGCACAGTTTGGGGTTGTTTCTACAGTGGAAGTAGATGCTATTGTATAATAAGTGACTGCACTGTTTGGGGAAGTTTCTGCATTGAAAGTGGAGGCTATGGCATCATGAGTTACTGCACTGTTTGGGGTTCTTCCTGCAGTGGGAATCGAGGCTATTGCTTCAAGTGTGACTGACCCTTTGGGGTTGTTCCTGCAGTGGAAGTAGAGGCTATTGTATTGGAGTGACTGTACTGCTTGGTATTTTTTTTTTCTGCAGTGGTTGTAGAGGTTATTGCATCATGAGTGACTGTGCACCATGAGAAGCTGCACTGTTTCAGGTTTTTCTGCATTGGAAATAGATTATATTGCATCATGAGTTACTGCATTGTTTCTTTCTATTTATGGAGTGAAAGTAGATGCTATTGCATTATGAGTGACAGTCCATTTGGGGTTGTTTCTGTAAAGGTAGTAGAGGCTACTGCATCCTGAGTGACAGAGCATCATGAGTGGCTGCACTGTTTACGGTTCTTCCTGCAGTAGAAGTAGAGGCTATTGCATCATGAGTGACTGTGCATCATGTGTGGCTGCACTGTTTGGGATTGTTTCTGCAGGGGAAGTAGATGCTATTTCATCATTAGTGAATGTGCTGTTTCGTTTTTTTTCTGCAGTGGAAGTAGAAGCTATTGCTTCATTGGTGACTGTGCATCATGAGTGGCAGCACCGTTTGGAGTTGTTTCTGCAGCGGTGTAGATGCTATTGCATCACAAGTGACTGCACTGTTTGGTGTTGTTTCTGCAGTAGAAGTAGAAGCTCTTGGATCACGGGTGACTGCACAGTTTGAGGTTGTTTCTGCAGTGAAATTAGCCACTGTTACATCATCATTGACTGCATTGTTTGGGTTTTTTTCTGCAGTGGAAGTAAATGCTTTTGCATCATGAGTGACTGTGCATCATGAGTAGCTGCACATTTTTGGGTTGTTTCTGCAGTGAAAGCAGATGCTATTGCATCATGAGTGAGTGCATTGTTTGGGTTTTTCTGCAGTGGAAGTAAATGTTACTGCATCATGAGTGACTGAGCTGTTTGGGGTTATTTCTGCAGTGGTAGTAGAGGCTATAGCTTCATGGGTTACTCTGCATCATGAGTGTCAGCACTCTTTGGGGTTGTTTCTGCAGTGGAAGTAGATGCAACTGCATCATTAGTGGCTACTCTGTTTGGGGGTTTTGTACAATGGAAGTAGATGCTATTGCTTAATGAGCGGCTGCATGGTTTGGGGATGTTTCTGTATTTTAAGTAGAGGCTATTGCATCATGAGTGACGGCTCTGTTTGTGTTTGTTTCTGCACTGGTTGTGTAATCTATTGCATCTTGAGTGGCTATATTGTTTGGAATTGTTTCTGCACTGGAAGTAGATACTATTGCATCATGAGTGACTGCATTGTTTGACACTATTTATGCAGTGAAAGTAGAGGCTTTTGCATCATGAGTGACTGTCATCATGTGTGGCTGCACTGTTTGGGGTTGTTTCTGCAGTGGAAATAGATGCTATTGCATCATGAGTGACTTAGTTGTTTTTGGTTCTTTTTGCTGTGGAAGTAGCGGCTATTGCAACATGAGTGACTGCACTGCTTGAGGATGTTTCTGCAGGGGAAGTAGATATTATTGCATCATGAGTGACTGTTTTGTTTGGGGTTGTTTTTGCAGTGGAAGTAGAGGCTATTGCATGCTGAGTGACTGCACTGCTTGGGGATGTTTCTGCAGTGGACGTAAAAGCTATTCCATCATGGGTGAATCCACTATCTGGTGTTGTTTCTGCAGTGGAAGTAGAGGCTATTGCATCAAGAGTGACTGCACTGTTTGGGGTTGTTTTTGCAGTGGAAGTAGAGGCAATTGGGTCTTGATTTTACATCATGACTGGCTGCATTGTTTGGAGTAGTTTATTCAGTGGAAGTAGATGCTATTGCATCATGAGTGACTCCACTGATTGGGCTTGTTTCTGCAGTGAAAGTATATGCTATTGTACCATGAGTGACTGTGCTGTTTGGGGTTGTTTCTTTACTGGTAGTAGAGACTACTGCATCGTGAGTGACTGTGCATCTTGAGTTTCTGCACTGTTTGGGTTCTTCCTGCAGTGAAAGTAGAGGCTGTTGCATTGTGAATGACTGCACTGTTTGGGTTTGTTTCTACTGTGGAAGTAGGGGCTATTAGAACATGAATGACTGTGCTTCATGAGTGGCTGTACAGTTTGGGGATGTTTCTGCAGTGAAAGTAGATGCTATTGCATCAGAGTGACTTCACTGCTTGGGGATGTTATTGCCATAGACGTAGAGGCTATTCCATCATCAGTGGCTGCACTGCTTGGGGTTGTTTCTGCAGTGGAAGTAGAGGCTATTGCATCAAGAGTGGCTGCACTGTTTTTTTTTATCAGTGGAAGTAGAGGCTATTGCTTCACAGGTGGCTGCACTTTTAGAGGTTCTTTCTGCTGTAGAAGTAGAGACTATTGCACCATAGGTGGCTGCACTGTTTGAGCTTTTTTCTTTAGTAGAGGTAGAGGCTGTTGCATCATAAGTGACTGTTCTGTTTGGGATTGTTTCTGCAGTGGAATTAGAGGCTATTGGATTATGAGTGACTGTGCATCATAAGTGGCTGCACGGTTTGGGGTTGTTTCTGCAGTGGAAGTAGATGTTATTCCATTGTGAGTGACTGCACTGCTTGGGGCTGTTTCTGCAGTGAAAGTATAGGCTATTGCATCATGAGTGACTGCGCATTATGAGTAGCTGAACAGTTTGGGGATGCTTCTACAGTGGCAGTAGAGGCTATTGCATCATAAGTGTCTTCACTGATTAGGGTCGTTTCTGCAGTGGAGGTAGAGGCTTTTGCATCATGAGTGACTGCACAGTTTGGGGTTGTTTCTGCTTTGAAAATGCAAGCTAGTGCATCATGAGTGACTGCAGTGTTTGAGGTTATTTCTTCAATGTAAGCCAAAGCTATTGGATCAAGGGAGACTGCACTGTTTGAGGTTGTTTCTGCAGTGAAAGTAGACACTGTTGCATCATCAGTGACTGTGTTGTCTGGGTTTTTTCCACAGTGAAAATAAATGCTACTGCATCATGAGTGGCTGTGCATCATGAGTAGCTGCACTAGTTCAGGTTGTTTCTGCAGTGGAAGCAGATGCTAATACATCATGAGTGAGTGCGCTGTTTTTTTTTTCTGGTGTGGAAGTAAATGCTTTTGCATCATGAGTGCCTGAGCTGCTTGGCGTTATTTCTGCTGTGGTAGTAGAGGCTATTGCATCATGGATTACTGTGCATCATTAGTGGTTGCACTGTTTGGGGTTGTTTCTGCAGTGGAAGTAGATGCTATTGCATCTTGACTGACTGAATTGTTTAGGGTTGTTCATGAAGTGGAAGTAGATGCAACTGCATCATGAGTGACTGTGCATCATGAGTGGCTGCACTGTTTGGGTATTTTTCTACAGAGGAAGTAGATGCTATTTCATTATGAGTGGCTGCACTGTTTGGGAATGTTTCTGTATTTCAAGTAGAGGCTAATGCATCATGAGTGACTGCACTGTTTGGGTTTGTTTCTGCAGTGGAAGTAGAATCTATTGCATCATGAGTGGCTATGCTATTAGGGGGTTGTTTCTGCACTGAAAGTAGATACTATTGCATCATGAGTGACTGCACTGTTTGACATTGTTTCTGCAGTGGAAGTAGAGGCTTTTGCATCATGAGTGACTGTCATTATGTATGGATACAGTGTTTGGGGTTGTTTTTTGCAGTGGAAATAGATGCTATTGCATCATGAGTGACTGCACTGCTTGGTGATGTTTCTGCCGTGGACATAGAAGCTATTCCATCATGAATAACTGCACTGCCTGATGTTGTTTCTGCAGTGGAAGTAGAGGCTATTGCATCAAGAGTGGCTGCACTGTTTCAGGTTGTTTTTGCAGGGAAGTAGAGGCTATTGCATCACAGGTGACTGCACTGTTATGGATTGTTTCTGCAGTAGAAGTAGAGGCTATTGGATCATGAGTGACTATGCAACATGAGTGGCTGCACTGTTTGGGGTTGTTTCTGCAATGGAAAGAGATGCTATTGCATTGTGAGTGACTGCACTGCTTGGGTTGTTTCTGCAGTGGAAGTAGAGGTTATTGCATCATGAGTGACTGTGCTGTTCATGGTTATTTCTGTACTGGTAGTAGAGTACACAGCATCATGAGTGATTGGGCATCATAAGTTCCTGCACTGTTTTGGGGTTCTTTCTGCAGTGGATGTAGAGGCTATTGCATCATGAGTGACTGTGCATCATGAGAGGCTGCACTGTTTGGGGTTGTTTCTGCAGTGGAAGTAGATGCCACTGCAACATGAGTGACTGTGCATCATGAGTGGATGCACTGTTTGGGGTTGTTTCTACAGTGGGAGTAGAGGCTATTGCATCATGAGTGGCTGCACTGTTAGGGGTTGTTTCTGCAGTGTAAGTAAAGGCTTTTGCATTATGAGCAACTGTGCATCATGAGTGACTGCTCTGTTTGGGGTAGTTTCTGAAGTAGAAGTAGATGCTATTGCATCATCAGTGACTGTGTTATTTTGGGTTGTTTCTGCAGTGGAAATAGAGATTATTGCATCAGGAGTGACTGCACTATTTGGTGTTGTTTCTGCAGTGGAAGTGGATGCTACTGCATCAAGGGTGACTGCATTTTTTAGGTGTTGTTTCTGCAGTGGAAGTGGATGCTATGCATCAAGAGTGACTGCATTGTTTGGTGTTATTTCTGAAGTGGAAGTAGATGTTGTTTCATTATGAGTGACTGTGCTGTTTGTGGCTGTTTCTGCAGTGGTGTAGAGGCTATTGCATCATGAGTGACTTTGCATCATTAGTAGATGCACTTTTTGGGGTTGTTTCTGCGATGGAAGTGGATGCTATTACATCAAGACTGACTGCATTATTTGGTGTTATTTCTGCAGTGTGATTAGATGTTATTCCATCATGAGTGACTGAACTGCTTGGGGTTCCTTCTGCAGTGGAAGTAGTGGTTATTGCATCAAGAGTGGCTGTACTGTTTGGAGTTGTTTCTGCAGTGGAAGGATAGGCTGTTGTGTCACAGGTGACTACACTGTTTTGGCTTGTTTCTCCAGCAGAAGTAGTGACATATTGCACCATAAGTAGCTACACTGTTTGAGATTGTTTCTGCAGTGGAAGTAGAGGCTGTTGCATCATATGGGACTGCTCTATTTGGGGTTATTTCTGCTGTGGAAGTAGAGGCTATTGGATCATGGGTAACTGCCTGGTTTGGGGGTTTTACTGCAGTGAAAGTAGAGGCTATTGCATCATGATTAACTGCACTATTTGGGGTAATTTCTGCAGGGGTAGTAGAGGCTAATGCATCATGAGTGACTGTGCACCATGAGTGGCTGTACTGTTTGGGGTTGTTTCTGCAGTGGAAGTAGAGGCTATTGTATCAAGAGTGGCTTCACCCTTTTGCGGTTGTTTCTGCAGTGGAAGTAGAGGCTATTGCAACACAAGTGATTGCACTCTTTTTATGTTATTTCCGCAGTAGAAGTAGAGACAATTGCATCATGAGTGGCTGCATTGTTTGAGGTTGTTTCTGCAGGACAGGTAGAGGCTATTGCACCATGAGTGACTGCATTGTTCATGAGTGTATCTGCAGTGGAAGTAGATGTTATTTCATGATGAGTGACTCTGCTGTTTGGGGATATTTCTGCAATGGAAGTAGAGGCTATTGCATCATGAGTGACTGCGCATCATGTGTAGCTGAAGTTTTTGGGGTTGTTCCTACAGTGGAAGTAGAGGCTATTGCATCACAAGTGACTTCACCTATTGGGGTTATTTCTGCAGTGGAAGTAGATTGTTTGCATCATGAGTGGCTTAACTGTTTAGGGATGTTTCTGCACTGGTGGTAGAATCTATTGCGTCATGAGTGACTGCACTGTTTGGGGATGTTTCTGCAGTGTAAGCGGAGGATATTGGATCATGGGAGACAGCATTGTTTGGAGTTGTTTCTGCAGTGGAAGTAGAGGCTCATAGATCATGAGTGAGAGTGCATTCTCAGTGGCTGCACTGTTTCAGATTGTTTCTGCAGGGTAGGTATATGCTATTTCATCATGAGTGACTGTGCTGTTTGGGGTTGTTTCTGCAGTGTATGTAGGGCTATTGCATCTTGGGTGACTGCCCATCATAAGTTGCTACCCCATTTTGAGTTATTTATGCTGTGGAAGTAGAGGCTATTACATCATGAGTGGGTATACTGTTTCAGGATGTTTCTGCAGTGGAAGTTGATACTAGTGCATCATGAGTGACTGCACTGTTTGACATTGTTTCTGCAGTGGAAGTAGTGGCGTCTGCATCATGAGTGACTGTGCATCATGTAATGCTGCACTGTTTGGGGTTGTTTCTGCAGTGGAAGCAGATGCTATTGCATAATGGGTGACTGCACTGCTTGGGTTGATTGTGCAGTGGAGGTAGAGGCTATTGCATCAATACTGACTGTGTTGTTTGAGGTTCTTCTTGCCGTGGAAGTAGAGGCTATTGCATCATGAGTGACTGCACTGCTTGGGGATGTTTATGCAGTGGAAGTAGATGCTATTACATAATGGGTGACTGCACTGCTTGGGTTGATTGTGCAGTGGAGGCAGAGGCTATTGCATCAAGAGTGGCTGCACAGTTTGGATTTGTTTTTACAGTAGAAATAGAAATGATTGTGTCCCAGGTGGCTGCATTCTTCTTGCTCATTTCTGCAGTAGAAGGACAGACATTTGCATCATAAGTGGCTGCACTGTTTGAGGTTATTTCTGCAGTGGAAGTAGAGGCTATTGGATCACGACTGACTGTGCATCATGTGTAACTGCACTGTTTTGGGTTGTTTCTGCAGTGGAAGTAGATTCTATTGCATCGTGAGTGACTGCACTGCCTGGGGTTGTTTCTGCAGTGGAATTAGAGTTTATTGCATCATGAGTGACTGTGCATCATGAGTAGCTGCACTGTTTCAGGTTTTTCTGCAGTGGAAGTAGATTCTAATGCCTCATGAGTGACTGTGTTGTTTGTGGTTATTTATGGAGTGAACGGAGATGTTATTGCATCATGACTGAGTATACTGTTTGGGGTTGTTTCTGTAGGGGTAGTAAAGGCTACTGCATCATGAGTGACTGTGCATTATGAGTGGCTGCACTGTTTTGGGTTCTTCCTGCACTGGAAGTAGAGGCTATTGCATCATGAGTGACTGCACTCTTTGGGGTTGTTTCTGCAATTGAAGTAGAGGCTATTGCATCATGAGTGAGTGTGCATCATGAGTGGCTGCACTGTTTGGGGTTGTTTCTGCAGTGGAAATAGATGCTATTGCAACATGAGTTACCATGTATCATGAGTGACTGCACTGCTTGGGGTTGTTTCAGCATTAGAAGTAGAGGCTATTGCATCTTGAATGACTGCACTGTTTGGGGTTGTTTCTGCAGTGAAAGTAGAGGCTATTGCATCATGAGTGACTGCACTGTTAGGGGTTGTTTCTGCAGTGAAAGCAGAGGCTTTTGCATTATGGGCAACTGTGCATCGTGAGTGGCTGCACTGTTTGGGGTTGTTTCTACTTTGGAAATAGAGGCTATTGCATCATGAGTGACTGTGCAACATGAGTGGCTGCACTGCTTAGGATTGCTTCTGCAGTGGAAGTTGATGCTATTGCATCATGAGTGACTGCATTGTTTATGGGTATTTATGAGGGGTAGTAGAGGCTCCTGCACCATGAGTAACTGTGCATCATGAGTGGCTGCACTGTTTGTGAATCTTGCTGCAGTGGATGTAGAGGCTATTTCATCATGTGTGACTGCACCCTATGGGGCTGTTTCTGCAGTGGAAGTAGAAGCTATTGTATCAGAAGTGATTGCACTGTTTTTATATTGTTTCTGCAGCAGAAGTGGAGCCAATTGCATCATGAGTGGCTGATCTGTTTGTGGTTGCTTCTGCAGTATAGGTAGAGGCTATTGCACCATGAGTGACTGTGTTGTTCGGTGGTATTTGTGCAGTGAATGTAGATGTTATTTCATCATGAGAGACCGTGCTGTTTGGGGTTAATTCTGCAGCGGAAGTAGAGGGTACTGCATCATGAGTGAGTCTGTGTCATTTGTGGCTGCACTGTTTGGGGTTGTTTCTGCAGTGGAAATAGATATTTTTGCATCATTAGTGACTGTGTGTGTTTTTATGTTCTTCTTTCCA
Source organism: Neoceratodus forsteri (assembly GCA_016271365.2). Taxonomy (NCBI): domain Eukaryota; kingdom Metazoa; phylum Chordata; order Ceratodontiformes; family Ceratodontidae; genus Neoceratodus; species Neoceratodus forsteri. Next base: position 869,107,423 of record CM028130.1, read on the forward strand.
TGGAAGTAGATGCCATTGCATCATGAGTGACTGCACTGCTTGGGTTGTTTCTGTGCTGAAAGTAGATGTCATTGCATCAAGAGTGGCTGCACTGTTTGGGGTTGTTTTTGCAGTGGAAGTAGAAACCATTGTGTCACAGGTGACAGCACTTTTCTGGCTCATTTCTGCAGAAGAAGTAGTAACTATGGCATCATAAGTCACTGCACTGTTTGAGGTTCTTTCTGCAGTGGAGGTAGAGGCTATTGCATCATAAGTGACTGCTCTATTTGGGGTCATTTCTGCAGTGGAAGTAGAGGCTATTGGATCATGATTGACTGTGCATCATGAGTGACTGCACTGTTTGGGGTTGTTTCTGCTGTGGAAGTAGAGGTTATTGCATCATGAGTGATTGTGCGTCACGCGTAGCTGCACTGTTTCAGGTTTTTCTGTAGTGGAAGTAAATTCTATTGCATCATGAACAGGGACCGTGGTTTTTCATTTTTACTGGTAACACCGGTAACAATCACGGAATCCTTCTTGGTTTGTGGATTTTGGATTCTTGTAACAGTGCCTAACGGAAATTGCATGTCACTGCAGAGAATCTCTTAGATTTCAGCATCTTTTTACATTTTTTTAATTTCTCTTTCTATGTCCCCTTCTCACAGCATCAGTCTTCACTTTTCAGAGATCCTTAGGCTGGGTATCTCCTAGCTTCACCCTAGGTAATACTCAGGAGCTCCTTTGGGCCTGTCCCTATCCAGCTTGGGTTGTACCCCCCCAGGTCATGCCTCCACACTCCCTTCATGAGTGTTGGGCAGATCAGTGGGTCCCTCATGGAGCCTGGTTATGAATTATGGGCACCTGGGTCCCTTCTGTCAGTGGCTGATGTGGGATGATTGTTCCTGGTTTTCTGGTCTCTGTCCCTGATGGCACCAGCACTAGAGGAGATCCAAGCAGGTAGGTCACAGAGACATGCCATTGCTCCAGATCCTGGCTAGCATCCTCCCCTCCTGATCACTCTGCAGCACCATTGTACCACCACCCATGGTCACAGAGGTGGTGATAAAGGAGCAGGACCTGCAGCCCAACCTCCCCAAGGAGGAGAGCAGTTCTCTGGCTGCTCAATCCTACTCCCCTGGTGAGACCTCCAGCAACCCGAGTTCACTTCTGAACCTGGGTCGCTGGCATTGCAAGCAATAGTGATACCGCAGTGCCAGCGGGGCCAACCTAGATTTCGGTATTTTAAAATGAATGCTGCTGTGATTTACATTCTTTCTGCTTTGCTGCATATAGAGTCAGTAAGGAAATCACCTGCACTGCTTTGTTGTAATCAGCCATTCAGTTTAACCACCCATGCCAAGTGGTTAGAGTAACAGTGTTTGAACTTGGTACATCCAGCAGACTTGGGTTTGATTCCCACAACCTCCACCTGCATACTGTACAACTCCAAGCAAGTCACTTAACCTCCCCAGTGCTTCTAGGTGACTCCTGGAAAAAGACAGTTCTGCCTAGTGGACTTTACCTGCTTTACAAAGAATATGGAAAAAAATACCAATATATGTTTACTAAATCTTGTAACATGGCATAAAACAGAAAAACGAAATGAAGCACTCCGATAGGTGCAAACACACCATGTGGTACAGTAGAAACCATGGTCTAATACCATAGTAGAGAATGGTTTGTGATGTAATACCTTGGCAATCCACTACAGGCAAGAAACAATACACAAGTGAAAACAATATGCAAAGAGTTGGCAGTTTGTAGTTGTCCCAGTTTGTATTTGCTAAGGTTTTTCCTGGCACAGGGTTTTTGATATTTTCAAGATTGTTCTATGTTGTAACTGTGACAGAAGTTCATGAGTTACTAAAGATTGTACATTTAAACTCCACATATCCTGTTAATTATGCTGCAACAATATTTCTTTAGAAGTGAGCATTTACATACTGTTACTATCCCTTCTGATCTACTGCTTTCTAAGCAACTGTGGGTGCAATGCATTGTGGATGACTGAATAACATTATATGTCCTCACCTTTTCTTGGTAAATACACAGTGGTAAAGATGAGGATGCAGCTTCTATAACCAAAAGCAAAATAACAGACACTGAGATAAACAAAGCAAAATCAAAGAGAGAGGACACTTCTGTGGGTGAAAAGAAAAATAAATTGGGAGAAACAAAAAGAAATCAAAGAAACAGACTAACAATATTAGTCAAAACAAGTATCTGAAAGGTGAAAGCAGTAAACATTATGTTGTTCTATGTCCTGCTGAGTTAGATAGTTTAGAGGGAAAAAACATGAAAATAATATTCTGAAAATAGTAGTTGTTCAATAGTGTTTTTCAGATTGTCTTAATTCAGTACATTTGGAGAAAAGGTGCTTGTGCTACTAGGATTGTTTGACAGCCACCTATTGGTCAGCAAAGGAACTGTAGGAAGAAAACTGAAATGTACTATAACACACTCCCATAATGAAGTGCAGCCCATATCTTCTAACACACAGAGAGGAAAATCAAAGCACCTAGAATAGAAAATGAATTGCAAGTTTTTGAAAAGTTGTAAAATATGTTTTGATGTTAGAAAGCTTAAAGCTTGTAATGAAAGTTATTTTAACAAAAGTGAAATAGCAGCCATGATATTTCCAATAGTTGTGTTTCAATTGTTTTGAAGTATATGTACATCATGTTTAACAGCTCAATATACAGTATTCTGAAAATAGATCAGTGTGATTGTATTCATTTATTCAAAGACTATTAGTCCTACACTCATTGCCATGTTACAAGCCGATTAAGCAACTCGAAAGGATGGGTCTACAGTGGAATTATTCAATGGTTGGTTGGTTAGACCCACTCAGCCTTCGGCCTCATGGGTCAACCGCCCCCAACCATGGATTAATTCCACAGTAGACCCATCCTTTCTTGTGGCTTAATCCTTACATAGAATAGTAGTCAGGGTACCACGTAATTTACTTGAGTTTTACTTGGGCTGCAATTATCTTGTATAGGTAAAGATAAATGTTCAGATACATTTTATGTGTTTTTATAAGCTTGTTTTTAGATTTTAGTCAGGTTTTTATAGCATTCTTTGCATATGAGCATCAAGGTTGTAGATTGCTAAATGCAGGATCACGGTTAAAAACTAACTTATTCAAGTGTATAACTAGTCTGAATGAAAGTATGATCACAAAGAAGAAACTGCCTTGCTACTTATGAAAATACTTCACAGTTAGCACCCCATTTAGGTGAACTGGATCATTTGCACTTTTCTCCCACCTACTGTTTCAGTCTCTGACACAACAAAAAGTTTTCTGATGGACTGCTTCAACAAAAAGCAAATGTTAAGCATTTAAGTGTACTTATGTTTAGCCAGTGGATTTTGAAAGCACAGTCAATGACATATAGAATGTAAGACCCCAAGGGTTGTATGATGCTGGTGGGCAGAGTGGTGCTCAATTCACATCTGAATGGAGACATGAAAACTGGGAGACACCCTTTTCATGGATACCAAGTAAAAAAAAAGCATCCACATGTCTGGGAGATGAATTAATCCATTTGAAGGTCCTCCACTAATCACTTGTGGATTTTTTAGGTGAAGACACCTTATTTCAAAGAAGCAAATTCAAGAAGCTTTTTCTTTGGCTCCTCCTACCCCCTGGCCATCCACTCCTTCAGGCCTGCCAAGGCCCCCTACCACCATTGCTGAGTCCTGATCACCATCCACTGCCCCTTACTGCTGTGCTACCAAGTAACCCAAAGTAACCCTTCATTGAGTGGGCCCCTACCCCTGTGGGAGGCTACCAGTGGAGGAGAATTGCCCCAAAGAGCTTCCTGTGTATCCTGGGCATGGCAGAGATCAGAACGGACACATGTCTGGGGCTTCCATCTTATGGACGGACCAACAGCTATCCTTCGGTTGACCACCGGGTGTTTTCCCATTTTCTTGTGAGTGTGACTGGCCACATGATGTCTATGCACAAGCTGATGTCCATCACGCTCCCTCCTGCAGTGAGGGCTGAGATGTTGTAATGCCTCTGGACTCCACCAGGGGCCAGCAAATGCTGAACAGTGAACCCACCCTCCCTCCATCCCTCAAGATGGTGAGTGGTCATTGGACACCCAAGCCTTCACCCACCAGCTGGCCCTCCAATACCCAAGTCTGTTAACTAATCCTGGTCAGCGGTGTCACAGGCAGAACTCCAATTCAGGCAGTTAAATCATAGATAGGAAAAAACAAAGGTAGTCCACCTTAGCAGTGATGGTTCAGATTAATTCACATCTGAGTTCTAACAAGCAAAGAGACTAAGTAATTTGTAACTTGTGCATGTGGCGTGTGGGTGATGAAGAAAGGGATCATAGTGCTGTCACGTCTGCCATCACCCAAGAGGGATGTGGACTGCATTGTTGCTACTGCCATCACACCAAAGGGATGGAGGCTGTAGTGCTTCTGCCATCACCATTGGTGGATGGAGACTGTAGTACTGCTGCCATCACACCTAAGGGATGGAGGCCACAGTGCTGCTGCTTCTGTCACACCTGAGGGAGGGAGGGAGGTCATAGTGCTGTTGCTGCTGAAATCACACCAGAGGGATGAGGGCTGGTGTTGCTGCTTCCATCATACCTTAGGGGGGCTGTAGTACTGCTGCTGCCATCACATCTTGTACCTGAAATAACTTTAAACTGGTACAAGGATGGAAGGATGTGCAATAGTGGAGTCAAAATGGCTAAAAGGCATGTTAGCAGAGTTAAAAACTGTTAAATAATGTACACAGAACCAAATACCAGTAAAACCTGATTTTGACTTAGCAGACACCGGTGACAATATTGTTTTTTGCAATGTGCAAAATGGAATATGCCCTTTCTCAATCCCAGTAAATCCAGTGTCCCTGATCATGAGTGACTGTGTTGTTTGTGGTTATTTATGGAGTGAAAGTAGATGCTATTGCATCATGAGTGACTCTCCTGTTTGGGGTTGTTTCTGTAAGGGTAGTATAGGCTACTGCATCATGAGTGACTGTGCTTCATGAGTGGCTGCACAGTTTGGGGCTCTTCCTGTAGTGGAAGTAGAGGCTATTGTATCATGTGTGACTGCACTCTTTGGGGTTGTTTCTGCAGTGGAAGTTGATGCTATTGTTACATGAGTGGCTGTGCATCATGACTGGCTGCACTATTTGGGGTTGTTTCTACAGTGAAAGTAGATGCTATTGCATAATGAGTGACTGGACTGTTTGGGGTTGTTTCTGCAGTGGAAGTAGAGGCTATTGCTTCATGAGTGACTGTGCAACATGAGTGGCTGCACTGTTTGGGGTTGTTTCTGCAGTGGAAATATATGCTATTGCATCTTGACTGACTGCATTGTTTTGGGTTGTTTCTGAAGTGGAAGTAGATGCAACTGCATCATAAGTGACTGTGCATCAATGAGTGGCTGAACTGTTTGGGTTTTTTTTTCTACAATGGAAGTAGATGCTATTGCATCATGAGTGGCTGCACTGTTTGGAGATGTTTCTGTATTGGAAGTAGAGGCTATTGCATCATGAGCGACTGCACTCTTTGGGTTTGCTTCTGCAGTGGAACTAGAAGCTTTTGCATCATGAATGACTGCATCATGTGTGGCTGCACTGTTTGGGGTTGTTTCTGCAGTGGACATAGATGCTATTGCATCATGAGTGACATAGTTGTATTGGGTTCTTCTTGCCATGAAAGCAGAGGATATTGCATCATGAGTGACTGTACTGCTTTTGGATGTTTCTGCAGTGGATGTAGAAACTATTCAATCATGAGTGACTGCACTGGCTGGGATTGTTTCTGCAGTGGAAGTAGAGGCTATTGCGTCAAGAGTGACTGCACTGTTTGGGGTTGTTTTTGCAGTGGAAGTAGAAACCATTGTGTCACAAGTGGCTGCACTTTTCTGGCTTGTTTCTGCAGTAGAAGTAGAGACTATTGCATCGTAAGAGGCTGCTCTGTTTGAGGTTCTTTCTGCAGTGGAGGTAGAGGCTATTGAATACTAAGTGACTGCTCTATTTGTGGTTATTTCTGCAGAGGAAGCAGTGGCTAGTGGATCATGAGTTATTGTGCATCATGAGTGGCTGAACTGTTTGAGATTGTTTCTGCAGTGGAAGTAGATGCTATTGAATCGTGAGTGACTGCACTGCTTGGGCTTGTTTCTGCAGTGGAAGTAGAGGTTATTGCATCATCATCAGTGACTGTGCATCATGACTAGCAACACTGTTTCAGGTTTTTCTGCAGAGGAAGTAGATGCTATTGCATCATGATTGACTGCCTTATTTGTGCTTATTTAAGGAATGAAAGAAGATGCTATTGCATCCTGAGTGACTGTCCTTTTCAGGGTTGTTTCTGTAGGGGTAGTAGAGGCTACTGCATCATGAGTGACTGTGCATCATGAGTGGCAGCTCTGTTTGGGGTTGTTTCCACAGTGGAAGTAGAGACTATTGCATTACAAGAGATTGCACTGTTTTTAAGTTGTTCCTCTAGTAGAAGTAGAGATAATTGCATCATAAGAGGCTGCACTGTTTGAGGTTGCCTCTGCAGTATAAGTAGAGGCTATTGCACCATGAGTGACTTTGTTGTTCAGTGGTGTTTCTGCAGTGGAAGTAGATGTTATTTCATCATGAGTGACTGTGCTGTTGGAGTTATATCTGCAGTAGAAGAAAGTCTATTGCTTCATGGGTGACTGCATTGTTTGGGGTTGTATTTGCAGTGCAAGTAATGGCTATTGCATCATTAGTGACTACACTGCTTGGGGATGTTTCTGCAGTGGACGTAGAGGCTATTCCATCATGAATGACTGCACTGCTTGGGGTTGTTTCTGCAGTGGAAGTAGAGGCTATTGTGTCACAGGAGACTGCATAGTTAGGGTTTGTTTCAGCAGTAGAAGTAGAGACTATTGTACTATAAGTGGCTGCACTGTTTGAGCTTTCTTCTTCAGTGGAGGTACTGGCTTTTGCATCCTAAGTGACTGCTCTGTTTGGGATTGTTTCTGCAGTGGAAGTAGAGGCTATTGGATTATGAGAGACTGTGCATCATGAGTGGCTGCACTGTTTGGGGTTCTTTCTGCAGAGGAAGTAGAGGTTATTGCATCAAGAGTGACTGTGCATCATGAATATCTGCACTATTTCAGGTATTTCTGCAGTAGACATAGATGCCATTGCATGATGAGAGACTGCATTGTTTGTGGTTATTTATGGAGTGAAGGTAGATACTAGTGCATCATGAGTGACTGTGCTGCTTGGGGTTGTTTCTGTATGGGTAGTAGAGGCTACTGCATCATGAGTGACTGTGCATTGACTGTGCATCATGAGTTTCTGCACTGTTTGGGGTTCTTCTTGCAGTGGAAGTAGAGGCTATTGCATCATGAGCGAATGCACTGTTTGTGGTTCTTTCTGCAGTGGAAGTAGAAGCTATTGCATCATTTGTGACTATGCATCATGAGTGGCTGCACTGTTTGGGTTTGTTTCTGCAGTGGATGTAGATGCTATTGCAACATGAGTGACTGTGCATCATGATTGACTGCACTGTTTGGGGCTGTTTCTGCAGTGGAAGTAGATGTTATTCCATCATAAGTGACTGAACTGCTTGGGGTTCTTTCTGCAGTGGAAGTAGAGGTTATTGCATCAAGAGTGGCTGCACTGTTTGGGGTGATTCTGCAGTGGAAGTATAGGCTATTGTGTCACAGGTGACTGCACTGTTTTGGCTTGTTCCTGCAGTAGAAGTAGAGACTATTGCATCCTAAGTGGCTGCATTGTTTGAGGTAGTTTCTGCAGTGGAGGTAGAGGCTATTGCATCATGAGTGACTACTCTATTTGGGGATATTTCTGCAGTGGAAGTAGACACTATTGGATCATGGATGACTGCACTGTTTGTGGTTGTTTCTGCAGTGGAAGTAGAGGCTATTGCATCATGAGTGATTGCACTATTGGGGTTGTTTCTGCAGTGAAAGTAGATGCTTTTGCAGTATGAGCAACTATGTGTCATAAGTGGCTACACTGTTTGAGGTTTGTTCTGCTTTGGAAATAGAGGCTCTTGTATCATGAGTGACTGCACTGTTTGGGGTTGTTTCTGCAGTGGACGTAGATGCTATTGCATCATGAGTGACTGTGCAACATGAGTGGCTGCACTGTATGGGGTTGTTTCTGCAGTGGAAGTTGATGCTATTGCATCTTGACTGACTGCATTGTTTGAGGTTGTTTCTGAAGTGGAAGTAGATGCAACTGCATCATGAGTGACTGGGCATCATGAGTAGCTGCACTGTTTCTGGTTTTTCCACAGTGGAAGTAGATGGAATTGCATCATCAGTGATGCATTGCTTGTGGTTATGTATGGAGTGAAAGTAGGTGCTAATGCATCCTGTGTGACTGTCCTATTCGGGGTTGTTTCTTTTGGGGTAGTAGAGGCTACTGCATTATGAGTAACTGTGCATCATGAGTGGCTGCACTGTTTGGTGTTCTTCCTGCAGTGGATGTTGAGGCAATTGCATCATGTGTTACTGCACTCTTTGGGGTTGTTTCTGCAGTGGAAGTAGAGGCTATTACATCTCAGGTGATTGCACTGTTTTTATGTTGTTTCTGCAGTAGAAGTCGAGACAAGTTCATCATATGTGGCTGCACTGTTTGAGATTGTTTCTGCAGTATATGTAGAGGCTATTGCACCATGAGTGACTGTGTTGTTCGGTTCTGTTTTGCAGTAGAAGTAGATGTTATTTCATCATGAGTGACTGTGCTGTTTGAGGTTATTTCTGCAGTGGAAGTAGAGGCTATTGCATCATGAATGACTGTGCATCATGTGTGGATGCACTGTTTGGGGTTGTTTCTGCAGTGGAAATAGATGATTGTGCATCCTTAATGGCTGTGTTGCTTGAGGTTCTTCTTGCCATGGAAGTGGAAACTATTGCATCAAGAGTGACTGCACTGCTTGACAATGTTTCTGCAGTGGAAGTAGATGCTATTGCATCATGAGTAACTGCACTCATTGGGTTGTTTCTGCACTGAAAGTAGTCGCTATTGCATCAAGACTGGCTGCACTTTTTTGGGTTGTTTTTGCAGTGGAAGTAGAAACCATTGTGTCACAGACTGCATATTTGATTTTCCTTTGTGGCTAACAAACCACCAGGCTGTTTTGGGGCTGGGGAGATTTACCTATGTCTGACTTGGATGTCTGGATTTTTCTCTGTTTGATTAGCAGGGTATTTTCTCTGTCAAATTGTTGTGTAGGGCATCTTGCTGACAGGAAGGCACTCATCGCAGCGGTGGGTGACAGCTTTTAGCTGATTGTTTTGTGAGGGCACAGTTTAGGCCCAACCCTTCCCACCCTTCACCCCACCCACCGCTGGAAATAGTTCCTTTATACCTGAGGTTCTGACATCATTTCCTCAAGAGTGCAAGGTGCATATCACTGTCAAATCCTCTCTAGCACACTGAACTGACAATATAAGCATGCACATTGTATAATATATATATTTCTATATAACAAACCAATCATGCATGCGCACACACACACACACACACACACACAAACAAACAAAATAAAAAGTAGATAAACATGTGGGGAGTAGTGCAATGTAATGGCTCTGGGGCAGCAGTCTTCTGGGAGTCTTTCTGGAGGCTGAGATGCTGCCCTATTTGCAGACAACTCTCTTCCCTTGGGGAGGAAGTTGCCCATCTTCAGACCACACTGGACAGTAGTAAGGGAACCTTCCCCCAGGCCACACTGGACAGTAGGAAGGGAACTTCCCCCATCCAGGGAGCACTAGAGCCACCACCACTACCTCAGAGGTTGTGAAGAAAGCACAGCAGTTGGACCACAGTGGGCTCAGGGAGAGTGAGGATGGTGGAACAGAGGCACACCCAATGAACTGTTCCACTCCACAATCCATACACCATTCTGGGGGAGCATAGCTCCCCTATGGATGCACCTGCAGAGAAGACTGATGACAACTGTCAAAAGGGAGGCCCACAGGAAGGAGGCAGAGGACACCACAGGGAAAGGAAGCAGCTCCTGGTGAGGGACTCAATTATTAGGGGATAGAACAGGGGGAGCAGGGAAAACTGAAGTAAGGTGCCTGCCTGGAGCCATGGCTTGGAGGGACAGGAAGCACATCCTCAGGATCACGAGAACAGCTGCAAGGAAGTATGAGCTGGACATCATTGTCCACCTAGGGACAAATGACTTGGCTCATCATGAGATCAGAGCAGTTCAGGAGGACATTGTAGAGTTGGGAAGGGGCCTAAGACAAGTAGCACACACAGTATCCTTCTCAGAGGTGCTGCCTGTCAATGGCATGGGGGAGTGAGGGTAATTAGCACCATGAGGTTTAACAAATGGTTGAAAAACTGGTGTGGAGCACAGGGGTTTGGCTTCATTGGGGACTGGGGTTCCACCTGGAGGGACACCAGCCTATACTGGCAGGATGGTCTGCATCTGTCCAGGAAGGGAACAAGTCTTTTGAGCAATTGGTTTAAATGCTTCATTGGCAAGCTTTTAAACTAGTCAAAGGGGGAGGCACTGATAAGCATCAGGAAAATCCCAGCCTCTCCCTACAAAACAGGGTACTAAATGAGAAAAAGACTGAAGTAGAAAGGTCAGTGGGGGATGCTGCAACAGAAGGTAAAGCCATCAAAAAATGGAGAGCAATGAGTACCAATGCCTCTAGTCTGGGTAACAAGCTTCCTGAATTAGTGGCCTTGATGGAGGAGGAACATCTGGCTATTGTGGCAGTCACAGAAACATGGTACACACAAAACTATGACTGGGACATAAACATACCAGGATACACTATCTACAGGAGGGACAGGGAGGGTAAAAGAGGAGGAGGAGTAGCTCTGTACATAAGGGAAGGAATAAAAGCAACAGAACAAAAGGGTAAACAGGGAGGAGAAGAAGCACTGTGGGTAAATTTGGAGACAGGCAATGGCACCACAATCTGCACAAGGGTTGTATACAGACCCCCTTCTCGGGGAGGAAATGGACAAGGAAATGATAGAAAGTATACTTAGAATGGCAGAAAAAGTGGAGATATTGCTGATGGGTGATCTGAATATGCCAGATGTTAACTGGAGTGCAGTTGCAGCAGCCACTTCAAAGAGTGGGGTTATTCTAGATTCCCTACAGGGGGCATGCCTTAGACAACTAGTATTGGAGCCCACTCGAGAGGTAGCAATCTTAGACCTGGTTATCTCAAATGGAGATGGAGAGAGGATTACAGATGTAGAAGTGGGTAGCCATCTGGGAACTAGCGACCGTCGAACAGTATGGTTCACAATAAACACAGCAACAGAGTCAAGCCATACAAATGCAAAAGTACTGGACTTTAGGAGGGCTGACTTTGCCAAAATGGGTGAGTGTCTAAGGAATGCACTAGCAAATGGGCAGGACGGAGGGGTGGAAGAACAATGGGGAATAATAGAAACTGCCATCACAGAGGTAACGAGCCTTTGTGTGAAGCAAATAAACAAAACAAAACGATGTAAGAAATCACTATTATTCTCAAAGGAAGTGGCAGTGAAGGTTCAGGAGAAAAAGAAAGCATTCAGGAAGTACAAGGAATCACAGAAGGAGCAGGACAGAGAACTGTATCAGTTAAAGCAAAAGGAGGCTGGGAAGGCAGTCAGAACAGCAAAGGCCCAAACTGAGGAAAAGATAGCCAACTCAGTTAAGAAGGATAAAACCTTTATGGGTACATCAGGAGTGAAGGAAGACCAGGGAGGGATAGTGAGGCTTAATAAAGGGGAGGGAGGGTGAGCAGAGGAGACTGTGAAAAGCAGATACTAAACAAATATTTTTGCTCAGTATTTACAAATGAAGAGGGAGGTACCTAAAACAAACAGTAGAAACACTCTGGATACAGAAGTTGATACCAGCCCATTACAGAAGAAAGGGTTCTGAAAGAACTCTTAAAACTGAAGGTGGACAAAACAATGGGGCCTGAAGGATTCATCCCAGAATTCTAAAAGAACTAAGGGTAGAACTAGTGACACCACTGACTACCCTTTTAACAAATCATGGGAGGATGGGGTGGTACAGGAGGACTGGAGGAGGGCAGATGTGATTCCCCTTCACAAAAGTGGGAGCAAGGCAGAAGCAGGAAACTACAGACCTGTTAGTTTAGCCTCAGTGATAGGGAAAATGATGGAATCACTTCTGAAGGAAAGAATTGTTGAGTATCTAGAGGCCAGAGGGGCACAGGACCCTAGGCAGCATGGATTCACAGCGGGAAGGTCATGCCAGATGAATCTGATAGATTTCTTTGACTAGGTGACCGAAGTAGTAGATCAAGGAGGGGCTGTGGACATGGCCTACCTAGACTTTAGCAAGGCATTTGACAAAGTCCCACACAAAAGATTAAAATACAAGTTAGCTAGCCTTTGAGTGGGCCCCAAGATGACAGCCTGGGTTAAGAATTGGCTGGAGAATAGGACACAGAGAGTAATAGTAAATGGAGTCCACTCAGAAGAATGGGGGGTTACTAGTGGGGTACCGCAGGGTTCAGTATTAGGACCAGTCCTCTTCAATGTCTTTATAAGCGACATTGCAGAAAGAGTGGAAGGAAAAGTATGTCTCTCTGCAGATGACACAAAGATCTGCAACAGAGTTGATGCACAAGGTGGGGTGGAAAGGATGAGAAGGGACTTGGCAAGGTTAGAGGAATGGTCAAATGTATGGCAGCTTAGATTTAATGCTAAGAAGTGCAAGGTAATGCACCTGGGAAACAAAAACCCAGGGGAAGAGTACACAATGGGGTGAGATACTAACAACAACAAAAATGGAAAGGGACCTGGGGGTAGTCATATCAGATGACCTAAAGGTGGGCAAGCAATATGAGAGGGCAGCAAGGAGGGCTGGGGGGATACTGGGATGCATAGGGAGAGGCATCACCAGTAGAAAACAGGAAGTTATTATCCCTCTGTACAGACAGCTGGTGAGAACCCATCTGGAGTATTGCGTACTGTTCAGGAGACCCAATCTCTGCAAAGACATAGACAGGATGGAAGCTGTCCAGAGGAGGGCAACTAAAATGGTTCAGGGTCTGCACTGGAAGACATATGAAGAGAGACGAAAGGAGCTTAATATGTATAGCCTCGAGGAAAGGAGGGAGAGGGGGGACATGATAGAAATGTTCAAGTACCTCAAGGGAATCAACAAAGTCCAAGAGGGTAGCATCTTTCAAAAAAAAAGAGGTGTGCAAGAACAAGAGGGCACAATTTGAAGATGGGGACAGCTCAGAGGTAATTTAAGGAAGTATTTTTCACAGAGAGGGTTGTGGATGCATGGAACAGCCTTCTGGAGGAGGTTGTGAGTCAAAAACAGTGGTGGAATTCAAGCATGCATGGGACAGTCATAGGGCCATTCTAGGGGGTTGGGGTAGGAAGAAGTAGGCTGCTGGTTAACTAGGATCTGCAGCTTATCCAGTAGGTAGGGAAATGGGCAGACTGGGTGGGCCAAGCAGTCCTTATCTGCCGTCAAATTCTATGTTTCTATGTTTTTAGGTGACTGCACTTTTCCAGCTTGTTTCTGCAGTAAAAGTAGAGACTACTGAATTATAAGTGACTGCACTGCTTGGGGTTGTTTCTGCAGAGGAAGTAGAGGTTATTGCATCATGAGTGACTGTGCATCATCGGTAGCTACACTGTTTCAGGTTTTTCTGCAGTGGAAATAGATTCTATTACATCTTGAGTGACTGTACTGTTTGTGGTTATTTATGGAGTGAAAGTAGATGTTATTGCATCATGAGTGACTCTCCTGTTTGGGGTTGTTTCTGTAGGGGTAGTAGTGGCTACTGCATCATGAGTGCCAGTGCATCATGAATGGCTGCACTGTTTGGGGTTCTTTCTCCAGTGGATGTAGAGTCTATTGCATCATGCATGACTTCTCTCTTTGGGGTTGTTCCTGCAGCGGAAGTAGATGCTATTGCGACATGAGTGACTGTGCATCATGAGTGGCTGCACTGTTTTGGGTTGTTTCTACAGTGGAAGTATATGCTATTGCATCATGAGTGACTGGACTGTTTTACATTGTTTCTGCAGTGGAAGTAGAGGCTATTGCATCATGAGTGGCTGCACTGTTTGGGGTTGTTTCTGCATTGGAAATAGAGGCTCCTGTATAATGAGTGACTGCACTGTTTGGGGTTGTTTCTGTAATGGACATAGAGGCTATTGCATCATGAGTGACTGTGCAACATGTGTGGCTGCACTCTTTGGGGTTCTATCTGTAGTGGAGTAGATGCTATTGCATCTTGTCTGACTGAATTGTTTGGGGTTGTTTCTGAAGTGGAAGTACATGCAACTGCATCATGAGTGACTGTGCATCATGAGTGGCTGCACTGTTTGGGGGTTTTCTACAGTGGAAGAAGATGCTATTGCATATTGAGTGGCTGCACTGTTTGGGGATGTTTCTGTATTGTAAGTAGAAGCTATTGCATCATGAGTGACTGAACTGTTTGGGTTTGTTTCTGCAGTGGAAGTAGAAGCTGATGCATCTTGAGTGGCTATACTGTTTGGGGTAGTTTCTGCACTGGAAGCAGATTCCATTGCATCATGAGTGACTACACTGCTTGACATTGGTTCTGTAGTGGAAGTAGAGGCTTTTGCATCATGAGTGATGGCATCTTGTGTGGCTGCACTGTTTGGGTTTTTTTCTGTAGTGGAAATAGATGCTATTGCATCATGAGTGACATAGTTGTTTGGGGTTCTTCTTGATGTAGAAGTAGAGGCTATTGTATCATGAGTGACTGCACTGCTTTTGGATGTTTCTGCAGTGGATGTAGAAGCTATTCCATCATGAGTGACTGCACTGCCTGGGATTGTTTCTGCAGTGGAATTATATGTCATTTCATCATGATTGTCTGTGCTCTTTGGGGTTGCTTCTGCAGTGGAAGTATAGGCTATTTTGTCACGTGTGATTGCACTGTTTTGGCTTGTTCCTGCAGTAGAAGTAGAGATTTTTGTATCTTAAGTGGCTACACTGTTTGAGTTTTTTTCTGCAGTGGAGGTAGAGGTGATTGCATCATGAGTGACTGCTCTATTTGGGGTTATTTCTGCAGTGGAAGTAGAGGCTATTGGATCACGAATGACTGCACTGTTTGGGGTTGTTTCTGCAGTGGAAGTAGAGGCTATTGCATCATGAGTGACTGAGCATCATGAGTGGCTGCACTGTTTGGGGTTGTTTTTGCAGTGGAAGTAGAAACAATTGTGTCACAGGTGACTGCATTTTTCTGACTTGTTTCTGCAGTAGAAGTAGAGACTAGTGCATCATAAGTGCCTGCTCTGTTTGAGATTTTTCTGCAGTGGAGGTAGAAGCTATTGAATCCTAAGTGACTGTTCTATTTGCGGTTATTTCTGCAGAGGAAGCAGAGGCTATTGGATCATGAGGGATTGTGCATCATGAGTGGCTGCACTGTTTGGTGTTGTTTCTGCAGTGGAAGAAGATGCTATTGCATCGTGAGTGACTGCACTGCTTGGGGTTGTTTCTGCAGTGGAAGTAGAGGTTATTGCATCATGAGTGACTGTGCATGATGAGTAGCAGCACTGTTTCAGTTTTTTCTGCAGTGGAAGTAAATGCTATTGCATCATGAGTGACTTCATTGTTTGAGTTTATTTGTGGAGTGAAAGTAGATGCTATTGCATCCTGAGTGACTGTCCTGTTCAGGATTGTTTCAGTAGAGGTAGTAGAGGCTACTGCATCATGAGTGACTGCACAGTTTATTTCTGCAGTGGAAGTAGATGCCGTTGCATTACAAGTGATTGCACTGTTTTTATGTTGTTTCTGCAGTAGAAGTAGAGAGAATTGCATCATAAGTGGCTGCACTGTTTTAGGTTGCTTCTGCAGTATAGGTAGACGCTATTGCACCATGAGTGACTGTGTTGTTTGGTGGTGTTTCTGCAGTGAAAGTAGATGTTATTTCATCATGAGTGACTGTGCTGTTTGGGGTTATTTGTGCAGTGGAAGTGGAGGTGACTGCACTGTTAGGGGCTGTTTCTGCAGTAGATCTAGAGACTATAGCACCATAAGTAGTAGCCCTGTTTGAGCTTTCTTCTTCAGTAGAGGTACCAGCTTTTGCATCAAAAGTGACTGCTCTGTTTGAGGATGTTTTCTGCAGTGGAAGTAGAAGGTATTGGATTTTGAGTGACTGTGCATCATGAGCGGCTGCACTGTTTGGGGTTGTTTATGCAGTGGAAGTAGAGGTTATTTCATAATGAGTGACTGTGCATCATGAGTAGCTGCACTCTTTCAGGTTTTTCTGAAGTGGAAGTAGATGCTATTGCATCATGAGTGACTGTGCTGCTTGTGGTTGTTTCTGTAGGGGTAGTAGACATGAGTGACTGTGCATCATGTGTTTCTGCACTGTTTGGAGTTTTTCTTGCAGTGGAAGTAGAGGCTATTGCGTCATGAGTGACTGCCCTGTTTGGGGTTGTTTCTGCAGTGGAAGTAGAGGCTAATGCATCATGAATGACTGCACTGTTTGGCACTGTTTCTGCATTGGAAATAGATGCTATTGCAACATGAGTGACTGTGCATCTTGAGTGACTGCACTGTCTGGGGCTGTTTCAGCAGTGGAAGTAGAGGTTATTGCATCATGAGTGGCTGCACTGTTCATGTTTTTTTCTGCAGTGAAAGTAAATGTGAATGCATCATGAGTGATTGCACTGTTAGGCATTGTTTCTGCAGTGGAAGTAGAGGCCTTTGCATTATGAGCAACTGTGCATAATGAGTGGCTGCACTGTTTGGGGTAGTTTTTGCTGTGTAAGTAGATGCTGCTGCATCAAATTTGACTGGGTTGTTTGCTGTTATTTCTGCAGTGGAAGTAGATGTGTTTTCATTATGTGTGACTGTTCTGTTTGGGGTTGTTTCTCCAGTGGAAGTAGAGGCTATTGTATCATGAGTGACTGTGCATCATGACTAGATGCACTGTTTGGGGTTGTTTCTGCAGTGGAAGAGGAGGCTATTGCATCATGAGTGACTGCATCGTGAGTAGCAAATGTGCTATTTGGTGTTGTTTCTACAGTGGAAGTAGAGGCTATTGCATCATGAGTGACTGTGCATCATGTGTAGCTGAAGTTTTTGGGGTTGTTCCTACAGTGGAAGTAGAGGCTATTGCATCACAAGTGACTTCACCTATTGGGGTTATTTCTGCAGTGGAAGTAGATTGTTTACATCATGAGTGGCTTAACTGTTTAGGAATGTTTCTGCACTGGAGGTAGAATCTATTGCGTCATGAGTGACTGCACTGTTTGGGGATGTTTCTGCAGTGTAGGCGGAGGCTATTGGATCATGGGAGACAGCATTGTTTGGAGTTGTTTCTGCAGTGGAAGTAGAGGCTCATAGATCAAGAGTGAGAGTGCATTCTCAGTGGCTGCACTGTTTGGGATTGTTTCTGCAGGGTAGGTATATGCTATTTCATCATGAGTGACTGTGCTGTTTGGGGTTGTTTCTGCAGTGTATGTAGGGCTATTGCATCTTGGGTGACTGCCCATCATAAGTCGCTACCCCATTTTGAGTTATTTATGCAGTGGAAGTAGAGGCTATTGCATCACAAGTCACTGCACTGTTTAGTGTTGTTTTTGCAGTAGAAGTAGAGGCTATTGGATCATGCCTGGCTGCACTGTTTGGGGTTGCTTCTGCAGTGGAAGTAGATGCTTTGCATAATGAGTGTCTGCACTGTTTGTGTTTCTTTCTGCAGTGGAAGTAGAAGCTATTGCATCATGAGTGGGTATACTGTTTCAGGATGTTTCTGCAGTGGTAGTTGATACTAGTGCATCATGAGTGACTGCACTGTTTGACATTGTTTCTGCAGTGGAAGTAGTGGTGTCTGCATCATGAGTGACTGTGCATCATGTGATGCTGCACTGTTAGGGGTTGTTTCTGCAGAGGAAATACATGCAATTGCATCATTACTGACTGTGTTGTTGGAGGTTCTTCTTGCCGTGGAAGTAGAGGCTATTGCATCATGAGTGACTGCACTGCTTGGGGATGTTTCTGCAGTGGAAGCAGATGCTATTGCATAATGGGTGACTGCACTGCTTGGGTTGATTGTGCAGTGGAGGTAGAGGCTATTGCATCAAGAGTGGCTGCACTGTTTGGATTTGTTTTTACAGTAGAAATAGAAATGATTGTGTCCCAGGTGGCTGCATTCTTCTTGCTCATTTCTGCAGTAGAAGGACAGACTATTGCATCATAAGTGGCTGCACTGTTTGAGGTTATTTCTGCAGTGGAAGTAGAGGCTAGTGGATCATGACTGACTGTGCATCATGTGTAACTGCAATGTTTTGGGTTGTTTCTGCAGTGGAAGTAGATTCTATTGCATTGTGAGTGACTGCACTGCCTGGGGTTGTTTCTGCAGTGGAATTAGAGTTTATTACATCATGAGTGACTGTGCATCATGAGCAGCTGCACTGTTTCAGGTTTTTCTGCAGTGGAAGTAGATTCTAATGCATCATGAGTGACTGTGTTGTTTGTGGTTATTTATGGAGTGAACGTAGATGCTATTGCATCATGAGTGAGTATACTGTTTGGGGTTGTTTCTGTAGGGGTAGTAAAGGCTACTGCATCACGAGTGACTGTGCATTATGAGTGGCTGCACTGTTTTGGGTTCTTCCTGCATTGGAAGTAGAGGCTATTGCATCATGAGTGACTGCACTCTTTGGGGATGTTTCTGCAATGGAAGTAGAGGCTATTGCATCATGAGTGAGTGTGCATCATGAGTGGCTGCACTGTTTGGGGTTGTTTCTGCAGTGGAAATAGAAGCTATTGCAACATGAGTTACTGTGTATCAAGAGTGACTGCACGCTTGGGGTTGTTTCAGCATTAGAATTAGAGGCTATTGCATCTTGAATGACTGCACTGTTTGGGGTTGTTTCTGCAGTGAAAGTAGAGGCTATTGCATCATGAGTGACTGCACTGTTAGGGGTTGTTTCTGCAGTGAAAGCAGAGGCTTTTGCATTATGGGAAACTGTGCATTGTGAGTGGCTGCACTGTTTGGGGTTGTTTCTTCTTTGGAAATAGAGGCTATTGCATCATGAGTGACTGTGCAACATGAGTGGCTGAACTGCTTAGGATTGTTTCTGCAGTGGAAGTTGATGCTATTGCATCTTGTCTGACTGCATTGTTTGTGGTTGTTTCCGAAGAGGAAGTAGATGCAACTGCATCATGAGTGACTTTGCATCATGAGCAGCTCCACTGTTTCAGGTTTTCTGCAGTGGAAGTAGATACTATTGCATCATGAGTGACTGCATTGTTTATGGGTATTTATGAGGGGTAGTAGAGGCTACTGCATCATGAGTAACTGTGCATCATGAGTGGTTGCACTATTTGTGAATCTTGCTGCAGTGGATGTAGAGGCTATTTCATCATGTGTGACTGCTCCCTATGGGGTTGTTTCTGCAGTGGAAGTAGAAGCTATTGCATCAGAAGTGATTGCACTGTTTTTATATTGTTTCTGCAGCAGAAGTGGAGCCAATTGCATCATGAGTGGCTGCTCTGTTTGTGGTTGCTTCTGCAGAATAGGTAGAGGCTATTGCACCATGAGTGACTGTGTTGTTCGGTGGTATTTGTGCAGTGAATGTAGATGTTATTTCATCATGAGTGACCGTGCTGTTTGGGGTTAATTCTGCAGCGGAAGTAGAGGGTACTGCATCATGAGTGACTCTGCGTCATTTGTGGCTGCACTGTTTGGGGTTGTTTCTGCAGTGGAAATAGATATTTTTACATCATTAGTGACTGTGTGTGTTTTGAGGTTCTTCTTTCCATGGAAGTGGAAGCTATTGCATCTTGAGTGACTGCACTGCTGTGGGATGTTTCTGCAGTGGAAGTAGATGCCATTGCATCATGAGTGACTGCACTGCTTGGGATGTTTCTTTGCTGAAAGTAGATGCCATTGCATCAAGAGTGGCTGCACTGTTTGGGGTTGTTTTTGCAGTGGAAGTAGAAACCATTGTGTCACAGGTGACAGCACTTTTCTGGCTCATTTCTGCAGAAGTAGTAACTATGGCATCATAAGTCACTGCACTGTTTGAGGTCATTTCTGCAGTGGAAGTAGAGGCTATTGGATCATGATTGAGTGTGCATCATGAGTGACTGCACTGTTTGGGATTGTTTCTGCTGTGGAAGTAGAGATTATTGCATCATGAGTGACTGTGCATCATGCGTAGCTGCACTGTTTCAGGTTTTTCTGTAGTGGAAGTAAATTTTATTGCATCATGAACAGGGACCGTGGTTTTCCAATTTTACTGGTAACACCGGTAACAATCACGGAATCCTTCTTGGTTTGTGGATTTTGGATTCTTGTACCGGTGCCTCGAGGAAATTGCATGTCACTGCAGAGAATCTCTTGGATTTCAGCATCTTTTTGCATTTTTTTATTTTCTCTTTCTATGTCCCCTTCTCACAGCATCAGTCTTCACTTTTCAGAGATCCTTAGGCTGGGTATCTCCTAGCTTCACCCTAGGTAATACTCAGGAGCTCCTTTGGGCCTGTCCCTATCCTGCTCGGGTTGTACCCACCCAGGTCATGCCTCCACACTCCCTTCATGAGTGTTGGGCAGCTCAGTGGGTCCCTCATGGAGCCTGGTTATGAATTATGGGCACCTGGGTCCCTTCTGTCAGTGGCTGATGTAGGATGATTGTTCCTGGTTTTCTGGTCTCTGTCCCTGATGGCACCAGCACTAGAGGAGATCCAAGCAGGTAGGTCACAGAGACATGCCATTGCTCCAGATCCTGGCTAGCATCCTCCCCTCCTGATCACTCTGCAGCACCATTGCACCACCACCCATGGTCACACAGGTGGTGGTAAAGGAGCAGGACCTGCAGCCCAACCTCCCCAAGGAGGAGAGCAGTTCTCTGGGTGCTCAATCCTACTCCCCTGGTGAGACCTCCAGCAACCGAGTTCACTTCTGAACCTGGGTCGCTGGCATTGCAAGCAATAGTGATACCGCAGTGCCAGCGGGGCCAACCTAGATTTTGGTATTTTAAAATGAATGCTGCTGTGATTTACATTCTTTCTGCTTTGCTGCATATAGAGTCAGTAAGGAAATCACCTGCACTGCTTTGTTGTAATCAGCCATTCAGTTTAACCACCCATGCTAAGTGGTTAGAGTAACAGTGTTTGAACTTGGTACATCCAGCAGACTTGGGTTTGATTCCCACAACCTCCACCTGCATACTGTGCAACTCCAAGCAAGTCACTTAATCTCCCCAGTGCTTCTAGGTGACTCCTGAAAAAAGACAGTTCTGCCTAGTGGACTTTACCTGCTTTACAAAAATATGGAAAAAAATACCAATATATGTTTACTAAATCTTGTAACATGGCATAAAAAAGAAAAACGAAATGAAGCACTCCGATAGGTGCAAACACACCATGTGGTACAGTAGAAACCATGGTCTAATACCATAGTAGAGCATGGTTTGTGATGTAATACCTTGGCAATCCACTACAGGCAAGAAGCAATACACAAGTGAAAACAATATGCAAAGAGTTGGCAGTTTGTAGTTGTCCCAGTTTGTATTTGCTAAGGTTTTTCCTGGCACAGGGTTTTTGATATTTTCAAGATTGTTCTATGTTGTAACTGTGACAGAAGTTCATGAGTTACTAAAGATTGTACATTTAAACTCCAGATATCCTGTTAATTATGCTGCAACAATATTTCTTTAGAAGTGAACATTTACATACTGTTACCATCCCTTCTGATCTACTGCTTTCTAAGCAACTGTGGGTGCAATGCATTGTGAATGACTGAATAACATTATCTGTCCTCACCTTTTCTTGGTAAATACACAGTGGTAAAGATGAGGATGCAGCTTCTATAACCAAAAGCAAAATAACAGACACTGAGATAAACAAAGCAAAATCAAAGAGAGAGGACACTTCTGTGGGTGAAAAGAAAAATAAATTGGGAGAAACAAAAAGAAATCAAAGAAACAGACTAACAATATTAGTCAAAACAAGTATCTGAAAGGTGAAAGCAGTAAACATTATGTTGTTCTATGTCCTGCTGAGTTAGATAGTTTAGAGGGAAAAAACGTGAAAATAATATTCTGCAAAATAGTAGTTGTTCAATAAAGTGTTTTTCAGATTGGCTTAATTCAGTACATTTGGAGAAACGGTGCTTGTGCTACTAGGATTGTTTGACAGCCACCTATTGGTCAGCAAAGGAACTGTAGGAAGAAAACTGAAATGTACCATAACACACTCCCATCATGCAGTGCAGTCTTCTAACACACAGAGTGGAAAATCAAAGCACCTAGAATAGAAAATGAATTGCAAGTTTTTGAAAAGTTGTAAAATATGTTTTGATGTTAGAAAGCTTAAAGCTTGTAATGAAAGTTATTTTAACAAAAGTGAAATAGCAGCCATGATATTTCCAATAGGTGTGTTCCAATTGTTTTGAAGTATATGTACATCATGTTTAACAGCTCAATATACAGTTTTCTGAAAATAGATCAGTGTGATTGTATTAATTTATTCAAAGACTATTAGTCATACACTCATTGCCATGTTACAAGCGGATTAAGCAACTTGAAAGGATGGGTCTACAGTGGAATTAATCCATGGTTGGTTGGTTGGACCCACTCAGTCTTTGGCCTTATGGGCCAACCGCCCCCAACCATGGATTAATTCCACAGTAGACCCATCCTTTCTTGTGGCTTAATCCTTACATAGAATAGTAGTCAGGGTACCACATAATTTACTTGAGTTTTACTTGGGCTGCAATTATTTTGTATAGGTAAAGATAAATGTTCAGATACATTTTATGTGTTTTTATAAGCTTGTTTTTAGATTTTAGTCAGGTTTTTATAGCATTCTTTGCATATGAGCATCAAGGTTGTAGATTGCTAAATGCAGGATCACGGTTAAAAACTAACTTATTCAAGTGTATAACTAGTCTGAATGAAAGTATGTTCACAAAGAAGAAACTGCCTTACTACTTATGAAAAGACTTCACAGTTAGCACCTCATTTAGGTGAACTGGATCATTTGCACTTTTCTCCCACCTACTGTTTCAGTCTCTGACACAACAAAAAGTTTTCTGATGGACTGCTTCAACAAAAAGCAAATGTTAAGCATTTAAGTGTACTTATGTTTAGCCAGTGGATTTTAAAAGCACAGTCAATGACATATAGAATGTAAGACCCCAAGGGTTGTATGATGCTGGGGGCAGAGTGGTGCTCAATTCACATCTGAATGGAGACATGAAAACTGGGAGACGCCCTTTTTATGGATACCAAGTAAAAAAAACAGCATCCACATGTCTGGGAGATGAATTAATCCATTTGAAGGTCCTCCACTAATCACTTGTGGATTTTTTAGGTGAAGACACTTTATTTCAAAGAAGTAAATTCAAGAAGCTTTTTCTTTGGCTCCTCCTACCCCCTGGCCATCCACTCCTTCAGGTCTGCCAAGGCCCCCTACCACCATTGCTGCATCCTGACCACCATTCACTGCCCCTTACTGCTGTGCTACCAAGTAACCCAAAGTAAACCTTCATTTAGTGGGCCCCTACCCCTGTGGGAGGCTACCAGTGGAGGAGAAATGCCCCAAAGAGCTTCCTGTGTATCCTGGGCATGGCAGAGATCAGAACGGACACATGTCTGGGGCTTCCATCTTATGGAGGGACCAACAGCTATCCTTCGGTTGACCACTGGGTGTTTTCCCATTTTCTTGTGAGTGTGATAGGCCACTTGATGTCTATGCACAAGCTGATGTCCATCACGCTCCCTCCTGCAGTGAGGGCTGAGATGTTGTAAAGCCTCTAGACTCCACCAGGGGTCAGCAAATGCTGAGCAGTGAACCCACCCTCCCTCCATCCCTCAAGATGGTGAGTGGTCATTGGACACCCAAGCCTTCACCCACCAGCTGGCCCTCCAATACCCAAGTCTGTTCCCTAATCCTGGTCAGCGGTGTCACAGCCAGAACTCCAATTCAGGCAGTTAAATCATAGATAGGAAAAAACAAAGGTTGTCCACCTTAGCAGTGATGGTTCAGATTAATTCACATCTGAGTTCTAACAAGCAAAGAGACTAAGTAATTTGTAACTTGTGCATGTGGCGTGTGGGTGATGAAGAAAGGGGATCATAGTGCTGTCACATCTGCCAGCAGAGGGATGTGGACTACATTGTTGCTACTGCCATCACACCAAAGGGATGGAGGCTGTAGTGCTTCTGCCATCACCATTGGTGGATGGAGACTGTAATACTCCTGCCATCACACCTAAGGGATGGAGGCCACAGTGCTGCTGCTTCTGTCACGCATGAGGGAGGAAGATCATAGTGCTGTTGCTGCTGAAATCACACCAGAGGGATGAGGGCTGGTGTTGCTGCTTCCATCATACCTTGGGGGGGCTGTAGTACTGCTGCTACCATCACATCTTGTACCTGAAATAACTTTAAACTGGTACAAGGATGGAAGGATGTGCAATAGTGGAGGTCAAAACGGCTAAAAGGCATGTTAGCAGAGTTAAAAACTGTTAAATAATGTACACAGAACCAAATACCAGTAAAACCTGATTTTGACTTAGCAGACACTGGTGACAATATTGTTTTTTGCAATGTGCAAAATGGAATATGCCCTTTCTCAATCCCAGTAAAACCTGTGTCTCTGATCATGAGTGACTGTGTTGTTTGTGGTTATTTATGGAGTAAAAGTAGATGCTATTGCATCATGAGTGACTCTCCTGTTTGGGGTTGTTTCTGTAAGGGTAGTATAGGCTACTGCATCATGAGTGACTGTGCATCATGAGTTGCTACACTGTTTGGGGCTCTTCCTGTAGTGGAAGTAGAGGCTATTGCATCATGCGTGACTGCACTCTTTGGGGTTTTTTCTGCAGTGGAAGTTGATGCTATTGTTACATGAGTGGCTGTGCATCATGACTGGCTGCACTATTTGGGGTTGTTTCTTCGGTGAAAGTAGATGCTATTGCATAATGAGTGACTGGACTGTTTGGGGTTGTTTCTGCAGTGGAAGTAGAGGCTATTACTTCATGAGTGGCTGCACTGTTTGGAGTTGTTTCTGCATTGTAAATAGAGGCTCTTGTATCATAAGTGACTGCACTCTTTGGGGTTGTTTCTGCAGTGGATGTAGAGGCTATTGCATCATGAGTGACTGTGCAACATGAGTGGCTGCACTGTTTGGGGTTGTTTCTACAGTGGAAGTAGATTTTATTGCATAATGAATGACTGCATTGTTTGGGGTTGTTTCTGAAGTGGAAGTAGATGCAACTGCATCATAAGTGACTGTGCATCAATGAGTGGCTGAACTGTTTGGGGTTTTTCTACAATGGAAGTAGATGCTATTGCATAATGAGTGGCTGCACTGTTTGGGGATGTTTCTGTATTGGAAGTAGAGGCTATTGCATCATGAGTGACTGCACTCTTTGGGTTTGTTTCTGCAGTGGAAGTAGAAGCTTTTGCATCATGAATGACTGCATCATGTGTGGCTGCACTGTTTGGGGTTGTTTCTGCAGTGGACATAGATGTTATTGCATCATGAGTGACATAGTTGTATTGGGTTCTTCTTGCCATGACAGCAGAGGCTATTGCATCATGAGTGACTGTACTGCTTTTGGATGTTTCTGCAGTGGATGTAGAAACTATTCAATCATGAGTGACTGCACTGGCTGGGATTGTTTCTGCAGTGGAAGTAGAGGCTATTGCATCAAGAGTGACTGCACTGTTTGGGGTTGTTTTTGCAGTAGAAGTAGAAACCATTGTGTCACAAGTGGCTGCACTTTTCTGGCTTGTTTCTGCAGTAGAAGTAGAGACTATTGCGTCGTAAGAGGCTGCTCTGTTTGAGGTCCTTTCTGCAGTGGAGGTAGAGGCTATTGAATACTAAGTGACTGCTCTATTTGTGGTTATTTCTGCAGAGGAAGCAGTGGCTAGTGGATCATGAGTTATTGTGCATCATGAGTGGCTGAACTGTTTGAGATTGTTTCTGCAGTGGAAGTAGATGCTATTGCATCGTGAGTGACTGCACTGCTTGGGCTTGTTTCTGCAGTGGAAGTAGAGGTTATTGCATCATCATCAGTGACTGTGCATCATGACTAGCAACACTGTTTCAGGTTTTTCTGCAGAGGAAGTAGATGCTATTGCATCATGATTGACTGCCTTATTTGTGCTTATTTAAGGAATGAAAGAAGATGCTATTGCATCCTGAGTGACTGTCCTGTTCAGGGTTGTTTCTGTAGGGGTAGTAGAGGCTACTGCATCATGAGTGACTGTGCATCATGAGTGGCAGCTCTGTTTGGGGTTGTTTCTGCAGTGGAAGTAGAGACTATTGCATTACAAGAGATTGCACTGTTTTTATGTTGTTCCTCTAGTAGAAGTAGAGATAATTGCATCATAAGAGGCTGCACTGTTTGAGGTTGCCTCTGCAGTATAAGTAGAGGCTATTGCACCATGAGTGACTTTGTTGTTCAGTGGTGTTTCTGCAGTGGAAGTAGATGTTATTTCATCATGAGTGACTGTGCTGTTGGAGTTATATCTGCAGTAGAAGAAAGTCTATTGCTTCATGGGTGACTGCATTGTTTGGGGTTGTATTTGCAGTGCAAGTAATGGCTATTGCATCATTAGTGACTACACTGCTTGGGGATGTTTCTGCAGTGGACGTAGAGGCTATTCCATCATGAATGACTGCACTGCTTGGGGTTGTTTCTGCAGTGGAAGTAGAGGCTATTGTGTCACAGGAGACTGCATTGTTAGAGTTTGTTTCAGCAGTAGAAGTAGAGACTATTGTACCATAAGTGGCTGCACTGTTTGAGCTTTCTTCTTCAGGGAAGGTACTGGCTTTTGCATCCTAAGTGACTGCTCTGTTTGGGATTGTTTCTGCAGTGGAAGTAGAGGCTATTGGATTATGAGAGACTGTGCATCATGAGTGGCTGCACTGTTTGGGGTTGTTTCTGCAGAGGAAGTAGAGGTTATTGCATCAAGAGTGACTGTGCATCATGAATATCTGCACTCTTTCAGGTTTTTCTGCAGTAGACATAGATGCCATTGCATCATGAGAGACTGCATTGTTTGTGATTATTAATGGAGTGAAGGTAGATACTAGTGCATCATGAGTGACTGTGCTGCTTGGGGTTGTTTCTGTATGGGTAGTAGAGGCTACTGCATCATGAGTGACTGTGCATTGACTGTGCATCATGAGTTTTTGCACTGTTTGGGGTTCTTCTTGCAGTGGAAGTAGAGGCTATTGCATCATGAGTGACTGCACTGTCTGTGGTTCTTTCTGCAGTGGAAGTAGAAGCTATTGCATCATTAGTGACTATGCATCATGAGTGGCTGCACTGTTTGGGTTTGTTTCTGCAGTGGATGTAGATGCTATTGCAACATGAGTGACTGTGCATCATGATTGACTGCACTGTTTGGGGCTGTTTCTGCAGTGGAAGTAGATGTTATTCCATCATAAGTGACTGAACTGCTTGGGGTTCTTTCTGCAGTGGAAGTAGAGGTTATTGCATCAAGAGTGGCTGCACTGTTTGGGGGAGATTCTGCAGTGGAAGTATAGGCTATTGTGTCACAGTTGACTGCACTGTTTTGGCTTGTTCCTGCAGTAGAAGTAGAGACTATTGCATCCTAAGTGGCTGCATTGTTTGAGGTAGTTTCTGCAGTGGAGGTAGAGGCTATTGCATCATGAGTGATTGCACAATTTGGGTTGTTTCTGCAGTGAAAGTAGATGCTTTTGCATTATGAGCAACTATGCATCATAAGTGGCTACACTGTTTGAGGTTGTTTCTGCTTTGGAAATAGAGGCTCTTGTATCATGAGTGACTGCACTGTTAGGAGTTGTTTCTGCAGTGGACGTAGATGCTATTGCATCATGAGTGACTGTGCAACATGAGTGGCTGCACTGTATGGGGTTGTTTCTGCAGTGGAAGTTGATGCTATTACATCTTGACTGACTGCATTGTTTGAGGTTGTTTCTGAAGTGGAAGTAGATGCAACTGCATCATGAGTGACTGGGCATCATGAGTAGCTGCACTGTTTCTGGTTTTTCCACAGTGGAAGTAGATGGAATTGCATCATCAGTGATGCATTGCTTGTGGTTATGTATGGAGTGAAAGTAGGTGCTAATGCATCCTGTGTGACTGTCCCATTCGGGGTTGTTTCTTTTGGGGTAGTAGAGGCTACTGCATTATGAGTAACTGTGCATCATGAGTGGCTGCACTGTTTGGGGTTCTTCCTGCAGTGGATGTTGAGGCAATTGCATCATGTGTGACTGCACTCTTTGGGGTTGTTTCTGCAGTGGAAGTAGAGGCTATTGCATCTCAGGTGATTGCACTGTTTTTATGTTGTTTCTGCAGTAGAAGTCGAGACAAGTTCATCATAAGTGGCTGCACTGTTTGAGATTGTTTCTGCAGTATAGGTAGAGGATATTGCACCATGAGTGACTGTGTTGTTCGGTTCTGTTTCTGCAGTGGAAGTAGATGTTATTCCTTCATGAGTGACTGTGCTGTTTGAGGTTATTTCTGCAGTGGAAGTAGAGGCTATTGCATCATGAATGACTGTGCATCATGTGTGGATGCACTGTTTGGGGTTGTTTCTGCAGTGGAAATAGATGATTGTGCATCCTTAGCGGCTGTGTTGCTTGAGGTTCTTCTTGCCATGGAAGTGGAAACTATTGCATCATGAGTGACTGCACTGCTTGACAATGTTTCTGCAGTGGAAGTAGATGCTATTGCATCATGATTAACTGCACTGCTTGTGTTATTTCTGCACTGAAAGTAGACGCTATTGCATCAAGACTGGCTGCACTTTTTTGGGTTGTTTTTGCAGTGGAAGTAGAAACCATTGTGTCACAGACTGCATATCTGATATTTTCCTTTGTGGCTAACAAACCACCAGGCTGTTTTGGGGCTGGGGAGATTTACCTGTGTCTGACTTGGATGTCTGGATTTTTCTCTGTTTGATTAGCAGGGTATTTTCTCTGTCAAATTGTTGTGTAGGGTGAGAGCTTTTAGCTGATTGTTTTGTGAGGACACAGTTTAGGCCCAACCCCTTCCCACCCTTCACTCCACCCACACCTGGAAATAGTTCCTTTATACCTGAGGTTCTGACATCATTTCCTCAAGAGTGCCAGGTGCATATCACTGTCATATCCATTTGAAGTAGAGACTATTGCATGAGGAGTGACTGGACTGCTTTGGGTTGTTTCTGCAGTGGAAGAGGAGGCTATTGCATGAAGAGTGACCACATCATGAGTAGCAGATGCATTATTTGATGTTGTTTCTACAGTGAAAGTGGATGCTATTGCATCAAGAGTGACTGCGTTGTTTGGGGTTGTTTCTGCAGTTTAAGTAGAGACTATTGCAAGAGGAGTGACTGCACTGCTTCAGGTTGTTTCTGCATTGGAAGAGGAGGCTATTGCATTATGAGTGACTGCATCATGAGTAGCAGATGCATTATTTGATGTTGTTTCTGCAGTGAAAGTGGATGCTATTACATCAAGAGTGACTGCGTTGTTTGATGTTATTTCTGCAGTGGAAGAAGGTGTTATTTCATTATGAGTGACTGTGCTCTTTGGGGTTGTTTCTGTAGTGGAAGTAGAGGCTATTGCATCAGGAGTGGCTGCACATCAAGAGTGTCTGAACTGTTTGGGTGGTTTCTGCATTGGAAGTAGGTGTTACTGCAACATGACTGACTGCATTGTTGGGGTTGTTTCTGCAGTGGAAGAAGATACTATTTCATCATGAGTGGCTGTGCTGTTTGGGTGGTTTCTGCAGTGGAAAAAGCTGCTATCGCTTCTTGAATGGCAGCGCATCAAGAGTGTCTGCACTAGTTGTGGTTGTTTCTGCAGGGGAAGTAGAGGCTATTGCATCACAAGTGTTTGTACTGTTTTTATGTTGTTCTTTCAGTAGAAGTAGACACAATTGCATCATAAGTGGTTGCTCTGTTTGAGGTTGTTTCTAGACTATAGGTAGATACTATTGCACCATGCATGACTGCGTTGTTTGGGGGTGTTTCAGGAGTGGAATTAGATGTTATTTTATCATGAGTGATTGTGCTGTTTGGGGCTATTTCTGCAGTGGAAGCAGAGGGTATTGCCTCATGAGTGACTGCACATCATGAGTAGCTGAAATTTTTGGGGTTGTTTCTACAGTGGAAGTAAATGCTACTGCATCACAATTGACATCACTAATTGGGGTTATTTCTGCAGAGAAGTAGAGACAATTGCATCATGAGTGGCTGCACTGTTTTGGGTTGTTTCTGCACTGGAAGTAGAGGATATTGCATTCTGAGTGACTGCACTGTTTGAGGTTATTTCTGCAGTGTAAGCAGAGGATATTGGATCATGGGAAGCTTCATTGATTGGAGTTGTTTCTACAGTGGAATTAGAGGCTATTGGATCATGAGTGAGGGTGCATCATGAGTGACAGCAATGTTTGGGGTTGTTTCTGCAGGGGCAGTAGATGCTATTTCATCATGAGTGACTGCAGTTTGGGGTTGTTTCTGCAGTGTAAGTATGGGCTATTTCATCATGGGTGACTGTGCATCATGAGTGGTTGCACTGTTTGGAGTTGTTTCTGCAGTAGAATTAGAGGCTTTTGGATTATGTGTGGCTGCACTGTTTGGAGTTGATTCTGTAGTGGAAGAAGATGCTATTGCATCATGAGTAACTGTGTTGTTTGGAATTGTTTTTTCAGTGGAAGTAAAGGCTATTGCATCTTGAGTTACTGGACTGCTAGGGGATCTTTCTGCAGTGGAAGTAGTGGCTATGGCATCACGAGTTACTGCACTTCTTGGGGTTGTTGCTGCAGTGGAAGTAGAGGCTAGTGGATCAAGGGTGGCTGCACTGTTTGGGGTTGTTTTTGCAGTGAAAGTAGAAGCTATTGTGTCACAGGTGACTGCACTGTAATGGGTTATTTCTGCAGTAGAAGAGACTATTGCAGAATAAGTGGCTGCACTCTGAGCTTGTTTCTGCAGTGGACTTAGAGGCTATTGCATCATAAGTGACAGCTGTGTTAGCGGTTGTTTCTGCAGTAAAAGTAGAGGCTAGTGGATCATGAGTGACTGTGCATCATGAGTGGCTGCACTGTTTGGGGTTGTTTTTGCAGTGGAAGTAGAAAAGTAGATGCTATTACATTGTGAGTGACTTCACTGCATGGGGTTGTTTCTGCAGTGGAAGTAGAGGTTATTGCATCATGAGTGACTGTGCATCATGAGTAGCTGCATTGTTTTGGGTTTTTCTGCAGTGGAAGTACATGCTATTGCATCATGGGTGACTGCATTGTTTGTGGTTATTTATGGAGTGAAAGTAGATGCTATTGCAGCATGAGTGGCTGTGCTGTTTGTGGTTGTTTCTGTAGGGGTAGTAGAGGCTACTGCATCATGAGTGACTGTGCTTCATGAGTGACTGCACTGTTTCAGGATCTTGCTGCAGTGGAAGTAGAGGCTATTGCATTATGAGTGACTGTGCATCATGAGTGGCTGCACTGTTTGGGGTTGTTTCTGCAATGTAAGTAGATTTCACTGCAACATGAATGACTGTGCATCATGAGTGGCTGCAATGTTTGGGTTGTTTGTAAAGTGGATGTAGATGCTATTGCATCATGAGTGACTGCACTGTTAGGGGTTGTTTCTGCAGTGGAAGTAGAGGCTTTTGCATTATGAGTAACTGTGCATCATGAGTGGCTGCACTGTTTGGGGTAGTTTCTGCAGTGGAAGTAGATGCAATTGCATTATGAGTGACTGCGTTGTTTGGGGTTGTTTCTGCAGTGGAAGTAGAGACTATTGCATGAGGAGTGACTGCACTGCTTGGGGTTGTTTCTGCAGTGGAAGTGGAGGCTATTGCATGATGAGTTTCTGCATCATGAGTAGCAGATGCACTATTTGGTGCTGCTTCTGCATTGGAAATGGAAGCTACTGCATCAAGAGTGATTGTGTTTGCTGTTTTATCTGCTGTGGAAGTAGATGTTATTTCATTATGAGTGACTCTGCTGTTTGGGGTTGTTTCTGCAGTGGAAGTAGATGCTATTGCATCATGAGTGACTGTTCATCAAGAGTGTCTGCACTGCTTGGGATTGTATCTGCAGTGGAAGAAGAGCCTATTGCATCAAACGTGGCTGCAATATTTGGGGTTGTTTCTGCAGTGGAAGTAGAAGGTATTGCATCAAAAGTGACTGCACTGGTTTTATTTTGTTTCAGCAGTAGAAGTAGAGACTATTGCCTCATAAGTGGCTGCACTATTTGAGGTAGTTTCTGGAGTATAGGTAGAGGCTATTGCACCATGAGTGACTGCGTTGTTCGTGGGTGTTTCAGCAGTGGAAGTAGATGCTATTTCATCATGAGTGACTGTGCTGTTTGGGGTTATTTCTGCTGTGGAAGTAGAGGTTATTGCATCATGAGTGACTTCACATCATGTGTGTAGCTGAGCTGCTTGGGGTTATTTCTACAGTGGAGGTAAAGGCTAGTGCATCACAAGTGGCTTCACTGACTATGGTTGTTTCTGCAGTGGAAGTAGAGACTACTGCATCATGAGTGGCTGAACTGTTTGGGGTTAATTCTGCAGTGGAGGTAGAGGTTATTGCATCATAATTGACTGTTCTATTTGGTGTTATTTCTCCAGTGGAAGCAGAAGGTATTGGATCATGGGTGACTGCACTGTTTGGGGTTGTCTCTCCAGTGGAAGTAGTGGCTATTGCATCATGATTAACTGCACTACTTGTGGTCTTTTCTGCAGGAGAAGTAGATGCTATTGCATCATGAGTGATTGTGCATTATGAGTGGCTGCACTGTTTGAGGTTGTATCTGCAGTGGAAGTACATGCTATTGCATCATGAGTGACTGCATTGTTGGGGATGTTTCTTAGTAGAAGAAGCTGCTTTTTCATCATGAGTGACTGTGCTGTTTGGGTTTGTTTCTGCTGTCTAGGTAGAGGCTATTGCATCATGAATGACTGCACACCAAGAGTGTCTACACTGTTTGGGGTTGTTTCTGCAGTGGAAGTAGAGGCTTTTGCATTATGAGTATCTGTGCATCATGAGTTGCTGCACTGTTTTGGGTTGTTCCTGCAGTGGAGGTAGAGGCTATTGCATCATGAGTGACTGCACGGTTTGTTGTTGTTTCTGCAGTGTAAGCAGAGGATATTGGATCAAGGGAGACTGCATTGTTTGGGGTTGTTTCTGCATTGAAAGTAGGGGTTATTGGACCATGAGTGAGTGTGCATCATGAGGACGAGCACTGTTTGGGTTTTTTTCTGCAGGGGCTGTAGATGCTATTTCATCATGAGTAACTGTGCTGTTTTGGATTGTTTCTGTTGTGGAAGTAGATGCTATTTTATCATGAGTGACTCTGCTGTTTGGGGTTATTTCTGCAGTGGAAATAGTGGCTATTGCATCATCAGTAACTCTGCATCATGAGTAACTGAACTGTTTGGGGTTATTTCTGCAGTGGAAGTAGAGGCTATTGCATCACACATGACTTCAATGATTGGGGTTGTTTCTGCAGTGGAAGTAGAGACTATTGCATCATGAGTGTATACACTGTTTGAGGTTATTTCTGCAGTCGATTTACAGGCTATTTGATCAAGAGTGAGTGTGGATCATGAGCAGCAGCACTGTTTTGGGTTGTTTATGCCAGAGGTAGAGGTTATTGCATCAAAAACGGCTGCACTGCTTTGGGTTGTTTCTTCAGAGGAAGTAGAACCTATTGTGTCACAGGTGTCTGCACTGTTATGGCTTGTTTCTGCAGTAGAAGTAGAGGCTATTGCTTCATAAGTGGCTGCAGTGGAAGTAGAGACTACTGCATGAGGAGTGACTGCACTGCTTGAGGTTCTTTCTGCAGTGGAAGAGGAGGCTATTTCATGATAAGTGACTGCATCATGAGTAGCAGATGCACTATTTGGTGTTGTTTCTGCAGTGGAAGCGGCTGCAATTGCATCAAGAGGGACTGCGTTATTTATTGCTCTTTCTGCAGTGGAAGTAGATGTTATTTCATTATGAGTGACTGTGCTGTTTGGGGGTTGTTTCTGCAGTGGAAGTAGAGGCTATTGCATCATGAGTGACTGCACATCAAGAGTTTCTTCACTGTTTGTGGTTGTTTCTGCAGTGGAATTTGAAGCTATTGCATCCTGAGTGACTGCACTGTTTGGGGTTGTTTCTACTGTGGAAATATAAGCTATTGCATCATGAGTGACAGCACTGTTTGAGGTTATTTCTGCAGTGTAAGAAGAGGTTACTGGCTCATGGGACAATACAATGTTTGGGGTTGTTTCTGCAGTGGAAGTAGAGACTATTGCATCATGATTAACTGCACTACTTGGGGTCATTTCTACAGGGGAAGTAGAGGCTATTGCATCATGAGTGACTGCATTGTTGGGGTTGTTTCTGCAGTAGAAGAAGATGCTTTTTCATCATGAGTGACTCTGCTGTTTGGGTTTATTTCTGCAGTCTAGGTACAGGCAATTGCATCATGAGTGGCAGCTCATCAAGAGTGTCTGCACTGTTTTTGGTTGCTTCTGCAGTGGAAGTAGAGGCTTTTGCATTATGAGCATATGTGCATCATGAGTGGCTGCACTGTTTTGGTGTAGCTTCTGCAGTGGAAGTAGATGTTATTGCATTATGAGTGACTGCGTTGTTTGCAGTTGTTTCTGCAGTGGAAGTAGATACTATTGTATGAGGAGTGATTGCACTGCTTGGGGTTGTTTCTTCAATGGAAGAGGAGGCTATTGCATGATGAGTGACTGCATCATGACTAGCAGATGCACTATTTGGTGTTGTTTCTGCAGTGGAAGATGATGCTATTGTATCAAGAGGGACTGCCTTGTTTGTTGGTATTTCTGCAGTGGAAGTAGAAGTTATTTCATTATGAGTGACTGTGCTCTTTGGAGTTGTTTCTGCAGTGGAAGTAGAGACTATTGCATCATGAGTGACTGCACATCAAGAGTGTCTTCACTGTTTGTGGTTGTTTCTGCAATGGAATTAGAAGTAATTGCATCCTGAGTGACTGCACTGTTTGGAGTTGTTTCTGCTGTGGAAATATAAGCTATTGCATCATGAGTGACAGCACTGTTTGAGGTTATTTCTGCAGTGTAAGAAGAGGCTATTGGCTCATGGGAGAATACAATGTATGGGGTTGTTTCTGCGGTGGAAGTAGAGGCTATTGCATCATGATTAACTGCACTACCTGGAGTAGTTTCTACAGGGGAAGTAGAGGCTATTGCATCATGAGTGACTGCATTGTAGGGGTTGTTCCTGAAGTGGAAGAAGATGATTTTTCATCATGAGTGACAGTGCTGTATGGGATTATTTCTGCAGTGGAAGTAGAGGCTATTGCATCAAGAGTGGCTGCACTGTTTGGGGTTGTTTTTGCAGTGGAAGTTGAAGCTATTGTGTCACAGGTGACTGCACTGTTATGGGTTGTTTCTGCAGTAGAAGAAGAGACTTTTGCAGAATAAGTGGCTGCACTCTTTGAGCTTGTTTCTCCAGTGGACTTAGAGGCTATTGCATGATAAGTGACAGCTCTGTTTGCGGTTGTTTTGGCAGTGAGAGGAGAGGCTATTGGATCAGAGTGACTGTGCATCATGAGTGGCTGCACTGTTTGGGATTGTTTCTACAGTGGAAGTGGATGCTATTGCATTGGGAGTGACTTCACTGCATGGGGTTGATTCTGCGGTGGAGGTAGAGGTCATTGCATCATGAGTGACTGTGCATCATGAGTAGCTGCACTGTTCTGGGTTTTTCTGCAGTGGAAGTTCATGCTATTGCATCATGGGTGACTGCGTTGTTTGTGGTTATTTATGGAGTGAAAGTAGATGTATTGCATCATGAGTGACTGTGCTGTTTGGGGTTGTTTCTTTAGGGGTAGTAGAGGCTACTACATCATGAGTGACTGTGCATCATGAGTTGCTGCACTATTTGGGGTTCTTGCTGCAGTGGTAGTAGAGGCTATTGCATCATAAGTGACTGCACCCTTTGGGGTTGTTTCTGCATTTGAAGTTTAGGCTATTGCATCATGAGTGACTGCACTGTTAGGGGTTGTTTCTGCAGTGGAAGTAGAGGCTTTTGCATTATGAGCAACTGTGCATTATGAGTGGCTGCATTGTTTGGGGTAGTGACTGCAGTGGAAGTAGATACTATTGCATTAAGAGTAACTGCACTGTTTGGGGTTGTTTCTGCAGTGGAATTAGAGACTTTTGCATGAGGAGTGACTGCAGTACTTGGGTTTCTTTCTGCAGTGTAAGTAGAGGCTATTGCATGATGAGTGACTTCATCATGAGTAGCAGATGCACTATTTGGAGTTGTTTCTGTAGTGAAAATGGCTACTACTGCATCAAGGGTGACTGTGTTGTTTGCTGTTATATCTACAGTGGAAGTATATGTTATTTCATTATGAGTGACTGCTGTTTTTGGTTGTTTCTGCAGTGGAAGTAGAGGCTATTGCATCATGAGTGGCTGAGCATCAAGAGTGTCTGCACTGCTTGGGGTTGTTTCTGCAGCGGAAGTAGAGCCTATTGCATTAAATGTGGCTACACTATTTGGGGTTGTTTCTGCAGTGGAAGTAGAAGCTATTGCATCACAAGTGACTGCACTGTTTTTATGTTGTTTCTGCAGCTGAAGTAGAGACAATTGGCTGCACTGTTTGAGGATGTTTCTAGAGTATAGTTAGAGGCTATTTCACCATGAGTGACTGCGTTGTTCGGGGGTGTTTCAGCAGTGGAAGTAGCTGCTATTTCATCATGAGTGAATCTGCTGCTTGGGGTTATTTCTGCAGTGGAAGTAGAGGCTATTGCATCATGAGTGATTATTCATCATGAGTAGCTGAATTGTTTGGGGTTGTTTCTATAATGGAAGTAGAGGCTATTACACCACAAATGACTTCTCTGATTGGGGTTGTTTCTGCAGTGGAAATAGAGACTATTGCATCATGATTGGCTGCACTGTTTGGGGTTGGTACTGCAGTGAAGGTAGAGGCTCTTGCATCATAATTGACTGCTCTATTTGGGGTTATTTCTCCCTTGGATGTAGAGGCTACTGGATCATGCATGACTGCACTGTTTGGGGTTGTTTCTCCAGTTGAAGTAGAGGCTATTCCATTGTGATTAACTGCACTACTTGGGGTCATTTCTGCAGGGGAAGTAGAGGCTATTGCATCATGAGTGATTGTGCATCATGAGTGGCTGCACTGTTTGAGGTTGTTTCTGCAGTGGAAGTAGATGTAATTGAATCATGAGTGACTGCACTGTTAGTGGTTGTTTCTGCAGTGGAAGTAGATTTCATTGCAACAAGAGTGATTGTGCATCATGAGTGGCTGCAATGTTTGGGTTGTTTCTAAAGTGGATAGATGCTTTTGCATAATGAGTGACTGCACTGTTTGGGGTTGTTTCTACATTTGAAGTATAGGCTATTGCATCATGAGTGATTACACTGTTAGGGGTTGTTTCTGCAGTGGCAGTAGAGGCTTTTGCATTATGAGCAACTGTGCATTATGAGTATCTGCACTGTTTGAGGTAGTGTCTGCAGTGGAAGTAGATACTATTGCATTAAGAGTGACTGCATTGTTTGGGGTTGTTTCTGCAGTGGAAGTAGAGACTTTTGCATGAGGAGTGACTGCAGTACTTGGGGATCTTTTTGCAGTGGAAGTGGAGGCTATTGCATGATGAGAGACTTCATCATGAGTAGCAGATGCACTATTTGGTGTTGTTTCTGTAAGGGAAATGGATACTACTGCATCAAGAGTTACTGTGTTGTTTGCTGTTATATCTGCAGTGGAAGTATATGTTATTTCATTATGAGTGACTGTGCTGTTTGGGTTTGTTTCTGCAGTGGAAGTAGAGGCTATTGCATCATGAGTGACTGTGCATCAAGAGTGTCTGCACTGC
This sequence comes from Neoceratodus forsteri, assembly GCA_016271365.2. Classification (NCBI taxonomy): domain Eukaryota; kingdom Metazoa; phylum Chordata; order Ceratodontiformes; family Ceratodontidae; genus Neoceratodus; species Neoceratodus forsteri. Next base: position 869,145,207 of record CM028130.1, read on the forward strand.
TTGGGGTTGTTTCTGCAGCAGAAGTAGAGCCTATTGCATCAAACGTGGCTGCACTATTTGGGGTTGTTTCTGCAGTGGAAGTAGAAGCTATTGCATCATAAGTGACTGCACTGTTTTTATGTTGTTCAGCAGTTGAAGTTGAGACAATTGCATCATAAGCGGCAGCACTGTTTGAGGTTGTTTCTAGAGTATAGGTAGAGGCTATTTCACCATGAGTGACTGCGTTGTTCGGGGGTGTTTCAGCAGTGGAAGTAGATGCTATTTCATCATGAGTGAATCTGCTGTTTGGGGTTATTTCTGCAGTGGAAGTAGAGGCTATTGCATCATGAGTGATTACTCATCATGAGTAGCTGAATTGTTTGGGGTTGTTTCTACAGTGGAAGTAGAGGCTATTACACCACAAGTGACTTCTCTGATTGGGGTTGTTTCTGCAGTGGAAATAGAGACTATTGCATCATGATTGGCTGCACTGTTTGGGGTTGGTACTGCAGTGGAGGTAGAGGCTCTTGCATCATAATTGACTGCTCTATTTGGGGTTATTTCTCCAGTGTAAGTAGAGGCTACTGGATTATGCATGACTACACTGTTTGGGGTTGTTTCTCCAGTTGAAGTAGAGGCTATTCCATTGTGATTAACTGCACTACTTGGGGGTCATTTCTGCAGGGGAAGTAAAGGCTATTGCATCATGAATGATTGTGCGTCATGAGTGGTTGCACTGTTTGAGGTTGTTTCTGCAGTGGAAGTAGATGTAATTGAATCATGAGTGACTGCACTGTTAGTGGTTGTTTCTGCAGTGGAATTAGATTTCATTGCAACAAGAGTGATTGTGCATCATGGGTGGCTGCAATGTTTGGGTTGTTTCTAAAGTGGATAGATGCTTTTGCATAATGAGTGACTGCACTGTTTGGGGTTGTTTCTGCATTTGAAGTATAGGCTATTGCATCATGAGTGATTACACTGTTAGGGGTTGTTTCTGCAGTGGCAGTAGAGGCTTTTGCATTATGAGGAACTGTGCATTATGAGTATCTGCACTGTTTGAGGTAGTGTCTGCAGTGGAAGTAGATACTATTGCATTAAGAATGACTGCATTGTTTGGGGTTGTTTCTGCAGTGGAAGTAGAGACTTTTGCATGAGGAGTGACTGCAGTACTTGGGGATCTTTTTGCAGTGGAAGTGGAGGCTATTGCATGATGAGAGACTTCATCATGAGTAGCAGATGCATTATTTGGTGTTGTTTCTGTAGGGGAAATGGATACTACTGCATCAAGAGTTACTGTGTTGTTTGCTGTTATATCTGCAGTAGAAGTAGATGCTATTTCATCATGAGTGACTCTGCTGTTTGGGGTTATTTCTGCAGTGGAAGTAGAGGCTAGTGCATCATGAGTGACTACTCATCATGAGTAGCTGAATTGTTTGGGGTTGTTTCTACAGTGGGAGTAGAGGCTATTGCATGACAAGTGACTTCTCTGATTTGGGTTGTTTCTGCAGTGGAGGTAGAGACTATTTCATCATGAGTGGCTGCACTGTTTGGGGTTAGTTCTGCAGTGGAGCTAGAGGCTACAGCATCATAATTGACTGCTCTATTTGGGCTTATTTCTCCTGTGGCAGTAGAGGCTACTGGATCATGGTGACTGCACTGTTTGGGCGTGTTTCTCCAGTGGAAGTAGAGGCTATTGCATCATGATTAACTGCACTACTTGGGGTCATTTCTACTGGGGAAGTAGAGGCTATTGCATAATGAGTGATTGTGCACCATGAGTGACTGCATTGTTGGGGTTGTTTCTGCAGCAGAAGAAGATGCTTTTTCATCATGAGTGACTGCATTGTTTGGGGTTGTTTCTGCAGTGAAAGAGGAGGCTATTGCAAGATGAGTGACTGCATCATGAGTAGCAGATGCACTATTTGATGTTGTTTCTGCAGTGGAAGTGGATGCTACTGCTTCAAGAGTGACTGCATTGTTTGTTGTTATTTCTTCAGTTGAAGTAGATATTATTTCACTGTGAGTGACTGTGCTGTCTGGGGCTGTTTCTGCAGTGGAAGTAGAGACTATTGCATCATGAGCGACTGCGCATCAAGAGTGTCTTCGCAGTTTGGGGTTGTTTCTGCAGTAGAAGTAGAGCCTATTGCATGAAATGTAGCTGCAATATTTGGGGTTGTTTCTGCTGTGGAAATAGAAGCTATTGCACCATGAGTGACTGCTCTGTTTGGAGTTGTTTCTGCTGCAGAAATATAAGCTATTGCATCACGAGTGACAGTACTTTTTGAGGTTATTTCTGCAGTGTAAGAAGAGGCTATTGGCTTATGGGGGAATACAATGTTTGGGGTTGTTTCTGCAGTGGAGGTGGAAGCTATTGAATCATGATTAACTGCACTGTTTGGGGATGTTTCTGCTGTGGAAATAGATGTTATTGCATGATGAGTGACTGCACTGTTTGAGGTTATTTCTGCAGTGGATGTAGAGGCTATTGGATCATGAGTGAGTGTGCATCATGAGTAGCAGCACCTTCTGGGGTTGCTTCTGCAGGGGCACTAGATGCTATTTCATCATGAGTGACTGTGCTGTTTGAGGTTGTTTCTGCAGTGGAAGTAGGGGCAGTTGGATCTTGGGTGACTGTGCATCATGAGTGGCTGCCCCTTTTGGAGTTGTTTCTGCAGTAGAAGTAGAGGAAATTGCATGACAATTGACTGCACAGTTTGATGTTGTTTCCACTGTAGAAGAAACTATTGGATAATGTGTGGCTGCACTGTTTGGTGTTGTTTCTGCAGTGGAAGTAGATGCTATTGTATCTTGAATAACTCTGTTGTTTAGGGTTGTTTTTGAAGTGGAGGTAGAGGCTGTTGCATCATGAGTTACTGCACTGCTTGGGGATGTTTCTGCAGTTAAAGTAGAGGCAATTCCATCATGAGTGACTGCATAGCTTGGGGTTGTTTCTGCGGTGGAGGTAGAGGCTATTGCATCATGAGTGACTGCACTGTTTGGGGTTGTTTCTGCTGTAGAAATAGAAGCTATTGCATCATGAGTGACTGCACTGTTTGAGGTTATTTCTGCAGTGTAAGAAGAGGCTATTGGATCATGGGAGAATGCAATGTTTGCGGTTGTTTCTCCAGTGGAAGTAGAGGCTATTGCATCATGATTAACTGCACTACTTGGGGTTGTTTCTACAGGGGAAGTAGAGGCTATTGCATCCTGAGTGATTGTGCATCAACAGTGTCTGCACTGTTCGGGGTTGTTTCTGCAGTGGAAGTAGATGCTATGGCATCATGATTGATTGCATTGTTATGGTTGTTTCTGGAGTGGAAAAAGATGCTATTTCATCACGTGTGACTGTGCTGTTTGGGGTTGTTTCTACAGTGGAAGTAGAGGCTATTCCATCAGGGGTGGCTGTGCATCTAGAGTGCCTACACAGTTTGTGGCTGTTTCTGCAGAGGAAGTACATTCTATTGTATCAAGAGTGACTGCACTGTTTGGGGTTGTTTCTGCAGTGGAAGTAGAGGCTATTGCATCACCAGTGATTGCACTGTTTTTATGTTGTTTCTGCAGTAGAACTAGATACAATTGCATCATAAGTGGCTGCACTGTTTGAGGTTGTTTCTAGAGTATAGGTAGAGGCTATTGCACCTTAGGTGACTACGTTGTTCGGGGGGTGTTTCAGCAGTGGAAGTAAATGTTATTTCATTATGAGTGACTGTGCTGTTTGGGGTTATTTCTGCAGTGGAAGTAGAGGCTATTGCATCATGAGTGACTGCACATCATGAGTAGCTGAACTGTTTGGGGTTGTTTCTACAGTAGAAGTACAGGCTATTGCATCACAAGTGACTTCAATGATTGGGGTGGTTTCTGCAGTGGAGGTAGAGGCTATTGCATCATGAGTGGCTACACTGTTTTGGGTTGTTTCTGCAGTGGAGGTAGAGGATATTGCATCATGAGTGACTGCATGGTTTGGGGTTGTTTCTGCTCTGGAGATAGAAGCTATTGCATCATGAGTGACTACACTGTTTGAGGTTATTTCTGCAGTGTAAGCATATGACATTGGATCATGTTAGACTGCATTGTTTGGGGATGTTCCTGCAGTGGAAGTTGAGGCTATTGGATAATGAGTGAGTGTGCATCATGAGAAGCAGCACTGTTTGGGATTGTTTCAGCAGGGACAGTAGATGCTATTTTATCATGAGTGACTGTGCTGTTTAGGGTTGCTTCTGCAGTGGAAGTTGATGCAATTTTATCATGAGTGACTGTGCTGTTTGGGGTTATTTCTGCAGAGGAAGTAGAGGCTATTGCATCATGAATGACTGTGCATCATGAGCAGGGCCCCGAGTTTTTCTGTGATTCGCTGGTGCGGCAAATTGTGGAAATATCCACGGAATTTACCGTCGCCCAGGAATTCGACTGCCGCCCGCGGAACAAACATGCCCCTCGGCAGTCAGCAGATGCCACGCTGGGAGCACACCAGCGTGGCAAAGCTTCATTTGCTGACAGGGGTGCCCAATCCCCGTCAGCTTCACTGTCCCCTCCCCCAAGCTGCCTGGTGCCACGCTGGGAGCCCACCCCAGCATGGCAAAAGCTTAATTTGCTGACGGGGGTGCCCAATCCCCCATCGGTTTCACTGGCCCCCGAATGTCTTTATGCCACGCTGGGAGCCCACCCCAGCGTGGCAAAAACTTCCTTTGCCGACAGGGGTGCCCAATCCGTCGGCTTCACTGACCCCCAAGCTGCCTGAACCTGAAACAAAAACCTTCCATCGTTGATTCTTTTGCCCTCCCCAACCCGCACCCACCCTCTGTGTACCCACCTCCCACACCCCACCTCACCCCCACCTCAACCCATGCTTACCTCCGGAGCCCAGCGCGATGATCTTCTGTGGACCGGGAACACATCTGCACTCTTCAAAGCCGACCGCGAACTGAAGAAATGCCAGTAAACTGTATAATGGCATAAATGGATTTTGTTTCAACTTTAGTGCATATCTCAGCTGTTTTGGAATTTTTCCTACCAAATTATCAACATGGGGTTTTGGATTCATCTCATGAACTGTGACACTGTTATTTCGTTAATCGGTTCCGAAAGGTGTTTTCGCAGTCACTGCGCGGAACCACCTTTCTGGAATGATTAACGAAATGACAGTGTCACAGTTCATGAGGTAGGCTCCTAAAAACCCTATGTTGAAAATTTGGTGAAAATATTCCCCAAAACGACTGTTTTACGAGCGTGCAGTTGCGCAGTTCCTACGCACGCTCGTAACTTCGAGCATTTTTAATATTTTCACTCCAGATTTTCAGTATTGCCATTTTACCACACCTCCTTATGAACAGTACAACTGTCATTTTTCACATCTCACCTGAAATGTGTTTTCGCACATGTAACAGGCATGGGTCGGTGTGCGAAATCAATGTTCCGGACAGATTAATAAAATCACAGTGATACTGTTCATGAACAGAGGTCTTAAACTGGCTATGTTGAAAATTTGGTGACAAACGCCCATAAAATGACTGTGTTATGAGCGTGTGTTGCGCAGTTCCTACGCATGCTCGTAACTTCAAGCATTTTTAATATTTTCACTCCAGATTTTCAGTATTGCCATTTTACCACACCTCCTTATGAACAGTACAACTGTCATTTTTCACATCTCACCCAAAATGTGTTTTCGCACATGTAGCGCACAATGGCACGGTTGGTGTACGAAATCAATGTTCCAGACAGATTAATAAAATCATAGTGATACTGTTCATGAGCAGAGGTCTTAAACTGGCTATGTTGAAAATTTGGTGACAAACGCCCATAAAATAACTGTGTTACGAGTGTGCATTGTGTCAGATTTGGCAAAAAAAACAAAAAAGGAAAAAAATTAAGGGTAAAAACGTGCCGCAGAATTGCCGCAGAAATTGGTGTTGAGTGCCGCAGAAGTTCTGTGGCAAATGAGAACCCTGCCACAGAACTTTGCTCTGATGTGCCACAGAAAAATTGGGGCCATGATCATGAGTAGCAGACCTGTTTAGGGTTGTTTCTACAGAAGAAGTAGAGGCTATTGCATCACTAGGGACTTCTCTGATTGGGGTTTTTTCTGCAGTGGAAGTAGAGACTATTGCATCATGAGTGGCTGCACTGTTTGGGGTTGTTTCTACAGTGGAGGTAGAGGCTATTGCATCATGAGTGACTGCTCTGATTTGGGTTGTTTCTGCTGTGGAAATAGAAGCTTTTGCATCATGAGTGACTGCACTGTTTGAGGTTATTTCTGCAGTGGATGTAGATGCTATTGGATCATGAGTGAGTGTGCATCATGAGTAGCAGCACTGCTTGGTGTTGTTTCAGCAGGGGCACTAGATGCTATTTCATCATGAGTGACTGTGCTGTTTGGGATTGTTTCTGCAGTGGAAGTAGGGGCAATTGGGTCATGGGTGACTGCGCATCATGAGGGTATGTACCATTTGGAGTTGTTTCTGTAGTAGAAGTAGAGGAAATTGCATCACATTTGACTGCACAGTTTGATGTTGTTTCTGCAGGAGAAGTAGAGGCAATTGCATCACGTGTGGCTGCACTGTTAGGGATTGTTTCTGCAGTGGAAGTTGATGATATTGCCTCATGAACAACTGTGGTGTTTGGGGTTGTTTTTTGCAGTGGAATTAGAGGCAATTGCATCATGAGTTACTGCACTGCTTGGGGATGTTTCTGCAGTGGCAGTAGAGGCTATTCCATCAAGAGTGACTGCACTGCTTGGGGTTGTTTCTATACTGGAAGTAAAGGCTATTGCATTAAGAGTGGCTGCACTGTTTGGGGTTGTTTTTGCAGTGGAAGATGAGGCTATTGTGTCATAGGTGACTGCACTATTATAGGTTGTTTCTGCACTAGAAGGAGAGACTATTGTACCATAAGGTGCTGCACTGTTTGGGGTTGTTTCTGCAGTAGAAGTAGAGGCTATTGCATCAGGAGTGACTGCTCATAAAAAGTGTCAGCGCTGTTTGGGTTGTTTCTGCAGTGGAAGCAGATGCTATTTCAGAATGAGTGGCTGTGCTGTTTGGGGTTATTTCAGCAGTGGGCATAGAGGCTATTGCATCAGGAGTGGCTGCACATCAAGAGTGTCTGCTCAGTTTGTGGTTGCTTCTGCAGTGGAAGTAGAGGCTATTGCATCAAGAGTGACTGCACTGTTTGGGGTTGTTTCTGCAGTGGAAGGAGAGGCTATTGCATCACAAGTGATTGCAATTTTTTTATGTTGCTTCGCAGTAGAAGTAGACACAATTGTATCATAAGTGGCTGCACTGTTTGAGGTTGTTTCTAGAGTATAGGTAGAGACTATTGCACCACGAGTGACTGCGTTGTTCAGGGGTGTTTCAGCAGTGGAAGTAGATGCTATTTCACCATGAGTGACTCTGCTGTTTGGGTTATTTCTGCAGTGGAAGTAGAGGCTATTGCATCATGAGTGACTACTCATCATGAGTAGCTGAATTGTTTGGGGTTGTTTCTACAGTGGAAGTAGAGACTATTGCATCATAAGTGGCTGCACTGTTTGGGGTTGGTTCTGCAGTGGAGGTAGAGTCTATTGCATCATAATTGACTGCTCTATTTGGGGTTATTTCTCCAGTGGAAGTAGTGGCTACTGGATCATGGGAGACTGCACTGTTTGGGGTTGTTTCTCCAGTGGAAGTAGAGGCTATTGCATCATGATTAACTACACTACTTGGGGTCATTTCTGCAGGGGAAGTGGAGGCTCTTGCATCATGAGTGATTGTGTATCATGAGTGGCCACACTGTTTGAGGTTGTTTCTGCAGTGAAAGTAGATGCTATTGCATCATGAGTGACTGCACTGTTATTGGTTGTTTCTTCTGAGGAAGTAGAGGCTTTTGCATTATGAGCAACTGTGCATTATGAGTGGCTGCACTGTTTGGCGTAGTTTCTGCAGTGGAAGGAGAAACTTTTGCATTAAGAGTGTGCATTGTTTGCTGTTGTTTCTGTAGTGGAAGTAGAGGCTATTGCATGAGGAGTGACTGCAGTGCTTGGGGTTCTTTCTGCAGTGGAAGTGGAGGCTATTGCATGATAAGTGACTGCATCATGTAGCAGATGCACTGTTTGGTGTTGTTTCTGCAGTGGAAAGGGGATACTACTGCATCAAGAGTGACTGTGTTGTTGGTTGTTATATCTGCTGTGGAAGTAGATGTTATTTCATTATGAGTGAATGTGCTGTTTGGGGTTGTTTCTACTGTGGAAGTAGAGGCTATTGCATCATGAGTGATGGTGCATCAAGAGTGTCTGCACTGCTTGAGGCTGTTTCTGCAGTGGAGATTGAGCCTATTGCATCAAACGTGGCTGCACTATTTGGGGTTGTTTCTGCAGTGGATATAGATGCTATTGCATCACAAGTGACTGCACTGTTTTTATGTTGTTTCTGCAGTATAAGTAGACACAATTGTATCATAAGTGGATGCACTGTTTGAGGTTGTTTCTTGAGTATAGGTAGAGGCTTTTGCACCATGAGTGACTGCGTTGTTCGGGGGTGTTTCTGCAGTGGATGTAGATGTTATTTCATCTTGAGTGACTGTGCTGTTTGAGGTTATTTCTGCAGTGGAAGTAGAGGCTATTGCATCATGAGTGACTACTCATCATGAGTAGCTGAACTGTTTGGGGTTGTTTTTACAGTGGAAGTAGATGCTATTGCATCACAAGTTACTTCACTGATTGGGGTTGTTTCTGCAGAGGAAGTAGAGACTTTTGTATCATGAGTGGCTTTCCTGTGTTGGGTTGTTTCTGCATTGGAGGTAGAGGCTATTGCATCATGAGTGACTGCACGGTTTGGGGCTGTTTCTGCTGTAGAGATAAAAGCTTTTGCAACATGAGTGACTGCACTGTTTGAGGTTATGTCTGCAGTGTAAGCAGAGGATATTGGATCATGGGAAACTGCATTGTTTGGGGTTGTTTCTGCAGTGGAATTAGAGGTTATTGAATCATGAGTGAGTGTGCATCATGAGTGACAGCAATGTTTGGGGTTGTTTCTGCAGGGGCAGTAGATGCTATTTCTTCATAAGTGACTGCTGTTTGGGGTTGTTTCTGCAGTGGAAGTAGGGGCTATTGCATCATGGGTGGCTGTCCATCATGAGTGGCTGCACTGTTTGGAGTTGTTTCTGCAGTAGAAGTAGAGGCTGTTACATTGCAATTGACTGCACTGTTTGTTGTTGTTTCTGCAGTAGAAGTAGAGGCTATTGGATCATGTGTGGCAGCACTGTTTGGAGTTGTTTCTGTAGTGGAGGAAGATGCTATTGCATCCTGAGTAACTGTGTTGTTTGGATTTGTTTTTGCAGTGGAAGTAGAGGCTATTGCATCATGAGTTACTGGACTGCTTGGGGATGTTTCTACCATGGAAGTAGAGGCTATTCCATCATGAGTGACTGTACTGCTTGGGGTTGTTGCTGCAGTGGAAGTAGAGGCTATTGCATCAAGAGTGGCTGTACTCTTTGGGGTTATTTGTGCAGTGGAAGTTGAAGCTATTGTGTCACAGGTGACTCTACTGTTATGGGTTGTTTCTGCAGTAGAAGAAGAGACTATTGCAGAATAAATGGCTGCACTCCTTGAGCCTGTTTCTCCAGTGGACTTAGAAGCTATTGCATCATATGTGACTGCTCTGTTTGCGGTTGTTTCTGCAGTGAAAGTAGAGGCTATTGGATTATGAGCGTCTTGCCATCATGAGTGGCTGCACTGTTTGGGTTTTTTTCTGCAATGGAAGTAGCTGCTATTGCACCAGGACTGGCTGCTTTGTTTGGGGATGTTTCTGCAGTGGAAGGAGAGGCTATTGGATCATGAGTGACTGTGCATCATGAGTAGCTGCACTGTTTTGTGTTTTTCTGCAGTGGAAGTGCATGCTATTGCATCATGGGTGACTGTGTTGTTTGTGGTTATTAGTGGAGTGAAAGTAGTTGCTATTGCATCATGAGTGACTGTGCTGTTTTTGGTTGTTTCTGTAGGGGTAGTAGTGGCTACTGCATCATGAGTGACTGTGCATCATGAGTGGTTGCATTGTTTGGGGTTCTTGCTGCAGTGGAAGTAGAGGCTATTGCATCATAAGTGATTGCACTCTTTGGGGATGTTTCTGCAGTGGAAGTAGATGCTATTGCATTATGAGTGACTGTGTTGTTTTTTGGTTGTTTCTGCAGTGGAAGTAGAGACTATTGCATGAAGAGTGACTGCACTGCTTGGGGTTGTTTCTGCAGTGAAAGTGGAGGATATTGCAGGATGAGTGACTGCATCATGAGTAGCAGATGCTCTATTTGGTGTTGTTTCTGCAGTGGAAGTGGATGCTATTGCAACAGGAGTGACTGCACTGTTTGGGGTTGTTTCTGCTCTGGAAATAGAAGCCATTGCATCATGAGTGACTGTACTGTTTGAGGTTGTTTCTGCAGCGTAAGCAGTGGCTTGTATATCATGGGAGACTGCATTGTTTGGGTTTTTTTCTGCAGTGGAAGAAGACGCTATTTTATCCTGAGGAACTGTGCTTGTTGGGGTTGTTTCTGCAGTGGAAGTAGAGACTATTGCATGAGGAGTGACTGCACTGCTTGGGGTTGTTTCTGCAGTGAAAGTGGAGGCTATTGCAGGATGAGTGACTGCATCATGAGTAGCAGATGCACTATTTATTGTTGTTTCTGCAGTGTAAATGGATGCTACTGCATCAAGAGTAACTGCGTTGTTTGCTGTTATATCAGCAGTGGAAGTAGATGTTATTTCATTATTAGTGACTGTGCTGTTAGTGGTTGTTTCTGCAGTGGAAGTAGATTTCATTGCTACAAGAGTGACTATACATCATGAGTGGCTGCAATGTTTGGGTTGTTTCTAAAGTGGATGTAGATGCTTTTGCATAATGTGTGACTGCACTGTATGGGGTTGTTTCTGCATTTGAAGTATAGGCTATTGCTTCATGAGTGACTACACTATTAGGGGTTGTTTCTGCATTGGAAGTGGAGGCTTTTGCATTATGAACAACTATGCATTATGAGTATCTGCACTATTTGGGGTAGTGTCTGCAGTGGAAGTAGATACTATTGCATTAAGAGTGACTGCATTGTTTGGGGTTGTTTCTGCAGTGGAAGTAGAGACTTTTGCATGAGGAGTGACTGCAGTACTTGGGGTTGTTTCTGCAGTGAAAGTGGAGGCTTTTGCAGGATGAGTGACTGCATCATGAGTAGCAGATGCACTATTTGGTGTTGTTTCTGCAGTGTAAATGGATGCTACTGCATCAAGAGTAACTGCGTTGTTTGCTGTTATATCTGCAGTGGAAGTAGATGTTATTTCATTATTAGTGACTGTACTGTTTGGGGTTGTTTCTGCTGTGGAAGTTGAAGCTATTGCATCATGAGTGACTGTGCATCATGAGTAGCTGAACTGTTTGGGGTTGTTTCTACAGTGGAAGAAGAGGCTATTGCATCACAAGTGACTTCACTGACTGGGGTTGTTTCTGCAGTGGAAGTAGAGACTATTGCGTCATGAGTGGCTGCACTGTTTGGGGTTGTTTCTACAGTGGAGATAGAGGCTATTGCGTCATGAGTGACTCCACTGTTTGGGGTTCTTTCTGCTGTGGAAATAGAAGTTATTGCATCATGAGTAACTGCACTGTTTGAGGTTATTTCTGCTGTGGACGTAGAGGCTATTGGATCATGATTGAGTCTGCTTCATGAGTAGCAGCACTGTTTGGGGTTGTTTCTGCAGGGGCACTAGATGCTATTTCATCATGAGTGACTGTTCTGTTTATGGTTGTTTCTGTAGTGGAAGTAGGGGCAATTGGATCATGGGCAGGGCCCCGATTTTTCTGTGGCACATCGGGGAAAATTTCTGTAGCAGGGTTCTCATTTGCTGCAGAACTTCTGTGGCACTCAGCACCAATTTCTGCAGCAATTCTGCAGCACATTTTTAACCATAATTTTTTTCCTTTTTTCGTCTTTTTTGCCAAATCTGACACAATGCACACTCGTAACACAGTCATTTTTTAGGGCTTTTGTCTCCAAATTTTCAACAGTGCCAGTTTAAGTCCTCTGCTCATGAACGGTATCACTGTGATTTTATTAATCTGTCTGGAACATTGATTTCGCACACCAACTGCACCATTGTGCGCTACATGTGCGAAAACAAATTTGGGTGAGATGTTAAAATGACAGTTGTACTGTTCATAAGGAGTGGTAAAATGGCAATACTGAAAATCTGGGTGAAAATATTAAAAATGCTCGAAGTTACGAGCATGCGTTGGAACTGCGCAACGCACACTCATAACACAGTCATTTTATGTTCGTTTGTCACCAAATTTTCAACACAGGGTTTTTAGGAGCCTACCTCATGAACTGTGACACTGTCATTTCATTAATCATTCCAGAAAGGTGGTTCCATGCAGTGACTGCAGAATCACCTTTTGGGACTGATTAATGAAATAACAGCATCACAGTTCATAAGGAGGGGCCCCAAAATCCCCATGTTGAAAATTTGGTGGAAAAATTCCCAGAAATGGCTGAGATATGCACTAAAGTTGAAAAAATCCTTTTATGGCATTATACAGCTTACCAGCATTTCTTCAGTTCGCAATCGGCTTTGAAGAGTGCAGACGTGGTCCCAGTCCACAGATGATCATCGTGCTGGGCTCTGGAGGTAAGTAGGGGTTGAAGTGGGGTAAGGTGGGGTTGTGGGAGGTGGGTACAGAGAGGGTGATTGTTGGTTGGGGAGGGGGCCAAAGAGTCAACGATGGAAGGTTTTTCTCTTTCAGGTTTTTTTTTTGGATTCCCTCACAAGGAGGGACTTTTGCCATTTTGGGGTGGGCTCCCAGTATTGCACCAGGCAGCTTGGGGGGATTGGTGAAGCCAATGGGGGATTCAGCACCCCCGTTGGCAAAGGAAGTTTCTGCCATGGTGCTGTGGGCTCCCAGCATGGCATAGAAACATTTGTGGGGGCAGCAAAACTGACGGGGGATTGGGCACCCCCATCAGCAAATGAAGCATTTGCCACACTGGGGTGGGCTCCCAGCATTGCACTAGTCAGCTTGGGGTTGGTGATGCTGACGGGATTGGCACCTCGTCTGCAAAGGAAGGTTTTGCCACATGGGGTGGGCTCCCAGTGTGGCATAGAAATATTTGGGGGGGCAGTGAAACTGATGGGGGATTGGGCATCCCCATCAGCAAATGAAGTATTTGCCTTGCTGAGGTGGGCTCCCAGTATGGCACCAGGCTGCTTTGGGGGCAGTGAAGCTGACGGGGCATTGGGCACCCCCGTCAGCAAAGGAAGCTTTTGCCACACTGGGGTGGGCTCCTAGCATGGCATAGAAACATTTTTTTGGGGGAGCACTGACACTGATGGGGGATTGGGCACCCTCGTCGACAAATGAATCCTTTGCCATGCTGGGGTGGGCTCCCAGCATGGCATACTAACATTTGAGAGGGGGCACGTTTGTTCAGCGGGTGACCACGAATTCCGTGGGTGATGGCAAATTCCGTGAATATTTCTGCAGTATGCTGCACCCTTGGAATCATGGAAAACTCAGAGGCCTGATCATGGGTGACTGTGCATCATGAGTGGCTGCACTGTTCGGAGTTATTTCTGCAGTAGAAGTAGAGGAAATTGCATCACATTTGACTGCACAGTTTGAAGTTGTTTCCGTAGTAGAAGTAGAGGCTATTGGATCATGTGTGACTGCACTGTTTCAGGTTGTTTCTGCATTGGAAGTAGAGGCTATTGCATCATGAGTTACTGCACTGCTTTGGGATGTTTCAGCAGTGGAAGTAGAGGCTATTTCATCATGAGTGACTGCACTGCTTGGGGCTGCTTCTGCAGTGGAAGTAGAGGCTATTGCATCAAGAGTGGCTGCACTGTTTGGGGTTGTTTTTGCAGTGGAAGAAGAGGCTATTGTGTCACAGGTGACTGCACTCTTATCGGTTGTTTCTGCACTAGAAGTAGAGACTATTGCACCATAAGCGGCTGCACTGTTTGAGCTTGTTTCTGCAGTGGAAGTAGAGGCTACTGGATCATGAGTGACTGTGCATCATGAGTAGCTTCACTGTTAGAGGTTGTTTATGCAGTGGAAGTATATGCTATTGCATTGTGAGTGACTTAACTGCATTGAGGTGTTTATGCAGTGAAAGTAGAGGTTATTGCATCATGAGTGACTGTGCATCAAGAGTAGCTGAACTGTTTGGGATTGTTTCTACAGTGGAAATAGAAGCTATGCATCATGAGTGACTGCACTGTTTGGGGGTTGTTTCTGCAGTGGAAGTAAAGGCTATTGCATCATGAGTAGCGGCACTGTTCGTGGCTGTTTCTGCAGTGGAAGTAAATTCTAATGTGTCATGAGTGACTGCACTGTTAGGGGTTGTTTCTGCAGTGGACATAGAGGCTTTTGCATTATGAGCAACTGTGCATCATGAGTGGATGCACTGTTTGGGGTAGTTTCTGTAGTGGAAGTAGATAATATTGCATTATGAGTGACTACAATGTTTGGGGTTGTTTATGCAGTGGAAGTAGAGACTATTGAATGAGGAGTGACTGCATTGCCTGGGGTTGTTTCTGCAGTGGAAGTGGAGGCTATTGCATGATGAGTGACTGCATCATGAGTAGCAGATGCTCTATTTGGTGTTGTTTCTGCAGTGGAAGTGGATGCTATTGCAACAGGAGTGACTGCACTGTTTGGGGTTGTTTCTGCTCTGGAAATAGAAGCCATTGCATCATGAGTGACTGTACTGTTTGAGGTTGTTTCTGCAGTGTAAGCAGTGGCTTGTATATCATGGGAGACTGCATTGTTTGGGTTTTTTTCTGCAGTGGAAGAAGACGCTATTTTATCCTGAGGAACTGTGCTTGTTGGGGTTGTTTCTGCAGTGGACGTAGAGGCTATTGCATCATTAGTGACAGTGCATCAAGAGTGTCTGCACTGCTTGGGGATGTTTCTGCAGTTGAAGTAGAGGCTATTGTATCAAGAGTGGCTGCACTGGGGTTGTTTCTGCAGTGGAAGTTGAGGCTATTGCATCACAAGTGATTGCACTAGTTTATGTTGTTTCTGCAGTAGATGTAGAGACAATTGCATCATATGTGGCTGCACTGTTTGAGGTTGTTTCTAGAGTACAGGTAGAGGCTATTGCACCATGAGTGACTGCATTGTTGGGGGTGTTTCTGCAGTGGAAGTAGATTATATTTCATCATGAGTGACTGTGCTGTTTGGGGTTATTTCTGCAGTGGAAGTAGAGGATATTGCATCATGAGTGACTGGCATGATGAGTAGCTGAACTGTTTGAGGTTGTTTCCACAGTAGAAGTAGATGCTATTGCATCACAAGTGTCTTCACTAATTGGGATTGTTTCTGCAGTGGAAGTAGAGAATATTGCATCATGAGTGGCAGCACTGTTGGGGTTGTTTCTGCTGTGGAAATAGAAGCTATTGCATCATGAGTGGCTGTACTGTTTAAGGTGATTTCTGCAGTGTCAGCAGAGGCTATTGGATCATGGGAGCCAGCATTGTTTGGGGTTGTTTCTGCAGTGGAAGTAGAGGCTATTTAATCATGAGTGAGTGTGCATCACGAGTGACAGAAATGTTTTGGGTTGTTTCTGCAGGGACAGTAGATGCTATTTCATCATGAGTTACTGTACTGTTTGGGGTTGTTTCTGCAGTGGAGGAAGGGGCTATTGCATCATGGGTGATGGCACATCATGTGTGGCTGCACAGTTTGGAGTTGTTTCTGCAGTGGAAGTAGAGGCTATTGCATCACAATTGGCTACACTGTTTGGTGTTGTTTCTGCAGTAGAAGCAGAGGCATTTGGTTCATGTGAGGCTGCACTGTTTGGGGATGTTTCTGCAGTGGAAGAAGATACTATTGCATAATGAGTAACTGTGTTGTTTGGAATTGTTTTTGCAGTGGAAGTAGAGGCTATTGCATCATGAGTTACTGAACTGCTTGGGGATGATTCTGAAGTGTAAGTAGAGCGTATTCCATCATGAGTGACTGCACTGTTTGGGGTTGTTTCTGCAGTGAAAGCAGAGGCTATTGCATCAAGAGTGGCTGCACTGTTTGTGGTTGTTTTTGCAGTGGAAGTAGAGGCTGTTGCATCACAGGTGACTACATTGTTGTGGGTTGATTCTGCAGTAGAAGAAGAGACTTTTGCACCATAAGTGACTGCACACTTTGAGCTTGTTTCTGCAGTTGAGGTAGACGCTTTTGCATCAAAAGTGACAGCTCTGTTTGGGGATGTTTCTGCAGTGAAAGTAGAGGCTATTGGCTCATGAGTGACTGTGTATCATGAGTGGCTCCACTGTCTGAGGTTGTTTCTGCAGTGGAAGTAGATGCTATTGTATCGTGAGTGAGTTCACTGCATGGAGTTGTTTCTGCAGTGAAAGTAGAAGTAATTGCATCATGAGTGACTATGCATCATGAGTAGCTACACTGTTTGGGGTTTTTCTGCAGTGGAAGTACATGCTGTTGCATCATGGGTGACTGCATTGTTTGTGGTTATTTATGGAGTGAAAGTAGATGCTATTGCATCATGAGTGATTGTGCTGTTTGGGGTTGTTTCTGAAGGGGTAATAGAGTCTACTGCATCATGATTGACTGTGCATCATGAGTGGCTGCACTGTTTGGGTTCTTCCTGCAGTGGAAGTAAAGGCTATTGCATCATGAGTGACTACACTCTTTGAGGATGTTTCTGCAGTTGAAGTAGAGGCTACTGCATCATGAATAACTGTGCATCATAAGTGGCTGCACTGTTTGGGGATCTTTCTGCTGTGGAAGTAGATGTCACTGCAACATGAGTGACTGTGCATCATGAGTGGCTGCAATGTTTGGGTTGCTTCTACAGTGGCAGTAGAGGCTATTGCATAATGAGTGGCTGCACTGTCCGTGGTTGTTTCTGCAGTGGAAGTAGATGCTAGTGCATCTTGAGTGACAGCACTGTGGGGGGTTGTTTCTGCTGTGAAAGTAGAGACTATTGCATGATGATTGACTGCATTGCTTAGGGTTGTTTCTGCAGTTAAAATGGAGGCCATTGCATGATGAGTGACTGCATCATGAATAGCAGATGCACTATTTGGTGTTGTTTCTGCAGTGAAAGTGGATGCTATTGCAACAAGAGTGACTGCGTTGTTTCGTGTTATTTCTGCAGTGAAAGTAGATGTTATTTCATTATGAGTGGCAGTGCTGTTTGGAGTTGTTTCTGCAATGAAAGTATAGGCTATTGCATCATGAGTGACTGTGCCTCATGAGTATATGCACTGTTTGGGGTTGTTTCTGCAGTAGAAGTGGATGCTATTGCATCAAGAGTGACTGCGTTGTTTGGTGTTATTTCTGAAGTAGAAGTAGATGTTATTCCATAATGAGTGACTGAATTATTATGGTTCTTTCTGCAGTGGAAGTAGAGGTTTTTGCATCAACAATGGCTACACTGTTTTGGGTTGTTTCTGCAGATGAAGTAGAGGCTATTGTGTCACAGGTGACTGCACTTTTATGGCTTGTTTCTGCAGTAGAAGTAGAGACTGTTGCATCATAAGTGGCTGCACTATTTGAGGTTGCTTCTGCAGATTAGGTAGAGGCTTTTGCATCATAAGTGACTGCTCTTTTTGAGGTTATTTCTGTAGTGGAAGTAGATGCTATTGAATCATGGGTGACTGCACTGTTTGGGGTTGTTTCTCCAATGGAAGTAGAGACTATTGCATCATGATTAACTGCACTACTTGTGGGCTTTTCTGCAGGGGAAGAATAGGCTATTGCATCATCAGTGTGCATCATGAGAGGCTGCAATGTTTGGGGTTGTTTCTGAAGTGGAAGTAGATGTAACTGCATCATGAGTGAGTGTCTTGTTGGGGTTGTTTCTACAGTGGAAGAAGATGCTATCTAATCACAAGTGATTGTGCTGTTTGAGACTGTTTCTGCAGTCTAAGTAGAGGCTATTGAATCATGAATGACTGTGTATCAAGAGTGTCTGCACTGTTTGTGGTTGTTTCTCCAGTTTAGAGGCTTTTGCATTATGAGGAACTGTGCATCATGAGTGGCTGCGCTGTTTGGGGGTAGTTTCTGCAGTGGAAGTAGATGTTATTGCATTATGAGTGACCGCATTCTTTGGGATGTTTCTGCAGTGGAAGTAGAGATTATTGCATGAGGAGTGACTGCACTGCTTGGGGTTGTTTCTACAGTGGAAATGGATGCTTTTGCATCAAGAGTGACTGCGTTGTTTGGTGTTATTTCTGCAGAGGAAGTAGATGTTATTTAATTATGAGTGACTGTGCTGTTTGTGGTTGTTTCTGCAGTGGAATTAGAGGCTACTGCATCATGAGTGACTGCGCATCAAGAGTGTCTGCACTGCTCGGGGTTTTTTCTGCAGTGGAAGTAGAAGGTATGGTATCACAAGTGACTGCACAGTTTTCATGTTGTTTCCATAGTTTTAGTAGAGACAATTACATCATAAGTGAATGCTCTGTTTGAGGTTGTTTCTACAGTATAGGTAAAGGCTATTGCACCGTGAGTGACTGTATTGTTTAGGGGGGGTTCTGCAGTGGAAGTAGATGCTATTTCATCATGAGTGACTGTGCTGTTTGGGGTTATATCTGCAGAGGAAGTAGAGGCTATTGCCTCATGGGTGACTGCGCATCATGATTAGCTGAACTGCTTGGGGTTGTTTCTACAGTGGAAGTAGAGATTATTGCATCACATGTGACTTCACTGATTAGGGTTGATTCTGCAGTGGAAGTAGAAACTATTGCACCATGAGTGACGGCACTGTTTAGGGTAGTTTCTGCAGTGGAGATAGAGGCTACTGCATCATGAGTGACTGTGCATCAAGAGTAGCTGAACTGTTTGGGGTTGTTTCTACAGTGGAAGTAGAGGCTATTGCATCACAAGTGACTTCACTGATTGAGATTGATTCTGCAGTGGAAGGAGAGAGATTATTACATCATGAGTGGCTACACTGTTTGGGGTTGTTTCTGCAGTGGAGGCAGAGGCTATTGCATCATGACTGACTGCACTGTGTGGGCTTTTTTCTGCTGTGGAAATAGAAGCTATTGCATCATGAGTGACTGCACAGTCAGGGGCTGTTTCTGCAGTGGAAGTTGAGTCTTTGGCATTATGAGCAACTGTACATCATGTGTGCCTGCACAGTTTGGGGCAGTATCTGCAGTGGAAGTAGATGGTATTGCATTATGTGTGACTGCATTGTTCGAGTTGTTTGGGATCGTTTCTGAAGTGGAAGTAAAGACTATTGCATGAGGAGTGACTGCATTTCCTGGTGTTGTTTCTGCAGTGGTGGTGGAGGCTATTGCATCATGAGTGACTGCACATCATGAGTAGATGCACTGGTTGGGGTTGTTTCTGCAGTGAAAGTGGATGCTATTGCATCAAGAGTGACTGCATTGTTTGGTGTTATTTCTGCAGTCGAAGTAGATGTTATTCCATCATGAGTGACTGAACTGCTTGTAGTTCTTTCTGTAGTGTAAGTAGAGGTTGTTGCATCAACAGTGGCTACACTGTTTTGGGTTGTTTCTGCAGAGGAAGTAGAGAGACTATTGTGTCACAGGTGACAGCACTGTTATGGATTGTTTCTGCAGTAGAAGTAGAGACTATTGCATCATAAGTGGCTGCACTGTTTGAGGTTGTTTCTGCAAATTTGGTAGATGCTTTTGCATCATAAGTGACTATTCTAGTTGGGGTAATTTCTCCAGTGGAAGTAGACACCATTAGATCTTGGGTGACTGCACTGTTTGGGATTGTTTCTCCAGTGGAAGAATAGGCTATTGCATCATGATTAACTGCACTACGTTGGAGTCATATCTGCAGGGGAAGTATAGCCTATTGCATCATGAGTGATTGTGCATCATGAGTGGCTGCATAGTCTGGGGCTGTTTCTGCAGTGGAAGTAGATGCTATTGCATCATGAGTGACTGCATTGTTGGGGTAATTTCTGCAGTGCAAGAAGATGATATTTCATCATGAGTAACTGTGCTGTTTGAGGTTGTTTCTGCAGTCTAAGTAGAGGCTATTGCATCATGAATCACTGTGCATCAAGAGTGTTTGCATTGTTTGGGGTTGCTTCTGCAGTGGAAGTCGAGGCTTTTGCATTATGAGCCTCTGTGCATCATGAGTGGCTGCACTATTTCAGGTAGTTTCTGCAGTGGATGTAGATGTTATTTCATTATGAGTGACTGCATTGTTTGGGGTTGTTTCTGCAGTGGAAGTGGAAGCTATTGCATGATGAGTGACTGCACCATGAGTAGCAGAGGCAGTATTTGGTGTTGTTTCTGCAGTGGAAGTGGATGCTATTGCATCAAGAGTGACTGCATTGGTTGTTGTTATTTCTGCAGTGGACATAGATGTTATTTCATTATGAGTGACTGTGCTGTTTGTGGTTGTTTCTGCAGTGGAAGTAGAGGTAATTGCATCAGGAGTGACTGCACATCAAGAGTGTCTGCACTGTTTTGGGCTGTTTCTGCAGTGGAAGCAGAGCCTATTGTATCAAATGTGGCTGCACAGTCTGGGGATGTTTCTGCAGTGTAAGTAGAAGCTATTGCACCACAACTGACTACACTGTTTTTGTGTTGTTTCTGTAGTAGAAGTAGAGACAATTGCATCATAAGTGCCTGCACTCTTTGAGGTTGTTTCTAGAGTATAGGTTGAGGGTATTGCACCATGAGAGACTGTGTTGTTCGGGTGTGTTTCCGCAGTGGAAGTAGGTGCTATTTCATCAAGAGTGATTGTGCTGTTTGGGGTAATTTCTGCAGTGGAAGTAGTGGCTATGACATCATGAGTGACTGTGCATCACAATTAGATGAACTATGTTGGTTGTTTCAACAGTGGAAGTAGAGGCAATTGGATCATATGTGACTTCACTGATTGGGGATGTTTCTGCAGTGACAGTAGAGACTATTGCATCATGAGTGGTTGCACTGTCTGGGGTTGTTTCTGCAGTGGAGGAAGAGGTTATTGCATCATGAGTGACTACACTGTTTGACGTTATTTCCGCTGTTTAAGCAGAGGCTATTGGATTATGGGAAAATGCATTGTTTGGGGTTATTTCTGCAGAGGAAGAAGAGGCTATTGGATCACGAGTGAGTGTGCATCATGAGTAGCAGCACTGTTTGTGGTTGATTCTGCAGTTGAAGTACTGGCTATTGAGTCATGAGTGACTGTGCATCAAGAGTGTCTGCACTGTTTGGGGTTGTTTCTGCAGCGGAAGTACAGCCTATTGCATCAAACGTGGCTGCACTGTTTGGTGGTGTTTCTGCAGTGGAAGTTGAGACAATTGTATCATAAGTGCCTGCACTGTATGAAGTTGAGTTTAGAGTATAGGTGGAGGCCATTGCTGCATGAGTGACTGTGTTGTTCAGGGGTGTTTCCACAGTGGAAGTAGAAGCTATTTCATCATGAGTGACTGTGCTGTTTGATGTTATTTCTCCAGTGGAAGTAGTGGCTATTGCATCATGAGTGACTGTGCTGTTTGGGGTTATTTCTCCAGTGGAAGTAGTGGCTATTGCATCATGAGTGACTGCACATCATGATTAGCTGAACTGTTTGGGGTTGTTTCTGCAGTGGAAGTAGAGGCTATTGCATCACATGTGACTTCACTAATCGGGGTTTTATCTGCAGTGGAAGTAGAGACTACTCCATCATGAGTGGCTGCACTGTTTGGGGTTGTTTCTGCAGTGGAGGTTGAGGCTATTGCATCATGAGTGACTGCACGGTTTGGTGTTGTTTCTGCTCTGGAAATAGAAGCTCTTACATCATGAGTGACTGCACTGTGTAACATTAGTTCTGCAGTGTAAGCAGAGGCAATTGGATTATCAGAGAATGCATTGTTTGGCATTACTTCTGCAGTGGAAGTAGAGGCTGTTGGATAGTGAGTGAGTGTGCATCCTGAGTAGCTGCACAGTTTGTTTATTTTTTTCTGCACAGGCAGTAGTTGCTGTTTCATCAAGAGTGACTGTGCTGCTTGGTGTTGTTTTTGCAGTGTTAGTAGATGCTCTTTTATCATGAGTGACTGTTCTGTTTAGGGTTATTTCTGCAGTTGAAGCAGAGGCTATTGCATCATGAGTGAATGTGCATCATGAGCAGCTGAACTGTTTGGGGTTGTTTCTGCTGTGGAAATATAAGCTATTCCATCATGAGTGACTGCACAGTCAGGGGCTGCTTCTGCAGTGGAAGTTGAGTCTTTGGCATTATGAGCAACTGTGCATCATGACTGCCTGCAATGTTTGGGGCAGTATCTGCAGTGGAAGCAGATGGCATTGTGTTAGGTGTGACTGTGTTGTTTGCGTTGTTTGGGATTGTTTCTTCAGTGGATGTAGAGCCTATTGCATGAGGAGTGACTGCATTTCCTGGGGTTGTTTCTACAGTGGTAGGAGAGGCTATTGCATCATGAGTGACTGCACATCATGAGTAGATGCTCTGGTTGGGGTTGTTTCTGCAGTGAAAGTGGATGCTATTGCATCAAGAGTGACTGCATTGTTTGGTGTTATTTCTGCAGTGGAAGTAGATGTTATTCCATCATGAGTGACTGAACTGCTAGTAGTTCTTTCTGTAGTGTAAGTAGAAGTTGCTGCATCAACAGTGGCTACACTGTTTCGGGTTGTTTCTGCAGAGGAAGTAGAGGCCATTGTGTCACAGGTGACAGCACTGTTATGGCTTGTTTCTGTAGTAGAAGTAGAGACTATAGCATCATAAGTGGCTGCACTGTTTGAGGTAGTTTCTGCAAATTAGGTAGATGCTTTTGCATCATAAGTGACTGTACTAGTTGGGATAATTTCTCCAGTGGAAGTAGATGCTATTACATCTTGAGTGACTGCACTGTTTGGGGTTGTTTCTCCAGTGGAAGTAGAGGCTATTGCATCATGATTAACTGCACTACTTATAGTCTATCTGAGGGGAAGTAGAGGCTGTTGCATCATGAGTGACTGTGCATCATGAGTAGCTGCACAGTTTGGGGTTGTTTCTCAAGTGGAAGTAGATGCTATTGCATCATGAGTGACTGCATTGTTGGGGTTATTTCTGCAGTGGAAGAGGAAGATATTTCATCATGAGTGACTATACTGTTTGGGGTTATTTCTGCAGTCTAAGTAGAGGCTATTGCATCATGAATCACTGCACTTCAAGAGTGTTTGCATTGTTTTGGGTTGTTTCTGCAGTGGAAGTCGAGGCTTTTGCATTATGAGCATCTGTGCAACATGAGTGGCTGCACTATTTGGGGTAGTTTCTGCAGTGGATGTAGATGTTATATCATTATGAGTGACTGCATTGTTTGGGGTTGTTTCTGCAGTGCAAGTAGAGACTATTGCATGAGGAGAGACTGCACTTTGTAAGGTTGTTTCAGCAGTGGAAGTGGAGGCTATTGCATGATGAGTGACTGCACCATGAGTAGCAGAGGCAGTATTTGGTGTTGTTTCTGCAGTGGAAGTGGATGCTATTGCATCAAGAGTAACTGCATTGGTTATTGTTATTTCTGCAGTGGACGTAGATGTTATTTCATCATGAGTGACTGGCTGTTTGTGGTTGTTTCTGCAGTGGAAGTAGAGGTAATTGCATCATGAGTGACTGCACATCAAGAGTGTCTGCACTGTTTGGGGTTGTTTCTACAGTGGAAGCAGAGCCTATTGCATCAAATGTGGCTGCTCAGTCTGGGGTTGTTTCTGCAGTGTAAGTAGAAGCTATTGAATCACAAGTGACTGCACTGTTTTTATGTTGTTTCTGCAGTAGAAGTAGAGACAATTGCATCATAAGTGCCTACATCCTTTGAGGTTGTTTCTAGAGTATAGGTAGAGGCTATTGCACCATGAGTGACTGTGTTGTTCGGGTGTGTTTCCACAGTGGAAGTAGATGATATTTCATAATGAGTGATTGTGCTGTTTAGGGTAATTTGTGCAGTGGAAGTAGTGGCTATGGTATCATGAGTGACTGTGCATCACAATTAGCTGAACTATTTTGGTTGTTTCAACAGTGGAAGTAGAGGCAATTGGATCATATGTGACTTCACTAATTGGGGTTGTTTCTGCAGTGACAGTAGAGACTATTGCATTATGAGTGGTTGCACTGTTTGGGGTTGTTTCTGCAGTGGAGGAAGAGGCTATTGCATCATGAGTGACTGCACTGTTTGACATTATTTCTACTGTTTAAGCAGAAGCTATTGAATTATGGGAAAATGCATTATTTGGGGTTATTTCTGCAGAGGAAGAAGAGGCTATTGGATCACGAGTGAGTGTGCATCATGAGTAGCAGCACTCTTTGTAGTTGATTCTGCAGTTGAAGTAGTGGCTATTGCATCATGAGTGACTGTGCATCAAGAGTGTCTGCTCTGTTTGGGGTTGTTTCTGCAGTGGAAGTAGAGCCTATTGCATCAAACGTGGCTGCACTGTTTCAGGTTGGTTTCTGGAATATTGGTTGAGGAAATTGCACCATGAATGACTACCTTGGTCGGGGTGTTTCTGCAGTAGAAGTAGATGTTATCTCATCATGAGTGACTGTGCTGGTTGGGGTTAATTCTGAAGTGGAAATAGTGGATATTGCACATGAGTGACTGCACATCATGAGTAGCTGAACTGTTTGTGGTTGTTTCCACTTAGGAAGTAGATGCTATTGCATCACAAATGATTTCACTGATTGGGGTAGTTTCTGCCATGGAAATAGAGACTACTGCATCATGAGTAATTACACTTTTTTGTGGTTGTTTCTGCAGTGGAGGTAGAGGCTATTGCATCATGAGTGATGGCACAGTTTGGGGGTTGTTTCTGCTGTGGAAATCGAAGCTCTTGCATCATGGTTGACTGCACCATTTTAGGTTATTTCTGCAGTATAAGCAGAGGCTATTGGATCATGGGAGACTGCATTGTTTGGCATTGTTTCTTCAGTGGAAGTAGAGGCTATTGGATCATGTGTGAGTGTGCATCATGAGTGACAGAAATGTTTGGGGTTGTTTCTGCAAGGGCAGTAGATTCTATTTCATCATGAGTGACTGCTATTTGGGGTTGTTTCTGCAGTGGAAGTAGGGGCTATTGCATCATGGGTGACTGCATGTCATGAGTGACTGCACTGTTGGGAGTTGTTTCTTCAGTGGAATTAGAGGCTAATGCATCACAGCTGACTGCACTGTTTGATGTTGTTTCTGCACTAGAAGTAGAGGCTACTGGATCATGTGTCACTGCACAGTTTGGGGTTGTTTCTGTAGTGGAAGAAGATGCTATTGCACCATGAGTAACTGTGTTGTTTGGAATTGTTTTTCCAGTGGAAGTAGAAGCTATAGCATTATGAGTTACTGCACTGCTTGGGGATGTTTCTGCAGTGGAAGTAGAGGCAATTCCATCATGAGTGATTGCGCTGCTTGGCGTTGTTGCTGCTGTGGAAGTAGAGGCTATTGCATCAAGAGTGGCCGCACTGCTTGGGGTTGTTTTTGCATTGAAAGTAGGGGTTATTGCATCGTGTGAGACTGTGCATCTGTAGTAGGAGCAGTGTTTCATGTTTTTCTGCAGTGGAAGTACATGCTTTTGCATCATGGGTGACTGCAATGTTTGTGGTTATTTATGGAGTGAAAGTAGATGCTATTGCTTCATGAGTGACTGTGCTCTTTGGGGTTCTTTCAGTAGGGGTAGTAGAGGCTACTGCATCATGGGTGACTGTGCAATGTGAGTGGATGCCCTGTTTGGGGTTCTTCATGCAGTGGAAGTAGAGGCTACTGCATCATGAGTGGCTGCACTCTTTGGGGATGTTTCTGCAGTAGAAGTAGAGACTATTGCATCATGTGTGACTGTGCATCATGAGTTGCTAAACTGTTTGGGGTTGTTTCCGCAGTGGAGGTAGAGGCTACTGCATCATTAGTGACTGTGCATCAAGAGTAGCTGAACTGTTTGGGGTTGTTTCTACAGTGGAAGTAGAGGCTATTGCATCACAACTGACTTCACTGATTGAGGTTGATTCTGCGGTGGAAGGAGAGATTATTGCATCATGAGTGGCTGCACTGTTTGGGGTTGTTTCTGCTGTGGAAATAGAAGCTATTGCATCATGAGTGACTGCACAGTAAGGGGCTGTTTCCGCAGTGGAAGTTGAGTCTTTGGCATTATGAGCAAGTGTGCATCATGAGTGTCTGCACTGTTTGGGGCAGTATCTGCAGTGGAAGTAGATGGTATTGTGTTTGGTGTGACTGTGTTGTTTGGGATTGTTTCTGCAGTGGATGTAAAGACTATTGCATAAGGATGACAGCATTTCCTGGGGTTGTTTATGCAGTGGAAGCAGAGACCTTTGCATCATGAGTGACTGCACATCATAAGTAGATGCTCTGGTTGGGGTTGTTTCTGCAGTGAAAGTGGATGCTATTGCATCAAGAGTGACTGCATTGTTTGGTGTTGTTTCTGCAGTGGAAGTAGATATTATTACATCATGAGTGACTGAACTGCTTGTAGTTCTTTCTGTAGTGTAAGTAGAAGTTGTTGCATCAACAGTGGCTACACTGTTTCGGGTTGTTTCTGCAGAGGAAGTAGAGGCCATGGTGTCACAGGTGACAGCACTGTTATGGCTTGTTTCTGTAGTAGAAGTAGAGACTATTGCATCATAAGTGGCTGCACTGTTTGAGGTAGTTTCTGCAAATCAGGTAGATGCTTTTGCATCATAAGTGACTATTCTAGTTGGGATAATTTCTCCAGTGGAAGTAGACGCTATTACATCTTGAGTGACTGCACTGCTTGGGGTTGTTTCTCCAGTGGAATAGAGGCTATTACATCATGATTAACTGCACTACTTGGAGTCAAATCTGCAGGGGAAGTAGAGGCTGTTGCGTCATGAGTGATTGTGCATCATGAGTAGCTGTACAGTTTGGGGTTGTTTCTGCAGTGGAAGTAGATGCTGCTGCATCATGAGTGACTGCATTGTTGGGGTTATTTCTGCAGTGGAAGAATATGATATTTCATCATGAATGACTGCACATCAAGAGTGTTTGCATTGTTTGGGGTTGTTTCTGCATTGGGAGTCGAGGCTTTTGCATTATGAGCATCTGTGCATCATGAGTGGCTGCACTATTTGGGGTAGTTTCTGCAGTGGATGTAGATGTTATTTCATTATGAGTGACCGCATTGTTTGGGGTTGTTTCTGCAGTGCAAGTAGAGACTATTGCATGAGGACAGACTGCACTTTGTGAGGTTGTTTCTGCAGTGGAAGTGGAGGCTACTGCATGATGAGTGACTGCACCATGAGTAGCAGAGCCAATATTTGGTGTTGTTTCTGCAGTGAAAGTGGATGCTATTGCATCAAGGGTAACTGCATTGGTTATTATTATTTCTGCAGTGGACGTAAATATTATTTCATTATGAGTGACTGTGCTGTTTGTGGTTGTTTCTGCAGTGGAAGTGGAGATAATTGCATCATGAGTGACTGCACATCAAGAGTGTCTGCACTATTTGGGGTTGTTTCTGCAGTGGAAGCAGAGCCTATTGCATCAAATGTGGCTGCACAGTCTGGGGTTGTTTCTACAGTGTAAGTAGAAGCTATTGCATTACAAGTGACTGTACTGTTTTTATGTTGTTTCTGCAGTAGAAGTAGAGACAATTGCATCATAAGTGCCTGCACTCTTTGAGGTTGTTTCTAGAGTATAGGTAGAGGGTATTGCACCATGAGTGACTGTGTTGTTCGGCTGTGTTTCCGCAGTGGAAGTTGATGATATTTCATCATGAGTGATTGTGCTGTTTGGGGTCATTTCTGCAGTGGAAGTAGTGGCTATGGCATCATGAGTGACTGCGCATCACAGTTAGCTGAACTATTTTGGTTGTTTCAACAGTGGAAGTAGAGGCAATTGGATCATATGTGACTTCCCTGATTGGGGTTGGTTCTGCAGTGACAGTAGAAACTATTGCATCATGAGTGGTTGCACTGTTTGGGGTTGTTTCTGCAGTGGAGGAAGAGGCTATTTCATCATGAGTGACTGCACTGTTTGACGTTATTTCTGCTGTTTAAGCAGAGGCTATTAGATTATGGGAAAATGCATTCTTTGGAGTTATTTCTGCAGAGGAAGAAGAGGCTATTAGATCATGAGTGAGTGTGCATCATGAGTAGCAGCACTGTTTGTGGTTGATTCTGCAGTTGAAGTAGTCGCTATTGCATCATGAGTGACTGTTCATCAAGAGTGTCTGCACTGTTTGGGGTTGTTTCTGCAGCAGAAATAGAGCCTATTGCATCAAACGTGACTGCACTGCTTGGTGGTGTTTCTGCAGTGGAAGTAGAGACAATTGTATCATAAGTGCCTGCACTGTATGAGGTTGTTTCTAGAGTATAGGTAGAGGCCATTGCACCATGAGTGACTGCATTGTTCAGGGGTGTTTCCGCAGTGGAAGTAGAAGCTATTTCATCATGAGTGACTGTGCTGTTTGGTGTTAATTCTCCAGTGGAAGTAG
The DNA here is from genome assembly GCA_016271365.2 of Neoceratodus forsteri. Lineage (NCBI taxonomy): Eukaryota > Metazoa > Chordata > Ceratodontiformes > Ceratodontidae > Neoceratodus > Neoceratodus forsteri. The sequence continues at coordinate 869,173,546 of CM028130.1, forward strand.
TGGCTATTGCATCATGAGTGACTGTGCTGTTTGGGGTTATTTCTCCAGTGGAAGTAGTGGCTACTGCATCATGAGTGACTGCACAACATGATTAGCTGAACTGTTTGGGTTTTTTTTTCCAGTGGAAGTAGAGGCTATTGCATCACATGTGACTTCACTGATTGGGGTTTTATCTGCAGTGGAAGTAGAGACTATTGTATCATGAGTGGCTGCACAGTTTGGGGTTGTTTTTGCAGTGGAGGCTGAGGCTATTTCATCATGATTGACTGCACTGTTTGGTGTTGTTTCTGCTCTGGAAATTGAAGCTATTACATAATGAGTGACTGAACTGTTTAACGATAGTTCTGCAGTGTAAGCAGAGGCAATTGGATTATCAGAGAATGCATTGTTTGGCATTACTTCTGCAGTGGAAGTACAGGCTATTGGATCATGAGTGAGTGTGCATCAGGAGTAGCAGCAGAGTTTGTGTTTTTTTCTGCATGGGTAGTAGATGCTATTTTGTCAAGAATGACTGTGCTTCTTGGTGTTGTTTCTGCAGTGGAAGTAGATGCTATTTTATCATGAGTGACTGTTCGGTTTAGGGTTACTTCTGCAGTGGAAGCAGAGGCTATTGCACCATGAGTGACTGTGCATCATGAGTAGCTGAACTGTTTGGGGTTGTTTCTACAGTGCAGGTAGAGGCTATTGCATCACAAGTGACTTCATTGATTGGGGTTGTTTCTGCAGTGGAAGTAAAGACTATCATGTGGCTGCACTGGTTGGGGTTGTTTCTAGAGTGGATTTAGAGGCTATTGCATCATGAGTGACTCTACTGTTTGGGGTTGTTTCTGCTGTGGAAATAGAAGCTATTGCATCATGAGAGACTGCACTGATTGAGGTTATTTCTGCAATGGATGTAGGGGCTATTGGATCATGAGTGAGTGTGCTTCATGAGTAGCAGCACTGTTTGGGGTTGTTTCTGCAGGGGCACTAGTTGCTATTTCATCATGAGTGACTGTGCTGTTTGGGGTTGTTTCTGCAGTGGAAGTAGAGCCAAATGGATCATGAGTGACTACGCATCATGAGTGGCTGCGCCATATGGAGTTGTTTCTGCAGTAGAAGTAGAGGAAATTGCATCACAATTGACTGCACCGTTTGGTGTTGTTTCTGCAGTACAAGTAGAGGATATTGAACCATGTGTGGCTGCACTGTTTGTGGTTTTTTCCACAGTGGAAGTAGATGCTATTGCATCATGAAAAAATGTGTTGCTTGGGGTTGTTTTTGCCATGGAAGAAGAGGCTATTTTTTCATGAGTTACTGCAATGCTTGGGGATGTTTCTGAAGGGGAAGTAGAGACTATTGCACAACAAATGTCTGCACTGTTTGAACTTGTTTCTGCAGTGGAGGTAGAGGGTATTGCATCATAAGTGACTGCTCCGCTTGGGATTCCTTCTGCAGTTGAAGTAGAAGCTATTGGATCATGAGTGACTGTGCATCATGAGTGGCTGCACTGTTTGGGGTTCTTTCTGCTGTGGAAGTTCATGCTATTGCATTGTGAGTGACTTCACTGGAAGGGGTTATTTATGCAGTGAAAGTAGAGGTTATTGCATCATGAGTGACTGCATCAAGAGTAGCTGAACTGTTTGGGGTTGTTTCTACAGTGGAAGTAGAGGCTACTACATCACAAGTGACTTCACTGATTTTGGTTGTTTCTGCAGTGGAAGTAGAGATTATTGAATCATGAGTGGCTGCACGGTTTGGGGTTGTTTCTGCAGGGGAGGCAGAAGCTATTGCATCATGAGTGACTGCACTATTTGGGCTTGTTTCTGCTGTGGAAATAGAAGATATAGCGTCATGAGTGACTGCACTGTTTGAGGGTATTTCTGCAGTGTAAGGAGAGGCTATTGGATCTTGGGACACTGCATTTTTTGGGGTCATTTCTGCAGGGGAAATAGAGGCTATTTCATCATGAGTAACTGCATTGTTGGGGTTGTTTCTGCAGTGGAGGAAAATGCTATTTCACCATGCATGACTGTGCTGTTTGGGGTTGTTACTGCAGTGGAAGTAGAGGCTATTGCATCTTGAGTGACTGAGCACCAAGAGTGTCGGCACTGTTTGGGGTTGTTTCTGCAGTGGAAGTAGTGCCTATTGCATCAAATGTGGCTACACTGATTGGGGTTGTTTCTGCAGAGGAAGTAGAAGCTATTGCTTCACAAGTGACTGCACTGTTTTTATGTTGTTTCTGCAGCTGAAGAAGAGACAATTGCATCATAAGTGGCTGCAGTGTTTGAGGTTGTTTTTAGAGTATAGGTAGAGGCGACAACACCATGAGAGACTGCGTTGTTCTGGTGTGTTTCTGCAGTGGAAGTAGATGCTATTTCATCATGATTGACTGTGCTATTTTGGGCTTGTTTCTGCTGTGGAAATAGAAGCTATTGCATCATGAGTGACAGCAATGTTTGAGGTTATTCCTGAAGTACAAGCAGAGGCTATTGGATCATGGGAGTCTGCATTGTTTGGAGTTGTCTCTGCAGTGGAATTAGAGGCTATTGCATCATGATTAACTATGCTACTTGGGGTCATTTCTGCAGGGTAAATAGAGGCTATTGCATCATGAGTGACTGCATTGTTGGGGTTATTTCTGCAGTAGATGTAGATGCTATTGCACCATGAGTCACTGTACTGTTTGCGGTTGTTTCTACAGTGTAAGTAGAGGCAGTTGCACCAGGAGTGGCTGCACGTCAAGAGTGGCTGCACTGTTTGGGGCTGTATCTGCAGTGGAAGTAGATGCTATTGCACTATGAGTGACTGCATTGTTGGGGTTATTTCTACAGTGGAAGAAGATGTTATTTCATCATGAGTTACTGTACTGCTTGGGGTTGTTTCTGCAGTGGAAGTAGAGGCTATTGCATTAGGAGTGGTTTTGCATCAAGAGTATCTGCACCGTTTGTTTTTGTTTCTTCAGTGGAAGTAGAGGCTATTGTATCAAGCGTGGCTGCACTGTTTCAGGTTGTTTTTGCAGCGGCAGGAGAGGCTATTGCATCACAAATGATTGCACTACTTTTATGTTGTTTTTTCAGAAGAAGTATAGACAAGTGCATCATAAGTGGCTGCACTGTTTCAGGTTGGTTTCTGGAATATTGGTAGAGGAAATTGCACCATGAGTGACTGCGCATCGCGAGTAGCTGAACTGTTGGTGGTTGTTTCCACTTTGGAAGTAGATGCTATTGCATCACAAGTGATTTCACTGATTGGGGTAGTTTCTGCCATGGAAATAGAGACTACTGCATCATAAGTGATTGCACTTTTATGGGGTTGTTTATGCAGTGGAGGTAGAGGCTATTGCATCATGAGTGATTGCACAGTTTGGGGGTTGTTTCTGCTGTGGAAATGGAAGCTATTGCATCAGGGTTGACTGCACCATTTGAGGTTATTTCCGCAGTAAAAGCAGAGGCTATTGGATCATGGGAGACTGCATTGTTTGGCATTGTTTCTGCAGTGGAAGTAGAGGCTATTGGATCATGACTGAGTGTGCATCATGAGTGACAGCAATGTTTGGGGTTGTTTCTGCAAGGGCAGTAGATTCTATTTCATCATGAGTCACTGCTGTTTGGGGTTGTTTCTGCAGTGAAAGTAGGGGCTATTGCATCATGGGTGACTGCACTGTTGGGAGTTGTTTCTTCAGTGGAAGTAGAGGCTAATGCATCACAGTTGACTGCACTGTTTGGTGTTGTTTCTGCACTAGAAGTAGAGGCTACTGGATCATGTGTCACTGCACAGTTTGGAGTTGTTTCTGTAGTGGAAGAAGATGCTATTGCATCATGAGTAACTGTGTTGTTTGGAATTGTTTTTGCTGTGTAAGTAGAAACTATAGCATTATGAGTTACTGCACTGCTTGGGGATGTTTCTGCAGTGGAAGTAGAGGCAATTCCATCATGAGTGATTGCGCTGCTTGGCGTTGTTGCTGCAGTGGAAGTAGAGGCTATTGCATCAAGAGTGGCCACACTACTTGGGGTTGTTTTTGCATTGAAAGCAGAGGTTATTGCATTGTGTGAGACTGTGCATCTTGAGTAGGAGCACTCTTTCATGTTTTTCTGCAGTGGAAGTACATGCTTTTGCATCATGGGTGACTGCAATATTTATGGTGTGAAAGTTGATGCTATTGCTTCATGAGTGACTGTGCTGTTTGGGGTTGTTTCAGTAGGGGTAGTAGAGGCTACTGCATCATGCGTGACTGTGCATTGTGAGTGGCTGCCCTGTTTGGGGTTCTTCATGCAGTGTAAGTAGAGGCTATTGCATCATGAGTGACTGCACTCTTTGGGGATGTATCTGCAGTAGAAATAGAGACTATTGCATCATGTGTGACTGTGCATCATGAGTAGCTAAACTGTTTGGGGTTGTTTCTGCAGTGGAGGCAGAGGCTACTGCATCATTAGTGACTGTGCATCAAGAGTAGCTGAACTGTTTGGGGTTGTTTCTACAGTGGAAGTAGAGGCTATTGCATCACAAGTGACTTCACTGATTGAGGTTGATTTTGCAATGGAAGGAGAGATAATTGCATCATGAGTGGCTGCACTGTTTGGGGTTGTTTCTGCAGTGGAGGCAGAGGCTATTGCATCATGACTGACTGCACTGTTTGGGCTTGTTTCTGCTGTGGAAATAGAAGCTATTGCATCATGAGTGACTGCACAGTCAGGGGCTGTTTCTGCAGTGGAAGTTGAGTCTGTGGCATTATGAGCAACTGTGCATAATGAGTGCCTGCACTGTTTGGGGCAATTTGCAGTGGAAGTAGACGGTATTGCGTTAAGTGTGACTGTGTTGTTTGGGTTGTTTGGAATTGTTTCTGCAGTTGAAGTAAAGTCTATTGCATGAGGAGTGACTGCATTTCCTGGGGTTGTTTCTGCAGTGGAAGCAGAAGCTATTGCATCATGAGTGACTGCACATCATGAGTAGATGCTCTGGTTGGGGTTGTTTCTGCAGTGAAAGTGGATGCTATTGCATCAAGAGTTACTGCATTGTTTGGTGTTATTTCTGCAGTGGAAGTAGATGTTATTTCATCATGAGTGACTGAACTGTTTGTAGTTTTTTCTGTAGTGTAAGTAGAAGTTGTTGTATCAACAGTGGCTACACAGTTTCGGGTTGTTTCTGCAGAGGAAGTAGTGGCCATTGTGTCACAGGTGACAGCACTGTTATGGCTTGTTTCTGCAGTAGAAGTAGAGACTATTGCATCACAAGTGACTGCACTGTTTGAGGTAGTTTCTGCAAAATAGGTAGATGCTTTTCCATCATAAGTGACTGTTCTAGTTGGGGTTATTTCTCCAGTGGAAGTAGTTGCTATTTCATCTTGGGTTGACTGCACTGCTTGGGGATGTTTCTCCAGTGGAAGTTGAGGCTATTGCATCATGATTAACTGAAGTACTTGGAGTCATATCTCCAGGGGAAGTAGAGGCTGTTGCATCATGAGTGATTGTGCATCATGAGTAGCTGCACAGTTTGGGGTTGTTTCTGCAGTGGAAATAGATGCTATTGCATCATGAGTGACTGCGTTGTTTGTTGTTATTTCTGAAGTGGAAGAAGATGATATTTCACCATGCATGACTGTGCTGTTTGGGGTTGTTTCTGCAGAGGAAGTAGAGGCTTTTGCATTATGAGCATCTGTGCATCATGAGTGGCTGCCCTATTTGGGGTAGTTTCTGTAGCGGATGAAGATGTTATTTTATTATAAGTGACTGCGTTGTTTGCTGTTGGTTCTGCTGTGCAAGTAGAGACTATTGCATGAGGTGACTGCACCATGAGAAGCAGAGGCAGTATTTGGTGTTGTTTCTGCAGTGGAAGTGGATGCTATTGCATCAAGAGTGACTGCATTGGTTATTGTTATTTCTGCAGTGGACGTCGATGTTATTTCATTATGAGTGACTGTGCTGTTTGTGGTTGTTTCTGCAGTGGAAGTAGAGATAATTGCATCATGAGTGACTGCACATCAAGAGTGTCTGCACTGTTGCCGGTTGTTTCTGCAGCGGAAGCAGAGCCTATTGCATCAAATGTGGCTGCACAGTCTGGGGTTGTTTCTGCAGTGTAAGTAGAAGCTATTGCATCACAAGTGACTGCACTGTTTTTATGTTGTTTCTGCAGTAGAAGTAGAGACAATTGCATCATAAGTGCCTGCACTCTTTGAGGTTGTTTCTAGAGTATAGGTAGAGGCTATTGCACCATGAGTGGCTGTGTTGTTCGGCTGTGTTTCTGCAGTGGAAGTAGATGATATTTCATCAAGAGTGATTGTGCTGTTTAGGGTCATTTCTGCAGTGGAAGTAGTGGCTATGGCATCATGAGTGACTGTGCATCACAATTAGCTGAACTATTTAGATTGTTTCAACAGAGGAAGTAGAGGCAATTGGATCATATGTGACTTCACTGATTATGGTTGTTTCTGCAGTTAAAGTAGAGACTATTGCATCATGAGTGGTTGCACTGTTTGGGGTTGTTTCTGCAGTGGAGGAAGAGGCTATTGCATCATGAGTGACAGCTCTGTTTGACGTTATTTCTTCTGTTTAAGGAGAAGCTATTGGATTATGGGAAAATGCATTGTTTGGGGTTATTTCTGCAGAGGAAGAAGAGGCTATTGGATCATGCGTGAGTGTGCATCATGAGTAGCAGCACTCTTTGTGGTTGATTCTGCAGTTGCAGTAGTGGGTATTGCATCATAAGAGACTGTGCATCAAGAGTGTCTGCTCTATTTGGGGTTGTTTCTGCAGCGGAAGTAGAGCCTATTGCATCAAACGTAGCTGCACTGTTTCAGGTTGGTTTCTGGAAAATTGGTCGAGGAAATTGCACCATGAGTGACTGCGTTGGTCGGGGTGTTTCTGCAGTGGAAGTAGATGTTATCTCATCATGAGTGACTGTGCTGGTTGGGGTTAATTCTACAGTGGAAATAGTGGATATTGCACATGAATGACTGTGCATCACGGGTAGCTGAACTGTTTGTGGTTGTTTCCACTTTGGAAGTAGATGCTATTGCATCACAAGTGATTTCACTGATTGGGGTAGTTTCTGCCATGGAAATAAAGACTACTGCATCATTAGTGATTGCACTTTTTTGGGGTTGTTTCTGCAGTGGAGGTAGAGGCTATTGCATCATGAGTGATTGCACAGTTTGGGGGTTGTTTCTGCTGTGGAAATCGAAGCTCTTGCATTATGGTTGACTGCACCATTTGAGGTTATTTCTGCAGTATAAGCAGAGGCTATTGGATCATGGGAGACTGCATTGTTTGGCATTGTTTCTTCAGTGGAAGTAGAGGCTCTTGGATCATGAGTGAGAGTGCATCATGATTGACAGCAATGTTTGGGGTTGTTTCTGCAAGGGCAGTAGATTCTATTTCATCATGAGTGACTGCTGTTTGGGGTTGTTTCTGCTGTGGAAGTAGGGGCTATTGCATCATGGGTGACTGCATGTCATGAGTGACTGCACTGTTGGGAGTTGTTTCTTCAGTGGAAGTAGAGGCTAATGCATCACAGTTGACTGCACTGTTTGGTGTTGTTTCTGCACTAGAAGTAGAGGCTACTGGATCATGTGTCACTGCACTGTTTGGGGTTGTTTCTGTAGTGGAAGAAGATGCTATTGCACCATGAGTAACTGTGTTGTTTGGAATTGTTTTTGCAGTGGAAGTAGAAGCTATAGCATTATGAGTTACTGCACTGCTTGGCGTTGTTGCTGCAGTGGAAGTAGAGGCTATTGCATCAAGAGTGGCCGCATTGCTTGGATTTGTTTTTGCATTGAAAGTAGAGGTTATTGCATCGTGTGAGACTGTGCATCTTGAGAAGGAGCACTGTTTCATGTTTTTTTGCAGTGGAAGTACATGCTTTTGCATCATGAGTGACTGCAATGTTTGTGGTTATTTATGGAGTGAAAGTAGATGCTATTGCTTCATGAGTGCCTGTGCTGTTTGGTGCTGTTTCAGTAGGAGTAGTAGAGGCTACTGCATCATGGGTGACTGTGCATCGTGAGTGGCTGCCCTGTTTGGGGTTCTCCATGCAGTGGAAGTAGAGGCTATTGCATCATGAGTGACTGCACTCTTTGGGGATGTTTCTGCAGTAGAAGTAGAGACTATCGCATCATGTGTGACTGTGCATCATGAGTAGCTAAACTGTTTGGGGTTGTTTCCGCAGTGGAGATAGAGGCTACTGCATCATTAGTGACTGCGCATCAAAAGTAGCTGAACTGTTTGGGTTGTTTCTACAGTGGAAGTGGAGGCTATTGCATCACAAGTGACTTCACTGATTGAGGTTGATTCTGCAGTGGAAGGAGAGATTATTGCATCATGAGTGGCTGCACTGTTTGGGTTTGTTTCTGCAGTGGAGGCAGAGGCTATTGTATCATGACTGACTGCACTGTTTGGGCTTGTTTCTGCTGTGGAAATAGAAGCTATTGCATCATGAGTGACTGCACAGTCAGGGGCTGTTTCTGCAGTGGAAGTTGATCCTTTGGCGTTATGAGCAAATGTGCATCATGAGTGCCTGCACTGTTTGGGGCACTATCTGCTGTGGAAGTAGATGATATTGTGTTAGGTGTGACTGTGTTGTTTGGGTTGTTTGGGATTGTTTCTGCAGTGGATGTAAAGACTATTGCATAAGGAGTGACTGCATTTCCCGGGGTTGTTTCTGCAGTGGAAGCAGAGGCCATTGCATCATGAGTGACTGCACATCATGAGTAGATGCTCTGGTTGGGGTTGTTTCTGCAGTGAAAGTGGATGCTATTGCATCAAGACTGACTGAATGTTTGGTGTTGTTTCTGCAGTGGAAGTAGATGTTATTCCATCATAAGTGACTGAACTGCTTGTAGTTCTTTCTGTAGTGTAAGTAGAAGCTGTTGTATCAACAGTGGTTACACTGTTTCAGGTTGTTTCAGCAGAGGAAGTAGAGGCCATTGTGTCACAGGTGACAGCACTCTTATGGCTTGTTTCTGTAGTAGAAGTAGAGACTATTGCATCATAAGTGGCTGCACTGTTTGAGGTAGTTTCTGCAAATTAGGTAGATGCTTTTGCATCATAAGTGACTGTACTAGTTGGGATAATTTCTCCAGTGGAAGTAGATGCTATTGCATCTTGAGTGACTGCACTGTTTGGGGTTGTTTCTCCAGTGGAGGTAGAGGCTACTGCATCATGATTAACTGCACTACTTGGAGTCATATCTGCAGGGGAAGTAGAGGCTGTTGCATCATGAGTGATTGTGCATCATGAGTAGCTGCACAGTTTGGGATTGTTTCTGCAGTGGAAGTAGATGCTATTGCATCATGAGTGACTGCATTGTTGGGGTTATTTCTGCAGTGGAAGAAGATGATATTTCATCATGAGTGACTGTACTGTTTGGGGTTGTTTCTGCAGTCTACGAAGAGGCTATTGCATCATGAATGACTGCACATCAAGAGTGTTTGCATTGTTTGGGGTTGTTTCTGCAGTGGAAGTCAAGGCTTTTGCATTTTGAGCATCTGTGCATCGTGAGTGGTTGCACTATTTGGGGTAGTTTCTGCAGTGGATGTAGATGTTATTTCATTATGAGTGACTGCATTGTTTGGGGTTGTTTCTGCAGTGCAAGTAGAGACTATTGCATGAGGACAGACTGCACTTTGTGAGGTTGTTTCTGCAGTGGAAGTGGAGGCTATTGCATGATGAGTGACTGCACCATGAGTAGCAGAGGCAGTATTTGGTGTTGTTTCTGCAGTGGAAGTGGATGCTATTGCATCAAGAGTAACTGCATTGGTTATTGTTATTTCTGCAGTGGACGTAGATGTTATTTCATTATGAGTGACTGTGCTTTTTGTGGTTGTTTCTGCAGTGGAAGTAGAGGTAATTGCATCATGAGTGACTGCCATCAAGAGTGTCTGCACTGTTGGCGGTTGTTTCTGCAGCGGAAGCAGAGCCTATTGCATCAAATGTGGCTGCACAGTCTGGGGTTGTTTCTGCAGTGTAAGTAGAAGCTATTGCATCACAAGTGACTGCACTGCTTTTATGTTGTTTCTGCAGTAGAAGTAGAGACAATTGCATCATAAGTGCCTCCACTCTTTGAGGTTGTTTCTAGAGTATAGGTAGAGGCTATTGCACCATGAGTGACTGTGTTGTTTGCCTGTGTTTCCGCAGTGGAAGTAGATGATATTTCATCATGAGTGATTGTGCTGTTTAGGGAAATTTCAACAGTGGAAGTAGTGGCTATGGCATCATGAGTGACTGTGCATCACAATTAGCTGAACTATTTTGGTTGTTTCAACAGTGGAAGTAGAGGCAATTGGATCATATGTGACTTCACTGATTGGGGTTGTTTCTGCAGTGACAGTAGAGACTATTGCATCAAGAGTGGTTGCACTGTTTGGGGTTGTTTCTGCAGTGGAGGAAGAGGCTATTGCATCATGAGTGACTGCACTGTTTGACGTTATTTCTGCTGTTTAAGCAGAAGCTATTGGATTATGGGAAAATGAATTGTTTGGGGTTATTTCTGCAGAGGAAGAAGAGGCTATTGGATCATGAGTGAGTGTGCATCGTGAGTAGCAGCACTCTTTGTGGTTGATTCTGCAGTTGAAGTAGTGGCTATTGCATCATGAGTGACTGTGCATCAAGAGTGTCTGCTCTGTTTGGGGTTGTTTCTGCAGCGGAAGTGGAGCCAATTGCATCATGAGTGATTGTACAGTTTGGGGGATGTTTCTGCTTTGGAAATCGAAGCTCTTGCATCATGGTTGACTACACCATTTGAGATTATTTCTGCAGCATAAGCAGAGGCTATTGGATCATGGGAGACTGCATTGTTTGGCATTGTTACTTCAGTGGAAGTAGAGGTTATTGGATCATGAGTAAGTGTGTATCATGAGTGACAGCAATGTTTGGGGTTGTTTCTGCAAGGGCAGTAGATTCTATTTCATCATGAATGACTGCTGTTTGGGGTTGTTTCTGCTGTGGAAGTAGGGGCTATTGCATCATGGGTGACTGCATGTCATGAGAGACTTCACTGTTGGGAGTTGTTTCTTCAGTGGAAGTAGAGGCTAATGCATCACAGTTGACTGCACTGTTTGGTGTTGTTTCTGCACTAGAAGTAGAGGCTACTGGATCATGTGTCACTGCACTTATTGGGGTTGTTTCTGTAGTGGAAGAAGATGCTATTGCACCATGAGTAACTGTGTTGTTTGGAATTGTTTTTGCAGTGGAAGTAGAAGCTATAGCATTATGAGTTACTGCACTGCTTGGGGATGTTTCTGCAGTGGAAGTAGAGGCAATTCCATCATGAGTGATTGTGCTGCTTGGCTTTAATGCTGCAGTGGAAGTAGAGGCTATTGCATCAAGAGTGGCCGCACTGCTTGGGGTTGTTTTTGCATTGGAAGCAGAGGTTATTGCATCGTGTGAGACTGTGCATCTTGAGTAGGAGCACTCTTTCATGTTTTTCTGCAGTGGAAGTACATGCTTTTGCATCATGGGTGACTGCAATGTTTGTGGTTATTTATGGAGTGAAAGTAGATGCTATTGCTTCTTGAGTGACTATGCTGTTTGGAGTTGTTTCAGTAGGGGTAGTAGAGGCTACTGCATCATGGGTGACTGTGTATCATGAGTGGCTGCCCTGTTTGGGGTTCTTCATGCAGTGGAAGTTGAGGCTATTGCATCATGAGTGACTGCACTCTTTGGGGATGTTTCTGCAGTAGAAGTAGAGACTATTGCATCATGTGTGACTCTGAACCATGAGTAGCTAAACTGTTTGGGGTTGTTTCCGTAGTGGAGGTAGAGGCTACTGCATCATTAATGACTGCGCATCAATAGTAGCTGAACTGTTTGGGGTTGTTTCTACAGTGGAAGTAGAGGCTATTGCATCACAAGTGACTTCACTGATTGAGGTTGATTCTGCAGTGGAAGGAGAGATTATTGCATCATGAGTGGCTGCACTGTTTGGGGTTGTTTCTGCAGTGGAGGCAGAGGCTATTGCATCATGACTGACTGGACTGTTTGGGTTTGTTTCTGCTGTGGAAATAGAAGCTATTGCATCATGAGTTACTGCACAGTTAGGGGCTGTTTCTGCAGTGGAAGTTGAGTCTTTGGCATTATGAGCAAGTGTGCATCATGAATGCCTGCACTGTTTGGGGCAGTATCTGCAGTGGAAGTAGATGGTATTGTGTTAGGTGTGACTGTGTGCTGTTTGGGTTATTTGGGATTGTTTCTGTAGTGGCTGTAAAGACTATTGCATAAGGAGTGACTGCATTTCCCGGGTTTGTTTCTGCAGTGGAAGCAGAGGCCTTTGCATCATGAGTGACTGCACATCATGAGTAGATGCTCTGGTTGGGGTTGTTTCTGCAGTGAAAGTGGATGCCATTGCATCAAGAGTGACTGCATTGTTTGGTGTTATTTCTGCAGTGGAAGTAGATGTGATTCCATCATGATTGACTGAACTGCTTGTAGTTCTTTCTGTAGTTTAAGTAGAAGTTGTTGCATCAACAGTGGTTACACTGTTTTCGGGTTGTTTCTGCAGAGGAAGTAGAGGCCATTGTGTCACAGGTGACAGCACTCTTATGGCTTGTTTCTGTAGTAGAAGTAGAGAGTATTGCATCATAAGTGGCTGCACTGTTTGAGGTAGTTTCTGCAAATTAGGTAGATGCTTTTGCATCATAAGTGACTGTTCTAGTTGGGATAATTTCTCCAGTGGAAGTAGACGCTATTACATCTTGAGTGACTGCACTGCTTGCGGTTGTTTCTCCAGTTGAAGTAGAGGTTATTGCATCATGATTAACTGCACTACTTGTAGTCATATCTGCAGGGGGAAGTAGAGTTTGTTGCATCATGAGTGACTGCATTGTTGGGGTTATTTCTGCAGTGGAAGAAGATGATATTTCATCATGAGTGACTGTGCTGTTTGGGGTTGTATCTGCAGTCTAAGTAGAGGCTATTGCATCATGAATGACTGCACATCATGAGTGGCTGCACTATTTGGGGTAGTTTCTGCAGTGGATGTTGATGTTATTTCATTATGAGTGACTGCGTTGTTTGGGGTTATTTCTGCAGTGCAATCAGAGTCTATTGCATGAGGACAGACTGCACTTTGTGAGGTTGTTTCTGCAGTGGAAGTGGAGGCTATTGCATGATGAGTGACTGCACCATGAGTAGCAGAGGCAATATTTGGTGTTGTTTCTGCAGTGGAAGTGGATGCTATTGCATCAAGAGTAACTGCATTGGTTATTATTATTTCTGCAGTGGGCGTGGATGTTATTTCATTGAGTGACTGTGCTGTTTGTGGTTGTTTCTGCAGTGGAAGTGGAGGTAATTGCATCATGAGTGACTGCACATCAAGAGTGTCTGCACTATTTGGGGTTGTTTCTGCAGTGGAAGCAGAGCCTATTGCATCAAATGTGGCTGCACAGTCTGGGGTTGTTTCTGCAGTGTAAGTAGAAGCTATTGCATTACAAGTGACTGCACTGTTTTTATGTTGTTTCTGCAGTAGAAGTAGATCAAATTGCATCATAAGTGCCTGCATTCTTTGAGGTTGTTTCTAGAGTATAGGTAGAGGGTATTGCACCTTGAATGACTGTGTTGTTCGGGTGTGTTTCCGCAGTGGAAGTAGATGATATTTCATCATGAGTGATTGTGCTGTTTGGGGTCATTTCTGCAGTGGAAGTAGTGGCTATGGCATCATGAGTGACTGCGCATCACAGTTAGCTGAACTATTTTGGTTGTTTCAACCATGGAAGTAGAGGCAATTGGATCATATGTGACTTCACTGATTGGGGTTGGTTCTGCAGTGACAGTAGAGACTATTGCATCATGAGTGGTTGCACTTTTTGGGGTTGTTTCTGCAGTGGAGGAAGAGGCTATTTCATCATGACTTACTGCACTGTTTGACATTATTTCTGCTGTTTAAGCAGAGGCTTTTAGATTATGTGAAAATGCATTGTTTAGGGTTATTTCTGCAGAGGAAGAAGAGGCTTTTGGATCATGAGTGAGTGTGCATCATGAGTAGCAGCACTGTTTGTGGTTGATTCTGCAGTTGAAGTAGTCACTATTGCATCATGAGTGACTGTGCATCAAGAGTGTCTGCACTGTTTGGAGTTGTTTCTGCAGCGGAAATAGAGCCTATTGCATCAAACGTGGCTGCACTGTTTGGTGGTGTTTCTGCAGTGGAAGTAGAGACAATTGTATCATAAGTGCCTGCACTGTATGAGGTAGTTTCTAGATTATAAGTAGAGGCCATTGCACCATGAGTGACTGCGTTGTTCAGGGGTATTTCCGCAGTGGAAGTAGAAGCTATTTCATCATGAGTGACTGTGCTGTTTGGGGTTATTTCTCCAGTGGAAGTAGTGGCTTTTGCATCATGAGTGACTGCACGTCATGATTAGCTGAACTGTTTGGGGTTTTTTCTCTAGTGGAAGTAGAGGCTATTGCATCACATGTGACTTCACTGATTGGGGTTTTATCTGCAGTGGAAGTAGAGACTATTGTGTCATGAGTGGCTGCACTGTTTGGGGTTGTTTTTGCAGTGGAGGATGAGGCTATTTCATCATGAGTGACTGCACTGTTTGGTGTTGTTTCTGCTCTGGAAATAGAAGCTATTACATAATGAGTGACTGCCCTGTTTAACGTTAGTTCTGCAGTGTAAGCAGAGGCAATTGGATTATCAGAGAATGCATTGTTTGGCGTTACTTCTGCAGTGGAAGTAGAGGCTATTGGATTGTGAGTGAGTGTGCATCAGGAGTAGCAGCAGAGTTTGTGTTTTTTTCTGCATGGGTAGTAGATGCTATTTTGTCAAGAATGACTGTGCTGCTTGGTGTTGTTTCTGCAGTGGAAGTAGATGCCATTTTATCATGAGTGACTGTTCTGTTTAGGGTTACTTCTGCAGTGGAAGCAGAGGCTATTGCATCATGAGTGACTGTGCATCATGAGTAGCTGAACTGTTTGGGGTTGTTTCTACAGTGGAGGTAGATTCTATTGCATCACAAGTAACTTCATTGATTGGGGTTGTTTCTGCAGTGGAAGTAAAGACTATCGTGGCTGCACTGATTGGGGTTGTTTCTAGAGTGGATTTAGAGGCTATTGCATCAAGAGTGACTGCACTGTTTGGGGTTGTTTCTGCTGTGGAAATAGAAGCTATTGCATCATGAGAGACTGCACTGAATGAGGGTATTTCTGCAGTGGATGTAGGGGTTATTGGATCATAAGTGAGTGTGCATCATGAGCAGCAGCACTGTTTGGGGTTGTTTCTTCAGGGTCACTAGATGCTATTTCATCATGAGTGACTGTGCTGTTTGGGGTTGTTTCTGCAGTGGAAGTAGAGCCAAATGGATCATGAGTGACTACGCATCATGAGTGGCTGCGCCATTTGGAGTTCTTTCTGCAGCAGAAGTAGAGGAAATTGCATCACAATTGACTGCACCGTTTGGTGTTGTTTCTGCAGTACAAGTAGAGGATATTGAACCATGTGTGGCTGCACTGTTTGTGGTTTTTTCCACAGTGGAAGTAGATGCTATTGCATCATGAATAAATGTGTTGCTTGGGGTTGTTTTTGCCATGGAAGTAGAGGCTATTGCATCAAGAGTTACTGCATTGCTTGGGGATGTTTCTGAAGGGGAAGTAGAGACTATTGCACCATAAATGTCTGCACTGTTTGAGCTTGTTTCTGCAGTGGAGGTAGAGGGTATTGCATCATAAGTGACTGCTCTGCTTGGGGTTGCTTCTGCAGTGGAAGTAGAGGCTATTGGATCATGAGTGACTGTGCATCATGAGTGGCTGCACTGTTTGGGGTTCTTTCTGCTGTGGAAGTTCATGCTATTGCATTGTGAGTGACTTCACTGGAAGGGGTTATTTATGCAGTGAAAGTAGAGGTTATTGCATCATGAGTGACTGTGCATCAAGAGTAGCTAAACTGTTTGGGGTTGTTTCTACAGTGGAAGTAGAGGCTACTACATCACAAGTGACTTCACTGATTTTGGTTATTTCTGCAGTGGCAATAGAGATTATTGAATCATGAGTGGCTGCACTGTTTGGGGTTGTTTCTGCAGTGGAGACAGAAGCTGTTGCATCATGAGTGACTGCATGATTTGGGCTTGTTTCTGCTGTGGAAACAGAAGCTATAGCGTCATGAGTGACTGCACTGTTTGAGGTTATTCCTGCAGTGTAAGCAGAGGCTATTGGATCATGGGACACTGCATTATTTGCGGTCATTTCTGCAGGGGAAATAGAGGCTATTTCATCATGAGTAACTGCATTGTTGGGGTTGTTTCTGCAGTGGAAGATGATGCTATTTCACCATGCATGGCTGTGCTGTTTGGGGTTGTTTCTGCAGTGGAAGTAGAGGATATTGCATCTTGAGTGACTGCGCACCAAGAGTGTTGGCACTGTTTGGGGTTGTTTCTGCAGTGGAAGTAGTGCCTATTGCATCAAATGTGGCTACACTGTTAGGGGTTGTTTCTGCAGAGGAAGTAGAAGCTATTGCTTCACAAGTGACTGCACTGTTTTATGTTGTTTCTGCAGCTGAAGAAGAGACAATTGCATCATAAGCGTCTGCAGTGTTTGAGGTTGTTTCTAGAGTATAGGTAGAGGCTACAACACCATGAGAGACTGCGTTGTTCTGGTGTGTTTCTGCAGTTTAAGTAAATGCTATTTCATCATGATTGACTGTGCTATTTGGGCTTGTTTCTGCTGTGGAAATAGAAGCTATTGCATCATGAGTGACAGCAATGTTTGAGGTTATTGCTGAAGTGCAAGCAGAGGCTATTGGATCATGTGAGTCTGCATTGTTTGGGGTTGTCTCTGCAGTGGATGTAGAGGCTATTGCATCATGATTAACTATGCTACTTGGGGTCATTTCTGCAGGGTAAATAGAGGCTATTGCATCATGAGTGACTGCATTGTTGGGGTTATTTCTGCAGTAGATGTAGATGCTATTGCACCATGAGTCACTGTACTGTTTGCGGTTGTTTCTACAGTGTAAGTAGAGGCAGTTGCACCAGGAGTGGCTGCACGTCAAGAGTGGCTGCACTGTTTGGGGCTGTATCTGCAGTGGAAGTAGATGCTATTGCACTATGAGTGACTGCATTGTTGGGGTTATTTCTACAGTGGAAGAAGATGTTATTTCATCATGAGTTACTGTACTGCTTGGGGTTGTTTCTGCAGTGGAAGTAGAGGCTATTGCATTAGGAGTGGTTTTGCATCAAGAGTATCTGCACCGTTTGTTTTTGTTTCTTCAGTGGAAGTAGAGGCTATTGTATCAAGCGTGGCTGCACTTTTTCGGGTTGTTTCTGCAGCAGCAGGAGAGGCTATTGCATCACAAATGATTGCAATACTTTTATGTTGTTTCCTTCAGTAGAAGTAGAGACAATTGCATCATAAGTGGCTGCACTGTTTCAGGTTGGTTTCTGGATTATTGGTAGAGGAAATTGCTCCATGAGTGACTGCACATCATGAGTAGCTGAACTGTTTGTGGTTGTTTCCACTTTGGAAGTAGATGCTTTTGCATCACAAGTGATTTCACTGATTGGGGTAGTTTCTGCCATGGAAATAGAGACTACTGCTTCATGAGTGATTGCACTTTTTTGGGTTGTTTCTGCAGTGGAGTTAGAGGCTATTGCATCATGAGTGATTACACAGTTTGGGGGTTGTTTCTGCTGTGGAATTAGAAGCTATTGCATCACAGTTGACCGCACTGTTTGAGGTTATTTCTGCAGTATAAGCAGAGGCTATTGGATCATGGGAGACTGCATTGTTTGGCGTTGTTTCTGCAGTGGAAGTAGGAGCTATTGGATCATGCCTGAGTTTGCATCATGAGTGACAGCAATGTTTGGGGTTGTTTCTGCAATGGCAGTAGATTCTATTTCATCATGAGTGACTGCTGTTTGGAGTTGTTTCTGCAGTGGAAGTAGGGGCTATTGCATCATGGGTGACAGCATGTCATGAGTGACTGCACTGTTGGGAGTTGTTTCTTCAGTGGAAGTAGAGGCTAATGCATCACAGTTGACTGCACTGTTTGGTTTTGTTTCTGCACTAGAAGTAGAGGCTACTGGATCATGTGTCTCTGCACAGTTTGGTGTTGTTTCTGTAGTGGAAGAAGATGCTATTGCATCATGAGTAACTGTGTTGTTTGGAATTGTTTTTGCAGTGGAAGTAGAAACTATAGCATTATGAGTTACTGCACTGCTTGGGGATGTTTCTGCAGTGGAAGTAGAGGCAATTCCATCATGAGTGATTGCACTGCTTGGCATTGTTGCTGCAGTGGAAGTAGAGGCTATTGCATCAAGATTGGCCACACTGCTTGGGGTTGTTTTTGCATTGAAAGTAGAGGTTATTGCATCATGTGTGATTGTGCATCTTGAGTAGGAGCACTCTTTCATGTTTTTCTGCAGTGGAAGTACATGCTTTTGCATCATGGGTGACTGCAATGTTTCTGGTTATTTATGGAGTGAAAGTAGATGCTATTGCTTCATGAGTGACTGTGCTTTTTGGGGTTGTTTCAGTAGGGGTAGTAGAGGCTACTGCATCATGGGTGACTGTGCATCGTGGGTGGCTGCCCTGTTTGGGGTTCTTCATGCAGTGGAAGTAGAGGCTATTGCATCATGAGTGACTGCACTCTTTGGGGATGTTTCTTCAGTATAAATAGAGACTATTGCATCATGTGTGACTGTGCATCATGAGTAGCTAAACTGTTTGGGGTTGTTTCTGCAGTGGAGGTAGAGGCTACTGCATCATTAGTGACTGTGCATCAAGAGTAGCTGAACTGTTTGGGGTTGTTTCTACAGTGGAAGTAGAGGCTATTGCATCACAAGTGACTTCACTGATTGAGGTTGATTCTGCAGTGGAAGGAGAGATTATTGCATCATAAGTGGCTGCACTGTTTGGGGTTGTTTCTGCTGTGGAAATAGAAACTATTGCATCATGAGTGACTGCACAGTCAGGGGCTGTTTCTGCAGTGGAAGTTGAGTCTGTGGCATTATGAGCAAGTGTGCATCATGAGTGCCTGCACTGTTTGGGGCAGTATTTGCAGTGGAAGTAGAAGGTATTGCGTTAAGTGAGACTGTGTTGTTTGGGTTGTTTGGGATTGTTTCTGCAGTGGAAGTAAAGTCTATTGCATGAGAAGAAGAAGAAGAATCAGTATTTATATAGCGTTTTTCATACATCCAAAGCGCTTTACAAGCAATGCTAGACTGGTAGTGAAGTGACTGAATGTGTGGTGGCGGCCATATTGCACATCATCACCAACACACAGCCTGGATAATTGCATGAACCGGTTTATGGGAAGGGGAATGTTGGCCAGGACACTGGGAATGTTCCCTACTCTTTGCAAAGAGTGCCCTGGGTTCTTTTACTTCCACCTGGACACCCACCAGGACAACACCAGGATGGGTAGAAGGACCTCGGTTTAACGTCTCATCCAAAGGATGGCACACCCTAGCAGTACAGCACCCCCCAATACTGCACTAGGATGCCAGCGATTTTTAGGTGCAAGTCCAATCCTGGTGTGGGACGAGAACCCATGACCTTCTGGTCCAGAGGCGAATGTGCTACCAACTGAGCCACGCTGACACATGAGGAGTGACTGCATTTCCTGGGGTTGTTTCTGCAGTGGAAGCAGAGGCAATTGCATCATGAGTGACTGCACATCATGAGTAGATGCTCTGGTTGGGGTTGTTTCTGCAGTGAAAGTGGATGCTACTGCATCAAGAGTGACTGCATTGGTTATTGTTGTTTCTGCAGTGGACGTAGATGTTATTTCATTATGAGTGACTGTGCTGTTTGTGGTTGTTTCTGCAGTGGAAGTAGAGATTATTGCATCATGAGTGACTGCACATCAAGAGTGTCTGCACTGTTTGGGGTTGTTTCTGCAGTGGAAGCAGAGCCTATTGCATCAAATGTGGCTGCACAGTCTGGGGTTGTTTCTGCAGTGTAAGTAGAAGCTATTGCATTACAAGTGACTGCACTGTTTTTTATGTTGTTTCTGCAGTAGAAGTAGAGACAATTGCATGATAAGTGCCTGCACTCTTTGAGGTTGTTTCTAGAGTATAGATAAAGGCTATTGCACCATGAGTTACTGTGTTGTTCGGGTGTGTTTCCGCAGTGGAAGTAGATGATATTTCATAATGAGTGATTGTGCTGTTTAGGGTAATTTCTGCAGTGGAAGTAGTGGCTATAGCATCATGAGTGACTGCGCATCACAATTAGCTGAACTATTTTGATTGTTTCAACAGTGGAAGTAGAGGCAATTGGATCATATGTGACTTCACTGATTACGGTTGTTTCTGCAGTGAAAGTAGAGACTATTGCATCATGAGTGGTTGCACTGTTCGGGGTTGTTTCTGCAGTGGAGGAAGAGGCTATTGCATCATGAGCGACTGCACTGTTTGATATTATTTCTGCTGTTTAAGCAGAGGCTATTGGATTATGGGAAAATGCATTGTTTGGGGTTATTTCTGCAGAGAAAGAAGAGGCTATTGGATCATGAGTGAGTGTGCATCATGAGTAGCAGCACTGTTTGTAGTTGATTCTGCAGTTGAAGTAGTGGCTATTGCATCATGAGTGACTGTGCATCAAGAGTGTCTGCACTGTTTGGGGTTGTTTCTGCAGCGGAAGTAGAGCCTATTGCATCAAACATGGCTGCACTGTTTCAGGTTGGTTTCTGGAATATTGGTAGAGGAAATTGCACCATGAGTGACTGCACTGGTTGGGGTGTTTCTGCAGTGGAAGTAGATGTTATCTCATCATGAGTGACTGTGCTGGTTGGGGTTAATTCTGCAGTGGAAATAGTGGATATTGCACATGAGTGACTGCGCATCACGAGTAGCTGAACTGTTTGTGGTTGTTTCCACTTTGGAAGTAGATGCTATTGCATCACAAGTGATTTCACTAATTGGGGTAGTTTCTGCCATGGAAATAGAGACTACTGCATCATGAGTGATTGCACTTTTTTGGGGTTGTTTCTGCAGTGGAGGTAGAGGCTATTGCATCATGAGTGATTGCACAGTTTGGGGGTTGTTTTTGCTGTGGAAATCGAAGCTCTTGCATCATGGTTGACTGCACCATTTGAGGTTATTTCTGCAGTATAAGCAGAGGCTATTGGATCATGGGAGACTGCATTGTTTGGCATTGTTTCTGCAGTGGAAGTGGAGGCTATTGGATCATGAGAGAGTGTGCATCATGAGTGACAGCAATGTTTGGGGTTGTTTCTGCAAGGGCAGTAGATTCTATTTCATCATGAGTGACTGCTGTTTGGGGTTGTTTCTGCTGTGGAAGTAGGGGCTATTGCATCATGGGTGACTGCATGTCATGAGTGACTGCACTGTTGGGAGTTGTTTCTTCAGTGGAAGTAGAGGCTAATGCATCACAGTTGACTGCACTGTTTGGTTTTGTTTCTGCACTAGAAGTAGAGGTTACTGGATCATGTGTCGCTGCACAGTTTGTGGTTGTTTCTGCAGTGGAAGTAGAGGTAATTGCATCATGAGTGACTGCACATCAAGAGTGTCTGCTCTGTTTGGGGTTGCTTCTGCATTGGAAGCAGAGCCTATTGCATCAAATGTGGCTGTACAGTCTGGGGTTCTTTCTGCAGTGTAAGTAGAAGCTATTGCATCACAAGTGACTGCACTGTTTTTAAGTTGTTTCTGCAGTAGTAGTAGAGACAATTGCATCATAAGTGCCTGCACTCTTTGAGGTTGTTTCTAGAGTATAGGTAGAGGCTATTGCACCATGAGTGACTGTGTTGTTCGGGTGTGTTTCCGCAGTGGAAGTAGAGGCTTTTCATCATGAGTGATTGTGCTGTTTGGGGTAATTTCTGCAGTGGAAGTAGTGGCTATGACATCATGAGTGACTGCACATCACAATTAGCTGAACTATTTTGATTGTTTCAACAGTGGAAGTAGAGGCAATTGGATCATATGTGACTTCACTGATTGGGGTTGTTTCTGCAGTGACAGTAGAGACTATTGCATCATGAGTGGTTGCACTGTTTGGGGTTGTTTCTGCAGTGGAGGAAGAGGCTTTTGTATCATGAGTGACTGCACTGTTTGATGTTATTTCTGCTGTTTAAGCAGAGGCTATTGGATTATGGGAAAATTCATTGTTTGGGGTTATTTCTGCAGAGGAAGAAGAGACTATTGGATCATGAGTGAGTGTGCATCATGAGCAGCAGCACTGTTTGTAGTTGATTCTGCAGTTGAAGTAGTGGCTACTGCATCATGAGTGACTGCATCAAGAGTGTCTGCACTGTTTGGGGTTGTTTCTGCAGTGGAAGCAGAGCCTATTGCATCAAACGTGGCTGCACTGCTTGGTGGTGTTTCTGCAGTGGAAGTAGAGACAATTGTATCATAAGTGTCTGCACTGTATGAGGTTGTTTCTAGTGTATAGGTAGAGGCCATTGCACCATGAGTGACTGCGTTGTTCAGGGGTGTTTCCGCAGTGGAAGTAGAAGCTATTTCATCATGAGTGACTGTGCTGTTTGGTGTTATTTCTCCAGTGAAAGTAGTGGCTATTGCATCATGAGGGACTGTGCTGTTTGGGGTTATTTCTCCAGTGGAAGTAGTGGCTATTGCATCATGAGTGACTGCACATCATGATTAGCTGAACTGTTTGGGGTTGTTTCTGCAGTTGAAGTAGAGGCTATTGCATTACATGTGACTTCACTGATTGGGGTTGTTTCTGCAGTGGAGGTTGAGGCTATTGCATCATGAGTGGCTGCACTCCTTGGTGTTGTTTCTGCTCTGGAAATAGAAGCTATTACATCATGAGTGACTGCACTGTTTAACGTTTGTTCTGCAGTGTAAGCAGAGGAAATCGGATTATCAGAGAATGCATTGTTTGGCGTTACTTCTGCAGTGGAAGTAGATTCTATGGGATTGTGAGTGAGTGTGCATCATGAGTAGCAGCACAGTATGTGTTTTTTTCTGCATGGGCTGTAGATGCTATTTCATCAAGACTGACTGTGCTGCTTGGTGTTGTTTCTGCAGTGGAAGTAGATGCTATTTTATCATGAGTGACTGTTCTGTTTAGGGTTATTTCTGCAGTGGAAGCAGAGGCTATTGCATCATGAGTGACTGTGCATAATGAGTAGCTGAACTGTTTGGGTTGTTTCTACAGTGGAGGTAGAGGCTATTGCATCACAAGTGAATTCACTGATTGGAGTTGTTTCTGCAGTGGAAGTAAAGACTTTTGTGTGGCTGCACTGATTGGGGTTGTTTCTACAGTGTATTTCGAGGCTATTGCATCATGAGTGACTGCACTGTTTGGGGTTGTTTCTGCTGTGGAAATAGAAGCTATTGCATCATGAGAGACTGCACTGATTGAGGTTATTTCTGCAGTGGATGTAGGGGCTATTGGATCATGAGCGAGTGTGCATCATGAGTAACAGCACTGTTTGGGGTTGTTTCTGCAGGGTCACTAGATGCTATTTCATCATGAGTGACTGTGCTGTTTAGGGTTGTTTCTGCAGTGGAAGTAGAGCCAAATGGATCATGGGTGACTACGCTTCATGAGTGACTGAGCCATTTGGAGTTGTTTCTGCAGTAGAAGTAGAGGGCATTGCATCACAATTGACTGCACAGTTTGGTGTTGTTTCCACAGTACAATTAGAGGACATTGAACCATGTGTGGCTGCATTGTTCAGGGTTGTTTCAGCAGTGGAAGTAGATGCTATTGTGTCATGAATAAATGAGTTGCTTGGGGTTGTTTTTCCACGGAAGTAGAGCCTATTGAGTCATGAGTTACTGTAGTGCTTGGGGATGTTTCAGCAGTGGAAGTAGAGGGAATTCCATCATGAGGGACTGCATTGCTTGGGGATGTTTCTGAAGGGGAAGTAGAGGCTATTGCATCAAGAGTGGCTGCACTGTTTGGGGTTGTTTCTGCAGTAGATGCAGAGGCTATTGTGTCACAGATGCCTGCACAGTTATAGGTTGTTTTTGCAGTAGAAGTAGAGACTATTGCACCATAAATGGCTGCACTGTTTGAGCTTGTTTCTGCAGTGGAGGTAGAGGGTATTGTATCATATGTGACTGCTCTGCTTGGGGTTGCTTCTGCAGTGGAAGTAGAGGCTATTGGATCATGAGTGACTGTGCGTCATGAGTGGCTGCACTGCTTGGGGTTGTTTCTGCTCTGGAAATATATGCTATTGCATCGTGAGTGACTTCACTGGATGAGGTTGGTTATGCAGTGAAAGTAGAGGTTATTGCATCATGATTGACTGTGCATCAAGAGTAGCTGAACTGTTTGGGGTTGTTTCCACAGTGGAAGTAAAGGTTACTACATCACAAGTGGCTTCACTGATTTTGGTTGCTTCTGCAGTGGAAGTAGAGATTATTGCATCATGAGTGGCTGCACTGTTTGGGGTTGTTTCTCCAGTGCAGGCAGAAGCTACTGCATCATGAGTGACTGCACTATTTGGGCTTGTTTCTGCTGTGGAAATAGATGCTATTGCATCATGAGTGACTGCACTGTTTGAGGTTATTTCTGCAGTGTAAGCAGAGGCTATTGGTTCATGGGACACTGCATTGTTTGGGGTTATTTCTGCAGGGAAAATAGAGGCAATTTCATCATGAGTGACTGCATTGTTGAGGTTGTTCCTGCAGTGGCAGAAGATGCTATTTCACCATGCATGACTGTGCTGTTTTTGTTTTTTTCCGCAGTGGAAGTAGAGGCTATTGCATCTTGAGTGACTGCACACCAAGAGTGTTGGCACTGTTTGGGGTTGTTTCTGCAGTGGAAGTAGAGCCAATTGCATCAAATGTGGCTACGCTGTTTGGGGTTGTTTCTGCAGTGTAAATAGAAGCTATTGCTTCACAAGTGACTGCACTGTTTTTATGTTGTTTCTGCATTTGAAGTAGAGAAAATTGCATCATAAGTTGCTGCAGCATTTAAGGTTGTTTCTAGAGTATAGGTAGAGGCTATAACACCATGAGAGACTGCGTTGTTTGGGTGTGTTTCCACAGTGGAAGTAGATGCTATTTCATCATGATTGACTGTGCTATTTGGGCTTGTTTCTGCTGTGGAAATAGAAGCTATTGCATCTTGAGTGACAGCAATGTTTGAGGTTATTTCTGCAGTGCACGCAGAGTCTATTGCATCATGGGAGACTGCATTGTTTGGGGTTGTCTCTGCAGTGGAAGTAGAGGCTATTGCATCCTGATTAACTGTACTACTTGGGATCGTTTCTGCAGGGTAAGTAGAGGCTATTGCATCATGAGTGACTGCATTGTTGGGGTTGTTTCTGCAGTGGATGAAGATGCTATTTCACCATGAGTGACTGTACTGTTTGGGGTTGTTTCTGCAGTGTAAGTAAAGGCAATTGCAACAGGAGAGGCTGCATGTCAAGAGTGTCTGCACTGTTTGGGGCTGTATCTGCAGTGGAAGTAGATCCTATTGCACCATGAGTGACTGCATTGTTGGGGTTGTTTCTACAGTGGAAGTAGAGGCTATTGTATCAAGAGTGGCTGCACTGTTTTGGGCTGTTTCTGCAGTGGCAGGAGAGGCTAATGCATCACAAATGATTGCACTACTTTTATGTTGTTTCTTCAGTAGAAGTAGAGACATTTGCATCATAATTGGCTGCATTGTTTCAGGTTGGTTTCTGGAATATTGGTAGAGTAAATTGCACCTTGATTGACTGCATTGGTCAGGGTGTTTCTGAAGTGGAAGTAGATGTAATATCATCATGAGTGACTGTGCTATTTGGGGTTAATTCTGCAGTGGAAATAGTGGATATTGCACATGAGTGACTGCGCATCACGAGTAGCTGAACTGTTTGTGATTGTTTCTACTTTGGAAGTAGTTGCTATTGCATCACAAGAGATTTCACTGATTGGGGTAGTTTCTGCCATGGAAATAGAGACTACTGCATCATGAGTGACTGCACTTTTTTGGGGTTGTTTCTGCAGTAGAGGTAGAGGCTATTGCATCATGAGTGATGGCACAGTTTGGGGGTTGTTTCTGCTGTGGAAATAGAAGCTATTGCATCATGGTTGACTGCACTGTTTGAGGTTATTACTGCAGTATAAGCAGAGGCTATTGGATCATGGGAGACTGCATTGTTTGGCATTGTTTCTGCAGTGGAAATAGAGGCTATTGGATCATGTGCGAGTGTGCATCATGAGTGACAGCAATGTTTGGGGTTGTTTCTGCAAGGGCAGTAGATTCTATTTCATCATGAGTGACTCTGCTGTTTGGGGTTGTTTCTGCAGTGAAAGTAGGGGCTTTTGCTCAATGGGTGACTGCATGTCATGAGTGACTGCACTGTTAGGAGTTGTTACTTCAGTGGAAGTAGAGGCTAATGCATCACAGTTGACTGCACTGTTTGGTGTTGTTTCTGCACTAGAAGTAGAGGCTACTGGATCATGAGTCACTGCACAGTTTGGGTTTTTTTCTGTAGTGGAAGAAGATGCTATTGCATCTCGAGTAACTGTTGTTTGGAATTGTTTTTGCAGTGGAAGTAGAAGCTATAGCATTATGAGTTACTGCACTGCTTGGGGATGTTTCTGCAGTGGAAGTAGAGGCTATTGCATCAAGAGTGGGTGCACTGTTTGGGGTTATTTTTGCATTGAAATTAGAGGTTATTGCATCATGAGTGACTGTGCATCTAGAGTAGGAGCACTCTTTCATGTTTTTCTGCAAGTGAAAGTACATGCTATTGCATCATGGGTGACAGAAATGTTTGTGGTTATTTATGGAGTGAAAGTAGATGCCATTGCATCATGAGTGACTGTACTGTTTGGGGTTGTTTCTGTAAGGGTAGTAGAGGCTACTGCATCATGGGTGACTGTGCATCATGAGGGGCTGCCCTGTTTGGGGTTCTTCATGCAGTGGAAGTAGAGGCTATTGCATCATGAGTGACTGTACATCATGAGTAGCTGAACTGTTTGTGGTTGTTTCCACAGTGGAGGTAGAGGCTACTGCATCATTAGTGACTGTACATCAAGAGTAGCTGAACTGTTTGGGGTTGGTTCTACAGTGGAAGCAGATGCTATTGCATCACAAGTGACTTCACTGATTGAGGTTGATTCTGCAGTGGAAGGAGAGATTATTGCATCATGAGTGGCTGCACTGTTTGGGGTTGTTTCTGCAGTGGAGGCAGAGGCTATTGCATCATGACTGACTGCACTGTTTGGGCTTGTTTCTGCTGTGGAAATAGAAGCTATTGCATCATGAGTGACTTCACAGTCAGGGGCTGTTTCTGAGTGGACGTTGAGTCTTTGGCATTATAAGCAACTGTGCATCATGAGTGCCTGCACTGTTTGGGGCAGTATCTGCAGTGGAAGTAGGTGGTATTGTGTTATGTGTGACTGTGTTGTTTGGTTTGTTTGGGATTGTTTCTGCAGTGGAAGTAAAGACTATTGCATGAGAAGTGACTGCATTTCCTGGGGTTGTTTCTGCAATGGAAGCAGAGGCTATTGCATCATGAGTGACTGCACATCAT
Organism: Neoceratodus forsteri; assembly: GCA_016271365.2. Taxonomy (NCBI): domain Eukaryota; kingdom Metazoa; phylum Chordata; order Ceratodontiformes; family Ceratodontidae; genus Neoceratodus; species Neoceratodus forsteri. The sequence continues at coordinate 869,200,915 of CM028130.1, forward strand.
GAGTGGATGCACTGGTTGGGGTTGTTTCTGTGGTGAAAGTGGATGCTATTGCGTCAAGAGTGGCTGCATTGTTTGGTGTTATTTCTGCAGTGGAAGTAGATGTTATTCCATCATCAGTGACTGAACTGCTTGTAGTTCTTTTTGTAGTGTAAGTAGAAGTTGTTGCATCAACAGTGGCAACACTGTTTCGGGTTGTTTCTGCAGAGGAAGAAGAGGCCATTGTGTCACAGGTGTTTCTGCAGTAGGAATAGAGACTATTGCATCATAAGTGGCTGCACTGTTTGAGATTGTTTCTGCAAATTAAGTAGATGCTTTTGCATCATAAGTGACTGTTCTAGTTGGGGTAATTTCTCCAGAGGAAGTAGACACCATTAGTTCTTGGGTGACTGCACTGTTTGGGGTTGTTTCTCCAGTGGAAGTAGAGGCTATTGCATCATGATTAACTGCACTACTTGGGGTCATATCTCCAAGGGAAGTAGAGGCTATTGAATCATGAGTGATTGTGCATCATGAGTGGCTGCACAGTTTGGGGTTGTTTCTGCAGTGGAAGTAGATGCTATTACATCATGAGTGACTGCATTGTTGGGGTTAATTCTGCAGTGGAAGAAGATGATATTTCATCATGAGTGACTGTGCTGTTTGGGGTTGTTTCTGCAGCCTAAGTAGAGGCTATTGCATCATGAATGACTGCTCATCAAGAGTGTTTGCATTGTTTGGGGTTGTTTTTGCAGTGGAAGTCGAAGCTTTTGCATTATGAGCATCTGTGCATCATGAGTGGCTGCACTATTTGGGGTAGTTTCTGCAGTGGATGTACATGTTATTTCATTATGAGTGACTGCGTTGTTTGGGGTTGTTTCTGCAATGCAAGTAGAGACTATTGCATGAGGAGAGACTGCACCATGAGTAGCAGAGGCAGTATTTGGTGTTGTTTCTGCAGTGGAAGTGGATGCTATTCCATCAAGGGTGACTGCATTAGTTATTGTTATTTCTGCAGTGGACACAGATGTTATTTCATTATGAGTGACTGTGCTGTTTGTGGTTGTTTCTGCAGTGGAAGCAGAGCCTATTGCATCAAATGTGGCTGCAAAGTCTGGGTTTTTTTCTGCAGTGTAAGTAGAAGCTATTGCATCACACGTGACTGCACTGTTTTTATGTTGTTTCTGCAGTAGAAGTAGAGACAATTGCATCATAAGTGCCTGCACTCTTTGAGGTTGTTTCTAGACTATAGGTAGAGGTTATTGCACCATGAGTGACTGTGTTGTTCTGGTGTGTTTCCGCAGTGGAAGTAGATGATATTTCATCATGAGTGATTATGCTGTTTGGGGTAATTTCTGCATTGGAAGTACTGGCTATGGCATCATGAGTGACTGCATTGTTGGGGTTGTTTCTTCAGTGGAAGAATATGCTATTTCACCATGAGTGATTGTGCTGTTTGTGGATGTTTCAGCAGTGGAAGTAGAGGCTATTCCATCATGAGAGACTGCACTGCTTGGGGTTGTTTCTGCCGTGGAAGCAGAGGCTATTGCATCAAGAGTCGCTGTACAGTTTGGGGTTGTTTTGGTAGTGGAAGTAGTGACTATTGCACTATAAGTAACTGCAGTGGAGGTAGACACTATTGCATCATAAATGACTACTCTGTTTGGGGTTGTTTCTTCAGTGGAAGCAGAGGCTATTGGATCATGAGTGACTGTGCATCATGAGTAGCTGTACTGTTTGGGGTTGTTTCTGCAGTGGAAGTAGATGCATTTGCATTGTGAGTGACTTCACTGCATTGGGTTATTTCTGCAGTGGAAGTACATCCAATTGCATCATGGGTGACTCTGTTGTTTGTGGTTATTTAAGGAGTAAAAGTAGATGCTTTTGCATCATGAGAGACTGTGCTATTTGGGGTTCTTTTTGTAGTTGTAGTAGAGGCTACTGCATCATGAGTGACTGTGCACCATGAGTGACTGCACTGTTTAGGGTTCTTCCTGCAGTGGAAATAGAGGCTATTGCATCATGAGTGGCTGCACTCTCTGGGGATGTTTCTGCAGTGGAAGTAGAAGTTATTGCATCATGAGTGTGCATCATGAGTGGCTGCACTGTTTTGGATTGTTTCTGCAGAGGAAGTAGAGGCTATTCTGTCACAGGTGACTGCACTCATTTCCTTTTTCTGCAGTAGAAGTAGAAACTATTGCTTCATAAGTGGCTGCACTGTTTGACATTGTTTCTGCAGTTTAGGAAGATGCTAATGCATCATAAGTGACTGCTCTATTTGGGGTTGTTTCTCCAGTGGAAGTAGAGGCTATTGCATCATGATTAACTGCACTACTTGTGGTCATTTTTGCAGGGGAAGTAGAGGCTATTGCATAATGAGTGATTGTGCACGATGAGTGGCTGCACTGTTTGTGGTTCTTTCTGCAGTGCAAGTAGATGCTATTGCATCATGAATGACTGCATTGTTGAGGTTGTTTCTGTAGTGGAAGAAGATGATATGTCATCATGAGTGACTGTGTTGTTTGGGGCTGTTTCTGCAGTGGAAGTAGAGGCTATTGCATCATGAGTGACTGCACATCAAGAGTGTCTGCTCTGTTTGGGGGTGTTTCTGCAGTGGAAGTAGAGGCTATTGCACCAGACCTGGCTGCACTGTTTAGGGTTGTTTCTGCAGTGGAAGTAGAAGCTATTGCATTACAAGTGACTGCATTGTTTTTATGTTGTTTCTGCAGTAGAAGTAGAGACAATTGCATCATAAGTGGCTGCACTGTTTGAGGTTATTACTAGAGTATAGGTAGAGGCTATTGCACCGTGAGGGACTGCATTGTTCAGAGAGATTCTGCTGTGGAAGTTGATGTTTGTTCATCATGAGTGACTGGGCTTTTTGGGGCTGTTTCTGCAGTGGAAGTAGACCCTATTGGATCATGAGTGACTGTGCATCATGAGAAGCTGCACTGTTTTTTTTTTCTGCCATGGAAGTACATGCTATTGCATCATGGGTAACTGCGTTGTCTGTGGTTGTTTATGGAGTAAAAGTAGATGTTATTGTATCATGAGAGACTCTGCTGTTTGGGGTTGTTTCTGTCAGGGTAGTAGAGGCTGCTGCATCATGAGTGACTGTGAACCATGATTGACTGCACTGTTTGGGGTTCTTCCTGCAGTGGAAGTAGAGGCTATTGCATCAGGAGTGACTGTGTATCATGAGTGGCTGCACTGTTTGGGTTGTTTCTATAGTGGAAGTAGAGGCTATTGCATAATAAGTGACTGCACTGTTTGGGGTTGTTTCTGCATTGGAAGTATAGGCTATTGGATCATGAGTGACTGCACTGTTTGGGGTCCTTTTTGTAGCATTAGTAGAGGCTATTGCATTATGAGTGACTGTGCACCATGGGTGGCTGCACTGTTTAGGGTTCTTCCTGCAGTGGAAATAGAGTCTATTGCATCATGAGTGACTGCACTCTCTGGGGATGTTTCTGCAGTGAAAGCAGAGGATATTGTATCATGAGTGACTGTGCATCATGAGTGGATGCACTGTTTCAGGTTGTTCCTGCAGAGGAAGTAGAGGCTATTTTGCCACAGGTGACTGCACTATTATGGCTTGTTTCTGCACTAGAAGTAGAGACTATTGCATCATAAATGGCTGCACTGTTTGACATTGTTTCTGCAGTTTAGGTAGATGCTCTTGCATCATAAGTGACTGCTCTATTTGGGGTTATTTCTCCAGTGGAAGTAGAGGCTATTGGATCATGATTAACTGCACTGCTTGGGGTCATTTTTGCAGGGGAAGAAGAGGCTATTGCATAGTGAGTGATTGTGCACCATGAGTGGCTGCACTGTTTGTGGTTCTTTCTGCAGTGCAAGTAGATGCTTTTGCATCATGAATGACTGCATTGTTGGGGTTGTTTCTGCAGTGGAAGAAGATGCTATGTCATCATGAGTGACTGTGCTGTTTGGGGCTTTTTCAGCAGTGGAAGTAGAGGCTATTGCACCATGAGTGACTGCACATCAAGAGTGTCTACTCTGTTTGGGGGTGTTTCTGCAGTGGAAGTAGAGGCTATTGCACCAGACCTGGCTGCACTGTTTGGGGTTGTTTCTGCAGTGGAAGTAGAAGCTATTGCATTACAAGTGACTGCACTGTTTTTATGTTGTTGTTTCTGCAGTAGAAGTAGAGACAATTGCATCATAAGTGGCTGCACTGTTTGAAATTATTACTAGAGTATAGGTAGAGGCTATTGCACCATGATGAACTGCGTTGTTCGGGGAGATTCTGCTGTGGAAGTAGATGTTTGTTCATCATGAGTGAATGGGCTGTTTGGGGCTGTTTCTGCAGTGGAAGTAGACCCTGTTGGATCATGAGTGACTGTGCATCATGAGAAGCTGCACTGTTTCAGGTTTTTCTGCCATGGAAGTACATGCTGTTGCATCATGGGTAACTGCATTGTCTGTGGTTGTTTATGGAGTAAAAGTAGATGTTATTGTGTCATGAGAGACTGTGCTGTTTGAGGTTGTTTCTGTTGGGGTAGTAGAGGCTGCTGCATCATGAATGACTGTGAACCATGAGTGGCTGCACTGTTTGGGGTTCTTCCTGCAGTGGAAGTAGAGGCTATTGCATCAGGAGTGATTGTGCATCATGAGTGGCTTCACTGTTTGTGTTGTTTCTACAGTGGAAGTAGAGGCTATTGCATAATAAGTGACTGCACTGTTTGGGGTTGTTTCTGCATTGGAAGTATAGGCTATTGGATCATGAGTGACTGCACTGTTTGGGGTTCTTTCTGTAGCATTAGTAGAGGCTATTGTATTATGAGTGACTGTGCACCATGGGTGGCTGCACTGTTTAGGGTTCTTCCTGCAGTGGAAATAGAGTCTATTGCATCGTGAGTGACTGCACTCTCTGGGGATGTTTCTGCAGTGAAAGCAGAGGATATTGTATCATGAGTGACTGTGCATCATGAGTGGCTGCACTATTTCAGGCTGTTTCTGCGGAGGAAGTAGAGGCTATTTTGCCACAGGTGACTGCACTATTACGGCTTGTTTCTGCACTAGAAGTAGAGACTATTATATCATAAGTGGCTGCACTGTTTGACATTGTTTCTGCTGTTTGGTTAGACGCTATTGCATCATAAGTGACTGCTCTATTTGGGGTTATTTCTCCAGTGGAAGTAGTGGCTATTGGATCATGGTTGACTGCACCGCTTGGGGTTGTTTCTCCAGTGAAAGTAGAGGCTATTGCACCATGATTAACTGCACTACTTTGGGTCATTTCTGCAGGGGAAGTAGAGGCTATTGCATCATGAGTGACTACATTGCTGGGATTGTTTCTGCAGTGGAAGAAGATGCAATTTTATCATGAGTGTGCTGTCTGGGGTTGTTTCTGCAGTGGAAGTAGAGGCTATTGCATCATGAGTGACTGCACATCAAGCGTGTCTGCACTGTTTTGGATTGTTTCTGCTGTGGAAGTAGAGGGTATTGCACCAAATGTGGGATGCACTGTTTGTGGTTGTTTCTGCAGTGGAAGTAGAAGCTGTTGCATCACAAGTGACTGCACTGTTTTTATGTTGTTTCTGCAATAGAAGTAGAGACACTTGCTTCATAAGTGGCTACAGTGTTTGAGGTTGTTTCTAGAGTATAGGTAAAGGCTATTGCACCGTGAGGGACTGCGTTGTTCGGGGGGGGGGGATTCTGCTGTGGAAGTAGATGTTTGTTCATCATGAGTTACTGGGTGGTTTAGGGTTATTTCTGGCGGTGGAAGTTGAGGCTATTGCATCATCAGTGACTGAGCATCAGGAGTAGATGAACTGTTTGGGTTTGTTTCTTCAGTGGACATAGAGGCTACTGCATCACAAGTGACTTCACTGATTGGGGTTGTATCTGCAGTGGAAGTAGAGGCTATTGCATCATGAGTGACTGCACTCTTTGAGGTAGTTTCTGCACTGTAAGAAGAGGCTATTGGGTCATGCAAGACTGCATTGTTTGGGGTTGTTTCTGCAGTGAAAGTAGAGGGTATTGGATCATGAGTGAGTGTGCATCATAAGTAGCAGCACAGTTTGGGGTTGTTTCTGCTAGGGCAGTAGATGCTGTTTCATCATGAGTGACTGTGCTGTTTTGGGTTGTTTCTGCAGTGGAAGTAGGGGGTATTGCATCATTGGTGACTGTGCATCATGAGTGGCTGCACCGTATGGAGTACTTTCTGCAGTGGAAGTAGAGGCCACTGCATCACAATTGACGGCACTGCTTGGTGTTGTTTCTGCAGTAGAAGTAGAGGCTATTGGATCATGTGTGGCTGCATGGTTTAGGGTTGTTTCTGCAATGGAAGTAGATGCTATTGCATCATGAATAACTGTGTTGTTTGGGGTTGTTTTTGCAGTGGAAGTAGAGGCTATTGCATCATGAGTAACTGCACTGCTTGGGGATGTTTCTGCAGTGTAGGTAGAGGCTATTCCATCATGAATGTCTGCACTACTTGGGGTTGTTTCTGCAGCAGAGGTAGAGGCTATTGCATCTAGATTGGCTGCACAGTTTGTTTGTTTTTTTTTGCAGTGGAAGTAGAGGCTATTGCATCACAGGTGACTGCACTGTTACAGGTTGTCTCTGCAGTAAAATTGGAAACTATTGCACCATAAGTGGCTGCACTGTTTCAGCTTGTTTCTGTAGTGGAGGCAGAGGCTATTGGATCATGATTGACTGTGCACAGTGAGTAGTTGCACTGTTTAGGGTTTTTCTGCCGTGGAAGTACATGCTATTGCATCATGGGTAACTGCATTGCTTGTGGTTATTTATGGAGTAAAAGTAGATGCTATTGGATCATGAGAGACTGTGCAGTTTGCGGTTGTTTCTGTAGGGGTAGTAGAGGCTGCTGCATCATGAGGGACTGTGCATCATGAGTGGCTGTCCTGTTTGGGTTGTTTCTACAGTGAAAGTAGATGCTATTGCATAATGAGTGGCTGCACTGTTTGGGATTCTTCCTCCAGTGGAAGTAGAGGCTATTGCATCATGAGTGACTGTGCATCCTGAGTGGCTGCACTCTTTGGGGTTGTTTCTGCAGTGGAAGTAGAGGCTATTGCAACATGAGGGACTGTGCATCATGAGTGGCAGCCCTGTTTGGGTTGTTTCTACAGTGGAAGTAGGTGCTATTGCATCTTGAGTGACTGCACTGTTTGGGGTTATTCCTGCAGTGCAAGCAGAGGCTATTGCAACATGAGTGGCTGCATGGTTCAGGGTTGTTTCTGCAGTGGAAGTAGATGCTAATGCATCATGAGTGACTGTGCTGTTAGGGATTGTTTCTGCAGTGGAAGTAGAGGCTATTGAATCATGAGTGACTGTGCATAAAGAGTGTCTGCACTGTTGTTGATGTTTCTACAGTGGAGGTAGAGGCTATTACATCAAACGTAGCTGCACTGTTTTCAATTGTTTCTGCAGTGAAAGTAGAAGCTATTGCATCACAAGTGACTGCATTGTTATAATGTTGTTTCTGCATTAGAAGTAGAGTGCTTCATAAGTGGCTGCACTGTTTGAGGTTGTTTCTGCAGTATGGCTGCACTGTTTGAGGATGTTTCTGCAGTATAGGTAGAAGCTATTGCACCAGGACTGACTGCATTGTTTGGGGGTGTTTCTGCAGTGGAAGGAGAGGCTATTGGATCATGAATGACTGTGCATCATGAGTAGCTGCACTGTTTCGGGTTTTTCTGCCGTGGAAGTACATGCTATTGCATCATCGGTAACTGTGTTGTTTGTGGATATTTATAGAGTAAAAGTAGATGCTATTGCATCATGAGTTACTGTGCAGTTTGGGGTTCTTTCTGTAGCTGTAGTAGAGGCTACTGTATCATGAGTGTGCAACATGAGTGGCTGCACTGTTTAGAGTTCTTCCTGCAGTGGAAAGAGAGTCTATTGCATAATGAGTGACTGCACTCTCTGGGGAGGTTTCTGTAGTGGAAGTAGAGGCTATTGCATCATGAGTGAATGTGCATCATGAGTGGCTGCACAGTTTCAGGTTGTTTCTGCAGAGGAAGTAGAGGCTATTGTGTCACAGGTGACTGCACTGTTATGGCTTTTTTCTGCAGTAGAAGTAGAAACTATTACATCATAAGTGGCTGCACTGTTTGACATTGTTTCTGCAGTTTAGGTAGATGCTATTGCATCATAAGTGACTGCTCTATTTGGGTTATTTCTCCAGTGGAAGTAGAGGCTATTGGATCAGGGTTGACTGCGCTGCTTGGGGTTGTTTCTCCAGTGAAAGTAGAGGCTATTGCACCATGATTAACTGCACTACTTTGGGTCATTTCTGCAGGGGAAGTAGAAGCTATTGCATTATGAGTGACTGTGCACCATGAGAGGCTGCAATGTTTGGGGTTCTTTCTGCAGTGGAAGTAGATGCTATTGCATCATGAGTGACTGTGCTTTTTGGGATTGTTTCTGCAGTGGAAGTAGAGGCTATTGCATCATGAGTGACTGTGCTTTTTGGGGTTGTTTCTGCAGTGGAAGTAGAGGCTATTGCATCATGAGTGACTGTGCAACAAGTGTGTCTGCACTGTTTGGAGTTGTTTCTGCAGTTGAAGTACAGGATATTGCACCAAACATGGCTGCACTATTTTTATGTAGTTTCTGCCATAGAAGTAGAGACAATTGAATCATAAGTGGAAGCACTGTTTGAAGTTTTTTCTAGAGTATAGGTAGAGGCTATTGCACCATAATGGACTGCATTGTTCGGGGGGATTCTGCTGTGGAAGTAAACGTTTCTTCATCATGAGTGACTGGGCTGTTTGATGTTGTTTCTGCAGTGGAAGTAGACCCTATTGGATCATGAGTGACTGTGCATTATGAGTAGCTGCGCTGTTTTGGGTTTTTCTGTCATGGAAGTACATGCTATTGTATCATGGATAACTGCATAGTTTGTGGTTATTTATGGAGTAAAAGTAGATGCTATTGCATCATGAGAGACTGTGCTGTTTGGGGTTGTTTCTGTAGGGGTAGTAGAGGCTGCTGCATCATGAGTGACTGTGAACAATGAGTGACTGCAGTGTTTAGGGTTCTTCCTGTAGTGGAAAGAGAGGCTATTGCATCATGAGTGACTGAGCATCATGAGTTTCTACCCTGTTTGGGGTTGTTTCTGTGGTGGAAGTAGATGCTATTGCAAAATGAGGGACTGTGCATCATGAGTGGCTGCACTGTTAAGGTTGTTTCTACAGTGGAAGTAGATGCTATTGCATAACGAGTGACTGCACTGTTTGGGGTTGTTTTTGCATTGGAAGTATATGCTATTGCACCATGAGTGACTGCACTGTTTGGGGTTGTTTCTGCAGTGCAAGTACAGGCTGTTGCATCAAGAGTAGCAGTACTGTTCATGGTTGTTTCTGCAGTGGAAGTATATGTTAGTGCATCACGAGTGACTGCACTGTTAGGGATTGTTTCTGCAGTGGTAGTAGAGGCTATTGTATTATGAGTGACTGCATCATGAGTGTCTGCACTGTTTGGTGATGTTTCTACAGTGGAGATGGTTGCTATTGCATTAAACGTGGCTGCACTGTTTGTGGCTGTTTCTACAGTGGAAGTAGAAGCTATTGCAACACTAGTGACTGCACTGTTATAATGTTGTTTCTGTAGTAGAAGAAGAGACAAGTGCTTCATAAGTGGCTGCACAGCTTGAGGTTGTTTCTGCAGTATAGGTAGATGCTATTGCACCAGGACTGGCTGCATTGATTGGGGATGTTTCTGCAGTGGAAGGAGAGGCTACTGGATCATGAGTGACTGTGTTTTTTTGGTTCCTTTCTGTAGCGGTAGTAGAGGCTACTGCATCATTAGTGACTGTGCAGCATGAGTGGCTGCACTGTTTAGGGTTCTTTCTGCAGTGAAAATATGGCTATTGCATCATGAGTGACTGCACTTTCTGGGGATGTTTCTGCAGTGTAAGTAGAGGCTTTTGCATCATGAGTGACTGTGCATCTTGAGTGGCTGCACTGTTTTGAGTTGTTTCTGCAGAAGAAGTAGAGGCTATTGTGTCTCAGGTGACTGCATTGTTATGGCTTGTTTCAGCAGTAGAAGTAGAGACTATTGCATCATAAGTGGCTGCACAGTTTGACGTTGTTTCTGCAGTTTAGGTAGATGCTATTGCATCGTAAGCAACTGCTCTATTTGGGGTTATTGCTCCAGTGGAAGTAGATGCTATTGGATCATGGGTGACTGCACTGCTTGTGGTTGTTTCTCCAGTGGAACTAGAGGCTATTGCACAATGATTAACTGCATTACTTGGGGTCATTTCTGCAGGTTAAGTAGAGGCTATTGCATTATCAGTGATTATGCACCATGAGTGGCTGCACTGGTTGGTGTTGTTTTTCCAGTGGAAGTAGATGCTATTGCATCATAAGTGACTGCATTGTTGGGGTTGTTTCTGCAGTGGAAGAAGATGCAATTTCATCATGAGTGACTGTACTGTTTGGGGTTGTTTCTGCAGTGGACATAGAGGCTACTGCATCATGAGTGACTGCTCATCAAGAGTGTCTGCACTGTTTGGGGTTGTTTCTGCAGTGGAAGTAGAGGCTATTGCACCAAATGTGGCTGCACTGTTTGGGGTTGTTTCTGCATTGGAAGTAGAAGCTACTGCATCACAAGTGACTGCACTGTTTTTGTGTTGTTTCTGCAGTAGAATTAGAGACAATTGCATCATAAGTGGCTGCACTGTTTGATGCTGTTTCTAGAGTAGAGGTAGAGGCTATTGCACCATGAGGGAATGCGTTGTTCAGGGGGGATGCTGCTGTGGAAGTAGATGTTTGTTCATCATAAGTGATTGGCTGTTTAGGGTTATTTCTGCAGTGGAATTAGAGGCTATTGCATCATGAGTGACTGTGCATCAAGAGTAGATGAACTGTTTGGGGTTGTTTCTACAGTGGAAGTAGAGGCTACTGCATCATAAGTGACTTCACTGATTGGAGTTTTTTCTGCAGTGGAAGTTGAGACTATTGCATCATGAGAGGCTACACTGTTTGGGGTTGTTTTGGCAGTGGAGGTAGAGGCTATTGCATCATGAGTGACTCCACCATTTGTGGTTGTTTCTGCTGTGGAAATAGAAGCTACTGCATCATGACTGACTGCCCTCTTTGAGGTAATTTCTGCACTGTAAGCAGAGGCAATTGGATCATGCAAGACTGCATTGTTTAGGGTTGTTTCTGCAGTGAAAGGAGAGGCTATTGGATCATGAGTGAGTGTGCATCATAAGTAGCAGCACTGTTTGGGATTGTTTCTGCAGGGGCAGTAGATGCTGTTTCATCAGGAGTGACTGTGCTATTTGTGGTTGTTTCTGCAGTGGAAGTGGTGGGTATTGGATCATGGGTGACTGTGCATCATGAGTGGCTGGACCATTTGGAGTTGTTTTTGAAGTGGACGTAGAAGCTATTGCATCACAATTGACTGCACTGCATGGTGTTGTTCCTGCAGTAGAAGTAGAGACCATTGGATCATGTGTGGCTGCACTGTTTGGGGTTGTTTCTGCAGTGGAAGTAGAGGTTATTGCATCATGAGTGACTGTGCTTCATGAGTGACTGCACTGTTTGGGTTGTTTCTATGGTGGAAGTAGAGGTTATTGCATCATAAGTGACTTCACTGATTGTGGTTGTTTCTGCAGTGCAATTAGAGACTATTGCATCATGATTTTCTAAACAGTTTGGGGTTGTTTCTGCATTGGAGGTAAAGGCTATTGCATCATGAATGACTGTACCATTCTGGGTTGTTTCTGCTGTGGAAATTGAATCTATTGCATCATGAGTGACTGCACTTTTTTAGGTTATTTTGCAGTGTAAGCAGAGGCTATTGGATCGTGGGAGACTGCATTGTTTGGGGTTGTTTCTGCACCAGAAGTAGAGGCTATTGGATCATGACTGAGTGTGCATCATGAGTAACAGCACTGTTTGGGGTTGTTTCTGCAGGGGCAGTAGATGCTATTTCATCATGAGTGACTGTGCTGTTTGGGGTTGTTTCTGCATTGGAAGTAGGAGCAATTGCATCATGGGTGACTTGGCATCATTAGTGGCTGCACCGTTTGGAGTTGTATCTGCAGTGGAAGTAGAGGAAATTGCATCACAATTGGCTGCACAGTTTGGTGTGGTTTCTGCAGTAGAAGTAGAAGCTATTGGATCATGTGTGGCTGCACTGTTTGTGGCTGATTCTGCAGTGGAAGTAGAGGCTATTCAATCATGAGTGACTGCACTGCTTGGGGTTGTTTCTGCAGTGGAAGTAGAGGCTATTGCATCAAGAGTGGCTGCACTGTTTGGGGTTGTTTCTGCATTGGAGGTAGAGGCTATTGCATCATAAGTGACTGCTCTATTTGGGGTTATTATTCCAGTGGAAATAGAGGCTATTGGATCATGAGTGACTGCACTGTTTGGGGTTGTTTCTACTGTGGAAGTAGAGGATATTGCATCACGATTAACTGGACTACTTGGGGTCATTTCTGTAGTGGAAGTAGAGGCTATTGTATTATAAGTGATTGTGCATCATGATGGGTGCACTGTTTGGGGTTGTTTCTGCAGTGGAAGTAGATGCTATTGCACCATGAGTGACTGCACTGCTTGGGGTTGTTTCTGCAGTGGAGGTAGAGGCTATTGCATCAAGAGTGGTTGCACTGTTTATGGCAGTTTCTGCAGTGGAAGTATAGGTTATTGCATCACAGGTGACTGCACTGTAATGGGTTGTTTCTGCAGTAGAATTAGAACCTATTGCACCACAAGTAGCAGCAGTGTTTCAGCTTGTTTCTGCAGCAGAGGTAGAGGTTATTGCATATGAGTGACTGCTCTGTTTGGGGTTGTTTCTGCAGTGGAAGTAGAGGCTATTGGATCATGAGTGACTGTGCATCATGAGTAGCTGCACTGTTTCAGATTTTTCTGCCATTGAAGTACATGCTATTGCATTGTGGGTAACTGCATTGTTTGTGGTTATTTAGGGAGTAAAAGTAGATGTTATTTTTTGATTTAACAAGTTTTATTGGTTTGAGCACCAGTCAAAGTACATTAGATAGTACATGAACACACCAAAGTAATAGGTGCTAAAATACATACCACAACTTAAAACCCCCATCCCTACCCTCCCTCCCTGACTACACATTATCCAATATCTTTAGTATATCTCACCTATAATATGACAACGTGCTACTATGGCTTCCAAACTATCAGTAGAGTCTCCAGGCTACCCCAGAGAGAGAAATAAGCTTCTAATCTATTATGCATAGATGCAATGTGTCTTTCCAATTGTAATGCCTGGCCAATTTCCTTGTACCACTCCATTACATTAGGGGACTTATCTTCCATCCTATGCCTCATAATTATCAGCTTAGTTATCGCAGAGAAAAGTATCATATGTGCTTTCCTAACTTTGGGAATTTCACCTGGGAAATAATTTATTAAACAGACTTCAGGGGTAAATAAGGTCTTCAAACCAAGGATAGGATCTAAAGCGCTATTAACGGATTGCCATAAGGTCTGCAGGTAGGGGCACAACCACATCATATGATAAAGGGAGCTGATGTCCCCCTTGCATTTGCTGCATATGGAAGTATTTAATGTCCCAAACTTGAAGAGCTTAGCTGGCGTAAGATAGATATTCTGCATAATGTTAAAATGAACTAATCTGATTCTGTCCTGCTTTATGAATTTGTACATTGATAACCAGAGTTTCTTCCATAAATCAGGGTCCTCTGACACTCCTAGCTCTCTTACCCAATAAAAACAAACTCCTGATGGTAACCTACTGTCCCATGCCTGTAAAGTTTTGTATATATTAGAAACTGAGTGTGATTGGGAGGCTACCTTAAAAAGTGTAGCTAGATCTTTTCCTTCTGGATCCTTTGGAGGGAACCGGGAGAAAAAGGATGTAAGGGCCTTACTAACTTGAATATATTTAAAGGCTTCTTTATCTAATGCCTGGTTGATCTAAAGACTGATACCACTTCACTGCTAAGTATTTTTGGGCCTGATGAGAGGCCTTCAATGACCAACCCATGGGATTATTCTTAATTGACTTGGGGTGTGAGATGGCGAGGCATATAAGAGCGCCTCCAACGAACAATTCGCTTGGGAGGCTAAGTATTTTCTATAGAGAGCCACAAGGGAGATATTCTGAATTCCCACTCTCTTACTCCAAAAGGCCAGCTTGCTCATATGTTGTGCTAAATAATATAGAAAGAAAGAGGGGCATAAGACCTCCTCTGTGTTTCGGGCTGTCAACTTAGATAGGATCTATGTAATACCTTTCTTGTTCCATAAGAAAGTATTTACTATCCTTTGTAATTTAAGGAACCATGTTTTTGTCAAATAAGTGCCTAGCATACCAATGGGTACAGCATCCTTGGTAGGATGTTCATTTTAATTGTACTTAGCCTACCCCATAAAGAAATAGGAAGCAATCGCCATCTTTCCAAATCCCGGGCTATCGTTTTGACTAAGCTATCCAGGTTGTCTCTTATTATAGTACCAAAATCTCTAAAAATCTTGATTCCTAAATATACTATATGCTCGCCTCCAAGAGAGGCCAAGGAATGAGAGTTCTACCTTATTTACTCTACTATTTAAAGGTAAGACCTTAGTTTTAGCCCGATTTAGTTTATAAATGAGACTTTAGCATATTCCTCTATCTCACTTAGAATAGCTGGGACTGAAAGGCCTGGCCTCTCCACATGTAATAATATGTCATCTGCATACATGAGATGGAATATCTTACAGTGCCTATTTGGATCCTTTAATATTAATATTGCCTGCCAATCTAAGGATCAGAGGCTCCAAGTATATGTTAAACGGCAGGGGAGACAATGGACATCCCTGCCTTGTGCCCCGGGCTAGGTTGAAGGAGGGGGAAAATAAGCCATTGCACTTGGCTTTGGCAGTGGGGGAGGAATATAGGAATTGTATCCATCTTACGAATTCTTTGGGTAGTCCAATTGAGATTAAGGTAGCAAACAGAAAGTCCCAGGAGACTCTGTCAAACGCCTTTTTGGCATCCAGGGAGACCAACACCATTGGCGTGCTGGAGTCCCTGGACACTGAAATTAGATGCAACAATTTCCTCATATGATCTTGAGATGATCTTCCCATCATAAATCTGACTTGCTCGTGGCTTATGAGAGTACCCATAACTTTTGAGAGTCTATTTGCTAACACTTTTGCTAAAATGTTAATATCCGTGTTCAATAAAGATATAGGGGCGGTAACTGCTAAGACTTAGTGGATCTTTCCCTGGTTTTAAAATCAAGGATATTACAGCCTCCTGAAAACTTGGGTCTGATATCCCATTATCAGACCAATAGTTATACACATCTTTTAATACCGGTATTATTATAGACTGACAGGCTTTATAAAAGTTGCTCGGTAATCCGTCCGGCCCGGGTGATTTATCTGGAGGTAGCTTCTGAACTGCCTGCTGAATTTCTGCTAGGGATATTGGGGCACCTAAGAGGGCCACTTCTGCAGCTGTAATCTTAGGCAGACTTACAGAGCTAAGATAAGAGTCTATTCCTTCGCTAGTGGGGCGCAGGACTGGGTCTACTGTATAAAGATCTTGAAAATAAGATCCAAACAATTTCGCAATTTCCCTGAGGGTCAGTGCAAACTTGACCATTTTGCCCTGTATAGATTCCTGCAATAAATTGTGAAGCCTCTACTTGATGGATACGCATAGCTAGTAACTTACTTGCCCTTTCCCCCATCTCTAGGTATTTAAATTTGGTTCTTTGCAGGGCCAACTCTGCTTTTTGAGATACCAGCCCTGTGTATTGAGCTTGCAGTTGATGTAGTCTAGTCCACATCTCTACCGGTGATGAACGGGATAGACTATGTTCCAGGCTTTTAATGGATACAAGAAGATCCTCCATTTGCACCCTCTGATGCCTAACTCTATTGGAAGCCATTTTTATGAACTCCCCCCTCAAAGAGCATTTCAAAGCTGCCCAAATGAAGTAATATTTAGTCACTGATCCTTGATTTCTGCTAAGGAAAGAGGCAATGAAATCCACAATGTATTCTAAAGAGGTTTTGTCTCGCAGTAACTGGCTATTCAACCGCCATTGTGGAGATCTCTTACCTCCTGCACTTAGTCCATATTCCATGCTGACTGGTGCATGATCAGACAACACACTAGCTGATATTTCTACCTGAGAGACTCCGGGCAATGCAAAAGAGCTTATGAGTAGGTAGTCAATTCGAGAATATGTTCTATGCACTGTAGAAAAAAGGGTATATTGCCTTTCTGAGGGGTTAAGAACTCTCTATACATCCACAAGCACAACACTGCTTATAAGTTCCTTTATTGCCTTTGTGCTGGAGACAATCCCCTTTTACACATCAGACCTATCTAAATCTGTTTGAAGCACTAAATTCCAATCACCTCCCAGTATAGTACATTTTGGCGGATTGGTCGACACAACATTAAGTAAATTTACAAAAAAGGATGGGGAATCACTATTAGGGCCGTAAATAGAGCCCAAAAGAACCGGACAGGATTCCAGCGAGCCATGGATTATTGTATATCGGCCTTCTGGGTCCCAAATTTCTTGAGTCATTTTAAAGGGGATGTTCCTCGCTAATAATATGGCTATCCCTCTTTTATTCGTGGTTGCCCCGACCCAAAAACTTGCCCAACCCATGACTTCCTAAAAAGGATTACATCTTCCGTCTTCAAATGCGTTTCTTGCAAGAAAACTATTTGTGCTCCCAACTGCCAACAAATGCTTCAAAATTATTTGCCTTTGACCCATTCTTTGCCTTTGATATTCCAACTTACAAAACGGTAACAACTATCCATGTTCTACAATGGCAGCTTGGAATGTCACAATACAACCCTAATTGAAAGAGCTAGGATATACTTAGGCATACTTTGGACCGCCACATATTGATAGTGTGTAGTCTTAAACCCACCCCCAGAGTAACACCTACTAGTTATTAACCTCATAACTCGTATAACCAACTTCAAAACAAAACCCCAGTTCTGATTTACTGCACTCCAAAATCCCATATGCCACATGATTTATACTTAGCATAACCAGCCTAACAGTTTGTTCCCCAAGCCCCCACACCTGTCCCTCTGAATATGTAGCTGAGAAAGTATAATACCTTGATACAAACAGTTCTAGCCTAACAGTATTTTTCTATACCTTGTAAGCTCTAAACTTAACCCTACTAAATACTAACATTTGACAACCTTAAAACTTTAACATGCATATCACTATTCTATTTAAAATGCTCATTTTAATACAGTGATAACTTAATTGGGGACTATAACTGGATCTGCACATACAGGTCATTAATTAAATCCTACCATAAACACAAAGCAAATAGCCCCTTAAAACATAACCTTTGATAGAGAGCTAGGAGGAAAAGAGAGGTAGGGAGAAAAGTCCTTAGAATTCCCTTGCCTAGGAATTACATAACGCCCTAAACAGCCTCTTTGATTTAAACCTATTGTAAACCAAATTCGCACTCTAAGGCTGCTGAGTGTAAATAAATTCGTTGCCTCTATTAGATTTCTTATGCCCACACATCTAATTAAATCAAGCATTGAGATCATTCTCGGAAACCATTCTGACTCCCATTCAGTTCTTGCTATTGTAATACGCCCACTCCTGAGCGTATACGAAACCATGCATCAGTCCGTGCCGTAACATTGTCCAACTTAATTGACCAGTTCTGCGATATGGGAGTGAAAAATTAAAGCAGGAACGCAAGTCTCCAATTATCCTCAGCCGAGATCGTCTAGTTTGGCAGATCCTCACTCTTGCCGGCATATCACTCGCATCTCCCTCTGAACCGAGGAATTCTACAAAGCCAGATTCCCCTCCTTTGCTCAAACACATTTCCTCGCTATACAATGCACACTCCCAAGAAGTCCAGTAACTCAAACATCAATTTGCATCATTGCCTCGCTTGTTTAGTTAGAAAATCCACTCACAAAAAAGCACTCTAAAAAACTGTCTAGGTAATTACTTTCGAAACCTGCCACGACTGCTGGTCCGAACATCGGCTAAAATTATGCCTCTGCTGCGTACTCAGAGAATTCTGCCAGTCTCATTTATACAGTTCTGGGTAAATTTCCTTTAGCCCTATCAATGCTTGTGCTGAAGAGATGTATGACAACCATTTTTCCTCATGCCTGACCATTAATGTAGCAGGGTATTTAACACTGAATGCCTTAGCTGCAGCCACTAATTTAGAGACCAGGGGGTGAAGTTCCTGCCACCGCATTCACACCAAATAAGGGAGATCCTGTGCTATATGGATTTTCCTACCCTCCCATGTCACTTCATTCATTTCTTTAACTTTGGACAAAATATGTTGTTTGTCCAAAAAATTTAAAAGTTTAAATATCATTGGTCTGGGTGGCTGGCCCAAGGTTGGTGGAGGACGCAGAGCTCGATGCGTTCTTTCAATTATGTATTTTCCTCCGTGCGGTGGTGGTCCAGCTAATTTAAAACAGAGCTTCTGCAGAAATAGTATAGCTGCGTTCCGGAATCCCGATAACAACTAAGTTGTTTCTCCTACTGCGTCCCTCCAGGTCCTCCAATTTCTCTTCTAGTTTCTTTATTCTTCATGCCACATTCACATTCTCCAAACCATTTTTATCTTGTTTCTTCTCTAGGGAAATTATTCAACTTTCGGAGTCTCCGACTCTTCTTGTTAGGGATTCAACTGAGGTTTGAATTTTTTGAAGATCCTCTGATATGGAAGCGATCGCTGTTTGTAGCGGTTTCATAACTTCTAAGAATTTCTCCTCTGAAAGGGCTGCTGCTATTTCGGGCATATTCAGTAGACTGATGGCTTGCTGTTTAGGCCTTTTCACGGCCTTGTCCTTTTCTGGAGTACGCGGTGGAGAGTGCCTTGGTGGTGCTTTTTTCATATAGACATCCATTTTGCACTCAGGCTAGATTTTCCAAGGTAGGTAGGCTCTCTTCCTGCACAGAAATTAAGACGATGGAGTTTACTGTTATAAGTATTTGCCAGGAAATCTGCAGGTGTAGAACAGAGCTCCAGGGAACTGCTGCTTCAGCTTAGGCTGCCATCATGTGACCAGCTCAAAAGTAGATGCTATTGCATCATGATAGACTTTGCTGTTTGGGGTTGTTTCTGTAGGGATAGTAGAGACTGCTGCATCATGAGTGACTGTGAACCATCAGTGGCTGCACTGTTTGGGGTTGTTTCTGCAGTGGAAGTAGATGCTATTGCAACATGAGGGACTGTGCATCATGAGTGGCTGTACTGTTTGGGTTGTTTCTACAGTGGAAGTACATGCTATTGCATAATGAGTGACTGCTTTGTTTGGGGTTGTTTCTGCTTTGAAAGTCTAGGCTATTGCATCATGAGTGGCTGCACTGTTTGGGGTTGTTTCTGCAGTGGAAGTAGATGCTAATGCATCATGAGTGACTAAACTGTTAGGGTTTGTTTCTGCAGTGGAAGTATAGGCTATTGTATCATGTATGACTGCACATCAAGAGTGTCTGCACTGTTTGGCGATGTTTCTACAGTGGAGGCAGAGGTTATTACATCAAACATGGATGCATTATTTTGCATTGTTTCTGCAGTGGAAGTAGAATCTATTGCATCACAAATGACTGCACTGTTATAATGTTGTTTCTGTAGTAGAAGTAGAGACCAGTGCTTCATGATTGCTTGCACTGTTTGAGGTTGTTTCAGCAGCATGGGTAGGGGGCAATTGCACCAGGACTGGCTGCATTGTTTGGGGGTGTTTCTGCAGTGGAAGGAAAGGCTATTGGATCATGAGTGACTGTGCACCATGAGTAGCTGTACTGTTTTGGGTTTTTTGACTGTGGATGTACAAGCTATTGCATCGTGGGTAACTGCATTTTTTTGTGGTTATTTATGGAGTAAAAGTAGACGCTATTGCATCATGCGAGACTGTGCTGTTTGGGGTTGTTTCTGTAAGGGTACTAGAGGCTGCTGCATCATGAGTGACTGTGAACTGTGAGTGGCTGCACTGTTTGGGGTTCTTCCTGCACTGGAAGTAAAGGCTATTGCATCGTGAGTGACTGAGCATCATGAGTGGTTGTGCTTTTTGGGGTTGTTTCTGCAGTGGAAGTGGATGCTATTGCAACATGAGGGACTGTGCATCATGAGTGGCTGCACTGTTTGGGTTGTTTTTACAGTAGAAGTAGATGATATTGTATAATGAGTGACTGAACTGTTTGGGGTTGTTTCTGCATTGGAAGTATAGGCTATTGCATCATGAGTGACTCCACTGTTTGGGGATGTTTCTGCAGTGCAGGTAGAGGCTATTGCATCATGAGTGGCTGCACTGTTTGGGGTTGTTTCTGCAGTGGAAGTAGATGCTAATGCATCATGAGTGACTGAACTGTTTGAGAATGTTTCTGCTGTGGAAGAATAGGCTATGGTATCTTGAGTGACTGTGCATCAAGGGTGTCTGCACTGTTTGGTGACGTCTCTTCAGTGGAGGTAGAGGCTATTACATCAAACGTGGTTGCACTGTTTGGGGTTGTTTCTGCAGTGGAATTAGAAGCTATTGCATCACTAGTGACTGCACTCTTATCATGTAGTTTCTGCAGTAGTAGCAGATACCTGTGCTTCATAATTAGCTGCACTGTTTGAGGTTGTTTCTGCAGTGTAGGTAGAGGCTATTGTATCAGGACTGACTGCATTGTTTGGGGGTGTTTCTGCACTGGAAGGAGAGGCTATTTGATCATGAGTGACTGTGTATCATGAGTAGCTGCACTGTTTCTGATTTTTCAGCCATGGAAGTACATGCTATTGCATCATGGATAACTGTGTTGTTTGTGGTTATTTATGGAGTAAAAGTAGATGCTATTGCACCATGAGAAACTGTGCTGTTTGGGGTTGTTTCTGTAAGGGTAGTAGAGGCTACTACATCATGAATGACTGTGAACCATGAGTTTCTACACTGTTTGGGGTTCTCCCTGCAGTGGAAGTAGAGGCTATTGCATCATAAGGGACTGTACTCTTTGGGGATGTTTCTGCAGTGGAAGTAGAGGCCATTGCATCATGAGTGACTGTGCATCATGAGTAGCTGAACTGTTTGGGGTTGTTTCCACAGTGGAAGTAGAGGTTTTTGCATTATGAGCAACTGTGCATCATGAGTGGCTGCACTTTTTATGGTAGTTTCTGCAGTGGAAGTAGAGGCTATTGCATCACAGGTGACTGCACTGTTATGGGTTGTTTCTGCAGTAGAATTAGAAGCTATTGCACCACAAGTGGCAGCAGTGTTTCAGCTTGTTTCTGCAGTGGAGGTAGAGGCTATTGCATGATAAGTGACTGCTCTGTTTGGGGTTGTATCTGCAGTGGAAGTAGAGGCTATTGGATCATGAGTGACTGTGCATCATGAGTAGCTGCACTGTTTCGGGGTTTTTCTGCCATTGAAGTACATGCTATTGCATTGTGGGGAACTGCATTGTTTGTGGTTATTTAGGGAGCAAAAGTAGATGCTATTGCATCATGATAGACTTTGCTGTTTGGGGTTGTTTCTGTAGGGATAGTAGAGGCTGCTGCATCATGAGTGACTGTGAACCATCAGTGGCTGCACTGTTTGTGGTTGTTTCTGCAGTGGAAGTAGATGCTATTGCAACATGAGGGACTGTGCATCATGAGTGGCTGCACTGTCTGGGTTGTTTTTACAGTGGAAGTAGATGCTATTGCACAATGAGTGACTGCACTGTTTGGGGTTGTTTCTGCTTTGAAAGTATAGGCTATTGCACCATGAGTGGCTGCACTGTTTGGGGTTGTTTCTGCAGTGGAAGTAGATGCTAATGCATCATGAGTGACTGAACTGTTAGGGATTGTTTCTGCAGTGGAAGTATAGGCTATTGTATCATGTATGACTGCACATCAAGAGTGTCTGCACTGTTTGGCGATGTTTCTACAGTGGAGGTAGAGGTTATTACATTAAATGTGGATGCACTGTTTGGCGTTGTTTTTGCAGTGGAAGTAGAAGCTATTGCATCACAAGTGACTGCACTGTTATAATGTTGTTTCTGTATTGCTTTATGAGCAACTGTGCATCATGAGTGGCTGCACTTGGGTAGTTTCTGCAGTGGAAGTAGGTGCTGTTGCATTATGAGTGACTGCGATGTTTGGGGTAGTTTCTGCAGTGGAAGTAGAGACTATTGCATAAGGAACAACTGTGAACCATGAGTGGCTGCACTGTATGGGGTGTTTCTGCAGTGGAAGGAGAGGCTATTGGATCATGACTGACTGTGCATCATGAGTAGCTGCACTGTTTCAGGTTTTTCTGCAATGAAAGTATGTGCTATTGAATCATGGGTAACTGCGTTGTTTGTGGTTGTTCATGGAGTAAAAGTAAATGCTATTGCATCATTAGAGACTGTGCAGTTTCGGGTTGTTTCTGAACAGGTATTAGAGGCTACTGCATCAAGAGTGACTGTGAACCATGAGGGGCTGCAATGTTTGGGGTTCTCCCTGCAGTGGAAGTAGAGGCTATTGCATCATGAGTAGCTAAACTGTTTGGGGTTGTTTCTACAGTGGAACTAGAGGGTTTAATAATATGAGCAACTGTTCATCATGAGTGGCGGCACTGTTTGGGGTAGTTTCTGCAGTGGAAGTAGAGACTATTGCATGAGGAGCAACTGCACTGCTTGGGGTTGTTTCTGCAATGGAAGTGGAGGCTATTGCATGATGAGTGACTGCATCATGAGTACCAGATGCACTATTTGATGTTGTTTCTGCACTGGAAGAGGATGCTATTCCATTAAGAGTGACTGTGTTGTTTGGTGTTATTTCTGCAGTGGAAGAAAATATTATTTCATTATGAGTGACTGTGCTGTTTGGGTTTTTTTTTTTTGCAGTGCAAGTAGAGGCTATTGCATCATGAGTGACTGCGCATCATGAGTAGATGCCCTGTTTGGGGTTGTTTCAGCTGTGGAAGTGGATGCTATTGCATCAAGAGTGACTGCGTTGTTTGGTGTTTTTCTGCAGTGGAAGTAGAAGTAATTCCATCATGAGTGACTGAACCGCTTGTGGTTCTCTCTACAGTGGAGGTAGAGGTTATTGCATCAAGAGTGGCTGCACTGACTGGGGTAGTTTCTTCAGAGGAAGTAGAAGCTATTGTGTCACAGGTGACTGCACTGTTATGGCTTGTTTCTGGAGTAGAAGTAGAGGCTATTGCATGATAAGTGACTGCTCTGTTTGGGGTTGTTTCTGCAGTGGAAGTAGAGGCTATTGGATAATGAGTGACTGTGCATCATGAGTAGCTGCACTGTTTCAGGTTTTTCTGCCATTGAAGTACATGCTACTGCATCGTGGGTAACTGCATTGTTTGTGGTTATTTTGGGAGTAAAAGTAGATGCTGTTGCATCATGATAGAATTTGCTGTTTGGGGTTG
The DNA here is from genome assembly GCA_016271365.2 of Neoceratodus forsteri. NCBI lineage: Eukaryota > Metazoa > Chordata > Ceratodontiformes > Ceratodontidae > Neoceratodus > Neoceratodus forsteri. The sequence continues at coordinate 869,224,240 of CM028130.1, forward strand.
TTTCTGTAGGGATAGTAGAGGCTGCTGCATCATGAGTGACTGTGAACCATCAGTGGCTGTACTGTTTGGGGTTCTTCCTGCAGTGGAAGTAAAGGCTATTGCACCATGAGTGACTGAGCATCATGAGTGGCTGTGCTTTTTGGGGTTGTTTCTGCAGTGGAAGTAGATGCTATTGTGATGTGAGGGACTGTACATCATGAGTGACTGCAGTGTTTGGGTTGTTTCTACAGTAGAAGTAGATGACATTGTATAATGAGTGACTGCACTGTTTGGGGTTGTTTCTGCATTGGAAGTATAGGCCATTGCATCATGAGTGACTCCACTGTTTAGGGTTGTTTCTGCAGTGCAGGTAGAGGCTATTGCATCATGAATGGCTGCACTGTTTGGGGTTATTTCTGCAGTGGAAGTAGATGCTAATGCATCATGAGTGACTGAACTGTTTGGGAATGTTTCTGCTGTGGAAGAATAGGCTATTGTATCTTGAGTGTCTGTGCATCAAGGGTGTCTGCACTGTTTGGTGACATCTCTTCAGTGGAGGTAGAGGCTATTACATCAAATGTGGTTGCACTGTTTGGGGTTGTTTCTGCAGTGGAATTAGAAGCTATTGCATCATAAGTGACTGCACTCTTATCATGTAGTTTCTGCAGTAGAAGTATATACCTGTGCTTCATAATTGGCTGCACTGTTTGAGGTTGTTTCTGCAGTATAGGTAGAGGCTATTATATCAGGACTGGCTGCATTATTTGGTGGTGTTTCTGCACTGGAAGGAGAGGCTATTTGATCATGAGTGACTATGCATCATGAGTAACTGCACTGTTTCTGATTTTTCAGCCATGGAAGTACATGCTATTGCATCATGGATAACTGCGTTGTTTGTGGTTATTTATGGAGTAAAAGTAGATGCTATTGCACCATGAGAAACTGTGCTGTTTGGGGTTGTTTCTGTAAGGGTAGTAGAGGCTACTGCATCATGAGTGACTGTGAACCATGAGTTTCTGCACTGTTTGGGGTTCTACCTGCAGTGGAAGTAGAGGCTATTGCATCATAAGGGACTGTACTCTTTGGGGACATTTCTGCAGTGGAAGTAGAGGCCATTGCATCATGAGTGACTGCGCATCATGAGTAGCTGAACTGTTTGGGGTTGTTTCCACAGTGGGAGTAGAGGCTTTTGCATTATGAGCAACTGTGCATCAGGAGTGGCTGCACTGTTTATGGTAGTTTCTGCAGTGGAAGTAGAGGCAATTGCATCACAGGTGACTGCACTGTTATAGGTTGTTTCTGCAGTAGAATTAGAAGCTATTGCACCACAAGTGGCAACAGTGTTTCAGCTTGTTTCTGCAGTGGAGGTAGAGGCTATTGCATGAAAGTGACTGCTCTGTTTGGGGTTGTTTCTGCAATGGAAGTAGAGGCTATTGGATCATGAGTGACTGTGCATCATGGGTAGCTGCACTGTTTCAGGTTTTTCTGCCGTTGAAGTACATGCTATTGCATTGTGGGGAACTGCATTGTTTGTGGTTATTTAGGGAGTAAAAGTAGATGCTATTGCATCATGATAGACTTTGATGTTTGGGGTTGTTTCTGTAGGGATAGTAGAGGCTGCTGCATCATGAGTGACTGTGAACCATCAGTGGCTGCACTGTTTGTGGTTGTTTCTGCAGTGGAAGTAGATGCTATTGCAACATGAGGGACAGTGCATCATGAGTGGCTGCACTGTTTGGGTTGTTTTTACCATGGAAGTAGATGCTATTGCATAATGAGTGACTGCACTGTTTGGGGTTGTTTCTGCTTTGAAAGTATAGGCTATTGCATCATGAGTGGCTGCACTGTTTGGGGTTGTTTCTGCAGTGGACGTAGATCCTAATGCATCATGAGTGACTGAACTGTTAGGGATTGTTTCTGCAGTGGAAGTATAGGCTATTGTATCACGTATGACTGCACATCAAGAGTGTCTGCACTGCTTGGCGATGTTTTTACAGTGGAGGTGGAGGTTATTACAGCAAACATGGATGCACTGTTTGGCATTGTTCCTGCAGTGGAAGTAGAAGCTATTGCATCACAAGTGACTGCACTGTTATAATGCTGTTTCTGTATTGCTTTATGCACAACTGTGCATCATGAGTGGCTGCACTTGGGTAGTTTCTGCAGTGGAAGTAGGTGCTATTGCATTATGAGTGACTGCGATGTTTGGTGTAGTTTCTGCAGTGGAAGTAGAGACTATTGCATAAGGAGCGACTGTGAACCATGAGTGGCTGCACTGTATGGGGTGTTTCTGCAGTGGAAAGAGAGCCTATTGGATCCTGACTGACTGTGCATCATGAGTAGCTGCACTGTTTCGGGGATTTCTTCAATGAAAGTACATGCTATTGAGTCATGGGTAACTGCGTTGCTTGTGGTTGTTCATGGAGTAAAAGTAGATGCTATTGCATCTTTAGAGACTGTGCGGTTTCAGGTTTTTTCTGAATGGGTAGTAGAGGCTACTGCATCAAGAGTGACTGTGAACCAAGAGGGGCTGCAATGTTAGGGGTTCTCCCTGCAGTGGAAGTAGAGGCTATTGCATCATGAGTAGCTAAACTGTTTGGGGTTGTTTCTACAGTGGAACTAGAGGGTTTTACAATATGAGCAACTGTTCATCATGAGTGTCGGCACTGTTTGGGGTAGTTTCCACAGTGGAAGTATATGCTATTGCATTATGAGTGACTGAGATGTTTGGGGTTGCTTCTGCAATGGAAGTACAGACTGTTGCATGAGGAGCAACTGCACTGCATGGAGTTGTTTCTGCAATAGAAGTGGAGGCAATTGCATGATGAGTGACTGCATCATGAGTAGCAGATACACTATTTGATGTTACTGCAGTGGTAGTGGATGCTATTGCATCAAGAGTGACTGTATTGTTTGGTGTTATTTCGGCAGTGGAAGAAGATGTTATTTCATTATGAGTGACTGTGCTGTTTGGGGTCATTTTTGCAGTGGAAGTAGAGGCTATTTCATTTTGAATGACTGCACATTATGAGTAGATGCACTGTTTGGTGTTGATTCTGCAGTGGAAGTGGATGTTATTGCATCAAGAGTGACTGCGTTGTTTGGTGTTATTTCTGCAGTGGAAGAAGATGTTATTTAATTATGAGTGACTGTGCTGTCTGGGGTTGTTTTTGCAGTGGAAGAAGAGGCTATTGCATCATGAGTGAATGCGCATCATGAGTAGATGCACTGTTTAGGGTTGTTACTGCTGTGGAAGTGGATGCTATTGCATCAAGAGTGACTGCGTTGTTTGGTGTTATTTCTGCAGTGGAAGTAGAGGTTATTGCATCAAGAGTGGCTGCACTGACTGGGGCAGTTTCTTCAGAGGAAGTAGAAGCTATTGTGTCACAGGTGACTGCACTGTTATGGCTTGTTTCTGGAGTAGAAGTAGAGGCTATTGCATGACAAGTGACTGCTCTGTTTGGGGTTGTTTCTGCAGTGGAAGTAGAGGCTATTGGATAATGAGAGACTGTGCATCATGAGTAGCTGCACTGTTTCAGGTTTTTCTGCCGTTGAAGTACATGCTATTGCATCATGGGTAACTGCATTGTTTGTGGTTATTTTGGGAGTAAAAGTAGATGCTATTGCATCATGATAGACTTTGCTGTTTGGGGTTGTTTCTGTAGGGATAGTAGAGGCTGCTGCATCATGAGTGACTGTGAACCATCAGTGGCTGTACTGTTTGGGGTTCTTCCTGCAGTGGAAGTAAAGGCTATTGCACCATGAGTGACTGAGCATCATGAGTGGCTGTGCTTTTTGGGGTTGTTTCTGCAGTGGAAGTAGATGCTATTGTGATGTGAGGGACTGTACATCATGAGTGACTGCACTGTTTGGGTTGTTTCTACAGTAGAAGTAGATGACATTGTATAATGAGTGACTGCACTGTTTGGGGTTGTTTCTGCATTGGAAGTATAGGCCATTGCATCATGAGTGACTCCACTGTTTAGGGTTGTTTCTGCAGTGCAGGTAGAGGCTATTGCATCATGATAACTGCGTTGTTTGTGGTTATTTATGGAGTAAAAGTAGATGCTATTGCACCATGAGAAACTGTGCTGTTTGGGGTTGTTTCTGTAAGGGTAGTAGAGGCTACTGCATCATGAGTGACTGTGAACCATGAGTTTCTGCACTGTTTGGGGTTCTCTCTGCAGTGGAAGTAGAGGCTATTGCATCATAAGGGACTGTACTCTTTGGGGACATTTCTGCAGTGGAAGTAGAGGCCATTGCATCATGAGTGACTGCGCATCATGAGTAGCTGAACTGTTTGGGGTTGTTTCCACAGTGGAAGTAGAGGCTTTTGCATTATGATCAACTGTGCATCATGAGTGGCTGCACTGTTTATGGTAGTTTCTGCAGTGGAAGTAGAGGCTATTGCATCACAGGTGACTGCACTGTTATGTGTTGTTTCTGCAGTAGAATTAGAAGCTATTGCACCACAAGTGGCAGCAGTGTTTCAGCTTGTGTCTGCAGTGGAGGTAGAGGCTATTGCATGATAAGTAACTGCTCTGTTTGGGGTTGTTTCTGCAATGGAAGTAGATGCTATTGCAACATGAGGGACTGTACATCATGAGTGACTGCACTGTTTGGGGTTGTTTCTGAAGTGCAAGTAGTGGCTATTGCATAATGAGTGACTGCACTGTTTGGGGTTATTTCTGCTTTGAAATTATAGACTATTGCATCATGAGTGACTGCACTGTTTGGGGTTGTTTCTGCAGTGAAGGTAGATGCTAATGCATCATGAGTGATTGAACTGTTAGGGATTGTTTCTGTAGTGGAAGTATAGGCTATTGTATCATGAGTGACTGCCCATCAAGAGTGTCTGCACTGTTTGGCAATTTTTCTACAGTGGAGGTAGAGGCTATTACATCAAATGTGGTTGCACTGTTTGGGGTTGCTTCTGCAGTGAAAGTAGATGCTATTGCATCACAAGTGACTGCACTATTATAATGCTGTTTCTGCAGTAGAAGTAGAGACCAGTGCTTCATAACTGGTTGCACTGTTTGAGGTTGTTTCTGCAGCATAATTAGAGGCTATTGCACCAGGACTGGCTGCATTGTTGGGGGGGGGGGTTCTGCAGTGGAAGGAGAGGCTTTTGGATCATGAGTGACTGTGCATCATGAGTAGCTGCACGGTTTCGGGTTTTTCGACCATGGATGTACATGCTTTTGAATCATGGGTAACTGCGTTGTTTGTGGTTATTTACTGAGTTAAAGTAGATGCTATTACACCTTGAGAGACTGTGCTGTTTGGGGTTGTTTCTGTAGGGGTTCTATAGGCTGCTGCATTATGAGTGAATGTGAACCGTGAGTGTCTGTACTGCTTGGGGTTCTTTCTGCAGTGAAAGTAGAGGCTATTGCATCATGAGTGACTGCAATCTTTGGGGATGTTTCTGCAGTGGAAGTAGAGACTATTGCATCATGAGTGACTGCGCATCATGAGAAGCTGAACTGTTTGGGTTTGTTTATACAGTGGAAGTAGAGACTTTTTCATTATGAGCAACTGTGCATCATGAGTGGCTGCACTGCCTGGGGTTGCTTCTGCTGTGCAAGTAGAGACTATTGCATGAGGAGTGACTGCACTGCTGAGGGTTGTTTCTGCAATGGAAGTGGAGGCTATTGCATGATGAGTGACTGCATCATGAGTAGCAGATGTACTATTTGGGGTTGTTTCTGCAGTGGAACTGGATGCTATTGCATCAAGAGTGACTGCATTGTTTGGTATTATTTCTGCAGTGGAAGAAGATGTTATTTCATTATGAGGGACTGTGCTGTTTGGGATTGTTTTTGCAGTGGAAGTAGAGGCTATTGCATCATGAGTGACTGTGCATAATAAGAAGATACAGTGTTTGGGTTTTTATCTGCAGTGGAAGTGGATGCTATTGTATCAAGAGTGACTGCATTGTCTGGTGTTATTTATGCAGTGGAAGTAGCTGTTATTCCATCGTGAGTGACTGAACTGCTTGTGGTTCTTTCTGCAGTGAGGTAGAGGTTGTTGCATCAATAGTGGCTGCACTGATTGGGGCTGTTTCTTCAGAGGAAGTAGAAGCTATTCTGTCACAGGTGACTGCACTGTTATGCCTTGTTTCTGCAGTAGAAGTAGAGACTATTGCATCATAAGTGGCAGCACTGTTTGAGGTTGCTTCTGCAGTTTAGGTAGAGGCTTATGCATCATAAGTGACTGCTCTATTTGGGGTTATTTCTCCAGTGGATGAAGAGGCTATTGTATCTTGGGTGACTGCACTGTTTGGGGTTGTTTCTCCAGTGGAAGTAGAGGTTATTGCATCATGATTAACTGGACTACTTGGGGCCATTTCTGTCTGGGAAGTAGAGGCTATTGCATTATGAGTGACTTTGAATCATGAGTGGCTGCACTGTTTGGGGTCCTTCTTGCAGTGGAAGTAGAGGCTGTTGCATCATGAGAGACTGTGCATCATGAGTGGCTGCACTCTTTGGGGTTGTTTCTGCCGTGGAAGTAGATGCTATTGCATAATGAGTGACTGCACTGTTTGTTGTTGTTTCTGCATTAGAAGTATAGGCTATTGCATCATGAGTGACTGCACTGCTTGGTGTAGTTTCTGCAGTGCAAGCAGATGCTATTGCATCATGAGTGGCTGCACTGTTTGGGGTTGTTTCTGCAGTGGAAGTAGATGCAATTGCAACATGAGGGACTGCATGGTTTGGAGTTGTTTCTGCTTTGAAAGTATAGGCTATTGCATTTTGAGTGACTGCACTGTTTGGGGTTGTTTCTGCAGTGCAAGTACCGGCTATTGCATCATGAGTGGCTGCTCTGTTTGGGGTTGTTGCTGCAGTGGAATTATATGCTAATGAATCATGAGTGACTGAACTGTTAGGTATTGTTTCTGCAGTGGAAGTATAGGCTCTTGTATCATAAGTGACTGCTCATCAAGAGTGTCTCCACAGTTTGACGATGTTTGTACAGTGGAGGTAGAGGCTATTACATCAAACTTGGCTGCACTGTTTGGGGTTGTTTCTGCAGTGGAAGTAGACGCTATTGCATCACAAGTGACTGCACTGTTCTAATGTTGTTTCTGCAGTAGAAGTAGAGACTAGTGCTTCATAATTGGTTGCACTGTTTGAGTTTGTGTCTGCAGCATAGGTATAGGCTATTGCACCAGGACTGGTTGCATTGTTTAGGCGTGTTTCTGCAGTGGAAGGAGATGCTATTGGATCATGAGTGACTGTGCATCATGAGTAGCTGCACTGTGTCTGTTTGTTTTGCTGAGAAAGTACATGCTATTGCAGCATGGGTAACTGCGTTGTTTGTGGTTATTCTTTGAGTAAAAGTAGATGTTACTGCATCATGAGAGACTGTGTTATATGGGATTGTTTCTGTAATGGTAGTAGAGGCTATTGCATCATGAGTGACTGTGAACCATGTGGGGCTGCATTGTTTGTGGTTCTCCCTGCAGTGGAAGTAGAGGCTATTGCATCATGAGTAGCTGAACTTTTGGGGTTGTTTCTACAGTGGAAGTAGAGGCTTTTGCACTATGAGCAACTGTGCATCATGAGCGGCTGCACTGTTTGGGGTATTTTATGCAGTGGAAGTAGATGCTATTGCATTATGAGTGACTGTGATGTTTGAGGTTGCTTCTGCAGTCGAAGTAGAGACTATTGCATGAGGAGAGACTGCACTGCTTGGGGTGGTTTCTGCAATGGAAGTGGAGGCTATTGCATGATGAGTGACTGCATCATGAGTAGCAGATGCACTATTTGGTGTTGTTTCTGCAGTGGAAGTGAATGCTATTGCATCAAGAGTGACTGCATTGTTTGGTGTTATTTCGGCAGTGGAAGAAGATGTTATTCCATCATGAGTGACTGAACTGCTTGTGGTTCTTTCTGTAGTGGAGGTAGAGGCTATTGCATCATGAATGGCTGCACTGCTTGGGGTTGTTTCTTCAGAGGAAGTAGAACCTATTGTGTCACAGGTGACTGCACTGTTATGGCTTGTTTCTGCAGTAGAAGTAGAGACTATTGCTTCATAAGTGGCTTCACTGTTTGGAGTTGTTTCTCCAGTTGAGGTAGAGGCTATTGAATCAAGATTAACTGAACTACTTTGGGTAATTTCTGTAGGGGAAGTAGAGGCTATTGCATTATGAGTGATTGTGCATCCTGATGGGCTGCACTGTTTGGGGTTGTGTTTGCAGAGGAAGTAGATGCTATTGCATCATGAGTGACTGCATTGTTGGGGTTGTTTCTGCAGTGGAAGAAGATGCTAATTTCATCATGAGAGACTGTGCTGTTTGGGTTGTTTCTGTAGTGGAAGTAGAGGCTATTGTACCATGAGTGACTGCACTGCTTGGGGTTGTTTCTGCAGTGGAGGTAGAGGCTATTGCATCAAAGTGGCTACACAGTTTGGGGTTGTTTTTGCAGTGGAAGTAGAGGTTATTGCATCACAGCTGACTGAATTGTTTTGTGTTATTTCGGCAGTGGAAGAAGATGTTATTCCATCAAGAGTGACTGAACTGCTTGTGGTTCTTTCTGCAGTGGAGGTGGAGGTAGAGGTTATTGCATCAATAATGGCTGCACTGCTTGGGGTTGTTTCTTCAGAGGAAGTAGAACCTATGCTTTTGCACAATGAGTGACTGCACTGTTTGTGGTTGTTTCTGCATTAGAAGTATAGGCTATTGCATCATGAGTGATTGCACTGCTTGGGGTTGTTTCTGCAGTGCAAGCAGAGGCTATTGCATTATGAGTGACTGCACTGTTTGTGGTTGTTTCTGCAGTTGAAGTAGATGTAATTGCAACATGAGGGACTGTGCATCATGAGTGGCTGCACTGTTTGGGTTGTTTCTACTGTGAAAGTAGATGCTATTTCATAATGAGTGACTGCACTGTGTGGGGTTGTTTCTGCTTTGAAAGTACAGACTATTGCGTCATGAGTGACTGCACTCTTTGGGGTTGTTTCTGCAGTGCAGGTAGAGGCTATTGCATCATGAGTGGCTGCACTATTTGGGGTTGTTTCTGCAGTGGAAGTAGATGCTAATGAATCATGAGTGACTGAACTGTTAGGTATTGTTTCTGCAGTGGAAGTATAGGCTATTGTATCATAAGTGACTGCACATCAAGAGTGTCTCCACTGTTAGGCGATGTTTCTACTGTGGAGGAAGAGGCTATTTCATCAAATGTGGCTGCACTATTTTGGGTTGTTTCTGCAGTGGAAGTAGAAGCTCTTGCACCACAAGTGACTGCATGGTTATAATGTTGTTTCTGCAGTAGAAGTAGAGACCAGTGCTTCATAATTGGTTGCACTGTTTGAGGTTGTTTCCGCAGCATATGTAGAGGCAATTGCACCAGGACAGGCTGCATTGTTTGGGGGTGTTTCTGCAGTGGAAGGAGAGGCTATTGGATCGTGAGTGACTGTGCATCATGAGTAACTGCACTTTTTTGGGTTTTTCGACTGTGGAAGTACATGCTTTTGCATCATGGGTAACTGCATTGTTTGTGGTTATTTATGAAGTAAAAGTAGATGCTATTGCATAATGAGAGACCGTGCTGTTTGGGGTTGTTTCTGTAGGGGTACTAGAGGCTGCTGCATCATGAGTGACTGTGAACCATGAGTGGTTGCACTGTTTGGGGTTCTTCCTGCAGTGGAAGTAAAGGCTATTGCATCATGAGTGACTGTGCATCATGAGTGGCTGCACTGTTTGGGTTGTTTCTACAGTGGCTATTGCATATGGAGTAACTGCACTGATTGGGGTTGTTTCTGCATTGGAAGTATAGGCTACTGCATCCTGAGTGACTCCACTGTTTGGGGTTGGTTCTGCAGTGCAAGTAGAGTCTATTGCACCATTAGCGGCTTCACTGTTTGGGGTTGTTTCTACAGCAGAAGTAGAAAATAATGCATCATGAGTGACTGAACTGTTAGGGAATGTTTCTGCAGTGGAAGTATAGGCTATTGTATCTTGAGTGACTGTGCATCAAAAGTGTCTGCACTGTTTGGCAATGTCTCTTCCGTGGAGGTAGAGGCTATTACATCAAGTGTGGCTGCAAAGTTTGGGTTTGTTTCTGCAGTGGAAGTAGAAGCTGTTGAATCACAAGTGACTGCACTGTTATAATGTTGTTTCTGCAGTAAAAGTAGAGACCTGTGCTTCATAATTGGCTGCACTGTTTGAGGTTGTTTCTTCAGTATAGGTATAGACTATTGCACCAGGACTGGCTGCATTGTTTGGGGGTGTTTCAGCAATGGAAGGAGAGGCTATTGGATCATGAGTGACTGTGCATCATGAGTGGCTGCACTGTTTGGGGTTGTTTCTGCAGTGGAAGTACATGCTATTGCAACATGAGGGACTGTGCATCATGAGTGTCTGCACTGTTTGGGTAGTTTCAACAGTGGAAGTAGATGTTATTCCATCATGAGTAACTGAACTGCTTGTGGTTCTTTCTGCAGTGGAGGTAGAGGTTATTGCATCAACAGTGGCAGCACTGATTGGGGATGTTTCTTCAGAGGAAATAAAAGCTATGGTGTCACAGGTGACTACACTGCCATGGCTTGTTTCTGCAGTAGAAGTACAGACTATTGCATCATACAGTAAGTGGCTGCACTGTTTGAGGTTGTTTCATCAGTTTAGGGAGAGGCTGTTGCATCATAAGTGACTCCTCTATTTGGGGCATTTCTCCAGTGGAAGTAGAGGCTATTGGATCATGGTTGACTGCACTGTTTGGGGTTGTTTCTCCGGTAGAAGTAGAGTCTATTGCATCATTAGTGACTGCGCAGTTTGGGGTTATTTCTGCATTGGAAGTAGAAGCTATTGCATCATAAGTGGCTGCACTGTTTGGGGTTGTTTCTGTAGTGGAAGCAGAGGCTTTTGCACCATGTGTGACTCTGCATCATGTGTGACTGCACAGTTTGAAACATAGAAACATAGATTTTGATGGCAGATAAGGACTGCTTGGCCCACCCAGTCTGCCCATTTCCCTACCTATTGGATAAGCTGCAGATCCTGGTTAACCAGCAGCCGACTTCTTCCTACCCCCAACCCCTAGAATTGCCTTATGACTGTCCCATGCATGCTTGAATTCCACCACTGTTTTTGACTCCACAACCTCCTCTGGAAGGCAGTTCCATGCATCCACAACCCTCTCTGTGAAAAAATACTTCCTCAAATTACCTCTGAGCCGCCCCCCTTCTATCTTCAAATTGTGCCCCCTTGTTCTTGCACACCTCTTTTTGAAAGATGCTACCCTCTTGGACTTTATTGATTCCCTTGAGATACTTGAAAGTTTCTATCATGTCCCCCCTCTCCCTCCTTTCCTCGAGGCTATACATATTCAGCTCCTTAAGTCTCTCTTCATATGTCTTCTGGTGCAGACCCTGCACCATTTTAGTTGCCCTGCTCTGGACAGCCTCCATCCTGTCTATGTCCTTGTGGAGATTGGGTCTCCAGAACTGCACGCAGTACTCCAGATGGGGTCTCACCAACTGTCTGTACAGAGGGACACTAACTTCCTGTTTTCTACTGGTGATGCCTCTCCCTATGCATCCCAGTATCCCCCCAACCCTCCTTGCTGCCCTCTCACATTGTTTGCCCACCTTTAGGTCATCTGATATGACTACCCCCAGGTCCCTTTCCATTTTTGTTGTTGTTAGTATCTCACCCCCCATTGTGTACTCTTCCCCTTGGTTTTTGTTTCCCAGGTGCATTACCTTGCACTTATTAGCATTGAATCTAAGCTGCCATACATTTGGCCATTCCTCTAACCTTGCCAAGTCCCTTCTCATCCTTTGCCCACCTGTGCATCAACTCTATTGCAGATCTTTGTGTCATCTGCAAAGACATACTTTTCCTTCCAGTCCCTCTACAATGTCACTTATAAAGACATTGAAGAGGACCGGTCTAATACTGAAGCCTGTGGTACCCCACTAGTAACCCCTTTCAGAGTGGACTCCCATTTACTATTACCTCTGTGTCCTATTCTCCAGCCAATTCTTTACCCAGGCTGTCATCTTGGGACCCACTCCCAGGCTGGCTAACTTGTATATTAATCTTTGTGTGGGACTGTGTCAAATGCCTGCTAAAAGTTTAGGTAGGCCATGTCCACAGCCCTCCCTGATCTACTACTTTGGTCACCCAGTCAAAGAAATCTATCAGATTTGTCTGGCATGACCTTCCCACTGTGAATCCATGCTGTCTTGGGTCCTGAGCCCCTCTGGCCTCTAGATACTCAACAATTCTTTCCTTCAGAAGTGATTCCGTCATTTTCCCTACCACTGAGGTTAAACTAACAGGTCTGTACTTTTCTGCTTCTGTCTTGCTCCCACTTTTGTGAAGGGGAATCACATTTGCCCTTCTCCAGTCCTCAGGTACCACCCCATCCTCCCATGATTTGTTAAAGAGGGTAGTCAGTGGTGTCACTAGTTCTACCCTTAGTTCTTTTAGAATTCTGGGATGAATCCCATCAGGCCCCATTGCTTTGTCCACCTTCAGTTTTAAGAGTTCTTTCAGAACCCTTTCTTGTGTAAATGGGCTGGTATCAACTTCTGTATCCAGAGTGTTTCTACTGTTTGTTTTAAGTACCTCCCCACTTCCTTTGTAAATACTGAGCAAAATATTTGTTTAGTATCTCTGCCTTTCACAGCCACCTCTGCCCACCCTCCCTCCCTCCTCTTTATTAAGCCTCACTAGCTCTCCCTTGGTCTTCCTTCACTCCCTGATGTACCTATAAAAGGTTTTATCCCCCTTCTTAACTGAGTTGGCTATCTTTGTCTCAGTTTGGGCCTTTGCTGTTCTGACTGCCTTCCCAGCTCCCTTTTGCTTTAACTGATACAGTTCCCTGTCCTGCTCCTTCTGTGATTCCTTGTACTTCCTGAATGCTTTCTTTTTCTCTTGAACCTTCACTGCCACTTGCTTTGAGAACCATAGTGGTTTCTAACATCATTTCATTTTGTTAATTTGCTTCACACAAAGGTGTGTTATCTCTGTGATGGCAGTTTTTATTATTCCCCATTGTTCTTCCACCCCTCCTTCCTACCCATTTGCTAGTGCATTCCTTAGGCACTCACCCATTTTGGCAAAGTCAGTCCTCCTAAAGTCCCGTACTTTTGCCTTTGTATGGCTTGACTCTATTGCTGTGTTTATTGTGAACCATACTGTTCGATGGTAGCTAGTTCCCAGATGGCTACCCACTTCTACATCTGTGATCCTCTCTTTATCTCCATTTGAGAGAACCAGGTCTAAGATTGCTCCCTCTTGAGTGGGCTCCAATACTAGTTGTCTAAGGCATGCCCTTGTAGGGCATCTAGAATAACCCCACTCTTTGAAGTGGCTGCTGCAACTGCACTCCAGTTAACATCTGGCATATTCAGATCACTCATCAGCAATATCTCCCCTTTTTCTGCCATTCTAAGTATTCTTCCTATCATTATCTTGTCCATTTTGTCCTCCTGAGAAGGGGGTCTGTATACAACCCCTGTGTGGATTGTGGTGCCATTGCCGGTCTCCAAATTTACCCACAGTGCTTCTTCTCCTCCCTGTTTTCCATTTTGTTCTGTTGCTTTGATTCCTTACCTTATGTAAAGAGCTACTCCTCCTCCTCTTTTACCCTCCCTGTCCCTCCTGTAGATAGTGTATCCTAGTGTATGCTTCTGCAGTGGAAGGAGAGGCTATTGCATTTTGAGTGACTGCACTGCTTGGGGTTGTTTCTGCAGTGGAAGTAGAGATTATTGCAACATGAGTGGTTGCACTGTTTGTGGTTGTTTCTGCAATGAAGGTAGAGGCTATTGCATCATGAGTGACTGCATTGCTTGGGGTTGTTTCTGTGGCATAAGTAGAAGTTTTTGCATTATGAGTGACTGTGCATCATGAGTGGCTATGTGGTTTGGGCTTGCTTCTGCAGTGGAGATAGATGCTGTTGCATTATGAGTGACTGCATTGTTTCTGATTGCTTCTGCAGTTGAGGTAGAGGCCATTGTATCATGAGTGACTGCACTGCTTGGGGTTGTTCCTGCCACTAAAGTAGGGACTATTGCATCATGAGTGACAGTGCATCTTGAGTAGCTGCACTGTTTGGGGTTGTTTCAGCAGTGGAAGTAGATGATATTGGAACATGAGTGAGTGTGCATCAAGAGTGGCTGCACTGTTTGTGGTTGTTTCTACAGTGGAAGTAGATGTTATTGGATCACGGGTGACTGCACTGTTTGGTGTTGTTTCTGCAGTGGAAGTAGATGCTATTGCATCATGAGTGACTGTGTTGTTAGGGGTTATTTATAAAGTGGAAGTAGATGCTATTGCATGATAAGTGACTTCATCATGAGTAGCAGTTGCACAATTTGGTGTTTGTGCAGTGGACGTGGATGCTATTGCATCAAGAGTGACTGTGTTGATTGGGGTTGTTACTGCAGTGGAAGGAGATGTTATTTTATCATGAATGACTGTGCCTTTTGGGGTTGCATCTGCTGTGGAATTAGAGGCTGTTGCATCACAAGTAACTTCACTGTTTAGGGTTATTTCTGCAGCGGAAGTAGAGGCTATTACATCATGAGTGACAGTGCATCATGAGTGGCTCCACTGTTTGGGGTTGTTTCTACAGTGGAAGTAGAGGCTATTGAATAATGTGTGGCTGCACTGTTTGGGTTGTTTCTGCAGTCGAAGTAGATGCTATTGCATCATGAGTGACTGCATTGTTTGAGTTGTTTCTGTGGCATAAGTAGAAGTTTTTGAATCATGAGTGACTGTGCATCATGAGTGGCTATGTGGTTTGGGCTTGCTTCTGCAGTGGAGATAGATGCTGTTGCATTATGAGTGACTGCATTGTTTCTGATTGCTTCTGCAGTTGAGGTAGAGGCCATTGCATCATGAGTGACTGCACTGCTTGGGGTTGTTCCTGCCACTAAAGTAGGGACTATTGCATCATGAGTGACAGTGCATCTTGAGTAGCTGCACTGTTTGGGGTTGTTTCAGCAGTGGAAGTAGATGATATTGGAACATGAGTGAGTGTGCATCAAGAGTGGCTGCACTGTTTGTGGTTGTTTCTACAGTGGAAGTAGATGTTATTGGATCATGGGTGACTGCACTGTTTGGTGTTGTTTCTGCAGTGGAAGTAGATGCTATTGCATCATGAGTGACTGTGTTGTTAGGGGTTATTTATAAAGTGGAAGTAGATGCTATTGCATGATGAGTGACTGTGCGGTTTGGGGTTGTTTTTGAAGTGGTAGTAGAGGCTACTGCATCATGAGTGACTGTGCATCATGAGTGGCTGTGTGGTTTGGGCTTGCTTCTGCAGTGGAAATAGATGCAGTTGCATTATGAGTGACTGCATTGTTTCTGGCTGCTTCTGCAGTTGAGGTAGAGGCTACTGTATCATGAGTGACTGCATTGTCTGGGGTTGTTTGTGCAGTGGAGGTAGGGGCTATTGCATCATGAGTGGCTACAATGTTTGGGGTTTGTGTCTGCAGTGGAAGCAGAGGCTATTGCACCATGTGTTACTGTGCTTCATGATTGGCTGCACTGTTTGGGGTTGTTTCTGCAGTGGAAGTAGATGCTATTGCAACATGAGTGACTGTGCATCATGAGTGGCTGCACTGTTTGTGGTTGTTTCTACAGTGGAAGTAGATGCAATTCCATAATGAGTGACTGCACTGTTTGGGGTTGTTTCTGCAGTTGAAGTAGAGGTTATTGCATTATGAGTGGCTGCACTGTTTGGGGATGTTTCTGCAGTGGAAGTGGATACTATTGCATCATGAGTGACTGCACTGTTAGTGGTTGTTTCTGCTGTGGAACTAGAGGTTTTTGCATTATGAGTGACTCAGCATCATGAAAGACTGCACTGTTTGGGGTTGTTTCTGCAGTGGAAGTAGATGCTATTGCAACATGAGTGACTGTGCATCATGAGTAGCTGCACTGTTTGTGGTTGTTTCTACAGTGGAAGTAGATGCAATTCCATAATGAGTGACTGCACTGTTTGGGGTTGTTTCTGCAGTTGAAGAAGAGGTTATTGCATTATGAGTGGCCGCACTGTTTGGGGATGTTTCTGCAGTGGAAGTGGATACTATTGCATCATGAGTGACTGCACTGTTAGGGGTTGTTTCTGCTGTGGAACTAGAGGTTTTTGCATTATGAGTGACTCAGCATCATGAAAGGCTGTACTGTTTGGGGTTGTTTCTGCAGTGGAAGTAGAGACTGTAGCATGATAAGTGACTGCACTGCTTGGGGTTGTTTGTTCAGTAGAAGAGGTGATTGCATGATAAGTGACTTCATCATGAGTAGCAGTTGCACAATTTGGTGTTTGTGCAGTGGACGTGGATGCTATTGCATCAAGAGTGACTGTGTTGCTTGGGGTTGTTACTGCAGTGGAAGGAGATGTTATTTTATCATGAATGACTGTGCCTTTTGGGGTTGCATCTGCTGTGGAATTAGAGGCTGTTGCATCACAAGTAACTTCACTGTTTAGGGTTATTTCTGCAGCGGAAGTAGAGGCTATTACATCATGAGTGACAGTGCATCATGAGTGGCTCCACTGTTTGGGGTTGTTTCTACAGTGGAAGTAGAGGCTATTGAATAATGTGTGGCTGCACTGTTTGGGTTGTTTCTGCAGTCGAAGTAGATGCTATTGCATCATGAGTGACTGCATTGTTTGAGTTGTTTCTGTGGCATAAGTAGAAGTTTTTGAATCATGAGTGACTGTGCATCATGAGTGGCTGCACGGATGGGGTTGCTTCTGCAGTGGAAATAGATGCCGTTGCATCATGAGTAACTGAATTGTTTGGGGTTGCTTTTGCAGAGGAAGGAGAGGCTATTGCGTTATGAGTGACTGCACTGCTTGGGGTTGTTTCTGCAGTGGAAGTAGAGATTAGTGCAACATGAATGACTGCACTGTTTGGGATTGTTTCTGCAGTGGAGGTAGAGGCTATTGCATCATGAGTGACTGCATTGCTTGGGGTTGTTTCTGCAGTGGAAGTAGGGGCTGTTGCATCATGAGTGACTGTGCATCATGAGTAGCTGCACTGTTTCAGGTTTTTCTGCCATAGAGGTAGATGCTACTGGAACATGAGCAACTGTGCATCATGATGAGTGGCTGCACTGCTTGTGGTTGTTTCTGCAGTGGAAGTAGTTGCTATTGCATCATGACTGACTGTGTTGTTAGGGGTTATTTATGGAGTGGAGGTAGATCCTATTGCATAATGAGTGACTGTGTGGCTTGGGGTTGTTTTTGTAGTGGTAGTAGAGGCTACTGCATCATGAGTGACTGTGCATCATGAGTGGCTGCACTGTTCGGGGTTCTTCCTGCAGTGGAAGTAGAGGCTATTGCACCATGAGTGACTGCACTTTGGGGTTGTTTCTGCAGTGGAAGCAGAGGATATTGCATCATGTGTGACTGTGCAGCATGAGTGGCTGCACTGTTTGTGGTTGTTTTTGCAGTGGAAGTAGATGCAATTGGAACTTGAGTGAGTGTGCATCATGAGTGGCTGGACTGTTTGTGGTTGTTTCTACAGTGGAAGCAGATGCTATTCCATAATGAGTGACTGCACTGTTTGGGATTGTTTCTGCAATTGAAGTAGAGGCTATTGCATCATGAGTGGCCGCACTGTTTGGGGATGTTTCTGCAGGGGAAGTGGATACTATTGCATCATGAGTGACTGCACTGTTAGGGGTTGTTTCTGCTGTGGAACTAGAGGTTTTTGCATTACGAGCGACTCAGCATCATGAAAGGCTGTACTGTTTGGGGTTGTTTCTGCATGATAAGTGACTGCACTGCTTGGGGTTGTTTGTTCTGTAGAAGAGGAGGTGATTGCATGATGAGTGACTGTATCATGAGTAGCAGTTGCACAATTAGGTGTTGTTTGTGCAGTGGACGTGGATGCTATTGCATCAAGAGTGACTGTGTTGCTTGGGGTTGTTACTGCAGTGGAAGGAGATGTTATTTCATCATGAATGTCTGTGCCTTTTGGGGTAGCATCTGCTGTGGAATTAGAGGCTGTTGCATCACAAGTAACTTCACTGTTTAGGGTTATTTCTGCAGCGGAAGTAGAGGCTATTACATCATGAGTGACAGTGCATCATGAGTGGCTCCACTGTTTGGGGTTGTTTCTACAGTGGAAGTAGAGGCTATTGAATAATGTGTGGCTGCACTGTTTGGGTTGTTTCTGCAGTCGAAGTAGATGCTATTGCATCATGAGTGACTGCATTGTTTGAGTTGTTTCTGTGGCATAAGTAGAAGTTTTTGAATCATGAGTGACTGTGCATCATGGTGGCTGCACGGATGGGTTGCTTCTGCAGTGGAAATAGATGCCGTTGCATCATGAGTAACTGAATTGTTTGGGGTTGCTTTTGCAGAGGAAGGAGAGGCTATTGCGTTATGAGTGACTGCACTGCTTGGGGTTGTTTCTGCAGTGGAAGTAGAGATTATTGCAACATGAATGACTGCACTGTTTGGGATTGTTTCTGCAGTGGAGGTAGAGGCTATTGCATCATGAGTGACTGCATTGCTTGGGGTTGTTTCTGCAGTGGAAGTAGGGGCTGTTGCATCATGAGTGACTGTGCATCATGAGTAGCTGCACTGTTTCAGGTTTTCTGCCAGAGGTAGATGCTACTGGAACATGAGCAACTGTGCATCATGATGAGTGGCTGCACTGCTTGTGGTTGTTTCTGCAGTGGAAGTAGTTGCTATTGCATCATGACTGACTGTGTTGTTAGGGGTTATTTATGGAGTGGAGGTAGATCCTATTGCATAATGAGTGACTGTGTGGCTTGGGGTTGTTTTGTAGTGGTAGTAGAGGCTACTGCATCATGAGTGACTGTGCATCATGGTGGCTGCACTGTTCGAGGTTCTTCCTGCAGTGGAAGTAGAGGCTATTGCACCATGGTGACTGCACTTTGGGGTTGTTTCTGCAGTGGAAGCAGAGGATATTGCATCATGTGTGACTGTGCAGCATGAGTGGCTGCACTGTTTGTGGTTGTTTTTGCAGTGGAAGTAGATGCAATTGGAACTTGAGTGAGTGTGCATCATGAGTGGCTGGACTGTTTGTGGTTGTTTCTACAGTGGAAGCAGATGCTATTCCATAATGAGTGACTGCACTGTTTGGGGTTGTTTCTGCAATTGAAGTAGAGGCTATTGCATCATGAGTGGCCGCACTGTTTGGGGATGTTTCTGCAGGGGAAGTGGATACTATTGCATCATGAGTGACTGCACTGTTAGGGGTTGTTTCTGCTGTGGAACTAGAGGTTTTTGCATTACGAGCGACTCAGCATCATGAAAGGCTGTACTGTTTGGGGTTGTTTCTGCATGATAAGTGACTGCACTGCTTGGGGTTGTTTGTTCTGTAGAAGAGGAGGTGATTGCATGATGAGTGACTGTATCATGAGTAGCAGTTGCACAATTAGGTGTTGTTTGTGCAGTGGACGTGGATGCTATTGCATCAAGAGTGACTGTGTTGCTTGGGGTTGTTACTGCAGTGGAAGGAGATGTTATTTCATCATGAATGTCTGTGCCTTTTGGGGTAGCATCTGCTGTGGAATTAGAGGCTGTTTCATCACAAGTAACTTCACTGTTTGAGGTTGTTTCTGCAGTGGAAGTAGAGGATGTTACATCATGAGTGACCGTGCATAATGAGTGACTCCACTGTTTGGGGTTGTTTCTACAGTGCAAGTAGATACTATTGCATCATGAGTGACTACACTGTATGGGGTTGTTTCTGCTGTGCAACTAGAGGTTTTTGCATTATGAGAGACTGTGCATCATGAGTGGCTGCACTGTTAGGGGTTGTTTCTGCAGTGGAAGTAGAGACTATTGCATGATATGTGACTGCACTGCTTGGGGGTGTTTCTGCAGTGGAAGTGGAGGCTATTGCATGATGAGTGACTGCATCATGAGTAGCAGTTGCCCTATCTGGTGTTGTTTGTGCAGTGGATGTGGATGCTATAGCATCAAGAGTGGCTGTGTTGTTTGGAGATATTACTGCTGTGGAAGTAGATGTTATTTCATCATGAATGACTGTGCATCATGAGTGGCTCCACTTTTAGGGGTTGTTTCTAGAGTGGATGTAGATTCTATTGCATAATGAGTGGCGGCACTGTTTGGGTTGTTTCTGCATTGGAAGTAGAGGCTTGTGCATGATGAGTGACTGCACTGTTTTG
The DNA here is from genome assembly GCA_016271365.2 of Neoceratodus forsteri. Classification (NCBI taxonomy): domain Eukaryota; kingdom Metazoa; phylum Chordata; order Ceratodontiformes; family Ceratodontidae; genus Neoceratodus; species Neoceratodus forsteri. Next base: position 869,244,344 of record CM028130.1, read on the forward strand.
AGTAATTTCTGCAGTGGAAGTAAAGGCTTTTGCATCATGAGTGACTGCATTGTTTTGATTGTTTCTGCTGTTGAAGTAGATGCTGTTGCGTCATAAGGGACTGCATAGTATGGGGTTGTTTCTGCAGTGTAAGTAGATGTTTTTGCATCATGAGTGACTGTGCATCATGATTGGCTGCTCACTTTAGGGTTGTTTCTGCAGTGAAAGTAGATGCTGTTGCATAATGAGTGACAACATTGTTTGGGTTTGATTCAGCAGTTGAAGTTGAGGCTATTGCATCATGAGTGGCTGCACTGCTTGGGGTTGGTTCTGCAGTGGAAATAGGTACTATTGCATCGTGAGTGACTGCACTGTTTGAGGTTGTTTCTGCTGTGGAACTAGAGGTTTTTGCATGATGAGTGACTGTGCATCATGATTGGCTGCTCACTTTAGGGTTGTTTCTGCAGTGAAAGTAGATGCTGTTGCATGATGAGTGACAACATTGTTTGGGGTTGATTCAGCAGTTGAAGTTGAGGCTATTGCATCATGAGTGGCTGCACTGTTTGGAGTTGTTTCTGCAGAGGAAGTAGATGCTATTGCATCATGAGTGACTGCATTGTTTGGGGTTATTTCTGCAGCAGAAGTATAGAGCATTGCTTGATGAGTGTTTGCACTTCTTGGGGTAGTTTCTGTAGTGGAAGTGGTTTCTATTTCATGATGAGTGACTGCATCATGAGTAGCAGCTGCACTATTTCATGTTGTTTGTGCAGTGGAAGTGGATGCTATTGCATCAAGAGTGTCTGTTTTGCTTGGGGCTATTTCTGCAGTAAACGTAGATCTTATTTCATCTTGAATGACTGTGCTCTTTGGGGTTGCTTCTGCTGTGGATTAGAGGCTGTTGCATCACAAGTAACTTCACTGTTTGGGGTTGTTTCAGCAATTGAATTAGAGGCGATTGTATCATGAGTGACTGCATCATGAGTGGCAGCACTGTTTGGGTTGTTTCTGCATTGGAAGTGTAGGCTATTGAATCATGTGTGACTGCACTGTTTGGGGTTATTTCTGCAGTGGAAGTAGAGGCTATTGCATCATGAGTGACTGCATTGTTTGGGGTTGTTTCTGCAGTTTAAGTACAGGTTTTTTGCATCATGAGTGGCTGCATCATAAGTGGCTGCATGCTTTAGGGTTATTTCTACAGTGGAAGTAAATGCTGTTGCATAATTAGTGACAGCACTGTTTGGAGTTGTTTGTGGTTTGGAAGTAGAGGCTATTGCATTATGAATGACTGCACTGTTTGGGGTTGTTTCTGCAGTGAAAGTAGATGCTATTACATCAAGAGTGGCTGCATTGTTTGGAGTTGTTTTTGCAGTTGAAGTAGAGGCTATTGCTTCACAGGTGACTGCACTGTTAGGGGTTGTTTCTGCAGTAGAAGTAGAGACTATTGCACCATAAGTGGCTGCACTGTTTGAGGTTGTTTCTACAGTGGAGGTAGAGGCTATTGTGTCATGGGTGACTGCACTGTTTAGAGTTGTTTCTGCAGTTGAAGTAGCTTCTATTGGATCATGAGTGACTGTGCATCATGAGTGGCTGGACTGTTTGGAGTTGTTTCTGCAGTGGACGTAGATGCTTTTGCATCATGAGTGACTGCATTGTTTGGGGTTATTTCAGCAGTGAAACTAGAGACTAGTGCATGATGAGTGACTGTGCTGTTTGGGGTTGTTTCTGCAGTGGAAGTAGATGCTATTGCTTCATGAGTGACTGCATTGTTTGGGGTTATTTCAGCAGTGAAACTAGAGACTAGTGCATGATGAGTGACTGCACTGCTTGGAGTTGTTTCTGCAGTGGAAGTGGAGGCGATTTCCTGATGAGTGACTGCATCATGAGTAGCAGCTGCACTATTTGGTGTTGTGTGTGCAGTGGAAGTGGATGCTATTGCTCAAGAGTGAATACGTCATTTGGGGTTAATTCTGCAATGGGAGGAGATGTTATTTCATCATGAATGACTGCGCTGTTTGGGGTTGTTTCTGCTGTGGAATTAGAGGCTGTTGCATCACAAGTAACTTCACTGTTTTGATTGTTTCTGCAATGGAAGCAGAGGCTATTGCAACATGAGTGACTGTACATCATGAGTGGCTCCACTGTCTGGGGTTGTTTCTGCAGTGGAAGTAGATGCTATTACATCGAGAGTGGCTGCACTGGTTGGGGTTGTTTTTGCAGTGGAAGTAGAGGCTATTGCGTCACATTTGACTGCATTTTTAGGGGCTGTTTCTCCAGTAGAAGTAGAGACTTTTGCACCATAAGTTGCTGCACTGTTTGAGGTTGTTTCTGCAGTGAAGGATGATGCTAGTGGATCAAGGGTGACTGCACTGTTTGGTGTTCTTTCTGCAGTGGAAGCAGATGCTATTGCATCATGAGTGACTACACTGCTTGGGGTTGTTTCTGCAGTGGAAGTAGAGGTTATTACATCATGACTGACTGCGTTGTTTTGGGGTTATTTATGGAGTGGAAGTAGATTCTATTGCATCATGAGTGACTGTGCAGCTAGGGGTTGTTTTTGTAGTGGTAGTAGAGGCTACTGCATCATGAGTGATTGTGCATCATGAGTGGCTGCACTTTTGGTGGTTCTTCCTGCAGTGGAAGTAGAGGCTATTGCATCATGAGTGACTGCACTGTTTGAGGTTGTTTCTGCAGTGGAAGCAGAGGCTATTTCATCATGAGTGACTGTGCATCATAGGTGGCTGCACTGTTTGGGGTTGTTTCTACAGTGGAAGTAGATGCTATTGGAACATGAGTGACTGTGCATCATGATTGGCTGCACTTTTTGTGGTTGTTTCAACAGTGGAAGTAGATGCTATTCCATAATGAGTGACTGCACTGTTTGGGGTTGTTTCTGCAGTTGAAGTAGAGGCTATTGCATCATGAGTGGCTGCACTCTTTGGGGTTGATTCTGCAGGAGAAGTGGATACTATTGCATCATGAGTGACTGCACTGTTTGGGGTTGTTTCTGCAGTGGAATTAGAGACTATTGCATGATAAGTGACTGCACTGCTTGGGGTTGTTTGTACAGTAGAAGAGGAGGCTATTGCATGATGAGTGACTGCATCATGAGTAGCAGCTGCACAATTTGGTGTTTTTTTTTCAGTGGACGTGGATGCTATTGCATCAAGAGTGACTGTGTTGCTTGGGGTTGTTACTGCAGTGGAAGTAGATGTTATTTGATCATGAATGGCTGTGCTTTTTGGGGTTGCATCTGCTGTGGAATTAGAGGCCGTTGCATCACAAGTAACTTCATTGTTTGGGGTTGTTTCTGCAGTGGAAGTAGAGGCTATTGCATCATGAGTGACTGTGCATCATGAGTGGCTCCACTGTTTGGGGTTGTTTCTACAGTGGAAGTAGATGCTATTGCATAATGTGTGGCTGCCCTGTCTGGGTTGCTTCTGTAGTTGAAGTAGAGGATATTGCATCTTTAGTGACTGCACAGTTTGGGGTTATTTCTGCAGTGGAAGTTGATGCTATTGCATCAGTAGTGGCTGCACTGTTTGGGTTTCTTTCTGCAGTTGAAGTAGATGCTATTGCATCATGAGTGACTGCATTGTTTGGGTTGTTTCTGCAGCATAAGTAGACATTTTTCATCATGAGTGACTGTGCAACATGAGCGACTGCATTGTTGGGGTTGCTTCTGCAGTGGAAGTGGAGGCTATTGCGTTTTGAGTGATTGCACTGATTGGGGTTGTTTCTTCAGTGGAAGTAGAGGCTATTGCATCATGAGTGGCTGCACTGTTTGAGGTTGTTTCTGCAGTGGAGGTAGAGGCTATTGGAACATGAGTGACTGTGCTTCATGAGTGGCTGCACTGTTTGTGGTTGGTTCTACACTGGAAGTAGATGCTATTGGATCATGTGTGTCTGCTCTGTTTACTGTTGTTTCTGCTGTGGAAGTAGATGCTATTGGAACATGAGTGACAGTGCATCTTGAGTAGCTGCACTGTTTGGGGTTGTTTCTGCAGTGGAAGTTGATGCTATTGGAACATCAGTGACTGTGCCTCATGAGTGGCCGCACTGTTTGTGTTTTTTCTACTGTGGAAGTAGATGCTGTTGGATCATGATGACTGCGCTGTTTGGTGTTGTATCTGCAGTGGAAGCAGATGCTATTACATCATGAGTGACTGTGTTGTTAGGGATTATTTATGGAGTGGAGGTAGATGCTTTTGCAAGATGAATGACTGTGCAGTTTGGAGTTGTTTTTGTAGTGGTAGTAGAGGATACTGCATCATTAGTGACTGTGCATCATGACTGGCTGCACTGTTCGGGGTTCTTCCTGCAGTGGAAGTAGAGGCTATTGCAGCATGAGTGACTGTGCATCATGAGTGGCTGCACTGTTTGAGGTTGTTTCTGCAGTGGAAGTAGATGCTATTGGAAAATGAGTGACTGTGCATCATGAGTGGCAGCACTGTTTGTGGTTGTTTCTACAGTGGAAGTAGATGCTATTGCATAATGAGTGAGTGCACTGTTTGGGGTTGTTTCTGTAGTGGAAGTAAAGGCTATTTCATCATGAGTGGCCGCATTGTTTGGGGTTGGTTCTACAGTGGAAGTAGATGCTATTGCAAAATGAGTGATTGCACTTTTTGGGATTGTTTCTGTAGTGGAAGTAAAGGCTATTGCATCATGAGAGGCCGCACTGTTTGGGGTTGGTTCTGTAGTGGAAGTGGATACTATTGCATCATGAGTGACTGCACTGTTTGGGGTTGTTTCTGCTGTGGAACTAGAGGTTTTCGCATTAGGAGCGACTCTGCATCTTGAGAGGCTGCACTGTTTGGGGTTGTTTCTGCAGTGGTAGTAGAGACTATTGCAAGATAAGTGACTGCACTGCTTGGACTTGTTTGTGCAGTAGAAGAGGAGGCTATTGCATGATGAGTGACTGTATCATGAGTAGCAGCTGCACAATTTGGTGTTGTTTGTGCAGTGGTCGTGGATGCAATTGCATCAAGAGTGACTGTGTTGTTTGGGGTTCTTACTGCAGTGGAAGTAGATGTTATTTCATCATGAATGACTGTGCATCATGAGTGGCTCCACTTTTAGGGGTTGTTTCTAGAGTGGATGTAGATTCTATTGCATAATGAGTAGCTGCACTGTTTCGGTTGATTCTGCATTGGAAGTAGAGGCTTGTGCATGATGAGTGACTGCACTGCTTTGAGTAATTTCTGCAGTGGAAGTAAAGGCTTTTGCATCATGAGTGACTGCATTGTTTTGATTGTTTCTGTTGTTGAAGTAGATGCTGTTGCGTCATAAGTGACTGCATAGTATGGGGTTGTTTCTGCAATGTAAGTAGAGGTTTTTGCATCATGAGTGACTGTGCATCATGATTGACTGCTCACTTTAGGGTTGTTTCTACAGTGGAAGTAGATGCTGTTGCATAATGAGTGACAACATTGTTTGGGGTTGATTCAGCAGTTGAAGTTGAGGATATTGCATCATGACTGGCTGCACTGTTTGGGGTTGGTTCTGCAGTGGAAATAGGTACTATTGCATCATGAGTGACTGCACTGTTTAGGTTGTTTCTACTGTGGAACTAGAGGTTTTTTCATTGATGAGTGACTGTGCATCATGAATGGCTGCACTGTTTGGAGTTGTTTTTGCAGTGGAAGTAGATGCTATTGCATCATTAGTGACTGCATTGTTTGGGGTTATTTCTGCCGCAGAAGTATAGAGCATTGCTTGATGAGTGTCTGCACTTCTTGGGGTATTTTCTGTAGTGGAAGTGGTTTCTATTTCATGATGAGTGACTGCATCATGAGTAGCAGCTGCACTATTTCATGTTGTTTGTGCAGTGGAAGTGGATGCTATTGCATCAAGAGTGTCTGTGTTGTTTGGGGCTCTTTCTGCAGTAAACGTAGATCTTATTTCATCTTGAATGACTGTGCTCTTTGGGGTTGCTTCTGCTGTGGATTAGAGGCTGTTGCATTACAAGTAACTTCACTGTTTGGGGTTGTTTCAGCAATTGAATTAGAGGTGATTGTATCATGAGTGACTGCATCATGAGTGGCAGCACTGTTTGGGTTGTTTCTGCATTGGAAGTGGAGGCTATTGCATCATGAGTGACTGCATTGTGTTGGGTTGTTTCTGCAGTTTAAGTACAGGTTTTTGCATCATGAGTGGCTGCATCATAATTGGCTGCATGCTTTAGGGTAATTTCTACAGTGGAAGTAAATGCTGTTGTATTATTAGTGACAGCACTGTTTGGAGTTGTTTGTGGCTTGGAAGTAGTGGCTATTGCATTATGAATGACTGCACTGTTTGGGGTTGTTTCTGCAGTGAAAGTAGATGCTATTACATCAAGAGTGGCTGCATTGTTTGGAGTTGTTTTTGCAGTTGAAGTAGAGGCTATTGCATCACAGGTGACTGCACTGTTAGGGGTTGTTTCTGCAGTAGAAGTAGAGACTATTGCACCATAAGTGGCTGCACTGTTTGAGGTTGTTTCTGCAGTGGAGATAGAGGCTATTGTGTCATGGGTGACTGCACTGTTTAGAATTGTTTGTGCAGTGGAAGTAGCTTCAATTGGATCATGAGAGACTGTGCATCATGAGTGACTAGACTGTTTGGAGTTGTTTCTGCAGTGGATGTAGATGCTCTTGCATCATGAGTGACTGCAATGCGTGGGGTTCTTTCTGCATTGGAAGTAGAGGTTATTGCATTATGAGTGACTGTGCTGTTTGGAGTTGTTTCTTCAGTGGAAGTAGATGCTATTGCTTCATGAGTGACTGCATTGTTTGGGGTTATTTCTGCCATGGAAGTGTAGACTAGTGCATGATGAGTTACTGTGCTGTTTGGGGTTGTTTCTGCAGTGGAAGTAGATGCTATTGCTTCATTAGTGACTGCATTATTTGGGGTTATTTCTGCAGTGGAAGTAGAGACTAGTGCATGATGAGAGACTGCACTGCTTGGGGTTGTTTCTGCAGTGGAAGTGGAGACTATTTCCTGATGAGTGACTGCATCATGAGTAGCAGCTGCACTATTTGGTGTTGTGTGTGCAGTGGAAGTGGATGCTATTGCTCAAGAGTGACTACGTCATTTGGGGTTATTTCTGCAATGGGAGTAGATGTTATTTCATCATGAATGACTGAGCTGTTTGGGATTGTTTCTGCTGTGGAATTAGAGGCTGTTGCATCACAAGTAACTGCACTGTTTTGATTGTTTCTGCAGTGGAAGCAGAGGCTATTGCAACATCAGTGACTGTACATCATAAGTGGCTCCACTGTCTGGGGTTGTTTCTGCAGTGGAAGTAGAGGCTGTTGCATCATGAGTGGCTGCACTGTTTGGTGTTGTTTCTGCAGTTGAAGTAGATGCTATTACATCGAGAGTGGCTGCACTGGTTGGGGTTGTTTTTGCAGTGGAAGAAGAGGCTATTGCATCACAGGTGACTGCATTTTTAGGGGCTGTTTCTCCAGTAGAAGTAGAGACTATTGCACCATAAGTTGTTGCACTGTTTGAGGTTGTTTCTGCAGAGAAGGATGAGTCTAGTGATTCATGGGTGACTGCACTGCTTGGTGTTCTTTCTGCAGTGAAAGCAGATGCTATTGCATCATGAGAGACTACACTGCTTGGGGTTGTTTCTGCAGTGGAAGTAGAGGTTATTGCATCATGACTGACTGCATTGTTTTGGGGTTATTTATGGAGTGGAAGTAGATTATATTGCATCATGAGTGACTGTGCAGCTAGGGGTCATTTTTGTAGCGGTAGTAGAGACTACTGCATCATGAGTGATTGTGCATCATGAGTGGCTGCACTGTTGGTGGTTCTTCCTGCAGTGGAAGTAGAGGCTATTGCATCATGGTGACTGCACTGTTTGAGGTTGTTTCTGCAGTGGAAGCAGAGGCTATTTCATCATGAGTGATTGTGCATCATAGGTGGCTGCACTGTTTGGGGTTGTTTCTACAGTGGAAGTAGATGCTATTGGAACATGGTGACTGTGCATCATGATTGGCTGCACTGTTTGTGGTTGTTTCAACAGTGGAATTAGATGCTTTCCATAATCAGTGACTGCACTGTTTGGGGTTGTTTCTGCAGTTGAAGTAGAGGCTATTGCATCATGAGTGGCTGCACTGTTTGGGGTTGGTTCTGCAGTAGAAGTGGATACTATTGCATCATGGTGACTGCACTGTTTGGGGTTGTTTCTGTTGTGGAACTAGAGGTTTTTGCAGTAGGGGTGACTCTGCATCATGAGGGGCTGCACTGTTTGGGGTTGTTTCTGCAGTGGAATTAGAGACTATTGCATGATAAGTGACTGCACTGCTTGGGATTGTTTTTACAGTAGAAGACGAGGCTATTGCGTGATGAGTGACTGTATCATGAGTTGCAGCTGCATAATTTGGTGTTGTTTTTTCAGTGGATGTGGATGCTATTGCATCAAGAGTGACTGTGCTGCTTGGGGTTGTTACTGCAGTGGAAGTAGATGTTATTTGATCATGAATGGCTGTGCTTTTTGGGGTTGCATCTGCTGTGGAATTAGAGGCTGTTGCATCACAAGTAACTTCATTGCTTGGGGTTGCTTCTGCAGTGGAAGTAGAGGCTATTGCATCATGAGTGACTGTGCATCATGAGTGGCTCCACTGGGGTTGTTTCTACAGTGGAAGTAGATGCTATTGCATAATATGTGGCTGCACTGTTTGGGTTGCTTTTGCAGTCGAAGTAGAGCCTATTGCATCATTAGTGACTGCACAGTTTGGGGTTATTTCTGCAGTGGAAGTTGATGCTATTGCATCAGTAGTGGCTACACTGTTTGGGTGGTTTCTGCAGCATAAGTAGACATTTTTCATCATGAGTGACTGTGCAACATGAACGACTGCATTGTTTGGGGTTGCTTCTGCAGTGGAAGTGGAGGCTATTGCGTTATGAGTGACTGCACTGATTGGGTTGTTTCTTCAGTGGAAATAGAGGCTATTGCATCATGAGTGGCTGCACTGTTTGAGGTTGTTTCTGCAGAGGAGGTAGAGGCTATTGCATCATGGTGACTGCATTGTCTGGGGTTGTTTGTGCAGTGGAGGTAGAGGCTATTGCATCATGAGTGACTGCACTGCTTGGGTTTGTTTCTGCAGAGGAAATAAATGCTATTAGAACATGAGTGACTGTGCTTCATGAGTGGCTGCACTGTTTGTGGTTGTTTCTACACTGGAAGTAGATGCTATTGGATCATGTGTGTCTGCACTGTTTACTGTTTTTCTGCAGTGGAAGTAGATGCTATTGGAACATGAGTGACAGTGCATCTTGAGCGCTGCACTGTTTGGGGTTGATTCTGCTGTGGAAGTAGATGCTATTGGAACATCAGTGACTGTGCATCATGAGTGGCCGCACTGTTTGTGTTTTTTCTACAGTGGAAGTAGATGCTGTTGGATCATGGGTGACTGCACTGTTTGGTGTTGTTTCTGCAGTGGAAGTAGATGCTATTGCATCATGAGTGACTGTGTTGTTAGGAGTTATTTATGGAGTGGAGGTAGATGCTTTTGCAAGATAAATGACTGTGTGGTTTGGGGGTTGTTTTGTAGTGGTAGTAGAGGCTACTGCATCATTAGTGACTGTGCATCAGGAGTGGCTGCACTGTTCAGGGTTCTTCTTGCAGTGCAAGTAGAGGCTATTGCATCATGATTGACTGCACTGTTTGGGGTTGTTTCTGCAGTGGAAGCAGAGGCTATTGCACCATGTGTGACTGTGCATCATGAGTGGCTGCACTGTTTGAGGTTGTTTCTGCAGTGGAAGTAGATGCTATTGGAATATGAGTGACTGTGCATCATGAGTGGCAGCACTGTTTGTGGTTGTTTCTACAGTGGAAGTAGATGCTATTGCAAAATGAGTGATTGCACTGTTTGGGGTTGTTTCTGTAGTGGAAGTAAAGCTATTGCATCATGAGAAGCCGCACTGTTTGGGGTTGGTTCTGCAGTGGAAGTGGATACTATTGCATCATGAGTGACTGCACTGTTTGGGGTTGTTTCTGCTGTGGAACTAGAGGTTTTCACATTAGGAGCGAATCTGCATCTTGAGAGGCTGCACTTGTTTGGGGTTGTTTCTGCAGTGGTAGTAGAGACTATTGCATGATAAGTGACTGCACTGCTTGGGGTTGTTTGTACAGTAGAAGAGGAGGCTTTTGCATGATGAGTGACTGCATCATGAGTAGCAGCTGCACAATTTGGTGTTGTTTGTGCAGTAGTTGTGGATGCTATTGCATCAAGAGTGACTGTGTTGCTTGAGGTTGTTACTGCAGTGGAAGTAGATGTTATTTCATCATGAATGACTGTGCATCATGAGTGGATCTACTTGTAGGGGTTGTTTCTAGAGTGGATGTAGATTCTATTGCATAATGAGTGGCTGCACTGTTTCGGTTGTTTCTGCATTGGAAGTAGAGGCTTGTGCATGATGAGTGACTGCACTGTTTTGAGTAATTTCTGCAGTGGAAGTAAAGGCTTTTGCATCATGAGTGACTGCATTGTTTTGATTGTTTCTGTTGTTGACGTTGATGCTGTTGCGTCATAAGTGACTGCATAGTATGGGGTTGTCTCGGCAGTGTAAGTACTGGTTTTTGCATCATGAGTGACTGTGCGTCATGATTGGCTGCTCACTTTAGTGTTGTTTCTACAGTGGAAGTAGATGCTGTTGCATAATGAGTGACAACATTGTTTGGATTTGATTCAGCAGTTGAAGTTGAGGCTATTGCATCATGACTGGCTGCACTATTTGGGGTTGGTTCTGCAGTGGAAATAGGTACTATTGCATCATGAGTGACTTCACTGTTTGAGGTTGTTTCTGCTGTGGAACTAGAGGTTTTTGCATGATGAGTGACTGTGCATCATGAATGGCTGCACTGTTTGGAGTTGTTTCTGCAGTGAAGGATGAGTCTAGTGAATCATGGGTGACTGCACTGTTTGGTGTTCTTTCTGCAGTGGAAGCAGATGCTATTGCATCATGAGTGACTACACTGCTTGGGGTTGTTTCTGCAGTGGAAGCAGAGGTTATTGCATCATGACTGACTGCGTTGTTTTGGGGTTATTTATGAAGTGGAAGTAGATTCTATTGCATCATGAGTGACTGTGCAGCAGGGGTCATTTTTGTAGTGGTAGTAGAGGCTACTGCATCATGAGTGATTGTGCATCATGAGTGTCTGCACTGTTTGAGGTTGTTTCTGCAGTGGAAGCAGAGGCTATTTCATCATGAGTGGATGCACTGTTTGGGGTTGTTTCAATAGTGGAAGTAGATGCTATTCCATAATCAGTGACTGCACTGTTTGGGGTTGTTTCTGCAGTTGAAGTAGAGGCTATTGCATCATGAGTGGCTGCACTGTTTGGGGTTGGTTCTGCAGTAGAAAGTTGATACTATTGCAGCATGAGTGACTGCACTGTTTGGGGTTGTTTCTGTTGTGGAACTAGAGGTTTTTGCAGTAGGGGTGACTCTGCATCATGAGGGGCTGCACTGTTTGGGGTTGTTTCTGCAGTGGAATTAGAGACTATTGCATGATAAGTGACTGCACTGCTTGGGGTTCTTTGTACAGTAGAAAACGACGCTATTGCGTGATGAGTGACTGCATCATGAGTAGCAGCTGCACAATTTGGTGTTGTTTTTTTCAGTGGACGTGGATGCTATTTCATCAAGAGTAACTGTGTTGCTTGAGGTTGTTACTGCAGTGGAAGTAGATGTTATTTGATCATGAATGGCTGTGCTTTTTGGGGTTGCATCTGCTGTGGAATTAGAGGCTGTTGCATCACAAGTAACTTCATTGTTTGGGGTTGCTTCTGCAGTGGAAGTGGAGGCTATTGCGTTATGAGTGACTGCACTGATTGGGGTTGTTTATTCAGTGGAAATAGAGGCTATTGCATCATGAGTGGCTGCACTGTTTAAGGTTGTTTCTGCAGTGGAGGTACAGGCTATTGCATCATGAGTGACTGCATTGTCTGGGGATGTTTGTGCAGTGGAGGTAGAGGCTATTGCATCATGAGTGACTGCACTGCTTGGGTTTGTTTCTGAAGAGGAAATAAATGCTATTGGAACATGAGTGACTGTGCTTCATGAGTGGCTGCACTGTTAGTGGTTGTTTCTACAGTGGAAGTAGATGCTGTTGGATCATTGGTGACTGCACTGTTTGGTGTTATTTCTGCAGTGGATGTAGATGCTATTGCATAATGAGTGACTGTGTTGTTAGGAGTTATTTATGGAGTGAAGGTAGATGCTTTTGCAAGATGAATGACTGTGCGGTTTGGGGTTGTTTTTGTAGTGGTAGTAGAGGCTACTGCATCATTAGTGTCTCTGCATCATGAGAGGCTGCACTGTTTGGGGTTGTTTCTGCAGTGGTAGTAGAGACTATTGCATGATAAGTGACTGCACTGCTTTCGGTTGTTTGTGCAGTAGAAGAGGAGGCTATTGCATGATGAGTGACTGCATCATGAGTAGCAGCTGCACAATTTGGTGTTGTTTGTGCAGTGGTCGTGGATGCTATTGCATCAAGAGTGACTGTGTTGTTTGGGGTTGTTACTGCAGTGGAAGCAGATGTTATTTCATCATGAATGACTGTGCATCATGAGTGGCTCCACTTTTAGGGGTTGTTTCTAGAGTGGATGTAGATTCTATTGCATAATGAGTGGCTGCACTATTTGGGTTGTTTCTGCATTGGAAGTAGAGGCTTGTGCATGATGAGTGACTGCACTGCTTTGAGTAATTTCAGCAGTGGAAGTAAAGGCTTTTGCATCATGAGTGACTGCATTGTTTTGATTGTTTCTGTTGTTGAAGTAGATGCTGTTGCGTCATAAGTCACTGCATAGTATGGGGTTGTTTCTGCAAAGTAAGTAGAGGTTTTTGCATCATGAGTGACTGTGCATCATGATTGGCTGCTCACTTTAGGGTTGTTTCTACAGTGGAAGTAGATGCTGTTGCATAATGAGTGACAACATTGTTTGGGGTTGATTCAGCAGTTGAAGTTGAGGCTATTGCATCATGACTGGCTGCACTTTTTGGGGTTGGTTCTGCCTTGGAAATAGGTACTATTGCATCATGAGTGACTGCACTGTTTGAGGTTGTTTCTGCTGTGGAACTAGAGTTTTTTACATGATGTGTGACTGTGCATCATGAATGGCTGCACTGTTTGGAGTTGTTTCTGCAGTGGAAGTAGATGCTATTGCATCATGAGTGACTGCATTGTTTGGGGTTATTTCTGCAGCAGAAGTATAGAGCATTGCTTGATGAGTGTCTGTACTTCTTGGGGTAGTTTCTGTAGTGGAAGTGGTTTCTATTTCATGATGAGTGACTGCATCATGAGTAGCAGCTGCACTATTTCATGTTGTTTGTGCAGTGGAAGAGGATGCTATTGCATCAAGAGTGTCTGTGTTGTTTGGGGCTATTTCTGCAGTAAACGTAGATCTTATTTCATCTTGAATGACTGTGCTCTTTGGGGTTGCTTCTGCTGTGGATTAGAGGCTGTTGCATCACAAGTAACTTCACTGTTTGGGGTTGTTTCAGCAATTGAATTAGAGGTGATTGTATCATGAGTGACTGCATCATGAGTGGCAGCACTGTTTGGGTTGTTTCTGCATTGGAAGTGGAGGCTATTGCATCATGAGTGACTGCATTGTTTTGGGTTGTTTCTGCAGTTTAAGTACAGGTTTTTGTATCATGAGTGACTGCATCATAATTGGCTGCACGCTTTAGGGATATTTCTACAGTGGAAGTGAATGCTGTTGCATAATTAGTGACAGCACTGTTTGGAGATGTTTGTGGCTTGGAAGTAGAGGCTATTGCATTATGAATGACTGTACTGTTGGGGTTGTTTCTGCAGTGAAAGTAGATGCTATTACATCAAGAGTGGCTGCATTGTTTGGAGTTGTTTTTGCAGTTGAAGTAGAGGCTATTGCATCACAGGTGACTGCACTGTTAGGGGTTGTTTCTGCAGTAGAAGTAGAGACTATTGCACCATAAGTGGCTGCACTGTTTGAGGTTGTTTCTGCAGTGGAGATAGAGGCTATTGTGTCATGGGTGACTGCACTGTTTAGAATTGTTTGTGCAGTGGAAGTAGCTTCTATTGGATCATGAGCGACTGTGCATCATGAGTGGCTGGACTGCTTGGAGTTGTTTCTGCAGTGGACATAGATGCTATTGCATCATGAGTGACTGCAATGCTTGGGGTTCTTTCTGCATTGGAAGTAGAGGTTATTGCATTATGAGTGACTGTGCTGTTTGGGGTTGTTTCTTCAGTGGAAGTAGATGTTATTGCTTCATGAGTGACTGCATTGTTTGGGGTTATTTCTGCCATGGAAGTGTAGACTAGTGCATGATGAGTTACTGTGCTGTTTGGGGTTGTTTCTGCAGTGGAAGTAGATGCTATTGCTTCATTAGTGACTGCATTGTTTGGGGTTATTTCTGCAGTGGAACTAGAGACTAGTGCATGATGAGAGACTGCACTGCTTGGGGTTGTTTCTGTAGTGGAAGTGGAGGCTAATTCATGATGAGTGACTGCATCATGCATAGCAGCTGCACTATTTGGTGTTGTGTGTGCAGTGGAAGTTGATGCTATTGCTCAAGAGTGACTATGTCATTTGGGGTTATTTCTGCAATGGGAGTAAATGTTATTTCATCATGAATGTGCTGTTTGGGGTTGTTTCTGCTGTGGAATTAGAGGCTGTTGCATCAGAAGTAACTGCACTGTTTTGATTGTTTCTGCAGTGGAAGCAGAGGCTATTGCAACATCAGTGACTGTACATCATGAGTGGCTCCACTGTCTGGGGTTGTTTCTGCATTGGAAGTAGAGGCTATTACAGCATGAGTGGCTGCACTGTTTGGTGTTGTTTCTGCAGTTGAAGTAGATGCTATTACATCGAGAGTGGCTGCACTGGTTGGGGTTGTTTTTGCAGTGGAAGAAGAGGCTATTGCATCACAGGTGACTGCATTTTTAGGGGCTGTTTCTCCAGTAGAAGTAGAGACTATTGCACCATAGGTTGCTGCAATGTTTGAGGTTGTTTCTGCAGTGAAGGATGAGGCTAGTGAATCATGGGTGACTGCACTGTTTGGTGTTCTTTCTGCAGTGGAAGCAGATGCTATTGCATCATGAGTGACTACACTGCTTGGGGTTGTTTCTGCAGTGGAAGTAGAGGTTATTGCATCACGACTGACTGCATTGTTTTGGGGTTATTTATGGAGTGGAAGTAGATTCTATTGCATCATGAGTGACTGTGCAGCTAGGGGTCATTTTTGTAGTGGTAGTAGAGGCTACTGCATCATGAGTGATTGTGCATCATGAGTGGCTGCACTGTTGGTGGTTCTTCCTGCAGTGGAAGTAGAGGCTATTGCATCATGAGTGACTGCACTGTTTGAGGTTGTTTCTGCAGTGGAAGCAGAGGCTATTTCATCATGAGTGACTGTGCATCATAGGTGGCTGCACTGTTTGGGGTTGTTTCTACAGTGGAAGTAGATGCTATTGGAACATGAGTGACTGTGCATCATGATTGGCTGCACTGTTTGTGGTTGTTTCAACAGTGGAATTAGATGCTATTCCATAATCAGTGACTGCACTGTTTGGGGTTGTTTCTGCAGTTGAAGTAGAGGCTATTGCATCATGAGTGGCTGCACTGTTTGGGGTTGGTTCTGCAGTAGAAGTGGATACTATTGCATCATGAGTGACTGCACTGTTTGGGGTTGTTTCTGTTGTGGAACTAGAGGTTTTTGCAGTAGGGGTGACTCTGCATCATGAGGGGCTGCACTGTTTGGGGTTGTTTCTGCAGTGGAATTAGAGACTATTGCATGATAAGTGACTGCACTGCTTGGGATTGTTTTTACAGTAGAAGACGAGGCTATTGCGTGATGAGTGACTGTATCATGAGTTGCAGCTGCATAATTTGGTGTTGTTTTTTCAGTGGATGTGGATGCTATTGCATCAAGAGTGACTGTGCTGCTTGGAGTTGTTACTGCAGTGGAAGTAGATGTTATTTGATCATGAATGGCTGTGCTTTTTGGGGTTGCATCTGCTGTGGAATTAGAGGCTGTTGCATCACAAGTAACTTCATTGCTTGGGGTTGCTTCTGCAGTGGAAGTAGAGGCTATTGCATCATGAGTGATTGTGCATCATGAGTGGCTCCACTGGGGTTGTTTCTACAGTGGAAGTAGATGCTATTGCATAATGTGTGGCTGCACTGTTTGGGTTGCTTTTGCAGTCGAAGTAGAGCCTATTGCATCATTAGTGACTGCACAGTTTGGGGTTATTTCTGCAGTGGAAGTTGATGCTATTGCATCAGTAGTGGCTACACTGTTTGGGTGGTTTCTGCAGCATAAGTAGACATTTTTCATCATGAGTGACTGTGCAACATGAACGACTGCATTGTTTGGGGTTGCTTCTGCAGTGGAAGTGGAGGCTATTGCGTTATGAGTGACTGCACTGATTGGAGTTGTTTCTTCAGTGGAAATAGAGGCTATTGCATCATGAGTGGCTGCACTGTTTGAGGTTGTTTCTGCAGAGGAGGTAGAGGCTATTGCATCATGAGTGACTGCATTGTCTGGGGTTGTTTGTGCAGTGGAGGTAGAGGCTATTGCATCATGAGTGACTGCACTGCTTGGGTTTGTTTCTGCAGAGGAAATAAATGCTATTAGAACATGAGTGACTGTGCTTCATGAGTGGCTGCACTGTTTGTGGTTGTTTCTACACTGGAAGTAGATGCTATTGGATCATGTGTGTCTGCACTGTTTACTGTTTTTCTGCAGTGGAAGTAGATGCTATTGGAACATGGTGACAGTGCATCTTAGCCTACACTGTTTGAGGTTGATTCTGCAGTGGAAGTAGATGCTATTGGAACATCAGTGACTGTGCATCATGAGTGGCCGCACTGTTTGTGTTTTTTCTACAGTGGAAGTAGATGCTGTTGGATCATGGGTGACTGCACTGTTTGGTGTTGTTTCTGCAGTGGAAGTAGATGCTATTGCATCATGAGTGACTGTGTTGTTAGGAGTTATTTATGGAGTGGAGGTAGATGCTTTTGCAAGATAAATGACTGTGTGGTTTGGGGTTGTTTTTGTAGTGGTAGTAGAGGCTACTACATCATTAGTGACTGTGCATCAGGAGTGGCTGCACTGTTCAGGGTTCTTCTTGCAGTGCAAGTAGAGGCTATTGCATCATGATTGACTGCACTGTTTGGGGTTGTTTCTGCAGTGGAAGCAGAGGCTATTGCACCATGTGTGACTGTGCATCATGAGTGGCTGCACTGTTTGAGGTTGTTTCTGCAGTGGAAGTAGATGCTATTGGAATATGAGTGACTGTGCATCATGAGTGGCAGCACTGTTTGTGGTTGTTTCAACAGTGGAAGTAGATGCTATTCCATAATCAGTGACTGCACTGTTTCGGGTTGTTTCTGCAGTTGAAGTAGAGGCTATTGCATCATGAGTGGCTGCACTGTTTGGGGTTGGTTCTGCAGTAGAAGTGAATACTATTGCATCATGAGTGACTGCACTGTTTGGGGTTGTTTCTGTTGTGGAACTAGAGGTTTTTGCAGTAGGGGTGACTCTGCATCATGAGGGGCAGCACTGTTTGGGTTTGTTTCTGCAGTGGAATTATAGACTATTGCATGATAAGTGACTGCACTGCTTGGGGTTGTTTGTGCAGTAGAAGATGAGGCTATTGCATGACAAGTGACTGCATCATGAGTAGCAGCTGCACAATTTGGTGTTGTTTTTTCAGTGGACGTGGATGCTATTGCATCAAGAGTGACTGTGTTGCTCGGGGTTGTTACTGTAGTGGAAATAGATGTTATTTGATCATGAATGGCTTTGCTTTTTGGGGCTGCATCTGCTGTGGAATTAGAGGCTGTTGCATCACAAGTAACTTCATTGTTTGGGGTTGTTTCTGCAGTGGGAGTAGAGGCTATTGCATCATGAGTGACTGTGCATAATGAGTGACAACATTGTTTGGGGTTGATTCAGCAGTTGAAGTTGAGGCTATTGCATCATGACTGGCTGCACTTTTTGGGGTTGGTTCTGCCTTGGAAATAGGTTCTATTGCATCATGAGTGACTGCACTGTTTGAGGTTCTTTCTGCTGTGGAACTAGAGGTTTTTGCATGATGAGTGACTGTGCATCATGAATGGCTGCACTGTTTGGAGTTGTTTCTGCAGTGGAAGTAGATGCTATTGCATCATAAGTGACTGTATTGTTTGGGGTTATTTCTGCAGCAGAAGTATAGAGCATTGCTTGTTGAGTGTTTGCACTTCTTGGAGTAGTTTCTGTGGTGGAAGTGGTTTCTATTTCATGATGAGTGACTGCATCATGAGTAGCAGCTGCACTATTTCATGTTGTTTGTGCAGTGGAAGTGGATGCAATTGCATCAAGAGTGACTGTGTTGTTTGGGGCTATTTCTGCAGTAAATGTAGATCTTATTTCATCTTGAATGACTGTGCTCTTTGGGGTTGCTTCTGCTGTGGATTAGAGGCTGTTGCATCACAAGTAACTTCACTGTTTGGGGTTGTTTCAGCAATTGAATTAGAGGTGATTGTATCATGAGTGACTGCATCATGAGTGGCAGCACTGTTTAGGTTGTTTCTGCATTGGAAGTGGAGGCTATTGAATCATGTGTGACTGCACTGTTTGGGGTTATTTCTGCAGTGGAAGTAGAGGCTATTGCATCATGAGTGACTGTATTGTTTGGGGTTGTTTCTGCAGTTTAAGTACAGGTTTTTGCATCATGAGTGGCTGCATCATAAGTGGCTGCACGCTTTAGGGTTATTTCTACAGTGGAAGTAGATGCTATTGCATCACAGGTGACTGCACTGTTAGGGGTTGTTTCTGCAGTAGAAGTAGAGACTATTGCACCATAAGTGGCTGTACTGTTTGCGGTTGTTTCTGCAGTGGAAGTAGAGGCTGTTGTGTCATGGGAGACTGCACTGTTTAGAATTGTTTGTGCAGTGGAAGTAGCGTCTATTGGATCATGAGAGACTGTGCATCATGAGTGGCTGGACTGTTTGGAGTTGTTTCTGCAGTGGACGTAGATGCTATTGCATCATGAGTGACTGCAATGCTTGGGGTTCTTTCTGCATTGGAAGTAGAAGTTATTGCATTATGAGTGACTGTGCTGTTTGGGGTTGTTTCTTCAGTGGAAGTAGACGCTATTGCTTCATGAGTGACTGCATTGTTTGGGGTTATTTCTGCCATGGAAGTGTAGACTAGTTCATGATGAGTGACTGTGTTGTTTGGGGTTGTTTCTGCAGTGGAAGTAGATGCTATTGCTTCATTAGTGACTGCATTGTTTGGGGTTATTTCTGCAGTGGAAGTAGAGACTAGTGCATGATGAGTGACTGCACTGCTTGGAGTTGTTTCTGCAGTGGAAGTGGAGGCTATTTCCTGATGAGTGACTGCATCATGAGTAGCAGCTGCACTATTTGGTGTTGTGTGTGCAGTGGAAGTGGATGCTATTGCTCAAGAGTGACTACGTCATTTGGGGTTATTTCTGCAATGGGAGTAGATGTTATTTCATCATGAATGACTGCACTGTTTGGGGTTGTTTCTGCTGTGGAATTAGAGGCTGTTGCATCACAAGTAACTGCACTGTTTTGATTGTTTCTGCAGTGGAAGCAGAGGCTATTGCAACATGAGTGACTGTACATCATGAGTGGCTCCACTGTCTGGGGTTGTTTCTGCAGTGGAAGTAGAGGCTATTACATCATGATTGGCTGCACTGTTTGGTGTTGTTTCTGCAGTTGAAGTAGATGCTATTACATCGAGAGTGGCTGCACTGGTTGGGGTTGTTTTTGCAGTGGAAGTAGAGGCTATTGCATCACAGGTGACTGCATTGTTAATGGCTGTTTCTCCAGTAGAAGTAGAGACTATTGCCCCATAAGTTGCTGCACTGTTTGAGGTTGTTTCTGCAGTGAAGGATGAGGCTAGTGAATCATGGGTGACTGCACTGTTTGGTGTTCTTTCTGCAGTGGAAGCAGATGCTATTGCATTATGAGTGACTACACTGCTTGGGGTTGTTTCTGCAGTGAAAGTAGAGGTTATTGCATCATGACTGACTGTGTTGTTTTGGGGTTATTTATGGAGTGGAAGTAGATTCTATTGCATCATGAGTGACTGTGCAGCTGGGGTCATTTTTGTAGTGGTAGTAGAGGCTACTGCATCATGAGTGATTGTGCATCATGAGTGACTGCACTGTTGGTGGTTCTTCCTGCAGTGGAAGCAGAGGATATTTCATTATGAGTGACTGTGCATCATAGGTGGCTGCACTGTTTGGGGTTGTTTCTACAGTGGAAGTAGATGCTATTGGAACATGAGTGACTGTGCATCATGATTGGCTGTACTGTTTGTGGTTGTTTCAACAGTGGAAGTAGATGCTATTCCATAATCAGTGACTGCACTGTTTGGGGTTGTTTCTGCAGTTGAAGTAGAGGCTATTGCATCATGAGTGGCTGCACTGTTTGGGGTTGGTTCTGCAGTAGAAGTGGATACTATTGCATCATGAGTGACTGCACTGTTTGGGGTTGTTTCTGCAGTGGAATTAGAGACTATTGCATGATAAGTGACTGCACTGCTTGGGGTTGTTTGTACAGTAGAAGACGAGGCTATTGCGTGATGAGTGACTGCATCATGAGTAGCAGCTGCACAATTTGGTGTTGCTTTTTCAGTGTACGTGGATGCTATTGCATCAAGAGTGACTGTGTTGCTTGGGGTTGTTACTGCAGTGGAAGTAGATGTTATTTGATCATGAATGGCTGTGCTTTTTGGGGATGCATCTGCTGTGGAATTAGAGGCTGTTGCTTCACAAGTAACTTCATTGTTTGGGGTTGTTTCTGCAGTGGAAGTAGAGGCTATTGCATCATGAGTGACTGTGCATCATGAGTGACTCCACTGTTTGGGGTTGTTTCTACAGTGGAAGTAGATGCTATTGCATAATGTGTGGCTGCACTTTTTGGGTTGCTTCTGCAGTCGAAGTAGAGCCTATTGCATCATTAGTGACTGCACAGTTTGGGGTTATTTCTGCAGTGGAAGTTGATGCTATTGCATCAGTAGTGGCTGCACTGTTTGGGTTGTTTCTGCAGCATAAGTAGACATTTTTCATTATGAGTGACTGTGCAACATGAGCGACTGCATTGTTTGGGGTTGCTTCTGCAGTGGAAGTGGAGGCTATTGCGTTATGAGTGACTGCACTGATTGGGGTTGTTTCTTCAGTGGAAATAGAGGCTATTGCATCATGAGTGATGCACTGTTTGAGGTTGTTTCTGCAGTGGAGGTACAGGCTATTGCATCATGAGTGACTGCATTGTCTGGGGTTGTTTGTGCAGTGGAGGAAGAGGCTATTGCATCATGAGTGACTGCACTGCTTGAGTTTGTTTCTGCAGAGGAAATAAATGCTATTGGAACGTGAGTGACTGTGCTTCATGAGTGGCTGCACTGTTTGTGGTTGTTTCTACACTGGAAGTAGATGCTAATGGATCATGTGTGTCTGCACTGTTTACTGTTTTTTTTGCAGTAGAAGTAGATGCTATTGGAACATGAGTGACAGTGCATCTTGAGTAGCTGCACTGTTTGGGGTTGTTTCTTGCAGTGGAAGTAAATGCTATTGGAACATCAGTGACTGTGCATCATGAGTGGCCACACTGTTTGTGTTTTTTCTACAGTGGAAGTAGATGCTGTTGGATCATGTGTGACTGTGTTGTTAGGGGTTATTTATGGAGTGGAGGTAGATGCTTTTGCAAGATGAATGACTGTGCGGTTTGGGGTTGTTTTTGTAGTGGTAGTAGAGGGTACTGCATTATTAGTGACTGTGCATCGTGAGGCACTGCACTGTTTGGGGTTGTTTCTGCAGTGGAAGCAGAGGCTATTGCACCATGTGTGACTGTGCATCATGAGTGGCTGTACTGTTTGAGGTTGTTTCTGCAGTGGAAGTAGATGCTATTGGAAAATGAGTGACTGTGCATCATGAGTGGCAGCACTGTTTGTGGTTGTTTCTACAGTGGAAGTAGATGCTATTGCATAATGAGTGACTGCACTGTTTGGGGTTGTTTCTGTAGTGGAAGTTAAGGCTATTGCATCATGAGTGGCCGCACTGTTTGGGGTTGGTTCTGCTGTGGAAGTGGATACTATTGCATCATGTGTGACTGCACTGTTTGGGGTTGTTTCTGCTGTGGAACTAGAAGTTTTCGCATTAGGAGCGACTCTGCATTATGAGAGGCTGCACTGTTTGGGGTTGTTTCTGCAGTGGTTGTAGAGACTATTGCATAATAAGTGACTGCACTGCTTGGGGTTGTTTGTGCAGTAGAAGAGGAGGATATTGCATGATGAGTGACTGCATCATGAGTAGCAGCTGCACAGTTTGGTGTTGTTTGCGCAGTGGTTGTGGATGCTATTGCATCAAGAGTGACTGTGTTGCTTGGGTTTGTTACTGCAGTGGAAGTAGATGTTACGTCATCATGAATGACTGTGCATCATGAGTGGCTCCACTTTTAGGGGTTGTTTCTAGAGTGGATGTAGATTCTATTGCATAATGAGTGGCTGCACTGTTTGGGTTGTTTCTGCATTGGAAGTAGAGGCTTGTGTATGATGAGTGACTGCACTGTTTTGAGTAATTTCTGCAGTGGAAGTAAAGGCTTTTGCATCATGAGTGACTGCATTGTTTTGATTGTTTTTGTTGTTGAAGTAGATGCTGTTGCGTCCTAAGTGACTGCATAGTAAGGGGTTGTTTCTGCAATGTAAATAGAGGTTTTTGCATCATGAGTGACTGTGCATCATGATTGGCTGCTCACTTTAGGGTTGTTTCTACAGTGGAAGTAGATGCTGTTGCATAATAAGTGACAACATTGTTTGGGGTTGATTCAGCAGTTGAAGTTGAGGCTATTGCATCATGAGGGGCTGCACTGTTTGGGGTTGGTTCTGCAGTGGAAATAGGTACTATTGCATCATGAGTGACTGCATTGTTTGGGGTTATTTCTGCAGCAGAAGTATAGAGCATTGCTTGAAGAGTGTCTGCACTTCTTGGGGTAGTTTCTGTAGTGGAAGTGGTTTCTATTTCATGATGAGTGACTGCATCATGAGTAGCAGCTGCACTATTTCATGTTGTTTGTGCAGTGGAAGTGGATGCTATTGCATCAAGAGTGTCTGTGTTGTTTTGGGCTATTTCTGCAGTAAACGTAGATCTTATTTCATCTTGAATGACTGTGCTCTTTGGGGTTGCTTCTGCTGTGGATTAGAGGCTGTTGCATCACAAGTAACTTCACTGTTTGGGGTTGTTTCAGCAATTGAATTAGAGGTGATTGTGTCATGAGTGACTGCATCATGAGTGGCAGCACTGTTTGGGTTGTTTCTGCATTGGAAGTGGAGGCTATTGAATCATGTGTGACTGCACTGTTTGGGGTTATTTCTGCAGTGGAAGTAGAGGCTATTGCATCATGAGTGACTGCATTGTTTGGGGTTGTTTCTGCAGTTTAAGTACAGGTTTTTGCATCATGAGTGGCTGCATCATAAGTGGCTGCACGCTTTAGGGGTTATTTCTACAGTGGAAGTAAATGCTGTTGCATAATTAGTGACAGCACTGTTTGGAGTTGTTTGTGGTTTGGAAGTAGAGGCTATTGCATTATGAATGACTGCACTGTTTGGGGTTGTTTCTGCAGTGAAAGTAGATGCTATTACATCAAGAGTGGCTGCATTGTTTGGAGTTGTTTTTGCAGTTGAAGTGTAGAGGCTATTGCATCACAGGTGACTGCACTGTTAGGGGTTGTTTCTGCAGTAGAAGTAGTGACTATTGCACCATAAGTGGCTGCACTGTTTGCGGTTGTTTCTGCAGTGAAGGTAGAGGCTATTGTGTCATGGGTGACGGCACTGTTTAGAATTGTTTCTGCAGTGGAAGTAGCTTCTATTGGATCATGAGTGACTGTGCACCATCAGTGGCTGGACTGTTTGGAGTTGTTTCTGCAGTGGCCGTAGATGCTATTGCATCATGAGTGACTGCAATGCTTAGGGTTCTTTCTGCATTGGAAGTAAAGGTTATTGCATTATGAGTGACTGTGCTGTTTGGGGTAGTTTCTGAAGTGGAAGTAGATGCTATTGCTTCATGAGTGACTGCAATGTTTGGCGTTATTTCTGCAGTGGAAGTAGAGACTAGTGCATGATGAGTGACTGCACTGCTTGGGGTTGTTTCTGCAGTGGAAGTAGAGGCTATTTCCTGATGAGTGACTGCATCATGAGTAGCAGCTGTACTATTTGGTGTTGTGTGTGCAGTGGAAGTGGATGCTATTGCTCAAGAGTGACTACGTCATTTGGGGTTATTTCTGCAATGGGAGTAGATGTTATTTCATCATGAATGACTGCGCTGTTTGGGGTTGTTTCTGCTGTGGAATTAGAGGCTGTTGCATCACAAGTAACTTCACTGTTTGATTGTTTCTGCAGTGGAAGCAGAGGCTATTGCAACATGAGTGACTGTACATCATGAGTGGCTCCACTGTCTGGGGTTGTTTCTGCAGTGGAAGTTGAGGCTATTACATCATGAGTGGCTGCACTGTTTGGTGTTGTTTCTGCAGTTGAAGTAGATGCTATTACATCGAGAGTGGCTGCACTGGTTTGGGTTGTTTTTGCAGTGGAAGTAGAGGCTATTGCATCACAGGTGACTGCATTGTTAGGGGCTGTTTCTCCAGTAGAAGTAGAGACTATTGCACCATAAGTTTCTGCACTGTTTGAGGTTGTTTCTGCAGTGAAGGATGAGGCTAGTGAATCATGGGTGACTGCACTGTTTGGTGTTCTTTCTGCAGTGGAAGCAGATGCTATTGCATCATGAGTGACTACACTGCTTGAGGTTGTTTCTGCAGTGGAAGTAGAGGTTATTGCATCATGACTGACTGCGTTGTTTTGGGGTTATTTATGGAGTGGAAGTAGATTCTATTGCATCATGAGTGACTGTGCAGCTAGGGGTTGTTTTTGTAGTGGTAGTAGAGGCTACTGCATCATGAGTGATTGTGCATCATGAGTGGCTGCACTGTTGGTGGTTCTTCCTGCAGTGGAAGTAGATGCTATTGGAACATGAGTGACTGTGCATCATGATTGACTGCACTGTTTGTGGTTGTTTCAACGGTGGAAGTAGATGCTATTCCATAATCAGTGACTGCACTGTTTGGGGTTGTTTCTGCAGTTGAATTAGAGGCTATTGCATCATGAGTGGCTGCACTGTTTGGGGTTGGTTCTGCAGTAGAAGTGGATACTATTGCATCATGAGTGACTGCACTGTTTGGGGTTGTTTCTGTTGTGGAACTAGAGGTTTTTGCAGTATGGGTGACTCTGCGTCATGAGGGGCTGCACTGTTTGGGGTTGTTTCTGCAGTGGAATTAGAGACTATTGCATGATAAGTGACTGCACTGCTTGGGGTTATGTGTACAGTAGAAGAGGAGGCTATTGCGTGATGAGTGACTGCATCATGAGTAGCAGCTGCACAATTTGGTGTTGTTTTTTTCAGTGGACGTGGATGCTATTGCATCAAGAGTGACTGTGTTGCTTGGGGTTGTTACTGCAGTGGAAGTAGATGTTATTTGATCATGAATGGCTGTGCTTTTTGGGGTTGCATCTGCTATGGAATTAGAGGCTGTTGCATCATAAGTAACCTCATTGTTTGGGGTTGTTTCTGCAGTGGAAGTAGAGACTATTGCATCATGAGTGACTGTGCATCATGAGTGGCTCCACTGTTTGGGGTTGTTTCTACAGTGGAAGTAGATGCTATTGCTTAATGTGTGGCTGCACTGTTTGGGTTGTGTCTGCAGTCGAAGTAGAGCCTATTGCATCATTAGTGACTGCACAGTTTGGGGTTATTTCTGCAGTGGAAGTTGATGCTATTGCATCAGTAGTGGCTGCGCTGTTTGGGTTTTTTTCTGCAGTCGAAGTAGATGCTATTGCATCATGAGTGACTGCATTGTTTGGGTTGTTTCTGCAGCATAAGTAGACGGTTTTCATCATGAGTGACTGTGCAACATGAGCGACTGCATTGTTTGAGGTTGCTTCTGCAGTGGAAGTGGAGGCTATTGCGTTATGAGTGACTGCACTGATTGGGGTTGTTTCTTCAGTGGAAGTAGAGTCTAGTGCATCATGAGTGGCTGCACTGTTTGAGGTTGTTTCTGCAGTGGAGGTAGAGGCTATTGCATCATGAGTGACTGCGTTGTCTGGGGTTGTTTGTGCAGTGGAAGTAGAGGCTATTGCATCATGAGTGACTGCACTGCTTGGGGTTATTTTTGCAGAGGAAATAAATGCTATTGGAACATGAGTGACTGTGCTTCATGAGAGGCTGCACTGTTTGTGGTTGTTTCTACACTGGAAGTAGATGCTATTGGATCATGTGTGTCTGCACTGTTTACTGTTGTTTCTGCATTGGAAGTGGATGCTATTGGAACATGAGTAATAGTGCATCTTGAGTAGCTGCACTGTTTGTGGTTGTTTCTGCAGTGGAAGTAGATGCTATTGGAACATCAGTGACTGTGCATCATGAGTGGCCGCACTGTTTGTTATTTTTTCTACAGTGGAAGTAGATGCTGTTGGATCATGGGTGACTACACTGTTTGGTGTTGTTTCTGCAGTGGAAGTAGATGCTATTACATCATGAGTGACTGTGTTGTTAGGGGTTATTTATGGAGTGGAGGTAGATGCTTTTGCAAGATGAATGACTGTGCGGTTTGGGGTTGTTTTTGTAGTGGTAGTAGAGGCTACTGCATCATTAGTGACTGTGCATCATGAGTGGCTGCACTGTTCGGGGTTCTTCCTGCAGTGGAAGTAGAGGACATTGCATCATGAGGTACTGCACTGTTTGTTTTTGTTTCCGCAGTGGAAGCAGAGGCTATTGCATCATGTGTGACTGTGCATCATGAGTGGCTGCACTGTTTGAGGTTGTTTCTGCAGTGGAAGTAAATGCTATTGGAAAATGAGTGACTGTGCATCATGAGTGGCAGCACTGTTTGTGGTTGTTTCTACAGTGGAAGTAGATGCTATTGCATAATGAGTGAGTGCACTGTTTGGGGTTGTTTCTGTAGTGGAAGTAAAGGCTATTGCATCATGAGTGGCCGCACTGTTTGGGGTTGGTTCTACAGTGGAAGTAGATGCTATTGCATAATGAGTGAGTGCACTGTTTGGGGTTGTTTCTGTAGTGGAAGTAAAGGCTATTGCATCATGAGTGGCCGCACTGTTTGGGCTTGGTTCTACAGTGGATGTAGATGCTATTGCATAATGAGTGATTGCACTGTTTGGGGTTGTTTCTGTAGTGGAAGTAAAGGCTATTGCATCATGAGATGCCGCACTGTTTGGGGTTGGTTTTGCAGTGGAAGTGGATACTATTGCATCATGAGTGACTGCACTGTTTGGGGTTGTTTCTGTTGTGGAACTAGAGGTTTTTGCATTAGGAGCGACTCTGCATCATGAGAGGCTGCACTGTTTGGGGTTGTTTCTGCAGTGGTAGTAGAGACTATTGCATGATAAGTGACTGCACTGCTTGGGGTTGTTTGTGTAGTAGAAGAGGAGGAGGCTATTGCATGATGAGTGACTGCATCATGAGTAGCAGCTGCACAATTTGGGGGTTGTTTTTGCAGTGGTCGTGGATGCTATTGCATCAAGACTGACTGTGGTGCTCGGGGTTGTTACTGCAGTGGAAGGAGATGTTATTTCATCATGAACGACTGTGCTTTTTGGGGTTGCATCTGCTGTGGAATTAGAGGCTGTTGCATCACAAGTAACTTCACTGTTTGGGGTTGTTTCTGCAGTGGAAGTAGAGTCCATTGCATCATGAGTGACCGTGCATCCTAAGTGGATCCACTGTTTGGGGTTGTTTCTACATTGGAAGTAGATGCTATTGCATAATGAGTGGCTGCACTGTTTGGGTTGTTTCCGCATTGGAAGTAGAGGCTATTGCATCATTAGTGACTGCACAGTTTGGGGTTATTTCTGCAGTGCAAGTTGATGCTATTGCATCATAAGTGGCTGCACTGTTTGGGGTTGTTTTGCAGTCGATGTAGATGCTATTGCATCATGAGTGACTGCATTGTTTGGATTGTTTCTGTGACACAAGAAGAAGTTTTTGCATCATGAGTGACTGTGCATCATGAGTGGCTGCATAGTTTGGGGTTGCTTCTGCAGTGGAAATAGATGTTGTTGCATCATGAGTGACTGCATTGTTGGGTGTTGCTTCTGCAGTGGAAGTGGAGGCTATTGCGTGATGAGTGACTGCATCATGAGTAACAGCTACAGTATTTGGTGTTGTTTGTGCAGTGGACTTGGATGCTATTTCATCAAGAGTGGTTGTGTTGTTTGGGGTTATTACTGCAGTGGAAGTACGTGTTATTTTATCATGAATGACTGTGCATCATGAGTGACTCCACTGTTTGGGGTTGTTTCTACAGTGGAAGTAGATGTTATTGTATAATGAGTGGCTGCACTGTTTGGGTTGTTTCTGCATTGGAAGTAGAGGCTAGTGCATCATGAGTGACTGCACCATTTGGGGTTATTTCTGCAGTGGAAGTAGAGGCTATTGCATCATGAGTGACTGCATTGTTTTGTTGTTTCTGCAGCATAAGTAGTGGTTTTTGCATCATGAGTGACTGTGCATCATGAGTGGCTGTACGGTTTGGGATTGTTTCTGCAGTGGAAATAGATGCTGTTGCATCATAAGTGACTGCGTTGTTTGGGGTTGTTTCTGCAGTGGAAGTAGTGGATATTGCATCATGAGTGACTGCACTGCTTGGGGTTGTTTCTGCAGTGGAAGTAGAGGATATTGCATCATGAGTGATTGCACTGCTTGAGGTTGTTTCTGCAGTGGAAGTAGAGGCTATTGCATCATGAGTGACTGTGCATATTGAGTAGCTGCACTGTTTGTGTTTTTTTTCTGCAGTGGAAGTAGATGCTATTGCAACATGAGTGTCTGTGTTGTTTGGGGTTGTTTCTCTAGTGAAAGTAAATTCTTTTGCATAGAAACATAGAATTTGATGGCAGATAATGACCGCTTGGCCCACCCAGTCTACCCATTTTACTACCTAACAGATAAGCTGCAGATCCTAGTTAACCAACAGCTTACTTCCTCTTACCCGCCACTAGGACTGCCTTATGCCTGTCCCATGCATTCTTGATGTCCCCCACTGTTCTTGACTCCATGACCTCCTCGGGGAGGCTGTTCCATGCATCCACAACCCTCTCAGTGAAAAAATACTTCCTCACATTACAGCTGAGCCGTCCCCCCTCTATCTTCAAATTGTGCCCCCTTGTTCTTGCACATCTCTTTTTCTGGAAGATGCTACCCTCTTGGACTTTGTTAATTCCCTTGAGGTACTTGAAAGTTTCTATCATGTCCTCTCTCCTTCTTTCCTCAAGAGTATACATATTAAGCTCCTTTAGTCTTCTTCAGTATGTTTTCTGGTGCAGACCCTGCACCATTTTGTTGCCCTTCTCTGGACAGCCTCCACTCTGTCTATGTCTTTGTGGAGATGGGGTCTCCAGAACTGCACACAGTGCTCAGATGGGGTCTCACCAACTGTCTGTAGAGAGGGATAACAACTTCCTGTTTTCTACTATTGATGCCTCTTCCTATGCATCCCAGTATCCCCCAGCCTTCCTTACTGCCTTCTCACATTGCTTGCCCACCTTTAGGTCATCTGATATAATTACCCCCAGGTCCCTTTCTATTTTTACTGTTGTCAGTATCTCACCCCCCATTGTGTACGCTTCCCCTGGGTTTTTGTTTCCCATGTGCATTACGTTGCACTTCTTTGCATTGAATCTGAGCTGCCATACATTTGACCATTCCTCCAACCTTGCCAAGTCCCTTCTCATCCTTTCCACTTCATCTTGTGTATCAACTCTGTTGTAGATCTTTGTGTCATCTGCAAAGAGACATACTTTTCCTTCCAATTCCTCTGCAATGTCACTTATAAAGACATTAAAAAGGACCGGTCCCAGTATTGAACCCTGCGGTACCCCGCTAGTAACCCTCCTTTCTTCACTGTGTACTCTATTTACTACTACCCTTTGTGTCCTGCTGTCTAGCCAATTCTTTATCCAGGCTACCACCTTGGGACCCACTCCAAGGCTGGCTAGCTTGTGTATTAATCTTTTGTGTGGGACTGTATCAAATGCCTTGCTAAAATCTAGGTAGGCCAAGTCCACAGCCCCTCCCTGGTCTACTACTTTGGTCACCCAGTCAAAGAAATCTATTAGATTCATCTGACATGACCTTCCTATCGTGAATCCATGCTGCCTTGGGTCCTGTGCCCCTCTGGCCTCTAGGTACTCAAGGATGGTACTAGGCATCATGAGTGACTGTGCTGTTTGGGGTTGTTTCTGCAGTGGAATTGGAGTCTATTGCATCATGAGTGACTGCACCATTTGAAGTTGTTTCTGCAGTGAAAGTAGAGGCTATTGCTTCATGACTGACTGCACTGTTTGGTGTTGTTTCTACAGTGGGAGTAGAGGATATTGCATCATGAATGACTGTGCTTCATGAGTGGCTGCACTGTTTGGGGTTGTTTCTGCAGTGGAAGTAGAGGCTATTGCACTAAGTGTGACTGCACTGCCTCAGTTTGTTTCTGCAGTGGTAGCAGAGGCTATTGTGTCACAAGTGACTGAACTATTTGGGGTTGTTTCTGCAGTGGAAATATAGGATATTGCATCATGAGTCACTGTTCATCATGAGTTACTGTACTGCTTTGGATTTTTTCTGCAGTGGAAGGAAAGGCTATTGCGTCACAAGTGACTGCACTGTTTTGTGTTGTTTCTGCAGTGGAAGTACAGGCTATTGCATCATGAGTGACTGCACTGTTTGGGGTTGTTTCTGCAGTGGAAATATAGGATATTGCATCATGAATCACTGTACATCATGAGTGACTGTACTGCTTTGGATTTTTTCTGCAGTGGAAGGAAAGGCTATTGCGTCACAAGTGACTGCACTGTTTTGGGTTGTTTCTGCAGTGGAAGTAGACTATTGCATCGTGAGTGGCTGCACTGTTTGGGATTGTTTTTGATTAACTGCACTGTTTGGGTTGTTTTTGCTGTAGAAATAAAGGCTATTACATCATGAGTGACTGCATTGTTTGTGGTTGTTTCTGCAGTGGAGTAGCGGCTCTTGTATTATGAGTGACTGCACTGTTTGAGGTTGTTTCTGCATTGGAAGTAGAGGCTATAGCATCATGAGTGACTCCACTCTTTCTGATTGTTTATAATGTTCAGGAAGTATGCAGTAAAACTAGAGCTATGATTTGAAACAAAACAAGGTTTGTTAGATAAGTATACATTAATATGCATTTCAGTTCTACTTATCAAGGAGGCAGATAAAACAACCAGAAACATCAATTAATTTTAGAGAAGATAAGCAATCATAAAATGTGGGGTTTTAACTTGAAGTACTATGATGGAAAAATAGATTGATGGTATCCCTTTAACATAACCCATATCTTCCCTCATTACTTAAAAATAGCTCCTTAAGATTTATTATCACCCAAAAGACAACAGAAATACCCATAAATTCTAATTTTGGGTGGAATTTTCTGAGATTTGAGCTCTACCAGTTTAAACTGTAATTTTGTTTTTTAAAGGAAGATGGAATATCTCTTTATAGTATATGGGTAAGGGTTATTATGACTGAAATTCAATGAATTCCCAGAATTGCATACCCTATTAGTGAAATCAAACTGGTTTTCCATCTGGAATACCTCATTGCTATGGTACAACAACAAAGAATCCCTGTGCACTGCACTTTTCATTTCGGCATCACTGATCGCTCTTTTTCTTCTTAGTCAATTTCAGCTGCCAGTGGTAATGACAAGAACAAGTGATTGGTAATGTGTTTGGCAGTGTTTCAAACCAGCAAGTAGT
This sequence comes from Neoceratodus forsteri, assembly GCA_016271365.2. Classification (NCBI taxonomy): domain Eukaryota; kingdom Metazoa; phylum Chordata; order Ceratodontiformes; family Ceratodontidae; genus Neoceratodus; species Neoceratodus forsteri. The sequence continues at coordinate 869,276,135 of CM028130.1, forward strand.
GGCCACCTGCAGTTCATACAGGAACAAGAGAACAGTGGTCCCTATGCACTTGCCTTTGCACCGCATAAACCGGGGTGCATAGGCATAGCTACATGGGAATGCCACACAGCGGGATCCTGCGGACCTCCATGTGGCATTCACAGCTGGCCAGATCCACCAGCCATGCAGAAAGTAATGCACTGGGGGTGGGTGGGGGGTGTACCAGCACTATGCGTCATTCACTAAGGCACATACTGCTGCCCGCAGGGGTGCAGAAGGGGGGTACTGGTTATGGCAGCCAGGACCCTGTGGTAACCCACTGTGCACACCTGCAGAATGCACCCACTGGGTGCAGCAGACCCAGGAATCCAACCACCATGCTGCCCGAGTCCATGAGGTAGATGGTGAGGGTTGGGGCTACAGACAGGGTGAGTGCCCATACACTGTGGTGCCATGTCCTGATAGTGCCAACCCCCGACAAGGCTGCCCTGTCCCCGTTGCACTATACCCCCAGCAAAAGTCTGCCTTGATCCCTGGCATTGTTCAGGATACCCCCCCCACCACTCACTGGAGCCCTGGTTCGAACACACCTGACCCCTGCAGCCAGTACCCCTGCCCCACATTGTTTTTCAGTGGCCACACCACCACGCTTGGAACTGACCCCCTTCCTGACACTATATCTGAATGTTGGTGCCATGGCTCTAGAAGGCCGGTGGCATAGACCCCCTCACACCTCCATGGCCACCAGTCATCCAACCAATGCTGGGAGTGTGCCGCTTCCAATAAGTGGTGTGCTCCCAGCATCAGTTGGATGGCCGGCAGCCAAGGAGGTGTGAGGAAGGCTGTGTCACCGGCTGTCCAGAGCTGTGGCACCAGATTTCAGGTATGGTGTTGGAAGGGAGGTCGTTGCCATGGGGGCCACCAAACACCAATGCTGGACTGGGGTACTGGGTGCAAGGGTCGGATGATGTCAAGGTGCACTCTACTGGGGGGGCTGTGTGGACCAATGGGATGCAGGGCATAGGAGTGTGTGTGTGGGGGTCTGCATTCATGGGGCCAGAGCCCCTATATGTGTGGGGGGTCTACACTGATGGGGCTGGAGCACTGCCATGTCCAGGGGCAGTGGGCAGGCATCAGGGACATGGGCAGGTGCTGTGCTATGTTTTGGGGGGACAGCTGTGCTCCAGGTGGTGGGAGGTGCCACTGGGGTGGGGCAGGATGGGGAGCACACCAACTGACTGGGACTGTCTGCGCAGTCTGTGGGTGACTGTGTGCCATGCACTAACCAGGTCCTTTGACCACTTGCACAAGTAATCCACTCAAGGACCCAGGATAGGCATCCCATTTTGTGCCTTCCTGGGTCTGCAACCCCGCCCTCAGCCACCCTGTGGAGTTCTGCACACCAGGAAGGTGGAGCTGCAGACAGGTGATGGCCATTAGTGAATACTGGCCTGAGCGCACCTGTCCATGGGTGCAGAGCCACGCAGGCAGGGTATGCACCTCTGGTGCATACCTTACGCCCCTTCATGCATAGGGCCAATGTTTGTAATAAATACCATTGTTCTAACTGTGTTAAATATTACTTTGCCCAAAATCATGAGTGGTGCTGACTGTGCTGTGAGCTCTGCATTTGTAAGTCAGACTGACAGGGTTCAAGGACATGGTGTGTGAATAGGGCACAATGAAAATCAAGTAGTTAAAATCACTCTCAGCTGTTGTGCAAAGGTGTCCATATACTATAAAAGACAATGGATGAGCAACAGTGAGCAACACTGAGTTTACTTATTGAGGGTGTCATAACAACCAGAGACCTCTCATGCTTCACTCTCGGGGTCTGATGGTTGTCATAACAACCTTTCAAAGCAAACACAATGTTGCTGTTCACTGTTGCCCATCCATAATCCCATATAATGTGATTTTTCTAGTTTCCTGCTGAACCATGCCAGTTGTCAAAACAGGACTCAAGTCTCATATCACTCCAAACAACTGAATTAAAGGATGTATATTTTTTATTACTGAAGTCATTTTCATGAAAACAGGCTTTTTGCCTTGCAGACGTCATCTGTTCCTGCTACTTTTCCTATTTTGAAGTCATAACCCTCTGTAACTTTAGAATCTGTTCCGCAGCAACAGGTTTTGATGTCATAAGCTGAAAACTGTGACTTCATGGCAGGAAAATGCAAGATGAACAAATGAAGTCAAAGGTGGGACATATCCAGAGGGGCTTTACTGATGTTGCAGTACACAGTGGTGTCACGTGCTTCTTGATGTTGCTATCAATAGTGATTGCTCCTGGCCACAAATGTCCTCTACCAATATTGCCACCAGCTGCCATGGTTCCTCTGTGTGACTGTTACCCAAACTGCCAAACCTACCTCTTCCACAATATCTGGCCTTGTCCCAGCTGTCAGTACATTGCCCTGGTTGGTAAAACATCGCCCCAAAAAGTTACACTGGCAGCAGGAACAATAGAGAAATAGGGCATTAGCAGCATGGTGAGCAGTTTAGAGTGGGTGAACATGTTCTCATCAGGGACTTCTGGGTGTGTCTTGGACAGGTTTTAACCAGTACTGTACTACAGTCCTCTGAATGGGCAATTACACAAACTGTACAACTGACGAATGGCCAACTCACTCACACAAAAAATAGCATTAATCTTGACAACATTAATATAATATCAAAGGTACCTACTAGCCCCAAAGGAAGTATTTGTGTTGTATGTTAGGAATAACACTCTTTGAGGAGTCTGGGCATGCTCTGATATACAAACACCTCAGGTAGGTTGTGAGGCACAAGACAGATGCCCAGTGTCTTCAAGCACCTGAAAAGTTCATATTTCAGAGCATACTCAGACACCTCCAAGAGTGTTATTCCACTTACAAAATATGTCCTAAATTGATTTGTGAAGTGTGATCAGTCTTTTTACTTCAACGATCATCGTACCTTTATAGTTTGTTTTGTGCCATGCATAGTTTCACCTCTAGGCAACTATTCCTGCTGGACTATGTTTACATTTTACTAGGAATCATACTAGAAAGTGTAGATGCTGTGAAGGCTGTGAGCCCATTGGTAGCTTCATTGACTTAATTGTAAGTGCATATAGGAATGTTGCCCTTAAGGTTTACTCCTTAAATTCAATCTTACATTTACTAATTAAGATGTGCTCAGGACAAATGATCCATGGTGCAATCACTCTCTGGGCACAGAAAGTTTCTCTGGTAGTTGTTTTGAATGACATGCCCTGTAGCTGTAGTGAATGGCTTCTAATGTTGATAGTATTTTGTTTAAATACATATGAACATACGAAAATGCCAGCAGATACCGGCCTCATGGTCTATCCCATCTGCTCAGTTATGCAGCTCACAGTTCAGACAACTGCTGCTGCCCTCACCCCCATTGTTACCACAAACTGAGTTCCCCACTCTGGTGCACTAATGCCCCCCCCCAACTTGCATTCTGTCTTGGACCCTATCTCACCCTCTTTTAAAACTCTCCACTGATTTCAGAGAAATCACCTCCTCTGGCAGTGTGTTCCATGCCATCACCACCTTATCCATGAAGTAGTGCCTCTTCATCTCCCTCTGGAACCTAGCACCCCCCCAGTTTCAGGTTATGCCCTCTCATGATCCTCTCCCCCCTCAACCTAAACATATCCTCAGTACTAACTCTATTTATGCCCTTCAAGTACTTAAAGGTCTCAATCGTATCACCTCTGTCCCTTCTATCCTCCAGGAGTACATGTTGAGATCCCTCAACCTGTCCTCATGGGGTTTATTTCCCATCCCTATGATCATCTTGGTCTCCCACCTAATAACAAATTCACCTTGGTCATGTGGTGTGGGTCTTGCAGTATGTTGTATAATAACAGAACAGGTCATCCCTTAAATGCCTTGTGTGTAATGGCATGAGTTTAAGGTTGCTTAATCTATCAGTGTAAGAATAGTTTTTTAATCCTCTGATATTGTTTGTTGCTCTACATTGGATATGTTCGAGTTTATTACTCTATTTGCTAGTGTAGGATTTCACATCTGACTAGCATCGTCCAGAAGGGGACTTAGGTAAGCTCTACAGATATGTAGGAAAATCCCTGATTTTCTATGTTTTATATGTTTTTTAATGGAACATCATATTTTGTTTGCTTTGAGATTACAGTTGTACACTGTTTAATAAACTTGAAGGAAACTGAAATCATGGGCCCAATTCTAGAATGGTTACACATGTCACAAGTGACTTGCGCCAAACATAATGGCACAAGTAGCACTTTGTACCATGCGTAATGACATTCAGTATTCCAGAAGGCAGCCTGCGGCCTGCACTGAAGTTGTCCTACAGCACTGGTTACACCATAAACCCCCTGTGACATGGTGCAAGGGGGTTTATGGCAGCAGCTACACCCTATTCTGAGAGGGTGGCTGTCGGAACAGCAAATGTGCTTTTCCAAGATGACCCCCAGAGGGCAGTGGTCTAAGTACAGTTAGACCAGCTGTTAGCTGGTCTAAGTGTACTCTACGTCCACCAGGGGTGCACCACTGTGCCATGTGCCCCAACAGCCACTCCTCATGATCCCACATCAGCCCTCCCCGTCCCCCATTGGCAGATGCCATGAAAAGCCCTCTGTGGGCTGCTGGCAACCCCAAGCCCCGATACCCATGTAGTGCCCTGCAGGGCAGATCTTTTCATCCCCCTGATCCTTGAGTAGTGCCCCACAGGGAAGTTAATTTCCCCTGGTCCCCTGGTCCCCAAGCCCTGATCCCTGATCCCCAAATCATGCCATTGGCATTCGTACCACGTCACTTATTCCCTGGTAGTCCAGTGGTTCCCCACCTGGTAGTGCCAGTCCACATCACCCCATGCCCATTTCCAGTCAGTGATTGGCACAACCCACCTCTCACCTCCATGGCCAGCCACTTACTGAGCTCCCACTGAGTGCATACTACTGTATACAGTATTGCGCTCAATAACTGATGGAACGCATACTGTATACAGTAGTACACACACTGAAGGAGCTCATTTGGTGGCTGGCCATGGAGGTGAGAGGTGGGTTGTGCCAGTCGATGACTGGAAACGGGGGTTGGGGTGGACTGGCACTGCCAGGTGGGGGGCACTGGACTACCAGGGATCATGGGTACATGTCAGTGGCTGGCATGGGGGCTGTGTGTGTGGGGGTGCCTGTATAGCCCTGCAAGGTAGGGCATTTATTTTGAGGAGTGGGCCTTGGGGGGCTGTGCATTCTGGGCTATAGGGGAGAGGACCTGTGCCCTGTCACAGGGTATTGCTATGGCTTGTGGCACCCTGTTGAGGTATGCCTTCCCTTTGGCGCAGTGCTTGGGGTGCCACAAGTCACAGGATGCAGCTGCTGGGGACCCTGCCTGTTTTGGAATCTGGCACAGGGTCCCCGGCATATTGGCATATATTGCAACTCACAAGTGCTGGCAAGTTGCGCCATATGTCTATGAATTGGGCCCCATGATTCCAATGTATCTTTCTTCAGTTATTAACTTAATTATGGTGTTACTCAAAATGTATTGATGTTTGGGTTCTTTCTGTCCAGGTGCATCACACTACATTTATTCAGGTTAAATGACATACCACATCTATACAACCATTATGTTTTTTTGTGTAAAACCCTTTGTAGTGTACTTATTTGTTCCATGTTACTACATAGGTGACCTAGTTTGCTATCCTCAGCATATTTAGAGGTTCAGTTAAGTACATCAGAGTTCATGCCTACTGTGAACAAAGAAAAAATAATAGGGCCCAGAATGGACCTTTTGTCTGCTGCTTTTCTCCATGGAAACACCATTAAATTGATATGGTGCATCTCATAGTGTTATCCCCACTACAGTAATATCAAACAAACAAATAAACAAATAAATTAATAAATAGATAGATACATGAATAATAAAAATTAATTAAGTTCTGAACCGTACCTGCATGCTCTGATAACCAGACAGTCAGGTGGTGCTCTCAGCCACTCAGATCATTAGGATTTCATCACCTATTTTATCTATCTATCTATCTATCTATCTATCTATCTATCTATCTATCTGTCTATTCTGTGCAAAAAATTATGTTACTGCATCAGTTAGGACTCAGGATAAAGCAACAAAAGTAGGAAAATATGACACTGGAATTTTCAACCCTAACACCCCACCCCCACCCTCCAGGTAACAACAGGAAAAAAAGAGGGATGCCACCTCTCCTGCATTTTCACAGATCAGGTGTGAGGTTTGCCTTGGGGTTGTCAACCCTAACTTTCAACCTGTCCAATCATTAAAGAAGTTGAAATAAGAGAATAGGGTGAGAGTTAGGGCTGACAACCCCAAGGCACATCCCATGCCTGATTTGCAAAGATGCAAGAGAGGTGAAACCATAACATTTTTTCCTGTTGCTGCCTGCAGGGTGGAGGTGGGGTGTTAGGGTTAGAAACTCTAAAATTCTATTTCTCTACTTTTGTCACTTTATCATGAACCTAACTGATGCATTAACATAGTTTTTTGCAAAGAATGTCCTTTACTTTTTGAGATAGTGTAATCATAGCCTTATTTGCCTGTGGGAGAACAGGGCCCTCTGGGCCCTGCACTCATAGACATAGAAACATAGAAACATAGACTTTTATGGCAGATAAGGACAGCTTGGCCCACCCAGTCAGCCCATTTCCCTACCTGTTGGATAAGCTGCAGATTCTAGTTAACCAGCAGCCTACTTCATCCTAATCCCCACCAGAATTGCCTTATGTCTGTCCCATGCATTTTTGAATTCCCCCACTGCTTTTGGCCCCATGACCTCCTTGGGAAGGCCATTCCATGTGTCCATCACTCCCGAGGGCCCTACACTCCCACCCGTCTATAGTTATTGAGCTAGAGTAATCGTATCCTTATTTGCCTGTCCCTCCATGGATGCAAATATGTAGCTATGGAAGGGCCCTGCACTTCCATTTATAGGACAACAGTGACCAAATTGACAGCATAGCCATCTTATTAACCCACCTCATGTACCTAGTACATAACATTTTTGAATTCCCACCAAAACATAATTCCACGCAACTGCAATTCCATCCCATGCCACAGGTGCAAAAACACATTTTGACCAGGATTTGAAAAATGACAGCTGTGACAAGTGACATAGATGAGATGGGGTAATTAGAAGGCTATTTTGAAAATATGTGGTAAAAATATTTAACGTTTCTAAAGTTAGTAGCATGCATAGCAAAATGGCAATGAATGAGCATAGCTTTGCCATTTTTACATATTTTGACCCCAAATTCTCAACATAGCCTTCTTATGACCCCATCTTATGAACAAGGCAGGAAAATGTGTCAAATCCCACCCAAAAGGTGAATTTGCCATCTGACCATGAAATCACCTTTTGGGCAGGAGTTGCATAACGTCAGTCAGATTGTTCTTGAGGTGGAGTCCCCAAAAGGCCATAATGAAAATTTAGGGTCAAAATGTTAAAAAATGGCTGAGTCATGCATAAAAGTTGAAACCCCCATGAAATACATTGAACTGCATTTACCTTAGTTTCTCAAATTGTAGTAGCCAGTTCAAGCAGCAAGACATGCCTTTGATTGGACAGGGGATTCTGAACCTGGGACTTGTTCAGGTGAGTGAGGGCGTGTGTGTGGTATACTAGGTGGTGTGGGGTGGTGGGTGATGAGTGGGAGGTGGAGGTGGGGGATCAGTAAGGGAGTGGGTTTTTTTTGGCTGGATTAAAAAAACATTGGGATGGTGATCAGAGTACAGGGAAGAGGGAGGGACCACTGGACTACCTGGGAATCTAATTTTGATGTGGGGATGGTGTTCGGAGAACAGAGGAGGGGGGAGGGACAACTATACTGCCAGAGAATATATTTTGGACATGAGGACGGTGATCTGAGAATGGGAAGGGGCAGACCACTGGACTACCAGGGAATATATTTTTGACTTGGGAACATCAATCAGAGAATGGGAGAGGGACCACTGGACCACCAGGGATATATGTTTAGTAAACAGGGATGGTGATCAGAGAATGGGGAGGGGGAGGGACCACTGGACTACCAGGAAAGATATTTTTGACATTGGGATGGTGATCGGAGGACAGGGGAGGGACCACTGGACTACCTGAGAATATATTTTTGACATGGGGATGGTGATTGGAGAATGGGGGAGAGGGGGGAGGGACCACTGGACTATCACGGAATTGAATTTTGACTTGGGGACAGCAATCAGAGGATGGGGGAGAGAGGATGGAACACTGGACTACCAGGGATTCATTATAATGGAAATCGGTGGTTGGGGGTACCACTAGACACCAGGGAGCTATGGCGGTTTGAACTATCATTGACCTTTACTGCTCGCAGTCTTCAGTTCAAACAGTAAAGTTCGAACTGTAAAGAACTGCGAACGGTTATTTTCAGATCAATTGATCCTTAACTAAATTTTATTTATTTAGCTTTTATTGACCGGGTAAGTAAACTAGACAAATCCTGCCTATTTTCAGGCACGACCCTGGAAGAGGGGGTTACAGATGAATGCCAACTGACCTTGAACCAGATTAAGCTGTTGGTGGTATTTTTAGTGAATGAGGGAAATTCCCCTACTCTTTTCGATAAGTGCCATGGGATCTTTAACATCCACCTGAACTACCACCAATCCAAGCAGATGGGACCTCGGTTTAACGTCTCATCAGAAAGATGGCACCTCAGAAGCGCAGCACCCCTCTCATGCTGCACTACAGTGTCAGTAATGGGATATTAACCCAAGTGCCAGATGTGGGAACTGAACCCACATCCCTCTGATCTCCCAGCCTCAGAGGTGAGTGTGCTACCTACTGAGCCACTGACACTGCTCAATGACACTGTAAATGAGTAAATATGATTCTTGCCCCAAAAAGACATACAGTACTTGCCATCAAAATTTTTGAATGATAATACAATAGTGGAACTAAGCATGTGACTAAGATTTAAATACAGGTCTTGGTTATTCTTTACCAAGTAGCATTTCTTTAGAAATCAATTTTTAAAATAGAAAAAAAAAACAAGATGGCAGACAGCACAAACAGTATTTCTCTGAGCACAAATAATAAATCCTTATCAATTAACAGTTCAAAAAGTTTTCATTTACCTGCCTATTGGCTATCATAAAAACCGTTATGATTAATAAATGGTCAGATATCTTCTCAACACACTAACCAAAGGCACACCCTTGGTACAGACCCCATCATCCCTGGAAATGTCAAGAAAAAATTTCATTCCATCTGGGCTGTAGATGAGGGCAAAAAATCCAGTGTTAACCAATAGGAATTTTTCCTCCATTTTTTACCACTCCATATCTCAAAAACCATACAATATGCCCTAATGAAACATTCCACATCTTGAGACACTGGCAGAATGACAGCGCATGCCAAATTTTGGGCTATTTTATCAAAAATACCAATGTTATTAAAGTACAAAATTCTGAATTTAATATAGACATGCAGGTACAACCTTAACTACAGGGGCACCACTGTGCCCCTACAATATATATAAATTGCAAAAAACTGCATTAATGCTCTACTTGGGGTTACAGCCACAAAAGTAAGCAAATGTGGCATTAGGGTTTCCAAACCTAACACCCCACCCCCAAGCTGCACACACCAATGGGTGTTGGGGGTTTGCTTTGGGGTCATCAGTCCTAATGGTCACCCCATTCCATAAGTAAATAAGCTGAGATGGGTACCGTATAGGAGAATGGGGTGAGCGTTATGGCTGATGACCCCAAGGCACACCCCAATGCCTGTTGGTGTGTGCAGCATGGGAGTGGGGTGTTAGGTTTGGAAACCCTAAAGCCACATTTTCCTACTTTTGTGGCTGTGACCCTAACCAGAGTATTAATGCAGTTTTTTGTAATTTATTTCCTTACTTTCTGAGACAGTATATTCATATCTTTATTTGCCTGTGGGAGTGCATGGCCAGCCAAGCCCTGCACTTCCATTTATAGGACGATAATGACCAAATTGTCAGCATAGCCATCTTATTACCTCTCCTCATGTACCCAGTACAGAAAATTTTTGAATCCCCACCAAAACATAATTCTGTGCAACTGCAATGCGATTCCACACCACGGGTGTGAACACACATTTTGGCTAGAATTTAAAAAATGACAGCTGTGACATACATGAGGTGTGTTAATAAGAAGGCTATGTTGAAAATTTGGGGTCAAAATATTGAAACTTTTCCAAAGTTACGAGTGTACATAGCAAAATTTCAATGAATGGTCATAACTTTGGCATTTTTACATATTTGTAACCAAGATTTTCAACATAGCCTTCTTATGACCCATCTCATGAACAATATGACTGTCATTATGCAAATGCTGCCCAAAAGGTGAATTCACCAAATGACTGCAAAATCACCTTTCAGACGGGAGTCACGTAACAAAAGTCATATTAGTCATGAGGTGGAGTCCCCAAATGGCTATTCTGAAAATGTGGTGCCAAACTGTAAAAAAATGGCTGAGTAATGAATAAAAGTTGAAACCCCCATTGAAATACATTGAACCACATTTACCTTAGTTTCATATCTTGCAGTCACTGGTTCCAGTAGCAAGACATGTCTTCAATTGGAGAGTGGATCTCAGACCTGGGACCAGTTCAGGTGAGTGAAGGGGTGTGAGAGTGTATTGCAAGAGATTGTTTTCTTTTTTAACAGGTGTTGAAAAAACAAAACATCGAGGGACCATTTTCTTCATTTCAGGTTAATAGTTTTGTGCCTGAAATGGGAGGGTGGGGGGTGTCACTAGACACCAGGTCATAACGCGGATGGCGATCGGCAGTTGGGGTGTGCCAGTAAATACTAGGGATTGGTAGTATATAATTTCATAAGGAGATAGTGATTGGTGCTTGGGGAGGTGCCATTAGACACCAGGGAAATATATGAATAGGGGAACAGTGATCAGAAGGGTGGGGAGTGCCACTAGACACCAGGGCAACTTGGGACAGTTTTTATTTTATTTTGCACCTTGCAGTTAAAGTGTATATTCTGGACCATAGTGTTGTTGTTTGGCACTGGTATGAGTGACGGCATGTTTTGCAGAATACTTACCACTACTAATTCACCCTTGACACATCTATATACAGTAACTAGATTTGTGTGGGGGGAGTAGCTGTCCTCTCTAGGGGGAGAAATACTCCCATAGCATTCAACGCAGAAAGAGGACAGAAGTGCGAGAACTGGTACAATTTTGTAAGACATGGGGGAGCTGTGCTGCTATGGGTTCCTGCCCAATTTCACACCTATCCCTGTTACTTCCTAAAGTGAAAACAACACTGGGCAAGACTTGCACACAGAAGAAGATATTACTACGAACGCTGCTCATTTGCAGCTCACTGGCTATTGGCCCAGTACAAGTAACACTCCCCATGTGCATTGGTACCTACCAGTACAGGAGTGAATCTTCCAGATTTTGAGCAGCAGGATAATGAAAGCTGTGAGGTGGGAGAGGTCTTATGTTAGCCAAAAGGTGTTCATAGCAGCTGCTGTTCTCGCTCCTCATCACTTGGTGTTTGGGGATGAAGGAAGCCGTAAACCAGGAGAGTCCATGGGGGAATGATAATTTGGGACTGGGGCAGGGAAGGCAGACTATTCAGTCTGACTGCTAAAGCACTGTAAAAATGACGAGAGCCGGGGACGTGGCCAACAGTTCACAAAACAGATGAAAATAAAATTAACCACACAGCCGGTGTCAAAGCTTGCACACTGTCTCGTCTCACCAGCTGCTTTAAGCCATGGAGGGCAATGCAGTGTGGGAGGGGGGGTACCACCAAACAACAGGGAAACAGCAGTTCACGCATCGTACTGCAGCCAGCAGCACGTCTTCTGCTGCAGCTGCATGAGTCAAGAACTTACCGGTGTTCTCATACAGAGAACACAGGGGAAGCACTCCTCTTGCTAAGCTGGGCAACCAGGATTTAGGATGCCCAGAAAACATATCTGTGGGCTGTATATTAAAAAGCAAACATCAGAATGTAGTTAAATGGGTTCTGTTTAGCTAGGTTCTGATGTTTGTTTGTTTGCTTGTGTTTTAAATCCTGGCATTTTTATGTATTTTACACATTTGTTGGGTCATGGAAAAGATCCACAAGATGGTGGTTGGCACTACACAAGAAACATTTGGTGCCTTTCCAATCAAGTGGTGTGAAAGCAAAAAAAGGCATCTGCGGCATCAGATTTTTACTTTCACCACCGAACGTTGTCTAAAAAACCCTTCTGTATATGCGCAGGTCTGAGAACACTAAATTTTAAAGCCTTATAATTTGGGAACCTTTTAACATTTTTTCACCATACATGTCAAAGGCACTGCCATGAGACATGACATATGTCCCCTGCAAGTCTCGGAAAAAACTATATTCCTTGTAGGCTATAGGGCAGAGCAAAAAAATCCTGTGTTAAGAATAGGACAAAAGTTAGACATTTACAAAAAATGACACATGCGGATCTCAGAAACCACAGAAGCTGCCATCACAAAAGTTTCCACAGATCACGACCTTGCCTCCAAGACAGCACATACACAATTTCAGCTCATTTCATCACACAGAGCCAAAGATATTAATGTGCCTCATTCCATCTGTAAATAAGGTTAGATGTGTAGACTTTATGTAATGGGGTGAATGTTAGGCTTGAGAAGCCCAAGACCCACCCCACACCTGATCTCCTGCCTGGTTTGGGAGGGTGGAGTATTAGGAAAACTCTAACATCTCATTTCCCAACTTTTGTCACTTTGACCCTAACAAAGTTTTTTGCAACTTATTTCCTTACTTTTTGAGATAGTATAATAGTATCCTTATTTTACTGTGGGATCGCAGGGTCCATCCTTCGGACCCTGCTCTCCCATCCCTCCATAGATGCATATATGTATGTATGTATGTAGCTGTAGAAGCACAGGGCCCTGCAGCCCCTGTGCTTCCATTTATAGGACAACAGAGATCAAATTGTCAGCATAGCCATCTTATTACCCCACCTCACGTACCCAGTACAGAAAATGTTTGGATTCCCATGAAAACGTAATTCTGTGCAACTGCCATGCCATTCTCTGCCACAGGTGCAAAAACATATTTTTGGCAGCATTTGAAAAATGACAGCTGTGACGTACATGAGGTGGGGTAATAAGAAGGCTATGTTGAAAATCTGGGGTCAAAATATTACAAATTTCAAAAGTTATGAGCGAGCATAGCAAAATTACAATGAATGGTCATAATTTTGGCATTTTTTCATATTTTGACCCCAAATTTTCAACTTAGTCTTCTTAAGACCCCACATCATAAACCCCATAGGTGAAACATTTCAAATCTGTGCCAAAATGCCATTCCATGCCAAAAGTGTGAAAACACATTTCGGACAGGATGAGAAAAATGACAGCTGTACTGTTCATGAGGTGGTGTGAAAAAATGGCTATGTAGAAAATTTGGAGTCAAAATATTGAAAATTACTACAGTTATGCGTGTTCATAGAAAAATTTCAATGAACGCTCATAACTTGGCCATTTTCAGGATTTGTTTCAACAAACTTTCAACATGGCCTTTTTGGGACATGAACACTGGTGGCAAAATTTCGTTATTTGGTCCCAAAAGGTGATTTTGGGAAGTGACCCAAAAATCACTTTCTGGGCCCAGTTAACAAAATGACACTGGCAGTGTTCATGAAATCAGGTCCCAAAAAGGCCATTTTGAAAATCTGGTCAAAAAATTCCCCATAATGGCAAAGTTTTGAACATAAGTTCAAAACAGCGTTGAAATACATTATACAGCACTTACCTTTATTCCTCAGTTCACGGTTCGGCTTGGAAAAGTGCAGATGTGCCTTGGGCCACAGAAGATGACAGAATTCGACATTGGCTGGTAAGTATAGGGTAAGGGGGTGTGGGTGGTCAGTGGGAAGGTCAGGATGAGGGGAGGGGTAGTGGCAATGATGATGGACCATTTTCTTTGTTTCAGGTTAAAAAAAAGACATAGGGAAATGGTTTTCCTATTGAAGGTACCAATTACATTAATAAATGATCTCGGGACACTGGGAGTGGGCTTCTCAGTGTCCCACACTGCTGGGGGGGCCTCTAAATGTTGACACAGGGATTGGGCCCCCCAATGTTGGCTACAGGTAATAAAACAAAGTGCTGCAGGGGGGGATCCAACACCAGGGGTGAGCATTCCTGTGTCAGATTATATAAATACAAAAACAGGGTGTAGCATAAAAATAAGGGGGACAGTGATCGGAGGGTGGGGGTGCCACTAGACACCATGTACTAAAATAAAAATTACGGGGACAGCGATCAGAGGGTGGGGGTGCAATTAGACACCAGGGAATATATCTGTTTCATTTAGGGGAACAGTGATGGGTGAGGGGTGCCACTAGACACCAGGCCAAGGGGGATCACAGCTCACACTGTAACTGACAGCACGAGTTCAGCTGGGGCTGCAGAAATCAAAAAAATCTGCAGTTCTCATACAGACAACACGGGGGAAGTGCTCCTTTCACTAAGTCAGGCATCAGGGATATCGGGTACACAGAAAAAGTATTTCTGGCCCTAATTGAGAAAAACAAACACCAAAATCTAGCTAAATGGGGCGCAGTTAGCTAGGTTCTGGTGTTTGATTTGTAAAATGACAACATTTTTATGTATTTTTCATGCTATTTAGTTTTTGGAAAAAATCAACAAGGCAGCTCTCGAAAAAGGAATTTTTCCTCACAGAAAAGGAACAGCCCTCATGAAAAAGAATCCTTTTCTGCGAGATCAAATCCTTTGTCGAACTTTCTCCCTCTATCCTGGAAAGTGCTCTTCCCATTGAAAGCTAGGGATGAGTGAACCGACCCAAACCTGCCAAAGTGTTCAGAAGCAAATGGCTTCTGAACACTTTCGGCTGTTCAGATCAGTTCAGATGACTCCTATCATGGGAACTGTAGCATGAGAAGTGCCAGAGCAGGAGAAACCCAAAGGAGGGACCAGAAACAAGACTCTGGTCCCTCATTGGATAGCCAAGCTGTCCATCTCTCTAAGGTGGTACCAGATTGGGTTGCTGCTCTAGCAACCCACATGGTCCACCTTAGAGCTACACAGAGGAATCAGGAGGATAGAGAAGGAGCAACAGCTTCTCTTGGCTGCTCCTTGCATTGCAGATTGCTGAATCGATTATTTTCTTCTGTGCTTGTGCTGCTTGCATTTTTTTTTCCCCTTGGGCAAGCGAAGAAGTCCACTGCCAGTCCACTCCCCCACCCCCCAAAAAAGGCAGAATTTTTTAATCTAAAAGAACTTAAGGGAGGAAGGGATTGGGAACTTGGGAAAGTTGGGGGTTGGGGGTCGGGGACTGGGAATCAGGGACTCAGAGGGGATTGCCAGCAAGGATAAGGTGTGGGACTTGGGAGAGAGTTGGGGATTGGGGTGTGGACTGGACTGGGGAGTACAATGCATGAGACTGAAGACTTGGACAGGGGCTCTTCATGAATATGAACACTAAATGATGAGCCAGGATGGAACTTGGAGACAGAGAGAGACTGAGGGCAACTTGTGAGAACTAGAGTGCTATGTGCATAAAATCTGCCAGCCAGTCATCAGTGCACTAGTGCCACTTCTTGCATACTGCCTGTGTTGCCCCCTCTCCTGTGTCAGAGAAGGTTAGGCCAGGCAGGGTCCCCCAGAATCTCTGTGGGTATACTAGCAGCAGTGCCTTCAGCATCACCCTTAGCGTAGGTGGCATGTGAAATAGAATCTGCCAAGACTGCCAGCCAGTCATCAGTGCACCAGTGCCACTTCTTGCATACTGTCTGTGTGACCCCCCCCAAAAAAAGTTATTCCTCAGTCATCTTCCTCCCTGTGCTCACTCAGCGGGGTATAAGCTTTGGCTCAGTGGGCAGGGCATTCCATCACATCACATGCAATAAAGAAAAAAAATTTAAAAAAATCCTTGAAGGTGAAAAGTACTGTGTCAGAGAGGGTTAGGCCAGGCAGGGTCTCCCAGAATCTCTGTGGGTATACTAGCAGCAGTGCCTGCAGCATCACCCTTAGCATAGGTGGTGTGTGAAATAAATTCTATGTGTGAAATTAATCTGCCAGCCAGTCATCAGTGCACCAGTGCCATTTCTTGCATACTGTCTGTGTGACCCCCCCAAGAAGTCAGTCATCTGTCATCTTTCTCTCTGCGCTCACTCAGTGAAGTATAAGCTAGATCCCGCAGCCACTGTCAGCCATCAAAATCGTGGGCTGCAATCCAAGGCAGTTGCAATTAACTGCAATTGCCCTGAGTTGCAGCCATAATTAACTAAAGTTGTATTTGTCTTAAGCCGCCAGCGACTCCATTGTTGTTGCAGCAGGCAGCAGGCTCATTTGCCCGTGGCTGTACTGTACTAGTCTCCCGCCCCCGCCCAATGCAGTGGAGCCATATTTTTGATTTTTGCAAGCCCTGCCCTGGCCATTGCTGCCTCAGCTGTTCAGCCACCAGTCAAATTGTGCCCCTGCCTCAAGTTCTCCCTCAATAGAGTAAGAGAGAGAGAGAGAGAGAGAGGAGGAGCCAGGAGTTGTGCATGCTGCACGAGCTATAGTCAGCTCATTGGTTGCTGAGCAAAGAATGAAGCAGTAGATGGGGCAGCTGTACCAGACTTAAGGGAGTAAGTTAATAGGAACTTGGTGGGTTTTGCAAGGTCCTCGACACTGCAGCCCACTGTTAGAGAGTGGAAACGAGATATAACGGGATGGGAGAGAGAGTCAGTCTCAGTCCCAAAGCTGACTTTCTGTTCGAGGGAGGAGGAGGATGAGTCCAGGACTCTCTGTGTGGGCCATGGGCGGACTGTTGGAGGTAGGCTAACAGTACGGGAGCCGAGGCTCAAGGGCGGGACTGAGGAGAGTGGTGGTGGAGTCATGGAGAACACACTTGGAGGCAGTGCAAATGCAGTGTGGTGGAATAGTGGGAGAGGAGGAGAAGCAGTGATTGGGTCTAGGCCCTAGGGGACCTGCCTGTTGTGGGACCTGAGGATGATGGAGGAGTGAGATCAGCCTTGACTCATGAGCACAACCAATGAGGCAGGAGGAACGGAGTGTAGGTCAGGTGAAAAAATTAAAAATCTGCATTCCACACAGGGCACAGGCTGCAAAAGTTTCTTAAACGGCAACAAGGTGCCAGTGGGTGGGTAGCTGGGGCAGGCCTCAGGATGACTGGCTGCCCGCAGTGGCTGAGAATGGACCACAGACCAGGCAAGTGGTGGCAAGCCACAAAATGAATGGCATGCATGGCAACAACAACTAGCCTAGGCCCAGGCTGGAAAGAAAAAGTTCAGAGGTGACCAGGCCAGCCAGAGAAAAAAAAAAACAAAGGCCAAGATACTAGGTAAGTTGCTGCTGTTGCCTTATCCATTCCAGAGCACAAAAGAACAGTAGTTTGTTGTTGTGGCTTTATTGTGGCTATGTTGCGCTGTTGTGCTACTTGATTTGTGGTCTTTACTTTCCTGCAGCATGTCCAGACTCGAGGAGGAGGCTGAGACTGAAATGCAGCAGCCTTCTTTTTGTGTTAAGTTACTGAGGGTGGGAGTCAGGTGGTGCACCCTGCAATTGGGGGACAGAGAGACAGTCTCTCTCTGCTGAGAGGGACCTGGGGTTACATAGATACATAGATACATAGATACATAGATACATAGACAGTGTTGGCAGATAAGGGCCTATGGCCCACCCAGTCTGCCCATTTGAGCTTGTAAGTTCAGTTTATGTTTTCCTAGAAGTCTGTTGCCCCTTACCCCTGACCTCCAGAATTCCTTTATATCTATCCCATGCATTCTTAAATCCTGTGATTGTTTCAGCCCCCACCACTTCCTCTGGCAGGGTGTTCCACTTGTCCACCACCCATTCTGTGAAGAAATTCTTCCTCACATTTCCTCTGAATTGTCCTCCCTCCAACTTCATCCCATGCCCTCTAGTCCTGGAACTTCTTTTTCGCTTAAAAATAGTGTATTCCTGCACCCTGTTCCTCTCTGTAAGATATTTGTATGTCTCTATCATATCCACTCTCTCCCTACTCTCCTCCAGGGAGTACATGTTCAGTTCCTTCAACCTGTCCTCATAGAACTTGTGATGCAATCCATGCACCATCTTTGTTGCCCTCCTCTGAACCTTCTCTACCCTGTCCACATCCTTACATAGGTAAGCTCTCCAGAACTGTACACTGTACTCCAGGTGGGGCCTCACTAGTGTCTTGTATAGTGGAATTATGACCTCCCTTTTCCTGCTGGTGATGCCCCTGCCTATGCATCCCAGCATCCTATTTGCTTTAACTGCTGCCTTGTCACACTGTTTCCCTACCTTGAGGTAATCAGAGATGATAACCCCAGGATCCCTTTCCTGCTTGGTGCATGCTAAATCCTCACTCCCCAACTGATATATTGTGCCAGGGTTTTGTGCCCCATATGCATTATCTTGCACTTCTTTGCATTGAATTTCAACTGTCAAACCCCTGACCATTCTTCAAGTTTCTGCAGGTCCCTTCTCATTCTGTCTACACCCTCTGGTGTGTCTACTCTGTTACAGAGCTTTGTGTCATCAGCGAACAGTGAAATTCTGCCTTCTAGGTCCTGCGCAATGTCACTGATGAAGATGTTGAATAGGACCGGTCTCAGCAGTGATCCCTGTGGTACCCCACTGGTCACTCTTCCCTCTGTGGAGTGACAGCCATTTACCACCACCCTCTGTGTCCTGCTGCCCAGCCAGTTACCTACCCACCACACTACTGTCCTGCCCACACCCATATTCCCCAGTTTGTGTAATAGTCTTCTATGTAGCACAGTGTCAAAGGCCTTGCTGAGGTCCAGATAGGCCATGTCTACTGCCCTCCCCTGATCCACCTCCCTAGTCACCCAGTCAAAAAATCCAATGAGGTTGGTCTGACATGACCTCCTCCTGGTGAAACCATGTTGCCTTGGGTCCTGTAGTCCATTGACAACCAGATGTTCCACCAATCTCTTCTTCAGTAGTGCTTCCATGATCTTCCCCACTACCGAGGTGAGGCTGACTAGTCTGTAGTTTCCCGTTCCCTCTTTGTTCCAACTTTTGTATAAGGGGACTACATCTACTATCCTCCAGTCTTTGGGTACATCCCCTGTTTCCAGTGATCGGCTAAACAGGATAGCCAGAGGTTCAGCCACCACCTCTCTTAGTTCTTTAAGGACCCTGGGGTGCATCCCATCTGGCCTCATTGCTTTATCAACTCTTATTACTTCCAGTTCCTTCAGGACCCTTTCTCGTGTAAATGGACTTGTGTCCATTTCTGTACCATTCTCACCCCTTGTACTCCCTTCAGACTCATTACCCTCCTCTTCCTCAGTAAAGACTGAGCAGAAATACCTGTTCAATATGTCAGCTTTACTGTTGTCATTCTCCACGCGGCCCCCATCCTCCCCTTCAGTCTCACTACCCTCCTTTGCCTTTCTTTTCACTTATGTACCTGTAAAAGGTTCTGTCCCTCTACCTACTGATTTTGCAATGTGTTCTTCTGTCTAAGCTTTGGCTTCCTTAATGACCTCCCTGCCTCCCTTTGCTTCTCCTGGTACTTCTTCTCCCCTTCTGCTGTGTCTTTTGCATTGCCTGAATGCAATCTTTTTGGCTTTCACTTTCTTTGCTACCTCTTTGGAAAACCATAATGGTCTCCTCTTCCTTTTCCTCTTGCTAACCTGCTTAATGCATAATTCTGTTGCTCTTGTAATCCCCATTTTAAATACTGCCCACTGTTCCTCAACCCCTGATTCCTGCCCCATTCCCCTTAATGCCTCTTTCAAGTATTAGTTAATGTGTGAGAGAATCTATATTTTTTAGTTTTACTTGGTGAAAATATTTTATTTTCCACATGAATTGACCAGTTTTAGGAAGGAAATGTGTGTAACCTATGAAACAGCTTGAAGTTTGAACCCATCCAGTGAGGAAAAATCATGCAGCAGTTGTTAAGTGTTGGAAAATAATAATATATAGTAGAATACAGGGCAATAATAAATGACTGCTGCTGTAAAGTATTTCATTATGTTCTGACAATGACCATATGGTTTGTGTATCATACAGCAGCAGATATTAGAAGATCTGCTGCATGAAATAATCTGTAGCAGTTTGGACTAGCAGTCCCCTGATTTGTCTGTATGTGAGGGACACTCATGCCTGGCCTGCTTGGGCTGGTTCTTTTCAGGCTGCTAGCTAGAACAGCTTTTTTCCAGCCTCTGACACTTGTCTTGCATGATTTGCCTCTGTTCCACCTGGCCTGGGGCCAGAGGCCCTTTTGAAAATCTCCCCACTACCCCAACCCTTACATTGCAGCCAAAGTTATTCTAGTCTGGGGAGGATAGCCCTCTCTACCCACTATTGATTTCCTCTCTGTCTTTTAAAATGCAGTGAGCTTTGAACAGTCAGTGATGATTTTGGTGTCACTGCTACAGACTAGTTAATATTGTATGCTTTCACAATTCACATGTGGTATTTTACTTTGAGCCCACGCTATTGCTGGATTTTTGCCTGGGTGTTTGAGTTAACCTTAGTGCTTGAACACCACACTATCAAATTTCATTCTGTGTAATATTGTTTTCAGGAAGCAAGGAAATGTTCATAATCTGCTTGATGTTATGTTACCTCTGAGGCAGCCCTGAATTTCCAAGGGACACAAAGATCCTGATATGTCAGGAAAGCAATGCCCCCCCCCCCATGATCAATAACTGAATCACTTTTAAACATGAAAGCTAACTAGAAAAAATGTTACTGCAGGGACTGGTAGTCGGGGACCAGGATGCAAAATAGTGTTCTGCTGTTCCAATGAAAAGAGTGAGTGAGTGTGTGTGTGTGTGTGTGTGTGTGTGTGTGTGTGTGTGTGTGTGTTTTAATCACTCAATCACTTTATTTAACCAGGCATAAACACCATTGAGCAAGCTCATTTTTAAGGTGGTCCTGGGCATTAATACAACACAGTACACTTCATAAGATTACAGTTAGGTTCTTGACTGCTGTAACTGAGTTATTACTGCTCCTATGAGTCCCAGCCATCCAGATTTGGTTCACTGAAAACTGACATATCTTTGTGTACCCCACCATCCCTACCTATTTCGCTGTAAAATGGGTCCTTACATGTAATATATTGACTAACTGGCTTTTATGTGCAGGCTGAGGTTTCTGCATTTTACTGGGTGGAAAATGGAGCAGTTTACAGAGCAATTGTTTCCATTAAACTGGTGATTAGAAGAGAAAACCGAGTAATTAAGCGGTCATAGGTGTTCATAGATATTCAAGGTGATTCATGGTGTAATGACTAACAGCTTTCCACTATTGATACATGATTATTTTGTCCCTACACAGGGCTGTCCTAACAGAATGTTTTGTAAATAAAAACTTTCATGGGTGAGATAGATTATGCTATTGTTGCCATGTAGTCTAAAAAACTGAGGCATCCTTATGTCCATCTTCTACCTCACATTATAATTTCCACTATCTCCTGTCCAGCTATGTGCAGTTTAATATTTATTTTTTATCTATTCTTTAATTTTAAGTACAATATCATGGTTCATTTTTGGGTGGGGGATTAGGAGAAATCGCACATAGTTTTTTTTTAATTTTTACCCACCTTTTGTTCTACCTTGGGAACAACCTGCTCTCTGTTATAAAGGTTATGACTGCTGTTTTATGAATATGACCCATTATTTTTTTCATTTGACTCTTACTTTTTATACCCAGTAGGTCAATGTCCCACACAGATAAATATCTGAAATAAACCCTAAAATAATTATATTATCAAATGTATCTGTGTATTGTGTACTTGCGTAGCATGGGTAGTGGTTTCATATAAAATTTAGAAAACCCTATGTAAATGAATGTACTGAAAAGTTTTCCCACTAATTGCACTTAAAAAGTACCACTTGTAAGTGTAGAAATAAAATTCCACAATGGGGAAGCTGAAAAGAATGGTTGGATTTTCTTTATTGAGTTGCAGTCATAAATTTTAAACTGGTTGAAAAAATCAGTCATAATGTGTTGTGTCAGTCATAATTGGTTATTCAACCGACTCCAGGGCCTAGTATAAGCTTTGGCTTAATGAGCAGGGCATTCTGTCACATCATGTGGAATAAAGAAATAAAATTTAAAAAATCCTTTAAGGGGAAAAATACTGTGTCAGAGACAGTTGGGCCAGGCAGGGTCCCCCAGAATCTTTGAGGGTATACTAGCAGCAGTGCCTGCAGCATTGCCCTTAGTGTAGGTGGTGTTTGAAATAAATTCTGTGTGCGAAATAAAATCTGCCAGCCAGTCATTAGGGCACCAGTGCCACTTCTTGCATACTGTCTGTGTGACCCCCCCCCAAGAAGTCAGTCGTCTGTCATCTTCCCCCCTGTGCTCACTCAGTGGGGTATAAGCTTTGGCTCAGTGGGCAGGGCATTCCGTCACATTATGTGGAATACAGAAAAGAAATAATAACCACTTTTTGGCCCTGAACAAGTGACAGACTGGCATTATGAGTACTCCAGAAAATAGTAAAGCAAAAGCCGGGGGCAAAGGAAGTAATAAATGTTAAAAATAGTTTATTCAGGAGCCCAGAAAGAAGTGGCCCACAAAGCAAAGTAAAGTACAACAACAACAACAAGCACCACAATCTGTTGAAGGGGCTGAACTAAATGCTACTACTATCCATGTGCAGGAGGACTCTCAAAATACTGAAAACCTAGCAAGGGTTGCAGACTGTCTAATTCAGAAAGGCTCGGTAGCACAGCCAACAAAGTGTTGAAAGACAGTGGCAATAGCAAGTTGTCTCAGAAAAAAAGTACCAAAACAAAGAGTAGTTAAATTCCAATTGTACATAAAGTTAAAGCACTTAAGGGTACAACTCGCAGTGGAGTTGTTTGATATACAACACATGCATATCTAATAACTCAGTCTGTGACTACAAATGTTAGCGCTACTGAATCTGATAATGATCTTGGTAAGACTGATGATGATGAGCTTGTGACTTTACCTCTATGTCTCATTCTGGTTCTGACAGTGACAATGTGGATAAAAATAATGACAGTAATAGCGTATCAAAAGGAAAAAAGGAAAAGTCAAATGCACAAGCCACACAAAGTGAAACAGAGTCTGACTGTAGTGATGATGGTGATGGCAATGGTGCTGCAGAAGATACAATTGTCTCACCTGATGAACCTGAATCCTCCACTGATATGTCTTCCCCACGTAAATAAACCCAGCCACTTGACTCCTAGTCCTACTGAGGTCGATACTAGACATAGACAATCCACATCTACTTTTTGGAATCATTTTTACATAAACCCCTAGGATGCTTGCCAAGTTATATGTGTGCATTGCAACAGATGTTTTATTAGGGGAAAAAATAAAGGTTATCTTGAGACCACAACAATGATGCGACATCTTTCACGAATTCCCCGTATCATTGTATATGGTTCAAAAAAACAGTTTAACATTGGTGGCTAGAAATCTAGCAGGGCTCTCAGTGAATAGGAACATTCCACTGAAACAGTAGCAGATGAGCTCCAGGCAAGATCCAAAAGTCCACTTTCACCTCATGGTCATGGTCATGATAATTCTGTAAGGTCATCTATTTTACCAGGCATGGTATGTAGTCATACAACACCCCCAGCCAAATGTATCTTTACCACCCCCCGATAAAAGGCAAACAGCAGTTAAAGTTAAAAGAAGTTTTTGAAAGAAAGTCTAAATATTTACAAAACCAAACCATCCCATAGCACTGGCAATAAACTGTAAAATAGCAGAAATGATTGTACTTGATTTACAGCAATACTCTGTTGTGGAAGATGTGGGTTTCAGAAGGCTTATGGCATACTTAGAGCAATGATATTTAATGCCAAGTAGAAAATACTTCTCAGTAACCACTGTGTCCAGGATGTATGACAACTTAATAGTTCAAGTAAAGCGCGGTCTCCGAGAGGCTGAGGACAAGGTAGTTCACTTTATTACTGATATGTGGACCAGCAGCCAAACCATTGCCTATCTTTCTCTTACTACACACTGGGTCAATTTTGTGGGCAACTCATCATCATCCACACATAGTACTAGTCAGTCTACTACCACTTCAATCAGTACTACTACTACTACCACTACTATCTCTTAGAGCTCAAAAAAGACCCGTCACGGTTCAGAAAATGGCAGTACTCCATGTTTGTCACTTTCAAGACACAGCATGACACATTCAACAAGAACTGGAAAGACTACTTACTGCTTGGGTCACTTCACAGGGTTTGAAAGTTGTTGTTTCTTTTGTTTTTGACAATGGTTCAGCACTTCATGATGGCAACCATGTACATATACATTTTTTTCCCAATTGTCTTAACCTAATCGTTCAAAGCTTCTTGGATAATGAGCGGCAAATGTCAACCACTGTGGGTACAGTGTGCAAAGTGTGTGCCCACTTCAACCATTCAGTAAAAGCCCATGACATCCTTGTTGATATCCAGAAGGACAAATGTCTTCCTCATCTCCAGCTTGTTCAGGATGTAGCAACAAGGTGGAACTCAACTTACTTTATGATTGAACGCATCCTTGAACAAAAGGTAGCTGTCATTGAGTATGTCATGTACAATGATATTGGGGAGGGCATTGTACTCCATTCTACTCAATGATCTCTGCTGGAACAGTTGTGTCACATTCTAAAACCATTCATGAGTGTTACCAAAGAGGTCAGGGCAGAAAAGGCAGCCCTTAGCTAAGTTATTCCACTCATTCTACTTCTCAAAATAAAGGTTGGAGAAAATGAGGAGCAACTTAGATATGAACTAGACTCAAGTCAATAACATGCCTGGTTATCTGCCAGAATCCCTGACTCCATAGTCACCATCCCAGGGTACTCCATTTTCTGAAAGGACAGGGGCAAGCACGGTGGTGGTGTGGCTATCTGTGTCCGTGAGTCCCTACATGTCTCCATTGTCTCCCAGGAGGTTGCACCCAAATCATATGAGATCCTACTCTTCAAGCTGGTATTCTCTTTGTCTTCACCCCTTTTTATCACAGTCTGCTACTTCTTTCCCAGCGCCTCACCCTCCTCCTTAGTCTCCAAACTTGCTACCCTTACCTCCTCAGCTATTTCAAGAGAGCTCATAATCCTGGGGGACTTCTACATTAACTGGCTTGCCCAGTATTCCAAGGCTATTACTCAAGAGATCGAGATTCTCTACCTCAAGCAAGTCATCTCTGACCCTACTAGACTTAACCCCCGCTCCTCCAACCATTCATTGTTGGACTGGATTATAACCACCCACCCCTAAAAGTCTCCTCAGTGGGCACCCTTCCTGATACTTTCAGTGACCACTGTATCACTTTCTGCCATAGGAAACAGTGTCCCACCCCCTTCCTGCCCAAGTACAAGTACATGTGGTTCAGGACCCTAAGGTCCCTTAATCAGCAGGCACTACTAGCTGATCTCTACCTAGCTGACTGATCTGGAGTTTTCACTGCCCAGGACATAGACTGCTTTGCTGGCCTTCAATTCCACCTTCTTAGGTATATGGAACTCCCACATCCCCTTAAAAAAGCTACATCTCTAATGCAGGCATCTTCCATGGATCTCCCTTCACCTGGTCAAACTCTTCAAAGCCAGAGACAAAGCCTGGAGAGTATTTAAAGTCTCCGCCAATGCCTCTGACCTCTGAACATATAGAACCCTGAGGAATGCATGTACCAAAACTGTGTGTTCTACTAAAGCTGGCTTCTTCCAGTCTCAGCTTAAGGATAATCACCCCATGCTGGCTGCATTCTGGAAAACCCTCCACTCCCTACTCCATTCAGCCCAGCAAGCTCCTTCTCCCTGTTCAGACCCCACTGGCAATGGCTCCAAAACTGCCGCCTCTTCCATAACTCACTTTTCACCACCTGCGTGTTACTCCACGGGCAACCACCTGCCCCACCTTCCCCTCCACCTAGACTCCATTACAACTTCTCTCCTCCCAGGACCAGTCAGACATCAGCCCCAACCACCCCCAACCCTCTTCCAGCACAGGTGCTCACCCTTCCTCTCCCCTATCCAGCCATACCTTCCCCCATTACCTCTTCCAAGGTACTTCACACCCTCAAATCTCTGAACTCTTCTAAACAAGGTCTGGATGATATTAAACCCATCCTCTTAAAAACAGCCGCTCCTGCCATAGTCCCTCCAATTACCCAAATCTTCAATCTCTTTCTCTCCACCTGCTTCCTGCCAAAAGCCTGGAAATTAGCCAAAGTCATCTCCTACACCAGGGGTGCACAACATGCGGCCTGGAGGCCACAAATGGCCCCACAGCAGCTGTCTATGGCCCCCAAGGACCTAGCTGCTTCCACTTGCAGTCTCTGTTTATTTTTTATTGTTGTTTTTAGTTTCAGTAACATGTTGGTAAGTAAATAAATAAATAAACAAATAAATAGAAAAATGCATGTTTTGATTTGTTTATGTGTGCATTTAATAATGTCTTGCTGGATGTTTGTCACCTCGGGCCTTTTTACACTGGCCCTCAGCCAGTGGCCCTTGGCCCTCGGCCTTGACTTAAGTCTTCAGTGTGCCCTCCACAAAAAAAAGTTGTGCACCACTACCCTACACAAAGGGGGTGACCCAACCATCCCAGGCAACTACTGGCCTATCTCTCTCCTTCCCTTCCTCTTCAAAATTTTGGAATTGCTCTTCTCTAAAAGACTAAACTCATTCCTGGCTTCAAAGGACATCCTGACTCCTTTCCAATCTGGTTTCCAACATCTCCACTCCACTTTCTCCTCCCTTCTTCTCACCAACCACATTCACTCGTCCATGGATAAGGGTCATCTGACTTGTGCTATATTTATAGATTTAGCCAAGGCCTTTGATTCTGTTGCTTGCAAACTACTCCTAGAAGACCTTTCGGCAATATGACTGTCCCCATCCTCCACTGAATGGTTCAAGGC
The DNA here is from genome assembly GCA_016271365.2 of Neoceratodus forsteri. Classification (NCBI taxonomy): domain Eukaryota; kingdom Metazoa; phylum Chordata; order Ceratodontiformes; family Ceratodontidae; genus Neoceratodus; species Neoceratodus forsteri. Next base: position 869,302,999 of record CM028130.1, read on the forward strand.
TTGCCTAACTGACAAGTTTAAATTCCTCTAGCTAGGGGATATCACATCTGCTCCCCTTCCCATTCTCGCTGGTGTACCACAGGGGTCAATCCTCAGACCTACCCTATTCTCCATATTTGTTAACAACCTCCCCTCTGCCTGCTCAGTTGCCCATGTTCAAATGTATGCTGACGATACTGTGATCTTCACATCTGGTCCCTCCCAAGCCCAGGTTGAAGCCATTCTCCAAACTGATTTCAAAAATACCCTAATGTGGCTCGAAGACAAATCACTTAAATGTAACACCAAGAAAATGGTCCCCATGGCTTTTGGTATGACCCAGCAACTAGCCAAACTGACATCTCCCCCTATCCTTTATGCCCTCGATGGGTCCAAAATCATGGCAGTTGAGTCATACAAATATTTGGGAGTTTGGCTTGACCTGAAACTGGATTTATCCCTTCACCTGGACACTATCCACACTAAACTGTGTCAAAAATTAGGAATGCTTTGTAGGCATGAGGACAGTCTCTCCCCCCACATCAGGAGGGAAATAATTTCTAAACTCAGCCTTCCTTTGTTTGATTACACAGATCTGGTCTATAGTTCTGTGCTGAAATCCTCCCTTGTCAAGTTGGGCCCCTTGTTTCCTGCCTTTTGCTGATTTGCCTTTGGTCTCCCGTACCGTACTCATCACTGCCTCCTCCACCACTCTGTCTCTCTCTGCCCTCACTCGCTAACTGCCATCTAGCACATAGCACTACGTTTATCGCTAAATTCTAGTTCAGCTCCCTTCCATCCTACCTCTCCTCATTATTAGCCCCTGCCCCTAGTACAGGCTACTCCCTGTGCTCATGTGACCACTGCTCCTTCACCCTGGGAACACCTCGCTCACTTACCAGGAAACTAACCTTTGCTCATCGGCTCCCTGCCCTCTGGAATTGGTTACCCCTCTCTGTACATAGCTTGCCTATCACACTATCCATCAAAAAGTACTTCAAGTGCCTCCACCCTCAGTAGACGACAGGTAACTCTGGCTAATCCGCCTTTACTCTTTTATCATCTCACCTACACCAGCTTTTATCTTTCTTCTCTGTTATCTCTTACTAGCTATTGGGTTTACCTTATAATTTCAGTGCTTATAATCTCTGACTGCACAATATTTGTGCACTCTCGTCTGTACCAAAGCAACTAGCCTTGCTTGTTAGCTGATGTGTTGTCATTTCCTTGTTTTATAATTATCCACTGCTAGGTTTATGTTAAGCCCAATTTCATGTACAAGCTGTAACTTCTCCTTTGTATTTTTATATAAATGTATATATTATATGTGTAACCTTACCCTCTGCCCTGGGTCACACCTGGAAACAAGCCTTGGCTCAGTATGCCTTTCCCGGTTATCAACTTTTAAATAAATAAATGCTTACCAGACTTAGCAATGATGAGAAATTATCAGCCATGACACAGAGCAAGGAGTATCTCTTAGCAACATTGCTAGATGCATGTTTCTGGAACAGACACCTTCCTAATGAGGTTTCTGATGATATGGAGGAGTTGAACTACAGGCAACCTTTGATTGATGTAGTAGATGAGGTTTCGTTAGAAGGATTGGCAAGCAGTACTACAATGACACCACCACAAATTCAAACGACTGCTCAAAAAACCAATACAGAAGCAGACAATGAGGAGGATGGCATTTGGGGCCAGCTGCAGGAGATTGGAATTCCACAAGGAGAAAATGCATGCTCAGTAGTAAGCATGGTAGATGCATAGCTGTCTGAGCCCAACATCAGTATTAAGGATGACCCTTTAGCTTACTGGCAAGAGGAAAAATCATGCTGGTCAAAGCTGACTGCCCTGGCTTGTAAGTATATTGGATGTCCACCCTCCAGTGTCTGTTCCAAGCATTTATTTAGTGCTGCTGGGGATGTTGTGACTGATAAACAAGCAAAATTAACACCAGACAATGTGGAGAAACTAACGTTCTTGAAGGTCAACTTGCCAAACTCTGGCTACAGCTGCTGAGTGACACATCAGCTTTCAATTTTGAAACTCAATGGACTGTTTAAAAGTAGAGATCTGGGACTTGCCTGCCTTTTGACTGCATCATCATCATCCTGGGGGTGGGTGGGAGGTGCAACCAGTACATCACGTTCACATTACCATGTACTGGTAGCAACTGTGGCAAAGTCCTTGATCTCACACACAGTCACTTTCTCATTCTGATGAGATAATTTATTTTATTACCTAATGCACCTAAGAATAATTATTTCTGGTAGCCTGTGATGTGGGCGATCGCAATTGAGTGACCTGCGAAAGGGCGACTCAATTGTGGTGCCTGTCTGGGCAGACCCAGATGAGGGAGTGACCGGATAGGGAGGTGGGTGACCTGCAGCAACAGGAAGTCGCTACATGTACACGTGCGCTGGGGGGGTGGGAGCCAGTACACATGGCAAGGAGTGGGAGGGGATGTGAGGGGTGGTGCTGTGGTAGGCTGCTGAGCTGGTCCCATGGTGTAGTGGGTCGGCTCATGACTTTGGTGGTTAGGGTGCTAGGTTTGGGTCTGGATGCAGGATAATTTTTGCTGCCGACGAATCAATTTTTTATGTCATGCCACCTAAGGATGAAGATATACTTTAGTGCGAGGCGGGGGTGCAGCCCCTGCATAAACATAAAAATACAAGTCCCTGGTGCCATTTGTTGTATTATCAGGAGGTCAGAGCACCGAAATTGAATTTCGGTGCTCTGACTTCGCCGTAACGGCGATCACCCTTTGGCGGTCACCGTTATCAAATAGAACCATTAGTTCTTATATAACCATAGCTCCATTTTTCCCCCTGATAGTAGTGGTAGTAGTGGTGAAGTTGTCACTTTGGACTGCCTGGTGCTCTTGTTCTTTCACATTGCTTCACGTTGTGTTCCTTACTGAGACCCATTGTTATTCTCAAATAATCGGTGACATACAAAAATCACACTGACCCCTTCTACAAAAAGTCAAACTCAGAAGACTGGTTTGAAAAGAAAATAGAGATCTGGGACTTACCTACCTTTTAACTGCATCTTCATCTTCCTAGGGGTGGGTGGGAGGTGCAGCCAGTGCATCACGTTCATGTCATCACGTACTGGTAGCAACTGTGGCAGACAAGCCTCTGATCTCACACACAGTCATTTTCTCATTCTTATGAGATCATTTATTTTATTACCTAATGCACCTAAGAATAATTATTTCTTATATAACCATAGCTCTATGTTCCCTCTGATAGTAGTGGTAGTAGTAGCAGTGGTGAAATGGTCACTTTGGACTGCCTGGCGCTCTTGTTCTTTCACATTGCTTCACGTTGCGTTCCATACCAAGACCTGTTGCTGTGCTAAACTAATCGGTGACATACAAAAAACACACTGCCCCCTTCTACAAAAAGTCAGATTCAGAAGACTGGTTTAAAAAACAAATCTGGGACTTGCCTGCCTTACGACCGCATCATCGTCATCCTAGGGGTGGGTGGGAGATGCAGCCAGTATATCACATTCACGTCATCACATACTGGTAGCAACTGTGACAGACAAGTCCCTGTTCTCACATACACAGTCACTTTGTCAATCTAAAGAGATCATTTACCTAAATGCGCACAATTAAATAACCGCATTGATAAATGCTAACATACTAATATGCCAGCTGAATAGGTCTAATGGTCTCTCAAGTCTGCTTGATTTTCAGCACCCGCACTGAGGGTGCTGAAAAAAAAATAGACAAGGGCAAAAATAGACAAGGGCAAAAAGAGCAGGGATGGGGGAAAAAGGGATAAAGCCAACATTAAATGGAGGACAATGAGTACCAATGCCCGTAGTCTGGGAAAGAAGCTTCCTGAGCTAGTAGCTTTGATGGAAGATGAACAATTGGATATTGATATTGTGGCAGTCACAGAAACATGGTACATGGAGAACCATGACTGGTATGTCAACATACCGGGGTACACAGTCTACAGAAGGGACAGGGAGGGGAAAAGAGGAGGTGGAGTAGCTCTATACATAAGGGAAGGGATCAATGCTACAGAACTAAAAAGTAAAGGGGGAGGACAAGAGGCACTCTGGGTCACCTTGGAGACAGGGAACGGCATCACAATCCACACAGGAGTTGTATACAGACCCCCATCTCAAGGGGAGGAAATGGACAAGAAAATGATAGAGGACATTCTCAAAATGGCTGAAAAAGGGGAGATACTGTTGATGGGGGACCTGAATATGCCAGGTGTTAACTGGATGACATGTACTGCAGCCACATCCAAGAACAGGGTCATTCTCGATGCCCTGCAGGGGGCAGGCCTTAGACAGCTAGTGTTAAAACCCACTCGGGAGGGAGCAATCCTAGACCTGGTACTCTCAAATGGAGAGAGGATCACAAATTTAGAAGTCAGTAGACATCTGGAAACAAGTGACCACTGCACAGTGTACTTCACAATAAGCACAACCATGAAGACGAGCCATACAAAAACAAGCATATTGGACTTTAGAAGGGCTGACTTTGGCAAAATGGGTGAATACCTGAGGAATACACTAGCAAATGGCCAAAAAGGAGGGGTGGAAGAATAGTGGCGAAAAATCAAAACTGCCATCATAGAGGCAACAAGCCTTTGTGTGAAACAGATAAAGAAAACAAAGCGGAGTTAAAAACCACCATGGTTCTCAAAAGAAGTGGCAGGGAAGGTTAAGGAGAAAAAGGCTACATTCAAAAAGTATAAGGAATCACAGAAGGAGCACGACAGGGAACTGTATCAATTAAAGCAGAAAGAAGTGGGGAAGGCAGTCAGAATAGCAAAAGCCCAAACCGAGGAAAAAATAGCCAATTCAGTTAAGAAGGGGGATAAAACCGTTTATAAGCACATTAGGGAGCGTAGAAAGGTTAAGGGAAGAATAGTGAAGATTAATAAGTGAGAGGGGAGGTGGGCAGAGGGAGACAGAGAAAAGGCAGAGTTACTGAATGAATACTTTTGCTCGGTATTCACAAAAGAAGATGAGGAGGCGTTATCTAAACCAGACAATAGAAGCACACTGGGTAGGAGGGTTGACACCAGTCCATTTACAGAAGAAAGAGTCCTGAAAGAACTCCTAAAACTCAAGGTGGACAAAGCAATGGGGCCTGACAGGATTCACCCCAGAATCCTAAAAGAACTAAGGGAGAACCTAGTGACATCAATGACCTCACTTTTTAACAAATCATGGGAGGATGGGGTGGTACCTGAGGACTGGAGGAGGTTACATGTGATTCCCCTTCACAAAAGTGGGAGCAAGGCAGAAGCAGGAAACTACAGACCTGTAAGTTTGAACTCAGTGGTAGGAAAAATGATGGAATCACTTCTGAAAGAAAGAATTGTTGAGTACCTAGAGGCCAGAGGGGCACAGGACTAAAAGCAGCATGAACTTACAGCAGGAAGGTCATGTCAGATGAATCTAATAGATTTCTTTGACTGGGTGACAAAAGTAATAGACCAGGGAGGGGCTGTGGATATGGCCTACCTAGACTTTAGCAATGCATTTGACACAGTCCCACACAAAAGATTGATAATCAAGTTAGCCAGCCTGGGAGTGGGTCCCAGGGTGGTAGCCTGGGTAGCAAACTCACTGTACAACAGGACACAGAAGGTAATAGTGAATGGAACACATTCCGAAGAAAGGGGGGTCACTAGTGGAGTATCTCAGGGCTCAGTACTAGGTCCAGTCCTCTTTAACATCTTTATAGGTGACATTGCAGAGGGTCTGGAGGAAGGTATGCCTCTTTGCAGATGACACAAAGATCTGTAACAGAGTTGATACACAAGGGGGGTAGAAAGGATGAGAAGGGACTTGGCAAGTTTGGAGGAATGGTCAGACATACGGCAACTTAGATTCAACGCAAAGAAGTGCAAAGTAATGCACCTGGGAAACAAAAATCCAGGAGATGAGTACACAATAGCAGGGGAGGTACTAACAACAACAAAAATGGAAAGGGACCTGGGTGTAGTCATATCAGATGATCTAAATGTGGGTAAGCAATGTGAGAAGTCAGTAAGGAGAGCCAGGGGGATACTGGGATGCATAGGAAGGGGCATCACAAGTAGAAAAAAGGGAAGTGGTTATCCCTCTGTACAGACAGTTGGTGAGACCCCATCTGGAGTACTGTGTGCAGTTTTGGAGACCTCATCTATGCAAGGACATAGAAAGGATGGAAGCAGTCCAGAGGAGGGCAACTAAAATGGTGCAGGGTCTGCATCAGAAACCATATGAAGAGAGACTGAGATAGCTTAATATGTATACCCTTGATGAAAGGAGGGACAGGGGGGACATGATGGAAACATTCAAGTACCTCAAGGGAATCAACAAAGTCCAGGAGGGTAGCATCTTTCAGAAAAAGAGATGCGTAAGAACAAGGAGGCACAATTTAAAGATAGAGGGGGGACGGTTCAGGAGTAATGTGAGGAATTTTTTTTTCACGAAGAGAGTGGTGGACGCATGGAACCACCTTCCTGGAGAGGATGTGGGGTCTAAAACAGTGGAGGAATTCAAACATGCATGGGACAGACATAAGGCAATTATAGTGGGGGGTAGGAGGAAGTAGGCTGTTGGTTAACTAGGATCTGCAGCTTATCCAATAGGTAGGGAAATGGGCAGACTGGGTGGGCCAAGTGGTCCTTATCTGCCGTCAAAGTCTATGTTTCTATGTTTCTATGTAGGGCTGATTTTGGTGTCCCCCCCTTCCCCTTGGGTTATACTGTCCCCAGTCCCAGATGTTCCACCTGTATTGTGCCTGGTCAGATTTACCCTCCCCCTGTACCTGTCCCATCCCCTCTTAAACCCATCCACAGTCACCATCTCTACCAGCTCCCTGGGCAGTGCATTCCATGGCCCCACCACCCTTTCAGTGAAATAACATCTCCTCCTCTCCCCTCTGAGCCTGCCCCCTTCCAGCTTACACCCGTGACCTCTCGTTGCCCCACCTTCCTTCCTTTGGAGCACCCTGACTGGGCTTCCTTTATTGATCCCTTTCATGTACTTAAAGACCTCTATCATGTCCCCACTGTCCCTCTTCTCCTGCAGGGTGTACATGTCGAGTTCCTTGAGCCTATCCTCATAGGTCCTCTCCCCCAGGCACCAGATCATTTTGGTTGCCCTCCTTTGGACTATCTCTAGGAGTGTAATGTCCCTCTTTAAATGTGTTCTCCAAAATTGTACACAATACTCAAGGTGTGGCCTAACCAAGCAGTTGTACAGTGGAAGGATCACTTCCACCTTTCTGGAGGTAATCCCCATGGCGATGTATCCCAGCATCCTATTTGCCCTTGCTGCTGCCCTCCTACAGGTCTCTGAGTTGTTCGTTTTGACATCTACCACTACCCCCAGGTCCCTCTCACCCTCCGTGACTTGAATCATGTCTCCTCCCAGGGTATACCCCTGGCCTGGATTTCTGACTCCCAGGTGCAGAACCTTGCACTTCCCCACATTGAATTTTAGTTTCCATTTCCCGACCACCTTTCCAGAGCTTCTGAGTCCTCCTGCAAGGCCACCCTCCCCTTCTTCCCATTCACCACTGCACCTAGCTTTGAGTCATCTGCAAAGAGACTCATCTCACTCCTGATCCCCCTCCTGATGTCTGAGATATAGGCGTTGAACAGGAGTGGCTCCAGCACTGACCCCTGGGGAACCACACTAGTAAGCTACCTTGGGAATGAGGCTAAACTTCCAACCACCACCTTCTGAGTATGCTCAGAGAGCCAATTTCCTATCCATCTTAGCAACTGTCTCCCTACCCCCATTTCCTTCTGCTTAGTCAGCAGACCACTGTGGGGTACCAAATCAAATGCCTTGCTAAAATCCAGAAAGAGGACATCCACTGGCCTACCCTGGTCCAGGGCCCTCATCACCCAGTCATAGAACTCAACAAGATTTGTCTGGCACGATCTTCCTGTGACAAAGCCATGCTGCCTATCATCCAAGTACCCAGTTTGCTCCAGTAACCCCGCTAGCCTTTCCTTGACAATACCCTCCATCACCTTGCCGACCACCAATGTCAGGCTAATGGGTCTGTAATTTCCTCCCTCCTCTCTTGATCCCCCCTTGTGGATTGGCATGACATGGGCCACCCTCCAGTCTTGGGGCACCAACCCAGTCCTCAGAGAAATGTTGAAAAGCTCCGTTAGAGGGACAGCCAGGACATCTGCCAGTTCCCTCAGCACCGTGGGATGTATGTCATCCGGCCCAAGTGCTTTCTCCATCTGAAGGGATCTGAGGGCTTTCCTTACTCTCTCTACTGGGATTTCAGCCTCATCCTCCCCCTTTTCACTGTGCACTGCTGGGCCCCCACCTGTCTGTGGTGGCCACTCCCTTTCCCCAGACCCATCAGGGCCCTTGGTCTCTACTGGTCTCACCCCTTGCTCTGGTTTGCCCCGCTCCCCTCGCAAGACATAGCCCCTCCAATTTCTAGTATAAACTGAGGCAAAGTACTCATTTAGGACTTCACCTGTTCCCCGCCTCCTGTGCCCAACCATCCCCTACCCTTATCTTGCTGATCTGCCCCTTACTTTCCTTTTTTCCCTATGTATCTAAAGAACCCCTTGTCCCCTCCGATCCCACTGGCTAGACTGCTCCTTTTTGCCTTAGCTGCTCTCACCACCCTGGTGACTCTCTTGGCTGTCAGCTCATATTCCTCCTGATACCTTTCACTTCTTGACTACTTGAAGTGCCTATAAGCCGGCTTCTTTTCCCTCACCACCTCCTGTACCTCCCGGGTTCACCAGCAGGGTTTTCTGGCCTTACCGAACTTACATCTTTCCCTTGCGCAGGATCTAGCAACCTCCTGTATTCCCCTCCTAATGATCCCCACCTGCTTTCAGCATCCATATCCGGCCTTATCCTGTCTAGATGATCTTTAAGGATCCTTCCCATCTCTCTGAAGTCTGCACCCCTAAAGTCAGTTACTACCATCCTTGTTTGGCTTTCCTCCCCCCTAGGTCCAGGAAGAACCTGAATGTGGCGTGATTACTCCCAGCCAACGTGTCCCTCACCTCTAGGCCCCTAATCTGATCACTGTCCACCAGGACCACATCCAGAGCTGTTAGCTCTGTTTTTTTTACTCTGGTAGTAGTTGTAGTACTACTAAAAAGTACAACTATTTAAACACACTATTATCCGCTACTAAAAAATCAGACTCAGGAGGAGATCATTTATTTCAAACTAGAGATCTGGTCTGGAACTTTCTTGTCACCACAGTCATTTTTTCTTTCTTTTCTAAGCAGTCATCTTTGGTAAATGTGCCTTAACCACATTTATTTCAGTGCTGGTAGACTACTTCTGGTTTTCCCCTGATTGTAGTAGGTGGGGGTAGTAGCAGACTGCAATCTTGAAGTGATAGCTGGCTGACTGTCTCTCTCTGACTGGCTGCCCTCTGCTCTGGCCTGGTGCTGTTTTTGTTTTCCTGACTTCTTCATCACTTAACTGTCTAAAGCATATCTGGTACCTACCTGTACCTGTTGAGAAAGAAATCACTACTTTTAATAATATAACTTATACACAGTATTAGTATTACTTTCTTAAATGACAGAAACAGAAGAGCGATTAGAGAGCACTCTCTACTACTAAACAGTGGTTTGATTTTTTTTCTACAGATATGTTGATTAAAATCAGTTTAAAATGATTTATTTTACATATGGTTACCATAAAACAATAAATGTCATAAAAGGTTCGGATAAGGACCCAAAATTGTTTTTGCTTATCAGAACTTTTTAGAACCTCAGAACCATTTGAGGTTCTCCCATCCCTATTGAAAACAATGGGAAATTAACAATTGAATAACCTTGCAACAGATTAATATTTTTTCACCATACAAATGCATGGCCGTTCTGTTACCCAAGCTGTTTCTACCATAGAAAATCACACCAAAATTCCACATAATCTGGACACAAAGCGATGAGGAAAAAACTGCAAAAAATTGCAACTTTAAGGTTTTTGCACTATCCGGATCTCAGAATCCATACATCCAAGCAGAGCAAAACTTGCCAAGTCAAGAGAGCTACCCCACAGGACAGTCCATGCCAAATTGTTTGCAAATCCATTGAGCGGTTGCAAAGTTACTAAAGTGCACAGTTTGAGGTTTAACATTAAACATGCTACCCAACCCTAACTATAGTGGTGCTATCGTGGCACTATAATATTCATAGGCTCATAGGTTTCATAGGTTTGTTCAGAGCTCAGTAGACTTCTACTGTCCATACAGCTTGCCACTAAAAATTACTGATATCCCAGAATATTATTTTCAATCAGGTATCTATCCAGATTTGTTCTAAAAGCCTGCATGATACTACTAGATATCACCTCCAGTGGCGGTCTGTCCCAGACTGGCACAACTCTTACACTAAACCAGTGCTTTCTTTTTGTAGTCCTATACCATTCCCTTGTTAGCTGCAATGGATGTGCTCTGGTCTGATATGGCTGTTCCCTTAGCTTTAACCTCAGCTGTTCCCTAAGATCAGTATCAGTAAGGGCCTTAAAGACTATGCACATATCTCCCCGCAGCCTATGATATTCCAATGTGTACATCCCTAATTTGGTCAATCAGTCCTGATGGTCCCACCCTTCACCCCATCGATCATCTGTGTTGCTCTTCTCTGTACCCTCTCCAGTGACACAATCTCCTTTTTGTAACCTGGAGACCAAAATTGTGCGCAGTATTCCATATGAGGCTGTATCAGTGACCCATACAAGGGCAACAAGACCTCCCTCCTCTACTCTTAATATGTCTATTTATACAGCTCAATATATTACCTGCTTTCTTAAACACCTGGCTACAATGCTGATTAAATTTCTGTTCATTTGAGACCCTTACTCCTAAATTCCGTTCATCATTAACCTCCCTTAGAATCTGACCATTTAGCTGTAAGTGGCCCCTGCATTGTTTCTGCCGAAGTGCATGACTGTGCACTTATCCACATTAAAGGTTAACTTTGAATCTTGTGCCCAATCCTGCAGTTTGATTAGAGTTTCCTGTAATCTGTCAGTTTCCAAGTTGCTGTTAACTGTGAAGCCAATCCTAGTATCATCAGCAAACTTTGCTTCCCATACATCCTTTCCGGCTGTCATGGAATGTATATATACATTAAAGAGGCAAGAGCCCAAAACAGACTCCTGCAGGACCCCACTCGTCACCCCAGACCATCTCGAGTTAGATCCCCTGATTGCCACTCTCTGTTTTCTGTTGGATAGCCAGGAGCTGATCCAATGAGTTATATTTCCCTGGATTCCATGTTCTATCAGGCAGTCCACCAGTTCTCCGTGTGGTACTTTATCAAAGGCCTTAGAGAAGTCCAGGAAAATAACATCCACTGGATACCCTTCATCCAAGTCCTTACTGACGTTCTTATAGAATCCCAGAAGGTTGGTCTGACAAGATCTACAATGCTTAAATCCATGTTGTGTCTCATCAATATCCCCTCTCTGCTGCATATTCAGTTCTACGTGTTCCTTTATGACCCCCTTCTAATACTTTGCCAAGTATTGAGGTCAGGCTTATTGGTCGATACTTACCAACATCCTGTCTGGAGCCCTTCTTAAAAATTAGGATAACATTTGCCTCTTTCCATGCATCTGCTACTTCTCCCTGATCCAAAGAGGCCTGGTATAGGTAAGTTAGGGGTTCGGCCAATATGTCTGCCAGTTCTATGATCACATTAGGAAGGATTCCATCTGGCCCCATGAATGTATTGGGATTTAAGCTGAGCAACCTTTTTTTTGATATCTTTCTTATTTATTTTAAACACTATTTGTTTCAAGATGTTATTTAGGAACCCTGGTCTTTAAGTTATATATTGATAAAAAATATCAACTATACCTTTCAGCCATGAGTGCATTATCCTGTATCAAGCTTCCATCTGTACGTTTCAGTGGGCCTATCCCTTGTGGTCCCCCATACAACCAATATAGTTGTAAATGGTTTTATAGTTGTCTTTGACCTTTTTGGCCAATTTAAGTTCATAATCCCTCTTGGCTATTAATATACTTTTTTCCATCTTTTTTAGTTAATATCTGTATTTGCCCCAATCCTTCTTGTGGCCATTTTTCTTGGCCTTGACATAAGCTCTTTTTTTTTGTTTATCAAGTTTTTAATTCTGCCAGTTATCCAGACAGGAATCTTCCCTGTTCTATTATATTTCATTTTGACTGGAATATGTTTGTCAACAATCTGGTTTAACTTCCCTGCCAGAACATCCCACATTAAAGAAATGGATGTGTGTTGCAGGTTGGCTTTCCAATCCCATTTACTAAAGTCATCTCTTATCTTGTTGTAGTCAGCTCCATAGTAGTTTCTGACTAGAGTTTCACCTAGCATCCTGCTAGTTTGTTCTCTAATGGTGAATTCTATCCTGGAATGGTCACTGGAGCCTAGTGGGGTAGTGACCCTACATTGCTGTATGTGTTCCCCCATATTACTTAAGACAAGGTCTAGTAAATTTCTTTGCCTAGTTGTTCCTTGAAAATATTGTTCCATGCCAATAAGGCTAAAGGCATCTAGATATCTTGACTCCACTATAGTCCCTGCCATATGGTTATCCCAATTTATCCCAAGTACATTAAAGTCTCCTAGTATTATTAGGTTATCATGCACCTCCATTTTTTCTAGGTTTTCTATTAACTGAATATCTATGACCAATGGGGTAGCGGGGGGTCTATATATTACTCCTATGGTGATTTTGGCTCTACCAACTATAGTGACCCTAATCCATAATTGATCAATACCCTCTAGTGCCTGTACTTCCATTTCCTCAGTTATTATATTATATAGATGGCCACGCCGCCTCCCCTTCTACCAGATCTATCTGCACTATACAGCTGGTATCCCGCAATCTGTCTGTCCCAGTGATCATCCGTATCCCACCATGTCTCTGTGATGGCACATATCTGCACCTTTTCCTCTAGTAGTGTGTATACCAGTTCATCAAAGTTCTGGACAATGCTTCTTTGCATTTCTGCCCATCCCCCACGTATTCTAGTTTAAATGTATTTGTACTGCTTGCAAGATATCCTGGGCCAGAATTCTGGTTCCCTGCTTATTAATGTGTAGTCCATCATTACTAAACAGTCTGGGATTAGAAAAGGTATTCCAATGTTCTATTAGGGTCAATCCCTTCCTGAAGCACCACCTTCTTAACCATCCATTTAAATGTCTAATATCCCTCATTTTTGTCAGACCAGCTCTAGGGACTGGGAGAACCTCTGAAATAAAAATCTCACAGCCTAGTTCTTTAAGAGTTTTACCTACTTCCTCAAAGTCCCTGTGTATCTCAACAATCTTTCTCTTTCCAATGTCATTCACCCCTGCATGTATGACTGTGGTAGATTTAGTACAATTCTGTAGTAGTCCAGGGAGCAAATCCCTAATATTTCCTATTCCAGCCCCTGGTAGGGTGCTGACTGTTGTGTACTCATTCCTATTTTTACATAATATATGGTCTATGTTTCGTACTAATCAGTCCCCCACGATCAGTAAGTCTCTTGGAGTTTTCGATGTCCCTGCTGTTAAGTTGCCAGATGGATTTAGGGTATGTGTGTTTTCATTATTCTCAGCCTCTTGTTCTTCACCTTCCCCTAGTAAGCAGAAATTATTTTGCAGCTTCAATGCAAATGTGCCTCCTATATTGCGCCTACCCTTTTTGGTTTTGTTTTGAACCAGACACCAGTCATCTACTCCGTTTGTTAGATCCCCCTCAGAATGTTTGCTTATGCTGTTTGCTCCTTTCCTTGCCATGTTACCAGAGTCCCCCAATTTCACAGAGTGTTTGCATGTGCTGCTTGTTCCTGTCATTACCATGTTTCCAGAGTCCCCCAAAACCCCAGCCACAGAAAGTAGCATTTTCCACTGTTGTTTTCTCTGCAGTCTCTATAAATTGTTCTAACTCAGCAATATTATGCTGAATCTGTATTCTGCTATGTAGGGATACAATTTCCTTTTGTAGGACCGCTATTAGAATACATGTATCACATATAAACCCCTCCTGGATGTTTCCCTCTGTATTCATGTAACATTCGGTGCACACTGTCATGGTTTCCATTCTTTATTTTGTTACTTTTGCTTATGTCACTGTAGTGTATGGGGGCCCTACTTAATTGTGATATGGCTTCCTAATGTCAGTATGTACTGGCCCAGCTTCCCCAGAATTATATATATTATACTGGCATAGAAGTGCCAGTATAGCTAGGGTTGAACAGAGTGCACAATGTTAAACCCAGTTTTTGCACCTTAGTAACTTTGGTGGTGTTTGACAGGAAAGCCTAAAAATTTGCATGTGTGGTCAGGCAGGCAGAGTCTCAAGACATCTAAAGTTTTGTGCTGGCATCTTTTGCAGTTTCTGAGATCTGGAATTTTTGGAAAGGTGAAGATTTTTTTTCCCCATCCTTAACATAGTTTTTTTTTTTTTTTTGCTCTTATGCACAGCCTAGACAGTATGGAACTTGTTCACAAAACTTTCAGGGTACAAGCGGCCAGTGCCAAGGCAGTGACTTTCGAAGGTTTTGTGAAAAAATATTAAACTGTTAACAGTTATAAGGATTCAAGGTAGGGTTCTTGAATAACCCATTGATACAAATGGCTTATTTTTCATGATTTTCTTTTCATGAGAAAAAAATGCTGATCACGACAGTTGTCATCTTTTTTTTCACTAGAAAAACATTGAAAATACATAAAAAATTATGTATTTTCAAAAAACAAACACCGTAACCTAAGTAAGCTAGATTCCAGTGTTAGTTTTTTGAAAATATGGCTGTAAATATTGTTTCTGGGCACTCAAAAATCCTGGGTGCTCAGCATAGTGAGAGGTGCATTCTCAGTATAAGAACAGTGGGACTTTCTTGAATTGTGAAGTCGCAGCTAGAGCTGTGCTGCTGGCTTCATTCGGAGCAGTAAACTGGCAATCCCCTAATCTCTCTCTCTCTCTCTCTCTTTCATCTCCATCTGTCCATTTGTCTGTCTGTCTGTCTGTCTATCTATCTATCTAATGGTCCAGCTCCTGGGACCACGGAGCTGCGCTGTTCTGCCACACAGGTGTTTGAGGACAGCCACAAGCCCGGAGCTCTCCTAGTCCCCACAACCAGCCTGCTGCTTCAGGAATCTTTCCAGCCTCCCTCCTCCAGCTCCTGGGACCATGAAGCTGCCCCATCCTGTCACACAGGTGATTGGGGGCAGCTGCAAATCCTGGAGCTCTCCCCCCTCCCCACAACCAGCCTGGTGTTTCAGGGGTCTCTCCAGGTACAGGACCTTTCTTTGCATCTCCTGTGGCATGGGGTGCCATCTCGATTGATCCATTTATGCTGCACCACACCATGTGACCTGGATTTGTGGTCGGCAGAGACCAACTGATAGAATCTGGCTAAAATGACTCCAAGACACTTTAAGGGCTCCTTTAATGAGGGGCTAGCTAGGTTTTACAGCATACATGAATTACTGTTTTATTGCCTCTTTTATTTAACTGTGGTTTACACTCTCTAACTAATGTATCTATATTTACTCACTCCAATGTACAGTTTAGTGATTAGCATTAGCAATTTTACTGTGTTCTGCTGGCTTATTTGCCCTGGAAATTTACTGTTGGTGCCTAGTGTAAGCTTTAGAAGCATTCTTGTAGTTCCCTTAACAGCTGTGCCCTGCCTAATCTGCTGTTTTCTTGTTCCCTACCTTTCTCTCTGAACTGAATCTCTGGGGGGGGGGGGTGTAGCTGGGCTGCATCTGTTACTTTGGGCATCGGCTGCTCACTCTCTCATTACCCCTACTCCTCTGAGCTCAGATTACTGCTACCCTCCTCCCTCCTTGCCTGTATTTAATCTTCCCCTGATTTCTCACCCACAGCTTCCCTCCTACAGCTCCTGGGATTGTGGAGCTGCACCTTCCTGCCACACAGGCATTTGGGGGCGGCCGCAAGCCCCAGACTCTCCTCCCAACTTGACTGCTTCAGGCATCTCTCCAACTTCCTTCTTCAGCTCTGCACCCACCTCACCTCACCTTAGTGTGACACCCTCCCACCCAGGGGTGGTCCTCCTTTATAGCTGCCAGAGCTATTAGCCCACTTCACCCCATCTTCCACTACCATTGGTCTCACCTGCCTATCCCCTACAGTAACAGTTAGGTTGCCCCACATTCCTGTTGTTGACACTACCCCCTAAACAAACTGCTCTCCCCCAACCCCTACTAAGTCCACCTGTCCCTTGTCTTGTCTGTCCCTTACTACTTTCACCTCTTCCTCCTTCCTTATACAACCTCCCCCTGTTGCCTTCACTTGCTGAAGACTGTAGTCACTCCTCCTTCCCCCTTATCACCTCCTAAACAACTAATGGTTCAGTCTCTCCTTCTCTAATTTTCCCCCCTCGGCTCTCTCTCACTTGTTAATCCCACCCTGTTACTCATCCATAGAAATCATCCTTTTCAGTGGGGCCATGGGGCTCAAACCGGTTCTGCATCCCTCTCTCTGCTGCAGCGTGGAGCCTTACTCACTTGGCTAACATAGCCATACCATGTTTCTGGTCACTAACTATTATAGCACCTACAAATGAAGCTATTACTCCTCCCCCTTCTGGTTGCCTCCATGACTGGCCTGCTATTGGTGTCAGATTTTTGTGCCTTGGTGCTTGCCATCAATCAGCAACATTTAATCTCTTTTACTCCTCTCCTCAGGCCATTGTGCCTCCCCCTACTGTGGTTAGATATGAATTATCTCCCCTGGGCCCAGCTCTCCTTGCTTTCCTATCTAACCCTGAGCATTGACTGCTTGGTACCTTCCTGTACTCCTTCACCTTCTCACCCACCCCCTGGCCCCCTACTCTCTGCCCTTTTTTCTCCCTTCTACTCATTGCTGGTGACATTGAAAGTAACCCAGGCCCTTTAAACACCCACATTGACCCTACTAATGTCACCTGGGCAAGGCCAACTGGTCTAAGAGTTGTCCATTTAAATATTTGCAGCCTCCCATCCAAATTTCAGGACTTTGAAGCCTGGATGTCCCTGTATAAGCCCCATGATCTAGGGCTGTCTGAGACCTGGCTAAAACTCTCTAACCCTGACCCCTCTTTCCAGCTCCCAGTTTACTCCCTCCTTCATCTTGATAGACCAGGGGAAAAAAGGATGAGGGCGCAGCACTCTATGTGCAAGAACATATCTCTGCTGCCTTTGTTAGCTGCTCTTATCCCCTCTCCCCCAGTGAATGGCTCCTTGCTGAATTGACCCAGGGTTCCTTAAAAAAATTCAACCTTAGCTGCTGCTACAGCCCCCCTACCGGAGGTATCCCTGGCTTATCCAACCTCCTTGATGGCCTTGGGCTACTCTCTCCAATTAGGGACACCATATTATACAGGGAATTTAACCTCAATTGGTTAGGAGTCCAAGAGCTTGACTATGCAAACCTCCTGAGAACACACAATCTTGAACAAATCATCTCTCCCCCACTAGGCACAACACCCATACACTGATCCGTTCCCTACTCAATTGGGTAGCCACAGATCGGATAGACATGGTCCTACAGGTGGGTACAATGTCAGATTCCATAAGTGACCACTCCCCTACGTGCATCTTTTTAGCCACCAACACCATACGCCCCCCCCCAAGTACCTGTCATTCAGAAACTTTAACTGCCCAGATCCCACTAATCTCCTTGAGGATGTAAGAGTGGTCAACTGGTCTGCCCTCTACCTCTTCAACAATGTAATATCTGCAGTTAGTTTCTTCTCAAATGCCTTTCTTTGATTACTGGGCCTCCACTTCCCTCTCACTACTTCTAGGGTGAGAGGGGGCTCCACCCACTGGATATCCACGGAGTTACTGTCCCTGATGAAAGAAAGGGATGGTAAGTGGAAAGCCTATAAAGCGTCCCCTTCCCTCAACTCTGGAATGCTTACAGGTGCTTACACAACACATGCAAGCACACTGCCAAATCTCTTAAGCATAATTTCTACCTAAATCTACAAAGGAACAACCTTGGAGATTCCCTTTGCTTCTGGGCCTCAATCGGGTCCTTGCTCAACCCCAAGACCCACAACCAAATCTCTCAGCTCGCCTCCACCTCAAGTCTCCTGACTGGTCCCTCTAAGATTGCTCAGATATTTAACAAAGCAATTTCTGGCCTCTATGGCTATCTTAGCAAACTTCCTTCCCAGCCACCCCCTAGCCCTAGTAGCCACTCCTCCTTCTCCACCTCTATTCCTTCCTTCCCACTTCTAATTTAGAGTCATTGGCCCAAGTGTTACTGCCAAGCTCCTGAAGTCCCTCCCAGCCAGGGGTAGCCCTGGTAGTGATGGGCTCTTCCCCTCATTCCTTAGGCTCATCTCCCCGGCAATCATTTAACCTCTCACATTCATATTGAACCTTGCCCTTTCCACGTCTACAATGCTAGACTCCTGGAAACATGCTAATGTTGTGCCCATTTTCAAAGCAGTCAATCCCAACTCACTTGATAACTATAGGCCTATCTTCCCTACTCCCTCACCTGAGCAAGCTACTGGAGAAAATTGTGCACTTCCACTTCTCAGAGCATCTTGGCAAGTATAATCTACTATGGCTCCAATGGCATGGTTTCTGTAAGCACCACAGCACCACATCAGCCTTAGCCCACTTCTCCAAGTATGTCCTCAGAAACATGGACGCTGGTAAGGCCACTGGTGCTGTGTTCATGGATCTGACTAAGGCCTTCAACCTAGTCGACCACCCCCTCCTACACTCCACTCTACCTCACTTTGGCTGTTCCTCCAAGACAACAGCCTGGTTTAGAAGCTATCTTGAAGGCAGGTCACAGTCTGTTACAATTGGTACAGCCTCCTCCACTGCCCTACCAGTATCCACAGGGGTCCCCCAAGGTTCCATCCTTGGCCCGCTATTATTTTCCATTTTTATTAACACACTCCCTGTCAAGAGTCTCCCCTGTGAGACTCTCCTCCATGCAGATGACCTTGTCTTTCATCATAGAGACAAGCCACTTGTAACCATCTCCTCTACACTCACACGTAATTATGGTGCTGCCCATAAATGGTTTCTCTCCAACAGGTAAACAAAACACAAAAACAATATCAGTGCTACTCGGATCCAAACCATTCCTCACCAAGGTCTCCAAGACCAACTCCTCTCTCCTTGTACTTACACCTGCAGGCCCCCCCCCCACCTCGAAAATGTGCCCAGTTTCAAATACTTCAGCATTACCCTGGACCCCTCCCTTATGTTCACTGAACACATCAATAATTATGTGCGGAGAGTTAATCAGAAGCTAGGTGCTGCCTACCGCCTAAAACAATTCCTGTCTAAAGAGGTTCGCCTTGCAATTGCACATGGAAACCTGCTAACCCTGCTTGAATACTGCTCTCCCGTCTGTCTATTCCACAGTGTCAGCAGCCCTGAGCTCAAGACTGAACACAGTCTATAATAGTATCTGTCGTTTTGTCCTTCAAGCTTCCTATTGTACCCATCATTGTGTGCTGTACCAGTCACTTAGGTGGCTCCCACTGCAAAGGCAGTTCAATTTTGCCCTTGGCTGCCTAGTTGACAATAGTCTGAGAGGCGGCTGCCTGTCCCCATACTCATCCCTCCTTATGGGCAGAGTGAAATCTAGGCGCCTCCGTGAGTCATCTATCCCCCCCACCCAGTCATCCCATATATCTTTTCTACCATGGGCAGCAAAGCCTTTTCTGTCTCTGCCCCCTTCCTATGAAATAGACTCCCTACCTCACTCTGTTCATCCTCCTCCCACCTCTCTTTCAAAAGCAAATTCAAAGACTGGCGACTGTCTGAAGCCAAATGCTACTGCTCACCCGGGTAATCTTGGGCATCACCTCCTTTCACCCCCCCCCCATCTACTAACAGGGTTGCACCCTAGCTGCTGCCACCCCATCTCTCCTACCCCTACACAGCCCCACTGGGGCTGCTGTGGTCACCTACCTACTCTAATGCCTCTACACTTTAAAAAGGGGAAGTGTTACACTTTAATTCCTAGATCCTTCTGATCTGTGACCAGTTCATTATTAGTGTACCAGAGTGCATTTGCACATTATGTATTGTATCCGACAATTATGTATGTTCTTTGTGTTTTTTGTGACTTGTATTTTGACTAATATGCTGGCCTGCGACTATGTATTTGACCTGTAAATTGGCCTATTATGGCACCTTGTATCTTATGTAATTTCACTTTATGTATCTTTCCTTGTACTGTGTTTTACTGCACCTCATAATGAGGCCTTTTTACTGTTATTGTGCTACCTGTATCTGTATTGCTTATAGTGCCATGCTATGGCTCAGGTCGTGACAGAAAACGGTCCTTTGGATCAGTTCACCTACCGGGTTATCAATGACATAAATAAAACAAATAAATAAATAATGGTTACTAGCAGAGCAGAAACTTCAGCTGCAACACCGAAAACAAAACAAGGAAATTTAAGTTCTGTATAGCTGCCTTGTCAATTGTATGTGTGAGAAGAATTGAAGATCTGGGCAGCAGCATCAACTAGTGGGCAGTCAGCTGTCAGAGTCAGTGCAGTCAACTCTTACTGTGGGCAGTCTAAGTACAGTATTTGATTTTAGATCTCATTTTTTATCTTATGCTTAGGTTTTATTGATTTAAATAGTTAGATTGGATGCTGGAACATGATTAAATGCGCTGCCTCTGCCTGGCCCCCTGGCCCTCTTTCCTCACATCCCCTTAAAGTCATGGCTTGGTGGCAGGAGCAGCCAACGGTCACATTTACATTTGTTTTCTTTTTTCTGGCCCTCGTGATGAGTCCAGGAGTCACAGCACTAGCAGTAGTTTCTCAAACGAGTTGGCAGTGTTGAAAAGAGTTGGGATGCGGGTTGGCAGTCTTCATCTCGGACAGCTGTGAGTTTCAGCTGCTGCTGCAGCAGCCCCTGAACCCTCAGTTCCAGTCTTAGTCAAACTCCAGTGGTGAGTGGAGACAGAACTGGGGAGAGCTGAGTACAATTAAGAGAGCAATGTCAGCAGTAACAGGGGTATTAATAAAGCATAACTGCCCAATGTTCTTTAAGCTAATGGCAGCAAACCAGTGACACTGAATTTAACTTAAAGAACATTAGACATTTATGCTTTATTACTATAGTAACTTTCGACAAGTGACTTTTAATACTCCCACTCGGTTATAGACTGGCAGTGTCATGTACTCTAACAGAATAATTCAATTTACAGCTTCACAGCAAATAGTTTTGATCAGCGTACAGAACCACTATGTTGTGTCTCGCTAAATCAGCCCACCACCAACTCAGCCTGGATTATTGTGCAAATATGGCATCACCCATAGTCCACAGTCTGGGATATAATTGTCCCCCCCTTCTCTCTGACACTGTCAGTGGGCAGTCTGAGTCTCTTTGATCTCTATCACTTGTTATGACAGGCAAACTAATTAAGAAGCTCAGCCTCGTTGTTCCCCATTAAATGTCACATGGTCGCTGTGTATTCTGAAGCAGACCAGGATGCCCACCCTGGTACTGCTTGTCCACCCCCTTCCCTCCAGGTCACCCTCTCTCTCCTTCCCCCCCATGTATTGGTGGTGATACTGGTATGCCCATCTCTGGTGCCACAAAACAAAGCCAACACTGCAGTGTTAGAGCCGTTTAATTTGCTAATGTTCCTGAAAAAAAAGAAAACAGACCCTCATTGTCTTTATTTGTTTTGTTTTAACCTGAGAATAAGAAAACTGGTAACACTTTATTTTAAGTGTCACTAACTACACTGCAGCTACTATATAACTACACTGTAGCTGTACTGAAACTACTGTGCAGTTACTAGATTACTAGATGTATAAGACACAAGAAGGCCGAGGCCATTCGAGAGTGTCTCTCACAACTTTGTTGGTGAATCAATTTTGTCCTGTAGCTTATTTCAAATGTCTGTCTAGCCTGTCCTTAAACATATTAAAGTTTTTTGCTTCTACTACATAATGTTGCAGTATGTTCCATTGCTTGGTGGCCCTGATTGTGAAATAACTTTCCCTTTTATATGTGTAGATTTTGGGATTGCTAGCTGCTTATTATGGCTTCTTAAATTCGGACTGCACTCCTTAAACTGCAATCCACATTGGGCTGTTAAGATAAGGTTTTGAAGGATCCTATATACTTGTAACATGTCGCCCCCTGCTTCTTCTCTCCTCAAGTGTGGCTAATCCAGTTTTAACTGGTCTTTCATTGTTCGAAGAGTGTCTTAGTTTTGGGATACATTTTGTGTCCCTGTGTTCTACTTGTTCAATTAGATTTATGTCCCTTTTTAAGTGGGGATTCCAAAATGGAGAGCAGAAGTCTAGGTGGGGTCTGATATATGTTCTATACAGGGCAATGATACAATGCTCATTCCTGTTGACAAAGGAACATTTGATACAGTTCAACAACATAATGGCCATCTGTGTGATCTTTTACAGTGGCCTGCAGGGGAGAAGGATTCATTTATAATTATCTCAAGGTCTCTTTCTTTTGAAATTACTTTTAATGTATGGTTTTGTATCTGATACTTTATTTGAGGGTTATTTTTTCCCATGTGTAGTACAACACATTTGTTGAGGTTAAGGGACATTTTGTTTCCCATAGTCCACTCTTCTATATTCTCCAGATCTTTTCTGAGTGATGCTTCTTTTGCGATAGTCTCAACTTCTCCCCCAATTTTTGTATCGTCTGTGAATTTTGTTATTGTTTGTTGTATTTCGGTTAACATCACTTATAAAAAGGTTGAACAAGATGGGTCCAAGGACCGATCCCTGGGGCACCCCACTGCTCACTTCTCCTAGGGAAGAGAGATAACCACCTACCCTCACTTGCTGGGTTCTCCCTGACAGCCAGTTATTAATCCATCTAGTTATTATGAATTTAGCCCTAGGTTGCGTAATTTTTCTACTAGTTCAATATGAGGGACTTTATCAAAGGCTTTTTTGAACTCCAGCAAGATTACATTGACAGGTTTGTTCTTATCTAAACAAACACTAATGCTGTTATAGAATGTAATGAGGTTGGGAGTACAGGAGTGACCGCAGGTGAATCCATGTTGGTTGTTATCAATGTAATTTAGCTGGGCTAGTTCTTGTTCAATCCTTTGTTTCACCAGCTGCACTATTGCTTTACTTAGAACTGATGTTAACCTAATGGGGCAGTAATTTGTCACCCTATCCTTTTTGCATTTCTTAAAAATTGGGACTACAGTTGATGTTCTCCAGTCACTTGGTACCTGACTTGATGTAACAGATTTATTGATGGTAATTGCTATGGGTCGGAGTAGGCTTTTTGCTGTCTCCACCAAAAGTTTTGGACTTATAATATCTGGCCCTGCTGATGACTGAACCCTCATAGAAACATAGAAACATAGGGTCCGATTCCAGAAGATAGGCACAGGGCTTGTGACATGCCCTGCGTCCACCGCAAAGTTTGATGCAACTGTGTCAAAACCCTTTGATGCAACTCTGTGCAATTCCAGAAGGGTTGATGCAGTTGTGACAGTTTTTTCACCTTATGGCAGCTTGCACCAAATGATTGGCACAAGCCCCATAGTGAGGGTACCCCCATGGACATAATGTTAGACCATCAGGGAGATGGTCCAATGTTGCTGCGGCTGGGACTTGTGGCATCGGCTTCTGGAATACCAAGTTTGACGTAAGTCAGCACTTGCATCAAACAGCCTGCCACAAGTCCCCTGTGGCAATCACAGCTGCTTTTGGAATCGGGCCCATAGACCTTGATGGCACATAAGAACTGCTTGGTCCACCCAGTCTGCCCATTTCCCTACCTACTGGATAAGCTGCAGATCTTAGTTTTACCTACAGCCTACTTCTTCCTACCTCCCACTATGTCTGACTTATGTCTGTCCCATGGATTCCTAAATTTCCCCACAGTTTTTGACCCCAAGACCTCCTTAGGAAGGCTGTTCCATGCACCCACCATGATCTCCATGAAAAAATACTTCTTCACGTTGCCCCTGAGTCGTCCCCCCTCTATCTTCAAATTGTGCTCCCTTGTTCTAGCACATCTCTTTTTCTGAAACATGCTACCCTCTTGGACTTTGTTGATTCCATTGAGGTACTTGAGAGGTTCTATCATGTCCCCTCTCTCTCTCCTTTCCTTGAGGCTATACATATTAAGCTCTTTTAGTCTCTCTTCGTGTGACTTCTGGTGCAGACCCTACACCATTTTAGTTGCCCTCCTCTGGACTACCTCAATCCTGTCTATGTTCCTGCAGAGATGGGGTCTCCAGAACTGCACACAGTACTCCAGATGGGGTCTCACCAACTGCCTGTACAGAGGGATAACAGCTTCCTGTTTTCTACTGGTGATGCCTCTCCCTATGCATCCCAGTATTCCCCAGCCCTCCTTACTGCCTTCTCACATTGCTTGCCTACCTTTAGGTCATCTGATATGAATAACTCTAGGTCCTTTTCCATTTTTGTTATCGTTAATACCTCCCCCCATTGTGTACTCTTCCCTTGGGTTTTTGTTTCCCAGGTGCATTACTTTGCACTTCTTTGCATTGAATCTAAGCTGCCATACTTTTGACCATTCCTCCAGTCTTGCCAAGTCCATTTTCATCCTTTCTACCCCCTCTTGTGTATCAACCATGTTAAAGATCTTTGTGTCATCTGCAAAGAGGCATACTTTTCCTTCTAGTCCTTCTGCAATGTCACCTATAAAGACATTAAAATGGACCGGTCCCAGTACTGAACCCTGCGGTACCTAGCTAGTAACCCCCCATTTCTTTGGAGTGCACTCCGTTTAATATTACCCTCTGTGTCATGTTGTCCAGACAATTTTGTTACCCAGGTTACCACCCTGGGACTCTCTCCCAGGCTGACTAACTTGTTTATCAATCTTTTGTGTGGGACCGTGTCAAATGCCTTGCTAAAATCTAGGTAGGCCACATCCACAACCCATTCCTGGTCTACTACTTTGGTCACTCAGTCAAAGAAATCTATTAGATTTTTCTGACACTGACCTTCCCACTGTGAATCCATGCTGCCTTGGGTCCTGTGCCCCACTGACCTCTAGGTACTCAACAATTCTTTCTTTCAGAATTGATTCCATCATTTTCCCTACCACTAAGGTCAAACTAACAGGTCTGTAGTTTTCCGTCTCTGCCTTGCTCCCACTTTTGTGAAGGGAAATCACATCTGCCCTCCTCCAGTCCTCAGGTACCACACCATCCTTCCATGATTTGTTAGAAAGGGTAGTCAGTGGTGCCACTAGTTCTCCCCTTAGTTCTTTTAGAATTCTGGGGTGAATCCCATCAGACCCCATTGCTTTGTCCACCTTCAGGTTTAGGAGGTCTTTTGGGACCCTTTCTTCTGTGAATGGACTGGTATCGACCACCCTATCCAGAGTGTTTCTATTATTTGATTTAGGTACCTTCCCCTCCTCTTCTTTTCTGAATACTGAGCAGAAGTATTCATTCAGTATCTCTGCTTTGTCACTGTCACCCTCTTCCCCTTTATTAAGCCTCACTATCCCTCCCCTGGTCTTTCTTCACTCCCAAATGTACCTATAAAAGGTTTTATCCCCCTTCTTATCTTTCTTTGGTTTGGGACCTGATGGCATACATCTCAGGATACTAGAGGAGCTAAGGGTGGAACTAGCAGAGCCATTATCAGAACTGTTTAGTGAGTCTCTGAGCACAGGAGAGGGCCCAGAAGACTGGAGAAGGGCTCATGTGATCCCGCTCCACATGAGTGGTAGCAAGGAAGAAGCAGGGAACTACAGACCAGTCAGTCTTACCTCAGTAAAGGGCAAGATTATAGAGACACTCCTTAAGGAAAGGATAGTGCAACACCTGGAATCCATAGGAGTACAGGATCCAAGACAGCATGGGTTTACAAAAGGAAGGTCCTGTCAAACTAATCTCATAGATTTTTTGACTGGGTAACCAGAGTGGTGGATCAAGGGGGAGCAGTTGATGTCGCCTACCTTGACTTCAGCAAAGCTTTCGAGACTATTCCACATAGAAGATTGATTAATAAGCTGGGTAGGCTCAGGGTGGGTCAGAAGTTTGTCAACTGGGTGGCAAACTGGTTGACAGGCAGAAAACAGAGAGTGGTGGTAAACGGTATACAGTCAGAAGAGATGCAAGTCACAAGTGGGGTACCTCAGGGATCGGTCCTAGGGCCAGTCCTCTTCAATATCTTCATCAGTGACATTCATTGCCGATGGACTGGAGGGTAAGATTTGTTTGTTTGCAGATGACACCAAGATCTGCAACAGAGTAGATGATCCAGATGGGGTGGGCAGAATGAGAAGAGATCTGGATAAACTAGCAAAATGGTTGGAAGAGTGGCAACTGGGGTTTAATGCAAAGAAGTGCAAGATCATGCACATAGGGAAGAGAAACCCTGAAGCTTCTTATAAGCTGGGAGGGGAGTTGCTGGCAGTCACAAGGGAAGAAAGAGACTTGGGCATCATCATCACCGATTATCTGGAATTATCCAAGCAGACCATTAAAGCAGTAGGTAAGGCTAGGGGATGTTAGGGTGTATTAGTAGGGGTATCACAAGTCAGAAGAGGGAGGTAATAATCCCTCTTTACAAGACACTGGTTAGACCCCATCTGGAGTACTGCGTGCAGTACTGGAGGCCACACCTTCACAAGGACATTAGCCAAATTGAGGCAGTCCAGAGAAGGGCAACCAAAATGATGCAGGGACTGCATCAGAAAACATATGAGGACAGATTAGCAGAGCTCAATATGTATACCCTAGAGCAAAGCTTGAGCCCTCCAGAAACAATCAACTACAGTTCTGACCCACCACCCTGGTGAGTGTTTTCCTTCCTTTGAGCAAGACAACTTGACAACAATTTAAAAGAAAATATACCCTGCAAAAAACAATTCCAATCGGAGAAAAATAAATCAGTAAACTGTACAATCTGTAAGCACAAAACATGAATAAAACCTGTAAGCAAAAAACAAAACAGTAACACAACAGAAACTCTGTTTAGCTAAAAGAAGCCTTAATATTTCTCCTTGCTCTGTTAATGTTGCTCCTTGCTCTGTTCTTTCAAGCAAACCCTAGAAGAAAAGCACTGAGGTGAAATTAGGTGCTTTATGCCAGCAAACATAGTCTTCACCACAACACACCAACTAACCTGACCTTTTAAATCTTCCTTCTGTTGGAAGGTACTAAGCCTTTGTCAGCTCCACCCCCCAGTTACACTACTAATCCCCTGAAAGAGCTGTAGAAGAAAAGCAATTAGCTCCTTCAATGTGAGAAACAGACTGCAATACCTTTAAGCCCAAAACAGACGGCATGGCTAGCGCAGACATGATGGCTGTCGCGTAGTAGGTGAGCTCTCCGGGCATCTTCATTGAAATTGACTTTTATCCAACATCCTGCACAGGCACCAACCATCCTTGGTGAGGGAACGAGTGTGGCAGTATATGGTAGCAATAAAATAAAAAAATAGACAATCAAAACTCTTGTCTGGGGCCTCAGAGCAACATAAGGAGCAATGGCGAAGCCCAGACAAATGCACACACCAACAGGTCCAGGCTGCAGCGGAAGAGGAGTCAGCCATATCCACACTGGGATGCTTCTTAGTGGGGTACCTTCCTCCCTGGAATCCATGCAGCACAAAATGTGGGCCGGATTCACCAATATTGTAGCCCAAATGGTTCACCTATCATCGGTGGTGACCAGACTCACGGAAATCACCACAACTCACTCCACCCGTATCAGAGAACTCCAGCAGCTGGTGAGTGACTTAGAGGAATCCTTTCATACCCTTTCCCAGGATCAGTCCAATTTTGCTGAAACCATCTTGGAGCTCCAGGAAAGATCAGATGATCAAGAGAATTGCTCCCGCAGACCCAACCTCCATATAGTGGGCTTACTGGAGAGGATGGAGGAGAGAAGCCCAGTTGTAGGACTGCACCAAGGGCTGATAAAAGCTCTAAAACTCCCTCCCGAGGCCAAAAAATTGGAAATTGAATGGACGCACAGAGTTGGACCGCCACCTAAACTGACAGATCGACCAAGGCACTGCCTAATTAAATACCTGCATGTTCAAGTAAAGAGATGATCCTGGAGGCTCTCAAAAAACAGGAATCAGTTCAAGAGGGGAACTCCAGAGTGGGTGTCTACCAAGACTATAGCCACAAGCTGCAGGGGCAGCACCAAAAGTTCAATGCAGTGAAGTTCAAGCTCCATGCAATGGAATGGTCTTTCTCGTTCTTTTACCCTGTGAAACTCAGGATTGACCATCAAGGTGTGCCCCCTAGGTTCTCCATAAACTAACTGGATGCAGAGAAATTAGTGGCGGAGGCAGCCAGACAGAAAGAGATAAGGTCCCCTTCAAGACGAAACCCCAAGGCAAACTGATCCACAAATGAGAATACTACTTCCAATTTGTAGATATTTCTCTGCAGGGGAGAGGAGACGGACAAACTGCCTATACCTGGGAGTAGTGAATCACAATATCAGGTACTGCTAACAATCAAATGAAACACTTCTCCCTGTAATTACTTGATTGATTGTTGAGATAGAAAAATCCACCACACGGACTGGGTACAGTGGGCCTTATGTTACTGCATCACTCCTCATGGGGGTGGGTGGGCCATACAGCTCAGTGGCAGAGAAATTTTAGCAGGACAGCCTGCTATTACATCCCAGGTTATTAAGAATTCATCAGCTTTCGACTGGACTTCTTACCTTACCATGGAGGGGGAGCTAGCAAGAAGAGGGATATTAACTGTACTGGGCATGCGGGAATACTTGGAATATGGGAAATATGAACTCCATGATCTAAGACTGGAGACAGCAGTCCATGTCCCACTGGTGGCACCCCTCGCAGTTTCTACAAAATCCTGTTCACTCACCATCAATAATGACCAGCCCAACCACATCAGGGGATGTGGGTACCAGCAGATGGTCAATCTGGGAATGCATCGAATTCAATGGATAACTACCAGGGAAGTGCTCTTGTGAACTTGCAGTCATGACGCATGTGCTGCTGGAGGGAGGGAACTGGGGAGGGGATACTAAGAACTTAATTAGAATGTATGGGAATATAATATTGTTAATGTAGAGAGAGATTTAAGGTAACTGTGCTTGTCAATAGCAGCTCTCCTAGGGCAGGAGGGGGGTATAGATCTATACCAACATATCTTACACACTAAAAATATAATGCTGTTCGGGGATGGGGGTTAGCTTTTAGACAGGAATTTGGGGGTGCCTAGAGAAGCTGTGCTTATAAATAGGGGACACACCAAATACACCTGTACTTGCGTGGACAAGATACTTGGTGTTGTGTTTCTCCTTCCAGGGTGGAAGCAGCCTTGATGAACACCCACACACAGAAATGGGCTTAAACATGAGCACATTTTCCACAGTGGCCGAAGGCTTGGAAGGAGGAATCGACAGCACAGCAAGACGAAAACAGGTACTGGAGCACTATTCCTTAGTTATAAGGAGATATAACTGAAATGGTTAATAAGATCAGGGCTGGCCCATGTGCAGGGCTTGGATTAGAGGTAAACTACTGTGCCTCAAAAGGCAGTTTGTAAGGGAGCTGCCAAACTCTCATGCACTAATTGCATCTACTTACAAAGGGAAGCTGACAGGGCAGTTTGGGGCATAGTCATGGGGTGGGATGGAGGGGAAGAAGAGAAAGTTATAGTGCTCAGTTGACAAGTTATACTGTTGTTTATAGCAAAGGTTTCTTCCATGTTAATCTTAAAGGGAGCGGGGGGAAACTCGAGGGGGGTTGAAAAAATGCAATATGGGTACAAACATTGTTAAAAACATGCATAACTGCTTAACATTCATTCTGCATACTGTGAAAAATGAGCTGGTGACCAGAACAACAACTCTCAAACCTGACCATGAGTAGCATGGTTAAAGTAATCACCTGGAATATTAATGGGTTGAAGTCGGTGTTTAAAAGAAAGAGGGTGATGGCTGAGATAAAACTGGGAAAAGTACAGATGTTTCTTTTACAAGAGACACACGTGTTTCAACAAGAGGCAATAAAAACTGAGTGGAGCATGGGAGGGCAGTGGGTATCAACCTGCTTCTCTACCAAGGCAAGAGGGGTGTCCATATGGATGCCACGAGGCACCAGAATCACAATTAACAAAGAACTTAGGGACCCAGAGGGAGGTATGCCCTAGCCAGTGTGACTGTGGAGGGGGAGCTCTATGTCAGTGAGCTCTAAATATGCCCCCAATGTTGAAGATCCGGGTTTCTTTCAGTGACTGACTTTGGATACGATGACCTTCCCATGTCCTTGGATACTGGAGGGAGATTACAACTGTATTCTGGATACAATACTGGACAGATCCAACCCTGCCCCTGTACAGCCGTCAAGCAACACAACTGCCTTGGGTGTGCTTGAAAATACCTTCTCTCTGATCGACGTTTGGAGACATCAAAATCCTACCAACAGAGAGTACAGCTTCTATTCACATGCACACAAATCCTATGTCAGACTGGACGGGATTCTGATTAGCACTTCCCTTTTAGGTAACTTGGGGCAGGCTTGTTATTCCCCTCTGCTGATTTCTGTCCATGCCCAACTTGCAGTGCCAGTGGAAATGGGGGGTAGGGGTTCCCTCCCTCAGAGACCCTGGCACTTGGACCCCTTACTGCTGAAGGACAAACACTGTTGCATTTGTGACAAATACCTTTGAAGAATTTCTATTCCATAACAGGAGGGGACAACTTCACATTCAGCCAGATGAGAGGCACTTTAAGCATATGTGAGAGGGCCAGTTATTTCATACTTGGCTCATGGGGAGAAAGAAGCTCAGAAAAAGGTCGAGCACCATAGAGAAAAAATTAAAGCCTGTGAAGCAGCACATATGAACAGACCCACACAACCATTATACACAGTAATTCAAAACCTAAAATGGAGATTTAACCTCCTGAGCATGTCTAGAATTGAAAAGTCTATACTGTTAGCACACGCTGGCACATACTTTGATGGGGACAGAGGAGGTAGGTTTTTGGCCTGGCAGCAGAAAAAGTGGGAAGGGGACAGGAACATCACTCAAGTTCAGAAAACAGCTGGTGAGAACACCTCATCCACACCAGAAGTAGGAAAGGAATTTGGAAAATTCTGCCAAAAACTGTACACATCAGAGGTGTCCCCAACCTAACAACAGCTACAGGCATTTTTTGCCAGGGCTCCAGTCAGGACGCTATCTCCCACCAGAGCTGTAGAACTTGAAAACCCTCTAGATAAAACTGAAATCCAAAAAGCCATTGGAAGGCTAAGTGGGGGCAAGGCCCCCAGACCAGATGGGCTGCCCATTGACTTTTATAAGGCCTTCTGTAAACTACTAACTGCCCCACTGTATGATGCACTAAAGGAGGGTTTGGAGAAGGGTATCATGCCACCCTCCATGAGGGCAGCTACCATCATAGTCCTCCCCAAACCGGGTAAGGACCCCACTGTGTGTGCATCCTACAGTCCAATCTCATTGCTCACAGCTGATTACAAAATCTTAGCTAGGGTGCTGGCTGCACGCTTGGAAACTGTGATTCCCTCACTGATCCATACAGACCAGTCAGGGTTAGTACAAGGTAGACAGGGGAAACATAATATTAGAAGAACATTAAATGTCATTCACAGCTGGGGGAGAATGGCCGCTAGACATGGTGCTGCAGTCTTAGCAATCAATGCAGAGAAGACCTTTGACAAGGTTGAATGGCACTACATATTTGAGACCTTTAGGCAGCAGGGACTAGGCCCAGGGCTCATAAAATGGATAAAGACCTTATATACCACACCGGATGCCCAAATACTTGTAAATGGGGTCCTAACCAAACCCTTAACCCTGAGTAGGGGAACTAGACAGGGATGCCCCCTCTCCCCAATCTTGTACATGCTTGCATTAGAACTACTAGCTGCCACTATCAGGAATCACAAGGAGATACAGGGCTTCAAAGGGGAGGTAGAGAGCACAAAATAGCATTGTATGCTGATGATTTATTACTCTACTTGTACAAACTAGCTAGAGACCTACCCATAGTGCATGCACTACTAAAAGAGTATGGTACCTTGTCTGGGCACAAGGTGAACTGAACGAAGAGTGAACATCTCCCTATAGGTCAACTAGATGGACCCCAGCTGTCACAGGCACTGGGAGGCCTGATAATGGTTAGTAAATTAAAATACTTAGGTATCTATCTGACAGTGAAACTGGGATCCCTGTATGCCATTAATTATGATCCCCTTTTGAAGAAACTCACAGAGGACTGCGAGAGATGGCTACACCTACCCCTGACCCTTATAGGGAGAATAAATATGATCAAAATGATGGTCCTCTCTAGGTGCCTTTACTTCTATCAGTCCCTGCCTATCAGTGTACCAATACTGCATTTCAAACAAATAAACACTATTTTGCATGGTTTTCTATGGAGGGGGAGGGCTGCCAGGATTAAAAGAACAAGCCTCCAACTACCCCCCAGATGTGGTGGTTTAGGTCTCCCCAATTCTCAGATGTACTACTGGTCAGCACAGTTGGCTTTTCTCCCTGGGGGACTGAGGAACATAGACCCTGAGTGGTTGGCCATAGAGGAGGAACAGCTGGGGGGGATCTCTATGGTTCCAGTTTATGTCCAGAGGATTGGGAAGGGACCTTAAGCGAAGAACAGTGAACCCCTGCACTCTCACATCAATAAAGACATGGAAAGCAACACATAACAAGCTGGGGTGAGGGCAGCTACACTCGCCATATACTGACCTGATCACAGATATGAGAGACAAGGGAACATATACAGTACAAATGCGCCAGAGACTGAGACAGTGGGAAAATAAGGGATTGGAGTATGTCCTTCAAATGTATGAAGGAGAAGAATGCTAGAATTCACTGAAGTAAAAGCAAAATGGCTTATAGACCCTGGGAATTTTTTTTATCTGTCATACAATCAAGCATACACTGGGTAATTTCCTGGGAACAGCAGAAGGCTGGTCTACACCAACACCACTGGAGGAGGGGCGGTACAATCCATAACCTGGCAGTAAACTTTTGTCCTTGTTCTACCACGCTCTTCTGGGAACTGGACTAGAAGCCTCCCTGCCACTAAGGCAGAAATGTCAACAAGATCTGAGCATATCTATAGATGAACATACTTGGAGTCTGGAGATCAAACACCTGAAGACCTGCTCTAGAAGTAACAGGCTGAGACAGGTGTCCCTAAACTTCCTATACAGAGCATACATTACACCCATCAGGCTTCATGCTATGGATCATGAGCATGAACACACATGCCCAAAATGTAAAAGGGACAATGCAGACTTTCTGCACATGACACTATTGTGTCCAAGAGTTGCCCCCTTTTGGCATGAGGTACATACATTGATGGAGAAAATACTGGGGAGGAAACTGTCACACACCACTAGAACTTCTGCTGGGAGCTGACCCAGTCTATATACAGGGTAGGGGTACACACCCTCTCTGGGCGGTAGTCCTAGTTAACACACAAAAAAAAAAACTATAGCACAGATGTGGCTGTCTGACAAACCACCATCAATCCAGCAATGGTCTAATAACATGAAACAATGCCTAACCTTGGAAAAAACACAACACACTGTCAATGGAACTGGGGCCATCTTTGACAGAATATGGCTCCCACTTGTAGGTGCACTGGGTGAGGGTAGATTCCCTGTATAAAGCCAATGCACATGCTGGGATGTATGGCAGCCCCAGATTCAAATAGTGCAAAGTGTGTTTTGGAGGGCTAGTGCTGAACTCTGAGTTAGGACCCTCTTCAAGTACTATGTGTACCATGGTTGGCAAATCAGTGGTAGCTGTTGTTATGACCCCTGGATATGCCCTCATGCATATGCATCACATGTATTACTCCATAAATATTACTCACATTACTGGTCATTGCATAGATAGAACTGGTACTAGGATAGAATGGACCAGGAGTAACAAAAATCCACGTAGTGTGCTATCACCCTCATACCAAAACCCATATCAAAACACATGACACTGGCAGGAAAAATGTCAGGTCTCTTGTTATGTTAGTAAAGCAGTAAAGCAGAGTAATCAAAATTTGTTTAGTGAATGTACCCATGATGTGGAAAATGTACCTGTACAATCTGTTTTATATATGTTACTGTTATTACTCAATCAAAAAAATTACAAAAAAAACACAAAACAAAAACATGTAAGCACAAAACAAAATAGTAACAAAACAGTAACTTTGCTTAGCCAAAAGATAGATCAAAATGTAAAACCTGTAAGCACAAAACAGTAACAAATCTGTAAGCACACCCTGTAACAACTTAGCAAAAAATATACCCTGCAAGAAACAATTTCAATCAGAGAAAAATAAAGCAATAAACTATAAAACCTGTAAGTACAACCTATAACAATTTAACAGAAAATACACCTTGCAAAAAAAAAACTGAATCAGAGAAAATCAAAAGAGTAATCTGTAAGCACAAAACAGTAACAGACCTGTAAGCACACCCTGTAACAATGTAGCAGAAAATATACCCTGCAAAAAAAAACAATTTCGATCACAGAAAAATAAAGCAGTAAACTGTACAACCTGTAAGCACAAAACAGTAATAAAACCTGTAAGCACAAAACAAAATATTTATTTCTTTATTTATTTGAGAAATCGAAATTACAACCCTTTGAGTCATATACTCATTTTCAAAGGCTCCACATCAGTGTGTAACAACAACAAGACATACAATCAATAATACTCCTGCCCGAGGGAGGAGTCATGGGTGAAGGTGTGCAAACAAATAATTCAAACAGAGATGTACATAAGCACCAGATAATTGCCTATACAAGTGGTAGCTAAACAGTGGCTGTGTTACAGTTGAAGAATACAGTGAGGAACAGTGACTAGACATAGGGTAATACCTATACAATTGGTAGCTAACAAGTTGTACAGTGAGCAGACATAGGGTATTGACTTATACAATTGATAGCTAACAAGGCAACTTCACATGCAAAATGAACTTGCATTAAGCAGCCCCCAGGGGGGTCTTTGTCTGGTGTATAATATAGTGAG
Source organism: Neoceratodus forsteri (assembly GCA_016271365.2). Lineage (NCBI taxonomy): Eukaryota > Metazoa > Chordata > Ceratodontiformes > Ceratodontidae > Neoceratodus > Neoceratodus forsteri. The sequence goes on from CM028130.1 coordinate 869,337,960, forward strand.
GAGCAGGAGGTAACTAAGGTAGGCAAGGAGCCTATAGGGATGGTATGGTGAGAGTTTACATGAAGGCCATTGTCAAGGGCAACTAAGTGATCTATGGTGGCAGGGTATGGTCAAATGGAGGGTTAGCAGTTACATTGGCAGTTACATGAGGATAAGATGTGGACTCTTAGGGCTGCTTTAAATGGACCTAATTTGGTGATGGCAGGAGGGAGGGCATATAGTAATGCAATAGTAACTCTGCTTAGCCATAAGAAGCCTTAATGTTTCTCCTTGCTCTGTTAATGTTGCTCCTTGCTCTGTTCTTTCAAGTAAACCCTAGAAGAAAAGAGCTCAGGTGAAGCTAGGTGTGTTGTGTCACAAACCTAAGCTGCTACTTGCTGTTTTTTGCCAGTCTCTCCCTCAGTTTTTTTTAATGCGGTCAAGGTCTCTTCCATAGTAAAGGGAATGGTGTCAGTTACATCCTGAAAATTGTATACAGAATTAGTCTTGTGAGAGAAGACTGAACAAAAGTAGTTATTAAACGCTTGGGCAATTTTGTTCTCATCTGTAGTAGTGCTATCATTAACGGCGATTGGGCCTAGTTCATATGGTGACCTTTTTTACTGTTAATATAGGCATAGAAGGTTTTGTTATTGTCCTTCATATGGGCAAGCTTAAACTCCAGCCCATATTTTTCAGATTTGACTATCCTTTTTAGTTTTTTTTTATTCTGCCTTATATTTAGCATAATTTTCAGGCGTGTTATGTTTTTGCAGTTTTGAATATGCTCTTTCCTTCACTTTGATTTATTTCTTTACTGATCCAGTTAGTCACAGCTGAATTCTTCCTTTGTTATTATGTTTTCTCATTGTGGGTGTAAATTTACTTTCTGCAGTCAATATTGTATGTTTTAAGGTGGCCCAACTTTCCTCAGTTGTGGTGCTATTCAACACAATGTGATTTTGTCAAAAAGATCATTTAGAATTGAGAAGTCAGCTTTATTATAGGTCTTGATAGTAGCATTTATGTGTGGCCAGTGGTGTAGGCAGGATTAATTTTTTTTTTGGGGGGTGCTGTTTGGATATGATATTTTTGAAGTGAGACACATATAAGTTGGGGGTCTGGGGCCTGCTAGGCCTCCAGATGCTCTGGGGGGTTTACATCCTCTGTGGTGAGTTTTGGGGCTTTTCTTGAACAACAAATACACTTCTGTTACATGTTCCCTACCCCTGATTTCAGGGGACATTTTTTCCCCCCATTGAATCAGGGGTGTGGTATACTCTGGCTGGCATTAGAGTCTGCAGCTACAATTGTTGTGGACAACTGGCTGACCAACAGTGCCATCAACCACCCACCCCATATGCATTTTTGTAATATGCTGTGAACGATTTCTATTTAAAGGCTGGTAACAGCCCCCAGAAGCTCTGGGGGTTTTCATGCTCTGTGGTGTTCAGACCAGTCCCTTCAGCTTCACTCTTGCTTAGATGAACCAATGGCTATTCTAGGCAGCAACATAGCAGTAGTGCTGGACATAGAAAAAATAACATGTACAACAGAACCCTGACTGTTGTTCCCTCTCCACACCCTGCATGCCACATCATTAGCAAGCATTTTATTTTAGCAGTACTACAGACAATTTAAATGAATATCCCCCCCTCCAGGAGCTGCCTATAAATGAACGAACTGCAGGAGGCTTTCTTAAATTGTGCAGGACACAAGGACTGCAGAAGATGGAGAAGCTGCCAAACCAGGCCAAGCCAGGCCACCCCCTCTTCAAAAGGCACCTGCTGCTGAGTACCATACAACACCACTTACTTCTCTTCTGCAGCTGCTGCTTGCTCATTTTTGCCAGTCTCTCCTCTCTCGCTCCTATCTCTTGTAGTTTTTCTCAGCAACAGCAGCTCTGCATTTTATGCTCTAGTAGTCTGTCTGTTTGTCATCCCTCCAAGTCCAATCCAGACAGTGCTCCAGCCTCCAAGACCAAGTAAAAGTTTGACCAATGGTCATGGGTGTGCGCAGACTCCTGATTTCAGCCTCTCTCTCTCTCTCTCTCTCTGAGTCCTCTGCTCTTAGCCGGGGGGCAGGAGTGGGCCAGGCTGCCGGGGACAGGGCTATCCACTAGGCAGCAGCTTTTTCCACTCTTTAAATTTTATTCCAGGCAGCAGCAGTCAAAGTTCAACTACTTCAAACAAAATGTCAAACCCGCAGCCCTGCTGACTTTCTTTCAGAGATGCTAGTTGGTCAGCAAAGTGTTACTCACACTGACTCTGCACCACTACGAATCTTGCATGACATGATGGATGGATGTAGCTTGCAACAGTGGCACATGAGGAGCATGGCACGTTAATCCAAGTCTTCCCACTCTCTCTCTCTCTCTCTCTCTCTGACATACCCAGTCCTACCTCGACCCTGATTCACTGTCCCTGGCACATGCACACTGTGGTGGCAGCCACTAGGAAAACTGGGACATTGAGTTCTTTAGTAGCCAACCTGAAAATTTCTGGGGTAATTTTGGGGGTGTTTGAGCACCCTGAACACCCCCTTGCCTACACCACACAGTGTGGCTTATAACTGGCATTTTTAAGTCTACATTTAATAACTTTATGGTCAATTCCCCCCAAGAGACAGCCCATTGTAATTTCATATATTAGGTTCTGATTGTTGGTTAGTATCAAATCCAGTATGTTAGCTCCTCGTGTTGGGACTGTTACAAGCTGAGTTATGCCTTCTAAAGTTACTGAATCAATGAATGAGTTACATGTAACTACTATGTAGTTGTTAACTAGTTTCACAATTTACCTGAAGAAAGTTACACATGCAGCTACTACTGTACCCTTTTGGCACAAATCAATTCATTCTGACAAGTGTAACTACACATTTAATAGTTGTTGTGAAGTGTAACAGAAAATCTGTTGTGCAACTACCACTCTGTCTCTTCTGGCATTATGTAATTTGTTCTTACAAGGGCAGCTACACATGTAATAACTTTTGCAAATTCTTACAGCAAATCTATTGTATAATTAATATGTTACTACTTTTGGCATTATTACATGTGTTCTTACAAGTGTAACTACATATGAATGCAGGTCTTGTGCACTGTTTCAACAATCTATGTCTATCTGACATTTATTTAAAAGGTAATCACATAGAAAAACCTAAAAGTGTAATCAGAATGGTAACTAAAATATGATTACAATGTAACTTCAGTCTGCTACACTTAAATGCACTGACTGGCAACTCTTTAGATGCTGTTCCATATCCGTATTCCAGTTTTCATGAACTTACAGATTAAGAAACACGCAGTCTAATATTTTGAATTGATATTTAACTGTACACAAAAATATTTAATTTGCATAATTACTAATTGGTGTTGTAACAATATTGTGGCTAGGCAATAATGGTACTGCTTTCACGGTTAATGCCTAGGTAACATGTATTTGCAAGTGCTCACACTTACATTCACCAAATGTCAGTACTGTAGCTGTGATGTAAGTTCTCATTCAGAAATCAGCCCTTCATGAACTTACTGCTTACTAAACATGCAATCTAATATTGAACCCTATCCACATAGGTGGCAGGGAATGTGTCAAATGTGTATACCCAGGTCTGGCGATCAACAGCAGCCATCCAATCAGATGGACTACCCACCAGCAGACTAGATCCTGCACTCTGTCTGGCTACCACTACATTCAGTCAGTGGGAAGGGCATGTAATGGTTAAGGAAGGGCCTCTGCCTGTGTATGTGGCACCACCACTCCACACAGCAGATGGGGGGATAAAGCATGGCATGTAGCCATGCCTCAGCCCCAGCCACCACCTGGCAGGAGCAGGATAGGGCGTGGGTGCAGAAGATGTGTGGGTCAATGCCACAGAAGCAGCACATTTCTTATACTCTACAGTACTGTTACAAGCCAATAAGTAATTATGTAAATTAATTATTTTTTGTTGTATAAGTAAACAATGTAGTTGTGTAGCAATTAACAATATTAGATTGTGTGTTTATTAAGCGGTAAATTCATGAGGGAATGGTTTCTGAAGAAGAACATACATCAGAACTACAGCATTGACATTTGATCAGTGTAAGTGTATAGTAGTTACCAGCAATTACAGTGTAGTCATAACTTAGTTATCCTTCCTCCTACACTTTAAGTGTCAGTTTCTGCTTACTTACTTTGCAAATACATGTTAGTTAGGAATTAGCTGTGGAAGCAATGCCACAGAAGCTGTACATTCCTTAGGATATACTGTCAAGAGGGCGGGGAATAAGTTTGCAGAAAAAAAGGCACCGTAATGAGAGCGCACCTCAAGTGGGTGCATGGGACTTGTGGCAGTGGTGTGGGGAAGGTGTCTCTGTGCCTTCCCCTCCCCGATATGCCCCACTGCAGAGTTTGTTATAATAACTTCAGGGGCAGTGGGGGGCTCTTATGATACCGACTTGTGTGCGGTGCCATACTTTAAGGGGTTGGCTTTTGGGTGACATTGGAGAATTTTGCCCTTTTTGTCCCTCACCTTCTTGACGGGTGCTCTTGTTGCTGTGCCCTTTTTACTGGCACCTTCCTTGTTTGCACCCACATTACACAGAACCTTCCTTAGTAACTACAATACTGTTATAAGCCAATAAGTAATTATCTAAATGAATGATTTTTGTTGTATAAGTAAACAGTGTAGTTGTATAGCAATTAACAATATAAGATTGCATGTTTTATTTTAATTTTTGTTTTTGGCTGCACAGTATACAAGTGGTGGTTCTGGAATTCAAACCCAGTTCTCTAGGTTTGCAGCTCAGTGCTCTTAACCACTACACTATACTGCAGTAAGTTCATGAGGGAATGATTTCTGAAGTATAATATACATCAGAACTACAACATTGACAGTTGATCAGTGCAAGTGTAGTTACCAGCAGTTACAGTGTAGTTATACTGTAGTTTCCCTTCTTCTTATACTTTAAGTGTCAGTTTCTACATACTTTTTTTCTGTTTTTGTAGTCTTTTTGCTGGCTCTGGTGGACCAGGCCATGTCCCAGAGGTGCCCACTCAGCCATCATCTCTGCTCCCTGCCAAGATCCCCCTCCTCTGGGAATGAGATTAGGGCACCACCTGCCAAGGACCTTCCAGCCCCTCAGATCACCCCCCTGTGGGAGGGCCCACCCCACCTACCTGGTGGCCTTTCTGAGATTAGAGAGTCAGTCTTGGTGGGTGGGCTCGGGAGAGCCGGTAGAGGGATGATCCAGCAATGGGAATGTGGGCTTGGCTCCTAGAGCCCTCATCACCTCCCTGGTCCTCTAGGCTATTTTGATTGTAGTTGCCCCATGAAGCGTGGATGTGCAATGACATCCAGGCACTGACATGCTGACATCTGCTGCCGCTCCACCCCCAAATTATGACACCGCTGCCTTGCAAGGCCCATGATCTCCATCAGGGGCTACTAAGGAGCAATGCAATTCCCCTAGCCCACCCCAGGAAGGGAGAGCAGTCCACCAGATGCTCAATCCCTTCCCTCTCCTGCTGACCCCCGGTGGCCTAAGTCCATTACCGAACCTGGGACATCTTTGTGGCTTGAGGTGTGGTGTCCAGTGCTTCAACCCTCAGTGCCACTGGGCTGGCTAGTTTCTGCATACTTACTTTGCAAATACATGTTAGTTAGGAATTAACTGTGGAAACAACACCACAGAAGCAGCACACTCCTTAGTAACTACAGCACTGTTACAAACCAGTAAGTAATTATGTAAATGAATGATTTTTATTGTATAATTAAAAAATGGCAATAGAAATGCTAGCATCCTGATTGGCTAGCAGAGTTCCATTGTTGTGTGGGTATTTCTAGATAGTGCCTTGTGAAAAACAAGTGCCAATTCAGGGTGTCCCATTACTAAGCATACACTTGGGCACCCCGAATTTTCAATCTGACCAGCCACCATTTTGTTACCCTCATTTAATGAGTGAGAGACCCCTCACCCTCAACCCAACTTTATGTGGCACAAAGTACACCCTTGCAACTGAACTACTTTAAGGATAAGTTAGCCATTTAAAAAAACACACACTTTTTGCCAAACATATATTTCTTTTAGAAAAAGATCACAGATTGCTGCACACTTCTCCTTGCTTAGCAAGAGACAGAGCGGTAGCTCCAGTACCACTACTGCATGACAGGAATGGAACTTTCATAGTTTTCCATACCGTAGATGGGCATCCATCTGTGGTATGGAAAATGAAGGAAGTACCACTCCTCTCATGCACAGTAACAGTACCAGAGCTACCACTCTACCTCACTGAAGTCAGTTAACATTTATTTACACCAAAACCATGGAAAAGCACAGCAGCATTCCTGCTTAATACCCGCTCAGTTATCCCCTGATGTAAATCCATGGATCTTCTGCCCATGCTCAGTAGCTACATAGCGCAGCTTCCCACCTGCTACCACCACTTTTTGACCTAGCTGTCCCAATCAGCTCATTTTTTAAATTATAGCTCTGATCAGTACAAGTGTATGGGAAAGTTCTGAGATGCCGCCGCCAGTAAAGACCTCCACATTGTTCCATGCTCTGAATACATTTATGTGCATCTTTCCTGCTATGGCTGCCAAAAAAAGAAAATAAGTGACTCAATTTGGAAAGCAACTTGGCTACTGCTTCCCCACCAGCAGTATGCCCCGAGAAACACATGGGGTATGGAGAGGAAACTGTTTGTCACTGAAATGAGTGAAACAGACACACCAAATGAGTACCCTAACCCCCAGAATGAGGGACAAAAAATAGCAAGGGAAACCTCCAAAATGTATCTGTTTTAACAGCGTTTCTATGTGTGGGGGGGAAGGAACAGCACTATAATGTGGGCAGAGAAACTATTTTATTATAAAATAAATAAAACACTTAAGAGATTTCACAATTTGACATGTAAATTATTTTTCCTTTTCAAAAGTTTAATATGGTGGGCCATTTTCTAATCACGATAATACCCTCCAGGGTGGGTGGTATTGGGTAATATCAGACCTTTCAGGGGCTATAAGGCCCTCCACCTGCAGCATTGGGCCCCATTATGCCCCTTGGAAGTCTGGTATTGCCCAATACTGTCCACCCTGGAGGCTGTTATTACTTATGTAAACTATGTAGTTGTATAGCAATTAACAATATGAGATTGCATGTTTATTTATTTATTGGGTCACACAGTATACAAGTGGTGCCTCTTGGATTCAAACCCAGTTCTTCAGGTTTGCAGCTCAGTGCTCTTAATCACTACGCTATACTGCAGCAAGTTCAGGAGGGAATGATATCTGAAAAATAATGTGCATTAGAACTACAGCATTGACATTTGATCAGTATTAATGCAGTTACCAGCAATTGCAGTGTAGTCATAACGTAGTTATCCTTCTTCTTACATTTTTTTTTATTCTGTCAGTTTCTGTATACTTACTTTGCAAATACATGTTAGTTAGGCATTAACTGTGGAAACAATGTCACAGAAGCCGCACATTCCTTAGTAATTACAGCACTGTTAAATGCCAATAAGTAATTATGTAAATGAATGACTATTTATTTTATAACTAAACAATGTAGTTGTATAGCAATTAACAATTCTAATTACTTTTTTTTTTTTTTTTGGTCACACAGTATACAAGTGGTAGCTCTGGGATTCAAACCCAGTTCTTCAGGTCTGCAGCTCAGTGCTCTTAACCACTCTGCTGTACTGCAGTAAGTTCATGAGGGAATGATTTATGAAGGATAACACACATCTGAACTTCTGCATTGACATTTGATCAGTATAAGTGTAGTTACCAGCAACTGCAGTGTAGTCATAACATAGTTACCCTCCTTCTTACACTTCTGACTATACCGTGAGGGCTGGGAGCACAGCAGGGTACATAGGCAGATCCATTTTTCCCCTTAATGGAAACAGCAGCACTGGGAGGACCAGCCATATTCCACAACTCCCCACTCCACATGGAGTGCAGGATCTGGTCTGTTGATGAAGAGGCCATCTGATTGGATTGCTGGTGTTGATCACCAGGCCTTGGTATGCACATTTGGCACATCCCCAACTGCTTACATGAATAGGGTCCAATATTAGATTGCATGTTTATTAAACAGTACGTTTATGATGGACTGGTTTCTGAATGATAACTTACATCACAACTACAACATTCACATTTGAGTAGAGGGCCAAGGTCGGTGTCCTCCCCCGTCCCCACGCCCCAACAGCCATCCTGTCTAAAATGGAGCCTGTCAGCAAACAAACTGCAGCAACTAATCCAGGCAACTCCGGTTCCCACAGTGTAGAGTAGATAAGGTGTCGCTCTTCCTACTTCCACAACAACAGTCATCCTGTTCGAAATGGAGTCTACAGCAAACAAATTGCAGCAACTAACTGAGGTATACTGCACTTGAACTGAACTTCACCGGTTCCTCAGTGGCTCCTTATATAATAGTAGGCTTACCTCTACAGATAGTGTGTTGCTTTCTGCCCTTGTGCAGCCATTGTAGGCATTTGCAGCTGTTACTTTAATTAGCCCTGTTAGCCTGTACTATGCAACTGTGAATGTGTCTTAAAGTGTACTATTTCTTTGTTGTTGTAAGCCTAACCACTGGATTGCAGGTGCTCTTTCAGGGCAAGATAGTGATTCAAACTGCAGTGTTAATTTAATCCAACTTCTGTTGTTCTTTACCTGCATTCTCTTGTCCATCTGTTTTTTCCTTTCCTGCTATGGCCCCCTCTCACCTTCCCTTTCTCACTTTTCTGCCTTGACCCCCCATGCCTTTTATTTTCCACTGACCCCTTAATCCTTTTCCTTCATTTTTTCTTGCAGGCAGCTCCAGATCCCACAGTGTAAGGTAGAGGGTCAAGATCGGCATCCTACCCTGCCCCCATACCATAACAGCTGTCCTGTATGATACAAACCTGCCAGCAAACAAACTGCAGCAACAAACCCAGGTATACTGCACTTGAACTGAACTTCACCTTCCAGCTCAGCTCCTCAGTGGCACCGCTTACCACTTCCTGCCCTCTCTACAAAGCCACACCCACCCTAAGTTGGTGTTGCATTTATACTGATTGGTTACGTTTAGAACCAATCAGCTCACTTTTGCCACCTTCTTTTTCCTTGGTAAGTGGTTCCATCTGAACCACCCTGGTGCTCCCTGCCCCTCCCCACTAGTGGTTCTTTCCAGCATTATTTAATCTAGGCAAAAGAAATATATTACTGCACTTTATTTACTTTGGAATCACTTGATCCCACCTTTGATAGCCCCATTCCCACCTCAAGCCATGCCCCATGGCTCCATTTGTATTCTCCCTCTCCATTTCTCCTTAGCCTCCCTTCCCCACACTCTTCCCATCACTCCATCCCTCTATACCCCCTTTCTGAACCCACACTATTTCCCTTTTCCTATTTGACCTCTTCCCAAGCTCCACCAACCTGGACTCACTACTTTTGGCCCCTCAACCCATCTATCCTTCCTCCTTGCTTCCATCCCAGCTTGCTCACACTCAAGTATGATGCCCTGAACTCTCAACCAACACTCCACCCCCATTCCTTACCCTGAAAATTTACCACTGTAGCCACCAAACTCTGAATTACCCTGATGCTGCTGCTAGCAGGTGATGTTGAACCCAGTTCTGACCCTACCCCCTCCCTCTCCTCCCCAGTCCCATGTGGGCTACAAATAGCCATCTAAACATCATGAGCCTACTACCCAAACTTACTCTGCCTCAACCCCTTGTTTGAGACCTCAGTCCTGACATTCTGATCATTACTGAAATATGGCTAAAGTCTAACTTTACTGACATGAGTGCCTCAATTTCTGGCTGCTCCCTCATCCATCAGGACCGAGGCACAAGAGGAGGTGGCATTGCCATGTATATTACCTCCTTCATCCAATTCGCCCCTGTACTTGTATCCTCACTCCCACAGGCCTACGAGCTTCTAATGGTAAAGATTTCCCTCCTCTTCTCACTGCCCATTTTCATTGCTGGTACTTATTGCAGCCCCAGCCCATCTCCATCCTCTATCACTGAACTACTATCTACCCTACAGACACACTCCTCCACTAGTGCACTTCATGTACTGGGAGATTTTAACATGAACTGGCTCTCCCCCACACAAAATAAAACCTGAACCAAGATAGACTCACTAAATTTGACCCAGTAAATTAGTGAACCCACCCAACTGAACACAAAAAACTCAAAATCACTCCTTTATTGACTGGGCTTTCACCTCCCACCCACACTGTATCATCGCAGTCTGTATTTTACCTGACACCCTAAGTGACCATCACTTAATCTATGCTGTTCGAAAAATCCACCTCCCTAAAGCCCCTCCTAAAATCCTATTGATTCGCTGTTACAAATTCTTAAATTTGACTCCAGTATTAAATGACTTGAGTACTACTGATTGGTCCCCATCCCCCTGGCAATATTGATTGACTCCACACTGGAATACATCAGTTCCAAGTTATTAGCTATATGGGACCACCATGCACCCCTAAGATGTACCCAGGTGCAAGGAGCCCACCCCACTTGGGTCTCTGCCGAGCTGATGGCTTGCCTACATACCAGGGATCAGGCATGGAAGTTACACAAATCCACTGGCTCACAAATTGCATTCCAGAAGTAATGCTGTCTCAGAAATGCTTGCACCATGGCAAATAGACTGGCTAAAGTGGATTATTTCTCAGCCACTTTTAATTCAAACATAAACCACTCATCCAAATTCTGGAAGGTGGTTCAATCCCTTTTCTCCCCTCCATCTCAACCTACAGCACCAGTCATCAAAGTAGGCAATCTCTACCTAACTAATCCTCTCCCTGTTGCCTCAGAATTTAAAACCAAAATCCCTGTGTCCAAGGGAAATTCACTGTGTAGGAACAGTTATATAGCATGGAGCTGGATGCGGTCGTGTGCAAATTCAAAACATAGACAAGATGCAACTGCTCTCAAACACGACATCCATAAATAAGATATTTCATAAGTATTTTATTTCTTCATCCAGCCCAGTCCCAATGTTTCACCACCCAGTGGCTTCTTCTGAGGAACTGTTAAAAATGCATAAACAATTATAAATACACCCATATTGGAGTACTTTAGTATTCTCTAATCTTTCTTTCATAGTAAATATAGTACTCATATAATTTAAAAGACTGAACATAGTGAGCAGACTAACCACCTCTAATGTACATACTATATATAAAATGGATATTACAAATGAAGAACATATATACAAAGTCTGGTGTGTCTGCCCAACAAAAATAAAAAATGCTGATAAGGCTATCTGCGTGAGATAAGTCTCTATGCTGCCAAGATAGCCTTCCAAAGTATCTAAAGTGTACAAAAATGAAACACATACAACTACTTATTGCAAAACTGTTGATATAGAGTCAAACAAATCTGATAACAAGTTGTAAAATCTATTACCTGTGCATATATCCTTTTAGTAACTCTGTCACTTTAAGCTTTCAGATATTTCAATTGCTTAAACAAAAAGAAAGGGAAAAAAGATTTTTCTAAATTAAAAAGAATTCCTCATCAGTAGTTATAAATTCACAATTTTATACAGAATCGAAAAAATGTGTATGGTCTTGATTATATCTAAAGTAATATATATAAAGCAAACTACTAAAAAACAAGCCTGTCATGTAGAATACATGATTTTAACATTGAATAAACAATAAACATAGAATGCAAAAGAAATATAACTTTCCAGCCTTCAACACCACACCTGAGTAGATAAGGTTTAATTACATCATTACACCGTAGCAAAAAGATCCACGATACCATCATTTCAAGAGAAGTTTTAAATCTATCCAGTTTACAGATCTAACTAATAGGCTATAAGTCACACAACTACATTTTTAGTAATTACACACAGCATATAGCGTACCTGTATTGCACAAATGCATCCTATTGAGCTCATGGCTCTGCAAATTAAAAAAGAAGGAAAATATTCAGCCATTATGGGTTGGATGAAGAAATAAAATACTTATGAAATATCTTATTTATGGATGTCGTGTTTGAGAGCTGTTGCATCTTGTCTATGTTTTGAATTTACACATGACCGCAGCCAGCTCCACTCTATATAACTGTTTCTACACAGTGGATTTCCCTTGGACATAGGAATTTTGGTTTTGAATTGTTCCAGTAACATGTAGACTGGCTTTCCAAAGATGTTCCATTATTAAGGATTTTGTGACCCTATTGGGCTCTTTGGACTGATCACAGAATCAGACTAAGATTGGACTATTGATGATTTTCTATTATTTGAATGTTATAATTATAATTTTGAAAACAAGTTCAGAATGTTAATTTCACTTTTTCATTAATTAATAATTTTTTTTGGACATACATGCTTGTAAGATAGCACTATTTTCCGAAGTGGGTGGCAATGTAGAAGTCGCATACACATTCTGTAGTTTCACAGATGCAGAGAGGGAAACTCTCCTACAAACCATGAAAGGGGATCAGGATTTGTCTGCCACGGAGGTTGACATGGCAAAAAATCTCAAAAGAAAACTTGAAAATATTACATCCAAACATATACGCCTAGAGTGGCATGGCCTCACTTTAGCAAAATATTTAGAATACAAACTAATCCCTAGAGGCCTGCATGTCCCTGCTGAGCCTAATTTAGGTATCAATGATGATGAACTTGAGAAAGAATGGGATGGGATGGAATACGCACAAGATGTAGCATTGATTTTATGTATGCTTTGATAGAGGCTATTATTAAAGCAAGGGGTAAAATAGCTGTGGCAACACAGGAACAAGAACAATCATTAAGAATGCAATTAAATTTGGAGGAGTTGAACAAATGGTTAGAAGATACAAAAGTAACATTTTTGAAATATGAAAAAAGTATTAAAGAAATAAAAATGAAAAAATTCCATTGATACACTATTAATTATCAATAAGATTTATACTTACAAAAAAACACGATTTTCATCTAATGGGGTGAGGCTTCCAGCTCTGTTAGCTCAGATAGCTATACTCAAAGTACGTTCAGGCCTATTCAACCTTAGGGTCCTTTTTAAGGTGGAAACCACAACAGGAGAGGACAGACAGAGACATCCCACAGACCAGCACATCAGAAATGCTACAGACAGAAAAATAGGCACCACAGGGTTTACCCAGAAGACACGATTTAAGAAACATGACAGGGGTAGAAGAGGGAGCTGGAGAGCAACCAGGGCGAGGTTCAAGAGGAATGCACAGGGGATACAGAGGGAGGTAGTTGTTTTTAACTTAAGTCAAAGGCCTTTATCCCAAATGGAGGTTGACACCCTCTCTTTAGGACTTTCTTTTTCCATCAGTAAAACTCTGAATAGGTTTCAGCTCGAAGTGGACCTACAAAGGTTTTTTCGTAATATCAGATTAAAAGCTCAATTTGCAGATGTTGAACCATTAAACCCAGATAGAACTAGTTTAAAACTAGCAATGGGGGGGGCTTCCAGTTCTGCCTTCCTCCTAATGTGCACCTAGACTAGGGAGCTCCAGCCCCCGGGTAACTAAACCAATTAATCAACCGATTTCTGATGCTCACCGGTGTTTCCCCGAGTAGCAGATCAGTACAATAAATCAAGCAGTTCCTAAAAATGGTCACGTGAAGGAAAATTTATATGAATATTTAAAGTCATCTCCAGCCCTAGACTCATGAAACATTAGGCAGAAGGGAAAGAACAAGGCCCCAGATCCACCCGCCTCACCAGTTATTTACTCAGAGGATGAAACAGAGGAGGAAGAATTTACCATCACATCTTGGAGGCTATGCCAGGAGCTCCAAAAAATAAATGGGACAATGCAGAAGATGGAGAAAGCAGTATTGGAGACCAAAACAGAAATAGCAGCGGTGGTCCAATGAACGGGGGAGCTCAAGGTGGGCCTGTCAGACACAAATAATGAGGTCCAATAGCATGAAGAAACATTTCACTACCTCTTAAAGAGAGACAGAGAATGGATGGAGAAGCTAGACGACCTGGAATTAAGATCTCGCAGGGACAATATTCGAATTTACAGAGTCTCCGAGGATACAGAACAAGGGGAGCAGATGGAGGCCTTCCTAGAGAGCTTTTTGACAGAGCAGTTTGACCTACCTAAGGATCAGCCCCTTAATATAGTTCGCGCCCACAAAGCACTAGTGAAAAAAACAGTGGGGCTGAAGGCTACTCCCCAATCCATTGTCTTAACATTCCTTGATTACCACACTAAGACATCAGTGTTGCAGGCAGCCTGGGCCAAAAAAACAGTACTATTTGGAGATACATGTCTGTTCTTCGATCATGATTTTGCCCCTTACACACAACAAAAAAGGAGAGTCCTGCTTGAAATCAAAAAATGGTTGGCAACAAAGTCTATTAAAATGCATCTAATTGCTCTGGCCCAGTTAAAAATCTCTCTGCCTAAGGGCCCAGCGTTTTTTAGATCGTTTGCAGAAGCTCGCCCTACCTTGGTGGAGTTGAGGGTTCCTGGTGATCTTCTCAGCAGACCCGATTCTGCCTTGCCTGAGGCCAGATGGAGGGAGAGAAAGCTGTGGAAGCGAAAGAGAAATTCTAATTGGGGGTGACCCGCAGCGACTGAAGGGGAAGGAATCGGACCAGAATACTGAAGTGGACACACCTATGGGACTGTCAGGGGACAGAGGAGATGCTGTTGGGACCTGAATGGACACTGCTATTTCCTTTACTGGCAGGCTTAGTCGCTCCCTTCTCGAATTGGGAAGGACATATTTACTGACTTGATAAGGAGAAAATACACATGTGGTGATGGGGGGGCGTCAGACAATCATAATATTGTTGGGGAAGAATCTACTGGTTCAAAAGGGGAACATGGGTGGAGAGAAAGGGGGAAAAAAACAAATCTAGAAGCAAGGTGGAGGGGGAGTAGTGCATCTGGACCAAAGGTTACTGGGGGACTGGGTCTGGGCCCTTAAAATGGGGATCACATATTTTTTGGTTTTTAGCTGATGTCTGACCTGGGTAACAGGAGGAGCTGAGGGCAATGGGCTTGGTCTTATGCTCTGTCAGATGGAGGCCTGATACACACACAGGAAGGTTACCTCTGAGCCCTCAGAAATGTTGCTGTGGTAGGTCTCGGGGGAAGGAAACACTTTATGACCCCGCTCATGGGTGCTGCCTTTAGCTCCCTTTACAAAGGGATGTTGAGCCTGGTTTACCCCGACCCCTGAGGCAAAACAAGGGCATTCATAGAAGCTACATGCAGCCCATGCATTGGTGGGGAGAAGGGAGAAAGGTGCCACGGATGCATATTGCTCCCCTTATACTCTCATTTGTTCCTTTTCCTCTGAAAGAATTAGAGCATGGTCTCTTATCTTCTCCAATAACTATCTTGCCTGGGGGGCACAGAAATGACGATATCGACTCCTTTAGTGACTGGAAAATACAGAATACAAAGGGATTGGAGGAGAGGTATCAATAGGAGGGAGATAGGCAACTACTGGGTCTGGCAGAGAGTAATAAGCCAGTTACCCACAAAGTGCAGAATGTGCGCATGGCCCACATTGGTAGGGCCACACCCAGCTGGCTTAATGACATCGACAAAGCAGGCAGGGTGCAAAGAACAAGTTGGAAGCTTTGTACATATGCTATATGTGGTTAATTTTGGTTTAAGCTACTGTTGCTTAAGACAAAATAGGGAGACTCGATGGCATGAATGCAGGAGAAGGAGGTGGAGATATGGTAAAAATGATAGAAGGAGTAATTGTTACTTATAATGTCCGGGGAATGGGCAGTCCAATTAAGAGGAGATGCATTTTAAATGACCTCAAGCAGAAAGGGGTAGAGCTGAACCTCCTACAAGAGACCCACTTAGACCCCAAGGAGAGTGCCAAGTTGAAGAGGGCATGGGTGGGTCAGTTTTTTTCTGCCTCTTATCTAGCCCACCCTCATAGAAGGGGAGTAGCTATTCTAATGCACAAAGACTGTCCCTTTTAAATGGAGGGCTTTGAAGCTGATGAGGTCGATAGATTCTTTATAGTAAGAGGCAGATATAGGGATCAACCCTGCATGATACTAAATGTATATGCCCCTAACTCGGACTTGGAGAATCAGGCTTTTTTAAAGAAAATATTGCTCATGGCGGTGCCTCCCCCTAGGAAGCTACTGATAGTATGTGGGGATTTTAGTCTAGTGTTGAACCCCACACAGGATCGGTCAGGCTGTAGCTGGGAGCCAACTCCTAGAGCAGCAAAAACTCTAGCTAGACTCATGAGAGACTTGGGTCTCCTAGATATTTGGCTTTATTTGAACCCGAGTGTAAGGGATTATTCCTGCTGGTCTCCCCCTCATGGTGCCTATTCCAGGATTGATTTGGTACTGATACCTAAAGAATGGGAACACAAGGTGGAGGAGGCCAATATCCAGGCTTGGATGCTTTCGGATCATGGTATGGTCTGGTTAAGGCTCTGCATGACTCCGGAAGTAAAGAACTCTACTTGGAGACTAAATGTCTCTTTACTGAATAAAACTGAATTTAAGGAGAGGGCGCAGGAGGCGGTGGAGGAATACTCTCACCATAACCCAACTCACTAGACTACGGTAGCCATATGGTGGGATGGTCTGAAGGCCTACTTGACAGGAAAAATCACACAATATGCCTCCCAACTGAGGAAGAGACAACAAGAGGAAATTTTTGGGTTGGAAACCAAATTATGGGACCTAGAAGTAGAGCACAAAATAGTCTTGAACCCAGAGACCAAACAAGAACTAGATATCACTAGGCGGAAGTTAAACAAAATATTAGATGAAAAAATAGAGGGACAGCTTAGATACATCCATCAGAGGTTCTACGAATCAGGGGGTAGAGTGGGAAAATTGTTTGCCTGGCAGATCCGAAAAGAAGCTCCCTCAAAGAATATCCTTGAGGTAAAAACCGCAGGGGGAAGCTGGGTCTCTAATCCTGAAGGTATAGCCAACCATTTTAAAGAATTTTATAAACTTCTATACTCCCAGGAACCGGTAGAGGATTTTAGCCATCATCTGGATGGTTTCTTTGGTAGGAACCAAGCGACAGAGGGTGTCCCAGGAGGAGAGGGATTTCCTGGATTCCCCACTTGGGGATGAGGAGGTTCTTGCAAGCCTAAAGGTACTGAGGGTAAATAAGGCCCCTGGCCCAGATGGCATGGCAGCAGAGTTTTATAAAACATTCAGGAAACTGGTGGGCCCCCTGCTGGATGGGGTGTGCAGAGAGGTTCAGCAGAATGGTATAACTCTACTCAGCTGGCAATATGCACAGATCACAGTAATATATAAGGAGAGTAAAGATCCGGGGGAATGTGGGTCATACAGACCTCTCTCCTTGTTGAATGTTGATCAGAAGGTTTACACCTCGATTCTGGCCAAGCAGCTACAAAAGGTAGTGGGGTGCCTGGTACATCCAGATCAAACAGGTTTCATAAATGGGAGACTCCTGCACAACAACATCTGGCGTCTACTGAACCTGATTACCATCAACAATCTGCCAACGAATGTACCCTGGCCATTTTCATGGATGCAGAGAAGGCCTTTTACAGGGTCAACTGGGGTTTTCTCCATTGTACCCTGTTGCAGATGGGATTCGGATCAAAGTTTAGAGGGAGTGTGAGAGTCCTTTATGCTACCCCACAGGCCACAGTCCGGGTAAACGGGTTCATGACAGAGAGGTTTCACCTCACAAGGGGGACAAGGCAGGGATGCCCCCTGTCTCCTCTATTATTTGCTCTATGTATAGAACCACTGGCAGTAAGAATCAGAACAGTGCACGACATTAGGGGTATTAGAGTAGGGGCTAGAGAGCATAAACTCTCTCTGTATGCTGATGATTCCCTTTTTTATATCACCTCCCCTGAAACGTCCTTCCTGGCATTAAAATTGGAACTAGAGGATTATGGATGGGTATCAGGGTATAAAATTAACTATGATTAATCAGAGGCCCTGCAGTTTGGAGGGACAGGCCCTAGGAAGTTGATGGATGATTTCCCCTATAGGTGGACCAGGGCTAATGCTGTGAGATATTTAGGGATTAAGATCACCCCACACTTGTCTGACCTGTTTGAACTGAACTATGGGAGGCTTTGGAGAAAGATCTCTGCAGATATTACAAGATGGAGGCTCCTCCCACTCTCCTGGGGGGAAGAGTGGAGATAATAAAAATGAATGTTTTACCCCAGTTTCTGTTTCTGTTTCAGGCACTCCCAATTGGGATACCAAGGGGGTATTGGAATTGGATCTTAGGGGACCTATCTAGTTTTGTTTGGCGGAGTGGTCGGCGAAGAATTCGAATGGAGCTTCTCTCCCAACCCAGGGAGAGGGGAGGCCTTTCCTACCCTGATTTTAAACTGTACTACCTAGCAGCCCAGATAGCCCCGGTCATCTCATGGTTAAAGCTAGGGGGGAAGAGGGTTGGCAGGGCATAGAAAGATTTTATTTCAACCAACTCTCTCTGACCTCCCTACTCCATGCACCACTTACCAATACTGTCTGGCAGACAATTAAAAGTCCCTGGACTAGACATACACATAGGGTCCTTATCAGGGCCAGAAAAGTCACTCAAATACCTGAGGGTATAGGCCCATTAACTTCTATTTTGGGAGATCTGAATTTCCTTCCAGCACAGACAGATCTGGGCTTCAGTGTGTGGAACAATAAGGCCCGGGTCAGGTTCTGTAATTTATTACAGGGGGATGCTATGATGTCCTTTGAGCAGGTACAACAAAAATATTATCTTAATAAATTTAACTTTTATAGATATCTTCAAGTGAGGCATTATTTAAACACCAATAGTTTAATTCCTAAAATCGCAAGAGACTTGACAGGGTTGGAGGAATTCATGTATTGGTTGGCAAAGCTAGCTGGTCAGAGGAAAATAATATCTAGGGGATATAGGGCATTACAAGGGGAGAGTAATGACTACTTCTGGATCCTGAGAGATAGATGGAAGAAGGAAGTAGGGCACCAAATTTCTGATCACCTCTGGCAAGAGGCCTGGACAAAGGGATGATGCACAACGGCATCTCCATCATGGAGACAGTTTCATTGGAAATGCCTCTCCAGGTCTTTCCACACACCCTCGGTTACGAGGTACTTACAGGCTGGGAACACAGAACTGTGCTGGAGAGCATGTGGTCAGGTAGGTACACATGCTCACATCTTCTGGACGTGTCCAGAGGTAAAGAGATTTTGGCAGGGGATATCTCAGACCCTTGGCCTGCTATGGACAGTGGTTGTTCCCTGCTCCTTTGACTCCCTTGTTCTGGGACTGGATCTTGGGTGCATTAGGGGGATGGACAGCAGTCCTATTTAGACTACTCTGCCTGGCGGCACTTAAGGAAATCACATCCAGGTGGCTCACTGCTGCCCCGTCGGATCTGAGTTCCTGGCATCTCAGGGTAGAAGAGCTCAAACGAATGGAAGGCCTGACGGCTAAATTAAGATTGACAGAGTAGAAACATAGGTAGCAGTGGGGAACGTGGGAGAGAGGGGAAATAGGGGACAGCATGGAGACAGCATGGAGACACCAATACCTGTCTGATCCTGGCTCTACAACTTTGAGCTCAGGAGGGTCCTGATGTTTCTAGGGGGGTGCTGCCAGAACTGAACAAGGGAAGTTGAACTGGCCATAATCGAGACCTTGGGCCGATGTAGAGGACAAGGAAACAAGAAAAGGACTAACCCATTCCTCTTCCTTTCCCTGGACTGCCATAAGGTTTAACATTCATAATTGCCAGGGGGGTCTCCCTATATAGTTAAAAGACTCCTGTTGAGTCTTTATTTAATAGGGGTTTTGCCTCTAGAGTTTAGAGTTTACTTTGCATCAAAACAAGAAAAGAACAATAATAGCTTTTCTGTGTAACAAGATATTTTGCTTAGCTTGTAACATCACTGTAGCACTACTTAAACTGCTTGGCAAGAGGGACATGCAGTCTCATTTAATCTTTGAAGACACACGGATACCTAAGAGTGATGTCTAGCTCATAGTCATCAGAGAATTAATAACTAGACAATACAATGTCCAAGACTGATGTCTCATAAAACATGATAATTGTGTAAATAACTGATGAAAACTGATGCATTTCTTGTGATAAAATGTATATATGAGCTGTACACCTGAATCTGGAAATAAACTTTGAGTTTAAAAAAAAAATAAAACAAGCAATGGGAGTTAGATCTATATTTATGCCCTTAGTAGGGAATAACCATGCTGTTGAAACATATATTAGCACAGTACAGAAATATATTGATCACAAGTTTAGGGAAAGGAATGGTAGGACTCTTTATTTCAGTAATAATCTCACTAGAAATCAAAGAAATCAAATATTGAATAATCTCCAAAAAGATGCAGAGTTTGTAATTAAGCTTGCAGATAAAGGAGGAGCTATTGTTCCGATGGACACACAAAAATATAAAAACATGTTTGAAACTTTTGCAAGTACAAACTAATTATAAACAGCTAACAGATGACCCAACGAGGGAAATTCAGCATAAAATTACAGAAAGATTGGATGAATATGAAGCCTTGTGATGGTTACAACTGTGGGATAAGGAACCTTTGTTTAATGATTACCCCAGGCTACCAGTTTTCTATGCATTGCCAAAAATACATAAAGGCACAGTAGATCCACCAGGTAGACTGATAGTTTCAGGGATTGGCTCTATTCTGGAGCCCATCTCTAAATATGTGGACTTTCACATCCAGGACCTGGTTAAAAACACCCAACCCTACATTAAAGATACATCGCATGTTCTTCGTTTGATTCATGAACTTAACAATACCACACTATTTGATTCCAGTATATTTGGTAACTATTGATGTAAAGGATCTTTATACTTCTATCATTCACATTCCGGGGGTGCAAGCACTACATTACCTTTTAAATACCAGGCCCCAAGCCCTTGTACTGATTTAATTATGGAATTAGCAAGATTTGTTCTTGATCATAATTATTTTCAATTTGAAAATAATTTTTATGGACAATTGAAGGGGATGGCCATGGGCAGCACTATGGCTCCGGGATACACAAACTCATATATGTTTCAATTTGAGACTAAATTTATATTAAACACGCAGGATAATGCATTTCATGAAAACACTGTGTTTTGGAGAAAGTACATAGATGACATATTTATGTTATGGAAAGGGGAAGAATCAATACTGAAAGAGTTCCTGAAATACTTGAACTCACGTGACAAGGATCTGCAATTCATCGCGGAGTATAGTAAAGACAGAGTACATCTTTTGGACATTACCATTTTTAAGAAAGATATGAAGTTGGATACTAAGTTCTTTAGAAAAACAACAGATCATAATACCATGATGCATAATAAGAGCTTTCACCCAAGACGACTAAAAGAGAGTATTCCATACTCACAGCTCCTCAGGATTAAACGTAATTGTAGCTGGACACAAGATTTTGAAATAGAACAGAAAGTTATGTTGGACAGGTTTAAACAGAGGGGATATAACCCTCATTTGCTTTCTACAATATGTCAAAAAGTATCTTGAATTGATAGAGACACTTTGATTGTAGATAAAGGCAAAGGACTACTTATTAAGGGCACAGGGGGTATTGCATTCAGCACTACACATTGTGAAGAGATGCCTCAATTAAGGCACATTATTTTGGGACATTGGAAGATATTACAAGAATATCCACCAACTGCTTTTACATTTTCCACAAAACCATTTGTAATTTCTAAGAAAGCCCTGCACATTAAGGACAAATTAATTAATGCAGTACATTATTATGAGACTCCTGAAAGCATAGGACAATTGTTATTGGGAACCTTGAAAGAAGGTATGTTTCCTTGTAACAGATGTGTTGCATGTAGCAA
The DNA here is from genome assembly GCA_016271365.2 of Neoceratodus forsteri. Taxonomy (NCBI): domain Eukaryota; kingdom Metazoa; phylum Chordata; order Ceratodontiformes; family Ceratodontidae; genus Neoceratodus; species Neoceratodus forsteri. The sequence continues at coordinate 869,359,744 of CM028130.1, forward strand.
CACGTCTAAAAAAGAATTCTTCAGACAGCCGTAAACTTGACAGGAATATAAGATCAAAGCTCACATAGACTGTAATACTAAGGGGGTCATATATGTATTGCAATGCCCTTGTGACCATTTGTGTGTTGGACAGACCACTAGGGAGCTTAAGAAAAGAATACTAGAACATATGAGTCACATTAGATCAAAAGACAAAAATTCATCAGTAGCGAGACACTTTATGGATAGGGGCCACACGGTGGTACAGCTCCGGTTCTGGGGATTAGAATGTGTATTGCCTCTGACACGAGCAGATAGTTTTCAGAAATGACTGGATTACAGAGAAACTTGGTGGATCTTTGAACTTGGTAACATATTGCACCCCCTGGGGCCTTAATGAAGACATTAGCTGGCAATCTTGCTGGTGACAGGTAGTTTAGGTATGTATGGCATTAAGGACACCCTGCCCTGACCCCCTTTCTTCATTTGTTTTCTCTCCCTCCCCACCACATCTTCTAACATTTCATAGATTATAAATTTAGGGTGGTGGTCACCCTTTTTTGACCATTGACACTATGAGTCATCTATATTTTAAGCCTTATATATTCGATAGAATGTGTTTAATTTTGTTTCTTAGACTCTGCCTTAATATTTAAAGCATTACACCCTTTCTTGCAGATAGTGAACACAGAATGTTTTATACTTCCATTTTACCAGTAGAACTATGATATGCTTGATTTCTGGTGCACTTCCCTTTACCCACCTGGAAATACGTTAGTGGGTAGCTCCTGCTGCTTAGTGATGATGTGGTTACATGTCCACTGACATTTGCCGTTGCTTTTCCGCATGGATATAAGAGGACTGGGCTTGAGACGGCCTCTTGCTACCACAGTATGAGGAGAACTTGAAGCTGGAAACACTTAGCACCTGGTAGGCTTGATCTGAATTTATTTGAATGAAATACTTTGGTGTTTTCTCTCCTTTTTTGACGTATTTTAACAGTTGAATATTTTCTTTCTTTTTTAATTTGCAGAGCCGTGAGCTCAATACGATGCATTTGTGCCATACAGGTATGCTATATGTTGTGTGTAATTACTAAAAATGTAGTTGTGTGACTTATAGCCTGTTAGTTGGATCTATAAACTGGATAGATTTAAAACTTCTCTTGAACTGATGGTATCGTGGATCTTTTTGCTATGGTGTAATGATGTAATTAAACCTTATCTACTCAGGTGCGGTGTTGAAGGCTGGAGATTTATATCTCTTCTGTATTCTATGTTTATTCAATGTTAAAATCATGCATCCTACATGACAGGCTTGTTTTTTATTAGTTTGCTTTATACATATATATATTACTTTAGATATAATCAAGACCATGCACATTTTTTTTTTAATTCTGTATAAAATTGTGAATTTATAACTACTGATGAGGAATTCTTTTTAATTTAGAAAAAACCTTTTTCACTTTCTTTTTGTTTTAAGCGATTGAAATATCTGAAAGCTTAAAGTGACAGAGTTACTAAGAAGATATATGCACAGATAGTAGATTTTACAACTTATCAAATTGTTTTGACTCTATATCAGCAGTTTTGCAATAAGTAGTTGCATGTGTTTTATTTTTGTACACTTTAGATACTTTGGAAAGCTATCTTGGCAGCATAGAGACTTATCTCAAGCAGTGACAAGCAGGTAGCCTTATCAACATTTTTTATTTTTGTTGGGCAGACATATCAGACTTTGTATATATGTTCTTCGTTTGTAATATCCATTTTATATATAGTATGTACAATAGAGATGGTTAGTCCGCTCACTATGTTCAGTCTTTTAAATTATATGAGTACTATATTTGCTATGAAAGAAAGATTAGAGAATACTAAAGTACTCCAATATGGGTGTATCTATAATTGTTTATGCATTTTTAACAGCTCCCCAGAAGAAGTCACTGGGTTGTGAAACGTTGGGACTGGGCTGGATGAAGAAATAAAATACTTATGAAATATCTTATTTATGGATGTCGTGTTTGAGAGCAGTTGAATCTTGTCTATGCCTCAGAATTTAATCCATATTTCATCTCCTGTGCCCCCCTCACTTATCTCTGCCCTCCTTTCTTCCTCATTACCCCCTCCACCCTGGAGACCTCACCTCTCCTCTCCCTCCTTCTCCTTCTGCCCTATCTCTCCGGCAGACCCCGTCAAAACTCTTCTAACCCTCAACTACTGTAAGGGTAAGTACCCCTCTGGTCTTGAGTCCAAGATTTTTTACCTGTCTGCTCCCGCTACTGCCTCCCCCCCCGTTCTCTGTTAAATCTCTGTTTTTCTTGCTTCCATCTGCTCTGTTTCATTTTTATTAACTTTTTTTTGTCCAACTCAAATTTGATTCCAGTGCAAAATGTGATCACTTTGGAGTACACAGCAAAAAAAAAAAAAAAGAATGCAAACTTTGATAACTGATACAACTGAAGAGCAGGATCATGTTCACAGATCACCTCAGTGCCTTGGTTTCATTTTGTATCAATGTTTTAGCCATTTTTATTAAGTACACTATCTTTTATTTTTGAAAAATACTCTCTACATTTAAAGTTTTCAATCACACTAGCTGAACATCCAAAACCTCACAATAAGCATGCACTAGAGGTTGAGACTGCAATATTCAGACCCAGCCATTTGCACCATGCAAAACATCTTGCCATGTGCAAATTGGTTCATAGCCATCAGGGAGGCATGTTCATACAGCAGTGCATTCTGTCCTGAGCATGCTGCATGTATGACTATCAGGCTGTGGTAGGGCTGCGCAAAATGTATATGCCTGATCCACCACAGCCCCTGCATGCAGCAGACACCCAGGAACAAATGGGGATAGCGAGCCCCAAATGTGTTAACATCTTTGCTCCTGGGTGCTGTATTCAGAGGTCTGTATGTTAATGACCACATCTGGCATGCAGGGCACTGACTATTTCTATGCCATTATGTGGCCATTAGCACCTCTGAATAATGCCCCCATGCATATGTATGCCTGGGGCAGTGTGCAGAGATTTGATCTTTGGCCCCACCCTCACTCAGTCCTCATACACTGCTATATATATAAATACCTGGCAGTCTAAAGATACCTCCCTCTTACCCCAATATCATTGTGAAAAGAAACTACCCTGGTAGTCCCTTGGTACCCCCTCACACCCTGATCCCCAATAAGAAAATAAATTACCCTGGTTGTCCATTGGTACCTCCCTCAATTCCCAATATCTATTGTGAAAACAAATAACCCCAGCAGTCAAGTGATGTCCTCTTATTTTTTCTGACCTCTAAATGATGTTGCTCACCCCTTCCTGGCCCAGTCCACCCACTCAGTGCCAGCTACCCTCCACCTCCCTTCAGGCACCTGATTTACCATAAAAAGCCCATGCATGTGATGTTGGATGGGGACTGGCACATACCCTCATGTCACCACCTCAGTCATCCACCCTCTGAATGATAGGAACTGTGCACACATGTAATGTTTTTCTACAGTATGTGCACGCTCAGTCCCATACATTCAGTTGGCAGCAGGCTGAGGTGGTAATATTTAAACTAGGAAAGGGGGAGAGGGGTGCAACACCCTATACATCAAATGGGAAGAACACCCCTCCCCCCTCAGCTAGTGGTCAAACAGGAGTTCAGCATGTTTGAAGTTCATTTGCATCACTAGTTAAGGAAAAAGGTCCGGCTCCCCATATGATGCACAGGGGAAATGCCAGACCTCACCCAACAACTAACACACTGAAATCTGTCCAATGGAAACTCATGTACACAAATGCTAACTGTCTTGGAAACAAGATCCCAGACATGCAGGCAATAATGACAGAGGCTAAACTGGACATAGTAGCCATTAGTGAGACATGGCTTAGCAGTAACTACACTTGGGAGACTTCAGTACCTGGCTATGTACTGTTCAGAAGAGACCAAGGTGCAAAAAGGGGGTGGAGTGGCCCTTTATGTCAATGAAAATATCAAAGCTACAGAAATTCAGAATACACACAAGGAGCCAGAAGAACTGTGGGTCATCCTGGAAACAGGAAATGGGACAGCCATATGAACTGGGGTTGTGTACAGACCTCCAGACCAGGGGGAGGACATATACACATTACTGTTAGAAGATATACAAAACATGACAGCTAAAGGGGAGGTTCTGATAATGGGAGACTTCAACATGCCAGATACAGATTGATCAATACCAGCAGGAACATCTGCCAGAACTAGACACATGGTGGAATTCCTGCAGGGGGAGGGACTCAAACAACTGGTACAACAACCCACAAGAGACAGGGCTATCCTAGATTGAGTACTGGCTAACAGGGAAAGGATCACATGTCTCCAGGCAGAAAGGTCACCTGGGGGCCAGTGACCATCACATGGTATGGTTCAGTCTGGCCACTATAACTAAATCATCCCATTCCAAGGCAAAAAATATGGGACTTCAGAGGAGCTGACTTTGATAAGATGGCCAACAGACTTAAGCTAGCCTGGCAAAAGAAATACAGGTGAGGGGTACAGGCAAAGTGGGCAAGCATTAAGATGCAATACTTGAAGCAACATCCCATTGTGTTAGAGAAAAGGAAGTGCAAAAAGAAGGAAACCACTTTGGTTCTCAAAACAGTAGCAGAAAAGGTCAGAGCCAAAAGGCTGGCCTTCTGGAAATGTAAAGGAACGCAGCAGGATGAAGATAGGGAGGCATACCAAACTTCCCTAAGGGAAGCAGGGAAGGCAGTAAGGCAGGCAAAGGCCCAAACTGAGTAAACACTAGCACAAACAGTAAAAGAAGGTGATAAAACTTTCTATAGATACATTAGTGAAAGGAGAAAGTCCAGAGGGGGTATTGCTAAGATCAAAGGGGATAAGAGAGCATGTGAGGAGGAGGACCATGTAAAAGCATACATAGATACATAGATACATAGACAGTGTCGGTGGATAAGGGCCTATGGCCCACCCAGTCTGCCCATTTGAGCTTGTAAGTTCAGTTTGTTTTCCTAGAAGTCTGTTGCCCCTTACCCCTGACCTCCAGAATTCCTTTATGTCTATCCCATGCATTCTTAAATCCTGATTGTTTCAGTCCCCACCACTTCCTCTGGTAGGGTGTTCCACTTGTCTACCACCCGTTCTGTGAAGAAATTCTTTCTCTGTTTCCTCTGAATCGTCCTCCTCCAACTTCATCCCATGCCCTCTAGTCCTGGAACATCTTTTCGCTTAAAATAGTGTTTTCCTGCACCCTGTTCCTCCCTGTAAGATACTTGTATGTCTCTATCATATCCCCTCTCTCCCTCCTCTCCTCCAGGGAGTACATGTTCAGTTCCTTCAACCTGTCTTCATAGGACTTGTGATGCAATCCATGCACCATCTTTGTTGCCCTCCTCTGAACCTTCTCTACCCTGTCTATGTCCTTACGTAGGTATGGTCTACAGAACTGTACACTGTACTCCAGGTGGGGCCTCACTAGTGTCTTGTATAGCGGAATTATGACCTCCCTTTTCCTGCTGGTGATGCCCCTGCCTATACATCCCAGCATCCTATTTGCTTTACCTGATGCCTTGTCACACTGTTTCCCTACCTTGAGGTCATCAGAGATGACAACCCCAGGATCCCTTTCCTGCTTGGTGCATGCTATATCCTCACCCCCCAATTGATATATTGTGCCAGGGTTTTTTGTGCCCCATATGCATTATCTTGCACTTCTTTGCATTGAATTTCAACTGCCAAAGCCCTGACCATTCTTCAAGTTTCTGCAGGTCCCTTCTCATTCTGTCTACACCCTCTGGTGTGTCTACTCTGTTACAGAGCTTTGTGTCATCAGCGAACAGTGAAATTCTGCCTTCTAGGTCCTGCGCAATGTCACTGATGAAGATGTTGAATAGGACCGGTCCCAGCACTGATCCCTGTGGTACCCCACTGGTCACTCTTCCCTCTGTGGAGTGACAGCCATTTACCACCACCCTCTGTGTCCTGCCACCCAGCCAGTTACCTACCCACCACACTACTGTCCTGCCCACCCATATTCCCCAGTTTGTGTAATAGTCTTCTATGTGGCACAGTGTCAAAGGCCTTGCTGAAGTCCAGATAGGCCATGTCCACTGCCCTCCCCTGATCCACCTCCCTAGTCACCCAGTCAAAAAATTCAATGAGGTTGGTCTGACATGACCTCCCCTGGTGAAACCATGCTGCCTTGGGTCCTGTAGTCCATTGACAACCAGATGTTCCACCAATCTCTCCTTCAGTAGTGCTTCCATGATCTTTCCCACTACTGAGGTGAGGCTGACTGTCTGTAGTTCCCTGCTTCCTCTTTGTTCCCACTTTTGTATAAGGGGACTACATCTGCTGTCCTCCAGTCTTTGGGTACCTCCCTGTTTCCAGTGATTGGCTAAACAGGATAGCAGAGGTTCAGCCACCACCTCTCTTAGTTCTTTAAGGACCCTGGGTGCACCCATCTGGCCCCATTGCTTTGTCAACTCTTACTTCCAGTTCCTTCAGGACCCTTTCTCATGTAAAGGGACTTGTGTCCATTTCTGCACCATTCTCACCCTTGTACTCCCTTCAGACCCATTACCTCCTCTTCCTCAGTAAAGACTGAGCAGAAATACCTGTTCAATATGTCAGCTTTACTGTTGTCATCTTCCACGCTGCTCCCATCCTCCCCTTCAGTCTAACTATCCCTCCCTTTGTCCTTCTTTTTCACTTATGTACCTGTAAAGGTTTTGTCCCTCTACCCACTGATTTTGAAATGTGTTCTTCTGTCTGAGCTTTGGCTTCCTTACTGACCTCCCTGCCTCCTTTGCTTCTCCTGGTACTTCTCCCTATCCCCTTCTGCCTGTGTCTTTTTGTATTGCCTGAATGCAATCTTTTTGGCTTTCACTTTCTTTGCTACCTCTTTGGAAAACCATAATGGTCTCCTCTTCCTTTTCCTCTTGCTAACCTGCTTAATGCATAATTCTGTTGTTCTTGTAATCCCCATTTTAAATACTGCCACTGTTCCTCAACCCTGATTCTGTCCCATTCCCCTTAATGCCTCTTTCAAGTATCTCCCCATTTTCCCAAAGTCTGCCCCCTAAAATCCAGGATCGTGTTTTTGTGTGGTTTGGTTCTGCTCTTTCTGTGATTTCAAACCACAATGACTGGTGGTCACTGTTTCCCAGATGCTCCCCACTGTTACCCCATCACACTGTCCCTGTTTGTGAGCACGAGGTCCAGTATTGTCTTCTGCTGAGTTGGTTCCATGACCAGTTGCTTGAGGAAGACACCCTGAAGAGTCCAGGATAAATCTGCTCTAGTTGATGCTGCTGCTGGGATGCTCCAGTCCACATCTGGAATATTGAAGTCTCCAACCAGTACTACCTCACCCTTGTCTGCCATCCTTTGGATGGCTAGCATCAACTCCTATCTGTTTCTTCCTCCTGGGCTGGTGGTCTATAGACCACACCTGTGCGGATGGCTGTCCCCATTTTCCTTTCCAGCTTAACCCATAGTATCTCTCCCCCATTTTGTTCCTCCTGGATCTCTGTGGCCCTTATGTCATTTTTCACATACAGTGCCTCTCCTCCTCCCTTCCTGCCTGCTCTGTCTCTTCTGAATATGTTGTAGCCAGGTATGGCCATCTCCCAGTCATGGTTATCATTACACCAGGTTTCAGTGATGGCCACAATGTCCAGGTCTGACTCCACCATGACAGCCTCCAGATCTTCCATCTTGTTGCTAAGGCTCCTGGCATTTGCACACATGGCTTTCCATGATTTGACCTCCCTAGACTGTTTCACTGTTCTACTCCAGCCCCTTTCTTGGTTGTCATTTATCCCTGGTCTCCTTGCTGTCTGCCCTTCTGCTGAATTTTGCCCCTTTTCTGCTTATCCACCTCTTGGGCACTAATCTCCATCTTTTGCACACTGCTTTGCAGAGATAGCCACTCCTCTGGTTCACTGGTTCCACTGCTAGCTGTGGGGGGTGAGCAAGTAGGTACCCACCTAGCTGGCCTGCCACCCCCCCTTTGCTAGTTTAAATGCTTGTCAATGTAGCATTTAAACTTATCATTGAGTGCTTGGATTCCCCTCCAGGATGGATGCAGGCCGTCAGGCTTGAACAAACCTCCATCCCTCCAGGTGGGTCCCCAGTCACCAATGAATCCAAATCCTTCCTCACAGCACCAGTTCTTCAACCATGAGTTAAAGTTCCTGGTGCATGCACTCCTATGCTCTCCCTTGCCTCTCACAGGTAGTACTTCTGAGAAAGTGACAGAAGTACCTACTTGCTTGAGACCCCTTCCCAGCACCTATCCTAAATAGATACTTCTGCTCAGTATTTACTGAAGAGAAGGTAGGGCAGTGCCCACAGCTAAGCACCATGGACACAGTGGGGAGGGAGGTGTGCACTAGTCCCTTCACAAAAGGAAGGGTCCTACAAGAGCTCAATAAGCTCAGGGTGGACAAGGCAATGGGACCTGATGGCATACATCCTAGGGTACTAAACGAGCTAAGGGTGGAACTAGCAGAGTCATTATCAGTACTGTTTAGTGCATCTCTGAGCACAGGAGAGGTCCCAGAAGACTGGAGAAGAGCTCATGCGATCCTACTCCACAAGAGTGGTATCAGGGAGGAGGCAGGGAACTACAGACCTGTCAGTCTTTTTTTTTCAATTTAAAGTTTATTACAGTTTTTAACACATGCATGAGACACAGCCATGAGAAGTGAATCTATACCTGGTTAAACAATTGGAAAAAAATACATCAGCTTTAAAAAACAGGTACAATGAATCTGTCCCCTTCCCCTCCCCAGTTCCCCCTTCCCACAGTCTATATAAGCTAGATAACTTATTGTAATATTGACATCAAGATTCACAAATTAAAGGGAGTACAAAGTATGTAAGGGGTCCCATATCTTTTGATATTTAGGCAGACTATTATGTAGGCTTGCTATAACCTTTTCAGTTCTGAGGTTAGCTAATAATTCATTAAGCCATTCAGCATAGGAGATGGTATCACTATCCTTCCAGTGTTTAAGAATCAGTTTTTTAACAGACATTGAGATCAAGGACATGTGATATTTATGATTACTCACTGAAATTTGGGAGTAGTCACCCAGTAAACATATCTCAGATATAAAATATTCTGAAAGTCCTAATAAAGGATCTGCTCTGGCTTGAATGCAGTTCCATAGAGGGGCTACTTTGGGGCAGTTCCAGAAGATATGAAGAAGAGTCCCCTCTTCCTGGGAGCAACAGGAGCATAAACTGGAAGATAGTATGCCCATTTAGCTAATTTATGTGGTGAATAATACAAATTGTGTAAAATACGGAATTGCATAAGGCGTAGTCAATCTTGAGTTACAAATTGGTGGCAGCTATGCCAGAGGGTAGACCAATCTATATTCCAGTGGGGAAAAAGAGATGACCAGTCTTCTGTGGGACCGAAACATTCATTAAAACGGCATTGATATAAAGTTGTATATAATTTGGAGACGGTTCTAGGGGAGTTAACCAGGGGACTCAGATCCGGTTGGAAAGAAAATTTGGGTGGTGGGGAGGGGAGGACCTTACCTATCACTTTGATGAGGAGATACCTCAGTTGAAAATACTTAAAATAACAGGGCAAGGGGATTTTGAGTTTATTTGTAATTTCAGCAGTCGAGAGCCAAGAACCATCTTTTCCCACAAAAACGGATAACTTTCCATCCCCCAACTGAGGTAACCAGTTGGGTGTAAGACTCTTGTTATCAGTTTGTAAGGTTGGGGAATTCCAAATGGATTGAGGCAGGTCATTGTGCGGTTTGTAGTGTAAAGAAGCACATAACTGGGAAAGAACTCTCACTGAAACTTCAATCATGGTAGATCTTAGGTTTGGTGGTAATGAGGATAATTTTAAATATAACAACGTTGAGGACTCCGTGTTACAGGAGTGAATCAAGGCCGGTTCAATTCTGAGCCAAGGCAGAAAAGAAGAGAAAGAGGCTGACGCAAACCATCTGAGTTATTTGGACACATGACTGGCCCAATAGTATAGATTAAGGTGAGGGAGACGTAGACCTCCCTTAAGTTTAGAGGTGGCTAATTTGTGATATGCTATTCTTGGTTGTTTCTTAGATCAAATAAATTTTGTAAGAAGCCTGTGTACTTTCTTAAACCAGGTACCTGGTAACCATACTTTGAGTAAATTGAGGGGGTAAAATAAGCATGGGAAAATATTAATTTTAATTAAATTAATCCGTCCCCACAACAAAATAGGAAGGGTCACTCACCGATCTATATCCTGACTAATAGTTTGTACCAGAGAATCTAAATTTTTCTTGATGCTTAGAAGTGGGTTTCTAGTGAGTTCGATACCAAGGCACCTAAGGGAATCCAGGGACCAAGAAAGACCTAGAGAAGTAATAGTGTTCTTGAGTACTTTGTGATTAAGAGGAAAAACAATTGATGTGTTAACATTTAATTTGTAGTTTGACAGTCTGCTATATTCTGCAATAATCTCAGCATTGGTGGGATAGATACCTCTGGGTGGGACAACTGTAGGAGGAGGTCGTCCACGTAAGCAGAAACTTTCACAGACCAGTCAGTCTTACCTCAGTAGTGGGCAAGATTATGGAGGCACTCCTTAAGAAAGGATAGTGTAACAGTGCAACACCTGGAATCCATAAGAGCACAGGATACAAGACAGCATGGGTTTACGAAAGGAAGGTCCTGTCAAACTAATCTCATAGATTTCTTTGACTGGGTAACCAGAGTGGTGGACCAAGGTGGAGCAGCTGATGTCGCCTACCTTGACTTCAGCAAAGTTTTTGATACTGTTCCACATAGAAGATCGATTAATAAGCTGGGTAGGCTTGGGGTGGGTCAGAAGTTGGTCAACTGAGTGGCAAACTGGTTGATGGGCACAAGACATAGAGTGGTGGTAAACAGTATACAGTCAGAAGAGATGCAAGTCACAAGTGGTGCACCTCAGAGATCAGTCTTTGAACCAGGCCTCTTCAATATCTTCATCAGTGACATTGCAGATGGACTGATGGGTATGATTTGTCTGTTTTCAGATGACACCAAGATCTGCAACAGAGTACATGATCCAGATGGGGTGGGCAGAGTGAGAAGAAATCTGAATAAGCTAGCAAAATGGTCAGAAGAGTGACAACTGGGAGTTTAACGCAAAGAAGTGCAAGATCATGCACATAGGGAAGAGAAACCCTGAAGCCACCTTTAGCTGGGAGGGGAGTTGTTGGCAGTCACAAGGGAAGAAAGAGAGTTGTGCGTCATAATCACCGATGACCATCAATCATCCAAGTGGACCACTAAAGCTGTAGGTAAGGCAAGAGGGATGTTAGGGTGTATTACTAGGGGTATCACAAGTCGGAAGAGGGAGGTAATAATCCCTCTTTACAAGACACTGGGTTAGGCCCAATCTGGAGTATTGTGTGCAGTACTGGAAGCCACACCTTCACAAGCACATTAACCAAATGGAGGCAGTCCAGAGAAGGGCAACCAAAATGGTGCAGGGACTGCATCAGAAAACATATGAGGACAGATTAACAAAGCTCAATATATATACCCTAGAGCAAAGGAGGAAGAGAGGTGATATGATTTAAATATTCAAACACCTTAAGGACATTAACAAGGTGAAAGAGTCTAACATGTTTCAATATAAGAAAAATAGCAGGACAAGAGGACCCAGCATGAGATTAGAGGGAGGCCAATTAAGGGGTAATGTGAGGAAGTTCTTTTTCACAGAAAGGGCGGTGGATGCAAGGAACTGCCTACCTCAGGAAGTGGTGGATATGAATACAGTGCAGGGCTTCAAACAGGCATGGGATAGGTATAAGGGAGCAATACAGATGAGCATGAATAGATAGGCCATTGACAGAGCAAAGGCCGATGGCACATTCATAAGGCAGAAAAAGAAATGGGCAGACTGGATGGGCCTTGCAGTCCTTATCTGCCATCATCTTATATGTTTCTATGATTGTATCACAGTTTTGGAGGGAGTGCAGAGAAGGACCACCAATATGATATCTGGCCTTGAACACATGAATTATGAAGATGGGCTGGCCAACTTAGATTTATACAAACTAAAATATAGGAGACTCAGAGGTGACCTTTGCCTACTTTTCAAATCCTTTACTAACGATGACCTCTGGAACTACTTGGGTTTCAAACTTAGGGAACAAAATTATATGACCAGGGTGCTTGACTTACAACTAAAGGTACTGTAGGAGAAATATAACAAAAAAGGGCTAACTAGTTTAGTCAGAGGGTTGTCAGCATTTGGAATAGCCTCCCTTTAGATGTTATTGGTAGTTGCTCCATGACTGTCTTTAAGAATAGGTTAGACAGTCATTTTTCTACACTGGTATTCCAGGTTATCCCTTTGTGTAAAGGGCAAGCCTCAACATGGGTCTTTGGCTCTCTTGGCTTGTACAACACCTATGAAACCTAAGAAGGGCATGCAGTGGCTACTAAGCCTATTCCTACCTTAGTCAGCCCACTTACCCTTTTACACAGATATCTTTCCCTGGTAACTATACTGTATGCAATTACTTATACCGTATATACTGTATAACAGGAAATATTCACTTTTTTTTTTGCTATTTTCGATGGTATCATATCAGCATGAAAATAAAGAGACTATGAATATTAGGTGACTCACTATACAAAAGCAGCAGTAGTGTTCCACCAGTGAAAATAAGAGGAAGTGAACATGTCAGGTATGCTTGGAGCACTAAGTACATCAGGCATGAATTTAAACTTAAATTCATTAATTCACCATGCACCCATGTCCTGGAGTGAAATGAAATTAAAATTGAAATTAAAATTTAAATTAAATTAAAATTTAATTCTCGTGTACACATCCCTGGTAAGGCCTCACCCAGAGTACTGCACCCAGTTCTGGAGCCCTCACCTCAGAAAGGATAAGGATAGATTGGAGACAGTGCAGCACAGTGTAACAAAAATGATTCAGGGCCAGCAGGGCAGATCCTATGAGGAGCGCCTCAAGGTACTAAATATGTACTCACTGGAGACCAGAAGGGAGGGGGGGAGATATGATAGAAACCTTCAAGTTTCTTAAAGGAATTAACAAAGTGAACTGTGGGGAACTATTTAGCCTGAATACAAATTCATGATCACATGGACACAAACGGAATTTAACAGGAGGTAGGTTCAGGAAAGACATGAGGAAGTACTGCTTTAACAGAATGGGTGGTGAAACCTTAGAACAGTCTTCAGCTGAGGTGGTGGGTGCGAAAACAGTCAGGGGATTCAAGCAGGGCTGGGACATAATGAAGGGAATAGTGCTTAACGGGGGCAACAGAACCAAGGGAGAGAATAGAGAGAGGATGGAGAGGGTTAGTACCCTGGAGGAACAGTAGGTGCCAGGAATTATAGGGAACTTGTGCAGACGGGATGGACATCTGGTCTTTTTCTGCTATTATTGTCTATGTTTCTGTGTTCTGTGTTAAACTGTTATACAGTTCTTCACTTATACTCTATACCAATTCACTTATACTCTATAGGAATAATTGCATTGGCTAACAATTACTTCTAAAACATTCACATAGATATCCCCCTCCCCCAGCCTTTGCAAAAATCTATTTTAAATTGCCAGACACTAGTCCATTGTAGCAAATGGATCACCAATCCTAGTACAGCAGATTAGTGTCCCTCTTGAAGGAGTCCAGCAATAAATTTTAATTATTGTACCACTTTCCTAGAAATGGGCTCTAGGGAATCGCTGGCAAAATCTCCACCTCCTGATGAAAGGCAGTGGATCTTGGCTGCTGATGATCCTTGGAGACAACCGCTGGTTGCTGTAAACCATTGCTAGACTTGCTGGATACAGGCTAAAACAGCTTAGCTGGAACAGGTACCACAATGGAGCAGGCATAAGCTATGCTCTCCATATGCTCACTTACTGTCTGGCACTGGGATACAGGTAATACCCTTATATGCCATTATACTGAATAGGAGCCAGTCCCCCAGGCCCTAGCCTGTAGTAGGCCTACATAGCCTGGACTCTCCCTGGTCTGATCTGGACCCTTCAGATCTGTCTCTCTTCTCAGTCTCTTTGAAAATGAGCTGTGCACCTGATTGTATACTTCCTGAGAATGCCATTAAGCTGAGATCCTCATCTCTGATGGGACAGCTTCCCTGTTCCAAACCTTTGCACCAATCAACTGTCGTTCTGGGTTGGAATCGAGCAGCAGGATGAGCCACATGAAATGCTCCAGTTTGAATCCCCAGCCGTCATCAAATTCTGCTTTTCTTCACTGTTCACATGGATTCAACTACTGAACACTTTTTTTTTTTTCAATTTATTATCCATTATTCCCCTGCCACCAGCCACTCGGTACCTCGGCCCAGTCATAGACCTCAGGCTTCCACCTCCAAATCGGCCTCGACCCCCTGGCTTATTCCCCAGGGTGGGGGTGTGGCCCTAGACTCTCCCAGTACCGCAGACGATGGGATAGGTTGGAGGGCCAACCTGGTGGCTAATTGAAGCCAAGGCGGGCTTCATCTAGGGTGGCCAGCAGCTGAGCCTTTTTCCTGTTTTTTCCTGGGGTGGGATGTGCAATGATGTCCAGGGCCCGCACTGCCTCAAGATTCTGGCACCGGTCATTGAAGCACCCCTTCCTCCACCAGGGGTCTGTCAAGCACCGCCGCCTCCCTCCTCCCTCCCCTCAGAGAAGGAGAACAGCCCTCAGGGCACTCCATCCTTCTCCCCCCCCCCCACCAACCTTCCAATGTCCTGGGTCCATTCCTGAACCCGGGTAGCTGGCATCACAAGCAGAAATCCAACTGCTATGCTGACAGGCCAGCACTCAATTACTGTACACTTTTATAATCACAGTATAGAGAATACTGTATGGGCAACTAGTGTGTTCTGCCACAAAAGGGGTTCTGATTCCTGCTGACCTCTAGAGTGAAGCTTGAGAGATCCATGGCAATCAAAACTCCAAGGTGGCAGAACACCCAGATTGTGCATAAAGTTACTTATCCTATATTTTTACACTGTATAGGATTTGTTCTTCCCCCTGCTGCTGCTTACTGTTCTGGTTGCAACTTCACTTTGTGTGAACTGCCATGCCCTCAAGTCGCTGAACTCTCCACCCTCCTATCACGGTTATCTGACTCACTGTCATGTGAAATAGGTGCACAGTGGCTCATTTGGCTGTAAAACAAAACTTACTTGTGCAGTCTCTAGAAGTTTCAGAATGCTGTTGTACCACAGAAGGGTACAATCATGTTCCATGACTTTTGAATTGTGGTACAACCGTATTTTGAAGGGTGTGAAATTCTACACAGAAGAACACTCTACTATACACTACAAAATGTTATTAAAATTAATTATAAGCATTTTCACACCATCACAGCTAGAAAGCTGGCCCTTTAGCTTTCAGCAATCTTAATATGTATAAAATGGACCAAGGAAACCCTAAGTCACTTTGGTTTGAAGTTCCCACTGTGTGAAAAATGACTGTCTGCATTTTACACTGTACCACTTATTTGGTTCCTCTATCCTTTAAATCTGGTTAGCTGTACTGTCAGTAGTTTAAATTATATGCATGAAAATCTTCTGGTCCAAACTCCTTCCAGGGGCTGCCCCAAGGGCTCCAGTTTCAATCTCCTGCCCAAGAGTACTTACCACCCTCTAAGCTCCTCCTTGCTGGCTTTCCCTACCTCTCAGCATGGCTTCTGGACATTCTGCCTTTCTCCATGACAATCACCCCTTTACAGGTCAGTGACCCACGTCCTGCCACTTAGATAACTGGGACTCTGATGGTTTACCCTCAAGAATGCACTGGAAATTTAGTGTGGTGAAATGGTCATCAGAATGAGTACATGAAGAATAGCAGTGCCATGGGTTTATTAGCGTAATGATGTTATAGCATTTCGTGTGGTCCCCGGAGTTAGAATATGTTAATCTGCCCCCCCAAGGTTCTCCCTCCCCCTTGTTGCATTCACCCCCGGAGTTTAAACTTCATGACTGAAAGTAGTGCTATGGATTTTTGCACAGGGGTGCAATATGCGCTATTCGTTTGTTGCAGCATGGGTGCATGTAGCCCTGATCTACATCAGCATTTTTTGCGCACGGTTTTTTACTGCACAGTGATTCAGTGGCCATTAATGTGGGTGAACCCTCTCTGCTAGAGCACATTTTAAACTATTATTACACCAAGTGTGGGACAACTCTGATGTGTATTGGTTGAGTTAAAATATTTAGAAAACAAATGTACATAAATCTACGGTTTAAAATCTTCACCATTTTCTCTGTCTTACGCCTGATTCAAATAACTCTGTTTTAATAGCCACACATTTTTGTGTGATATGAAACATGCGTTTTAGGTCCTTATACCTTACTTTAGCCTTCTGTGGCTTTATTTATTTCATTTAAATGTTTATTGAGCTGTTTTCCTTGTATGTTTCAGCACTGTACTCTCTTCCCTGCAGCCAGCTGCCGCTGTTTAGATGGCACCCAATTTGTTAGTATTTGTACAGTGTTCTGTCTCTCTTATTTTATTTAATATTGCAGCCCAGCCCCTAAAACTATATCCTGGTGCTTATCACCTATCAACAAATGTGCATGCTTGTTTTATTTAAAATGAGTGGTCTCTGCCACCATGAGTGCACCTGCTCATAGAAACAGAAACATAGACTTTGACAGCAGATAAGGGCCACTAGGCCCACCCAGTCTGCCCAATTCCCTACCTATTGGATAAGCTGCAGATCCTAGTTAACCAACAGCCTACTTCCTCCTACCCCCCACTAGAATTGACTTATGTCTTATCCCATGCATTCTTAAATTCCCCCACTGCTTTTGACCCCATGAACTGATCAGGAAGGACATTCCATGTGTCCACCACCCCATCCATGAAACAATACTTCTTCACATTGCCCCTGACCCGTCCCCCCCATCTTCAAATGGTGCCCCCTTGTTCTAGCACATCTCTTTTTCTAAAAGCTGCTACCCACTTGGACTTAGTTGATTCCCTTGAGGTACTTGAAAGTTTCTATCATGTCCCCCCCTCTTTCCTCAAGAGTATACATATTAAGCTCCTTTAGTCTCTCTTCATATGGCTTCTGGTGCAGACCCTACATCGTTTTAGTTGTTCTCCTCCTCTGGACTGCCTCGTTCCAGTCTATGTTCTTGCAGAGACGGAGGCTCCAGAACTGCACACAATACTCCAAATGGGGTCTCACCAACTGTCTGTACTGAGGGATAACAACTTCCTGTTTTCTACTGGTGATGCCTCTCCCTATGCATCCCAGTATCCCCCAGCCCTCCTTACTGCCTTCTTACATTTCTTGTCTACCTTTAGGTCACCTGATAAGACTACTCCCAGGTCCTTTTCAATTTTTCTTGTTGTTAGTACCCCCCCCCCCCCATTGTGTACTCTTCCCCTGGGTTTTTGTTTTGCCGGTGCATTACTTTGCACTTCTTTGGATTGAATCTAAGCTGCCATACCTTTGACCATTCCTCCAACCTTGCCAAGTCCCTTCTCATCCTTTCCATCCCCCTTGTGTATTAACCCTGTTGAAGATCTTTGTGTCGTCTGCAAAGAGGCACACTTACTCTTCCAGTACCTCTGCAATGTCACCTATAAAGACATTAAAGAGGATCGGTCCCAGTAATGAACTCTGTTGTACCCCACTAGAAACCTCCCTTTCTTCAGAGTGGACTTTGTTTACTATTACACTCTGTGTCCTGTTGCCAAGCCAATTTGTTACAAGGGGTACAACCCTGAGACCCACTCACAGGCCGGCTAATTTGTTTATTAATCTTCTGTGTGGGACTGTGTCAAATGCCTTGCTAAAGTCGAGGTAGACCATGTCGACAGCTCCTCCGCAGTCTACTACTTTGGTCACCCAGTCGAAGAAATCTATTAGATTTGTCTGACATGCCCTTTCCACTGTGAATCCATGCTGCCTTGGTTCCTGTGTCCCGCTGGCCTCTAGGTACTCAACAATTCTTTCTTTCAGAAGTAATTCCATCATTTTCCCTACCACTGAGGTCAAACTAACAGATTTGTAGTTTCCTGGCTCTACCTTGCTCCCACTTTTGTGAAGGGGAATCACGTCTGCCCTCCTCCAGTCCTCAGGTACCACACCATCCTCCCATGATTTGTTAAAAAGGGTAGCCAGTGGTGTCACTAGTTCTCCTCTTAGTTCTTTTAGAATTCTGGGGTGAATCCCATCTGGCCCCACTGCTTTGTCCACCTTCAGTTTTAGGAGTTCTTTCAGGACCCTTACTTCTGTGAATGGACTGGTATCAACCCTCCTATCTAGAGTGCTTCTATTGTTTGGTTTATGTAACTCCCACTCCTCTTTTTTGTGAATACTGACAGAAGTATTCATTCAGTATCCCTGATTTTTCACTGTCACTGTCTGCCCACCCCTTCCCCTTTATTAAGCCTCACTATCCCTCCCTTGGTCTTTCTTCACTCCCTAATGTACCTATAAAAGGTTTTAAAAGACAAAAAACCTCTGTGTGCAAACACTGAGGCAAGGGTTACCCCAATGGGCATTTGGCTGGGAAGCCAAGTTTCAAGAAAATACAAAATCACACATGCTCTCACAATGCAAAGCATCATGGGCTGCATATGCAAATCACCACAGAATGTTATGCTGGTCCAGCTTTAAGCAAACTTGCATGGTGCCGAAAGGCCTCTCACACAGTTTGCAAAGGGTGCTAACAGAAGACATAGACACATGTTTACGTCCTACCAGGACTCATCAGTATGCCTCATCTGTGACACCCCAGTGGACTGGACCAGCTACCCTAAGACAGTGTGTCTTGGATATGTTGTGGTGAACCCATTAAAATAAAAAACTATTTAAAAGACAAAGAACCTCTGTGTGCAAACACTGAGGCAAGGGTTACCCCAAAGGGCATTTGGCTGGGAAGCCAAGTTTCAAGAAAATACAAAATCACACATGCTCTCACAAGGCAAAGCATCATGGGCTGCATATGCAAATCACCACAGAATGTTATGCTGGTCCAACTTTAAGCAAAATTGCATGGTGCTGAAAAGCCTCTCACACAGTTTGCAAAGGGTGCTAACAGAAGACATAGACACGTGTTTCGTCCTACCAGGACTCATCAGTATGCCTTGTCTGCTTGACACCCCAGTGGACTGGACCAGCTACCCTAAGACAGTGTGTTAGCACCCTTTGCAAACTGTGTGAGAGGCTTTTCAGCACCATGCAATTTTGCTTAAAGTTGGACCAGCATAACATTCTGTGGTGATTTGCATATACAGCCCATGATGCTTTGCATTGTGAGAGCATGTGTGATTTTGTATTTTCTTGAAACTTGGCTTCCCAGCCAAATGCCCTTTGGGGTAATCCTTGCCTCAGTGTTTGCACATAGAGGTTCTTTGTCTTTTAAATAGTTTTTATTTTAATGGGCTCACCACAACATATCCAAGACACACTGTCTTAGGGTAGCTGGTCCAGTCCACTGGGGTGTCAAGCAGATGAGGCATACTGATGAGTCCTGGTAGGATGAAACACGTGTCTATGTCTTCTGTTAGCACCCTTTGCAAACTGTGTGATAGGCCTTTCGGCACCATGCAATTTTGCTTAAAGTTGGACCAGCATAACATTCTGTGGTGATTTGCATATGCAGCCCATGATGCTTTGCATTGTGAGAGCATGTGTGATTTTGTATTTTCTTGAAACTTGGCTTCCCAGCCAAATGCCCTTTGGGGTAACCCTTGCCTCAGTGTTTGCACACAGATGTTCTTTGTCTTTTAAATAGTTTTTTATTTTAATGGGTTCACCACAACATATCCAAGACACACTGTCTTAGGGTAGTTGGTCCAGTCCACTAGGGTGTCAAGCAGACAAGGCATACTGATGAGTCCTGGTAGGACGAAACACGTGTCTATGTCTTCTGTAAGCACCCTTTGCAAACTGTGTGAGAGGCCTTTCGGCACCATGCAATTTTGCTTAAAGTTGGACCAGCATAACATTCTGTGGTGATTTGCATATGCAGCCCATGATGCTTTGCATTGTGAGAGCATGTGTAATTTTGTATTTTCTATAAAAGGTTTTATCCCCCTTCTTAACTGAATTGGTTATCTTTTCCTTGGTTTGGGCCATTGCTATTCTGACTGCCTTCCCCACTTCCTTCGGCTTTAACTTGTACAGTTCTCTGTCCTGCTCCTTCTGTGTTTCCTTATATTTCCTGAATGCTATATTCTTCTCCCTAACCTTCCCTGCCACCTCTTTTGAGAGCCATACTGTTTTTTTTCTTCATTTTGTTTTGTTTGTATGCTTCACTCAAAGGCTTGATGCCTCTGTGATGGCAGTTTAGATTTTTCCCTAATGTTCCTCCACCCCTCCTTCTTGCTCATTTACTAGTGTTTTTCTGAGGCACTCTCCCATTTTGCCAAAGTCAGCCTTCCTATAGTCCAATACCCTCGCTTTTGTATGGCTTGACTCTACAGCTGTGTTTATCGTGAACCACACTGTTTGATAGTCATTTGTTCCCAGATGACTACCCACTTCTAAATCTGGGATCCTCGCTCCATCCCTATTTGAGAGTACCAGGTCTAATATTGCTCCTTCCAGAGGGGGTTCCAACACTAGCTGTTTGAGGCATGCCCCCGTAGGGCATTGAAAATGACCCTGCTCTTGGATGTAGCTGCAGCAAAGGTGGCCCAGTTAACATCTGGCATATTCAGGTCCCCCATCAACAATATCTCCCCTTTTTCTGCCATCCTAAGGATGCCTCCTACCATTTCCTTATCCATTTCCTTCCCCTAAGATGGGGGTCTGTATACAACACCCGTGCTGATTGTGGTGCCATTTCCTCTCTCCAGGGTGACCCACAGTGCCTCCTCTCCTCTGTGTTTACCCTTTAGTTCAGTTGCTTTCATCCCTTCCCTTATGCAGAGTGTTTCTCCTCCTCCTCCTCCTCTTCCCCACTTACCTTGTTTCAGAAAAACGTTCTCAAGTCCTGTCTGTGAGTAACACACAGACTCTGTTTAAAGGCAGCAACCTGAGTGTAAGAGCTCCCACTTGCTCCCCACACAGGCCTCAGTCTGCCTAATGACTGAGGTAGCAGTTCAGTTTAGCTGCTCCTCCTTCAACTGAACCTCGTAAAAAGGTCCCTTGAGAGAAGTAAAGTTAGACCAGCAATAGCTGGTCTAACGCGTGGTATGTGGTGCAAGGGATCGAGAATCCCAAGTGCTGGCCAGGGAATGCTGCAAGCCCCATGCACCATATGTTCAGCATATGCGGGGCTTGTGGCTTACAATCTCTTTTGAGAACTGAGCCCAGAATGTCCACTAGACACCAGGTAGGTCTGTACATGGAGCTGCATAGACTGAAAAATAATGGCTCAGGACAGCAGTTAATTTCAGTCAGGACTTACTGTGGACAAATAGCAGCACTGCTGCATTGTTTGCAAGGTACAGTACCGTAATGTAACCCTTTCACAGCTGGATTTGAGATTTGAGTGAAAAAACATGGTATTTTGTCAGTTTCCACATAGGTTTTGTAAGTTCTGTGAAACATACAGCAAGATGCCCCCCACCCCAAGAAAAAGCTAGGCCTCTGCCCTCAAAAACCATTAGTGCTGAGATATGTTCCCAAAGAGGAATCAGATTTGTACACTTTGAGCAATTTAATAATTTTTTTTTAAAAAAGGACTGTCACTATAGTGCTAAACATGCCTGGCAGTGAAAAGGTTAAAATGGTTCCTATTGTTTTAGGAGATTTTAAATTTTTTAACAACTGAACTTCTAAACTAATGAAAAGTAAGACACTGGGCAGGATTCTCAAAAGGGATGTGCCCAGAACTTCCGAGATGCATTGGCGCATCCCTGACTTGCGCACTGGTGTGATTTTGCAAAGGGACCAATGTGCAGATGCATTCTCAATGCACCAATGCATCACAGATGCACCACATACTGCCCATAATGATATGTGGTGAATCTGGAAGGGCTGTGAAGGGGGCGTGCCCATGCATATGGTGCCCAGCCCCATTCACAGCCTGACCAGGAAGTTCATCTCTGGGACAAGTCCAGAGATACGCCCCCAAAAGATAAGTCTACAACAAGTGGACTTAAGTCGCTTGCCACCCACAGGCAGGCTGCCATACTGCAGACAACAGCACAGCAGCCTGCCCACCCTGCTAGTCTAGAGTGTCCCGTCACTGCCTGAACTCCCATTTAGTATGCCGCACCCTGTGGTGGTAGAGCCATGAGCATAGAAACCCCCACCCTGCCTGCAGTCCCGTTTCCAAGCCGTGCCCTACGGCAGTAGAGACATGTACATAGAAACCCCCTGCCCTGCCCGTAGTCCCAGTTCAAAGCCGTATGCTGCAGTGGTGTAACCTTGTACAAAGAATGCCCCTCCCCACTCCAACACATGCACACTGCCGGCGGCATTCCAAACAACCACCCCATCATTCCAGCAGCCCACCACCCACTCAGGTACCCTCTCCCCACCCCGCTCCCCCATCCTAGCAGGTCCCGATGGTCAGTAGGCAGCACAACCCACCCACATACTAACACAGCTGCCTGCCAACAGAGCTGTCTGAGAATGATAGCTACTGTACTACTAGAAACTTTTTGGTGGACTCTGTCAACCAGTAGGCTTGCAGTAAATGCTATGCTTTATCATTCACATCTTTGTGAATGACAGAGTATAAATACTCACTAAGCCATTAGTCAACAGGGTCACCAATGGGATCTCAATAGTACAGTTGCTGTTGACTAACAACTCTGTCGATGAGCTACCGTGGCAATATGGTGGGTTGTGCTCGCTGAACGGGGACCTGCTGGAATGGGAAGCAGGGTGGGAGAAGGGTGCCTGAGTGAGTGGAGGGCCGCTGGAATGATGAAATCAATTCAAGCACCATTGGTGGTGCTTGTGTACCAGAGGGAGTGGATGGTTCTTTGTACAAAGATCCACCACTGCAGTGTGCAGCTTTGAACTGGGACTATGGGTGGGTGGGGAGTTCTATGTACATGGCCCTACAGCTGCAGGATGCGCTTGGACATGGAGTTATGGGCAGGGTGGGGGGTTTCTTGGTACATGGTTTTAACCGCTGCAGGGTGTGGCATTCAGAATGGGGAGTGGGCACAGAGGGGGGACCACTGGACCACCAGGCTCATTCATGGGTGTACTCACAGCCAGCAAACAGGCCAGGGATGGCTGGGGGTGCAAACTGCCTCCCTGGGGTTGTTTGTGGCCCATAGCCATTGCAGGGCACCCGGCACATTCTGCTGGGTGCAACCCTGCCGGGTGCATGAAAATGGGGCCATAATGACATGCAAATGGCCCCATTGCACCTTGCATGCCTAATGGCCCCATTTGCATGTTGTTGGCTGTGAATGACAACATTGGAGCACTGCCCCATTGGTTTCCCCAGCCTGACCTGGGGGCTGCGCTGGCACATCCAGGGCTGGGCGCAACTGTGGTATTCACAGAGGGGATGCACCAGTACCACCCCCCTCAGCATCCTCTGTGAATACCATTGTCGGCACTCAGTGCATTTCATTTGTGCCGAGGCATCCGAGATGCACCAAGCGCAAGTCCTTTGAGAATCCTGCCCATTTAGTTTAAAGAACATGATATATGGCTTGCATTAGTTCTATGTTTGCTTCTCAAGCATTTGGATATAGTTGTATGAATTTGGGGAAACCCTTTTATGTAAAAGAATAAGTTCAATGTTCCAAGGGGATGCACTAGTCTTGGTAAAATATTCATTTATGTTATGTTCACTCTTCCCCATAAAAATACTTATATTTTAACCCATCTGCCAAGATCTTGTTTAATTTTGATTAGTAAGGAATCAAGATTTCCTGTTTTCATTGTTGGAATGTTCAGTGAGATTTCTATATCTAAATTCCATTTCTATGCCTAAATAAATTATGGATTCCATTGTCCATATAGTACTAAATTGAAACAATTGAGCAAAGTCATGTTGAACTACTTTTCTATTAATAGGCAAGTTTCCCCAAAGTCTCTTAGAATCTCAAGTGCTCTGGAAAAGGAAGACACTGGATTAGATACAGTACTTGTGAAAGAATATCATCCGTGTAAGCTGGTACAGTGTTTTATGATGGGTGCCACCTACTTTTATTCCTTTTGTCCATTTTTATGTTTGCTTGTGCACATGCGCAAGAAACATATTGTGGCATCTTGCTTCAGTAGCGAGTTGTGGAGGCATGGCAGTGTTGCTGCAAATGTCAGCAGCCCATTTTGGGGCTGGCCTGTGTGGCACAAATAGAAAATCACTATCCATGACAGCAGTACTGTAGCTTGCCACAACCTTGAAAGCAACTGGCCTCTGCAGACAGGGAGCATCCCATCATTAAACAATCAGCTGTGTTTGCAGGGCAGGCCCTGACTGCAGTAGCCAATTACAGCTGCATTATCTCGGTGTCCCATTTCAGAAAAACATGGTGGTGGCTTCTGTGTTGGCCTCTCCCAGTCCCCACGAAGCTGCTGCACAGCCAACGCCTCTCCCAGTCCATGTTAAACTGACGGGGGTGCCCAATCCCCCTGTCAGCATACCCCCTCCCCAGTTCATTTACCCATGCGGTAGCCCAATCCCTGTTGACATGATGTGTCCCTCCCCCATTTGTTGTGTGCTGAGGGGGTGCCTAATCCCCCTTGGCTCATGCACACACACCCCCAAGCACACTGTATGGCCAACAGGGGTGTCCAAACCCCATCGGCTCCAGCCCCCCCTCCCAACAAACACCCAGGTAACACACTGGGAGCCCACCCCAGTGTGCTCATGTCACCCCCAGTACACTGTATGGCCAATGGGGTGCCCAATCCCCATGAGCTCCACTCTCCTCCAACAAAATCCAGGTGGCATGCTGGGCCCACTCAGCTGAGCAAAAGTGTCCTCGAGCATCTTTTTAAAAATTCCTGTTAAAAGAAAGCGGTCCCTTGTTGGGTCCACTGCCCCTCCCAACCAGCCCATCTGCACCCACCTCCCCACACACCCCTCACCCCATGCACTTACCTCCTGAGGCCCAGCCTGACAATCTTCGTGGACCGGGAACATGTCTGCACTCTTCAAAGCCAACCATGAACTGAAGAAATGCTGGTAAGCAGCATAATGGCATAATGTTTTTTTCAACTTATGTGGCTATCTCAGCCATTTTTTCAGCTTTTGGCACCAAATGTTCAACATGGGGTTCTTGGGATACCTCCTCATGAATTCAGTAACTGCCATGGCATCATTCAGTCCCGAAAGGTGATTTCATGGTCATTGTGTGTAATCACCTTTCAGGACTGAGTAACAAAACAACAGTGTCATTGTTCATGAGGTGGTCTCTCCAAAAACCTATGTTGCAAATTTGTTGAAAAAATTCAAAAAAATGACTGTGCTACGAGCAAGCATTGTACAATTTCCATGCACACGCATAACTTCACAAATTTTTAATATTTTCACTCCAGATTTTCAACATTGGCATTTTTTCACACCTCCTTATGAACAGTACAGCTGTCATTTTTCATATCCTGGCCGAAATGTGTTTTCTCACTTCCAGCGCAGAATAGCACAGTCACTGTGGGAAATCAGTGTTCGGGACAGATTAAGAAAATCACAGTGATACTCTTCATGAGCAGAGGTCCTAAAATGCCTGTGTTGAAAATTTGGTGACAAAAGTCCATAAAATGACTGTGTTATGAGCATGCATTGCACAGTTTCCACGTATCCTCGTAACTTCACGAATTTGTAATATTTTCACTCCAGATTTTCAGCATTGGCATTTTTCCACACCTCCTTCTGAACAGTACAGCTGTTATTTTTTGCATCCTAACCAAAAAGTGTTTTTGCACCTGTGGTGTAGAATGGTGCAGTCGCTGTGCGAAGTCAAGCTTTGGAACAGATTAATGAAATCTCAGTGCCACTGGTCATGAGGGAAGGTCCCAAAAAGCCTATGTTGAAAATTTTGAATGAAAATACCAACAAATGCCTGGGGTGTGAGAGTTTCCAACTGTTAATGCCCTACCCTGTACAGACTGACAGGCATCAAGGGTGTGGTTGTTCTCGTCAGAATGTTTCACACTCATTCACCCCCACCCTGCAGCCACTGACCGGCATTGAGGTGTGCCTTGAGGTCTTTGGCCCTAAAGTTCACCCCATTCTCCTATACTGTGCCCATCTCATCTTATTTCCTTATGGAATGGGGTGAGTGGAAGAACGGAAGATCCAAAGACCCCAAGGCACACCATGACACCTGTCACTGTCTGCAATGTGGGGTGAGGTGGAATGGCATGAGCATTGTGGCCGACCCAAAGGTACACCCCAATGCTTGTCAGTCTCTGCAGAGCAGGGGTGGGGGTTGGCATTAGTTCATTACTTCACTGCCATTCTTACTATTTCTCTGTGCATATGATTGTCACTACATGTTCCCTCATGCAAGAATGTGCCACTGTAACTTAGCTGGTTCTTCTCTGTACAAATGATTGTAACTACATGTTTTTATTTTGCTAAAATTTGTAACCGTATGATTTAACAAAGAGTCTGTAATGTATTTGTCCTCAGTGTGACAAGGTGCCTTTGGAAATGAGCCTCTGGCTCAAAGGTTGTAAACTGATGTACAAATAAATAAATAAACTATGCATCTCTCTAACTCCTGCATTACCAATGCCAATACCAGCAACAAACATTCAGCATTGACAAATGCTTGTTATTTTAACTGTTAAAGGTAACAAATATAAATTACATGGAAGTGGAGAAAGGAAGCACCTCTGTCTATTATTGTTTATAGGTTGATTTTTTATGTTGTCTTGCGTGCACAGCGCAGACAACATACTGGAGTTGCTTGAAGTGGAAGAGCAGGTTTTGGAGGCGTGGTAGTGTTGTGGCCAGTGGCGTCATTGCTTTTTTGGTCTTGGCTGTGTGGCATGAATGAGATTGCATGCTGTATATGACAGCAGTTGCAAAGCATGCCACCAACTTGAAATGATTTAGCCGCTGCAATGAGGGAACTCCACCTCATTGCAGGGCATGCCTTCCTTGGTGTAACATTTCAATGAGACATGGCGGCTGTGCCGTCTGCCTCTCACAGTCCCCAGAACAGCTGATGTTGGGGTGCCCAATCCCCTGTTGGCATCATCATGCCCCCTTCCCAGTTAATTTTGCTGACGGGGGAGCCCAATCCCCATCAGCATCATGACCCTTGCCAGTTGTTTGCCGAGGGGGGTGTCCAATCCCCTCTGGCATCATTCCCCCCTCTGCTAAACATCCTTTTTTAGTTGCCAATGGGGTGCCCAATCCCCATCAGCTCCAGTCCCCCCACCCCAAAACACCCAAGTGGCATACAGGGAGTGCACCCCAGCATGCCAAATGTACCTGTCAAAACAAAAAACCTTCCCGCAATGTTCAACCCATGCCCACCCTGCCATGCCCCACTCCCCACACCCCCTCCTATGCCTCAAGAGCCCCACGTGATGATCTTCGGGGGACCAGGGACACGTCTGCACCCTTCAAAGCTGACTGCAAACTGAAGAAATGCCGGTAAGTTGTATAATGGCATAAATAGGGTATTTTCAACTTTGGTGCATATCACGGGCATTTTGGGGAATTTTGGCACCAAATTTTCAACATGGGGTTATTGGGACCCCTCCTCATGAATTCAGTCACTGTCATGGCATTATTCAGTCCTGAAAGGTGATTTCCCAGTCACTTCATGGAATCACCTTTCAGGACTGATTAATGAAATGACAGTGCACTGTTCATGAGGTGGACTCTCAAAAAGCCTATGTTACAAATTTGGTGAAAAAATCCAAACAATTACTGTTTTATGAGTGTGCGTTGCACAGTTTCCACGCACGCTTGTGACTTTGTGAATCTGTAATATTTTCACTCCAGATTTTCAACATTGGCATTTTTCCACACCTCCTTATGAACAATACAGCTGTCATTTTTCACATTTTGGCCAAAATGTGTTTTCACACTTCTGGTGCAGAACTGCGCGGTTGCTGTGGGAAATCAGTGTTTGGGAAAGATTAAGAAAATCACAGTGACACTGTTCATGAGCAGAGGTCCTAAAATGCATATGCTGAAAATTAGGTGACAAACATCCATAAAATGACTGTGTTACAAGTGTGTGTTGTGCAGTTTCCACGCACAGTCGTAACTTCGAGAATTTTTAATATTTTCACTCCAGATTTTCAACATTGTCATTTTTGCGCACCTCCTTATGAACAGTATAGTCATTTTCCACATCCTACCTGAAATGTGTTTTTACACATCTGGCGCACAGTGGCACAGTTGCTGTAGGAAAACAATGTTCAGAAGAGAGTAAGAAAATCACAGTAATACTGTTCATAAGCAGAGGTCCCAAAATGCCTATGTTGAAAATTTGGTGAAAAAATTCCATAAAATGACTATGTTACAAGCGTGCATTGTGCAGTTTCCATGCACAGTCATAACTTCGAGAATTTATAATATTTTCACTCCAGATTTTCAACATTGTCATTTTTGCACACCTTCTTATGAACAGTACAGCTAACATTTGTCACATCCTGCTAGAAATGTAGTTTCACACTTCTGGCACAAATCACGCGGTCGCTGTAGGAAATCAATATTCGGGTCAAATTAAGATAATCATAGTGCCACTGTTCATGAGCAGAGGACCCAAAATGGCTATGTTAAAAATTTGGTGAAATAATTCCACTAAATGACGATGTTATGAGCGTGCAATGCAGTTTTCACACATGCTCGTAACTTCAAGAATGTTTAATATTTTCACTCCAGATTTTCAACATTGCCATCTCTTCATACCTCCTTATCAATGGTGCAGCTGACATTTTAATGTGGTGCAGAATGATGTAGTCACTGTGGAAAATCAACGTTCGAGACAGATTAATAAAATCACAGGGACACTGTTCATGAGCAGAGGTCCCAAATGCTTTCATGAGGTGGGGTCACAAAAAGGCCATGTTTTAAAATTTGGGGTACAAATATCAAAAAAAAAAACAGTGTGTTAGAGTTTCTAACCATTACATCCCACCCTCTACAGATTAACAGGCATCAGGGGTGTGTCTTTGGATTATCTGCTGTAGTGCGCATGCCACTGGTCCTCCACCCCCACCCTGCAGCCACTGACAGGCATCAAGGTGTGCCTTGGACTCTTCAGCCCCAAAGTTCAACCCATTCTCTTATGCTGCACCCATCTCAATGTACTTCCTTATGAAATGGGGTGAGCATAAGGCCCGAAAACCCCAAGGCACAACTCAACACTTGTCGGACTCTGCAGGGTAGGGTGTGATGAAATGGCATGAGCGTTATGGCCAGTGACCCAAATGCACACCCCAATGCCTGTCACTCTCTGAGGGGGTGGAGTGGGGCTAACATCCTTTCTATACTTCACTGCTATTCCTATTATGTTCCTCTCTAACTTCTGCACCACCAATGCCAACACCAGCAAGACAATATTCAGCATTGACAAATGCTTGTTAGAAGTCCCCATTGCATAATATTTGCGCTGAATTATTTGAATAAAGTAATTTTATCCAGTTAATAAGTTCTTCTAGTATATTATATTTCCTTCGGACCTTAAAGATGTTCCCTGGTGTTTCAAATTCCCATTTTTCTGATGCTCTTGAAAAAGTTTTCAGTGCTGTTTTCTGGCACAAGTACATTCTTAAATATATGGAAACATTATTAGAATAATGATTTATACTATTATGTCATGTCCAGCTAAGAATATATACAGTATGGGATGGCAGCAAGGAAATTAGCTCCCACGGTTGCAGCAGTTGGTATCATTCAAGGCACTTTACCTAAATATCTGTCTGTCTTTGGTTACATTGTTTATTTTATGTTTAAGTCCTTGCCATTCTGCATGTACTTTTGAATTGTTTGACAGCATTCTTGCAAGTTTTATTTTTTATTAGGATGTTTCAATTATTTTTGACCTGAGCGACCACCTCTGAAACTGCAACATTGAAAGCAGATACAGTATAACCAAAAGAAGCATGGCAACCCCTTTATTTCTTTCTGTTTCTATATTTATAACCATATGCTACATCTATCAAAAATGTTTTATGAAAATGACATGAATATGTAATGGTTTTATGTATAAAAACACACAGATATTCCCCCTTTTCTGGGGACTATCAGTTCAAGAGGGTGCCATAGTATAGGCAATGTACTCTCGATTTTTGCATTTGTGGAAAAAAATGAAATGAGCATCATGACAAATTATGTGTCCTTGTTTCACATTTTCTTTCACACTCATGCTGACATTTAAAAATTTGAAGTTATAACCACATTAAACAATGTAACCCTTCTGGATTTTTCCATGAACAGAGATTAGTTCTCACCAATGTGACTTAAAAACAAGCATGGCAACTTATGTTTTTTTGTGGATTTTAAATGTTTAGATGACCATCATGTGCTGGGCAAGAAATTATGACTTTGACATGGGGTTGCTGAAACACCAGGCAACGTCCTTAAAGAGAAAATTCCATGAAACTTCATCAAAAGCTTTCTCTGCATTCAGGGATGCCAGTGCTATAAGGGTGTCTGCATCCCTGGATGCAGAGAAAATGTTTAAAATCTTCCACAAGTGATCAGAGGAGTTTCTACCAGCCATGAAACCAATTTAACCTAGACCAATAATAGCATTTTAAACTTTTTGAAATCTATTAGCTAGTAATTTAGCAAGTATTTAAAGATCAGTGTTTAAATGTTAAATAATGTAGGTCCATGGTTATCCTTGAATTATCTTTCTTTATCCTGTTTAGGGAGAACCATTACACTTGTTTGCTGTATTGTGGGTTCTATTCATTTTAGTTATTCATCTGTTTGCACAACTTGTGTTAACATTTCTTTCCTCAGATAAGATATAAGTAATAGATATACCACTCTGAGGCGTGCGGTCACGCTCTGATATACGCATGCCTTGGTGTGCGTTGTATGCACGAGGCCGCAAGGTCGAGCACTCAACCGCCATGCAGTGCATATATCAGAGCACTAATCGACACCTCAGAGTGGTTTATCTATCTTATAAAATGTCAAAATTGTTTTGGGGGGGTAAAAGTGCAGGTGTGCGGTCGCGCTCTGATATACGCACGGTCATGTGATGGTGTTTGTCCAATGCTGTTGCTGTTGCTGACCATGATTGTCTCAAACATTTTATAAATTAATTTAAAGGATGTCTGGCCCAGGAGCCATATCCCTTTTCCATAGCCTAAATAGCTTCAGTGATTTCTTGAGCTGAAACAGGGCCCATAAGAGATTACTGTTGAGTGATATTAAGGGTTGCTAGAGGCATAGAAACATAAGGACCACTTGGCCCACCCAGTGTGCCCATTTTTTTCCCTGTCTATACTGTCACCATAGACCATACTTGATCGTTGTCTCCCTCCCACTCTTGCTTCTCACCAAGATTCCCTTGTGCCTATCCCATCCATGCTCAAAGCCCACCATTGTTTTCATATCCACCACCTTCCCCTGGAAACGTGTCCCAGGCATTCACCATTCTTTCAGTGAAGAAGTACTTCCTCGCCTCGCTCTTGAATTTACCCCCTTCCAGCTTCATTGCATGTCCCCATGTTCTTGCACATCTTTTCCTCTGACAAATACTGCTCTCCTGTACTGTACTGTACTTTACTTACCCCCCCCCCCGAGGCATTTATAGGTCTCTATCATATCCCCTCTCACTCTTTTCTCTTTCAGGGTGTACATATTGAGGTCCTTCGTTCTTGACTCATAGGGTTTCTGATGCAGACCCTGCACCATTTTGGTTGCCCTAATCTGGACTGCCTGCACTCTGCTATTCTCCTCCTGCAATGTGATATCCAGAACTGGACATAGTACTCCAGTTGGGATTTCACCAGTGATCTATACAGTGGCAACACCACTTCCCTCCCTATGCATCTCAACATCCCATGGGCCTTACCTGTCTTGTCACACTGTATTACCACCTAGGGATCATCAGATATATGATTGCTTCCAGGTCCCTTTCATGCTTGGTAACTCTTAATACCTCTTCTCCTATATTGTGTCTGGGTTTATGTGCCCTAACTGCATGATTTTACATCTTTTCACATTGAAATCCAGCTGCCAGGCCCTTGAGCACTCCCTGAGTTTTCTTAGCTCTCTGAACATTCTTTCCACCCCTCTGAAGTATTAACCTGTTGAGATTTTGGTGCCATCTGCAAGTGACAGACGTCTCCTTCCAACCCATTTAAGAGGACTGATCCCAGTACTGAGCCCTGTGGCACCCACTGGTCACTCTCCTTCCTCGGAGTTAACTCCATTTACCACCACCCACTGTTGCCTATCATTTAACCAATTTGTTACCCAGTTTACCACCTTGGACCCACCCTCAGCTGCCCAGTTTCTTATGATCCTCCCATGGAACAGTGTTGAAAGCTTTAATGAAATCTAAGGAGGCCATATCCACCACCCGACCCTGATCAATTTCCCTGGTCTCACAGTCAAAGAAATCTATATCGAGTTGTCTGGCATGAGCTCCCCCATGAATTTATATTGCCTTGGGTCTTGTAACCTGCTGGATTCAAGATACTCCACAATCCTTTAGAAGTGACTCCATTAGCTTATCCACCACAGATGTCATGCTGACTATCCTATAGTTGCCAACCTTCTCTCTGGTACAGTTTTTTGGGAAGTGGGACTACATCTGCCCTCCTCCAGTCCTCTGGAAACACTCCTGTTTCCAGATAGTTGATAAAGGACTACTAGAGCTGTGATCAGCAGTACTCTAAGCTCCCTGAGTACCCTTGGGTGTATGCTGTCTGCCCTCATAGCTTTGTTCACTTTAAGATTTGCAAATCACTTTAGGGCTCTCCTCTGTAAAGGGACTTATGTCTGCCTCCCTCTCCAGTGCCCCTGTTGGTTTTATGTGGTCTATCCTTCCTCTGTGAAGACTAGACAAAAGTATTTGTGCAGAATATCTGCTTTTCCTGATCCTGTTCTGCACAGTCCCCGTGCCTTCTTAACCTCACAGTCCACCCTTTAGTCTTCCTCTTTTCACTTATGCATCTAAAAATGTCTTGTTTCTTTAGTTTACCCTTGAGCTATTGGTTCCTCAGTTTGTGTCTTGCACTTCTCACCGCTTTCCTGCCTGACTCTGCTTCTACTGCTACACCTCCCTGACCTTTTCCCTCTACATCTCTTTATATCTCTTGAAAGCAACCATTTTAGCCATTGCCTTTTCAGCCACTTCCTTTGAGAACCATAGAAATCCATTTTTCCTCTTGATTTTGCTCACTTCCTTTGCACAGAAGTTTGTTGCCTTCACTATGTCTTCCCTTAGCTTAGCCCACTGTTCCTCCATATCAATCAGGTCAACTGCCCCTGCTAGGTCATATCTGAGTCATTCTTCCATTTTTTTGTTTAATATGATCTTCTGAAGTACAGGACCCTTGTCTTTGTGTGGTTCACCGCTATTGCCGTCCTTATGTTGAACCACAAGGTGCAGTGACCACTGACCCCCAGCTGGCCTCCCAACTTGACATCTGCAATACTGACCCTGTGTTAGTGAGTACCAAGTCCAGTATAATCCTATCACAAGTCAACTCACTGACTCGTAGCCTGAGAAATGCCCCTTGCAGGGAGTCTAGGACGTCCCTGCTTCTAACTGAAGTTGCTGCTGCTGCTGGGAGGCTTCAAGCTACCTCTGGCAGACTAAAGTCCCCCATTAGCTGCACCTCCCCTTTTTCTGACATTGTGCCGGTGGCTTCCACCAGTGTCTTATTTAATCCTCCCCTTGTGTTGGAGGTCTGTAGGTATAGTGGATCATTTTCCCATCTCAGGGTGACCCACAGTACCTCCAACCCCTCCATTCCCTGGATTCCCTGTCTCTGTTGTTTTGGCAGCCTCCCTAACGTACAGCATCACTCTCCCTCCCTTCGTTCCCACCCTATCTTTGCTGAGCTGATTATAGACTGGTATGACCATATCCCAGTCATGATTTCCTGTGCACCGACACTCAGTAATGGCCACGATACCCAGGTCTGCCTCCACCATTATGGCATCTAGGTCCGGAAGTTTAATTCCTAGACTTCTGGTGTTTGCACAGATGGCCTTCCACATTTTATTACCACTCTTCCTGCTACCCCCTTGTTTCCCCTTGTTTCCTTTTTCTCACTCTCCTTTTCTCCTCTCTTTACAGCTTGCGTTCCATTCCTCTTTCATTTCAACTGTACTGTAACCCTGAGGGATTTACCTCCCCTTAATTTATTTATTTATTCATTAAAGCATTGCACCAGGATAAAATATACTGAGCACAAAATAGCTTGTTTCTAGATGTGTCCTGGGGGAAAGGGGTGAGGAAAAGCATGAAAACATTCTAAAAGATATACAATTGCACAGGCTGACGTACAGAGAAATATAATGAGTACAGAGGTGGATTAAATATACAGAATGTAACATAAATACATAGGTATATACAATAAGTACAATATACAGTGATAGCAGTTAGGTAACCTGAGTTCATACAATGTTCAAGTAGGTGAATACAATAAGTGCAAAATGCAGTCACAGTAGTTTGGACCCAGGAGAATGGAGGGAGGGTCAGTGTACACTTAAGATAGTGGCAGGAGGAAAAAGTGTGGGAACAGAGAAGAGAGATTAGTGAGGGTTTGAAGAGGCCCAGCCAGATGTTTAAGGGAGAGAATTCCAGAATTTGGGAAAGTGGAAAGAGAAGCTGATTGACCAGTGAGAGCTTTACGGGAAGGGAGCTTGAGGAGCTTAAGTTCTCCTTCTCCCTGCTTCACTCTGTGGGAGGGTCAGTTTATACACCACTGATTTCTTCTGCCACCCCCCCTCGGCTAGTTTAAATGTCCATCAAAGAAACAGTTAAACTATCCACTGAGGACTGTGATCCCCTTCCCAGATGGATGCAGGCCATCACCCCTGTATAGGCAGCACATCAACAAAGTTATCTATTTTGACAGATTGGTTTGTCAAGTTGTCTATACTATGTAATGATTTATAGAAGGTGTGAAATTCCTTTACTATTTTACTTGGATTATTTATAACTTTATTGTCTGGATCCATGACTTGTCGTCAACAAAAATGTTGTCGAATGACCAGACAGCAAAACCAGCAGGTTGACTGCATTTTGCAGTTACTGTTGGTTTCTTAGAAAAACAAGTGTTTTCTTCGGAGGGCTTCGCCCCCCCAAACTCCCCACACAGGGGGCTGTGCCCCCGCACCCCTCACTTAGGATTCTCAGCTCCAGGTCAGAGCTGATTCAGGAGGGTGCAGGACCGACAGCAGCCAGTGCTGGGTTCCAGCGGGTTCCCTACAGCAACGTGGTGCTGTTGTCACTGTAGGGGACCCCACTGTTGAAATGTCGCTGTCGGTGTGTTAACTTATTGTCAGTGACAATGTTTTGAATAACCCTGCTTGATTCTTGCTTTTCAGATACAATGCTAGCAATTTACTAGTTTATTGCCATTCTTAATGTAATTCACTTTGGCTAAGAAAGAGCTTTTTCTGCTTTTTTCCAATTTAGTTTGTGGTATTTCTCTCTATGTGTGTTTGACTGCAGACAGTTCTTTTCATCTGTTTTAGTATTAAGTTTTGTTCAAGTGATCTGCTTTCTTTGAGCAACCTGCCTTCTTCAGCTTGGTTATTTTATTTTTTTTTCCTTTTGGAAGCAAATCTTTGTAACTCCCTGCTAATGGCCAATTTGAAAGCACATAACTGAGTGTTATATCCTTCCACTCTATCCTTGATAGCTTAAAACAATTGTATGGTGAAAGTTTTAAATTGTAAAACCTTCATGAGGTTGTTATTGAATTTCTAATATCTGTCAAAGTCAGATCCAAAAGTGAAAATATGTCTCAGATGTATTGGGGCAAGATTGGAAATTACTTATTACAATATTTCACAGTGCTGTATGTCCTCAGAATTTCATTAGTAATCAGAAAGTAGTCTATGTTTGACTTCATACTGTGTTTTGTGGGACTGAATATAATGTATAATCTTTTGTGATCGGGTATAGTAATCTTAGGTGGATCAGCAAGTCCTAATGTAGCTTTTTAAATCTTTGATAGCCATTTGTGCTGGAGACAAACCTCTTTTTACAGTAGTAGCCATTGCTATGTAAGGTTATGGTGCACCTTCTATCACAATACTGCCTGATATTGATCGGAAAAAGCTGCATTCAGTTGAATGCATATTTTCTGATATCAGGTGATATCAAGGCTCCATGATAGGGCACCACAATTGTTTCAGTCCATAGCTACCACTGTACATGGGCGTGATCTATCAGGCTCTAGATCCAGTAACCCATTCCAGTCACCCATAATTAAAATTGGTACGCCCCCAATCAGCCAGCTGTTTCATGATTCCTATGAAATCTTTGGATCATTTAAGGCAGCAGTAACGGAATTGGGGAAAAAAATTATCCTACTTTTTTTCCTCTATAAAAGATTCCAGACACCTTCCAGTTTTATTTGGTGGTAAAATTTTCTAGTTCCACCAAAATGTGAGGATTTATAAATGTTTTAAAGATAGCCTTCACATTTGGCTTAGAAATACCATTGTAAACCAGGTAAGGTTAGGATCAAGAAAAAGAAATATGGTGCACAGCACAGGGGTACCAAAAATAAATTCACAGCAAATTTTCCTCCAGGGTCCATAATCTCTGTTTTAATTGGAACTGAATGCACCTACCAGAAAGGACATCCCCCATCTCTTTCGAATCCTTATATGAACCAAAAGCTTGAACAGCCCACTTTCATCTGGAAAGTTTTATTGTATGTGTTCCTTCTTATTGTGTGTTTCCTGAATTCAATCAATCACTGTCCTGTTTTTATGTTTGCTTGCATGCATGTGCAAGAAACATAGTGCCATCATCTGAGTTTCGTAGGTGTGCCAACCTGCTTCCGATGCCTGCTCCTTCTTGCAAGCGTGGCCTCACCACACCAAGCTGTCTATGACAGCAGTTCAGATACAGTGGCGTACGGTTGAAAGCCAAGACCACTACAATCAGTGGTGGTAATGTGCAGAGCAATTTGCATACTGCTGTCGGCAGGCAATTTACATACTGCCGCAAAGTGTCTACATTTAGCACTGCATGTGAACAGCTGTCATAGACAGCTCCATTTTCTACTCCCCACAAACACCGTATACAGAGCCCACTAACGTATATTGCCTCCCCGCTTATTGATATGGCGATGGGGGTGCCCTGTCAGCTCCACTGTACCCCCCAAAAAAAACAGATGATCTAGGTGCCATGCTGGGAGCCCACCCCAGCATGGCAAAGTTCCGTCATCTTCTGGAAAAAGAAAAAAAACCTGTAAAAAAAAAAAAAAAAGGTTTCTCATTGACTGTCTTGCCCCCCTCCCCAACCCGTGCCCACCCTCTGTACACCCACCTCCCCAAATAACCCCAACCCCATACATACCTCCGGAGCAGCGTGATGATCTTGGTGGACCGGGAACACATCTGCACTCTTCAAAGCTGATCATGAACTGAAGAAATGCTGGTAAGCTGTATAATGGCATAAATGTTTTTTTTTTTCAACTTTGGTGCATATCTCAGCCATTTTGGGGAATTATTTCACCAAATTTTTAACATGGGATTCTTGGGGCCCCACCTCATCAACTCAGTCACTGTCATTTTGTTATTCAGTCCCGAAAGGTGATTTTGCAGTCACTGCAAGGAACCACCTTTCAGGACTGAGTAACAAAATGACAGTGTCACAGTTCATGAGGTAGGCCCCCCCCAAAACCCTATGTTGAAAATTTGGTGAAAAAATTCCCAAAAATGACTGTTTTACGAGTGTGCATTGTGCAGTTCCTGCACATGCTCGTGACTTTGTGAATTTTTAATATTTTCACTCCAGATTTTCAACATTGCCATTTTCCCACACCTCCTTATGAGCAGTATAGCTGTCATTTTCACAGCTCACCCAAAATGTGTTTTCGTTCATGTAGCGCACAATGGTACAGTCGGTGTGCAAAATCAATGTTTGGGACAGATTGAGAAAATCACAGTGACACTGTTCATGAGCAGAGGTCTTAAAATGGGTACGTTGAAAATTTGGTGACAAAAGTCCATAAAATGACTGTGTTACGAGCATGCATTGACCAGTTTCACACCCATGGAAATTCATGAATTTGTAATATTTTCAGTCCAGATTTTCCACTAGTATTTTCTACACCTCCTTATGAGCAGTATAGCTGTCATTTTCACACCCTTGCCAAAATGTGTTTTCGCACTTCCAGTGCAGAATAGCGCAGTCACTGTGGGAAATTAGTGTTTGGGACAGATTACAAAAATCACAGTGACACTGTTCATGAGCGGACATCCCAAAATGCCTGTGTTGAAAATCTGCTGTAAAAAATTCCCAAACTAATTACATTACAGGTGTATGTTGCGCAGTTTCTACACACGCTCATGACTTCACCAGTTTTTGTATATTTTCACTCCAGATTTCCAACAATGCCATTTTTTACACCTCCTCATGAACAGTACACCTGTCACTTTTCGCATCCTGTTCGAAATGTGTTTTCGCACTTGTGGCACCAAATGGCGCAGTCGCTGTGCAAAATTATCTTTCACCTAACGAACTGATAGTGTCACTGTTCATGCGGTGGGGTCACAAAAAGCCCATATGGAAAACTTGGAGTAAAAATACCAAGAAACACCCAGAGCATTAGGGTTTTTGACCATAATGCCCTACCCTGTAGGGTCTGACAGGCATCAGGGGTGTGACCTGGGATTGTCGACAGTAATGCTCATGTCATTCCACCCCCAACCCCACCCTGCAGCCAGTGACAGGCATTGAGATGCACCTTGGACCCTTTGCCCCCGTGGTTCATCCTGTTCTCCTACACTGTGCCCATTTCAGTGTATTTTCTTATGGAATGAGGTGATTGTAAAGCCCAAACACCCCAAGGCACATCTTGACACTTGTCAGTGTCTGAAGGGTAGGGTGAGGTGAAATGTCGTGACCACCATGGGCGACGACCCAAAGCCACACCCCAATGCCTGTTTATCTGTACAGAGTGAGGGTGGAGTTGGCATCAGTTCAATACTTCAATGCCATTCCTATACTGAATCTGTCTAACTCCTGCACTTCCACTGCTAGTGCCAGCAAGCAAACATTCGGCATTGACAAATGCTCGTTTAGAGTGTGTTAGTAATTTTGCTCTCTTAATAGGTGAATTTGCTCCATTTACAGTGCATGTAATATATTTAATAGGCAAACTGTTCATAACTGTATTTTCTAAAGTAACTATTTTACTTCTGTCTAAAAGGCTTAAGAATGCAAGTACTAGCATTTCAGTTGCTGCAAATAGGAAATAATCCTTTATACCAACAGACTGGAGCCCTCCCCAACAGAAGAACAGACAACTGCCTCAAACCCTCCCATCCGCTTGACTAAAACTAAAGAAAAACTAAACATAAACCCAGTAAAAAGTCTGATAGAGTGTCTCTGTTTTTCTTCTGCCTTATAAGGTCTCAGACACTTTATAATGCAAACTTGTAGCA
Source organism: Neoceratodus forsteri (assembly GCA_016271365.2). NCBI lineage: Eukaryota > Metazoa > Chordata > Ceratodontiformes > Ceratodontidae > Neoceratodus > Neoceratodus forsteri. Next base: position 869,399,176 of record CM028130.1, read on the forward strand.
TTATCCAACAGCCTCCATCCCCAGCAAAAATATTTCACAAATGTAAACATTAAAAACATGAGGTGAAACTGAGAGCATGTTTAAGGTGAATGAGCTTAAAAATAGGTCCCTAATATTAAAGTAACAAATTTATATTTACTATTGTATGATAAAGAAAAAGGAAATGCTGTAAATTTTCCTTAACTGCTGCAATAAAACATTAGTAAAACAACAATGGGTGGGATATTCAAAGGGGTTGCACATGACACAACAGTGTTGCTCCATGTGCAACCCACTGATGCACCCTGGTGCAATATTCAAAGGGGGATGTTGCACTATGCAATTCCTGATGTGCTGGAGCACACCAGTAATGTAGTATGCAGCGCAGAAATGTGAAATGGCGCCATGCATATGCAGCACATCCCGATATTCTAGCCCGGGATGCAGCGATATGCAGGCAGACAAACCACCTTGCGCCACACAGGGGGGGTGCAAAGATGTGCCTGTTAAAAGCAGAAGCATGTCGGGGGACACCCACAGGCGGGCTGCCATATTGCCATGCGCAACACGGCAGCCGCCTGCTGTGGGTGGCCACCTGATCTCCACAGACACAGGCCGGACATCGAGGTCCCCACCCCATCTCGGGCATGTAAATATATTATCCCTGGTGGCCCAGTGGACCCTACCCATTGCCCAATCACAGGCATAGTATAAAACAATCCCTGGTGATCCAGTGGATCCGATCCCCTGCCGATTATGGGCATAATTTGAGATTAAATTCCCTGGTGGTCCAGTGGACCTGCCCCCTGCTTAATGTCGCAGGCATAATTATGAAATGAAATTCCCTGGTGGTCCAGTGGACCTGAACCTGGCCCGATCACGGGCAAACAATGAAAAGAAATCCCTGGTGGTCCAGGGTACCCCCTCCCCTGCCCACTGAGACCTGCCACCCTGCTCCCCCACAGTCAGTGGTAGGCAGCAGCTCCCCACCTGCAATCTGTCCGGCCGCCCCGCCCAACTGACAGCGTGCAGTACGGCTGTATGCCTATTGGTCCTGCATGGGCCAATGGGCCTGCAGATCATACTGTACTACACAGTCCCAAAATGTTAACTATTCAATTACTGCTGGACCACCAGGTTTAATTTCATTATTTGCCTGCGATCTGGCCAGGGATCTGGTCCACTGGCCCACCAGGGATTTAATTTCATTATTTGCCACGATCGAGCAGGGGATCGGGTCCACTGGACCACCAGGGATTTAATTTCATTATTTGCCCATGATTGGGCAGGGGATCAGGTCCACTGGACCACCAGGGAATTTCATTTCATATTATGCCCACGATTGGGCAGCGGGGCAGGTCCACTGGACCACCAATGACTTTAATTGCATTTTATCCCTGCGATCGGGCAGGGGAGCAGGTCCACTGGACCACCAGGGATTTAATTATGACATGCCCATGATCAGGCATTGGGGCGCGTTGCTCGCCGAGGGGCAGGGGACGTCGGTCCTGACAGTTACAGCCTGACAGGGTGCCAGGTGCAAGTCACCAGGGATCAGTGCACCACATGCAAATGGGGCCATAATGACATGCAAATGGCCCCATTTGCACCTTGCATACATAATGGCCTCATTTGCATGCTCACATGTGAATATCACTCTTGCTGCACCTAGCGCAACTGCACTTGCACTGGCGCAGCCCCTCGCTCCTCACCTGCAACTTGCACTGGTGCAGTGCCACTGCACCATGCATAGTGTGGGCACCCCCAGTGCCATATTCAATGGTGCTGAGCCATGGCACAGTGCCATTGAATATCACCCAGCACATGCCCTAGACATCCAGTTGCACTGCACCCAGGCTTGCACCTGCTTGGCGCAGTCTGAATATCCACCCAATATCTATACCATTATGCACCATACATTGGATTTGTCTAACTTTATAATTGTTGTTACATCTAAAAACAGGTATCAGAACTCATGCTAAAGTATTTCACTTTTTCTTGTATTGCTTCTTATCTATTTTTCTGGGGTTTTCCTCTTCTTTATTTATTTATTTTATATAAGCATCTTATAAGTTGCCTTAAGGCATGCAAATATAATGTTAAACACTTAACTAAATAAATAAGACTTATAAATCAGGATAACACATTAAGAACCTTTTCAGAACCCATACATACATTTTAAGATATAACCGACAGACTTCAGTGCCAGTTCCTTAGTGTTATTGCATTCATAACAGACAGTCTGAGCCCCAGGTAGGGTAAGACACTGCACCCTCTCTGAAAAAATACCTTCATTCAAATTGACTCAAAACTAAGACCAAAGTCCCTACAATCACTTTTTCTCTAATAGTCAAAACCCATAGAATTGTCATGGTATTTAATTCAAAGTGGAAACCATATGCACAGCATGCTCAGAGACCCAACATGCACTCCTTGGAAGATAGAAGAGATAGAGGGTTGACATGATCAAAACCTTTGAATACCTTAAGGGTTTCAACAAAGTGAACCCTGAGGGTTTCTTCAACCTTAGTGGTAATACAGGTAGGACCAATATGGGGCACTGATTCAAACTGGTGGGGGGGGACATTTCAAGAGTGAAATGAGGAGACACTCTTTAACTGAGAGGGTGGTTGAAAGATGGAATGATCTGACAGAGGAAGTTGTCTCCTGTAGACTGTAGACAGCTTCAAGAATGGCTGTTACGGGTAAAAGGAAAACTGCATGGACTGGGAAAGGAGAGGTGAAAGGGGATAGTGAAGGGAAGGAGAAGTGGATAGCGGGGGAGGATCCTTAGTAGCTACTGGGGGTATGCAATCTCAAGCAGACTAGATAGATTGTAAAGCTTTTTTTCTGCTATTAGTTTTCATATGTTCACATGCAATATTGGTGTGCCAACAAAAATCCATGGAATAAGAGTTAAAACATTTAGGGATATCAAATGGACACATGGTGGGGTATCCCAAAAACAGAGTGGAGGAATGGGCGTGGGGTAATTAGGGCAAACTCCTTAGGGCAGAAGCACTCTTTGCAATCTAGACTCTGAAGTGAGTTCCACTGTGGGTGAGGTGACCTCCTACTCCCTTGTTTGCCACTATGCTGTGCGAGCAGAGTTGCTTATATATATATTTCAGGAGCTATGGGGGTTTATCCCCACTGTGATGGGATACAGGGGGGTGGAGCTCCCCACTTGACATGCCTCCCCAAGTACCTTATCCCGGGAGCTGTCGGATGGCCAGTGATTGGTATCTCGGTGTGGGACATCTCAGACTGACTGGTTGCTGACCTCTATTTTAGCTCTGTCTCTGTGTGGTCAAATTGCCTGCTGCACTCTTTCCTCCCACTCCTTTGCTTCTGGTCTCATTACCCTCAGCAAAATGTCTTCCACTCTATTGTTGGTAACCTTATGGTAGGAGTATGTAAATGGCTTACAGAGATCACAAACAGTTTGGTGCTAGTGTGGTGAGAAATGTAATAGTAAAACAGGGATTTACCCCAACGCGTGCAAAGAATGGGGAATATTTGATCTGGATACCATAAAATGTATCGGGCCTACATAACTGTCTTCACCAATATGGGAGTCCAACCCCTGCAAATTGTCCAAGATGTATGAAAAAGGTATTTAAGCATACATACCCTGCTTGGTGTCTGAAACCAATATATTGTACTGGACCAGACTGCCATTAATAGATCTGTATCTCATCAGTATCCTCAGTCTTGGTACTTCACTGTAATATTCCTGTAATACCATCATGCCTAACCAACTACGTTGCTTGATGAAAAAATCAGTAGAGCTCTTGATAATGGTATCCCTGTGGACATCATTTATATTGATTTTTGTAAGGCATTTGGTACTGTACCTCAGTGGGCAATTACAGATAAAATGGCACAACTTAAAATTAACAATAAAATAATCAATTGAGTCTTACGATGGTTAAATAACAGAACTCAAGTAGTATCAATAAATGGATACCACTCCACTAGCAGGAGTGTTACCAGTGGGGTGCCACAGGGATCATCGCTGGGCCCAATAATATTTTCTTTGTTAATTTCAGATATGAACTTGGAGGTGAATAACTAGACCTCTAAATATGCATATAGCAGTAACTTGGACCTTGTAGTAATATTATGGAAATTCATTTCTTATAAAGGGATCTCGACAGTATCACTACTTGGGCCTACAGATGGGGTATGAAGTTTAATTTGGATAAGTGCAGTGTACTGCATCTTGGAAAAAATAATCCAGGTCAAAATTATACCCTAAGCAATACTACCTTAAAAACAGTTATTGAGGAAAGGAACATGAGGGTAACTATAGCAAACACATTTACATTCCATAAAAACTGTACAGCACTTATTTCAAGGTTAACAAAATAAGGTGGTCTATAAAAAAAATAAAGAGTACAGCATAATGCTTGGCCAGCTGGTTATGATTGTTCTATGATTTTGTAATTTAAAATATAATATGTGATTGTCTCCATAAGACAGCTGGGCTATGGGTGCTTCTTCCACCACCCCACCCCTGCTCCAGTTAAAATGACAGGATATATATTAAACAGCAGATCTCTATGTAGATTAACTTCCAAGACATTGCATTTTATGGCCTTGTTTATGACCTGTGCTGCTTTGAAGTCGGGAAGCTAAATATACATTTTATTACAGGACAGGATCTAGCTATCTCACAGTTAGGTGACAAATTGCAGAGTTGTAAAAAACCTGTGATGTCCTTGGAAACAGGAAACCACACAAAATTAAGGAGTCATATTGAGAAATGAGTTTTTGCTGATGTCACCTTATTTAATATACCTCCTGATAGGACATCCTGTTTGTATATTTTATATATTTAACAAGGATGAGCTAGGTGACATCATGGAAGGGGTGTTTGAGAAACAGTTTAAGCTATTCTCTGTCTGATCTTTACACACATTTCTTTGTGGGCTCTTAGGAACAAGAACTTACTATAAGCACTGTAAAAAGGTAATACATTAGACAGAAAAGTCTAATTGTATTGTGGTAGGAGTTTACATTTGTACTTTAACCTTGTTCTTTTTAGTGATTGTATGCTTTGTGATATGTGGTTCTGTGTTTACATTTTATATATTTTTATCCATTTTTAAGTAAATCTATATTTAAAAAGACTGCCTGGGTGTGTGTTCAAAGTTCTTTCTTTTGCATGTGATTTATGGAGGGTTAAGATTGACAAAACTGTTCATAAGCTTAATGGTGTTACCAAACTGGGAAAAGGTAAGAACATACCTAAGATCTTTTATAGAGTTTTATGGGTTCATTTTGGATACCTGGTTAGGTGCCCTTAGGCAAAAGATATCTGGCATCCCCTGAAGAGCAGATTGTCTGAGTCTGTACATTTTGGTACGCTAGCATAAGGTTCACAGTTTGAATCCCCCCAGAACTTGAGACCAAAGATGATTCAGACCCACAAGCAGACAGGAGGGCTACCCTGTTCTGTTACCTGTTCACAATACTGTGCTCAGAGATTGGCACTGTGGGACCAGAGGGCCTGACCTGCTGAGTGAGTTGGTGACAGATTAGTTGGCAGCGGTGTGCATAAATTTGGTAACACAAGCTTTAAATTGTTCAGTGTGTCAGCTTGATACTGTACAGCTCACTTGCAAAATAAGGCAGTGATGTATTTTTAAAAAGGAAACAGAACTATATCATTTGGCTTACAGTCAAGATCCTACCTGTTTTATTTGTTTTCTAACATGCAAGTTAGAGTAGCCGTAGTTAAGGAATAAGATGGCTTCCAACTACAGGGGGGGCACACTGCAGACTACTTGAGGCAGTTGTACAAGGACAGAGGATTCCTGTACGAGGTGAGAGACACTAAGCAGAACCTCTTGGATGTCCTGATGGCAGCAGATACCCAGTGCATCGAGTCACTGACTGTGACTGTAAAGGACCAAATCTTGAGCATGGAAGAGCTAGCAGCCAGTGCAGTGTCCAGATCTGATGAGGATGACAGCAGGACCAGTGCCAGTGAAGGGCCACAGCAGCAGGGGAAGGTCACCAGCATTCTGGAGCCAGATGTACTCAGGCTGCAGACTGAGTTGTGCAGAATGGAACTGGAGTTCCAGGAGAAGAGGAGCAAGAAGAATGAGAGGCTGAATGAGAACAGCAAGAGGCAGAGTGGGAACAGTGGGGCTGACCATGAAGGCGTGAGCACCAGCAAGCTGCAGAGGAGAAGAGGAGAAAGAATAGTGAGAAGCAGACCGTGAACAGTGAGAGGTGGATCGTGAGAGCATGAGCACCAGAAGCAACATAAACTGGAGAAGTTACAACTCCAACCACCAGCACTAGAGCAGGTAAGTGGCTTGGGTTTAACTGGAACTACAGGACTGGGTTACAAATTGAATTCCAAATTGATAGCTGAATTTAAAGAGGGAGAGGATATGGATGCCTTTTTAAATTCTTTTGAAAAAGTTTGTATTCAGGCAAAAATTCCTAAAGGGTCCCGGAGCTTCCAGCTATCCCCTCTACTTACCGGGAAAGCTCAGGATGCATTGGGTCAAATGGACAATGAGGACAGTAATGATTACAGCAAACTTAAAGCTGCACTGTTAAAAATTTGATTTAACTGCAGAAGCGTGCAGAGCTAAATTCCGTAAGCTCAGGAGAGCCTGATATGAGCTACAAGGAGCTAGCCACAAAACAACATCAGTTTTCAAATGTTGGTGGAAAGGAATTGAAGCAAACTCTGTAGATAAAATTGAAAATACTATTTTGCTAGAACAGTTTTTTGGGGGCATGCCCAGCAGAGCTGAAAACCTGGCTGGAGGACCGAGATCCCAAAATAGTGCAAGAGGCTGCTGAACTCTCAGACCATTATGCAAAGAGCAGACCTCCTCTGAGAGCAAATGGGACAGGCTTGGCAGTGCAGAAAGGGAAAAGTGCACCTTAGGGCAGCTAAAATCCTTGCTGCCTCCACTGAAACCAGTTAGCCCCAGGTTTCAGAGAGAAGAATTCTCTGAGAAAAGAAATGAATTCTGGGTCTGTAAAGAAACTGGGCATTTTGCCAAACAGTGTCCCAAAAGGGCAAGCAATATGCAACAGGGGGTTAGGAAAGAAGTGGGTTATTTGTGTGTCCCTGGAAGCATGCCTGTGAACATGAGGGAACACATGCATCCAGTCATGGTGAATGGTGTACAGACACAAGGGTTAAGGGACACAGGGGCATCCCTGACATTGGTAAAAGGAGATTTGGTAGAGCCTGGTCAGCTTATACCCAATAAATATGTCACTGTACAAGACTTTACTGGTGAGGAGAAAACATTGCCCTCGCTAGTGTTCTCCTAGACTGGGGTGAAACGGGGAACAGAGCAACAGGTGGCTGTAGCCAAAATGTTAGCAGTTGACGTCATCCTTGGCAACAATCTCCAACAAGGGATGGTGTGTGCAGTTACCCATAGCCAAGTGGCAAGGGAAAATTATAGTTCTCTGGACCCCACAGAAGCCATCGTGGAAACCACTGGGAGGCTGGTTCCCCAGCCTGTGTCTCCTGATATGGAGACAAATGAAAACGGGGTAGAAATTTCCCAAGTAGCAGTTAACCACACACAGCTATGGAGGGTTACTCCGAAGAGGAGGGTGACCCATAGTCAGAGGGTTAGGGAGGACAGTGATCCTGAGTGCCCTGATGCTAGTGCTAGGGACCCCAGTTTAGAGACTGAAGGGGCCTGTCTCATACCTTGAGAAGGTGTGAAGAGATTGCAGCTGCTCAGAGAAGTGACTCTAGTCTAGAAAGCTGAGGGCTTGGGCAGACTCTGATGGAGCACAATGAGGTGATGGTAAACATAAGGTTTATTGGAATAATGGACTGATGTATACTCAGGTGGTGCAGACAGAGGGAGGAGATAGGCAGGCAGCTTGTCTTTCCCAGGGATATCGTGAGCAGTTGCTCAAGATTGCACATGATATTCCCTTGTCTGGTCATCTGGGAATGTGTGACTATGCAGCAGTTGGCCCAGAATTTCTATTGGCCCAACTTCACCCAGCAGGTGAAGGAGTAATGCAGGTCTTGTCACTGGTGCCAAGAAATAGGAAGGCAGGGAAGAAACCCAAGCTGCCCTGATTCCATTGCCTATAGAGGAGGAGCCATTCCAGAGGGTGGGAATGGATATTGTGGGGCCTTTAAATACCCCCAGCTCCTCTGGGAAGAGGTTCATCCTGACTGTGGTGGATTATGCCACCCGTATCTAGAGGCAGTCGCCCTAGCCTCACTGAGGACAAAGTGGCAGATGCCTTACTTGGGATTTTCTCCCATGTTGGGTTTCCACAGGAGGTTATCACCAATCGAGGGGGTTCCTTCATGTTGGACCTGATTAAATGTTTGTGGGAGAAGTGTGGGGTGGTGCAGAGTTGCACGACACAGTATCACCCACAAGTCAATGGGCTTGTGGAAAGATTTAATGGCACCCTGAAGTCAATGCTCTGAGAGTTTGCTGAACAGCATGGGAGCATGGGAGGAACTTGGAGAAATCCTGATCTGTTGTTTGCATACAGGAGGTGCCCCAAGAGTCGACAGGATTTCCCTTTGTAAGCTCTTATATGGATGCTGGTACTTGGGCCCCTAGACTTGATCTGGGAGGACTGGGAAGGCAAGCATGCCATGCATGGTACTTCCATAGTGGAGGGATTATGTCCTTAGGTTTAGGAAAGGCTGAAGGAGCTTATGGGGACAGCCCAGAGCAACCTGGCAGCTGCCCAACAGAAACAAAAGTGTGGTATGACTGCAGAGCAGAGTTTGCTCATACATGGTGGGTCAGGAAGTCATGGTCCTTATTCGGTCCAGAAAGACAAGCTGCAGGCTGAGTGGGCAAGACTGTACAAAGTGGTTAGAAAGGTAAATGATGTGAACTATATCATAGAGTTACCTGACAGAAGACAGAAAGAAAGGATGTATTATGTCAACATGATGAAGCCATATGCTAATAGGGCTGACATGGTGTTTGCAGTATGTAGTCCTGGGAGGGGACGGATTAAGGAGACCCCTTCTGGACTTGCTGAAGAAAGCAAGTGGAAGTCCTCTGTGGTGGCAGTTAAATTGTCTCCCCAGCTGGCCCCAGACAAGATCCAGGAAGTAAGGAGGTTTAGCAGACTTTGCACCCTGTTTAGCACAAGCCAGGACTAATCACCTTAGCAATGGCGATGTGAAGACAGGGACACAGATGCCCATACGGCGGACAGCATATTGGGTGTCAGAGGCTGTCCAAAAGGACATTAGGAGGGAAGTGGGGGAGATTCTGGATTCAGGGGAAATCCAGAGATCCCACAGCCCCTGGGCCTCACCCGTAGTCCTTGTGCCTAAGCCAGATGGCTCTACTCATTTCTGTGTGGACGATCATGGTCTGAATGCAGTCACAAAGTCAGATTCCCACCTGATGCCCTGGACGGAAGAACTCCTGGACAAGTTGGGAGGGGTGACCTACCTAACGACTATTGACCTGACCAAGGGGTATTGGCAGGTAGAGTTAATGGACAGAGCTAGGGAGAGGTCCGCCTTCATCACTCTGATAGGCTTATTTGAATTTAAAGCAATGCCTTTCCGAATGAAGAACACCCCAGCCACTTTCCAAAGGTTGGTGAACCAGGTGTGAAATGGTGCTGAGGAGTACGCTGTGACATACCTGGATGACATTACCATCTTTAGTGCCTGCTGGGAGGAACACCTGTCCCACCTTAGGGAAGTGCTGGGCAGGATACAGAGGGATGGGCTCACTGTCAAAACTGAGAGGTGCCAGGTGGCCATGGCTGAAGGGGCATACCTCAGGCATGTTGTAGGCTGGGGACAGCTCTGTCCTAACCAAGCAAGAATAGATGATCAAGGCATGGCCCAGACCATAAATGCAGAAGCAGTTAATGAGTTTCTAGGGACAGCAGGGTACTATAGGAAATTTGTACCCAATTACAGTGCCCTGGCTGCCCCCTATCTGACCTGGTAAAGAAAAGGATGCCTAAGAAAATTACCTGGGAACCAGCTCTGTGAAAAAGCCTTTACAGGCTGAAGGAGGCACTGTGCAGTGCTCCTGTATTGGCAAGTCCTGACTATAGCAGACCCTTTATAGTTCAGACTGATGCCTCAGATGTGGGTATTGGGGCAGTACTGAGTCAGACATCCAACCAAGGGAAAGATCACCTGTAGTGTACCTGAGTAAAAAGTTACTTCCCAGGGAGCAGGCATACTCTACTGTGGAAAAAGAGTGTCTTGCTATAGTGTGGGCCCTAAAGAAGTTAGAGCCATACTTATATGGGCAGCATTTTGTGGTACAAATTGACCACAACCCCCTAGTTTGGCTGACACAAATGGGAAAAACTAATGGTAGATTGTTAAGATGGAGTCTTGTCTTGCAAGGGTATGGCATGACAATCTTACATAGGGCTAGAGAGACCAATCAGAACAGTGATGGCCTTTCACATCTTTATGAGGAGTGAACTGATTTGGGAAGCTCATCCCATGCAGGGGATAGAGCCCCCAAATTCAGTCTAGGTGGGGAGGGTTGTAATGCTTGTCCAGCTGGTTATGATTGTTCTATGATTTTGTAATATAAAAATGTAGTGTGTGATTGTTTCCATAAGACAGCTGGGCTATGGGTGCTTCTTCCCCCCACCCCCGCACCCCCAGGTTCCAGTTAAAATGACAGGATATATATTAAACAGCAGATCTCTGTAATGTGATTAATTTCCAAGATATTGCATTTTATGGCCTTGTTTATGACCTGTGCTGCTTTGAAGTCGGGAAGCTAAATATACAATTTATTACAGGACAGGATCTAGCTATCTCACAGTTAAGTGACAAACTGCAGAGTTGCAAAAAAAAACTGTGATGTCCTTGGAAACAGGAAACCACACAAAATTAAGGAGTCATATTGGGAAATGAGTTTTTGCTGATGTCACCTTATTTAATATACCTCCTGATAGAACATCCTGTTTGTATATTTTATATATTTAACAAGGATGAGCTAGGTGACATCATGGAAGGGGTGTGCTGATAGACAGTTTAAGCTATTCTCTGTCTGATCTTTACACACATCTTTTGTGGGCTCTTGAAACAAGAACTAACTATAAGCACTGTGAGAAGGTAATACATTAGATAGAAAAGTCTAATTGTATTGTGGTAGGAGTTTATGTTTGTACTTTAACCTTGTTCTTTTTAGTGATTGTGTGCTTTGTGATATATGGTTCTGTGTTTACATTTTATATATTTTATCCATTTTTAAGTAAATCTATATTTAAAAAGACTGCCTGGGTGTGTGTTCAAAGTTTTTTCCTTAGCATGTGCTGTATGGAGGGTTAAGATTGACAAAACTGTTCATAAGCTTAATGGTGTTATCAAACTGGGAAAAGATAAGAATATACCTAAGATCTTTTATAGAGTTTTATGGGTTCATTGTAGATACCTGGTTAGGTGCCCTTAGGCAAAAGATATCTGGCATCCCCCGAAGAGCAGATTATCTGAGCCTGTACATTTGGGTATGCTAGCATAAGGTTCACAGTTTGAAGCCCCCCAGAACTTGAGACAAAATTTGATTTGAACCTACAAGTGCAGACAGAAGGGTTAACCTGTTCTGTTACCTGTTCACAATACTGTGCTCGGAGGTTGGCACTGTGGGAGCAGAGGGCCTGACCTGCTGAGTGGGTTTGTGACATACAGCTGTAGAGGTTGTGCTCCTGATCTGCAGATCATGTCTATGCCCTCGTTTAGATTATGCCAGTCAATTTATATATGTAACTATAATGATGCAACCGAGAAAATGCAGAATAACATAAAAAATGTAAAAGGATTGGTCAATTTGCCATATAATGAAAGATTGTACTCTCTTAAGTTGATGCCTCTGCATGTACAGTAAGAAGAAAAAGGGGGGACTTGTTGGTATTATATGACATTATTCATGATGCATATCTTATGTTAGAATTGGTGCCAGCTCGTCGGTGCAGCAGTTGGATTTCCCCTTGCGACGCCAGCGACCGGGTTCGAGAGCCGGACTCGGGTCATCGAAGGAAACTGGCGGGGAGATGGCTGGAGCATCCATAGACAGCCTCGCCTCCAGGGGAGGGTGGGATGTGAGCGGCACTCGCTGGTTTCGCGGAGGCCGGAGCATAACAGAATGCCAGGGCTCAAAGTAGCTGGGGAGTGATGGACGCCGGCACTTGCCATGACGTTATAGACGCCACCTCTGGGAGAAAATGGAAAATTCATCTCCGGCTGGCAGATGATGGCTCCTGGGCTGCCTGGCTACCGCCACGCCCCACGGCCTCCCATCCCAGCAGCGCCTGGAACCGACGCCTCAGTGTGCTGGTTGCCTCCGCCAGTGCCTTCCTTCGGTGAGGAGGGACCCACCTGGCATAGGGATATGCCGGGTACTCCAGGGGGCTGTGATCTGGGGTTGTGGCAGGTCGGGGGGATGGCGGGAAGTCCAGGGCAGGTCCTTGAGGGGCCTGAAGGAGGTGCTGGCTGGAGGAGCAAGGAGGAGGAAGAAAAAAAAAAAGAATTGAATTTAACCTTAAAAAAACAATGTACAAACAGGGGGTCATCCACTACAGTTAAAAGGTTGAATTTTTAAGTCCACAGCAAGAAAGCATTTTTCTGCACAGAGATTATTGAATGGTGGAATCGGTTGCCAGACTATGCAGTTATGAGTATTACAGAACAGGTATTTAAGGAAAAACTGGACAAACACATAATGGAAAATGTGTAAGGGTCTTTTCTGGTTGAAGCTACTAATGGGCCTCAGCCTTCTGAGCTTCTGATACTCCTAGTATGAATAATACTAAACCTTCAAAAATGTTATTTACCCATCTCTGTCTACAGACAGTCATAGCCACATTTTTCTGTGTAAATCTACACTTCTTTGCACTGCGGCATAAGAAAACAAAGAAAAAGAAAAGGAACGTCAAGTAAATCAAGTTAGTATATAAACTAACTGATTACCCATTTAGAGCCAATTAATGTGGAAAATGTTTGAGAACTAATTCTATGTTTATACTATTACATATGGGAGTTTAAAATAGATTTTGGCTTGTCTAACTAAAACTTTAATTACATTATATGTAAGAGATGTGGCAATTTAAATGATTTGTGATCCCAAAATGAACAAGTGTGTATGCAATTAATTACTGTGCCTGTTTTGTTTACAAGTGCTGTAGTACACATAATTAAGGGAAATAAGATGAGAAAACCTTTAAATTGAGTTGTGCAACCTCCTCTCCCGTACCCATCCTCCTCTCAACTGACCCTCTGACAGTGTCCATGAAAAGCAGAGTGGAAAACATAGCTCGTGCAGATGGCATAACCATCTAGTGGTGCAATTAAAGATGGAGAAAGGCACAGTCACTGATCCAGAATTTCTTCTTTTGAAGGCAGCAAAATCCAATGTCACTAAAGACTATGCAGTTGATGTCAAAACATGAAACTAGATGATTAAAAGTTCCATAACGAAGTTTTATAAGAATACACTCTCCTCGTTAAATCAGAAACCATCGTACCTGCCCTGTATCCCAACTGGCTAAGTCCAAACTCCCTTATAGAAGCTGTTGTAGCATGTAAAACTTAAGCTACTTCCCTTTAACTCACAAACTCAGAATACATAATACTTTAGATTGTGTTGTACCAAAATATTGTACTTCTGGCTCTGAGCTATATTCGGCAGTTAGCGCCAGTAACAGAGCATGTTAACTGACTGAATATCAGGCCATGTTGCCCACAATACTAAGTGGATTTATGCTGTGCCAACTTGGACAAGGCTGCATATGGCCCACAGAGAGATGCTACCCTAAATGGGATAGGCCCTAGGGCCCTTGTCGCCATATTCAACCATAGCATGCAAGTGAGCTCATTGGGCATGCAAGGCACTAAAGGGTCATCTGCATGCCCATTATTGGCTCATTTGCATATGTGCAGCAGACTCCTAGCACTGCTGCAGAATGGCAGTGGTACAAAATCCCCTGGTAGTTGAGTGAACCCTCACTCCAAAGATTACAAGCAGGCATGCAGTCACGCTCAGTGACTGTCACATAGAGGCCATCTGAGGAGGTGAGCAGAGGGCTGTTCACACTGCTGATCTGGCTTAGATTTAGTGGTGAGTGGTGACCAGGTTTTAGGAAAGATGGGCAAGGGTTCCTCTGCAGGTGGGTGCATGGGTGGGCAGGACAGGATGTACTTCAGGAGGAGTGTCAGTGGCACCCAGTGTGGGGGGGTGGTAGCCCACCAGCGAATGGTGCTTTGTCATAAATGGGAACCAGGGTGATCAGGCTGTAAGAGGTCTAAACCTCACCTTCAGGTTCTTGGCAATATTGGAGATGCAAATACTCACAGACAAGTTGCATTCGAGTAATAAACAAGTTTATTACTACAAAAAGGGATAAATCACAGTTGCCCTAAGCAGTTCTTACCAATACGAACTGGGAGCCAGTGCTAAGCATTCCCTACACCTCGAGGTTTCTCTGTAGTCTCTTGGGATCTCTCGGGTCTCCAAGGTGTAAAGCCTGTGCATAACATTATATACCTGTGATAATTACTATGGTTACTAAAAGATAGAAACATTTCTAGTTACAGAGATGAGCCCTATTGGCTAAATTAGAGGTGGCTCCATGGTCCAAGATAACATTATATAATTCTGTAAAGTCATCAGTTTTAGAACAAAGACGTTCTTATACAAAGTCTTACATAACAAGGTGAAGTGGTGTCCATCACCGAAAGATGGCAATGTTGCCTTACACATTATAATTACTTCAAGGACAGGTGTCTTGGCATCTGACAAGTAAGAAATAGACAGAAAATACATGGTATAATGTGTGTGCATTAGCAAGCAAAGTGAGTTACAATAATATGTATTCATCCTGACATCTACTCTTATACGGTAGATGCCCTTAGCCCTATGTATTAGTATAGCCTATGCCTAAACATTAGCTGTCTACGGTGTACCCCTGAGGGTATCAATTAGGGTGCAGGGGCCTCGTGTAACAATTCTCCCCCTTGTTGCCTCAAAGGGCAACACAGGCAAATACAAGGTGTGGACAGGAGCAGTGGTCCTTCAATCCGAGGCTGAGCTCTTGTAAAGGAACTCGTTGCTCACGGTGTTGGCGTAGAGACGCATAGGGCAGCAAAGCATAATAATCAAAGTAAATATCAAAATGCTTGTATTATAACAAACCCTTTAAAAGTGATTTCTAACCAGGTGTTAGTCAATGCGTTATTCATATCTCCATCATTCATTAGGTCAAGAATTGCTTCATTGGCTTTGGTTATATTATGCTGATGTGGATGAGGTGTGTGTCCTTTCTATCTAAAAGTGATTTCAATGTAAGTGTAAGTGGATCTATGTGTACATTAAAGTAGGGTAGGTATTCTGAAAGTGAGCAAATAATCTGGATTACCATCAATGATGTCTGCTTCCATAAGGAGAATGGGGGTTATGACAGTATGTCCAATAACAGTTTTTTGATGGGGAACAAAACAGAAGTTGGGGTAATCAATAGAACAAGTAACAGAACCATATGAATAAGATTTCATATTTGTCACTATACAGTATTCTCCGTCAGAGTTATACTGTGAACTTACTGTAGGCAGTCTCCATTTTTGCAGCTGGACAGGGCATGTGTAGGTCATCTTGGAAATCCATGTTGACAGGCGATGAGCTTCCTCACGATAGGACTGGTAGAGCTGATCTGGTGATGGCGTTAATTCAAAAGAGTTGGTGCCATTATCAGTGATGTCATCATCCATAGTGAAAGTACAATCAATGCTGTCTCGAGAGTAGCCACAAACAGGGCGTATAACATCAAACACATCATATTGGCACAGGTAGATGTATTGCTTTTTCGCACAACAGTCCATGTGCGGTGCCACCCAGGCATCCAGGAAGGAGTGGTAGACCAGTAGAGGTGGTAGATCCAGGAGTTCTCGGTAGATGTCATCATCCAAATGCCCAATAGAATGCGCCAGTGCGAGCTTGTCGAACAAGGCTGTAGTGGGATCAAAACGTGGTAAGGAGACAGTAAAGGAGACAAACATAGTATCTGTTATAGAACATTTCTTACTAGAAAAACAAGGACCAGTATTAGGATGTCTGGTCACAAACCCCAAATTTGAGCTGTGGAGAGAGGAATAGACAGTGTCTGTTGCATACATAGGGAAATACAAGATGGAAGTTTACATTTAGGACAATACCATTTAGAGATGCATCTGTCATGTATTATATCAGGGATTCTTCCAGTTTCTAGGTCTCTGAAGAGATTGTTAATGGTAGTGAGTATATATGAACCATATGCAGAACAAAGTATTTCTCTACCAATATATTGTTTATCAGCTTCTCTATTGTTCTGTTGTATAAGTGCGTTAATCTTATCTTTGGAATCAGTGAATGCTTTTGCGATGTCGTGCATGTTGTATACAGTGTATCTTTCTTCCTGACTAAGACCATCCACACCATGCAATAAAGGTGGTAAAACATTATTAACCAAACCAGTGGAGAATTTTGCAGAATGACTTTTGATAGCAGTGATGTCTGCTTTGTTCCAAATGGACATAGCAGTACCAAAAAGACCTGTGACAGTACCTGTGGCACCTGTAACATCAGAACTGTCAACTTCACGCCTAGTAGGCTTTTGGTAAGAGTACTAGAAGGAAGTTTCCTCCCAAATTACCTCTGTGTTCGGTAGAATAAACCCCAGTAAAGGGATCCTGTGCTAATCTGAAATGCAGCTAAACTATCAAGCAATAAAGTACTATAGAATGCAGATGTATTGGTATTGTGACACATACCAAATTCTTCATATTCCAGTAAGTAAGGTTAAATAAAACAGGTATATGCATAAACTGTAAATTGTTAATCAAAGAACCTGGGAGGGCAGTGGCTGTGAGACCACTACGGGACCAGGGTATGTTTTGGACATTCCAAAAGCTGTTTTTCGGTAGGAGGCAGTACAGAGAGATACATGGTTGCCGAGGCCATGTGGTGACAGCACAGAATCTATGGGCAGAATCTTGAGAAAGAGAATTACAATAGGAAGGATCAATCAAAGCAGTTATGTTATACAAACCAGAGTGTCTTAATGCAGTTTGTAACAAGGACAGTGAACCATTTGGGATAATTTAGCTGGGCCAATACCCTGAAAGTTCCCTAGAGAGTTTGGCCACAGAGAACTTGTCCTTGTGATGTGGTTTGCCACCAATTTGAAGGGTGGATTTGTCAGAGCAACGACCGAGGCAGTGAGGTATGCATCGGAACCTTCCTGGACAGTAATCATAGTATCTGGAATTTTGATGGAAACTCCTCTGTAGGAGGTGCTGGAGGATCAAGATTTCAAGGAGGTCCGTTACG
Source organism: Neoceratodus forsteri (assembly GCA_016271365.2). Classification (NCBI taxonomy): domain Eukaryota; kingdom Metazoa; phylum Chordata; order Ceratodontiformes; family Ceratodontidae; genus Neoceratodus; species Neoceratodus forsteri. The sequence goes on from CM028130.1 coordinate 869,416,488, forward strand.
CGCCTTGGGCTTAAAGGGATTACTCCTGCAAGGAGGAGATAGGAACAAGATAGCCATCTTGTCAATGTATCTGAAAAGAAGATGAAAGATTAGTACATTAGTACAGTTCCACCCAGTGAGGTTAGGAAGAGTAATTTTAAGTTCCTTCGTACAGTTTCAACTGGTTTGCATGTAACCATTTGTCAGTCAATTTATTGTTGTGGAGGAGTCTAACTTGATAGACTGCTGGACTGAGCTTGTTGACAATGGGTAATGGCCTTCCACTCATTGGAGAAGGTGGGTGGGATGTGCAAATAGAAGTACCATTACCCGATCTCCAACCTGCCAATCCACTTCTTGTGCGTGTTTGTCAAATTATTTTAGACTGTTGCTGGGCCTTGCCCATGCAGTTTGCAGCATAAGTGTGTGTGTATGAGGTCTTTTTGAGTTTCTCCACATACTGATCTACAGACACATGGTCTGCAGTGGGGGTAGCAGGTCAAAGAGCAAGTGTTCAGGTAATCTCATTTGTCTTCCAGTCATTACCTCGAAAGTGTAAGCTGGGTGGTGGCTGAGGGTACACCCTAATTGCCATAAGGAGTAAGGGGATAGGGAATCCCAGGTCTTGGGATTGTCCTCAATAAATTTGAAAAGCATTTGCTTAATCCATCTATTGGCTCTTTCCACTTGACCTGAGGATTGAGGGTGATAAGGTATGTGGAACTTTGCTGGACTCCAAGGAGTTCAAGGACTCTTTCATCAACTCACCTGTAAAACTGGTTCCTTTATCGGAGTCTACCTTGAGAGGCAGGCCCCACCTGGAGAAAATCTGTTCTACCAGGATCTTTGGCGGTTGTCTTTGCGGTGCATGTCTTGGTGAAAGCCTCAACCCACTTAGAGAATAAATCGGTCACTACAAGAGCATACTTGTGGTTTCTACTGGTGTTGGTCAAGAGACCAATAAAATCAATCTGAATGGCATGCAAGGGCCAGTGTGTCTCTGTGGTAAAAGTTTGCATTTCATTTTGTAGGTATTTGATTGTTTTGTGCACAAACAAGGCAATTATCAATGTATTGTTTAACGCCTTGGTAATCCCAGGCCACCAAGTGGTGGTTTTGAGACGTTGGAGGGTGTTTTCTGTCCCCTGGTGTCCACCAGTGGGTGTGTCATGTACCTGGTGCAAAATTCAGATCTCAAATGTCTGAGACTACCCACAGTTTGGTGGTAGTATCCTGGCTGGAACCAAATAAGTTTATCATCAGGGATAAGTGCATTTACCTTCATGCCTGCGATATGGGTTGTGTGTAGAGTCTTTCAGTACCTTGTCTAGGAATCTGAACACTTTTGAGTTCAGTGTCCAAATGCTGAGCTGCTGAGAGATTCAAGGGGAAAAGATTCAGATTTCTTTTGAGAGCTGCAACCTGTACAGCTGCATTGGCCTCTGGATGATCCATCATCCAGACATCCCCCATTGGGCCCCTTCCTTAGCAAGGGTGTTGCTGTGTCATTAAATGCATGATAGGGATCATATGGAGTGAGCTTTAACCTTGTGCACATAAAGTTTGTGGGTGTTTCTGTGCTAATGCATGTATGTAGATCACCAATTCTTTGTATTTCACTGGGCTTCCATCAGAGGAGAGGAAGGAGTTCTTCTGCCAGAAAGGAGAAATTCTGTAAGGAACAGCAAACCCAATTAGAGTCTGTGAAATGATGGTATCCTGAGTTCCATGTTGGATAAACTCTAGTGCACAGGCCACCGCTGCCATCTCTGCGTATTGTGATGAAGCTACACTACAGCGTCTAGATATTCTGACAGTGTTCCCGTAAGGATACACCACCATAATACCATCCCTGCAATCTGTTCTCCCTGATAGTATGATGCTGAACCATTGGTGAAAATGTGGCACAAAGAGGTATTTTCCAGTATCTCAGGGGTAGCAGGGAAGAATGGACCCGGATCTGGGAGATCAGGTGACTGCAAGGCACAGTCATGGGGTTCCCCCTGGAAAAGGAGGCCATGAGCTAATAGAGATGGAACTTTGGTTTGATGGACCTGAATATCCCTATCCTGGAGGGGAGTGACCAATGTCAGCCTGGTGTTGGAGACTGACCCATCCTTCACTCTATCTGAGAGCAGAAAAGTAGTAGGTGTGTGATTGATGTTAAGAATCAGCGGAGAGTACCCAATGATATACAGGAAGTGCTTGACCGCCCAATAAGTGGCCAGAAGGTTCCTTTCACAAAGGCCATACTTCTGTTCCACTGGGGTCAAGAGCTGCGATGCATATGCAATAGGTCTCAAGGTGCCATGCACCTTTTGGGCTAACACTGCTGACATAGCAATGTCAGAGGTGGCACACTCCAGATGGAATGGTAATGCTGGGTTGGGGTTTACCAGTGCTGGGTGGAGGCCAAGGCCTGCTTCAGTGACATCACAGCCTGGGTATGGACAGGGCTCCAACTCCATGGAACGTCCTTTTGAGTAGATCGTATAGGAGCGGCTTTTGAGCAAAATCACAACAAAATCTCTGGAATAGTTTACCATACCTAGAAACCGCTCAAGAGTTGCCACACTGGTAGGTAATGGCAAGTCTTGTAATCCTTGAATCTTTTCCAAGTAGGGCTCCGGCCTTGGTCAGTGATTTTCAAACCCAGAAAGAGTACTTCTTTCTGACATAGTTGTGCTTTTGCAGGGTTACACTTCAAGCCTGCTCTCTGAATAAGAGTCAATAATTCATCCAAGAGATCCAGATGTTGTTCCTGTGTGGCAGTAGCCAACAACAGGTCATCTACGTACTGTAAGAGACATTGGGGGGCTGAGAAACCTTGTAGGGCATCCATCATATGGAGATGGAAGAGGGATGGGCTATTATGGAATCCCTGTGGCAAGCAAGTCCACGTGTATTGTCGCCCTTCAAAGGTGAAGGCAAACTTATATTGACTCTTGAGGGCCAATGGTAATGACCAGAAACCATTGGAGATATCCAGGGCACTGAACCATTTCTGATCTGGTGTTAAAAGTCGAAGCACATCTGGTGCAGACGCCACAGTTGGAGAACAACTGGGAGTAACCTGATTCAGTTTCCTGTAGTCAATAGTAAGTCTCCAGGTACCTGTGGTTTCTTCACAGGCCAAACAGGAGAGTTGGCAGTGGAGACACAGGTTCTGATTACTCCTTGTTTAAGGAGGACTTGATTGTTTCCGAAGAGAGGTTAAGGCTTCAGTGGGAAACGGATATTGCCTTTGTCTCTGCGTGCCGGGCCTGGCACCTCAATAACGGTATGCATTCTGCCGCAATCATGTTTGTTCACTGCAAACGCCTCCAAATGTCGCTGCAGAATAGGTAGAAGTTTCGGGAAAAGCTCATGATTCTTGAATAAATCTATGACGCCATACTTTTGTTGTTAATGGATATCATTGCTACAGCATGTGAGTCAGGAATTAAGACAGTATGGTATTGACCTGATTGTATCAGCAACATGTTTGTAGATCCACCCACCTGGCCGTGTGGTGCAAGGAGAATCAATCCCGATGATACTAGGATGATTTGTGCAACACCATCAGTTGGAAGCATGGGGCCTTTAAATGGCCTAGTTCTACCGTAAAGGCAGAGAATGGCATGCAGGTAACCTAGCACCATCAACTCCTGACATATTGGTCTTCCGTCCGCAGACCATGGAGACGTTCTGGGTGGTCATCATGTAACACAGATACAGCTGCACCTGTATCTAACAAGACAATTAGTTGGTGGCCCCGACCTCGGCCTCTGTGCAGGGCCTGCTTGTATCCAAGACCAGCTTGTTTACAATGCGGACTGGGCCTGTAATTGTCAATCTGTATTGTTGGAGGCATGCAGAGGTTGGGTTTGGCTTGCATGAATGACTTCACCATGTTGCACTGATGCTATGTAGGAGGAGCTTCGGATTCAGGCTTGTATGGATCTGAGAGCCCATACTTCCGGTGTCTCCGTGCCAGCAGTGTCATGGGCCGCTGACTGTACTGCTGCAAGTGTTTGTGCGGGAACAGCATCCGCTACGGAACGCACTTGGCCCAGGAGCTTCCGAAATTTTCGATTTTCTTCAGCTATCTCTTTATACGAGGGACCCGATCTTTGTAATGGCTTTCCTTTGCCTTTGTGCCTTCTGTTTTTAGGCCAATTCTGGTTCCCTACCCACTGTTGTTGTTGTTGTTGGCCCTGTTGGGGTTTTGCTGGTGCCAGCTGGAGGGGCCGATGGATGTTTAGGTTGTTGTTGCTGGGCCTGCCTTCCACAGTGTAATGTGTCGGTCCCAGAAGTGGGTTCCATGGCAGCAACCTTTTGATCCGGAACCCAAATCACGGATGTACAGTTGATACACTCTCTCGGTTTTCCGAAGAATATCGGCAAACCTATCCGTATTTGGGTATGTGGTTGGCTCTACTTTCTCTCTTATGGCTGGGATCATGTTTCTAAGGAACAGGGTCTTATATTCGATAAGATCTACATCTGCGGCTTCTGCCAGATGTTTCCTGCTCAATAGGCCATCCAGAGTCTCTGGTGGTAGGTCGCTGGGCTTTCTTAGCATTTTGCTTCACGGGTATGCTAGCATTACTCCAACCACACCAGGGCTGTGAGCAGAAATGAGCTCAGCTGCGACTTCATCAAAGGTGGCGTTCCCATCCTGGCGAACTACTTCAGGAGTTTGGCCCATAAACCAGGATCATGGTCTGGCGTAGTATTTGGACCTGATATTTCGCGCGAGGCTGAGCATCTCGCACTTGGAGCGCACCTTTTCCAAATGGCAGCTGAGATTGTCAGACGGGTTCATCCGACCAATGCTGTCAGCAATTTGCTGAACAGAGTAAGCCATTTGTAGGGGATTAGTTGGTGGTCGATCAGGCAAAGGTAATGCGTCTCATGCACCATCCAATGCTGCGCGAGCTGCAGCTTCAGTCGCAGTACGAGCAACACCTTCCTGAGTGCCAGCTTCTTGAAAAATTTGTCGAATCTGACTTTTAATGGCTTTCATACTTCTTTCAGGAAGAGGAACATTTTCCAATGCTCTATCAAACATGGTTTCAATTTCTTGCCTGTCTTCCACACTGATAATGGCTACCGGAGGTGCCGTCGGGACCAGACTTGGGCCTGCTCCCCCCTATCATGGGCGCCACCATGATGGCGTTTCCCATGATGAGCATCATGACGTCATCTATGTGTGAGCTGAGGAGTAGTGGGCGGGAACCCGCCATACTGTGGATGGCTGGGTGGGGAATCTGGGCCATAGTAGGGGCATGACTGAGCGTTGTACTGTGAGATGTCATTGTCGGATGGTTCCTCCGATGAAGAGTGAAAGGCAGGCTACGCTCCATTGCCTTAACATGGCCAGTCAAAACCTCTCGCTGATGGCGCAGTTTATCCATCTTAGCTTTACATTCATCATGATTCACACTTGCAACATCCATATCAACCTGATCCTGTTTCTGCTTCTGCAAAACACGGTACGCGGCGCTCAATTCGCGATTTTCCCTATAAGCTGTTTCTAAATAGTTACGTACCTGGTTGATCTCGTCCTGAAGTTCACCCATTTCATCACTCAACTGAGCATTCACAGCACTCAACAAATCATTCATTTGCACCACCTGGCTCTTATCCTGTCTTAAACTTTCACACTCCTGTTTTAAAGTACATTTCTTGTTCACCAGCCTGTGTGGAATGATGCAATAGTGAATCTTTTCATTACGTAGAGATTGGAGTTCTGACTCCAAATTCTGCTGTATCCAACATATTCTGTTTCCTGCAAATCCATCTCCTGCTTAAGAGATGCGATCTGCAGGTCAAGGGTATGTAAACCTCACTTTGGAGGCTTCCAAAGCAGTGTAGAGAGCAGTGACCATCAACCCTTTAGCACAGCGCTTATTGGTTGACTGTCACGTCTCTGTGTACTGGGTTGAAATCCCCAGTACAGGGTTTTTGGATTGACTCGCGTCCCGCGCGAAGTCAGCCCATCCTCCATGGGAGGTAAGAAAGTTAGAGACATCGAGTCTCAGTTCTGCACAGATATCTGATACAGTGGCCATAGTGTGGGAGGGAATGAAAATTCAAACTGTGAAAAGACCGCATGTTGCGTATCGATCCACAACACAGTACTTTAAACACAGCTGGGCTACTGTTTTGTTGTAGGCTTGCAATTCAAAGCTGCTATGGAGTGGGTCGAGACGGCATCGACCACACCCAAAAAGTCAGCTAGACTTTGCAAGTATCTACAAACTAGTAGGAAAGATGGGAGAGGTGGTACGGGAGTGTACACCTACAGTCCCCGTGGGAAAAGGGAAAAGTATAGCAACAAGTGAAAACTTACAATACCCAATATCGCCTGCACACGGTCGCCAATTGTAAGAGGTCTAAACCTCACCATCTGGTTCTTGGCAATATTGGAGATGCAAATACTCACAGACAAGTTGCATTCGAGTAATAAACAAGTTTATTATTACAAAAAGGGATAAATCACAGTTGCCCTAAGCAGTTCTTACCAATACGAACTGGGAGCCAGTGCTAAGCGTTCCCTACACCTCGAGGTTTCTCTGCAGTCTCTTGGGATCTCTCAGGTCTCCAAGGTGTAAAGCCTGTGCATAACATTATATACCTGTGATAATTACTATGGTTACTAAAAGACAGAAACATTTCTAGTTACAGAGATGAGCCCTATTGCAAATTAGAGGTGGCTCCATGGTCCAAGATAACATTATATAATTCTGTAAAGTCATCAGTCTTAGAACAAAGACGTTTTATACAAAGTCTTACATAACAAGGTGAAGTGGTGTCCATCACGAAAGATGGCAATGTTGCCTTACACATTTTAATTACTTCAAGGACAGGTGTCTTGGCATCTGACAAGTAAGAAATAGACAGAAAATACATGGTATAATGTGTGTGCATTAGCAAGCAAAGTGAGTTACAATAATATGTATTCATCTCCTGACATCTACTCTTATACGGTAGATGCCCTTAGCCTATGTATTAGTATAGCCTATGCCTAAACATTAGCTGTCCTACGGTGTACCCCTGAGGGTATCAATTAGGGTGCAGGGGCCTCGTGTAACAAGGGGGTGCACAAGACTATCAGAGATTCAGGATGAAAGGTGTGACGGGGTGAGTGGGAGGAGGGAGTCCACTTAACACAGGGGTGAGTGGCTATAGTACATTCACCCTGCCTTCAGGAGGTGGGACTGTGGCTTTAGCACTTAGTTAAGACTTTTTTTTCAACAGCAATAAACAATACTGATCTGAGGGCTGTTTAGTGCTGCCAAAACAATGTGAATATTTTGCTGTACCATTGTGAATGAGGGACTCCTTGATTTGCATCAGCGCAGTGGTATGGTTAGTGCGATCACACTTCCAAGTTTGGGCAACATTCCAGGGGCCTCCTAATATGGTCCCAGCCTGAGCACCAGTGCTAATCTAGATTAGTACCAGCACCATCCAGGTTAGCGCAGGCACTAACTAAATTAGTCCCATGCTAACCTTTTCAATATGAGACCACATAAATCCTATGTGGCCTTCATGTAGTTTTTCCTCACAGTCGCATCACTATAGTTGTATATGCGAGGGAATTCCAAAAGATAGAACCTTTCTCTGGCTGCTTTTTGAAGGTATAGTTTGTCCAAAAGGTCAACAAGTGCAAAATTATCTGCTGTGTTGTTTCCCCAAGTGAGGCACAACTTTTAATGAGTGATGTGCTCTTCCACTATATACTGTACTCCTCTTCATTAGGGAATTGTTCTGCAGTTTTGATGATAAGGTTCTGTACAGAGTCAAGCATATCTAAATGTCCTTCTTTGCTGATACGCCAAACATGACAAGATTATTTCTTCTATTTCTACCTTCTTGATTTTGTATTCTATCCTCAACCTTTCTGACTTTCCTTCTAAGAAATTATTTCTTTTCTTCTTTTTCACTTTGTCCTCAACTGAACTAATTCATACCTCTACATCTCCTATCCATTGATGCATGCTCTATATAGCTATTCTGAATGATTTCAGTTCCCAGGCAGGTCAGTTAAAGCTACTCTTTTGATTCCCATTCTCAAAAACAGTGCTCAAATCTATCTACTCTCTCTTCTGGAGTAGGAGGATTTTCCTTAGGAGATTCAGCCATGTGGCACTTTTGAGGCTGCAGCATTCTGAGTCTGGTTCCTAACTGGGATTGGAGGTGGCAGGCACTTGGAAGATTCTGCTCTATTTGTTCTACCATCTCAAAAAAAATCTGACTGCTAGAAGCCCAGCATATCTGGCAGACCTTTGTATTAAACTAAAAAAAAAAAATGATGTGAGTAAATGATGTTTTCATGACTGTTTTAGTGGACTAACTGAAGCTCAGTAATCAGGCATTCACTCTTATCGAGCACTTCACGTGCCCCCCCATGTGTTTTCTTTAACCCAGAGATCCACCTGTGACTTGTAACTGTAAGGGTCTTGCAGTGGAAATGTAGACCTGGTTTGAACAATCTCGCACCTGTTGAACACTGATTTTTAAGGAAACGTGCAAGGATAAGATGGCTACATGAATTCCTCATTGAGTATTGACAGTACTACTGTATCCCGTTTAATCCTATTAGTTTCCAAGAGGAACCCCATTTTAAAATGTTGTCTCTGCCACTATGGGACTGTTTCTGAGTGTCTAACACATCCCATTTAATTCCCCTAGTTCCATGGAGAAAACTGATATAAGCTGTGTGATAGGACAACTCCTTAGTTTGACTGAACTCTGCATGTCCATTGTGTGGCAAAAGTAAAGGGAAGTGTTGTCCTCTACAAAGTCTGGGAGGGGGAGTGTCATGATGGAAGGTGCAGGCTTTTGTGAACTTGTTGAGTTCACGAAATACAAAGTTACATGTACCCCAATAAAGCAAAGCTTCATGGGATGTATTTGCAAATCAGCATGGAAGAATTTAGACTTATTCTGCTTTAAGCAGGAGTGTATGGTGACAAATGACCTCTCAAAATTACCTGCAAAGCCTGAAAACAGAAAACACAGATGCATCTTTCATTATTCTCAGGACTCTTCAGTCTGCCTCATCTGTATCTTAACCCAGAGGAAGATCAGACCAGTCCTACAGTGGTCTTACTGGTGTGAGACATGGTGAGCCTATAAATAGGAAAACAATCCGTAAGACAAAGAAACTCAGCACAGGTGCACTGAGGCAAGGGGTACCCAGCAAGGGCTTTGGCAATAAAGCCAGGTTTTAAAGAAATGCAAAGTTATGCATGCCCCAATAGTGCAAAGCATCATGGGATGTATATGCAAATCACCATGAATGAATTTAGACTGAGTCTGCTTTAAGCAGGACTGTATGGTGCCTAATCACCTCTTACACAATCTGTGAAAGCTGAGAACAGAAGACACCGACATGTGTTTTGCCCTCCAAAGCACTCAATAGTGTACATCACATGTATCTTAACCCAATGGAAGGCCAAACCAGTCATATGAGGAAGTTTCATGTTAAGCTCTGTTCTAAGGAGCTTCCTAATCTACCTATTCAGAAGATTGACTGGCTGGTCACATGCTTGCCACAGTGGAAGATGGCATCTAAGTACCGATGACATCTTTCCTCAGAATAATCTTATAAAATCTGTATATACTAAAACCAAGAAAAAGTGTAAAAATAACAATAATTGCCTCTGTTATCATTCCCTCAACTCTTTTTGCAGTTTGAGAAGGCTTCTTACTCACAGCTTTGAGATATTAGGAAGCAAGTTTATTCTGCTCTGGTCCTTAGAACACTTATTAAAAATAGCACTAGTTAGGAGAAAAATAAATGGATCATCTGGTGTGATAGCGAGGAATGGAGGCTCACCAAACTCCACCTCACAGAAGTGATTATAGCAATGCTAAAAACTATAAAACTCAGCCAAACAGACATTAAAAAGGACATTGCGGATTTAAAAACTGTGGTGCAGGAAGTCAAAAATTATTCCACTTTGACAAATGAGTATTAAACAGCAGATGAGTCAAGAGTCACTTCTGTTGAGGACTCTGTACTCAGAAGAGAAAACTCTGTCGAACATTATCTAGACCAAATACAACTTTTGTGAAAAAAAATAGACAATCTTGAGAATAGAGGCTGCAGAAACAACTTTAGACTTGTTGTCATATCTGAGGGCACAGGAGGTCCTAATATGATGGCATTTCACCAGACATTCATACCTAATCTCCTTGGTTACACAGTACTTAGAATTGGCCCCTAGAAATAGAAAAGGCACGTAGGTCCCTTACACCAACACCCAGACAGGGAACCCCCACCCCACCCAATAATAGTAATCTTTCTGTGATTCTCAATTAAGGAAGACATACTGAAAATTGACAGGAAAGAAAAGGGTTATCCACAGAAAGAGGTTTTTCCCTCTTTAAAAGCCAAGAAAGATTGTGTATCCTGCCACCTGCAAAATGGTCCCTAACAAAGACTGCATATAGCACTGCTGTGATGGACATAAAAAGTCACACATACAGCACTGACATATGATGTGACATTTCTTGTGCATTACAATGTCTGTTACATTCCCCAACACCTTAATTGTAGCTGTGATAGGCCAACTAGAGGAGGAGAGGTCATAATATATGCAAAAAAAAACTTGCAAACACGGTCATTGACTACCTCGAAGGCCAAAGAATTTGATTGCCTGGCTCTAAAACTATTACTCTCCAATGAGAAGTCACTCCTCATTGCAGCCTGCTACATACCCCCATCTGGGGCTTGGCCCTGCTACCACATTTCCAAAACCTATTCGAAGTTAGTTAATCGGAGTGTATCCTTTGGGGATTTTAATTTGAACTGGAGCGATGACAGCTCCAGAAACTGAAGGATCTTGCTGATGCAGTTGTTCTGGTACAATAACACCTGCAAACACCAGACCGAACAGAAAATATCCGAACGTAGATCTCTCTTGGACCTTATGCTAGTAAACAAGCCACATAACTTTTCTCATGCCGGAGTATTTTGCCATGATGTAAGCGAGCATTGTGCTATTGTCTGCGTCAGATGCCCCTTGCAAACAAAATCGGCCTCCAAATTTAATTTGGTAAGAAATATGAAAAAGTTCTCCCAAAACGAATTTCTGAAAGATCTAAGTAACATCAGATGGCAGAATTTCTATCTAGCTCCCTCCCTTAGCAAGGCATTTAATATCTTTCACAATCTCCTACTGGGTCTACTAGACAAACATGCCCCACTAAGGTTGATCAGGTCTAAAAAAAGACCCCCTGGCTGGTTCTCTTCCATTTTGAAGAAAGCGATCAAGGACAGGGACTATTGGTGGAAAACAGCAAGAAAATCTCGCATGGAGGCAGACTGGGTAGCATTCTACACCTCTAGAAATGCCTGTACCAAGCTAATTAGAACCGAAAAAGCTAGATACATTCAAGCAGAACTAGAGGCCAACAAAAACAACTCTGCCAAATTCTGGAACATCCTTAGAGAGGTTGAAGGTTGCTCTGCTGACACATCAATCCCAACCAAAATTTTGTCCACTGGATCCACCTACACAGACAGAGTTCATATACTAGAGCAGCTAAATGAGCATTTCACCACCGCCGGACTAGCTTTCAACACTTTACCTATCAACAAAATCATTCCACCGGACATCCCCGCTACTGATCCTAATGTTAACCCTACCCCTACCCCACCTTATCCTACTACATTCAGCTTCCACACAATTACATTTAAACAAGTAGAGGACCTACAACTATCCCTGGATACTAAAAAGAGTGCAGGTGCAGACAATATCAAGCCTTACTTCATAAGACTCGGCCATCTTTACTTGACCGCCCCCATCACCCATTTATTCAACATTTCATTGAAACAAGGAGATCTTCCTCTATTATGGAAAACTGCCTTCATTTTGCCATTATTCAAATCCAGAGATCAGTGCGACCTGAATAATTATCAGCCTATATCTATATTATCCGTCCTGTCAAAACTCCTTGAAAAAATCGTCAATGTCCAAATCAGAGAACACTTGGATTCACACGATCTATTAAACCCGGCACAATCTGGATTCAGAGCCAACCACAGCACTGTAACTGCACTTGCAAAGGTAACTACAGATTGACAAATTGCACTGGATTCTAAGAAATATGTGTTTGCCCTTTTTCTCGATCTTAGTAAGGCCTTCGACACTGTGGACCACGATGCTTTTGATCTTAGCCTTGAGCAATATCGGGCTCGATAGTTCAGCAATCAAATGGTTCTCCAACTACCTCACCATTAGATTACAACAGGCCAAAGCAGCAGGTGATCTGTCTCCACAAAAACTTCTTAGAGGTGTTCCCAAGGTTCCATACTAGGCCCAATCCTTTCTGCAGTCTACATCAATAACTTGGATTCTCATCTCCGCTCAGCTAATGTCCATAAATTTGCAGATGATACTGTACTATATACCATAAATTCCTCCTTGGACATGGCTCATGAGAGTTTACAGCAAGATTTTATCACTCTCCAACATAATCTTATCAGACACAAACTCCTCCTCAATGCCAAAAAGACTAAAGTTATGATTCTCTCTCCAAAGCCAACCCCCAGACCAACACATATTCCCCAGATCCTAACACTTCTAGACGAACCTCTCGAAATAGTTGAAACCTTTAAATATCTTGGGTTCTGGCTAGATAATGAGCTTAACTTTCTATACCACCTGAATGAAGTCTCGAAGAAATTAAGACAGCTGCTAAACTTATTCTACCGTATTAAACATCTGCTCACCTCAGAAGCTAGAAAGAGACTAGTACAATCCACATTCTTACCCCTTATTGGACTACACTGACTTTCTTTACATGCATTGTCCTGCAGTAGTGCTCAACAAACTTGACACGCTCTACCACAGGGCCCTAAGATTTATCTTCAACCTACCTCTTCGCCTTTACCACTTCCTATTGTACCAGGAATCAGGGTGGCCCTCACTTTCAGCTAGGAGGAAAAGAAATGCTCTACTTTAGCTTTATAGAGCACTATTCAATAAGCTCCCTACTTACATTTCGAGCCTCTTCACATGGGCCAAGGAATCGTATGGCTTGAGATGTTTCTCCTTACTCTGCTTCCAGATTCCTAGAGTGAACACATCATATGGCGTGGCTGCCATCAATTTTTCGCTTCCATCGCTATGGAATACCATGCAAAACTCATTAAAACTTGCCTCACTCCCAGGCATATTCACATTTCAAGATTCACTAACCGTACTGTTGAAGGAAGCCTGCAACTGTTTTCGTAGATACTGAACAACCTACATCATGCTCCTCACACAAAACCTATGGCTAAAATGTCAATTAAGATACCTCCCTGTTAGGGCTATCTAGCTCTCTTAACTCACTCCCTTTCACTCTGGCCTTCCTCTTCCTTTCATCTACCTCTAACATACCTATTTTCTTCTCACCTGCCTCCCCCCAGTCTTACCTATACTACTATCTGTGCAGTGTCTTGGATTTTTGCTCCTCTACTTTTACATAATTTTTGCTCTGAATTGTATGTGTTCACCATTATGATAGGCTATTAGATTCTGGCCTTCTGCGGTTCACCTGTATAATGTTTTTACATTTTTGTTACTACCCTATTTGTGTTATGTTTGTTCTGAACTGCAATGTACTATTGTACAATGTTTCCTAAATTTTTGTTACTACCTTAACTTTCTGTATTTTGCTTGTACTGAACTGCAATGTCCTATTACCCAGGACCATCTTGAAAATGAGCTTGCTCAATGGTGTATATGCCTGGTTAAATAAAGTAATTGATTGATTGAATTGTACACCTCCCCAAAACCACAAATGCGCATGTACCCCAGTGTCTGTCTTCCTCTCCCAACACTGCTCCTTTCAACATTCACAGATTGCTGTTCCTCTGCCACAGTTGCTGTCTACCCTACAAGAAAATATACCTCCACATCCTTTGCTTGCATGCAGCATGCACTAGACCTGCAGGATGAGCCTCAAGCTTTCACTGCAGCCACACACACACACCGATGCTACTCGCAAAGCTGTTCCTAACTCCTACCACACAATACACTACTGTGCAGTTCTTCTATTTTACCTGGACATTGTCTGGCAGAACTACCTAAATCTCTCTCTCTCTGTCTCTGACTCTCACTGCTCTGTCTCTGTACTCTCTTGTCACCACTCGTGGCTCTCTCACACTTCCGTGGCGCGGCTCTGTCTCAGGCAATCACTGAAGGATGTGCTGCCTCACAGTGCTCCACTGCTTCTTCTCTCTCTGTCTGTGACAAGCACCTTCAGAATCCTGTATGCCGCAGAAGCCACAACGTGTACCGACACAGAAAGAGAGCACCTCAGGGAAGACACAGAGAGAAAGGAGCTGTGGCCACAGTTCTGACACCAACAGGTTTGAATGGGTGTTCACAGAGAGACAGAGAGAGAGGGACATCTTCTACTGTCCTGCCTTGTTGTCTCTCTCTCTCTCCGTGTCTCACTGTCTCTGTCATGCTGCCTCTCTTTCTCTCTCTCTCTTCTGGCCTGTCTAGCTGCAGGGGTTCCCTCTCTCTCTTTCTCTCTTCATGCAGTTTACAGGGACTGAAGTGTGTAGGTGCTGACCTTGTGGGTGGCCAGCCATGTGGGATGACACCAAGGGACAGCTGCCAATGTGCTGTCATACTGAACCACTGTGTATTAACTCTGTCTGTCAAGCCTACTGCTGTCAAAAAAGGTGGGGGGGGCGCAAGCCACTTGTCAAAAATGGAGAACACAGTCCCTATCACCGAACACTCCAGAGAGACACAGAGTACACTCTACGATCACCGAACTGTCTTTCACCCCCTCTCAGACAGCTCTCTCTCTCTCTCTCTCTCTCTCTCTCTCTCTCTCTCTCTCTCTCTCTCTCTCTCTCTCTATCCCCCTGCAGATTGGAGCCAAGAATCCAAGGGCAGAGTACTACCTGGGTGGAGTCTGTGTATCTGCATCAGAGGAGGAGAAAGACCTGGCAGTGATGATCACTAGTGACCTGAAGCACTCCACGCAGTGCAAGAAAGCAGCAGCAAAGGCAAACAAGATGCTGGGATACATATATAGGGGAATCAGTAGTAGGAGAGAGGGGGTTATGCTGCCCTTGTACGGGTCACTGGTAAGGCCGCATCTAGAGTATGGAGTTCAGTACTGGTGCCCACACCTCAAAAAGGACATTAACCTGCTGGAGAAGGTCCAGAGGAGGGCTACAAAGATGATAGCAGGTCAGCAGGATAAGGCATACAAGGAGAGATTGAGGGCACTGAACATGTGCTCCCTGGAAGACAGGAGAGAGAGAGAGGGGAAATGATTGGGACCTTTAAGTAATTGAAAGGAATAAATAAGGTTGATAAGGAGAGTCTCTTTAAGCTGAGTGGCAACCATAACTCGAGGGGGTGCAGTCTTAAGCTGGAGGGTGGTAGGTTTAGGAGAGCGGTCAGAAAGCACTTCTTCACAGAGAGGGTGGTGGGCACTTGGAATGCGCTGCTAGAAGAGGTCATCTCATTAAAAACAGTGGGCAGCTTTAAGAGAGCCTGGGATAGGCAAAGGAGGAAGGTAAGGATCATGGGTAGAGAGGATGGGAGGAGTAGGGAGGGAGGGCAGGGACATTAGCTCAAGCGGTATCCTGTTAAAATCACAATGGAATAATAGCAAGTGCAATATAGTGAATACATAATTGCTGTTTTAAATGCAGCGACCACTGAACAATATAGCAGTGAGCAGAAACAGCGATTCTGGTTGCCATACACTTACAAAAATAGCACCTGATTGAAATAGTAATGATCTAATGTGCTATGCACCTAATCTGTTGCTGATTCCAAAGTAGTTGTCCATTCCAAATCTTCACTCCCTCCTCCTAACTCCTAGTCGGGGCGCTGTTGCCTGTTGCACCCTGGACCATGGACTCCATTTGTGCACAAGCTGGCTTGCTCCGGACCCAGGCTGGGAATGTTCTGTAATATTATCAGGTATGTGCTACTATGGCCAAAGAACTCACATCTCTGTGACTTGTACTTACTACCTGATCTACTCCCTAAAAGGACAGAGTCTAGCTAGTATTTATAAAGAAAAACGTACTTCAAATGATTTTACAGAAACATTTCATCTCACTCTTTCCAAAATGAGCTTCTGAATTTCATTACTGCTTACTGTATATACTTGCCCTTATTTTAATTAGTGGATGTTATGCCGTTAATTGTTACTGGTATTACGTACTGCTTGTAACCTTGGTTGTGGTCAAAAACCGGACTGTTTTGTGTGTGTGTGTGTGTGTGTGTATACATTGGCGACTTGCAGTTCGGGATTAATAGCCTTTTTTTGTGCAAAGTATTGAAATATGGTAAATATCTGCTGTGATCTATCAGTATGTTTTTTTTATTTTGGTGGTGGGAGCAGAAATCATAGAGGAGCTAAGCAGCATGAGGCCACAAAGAGCAAGCAGTTGGGCTTGCAGGAAATAACAGCAGAGAACTGTCAGTGGTTTTGGAGGAAAAAGTTCATTTCATTATAAAAAAAAAAGGTAGCATACTGTTTGAGCCTTCACAGCATGGCATGCGCTGACTCCTGGGAGGTCAAGAGTTTGGCCTACAATAAAGTATGTTATGGGGGATGAATGTGTAATTACTGTGATGGTACCAAATGGGGTGCTCATGATTAACACATGGGAGCTATATTTGAAGGTGCTATACTGTGAGGTCACGTTATTGCCACTCGCTATTAAATACTCGCCTATTTACTCGTCGCGATTATGCAATCGCTATTTTCACATGGAACCACTCAAGCTGCGGACCCTGCAATATGAGCAGACTTGATAGACCAAATGGCCTTCTTCTGCTGGTTTCTTTGTATGCAGAACACTGCAGGAAGTCTTCATTGGATGTCCCATTGTCTCGCTCCTGTCCTATCACTGTGTATGTGCCACGCGCTGACATCTTGCTCTCTGTCTCTTGCCCTCAGCCATTTTTCTAATACCAGAGGTTAACTCACTACCCCAGGACCTTTTTAGTGCGGCATAGGGGAGGGGGGGGGCAGTCCAGGAACAATCTCAGTGTGGGAAAACCTCAGCTGTGAGTAGCAATACCTGCTGACAGCCACACATATTATCACCAACACACACAGATAAGGCAGGACACATAGCACGGTCCCGATTGCTAACTCAGCATGTTTAAATGGCTGCCAGCAGACTTTGCTTTCCTGGGCTACAAGAAGACTACAGCTGGATCTCCAGAGTCGCTCTACATAACTGTGAATTAATGCTAACTTAATCCACGGCCACGCAGACCAACTCAGACAATTGCATTGCATGTTACCCCTAACCCATGTTATAAGAACTGTTAAATCATTCCCTCTAATTAAAGCTGTTCTTCAATAATAGCAGGCTCAGTTGCAGTGAGCGTGTAAGTAGTGGAATGGGTAGAGTTAAGTGGAGTGCTAAGTGACATAAGGGAATGTTAACTAGCACAAACAATGATATCGATAGTTATTCAAGGCATAGTAGCAGCACCACCACAATAAATGCAAGATGTAGTGCAAGCAAAATTGCAGATAAGTATTTATATACCAGTTGTGATCAAATTCCACTGATAATTTTGTTTACACAATGGGGTATACTGATAAACAGTATGCTAAAAAGTGTTATCTTGACCCACATTAGCAAGGTAATGTTATTTTGCAAAGTTGGGTATGTTGCTATGCATACTGAATCAATTGGAGAGTGCCTTTTGTCACAAACGCACTCAGTAGGTCAGGCTCTCTGCTCCCACGGTGCCAACCTCAGAGCGTAATAGTGTGAACAGGTAACAGACAGGGTAACCCTCCTGTCTGCTTTTGGGTCTGAATTACCTTTAGTCTCAAGTTCTGGGGGGATTCAAACTGTGAACCTTATGCTAATGTACCCAAATGTACAGGCTCAGATAATATTCTCTTGGGGGGGAGGGATGCAATATATCTTTCGCCTAAGGGCACCTAACCAGGTATCCAAAGTGAACCCTTTAAACTCTATAAGAGACCTTAGGTATATCCTTACTTTTTCCCAGTTTAGTAACACCATCAAGCCCTTCAAACAGCTGTCAGACTTAACCACGTATACATCACATGCAAAAAGAACTTGGAAGACACACCCAGGCAGTATCTTAAAAAATTTACTTTACTAAAAGATGATAAAAATATGAAAAATGTAAACACAGAACACTGTATCAAAGAGTTCACAATCACATAAAAGAACAAGGGAAAATTACAAAGCAAAACTCCTACCACAATACAGTTAGATTTTTGCTATCTAAGGTATTACCTCTGGAAGTGTGTTTTAAAGTTAGATGAGAGAGCTGTGTCTGTCTAGAGTCCCAAAATGATATGACCTACATTTCAGATACAAGTATCAGTTTAAACTCAGAGGCCCAGATATTCAAACTGTGCCCAAAAAGTGCGCAATAGCAGGAGCAAGCGCAAGTCTATTGCGCCCATGCACAAGAGACACGATATTCAAAAATGGAGCAGGCCAAACTGCGCCTACAGCCAATGACTGAATATTGCACCACCTGTGCCATACGCAACTAGGGAGGGATGCTGAGCAGATCTGATGTGCCATAGCACAACAAGGGATGTGCAGCTGAGCAGTCCAGAGTCGCCATAGCAATCAGGATGCCCCAGCAGCAGAGCACTGTAACTGCATAACCAGGGAGGTACTGGCCCACCACCCATGCCACAGATGGGCACAGGAACACACAGCAGAACAGACATCGTCCCCCCACACCCCATGCACTGCACAACTGGGGGAGGGCCGGAATAACCACTGGCCCATGGAGACAAGAAAACAACCCACAGCCGGGCCACGGTGCCCCATCACACCAACCGGCAAGCTGTAACTGGCACACAAGGAGGGCTGACCACCCCGTGCCACACCATCCCCCCCAATGCAGAGCACACCCTGCACCGTGACCCCCAGACACCTCCCCATGAGCAGTGACCACCACTGCAGGAAACCCCATGCATGCCACCACCCCCACTGTGACACTGCAACCCTGTGCACCACAGAATCACGCAAGCCAGTCCCACCATGAGCACCCATCAGCGGGTGGCAGCACACAGCAATGCAACAAATGGCAGACACATGCCACCATGCATAGCGCCCCCTGAGGTACTGTTGAGAGACCAACCATGCATCAGCACAAAAGGTACCCCACACGGGACAGGGTGTGCCATTGACACCACCACCAGTCATACAGCACCCTGCACAGTAGTCCAGTGACACACCCCGACCCACCACCGGCCACAACAGCCAGCACAGCCACCCACAGTGGTGCATGGAAGCATGCACCACACCAGATGCCACACAGTGTATGGACACTCACCCATACCCAAGGGCACAACAACACAGGGACGCAGTTTTGGGGCAACCAAGCCCCCATTGTGAGCCCATGTAAACTGTGTACACACAACCCACAGTCCTCCATGGCACTGGAGTGCCAGCCACCCTGTGCAGGCACTGTGGACCCGTACACCACCAGCAGTCGCCCGGAGCACAAGTCATAGACAGTGGGGCACATCCCCTGCAACACACACAAGGCACAGCATGGAGGTGGGACAACGACTGTGGTGCCCACAGTGCCATCTGAGCCAGGCATGACCACACCAGTGACAGGAGGCAACCCAGCAAAGTGACGGGTACAGTGGCCTCCCTGCAGGGACTGCCACCACTGACATGCCAGCGGACCGTGCAGGCCACAGACATGCTATGTGTCAGCTGCACAGGCCATGGACAGGCCGATGGGTGCGCCATGGACACAGAGCATGCACCATGGCCCACTGCACACAGTCAGCCAGTGCACAGGAAACAACACACACACACCACAGACACTGACTAATAGCTTTCCCCACAGCATAGTCACCGCCACACTGACACACACACACACCCATGACCGCACCACCCCTGACGCCATGCACACCACTGCAGCTGAGCACCTATAGCCCACTGCAATTCAGAGACCACAACAGTATTCATATCAAAATTAAATCTATTGAAAAAATATATAACCATCAACTATTTACAATAATACAAACTATATACAATAAAACAGTGGAACTATATACAAGCTTGGGGGGGCCAAAAACAAGGTGGGGGTGGGTAGAGGGCAGGGGTGGACAAATGGGATGGGGAAGGAGGGGCATGAGGGTGGGTCCAGGGGGGTAGGGGAATACTACCAGCCATCCACACTAGTGGGAGCACCTCTCCCTGCTCTGGCTCCTCCGGGCCCTGTGCCTCCTCAGAACCCCGGTCTCGTCCAATCGATGCAGGATTTCCAGCGACACCCATGCGACCACTAGGATCTCCCACAGTGCCTCCCATATCTCTCAAAGATGGCGGGTACCTAGGACAAGGGAGCACAGTCAATAAGTGTGAATGCACAACCCCATACAGCACACACACTGTGCATGGCATACGGCCATGGGACATACCACTGTGATGGTGTGTGACCACCCGCAGTGATCACGTCCACAGGACCTGCCCACCCAGGCCATAGAGCCATGCAGAATGCTGCACACACCCACCGGCCAAGTCATGCACAGCACCACCGTGGCCGTTTAGTGACATGGCTATGTGGAAGGCAGTGGCACAAACATGTACCTGGTGCACGCATGGACCACCATTGATGCACTCCCAGACATGCATTGCCACTGCCCAGTGTTGACTGTAACAAGTTGCGTGCATGGCAGTGGTGTCGATGTATGGTGGCCATGCCCTGCTGCCCACCCTGTCACACAGCATGCAATAGTAATCATGGATGTATGGCACTCACTCTTATTGGGCCGGTCAGGTGGGCGGTGATGGCCCTCACCCCACCTGGCTGCACCTTCTTCCTCCCTCCGCCGCTCCTCCCTCGCATGGTGGCATTCTTCCGGGCCTGTGGGGCAAACAAGGAGAGAGGAACATCAATACAATATCGAAGCAAAGTCCCCCTGCCCCCAGGTGTGTGCCCTTCCACGCAGCCAGACCCACCCATCCCACACCCTGTGAACACCACCACAGCCAACCCCAGATGGTCCATCCCCTATAGGCTGGACACATACAACACTGTTACCCATATGGATGATAAAAGTGTGTTGACGGAACCCCTATCTGGCCGTGGCACCGTGCCCCTCCTGGCGCGTGCTGCTCGCAGTCATGCCAGTAGCTCTGGCTCCCTCCTCCACAGGTCCCGTGAGCGGTGCCTGCACATCTCGCACTCCTCCCTATCCAGTGGCCTCCTCCAGGGCAGTGGCCACCTCCTGCCACACCTGGGTCCGGGACATATCCAGGGGCGCCTCCCCGAAGAGAGGCCCATGGTGTGGCTCCACAATTGCCACTAGATTCACAAGTTCTATTGCAGACCACTGCGCTGCCTGTCTGTGTGCCATTCTCACAGTACTAGTTGGCAATATGACATTCTGCAGCGCGGCTCCCCACGTGCAGATGCTGCGCGGTACAGTGCTGCCATTCCCTATCACGCTGTTACCGAACAGCGCGATAGAGGTGCACCCATTCCTGATGCATGGCGCCTAGGGGGCAAAGGTCGGGCACAGGGTCAAGGGTCTCTGGCACATGGCCACGCACAGTGCCATTGGAACACAATGCATGTAGCACGATTGGCTGCCTGTGTGCCAGCGCCATAGCAGCCTACCATGCAGTTGGCCCATTGTGCCTATGATGGCCCAGTGCCACAGTGCCATGTAGTGACCATCGCTATAGCACCACTGGCACAATGGTGCCCGTGCCCTGCATTGCCTACCACGTGCAGCACGTCATCAGCATGGCAGACACCTGCATCAGCAACCCGGACATGCGCAGTGAGGTGTGTACTATGCATGTCACAGAACTGCGCCATTGGCTCAGCACGTTCAACACAAATGCATAAAGAGCAACAGCGCGATATTTAGCCGTCATATGCAAATCATCTAATCAGCCATTCAATGACGCAGCACCGCAATTTGCATCTACTTAAAGTTGCTCCTCGCCTCATTTGCATGGGTTGCGCTATAAAAGTGTGACATTGTGCTGCAGTGGCCATAGTCAGTTACTGCAGTCTATTGGTGAGTTGCATGCTGTTTGGGAGTGTGGACTGTGGATTCAGGGACATGCATGGGACTACACAATCACAGGTAACAACTGCCATTCTTACAGGCTACATAATGACCAAGCAGGTTGTTGGAGAGGAGGAACACAGTGGTGAGTGTAGGAGGAGGTCTAACTTTACAAAGGCCGAAACCGAGGCCCTGTTCGAGGCCTACCTGGATCAGGAGCCACTTCTCAGTGGATGGCGGGGAACACCTCAAGCCCATGCTGCTGCATGGGAGGAGGTGGCACGTGTTGAGAACCTGCATGGCAGCCACCAGCGCTCCATGCAGGAGTGTAAGAAAAAGATGGGCACGGACAGGAGGAAGATAAAGGAGAAGGTGGCTGCCATCAGGGCAGCCACATGCTGCAACAGGTGGGGGACAGCCAGAGGTGGTACAGCTGACCCCACAGGAGGAGAGGCTTGCTGGAAGCATGCAGTGCAGTGCCAGTGAGAGTGTTCCGAGTGGTGGCTTCCAGACGGGTGGTGGCCCATCACTGCATGGTAAGTCATGGTCTGTCTATGGGGGGGCAGGGTAGGTCACACGCAGTAACGAGACTTTGCTTTCCCTTACAGATCTTGAGCATCTGCATGGGTCAGCGGTGGTGGGCCTATAAATGCAGACAGTCAGCTGGAGTTGGAGGAGGCACCATCCACCTCCATAGGTACACGTGGAGCATTGCGACAGTGGGGCCACCTGGCTGTCCACACTGATGTCGTTGTAACAAGTGTGGAGGAAGCCCTGCCTGTGTCCCAGCATGCTGGCATCCACGGATGCCAGCATGCTGTGACTGGGGCTGGTGCAGAGTCCATCACCGGTGATGATGACACTACCATCATGGGCAGTGACACATGTGTGCCACAGGATGGCCACACAGCAGGGCAATTTGCGCCCATGGTTGTGGGTGGTGCTGCTGTGGAGGCCTGCATGTCAGCACAGTCCCAGCCTGTGCCTGTCAGCACCAGTGGGGCAGCACTGGTGTCTGTTCAGGACAGTAGGACTGTTGCGGCCACTGCGGCAGCACCACTGAGCCCTGGGGAGTGGCAGCCAGAGGGGCAGCATCAGCAGTTGCCCAATGGGCTTGGGGGTACAGGGTTCAGCGGTGGCATCTGTGCACCGCCTGTGGACATGCCCAGACCTGGTCCTGGTGCGCAGCACCCACTCTCAAGGGGTGCTGATCATCGGGGCCATGCACAGCCTGAGGGACAGGATGCCGAGGAGGCTGATGACCTCTTGGACGAGCACACCTGCCTACTGCAAGCATTGGTACAGCTGCAGATGCAGCTTGCGATGTCTGTGGATGCACTGCATGTGGCTCTAGAGCAGGCAGAGGAGCGTTGCAGCAGGGACACCGCACTGATCCTGGCAGGGATTGACCGTTTGAGGGAGGTTGTGACCGCTGCCATTGACAGGCATGCACAGGCATTCATTGCTGTCATGGTCACAATGGGCACACAGTCAGGTGCCCACGCATCGTGGACACCACGCAGTGCACTATCCACCCCCCATTCCTGGCATTGTGCGACTCCCACCCTGTCGATGCCGGGTTCAGCTGTGGGCATCCCGAGCACTCCTGACGCAAGCATGTTCGGTGTGCTGCAGACCCCTGCGCAAGCACAGTCACGTTCATGGAGTGGAACCCCTGTGGGACCATCAGTGCCACCCCACGAGGCCAGTGGTCAGCCTGTCAGTGCTGGCAGGTCTTGGCGGGGCCACCCACGCATCCATGGTGGCCGGGGCACTGTGTCGCATGACTGACCTGTCTCCCAGCATGGCTACTGTCTGGTGCTGCCCTGTGTGCATTGTGTGTTTCAGTGGGCAGTGCACGGGTGGGTACCCAGCCCTGCACACGGACACACAGTCCACCTGCACACCCGCCCGGCTGCTGTCCGCAGTTGCATGTGCATGATGATGCCTGCATTGTGCTGTACACCAATGTGCAATGGTGCTCAGAATCTGACACATGCACATGGACAGGCAGTGGGCGTGGTGGCCTGTGGACATGTGTGTTGCTAGGGTTGGCATTCTGGCTCGGTGTGCCTCCTGCCCTCTGTGCATGTTTGTTGCATTGTGTGTATGCGTGTGTGTGTGTCCATCCACGTGGCATGTTAATCCTCATCCATCCCTAGTTGTATGTGTGCTCTGTGCCCTGCCACTTTGACGGCATGCACCCTGGTGTGTGTCCATTAGTGTTTGTGGGTTGTGCCTTAGCCACTGGTGGTTGCACATGGCCCCATAACTTACCTGGGTTGGTGGAAGTACTCCTCCGTGAAAGGTGTCCCGGCACAGCTATGCCAGCCGGAGCAGTCGGGGTCCCGCTCAGCCAAGGGGGGGGCTTCCCATCACCATCGTCACCGGTTTCCCTATCGTCCCCATCGCTGTCCCCCTTTTTGACCTGTATGGCTATCCCACATTCATTGGCCATGTTGTGCAAGATGCAACAGGCCAGGAATAGCCTGCAGGCCTTTGAGGGGCTGTACTGTAGGGCCACCAGAGGTGTCTAGGCAACGGAAATGTGCCTTCAGCATCCCGAACACCCACTCGATGACATTACGTGTGCTGGCGTCTGCCTCATTGTAGTGTTGCTGAGATGGGGTCACGGGCCACCAGTAGGGTGTGAGCAGCCAGGGATGGAGTGGGTATCCACTGTCACCTGTGTGTAGAGAGCGGAGGTTAGTTTTGTGATCAGCATCGCCCTATCCCAGGCCATGTAGGTCACTACCCATGCCACCTCTGGCCATGCCCCCCCAGGCTCTATGATTGTCCATGTGGTTTGCATACTCACCCACTAGGTGTCCAGTGGGGATGTCCCCACTCTCGAATCTGTGGCACAGTGCTGACTGGTGCCAGATGAAAGAATCATGTGCTCCCCCAAGGTGCATGGCACAGACATTGATTATGTGTCCCCTGGCATGGCACACCACCTGGCAGTTGATGCTGGCATAGCCCTTGCGATTTATGTATGCGGCCCCCTCGGGGCCAGGTGGTATACATATGGCCACATGGGTGCAGTCTATTGTCCCTAGCACGCCAGGCATACATGCTACCCTGTGGAACTCCTGTATGTTTGCTGTGCACCGCCGCTGTGTTGGGAAATGGATGTACTCTGCAGCATGTGGCAGCAGTGCGCTGAGAATTGGGTGAGGTGACGTGCGTGGCCGACTGGGTTATGCCTGTGGTGTCCCCAGTTGGTCTCTGGAAGTACCCGTGGCAAGCAAGCACATGCAGGCTGTTACCTTAGTCTCCACTGACAAGGCATGGCTCACGTGGTGGGTGCCTGCATCACATCACTGCACAGCTCACAGAGCCGCCTCAGAATTGCCCTATTCAGGTGGTACCGGCCCACAATCTCAGTATCAGTGTACAGCTCAAAGCTGGTGCGGGCTCGGTACTGTCTGTTGGGGGCATACTGCCAACGGGCCCTTCCATGTCCACGCCCTGCCGCCTGCCTTCTCACCCCTCATGATGGCCTCCATTTGAAGGTGGCACAGGCCACGCCCCTGGCTTGTGTTCGCCCCAGCAGCTGTTGCTGTATTCCCCGCTTTCCTGGCTGCTACTCCCTCACCGGGTACACCTGCCTGTGCTGGTCTCTGTGCTGTGGCTCCCCACACCTTCCCTGTGCCTGGCTGTTCAGAGTGCCCTTTCCCTGGCCTGCCCTGTTTATGCCTCCTGCCCTGTCTGTCTGGCTAGAGTTCTGCCTCATGTGGCTTCCCTGTAGCATTCTTGCACCTCTCCCTTGCTCCTTTTTATTTTGGCTCATTTCCTCTATGGCGCAACTTCCACTTGCTCCCCTATTGCGCATGGCGCAAGTCGTTGAATATCGCACTGCGCCATTTATGCATGGTTCCTCCCCCTTCAGTTGCGCATGCCTTCATTATCATTGCGCTGTTGCTCAGCATGATTTCGGGGGCGCAACTGCCTCCTGCTGAATATTGCAGAATGACGCAATTTTGGACTTGCGCAGGCATAACCCTATTGCGCATGGCTCAACTCTTTTGAATATCTGGGCCAGTGTCTCCACACCCCTTCTGTGAGTCATCTAGCTCCTCCTTTTAGAATATAAAATTACAAAAAATGATTTCCTATCAGGAGATATTTTAAATAAGGTGCCATCAGAATAAAAAAGACATTTCCTATATAAAACTCCTTAATTACACAAGTTTCCTTTGAACTTAGCAATACCACACTGGCACCAATGTGTTAAAAAGCTAACAGGAATCAGCCTAATGATGTCCTGTTTCTGAAGTCATAAAGTCACATTTAGTTTGCACTTCAAAAAGCTTAGGCATGTCATAAAAAGGTAATAAAATGCCATTCTGAAGGAAGTCATATAATTAAATGGTTTCTGGTCAGTTTAGATATCCTGTAGCTTCACTGAATCCTGGGGTGGGGCACCCAATGGAAGCACAGGCTGTCTTATGTGAGGTCACACATACTATATTTTATATCACAAATATTATACAATAATCATAACCAGCTGGCCAAGCATCACACCTTTCACAATGCTGATGGCATCACAATAGCTACATGCAGCACTGAAGACAGCAATTGGAATCAAAGAGAAACAGGCTATCTTATGTGAGACAATCACATACTATATTTTTATATTACAAATGTCATACAATAATCATAACCAGCTGGCCAAGTGTCACACTTCTCCCCACCTAGACTGAATTTGGGGGCTCTATCCCCAGCATGGGATGAGCTTCTCAAGTCAGTTCACTCCTCATATAGACGTGACAAGCCATCTGCATTCTGATTGTTCGCTCCAGCCCTATGCAAGATTGTCGTGTCATACACTTACAAGACTCCATCTTAATAGTCTACCATTAGTTTTTCCCATTTGTGTCAAACAAACCAGGGGGTTGTAGTCAGTTTGTACCTCAAAATGCTGCCCATAAAAGTATGGCTCTAACTTCCTTACGGCCCACAATATGGCAAGACACTCTTTTTCCAGAGTAGAGTAAGCCTGCTCCCTGGGAAGTAACTTTTTACTCAGGTACACTACAGGGTGATCTTTCCCTTGGTTGGATGTCTGACTCAGTACTGCCCCAATATCCACGTCTGAGGTGTCAGTCTGGACTATAAAGGGTCTGCTATAGTCAGGACTTGTCAACACAGGAGCACTGCACAGTGCCTCCTTCTGTCTGGTAAAGGCTTTTTCACAGGCTGGTTCCCAGGTAATTTTCTTAGGCATCTTTTTCTTTACCAGGTCAGATGGGGAGCAGCCAGGGCACTGTGATTGGGTACAAATTTCCTGTAGTACCCTGCTGTCCCCAGAAAACTCCTGACCTGCTTCTGTGTTTCTGGTTGGGGCCATGCCTTGATCACATCTATTTTTACTTGGTTAGGACAGAGCTGTCCCCAGCCTACAACATGCCTGAGGTATGCCACTTCAGCCAATGCCACCAGGCACTTCTCAGATTTGACAGTGAGCCCAGCCCTCTGTATCCTGCCCAGCACTTCCCTAAGGTGGGACAGGTGTTCCTCCCAGCTGGCACTAAAGATGGCAATGTCATCCAGGTACGCCACAGCATACTTCTCAACACCATTTAACACCTGGTTCACCAGCCTTTGGAAAGTGGCCAGGGTGTTCCTCATTCCAAAAGGCATTACTTTAAATTCAAATAAGCCTATTGGAGTGATGAAGGCCGACCTCTCCCTAGCTCTGTCAGTTAACTTTACCTGCCGATACTCCTTTGTCAGGTCAATAGTCATAAGGTATGTCGCTCCTCCCAACTTGTCCAGGAGTTCATCCATCCAGGGCATCAGGCGGGTGTCTGATGTCATGACTGCATTCAGTCCATGATAGTCCACACAAAAATGAGTTCAGCCATCTGGCTTCAGCACAAGGACTACGGGTGAGGCCCAGGGGCTGTGGGATCTCTGGATTACCTCTAAATCCAGCATTTCCTCCACCTCCCTCCTAATGTCCTTTTGGACAGCCTCTGACATCCGATATGCTGTCTGCTGTACGGGTGTCTGTATCCCTATCTCCCATATCGTGCGTCACTAGGGGGTTAGTCCAGGCTTGGTGCTTAAACAGTGGGGCAAGTCTATTGAAACCTCCTACTTACTTACTGGATCTTGTCCTGGGCCAGCTGGGGTGGCAATTTAACTGCCTCCATAGAGGACTCCCACTTGCTTTCTTCCAGAAGTCTGGAAGGAGTCTCCTTCATCCGTCCCCTCCCAAAACACCATGTCAGCCGAATTAGCATATGGTTTCATCATGCTGACATGGTACCTTCTTTCTGTATGCCTTCTGTCAGGTAACTGTATGACATAGGTCACATCATTCACCTTTCTAACTACTTTGTATGGTCCTGCCCACTCAGCCTGCAGCTTGTGTTTCAGACGGGGTAAGGACCATGGCTTCCTGACCCACCGTGTGATGAGCTGAAGCTCTGCCTCTGTGGTTGTACCACACTTTTTATTCCTGGTGGGTAGCTGCCAGGTTGCTCTGGGCTGTCCCCATAAGCTCCTTCAACCTTTCCCTAAACCTAAGGATGTAATCCACATGGGAGTTACGGGGTGGTGTGCTTGCCTTCCCAGTTCTCCCTGACTAAGTCTAGGGGCCCATGTACCCGGCGTCCATATAAGTGCTCAAAGGGGAAAAATCCTGTTGACTCTTGGGGCACCTTCCTGTTTGCAAACAACAGGTGGGGAAGGTATTTCTCCAAGTCCCTACCATACTTTTCAGCAAACACTTGGAGCATTGACTTCAGGGCATTGTTAAATCTTTCCACAAGCCCATTGGCATGCAGGTAATAAGGTGTCATGCACCTCTGCTCCACCCTGCACTCTCCCACAAATATTTCATCAGGTCCAGCATGAAGGAACCCCCTCGATCAGTGATAACCTCCCTTGGAAACCCAACACAGGAGAAAATCCCAAGTAAGGCATCTGACACTTTGTCTGTCTTCAGTGAGGACAGGATGACTGCCTCTGGATACTGGGTGGCATAATCCACCACAGTCAGGATGAACCTCTTCCCAGAGGAGCTGGGGGATATCTAAAGGCTCCACAATATCCATTCCCACCCTCAGGAATGGCTCCTCCACTATGGGCAATGGAATTAGGGTGGCTTGGGTTTTCTTACCCACCTTCCCTATTTCTTGGCACCAGTGACAAGACCTGCAATACTCCTTCACTTGCTGGGCAAAGTTGGGCTAATAGAAATTCTGGGCCAACCCCTGTGTAGTGCACTTGATTCCCAGATAACCAGACAAGGGAATATCATGTGCTGTCTTGAGCAACTGCTCACGGTACCCCTGGGGAACAACAAGCTGCCTGCCTATCATCCCTCCCTCTATCTTGGCACTCTGAGTATACATCAGTCCATTTTCCCAGTAAACATTATGTTTTCCGTCACCTTCCTGTGCTCCATCAGAGTCTGCCCAAACCCTCAGCTTCTCCAGAATAGGGTTACTTTTCTGAGCAGCTGCAAACTCCTTACACATTCCCAAGGCATGGGACAGGTCCCCTTCTGTCTCTAAACCAGGGTCCCTAGCTCTAGTGTCAGGGCACTCCAAATCACTGTCATCCCTAACCCTCTGACAATGGGTCACTCCTCCTTCTTCAGAGTAACCCTCCATAGCTGTTTGGTTAACTGCTACTGGGGAAATTTCTACCCCCCTTTCATTAGACTCCATATCAGGAGACACAAGCTGGGGAACCAGCCTCCCAGTGGTTTCCACAGTGGCTTCTATGGGGTCCAGGGAACCAATTTCTGCTTCCCACTTGGCTATGGGTAACCGAACACCATCCCTGTTTGAGATTGTTGCCAAGGATGGCATCAACCACTAAAGTTTTGTCTGCAGCCACCTGTTGCACAGTTCCCCCTGTTTCACCCCAGTCTAGGAGAACACTAGTGAGTGGCAATGTTTTCTCCTCCCCAGTGAAGCCTTGTACAGTTACAAATTTATTGGGTATAAGATGACCACGCTCTTCCAGATCCCCTTTTACCAGTGTGAGGGATGCCCCTGTGTCCCTTAACCCTAGTGTCTGTACACCATTCACCATGACTGGGTGCATGTGTTCCCTCATGTTCACAGGCATGCTTCTAGGGACACACAAACAACCCACTTCTTTCCTAGCCCCCTGTTGCATATTGCATGTCCTTTTGGGACACTGTCTGGCAATATGCCCAGTTTCTTTACAAACCCAACATTCGTTTCTTTTCTCAGAGAAATCTTTTCTTTGAAACCTGGGACTAACTGGTTTTGGTGGAGACAGTGAGGGTTTTTACTGCCCTGAAGGTGTGCTTTTCCCTTTCTGCACTGCCACACCTGCCCCATTTGCTCACAGAGGAGGTCTGCTCTTGGCATAGCAGTCTGAGAGTTCAGCAGCCTCTTGCACTGTTTTGGGATCTCGGTCCTTCAGCCAGATTTTCAGCTCTGCTGGGCATGCCCAAAAAAACTGTTCTAACAACGTAGCATTTTCAATTTTATCTATAGAGTTTGCTTCAGTTCCTTCCCACCAATGTTTTAAACACACTGACATTGTTTCATGGCTAGCTCCTCGTTTCTCATGTCAGGGCTTCTCCTGAGCTTACAGAATTTAGCTCTGTATGCTTCTGCAGTTAAATCAAACTTTTTTTAAAAAGTGCAGCTTTAAGTTTGCTGTAATCATTACTGTTCTCATTGTCCATTTGACACAATGCATCCCAAGCTTTCCCGGTAAGTAGCGGGGATAGCTGGAGGCTCCAGGACCCTCTAGGAATTTTTGCCTGACTACTAACATTTTAAAAAGAATTTAAAAAGGCATCCATATCCTCCCCCTCTTTAAATTGAGCTATCAATTTGGAATTTAATTTGTAACCCAGTCCTGTAGTTCCAGTTAAACCCAAGCCACTTACCTGCTCTGGTGCTGGTGGTTGGAGTTGTAGCTTCTCCAGTTCATGTTGCCTCTGGCACTCATGCTCCTCTTGGTCTGCTTCTCGCTGTTCAAGCACCCTGTTCTCCTCTGCAGGTCATTTCTGTTGCTCCACTTCTCACTGTTCTCGCCCCGCCTCTCACCATTCTCGTTCAGCCTCCCTCTGGGACTCCAACTCCATTCTCGCAACTCAATCTGCAGCCTGATTGCTTCTAGCTCCAGAATGCTGGTGACACTCCCTGCTGCTGTGACCCTTGGCGCACTGGCCCTGCTGTCCTCCTCACTGTATCTGGACACTGCACTGGTGCTACAAAAAATGATTTCCTATCTGAAGGTATTTTAAATAGGTGCCATTAGAAGAAAAATACATTTCCTAAATATAACTCCTTAATTACACATGTTTCCTTTGAACTTAGCAATACCACACTGGCACCATTGTGTAAAAAGCTAACAGGAATCAGCCTAATGATGTCCTGTTTCTGAAGTCATAAAGTCACATTTGGTTTGCACTTCAAAAAGCCTAGGCATGTCATAAAAAGGTAATAAAATGCCATTCTGAAGGAAGTCAGTTAATTAAATGGTTCCTGGTCAGTTTACATATCCTGCAGCTTCACTGAAACCTGGGGGGGGGCACCCATGGAAGCACAGGCTGTCATATGGAGACAATCACATGCTATATTTTTATATTACAAATATCATACAATAATCATAACCAGCTGGCCAAGAGTCACACCTTTCACAATGCTGATGACATCACAATAGCTACATGCAGCACTGAAGACAGCAATTGAAATCAAAGAGAAACAGTTCAGAAACAATTAAAGCAATCTAGCTATCAGAGAAATGATGCGGCTGACTGAGGCAGCTAGAACATTTTAGCTAGAACATTTCTAATGTAGATGAATAGACAGATACTTTATTAGAAGTGTAGGGTCTGCAAGGTAAGTTGGGACCTTGCGTCATAGTAAAAACAAAAACACGGTAGTTATCAGTGTGCTAGACTGAGTTGGGGGAAGGGAACTACTAATCATCCTTGCAGTTAGCTGGATCAGGATAGATGTAAACTGGGGGGGGGTGCTGGAAATGGAAGTGAAGTAGTTGTCTGCATTTAGACTTCCCTAACCTTCTTACAAGAGCACTGTTAAAGGAAAACTCCATGTTAAAATCAGAAAAAGGTATATAGTATTCCTTTTGTCTGTGTTATAACCTCTTCCTAGTGTTTTTTATTTCCTCTGGCTGTGACAGTTGTTTTTTCTAACTTTTCCTGGTTGTTTTATTGACCCTGTAGGTTGCCATTCTGGTTTCTTTTATGGCCTCTTGTCCCAGACAATCTTCCCAGAGTGCCTTTTGGTGTGATGTCCATCCACCCTGCAGGAGGCCAGTGTCTTGTTACAGGGACAGTCAGAGCTCAGCCAGAGAGAGAATACTTCTTCCAGAGAAGACACACTGCTAGATTATGGGTGACTGTAATCATTATTATTTTTTGATATTGGTACCTTGTCCTGCTATGTTACAACCTATAAGGTGATGTTCAATTTTTCTACTTAGTACTGGTGCAAAAACTGAAAGGGACTGAGAGGAATAGCCAGATGAGTTCAGACACAACCACTGTAAACAGTGACATGATTAAAACACACACACACACACAGAAGAACATAGTAGGACAAGGTACCAATATTAAAAAATAATAATGATTACACTCACCCAAAATCTAGCAGTGTGTCTTCTCTGGAAGAAGTATTCTCTCTGTGGCTGAGCTGTGACAGACCCTGTAACAAGTCACTGGTCTCCTGCAGGGGCAATTAGACATCACACCAAAGGAGAAGGCAGAAGAAGGTAAGAGCATAAAAGCAAGAAGAAACCGTTCATACAAGTGGAAACTACTTATTGAGGGGCTAGGAGGTAACATCCTATCTAGGTTAAGGGTACAAAGGATGGTAGCAAACAAAAAGGGGGACAATTAGAAACACTCCACCTAGAGTAAGGGTACAAAAGTATTACCCGATGACACAGTGAGAGTAGGAATTAGGAATGTTGGGAGTCTTGAAGTGCAGTAGTTGTAGGGCAGCAGTTTTCAGAGAGACCTTCGGGAGGCTGCGATGCAGCCCTATCTGCATGCACCTCTCTGGGAAAAGGGAGGAGGTTGCCAGACTCCAGACCATTGGCTAGGATTGAGAGGACCTCATACTCACCCAGGGAGCACTGCATCTGCCACTGTTACCTCTAAAGATGCCAGGAAGGAGGAATAGCTGGACTGTGCTGGGCTCCAGAAGAGTAGGGGTGGTGGGCCAGGGCACATTTCTTAGTTGGTACCACTACATAATTCTTGCACTGCTCTGGCAGGATGGGACTGCCAGGAGGAGGCACCATGTTATTGGCCAGGAAGGATGTGGGGTCCTCCATAGTGGAGACATATGAACACATGCAAGCATATGAAATTGTGAAGAAGAAACAGGCCATAATGGTCTATCAAGTCTGTAGAGTGTTCTGTTCTGTGGATCAATATGTGGAAAAGTAAGAAAAGACCTAATACACACTCATTTGTATGCTGCAAACTGCATGGGCAATGCCAGCAACAGTCCAAAATTCAGTTTTACAAACACACACAAGAAGTGGATAGGCAAACTGGAGATCAGGTAAATGGTTCTCAGATTTGCATTCAACACACTCTTTCTCCACCAAGTGGAAGGACCCTACCCAATTGTCAGCAAGCTCAGTCCAGCAGTCTATCAAATTAGACTCATGCACAACAACAAATAGACTGACAAATGGTTACATGCAAACCAGTTGAAACTGTATAAAGGAGTATAATTACTTTTCCTCATCCCATTGGGTGGAATAGTACTAACCTTGCTAATGTCTGATTTTCCTTTTCAGATACACTGACAAGATGGCTATCTTGTTCCATTTTCTCCTCATTTCAGGAGTAATCCCTGCATCCAAGGCATGGTAAAGCACATCCTTCCTCATCTTGATCCACCTGCAACTACCCCAGAGGAGTCTCCATCAATGTCCCTGACAATTTGATTATAGTTCAGGAAGGTTCAGATACAAACCTCACTGCCTCGGTTGTTGTCTCTGATAAATCTACCCTACAAATTGGTGGCAAACCAAATCTCAAGGACAAATACTCCCCATGGCCAAACTCTCCAAGGGAATTTTCCATTGATGGCCCAATGCAAAATCATCCCCAAATGGTACCTTGTCCTTGCACCAAACCTCTCTTAGACACTCAGGTTTATATAACATTACTGCTTTAATTAACCCCTCATATTGGGATGCACTTTCTAAGGATTCTGCCAGGAAATGTTATCCCATACACAACATGGCCTCAGCTGCCATGTATTTATCTGTGTTACCCTTCCACTGGGAAACAACTTTTGGAATGTCCAAAACAAAACCCTGGTCCTCGTAGTGGTCTCACAGCCACCACTTTACCTGGCTCACTTATTAATAACTTACAATAAATGCATATACCTGTACTGTTTAACTTGACTTACTGGAACATGAAAGAATTTGGTATGTGTCATACTACTGACACATCATTATTTTATAATACTTTGTTACTTGATAGCTTATCAGCTTTTCAAATTCGTAATCAAGACCATATTGCCAGGGTACATACACCGAGCATAGAGGCAATTTTAGGAGAAACCTTTCTCAAAAGGATGATCAAAGTCATAAAAGAAACATGTGACACATCAGATGTCACTGGTGCCACAGGCACCGTCACTGGTCTCTTTGGTACTACAATGTCTATCTGGAATAAGGCAGACATTGCTACTATCAAAGCACATTCACAGAAGTTTGAAGCTGATATGATCAACGACATCATACCCCCATTATTGCATGGTGTGGATGGCCTTAGTCAGGAAGAAAGATACACTGTAGATAATATGCATGACATTGCTAAGGCATTTTCAGACTCTAAAGAAAAGATTAATGCCCTTATTGCACAGAACAATAAGGAGGCAGATAAGTAATACATTGCCTGTGAAATATTATGTTCTGCCTATGGGTCATATATTATCACTACCATCAACAATCTCTTCCGTGATCTGCAATCTGGAAGAATCCCTGATATCATGTATGATAGACATACAGTATCTCTAAATGGTACTGCCCTCACTGCAAATCCCCTAACTGTGTTGCCATGTGTATGTTATAATCTGTTTCTATTCCTGTTTCACTGCTAGGAATTGGGATTTGGAACCAGTCACCCTAATACCAACATACTAACATACTATTTGCCCGCAGATTAGGCCTTACTGTCTATCGAGTCTGCTCGAACCTCAGATCCCTAGTTGGGTGCAGAGCCCCCCTTGTGTTCAGAAACCCTATCATCCATTCCCACCCCCCTGGGCCAGGCCATCATCTGATACATCCACTTTCTGTGTCTGTCCCACCATCTCTTGAAGCCCTCCACTGTGGATCTCTGACCCAGCTCACTAGGCAGTGCATTCCAAGGGTCCACCACCCTCTCAGTGAAAAACCTCCTCCTCTTCCCCCCCTCACCCTTCCACCTTCCAAATTCAAACCATGCCCTCTGGTGATACCTACCTGCTTTAGTCTAAAGATCCTCTCCATGTTTACCCTATTTATTCCCTTGAGGTACTTGAAGACCTCAATCATGTCCCCCTGTCTCTCCTCTGCTCCAATGAAAACAGGCAGAGCTCCTCAAGTCTGTCCTCATACATCAAATCCCCTAGCCCTTGTATCATCTTTAGTTGCCCTCCTCTGTGCTCTCTCAGGAGCTGTATGTCCCTCTTTAAGTGTGGTCTCCAGTACTATACACAGTACTCAAGGTGTGGTCTAACCAGTCCATTGTACAGCTGCAGAATCACTTCCTTGCTCCTAGAGGTGATCCCCCTTACGATGCATCCCAACATCCTGTTCACCTTGCTAGCCACTCTCCTGCACTGCTCAGAGTTATTCATACATGCATCCACCATGACCCCTAGGTCTTTTTCCCCTATTGAGGCCTCCAGCGCCTCCCCTCCCAGGGTGTATCTGTGTTTAGGGTTTCCCCGCCCAAGATGCAACACCTTGCACTTGGTGATATTGAAATTTAATTTCCATGTGTGAGCCCAGCTTTCCTAATACTTGTCCTTGTTTTACTTCTAAGAAATGTTCCATTAAGGATACTATGTTTGTGTCTTTTACTGTTTCTTTACCACATTTTGATGCCAGTACAGCTATATTTGATAAACTAGCATCTGTACACTCCATTGGGCACCTTGATGACAACATCTACAGAGAACGCCTCAACTTGCCACCTCTTCTGGTTTTCCATCCTCTTCTGGACGCATGGGTCTCACCACACATGGACTGTTGTGCTAAGAAAGGTATATTTATTTGTGACATATTCTATGTTATTAAACCTGTATGTGGATATTCCCAGACAGCATCAACTGGTCCTTTTCCATGGACGATGACATCACCACCAATGGCACAGAATACCAGGACTCAACATCTGCTCCAGATGCTTCTCGATTATACCAGCCTTACTGGAAGGAGCTTTATCACCTGCCAACATGGATTTCCAACCAGATTTACACTTGCCCAGTACAACTACAAAAATGGAGACTGCCTACTGTGAAAATGCAATATAATTTGGATGGTGAATTTTGTGTGGTAACTAATTTTAAGCAATTTACTTATGGCAATGAGATATGTGTTATTGCTGAACCCAATTGTTGTTTTGTTCCTCACCAGACCACTATTATTGGGCACACATTCATCACCCCTGTTCTCTTTGTGGAACCAGATATCATTGATGGTAACCCTGATTATCTCCTTACTCTTTCAGAGTATTTACCTTACTTTAATGTACACATTGATCCTCTGACTTTAACGCTGAAGTCACTTTTGAAACAAAAAGACACCCACCTCATCCACATCAGCAATAATATGACCAAAGCAAATGAAGCAATATTTGATCTTATTAATGATGGTGATTTTAATAGTGCACTTACTAATACTTGGTTAGAGATTACCTTTAAAGGTTTTGTTATTATACAAGCATTTTTGATATTTTTCCTTATCATTATACTTTGCTGCCTCCGGCGAATACTCTGTCTGCTCCGTGAGCAGCTGGAGTTCCGTTACAAGGCTCATGCATTGGGTTTGTAAATGACACCTGCTCTTTCTCCACTTCCCTTTTTTGTGTTGCCCTTCTGAGGCAACTAAGGAGAATGTTACATGAGGTCCCTGAACCCTAATTGATACCCCAGAGGTATACTGCAGACAGCTAGCATTCATGTATATGTTATACTAACATATAGGGTTAAGGACATCTACCGCACAACAGTAAATGTCAGGGTATGTATGTATATGTTTGCTATATGCTTTATTTTAATATACATATGTATTTCTTGCTCACAAGATGCTAGGACACTTGTGTCCTTGTAGTGTTATGATATATGAGTTGGCATTGCCATCTTCTGATGATTTGTATTACTACATGGCTAGGTACAAACTGTACTTCTTTGTTTCTACAAAGTGATGACTATAACAAAATTGTATAATGTTATCTAGGACTGAGGCTCCTCTGATGTAGCCAATAGGGCTCACCTCTGTAATTAGAAGTGTTTCTATCTTACAGCAACTATGGTAACTATCTTAGGTACTGTATATAATGTAAGACATTACGCTTCTTCTCCTCGGAGACCCCTGAGATTTCTACACTCCTCAAGGTATGGGAATGCATAGCATTGTCTCCCAGTTCCTAATGGTAAGAACTGCTTAGGAACTGTGATTTTCCTTTTGATAGTAATAAACAAGATTTATTACTCTTATGCAATGTGTTTGTAATTCATTGCATTCCCATTATTGCCAAGAACATGAGAGTGAAGTTTAGACCTCCTGACAAAGTGAAAAGAGGAAGACTAGGGGAGGAATGTAAGGTCAAGAAGGGAAGGTGGGTATTTGTGCAGAGTAATTTTGTTCAGTGTTCACAAAGGAAGGAGAAGGGGAAGTGCCACACAAAAACAAAAGGAGCTTTGGTGGAAGGGAGGTAAACACTAGCCCTTTTTCAGAGGAGAGAGTCCTGAAGGGTATCACAAATCTGAAAGTGAACAAAGGGATGGGGCCAGATGGGGTGCATGCAAGGGTATTGAGAAAACTCAGGGAGGTATTACCTGCACCTCTGACAGTCCTATTTAACAGTTCATGGGAAACAGGAGTGATTCCAGAGAATTGGAAGAGGGTAGATGTAGTCCCACTTCACAAACGTGGTAGCAGGGAGGAGTCTGACAACTATAGGCCAGTCAACCTGACTTCAGAGGTGGGAAACTAATGGAACACTGCTGAAGGAAGGATTGCAAGTATCTTGTATCCAATGCGTTATGTGACCTGAGGCAGCATGGATTCACAGGGCGGGGAAGGTCATGTCAAACAAATCTGATAGATTTCTTTGACTGGGTTTCCAAGGGAAATACATCAGGGTCAAGTGGTGGATGTGGCCTACCGAGAGTTCAGTAAGGCTTTCAACACTGTTCCATATAGGAGACTCATAAGGAAGCTTGGCAGCTTAGGGGTGGGTCCAAAGGTGGTAAATTGGGTAACAAATTGGTTAAGTGACAGGTAACAGAGAGTAATGGTAAACAGAGCTCACTCTGGAGAAGGTAGGGTGACCAGTGAGGTGCCTCAGGGCTCAGTACTGAAATTGGACCTCTTTAATGTAAAGTATATGCAGAAGAGCTGGAAGGGAAGGTCTGCCTCTTTGCTGATGACACCAAAAT
This sequence comes from Neoceratodus forsteri, assembly GCA_016271365.2. Lineage (NCBI taxonomy): Eukaryota > Metazoa > Chordata > Ceratodontiformes > Ceratodontidae > Neoceratodus > Neoceratodus forsteri. The sequence goes on from CM028130.1 coordinate 869,455,148, forward strand.
CTGCAATAGGGTAGAGACTCCTGGGGTGCATGGAAAGGATTAGCAGAGGCCTGAGAAAACTTGAAGAGTGATCAAGGTAATGACAGCTGGGTTTCAATACAAAATGTGCAAAATAATACACTTATAGCACAGAAACCCATGGGCAGAGTACAAAATGGGTGGAGTGGTACTGATGACCAACAAGCAGGAAAGACACTGGGGGTAATAATACTGAATGAGCTAAAGATGGCCAGGCAGTGTGACAAGGCAGTTGGGGGGGGGGCTAGTGGGATGCTGGGGTGAGTAAGGAGGGGTATTACCAGCAGAAAGAGGGAGATGCTGTTTCCTCTATGTAGATCACTAGTGAGACCCTAGCTAGAGTTCTGTGTCCAGTTCTGAAGGCCACATCTCTGGAAGGACACAGACAGAGTGAAGGCTATCCAGAGGAGGGAAACTAAAATGGTGCAGGGTCTGCATAAGAAGCCCTACAAGGAGAGACTAAAGGACCTCAATAATACACCCTGGGAGGAAGGAGATGGGGACTATGATAGAGACCTTTAAATACCTCACAGCAGTAAATAAGGTACAGGAGGGGAGTACTTTTCAGATAAAAAGATGCTCACGGACAAGAGGCAAGCAAAAAGCTGGAGGGGGTAATTTTAGGAGAGATGTGAGGAAGTACTTCTTCACAGAAAGAGTAGGAGATGCCTGGAACATTCTTCCTGCAGAAGTGGTAGGGTGAAAACAGTGGTGGGGTTTAAGAATGCATGAGATAAGCATAAGGGAATTTTAGTGGAAAGTGTGTTTGTGGGGGAGCTGGAGATTAAGTAGTCTGCGGTGACACTATAGGAAGAGAAAAAATGAACAGACTGGGTGGACCTAGCATCCTTATCTGCCATCATGTTCCATGTTTCTATAGTTCAATCTTCATGCAAACAGCAAATTTAATAGCTATAACTGGTAAACTGATGTATAAATCCAATATGAAGCCTAACTCAAAATATGCAGTTTATCATCACTAGTGAAGGGCAAGACTTTCATAACTCATTCATGGTTCTACCTCTTGTGATTTATGCTCCTGCCCTCTTACACAAGAAGATAAAGGCCCGATTCTCAAGCTCTAAGACTGATGCAGGTGCCTGCATCAAACATGAATGACTCAAGTGGCACCTTGAGTCAAAAAACAGATTTCCTATTCTGAAACACAGGCGGCATCAGAATGGGGAGCCTCTGCACTGAAGTGGCAGTGCACCACACTTGTGACCTACTTCGGGGTGCACCAGGTCACAAGGGGGCTTGCACCATGGCAGGGCTGCAACATCCCCTTTTTTGAGGTTCTACATCAGCAGAATGTGGCATCATAGTGCACTGTAACACAGCAGACAGCACGATGGTACAGTGATGCAGACATCACTGTACAGTCATGTAGTTTGTTGTGTTACAGTGCATATGATGCCTCATTCTGCTGATGTATCAATGGTCCCACCTTTATTGTGTTTTTTAGGGTTGAAAATGTACATACTGTCAGGGTACTTGTCACTGTACATTGTAGTACAGTACCGTGGACATGCTGGCATTTACAAAAGTTATCACGCTGTATCCGCACCCTGCGGGTGGCAGTTCAGTAATAGTCTGTCACAGCTCTCCCCTGACTCATCCTCTGCCACCCCCATCCCTTATCCCTTATGACCCTGGCCCCTCCTAATGAGAGGGTTTTACCCCGCCACCATTGTGTCACCACTAGTGTTGCACCTGGCAGAGGGGCGGATCCCTGCTGCAATTTCTGCAGGTGCGCCAACTGTTTGCCGCTGTGAGCGATGTACAGCAAACCCAGGGACTTTTGCACTAGGACCCTAGTTTTTACAGAATTGGGCACAAGGTCCCTGGCACAGCCTGAGTTTGTCACATCCCTGGAGCAATGCAATTTGCATCACTGCAAGGGATCTTCGAGAATCGGGCCCATAGTGTATATTTTGAATCAGCCTATTGCATATCTCCTATTTATCATGCTATCAAACTTCCATATACATATTTATTTAGAAGTTTAATGTCACAGTCACTTTCCTTGCCTTTCGCAGAATACAGCCAGTCAGAGATTAGCTTTCACAATGCTTATGACATCTCAACAGGCAGTGCAGCACTGAAGCCAGCAGTTCAAATCATTAATAAACAGTAAAACATCACCCTAAAAGCTGATCATAAAAGTTGTAATTATTTAACTGATATTGTATAAATCAAATGCACAATGGCTTGAATCAAAATTCGCAATTTATCTCCACTTGTGTGGGGGCAAGACTTTCATAACTTACTTGTACCTTTGCCGTTCATGAGTTCTGGTCTTGCCTACTCAGAGTTGGAGGTAAATTGCGTATATTGAGTCAGGCCATTGCAGGTTCCATTTAGCTCTATAATATGCAACCTAGTCCAGCACAAACTTTGGGAAGGCATAAAAATGCAATCAGTACCATCGATATACTATATATCAGAATGGCTCCATTTTTTTATTTATTTCAAAGTTTTGACCAAGAAGGCATGCTGAGCTCTAAAACAGATAGTTTCCACATGCATCCTGGTGATGTGTTAGTTGGTAGCAATAAGTCCCACACAGAAAGCCAAGGCTCAAGTCCAACACTGAGATTTAGTATGAAGGGGTTCTGTAATGTAGTAGTATTAGTAGTAGCAGTAGTAAAAATCATTATTTTTCAACAGGATCAGATGGCACAATACACCATTAGGACTACAGTCTTATTTAACAGGTGTTCCTGAGATTAAGATTAACAAAATTCCTTAATTACATAAAAACAAGTTACATTTCTTCGTTACATTCAAAAACATCATCACATTTAAATACCAGAAATAATGTCAGAGGTGCTATCCTCTAGATCAGATGTTAAACCAAGGTGACAGTCCCATCCTCTCATATCATATGTGGTCATCCAGGTGGGTGTGAAAGATCCCTTGGCACTTTTTGTAGGGGTAGTACGTAAGGTTTTGTTTACTGTTCTTTACATTGCTTATTTTTTGCATTGCTGAACGAAAATGTGCTCTGTTATTGTGTAGCTTCTCCTTGTCAAATTTCTTGTATTAATGTTTGCACTATCAATGTAATGCGCTTCCCGGGTCATCCCTGAAAAGGGACTGTCTTGTCTCAGAAGGTCTACTCAGTTACCAAAATTCAATAAAAATAGAAAATAAATATTTATTTTTTAGAAACTGGAACTGGGAGAGCATGCTGTGCCGAGGTTTGTTTATTATGTGCAACCATGGGGCAGGCTGGGGTTACAGTGTAAAAGCAAAACAGTAACAATACAGTTAAAAGAAAACTACACCCTCACATCTTGTAAATTTTATTTGTTCATGTCAACAGACAACTCTTCCTGTAGCTGTTGGTAATATACACGTTTGCTTTACTTTGTTTTCACTGTTCATGCTAGTCCCTTGTAAGTACCTTGGAGGTCTCCGTTTTATGGTTGTTAAAAGCTCATGACCGCTGCATTAGCATACGAGAACAGGATGTCACAGCACCCATTTATACCATGTATCTCTATGCTGAAAGTACAAATATCCTGAAAAAACTCTCTGGAAATGCACAAATTGAATGCAATTTAAAGAGAAAACCCTGCATTGCAACTCAGACCATTTGCAAAGCTAACTAAAGGTAAATGCGAATTCACACCTTGCTGCAACTTGTTTTGTTGAACTATCATTAAGTAGACAGACATACTGTGGAGTCAAAAATGCTGACACATCATGTTCTCCTATACTAATGCAGCTCTCAGGGCAATGAGATTTTAACATCCAGAAAATGGAGATCCCCAGGATAGTTACAGGAATAGTATGAACAGGTAAAATAAAGTAAAGCAACCACATACATCCCTAACACCTACACAAAAGAGTTGTCTGTTCATATGGAAACAAAATTTACAAGAAATGAGGGTGTAGTTTGCCTTTAAATAAACAGCCGAAAGCCTGCTATTACGCGGAGAGGAGAGTGCAGTTTGAGTTCCTAAAAAAAAAATGGCATACAAAATATAGCAGTATGAAAACATCAGCACAAACACATTTAAATGCCAACATTCATATATTGTTGTAAATAATCTTCACTTCAGATTTAGGTGCAAGTTGAAATTGCTTCAAAAGATTTAAGTTGACAGATCTGGGGTGACAATGTATTTGACTGGGCAACATTGAATTAAATTGTCACTGATCCTTATTTGTTGTTTGCTTCTGGGACATTTAACCCATGGGGCCCAATTTTCAAAGGCCTTAGAGGGATGTAGGGTGCCTGCATCAAAGTTTTCTGATGAAGTGGCACCTTGCATCAAAATACATCAGGGCTATTCAGAAAGCAGCCTGTGTCAAATGCAGGCTGCATGCGCCAAAGGGGCTTGTGCCAGCCTTACACACAAAAAGGGGCTCTGACATGGCGCTAGGGGGCTTACAGCAGACACAAGTGGCCACAACCCCTTAATAAACATTCTAAAAACTCCCCCCAGAGGACAACTGTCTAAGTACCATTAGACCAGCCGGGGCTGATCTAAGTGTATGTAGTTGTCCTCCGGGGATTGCGTCAATGTGACACGGTCCTGTAGTAAATGCCCAGCCCCAAATCCCCAATCCCCAATATAGTAGCCCTGTAGTGTAGTGGTCCCCCCAGCCTCAGCCCTAATTCCCATGCACTATGGGACTACTATATTCATTTATACATAGGGATTGGGGCAGGGGGACTGTTACACTATGGGGCTACTATATACATACTGGGGGGGCTGCTACTATGGGGCTACTATATTCATTAATACCTGGGGATCAGGAATTGGGGCTTGGGGCCCTAGCCTGAGCACCTATCCATGGTGCTATGTGCCACAGGTGTCTGACGACTTGGTGGCAAACCTTCCTGATGCACCCTCTGTTTGGTGTAGGGCCAGGTTTGCTGCAAGCCATGGGTCTTTGATACCGGGATCCTACCCAATAGAGAATCGGGTGCAGGGTCCCGGGTGCACTGGCAGTTGTCGCTAGCCACCTTTGGCACAGCTTGTACTGACCTTTTGAGAATCTGGCCCATGATGTGGAACTGGGATAGGTAACATAGGTAATGTACATGTTAATTGAGCCATAGATCCATATGAAGCTTGCCTTTTACACAAGGGTGTAGCCCTGGATACCCATTCCTCTGCAATAAGTATCCAATCTAGTTTTGAATATAGACCTAGTACTACTGCCAATAACTTCAGTTGGTATTCAGTTCCATAAACTGATAATCCTCTGACTACACCACCCAGCTTATTTCTTAGTTCTACTAGTTCTCCTTTGAGTTGTAAGATATGGGATCTAGTGCTATCGTTTGCTCCTGAAGTTCTAAACATAGGCAATCCCATAGGTCATTATTTGAAAAAGCCCTATAGAGAAAGCACATATCCCTTCTTAATCTAATTTCTGCTCAGTATTCACAAAAGAGGAGGAGGGGGAGGTGTCTAATCCAATTAACAGAAGCACTCTGGATAGGTGGGTCGATCCCAGTCCTTTCATAGAAGAAAGAGTTCTGAAAGAACTCCTAAAACTGAAGATGGACAAAGCAATGGGGCCTGACACAATTCACCCCAGAATTCTAAAAGAATTAAGGGGAAAACTAGTGAAACCACTGACTACCCTTTTTAACAAATCATGGGAGGATGGTGTGGTACCTGAGGAATGGAGGAAGGCGGATGTGATTCCCCGTCACAAAAGTGGGAGCAGAACAGAGGCAGGAAACTACAGACCTGTCAGTTTGACCTCTGTGGTAGGGAAAGTGATGTAATCACTTCTGAAGGAAAGAATTGTTGAGTACCTAGAGGCCAGTGGGGCACAGGACCCAAGGCAGCATGGGTTCACAGTGGGAAGGTCATGTCAGATGAATCTAATGGATTTCTTTGACTGGGCAACAAAAGTAGTAGACCAGGGAGGGGCTGTGGACATGGCCTACCTAGACTTTAGCAAGGCATTTGACACAGTCCCACACAAAAGATTAATAGTCAAATTAACCAGCCTGGGATTGGGTCCCAGGGTGGTAGCCTGGGTAAAACATTGGCTGGACAACAGGACACAGAAGGTAATTGTAAATGGAGTCCACTCTGAAGAAAGAGGGGTTACTAGGGGGGTACCGCAGGGTTCAGTACTGGGTCCAGTCCTTTTTAATGTCTTTACATGTGACATTGCAAAGGGACTGGAAGAAAAAGTATGCCTCTTTGCAGATGACACAAAGATTCACAACAGGGTTGATACACAAGGAGATGTGGAAAGGATGAGAAGGGACTTGGCAAGGTTGGAGGAATGGTCAGAAGTAAGGCAGCTTGGATTCAATGCAAAGAAGTGCAAAATAATGCACCAGGAAACAAAAACCCAGGAGAAGAATACACAATGGGGGGGGAGGTAGTAACAACAACAAAAATGGAAAGGGACCAGGGGTAATCATATCAGATGACCTTAAGGTTAGCATGCAATGTGAGAAGGCAGTAGGGAGGGCTGGGGGGATGCTGGGATATATAGAGAGAGGCATCACCAGCAGAAAACAGGAAGTTATCATCCCTCTGTACAGACAGTTGGTGAGACACCATCTGGAGTACTGCATCCAGTTCTGGAGACCTTATCTCCACAAGGAGATAGACAGGATAGAGGCAGTCCAGATGAGGGCAACTAAAATGGTGCAGGGTCTGCAAGAGAAGCCATATGAGGAGAGACTAAAGGAGCTTAATATGTATACTCTTGAGGAAAGGCGGGGGCATGATAGAAACTTTCAAGTACCTCAGTGGAATCAACAAAGTCCAAGAGGGTTGTATCTTTCAGAAAAAGAGATGTGCAAGAACAAGGGGACACAATTTGAAGATGGGGGGGCGGTTCAGGGGCAATGTGAGAAAGTATTTTTTCACAGAGAGGGTGGTGGGCACATGAAACAGCCTTCCTGAGGAGGCTGTGGGGTCTAAAACTGTGGGAGAATTTAAGAATGCATGGGACAGACATAAGGCAATTTTTGTGGGGGGGGGTAGGAAGAAATAGGCTGTTGGTTAAATAGGATCTGCAGCTTATCCTGTAGGTAGGGAAATGGGCAGACTAGGTGGGCCAAGCAGTCCTTATCTGCCATCAAAGTCTATGTTTCTATGTTTCTATCTCCTATACTCAAATGGGTATAGATCCAGTGCTGTTAACCTATCCTTGTAGCTCAGATGTTACCTGCCAGTTATCATCTTTGTCGCTTTTATCTGAACTTTTTCAAGTGCATCAATCCCAGTTCTGGTGTAGGGGGACCAAAACTGGGAGCAATACTCAAGGTGTGGTCTCACCAGGGAACAATACCGGGGCAACACAGCTTCTCTTCTCCTACTACTAATATGTCTTCAAATGCAATGAAGAATGGCATAAGCTTTCCTTGCCATTTGTCTACAATGATGATGTCCAGGCCATCTCAATAGCTGAGATTATAATACCATTGTCTATGGCAGCATGCATGCTGTTGAAGCTAAAGGCTTCTGTGCATGCCTCCATACACTCTCTGTACTACCTGTATCTAGCTCATTCTTTATAATGCATTTTGAGGTACTTCATGTATGAAAAGCATTACATAAAACCAAACTCTTATGCTACACAGCAGTCCATAAGATAACAACAGATAATAGCAAAAATGCTTTCAAAGTGCATCAATAATATGGGGACACTAATGCTCAGAGCATGATGCATACCCTGTAAGGAAACAAACAGTAACCATCAATAACTGTGCAACATTATCAATGAAGAACTATTTATTAGCCAGGACAAAGTCAGCAAGATCTAAAATTTGAGGGATACACAGTCCACATCTATAAAGACTTAGTTCGAGGCACAGATAAACCACATGTTAAAGTTCATTAATTTTAAACTAAGACTTCATGAGCGTGGCTATGGTATTGATGTTTCCTGCTAGGCTTATATTTTCACTCAATGATCAGGTTTATTATCATTATAATAACTGGGGAGCATTTTTTTTCCCATAGGAAACCCAGTTATAATTTGTTGTTATAACCAGATGGTTATAACTGTGAACACATCCAGGTTTCCTCGCTCCACAGATGTACCAGCTGTGGTCCTCCCTTCATAGCACCACCCTTCACCTCTCACACTCAGACTCAGTTGTAACTAAAGGCAGCACGTGAATGGGTGGGCCAATTGAGGACTGTATTTGACCACTGGTACAAATAACGAGGATGACACTATAGTGAGGATTACTATATAGCGAGTGTAGCAGTGAACTACACCAGCAGCAGCAGGTTATGGGGATATGTTTAGCCAAGCAGTTCTGAGCTGGCCATTTGGTGTAGTGGCTTCAGTCACCAGCCCTGGAGCTGCTGGACCTGGGTTCACATCTGGCTGTGGTCGGATTTTTTTGTGTGGGGGATATATATTTTTTGATTAGGTGTTGTTCCCCTGATCTCCAGGCTCCTACCCACAGGTTGTTCCCCCCCCCCAAGTAGCCCTTCTCCCGAGTTTTCTCCTTTCCCTGTGTCCATTCCCCCTGGAGTTAATTATATTAATTTGGGGGGGGGCATAGCCCCCTGCATAAAAATGTAATTTATATTGCCGCCATAGAGAAAGTAAGTGGCTGTCGATGTTTGGGACTGTTGCTGTAATTCTGATTGCCATTTTGACTTTCAGCGATGTTGGATTCACTGTTTCTGTTGGCAGTCTTATTGAGTCACCCTTATCACATAAAACCATAACTAAATGTTAAAAAAATGCACTAACTAAAAAAAAACAATCTTTTTATACTTTTGGGACACTTTTAGGAGGAACCGCTTTACCAAAAAAGTAAACATTAACACCGACACTGGCACCCAACTGCGACCTACATTTCAACCTGACCACAGCTGCATAACGATGTATATCTATTTTATATAACTGAAGTGGCAAAAAAATGCTCCCCAGCAGCTAAATAAAATAAAACGTGTGTGTGTGTTTGTGTGTAAAACTCAAATTTTACCCACGCCCTCGGTGTTGGATGCTTAAATAAATCCCTTGAGCTTCGCTCTCAGGGTTTATGTAGCACCCAGCACCTTGGGTGTGTGTAAAATTCTCATTAAACACACCACCCCATATATTATTCTATATATTTAATGACTACAAGTAAGCAATAGACCATGGGTAGTGCTGTGTGAAGTTGGTGAACTTCGCTTCATGAATTAATTTGCAAATTTTGCCAGCTCTTCAAAGTGCAAGGTGTGGAAATCATGTTTTGGGCAGGCAAATTGGCACTTTTTCAAGTGAAGTTATGCAAATTCATCAGCAAAGTTGCAACTTTAGCATGACTTCAGTTGACTTCAGTTGAAAATGTGCCACTGCTAATGAAAACTCATTGTGAAGTGGCAAATGGCATCCAATGTTTTTATAATGGTGACCCTGAGCCACAGAACTTCACCAGAGAAGTAAAACTTCACAACATCTCTAACTACAAGAGAGGTATGGGTTGTGCTCTAGTAATCTACTATATGGGTGCATTGGAGCCGCAAGACAAAGCCGAGTGTCATCATCCACCCATAGAGTGGATTTATTAGAGCACCAACCTACAACCGTTCAAGTGATCTATTGTGCTTATAAAATGGGACACTGGTGATTTCAAAATGTATATCTTTAAATATAAGTCTTTATTTGTTACACTAGCTGCGTTTTGCCACAAGAGAAAATAGTTTCTCCAAAAATAAAACAGCATAAATGGTACCTGTTACTGTGATGTACTGCTAAAGATTTCATAACTGCTAAACATTTCATAACTGCTAAATATTTTGTTGCTGAATCTCCCATAATTGGCAACAGTATACAAAAGAGTTTAGTTGAGTAGCAGTGACAGGGTGCATAACCCCTACACAAGTTACACTCAAGGAACTCTCTTTGCATCCTTAAACAGCAGTCAAAGGCTTTGGCTACTCATTCTGATTGGTGAGCTAAAACCAAACTGTGCTGCTTCTGCTGCAGTTTAGCTGCACACTCCAAGGAGGGGAGAAAGAGAGACACACAGAGAAAAAACAGAGAGAAAGAGAGAGGGGAGAGAGAGGAGAATGGGAATGAAATACAGAAGTTCTGAAATACAGTTATACTAAAAGAGAACACACTTGTTACTATCTACCTAGTCACAGATCTTGGTATCATTTGCAAAATGACATAGTTTGCCTAGAATCCCTACCCCTATGTCACAGATAAATACGTTGAAGAGCACCATTTATAAGACTAATCCCTGTGGCTCCCAATTAGTGACCTTCCTGACCCCCGAGAACTCCCCATTTATTACCACTCTCTGGGTCCGGTCGCTTAACCAATTTTCCACCCACCTACTAAATTTTTCCCTTACTCTGAGGCCCACACCTTCTTAACCAACCATCAATGCAGGACAAAACTGAATGCTTTAATAAAGTCAAGGTACAGTGGGAAGGATTTTCAAAGCATGGCGCAGGGCTTGCACCATGCCCTGAACCACAACACTTAGGTTCTGGCAGTGCCTCAACCCCATCGCTGCAACTGTGCATGATTCCACAATCTTGGTTGCAGTTGCAACAGTTTTCACAATTTATGGCAGATTGCACCAAATATCTGGCACAAGCTCTGTAAAACAGGCCTCCAGGATTGCCACAAGTTAGACCAGAAAACTTTGGTCTAACTTGCGGCAATTGCTGCACAGGATAGAAACTCCCACTAGATCACTGCAAGACCCATGCACCATACCGTTGGCACATCCAGGGCTTGCAGTGATCTAAGCCTTTTGAAAATCCTGCTCAGTATGTCCACCACCTATCCCTTGTCCTCCCCAAGTGAACCCTTGTTGTCTTTTGTCCTGCACTCTATTTGCCTCCAGTAAACCTACTGTTCTTTATGTTGTTATGGCCTCTAGCAGTTTATCCACAATAGATGTCAGGCTGACAGGTTTGTAGTTAATATACTAACATACTAAAATGCCAGCAGAATAGGCCTAACGGTCTTTTGTGTCTGCTCATTTGGTCAGCCCCCACCCTGGGAGCTGACCTTGCTGCCCCCCTCGCCTTCTCTGGCTTCTCCCTTCCCAGTTCCAGATATTCTTGCTGCCATGGATTTTGCTTCCAGAACCCTTCCCCTGTACATGTCCCACCCCCTCTTGAACCCCTCCACCATCTCTGCCTCCACCAGCCCCCTGGGCAGCGCATTCCATGGCTCCACCACCCTCTCAAAGAAGTAGCACCTCCTCCTTTCTCCCCTGAATCTTCCCCCCTCCAGCTTCCACCCATGCCCTCTAGTTGCCCCCTCCTCCTTCCTTCAAAGTACCCTGACTGCTCCTCCCCTATTTACCCCTTCATGTACCTGAAGACCTCTATCATGTCCCCCCGGTCCCTTCTCTCTTCCAATGTGTACATATTTAGCTCTTCGAGCCTCTCTCCATAGGTTCTGTCCCCCAAGCCCCAAATCATTTTGGTTGCCCTCCTCTGGACCCTCTCCAGGAGTTTAATGTCCCTCTTTAAGTGTGGCCTCCAAAACTTCATGCAGTGCTCGAGGTGCGGCCTCACCAAGCAGTTATACAGAGGGAGTATTACTTCCCTCCTTCTGGAGGTGATCCCCCTAGCGATGCATCCCAGCATCCTGTTGGCCTTGGCTGCTGTCCTCCTACAAGTCTCCGAGTTATTCATCTTGACATCCACCACCACCCCCAGGTCCATCTCAGCCATCAATACTTGTAGCATTCCCCTCCCAGGGTGTACACTTGGCCTGTGTTTCTGGCCCTCAGGTGCAGTACCTTGCATTTCCCTCCATTGAACCTCAGCTTCCACTTTCTAGGCCATCTTTCCAGAGCCTCCAGATCCCCCTGTAAGGCCACCCTCCCCTCCTCCCCATCCACCACTGCCCCCAGTTTTGAGTCATCAGCAAAGAGACTCATCTTACTCCTGATACCTGTCCTTATGTCAGAGACATAGGCATTGAACAGGAGGGGCCCAAGGACTGATCCCTGTCGGACCCCACTAATGACCCTCCTTGGGGATGAGACTATCCCATCAACTACGACCTGGAGCCAGTTGTCTATCCATCTGATCATCTGGTTCCCCAACCCCATTTCTCCCAGCTTATCCAACAGGCCCTCATGAGGAACAGTCAAATGCCTTGCTGAAGTCTAGAAAGAGGACGTCCACTGGTCTACCCAGGTTCAAGGCACTCATCACCCAGTCATAGAACTCCACAAGGTTTGTCTGACACGATTTCCCCGGGACGAATCCATGCTGTCTATCGCCCAGGCACCCTGACTTTTCCAGGTCCCCCCCAGCCTCTCCTTGACAATGCCCTCCATCACCTTGTCCACCACAGATGTCAGGCTAACAGGCCTGTAGTTCCCTGCCAGCTCCCTTGATCCCCCCTTGTGGATAGGCACTATATGTGCCACCTTCCAGTCCTGGGGCACCCACCTTGTCCTCAGAGAAATGGTGAAAAGCTCTGACAGGGATTTTGCCAGGACATCTGCAAGTTCCTTCAGCACTCTGGGATGTAATTTATCTTGCCCCAGTGCTTTCATCATCTTAAGGGACCTGAGGGCTTCCCTCACTCTCTCTGCTGTGATTTCCACCTCCGCTACCTCTTCTCCCTGCTTAGCCTTCTCCCCTCCTGCCAGTGGTGCCTCCCCTCTCCCCAGACCCGCCAATCGGTAAGGCCCCCAGTATCACTGTCTCCTCCCATGTATGATGCAGCACCTCCATTTTCCTTGGTGAAAACTGAGGTGAAGTACTCATTTAGTACCTCAGCCTGCTCCCCCGGGTCTTGTGCCCATCTCTCCCCTGTTTTAATCCTGCTAATCTGCCCCTTCACCTTTCATTTTTCCCCAATGTATCTAAAGAACCCCTTGCTCCCTCTCCTAATTTCCCTGGCCAGGTTCTGCTCCTTCCTTGCCTTTATTTATTATTTATTTATTTATTTAGATTTTGTTGACCGGGTAAGTGCACTAGACAAATCCTGCCTATTTTCAGGCACGACCCGGGGGAGGGGGATACAGATGAATGCCAACTGACCTTGAACCAGATTAAGCTGCCTTAGCCGGCCTCACCACTCTAGTGGCCCTTCTAGCCATCAGTTCATACTCCCTCGATCCTTTCACCCTTGAGCACTTGAATTGCCTATAGGCTGCCTTCTTCCCCGCACCACCTCCTGGACCTCCTGGTCCACCAGCAGGTTTTAGGCCCCTACTGCATTTCTTGCCTTACTCTGACACACAGGTGCTGATAGCATCCTGCACCCCTCTCCTGATTATTTCCCACCTACTGTCAGCGTCTATGTCTGACCCAATCACATCTAAATGCTCCTTAAGGATCCTTCCCATTTCCTTAAAATCCACCCCCCCGAAGTCAGTTACCTCCGTCTTTGTGCAGCCTTCTACCCCTCCTAGGTCCAGGCAGAACCAGACCGTGCCATGGTCACTCCCCGCCAATGGGTCCCTTACCTCCAGGCCCCCAATCTGGTCACTGTCTGCCAGGACCACATCCAATACCCGCGCCTCCCTGGTCGGTTCCCCCACCTGCTGAGTTAGCAATGCGTCTTGAAAGACATCCAGTGACCTCTGTTCCCTGGCCATCGAGGATGTCATAGTCTCCCAGACTGTTCCTGGCATGTTTAAGTCCCCCAACACCACCACCCTTCCCCTGCCCAATCTGCAATGTCTCCCAGCATCTGCCACCAGACTCTCCTCCAGCTCTTCTGCCAGCGCAGGGGGTCTATACACCACTCCTATTTTTACTCTCTTGCCCCCCCTTGTTATCAAGGTGACCCAAATCGCCTCCATGGTTCCCTCCGCCTCCTCTACTCCCCCTATGCCAATGCAGTTTTTGACTATTATTGCTACCCCTCCTCCCCTTCCCTCTCCCCCATCCTTCCTGAACATAGTGTAGCCCTCCAGGTTCAGGTCCCAGTCATGTCCTGCGGTGGCCCTGGTCTCAGTGACCACTGCCACATCCACCGCTCCCTCAGTTAGCATCGCCTGGAGCTCAGGCATTTTATCGCCCAAGCTCCTGGCATTTAGCAGGACTACCTTCCACTCTTTCCCTATATTTCCATTTCTCCTGCTCGTGTTCCCATGGGGATTCTGTTTTCCCCTGGTCTGCACTTTACCAGTCGGCCTTTTCCCGCATTTCTCCAGCTCCCCAGGGGGGTGGAGACAGAGTCCCTTCTTTATCGGACCCCCTCGACAGCCTTTTCTCCCATCCCTCCCCCCTTCACAAGTTTAAACCCCACTTTTCACCAATGAACCCCTCTATTTTCAACTTAAGGATTCCCCTTCCCTCCAAATTAAGATGGAGCTTATCTCTAGCATATAGCTCCTTATCCTCCCAGGTCTTCCCCCAATCCCCCACCAACCCATCCCCTCTGGCCTCACACCACTCCCTGAGCCACTGGTATATCTCCCTAATCTTCCTTTTGTGTTCCCCACCAGCCCTTGGCACCGGCAGGATTTCCAAGAAGGAAATCGTGCACCCTATGTCATGACAGACCCTGGCCTGTATCTCTAGCTTGCTATTTCCCTCAATGTCATTTGTACCCAGGTGGACCAGTATGTCCCAGGAACCCCCACAATCCTTTGCCAGCTGATATACCTCGTGCTTGGCCCTGTGCACTGCTAGTCCAGGGAAGCATTTTGTTTTAACTGACCAGGCTTCCCCCTACCTATCCCATTTGATACCCCTGATCATAGAATCCCCTAACAGGAGCACTCTGACCACTCCTTCCCCCCTTCCATGTCCCTCATCCTTTCTACTGGCCCCTCCACCCAGCCGGCTCCTTGTTCCTCCCCCTATCTAGGTGCCACATGCCGCCCCCTCATTTACCCTGGCCACCCCCTCCTCTCCGATCCTATGCCTCTCCTCCACCCCAGTATCCTTCTGTGCCTTGCTAACTCTCCCCTCACTGCTCATGACTGGTCCTTCACCCCCATCCGCTAAACTAGCCCGGCTCGTCCTCCCTTCCTTCCTGTCTCCGTTCAGTCCCTCCTTGCTTGTCGTGCTCTCCTGGCCTAAACCCTTAGCTCCCTTTACTGTATCCTCCTTGTACTTCTGGTCCTTTTCCTTGCCCTTTCCTCCCAACTGGTCCTTTTCCTTGCGCTTTCCTCCCTCTTCCCCCCTGCCCCTCCTGCTTTGATCCACTGCTCCCCCCATTTTCCTGCATTCCAGGTTCCCCCCTGTTCCTCCTGCTATCCGGCCCCCGCCTCCTGCCCCCACTCCTTTTCCATCTCTAACGCCCCTGTCATGGCTACATCACCCCCATCCTCAAGCAGAAGAAGAGAATTGAGTGGTTACTGAGCATAAGGTCTGATCCACCTCCCCACCTTTGCTTCCTTCTGTCCAGCCCCAGCCATCTGCCTAC
The DNA here is from genome assembly GCA_016271365.2 of Neoceratodus forsteri. NCBI lineage: Eukaryota > Metazoa > Chordata > Ceratodontiformes > Ceratodontidae > Neoceratodus > Neoceratodus forsteri. The sequence goes on from CM028130.1 coordinate 869,470,481, forward strand.
TTCCTGAGAATGTTGTCCCTCTGCCCCCCTTGTGAGGGTCCCCAGTTACCTGCCTGCTTCCTTGGTAGTGTCCTCCTTTTGGTCCCCCTCTGCCAGGGTCCCTATGTGACCCCAGAGTATTTTCCTGCGCTCCTTTCCCTATGCCCCCGCCCCTAGTGCTTGGTGCAACCCCGTGGGAGATCTCCTGCCCTCTTCCCCAACCATATCTCCCCCCTTCCCCCAGCTGTCTCGTAATCCCCTCAACCTCCTCCCTAAGCTGTGCCAGCTGGTAGCACACTGGGCAATCACTGAACTTTCAAGCCCAGTCCAGTATCATGGCTGCCCCACACCCTGTGCACCCCACCACCCTCCCAAAGATGCTGGCCCTAATGACGTGTGGTCCCATCCCCCTCCAAGTAGGTTTCCTTGGGTGAGCCACTGTTCCCCACTAGTCCAAGATACACCCATATTGACTAATCAGGTCACCCACTAATCCTAGACACAGTCCCACAGTAATCCGGTAACCCTGTTACTAGGTGCAGTACAACACAGCAAAATTATAAGGGAAGTGAACCACTCCCTAAGTTCCTCTCTCCCAGCCTTTAAATCCAACCCCCAGTGGCTAGAACTACATAAGCTGCACCTGCAGCCTTTTCTCCAATTGCAGGGCAGGTGTTCCCATATAAATAAGCAGAGCTCTGGGGAGGAGGGTGGGGAAGGTGGATCAGGGCTCACACCCGACTCTCGAGAGAGTGTACCAGCCCTGTGTCTGCCTCTCCAGGCCCTGCAACCAAAGAAAATAGCCCCAAGCAAATCCCACCAAATAGGTTTTAAATCAGAAGAAATAGGCCTCCACCAGCGCAGCCTGTTACACAGTGAAACATCCAACAAATGAGCCCACTTACTGGATCATCCCTTCTCCAGCTCTTGTGTATGAGAACTACATTTGCTGTCCTCCTGAAACACATCAGGTGGTCTTTTTAAATTGTTGTGGGCACCTGTAATAAACAAAAGCACCCTCATCACAAAACATTGGAGCAGCATCTCATTTCAGCTTCATGGGTGGTGAGTACCTGACTTTTTGTTTCCCTTATTTATGCGGCTGTAGTTGGCAGCACCCATTATCCTGTGCGACCTCTTCTTGTGTTGCCTTTACTGTCCCTGTCTCCAATGAGCTACTGAATAGGTCGGCTAGTGGTTCAGCTAAGACCTGTCCCATCTCCTTAAGTATATGGGAATGTAGATCATCCAGGCCAATGGATTTAATTGATTTAAGTGGGTTTAAGACCTCCAATACCCTTTTAACTGGAATTTTATCCACATTGACTCCTATATGCCCCCGCCTTGATGGTACAGTCAGGCATAGGCCCCCTGTCCTCCAATGTAAACACTGAACAGAAATATCTTTTCAGGATGACCATCGTACATTTACATTCCAAATCTGCTGCTGGGCAATTTGCTTTCTCCTCTTTCCCTCTCCACTAAACTTTGCTTGTCTCCTTCCTATCTCTCTGTCTCTCGAACACAATCTCAAACTTCTTTTTACTCCAACTTGCTTTTGATCTGATATGGAACAAAAAGTGCTTAAAAGCTCCTTAATTTTCCATATATTGACCACTGAATTTAGAATCCACCCCTTAATTTAAAATTAAAGGTGCCTTAAATATAAGTTTGTAAAACCCAAACCCCGTAATTATCCTTAATGGGGATGTAAACATTGCAGGGGTCACTCAAATTGTGAAAGCACAAGACAAGACCATTTAAGCGAGGTACTAGGCTTAGCTGTAGGTGTCAAGAGTCCTGAGATATGAATATCAAATTATCTAAAAATGGAAACAAAGCAGCAGTCATTTCATGCAATCTTAAAACAGGAAGTGATGTCACTGAGGGGCCAGCTCTATGTTGTTATTTACATCTTGCTCCTCAGTGACATCACTTTCTGTCTCAGGATCTCATAAAATGGATGCTGCCTTGTTTCGATTTACAGAGTATTTAGATATTCATATCTCAGGACTTTTGACACCTGCAAGGAAGTTCCATACCTCGTTTGAAATATCTTTTTATGTGCTTTCACAATTTGAAAGACCCCTGCAATGTTTACTTCCCATTTAATTATTTGAATGGAATATACTTAATTAAAATTTAGGTACGAATTAATGAAGTCTTTTGTGCTTAATTTAAAATAATCAGAAGATTAAGACTAAAAAATCTGCTGAATCAAAATGCCCTAGGAAATCCTCTTTCTCCTTAATTTTTATTAATGGTTGTATTAACAAAAAAATAATGCTGAATTTATATTATGAGAAAACAGTGAAAGTATGTATACAAAGAATACCGATATACAGTACATTAATAACAAAAGTGCCAATGCACCAATGGGCAGAAAGTACATGCCAAAGGAGCACACCCTGCCCATGCAGCTCTGCAGCCAAGATGTGCATAGGCCAGTATTCACCAGTGGTCACCACCTGTCCTTGGACCCATCTCTTAGCACACAGGTATGCACAGGGCAGATGGGGGTGGAGTAGCAGACCCAGGCAGGCAGCCAATTGGATGCCCATCCTGGGTCCCGGACTGAATCCCCTGCACTTGCTGGCATGGGACCAGGTAACTGCATCCCACACAGGCACCCTTAGAAAGCACAGATGGTCCCCATCGGTGGTACAACCCCCCTGCCACAAACCAGCCCCGGTGGCACCACCCATGGCCCAGTGCACAGCTGCTCCCCACACACACAGCAAAGCACCTGCCCTGGAGCCTGATGCCTGCCCATTGCCCCCACACACAGTAGAGCCCCATCTCCAGCAATGCAGACCCTCCAAGCACAAATAGGGGCACTAGCCCCATGAATGCAGACGCCCCAATACACACAGGAGCACTGACCCCATGAATGCAGACACCCACCAACACATGTAAGGGCACTGGACCCATGAATGCAGATCCCCCAACACATGTAGAGGCACCAGCCCTGTGAATGCAGTAACCCCTCCCTGCACACACATTTAGGTGCCCCAGACCACATTATCCAGATCTCCAACCCCAGTACCCCACCTCCTCATTGGTGTTAAGTGACCTCCTCACCCCACCCACCCCCACCCCCACCTTTTGACAACCTCCCGACCTCTGTACCTGCCTGTCAGTGCGCGGCAGGGAACCAAGTGGGTACAGCCCTCCTCACACCTCTACAGCTGCCCCAGCCATCCAGAGTGATGCTGGGAGGCGCTGCCTATATAGGGGTGTGCTTCCAGCATCACTTGGCTGGCCAACGGCTGAGGAGGTGTGAGGAGGGCTGGACAGTGATTGGGTCAGGGCAGAGCTGTGTGGTGGGGAGGGGGTGCCTACATATGGTAGGGAATGGGACAGTGATGTGTGGTGGGAGGGGTTCAACACATGGATATGGATTTTGCACTAATGTCTGTGGGAGGGCCTGCCAGTCGGGAATGGGGTGGGGTGATTGGCATGTGGGGGGCCTGTACTGTATGGCCAGGACTGGGCCGGTGTCCTCTGTGCCACAGGCTGGGTGCATAGATCTGTTATGGCAGGGTCCCCCCAGGCAACCGCACTTTCTACACCCTAGCTAGCAGCACTACATGCCTTAGTGAATAGTGCGTAGTGTGGGCCAATCCCAGCACATCACTGTCCACTCAGCCGGGGGATCAGGTAGATGTGGGATGCATGCCTCTTTTGTGCATCCCATGCAGGGGGCACAATGGATGTGGGGAGCCTCCATACCGCTGATCCATGGAACATAGTCACTCCACACATTTGTGCATAGTGCCCAAAGTGTTTATTTAAAATTTAGGAAAATTGTATAGGAATTATTTATATAAATATGAAAATTGATAAAAAGTACACAGTTGTGAACAGTTAAATCAAGACCGTTCAGTATGTCCACGTTACCACAAAACATTTCGAATATGTATTATATGCATCACATATATACTAACATACTAACATAACATACTAGCATACTAAAATGCCAGCAGAATAGGCCTAACAGTCTTTCGCGTCTGCTCGTTTGGTCAGCCTCCACCCTGGGAGCTGACCTCGCTGCCCCCCTCGTCTTCTCTGGCTTCTCCCTTCCCAGTTCCAGATATTCTCACTGCATTGAATTTTGCTTCCAGAACCCTCCCCTGTACCTGTCCCATCCCCTCTTGAACCCCTCCACTGTCTCTGCCTCCACCAGCCCCCTAGGCAGTGCATTCCATGGCTCCATCACCCTCTCAGTGAAGTAAGCTCCTCCTTTCTCCCTGAATCTTCCCCTCCAGCTTCCACCTATGCCCCAGTGGCCCCTCCTCCTTCCTTCGAAGTACCCTGACTGTTCCTCCCCTATTTATCCCCTTCATGTACCTGAAGACCTCTATCATGTCCCCACGGTCCCCTCTCTCTTCCAATGTGTACATATTTAGCTCTTCAAGCCTCTCTCCATAGGTCCTGTCCGCCAAGCCCCAAATCATTTTTGGTTGCCCTCCTCTTGACCCTCTCCAGGAGTTTAATGTCTCTCTTTAAGTGTGGCTTCCAAAACTGTATGTAGTACTCGAGGTGCGGCCTCACCAAGCAGTTATACAGAGGGAGTATCGCTTCCCTCCTTCTGGAGGTGATCCCCCTAGCGATGCATCCCAGCATCCTGTTGGCCTTGGCTGCTGCCCTCCTACAAGTCTCTGAGTTGTACATCTTGACATCCACCACCACCCCCAGGTCCCTTTCAGCCATCGAGACTTGTAGCATCCCCCCCCCAGGGTGTACACTTGGCCTGGGTTTCTGGCACCCAGGTGTAGTACCTTGCATTTCCCTGCATTGAACCTCAGCTTCCACTTCCTAGACCATCTTACCAGAGCCTCCAGGTCCCCCTATAGGGTCACCCTCCCCTCCTCCCCATCCACCACCGCCCCCAGATTTGAGTCATCCGCAAAGAGACTCATCTCACTCCTGATACCTGTCCTTATGTCAGAGACGTAGGCGTTGAACAGGAGGGGCCCAAGGACTGATCCCTGTTGGACCCCACTAATAGCCATCCTTGGGGATGAGACTATCCCACCAACTATGACCCTCTGGGTCTGGTCCTGGAGCCAATTGCTTATCCATCTGATTATCTGGTTCCCCACCCCATTTCTCCCAGCTTATCCAACAGGCCCACGTGAGGAACAGAGTCAAATGCCTTGCTGAAGTCTAGAAAGAGGACGTCCACTGGTCTACCCAGGTCCAAGGCACTCATCACCCAGTCATAGAACTCCACAAGGTTTGTCTGACATGATTTCCCCGGGACGAATCCATGCTGTCTATCGTCCGGGCACCCTGGCTTTTCCAGGTCCCCCCCCAGCCTCTCCTTGATAATGCCCTCCATCACCTTGCCCACCACCGATGTCAGGCTGACAGGCCTGTAGTTCCCTGCCACCTCCCTTGATCCCCCCTTGTGGATAGGCACTATATACGCCACCTTCCAGTCCTGGGGCACCCAGCTTGTCCTCAGAGAGATGGTGAAAAGCTCTGCCAGGGGTTTCGCCAGGACATCCAAAAGTTCCTTCAGCACTCTGGGATGTAATTTATCTGGCCCTGGTGCTTTCTCTGTCTTAAGGGACCTGAGGGCTTCCCTCACTCTCTCTGCTGTGATTTCCACTTCCGCTACCTTTTCTCCCTGCTTAGCCTTCCCCCCTCCTGCCAGTGATGCCTCCCCCTCTCCCCAGACCCGCCGATCGGTAAGGGTCCCCTCCTCCTCAGTATCACTGTCTCCTCCCATGTATGATGCAGCACCCCCATTTTCCTTGGTGAAAACTGAGATGAAGTACTCATTTAGTACCTCAGCCTGCTCCCCCGGGTCTTGTGCCCATCTCTCCCCTGTTTTAATCTTGCTAATCTGCCCCTTCACTCTTCGTTTTTCCCCAATGTATCTAAAGAACCCCTTGTTCCCTCTCCTAATTTCCCTGGCCAGGTTCTGCTCCTTCCTTGCCTTAGCCGCCCTCACCACCCTAGTGGCCCTTCTAGCCATCAGCTCGTACTCCCCTCGATCCCTTTCACTCCTTGAGCACTTGAATTGCCTATAGGCTGCCTTCTTTCCCCGCACCACCTCCTGGACCTCCCTGGTCCACCAGCAGGGTTTTCGGGCCCTACCACATTTTCGTCTTATTCTTGCACAGGTGCTGGTAGCATCCTGCACCCCTCTCCTGATGATTTCCCACCTACTATCAGCATCCATATCTGACCCAATCCCATCCAAATGCTCCTTAAGGATCCTTCCCATTTCCTTAAAATCCGCCCCCCTTGAAGTCAGTTACCTCCATCTTTGTGCAGCCTTCTACCCCTCCTAGGTCCAGGCAGAACCAGACCGTGGCATAGTCACTCCCTGCCAACGGGTCCCTTACCTCCAGGCCCCCAATCTGGTCACTGTCTGCCAGGACCACATCAAGTACCCATGCCTCCCTGGTCGGTTCCCCCACCTGCTGAGTTAGTAATGCATCTTGAAAGACATCTAACAACCTCTGTTCCCTGGCCACCGAGGATGTCATAGTCTCCCAGTCTGTTCCTGGCATGTTTAAGTCCCCCAACACCACCATCCTTCCCCTGCCCAGTCTGCAGTGTCTCCCAACATCTGCCACCAGACTCTCCTCCAGCTCTTCCGCCAGTGCAGGGGGTCTATACACCACTCCTATTTTTACTCTCTTGCCCCCCCCTTGTTTTCAAGGTGACCCAAATCACCTCTACAGTTCCCTCCGCCTCCTCTAGTCCCTCTATGCCAATGCAGTTTTTGACTATCATTGCTACCCCTCCTCCCCTTCCCTTCCCCCTGTCCTTCCTGAACATAGTGTAACCCTCCAGGTTCAGGTCCCAGTCATGTCCTGCGGTGGCCCATGTCTCAGTGACCGCTGCCACATCCACCGCTCCCTCAGTTAGCATCGCCTGGAGCTCAGGCATTTTATTGCCCAAGCTCCTGGCATTTAGCAGGACTACTTTCCACCCTTTCCCTATACTTCCATTTCCCCTGCTATATACATTATCAAATATTTTATTATAATACATTGAGACACACATTACCAAAAGTTAAAAATAAAACCTTGTGTATGAAACATAATACAATAGTTAATTCTGTTTAAATGGTTGTTCAAAATTTGAATGGATCATTCCAATCATTACAGTACTGGAGAATGAAAAGCTGGCAGGAAGAATTCATGCATCACGATCAGGCTCATGACAGTGTAATAGACATTAATATACGCTGTTGAAATGCAAACTGCCAATCAGAATGTAGCATTTCCAAAACCATTTTTTTTAACTTTTTTTTCATATAGATTTTGCCCCCTGCTGGGCTATGGTTGCCATCTCTCTCAGGGATCCCAAGGTACTTACTGACTCACCTTGCGATGCCAGCTCTTGCATGCCCCTCTATGGAGCAATGGTTTGACCTCCGCCCCAGTGCAGAGTCAAGGGCAGGGAACATATCCCTGAATTCTCACAGGTTTATCAGATGGGCAGTGTGATAAATGCCATGAGGGCCTGGATTACCAGGGTCTTGTCACCTGTGGCTTCCAGGCTGTTCTTTTAACTCATCCCCCCCCACTGGATGATGGCACTCAAGGGCTCAGGTGTACTCACTCATGACGGAATGTGGTGCACAAAAAAGCCATCATCCAGACCCTAACCTGCTTATCTCCATTGCTCTGCCTCCCATGGTCACCTAGGTGGCAGCAGTGCAGTGGGGGCAGTGACCCACCCTCCCCAGAGGAGGAGAGCATCCTCTGGGGTGCTCAATCCTCCTCCCTGCACTGCTCCATGATGCTCGGGCTTGCTTATGAACCCAGGTCTCTGGCATTATGAGTGATAGCACTACTTCTGTACCACTGGGCCAGCTCCAAGAACATTTTTATAACGTCTTTTGTTTTAGTATATTCATCTATCTGACAGCAGCATTTCTCTGTTCTCTCACCACAAAGAATTTCTTAGATCAGGTGGCCCAGTAGTGTAGAGGACTGAGGCACCTTGGGCCTTACCTCTTACCATGCTGGTGACCCAAGTCAGGAGTGAGCTTGGGTTGCTGGCGGTTGGTCGGGGAGAGAGATGATAGAGCATCCAATGACAGCTATCCTCTCCAGAGTGGGGTGGGTTGTGACTCCCTGCCCCCAGCGACTCCCAGTGGAGACTGGAGGTGCAACAGCTGGGGTCACGTTGGGTCTGTGGGGAGGCTGCAGGGGACATTCATGGATTGAGTCTGTAGTGCACCTGTTCCATGCTGGACATCATTGCATGTCCTTGCCTCCGGGTGGGGTCACATTCATGTTCATGCAATGAGGAAAAACCCCGGTTCCCGAGGACACAATGCACCAGCCCCAGGTCCACTATCTGACCCAGCCATCCCTGGTCCCAGTATCTTCTGGCCTGCACCATACCCACATAGACTGGATTCAAGGAGTGCCCAAGGTAAGGGGAGGGTGGGCTTGCCCGGGGGGCACAAGCCAGGGGGATCCGGTGGGATGAGATGTCAGGATAGGGTTCTAGGGGGACCTAGGGTTTGGGGGATCGCAGGTCAGGTGGGACAACCAGGCAACAACTGAGGGATGCCTCAGGACTGGTGACCAGAGGGTAAAAGTAATAAAAACCAAAAGAAGTTCTCAGTGGCTGTAGAGAGTGAAAAAGGGTAGCAAGCATTATCAGCTTGGTTCTGCAACATGGAAGGTAAGCATTCACACTTTTGGGGAATTGCAAACGTGAAAGGTTCACACACTGTAGTACATCTCTGTGTATTCTTTGCATGTGCAGTGGAATCATTGTGCTGCTGCCTCACCGTAGGAAGGGCAATCAAAGGATAAAAGGCTGGGGCTGAGCAGGATCATGCTTGCTGACCTCAGACCTTGCTCTGATGAATTTGGTCTTCAAAGAGGGCCTGCAACAAACTGACAGCCCTTGTGGAGGGTGTCAGAGATGGAGGTAAGACCCAGAGCAGGTAGGAATGGTACTAGGGCAGTGGCTGAAGGGGGTTTGGAGATGTATAGGAAAAAAGTAAATATAAAAGAATGTGTGGGGCACAGCACTACAACCATAGTGTCCACCTCACCCACGTGACCCTCAAAATCGTAGCTTCATATTTACAGCTACAACAATAAACCCTAGAATGTACTTATGCATTGCTCTAGTTCTCCAGCATTTTAGTAGTACTGATTTTGATGAAAAAGATTGCATTTCTCTATTTCTGTGTCATCCTTTATTGACATGTTTGTTACAATGTTTATAATTACATAGTGTGGTTTCAATTACTGTGTGCTATGTGCCATACATTTACAAACACAGTAGAAATAAACCAACACAGTAACCCCCAAACTATAACATTTACAAAGTTATTTCAGCATTAATGAACTCATTTTAAACTGAATATATGTTGTTTTCTTATGTCAGTAGAATCATCAAACAGTATGCTCATAGGTACTGGTTAGGGCCCTCTAAATGGGGACTATGCATGAATGGGACAGAAGATACATGCCAAAAGCACGTACCCCACCTGCATAGCTCTGCAGCCCTGGACAGGTGCAAGTGCACGGTATTCACTATTGCATGCACCCATGGGACAACTGTCCATGGCCCCCTCCCCCAGTGCCCTGCGCAGTGCAGGGCAGCCGGGGCAGAGTAGTGGACCCAGGCGTGAATCCAATCGGATGCCTGTCCTGGGCCCCATAGTGAATCACATGTGCATGAAGGTGCTGGTCCAAGTGTGTGAATAGTCCATGCGGGCACCCAGACAAATGGGGCCATACCTTGTTGGCTGGAGGACCCCCTGCAGGAGGCCTTGGAGCACCTCAGCCACCGGCCACACTGCGGAACCACCCCCCAACACACAGCTGCCCTGTTCCCTTGTAGCAAAGCATACCCCACACACAACTGCCCCGTCCCTCTTGTAGCAAGCATGCCACCAGCACACGGATGCCCCATCCCTGTAATTTCAATGAACCCCAAACACATGACTGCACCATCCCTGTAGTTTCAGTGAACCACAGACACATTACTGCCCTATCCTTGTAGTTTCAATGAACCCCCAATGAACCCTCAACACACGACTATCCCATCCCCGTAGTGTCAATGCATCACCCAACACATATCTGCCCCATCCCCAATGTAGCAATGCACCCCCACAACACATGTCTGCCCCATCCCCGGTGAAGAACATGACATCCCCCCCACACACATTGAGGTACCCTTGTCCACACAACCCTGACCCCTGAGTCTGGTGACCAGTAGCATCATTTGTGGTCAGTGGATCCCACATGGCACGGACAACCCCAATCCCCCCAAGCCCATACCTAAAAGATGGTGCCGCTGGCATAGATGGCTAGCAGCACATCCCTCCGCACACCTCCTTGACTGCCAGCCTCCCAACTGATGCTGCGAGCATGCTGCTATATATATAGGCTTCTGTCTTTGAATGTCGTCAAGCTGAACTGGAACATAAAATGACTGAAGACTGATGATCAGATGGTGGGAAGACTATGTAAATAAAAAAAAACAGGTATAATTAATAAAAAAATAAACAGCTACTATGAATATTTTTATTCACATTGCTAAAAAAGCAATAAGGTTTTCCCGGGATTGCATTGTCTGTATGTTAGTCACACCCTAAGGGCATGTGGCACTCAGCTTTGCCTTGTGCCACTTTATACCCCAAGGGTGTGATTTACAGGTGATTCCCTGTTGCTTAAATACTGTTTATCAGGCCTGTCATAGTAGCTTCTTTTTCAGATGTGACCATATTTGATCACCCTAGGCTCTGTTCAACTTCTGAAAATTGAACAAAAAAAAAAACAAAACAGAACTTCACTGAAAATGAGATCCTTCATCATCTTTTTTGACAACCTTGGGTAAGTAAATGGTTAAATAAAGTCAGCCCTCTAAGGCACACCCTCATGTAATCATCCTTATAACCTGATTTTTTGTATAAATAATTTGGAACACTTTGAAAAACTAACAGATTGTGCTTGTCTATTGCCTTTAAAGCTACCCAGAAAAAAAAATAATTTTCCATAACCCCCTGGCTTCTTGGCGGGATATGATACTGCCAGATTACTTAAAATCTACTCAAAAAAACATCATTTCCCATCACCCCTGGTTTCTTTATATAATCAGGATATGATACTGTCAGTGGGAGGTACTTTCTATTTCACTCCCACTGCAAAATCGGACTTGGGCAGTTGGAGCTGCTTTTCTAGACTTGCCTAAAGAAATGACATTTGCTGTTTAATTCTGTGAGGAGTGTAACTCAGAAATGTGCTTATTAATCTAGAAATAGTTCTAGAGAGTCTCTTAGCTGAAATACATTGAATGTATGTGTAAAAAGATTTCTGACTGCTGTGCTGGGGTCAGATTGCATCATATTCATCACTTGTTGCAATGTTTAATTAGTGTATCTTTCATTTTTACTGTATTTTTTGAAGTTTTGTCTAACAGCAGAAACTGGACTTTCAGACTGAGAAATGTTTGTGACTGCATTTAGTTGAATGTATACCAATACACAGATACCACAGCATGTGTGTGTGTGTTGGGGGGGGGGGTGCACCTGAGGCCTTCTCCTCCAGGTTTTGAATTCATATTAAATATTTGTAATCCTGCAGGGTTTATACAGTATGTTGCAACCCTGGGTGTATATTGTTAGATGATTTACTTTCTCATCCCCATGCCACACTTTAGCTAAAATGAAATCTGGGACAAAGGTCAAAAATCAGGAGCAGATTGCAACAAAACATTAATATTAGCTGAAGAAATCATTGTGACTGTGTGTATGTGGATAGCATTTTGTGAAAGAGAATTAGACTGTGCCACTAATATCTGACATGGATTTTATATTTAAATATACTGTTGTTTATTTTATAGTGTTCTTTTTAAACTATTTATTTTTTATACTGTGTGACTGTCAGTCAATCACTTAGCCTGTAGTCCACCCAGCTGTAGAAATGAATGCTTAGAAGCAGGATCACAGTTGAAATGATAGCTATCCTGGGTAAATGAATTACAGTATACAATAAAAACCATGTGAAAATGCATAATATTCAGTAAAAGGGAATTAAGGTCTTTTCTTTTAATATGTCATTTGCCTCCCCCAGCCATACTGTTTCCTGTACACCATGACACCTGACTCATAGAGTGCAAATGCTCTGCACTTGCAGGTGATGAGGTATAGGTGACCATGTGGGGCTCAAATGTAGCTAGTGTTATCCCAATGGCTGTAATAATTTTCTTCTACATCCCCCCCCCCCCCGGATGGTGGCTAGGATATCACTGCATATTCAGTTTCAATGCTCTCTGAAACTATTCACTTATAATAAATTATTTATATTCCTCTTTTTTTTACAGGTCTACTGAGCCGACTACAATCCATCAGATAAGTACTATGTACCTTTTCACCTGTCCTATCGTTCTCAAGAACTATGGACTCTTTTTTTACCACTCTCTTTATTCTTATTTTACAGGTGCCCCATTTACAGTATGTTCCAGATCCCATCCATAAGTTCACCCAGAAGCAGGTAAACGCTACCTTTAATTACTGCCTTTTCTAGGCAAGGCAAGGCAACTTCTAGAATTGAGGTAAACCATAATGTGGAGATTTATTTCCTCAGGCCATACATTTTGTTGATTCTAAACAAGTTCTGTTCATTTAAAGGGTAACCCTTAACAGGTCTGGACAAACATAATGTCTTACCTATTAGATAAGTAGTTTGATTTGGGTGTATCTGGTTATGTGTATGTAATTACATAATAACACTAAAACTAGGTTCATGTCCCCTAACCCACAGCTTCCTTAGTAGGAATGAATAAGTATGATGTGAAAATGTGCACTTTAAAGGGCTCCGTACCCACTGTACTATCCAGTCAGGGTGCTTCAATTCTATGGAATCCATTCTGTCACTAGCTAGTCAGAGTTTCAGAATGCCTTATTCCGACTCTAATTCTGTTTTGCCTCCAGTTAAGGCATAACAATGAAATCTGAGGTGGAACTGAAAGTTCTGATTCTGCATCTTACACCATTTAAAGGGGCACTGTCAGCTTTTTCCGGTCTTTTTCATGGCCCCCCAACTATGTACGCCTGTAAACGGAACTCTAAATACAGTGGCTGAGCCGACTGTCCAACTGTATCTGGGAAGTATGAAAAGATTATTTTTGTGGGGTTTTTTTTCACAGAAAATGCATTCCGAGTGGACTGACCTTATGTCCTCCATGCTCTGCTCCTGCGCGTCCATGCTGTTGAATCCTGCCGAACTCATACACGAACAATTTCAGCAATTTTTGTGGCTAGTAAACAAAATAGCTGACATCATGGACTAAAGTGCGCTGATTCTACAAATATTCATTTTGCCACAAACTGCACTGTATTTCATAAAGAAATTCTTTACTTGAAAAGTAGAAATGGGACTCTGTGTGTGCAGACCCCAGGCACTAGAAGAAACACCCCACCCCCATAATGGACTTGGTGCATGAGCCTCACTGGCACTAGTGCACATGTGCTGAGTGTCAGTGGTGCGCATGCACCAAGTTCCATTTCTACTTTTCAAGTAAGGATTGCTTTATGAAATACAGCTCAGTTTGTGGCAGAACTAGTATTAGCAGAATCAGTGCACTTTAATCTATGATGCCAGCTATTTTGTTTACTAGCCACAAAAATTGCTGAACATGTTCATGCACGAGTTCGGCAGGATTCAACAGCGGAGATGCATGGGAGCAGGGCACGGGGGACATAAGGTCAGTCCGATCAGAATGTGTTTTCTCTAAAAATGAATCTTTTCACATTTCCCAGATGCAATTGAACAGTCAGCTCAGCAACTGTGTTTAGAGTGCAGATTACAGGCACACATAGTAGGGGGTCATAAAAATGCCTGCAAAAGCTGAAAGTGTCCCTTTAACCATGAAGTAAAACCTCCCCCACCCAGTAACTCAGAATAACCCTCCTCCCACTCTTGCCGCTCTCCCTTACCAACTGACTGGGGTCCCTGGGAGCTGAGGTGGCACAGAGGTCATTCAGCTGGTGTTCCACTCTAGTCCCCTTTGTTGTCCAAATCCATCAGTGCTACTGTGAACTAGCAGGCAGTCCATAAAAGATGACCCCCCCCCGAGTATCTTGCCTCCAAAGTGTTCACTGTCCAACAGCCCCTCCACAAGTAGCCTTGAGACTCCCCACGCCAGCACCCAGCAGCACCAGCTGTATAAAGGATGGGGAAAGGGCAGTGTTTCATAGAACTACATTCAGATCCGAAATTGGATTCTGATTTTGCATTCATTATATATATAATTTTTTTTGGCCATAAAACTGAAATCATAAAAATGGATTGGAATACAGTGACTCTGTATTTGTAATCCAAAATCTGAGCAACCCTACTACCCATGGTACCCTGTGATTGCCTCAGAAATCTGCAATTTCTTTAGGCTTATAATACATTGAAAGTCTGTATTGACTTCATAGATACTTTCTTTTTTTTTCCAGTTAGTTTTATTGAAGTTTAGAAAGAAAGAAACTGAATTCATTGCAGGGTAAACATTACAGTCTATCAGAGAATGTAGATACAGTCATAAAATATAGCATGGTGGGAATGCATATGAGTTCAGATACATCTACATATTCAAGAGTCCTTTCTATGCTTTTAGGCTGTTCCTTGAGTTCTTCACCCCCTAGGAGAATCAGTAGTAGGCTTTATTTCTAATAACTTCCTTTCCCATAGGTCTAGGGCAGTTCACAAAAGTGTAGAAATTACAATCAATCCATAAATAAACAAACATGTGATTATCATAAATCAGCAGTTAAAACACATAAAACTCATAAAAACTGTGCTGGAAGGGGCCTAATAGAGAAGATCAATCCCCAAAAGTTTGTTTTAAAAAGGTCTTCAGATACGTCCTCAAAGGCAGTCACTGTGGGGGCCTGTCTGAGGATCCCCTGAAGCTAATTCCATAAGACCAGGACTGCCACCTCAAAAGCCCAGTCTCCTGAGGTTTTCAGCATGGCCCTCAGTATAGTTCGGAGGCACACCACGATGGAGCAAAGAGAGGGTGAAAGCACACAAGGGTTAAGGACACCTAACAGGTAGCCAGGACCCAAACCATGTTGGGCCTTACAAGTTAGCAAACCAACTTTAAAGGGAATCCTCACTTCACCTGCAATAATGCTGCAGGACCTTTAGGTTCCAGTGAAGAAAAATCCAGTGAAAGGAATTTTTTTTGTTTTGTTTTAATTTACTTACTATTTTGTAATTACATTTTTTTATCTGGTTAATCTTGCAAGCCTCCATCTGTTACATTTAGCTACTACATGTCCCAGTGTCCCCCGTGGACAGCCCTTTGATGATGTGACTGGCAGACTGAGGCACAGGGGACCTCTGTGTGCCAGGAAGTCACTTAGATTGCATTACTGTGAAGGAGCACATATTAATGCTTATTCTACCAGTACTGATTGCACTAAGCTTCAGGGTGTGTTCCTGAGTTTTGCTGGTGGATAGCAGATCAGGGGCCAGATATTCAAAAGTTAAGGGGTGTTAACCTATACTAACTGTGTTTTGTACATAGTTTGTAGGTGGGGTCTATATTCAGAGATCCTTGTAGCATGGGCTAAACCCCTTAGCTCTCAAGCACTAACATACTGTAGCATGGTGCCCATGCAGATGAGTCGGTCTCCCTCTGCATACAGGAGCAGCAGCAATTTTATAGGTTTGTAGCAGTGGTAAATGGCACCTAAAGGGGTGCTGTTTTCTGCCTTTGCAAACCTAGTCTTAACTAACCACAAAGACCTGGTGGCAAGATGGCATTACTGCAGCCATCTTTCCCCCTTCCCAAATCACTAAACCCTCATCTTGGAAAAATAAGATACCCTGATGTCTATTGGCACCCCCCCCCACTCTCTGAGCCCCCATCCATGGTCATGTATATGATGCCCTGGTGTCCATTGGCACCCATTCTCTTACTGCTTGTCCCAGAAAATGCAGTGTAGAGCCTAGTGTCTAGTACCACCCATCCCCTCAATCACCTGTACAGATGAGCATCACCCTAGCCCTGGTGTCTGGTGGCTCCTCTCTCCAGATCACATGTTAGGGTGAGCATCACCATAACCCTGGGTGAAGTAGCATCCTCAATCCTCCAATCCCCTGTCATGGTACTGTGATTGTCTGCCCTGGTGTCAGTTGGCACCCCCACCCTCCAATCCCCTGTCATGGTACTGTGACTGTCTGCCCTAGTATCTATTGGCACCACAACCCACTGATCTACCATCCCAGTACTATAACTTCTGCCGTGGTGTTCATTGAGACTCCAACCTGTCTGGTTCCCCCAATCCCATAGATGACACCCATCACTGAAGGTTAGCAGCACCCCCACTCCCCAATTAACCATCCCATTGTTGAGAAGATAGTCACTGTTGTCATGTGGCCCTCACCCTCCCCCCCACACACATGTATGAGTGCTCACTGCAGCGTGTATGGCAATTGGAGGTGGAAGTGAGAGGATGGCTATGCAGGTTACCATAGAAGGATTCACTGCTCATTCCCATCCTGCCAGGTAAAGGGAAGGGGTTGGGGTGGATGCTGCACTGGGTGTGGCTGAGGCAGTTGGGGGACCTAGGACTGCTATTATGCATCAGGGCATCTGTTGCCCAGCATTTGGGAGTGGGGCATGGGTACCACTGGATGCCAAGGATTGTATAGGTGACATGGGCAGGGAACTCAGTTGGGTGGGTTGTGCCACCGGACACCAGGGCTATGGGGCTACTCACTCAGACAGGCAAGCGGGGGAAGGGGGTACCATGAGACACCAGGGACCATATTGCAATCTATGGGACAGGTGTTTGGGGAAGTGCCTGTAATCACCGGGGTACATCCCACCATCATTGGTATGGGTGTGCATGGGGGGCACTTGTCAACAGTGACTATCTTCTCAGCAACAGGATGGTCATTTGGGAGTATGCTGATAACCACCATTGATGGGTATTGTCTACAGGACAGGTGCTCAGCAGGTGAGGGGAGTGCCACTAGACACCAAGGAATCCGGCACACTACTCCAGGTAGGGATCAGAGATGCCACCAGAGATGACAGGCTGTCAGGATGGACACAAACATGCTGCCACTTCCAATGCAGATGGGCCTATAATGAGCTTGCTAATGGCCCCTTTTTGCCATGTATGCTCGATGGGCTAATTTGCATGGTGCTGCTGAATTTCATACTGCAGATCCTGGCACTCTCTGGTCTGGGAGTACAATTCCCTATGGACTGGCTGCAGCCCAGATCATGTCAGAGCAGTGCAACTTGACTTAGCACTGTGCCGACATGGGCTGATATTCAGTCAGATAGTGGTGGTGTACTGTCAGATTGAATATAGAAAGCTCTGGGTTGGCCTCAAGCACAGTGGAAACCTTCACCACTCTGCTTTTGCATTTTTTTTTTCAATTTCTTACATGAAGAATTTCTGTTTTTAGTCTTTTTTAATACCTTTGAGCATGCAAAAAAACCTGAGATCATGTCCCTGCTCGTTTTTGTTATGTAAAACAATATATCACTTACTTTGCTCTATTCCCTGATGTCCAGTAATCCTCCCTACACACTTTAATTGTATATTACCTTGTTCCAAAAGTAATACTGAGCCATGCAGTTTGTGGATGGCATAGCACTCCTCTCTTCTCCTCAGTCTGCTGCCTTGTCACATTTTTCACTCTGTCTTTTTGTTTTGTAAAACATATTACTCTTTTTGATCTATTTCCCGGTATCAAGTGGCTCCACTACACTACACCCTTTAGTTGCATATTTCATTGTCCAAAACGTAATATCGAGTCACACAGTTCTGTGACTGGCATAGCCCTCCTCTCTCCTCCTCTACCTACCACCAACTAACAAATGCAAACCACAAAACATATCTTTGCAGTTTGCATTTGTTAGTCTGTGACCAGCTGAGGAGAAGAGAGGAAGGCTGTGCCAGTCATTGCAGGGTTGACATGCATGTCGAGGCATGATAGGGGGCACACACTGCATCATGAGAAGTGGGTTGGCATGAAAAATGGGGAAAGAAGCAGCTGGCAGGATGAAGGCCTGGTCGCTGCTGGCCATGCACCACCAACTGGACCCCAACTGCTGCTAGCCATCCAGAACCCTTGCCCTTCATCCCAGGGACTTACCTTGTCACTTAGGTAACACTCTCCAGAGATGCTACCTCTCCTTAACTCACCCAATTTGGCAGTTCACTGCCCTGTCTGTGCACTGATGGCTTCAACCTTCCCTAGTGGTGGTCAATAAGTGTAGTTTCTTTCAACCGTCATCCCTCCCTGAGAGGAGACTGCTCTGAGGGATGCTGAATCCTGTCAGCCTCCCACATTCTAGTCTACATTAGTGACCAGCGTCTGTCCCTTAACTCAGGTTGTTGTCCTGGCACTGGTATCACCCTCCCAACCAACTTAAAAAAAATACAATTAAAAATTTTTTTTTAATTTTTAAACCACCTATGCGACCCAGCTAATCAGAATCTTTATCATTAGTAACCCATTTTCTGCTTTGACCACCGATCTCATGGAACAATTACTACACTGTAACAGGACACCAGCTCTGGTGTGGGAGAACACTAACCATGTGTATCAGATAAATATTGTTTTATGATTATATTACCTTGTTTGTCCAGTTAGCTACTAAAGAGCTGCAGAGCCTTTGTGACTGTTTTGCTATTCTTATGTTACAGGTATGACTGGATGTTTCCTCGAACCATACAACCCCTGTTCCAGAATCCCCAGGACCCAGGCATGTGCTCATTATTTACCATGTTAGGATATAATGGTGCATCTAAAAGTATCATGCCAGCCATTACCTTTCCATTCCTTTGCACAATAAGAAGCCTGGGCATGGTCCAGTTGGCAGGGGGACATTGATGTCAAGATGATGTCTAGAGGACAGGGGGTCAAACTGAACAGCCAGGATTCACCTATATTCTTCCACTCCCAGTTATGTGTGGAAATCGATGGGGCACAGTGTTCCCTACATTTTTGCCTTTAAAGGGATCGGGGGAGTTGGGATAAATAAAAGTGGGATGGGGAAAGAATATCAAGGTGAGGACAATGGTGAAAGATTGTTGAGGGGATGGGGGTAGCTATACAAATCCAAAGCTCCACAGCCTGGCAGAGACTGATCCTCACCATTCTACCCATCAGCATAATATATCTACGTATACCAAGTGGTAGAGTCTGTAAGCAGATCTAAGGTGGGAGGAGGGTATCCAGGCATCATGCGCTGTAGGGTGGGATTTTACCCTCCATGTTTTGACCATTGTTTGGAAGACATTGTTTATTAATAACACCAGTGCCATATTCCAGTTGTGTCATAAGTGCTGCCAGAAGAGAAGGCTAACTGCACCCTCCTCACATACACTGCCATACTCCAGCTGTGCCAAAAGTGTCACCAGAAGGGTATGCTGCCTACACCCTCCTTTTTAAGAGCCACAGTACATTACCTCCATTTACTGTAGTGGCCTGTCTGACCTGGTGGATGTGAGACAGGATTGGGAGCTGGTCCTGGGTCTCCCACATTGTAGTATAGCTCACTATCAGCTAGCACCACTTGGGTCAAAATATGAGACTTAACTGGGAACAGAACCCAGGCCCTCAGAATACTACCCAGTGCTCTATTAAGTGAGATACTATATTAGCCCCAACATGAGCCTTACTTGGTGATTTTGGATGTTTTGTTTTAAATGCAAGTTTATTAAGATGCTTTCCATTTTCTTTTCAGATGCACACATTAAAGAATGGTGATGACACTTGGAGACAGCAAATCATGAGTAGTTCAGGTAAGCATCTTTTTTTACCACATACTGTGTATAGCCATTTTTCAATCTATTACTCCTTCTGTTACATATCCTGCTCTGTCTGGCTGTTCCTTATGCACAACCAAATCACTGTGCTCTCACGAGCAAGCTCACCTTGCACTACTCTTACATAGGCATACCCACATTGCACTGCTCCGTCACAAGCATCCTCCCACATCGATATCACATGGGTATACTCACCTTACTGTTACTTGCAGGCACCCTCATGCTGCCCTCTTTTCCCCACACCCCTTGCATTGCATTCTGTTACATACCTGCTTTGTGTTGAGCCCTCTCTCACACATTTGTCTTATGTAGTGCTTTCTGTCACACCCACACATAGAAACATAGACATTGACGGCAGATGAGAACCACCAGGCCCATCCAGTCTGCCCAAAAGCCCTACATTAGTTAGTTTCCACTGACCCTACCTAGTCAATGGCTTCCCCCCTCCTTACCACAACCAATGTACCCTTATGCCTGTCCCATGCATGTTTAAACCATCCACTGTGTTTGCCACCACCACCTCCTGTGGCAGTTTATTCCATGCATCCACCACTCTATCTATGAAGAAAAACTTTCTCACATTTCCCCTCAGCCTGACACCCTCCAACTTCATGTTTTGGCCCTTGTTCTTGTACATCTATTATATTAGAAGATGTCTCCCCCACCCTGTTTGTGGGGTCTCTTAACCAAGTATTGTCTCACATGCATTGCTACCTGGACATCTCCAGATGGTAAATAAGCAGCAAGCCATGTGAACCCCCCTTCACAAAGGAGAAACATAGTAAGGACATGGTGGGTAAGAAAGGGGGAGCAGTGGCTGTTTATGTGAGGGATAGCAGAAAAGCAATACAGATATAGGGAACACAGGGAGGGGGTGGAGGTACTGTGGGTCACCATAGAGATGGAGAATGGAGCCACTATTCACACTGGTGCAATCTACAGACCTCCAGTGCACTGGGAGATGGATAAAGTTCTGGTGGAAGTCATCCGAAAGATGATAAATAAGGGGGAGTGCTGCTGGTGGGGGACTTCAATCTCTCTAATGTAGATAGGAGTACCCTAGCTGCAGCATCAGCTAGGAGCAAGGACATAGAAGCATAGAAAAGTTGTCAGCAGATAAGGGCCACCAGGCACATCCAGTTTGTCCATGAGCCCTACACTAGTTTGTAGCCTCTGCCCTATCTGGTCATAGGCTTTTCACCCCTCCTTCCCACCTCTAAGATTCCCCTATGCCTGTCCCAGTTATGCTTAAATCCCTCCATTGTGCTCACTCCCACCACCTCCTGTGGTAGTTTATTCCATGTGCCCACCACCGTTTCCATGAAGAAAAACTTCCTCACATTTCCCCGTAACCTGCCACCTTCCAATTTCATATCATGCCCTCTCATTATCGTACTCCTCCTGTGCTGGAACATGCCTCCCCCTGCAGTTTTTTATGTCCTTAAGGTATTTGGATGTTTCTGTTATGCCCCCCGCTCCCTCCTCTCCTCCAGCTAGTGCATATTGAGGTCTTTTAATCTCTTGTCATAAGTTTTCTGGTGCAAGCCCTGTACCATCTTAGTGTCTCTTCTCTGGACTGCCTCCACCCTGTCAATGTCCTTATGAGGGTGCTGCCTCCTGAATTGCATACAGCACTCCAGGTGAGGCCCACTAGTATGTTATACAGTGGCATCACCACCTCCTGCCTTCTGCTCATGATACCTCTGCCTATGCACCCCAGCATGCCACTTGTCTTCTCTGCAGCCTCTGCACTCTGATTAGACACATTTAGGTCATCTGAAATGATAACCCCCAGGCCCTTTCTTCCTTCGTGATAGTCAGCAACTCGTCCTCCATCCTATAGCTCTTCCCAGTGTTTTCTTGTCCCAGGTAAATTATTTAGCATTTCTTGGAATTGAATTTCAGTGGCCACTTTGACCATTTTTCAAGCTTTCCCATGTCCTTCTTCACTCTCTCCATCTCATCTGGAGTATCCATCCTGTTGCAGATCTTGGTGTCATCTGCAAACAGGCAGACCTTTCCCTCCAACCCTACTGCAATGTCTGTATTGAAGACATTAAACAGGACTGGCCCAAGGACTGAAACCTGTGGCACCCCTCTGGTCACCCCCCTCTCCCCAGACTGGATCCCATTTACCACCACCCTCTGCTTTCTGTCTGTTAGCCAGTTCTTAACCCACTTTGCCACCTTGTGTTCCATGCCCAGACTTCCCATCTTGTTTACCAGCCTTTTATGTGGAACAGTGTTGAAGGCCTTGCTGAAATCAAAGTAGGCTATATCCACTGCCCCTCCCTGATTTATTTCCTTCATCACTCAGTCAAAAAAAATCTATCAGATTCATTTGACATGACCTTCCCACTGTGACTCCATGCTGCCTTGGATCCTGGGCCCTGATGAATTCAAAGTGTGCCGCTATTCTTTCTTTCAGCAAAGCTTCCATGATCTCCCCCATCTCCCCCACTACCGAGGTAAGGATGACCAACTTATAGCTCCCTGCATCCTCCCTGCTGCCACTTTTGTGTAGAGTGACTACATGTGCCTTCTTCCAGTCCACTGGAACCACTCCTGTGTTGAGTGACTCAGTGAACATGGCTGCCAGTGGCACTGCTAGCTCCCCTCGCAGTTCCCTTAATATCCTTTGATGTATGCCATCTGGCCCCATTGCTCTGTCCATCTTCAGTTTTGTGAGCTCCTCCAAGACTCTCTCCTCTGTAAATGGACTAGTGTCTACCTCCCCCCTCCTTCATTTCTGCTACTCAGCTATGGTCCGTGACCCTCCCCTTCTTCAGAGAATACTGAACAGAAGTATTTGTTCAGTATTTCTGCCTTTTCCAGGTCTCCCTCTTGACATTCCCCTGTTTCCCCTCTGAGCTGTACAACCCCCCCACCCAGTTTTCCTCCTTTCACTGATAAAGAATGCCTTGTCTCCTTTCTTCACCATCTGCGCTAATCTTTATTCAGTCTGTGCTGTTGCTCTCCTTACAGCCTTTACTGCTTCCTTTAGATTCTTTAGGTACACCTCTCTGTCTTCCTCCCTGTCAGTCTCCTCATGTTTCCTGAAACTCACCTTTTTGGCCCTTACCTTGCCTGCTACCTCCCTTGAGAACCATAGCGGTTTCCTCTTTTTCTTGCCTTTGCTTACCACCTTTTTACATTGGTTCATAAACTCCTGTATGGCTCACTGCAGGTGTTCCCACTGCTCCTCAACCTTCCCTTCTAACTCCCTCCTAACTCCCTCCCTGCCAGGGCTTCTTTGATGCCCCTCCCTGTACTAGCAAAAATCCAAGACTCTTGACTTAATGTCACTAGTCTGCATCCCTGTCCCCATGTTAAACCTCACTTTGTGGTGGTCAGTCCATTTCCATTCCTAGACTCCCTGCAGGGGGCATTCCTCAGGCAACTAGTTAAGGAATCCACTTGTGAGGGAGTAATATTGGACCTTGAACTCACCATGAGGACAGTGTTGCAGACATCACAGAGGATGGCCATCTGGGGGCAAGTGATCACCATGTGGTGGGGTTCAATATAAGAACCTTGGCAGAAATGAGCCACACAAAGGTGAGGGTCCAGGACTTCAGGAGGGCCAATTTTACAAAGATGGGGGGAATGCCTCTGGGATGCCCTGGCAGGGGGATAGAACTTGGTGGAGTAGAAGAACAGTGGGCAAAACTAATAGTGGGGATAGTGGAGGCAACAAACTTCTGTGTCAAGCTAGTAAGCAAAAGCAAGAAGTGAAAAACAGACCACTATGGACTGGTTTTCAAACAAGGTTGCTGGGAAGATAAGGCAAAACGTTAGCATTCAGAAGGTATAGGGAGACACACAAGGAGGAGGATAGGGAAGGGTATCAGAAGAAGCAGAGGGAGGCAGAGAAAGCAGTCAGGAGTGCAAAGGTGCAAACGGAGGAGAAAAGAAAGGGGACAAGACATTTTTCAGGTATGTAAGTAAAAAGAGAAAGAACAGGGGAGGGATTATAAGCCTAAGGTGGGAAGGGGGGGTTGTGTGGAAGGAGACAAGGAAAATCCTGAATGTCTACTTTTGTTCAATGATCACAAAGGAAAGGGAAGAAGGGAAACCACAGATAAATGTATGGGGCATCAAAGGAAGGGAGGTGGATACTACTCCATTTACAGAGGAAAGTGTCCTGAAGGCACTTGCACATCTGAAAATGGACAAGGCAATGGGGCCAGATGGGATACATCCAAGGAAATTGAGGGATCTCAGAGAGGTACTGGCAGCACCTCTGACAGTCCTGTTCAGTCACTCACTAGAGACTGGAGTGGTTCTGAGGACTGGAGAAGAGCAAATAGTGTCCCACTTCACAAAAGTGGAAGCAGGAAGGAGGCTAGCAATTACAGCCCAGTCAGCCTGACTTCAGTGGTGGAGAAATTAATGGAATCACTACCGAAGGAAAGGATTGTGGAATATCTTGAATCCAGTGACTTACAAGTTCTAGGGCAGCATAGACTCATTGGGATGAGGCCACATCAAACAAATCTGATAGAGTTCTTTGACTGGGTGACCAGGGAATTAGATCTGGGTGGAGCGACAGATGTGGCCTACATAGATTTCAGTAAGGCCTTCAACACTGTTCCACATAGGAAACTCATAAACAAGCTGGGCAACCTAGGAGTGGGTCCAAAGATGGTAAACTGGTAAGAATTTGGTTGGGGGATAGGGAACAGAGGGTGGTGATAAATGGAGTTCATTCAGAGGAAGGAAGAATGACCAGTAGGGTGCCACAAGGATCAGTACTGGGACTTATCCTCTTTAATGTCTTTATTAGCAACATTACAGAGGGTCTAGAAGGGAAAGTATGCCTTTGTTGCAGATGGCACGAAGATCTTCAATAGGGTAGACACTTTGGGGGGTATTGAGAGGATCTAAGAAAGCTTGAGGAGTGGTCAGGAGTGTGGCAACTGAGTTTTAATGTGAACAAGTTCAAAATCATGCACATGGGGCACAGAAACCCAGGGGTGGAGTACAAAATGGGCGGAGTGGTACTTGTAACCTCCAAATAAGAAAGAGACCTAGGGTAGTCCTATCTGATGACCTAAAGGTGGTCAAACAGTTTGACAAGGCAGTGGGGATAGCCACTGGAATGCTAGGGTGCATAGGAAGGGATAACACCAGTAGAAAGAGAGAGGTGGTGATACTGCTGTATAAATCATTGGTGAGACCTCACCTAGAGTACTGTGTCCAGTTCTGGAGATCACATCCCCAGAAGGACATAGATAGAATATAGTCAGGCCAAAAGAGGGCAACTAAAATGGTGCAGGGTCTGCATTAAGTGCCCTATGAGGAGAAATTGAAGGACATCAATATGTACACCCTGGAGGAAATGAAGGAGAGGGAGTATATGATAGACTTTCAGATACCTCACAGGTATACATAAGATTCAAGAGGGAAGCATTTTTCACAGAAAAAGCTGCTCAAGAATGAGCGGTCATTCTATGAAGCTGAGGTGTAGTCTCAGGGGTGATGTAAGTAAGTATTTCTTCACAGAAAGAGTGGTGGATGCCTGGAACAGACTCCTAGCAGATGTTGTGGGGCAAAAACTGTAAAGTGATTCAAGAAGGCATGGGATAGGCATAAAAGAACTAATAGTGGTAAGGAAAGGTGGGGGGAGCAGAAGATCAAGTAGGGTCTGCCTTCTTACAGTAGGTAGAGAAAATGAGCAGACTAGGTGGGGCAAGTGGTCCTTATCTGCTGTCAAACTCTGTGTTTCTATCTTTCCATCTGTGAATGTCCTGAGCTGCTGCACAAAGTGACCAGATGTAGGTGAAGAAAGGATGGATTTGAGCCTGCATTGTGGGCCACTGAATTAGAGAGTGGTAGGATTGTTCTTGACATCAGAGGATGCTACCAACTGAAGAATTTAAATCAGCTAACAAGACCACCAGGGGTGCTAACTCCATGGCAGCTATATTATCTCCCAAAGTATTTCAGTTTGAATAGTACTTCTGAAATCTATAAACTAAGTCACAATTTCAAGTTACTATTTCTACAACTGACTTGGCTTAATATTTTGTTTTCATCCTTTTGCATATTTCCTAACTTTGAAGTATGCAAATGAAATGTGAGCCCAGATAAATGCAAGACCGGACATTCTGAAACCATCTGTAACAAAATTGCAGACAGATTGACATTGAATATTGCTTTGGTTATTATGGGACTTGTACTTAACCTCAGTAGTTCTACAAAGCCAGCTTTCATCTGTGTGTTAGGAGAACTAAATAGTGCCAGGACTTATTGCAACTGACTTATTCTCCCACAACTGACCAACAGTGGTGGTGGTAGCTGCAGGAGGTTCTTGAATGCTGTTGGAGTGGCTTTGTTGATAAGATGGTGTGGGTGATGTCGGACCAACCAGATAGAAGTGTAATTCCAGCTGGGAAGTGAGTAAAAAAACTCTTCATGCACCCAATTCTAATCAGAATTTGGCAGCCACACACCTGAGGTGGGGGGGGCATAAATGCTGGGGATTCTAATTTATTACTAATGAAACTGTTTTATTTTTACTTTTCTAATGAAAAAATAAAGTTGTTTTAAATTCAAAAATGCTTTGGACATGTCGTTATTACTGAATGTAGTCCATGCATACAAACAGAAAATGTTGATGAGAGCAGTGTGTGTGTGTGTGTGTGTGTGTGTTACTGATAGTATACTTTCAACACAACCACATATTAAGCATATTTTCAGTACAATGTTGATGGTATTCTTTCAACACAATAATCATGTACCAATGGAATACTGTTACTACAGTAATCATATGCTGATGGCATACTATCAGTACAATAATCATAGAATGATTGTATATTTTCAGTACAGAAATCTTATACTGTCAGTACAGTCCTCATATAATAAAAGTACATTTGTAGTACAAGATTTCCTATGCTGATATACTTCAGTGCGTTAATCATATACTGCTTAGTATACTTAAAAATATTAAACTGGACCATAATAGGACAAAAAGTACAATGGTAATATATACTTTTAATATACTTGGTGTTTTCAGACATTATATATTTCAAGAATATTTATCAACTAAAATTGAACTATACTTGTATACTTTGTATTTATTATACTAAATAGTGAAGTACACTTAGATATACTAATAATATACTACTTTTTTGTAAGGGACCCCATAATGCAATAATCAATTAATGATACCGTTACTGTATATTTAAGGATTTACTTTTGGTAAATACAGCATTAAAAAATACATTTATTTATAGTACAATTAAGTGTAATTTTTTTAAAAATGTAGGTGTTAATCAAGATTAATTGTTAAATTAAGTGGTAAAATATATTTCATTTACACATTAAGGGATTACTGTTAAGTGAAATTAAGAATTTACATACAGTATATTTAGTTTAAAAAAATTAAGGGGCACAGATTAAGTATACAATCAATTAGAAATGTATGCTTCTTTTGAGGAATTAAGGGTTATAAATTAGCATAGCAATAAGTAGAAAAACATCATTAATCTTAAAAAAATTAAGCAGAAAAAGGTTTAAATTATGCACTCTGATTAAGGATGACAAGCAGAATTTAAAGATGAAAGAATCCACAGATTAATTATTAAATTAAGTACTAAAATGTATTTAATTTAGGTATTAACAGATTGAAATTAAGTATAAAATTAAGAATTTACATATATTTAATTTTAAGAATTAAGGGGGTGCAGATTAAGTATACAATAAATTAGAAATTCATGCTTACTTTGAGGAATTAAGGGGTATAAATTAAGCATAGCAGTAAAAAGAAAAACATCATTAATCTTAAAAAATTAAGCAGAAAAAAAGGTTTAAATTGTGTGCTCTGATTAAGGATGAATTAAGCAGAATTTAAGGATGAAAATCACTTAATTATTCCCTTAATTGTCAATGAAGACTTGTATGGTAGAATTAAGGGATTTTTAAGGTTCGACATTAAGGGATTCTTGTTTCGTAGTAGTTTGTTCCTTACCTAACTTACTCATTCTGCTTAATTTACTCTTGTCCTGCCTTTTCTCTGTCCCTGTTCATGTTTTCTTATCTTCCCTTCCCTTCTTCTGTTTTTGTTTCTTCCAATTAATCATTTTATTGTCCTCCAGCATTACCCCATCTCTCTGTATATTTATTTTAGTGATTATTGCTTTAAGTATAGAAATTCCTGTTTGACTCTTTAATTTCCTTTGATAAAGCCTGTTTACTATTAATCAATAATTTTGGTGATTCACATATGTCTGTATACAACATTTTTCACATTGGGCTCCATTCACAAAGGCTACGCAGCCCTACACATGGCGTGTATATCGAAGTGGTGTAAGCAACCACCATGTGGGATGCATGAACCATGCTTAGGGATGTGCGTAGGCATGCTGAGTGCAGCAGCTCGCCATGGAGGATACACGGCCACGCAGAGGCATTCCCATGTATGCTGTACGTGTGGCCTGCCGTATGCATATGCATGATGTAAAATACATCAGAAAGTTGTGTCACAGCCCTGCTTAGGTGATACACATCTGGAAAGTGGCCATGGCAAATGTGCCACACACACAACATGAATGTCCAGCAAAGTGAGCTGGCATGGGGGCAACCATGCCCACATCGGCAAACATCACTGGACAGGCATGCAGCAATGCATGGCATGAAGGGGATGGCCACACACATGCCCAGAACCTGCCATGTGTGCCACACACATGTGCGATAACAACAGACAGACTGCAGGCCCAAGCATGGCATGCATGCCAACCAACAGGCACCGCCGATGCTGCACACCCAGCACGGTGGCCTACAGCACACAGGCCACAACCACAGCACAGTCAACACAGGTACCAGTCATGGAAGCATGACCAGCCCAACACCCATGGCATGCATGCACACACACACACACACACACACGCATGGCTGCCCCTGCATACTGTGCCAGGGTGAAGAATGAGGCACACATAGGGCCACAGAGTCAAATGCCTTTAATGGCATACAAAAGCACAATGCTCACACAGGGCAACACAACAGCAGGGAGGGAGGGAGGCAGATCGGGAGTGCAGGGAGTACCCCAGCTCAGTCTGATGACTCCCCCTCCGTGGACACCTCAGGGCTAATCGGGGTCAACTCCTGGGGGGGGCTGAATCTGTGAACTCACATTCCTCCAGCATCAGGCAAGTGATCAGCCCATGGTAGCACTGCAATGACAAGAGCAGATACAGGGGACGTAGGTCAGTACCTGCATAACCAGCCAAGCCACCAATGCAATGTTGCCACACACACACATATACACACACACACACACACACACAGGGAACCAAAAGCCACCTACCTGCAGAGGGGATCATATGGCCCACAGGTTCCCCTAGTCATCCCTGTAGACCATGTCTGATGTGCTCTGCCACAGGTCCATCCACATTGGGATATCATTGGGCAGCCTGTGGCTTGGGGTCACCACCACTGCTGGGCCTGGCCCCCCACCTCTCACAGCTCCAACATCAACATGGCCTTATGCTGCCATGTCCCCTGTAACAATGCACAGGGAGTAACCATGAGAAGCATGCTCAGAGCACCAGTCCCCACCCCCAACAGGCACAGAGCTGAAATTAGCAGTGAACAGGCTCTGGTACCTACCTGTCTCTGTTCCATGACATCCCAAATGGCCTCTGCTGGTATTCCATCCTGGTACACATCCAAAGAGACATGATACAGGTGCCATGGCAGGGTTAGCCTACTGTGCACCTCGCCCTGTGGCATTGGTGGAGCCACCACCACCATGATTGTCCGAGCAGTTATGGTGTTCCTGTGGCAGGCCCACCCACACCACATAAGCATGCCCCACCCTATAGGACATGTGTACTATGCTACACAGCATGTATGGGACACACTTGTGTGTCTGCAATGCCACTGTGTGGATGTGAGACAGCAGAACAGGCAGTGGCAGTATGATGTGCCCAGGGCACTGCTACACATGGTCCTAATAGAGGACGCCTTGGAGGAGCGCCATGCCCATGCAAGGAGGTGCCACCGAGTATTCAGGCCATGACTCATGGCACAAAGCCTCCACACCATGGACATCCTGCAATGGTACAGGATCAACCATGTCACACTACAGTTCATCCGTGAACTCGTGAAGGATGCTGTCCATCCCCAGCACAAGGCATTCCATGGCCATGTCTGTGGAGATGAAGGTGCTGTGTGCACTGCAATACTATACCACCAGCACCTTCCAGAGAGTAACGGGGGATGTGACATGTGTGAGCCAGTCCTCCATGTCCAGGGCCCTGCACCAGGTAACCAATGCCCTTGTGTGCCACAGGCAATGGCACATCATATTCCCTCTGCAACCATTGCAGAGCTCAAGGCCATTAAGGGTGCTTTCCTGGACAGGTATGGCATGCCCAACACTGTAGCTGTGATAGACTGTATGCATGTACCCATACTCACACTAACCACAAATGAGGAGGCCTAACGGAACTGTAAGGGGTACCACAGCATAAGCTGTCAGGTCATATGCAACGTGACAGGCATCATCACGAACGTCCTGGCCTGGTATCCGGGTCATGCCACAATGCCTACATCTATGACAACAGCTGCTGCAATGCATCTGGACCGGCAGGAGGAGGGATATGGTTGGCTGTTGGGTGAGCACCAATTGACTGCAGTAATGGTTGCGGTATGTGCATGTGCACTACTGTGTGACTAATGTCTGTGTACCATCACTTTCCACAGGTGACAGTGGATACCCACTGAGGATGACCCTCCTGAAACCATACCTTGCGCCACATCACCCAGTGGAGGAGGCATTCAGTGCTGCACATGTGCAGGCATGCGGCATTGTGGAACACACCATCGAGTTTATGAAGATGCATGTCTGCTGCTTGGACCACACAGGTGGCATGATGATGCTTGCACCAGGGATGGCATGCAGAGTGTTCACTGCCTGTGCCATATTGCACAACATATGCATCCGACGCAGTATGCCATGTACACCCTGAGGAGCTTGGTGAGGGACCACCGCAGCCACCTCATGGACCAGCACCACTGGTAATGGTGGTAGGGTGCCACCCAGGGGACAGAATGCTGTGGGATGCATGGCAGCATGGGCCATGCGGCATCACATGGCACATGGCAGATTCAGCCGGTGAGCGGTTGTGCATGCTGGCGATGATGACACCACATGTCTGAGCCATCCTGTGTGACACATGGCCTAGTTGCCATCTGAGTGCCATGGGAACAGGTCAGTGGCAGTGCCATCCATTGTGGAGTCATGGTGTGTCCAAGTTCATGGCCTGCCCTGTGTGTGCCGTGCTTGTCACACTGCAGGATGCCCATGCGGGAGGGGGGTGCCTGTTGTAGTGTGCCTGTGTCCTGTATGTGTACTCCTTGTCACATTGCCTGGTGGCGCTGGTCCGTGGCATGTCAAGATGCACTGGGGTGTGGTGTGCCTTGGTGGTTGGTGTGGGTGTGTGTCAGAGTAGGGCATGTATGGGGAGTGTGTGCATGCCAGACATGGTTGTTGCTGTGGGATCCACCCCATCACTGTGTTGCTGGTGTCTGCAGCTGCCCACCACATCTGTATCTGAATCCTGTACTCCTGTTTCTCCTTAGCATGGCCATTATTTGTGTGGCATGCTGTGCCACCTGTACACAATGTGACCATTGGGCCATGCTCCCTGCACCTGTTGTGGTAGCTGGGGCTGCCTGGTCTGCCACTGCATGCTGTGAGGCACTGTCATGCAGCGCCGCCTGCTCAGAGGTCAGTGGTTGTGCAGCATCAGTCGGTGCCAGTGGTGCGGCTTCGGTTGGTGCGTGGGTCACTGCATGGCCAGATGTGTGGCTATGGCAAGAAATGCCTCTGCAGTCTGCTCCTGCGAGCAGACACCCACTGCCACCTCATCTGTGAGTCGGTCCTGGGCATGAGCACTTATGGCAACGGCCTTGGCCATGTGTTCTTGCACCCTCACACTGGTGACAGTGCTCTAGGCCAGCCTCTCTTGTACATGCACGGATGCCACCAACACATCCTTCACATGGTGCACCAGTCTCTGTGCAGTCTCGGGTGGCCTGAAACTGGTCATGCTTCAGCCAGTGGAGGTCAGGGTAGTAGCTCGCCAATGCTGAGGCATTGCCACCCTGCCTACGATGCTGTGTGGGAAGGGGCCCACTGAGGCACCCGTGTCCTGCTCCTGGGTGTCCAGTGCAGTAGCAGGTGCCAATGTTCCCACAGTCACCATGCAGCTGTCCTCCAGTTCCAGAGAGCCCTCCTCTGTGCTCTTGTCAGTTCCAGGTACCATGTGGTCACTGACTTCATGGTCCATTGGCGTCCCACCATCCTCACCAGCCTGTGTGTCCATGGCTATGGCTTGGCTTCTGCTCTCCTCCTGCTGCCATTCTGGTGACCTGCCATCATCATGCTTCTGTTGGTCCTCTTCTGGTGCTGTCTAGTGTGTGTTCCCTTCCTGTGTGCCGCCAGGGCTTTGCGGCATACCTGGGGAGGGGACATCATTTAGTACACATGCATGTCCATCCTCTGCTGTGCACCACCCTGTGTCTGCCCCACTACATACCTGCATCTCCTGACTGTTGCGGTGCTCCACCGCCAAACCCAGAGATCCCTCACCAGCACTGTCACTATCTTGCCCTGTCGGTGGGAATGGTGACAGGTGCTTAGGGCCCATGTCAGTGGTAATCTGTGGTGTGGCCACCCTGTGCACATGCTCATTGTGCTCATCTGGTATGCTGTCAAGGCCATCGGGCTCCCTGTCTGTGGCAACATCAATGATTGTGTCTGACACAATCTGTTCTATGGGCATGGAGGGGTCTGGCGGTGGTGGGCCTCCCCCAGTGGTGTCCTGTGACTGTTGTGCCCAGCTCATCTTCTTCTTAAACTGGGACCAGAGGTCATGCCACTTGTGCTTAATGGGAGCCAATGTGTGTGCCTCTGATCTGGCAGCATTTATGGCCACCTGCATGTCCAGCCATATTCTGGACTTTGTCTCGGGTGAGGTGCTGAGTGCCCAGTGGCCAAACAGCATATCATAGTGCTGACGGACCTCCAACATCAGAATGGTGACCTGTGCCCCCATAAAGTTGGGTATCGCAGCTTCTTGCCACCTCCACCGCCCGTGCCACATCCCCCAGCCTCACTTGCCTATGATGTGATCTCCACCAGTCTACAGTCCTCATTCCTGGCATCTGATCTCGTGTCCTCTGCCAAAATGTTTCTGCATCTGTCCACGTAGCAGAGTAGCGTAGTGCTTCTGCATCTCCACATATGGTGGGGACAAGGGGTGTTCTGGGCATCTTGCACTGTCCCGGTCCTGCCCTTGTGCATTGCTGCACCCCTCTGCATACCCCATCCCATCCTCCTGGGGGTGTTCCTGGCTTGTTCATGCATGCCGCGTATTTTGTGTGTGTTGTGCAGCGCACAGCTGTGCACCTGCCTTTCACCACTTTTGCACATAACGGCGGTCCTTTCATGAATAGCGCCCATTGTTTGTATTTATACCTTTGGAACATATTTTTTCTTCCCAGTCCCATTTCCCCCAGGTCACACCTGAAAGTGAGCCTTGGCTCAGGGTGCCTTTCCCTGTTACCACATTTCATTTACTCAATCAAAAAATCAATCAGTCAATTGGTAATTAATCATTCTTTTCCCAGTACTGTACTCTTCTTCCTTCAGCCTGACTATTCCTTCCCTTGTCTTCCTCTTTCCTTATGTAATGAAAAAAGGAATGATCTTCTTGCTTTGTACCTTCCACAATTCTTACTTCAGTGTCTGTCAGCCATAGCCCTCCTCAATATCTTGTTGATCTCTTTTATCCTACTGTGAAACTCTACATTACCCCCCTCTGCTTGGCTGGCTCTGTATTTTTAAAATGTCCTTTTCTTATTTTATTGTGAATCATAATGTTTTTTAATATTTTTTTAACCCTCTTCTTCTTGGCAATATTCCCTTTATTTATCAGGTCCCATGTAGCTTCCATGCCATCTGCCACTCTTACTCCCTCTAGTTTCCCCATGCAACAGTCCCTTTTTCTTCAAGATCAGTCCTTTCAAAGTCCAGGATATTGATCTGGGTCTGATTTCTCTCCACCGCAAGTCTGAATCTGAACCAAACCGTTTGATGGTCTCTACTTCCTAGTGGGTCCAGCACCATCACCTCACCCACACTGTCCCTTTTGGTAAGTATTAAGTCCAGGATGGCTGCCTCCCTAGTATACTCCTTTATTCTCTGTGCTAGGAATACATCCTGAAATACTTCTGATACAGTAGCTGTTGACTTCTTGCACTTGTGACTACTGGTATCCTCCAGTCCATAACAGGCATGCTGAAGTCCCCAAGCAGCAGTATTTCCCCAAGTCTTACTTCCCTTTTGATCTCTTTCCCTAATTCCATAACTGCTTCCTCCATTTGTGATGGTGATCTATATACCACCCCATTCTGATATTTCTTCCCCTTTCTATTCCTACCTGCACCCATATTGCTTCTGTGTGTTTGCTATGTCCCACATCTTCAATCTATGATGCATTTATACTGCCCCATATGTAAAATGCCATCTCTACTCATGGTATTTTTGCACATAGCCCTCCAGATTTTATTTATTTATTTCAATAGTTCAGAAAATACTGTACCTTTGAGCAAATGCTCTATTACAATGGTTCCACATCTGTGCAACAACATGCAATCAAGTTACAGGAATAGACAGAAAATACAACAAATACTATACAATTAACACAAAGACAAATCACATGACTGTTATACAGACTTCAACACTGCCTGGTGATTACAATATCAGATTAAGTAAAGGTGAAAATACATTCTGTAGCAAAAAAAAACAAAAAAACAACCACTTACTGACATCCATCAGGAGATGAGCGTTAAGGGAGCACAGTACAGAAAAAGGGGTAGCAGCCTGGAGGTCAGGCTTAGTCAAAGGTCCTAGAAGGGGGGGGGGATGAGGTCATGACCATGTTAGTGGAGGGAGAAGGGCATGGGTCAAAGGAGCTGATGCCAGGGAGCTGGTGCTGGGGAGGATGAATACTTGATACGAGCGGGACTGCAAGATAAGGGGAGT
This sequence comes from Neoceratodus forsteri, assembly GCA_016271365.2. Lineage (NCBI taxonomy): Eukaryota > Metazoa > Chordata > Ceratodontiformes > Ceratodontidae > Neoceratodus > Neoceratodus forsteri. Next base: position 869,505,307 of record CM028130.1, read on the forward strand.
GGAAAGGTGCAGGGGAGATGCAAGTACAGTATTGGGGGCACTAGTCAACAGGAACAACAGTGTAAGAGCAAAGAACGAGTTGGGGTGGGGGGAGGAGGATCAAAATTTCAACTCAACAAACCGATAGCACCCAAACTACCTGCAATTACAGGCAGCTGCCTCAGAGAGATGTATCTTCAGCTCAGCCTTGAAGGATGGTAGGGAGTAATTGCAGAATATATGCACAGTGATTTGATTTAGCCAGAGGGGAGCTTTGTATGCAAAGAAGCGCTGACCTATTGTCGTCATCATGAATGGGACAGCCAACAAGCACCTTGTCTTTCCTCTGGTCTGGTGGCTAGAGCAAAATTCTGTTAGCAACTCCTTGAGGCTAGGGGTGAATTTTCCTAGTATAGCTTTCTTACCCAAGAGGCACGTTTGATATTTTATTCTGTTTCTGAGGCTGAGCCATCTGGTTTGCTCATAGAGTGAGCAGGAATAAGTTAGGTTATCAGCTCCAAGGGTGAGTCTGCAGGCCTTATTTAGGGCCATCATTACCCGCTTGAGTGCAGTGTCAGTTGCCACCCCATACACTACCAAGTCATAGTCAATGACTGACAAAATGGAGGAGGAAACGGACAAACGCAGGGCAGCAGGCATAAGATATTGTCTGGGTCTGTACAGTACACCAAGTTAAGAGCTCACCACTTTTGCGACTTGATCAATGCAGGGTACACATGGGAGTGTGTCATCAATGGTGACCCCAAGGTACTTGAAAGACTGTACCTGTTCTAGGGGTACGTCCATGTTGTTTGTGATGGACAAGACCGGGGATGATTTCTTGTGGTGGGGGCTGGAGATCAGCATTGTTTTAGTCTTCTTACAGTTGAGAAGAAGTTTCTGTGTACTGAAACAGTTTTCCATGAGGGAGAAAGTGGATTGTAGCTCCTGCTGCAAGTGATCCAGCTGGGCACTGCTGCTCATGATGACCGCATCATCTGCATACAGGATATTTTTAGTTGTGCTTGCCTCTGGTAATTTGTTTAAAAGCAAACTGAAAAGGAGGGGGCCTAGGATGGATCCTTGGGGAACCCCAAGTGCAATTTCCCTAGGGTAGGAGGTTGTAGTTCCAATTTTTACACACTGGGATCTGTGAGAAAGGTAGTCCTTAAAACCAGTGGACTGCATCTGAGGAGATCCCCAAGTTCACCGGTTCCTGCAGCAGGATGCGGTGGTTGACAGTGTCAAAGGCTTTAGTGAGATCTATCAAGACAGATCCCACTAGTTTACTACCATCCAGAGTTTTGTGTACAAAGTCAGAGAATTCCACTAATGCCATGGTCATACTGTGGCACTTATGAAATCCATGCTGCTGTAGGCACAGGAGGTTGTAATTATGAAGGTACTCGGATATCTGATTGGCCACTATCCTCTCAAGGCTTTTGATAGGGGGGAGAGGATGAATATTGGTCTGTAATTGGCTGTACTGGTCCAATCTCCACTTTTTAGCATAGGGGTGACCAGTGCAAGCTTCAGTTTGGCTGGGAACTTAGTTAGGGAGAGCGATTTGTTAAACAGTTTGGTGACAGGTACCAAGAGCTCTTTCAGTGTAATTGCCACCAGCTTCATAACCAGGTTACCACTACCAAGCCTTGCCTTACCTAATACTTTGAGTACGTAGGTTCTGGCTTCCTTAGGCATGATGCTTCTAAAGCAAAAATTAGGGTGGTTTAGGCTTATACTAGTGTTTGGCAAGGGAATTTCAGGCTGACTTCCACTAGCATTCTGCACAGGTGAGCCAGGGTGGTTGAATTAGTCAGGTGGGAGGAAAGTGCTGAGATCAGAGAAGGCTGAATTAAAGGATTCGGCAATGGTATATGGGTCAAGGGTCGGGGTACCATTGATCATTAGCATGATGGGGTGCTTATCCTTTTTACCAAGCAGTTTCTTGATATTCTCCCAGAACCTTTTACCATTACCCCAGCTACTGTCCAGTTGTTCCTTGTAGTATTTTATTTTTGCCTGTCTAGTGAGGTTGGTACACTTGTTACGAGTGGCTTGGTACTTCTGGTAGTCAACTGGATTACCAGTGCATCTAGCCATACTCCATAGATTGTCCCTGTCCTTAATCTGGTCCAGAAGGTCTCTTGCAATCCACCTATTTGGGGATCCCCTTATCTTCCTTCTCCTCACTGGGGCAAAAATATTACAGACGCCATTGAACCTGTCAGAGAAGAACTTAAGTGCTTGATCTAGGTCATTAAGATTGTCCAAGTCGGACCAATCAACAAGGGATAAGGCATTTTTAAAGGTGTGGGCACAGCCACGCCGAAGGACTTGGCTTAGAATAGTGACAGGAGGAGTTTTTTTGTCCTTAAAGACCCAGTGGCAAGCAACTGGCAAGTGGTCACTTAGACAGTCAGCCAGCACAGTAACATTTTTTATCTTAGAAGGGGTATTCGTGATAAGCCAATCCAATAAAGTGCCTTGCTGGTCCTACTATTAAGTCTTGTGTTCTCAGAGACCATCTGGGTAAGGTACATATTGGCTACCTGGTCTTTTTGCGGGTCTATATCCTTGCTAAGCCAGTTTAGGTTAAAATCACCAGAAATGATGATTTCTGAGTTCCCTCTTCAGCTTAAATAATGCTTCCAGGACCAAGCTGAGTCCAGGCTTTGCCTTGGTGGGTGGGAGATAAACTGAGGCAATGGTGAGTGTCTTGCTTTGCCTACCAATAAGGAGCTTTAAGGCCAGCAACTCATACTCCGCGTTACTGGTGGAGCTCAGCAACACCATCCCCTGCAGGGATTCCTTGATGTAGATAAGGCAACTCCCTCCCCATTTTCCTACTCTATCAAGCCTGAAAGTAACATACCCCTGCAAGGCTATCGAGGTATATTTCACTTTTGGAGTGAGCCATGACTCAGTCAGGCTAATAATATCAGGGTTGTGCAGCTGAACCCAGGCTTGGAACTGGGCTATCTTTGGGGAGCAAACTGTAGATATTAAGGGCAGCAATCTTCAAGCCACTCTGTACTTTACACTTTGTGGACCAGCTGGTAGAAGGTCCTGGGTTAGGATGAACAACACCAGAAATTAATAGCAGAGAGAGGAGAACAATTTTGACAGCAGCCAGTGTACAGCATTTAGCCAAACCTCATTTCCTATCATGCCTGGGGATAGAGGCACACTGCCTTAGCCTACCAAGTGGTGCATGCAATTTTTTTTATTTATTGAAACTGTCTCACCAGGAAAGGCACACTGAGCAACAAAGTTGCTCGTCTCCCGGTGCGACCTGGGGGGAGGGATTACAGAGGAGAGGATAACATGCAGGTTATCTAACATACATTTGATAGAATATAGTAGCATCAGTTAACATGGTACTAGAACAAGCATGATAGTAGAAAACAAGGTGGATAACAGTTGGGAATTTGTACAGGGATTTGTAACACTGGGGGAAAATAAGTGCAAGGGCGGATAGCGATTGTGATGATTACATACAACGGGACACTAAAACAAGACAATAAGTGTAGTAGTTGGGTCAGTGAGCCAGATAACATATAGCAGCATACTTAGGAGCTGCAGGGAAAGTTAGGGAGGGGGCGCTTGGGGGATGCTCAAAGAAGGTGTGATGTGCAGGAGCAGTTTACTGGGAAGTAGTTTGCAAGGGCTGCCGATAGAGACTGGACAGAGGAGGAGGAGTGGCAAATTTGTGGTGAGAGTGCATTCCAGAGTTCAGGGAAGTGGTGTGAGAAAGCAGCCTGGCTGACAGTGGTTCTCCACCTAGGGATTAGAAGGAGTCAGGAGTCAAGGACCTCAGGGCATGGGTAGTTCCGGGGAAGGGGCCATTGCATAGAGGCCAGGTAGTCCAGGAGGGCACCAAGCCAACACTTAGAGGTAAATTTGGTGCAGTGGATTAAGCGTCAGTTATCGAGGGAGGGGAATGCTAGTGAGTAGTAGAAGTCACAGCGATGGGTACGGGCAGGCGCATCTAGAGCAAACCGACAGAAAGCGTTAATGAGGATGTCTAATCTGGATAGGACAGACTTGTGGGCAGCACTGTAGAAACATCATAGTAGTCAAAGGAAGGAAGTATCATCTTCTGGATGAGATCACGCCAAACTGTAAAGGGGAGGCTATTTCGGTTCTGGTATAGGGCCCCAAGCTTAGGGCAAAGTTTTTTTGAAATATAGTCAGCATGGACTGCGAAGGTTAGGTGGTGGTCAAGCCAACCTCCAAGGTACCGGAAGGAGGTGACGTTTTCCAGCATGGTCCTATCGAGGGTGTAGAAACGAGGGAGGAAGGGAGGGTAACCTGGAAAGGCGTTGATTTGTGCCAAATGTCATAGTGACTGTTTTTTTCACATTTAGGGAGAGTGGGTGCAAGTTGAACCAATGCTGGACTTTGTTGAAGTCAGCCTGGAGGTCAGAGGCAACCATATCTGGGGATGAGCCAGAGGAGAATAGGAACATATCATTGGCATACATGTGGATCAACAATGGGGAACAGGTTTGAGGCAGGTTGTTTAAGAAAATGAAGAACAGGATGGGACTGAGCACCAAACCTTGGGGGATGCCAGTGGGCATGGGAAGAGGTGGGGATGTGGCTTCTGCAATCCTGAAAGATTGGGTTCGGCCTGTAAGATATGCATTGAACCAACTGGTGGCAGATGCGGAGAGGCAAGAGTCAGAGAGCCATGATAGCAGTAGGGGGTGGGAGATGGTATTGAAAGATTTAGCCAGGTTGATGAAGATGGCCGAGGTGATTTGTCCTCTATCCATTCCAGATTGGATTATGCCAATGAGCCTTATCAAGGAGGAGGTGGTGGAGTGACCCTTCCTGAACCCAGACTGGAAGGGGGTGAAGAAATTAGAGTCAGAAAGATAGGAGGTAAGCTGGGCAAGCACAAGGTGTTCTTGCAGTTTGACAAGGGCAGGGAGGAGGGAGATTGGACAATAGTTTGAGGTGGAGGTGGGGGGTCCTCCTTTAGGGAGGGGTATGACGATGGTGCACTTCCAAGTCTGCGGTACAGATGCAGTGGTGAAGGATTGACTTAGAAGGTAGGCGAGCAGGGTAGCTATGGCATAGGCTGACAGGAAGAGGAGTTTGTGGTCCAACCCATCAGTGGATTGCCCTTTAGATGGGTTTAATGTTAGCAGGGCATCAAGAACTTCTGCTGGTGAGATGTCCTTGAAGGAGAAGGCGCCGGGCCTTTGAGTTTGCTTAGGACCTGTTTGCGGTGAGGGTGGTGCTAGACCGGGTAGGGTAGAAAGGAGAGTAGAGGCACATGTGGAGAAATATGAGTTGAACTCAGCAGTGACTGCACTTGGGTCCAAGAAAATGGAGTTATTTACGTTTAGGAGAGGAGTGGGATTAGCTGCAGGTGGTGAAAAGAGGGAGTGAATGACCTTCCAGAATTTGGAGGGACTATGCAGGTTTGACTGTAGTGAGGATCTGAAATACTCTGCTTTAGCTAGCCGAGTTGCACCAGTACATTTGTTCTGAAGATACCAGTAGTGGAAGAGATCCAAGGGTAGGCCTGAGGTTTTGTAAGCTCACCAAGTTTTGTCTCGGGTATTATGTCAAGTGAGGAGTTCTTGCGTAATCCAAGACAGGTGGTTGCCATGTACCCTGGTATGGCGTAGCGGGGAATGAGTATCCCATACATTGAAGAACGTGTTTTTGAACTGCAAGAGGGAGTCAACTATGGAGCTGGAGTGGGAGCGTGAGTCCAGTTTGCTAGGGCAAGGTCATTGAGTAGGGAGGCGAGGTTGAGGGATTTAAAGGACCGTTGGACTAAGAACTTGGGGGGAGATTTAGGGTGGTGAATTTTGCTGACTAGGTAAATGATATGGTGGTCACTCAAGGAGTCAGGAAGTAGTCCTGCTTGGATGACTCAGTGAGGATGGGTGGTCAGAGCCCAGTCAATGAGTGAGTTGTTGCCTAATTTGAGGTTCAGGCAGGTGGGCTCAGTAATGATTTGGGATAGATTTAACACTGAAATTTCTGTCCAGGATTTGTTAAGGGCTGGAGCTAACCAATTATGGTTAAAATCACCCATTGCTTATAATTCCCCCATGGGGGTTAGGGACATGATTTGCATGAGGAGGTTGGTGACAGTTGTGGCTGGGGTGTCAGGCTAGCAGTAGATTCCAGCTACATATATTGGAAGTGAGAAGGAGAGGGTGAGCTGCAGCAGTAAGAGTTTGTAAGCTTTTTGTTCAGCCTTAGCTAAGACTACTGAGTAGCGTAGGGCTGCGCTTACGTAGATGGCCATGCCTCCACCTCTGGTGGCCATGTCCTGATGGGCCATTGTATAACAAGGGATTTGGACTGAGGAGTCAGGGATGTTTTTATTTAGCCATGTTCCAGAGAAGGTGATAACATCAGGGGCATAGTGGGCTGCAAGTACTTGGAGTAAGTCGAGTGTGGGGACTAAGCACGATGTTTAGGTGTGAGGAGGTGAGGCCTCTGGGGAGAGGCTAGCCTGTTAGTTGGAAAGAGGTGATTAACAAGGTGGGGGGTAGCAGAGTTAAATGAGGGTGGGGAGGTCAGGGGTCCAGGGTTCTGGTGGATGTCCTCTGCTGTGAGGAGTAGGAGGATAAGAGTTAGGTGGTGAGCTACCAGATGAAGGCAGCAGGAATGGAATGAATGTCACCACGGTGGGAGGTGTGAGTGAGCATATGTGGTGGGCTGGAAAGTAAATAGATGCAAGATTGTCCAGGAGTGTGAGGGGTTGAATAGAAAGGGGGTGGGATATACAGCCGAATGGGATCAGGTGGGGTGAGCAGAGAAATAGATGTGAGGTTGTGGGGCAGGATGGCCTTGCAAGACCTGGCAGGAAAGGAGGAGATAGCTTGGGGTAAGTAGGAGGCATGTTGGAGAGGAGGGATGGAAGGTAGATAAGGAAACAAGTGAGTAGAGACAGGTAGCCAATCGTATGGGCAGAGGTGATGAGACTGCAGAGCAGCATTCTGAAGCTGTGAAGGCTTTAGGAGTGGATAGCAAACCAAGGATAAGATTGGGTCAAGAAAGGATGTTAGGAAACCAATGGTAAAGTGGTAGGTAGCCAAGAAGAGGGGACCGTGGGAAGTGGGTGGGTAGATAGTGTATTTAAAAAGTGGAGGGGGCAGGGGTGGGCAGGAGGGCTGAAAGAAATTATCTGAAGACAGAGCTTAGCTGGGGTTAGGGGAATTAGCAAAACAAAAGAATTGTAGTTTGGGCACCAAAAGAGAGTTGGCTCAGGAGGGGGGTGGTGTGGAAGAGCAAGGCAGCAGAAAGGAGCTGTATCACTGTAAAATTACTCACAATAACAGTTCTAAGCAGTTTTACAATAAAAGTATTTTTTTGCACAGTTAAGAGAGTGGAAATTCAATCAGAGACCAGTCAGCAAGGAGAGAAAAAGGAGTGCCAATCAGAGAAGACTTCAAGGCGGCACCAGATTCCAATTGGCTGCGCTTCCACAGTACATTCTGGAGGAGTTTGGTCCAGGGTTCTGGTCTTGGTCGGTGGCTGCAGAGGTGCGGCCAACCGCAGGGAGCTGTAGTAGCCCAGGTCAAGGTCAAGTAGCTTCTGGAGGACTTTGATCTGGGGTTCTGGTCTCAGTCGATGGCTGCAGAGGTGCGGTCGACCATTGGGAGCTGTAGCAGCCCAGGTCAAGGGCAAGCAGCTTCTGGAGGAGTTTGGTCCGGGGTTCTGGTCTCGGTCAGTGGCTGCAGAAGTGCAGCTGACCACGGGGAGCTGTAGCAGCCCAGGTCAAGGGCAAGCAGCTTCTGGAGGAGTTCGGTCTGGGGTTCTGGTCTCGGTCAGCGGCTGCAGAAGTGCAGCTGACCACGGGGAGCTGTAGCAGCCCAGGTCAAGGAAAGCAGCTTCTGGAGGACTTTGGTCTGGGGTTCTGGTCTCAGTTGATGGCTGCAGAGGTATGGTTAACCATTGGGAGCTGTAGCAGCCCAGGTCAAGGGCAAGCAGCTTCTGGAGGAGTTTGGTCCGGGGTTCTGGTCTTGGTCAGCGGCTGCAGAAGTGCGGCCGACCATGGGGAGCTGTAGCAGCCCAAGTCAAGGGCAAGCAGCTTCTGGAGGAGTTCGGTCCAGGATTCTGGTCTCAGTCAGTGGCTGCAGAGGTGCGGCTGACCACGGGGAGCTGTAGAAGCCCAGGTCACAGGCAAGCAGCTTCTGGAGGAGTTCAGTCCGGGGTTCTGGTCTCGGTCAGTGGCTGCAGAAGTGTAGCTGACCACTTGGAGCTGTAGCAGCCCAGGTCAAGGGCAAGTAGCTTCTGGAGGAGTTTGACATACTGCCTTAGCCTGCCAAGTGAAGCATACAACTGGGCTAGGATGAGTGAGCTGCTGCAAACTGTGAATAAGGTTTTATGCAAAGGAGCAGAACTCAGTGTCTTGGCTCTTGGTTCATGTTTGCATGTTCCATGTTGTAACTCAACGGTATAAGAGACCATGTGACTTTGTCCCTGGTCAGCTGGCATTGAGATATAAAGGCACTGCCCCACTAGAGGTGCGATAGAAAGTAGAAGTATGCAGGATGTAGCTAGCACCCTTGCCATCATGTTTGCCAAATTAATAGAGATGGGAAGAAAATGGATGTTCAGCATCAGGAGTGGCAATACCAGTGGAGAAATTGTGGCCTGATTTTCATGCACCACTATTATTCCCTTGAGACTGCTTTACGGGTGTGGTAAAGTGCTGGGAAAGCCTGAGGTGCCCAACCAATAGATTGTATGGGGAAGGGCAACTTCGAGGATTTGCTAGAGGTCAGGGCCATGGGGGGGGGCAAAGTTATACAGTATTCCACAGGGGAGACAAAGTTACTCAGAAGGGACACCACAGCTAGCAAGTACCAAATTTGGAAAGGGAAAAAAAATTGAAAAGAAATTGAAGGGCTGCAGCAGCCAATGGGCAGCCTGCTGCAGTGCAACTTGTCCAATCAAATTGTAGGCTTTCAATCCTTGGATGCTCCAAGGGAGCCGGGGAGCGTACTTGGCTAGCTTCTTGTGGGAGGGTGGGCAGATATCCAGCGAGGTTGCAGCATCATGGAGAGCTAGTGGTGCTGCTCACGGGGGGGCTTTCTACATGAGTCTTTAGCTGAAAGGGCATAACAGTGGACCGGCAGGTCTAGTGGGAGGTCTGCTACCAGCCAGTGTAGGTCCAGGGACACTCCTGCTGGTATGAAGCCCGCTCAGGCTAGGAGCTGCACTTGCTTCTTGTGGGAGGGGCAGGCAGAGATCCAGTTACACTAGACAGGGAATGTGCTTGGCAAGAAACAGTGTTGCTGTCACTTTGAGTTTGAGGAACTGGCCGGCAGTAGCTTGTAGGAGTGAGTTAGTAAGCCGGAGTGGGGTTTAAGTGTATTTAAACAGGACCGGGGTTGGGTGCATGGGTGGGCCAAAAATTAAGCTCCTAGGGCTCCCTTCCTGGAGGTAATCAGTCCCCGAGGAAGAGTCCATACCTGGGCTTCTGTGAGGGGCTGGTGGCTTCAGACCCGGACTGCGGATGGCAGTCTGGCAGGTTGGGTTCATCAGAGAATCACGGCTGTGGCACTAGGACCACCTGAAAAGAGAAGGACAGGGGGAAATTAAATTTATTTATTTATTTATTTCAATTCTACAATTACAAGTTACCTTTGAGCCCATGGCTCTTTTACAAAGGTTCCACGTCAAAACATTGATATCACATAAAATAATACATTTGTTTCACATAATAGGTTACAAGGACAACATGTTGCATGGAACAGACAGGGTGTGGGATAAATAAGAGAGGCGGGTGGGTGGTGGCTGTTCGAGGAGCTAAAAAGAAATGCAAAATGGCTTAAATGGGGGGGGGTGGGTTGCAGACCAGAATGTTAAGCAAGGTGCCACAAGGTCTGAGAGAGCAAGAGCAGGGCTAATTAAAACCAAATACCAAACTAAAAAGGTGAAAAAGAGGGGCGTGAGTTTAAGACCTGAGATGAGATCCCTGCTGGGTCTTAAGACAGCTTCCTTCCCTGCTAGCCCCAATCCACTCTTCCTCTCCAGATACAGAGTACTACTGCACTCACTGAGAGCCCACTGTAGTCTCCACCCAAATTTAATTTAGTGAAGACAAGTGAGCAGGATTATCCAAACTTGCCCCTGCATTTTACTTACTAGATCTTTGTCAGTGGGCAGGGTGCTAGACTATGGCACCTTTTTTTGTACTACTGTCCCGGCACCATGCTGACGCATGAGCTAGAAGAAAACAAGTTTTTAAGGAAAGAAGAACTCTAAGTTTTCAATGCTGCTGGGATCCAAGAGACTGTGTGGCTGACTGTTTTTTAACTGCTGGTAAAAATTACAACCTTTAGGACGACTTTTCTTCTCCTGGTGCTGCACCAACTTACTAACCCTGAACAGGAATTTGGCTAGTACTGACTCACAGCTTGGTAGCTGTAAACAGAGCTGCACAACCAAAGTCTAAATTTAACTGGAACTTTCCAAACATTAAGGACTTGGATATCAGTCAGTATCTGTTCTAATTTTTCTTGCTGTTTCATTCAGTAGTCTTATTTTTTGTTCAATGTTATATTAGTTTGTTTTTGTTTTTGTTAGCTGTTACCATTGTTAAATGTTATTGGGTAGGTTTTATTATCTGTTAGTTACAGATGTTAGTTTTTTCCTGAATATTAATATTTGAGTTGCTTTGAATTTTACATTTAATTATAACATGTATGGTTTAGGTCTGTGGTTGTATACTGCCAGGTTAGCAGTTAGCAGTGTGGGACATTAACTGCATAACAGATCCCCAAGCAATTTGATATTGCTTTTGTGTAAAATATAGTCATATTGAAATTTAAATTATAACAAAAATTGGGCCCTTGTTTCCAGTACTGTTACTTCCTATAGGATCGTTGAAGTAGGGTAAGGGGGGGGGGTGATGGATTACTGGATGAAGGACACTGATTTCATTCAGGCCTAGCAGTAGCATGAAGTGACAACCACATGCAAAGTGGCAAGATATATTTCCAGTGCGGTACCCACTGCTAAGGGATAATGGTTTTCTCTTAGGCTTGTTAACAGATATGGTTCAAAACTGTGTTGTAGCTACAGGGACAGAAGGGTATTGGGGAAGGGAGGTACAAAAAAGAAGTCCTTCCTTTCATGAGGTGCAGTTGTTGGGAACTAGTCTCTTGTTTAGGGTCTACATCACATTGAACTTACTACAATGTGGGAATATTAGCCCACATCCTGGCCCACCTGCTTGTAATTTAAAAAACTGAAATGGTATTTTATTTGTCAATGCTAATGTAAGAAGTATGCTCCGTAAAAACTGATGTGATTAGAGAATTTGCAGTAGACTGTAAACCTGAATTTATGATTTCTACCAAAACATGTTTAAGTGACGGGTGTGAGGATGTTGTATTGGCTGTATGGGGCTATAACGTGATTAGGATGGATCTGAGTGAAGGGGAGTTAATACATTACAAAGACAGGTTCACGCCTAAATAGCTCCAATTAAGCATTGACCCGAATTGCTGTGAATATCTCACATTACAGATTAAATTCCAATTTGGGAAACCACTTTTACTGTTTGGAAGCTATAGGCCACCAATGATTTCGATGCAGAGCATGATGCATTAGTAGGCATTTTACTCCCCTTTTCTTCCACTCATGAGGTAATGCTGATGGGTGACTTTAACACAGATTGGTTGGGTCACGTTAGATCTAAGCACATTAGATCAATTGTCTTAAGTCTTGGTTTGGAATGACTAATCTCAGGCTTCATCCGCACAAATGTTAACTATATCGAGGATTCTTCATTAATTGATCTGGTACTTACTCTCCACATAACTACAAGGAGTTGGGTGTGATGGCCAACCTATTCAGTGACCACAACATGGTATATTGTGTTAGAGGCAGAAATATAGTTACTGGCCTGCTAAAATGTGTTAAATTTGTATCATTTAAAACATTTGACTATCTGGCCTTTCTGTCAGAACAGGAAGAAATAAATTGGGAAATACTAAAATGGATCCCTGATATTAATGATGGTTTGTCATATTTTGTTTTGGAACTGATGACAATTTATAATAAACATCTACCTCTAAAGACCAGGAAAATCAAAAATAAATCAGCCCCGTGTACTCATCCTACCTAATGAAACTAAAAAGGAATAAAAATGAAGCATGGGGAAAAAGACCACATCTCTAAGGTACTGCAGGATTGGGAGTTTTATATGATATCTAGAAACACCTATGTAGCTGGGGTAAGAAATGCAGAAAAAGACTTTTACAGGGATAAAATAATGGAGGCTGCAGGTGATCCAAAAAAATGTTGGTCCAATGTAAGGGATATAAATTGCCAGATTAAATCTAATACAAATATTCAAATTCCTACAGATGAAGATACTAAAAAGGGATTCCACTTGTTGATAGATTCAATCAATATTTTTGTGTGATCTGGGAATTATTTTAGGCAGTCAGTGCAGAATCTGCAAAATCCATGGGACTGTGGGGACCTAGGAGGAAATACCCCCTTTTCATTTAATCTGATAGGCTTCATGGTATGCTGTTCTCCATGCTAAAGGTCTTGGACTATGCCAACAAGCTAATGGACTCTGGGCAACTTACCAAGACCATCTTTGTTGATCTCTCTCCTAGGCCTTTGACACAGTTGTCCATCAGATTCTAGTGCACAGGTTAGCTGAGGTGGGGCTAAATAGGAAAGCATGAAACTGGTTTTGATCATACTTGTACCAGAGAAGCCAGATAACTATGATAAATAGAACAGAGTCCTCTCCACTGGCTGTCTCAAAAGGGGTACCCCAGGGCTTGGTCCTGGGGCCACTCCTTTTTGTGATCTACCTGGGAGGCTGTAAGCTAGTGTGGGTGACCCACTATGTCATTTATACATGGACAATACAGTAGTTTACACTTTCAGTCCAGCTTTGGAGGTGTAAGACGAGCTTTGACGAAGTTTTGATGGGTTACAGGAAATTTTAATAGCTCTAAATTGAACTTGAACTCATCTAAAACCAAGCTTATGACTTTGGTACAGCATCAAAATATAAAGAATGCACAAATGCATCTGTAAGGAATGTAAATGGGGCCTTGCTGGAATGTGTAGATCTGTAAGGGATATAAATGGGACCTTGCTGGAATGTGTAGATCTGTAAGGGATGTAAATGGGACCTTGATGGAATGTGTAGATCTGTACGGGATGTAAATGGGGCCTTTCTGGAATGTGTAGATCCATAAGGGATGTAAATGGGGCCTTGCTGGAATGTGTAGATCCGTAAGGGATGTAAATGGGACCTTGCTGGAATGTGTAGATCTGTAAGGGATGTAAATGGGGCCTTGCTGGAATGTGTAGATCTGTAAGGGATGTAAATGGGACCTTGCTGGAATGTGTAGATCTGTAAGGGATGTAAACGGGGCCTTGCTGGAATGTGTAGATCTGTAAGGGATGTAAATGGGACCTTGCTGGAATGTGTAGATCTGTAAGGGATGTAAATGGGACCTTGCTGTAATGTGTAGATCTGTAAGGGATGTAAATGGGGCATTGCTGGAATATGTGGATCTGTAAGGAATGTAAATGGGGCCTTGCTGGAATGTGCAGATACTTATAAGTACTTAGGACTCTGGCTAGATCCTTCAGGATTGGGAAATAAGCATACATGGAAATTCGATACGTGGGGGGAAGAGGATTGGGCTGTTGTACAGGAATCAAAATTGTCTGGACACTGAAACAATTTTTAAAAAGTACGGGTACAGGTTTTTCCATTATTTGACTATGCTGATATTTTGTGTGATTATGCCACTGGTCATAGGCTGCTGAAACTTGAGGTCCTGTACAACCACCTTGCCAGACTGATTCTTAAGTGTCCCCATGGATACCCACCATTGTGACCTTTACCAAAGGCTGGGGGGATCTCCTTGCCTGATAGAAGTAGGTTACACAAGTTTGCTTTAGCCTGTAAGAGTGTTCTGGGCCAAGTCCCAGAACACCTGGGGAACAAACTCTCTGTAAGGAGTGTCAGCTCCTTTTTGAGGAATTAAAATTTCCAGGAAATGGTAGTCCCGAGAACAAAAACTCAAAGGTCTCTATATTTTTATAGTCAGTATGCACTCACACTATGGAACCAACTTCCTGCCAAATTTTGTTACGGAGCCCTAAAACCCCCCATCAGTTAATGTTTTAAAACACTGGTTCTTCAATTCAGTTGCAGCACAGGGAGTAGGTCATTGTAATGTATTTCCAGTTTTTTCATAATTGTATAGTTAAACTGTGTTTTATTTATATCAGCTGTAAGAATTTATCAACCTATAATCGAAACATTTGTGTCTTGTTATGTGATCTATATGGGTTACCATCGTTAATGAACTTGTTCAATGGTTACAACCCTATACAAATGAAATGAAATGAAAACATGAAATAAAATGCTCCAATCAATGGATGTGGAACATTAACAGGAAATAATCTGTGGGGACAAGTGGCTCAGGATGGAAGAGAGCAAGCAAACACATTATACAAATATAAAAGCGCATGATTAGTGACCAGAACAAAATTACAGTGTAAAAATTAGATTTGCTGCAGAATTTGCCTGGTGTAGATTGGACAATCCTGGCTACTTCCTGTACCAGGTTGCAGGATGGGTGATGCTGGATGCATTTCAGAGTGAGTCCTTAACACAATGTGTTCTGGAGCACACCAGGGAGAGAGCCGTCCTGGACCTGGTACTGACAAATGGAACACATGCTCAGGAGGTGAGAGTGGAGGAGTCCCTGGGTGGGAGCAACCAATACACAGTGTTGATGCATCTGGACATGGGTAGGGAGAAAATAACATCAAAAACAGAGTATTAGATTTTAGGAAGGCAGACTACAATAGGCTGGCAGACATTCTAAGTGGGCACCTTGCTGGTATCAAAGAAGAGATGGGGTGGACAAGAAATTGGCCATAAATGTGTGTGTGGGGGTGGGGGGGCTGGTGGCAGCTACTAATGGGTATACAAAACTGAAAAGTAAAAAGCCAATTCCACAAAGCCCAGCTGGTTTGTAGTCAGGTAGCTCAGGTAGTGAGTGGCAAAAGGTTGGCCTTCAAGAAAGTTGAAAGGACCCAGAAGAAAGAATACTAGGTTGAGTACAGAGTTAAGGTTAGGGTGGTGAGCAGAGCAGTAGAGCTGGCTAAGGCAAGAAAGGAGCTGCAACAGGGAGAGGGGGTGAAAAAAAGGGGAGAAGGATTTCTTCCAATATACCAAGGAGAAAAGCAATACAAAGTTTGAGACTGCTAAACTAAAAAGGGAGGATGAGTGGGTGGAAAGAAGTGAAGAGAAAGCAGTACTAAATAAGTACTTCTGCTCAGTTTTCACCAAGGTGAATGACGGTCTGATGCCTCAGGGGAAGAAATGGGTGGGCAATGAGGCAGAAAGTGATACTGATGGGGACACTGGTGAAGACCGGGTAAGGAAGGGTTTGAGGGTTCTGAAAGTAGATAAGTCCTCAGGCCCCGAGGGTGCTGAGAGAATTGTCAAATGTGCTAGGGAATCCCCTGACAAACCTGTTTAACAGCTCACTGGTGTCAGGGAGGTACCCTTAGATATAACAGCACATGTAGTGCTGATACACAGAAGTGGACTGAGAAATGACCCTGGCAATTATAGACTGGTCAGTCTGACCTCAATAGTAGGAAAGCTTACGGAGACCATACTGAAGGCAAGACTGGTGCACTTTCTTCAGGATAATAGGCTCCAGTGTGAGAGGCAGCATGGGTCTGTGTGTGTACCAAACAAACCTAATTGAGTTATTTTATTGGATGATCAAAACAATGAATATGCCCCATGCTGTGGACATCCTGGACCCAATTTTGAAAAGTTGATGCAGGGCTTGTGTCAAGCCCTGCATCAACCCCATTGTTTGATGCAGCTGCGCCAAACTCCTTTGATGCGACTGCACCCAATTTTAGTACATTGGGTGCAGTTGTGACAGTTTTCACACTTTATAGCAGCTTGCGCCAAATAAGTGGCACAAGCCCCATAAAAGGGTCTCCCAAATGGCACAAGTTAGACCGGGGGGGAGCGGGCCTAACTTGTGGCATTTAGCGCACGGGACTGAAAATCCTAATCTGCGCCAAGAGACTGTCACAAGCCCTCTGCACCATATGTTTGGAGCACCGGAGTCTTGCGGCATTCATAGGACTTTTGCAAATCAGGCCCCCTGTATCTGGATTTTAGTAAAGCATATGACTCTGGTCCACACATCAGATTATTCAGGAAGCTGAAAGATCTGGGGGTAGGAATAAAGCAAAAGACCTGAGTAAAAAATTGGTTGCAGAACAGATGTCAGAGGTTAGTAGTCGGGGGGGGGGGATTCTTGGGGGCTAGAGCAGTCACTAACTTGGTCCCACAGGGTTCAGTGCTCAATCCTGTGCTGTATAATATATTTAATGATGACATAGTGGATGGAGTAAAGGGTAAGATCTGCCCGTTTGCAGCAGACACCAAACTCTGTGGGAAGGTGGACACAGAGGAAGGAATACAGGATCTCAGGGAAGTTCTATCCAGGCTTGTGAGGTAGTTGGATATTTGGCACCTGGGGTTCAATGCCAAGAAGTGCAAAGTCATACACTTGGATGCTAAGAAGCCAAAGACAGAATATTTCCTGGATGGTGTACAGGTTACCGAGTCAGAAGAGGAGAAAGATCTGAGGGTGATCATCACAAGTGACCCGAACACTGCATGCACATTGCAGGAAGGCAGCAGTCAAAGCAATAGAATGTTGGGCTGCATAGCCAGAGAAATGACTAGTAGGAAGACAGAGATAATTCTGCCACTGCACAGATCTGTGGTACATCAACACCTGGAGTGCAGTGTGCAGTACTGGTGCCCATACCTAAGAAAATACATCAGTCTTCTGGAAACAACCCAGAGGAGGGCAACTTAGATGATCCAGATTCAGCAGGATAGGACTTAAGATGAGAGACTCAGAGACCTCAACATATACTCCTTGGAGGAGAGGAGGTAGAGAGGAGACATGATTGAAACATTTAAATACCTCAGTAGTATAAACAAGGTGAAATCTGAGGGTCTCTTCAGCCTTAGCAGTAACAAAGCCATTAGAGGGCACTGCCTAAAGCTGGTGGGAGGACAATTCAAAAGGGAAATGAGGAGGCCCTTTTTCACTGACAGGGTGGTGGCTATGTGGAATAAGTTGCCAGAGGAGGTGGTATCCCTAAAGACAGTGGACAGCTTTAAGAGGGGTTAGGACAAAGTAAAGGAGAGGGTTTCAAATAAAAGCAGAAACATGGGGGTTGACTCCTACCAGGGAAGGAGTAACTCTTAATGGGGATGGGTCAGACCCCTCAGCAGTCACTGAAAGATCTGCATTATGAGCAGACAAGATAGACCTTTTGGCCTTTTTGTGCTGGCACTTTTCGTGTGTTTGTATGTTCATAAGAAATCGGTTTTCCAAGTACCTATAGTTAGCAGAATACATTGTTGCAAATCTGGTGACATCCAGAAGACCAGACCTGGGTTTGAATCCCACAGCTTCTGCTTGCAGGCTGTGTGACCCTGAGCAAGTCATTTAACTTCCCTGTGCTCCCAGGTCGCACCTGTAAAAAAGCTTTCAGCTTAGTGTGCTAGTCCTGGTTAAACAAGTAACAAAAAAAGAAAAAAATTGTTACAAAGGCTAAAGAGATTAAGTAGGAACAATGCCCCTGCATAAGAAATGGCATAAAGTGCATTAGCCACTGTATATTTTGAGAACAATTCAATATGTACGAACATGTTATCTCAGTGGTCCAACCTTAATACAGTTGCTGATCAAGAAAGTCTGAGGATGGTCACAGAAGCTGCACTCTCCCCAAATGAATTTCGAGGCCATATTTGTAGATGTTAGGGATCTGCCAGTTAATAGGATCCTTCCTTGCTTTAAAGAAAGAAAAAAGAAGAGTCAGATTACAATGGGATGGGGGAAAAAGAAAGAGGAGAGGTAGGGAGTTTGGTGAGTTTGGAAGAACGGGGTAGAGGATATGAGGCAGAAAGGGTATATGAGATAAGAGAAAGAAATCTTTGCACATTCTGCTTAGTGATTCTTCTTTCCTCCTGGCCTCCAAATCATTTTTGGCCCTGTTTTCCTTCTAACACCTCCTATCTGGTTTCCCTGTGGCTTCTCTTCCATAACGTTTCCAAGCTTTCCCCTGTAGTATTTCCTCTTGCTTTATTACTTGGTTCTCTTTCTTTTCTCTCCAGCATGGGGGGAGGGGGAGCCGAATTCATCTAGACCTTTTTCAGTTGAGTAAGTACACCTATCTGCTTATGATTGGTCATCCCACTGCTAGTTTAAAGGGCTCCTCATTGTGCTCTTTAAACCTGTGCCATAGGCTCCATGCCCTTTTCAGAGAAGTATATAATTGTGTATATTACTCCCCCTCCCCCTTATTTATTACTAGGGACATTTGTACAAAAACATGATTTTTTTTTATTCAAGTTTATTATTTTACAATTACAGAGAAAGTTGCACATAATACAATGACATCAGAATACAAATAGTAATATGATTGTACTCAGCTTGTTCCTCCCCTCCCACCCTCTTCCCCTCCCATATCCCCCCATCTTGCATGCAATCATCAGTACAAGTCACTATAGAGGCACATTTGCCTTTATACTATTATACTAGGTATCTGTTAGAGTTTGTTTGACTCTACAACATATTTCCCACTTGATGTCATTATCCACTGTTGTGATGTCACAGTCTATTGCCATGAAACACCTGAGAAATACTGCTTTACTGCAAGATCTATGTCATCTCAAAAAATCAACACTGATTTCATGAATTCTTCATACTGGAAACCAAATGCTCACTAAGAGCTTCATGCAAGTAATCATTATAAATTGAAATTCTTACTTAGCATCCTTGTTTTTACTTACTTTGTGTTTATTGACTGGGAAAGGAGGGCTAGGGTTGGGGGGAGATAAAGATGGGAACCAAATGAAATTGAACCACATTAACAGCAGTTCACGATAGATGAAGAAAAAGCAGCCTTGATTATGCTTCTTGTTCAGTAAAAGTACGAACAGAAAAAAACAGCACCAGTCACAGATATACCAGATAATTTATTGTAGTGAAATTCTATGCAAAAAGTGCAGAAACAAGCAGTGCAAAACTCACAAAATCAGTAGTAGCAGGAACTGGAGGTTTGGGACAGCTGACATGCTGAAACCCTCTTACTGGTTTTGCTCAAGGTTTCATCAGAGAGGAGAACCAAAACTCATATATTGCACTAGCACATCCTTGAATAGTGAGAATGTTAAGTCACAGTAGTGCAGAGTGCAAAATTCAATATCAATGCAACATACGCAAATAGATTAACATTAGTTGCACAATTACAATGCTTCATTGCAGAGTAAGTTTTCTAATAGTTATAATAATACGCAATATCCTGTATAAAACGGGGACCTCTCTGCAAAAAGAATCCAGGATGTCAAAGGTGGCACTATGGAATTCTTAGTGTTTGCTTGAAGGAAAAAGAAAAAGAAATATTAATTTGAACATATAAGCATAAACATTTGGTACAAATAGCTAAAGGGAAGAAATGGGGAAGGGGCAGAGCGGAAAAATAAAATCAGGAAGGAAGGAAACTGGAAGGAGAGACTGAACAAAAGGAAATGCAGATGCATATTGTCTAATATCTATGCATCAAATTCATTTAGAAAAAGAGGCTAATTCAATTAATTCATTAAACAGCTAGTGGAACCAAAACAGACATGCAGGAAAATGTTTCACATTTCAAGAAGTGGTCAATATTTTTCCTTTTCCGTTTGCTCATTGTGATGAATGTGTGGAACAGCTCTTAGCCTGACAGCTGACATATCTATCTCTAATACCCACACTACATCATCAGCATTGTGATCTCTCTGACAGTGACATCACAGGTGACTGACCTGGCTGGCAGCTACTGAGCAGCTTTTCCTAAGTAGCTGTGCTGTCACAATCAGTGAGGTCACAATGCCGAATACTTAATGGGGGGAATAAAACTGGATATGTCAGCTACCAGGCAGTTCTGTTCCACACATCACACCTATTAACAGCAGGTAAACAATCTTCTAATTAACCAAAGGGAAAAAGAAAAGGTACCTCAGATAGAAAAGGCAATGGCTGATTGTTTTTAAAAACTAATATTAGTTTTAGACAGTACACTAGCTCTTTAAGTCCAGATGGGTGCAAAGCTCCCAGTTAGGCAATTAACATAGTTTCATGTCTAAGTGTCAGTTCCTCCAAATCTCCACCTTGTCTCCACAGGCTCACTCTTTCAAAACCATAGAATTTGAATTCATGAGTTACTTCATTAGGTTGTGAATGGACATGGGTAGAGAGGGCACTATTCCAGTCTTTTTTTCATAACCGATTGTTAATGCTCACCAATGCAGACTTTAAAAGACCTGGACATCTTCCCCACATGGAAAGCCTCACAACTGAATATGCCTAAATAAATGACATTAGTAGTATTGAAATTAATGAAACATTATGTTCTGAATGATTGTTTTGCATTGGTTGTGGTAAAGTTCGTAGACTTTAAAAGGTAGTTGGGCATGATTCCCAAGTCTCCCTTGTGGGACTCATTCCTGCAGGCGCTGTAAATTTTGTTCCAACATTTTAAAATCTACGAGGTTATGTGGGTTGCTATATGGATTGTCCAGTTTGGAGTTTTACACTCACCTGGACTGAATGAAAAAAATTGAATTTGCCTCTTTCACAAATGAATTGATATATAGATATTAACCAATACACATCTGCATTTCCTTCCATTCAGTCTCCCCTTCCACTTTTCTTCCTTCTTGATTTTATTCTTCTGCTCCCCGCCCCTGCCTTCCCTATTTCTTCCCTTAAGAAATGATGTGTTGAGCTATTCATACCAAAAATGTATTCCTACTAGTATGGTCAAACTGTTTCTAATTTCCATTTATTTTTCTTTTTTCTTTAAGCGAGCATTAAGGATTCTGCTGTGTTGCCTTTGACATCCTGGATTCTTTTTGCAGAGAGATCCTTATTTTATTTATTTGTTTATGTCTGTCTTCGATAACCGGGTGAGCAAACTGATCCAGAGGACTGTTTTCAGTCGCAACCCGGGCCACCAAGGTGGCAAACACAACAAACATCAATACAATACAGAGATACAATCAGAACAAAACAGGACTGCCGAATACACTTGATATGAGGTAAAATTATACAGTACAAATATTTCAGAGAAATCAGTACATACTGTTGTAGTGACATATATTAAGTAGCTATGCAATATTAAAGGCTTAACATGGTGATTATGGTAAAGTATTACATGCAATGTATATACAGTCACTGGGGAGCCAAGGAAATAAATACAGTTAAAATGAAGGTTATCTCTATCACCAAGAGTGGTATAGATACAAGTCATAGGCAGAAATGAACTTAAGTTAAGTTGCAGAACCTGCTAACAGTTCAGAATAAAACAGGTAGTCATATCCAGATTGAACAGAGGAGCAGAACAGTGCAAGATGGTAGGGCACTGGAGGTAGGGTGAGGGCACGAATAGGTGCTATGCCAGGATGCATGCCCTGGTACTGCCTGGGGAAACAGCTGCAGGTACAAGCAGCCTCAGCCAGGAGCCACACCCTTAAGTTAGCCTTGAAAGACTGATGGTAGGGGGATGATTGGATGGATAAAGAAAGTCTATTCCAGAGGGAAGGGGCAGAGACAGAGAAAGCTTTACTACCTATGGTAGTAGTAGTGCGAGGGACTTCCAGCGGGGGCATGGAGGAGGCCTGGAGACTCTGAGAGACCACTCTGTCAGTGAGTAGGGAGGAGTACAGGGACAGCAGATGGTTCCTGAGTGTACTGCCAACAAGGCTGCCCATAGCGAAGTCAAAATGATCCTGCAAAGAGACAGCCACCCTAGGGACTGGTATAGTGAGCAGTGGTGGGTGGTAAAAGGGCCTTGAAGGACAAAGCGGCAGATGGAGTTATATGTGGTACGTAAGAGGGTCCATAGAGAAGAGGACACAGTAGAGTATATGGGGGAGCAGCACTCAAGGAGGGGCAGAAGGTTTCCTTGAGCAATGGCTAGGCGAACTTCAGGGGACAGAAATTGATTTGGGTGGTAGGCAGCACCTACTTTTTGGTGGATTTTCATCATAGTGTTGCTGATGTGTTCATTGAAAGTAAGGGTGGGGTCTAGGGTGACACTTAGATATTTAAATGCAGGGACAGTTTTGAGTGGAGGTCTAGCAGGGGTAGTGATCAAGGAAAAGTGGGCAAGCATTAAGGATGCAATACTTGAAGCAACATCCCATTGTGTTAGAGAGAAAAGGAAGTGTAAAAGAAGGAAACAACTTTGGTTCTCAAAAACAGTAGCAAAAAAGGTCAGAGCCAAAAGGCTGGCCTTCAGGAAATATAAGGGAATGCAGCAGGATGAAGATTGAGAGGCATACCAAACTTCCCTAAGGGAAGCAGGAAATGCAGTAAGGCAGGCAAAGGCCCAAACTGAGGAAACACTAGCACAAACAGTATAAGGTGTCAAGACTTTCTATAGATACATTAGTGAAAGGAGAAAGTCCAGATAGGGTATTGCGAAGATCAGAGGGGATAAGGGGACATGTGAGGAGGAGGATCATGTAAAAGCATCTATCCTAAATAGATACTTCTGCTCAGTATTTACTGAAGAGAAGGTAGGGCAGGGCCCACAGCTCAGCACCATGGACACAGAGGGAGGGAGGTGCACAGTCCCTTCACAAAAGAAAGGGTCCTACAAGAGCTCAATAAGCTCAGGGTGGACAAGGCAATGGGACCTGATGGCATACATCCCAGGGTACTAAAGGAGCTAAGGGTGGAACTAGCAGAGCCATTATCAGAACTGTTTACTGAGTCTCTGAGCACAGGAGAGGTCCCAGAAGACTGGAGAAGGGCTCATGTGATCCCGCTCCACATGAGTGGTAGCAGGGAGGAGGCAGGGAACTACAGACCAGTCAGTCTTACCTCAGTAGTGGGCAAGATTATGGAGGCACTCCTTAAGGAAAGGATAGTGCAACACCTGGAATCCATAGAAGCACAGGATCCAAGACAGCAAGAGTATACAAAAGGAAGGTTCTGTCAAACTAATCTCATAGATTTCTTTGACTGGATAACCAGAGTGGTGGACCAAAGGGGAGCAGTTGATGTCACCTACTTTGACTTCAGCAAAGCTTTCGATACTGTTCCACATAGAAGATTGATTAATGAGCTGGGTAGGCTTGGGTGGGTCAGAAGTTGGTCAACTGGGTGGCAAACTGGTTGGACGGGCGAGCAGAGAGTGGTGGTAAATGGTATACAGTCGAAGAGATGCAAGTCACAAAGTGGGGTACCTCAGGGATCAGTTCTGGGGCCAGTCATCTTCAATATCTTCATCAGTGACATTGCAGATGGACTGGAGGGTAAGGTTTGTCTGTTTGCAGATGACACCAGTATCTGCAACAGAGTAGATGATCCAGATGAGGTGGGCAGAATGAGAAGAGATCTGGATAAACTAGCAAAATGGTCAGAAGAATGGCAACTAGGGTTTAATGCAAAGAAGTGCAAGGTCATGCACATATGAAAGAGAAACCCTGAAGCCACCTATAGACTGGGAGGGGAGTTGCTGGCAGTCACAAGGGAAGAAAGAGACTTGGGCATCATCATCACCGATGACCTGAAATCATCCAAGTAGACCACTAAAGCAGTAGGTAAGGCTAGGGGGATGTTGGGGTGTATTAGTAGTGGTATCACAAGTTGGAAGAGGGAGGTAATAATCCCTCTTTACAAGACACTGGTTAGGCCCCATCTGGAGTACTGCATGCAGTACTGGAGGCCACACTTTCACAAGGACATTAACCAAATTGAGGCAGTCCAGAGAAGGGCAACCAAAATGGTGCAGGGACTGCATCAGAAAACATATGAGGACAGACTAACAGAGCTCAATATGTATACCCTAGAGCAAAGGAGAGAGAGAGGTGATATGATCGAAACATTCAAACACCTTAAGGGCATTAAGAAGGTGAAAGAGTCTTACATGTTTCGATATAAGAAAAATAGCAGGACAAGAGGACACACCATGAGATTAGAGGGAGGCCGATTAAGGGGTAATGTGAGGAAGTTATTTTTCACAGAAAGGGTGGTGGATGCATGGAATGGCCTACCTCAGGAAGTGGCGGATATGAATACAGTGCAGGGCTTTAAACAGGCATGGGATAGGCATAAGGGAGCAATACAGATTAGTGTGAATAGATAGGCCATTGACAGAGCAAAGGCCGATGGCACATTCATAAGGTAGAAAAAGAAATGGGCAGACTAGATGGGCCTTGTGGTCCTTATCTGCCATCAACTTCTATGTTTCTAGAGTGGGATTTTTGACCTTGCTACCTTTGCTAGGAATGACTTAGAGCCAAAGAGCATGGCCTTTGTCTTTTTCTCATTAATGAGAAGTTTTCTGGAGAGGAACCAGCTCTGTGCGGCCCCAAAGTTTGCTGTGAGGATGGTGGACAAGGACTCCCTGACATTATCGCTGTGGTATATGACTAGGTCATCTGCATAGAGGATGGCCTTGCAAGTGATGCTTTCAGCACTGAGGTCATTAACAAACATAGAAAAAAGTAGAGGCCCCAGTATTGAGCCCTGAGGTACACTGTTGTGGGTAGATAGTGGAGCAGAGGAATTTTTACCATTCAAGAGGAACTGGAACGTGCCTGAGAGGTAACTACGGCACCATGTGACCGTGTCTGGTCAGCAGATGAAGATTAGCAGGGCGGTGTAGAGGAGCTGGTGGTCAACAAGGTCGAAAGCCTTTGACAGATCTACAAACACTGCACCTGTGGCCCTGCCCTTGTCCATATTTCTAAGGATATGGTTAGAGAGAAGTGCCAAGGCAGAAGAGGTACTATGGTGTTTGCAGGAGCCATGCTGGAGAGGACACAGGAGGTAGTATTTTTCTAGATTATCAGATAGTTGGTGGTGAATGATTTTGTCAAGTAATTTACTCGGGTGAGGTAGTAGGGAGATGGGCCTATAATTTTCAGGGGTGAGGGGATCCCTAACCTTAAATATGGGTATGACACGAGCTTGTTTCCAAGAGTCAGGAACTGTTGCAGATGAAAGGGCAAGGTTGAAAATATAGACTAGGGGCTTTGCAATAACTGGGGAGAGCAGTTTCAGGAAGGTGAGGTATAGGCCATCACTACCTGGGCTACCTCGGGTAGGAAGTGTCTTTAAGAGTTTGGCAGTGGTTTTTATGCCAATGACCCTAAAGTAAAATGGAGGAGCACATGCAGCACTAGGGGAGGGCTGGGAGCATTGAGGTTTGCCATATAGATCAGAGGGAGACTGAGTAGGAAGCTTGTTAAATTAGGGAGACAGGTCCATAAACATTCTGTTGAAAGTGTCCACAATTGCACCAGGTTCTGTGATGGGACCTGAGGGTGAGTTTAGTTGTGTTGTCTGCTTGTTAGACTTAGGATTTAGAAGGGACCCTATTGAGGCCCAGAAACTGTGTGGGTTACCAAGCGTGTCTTTTTGCAAGTTGATATAGTATTTGCGCTTTAGCAACTTAACAGCCTGCTTGCAGGAATTGCACAGTTGTCTGTGTGCGTCCCAGAGCTGGGGGAAGGAGATGACAAATTTTATCCCTGATTTTCATCTGGGCCAGTAGTTCTTTGGATAGCCAGTGGGTGCTGCCACCTCTGACCCTTCTGGTGGTGATTGGGAAATGTTTGTCCTGAAGTTTTCGTAGGACGTCGATAAAGTACATGACCACAGTTGAGACATCCCTGCACGAGCAGAGTACAGATCAGTTTATAGTCCTGGAATAGGTAAGGATGGAGTCAAGGTCCTGCAAGTGAAACTTCCTGAAATACAGGTGTTTTGGGGGAGGCAGGATTGATTTGGTGGTTAGGACAATGTAAGTAGGGGTGTGGTCACTGATGGAGTCAGACATTGTGCCAGCCTGTAGGACAAGGTCCACTCAATTTGTGATAATCCAGTCTAAGGTGGTATGGTTGTCTGAGTGCATGTTAAATCTTGTGGTGGAAGAGATGACTTGTTCTAACTGGTGTGTTTTTAGGAGATGTGCGTACTCCGGTATAGGGGTGTCAGTCCAGCTGAGGTTGAAATCCCTTAGTAGGATTGTGTCTCTGGAGGGGGAGGTGCACGCAAGGTCATCAAGCAAACTGGATAGGCCCTGGACGCCCATGGTGAGGGGGTTGTAGCAGCAGCCTAGGTGAAGTTTTTTTGTGGTCCCCAGAACAATCTCTGCAATAAGCCATTCACAAGTGGAGATAGGAGAAGAGTAAGCGATTGTGGTGGCTGAGATATGGTCTAGCACATACAGTGCTATGCCTCCACCCCTCTTTCTTCCCAGCCTGTCTAATCGTAGTAAGGAGTAACCAGGGAGTTGATATGAGGTATCAGTGAGGTGCAGCTTCAGCCAGGTCTCTGAGAACCCAGGATGTGTGGCTTATATAGGACCACCCATGCCTTGAGCTTGGAGAACTTAGATGGGAGGTTATATATATTTAGGTGTGCAATCCTGAGACCCGAGTGACTAGCCCAAATAACATTTGTATGGTCAATGTGTGTGTTAGGGGATCCCGGGTTGCTTTCCACATCACCAGTGAGGAGAAGGAGTGACAGAAGGGGACAGGAAATGGTGAGCCAGTGGAGGGACTGGAATGTGAGGGCGTGGACAAAAAGCCCAAGCAACCGACGTTCGAGGTTTGATAGTAAGGACAGCATGGCAGAGCCCACAGGAGACGACTCATGCCAAGTTGTGCTGGGAGGGGGGTTGTTTGGTTTAAATGATTCCGTAAAGGACTGTAGGCTGATTTGATCAGCAGCCACGATAGCAGTTGTTAAGTCAGTCATCATTAGTAGTCCAGTCAAGGAGCCGAGGGTAAGGAGGATTATGCGATTATTCATTTTTCAAGTGACTACTTAGAGGTGGGCAAAGAATGAGGCGCAAATAATAAGTTACACTAGGGTGGGGAGAAAAAATAACTCCAAGTGCCAGAATAGGTGCTTGCTACTTTAAGAGACATTAGTAGTAATTTGTACTGGGCGGGGAAATGATAACTGGGGAGCCTTTAAATAGTGTCGGGAGCAGGGCAGGGTGGATGGGCTGAAAAATCAAGTCCAAAACCTGTACAGTTCCCTGGTAGAGGATCCCAAGTAGCTGTGCTGGAAAGAAAAGCACTCCAATTTTCAAAGGAGCCCTGGGGATAAGGGGATTGGCTGGGGTAACTGGTTCCGTCCAATCAGAGTCCTGCAAATGAAGCTACAGAGAAGGCACTTGAGGAAATTACTTTAGCCAGATAGGGGTCCAAGAAAGAGCTGGGGAGAGTGAAGTAGCTGCAGCAATGGCAGGGAAGCAAGCCCTACCGTCCTGCTGGAGGTTGGTGGCCTGGTCAGGACCCAGATGATCTTAGCCGGCGGGGGTCCGAGAAGAAGTCAGGGAGAGCAAAACAACAGCTGCAGCAGAGAAGCAAGCCCTACTGTCCTCTTGGAGGTTGGTGACTTGGTCAGGGCCTGGATGATCTTAGCCAGGTGGGGGTCCAAGAAAGAGCTGGGGAGAGTGAAGCAGCAGTGGCCACAGCAGGGAAGCAAGCCCCACCATTCTCTTGGAGGTTGGTATCCTGGTCAGGGCCTGGACAATCTTAGCTGGGTGGTCTGAGAAGGAGCCAGGGAGAGCAAAGCAGCGGCGGCCATAGCAGGGAAGCAAGCCCCACCGTCCTCTTGGAGGTTGGTGGCCTGGTCAGGACCCGGATGATCTTAGCCTGGGGGGGGGGTTCCAAGAAGGAGACAGGGAGAGTGAAGCAGTGGCGGCCATGGCAGAGAAGCAAGCCCTGCCATCCTCTTGGAGGTTGGTGGCCTGGTCAGGGCCCGGATGGTCTTAGCCGGGTGGGGGTCCAAGAAGGAGCTGGGGAGAGCGAAGCAGTGGCAGACACAGCAGGGAAGCAAGCCCCATCATCCTTTTGGAGGTCTGTGACTTGGTCAGGCCCTGGGCAATCTTACCCAGGTTGAGGTCCGAGAAGGGCTGGGGAGAGCGAAGCAGTGGTAGTCGCGGCTGGGAAGCAAACCCCACCGTCCTCTTGGAGGTTGGTGGCCTGGTCAGGGCCCAGATGATCTTAGCCAGGTGGGGGTGCAAGAAGGAGCCAGAGAGACCGAAGCAGTGGCAGCCGTGGCAGAGAAGCAAGCCCCACCATCCTCTTGGTGGTTGGTGGCCTGGTCAGGGCCCAGATGATCTGGGATATTTTGATAACTATTGGAAATTTTACTCTGCAATGAAGAATTGTAATTGTGCAGCTAATTTTATCCTATTTATGTATGTTGCATTGATACTGAATTTTGCATTTTGCACTTCTCTCACTTTCAATTCTCACAATATAAAAATACATTAGTGCAACATATATATATGGATCCTCCTCTGTGATGAAGCCTTGAGCGAAACCAGTTAGAGGGTTTCAGCATGTCGGCTCTTCCGTTTCTGCTGATACTGATTTTATGAGTTTTGCACTGCATGTGTTTGCACTTTTTGCACAGGATTTCACTACAATAAATTGTCTGGTATATCCATCACTGATTTTGGTTTCTCTTTTCATAGGTCTTATTGTACTATAGCTTAGTGAGGCTGTGGAGCAACTAGTTTGTCTCTGTTCATCAGTAAAAGGAAGCTTCCTCACTCCCTTACAGAACTGGACTATTTTAAACAAAAAAAAAAACTTACAAAAGTTTTTTTTTTTATAGCTTAACTAGTTTTTTGTACAGTCAAAGAAGATAATACTCTTCTTGATCCTTTACCCTCCCCCACTGTTTCTGCAAAACTAATTAGGACAGGTATAAGTAAGGCTGAAAAACAATTTCTTTGCTTAAAATAGTATGATTCAGTAAGGGAGCCTAGATACTTCTTTACTATTTTGGTGTGTTTATTTTTTATTAACTGGGTGTGTGCAATAAACAAGTTAATGCCTATTTTTAGGGATAACCCAGGAGTTAGCAATCAGACAACAGAAACATTGAATCTGACTGCAGATAAGGACTGCTTGGCCCACCCAGTCTGCCCATTTGTCCCTGCCTGTACCGTCACTGCAGACCCTGTGTGATCTGCAGCTCCATCCCCCTGCTTCCCAGCTAAGATTCCCTTGTGTTTATCCCAGACCATGCATGCTTGAAGCCCACCACTGTTTTTACCACCACCGCTTCTTCTGAAAGCCTGTTCTAGACATCCACGTCCCTTTCAGTGAAGAAGTACTTCCTCATTCCCCCCCTAAATGTTCCCCCTTTCAGCTTTATTGCAAGTCCCCTTATTCTCGTGTACCCTCCCCTCTGAAAAATACTTCCCTCCTTTACCTTGTTCAATCCTTGAGGTAGTTATAGGTCTCTATCATGTCCCTCCTCTTTCTCCTCTCTTTCAGGGTGTACACATTGAGCTCCCTCAGTCTCTCCTCATAGGGTGTCTGATGCAGCCGCTGCACAATTTTAGTTGCCCTCCTCTGGACTTCCTCCACCTTGTCTATGTCCTTCCTGAAATGTAGTCCCCAGAACTGGACACAGTACTCCAGGTGGGGTCACACCAACAATCTATACAGTGGTAACACCTCCCTCTTTCTGCTGGTGTGAACAATATGTAGAAAACAATGTGGCACAAAATACATACAGTACCATATATTGCATCAGTGGGAACTCAGATAGTTGAGGACATAAAATGAGAAGCAGGCAGTTTAATTTTGTAAAGCTTATATGAACCACCGTTTAGTCTAAGTTACTGAGGGGTCCCAAAAAGATGAAGCATGTGTCTGTAGTTTGTTGCTGAAAGCCTGTACTGGAGGTAAGAGATAATACATGACGAGGTGTGTGGTTTTAAGTGAATAATGCATACCTTGGGAGGTTGTTTGGCATTAGGCATAGCCAAGTGCTGCAACCACCAGAGAAGTGCATTATTCCCTTATAACTGCACACTCTGGAGTGTGTTATCCCATGTATAAAATGATCTTTTATTTCTAGTTCAGATAAGGTTTGTGGTTGTCACATCGTAATCAACCATCGTGTGATGTGTTTCAACCAGTGAAGTTATAGGATTTTCATGGGCCAGGTTATAATAAATATAAAAGCATGTTTTGGAGTAACTTTGTGTACTGGTGAAGTCTTGTCAGCCTCGCTGATGCCAAAAATTGAGCACTGCTACCCACAAAGCTTTGCACTTATTTAGGACTTTAGAGTGTATGCATAAGGGAGTTGCTAGGTCATAGTCTGAAGGTCTGGGACTTCATTTCATTTGTAAAGTTGTACTACTATACCTTAAAGGATACCTAAATCTTCTAATTTGACAAGTTATTGTTTTTTTAACTTTCTATATATGTCCCTGTCTCTTCCTGCACCCAAACTCCTTCAGGAGTTGCCAAGGCATGCCTGCATTGCCCCCCTTACTTGTGGGCTGGTGCTCTAGACCTTCCCCCATGGATCCTTGGCTGTTCATCCAGGTGTGCATGAGGTGGAGGGGTTTACCCTCGAGTTGCCAAGTCTTTTCAGGAGGCACAAACAGAGGGTCAGGCAGCGGGATCCTTTGTAGTACCAGGCGATCCATCATCCTCGGGAGCAGGGACCATTTTCCTTGTTTCTCCCAGCTCAAGGATGTTAGCATGTGAAGGGGATCCATGGGCATGCATGCTGTTGTACCCAGATCCCAGCTGTCATACTTTCCTCACCTGACATCCCTAGCTGCACTGCCACCCATGGTCAGCCAGGTGTCACTATAGCAGCGGGGGGGGGCAGCTGCCCTCACTCCCTAGAGGAGGAGACTGTCTTGTGGGATGTTCAGTCCTCTTCCCCCTGGCTGGCCTCCAACAATACGAGCTCACACCCGAACTCAGGTCACCGGTGACTTGAGCAGTCGCATTACTGCTGTGCCAATGGGCCAGCTGACATATTATTTGTCTTTAAATGACTTCTTAATCTTGTAAAGAAATGGCTGTTGATTATTAATGTTGAAACTGCATTTAATTAATGAAGATACATGCAGTGTTGTAGCAATGCATTG
This sequence comes from Neoceratodus forsteri, assembly GCA_016271365.2. Classification (NCBI taxonomy): domain Eukaryota; kingdom Metazoa; phylum Chordata; order Ceratodontiformes; family Ceratodontidae; genus Neoceratodus; species Neoceratodus forsteri. The sequence goes on from CM028130.1 coordinate 869,536,312, forward strand.
AAACTGAGCAAAAAAATTGACATGCCCTTTTCATAATTATAGAAGATTTCAGGCATCTTCTAATATTATTTGGTGGTAACTGTCACAAACGCACTTCGCAGGTCAGACCCTCTGCTCCCACAGTGCCAAGCTTGAAGTGCAATAGTGTGAACAGGAGACAAACAGGGTAACCCTCCTGTCTGTTTTGGGTTCGAATCACCTACCAGCCTTGAGTCCTGGGGGTCAAATGTGAACCTTATGCTAGTGCACCCAGTTAACTGGCTCAGACATATATTCTCTTCAGGGAAATGCAATGCAATTCTTCACCCAGTGACACCCAGCCAGGTTCCCCAAATGTACCCTTACAACGCAATATGAGACCTAGGTATATTCTTAACTTTAGCAAGATAATAGCACACCCTTTTTGAGCTCTTAACAGTTGTCAGAAATATTAATACTTTTCCAGCATTCACAAGCAAAAGAAACTAATAAGGCACAGGTAGAATTTCAAGGAAAATAGTGTTTACTAAAAATGTAAATAAATAAAATGACAAATACAGAACATATACATCAATACTTACAGTCAACAGAATGATTGGGAAATTACAGAACAAAAGCACCTGCAAAATACTTAAAAGTTCCAGCTGAATTATATATTTCTAAAGTGCATTGTTTTCAGTCCAGAGACTAAGTGTGTCTTTGATTTTCAGAGTGGACTTCTGCACTAACTTCTCAGATGTTGGCAATATTCATAAGTCAGTTTTCTCCACCTCCTGGTGATGTCACAGCATATATGTCACTGTTAGATCATGGCTTAAACCCAGATTCCTAGTACAAACATCCACAAGGATAAGGAAATCAGCAGTTAGCAATTTTTAAAATATGACAGTCTCTTTCATCAAAGCCTTTCCTTTGCTCTCTCTGCTGGTTTCCTGTTTTGCAAGAATGATTTCAGTTTTATCATTTTCACAAGAGGCTGCTAAAAAGTTGTCTCTTCCCTCAGGATCATAAAATTCCTATTTAGTTTTAGCTTTAAAAATGGATATTTTATGATGTCTTATCACCTGACATTTGGCAGGAAGCCCTATGTGTTAAGACAGAACAGGAAACCTTTAATTAGTGTTCCAACTGGCCAGTTTTATGATAGCCTGCTGCTTCAGTCACACTGACACGTTTGAGGTCAAAGGTCAAGCATCTTTACATTGGCTGACTGGTGTGCCCCAGGCAGACAATCACATACACATTTATCTATAATACAAATATTATACATATAATAATAAGCAGGTGGCAGAGTGTCACACAAACGTTTTCTAGTTCCACCAAAATGTGAGTATTTCATAAATGTTTTATTTCTGTTTTCTGAAGGAAAAAAGATAGTTGCTACATTTGGCTTAGAAATGCTATTGTAGACCAGGTAAAGGTTAGGATTGAGAAAAAAGAACTCACAGTACACAGCACTGGAAGTGCCTAGAAAATTAGATTTGGCAAGTATGCTGATATTTTTATTAAGTGTAACTGAAACTAGTTTTTTTTGGAAAAACATGTTTTGTTTCACTGCCGCTTTAAAAATGTACAAAATAAGTTCATATTCTAAAGACCCTGTCTAAGAAAACCTAAAATGGTTGCCAATATGATGTCACTGAAGAGGGAAAGTTCTAGCAACCCTATGGTAAGCATTATTTACTGCACTACTCTTATGGTCGGATTAAGGAGTGTGCAAAAGCACCAGAAAGCTTGACTTAGGAAACTCTGCCTTATCACTGTATTGTATGACATTTCCAGCTCTGCTGCTACCCCACCCAATACACGCTCTGGACAACTGGCAGGAGTGAGCAGCACCAAGATGAGCATGATTCAAGCAGTGGGGAGTTCATGAATATTCATGAGCCTGTACATGGACTTGTGGGTCCCTAGGAGGTGATGATGTGCAGGTGCTGTGGATACTTCTGGAAAGGTACTCAGTCGATGCCTGTAGTGGTTGATCCCACATCACAGGTATCGCTATTGCTGGACACCCTGCACCACATCTATGGGTACTTGAGACAGGGTATGCTGTTGTTCAGGTGCCGGTAGACACTGAAGTTGGTTCTCAACCTGACTTAAGTGTAAAGCACACATCTACAACCTGACTCATCCCTGCAGGCTGTGCTCTTGTGTGGAGTGAGTGCAAATCAGTCGACCAGTATCATGGGCCGAATCCTGTGTGTGGTACAGTCCTGGTGCAGGATGCATGAGCCAATCCTGTATTAGTCAGTGCTTACTGACCATCGGTAAGTACCCTGAATCCAGCCCAGTGTCCTGGGGTCCGGCCTCCAAAGGGACCCAAAATGCAAGCTTTCAGTTTAAAACAAGAGATTGCTGGTATCACCAGTAGGATTAGTGTGATTATATATATATGTATATATGTGTGTGTGTGTGTATATATATATATATATATTTTTTTAAATAATATTAAGAATATTTTCCTGACACAGGCACATTAAAATGTGTAGACAGTTTAATATTTTTAATTAGTTATGGGTATTTTTTAAAATATAAAAATGGAGGAATATGTCCAAGTCAGGAAACGTTTACTTTTACCAGACCTGCTGGCATCAGCTTCCTTTTAGTTTCACTTTGCCTAAACCATACATAACTGCACTAAAGGTAAGGATAAGCACTATTCCTCTTTCAAAGGCCAACAGAGACTTATAGTCATGTATATGCACAGAGGCACTGTCAAACCCAGAAGCACACTCACATCATGCAGTCATACATATATGCAGTCACTCAGGAAAAGGAAAATCATTCAGTTTTTAGTGCCTTTGATACATGTAGACCACTCCAGGTATATGGATACTATGGGGCATTTCCCATCGGAGGAGGCCATTGAGCACTCTTTTAGGTTTTGGTAAGACTAAGAGTAACTAACATGCTCATGCAAAGTTACATGGACTGGACCACAGTTTCAGGATATTCATCATACACACTTAAAGGGACACTGTGAACCCTGTTTTCGACTTGGTGGTGGAACCAGTCATATGGTAGGATCACCACACAATAAGGTTCAATCTCCAGGCTCCCCCCTATAGGTCTGCCCCTGTGGAGATGGTCAGATACCACCCTTGAGGGATGTGACCCCGGATGGTCTATCGGTGGTGTTGGACCTATCAGGATTTTTAGGGGTAGGCAAGGATCCAGAGTGTCTAGTTCAAGCCTATAATAAGGCTGTTACTGAAGCTCTGGATTCTATCACCCCTAGTCCATTTCATCCTCTCTCTTTCTGCCGCTGGTCCCCGTGGTTTGACAGGATCATAAGGGAGTTGAGATGAGTTGAACAAAGGTTAGTGTAATGCTGACAGAAATCGGCCCTTGAAGCTGACCACCTAAAATTGATGGATCATTATCAAATTAATCAATCAGCAATCACTCGTAAGAAGGCAGAGTTCCTGTCCGGGGGGATTCCTGCTGCTCAGAACCGACCAGCTCAGCTCTTCTGAACTGTGGACAGGCTGTGCAACCCATCCTGTCTGCAGGTCCAAAGTGCATTTTCACGAGTTAAGTGTGAGGAGTTTGCTCGATTCTTTGCGGATAAGGTGGCCAACATCAGGGCTGAGATCAGTCCAGCACTCTCTATGTGGGTTGATGGTGGTCAGTGCTTGGTCCTCTCCCTTCAATTCTCTTGGACATCTTTCGACTGACCAGAGATTGTTGATGTCATGCTGATTGCCCAGCATTTGCGGCTGACATGCTGTAGTTTGGATCTGGGCCCAACACACCTGTTATTGGGGTGTATGGAATCAATCTGCCCAGTCCTTGCAAAGATTGTGTGGTGCTCCTTAGAGTTGGGTGAGTTTCCTAGCTCCCTGAAGAAGGCGGTGGTGACACCACTCCTTAAGAAAGCTGCTCTGGACCTGAACTGCTTTGCTAACTACAGGCCTAGTTCAAACCTTTCCTTTGTTGGGAAGGTGATTGTGAAAGTGGTTGCGCTGCAACTGGAGAACTATCTTACCATCCACAACATCTACAATCCCCTTCAGTCTGGTTTCTGGAAGAAACACAGTACTGAGATCACTCTGGTTTGGGTGCTCAATGATCTTCTGATGGCAAGAGACCAGAAGCGCCTCTCTATCTTGGTGCTTCTTGCTCTATCTTCAGCATTTGACACTGTGGACCATGGGGTGCTGCTTGAGCACCTGAGGGTCATCTGTGGCCTGGCTGGTCCAGTCCTCAGTTGGTTTAAATCTTTCCTCTCTGGCAGATCTCAGAGGGTGGTGTCATTTCCTTTTTCTTCTAACCCATTCTCTCTGCCATGTGGGGTCCCTCAGTGCTCGGTGCTGTCCCCCATGTTATTCACAGTGTACATGCTGCCCCTCAGAGACATTGTTAGATTATACAGGCTAAGGTTTCACTGCTATGCAGATGATACCCAGCTCTATCTGTCTTTTGCACCTGAGCAGGATAGTGTGGTCTCAGTCTTTAACAGCTGTCTAGCGGAAATCCATGACTGGATGAAATCCAGTTGACTTAAATTGAATTCTGAGAAGACTGAGGTGTTGGTGGTGGATCCAGGTCACCAGACAGAGAGGTCGGCAGCAGGGTTTCCCTCAGATCTTTGGCTTGGGGGTGCCCAGCTGTCTTCCTCTGAACAGGTGCGTGACCTGGGGGTGGTTCTTGACAATGGGCTGACACTGCATTCACAGGTGCCGTCATCCTTTTACCATCTTAGGAACATCACCAGGATGAGGCACCTTGTTCCATCTGGTGACCTGCTTACATTGATCCACACCTTTATGACCTTGCGCTTAGACTACTGCAACTCCCTGTACCTGGGTCTGCTGGGGGGTTGATATCTGTCGCTTGCAGCTGGTGCAGAATGCTGCAGCACGGTTGTTGATGGGGACTCCCCATTTGAGTCACATCACTCCCATGCTGCGTAAACTGCACTGGCTGCCTATACAGTGGTGGATCACCTTCAAGGTCAGACTTCTGACCTATATGGCCCTGCATGGACTGGGTCTGAGCTATCTGCAAGAGCTCCTGACTCCCTACAGCCCCAGCCACCCTCTCCGCTCAACTGACGAGGGGTTGTTAGAGGTTCCCAGGGTTCGTCTGAAAATGTCTGGGGTCTGGGCTTTTATGCATGGAGCCCCCATAATGTGGAACTCTCTACCTCATCAGATTCGAGAGTGCAGGACCATGGAGAACTTCAAGGCAGCCCTGAAAACCCATTTATTTAAGCAGCTTTTAATGACTGTTTTATCTGATTTATTTGCACTTTGTATCATCAGTCTTTTAATTGTTTATTTTGTCATTTATATGTATTTTAATTATGTACAGCACTTTAGTTTTAGAATTGCACAATAAAAATAAAGTATTTTATTATTATTATTGGCCTTAGATTGTCCCTAGTCTAAAAAACTAATTTTATGATTGCTCACATTCTGTAAAGATGCTGATATAGCTGGTTGTTTGATTCTGGTTCCTTTTTCTTTTTAAAAGTGAAAAACAGATTAGCCACCATATTGGTGTTACCACACAAAAATGCATTTGTTTACATTCCTTAATGAACTTCCACTGCATATTTCCTGGACTGAGGAACATCCTCACACAAACTAACCACTCATTGTGCAGTGGGAGGAGAAGTCCCTATTGCATCATTAGTGTTTCCACAGTTTGGGGATCTTTGTTTTGTTCAGGAAGTATATAATAAGAGTAGATTGAGGATTTGAAACAAAACAATGTTAGGTATAAATACAACATTAGCATGCATTTCAGTTCTATTAAGAAAGAAGTAGATAAAACAACTGCAACATTAGTGCATTTTCGAGAAAGTAAGCAATCATAAAATGTGTGTTTTCAACGAGAAATAATATGTTGCAAAAAGGGTTGACAGTGTCTCTTTAAATGTCCTCCCCAACGAAGTCATAATTGTCCATTTGTGGCATAACAATCTGTTTCTGTAACAATGTGAATGATATCATAAACAGGATCATGATGTCTGAGGAGGAAAATGCAGGATGAAATGAAACTGGACACTTAAGGATCATGTTTTCAAGCCAATGTCCTCAATAATAAAGACTGAGGAAAAATAAAGGAAATTAATAAAACATTAACAGAATTGAGTCTGATTATTGTATTTTAACCCATTTTCCTGTATACTGGAACACTGGTTTTAGCAAAAGTCAAAAGAAAACAGAATCAGCACTCCATTGATCCACCAGCTGTCCTACTCCTCCAGTAGCTGCAGATCACCAGCCAGCAAGCCCTGAAATTGGCACCACCTCTCACCCGGAGACTCTAGGGAATATCTCCTAAATCCTCTGAGAAAGTCAATCTGATTTACAAGAATGGAATTATAGTAAATTAAGTTTATTTAATCTACATAATCCAAATGATTTATGCAGTTCATTACATATAAAGGTTTGTGGTTAGCGTCTAACTTCACACCACAAAGCTGATTAGCGCAGGCAGAGTTTCAGTGTTACCAACAATGCTTTTAACAGGTGTGTTAATTTAGCACAGTTCTTCCCTTGAGAGTGCAACAGACTCTGTAGAGAGATCGGGGATCTATTTCCAAGGGTTACCACTATGAGAGGTGCTACCAATCTGGGGCTGACTGAAAGGTGACCTGCAGCTTATGAGGAAGTGGACTTGCTGGCAGATCAGTGGAGCATTGAGTCTGTTTCCTTTAGACCTTTGACAAACCCTAGTGTGCACACTCATCACACAGTTTCTAAAGCACCACAATTTTCCTTGTTAGAGCATCAGTTTAAGCAAGTCAGTTAACCTTGCTGTTCTCAAGTCTCCTTGCTCACTCTCTTTCTCTGTACATATATCTTAATATTTCCTTCAGTGTCACCTACCCTCTCTGTGCACACCTAATGGCTGCAGTCTTTTTTTATGTAATAAAAGTTTTTGTTTGAGTCCGTACAAAATGTGCTGCATAAAACCAAATTCAATTCCTTTTCTTTCTAACAGAGTTTAGAACTAACAGTACAAATCCCAACAGTACTCGTTGCTGTGTAATCCACACTCAGTGTAAACCATTGTTTCTTATGCAGTGAGACCAGCCTCCCAGGACAGGTCCCAACCTTTTCCAGTGGTGCCTTGAACAAGTCTATGAAAAGATGGGGCAAACTGAATAAAATAATGCCCCCTAATTCAATTCAGCACTTGATTCAACCATTTTTCACTTTATTTCTGGTGTCTATGAAAAGTACTCCATGGCATTTTTCCTAGGTGGAGGCCCAAGAATGTCTTCATATCTTGGGGGAAGCTTGAGAATTTTTAGAACCATGAGGAGGCTCACTAATGGTATATGCAGTGGCATAATTAGGCATACTTCCCGTGTGCACCAGCATACAAAACATTTCATTTTAGTAGCTTTGAGCCAGGGGAAAAGATGATACTTTTTAGGATTTTTTTAATTTTTGATTGCTGATATGGACTAGATGGACAATCAGTCTTTTTCTGCCATCTATGTTTCTATGATTGGAGGATGGCCAAGCTGGACTAGGACAAACCTGACACTTGGTCAGTGGAGGGCTGATAAGACTCCTGGAGGCAAAGGCACACAGGCATCTCAGCTCTACAAGTGGCCCCTCTCCCTGAGGTCGAGGCTCAGGCTCCTCCATCTAGCATGCTCTCTCTCTCTCTCGCTTCATGGCTAGTTGTGGCACACAGTGTGTTGCTCTGAGTCCTGACTCCCAACTACTGTCCTTCTAAAACCACTGACAGGTGACAGCTGCTTAATAAATTATTACGGACTTTCTTTCCTTGTGTCATCACTACTAGCAGCTGCACCTACGGGCTGGGCTGTGCTCATACTAGACTAGTAGGCTGTTCTGGAATGGCAGGATGGTGGGCTAAGAAATACCTACTCTCTGGTACTGGCCTAGCACTTGGCATTGGGTGGCAACTTCAATGGAAGGGACTGTACAGTACTGAGAGTATTATACTACAGATGAGGTAAGGTAATGGGCTGCAGCCAGCAGCTGGTTGGGCTATGGTTTCTCGTTCCAGTGTTTGTGGAATGGATTGACTTGCATAAAAAAAGTGTTTGAGTTTAGCATAGGTGAGAACAGATTAATTTGAGATTGAAGCTTAGGTGTGTGTGTGTGTGTACACACACACACACACATGTGTGCAGGGGGCATAGTTATCTAGTTTAGGTCAGTCAGTGGTAGATCTTGTTTAGGGGCTGGTATGCAACTTGTTGGGCTAGATACAACTTGTTTGAGGAAAGGGCAACCTGCTGGTCTGGGGGGCTGAGTACTGTGGAGAGGGAGCTATGAGGCAGCTGAAATGTGCTGCAGAAGGCTGTGAATTCTGAGGAGGGGTCTTGGGTGCACCTTGCTGGGAGCTGAGGGCCGGGTATTCTGGGGAGGGTATTACGAGGCAACTTACTGGGCTGAAGGAATGAGACAACAGGTTAGAAAAGTCTGTTATGATGACTCCCAAAATGCACCAGAATGCACCTAAATCCCCAAAATTTTGGGGGCCAAGGTGGCTCCCAAATCCCCAGCCTATAGTTTAGATTTTTACCTTATGCATGCACTTTTTAAAGGCTGGTTACTCCAATGGGCATATGCTGACTGCAACAGAATTTATCCATGTCTTGTGATTTTTGCAGTAAGCTAGTTGTGACTGTTACTTAGGGCATTATACATTTGAGGTCACTTGTTGTTTTTTTGTACTCGCTTATATGCTTTGTTGTCATGCACCCACTTCCCCTTTCACCCATTACACACCAGGAAGCAGGCAGTCCACAACTTAATGTGCACTCCAGCACAAATAACTTTTAATTAAATAAATACATTTATTGGGGGGAATGCACTGTTCCCATAGCTCTGCTCTTAAATAGAGCCGCAGATTCAGTGTTAGTTACCATAGAAACAGTCACTTAGAAAGGGTGCTGGGCTCAGTCTGCAATTGCAACTGCACTTATTCAAAAACTCACAATAGTACCAGTTTGTTTGTCCTACATTATCTTCAGCAGGTACTCATTTTATTTGGTCTATCTCAGGTTTCTGAAACCTAAAAGCAGTTTACAATCCGTGATGCAGAGCTTTACTTGTTTCAACACTCCATAGTGCTTAATCCATGACAGGGTATGTGCACAGACTGCATGCAGCAGTGACACTGATATTTCCCTCTGAGGAAGGTGGGTCATGCCAAAACATTAGTGTCACTGATTCACCCAGTCTCTATGTGTATTCACATGGCATTAACACTATCACCTGGAAGGGAGAAAGGAGCAATACATACAGTAACAAAAAGTATTAGTAGTAAAAGTTAACAAGCATTTGTCAATGCCAAACATGTTTCCTTGCATACTGTTACAAATTAGAACAACAATATCTTGAGGCTAAGGGCAGACCTTTCTCACCTCACCAGCCATAGTTTTGTTGAGTTTGTGTTGCACCAGGCTAAGTGATATAAGCCCATATATTCTGAGCCGGCTGTGTATGGTGCACAGACAGGAGCGCTACACAGCAATTGGTGAATGACTGGTTCTGGGGCAGTACTGAGACAATTAACGCACTCCAATGAGAGCATACTAACTTAATATGAGCTTTTTTGGTACAGCACACAGTGACTATGCACAGCTGTGATACAGTTACAGGTTGTATATAGCCCCAAGAGCCCAATGGAAATAGCGCAGCACAAGCAGGATAGTGCCAAGGCTCCTGTGGGCCATATTGAACCTTAGCATGCTAATGAGTTAATTGGGCATAAAACGTACTATGGGCCATTTGCATGCCCATTGAGGGCTTCTTAGCATGTGTGACAGAGTTGGGATATGACCCAGTCCATTTTTGCAGTGCAGAAAGAGTTAAAAGCAAGGATTTACTTTCTCATCTCCTATTTTGTCACTTGTCTGTCTCTTGTCTGTCTGATTGAACAACCAAATTTCCCTTGTGGAACCTCAAAACTGGCCATTCCAATGGTCCCACAATTTCCCTCTGATATCTCCTTTCCTTTACTTGTTGTTTCTGTTCTTTCTTTCTTCCCTTGCCTCTCTGTGGTTAAAACAGTGTCAGTGGCTCAGTAGGCAGCACACTCGCCTCTGAGGCCGGGAGATCAGAGGGCTACGGGTTCAGTTCCCACATCTGGCACTTGGGTTAATAGCCTAGTACTGACACTGTAGTGCAGCATGAGAGGGGTGCTGCACTTCCGAGGTGCCATCTTTCGGATGAGACATTAAACCGAGGTCCCATCTGCCTGGATTGGTGGTAGTTCAGGTGAATGTTAAAGATCCCATGACACCTCTCGAAAAGAGTAGGGGAATTTTTTATTAAATGGAGGACTCCAAACAAAGTACAAACACAAGTCATGATGCAAAGAGAAAAACAAAAAGAAACATTAAGTCAACCAATGATAACAATTCACCCATAAGGCAGAGCATTCAGGTTGTCCAAAGGATTTGACATCAGAGTTATAAACAGTATGAAGAGTCTGCAATATATTATGGAAAAGTTCTTCAAACTTAACGATGCGTTGTTGGGTAGACCAAAAGTTCTAGACTGCCAGATATAAAATCTAATAACAAAAAACCAAAAGTAAAAGTATCTGCAGGATACCTAGACCATTCACCCTTATGTGAACCATACATTAATGTCGCATAAGAAATAGATGTAAACAAAGGTTCCTTCCATTTATCTGCTAACAAACCCAAAAAGGTACAATGTATGAGCATTCTAAAGAGATGTTCCTGAGTTTCCAACTCAGAATGACAGAAGGTCACAGTACACCATCGTTCTTTTAACTGTTTATGTTTATGCGTGTTACTCACGGGCAATCTACCACACGACCCCAACCAAACACTATCCCAAATAAAGGCCGTATCCGTCCATGGAAAGTAATTTCAAAATCCTGTCTTGGGACTGAGGGAGACAATCAGGAAAGGTTAAAGGTTCAGAAAAATCTGCAGAAATCATAATGTTATATAACTGTTTTCTATGCAAGGTTTCTAAATGCGATATAAGCAGGTTCCATTTTTTAATTAAAGAAAAAGCCCCTTTACCATACAGGGGGATAAGGGGTAACTTAGACAGAGAAGTCCAAGTAGCTGATCTCCAATACGATAAACATTTCAAGAACCACAAATTAACATAAGAAAACCAGGGCTTGAATCCAGGTCATAACAAAGGACTAAAATTACTTGACAAAAATAATACTAAGAAAAAAGGCTATAGGATGTACCATACCTACTCCACCTTGATTAATAGGCCTATATGTAAAACCCAGTTTAATGGGGTTTAGCCTACTCCCCCAAAAAGCTTGAAAAAAAACACTAGATAAAGACGTAAAAACTGAAGATGGGGGAGGAAACACATAACTTAAATATAAAAAAATGGGCAAAAGCAGAGTTTTAATTAATAAAACTCTTTTACATTTTGCTATCTGTTTCCCTTTCCAATGAGACACCACAGATTGAGCAATAGCAATCTTTTGAGACCAATTGGCATGCATCATATCAAGATCACCAAACTCAATTCCTAATATGGTTATAGGAGCTTTAGAAATAGGGATTCCTGCCAAGGTACCAGATTCAGGAATGGGTGAGAGACAAAGGAAACCCTTTACACTTACCATGATTAATTTTAGATCCCGAAATTTTAGAAAATAACTCTAAAATTGCAACAAACTGAGGTTCAATCATGAGCGAATGTAAACAGACCACCAAATCATCAGCATATGCTAAGATTTTAATCGGTAAAACAGTATCAGCCAGCCGCACACCTGTGAAAACACTATTAGTGAGAACCATACGGATAAAAATATCAATATAAAAACATATAATAAAGGACTCAACGGACAGCCTTGCTGAACACCTCTCCGAACTGAAATAGGAGGACCACACCAACCATTAACATTAGGAATCAGGGAAGCGGAATGGTAAAGCAGTCGAATCCAATCAATGAAAGGAGTGGATAAACCATAAGCTCTTAAAACAGAGAATAAAAACTTGTGTGAAACATAATGAATGCCTTCTCTTGATCCAAACATAGTAAATAACCTTGCAGGGTACCAGTTTGGGACACTGAAAAAAGTTTGGGATAATTAATAGATTATCATACTGTGAGGCCAGGTACAGAACAGGTTTGAGATGAACTTAGCAAGGAATCTACTATCGGGTTAAGCCGGCCGTAATGAATTTTACTTAAAATCTTTAAATCAGTGTTCAGTAAACTAAGTGTCCTCAATTTAAGTAAATCAGTTTTAAACCTTTTTATAAAGTAAAATTACAATAGCATGATACATAGAAGGAGCCAGACTAGCAGAGGATAAGATTGCATTAAACAAAGATGTCAAAGTGGGACCAAAGTAGCGTGAAATGTCCTATAAAAGGCTGCCCAAAACCATCTGTACCAGGAGCAGAGTCAATTTCAAGGAAAAAATAGAATCCTTCACTTCTGACTCAGTAATGTCACGCAACAAAAGAATACCATCAGCAGAGTTTAAGCAGGGCAAATTTAGGTCCGCTAGATCCAATAAATCCGGTTGAACGTGCTCATCATCACTATATAAGTTAGTTAAATAACTAGTCACCACCTCTAATAAAGCTGCTGGAGTGTGTACTAAATCCCCAGAATCCGAGTTTAATTCCGTAATAACACGATTCTCAACTCTGTTTTTACAATCAGTGAATGGATCCAAAGCACCTTTATGTAATTTTAAACCAAAACGATGTTCGAAATCAAGAGATTTGGCCCTATCATATCGGTATTGAAACATGAGATGTTTCACTTGACCAATCTGGGCACTATAATCAAGACCGTTAGTTTCAGTTAAAGAAATTAGTTTCTGCAACTGCGACCGCAATCTCAGATATTCCAAGTATTGAGATTACATTTCCTCTTGGAGCGTTTTTGAAAAATTCTTCCAAACAGATTTAGAATCTTCCCACCAAGAGGCAACATCATCATAGACATCCAACAGATAATCTAGCAGCAAACTCTTGCTGCCAAGCTTTCTGAACAGACTCATCCAATAGCAAGGAGTCATTCATCCTCCAAATATTCTTTTTACAATGGGGAGCTCCATCCCATGACATCCGTACTGTCAAGGATTTATGATCTGAAAATTCCCAAATATTCAATGACACCGTAGTGATTTGTAAAGACAATGAAAGAAATACAAAATCTATACGGGTAGATAACTGATTTTTGAAAAAAGTCCTACCCCCATCAGAATAAATACTTCGATAAGCATCTCTAAGCTGTGCCGTGTCTAGAATCTGATTCAGCTTTTGGGAATCACAAAACAATTTGGATGTCTTCATCCCTCTGTCTTTAATATCAAGCACACAATTGAAATCACCCGCCCAAATAACAAAAGCGTGAGGTATGCAAATATGGGTGTATGTCATCCAGAAGAAGCTACCGTAATGCTTTGGTCTGTGGGGCATATATTTAATCAAACGGAATCGTTCCGCACCAAAATTTATATCTAATAAAAGAGCACGCCCTGGAAAAATATCCACCATTTTGGACACCCGTAAGGATGGATTTGTAAACAAAACCCCCACCCCAGAACAAAGATCTTCGCCATTAGACCAAAAGGACATTCCTAATGACCAAAGATTACGGGCTTGCTGAACTTCATAACAGGTCTTCAATCTGGTATCCTGGAGACACACAATGTCAGCTTTCAAAGTTTGTAAACAAGTCAAAGCCGTAACCAGTTTCTTATGACTTTTGATGCTATTAACATTAAGCGAAGTCACAGTTAAAGCAGTCATCAGAAAAGGAAAAAGGATGAAACACTTGAAAGAAACCATCCACTCAAATTATCAAGAAACTTTCGACACTCTTCATCTCTGAGAACGTCTCGGAAATGTTTCACATTTCTCTGTATCACCGTCCTCCCTGTCTGAAAGATTATCATTAATCACAGAGGCTCTAGAAGAGCGATCAGACTCATCTCCTTCAGACTCATCCTTGGAATCCAAAACAGCAAAGCTGTTTCCTGCTTTCCAAGACTCTGAAGGGGCAGTGCTCATAGGTACTTTAGACCCTTGTTGGGACGGAACCATTTTACCCGACCTATGACGTTTTTTTGCGGCAACCTTCTTAAAGGGGATACCTTGGGATAAAGGAGGGGGCATATCTGAAATCTCACCTTGACTCAAGGGAGTGGGATCAGAAGACGTAGACTGGGGGGTTTCCAAATTACCCTCTGCCAATGGGGGTGAAGACACCAAATGGGAATCTACTGGCAGAACTGCACTATTCAACCCAGTGTCTGTCACTAGAGCAGAGTCAAACTGTGTAGGAGGGGACACACGGAGGAATAGAAGCATCAGAGGATTTAGTAGTAGCAGAAAAACCATGCTGGGCTCCTGTAATTAGGTCTTCATGGGAAGGGCAATGATCTCGATTGTCAGAAGCCCAAGGGCATTTGGCATAACCATGTCCGGACTGCTCACACAAATTACATTTAAATAAATTCGAACAACGTGCAGCTAACTGGCCAAATTCAAAGCAATGGGAGCAGCGTGGAGTATCACAGGCCAGTATTCAAATGGGATCTAGAGCCGCATTTAAAACAGGCCTTGGGTTGTCCAACATAAAACAGGCTACCTCTATCACGTCCCAAAAAAAAACTATTTGGAAGGTGTTGTGGACCAGCAGGAGGAAAACAATTTAACCTCAATTTCCAACCCCATTCCAAATCTGTTCGCTATCCAAGATAGGAACAGGTTTATCTAAAATCTCACACCGTCGTTGAAGCCAAAAAGGATGTCTTCAATATGCACACCTTCATTCGGAATAAAACAGTGATTAGTTTTATCAAAGCGTCAAAGGACTGCAAAAAGGGTCCAAAGAGGAGTCCTAACCTTCTGAAATGTGGACCAAAACAGCTCCAAACCCCACAGGTTTTAAAGCTAATGTCATAATTGGCATTCCCTAAATGTATCAGGGCATAAATGTCTGAAGACATAAATTTCATTGAACTTTTAGTAACACTTTAGAAATATACAGCCTGTCCGGGGATCCTCTAATCCTCCCTTGTATAACAAGCACAGCATTCCTCACGAGAGCAGGTTCCCAGTATTAGTAAATAAATCAGAAAGCTTAAATGGAGGAGGAAGGACAGAACCATTAATGCCAGAATTGGAAGAAGAAGCTTTTGAACTCCCGACAGGAATGGGGCTGACCAACAGAAAGAGTTACATTACTAGCTGTAGCTGTAGGGGAAACAGTATCAGACAGAATAGGTCCAGAAACTACAGTTTTAAATGGGCTATGGTCCAGAGAAACACCCAGGCTGTTATATGATTGTACATTAGAGTCGTTTGGATCTGGTATCCATTCCCCTGTGGGTGTTTGTACCCAACCAGCCTCAGAAATTGCTCGTTCCAGGGACCAATGGTGCGAATCAGAGAGGGACAAATTAACAGTCTTAAGTGGAGCCGTAATATCAGTTGCATTAATAGGGGACATCGGAGGATCCCGCAAAGGCTTAGTACTATTTGTCGTAATAGTAACCACATCCTCTCCCCTATGCTGTTCATCAGTGTCAACCATATCTGTAGGAGGGACAGCCTTACTCGAAAGAACAGCTGCAATCATCCCTAATCGCTTCACCTGCTGTCCTGCAAGCGAAGCGATGAACCCTTAACGGTGATTCAGAGGAAAGCTGTGTTAAAGTAAAGTCTGAAGGAGTTAAGGACTTACATGCAGCAGCCTACATACAAACCATCCCGTATCAGGAACATCCACAAGGGCAGCGGTCGGCTCCAACTGCGACCAGCGTTACATAAGCCAGGCAACCCGGAAGAATGGGGGCTGATCGTGACAATCTCAAGGCATCAGACCGCAAGTCCCTCAGTTCACTCAATAGGCATTGTTTTTGCCGTTGCAACTATCAGCATCCGCAGCGACATCTCAGAACAATCGCCTCCTTTGTTCAATAATAGCCGATAATCCACCAGCATGCTGTCAGGGTCAGAGTAAGATACCTCATCAGAGACCTTAGGAACGTGAAAAAACTCCTCAGGAATAAGCGCATCTTGCTGACCAAATCCATAATCTGACTCTTCCTGTGCAGGGTAAGAAGCCCACTCTCTGCTCAGACACCTTCATCGACTCCGTGAGGTTTGGGACACAGTGGCCATCTTGCGTCCGTCCACCAAAGTTCCCCCTCAAAAGTGAGGGAATTTCCCAGTGTCCTGGCCAAATTCCCTCATTTACAAAAAATACCACAACAGCTTAATCTGTTTCAAGGTCAGTTGGCATTCATCTGTATCCCTCGGTCGTGCCTGAAAATAGGCAGGATTTGTCTAGTGCACTTACCCGGTCAACAAAAACTAAATAAATAAATAAAAATAAAACCTGTATGTGAATCTTTATGTGAAATTGAGATTCCTTGGTTTGCAAATGTATATAGTTATATTGTTGAAATGAATTGAAGAAAGCTGTTGTTGGTTGCTTGTTAGTAAAGACAGCATGCTGGAACATAGGAGTTGACCTTGAGAAACCTTTGGACCGTCCAACAAGCTTGTTTGCAGAGTTGTCAAAAGGAAAACCAGCTCTGGCCAGAATGCCTTAATTGGCTGTACCTTTTGAGAAGACTGGATGTACTGATCACAGGAAAGAAACTGACAAAGTTTGGTACATTGTGTGAAAACATGAGTTATAGCTTAACAGGAACTTAACAGGAACAGGATGCAGAATTTAATTGCCAGGTGAAAACATCTTATAAAAAGAGAGCAATGTTTGTTTAGAGAGTTAGAGAGAAAGAGAGAGAGAGGGAGAGATTTAGAGATAACTTCAGATGAAGGGCTTTCTTTTGTTTGAACTGCCTGAATAAGAGCTATCCTGCACAATTGTATATATTTTTTTTAATTTTAATAATAAAAAAACACTACTTGTGAATTTTATAACTTCTCCTGGTTTGCCTGTGCTTTCTGATCTATGCCTTAATGACAGCATGCAAGCACCCATCCCCAGCACTGAGCCTGTAGCCATCTTGAAAATACCTGGTGGTCTAGTGGTCCATCATCCCCCAAATCAGTTGTCCTGTAGCTGTCTTGATTATGTTTGGCAATGTAGTGTCCCCCTACTCCTGATAGCCTATTCTGTAGCTGTCTCGACTATTTCTGGTGATCTTGTTTCCCCCCCTCATAAGGGCATCTGACCCCCTCCCAAACTGGCCCCTCAGTACCCTCCTCCCCACACTCACCCCTCTCCCTAGTCACCTAAACAGAATAATGATAATAGTGAAGGGCATGACACAGCCTTCTACTCACCACCACAGCTGGCCACTGTCTGGCTGTCAGTGAGCAATCTTGAGTACTGTACAAACAGCTGTTTCTACAACACTTGCAGTTGCTGAATGACAGTCAGATGGTGGCCAGCAGAGGTGGTGATCAGAGGGTTGTATCAGTCACCATTAATATTGAGACAGTTCAGCCTAGGTGATTGAGGCAAGGGTGGTGTAGGGAGGAGGTCCTGAGAGGGCGGGTCAGAAGTGGGTTATATACACTTACAGGAGGAGGGACCACTAGACAACCTGGAGTTTTCAAGATAGGTACAGGATGAGTGATCAGGGTGTTGGTGGAACACTAGAACACCAGCAATATTCAAGACAGCTACAGGACAGGTGATTGGGAGGAAGGGGACCACTAGGCCAGAAAGAATATGCAAGGCAGCTACAGTATATCCGATCAGGGGGCCACTGTGTGGTGGCATATTGGCAGGGTTTTGGTAGTGTTAAACAGCACTGTGACAGAGTGTTGTGTTGCTGGAACTGCTGAATATACTGCTGCACGAGTATGTATGCGGTATCCCTCATTTTCATGCATTGGTGTTGCAATTTAGTCTGCATAGTCACACTGTCGGGTCAGTGCAGTGCATCAAGGGCCTTTGAATATGGTCCCCACACTGTCAGCCAGCACTATTCACAGTTAGCACAGCATTAACCTAATTAGTGCTGTGCTGTCTGAATATGGGATCCTAGAGCTGAAAAAGAAATGGTAAACAGAATAAAGAGCATCTTTTTAAGTTCTCAGTTTCCTCAAAACTTCATTGTTCTTTGACATTTGACCCCCAAACTTTCAACATAGTATTTTTATGACCCCATGTTTTGATCAAGACACGTGGAATTTTTAAAATACCATCTGAAAGGTGATTTCACAGAACGACTACGAAAACATGTTTCAAAGGGGATTTGAAAAATGACACCTGTTATGTTTATTAGGCAGGGGTAACAAAAGGGCTACTGTATGTTACATGTTTGCGGCCAAAATTTACAAAAATCACAAAGTTATGAGTAAATGTTGAAACAAATTCAACTTTTCTGCTTAACAATAAAATTATGAAGAAACAATTTTTTTCAACATTTACTCATAGCTTTGTTGTTTGTTTTTTGTTGACACTATGACCTCAAATTTTCAACATAGTTTTTTCATGACACCACCTTATGGACAAGACAAGTGGAATATTTTAAATGCAATCTGAAAGGTGATTTTGCAGCGTGACTGTAAAAATGTGTTTCGGAGGAGATTTGAAAAATTACACCCATAATGTTCATGAGGTAGGGTAACAACAGAGTTATGTTGAAATTTTGGGAGCAAAAGCTGCAAAAATCATGAAGTTATGAGTAAATTTTGGAAAAAATAATTGTTTTTATAACGTCATTGTTTTTATAACGTCATTGTTTTTTGACATTTTGACCTCAAATTTTCTACATAGTTTTGTTTTGACCCCACCTTATGATAACGACAGGTAGAATTTTTGAAATCCCATGCAAAGGGTGATTTTGCAGGGCAACTGTGAAAGCATGTTTCAGGGGGATTTGAAAAATTACACCGATCTTGTTCATGAGGTGGGATCCCTAAAAGACAATGTTAAATATTTGGGGCAAAAATGTTAAAAAATGAAAACATTATTAGTAAATGTTCATAGTGTATTAGAAAGCCATTATTCAAACTTATCTTGCATTCAGTCAGTTCAATGTCATGCTCCAGAGCAGCAGGACAAGCCGGTCTTGAAGGAGTTCAGCGGATAGGTAAATGGGGGTGTGGGGTAGTGGATGGAGAGAGGAGGTCATAGTGGGTGTTGAAGGGGGCCCAGAATACTGTGAGGAATTTTTTTTTTCATGTAAAGAAATAAGACTAGGAGGGATGGTTTGACTATGAAGGACAGTTTCCTTTATTTCAGGCCTTGATGCTGACTTTTTTTTTTGGGGTGGTGTTAGCTGGCAGTGGGTGTAGGCATTCCGATGTCAGACTGCACGTGCATGGGGGATGTTGAAGGGGGACAATGCTTTGCTACCTAAGGTGTGGATGTATCCTTTACTGTGTGAGACGTTTTAACCCATCAGCCAGAAAACCAACAGCAGCAGCAGACTTGCCTGGATTTTATGAGCACATGCACACCTCCTGCAGACTCAGCTGTACACATGCACACCTCCTGCAGACTCAGTTGTGCAACTCAGCTGTGCACATGCACACATCCTGCAGACTCTGTTGTGCACATGCACACCCCCTGCAGACTCAGTTGTGCAACTCAGCTGTGCACATGCACACCTCCTGCAGACTCAGCTGTGCAAATGCACATGCACACCTCCTGCAGACTCAGCTGTGCACATGCACACCTCCTATAGACTCTGCTGTGCACATGCACACCTCCTGCAGACTCAGCTGTACACATGCACACCTCCTGCAGACTCAGCTGCATTGGCTGCTTGCGACAAACACTTCCCTAGCCCCTACTCTGTGGGACCATGCCAAGATGATTGCTTTGTGCATACGCAGTAGCAAAAATAAAAATGGCACAGTCATGAAACAATGGAGAGAATACTGTAGTGGTTAGGAACAGCAGTAAAATGGGCTATTGCTAGATTTGCTAACAAAATATAAGGTGCTAAAAACATTTGCATGGACAGTTTTATTGTTGTAACAAATTCTGAAACACTTTTTTTGTAGAAATCTATATGCCTTCAATTTTTGGGCAAATCAGAATTTACAATAGTTATAAACTGAGAAGATGTACCAGGAAACTCCAAACATACATTTTGCTATTAAAAAAAAGGTTTTCTTTTTTCTTTAGTTTGCTGGGGTCAACCAAATTGTATGCTGCAAATATTGTGAACATCATGCTCTAGATGCTCTAAGATGTCATTTCCTGTGCTTCTACTTAAAATAGTTTTGCACAGTTACTAGGGAATTATTGGCCCGATTCCAGGATGGTGTACACTGGTGTAAGCCAAGATACTCCAAGCCCCATGGTGTATCTCGCAACTTGCGCCAAGTGGTACACCAGCCCTGATTCCAAGAGATGCCTTGCGCCATGTTGGCTGTGGGCTATGCCTACTGTGGGTTATGCCACTCACTATGCTGCAGCCCGCAATGACATGGGGAAAGGGCAGGATACAGTATCAATTGCAACCTATTTGAGGAGGGCAGCTGCCATAACCCGTTACCGTGATTCCAGGAGCTGTACTGGCGGAGTAAAGTTAGTGCACCTTGGAGCTCCTCAAAGGGGCATCTGATGGTGCCATCCATCAGATGCCCACTCTGTAGTGCAGCATGCATGGCACCATTGTGCTCCCCATGCCCGTACAAGCACACCTATGGCCCCCCACCCCCCCACATGTCAGGGACCCCTGGAGGTCTGATCACCAGTGTGCCCCCCTGGACTTCTGTGCCACCTGTTCTGCCCCCATGCCCCCTGGTGTGTGCCATGGAATTCCAGGGTGGGGGGCTCTGAGGGGCTGTCAGTAGTGGGCTGTGACTTGCGATATGGTGGGGCTATTACGCCATACCCATGGCGTTAGCCTCTGCATGTCACAACTCACATGGCATATGTGCCAGGACCCTGCTGCTCTTGGAATATGGCACAGGGTCCCCAGTGTAGTGGTGAATGTCGCAATTCACATACACCAGCAAGTTGTGACATTCATCATGGAATCAGGCTCCATGGTTCTGATTCATAGCTGCACTTGCCAGAGCTAAGTGCTCACAAAGAACACATAGCACTAATACGTACCTTGTGATTCTGTTGAGCTCTGCTCAGCAGGGAGCACTTTCTCACTCATGTGCTGATAAAGGCCATTGTGGGTGATTTGTGAATGGTGCAAGCCAAGGCTCACCATGTAACTGTGTTGCAGGCTGTTTGCAGATGCAGGGTGGCTCTTGCAGGGCAAACCACTGCTCTAGAGAACTTCCCAGGTTACCATCTGGTAGTAGCAGGCAGTAGTGAGGACACATATGCACAAACAGTGCAACTGGCAGCTGGGTGGAAGACAACCCAGGAGAGATGTAGGCTGGGACCACTAGGCAGTTAACATATGGGCTGGTTAGGGAGATGGTAACCACTAGACTACCAGGGATGGAACCCATTACAGAAGCAGGAGGTCTCCACACTAACATACATATTCTAAATGGGGGACATGGAGGGAGGAAACCACTGGACTACTAGAGTCATTACACCTCAGATGGGTAGGAAGGAGGAACAAACCTGGCCAAGATGCCAGTTTAAAACAAACAACTGTTGGGCCACTAGTGTCCTGGTTTCCTATTTGGTCTGTTCTGGGTGAAGGGCAAATTGGTAGTAATGGGGCACTTCAGTTTGCCTAAGGTGGATTAGAGTGTCCTGTTTGCCACCATAACCAAGGAGCCAACTGGTTCTCGGTGCAGTCCAGGATGGGTTCCTGGTTAGGAGGTGGTGACAGAGCCAATGAGAAAAGGAGGCATACTGGACCTGATATTAACTAATGGGGAGCATGTCTGGGACATCACTGTGGAGAAGCCCTTAGGGGGGAAGTGACCACCAAAGGGTGTGGTTCAGAGTTCAGATGGGGAAAGAAGCACCAAGCATGAAGACAAAAGTGCTAGCTTTCAGGAAGGTGGACTATGTTAAGATGGGAGTGACATTGAGGGGGCACCTAGCTAACCTTAAGGATGACACGAGTATTTGATTAAAAGTGGATAGTGATCAAGGAAGGGATAGCGGCAGCCACATACACCTGCCTTAAGCAGAAGAGGAAGAACCTAAAAGCCAGCAGACTAAGTTGGTTTTGTAGGGAGGTGAGCCAGACAGTGAAGGATAAGAGGGCTGCATACAGGAAGTACCAGAGGTCCCAGAAGGATGAGAATGATGGGGTCTACTTGGAGAAAACTAGGAAGGCTAGAAGGATAGTCAGGCAGGCCAAGGCTAGGAAGGAGCTACAAACTACAAAGGGGATTAAGGTGGGAGAGACAGTCTTCTTCAAGAAAATCAGTGAAAAGAGAAACACAAAGGTAGGTATGGTGAAGCTCAAAAAAAGTGAAGAGAAAGCAGAGGGGTTGAATGAATACTTTTTTGTTTTCATAAGAAAATAACATACCAATGCCACAAGGGAGAAGGAGAGGAACATGGACAAGGACAGGATAACGGAAGACAGGGTTAGGAAAGGGCTCATGTCCCTAAAGGTAAACAAGTCCCCTGGTCTAGATCATGCACTCATGATCAGGGAACTGATGGCAGAGCTGGTGTGTCCCCTGGCAGATCTGATTAACAGCTCCTTAGATACAGGAGTGGTACCACAGGAGCGGAGAACCTGCATATGGTACTGCTGCACAACAGTGTGCCTAAGAATGATCTGGGGAACTACAGGCCGGTGAGTCTGACCTCCATTATGGGTAAACTGATGGAGATCATTCTAAAGGAAGGACTAATTGAGTTCCTTACATCAAATGGGCCACAGGATGACAGACAGCATGGGTTCATGTCAAGGAGGTCCTGCCAAACCAAGCCGATCAACCTCTTTGACTAGGTAATGAAGGCAGTGGACTAGGGTCAGTCGGTTGACATTCTAAACTTGGATTTCAACATGCCTTCAACTCTGTGCCCCACAGGAGGTTGATCAGGATGTTGGAGAACCTAGGGGCAGGGAGCAAATTAACCAGGTGGGTGTCAAATTGACTCAGCAGTAGAACCGAGAAGGTGGTGGTGCGGGTACTCTCAGGTACAAGGGAAGCTACAAGTGGTGTCAGCTGGGGTCAGTACTCAGCCCAGTGCTGTTCTACAGTGCAGAGCATACGAGGACAGGCTGAAAGAACTTAACATATACTCACTTGAGGAGAGGAGGGAGAGAAAGAGAGGACATGGTTGAAATCTTCAAGTACCTAAAAGGTATCTATAAGTTAAATATCAGGGAGTTTTCCTGTCTCAGTGTAAACAAGACCACAATGGGACACTGTTATAAGCTGGAGGGGGAAGGTTCAAGAAGGAGGTCAGGAGACACTTCTTTATGAAGCAGGTGTTGTCAGGGTGAAATGAACTCCCATCTGTGGTCGTAACTCAAAAAATGGTGAGGGGGGTCAAAATAGACTGGGACAGGGTGAAGGGGAGGGTCAGGTGTCATGAGGATGGGAAACAGAGCCCATTGTAATTGCTGGATTAGGGGCCCTGCAACTGAATAGACTTGATAGAACGTAAGGCCTTTTTCTGCTGGCTATTTCATATGTTCATACTGTATGTTCTGTCTATTTAACACATTTTAGTTCTGTATTGCTATATTCCAATATACACCTTGGTGTTTGCAATTCATACCCAGTTTCAGCATTTTTTCCATATCGAAGTGCGCTGTGCTTGCTGTTTGTTTTCATGTGCTTTTGCAGACTCTCTTATTAGTGCCCAGATTTCTGTGCTCTGCGATGCTCTTGTATTTTTCAGGATGCCAATTTATGCTGCACTGCTACCATAGTACAGCTTTGGGCATGGTGGCATGCCATGCCATACTTTGCAAAGTCATGAGTACATGTCAGGACTTTGTCTCACACAAACCTTGTTTGCCCAAGACCAGCTCATTTACACTGCACCTCATTTAGTGGGGGGAGGCTCCTCCTAACAGCAACCTATCAGTTTGTGTTCCTCAAAGCAAAGAAATGCGTAAGGAAAGTTTCCCCCATTGCTTCACTATACACACTGAGCAACTGTGTCTGTGAGTGTGTGTGCATGTGCGTGTGCTTCCAAGTCATACCCTTTCATCTCCCAAATGTAAGTTACACAACTCTCACAGTGCGGTAAAAGGCTAAATGTGAAACACATTAAGCTTACATAACACTTTGAAAATTATGTTCAGAGGGGTTGAAGTTGATTGACCAACAATAGTATTTTTTAATTTTAGTTTATAATGTGGGACAGATAAGGGGTCCTAAGTGATAAATACTAGTGACATCCCTTCCCATGACTATAGTCTATGGAGAGATATGGTTTCATTAACATTTGACTAAGAAATAAGAATATTCTTCAAAAACAATCATGTCATTCTGGTTTCATTGGTCAGCATCTGCACAGAGCTGTGAAGTTAATGCCATCACAAGTTTCATTTTTCCACTTGCTAACATTATTTACCATGGAAGAAATTTAAGGAGATATCTAGATGGATTTATGGAAGTTATAATTCATGACATTCATATCTACAAATTACAATAAAACACCTTCAAACTCTTGTCATAGTATAACTTGCTGTTTCAAACTATCTATTTTAATGAAATGTAAACTGATCTCATTTGCCACAGTCTGAAACTCTGAAACCTCATATAACCCCCCCCCCCACACACACACACACACCTTGCAAACTCAGTGAAACATGGCTGTCAGGATACCCAACAAAGGCCCCCTACCCCCTAAAATCCACAGTGATCCTAATCAACCCTGAGACTTAGACAGGCAGCCTTGTGTCTTTCCTGATGGTATGTTCGACACAGAACTGGAATGAACACACTCATAATGTACTAATTAATTAAACTTTTCATTGTAAATTTGATACCTGCAAAAGCTGCTAGCACAAGAAAAAAGTATATCAAATTCTTTAGCTTTGTATATGAAGTGTAAACATTTGGCCATATTACGACTTTTAGCTGGTATGCCTCCTGAAATATTTAATTACCGAAACAAGAACCAGATAAAGCCGGTTTCATGAGAATTTCCTTTACATCTGCTGACACTATAGTATAATAATCAAGCTGGAGAAGAGCTTTTTTCCCACCCACCAAGTGCTCCCTGTGGGCTAGAATTCTTGTGAATTCCTCTTTTTGTGGATTGTCCCAAATTCTTGTAAGACAAGCTGCAGTCAACCCTTTTGTGAAGCCTAGTCTTTGGCCTTTTACCTCCTTACAGCATCTCTGTGGTATAGAGTCCCATTGTACTGCTCTTGGAGGCTGCAACCCTGTCCCGCATGCGGATTGGTCAGAACCAAGGGTGTGTTCTCAGAGAAGGTAGGGCTGCTAACAGCAACTCAATGGACAGGAATTCTAACACACACACAGAGCTTTTACTATCAAATCCCTATTAGCATAGCTGAGGTTTCCAATCTGGGTCAAAATGACATTTATTTGTTTTACAAAACGTTCTAATGAAATTTGTTTCCAGGGCATTATTTGTTCATATTTATTTTTAAGCCCTAGTCAGAATCAGAGCCTGGATCTTTGCATGCATTTTCCTAGGTAGACCTTATAAATATATATTGTATATATATATATATATATATATATGTATATGAGACAGAAGGAAGAAAGAAGAGGGGTGGGGGAGACAGGAGAGAACTTTTATTTGCATAGTGCTTTCCTGAGCTCAAAGGGTTTAACATAATTTAAATACACAAACTAATGCAGACAATACAAGCACAATGAAAGACAAAGCTAAAATATTGTTGAACATACAATGCAAGCTCGCTTTTCCACCCTAAGCACAACCATACTAAAATACTGAAAATAGATTGAGATAAAATATTTTGTAGCAGCAGCCTCATAGAAGAAGAAAAACAAGAAACAGGCTGTACTTTAAAATGCTTGGTAAGACAAAGCCAGCTAGTTGTTTTAGAAATATGATAGTAAGAGTTATCTTGCCATATCTGTTTTAGTATTTGTGAATAGGTTTTTATCTGAACTGGGAGAAAGGGCCAGTTTGCTTTCCCTTAGGATGCTGCCTGTAGCCCCCTCACTGGTCTAAAGGATAACTGCAGTGCTTGTTTTCAGGGAGGGATGATCACATTACTGCAACTACTGTCATGCACTTGACCGTCGAATCTAGGGTTGACCTCCCAGGCTGCAAACAACCAGAATTGCTGGATCAGGGCTAAAGGCAAAGGTTAGAGCAAACAAGCTTCCAACAGCAAACTGCAGGCCCACAATTGGGGGTTACAGTCTAAAATATGGATCCAATTTATTTAAACATTTCATACTTTTAACCTGCAGGCAGGTGTCAGTTCAGTATTTCATTCATACATTTTGCCTGCAGGCAGGTGTCAATTCAGTTGTTCATTCAGAACATAACAAAAAAGTCTCAATTTCATTCTAGGGAGCCATTTTTCCTGCACAGGCAAGTCCAGCACAAATGATACATTTTACTAGCCCAAAATCCAGTTTCAGGAGGATGACGACAACTCAAACAGTACAGTGTCAAATGGTTAAACAGCAGAAATCCCACAGCCCCACCGGGAGCACTTGAACAAAGACCCTCCTCATGAAATCTGTTTTAGATGATGATTTCTCTGTCATCAGCTAAGGGTTCAGCAGTTCCCAAATCTTATACAGTTCCACAGACCATCAGCTGCCCAGGCAGAGGAGTGACTTGCACTTGGGAGAAACATAGAAACATATAATTTGACAGCAGATAAGGTTCGCTTGGCCCACCTAGTCTGCCCATTTCCCTACCTAATGGATAAGCTGCAGATCCTAGTTAACCAGCAGCCTACTTCTTTCTACCCCCAACCCCTAGAATTGTCTTATGACTGTCCCATGCATGCTTGAATTCAGCCACTGTTTTTGACTCCACAACCTCCTCGGAAGGCTGTTCCATGCATCCACAACCCTCTCTGTGAAAAAATACTTCCTACATTACCTCTGAGCTGCCCCCATCCTCAAATTGTGCCCGTTGTTCTTACACCTCTTTTTAAAGATGCTACCCTCTTGGACTTTGTTGATTCCCTTGAGGTACTTGAAAGTTTCTATCATGTCCCTCCTTTCCTCGAGGCTATACATATTAAGCTCCTTTAGTCTCTGTTCATATGTCTTCCGGTGCAGACCCTGCACCATTTTAGTTGCCCTCCTCTGGACAGCTTCCATCCTGTCTATGTCCTTGTGGAGATTGGATTTCCAGAACTGCATGCAGTACTTCAGATGGGGTCTCACCAGCTGTCTGTACAGAAGGATAACAACTTCCTGTTTTCTACTGGTGATGCCTCTCCCTATGCATCCCAGTATCCCCCCAGCCCTCCTTACTGCCTTCTTACATTGCTTGCCCATCTTTAAGTCATCTGATATAACTACCCCAGGTCCCTTTCCATTTTTGTTGTTGTTAGTATCTCACCCCCCCACTGTGTACTCTTCCCCTTGGTTTTTGTTTCCCAGGTGCATTACCTTGCACTTCTTAGCATTGAATCTAAGCTGCCACACATTTGACCATTCCTTTAACCTTGCCAAGTCCCTCCTCATCCTTTTCACCCCACCTTGTGCACCAACTTTGTTGCAGATCTTTGTGTCATCTGCAAAAAGACATACTTTTCCTTCCAGTCCCTCTGCAATGTCGCTTATAAAGACATTGAAAAGGACCAGTCCTAATACTGAACCCACTAGTAACCCCCTTTTCTTCAGAGTGGACTCCATTTACTATTACCCTCTGTGTCCTATTCTCCAGCCAATTGACCCCAGGAGTCACACCGTTACTTGTGGGGTGGCTCAGGAGGAGGCCTCCATCCTTCCCAGGACCACAGACCAGGGATATTTCACTCACTGAGCTGCAGGCTGCCTCTACTTCAGGCAAGCCAGTAGAGCAGCTACTGGCTTATCCCTTAGGTGCGATGTATAAACTGCAAACTCTGTAGGTGGAACACCCTCCCAATGGTGAGAGAGAGTCACAGGTCTAAAACAATAGTTCCAAACTGCTTTTCAGTCTTAGACCGGATCTCAAATAGCTGAGCCACTGCTTCATGGTAAAGGTGCCTAGGACCTGGCTGGGAGACAGCAGCTGATTCAGGACCCCTAGCCCCACCTCCCACCTCACTGACCACCATGGAATGGAGGTCCCAAAAGGATAGATGAGCTGAAGTTTATGATGCCATCCTCAGCTTACTTGCAGGCTGTGCAGGGCACCCAGAGGGTACACATTGATTTCACAGGGATACAAAGTCCAATTCACCCACAATTTAAACCTCTTCCATTTACTCACAGTTGCTCACAGTTCTACAGGATTTAGGCAGGCTGTGTCCCACAGGGACTAGCTGAATGAACGGCCAATGCCACTGTCTTGGCAGGCAGGAGTCTAATTTTCTCTCAGAGGACTGGGAACAGCACTGGAACAGATAAGATGCTGGCAGAATGCTGTCTTTTCACCAACTTTCAGTGTCAAGGACAAGTGTAACATTTGCTGCTGCTGTAAGTCCCATTCCCTAGCAGTGACTTTGAATCCAGCTCTGGGAGGTTAACCCTTTAGGATCTGAAGACTGAGATACATCATACAGGAACCCGCAGGGTGCCTGGGGGTTGCACACTTTTCAAGGTGCCCCAATCAAGGACATTGCACTGCAAAGTAACATTTTCACTGGATATCCCATTCTGCCCCATCCAACATTTGTCTCTTTTCTCAAATGTAAGCCTGCTTAGTTAACTAGTTTTTGTTTTATTTATTTTATTTATTTAATTTATTTCAATCTAGGATTACAATACCTTTGAGCCGGAGCTCTTTTACAAAGGTTCCACGTCAGCGTGTGCAACAGTCATCATTTTTAGTTACAAACATATAGTCACTGACTTACAGACATGTAATAACCAGTACAAAGATGTGAGCTATGAGCAAGACAAAGTGAGGGGGGTGTGTGGTGGAAGTGAGGTAGGAGATCGAGGGGGTAGGAGGTGAAGGGGTAAGGGGAGTATGGGAGGTGGTTGGGGGCAGGGGCAGGAGTGGAGATACGGGGGGGAGGTGGGCTAGGGCAGGAGACAGTGCAGCCAGGGGGCCTTGTCGAGGGAATATGACAGGTAAGGTGCTAGGGGTGCAAAGACTGATTGTAAGTGCTGGGTGCTGGGGCATGTGCGGCTGGAATGGTGGAAATGTTAAGATGGGCAATCACAGGATACAAGCAGTGAGAGGTGCAGCTTGGACTTGAAGAGGCCAAGTGTTGGCGCGGTCGCTATGTTGTTGCCAAGAGAGTTGAGCCAGTTGGATGCCCGATAGGTGAATGATCTTTGTCCTTGGCTCGAGTGACATTGTGGGATATGTAGTAGATGGGAATTGGATCTCCTTGTAGTGACATTCCTATGTCTAGGCTTATGGAGGGCACAGACACCAGGTGGGGCAAGCCCCATTATAATTTTCTTGGCAGTGATGCAGGTTTGGTATTTTATACGTTTGTCCAGTTGAAGCCATCCAGATTGGGAATAAAGGTCACGTGTGGGTACAGCAATGTGAGCCAGTGATGAGATGACAGGCCTTATTCAGGGAGGTCACGATACGTTTGAGAGCAGTGGTAGTTGCAGACCCATATATGATAAGACCATAGTCTATGATGCTGACAATGGAGCTTTGGACGGCCACTGACAGTGCTTCTGGGGTTAGGTGTTTCCTGTGTCGGAATAATATGCCTAACCTCGCGATGGCAGACTTTGCCACATTGCTGATATGGACAGCGTATGGAGAGGTGGGGATCAAGGTGATGCCAAGGTACTTGAATGATTGTATTTGCTCTAGGATGGCTCCTTGTTCGTTGCAATGGAGGGGTGGAGTTGTTTGTTTTTGTTGTGGGGCTGCAGAAGACCATAGACTTGCTTTTTCTGATTGAGAAGCAGTTTATGATTTAGGAACCAGGATTCAATGGAGGACAAGGCCGCTGAAGTTTATTTTGTAATTAGATTGGATCAGGGTCGGTGAGGATCACAGCATCATCGGTAGAGAATTATTTGTTCTGGCAGCTGCCGGTAGTGAGTTTGAGATAGGCTGAAGGAGGGTCCCAGAATGGAGCCCTGGGGGACTCCCAAGCGGACCGGTCTAGGGTCCGAGAGTGTATCAGTGATTCTTACTGTTTGGGACCGTTCTTCAAGGTAGCTCTTAAACCAGCCAATGGTGTCAGTTGACAGCCCGGTGTTCTGAAGCTGGACAAGTAGGAGGCAGTGATTGACGGTGTCGAAGGCTTTAGTTAAGTCAATGTAGATTGAGCCTAGTAGTTGACCGGAATCAAGTGCATTGTGGATTGCACCGGTGAGTTCAAGTAGGGCTGTGGAGGTGCTGCGACCTTTGCGGAACCCGTGTTGTTGCTTGCACAGGATGTTGTACTTATCCAGGTATTCTGTGAGCTGGTCTGAGACGATGCATTCTAGTGCCTTGGAGAGTGGGGGTAGTAGGGAGATAGGTCTGTAGTTATCGTGGGCAGTTTTGTCACCACTTTTATGGATTGAGGTGACAGTGGCAGATTTCCATCTGTCCGGGAACTGGCTAAGGCTGAGGGAGAGGTTGAAAATTCTGGTCAGAGGACTAAGCACTTCATCAAGTGTGAGAGACAGGATTTTGAGATTGAGGGAGTCATTACTGAATCTTGATTTACCAAGGGCTTTGGTAACATATTTGCGTACTTGGTGAGCCTTGACTGCTCTGAAGTAGAAGCAGGGGGAGCTGGTGGGAGTAGTGTTCATTGCAGACAGAGGGGCTTCACCATCTTTGAAGTAGTCCTGAGATAGGACAGCGCTGAGGTCGGTAAAGGCTTTGTTAAAGGTATCCGCGATGGTTTTTGGGTTGAGGGTTGTGGTTCCGTTGATGTTGAGTATTGATAGGGGGGGTTTTGGGTGGATTCCTGGTGAGTTCCTTTATGTTCTTCCAGAATTCCCAACCATTGCCCCAGGAGTTTTTGAGGACATGCTTATAGTAGGTGGACTTCATTTGCCGGATGGTTTTGGTGAAGTCATTGCAGGCACGTTTGTAGTTTTGGATGTCGTTTTACTCTTCCAGAGTTTCTGGCCAGCTCCCATAGGTGGTCTCTTGTTTTTAGTATCCTGAGGAGATCACCTGTGAGCCAAGGGTTACTGAGTGATTTGACTTAGCGTTTCTTAATAGGAGCATACGTGTCACAGGCCACAGTGAAGATGTTTATGAAGTGGTCAAGGGCAGTTTTTACATTGGTTGCATTGAAGAGAGGGGACCAGTCTTGATGGAGGAGGTGGGATTTGAGTCGAGGAAGGTGACCACTGGGTAGAACCTTGCTGGTGATTGTTTTTGGTGGTTGTTTGATGAATTTATTTGACCAGGTGCAGCTAACAGGGGAGTGATAGCTGAGAGAGTCAGAGAGGACATTAGTGTTAGAGATCCGTGATGGATGACTGGTAAGGATCCATTCCAAGAGTGTGCTGGTGCCAGTCCTGTAATTTTTCCTGGTTGGTGAGTCAACCATTTGTGTGAGGTTCGCCGCAGCAATGGTATCCCTGTGTGCACCAGCATTGGTCGCAAGCCAGTTGATGTTGAAATCACCTAGGAGGATGGATTCAGTGTCTGGTGGGAGTGACTTTACAAAGTCAAGAACAGCTGTTAGACCAGTTCCCTGTTCTTTGGGAGGGATGTAGATGGTGGCAACAGTGAGGGTTTTGTTTTGGGCTCTGAGGAGGATTCTCACTGGCAGTATCTGAGCAATTGTGGGTTGGAGTGAGGTAAAGATGTGGTGCCCTTGTATGGAGTCTTTTAGGTAGAGAGCGCATCCCCCGCCTCTTTTGGAGAGGCGATCCAGCCTAAAGATGTTGTAGCCAGGAAGGCTGATTGCATGGTCCGGTATGATGGCGTGAGCCAGGTTTTGACAACTGCCAGGATGTCAGGGCAGTGTTGGCTGGTGAAGACCTGTAGGGCATTCATTTTAGGAAGGAGGCTGCAGATGTTGATTGATATGAATGAGATGTCACTCGAAGGCTTGCTCAGATTAGTGGCTTTGGAGCAGAATGGGCCAGGGTTTGGGTGCACGTTGCCTGACAGCATTAGGAGGAGGAGGACTAGCCTCAAGGAGCTGCGGCGTATTTCTTTAAGGGAATGTTTTCACCTGCTAGCATCTTGGGAAGTTGCTGAGCATCGACAATAGTGGGTGAGGGTAAGCGTAGACAGGGGGGACCAGAGTGGAGGGCTAGGACCAGTGTGGGTGTAGGACAGTTTCACGGTGGTAGGATGGACCATGGGCAAGGGGCAGTGACCAGTATGCAGCGTGCCTATGTGGAGGAAGAATGTAGGAATGTGGAAGCTGTGGGGGGGGAGGGATAGCAGGCTTTTGGGGCATGCAGTAGGGGAGGAAGACAGGCAAGAAGAAATAGAATAGGGGGTAGAGAACGGTGGAGGCGCATGATTAAGGTAGGATTCAGGGTTCAGGGAAATCTTACCCGGTTTGAGAGGATCTCGAGGGCGGGAAGGAAGGTATATAGCAAGTAAAGCAACTGTGTCTTTCAGAGGGTAGACTTTTTTTTCTTTTTTTTTTAAATGAAAGAACAAGAATCCCTCTAGTGGCAGGTCTGTATAACCTGCTAATGGAAAACTAGGAAAAAAAAAAAAAATTTATAATACGTTTCATTATTCTCAGCCATTTGGCATATTGCAGTTAAGTTATATAAGTTCTCTGCCTCTCCTTATTTTTATTTATTTTTTATTTAGTTTTTTGTTAACCAGGTAGATGCACTAGGCAGAAACTGCCTGTTTTCAGGTACGACCCGGGAGAGTTACAACAAGGGTAATGCAACACCAGACAGTTTACAATATATAGCAATATACAACATGTTCACAGGTAAAGGTAACAACAAACAGGATGCAGGCAATTAAGGTCAGGGTAAGCAAGAGTGGTGCACATATCAGAACCAATGGCCGAAGTGCTAAATACAATAGGGAAAGAATCGCATGGCAATAAAGCATCATTCTTTATACACACAGCATAAAACAATATTATCATCCATGGGCAAAACAACAAAATACCAATACCATAGTGGCAAGCAGAATCAAGAATGTGTTAGGAGCCCAATAACCTGTTCACCTCTTGGGGGAGCATTTGCATCAGGCCTCATTATGTCCCTGGGTATGTGAGTGTTCCCCAAACCACACATTGTAATAGAAGTAATAATATTTAGAAACAGAGAAACACAGAAGTTCAGCAGAATAAGGCCCTTTTGCTTCAAGTCTGCCCTGTAGTCCTAAGTAGCTAGAGTTGTTTGTGATGGCCCTAGTAGCCTTTCACTCCTCCTTACCCCTCCCCCTTTGCCACTGTCTTTACCTGCTCCATGTAAGCAATAAGACCCAACAAAGTATGTGGTTTAGGGGAATACCCCCTTGCCTAGGGACATAGTGAGGCCTGATGTCACAGACAGAGGGCCTCACAGCCCCTGGAAGCACAGACATTCCCCATCACTTTACAACATGAGGGTCTTGCTGCACTTCGAAAATTATTTTTGTATTACAATAAAATATAAATAATAAAAAACGTTTTAACAAATTAAAACAAAACACTTGTTAGTCTCCAGTTTAAATATGAAGATTCCATGACTAGCACATGGATATTGTTGGTAAAGGGGCAACTCTGGTACTGGGTCTTTTTGTAGGTGGTGGGTGTTGGTAGTTAAACATATGGCAGTATAATGCCATCAGCCAATCAGAAACATGGATTCTCCTTACCCATTTCCTAAATGCCTATCTCATCCATCTTTGAAACTTCCCCCAAAGGTTTTGAACAAAATAATTGCTGTGGTAGTCTAGTCCACCCCTCTACCACTCTCTACATGAAGAAATACTGAGAGACATCCCTCTTTCATCTCCCACACACATGAACTTAAATGAGTTTCCGCTAGTAATTGTGTTCCCGATCAGCATGAGCAGCTCTTTTCTTTTCTACTGTATATATCCTATGGAGGAATGTGTAAGTCTCAGACATGTCCCTCTCTCTTTTTGCCTCCAGTACAAACATGTTGAGATCTTTTAACCTCTCCAGTTAAGCCTTTTGCTGCTGACCCTGGATCATTTTTGTTACTCTCCTCTGCACCCCCTCTACCCTGTCCTTGTCTTTTTTCAAGTGTTTGCCCCCCAAACTGCACACAGTACTCCAGGTGAGGATGAACCAGGGACCTGTACGATAGCAGAATTACCTAATTTCTCTTGTTACAGCCACCCATCCTGTAAGCCCAACATCCTATCTGCCCTCCCCACTGCCCTGTTGCATTGCACTGAGGTTTTTAAATTGTTTTATATTATCATCTCCAGGTCCCTCTTCTCAGTTGTACCTTCCACTCTTAACCCCCATTTTATGTTCTGTTTTCAGTTGTCTTGCTCTTGTATGCATTGCTTTGCACTTCTTGGCATCAAATTTCAACTGCCAGACCTTTGAACACTTCTCTAGTTTTTCCAATTCCTCATTCATTTTTCATACCACTTCCTCGCTATCCACTCTTCTGCAGATCTTAGTATTGACCTTGAAGATGCAGACCTTCCCATGGATCACTACTCCAATATTACAGATGAAGATGTTGAAGAGGACCGGACCCAAGACTGATCTCTGTGGCACACTACTGGTGACCTCTCCGGCCCCTGAGTGTTCCCCGTTAAGGACAACCCTCTGGGTACTGTAACTTAGCCAATTTCCTACCCATCTTATGACATTCCCCCTCCCCCAGATGGTATGCCATCGCTACAGCGACAACTTTACAGCGATGTGATCGATACCAACATCATCGCCTCATCACTGTAAAGTCTGCCTGGGACCCCGGAACCCTTCCCCAAGGTCCTGCAGAGCATTCCTGACTCAGCTCCATCTCAGAGTTGAGAATCCTAAAAAAGGGGGTGCAGGGGGCAAAGCACCCTGCAAAACAAGAAGATTTCTCATGCTAGCACCATCCTGACCGCAACTGTGGTCAATGTAGTGGTGTTGGGATAACATTGCATCGACATGAAATTGTCAATGCAGCATTGTGGATCCCCCGCCCAGATACCCCAAATTTTCACCAACTATTGGTGCAGAACAGAGATGAAGGCTTTTCTGAAAGAACAGAATTTCCACTGCCTGATCCTTGTCCACCATTTTCATCACCCAATCAAAGAAATCGATCTTGCTTTGTTCTTTTTTTAATGCAGAAACATGTACACTGCCAGCAGAAAAAAGACCATTGGTCCTCCCAGTCTGCTCTGTTTTACCCTGTTTAATGCTTGGGAGATGTATGGCTCATTCTATTGGAATGCTTCTCACCAGCTACCCACACATTTGTTGAGCACTGCATCTTAGTTAAGGAAGCCAATTTAGGCAGTGCACCTTATATAGAAGTCAACTCAGGAAGTTACATTTAGAATAGGGACCAGCTGATGGGCAGTCCACCATATTTGGCAGCTGGGCTAACTTCACTCAGAGCCCTAATATGAACAACAAGAGGCCCTCAATTCCATTGGAAATAAGTAAGTATTCAATTGAGGCAGAAAGAATATTGTATTTTAAAGATTTGCCATGGGGGAAGGTGTGCACTGAACTCTCTGTTTTAACTGATGTTTGCCAAAAAGCATCAGCACCCCAATGAAAAGGTCATTTTAATTTTGTGAATGAGCAAGGGTTGAGCTACTAATGTTGTGGGTGTTTAAAGCTTGAGAGATGTATGGCTTTCTCTGTTAGCATGCTCCTCACCAGTTAATCACACATTGGTTGGGGATTGCTTCTTAATAAAAATAAGAAAATTTAGGCAGTACCTTATATAAAATGACAAGGGATGAGGGAGCTGGTCCAAGACAAGTTAGTCAGAATGGACAGCATCAGGAATGTGGTGGAAAGATGGGGGTCAATCAAGGGGGCCATTCTCTAGGTAACAATGTCTCCACACGAATGGTACAAGGAAAAGGAACAAAAGACCAAGATGGATCTCTGGAAAGGTCAGGGAAGGAGTGAGAGCCAAAAAGAAGGCCTTCACCAGGTACAAGGGAAGGAAGAATGGGAAGAGTACCAAATGAGAACAAAGGAACCCAAGAGGGTGGACAGAGAAGCAAAGGTAGGCACAGAACTGCATATTGCGGAAGAGGACAAGGGAGCGGAAAAACAGTTCATTAGATATATCAGGGGAAAAAGAAAGAAGGGAGAAGGAATTGTTGGGCTAACAGAGGGAGGTAGGATAATTAAGGAAGACGGGTAGAAGCAGCTGGTCATAATCACTACTTCTGCTCTGTATTCACAAGGGAAGACAGAGGGCCTTTCTCAGACAGTAGCATTAAGGCAGCCGTAAGGGGGATCCATGAGATGAGGAAGCAAGTATTTACCAGTGAAAGGGTTCAGAAAGGGTTAGCTGCCCTAAAAATAGATAAGGCCCCAGGGCCAGATGGGATGCATCTGAGTGTGCTCAAGGAATTGGCAGTTGAACTAACTGAATCCCTGATAGGGCTATTCAATTGATTAATTCAGACAGAGATAATTCCAAAAGACTGGAGGGTAGCATACTTTAAGTAGTCCCACTCCACAAGGGAGGGGACAAGGAGCAACCAGATAACTATAGACCTGTCAGTCTTACCTCTTTTGTGGGTAAGCTGAAGGAGACACTAGTCAAAGAAGACCTTGAGAAGTACCTGGAGATCATGGACTCCAGGATAGTAAACAGCATGGGTCTGTGGTAGGGCAGTCTTGTCAGGCCAATCTGGTAGTATTCTTTGAATGGGTAATGAGGGTAGTAGATAAGGGCTGTGCTATGGATTTACTCTACTTTGATTTCAGCAAGGCTTTCAACTCAGTGCCTCACAGAGGGTTGCTGAAGAAGCTGGAGGGTCTGGGTGCAGCGAAGGACACAGATAGATGGGTGAGTAACTGGTTGGAAGGGAGACTGCAGAGGGTTGTGGTTAACAGAGTCAAGTCAGAAGAGAGAGAGAGGTCACCAGTGGGGTGCCAAAATGCTCAGTCTCAGGTCCAGTCCTTTTAAATATAACACAGTGAGGATGGTGGTAGAAAGAAGCAGAGAGACTTGCAAAGGTTAGAGAGGTGGTCAAAGGTTTAAGCAGCTGAAATTCAATGCCAGAAAGTGTAAGGTGATGCACATAGGGAACAAGAACCCGAGGACAGAATACTGGGGGGGAGAGGTAAACCTGGGCACAGCCTCTGAGAAATGAGATCTGGGGAGTCATCATCCATGACTCCTTAAAGCAATCAAACCAGAGTAACAAGGCCTACAGTAAGGCAAACAGGATGCTGGGGTGTATAGGAAGAGGTATTGACAGAAGAAGGAAGGTGGTATTACTACCTCTCTATAGAATACTGGTGAGGCCCCACCTGGAGTACTGTGCCCAGTTCTGGAGTCCTCACCTAAGGAATGATAAGGACAGGCTGGAGACAGCACACCATAGGGTGACCAAAAGGATGCAGGGCCAGCAGGGCAGATCTTATGTAGATTGGCTCAAAGCACTGAACGTATTTGCTGCAGGCCATTCCTGAAAGGAATGAACAAGGCAAACTGTGAGACACTAAGTAGCATAAGTGGCAGATCAAGAAAAATACAGGAGCATGAGAGGAAACTGATGGGGTGAGGTTCAAGAGGGGAAGTGAGAAAGTTTTATTTCACAGAAGGGTGGTGGAGCCATGGAACAATTTGCCAACTGAAGTGGTTGGCTCCAAAACTATCAATGGTTTCAAACATGGCTGGGAGAGAGTGAAGGGCTTAGTGGTTGCTCAGGCTGGTAACAGTAGGGCGAGAAGCATGGGGGTGGATAGTGTGGGTTAAAACCCTGTATGGACAATGGGTCCCATATTTGTTATGGTTTATGGGAAGGTTGGTGGGACCAATGGTCTTTTCTTCTGCTGTCATTGTCTGTGTTTCTACGCTTCTATCTAAAAAAAGCTAATGTAGGCAGTTACATTTTAGAACAAGGACCCAGCTGATGGGTAGTCCACTGTGATGTTTGTAGCTGGGCTTACTTCACTCAGAGCTCTGATATGAGCACCAAGAGACTCCCACTCTTACTGGAGATTAACTAAGTAGCCAATTCAGGCAGAAAGAATATTGTACTTCAAAGATTTGCCATGGGGGAAGGGCATGCACTGAACTCTGTTTTACCTGTTTTACCCTACCATTCCCAGTGACCAATTGTGTAGATGGGTTATTTTTGCCGTTGCCCTCCCTTTACTCCCTGCCTTACAACTACCTCTCTGCATAACTATCAAACCCCTTACTCTATACCAGCCATGCTTGAACCAACTTATTGTTTTTGCTCTTAGCTGGTAGGCTGTCCCACAGCTCAACCACTCTCTGTGAGGTAAAATTTTCTCACCTCCCTCCCTCCCTCCCTCCTTCCTTCCTCACTCTGCCCTGCCACAGTCCATTTATGCCCCCTTGTTATTGAATGTTAAATAGTTCCTCAGAGTTTACCTTGTTTATTCCTTTCAGGAACTTGAATGTATCTATCGTGTCACCACTCTCCCATATGGCCTCCAATGAAAGCATATTTAGT
Source organism: Neoceratodus forsteri (assembly GCA_016271365.2). Taxonomy (NCBI): domain Eukaryota; kingdom Metazoa; phylum Chordata; order Ceratodontiformes; family Ceratodontidae; genus Neoceratodus; species Neoceratodus forsteri. Next base: position 869,574,669 of record CM028130.1, read on the forward strand.
GCCCCACTCCAGTCATCATAGGATCTGCCCAGTTGGTCCTTAATCATTCTGGTTACCCTACAATGCACCATCTCTAGCCTGTCTCTGTCTTTCCTCAGATGGGGACTCCAGATCTGGGCACAGCATTCCAAATGGGATCTAACCAGTGATCCACAGAGAGATAGTATTACCTACAGCTGTGTGGAATATAAAATTCTGCCCATGGAATGCCCAAAGAATGACCATTCTGATTCCAAGGAATTTCACAGAATTTGCATGAAAATTCTGTGGAATTTTGCCAAATGTTAAATGTCTGTTATTTTGCTCTAATTTTAAAGGTGCGTATCCAAATGACACCAAATGTGGTACATAGACAGTTAATTATGGCCTACGTATGTGTATCATATTTCTGAGTCATAGGTTGAAAGTGGGCAGAGTTATAGGTGGTCAAATATTTAATCAAAATGTAATTTTCAGTTATGTGGATCTAATTTAAAAATTCCTTATCCACATTTCTCCACAGTTTCAGCATTTAGAGAAATATACAGCATGGGTATGTGTACCATGTTTTAAGTTTCAAACTTCAAAGGGGGCTGAGTTACAGTTAGCCAACATTTTGCAAAAATTTAGATTGCTGTTATTTTAGTATAATTTTGATAGTATTCATCGAAACGTTATAACATTCTACAGGCATACAGGTTATGACAACATGTATATATGTACACCTCCCTCCTCACTCTGCCCCATCACCATCCATTTATGCCCCCTTGTTATTGAATGTTAAATAGTTCCTCAGAGTTTACCTTGTTTATTCCTTTCAGGTACTTGGATGTCTCTATCATGTCACCACTCTCCTATCTGGCCTCCAATGAATGCATATTTAGTATCCCCACTCCAATCATCATAGGATCTGCCCAGTTGGCCCTTAATCATTCTGGTTGCTTTACAATGCACCATCTCTCACCTGTCTCTGTCTTTCCTCAGATGGGGACTCCAGATCTGGGCACAACATTCCAAATGGGATCTCACCAGTGATCCACAGAGAGACAGTACTACCTACAGCTGTGTGGAATATAAAATTCTGCTCATGGAATGCCCAAAGAATGACCATTCTGAGTCCATGGAATTTCACAGAATGTGCGTGAAAATGCTGTGGAATTTTGCCAAATTTTAAATTTCTGTTATTTTCTCTAATTTTAAAGGTGTGCATCCAAATGACACCAAATGTGGTATATAGACAGTTAATTATGGCCTACATATGTGTATCACATTTCTGAGTCATAGATTGAAAGTGGGCAGAGTTCTGGGTGGCCACATACAGTATTTAGTCAAAATGTTATTTTCAGTTATTTCAATCTAATTTTAAAATTTCTTATCCAAATTTCTCCACAGTTTTAGGATTTAGAGAAATATACGGCATGGGTGTGTGCACCATGGTTTAAGTCTCAAGTTTCAAAGGGGGCTGAGTTATAGTTAGCCAACAGTTTGCAAAAATTGTGATTTCTGTTATTTTAGTATAATTTTAATAGTATTCATTGAAACGTTATAACATTTTACAGGCATACAGGTTATGACAACATGTACATAGTACATGGTTTCATATTTCTAGCTTCAAATGGGACTGAGTTATAGCCTTACAAACATGTGCCAAAATTTAAATTTCAGTTATTTCCCCTAAATTTAAAACAACATTTCCAAATTTAACCAGATCTGAAATACTTAAGCTACTCTACCACATGGTCATTTGGACTGGCAGTATAGCCTAGAGGTTAAAAGAATGAGGTATGAACAAGCTTGATACATCCAGCAGACCAGACCGAAGTTTCATTCTCACAACCTCCACGTGCATACTGTGACACTCTGAGCAAGTCACTTAACTGCCCATTGCTCCCAGGTCACCCCTGAAAACAGTCACTTGTGCCTAGTGGGCCTTACCTGGTTACCAAAGACTAAAATAAAAAATAAATAAATAAATATATTTCTGACAAAGTTCATATTTACAGCTTTAAATGGGATTGAATTAAAAGTAGTCAAACTTTCACAGCATTTTAAAATTTAATTTTGCAAGACTGTAAACTGCAAATTTATAAACCCCCGGAACTTTAAAACTAGAGAATGTAATGCCATTATATTTGGCAGGTTCATAGACCTTATGAGGAGACTGTGTGCCAATTTTATTAATTGCTTGCTGCCAGAAATTGCAAAATAACATTTGTACTTAAAGTCAAATCCCATGAGTCTTTGTGGAAATTGTGGAATTTCATGAAAATTCCGTGAAATTGGAATTTGCTAATTTCACTCAACCTTATCTTGGGAATTCTAATTAAAGAATAAAGGTATGAGAGGCACATAGTGCAGGGAGCACCAGGTTGAGGAGTTAGATGCATAGTTTCACAAACAAATGGACAGCTGAGCTGGGTAGCACACCAGTGGTAGACCACCGGTTGGAGCAAGGAAGCATAGAGTGTCTACAATTCCATCCTGAATGCAGGATATAGAAGGATCACACCCAATAAATTGATGATCTAGGAAGCTTGATGTACATGCAAGTATGGGACTTAAAGGTACTCAAAAAGATGTAGTGGGAGAAGACAATGTCTCGGGCACCAGCAAGAAACATTCTAGCTATTCCAACAGGATGGGTTGATAGGAAAAGGAGTAGGTGACTTTCGTTTTAAGGGATTTTGTTACTGTAAAGAACAAAGAGGATATCAGTGGGATCAATCGTTCTACTGAGTCAATCTAGCTATGCCAAGAGAGAAGGGGGATAAAACAGTCACCCAGAGAGGAACAGCAGGACTGCAAAAAGCTCAGCCCAGCTTACCAAATGAAGTAGTGATATGTACATTGTGAATGTAAAAATGCCACAAAAATAATTCTGGATTCTTCATCTATATGCTACCATAAATATTTGAGAAAAGGTTACCAATAATTTTTTTTTCACTGTAAATTTAAAACTGCTAAACCATTTATACAGTTGTGTTAGACACCAGGATACACTGACATCAGATATGCATGTCAAATGTTAAGACTATGCCTGCAAGAGAAGAGAAGTTACAAACATCCACATTTTTGTTAGTTTTCACAATATTTTGCAAATATTTACTTAGTAACATTTTGAACCCCTATAACTTGAACATCTCTGAACCAATTTTCTCCATATTTAAAAGATTCTATAACAATTACAAAAAGGTTTTTCATACTAATTTATATGTGTCTAACTCCCAAGGTACCTGAGTTATATGCAGATAATGTTTTTTCATGAAATTTCCCTTAAAAAATAAAATGAGACTTTGGGCACATATAATTTTGAGATGATACATCATAATGTCATGACATTTGGCACATTATTAGAACTGTTATCATCATAAAATTATGCCAAATATAAGATCTCTAGCCCAATAGATGGTTAAGGTCTATGCAGATAAAAATGTTCATGACATTTCCCACAAAACAATTTTGAGACCATCCATCCTCATTTCAAGACATTTGGCATGCAATTGGAATCTCTCCCAGAGACTAAGCATGCCACATTTTAGAGCTTTCAGATCTTTAGCTCACATGACAGTCATATTATGAGCACATTAATACATTTTAAAAAGTCCTCAAAAGCCTGACAAAATTCCACAAATTATCTTGGAATTTCATAAAATTTCATCAAAATTCTGCAAATTCAGAATATTCTCATTTCACACAACACTAGTATTACATCTTTTCTCCTGCTATCAGAATCCTTCCCAATGCACCCCAACATTCTAGTTGTCTGCCTCTAGACCTTGTTGCATTGATTAGTTTGTTGTAGGGAGTCATTTTTCCTTTCCTCTGAAGTAGTGGCCAGCCTAACCCCTCCCATCCAGTATTCTGTCCTGGGATTCTTCTTCCCTATGTGTATCAACTTACAATTGTGGCATTGAATTTCAACTTTCAAACCTTAGACCATATCTCTAACCTTTGCAGGTCTCTCTGTAACTCTGTCACCTGCTCCTCACTGTCTATCCTGCCATAGAGCTTAAGTGTCATTTGCAAAGAGACATGTCTTGCCCCTATGTTGCTGATGTACTGTACATATTGAAAATGATGGGTCCCAGGACTGGCCTAGTGGCATTCCACTCATGATCTCCCTCCCCCATGTGACTCCATTACACACTACCCTCTTCTGTCTCCCCACAGCCATTGTCCCCCTATTTACATATTTTTTATAAGTTCTGGTCTTTTGTTTACTGGTCTTACTGTCCTCCTGGGGCTAAGTACAGTGATAGGAACTGGCTTAGCCCCAGTGGAACGGTGGGACTGGCAAACATCTGATGTGATCTTATAAAAGTTCTTTGATGGTAAGCTTTCAAGCTGCTTTACATTGAAACAAACTGCCTCATTCCATTCATATTGACATCAGTATCCGCTTTTGCAAATGAATTGGAAAACTGCTTCTCTAACGCTTGTAAATGCTATTTATAAAATATATTTTATGTCTTTGTTTTTATAGTGACAGATATGTTTATACACAGGACTGTCTTGTAAATAGGGATACATTTTCCCTAATGACATGACACCTGTATAAAAATAAAGGTTTTACCCATCTCTATCGATCTAAAAGTTCTAATATACACTGCAGGCTGTAGAATCTCCCACAGTTGCAGCCCTGCTCTAATGTCAGTGGCAGGGGGTTCTGGGATTTCTAGTTACAGCAAATGTCAGCTTCAAAATCAGCAGAATCAGACTGATACAATCTACTATACTGCAGTGAACAGTAAGTAAACAATGTTTTTGCACACAAAGTGTAAATTGGCACAAGCTACACACTTGAGTGTGGTGCTCTTACTGATGACTGTTCCCCTTTAAGGGGTTGTTCTCCCTTCAGTCTGATTACAAGAGTGCACAAGTTGGTAGGTAGTTGATTCCAGGCCTTGGAAGTATGATATGCAAAAGACCTCTGTCCTTGTGATGTCCTCCTGAAGTAAGAGAACAGATTTATGCAGTAGATCTTGTAGCATGTGAATTATCCATTATGGAGAATAAGCCTTGGAGTAATTTATTTATTTATTTGTGTCTAGGATTACAAATACCTTTGAGCTAAGAGCTCTTTTACAAAGGTTCCACGTCAGCAGACAAACAATATAAACAGGACAATTAAGTAAAAAAGCCAAGATACATGGTAATCAGTCAGTTACAAGAATATGATAATGCATACACTTAGGTCAATGTCAGCCAGAGGCAATGACAGGACACACAGAGTATAGAAGGGGGGAGGGGAGGAGATGGGTGGAGGAGAGGAACATAGGAGGGGAAGGGAGTATGGGAGGGAGGAGGAAAAAGGGAGGGGGAGGGAAGTGGGAGGTAGGGGAAGGGTTAATGTGTAAGGGTGAAATGTGTGCCATTAATATAGTTGCCATTATTAAATCTGCATAATATTGGCACCTTTGATCAAATGGTAGCCATACCATTGTGGAATAGAGGTCACAATGGTGTTTTTTATTATTTACATAAAAAGCAAATTGACAAATTTCATTAAGTAGCTTCTGGACTTTTGGCAAGACATCATCCATAGCCACAGAAAAAAAAAACAATGATCTCATGGTCGGATAATGTCAGAAGGAGGTTTTATAACATTATCCTTCTAGTCTCTGCTGTGAAGTTCATTTTGTTCCTGTACAAGAGACCCTTGTTGCCTGTTGACTGCTTTTTACAAGGTAGTCCGTATGGTCAGCAAAGAGAGCTTACTGTCAAGTGTCAGACCCAGATATTTAAACTTTGTGACAAATTTAATTTCAGTGTTATCCAAGGCAACAATACTGAGGAAAAGGGTAGCTGAGCCTAAGTTACTATTGTTACTAAAATAATTGTTTTCATTTCTGTTGCGCTCTGTGTTGTCAATCGGTATTCACAACAATTGGGTATAGTTCACCACTACTGGGGGAATGGCACAGCCCAAGCTTTAGAATGTTGGGCATATGAGGATTCCAAGCAGCAGCAACTCCCCAGTCCAGCTGTGCCACTGAAACTGGAAACAGCTACCTTTATCTTCTCTCAAGACTCTTCAAGATTTTCAAGATTTCTGTTGGGACTGCAATTCTGTGTAGCAGGTTGGGGCTACCTGGTTCCAGGGAACACCCCTAAATTAAAATCATGCCTGTTGAGCTGCGACTTTCAAATTGGCTAACCTTCTTTACCCATTTCCATTCGTGGACTGGGAGCCACTTCTACCATGCTAGGGTGCTCTAATGGTCTCTGTTTAAAAAAAAAAAAAAAGGTGCCACAGGTAGGTATATTTTACTTATTTCTGGGGTACGTAGGGCTCCTGGGGTTTCCTTGGCTCTTAGGTCAGTTGCCCCCAGCTTCAGGTTTCTGTGTGGCTAATTTTTGTTTAAAATAAAAAAAGAAATTATAATTCTAAGGAACTTGTGCCTTGGGGTTTTTGCCTGGCTTCTCCCCTGGCAGTCTGTTGCTTAGGTAACATTTCATTGTTGAGCTGCTGTGGATTTCTTCACCTGACTAATTGCTTGTGCTATATGTTACTATTTTTCTCTGACTTGTGTTGTGATAAGAGGGTCTTAGGAGGATTTCTCTACCTCAGCCCTCTGAACACTTTTACGCGGCCACCATTAAGCCATGGTGATGGCTGGATGTGCGCTTCTTCCTCAGTTAGCTTTCTTGCTCTTGGTTTTCTCACCCCAGTGGGTGCATGTGAGTGTGCATAGCGTGGCATATTAGCACACACAATCACCTATCTTTTCCATTGCACTAATGTGCTTGCATGACTGCAAGTGTGTGCATCCCCATGCTTAGCATGCTAGGATGTCATGATGTTGTGTGCTTCTGCCTTAAGCACACATGCCTAGCAAGCTGTCTAGCCACACTGATCCCTGCCTGCAGCTTCAGTTTGAGAGCCATCAGTGCAGGAAAGCTAATGGGGCTAATTATTTTTTCTCTGGTAGTTATTGTACTTCAGTACTTTGGCATGCATAATTATTATAAACATATACTTGGCATTATGGCTTATAGGACCACTAATTATAAAATGATGTAAGACCTGTAAAGAGTAATGAAGCCCCCCCATGGGTTCCTATTTCCCTCATTGTGTTGCTCAGCATAATATTCCCTAAGGGTTCCCCCAGCTGGTCCTCCGAGCTGGGGAGGGGGGACATTGGTTCTTCAGTTGGCAGTGGCAAGCAGAATTGGGAAATCACTTGTGTCACTCCTGGGCAAGCTTTGGGCCCTGCTGTTCTGAAGGACATCCCAGCAGACACACCCGAAGCCAATCCGGTCCCCTCAGGTTGGGGGGGCCCCACAGGCATGTCCAGGTGCGTCACAGTGAGAAAGGCTGTGGAGACAGATGTGTAGGAAGACCCCAACCCTGACTACTTAAAAGGTCAGGATAAGGATTTTGGGGATCTTGAGGAAGCTCCTGACCTTTAAAAAAAAAAAACTTGCTCTCTGAAGACGAGGACATCCCCTCTGAGGAGGAGGAAGAGGAAGGGGAGTCGAGGTCAAGGATTCCAATTCCTCCCATTTGATAAGTCCTTGTCTTTTTTGATAGCTGAGGTGTGTAGAGCCTTACAGCTCAAGAAGGAACAGTCCATGGAGATGGTAGATGTCAATCCGATTCTGTCTGCGTCCTCCTCTACTCCAAAATGTTTCCTGAGTTTTATTCACTGTGACCAAATTATTGAGCAAGAGTGGGCTGGTGTGGAGCAGTTAAAGTATTTTCCAAAACAGAAGGCACAACCCTTTCCATTTTTAGAGGAAAAATCTTGCAGGTGGGAAGCCACTCTGCTGGTGGACAAGGCTGTCTATAATTCAGTCAATCACACCGCCCTGCCTATTCAAGGCTCTCTGGCCTTAACAGATTCCCACGACAAAAGGGTGGATGCCATGTGTAGGAGAGCTTTCCCCTCTAATGGCACAAACCTACGTACTTCTTATGCCTCCTTTATTGTTTCCAGAGCCTTAAACTTGTGGGTCACTACTCTGGGCAGTTTCATTCCTCCTGATTCAGAAGGAGCGAGCATTCTGCAGTTGGTTGCCATGGCCTCCACATTTCTAGGTGATTCTACAGTGGAGAATTTGCACAGGTCAGCCCGTTTGACCTAACACATTGTATCAGCCATGTGGGGCATATGGTTTAGGCATTGGGCCACTGATCAAGCTTCAAAATCAAAGCTGTTTAGCCTCCCCCTTGATGGAGGCTTTTTGTCAGTTCTGGCCTGGATACTATTTTAAAGTAACTTTGGAAACCAGAGAATAGAGGAGCCTACTCAGGTAACAAGGGTTACAGTGATAGAGGAGCCCTGGAAAGATGCTGTGCAGGAGGCCCAATCCAAAAGCCTGATACCTCACTATAAGGGTACATGGGCCCACTCTGCCACCTTTTCTTTGGTGGAGAGTACAGGAATTTTATTCAAGATGGGCCCAAACAATGCTAGACACTAGGGTTTGGGAAATTCTAGACCTAGGCTATGCCATAGCATTTTCAACAATCTCTTCAAGAGACATTTTCTGCCATCCCTGCTCTCCCAGGACACTGCAAAAAGACAGGCAGTGTCAGAAACCCTGAACCACCTCATTCAAGTCGGGGCCATTGTACCTATCCCACCAAGCAAGCAAAATCAGGGATTCTTCGTGATCTATTTCGTAGTTCCCCAAAAATTGAGGGGGTTCCAGGTGGTAGCAGCCTATATGGGTGAGTATTATTGAATGGCTCAATATGAGCAACTCAGTAATACCGCTCCCATGTAGAGCGAGTGGGGGAAAAAGAGCTCTGAATATATATAGTGAGTGTAGCGCTGAGGGATACACACTACACTTGCGAGACAGAGGATAAGATAAATTATTTGGCCAAGCTGGCAGTGTGGTGTAGTGGCTTGAGCCACTGCTCCTAGAGCCTGTGGTGCCGGGTTCAGATCCTGGTGCAGGCAATTGTTTTGATTCTAGGGGGAGTTTGTATTGTTTCCTAACTCCATTGCCCCTGGAGTTGAAAATCCTTATTTTGGGGGGTGTTGGGGGCATAACCTCTCACATAAAAAAAGGGGTATTGTGTATTTTTAGAGGACCATCATTGTTTGCGGCGGTCTCTTTAATGGGAAGTTGCCCTTTTGTCACAGGAGATTTTTTCATCGCTCTAATGAGTGGCGGGATAAGGGACTCACCCTTATCACATTAAACCTTTTCATGCCCATCCTGGATCTGAAACATCTGAATAAGTTTGTAGGCCACACAACCTTCAAGATGGAGTTCCTGAGGTCAATCACTCAAGCTGTACAGCCAAGAGACTTCCCAGCTTCGATAGATCTGATGGATGCCTACCTTCACAATCCCATCCATCAGTCTCACCAGAAGTATCTTAGGTTCTTGATACTGGGCCAACATTTCCAGTACAGGCTGCTTCCCTTCGGACCTGCAACAGCTCCCAGGGTCTTCTCAAAGGTGCTGATAGTCCTGGTGGCTCAACTTTGACACGAGGAGCATCATGTCTATCCTTTTCTGGATGACCTGCTCATTCACGCACCGATGTTGCCTTTGGTGAGGAAGTCGGTGCTCAGGACTCTGGAGATCCTCAAATCCCATAGCTGGATGGTGAACCAGGAGAAATGCTCTCTCGAGCCGTCTCATACCTTAGAACACCTAGGGCAGTCTTTAACATGAACCAAGGGAAGGTCTTCCTCTTGCCTTCTAGAAAGGAGACTTTATTGACAGAAGTTCAGTGGCTCAGGACTCAAGTCATCAGCCTCTGCCCTCAGCCTGCTATGTATCTTGGGCCTCATAGTGGCAGTGATAGATCTAGTCCCGTGAGCTTGCTTCATATGTAGCCCCTTCAAATGGTATTGCTGACAACCTGGGCTCTGACATCGGAAGATTTTTAAGCCAGAATCTCCCTCTCCCCTCAGTTATATCACTCCCTGAGTTGGTGGGTGAGTGTGCAGAATCTGAGCAAAGGGGTTCCATTGGAACCCCCCCCAGAACCAATTCTAACAATTGATGCCGGTCTGTATGGTTGGGGGGGACAGTCCTGAACCAGCTACCCACTCAGGGAACTTGGTCAGTGCAGGAACAGCATCTCTGCATAAATTTTCTGGAAATGAGGGTGGTTCCGCCTGGCTCTTTATTTTAAAAATCTGCTGCAGACCAAAGTGGAACAAATAAGGTCAGACAACACCATCACAGTGTCATACATAAACAATTGAGGTGGCACAAAGAACAGGGAGATGCTAAAAGAGGCCTCTGATCTTCTCAGGTGTGCAGAGGAGAATCTTCTCTCTCAGTCAGTAGTACACTTTTCAGGGGAACTGAACATTCAAGCAGACTGGCTAAGTCACAAAAATGTTCACCCCAGGGAGTGAAGGATGAACCTGGAGGTGTTCAACCTTCTGTGCAACAGGTTCAGTTGGCCACAGATCGATCTGTTCACATCCAGCCACAATGCTCAGACTTCACGGTTCTTCAGCCACTATCGGTGTCCACAGGCAGAAGCAGTGGGTGCTCTGACTCAGGAGTGGACCTTCAACAGAGCATATGCCCTCCCCCTCTGCCTCTTCTCCCCAAGGCCATACAAACAATAAGATACTCAAGAGGAAGCTTCCTCCTAGTAGCTCTGGAGTGGCCAAGAAGACTGTAGTTTTTGGACTTAGTGAACCTAGCTCAGCAAGCACCCTATTGCCCTCCAGTGCAAGGAGACCTTCTGTCTCACGGTTCCATTCTGCACCCAAATCCAGAAATGATACAGTTCATGGCCGGCTTCTAGAAAGAGGAGACTCCTAAAATTAGGTTTCTCTAAGAAAGTAGTGGATACTTTGATGGCTACCAGAAAAACTTCTACTTCTGCAGTTTATGCTCCTGTATGTGCCATCTTTTCATATTGGGCCAGGGGGAAGTATCTAAAGCCTTTCATTGCCTCAATCCCATAGTTTTTGGATTTGCTGCAGGAAGGCATGGAGAAGGGGTTGGCTCTGAGCACTCTGAGAGATCAGGTGTCTGGTCTTGGAGCTTCCTTGGGCATTTCTCTAGGGAGTTTATTCATTTTCTGCATGCGGTTAGCAGGAGTTGTCCTGTGTTCCAATCCCCGGTTCCTCCATGGGATCTAAATCTGGTTCTGAATGCTGTTTGTAAGGTGCCTTTCGAGCTGCTGCCATTCATCTCGCTGGATATATTGCCTTACAAGATGTGTTTTTTTGGTTGCTATGTGCTCAGCCAGGAGGACTGGCGAGCTCCAGACCTTATCCCACAAGGAACCATACCATGTCATGTATGGGGACAAGGTGGTACTCAGAACGGTCCTGTCTTACATCCCAAAAATGCCCATGACTTTCCATGTGCTCCAGAAAATATGCCTTCCAACCTTCTGTCTGCAACCATCTCACCCAAGAGAGAAGGAGTTTCACAAGTTGGATTTGCATCGGGCCATTAGGATATACCTTAAATGGATGTCTGAGTTCTGGAAATCAGAGATCCAGTTTGTTTTCTTAGGATCTACCAAGCAAGGTCAAAAAGCCTACAAGGCCAACCTAACTAGGTGGATGAGGGCCTGCATTGCTAAGGCTTATGTTACAGAAAAGAGGAGGCCTCAGGCCCTCATCAAGGCCCACTCCACCAGGGCTATGACCACATCCTGGACAGAGAGAGAGGTGAAGCATCAGTTTTAGAATTATGCAAAACAGCTACGTGGTCTTCCACCCACACGTTCACAAAACACTATAAATTGCATGTTCAGAGTTCTGCTGATGTAGCTTTTGTCTGCAGAATGTTGCAGGCAGCAGTTCATAAGTTATCTCCCCAGTACTTGTTTTTGGCATATGGGATAATATTCTCCCTCCTCCTGGTTGTTCTGGGTACTGCTTCTTAGAACCCAGTTGTTGTGAATATCCTTTGACAATGTGGAACACTATAGCTTAATCTGGTTCAATTTCAGTTGCTTACCATCTATATCCCCCCCCCCAGTCACCCCTGAAAAAGGGACGTCTAGGCCCAGCTGGCCTTCCGGGTCAACAAAATTCAATAAATAAAAAACTACAGAAAGAAGAAATTTCTTAATACTTACTGTAATTCCCTTTTCGGTTAGCTCCAAGATTGTCAATGGGACCCACTCAGGAGTCTTGCTCCTGTGGGAGAATATTATCTGGTATTCCACTGGAGGATGTCCTTTGTTTGATCAAAACTCCTATTATGACTTTACCAGGGCATCCCTCTATTTATCCTGCTGTGCTATATTCCTGTAAAAAAAAGGTTTTTAATCAGACTGTGACCACACATGCCAGCAAGTTTGGTTGTATATCACTAAAGGTGTTTTCCTCATTGCAGGTAGTCTCACTGCATACAGTTTTGCCTGCCAAAGTTAATTGTTGTATTTGTCAATGACAGATTTCAGAAGATTGCTGGTGCAGGACATTCCTTGTTGGCTGCTTGCCTTTTTCCAGAAAGGGACCAACTCGACCAAGCCTTGTGTCCAGTATGGAGTATGCCTTCTTTCGGAGGTCTTCCATGAGGTAAGAGAGTTTTCTACTTACAGTGTAAAAGGAATGTTACATACAAGTACAGTAATTAGTTAATTGTTTTCTCTCATAAAACAGGCAAATATGGTAATTTATTGAAGCACTTCAAGGTCAGTAATGAATAGGGTGTTGCTGCTGTTTGGAATCATCATCATATGCCCAACATTCTAAAGCTTGGGCTGTGCCATTCCCCTGGTAGGGGTGCACTATACCAAGCTGTTGTGAATACCCATTGACAATGTTGGAGCTTACAGAAAAGGAAATTACAGTAAGTATGAAGAAATTTCTTCTTTTATTTGCATTTAACACTAATGCATTTTTCAGGAGCCTCTTCTGTAAGGCACTAAAGTCACTTGTAGGCAGCCAGGCACTACCTATAGCACTGGACCACTAGTGAAAATCTGCATAAATGAGTACCTGAGACTTAGGTCCAATTCACATAGGTGGTCGGGATATGCTCAGATTGAGAATACCCTAGCTGTGTATCTTTGCCCCATAATGTTCATCTGCACTGGATGGCTTCCTCAACCCCTTATCTCCATGCTCCACTAATGCACTGCTGTGCATTGGGGTAGGGGTGGGTGGAGTATGTCTGGACCATGGGCATCTAATCTGATGCTCATACTGGTTTGGAAGTGTATCTGTCATGACAGGTTAAAGGGCATACCGTAACACAGCAGCCTTCCAGGACTGCTGTATCTCCACTGATATAAACCTTTATGTCAAAGCCACACTGACTGGTGCTGGTGTTGCCCCCAGCTCACCATAGAGGCTCCTAAGGCCGGGAACCAGAGAACAGAGAGCCAACTGGGCCCAGAATCATGTTGTGTGGCCAAGCAGAGAAAGGCACATAGTCACTAATGCTGACTTTAAGCAGGCATAGTGGATGTCCCCTTCACTGGCCCTCCACACCGTGGAGTTTTCTTCTTGCATCAGGTACCTAACGTCTCATGCCACCAGACCCGCTCCATTCTACCTACCTTAAGGAACTAGGTGCGGAGGGGGCAAGAAAAATTTACATTGTGGATTCTGTAGGGCTCCTCAATGAAGTGCATTCTGCATATGGGTGGCACTCCCCAGCTTTTCCTGGCCCTCAGCACATACAAACGGGCTCAAACCCTTCTGTTGACTGAGCCCTTAGCACAGACCACAGGCAAATCATTTATATACAAGCTGAATAACAGTGGATCCAGGATTGATTTTTACGCATACGTCTCAAATATTTTCCACAGACTTTACTTCTGAATCTTTATTTTACTATTGTATTATTAGAAGGACACCATCGGCTCCAATTAACACTGAAAAGGTCTTCGTTAGGTAGTTGGGTTGTTAGCGAGTTAGCTAGTTAGTCAGAGAGGCACTGCTAGTTAGTGAGTTAGTTAAGTAGTCTGAAAGGCAGTTTTAGTTAGTTAGTTAGTATTTTTATTGATTTCATGCCCTCCTGGGTGTTCAGAAATGCATTACATTTTAAAATGTGCAGACCCAAATGATCTCTAAGTCAACACAACATATAAAATAAAACCTTTAGAGGTTTCTCTGAGCTAGGGAATGTCTGACTCCACAGGTGCCACTGTCAACCAGATATAACTACTGACACAGAAGGGGCATTTCTGACCACCCACAGTAGTGCATGCCATAGAACAAGAGTCTCTACTAAGTATACCCTGTCTCCAGTTTTAATCCAGATAGGAGAGAAGTATCCTAAGCAAGCTCTGATTGGAAGCTTTTGTCCTCCCTGTTGCATGGGGGGGGGGGGAGTTCAAGGAGGTATGCTATCCGCAGCTCATACAGGGCTTTGTATGCCAGCTAAAGCTGAGGTGTAAGTGTGGCTGAGTTGGTAGCACACCCACCTCCAGATCAGAAGGCCATGGGTTCTCATCCCACACCGGGATTGGACTCATACCTAACATGCTTGCATCCGAGTGCAGTATTAGGAGGGTGCTGTACTGCTGGGGTGTGCCATCCTTCAAATGAGACATTAAATCGAGGTCCCTTCTACCCATCCTGATGTTGTCCTGGTAGGTGCCCAGGTGGAAGTAAAAGAACCCAGGGCACTCTTTGCAAAGAGTAGGGGACATTCCCGGTGTTCTGGCCAACATTCCCCTTCCCATAAACTGGATTATGCAATTGTCCAGGCTGTGTGTGGGTGTTGATGTGCGATATAGCTGCCACTACACATTCAGTCACTTCACTACCAGTCTAGCATTGCTTGTAAAGTGCCTTGGGATACACTGTGTGTGAAAAGTGCTACATAAATGCTGATTATTCTTCTTCTTCTTCTTTAATTTAACTTGCCACTTCACTAACAGCCAACCCAGAGTTTGTAGAATGGGTATAATATGATCTGACTTCTGAGCAGAGGTCAGAAGCCTAGTTGCAGCATTCTGGACCATCTGGAAATGGTGAAGGTGACCACCAAGTAAGTCCTTGTAGGATGCATTGCAGTAATCCAGCCTTCATGAGACAAAGGCTTGTACCAGGGTCAGAAGATCAGCAGGATTGAATAAGGGGCATAACCTAATTGTAAAGTTGTACTTTTTGCCTGTATTATTTCCCACTCCCCTCCCCCCCCCAGGTTGCACCTGGAAATGAGCTGCAGCTCAGAGAGCCTTTCAGGTTACCAATTTTTAAATAAATAAATGTTTGTAAGATGGTAAAAGCAGTGCTTGGCAGTGGCAGACACCGAGACTCAAGTAATAGGCGCTCATTAAGAAGCACTCCAATACTGCAAACCTCTCTTTCTGCCTCCACCCTTCTCCTTACCCCCCACCCTCCAAAGAGGTCAAAGTGATGTCACTCTTCAGATGTAATACCCGTTTCTTTGTGTTTGAAATTAATATTAACTTTTAAAAATATTCAATTGTTACTTTTTATATCTGGAGTATTTTTCTTATTTCTTTTGCTATTTGAAGATTATACAGTGGGTCTGCAAATACTGCAATCTGATTAGCTGACTGGCAGGATTTACCCATTGTAAATCCTGGCATGACAAATGGAAAAAAGTACCAGCCAGCCGCATGTGGAACCTCCAATGTCCCAAATCCATCCAATCCCCGCTAAACCACGGTGTCCCACAGCTCCTGGTACAACACACAAAAATAAACTTCACTAAGTTTGGAAATAACTACAACAGTCAGAAAGAGCCACAATAAGTTTCCAAAATAACTGGACAAGCAACATATGAGCCAAAAGAGTATTTTTCCAAATGTTCCTCATAATTGCTTCCACACAGCTCGCCTATAAATCTTGGTTCGGCTCCGTTGCCACCCAGTGTTGCCAGTTTCCTAAGAAAAGCTGAAATGCTGAAATTGATTCTCCCATGTGATCTCCCCTTGCAAAAAACAGAAACAATTTGCAGGAGAAGGCCGTGTATCACAACAGCTTCTCTCCAAAGTCATGGACCACACACTGTAGGACGCCAGCCCTGTGACATCACGTTGAGTCATACCCTGACTTGAACCACTTCTTATTTGCAAAAAAAAAATAAGAAACTCATGACTCACAGGCTGTCTATGTACAAAAGGAAACAGGACAGCATTTTACTGTCTGTTTTGAGTGCAGCTCAATGAGGACCTCAGCAACATGTGTGTGTGTGTGTGTGTGTGTGTGTGTGTGTGTGTGGTGCGCTACTATTTTTCTTTATTTTTTCTCACAAAAATAGAGGGGGTCATTATATAATCACAATATACCACTCCAGGGTGTGGGTGATACTGGGATTTACCCACTTCTGGTGTGGTTTACTCACTCGGCCTGCAGCCTCATGACCAAACCACACCAGGCATGGGTAAATCCCAGCATTACTGACAGCCTGTTGCTTAATTCTCTACCTCACAGTACTAGGCTATAATGCATGAACCAGAACTCTACCTTCAGGATGATATTTTTATTTTTATTTATTTAATTTATTCATTTGATAACAGGTCCCAGGGACCTTTTTCAAACATGACCCAGGCCATTTAGATGGCACATAGCACACAAGTTTACAGTTACAACATAGAGGATTGTGTATGAGCAAGCATACACAACAAGGCAGTTGTGATCAAGAGGTTTCCGTGGTAACCAGAGACCTCGAGAGCATAGCTCGAGAGGTCCGTTACCACGGAAACCTGAAGACCTCACAACTGCCTTGTTTGTGTATGGTTGGTCATACTGCATACACAATCTTTTATAGTGTATGGGCAACCATAAGCAGTACTCCGTGAACACCAGAACAAGTATATGGCAAAAAAAAAGGAAACTTGCTGTGTCTGCTGCATGGCGGTTCCAGCGTTGCCGTGTTGGGCGCTCAGTGCGCATGCTGTGAATGTGTTCGATCTTGTTGTGCTGCACTGATGACGTACTTGGTGCAGCACAACAATATCGTGATGCACCGAGTGCAGGACAACAACGCTGTTCCAGGCATGGATTTCCATGTGGAACAGCGTTCCACCATACACTATAGGAAAATAGCAACATATAGTGAATACATGGATACCGAGGCAAGTCATAACAGTACAGTAAAGCAAGTCAGTCTATCTAGTTCTATTCTCCTTCATATCTTGTCAGTATTGTGACCTCACTGACTGACATCATAAGTGAGCAGCAATAGCCACTTACCATCTGCTAGCTTGGTTCACTTGTGATGTCACAGTGAATAAGATCACAATGAGGATGAAGAAAGAACAGGACTAGAACTAAGTGTGCCAGCCCCCAGCTTAAATCCTGCTCATCACATGACACCTAATACTACCGGAGAGAAAACGTTCTCATTTATGTTGAGACATCCTAGCAGACAAGTCTTACGGTTGTAAGAGTGGTCTCCCATGCACTGTTAGGGTGTGAAAACTGTAAACTGAAAATAAGCGGTTCTGATGCCCTAAGAATGTAAGTGAGACCACTCTTGCAACTGTAATGGTGGTCTCCAAGGATGTATTGGTTACATTTTAAGTGTTACTTAACTACACTGTAGTGTAACTACACTGTAACTGCATTGCAACTGTAATGTAGTTGCATGCAAAAATCATGTAACTACAGTGCAATAAGCCTGCTGCATTCAATTAATGATTAGTCACATTGAAACGGACACTTAAAATAACGTGTACCTGATGTGTTAATATGTTGTTGATCAAGGGTGATCAATAATATATTAAAAATCCTACCTGTGACCTTGCCTGTTTCCACAGCACCTGCACGTGTGGCACAGTATCAGAGTGTCTCATGTGCCAGGGAAAAGAGCACTCCGATTGGTCAACAGCACTCCTTTGATCTATGATGAGCAAAAGGAAAAATTCTTCAGAAGTAAATAGCAACAACTGGCTACTTTTAAAATTAATACAGTTTTCTGTTTGCCATTTTTAGTGCTACCGGCTATTTAAATAAAAACAAGCATTTGTCAATGTCGAATGTTCGCTGTGTGCACTGGTGTCATAGGGTGTGTGGTTGAAAATTGCATCAGTGAAGGAATCATTTTATTAACATTTAAGAATGCAAAGTAGAAGTGATGATGCTGGACAGTGTAACTGTCTTGTCTGTTAATATCTGTGTGCCAAATTTTCAGCATACCCTTCTTATGACCCCACCTCGTGAACAAGTGCAGAGAAAATTTTCAACTCCTGGCCAAAAGATGATTTCACGCAGCAATTGCAGAATCACCTTTTGGGATGCAAAAACACATTTTGTCCAGGATCTGAAAAATAGCAGCTGTCACAATCATGAGGTGGTATGAAGAAATTTTGGGTCAAAATATTGAAAATTACTAAAGTTACAAGCCTGCATTCATAAATTTCAACATAGGCTCATAACTTTGTTGTCTGTTAATATTTTTGGCCCAAATTTTCAACATAGCCTTCTTCTTGCCCCACCTCATGAACAAGTGCAGAGGAAAATTTCAACTCCTGCCTAAAAGTGAATTTTGTGCAGCGACTGTGAAATCACCTTTTGGGATGGAAAAAAGCATTTTGGCCAGGATCTGAAAAATGACAGCTGTCACATTCACGAGGCACTGTGAAGAAATGGCTACATTGAAAATCTGGGGTAAAAATATTGACAATTGCCAAACTTACGAGCTTGCGCTTGCACATTTCAATGCAGGCTCATAACTTTGCTGTTTTTTAATATTTTTACAACAAATTTTCAGCATAGCCTTCTAATGACCCCACCTCATGAACGAAGGTGGAGTAAATTGTCAGCTCCTGTCCAAAAGGTGATTTTGCACAGCAACCACAAAATCACCTTTTGGGACAGAATTTCGTAATGTCACTTAACTGTTTATGAGGTGGGGTCCCAAAAAAGGTATGTGGAAAATTTGGGGCAAAAATATAAAAAATGGCCAAGTTATGGCGCTAACTTGAAAACACCATTGAAATATATTGAAACTCAAAACCCCACTGAAATACATTGAAGCGCTTTCCTCAGTTAGCGGTTGGGCTTAGAAGAGTGAAGATGTGTCTGCAGTCCAAGGAAGATTAGGGCAGCAGACCTCCGGTGGGTAAGTATGGGATATGGGGTTTGGGGTGGTGGGTCCTCAGTGGGAGGGTCTGGTGGAGGGTGGGTAATGGCGCAGCAGACAATGAAGGACAGTTTTCTTTTTTCAGGAAAAAAAAAAGAAGGGACAGTTTTCTTTATTTCAGGGAGTTTTCTATTAATGGAGGACACTGAGGATTGGGCACCCCCAGTGTCACTAGGAGGGACAGTATTTAAATCATTAAGGACACTGGGGGATTGGGCACCCCCAGTGTCACTGAGTTATGGTGGTGGGGCACAACAGACATCAATGGACAGCTGTCTTCTACAGTGAGGGACTGAGCACCCCCCAGTGTCACTACTGTTAGAGTGTGTGTTCGTGTGTGGGGGGGGTGCTGACAGAGAGGGTTGGTTTGGTGGACAGTAAGGGCCGCCAGCAACAGACATCATGGGATGGTTTTCTTTGTTGCAGGCAAGCATTCCAGGCTGACCATGACAGATCAGTCTGGCTTGCTGGGTGACATGGATCAAAGGAATGGCAACTTCTTTTGAAGTTGGTGCCATCCCCAACCAGCAAGCCAGAAACTCTGTCATAGTCCACCTGGGTGCTGATTGGTGTGGCACTGTCAGGCCCCTGCAACACTAGTCTGCATTGGGCAGACAGTGTCACACCCCTCAAAGGCTCACTCTCATACCATATTCACTGTGCTAGAGTGCATGATGAACACAAAAATTAGATCAGAACAATCATTAAAAATAAAATATTGTTCTATTGGTTCTGCTTAGCAAATAAAGGTATTTATATAAAAAAATAACAATCTAGCATTGTTTGCATCCCATAGCTGAATTGCAAACTGATCACAGTAGAAACAAAGAAACATAGACCAGGACAGCAGAAAAAGACCCGAGGTCCAGCATGCTCCCTATAATCCCTGGAACCTTCCATGGAACCTATTGTTCCTCCAAGGTACTAACACTCCCCATCCTATCTCCATTCTCCGCCCTGGTCTTGTTACCCCAGGTGAACACTATTTCCTTCATTCTACCCAATGCCTGCTGGAATTCTCTGACTGTGTTTGCACCCACCACCTCGGCTGACAGACTGTTCCAAGGTTCCACCACCCTTTCCGTAAAAAAGTACTTCCTTATGTCCCTCCTGAACCTCCCTCCTGTTAATTTCTGCTCATGACCATGTGACCTGGAGTTGGTATTCAGGGTAAATAATTCCCCACAGTTTACCTTGTTATTTCCTTTACGGAACTTGAAGGTCTCTGTCATATCTCCCCGCTCCCTTCTAGTTTTCAGTAAGTACATATTTAGTGCCTTGATGCACTCCTCTTAGGATCTGCCCTGCTGGCCCTGAATCATTTTTGTTGCTCTGTGCTGCACTGTCTCCAACCTATGCTTATCCTTTCTGAGGTGAGGACTCCAGAACAGGGCGCAGTACTCCTGGTGAGGCCTTACCAGGAATCTGCATAGAGGACGTATTACCTCTTTCCTTCTGCTATCAGTGCCCCTCCCAATATATCCCAGCATCCTGTTAGCCTTGCTATAGACCTTGTTGCACTGGCTCATTTGTTTAAGGGAGTACTGATGATAACTCCTAGATCCTGTTCCTCTTCTGTAGTGCAAAGTCTCATCCCACCCATCCAGTACTCCATCTTGAGGTTCCTTTTCCCTAGGTTCATTACCTTGTACTTTTTGACATTGAAATTTAACTACCTGACCTTTGACCACCCCTCTAGTTTTTGTAGCTCCCTCTGCATATCCCTTATTCCCTCATCTCTATCTACCCTCCCACATAGTTTTGTATCATCTGTGAAGAGACACATCCTGCCCTGGATTACCTCACCGATGTCACTAATGAACATGTTGAAGAGGACAGATCCCTGTGGAACCCCACTCATAACCTCCCTTTCCTCTGATCTAAGTCCGTTAACTACCACCCTCTGCTGCCTCCCTTATAGCCAACTACCCACCTAGTTCACTATGGTTTTAGCTGCACCCAGGTCTTCTATCTTTTTGAGCAACCTTTTGTGCAATACTGAATCAAAAGCCTTGCTAAAGTTAAAGTACAGCAGATCCACAGCATGGCCCTTGTCTACTTCCTTGGTTATCCAGTCAAAAAAAAATAGGTTAGCCTGACAAGAGCTTCCTGCCATGAAACCATGTTGTTTATTATCCTGGAGCCCGTTACTATCTGGGTAGTCCATGAGGTCCTCCTTGATTACTGATTTCATCAGCTTCCCCATGAGGGAGTTCAGACTGACAGGCCTGTAGTTCCCTTGTTGCTCCCTACCCCCCCCCCACCATGAAATGGTACAACATCTGCCATTCTCAATTCCCTTGGAACTTCCCCGGACCTAAGTGGGCTGTTGAACAGCCAAGCCAGTGGTTCAGCCAGTTCTGCTGCTAATTCTCTAAGTATCCTTGAATGCAACCCATCTGGTCCTGGGGCCTTATCTTAAGCACTGCCAGCCCTTTCAGGACTGTCTCGCTAATAAGTACTGGCAGCCTCATTTCCAGGACTTCCTTAGCAGCTGCTTTGATGCTGCTTTCTAGCATGGACCCGCAGTCCTTCTTAGTGAATACTGAGCAAAAGTAGTCATTCAGGCCTTTTGCTCAGTCTCCTCTATCACCCTACCCCTGCTGCCTCCTTCCTGACTGACACAGTTAAATTACATCATTTACTAGTGTCAGTGGGAAAAAAGGAGGCAGCATTCTCAGTAGAGTGAGCATTTCTCTAACTACTGTACGTAGACTAAGGAGAGAGTTTTATGTTTAAAGACAGTCTTTTCGGGGATCTCCAGGGGAAGGTGACATTTTGGACTGGACTTGGGGCGGCTGCAGTGGCAGGCAGTTGGAGGGATGTGGCTGTTGTAATTTTAATGGACTAACATACAGTACAAGAAATACATTAGGGAAATAATACTTCTTAAAATCAAGAAGTGTTACACTTAGATGCATCTTCTTCTGTGGGACAAAGGACCATACCACAAACCACTTAACCACCAGGTATTTAGTATACAAAACTGCCCTGGACTGCTGCCCTGTACTGCTATTTGGCTCAGAGAGCTAGTTCAACTGTGACTAATGGACAGATGGGCAGACTGGATGGGCCTTGCAGTCCTTATCTGCTGTCAACTTCTATGTTTCTATGTTTCTATGACTACTTTATTGGCATTCTGCACTACTAAAATGATCAAAAGCATAGCTTCACATGTGTACTGGTAAAAAGGATACACGTTATGTCATGATTTTGATCATTTTGATAAAACACTACTGCAAATCAGCCATTAAAAAAAGAAGAGTACTGTATTGCAATGTATAGGGAGCTGTTCAGCTCTTGCTTCATTGAGGTCATTACGTCTTATATTTGGGGCCTTTTTGTAGAGCAGACAGAGTGGGTTTTTCAAAAAAGAGAGGGCTGCTATTTACATTTTTTTAAATGGTACAAAACTAAATTTATGCTTATTAAATAAATACATTTGTAAGGGCAGCAAGTGGAGTCCTCAGAAGTGGGGGAAAGAACATGGAGCTGGGGACAGGGTTTTCAATCCGAATGCAGGATTACTATTGTCTGGTACTGGTTGATATTGGGTGACAGCTTCTTCATGGGATTGGGTAGAATGGTTATGCCATTGCTACAGTGATGCTGCAACAGCGACACAATTACAGTGACTGAAATTCTGTGACTGCACTGTCAGCGAGCCGTTTGTGCCACCAACAGGTGTTTTACTTTGACAGGTTAGGTGTGGGGGATGACCAATTCGGTGGGTCTTGAGGGTCAACAGGTGGGTTGAGTCAGGGGGAAGAGGTGTTTGTGAGTTGGGCTGTGGGAGCGTTTTGTTGTGGAATCGGGAGTGTAGTGTCGACTGGGTTTGACTGTTGAGAGGGGTGCTACTAGTGCGGAAACTGCTGTGTGTATTTTTCTCCAGGGTATGTGCACCATGGAGTATGTTATATTAATTTATGGGGGAATGGGGGGCAGAGCCCCCCACATTTATAGTTCAACTGTGGTGTTTGTTTTGTCAGTGTTATATTCGTGGTATTTGTCACTGTGCAGGTGTTTCAGTTCAGTCAGCTGTCAGTGTAGGGGCTGTCGCAAGGATGTTGTCGATACAGAGTCCATCAGTACTTTTTTCTGTCAAACAGACTTGGTGGAACGTGTCAATCAAGTTGTACTGTTCAATGCAGTAGTGAAATTGGAATCCAATTCAGTGGTTCAGTATTTTTTATGGGTTGCTTAATGTGTTGTACTGCATTGATTAAAGTTTCCAGAGAGCTGCAAAGTAAGCTGAAACTGAACAACATCTAGGGACAAACTATTAGGAAACATTTATTAATTCATTGCAGTGAGCAGTGCACACATTAAGTAACTCATTGAAAAATGCTAAACCAGTGAGCTGGAGGAACAGTTTAGTGAGACTTGTGCTGTAGAGAAAGGAAGGAAGGAAGGAAGGAAGGAAGGAAGGAAGGAAGGAAGGAAGGAAGGAAGGAAGGAAGGAAGGAAGGAAGGAAGGAAAAAAAACAAGGAAAGCTGCACTTCAATAACACAATGTGCATTACTCAAGTCTATCCCATAAATGACATACAATAAATAAGCCATAAACAATGAAGTTGCACTTAACTTTTCTTTTCCCCATCCCAAAACATAGACATGAAATAAATATTGTGTAGAATACTTTAATATTAAGACTATCCCCAGAACGTTCATTAATAGCATTATATTGACCCACCTGAGTCCTCATACATATTAAACTGGTGTATTCTTTAAAAAACAAACCACTAATCACTAAGTTAAAATGCAGTGTGCTAAAATAACTTCTGTTAAAAATAAGAGCTATTCAGATAAAGAAATGCACAGCATACCACATTATTATTTCTCTCATAATGCAATAAATAAGTTTTTGAACTGTGGAGCTGAGGTTCACTATAGACTTAGTAAGCAAGCTATCTAGTATATGTGATGCTTGTATAAAGATATATCTAAAAAACTGCTTTCCTCTGTTACTGCCCCCCTTCGTGATAGGCTGCTCCATGCCTGCTTTCATTTCCCTGATGGCCCTCTTTTCTTCCCTATTTTTCTGTAGATAATTCTCCCATTCTCCCTCCCCCTGCTTTTTTTTGGTTTTATAGAAGGCCTTCATTTTGGCCCAAACCACTTCTCTGACCCTAGCTGAGAACCATAGTGGTCGCTCAAACCTGTTTTTTTTTTTAGATATTGTTCTTATGCTTGCCTTTGATGCATCGAAGATGCCTCCCTTTATTGCCACCCTCTCTCCTTCGACCCTCTTATATCCTACACCCATATTAACTTATCATTGACCAGTTCCCTCAACCTATCAAAGTCTGCCCTTCTAAAGACAAGATTCTTGATTGTGGGTTGCTGGCCCTGAGGGCCAATTCAAACTGCACAGAGTTGCGGTCACTGTTCCCTAGCAGCTCCCCTACTCCCATAACACCCACAGTCTCTGAGTTGATGAGCACCACATCAAGGACTGCATTCTGCTTGGTAGGTTCCTTAACAAGCTGCACCAGTAGACAGTCTTGGAAGGCATCCAGTAATGTCTGACTTCTGGCACTGTTGGCCACTGGGACTTCCCAATCAACATTATGCAGGTTCAGGTTACCCACCACCACTACATTCCCCTTTGCTGCCCCTCTTTTTAGTTCCTCCATCAGTTCTCTGACCCTTTCCTCCCCTTGCCTTGGAGGTGTATAGATCACCCCTAAGTGCACTTTCCTGCCTGAGACTGGCATGAGTCACACACATACTGACTCAGCTTCCCCACTGCTACCCCTAATACTCCCATCTTCTGCCACCACAATGCCCTCCTTAACAAAAATGGCAACTCCCCCCCACCAGTTCTTCTATCCCTCCTAAACATAGAATACCCAAGGACCATCATCTCCCAATCATTTTTATCTGTGGCTCACGTTTCCATGATCGTCACCAGGTCCACTTCACTGTCTACCATCAGCGCCTGGAGCTTGCTGAATTTGTTGCCTAGGCTTCTGGCAGTAAGACATACTCCCTCCATTTGACCCCTGCTCTAACTCTGCTACAGCCCTTTTGCTTTTCACATTTTTTTTCCTCCTTGTTTGTGCTTATGTCTTTTACTTTCCTCCTCACTAATGTTCCTCCCCTAGGTCCTGTAAACCCTATTGCATTCCCTGTACCTTCTTTGCAGTTACTGTCCCCTGGATGTGGAGGAATTACTGTATATTTTATTCATTGATTTATTTCTTTAAAAGTTTAACCAGGAAATACATACTGAGCTTATAACAGTTTGTTTCCAGATGTGTCCTGGGGGAGTGGGAATAAGGAGATAGCTAAACAATATAATTACTAAAATACAAGAAGGCAAATATAAGCAGAATTTTAAATATTAGAGGCAATTTAGTACTGAAATGCAATCAGTAAAATATAACAAACGATATATGTAGGAAGGAAAAGGAAGTGAAACAGTATGTACAGGTCAGTACTAGAGAAGGGGGTAGAATAGAACAACTAGTAGCAAGTAAGGAGGGCAAAGAAGAGGAAAGAGTCATGGACAATTGCAGGAAGGAGAACAAAAATCATAGGGAAGAGACTTTAAAGAGGAAGGAGAAGAGGCAGAATGAATAGAAAGGGGAAGAGAGGACCAAAGTTTAGGAAAGCGGTAAGAAACAGCAGATTGAACAACAGTAGATTTTCTAGAAGGAAGAGAGAGAGAGAGTGGGAGGTAGTGTTGCAGAGAGGGTAGGAGGAAGAAGAAGGAGGGGATAGAAGGGGTGTGAGATGTGAGGGAAGGGTGCCAAAACCAGAATTTGGATAAATAAAGAGACAATGGGAAAGAGTTTTATCTGGGCTCCCCTTCTGCTCACCATCCACTATGAATCCCTTAGACCTGGAATCCTCTACTGTCAGTTTAAATGTCTGCCTGAGTGCACTAGCCCTCTCTCTTGTCAGGTGAAGCCCATCACCCTTGAAGAGTCTCCTGTCCCAAAATCCTCCAGTCCCCAACAAAGTGTTACCTAATGCCCCGACACCACATCTTAAGTCAACTGTTAAACTCCTCTATTTCATTATTCCTAATTCTGTCCTGCCTTCCCTTCCTGCCCCACACAAGGAGGACCTTGGAAAAGGCCAGGGAGGCTGAGTGTGCTGCCAATCTGTGCACCAGTCTCTGGAAATTCCATGTCACTCTCTCTACCGACTGACTGGCCAGATTATTGGTACCCATGTGTACCAGCACCCCCAGACCCCCTTCACCATCCTCCCTATTCTGTCTAAATCCCAGTTGGCTGATGCACCAGGTAGGCATCAGCCCAATCCCATCCCATCTGACCCCTCCACATCACCCTGTCTTTTCCATGATCACTAGGACCTTTCTGTTAGTCTTGTTCCTCTAGGGTACCAATGTGATGTCCTGCCCTTTCCCCTTGACTGATCCAGAGTCCTCTGGTGGAGTCAGGAGCTCTGACGTCTTCCAGGGGGGTGAAGCAATTTGCTGTCTGGATCATACCTGGCCAGGCAACTTCCTTATGGCTGCCCCTTCCCCTCTGCACCCTGCCACCCTCCATCCCTCAGGACCAGTGGGTCTCTGGGGAGTGGGGGTGTAGGGGGTGAGCCCCTACTGAGCTGAGTGTGCAGCTGAGATATCTCTATCTTTGCTGCTACTAGATGAACATGGAAAGCAATAAAAAGGTTCTGGCACACTCAAAACTCATGAGAGGGACACATGTATAAATTAAAAATATTTTATTACACCATGCCAGAATAAAAACATCCAGCCTGACATGTTTCGGACTGACTACAAAGGATTGTAGAAAGGATTGTAGTCAGTCTGAAACATATCAGGCTGGATCTTTTTATTCCGTCACGGTGTAATAAAATAAATTATTTTTTAATTATACATGGATCCCTCTCATGAGTTTTGCATGTGCCAGAACCTTTTTGTTGCTTTCCTAGCCTTGTTGGTTCTTTGAGCACCACGTCCCAGTGCGCACTCATTTGGGAACATTACTAGATGAACATGGAGCTCTGCTGTGGTCCTGTAGAAGGGGCAGTGCCCCCTCCTCCAGCACACATCCCTGGTGAAGAGTGCCCCACAGTCCCCACAACTGAGCGCGTCACCCCTGAACCATATTCTATAAGGAACTGTATTGGCAAGAAAGAACCTTCCTTAATATCATTTAGTTTAGATTGCATATAAATGTGAGAAAACCAACCTTGAGAACTTAGAGAATAACAGCTGGTGGAATTAGTTCCTCACCACTAGAAACAAAATGTATAGAGTACTTCCTACACCTCCCTTACTCCCTTAACCTTATATCAATATATGTAAAGAAATATATAAATAGCTATTTCACCTGTAGCATATCTTATTATCCAAATCAACATTTACTTTTTAAGACTTACAAAACACTGCTATTCTGAAATTGTATTCCTGGTATTCCAGAAATCAGTGGATTCAGTGAAATCTATGTCAGCAATAAGACATGATGAGGTGTGCATCGAACAGATATTGCTGAACACCAAGAGACATAGTGAGGGTGCCTTCAGCCCCGGAAGTGCAGTAATATCTGTTCAATGCACACCCTGGAGCGCCTTATTGTGCTTATAAAATGGGCACCTTTTTTCTTCATTTTTTACTGTCATAAAAATCATGTTTCTTTATAGAAAAATCAGATTTGCTTATGCAGCTTTTATTATTTATTTAAATGTTGTTTACTGGGTGGACCCACTGAGACTAAGAAGTCCCTTTTTCAGGGGTGACCCCATAAAACAGTCCTTCCACCTACTAGATAATGATGTCATTATGCTGTTGATGTGCTGTGCAAAGTTTGTCATTTGCTAACATCTGTAGTGCTGGTATAGGAGCACTGCACCCAGGTCCCAGTGTATTGTGGATTTTCTTTTTTGGAATGGGACGTAGCTGCAGATGTTATCATGTAACAGAAGAGAGAAAGAGAGAGAGAGAGAGAGAAAGAAAACTGATTTTTTTTTTATGAAACCACAACCAATGGGAGCACAGCAGCACAGCAGGAGTGGACAGGGACTGCAGCAGGAGCAAGCAGAGACTTGGAGGAGTGATAACACGGCGCGAGGAGATATGGTTTTATTAGATATAAATTTAAATGCTTAGATTTACTTTGCTGAGCAATTACTGACCATTGTTCTGTTTGCCTAGTATATGGGCATGAGCAAGATTTTGTAAGCAAGACAGCGGGTACAGTCATGTATTGTACTTTAGCCATACTGCAATGTCAGGAGTTTTTAGCAGGTTAAAGAATTGGAGTAGTTAGAACTTTTAATCTGAATTTATGTGTAAAATATTTGCTTATGCCACAGTAGTTGTCACAACAATGGTTACTGGTGGCTGTTTGGTGACCGTTTCTCTCGCTAGTATACTAGGGAAAAAAAAAAGGCAGCATTGCAAAAGTCAGTGTTCTAACGGCACACTGATTTTTTTTTTTTTGCATTGCGGTCCTGCTTTTAAGTACTTGTTTTTACTGATGTATAAAATGGATCTGATGTACAGGTAAGAACCAATCAAAAAGTATGATTTCTGTCCCCATCTTATAAGAATTCAGTATTCTGCTACTACAGATTCTATCACAGAACCGGAACACAATGCCAGAATATTTACGACTTAGCAACAAACATCTGACAGAAATATTAAGCTAATGTAGCTTTTAAAAATTGAAAAACAATTGTCATTTTTTAAACCAGTAGAAATGAGCAACACAGAAAGCTCCTCAAACTACAGACAAGACCACAGCACCACATCATTGACAGGCTGCCACAGCAACAAAATAACTCCAAAAGATAGGGGAAAATAAAAAAATGTGCGACAGTTCAAAAAGATGTGATGTACTATTTAGGCCTAATAGATAGACTCAATTGTTTAACAGAAAAAACACCTACCAAAACAGATAAAATGTCCACAAATGACACATAGGTCCTCAAGATCAGACACCACAAAAGGCATATACATACAGTAAATGGTTAAAGATATAGTAATAAAATTAATCACGTCAGAGTTGGCAAATCACTAAAGAAATGTGGAGGTCCTCCTGACTCCGAACCAATATCTACCACACAAATGTTATACCTTCCTGGAGACCAAAGTGTACTCTTTCACAATCACCCAAATTCACATGAAGGAAGGCTTAGTTTAAATGTGAAAAATATTTTAAACAGCACTTATTTCTGGGAGCTCTTCACAAATACAAACACTCTGCTGTTGCCAAAATTACAGAAGCCAGTACAATTATTCGCATTACCCATGATACCTGAGCTGGGATGCAGTGTCTCATTTCCAGTGGAATTCTGCTTTCACTCATTTCCGTAACTGGGGGCACTGGAGAACTAAAAGTTTAAGGGTCACACAGTGAGTATTTGGCTCTGGTGGGGTAGTGTCCTGTGGCCTCCTGGTCCCAAGCCGGTGCTATAACCACTAGTCTACAGTCTTTTTTAATGATTTTAAACTTTCATGTTTTTTGGAATAAGGTTCTTTATGGGCTCAGAAAGGTTGACAGTATTCCTTTTATTTAGCTAGAACTTTGAATGGCTATGGAAACACAATAATCCTTCAGGCTGATTGCTTGCAAAATCAAGGATAATGCAACATATGTACCATAGTTAATTTATTTATTTAGCTTTTGCTAACCAGGTAAGTACACTAGACAAGACATTTGCCTATTTTCAGGGATGACCCGGGAGAGTACAATAAAATACAAGTTCATACGGAGGACAACATGATATAAGTTAGGCATTACACAGAAGCAGGAAGAACCAGATGAACATAACACAAGCAGTTAGTAAACACAGTTAGAATAGGAACAAAGAAAATATACATAGAGTCACCAAGACTATGAACAGTGTGTTATTCAATTCTATGCAGCTCAGAGCCCCAAAAGCAGAGCCGCTATAAGTGCTATACACTAGCAATTATTAAATAAATACACCAAGTGATAGTCAAAGAAGAGAAAGTTAAGCCACTTCCAAAATATAACTCAAATTAACATCCTTTTGGTTTTCTTATTAAATGTACTGGAACACCTACACATTGTAACATTTGCCTCTCTAAATGACATGTAGTAAACACAGATAAAATACAAATGAACAAATGAGTTTTTTTTAAAAGGCTGGATGTACACACGCATGCATGCTGGGACTGTGTTTGCATTCACCCAATTGTGTCAAATCAGCCATGTTGCTGTTTTGAAAGGATACTTCTGTTTGTACCAGAAAGTCATGATTTAAAGTAAAAAAAAAAAAAGTTGCAGATGCAATTTGCCCAATTTTTTCCTGCAATTACATCTTTTTGGGGATGTGACAATCGGATGACATGCAACCATTTAATCAATGGCCTAATAGCTTGGACACATTTCCAGTTTAAAAATAGTGGTGAACACAACAGGAATGACAGATACTTTTGAAAATCTTGCTTATCTTTTTCAACCCCGTTTCAGATGCGTTGACATGACTGTAGTGTATACCATAAATCATACCTCTGAGCTGTCACATATCGCAAGTGACAGCACTCATCTTACTCCTTTAGAGGCATATGTTCCACAGAAGAAGGTGTCATCCTGCACTTTTCACTGTGACCTGGAAGCAACAATAAGTATTAATATGTTACATATAGAATATTGTATGGGTGGGTGTGTGTAACCAGAATTTTACACATACCTGAGGTGTGGGATGCCACATAAACTGAGAGCAAAGCTAAAGGGGTTTATACAAGCATCCCACAGAGAGGGTGTGTGTAAAATTCTGGTTGCAACAAACCCACACATTATTTTAAATTGCCCTTTTTTTTTTTTTTTTGCATGATTTCTTTTCTCCCTGACAGTCCCAGGATCTGCCACTCCTTCAGGCAGCCATAGTCCCCTGACATTCTCTTACTACTCCTCCCCCTGGAGCCCCCTTCACCTCATATTGCAGCCTGACCCCCGGGGTAGCCTAGCATAACCCTTCGCCAGGTGAGTCCCCCTCCTCCGAGGGGGAAGGCACTGGTGGTGACACCCAGCACACTCTTCTTTCAGTCCCGGGGCACTGCTGAGGCAGGTGGAACTTCCACGGGAGGCCCTTCAGAGGCATCGATAGGCCGGCTGCTATCATCTGGCCAATCCTGGGCTGTTTTTCCATTTTCTGGTTCCTCTGTCTGTTGCGACGCTCATTCAGTGCTCCTGGTCTCCACCGGGGGCCACTGCAGAGTGAAGTGATCCCACTACCTACCCCAGGAGAGGAGAGCAGTCCTATGGATGCTCAATCCTCTCCTCCCCTGCCGATCCCCGGCACTTACATTGTCCTTAAAAAAAATCAAACAGTGAGAGAGTGCTAAATTGCTTTGTAACATAGCAAGAAAAGTTGATGTACATTGGAGCAATACCATAGGTGGAAACGCAACCCATGACCCAAAATGAAGTGGGCATTAATCTCCTAGTAATGCCTGCTTGCCATTGGGAGTGCACTTACTGAAAAACACACAGACAGAAACCAAAATAATCATTGCGTCTCTCACATCTGTTTGTGACTTTTTTTCTGTCTGTTCCTCCCTGTAGGTAGTGCTAGTACATGCAGTAGTACATCCCATAAGGGACAAATGGAGTGCTTCTCAATGTCCTACCCACTCACCTACCCATGGGACTTCAGAGAATACTGCAACCAATTTTACTACACTGAAATCATAGTGATTGAGCTACAAATACGGAGAGGGCATAGAGACACAGACTGAAAGAAAAACCCTGAACTTACCGCTAAGTGCAGTTGTGACTGGGTTATGTGGGTAGGGGAAATAAGTGAGCCAAGACTTCCAAAGTAAGGTTAACACACCTTTGCTAGGTGGGATGTTTATTTTCCAGATGGAGTCATTTTTTTGTAAAAAGGATATTTTATATACAAAAATAAAGATATACCACATTTGGCACAAGTCTTATGTAACCCCCCTGCAAATGGGGGTTCCCAAAAGACTTCCAGGAGCTTGCTTGAATGCTCCAAGCCTGAATGGTGTTTGGCATTTAAGCCATTTATCAGTGAGTGTTTTAGAGCCTCTGGTAACTGTCTCTTTAAGAGCTGTCTGCTTGCAGACATAATTAGTTTGTATGGGGGGACTGTGTGCTTCTCTGAGTACCACTCGAGCTGCTGCCAATTCACTTCATTTTTGCAGTCACTAGGAGTGCAAAGGGAACCTATCTGAAAGATGTAACTGTTTGCCAGAAATTATTTAGAGTAATAATGAAATTACAGTTTGTCTAACCTGCTTTCTTTGCAGTCAGAACTGTGTCTGCTAGTTCCCCATTCTAGTTTTGAACTGCTGAACTGGACCAATCAGTGTGGGGTAAGCTAGCTCTAAAATGGTGCCTTGACGAATCAGAACTTGGACTCATAATCTGAGCCAGCCACAAGAGGATTGTATGGGCAGTGACTCTGGGAGATGTAGTTTAGACTTCAGTGCCTTTTGGACCAACAGCAGCAGTCTATTGTGAGTGACAGCCAATCCAGTCAAGAACTGGGAGGAACTCAAAGGAAGTGCCGGTTTTGTTGGTTGGAGTTTCAGTTGAGCTTTGGCAGTGAAGAAGGAAGGGCCCTGTGCTTTTCAGTGTGCAGTTTTAGTCAAAAACGTGTGTAGGCCCAGAGTTCCGGTCTGCAGCTTGTGTAACAGCTTGTTAGGACTGAATCCGTCCTGTGAAAAGAATCAAAGGATCTCTGAAGAGTAGAAACCAGGCTCACCCTGGAGGAATTGCTGAAAATTGCACTCGGTCTGTCAGGAACTGAATCTGCTGTGTGTTCTCCCGGGTATTGTGCAGTAATTGCGATCGGGATACAGATGCAGCCTGCCTGGTATAGTGCTTTCTTTTATATGGATGTGTGAAGAGGTTTGTGTACCTCAAGTGAGCCCTGCTGACATTGAAGGACCCTATCTTATTTGGAGGTCGTGAGTACTAATTCAGGGTCACTCCCTGTTGAATTGCCACATTAAATCCAAATGGAATTACTGTACTGCTGACTGTTTAATTCTCCTTTCTCTGTGTGAAAGGCCCCTACCAGCTGCCATGGTTTGGACTAGCCACTAGGGCTTGGGTACCCAGGGACAGTAACTGATAGGGATAGGCCTGTGCACAGAGCCATAGGTAGATTATTAGAGTGATAAGCTAATTAACCTGATTTCCCTGTCCTTGTTATATCCCCTAAATAAATCAGAGCTGCTTGTTTTAGCAAAGTTATACTGCCTGAGGTATTTGTCTATGTTAAAAGTACTGTACTGTGATTGTTGCACTGTATCTCATTTCACAGGAGGTCCCAGTGCGGAACCAGACCTGGGGTAAGTGTATACTGTGAAGGTAATTCTGATATATTGTGTGGGCCACTAGTGGGAAGAAAGGGGGGTTGCAGTGTCCCAGAGGGCTGTGACCAAGTTAGTTTAACTATTGCAAACCCTGACCTCTGGGTGGAGGCACCCGCCATTGGATCCAGGCCCCTCAACCTGTTAGTGGCAAATCAGGCAGGGGTAGTAGCCCCTGGGATAGCGCCACCATAGGGGTTACACTTAAATTTCAGACTTAAATAACAAAAGAAAAACTGAAATAAACCAAAAGAAAACAGCCTTCCTGAGCTTTTAGAACTATCCTCCCCTGGTAGCTCTGCCACAGAGTAGAAAACCTTCTTGTCACAGTTTCTACAATCTTCTGTGTTTGAGATAACCTCTCCTCACGCACTCTCAGGCCTATCTGCTTTTTCTGTGAACTAGGGCTGCTTATATACAGATCTCTACAGCAGCATCAGGTCAGCTGATCTGCCCCTTTTCTAATTAATAGTCAATCCTTCTCTAATACAAACATTTTGGTAGATCAGCATGACTTCACATACAGATTTGAGACATCAAACAATAATGAGTCATTATTTCATGCAAACACTGTAGCAGAATACATTCAGAAATACATCTTAATTCTCTCTAGGCATGAAACTCCTCCCCTTTTCCAGTTGATTGATAACCGAGGAGTTTCTATATAACAGCCTCCACATGGGGCTGTTGACTTCTAAGAGCCCATTTTACATGATTGCTGTTTTCAGGTAAGAGCTCTCTTCATTTTCAGAGGCAAGGAGAAAAGAGAAATCACTCCTGTTTACTTCATTGCTGCACAGTCTTCTTTCTTTAGCTACTTTCTCATGTTTTATCCTTACTGAAAAATGTAACTGCATTTCTTTATGTTTAATTGCTTAGGCAACAAGTTTGTACCCAGTGTAGCCTTTCTGTTTATGCTGTCTTTTTACTGCCTGCACTGTTTCTTTGCACAGAGCACCCAGTGCTCGATGTATGCAGCTCTAGGGGAGGTGTTTTTATTTAGTGCTACCATTCTTTACACTCTGCCCAGGAAAAGACACTCTGTACTTTCTTTATGCAGGCATAGGCAGGGGATGAAAAGGAAATAAGAGGGACAGTCAAGGGAGCAGAAGATACCATTATGGGTGGCCTTCCCATAATGGTAGAGTTAGATGTATATAGTTTAGAAGACAGAAAATGTTGCTACTGTAGTAGACTTTATAGGGAAAGAATTATGCCAAAGCCTTCAAAATGGGGGTGGGGGTCAATCTATCACAGCAGTGCACGTAGCTGCCCTGCAGAACTCTGGCACTGGAGCGATCTCTGTGGCCATCCAGAGTAAGAGACAGAGACAGAAAAAATAGGAAGTAATCACTGTCTGCGTCACTTTCTCAGTGTCACTCTGCATTTCTGCAGAACAGTGGAGCGATCACTGTGGCCATCCAGAGGAACACACAGAGATTCTTTAAAGCCAGTAATGCATTGTGGGGACAGTATGAGTATTTGCATATTTGAGAACATTGACATGTAGAAGCAAGTGAGATGAAAGATGTGCAAATATTCATACTGTACCCACAATGCGTTAGTAAATCACAATTAAAAACAAACAAAACAAGTGAACAGCGCACTGTATAACTACACAGAGGTAAATGTTTTTATCTTTCTTTGTTATTTATCTCAAAACATAATGCTGCAAAGTGTATAAAAACAGAAGGAATAGTCAATGTGCATGTGTACAGCTGTACATTTACATAGCCTATGTTTTCAGTCAAAAGTGCTAACTTGAACAGCATATAATATTGTATTAAGAAATATTGTGAGTTGCTGTTCATTTGTTTCCCACATCTAATTCACTTGTAACAGTATTCACCTTGCACGTGCCATTTTACAAGTGCATTAATCCACTCCACAGTTGGGCTCTACTAGGGAATTAATGCCTGGTTGGTGGTTGGAGGCACTCGGACTGCGGCCTCATGCCCCAGCCCCCCAATCAGGTATTAATTCCCTAGTACAGCCCTCCTTTGTGTGGATTAATGATTACTTAGTGTTTTTATTTCAGTAAAGTTTAACATGAAAGTAAAACTTTCTCTTTGTTTTAAGTGAAGACCATTTATTTTTCAATGTGGTTTTTAAACATTAACTTGTTTTAGAAGAAACTTAACTTGAGCTAGATTGACAGCTACTGATTATAACTGCCCAGTTATAACCAAAAATATCAACTGGGCAGACATAATGCAGGATAAAACTCTTGTCATCTGTGTATAAAAAAAAATGACCAGTAATTATGTTCCATTAATAGTATACTTTATGGGCACCAAAATACTGTTTCCTATAGTTTGCAAAGCTGTGTTTCCATGATTGTGTATGTTGCCACATGTTTTATCTCCTTTTCGCACATTTTGAAGGACACTGTCACACATTTGGGTGATTAATAGTTGCAGGACATGCCATAAAAAATGAAAACCATACACATTTTAGCTTAAACAGATTTTAAAATTAAAGGAAATATGTAATTCTGGCAAACTGCATACAGAATGGTTTGGAAGCATCTGGTTCTGATAGTTCTGATTCAGCTATAGGCATATTTGCGTTCTCGATAGGTGTGGTTCCTAAAATTCTCATTTCAGATTCCGGGTAAGTTTTGTGTTAGCTGAGTACTAGTTAGCTTAGTTGAATTGAATTAGTGGTTATGTATTTTCTAATTTGTGTATAGCAGACTTGCATGAACAGGAGTCAGGATTCAGTTGAAGTATTAGCTCTTGACAAGTTTGATTGCAAAGCAATGCATCAAAGTAGACAGTCTGTATTGTATACTTGTTTGGGGATGTCTTCTTTTCATTGGTTGTCCAGTTTTCACCCATCCCCCCCAACCGGTTTCTGCTCTTTGAGACAATAAACGCACCAGTTTGGAATGTAAATGGCCACAGCCACATGTTTATTCAATTCAGTTCCTAATACAGACTAGACGTGCACTGAAGGGAGCCTCTCCAAGGTTCATGCCCCCCCTCCCTTCCCCACATGAAGGGAGGGACTACCACTCACTGCCTGCCCCTTCCCCTCGGCAAGGC
The DNA here is from genome assembly GCA_016271365.2 of Neoceratodus forsteri. Classification (NCBI taxonomy): domain Eukaryota; kingdom Metazoa; phylum Chordata; order Ceratodontiformes; family Ceratodontidae; genus Neoceratodus; species Neoceratodus forsteri. The sequence goes on from CM028130.1 coordinate 869,610,957, forward strand.
AGCAGGCTTCTGGCTTATTCATGGAGTCAGACCATCAGGGTGGGAGACCTAGTGCCATCCATGATGGGTGCAGCCCTCTGCCTTCCATCCCCATGTCTGATACAGGAGTTTGCAAACCTCCACCATCAGAAACCCACCCTCAGGGGCCCAACGGGGTGGACCCCCCCTGCAAGCCCAGCGCACCCCAGGGGTATTTGCCCAGTGACCTCAGCCTTTCCATGCTGGGTGCAGGCCAGGGTCTCCCTGAGATTGCCCATACAAAAGGCATTTATTCCATGCTGGGCAAAGGAGGCCCTCCCTTTTCCCCCACTTCCAAGCTGGGCTAACCCGGCTCTCTCATAGGCAACTTTGGAGAAATTCCCTATACACCACAGACCTGATCTGTGATCTAATCAGGTCTTCAACAGCACATCACGTTCCCTTCCCTTATCTCCCAGGCCCCATACCCCCTCAACAGGTCCTTCCTCGGATACCCGGGCCCCTTCCCCCATCTCACTTAATAAATGGGTTAAAACAATTTGAATGCCTGTGTAAAATAGATTAATTCCCATGTCAGACAAATGTATCCTATCCGATCGGTACAGTTCCTTTGACTTCAGTGTAATGTGGTCGTGCTTAACAACCTCTCCAGGTAGTCAGCCCATGAAGGTCACCATGTCACCATTAATCTTCATCTGTGTTCTGTCCAGCCCCTTGCCTTTGGACTTTCCCATTCATTGCCACCTCAATATAATATGCTACCATATTATTCTGGTCCCTGGCATGCTATGCTGGATGGTGGCTACGTCCTTCATGGCATGCAGTAATGCAATGGACTTCATTGCACCCAAGTCATTTCCTCCCAGGTGAATGACCAAGATATCTGGATGTGCTTCCCTCCAACACTGTTCCCTCAACTTGGGAACCAGCTGATCCCAGTGCATACCCCTGTGCCCCATCCATTGCACCTCAATGGGTATATGGCTGAAGCTCAGGACTGGTGCCCCAGCCCAGAACCGCTCCCAAGCCACCACCTAGTGGATGAGAGTGCCCACATATCCACACCCATTTACTAGTTCTCCTACAATCTGTTTAATAGAACAAAATATGTTAAAGCATGTGGGGACATATATCCCTTACACTGCTCAGAGCACCGGCATTATGGCGCCGTGTAATCAGGGCAACAAATGTGGGATTCGCTGTCCCCTCCCCAAGGTTCGCCCCCCTGGATGAGGAAGCCTTCAGTTGGGGGTGTGTGGAGGGCCCAGCCCCCCACAAAAAAGCAATTGGCAACATTCCCAATTGGCACTCTAATTGCCCAGCACCGGAATGCTGGCACATTCCGATGGTGGAACTGATGTATATACCTTCTGACTGCCTGTGACTTCCATCTTCTTAGACCCTTAATCTCTGCCTGTGCCATACCCTTGTTTGCCGACCAAGTGACTGCCCCTATCCACAGTGAATGAGTCCCGTAATCCCCTGGCTCCTTCCCCACTGCCTGTAATGCTTTCTTAAACATCCTTGTAAACTGAAACTGTCAGTGGTGTCCTATCCCTGTGCCTGAAGTAAGCCACCTTGTTCTGTGTCCCCATCTCATACTTAACTAACACGCTTTCTGATCTTCCAAGCCCATCCCCGGTTACAATGTGTTACTCATGTCCCCCTGCCCGTTGGTCAGTTTTAATCTCTGGATCCACACCAGAGCACCACTCCTGGACAACACCAAGTCTCCTGTATGCAAGTCCCTCCTGGTAGGGTTCTGTCTGTGGGCTGCCATGACCTCTGAGACCCAAAAGGCCCCACAGTAAGCCAACAAAAATGCTGCCCTGAACAATCATGACTCCTACTGGCCCATGCAGAGCATTGGTAAAACCCCTACCATGTGTTCCAAAGTCCGTGGCCTCAACAGTCTTCTTTTATCTGGGACTCTAGGCTGCAACTTGCCCCATCCCTTCAGTAATCTTCTGACCCTGAATGCCTGAGTATAATCCTCCAGCCACAATGCCCTGCTAAACCAACCTACCCTCGACAGGTGGCGGCTCGCCGCCCCTGCTGAACTGCCCTCATTCTTAAGCACCACCACAAACCAGCACAGCTGCCTCTCTGGGAGAGACCAAGACTCTGCCCAGCTGTGGGATATCCGGATCCTCATGAACTCCTCTACTCTTCTCTTGTATGTTTTCTGGCTGCTGGGTGCTGGGCGCCAGAGACTGACACATCAATGCCCAGTCTTCAAGACCCCCAGGTTCCACAAGAATTGAAGGATCTCCACCGAGTTGTCATCTGCTCTGGGTGCCAGGGTCCTGATATGCTTCCACTGTAAACAAGAGGTACCAGGTGAATATAGCGCGGATAACACCGCTCATGAAATACAGTATTGTAAGAAGCACAAACGGTTCTACAGTGACAGGAATTTTTAGAGTGTGTGGTAAGAACCACTACCCTGTCACTGTAGTCTGCCAGTAAGGAAAGTGAAGGATGCCACTGGGGCAGTGCCTGGCAGAGCTGCTCCCATGGTGGAGTAGCTAGAGCACCTGCCTCTGGTGGCATCAGGGACCTGGGGCTGTAGTTCGATTCTTCCCAGGTCCCACTCTGCTGTGGCTTTCTTTGCTTGCAAAAAGCAAAATGTTTCCAGACCAAGTCCCCCCCTCACGATGTCCATGATCCCCCGGAGTCGATTATAATTAGTTCAGGGGGTGTGGGGGGCAAAGCCCCCTCATGTCAGGGGATGCAGGGAGCTCTAGCCCTCACAAAAACTGTTATTCCTCTAGGGTGCCCTGTCCTTGCGGTGGTCAGTGTGTTGTGCTGACATTGTTTTGACAGACGCTGCTTTGCGTGTGGCATTGTTGTGGTGCGTGGTTTTGACCGCGACATTATGACCCCATGCTCAAACAAGATAAAGCATCAGCTACACCGTTGCATTCCCCAGCACATGCAGGACCCTAAACTGTATGTTATTCAGTAAACACTTTAACACAAAGACCCAGAGCAGATCCCCAATTGGCCCAAACACTCCCCACCTGCTGACTGATTATACAGTATGTACTACCCCTGTGTTGTCTGACCTAAATAGTACCTTCCTATCCCTCAGTTTCCTTCCCAACACTACCAGGGCTACCACTATTAGAAATGAATTCCAAGAATGTAATGTTCTTGGTTAAGCCCTGATCATCCCACGGTGCTGGCTATGTCCCCGCTAGCCAAGCTCCTTGCAAATACACCTCAAACCCCTGGCTCCCTGAGGCATCTGTAAAGAGTTACAGGTCTGCGTTAGACACCTCCTCCTCAGGTCATGCTGTAACCCCATTAAATTTCTCCAGAAAGGTGGACCAAACTGTCAAGTCCTCCTTCACTGCTCGAGGGGTTCTAATCCTGTGGTGAGGCCGGCAGATCCCAGCTGTCACCTTTGCCAAATGCTGCACAAAGGCATGCCCCATCTGTATGGTCCTGCATGCAAAATTCAGATGACCTAATAGCTGTTGGACCTGCCGCAATGTCAACTTTTTCACCTGCCTTGCTTGACCCACCATCAGGCATAGGGCATCAACCTTGTCCACTGGCAGCCTACACACCATGTCCTCTGAGTCAATTTCTATCCCCAGGAAACACAATACCATTGTTGGGCCTACCGTCTTGTCCTTGGCTAGGGGCACACCAAATCTGTGGCAGACCTCTTGCAGTCCCTGTAGCATCTGCCCACAAGTATCACTCCCTTGGGGTCCGATGACCAAAAAAAATCATCCAAGTAATGGACATTTCCCCCTCCTGGGTTCATCTGTTCCACCACCACCCACTGTAAAATGGTACTAAAGTAGGCACACGTGATGGTTCACCCCATCGGCATGTATTTGTCTACATAAAGGACAGAGCAAGGAGCAAGATTAACAGAGCAAAGAGAAAATTAAGGCTTCTTTTGGCTAAGCAGAGTTACTGCTGTGTTACTATTTTGTTTTGTGCTTACAGGTTGTGCTTACAGATTTTATTACTGTTTTATGCTTACAGGTTGAGCAGTTTGCCGCTTTATTTTTCTGTGATTGAAATTGTTTTTTGCAGTGTATATTTTCTTTTAAATTGTTGTGCAGGTTGTCTTGCTGAAAGGAAAGAAAACACTCACCAGGGTGGTGGGTCAGAGCTTTAGCTGATTGTTTCTGGAAGGCACAGGCTTGGTCCCACCCACCCTGCCATACAATCCACCCCAAGTGCATCACTTGCTTTATGCCTGAGGTTCTGACATCATTTGCACAAAAGGGCAAAGGACATACACCTGTCATAACCTTAACAGCCCAGCACACTGCATAGGATGTATGCACACACTCACACACACTAACAAAAAAAAAAAGAACCTAAACAGGAAGGGAGAGAGACATGTTGGAAGTGGTGCAATTCACAGGCTGTGGGGCGACAGTCTTTTAGGAGATGTCCTGTAAGCTGCGATGCTGCCCTATTTGCAGGCACCTTTCTGGTCTGAGGGAGGAGGTTGTCATCTCCAGGCCAACCTGGCAAGGATTTGGGAAACCTCCTCCCCCACACAGGGACCACCAGGGTCATTGCCACTGCCTCAGAGGTTGCCAAGAAAGAGGAGCAGTTGGACCATGGTGGGCTCAGGGAAGGCGAGGGTGATGGATCAGAGGTGCATCCCTCCAGTTGTACCTCTACACATTTCATATGCTGTTCTGGCAGAGTGTGGTTCCCCTATGAAGGCACCCGCAGTGGAGACCAAAGAGGATGTTGGGAACCTCCACAAAGGAGACCCAGAGGAGGGTGGCACAAGACCCCAGAGAGGAAGGAAGGAAACAATTCCTGGTGGGGATCTCAGTCATTAGGAGGGTAGAACTGTGGGGTGGAGGGGAGAGGGAGGTAAGGTGCTTGCCTGGTGCCATGGCTGGGAGGGACAGGATGTGAATCCTCAGGATCACAGGAGCAGTGGCACGGGAGAGGGAGCTGGATGTCATTGTCCACCTAGGGACAAATAACCTGGCTGGGAATGGGATCAGAGCAGTGCAGGAGGAGTTTGTAGACTGGGGAGAGTCCTTAGACAAGTAGTATGCACGATAACCTTCTCAGAGGTTCTGCCTGTGTATGGCATGGGTGAGGCAAGGGTACTCTGCACCATGGGATTCAATGAATGATTGAAAAACTGGTGTGGGGCACAGGGTTTTGGCTTCACTGGGGACTGAGGGTCAACCTGGAGGGATGCAGGCCTGTACTGGTGCAATGGTCTGCATCTGTCTGGGAGGGGAAACAGGATCCTCTGTGACAGGTTTAAATGCTTCATCGGCAAGCATTTAAACTAGCCAAGGGGGGAAGCACTGAAAAGAAGCGTGGAAATCCCAAGCCCCCCTCCCACACAAAACAGGGAAATTAGTGAGGTAAACACTAAGGTAAAGAAGCCTAAAGGGAGCAGGACAGGGGTCAATGGAGAAAAAGGCAAAAACAGTAAGAACAGGGATGGGGCAAAAAGGGGTACAGCTATCAAAAATGGAGGGCAATGAGTACTAATGCACATAGCCTGAGTAACAAGCTCCCTGAATTAGTAGCTTTGATGGAAGAGGGACATCTGGATATTGTGGCAGTCACAGAAACATGGTACACAGAGAACCATGACTGGGAAGTCAACATACCAGAGTACACAATATACAGGAGGGACAGGGAGGGTAAAAGAGGAGGAGGGGGTAGCTTTCTGCATAAGGGAAGGGATCAGAGCAATTGAACTAAAGGTAAACAGGGAGGAGAGGAGGCACTGTGGGTCACCCTGGAGACAGGAAATGGCACCACAATCCGTACGGGGGTTGTATACAGACCCCTGTCACAGGGGGAAGAAATGGACAAGGAAATGATAGAAAGCATCCTTAGAATGGCAGAAAAGAGGGAGATATTGTTGACGGGGGTACCTGAATATGCCAGATGTTAACTGGAGCATCTTTGCTACAACCATATCAAAGAGCAGGGTAATTCTCAGTGCCCTACAGGTGGCATGCCTGAGACAGCTAATGTTGGAACCCACTCGGGAGGGAGCAATCTTAGACATGATACTCTCAAACAAGGACAGAGAGAGGATCTCCAGTTTAGAAGTGGAAGCCATCTGGGAACAAGCTAGCACCAAACAGTGTGGTTCACGATAAACACAGCCGTAGAGTCAAGTCACAGAAAGGTGAGGGTATTGGACTTTAGGAGGGCTGACTTTGGCAAAATGGGGGAGTGCCTCAGAAAAGCACTAGCAAACGGCAAGAAGGTGGGGTGGAGGAACAATGGGGAAAAATCAAAGCTGCCATCACAGAGGCAACAAGCCTTTGGGTGAAGCAAATAAAGAAAACAAAATGAAGGAAAAAAACACTATGGTTCTCAAAAGAGGTGGCAGGGAAGGTTAGGGAGAAAAAGATAGCATTAAGGAAATATAAGGAAACACAGAAGAAGCAGGACAGAGAACTGCACCAGTTAAAGCAGAAGGAAGCGAGGAAGGCAGTCATAATAGCAAAGGCCCAAACTGAAGAAAAGATAGTCAACTCAGTTAAGAAGGAGGATAAAATATTTTATAGGTACATTAGGGAACAAAGAAAGACAAGGGCAGGGAAAGTGAGGCTTAATAAAGTGGAGGAGGGTGGGCAGAGGGTGACAGTGACAAAGCAGAGATACTAAATGATTACTTCTGCTCAGTATTCACAAAAGAAGAGTAGGGGGAGGTACCTAAACCAAATAATAGAAGCACACTGGATAGGGGGGTCGATACCAGTCCATTCACAGAAGAAAGGGTCCTGAAAGAACTCCTAAAACTCAAGGTGAACAAAGCAATGGGGCCTGATGAGATTCATCACAGAATTCTAAAAGAACTAAGGGGATAACTAGTGGCACCACTGACTACCATTTTTAACAAATCATGGGAAGAGGGTGTGGTACCTGAGGACTGGAGGAGGGCGGATGTGATTCCCGTTCACAAAAGTGGGAGCAAGGTAGAGGCAGGAAACTACAAACCTCTTAGTTTGACCTCAGTGGTAGGGAAAATGATGGAATCACTTCTGAAGTAAATAATTATTGAGTACCTAGATGTCAGCAGGGCACAGGACCCAAGGCAGCATGGATTCACAGTGGGAAGGTCATGTCTGATGAATCTAATAGATTTCTTTGACTGGGTGACCAAAGTAGTAGACCAGGGAGGGGCTGTGGTCATGGCCTACCTAGATTTTAGCAAGGCATTTGACACAGTCCAACACAAAAGATTAATAAACAAGTTAGCCAGTCTGGGAGTGGGTCCCAGGGTGGTAACCTGGGTAAAAAAATTGGCTGGACAACAGGACACAGAAGGTAATAGTAAATAGAGTCCACTCCGAAGAAGGGGGGTTACTAGCGGGGTACCGCAGGGTTCAGTCACAAGTGACGGAATGGTTTGAAAAGTGGTAGGACCCAATATGTAAGAGGTAAATTTTCCCCTATTAAATACATTAACATGATTGCAACAACTGATAAGGCCACTTATGAAAGTGGTAGGGCCATGGCCCAAGTGCCCCCACCCCCGTTCCGGCATCTATGGATTCAGTACTGGGTCCGGTCCTCTTTACTGTCTTTATAGGTGACATTGCAGAGGGACTGGAAGGAAAAGTATGCCTCTTTGCTGATGACATAAAGATCTGCAACAGGGTTGATACACAAGGGGGGTTGTAAAGGATGAGAAGGGACTTGGCAAGGTTGGAGAAATGATCAAAAGTATGGCAGCTTAGATTCAATGCAAAGAAATGCAAAGTAATGCACCTGGGAAACAAAAACCCAAGGGAAGAGTACACAATGGTGGGGGGGAGGTATTAATGACAACAAAAATGGAAAGGGACCTGGGGGTAGTCATATCAGATTACCTCAACGTAGGCAAGCAATGTGAGAAGGCAGTAAGGAGGGCTGGGGGATACAGGGATGCATAGGGAGAGACAACACAGTAGAAAGCAGGAAGTTTTTATCCCTCTGTACAGACAGTTGGTGAGACCCCATCTTGAGTACTGCGTGCAGTTCTGGAGACCCCATCTTCGCAAGGACATAGACAGGATGGAGGCAGTCCAGAGAAGGGCAATTAAAATGGTGCAGAATCTGAGCCAGAAGCCATATGAAGAGAGTCTAAAAGAGCTTAATATGTATACCCTCAAGGAAAGAAGGGAGAGGGGGAACATGATAGAAACTTTCAAGTACCTCAAGGGAATCATCAAAGTCCAAGAGGCTAGCATCTTTCAGAAAAAGAGATGAGCAAGAACAAGGGGGCACAATTTGAATATAGAGGGGGGATGGCTCAAAGGTAATGTGAGGAAGTATTTTTTCACAAAATAGGTGGTGCATGCATGGAATAGCCTTCCCGAGGAGGTCATGGGGTCAAAAACAGTGAGGGAACTTAAGAATGCATGGGGCAGACATAAGGCAATTCTAGTGGGAAGTGGGAGGTAGGAGGAAGTAGGATGTTGGTAAAACTAGGATCTGCAGCTTATCCAGCAGGTAGGGAAATGGGCAGACTGGGTGGGCCAAGTGGTCCTTATCTGCCGTCAAAGTCTGTGTTTCTATGCTTCTATATGCCCCATCCACTTTCAACCCCAGAAAATTGTAGTCTGCTGGGTGGACCGGAGGTAACCAAAAGGCAGACTCGATATCCGCCTTTGCCATATGCGTTCCCTGGCCAAACCTTGCCACCTCACTCATGGCCTTGTCAAATGATGCATAGTGAACTGAGGTCAAGGCCAGGTCTATGAAATCATTCACCAATCCCCCTTCTGGGAATGATAGGTGAGTGATCATCCGAAACTCCCCTGGAGTACTTTCGGTACCACCCCCACTGGCGAAATCTTAAAATTCTCTAATGGAGGCTGCTAGAACGGACCTGCGATCTTTCCCAGCCACCTCTACTGCTCTATCTTTTCTCGAACTACCTTTCACTTTTCCCTCACCAGTTTCAAACTGGGGGCTTCAAAGCTCCAGCGAGGACCTGTGTATGGGATTCTAAACCCCTCTGTAAACCTTTCTAATAATACAAATGTATCCTCCCTGATGGGGTATCTCTCTAACCACCCCTTCAATTCATTTGCCTTTATCAGTGTTTCCACCTGATCCAGGGAACCCTTTTCTGGCAGATCCCCCTTTTTGTCTGGTATAACTCCAGCCTGCCCCCCCCCCCCCAGGTTATTGAGTAAATGGGTGAGGCCTCTCGCATGCCAGGCACTCATGGTGATTGCACTTCGCCTGTGAGCATGTCCCCTGTTAAAATGGTAGCACTGGTTCCCACGCTGCTTGACTTACCTGGCTCCTTACCCCCCACTGTCCCCTCCACTGGGAGGCCACAATCCATTTGTTGGATGTATGCCTTATCGGTGATGACATCCACTCACAGTGGCATGTTGACTTGATCCCATTCCTACCCTGGATTCTAGTGTAACCACAAATGAAAAACCTCATCATATTGAAGCCAAGCCGAGCACCCCACCAGGCTGCATGCACTCTCATGACCCTCACCCAATGACTGAGAAGGCCACAGTTGAGCTCTGGCTTCTCCCAACATAAGACATACATGTATGTCAAGTGCCCTGCTGACCAGTTCTCAAACTTCTTTTCCACCTATGGTTTCTTTTCTTTGCCCTTCTCTTTTTTTGTCCCCTTCCCTCTTTCCGTCCTCTTCTCCCCTATGCAATAAGCTAAAAATGTCAACAAAGTCCCTCCTGCATATTGCTGCCCTTGTCTCATCTGACAAATGGGCTCCCACCTCCTCTTCCACGATGGAGTATGGATGCTTATGTAACCCCCGGACCACTGCCTTTTTGCAAAACGGCAGGTGGCATGCTGTTGAAGCTGACAGTAGTACCTGGTGGGGACTGGGTTCGGGAGGATTAGGTTACTCGGCACAGGGGGCCTAGATTTAGCTACTCTGCACAGGGGCACCCAAGTAAATCCGAACACAGGAAGCAATAACTGTAATGTCCAGAACCAGGAATAGGATTCTACAGTGTGGCTTTTATTCATATCAAGCTGAACAAACAAAGCATAGATGGACCCCCAAGGGCTACATTCCTGGTGATGCAGATTAGAGACAACAGAACACTTCTTCACTATTTCCAGCCCTCAGGCTCTGAACCCACCAGGCACACAGCCCGGACTTGCATGCAGCTTTGGGTACACAGCCCAACTTGTACACTACTTGGGTTTTCCACACTGGCCTGGCTCCCCCGCCGGCCACTTGATCTGCAGTCCATTTTGGGAAATGAACCAGTTTTCCTGTTGGTGGCTCCCCAAACCACCTTAGAGCCTTTGACTCCTAGAGAATTTTCCTTCCAATCCCGTCTGGGTACTTCCCTCATCACTGGCCAAGTGCATGAGGCAAAGTAAAATCCATAGAGCAAATCCATAGAGGTGGACCTGGTCACTAAAGATGGGGGCGGTCTCCCAACTCCAGTTCCCACAATCCATACCCAGCCATTTCTCTGGAAACTAAACTACTCTTTTCTGAAAGCTTGGCAATGTAGATTACTGGGTAGATGTATGTCACATCTCCTCTACATGTCTTAACTTTCCCTTACAGTATGTGCTGGACTTTAACATACTTTTACTTTTGGCTAAGCCTATTACTCTAGGCCTCCCACTACTTCAGTAGTCCAATCCCCACTATCACACTAGTCCCAGGGTGAAAACATGGGCCCTTTAAAAAGAGCAGAAACTCACCCTCCAGTTGCAGGTGCCCCACAGGCGATTCACGAAATCTTCTTGTTTCCCAAACTCTTGAACCAAATAAGGCATCTTCTTCACTAGTAGCAGCCAGGGGGTTGCCCCTGGAATATGCAGGCTAAACCTTCCTGCCCCATCCCCTCAGGGATGGGGCACTGTGACTCAATTCAGCAGTCTCCACCATTTTAAAACTAGCTTCTGTGTCTCTCTTTAGGTGGAAACACACACCTTATTCCTAAATGTAGCCCTATGTCAGGGCTGAGGCTCCAAGAGCCTAACACAGAGCTGCTGTGCTCCTTTCACAGCAAGCTCCAAACTCCAACTGACCTACAGACTACTGTTCAAACCTCCCAACATTCTACTCCAACTCCCTGCTGCAGATTCCATTGTGGTTCAAGCAGCTGCGCTAGTTCTATGGTGATGTCATCCCTCAGTCTCAGCTGAGACTGAGAACAGAGTGAGACAGTGTGAAATCCATTTAACTGGGGTTTCACAAGCTGCCTTCCCTGCCTACCACTAGGTCTTACTGGGATTCTAGTAACCCCAGGTAACAAGGGGGTTACACTTATGCATTGCTTCCTTTTCCCCCCCGCAGCCTCTGCGCTGCCTCCCTTTCCAGGGTCTGCCAAGATGGTAGCCAGGTTCTTCGATGCCCCTAGCACCTCATCCATCTTGCTGCCCCCTGACCTGTTCTTTTACACCCCCTTCCTCCTCTGAATCAGAGAACACTACTGGCCTCCTTGGTTGTTGACCTCATCCCCCAGTGGGCTCTGTCTCCAATTCACTGCTTGTATCTGTCAGCAGCCAGACCCTGTTAAACCTTGAGGGAGCCGGCTGAGGGCAGTTGCCTCTAGGCCTCTTTCCTGGGGCCCATGGCTCACCTCGATCATCATGACGATGACTCGCACCCCTTTGGGCTTCTTGGTCAACGGGGTTTCTGGGTCAGGCCAGCCCATCAGGCCTGGAGGCAATCGCATCAGGCAATTGCCTTGGGGCCTCTTTCCCTTTCCAGGGGCCCATGGCTCTCCCCAGTCATTGTCTGAGGATGACCCATACCCCCTTCTGGGATTCTTGGGCATGGAAGGCTCTGGCCATGGCTGGACCCTGCCAGGCCTGCGAAGCCCCAACAGAGATCGATGGCCTCTGGGCATTTTCCCCTGTCCAGGCCCTCGAGGCTCCCCCCGTCCTTGTCCAGGAATGACTCATACCAGCCCTTGGGCTTCTTAGGTATCGGGTGCCTTGGATGGCGTGACCCCACTGGAACTGCGGGCCAGGGGGGAACATCAGTATCACTGATTTTCCCCCTTGGGAGCTTTCCCCGGATGAGGTATCACCCTGCACCCCTGACTTGGCTCTTTCCTCTTGGCTTCCCATCAGCCGTGTTCCCTGGGGGTTCCCCCTCAGGATCCTTGGGCTTATGCCCTCCTCTGAGCTGCTTCCCCCCCCCCCATTAGGGATCATTGGAAGTCCTGCTAATACTTGCAAATGGTCCCTACTGTCTCTATTTGCCATATTTTTCTTACCTCTAGGCTGTGCCTTTTGCTGTTGTTTCTGGTCATTGCGGCCCTCTGATGGTCCTCTGGTGTGTCCAGATATGCCTGTAGACAGGCCAATCCATGCTTCTTTTGCCATCTTCTCGAGTTGCGACAGCAGTGCTTTCTGGCTTCAGCTCAGTCAGCGGCCCCTGCATGCCAGCCCCCTTTTAATACTTTGGGCCCAATAACCTCCGACTTTTTTTTTTTTATACCTGTGACTTAGCCCTCGGACCTCTAAGCCTTACTGATCACCCCTCTTCTCTTCTGACCCTAATGGTCAATCCTTGGAGTTATTAATCTGCCCTAAATTCCCTGAGCAAGTATCCAGATGTGGGCTCCTCAGCTGTGCCTATATGCTGTTCTGTGCTTCCTGCACTGTGCTCCTGGCTCTAAGTACCTTCTTTCTTCTTTTTTTCTTTCCTCTTCTCTTCTGGCACCCTTAAGCCACCCTTTTCCTGGGTCCTTTGCTATTCTTTCAATTGAGCCCTTTCTGGCACACCTCAGGCCACCCCTTGCTCCTGTGAGGCTTCAACTGCTGCCAGCGCCTGGGCCTTCCTTTCCTCAAGGGCCCCCATTCTGCTGTTGGTCCTGGTGTTTTTGTCCCTCCCTGAAAACCCCACTTTCACAAACTTATTGACCCCAAAGCTGCCCAAGCCCAGTAAGTAGCCAGTCTACCTGATTAATATTTTTTCCCGACTACTGTTGGTCGGCTGGTCTTCTCCTAGGCCATGCTCTGAGCCCTCACTTTTTCCTCCCCTCTGGCTCCCTGCTCCTCAAGCCCTTGTGGTCGCTTTTCCCCAGCTCCCTGTTCCCATCCTCTGAAGCTCGCGCCCAAGCTCCTGAACTGTCTGACGGCAACCGGTCCCGTTTTGGACTTACTACCACGCCATTGCACATGGCCTCTAGGCCTCTCCACCTGCTGCTGTTGCCATTCACCTTGCCTCAGAAGGTGCAGGGAAAAGAGACTGCAGCTTGCCTTGCAGTTCCTTAAACCATCTCTGCACCACTCCACCACCAGCTGCTGGCCACCCAATCCCAAACCTGGGCCACCCGAACCACCCCCCCGATCACCCCCCCTTGTCAATGGGGTCTCCGACCACTAGCCACCTGGACTCCAGGTGATGGAATGGCTGGGGTGGGCTCAATTGGTCTTGGGTGATCCCGATCCCATCTGCCATCTCATGGGCATAATTTTGCTATCGGTGGGGGCGGACACCAATCCCCCTTCCCCCGTCAAGGCCTCGGAGAAGGCCCATCATTTTCACTGGTAATCAGGGAATACAAAAGAGCTAGGCATTTGGGAACTTGACACTTTGAACTAGGAGCCACAGTACTGTACCAGGAGGAGATTGTTTTCCTGTTAATTAGTCATCTGAAAGATGTAAAGACAGCAAATCATATCTAGTGAGCAAAACTGGGAATCATTGGTGATACTGTCTTGGTTGCAGTCTCTCTTCAAAAGGAAAGTGGCTCAATGAAAAACCTGGGTCCACATTATCAAGGGCCAATTTCTGCCACAAGTTCTGGGTGCATCAAGTATATAGTACATTGGGCTTGTGACAAAAAAAAGTATTTTCCATCCCATGCAAAATATTGGCACCCACCAGACCACTTTTTTTTGGTCAAGTGTACATCAATGCTGGGGTCTTTCATGAGCAGCTTACAGCAAATTTTTGCTGCCGTAATGGAAGTCAAAATGTTGCAACTGCATCTGAGATTATAAAATAGGTGAAGTAGCAGCATTAGACCTTGGTGCAGCTGTGGTGTCCCAATGGTTTGATGCAGGTCTTGATGCAGGCCCTGCATCAACTTTTGAAAATACAGACTCTGGTCTCAGATCATTTTTTCCTTATTAGAAAACATGCTTATGTCATCATGAGCCCTGTTTACAGTCACAATTGATGTTTCTAAGTGGCAGTAATGACCACTTAGTGACACTGGCAGCTTTTCGACCCCATTGGGCTGTGCGACCCTGTTGTTCTATATACACTGGATGGCACAGTCCTTCAGCTTTAGCTTATTCAGCTCCAAAGCACCCTGCAATTGTGCAGGGAAGGGGGCTCTGTGGACATGCAAATGTCCTGCAGGACCATTTACAATGCACAGCAACCCTCACAAAGTACATTACAGGTTTTTGCAATGTCCCCTGTCTACAGAATTGCTGCAGTGAGGCAGCAGGGGTGTTGCAACACTGAAGCATGACCCAGTGGGTGAAAAATGATTATCAAGGCACATGGAATAGCAGATGAATTATTCTGGAGTAGGGTCTGGGCTAGGAAGGAGGGTGCCACAGAATGCCATGTAGAGATGGGACCTCAGGGAGTGGGTGGGCATTTGACCACCAGGGAGAATGTCAGTGATCCAGGAAAATTACATGGACAACTGACCCACAAGTGAGCTTTCAGGCAAGGGGAGCAGGTGGGGAAAATATCAAGAAACTTTGCCGGTATCCACAGAGTCGTAGCATGGCATAAGAACATTTGGAAATTTTTATCCAAATGTATCTCAACTTAAGAAGTATGTACACTCTTCCTAAACAATGCAATTTGTACATTTTATATTTTATTGTATTGTATGTATTCAAAGTTTTGTCTGTATTATGACCACAGGCATCCTTGAAAATGGGAATTTTTGTCCAAAGGTCCTTGTTTAAATAAAATGAAAGGAAGCTGGGAATGTTTCAGACAAAAGAAGGTTGTGTGACTGTGTGAATTGCCTTTTGGGTCTCACCAGTTATAACCAAACACATGTGCACTACCCATATGTTCCTCTATCCTATGACTGAACACAGTCAGGTTATTGCTATTGACAACCTCCTCTGGGAGGCCAGCCCACCTTGAGACCACTCCCTGTGAGACCCAATTCTCCCTTCAGTCTATCTGAAAAAGATCCTCAGCAAGCTGATAAGAATGACCTTATATACCATGTCCCCAGGTGTGGGTATTCAAGATAACACATACAAGGCAGACTCAAATACAGTGCATACAAAATGCCCAGAGGCATTTGCCATTTTAATTTGTCATAAAATAAAAGAATATATGTACAGAAATCAAATGAAAAAAGTCCAAATAAAGGTTGGTTGCATTCAAAATAAAGGCCACTGCTTTTCGTCTTAGCAGATTCTAGGCTTCAATCACACCACAGGGAGGTCTTTCTCCTACTGACTCCTTAACTCCTATCTAACATCAAGCCCTAGTGAAAGGTTTAAATACTTTCTGGGTGTGGTCACCTGACTAAACCCTCAACTAAAAATACAAAAGAAAACTAGCTAGGTTAGTCTACAATCACAAGGTGACCCACCATACATTATAATATGATACTACACATTGAAGTAATCTGATAACCAAACATCAAGTAGAATACTGGGCTATTAAAACTTCATAAATGCTTAATTGCCTGACAACTAACATAGGGTCCCTCCTTAGTTACCTTTGAGTGACAGGGAGGGCTGTATAAAGGGGGGACTGCAGAGGGCACTGCTCCCCTGCAGAAATCCTCAAATGCAGTCCTGCAGTCAGGTAAGATACTGAACTGTTTAGTTTTCTTCCTGGGTTTGTATGGTAACTGCAAAATGTTAATTTTAATGTCCCTCAGGAAACCTCAGAACTGTAGTAACCCCTTTTTATCATTTACTAATCTCAGGGCTTTTGCTTTTTATTTATTTATTCATTTATTCAATTTTGATGACCGGGTAAGCCCGCTGAGCCCTGGAGGTCCCTTTTTCAGGGGCAACCCAGAATTAGTTACAAAAAAGGAGACAAATACAGCAGTGTACAAAAAACATGGAAAAAAAATACAGCAGTCACAAAATACATTATACATTGGGGTTGACATGAGACCAAAGGGGGCCAGCCCATACAGGTTAAAGTAAGGGAGGCCACCAGAGGAATTTGTTACTATACAATGAATGGGTGGTAACAATAGGGCAGTAGGTTGCAGGGTACCCTGTGCGCAGAGCCTTCATGAATAGTAGAATAGTGCTTTTAATGCATCTGTTGTTTTTTTTTGTTTTTTTTTTGTTTTTTTTTAAATGGGGGGGTGGAGTTAACTTATACCGAAAAACGGGCCTTCTCTGGAACAAACACAGGCTGGGGCTAAATTACAGACTGGCCCCATTTAGAGCCGAGGCACCAAAGTCACTTCATACTTGCTTTTTCTTGGTGTTCGCCCATTGTAAATATATAAATGTATCTATCTTTGCACTTTGCCTTTCTATCCATTTTATTAACCTGTATATTTAGGCACCTAATCATTTCTTAAAGCATTTTCTGTTCCAAGCATAAATTCATCACTACAGGCACTTTAAAGTCCTACAGGTGCGCATATACAAAACAGAGCACATACAAACACATTTATATTCCTAAAACCCATGGGCACATTATTCAACCTCTAGCAAACAGCTTGGCATTATTGCTTTGTGCATTTTGCACTTTAAATCTAGCAGCTCTTTGGTATGTGTGAAGGCAATACAAGCCCCTTATAAAGCATGTGCTAAGCATTTTTTTTTTTTATTTTACACAAGCGCCTTGCACTTTTATGCATTTAGTACCTTGTATAGTACGTCAGGAATTTGAGGCACTTTATTCATGTTTAATTCCTGTCTAGTAATTTGCACTTTATATAGCAGGCAGTATTTACTGTTAGGATAATTATTTTAAACCATTACTTTTTTTATATATGTGGCTGCAGTGCAGCACTCTAGTCTCCTTTCTGTGCATTAAATGCATTTTCTCATGCATTTTACTTCTTTAAATGGACTAATGTATGTTACTCCTACAGTTAGCACTAAATGGGGGGTGAGGTAAAGGAAGACCTATGTATCCTTTCCAGGGCACTCACTCATAACAGGGGTCACCCTGTCACATGCCATCTTAAGTAACTTTGTTTTTCAATTTAAGAGTCTCAGAGAGTAGTTTCTAGATGTTCTGAATGTCATAATCATATCTCCCCTCTGTCAATCTCCTCTCCAAAGTAAGCATTTTCCATTCATCTAACTGTAACCCACCCCCACCGGCCCCCATTGTCTAACCAGCAGGGCTGCTCCTCTCATCACATGGCGCCAAAGAGAGGGATGGGGGTTGTCACTACGGTTCAGTTTACTAGTAAATTTTCTTCTGAGCCTGCCATACACAGACAGGCAAACCAAGTGTGGCAACTACCTGGCGCACACCTGGTGGGACCATTTACCATGGCCATCAACCTAGGTCCCTGGGAGAAAACGTTTGCCCACAATTATGCTAGGTTTGCACTTCTGGTCAGGGGTACCCAAGTAAATCCAGACACAGTGGAAGCAAAAACAGTACTGTCCAAACCAGGTTGGGATTCTAGAGTGTGGTTTTTATTCACATACACAGAGAATAATCACAAAGCGAAGATGGACCCCCACAGGGCTACTCCTACTGGTAATGCAGATTACTGGGGTATAGGAATTAATGAATTCCCATTTAACATAGGCATACTGAACACATACAGCAAACTCTCTGGTTCTGAATTACACAGCAAACTCTCTGGTTCTGAATTACACAGCGAACTCTCTGGTTCTGAATTACACAGCGACCTCTCTGGTTCTGAAATGGAGATTAGCACACACATGGCCAGAACTGGTACATTTCCTCTTGGCTAGGCACAAATGGCCAGTACTAGGAGACTGTCTCATATTTCATGAGGAAATACTGGTGGCACCCTCGACCACCAAAGAAAATCCAACGCACGTCTGGGTAAACTATTTTCTTCAGGCACTGGCCAGATGCACTGAGGGAAAACACAGGTGCCCAAACTGAACCTGGAGAGGTAAACTGGTTGCTTGAGATGGGGGGGGGGGTCTCCCACCTTTTGCTTCCAAATTTATACTCAGCCATACATCTGGTAAATAACACCCTCAAAGGAAAACTTGTAGATGTTATCTTGAAATGTCTTTCACACTTAACATACCACATTACACACCTCTGAGGTGTCAGAAAGTTAAGAGTTCTGTAATTGGCATTGTCTCTTCACTAGACCCTAACTTTAGCAGACACTTTTAAACAGAAAACAGTCTAGGTGACAGGATCCCTTTGACAGAGAAAATTCACCCCAAGGAATGCAGGTGCCCCAGGGCTTTTCCAAACAAAAGTCACAGGTGCTCACAGAGCAATTGAATCTCAGGCAGCTTCAACACAGTCCAGACTGGACCAGGGGATTGCCCCTGAACCCTGAAGATTGCCCCATCCCTCCTGGGATGGGGCAAAAGAAAAGCCACTTGGAACGGTTTCCGCCACTTCAATCTCTGTCTTCTATGTTCTTCTTCTAGGGTGAGAACAAACTACCCAAAACACAGTGGTAGCTCTCTGTCAGAGCTAAAACTGAGGAGCTGCTGCAGGCTGCAGCCTCCTGGAACTCCACTCTACAGATTCTTTCACTCTAACTGAACATTTCAAAGCTAACTCCCTGCAGCTAGCTCGAGTGTGGCTTATGCTGCTGCAACAGTTCCATGATTACATCATTCTCCAGCTCAGCTGAGACTGAAACCAGAGAATGACAGTGTGAAATCCATTTAACTGGCATTTCACTAGCTGTCTATCCCTGCCTGCCACTGGTTCTAATGGGATTCTAGTAACCCCTGGGAACAAGGGGGTTACATAACCTTTCTTCTGTGTACCCCTGAGCCTCCTGGTAACGTTTCTCTGCACACTCCCAAGCAAAGACATCTTTCCTAGCATATAGGCTCCAAAACTGAATTGACATACTCAAGATGCCACCTAACCTGCTATCTGTAGAAGGGCACCAACATCTCCCTGCTTCTGCTGATCATATTTCTTGCAATGCTCTTGATTAGGTGGTTACATTTTTAACAACCATGTCATAACGTAGTTCCCAGTTACAATTTTCAGAGACCACAGTTCCGTAAGTCCTTCTCGTTTGTTGATCTGCATAATGGGTAGCCATTTAGCATATCCTCTGCTTTTGGATTCTTGGTACCAAAATGAAGAACCACAGCTTTACCCTCATTAAACTTCATCTTGGATCTCTCCACCCATAATCCTAATTTATTTAAGCCATACCGTTTGTTTTGAATATCCTTGTTAGATGTGACAATGCCCCCTAGATTGGCATCATCAGCAAACTTGTTAGCCCAGTCATTAAGGAAAGTATGCAATTCACTCATATAGAAGATAATAAGAGTTAGTCCCAAGATAGATCCTTGGGGAACTCCACCGGTGACACTACACTAGTTGGAAACCTATTCATTGACCCTCACCAGCTATTGTCTACTAGTCAACCAATTTCTGAACCATTAAAATACTTGAACTGGAGTACAAAAGTGTTGTAATTTCTCTAGCAGATCCTTATAAAGCACTGTATCAAAGGCCTTACTAATGTCAAGATAGACTTCATCAGGGCCGGCCAGTCAGCACAGCGGTAACGTACCACTCCTGGGGCCAGTGAGCTGAGTTTGGGAGCAGACTCAGGTTGCTGGGGCAGCCTGGGAAAGGAGGACTGAGTATCCCAGGGGACAACTCTCCTCCTCAGGGGAGAGTGGGTTACCCTTTCTGCTGCAATACTGCCACCTGGGTGACCACAGGTGATGGTGAAGCTTGGGGAGGTAATGCGGGAGGGGAGGATATTGTACGATCTGCGTGAGGCATGCAGCACCGTGACACTCCTTGGACTGCCAAGTATGCCAACGTCCTCAGGGATGGGAAAAACTGGAGAAAAAAGCCCCGCAGCTGGCCCGATGACTGAACCTGTACACCCTGGTCACCGCCTGATGAGGACTTCAAGCAGGTGGGGGGAATGGGAAGTGAGGCTGCTGTCTCCTTCCCTGCCCATGGGGCAAAACATGGCAGCATGGATGCAAGGTACCAGGGGGGTGTTCTGGTAGCACGCCTAGCCACAGGTACCTTGGAAGACTCAGAGGGAGTTCGTCAGCTGTGGTATCAGAGGGGGCATAAACAGAAAATTAAAATAAAAAGAAGAGACCCCATCAACTGACTTTCCTCATCTAAGGCCTTGCTGACAAGTTCAAAGAAGTTGATCAGATTTGTGTGGAATGATCTTACTTAATACCATGCAATTTGTGCAATGCAATGCTATAACTTCATGAAAGTCTCTAACTAGCATGTCACCAGATGCAAAATCCCATTTGCACCCACTAGCATCTGACTAACTGATTTACACTGTGACAGTTGCCAGGGGACTTCTCCTAACCAATGTGACTATGCGGTCTTTCTGTATAGTGTTAATGAGTGTTGGGACAATGAAGCAGCAGTGCACCCCATGTTGTGCTACCATCCATTCTGACTCAGAACTGGGACCCATATTTTCCAGACAACCCAAAGTCATCTTATGGATATGGGTACAGCCGTGACTGACAACTAGAGGGGTACACACCAGATGGGGTTGACAAGCGCTGCATATCAGAGGTTACACTGAGCTATTTGGGTCAGTCTAAGGATCCAGGCAAAGAGAGGTATTCAGAGAGAGACAGAGAGTTTGAATGGTACAAATTCAGAAGCTTTACTTACGTCTTAATACACAAGAATGTCCACCAGTCTCCCAGTATCCAGATTATTGCTTACTGGTAAAAAAAAAAAAACTCAGGATATTAGTTTTACATGATCTCCCTCTGGTACATCCATTCTGGTTTACGTCTAACAAGGGATCAAAAAATGGACTCTGGAGACTGTAAAAACACACTGTTAGGCTGTAGGATAATGTCCAAAAGTGTATTTAAATACAAAAAGTGGAACACTATCCCCCAGAGTGCCGCATTATGCCTTGAAAAAGTGGATAGAGTATGCATAAAATGTCGGCACACTAGGGGAGTGTGTTCTGCTTTTTATATTTAAATAAACTTTTGGACATTACCCTACAACTTAACAGTGTTTTTTGCAGTCTCAGAAAACAGCTATTTGGGCCCAACTCTCTTCAAATGGTAAGTGTACTTTTCTTGCTGTGGCTCCAGACTGGGGGGAAGGCTAGTTGGACACAAGTTCATTTTCAGAGGAAAGAGCTCTGAAGGGACTTGCAGCTCTGAAAGCGGACAATGCTATGGGACTGGACTGGATATGTCCAAGGGTACTATAGGAACCCAGGGAGGTGCTAACTGTCCCACTGGCAGCCTTATTCAGCAGATCATTGGAAACAGGTGTGGGTCTAGAAGACTGGAGGAGAGCAGACTTGGTCTCTCTACATAAGAGTGGCAGCAGGGAGGAGGCTAGCAACTATAGGCCGACCAGCCTCACATCAGTGGTGGTAAAATTCATGGAAACCCTGTAAAAGAAAGGGCTGGTAGAGTATCTTGAATCCAGTGGGTTGAAGATCACAGGCAGCATGGATTCATGGAGGGGGGAGGGAGGTCATACCTGATCAATCTGATTGATTTCTTTGACTGGGTGACCAGAGAAATAGATCAGGGGATGGCAGTGGTCATGGCCAGTCTGGATTTTATCAAGGCTTTCGACACTGTGCCACATAGTAGACTCATAAAGCAATGAGCAGCCTAGGTGTGGGATCCAAAGTGGTGAATTGGGACAGGAAATGATAAATGGATGGGTGACAGAGAGTGGTAGTTAGTGGCACTCACTCTAATGATGGGAGAGTGACCAGTGGAGTGCTGCAGGGCTCAGTACTGGGACTGGTCCTTTTCAATGTCTTCATAAGTGACACTGCAGATGAACTGAATGGGAAGGTATGCCTTTTCACATATGACACCTGAATCTGTTATAGGGTAGACATTCAGGAGTGGGTGGATAGAATGCATAAGGAACTCTGGAAATGCAATAAGTGGCCAAAAGCATGGCAGTCAGGGTTCAATGTCAAAAAGTGCAAAATCATGCACCTAGGGTATAGGAAGAGAGGAGCTGAGTGCAGGATGGTGGGGTGGTGCTGACAGTCACCAAGCAAGAAATTGACCTAGGAGTTATCATGTCTGATTACCCTAAAATGGCAGGAAAGTTTGACAAAACAGTGGGTAGGGCTAATGGGTTGCTGGAATTTATAGGGAGAGGTATCCCAAGCAGGAGGAGGAAGGTGATGTGGCTACTGTATCACTCACTGGTAAGACCCCAACCAAGAGTGTTGTGTCCAGTTCAGGAGGGCACACCTCAGACAAGACATAGACGGAGTTAAGGCAGTCCAGAGAATGGCAACTAATATGGTACAGGAACTACATTAAAAGCCCTACAAAGAGAGATTGAGGGATCTCAACATGTACACTTTGGAAGAGCAAAGAGCAAGAGGAAACATGATTGAGACATACAGGACACTCACAGGGTAGAACAGGGTGCAGGAGGAGAGTCTCTTTCAAATGAGAAAGAGCACCAGGACCAGAGGACATGCGATGAAAAAGTGTAGAAAGAGCTGTGAAGTAGGGGGAGTGGTTTAGCTAGAAGGAAGCCAGGTTAAAGCCAGATTTAAAAACTGCCATAGATAGCTTCTGCCAGAGAACAGGCAGAAAACACTAAGAAGGAGCTGCTGTTATAACTATACTTCTCTACTGGGACTAAAGAACTAGAACTCTACTACTGGGAACTTCAATTTAGGGAAAAAACAAAACAAAAACAAAAAACTAGTGTGTTTGTCTGAGTTGGCTGAAGTGAATTGTTATCTGTGCAGTTACCGTATCTCTTAGATTTAAAGCCACAGCTTATAATAGCGATCGTCACATTAACTAAGCGGCTTTAGATCGAGGGCAGTCCATATTAAGGGGTGGCTTGTATTGCACTATAAAATTTACAGTTTGAGTTTGTCAATTGAGAACACCTGTTATTCGACGTTTAAGAGAACAGCCTTACATTCATTCTTTGAGGGGAAGCAGTAGATGTAAGATAGTGAAGGAGAAGAGCCAGCTAAAATGCCGAAAAGAAAAGCATTTGATTTAGAATTCAAAATTGCTGCAGCAAAACGTGCTGAAAAGGATGACAATCACCCTGTAGCTGCAGCCCTCCATATAGATGAGAAGCAACTGAGAGATTGGAGAAAGAAGCTTTCAAATCTGGAGGAGAAAGTCTCTATACTGGGCTTTATGAATGAAAATCGAAAACAAAGGAGGTTGGATGGAGGAGGGCGCAGAGCACAATAATCAGAGAGGGAGAAGTCGCATATGGTGTTCACAGGGAGTTGATTAAAATGTTGCTTCAGTTAAATCAGTACCCACTGGCCTTGAATCGGACTGCAGTGAAACAGACACACCTGAAACTGACATGGACGAACCAGTCAGCTGCTTAGAAAATGACCTAGGATCCGACTCAGAGATCGAGTAACCTGAACATGCTAGCAATATATGAGCACAATCGGAGCAAGCACTTTTACTTGTTTACTTTTTTTTACTCTAATACAATCTGAAATAAAATAAATTTGATCGATTACTTGTTCATTGTGGTGTCTCCACTCCTTTAACATGTTTACCCAGTACTTCCTGCTTGGCAAGTCAGTTAGTGCGTTAGCGTGTTACCGACCACGAGGTTCTCCAGACTGGGTGAGATTAGTGTAACGTCTGTTAAATTTCTTGTATTCATGGTAGATTGGCTTACGATTTGTATACGAGGGCGGCTTTTAAACTAAACTCTTAAAATATTATGTGGCTACAGATCGAGGGCAACTATTATAGGAGGGCATCTTCAGATCGAAGAAATACGGTATCTAGGTGTTTGTCTCAGGTGGCTGAAGGGAATTGTTATATGTGCAATTAACCAAGTGTAGAAAGAGCTGTGAAGTAGGGGGAGTGGCTTCGCTAGAAGAAAGCCAGGTTAAAGCCAGATTTAAAAACTGCCCTAGATAGCTTTTGCCAGAGAACAGGCGGAGAAAACCAAGAAGAAGGAGCTGCTGTTATCTACTGGGACTATATTGCCCTCCTTTCCTTCCCTCCACCCCTCCACCCTAAGCCAGTTCTACTTTTATAGGCACATGATTTGACTGACAACAGGAACTTCCTGTTTGGGAGCAGGAAGTGAGTGATCACAGAGCCACAAAAGACTCACCATCCTAGAAGGAAAAGAGTAGCTCTCCGTCCCCCCCCCCAGCTTCTGGATGTCTCACTCTGAGC
The DNA here is from genome assembly GCA_016271365.2 of Neoceratodus forsteri. Taxonomy (NCBI): domain Eukaryota; kingdom Metazoa; phylum Chordata; order Ceratodontiformes; family Ceratodontidae; genus Neoceratodus; species Neoceratodus forsteri. Next base: position 869,635,176 of record CM028130.1, read on the forward strand.
AAGTAAGGAGACTACTGAGAAATATAGGAACTTCTTGTCTCAGAACAGGAAGATCGGGAGCTTAAAGGGCACAGAGGCAGTAAGTAAGTAGGGAGAAAAAAATAAATAAAAAAAATAAACAGATGAAAGAGTAAGTATTCCAAACAACAGTTAAGGGGCCAGAAATAAGACTTAATGGGAGTGGTGCAGTGCAATGGCTGTGGAGTAGCAGTTTTCCAGGAGACGTTCCGGAGGATGTGGTGTTGTCTCATCTGCAGACACCTCTCAGGGCTGAGGGAGGAGGTTTTCATCTCCAGGCTGAGTTGCCCAGGATTTGGGGGACCTCCTCTCCCACCCAGAGACCATCAGGGCCACTGCCGTGGCCTCAGAGGTTACCAAGAAAGAGGAGCGGTTGGACCACAGTGGGTTCAGGGAGGGTGAGGGTGGTGGAACAGAGGCACATCCCTCCAGTTGTACCTCTCCATAATTCATATGCCATTCTGGCAAAGTGTGGTTCCTCTATGGAGGCACCCACAGTGGAGACCTAGGAGGATGCTGGGAACCTCCACAAAGGAAACCCACTGGAGGGTGGCATGGGACCCCACAGGGGAAGGAAACAACTCCTGGTGGGGAACTCCATTGTTAGGGGGTAGAACTGGGGAAGGAAGGGGAGAGGGAGGTAAGGTGCCTGCCTGGTGTCATGGCTTAGAGGGACAGGGAGTGAATCCTCAGGATCACTAGAGCAGCTGCACGGGGGAGGGAGCTGGATGTCATTGTCCACCTAGGAACAAATGACCTGGCTGAGAAAGGGATCAGAGCAGTGCAGGAAGAGTTTGTGGAGTTGGGGAGGGGCCTTAGATGAGTAGCACGCACGGTAACCTTCTCAGAGGCGATGCCTGTCTATGGCATGGATGAAGCTAGGGTGCTCCACACCATGGGATTCAATCAGTGGTTGAAAAACTGGTGCAGAGATCAGGGATTTGGCTTCCTTGGGGATGGGGGTCCACCGGGAGTGATGCAGGCCTATACTGGCATGATGGTCTGCATCTGTCCAGGAGGGGAACCAGGATCCTATGTGATAGGTTTAAATGCTTCATTGGCAAGCATTTAAACTAGCCAAGGGGGGAGGCACTGGAAAGGAGCAGGGAAATCCTAGCCCCCCCAAAAAAAATCAGGGTAATAAGTGAGGTAAACACCAAGATAGAGATGTCAATAGGGAGAAAGGCAGGGGTAAATGGAAAAAATGGCAAATACAATAAGGACAGGGATGGGGCAAAAAGGGGTAAGGCCATCAAGAAATGGAGGGTAATGAGTACCAATGCCCAGAGTCTGGGCAACAAGCTCCCTGAACTTGTGGCCTTGATGGAAGAGGGATGCCTGGATATCGTAGCAGTCACAGAAACATGGTACACAGAGAACCATGACTGGGATGTTAACATACCAGGGTACACAACCTACAGGAGAGACAGAGAGGGTAGAAGAGGGGGAGGAGTAGTTCTCTATGTAAAGGAAGGGATAAAAGCAACAGAACAAGAGTAAACAGGTAGGAGAGGAGGCACTGTGGGTCACCTTAGAGACTGGAAATGGCACCACAATCCGCACAGGGGTTGTATACAGACCCCCATGTCAGGAAGAGGAAATAGACAAGGATATGATAGAAGGCATCCTTAGGATGGCAGAGAAGGGGGAGATACCATTGATGGGGGACCTGAATATGTCAGATGTTAAATGGAGCACCTTTGCTGCATCCACATCCAAGAGCAGGGCCATTCTTGATGCCCTACAGGTGGCATGCCTCAGACAGCTAGTTTTGGAACCCACTTGTGAGGGAGCAATCTTAGACCTCATACTCTCAAATGGGGATAGTGAGAGGATCTCAAATCTAGATGTACGTAGCCATCTGGGAACAAGTGGCCACCGAATAGTGTGGTTCATGATAAACTCAGCTACAGAGTCAAGCCATACAAAAGTGAGGGTACTGGACTTCAGGAGGGCTGACTTTGGTAAGATGGGAGAGTGCCTTAGAAAAGCACTAGCAAGCAGGCTAGAAGGAAGGGTGGAGCAACAATGGGAAACGTCAAAACTGCCATCACAGAGGCAACAAGCCTTTATGTGAAGCAAATAAACAAATCAAAATGAAAGAAAAAGCCACTATGGTTCTCAAAAGAGGTGGCAGGGAAGGTTAGGGAGAAAAAGATAGCATTTAGGAAGTATAAGGAAACACAGAAGGAGCAGAACAGAGAACTGTACCAGTTAAGACAGAAGGAAGCAGGGAGGGAAGTCAGAATAGCAAAGGCCCAAACTGAGGAAAAGATTGCCAACTCGGTTAAGAAGAGGGATAAAACCTTTTATAGGTACATCAGGGAGCGTAGAAAGAGAAGGGGAGGGATAGCAGACAGGGACAGTGAAAAAGCAGGGATACTGAATGAATACTTCTGCTCAGTATTCACAAAAGAGGAGGAGGGGGAGGTGCCTAATCCAATTAACTGAAGCACTCTGGATAGGGGGGTTGATCCCAGTCCTTTCACAGAAGAAAGGGTTCTGAAATAACTCCTAAAACTGAAGGTGGACAAAGCAATGGGGCCTGACAGAATTCACCCCAGAATTTTAAAAGAATTCAGGGGATAACTAGTGACACCACTGACTACCCTTTTTAACAAATCATGGGAGGATGGTGTGGTACCTGAGGACTGGAGGAAGGCGGATGTGATTCTCCTTCACAAAAGTGGGAGCAAGACAGAGGCAGGAAACTACAGACCTGTCAATTTGACCTCTGTGGTAGGGAAAGTGATGTAATCACTTCTGAAGGAAAGAACTGTTGAGTACCTAGAGGCCAGTGGGGCACAGGACCCAAGGCAGCATGGGTTCACAGCTGAAAGGTCATGTCAGATGAATCTAATTGATTTCTTTGACTGTGTGACCAAAGTCATAGACCTGGGAGGGGCTGTGGACATGGCCTACCTAGATTTTAGCAAGGCATTTGACACAGTCCCACACAAAAGATTAATAATCAAATTAACCAACCTGGGAGCGGGTCCCAGGGTGGTAGCCTGGGTAAAACATTGGCTGGACAACAGGACACAGAAGGTAATTGTAAATGGAGTCCACTCTGAAGAAAGAGCAGTTACTAGTGGGGTACCGCAGGGTTCAGTACTGGGTCTAGTCCTTTTAATATCTTTAAGTGACATTGCAAAGGGACTGGAAGGAAAAGTATGCCTCTTTGCAGATGATACAAAGATCTGCAACAGGGTTGATACACAAGGAGGTGTGGAAAGGATGAGAAGGGACTTGACAAGGTTGGAGAAATGGTCAGAAGTGTGGCAGCTTGGATTCAATGCAAAGAAGTGCAAATAATGCACCTGAGAAACAAATCCTAGGGGAAGATTACACGATGGGGGGGAAGTAGTAACAACAACAAAAATGGAAAGGAATCTGGATGTAATCATATCAGATGACCTTAAGGTTAGCAAGCAATGTGAGAAGGCAGCAGGGAGGGATGGGATGTATAGGGAGAGGGATCACCAGCAGAAAATAGGAAGTTGTTATCCCTCTACGTACAGACAGTTGGTGAGACCCTATCAGGAGTACTGCATCCAGTTCTGGAGACCCCATCTCCGCAAGGACATAGACAGGATGGAGGCAGTCCAGAGGAGGGCAACTAAAAGGGTGCAGGGTCTGCAAGAGAAGCCATATGAGGAGAGACTAAAGGAGCTTAATATGTATACCCTTGGGGAAAGGAAGGAGGGAGGGGGGACATGATAAACTTTTAAGTACCTCAGTGGAATCAACAAAGTCCAAGAGGGTAGCATCTTTCAGAAAAAGAGATGTGCAAGAACAAGGGGACACAGTTTGATGATAGAGGGGGGACGGCTCAGGGGCAATGTGAGGAAGCATTTTTTCACAGAGAGTGGTGGATGCATGGAACAGCCTTCCTGAGGAGGTTGTGGGGTCTAAAACTATGGGAAAATTCAAGAATGCATGGGACCAACATGAGGCAATTCTTGTGGAGGGGTAGGAAGAAATAGGCTGTTGGTTAACTAGGATCTGCAGCTTATCCTGTAGGTAGGGAAATGGGAAGACTAGGTGGGCCGAGCAGTCCTCATCTGCCATCAAAGTCTATGTTTCTATGATGAGCTTGGAAGTGGGAAAACTTTAAGAGGGATGTGAGGAAGTACTACTTCACTGAAAGAGTGGTGATGCCTGGAACAGACTGCCAACGGAAGTGGTGGAGGTAAAATTAGTAGGGGGCTTCAAGCATACATGGGTTAGATATAGGGGAACATTAGTAAATAGGCAAGGAGGTGGTGCTTTTCTGGCAACAAATCATATGTTTCTAGGTTTCTATGCCCATCTTGTTGTTGCCTCTTATTGCTGTTTATATTTGCATGCCTTCCATACTCAGATACTTTTCCATCTCCATCCTTATTATAGCTTCAGTAATCTTCCTCTTTACTTATGCAGTCATTTTACTTTTCAATGTCCCTTGCTTCATTTTTAAAGAACCTTACATTCCTTTAGCATTTCATGGAATATGTGTATGTAATGGGGCCTGACAACTCATGTGCTAACTCTCTCAACATTCTCAGATGCAGTTCATCTGGAACTTCTAACTTTGTGGTAGAGTATCTAATTGATATAATTTACCCCTAATTATAGTGGTGCAGTAGCACTACTATAGTTGGGATAAATTAGTCTGTTTAATGTTAAACCCCTAACTTTGCACTTTAATTGCTTCGCCCCGTTCAATGGATTTGCACAACATTTTGCATGCATGACCTGGGGGCAATGTCTTGTGATGTGCCAAGATTAATTCTAGTTGGATGTGCAGATTCTGATATCCAGATAGTGAAACAAGTGAACAAATAAGGGGGGTTGGCTGTTTTTCATCATTACCTAGCACCCAGACAGTTTGAAATTTTATTCTGAAATTTTCAGATTAGAAAGGGCTCGGTTTGGTGAAAAATTATGAATCCATTCCAGAGTTATCAGAATTTGAAATTTCAGTCTTGAGCATGCATAGTATGGTCTTTTGAATAGCTGTTTCATACAAAAGAAGAATTGTGTGTGTGTGTGTGTGGGGGGTAATCTTCTTTTATGAGAAAAAATTATTCTTTTATATGTCAGCCATCTTGTTTCTGTTTTTTCCCCAACAAATGTTTTTGAAAACCCATAAACATTATATCCTGCAGAGACACCAACACATGTATCTTGCTAAACAGGACCCCATTAGCTGGATTCTGCAGTAGGTTTTTGGATAAAGGACCTAGAAATGTGTTTTTTAAAACATTTTCAAAATCCTCTTTTGTATGGCCTCACAAAAGAGGAACAGAGCCATATGAAAGAAGATTAGGTTCTTACGAAAGAAGAATTTGGACTTCATTTTTGTTCACATTTTTCTTTCATATGAACCAATCCTCTTTTGTGAGAATGTCAAAACTCATGAGAGGATTGGTTGATACGAAAGAAGTTGCACTTAGTTGTTTTCCACATCTGAACTTTAACAAGCCATAACTCTGTCAATATTTGGAATTAAGGACAATCTATACATCAACAGAAAGGTCTCAGTGAGTACTACAAGACTAATGCATAATGTCCTCCAAAAGCATTCGGGGACTATATATAAAACATAAAAATTTAAAAACTGAAATTCCCATAAGATAGCACTGCAACTTTAACAAGCCATGACGCCATCAAAATTTAGAGTTAAGGGACAACCTATATATTAAAAAAGGCCTCAAAGTACTACAACACTAATACAAAATACTTCACTAAAAAAATTTAGGGGTCATATAAAATAACATAAAAATTAAAATTCCCATAGGATTACATTGCAACTTTAAAAAGCTGTAACTCCATCAATCAGTTCTATGTCATAATGGTGATTGCTGAAAGGTGACCATCATTATGGTGAGGATACATTGCTGAAAATCAATTTTGGCAATGTACATCCTTGGCGCACAGGAAAATGGTGCCGTGGACTTAGAATTTCAATGTTAATGCTGGGGGCTGTGCCCCCCCGTATCCCCCTACTAAAGGATTCTTAATTCCAGGGGGCTAAGTTGGGGGTGCAAATTTGGGAAAGTTAGGCTGGTGCACAAAAATAGGCACACCCGACCTGGACCCAACCCAGAACCCTCCTGAAGCTTCAGGCTGCCATCCACCCACCACACTAGGGGGCCTGCTTGCAGCCCACTAACCACACCAAGCCAACCCTCCCTCCCTTCCATCATGCTCGCTCCCCGAATGCATATATATATATATATATATATATATATATATATATATATATATAGCAATGTCCTGCTATATGCGTGAGCCTCCCATCCTGTTGCCTTCCTCACACCCCTCGCCTGTCCTTCCTCTACCGCAAGTGGGTCACCACTTGCAGGGCAACCACCTACCGCTGGCCCACATCACAGGATACCCCATCAATCTTTTGAGTAACAGGATACGCTATGTATAAAAAGAAAGTCGAAATGAGTTGTGCAAGACTTAAGTGCATTAGGAATGCCAACTGAAAAATACACAAAAAAACATTAAAATAAAAATGAAAATTCCCATAAGACAGTATTGCTAATTAAAGCTATAATTTCATCAGTAAATATATATATATATATATATATATATATATATATATATATATATATATATATATATGAGTACTGCAAGACTAACACATGATGCCCTCAAAAAAGTCAGGGGCCATATAAAAACACAAAAATTAAAATCCCTGTAGGATAACATTGTTACTTTAACGAGCTGTAACTCCATCAGTCTTTGGAGTTAAGGTACAGTCTATATATCAAAAGACAGGTCCCAATGAGTACTACAAGACTAAGTCCCTACAAAATACTACCTGAAAATAGGCATATGAAAAACACAAAAATTTAAAAATTACAATTCCCATAGGACAACATGCAACTTTAACAAGCCGTAAGTCCATCAATAATTGGAGTTAAGGGAGACTCTATTGGCTCGATTCCCGAAGCTCCCGGCATGGTGCAAGGGGCTTGCACCAAAAAGAATAGTGCAAAGTGCCCCTTGCACCAAAAGATGCACTGGGAGTGGTTCTCAAAGGCAGTCTGCATCAACTACAGGCTGCCTGCTCCAAACAGGGCTTGGCCATCCGTGTGCCACAAAATGGGCTGTGACATGATACTAGGGGACATGCGGCAGATGCAAGCCACCACATCCCCAAATGTGGGATTCTCTAAACCCACCAAGAGGGCAAATTTATAAGTACTGTTGGTCTAAGGGTACATAGAACAATGTCCGCTGGAGGAGTTTAGCAATTTGAAGGAATGTGCTTGGGTACCCCCCACACACACACACAGTGCCGATATGCCTGTGTTGAACATTGTTACTATCAATATACCTAGGTGGTCTAGCGTTCACTCCCCTCCCCCCTGATATGCCCTTTATTTATTTATTTTTTGTTAATATAATTTGTATTAAAAAAATTTCACAGGTTACAGGGTATCAGCAGTCACAAATTCATCTTGGTACACATAGTTAGGCACGTACAGGGCAGGAAATCAGCAAATTAAAGATGTTCAGAATTCATAGGAAACAGTATTTCATCATCTTAGGCCTGGAGGAGTCAGGTCCAGCGGGCACACTGCAGATTTTATTCTCACAATCAAAGAAACCCCCCTTCCCTTCATTTGACTGGGCTAATTAATTCCCCAACAGCATTTATCCTGGTGTAATGCCCCCCTTTGGGCCTAATGGGCTCAATGGTTTTAGGGGACGAAGCTGCGGTCCCTTGCCATAATATACATGATCCATTTGGTCCACTTAGTGAGCATAGTTCAAAGCAATCATACAAATAAGATGAAATTCTCTCCGCTCTATAAATATGAGTCACTATTTCTCTCCATTCAGGTATTGTAGGGGTCTGAGGTGAGAGTAAGTGTCTAGTTATGGCTTTCTTCGCCGCCAAGAGCGTTATCCCCAAAAGATATCATGTATGAGAGTCCTTAAACTCTCTGGGGATAATTTGCAGTATGAAGAGTTCTGCTGTTAGGGTGATTGGATGTCCTAGTAGGTCAGCTAACTCTGACTGCAGGGAAGACAGAAAGGGTTGTATGCTAGGGTACAACCAAAACACATGAGTGTGATGTGCCAGTGGTTCCCCACACTCTGACACCAGCATTCAGTTGTTCTTGTGATTGAATAATGGGCTGTTATTGCCGGGGTTCTTAAGTATCTAATCATTAGCTGCCAGGAAAAAAGTATACAGCTGTGAGAGTATGTAAGTTTAGATGATAGGAGACCACCTCTATCTCATAGTTGTGCTGAAATGTCTAAACCCAGTTCCGTGCTCCACCTTTCAAGTGTCCCCAGTGTGTCTGCACCAATGGTTTCATTAAGGGCCTTGCAAAGGGTAGAAATAACATGAGGAATCTCAGTGGCAGCAATGGTAGTCTGCAATAAAGTTATTAGTGGGGGAAAGTCCTCAAGCCTTCGTAGCTCAGGTGGGAGGGAATAAAAAAAAAAGTCTCAATTGTAGGAACCTATAAAAATCCACCTGCCTCAAACCGTGAGACTGCCTTAGCTCTTGGAAAGATTTAAATCTGTTCCCATTTAATAATTGCAATAAGTAGAAAAGATGGAGATGGTCCCACTGCTTGAATGTGTGATCTATCTGAGCTGATGGAAAATTCTCCAGTAGGGCAAGCGGACATAAGTAAATCAGGTAAGGGGACACGGCAAGCTGTCTGCAGATCACGTTCCAGGTTTTGATCTGATGGGCAAGCCACGGGCTGGGGTTCAACTGGGAGAAAGCAGGCTGAGTCTGGTATAGGGTTGCCCTAACTAGGTCATTGAATGGGAGTAGGCCTTCTTCGATCTCCCTCCAGATGGCAGGGCTGATTCGCATTAAGCAAGTAACAATGAAAGAGAGATGTGAAGCCCATTTGTATAATTTAAGATTTAGTAGGGCCAACCCCCCTGCCGTCTAGGGAGAAAAAGGACTGAGGACATTATTCTAGGGTGCTTACCAGCCCATATAAACCCCCATTATTTCTTTGTTCCATGCTTGAAATGTCTTAGCTGGTATGTATATTGGTATATTTTGAAAGAGATAGAGAGCCCGGGGGACAGTCACCATCCTGACCACCTCCACCCTCTGAAGTAGGTTAAGCGGAAGAACACTTCACCTAGCCAGATCCACCTGAAGCTGGGTATAGAATGGTCATAATTGTTTCACACAGGCTTCCCGGCGCTGTGCGAAAGGTAAATGCCCAGGTACTTCAGTTTTTCAAGATCCCAGCAGAAGGGGTAGGTCTGCCTGAATAATGGTCATGGGGCAAAGTGGAATGTTAATGCATCTGTTTTGGAGGTGTTTAACCTGTACCAAGAACATGACCTGAACTCTTCCAATGTTTTAAACATGGCTGGGACAGACTGCATGGGGTTAGCCAGGAAAAGCAGAACATTGTCCTCATATAAGGCAATGTGGTGCTCCCTCTCCTCCAGCTGGAGCCCAGTGATTTGAGGGGAGCACCTGATAGCTTGGACCAGGGGCTCATTAAAGATGGCAAAGAGCCCCGGGGACAAGAGGCAACCCTGACGGGTACCCCTATACAGGGAGAAATAGGCAGAGTGGTGACCAGAGATTTTTGACACAGGCCCTAGGGGAGGAGTAGAGCGCCTTGATCATGGAAACAAGGAGGGATGGGGAATCCCATCCTGGACATAGTGGAGGAAAATAAAAGGGCCACGAGACCCTATCGAATGCCTTCTCAGCATCTAGACTGAGCAGGACCAAGAGGGCTCTGCGGGATTGCATCTCCTGGATCAGTTGCAAGACCCTCCTGGTAGGGTCTGTTGTGGATCTAGAGCTTACAAAGCCTGTCTGATCCAGGCCAATCAGGAAAGGGAGGACCCTGTCCAGACGCCCAGCCATGGTGGACATGAGAATTTTATAATCTACATTTAGTACCGAGATGGGGCGATAGGAAGGACATAATTGGGGATCTTTATCGGGCTTGGGGATGACAGAGACTGCGGCATATGACCAGCTTGGGGGAGGGTCACCAAGGCCCTGCAGCACCTCATTATAGATCTGTACCAGAAGCGGGCTGACCAGGTGCTCTTTGCGCTTCTAAAACTCTGTGCCATAGCCGTCAGGGCCAGGAGCCTTCATAGTTTTTATATGGGAGATGACTGCTTGTAGTTCCATCTGGGTTATGGGGCAGGTCAGACCAATCTGCTGGTCTCTGTTGAGTTTAGAGAGGTCCAGGGATGAGAGCAAGGTATCAATATCATTGGAGTCTGATGAATGGTCAGGGGTGTACAGTTTTTTGTAGTAATCACAGAATGCCTGTGAGATATTTCCCATCCTTATGTGCAAGGCGCCAGTCCCCGGGTCCTTAATAGTGTCTATGGTGTACAACCATCTCTGTTTACGGAGACGGAAGGCTAATAAACGGGAGGCCCTGAGACCTATTTCCCCATACCTCTGCCTTAAGAAAGCAAGTGCTATTTCTGTGCGCTGTGTGCACAGCTTATCCAGCTCCTGCTTGGTCTGTTTAAGCTGGGCTGTGACTGACAGGTCTCCCCTGCTGGTGGGACTCTTGGAAAAAAATAAGTTTGTTCCAAATGTGATTGTCTTTCCCTACGCTGCCTCGCTAGGGCAGCAGTGTGTTGTATTTGATGGCCCTGGAGGGCCGCCTTCAGCGTGCCCCACTGGATCGCTGGGGTAGTCTCCGGGTCAGAGTTATGCTCCAAGATTTCCTGTATCTTATCACCTAGGAACTTCCGGAAGGGTTTATTCTTAAGATGAGTCGGGTTGAGTCTCCACATGGTATCACGCCTCTCAAGACCTAGTTCCCAGGCCGTAATCACTGGGGCATGGTTTGAGTGGGTGATGTCCCCCTTGACAACCTCTTTAAGAACCCCCAGGCTTTCTTTTTTGTGTATAACAATGGTCTAGCCTGGTATAAGTACCTTGTACAGCTGAATAGAATGAGTATTTTCTATCTCTAGGATGGAGGGTATGCCATACATACAGCCAGCCCACCACCTGGATAAACCATTTAAAAAGCTTGTGTGAGGCAGGTTGTCTACCCCTGGAAATGCCAGTGGAATCCAGGTTAGGGCTTGGGGCAATATTAGTCTCCTGCTAAAACCAAGGTCCCCTTAGTCATCTCCAGCACCTTCCTTAGCAGAAACTGAATTGTCGGCATATTTGACCCTGGGGGAAAATAGACATTTGCCAGGGTTACCTCATTGTCCTTCAACAACCCTTGGACAATCACCAGACGGCCCTCTGCATCTGCCCACTCCTGGGTTACCTGAAAGGGGGTGTGGCCTGAGACCAGTATGGCGACCCCCTTCCTCCTACCCCCCCACAAAGGAGGATGAGAAAACCTGAGTAAATCCCCTACCGGCCAGCTTTTTGTGTTCATTAACAGCCATATGCATTTCCTGTTTATAGACAATCCCCACCTGACTTTTCTTGAGCATAGTAATCATTCTTCAGCATTTAACAGGGTTGCCCAACCCACTCACATTTAATGAGAACATCTGTAATGGTTTATTGGCCATTTAAGTCTCTATAGACATGGAGTGATTCTGCAAGGTCCCACTGCTGGACCCCAGTCCCATGACTATGCTGAAGCTGAAACCTGACATTTAAGAAAGTGACTGCCTGTGGGGGAGTGAGGGAGATAAACCATCCTCGTACTTCAAACTCGCAAAATAGGATAAACAATAGGGACTTAGAACTATGAGGAAAAACTGGGACGACAGACTAGAACAGAGGCCTGACAACTGGGCAAGTGCTAAACTACAAAAGGCTTCCATGAGGCTGGTGGCTAAACAGCACCCAGTCCCCAGAGTTTGCCAAGTTTGGCTTAGTCCACCTCAAGGGAGGACCGGACGTAACATGTCTCTTCATGGGGAAAGGGAGGGGGGTAGTCATGCCATAACCCCTCCAAGGCTACATATAGTAACCATTTATCCAAATGCTAAATTCAACTTTCAATTGTAAAATAGAGTAATTTACTGGGCTGATCCAGTATGAAATGCTGAACTACGGTGTCACCCATACCTGGACCCACACTGCCAGCAGAAAATACAAAGGGGCCTAGATTGGGGAGGCCAGCCCACCCCAGAATGGGGGGGGCAACCAAGCGCCCCCTCTAAACTGATAACAGATGTGAAGCATGGCTCCCCGGCCCCCCAACCTGCCAATCGCATCAGCCGACCAAGGCAGGCGGGGGGGTGAGCAGTCCTGAAAGCTCGGACCTGCTCAACAACCAGCCAGCCACCCACTCCATCTTCTTTGGCCTCTTAGAGTCCACCGAGTAAGCGGGGCTACAACCAGTCTGCATCCAGATGTAGGTTGCTCCAGTGGGAGGGGCAGGAGGCACTCGCAGTGCAAGAGGTGCCACTGTCCCTGCTCTTTCCCTCGTTAGTTAATGGCCATGAGAAGGCCATAAGAAAGGCCCTCCTGCTCTCCCCCCCTTCCCTGCAACCTACCAGACCTCTGCTACTCAACCCCTGTTGTCCCTCCCCAGCCTTATTCTCTGTCCCCTATCACTGCAAACACCACACCAAAGATTATTGCATCTCTGAGGCCTGATGGTGGGCCATGCTGCCTGCACAGCGCTAGACCCTCCCAGACTGGCCTACACTGCAGCAACAGAGAGTCCCCAAGACCTCCATAAAGGAGGAGAAGGGGCCTACTGTAAACATCTCTGTCATGAGCGAGTGTCTGCAGGGGGGAAGGGAAGCATTCATGAGGAAGGCGGGAGGCCCCGAAGTCACGAAGGAGACCAGAGTTTAAGGGGGAAAGCTTAGCTGGCCTACCTGTGGAAGAAGAATAAGTTAGAGGAGATCAGTTAGTCCATTAGTCCCTTCATTTCACAGCTTGTGAGGCAGATTCAGTTTCTGTCGTGACCTTGGTTTCTTTCCTTAGTCCAGCCACTATCTGTTGAAGTGCGGAGGCACCCTCCCTTCGGCGCTGTTCCCTCTGTGGCATTCGGTTCCAGGTCTTCTGTGCCAATTTGGCCACTAGCTACATGTTAATCTCTGGCCCAGCGCCACTGTAATTCCAACTGTAGAGAGTCCTTGAGCCACTTCCTCTGCATTTTCATAGGTTTTTGGGCCTTTGGCAAGCTGTAGCATGAGTTTTGAAGGATAGGGGGTTCTGAATTTGATCTTTGCTTCCTTTAATTTCTTTAGGATGGGAGCATAGTCTCTACGTCTTGCAGCAATAGCAGTCGGGTGGTCATCAGCCACATAAATGGGGTGCTCTGGAAAAGTTAGCTCTCCATGCTACCAGGACTTATGTAGGACCATTTTCTTCTCCTGATACCGCAGAAACCTTATCAGGATTGCACTTGGTCGGTTAGCTGTCTGAGGACCCAGTGTGCGATGAACCCGGTCCATCTCAAGGGAGCTACTCTCTGGTAGGTTCAGCTTGGTTCTGAAAAAGGTTTTGCATGAATTGTATGGGGCTACTACCCTTGGACCCCTCCAGGATGCCCGAAACTCTGAGGTTATTCCTCTGGCTGCATACTTCGGCATCATCCGCTCTTTCCTGCAAGCTCTGCACCACCTGGTGTAGCTGGATGATGGCACATTCGGTGCAGTCCACATGAGAGTCTGTATGTGTGGCCTGCTCCTCAAGTCTTTTCTGTATCTTGCCCACATCCGTGTGGAGAGCAGCAAAAGTGGAGCAGGTCTCCCTCCTAAAGTCCCTCAACTCCTGTAGAACCAAGTCCATCTGCCTGGCAATTTTAGGTGATCCAGCAAGGTCGGCCTTTGAGGGCTCACTTTGGGCTGAGATCTGTGAGCTGTCACTGTTGGTTTACAATCTGTAGGGATCAGCCAGGTCTGGAGGTGATTTTGTGGTTTCTGGTTTCTGACAGGGCATCTTTGCATTGCCTAATTACTGATCAGCCCGAAATTTAGGTTGGTTAAATTGAATTTTAAAGTTTTTTAGCCTTGGTGGGGTCGGAGCTGAGTGCTCAAGTGGCTTCCACGGGCATGATGTCACCGGAAGTCAATATACCCTTTATTGAAGTTATTAATATTACTGTACCCTGGTGGTCTAGTGGTCCCTCCCCCACCTTGACAGATGGTACCCACCACCCCGTTCCCCCAACCCAAACCACAAGCTGGCAGCCGGCACAGCCCTCCTCACACCACCTCAGCCAGCTGCCAACTGAACTGTCACTGACCACGTACTGTACAATACGGTATGCGCTCATTGATTGACAGAGCTATCTATCAAGAGCGCGTACTGGGCCGGAAAGGCACGCATGGTACTATATACAAATGCGGCTCTGTGACAGTTCAGTTGGTGGCTGAGAATCAAGCCCTATATATATATAAAAAAGGTCTCAATGAGTACTACAACAGTAACACATAATCCCTCCCCTTTCATTCATGGGATATACACTACACCCCAAAATGACCTCCAAACTTCACCATGGTGCCAAATCCACAATGAAAGTCTAATCATCATCAAAAATGCATCAAAGGTGTATCTTGTCTTGGACTACAACAGCAAATTTCAGAGTGAACCACAAACTCTACTGACTTATGGGTAAAAAAACCAAAAACACATTTTGCCCAGATATAATCAACCACCAGCAGTTAAGAGGGACACTTAATATATTTTTTTCTTTGAAGTGAGACCCACAAACAAAATTACAACCAAGCAGATAAATTGCTTTTCTGGAGTCATGGATACACAGGGTATTCTGGGCCCTGCACTTCTGCAACCAGATGAACGTGTGTATCTATGGAGGGTTGGAAGCACTCTTCCATAGCCAGATTGATGTGTTCACACAGGTCCTGAAGGGACCTGCGTGAATGAGGATATGATTCTACTATCTCAAAAAGTAAGGAACGTCTTTGCAAAAAACTGTGTTAATGCACCACTTAGGGTTCAGATTAAAGTGACAAAAGTAGGGAAATGTTGTTTTAGGGTTTCCAACCCTAACTCCCCACCCACCCCTCAAACAGCAAAAGGAATAAACATTATGGTTTTCACTATCCTGACTCTCAGTGAATCAGGAGTGATGTCTTCCTTGAGGTTCTCAACCCTAACACTCAACCCATTCCATGACCAAATAAGGTGAGATGTGATACGTTTTCTTCAGGCAGGGCCTACAGGTTGTTAACAACATGTGGGGAAACACAGTTCAGCATGTTTGAAGACTATATCACAATGGGGTGAGTGTTGGGGTTGAGAACCCCAAGAAGACCCCACCCCTGATTCACCAATAGTCAGGACAGCAAAAACCATAGTTTTTTTTTCCTTTTGCTGCTTGGGGAGGAGTGGGGAGTTAGAGTTAGAAACCCTAACACCACATTTACCTACTTTTTTCAATTTAACCTGAACCCTAACTGTTGCATTAATGCAGTTTTTTCAAAGAATAAGTTATGGATTAATCTTACCAGTATATAGTGTCTACCTCATTATCTTTTGCCACCACCAAAGTCATTTTTTTCCACTACTAAACTCTGCAGAAAATAAAACAAAAGGCCAGTTATTCATTCCTCCAGTTATCACTTTCCCATCTACCACATGTGAACGTTCTATTTCAGTTGTTGTATGCATCCCATTTCCTATACTTCTGATTAATGTAGGTGCAAAATTCTTTACAATAACTGGTGACCCACTTTATCACACTTAGTATCAGCGTGATCAAATGACGTAATAACTGGGTATGACATCATACCCAGTTATTATGGCATTTGGGAGAGCTTATGCCTCACTTTGCCTGTTGGGAAGCTTGATTTTTGTGCCATGTCCCTGCACCAGTTATTATAAAAAATAAAACATAAGTGACAGTATGCTTATAAAGTGTTTTTACACACCCTCAGTTTGAGACGACCATATAAACCTCTCAAACTTCACTCTCAAGGTTTAGGGGTCATCACATACCTTGGGTGTGTTAAAAAAAAAAAAAATTCATAAAGCACAGTCACCTATGCATCATTCTCTATATTGTTATCACCTGAATTAATGAGGATTTGTACTCCATGTTCCCTTTTTCTTTTTGATTGTTCCTTTTCCAATCCTTTACCTTGGTATTGTGTACCTCTTTTCAAATATTTAAGCTTCTTATACACTTTGAGCATAGCCTTCAATTTCTTTCTAATCCCTACAGTTAACCATGCTGGTGCTATTGTACCCTTTTTATTGTCTTCCATCCAATGCCCATGACAGCAAGGTAGATTACAGTATAGAGTTCCCAGAATGACTACTGACATTTGTGTTATATTATTAGATCTAGGGTGGGATATTCAGAAATGCACCAGAAGCAGGCGCAAGAGTGGTGCAGTGCAGGTACACTGCACTGGTGCGAAGCCGACGCGATATTCAAAGGCTGAGCACCAAGGCAAGTGACGGCGCAAGATGATTGAATATCGCAGGGATGCACTATAGAGCAACAAGGGCTGCGCCAGGGAGCAAGTCAGCAGGCACCATCGCGCAACTAGGGTTGCACAATGGAGCAAGGCAAGAAGCGCAGGAGCACAGCATGGGCAGGGCAAGGGACAGAGGCGCATGGGCCATGGCACAGGGCCCCTGGCACAGTGTGGAGCAGGCCACAAGAGCAGGACACACTGCCACCATAGTGCAGGGGATGACCAGAGGGTGGCAAGGCAGGCACACGGCCGCATGCCCTGACCACACATTCCACTGCAGCGTATGGAGGTGGCATGACACCCATGGCCACTGGCAGGCAGCCACGGGCAACACCCACAGGACAGCATGGTACATGGCACCGGGACCAAAGCAGACAACACACAAGCCAGCAGCACACAACACGCCGGCCACACAGCCCAGCAGGGAACAAACGCACGCTACAGGGCACACACACACACACACACACACACACACACACACACACACACACAAGCCACTGTGCGCAGACCACCTGACACAAACCCCAGGTAACCGCAAACGTACCACACAGCCACCATGCACACCACAGTAGCATGGCACCAAAGCCATCTGCAAAGCAGACACGGACATGGATGGCTACCAAAATAGAAATGTATTAAAACAACAACCAACTAATTCAAACAAAGTACAGGTGGTCAGGGATGGGGGCAGGAAACAGTGAGGACGCAATAAGGAATGTAGGCTAGGGAAGGGGGGTTGGGAGACAGGGGACATGGTAGGCTGGGTACAATGGAGGAATGGGAGGGGTGCCAGTGGAAGGGAGGGTGAAGCAGGCCAACGGGCCCCTCAGGAGGTCCTCGACTACCGACGTCTCTGCCGTCTCCTCATCTGTGGCCGGAACAGGACCCGTTGAATTATGCGTGCCACCGCAAGGGTCGCCGTGGTGACCTGCAGGATCCTCTCCAGCAGCCTGGTATGGGCATCCACCAATTGGGCACCTAGGACAAAGGAGGGGACATGGATGAGTGCACGCCCACACGACTGTAGCCCACTCACTGTGCACAGCGGACAGTGTTGGCATGCGCCCTGCAGGGGGCACACAGCCAACCACAGTGTGCGTGCCCACACAAGCCACCATCACGACCATCCACAGCCACGCACAGCACTGCACACCACCACCACCAACCATGCTCAGCATGCCACAGCCATGGCAGCCAAGCAAATGGCCATTGCTTGGGGCTGACAGTGGCCTTGCTGGGACTCGGATGCACCCACAGCCCACCCGCAGCGGCCACACACACGTGCCCTGGGTGCAGCATGGTGCAATGGACCATGCCGGTGAGGCATGGCATGTAATCGCCATGTGCACGGGGGGCTGTGGCGCACCCCTACCCCACACAACAATATACACCACCGAGGTGCCTACCTGCAAGCTGTGGCCTGACTGGTGCCTAACCACCTGCACTTCCCAGCTGGCCAGTAACCCTCCACTGTGCACCACCACTGGCCTGCTGCCATCCAGCAGTGGCACCCACCATCTGAGCTCTTTGTTGATCTTCAGGACCTAGTAGGGAGACAGTGAGAGACAGACATCAGCACCGGGCAGCAACACACGGCCCCCCAGCACAGTAAACCCCATGACCCAGCTCAGAGGCAGTGCCATGGCACAGCACACCTACAGTGCGCTGCCATGGCTGGCGGCATTCCCAGCCACTACCCCCAACCCACAGCAGCACGGCATGACACCTGTGGCAACCCACACAACACCGACATGGCATGGACGGGGATATGTGCACTCACCTGGCCGTGGCACGGCACCCCTCCGGTCGCATGCCTGCAGTGTCCTGAGCCAGTCTGGATCCCTCCTCTTCAGGTCCCCATACCTGTGGTGGCACTGTTCCCCACTACAGCATGACCCTGTGGCCTTCTCTAGCTTCTCTGCCACCCCCTGCCACACCTCAGTGCACGGCTGGTCCAGGGGTACCAGCCCATACAGTGCACCAATATGTGGCTCCACCAATGCCACCAGGTTTACCAATTCCACATGGGTCCAGTTGGGCACTCTAGGTGTGCTCCTGTGTGGCATGGCTGCATCCAGAACTGCAGAAGCAAAATGGCACTGGTGATACGCCCGCGAGATGCATGCGAAGGATACCGATATGCCTGGCAATGGCGCCATCCCTGATTGCTTTCTCGGCAGGGTATGCGTGATATGGCTGGGGCAACACTGGCACATGCTGCAGGCACTCGGAGGTCAAGGGGCACACGTAGGAGTCAAAGGGCAACATGTGCACCATGCACGGCAGCAATAGGGCATGGACAGCATGGCGCGCTTATAGTCTATGTGCCCCATGGGCCATGTGCCAATGGCGCACGGGTGTAAATGGGTGTACAGCACATGTGTACCACATGCTCAATAGCAGGTGAGCACCATGCCACCTGTAGCATGCTATGTGTAGGAAGCACCACCACCATACGTGATGTCAGTGCGCGCATGTGCTGTACCATGCAGACTGCGCACGTCACACAGATACGCCATGACATGCACATGAACAACTCCACTGTGCAATGCGCAATTCTGTGATATTCAGCAGGCATATGCAGATGAGCTGATCAGCATATCGGTGGTGCATCGGAGGCATTTGCATCCCATTACAGTTGCGCATTCACTCATTTGCATGTGATGCGCTATAAAGGCGCCATGTGGCAGCACAGGCACCAGACCGGTATTGCAACCTTCACAGGTAGGATGCCAGGCACTGGGCATGTCAGGACTGTGGTGGTGGGGGGCCTCGTGTGTGGCAACCAGCACTGACCACATGTCCCCACCAACAGGAACAGCATGTCGGAGCAAGAGGAAGTTGAGGAGCAGGGGCCTGCATGGAATTGCAGGCCCAATTTCACAAGGGCAGAGTGCGATGCCCTATTTGTCACCTACCTGGACCAGGAGCCCCTCCTAAGTGGCTCCACAGGCACCCAGCAAGCCAGGGAGGAAGCATGGGTGGGTGTGGCCAGGGCCATGAACCAGCGGGGCGTCCATCAGAGGTTGGTGCAGGAATGCAAGAAGAAGGTAGGCATGGACTGCAGGCAGATCAAGGAGAAGGTGGCAGCCATCTGGGCCGCATGTGCCAGGTGGTGGACAGCCTGAGGTGCCACAGCTGACACCGCAGGAGGAGCTTGTGGTGGCAACTATGCAGCGCAGCACCATTGAGGATGTTCTCGGTGGTGGATTCCAGGGGGGGGTAGCCCATCACTGCATGGTAGGAACAGCGGTGCATGGGGATGGGGGTAAGGGGTGCATGGTGGCAGCACTAATGTGTATATGTTCCCTTACAGATCCTGAGCACCTGCATGCAGATGCAGGAGCAGTGGTGCCCACCCTGGGAGATGTTGGGGTCCTGGAGGAGTGCCAATCCACCTCCACAAGGGTCCGGAGCCCAGACCATTGCCGAACCCACCACACTGTCTGCATGGATGCCTGTGGCATAGGCATGGACAAGGCCCAGGCAGTGTTTCAATGGGATGCCAGCCATGGAATCCAGTATGCTGAGACAGTGATTGGGGCAGGGTCCACGTCTGATGATGACCTGACCGCTACCCTGGACAGTGGTGATGCCGAACAGGGGGTGGCACCCCTACCAGGCACAGGACATGGCGGCGCTGATGGTGCATGGGTAGCACTGGCTGACCAACCAGCCGCACCGCCCGGTGTTGCGGTGGCCACTGTACCTGTAGCACAGTCCATCCTGTCTGGTGGTGGGGGTGCAGTCTCCCCTTCGCCCCAGCGACGTCACGTGCACAGCGTCTGGAGGGGCAGCAGTGGCAGAAGGACGGTGCAGAGGGTGGACCAGGTGCACTGTCTGCTGCCGTTGCACTGTAGACAGTACAGGCCCAAGAGGGCCCCACAGTACAGGCCCAAGAGGGCCCCACTGTGCAGCCCCCACATGCACAGGGTGCTGTGCCATGGGGCCGCACAACCCCCACAGGTCAGCACAATGCCCAAGCACCCCAGGGCACCAACCAGCTGGATGAGCACACCTGTCCGTGGAGCAACAGATGCAGGTCATAGCAGGGGTGCGTGCACTCAGCACTGAGCTGCGCCTGTCCACAGGGAGGCGTGACCGGGACTTTGAGCAGCTCCTGGCCGAGGCCACACACATGCAGGAGGACATGACCACAGGCCTGGATCGGCTCACTGCTGCAGTCACAGCCAATCTGGCACCACTGGCCACCCTGGTGCAGGGCCGTCCGCGGCAGTCACCGCAGAGTGCATTCTCCTCCCCTCAGTCCCAGCATCATGTGACACCAGCATTATCTTTACCGGTATCAGCTGTGGGCATCCTGGGCACACCTGGAGCGGGCCTGTTCAGGGGCCTGCAGACGCCTGCGAGGGACCAGTCACATTCTCACAGCAGCACACCTGGGGGAATGTCTGTGACACCCCCTGTAGCCGCCACATAGCCTGCACCTTCTGGGCGGTCTAGGCAGGGCAGTCCACATGTCCATGGTGGCCGTGCACCTGTGCAGTGGTAATGATCCACCACCCTCCCTGTCCATTGCCTGCCACAGCACTGTATGCATGGTGGTGTGGTGTGTGCATGTGCGTACCTGGGCCATGCCATCCGAGGCTGCACATCATGCCCACCTTGTGCACACCCACCCAGCCGCTGACCTCCATGGCATGTGCATGATGATGCCGTCACAGCACAGGCCGCCACCGTGCACCGGTGTTCAGCATCTGATACATGCCCGTTGGTGGCCTCAGGGTGTGTGTGTGTGTGTGTGTGTGTGTCTGTGCCTGTGTGTGGGGGGGGTGTGGGGCTGTGTGGATGGGGTCCACTGTTCTGTCAGGGGGTGCTTCCATGGTGTCCTGCCCCATGTCTGTCTATGCCCCCCTCCGGCTGTGTCTGTTGTGGGGCCCTGCCAGCCATGCCTGTCTACTGTGTCATGGTCCCTGGGACATTTGTGTGGAGCTACCTGCAAGCACCATAGTGCTCCTCTGCAATGGTGTCCCTGTGCCACTGGGCCATCCTGCGTAGCCGGGGTTCCCGTTCTCCAGAGGGGCTGCCCACCACCGTTGTGCCCGGTGTCTGCATTGTCCCCACTACTGTTCTTCTCTTCGACCTCGACAGCTATTCCATGGTCAGTGGCCATGTTGTGTA
The DNA here is from genome assembly GCA_016271365.2 of Neoceratodus forsteri. NCBI lineage: Eukaryota > Metazoa > Chordata > Ceratodontiformes > Ceratodontidae > Neoceratodus > Neoceratodus forsteri. The sequence continues at coordinate 869,656,692 of CM028130.1, forward strand.
CCACACAGCAGGTCAGGAATAGGCCACAGGCATTCGAGGGGCTGTACTGTAGGGCACTGCCAGACCTGTGCAGGCAACGGAACCGAGCCTTCAGCTGTCCAAACACATGCTCAATGATGTTTCGTGTGCTGGCGTGTGCCTCGTATCTCTCCTGTGGTGGGGTCAATGGGCACTGGTATGGGGTGAGCAGCCAGAGCCTGAGTGGGTATCCACTGTCACCTGTGGGGGAACATGTTGGGTTAGCACGTTGGTCAGTGTGGCTGCCCCTTCCTGCACAGCCAAACACCCTACGTTCCATGCATAGCATCTCCCCCCATGCCCTGCCCTGTTGCACAGGGCTGCCCATTCCTGCTGCATACTCACCTACTAGGTGGCCGGTGGGGATGTCCCCACTCTCAAACCTGCGGCACAGTGCAGACTGGTGCCAGATGTAGACATCGTGTGCTCCCCCAGGGTGTGTGGCACAGACATTGATTATGCACTCCTTGGCATCACACACCATCTGGCAGTTGACACTGGGGTAGACCTTCCTGTTGATGTAGGCCAACCCCTCCAGCCCCGGCAGTGTGCAGTTGCCTACATGGGTGCAGTTGAGGGCCCCTAGCATACCAGGCATATGTGCAACCCTGTTCAACTCCTGCATGTTTGCTGTACACTCTGCCTGTGTGCTGGGGAAGTGGATGTATTCTGTAGCATGTGGCAGCAGTGCGTTGAGGAATTGTGTGAGGAGCTGTGATGCGGCTGACTGGGTTATGCCTGTGGTGTCCCCTGTTGGTCTCTGGAAGGTGCCCGTGGTGAGCAGGCACATCACGGCCATGACCTTGGTCTCCACTGACAGGGCATGGCTCCGTCTTGTGGGTGGCTGCATCTCATCACTGCACAGCTCACAGAGCTGCCTCAGAATCACACAGTTCAGGCAGTATCGGCCCACGATCTCAGTGCCGCTGTACTGTTTAAAGGTGGTGCGGGTACGGTACCACCTGTTCTGGGCATACCACCATTGGGCCCTTCCACGGCATGCCGCTCGGCCTCCTGCCTCCTCACACCCCTCATTGCCACCTCCATCTGGAATATTGCACTAGCCATGGCCCGGCCTGTCCGGCCCCCCCTCTACAGCTGTCTCCCTGGGCTACCCTGGCTTTATGCTGCTGCCTGGGCCCCTGCACTGGGGGCACTTCTGTGCTAGGGACCCACATGCACAGTCTGGCCTGCCCACAGGCACGGTCAGGGTCACACACCCTGTCCCACTGCCCATTGCATCACCTGCCTCTGTGACTGTCCTGCACCCTGCTGCTGTCCTGCCTGGCCACTGGTCCTCAACCTGTCACTGTCTCACACTGTCTCTGTCCATCGCTCTGTCTCTCTCTCACTCTCTCTCCTACCCTCACTCCTGCTCCCCTGGGCACAAGCTGCCATCCCCTGCTTGCTCCATCCTTTTATAGGCTCAACTTTGCTATGCACATGTCCCTGTTGCTCCGCGCTTGCGCCATCTGCCTGCCGTTGAATATCGCACTGCGCTGTTTATTCATGGTTACACCCCCCGCACTTGCACTTGCATTCATTAGGGTTGAGCATTGGCACACTGCAATTTGCACTGCTCAATGTCTCCCGCTGAATATTGCTCTGTGGCACATGTCCGCTGTTGCGCCGGCACATCTCACTTGCGCCTTGCACATCCGCTTTGAATATCCCACCCCTAGTAGGCAGCATTGGGTGGTTTTCAAAATGCACCAGATCTTTTTTTTTCTTTTTCTTTCTTTCTTTTTTTCTTTCTTTCTTGCAGATTTGGATTACATAACCTTTGCTCGAGAGAGCTTGTTTACAAAGGTTCCACATTATAATTACATGATTTTACAGCAGCAGTATTTGTTCGTAACCATATGGTGTTTTTCAGCAGTAATGTTTATTTCACAAAAACATCAAGAGATGCCACTTTCTTTTTGTTTTCTTTTATTCCTGAACAAAAATACAGAATTCTGAAGTTTCTAAAAATTAAATATCTTGGTACAGGGTTGTGCTGTTTACAATCAAAAACATGTGGTAACACCATCCTAATACATCCATATTATGAATCTAGCATATACATTCAATAGGTATCCTCAACGGAAGAGATTTTTAAAAATTACATGTAGCCATAAAAGCTGTTTAAACAATATCTGAGAACTAAAATTAAACTGAACATAAATCTAAGAGTATCAGAAATACATTTCTACCAAAAAAATGATATAATTAAATGTTTTTGCAGACTAACAAATACTACTGCTGTAAAGAGTGCCAACAAATTTTGTTTTATGAAAAACGTTTATTAAAAAGTTTAAACTAAAACTGTCACAGTATGTGTTGATAAAGAAGTTATCCTAAAATGAACAATTTAAAAATTAAGCATATAACTATTTTTTTAGACATTATTTGGCATGAAGTTAATTTATGTTAGGTATGTGCTTGGGGAAAATGTTTCATCAGAGGAAAACCTTTCATAAATATATAAAAGCTCTTTTATAATAAACATCAACAAATGTTTACATATCAATGAAATCAGAGAAAAACATTACCTTGTACAGAAAATAAGATTGATAAACACGTATTGTTTTGACACTATTATACTGTAACATACTGTACTGACACTACTAATGCCAGCATTTATAGTATGTGATAAATTGTGCACACCTTGTAAGATACACATGTATATCCTATCTAAGGACAACACAATGTTTATACTTACATTTTGTCCATACTGGTACATGTGCCTTTTGTAATGTGGGGCAGACTCTGGCATGCTGCATGTGGAAATGTGCATAGCTCAGACATTTATGTCACTGCACACCAGCTGCCCCACATCATGGAGAAGGGAGGCGAAAAGGAGGTGTCACCCTGGCTGGCAAGATGATTCTTTGAGCCCTCACAGGCCTTGCACCAATGACCTGGCATGGCTCCAACTGGATCTTGTCCAGTGGATTGAGCAAGGGCTCTCCATCACCCCACTACGGGGAGCCATGGGGAGAGCTGAAGCTGGTAAGTCTGGGAGATGCCAGGTGACAGGTCTGGTAATGTCAGAGGGGAGAGAAGCCAGCCAGGGTGGGAGAAAGAGATTAACAAAAAAAAAAAAAGACCTGCTAACATTGCTGGTCAAAACTTTGGAAAACAAAACATTTATACACAATTCAGCTTGTATGTCACTTACCCTCTATAGAGTTCTCCTTGCTCTTATTTATCACTGAGGAAATTTCCACAAAAATATATTTTTTTAACCCTTAGAGTTCATCTGCCCTTACAGCATATTCCCTATTTGAAATCATAATGCTCTGTTGTGATATCATGGTTGGTTTACATGGGAATAACTGTGATGTCACAAGTAGAACATTATGACTTCAGGTTGGGAATGAGCAAGAGAAGCTGATGAACCCTCAAGAAACAAGGATCCTGTTTTTATGTATGTAACCTCAGTTATAAAAACATGGGAAAGAGAAATACAGAGCTTATGAGAAATATAGGCTGCTTTGTGCCCAAATTCAGTGTTTTTCAGTGTTCTCCTGGAGGCATTCATGGCACTTGAATAAGCCTTTGGGAACTTTGGCTGCTGCACTTTGTGAGGTGGGAAAGGCCTATATGAGAGGGGTGCTTGTTTCCCACATGGCAGAAGGTACGAAAGCTGCAAGGGTCAGGCAAGCAGAATTACACATCTGGGTTAAAGAAATAGAGAAGAAAGTGCAGACTAATAGAACCAAAAAGGTAATGTTGGCTCTGAGGGTGGCAAGAACAGCTCTGGATTCATTGTTGGAATATAAACCTAAGCTAGCACTACAATATGCAGAATGATGTCATTGGAGCAACAGTGCTCTGCAGTGAACATACAGTGTCTATGGGGACCTATTGGTTCTACGATGCCGGTTCAACAGTACTTTCATCGACTGGCATCACAGTGATGGGATATATGTCACCCGCAAGTTGTGCTTGACGTAAATCCCTATTGTCTCCCAGCCCATTTTTTATTGGGGGGGGGCTTCACACCCCCTATACTAATAATTATCAATTTCAAGTCAGAGTTGATTCAGGGAAGGGTGCAGGACCAGGAGACAGTGTGCCCCTGTCTCAGGCACACCAACACAGTGACCTGTTGGCAAACTGTCAATTTTGTTGACAGCGAGGTAGGTCGCTGAGTTGGTGTCACCATCAAGGAGCCATACCCTATTGAATATAGTTGTTCTATTAGCTTTTCATTGCATCTATCAGCCCAATCATTTACTGTACATGTGTATAGAGGTGACCACACATGTAAGGTAAATGACTAGACTGACAGACACAATGTAAAGCTAATACAACAGCTATATTCAATAGATCCCCATAGGTACTGTATGTTCGCTCTGGAGTACTGTCGTTCTGATGACGTCATTCCACAAAGATGTCATGGCCTTCTTAAGTGTATGCCGGAGCACAGATTTTAAACAGGAGGCCAGGTGTGTTTATTTTTTTCACACTTGATGAAACAGGATTAAATCAGCAATTTCTGTAAAATGAAGCACAGCATCCAGATAGTGAGCCTGTAGTCTAAGTCACCATGTATTCTGATATTCTGGTGGCAGTTTGTACATTTTCCCTGTTTACTTGTCCTTTAAGAAAGTGTATGAAAAAGCCAGGGAGAGGGGGGCACTGCCACATACTAGTTAGTATGCCACTTGTATGGGAGAGGGTTATTATTACCTGAAATTAATCAGTTTCCAGTGCTGTTGTACCATTGATGTGATGTCAGATATTTGAACCATCTTCAGTACGTCACATTGATTCATCTGGGAGGGTGTTCATCCCACATTAAATAGTTGTACCATCTTGAGTACATTACATTAATGCATCAGGGAGGGTGTCCATCCAATGGCAACCCAAACCCAGAATGTCTTATTGTACTTATAAAATGGGTCCCCATGCCAAAAAATAAAATAAATAGCAATATAAAGACAACAAGCATTTGTCAATGCTGGATATTTGCTTGCATGATGTTGTACTGGGTTCTGCTTGTAAGCTTTTTTACTATATATTTACCCAAAATAGATCGGATGAGATATAATATATCATTTGCAATGGGGTCCTGATTTTAAACAGTTTTATACTGCATTTACCCATGATGGCAGAGGTGAGATGCAGCATCTTGTTTTTAGTGAAGTTCAACTTTTATAATATATTTTCCAAGACAGAGCATCTGCAGCATCTCATTTTCAGTGGGGTTCTGCTGTAGGGTTCTGATTTTACAGTTTTGCAATACATTTACCCAGAATAGCCCAGATGAGATGCAATATCTCATTTTCAATGTGGTCCTGCTTTGACACATTTTTGTACTGTATGTACCAAGGATAGCACAGCTCAGATGCTAGCTTGTTTTCAGTGGGATCCTGCTTTTCCTAATTCTTGCACTATATTTACCCAGGATAACACAGCCAAGATGCAATATCTCATTTTCGATGGGGTCCTGTTTGACCCTTTTTTATAATGTACATTCCAAGGATAGCCCTGCTGAAAGGCAAGTTATATTTTCAGAGAGCTCCAGCTTTTACAATGTATTTTTCCCAGGATAGAGCTGCATAAATGCAGACTTCAGTGGGGGGGCTCTGCTGTACTGGGGTCCTACTTTTACACAATTGTTCTATATATTTACCCAGGATAGACCAGATGATATGCAGTATCTCATTTTCGGTGGTGGTCTGCTTTTACATGTTTTAGATTGTATTTACCCAGGATAGGCCAACTGAGAGGCAATATCTAATTTTCAGTGGGCTCCCACATTTTGACCCCAAATTTCCAACATAGTCCTTTTATGACCTGGCATTATGATCAAGACAGGTAAAATTTTTTAAATCTGATCCAAAAGGTGATTTCATAGTGCATATTTCAGAGAGGATTTGAAAAATTACACCCATCAAGTTCAAGAGGTGAGGTAACACAAGGGATATGTTGAATATTAAGGGCCAGACTCTGCAAAAATAAAGTTACGAGTAAACACTGTAACAATTCAATGTTTTTTTCATAACTTAAGATTTTTTTTTCACATTTTGACCGCAAATTTTAAACATGGTCTTCTTATGACCCCATGTTATGATCAAGGCATGTGATTTTTTTTAAAATCCTGTCTGAAAGGTGGTTTCACAGAGGGACTGCAAAAACGTTTCAAAGGGGATTTGAAAAATGACACCTGTCATGTTCATCAGGCGGGGAAACAAAAAGGCTAGGTGCACATTTGGGGCCAAAATCTTCAAAAATCACAAAGTTATGAGTAAACATTGAAAAAATGCAACATTTTTTATTTCTTTTGTTAACCGGGTAAACATATGAGCCAAGGCCCTTTTTCATATGTGACCCGAGACTATAATATAGTCACAAGATGTTATACAAAAAGATAACTTTTACATTCACTTAATACAGGAATACAAATACATGACATATAAGACAAACAATATAATACAAATTATTTAAAATAGCAGTGACATTGCAAGCTACTCAATAAATGATGCTTCAATTTCTTTTTGAATAAATTATGACTACTCATAGTTCTCAATTCAATTGGAAGATCATTCCAGTATTTTGGTGCTTGGATAGAAAAAGCCTGAGCACCCATTTTAGTTTTAGTGACTTTCAAATTTAAACAAGAAAGAAAATTTGATCTCAAGTTTCTCGGAGCTTCCCTTACAGATATCAGAGAATACAAGGGAGAGTGACTTTTTGGTCTCAATACATTATCCGTTTTACAACAAAGAGTATATGGAACTCAAGTTAGGCGGTAGAAACCCTGAATTAATATTCAACATCTCCTCATAACTTTGTTTTTTGAGATTTTGACCACAAATTTCCAACACTGCCTTTTTATGACCCCACCTTAACAATCATGGCAGGTGGAATTTTTAAAATCCCATTTAAAAGGTGACTTTATGGAGCAAATGCAAAAACCTGTAGGAGGAGATTTGAAAAATGACACCTGCCATCTTCATGAGGTGGGGTAACAAGAACACTATGCTGAAAATTGGGGGCCAAAATCTGCACACATCACAATGTTATGAGTAAACATTGAAAAAATACAATGTTTCTTCATAACTTCATTGTTTTGTGACATTTTGACCCCAGATTTTAAACATAATCCTTTTATGACCCCTCATCCTGAACATGACGGGTGTCATTTATAAGATACTGGTTAAAACCTAATTTTTCGCCCCAAGCACAAAAACAAATTTTGGCCAGGATTTGACAGATAACATCTGTCATGTTCATGAAGTGGTGTGAGAAATGGCTATGTTGAGAATTTGGGGATGAAAATACTAAACATTACACAGTTATGAGAATTGAAAAATGTCAATGTACCTTCATAACTTTGTTGGTTTGTAATATTTTGACCCCAAATTTAGTAACATAGGGCCCGATTCCAATACAGCAGATAGAACAGTGTGCAAAGTATACCAATGCGTTAAGATATGCCAAACACCCTACGACATGCAAGCTGTGCCAGATTCCAAGAGAGCCATGAGATATGCCAAGAAACGCCAGAATACGCAAGTTGCAACTAACACCGCTACTGCATTTTGCAGCCTGCAAGAGTGGCGTAGCAATACGCAAATCGAACTCTACAAATATATAATTGTGCACAAGCTGCAGGCATGTCGTAGGGGCTACGAGATGGTGGGGGGGGAGAGGCGGCAGGTAGCAAAAAGTGGAAAAGGAACTTTACCCATGAAGAGACGGATGTCCTCCTGGATGAACTGGAGGCAAACCCAGACCTGCTGAGGAAGGGTGGTGAGCAGCAAGAATGGCTAAAGAAAAAGGCAGCATGGGATGAGGTAGTACATAAGGTGAATGTGGTGGCACATGCGCACCATACCGTGCAGGACCTGCAGAAGCGGTACAGTGACCTCAAGTGCCATGCTAAGGTGATGATCACAGGAGGCGGGCCACAGGACATGCAAATACTAAGCACACATGAGGATAAGGTTCTGGCATTCATGAGCCAGCACACCATCCATGGGGACTCAGAGTTGGACATGTTTCAGATGCACGCAGGGACGGGTAAGTGGACATATGAATCATAGCAACTGTCATATGTAGATGTAAAGATAGAATGGGAAGGGGGGGTGACATGTTGCGAGCACAGTGTGCCACAGCACAGTGGGAACTGTGAAGGTGGGGCACAGCAATGCAAAGTGGAACGGTGCGCAGGGGGTTGGGGCAATGTTGGAATGTAGCCTGGCACGGTGCACGGCCCTGTGAACAGCCGACGTTACAGCCACCACAAGGGCAGTCAGCACTGATGCAATGTAATTCTCCCCCCAACAGGTGCAACAGAAGCGGACACAGGGGCAGGTAAGGTGGCAGCCAGCACTGCCCAGCATGAGGTACACAGCAACACTGGGTAGTGGATGGTGGCAGGCATGGTGGGCATTGACTGGTGTCATAGCACTAAAGCACTGTCTTTCAATACACAGGTGATGAGCCTGAGGACACAGGGGAAGGTAAGCCAATGGTCAACTGCACCACCACCCTGCGGGATGGAGCTTCAGGGAAGTGGCCCGTGGTAGACACGGGCGTCATGTAATGGTGCAGCAACACTGATACCCTCACAGTCCCCCACAAGTGTGGATGCAGATGGCGATGGGGCAGGTAAGGACATGGCTAGAGGCAACAGTGGTGCATGGGAGAGCAATGCAGGGGTGGGATGGTAGCAGGCATAACAGTGGACATTGCACTGATTCATTTATGTCTCCCCACAGGCACAGCAGCAGTGGACACAGTGGTGGTGGAGAGTGCACCAGACACCACAGGGCAAACCCAGCAGGTCACAGTGGAGACAACAGTAGTGGGGGAGCAGCAATAAGAGGGGGAACAGCTGCAGAATGATCTAGGTCCGGACCTCAGTGACTACCTGAGCTGTGGCAGCCTGGGAGGTGATGTACCACAGGACCTGAGCCCTGCATCTTATCAGAGGCTGGAAGAGGCCTGGAATGGAATGACATCACCTGGGGCAGAGGTGCCCTGGACCCTGACTGACTATGCCAGGTTCTGCCAGACTCTCATGACAGCCCATGCTGAGCAAGCGGAGATGCTGGGCTACATACGTCTCAGTATGGATGCACACCAAGCAGAACAGCAGAAGCAGATGGAAGCACTGATAGGAGTGCTGGAGACTGGGGTGCAGACCACCAGTAATGCTATGGAGTGCATTGTGGAGGCCATGGCTGCAGCACGGTCCAGTTCACAAGCGCAGACGGCGCCATCACCCACCTGGCCATGGCCGTCGAGGGGTCGGTGGCACAACAGGGAAGGCAGGCTGACACCCTTGTGGCCCTGTTGCAGGCCACACAAGCAGGCCTGAGCCAATGACTGGGCATGACGCAGCCACACAGGTGGCACCAGAGGAGCAGCCAGCAACAGCCTCACACATGGTGCCAGACAGAGGCACAGAGGCCACAGCGCCGCAGCCACCGGCGGTGCAACTGCCACTATCACCAGCACCCCCAGCAACACAAAGACCACCACCACTACCAACACCAAAGGCACCCACACCACCCCCTACAGCTGTGACACATCAGCTGTCAGCAGCACCACATCCCCAGGCACCAGTGCCACTGTCCACAGCACAGGTACTGTGATCCCCTGTGCTGCCAACACCCACAGCAGTGGGGTGACATCAGCCAACGAAGGCATCTGGCCATGCACCGGTGACAGCATGGGCAGCAGGAGCAACCAGCAAGATGGTCACTGCAACACCCTCTGCAAGGGGCAGAAGGCACTGGGTACAGGGCGCAAGAACACTGACTCATGGCAGGAGGTGGCACAGGCAGTAGTCCAGAGGAAGGCCATGGACAGCAATGTGCCCATGAGGAGCAGCCAAGGGACAGAGCCACAGCATGTGCCACCTGCACCTGGGAGCTGCAGCAGGACCCAGAGGATAGTGGTGCCAGTGGCACCCAGCGTCAATGGCAGCACGACCGGGCTGCAGCATGTGCAGGGGTGGGACGTGTGTCACTACACAGTCCACAAAGTGGAAGAGAACTGGGTGCTTGTGACAGTCACAGGACAGATATGCAACCATGGCACGATGTTGCCTGTCATTGGCTGTGGGGTTGGGCTGCACACGGGGTGAGCACGTGGTGTAGGTGGCAGCTGTGTGTGAGGGGTGTGCATGTGTGTGTGTGGGGGCACCCGGGGGCCACTGTGTGGGGTCACGAATGTGCACTGCATGGGCACTGGGTGATGGTGTGTGTGGGGGTTGCCACCAGTAGTTGACTGTCTTGCATTGTGTCACCCAGTTGTACCCACCTGTCACTAATACAACACTCTACTCAAATCCACTGTGTGGTGTCATTCATTAACGTTGCCATAACACGACGGAGGTCCAACTGCATACCGCACAATGCAGAACGCACATGCGGACGAGCAGGCCACAGTTATGTAATTGCAGTGTCCGCACCTTGCAGTTGCGTAACTGCATCATGCGTTGCACAGGCCGCATTTGCAGGAACATGTGCGAGGACACCATCGGCAGGCGCTAGGCCGCAGTCCTTGCTCATCTGACACACAGCAGATCCCAGCAGTAGTGGAAGGAGACTGGCCAGTCCTGGGGTATAAAGCAAACAAGACATCTGTTGACATACAGGTTACTGATTGGTGAGTATACACCTCCCACATGTTGAGGATTATGCATAGCTCTGTGATTCACACACACACACACACACACACACACACACACACACATACCTGTGCCCTGCATAGGTGTGAGGATGTACCTCAGGATGGAAAGGCCCATATTGGGCACACATTCCATGCCACATCTGTGTCCTACAGTGATTGGGACAGTCCTGATCATGAACTATATGGGACCCACTATCTGTAGACATGGTACTGTGCAGTTCAGGACAGTGCAACACATACTGGCCCTGTGTTATGTAATGTGCAGGCCAGTGCAATGGTGTTCGATGCTGTGGGGTGGTGGGGCATGGGCGGGTACATGGGCATCACACAACCTGCACAGGCACAGCACTCAGTGCCCCATGGAAGTGGCACTGTACTGTACATGTATGCCACACCAGGTGGGACACACATTGGCTATCGGTGGTTACTACACAGTGCAGTACCCCCACCTCTGGGATGGGTGCGGGTCAGTGCACTGTCCACTGTGCTACACAGCAATCCTGCTCCATGCGGTACATGCAGTCATTACTGCAGACTTCTAGTGGTACCCCCCAGGTATGGTGCACACGGAACAGTGGGGGGTGGGGTTCCTAGGCAGCACCAGCACACGTGCAGCACCCACTGATGTCATCTGTGCTCGCTGCCATGCATCCTTTTCCCCATTCAGGTGCCACACAGCTGTCTGAAGGCCTGCCATCTGGGGTGTACGTGGAACACAGTGGCAGTAGGTGCCTTGGCCAGGGTATATGTGCCTTGCCTTGTGTACGGTCACAGCGGGTGATCCTGTTATGGTTTTGTTGCAGGTCTTGGATCACCATGCCTCACAGCAGGGATGTCGGCTTCAGTGGCCATGCCTCAAACTACATGCCGGTGGAGACAGTTCAGCTGGTGAACCAGGTGCAGTAGTAGTGGCGCACCACACTTTTGCCACCCAGCTGCAGGCACTGCACGACCACAGAGCATGAGCAGGCATGGTGCGCCATAGCAGCACACGTCAGTGCAGTCCGTGGGGTGTCACACAGCACACAGCAGCTGCAGCACAGGTGGCAGGACCTGACCTGTCATGAGCCAGAGATACTGCACCGCCTGCTTGACATGGCAGCGCGGAGGGACAGAGAGAGATGAGAACCTGCTGTGGCAGCACTGAAGGTGGGTACGACAACTTGTTGCATGCCACAACCACTACTCCATGACCAGTGCATGTCCCTGCTGTGTTGTACCTGTATGACACTGTTCATCCTCCCCACACAGGTGCAGGTTCCAGCCAGCATGGGTGGCAGGAGCATCAGGCCCTGGAGCAAGAGCATGGCAACTGGAAGCAGGGGACGTATGGCCACAGGAGGTCAGGCAGGTTCCGTTACGGTACAACACACAGCATGCCCACAGTGAGGTGGCTGCAGGGGGGGCCTGCATCACCTGGACATGATCACGTGTGCAGTGGTGGGCCACTGCGCACTGCTATGCAGCCTAGGTGTTGCCATGCACACCTGCAGTGCCTGTGGCCATTGTGCAATGCCAGTGTGCCTGCCACCATGCTACATATTCCGGATGTGTGTGTGTGTGTGTGTGTGTGTGTGTGTGTATGTGTGTGTGTATGTGTATCTGTATGTCTATGTGTATGTGTATGTGTATGTGTGTGTTTGGCACTGCCTGTGGTGTACGCTGTGGCATACATGCATGTGGGCTGATCCGTACTGTATTTCCTGCTGTGACCCATGCCCATCTCCCCTGCAGGTGATGGGAGCCAACCTGCCCCATGGCAGACCTGAAGGCCTGGGATGCAGTGGAGTACTGGCATCACACACACCGCAGACACAGGTTGTGCCCAGTACTGCCCATGAAGGATGAGGATGTGGAGGGGGACATGATGGCAGGGGTCCGAGGGGCACCATGCGGTGGTGCTTATGGCAGAGCTGGCTGAGACTGATCCTGGTGATGCAGATGTGCTTGTGGAGACATGCAGGTGGAGGAGTGACTGGTGGTGGAACACCCTGCAGCTGGGGGGGTGCCGGAGGTGGAGGCACATGGTGCAACAGTGCAGGGGGTGGGGGTGCAGTGTCCTGCAGAGGGTCAGGCTGTGATGCAGCAGCACCCAGCAATGAAGCAGGTTGTTGATGACATGCTCCAGGATGCCAGTGCTGTTCACCACTCTGGGCACAGTGGCCCTGCCCCTTAGCTGCAGGTCGGCTATGGTACTGCTGCAGAGGCACCTGGTGGACAGGTGGGCCTGCAGGTGGACCTGTACCCAGGGCAGCCAACGCCTGTTGATCAGCATCTGGTGGTGCTCATGTCCACCATTACGGAAGATGTTGCATACCTCCACGGTTCACTTGGCGCCCTACTCTCTGCGCTGTAGCAGCACTAGACATGCCAGTGCATGGACTGTGGACATGGACTGTTGGGGTACACAGTGTCTTGGGGGCCTGTGCCATACTGTCTGTGCAGCGGGGTGGTGTGGGGGACCTGGCGTGTATCTGCGGGGCAGGGGGGGCTTGTGGGCTGTGTTCCCTGGTGGGGGGGTCACCCATGTGCAGGGTGTCTGTGTCGGGCTGCATGCCTGGGTGGGTGGAAGTTGTTGCTGGGGCTGCCATCGGGAGGGCATGTGGGCTATGTCAGTTTTGTACACTGCTGATGCCTGTACTGGGTACTGGGGGGGCTGTTTCCCATTGCTATTGCATATGTTGTTGTTCTTATTCTTCTCGTTGTAGTTGTTGTTGATGCTGTTGTTGCTGCCTATTGTTCCTTCCATGCTGTTTCATTAAATGCCTTTTACACACCCATGTCTGTGCACATCTGTCTGTGGTCTGCATGTGTGTGTGTATGTCTCTGTGTGGGTTTGTGGGTGTCTATATGTGTGTGTGTGTGTATGTCTCCCTGTGCACATGCGGGTGCACATGTGACGGTGCTGTGCCATCACTTGTGCGCCCCCTCTGTGCACAAGGTTGCTGTATGCCAGCTATGCACCTCAGGGCCATTGGCGCACATGTGTGGTAATGGCTGCATGGTGCCCTATCTGCAGCGGTGCACTGTGCTGGGTCCAGGCCACATGCCACCACACATTGCATGTCCTAGCTGTGTGGTGGCCTTGAGCCTGTATGGCGCCCCTCCACCCGGGGGTCCAGTTTACCCTGTGGGTAGCACCAGTGGCACAGGCATTGGTGTGTCTCACCTCGATATGTCTACAGGTCTGTGCCACCCGATGCTGTGTCCCTGTTGTGGTTGCACTGTTTACATGTATCAGTGGCCATGGCAGGGGCATTGTGCCTGGTGGCACCATCATTCCAGCATTGTGTCTGTGGCCTGTGCACCCTTTGCCTCCTCTACCACCCATACCATTGGCATGTGCATTGCTGCCTCTTTCACGCTGTCCTGTGTGTACTGGGCACATTGGCTTGTATGTTCTACTGTTTGCAGTGTGGTCCACCTTGGGGCACTGCTGTTTGTGTGGTGTGGTGCTGTCTGTCTGGAGGGGGATGATTCACTGGACTGTGCACTTTTTAAGACAGCTTTTACCTGTTCTAACTTATGTGGCTGTCATCAGCCATATCTTTGCACGCTATCTGTTTTGGAATAGCATTTCTGTGGTCCTGGTGTGTTACGCCTGTCGTAGGTCACATTATGCAGTGGTGTACACATTTTCCATCGTATCTGCATTGTAACTTGTGGCATTTGTAGCTGTTGTGGGGTGTGACATAAGTGTTCTCCTGGAATCACGCCTGACACAAATCGCTGGCGTATCTTGCAGTTTGCACTATCAGGACTGGCGTACTGCAGTTACACCTGGTGTAACTGTTTTGAAATGTTTTGAGCTGACCTCATGAACCTGGCAGGTGAAAATGTTCTAATCCCACCCAAAATGTGATTTTTGTGGTGTGAATGTGACATCACCTTTCGGGCCAGATTTGGAAAATTTCCCCTACCTTGTTCATGAGGTGGGGTCCCAAAAAGATCATGCTGAAAATTTTGGGGAAAAAATATTCAAAAATTACCAAATTATGAGTACTAGTTCAAAATGCATTGAAATACATTGATGCACTTACTTGATTTCTTCACCAGCTGTGAAAAGTGAAGATGTATCTCTGGTCCAGATAGGATTATGGCATTGGACCCCCAATAGGTAAATAAAGGGTAGGACTACAGGGAGGATGAGGTGAGGGAGGGTAATGGCAGCAGGGGCGCTGCAATGGCAACAGACATCAATGGACACTTTTCTTTTATAAAAAGGTTAAAAAAAAGGCATTGAGGGATGGTTTTCTTTATTTCAGGTACTGACACTGGGGACTGGACATCCCAGTGTTGGTTTTATCTTTGAGGGGCACAGGAAGTGAGGTGGAGCTGGTAGAGATACTTGGGAAAGGGTGTGATATTGAAACAGAGCACGTGAAGTAATTGGGAGGTGGGAGGGATACTTGCAGAGGGTGGGATATTGAAACAGGCATGGGAAGTGACAGGGAGGTGGGAGGGATACTTGGTAGAGATTGGGATATTGAAATGGGGCAGGGGCATTGTGAGTTCAGCTGTTTGTCAGACAGCATGTGGGGGGAACAAAAATATTGTCAGCTCAGCTGCTTGGAAAACAGCATGTTGGGGGAATGAAAATGTTGTAAGCTCAGTTACTTGCCAGATGGCATGTGGGGGGGAATGGAAAAGACATACAGTATGCCATAAGGGCAGCTTCATGTAGATGAAAGCACTGAGGTGCTCTCTTATAGGAACTCTTCAGTCCTTTCAACTATAAGAAGTTTCTGCCCTGCAAGCAGTGACCAGTGTCTTGATCAGCCCGGCTGGTCATTGGTCTGTCACTGCTGAAGCCACTGCAGCTTGAGATGCACTAGACCTGACAGTGACACACCTCTGAAATGCCTTTCTTTGTAAAAAAAAAAAAAAAAATTGCTGCACATGCAAATATAGAAAATGCAAATAGAAAAAAAGCGTTGTAAGTATAGAGGATTGTGTATGAGCAATCATACACAACAAGGCTATTTTTCAGTTGAGAGGTTTCTGTGGTAACAGGAGACCTTGAGAGCGCAGCTCAAGAGGTCTCATTACCATGGAAACCTTGAGATTCTAAAACAGCCTTGTATGTGTATGGTTGCTCATACACAATCTTTTATAGTGTATGGGCAACCATAAGTTCATTCCTTGGCCCCAAAACAGGTCCCCCGGGTACAATACAATGTCTTACTTTGAGACAGCTGCAGTGGTTCATTCCAGGCTACTCACTTCCACACCGCAGTTGCCGCTTCATTGTGCATGTGCGATGACATTCAGTGTTGTTGTGCTGTACTAGTGATATACTCAGTGCAGCACAATTTCATGACGTCAGTAGTGCAGTACAACAATGCTGTTATAAGCATGAATTTCCATGCAAAACAGTGTTCTACCATACACTGTAAACAAATTGTCTCTGTTCCAGCTTGTTTCTATTCCCTATTCCAGATTGTCCACTATGTGGTAATTTTGTGTGTTTATTTTTAAGGCCTTATATTATGACTTTGGCAGTTTTGGGGCTTTTTCTTTTTGCTTTGCAACAAAGAGAGCGTCCATTTATGCTGTTTTTGTCCTAGTGTGTGTGTGTGTGTGTGTGTGTGTGTGTGTGAGAGAGAGGGGGGGGGAGAGAGACAGCAGTGTGCGACAGAGTGAGAGTACGATCTCGGCTAGTTAGGGAGAGGAAGCATGACGTGCGTGCTGCCAGTGTATCAGTGAGGGTGAGCATCGCTGGTCTCATGAGCATTGCTGGGAGCTGTGGCTAAATAACAACTGTTAATTTTTTTTTAAGATGTCTGACAATTGGGTGAGGATGGAGATTGAGTCAATGGCATGTCCACTACCCCCCTTCTTGCTGATATGACAAAGTTTATCTCTGACTGCTCTCTAAACTCCTTTGCTGTTGAATGAGTTCTCTTTGCCTACTATAGTACCTGGTGAACATGCCTGTAATTTACAAACTGTGTTTTTTACTCAATTTATGTTATTATGTATTGAAATCTATCTAATTTGTTATATCTGAACCTGTCTGTAACCATTTGTTGTCTGACTTGTAGCCTTTGTAAAGGAGTCTCTGACTTAAAGGTTTGTAATTCCAAGAATCCAATAAATAAAAAAATGAAAAGTAAATGGGTAGGTGAGCAGAGGGAGTCTGTCACATTGGGCTGCTGACCAGGAAGTTGGGTTGAGTAGAGCAAGGCAGGATTGGTGGGACCTTAGAGCCAAGCTGCGGAAATCAGCTTGCAGCCCTGGCAGTATATACGGCACATGCAGCGGTACTTTTACAACATACGGAAAAAAGTATTAGAACGAAGGAAACTTAATCGTTTGAATTTATACATTTATCAGCATGTTGTGGTTGTGAGTGCTATAGAGAGACTGGAAGGCTAGAAATATGTGACAAATGTTTTCTAACTATGGGCAAATTTGGAGAGAGAGTTTTCACTATAGCAAAATGGGTGCCAGAAAGATTATTTTTTAATTTTGAAGGATGTATGGATATGACAGTGTCCTGCATCCTGTTCCCAGACATGTGGTTGTCACCCTGTAAGGACTTGGGTTCTGAACCCTTTCAGCCAAGCAGGATGCCGGAAATCCCCTAGCCATTTTATAACAGTCAATAGAAAGGGAGTGTGCTGTGTCCTTTTCCCAAACAGGTGGCATTCGCCCTGCATACCTCTCAACCTACTACCTCATAAATCAGGGACATGGCTTGAAAAAATCAGGGGCAAAGAACCAAAATCAGGGACACATTTTCAAAATTAATTATATCCACTCAGGAAGCTGGTAGAATAAGAGACTTAGTGTTAAATGAAACTTCTAAATTAGGGCAAGTCTGTAACTTTAATGTTGGACATTAATGTGTGCTTACAATCCCCACACTTTAGTCACGGAAACACACATTTTAGGAGGGACAGAGTAAAATTTTGAGGTAAAATCAGGGACATCCCTGAAAATCAGGGACAGTTGAGAGGTATGTTGCCCTGTAAGGACCTAAGTTCTGAACCCTTTCACTCAATCAAGTTGCAGGAAATTTCCTACCAACTTTATAATAGTGTATAGAAAGGCTTTTGACTATTTAGAGGGGCCTTATTTAAAATACATCTTAAATACAGTTTAAATCATTTAGTTTTGGACCTAACTTAATAAGTTGGGGCATCCACTGTATACTCTTAATCTATAGTTGCTGTGACAATGAAAGGGATAACTTCACCATTTTTTCTTTACATATGGACGCACAACAAGGATGTCTCCCATCTCCCCTCCTTTTTTACTAGCTACTGAGCCCTGGGGTATGAAACTAAGACAACATATGTAAGTGCAAGGAGTCAAATAGGGAGAGGTGCCTGTTTTTTGCAGATGATGTATTAGTGGGGGTTAAAACACCTAACCAATCTAACCCCCTTCAATGTACTGGACTATTTTCAGGACTTAAAATCAACAAAGAGAAAACAGAGTTACTTGCAATTGAAGATGCTTGTTCCAAAAGTATATATTTCCAGGGACACAACAAACTACCTTCTCAAAGAACACTTAAATGCTTGGGAATGATAATGTACCCTAATGTTCTCTCTATGCCTACATTAAATATTGACCCTTTGATACTTGATCTAGAAATAGATTTAGAAAGATGGAAGAAATTACATCCAGGCATCAGCAGGAAATCAGCCACATTTAATGTAATGGCCTTCCCAAGAATGGTGTACTGGAAAACTTCCCTTTAGGGTTAAGTTCTTGTTGGCATAATAATTCAGAAAGGCAGCTCAGTGCTTTCCTTTGGGAAGGGAGAATGCCTTGAGTAAACAAAACGAAACAAAGAGCACCAGGAGATTTAGAAGGATTGACCCTGCCATGAATTTGATTGTATCATGTATCATTTGGTATTAGACAAGCTTTAGCTTGGTTATACCCTAAATCACCCCCTTGGGCTCCTGTGGTTAAAATTAGGAAAGGAATTTGATGTACCATATCCATTTTTCCCTTTCTTAAACATAATCCCTCTAGACCCAATAAGAAATATACTGCCTCTGCTAGTATTTCCTGCACACACTACACCAGGACTGAAGTACAGCAAATAATAAGATTCCTGAGTCTATTCCTCACATGGGAAGATGGTAACACATATGGTATATCCCATAAATTAACATAAACGATTCTATGGATATATGGAAAGAGTGGGACATCGAGGAAATCAGGCAACTAGGGAAGGTTTTCTGCAGGAATACAGAAATTATCTCCCAGCCAAAGACTCTTTCTGGACTGTCAAGATTTGGTTTCTGGAAATACTTTGACTTGCAGAGAGCTTTGACTGCTGTTTTGAGGAATGGTCTGACAATTCCAAATCCTTAAGCTCTTCTGTCATATTCAAATGGAATTTAGCACCTCATGGCAAAGGGAGATCATTCTGTAGGTACTTCAGTGATAACGTTCTACCAAAATATAAAATACACTCAAATTAAATGGGAATACATAGCTTGCCAATGTAAGTTTTATCATGAAATGAGCAGTATATCTAAAAGAAGCTGCCCTTTACAAAGTCAAGCTATGACTCCAGACATGCGCATCAGCCCGGAGTCATGGCTTGGCTTTTGAAAGGACAGTTTCTTTTAGATATAGTGATAATTGTATGACAAAACTTATATTGGCAAGCTCAGAAAAAAACACAGTATTACCTTTACCACTACAAGCGCATGACCTGGAAAAAAAAATGAACTCACTCATGAACGAGCGTACTGGTGCTTCAGCACAACATACACATGTGGATGTGCTGGATCAGCAGGCAGCGGGGAAAATAGTCGGAGTGCCTAAATAAAAAACAGCATTATTTGATATTTTATTATGGTGGGGTGATCAGATGTGTTATCATTGGGAATATAGGGAGCAAGAGGAACCAGGCTGCAGAGGTAAAAAAAAATTGCCAAAAAAGCTGACACTGTCCCTTTAAGAAGTCACTGTCTTGATGCAGTGAACTATCAGTACATCTGTGCTTTGCACTCATGACTGTTATTCAATAAGAGAAAACATCACCTATCTATGCAATGGCACCCATCAAACGTATAAATATTATTGAAAAAGGTATCCTCCATAATGAAGCTGGTGTTCCTTAAAGAACTGGAAGTCAACTGAAGTATACATTAAAATGGCTCAGCAAGTGAACTAACTTTGTAAATGACTACTGTTTGCATCAGAGCACCTCAACCATGTGATCCAGAAGGTATATACATGCAATGGTGTTGTCCTAATATGTGTGCTGCCTAATTCTTGCTGAGGTAAATTCTGTAGTAATTGAAAAATTTTGGGGGGGGGGGATAGCAGAAGGGAAGGGTAGAGGAGACGAGAAGAGAACAGAGAAAGGGCCAGCAACAAAACAGATCATGGGACCCCCTCCAAGTCCCATTATGGGCCTGAAGGAGAAACATTGTTCATGAAAGACTGAAAGGGCCTCTTTGCTAAGCATGTGAATGCAAGGGAGTTAAATTCTGGCACTGGGCTCTAAGGAGTGACACCCCAGCCCCTCACATCAGTCGGTGTAGTTAGCACTGTGTTCCTTATGTTGAAACCTGATGAGGGCTCCCCTCGCCTCATATGTTACTTGGAGGTAGGATGCCACTCTTGTGGCTCCAAACATCCATTCAGTGACTATGGGGCTTTGTGTTTGCCTCCACATCATGAAGAGCCTATGCTTAGCTTCCATGGCTAGTGAATACATTAGCTAAGAGTGTGGCAGGGCCTCCCATGAAAGCTGTGTCATGTCTCTCAGTATCCACAGAGAGAGGGAGCGTGGTATCAACCCTCCTGGGATGCTGTCAGCACTGCTATTCATCTCTCTCCAGAAGGAGCAAATAGAGGGACACTCCCAAAGAATGTGGCAAATATTATTCAGGTATTGGGAACAATGCCAACACATGTTCAGTATATTAAATTTCATGTGCCTTAATTTGGAGGGTGTTCTGTGCTAGCCTGCCCAAATCCACTCAATCCCAACTAAGCACTAGAATGTCTTTTGACAGCTCCCTGTGAGAAGGGGAATTAAGATACACTTCTCTGGTCCAAGTTAGTGCTGACGCAGTAAGAATGCTGACCAACTGCCTAAGGTTAAAAGTATTGCATAGCCTGGAACTGTCTGATGGGGTTGGGGTGCTCTATTTTATTGTCTCTCTGCAGGGGTTAAACATTGAAGGTTGAAGGTTGTTACTTTTCTGTGCTCTCTCTCTCTGTCTGTACATTACTTTTCTGTGCTGTCTCTCTCTCTCTCTGCCTGTACAGTGTAGAATTGTAATTTCTATTGTGTTGTACCACTGCTTATATCTTTTGTATTGTGCATTTATGTGCCATCTTGATAGCCCGGGTCATGTCGGGCCGCGGCATTTGAAGTGGCAACTCCACCGGTGAAGTGCGATAAAGTGCTAAGAGTTTGAGGGAGTGTGGCAGCCTTCCCTGAGCTTACAAATTGTCCATCTGCATTGTAAGCACTCACTGCACTGTTCATTGTTAATCCCAGGGGAGACATCGTTTGGAAATATATTTGCTGAAATGGTCCCTACTTGAAGGAGCCAGTAGGAATTAAGCTGATTGCAGCTGCTGTGCCATAAGAGATTGTGGCATTATTCACAGCTTGTGTTCTTTTAAACTTTTTTTTATAGACTAAGTGCTGATACTGGATATATGCCCTGCTGTTGTGAGCAGAGACTGTGTAATTTAAGTGACTATATGCAGCTAAGATCCTGAGACTGAGTAATTGAAGTTATTGAATTGTATGCCATTTTAGAGTGTTTCTCTAGGTTCTGTTGGGACTATAACACATCCCAAAGCCATTGTTTGCTGTTGAAAATGAACTTGTGCAAGACATTAGTATTGTACTGTAGCTATCATTTGTCCCTTTAGTTTTAAGTGGGGAATTAGTCTCCCTTGTAACTTAACTAATTGCCTGTGTGTTTGGTTAAATAGGAAACTGCTGATTTGCTTGTTAATGTTAATAACTTTAGCAGGTGATGTAGAATTAAATCCAGGTCCTTCTTCTGTAGATGGTTGTGATAATTATGTGTGGTATTTAAATCACAGAATTAAGTTTTTTCATGTGAATGCCAGGAGTTTGTTTCCTAAAATAGCCCATGTAGAGGCTTTTACAATTTTGTACAAACCTCATTTGGTCATGATTTCTGAATCTTGGTAAATCATTCAATACCAGATAGTGCTTGTGAAATTCCTGGTTATAAAATGTTTTGTTCTGATTGAAAGGGCAAGAAATCTGCTGGTGGAATAGTTGTTTAATGTTTAGATAATTTAGATGTTTCTTTGCTGCTTTCTAGTCAAAGTTCTACTTTACAAAGTGATGGGCTATTATTAAATTTGCTCCTGGGAGAGGTTAAGCAGGTGGTAGTGGGATGCCTGTATAATCCACCGCAGTGTGGAAAAGCTGGTTAACAAGAATTATTTGATATTATAGCACCAGTACATTGGATAGAGATTTTGTTTTGGCTGGGGATGTTAATTTGAATTGGGAGAAAGCGGATGTTTCTGGTTATGATAACTTAATGCAATCTTACAATATGTTTCAGTTAATTGATCAACCAACAAGGTTAAATTATTCTATTTTAGATTGGATTATTACCAATAATAAACAAATGGTATCACATTCTGGGGTCCTGGGTGATTCGATAAGGGATCACAGGCTATTTTTGGAGTCCTAAATTTTAAAGTACAGAGGTTGCATCCTTGTATAATTTTTTTCTCAGAACTTTAAATCTGTTCCATATCAATTATTGTACCAGGAATGTTGTGCTTTGGATTGGTCGTTTCTTGATTCAGTCTCTGACCCAGACTGTGCAGTTGATTTTTTTTTGTCAACAATTGTTAGGATTGCAGGAACAATTTTGTCCTTTGCGTAGATTGAGGATACAGGGGGTTCAAAATGGGTGGTTTGCCCCTGCTCTTAAATTACTTGTGAAACAAAAGCATTTGACTTGGAAAGCATATAAGCTATCTCCTACAGAGGCCTCATTGCAGGCCTATCGGTTTGCTAGGAATTTGGCTTGTAGTCAAATTAAACAGGCAAAGATTGATTATTTTAAACATAGGACTGAGGTAGCCTCTTCCGATTCTAAGCTTTTTTGGGGAGCCTTAAATTCATTGTTATCCCCTAGAGATAGGACAACAATTTCCCATTTAAAATCTTCTGATGGCTTGATCACAGACTCTTTTCAAATGGCAAATTTGTTGACTGTTAAATTCACGAATACTGATGATCTTATTTTTGATGCGCTGGGATGTGTTGGTCATGTTGCTAATTGTGATAGTGATTTAAATGCTCCATCACTGGACAATCTATCTGAAGACCTGCCTGGCTTTCAGTTCAGTTGTATTAATTCCTCTCAAGTATTACAATTATTATATCAATTACCCAATAGGTATGGTGATTGTGGTAATGGGTTGGATATAAGGTTTGTTAAATTGGTTGCACCATTTATTGCAGAACCTCTTTGTTCTTTATTTAATTTATGTTTATCAACTGGAGGTTTCCTTCATCTTGGAAGGTTGCAATGGTGGTGCCCATTCCAAAAAAGGCTGGAGCAGATATTGTGGATGATTATCATCCCATTTCAATATTGAATCCCTTAAGTAAAATGTTAGAAAAGTTGGTGGTTAACCAGTTGAATGATTTTTTGGAACTAAAGGGTTTACTTTGTTTGGAGCAGCATGGGTTTAGGAAGGGAAGGGGTATGGGTACAGCTCTGGTCAGGTTCACGAACACTGTCCTCCTTGGGTGTGATAGGGGTTGTTTTATGGGGGCGGTGTTTGTGGACCTGACCCAGGCTTTTGACTTAATAAATCATAATTTGCTTTGTTCTAAGCTCGAAAGTTTGGGTTTTTCTACTTTGGTGGTTTCTTTTCTTAAGAGTTTTTTAGAGGAACGATCTCAACAAGTGTTTATTGATTTATTGAGCCTTCATTATCTAATTTACAGTTAAATCCCAGAGATGTTCCACAGGGATCCATTTTGGGTCCCTTGTTATTTTCAATATTTATAAATCAAATTCCTTTGATGTTTTCAGCTAGTCATTGTCTTCTCTATGCAGGTGACTTGATTCTGTATAATCAGAATCAGAATATTGAGTTGGTTAATATTGGTTTACAAAATGATTTTGATAAACTTGATCTTTGGTTGTTAAATAATCAAATGATTTTGAATGTAAAAAAGACCAAGTGCATGGCATTCGGGAGTGCTCCTCACCTAAAGTTAAAACCGTGTTTATATATACTTGATAAATGTGGTGATTTAATTGAACAGGTTACTATATTCAAGTATTTGGGAGTTTTTTGGATCCTTGTTTGGGATTCTTGCCACAGGTAAAGGCTGTTAGTAGGACTATAAACTCAAAATTGGGCTTGTTATATAAATTTAAGGCTTATTTGCCATTGGAATCTCATAGAACAATTGCAATTGGTATTTTGTTACCTCATTTTGATTATGTTTCTTTCTTATATTATGGTTTGGGTGTAAGAGAGGGGAGGGTTTTGAGTGTAGTTTACAATAATATTTGTCGATTTGTTCTTGATGCTCCATGAATGACACATCATTGTGTCTTATATTCTTCTTTGGGTTGGTTATCTCCCAAATTAAAGTTTGCTTATGCACTTGGTAATTTGGTACATCATGCTATTTATGCTAGAAATTCTTTCCCTTTATCTGATCTGGTTAATATCAGGGATCCTCAGGTTAATCTGTGTTCAAATCAAGGAATTGTTTTGAGGGCTATAGTTAATAAGGGAAATTCTGGTTTCCGATCTTTTTCTTCATCAGCTGCTAACTTATGGAATAATTTACCCTCTTTCCTTAGATGTATTTTTTCAGTAACATGATTTAAGGTTAAATTTAAATGTTATTTGTTATCTATTGATTTAAGTAATTGTTAGTTAATGTATGCATTTTTAGTCAATTGTTTGTATGTTACTGTTGACCTGTCTTTCAGGTTGGATCTGAAAAAGGGCTTTTCCCAGTGTCCTTACCTGGTTAAAAAATTTTAAATAAAATAAAAATAAATGCCTGAAAAAGGTCCACTGGACCGGTCAACAAATAAATAAATAAATAAATAAAAATCTACTGAGCTTTTCTTCTGTATCATATGATACTTTGCATCAGGTGCCATTTGGTGGATGATGTGCCAGCATCTATCCCACTCTTGAGCAGGGATTTCCTTGCCACCCAGCTGAGTCTGAGGGGTTCCAAATCATGGGTCTGCAGCCCATAATATATTTCTAAATACTTCCTCCTCTCCCTTGGGGGTTAGTCAACTGCTGTGAAACCACCTGAGACATGGAATCCTGGGGTACTGCATGTTCCGGCCCCAGCCAAGACTTTAGCATGGGTCAGCAGAAACCTGAGGGACAGGTGCAGGTGGGGCAGGCCTCATGGTGTGGAGAAAGATGTGTCATCGGCTATTGTACAATTAAAGGGGGAAATTCATGATTTGACCCATTGTGTTGTATTAATGGAACAGAAAATGTAGACAGTGCTGACCAACCAAGGTAACATCCTAACAGGATTAGTCACACTCTGTGGTGTGCCCTCTGGCCTGTAGCCACTCCTACTGCTGTATTGCTTGCTTCTCCCCTTCCTGCCATGCCCCAGACAGCTCTTTCCCCTTCTCCTGGAATTCTGCTGCCAGCTACCCCCTCCTGTTGGGCTTTGTAAAGCACTTTGGGACAGTGTGTATTACATGCGCTATATAAATCTCAGTTCTCTATGCTGCAAAAATCACAAGCAAAAACAATACAAAAGATGCCCAATACACAATAGATCACTCACTTCTGTGATCAATTTTAGCCAAATGAAGCACTTTATAGTGATCTGTCTACATGACTAGAAATACACCCAGAGGGACAGAATTAGCTCCTGCACTCCTTATCTAAGACTGCACCGAAGACTGCCTCCACATGGTCTGCATGCAGTTGCAGTACCATAGAACCATAGAATTTGTTGGCAGATAAATTTCACCCCTTCCAGTTTCACTGTATTTTATTTATTTATTTAAGTCTTTGGTAACTGGGCAAGTGCACTGATCCAGGGGACCGTTTTCAGGCACGACCCGGAGTTATAGAGGTAGTGACAAGTAATACAATGAGTACAAGCCATGTGGATAGACAGACATCATTGGTGAACAAAGTGGAAATATAGACATCATTGGTGAACAAAGAAAGTAACATAGGAAAGAAAATTAATAAGCCTGAAAAAAAAACAATCAGTACATCATAATAAGTAACAATTATCATATATTTTTGTTTACAAAGGATAAGTGCAAATTAATACATGATGTAAAAAAGGAAAAAAAACATACAAAACAATAGCCAAGTGGGAGAGCCTGAGAAGCAGGTAGTGAGGGATGTAGGAAAGGAGTCCAAAGAAATGAGAGAGGGCAGGGGAGGCCAAAACAACCCAAGAGGAAAAAGTCAGAAGGATGGGAGTGGGGTTATCCAAGCTAGCAATGGCATGTGGCCTCATCAAGCAGCCAGGGTTTGAGATGTGTCTTGAAAGTGGCATGGGAGTCCAGAGAGCTGATGGACACAGGGATTCTGTTCCACAGAGTGAGAGCAGCTACAGATAATGCTCTGCTACCCATAACCGAGGAGGCTTTCGGGATATCTGGGTGGGGCCGGGAGGCACACAGACACCTCGAGGGAGTTCTGGTCTTGAGGCGAGACGTATAAGGAGAGGCTTCACCATGCCTGATGGCACTATCCAGGAGGAAGCCAAGCCCATAATCAAATCTGCAGTGTAGTAGGAGTCAGCCAAGAGTCTCATAGAGGTGGCAGTGGTGAGGAATATGGTGCCAGGAGAGTGAAACTGCACATGTTGTTGTACATGGAGCAGAGGCGCGAACTCAAGGCTGATGATGTGTGTGAGTAAATAGGGGAGCAGTAGTCAATCAAGCATAGCAGGTTGCCTTGGGCAATGGCTAAACAGGCTTCCCTGGTCAGGAGTGACTTTATCCAATAGACTGCACCAAGTTTCTGGTTAATACAGTGGATAACAGAGGAGATATAATCAGAAAAGGAGAGGGACAGGTCCAGGATAACTCCCAGATATTTGAAAGTTAGTACATTTTCAAGTACAGTGTTGTCTGATGAGACTACTGAGAGTTGGATCCAGCCTTGGTGACCTTAGATAGGAAGAGTTTAGATTCAGATAGCATGGATTTAGTTTTTTTAGCATTAACAATTAGGTGATGTGAATGGAACCAGGTGTGCGCCGCAGAGTAGTTATTGGATAAAACCCTGGATATATTCTTAAGAGCCTTATCACTAGTGAAGAGGAAAAAGTCATCTGCATAAAATAGGACATCACAAGTGAGACAGTCAGAGGGGAGAAAGTTTATAAACAGAGAGAATAAGAGTGGGTCCAGGATGGAGCCCTGGGGTACACCGATAGCAACTGGGTGGGCAGGGAAGGTAAAATGTCCTACACATACCAACTGAGATCTATCTGAAATGTAACTTTGGAACCGCCGCATGGTCTCAGTAGAGCAACCAAGGGTGTGGAGGAGGAGAGCAACAGGGTGTGGTCAACCAGGTCGAAAGTATGCCCTCTTGACTTGGTGCCCCTTCTCTTCTGAAAAAAATACTCCCTTCCTGCACATTGTTGGCCCTTGTGAGGTACTAATAGGTCTCTATCATGTCCCCCCTCTCCCTCCTCTCTTCCAAGGTGTGCATACTAAGACCCCTCCATTTCTCCTCATAGAGCTCATGATGCAACTCCTGTACCATTTTAGTTGTCATTCTCTGGACAGCCTCTACCCTATCTATGTCCTTCATAAAGTGTGGTCTCCAGAAATAGACACAGTACTCCAGGTATGGCCTTACCAATGATCGATATAGTGGCAACACCACCTCCCTCTTTCTGCTAGTGGCACCCTTTGCTATGCATCCCAGTATCCCAGTGGCTTTCCCTACTGCTTTGCCACATTGTCTTACCACCTTAAGGTCATCTGTTATGATTACCCCAGGTCCCTTTACTGTTTAGTGTCCATTAATACCGCCCCTGCATTCTCTACTCTGTCTATGGATTTCTGAGCCCTACATTAATAATTTTTCACTTTTTTTGCATTGAACCCCAGCTGTCCAGTGCCCAGTTCTGGGGAGCACACCTCAGAAAGGACATAGACAGGGTAGAGGCCGTCTAAAGAAAGGCAACAAAAATTGTGGCGGGCAGCACACAATGTCATATCAGGAGAGACTGAAGGATTTAAACATGTACACCCTGGAAGAGAGAAGGGAGATGGGGAACATGATAGAGATGTTTAAATACCTCACGGGGTGAATAATGTACAAGAAGGAAGCATTTGTGGAAAAGAAGGTGTGCAAGAACTAGGTGTCATGCAATGAATCTGGAGGGGGGAAGTTTAGGAGGGATGTGAAGAAGTATTTCCTCTCTGAAAGGGTAGTGGATACATGAAACAATCTTCCAGCAGGGGTGGTGGGGGTGAAAATGTGGTGGCTTCAAGAATGCATGGGATAGGTATAAAGGAAAACTTATATCAAAGCGGGGGAGATTACCAAAGACCAGGTAGGATCTGTGGTGGCAGAACAGGCAGGGAAAAAAGGGGCAGACCAGTATGGTCAAGTGGTCCTTATCAGTCGACAAATTCTGTACACCTGGGAAACAAAAACCCAAGGGAAGAGTACACAATGGGGGGGTAGTAACAACAACAAAAATGGAAAGGGACCTGGTGGTAGTCATATCAGATGACCTAAAGGTAAGCAAGTAATGTGAGAAGGCAGTAGGGATGGCTGAGAGGATACTGGGATGTATAGGGAGAGGTGTTTGACTGTATTTTGCACTGTGTCCACTGTTCTCCTCATACAACGTCTTGTTCCGTGTCAGCAGCTGTGTAATCTGTATTTTTTCATGTGACTTTGTACTTTTATTTGGAGCCCTGGTTTCTGGTATTTAGGATTCAGGAAGAGTGAGTGTAGTTCAGCATTGCAGCCATATAAACTACTACTCAGAGGGACAGCTATTTTTGTGTCAGTGACTCTACCTCTGTGTATTATTTGAGCCAGGTTCTTGCACAAGAGATCCTCGCTTGTTTATATGGCATATTTTAACACTTGGGAAACATTAGCTCTGCGATTAGTAGGCCAGTAACCTCACCTAATGCTTCTGGGTTACCACCTGGTATATAGTTTGGTTCTGCTGCAAGCAGGGCGAGTGAGCAGGGCGAGCGCGCGTCTCCACGTGTGAAGACACATGCAAAGACATGCACGTCTGTGCACGTGTCAGGCAGGGTAGAGAGATCAGGTGTACCATTGCACTACAGTTGGCATCTGTTGTACGGTAAGCTGTAGTGTTGAATATTGTTCAGAGATTTGTCTGTTTACAGATCCTCATTAGAACAAATCTTTGTAGTTTACAGCATGCAGAACACCTATGTAGATTATCACTGAAGGGGATTAACACAATTGGTGAATCCTCTTTGTGGCCTCAAAGTTGCTTTACTTAATTGTACATATTTTGAAAGGTTGTGTAAGTTCTCCATTGAAATTTACCCTATATCATGGCAAACCTTATTACCACTGTTAGGGAGAAACAGGATATAAATGCATGAAGTGCAACATGTATACCGTATCCTCCTATATGGAGCCTAACAAATTATACACCTGTCATAAATGCCTCCAGAATGTAGAAATGTGTTAAGAACTTGCATTATTTAATAAAAGATTGTGAGAGTTGGAACGTAGCCAATTTAACGTGGCCACATAACTAAACTTTAGGGATTTGTTTTCAATGGCTTCTCCATGCAACTCTTTGGTACCCAGCGATTCATCTACAACTCTTGGTTATTCAGTCATACCCCACAATACGATCGATGGTCCTTTGAATCCTGTCCCAGTACCCACTTCTGCCAATACACCACAAACCTCGTTGCTTAGTAATCATAGCAACAAAAAAAGTGGTGTAGAGGATGAACCTTCATCGGGCAATGAGAATCCAGATGGATCATGATACACAGTACAGAGTAATAGAGCAGCTAAAAAAGGGTGCAAAGCAACACAATTTGAGGTGCCATTATATAATAGTTTTGACCCTCTAGTGTCATTCGGTGGAGATGAGGTCAATCAGTGTCCCAAAACCTCCATCCCTATATGCTTCATGTCTGAACCATTAATTCCTTGATCTGTGGCTAATTCAGCCCAATGTCAGATTAGTAATAGGACATCTAACCTTCATGCCTCTGATAATGTTCCCATCAGCACAACTACCACAAGGATACAAACGCTATTACCACATTGCCCATCAATAATGCAGTATGAGAAGTAGTGCTTTTGGGGATTCCATGATTAAACATCTGGATAAAGTAATATGTGATCCTAATAAAGCCACCAGGACTTGTTCTAGTTTTAGTGGCATCAAAATTTCAGATATCACTTTTATGATTTCCGACATCTTACCAAACTGTGGTGAAAATCCCCTAGTTATTATCCATACTGGTGCCAATAGTATACTAAATGATCCTACAAAATACAATTCAACAAGATCTCGTAGCCCTCTCTAATAAACTAATTGATTTAGGGTGTGACATCTGCTTCTCAGAAATACTGCCAATTCCAAAATGTTCTGCATATCTTAATCACAAAATAAAATTATTCAACAACTGGCTATGTTTTTAGTGTTTGAGACAAAACTTGGGATGCATCCCTCACTGGGAAGTTTTTGATGAGAGGTATGATTTATACTGTAAAGATGGACTTCACCTCAACGGGAGAGGTAATTCTCTGCTTCGAAAACACCTGGCTGATTTTATAAATAGACATTTAAACTAATAAATAGGGGGCAGAAGGTAGTCTCACCACACTATCTTAAGGTTACTCATAACAACTCCTCCCATCATATTAAAAATCACCTAAACTTTTTCTCGTTCAATGCTAGATGCCTTAAAAGTAAAATGGATGATCTGAAACTTAGGGCTTACAATGATAACATAGATATTATTTTAATTTCTGAAACTTGGGGTGATCATAAATCTTCCTGGGAAGATACTCTACCAGGTTACAACTTCTGTAAATGAAACAGGGTAGACAGAATAGGAGGAGGTGTTGCTTTAATAATTAAAAATGGCATTAAGTCCATTAATATAGCACACAAAATTAAAACTCATGCTTTGGCAACTGAAACAATTTGGGTAAAACAATTTTTTTATCGGAAACTCATACTGTGATTCTTGGATCCTGTTATGTCCCCCCAGATTCAACCAAAATGTTTGATGCAATTTTATCTGAATTTGATCTAGTGGGTGAATATGGTGAATTAATTATCACTGGAGATTTCAGTTGTGGTGACATTTGTTGGAATTCTCTAACTGCATCCTCCAACAAAGGTAAAACACTTATTTCAGTTTGCTCTGAACTCCATCTAAAACAGCATATTACAATTCCGACAAGAGGTGAAATGGTGCTGGACTTAGTTTTAAGCAATGATGAAATCATGCTTGATAATATCAATATTCTATCTCCGGTAGGCAATAGTGATCACAATTCCATACAGTTTTCTTTGCAAAAATGTTATACTTTAAACCCCAGCATTGCAACTACTTACTTTTATAATAAAGCAAATTTGCCTGAAATTAAGAAAGCAATTAATGAGATAAATTGGAATTTCATATTTAATAATAACTATATAATGGACAGTTGGGACTATTTCAAGAAAACAATCATTACCTTGAAAGATCAATATATCCCCTCTAGGCAAAAAGATCCAAACTGCAGACACTCCCCCAAATGGTATAACACAAGTATTAAAAAGTTCATTAAGCCAAAAAAATATAATATATAACATATTTAAAAAAAAAAAGTCTCAGACTAACTGGGACGTGTATATTAAAACACAAAAAAAATGTAACAATATCATCAAAAAGTCTAAAAATAAGTGGGAACTAATTTTGGCCAGATCAGCAAATAGGAGTAATAGTAAATTATTTTACTCATATTAATTCACTGAAAAAAACAGTTTCCCAAGTCGGCTGCTTTTTAGTTAATGACCAACTAATTCATGACTCTAAGGAAATGGCAGACATCTGTAATCAAAAATGTTGTAACATCTTTAATTCTGATCTTGATCATAATAATCCTTAACCTACTGAACTTTTATCTCCTGGCACTAATGATACTATCATCAGCTTCCCAGAGGAAGAAATACTGAGCAAGTTATGTTCTCAAAAAGGCAAATATAGTCCAGGCCCTGACAACACTGCAGGTCATTTGTTATATTTATTATCCGATTGTCTCACTAGCCCATTAAAACTTCTCTTTGAAGGGTGCTTTAACAATAATTATGTGCCAGAGGATTGGAAAAAGGCAATGTCATTCCACTGCAGAAAAAAGGGCCAAAAAAACATATGGGAAAATTATAGACCTATTAGCCTCACATCAGCTGTCTGTAAAATCTTCAAAAGCTTATTAAAGGACATTGTCAATCCTCATTTAGATCTGCAAGATCTTGAACAACATGGCTTTAGGAAGGGATGCAGCTACTTAATTAATCTAATGTGTTTTTATGAACACATCAGTCACCACCTTGATAACAGGACCACCTGCAACATCATCTTTATAGATTTTAGTAAGGCTTTTGACGCACTTCCTCATGCAGCACTAACCTTTAAATTACATAAATCTGGCATTAGTACATCACTGATTAATTGGATATGTAATTGGATCCAGAATAAATCCCAAAGAGTCTTAATAAATGGCATATTATCTGACATTGGTTTTATTAAAAGTGAAGTTCCACAGGGCTTGTTTTTCGGTTCATGCTTATTTCAGTTCTTTATTTCTGATCTCACATCAAAATGTTCCACTACATCTGTCAAATATGCAGATGATATAAACAGTGATGGTCCATGTACTAACTTGGACCAAATCTCATGCATACAGCAAGATCTAGACATTATTTCTGCTTGGGTAAAATTATGGGATTTAAAATTAAACATTTCTAAATGTAAAGTAATGCATCTTGGTCCACATAACTAACGTTATCTACAAATTAGATGATCAAAAACTGAATTCAACTACTGATGAAAAGGACCTTGGAATTATCATTTTGAATGACTTTTCCTTTTCCAAACATATTCATGAAATCGTCAACAAATCAAATTGAGTTATATGGTCCATTAAAAGGAATATTAATTCCAGAAATGCACAAGTCATGATGCCACTTTTCAGAGCCTATGCGAGACCACATTTGGTCTACATGTCCCAACTCTGGTGCCCATTCAAAAAGAATGAAAGTGACACTTTGGAAAGGGTACAAAAAAAATTTACAAAAAATATAAAGGGTTTACAAGACTATACATATGGCTCTAGATTATCCACACTTAATTTGATGTCCTTAACCACAAGATGTATTAGAGGGGATTTACTTCTTCTTTATGATATTGTTAAGGAGCCCTATTTATTCTCAGAACTTGGGCTTACATTAAAAAAAACAATTCTCTGAATACTAGAGGTCATCCTTTGCAACTGTCTGAGAAATCTTTTAATTACAAAAATAGCAAGTATTTCTTTATCCTATGGACAATATATCCTTGGAACAGTTTGCCTCTTGAAGTTGTTATAAGCAAAATCAAATACTTATTTAAACATCATCTGGACAGATTAGTCTCCAGTGGATACAATTTCTCCTACTATAACAATGGATTAGTATAGGAGCTCATATGAACCTTTTGGTATCCTTGCACCTTTTTTGTCCTTAGTATGATCCTTAGTATGAATCACCAGTAGAAAACAGGAAGTTGTTATCCCTCTGTACAGATAGTTGGTGAGACCTCATCTGGAGTACTGTGTGCAGTTCTGGAGACCCCATCTCCACAAGGACATAGACAGGATGGAGGCAGTCCAGAGGAAGGCAACTAAAATGGTGCAGGGTCTGCAACAGAAGCCATACAAAGAGAAACTAAAGGAGCTTAATATGTATATCCTTGAGGAAAGGGAGGATATGATAGAAACTTTTAAGTACCTCAAGGGAATCAACAAAGTCCAAGAGGGTAGCATCTTTCAGAAAAAGAGATGTGCAAGAACAAGGGGACACAATTTGACGATAGAGGGGGGATGGCTCAGGGACAATGTGAGGAAGCATTTTTTCACAGAGAGGGTGGTGGATGCATGGAACGGCCTTCCTCAAGAGGTTGTGAGGTCAAAAACTGTGGGGAATTCAAGAATGCATGGGACAGACATAAGGCAATTCTTGTGGGGGGTAGGAAGAAGTTGTCTGTTGGTTAACTAGGATCTGAAGGTTATCCAATAGGTAGGGAAATGGGCAGACTAGGTTGGCCAAGCAGTCCTTATCTGCTGTCAGTCTATGTTTCTATGTTTCTTAATTCACAGTGCCACTTTGCCTTATGAATTAGCTTTGCAAAGGGGCACATTTTATTAACTTTCCACATCCCAATGGTGCTGAGGGCTGAGGCGCTATGCACCATATATCTCATCTCACCGGCTACCCATGTTTGGGAATGAGCTCGGATTGGCCAGGGGGAGGAGAGGATCAAGCATCCGATGGACTACTCTCTTCTCCTGGGGTTGTGGGATTGGCTGTCTCACTCCTTGACTGCCACCTGGTGGAAGCTGTGTGGCAGCACCAGAGTTAGAGCAGAGCAGAAGAAAGAACTAGCATTACATAGCATGTGTGCACCTCCACGGGCACATGCATACGGGCTGCTGCAGAGGGGGGATGGGAGAAAATAGTGGAAAATGGCAGTCACAGGCTCTATGAAGCTTTGACTGCATGCTCTCATCCTGCACTGTCGTCAGTTTTACCAACCTTCCAAATCTGGATACAGGATCTCTAGGAGGAGGGAGGATGGCCCTCCCTTCCTGGTTCCATCATGGGGGGGGTTAGATTCTGTGGGGGATATGGGGATCAGTGGACAGAGCAGGCAGATGCTGGGTGAACAGCCACCTGCGATGTGCCCAGAGGATAAAACATATATAGAACTTAAAAAACTTCCCACATCTTTAGTCATATATAGATACAGTATGTGTACTGTGCTACATTTTCACAAGATACGGTAGTACCACCTACGTATTGTATTCTTAGATCAGCCGTTTATTTGTTTATTGACTTTGCTTAGAAGCAAATGGTGTCATTTGTAGATTACAAGATGATCACTGCCTAATTGCAACTAGTGTTTAGCCCTCTTTTGATTACTGGCAAAAGTTGATACTTTCCTTGTCAGATGATTCATTCTCAGTTAAGGAGCACTTAACACTCCAGCTCTTGTCACTGTTAGGGTATAGGATAGTCTCTCTTTGCCCAACTAACAATACCAACCCTCTCCCTCTCTTACCCATACAGAACAAAAGGTCATGGCTTGACTCATTCAACCATTGCACCTATGCCTAATTTTATCGAATTTTGAATAATTGCTTATTTTGTAACCCTGCTATTATCAGTATGCCTAATTGAACCTGAATTTTTGAATTATTGCTCATATTGTAACCATGCTATCATTTGTATTCTCTCTGTAACCTGCTGTACCTGACTGTCTGATACTGTACTGTATCCCAGGTTGCCCCTGAAAAAGGTACCTTCGGGGCTCAGTGGACCTACCCGGTCATCAAAATTCAATAAATAAAATAAATAATACATTTTTGTTCTGTGATAGCCTGCCTGAGCTTAGGTGCAAATAAAGATGGGGAGTCCGCAATCATTGCTCATTTGATCTCTGACCCAATGGGTGTGAACTTAATTGCAAGCCCCAAACTGTGAACTGCAGCCTCTACAAAGAAAGGGCATGGTGTTCCATTGATGGGCATAAGTGCTGCCCTTAAAAAAACTCTTGAACTATGTTCAAATTTAGATAAGAAATGTAAACTGTTGGCTAGGAGGAAAGAGAACTTCTAAACTGAATTGTGTGACATTAAGGAAGAAGTAAAAACTAAGACGGTGTCTTGGAGAATAAAGCAAAATGTAGCCGATGGTTAGGGCTTATTGTGTACAGAAATCAGTGGCTGCTCCAAGTTATTGTGCACATTCCAAAAGTTGTTCTGCACATTCAAAAAGTTGTTGTGCATGTTCTGCCATTACGCGCACCTGTGTCACTGCTTGCAGTGATTCCCACCTAGCATCCACTTTCATTTTCACTGAGTGCAATTGTGCAGGCCTGCCTGCCTTGGTGACCAGATTAGCAGTTCACGGTGCCCACCCGCAGGGTATGTGAGGGCATTCCCCTCAGAGCATGGTTGCACTTACTAGGCACAACCACTCCTCAGCTCACTCACTCTCTCTGTACTGGTGCTCATTCACTCTCTTTGTACTGGATTTGACATTTTTTTATATATATGAAGTAAATTAAAATGTGTACAGGAAGCATTTACCTGGCAGAGCCCTCCCTGGCTCACTCTCTCTCTTGCTCTCCCTGTACTGGTGCTTGGCGCTGCTCTAGTTCTCTCAGCAGAACCATCTGCTATAAAAAAAAATAAAATGTGGATGACCATAAACAACTCACTTTGTGTTTCCATCTCAGGGTCAAGATTAACAGCATGGGCCTTTCCAGCTTTATTCTCCAAATCCATATGCTTTTATCTGAACCACTCGATGGAAACACAGGCTTGTTGTGTGTGGTCACCCATACATTATTCCGTATGTAATATATGGTTGCCATTTTTACGTTCGCTTGTGCGCATGCGCAAGAAATGTCTTGGGAGAATAGGACTTTTTGGAGGTGTGACTTTCCTGTGCAATGCAGTGCTCCGTTCAGCAGGTGCGGCCGTCCTGCACCAATGGATGAGGGAGCTGTGTATGACAGCAGTGGTCTTCAGTTCAAAGAAAACCACCGCTGCAATCAGTGGTGGTAACGTGTGTGTTTAGCATAATGACGCCTCTGTATGACCTGCCGAAACAAAATCCCTCCAGCTTCCTCCTCCTGTTGCTGTCCTCCCCATTGTCTTAGTGATTGCCTACTTATCATTTCGTTCCGCTGACTGGATCCCAGAAAAGAATACTTGAGTTACAGTGGATTTTTGCAAACGCGCCTACAGTACACGTGTATAATAAATGCAGTGCAAAGTGTTTCAAATGGATGGAAGTTTTCATAGAGTCAACAATTATAGTCGATCGACTGTAAATACAATAGGCGTGTGTAAGATGAAGAGGCTGCCTTCCACACAGTAGTTGCACTCCTTTCTCCAAGAGACACTTTTTAAAACGGTTCGCAAAGTTATTTAAATCAACTGAGATGCTTTCCAAAATGCCAAATGATTAACAGTTAAATGAACTGAGATGCTTGCCAAAATGCCAAGTGATTAACATCGCATGCAAATGCATCTTAACCGACGCGTTAAGACGCGTTTTCGTGTGCACTTAGTACTTAATGTTGTAGTTTGATAGGGACAGATACAGATGTCAGTTTGTCATGGAGAACATGTACAAGGCAATGGTGTTTCTTTATTAACATTGCAAATCCAAAAGATAACAAGCATTTGTCAATGCCGAATGTTTGCTTGCTGGCTTTGGCAGTGGTAGTGTAGAAGTTACAGAGCTGTGTAATAGGAATGGCAGTGAAGTATTGAACTGAAGCCAAACCCACCACCACCCTGCAGAGAGTGACAGGCATTGGGGTGTGCCTTTGGTTTGTCAGGCATAACGGCCACGCCATTTCACCACACCCCACCCTGCAGACACTGACAAGTGTCACGGTGTTCCTTGGGGTCTTTGGCCCTTATGCGCACCCCATTCCATTAGGAAATACGGTGAGATGGGTGCGATATAGGAGAATGGGGTGAACTTTGGGGTCGAAGAGTCCAAGGCATACCTCGATGCCTCTCACTGGCTGCAGGGTGTGGAATGGTATGAGCATTACAGGCAAGAATCCCAAGTCACACCCCTGATGCCTGTCATTCTCTACAGGGTTAGGCGTTATGGTTGGAAACCTAATACCTCAGGCATTCGTTGGTATTTTCACTCCAAATTTTCAACATGGTTTTTGTGACCCCACCTCATGAACAGGGGAATATCAGTTTGTTAGCCAAAAGCTGCTTATGCACAGCGACTACGGCATTTAGCACCACAGGTGCAAAAACATTCCGAACAGGATGTAAAAAATGACAGCTGTACTGTTCATGGGGAGGTGTAAAAAATGGCAATGTTGCAAATCTGCAGTAAAAATATTAAAAACTGGTGAAGTCACGGGCGTACATAGAAACTGTGCAACGCACACCCGTAATATAGTTAGGTTGGGGAATTTTTACAGCAGATTGTCAACTCAGGCATTTTGGTGCCTCCGATCATGAACAGTGTCACTGTGATTTTCTTTATCTGTCCCGAACAATGATTTTCCACAGCAACCACGCATCTCTGCGCTGAAAGTGTGAAAACACACTTCGGCCATGTTGTGAAAAATGACAGCTGTACTGTTCATAAGGAAGTGTGGAAAAATGTCACTGGTGAAAATCTGGACTGAAAATATTACAAAGTCATGAACTTACGAGGGTGCGTGGAAACTGCGCAATGCTCACTCGTAACACAGTCTTTTTATGGACTTTTGTCACCACATGTTCAACCTAGCCATTTTAAGACCTCTGCTCTTGAACAGTGTAACTGTGATTTTCTTAATCTGTCCCAAACATTGCTTTCGCACACCAACAGCACCATTGTGCGCTACATGTGCGAAAACACATTTTGGGCGACATTTGAAAAATGGCAGCTGTACTGTTCATAAGGAAGTGTAATAAAATGGCAATGTTGAAAATCTGAAGTGAAAATATTAAATTCGCAAACTTATGAGCATGCATAGGAACTGCGCAACGCACGCTCGTAAAACAGTCATTTTTAGGAATTTTTTCACCAAATTTTCAACATAGCCATTTTAAGACCTCTGCTCATGAACAGTGTCACTGTGATTTTCTTAATTTGTCCCTGACATTGATTTACAAGACACCGACTGCGCCCATTGTGCTCTACATGGTGGAAACGCTTTGGGTGAGATGTGAAAATGACAGCTATACTACTCATAAGAAGGTGTGGTAAAATGGCAATGTTGAAAATCTGGAGTGAAAATATTGAAAATTCGTGAACTTACGAGCGTGCGTAGGAACTGTACAACGCATGCTAGTAAAACAGTCATTTTTAGGAATTTTTCCACCAAATTTTCAAAATAGGCATTTGAGAGCTCACCTTATGAACACTGACAGTGTCATTTCGTTAATCATTCCGGAAAGGTGATTTCGCGCAGTGGCTGCGAAATCACCCTTTGGGGCCGAGTAACGCCATGACAGTGCAAGAATTCATGAGGAAGGGTCCCAAAAACCCCATGTTGAAAATTTGGTGCAAAGATTCCAAAAATGCCTGAGATATGCAACAAAGTTGAAAAACCCTATCTATCCCATTATACAGCTTACCGGCATTTCCTCAGTTGCGGTCGGCTTTGAAGAGTGCAGACGTGTTCGGTCCACAGAAGATCATCGCACTGGACTCGGAGTAAGTATGGGGTGAGGGGGTGTGGGAGGCAGGGTGCGCAGTGGGTGGGTGCGGGTTGTGGGGTGGGCAGGAGACTCGCGTGGGACCGTCTTTTCTTTACAGGTTGTTTTTTAAAATGACGACGCGGGACGTTTGCCGCTCTAGGGTGGGCTCCCAGCGTGTACAAGGATGGCTGGGGGCATGGAGCCGATGGGGATTAGGCACCCCTGTCAGCCATAGCAACTTTGCCACGCTGGGGTGGGCTCCCAGCATGGCACCCTATACTCGGGGAGACAGTGGAGCCAATGGGGATTGGGCACCCCGTCGGCTATACTATGAGTTGCCATGCTGGGGTGGGCACCCAGCATGGCATGTGGAAGGCTTTGGGAGGCGCATACGCCGACGGGGATTGGGCATCCCCATCGGCTATACAGTGTGCGTGAGCAGCACGCAGTCGTGCATGTGTTTGTGTGTGTGTGTGTGTGTGTGTGTGTGTGTGTGTGTGTGTGTAGGGGAAGCTGCGCATGAGCAGGCGATATCTGATCGCTGCTCACTGAAGCGTAGCTCCCCCTTTCAACTGTACGCCACTGCATTTTGGAGCTGTCATAGACAGCTCCAGCATGCATTGGAGGACTGAGGCCGTGCCTGCCAACACACTGACTGAATTGGAAGAGGGGGTGACACACCTCCGAAAACTCGGATGATGGCACTATGTTTTTTGCACATGCATGCAAGCAAACATAAAAAGGCATCTCACAAAATGCGAAGCTGTCATTAAAAGAACCACTTGTCTTGGAACAGCGACATGTATAGATAGCCAAGAAACAATACTTTTTCCCGTTCTTGCTTGCCTCTTCCGAGTCTCGTGGTAATGACAGCATAGATATAAACAGTGAAATATATAGTGCTTTGGTGAGAATACCTTCAAAATATTTGCCCTCTTTTCTCCCCCCCCCCCGACAAGGAGAAAAAGTGAGTTATCCCCCCATCCCTAGTACTTAGAACAGTGTTGATGAGATATGCAGGATTACAGAAAGTGTGTATATGAAAATCCGGGAAGTAAGTGTGTGTGTGTGTGTGTGTGTGTGTGTGTGTGTGTGTGTGTGTGTGCTGGCAGATACATGAGTTGTTTGGTGTTCTTATATTGACTGCCTGTTATAAAATAACGCTTTGCATCTGTGTCCAAGCAGAATCTTGCTGCATTACTTGACAAGCATAACTGACGCAAGCATTATACCTTGGATATTTCAATATTTGAGACTACCACCCTTTAATGGACGGAAGGGAAAATGCAAGTCATGCAATAGCATTCATTTCCTGGGAACCTTGGTTTCAATTTCTCATGTTTGCCTGTGTGTGAGTCAGCCTTAGAAAAAGAAATAAAATAAATAATTCCTTGCGTGTCATTATTACTGACTCACATACAGTACAACCACTGCCTTTCTCTGCTTGCCCCAATTATCACTGAACGTCATTACATAGTATTCCAGTAATCGGCACCACCGGCTGAAATAACAATGCATGATCGCACACAAAACAGCAGTGGATTAGGAGAGGTACCAAAGCTGCCCTGCCCTTTCACTGAAATGGAACTGTTTTAATGGAAAGAACACTCAGCTAAAAGTTTTCAAT
Source organism: Neoceratodus forsteri (assembly GCA_016271365.2). NCBI lineage: Eukaryota > Metazoa > Chordata > Ceratodontiformes > Ceratodontidae > Neoceratodus > Neoceratodus forsteri. The sequence continues at coordinate 869,697,415 of CM028130.1, forward strand.
TGACAGCACCTTGTTAAAGTGCTTCTAGCAGTGGTGCAAGTTACCTTGACCCCAGAAACAGAGAGACATTCGTTGGCACAAGAACATTTTGCTTGCACAATGTCATAGCTTTGTCGGCTCCACAACCTCGGCTCCTCATTTCTGCTGCGATCCCTTCTGCGCTACAGCGGTCTTCCTGTCCCTGGATCCGACCGGCAATCCCTTATTCACAACAGCATTGTCTGCTTATTTTTGCGATGCCTGCGAACAGAAGCTCTCTCTCTTTCTCTCCCCCATTCTTGTGTGACTCAGTATATCAAGGTGTCAAATTGTTTGCACACCCAGCAAGGGAAAAAATGCAAGTCATGCAATAGCATTCATTTGCTGGGAACCTTGGTTTCAATTTCTCATGTTTGCCTGCGTGTGAGTCAGCCTTAGAAAAAGAAATAACATAAATAATTCCTTGCGTGTCATTATTACTGACTCACATAGACTACAAGCACTCCCTTTTCCTGCTTGCCCCAATTATCACTGAACCCCACTACACAGTATTCCAATAATCGGCACCACCGGCTGAAATACCAATGCATGATCACACACAAAACAGCAGTGGATTGCGAGAAGTACCAAAGCTGCCCTGCCCTTTCACTGAAGTGGAACTGTTTTAATACAAAGAACATGCAGCTATACGTTTTCAATTGACAGCACCTTGTTAAAGTGCTTCTAGCACTGGTGCAAATTACCTTGCCCCCCACAAACAGAGAGACATTTCTTTGGCACAAGAACAACTTGCTTGCACAATGTCATAGCTTCCTCAGCTCCAGAACCTTGGCTCCTGATTTCTCTTGCAATCCCTTCTGCGCCACAGCCCTCTTCCTGTCCCTGGATCTGTCTGGCAATCCCTTATTCACAACAGCATTGTCTGCTTATTTTTCCGATGCCTGCGAACAGAAGCTCTCTCTCTTTCTCTCCCCCATTCTTGCGTGACTCAGTATATGAAGGTGTCAAATTGTTTGCACACCCAGCGCCTCTTGTATTGCCAGCAAAAACAACTGTTATTACTGGCACTATTTAATTATGGTGAGCTTGGTAACAAAAAACATCGTAATCAACACCTGGCAGATCTATGCATTTATAGGTAATTGTGAATGTCCAGATTATGATGATATCATCCTAATCCAGTCGGCAGTATGCTTATTATGGAGTGTTACATCTGGAACTGTCCAGTATGGCTAGTTCAGCCATTATTTAAACCATATTTTTGTATTTTTGAACTACAGATGGGGTTGCTGAGTGGAAATGTGCAATTGTGATTTGTAGGACACTCAGGTAAAAAAACAGTGAATTTGAACGGAAGCAATGAAATAAAACTATGAAGGACAAAGGATCTGGTATTCTCTTGGAACATGAAAAACTAGTTGTGCAGTACTATTTGGCTGATTGTATCAAGCCTGTGCAGTCAGGGGGTCTTCCATGCTTGCTGGTACACAATCTGTGACACTCACACATGCACGCAGACACAATATGCATCTCCAGTGTACTTTTTCTACTGCTGAGTGTTCCAAAGAAGTCACAATATCCTTCCCTCAACTTCAGTATTCACAATCATTAGGCAGCGATTAATGAATCTGTTGCATAGAATAGATTTCATGTGTATAGCAAAAATGCCCATGTCCTAGAAGGTCATCTTTACTGACATTTTTATTGGAACATTAATTCTATCTTCCCTTATTTGCTTGTAGCATTTATTCAAACAGGTTACTCATTTATAATGCTATCGGGCATGCTTTGGTTTTTATAAATAATTAAGTGGCAGCAAGGGAAACATTTAATTCTCCACCTCCCCTCCCCCCCCGACACACCGCCGCAAATGTCTCTTTATATTCTACGTGCAAACTGACCAGCCTACTTTTGTTTGTGTAATCGCCCACTATTGTTGCTTTTTGGACACTCCAGCTTGAGATCTCTGGTGCTGGGACACTTCAAAATGTTGCAGATATTTATGGTTTATGCAGGCTCCACTGCCAATATAGCTAAGTCATACATTATTTGTTCATTAACCCCATTATCAAGAACCCCTGCTTTGATGTTCAGAGTTCTGCAAGGACAGTTTTGGGTCTATAACACTTTGTGGAGGTGTGTGCCCCTCCTGTGCAATGCAGTACTCCATGTAGCAGGCCTGCCCATACTGCAACAATGGATGTGCGAGCTGTCTATACCTGCAGTTGGCCAGCAGTGGTCTTCAGTTCAAGGAGAAACACCACTGCAATCACTGTTGCTGTCCTCTACACTCCCATGTCCTAGAAGGTCATCTTTACTGACATTTTTATTGTAATATTAATTGTATCTTCCCTTATTTGCCTCTAGCGTTTATTCAAACAGGCTACTCATTTAGAATGCTATCGGACATACTTTGGTTTTTATAAATAATTAAGTGGCAGCAAGGGGAACATTTAATTCTCCACCCCCCACCTCCCCCCACACACACCACCACAAATGTCTCTTTATATTCTACGTGCAAACTGACCAGCCTGATTTTTTTTGTGTAATCACCGACTATTGTTGCTTTTTGCACACTCCAGCTTCAGATCTCGCGTGCTGGGACACTTCAAAATGTTGCAGATATTTATGGTTTATGCAGGCTCCACTGCCAATATAGCTAAGTCATAAATTATTTCTACATTGAACCCATTATCAAGAGCCCCTGCTTTGACGTTCAGAGTTGTGCAAGGACAGTTTTGGGTCTATGACACTTTGTGGAGGTGTGTGCCCCTCCTGTGCAATGCAGTACTCCATGTAGCAGGCCTGCCCATACTGCAACAATGGATGTGTGAGCTGTCTATGCCCGCAGTTGGGCAGCAGTGGTCTTCAATTCAAAGAGAAACACCACTGCAGTCCCTCACATCACTACCACTCAATCCACCCTCGCACATCAATCCCATTCCCCACCCACTACCATGCACATTCCTTGCACACACTGCAACTCTTCTTTCCCTCACATATCTTCTCTCCACCACCTATCCTCTACATTTCTCTGTCTCAACATCATTCTACACCCCTATTCTTCTCACCCACTGTATGTTGTCATGTCTGGAAATAAACATTCCACTGTATACTGTCATATGCCAATAAACAATGCACAGTTCAACATGTTGCCTCTGTGTCATTCTTTCCCCAGCCTCAGGAGTTTACCTTGTCGCTGGTGGTTGGGCTTACCTGCTGACTTCTACCCATAAATCACCAGAACCAAAAAACTCCTACTTCACTCATGTGATCACCCACTGTATGCTACCATGTCTGGAAATAAACATTGCACTGTATACTGTCATATGCCAATAAACAACGCATGCTATGACATGCTGCCTTTGTGTAATTCTTTCCATAGCCTCAGAAGTTCACCTTGCCACTGGTGGTTGGGCCTACCTGCTGACGTCTACCCATAACTCACCAGACCTAAACAATTTCTATCTCACTTACCTGATCACCCACTGTATGCCACCATGTCTGGAAATAACCATGCCACTGCATACTGCCATATGCCAATACACAATCCACAGTGCACCCTGCTGCCTCATTTCACTGGGGTTGCAGTTTAGTGCCAAAAGTGCCACACACTGCAGATACCTGCAAGCGAACATTCGGCATTGACAAATGCTTGTTTTAAATGGGAGAATGAGCTTGACTGCGAGTTGTAGTACCAGCATTCTGGTGTCAGGAATCCATTATACTATTGATCTGACATCAAAACGATGGTATTATAGAATGCAATTTCAACACAGTTCTCAGCTGTTGTCAGCAGCCACTCCTGTCACAGCTTTCAAGCCTCAACTCACAAGTAACAGAAGTGCTGATTACAGCTGACATGGGAGTTTTGTCTAAAACTACTAGTAAAGACGAATTTTAGTTTGTACCAACTCTGCACCCGCAAGTTTCTTCTTTTTGCTTTGTTAGTCTGTCTGGGTGGTGGGATGGAGGGGAGGTGACACATCTGTGGCTATTTTCATTTCCTTTTTGTTTGTTTGTTCACTGAATGGAACGGAGACTGTAACTCATGAGTGCAGAGTCGATAAGTCAGCTTGTAAGCTGTTTAACAGCAACAGTAACAGAGTCGGGGAAAATGGCACCCTTATTACACAAAATAACAGATGGGCAACCACTTGTTACAGTTGCTGTAAATCCATCTCAGGATTCCTGTGATTGCATAAACCTCTTGAGCTGCGCTCTTGAGGTTTATGACATCACAGGAATCCTTCAAAGGAATTTATAGCACTGTAAACAGATGGATGCCCATCTGTTATTCTATTTGTACATTCTAGCATTTGCATTGAAACAGACAGAGAAATGCTTATTAGGCTGGCAAATATGCAAAGCAGCAATACCTATTATAACTGTCATCTACAAATCTATTCAGATTTGTGCTTTGCAACACAGCATAAAAATTCCTTTGTTCAGGCATTACGTTATACAAATGGGAGCATTTTTCTCAATTCTGGAACCAGCTCAATGTTGAGTTGTGTTAAAAGGCTGAAACTATAGTTTCTTTCATGTTGACTATTTAGATGCATTAATTTGGGAGCATAAGAAAAAAGATGTCACACTATCCGGAAAGGATTCTATGACAGCAAGTGTTGTACTCTTAAAGAAAGCCCACAATTTGGATTATATTTCAGTAGATCCAATGTGAAGAGACAAGCATATAAAATATAAGTGATCCCTTAAATTGGGTATATAACCAAAAGCACTAAACTCAGAATTAGGATCAGTAGATCCCTGATATGTATCATGCCAAAATTCAAAATGATAGGTTACTTCCTTTAAAAGTTACAAGCCTTTTAATGGCCTGATTTCACTGCCTGGCAAAAAAGCTGGATTCAGGGAGGTGCTGCTGCTGATGTCACATGATGTCAGCTAGGGCATTCATAGCCTAGTCCAAACTGCCAGCAACACTGTAAGACCATTGGCTTATATAGACTTCTCTGTACCAATCATGAAATTAGCAGCTATCGCTCCTCCTGAACTTTGTGTCCTGCGCCTGTTCTGAACTTTGCAACATGTACCCTCCCTAAATTCATGCCATGCACCCTATCCTAAAATTTGTGCCCAACCCCATCCAAGATCTGAACATCACCCGCAGTTTACACCCTGCAGCACTCCTGAAATGTGTGCTCCCACCCTTCCCAAAATGTGCACTCTGCACCTCTTCCAAAAATGTGTGCCCCACGCCCCTCTCAAAATGTGTGCCTCTCACCCTTCAAGAAGACCAGCACCCAATCTGAACTCTGTGCCCTGCACCCCTCCCAAAATGTGCATCTCACTCCTTGACAAAATCTGTACCGTGCCAAAATGTGCACCTTACACACATCCCACAATTTCACCCTGCAATGCTCTTCAAATGTTCAACGGTACCTACTATAAAAGTCACAGATCCTACTGTCCTCCAGCTATTATGGGGTCATAATGTCATAGGAAACAGCACTGCAAAACAATGCTGCAGTCAAAACAGCATATGTAAAAAACAGAATCAGTGTAAACACCAACCTAAACAATAACAGCTCGCACCAGATGAAAAAATGGGAACTATTCCCATTTCTTTGTTTTTTTTCAGGGAGCTCCACCCCACATAGCCCCACACCCCAAAACTAAATTAACTCCAAGGGGTGTGACTGAGGGATATGGGAAACTTGGGAGGGTGGACTAGTTTTTGGCGCCTAATTAAAATTCAGGAGACAAGTCTCCACTGTGTCAGGTGCTTGTGCCTTAGTCACTCCACCATGGGCGTGGCTTAACTAGGCACAGCACATGTACCTTCTTCAGCCCTTCCTCCAGTTCACAGTGAGCGACGGGGGTAGCAGTAGCATCCTACCACTATTATACCCTTGTCGCTCTAATTCATTCTGCACTTTAGACTGCGCGGTTATTCCTGCGCTGTTTCAGCAGCACTATATTGATCCGGTACTTCTCCAGCTTTACCTCCTCTTTCGTATCATTAGGGTTCCCCTGTGTCTATCCCATTCAGTTTTGAATTCCCCCACTGACTTTGCCCCCACCACCTCTGCTGGGAGGCTACTCCACACCTCCACCACCACCACCCTTTCCTTGAAGAAATACTTTCTTGCATTGCCCCTTATTCTACCCCCTTCCAGTCTCATGTCATGTCCTCATGTTTTAGAACATCTCCTTTTCTGAAAGATTGTATCCTAATGTACCTTATTTATGTCCTTTAGATATCTGAAGGTCTCTGTCATAACTCCTTCTCTCTCTCTCTTCTCTCCTCCAGGGTATACAAATTGAGCACCTCCAGTCTCTCCTGATATGTCATTTGGTGCAGGCCCTGCACCATTTGTTTGACCCTTCTTTGAACTTCCTCTACCCTGTCTATGTCCTTACAGAGATGTGGCCTCCAGGACTGGACACAGTACTCCAAATAAGGTCTCGCCAATGATTTGTACAGTGACATCACCACCTCTTTTCTTCTGATGGTGATACCTCTCCCTATGCATCCCAGCATCCCAGTGGCTCTCCCCACAGCTTTGGCACATTGTTTGGCCACCTTTATGTCATCAGATATGATCACCCCCATATTTCTTTTATGTTTGGTGGCCATTAGTAACTCCTCACCCATCATGTGATTCTCCCTTGGGTTCCTACAACCCAAGTGCAAGAGTTTGCACTTCTTTGCATTGATTCTTAGCTGGCACACTCTTGACCATTCCTCCAGTTTAGCTAGGCCCCTCATTTTTTCCACCCCTCCCAGAGTGTCTACCCTATTGCAGATCTTAGTGTCATCTGCAAAGAGGCATACCTTCCCTTCCATTCCAGCCCCTCTGCAATGTCTCTAATGAAGATATTAAGCAGGACTCTCCCCAGAACTGATCCCTGTGGCACCCCACTGATCACCCTCCCTTCCTCGAATTTAGTCCCATTTACCACCTCTCTCTGTGTTCTATCCCTCAACCAATTTCTAACCCAGTTCACCACCTTCTGACACAGTTCCAGGCTGCCCAGCTTGTTCTCAAGCCTCCTATGTGGAATGGTGTTGAACGCCTTGCTGAAATCCAGGTAGGCCACATCCACTGCTCCCCTCCCCCCGATCCACTTCCCCGGTCATCCAGTCAAAGAAATGTATCAGATTTGTTTGACATGACTTTCCTGACATGAATCCATGCTGCCTTGGATCCTGTGCTCCATTGAATTTAAGGTGTTCCACTATCCTTTCTTTTAGCAGTGATTCCATAATTGTCCCCACCACTGAGGTCAGGCTGGCAAGTCTGTAGTTTCCAGCCTCCTCCCTGCTCTGTCTTTTGTGCAGAGGGGCTACATCTGCCCTCCTCCAGTCCTCTGGAACCACTCCCATGTCCAGTTTAGCAGGGCTGCTAGTGGTGCTGTCAGCCACACCCTTAGCTTCTTTAATATTCTAGGATGTATCCCGTCTGGTCCAAATGCCTTGTTCACTATCAGTTTTGTGAGTTCCTTAAGGACTCTCTCTCTCCTCCATAAAAGGACTAGTGTCTACCTCCCTCCCTCCCAATCCTTTTGCTTACCTGTGGTCCCTCCCCATCCCCTTCTGTGAATACTGAACAAAAATATTTGTTCAGGACTGATGCTTTTTCCTGGTCTCCTTCCACACACTTCCCTCCTTCCACTTTTAGCCTTACAATCCCGCCACCCCCATGGTCTTTCTCCTTCCACTAATGTACCTATAAAAAGTCTTGTTTCCCTTTCTACACCTCTTGTGCTGTTTTTTCCTCTGTCTGTGCCTTTGTGCTCCTGACAGCTTTTCCTGCCTCCCTTTGCTTCTCCAGATACACTGCCTCATCCTCCTCCTTCTGTGTTTCCTTGTACTTCCTGAAAGCCAACTTTTTTGCCCTTACTTTCCCAACCACTTCCTTTGAGAACCATAGTGGTTTTCTTTTTCTCTTGCCTTTGTTTAGTTGCCAAATGCAAAGGTTTGTTCCCTCCACTATGGCTTCTTTTTGATGGGCCCACTCTTCCTCAACTCCCACTACATTCCTCCCCCTCTGCTGGGGTTTTCCTGAGACATACCCCCATCCTAGCAAAATCTGCCCTTCAGAAGTCCAGGATCCTCGCATTCCTGTGGCTTGACCTGCCACAGTACTCATATTGAACCACACTGTGCATTGATCACTGGACCCCAGGTGTCCATCCACCCTGACATCTGTAATTCTGTCCCTGTTGGTGAGTACCAGGTTCAAAATCGCACCCTCCTGGGTGGGCTCTAGCACTAGCTGCTTGAGGCATGCCCCTTGCAGGGAGTCCAGGATGTCCCTGCCCCTGGCTGTGGGAGCTGCTGGAATGCTCCAATCAACATCTGGCAGATTGAAGTCATCTACCTGCAGCACCTCCCCTTTATCTGCCATCATATGGATGACTTCCACTATAACCCTGTCCATTTCCTCCCCTTGTGCTGGGGGTCTGTAGATCACTCCCGTGTAAATAGTTGCATCATTGCCCATCTCTAGGTGACCCACAGTGCCTCCACTTGCATTTCTTGTGCCTCAGTCACCTTAATACCCTTCTTGTTGTAAAGAGCCACTCCTCCTCCCTTGTTACCTTCCCTGTCTCTCCTGAATAAAGTATAACCTGGTATAGCTACATCCCAGTCATGGTTTTCATTATACCATGTCTCAGTAATAGCTACAATATACAGGTCAGCCTCTGCCATCAAGGACACCAGGCCTGGGATTTTATTTCCCAGGCTGCAGGCATTCACACACGTGGCCCTCCATGTTCTGAAACCTCCAGTGGGTTCAATTACCAAAAACAAATCAACATATAAATAAATACATACATACAGGATACATAATGGACTGAATTAGAATAGACCATTTTTATCTTTACATGTGAGAGGGCAGGACAAGAAATCATTATTGCAACACAAGAACTCACTACAGACAATAGAGCCTAGAGGTTAGAGTAATGAGCTGTGAATGAACTTGATACATCCAGCAGACCTGGATTCATTCCCACAACCTCCATTTTAATACTCTGTGACTCTGTGCAAGTCACTTAACCTCCTCAGTGCTCCTGGGTCACCCCTGAAAACAGGCACTTGTGCCTCATGGGCCTTATCCAGTTACCAAAGAATTTAAAAAGAAAATGAATGGCAGTCATGAGTGAGCTATGTAAGTCCTGCCCCATCATAAGTGATAATAAATGGCTTTTTCTGAATCAGGACATTGTGTATCCGATTTATACTATGTATTATAAACTATAACACCTTTAAATTAGATTGTTTTATGAAGCTGCAACTGCATCTCACTGCTCTGTTTTGAGTGCAGTGTACATCACTGTGATGTCATCTGGCACTGTGCAAGTGGCTCTCCCATTGGTTAAGGATAACAAGCCTAAGTGAGAACAAATTATTTATCCTCACTTATAATAATAATAATAATAAAACTTTTTTTATATCGCGCCTTTCTCAAAATCAAGGCGCCTTACAATAATTACAGATAAAACAAATAAAACATCAATCTGAGCTCATAACATCCCAATAATCAATCAGGATAGATCTTAGACTATAAATAGGTTTTTAAGGCCTTTTTAAATTCCTCCATGGACACACACTGATGAAGCAGATGGGGTAGAGAATTCCAGAGGGTAGGGGCAGCATACATAAAAGCACGAGCTCCTGAAGATTTTAAGGAAACCATCAAAATCTCTAGCAACCCCTCGTCCTCCAAGTGGAGAGATCACTTAGGGCAGTAGGGCACCAGAAGCTCTTTCGAGTAGTCTGGACCCTGTCTGTGTAAGACTTTGTAAGTCAAAAGACCAATTTTAAAGGTGATACGCCACTGTATTGGCAGCCAGTGCAGATCGAGCAGAACCGGAGAAATATGACAGACACTGGAAGCACCCATCAATAACCAGGCAGCATTCTGCACCAGCTGCAAGTGGCGGATATCAATCCCAGGGAGCCCTAGATAAAGAAAGTTGCAATAATCAAGACGTGAGGTCACAAAAGTGTGGATCAATGTAGGCAGATCGCTGGACAGAACAAGGTGCTTAATCCTGGCCATGTTCCTAAGATGGTAAAAGGATAGTTTGACAATTGCTGACACCTGCAAATGCAGTATCAGCTAATTGTCAAAAATCACCCCCAGGTTCTGCACCTGTTCAGAGGTAGGGAGCTGGACAACCCCTAGAAATAAACCCAAGGGTAAACCAGCTCCTGTCCCCTCTACCCTGTGACCTGAGTCCACAATCATTACCTCAGTCTTCTCCCAGTTCAACTTCAGCCAGCTTGAATTCATCCAGCACTGGATTTCAGTGAGGCAGCTATTAAATACCAAGACAGCTCTATCCTGGTCAGGTGCAAAAGATAGGTAGAGCTGGGTATCATCTGCATAGCAATGAAACTTCAGCCCACACCTTCTTACAATGTCTCTGAGGGACAGCATATACACTGTGAACAACATGGGGGAAAACACTGAGCCCAGGGGAACCCCACATGACGGAGACTGGGCGGGAAGAATTAATCCCCGACACCACCCTCTGAGTTCTGTCTGTGAGGAAAGATCTAAACCAACTGAGGACTGTACCTGACAGGCCACAGCTGAACTCCAGGCACTCGAGAAGTACCTCATGGTCCACAGTTTCAAAGGCTGAAGAGAGATCGAGAAGAACCAAGATGGAGTGGCTCTTCTGATCTCTAGCCATCAGGAGATCATTGAGCACCCGAACCAGTGCTGTCTCGGTACTATGCCTCTTTCGAAAAACAGACTGGAGTGGTTCATAGATGTCATGGATGGTTAAATGGTTCTCCAACTGTACGGCCACTACTTTCTCAATAACCTTCCCTACAAAGGGAAGGTTAGAGATTGGCCTGTAGTTAACATGGCAGTCTGGGTCCAGGGAAGCTTTCTTCAGGAGGGGCATCACCACCGCCTCCTTCAGGGAGCTAGGAAACTCAACCATATCCAGGAAGCACCAGACTATCCGTGCTAGGACTGGGATGATAATAATATGACAACCCTTTATCAGGGAAGTCGGGCCCGGGTCCAAGCTACAGCATGTAGAGCACATACTCTGGACAATCCTTATGACATCAATGAACTCAGGCCAGTCAAAGGAATTCCAGGAGAGACAAGAGGCTGCAGCCAGATGCTGATCTACAGATTCTCCCATAGAGGGTGCAGGCTGGAGTGTTGCCCTGATGTCGGCCACCTTAGCTGCAAAGAAGATAGCAAGCTCATCACACTCTACTTGTGAAAAAGCTTTCCAAACCTGCAGACAGGCTGGGTTGCACAGTCTGTCAAAAGTTCAAAAAAGCTGAGCTGGTCAGTTCTGAGCAGCCGCAGTCTCCCCAGACAGGAACTCTGCCTTCTTATGGGAGATTGCGGATTGATAGAGTTGATAATGTTCCATCAATCTAAGATGGTCGGCATCAAGGGCAGATCACCGACGACAACACTCTAATCTTTGTCCTTGTTGCCGCATCTCCCTCAAGGTTCCATCAAACCATGGAGACCGAGGACAAAGGGGGAGAGGACGAACATGGACAGGAGCAACTGGATCTAGAGCCGAGGAAATGGCCCTATTATAGGCCAAAACCAAGGCATCAGGATCATTGCTCACTCCAGAAAACTCTGATAGGTCAAGCACTGCTGCCAGGCCTGCAGAGCTAACATCTCGCAAAGAGCGGTACCTGACCATTTCCACAGGGGTAGGCCTACATCGGGGGGGTGCAAAAACTGAACCCCACAGTGTAATGATTGGACCAACCGACAGGTTCCACCCCCAAGTCGAAGGCTTCGATTCCCAGGAGGAGGACTAAGTCCAAAGAGTGACCACCCTTATGAGTGGCAGAAGTAATCACTTGTGTGAGGCCCAAAGATGTCATTAATTGGAGGATGTGTTGTCCAAACTGCAAGAGTTCGTCATCGACCCAGGCATTAAAGTCACCCAAGACCATCACCTTGGGTGACTCAAATGCCATGTCAATGAAGAAGTCTGCTACTTCCTGCAGGAAATGCTTCTCATCACCTGGTGGACTATAGATGAGAGCAATTCTGCAACCCACACCTGCCACTACAGTACACTCAAAGGACTCAGCCTCCTCAAGCTGGTACACTTGTGAGGCCCAGTTCGGTCTTGAAACAGACTGCAACCCCCCCCCCGCGCAGTCCAACCAAATGGCAAGAAAACTAGAAGTTTCATTGGTCAAGAGACATCACCTGACCATGCATTAACTCTCTATAAATGCATGGTCAGGTGCTCAAGCTCATTTTCTTTCCCCTATAAAAACTATTTAGAGGCATTTTATAAGTGTAACAAGCCCTTCCAGGGTGTGCATTATAGGATTTTAATGCACTTCCCTGGGGTGTCCTCATGCCTTACTACACCCCTGGGGTGTGCATTAAAATCCTATAATGCACACCCTGTCATAGCTTATTACTTACTTATAGTGCTTTAGTGGCTAAAATATAGCTTTATCTGTAAGGTTTAACTTTCTTGGGTATTGTTTTTGTGGTGTTTTGGTATTTGGTCTGCCACTAAAAGGACCCCCTACGTTCTCCGTTGTCTGCAAGACCCATCAGTTGCTGCTGGTGAGGACCCCATCTGGACCATGTGAATAACTAGACGGATGCATAAAGTAAAGAATACAGGTTTATTCTCTGTACAGCAGATGTTCTCTTCATGAGGACAAGCCCCAGACTGGCAAATTCTCTGACTGACAGGCATACATGGCACTGCCAGGCAGTGCAAAAATTAGATACATGCAGGTTCTAAGTGCTCTTAAAGGGGCCGCAGCATAACATTAAGCACCATGCTTAATGTGTGCTTCACATCATCGCTGGAACAGTGAATGTGAGCACCACTCAAGCAAGCAATAAATCTATAAACAGTTTCTAAGTAAGAGATAATTTTAAGTAAGTTTTAAGGCAAAAAACATTTTCATGCATTTCAAGGCATTACTGTCACAAACATAATTCCACTGCAGGAAGGGGAGGAGGAAAGAGCCTGGACTACACTGAGGACCAGTCAGAGTAGCACCAGAGGGGGGGGGCACAATAGTACTTGAGACTTGGTCATGCCACAAGCGCTAAAGTGTGGGAAGGAAAAGGGAAAAGAGGGAAGGGTAGCAGCAGGAGGATACCCAGAATGCAGGCCAAAACTTTATTAACAGTTGCATAACAGTAATAACAGGTGGACTGTCAATGTAAAGACATTCCTAAGGGGAAAAAAGTGCTATATGCAGGAATGCAGTACCATCAGAATAGTTTCATAATATAGGTACAAGAAGACGTTTACTACAAAATAGTTAAAGACAGAAAAGGAATTAGTCCTAAAACACACTGTAACAAAAGTTTAAGACCTCCATCGACTTTTCCGGTCAGCGGGAATGGAGGCATGTGTTGATTGCACTAGTTCCTGACAGGATGGGGTCAGGTCATTACAAGCGACTCAGGAGTTCTGCCCACTATCAAATCCACACCATTTGACTCTGTTAAGTCCGGGATCCATTTGTGAACTTCTTCCTTAAGATCTTCTTGATCTGGTACACTGTGGTGTATAGAAGAGAGTCCTGAGAAGAAGAAGAAGAAGAAGAAGGTTGAGAAGAAGAGAAAGTCCCAGGCAATCATCCGGTAAAATGGAATCCGGCTGCAGAGTGTCAGGAGTGGGAAGATCTGTAGGAACTAGTTGCAAGTTCTCTGGAAGGATCTCAGCTTCAGAGAGGATGGCAGGTTCAAGGGTAGCTTCATTTCTGGGAGGACTGGGGTCGTTTGGAAGGTTGTTACTCGGGTACCCATGCTTTAATCAGTTTATATGGACTTTGTTGTGTAACAGCTTGCCATCCAACTTGCGTCGCAGACGAACGTGGACCGGAGGAAGCTTTTCTATGATGTAGAAGGGACCAGTCCAGGGGCAAAGCAGTTTCTTGGTGGCACCCAGAACAAAAACAGGTCAGTACAAATAAACAATGTCCTCAACAGAGAATGAAGGCTCGTGAGCCTTGGCTGCAGACATTTTTTGCATTGCCAATTTTTTCTGGCCCAACGTGGTGATTGCAACACATCAGGCAAGTTCAAGCTGTTCCAGAACAGGGATAATGAAAGAAGAAGCTGACTTTGGAATCTCTAGCAGTGAGAGATCCCTGTCCAGTGGAGTTCTTGGGTGATGTCCATGGACTAAGCAGAATGGGGTGTATTCTGTGCTGTCGACACAAGGGCTGGTATTGTATGCAAACTGCACAAAGGGAATAAAATGGTCCCAGGTGTTGTGAGTCTCATCCAGATACTTGGAGAGTGTGCTGAGAATGGTAGACATCATTCTTTCACTCTGTCCATTGCATTGTAGATGGTAACTTGTGGTATGTGTGTCTTTTGTGTCGAGAAGTTTGCAAGTTTCTAGGACAACAGTGGACAGGTAATTAGTGCCTCTGTTTGAAAGTAGGTACGATGGGGTAACATGACGACAAATGACTGTGCTGAGAAAGGCACTTGTCACAGTGGCGGCTTTAATGTCGTTTAGGTGGATGAGTTTCAAAGACTTCGACAGGTAGTCCACAAAAACAAGGATGTATTTGTTGCCAGAGTCAGAGCATGTTGGTAAGGGCCCAAGAATGTCAGTGCTGACTCTTTGGAATGGTTCAGTGGCTAAAGGCATGGGGATGATGTGTGCCTTTGTCGGTTTGGCAGGAGGCTTTCTCTGGGAGCAGGGCTGGCAGGATTTTACGAACTGGACAATGTCCCTGTTCATGTGTGACCAGAAGAAGTGAAGCCTTGTCTTTTCCAGAGTTCTATGAATTCCCATATGACCTCCCGAGAGCGGAGAGGCATGAGTGGAGAGAAGAACTTGAGGGATGAGAGAGGCTGGCACAACTAGCAGTACGTGAGTTCTATCCGTGCGATGACCCTTGCCTTCCTTGGTCCAAATGTGAAAGAGCACACCGTCATTGAGGAAGTACTGTGAAGCAAAGAAAAGTCATCTTGGTGATGTTTCTTTTGTTGAGGTAAGGTTCCAGACTCTAAGTAGAAGATTATGTCTGTAAATTGAGTGTCAGTTCTTTGTTGCATTTTAACAGTTGCCAGGGACAGATCGGATGTAGAGGAGATGAGAAGCTCTTCGGCTGCTTGCAGTAGCTGAGGATTTATGTGTCTCGCTGTAGAAGTGGTAGGGAGCAGTAAAGCAACTTGAGGTGCTGTAGGAGTGTCCACAGGAAGCACATCTGTAGCATGGAAGGGAAGAGCTTGTAAGCAGGATTCTTCATCTGTTGAGGAGGATGCAGAGGGATATCATCTTCGTCTTACACCATCGGCATTTGAGTGAACCTGACCTTGTCTGTATTGAATTTCAAAGTTGTAGGATTGCAGCATGGCGATCCATCAGGCGAACTTGCCTACTGGCTCCTTCATTTCGAATAACCATCTGAGGGCCGAGTGATCAATGATAGCTGTAAAGGAGGAGTAGCGAAGGTAGCAGTCAAATTTCTTTACGGCAAATACCATGGCTAGATATTCTTTTTCTGTGATGCCATAGTTCTGCTCAGCTGAGGAAAGAGAGTGCCTGGCATAGGAGACAACTCGTTCTGTTCCATCTTGAATTTGACAGAGCACAGCCCCCACTGCAAAGGAACTAGCATCTGAGTAGAGCTTGAAGGGTTGGTCGAACCTTGGATAGGCCAATACTGGAGAAGAGATTAGGTTTTGTTTTAATGTTTCAAAGGCCTCTTTACATTCAGAAGTCCAAATACAGTCCCATCCCTTTCTGGTGAGGGCATACAGTGGAGCTGCAATCTTGGCGTAGTTGCAAATTAACTTTCGGTAGTAGCCAGACAAGCCCAGGAAAGCTCAAAGGTCTTTGAGATTGTTAAGCTCTGGATAGTCTTTGACTGCTGAGAGTTTGTCTGGATCTGAAGAGATGCCTTGAGAACTAACCACATGTCCCATGTCATGAATTTGATGCTGTGCAAAACACTTTTCTTGGCGAAGCTTCAGATTGGCTTGTCTGAGACGTTCAAACACTTCTTGGAGATGTTGGAGGTGCTCTGGCAAAGTTCTGCTGAAGACAATCACATCATCCAGGTAGACTAGGCAAGATTTCCAAGACAACCCATGTAGTATAGCTTCCATAACATGTTGAAATGTGGCAGGACTGTTCTGAAGACCCATAGGCAGATATTTGAACTGAAAAGGTCCCAAGTGGCAGCACCATGCTATGTATGGATGAGAAGCTGGATCAATGGAAACTTGATAGAACCCACTATGAAGGTCTAGAGTGGTGAAGTAAGCAGGACTGGCCGCACCAAAACTCTCTAAAGCATTTTCAGTTGTACGCAAGGGATAAGCATCCTGCACCATGTAGGCACTGAGTTTTCTGTAGTCTACCATGAAGCAACACCCTTTGTCCTTTTTTACCACCAGCATGCAAGGTGCACTCCAGGGGCTTGTAGATTCTTTGACTATGTCTTGATCAAGCATGTCTTTAATTATGTCCTTGAGGACTTGTTTCTGTTTGTCCCACTTTGTAGGCTCACTGATGGATTGGTTTCTGTTTGAGCTGTACTTCGATGGTGTGTTGCAGGATATCACAGTATCCAAGTTTGTTATCTGAACCAACAAAGACATCCAGGTAATTCTCCAGGAATTTCAAAAGATGTTGCTTTTCCATTGGAGATGCTGGAAGTTTGGAAGAGGATAGTCACTGACTGAGGGTTAACTCTGTTGAAGTTGGAGTGGTCGTGTTAGTACCGACTGGATTAGAGTTGGTGGAACCAGGCTGAGGTTCTTGCAAGAGATGGAGCTGGTACCCTGAAGACAAGCAGACAAACCTTCCAATGTTGGCACCCTTTGAAATGACCACTGGCTCATCTGTGAAGTTGCAGCATTTTTGGAAGACTGTGCCATCATGCACCACCGATAAGGTATTTCCCAGAAGGAGACCTGACGAATGCAGTGAAGGGGATCCTGTGACGATGCCAACAACACCTTGTGGAAGTTGTTCACTTCGACTCTTGGCAATCAAAACCATTTCTGGCTGAGGAGGCACAGTAAAAAGTCTACAGCTGTGAGTTACCTCCGAGGATCTAGTGACAGTTTGTTTGAGGCAAAGTCTAGGATGGCTTTGTGAGCTTTGAGAAAGTCCAGGCCAAGAATTATTGCAGGTTGAAGATCAGGCACTATGTAAAACTTGACAGTAGCTTGCTGTGAGCCAAAGTGGAGCTTGAGAGGGACCACGCCTGTGATAGGTACTGTAGCTGTACTTGCTGTGATAATGTACTTTATGTCAGCTGGAGAGACATTAGGTATGTGATGAATAGCTTGGTTGTTTAGAATACTGCTGTTGATAACTGATATTTCTGCTCCAGTGTCAACCAAGGTGGGCATAGACCAATCTCCGATGGTTACAGGTACATAGTTTGCTAGAAGATATGATTGGATGACAGGTACCTTTGCCCCTGGAAGTGAGAGTGTGCCAGAGTTCGCAGCTGGAGGAAGCATTTTGTTTGAATTGTGAGAGTCAAAGGGGTGGTCAGTTGCTGTGTTCCCCTGCCCAACAAAAGCCCCTAGTCTGTTGGGTGGTGCTTGTTTCCCTGTTCCTGGGAGTAGTTGTGGTTATCATGTTGTGATGTGGTGGGCATCCTTGGTTCTCTTGAGTCCTGTGGTAATACTTTAACTTTTGGCAGACAGCAGCAGTGTGTCCCCTGAATCCACACCACTGGCAAGTCACGGGCTCTTGGGAAGGTGGAGGTGGATCTGGTCACTGTCATGGTGGTTGCATAGCATTAGTATGTGCCGAGGAGGCAGTTGAGCTGATGTGTAAGGTATTGACAGTTGAAATAAGCTTATCAATCATTGCTTGTTGCTGTTGGACACATGTAGTGAGTGCAACCAGTTGAGATCTGGGTTGCCTGAGCACCGGCAGACTGAAACATTGAGATGGACTCTCAGGCTAGTCGTGCAGCTTGGATGGTGTCTGTCCTGGTGGTTGGCTTTTGCTGTATGACATAGGTACGAAATTGAGGAGGCAGTCCCTGGACAAAGGCTGTTACTTGATCTTTCTCTGTAGGTGTTTGCATTGAGTCTCAATGTCCACTATAAAGGCTTCAAAATATTCGGTGGGTTGCATTGTACGTTCCCACAACTATTGCTCCAATAACCAGGGTGGGTGTACTTGGAGAAAATGGGCTTTGAAGGTTGTGTACAGCGTGGCAGTATCTCCTTTGACTTGGTCTGGAAGTGCGTTGAACTAGGAAATGGCAGTCCCTCTTAGAAGCAAGCGCAAGGCATTGGAGATGCGCAAGGGATCAGACCAACCATTGAAGTAAATCCATGCTTGGAATTGTTCCACCCAGTCGACAGTATCTTTGTAAGGCAAGGCTGAGAAGGGTACTGGTTGTAGGCTGGTATTGACCGTGGACTGTGGTGAAATGGCTTTAATGTAGCTTAAGTCATCTTGAATAACTTGCATAGCTGGTGCTCCTTGAGCGGAAATAGAAGACTGGATGTCATGGAGGATTGTTTCGATTTTGTAGCCTCATGCCCTTGAGGTTGGTGACAGTAGGACGACGGATGCTACGGCACCCATATCTGTGTTGTCATCAGACATCGTGGTTGGAGATGAGCTTCATTTCACTGAGCGAAGGACATACCAGGTGAGAAGGAGTTGCCGTCATGTAGGAGACAGGACATCGTGTCGTAGATGAAGTGCTGAGCAAAAATTATTTTTGAAGACAAAAGTACACATTTTTGTAGCAAAGTTCATCAATTGACATCTTAATAAAGAATTTCCCCTCAATTCTGTGTTGTTTGTTATTTAAATAAAGGTTTTGTTGCAGTGTCCATTCATTTAACTAGGAATGTCATTGAATTCAATGGAGTTAGGTCAATTTGTACCCTTCACAAGATGGCCCACCGAACTGGCAAATTCTCTGACTGACAGGCATACGTGGCACTGCCAGGCAGTGCAACAATTAGATACATGCATGTTCTAAGTGCTTTTAAAGGCGGCAGCTTAACATTAAGCCCCATGCTTAATGTGTGCTTCACATTTAATAGTTGTTCTTGTGTTAATCTGTTCAGTTTTCTTCTTTACTAAGTAAAGTAGCATTGTTAAAGTTTCATAATGTGTCCTAGTTCTAAGTAATAAAAAACATAGAAACATAGAATTTGATGGCAGATAAGGACTGCTTGCCAACCCAGTCTTCCCATTTCCCTACCTAATGGATAAGCTGCAGATCCTAGTTAACCAACAACCTACTTCTTCCTACCCCCACCCCCTAGAATTGCCTTATGACTGTCCCATGCATTCTTGAATTACACCACTGTTTTGACTCCATCTCTCCTCCGAAGGCCATTCCATGCATCCACAACCCTCTCTGTGAAAAATACTCCTTACATTACCTCTGAGCCACCCCCATCTTCAAATTGTGCCCCTTGTTCTTGCACACCTCTTTTTCTGAAAGATGCAACCCTCTTCAACTTTGTTGATTCCTTGAGGTACTTGAAAGTTTCTATCATGTCCCCCCTCTCCCTCCTTTCCTCGAGGCTATATATATTATGCTCCTTAAGTCTCTCTCATATGTCTTCTGGTAGAAACCCAGCACCATTTTAGTTGCCCTCTCTGGACTGCCTCCATCCTGTTTGTCTTAGGAGACTGGGTCTCCAGAACTGCATGCAGAACTCCAGATGGGGTCTCACCAGCTGTCTGTACAGAGGGATGACAACTTCCTGTTTTCTACTGGTGCTGCCTCTCCCTATGCATCCAACTATCCCCCCAGACCTTCTTACTGCCCTCTCACATTGCTTGCCCACCTTTAGGTCATCTGATGTGACTACCCCTAGGTCCCTTTCCATTTTTGTTGTTGTTAGTATCTCACCCCCCATTGTGTACTCTTCTCCTGGGTTTTTGTTTCCCAGGTGCATTACCTTGCCCTTTATAGCTTTGAATCTAAGCTGCCATACATTTGACCATTCCTCCAACCTTGCCAAGTCCCTTCTCACCCTTTCCACCCCACCTTGTGTATCAGCTCTGTTGCAGATCTTTGTGTCATCTGCAAAGAGACATACTTTTCCTTCAGTCCCTCTGCAATGTCACTTATAAAGACATTGAAGAGGACCGGTCCTAGTACTGAACCCTACAGTACCCCACTAGTAACCCCCCTTTCTTCAGAGTGGACTCCGTATACTATTACCTTCTGTGTCCTGTTCTCCAGCCAATTCTTTACCCAGGCTACCATCTTGGGAACCACTCTCAGGCTGGCTAACTTGTATATTAATCTTTTGTGTGGGACTGTGTCAAATGCCTTGCTAAAGTCTAGGTAGGCCATGTCCACAGCCCCTCCCTGATCTACTACTTTGGTCACCCAGTCAAAGAAATCTATTAGGTTCATCTGACATGACCTTCCCACTGTGAATCCATGCTGCCTTGGGTCCTGTGCCCCTCTGGCCTCTAGGTACTCGACAGTTCTTTCCTTCAGAGGTGATTCCATCATTTTCCCTATCACTGAGGTTAAACTAACAGGTCTGTAGTTTCCTGCTTCTGCCCTGCTCCCACTTTTGTGAAGTGGAATCACATCTGCCCTCCTCCAGTCTCAAGTACCACCCCATCCTCCCATGATTTGTTGAAGAGGGTAGTCAGTGGTGTCACTAGTTCTACCCTTAGTTCTTTTAGAATTCTGGGATGAATCCCATCAGGCCCATTGCCTTGTCCACCTTCAGTTTTAAGAGTTCTTTCAGAACCCTTTCTTCTGTAAATGGGCTGGTATCAACTCCTGTATCCAGAGTGTTTCTATTGTTTGGTTTAGTAAATTGAGTAATCCTCAAAAGATAGATTGTAGTTATGTTTTATGTGAGCAGCCTTGATATGTCCAGCTCTTTTACATGTGGATAACATTTTTTTGGGGGGGGGGTCATGTAGTTAATTTTTTCAGTGTTAATCCATCTGGAATCTTTTCTACTTTTACTGACAGTATTATACTAAATAATATGAATTTGAAATCTAATCTTAAAGGACATCTGTATTTTTTTTCCTCTTTTCAATGATCTTTCCTTTTTGTAATGTATTTGACCAAATGGTTGAATGAGGTGTGTATTGTCTAAAAAGTCTGATAAAATAAAAGTTTAGAAAGAAAGAAGACAACAACCAAACAATGTAAGATCTTTCTTATTCAATAACAAGCGTGTGACAGCTGGTGCAGAGAAGAGGCATCCATGCATCACCACCGACGTGCCAGTGATCCAGGTTCAGGAATGAGCCTGGGCCACTTGGGATTGGTCAGGGGAGGTGGACTAAGAGTCCTGGTGGACACTCTCCTCCTTCTCCTCCAGGGAGGGTGGGCAGACTGGTCTGCCACATCACCCCAGGTGAGCATAAGTGGCAGCATGGTTGGGCAGCAGTTGTGGGTGGGGATGCTCCCTGATGGTGTATGTCCACACATCCTCTGATGTGCAGGTGTCAGACCACTACCTCCATGGAGTGCCTGTAGGTTGGGATCCCGAACAGTAGAAAAACAGTGTCAAAGGCAGGATGACTCCTCACAGCACCTCGCAGGCCCCACACTTCCTAATGGGCAAGGGACTGCTGACTGAGTGTGGTTCTGCAAGGAGTTGGGGGGACTTCTGGCTGGCCCTGCCACAGGGGTAATCTGTGGAGGGATGGTAGCCCCCTCAGGTAAGTCCCAGAGTTGTCAGGTGATGGGTTGGGAGAGCCAATAGGGGCCTACGAGTGAGGAGGGGAATAAAAATGAAAATTGAAAAAAAAGTTATTTTATTAATTTATTATTTATTAGCAGGTTACATCAAGAAGTTGCTCAGGTTGTAGTTTGTAATTTATGTATGTAGTTTGTGCCTATTATTCAGTTGCTCTGCATTTGCAACCCTGTACGCACTGTTTTGATTTTAACTTGTACTCTCCTAGTTGTACCCAAAAATAGGAATTTTATGTCTAGCATATCTAGCTGTTTAATAAAAACTATGTAATTAAGACAAGCCTCATTTTCAGTGATACCCAGGAACAAAACACCCAAAACCAGCATAGTTACAGTACAATATAGTACAGAAGTTCAAAAAGTAACAATCTGCACAGAGTGAATTCACTATAGAAAGTGAGATCAGTGGGTACATGTCAATTGTTTAAAATTATAATTACAGTATGGTAAAGCCTTGCTGTAGTTTTTTGTGTACTTAAGTTATAGTGTAATCCTCACAGTATATCGCATTATAATTGTACACGTGTATGTGAAACTCTTTCCAGACATTATGACAAAAATTATTAAATGAAGTTAATAGTGCCGGGCCCAAAATTAAGCTGTTGGATATGCCATCAGTAACACATTGTCTCTCATACAGGCTTTTATTTACTTTGTAAAGCATGTTGAGATAGTATATGAAATGAGCATTACATTTCAACAGCAACTGAGTACTCATTACTTAGAGAAAGTATATATTTTGGTTATAATTATAAACACACTATAGGAGGACTCCCATCTACACAACTACCAGTGATTGGTAGGCAGTTACACATAAATTAACAGAACAGAGGTGTGATGCAGTGGCTACAGCACATGCTTAGAAACAGGAGACCCTGGTTCAAATGCCACCACAACTACTTACTCACTGTGGAACCCACAGCAAGTCATTAACTTCTTGGAGCTTCCATGCAACCAGTTGAGACAAGCATTTGTCAAGGCTGAATGTCCGCCACTTGCATTGCTGTTGTATGGGATCCTGCTTGTATACATGTTTACTATACATTTACCCAGGATAGACCAGATGAGATGCAATATCTCATATTCAGTGGTGTCCTGCTTTTACACATTTTAGATCATATTTACCCAGGATAGGCCAGCTGAGGAGGCAGTATCTAAATGTTCAGTAGGCTCCCACATTTTGACCCCAAATTTCCATCACTCTTTTTATGGCCTGACATTATGATCAAGACAGGTGGAATCTTTTTAAATCCCATCCGAAAGGTCATTTTGCAGTACAGCTATGAAAACAAGTTCAGAGGGGATTTGAAAAATGACACCTGTCATGGTCAGGAAAAGTGGTAACCCAAGGATTTTTTGAACATTAGGAGCCCAAATCTGCAAAAATACAGTTATGAGTAAATATTGGAACAATTAAACATTTCTTCATAACTTACTCGCATTTCATATTTTGACCCAAAATGTTCACCATAGTCTTTTTATAACCACTCCTTCTGAACATGATAGATATTTATAAAACAGTGAATGAAACATCATATCATGCCACAAGAGTGAAAGCACATTTAGACCAGGATTTGAAAAATGACAGTTGTTGTGTTCATGAAGTGTTGTGAAAAAAATGGCTGTGTTGAAAATTTGGGGTCAAAATATTGAAAATTATAGAGACATAGAAGATGATGGCAGATAAGGATGAACCGGTCCACCTAGTCAGCCCATTTTCCTACTTGGTTTGGCAATCCCTACTCTTATCTGGAGTGCCTTTCTCCTGCTGTGCTGTACAGCAGGGTGCCTTTATGCTTATCCCATGCTTTTTTGAATCCCTGTACTGTTTTCACTTCCACCACCTCCACTGGTAGGCTGTTCCATGCATCCATCACCCTTTCTGTGAAAAAATACTTCCTAGCATGCTACCAAGCCTCCCCTCCCACCTCATGTTATGTCCCCTTGTCCTTGTGCACTTTCTTCTCTGAAATATGCTCCCCTCCTGTACCCTGTTTATTTCTTTAAGGTATTTGAAAGTCTCCATCATATCCCCTCTCCCCTTCTGTCTTCCAATGAATAGTTGTTAAGTTCCTTGAGTCTTTCCTCATAAGGCTTGTGGTGCAGTGCATGTATCATTTTTGTTGCTCTTCTATGGACTGCTTCCATTCTGTCTATGTCCTTCCTGAGATACAGTCTCCAGAACTGGACACAGGATTCCAGATGAGGCCTTACCAGTGATCTATACAGTGGCATCACCACTTCACTCCTTCTACTGGTTATGCCCCTTCCTATGCACCCCAGCATTCTGTTTGCTTTTCCCACTGCTTTTTTACATTGTTTGGACAACTTCGGGACATTGGATATGATAACCCCCAGGTCTCTTTCCTGACTTGTGGTGGCTAGAACCTGTCCCCCATCCTGTATTCCTCTCTTGGGTTTCTGTGTCCCAGGTGCATAATCTTGCACTTCTTATTGAAACCCAACTGCTAAACCCTTGACTATTCCTCAAGAAGTCTTAGATCATTTCTCGTTTTATCTAGCCCCTCCTGCGTGTCGGGTCTGTTGCAGATCTTGGTGTCATCTGCAAACAGGCATACTTTCCCTCCAGTCCTTCTGCAATGTTGCTTATGAAGACATTGAATAGGACTGGACCCAGCACTGATCCCTGTGGCACCCACTGGTCACCTCCCCTCTTCAGATTTTATGCCATTTACTACCACCCTCTGGGTCCTCCCTTTAGCCAGTTTCCAACCAATTTTATGACTTTAGAGCCCACACCCAGATTCTCCAATTTGTTAAGCAACCTTCTATGCAGAACAATGTCTAAGGCCTTGCTGAAATCCAGGTAGACCACATCCACCGCTCCCCACTGATCCATCACCCTGGTCACCCAGTCAAAGAAATCAATAAGATTAGTCTGACAGGACCTTTCCTCAGTGAATCCATGCTGCCTTGGGTCTTTTGCACTGCTTGACTCCAGGAACTTCACTACCATCTACTTAAGCAGAGACTCCATCAGCTTCCCCAATTACAAGTGTGCGTTAAACATTTTAACCTTACGAGCATAACTTTATTGTTTTTTTTATATTTTTACCCCAAATGTTCAACATAGCATTTTTATGACCCCATCTCATTAACAAGGGTGGAGAAAATCTTTAAATCCTGCCCAAAAGGTGATTTTGTGCAGTGACCACCAAACCACCTTTCGGGACGGATTTGTATAATTTCACTATCGTTAGGGTCCCAATAAAAACCATGTTGAAAATGTGGGGGAAAAACTTGGAAAAAATGACCAAGTTATGAGCCCTTGTGGAGCAGAGGGCTGAGGCATTATGTGCCTTACCTCTCGCCATGCAGGTGCCCTGGATTCTGGAGCAAGCTCATGTCGCTGGAGGTCAGATGGGAAGGTACTGGATTGAACATCCAGAGGACAGCTCTCCTCTCCTGGGGGAGCATTGTTGACTCAGTCTTCAGCTGTCCTCAGGCCTGGAGTTAGTGTCAGCAGCTTGAGCAACATTAAGGGAGGGGCTGCAGTTGTAACATGCATACGCCTCTACATACAGGGATGGAGGGGAGAAAGTGGGAAAATGGTGTTTGCAGGCTGTGTGAAGCTTTGTTCACCTATCTGCACCCCCACACTGTTACCGGTTCACTGACCCACAAATTTGGATGCTGGGTCTCTGGGTGGGAGGACAATGGCCCTTCCCTTCCCATCCCCACCACAGAGGGCAATCCCTGGTGGATATAGGGCTTGGTAGTCCAGGGAGGCAGTTACTGGGTGATGGAGACAGGGACAGGGCTGAGAAACCACCTGTGGCACACCCAGAGGATAAAATGTATATGGGGGATATAACCAAGTTATGAGGACAAATCCAAAATCCATTGAAATCCATTGAACTGCATATATTATTTCTCAGTTCCTGGTCTGGCATTGAAGACTGAAGATATGTTTCCATTCGAGAGAGGATTATTGCATCAGACCACTGGTAGGTAAGTAAGGGTGATGGGATGGGAGTGGGTACTGATTAGGAGGGTGGGGTGGGTGGATGGTAATGGTGATGGTGTGCGGCAGTGGCAACAGACTTGATGGACAATTTTCTTTTTACAGGGCATATAAAATTTAAAAAAGACTATGAGGGATAATTTTCTTGATTTCAGGTACCAACACTGGGGATTGGGCACCCCAGTGTTAGTGTTATGTTTGAGGCAGCGGGGTTGGGCTCCCCAGTGTTGCACAGTGAAAACAGATGGGGTGAGGATACTATTTGGCACCAGGGATTGAGCACCCAGGTGTCAGAAAATTAAAAGTAAGGGGTGTGTGTGGGGAGTGGTACTGAGTGGAAGGGTCAGACAGGGAGGGTAATGGCGAAGTGTGCTGGCAGTGGCAACAGACATCGATGGATGGTTTT
The DNA here is from genome assembly GCA_016271365.2 of Neoceratodus forsteri. Taxonomy (NCBI): domain Eukaryota; kingdom Metazoa; phylum Chordata; order Ceratodontiformes; family Ceratodontidae; genus Neoceratodus; species Neoceratodus forsteri. The sequence continues at coordinate 869,723,455 of CM028130.1, forward strand.
CTTTTTACAGTATGTTTAAAAATAAAATAAATAAAGACTATGAGGGATGTTTTACTTTATTTCAAGTACTGACACTGGAGATTGGGCACCCCGGTGCTGGTGTTATGTTTGGCGGCACTGGGGGTAGGCTCCACATTGTTGCACAGTGAAAACGGGCAGGGGGGTACTAGCCACCTGGTACCTGTGATTTGGCAACCTGGTGTAGGAAAATTAAGAAGGGGGAAACAACAGTACCATGGACTGATCCTCTTCAATGTTTTTATAAGCAACGTAGTGGAAGAACTGGAAGGTAAGGCCCACCTCTTTGTAGATTACACCAAGATCTGTAACAGAGTAAACACTCCGGGGGTGGGGGTTGGTAGAAAGGATGTGTAGGGATCTAAAAAGACTGGAAAAATGGTCAAAGATATGGCAGCTGGGTTTTAATACAAAGAAGTGCAAAATAAAGCACCTAGACCATAGGAACCTGGGAGAGGAGTACGAAATGGGCAGAGTGATACTGACAAAGACCAAACAGGAAAGAGATCAAGGATAATCATACTGGATGACCTAAAGGTGGTCAGGCAGTGTGACAAAGCAGTCAGAAAGGCTAGTGGGATGCTGAGGTGCATAGGAAGGGGTATCGTCAGCAGGAATAAATAGGGGGTTCTGCCCTTATATAAACCAGTGGTAAGAACCCAACTTGAGTACTGTGTACAGTTCTGGTGACCACATCTCAAAAAGGACATAGACTGGAGGAGGTCCAGAGGAGGGCTACCAAAATGGTGCAGGGTCTGCAACATAACCCTCCGAGGAAAGATTAAAGGAGCTAAATATGTACACCCTGAAGGAGAGAAGAGGAGGGAGAGGGGGGATATGATAGAAACCTTTAAATACCTTATGGGGTTAATAAGGTACTGGAAGGGAGTATATTTCAGAGAAAGAGGTGCTCTATAAAAAAGAAGTATAATATAAAGTTGTAAAGGGGTACATTCCAGAGGGCTGTGAGGAGTACTTTTTCACAGAAATGGTGGTGGGTACCTGGAATGGTCTTCCAGCGGAGGTTGTGGGTATTCAAATATTCCTGCAACATGCATAAGGGAATCATGGGGGGTAAGGTAATGGGGCGAAGAGACTGCAACGTGGATTAAGTAGAGTCTGAAAAAAGAAAAAAAAAGAAAAAAGTGAAAAACAATGGGCACACTGGTGGGCCCAGCAGCCCTTATCTGCTGTCACATTCTATGTATCTATATATGTACAGTATCTATGTAATGGGAGGTGGGAGGGATTGTTGGCAAAGTAAGGGAGGGATTGTTTTTACATTGGGGGGAGGAACACAGCAGACTGATCATAACGCTGATCAGCTCTGCTAGGTGGGCAGCTTATGCAGATCAAAAGGAAAAGCCACCCTATGATTCAGGCTGCTCTTTTCTTTGAACTACAGTACACGATGTTTCCACCCAGCAAGACCAGAACAGTGTCATGATCAGCCTGGCTGATAATTGGTCTGACACTGTCGAGCCCCTTGCAGACTTCCCTTCACTGGCGTGACACAGACACACCTCTCAGAATCCACTATCATACCAATATGTTCACTTTGCACAAGCACAAGGGCGAACATAAAAATGAATAAAGGCATGATTCCCCTGCAAACAAGTTGTTGCATCACAGCTGAGCTGTCGTAGCTAAGTAAACTTGATACCGCACTAAAAGGTCAGTGTGTGAGTTTGTGTCTTTATTGCATGAATTACCATCCATGCAATAAAATTATTCTCTAATTCAATTATCTCCCTTTCCTTGTACGTAAATACAGCAATTAAAACTAATACCACATTATTTGCCAGTAGCAATTGACCTTTGGCAAACAACAACAAAACAAGATTAGTTTACCTGGCAAAATGTAACCTATTATTAGAGGAAGCCAGCAGGCCTCAGCGTTCCTTCCAGATTTGTGTAATTAGTCATAACCAGCTGTAGGTACCGTCAGCTCCGGTGGCTGATGATGGTCCGCCAGAGACAGCTAGTACGACATCAATCTATGAAATTTAAATGTTTCTTTTAACTCAGTGTGCCTTGTTGAAATTGCAAAGGGGCATCTCTTTGCTGAGCTGAAATATCTAGAATTATGCAGGCAGTAATAACCAAGAGGGTGGATGGTGTTGGGCTATACCGGACAGCCCAGGGGTGTAATGAGGTATGAGGCTGCAGGCAGAGGGCCTTATACCCCTGGAAGGTCCAGTATAGCCCATGCCACCCACACTCGAGGGTATCATTATGCTTAGAAAATGGGATTTAGGCTGCATATTAGGAAACAAGTTTAAAAATTAAAAACAATTACTGTAACTACTTATTTTAGTAAACAAAACATTTTATGCAAATTAGTCCCTTTATTGCTGTCATTGACACAAGAGGGCGCTGTTATGTTTTGTGTAGTGGCAAGCCTTTGATGTTCCTGTTACTTAAGCACCCTCCCCCACTGGCGTTTTTGTCTGCTTTATTCTACTGCCCCTCAACACACACACACACACACACACACACACACACAGAGTAGCCCTGTGGTTTTTTTTCCTTCACACATACAGTAGCCTTGCATTCTTTTTTTCTTTTCCTAGATGGCTGTTATAAACAGTCAGTACAGATAGTGAGCACAGTGCTGTTGGAGTCTGACTCCAGAAGTGCGGTTGCTGTCACTGCCTCAGAAATCTGACCAAGTGCCTGGAATGAGCATGGTCAGAAAGACTGGAGCAAGTGAAAGACTGATAGCAGCAGCATGCTAACATTGCTTTTTGATGTGTGTTGATTGTTATTGCTTCATTTATGGGTGAGAGCCATGGCTGGTGAGTAGTGACTGTAAGCAGTAGAGATGGCAGAACTACTGCATGCTGCCTCTGCCTGGCCACCTCTTTAAAAGGGACGAGGCAAGAGATGCCCGCGATTCTCTATGCTTGCAGAGCTCACATTAAAAAAAAGAAAGCAAAAGTGTGCAGCAAGAAGGGCATACTTTATGAGAAAAAATATTAGTCACTTTAATTTTCAGTTGGGTGGTGGCAGTGGGGATCGGGATGATAGCAGAGTGGCCATGGACCGGATGACTCAGTCGTTAGGTGTGAGCATGATGGTGCTAATGTTAACTTTGATTTTTGACATTGTGAACTACAAGGTTTAGAATGATGTGCAGACCCATTTAAGCTAAAAACAAGATACAGTTTCTGTGACACAAGACTGTTATAGAAGAGCTGCAGCTGGTGTGGGGGGTGCTCACAATCTCTCAGTAACTGAGGGACAAAAAATGGCTGCTATTCATCTTTTTTAAATCTATGTGGCCACTGATATATGTACTATGGCACTTAGCACAGGGACTTGTTTTTTCAAATCTCTGTTGTCATATTGCCCACCTTGGCAATGTGCTCAGCCAATCAGCCAATCAGAGACTGGAAAATTGCGACCTCATTTTCTAAGCCATAATACCATAAGGTTGCTCACGGGATACAGCAAAACCAAATGGCAGACTGGCAGAATGAATAGAGGGACTCAAGGAAAAACCCTGGTGCCCCACCCACCACCACATTTAAAGCTGTAACTGAAGCTAGCAAGTTAGAGTTCTGCCATTTAAACCACCATCATAGTAACTTAGTAACACAGTAATTTAAGGTCAGAAGAAACTCTGGGTCCATCATATGCATTTATAAAAAACTAGGAGCAGAAGTCCTCTTGAATGCATAAAAAGCGCTACTGTAAAACAACTGCATTGCTGCTACTGTTCTTGTCTCGAGCACTCTTGCAATATTTGTGGATGTCGGTTTCAGGAAAGTAGGGGTTAGGGGCCTCAGTAGTGTGCCTGCTTGAAGTGCAATTATGTCGAAGACCAGCCCTGCACAGCCAGTATACTTCTTGTCAAAATTGTAGTACTTGGTAATTAAAGTTAGAGATGGACGTAATAGCAAATGGGAAAAGCTCTTTTGCTGATGTAAGACCTAGTAACTTAACAGAACTTGTAAATCAAGGTATGAATCACTGTGGTATGAATGAAAATAAAGACTTTTACAGCCTGAAGCGTGTTAGGTAGGGTTGCTTTGAAGGGTTAGGCAGGTCAGTACAGGCATGCCAAAATGTTCTGAGGATCAGAGGTTCTTTTTATGAAGTTTCACTTTAGCAACTTGTTCCGCAATTTTGTTTGGCTCTTATATCACTTAAGAAATTTCATCCATTGACATGACCCTACTGTTCCCAAGGATTGTGTGAAAATGTTTTATTCATTTAATAACTGAAAGTTATGATTGTGCAATAGTTAATATTTTAATGTTAAATTGTTCCTAAACTAATCCACCTCTCTGTTCCTGCTATCCCTGTAGCCTTTACTGCTTACTCTTTCCTGCTCCCTTTCCACTGTTCCCCAAGGCCTCCTGCTTCACAACAAGTGGTGACCCTACTCTCCACTGGCAACAAATATCCTGTTTCCCATCTCCCTACTCTTGTTAAGTTACAAGAAAACTAGTATATTCTCAGATCTCCAACTTTAGTCCATTAACTTCCTCTCTCCTTTCCAGTCTGGTTTCTGAATGAACCACTCCACTGTACCTCCCTACTGTGTGTTACTGACTCCATCCTTACTGGGTTATAGCAGAGACACATCACTACTGCAATCTTTGTCAACCTTGCTAAGGTTTTTAGCTTGTCTCCTAGAAGTGGAGAAGTTGAGATCCACTGGTCTTTTTGTGCCAACAATTGACCAGTTCAGATTCTGCCTCTCAAGTCCTCTTTAATCAGTGCAGGTTACAGCTATGTGAAAAAATACTTCGGTAAATGGAATTTGTGTGAAAGTTGGATTTTCGCTTCTGCGAAAGTTTGGAAATCAAATTAGCAACTTTTGCAGAAATTCTGACTTTGAATGATGGAACATACGAACATATGAAAACGCCAGCTGAAACAGGCCTCACAGTCTATCGAGTCTGCCCATTTGTGCAGCTAGCCCATCAACTTACAGATGCCCCACCCTCCCCACGCCTCTTCATCACCCCCCTTCACTCTGTCCCATCCCCTCTTAAAACCACCCACCATTCTTCAGGATACCACCTCCACGGGCAGAGCATTCTATTTGTCTACCACCCGTTTTATGAAAAAATGTCTCCTGATTTCCCTCCTGAATCTTCCCCCCTCCAATCTTAGCTGGTGCTCTCTCGGATGCCTCCCTCTTCCAATTTGGAAAATCCCTTCTGTATTAGTCTTATTTATCCCCTTTAAGTATTTAAAGGTTTCGATCATATCCCCCCATATCTCCTCTCCTCTCCTCCAGGGAGTACATGTTAGCTCGCCCAACCTATCCTCGTATGACTTTCCCTCCAATCCCTGGATCATCTTTGTCACGCTACGCTGCACCCTCTCCAACAATCTGACATCCTTATTCATGAAAGGGTGCCAGTACTGTACACAGTATCCCAGGTGTGGCCTGACCAGTGACCTGTACAGGGGAAGGATCACCTCCCTATTTCTAGAGGAGATTCCCCTCACTATACACCCTGGCATCTTGTTGGCTTTTGCTACTGCCTTTCTGCACTGAGCTGAGTTGTTCATACGCCCCGTTATAAGCACCCCTAGATCCCTTTCCTCCTTGGTGCTTTCCAACTGTACCCCTCCCAGATGATAGCTTCTCCCCTGGTCTCTAGCCCAGAAGTGCAGTACCTTGCACTTCTTGAGTTGAACCCCAACTGCCATGTTTCTGACCATTCCTGTAGTTTGATCAAGTTTTCCTGCAGCCCTCCAGCCCTCGATGTCATCTGCCCAGCTCCCATCTTCATATCATCTGCAAACAGACTGATCCTACTCCGTATCCTGGAGGAGATAGCAGCTATGAGCATCCCAAACAGCACCAGTCCCAGTACCGATCCCTGTGGTACCCCGCTCATCACTACCCTCTAGGATGAGAGTTCCCCCACTACCACCCTTTGCTGACTTCCATTGAGACAGTTATTGATCCATTTGACCATCCTTGTTCCCACCCCTATATACTTCCACCCCCCGCCTCCCATGTGGCATGGAATCAAAGGCCTTGCTGAAGTCTAAATAAAGGACATCCACTGCATGGCCCTTGTCTAGCTCCCTGGTCCTCCAATCATAGTACTCAATTAGGTTTGTCTGGCAGGATCTGCCTGAGACAAACCCATGCTGTTGACCATCCCAGAGAACATTATCCTCCAAAAAGGTCACCAGCCTTTCTTTTAGGATCGTCTCCATGAACTTACCCACAATTGACATGAGGCTCACTGATCTGTAGTTGCCCAGTTCATCCTTAGGGCCACTTTAGTGAATGGGCACCACATAGGCCATCTTCCAGTCCTGTGATATGCATCCTGTGTCCAGGGAGGTATTGAACAGGTCAGCCAGTGGTCCTGCCAGGATCTCCACTAGTTCAAGTACCCTAGAGTGAATGCCATCTGGTTCCGGTGCCTTGTCTACACTTAGTGCCCTTAATCCTTCTAGGACCCTGTCCTCTGTAATCCCTATATTAGTCACCCCCTCCCCTCCACTTCACAGTCCACTCCACCCCTCCCTTGTGGTATCTGCCTCCCTTTCTCCTCCATAAACACAGAACAGAAGTATTCATTTAGCACCTCTGCCTGATCCACTCCCTTCTCCACCCACCCCTCCGTCTTTCCCAATTTTCACAATTTGGTCTTTGTTCTTCCTTCTCTCTCTTATGTATCTGAAGAAGTCCTTTTCTCCATCCTTGATACCCTGTGCGGGTCTCAGCTCTCTTGAAGCCTTGGCCGCTCTGACTAGCCTGGTAACCTCCCTTGACTTCTTCGTATACTCATCCTTGTCATCTTCCCCTCATGATTTCTTGAGTCTCTGAAATGCTTTCTTCTTGGCCTTTACCCCTTCCATGACCTCTTGAGTCAACCAACTGGGCTTCTTTGCTCTTCCCTTCTTACTTTGTGTCCTTGTACATGTCCCAGTAGCCTCTGTCAGACCTTTTTTAATAATGTCCCATTTTTAACCAGCGTCCATGCTTGGCTGAATTCCCGCCAGATGCCTACCCAAAATTTCCCCCATCATTTTAAAGTCCGCTGCCCTAAATTCAATCACCCTGGTTCCCACACCCCTTGTTTCCCTACCCATATTGAGCTTGTACCACACTGAGTGGTGGTCACTCCCAGTCAGAGTGTTCTCTACCCCCAGATCCCTTACAGCCTCCCCATTTGATAGTACCAGGTCCAGAGTGTTTTCCAATCTAGTCAGCTCGTGGACCAACTGCACCAGGACGCTGTCCTGAAATGCTTCTAATATGACCTGCTCTTTTGCACTCATGGTAGCTGGAGTGCTCCACTCCACCCCAGGTAGGTTGAAGTCCCCCACCATCACTGTGTTCCCCTTCCTACAGACCCTTCTAATTTGCTCAGCTAACTCTTTATCCAGGTCATCCTCTTGAGCTGGTGGTCTGTATACTACCCCCATCCTCAGTGTCCTATCTTTCGGGCCTTGAAACTACATCCATAGGGCCTCTGTTCTGCCTTCCTCCCTTATACACCTTATCCCCTCCCTTACATAGATTGCCATGCCCCCACCTTTCCCCTTATCCCTATCCTTCCTGAATAACCTATACCCTGGGATCGCCATATCCCAGTCCTGATACTAGGTGGCCCACATTTCTGTGATGGCCACAATGTCCACCCTCCATACTGCCAAGAAGGCCTGCAGCTCAGATGACTTGTTACCTAGGCTTCTTGCATTCAGTGAGACCACCCTCCACCCTGTTTCCTTCCCTGCCCCTCCCTGCTTTTCCCCACTCCTAATCCCCCCCTCAGTGCCACTACCCCGATTCCTTCTCCTTTAGCTTGATATGTAAGCTTGTTTGGCTCCCCTCCATGGGATCTCTGCCTACCAACTGTCCATTCACCATAATGTAATAAATGTATGAACGGTGGAGAGTAATGTATTGAACTGCAGAAACAAAATTCCGCAGAACTGATCACTGTCAGACGTCAGTTCTGCAGAATTTCTTTTGGCAGTTTTATTCAATTACTCTGCAATTCATATATTCATTCATTCAAGGGGTGTGCTACTAGACACCAGAGAAACAGAAGAATGAAAGTATGAACTGTGGGATGTATCACTGGCCCCATACTAATTTGTTTCCCTGGTGTCTAGTGGCACTCCCCACACTCTAATCGCCGACCCTGTATTGATTATCTGGTGTCTAGTGGCAACCCCCACCCTCTGATCACTTGCCTAGCCAAAATTAATAATATTGTTTCCTGGTGTTTGTTGCACCCCCCACCCTCTGATTAGCTCACCTTGGCCGTAATTAGTGGTATTGTTTCCTGGTGTCGGAACCCCACCCTCTGATTATTCTCACCCCAGCCATAATTAATATTTCACTAGTGTTTAGTGCCCTCCACCATCCACACTGGGCTGGGTACACCAACCTGCCATCCCCCTTTCCGCCCTTAGTCATTCAGATTAGAAAATGGGTATCAGGGGCCCAAACAGTGACAGACACAGCCCTCCTCACCACCTCAGCGCCGGCCACCATGTGCTAATGACAGAGGTGCTTGACCTGTTGTGCACTCCCTGTCATTACATATGGCGGCCAGCCATGTAGGAGAGGAGGGATGCTGTTGCTATATGAGCTCCCTCATCCCCATTTTCTGACTGAATGACTGATCATGCATGGAAGGAGGTGGCAGGTTGGTATACCCAACCTGTTGTGGGTGGTGGGGGGTACTAAACACCAGGGAAATATTAGTTATGGCCGGCGTGAGACTAGAGGGTGGGGTGCCACTAGATGCCTGGGAAACAATATTAATTATTACGACCAGGGTGACTGATCAGAGGGTGAGGGGTTACGCACTAGACACCAGGAAAACAATATAGGGTGAGCAATCAGAGGCTGGGGGGTGCCTTAGACACCAGGAAGACAGTATTAATTATTATGGCCAGGTCAAGCAATTGGAGGGTGGGGGTGCCACTAGATACTAGGGAAACAATATGGGGCCAGCGATCAGAGGAAGGGGTGTGCTACTAGACACCAGAGAAACAATAATTATGGGACAATGAATGATTGGAGGGTAGGGGATGCTACTGGACACCAAGTAAGTTTGTTTTTTTTATTACTATGCGACAGTGCAGAACTGATCACTGAACTGAGGAATAATCACATGAATTGAAAATTAATGTATTAATTCTGCAGTTCATGCATTTTGTTCCATAGTTCAGTGAACAAATTCCATGGAACAGGGTGAAAATTTGCCAAGCAGTTTAGGAAGATTTCTGATTTTGCCAAAGGCAAAAGTTCAGAAAATTCCACAAAAGTTGTGAAATTTTGTGAAAGTTCCGTTAAAGTGGAATTCACAACTTTCACCCAGCCCTAGTACAGGTTGGCGATGCCTTGTCCACTCATCTCCCCATCCAGTCCGGAGTCCAACAGAGCTCCATCCTGGATCTCATCTTATCCTCCATTTTTTTATTACCTCCCATCCATCTGTGTTGTATTCACATGTATGCAGATGACACTGTACTCATTGCCTTGGGTGCCTCAGTTTCAACTCATCTACAGCATGATTTTAACACTGCTGAACTCTAGTTCTACTCTAACCAGTTCAGGGTTAACACAAAGAAAACTGTGCCTATGACCTTTGTCACCAGTCAAAAACTCACCAGGATCTCTGTCCCAACTGTTTTCTCCACCCTGGATGGTACTCCTCTTGAGCATTTCCTGTTTCAAATATCTCAGTGTATGCTTGAGTAGTAAGCTAAACTTCTCTACCCATATTGATGCTATCCACAGCAAGGTATGCCACAAACTTTGTGTCCTGTACCACAACAAAGACTGTCTCTCACCCCTAGTTTCCCATGAGCTGATCAGTAAGATGGTGCTGCTGGTGTTTCACTACGTGGATATGGTTTATGGCACCACCCTGTCTTCCTCCCTTGACAGATTGAACACCCTCTACAATGACTTTTGCCATTGTGCTGCTAATGCTCCTCAAATTCATCACTGCACCTTTGCACTTCCTTCTATCCCTCCTCTTCCCTCCCATTGCATCCCAAGTTTCGGCACCGTTTGACTCTCTGCCTTTGATCTTTCCCTCTTCTCTCCCTTACGCCTCTCTGTCTCATTTTTTGCTCTCACAACTCTCTTACTTTCTCTGTTCTATACCTTATTTCTGCTTCTGGTAACTCTGCTTTCTTCTGACATCATTCCTCCAGCTGGAACAATCTTCTACCCACTGTTTCTCCCTTTCCTTCTTTCCCTCAAATGCCACTTCAAACCTCTTGCTGCTCCTCCTGCTCTATCCTTGGCCAGAGTTAATTTTGCTATCCTACTCTCTGAACATAGCATTAGTTCTTGTACCAATGCTTTAGTTCTGATAGACTTGCTTGTACACAGTTTACTGTATTATATTGTTTAATTAATGTAATTTTTTGTTTTTTGCTGCACCTTGCATTTTTCTACCATGTATACTTTGAATACTTTGCACATATATTGTATAGTTTGTCTCCATACTACTCTTCCCCTGGGTCACACCTGGAAATGAGTCTTGACTGAGTGTGCCATTCCTAGTTACCAATTTTCAATAAATAAAATATACTTCCTTAAAGAGCCCCTGACGCTGTTGTGACAACTTTGCTAAAATGTAATATTTAGACACAATTCAGCTTATATTGAATTTTTTTTCTGTAATTCTCACCATTACTTCTTTATTACTAAGGACAACTGTGTGTAAACAAGATCACAGCAATATCTGTTCTAGCTGTTTGCCTACACCTGAAATCACAGTTCTGTTTATGACATCGCAATCTGTTGCTGTGGAGATAATTAAGATGCCATTAACAGGGGATTATGATGTCAGGTGTAGGCAAGCAGAGAGAGCAGATAAAGCCTAAGGGACAGTATTCCTCTTTCATACAACTGTCCTGAGTAATAAAGAAAAAAGGGAAAGAATAATAAAAAAAATACATGAAATATAAATTGAATTATGTCTAAATCTCACATTTTTTTCATGTTTTGAATGTTTTTTGAATGGCATCAGGGGTTCTTTAAGAGTCTATATATGTTCTTATAAACTAAATGAGGCACTGAGGGAGGTAAGCTTCAAATTGTTCTCTTTTATATTAAATCATAATAAATTTAATAAGGACAGAGCCAACTTTATGTACAGGTCTTTCAGGAATACCCAACCAGACCACTCCTGTTTTTAAAGATCTTTATTGAATAATGAGAGAAATTACAAGCATGGTTAAATACATTATATTTCATAATTACATTAACTACATTAGCATATCAATTTAGTAGGTTTTTCTTTTTCTTTTACAAAATCATAAAGCAAAGTAAGGTTCATGCAATGTTCAAACTTGCATAACTAAATAGATTTAAGTATATATATATTTTATTTATTTATTTAGCTTTTGTTGACTGGGTAAGTGCACTAGACAAATCCTGCCTATTTTCAGGCACGGCCCGGGGGAGGGGACAGATGAATGCCAACTGACCTTGAACCAGATTAAGCTATTGGTGGTATCGTTAGTGAATGAGGGAAATTTGGCCAGGACACGGGAAATTCCTACTCTTTTTGATAAGTGCCATGGGACCTTTAACACCCACCTGAACTACCCCCAATCCAAGCAGATGGGACCTCGGTTTAGCGTGTCATCTGAAGAGCGGCACCTCAAGTGCAGCACCCTCTCATGCTGCACTACAGTGTCAGTACTGGATATTAACCAGTGCCAGATGTGGGAACTGAACACACAGCCTCTGATCCCGGCCTCAGAGGCGAGGTGCTATCTACTGAGCCACTGACACTGACTATATATATATATATATATATATATATATATATTGATTTGATCTTCTGTTTAGGATATTATTCGGGCGTCAGCTATCTTTCCAAATAAATTGTTTTTTATAAGTAATATGTATTTTTTTCAACATATAAGATCTATCATCAAATTTAACCACTAATTGTCAGACAGCAGATTATTGGTTTTCTAATTAACCAGCATGCAGTTATTTGCATTCACTAGGCATATCTGCATTTGCTCGGGATGGTGATAATTGGATATCTTTATTATACCCAATAAAATTAATTCTTCTTCTGGAGTTAAGTTTTTTACCCAGTGTAGTTGTGATTGTGTTAAAATCCTTTCCCAATAAGGTTTCAATTTGGGACGATGAAAACATATGAATACAATTCCCAGAAGACTGGTCACAGCGTGACATTTATCTGAGATGTTTGAGTTTATTCTATTAAGTTTTCCATGCATATAGTTGTTCAATACAGTATGTTCTATACAACATATTATATTTATCTGCTGCAATTTGAATTAGAGTATCCCATTATGTGGAGGATATAGGATTTCTTTCCTATATAACTCTGATAGACATATGTCTACAAGTCCTGTTCCCATTTGGCTTGAAGATGTAACAAATTAGGGTTGTTCTGCATAAGAAGTGTAATACTGTATATCTGAGAAATTAGCTTTCTAGAGGGAGAATCTTGTAGCAATAAAAACTGTGTATTAGAGAGGAAGTTGAAGTACTTGATTATCCTTTTTTATTGATATAATCTCTTACCTGAAAGTATCTAAAAAGATGGTATTTTGGAACATGAAATTCAGACTGTAGTTTAGAGCAAATTATGAAAGTCCATTTTATAACATTGCATCAAGTGAGTCAGATCATACAGATGCCATTATTTGTATTCTGGAACCCATAGTTTAAGACTTAAAATAGTAATTTGTTATTATGGGTGTTATCAGCAATTAGTTTATTATACCATTTACTTTTTATTATGAGACTGTGACCATACTGAATGTGCTATAGCTGTAGAAAATAAACATCTTTATATTTTGTCTGTGGTAACCAGCAAAGGATAAGCGAAAGGCCTTAATAGGGCATTTACTTCCATGATATAATTTGCAGAAGAGGGATCTGTAAACCAACTTTATGTGTGACTATACTGACTAGGGTAGTAATAAAGCTGGAGATTTGGTAATCCTAGCCCCCCCAACACACACACATATTTAGGCAATATTAATTCTGCTACTGAAATGTGTTGTTTCTTATTTTTTCATACAAACCTGGTAATACTTCACTTGACATTGTATATCCATGGGGCTCAGCCCCTGTCAGGTTACTGATGTTACCCAAGACTGCAGCTTAATGTATGTTTGTTGTTATTGTTTCTTTTTATACAACAGAATTTGAATTAAAAAAAATGTGATAGTACATTCATTGAGAGAAGTGAAAAAAATATCTGGAACTGTTGTTTATAAAGACTGAAAAATAAATAAGTCTTCAGTAAAATTGCCATTTTGATTATGCTGACCCTACCAACAATGGTCCAGTAGCAAGGTCTATTTTCTGAATCTTCTGAGATCCTTTGAAGCAGTGAAATATAAATTTAGCTTATATAAGTCTGAATGTTGTTTTGCTAGTTTAATGCCCACGTTTTTAATTACATATGACTCTTTAGGAGTCTGAGTAAATGCGGGTAGTGGTGTGCCTGAGGGATTAAGTTTCATAAATTCAGATTTGGTCCAGTTTATTTTATTACCTTGAAGCATAGGTAAAATTGTTCACTACCAAGTAAATATGTGGTAAAGAGAACTCAGTAACAGTGAGCATAATGCCATCTATAGACAGGCAGATTTTGAATTTGGAAAAATTAATATGTATGCCCTTTATCTCCCAGTCTCTGTACAGCAACATCCAGTGGTTCTATTGCCAGGGTGAAAAGAATAGGAGACAAGGGCAGCCCTGGACAAGGGCCACATTTTAACAGTATTTTGATGATAAATTACAATGTGTCCTAATCTAAGCATGAGCCCTTAAACAAAATAGCTTGACCCAGTTTTGTAAGTTGGATCCAAGCCCCATCATTTCTAAAATGGCATGTATATAGTCCCATTCAACACAATCAAATGCTTTCCTGGCATCTAATGTTTTTCTCCTTTTTCTTTCTTTCTTTTTTTTTCCTGGGGTCAGATATGTCATCCACATGTCAGGCCATTCCTTTGGAAGGAATCCTCCCAAATTGAGAATGCCCTTTTCAGCTTCATCAGACATGCAAACATACAAATCTGCCAGCAGAAACAGGCCTCATTATTTACATATGTAGGTGGCGGTCCAGTGAGAGCAACCCAAGACATATAGCATAAGAAAAGGGTGAACTTGTGACAGAGTAAAGAATTTAAGCTACTAACAGCTAATTATTTTGCAGTGCTTAAAAAGGTTGCCACATTAATTCAAATGTGTCTCTTTCACCAATCATTGAGTTATCTGTATGTTCTATTTTGAAACATCTATTGTCATATTCAAGAACTTCTCAAATGTGGGTGGATTTAGGTCTTTCCATTGTTGTAAAATTACTTTCTTTGCAATTATCAGCAAAAGCAGTTTATATAAATGTTGAGGTAAATCAGTATTACCTAAAAAAACACCTAATATAATGATTTCAGGATCAAATGGAAATTCTTCTTATGGATACTGGACAATAATTTAAATATTTCTCCCCAGTATTGAGAGCAAGAGATGAGCAAGTGGCAAACATATGAAGGATGGTATCTCTGGCCTCAAAGCATCTTGGACAGAATTGTGAAATTGATGCACTAAATGTATTTAATATTTCAGATATTTCAGGCATATAATAAATTCCATGCATAACATTAAATGGTATTTATCTTAATTTAAAATTTTGTGGAACTACAATAGCAGATAATATATCATTCCACTGTTGCCTGACAGTCTTACACCTATATCTACTTCCCATTCATTTTTAATGAAGTTAACTCTATGGCATACCGTCCTTACTAAAATATATATTTTCCCTATTAATTTGTCTGAAGTATTAACTGGTAAAAATAATTGTTCCAAAAAGGTGAAGGGAGGAGGATCTACATTTCCAATCATATGTTTAGTAGTTTCTCTAAGATGGAGATATTTTATAAAACTTCCAACTGGAAGATCTAGCAAGTCTCTAAGCTATTCGAAGGATATTTATTTATTTATTGAGTCTTGGATTACAACACCTTTGAGCAATACAACTGATTTACAAAGGTTCCATGTCAGTAGTACAAAAACAAAACAGTAGAGTGGGCTAGAAGAGAGGGCAGCCAAAAGGTTTAAGTACAATGATAAAATAAGCAGAAGGCTGCTAAGGGTGGCAGTCACATATACTGTTTGCTAATAGATGTTGTCAGAGTTTGTGTTTGAAAGGGCCAAGTTTTGACTAAGCAAAGATGTCCCTACCCAGGGAGTTGAGCAAGAGCGGTGCTCTGTAAGCAAAAGACCTCTGGCCTAAGGTGGTATGGCATCTGGGAACAGTAAAGACCTAAGTTGCCAAGCTGCAAATATGTTGGGTACTGTGACAAGGGCTAAGGAACTGTTGGACCCCAGGGGGTAACAAACCAAGGTGTGCCTTCTTGGCAAGTATGCAGGTTTGATATTGGATCTGGCTGAATAATTGAAGCCACCCAGTCTAAGCATATACAGTAGGTCACCTGGTGGTGAGGCGGCAGCCCAGTAAGGAGTCTGCAAGCTTTGTTAAGAGCTACAGTGATCCTGTGAAGGATGTAGCAGAGGCAGAGCCATAAATAACCAGCCCATAATCGATGATGGTAATGACAGTGCTGAAAATTGTTATTCTTAGTGCCTCAGGAGTGAGGCTATGCTTTGTGCCTATGGAGTAGGTCAATCTTATGTTGACAGCTTGAGCTATGTTATCAATATGTTGTGAGTAGGTGAGTGAGCTATTAACAGTGACCCTAGATAGCTGAAGAGTGGATCTGTTCAAGTGGGGTGCCAATGCAGTTTGTGATGAACAAGGGTTTGGACTTATGTCTTTATGGGCATTGTTGAAAAGCATCACTTTGGTCTTTTTACAGTTTAGCACCAGTTTTTGAGTGCTGAACCACTTTTCCACTTCTGAGAAACTGTGTTGAAGGTTATCCTGGAGGCTCTAAGGGTCAGGGTTCCTAGAGTAGATCACAGCAACATCTGCATAAAGCAGAATCTGTTCATGACAGGCTCATGGGAGGTTATTCAAGTAGATACTGAAGAGAAGGGGCCCCAGTATAGATCCCTGAGGCACTCCAGAGTGGACTGGCTTCCTTTCAGAGAGGACATTGGTTATCTTGACCTGCTGCAAATGGTCTTCTAAGTAACTTTTGAACCAGCTGACAGCATCATTCAACACCCCTGCGAGTGATAATTGCCCAAGTAGCAGTGAGTGGTTCACAGTACCAAACACCTTTGTCAGGTCAATAAAGGCAGCCCCAACCAGATGGCCTTGGTTGAGTGCATTATGTATGAAACCAGTGAATTCTAACAGTGCAGTGGTAGTGCTATGACCTTTACGAAAGCCATGCTGCTGGGGACATTGGATATTGTATTTGTCCAGGTATTCCACAAGCTGATCTGCAATTATGCGCTCTAGTGCTTTTGATAGAGGAGGTAGAATGGAGATTGGCCTGTAGTTTGTGTGGTGTGCCTTATCTCCACCTTTGGGCACTGGGGTTACTAGGGTCCGTTTCCATTTTTGGGGGAATTGCCCAAGCCTTAGAAAAAGGTTCAGAATCTTGGTAAGAGGTGTAAGAGTTTCCTCGAGGGTGACAGCAAGAAATTTAGGATCTAGATTGTCCCCATTGAATTTTGCTTTACCGAGTACTTTGCGTATGTACTTTCTAGCCTCATGCTTAGTAACCTCTTTCAAGTAAAAAGGGGGGGCTGCTTATGAGCATCACAGACTAGGGGGGTGGCAGGGGCAGAGACCATGAAGAATCAGGAAGGAGGACACTGCTGAGGTCTGTAAAGGCATCGTTAAAAATACTGGCTATGGCCATTGGGTCAAGAGTCTGGCTTCCAACAATGTTAAGCATGGTGGGTGCTCTCTTGAGTCTTTGCCAGTGACATCCTTTATGTTGCTCCAGAAATGTTTGCTGTCATCCCACGAGTTAGAAAGTGCCTCCCTAAAGTATTGATTTTTGCAAAATGGATGGCTCTGGTACAAACATTTCTGGATTTTTATAAGCCTGAATATATGCTTGCTTGCCTGTAGCTTTGGCCCAGTGCCAGAGGTGGTCCCTAGTCTTCATAAGTCCCAGTAGTTCAGGTGTTATCCAAGGGTTGCACACCCCTCAGTTTCCCCTTTTTAGGGGAGCATGAATATCACATGCAGCATTAAAACAGGCCGATGAAGAAATAAAGTGCCTCATCAATGTCATTGGTAGAGTCCAGTGGTGACCAATCCTGGCTTCAAGGTGTGATCTGAGTGGTTCTAGGTGTCCAGAAGTTAGGACCCTACTGAGAATAACCTTGGTGGAGATTTGCTGAACTTGTTGGACCAACTACAAAGTATAGGGGAGTGGTCGCTTAAGGTGTCAGGGAGTACAGAGACATTTGTGATTCATTCAGGATGACTAGACAGAACCCAATCCAGTAAGGTACTTGATCCAGTTCTATAGTTAATTCTGGTTGGGGTGTTAATTGATTGGGTAAGGTGCAAGGCGGAGATGACATCCTTAATGTGTCCAGTGTTAGTGTCAGATGAGAGCCAGTTTACATTGCAATCTCCCTGTATTATGGTTTCAGTGTTCCGAAGCACACTCTGAATATATTCCATGAAGTTATGAATGCCAGAGGCAGATTCTTTGGGTGGTATGTGAACAGATAGCACAGTTAATGTTTTCTTTTGGGCCCTAGAGTACCTTGATGGCCAGGGCCTGAGAGGAGTTTCTATGCAGGGCAATTCAAGGGCACCATCCTTTAGAGTTTCTTTTAAGTAAATAACACAGCCACCACCTCATTTAGTGAGTCTATCCTGCCTAAAAGTAGAGTAGCCAGGTATCGTGATAGCAGAATCAGGGATTTTGGGTGACAACCAAGTTTCTATAACAGAAAGAATATCAGGGCTGTGTTGTGTAATCCATACCTTGAGGTTGCCTAACTTACATGGAAGACTACATATATTGATAGACACGAGGGAGAGTGTACAGGACATTTTTGTGCTGCAACGGTCCATTGCCCTAGCGGGGCCGGGGTTAGGGTGCACATTTCCAGACAGGAGCAGAAGCAGTAGAATTAGTTTTGGTAGGTGTGCCTTTAGTTGTTTAAAGTACTGTTTCCATTGTCTTCTACAGGAGGAGGTACTGCTAAATTTATTGGTTGTTGCTGTGAAGTTAGAGAAAGTAAGCAGGTATGAGAGATGATGTTGGAAGCTAGGTGTTAATCTACCAGGGGGTAGCAGTGGTATACTTAGACCAGTTACTGAAACCATTTTTCCATTAATAGAGTTTGAAGCTGATCTGCCAGCGGCATAGTGCACATACCCTGAGAATACAGGATGACTTTGGGGCTGATGCACTACCTCAAGCAGGCCAGTTTGGTGCACCAGAATTAACAGAATAGGTAGGCGAAGGTATACGAGTGAGGTAGACATCCTCATAGGAAGTTTATCTGAGCCAGATATTTCAGGTCTGGAGAGCTGGAGTTGATCCCCAATGTCCTGTTTCAGTTTCAGAGCTCTCACAGTTAGAAGTAGAAATTGAGTGGACAGGAAAGGATCCACCTACTACAGTACTTCTAGTCAAAATTAGGGAGAGAGGGCAAAGCAATAAAGCATTTAATAGAGAGCGGGGGTGGGTGGGGGCCATAAAAATAGCCAAAGACAAGCAGCAGCTCTTGGGAAGCTAGTACAAATTACAGTGATTAAGTTCAGGGCAAGTAGTAACTCCTAGGGAGCTGGTTTCAGATTTAAGGGGCTTAAATTCAGCTGTCCAGGCGTTAGTGCAGCATAGATCAGCAAATTCAGAAGGGAGCTCATCCATACCTTCAGTGCAGCAGGCTGGTTCCATTGGGGATTCAGCAGCAATCAGAGTGAGGGGCTGGGGATGACTAAAGCTATAAACTAACCCTGAGACCCTTCACTGCAGCAGGCTGGTTCCACTGGGGATTCGGCAGCAATCAGAGTGAGGGACTGGGGATGACTAAAGCTATAAACTAACCCTCAGACCCTTCACTGCAGCAGGCTGGCTGGTTATCTCAGTATAAATCTTTCACTAACAAAAGGTTTCTTGTAACCAACTATTCAGAATGGATGTAACTGGAAAGTGAGGATTAAAGAAGATGGCGATAAATTTGAGATTTTATTTCTATATATTAATAGTAAGTTTATTCATTGCTAGACTAATGCAGAAGTTTTAGTAAAGCTTGAAATGTATTTATTTATTTTAAACTTTGGTAACTGGGAAAGGCACACTGAGCCAGGGCTCATTTACAGGTGTGACCCGGGAGGGGAAAACAGTAGGCAACAAAATACAAAATGAATTTTATGTAATAAATGACATATGATAATACAGTCAGAGTACAAAATGCAAAGTGCAGTTCATGAGTACAAAAGTGCAAAAACTAGGGAATTATACATAATAATGAAAATCTAGAATACAGCCAGAGTACAGAATTCAGGGATGTAGTACATAGATAAAACAAAAGAAAATTACAACTTGATAAAAGCAAGGGCATTAAACAAGGAGGACAAAGTGCCTAATTAGCTAGAGATAAAGTGGCAAGGAGCTATGGGCAGTGGCATGAGGCTGTCAGTTCATTTCAGAGCAGGTGCTTGAATGCTGGGAGCAGGGAGGATCGATGGAGAGTAGGAGAGAGTTAGTTCCAATGAAAGGGCAGTCAGTAGAAGAAGGCAAGCTGACCAGCCAAGGAGCAGGGGTGAGAAAGAGAAAAAGAATGGTCCCCCTGCAGCAAGTGGGTAAGGGAAGTAGCTGACTGTGGAAAGAGATTTTGTGATATAGGTCTTTCTTATTAACATCTAGTTCTAATTCAGTAATTAATTACACAATGTTGGTTGAGCTTCCTGTGAAAGCCATGATGGAGCATTGTCTGATACCTTCAGCCAGAGGAATATGGTATCAGCTTGACTGGCTAAATAATACCAATGTAAGTTTGGCAAACTTAACCCCCACCCCCAACCCCTTGTGACAGATATAGTTTCTCTAAAGACAGTCTCTGTCTCTTTTCAAGTCACAAAAATTCTCTTAACTTCTTTTTTTATTCTTTGAAAAAAAATTGTATTTCAATTGGGAGAGCTTGAAAATACAAAGAATCCTTGGTAACACATTCATTGTATGCTATTAACTCAACCCATCATAGACAGTGGGAGCAATGACCATTTATTTAGGTCCATATAGATTTTATTCATTACTGGGGTTATATTCAGTTTGAATAATTTTCCTATATCACAATTTAAGTTGACCTATAAATACCGATATTTATTTTGACACCCTTGATGGGACCATCCTGGAGACACCTCCTCATTTAGATATCGGGGGTTTGGCTAACAACACCTCAAATTCTCTGTGCATATCGATGTTATCCTGAAGAAACTGCACCCCAAGCTTGATGCTCTGTACAGGAATCGTAGGTGCATCCCGCTGACTGCGAGGCATGAAATTGTCCAGAAGATGATACTCCCCATCTTTGACTACTGTGACATAATCTATGGTGCTGCTCCCAAATCTTCCCTGACCAAGTTGGACACTCTCTTTAACTCCTTCTGCCGCTTTGCTCTTGACTTCCCTTCCTGCTCCCACCACTGTGAACTTTATTGCTCTCTAACCTTCCTTCTACTATGTCACAGAAGAATCTCACACTGTGCCAAACTAACCTCCAAATTCTGGTTCAAGTGCTCCCTCCTATCTCTCATCCTCTCTCTCTCTCCCTTCTCCCACCTACTCTCTCAGATCTAATGATGCCCGCACCTTGATGGTCCTCACGCTACACCCTCATCCAGGGTCGGACTGGCCTGGCTGGATACCCAGAAATCTCCGGTGGGCCACCCCAGCAGTACACACACGCATACACAACTGCTGTGGAGGGGCACACTGAATTCAAGCCCAGCTGTGGCGCTTGTCACTAATATAAAATACTACCCCCAGTTAACAGCCATGAGGCAGCTGCAGTAGTTTCTTTGGGGTCTGGGGCCCTTTGTTCTGCGTACGTACTAATTGATGTGGCTGGGAGCTGGGAGGGGCAGGGTAATCGTGCCCTAGACAAGTTTTATTGTGTGTTGCCATGGTGACTGGGCAGGATTGACTGCAATTAGATAGATGAAACGACCTCACCAGACACATTCTTCAATATTTGACTTGGACGAGAGGGAGCTGGGCACAGAAACAACTTCCAACTTCCATCAGTTGAGCTGTCTCGTCATCACGTCACCATGGCAGCCGTCATTATGTCGCTCAGGTCTGTCATCTGTCTAAATGAGTCTGTGATGTGACATGGTGCGCCAGCACGCGGGCTCTTCAAAAAGCCCCGAGTGAGCTGGGATTATTCTTTCTCTTCCAGCAGTTCCTGTAGTAGCATCGCTTGAGATTAAAAGCCCAGCTGAGCTGCTAATTTTTAAGGAAGAGAAGTTGTTCCGACCATCCATAGCCATCCAAGCGCAGCCACAGCAACGAAGAGAAATTGAAGACCACCAGGTCGATGCATGGGTGAAGGTAGTGACAGTCCAAAAACAATTTGGTGAGTTTTCCTTGTACCTTTTATCCTGGCCTGGGACCCTGATTGCAGTCAGTGACTGTGGCGTGGCGCAGAAGCATGGTAAAACAAGGAAGAGCAGCAGCAGTGCTGCCAGTGCTTTACTTGTTTAGTCTGCCAGTGAGGGTCAGGCCAGGGAGCAGCACACCAATGCCTAGGCTAGATACAGTACAGAGTTAGTCTGAGAGAAAGAGAATAGAAATGTTGGTTTCTGGGGGCAGGGGTGGCATGGACCGTGTGGTGTATGGGGGAGAGGGGTGGCATGGACTGTGTGCCATTTTGTACATGTGGTGTGTGTGGGGGGATGGTCCGGTCCAGTCTGCATGGTGTTGGCATCATCCCTGTGGTGAGTATCCATCGACTTGAGACTCTGCTGCCTGAATTGTAGGGTGGCAGGCTCAGTGATGTGGAAAACACTGAGGTGTGAGGAGCCCTGTCTGTTAAGACTTTTAAAATGCTAAAAACTCATTTGTTTGCTCAAGTTTTTGGGTCCAGCTAGGAAATTAGAATCTTAACTGAGTATTTTAAAATGATGTATTATAGGTTATCATTTATATGATTTTTTCTGCTAATCCAATATTTACACCTTATTAGAAATTGTACTGCACTTGGAGCCATTGGGTGGTCGTCTAACAAATACATTTGCCTTACCTTTCCAGGTCAAAAATTACAAATGCTTAACTGATTTTGAGTGTGAGCATAACTGTGATGTCATTTTATCATGGAACTTGCTCTCCTTGTCCGGTACAAGGAACAGCTCCAGTTTGGAGCCTGTGTACCTCCATGACATACGGAGACCAGGTACAGACAGCTAGTGTGCCTGTTAGTCTGTACCTAGTCTTGATATTGCAAGAATATCAATAGACTCAAAACCAGAGCAATCTAAAGCTACCACAATACAGATGATATGTATTACGGTGAGCTTCAGATCGCTCTGGTTTTGAGTCTATTGATATTCTTACAATACTCTGAGACCAGGTACAGACTAACAGGCACATCTAGCTGTCTGTACCTGGTCTCCGATGTCACTAAAGCACATGGCCCAAACCAGAGCTGTTCAGCAATCTTAAGCTATGATAAGCCTATGGAGACACCCTGGCTGCTCCCCACCTGGCACGTCATTATGGGGACAGCCACGGGTGCTTGTGAGCACGACAGGGAGGGTTTTCAGACCTATAATGCCAGCAGGAAGGGCACAGGATCAACCAGATATGAATTAAAATGAAATAATAACCTGTAAGTGCAACATTTTATTCTATTTTTGCATTTGCTAATCGGGCCATGCTTCACACGCAGGTGGGGCCCGCTGGCACATGGACGTTTCCCTTTATGGGTACAGTTTAACTACAGACAAAAGTGTGTACATTGTTAATTATCTAAAAATCTACTGCATCTGGAGTCCTAAGCCGCAAATATTTTGTGTGAAAGCTTAGTTTTTCTGTGCCGTCTTGTCATTGGTGCCTTTTCTGTTTATCTTGAGTATCAATCAGTAGTACAAATATATATATTCTTTTTATTTCTTTTTTCCCTCCTACTGCCCCACCAGAGCCGCACCATCGGGATTTGCCCATTAAGCCTGCCCCTACCAGTGCCTATCTTACAGCCTCTGGTCCCTCCATCCAGCCTCGGAACCCCCCCCCCCGGGCGGGGTTGGGGTGAGGGCAGCCCCTGAATCTTGCAAGTCTCGTCAGGGTCCTGAGGCGGCAGGCAGGCACTGGCACAATGGGATACGGCTCGGTGCTCCATCTTTCTGGCTCTGAGAGGGTGTTTTTCTGATGTTCCTTGTGGGACCCTGTGGGCCCATACATCATGGAGTCCGCAACGTCCCACCCCCCTCCTTCCTCGAAGAAGCAGCCACTGAGGTTGATTGGTTGCCGGCCTACACCGGCAACCTATCATACCCCTGAGACTCCAGCTTGCTGTCGGTCCCCCGGCCTCCGCCAGGGATCGCAGCTTGCCAGGTTGGAAGTCTCCCCTCCCCCGGAGAAGGTGAGCTGTCGTCAGACACTCCAGCCTGTCTCCCCCTGGCCAACCCCCGGTGGCCTGACCTGGCTCCCGAACCCAGGTCACCAGTGTGGTGTGAGGTGTGGCGTCCAGCGCCTCAACCCCTCTGCACCACCAGACCACAGTAGTACATTTATAGTTCTTTTTATGCAAAATATGTATGTAATCCTTGCTTTATGTACACTCAAGGGAGGCATATTGGAAACCTATTTGTATAGCCCAGCCCACAGCTTTAGCAAAAGTTTTCCAAAGTACCTACGCAAAGTCGGACCATTTGTATGCACAACTTTGGAACATGCTGCACCTTATTGTTATATAACAATCGTATAACAAGGGGTATGTGCAAAATAAACCTTAGTTATGAGTCTGATGTAACAGAGGGATAGGGTGATGACTAGTGGTGCACAGTGAATCCAGTAGTTGACACTGTCTAAGTTCATTCTCTGCCGGGGCTGGGCAGTGGATATGGTCCAAATGGAACAATGGGTGTGGGGGGCAGTGCCGGTGCCTGGTGCTAGTGGGGTGGACCGTGATGTCTCTGTGGCGTGGGAGTTGGCCTGTACCATCTGGTGACCATGAGCACTCCACTGCTCCACCTTGTCTTGTTGGTTGGTGTATTAATTGCTTATTTCAAAATTTTCACCAATTGGGGAAATACATATGATACAGTGCTGAATAGCAGACAGGCAGCTGAGCTCTTTTGAGATGTCCTGGCTTGGCCTGCCAGGTCTTGAGGGTAGTATGTTGGATTGTCAGATTTCTACGTTGAATACATGTCTGTCTCTGGCATTTATTTAAGCAATATACCCCTCCAGGGAGTGGGTATACTGGTGGACTTACCACACCCGGTGTGGTTCGGTCACAAGTTGCAGCCAAGTGACTTAACCACACCAGAACTGGTAACTCCACCAGTATACCCACTCCCTGGAGGGGTATATTGCTATTATACAATGGCCTTTTTTTTCTTGTATCTAAAAAAAAAAAAACAGCAGTTGCTTTTTTGGTGTTTATTTTTTTTGTGTGTTTTGTATCTGTTAGTGTGCTACAAAAAATAGTATCTGGTTAGAAGTGCACTGTGTGGAGTGGTGAGACGCTGAGCCTGAAAACAGCGTTACGGGGGAAAAATCTTAGTGGAGCTTAGTGTAACTGGCTGTAGTCCGAAAGTTTCTGGGTTTAAGTTTAGAATGTGGATATGGCCGGAGGGTTGGATTTATTGTTTCGAGTTTTTTTTAGTGCTGAGATTGTACAGAAAACGTTTCGGAGCAGGGGTGGATTTGTTGGAGAGTGAGCAAGCGACAGGTGAGTGGAGAAAGGTATGAGAGGGAGATGTGAAGCGGCGAGGTAGTCTGTGATGTTTTCAGGTGGAAGTCAGTTTAAAAAAAAATTACTAGGAGGAGATGGGCAAGTGTTGTGTGAAGATTTCTTTTTTTTTTATATACAGTTGTTTGGGCAGGAGTGATCACTGTTTGTTGGAGATAGAATGTGGTGGTTTTGTAGAGACGTCTCACTGTCCGTCAGTGTTTGCCACTAGGGCTGCTGACAGTCGGATGATTGGAGGGATAGGTTTTATGTGGCACAATGGTGGCTGGCACCTTATCCAGTTGGTACACTGGAGGATTTACCACGCCAAAAAGGTGCCAGCCAGCCAATGAGAATGCAGGATTTGGCGCTTTCTATTTTCACCATTGTATAATATCCAGTTGACTGCTGTTATGTATTGGACTTATGATGTTTGGTCCCATCCTTTACTCTAATCCATCCTTCCCTCCATACTAACATACTAAAAGCCAGCAGAATAGGCCTGATGGTCTGAGTCTGCTCGGTAGCCAGCCTCCAATGGGTGCTCGCTTTCCACCCTCCAGACCCTGAGAGGATCATCTTTGGCTTCACTTTTCCCTTGTAGCTGTCCACCCTTCTCAGAAGCCCTCCACTGTGCCGTCCTCCACCAGACTTCCAGGCAGTGCATTCCATGATTCCAGCACCCTCTCAGTGAAGTAATGTCTCCTGCATTCCCCTCTGTAATTTCCCCCCTCTCTAGCTTCCACTTATGCCCCCTAAAGAAGGAAGGAACAACCAGGGGCATGAGCGGAAGCTAGAGTGGGGAAATTACAGGGGGGAATGTAATAGATATTACTTCACTGAGAGGGTGGTGGATCCATGGAATGCACTGCCTGGGAGTCTGGTGGAGAAAGGCACAGTGGCATACATCCCCATTTCCCATGATTATGTACATGAATTAGTTGCCTGAGTGATTCTGCTCATTTGCAGTTTCGTCTGCACTTTCTGGCGCACTTTGACATGTGCCTTCATGAATGAGAGAAGGTGCTGACCCACTGCTGCTACTTGTGAGTAATGATATGTTTTGCTACTCTGCTCGTCTCCTCCTTTCCAAGCCCTTAAGTTGGCACCCTACACTTTTGCCCTTGAAGCTGAAAGAGCAGATTCATACTTCAGAACATGCAACCCCACCCCAGGTGTGATACCTCACCTGCTCCAGAGTTGGTGGGTATCCAAAACCCATTTCTTTCTGTCTTGTATAAAAATTATAACACTCATAATTTTTACCCCACTACATAAAAACATAGACTTTGATGGCAGATAAGGACCGCTTGGCCCACCTAGTCTGCCCATTTCCCTACCTACTGGATAAGCTGCAGATCCTAGTTAACCAACAGCCTATTTCGTCCTACTCCACACAAGAATTGCCTTATGCCTGTCCCATGCATTTTTATTCTCTCTCAGTTTTTGACCCCACAACCTCCTTAGGAAGGTGGTTACACCACCCTGTGAAAAAATATTTCTACACATTGCCCCTGAACCGTCCCTCCTCTAGCTTCAAATTGTGACCCCCTTATTTTTGCACATCTCTTTTCTGAAAGCAAATGGAGCAGCTTTCTGATACTGTCACCACACCCCCATGCAGGTGCACGAAGACCCATTTCATAATGTCATAAAATGGAGTTGTGCTTATTCATGCTCCAGTGACTTCAAGGGGGTGATATTTCAAAAGGTTTTAGTATTATTTAAAGTTACGATTTGAAACAAAGTGACTACTTGCCTAACAGGGTCCCTGTTAGTCAAGGGGGCTCTTTGTTTCAAATCAGAACTTTAGATAGTACTAAAACTTTCAGAAATATCACCCCCCCCTTAAAGTTGATGGAGCATGCCTAAGCAAGCCTCTGTTTTATGACATCATAAAATGGGTTTTTGTGCACCTGCATGGGGGGGTAGGCATGGTGACAGTATCATGAAGTGGCTCCATTTATAGTGGGATAAAATTACAAGTGATATAACTTTTATACAAGGCTGAAAGAAATGAGCTGCTGGGTACCCACCAACTGTGGAGCGGGTGAGATATTGCACCTGGGGGAAGGGGCAATGTTCCAAAGTATGTAACTGCTCTTTTAGCAAATGAGGCATGACCAGGGGTTAGATTAAGGCTGTTAATCACCTCCTAGGGGTGTAATGTAGTACAAGGCACAGCAGAGTGCCATATTACCCCTAGTGGGTGATTAACAATCTAACTCCTGGGAAGACCCTACTGCTGTTATACGAGTCCAAAAGAATACAGTTTGATTCCTGACATTTACAGGAGATTTTTCAAAAATGCATTCTTCCACTAACCGTTTAAGAATGCTGGTTCAGAACTAGAATGCATCATTCCAGTCATTCAGCAATGCTAGAGGATGGAATGCTGATAGGAAGAATCCCTGTCCCATGGTGATCCAGCTCTGCATGGCAATGTAACACTGATTAATGTAAGGCTTGCTAATGGCCAGATTGCAGCATTTTGAACAACTTTTATAATTTAGTTTGGTAGAAGCTGTGTGCTCAGACTCCAAATGGAGCCCAGAGTGAGAAGAGGGCCCGTGGTTGTGCCACTGCTTGTGGGTGGCAAAGAGCCAGTATTGTGGCTTGTGCAAGTGGCAACTGCAGAGCCAGCATGGTCTGAGTTTGTCTGACTCTGGAAAGGGCTGCAGGTATTGTTGACAGTGCGGTGGTGGTGAGGGGTTGAGTGCAGCCACTAGCCAGCAGTCCTAATAACTAGGAAAATACACTAGCCCCACAGACTTTCTTACTGGCTCGGCTGGTATACTTGGGGAAATATTACTTTCTCCACTACAAGTACTTAAAATGGCATTACTAGCCTGACCCATACAAAATCTATCAGCATTTGGTTAGTGGAACCAAGCCAGTTTTGACCCCTGGTTTTGCTACATCACTGCTTTTCACGTTGTCTGCATGCAATTCTAGGGTCAGAACTGGTACCAGCCTACTAGCCAAATGCTGGTAGATTTTGTATCAGGCTAGTAAGATTTTCCCTCAACTAGCCCTGTGGGCTTGTACTGGAGAAGATAACATTTTAGTAAGTACACCAGCTGGGTCAGTGGAAAAGATGGTAGGGCTAGTCACTAAGGGGCCTGCTGGCTAGCGATTGCAAAACTTGACCCTTACTGTGCTGCAGACTGAATCAGTCCAGAATGCCTATATGTTCTAATCTTGTCAGCAGCTTAAGGGTTCATTTCCACCACTGCAATCCGGACATGGTTGTTAGTTCTTATCTTTCTGGAAGGGGAAGGGGAAGGTTGGGCTCTTCCCTGGTGGGGAATCTATTACTGTCGTGGAACTGCTTGTTTTAAACAACAAAAATGCTGGCTTTCACTGAACTTTACACTTGCCTTAAAATGGATGGGGAAACCAGATTTCAAGCAGGCAGCTGACAGCTGGGCAAGGCTGTTGCCCACCCCCAGATCCTCAGCTGCTTGACACTTTAGCGCTTTCACATTTGAATATTGACTCTGCTGCACTGCAAACCATGCGTGCATCCTGATTTGTGGAATAGTTATGATGGCAAGTTATTTTTCCCTGCTAACGTGGCATTGTTTTATGGATTGAAATGGAAGAAACTGACAAGTACTGTTTATTTGTTCATGATTTTAGTGTCTCCTTTGTCATATACTTTATTTATAAAAAGTGCCTTTCTTACAACCAAGATGCTTGTACATAATGAACCGCTATTAATAAATTCCAACAATAATCAATAAAATCTGATATTTTAAAACTCTAACAATTATACTACCCTAAAAAAACAGAATATGCCTATTCAAATAAACAGGTTTTTAGTGCAGTTTTAAACTCCTGGATGGTCAGGTAATCTCACACCTGATGAAGTAGAGAATTCCACAGAGTCAGGGCCACAAAGCTAAAAGACCTGGGCCCCAGATGTCTTTAAACAGACCCTGGAAATCTCTAACAATACCTCGTTGGTGGATCGGAGAGGGCAGGGGAGGCAGTAAGGGCAAAGGAGATCTTGCAAGTAACTGGGTCCCTGGTCGTGTAGGACTTTATAGGTCCGCAAACCGACCTTGAAGGTGATCCTCCACTGCACTGGAAGCCAGTGCAGTCCATGAAGCACAGGCATTGTGACTGGTTCTAGATGTACCAGTCAACATCCTGGCTGCCACATTCTGCACTAGCTGAAGGTGGTGGACATCAACCCCCAGTAACTCTAGGTAAAGGGCATTGCAGTAGTCAAGGCGAGAGGTAATGAAGGCATGAACCAATGCTGGAAGATCATTGGGAGGAGCCAGGTGTTTCACCCGGGTGATATTCCTCAGATGGTAAAGAGGTCTTGATGACTGACACCTGCGATTTCTGGGTCAAGCTGTCATCAACAGTAATGCCCAGGTTCCGCACCCAGTCCGAGATAGTCAGCGCAACACCCTCGAGACATAGTCCCGAGGGTGAGCCTGCCGACAAACCCGCCTCCTGATGGTCAGGGTCCACAACCAGCAACTCAGTTTTAACTGGGTTCAACTGCAGCCAACTCGCACTCATCCAGTCCTGGATCTCAGTGAGACAGTTATCAAATACCGAGAGGAACATATCTTGACCAGGTGCAAAGGACATGTACTGTATAGCTGAGTGCCATCTGCATAGCCATGAAAACTCAGACCATACCGCCTCATCTCTCCTAATGGCAGGATAAACACAGCAAACATGGGAGACGAGATGGAGCCCTGTGGCACCCTACAGGATAGGGGGAGAGAGGCCACGGAATAAATCCCAGATACCACTCTGAGTTCTACACTCAAGGAAAATTGAAACCATCTAAGGACTTTACCAGACAGTCCACAGATGAGCCGCAGGCACTCCAACAGCACTCCTTGGTCCACAGTGTCAAACGCTGCTGAGAGATCAAAGAGGACCAAGATGGAACGAGTCTTCCAATCTCTCACTATTAGGAGGTCATTTAGCACCCAGACAAGGACCGTCTCGGTACTATGCCTCTTCTTAAATCCCGACTGGAGAGAATCATAGACATTGTGGCTTGTCAAATGATCATCCAATTGCAACGCAACCACCTTAGGTCTGTAGTTCAAAAAACAGTCCAGGTCAAGGGAGGGTTTTTTAAGGAGGGTCTGAACAACTGCCTCCTTCAGGGGTTCTGGGAAGATCCCCCTCTCCAATGACCTCCAGACTATCTCAGTAGGACAAGGCTGATCTCATTAACACACCCTACCAGGAGGCATGTGGGGCCCGGGTCCAAACTACAGCTGGTTGGTCACAGCATCTTGATCATCACTATGTCAGTGATTGCTGGGAGGCTAAAGTCAGACAAGGTAAACTGAGGGCCTGACATCTCCTGCTGACCACTGCAACTTCCATTAGAGTGAGTCAGACAGATACCGGACCTGACTGTGGCAACCTTATCTGCCAAAAACTGAGCAAAATCATCACACCATTCTTGTGACAAGGCTCCTACAGACTGGAGACAGATTGGATTGCACAATCTGTCCACCATCCGGAAGAGCTGAGCTGGTCGGTTCTGTGCAGCAGCAATCTCCCTGGACAGGAATTCTGCCTTCTTATGGGTGATTGCTGATTGATAGACCACATAATGTTCCATCAACCTAAGTCTGTCACATTCCAGGCCCGATTTTCTGGCAGCTCTGCTCTAACCTTCATCCCACTCTCCTCAACTCCTTCAAGGTCTCATCAAACCAGGGAGACCTTGGGCAGAGGGTGAGGGGGTGAACACGAACAGGTGCTATGGAATCCAGGGCCACCACCACCGCCTTGTTATAGGCAAGTACTATATCCCCCTGGATCCCCGCATTCACTCGGTACACCCGATAGATCCAGTACCCTCATTAGGCCATCTGGGGTAACACCCCTTAAAGGACAGTACCCTTTCCCAGTGATATGGCATAGATCAACATTAAAATGATCCATGTTTTTGCATGGATCAGCAGCATAAATACAATACATGTTTTTGCTGTACAAGAGAATGTTTAGAAGCCAAAATGGCTTGGGAGAAAATAATTTTAAGAAGATGAAGCCGTCCTGCAAGTGCATGAATCTGATTTGACATTTGTGAGACTACCCTAAAACATGTAGAGAGCTAAGTAAATTAGGTGCTGTGTATGGCTTTAGTGTTGCACAGATGGTAAGTTTTCAGTAGATGCACTAGGAGTGCTAACTAAGTAGCCGAGTTGCAGTTACATTTTGAAAGACTGTGCAGACAGAAAGAAAGAAAATGTTTAGTGATACTGTTACCCACTGCTACTGTTGCATGATTGTCTGCCATATAATTCAACACCAGATTATTATAATGGGCAGGTAAATAGCGTCAGGAGCAGAGTGGAGTGTGGCAATGGAGGGGGAGAGACGGATCTTGGCGCAGTACAACATCAGTGACAGTGTGGCCTGACCAGCGGAGCTGAGCCAGCAAAAATAAACCAGGTAGTATTTTTGGTACGGTTTGTCGTTTGTCATTGTCATTTTGGTATTTGTTTGTCATTGTCATTTTGGTACATCTGTTTGTCGTTGGTTGTCACTGCCTTTCTCCAGGTTCAGCAAGTGTAAAGAAAACCAAAAATAGTAGAAGATACTGGAACAGTGAGTGGAGGACCATCCCAGCGTACACGTCAACAGAAGAGTAACTATGTCTGAGCTGAGCAAAGTCAAATCTGGTGCCCAGAAAAGGAGATGGGCAAACTTGTCAGGTCTGTTGGCAGCATCATCTGATCCAAAACAAATGCAAGCTATCGCTATCACTGTTTATAAGTCTACAAAACAAAGGCAGTACCCTGCAGAACAAAAATACTTCTGATGAGGCAACGGTAATAAAAGGTGGACAAAGTGTGTCTCAGTGTGTGACCAGCTGCACTACAATTCTGATTCTAGATATTGAAGAAATGCAGCCAGTGAACACTACAATGGGAACAGTTATGCAACGTGATATTGAGATGACTAATAATCGCAATTTTCAATGCCCAAGAAGGACTGCCTCTCAATCCGAAAAGGTTGCCTTTGTTCAAATGCATCCAATTCAGCCTGGACTCGCTGACGTTAAAGGCCTACCATATAATCCTGCGAGAATCTATAAGTGGATAATTCCTGGAAACAAAAAAGTTGTACCAAGGAACTGTGTTACTGTGCAGGTGGTTGACAGTTTGGTGCATTCTATCCACTGCAGTATCTGCATGTCATTTTCTGCTGTGAAAACTAGATTTGTGACAGGATACAAAGACTTTAATCATATCTACCAAGGCATGGTGGAACACGAGGAATCCAAAGCACACAATGCAACTGTGCATTCATATCTGGCATGCAGAGTAGATGCTGATATTGAAACACTGGTGAACAAATATACTACTGAGAGTCAGAGGAAACAAGTCCAGCAGAACATTGATGTTATGAAGAGGATTATTGAAGTTGTTAAATGTATTGGATGCCAATGCCTACCATATAGGGGAAAAGATGAAGCTTTATATAGCTTGGAGAACCCAGTGCTTAACCATGGAAATTTCTTAGAGTTGATGCCTCTGCTCTCCCAATTTGATGTTCCTCTGAATACACATATCCAAAAAGCAGTAGAGCAGAGCAAGAGAAGAAAGCAGAGACCGGAGAAAGAAAATGGCACTTCTGAAGCTCATGGCCATGGAGGGCTGATTACCCTGCTGTCGAAGACCACTGTAAATCAAATTGCTGAGATTATTTTGCAGATAATCAGAGACTGCATTGTACGAGATGCTACAGACCAGAAGATCAGCATTCAGATGGACACCACACAGGACATCGGTGTGACTGACCACGGCCACCATTTTACAGTATGTGAAAGACCTACAAGTTCATGAGTGCCTCTTTGCTGTGGCAGATGTACAGGACACTTCTGGACAAGGAATGTACAAGGTTTTAAAAGAGAACTTTGACAGGCATGGACTCGATATGAAGAACCTCATCGGGGAGTCATTTGATGGTGCAATCAACATGAGGGGTGAGTTAGTGGGGTTACGAGCATTGATAAAAAAGGATTCACCAAACAGTGTATATACCTGGTGTTATGCACATATTCTCAATTTATGCATCTCAGATTGTAGTGAAGCAGTTGTGGAAGCAAAGACACTCTTTGGGTTGCTACAAAGGACATCAGTCTTCATTAGTGAATTGCACAAAAGGATGACTATATGAAAATCTAGCACTGATGAGACGGGACAAGATAAGTTCCGACGCCTTCAAAAGATTGGTGAAACTAGATGGTGGGCAAAATCAAGAGCATTGCCATTCATCTTCGGAGCATATGAAAATCAAGAAAAGAATCTTTATGGGTCACTTCTCCAGACTTTGCTTTTTATTAGTACCTCTGGAAAGTTTGATGCTAAAGCTGCCAGTGAGGCAGAGTCACTGCTTGACAAATGAAAAATGTTTGATGTTATTTTGCTCTTAGAGTCAGGTGAGTTTCCTAACTCCTGAAAGAGGCGGTGGTGACACCTTGAAGAAAGCTACTTTGGACCCAGACTACTCTCAAACTACAGACTTATCTCTAACCTTCCTTTATTGGGAAGGTTATTGAGAAGGTAGTGGCAGCCCAATTGGAAGACCATTTAACGATCCATAATGTCTGAATCCTTCCAATCTGGTTTTCGTAAAAGACACAGCACTGAGACTGCGCTGGTTCGGGTGCTTAATGATCTTTTGAGGGCGAGGGATCAGAAGAGACGTTCCATTCTAGTTCTCCTTGATCTCTCATCAGCTTTTGACACTGTGGATCACCTGGTGTTGATAGCACGCCTGAGGCTAATCTGTGGAATGTCAGGAACTGTTTTAAAATGGATCACTTCATTCCTTACTGGGAGATCACAAAGAGTTGTGTCGGGGGTTCATTCCTCCGACCCAACTTCTTTGTTGTGTGGGGTGCCTCAGGGTTCAGTGCTGTCACCCATGTTATTCGCAGTGTATATGCTGCCCCTCGGAGACATTATAAGATGGTATGGCCTGAGGTTTCACTGCTATGCAGATGATACCCAGCTATACTTGTCTCTTGCACCTGACCAGGATGGAGCTCTCTCGGTGTTTAATAACTGTCTGGAAGAAATCCAAGGGTGAATGGATTCTAGTTGGTTAAAGTTGAACTCGGAGAAGACAGAGGTGTTGCTGGTGGCCCCAGGTGGTCAGATAGTGAGGTCGCATGATGGCACGCCCTCTGGAATTTTTCTTGATGGCGTGTCACTTCCGACCTCTGAACGGGTGCGCAACCTTGAGATTGTCCTAGACAACAGGCTGACCCTTCAATTTCAAGTGTCGGCCGTTGTCAGGACTTCCTTTTATCATCTCAGGAATATTGCCAGGGTGCGTCATCTTGTTCCATCTGACTCTCTACCAACGTTGGTCCATGCCTTCGTGTCCTCGTGCTTGGACTACTGCAACGCCCTTTACTTTGGGCTTTCTGGGGTTGAAATCTGTCGCCTACAGCTGCTGCAGAACACTGCAGCCTGGGTATTGACTGGGACAAGGAGATCCAGTCATATTACCCCGGTACTGCACGAACCGCACTGGCTTCCTATACGGTGGTGGATCACCTTTAAAGTCATTTTATTGACTTTCAAAGCCCTTCATGATCAGGGTCCGACCTATCTGAAAGAACTTCTGGTGCCTTACTGCCCCGGCCGATCGCTCCGCTCAGCCGACAAGGGGTTGTTAGAGATTCCAAGAGTGAGTTTAAAATGTTCTGGTAGTAGAGCATTTTCTTATGCTGCACCCACTCTTTGGAATTCTCTACCACGCTGTTTAAGGGAGTGCACCTCCATGGAGGTATTCAAGAAAAATTTAAAAACTTACCTGTGGCATATGGCTTACTTGGAGGATTAATGTAATATGAATGTAAATACTGTGTTTTGATTTTATGGGATATTTATTGCTTGTTTTTAAATATGTGATGTTGTTATGAAATGATTTTATTTATATGTTTTATTAATTGGTATTGTATGTTGTGGTTTTTGATATGTTCAGCGCCTTGATATACTGAAAGGCACTTTAAAAATAAAATTATTATTATTATTATTATTTTGATAGCCTTTGTGTTTATGAAGATCTTTACAGTAACTGGGCCAGCATCAAAGTATCTACAGACTAAGGGACTAGACTATCTTTCAGCATGGCGCATGGTGGATCACGTTAAGATGGAGTTGCAACAGTCTGAATTTATGAACATCCAGCAAAAAGCTTCTAACTTTGTTGCCAGAATACAAAAAGAAATTTATGATTTAGCTCTTGATATTGACATAGAGGATCATCTGCCAAATAATAGGGTAGCCAGGAAGAAGAAAATGCCCAGGGAAAATGACAGTGATGAATGAGTGGCAGATCCCGTGAAGAGATTTGAATGTGACGTGTACACTCGCATTATGGATCAAGTTCGGATGAGCTTAATTGATTGATTTGATAACAACAAGCAACTGATTCTGGATACCAGCTGCATGGACTCACTTCAAAAGTATAATTCAAGATGGTATACCAAATGAAAGTCTGAAGAAAGTGCCAATGTAGGCAGAAGTAGACCGTAGCAGACTTAAACTAGAGTTGCTGGCTTTTGCTAAAATATTAGACGACTGCAAAAATCATTGCCTGAAGAATACAGTGAAGATGTGTTAACTGAGGATGTTGACTTTCATGACTCTGAAGACTCTGTAGACTCTCGTGAAGGTGAAACTAGTGATCAGAATAAGCAACGAGAAAGAAGAGATGATTTGCCAGACAAATGCAAGTCCTGCAAAGAATGCCTAACGTGCTGTTATAAAATTTTGCCTCAATACAACATGCACTCATCGGTGTGTTCAACCTTATTCATTGTCTGAGTACCTGTTGACTTTATTGTTTACTCAGGTGTCTTGTGAGAGAGCTTTCAGCAAGCTAAAGATAATAAAGACTCGACTGCGCTCATTGCTGGGACAAGAGAAACTAGAGGCATTCATGATTATGGTGATTCAGAGGGACCTTCTTGATGGAGTGTGCACAGAAGATGTCATCCAGAAACTAATTAAACAATCCAAAGCATACAAACGAGTATTGTCAGTTTGACACTAGAATGCTACTGTCCAGCTAGAGGGCCAAAGCTGGATGCTATGCTAAACATGCCTGGGTCCAGAAGTAGTCTTATCAGTTTGACACTTGCTGTCTACTGTCCATTTGCAACCTGGAGAAAGCGTTGGCCTGAAGTGCTTGTTGGGGGCTTGAGCTGGGTAGTGCTCACCCTGTGGCGACTTGGTAGTTTTACAAGGCTGTGTAGAGGGGGTAACAGGGGATCATGTGTCTTGTGCAGTCAGATCTCCCTGAGGTAGACAGTAGTCTATTCTGACTAGATAAGTAAAACTATATACAATGTTCTGGTTAATGGTTGTGTTATTGAGACCTTATCATTCAATTTGTATGTTTTCCATACCTTGTATGTGACATAGATGCACAAACACACAGTTCAATTTATTAAATGACACTCCAGACACTGTTGACAGACTTTAATGTATACCTGATCAAATGTCATAACGAAAAGCATATCTTGGCAGAAGACACCAGGAGAAAGGACTGCTGTGTGACTGGACTTCACTGCTGGGACTATATTGCCCTCCTTCCCCCCACCCAAAGCTAGTTCTATTTTTATAGGCACAGGATTTGACTGACAACAGGAACTTCCTGTTTGGGAGAAGGAAGTGAGTGATCACAGAACCACCAAAGACCCACCATCCTAGAAGGGCAGGAGTAGCTCTCCGGCCCCCTCTAGCTGCTGGAGGTCTGCCTCTGAGCAAGTAAAGGGGCCAGAAATAAGACATGATTGGAGTGGTGCAGTGCAGTGGCTGTGGAGCAGCAGTCTTCCGGGAGACGTTCTGGAGGATGCGGTGTTGTCCCATCTGCAGGCACCTCTCTGGGCTGAGGGAGGAGGTTGCTCATCTCCAGGCTGAGTTGACCAGGATTTTTTGGGACCTCCTCTTCCATCCAGGGACCACCAGTGCCACTGCCGTTGCTTCAGAGGTTGCCAAGAAAGAGGAGCGGTTGGACCACATTGGGCTCAGGGAGGGTGAGGGTGGTGGAACAGAGGCGCATCCCTCCAGTTGTACCTCTCCACAATTCCTATGCCATTCTGGCAAAGTGTGGTTCCTCTATGGAGGCACCCACAGTGGAGACCAAGGAGGATGCTGGGAACCTCCACAAGGAGACCCACAGGAGGGTGGCAGGGGACCCCTGCAGGGAAGGAAACAACTCCTGGTGGGGACTCCATTGTTAGGAAGGTAGAACTGGGGAGGAAGGGAGAGGGAGGTAAGGTGCCTGCCTGGCGCCATGGCTTGGAGGGACAGGAGCAAATCCTCAGGATTGCCAGAGCAGCTGCACAGGGGGGAGAGCTGGATGTCATTGTCCACCTAGGGACAAATGACCTGGCTAAGAAAGGGATTAGAGAAGTGCAGGAAGAGTTTGTGGAATTGGGGAGGGGCCTTAGTCAAGTAGCACGCATGGTAACCTTCTCGGAGGTGCTGCCCATCTATGGCATAGGAGAGGCTAGGGTGTTCCGCACCATGGGATTCAATCAGTGGTTGAAAAACTGGTGTGGAGCTCAGGGATTTGGCTTCATCGGGGACTGGGGTCCACCTGGAGTGATGCAAGCCTACACTGGCATGATGGGCTGCATCTGTCCGGGAGGGAACCAGGATCCTAGGTGATAGGTTTAAATGCTTCACTGGCAAGCTTTAAACTAGCCAAGGGGAGGCACTGGAAAGGAGCTGGGAAATCTAGCCCCCAAATAATCATGGTAGTAAGTGGTAGTAGTGCATCTAACACCAACATAGAGGTATCGATAGGGAGAAGGGCAGGGGTAAATAGAGAAAGTGACAAAGGCAAGAAGGACAGGGATGGGGCAAAAGGGAGTAAGGCCATCAGGAAATGGAGGGTAATGAGTACCAATGCCCGTAGTCTGGGCAACAAGCTCCCTGAGCTGGTGGCCTTGATGGAAGAGGGATGCCTGGATATCGTAGTAGTCACAGAAACATGGTACACAGAGAACCATGACTGGGATGTTAACATACCAGGGTACATAACCTAGGAGAGACAGGCAGGGGAGAAGAGGGGAGGAGTAGCTCTCTATGTAAAGGAAGGATAAAAGCAACTGAACAAAAGAGTAAACAGGAGGAGAGGAGGCACTGTGGGTCACCTTGGAGACTGGAAAGGCACCACAATCCGCACAGGGGTTGTGTACAGACCCCATGTCAGGGGAGGGAATGGACAAGGATATGATAGAAGGCATTCTTAGAATGGCGAGAAAGGGAGATACTATTGATGGGAGACCTGAATATGCCAGATGTTAACTGAGCACATTTGCTGCAGCCACATCCAAGAGCAGGGCCATTCTTGATGCCCTACAGGTGGCAGGCATTAGACAGCTAGTTTCAGAACCCACTCGTGAGGGAGCAATCTTAGACCTCGTACTCTCAAATGGGGACAGTGAGAGGATCTCAGATCTAGAAGTGGGTTGCCATCTGGGGACAAGTGACCATCAAACAATGTGGTTCACGTTAAACTCAGCTACAGAGTCAAGCCATACAAAAGTGAGGGTACTGGACTTTAGGAGGGCTGACTTTGGCAAGATGGGAGAGTGCCTCAGAAAAGCACTAGCAAACAGGCTAGAAGAAGGTGTGGAGCAACAATGAAGAATCATCAAAACTGCCATCACAGAGGCAACAAGCCTTTGTGTGAAGCAAATAAACAAATCAAAACAAAAGAAAAAGCCACTATGGTTCTCAAAAGAGGTGGCTGTGAAAGTCAGGAAGAAAGATAGCATTCTGGAAGTATAAGGAAACACAGAAGGAGCAGGACAGAGAGCTGTACCAGTTAAGGCAGAAGGAAGCAGGGAGGGAAGTCAGAATAGCAAAGGCCCAAACTGAGGAAAAGATAGCCAACTCAGTTAAGAAGGGGATAAAACCTTTATAGGTACATCAACAGCTAGAAAGACAAAGGAGGGATAGTGAGGCTGAATAGAATGAACAGTGGTGGAAGAGGGGGACAGTGAAAGCAGGATACTGAACAATATTTCTGCTCAGTATTCAAAAGAGGAGGGGGCTGCCTAATCCAATTAACAGAAGCACTCTTGATAGGGGGTCGATCCCAGTCCTTTCACTGAAAAAAGGGTTCTGCAAGAACTCCTAAAACTGAAGGTGGAAAGCAATGGGTCCTGATGGAATTCACCCCAGAATTCTAAAATAATTAAGGGAGGAACTAGTGAAACCACTGGCTACTCTTTTAATAAATCATGGAGGATGGTGGTACCCGAGGACTGGAGGAAGGCGGATGTGATTCCCTTCACAAAAGTGGGACCAAGACAGAGGCAGGAAACTACAGACCTGTCAGTCTGACCTCTGTGGTAGGGAAAGTGATGGAGTCACTTCTGAAGGAAAGAATAGTTGAGTACCTAGAGGCCAGTGGAGCACAGAACCCAAGGCAGCATGGATTCACAGCGGGAAGGTCATGTCAGACGAATCTAATAAATTTCTTTGACTGCGTGACCAAAGTAGTAGACCAGGGAGGGGCTGTGGACATGGCCTACCTAGACTTTAGCAAAGCATTTGACACAGTCCCACACAAAGATTAATAGTCAAATTAACCAGCCTGGGTGGGTCCCAGGGTGGTAGCCTGGGTAAAACATTGGCTGCACAGAAGGTAATTGTAAATGGAGTCCACTCTGAAGAAAGAGAGGTTACTAGTGGGCACACAGAGGTTCAGTATTGGGTCCAGTCCTTTTAATGTCTTCTTCAGTGACATTGCAGAGGACTGGAAGGAAAGTATGCCTTTGCAGATGACACAAAGATCTGCAACAGGGTTGATACACAAGGAGGCATGGAAAGGATGAAAAGGGACTTGGCAAGGTTGGAGGAATGGTCAGAAGTATGGCAGCTAGGATTCAATGCAAAGAAGTGCAAAATAATGCACCTGGAAACAAGAATCCAGGGAAGAATACACAATGGGTGGGGAGGTAGTAACAACAACAAAAAGGAAAGGGACCTGGGGGTAATCATATCAGATGACCTTAAGGTTAGCAAGCAATGTGAGAAGGCAGTAGGGAGGGCTGGGGGTATACTGGGATGTATAGGGAGAGGCATCAGCAGCAGAAAACAGGAAGTTGTTATCCCTCTGTACAGACAGTTGGTGAGACCCCATCTGGAGTACTGTGTCCAGTTCTGGAGACCCCATCTCCGCAAGGACATAGACAGGATAGAGGTAGTCCAGAGGAGGGCAACTAAAATGGTGCAGGGTCTGCAGGAGAAGCCGTATGAGGAGAGACTAAGGGAGCTTAATATGTATACCCTTGAGGAAAGAAGGGAGAGGGGGACATGATAGAAACTTTTAAGTACCTCAGTGGAATCAACAAAGTCCAAGAGGGTAGCATCTTTCAGAAAAAGAGACTTGCAAGAACAAGGGGACACAATTTAAAGATAGAGGGAGGGCGGTTCAGGGGCAATGTGAGGAAGTATTTTTCACAGAGAGGGTAGTGGATGCATGGAACAGCCTTCCTGAGGAGGTTGTGGGGTCTAAAACTGTGGGAGAATTCAAGAATGCATGGGACAGACATAAGGCAATTCTTGTGGGGGGTAGGAAGAAATAAGCTGTTGGTTAACTAGGATCTACGGCCTATCCTGTAGGTAGGAAAATGGGCAGACTAGATGGGCCAAGAGGTCCTTATCTGCTGTCAAAGTCTATGTTTCTATGTTTCTATGTTTCATATACACACACACACACAGGTCAGTTTATTAAATGACACTCCAGACACTATGTTGGCATACTTTAATGTATACCTGACCAAATGTCATAATGTAAAATGTACAACAGAGATGTTACAATATAGATTGTGTTTAGACCTAGGGAAAGTGTAGGGACCGATTTGGATGGACCAGAGGCTGTGTAACAAAGGCTCTTGAGTCAAAGGCCCATTTTCAAGAGTGTCCGGGCAAATGGTTTCTCAACACTTACCATACCTTGACGACCCTTTAACCACCCTTACCTCTTTCTCTCCCCCCCCCCCAATAGGTGAGGCAACCACAATGAACTGTATGGCCCTGTTTTTTAACCGCTAACTTGAGCACCAGCTCAGCCTCTGTTCACTCTTGGGCAGCAGTTCGCATTGGTTACATATAAATGTGTCTTCATTTTATTTATGAGTCACTAAACATATGCTTTGTCTCCCTCACTGTAACACCACATGACTAGCAGTAGTTGTATGTAACTACTTTTCCTTTTCCATTTCACCCTGGTTGTATCTGAAAACGAGCCTAAACTCAGTGTGCCTCTTACTTGCCAACTATAAATGACTAAATTCATGTAACACAATGCAGGACAGTGTAATAATGCAGTATAAAAGTCAACATTTGCAGCACTAAAATCAATAGTATAACATATAGTCAGGTAGTAGTTTTTCGCCTTGAGATGGCATTCAGTTGACCTTTATTGATTCAGACATTTTGGGTCAAATCTAATTATGTTGCCTTTGTAGCTACCTGAATTCCCTCTACTCAGCATGTGCTGCTCCTTTCACACTGTCTTCACAATCTGTAACATCAATAACACCAATACAGACCATTGAATTGCATAGCATGGAGTGGTGTTACTGAGGTCATAGAATGTTACAGACATATGAACAGAAAGCAATAGCTGTTGAGTGGAACTATATATGAATGTATATCTGAAGGAAACCTAAAGCAAAATAATGAATTTTTCAAAACTTATTGAAAACACATTGGTAGAAATGTTTTCACTCTGCATACAATAAGCCAACACCCCAATCATTTCAGTGGAGATCAACCTAGTTTCTGTCTTTAAGCAGAACAATGCAGGTTATGTCCCAATTTTGTTTAATTAGGGCTAACAATACTACTGTAATAACATTGTGTTGGGGGCATTTAGGCAGCTTTTGGCAAAATTTTAGCACAGCACACATTGCACTGCACTATTTTTCCTCTTAACACCCAGTTGCCGCACAAACTAT
Organism: Neoceratodus forsteri; assembly: GCA_016271365.2. Classification (NCBI taxonomy): domain Eukaryota; kingdom Metazoa; phylum Chordata; order Ceratodontiformes; family Ceratodontidae; genus Neoceratodus; species Neoceratodus forsteri. The sequence goes on from CM028130.1 coordinate 869,765,286, forward strand.
TCAGACAGGGAAAGTGTAGGGAAAGGTAGGCCCTCAACCTCTGGAGGTGCCTTGCTGGGGCGTTGAGCTTACCATTGATTTTGTTTCAAAGGTGAACTCTCTGCTCACCTGCAACCATATAGTGGGACAGTGAGGTTGAGTTATCAAAAACAATATAATGTTGCCAACAGCATTTTGCAAGGTAGCAAGAGTTCATCTTAAATCAGTGGGACTAAAGCCTCCAAAACAGTTAAATGTAACTTTACCAGTAATGAAATGGCTTTCTTAAATAGAATACATGCTGATCTTATACTTGGCTACAGCATGGCAGGGCGTACCAATCTGTAAAATTGGACTACAGTTTATACACTAGGGCATGCCGTGGTTGGTACCAAAAGGCCCCCGCCTTAACTTTCGCGGTGGGGTCCCCTGGCCCCGTGAGCCAGTATACCAAGGCTCCTGGACCCATTTCCAGGTGGGCCCTTGCTTCCCAGTCTGACCCTGCCCTCATCGGTCAGACTGGTTTCACCCATCGTCCCTAAAATCCTGAATTCCCTCCCCCCGAAATATGACACTCCTTCAACTACTCCCTTACCTCTGCCCTACACAATTACTTCTCCCTCAGCTGTTCCTGCTTTAACCCTCCTTAATACGCATCCCCCAGTTTCTGCCTTCCTACCCTAACCCCCTCCCCCAGGCATGGTTCTCAACATCCTGATGGGGGAATCAGGAAATGGCTACCCCTTCTCCTCATATTCAGTTCTTGCCTCTCCCCCTCTCTTCTCCATCTGCCCTTCTGGATCACCCGTGTGCACAACCTACCTCCAACAGCACTTGCACACTACCTTGAGCCTGCTCCTGGTACACTCATGCACTGTAATGGTTCTGTTGCATTATTACTGTTTTGTACGTTTATATGTTCTTTTGTATGATTTTGGACATGTATTGTAATTCACCCAGTGTTCCACTATTGTTTATTGTACAATACCTTGAGTTCCAACTGTTGCATAATCTTACAATGCTGTATTGTTTGTACTACCCACATACTATTGTAACTGATCATTCTTCACAACCCTATGTAACCCCTTCCCCCCAGGTCGCACCGTGAGACGAGCAACTTGTTGTTCAGTGTGCCCTCCTGGTGAAACATTTCAATAAATAAATAAAAATTGGGGGGGTTTCCAACTGAGTCATGGAGTGATACATTTATATCTTGATCTGGGTCCAAGGACAGAGCTTCATACTTCTACCAGTTAATTTTGTAGCCTGAAATCTTACTGAAAGTTATTTATTAAGTTAAGAAGATTAGGTAGAGAGTTTGAAATACCTTGTAAATATAATAAGATGTCATCTGTATATAGGCAGATTGGTAACACTTTATTTTAAGTGTCCTGAACTGTGCTGTAATTACTGTATAACTGTGCTGCAACTTTGTGTAGTTACAGTACATGTAACTACTATGTAGTTAACTAGTTTCACAGTTGTGTGTTAAGTACTGTAGTTACACATAATTTACATGAAATAACTACACTGTAACTACTGTTGCACATCCAGTATTTTCTATGTCAGGCATTGACTCTTTGTGGGATGGGGACAGACTGATTCAAAGACATGTTACCTAACTGTTAAGAGTTGCTTGCACACTCCCTAAAAATCTTAAGGTTACTATCCAATTTGGGCAATTTCTAAGGCTGATGTGAATTGTTCTCACGATTTCAAACAGGCAGAGGAACTACATATTAGAATCAATGAGAGCAGATATTCAGCACAGGTTACTAACATACATGCTAGAGGGCAGAAAATACCAAGAGATGGATCCTCTAAACTCCAAATACAACAATTAGACTGTGTTTTTACTTCTAAGCTGCTTTATAACAGCACTAACTTTCTTTACTTCAATCAGCAGAAGCAAGCAAAGGAACTGGTGAAATTGTGCCCATGTGCTGTGCTGACCTGAAAATCATAGTGAACTCTACTGCACTGGGTCACAACCCCACAAATAAATACTAGTTCAGAAGCTTGTGGGACTACCCATAACTGGTGATTGTGTAGATTATCAGATCATCCCTGAACCTCCGCTAGTAGCAGAGCATTAACGCTGTCCCCTTATGGCACTGCACATTCTATGCCACATCGGACTGTCGGTTATTTTTGTTTGAGTTTGGGGGGCTTTGCTCCCCCACAACCCCAATGTTAAACTGACAAGGGGGATGTGGGGGGCAGAGAGAGCACCCTAATGCAAATAAACTGACAAAACCTCAGTTACGGTACGTTATACACTACAACAGACTGTCAGGTTTTTTTTATTAGTTTATTTGAGTTGGGGGGCTTTGCCCCACACCCTCCATGTTAAAAAAACAAACAAGGAGGGTGTGGGGAGCAGTTGAGTAGAGCCTCCCCAACACAAATAAACTGATAAAACATAAATCAACAGCCAGCACGTGATGAAAGTACCATAGCACAGCTACAGTACAGTGCAGCAAGCATGCAATAAAACTATGCTGTATTCTCCGTAGCTTGGTGCTATGTTACAGTGGTGGTCTGATAATCTATACATTCACCCCCAGAACTTGCATGATGCAGAAAAGCTTCCTTGATGCCACTTGACACGTTAGAATTAAAGTGTGCAGCACTGTAGCGGTCCTTAACATATGGAGCAAATGGCCAGAAATACAGGCGGGACCACAGGGTAGTTTCATTTGGCAATTCATCAATACAAAGTAGAATTAGCAAGATCCTTGTGATTGATGGATGGTTTGACCACTGACACCATCGAGCTGCCAGTCTCGCTACAGTGATTGGTGAAGAATCATCTAATGGAAGTACAGTTTGCAAAGACCCCACCAGTTTGTGAGAGCTTCCAAGTTGACATCCCCAATTTATGAGTTGATAGCACAGGGTCCGACTGACATGCAGGGGGGGCCCATTTGGTACTGGGACCCACCGGAAACATACATCTCAAACTTTTGTCAATGAAATGAGGGACAATGAGGACAGTGACACCCCCAAACAAGGGACACATCCTTAAGATGGCGAGAAGAGGCCCAGAACATGATGGAAACCATTATATTTACATGTAACAAGCTTATTTTTAGATTAGCATCTTACAATGATATGACTTTCTTCTTTAAAGGAGAACTGCACTGAATCTGCAAGTCATTTTTCACAGTAGAAGCCACTGGTTCAAATTATGTAATTTTGTTCCATCTCTACAGGATGTTTAGTTATCCCAGAGTGTCTCTGATTTACACACAGCTGGAAAGGACCATTTTAGATGTGGTGCATGATGTACATTATGTCCCTTGCTCTGCTCTTCCATTGTTGGCAGAATACATTTATGTTCTACTATAGAACTCTGCAGCTGGAAGGGACATAAATTACATCACACAGTTCTAAATGGCCATTTACCGGAGTGTAAATCAGAAATGTCCACTGTGGTTACTGACAGGCTTGTAAAGATAAAAAAACATTTGAATTACTTCTTAAAAACAAGTCCTACTGGGAAAATTACTTGCAGGATCCCTGCACAGTTCTCCTCTAATGTCTGAAAAGTGACAGATAAAGGAGTAAAGCATTTCTTGGCTGCTTGCAACATCTGGTTATGCCTCATGTCTCAGCATCTACCCAACATGCATTCACACACCCTGCTGTTTTATCTCTGACATAGATTTTAGGCTGTAGATGAGGGTAAGGGAATGCTTTCATATCCATAACTTCAGTCGTTCTAAGTAACTTGCACGGAGAAATTGCAGGGAGCTTACACATGCATGGCAGCATGAGAAGGATTTAATGTACACCATGCTCAGCTTAGCTGAGCTGGAAAGCTTTTTTTGCATAAAAAGAAGGATTTGTTTCCCTGCAGCCCTGCCACCCTCCCCCTCCCAAATTTGGTCCAGCTGCAACCTGCGAGTCTGCATGCATATCTGACTCCTTAAGTATATATCATATTAAAGACTGCATGCCAGAAAAACAAGGTCCTCAACCCTCACAAGTTATTTTGTTGTGAATGTGATGTGAGTCTGTTCTGTGAACTTGTGAGTGGGATAAGGCCAGGGATTAAATGATGCTCCCCCCTCTCTGCCTGCCACCTTACACTGCTGGCCTGGGCTGCTGGTCACAGTTCTGGAACACAGAACACAGTCAGAGTCGGCTCTCTCCTCCAGCCACCAGGGCTCAGCTCCCCGCTTCCCTTGCCCCCACCACCTTACCTGGCAACTGCACTGCTGGCTGGCTCTAGTAGGCTGGCATGGTCCCCTCTGGCTCTTTGGCTGTTCTCCAACCTCCAGTATGCTCCCATAGTCCCCAGTGTGGCTTCCACTGAACGAATGCCTGGCACCACATTCCTGGACCCCAGCACTCTTCAGCTGCTCCCCCAGTCACGGGACTCTCATGCTCCTGCCTCTTGTCCTCCTGGTCGGGTGTTGCACTCGCTCCCCCACCTGGGCTGTCACTCTCTCTCTCTGCAGTGCCACATGGTGGTCCAGAGAGTGAGGGCTGGATGTCCCTCTTTTCTCCCTCGTCCCTCCTTGTACCTCCTTCTGGCCTGCTGGGGTATGCTTCCTCTGCTCCTCCTCAAGTCACACCTGTGCAGTCTGGTTAGATGCCTCTTCTCCTCCACCTCATCAACCCCTCATATTTAAAGTCCTCCTGCCACCCGCCCAATCACATTCTCTGCTCTCTTTTTTGGGCACATGCTTCTGACATGAATTGGTACCAATCTGAAAGAAAATAAAACACCACACATGGCCAAATGGCACCAATTTTGCAAAATGCCATTATGCCACCAGTCCACCAAACCAATGCGGAGTCGGGTGGGGGGAGTGGCAGCACAGTGTCACCAGCACATGCAAGAAGTAAAAAAAATTAAATAAATAAACATTTTTAATGTTTCAAATTATTGCTGGGGCTGTGCCCGCATTACAAAATATTGCTGGGACCCATGCCCCATGGGTCCATATAACCTGGCACCTATGACTCTCTCTCAGTACCTTTCACCCACCTGCTCCCAACCTCCTTCCCTCAAATTCACCTACCCGCTGTCTCGCTTACAGCACCACACTTTATTTTTCTATTCACAGCAGTCAACCCTCCCCAGTCTACAACTCTTTTGCTACCACCCACTCATAACCTCCACTGCTCACGCACATTGACTGTCCTGATCCCTGTTCTGTAGCTCCCTTACTACAACCTATTCATATCCGCCATTCACTTGCTTTTGGTGCTTTTCTTTGAAAAGAGTGAAGCTGTCATTGTGAGTGAACAGTAGTTTGCAGTTTGAGGTGGAAGCATGAGGAAATGGCTGTTGGTCGTAAGTCCCTTCTGCCCATTTCTGGTTGCTGTCCAGGTAGAATTAAAACTCCCTTGGCAGTTATTGTAAGTGTAAAGGGTTTTCCTTGGTGTCCTGGGCAACATTCCCTCAGTCAATAAGACATGTCCTAATGTAACCCACTCCCCAGGATGCACATAAAAACTAGCTGTGATAGCACAGTGTGCCTTTCCTAACCAAAAAGATCACAAATATTACAAAAACGGTCTCAAAAACGCTGCTATCTGATTGGATGTCAGTATTATATGACCCTTACACTAATCTGCGTTATACTGCCATGTACATCCTGATCATCATGGTGCAGGCATTCCTACCATCAACATTCCATTCTCTAGCACTGCTAAATTACTTGAATGATACATTCTAATTCTGAACCAGGATTTTTAAGCAGTTGGAGGATGGACTACTTTATTAAAAATCTCCTCTCACTGAGGAAAACATTCAAAAGGTGCACTTCTAACATTTTTCTCTTGATTCAATAGTAATAAGGCACTCCCAGGAGTTAGGTTAACAGTCAGTCACCCATAGGGACAAAGCAGCACTCAGCTGCACTCGTATCACATTACACCTCGGGGGATTAACAGACTGTTAATCTAAACCCTAGTTATGCCTTATTGCTAAAAAGCAATGGTTTTAGGGAAACACTGTGCTGTCATGAAGGGCCATCTTTCTGATGAGACATTGAGCAAGGTCCCAGTTCCCTCTTCCTTTGCTTGTTCAGGTGGACATTAAAGATTTATTTATTTATTTATTACACTCAAGATCCTTTAGGCAGGCCTGTTTTCAAAAGATCTTGGGTTGCAAGATCCATGGCACTCTGTGGAAAAGTAAGGAAATGTTCCCACTGTTGTAGACAAATGTCCCACCATTTACTAACCTCCTATACTGGTTTAATATCAGTTAGAACCCTTGGCCCACCCTCACCCCACACATCTCATTGGGCCATCGTAATGCTTAAAATAGGAACTATTTCCTAGTCTTCATTTCTCAGTGAACAAAATGTAGTACGTATGTATGTATATGTGTGTGTGTATATATATATATATATATATATATAACACACATATAATATAGAGGCATGGTTGCACCTCTGTTAGGGCTGAGTAAACGAGTTAATATTTAAACCCCATATTTTGTACATTAATAACTTTGCAACCGTTTAACAGATTTGCATGAAATTGGAATGTGTGGTCTCAGTGGATAGATCTCTTGATTTGCTAAGTTTTGTTTCGATCAGATTTGTGGTTTTCATGCAGCGAAGTGCCATAAAGCGCATTTTTGCCTTTTGGCAAATGTCAGGGTCATTTTTCAAGATCACGCCATGCGTGCACTGTTTGGAATTTTGGTATGAAATTTGCAGGGTAGAAAGAGGATATTCAAGGAACAATCCAGCATTGGTTTGGTGAAAAAATGTTTACTCTATTTCAAAGTTATTCAGTTTTGAAATTTCAGGTTCTGAGCATGCTCAGTTCAGTCTTTTGCATAGCTGCACAGCTTCAAACAAGGATTTGGGCTCACAAACAGGGATTTTGTTCACTTTGTGCATTAATAACTTTCCAACTGTTCTTACAATGTACATGAAATTTGGCAAGTTCCCTCACAGACTAATGGTCTCCAGACATGCCAAGTTTCAGTTTTATGAGGAGTGCAAGTCTGGAGATATGCAATCCCAAAATGTGCACATCCCCTTGTTTTGTCAAATTCTTGCTTCGATTGTTTCACTCTATTTACTAATAACTTTGCAGCAGTTCTTGCAATTTACATGGAATTTGGCATGTGACCTCATAGACTAATGATCTCTTGATATGCCAAGTTTCAGTTTGATTGGGAGTGCACATGTGGAGATATGCAGCCCCACAATGCATACATCACCATTTGTTGTGAAATTATGTATTCACTTTTATGTTAAACTTAATAGTTTATGCTTCAATAACTTTAAAAATGTTCAGGTGATATGCATGAAATTTGGCATACCATTTTGCAAACCTGATGACATAGTTATAAGTGGGTGGGAGTGCAGTGCCTGGAGGGCCCATGCTCCCATCTGAGGATAACATTTTGGAAACATGAGGACAAAGTTATGGGTGCATGGGAGCGCAGGGCCCAGAGGACCCATGCTCCCACCTGTGGATTCCAATTTGCTAACCTGAGGACAGTTATGGATGTATGGGAGCACAGGGCCCGGAGGGCCCACGCTCCCACCTATGGAGTCCATATGAGTAACATTTCACTTTCTCAAAGAAGGGAAATTCATTGCAGAAAAACTCAGTTAATGCAACAGCCAGGGTTGATTTCACACTGACAAAACTGTGGAAATTCAACGTTGGGGTTTACCAACCCTACCTCCCCATGCCCCACCCTCTTCACACTAACAGGCATCAGGGTGTGTATTCAGTCATTGTCCCTAACTCTCACCCCATTCCATGTGTAAAGAAGCTGAGGTGGTACAGTATAGAAGAATGGGGTGAGAGTTAGGCCCAACAACCCCAATGCCTGTTGGGGTGAAAGGTGGGTGGGGTGGTGTAACCCTAACATCAAATTTTTACACTTTTGTCAGTGTGGAATCTGCCCTAACATATATATTTATACAATAGGGGTGGGAGCTTCTGCAGTGTGATAGCTGTTGTTGTTTCCACTGGAGTGTGATAAATGAAGCCAACATCGGTACAGTGAAAATAAGACATTTATAGACACTTTGCTGACATCAGCTTGCTTTCTTTCAACTTTGCCAATTCCCAGGCTATAAACTGCATTTATCCTCAGTGCTTTCTGTTCTCTGGAAGATGTAATTTACATAAATAACTACATTCACCTGTAACACAGATTTTCAGTAAGAGAAGCATCTTTCTCATTCATTTTCTCAGATGCTGTCCCAAACCGCTCACTGAAGCCTCACGTCTGAAATCTGTTCCATGGAGAAAAGGAAAAGAATTTCAACCATAGTTCAAAATGCTTCATTCAGAACAACACACCAGCAGTAAAACAAATGTAGAAAAAACATCTTGGATCAACAAGTTAACTTTGAAGAAACATGTAAAATCAGTGATACTTCAAGAAGAAATCATTGAGCTGTGTACTCAATTTGAAAACAACACTGAACCACTCTTGGACCCCAGCAGCAATGATGACAGTTTTAGTATACCAGAAACTCAGGGATCAGAAATGCCTGCAAAGAATAAATATATTGTGGACCCTAAATATATACAGCAGTATATTTGAAACTCAAAAAATTAAAATACCAGACGCAAAACAGAGGCGGATATAAAACAATTGTAGAAATTCCTGAGTGTCTTGAAGTATCACTGGTTTTATATGTTTCTTCAAGGTTAACTTGTTGATCCGAGGTGGTTTTTCTGCATTTGTTTTACTGCTGGTGATTTTGCACAAGAAAGAAGATGCTTCCCTTACTGAAAACCTGCGTTGACAGGTGAGTGCAGTTATTTATGTAAATTTTATCATCCAGAGAACAGAAACACAAACTAAGAAAACCACCAATCACAGACATCATTCACATCCCATTCATACCCATTCACACACAGTCACAGCACAAAGAATATATAAAATAACTGTCTATGGCCAATATCAACTCGTTTTCACGCTTGTTAAAAAGTCGTATCAACTCGCAGGTTGATACGACTTTTTTCATATCAACCTGCGAGTTGATACGACTTCCACATCCTCGCGCTGAGAATCACTGAAAAATAAGCTTACAGGCAGCATGAGACACTTCCGTAATGGAAAAAAAAACACACAGGCAGTTCGTTAACTCTTAAAGCAGCACAAATAAAACAGAGATTCCACATCTAAAGCGATAGTACAGCGGAGAACCGTTTCGTTACCTCTTGTTCTAGTGACAGGGAAGCATTTAAAAATGAGCAAGCAAATCAAAATACAATTCGCAAGACAGCTAGCGACCTCAGAATTTTTAACCTTTCACCTCTGAACTGAACTGAAGAAGCAACAGTCTAGAGTTTCTACAAGGCACAAGTTATTTTTAGTTTTAAAAAACGTAGTTTAAAGAATAGAACATAAATTAGTTAAAAGTAGTAAGTTTTCTCCTGCTGATCTTATCAGCTTATTAATGTTTAGCAGTCTAATGAACTTTGACCTTTCCCTCCTATTGAAAAAATCCCGATACTTCTGCTAGATAAAACCTAGAAACGAAGATTTAAAAAGTACCGAATTTACATGTTATACCATTCTGTTCACTTCTCGCTTAGAAAAATTTGTCCTGAAGTAATAAACGCTGCATTTGAAGTTATGTGGGAGCTATTTGTGTTTTGTACTGATGCTTGAGAGGTTTTTTAGCACCATAGCCTGATATTAATCATAGCCTGTTATTATATAAAATAAAACATATGAAGGGTGGTTAACATGGAGTGTTTTTACACACCTTCGATGTGTGATAATAAAAAAAACTTCTCGAGCTATGCTCTCGAGGTTTTTTTATTATCACACATCTTGGGTGTGAAAAAAAACTCCATATCAACCACCTGCATATGCATTATTCTATATATATGTATATATAATATACACATACGCGTGCACACTCCCACTAGTAAGGTTCTCTTTCATGGAATACCACTAGGTTCTTTAGAAGCTGAAGCCAATATTATTCAAGTGATGTCGGTCTCCATGGTGAAGTTGGACAGGAGCTAGTCAAAAACTGCTAAATAATTTGAGCGCAGTCAAAATCTGTACAACAACAACAGCGAACATCATAAAAGCACTACTAAAAAATAGTGAGTACACAGATCGTGCTAAAACCGATAGTGCATCAGTTCAGTTCAGTTTATTGTGTAGGGATAACTTCCATTGAGCATGCTCATTTACAAGGAGATCCCTGATACAAAGTATTAAACATCAGAGACAGTCTGTGCAAGGATACATCATAGTAATACAGCAGGTATATCATGGTACATAGAGTAGATTTGTTGTAACAAATACATAAAGGCAAAAGCATCACATGACAGTAAAGTTACCACCACCTAATAAAAATCATCACAGGCAATCAATACAAGTAGTACAACATAGAAAAACAGCAGGGATATCACAGTACATAGAATAGGTTGGTTACAGCAATACATAGAGATAAATTAGAAGCATCACTTAACAGTAAATTTACCACACCTAATAAATAATGGGAGAGAACAACGTGTGGAGAATGGACAAAAGGGAAGAAAGGGAGTGAGGAAGGAAGGAAGGGAGAAAGAAAGAAAGAAAGATGCATTCCAATATACACAGGAATCTACAAAGACAATGGGTGAGGGATGGGGAGAAGGTAGACCCACGAGGGAAGCTAAGTGCAGTTGCAGGTCTCAGCAGTGATCTCACATACCCTACCAATGAACACCCTAACTGATATAAGGGTATGGAGTTTTAGTGTAGCTTGAAGCTTATTCCAAAGGCAGGGAAGAGAAAAGCTTATAGATGCCCTACCAAACCATGTCTGATAATTTGGCACATCCAGGGTAATATATGCACATTTTCTGAGGATGTAGGTGCTAGCTGAGCATGGGAAGAAGGCTGATATATAAGGGGGTAGCTTATTGAGGAGCGCTTTATATGTCCAAGTATAAATGTGCACCATTCTCCTGGTGGATAAGGAGGTCCACTTCCTCACCTCATACATGGTGCAATGGTGAGTTCTGGCTGGGGCATTGGTAATGAAATGGATGGCCCGGTTATAGAGTGTGTTAAACTTATGCAGGTAGATGGATGCACAATTGTTATAGAGAATATCAGTATACTCAAGAAGAGGCATGATGGTGGCCTGTACCAATCTAGTGCTGGACTCTCAGGAGAACAATGATTTGTTCCTGAAAAAGAAGCCAAGCCTAAACTTCAATTTTTTTGTGAGACCTTTGATATGTGATGAAAAGGATAGGTGTGAGTCAAGTATGAAGCCTAAGTATTTAAGGTGATTCACCAGTTCGAGAGAGTCTCTTGATAGGGTGGTAATGGGAGCATAGTGGTTTGTCATGGGGCATACTGAGTAGACATTAGGGGGATAGACGAAAATAACCTTTGTTTTTTTTTTTTTGCATTTAGAAGCAGTTTGGCTGCTATCAAGTTATGCTGAAGTTTGACAAAATCAGACTGGAGAACAGAACATACTTGAGTAATTGCAGGTTTCGATATGTAGAGGACCATATCATCCGCAAATAAGTGAATATTGGAGTCTGTGATGCCCGAGCCCAGATTATTTACATAGATTAGGAACAACAATGGACCCAGGATGGATCCTTGTGGGACCCCTCTTGCGACTGGCAGGAGTGACGAGGAGGTTCTGCTTATCTTAATGCATTGATGTCTATTTCCTAGGAAACTGCCAAACCAGGATACTGTAGTATCTGACAAGCAATGGAACGTCAAGCTGTCAAGCAGCCGGGGATGATCCATGGTATCAAACGCCTTACTAAGGTCCAAAAATACCACACCGGTGACATGTCTGTTGTCCATGGCCACCAACCAGTCATTAGTAACTTTGGACAAGGCTGAGACAGTACTATGACTGGGTCTGAAACCTGATTGTTTCAGAGTTAGCAACTGAGAATTTTTGAGGAAGGATCTGAGTTGGATATTGACCAGTTTCTCCAGAATTTTTGAGAGGGAAGGCAAGATAGAGATAGGCCGGTAGTTGTTAACATCACTGGGGTCACCAGATTTGAAAAGTGATATGTGGTGTACAACTTTCCAATCTTGGGGCACGATACTTTCAGATAGTGAGAGATTAAATAAATGAGTGATAGAGGCAGTTAAAAAATAATAGCCTAGTTTCAGAAAGAAAGGACCAATGCTGTCTGCACCGACACTCTTTTTAACATCCAACTTGAGCAGTTGGTCTTCTACCTGTTTAAAGGTGATAAGCAAGAAGGAGAAGGATGAGTATGTTGGGATGTTGGGTGGTGCAGGTGGGTGAAGGAGAGAGGTTCTTAGGTTGGCTGATGGAGAAGAATCGAATGCAAGACCCTCTATGGCAAAATGCTCATTTAGTTTGTCAAGTATGACAAATGTATCTGTAATTGAGGTGTCCTGATGGCAGTGGGGAGAGATGGTGGAGCTTTGCTCCCCCCAACTAGTTTAAAGGTACACTAGATCTTGGATGGGTTATCATTGGCTGACTCTAGGGTGCTTAGGTAATTGTATTCTTTAGTATGCCTAATCAATTTAGTGCAGGCATTTTGACATATCCTGAATGCCTTAGACAACTAGTATTGGAGCCCACTCAAGAGGGAGCAATCTTAGACCTGGTTCTCTCAAATGGAGATGAAGAGAGGATCACAGATGTAGAAGTGGGTAGCCATCTGGGAACTAGCAACCATCGAACAGTATGGTTCACAATAAACACAGCAATAGAGTCAAGCCATACAAAGGCAAAAGTACTGGACTTTAGGAGGGCTGACTTTGACAAAATGGGTGAGTGCCTAAGGAATGCACTAGCAAATGGGCAGGAAGGAGGGGTGGAAGAACAATGGGGAATAATAAAAACATAGAAACATAGAAACATAGAAGTTGACGGCAGATAAGGACCACAAGGCCCATCCAGTCTGCCCATTTCTTTTTCTACCTTATAAATGTGCCATCGGCCTTTGCTCTGCCAGTGGCCTTTCTATTCATAGTCATTTGTATTGCTCCCTTACGCCTATCCCATGCCTGTTTGAAGCCCTGCACTGTATTCATAGCCACCACTTCTTGTGGTAAGCCATTCCATGCATCCACCACCCTTTCTGTGAAAAAGAATTTCCTCATTCCCCTTAATCGGCCTCCTCTAATCTCATGCTGTGTCCTCTTGTCCTGCTATTTTTCTTATATTTAAACATGTTAGACTCTTTCACCTTGTTTATGCCCTTAAGGTGTTTGAATGCCTCGATCATATCACCTCTCTCCCTCCTTTGCTCAAGGGTATACATATTGAGCTCCGTTAATCTGTCCTCATATGTCTTCTGATGCAGTCCCTGCACCATTTTGGTTGCCCTTCTCTGGACTGCCTCAATTTGGTTAATGTCCTTGTGAAGTGTGGCCTCCAATACTGCATGAGTACTCCAGATGGGGCTCTAACTCAGGTGTCTTGTACAGAGGGATTATTACTCTCTCTTACGACTTGTGATACCCCTACTAATACACCCTAACATCCCCCTAGCCTTACCTACTGCTTTAGAGGTCTACTTGGATGATTTTAGGTCATCAGTGATGATGATGCCCAAGTCTCTTTCTTCCTTTGTGACTGCTAGCAACTCCTCCCAGCCTATAGGTGGCTTCAGGGTTTCTCTTCCCTATGTGCATGATTTTGCACTTCGTTGCATTAAATCCCAGTTGCCACTCTTCTGACCATTCTGCTAGTTTATCTAGATCTCTTCTCATTCTGCCCACCCCATCTGGATCATCTACTCTGTTGCAGATCTTGGTGTCATCTGCAAACAGACAAGCCTTACCCTCTAGTCCATCTGCAAGGTCACTAATGAAGATGTTGAAGAGGACTGGCCCCAGGACTGATCCCTGAGGTACCCCACTTGTGACTTGCATCTCTTCTGACTGTATACCATTTACCACCACTCTCTGTTTTCTGTCCACAACCAGTTTGCCACCCAGTTGACCAACTTCTGACCCACCCGAGCCTACCCAGCTTATTTATCAATCTTCTATGTGGAACAGTGTCAAAAGTTTTGCTGAAGTCAAGGTAGGCGACATCAACTGCTCCCCTTGGTCCACCACTCTGGTTACCCAGTCAAAGAAATCTATGAGATTAGTTTGACAGGACCTTCCTTTGTAAACCCATGCTGTCTTGGATCCTGTGCCCCTATGGATTCCAGGTGTTGCACTATCCTTTCCTTAAGGAGTGCCTCATAATCTTGCCCACTACTGAGGTAAGACTGACCGGTCTGTAGTTCCCCGCTCCTCCCTGCTACCACTCTTCTGAGCGGGATCACATGAGCCCTTCTCCAGTCTTCTGGGACCTCTCCTGTGCTCAGAGACTCACTAAACAATTCTGCTAATGGCTCTGCTAGTTCCTCCTTTAGCTCCTTAAGTACCCGGGATGTATGCCATCAGGTCCCATTGCCTTATCCACCTCTGAGCTTAGCAAGCTCTTGTAGGACCCTTTCTTTTGTGAAGGGAGTAGTGCTCACCTCCCTCCCCCTGTGTCCATGATGCTGAGCTGTGGGCCCTGCCCTACCTTCTCTTCAGTAAATACTGCTAAAGTATCTATTTAGGATAGATGCCTTTACAGGGTCCTCCTCCTCACATGCTCCTTTTCTCCATTAAGCTTAGCAATACCCCTCTGGACTTCTCCTTTCACTAATGTATCTATAGAAAGTCTTGTCACCTTCTTTACTGTTCATGCTAGTGTTTTCTCAGTTTGGGACTTTGCCTGTCTTACTGCCTTACCTGCTTCCCTTAGGGCAGTTTGGTATGCCTCCCTATCTTCATCCCGCTGTGTTCCCTTATATTTCCTGAAGGCCAGCCTTTTGGCTCTGACCTTTCTGCTACTGTATTTGAGAACCAAAGTGGTTTCCTTCTTCTTTGCACTTCCTTTTCTGTCTGACACAATGGGATGTTGCTTCAAGTATTGCATCCTTAATGCTTGCCCACTTTGCCTGTACCCCTCACCTGTGTTTCTTTTGCCAGGGCTAGCTTAACTCTGTTGGCCATCTTATCAAAGTCAGCTCCTCTGAAGTCCCATATTTTTGCCTTGGAATGGGATGATTTAGATGTAGTAGCCAAATTGAACCATACCATGTGATGGTCACTGGCCCCCAGGTGACCTTCTACCTGGAGATCTGATCCCGTCTTTGTTAGTCAGTAATAGATCTAGGATAGCCCTGTCTCTTGTGGGTTGCTGTACCAGTTGTTTGAGGCCCTCTCCTGCAGGAATCCACTATGAGTCTAGTTCTGGCAGATGTTCCTGCTGGTATTGACCAATCTGTATCCGCATGTTGAAGTCTCCCATTATCAGAACCTCCCTTTAGCTGTCATGTTTTGTATATCTTCTAACAGTAATGTGTCTATGTCCTCCCTCTGGTCTGGGGGCCTGTAGACAACCCCAGTTCTTATGGCTGTCCCATTTCCTGTTTCCAGGGTGACCCACAGTTCTTCTGGCTCCTTATGTGTATTCTGAATTTCTGTAGCTTTGATATTTTCATTAACATACAGGGCCACTCCTCCCCCCCTTTTTGCACTGCGGTCTCTTCTGAACAATACATAGCCAGGTACTGAAAAACTGCCATCACAGAGGTAACAAGCCTTTGTGTGAAGCAAATTAACAAATGAAACGATGTAAGAAACCACTATGGTTCTCAAAGGAAGTGGCAGTGAAAGTTCAAGAGAAAAGAAAGCATTCAGGAAGTACAAAGAATCACAGAAGGAGCAGGACAGGGAACTGTATCAGTTAAAGCAAAGGAAGCTGGGAAGGTAGTCAGAACAGCAAAGGCCCAAACCGAGGAAAATATAGCCAACTCAGTTAAGAAGGGGGATAAAACCTTTATAGGTACATCAGGGAGCGAAGGAAGACCAAGGGAGGGTTAGTGAGGCTTAATAAAGAGGAGGGAGGGTGGGCAGAGGGTGACTGTGAAAAGGCAGAGATACTAAACAAATATTTTGCTCAGTATTTACAAAGGAAGTGGGGAGTACCTAAAACAAACAGTAGAAACACTCTGGATACAGAAGTTGATACCAGCCCATTTACAGAAGAAAGGGTTCTGAAAGAACTCTTAAAACTGAAGGTGGACAAAGCAATGGGATCGATGGGATTCATCCCAGAATTCTAAAAGAACTAAGGCTAGAACTAGTGACACCACTGACTACCCTCTTTAACAAATCATGGGAGGATGGGTGGTACCGAGGACTGGAGAAGGGCAGATGTGATTCCCTTCACAAAAGTGGGAGCAAGGCAGAAGCAGAAAACTACAGACCTGTTAGTTTAACCTCAGTGGTAGGAAAATGATGGAATCACTTCTTAAGGAAAGAATTGTTGAGTATCTAGAGGCCAGAGGGGCTCAGGACCCAAGGCAGCATGGATTCACAGCGGAAGGTCATGCCAGACAAATCTGATAGATTTCTTTGACTGGGTGACCAAAGTAGTAGATCAGGGAGGGGCTGTGGACATGGCCTACCTAGACTTTAGCAAGGCATTTGACACAGTCCCACACAAAAGATTAATATACAAGTTAGCCAGCCTGGGAGTGGGTCCCAAGATGACAGACTGGGTAAAGAATTGGCTGGAGAATAGGACACAGAGAGTAACAGTAAATGGAGTCCACTCTGAAGAAAGGGGGGTTACTAGTGGGGTACCGCAGGGTTCAGTATTAGGACTGGTCCTCTTCAATGTCTTTATAAGCGACATTGCAGAGGGACTGGAAAGAAAAGTATGTCTCTTTGCAGATGACACAAAGATCTGCAACAGAGTTGATGCACAAGGTGGGGTGGAAAGGATGAGAAGGGACTTGGCAAGGTTAGAGGAATGGTCAAATGTATGGCAGCTTAGATTCAATGCTAAGAAGTGCAAGGTAATGCACCTGGGAAACAAAAACCTAGGGGAAGAGTACACAATGGGGGGTGAGATACTAACAACAACAAAAATGGAAAGGGACCTGGGGGTAGTCATATCAGATGACCTAAAGGTGGGCAAGCAATGTGAGAGGGCAGCAAGGAGGGCTGGGGGGATACTGGGATGCATAGGGAGAGGCATCACCAGTAGAAAACAAGGTTGTTATCCCTCTGTACAGACAGTTGATGAGACCCCATCTGAGTACTGCATGCAGTTCTGGAGACCCAATCTCCGCAAGGACATAGACAGGATGGAGGCTGTTCAGAGGAGGGCAACTAAAATGGTGCAGGGTCTGCACCGGAAGACATATGAAGAGAGACTTAAGGAGCTGAATATGTATAGCCTCGAGGAAAGGAGGGAGAGGGGGGACATGATAGAAACTTTCAAGTATCTCAAGGGAATCAACAAAGTCCAAGAGGGTAGCATCTTTCAAAAAAAGAGGTGTGCAAGAACAAGAGGGCACAATTTGAAGATCGAAGGAGGGGTGGCTCAGAGGTAATTTAAGGAAGTATTTTTTCACAGAGAGGGTTGTGGATGCATGGAACGGCCTTCCGGAGGAGGTTGTGGAGTCAAAAACAGTGGTGGAATTCAAGCATGCATGGGACAGTCATAAGGCAATTCTAGGGGGTGGGGGTAGGAAGAAGTAAGCTGCTGGTTAACTAGGATCTGCAGCTTATCCATTAGGTAGGGAAATGGGCAGACTGCGTGGGCCAAGCGGTCCTTATCTGCTGTCAAAATCTATGTTTCTATGTTTCTGTCCAGTCTGTGGGTGTTTTTGTGCGTCTGGCAGTTGCCCGAAGCTTATCTCCTTTTGTTAGCGTAGACTTAATATCAGCATTGAACCAGGGGCAGGAAGTTTTTTTCACTCTATATGTTCTGACAGGTACATGGGAGTCTATGATACCTACAAGTATTGCATTAAAGCAGGCCAGTGGCTCAGTAACTGATGGGGCTAGGTAGAATTGTTGCCAATTAATGTCGCGCAGGTCAGCTGGGAAGTCTGCCGAGTTAAAGTGTCTGAATGACCTTTTAGCTATCATTTTACTTGGATTTAGCAATTTAGGAAGATTCCTGACACATACTACAATATTATGGTCACTCAGGGGGTTGTGCCAGACTGTTTCATGTGTGATTTTATGGGGTCTATTTGTCAGAATGACATCAGTTAGAGAACTAAGGGAGTGATTTGTGTGGCCTGGCCTAGTGGCATCTGAGAGTAGTTGTGAGAGTCCAAATTCATCACAGACCTTCTTGAGCAGTGCTGATTTGTTATTAAACCAGTCCATGTTTAGGTCACTTAGAATCAGTGTCTCATTAGTGCTGACATCTAGGAATTGACGAAAATGTAAGAAAATATTAAAGCCTGCAGAAGGAGGTCTATAACAACCAATAATGTTTAGTGATTCTGAGGTTGATATATTAGTTTTAACAGCTAAGCATTCAAATTGTTTAGGCTTGGAGCAGGAGTTAATGACAGAGACAGAGTATTTATCATTGATGTAGCTGGCCACCCCTCCACATCTAGTAATCCTGTCTACACGGAAGAGAGAATATGATGGAAGTAAAACAGCATGATCTGTAACATGGCCTTTTAACCATGTTTCTGTCGGGACTAGAACATCTGGCATAGTGTAGAAGACAAAATATTCCAAACAGAGGTGTGCACATAGAGAACAACTTCTACTTGCATGAAATAAAAGAAAGAAATATCCACACGAAAGATTTCCAAGTTGCTGAAAGTTTTTACTTGCCTTTCTCTCATGCACAGTATCACACAGGCAACAAAAAAAACTCTAGCGCCTCAACCCTCACGAGTCTTCAAAGGGGGGTGTTGTTAACAGGGAATCTATCTGCCTTTTTAACGTTAACTCATGAATATTAATTACTTGTAACATGACAGTACAAAACCAGTATTCAATATTGTTGTCCTCAATTTCTTACCGATAATTTTAATTATAAAATACTTTATTATAAATCATTTCTACTTATTACCAAAACCTTCATCATTTTACAAAATTCAGACACATACAAAAAATATTACAAAGTACAAGAAACAGCTCAGTGAATTTTTTCTGAATGCTGCATATGTTGAGCAGCATGAATTTTAATCCTTTGGTTGTAGTGAAATCCATGGGGGTTATAGACAGCGGTGCTGGAGCTGGATTTGGCTCCACATTGCCAGAGCATAGAAGGAGCAACAGAAGAACTTGAAGTAGCCAGAATCTAGAAAAGAGAGGGCACCTTATATGAGTAGAAGCATACTTACAATTTACAATTTAAAATGGGATCCCAATTCCTCTGAAGGGCTGAATGATAGTTCAACGTCGTAAGTAGGAGGAGAAAAGCCTTGAATTTAGTGGGGATGGTAGAGACCACTGAGAGTGATAGGGTATAAGTTGCATTGTTCCAAATTGGGTGGGGATTCTGGGTAAAGAACGGATTTGAAAATCTGATGCTAGAGGAGTTGTACTGAATGCTATGATTTCTGGCTGGCAATGCCAAGAAAGAAAGAAAGGAGGAAGAAGGTTACTTGGTACATTATAAAAATGAGGTAACAGCAACAGTTAGCAAGCCATGTGAATCTGAAGAGCTAGTGATAGCTGTGGCTAAGAGGAAGATCTGAGGACCCTATGAGGTTGTAAGGTTTACTAATACAAAGAAGCCAATGGGTGGATGCAGGTAGATGGGCGGAGTTTTAGTGCATTTAAAAGAGGTCGGGGGTGAGAGTGGCCCAAAAAATCAAGTAAGAAGACAAGTTCAATTTAGAAATGAGCACCAGCTAAGCACAGAAGTCAGTACAGTTCAATAAAGAGCTGCTCCCAGTAATAAAAGGACCAATTAGTGTCCAAAAGCAGCCAGAGCGCACCAATGGGAGCAATGGCTTTGGAGCCTTTCAATCAGGCGGGAACCTACCTTGTTCAGATCTTTAGGCAGATGGGCTGGAAATGGTGACTGTGGCCGGCTATGCAGAGAGCCTTAGCCACAGTCGTAGATGGTAAGCCTGCTCAATGCACAGGAATTGGAAAGACAAAGAGATTACAGATACAGCTAGGTATAGTAAAGATCAGGGCTGAGACAGTGGGTGAGATGAGAGCAGGACAAAAGATTAGGTGGGACTACACAGGGAAATAGGTACTAAAAGGGGTGGAGAGCAAAGCGGGGAGAAATGGGGTGGGGGTAACTGATCTGAGGCACCAGAAAGAGCTACTCAGAGTCATAACAATGGAGGAGGAAGAGAGTGTGTGTGTGTGTGGGGGGGGGGGAGGAGTGAAAAATAGTCACAAAACATGCAGAAGAAAAAGCAATGAGAACTTGGCACAATACATTACTGGCTAACCACAGAATCAACTAGTTGGGTACAATTAAACATTGTTTAATAATAGTAAATCCCATAACAAACTGTTAAAAAGATAGTAAATCCCAAACAAACTACTCTGGATGCAGTACCCTAGACTTCAAGACAGGCAGTTGAAAAGTCAAGTAAGAGGACAAGTCCAATTTAGAAATGAGCGCGAGCTAAACACAGAAGTCAGTGCAGTCCAATGAAGAGCTGTTCCCAGTGCCAAAATGACCAATTAGTGTCCAAAAGCAGCCAGAGCTCACCAATGGGAGCAATGGCTTTGGAGCCCTTCAATCAGGTGGGAACCTACCTTGTTCAGATCTTTAGGCAGATGGGCTGGAAATGGTGACTGTGGCCGGCTATGCAGAGAGCCTTAGCCACAGTCGTAGATGGTGAGCCTGCTCAAGGTATAGAACTTGTTCAGATCTTCGGGCAGATGGTCTGGAAATGATGACTGTGACTGGCTGTGCAGAGAGCCTTAGCCACAGTCATAGATGGTGAGCCTGCTCAAGGCACAGAAACTGGAAATCAATGTCAGGGGTCTGCATGGAAAACAGAAGTTGATGTGGGTATGTGTTAAACATGTGTAGTCAGGGGCTTTGCCCCCCCCTGCACCCCCCTGTACTTG
Source organism: Neoceratodus forsteri (assembly GCA_016271365.2). Taxonomy (NCBI): domain Eukaryota; kingdom Metazoa; phylum Chordata; order Ceratodontiformes; family Ceratodontidae; genus Neoceratodus; species Neoceratodus forsteri. Next base: position 869,786,104 of record CM028130.1, read on the forward strand.
ATATAACCAACTCCGGGTGGGGGGCAGTCAGGGTGCTGGTGGATGTTCTTTTCACAGACAATAAAACCTTTCTCTCCCACATACCCTGCAATAGTTTTTAATGGAGGGCTTTTCCATGCACCCCCACCCCCGTGCCAATATAACCAACTCCAAGGGTGGGAACTCGAGGGGGGCGGACAAAGTCATGGTGCCAGAGGATGTTAGTTCCACAACTGACATTACAAAAAAAAACACACTTGCAGCTGCAATGGTTTGGACTTGAACCACAGTCAGCTTGAGCTGCACTGACTCTCAGAGGCTGTCACACTAGCCTCTGAGCCACTACAGCAGTGGGTTCCATGTCAAATGAACAAATTTTATAGGGTGATTACAAACTGGGTGACTGCATTATAGCGACTAAATTTCAGGTGACTGTAAAGTGCAGAAACAGTCTTTTCAGCAATTATATTACACCTCCACCTGTAGATTATATGCAATATCATGCAGATATTCCAGATGTGTATGGGAAGAATACTCCTCTTCTACCTGTACCAGCTGTTCTGTAAAGTCACGGTATCACCTCTGACTGCTGCCATCTGCTGATAAACTCTGTCTCCATTGCAAGCCATGTGCCCCCCAGGAACCCACCCACCTTTATCCCACAGGTGCATCCATATTACGCAGGGGGGCTCTGCCCCCCTGCACCCCCCAATGGGGAGCTGCACCCCTAGACCCCCTCTATCTCATAGATTCCTACTCCACGAGACACTTGGACACTGGGGGGTAGGCTATAATACTGGTAACCATAATTTTCAGTCGCTCAATTGGATGAGTTGCTGTAACTGCATAGTCACCCAGTTTGCAGTCACTATTATTCATTCGCCCATATTACGTTGCCCAAATTCCCGTTCTCAGTTGACTTGCTACCAAGCAGTGCAGCTCTCAGGCTGACAGCCATGGGTCTTGACTTCTTGATGTGAGTAATCACAGCTACAGGTACAGCACTGTAATGTACCACACTGTTATTCTCCTGTAGCTGTATTTGCTCACGCTCTTTTTCCTGCGCATTTTTTACTACATTCATATTGCTTCACGGTATTGACTGGCTACTAGTTGGACACCTGCTTTTTCATGTTATTTAGGATTGCTGACTAATTTCAAACTGAATAACTTTATGGTTGAAAGTGAGTTGATGTGCAATATATTGAATAAAAAAAAAAAAGCATTTGTCAATGCCGAATGTTTGCTTGCTGGCATTAGCAGTGGAAGTGGAAGAGTTAGACAGATGCAGTATAGGAATGGCAGTGAAGTATTGAACTGATGCCAACTCCACCCTCACCTGCAGAGATGGACAGGCATTGGGGTGTGCCTTTGGGTCGTCACCCGTAATGGTCACAACATTTCACCTCACCCTACTCTGCAGACACTGACAAGTGTTGAAATGTGCTTTGTGGTGTTTGGGCTTTACACTCCCCTAATTCCATAAGGAAATATACTGAAATGGGTGCAGTATAAGGGGAATGGGGTGAACTCTGGGGCCAAAGAGTCCAAGGTGCACCTCGATGCCTGTCACTGACTGCAGGGTGGGGGTGGCATGGCATAAGCATTACTGTCGACAATCCCAAGTCACACCCCTGATGCCTGTCAGTCCCTACAGGGTAGGACGTTATGGTCAGAAACCCTAACACCCTGGGCATTTCTTGGTATTTTTACTCCAAGTTTTCAACATGTGCTTTTTGTGACCCAACCACATGAACAGTGACACTTTCAGTTTGTTAGCCGAAAGGTGATTTTGCACAGCAGCTGTGCCATTTGGCCCACAGGTGCGAAAATACATTTTGAATAGGATGTGAAAAATGACAGCTGTACTGTTCATAAGGAGGTGTAAAAAAAATGGCAATGTTGAAAATCTGGAGTAAAAATAGTTAAAAAAGGAAGTCACATGCGTGTGTAGAAACTGCGCAATGCACACCCGTAATGTAATTATTTTGGGGAATTTTTACACCAGATTTTCAGCATAGGCATTTTGGGACCTCTGCTCATGAACAGTGTCACTGTGATTTTCTTAATCTGTCCTGAACACTGATTTCCCACAGCGACCACACTATTCTGCGCCGGATGTGTGAAAACACATTTTGGCCAGGATGTGAAAAATGACAGCTGTAGTGTTCATAAGGAGGTGTGAAAAAATGCCAATGTTGAAAATATGGAGTGAAAATATTACACATTTGTGAAGTTATGAGGGTGCGTGGAAACTGCGCAATGCACACTTGTAACTCAGTCATTTTATGGACTTTTGTCACACCAGGCTTAAGCCCCATCTGCTGACCTCAAGCGCATTCCACTGTCATGGCACTTAAAGCTCCTAAGGTACTCCCCTCCTCTCCAACTCCTGTCTCCTAGATTGACCTCCCTACTACCTGCCTTATACAGACTGCTCGCCAGAGGCCACGTGTAACCCCTGAATAAACTACATGCAAAGTACTACCAATTGCTTACATGTCATGATGATAACCATGCCTGTACCCATGCCTGCATCCACTGCTTTTCTTTTACCATGCCTGTAAGCCATGCCTGTATCCACTGCTTTTCTTTTACCATGCCTGTAACCATGCCTGTATCCACTATTTTTCTTTACTGTAACCACCTCATGATGTAACTCACAATGCCTCAAATGTTCCTTATGTCCTTGTTCATTCTTATAACTTGTATTGTTATCCCAGGTCGCTTCTGAAAAAGGGACCTTCGGGGCTCAGTAGGCCTACCCGGTCACCAAAATTTAATAAATAAAATAAATCCATTTTCAACATATGCATTTTAAGACCCCTGCTCATGAACAGTGTCACTGTGATTTTCTTAATCTGTTCCAAACATTGATTTTGCACACCGACTGCATCAATGTGCGCTACATGTGCAAAAACACATTTCAGGTGAGATGTGAAAAATGACAGCTGTACTGTTCATAAGAAGGTGTGGTAAAATGGCAGTGTTGAAAATCTGGAGTAAAAATATTAAAAATTCTCGAAGTTCCAAGTGTGTGAAGAAACTGCACAATGCACGCTCATAACACAGTCATTTTTGGGAATTATTTCACCAAATTTTCAACATATGGTGTTTGGGGGGCTACCTCATGAACTGTGACACTGTCATTTCATTAATCAGTCCCTATAGGTGGTTCCATGCAGTGACTGCAAAATCACCTTTTGCGACCGAATAACAAAATGACAGTGGCTGAGTTCATGAGGAGGGGTCCCAAGATCCCCATGTTGAAAATTTACTGGAAAAATTCCCAAAAATGGCTGAGATATCCACCTAAGTTTAAAAAACCTTTACATCATTATACAGCTTACTGGCATTTCTTCAGTTCACGGTCAGCTTTGAAGAGTGCAGTCGTGTTCCCACTCCACCGAAGATTGTCGCTCTGGAGGTAAGTATGGGGTGAAGGGGTGTGGGGAGATGGGGTGCCAGAGGGTGGGTGCGGGTTGGGGAGAGGCGCATGAGAGACCACGAGGGACTGTTTTCTGTTTTTACAGATGACATCAATGTAGGACACTTTGGACACGCTGGGGTGGGGTCCTAGCATGCTGGCACACCTGGGTGTTTCTTTTGGAAGGGGCTGGAGCCGACAGGAATTGGACACCCCCAGCCCTGATAGTCATACAGTGGGTGGGGGGAGTGCATAAGGACATTGGGGTGGGCTCCCAGCATGTTACCTGGGTATTTGTTGGGGGGAATGGAGCCGACGGGGATTGGGCACCCCCGGCCATACAGTGTGCTGTGGGGGATGCATGAGCCGAGGGGGACTGGACAACCCCTCGGCACACAACAAAAGGGGGGTGCATCATGCTGACGGGGATTGGGCTACCCTGTTGGCAAATGAACTGGGAAGGATGCATGTCGACAGGGGGATTGAGCACCCCGGTCAGCTTTAACCGACTGGGAGAGGTGGGCGGCAGCTATCCGTCAGTTCGTGGGGACTGTGAGAGGCTGATGGAGAATCCATAGCCTGTTTATTGAAAGGGGACACCAGACAATGCAGCTGTAATTGGCTGCTGCAGTCAGGGACCACCCGCCAACCTCCATCCTGTGCCACCACCTGGCCCTCCAGCACAATTCTGGATGGGAGTCACTGCACGGGAGGAAGGTAACCCTCTCCTTCCCAGTCCTACCACAAGGGGCAATCCATGGGGGGACTTTAGATTCAGCAGTCTGAGGGAGGTAAGTGCCAGATGGAAGAGGCTGGGACAGAGCTGAGAGCCTACCTGCATTGACCGCAAAGGTAAAAAGCTTTATGGAAAGTACTACAGTATCTGTAACCTTAATTCACACACACACACACACACACACACACACACACACACAATGTAAAGGGCACAGCCAAACCACTACATGGGGCAGTGTGGGTAATATGTAGATGGTCTCTTCAGGGGTGTAGCCAGAAATTTCCAGTTTGTACACGCAGTCTCCAACAGTTACACCCACCTCAATAAAATACGTACACATACTCTCCAAATGGTACCCCCTTCCAAACAAGTCAGATTGTTGTGAGATGAATCTTCTAATCTCTAAAGAGGTTATATATGTATCTGTTTCCTAAACAACAGATGTTTGAACTGAGGAACTCCTCAATTGCCTACACTAACCCAAATACTACAGGTTTGAATAAAAATGGTAAAAAGGCATATGGTTTGAGACAGGCACGCAACAAAACTATACTCAAATGTGTACAGTGAGTATGCATGCCTACACCCTTAGGTCTCTTACCTGGGTGCTATGGAGCCAGAAGTAACGGACTTGAAGGGATGAAGTCCATCAGACCTGTGAACTAAAATGTAGGAAAGTGGTCACAAAGGATCCATAGTTCTTTGGGAGTAAATATGAAGGATAGGACAGGTTAGATGTAGAATAATACTTATCTGATGGGAAGCAGTCAGCATCATGGGAGGCAGTATAGCGCAGTGGGTTAAGGCTCTGAGCTGCAGATCTAGAGACCTGGCATACTGTGAGATCCTGAGCAAGTCACTTAACTTCTTTGTGCTCCCAGGTCGCATCTGGAAACAAGCTTTGGCTTAGTGTTCTACTCCTGGTTAAACAATGTTCCCCTTCATGCCAGACCTGTTAAAGGAAAGAGAAAAATACAGTAGCTAGTGCAGAGACAGAGAGCAGAGAGATACAAAAGGGGAATAAGACAACATAGAAATTTAAGAAAGCAGCTTTAGAAAAAAAGTTACAGTTAAGGCAAATTAGGAAGCCAGAGATATAAGGAAAGAAATAAAAATGAAACTAAGAGGAAAAGAGAAGAGACAGCCATTCCATTGGCGCAGCGGTTGGATTTCCACTTGCGGTGCTGGCAACCCAGTTCCCGGGTTGTCGGAGGGCCAGCCGGGGGGAGAAGGATGGAGCATCTGACAACTACTCTCTTTCTCCGGAGGGGAAGGTGGGGCGAGTGTCCGGTGCTTGATGGACCCCTGCTGGAGGCCGGGGCACCACAACTACTGGCACCTGTATGTTTTGGGGGGTGGGGCAGATGCTGGATGTCACTGCACATCCCTGCCCCAGGAAAAAAGGGAGGAAATCTTCTACCAGCCACTCACTCAGGATGAAACCACCCCAGCATTTAGCCTTGATGGCTTTCCGCAGCATCATGGAATAAGTCCCAGTTCCATGGAGCCACCGATGCCCCGAACCCTGCTCTTGGGGGGGAAGCCAGGGAGGCAGTGCCAGCTACTGCAGACACCTTTCCCATCAGAGACAGGCATGACATGGTGCCGTGTCCCGGGCAAGCCAGGGAGTATCCGTGGTGGCTGCTGTAGGACAGCAAGGCAGGTCACTGGTGCAGCAGCTGAGGGGAACAGCAACCTGTGGCCAAAAAGTATACTAAATAAAAAAAAAAAAAAAGAAAAGGGAAGAAGAAAAAGTTTTGTTGTCATGGGGGAGCACTCAGAAAAACCACCGACTGCCTCCTAGATAGCCTATTTGCTAGTAATTATAAGTAATAGTCTGAAAAGGGGAGTGGGTAGTGGGAAAACTTTGGGCTAGTGGCCCAGCTCAATTAAAATTATTTATTATTGATGATCCAAGGGCTAGAGGTGTGTCCCAGGGAGTTAAAGATTTGTATAATACCCTGGTGGACTACTGGGCTAGTTTTCCTAGTGGACAATGTATTAAAACAAAGAATCTTTTCCCTGGCGTGTAGTGTTGGGGGGGAAGGGGCCAATAGGTCCCAATGCTGTTCCACATTTTAGCTCTTCAAAGCCCTCTGTTCCAAACTGAGAGGATCGTCCCACATTCAATGTTAGAAATTTGATGCAAAGATCCCTAGCAATGAATCTGAAAAATGTATTATTATAGTAACAGCACACTGTGTGCATTTCACTCACATATCTACAATGTGCTGCATGTTAGTGTCCCACATTTTGCCAACTTGTATAACATTTAATGTCATGATGTTCCATGATCTGGGGGTGATATGTTTCCAGGATATGTTGAGATAGTTTTGCTGCAGGCAGCGAGATGCACAGTGAGGTGGACAAGCTATGAGTAATGCCACGGTTAACAGGTGGCAGCTTTCTACTCCCAGGCCATACGGAGCTCAGGCTGTGGCCTGCTCCATGCAGGTGGGAGCTAGGGGGATGGGATTCCATGTAGAGGCCAGTGTCTCCCTTCACCCTTGCGAGCTGAGCTGCTGCTCCGATGGCTACAGGGTTTAGGAGCAAGAGAGACAGCGGGAGTTCCTATACAGTGAGCCACACTAGTGGCTGCTCCAAGCTCCAACCAAGGAGCAGAAGACATCAGAAACTAGCCCCATGAGGGTTTCTGAAACACGTCTGGGGGGGACTAAGTTTAAAGTGTCTGACTGGGTTTTCTTTACATAAATAATTCCTCAGATGCAGTAACAGGTGAGGAGCAAGAGAAACTGCACTGCATGTAATTGTTGGTCCCGCTGGAGGGGTTTACCATGGGGGGGGGGTGATGAGACTGTGTGGGCTGAGTATGGTAAGCTGCCTGGCACTTTTGCAAGTGTACTTGTCAACCACATCAAAGGCTTTGACTTCCTTCACTACAGTGTTGTAGATTAGTTCCCTGTATCCCTAGCTGTCACTGTGAGTTCCTAAGCTCTTTTCCCCCCACCTCCTGCCATCAAAAAAAAAAAAAAAACATACACCAGTGGAACTCTAGGGAAGCATAGTCCAAGGAGGAAAGAGAGAATGCAGTCACCAGTACTTGTGGTTGTCTCTGCTTGATGTTCCCTGACAGAAAGTGCAGCTGAGACATGGGGAAAAGCAGCAACACTCGAGACATTCACTCTCGCCAAACCAAAACAGAGACCCTACTGAGACCGCAGCAAAACATGCATGCTTAGATGCACACTCACTGGGACATTAACACCCAGACAATGCAGCTGTAATTGGCTACTGCAGTCAGGGACCACCCCACAGCAAAAACAGCTGATTGCGTAGTGACGTGATGCTCCCTGATTGCAGCAGCTCACTTTCTTTGATGTAGTGGCCTGCTAATTAACTGCCTGTCATTGACAGTATGCTCTTCTATTTGCATGGCAGAGACCAGCCCAAAAACAGACTGCTGACATTGGCCACAACACTGCCACACCTCCACAAGCCGCTTGTGAAGAAAGCTGATGCAATGTGCTTTTTGCACATGTGTGCAAGCAAACACAAAAAGAAAGATCCTTTTCCTTACAATTTCAAAGTTTGACCTTGTCAAAGAAACTACTTTTAGAAAGATCTGTCTTTTGAACCATTGTTTTTAAAAGTGGATAATGGTATAGCCTAGAGGTTGCAGTAGTGAGCTGTGAATGAGCTTGGTACATTCAGCAGACCTGGGTTTGTTTCACACAACCTCCACTTGCATTCTGTGTGACCATGAGCAAGTCACTTGACCATCCCAGTGCTTCCATGTTGCCCCTGGAAATAGGCACTTGTGCCTAGTGGGCCTTACCCAGTCACTAAAGAATAAAAAAAAAATTTATGTCTGGAGTCAGGGCAGTATGGATAAGTAGTGTTGCTACACTTTCAGTGTATTGAAGTACTGAAAATTCCCATTTACTTATCAATTAATTACTTTATTACTGTGTTGATTTGTATCACTGTGTATCAATACACTGAAAGTGTATCCTTGTGATATAATTATATCATACTTACTCCAAGCTTTCATTAAAAAATTAAGTTGCTGTCCTTTGCTGTTCAAAAGTTAACCCTTTGTAGTACAGTTATCTTCAGACAGGTCTATCTTTGAAACTGTTAAGCTACAAGCTTTTTTTTTTTCAAATAAAAGATATTACAGTAAGTTGATAAAGATCAATTTTATTGATAGACTTTCAAATCTATTAATAAACACCAGTATAGTAAAGAAACCATTTAGATTAATTTTACTGATATATCTTCAAACATATTGATAAACATCAATATAGTAAAAAAAAAATTAATTATCAATATGGTAAAAGTGCATGTAGTAAGAAATAACTACAGTATAATGTGCTGATACTGTGAAAGTGCATTGTTTCAATATACCGATACACTGGATATGTATTGATCTAACTCCAGGTTTTCACTATGGAAAAAAAAAGTTTGTAGCCCTTATGGTTCCAACATACAGTAACCCGTTTTACAGAAAGTGTCTTTAGAAAGGGTAAACCTTAGAACTGTTAAGACTAGACTCTTTTTGTGATTAAACTTTGTAGTTAAGCCACTAAAGATTCATATTGCCGATACACTTTCAATGTATTAATGCAAATCAATACATCTATATAGTAAAAAAAAAATTAATATCTCAGTATAGTAAAAGTGCATATTTTCAGTATAGAATGTATTCAGTAAGAATCTACTGAGAGGATGCATATGTATTGACCTGACTGCAATTGTTCTTTAAAAATATAAAACAAAATAAGTTCCAATCCCCCTAAAGATTCAAAAGTAAGGACATTTTGAAGAAATGACCTTTACAAAGGGCTACATTTGGACTTGTTAGTTCTAAAAATATATTTTTTTCTTTTTTACAAAAAAAAGCTTGGAATTGGATTAATATCACTTAATTCTATCAATACATTGTCAATATACTAATACATATCAACACATGTCAGTATATTTAAAAAATCTTAATATGGTAAAAGTGCATTTTTCCAGAAAGTTAATGCACTGGAAATATACTAACAGGGTGTAATTACAAAAAGTAAGTTAGGTCACTAGCACTTATGGTTCACAAGATAGCCCATTTTAAAGAAATTTTCTTTAGAAACAGCTACCTTAAGAACCATTAAGGCTAGAAACTTCATGTTTCTTTTTATATGAAAGCTTAGATCAGTGTGGATTGATAAATTCATACATTCTGTTTGAACACTTTGTATTGATATACTAGAAATGTAGCAACAGACTTTTTTAATTACACTATTTAGCTTTTTTTTTTATTTTTGGTTTGTGAAGTAGCAAAACAAATAACAATGGCATTTGTTTTCTTTTGAAACTGTATTTAAAGTAATCTAATCATGTTATATAAAATCCTCATTGCATTTTGGATGACCCTTAAAATCTTTACATCCTTTTGCAGGCATAGGAAGATAATAAATGAACTGCATGGTAATATATTGAGGCAAATATTAAAATTGAATTTCAATATTTAAGAGTTTCCATGAAAAGTATATAATACAGCAGGTATAGTTACCGAGAATTCATTAAAAGGTACATAAACCTTTTTTTTTTTTTACAATTTTAACATAATTGAAAATGTGGGCACATGTTAGTCTGTGTAATAGCCCCAGTGTACTGTTGCATGTGTTTGTTTTGAAACAATTTTATTTTTTTCACCCATTTAGGGACCCTTGTAAAAGCTGCTGTTTTTCAATCTGCTATCCCTTTTTTGTTTGCTTGCCATAGGCAATGCAAACATATCAGTGTGAGATTTGGGGTTTGGGGAGTTTGGCACTGCCTCATCCACTCAGAGTTACATCATGGTCTTGTAAATTTTTAGCTAGTCAGAGAGGGGTACATTAATTTTCAAGCATTTTATTTTTGCAATTAATATTTTATTTATTTGTTTTTGGCTGTCAGGTAAGTACATAGGGTAATAGTACCCATTTACATGAATGACCCAGGCAGTAAAAAAAAAACTCTATTCATTTTACCAGGTATGGAGAACTGGCACAGGTACAAAACAGCAGTTCACAGCAACTGCTTACAGTATGAAACAACAATGCCAAAGTGCAGATACGTAGGAACAGCACTTCCCAATAAATACATGCATATGATATGATACACAGTATTGTGCAACTCGAGTTTCAACAGTTGTGCAAAGCAGTTACAGGTGGATTGTTCAAGTAGATACATTTTCAGTTTCAGTTTCAAGGCACTGCATGGCTTAAAGTTTTTAATGTGTGAAGGTAATGCATTCCAGACCTGTGCTGCAACACAGCCAAATGATTTTTGCTTCATACTAGATTTTTACAGATGTAGCCCTGAGTGGCATAACACATGAGGTAATTCCTGTCGTATATCATCCAAGTTTCTTCAACTATTTGTCATGTGAGTTCAATATCTGATTGTTTAATTACTTATCAGTTCTGGAACCTGGTGACATCAGTTGACTGGATGTTCTCTATAGAAAGCTTCACTGCATGCTCAATCAATCAATCAATCAATCAAGTCTTTATTTAACCAGGCGTTCATCGTTGAGCAGAAGCTCATTTGCAAGATGGACCTGGGTGGAGCATGAACAATTGTATATACAGGTCAACACAGATATTTACAAGGCAATACAGATAATACTCTTTACAGAGAGGAAGAAAAAGAAGTTCATATGTACATAGAATTATACAGATATTGTACAGATTACACGGTATTTACATACATAGAAGTGTCTATAGGAAGATAAAGCATGTTATCTAAGGTTGCAGGAGGAAGTAACGGAAGAAAAAAATAAAAATAAAAATATACACCAGGTAGAGGTGAAGGTAGGGAAGAGAGGAGGGAAGTAGGGGAGAAAGGCTAGGAGGCACGGTGCACAGAAAGGAGTTGGTAAAGCTGGATGTAGAAGGTGGATGGAGAAAGGAGTATGTGTGAGCCCGGGATTGAATGCTATAAAGCAGGGGCATGGTAGGATGTCACAACCCAGGGTAGTGAGCTCCTATCTGAGGTTGGGAAAGGAAGAATAAGGGGATGGATGGGCCTAGTGTTGATAAGACAGGGGGATAAGAGAGGGAACAATTAGGCTGGTGAGGAGCAAGCTGGGGGGGTCAGTACTTAAAATTGGGTCTAGGCGTGGCTATATACCAGTGCAGACACCGGTACTGGGTCTGAGTGGGTGAAGCAGTTACATACTTCTCTGATTGTATGGAAATAAAGCATCTTGGCTTATTTATACCGATTAGGTCGTAATTTGAGGTTTTTGTAGATCGTTCCATAAGGTGGGTATGCAAGCTTATGGCTGCCCTGCCAGAGCCCGGATTTTGCTTTGGGTACTTTATGTAATAGCTGAGTAACTTCAACGCATATTTCCCAATTATACTCAGGGAAGACAGCAGGAGATATAGTAAGGCAGCTTGTTAGAGATGGCTCTATGGGTCAGAGGCGTTCTGTGGTGCCTGAACTTTAGTGATGTCCATCCCTGCCGCATATAGGGTGCAGTGATGTGTGTAGAAGGGGAGTCCGTTATAAACCTCAGTGCTCGATGGTAGAGTGTGTCCAGTTTAGCCATGTAAGAGTTGGGGCATTGGCTGTGAGGAAGTCAGCGTAATCAACCAATGATAGGAAACTGGATTGGACCAGTTGTTTCTTGGCATTTCTGGTGAGAAATTGGCTGATTCTAAAAAACAGTCCAAGCCTTTGCCGCAGTCATTTTAGCAAGTCCTCGATATGTTCAATGAAGGAGAGTCTTTGGTCTATCAAACTCCCAGATACTTGAATTTTGTAACAAATTCTAGTTTTCACCTAGAACTGTGGTAATTGGGGAACTGTCCCACTGGACACAGGGTTAGCTATGCGGATAAAGGAGAGAGGACCATCACTTTAGTTTTTTGGCATTAAGGAGTAGCTTTTGTTGGAGGGTTGGCTTTGCAAAGGTTGAATTCTGACTGTAGGTCATTGCAGGCAGCTTCAGGTGTTAGGCGACTCACGTGAGAACTGTATCATCTGCAAACAGATGGATGTTGGCTTCTTTATACAGTAGTCGATGTTATTAATGTAGATTGCGAAAAGTAGGGCCTAATATAGAACCTTGAGGTACCCTCTTTGCAGAGTTTTAAGGGGACAGGCCTCCTTGACTTTAACTTGTTGAAGCGCCCTGTAAGATAGTCAGTGAACCAACGAGAGGAGGGTCCACACCTATGGTTTGAAGGGCGGAGAGGAGCAGACTATGGTCGATGGTGTCAAAAGCCTTGCTTAGATCAAGGAAACAGCACAAATAAAGTTTTTGCTCCAAGATTACGCTGCCAGTCATTAGTAACTTGGCGAGGGCTGAGATAGTGCTATGTTTAGCTCTGAATCCGGACTGCATAGGATTTAGCAGTTCCCTAGACTCAAGGTGAGTCCTCAGCTGTGCATTTACAATTTTCTCTAGGAGCTTGGACAGGACCAGAAGGAGGGAAATTGGCCTGTAGTTATTGAGATCGCCACGGTCACCTGATTTGAACAGTGGTATGACATGTGCTGTCTTCCATATAGGTGGTAAGGTGCCCTGAGACAGGGATAAGTTAAAAAGGTGGGTGACGGTATTGCTAGTACGTGGTAGGCAATTTTAGGAAGTATGGGTCAAGGAGTCGCCCAGCACTTTTTCTAGTATCCAACTGAAGCAAGAGGTCCTCTACCTCTTTCAGTGTGGCAGGTTGAAGTGAGAAAGGCGGCGAAGCTATCGGAGTTTCAGGCAGTTGGCTGGCAGTCTGGGAGCGAAGTATGTTTGCAAGGGAGTTATCAAATGCCATGCCTGCAGTAGCAAAGTGGTTATTGAATGCGTCAAGTATATCCATCTTTTCGGTTATAGTCAAGTTGCCAGAGATAATCTTGGTCGGGAGTGAATTCCCTGGGGAGTGGCCTAGCAGATCACTGATTGTGTTCCAGAGCTTGATTGGGCTCTTCGTGGCAGAGTCGAGTTCGGATGGTGGCCTTCGATTCTCTGATTGTTTTGGTACATAAGTTTCGTAGTCTCCTGAACTGGTTCCAGTCCTCTGCAGTGTTCAGTCTGCATGCTTTTTTCCAGAGCTTATCTCTTTCTAGAAGCAAGGACTTGATCTGGGGGGTGAACCATTTACAGGTTTTGGTCCTAGTTCGAACTTTAATAAGGGGAGCATACTTATTAAGGGCCCTTGATAGAATGTTGTGGAAGATATTGTAAGCTGACGTGTCGTTTTGGCCAGGTAGAAATCTTGCCACTCAGGGAGTACTTAGCTTCGTTTAGCGCATGTTCATTGAAGTTGCGCCTAGATCTCTTCATAGAGAACTTGCTGATGGGTGCTGGGTTGTTGGTGGATCTTACTCCCAATAAAACAATGGTCGCTGGCGCCTGAGAAGAAGACATCAGCGTGGGAGAAGAGATGAGGTTTGCTCACCATTAGCACATCAAAAGTGTACTTTACTGGGGTTCTTCATGTTTGGGCGTGTTGGTTCAGTAATAAGTTGCGTCAGCCCATATTCATCACAGAAGGATGCAAGGGGCAGCTGTGTTAGAAACCAGTCAAAGTTGAGGTCTCCTAAAATAATAGTTTCTGGCAGCCCCTGTCCCAACTTGTCCTTAGATATGACACAAGCTGTAGGCCAGCAGGCGGTGGTCTGTAGCATCCTATTACACAGAGTGCAGTAGTCTGTGTAATTTCCACTTTAATTAGGCATTCAAATTCGCTGGCGACAGATGCCGAGGATAAGCAGGAGGCAGAAAATTTGTCTTTAACGTGAATAGCTACCCCTCCTCCTCTGGCATGCCTATCAGCTCTGAACAAGGCATAGTTGGGTATGTTTACTTCTCTATCAGTGGTGCTGGGTCTAAGCCAAGTTTGAAATCACAAGTATGTCAGGAGAGGTATGATTTACCCAGGTTTGTATTAAGGTTATCTTTTAAGGAGGCTACATACGTTAATATGCAAGAAGCTTATTCCTTTTTAAATTTGCTAGTTCTGCTGGCAAAGCAATAGCTTCTGGGGGCCAGGGTTGAGTTCTCGTTGCCTGAACAAAGCAGGAGGATAAGTAGGATTTTCTAGGCGCTAATTATAAGCTTGTAATTCCTGCCTTTCTCCCGTCTAGTAGATCTGATGTTTTTAGGGACTGGAAAGTAGCCACCATAGAAGAGCTGATCTGTTGTAGCAATTACCCCTACCACAATAGAGGGAGGAGATAGAAGTCTGCATGGTGGGAGGTGGGCCTTGTGGTGGGGAGTGTTATAAGTACTACTGGTATGTGTGGTCCAAGAGCAGGTTCGAGTACTGGTACTTGGAATCATGGAGGCAATTAAAGATAAGTTGCCATGTGGTATACAGCACAAGGTGCCGTTGTAGACCAAACATGATGGTAGTTCAGGTTTCCAATGCTGGGCAGCTGGTATCAGCAGAAGAAGGGGCAGTAAAAGGAGCCATATAGGGCCCGACATGATGGTACCTCAAAAGGAGCCATAATTAGCCAGGGGCCAGTGGGGTTGCTGGATTAATGCAGCTTATCAGTAGCTTTCCATCCAGGTCGATCCCAAATTTGATAGCATTAAAGATATTTAGTGGTGAAGGCACAGCCAAGGAGAGCCTATGCATTTAGTAAGGCGAGGCCCTGAGAGTTGGATCCCGTAGGCTGGATAGAGAAGAGGGGGATCACGAGCTAAGTCTCTATTGGTGGGGCACTGCGCCAGGGGACGTGGACTAATATTTTGGCAGGAGCTACTGTATTTAATAATCAGCGGAGGTGGGGGAGTGGGGTGGTCAAAAAAGTTGCGGCAGTTGCCGTACCTTGTAGGGCCTTGGGTCCATGTCTGTGGTCTCGAGCATCGGCTAGAGGGGTGCCAACCACCTGGTAGCCGGGAATCCCGCGGCTTAGGAGCTGGGAGCCTGGGCGACAGTTTCTCGGCTGAGGGAGAGAAGGAGAGTGAGGGTTAATAAAGTGGATTCACATAAAGGGTTAGACAGAACAGTGGGGAGTCCAAAATTTGCAGAACAAAAGGACGTGTATGGTACCAGCAATGCCAAAAGAGGTAGTGACGAGTAGTAGTAGGTGGTTGCACCCCAAGGTAGTTTGTTTGGTGTTGCTGGCCTGCTTAACTGCAAGCTGGTTTATAGTTGAAAGGGTATATAGTCAAATTAGGGTGAGGTCCCTAACAATAGGGCAGGTAGAGCAGTAATTGAGAGGAGTTAGATGGAGTGGCTGGAGAAAAGGTTGAGAGGAAATGTGGGATCCTGTGGGTGGGACTGCTTTAAAAAGGGGCGGTAAGAAAGTGGGTCAAGTCAGGTATTGAAGACAGGGAGGCCAATAGCATGAAAATGTGCAGCAGTGGAGTGACCAATCTGCTGCTAGGCTGAGGAAGGGGTGGAGTAAGGGTCTATTTAATACTGTGAGGAGGAGGGGGGGGTGGGCGAAAAAATTCAGTCCAGAACAAAGCACAGAAAGAGATTTCCCTGAGACCAGGAAGCACCAGGCATTGGAAAATCAGCCAAGGAGTACAGCTGCCAGTCAGTGCCTGGTTCCTCCACTGGGCAGCCAGTCAAAACAGTGGCATTCAAAACCACGAGCTCGGAGGTCCGGTGCGTACCTGAATCTGTCCGGGGGTCAGTCGGGTGGTCTGTTAGCTGTGGCCTGCTCGGAGAGAGCCAAGGCCACAGGAGCAGCTTGGGAAGTCCACAGATGGGCTGTCTGAATCTGTCCAGGGGTCAGTTGGGTGGTCTGTTAGCTGTGGCCTGCTTGGAGAGAGCCAAGGCCACAGGAGCAGCTTGGGAAGCCCACAGATGGGCTGTCTGAATCTGTCCAGGGGGTCAGTCGGTGGTCTGTTAGCTGTGGCCTGCTCAGAGAGGCCAAGGCCACAGGAACAAGCAGGAAGCCCACAGATGGGCTGTCTGAATCTGTCAGGGTCAGTCAGGTGGTCTGTTAGCTGTGGCCTGCTCAGAGAGGCCAAGGCCACAGGGCAACAGGAAGCCCACAGATGGGCTGTCTGAATCTGTCCGGGGTCAGTCAGGTGGTCTGTTAGCTGTGGCCTGCTCGGAGAGAGCCAAGGCCACAGGAGCAGCTTGGGAAGCCCACAGATGGGCTGTCTGAATCTGTCCGGGGGTCAGTCGGGTGGTCTGTTAGCTGTGGCCTGCTCGGAGAGAGCCAAAGCCACAGGAGCAGCTTGGGAAGCCCACAGATGCTACAGTTCAAAAAATGAGAACACTGGTTCCTCAAAGAGAAAAATGATATGTTGACTTCAGCTGATGAAAAATGTAATTTTTATTTTATAATGGCAAACAGGAAACCAAACACCCCAGTCTTTTGCTACAATTATGTGTATTTTATCAAAGGATGTCTGCCCCATTAAAAGTGACAGTACAAATAAAGACAAGGACAAACATAAATGTTAAAAAAGAGACACCATAAAAGTGAAACCTCACATATGGACAAAATTCCTAGATTCCCTCAATGAACAATATATAGCACACTGTAAGATGTACTGTATTTTGCTACTTATGGTTTTGTGCATCCCTAATTAAATTCTACTTTGCCATGAGACTAGCTCCCCTTTCTTCAAAGAATGCTCAGACAGCTGTTCTTGTACAATGGTGGTTGACTATGGCTTTATTATACAAATCTTTTCACACTCACACTCACTGTAATACTTTAATTTCTTGATTAGCAAAACATATCTTTATTTACACGTTTAATTTCTTCTCATCTTCTAGTATACCCACTGTAGAACAAGTCATCATCTTCCAACATGTCGCTGTAAAAAAGGTCATGTTCATCCCTTTATGCTCTTGCTGGTCAGGCCATGCTAATGTAAATTGGGTCATGTCTGGATGTCCAGTGTAAATGTGGTCATGCCCTGTTGGTGGGCTACCCACTGTACCTGGGTCACCACCTTTGTGCCATCCCCCTTGTTGTAAATTTGGAACCTATTAACCTTATTTATCCTATCCTGTTTCTTGCCACTTAAGCATGCAGGGTGGGAAGTTGGATGACTTCTTCATAGCTGGGAACAAATAAGATCCATTTATGCTTCCATTGCCTTAAATCCTCTTGTAAAATGGGTAAATTAAATCTAGTATCTTAATTGGACAAAATTAGCTAGGTGACCATGCATAAATCCCCAATAAATGCACTGTCATCCTGGTACCTAGCCCTATCACAAATCACTTCACCGATAGCAAGTGAACATCCTTTTAAAAAAAATGTTGGCAGACATTTTTTGCTTCTTGGTAAAAGCCAATTGAATATCTAATGTACACTCCCCCCCACCCCCATATGAATGTCTGATGTACATTCTCCCTTCTCTATATACACACACGCACACACACACACAATGTACTTTTTCAGTTCACCTCATTTTTAGTTCGTAGTTCCTCAACGCAGCTCATCTGCTTCCTCTGTTGAACACTGAGTGACACAACTAATCTTACACGAGTCTCTCTTGCTGTACCATGCAGTGATCAACTCTCTCAGCCACACTCTGATGTGGGCAAAAGAAATCGCCTTTCTTCCCCCATCCTATTGTTAACTTGTACCGTGGCTCAACGTACATCTTTTTCTCTTTTTTTTTTTAAATCATAGCAAAGTCACAGTGGTAGAAATCTCTACAGAGCAGAAAGTGAGCCATACTGCTGTGTGTGAAAGAAAGTGAGCCATAGTAACAAGTTAAGGAGTTAGTATGCTAAATTACTGTTTATTTTTATAAGTTAGGTTGTAGATGGGCATATCAGCATCAGCAGGAGGGAAGACTAAATGTGCTTTTTTCTTTCTGTATTGTAGTGTAGCCAAGAGTGAGTGAGTGAGAGACAGACATGTGAATGAACGTTTAGAAGCTGTGAAGTACATATGAAATAGGGACTTTCAGAAACAAACAGATACAACAATAACATCTTCATTTTTCTCTGTTTAAAACATGATTCTGTGTATTGTTTTTAATGCTCAAAGGTAGTACCCATTTTCTAAGTGGAATAACCCACCATAGGGCATGAGTTTATTAAAAACTAATGCACATTCCTGGGTGCTCAAAGGCACTCAGCCTGCAGCCTTGTGCCTCACAGCACACCCAGGGCATGCATTAATTCTCAATAAAGCCATGCCCTGTCATGGGTTATTCCTTATTATTCCTGCCCTCCCAGCCAATCCTTTCCTTAGTGCATGTTGCCCACTAATAGGATCAGCCTGCATCTTTCAAAAACTTGGTTTTGCCTTCTCACCCACTGCCCCCCATGATCTACCCCTTCAAGTCTGGAAGCAAGATCACACTTTTAAACCTTACCACACATGCACATACTCTGCTCATCCATGTTGCTGCTTAGCCCATCCATGCACATCAGGTCACTCTCAGCAGACATGTCTTTGGGTGCTCTTGTGCACAGACCAGCTGTGCCTATTTTCTTTTTCTTGGTGGCCCCTCTTTACCCTGTGTTCTGCTCTAAGAAGGAGGCTATTCATCAGGACAAGGGGTCTGGTGCTCCCAAGAATCTGATGTTACCCCAACCAGTGGCAAAGCTTTTTATGCATGCAAGGGGTGGGGGGCAGCTGAAATAATTGAGAAGGTTGCAGTTTTTCCTAGCTTCGTGGCATAGGTGTGAAGAGAAGCAGCCTGGCCTTGCCCCTCTCCATGCAGTGTCTGCTGTTACATGTACCCTATTCATTAGCAAAGTGCAGTGCAGTGAGCCACCATACTCACTGCAGGATCAGTGACTGATGGTCATTGAGGGAATGATGTCAGCTCTGTGCCTGTAGTTTCTTTTGGGGCTGTTTGCAGTCTCAGTGTGATCACAACTTCATGATTTTATACACAAACACATTCATATATTCTGACAAGGCAGATTGGGCAGGCACCAGGGTGGCAATGGCAGGAAGTGGAACTAACCCTGGATCGAATGTCTGAAGGGCAGCATCCTTACCTAATTAAAGCCTCTTCTTAGCAGTACTTGACAAACAGCACAGAGGTTTGCTTGCTGGCTGCATGAAAGTGATGCAAAGCTGAACCTACGGATGCTCTTGCTCTGTATAGTAATTTTCTAAGTTGTGAGGGGGATAGGCATTTTATCATAAAACAAATAAACTGAAATCAAAAGGGAGCTTACACTGAATGGGTTTTGTTCAAAGCTAAAAAATGGAAATAGCTTTCTGAAAGGAGGGCTGGGGACATAATTAAAGCTCTAAAGTGCTTGAGATTACATAATTTTATTTTTTTTTAATAAAAAAATTCCTCAGGGCATGCCCCAGACCTCCTCCAGAAAATACTGTTCATTATGTTATTGCCCCCCCCCCCCACACACACACACACACACACACACACACCATCTCTGTGCCCCCTCTGCATCATGGTTGGTCATGCACCACCACCATTTAACACATCACAGTACAAAAAAAGGAGAGCGCTAATCAAAGCATGTCTGGCTACTTTGAAATTATAGGGCTGTCAACCATGTAAATCTTGCAGCGATAGAAAAATTATGCTTTTGCATATGAAAGGTGTCTACTTCTTCCTAAAGCCTCTCAGATGCTTAAGAAAAGAAAAAGTAAAAACATTTCACAGAAAAAAATATAATTTCTCGTTGTCTCCTTTTGATAGCAAAATTATAGTTACTGTAAAATGTGGGCTTCTGGATGTAGCACAAAAAAAATTGTAACAGCCTGGCCGTCTATAATTTAGAACACGTTTTTGACAATGTCTGATGTGGAATTATGCAATGCAGCATGGGTTTATTTAAAGTTTTCTTCAAAAAATAAATCCCAAAGGCATTAAGATCAGGGATCAGGTGCGCAATCGAGTTCAAGACATCACTGAACAGAGGTGCAAAAAATTCACAAACTGTGCTAGCAAGCAAAACCTCTTTGGAAGCTGCGTTCCTCCTCCTCCTCCTGGCAGATTTCAACTGAGGGCTGCGGTGATCTGCTTCTATGCTGCCCTGTCACATGATGGGCAAGTTACTCACCAGCTATCTCAAGTATGCCTCCTCTGATCCGATGTGTTGAATGGAGCAGCTGTTCCAGCGATGTACGGGGTGATGTAACTTCTGCCAAGAATTACTGCAACGAGAGTCCCTTGTTCTGCCTGCTGCTAGCTTCAATTCCTATACAGTACAGCAGTACAACACATAGGGAGGGAACTTTCCAGCTGGGGTTACATCCGCTCTGATAAAAGCCGAGCAGGCCGCTGATAGGATTACACAAGGTGAGCTGTGCAAGCGCCCGTCCGTGGAGTCTTTGGCAAGAGTTCAGCATGTGATACCAGTTTAGGAACTCAGTGCAAAATCGGATGCTTTTGCAAATGAAAGGTTCTGAAAATGAACCACTGTAAATCGGTAGGGTTTGTCGCCCTTGTTCGTACGTGTCACTTAGTATCAGGGCTTGGTATACTTAAGAATTGCTAGTGTGTGTGTGTGTGTGTGTGTGTGTGTGTGTGTATATAAAATTAAAAGGGGAGTAAAACGTGGTGGACGGAGATGCCATTTTCAGCGGAAGGGAGCTGATAATATAAGAAAAGAATTAATGAAGGTACTCAAGGTTTCTGTGACATATATGGGTTTAATGGAAAGTACAGTTACAACCGTCTCGGTTGCCTTTTCTGTGTTGGGGCGGGGACGGAGCTTGCAAACGGTCCTAAATAAACACACTTCTCTGACTCTCAGCACGTGATACCATCTCACATAACCCAAAACAAACTGAAGGCAGGGGAGGATAATATATTAAATGATGTAAGAGTGGCCAGCTCCGTCCATAAATCCGCGTCAGGAGTGGAAACATTGACAGAGCAGGCTGAGTTATCCCATCAGCACAGCGAGCCGGCTATTCCATGCAGCCACGTGTTTGCAGCCCCAGTTGGAAGTCGGGACTGGGTCAAACAGTGTGTGTGTGTGGGGGGGGG
Source organism: Neoceratodus forsteri (assembly GCA_016271365.2). Lineage (NCBI taxonomy): Eukaryota > Metazoa > Chordata > Ceratodontiformes > Ceratodontidae > Neoceratodus > Neoceratodus forsteri. The sequence continues at coordinate 869,807,095 of CM028130.1, forward strand.
GGGGCGCCTTTTAAACACATTTGTAATTCATACTTGATCTGCTTCCAAAGACGTGTTCCGCACAGCTTGAAATATCGGAGGTTGACTTTTATCTCAGACACCACGTTTACAATTCAGTAACGACTGTAGTGTAAGGTACTAGGGGGACGGATGTTCTGTTAAAGACTGCAATTGTGATTCTTGTTAGAAATTAAAAAAGGTCCCCTAGTGGTTATTCACTCTTACACTGTGTACACTCGGTTGTTTCTTTATACAAATCATAGTAAAAAGCACCCACCCGTTTAGAGTTGTGTGAGTGTGCAAGGTTTACACTGGAGTACTAGTAAAGCAGTCCCCTCCCTTCCACGTATAGGATTTGTCAAACTTGGGAGTGGATTTGGGTGTCTCTGATTGGCTGGGCCCCCTGACAACACCTGCTTTACTCCTTCATTCAAGTGACACACTAGGAGAGCTTTTAGAATATTTGAGGCGCCATCCCTTGCGGAGAGAGTCACTCTGCTCTCGGACAGATCGGCACGGAGTTCTCAGAACAAGCAACCCGCTACACACCCACCCACACCCACAGCTGGCTGCTGGCATAGAGGTGTCACACCGGCTCCCCCCGACCTGTGCCTCCCACAACCACCGGTGTCCAGACTCTAGTGCCCGGATCAAGCATGATGGCTGCAGAGCTGCTGCTGCTCAAGAGATCGCTGACGGTTCAAATGCTGCTACTGGTGATGCTTGTTGTAATCTTTCCTTCGGTTTGTGGGGCGGAGGGCACGGATCTGCCAGAAAACCCCCACGAAAGAGACAGTGTGGCCACCCAGCAAAAAGGACGCCTCTCCCTACAGAACACAGGTAGTGTTGAAGCAGAAGTTGGAAACTAGCAATTGTCTACTGTCTGTCTGTCTATCTTCCTTAGAGATCAAGTACATCTTTTTGAGTGCTCGTGTTAATGGGGCAGTCGCGAAATAAACTGCAAATAATAATAAATAACAACTAACTAACCAAATAAGTGTTAATGTACAGTAATCAGTGTCTTACACAATCAAATTACATAGAACTCGTCTTTTTAACATTAATTACTTTGCATGAGAAATACCAGACAGTTGTACTAATTCGTCTCATTTTGTTGTGTGGCCCGTTGCATTGCCTCAGTTTATAAATTAGCCCGTGTGTAGAAGAGAATAGTTAAATGAATAAAAAAGACAACTTGACTGTAGTGCGTAATCCGGCAATAAGAGTTCACTTTACAGTTCAGAATGGGAGAGTAATCAGTCGCATCTTTCTGAAATTACATAATATCAAACTCTGGACTGTTACTGCTGTCTTCTGGTTTCCTTTTAATACAGTATTTTAATACATTTTTTGGCGTTGCATTATATTTGTCTTTACTGGTATTAGCTACCCCCTTTTTATTACATTGCGCTAGTCCTTAGCTCAAACTATGGTCTAGTCCTGTGTTCCTTTCGGGGATTTAATATCCTCACACAAGGGGGCGAAAGGTTGCTCACAGTTGAGAGCTGTGGGTTATTTTTGTTCGTCTGTCCACACTTGGGGAGTACCACTGAACCCCAGTGAAGGTTTCCTTCCCGCCGCTTCTTGCTCGGCTAGTGAGTTCCCATGTAGATAACGTGCTGGGATGGCGGTGGTCATGATGATGATGATGATGATGCAATCCCCCAAGGACGTGCATCCCTCGCTCGTTGCGCCCTCCTCGCTTTATCAGTTGGATATATATATATATATATATATATATATATATATATATATATTATACTGAGGTTTTGTCTATATCCAGCAGCCATGCGTGTGCAGCACTGCAGCTGGAGCAAAGCCAGACAGCCAGGCAAGGAGCGAGTTTAACCTCTCGAGTGCCACATCTTTGCCGCCAGGTACAAGACGAAAAGTGCACGACTCCTTCCCTCTCCGGGGGGTTGGGGGTGGAGATCCGTTCCTCAGACTTTGTTACTGCCACACGCCCTGAATCACACCACTGTGCAACTCTCAGCACGTTGGGGCCAGCGGAACGTGTGATTCGCCCGGAGAGGCACCAGCAGTTCCAGCCAAATGCCAACACAAGCACCACGGGAAGCCTGCACAGCATCACATATATAAGCTTTTCGGGGGACTGGGGAGGGGGGTCTTTTCAAGAAACAAATGTAAATCTTTGTCACTTAAAACAATCCAACTGGATTTTTTTTTAAGATCACACTATTACCTAGCCTGCTGAAATGGATCCGTTTTATATAAGCTATTGCCAAACTTGAGGAAATGCAGTTTACGGGGTTTAAACTACCAAGCCTTCGCTGATTTTAAAGGGAATGGTAAGAGTAGGCGCTCTGAAATTAATTGTTCGCAGAACAGCCGGCCTTTCCTGGTCAAATTAAAGTACTGTAAGGAAATACACAAAACAGTTAATCGGCATTTGCAAGAGTGCAACACACACACACACTCCCACAAATATGGACATATTGTGAGAGTACACCAGGGTTTTTGAAATACCTAAAATAATTAATCTGCAGCACACACACGTGGACATATTGTGAGAACGCGCAAGTGTTTTAAAGCTACTTAGGCTGAGTACACTTCTATAGATGTGGGCAGACAGCAGTAGTTAGGCACTTCTGTTATAAAGGCAGCCACTGTATTAGTTCTCAAAGAAGCCGCATGAGTTTATCATGATCCACCATATATACATCATTGCTGGGACTTTATGAGGCTGGAGTTGCATAGCAGGCGATTGTAACTTACTCTGTCTTGCACAACTCTTCCTGTGAGCTCTTACCCATGCCCCCACCCCGCAGTAATATTCTTATTTTGTAAATGCTGAGCATCCTTGCCAAATGGGTGCACAATGACTGAGGCCATCTGTAGATCGTCTTTTATATATATATATATATATATATATATATATATATGTGTGTGTGTATGTATTTATTTGAACAAGATACAGTAGCAAGTGATATATTTTTAATCTAACCTCAAGATTTTATGAGTGCTGTTGGGTAAGCTACACATGCTATGGATGAGTGTATCACAGAGGAATATGACTGAACCAATCAGAGAGTTGCTTTAACAATGCTGATGACATAGCAATAGCCCTGTGCTGCTCTGAAGTCAGTAATTGAAATCATAGTAACAGTAACCTAGTAATTTAAGGTCGGAAGTGACTCTAGGTCCACCAAGTCGCTCTCCATCACTTCATAAGCAGGGACCAACAAGTATGTTGTACAAACATACTAATTTATAGAGACTTCCCACCCAGCTTACTCTCCAGGGTATAGGGTATAATCTGTGGTTCTTTGTACAGTCTGCATGTTCACTGTTTCAGCACAGGCTATTCCATATGTTCTTCACTCTCTGGGAGAAGAAGTGCTTCTAAAAGAGTTACCAATTAATCCATCACCTTTGAGCTTCAGAGCATGTCTTTGCATCCTGCTAGAGCAGGAGTTCTCATACTTTGTCATAGTGAGCCTCCCCCAAGCCTTGAAAAAGATCTTGAGCCTCCCCTAACATAGAAATAATTTTGGGCCTCCCCATAGTTAGAACAACTATCATACTTTGCACATTACAGGAAGAATACAATGAAGTGCATTTGAGTAGTTGAGTTTATTCTCATTTTATTGACGCTATTATTCTCCCTCCGTATAACCCCCCTCCCCAGGTCAGCCTACTTGCTCCACACTTCCGAGTTTTGGTCCTATTTACCCCTCGTTGCAATACCTCCATGAGTCAGAGTTTTCTTTGTCAGTTTTACCTGCTCTTAAACACCTTCTCAGGGACCATTTTGCTCCCTCCTGACCTTGCTTCTAGTATCTCTCTGCTTAGCCTTTGTATTTGTGCTTTTCTGCAGCCAGTATAATGGGTCAGTTGTTATCTTGTTCCTGTTCATTTGTGTTATTTTGCATTTTGTTTTGTATAGTTTCCAAGAATTTTATTTACTTCATTCAGCTTTCCTCCATGTCATACCAGGAAACAAGTGTTTGTTGTGTGTGTTTTCCTGGTAACCATTTTGTACATATATTCGCATGCTATTATTCGCTTTCAGTTTGCTGCATCCTTTCACACAAAGCATCCAAAACTTAACATTTAAATATAGTACATTTTAAGGCTTGTTGAGCCTCCCCTGGAACAGGTTGGGGCCTCCCCAGGGAGGCTGGCCTCACCATTTGAGAAACCCTGTGCTAGAGCATGCCGGATTAACTATTTCTGTCTGTTCATTCTTGTTGAAAGCACCCTTCAGTACTTGGGGTACAGAGCTTGTGTTCCACCCCCCAGAATAATGTTCTCTGGGATGAACATGTTAAGGGCATCCACTGTATCAGCTGGCCTTTATCCTCCATACCCCTGATCATTTTAATGATCCCATTATACCGTCTCTACTGACTCACTGTCCTTTTTGTACTGTGGAGCCCAGAACTGCACAAAGTCCTATGGGTGTGGCCTGACCAGGGCCTTGTAAAGTGGTACGAGTGCCTATCCTGCTGTGTTGATCACCATCCTTTTAATGAAATCCAGCATTTTCCCAGCCTTCTTGACAGCAGCTGCACACTGTATGCCATGCTTTAGCCCTGTATATATCATAATCCCAGCTCATTTTCCTCCACCACTGCAATGAGCAGAGCCCCACACAGTATGTAGCTCCTACCTATAAATCTCCTCCCCAAGTGTAGTGTCTTGATTTGGCTACATAGCATCTAAGACTACAGAAATTAAAACAGGTTCCAGCTTGTTAAGCCCTCCTATAGTTTGTCCCCATCCTCAAGGGAGTCCACAGCTTTGGCCACCTTAGTGTCATCATCAAACCCATGCAGTCTGCTGGAGTCTCCAACTTTCAGATCATTAATGAAAATGTTACAAAGCAGTGATTCCCACACCAGTCCCTCTGGGACACCACTCAGTACCCCCCTCTACTTCACTTTGAGTACTGTGTGCAGTTCTGGAGACCTCGGCTTCAAAGGGACATAGGGGGGAGGCAGTGCAGAGGAGGGCAACCAAAACTGTGCAGGGCCTGTAGGGGAAGCAGTATGAGGAAAGACTTGGAGATCTAAATCTGTACTCCCTGGAGGAAAAGATGGAAGGGGGGGATATGACAGAGACATTTAAATACCTCACTGCACTAAACAGGATACAAGAAGGGAATGTATTTCACAGGAAGTAATGCTCAAGAACAAGGAGGCACAGGATAAAGCTGGAGGGGGTAGGATCAGAGGGAATGTGAGGAAGTATTTCTTTACAGAGAGGGTGGCAGATGCTTGGAATAGCCTCCCAGCAGAAGTGGTGGGGCAAAAATAGTCACAAGATTTAAAAATGCATGGGACCGGCACAAAGTTATCATAGTAACAGGGAGGAGGGTGAATCCAGAGCCCTATAAAGCATCTCAGGTGATTCTAGGGTCTGAGGACTAAAAGGGCAGACTAGGTGGGCCACATGGTCCTTATCTGCTGTCAGTCTCTATATGTCTACTTGGAGTAGTGCCTGTTTGACCTCAGCCCTCTGCTTCCTGCCAGTTAACAGTTCACCATATGTATGCATCATGTATACAGCAATGGTACACTTTGACCAGAAGCTTATCATCTGCCACAGGAGCAGTAATAATAGTAGATTTATTCTAGCAGTGCCCTTCCCTGGAGGCCCAGTGCACCTTACAAAAGTGCAGACATTGCAGTCAGTCAATAAATAAATAAACATGAAAACACAGAGTTAAAGGCTTTGCTGAAGTCCAGATAGACTGTCTACCATCTGCCTCTGTCTATCTCTCTAGTCTCCAACAAAGAATGTGATTGTGTTGGTTTGGCATGATCTGTCCTTCGTAAGGCCATATTGAGAGGCATTTAGAAATTAACCTTGGCTGAATCAAGTGATCCATTATCCTGACCTTGATAATGGATTCCAGGTCTTTTTCCAGAACTACTATCAGGCTGACTGGCATATATTTGTTCTGGTCCAACCATGTCCCCTTCTTGAATAGGGGGGCCACATTGGTCACTTCCCAGTTTTCAAGCACCCAACCTGCTCAGACACACTCCTGGAAGAGTACTGCAAGAGGCCCACCAATTGTTATATTAGCTTCACCTGGGGAGTATACCATTCTTCCCTTGGGATTTACCTGGCTTGATCACTGCCAGGTAGTCAGCCACCAGAATGATTGTGATGTCCATGTTTTGCATCATGGTTACCCTTGATGCAAGGGCTCTCCCAGTTAATCCTCTTGCCCACTTGATGCCCTTTTATGAACACTGCAGCAAAGTAGTCATTCAGCATCTCATCCATTGACCCTGACTCACATACTGGTTCCTCTCCTTCCCATGTTTTCAAGGGCCTGATCCCATCCCTCATCTTCCTCTTTCCATTTATGTACTGGAATAAGGCTTTGGTGTTATCTATAGCTCCTACTGCTTTCTGATTTCCAGCTGATGTTTGGCTACCTTCATTCCATTTTGTTAGTCCCTAATTACTGCTGTGTACTCCTTTCCTGCCTGGGGATAGTTCCCCTTTCACCAGTAGTTGTAGACCCTCATTTGTGCAGGATCAATAGTCTTAGTTTCATGCTGAGCCAGGGGTGGTCACTTCCTGACCCTTTGCCCCCTATCAGTTACAAAGATGCAGACCTTTGCAGCTACTTCAGTTGCCTTCTTCAACAAACATCACATGTGCTCTGAATTACCTGTCTCATACAGCTTCTTCAGACCCTTTGTCACAGAACTGTCATCTTAACAAAGTCTGCCTTTCTGAAGTTCTGGGTCCTGGTTGCTGAGGCCTGACTAGTCTTCCTTGTCACAAGGGAAAAGGTTCCAGGCTGTCATCACAATCTCACGCCAGTCCTTTGATGTTCACACTGGAGATGCTCCCATCCATACAACTAAGAACAAGGTCAAGGATGGCTTTAAACCTTGTCCCTTCTTGGATGTGCTGTTTTAGGAAACAGTCCTTGAAAGTGGACAGAACCACAATCTCAGTCCTGCCATTATCCTTCTCAAGATGCCAGTATATACTTGGGAAATAAAAGCCCCCCCCCCCCACATTACCACTTCATCTGATTTGAATCGTGTCATAATATGATCATCCAGTTAGGCATCATGCTCTGCTGAATTGTTTGGGGACTTGTACCATACCGCAAGGACCCTTTCTCTTTTATTTTGTCTTGAATCTACACAGATGGATTATGTAGCACTGTATCCCTCATTAATGTCCTTGTCCTGCATCATGACTCCATCCCTTATGAACTGAGCCACCCCAACCCCCTTTTTCTGTCAGGCCAATTCCTTCAGAACAGCCTGTAGCCCTCTGTCCTGGTGCCCCAGTTATTTTCTTTCCCACCAAGTCTCTGTAAGTACTATTAAATCCTGGCCTTCAGAATTAATTAGACCCTTAAGATCACCCATTTTGCTAGGTGTGCTTCTCATGTTGCCTGCATGCAAGTAATATTTGCTTCTCTATGCTTCTTCACTCCCCTAGTGGATCTCCTACCCCGTTGATCCCCTGCTGTGTTGTCCCTCCCTTGGTAATCCCCTGTGTCTGCCTTTTGCCCCTGGTGATATTTTCACCAGCCCCTCACCTGATATTATGGTTAATTCCTGCCCTATCCATTCTCCCAGCCAGTACCCCCAGTCCCTCCTGACACAGGTGCAGCCCACCCCTGGTGTACAGACACCCATTACTTCAGAAGATCTTCCAGTTAGCCAGAAAAAGAAAGCGTTCCCTCTTGCACCAGACCCTTTGCCAGGCATTTATATTTTATGTTTTTAGATCTTATTTATTTCAGGCAATCCTTTCAAGTAAAACAGGCATACTTACAAATATCAAAATAAGTACAACAAATACTGTGTCAGTAATAACACATCAGAGGTGTATGTTACATAGAGTATTAAACACTCTATGAAATACTTTATCTTACTTTTAAAGAAGTTACAATTTAAGCAGTTGGTTATAGTTGCAGGCAAAATATTCCAGTGCTTGGTAGCTCAGTATGAAAATGATCTTTCTCTCGGGCTTGTTCTCCTAAAAGGAAGTACTGGGTTCAGTTTGTCCATAGATCTTGTAGTACTGTTACATATAGTAAGCCATTTGCCTGCCTAATGGTACACTGCCAATCCTCAGTAGCTGCCAGGACTGTAAGAATCTCATGAACGATCATTGGTTGGCCTCTTCATGATTTGTGCACCCTATGTAATTTGCTCCATTATGGATGACGACAGTCTGCTCCTCCCTTCAACTGCATTCCATGGCCCTGGATAGCACTTGTTCTTCCTGTGCTCTAGGTAGGGAAAGAACCTCTCCTGGGATAACATCCTAGTTCAGCAATGCCTCCCCTTCCTCACCCACAACCTAACCTATGGAGTCAACAATGACTACTACCTTCTTGTCACTCCATCATGCCTTTTCCTTCTTCCTTCTTGGCAGGTCAGGTATCCTGCTGCCTGGCCTGCCTCCACCTGCCCCAGTCACATGTTAAACCCCCTCAACCAAACCACCAGTTGGATACTGATACCTGTTGCTGTTGTCCACTGGTGATGGTGTCCTCTTATTAATGTGCCTTCTACACCTGTCTCCATTCCAATCTACCCATCATCTTTCTCCCAGGAGATCACAGTCCCTGCCACCCTCCTCCCTACATAACCTGTCCTAATCAGCCATGCCATCCTGGCCTGGTGCCCATGCCACTAGTTTCCTCTCTCTCTCTCTCTCTCTCTCTCTCTCTCTCTCTCTCCATTCTCCTCAGTTTACTTCTCACTTTCCTGTGGCCATATGGTACCTCAGGTGTGGCATTGTACCTCTTCAGAGCATCACTTAGACTATAGTGTCTGCAGCTGCATCCCCCCCAACTTCCATAGGCAGCATGGTGTGCATTGCACAATACTGGTGGTATGCTAAGTATGTGTTCCTCCCAGTGAACTGGACTCTAGCCTCACAGCCAACATTCAGAGTACCCTAAAGCTGCCAGGCTTCCTCACCGTGCCTTCTTGGTGCTACCAGTTGTCATTCTAATGGTTCCAAATGGAAAATGCCGTGAACAGCACAGGAGGCAGTGCAGATGTGGGCAGCCAGCCCAAACACACAAAAAGTCCAAAACTTTGCACTCAAAACACATATGCAGACAACTGATCAGCCTGGATTGGAACGTACTATTTTGATTTCAAAAGGAGTGGGGGGTCTCTTAGTATTCACCTCAGGGCCCTGCTGTGAAGTCACCTAGCTACCAACATTGAGGTAGACCACCCATCAGCTGGGTCCCTACTCTAAACTGCAACTGCCTCAAATGGCTTACCTTTATAGGGTGCATCAGCCCCAAATTGGCTTAATTAAGGTGTGGGCCCAGCCAATGTGCAGGTAGCTGCTGGAGAGCTAGTTAAATGAGAGGGCCATACTTCTCCATTTACAAACCAAAACCAATATTATTTGCTCACCTTTGCTCATTCACAAACCATAAATGGGATTTTAAATAAGGGGTGCTACTGTATATGGCATATATCAACAAAAACAAGTTAGAGCACACCCTGACTCCCCCTCACCCCCAATGTAAACATATATTTTTCAGCCTGGATTGGCAACTTACCATTTTGATTTCAAAAGCAGTGGGGGTCTCTTAGTATTCAACTCAGGACCCTGCTGTAAAGTCACCCAGCTACCAACGTTGAGGTAGACCACCCACCAGCTGGATTCCTACTCTAATCTGCAACTGCCTCAAATGGCTTACCTTTACAGGGTGCATCAGCCCAAAATTGGCTTAATTTAGGTGTGGGCCCAGCCAATGTGCCAGTAGCACACCCCCGATAAAGGCTTTTGCCGAAGCACTGGGGTAAGGTGCCTGCTGTTGTTCTGTGGACTAAATAAATGTCATGTACTGATTATTCCATTATAAACATATCTGTTTCAAGTGCAAAGTTTTGGACTTTCAGTTGCCATTCTAGGCTGACAATATGCCTCTTCAGAGGAGCAACTAGTCCCTCCACCCTTTACAGGCAGGATGGCATACCTCACGCAGCCCTGCCATCATGCCAGTTCTGCGTCTGCCTTTTCTAATGTGGTTATTATAAGTAAGGAATAACACATGACAGGGTTACATTTTTCTGTAATAAATGCACAGCTAGCGGCATAGTGAGGCACAAGGCCACAGGCTGAGTGCCATACTACCCCTAAGAGTCCATTTATCGGAGCATAAAGCACGCCCTGGAGTGTATTGCTGTGCTTATAAAATGGGTAGATATTGAAAAACTGTAATATTAAAAGGAAATTAGTAAAATAAAATAAAAATCTAATTTCATGTGAAATAGTCCCTCTGCTTTCCATAAATTACTAGCGACACTGTTAAATTAATTGCTGTCACTGGGGCACTAAAGAGAACCATCAAACCACTATCTCAGTCCACCAGCAAGATCATAGTTTTGTTTTGGTCTTGCCAACAGCATGCTACCATCTGTGGTAGCTAGTGTCACTAAAGTGTTGGTGTTTTCCCTGTGCTTGGGTGGGGAGTTGTGGCAGGAGAGCACGGTCAACTTAGCAGTGAGCAACTTGTGTTTTAGCAGTTGGCAGTAAAGCGAGCAAGTCAGGAGGGAGAACTGAAGGCAGAATATGTATTTATACTGTGATTTTTACTGTTTGGGGCTAAAAGCGAATAATCCCCTAGAAAAAGAAGAAGACTGCGGAGAAATATTTTTCAAAACCTGGATCAGGTGGCACATGAATGTGGTTGGTTCTGAGTCCATAAGTACAGGCACTTTTTATTTAAAGTGCTATATGCAAAAAAAAAAAAAGATATGGCTAGAATCCTATTTCAGACAGATTTCTTTATGGTCTGTACCCATTTTTTATAATTATTAAGTACATAATTTAACTGCTGTTAATATACAGCTGCAAAATATATTTTTAACAGCTATACAGTAACTAAAAATAATTAAAACAAATTACAAACTTAGCCTTACTAAAAGAGCCTAAAACCTTTTCACCATTATAAACAACTGTTTTTATGGACTAGATGTCATCAAGGTTCCAAACTGGTTGCCAGGCAGCCTCCCTCATTATAGATAAACATTTTTTTTTTAAATTCAGGAAACACATTTACAAATCAGAAAGTGAATAAAACCAGACATCTGGCCTAAGATAGGAATTCCAAGCAGATGGCAGTGCCTGAGATAAATATCAGTTAACAGCAAGCATAACATAGAAACATAGACTCTGTTAGTAGAAAAAGGTCTGGTAGCTCAGCGTGTCTTTCCATTCATACCTTACTAATGCTGAATGAGAGAGCCCTAGAGGCTCCTCAGTCCCCTTTCCGCCTTTCTTGTGTGGTTTTAACAAGCTCTTTTATCTGTCCCACCCTCTTTTGAACTGATTTTACACAGAACACCTCCTCTGGTAGCCTATGCCACCCTTCCACCACCCCCTGTGAAAAAATATGTCCTGCTATCTCTCTTAAATTTGCCCCCACCAGCTTCATGGAGTTACTCCCACATGCATGTGTTCCCACTCAGCTGGAACAATTCCTCACCATTCACTTTATTTAACTCATGTGATATTTATATGCTGTAATCATATCCTCTCTTTCCGTTCATGTCTCAAGCATGTACGTGTTCAGATCTGCTAACCTCTCCTCCTGTGCCCTGGCCTGCTGTCCGTGGATCACCTTGGTTACCCTCATCTGCACTGCCTCCACCCTGTCCCTGTCCTTCTTCAGATGTGGATTCCAGCACTGCACAGAGTACTGTAGGTGAAGTCAAACCAGTAACACATATAGTAGCAGCAGCACCTCCCTCCAAGCACCAGTTGATCAAAAAAAAAAATGGGTGGGGGGACAAAAAAGTATAAAAAAAGGCAGCAAAACTCCACAATCCAGAGAAGTCCAGTAACAAAAGACCTCTGAGATTAAACTAATCCTGCAGGGACACTAAGGATAGGTAAAGTCACCAGTGGCCTTCTGACACATGCCCAACAAGAAAAGCAGCGCTCAGCTGGATCTGGACAGTGCAGCCCACAAGAATTTCGTGATCTGCTGGGCAATAATGAATCAGACTAAACAACAACAAACATGCATGTTTCAAAGCAGATCAGTCAAAATATTAAACTAATCAGTTCACAAGTTTTTAGACAAAAAAAAATACTGCTCTTTAAAGTAAAATTAGCAGAGCAGTGCAAGTTGAGATCAAATTAATGTAGCAGCCATCTTTCCTTCTTATAATCAGATAGAAACAATAACTCTTCACACAAGCAGCCAATTCAAAAGTTTTAACTAGTAAACTGTTGTGTGAATCAAATATACAATAGTCTGACTTAAAATGAACATATTATTATCACTTGAGGCGAGACATTCAAAAATTACTGTCTTGTTAACTCACACGTCAAGAAAATTGGTATATTTTGAAGCAGGCCATTGTACACCCCTTATGTCGCTTTGTAAACTTTAAACAATTCTGTGGTTCATACCACAGATTGTATGTACCCCCCAAACAAAACCCTAGGATTTCAATGCCCATTCCTCATCCTGTGTCTGTTGTGATTCCCTGTACCAGTGTTAATACCAGCCTTGGATTTCCTTATCAAGCCACATTTCTACAAATTCCATTAGAGTGGAGAGTTGATGGGATCTCACCTGGTTGGAAACATTGCTTGTAGCTGTCCTTAGAGCTTGCCAATTTCAGGAGGGGTGTTTTATAATGTAACTGACAAAGTTACTGTGGCAAACATACATTGCCTGGAGCAAAGCACTCCGAGGTCTTATCATGTCACACGGTTATCAGTCAAATTTGAAAACAGCAAAGTTACAACTGCCATAAGGGCAGAGGATCTACTGGATGGATGGATGGATGACTGATCTGTTGTCATTTTGCAAGTCTTATATTGAAGTGGGCCTTATTGTCTTCTACAGCTTTTACAGGTAAAGTCTGTGAATCTAAGGAAGATATAGAATTACTGAACATCAAATGACGACATTTACAATTTTGTGACATGATTGTAGTACCTTGTAAATAAGATAGGGGTATAAAAATTGGATGACTACTAAGTTGTGACGAGAATTTGATTGTGACCCAACAATCTGAAAAAATGGAAACATTTAGGAAAAATGTAAAAAATCCGGTAAATATGCATATATCACTATACTTTAAAATATGTCCATATACTTTGAAATTGTCTCAGTATACTTAAATATTAAATATTAGTGATATTTTTGCCACCATGGAGGTTTACAGTTAGAATATTAGTGTTATTCTCACTCTAGGTCCATTTATTCACACTCTAGGTTTATAGTGGCAATGGAGTTGCTTTGAGGTTGAGCTGAGTAGAGTGATACATCTTCCTCATACAGTGAACATGTGCTGGGATAGCATCACTGTTGAAGGTGGCCACTACACATTCAGGAAGCAGGATTTTTTCTTGTCATTGTATAATAAAAGGCATAGCATAAATCAGATATGCCATGGCCTAATGAAAATATCACGGATGTTTTCCTTTGTGCAGTTTGACCTTTTGACATCACTTGCGGCTTTGCCACTCACGATGACATAAGATCAAACTGCATTCAGGAAAAATATCATTAATATTTTCATTAGGGCCTTGGCAATACATATACACAATATCGTTGTCAGTTGATCTTATCTATGTTGATCTGACTTCAAAATGTCAGTTAAAAAAATAGTTTCTAGTCCTTGCAGCTGAAACGGTAAAGCTTTTCAAAGAAATTATCTTTAGAAAAGGCTAATTTTGAAACCACTAGGGCTAGAACAGCTTGTGACTGTCCTTGAATTTTTGATCTACCCATGTCCCCCATTGTATTTGGACCTCACCCTGGTCCTGCCACCCCAGGATGTGCTTTTACCTGGACAATAGACACCCCCAGTCTAGCCTAGACTGCTAAATAATGACCAGGGCATGGCTGGTGCCACCATCCTGCAGTGTATGTACCCTGTTAACTGATTACTGTCTTTACTCTGTAACTGTTTTTGCAACTTTCTGTAACCACTTTAGCTAATATACAAGCTTCTTTGTAACTATTGTGTCTTATTTGTTGCCATTGTATCTGATGTCTCTGTATATAACGACATGGAACCTTTGTAAAGGAGTCTCTGAGTCAAAGGTATGTTATCTGATATGTTCAATAAATAAATAAAATAAAAATAAATAAATAGAAACAATTTGTTTTCAGTATCAGTATCTTTTATTGATCCACATCATTAAAATCTTTTAAAAACATATATAAAATGAAGAAAAAAAGCAGCATAAGAAAAAATATACGTGATGTGTTTTCAGTAGATGTATTACAAGAATAACAATATGTCCAGATCTGTACAACAATCAGCAAGAATAAAGTGCATTATGATTGAGAGGATCACAGTTTACCATCATTTATATTGGAAATCTATTTAAGAATATTTTTCCTATGGACAAGAACAGCGTTAAAGTATGAAGCAATCTTTCTAGTAAGTTGTGAATCTAATGGAATTAAAAGAATCTCCAATCAATCACTTTGGGGCCTATTGACAAAGGTGCAGAGTAGGATACACTGCGCATCTCCAGCATGTAGCCCTCTCCGCACTTGCAAGCACCTGCATGTATTCACAATTGAGGTATGAGCCCCCTTCACACCCGATCCCCTGGTCAAATGCACAGCTCCATGCTGGGGTGAGCTGAGGGATGGGGCTTTGCCAGCACTCCGCATGATTCTCAATGCCACAGAGTGCTGTGCATGGTGGCTGGCAACAACGCATCCTTGGGGGAGCCATAACCCTGAGCAGCCAGTTACACACCCCCAAGGAAGCAGCCGCCAGCTAGGGTAGACATGACAGGAGGCATAGGCCCCCCAGTAGGGATGCCCCTGCTGTCAGGGCACACTGGGAGTTCAGGGGTATTCAGAAAGGGAACCCCCACCTCAACACTGCGGTCAACACTTTGCACACCAGCTGACATCATGGTGCCCCATGGGTGTAAGGGATCCACTGCGAGACCCTGCCTGGGCAGCCCACCTCGATCTGCCACTCCACACCTGCCTGTCTCCCATGGACCTGTGTGCTGGGGGGTGTATGGGAGCTGGGCGGGGGCCAGTGTTTGTGAATGCAGCCCCCGAGTGGATCTCCCCAGGGTGCAGGGCCTGGATACATTTGGAGTGCACATTGGTGAATAGGCCCCTTAGTGCATTATAATAAAGTAGAATCATTCAGAAATGTATTCCTCCACATGAAGAAGAGGGGACAGTTGAAGACTGTATGATAAATAATTTCTTCATGTCATAACTTCCGGAAACACTCTAAGTTGCCAGAGTCAACAATTTTTTTTTTTTTAAATGAAAGCTTTGTGTCATACTCACATGGATATGTTTTCTCAGTACAGTCTTAATTTATCCATATATTACAAATAGTGTTAATACAGTTGAAAGTGACAGTTCCGTAAATAACTTGTGTAAGATATGCAGACAACACTAGTGATATTCAGTTGATGAAAATCACAACTTTCTGGGGATATATTTATTAGATTTACACAAAGAAAACATATACAATTGCAATATTTAAATTACAGAATCAAATAACTGTACTTACTTATCATTTAAGGATACAGTGTGGAACTATGGGACTTATGAAAATTCGATTGGTTTCCACTAAGGACAACAACAGATTTTTCTTATACTAGTAAGAAAGGGGCATAATTTCATTCATATAGCCTTATTTTATAAATATAAAAAAAATATGTTTTTTTTTCTTCCCACTCCTCCTAGCATGCCCCCTTTAGCCAATGCTGGTCCCTCAACCCCATCACCCTGCCATCTCTGGGACTTACCTGGGGTCCACCAACTCCTCCATAATTTTCCCCCTATGGTGGGACTGTTGGGGGGACCCCAAACCCCCTCTGATACCATGCTTAGTCCAGTGGTCCCCTGCACCCAGTAGGCAGTGCAGGGTCTGCAAGGCTCTGCAGGGCAGCATCCTGCCACTGACAGTGTTTTCTACTCTTTCCTGGTTCCTTGACCCACAGACCCTCCATGGGGATGACAGCTGGACATGTGCATGCTGAGAACATGCTTGATGTCTTCCATAAGGGGGTGTCCCCTACCCGAACCTGCTGCTCTGATCTGCATCACCACCCATGGTCACCTAGGTGGTGGTATCATGGCAAAGCAGTCTGCCCTCCCTCCCTCCCCAGAGGAGGAGAGTGTCCACTGGTATGCTCAATCCTCATCCTCCTGGTCAACCCCTGAGTGGCCAAGGCTCGTCGCTGGCACAGCGATAGGTGAAGCACAGGTACCACTGCCCTCCATGCCTCCAGGCTAGCAAAAAAAAGAAACTATGTTTAGATAACATTAGGACAGCAGACAACCCACAAAATGTCAGAAAATGTATTTATTTCAAAAGTTTCATCATGAAAGACATACTGAACTTGTATCATCTCATTTTCAAATGGAGGAATGGGGAAAGAGAGTATACAACACAAGATGTGCAAGTGAAAATACATAATGTAAGGTGCAGTAGAACTAAAAATATAATTCAATAAAAATACAATAAAGCAAACATCAAAATACATAACAGTGCACAGTCCCAATTTACAAGCAGATAGTCAGTGTAATACAGAATAAATATGAATAACAATACACAATTAACGTACTTGTGCAATATTTATTTATTTAGCTTTTGTTTACCAGGTAGGCACACTATACAATGAATGCCTATTTTCAGGTGCAACCCAGGAGATTACAAGGAAAGTGTACAAACAGTATAACAATAACAAGGAAGCAATGTACAGGTGGTGAACAGCTTAAACAAGAACACATGCACAGTGGTAAGGACAATCGAACAGTAAAAGGTAATAAACATTTCATGGAAAACATATGCACAGTGGTAAGGACAATTCAAACAGTAAAGGGTAATATCCATATTCATGGAAGGAATGCAAGAGCACTAGAGGTAGGACAGGGTGCAGTGACTCCTATACTAGAAACAGTAAGTGCTAACGTTGCAAGGGTGGATAAGGGTCGATGGTCACCCTTCAAGGTTTGGTAGGGGCCTGGCAGTCATGGTATTGGGTGTCATAAACGCACTCAGCAGGTCAAGCCCTCTGCTCCCACAGAGCCAACCTCAGAGTGCAATAGTGTGAACAGGTAACAGACAGGGTAACCCTCCTGTCTGCATTGGGTCCAAATGACCTGTTAGCCTCAAGTTCTGGAGGGGTTCAAACTGTGAATCTTATGCTAGCATACCCAATTAACAGACTCAGATACATGCCCTCTTTGGGGAATGTGGCACAATCCTTTGCCCAGGGACACCCAGCCAGGTTTTCCAAAATGTACCCTTAGAACTCTATAAGAGACCTAGGTATTTCTTACCTTTTTCAAGCTTAGTACCACCATGCAAGCCCTTTAATAGCTGTCAGACTTAAACACAGATTCAGCATCACATATAAAATAACAGAAGAGTACAGGCAATATTTTAAAGAGAATGTTGTTTATTAGAAAAATAGTAAAACAGGAAAAATAACGTACAGAACAAATTATATCACAAATCTTAGTCGCATAAAAAATTGGAAGTTACAGAATATAAACGCCTACCACAAACACTTAATTCTGCTCTGTTACCTTTCTAAGTGTTTTTCAAGTCAGAGAGTCTGAGTCCAAAATGATATGACACACATTCCCCAGATACAGGGTTAATTTCAACTCTATCTCTCCATCCCCATTTGGTGAGTCAGCTAGCTTCTCCTTTTAGAATTAATTCTTACAATATTATCTACAAGGAGGTATTTTAATTAATGTGAACATCATCCCACATATAATATCCTTTGATCAACCAGTTCCTTTGAGGTTTACAACTCCACAGTCTGTCACTAAGGTGTGAGAAAGAAACGAGGAATCAGCCAAATGACGTCCTTTTCCTGATCTCATAAAACTCATATCTAATTTCCAACATCAAAGGCAGCAGCAGGTGATGAGGGTCATAAACTATCCCTCTGGAAGGAAGTCTTAATTAATGGTTCCTCTGGTCAGTTTAATAACATCCTGTGGTTTCAGCCACTGACACCTTGAAAGTTAAAGGACAAGCTGCTAACTTGTGTGAGACAATTACATACACAGACTATTTATTTATAATACTAATATCATACAGATAACTATAAGTAGAGGGCAGAGCATCACAATGTAGAGCACACCAAGACTGGGTGGGAGATGCCTGGCAACCTAAGGACAGTTGTAGGCTAAGGCAGACTTCAGGCGAGTCCCTAGGGAATCTAGGGACAGTTGCAAGCTGAGGCAGACTTCAGGTATGCCCATAGGGATTTCTTAAACAAGGGATGGGTGGAAGTACATCTGATGAGAACTGGTAAGAAGTTCCAGAGATGAGGGGCACAGACAGCAAAGGCATGATTGCCAGCAAGAGTACAAGTTTTAAGGGACAAGGAGAGACTGTGACTCTAATGACTTGAGTTGGTATAATGGCTGTGCTGGCTGAAAGAGTTTTGACAGGGGCAGGAGGGGTGGAATTTCAGACAGTTTTGGTGATGAATCAGCCCAAGACATAGGAGCAATACTTACTCAGGGACAACCAGTGGAGTTTGTCACATAACTCACAGTGATGGGTGAGACAAGGGGCAATGAAGGCAAAGCGGCAAATATTATTGTAGGCCACATCCCATTTTGCAGGGCTAGCTTTAGCAACAAGAGGAAAGCACATCAACCCATAACTGAGAGAGGGCAGAAGTATTCCTTTGGCAAGGGCAATTTGTGCAGCTGCAGTAAAGGACCCCCGAGCCCTATATGCAAGGCCAAATTTGATATCTGTTGCCCGGGCATACATTCTGAATGTGTAGGGAGAGGTCTGACTGGGATCAAGTGTGACTCTGAGGTATTTAAAGGAGCATGAGATGCCAACTGGGTCCTCATCAAGACTCAAAACCTTTAGTGGGGCAGGACAGTGCTTAAGCTTGGTCGAGGAACCAAAGAGCATGAGCTGAGTTTTCTTTAGATTTAGCACAATCTTGTTTACCAATAGCCAGTATTGCAGCTTATTAAAATCATCTTGTAGATGGCACTTTATAGCATGGATATCACTCAAGCTGGACAGGGGAAATCATATCATCGGCATATAGGGTAGTGTTATTATGGGTAGGGACCAAACGGAAGTCATTAATGAAAAGAGAGAAAAGGATAGGGCCTAAGATGGACCCCTGAGAGACACCAACCATGACAGGAACAGGTGCAGAGAGAGCTCTGTTGTGCTTAACAAGCTGTAGCCTACCAGTAAGGTAATTGGAGAACCAGTTTAGGGCTGGGCCAGACACACCAAGGGAGTGAAGTTTGGTGCAGAGCAGGGTGTGTTCTACAAGATCAAAGGCCTTGGAGAGGTCAACAAAGATGGCCCCTGATAACTTACCATGGTCCATGGCTTTCCTAATTTCAGAGGTCATCTTGGCAAGGGCTGTACCAGTACTATGACCTTTATGAAATCTGTGCTGTTCAGGGGATAGTAAGGCGTAGTTAGTCAAGTAGTCTGACAGCTCCTTCTCCACCACCTTTTACAGTATCTGGCTAACAGCAGACAAGGTGGCTATGGGGCAGCAATTTTCTATACATTTCTGATCATAAATGTTTGCATACAAGCATCTCCAAGGCTATTTCAAGATTGGTGGGACAATTCCAGTGGTGAGAGATAAATTAAGAACATGGGAGATGGGTAGAGCAAGCAATGGGGCACCTTTCTTGAGGAATTTAGGTTCTAGGCCATCGTGAACAGCGCTTATGTAGGGTGAGAGGTCAGTGAGCAGTTTGTAAGTTTCCCTCACTATGACTGATTTAAGATAGAGAGGAGGGTGGACCGGGGGTACCAGAAGGGTGATACAAGTGGGGACAGGTGTCTAGGCATTGTCATTGGTGAACAGAGAGATATGAGCTAAAAGATCAGAGAATTGACTGTTACAGGGAATTGTTGCAGTACTCACTCTTAGCAGCTTTTCTACAGTTATTACCTAGTCACCGGTATCTGTGGTAATCAGGTAGGTTGTTTGAGACTTTAAATGCCCCAGAGATATAGTACTGAGATAAAAGTATAAAACAGAACTGGGAGGAATATAGTAGTAGGTTACCACCTCCCAGATTGCTAAATGCAAGAGTTATCAATGCCAGTGCAGGAGCAGGGCTAAAGAGCAGAAATTACAAAACAATTCTGAGTTAGGGTCAAGAACAACACTAACTCTGCATGTTCAGTGTAAGCAAGCTGGTAGAATTTCATCTCTGGTATCTGGATCAATGACATTTCAGTTCTATGCAAAACACAGCTAACAGCACTATGAAACCCTACTACCATGCATACACAGACTAAATTTGTATTTGTATACAGATAGAATTAAGGCACTCTAGGGGTTGGATGTATTTTCTTTATTTAAGCCTAGGGGTCTAAGACACTTGATAATGCCTCATGTCTTACAACCTCTCTGTGGTTAGAGTAATAAATGGTAAGTGAATTCCAGGTCATGCATAAAATACTTAAAAATATTGATAATTGATACACTATGAAATATCAAGTTCTTTCTAAAATGGATATGAAAACCAAACAATGTTATTGGTCAAATGTGAGAACATACATTTCAAAAACAGTGGTGGAATTCAAGCATCCATGGGACAGTCATAAGGCAATTCTAGGGGGTTGGGGTAGGAAGAAGTAGGCTGCTGGTTAACTAGTATCTGCAGCTTATCCATTAGGTAGGGAAATGGGCAGACTGGGTGGGCCAAGCGGTCCTTATCTGCTGTCAAATTCTATGTTTCTATTCACACAACAATACAGGTAAGAAATTCTTAACTTTGTAAACCTCATTACTCACTTTAAAAAATTCAGGAATAATTTTATAAATGCAATAAGGCATTCCACAGAGTGTTTAATTGCCAGATAATGGCATTTCTTGGGTATGTAAAGTATTTGGCTTTGGCTTTTACTTTACTTCCAAAGGTGTGCAATTATATCACAATAACATACAAGCTATTATACATTAATGCTTAATTAAAATGTCATTAAGAGCTACTTACTGTAGTATGAGTGGATTCACTCCAACTTAACATAGCTGTTCCCTAACCTTGTGTGAAACTAGTCATATAATACAGCAAGTGACTCCAAGGGACATATTATATACATAATCAGCAACAATCTTTTTTTTAATTATAA
This sequence comes from Neoceratodus forsteri, assembly GCA_016271365.2. NCBI lineage: Eukaryota > Metazoa > Chordata > Ceratodontiformes > Ceratodontidae > Neoceratodus > Neoceratodus forsteri. The sequence goes on from CM028130.1 coordinate 869,828,202, forward strand.
AACAGATCTGAGAAATAGAGCTTTCTGACTGGCTATAAGCATTATAAGAGTCTTATATTATTAACTGGTTACCATATATATAGAGCCTAGTTACATGATGAAAAAGGAACAATACTAATAAAAAAACTTTGTATTATAATAGTAATAATACAGGTCTGGGGTTATGTTAATAATTAGTTGATTTGTAATGAATTATAATCAATATTGGGGCATGATGCACTTGGCTATGCATTTTGCAATATTATGCTCTTAGAAGGTGACTAACAGGCCATTAACAAAACCCCTTGTACCTTATTGCTTAAATGTCAGAACATTTTGTCACTAGTGTTCATAATGAAAAATGAATTTCTTTACTAAACATTACATTTTTTATGGTATCTTCAGAAAGTTTGACTGAAAATAATGCATTTGTTATAATATATCTTAGTAAATATGGTTTTATACTTTTTTTAATTTATGCTTTTTGGACGTCCCCTTCCTCTCTACTTCCTTGCCCGTGTACCTCTGACGACCTGGAAGAAGCTACCCCCATCCTGCTGTGGTTTGGCCCCAGGGTGGGAATGGGGAGGATCATCCCTCCTCATCAGTCATCCCTGGTGTCAAGCCACTCAGTTCCAAGCATGGGCGAGGGAGCAGGGTCATTTTTCTTCATTTTTTTTCTCCCCTCCCCAAGAACAGTGGCATGCAGTGGGGTCCATGGAGATGGCTTATGTGGAGATGTGATGCCGCTTTAGACCACTGCCAACATCCTCCCCTCCCATATGGTGCCCCCAGCTGCACCTTCACCCTTCTGCACCCAGGTGACAGTGTCACAGCTGGAGTGGCAACCCTCCCTCGCCGGAGGAGGAGAGCATCCCTAGTATGCTCAATCATCCTCCTCCTCATCCCCCCGGCCGGCCCTCCAGCTATCCAGGCTCATTCTCGAACCTGGGTCACTGGTATCGCAAGCAGTAGCACTACCGCTGCACCAGCGGGTCGGCTGGTTTCATATTTTAAAACAATGTAATACAATTACACTTTTAATCTGTGCAAGCCATGAAGTTCATATTGCTGTTATCTGGGGTCTGCATAGAACTGAAGTGTCATTGATCCAGACAGCAGAGGTATGAAATCCTACCATCTTGCGTACAAAGAACATGCAGTATTAGAGTCTTTTTCACCCTAACTCAGCATTCCCTGACATTTTATTTGTCCACAACCCTAACATTATCTTAATATAGTTTTTTGAAGACTGTCCTTACTTGAAAAAAAAAAAGATATTTTAACAGATAATGCACTACATCACACTATGCAGTTTGGGGCTGGATTTTCCAAGGGGCTGGATTGCCACAAGCCCCACATGCACCACAGACATGGCACACTGGGCTTGCAGCAATCTAATGGGATTTTCTATCCCGTGTGGCAATTGTCGCAAGTTAGACCAGATTTCTGTGGCCTAGCTTGCATCAATCCCAGAGACCCTTTTTATGGCACTTGCACCAGAAGTTTGGTGCAAGCTGCCATAAATCAGATAAAGTGTCACAACTTCGTCCAACCTATTAAAATGGGATGAAGTTGTTGAAAAATAGTTTGGCGTACTGCCAGGTTCAAAGTGTTGCATTGAGGCTTGAGGCAAGCCCTACACCACCCTTTGAAAATCCAGCCCTTACTAATACCTCTTTAGTTACAAGGAGTGTGACGTGCTTGTTTGAAAAGCATTTTAGAAATGAGAACCATATAAAGTGCCCAATCTGGGATCTGAACCTAGGACTATATGGAATGCTTTTCTGCTGCACTACCAGCTGTGCTAGCAGGGAAAACTAGAAGCATGGGGATCTCAAAAACACTCCTTCTTTTCAATGCATACCCTAGCGAAAACTTACTGTTTCTTATCTCTAAAAAACTTTCTAGAGTACTACCCTAACTCTGGCTCTATGTTTCCAAGCACAAATACTCCTTTATAAGTGCTTGAGAAAATTCTAAGTTGACCAATATAATGCTGCACTGCACAAATGTTCAGACCGAAAGAAAACGTGCACAACATATTCATCAAGGCTTCACCAGTGATCAGGGGACACCTTTGTACACTAACATTTAAATTCTCTACTGTTTAGGCTTTGTATTTTGCTTCTAAAATGTCTTTACACTTTATAAAGTAAATTTAATAACAGATAATGCCCTATTTCCAATCCATGCACAGGGTCCACAACTACAGGCTGGTGACTACCAACCAACTGCATCACATGAAAATGTCATCTTTTGAACTGTTATCTTGGCATGAAACCTGTAACTTAAAAGCAGCTTAGTGGATCACCTAGGCATTTTCAGGGTTTGTAGATTCTGTCACATACACAAACTCTTGAGCACTTAAGGTCAGTAACTACAGGTCAGCAACTGCTGATCCAGTGCAGTACAGGAACAATATCAAATCTTTAAAACTTTCACCTCAGCAAGAATCCTATTACTCACAAACTAGTAAACTGAACATAATTGAATATTCAGCATCTGTAGGTGCTGTCACCCCCATCAAATTCAGAAAAATACAGCCTGATCTGTGTACTAGTTCTATAAATTGAAGCCAGTAACTACCAACCAATTGTAATACACAAAAACATTCAGATCTTCAGAATTGTTATCGTGGCATGAAACACATAAATCAAAAAGTACTTAATGAATCGGATGGAAATTTTCAGGGTTCCCAGGTACAGTCACTCCAACATCATGAAAATTGCAGCCTTATCTGTGTACCAGTTCTGTAACAACAGGTATGTAACTACTGACCCTTTGTAATACATGACACTAACATTAAATCTGTAAAACTGTTAGCTTATTATGAAACACGTAAATCAAAAACTACTCAGCAGATTGCGCTGTAATGTTTAGGGTTCGTACATGCAATCACTACCACTTTCTCATGAAACAGTCTGATCTTTGTAATGTTTCTGTAGCTACAGGTCAGCAACTACTGACCCACTGCAATACATGAAAACATTGCCAAATCTTCAAAGCTGTTATCTTGGTATGAACCCTGTAACTCAGCAACTACGTAGCAGATCAGGCTGTCATTTTCAGGGTTTGTATGTTCAGTTACTCCCACCAAATTCTGAGAGTTCAGCCTTATCTGTGAAGTGGTTCCATAACAACAAATTGGTAACTACTGACCCGTTGCAATACATGAGAACGTTGTCCAATCTTCTACACTGTTATCTTGGCACGAGACCTGTAACTCAAAAACACTCTATAGATTGGGCTGACATTTTCAGGGTTTGTAGTTGTAGTCACTCCAATTATATCCTGACAGTTTCAGCCTGATCAGTGCACTGGTTCTGTAACTACAGGTCAGAAACATCTGACTGATTGCAATGCATGAGAACAGCATTAAATCTATAAAACTTTTATCTTGGCATAATCCTGTAACTCAGAATCAGTCTATCTACTGAATGGACTGGGATGGAATTTTCATAGTCTGTAGATGCAGTCACTGGCACTGCATCCAGTACATTTCAGGTCTTGCTAACAGGTCTCATAGCACAGTTGCTATTCATTAAGGAAAAGTAATTATATTCTGTTAGACACTCCAGGGTATTCTACACTGTACAGTAAAACAGCAATCAGCAATGTCATCCCTACAGTCTGGAATAACCTGTAAAATTCCCTTAAATGCACCAGCTTAGTTAGCTTTGGTGTTTTCAAATCACTTACAGAAAATTTATGTAACAAGTTATGTACCTGTGATAGCCTAAATGTATGACCACCACTGCATTCTGCGTTTATTGGTACTCTGTAAGGACATATATTCTTCCTGAAATGCATATATGTATATCAGGTACTGTACCTAAATCAGTGATTACCTTTCTATACAATTGGTACTCCATATTCAAACTGTATAATTTGTAATAAGATTTGCATTACCATGTATTCTTCTTCATTATATTCTATTCACTGACCTATACTGCAGTGTATATCTTCTCAACTAGTTTATTGTGCTATGTTCATAGCTTCCTTACTATTGTATATTGCTGAGTCTTGTTTTTTTGTATACTGTCCTACCCAGAGCCTCCTTGTAAAAGAGCTTGCTCAATGGAGTCTTTTCCTGCAGAAATAAACAAACATCCATATACTTGCAGCCCAATCAGTGCACTGGTTCTGCAACTGCAGGATGGTAACTACCACCCCATTATAATACATGAAAACATTGTCAAATCTTCAAAACTGGTATCTTGGTATGAAATCTGTAACTTAAAAACAAACATCTCAGTGAATCAGGATGAAATTTTCAGGCTTTGTAGGGTCTGTCATTCTCAGCATGTCCTGAAAATTCTTCCACTACAGAGGATAATTTAAGTCTCAAATTTAAAGGATCAGTCAACCCCTCTACAATCCTATGAATTCCACCCCTATCTATATACTGCTTCTAGAGTTACGTATTGGTAGCTACCAACCTTTGCAAGATGGAGGGGGTAAGGTGACAGGAGAAGGGGGGAGGAGTGGGTGGCCAGAAAGGTAAAGTTAGGGAGTGGGGTGGGAAGGCTAACAGAGGGGTGAGTAGGGGCTATGGGGAGATCAGTGAAACATGGATTGGAGAGAATAAGAGTGAGGTGCTGCCCATGACGGAGGGGAAGCAGATAAGTAGGAAGGGTAGAAGCCTGTCAGGCAGTCACAGAAAGAAAGGAGGAAGGCAGGAATGTGGGAGGAGGGTGGCAATCCTGGGACACTCCATAGTTAAGGGTATTCAAAGGGGAAAGATGGAAGACCCAAATAGGGGATAAATGTGATTTGCATGCCAGGAATAATGGTGGAGAGGGTTTGTCCAAAGATTTGGAAGTTGGTGAGGGGAGCTGGGGGGAAGGGAAATATTGTCAGGCAGTCACAGAAAGAAAGGAGGATGGCAGGAATTTGGGGAGGGGGAAGGTGGTAATCATGGGGGACTCCATAGTTAAGTGTATTCACAGAGGAAAGATGGGGGCCCAGATAGGGGGATAAAGGTGATTTGCATGTCAGGAATAATGGCGGAGAGGGTGTGCCCAAAGACTGGGGAGTTGGTGAGAGGAGCTGAGGGGAACCACATGTAGTACAAGGGAGGAGCTGAAGAGGGGAGTGTGGAAGCAATGTTATTGTTGAATAGAGGGAGGACGGTGAGGTTGGGGGTGGTTTACAGACCACCCAATAAAGAGGAGGAAAGAGGCAGGCAACTGAACTCACAGATAAAGACTACTGAAGGGAAGGGAGAGTTGGTAATAGTGGAAGACTTTAACCTAGCCAAGGTGGATTGGAGGGTACCTGCCATGACCTGAACCAGGAGTCAGGTGATCCTAGATGTGCTGCAAAATGGATTCCTGACACAGGACATAACATGACCCCCCAGGGAGAGGGCAATCCTTGATCTCATGCTGATGAATGGAGACTGTGTCCAGGATATAAAGGTCAAGAAGCCCATGGGTGGGAGTTACCATTTCACAGAGGTATTACAGTTAAACATGGACTGAGGAAAGACCCCCTACTGAGACTAAAATCTTGGGTTTTAGAAAGGCAGACCTAAAAAAGATGGGCAAGCTGCTAAAGAGTCACTGGAGAAGATATAGGGGTGAACCAAAGGTAGTTCATCAAGGAGGAAACAATGGTAGCCACAAGAGAATGCATTAGGCTCAAAGGGAAAAACTAGAGGGCCAAAGCACCCAGTAAGTTCAGTGCAGAGAGGCCCAGGCAGTAAGAGATAAGAGGGCAGCCTACAAGAAGTTCAGGAGGACCCAGATGGAGGAAGACAGGGGGTTGTTAGCATTAAGGGTAGATAAATCCCCAGGCCAGATGGTATATGCCCAAGGGTGCTGAAGGAGCTGGCAGAGGAGCTTGCAGATCCTCTGGCTGACCTTTCCAATAGATCACTGAAGTTGAATGTGATACGTCAGGATTGGAGAATGGCACATATAGTGCCTCTTCATAAGAGCAGTCCAAAGGACATCCTGGTGGACTATGGGCCAGATAAGTCTGACCTCAATCATGTGCAAGTTCATAGAGATCTTACTTAAGGAAAGGTTAGTAGAACATCTGGAAGAGTATGGTCTCCAGAATGAGTGGCAACATGGGTTTATGGGAGGGAGAGTGTGTCAAGAAAATCTGACTGACTTCTTTGACTGGGTCACTAAAACAATGGATACGGGCCAAGTGGTGGACATGCTTTACTTGGATTTTAGCTAGGCTTTTGACTCTGTGTCCCACAAGAGGTTAATCAGGAAGTTGAGGCATTTGTGGGTTGGTGAGAAGTTATCCAGGTGAGTGGAAAACTGACTGAGGGGCAGGACCCAGAGCTTGGTAGTGCTTGGTGAGCTCTTCAGCACCAGAAAGGTCACTAGTGTAGTACCACAGGGCTGAGTGGATGACATCAAGCTCCAGGGGAGGGTGGATATAGCAGAAGGGATACAAGACCTAAGGGAAGATTTAGAAAAGCTAGAGAAGTGGTCCAGGATTTGGCAACTTAGCTTCAAGGCAAAGAAATGCAAGGTTATGCACATTGGAGCCAAGAACACAAGGACTGACAGCCTGGTTGAGTTCTAGGTATCTGCATCTGAGGAGGAGGAAAAGGACCTGGGGATGGTGATCATTAGTGGCCTGAAGCACTCCACACAATTTAAGAAAGCAAAGGCAAACAAAATGTTGGGCTGCATTGCCAGAGGTATCAGCAGTAGTCAGGAGGCAGTAATACTGCCCTTGTACAGGTCGTTGGTGAGGCCACACTTGGAGTACAGCATACAATACTGGCACATATACCTTAAAAAGGACATACACCTGCTGGAGATGGTCCACAGGAGGGCAACTAAGATAATATGGGCCAGCAGGGTAGAATGTACAAGGAGAGGTTGGAGGCTCTGAGCATGTACTCCCTGCAGGAGAGGACAGAGAGAGGGGTCATAATTGAGACCTTCACATAACTGAAAGGAATAAATAGTATGAACAAGGAGGAACTCTTCAAGCTTAGTGGGAATCGAAACATGAGGGGGACACAGTCCCAAGTTGGAAGGGGGGGTTAGGAGAGAGGCTGGGAGGCATTTCTTCATGGAGAGGGTGGTGGCAGGTTGAAATGATCTTCCTGGTGTGGTTTTGTTGAAAATGGTAGGCAGCTTCAAGAGAGGCTGGGATAGAGTTAAGGGAAAAATAATGGTCAAGAGAGAGGTGGATGGGAGGGAAAGGCTGATTGGGGAGGAAGAGCAGGGTCAGTAGCCGAAGCTGAGGACACTGTAATATGAGCAGACTCTATAGACCTAATGGCCTTATTCTGCTGTCTTCATCATATGTTTGTATGGTAATACATAGACAAAATCCTTAAAACTGCTGTCTTGGCATGAAATGTAGCTCTTGTGTGCAGTGAGACCAGTTGATACTTAGGAGTGACACTTGAAAGAATTTCTACCCGTTTTAAACATTTCTTTGTCTATATTACATGTTTGCAGAATTTGATGATATACATTTTGAATGATGTTCTGTAATTTTACCTTCCTGCTTCTCCCGGGGCTCCCATGGAAAGGAAGTCTTGCATTCGACTGGAAATTCCTGGTGTATAGAATAAATAAACGAAGTTGAAGACTGACCCAGTGTCCCTGTTCTCTCTGGCCTGTTTCAGCTGAGATCCAGCACTGCTTGGTGAATGCTGGGGATGTCGGATGTGGGGTTTTTGAATGCTTCGAGAATAACTCCTGCGAGATCCATGGCTTACACGAGATCTGCATGACATTCCTACATAATGCTGGAAAGTTTGACTCTCAGGTAAGATGCTCACAATAGTATGCTCATATTTTGCATTTCTATCTTTGTAATGGTGCCTATGGTTTCCCACCATCCATCTTTGGTCAGTATTGGGGAAGTTACTTTTCAGACATAATATATGACACTTCTTAGTTCATATGTTCCTAGAGGCTTCAGTAGCTCTTTAAAGAGAAACCATTTTGTTTTCCCTTTCATTTGGGTAGTTTTGGTCCAGTCCTCAAATGTAAAATACTTACATCATATGGAAGTATTGAAATTAAGAGATTAAATGTACAGTACAATTTGCTTTTTTTTTTTTTGATTATTCTTTTTATCGCCCCTACGTGTGCCTGAGCTGCCTCTCCTTCAGGCTTCCAAGGTCCACAGACATTCCCTACTAGCCCTCCTTCCACCACCTTACCACACATTCGCAGTCATCCATGGAGTAGCCCCGGTATAACCCTTCACCGGGTGGGTCCCCACTCCTCCGAGGGGGAAGACACCGGCCAGCACGCTATTTCTTTTTGCGGTCCCGGGAGCTGCTGAGGCATTCTGTGGCTTCTCGGGGAGTCTTCGGGGATGCCTGGGGCCAGCAGCCATCATCCGGCTAGACTTCCGGTATGGATTTTTCCGATTTACTTGGTTCCCACTAGTGCACTGCTTCTGTAGTGCCCCCCAGTCTCCACTGAGGGATGCTACATGAGCGAGGCAATCCCTAACCCTCCCCAGGATTGGAGAGCAGTCCATCGGCCGCTCAATCCTATCCTCCCCCCTGCTGACCCCCGACGACCCAAGTCCATTCCCAAACCTGGGTCACCAGCATGGGAAGAGGTAAGGTGCCAGCACCTCAACCCTCTACGCCACTGGGCCGGCTGTACAATTTGCTTTAAACAATTTCACCAATGAGTTGATTCAGCAGTTCTCTGTGAGTTGCACATGTGTTGTTGGGTCTAGCACAATGCATTGCAAAAACTGCTGCTTAAGAGTTGTACAGGAACTTAGTTTTGCTTTCCATTGTACTAGAACTGCTATGCATCGCAGCTGAGTTGCAGCAACATTTTAAAATAGTTGTTCTTGAGCTGGTTAAATATTGAAAATAATACACAGTGAGTTGCCAATGAATTGCCAACTGAAAACAAAAATGTAAAACCAACTCATTGCCATGACATTTTAATGTGAATTGTACTGTAAAGGACCTAATTAGTTGCAATTTTTTTGAGCCTTAAAATTGCACTGACCAGTACAATTACTATACTAAGAACATTAAGTTTGGGCTGGTGGCACAGACCCCCAGTTGCTAAACTTGGAAATAAATGAGGCGCTGGGTCAGTGCACAGTAACAACACACATTAGTAGCTTATTCATGTCCTCACATGGTGTACTGCCATGCACAGGCATACATGACCTGCTCTGCCGCAAACTTGTGTCCCCCATTTACCTGACCCACACCTCTGGCCCTCTTGTAGATCTTTGACAATGTCCATTGCTCTTACCCCTGGTAGTCCAGTGGGCTTTCAACCCAGAACCCAGAAAAAAGCTCCCTGTTAGTACAGTGGATATACACCCTAATTTGTCTTCGCAAGGGCCCTGTATCAAAAACAGTCCCTCACTGAACTCAGCCCCTGAAGTCAATGCACAGCAAGCACGGCTGTGTAACATCCCTCTTTAAACAGGCAGTGTCACAAAATGTTTGCATTCGCCACACTAATGATAATTTACAGTGTGACTATCACAGCATGCCATTTGCATTCTAAACCAACACCCCTACGTGCACCAAAGAACTTTGATGTTTTGTTCAGTGGTGCAGAAGGGCTACACAACCCCTTCTGAACATACAGTAGCTTCAGTGGAGTTAGAGACAAGAAACTGGTGCTTAATTGTGCCCCAAAGATTAGCACCAGTCCCTTGTGAATGGGAATTGGCCTCATGTCTGACCGTCTTATGGATGTTAAGACCCACTCGGGGTAAGCAGGAGCACTACACTATCCACATTTCCAGGGTGACTGAAGGAATAAAGCACATAACACAGCTGAGGTCAGCAATTATTACAGCATTACTAAGCACAACACTACCCTGTTGTGGGTCATTACATACCTATATTTTAAATGTGAAATGGAGGAGGCTAAATATTTATATTAAAAAAGCTAATTAATTTTCCAGTCATCTGCTGTTAAGCCTGACCACTTGCATTCCTGTGAGCTGCCAGTTTTATCCCCAGAATATATTGGGTGAAGTTAGGTGAGCCACTTGCAGTCATCTTGTGTAACTCACTATGCCCAGTGTCGTCTTACTTTGGGAGCCAGCTCATGGGCATGCATGCAGCTCTGGTTTAAGAGCAGACCAATGAGAAATAAATTCAACGGTACTTATTTTACAAGGAAAATCTCATGCCTTCCATAGGGCATAAATAAATGTTTGTTTACTCTTCACTTGATTACCAGTGTCCTTTTCCTAGAGATTCTCCTAGTTTTTGTCTGACCTCTTCCCCCCCCACCCCATCTGCTTCTCCTCCTCCTCCTCCTCTTCATTTTGCAACATTGCTCTGTAATCCCTTGTCAGGGATCATACTTCTTATGCATGCTCCTTCACCTAACCTCCTTCTTATCTCTCAGTGTCCCCTCTGAATACTCACTTCTCTAGGACTTGTTTATTGCTCCTTCAGTAGGCTTCCACTGCCCCCACCCCATTTATATTACTGCTCCAGCCTCCGCCCAGTTGTATGCAGCACCATTTACATTGTTCTGCTTGAATTTTTTACAGTATGTCACGCCTACCTTGCATCTTAAATTACTCATGTACAACTTTTCAAGTTACCACTTAAGCCTTTTTTTCTTAGATACCTTACATGGATGATATAATTTTGTTCTGATTCACTGTACTGCTGTTTTTGTTCATGCATTTCTAACATTGCCCTTGTCCTTTGTAAATGTTTATTTTGTTACACCTATGTCCTATCTTTTTATCTGTATTATTACTGTGTTTCTATCTTCTAGATATATCTGGAAATTAGATGCTTGCAGCACTGTATACTATTATGTTGGAAATCTTTAATGAATAAATAAAAACAATAAAAAAAAAAGCAGCAGCAAACAACCAAACATACCAATAGTGGCCCTTTAATAGAATCTGTTTGCTGGGGCTCTGATTCCTGTTTCGCCAAAAGGTCAGATTTCAGTGCCAACTATTAGTAGGCTCACATGTTAACAGGCCCCATGTTCAGGGGTTTCCAGTTACCATGCAGCCCTCCCCTTGGACAGGCTCCAGTTATAACAGGTCCCAACTGAGGTCTCCAGTTACCATGTCCCCTCCACCAACACACCCACACACTGAAGGCCTGTAATTTGTCATAAGGATTGACAAACCTCAACCTGAAAAGGTTCTAAAACTTTAGTTTTCAAACCTCTTTTCAAATCTAGTAATTGGTATATACATCATTTAAATATTTATTTTATTTAGAAGCCCTTGACCAGGAAGGCTCGTTGAGCTGGAGGTAGGTTCCAAGTGCAACCTAGAATTATTATGTATGATACTAGTATGCCAGCAATCAATGCCCAATTGTGTTACTCAGACTGTTTCATAGACAGTTGATTTTGGCTTTAACTTTTACTATCTACCAACTTCCAGGCCATCTCTTTTCTTTATTATTTTTTAATTAGATCCCATTCTACCTGTCCCTAATTTCTTGGCCCCATTCAGGGGAACTTTGATCTCATCCCCATCATAGATGCTACAGTTTTATAGGTACTGTTTAGGGGTCTTAAACTGCCAGCCCCTCCCCCCAGGTGTCCTCTCATTTATTATAGGATTGCAAGCCACAGTAGCACAGAAGTGAGGTGAATTGGATGTTAGTGGCCTGGAGCACATGGGTCCCTTTTAATTAGCACCTAAAGGAAGAATATAACAATGGTATGCAACAAATACTAAGGGTTGGTGTTAGGTACAAGTGAACCAAGCATAAGAACATAAGAAAGTGCCAGCAGAAGGGGATCATATGATCCATCTAGTTTGCTCATGTGGGCTACCTCCCACCCTAAGTCTTTTTTACTTCCTAAGTTTCCGCGGTGCCTATCCCATGCTAGCCTGAACTCTCTCGCTGTCTGCTGCCAGGACTTCTGGAAGCAGACTGTTCCAAGGCTCCATCACTCTTTCTGTGAAGAAAAACTTCCAGATGTTGGTTTTGAATCTACTTCCCTGTAGATGCATGGTGTACCCACTTGTTCGTGTAGATCAGCTTTCTCTGAAAAGGTCCTGAGTTTGTACTGAGTTAATTCCTTTGAGGTATTTGAATGTCTCAATCATATCCCTCCATCTCTCCTCCTTTCCAATGAGTACATCTTGAGGTGGTCGAGTCTTGACTCGGAACGATCTTGATGAAGTCCGTGAATCATCTTTGTAGCTCTACTCTGAATGGTCTCCAGATGATCTCTGTCTTTCTTGAGGTGTGGTCTCCAGAACTGGAGACAGTACTCTAGGTGGTCTCCAGAACTCGATACAGTACTCTAGGTGGTCTCCAGAACTGGATACAGTACTCTAGGTGGGGCCTCACCAAGGACCCACATGCATCCACGTGCAGTGCCAGCACCTAAGGGGCACACTAAAGTAAAAATTGTTAGACGAGATCAGCATGAAATGCCAGAGGTGTTATTTTAAAAAACAGAATTGTTGTTACCTTTGTGCTCAGAGAATTTTTATCACTTGATCAATATACGGTTAGACAGAATGGAGGAAAGGGGGCGGTGGGCACAGTGAAGGGGGCAACAAAACTGTTTCTGCTTGGGGTGACGTTATGTCTGAAACCAGTCCTGTAAATCTCAAAAGATACTAGAGTCAGAGGTTAATTTTCTTCAGCTGAATTTGGTTTGTTTTCATGAATAGTCTGCCTAATATCTGAGGCAGTGGCAATATATCACCAGACTCAGAGAGACTGCGGTGCAGATCCCACCTGCCATTTCTTTGTAATAACATTTTATGGGAAACTTTTCAGGTATCTAAATGGGTTGTGATGGGGACCACTGTTGAAACCCCTAAATTACATCTCAAATATGGAGGTCTGTTTTTCATTTAGTTTTGGAGGCTTTTATCTGAAAACCATTATATACAGTCAGGCCTTTTCCCCATAAGGAAATGAAACTTACCACACCACATCTGACAATAATTATAAAATTGTGGCATCATCAGTTAAAACACCTTACAAAAAGTCATGGACTTAAAGGTTTATGACTTTTAAGTACACCCAGTTACACATTTGCACCATCCTAACATAAGCTAATCAGAAAGGACATAATGAATCTGAAATTTTCCTACTTCAGTGTCAAAACCATATTTAAAAAAGAAAGGCTTTCTTGACATTTTGTTTTTCACTCCACTACTTAATGACACCGTGCTACACAAACCCTGTTAGAATCAAATACTCACTGTGTGATCTTTCACAGTTCACTTGACCTCCCAGAACTGCGGTCCATTCAGCTGAGGACATAGGCAAAAAGTAGGACTCTGATTAAAATACAGCATTGCATCTTGACTGGTATATCATAGATTTAAAAATAATTGTAAAAAGCATGACAGTTTATGTTGCAAACAGTTCAATTACAGCCCCGCAAGCAATATTCACACTGTAGCTGCTGGTCCTGCTTTCACAGAGCTTAGTTTAAAACACACAAAATGCAGCAATTGCACTGATTTGAGGAACTAGGTAAAGAGCAGGCCCCCAAAACAAAATGTTGCACCACACCTCTCTGCACTTTAAATTGATTACTCCTGTACAAGACACTGTTAACACTAAAAAAATACATTTAAATGCAGTAAAAGTAATGTGATTCACTACAAAACACTCATACTGTCAGAAAAAAAACTCACTAATTTGCTGAAAAATGTGTCCAAACTGAGAAAGTCCAAAGCAGTTTGAAGAAAAAAATAAGACTCAGAGAGTGTCTCCATCTTTGTTTCATAGTCTACACCAACATTTTCCTTTAGTTTCATTTATTTATTTTTTTGTACTGGAAAGCAAGATGAGTTACATAGCCCTTTTTCACTAGCGACCAGTTGTACAGAAATAATACAGAGTACAGAATAGTCTTGGATCAGTAATATACAGAGTACAACGCTGACATAGAATCATTAGGACAATACAAAATTAAGACATTTAGAAGCAATCACAGTGGAAGTTGACAGTCAGGAATTGGCATAGCCTGAAGCCGAAGGTCACAGTGTGACTTCCCTCTGTGAAGAGAGGGAGAAAGGGAGGGAGGGGAAGAGCTGCAGGGTCCAATAGCCTGATAGAACAAAGCCCTCTGTCCAGGGGCAGTTTTCCCTGATGGGAATCTCGAATGTAAATGTAGACTGGGAATGAGTCACTAGCATGTTGGAAAAGCTCAGCTGTACATGAGAGTACTTTTGTGAGAGCAACCTTGTGGAAGGACACTGCTGACCTTTGGGCCTCGTGGTCTTCCAGGGATGTGCAAGAAGTGGTTATATAGAAATGGCAGTGGTTGGTATGATAGGGCTGCTCAGTAAGGAATTGACAGGCACTGTCACAGATGGTACAGATCTTGCCGAGGGCCCTGGCCAGAGCAGCAGCATATACAACAGACCCATCCTCTGCTGAAATGATTTGACGTTGCAAGCAATGGCTGTGACTACACTTATGTGAAGCTTAAACTTTGCCGGCAAAGTTCGGGCAACATAGCCCACTACTCTCTTTGCTTAGTACCCGCAAATTGGACACGTCATGCTATGCCACAATTCATGAAGCATTTCACCACTACATGGAAAAAATAGCCACGCAGTGGCAAATCTTCGCTCTTCACGTAGGTTTTCACCAGGTGAATTGCAAACTTCATGGTTCCACAAAATGCAGAATTCACAAAGCATGTTGCTACATGAATTGCAGCAGTTATTGGTGACATTCGCATATTGAGTTTTTTTTTTTTTGCCTGGACTTAACTGTGACTTCAAAGCAGGAAATGCAGCGTGAACAGATTAGGTCTAATGCAAAACGTTTCTAGTAATAACAAATGGAATGTCCAGAAATTTAAATGTGAAAAGTTTGTATGGCTAAGTTCTTCTGATGCCAGCTGTGACTTGTTTGCTGTAAATCTAAATATCCCTTTAACCTACTAGCTTGTTTTTACAGTAGAAGCTGTTTTTCGAATACTGTTTCACATTTTGTTATTGGTCCAGCTTTACCATCCTTTCAGTAAATTCACTTGCTGTTTTTACATCGCTAACAGTTTCCTGGGTCAGTGGACTATATCCTCTGACATGGCACATCTACCGGTTGGAACTACTGAATGGATACTGATAAGCCAAACATGTACAGACAGGTAGATTTTTTTCTCTTGAGCACCCTCCCTAACATAGAAACATAGAATCTGTCAGAAGATAAGGACCATACGGCCCACCTAGTCTGCTCATTTTCCTACTCAGTGTGACAGCCCAGATCCTATTTGATCTGTGGCTCGCCTTCTCTGCCCATCTCCAGGATACCCTTAAGTCTATCCCATGCAGTCTTGAGCCCCTGTGCTGTTTTTGCCCTCACTACCTCAGCTGGAAGGCTATTCCATGGATCTACCACCCTTTCTGTGAAAAAGTACTTCCTAGCATTATCCCTGAGCCTTCCTCCCTCCAGCCTCATATCATGCCCCCTTGTTCCTGTGCAATGCTTTCTCTGAAATATTTTTCGCTCCTGTACCCTGTTTATACCTCTAAGGTACTTGAACTTCTCTATCTTATCCCCCCCCCCAGTGAATAGATATTAAGATTCCTGAGTCTTTCCTCGTAAGGCTTCTGGTGCAGTCCATGTATCATTTCTGTTGCCCTTCTCTGGACTGCCTCTAGTCTATGTCTCTCTGGAGATGTGGTCTCCAGAACCGGACACAGTATTCCAGATGTGGTCTCACCAGTAATCTGTGCAATGGCATCATCACCTCTTTATTTCTACTAGTTATGCCTCTCCCTATGCACCCTAGCATTCTGCTTGTTCTCCCCACAGCCTTTTCGCATTGTTTTGTCATCTTCAGGTCATCAGATATGATAACCCCCAAGTCCCTCTCCTGACTTGTGGTGGCCAGAATCTACACATCCATCCTGTACTCCTCCCTTGGATGCCTGTGTCCTAGGTGCATGATCTTGCACTTTCTGGCACTGAATCTCAACTGCCATACACCTGACCACTCTTCTAATAAACTTAGATACCATCTAATTTTTTCCACCCCCTCCAGTGTGTCAACTCTTTTGCAGACATTGGTGTCACCTGAAAAGAGGCATACCATTCCCTCCAGCCACTCAGCAATGTCACTGATAAAGACATTCAATAGGACTGGCCCCAGCACTGAGCCCTGTGGCACCCCCGTTGGTCACCCCCCTCTCTTCAGATTTCATGCCATTTATTACCAACCTCTGAGTCCTGTTCCTTAGCCAGTTTCCAACCCATTTTACCATCTTAGGACCCACTCTTAGGCTCCCCAATTTATTTAGCAACCTCCTATGTGGGACGGTGTCGAAGCCTTTGTTGAAATCTAGGAAGGCCACATCCACTGCCCCTCTCCAATCTACCATCCTGGTCACCCAGTCAAAGAAATCTATTAGATTCGTCTAACAGGACCTCCCCGCTGAGAATCCATGTTGTCTTGGATCCTGTGCCCCACTAGACTCCAGAAGCTTCACAATCCTCTCCTTGAGTAAGGACTGAATTAGTTTCCCCACCACTGAAGTCAGGCTTACAGGCCTGTAACTGTCTGCCTCCTCTTTACTTCCACTCTTGTGGAGAGGGACCGCATCTGCCCATCTCCAGTCCTCAGGTACCTCCCCTGTCTCCAGTGATTAGTTGAAAAGGGCAGTTAGCGAAACTGCCAGTATGTTCCTGAGTTCCTTTAATACTCTGGGGTGCACCCCATCTGGTCCCATTGCTTTATCTGTTTTAATTTTGCCGAGTTCCTCCAGGACTCTTTCACTGTGAATAGGCTGGTGTCCACCTCCTTCCACTGACTACCTCTCTTAATGAGTCTTGGTCCCTCACCCTCCCCTTCCCTGGTGAATACTGAGCAAAAGTATTTGTGCAGCATCTCAGCCTTTTCTAGGTCATCCTCTGCCCTTCCCCCTCCTCCCTTCTTCAACCTAACAATCCCATTTCTGGTCTTTTTCCTCTCACTAATGTATCTGAAGAAGGTCTTGTTTCCTTTCTTTATAGCCTGGGCTACACATTCCTCTATCTGTGCCTTAGCCCTTCTGACTGCTTTCCCATATTCTCTCTGTTTCTCCAGATATTTTTATCTGTCCTCATCCTTCTGTTTCTTCTTGTATCTCCTGAAGGCCTTACTTTTTTCTCTTACTTTCTCAGCTACTATCTTTAAGAACAATAGTGGCCGTTTCTTTCTTTTACTCTTACTATGCATTTTGACTCATTACTTCTGCTGTGGCTTTTTTGAGGCTAGACCACTGTTTTTCCACATTCCCCCCATACCCTCCACTGCTAGGGCTCTTTTAGTATGATTACCCATCCCCTTAAAGTTGGCCTGCCTGAAATCTAGGACCTTTGTCCTTGTATAGCTTGCCTCTACTTCTGTGGTTACACTAAACCATACTGCCCTTTGGTTGCTGGAGCCAATGGGACTACCCACCTCAACATCTGTGATCCTGTCCCCATTGGTCAGCACCAAGTCCAGTATAGCCCCCTTATGGGTAGGTTCTACTACTAGTTGTCTTTAGGTTTGCTCCCTTCAGGGCGGTCATGAAGTCCCTGCTCCTTGTTGTACTCACAGTCTGATTGCTCCAATATGCATCTGGCAGGTTGAAGTAACCCATTAGTAATAGTTCCCCTTTGGCTGCCATTTTATGTATAGATTCCTCCAGAACGTCATCTGTTTCCTCCACCTGCGCAGAAGGCCTATAAACAACTCCACTGCGAATGGCTTTCCTATTCCCCACCTCCAGGGTGACCCACAGTGCCTCTGCTCCTTCCTGTAACCCTTGAGTCTCTGTTGCCGTGATCCCCTCCTTCACATACATAGCCACACACCCCTCCCCTTCTCCCTTCCCTATCCTTCCCAAAAAGCGTGTATCCTGGTATGGCTGTGTCCCCGTCATGGTTCCCTGTGTACTATGTTTCTGTAACAGCCATGATGTCCAGGTTTGTGTCTTCCATTAACGCCATTAGGTCTGGGATTTTGTTTCCCAAACTGCGGGCATTTGTGCACATCTCCTTCCAACTTGTGCACCCACCCTCCTTTCCACCTTTTTCAGCCTGTGCCTTGTGATGTGTTTGAGTTCTATTTTCCCTCTCCCCACAAGATGCTCACCCTCTCTCCACTCACTCAAACTGCTTCTGCTGTCTCACTTATGTCAACCCTGATCTTATGACTAGCTGTCCTTCCCTGCTTAACTCTTCTTTATGGTTGTTTGCTGCTTCACAGCCCCTAGATATGCTTTGCAATATCTATATCTATATCTATATCTATATCTATATCTATATCTATATCTCTTTAAACAATGGGGGTGAGACAAAAATGTACAGCTAAATGAAATATTTACATAGCTGTAGGACCTGGAGTGATGATAAATTATCATCACTAGAGGTGGATTATCACTGTCTATCATCACTTGAGGTTGGTCACAAATAGAGATGTTGCAAAGTTTTAATTCACAGACAAATTTAAGGCAAAGTCACCAAATTCACCTCCATGGATAATTTTGCAAAGCTTTTCTTTTTAATAAGAAATTTGCCATTGGTTACTTCACCTTACAACTTCACCTGTAACTTTTCCTTGGGGTACACCAAGGCAAAGTTGAGGCAAAATTAAGCTGTTCCTGAGCTAGAGATTTTGCTACCTCTTGGACTGATCCTCTTGTTGCTGCCTCCCCCAGCTTCCACCGCATGGATGCCACAGATGTGGTAGAGAATAATTTGGCAACATGAATGCCACCACCCCACTTCTACCAGCTACGTCTTTTGGGTTTTTAGGCATAGCTAGGTAACTTTTTGTTGAATCTGTCAGAAACTTGCTGTGGATATGCATATCTGCTGCCTTTTTGTTGATTATTGGACTTAAATTCTGGATTTGGCACCATGGTAAAGTCCAGATGTAATTTTGGAGTGCTGTGCATACCCCAATAATTTTTCCAGGGGTATCATGTGTTACTATTGTAATACTCATTGAGGCCTTTGTTTGGATATGTAGAGTGACCATTAAGTCTAAAGACTAATGGAGTTACAGCTTGTTAAAGTTGCAGTGTTATCCTATGAGACATTAAGGTTAGGGTTAGTGTGAACACTTGCAAACTATGCAGTAAACGTTTCCCCCAGGGCAAGCAGGGGACCCACGTGAGTATTGGGGGCCAGAGGACCTATCTCATGGCAAATCACCAGGTCAAGTAGGAGGGAAAGGAGAGGGAAGTGGCAAATGGGGGTGGTGGAGTTGATGGTCTGTTCACATCGGTAGCGGTTCTTGAAGGGAGTAACGAAAGTTCCTGTATCATGGTGCAGCATCAGACACACCTTGTGGACATGGCAGCACCCTCTGTTGAAGTTCAAGCTCCCCCTGAACCAGCAGCACCCACACTGCCACCAGATGTTTTTGTTTGTATTTTGTTTTCTGTTACACAAACAATACACAACAGGGATTTCAGGAACCTGCCTTTTTTTTCTGGAAATTGCTGCAGCTTAGTCCCCCCTCCACCCTCACACACAGCACTGCCTCACAACACAATACAAAAAATGAAACTATAACTTTAAAGTAACTAAATCACAAAAAATACCCCAAATAATTTGGGATCTAGATGCACAAGGCAGAGTAGACACTTAATGGAATGATTTATTGGAAAAAATGTGTGTTTTTAAATGCTTTCCAAAGGTTTTCAGGCACAAAGGTACAGAGTACCCCTAACACCAGCTGCCTCTTCCTCACACTGCACTGAATTCAGCCTATGCATGGCAATACAACTCTGTGCAGCACCATGTGACCTCCAGTCCCATGGATCCTTGCAAACTTCACCTTGGAGCCAAAATTTACAGGTGAAGTTCACAATTTCGTCAGTCACAAAGTCCCCTTTAAGGTGAAGTAGAACTTCGTCTTAAAGGAGAACCTTGCAAATTTCTCCGTGAACCAAAGTTTTTTTTAACTTTGCCCAACTCTAGTCATAAAAAAAGCTCTTAACTAATGGGAAAGCAGCTTGAACCATACCTGATGATATCATAATGACATCTGCTGCTCTCGAAATAAGGCAGTGAAATCAAACAGAAACCATTTATTCTTCATTAAAATAACTAATCTGAAAGCTTTACAATTTAGAATACATTGTATAAATTGACACACAATGGCCTCACTCAGAATATGACATTTATCATCACTTGTGAGGAGGCATTACTTTCATAACTCACTTGTGAGTTATGGTCTTGCACCCTCACTCATGATGTTAAATGACATAGCCTTAGTCTTGCCTTTGTGTATCCTATATGTATACAACAAGTGTGAAAATAAATTTGCCAAGATAAACATGTTATATTTGGCAACATGAGCAAGATAAATCAAGTTGGTCAATGGGCATACCCAGAAATTTTCTCTTCATTATGGGCCCACACTGAGCATGCTCAGAGGTTTATCCTCATATGTGAGTAAAAAATTTGAGCACGCTCACTGACCAGCTTCATTTATTTTACCCCAGGGCATCACTGGAAATGAGTTTTATGGCTCAGTAGGCCTTTTCTGGTAAAGCTGTTTTAATAAATGAAGTGTGAGATGCTATTTATTGTTTGATTGAATTTACAGTATTCTACGTAGTTTACATTATTGTTTTCCTATTGTAGCTTTTTACCATCTCTATCACAAAACCACCTAAGCACCTGTTGTATAAATCAAATATGACATGGGTTGTCTTAAGATATCATTTTAATCTTTATTTGATGGTATTGGTCTATTGTTATCACACTCGTGGTTTTCAGTTCAGTTCAAGTTTATTGTGTAGGGATAGCTTCCACTGAGCATGCTCATTCACAAGGAGGTCCCTGATACAAAGTATTAAACATCACAGACAATCAGTACACGGATACATCATAGTAGCACAGCTGGTATATCACGGTACATAGAGTAGATTGGTTGTCAAATACAGAGGCAAAAGCATCACATGACAGT
Organism: Neoceratodus forsteri; assembly: GCA_016271365.2. Lineage (NCBI taxonomy): Eukaryota > Metazoa > Chordata > Ceratodontiformes > Ceratodontidae > Neoceratodus > Neoceratodus forsteri. Next base: position 869,849,042 of record CM028130.1, read on the forward strand.
ACGTTTACCACCACCTTATAAAAATCATCACAGACAATCAATACAAGCAGTACATCATAAAAAAACAGCAGGGATATCATGGTATATAGTGTAAGTTGGTTATAGGAATACATAGAGGTAAAGTCAAAGCATCACTTAACAGTAAGTTTACCACACCTAATAAATATAAATAATAATAATAATAATAATAATAATAAGCTTTATTTATAGAGTGCAGTTCTGTAACTAAAGTGTTGTACAAGTTAAAACAACTAAAAACAGATAAATAATAAAACATTCAGATGGGCGATAACAACTTCAGTGGAAGGAAGGAAGGAGGGAGGAAGGGAGAGAGGGAAGGAAGAAAGGAAGAAGGATGCATGCCAGTATACATAGGAATCTACAAAGACAATAGGAGAGGGATGGGGTGAAGGCAGACCTGTGAGGGAAGCTAAGTGCAGTTGCAGGCCTCGGCAGTGATCTCATGTACCCTACCAATGAATGCCCTAACTGAGATAAGGATATGGAGTTTTAGTGTAGCTTGAAGCTTATTTCAAAGACAGGGAAGAGAAAAGCTTATAGATGCCATACCAAACCGTGTCTGATAATTTGGCACATTCAGGGTAATATATGCACATTTTCTGAGGGTGTAGGTATTAGCTGAGTACGAGAAGAAGGATGATATATAAGGGGGGTAGCTTATTGAAGAACGCATTATATGTCCGAGTATAAATGTGCACCATTCTCCTGGTGGATAAGGAGGTCTACTTCATCGCTTCATACAAGGTACAGTGATGGGTTCTGGCTGGGGCATTGGTAAAGAAATGGATGACCCGGTGATAGAACGTGTCTAACTTACGCAAGTAGATGGGTACGCAATTGTTATAGAGAATATCGGTGTGATCAAGAAGAGGCATGAAGGTGGACTGTACCAGTCTAATTCTGGAGTCTCAGGAGAACAATGATTTGTTCCTTAAAAAGAAGCCAAGCCAAAATTTGTTTTTTTTTTTAAATCATATTTTATCCTCCTCCGGGCTACTCTGAACCCCGCTCCTTCAGGAGACACATAAGGTGTCTTCCCCAGCTTCTCTATCACCTTACCCAAACCCTCCAAATCCCCCATGGAGCCATGGTTCTTTCCCCCAGGTGAGAATGAGGTGGGGCGCTTCACCCCAACACTTACAGTTCATAAGGTCTGGCTGGGTCAGGAATGTACAAGCTTAATGGGGTCTGCCCAAGTTCTCCATCATCTCAGGGTTCGGAGAGCTATTTTCTTCCTGTTCAGTGGATGTGACTTGCATCTGACGTCATGGCTTGACAGCTGACATCTGTCATGTCCCACCCCTCGCAACTGGCTCAGGTGCTCGCCGTACACCAGGCCTCTGCCTGGGGCCATTCACGTGCCGCGCCTCTGCCCTCTCCCTCCCTGGAGAAAGCAAGCAGTCTCTTGGATGCTCAGCCTTCTCCCACCGGCCATCCCTCTGACTTCCAGAGCTCGTTCCTGAACCCAGGTCATCGTCATCGCAAATGGTAGTGCTACCGCTGCATCGGTGAGCTGGCCCAAATTTCAGTTTTTTGTGAGAGCTTCAACATGTGATGAAAAGGATAGATGTGAGTCCAGTATAAAGCCTAAGTATTTAGAGTGATTCATCACTTCGAGTGAGTCTCCTTATAGGGTGGTAATGGGAGCATAGTGGTTTATCTTTGGGGCATACTGAGGAGACATTAGGGGGATAGAAGAACATAACCTTCATTTTTTTTAGGAGCAGTTTGGTTGTTATCAAGTTATGCTAAAGTAGTACAAAATCAGACTGGAGAACAGAACATGCTTGACTAACTGTAGGTTTCGATATATAGAGGACCATATCCTCTGCAAATAAGTGAATATTAGAGTCTGTGATGCCCGAGCCCAGATTATTTACATAGATTGTGAACAACAATGGACCCAGGATAGATCATTGTGGGACCCCTCTTGTGACTGGTAAGAGTGACGAGAAGGTTCCATTTATCTTAATGCATTGATGCCTATTTCCTAGGTAACTGGAAAACCAGGATACCGTAGCATTCAACAAGCCATGGGACTTCAAGCTGTCAAGCAGCAGGAGGTGATCCATGGTATCGAAGGCCTTACCAAGGTCCAAAAATACTGCATCGGTGACATGTTTGCTGTCCATGGCCACCAACCAGTCATTAGTAACTTTGGACAAGGCCGAGACAGTACTATGACGAGTCTGAAACCTGATTGTTTAGGAGTTAGCAACTGAGAATTTTTGGAGAAGGATCTGAGTTGGCTACTGACCAGTTTCTCCAGAATTTATGAGATGGAAGCCAAGATAGAGATAGGCCGGTAGTTGTTAACATCACTGGGGTCACCAGATTTGAAAAGGGGTATGAGGTGTTCAACTTTCCAATCATGGGGCATGATACTTTAAGACAGCAAGAGATTAAATAAATGAGTGATGGGGAAGTTAAGAAATAATAGCCTAGTTTCAAAAAGAAAGGGTCAGTGTTGTCCACACCTCCACTCTTTTTAACATCCAACCTGAGCAGCTGGTCTTCCACCTGTTTAAAGGTGATAGGTGAGAAAGAGAAGGGTAAATGTGTTGGGATGTTGTGTGGTGCAGGTGGTAGAAGGAGAGAGGTTCTGAGGTTGTCTGATGGAGAAGAATTGAACGCAAGACCCGCTGTGGGAAAATGCTCATTTAGTTTGTTAAGTATGACAAATTTATCTGTAATTGAGGTGCCCTAATAGGTAATGGTGGTGGGGAGAGATGGTGGAGCTTTGCTTCCCTCAACTAGTTTAAAGGTGCAGCAAATCTTGGATGGGTTACCACTGGCTGACTCTAGGGTGCTTAGGTAATAATTTTCTTTAGTATGCCTAATCAGTTTAGTGCAGCAATTTCAACATATCCTGAACGCTGTCCAGTCTGCGGGTGTTTTTGTGCATCTGGCAGTTTTGCCACTCATGAGATATTAACAGATCAATACCCTCTAATGGAGATAAAAGGATATCTTAAGTCATAAATTATGTGTTAATACTGCCACTGAGTAAGAGTGATCTCACCTGCATTCACAGGGTATGAGAAAGGTGAGCAGTGCTGATACCATAAGAATGTAATGGCAAGATTGATCAGTAATATATTAAACATTTTTTAAAACTTTCCTCGAACATACCTATTTTGAGGAGTTTCCATAAGAGTATCTCATATGCAGTGGAAAGAAACATTCTGATTGGTCAGGAGTGCTCCCTCAATCTATATTTATATATATATATTATAGGGGCACAATCATGCCCCTATAGTTAGGGTCGAGTTGCCTGTTTAATGTTAAACCTCAAATTTTGCACTTTAATAACTTTGCAACTGATCAATGGATTTGCAGAACATTTGGCATGCACTGTCCCATGGGGTTGATCTCTTGATATGGCATGTTTTGTTCCAGTTGGATGCGCTGATTCTGAGATCCAGAGAGCGCAAAAACCTTACAATCTGCCATTTTTGCATTTTTTCCTCATTGCCTTGTGAACAGATGGTACAGAATTTCTGTGGGAATTTTTTATGGTAGAAACCGCTTCGGCCACAGAACTGCCTTGCATTTATTTGGTGAAAAAAAATTAATCTGTTGCAAAGTTATTCAATTTTTAAATTCCCATTATTTTCAAAGGGAATTTCATTTTCCAGGATAGAGGAATGGAATGAAAAAGGGTTTTGGTCTCACAAAAAAGGATTCTTTTTCGTGAGGGGCAAAGCGTCATGGGAAACATATGCAAATCCCCATGACAGAATTTGGACTGGCTTAACTTTAAGCAGAATTTCATGGTGCCAGAAGGCCTTACAGTGCAATCAGCAAAGGCTATGAACAGCAGACACATACACGTGTTTCATCCTAATTTGGACTCTTCAGTATGCTATATGTGTGTCTTAACCCAGGGAGAGGGAGCCAGCCACCCTTTAAGGGGGATATTATTCATTTGGGTCATGGGAAGCCTAAAGTAGAGAAGGAAAAGAACTACAAAGAACCCCAGAGCAAATGCCCTGAGGCATGGGTTATCCCAGAGGATATTGGCCATACAGCCAAATTTGAAAAAGAACACAATTGCACATACCCCAATAATGCAAAGCATCATGGGAAACATATGCAAATCCCCATGACAGAATTTGGACTGGCTCAACTTTAAGCAGAATTTCATGGTGCCAGAAGGCCTCACAATGCAATTAGCAAAGGCTAAGAACAGCAGACACATACACGTGTTTCATCCTCATTTGGTCTCATCAGCGTGCCATATCTGTGTCTTATCCCAGGGAGAGGGAGCCAGCCACCCCTTAAGGGGGATATTATTTGTTTGGGTCATGGGAGGCCCAAAATAGAGAAGGAAAAGAACTACAAAGAACCCCAGAGCAAATGCCCTGTGGCATGGGTTATCCCAGAGAATGTTAGCCATACAGCCAAATTTTAAAGAAAACACAATTGCACATACCCCAAAAATGCAACACATCATGGGAAACATATGCAGATCCCCATAAGAGAATTTGAACTGGCTCAACTTCAAGCAGAATTGCATGGTGCCAAAAGGCCTCACAGTGCAATCTCATAAGAAGGCCATGTTGAAAATCTGGTGACACAGTTCTTAAAAATAACAGTTATGACCATTTGTTGCAATTTTGCTATGAATGCTTTGGAAATTTAAAATTCTTTTACCCCAGATTTTCAACATAGCCTTCTTATTGCCCCACCATATGTATGTCACAACTGTCATTTTTCAAATCCTGGCCAAAATGTGTTTTTGCACCTGTGGTGCAGAATGGCATTGCAGCTGCACAGAATTACATTTTGGCAGGGATTTGAAAATTGTATCGGGTACATGAGATGAGGTAGTAAGATGGCTATGCTGACAGTTTGACCACCATTGTCCTATAAATGGAAGCACAGGGCCCAGAGGGCACTGTGCTTCCACAGCTACATACATATATGCATCTACAGATGGATGAGAGTGCTCTCACAGGCAAATAAGGATACAATTATACTATCTCAAAAAGTAAGGAAATAAATTGCAAAAAATTTTGTTAATGCTCTAGTTAGGGTTAAAGCCACAAAAGTAGGGAAATGTGGCATTAGGGTTTCCAACCGTAACACCCCACCCACAACCTACACACACCAACAGATGTCAGGGGGTGTGCCTTGGGGTTGACAGTCCTAATGCTCACCCCATTCTTCGATACTGTACCCATCTCAACTTATTTACTTATGGAATGGGGTGAGTGTTAGGGCTGATGATCCCAAGGCACACTGCCAATGCCTGTTAGTGTGTGCAGGGTGGGGATGGGGTGTTAGGGTTGGAAACCCTAATGCCCCAATTCTCTACTTGTGTGGCTTTAACCCTAACTAAAACATTAACAAACTTTGCCAGATACAGATTGGTCAGTACCAGCAGGGACATCTGCCAGAACTAGACACATGGTGGATTTCCTGCTGGGGATGGCCTCAAAGAACTGGTACAACAACCCACAAGAGACAGGGCTATCCTAGATCTAGTACTGACTAACAGGGAAAGGATCACAGATCTCCAGGTAGAAGGTCACCTGGGTGCCAGTGACCATCACAAGGTATGGTTCAATTTGGCCACTAGAACAAAATCATCCCATTCCAAGGCAAAAATATGGGACTTCAGAGGAGCTGACTTTGATAAGATGGCCAACAGAGTTAAACTAGCCCTGGCAAAAAGAAATACAGGTGAGGGGGTACAGGCAAAGTGGGCAAGCACTAAAGATGCAATACTTGAAGCAACATCCCATTGTGTTAGTGAGAAAAGGAAGTGCAAAAGAAGAAGAAGGAAACCACTTTGGTTCTCAAACACAGTAGCAGAAAAGGTCAGAGCCAAAAGGCTGGCTTTCAGGAAATATAAGGAAACGCAGCAGGATGAAGATAGGGAGGCATACCAAACTTCCCTAAGGGAAGCATGAAAGGCAGTAAGGCTGGCAAATGCCCAAACTGAGGAAAGATCAAAGAGGATAAGGGGGCATGTGAGGAGGAGGACCATGTAAAAGCATCTATCTTAAATAGAAACTTCTGCTCAGTATTTACTGAAGAGAAGGTAGGGCAGGGCCCACAGCTGTGCACCATGGACACGGGGGAGGGAGGTGTGCACTAGTCCCTTCACAAAAGAAAGGGTCCTACAAGAGCTCGATAAGCTCAAGGTGGGCAAGGCAATGGGACCTGATGGCATACATCCCAGGGTACTAAAGGAGCTAAGGGTGCAACTAGCAGAGCCATTATCAGAACTGTTTAGTGAGTCTCTGAGCACAGGAGGGGTCCCAGAAGACTGGAGAAGGGCTCATGTGATCCCGCTCCACAAGAGTGGTAGCAGGGAGGAGGCAGGAAACTACAGGCCAGTCAGTCTTACCTCAGTAGTGTGCCAGATTATGGGTAGACTCCTTAAGGAAAGGATAGTGCAACACCTGGAATCCATAGGAGCACAGGATCCAAGACAGCATGGGTTTACAAAAGGAAGGTCCTGTCAGACTAATCTCATAGATTTCTTTGACTGGGTAACCAGAGTTGTGGACCAGTTGATGTTGCCTACCTTGACTTCAGCAAAGCTTTCGATACTGTTCCACATAGAAGATTGATTAATAAGCTGGGTAGGCTTGGGGTGGGTCAGACATTGGTCAGCTGGGTGGCAAACTGGTGGACAGGCAGAAAACAGAGAGTGGTGGTAAATGGTATACAGTCAAAAGAGATGCAAGTCACAAGTGGTGTACCTCAGGGATCAGTCCTGGGGCCAGTCCTCTTCGATATCTTCATCAGTGATATTGCAGATGGACTGGAGGGTAAGAGTTGTCTGTTTGCAGATGACACCAAGATCTGCGATGGAGTAGATGATCCAGATGGGGTGGGCAGAATGAGAAGAGATCTGGATAAACTAGCAAAATGGTCAGAACAGTGGCAACTGGGGTTTAATGCAAAGAAGTGCAAGATCATGCACAAAAGGAAGAGAAACCCTGAAGCCACCTATAGACTGGGAGGGGAGTTGCTGGCAATCACAAGGGAAGAAAGAGACTTGGGCGTCATCATCACCGATGACCAGAAATCATCCAAGCAGACCTCTAAAGCAGTAGGTAAGGCTAGAGGGATGTTGGAGTGTATTAATAGGGGTACATCCTGGAACAGCCTACCTTAGGAAGTGGTGGATATGAATACAGTGCAGGGTTTCAAACAGGCATGGGATAGGAATAAGAGAGCAATACAGATGAGTATGACTAGGTAGGCCATTGACAGAGCAAAGACCTATGGCACATTCATAAGGTAGAAAAAGAAATGGGCAGACTGGATGGGCCTTGCTGTCCTTATCTGCAGCAAACTTCTATGTTTTGTGTGTGTGTGTGTGTGTGTGTGTGTGTGTAGGACTATATATATTATTTATTTATTAGCTTTTGGTAACTGGGTAAGTGCGCTAGGCAACAATCCTGCCTATTTTCAGACACAACCCGGGAGAGTACAAAAATGAGAATACAGATATGACCAGTTGAACAACATTCACATAAGAATATCAAATACAATAGGTAATATCATAATAGTACAGGTTAAGATATATTAGGGGATTGATAATGCAGACAAATTATGCATACACAAAAAATGTTAAGGTGAAAGGTATGTTTTGGCCATGGAAGGAGCACGCTCTTCTCCGTCCTCAGCCAAGCATAGTGGACAAATGGAAGCACACAAACAATATTCCGTATGTCAGTGTCAGTGGCTCAGCAGGTAGCACACTCGCCTCTGAGGCCAGGAGATCAGAAGGCTGTGGGTTCTATTCCCACACCAGGCAACTTGGGTTAATATTCCATTACTGACAATGTAGTGCAGCATGGGGGGGGGAGGAAGCACTCCTGAGGTGCTGTCTTTCAGATGAGATGTCAAACTGAGGTCCTATCTGACTGTTCTGGTGGTAGTTCAGATGGATGTTAAAGATCCCATGGCACTTCTCGAAAAGAGGTGGGGAATTTTCCCGGTGCCCTTGGCCAAATTTTCCCCCATTCACTAAAATACCACCAATCAGATTAATCTGGTTCAAGGTCAGTTGGCATTCATCTGTATCCCCTTCCCCAGGTCATGCCTGAAAATAGGCAGGATTTGTCTAGTGCACTTACCTGGTCATCAAAAACTAAATAAATAAATATCTATATAGGCATGGGAAAAAATGTTGTTAGTACACCAGCCCCACCCTGCAAGCAGCAAAAAAGAAACAAACTTTACAGTTCTGGCAGTCCTGAGTCTGGCAGATCAGGCCTGAGGTCATACTTGGGGTTATTGACCCTAGTGCTTCCCCCATTCCATCAGCAAATATGCTCAGATGTGAAGACTATATGAAAATGGGGTGAGCGTTAGGGTTGAAACCCCTAGGAAGACCCCAGACTTGATTTGTCAAGACTCAGGACAGCCAAAACCATAAAGTATTTTCTTTTTGCTGCTTGCCGGGTAGGAGTGGGATGTTAGGGTTGGAAACCCTAACACCACATTTCCCTACTTTTGTCGGTTTAACCCTGACTGGTGCATTAATACAATTTTTTGCAATGAATTTCCTTACTTTTTGAGATAGCATAATCATATTGTTATTTCTCTTGTCAGTTTTCCATGCTGTAATGATGTTTTCCTGTCGTGCCATGTTTTGACCCAGTTTCATTTCCATAGTGCAGGGTCCTCCTATCTAAGTAGGTGTTGCTAGGGCCGTTGGTCCTTTACTGTGCACCTTTGGGGATCAGAAATATCATATGGTTCTGGCTGGTGCTGACGGTGGTTGGGAGTGCAGTTTGCGTTGGCATCAGTGTGGCAGTCAGCAGTGCAGTTCGTGTTGACATCAGTGTGATGGTTGAGAGTACCTTTTTGAGGTCAGCAGTGTCCTGTGGTATCTGTCATACTGGGAAAGGTTTGTGTCTTCACTGGCAGCAGTTGCGAGGAGGGCTTGCATGAGTACACTCCACACACAGTCTGGCTCCTCCTCCCCTCCTGACACTTTTTAAGATCAAGGGCAGTTCATTCAATGCTTTTTGGGGACATGGCTGCAGGAGGAAGCTGGACCTGCTGAGGCCAAGTCATGTATCAGAGCCATTAAAGACATATACCATGGACGGCCATGGTATATAACATTAATGGCCATGGTATATGACTTTAATCGGGGTGATGTATATGGAAATACAGTAGATGATAGGATTTTCAATGGGACACAAGTTCCATCCATGTATTAGATAGAGAGATAGACAGATAGATAGACAGACATAAACATATACATATTATAATTTGCTTATACACTGACTTTGCTACTTTCATGTATGCAGTAATTGCTGTCTTGCCAAATTCTGGAAGTTTTTTGCACTTTTTGGGACTTTGCATTTATTTGCACTTCCCCCTTGTTGCCCCTTCCATGGTCCCCAGTTCACACTTGGAAACAGATTCTGGCTCTGTCTGCCTTTCCCAGTCAACACATTTAAATAATTGAAATAAATTTAGAAACCCTCACACTTGTCAGATAATAAGTAATGTCAGATAGTAACCGACATACTTCAATGGGATATCGTCCTAATACACCACTTAGATACAGCTCTTCAGAATAATAGCACGATAATCATTGAAAATGGAGGCATTACAACATGTAAGGAAAGGAATTTGGTTTTATAGAGTGCCTTTCATATGCACTGTATCCTAAAACTCTTTACAAGCCATGCATGGATGCTGTAGCCATTGGGAGTGCACTGCCTGCCTAGGTAGAATCAGTTTGAGAGTTGGAACATATGTTTAAGTGATAGAGAAAGGAAAGAGAGAGAGCAAAGGAGATGTTAATAACTGAGAAGTTAAAGAGCAAGTATATACCTCTGTTTATAGCTTCATCAGCATATTATATTTTATTTACTGATTTAGTTATTTGTTGTGTTTTGTTTACCTGGTACGCGTTGACATTCAACTCAGTTCAGGTGCATGACTAGGAAGAGTACAAATACCAAGCTGGCACAATAATACAGGTAAAAGTGGCGCAGTAAAGATCGACAAGCAGATTCGAAAATTATAGGATTATTTACAAACACATCATTATACAGGTGAAAGTACAAACACAAGTACAGAACAAGGTATAAGAAGCATTCGATGTTAAATTTCTGAACAAAGACTGACTTTATATCAATAGGTAACATAACTTATCAGACTGCCACAATCATGTTGTTTACTAAAGAACATCTGCTTAAGATTTCACTTGTCCTTCACCAAGATTTTTCAGTACGTCTTTGACAATCTGTCTATAAAATCTGCATAAAGTGCTCCCACCAGGATCTTGTGACTTCATAGTGTGCTTGTTATGACATCACAGTACTTACCATGACAACAGACTGAAATCACAAACTCAGCAAACGTGAGGTTAGTTGGGAACATTCTAGAATGTTTTTGGAAAAGACGGCAGTGTGAGTATTTGCTAATGTAAGATTTTTAAAAGATTGATAATAAGATACATTTACAAAAACATTGAAAATAAGTTCATTGCAAATGCTCTCAACAAAAATAGCTGTATTTTTAAAAGGATTTCTCCCAGTCTGTTCCCATGGCAATTTGTTTAAATAGGGTCCTATGGTTTTAAACATTGTATTTCAGTAGGTACCCCCTCAAAGCACTTGTTTGGATTAACACAGTAAGTAGCAATGGTGGGATTCAACCCTGGATCTCTGATTCCCGGTTATGCACTCTAACCACTAGGCAATACAACCTAGTGCCATCTTGCAGTTCTCAAGTGGCGGAAGTGCAGTTGTAGTATCTGATGAGTGGAGGCTCTGGCCTACATTCTGGAACATCACTTTCAGGGTTAACGTTTCTTTACTTAGTACTATTAACCTGATTCAGCAATCTCCCACACTGTTTAATGTTGCATTGTTGAGCCGGGTTAGTAAAAGAAAAGTAAAGCGGTGATCATGCTGCAGCTGATGTCCATAAATGTGAACCTTTATATGCTGACTCCTCTTGCAGTTCTGCCAATATTTCCAATTATACACTGGGGCACCATTTCTTGCTTTATATGCAGTGTTAGAGTAATGGCCTTAGCTGACAGCATATGTTTTCAGTCGAAAGAATGGGGTTCAAATTGCACCTCAAAGAAAGTAGATATTCTTTTCAAGAGGCTAGATATTCATATTTATTTATTTTGTTTCTCTAAGAAAAGAATACTAAGTGGTGATGGCTCATTACCAGATGCATTCTGTAGGAAGGGTACAGTGGTGGTCAACAGGAAATTACAATAGAAATTAAAATGGAATTACAGTAATAAGGGCATTGACATGTGTCTCTTATGGTATAAAAGTGCCATTAGTGTGCATGGCTTGGTACATGGACAGCAAAGCGAGACAGGGCAGTACTGGCTGCCCAAAGAACAGTTGTGAGATGATGCATGATACCGGAAGCGACACATTTCAGTGCCCCAGTTAACTTATTATTAAACATAATAAAAATCTCAGATAAGAGGAAGAAGAATCAGCATTTATATAGCGCTTTTCATATACATCATATCCCAAAGCGCTTTACAAGCAATGAGAGACTGGTAGTGAACTGGTTGTAAATGTGTAGTGGCAGCCAATTCACACATCAACACATAGCCTTGAACAACTGAATGAACCAGTTTATGGGAAGAGGAATGCTGGCTAGACCCCCTGGTAAAATCCCCATCTCTTGCAAAAAGTCCTTTTTTATTTTGCAATTTTTGTACTCTTCTAGCTGATGTGCCCTTATCAGGTTAGCCCCCCAACCCAGTCACCCATCCTCCCCAGGTACTTACCTCATCTGGCTTCCCTCTTGGTCTCCCCCCCCCCCATGATGGGGCCTTCAGGGATGTACCTCTGCATATGTCTGGACCTGGTGTAGGAGGGTGTTGCTTAGGGGTACAGGGCCTGTGAGGGGCTGCTTTCACCTTGCTGTAGCCAGCTTCAGTTTTCCATAGTTTCCTCTCTTCCTGAAGGTTGGCACACATGGAGTGTGGGCATGTGATGAGAAGGTGCCACACATACTTGAACACCCGCACCTGTCCCTCTGAGAGACGGCTGCATGTTGCATCACCTAGCCTCCGCAAGGTGGCAGAAAAGCAGAGACGTGCCCTGTCTCCCTTTCCTGAAGGAGGAGAGCTGTCTTTGGATGCTCAATCCTCTTTCTCCCATCTGGCCCCTGAGCAATCCTGGTCCATTCCCAAACCAGGACCACCAGCACGACATGTGATGAGGCATTAGTATCTCAGCCCACATCACCACTAGGCCAGTTTCCTTGGGTTCTTGTACTACCACTTGGACACCACTAGGACAGCATCACAGATGGGCAGGAGGGACCTCAGTTTAATGTCTCATCTGAATGATGGCATGCCCCTACAGTACAGTCCCTCCTTAGTACTGCCCTCTGGCTCAAGCATTTATGGTATGAGCCCAATCCCAGTGTGAGACTAGAACCTTTGACCTTCTGGCCTAGAGGTGTTTGTGGTGCCAGCTGAGCCATGTTGACATGCCATCTGAGCCACATATGTATCTTACATGGCTGGGACTTTTCCCCACAGAAGTGGTTAGCAGTTATTTCCCTGTATACCCTTCCACTAAAAGATGAGTAAGCTGATACACTCAGAAACAAACTCATCGGGGGGACTAACCAGATCATAAAGCCACTTGCTCTTCAGGCTCATGATTTTATAATCTGGTTAGCACTCTTGATGAGTTTATTTCCTTGTAGGCTATACTTACCCATCATTTATTTGCTAATAGCTTGGCAGAAGACACCAGGAGAAAGGACTGCTGTGTGACTGAACTTCTCTGCTGGGACTAAAGAAGAACTTTTGTACTTGGACCTTTAATTTAGGGTAAAAAAAAACTAACAAACAAAAAAAAGTGTGTTTGTCTGAGTTAACTGAACTGAATGGTTATCTGAACAGTTATCTAGGTGTAAATCTCAGGTGATTGAAAGGACTTAATAGCTGTGAGGTTTAAATTACTTGTAGAAAGATCTAGTAAGTAGGGGGAGTGGCTTAGCTAGAAGGAAGCTACATTTAAAGACTGCCTTAGAAAGATTCTGCTAATAGCTTGGCAGAAGACACCAGGAGAAAGGACTGCTGTGTGACTGGACTTCTCTACTGGGACTATGTTGCCCTCCTTCCCTCCCCTCCACTCCCCCACCCAAAGCTAGTTCTATTTCTATAGGCACAGGATTTGACTGACAACAGGAACTTCCTGTTTGGGAGCAGGAAGTGAGTGATCACAGAACCACCAAAGACCCATCCTAGAAGGGGTGAGTAGCCTCCGGCCCCTCTAGCTGCTGGAGGTCTGCCTCTGAGCAAGTAAGGGTCTACTGAGAAATATAGGATATTCTTGTCTCAGAACAGGACAATCAGGAGCTTAAAGGGCACACAGGCAGAAAGTAAGAGAGAGAGAAAACAGAGGGAAGAGTAAGGATTGCAAACAGTTAAGGGGCGGAAATAAGACATGATTGGAGTGGCAGTGCAGTGGCTGTGGAGCAGCAGTCTTCCAGGAGATGTTCTGGAGGATGTGGTGTTGTCCCATCTGCAAGCACCTCTCTGGGCTGAGGGAGGAGGTTGCTCATCTCCAGGCTGAGTTGGCCAGGATTTGTGGGACCTCCTCTTCTATCCAGGGACCACCAGTGCCACTGCTGTTGCCTCAGAGGTTGCCAAGAAAGAGGAGCAGTTGGACCACATTGGGCTCAGGGAGGGTGAGGGTGGTGGAACAGAGGTGCATCCCTCCAGTTGCACCTCTCCACAATTCCTATGTCATTCTAGCAAAGTGTGGTTCCTCTATGGAGGCACCCGCAGTGGAGACCAAGGAGGATGCTGGGAACCTCCACAAAGGAGACCCACATGAGGGTGGCAGGGGACCCTGCAGGGGAAGGAAACAACTCCTGGTGGGGGACTCCATTGTTAGGAAGGTAGAAATGGTGGAGGAAGGGGAAAGGGAGGTAAGGTGCCTGCCTGGCGCCATGGCTTGGAGGAACAGGGAGCGAATCCTCAGGATTGCTGGAGTAGCTGCACAGGGGAGGGAGCTGGATGTCATTGTCCACCTAGGGACACATTACCTGGCTAAAAAAGGGATTAGAGAAGTGCAGGAAGAGTTTTTGGAATTGGGGAGGGGCCTTAGTCAAGTAGCACGCACGGTAACCTTCTCGGAGGTGCTGCCCATCTATGGCATAGGAGAGGCTAGGGTGTTCCGCACCATGGGATTCAATCAGTGGTTGAAAAACTGGTGTGGAGCTCAGGGATTTGGCTTCATTGGGGACTGGGGGTCCACCTGGAGTGATGCAAGCCTATACTGGCATGATGGGCTGCATCTGTCCGGGAGGGAACAAGGATCCTAGGTGATAGGTTTAAATGCTTCATTGGCAAGCATTTAAACTAGCTAAGGGGAGGCACTGGAAAGGAGTAGGAAACCCTAGCCCCCAAATAATCGCGGTAGCAGTAAGTGCAAACATCAACATAGAGGTGTTGATATAGAGAAGGGCAGGGTAAATGGAGAAAGTGACAAAGGCAAGAAGGACAGGGATGGGGAAAGGGAGTAAGGCCATCAGGAAATGGAGGGTAATGAGTACCAATGCTCATAGTCTGGGCAACAAGCTCCTGAGCTGGTGGCCTTGATGGAAGAGGGATGCCTGGATATCGTAGCAGTCACAGAAATATGGTACAGAGAACTATGACTGGGATGTTAACATACCAGGATACATAACCTACAGGAGAGACAGGCAGGGAGAAGAGGGGAGGATGGCTCTCTATGTAAAGAAAGGGATAAAAGCAACTGAACAAAAGAGTAAACAGGGAGGAGAGGAGGCACTGTGGGTCACCTTGGGACTGCAAAGGCACCACAATCTGCACAGGGGTTGTGTACAGACCCCCATGTCAGGGGGAGGGAATGGACAAGGATATGATAGAAGGCATTCTTAGAATGGCAGAGAAAGGGGAGATACTGTTGATGGGAGACCTGAATATGCCAGATGTTAACTGGAGCACATTTGCTGCAGCCACATCCAAGAGCAGGGCCATTCTTGATGCCCTACAGGTGGCAGGCCTCAGACAGCTAGTTTCAGAACCCACTCATGAGGGAGCAATCTTAGACCTCGTACTCTCAAACGGGGGCAGTGAGAGGATCTCAGATCTAGAAGTGGGTTGCCATCTGGGGACAAGTGACCATCAAACAGTGTGGTTCACGTTAAACTCAGCTACAGAGTCAAGCCATACAAAAGTGAGGGTACTGGACTTTAGGAGGGCTGACTTTGGCAAGATGGGAGAGTGCCTCAGAAAAGCACTAGCAAACAGGCTAGAAGGAGGTGTGGAGCAACAATGGGAATCATCAAACTGCCATCACAGAGGCAGCAAGCCTTTGTGTGAAGCTATAAACAAATCAAATGAAAGAAAAAGCCACTATGGTTCTCAAAAGAGGTGGCTGTGAAAGTCAGGAAGAAAAAGATAGCATTCTGGAAGTATAAGAAAACACAGAAGGAGCAGGACAGAGAGCTGTACCAGTTAAGGCAGAAGGAAGCAGGGAGGGAAGTCAGAATAGCAAAGGCCCAAACTGAGGAAAAGATAGCCAACTCAGTTAAGAAGGGGGATAAAACCTTTTATAGGTACATCAGCGAGCGTAGAAAGACAAAGGGAGGGATAGTGAGGCTGAATAGAATGAACGGTTGGTGGGCAGAGGGGGACAGTGAAAAAGCAGGGATACTGAATGAATATTTCTGCTCAGTATTCACAAAAGAGGAGGGGGAAGTGCCTAATCCAATTAACAGAAGCACTCTTGATAGGGGGTCGATCCCAGTCCTTTCACAGAAGAAAGGGTTCTGCAAGAACTCCTAAAACTGAAGGTGGACAAAGCAATGGGTCCTGATGGAATTCACCCCAGAATTCTAAAAGAATTAAGGGAGGAACTAGTGAAACCACTGGCTACACTTTTAATAAATCATGGGAGGATGGTGTGGTACCCGAGGACTGGAGGAAGGTGGATGTGATTCCCTTCACAAAAGTGGGACCAAGACAGAGGCAGGAAACTACAGACCTGTCAGTCTGACCTCTGTGGTAGGGAAAGTGATGGAGTCACTTCTGAAGGAAAGAATAGTTGAGTACCTAGAGGCTAGTGGGGCTGGGACCCAAGGCAGCATGGGTTCACAGCGGAAGGTCATGTCAGACAAATCTAATAGATTTCTTTGACTGGGTGACCAAAGTAGTAGACCAGGAGGGGCTGTGGACATGGCCTACCTAGACTTTAGCAAGGCATTTGACAAGTCCCACACAAAAGATTAATAGTCAAATTAACCAGCCTGGGAGTGGGTCCCTGGTAGCCTGGGTAAAACATTGGCTGAACAACAGGACACAGAAGGTAATTGTAAATGGAGTCCAATCTGAAGAAAGAGGGGTTATTAGTGGGGTACCGCAGGGTTCAGTATTGGGTCCAGTCCATTTTAATGTCTTCATCAGTGACATTGCAGAAGGACTGGAAGGAAAAGCATGCCTTTTTGCAGATGACGCAAAGATCTGCAACAGGGTTGATACACAAGGAGGCATGGAAAGGATGAAAAAGGACTTGGCAAGGTTGGAGGAATGGTCAGAAGTATGGCAGCTAGGATTCAATGCAAAGAAGTGCAAAATAATGCACCTGGAAACAAGAACCCAGGGAAGAATACACAATGGGTGGGAGGTAGTAACAACAACAAAAAAGGAAAGGGACCTGGGGGTAATCATATCAGATGACCTTAAAGTTAGCAAGCAATGTGAGAAGGCAGTAGGGAGGGCTGGGGATATACTGGGATGCATAGGGAGAGGCATCAGCAGCAGAAAACAGGAAGTTGTTATCCTTCTGTACAGACAGTTGGTGAGACCCCATCTGGAGTACTGTGTCCAGTTCTGGAGACCCCATCTCCGCAAGGACATAGACAGGATAGAGACAGTCCAGAGGAGGGCAACTAAAATGGTGCAGGGTCTGCAAGAGAAGACGTATGAGGAGAGACTAAAGGAGCTTAATATGTATACCCTTGAGGAAAGAAGGAGAGGGGACATGATAGAAACTTTAGTACCTCAGTGGAATCAACAAAGTCCAAGAGGGTAGCATCTTTCAGAAAAGAGATGTGCAAGAACAAGGGATACAATTTAAAGATAGAAGGAGGCGGTTCAAATGAGAAGTATTATTTCACAGAGAGGGTAGTGGATGCATGGAACAGCCTTCCTGAGAAGGTTGGGGTCTAAAACTGTGGGAGAATTCAAGAATGCATGGGACAGACATAAGGCAATTCTTGTGGGGGGGTAGGAAGAAATAGGCTGTTGGTTAACTAGGATCTGCGGCCTATCCTGTAGGTAGGGAAATGGGCAGACTAGATGGGCCAAGCAGTCCTTATCTGCCATCAAAGTCTATGTTTCTATGCTTACCTTCTCAAAAATCCATTGATGTTGCTGTTTGCTTTGGCTGTCTCCTTGTTTAGTAGAACTGAAATGCATGCTAATGTATGTTTATAAACAACCTTATTTTGTTTACATTCCTGGATCTCTTCTTACTGAATACTTCCTGAGTATTACAAACACACCCAAACAGTGCATCACTCATGATACAATAGTCTCTTTTGCTCTCACTGCATCATGATTGGCTAGACTGTGTTGTGGGTGTTCCCAAGTCCAGGAGATGCTGCTGGAGCTGATCAAGGAATGTAAACACACCTGTTTTTGTGTGGTAACACCAGTATGATGGGCAGTCTGTTTTTAACTCTTTTAAAGAAAAAAAGAATCAGAATTAAACTACCAGCTACATCAGCAGTCTTTACAGAATGCTGGCAATCATGAAATGTGTTTTTTAAACTAGGGACACTCTGAGACCTAAGAGGTTGACAGTGTCCCTATAAAACAATGAATTCAAGTATTCAAATCCCCTCTTTCTGGAGTGGAGTAAGGAACAGCCCAACAGTCTGCATGAAAGCAAAACTGTATACAGATTAAGAGACAAGGGGTGTGCCTCAAATCCCACACTCTGATCGGCTGATGGACTATAAGTGATTTGTAAAGTGCTTTGTGTCACATGCATGGCTCAGCACGACTAGCCAAGCCGAAAGCCTAATGGTGTGATTGCAAAATATTGAAATGTCAGATGTAACACATTGCCTAAATCACCTCAGAAGCAGAAGGGCAACTGCGGCTTAAAACTATACATTATTGCATAGGTTCTACCATGTGTTCTAACAGTCACATAAGGAGGACAGGACACAAGAAGTTCTAAAAAAGATTGAAAAAAAATCCTTGACTCTTAATGCCACAGTATGATGACTAAAAACGTTTTTAGGTAATCCAGTTGTCAGGACAAACAAAAACATCAACGTATGTTATCCATTTTACTTTGCATTTTAGTTGGTGTGGTAGCACCATCTAGACATATCTGCAGTGCAAATTCAGTGTGTGCAATAAAAAGGTTACCTCGGGGGAAGAGAAGACAGCTGGTGACCATTGTATTTATTTAATTTAGGCATTAATTATAAAACTAGAAATTAAAATGGTGTGAAAAAACATCTCATGGAATAAAAGATTGACTGCTGAGGAATCTTTGTCAGAAATACATGACTCCTTAAAAACTGTATGCTGACATTTTTTGCCAACTAACAAATAATGCTGCTTCTTAAAAACTTCTTTCCTTTTAAAACAGTTAAAACGGCAACTGAGTAATTAGAATGTAATTAGAGTGCACATATATGCAATTTATTACAGTCGAATGCAATGGCCTTTTGGAAGTTTTAGGGTTCTAATCAAAACTAGAAAATGTTTGCCTGCCCCTGATTTCAATGAAGTAACATAGTAAACCTGCTTAGAGTCACGTAACACAAAAGCAGGAACCTGACTGACTGCTGAACTGGCAATTATTGTCTTAGCTATAACTATGACCTGTTTAGCAAACTCAAACACAACAGGAGCAGAGCACAGAAAAGGGAGCAGAACAGAATGCGAAGCCAAATGAAAACAATAAAATTAAACTTATTTTTTGCCTGGGGTTAGTGTGTCTTTCCTGGCTAAAAACTGTAAAATAAAATAACTTCCTCAGCCTACATGCTTACCATTACTATTACCATCCCATCTCAGGGCTTTTCTTGTGGAATCAGTTACTGGCAGGGGTTAATGGCCAGTGACTTTCTTCAGGTTAGCCACTTCCATCATCTGGTGATTAATCCCTAGGAAATAGCCTGTGCCTGGGTCATTGTTGCTTAATTAGTCTCACTTAAAGGAAAGGTTAACTGTGTGCCCTATTACACGGTGTTAAGTAGGGCTGTGCAGGGGAAAAAAGTTATTTCCTACATACTACAACTAATGGATTTCCTGAATATTGAAGAACACTTCCTGGATAGCCCTCTATTTGATGGTATTTGTAGTTGGGTCCTAGGGCTCCTCCCCATCTCAGTGATTTGTTCCACCACCCACCTCTTTGCCCCAAATCCCCAACACCCCACACTTATAGTAGCCATCCAACCCCCCACATGCTATACTAGTACTACTGTAAAAAAACTGCCCCAGCACAAATGCTGGCTCATAACTGCCCCAGTACAAATGCTGGCTCCCCAAACCTCCAAACAACAGTGCAATCCCACCCTCAGCTTTCCCCAAGCCCAGCTCCCCTCATTTAAACAAATACATGTTTGCCCCTCCATCGCCATCCATGATTCAGTGGGCTAGTAAGCCAAAAATTGGACTCCCCCGGCTGCTACTTGGCGCCCTGCTTGCTTTGCTCCATTGTATCACTGAATGAATGGAGAGTAGGTGCATGATCGGAGGGAGGGACAGGGCAGCAGTATCATTAGTGATGCTAGCAGCCTGATTGGTCAGTACCAGAGCCACTAATGATGCTACTGCCCAGCTCCCTTCCTCCCGATTGTGTGCCGGCTCATTTCATTCATTCAATCCTACTATGGACAGGAGTAGGCAAGGCATGCTGTAGGAAGGGGTCCAAGTCAGATATTTTGCATAACAGCCCCCCACTCAGAAAGCATGGATGAGGCAGGAGCAGAAGATCATTATCTATTTTTGTGAATGGGGGTAGTCAGGCTAGGGAGGGGATGGCTCACTACACTCTAGTGCAGAGGCAGGAGCCTGTGTTTTTGCTAGAAGCTCAGGTTTTTTTTTTTGCCTCAGACATCGGTGAGAGGTGGGTAGGAAAAACTGGAATGGGGAGGAAGGGTGGCCAGGAGACTGACCCTGGCCACCTGGGACAAGTTTTTTCTCTCACCCTATTGCCAAATATGAATACACAAATATCTGAATTGTTTGCCTCTGAATGCCAAATATTTGGAAAAAGTGTTTTTTAAGAAATGCATCAGCACTCTCTCCTGTAATGCATAGACAGATCCCACTCTTGCACTGAATTTTGTTGCCTCCTTCATTCAGAAATTAAAGTGCTGGATACAGCGTAGATGTGGTACAGGTAACATGCAAAAGATGCCACATCATCCACTGACCTAACATTTCACTCCTATCAGCTGTAACTTTGTCAGAGGTTAGTGAGCCAATCACGATCCCAGGTTTAAATACAGAAAAGATCAGGTCATATGTAATAGATAACCCATTCTTGGGTCTGTGGTCACGCTCTGATATACGCACGCCTTGGTGTCGCGGCCGAGTGCGTCAACCACCCAAGGCGTGCATATGTCAGAGCATGAACGCACACCGTAGAGTGGGTTATCTATCTTATAAAATGGCAAAACATTTTTTAGGGGGTTAAAGTGCAGGTGTGTGGTCGCGCTCTGATATACTTAGTCATGTGATGGGATCCAAGAAATCAGCAGACATAATTTTTTCTGCCTATTTTATAAGATCAGTTATACAACACTCCATTATAATGCTCACTGACTATATACTTCCCAGCATTCCCAAAGTGCAAGTGCATCATTATAATCCTATAGCATACAAACATACTTCAGTACATCAGCAATGCAAAAAACTTCATTTCTCAGTCCAACAAAATCATTGTAAATAGTACAATACTTTATCTGTCCAAACCTCAGTGACTCCTTTAAACTTTTACACCATGTTATCTAAAAAGAAAACAATGTAATCAGATCATGGTAGGCAAATACATAACAGACATGCATACATATATAGTTGTAGACTTAGGAGCTGCAATCTATGCAAATAGTCCTGTAAGAATTATTTTAAATAAATGAAAATAGAAACACCACAATATTACAAGACAGCTTACACATCCATAGATATTATAGTTATAATAGGAACACTGTATTTACTTATTTATTTCAGATTGGGATTAACACTTTTGAGTCAGGGACTCGTTTACAAAGGTTTCAAGTCATACAGTGGACAAACAGACAACAAAATTAGTTACACAAGTTTCAGTTACATAAGTTTCAACGAGAAAATAGGAAGGTTACATAGTATGATTAAACATTCCAGGCTCAAGAGCATGTATTTGTATAAGTATTTAAAGTGGAAGCCAATAGACCAGGCAGGCACAGGCATGGTGAGGTCGAGGATCAGTATCCTTAACACAGGTAGATTATAAAGGCAGTACCAGAGTAAGTGCACAGTAAGGATCAAGGACTATGCATCCAAGGTCCAGTAATTGAAGTAGCCAGAGAAGACGTTGTCAGCATACTGTTATGGGGTGAGGGGGATGGGTGAAGCAGGGTGTGAGGGTGGGCAGATGGGGATAGGACTGGAGGAGTGTGTGTAGGGGACTGGAAATAAAGGGGGGCAGTGGGGGGAATGAAGGAGGGGTGTGTAGGATTGGGAGGAGGAGGAGTTTGCGAAGGTGATGGGACAGTGGTTAGGAAGTTGAGGGTGAGGGAACAGAGGCAGGCAGTAGTGGCAGAGGCCCCAGAAGATAGTTTCTGTAGTGCCCAGGGCAGTGGACTGGTAAGGCAGGGTAAATATGGATTAGTGGAAGCATTTGCAGTCATTCTCAAGAATTAGGTGTGCTCAAAGTCCAGATTTGAATTGCAAATTTTATCACACTCGATCAGGTCCTTGGGTAGCTCATTGA
The DNA here is from genome assembly GCA_016271365.2 of Neoceratodus forsteri. Taxonomy (NCBI): domain Eukaryota; kingdom Metazoa; phylum Chordata; order Ceratodontiformes; family Ceratodontidae; genus Neoceratodus; species Neoceratodus forsteri. The sequence continues at coordinate 869,871,028 of CM028130.1, forward strand.
GCCACTTGGGTCCACGGAAGGAGAGAGATCTCTGGGCTATAGTTGTGCATTTAAATGGCACCACCAAGCCAATCCTTGAACAGCATTCTGAGTCCTGATTATAGGTTGAGCAGTTTTGAATAGACAGGAGGTTGAACTAGGGGCAAGTCCTAGCAATGACTTCTTTGCTAGCAGGCATGTTTGGATACTGTGTAGATAGACTGTAGATCACAACTCATATGAGTAATATTCTTAAAAGCACTGATATACACTCTCATGTACAACATAGCCCTCAGGTTGAAAACCCCATATCAATGTCCCACAAATAGACTAAAGCAAATGGGGAGGGGGGGGTGAGGTTTGTTGTGTGGAAATTAACTGATGCCCAATACAGGATTCTAAATTCATGCAACTCCGCTGACAATTCCAGCGTTCAACCTGCTGAAGGTGAACAGCTCACATCAGATTATATAGGTTGCAAATGAATAACAACCCTATTGGTTTGAACTGTAGACTCGCATACCATTCATAAGTTGCAATGAACTAATTTCCACAACATTTGGCTTTAGTCTCTTTGTAGAACATTGATATGGGGTTTTCAAGCTGAGGGCTATGCTGTCCATGAGAGTATATAACACTGTTTTAAAGAACATTATTTATACGAGCTGTGATCTACACTGTTCCTATTGTGAACATGATACTTATGGATTTGTAAGCTCTATTGTAATGTTGTGCGTTTCCCTTTTATTTAAAATAATCCTTACAGGATTACCATTTGCATACATTTCCGACCCTGATAACTATATATGTCTGCCTGTTACGTATTTGCCTACTATAATTTTATTACATTGTTTCTTTCCAATACCATGGTGTGCCAATGTAAGGGATTCGCTGAAGTTTGAACAGATAAATTATTGTACAATTAATAATGATTTTGTTGGACTGAGAAATGAACTTTGTGTATTGAAGTATGTTTCTATGCTATGTAAGCAATAATACCCAACAGGGTGGGTGGTATTGGGAAATACCGGATTGCTCAGGGCCTTATAGCCCCTGGAAGGTCTGGTATTTCCCAATACCGCCTACCCTGAAGGGTATTATTGCACTTAGAAAATGGGTCATTTGTTGACATGTGGAAAACTATTACCAAATAAAAAAAAAACTTTAGATGAGTAAAAATAAAGAACAAATAAAAGTGACTTTTTTTTAAAGTAGTCCCTCTACTGGCATATTTTGCCAGTTTGCCAGTAGAGGGCACTGCCATTTTCAGAGTGTGTTTTTTTTAGTTTGTGATGCCTTATTTGTCCGTGTGTTCCTCGACCTCATCAATGGAGCCCCCACCCCACACATCGATGCGCTGCACAGATGAAATAAAGTTTTAAGTCCTCCCAAAATCCATGTTGGATAAATTTTATTTTGTTCCCCGATGAATGCTGGTCCCGGGTAGTTGACAGACAGGCGGCAGCACTAGCAGGCTGTCAAGGATGGATGGATGCCACAAAATTCAGCCAGCTTAGAGAAAAGGAATTTGTGTTTAAAAAAACAGGTATATTATTGTCTTTTTTCGTGGTTTCCACAATTTGTAATAATAGCGGTGTCGCAAGATGTACAAGACTGCTCAAAGAAACTGACCATTGTTTATGTGCCAGGTGGGTGGCTTCCTAAAAGGGAGGCTTTTCTTCTCAGTAGAAACTAGGGTGGGTATTCAGAATGCGGTTATGTTTTTATTAGAAATCGATGGCAGGAGACTTCCTGGGCAGGGTTTGCGAGTGTGTCTGTGTGGTAGGGCACAGTCTGTTTTTCCTCTCGCTAAGCGAGAGAATGACATGGCGGCTGGCAGATAGAAAATTCAGGGTGCCCAGTAATATTGTTAGTAATGGGGCACCCCCAAATTGTACTTGTTTTTTTGGCTGGCTCTATTAGAAAATACCCACCCGCTAAAGCAAGTGCTCTGGCCAATCAGGATACACGAATTAGTATACCCATTTTCTAAAGGATTATAATGATACACTTGCACTTTGGGTTTGTTGGGGAGTATATAGTTAGTGAGCATTATAATGGAGTGTTGTAGAACTAATCACATGATATCTGAGCACATGACCTGAGCATGTTTGTATTTAAATCTGGGATTGTGATTGGCTCACCAACCTCTAACGATGCCTCAACTGATGGGAGCAAAACATTAGGTCAGTGGACACTATGACATCTTTCGTTTGTTACCTGCATCATATCTACACTGTATCCAGGACTTTAATTTCTGAACAAAGGAGGCAACAACATTCAATACAAGAGTGAGGTCTGTCTGTGCATTATGGAGGTGAGTGCTGATCCATTTCTTAAAATGCTTGTGACTGTTATCAAAGCACCACCACCCCTAGAGTGAGCCATTTCTTTCTTAATATTCAGAACAAGGTATTCGCACAGCCCTACCCATGAGAACCAAAACTCAGTAAAATACATTTTTCAGAAAAATTACTTCTGTAGGAAGAAGCAGATTTAGCATCAGCTCTGGTGACTCCTTGCCTGATGTGCTGATTCTAAAATCTTCCTGAAACTTCTTGCAGCTGACAATGAAAACCACAAGACAGTTCACTGACAAACAGCAGTCTATTCAGCAGTATTATGAGTATATTGTTTGCTAATGTAATAATTAATAATTCTGTACTTCTCGGACTTGAAAGTTAATAAAGCAGTTTCACCAGAGCACATCCCTCAGTGCTTTAGAAACGTAAAAACAGAATTAAGCAGCAGACAAGCACCATCTGGCCCACCCAGTCTGCCCATTTTTCCCTGCCTATAGTATCACTGCAGATCCTACTTGATCTCCGACCCATTCACCTCCCCCACCCTTTCCCTAAGATTCCCTTATGCCTATCCCATGCATTCTTAAACCCCACCACTCTTTTCACCCTCACCACCTCTGCTAGAAGTGTGTTTCAGGAATCCACCGCTCTTTCTGTGAAGAGGTACTTACTCACATCTCTCCGGAGTCTACCTCCCTCCAGCTTATTATTGTGCCCCCTTGTCCTCAAGCACCTTTTTTTCTGAAAAAAATATTTCCCTTCTGTACCTTATTTACCCCGTGAGGTATTTAAAGGTCTCTATCATTTACACCCTCTCTTTCCTGTCTTCCAGGGAATACATATTTAGGTCCTTAAGTCTTTCCTCATAGAGCTTCAGATGTAGACCCTGCACCATTTTAGTTGCCCTCGTCTGGACCACCTCCACTCTGTCTTTGTCCTTCTGGACATGTGGTCTCCAGAACTGGACACAGTAATGAACAGTAGGTGGGGTCTTACTAGTGATCTGTACAGCTGCAATATCACCTCCCGCTTTCTGCTGGTGGTACTCTTCCCTATGCACCCCAGTATCTCACTAGCCCTACCAACTGCCTTGCTGTACTGCCTGGCCACCTTTAGGTTATCCAATGTGATCACCCCCAGATCTTGTTCCTGCTTGGTGGCCATCAGTACCACTCCTCCCATATTGTACTCTGCCCCTGGGTTTCTGTGCCCCAAGTACATAACTTTGCACTTTTATCTCATTGAAACCCAGTTGCCATATCCTTGACCAGTTTTCTCAGATTCTGCTCTTTCTTTCCACTCCCCCGAAGTGTCAACCCTCTTGCAAATTTTGGTGTCATCCAGAAAGAGGCTCCACTGCAATGTCACTTATGAAGACCTTAAAGAGGACTGGTCCTAGCACTGATATTGAGACACCCTGCTGGTCACCCTCCCTCCCTCCCTTTCTGTGAGTGAACTCTTTTTACCACCATCGTCTGTCACCTATCTCCTAACCAATGTCTTACCCACCGTGCCACCTTTGGAGCCACTCTATGCTACCCAGCTTGCTTACTAGCTTTGTATGTGGAATGGTGTTAAAAGCCTTAATAAACTCTAGGTAGGCCATGTCCACTACTCCACCCTGATCTAATTCATTGGTCACCCTGTCAAAGAAATCTGCCAGATTCATTTGACATGACCCCCCCTTCATAAATCCATGCTGTCTCAGGTCTTGTAATCCAATGGATTCAACATATTTCACAACCCTTTCCTTCAGCAGCGACTATAATCAGTTTCCCACCACTGATGTCAGGCTGATTGGCCTGTAATTGCCACCCTCTTCCCTGCTACCACTTTTGTGAAGTGGGACTACATCTGCCCTCCTCCAGTTCACCAGAACCACTCCTTTTTCCAATGAGCTGTTAAATAGGACTGTCAGAGGTGCAGTTAGTACCTCCATGAGCTCCCTACCCCATCTAGCCCTATTGCTTTGTCCACTTTCAGATTAGCGAGTCCTTTCAGGACACTCTCCTTTGAAAATGGGCTAGTATTCACCTCCCTCCCTCCAATGCCCTGGTTACTATTTTGTGGCCCCTCCTCTTTTTCTTCCTCTGTGATCACTGAACAAATGCATTTGTTCAGGATGTCTGCCTTTTCCTGGTCCCTCTTTGTACAGTCCCACTTTCCCTTTTTAATCATACGATCCCACCCCTGGTCTTCCTCCTTTCACTTACTTACCTAAACAATGTCTTGTTCTTCTTCGTCACTGCCTGGGCTGTTCTTCCCTTAAGTTTGTGCCTTTGCACTCCTTACTGCTGTCCCTGCTTCCCTTTACAGTATTTCCCCTGATACCCCTCCCTATCTTCTTCCCTCTGTGTCTCCTTATAGCTTTGAACTTGACTGGCACAAAGACTATTTTTCAGCATATAACATTATGAAATATAGTAAAATAAGATACTTTGAATAAACAGTATAGCACAAAGCACATATTTAAAAAGCACCAACTTGGACTCACAGCTGTAAGAGTTTTGAGGGAACTGGCAGAGGAAGTGATGAGTCTGCTAGTGAAACTTTTCAAGAGTTAATTAGATATGGGGTGGTGCCGCAGGAGTGGAGAACAGCTCATGTGATACCGCTGTACAATAGTGTGCCTAGGGATGAAGCTGGGAACCACAGGCTGGTTAGTTTGACCTCCATTGTGGGTAAACTGATGGAGACCATTCTGAAGGAAAGGCTAGTCAGGTTATTTGAAGCAAACAGGCTGCAGGATGAGAGACAAGGTTTCACATCAGGGAGATCCTGTCAAACTAACCTAATCAGCTCCTTTGACCGGGTAATGAAGGTGGCAGACAAGGGCCAGGCGGCTGACATTCTGTACTAAGATTTCAGCAAGCGCTTTGACTCTGTGCTTCACAAGGGCTCTGAGATGACAGTTAGACAAATTTCTTGTCGACCGACAGTGATGGATTTACTTTGACCGCAAGTTGCAGTTGACATAAATCCATCAGGAGAAACAGTTGCAGTTCATTGGGGAGTTTTGCCCCACCCCGAACCCCCCATGTGGGGAACCCTGCCCCCACACACCCTGAACTTAGGGATTATCAACTCCGAGTTGGAGTTGATTCGGGGAGGCGGTGGCGGTGCAGGACTGGGGGAAAGAGTGCCAGGGTCCCAGGCAGACTTTTACAGTGAACTGTCGATGTTGTCGGCATCGACGTGTTCGCTGTAAAAGTTTCACTGAGCAGAGGGCATACTCCTCACAAGGATTGATCAGGAAGTTAGAGGACCTAGGGGCAGGAAACAAATTGACAATGTCGGTGGCAAATTGGCTCAGTGATAGGGCCCAAAGGGTGGTGTTGGGGGAGTTCTCAGGTACAAGAAACGTAAACAGTGGGGTCCTGAAGGGATCAGTACTTGGCCCAGTGTTTTTCAGTGTGTTCATTAATGACTTTGAAGATGGCATCAAAGTGAACATCTGCCTCTCTGTGGATGATACCAAACTCTGTGGGAGGGTGAATATGGATGAAGGGGTGCAGAACATAAAGGAGGACCTACCAATGCTGGGGAGGTACTCTGGCACATGGAAGCTGGGGTTTAACACTAAGAAGTACAAGGTTAGGCACACAGGAGGAAGGAATCTGAGGGCCGAGTACAGTCTGAGGTGTATAGTTCACTGTATCAGAAGAGGAAAAGGACTTATGGATAGCCATTATAGCCATTGCCAGTGGCCTAAAATAGGCTACTCAGTGTAGCAGGGCTGTAGCCAAGGCCAGTAGAATGCTGGGCTGCACTGCTAGAGGGTTCACAAGCAGAAAAGAAAAGGTTATCCTGCCACTGTACAGATCCTCGGTGATCACATCTGGAATATGGTGTGCAGTACTGGAGTCCCTGCCAGAGAATGGACATCAACCAGCTTGAAGCAGTGCAGAGGAGGGTGACAAAGATGGTTCTGGGACAACATGGCAGGGCATGTGGGGATATACTGCAAAAACTCAATATGTACTTACTTAAAGAGAGAAAGGAGAGAAGTGACATGATTGAATCCTTCAAGTATCTGAAAGGTATAAACAAGGTAGATATTAGGATCTTTTCCATCTAAGTGAAAGCAAGGCTGCAAGGGGGCACTGTTGCAAACTGGCAGGGGGGAGGTTCAAGAAAGAGGTCGGGAGACAGTTCTTTACAGAATGGATGGTGTTAGGGTGGAATGAGCTCCCATCTGCAGGAGTCAGTCAGAAGATAGTGGTGGGTTCAAGAAGAGGTGGGACAGGGTGAAGGGGAGGGTCAGGTTGGCAGGGAGGGGGATGGGGCCCACTGTAATCACTAGAGCTGGGGATCTGCAGTCAAGTAGACTTGCAAAGCAAAAGGCCTTCTTCTGCCGGCTAATTCATTATTTTTGTATATCCCAGGCAGCAGACAAGAAGATGCAAGAGACTGACCCTGGCCTGAGCAATGAGGTGCATGAACTTTTCATTACTAGCAGCTCTCTGGACTGAGAGTGGAAGTAGCCAGTCTCCGGGCTGAGCTGGCAGGAGTACTGGAGACCTTCATCCTCACCCAGAGGCCACCATGTCACCAGCCACTGCCACAACGGCTTCCCAGGCAGAAGGCAAGATGGACTATAGTGGGATCAGGGGGGTTTAGGGAAGGAGGAGCAGAGGCACATCCCCCATCCAATCAAGTTTAAGAACTTCTACACTGTCTTGGAGTAGTGGGACAGCCCTGCAGGGGAACCCAAGGCTGCAACCGGGGAGGAAGTTAGGGTCCTCCAGAAGGGAGAGCCAGTGGTGGGAGAAAGAGGACCCCAGGGGAAGAAGTTACTCCCAATGGGGGACTCTATTGTTTGGGTAATGGATCTCAGCAAGGACAGTAGGGAGGAAAGGGAGGTTAAGTGACTCCTGGGAGACGCAGCTTGGAGAGAGGGGGAGCGGATCCAGAGGATCGCTAAGGCAGTGGCAAAGAGAGAGGGGTGGAGATCATTGTTCACCTGGGTATGAATGACCTATCCAAGGACAGAGCAAGCATGGGGCAGGTGCAGGAAGATTTCAGAGATGGGAGGGCATCTGGGGAATGTAGCAAGGTCCGTGACATTTTCTGAGGTGCTGCCGGACCACAGCCGGGGGGAAGATGGGAATCTTCATATCAGATGCTTCAACACATGGTTGAAGGGCTGGTGCAGTGAGAAGAGGTATGGCTTCGTTGGGGACTGGGGACCCACCTAGAATGATGTGGCCCTGTACTCAAGTGATGGGCTGCATATGTTCAGGAAGGGAAAGGGAGTCCTAAATGAATAGTTTAATTGCTTCCTTGCTAAGCGTTTAAACTAGACGAGGGGGAAGGGAACAGGGACACTCTAACAGCCCACCTCCACGAGATAGTGAAGCCAGAAATGACAAGTAGGACGGCAAGATGCTGACAGGAACACCTAAATCAGTCATAGAGGGAAAGGAAGAAGTAGGAAGGAAGCATGAAATGGACACTTGGGAGGAGGGAAAGAAGCAGAGGAGCAAAGGCATGAGAAGAGCACAGGTAGGCAGCAGAACATGGAAGGCCATGGTTACAAATGCTCGTAGCCTGGGGAATAAAATCCCAAACCTGGAGGCATTGTTAGTAGAGGCTGACCTGGACATAGCAGCTATAACAGAGACTTTGTACACCACAAATCATGACTGGGACATTAATATGCCAAATATACCAGGGTATGCTCTGTTCAGGAGGGATGGGGGAGTAAAAAAAGTGGGGGTTGCCATGTATGTCAGGGAGGGTATAAAGGCAACAGAGGCACTGGGTAGGGAAGGAGAGGCCGAGGCACTGTGTATCACCCTTGAGCCAGACAATGGCACAGCAATCCACACAGGGGTGATCTACAGGCCTCCAGCACAGGGGGAGGAAGGGGATAGGGATTTAGAGGATCCAACTCATGAGATGGCTTCAAAAGGTGAGGTATTACTGCTTGGTGATTTCAATATCCCAGACATAGATTGGAAAATTCCCAGCAGCTGCTTCAACCAGGAACCGAGACATCCTGAAATCCCTACAGGGGGCAGGCCTCAGACAGCTAGTGACTGATCCCACCAGGGACAGGGCAATTCTAGACCTGGTACTGTCCAGTGGGGACAAAATAACAGATTTCCAGGTGGAAGGTCTACTGGGATCCAGGGAAACCACATAGTGTGGTTTAGCGTAGGGACAGACACACAGTCTAGTCACACAAAGGCAAAGGTTTTAGACTTTAGGAGGGTGGATTTTGCTAAAAAGGGGAGGTGTATTGAAGAGGTCCTAGCGAGGAGAGAGATAGCAGGGGGAGTGGAGGAGCAGTGGGAACACCTGAAGGGAGCCATAGATGAGGTGATGAACCAATGCATAAGGATGGTGAGCAAAGGCAAGAGGAGAAAGAAACCACTATGGTTCTTGTGGGACGTGGCAGACAAGGTAAGGGCCAAGAGGGTGAGTTTCAGGAACTATAAGGAGACTCAAAGCAAGGAAGACAGGGAGGTGTACCCAAGGAATCTAAGGGATGCAGGGAAGACTATAAGGAGCACAAAGGCTCAGACAGAGGAAAAATTAGCGCAGATGGTGAAGAAAGGGGACAAACATTCTATAGGTACATCAGCAAAAGAAGGAAAGCTAGGCAAGGGATTGTTAGGCTCAAAGGGGAGGCAGGGGAGTGTAAGGAGGGAGACCTAGAAAAGGCAGAAATATTGAACAAATGCTTCTGTTCAGTATTCACTGACGAGGGGGAAGGTCAAAACCACAGCCTGGTAACATACATGAGAGGGGGAGAGGTAAACACAAGTCCATTCACAGTGGAGAGAGTCCTGGAGGAGCTCAAACAACTGAAGGTGGACAAAGCAATGGGGCCAGATGACATACACCCGAGGATATTAAGAGAGCTGTGCAGAGAGCTAGCAGCACCTCTGGCAACCATGTTCACTGAGTCGCTCAACACAGGAGTGGTCCAAGAGGATTGGGGGAGGGCACATGTAGTCCCTCTACACAAAAGAGGTAGTAGGGAGAAAGCAGGGAACTATAGGCTGGTCAGCCTCACCTTGGTTGCGGGGAAGATCATGAAGGCACTGCTTAAAGAAACAATAATGACGCACTTGGAATCCATCGGAGCCCAGGATCCAAGACAACATGGATTCACAGCAGGAAGGTTGTGTCAGACGAATCTGATAGATTTTTTTGACTGGGTGGCAAAGGACGTAAATTAAGGGGGGCAGTGGATGTCGCCTACCTTGATTTTAGCAAGGCCTTTGACACTGTCCCACATAAAAGGCTGGTTAACAAGATGGGTAGTCTGGGCATGGGGCACAAGGTGGTTAACTGGATTAGGAACTGGCTAACAGACAGGAAGCAGAGGGGGGTGGTAAATGGGCTCCAAACCGAGGAGAAGGGAGTGACCAGCGGGGTACCTTGGGGATCGGTCCTCGGGCCAGTCCTGTTCAACGTCTTCATTAGTGACATTGCAGTAGGGCTGAACGGTAGGGTCTGCCTGTTTGCAGATGACACCAAGATCTGCAACAGGGTGGATACTCCAGAAGGGGATGAAGAGAATGAGGAGGGACCTGGAGAAGCTTGAAGAATGGTCTGAGGTGTGGCAACTGAGGTTCAATTTAAAGAAGTGCAAAATAATGCACCTGTGATGAGGGAACCCTGGGGAGAGCTACAGGATGGGTGGGGGGTGGAGTTGCTGATGATCACCAAGGAAGAAAGGGACTGGGGGGTTATCATTTCAGATAACCTGAAGGTGTCTAAACTGTGTACAAAGGCAGCAGGGAGGGCCAGTGGCATGCTGGGGTGCATAGGCAGACGTATCACTAGCAGAAGACAGGAGGTAGTGATGCCATTGTATAAAATGCTAGAGAGTCCTCACCTAGAGTACTGTGTGCAGTTCTGGAGGCTGCACCTTTGTAAGGACATTAACAGGGTAGAGGTGGTCAAGAGAAGGGTGACTAAGAGTACAGGGCTTGCACCAGAAAACATATGAGGAGAGATTAAAGGACCTCAATATGTACTCACTGGAGGAGAGGAGGGATCGAGGGGGGGGCATGATAGAAACAGTCAAGTACCTTAAGGGCGTAAACAAAGTGCAGGGGGGAGACATCTTCCAATATAAGAGGAGTACAAGAACAAGGGGCACGATATGAAACTGGAAGGTGGTAGGTTAAGGAGAAGTGTGAGGAAGTGTTTCTTCACAGAGAGGGTGGTGGGCACATGGAATAGTCTGCCACAGGAGGTGGTGGGAGCAGGTACAGTGGAGGGATTTAAACATGCCTGGGACAGGCATAAGGGAACCTTAGAGGTGGGAAGGGGGAGGGGGAAGGAAGCCATGGACCAGGTAAGGTCAGAGACCACAAACTAGTGTAGGGCTTACTCAATTGGCCTAGTGGTCCTTATCTGCTTGCAATTTCTATGTTTCTATCAGCAGAATTGAACCAGGAATGTATCACAGCAGAGGGGGACACAACCTGAGAGTCACAGCTTGGTGAAAGGGAAAACAATATAATGTTAAGACTGGGTCATACAGCAGCGAGGGAGGGCAGCAAAAGAAACCAATGCAATGGCTTACTGGGAGCCCAACTTGTGAGGTGCATGAGTATTTCTTAAGTAGCATGAAATTTGACAGTGAAGATGATACAGTGGCGTGAAAAAGTATTTGCCCCCTTCCTGATTTTCTCTATTATTGCATATTTGTCACACTGGATGTTTTCAGGTCTTTAGAGAAAATGTAATATTAGATAAAGGGAACCTGAGTGAACAAATAACAATTGTTTTTTTTTTTAATTTCACTTATTTAATGAAAAAAAGTTAACCAACACCAACTGGCACTGTGTGAAAAAGTAATTGCCCCCTTACACTTAATAACTGGTTACGCCACATTTAGCTGCAATGACTGCAACCAAACACTTCCTATAATTCAATATCAGTCTTTCACATCACTGTGGAGGAATTTTAAGCCACTCTTCCTCACAGAACTGCTTTAATTCAGTAACATTTGGTAGGTTTTCGAGCATGAACTGCTCATTTCAGGTCCTGCCACAGCATCTCTATTGGGTTTAAGTCTGGACTTTGACTAGGCCACTCCAAAACTTTAATTTTACTTCTTTTAGCCATTCTGATGTGGACTTGCTTTTGTGTTTTGGATCATTGTCTTGCTGCATGACCCAACTACGCTTCAGCTTCAGCTGACGGAAGGATGACGGACATTCTCCTTAAGAATTTTCTGGTACAGAGCAGAATTCATGGTTCCTTTAATTATGGCAAGTCATCCAGGTCCTTAGGCAGTAAGCATCCCACACCATCACACTACCACCACCATGTTTGACTGTTGGTATGGTGTTCTTACTGTGGAATGCTGTGTTTGCTTTACGAGACATTATGGATCCAGTAGTCCAAAAGTTCCACTTTGGACTCATCTGTCCATAGAACATTTTCCCAAAAGGCTTGTGGATCATCCAGGTGCTTCTTGGCAAATGAGAGACAGTGTTTATGTTCTTCTTGGTTAGCAGTGGTTTCATGTACTACTCTCACATGAAGCCCATTTTGCCCAGTCTCTTTCTGATTGTGAAGTCATGAACACTGGCCTTAGCTGAGGCAAGAGAAGCCTGCAGTTCTTTGGATGTTGTTTTAGGATCCTTTGAGACTTCCTGGGTGATTTTAAGCTGGCGCCCTTGGAGTAATTTTGGCAGGCTGCCCACCTGGGAAGATTCACTACTGTTCCAAGTGTTCTCCATTTGGAGATTATGGCTCTCACTGTGGTTCGATGGAGTCCCAGAGCCTTAGAAATAGCTTTGTAACCCTTTCCAGACTGATAGAGGGCAACAAATTTTTCTGATCTTTTCAGGAACTTCCTTTGATCATGGCATAATGTGCTTGTTGAATCTTTGTGCTGGCAACGTGACTCTGATGGTAAGGTCAAAATAAGTGAGGTTTATATTGAGCAGGGCTGGCTGTAATCAAGCCTGGCTGTGTTCAGTCAGCTGACTCTAATTATCCCTTTAATTGGGTTGATTTAACTAGGGGGCAATTACTTTTTCACACAGTGCCAGTTGGTGTTGGTTAACTTTTTTCATTAAATAAATGAAATAAGTAAAAAAAAAAAGTGTTATTTGTTCACTCAGGTTCCCTTTATCTAATATTATATTTTGTCTAAAGACCTGAAAACATCCAGTGTGACAAATATGCAATAATAGAGAAAATCAGGAAGGGGGCAAATACTTTTTCACGCCACTGTATCTGAGACTCCCTCCTTCTATGAACAACTCACTGGTATAGGACGACAGTCTGTCATAGATAACACAGCTGCAAACATTTGGGAATTGAACTCCAGTTCTTGAAACACATAACCTGTGTGCCTAAGCTGTGTCAATTTCAGTGTTGGGAACACACTATATCTCACGTTCGGTGGTAGTGTATTTGCTTCTGGGCATGTCGGAAGGGGAGTCACAGGTGCTCATGCTATATCTGTTTTTTTCCTACATAAGTATGTTTTCTGAAAAGTGGCTCTTGCTGATTTGGTTCTTCTGCAAAGTTAATTTTTCCTTTAAGAAAGTAGGCTACCTAGATGTTTAAGTGTTGGACTATATTCAAATAATTACAGGCCTGCAATATACACCCTTAAGCCTAAATTGTGCTTTTTGACTGGGAAGGGAGTGCCTATTTACACATACCAGTTTGTTTCATGTACAGTATATGTTTATACTTGGTTTATCCCCCATCTTCAGTGCTGTCCATATCTACTTAACCACCTCCCAGCCCTATCCTTCTGTTCTCTGTCACTTACCTGCCTTTTAGGGGTTCCCTGGGGTATGTGCCTCTCCCTGTTGGATTCCATTGGAGGGATGGGAAATAACCCCCCCCCCCAGTCCTTAAGTATGGGAAGGCACAGGGTCGGCAGGGCTTGAAAGTCCCAGCTTCATGCTACTCAATCTGGGTGTCTTCCTTCCTTCTACTTTCTCCCCGGTCCTTCAGTACACCAGCAGCAAGGGCAACATGTGTGCATGCACACATAGATGCATGGGTGTGTTCGACCTCAGCTGTGTCCCCTGGCCCCTGAGCTGCTCCCTCTGTACTGCCACCTGTGGTTACTCAGGTGGCCACATCACGGAGCGAACTTCCCTTCCTCCCCAGATGAAGCGAGTGTCTGCTGGGACTCTCAATCCTCCTCCACCAGTCAGCCCTGACAACCCATGCTAGCTTCTGAACTTGGGATCACCGGTTACACAAGTGGCAGCTACCTGGAAAACTTAAATTTGTAATAGCTTCGTGAAGTCCCACAACTTCACAAAATTATTCATACTTCACAAAGTCAAACTTTGAGGTATTGGCACCTTCATGAAGTTGCAAATTTACAACTTCGCTGGCAGAGTTCATTGGGACTTTGCAAAACGGCTGTGTCATTCAGGGCTGTTGCTGCAGCATGTGACCTGCAGATTACACAGTTATACTGCAGCAGGAAGCAGACCAGAAGATGTGCTGTGTGCAGTTCTAGGAAGTGTGTTCAGGAGTTAGGATCTGCACTGTACTTAGAGCTCCGTTTTGACTCGATTTCTACTACTTTTCATTGCATAAAACAAAAGGTTTTTTTAACCACATTCTACTTGGTGTTTTAGATCTGTAAACCTAATTTTGAACATTTTTGCCTACAGTTTAGCTATTTGTTTCTTTTTCTGTGTGGTACTGGGGTGCTGGACTAGTGGTCTGTATGGGGGGAGGGGCAGGCTTGTGTCTGCAGCCAGCAACAGCTTTGATTTCATGAAACTGTCAGTGCATTTTCAGTTTACACTGTCACTTGCAGTCAATTCATTTATCTCACGTTCTGGAACTCTCATTTCCCATTTTTCTCAAGTTCAATAATTTCTGTACACTCTGTGTTCCAGTGCTGCAAAAATACTCCGTATAGAGCTCTGGCAGGTAGTTGTTAATATTTGTAATTATTATTTTGCATAACGCTTTAACCCTTTCTTGTCAGATTTTTTTAATTTGTTAGTATTCTACCATTTTGAGTATTTTTATTGATCAAACCACTAGTACTGCTACACATTACCATGTTAAAATGAGTGGTAGAAGGAAAGGAAAGGGTAGACAGGCAGGGAAGGCAGCAGTGGTGACCACCCGATGAGGTGGACGAGGGTGTGGTATTGATGAAGGCGGCAATAGTGTATCTGCAGTGTGTGATGGTAGTAGTGCTGTTAAAAAAACACAGCACTTGATGGGGCTGCTATGTTAGTTGAGGAAGGTGGCAGCCAGAGCCAAGATCTGTTATCTGAAATTTCCTCAATACAGTCAACAGCAGTGAGCAAACACAGTAGTAAGGGCTGGGAGAACTCGGCAAAGTTCTGATCCTTATTAAATAAGAACTGGAACATCGTGGAGTTCTGATTTGTTCTGACTAGTTCTGAATATTTATAAATATTTGGAAAAAAATGCAATAAAATGCATAAAGGTGTCCAAAGTCAGTCATATTCAACACAGAGGCCAAAAGGAAATAATTAAATGCAGATTTGTATACAAAATTATGGCAAAACTGCTAAATAAAAGCAATAACTGCTAGCTGCCTCATGACTGGGTTGTACTGGTGGCATATCCTGCTCAGGCCCGTGATGTGAGCGTGCTCGGAGAAAGAGAGACAGATAGACAGATGCAAGCACTTTTTTGCCTGCCTGCCTGCCCTCTATACTGCACACACAACACACACTGCACAGCCACACTGAAGCCAAGATTCATTTCTTTATTTGTGATTTCTGTGACTGTAAAATTTATTTTTGGCCCCCAGTAGTCTCTCAAGTCAGAGACTTATTTTGCCAGCCTGCTCTTGCCCTGTGTACACACACACAGGCACACTGAGGCCAAGAATAAACTTTATTTGTGATTTCTGTGACTATAACATTGTTTTTGGCCCCCAGTAGTCTCTCTCTCTCTCTCTCTTTTCCTCCTCTGGATGGTGGCACAAGTCAAAGATTTATTTTACCAGCCTGCTTTTGCCCTGTACATACACACACACACACACACACACACACACTGGGGCCAAGAATAAACTTTGTGATTTCTGAAACTATAAACATTCCTCTTTGGCCCCCAGTAGTCTCTCTCTCTCACTTTCTCTTCTGGCACAAGTCAATGATTTATTTTGCCAGCCTGTCCTTGCACTGGGCCTGTACACACAACTCTCATCTCCCCTCTTTCTGGTATTCAGTATGTTCCAAAACCACATATGCTACAGGACTAGACAGTTTGTGAGGTACTACTTACTGATCTCCACTCCAAGAACAAGACTATCAGCCGATCCCAAGAGTCACCGACCGACCAACCACAGCAGCTGCAGCCCACACTCAGATTTCCACCACACTACACGGACTGTGATGTGTGGTCCTCCTGCTCTTGGGTTCAGCTCCACTCCTCTCCTCAGTCTTTTTGGTCCAGCTGGCACCATCTGTTCCTCCTTACCCCCCCTCCGTAGGGTGCCAGGCATGCAGAAAAAAAGCCCTGCTTTCCATGGACCCGGTCTTCTGCAGTGAAGTCTGTATTTATCCGGGTCCGTGGATTCAGGGTCTGATCCAGAGATCTAGATTTCAGATGGAACAGTCTGCCCAGCCCTAACGGTGGTGTTGAAAAATATCAAAAACAGTCACCAGTGGTTAGTGGTACTAGACCTGAGTCTGAGGATGATGCAGTAGCAGAGTTGTGTGTGCCACTGCCATCTCAGGAGAAGGTAGATGAGGAAAGGAAATGGAGGGTGAAGGTGAGGTTGACACTGTCATCAATCCTTCGTGGAAGCCTGAAAAGAAAACAACAAAGGGTGATAGCAAAGTGTACGAATTGTTCAAATTGAATGGTAGGCAACCTCTGTCACAAAAGATAATATATGATGACTCATATCCTAGAACAGAAACAAGTGGGGGTGTGGTGGCCACCACAGCTGGTGCTCCACATACATTTATACATCCTTCAAAATCCCTTGTGTGGGATGGTTTTATTTGTGATCCAAAAGATGACACTGTGGTAATATGCCAACTTTGTCGGGCCGAGTAAGCTGTGGCAAGAAAGGGTTTCATGCTGGCACAAGTGGACAGCATACCTATCTTAAAGGCAAACATATGACTAGGTGGAAAGCACATCAGCAGAAAATGTCTGCAGGTGGTTTGAGAGGTAGAGATGTGGTGGAGAATATTGTGAAGGAAAAGATGGTTGAGGAGGAGTAGGTCAGTAGCACCCCTGAAAGTGTGAAATCACTAATTAGCAACAGGAGCAGCAGCAGCAGCGTCACCCTCACAAAATCCCTCTGCCAAGTCGCAAGTTTCTTGACACCATCTCCATCTGTGACATCTGCGCAACATGGTGCCTACACAAAACTGTTCCCAAAAAGCACCTACCCACTGGCCTGGTGGCACTGAGAGTTAAGGTGCTGGACACCACACCTTGCGCCATGCCGGCGACCCGGGTTTGGGAACAGACTCAGACCACCAGGGGTTGGCAGGGGAGGGAAGGGATTGAGCATCCGGAGGACTGTGCTCCCTTCACAAGGAGGGATCTGGGGTTATCACTCCTGCACAGCTCCTGGTGGTGGCCAGGGGCAGTGCCGGAACATGCGGTGCTAACAGATGGGGCGGAGTGTCAGCAGGTGGTGGAGCATCAGCACCATAGACATCATTGCACATCCATGCTCCAAGGGGCAAAACACCTAATAGAAAAAATCCAGAGAACCAGGGAGGCGATGAGGGCCCCAGGGATCTGGCCGTACATCCCCAAATGCTGGACCATTCCTCTGATGGTCCCAGGTGCCACCCACACAGGACAGACCCTCTAATTCCAGAAAGAGCAGCCAGGTAGGTAAGGCAGGCCCTTCCCTGGGGGTGATCCAGGGAGCTGGGAAGTCCTGGTGGGAAGGACCAAGGAGGAGGGCCTCGATGGGGAGTAGAGGGCCAGAGCAAGAGGGCACCTCTGAGAGATGCCCCGGGCCAATGGAGATAAACAGAGTTGGGGGGTTGGGAGCACCTACCCATAAAAAAGATCCAGCAAACTATTGCTAGCATTCTATCTAAGGAATATAAATCCCTCCCCAGTCATTCAATGGCCAGGGAATTAACTGCTGCCATGGCAGAGATTACTGCAGTTGATCTTCTCCCATTTACTTTTGTGGAAAATGCAGGTTTTCTTCAGTTTATGTGCAAATCATGCTCCAAGTGGAATGTGCCACCCAGGACCTACTTTTCAAAGCGGGCGATTGCTAAATTGAGGGATGTCATTGACAAAGAAGTTTCACATGCCCTGCAGTATTCCTTCAGTTCATACATTCATCTTACCAGAGATATATGGAACAGTGGGCCAACAGCTGGTAGTTAGTCTATGTGCACAACAGCACATGGGGTAGAACTAAAGAGGACTGGTCATTACCTTGGCAGCAAATGCAAACGACCTAATTGTAATGGAAACTACATGCCTGGAATTCACAAGCATGCAACACTGGCTATGAAGAGCATACTTGATATGCACACTGGGGATACATTTTGGCATAAAAATTGGAGGAGATTGACACATGGTTGAACCCCTCCCCCCCATTCTTAAAAGCAGACTTCATATCCAGTGACAATGGTGCAAACATTGTCAAGGCTATTAGTGATGGGGGGTTTGTTAGGGTGCCCTGCTTTGCACATTGTCTAAACCTGGTTGTGCAAGAGTTCTTGTCACAATGTGACATTAAAGAAGTGTTCACCCTGTGCTGTTGAATTTGTGGCCATTTTGCATGATCAGGAAAGGCAGGAGCAAATTACATGCACTGCAATTAAAATTGGCCTGCCTCGGCACCAAATCAGAGGTTATCATGAGGCAGAATTTGACCCTGTATGTGCTGGAGCAGATGTATGGACAGTATAAGGCCTTATCAGAGTATATGCTACCTTATATAAGACGTGACAGTCCTGGAGCTTCTTTGTCACTGACAATAGAACAGTGGAGGTTTATGGATGGGTTGATGTTGATCATGACGCCTTTTGATCATGCCACACAGGCAGCGAGTGGGGACACTGCCTCTATTAGCCAGGCCATCCAACTGCTCCAGGTGTTGAGGCAGACCATCTGTAATGTGCAGTCTGAGGCAACAGGTAACTCTGTAAGCTTAATGTATTGGATCATAACAGACACCCAAATGTTATCCTGACATCTATTTAGTACTGCAATAATGCTAGAGCTATGTCACAGTACAAATGGGGGCTGTCAGCCATAACTGATGATGGTAGTCAGAAAGTTAAGCATCTGCAAAGACTGCCAATCAGCCATGTACATGGTCTGCAAATACTAAAAAAAAACAGCATATTGAGGTGAG
Organism: Neoceratodus forsteri; assembly: GCA_016271365.2. Taxonomy (NCBI): domain Eukaryota; kingdom Metazoa; phylum Chordata; order Ceratodontiformes; family Ceratodontidae; genus Neoceratodus; species Neoceratodus forsteri. The sequence continues at coordinate 869,889,610 of CM028130.1, forward strand.
ACGCAATGTACCACTGTCACCAGCAGTCAGTAAGGGAAGTTTGAGATGTGGATATACAGATTCGACATCTACCAGTAGGACAACCTGAAAACCACCTCCAAAATCTAATCCGCTATAGGCAGTTCTTGCGCAGGTTGGCATTGCAGATTGTAAGGAGGAGGAGGAGGACGTGTCAGAGGATGCTGTACTAAAGGCAGCAGTCAGATGTGTTGAGGCATATATGGCAGACCCACAACACCTTTGAGCTGATGATGAACCCCTGCTGTATTGGAACAACAAAGTTAAAGAGTGGCCTGCACTGGTAGAAGTGACTTTTAAATATTTAAGTTGCCCACTATCTAGTGTTAGTTCTGAATGTGTGTTCAGTGCAGCAGTGGAAATCACAGGCTGATGTATAAACCAATCCCCTAAACATGTCGCTATGTTAACATTCATTAAAATGAATAGTGCACATATACCTCCAAACAGAAGTACATCGCTGTGGGCACCACTGATACACCAAGGTGAGGCAGGGGAAAGACAGTCACCCACCACAGAGGTATACATGGACTTTATGGATGCAGAATTCCCATGTGGTGAAAATTCAGATACTGAGGATGCAGAGGGGGTATTCATTATGGGGGATGAGGAACAGGAGATTGATTAATTTGGAGAACACAGAAAGGAGGAGGAGAATGTAACTCTACACGCTGGCCTTCACTCCCCCTCTAGTCCTCCTCACCAGGGAGTAACATCGGCCTTTTCCTCCTCCATTTCAGTATGCCTCCAGTAAAACCTGGACTCTTATCTCAGCAGAAATACTAGACACTAGCCTAACGTGAGCCTGCTACCGTGCCTGCCCCCACTGTGATGCTCTGCACTCCGTGCTGCTCCAGTGCTCCTCACCCAAGAACAATATTGTCCTTCTCCACCTCCATCTCATGTATGCCTCCATAAGAACCTGGACTCTTAAGCCATTGGAAATGCTGGACACCAGCCTGCTGCCTTGCCTGCCCCCAATGATGATGCTCTGTACTCTGTCCACTTCCAGTCCTCCTCATCCGGGAACAACACTGTCCTCCCTCTCCTCCTCCATCTCATGCATACCTCTAGAAAAATCTGGGCTCTTAACCCAGCCAAAATGCCAGACACATTGACTACTGTGCAAACCTGCTTCTGTTGTCCTGCTGCCTCCTCCAGCCACCAAGATAATAATAATATCTTTATTTATCATGCGCCTTTCAATTATGAAGGTGCATTACAAGAACTGAAAACAATAAACAAAAACTACAATGTATAAATGTACGATAAAATCTAGAAATTAGCGTTCCTAATAACAATATGCCCTGTTCCATAAATAGGTCTTCAGTGCCTGTTTAAACCCCCCAATGGTCACGCATTCCCAAAGCTGACGGGGTAGAGAATTCCAAAGAGCTGGGGCCACGTACATAAATGCATGGGCCCCCAAAGATTTTAAAAATACTCTTGTAATCTCTAGCAAACCCTCGGCAGCTGAGCAGAGCAATCACTTGTGGCAGTAAGGGGACAGAACCTCTTTCAGGTAATCCTGGCCAAGTCCATGTAGGGTTTTGTAAGTCAGTAATCAAGCTTTGAAGGTGATCCGCCATTGAACTGGCAGCCAGTGCAGTTTGCGCAGCACCAGTATGATATGGGAAGTCTGAGAAGTCCCTGTCAACAACCAGGCCACAGCGTTCTACACCAGCTGCAGGAGACGGATATCAGCCCCAGAAGCCCAAAGTACAGGGAGTTGCAGTAATCAAGGCGCGAGGTCACAAAGGCGTGGATCATTGTGGGGAGATCACTGGATGGAACAAAGTGCTTGATCCTAGCGATGTTCCTTAGATGGTAAAAAGATGATTTAACGACAGCCGACCCCTGAGATCGTAATGTCAGTCCATCGTCAAGCATCACCCCTAGGTCCTGCACCAGTTCAGAGGTAAGGAGCTGGGAGCGCCCCAGGAAAATCCCCGTGGGCTTACCAGCCCCCAACCCCCCTATCCAGCAACCTGGATCCACAACCATCACCTCAGTCTTCCTTGAGTTCAACTTCAGCCAGCTGGAATTCATCCAATCCTGGATTTCAGCGAGGCAGTTATTAAATACCGAGAGTACACTATCCTGGTCAGGTACGAAAGACAGGTAGAGCTGGGGATCATCAGCATAGCAGTGAAACTTCAGCCCATGCCATCTTAGTGTCTCTGAGGGGCAGCATATACACCACGAACAACATGGGGGACAGCACAGAGCCCTGAGGGACCCCACATGACAGAGAGAGAGGGTCAGAGGAATAAATCCCCAACACCACCCTCTGAGTTCTGCCAGTATGGAAGGACTTAAACCATCTGAGGACTGAACTAGTAAGGCCACAGATGAACCTCAGGTGCTCAAGCAGAACCACATGTTCCACAGTGTCAAAGGCAGATGAGAGATCAAGAAGCAAAAAGATGGACTAGCTTTTCCGATGTGTCGCCATCAGGAGATCATTAAGCACCCGAACCAGTGCAGTCTCGGTACTGTGTCTCTTTCGAAAACCGGATTGGAGAGGTTTGTAGATGTTATGGATGGTCAAATGGTTCTCCAGCTGTACGGCCACTACCTTCTGAATTACCTTCCCCACAAAGGGGAGGTTAGAGATACGTCTGTAGTTTGCCAGGCAGTCTGGGTCTAGAGAAGCTTTCTTCAAGAGGGGTGTCACCACCGCCTCCTTCAGGGAGATAGGAAACTCACCTGACTCAAGGGAGCACCTGACTATCGGTGCCAGGACTGGGTCAATGATGTCACAACAACCCATAATCTGGAAAGTTGGGCCCGGATCTAAACTACAGTACATAGGGCGCATACCCTGGACAATCTGCATAACATCCATGATCTCCAGCCGGTCGAAGGTACTCCAGAAGAAGTGAGGGACAGTGGCTGGGCACTGATCACCAGCATCCCCCACAGAGTGTGTCAATCAGATCTCCATCCTGATGTCAGCCACCTTATCAGCAAAGAACTGAGCAAACTCCTCACACTCCAATTGTGAAAAAGCTCTTTGAACCTGCAGGCAGGCTGGGTTGCACGGCCTGTCTACAGTTCGAAAGAGCTGCGCCGGTCAGTTCTGAGTGGCAGCAATCGCCCAGGACAGGAACTCTGCCTTCTTATGGGAGATTGCTGACTGCTAGAGTTGATAATGCTAAAGTGAATTACAAGAATTACAGGGGAAAATAGGGGAAATGAAAATTTAAGACATATGGGGCCAGATAGTCAAAGGATTGCTCATGCACAAAGTTTGTGCTGACCCCCAGATTGCACTTGCTCAAGGACTCTAACCTGCTATATTCAGAGGCATAGTGCCAGCGCTAAGACTTCTTGAATATGGGGTGCAATAGCCGGTGCTCAAGCTGCAGGCGGGAACGCAGTGCAATTCATTTGCACAGGACTGAATGTAGAATTGGTAATAGTGCTGTCCTTGAAGGGGGTGTAGTGCAGCCAGTCTTTGACTTCCAAAAATAAGGCATAAACCTCCAAAATATAGGAGAAGGAAGTCAGTGATGTCCATATGTAGGGCAAAAATGTAGATGATGTCCAAAACTGCAGTCATGGTAGTCAAGACATGATGGAATTAGTTGGGTAAAACTTGTATCCTACCACAAATATGTATAGTAACATCCAGTAAATAGCCTATCCTATAATGCTGACATCTGAATTGTTGGGTCTGGGAAGTAATATGACATCTAAAAGATTTGGATGTCTGCCAGATGTTGACATGAAAGTTGTAGACATCCACTAAAAATACATTAACTGAACCCCTGTGTGTGACCCTGGGCAAGGCATCTTGAGGGAAGCATCCCAGTGGGGTGACTGTGGGTGGGCAGTGAGGGCACCATGAAATCACACAGTACAAAGGTGTTATAGTACAACAATGGACACAGGAGCAACAGTATCAAAAATAATCTTTATGTAACCCAAAAGGCAACAGGCCTTGAAAAATGAATGAGGAAGGAAAGGCAGGTGTGGTGTGCAAGAACTGGAGACACACGGGAAGGGCTATGGTGTAGGTCGAGGAGGGTGTTGCATGTTTTTCATGATGTCTTCCAGGAGGGAGACCATCTGTGTGTTGGCCTCTTCCATGGCCTCCAGGCACCTCAACATGATGAGCCTCAGGTGTACCAGCCAGCAGAGCAAATTATCCTTGCCCTCTGTCACTTCAGGGTGCTGGGACTCTGCTTTACTCTGGTTCACCTATGGACAGAAAGAATTATGTACTAAACCACCTGTGTACACAGACTGGAGCATGCAGTTGTTTCCTATTAGACATAAATATGGGGAACCCACCCAGCACAGGCACCTAAATGCCACAAAGGGAACACAGCTGGCACACAGGCACTGTGGAGTGGAAATGGCTCACATTGCTGGACACCTGGACATGTTCAGGTGTAAGTAAGTCAAGTGAACAAAAGTCACGGAGCTCACCCCTCCAGTTAGAATAAATGGAAGTCCATTCAGTTGTGGTACAAAATTTTTCCCATTTATTTAGTGCAATTGCAGTAAGATCTACTACCACGAGGGACAAAATTATCTTTCGTTTCATCTCTTACAGTCTTTTTCACCTCACTTCCATTTATTCTAACTGGAGGGGTCAGTGCCGTGACTTTTGGTCACTTGATTCAACTTCATTGTCACTGGGCATCCAGTCCACCTGGACCAGCTCTACTAAGTTACAGATGTTCACGTGTAACCAGTGTAAGGGGATGGCACCATTGTGTTAGCACGGAGCAGATGAGAAGGTGCCATGAAGGTCTGCAGGACAAAGGGCCTGTGGGCAAAACAGGCCAGGAAGATGCACGTTACATCTGTGACAAATGTCTGTGGCATACGTTGAACACAATGCCACACTGGGACCATACAGAACCATGGGTCTGGCAGGCCCCAGTAGCAGTGGCAAAAGGGTGCCCCCCCATGTCCAGCTCTGTGTTGTATACCCCCCCATGTGCAACCCCATAACATGGTGGATGTGGCAGGACAGGAATGGAACAAGGGACCCAAACACTGCCAAGAAACACATGCAGGGATAGCCCCATGCAGTGTCATGGCTGTCCAGATATGGCATAATCTCACTCCACCATTGGGCATGGTTATGGCATGTCTTTGCTACATGCAGACAGCAGCACCATGCTACAGGCTGCCATATGGTGGCATGTGTTGAACAGTTGGGCAGGCTGCACAGACATCCCGTGGCTGTGCAGGGGGACATCAACGCACAGGCCAGCCATGATGTGCATGACAGTTCAGGCAGGGCCTACCATGTGTCACCAAAGGATGGGATGCAGGCACACATGACGCACACAGCAGTGATGCACAGAGTGAGGAGAAGAATGTGGCATGGTGTGGACTGGCTACAGCGCATGCCACTGCAGCAGTGTTGCATGTGACAGGATACTGCACACACCCTATGCCACCAACAGAGCAGTGGTGGACACCATGCCATGGCTGCGACGGGCTGACAATCTTGTGGTCAACACAGCACCCCATAGGGTCCGTGGTTGGGGGGTGCGTGGGGAGCCAGGATGGCTGGCAGTGTTCCAGGAGTCCCCACAGGTGGCAAGGCAACCACCACCCTGCCACAGGAGACATGCTGCAGCTGTACTCCCCCCGCCAGAGATGGTTGGGCCACCACCCATCCCAGAATGTTCCCACAGGGGAACAGCGGCCACGTAGTTATGTTGCCCATGCAGACACCTGCCCCAGGGCATGCCCCAGAGACCAGCAGGCTGTCATGGGTACAGCCCAAAATGAAGGAAAGCATTTGCTTCTTTCTCCCTTCTGTTTGTATTTGGGAAGAGAAATGTGCTCAATGACAGTGCCTCACTGGGAGCACAGCCCTATGATGACCGCCTGTATGCCTGACCTACCCAGGTACACTGGGTTCCCCAGCCCCATGAATGTGTGCGGTCAGGCATCCAATGCCATGGTTGTGGCCTATACCACACTCCCACAGGACCCCATCCCCACCACACATGTGTGGGCCAACCAGCCTTCCCACTGTGCCTGCACGGCTGCTCCTGTGGTGGTGTGCTGCGGCACACTATGCAGTGCTGATAACACGGGTTAAGGCAGCAGCTACATGACCACCCAAGGTTGGTGTCCATTCCACTGTGATGCCCACAGTGGCATGGAGACACCCCACAAACAGATGGCCGTCACCCATTTGTGTACCACAAACCCAGGCTTGGGAGTGGGTTGGGGTGCTGCAGCCAATGGTGTGTGACCCACCCATGGAGTGGTGTGCACTGCCAACATGGCCCATAGCCAGCATCAGCCATGCTGCATCACAACATGGTGTGAGCCGCAGTGCAGCAGGGTAAGAACACAATGGTATGTACTACAGTGGCCCACATGTGGAATGGGTGGATGACACACACTGTGACATGGGCAGAGAGCAGTGCTGGGCCACCACCCCCAGCACAGGGCCAGTGCACATAACTGGGTGCCCCAGGATTGGGTCCACACATGGGGCCTGCAGCATGGCAGCCAAAGTCACCCAGAGCTGAGCCACAGCACTGGTGGTGGCATGGATCCATGTGGCAGACAGGTCCTACAATCCCTATCCATGCCTGGAGGGGCAGATAGCCCAGCCTGCCTTGGGTTGTTGGTACACAGTGGTCCAGCCCCACAGGATGAACATGGACGTTCTGTGTCCCCACACAGCCAGTGGCAGCAATCTGCACCAGGCACACCCCTAAGGCCCGGCAATCCCTCCCACCTTCCCCGGCCGGCCCAGGTGCCATGTCCCTGGGGAAAGGTGCATTGGTTGACCCCAGGGCCCAAGTGCTGCTTCCATTTGTCCTGCCACTGAGTCACTGTGGTGACAGGTGCCCTGTGGCAGCATGTGCAGGGTTGGCAGGGGGTAGCCTGCCCATGCCACATGTACAGTCTTCTCTACTTTGGACAACTACACATAGCCCCATATGCGAGTGTGGCCCAGTTGTTACAATGTTTCATTGGATAGTGGCACAGCCTGCTCACACATATAGGCCCAAGGGAACACAAACAATGCTGGATACTCAAGTGTGTACCTCTGCCCTCTGGTACTGGAATGGGCCCCATCATGGCCCTGGGACTGATCCTGGGACATCCTCTACTGGTTTGTCCAGCGATACGGCTGCTCATCCTGGTGCTTGTGATCTGTAGGGGACAGAAGAAGAGGTGAGGTGAGAACTGCACTGTGCAGCATTGTGCCCTGTGCAGGTATCACACCCTAGGCAACTGCATGTCAAAATCTAATGGGAACTGCCTGCCACCTGTAGCAGTCTTGGAAGGGCATGCAGGGAGGATCCATGGTGCAGGCATGCTGCCAGATGAAGGTGCATGCACAGCGAGGCATGGGAGGTGCCCCCAGAGATCTGGCCCCTCCTGGGTAGTAGCAACGGGGGGGCATGGGGCCCCTATGGCAGGCCTCAAACTGGCAGCTATGGAGCAGTGCCTAGGTATGGTGAGCATGCCCAGTCCATGCAGTGTGCACATGGGGAGGCATGGCTTGACCATTGCCACATGACAGTGGTGACATGGCCCATGGGTGCTCTAGACCCTGGTGCCACATATGTGGATTATGTCCCAGCACAGCATGTTGAAGCAGGTGACCCGTGTGCACACAGCACATGTCCCAGGCAGTACATGGCTCCTGGGGAGAACCCGCTATGTGGTGATGGGTGGACATGCATGCTATAGAGTCCCTGATCAGTAGTGGACCCTACACAGTGTAGTCCCTAGGTTGGGCACTGGGGCTGCAGTGATAGAGGCCTCCCTGCCAGACCATGGAGCATGGCTTCACCATGTTGGGGTGGCGGCCCCTGCCAGCCCATGTGTGGCATATAGGGACACCCACTGGATTGGGCCACAGGACCTGTGCCACCATTGCAGGTGCCCCAGGATGTGCCTGCTGTGCAGCTGGGCCAGAGGTGCCCATGATCAGCCAAGGTGGCTGTGGCCATATGAGGGACCAGAGTGGTCCCAGAGCCATGGAGTGGTCACATGACACACATGGAAGGACGGGTAGGGTGATCCCTACCCACACAAGTGTGTGGGGGTCACCCCAAGAAGGGCCATGGCATCAATGGGGTGACTGTCCTTTCTGGCACATACCCAGGTATCCATCCACCCAATGCCCTTACACGCACCAATCACATACCACACAGCACTTACCTGGTCTGGGGACTGTTCCTGCAGCCACCATGCCCCAGAAATCTTGAAGGCAACAGCAGCTGATCCTTGCTATCAACCCCAAGGTCAAGCAGGTTGGCCAGTTCCACTTCTGTACAGCACTGGTTGCGCTGCAGTATGGCTGCCCTGCAACTGTCAGACATGCTGTCATCCTGTCTTGTGCTCAAGAGAAACTTGTCATGCTGCTTCCTAGAGGAGGCAGGCATGATGTTTGCAATGTAGTATACAGCGTATGTGTAGTGCAGTTTTGTGTTGCACAGCACAACACACATGGCACAGGCAGCATGTGTTAAGGTCACGCATGTGCAACTTGTGCATGACCCAAGCTCTGCTGTGCTACAGAACTGTTCTGCACTGATCTACATAGGGTCATGCAGCCTACAGACGTCTAAGTCAGGTGACATCTTCATGCAGGTGTACTGCTAACATGATGTGTTTTCTACAGCAATGTGCACACACACTAACACAGTTAGCATGGCACACAATTTTGCTGTATTCAGCCAGGGTATGCAAATCACCTCATTGGGCAATCTGGGGTCAAACAAGCCCATTTGCATCTCATTGCAAGCAAGTTTGCATACATTAGCATGCCTGAATGCACCCAACAGAGGATCACCTTGCCAGCAAGGGTAGATGTACAGGGATATGCATGGGGTAGGGTGGTGTGTGAGTCATTCTGTCTGTCATCGCCATGTCTGCCATGTCTCCCAGCTGCATTGCCATGAACTAGCTGTCTGCAGGGCCCCCAGTTACAGCAAGACATAAGCCTGTGGGGCAGGTCACCTAACCTGACATGCAGGGCCTTCACAGGTGTTCCTCGACAGTCCAGCGATGACCCCCCCATGGAATCAGGCTCACAACAGGACATGCAGACATTTGGGACAGTTCTCCAAATGCAAGGCGGGTCCTCACACAGGGACAATGAATGCACATATCCAGTGCCAGACAGCACAGAATGTTCTGGAGCCGACCCCGTGCCCAGCTGTCGGGTGAAGATCTAGTTGCATGGCTGCCACAATGGGGGGGGGGGGCACTATGGCAATGGCCCACCCAGTGTCATATGTGGTAGAGTCTGATCCTCTTAGGCCTTGCTGTCATGTTCCTGTTGTACTAAGGTGGGTTGTGCCTGAAACATGCACCTTGTGCAGTACAGTGTTACTTTCTGTGCGCACCCATTGTGGCTTGTTGAGTGTCAGCAGCATGCGTATTTTTGCTGGGTGTGCTCTAGGGTCATGACCTGCTTTGCTATGACTCCGGGGTCATACTGTACACAGAGAAAGGAAGAGCCAGGCCATCAGGTGGGCAGCATGGAACTACACACTGGAGGTTGCTGTCAGTCAGTTAGTGGGGTCAGGGAGTTGTTCCACAGATGACGTGTTAGATATGATACATGTATGCAGTGTGTAAACCATTTTTTGGGGGGAGGGGGGGTTACTCATTATATCCCTGCCCCTACCACTTGTCAGACCAGTCCACCACCATTTACCAGTACATGGCCCATCCACGTGGGGTGGCCACACCCCTCACCTCCACCCACCTCAGGTTACAGAGACAGCTGTGAGGCTCAGACATTCCTGTGGGCAGTGCAGCAGCCCTGTACTAGCAGGGTCATGCAGCCCTACTGGGGTGTGAAGTGCAAGTTGCATGGAATTGGTGGTGATTGCATGTAGCATGCCATGAGTGGTCAGTCAAGTATCACAGCTCTGTGTCCAGGACACTGAGCGAATAGTGGTCCTTTGCATGCTACTGTATATGCCCTACTTGGCATGTGGCATGCCTGCAGAAGACATATGTGAAAGAATGGTATGGTCCTGCAAGACCTTCTCCCAAACCATGGCCCAGCCCTGCAGCTGTCAGTGAGGTTTGAGGGGTGTATGCATCACATACATAAACCTGTGTAGTGGATATCATGCAGCAGTATCTAATGTTACTCCATACCATCAGTTTACAGCTTACATGGTGGGTGACTGCAATTACACTGTATGTAGCATAGTCAGAGGTGTCTCCGTTGTCTCCCAGCTACTATTAAGGACAGCCCACTGGCCTCATGGTACAGCCACTCCTATGGCTGATAGTTATGATGGGCACATGTCATTGCCCATCCCTGCAGGTACACCACATGCGGGGTCATGCAAATGCAACCGCGACCACTTGCCTGTGCTGAATATGTGAGAGTTGCTGTGTCCTGTGGCATATGGCCTGCTCCAGCTGAGGACACAGAGTGCACATACAGATCCTGAGAGCCCTGCAGGTGTGGCAGAGGTGGAGTTGGGTGGCTCCCCATTGCAGTGGGGTGGTGGGTGGGACCGCTCCATGATGTACACCTGGTGGGGTAGGGAGCCTGTGCACACCTACCCACATGGCACTGTCACACCCCCTACTCACCTATGTTGTACCACTTCCTCTGGCAGGTACCAAGGATGACAGTGACAAAGTGCCCACCACTTTAGTGAAGAGGAGCTCCATGCACTGGTACAGGCCCACAAGGCCATGGAGGAGATACTGTCCCACAGCCGAAACATCAATGCCTGTGTCTGGAAGGCCTGGGAGGAGATCACAGATGAGGTCAATGCCGTTGGTGGCCCAGGGTGGACTGTGGAGGCAGTGTAGAAGCATTTCCAAGACCTGTGGTGAAGGAGAACATGGCGACCTTGCACCAGGAGCTGCATACCACCAGTGGAGGCCACCTGGTCCTTAGATCCAATGGATGAGGCTATCTCATCAACAATGCAGCCTGTGAAGGTGAAAGGGGTGCCAGGTAGCGGCTATGAGACCCAAGTAGGGTCCACCCAGCCATGTCAGTATCTGGATGTGTCTCATCCCTGTGTGCATGGGTTAGTTGTTTGGTTGTCCACTCCTGTTGGGACACACTGCAGCCATGGCCGTGACACACATGGTGTGGGGCTTCATTACCCTGCCCCCACAGACATACAGTGCCCTGCTGTGGTCCTGCCCATGGTCAGCCACAAGGTGTGTTCCCCGAACACCCCCAGGAGTGGGGACCATGCACCCACGACTAGTAGGATGTGCTCATTCACATAGGGTGTGGGCATACTGTTGCAATGTCTGTTGCCACAGATGATGGGGTGTGACACCACGCATGCTGGGTATGTGGCTGTTGGTGGTGTGCAGTCAACACAGTGTATGGTATGTTTCACATGTGGGATATGTGCACACACTGGTGATGGGTCATTGCAGTGGTAGCATTGCCCCCTGCTGGTGGTGGCTTTCTGCTCTGTGTGGATGATCGTATTTTTCCATGCCACATTCAGCACCTGCTTGCAGACACTGTGTTTGCAAATGGCACCATCCACCAGGGCATGCATGCTACCCTATATTATATGGTGTACTGTCTACTGCATGTCACACTAATGTCCCTGTCACATCACTATAGCACAAGCCATGGCGCAGGAGTCAGAAAAGGATACTGCTACACCATCCTGGTGTGAGCAGTGCCCTCCACCCAGCTGGCCATACCACCCAGAGGACTACTGTGAAGAGGCCCTGGAGGCAGAAGACAATGATGAGATATACATTGACAACCTGGAGCTGGTAGTGCTAGCTCCATAAGAGAACAGGTGGTCCCCCACAGCCAGACCCATCACCAGCTTTGTAGTCCTGGGCCCTCCTGGCCATTCAGGAGTCTCGCCTCTCGAATTGTTCTGGTATCCCCTGCTCCTCTGGCTGTGTATTAGATTCACTCTGTACCTTTTGGACCAGCAGGCACATTCTACAGGAAAGCACCATGTTGTGTAGTATACAACTGGCTAAGAACATGGCGCAGGTCTTGTGAGGGGTATACTCTAGGGCACCACCAGAACAGTCCAGCCACCAAAACCACATCTTTAGCATGACAAAGACGCACTCTATGATGTTGGGTGTGGTACTGTGAGCCACATTGTACCTGTCCTCTGCTACAGATGCAGGGCACAGGACAGGTGTGAGGAGCCAGGGGTGCAGGGGATAGGCACTGTTCCCTGTAAGAGAAGAGCATATGTTAGTATGTGTCAACAGTTGAAGCACCTGCACAGTGGTGCCAGCCCAGACCCAGTGTGCCATACAGTGCACCTGTCCACCCTTCCATTCCCACAAAGAGGCATGTCTATGTGGTTCTACACCTTTATACCCCATAAGGGGGATTTGCGGGGGAAGGGCTTGTTGCATGTACTCACTGTCAAGGTGTCCACTGGGGATGTCCCCACCTTCAAATCTCTGGCACAGAATTGAACTGTGCCATATGAAGGCATCATGGGTGCTGCCAGTATGCTGTGCCAGGACATTGGTGATGTGCCCTGTTGCCTCGTACACCACCTGGTAATTGACAGAGTGATACCTTTTCCTATTCAGGTAGGCATCCACCCCATCATTCGTGGGTGCCCAGATGACAACATGGTGCAGTCAATGGTACTGAGTACTGCAAGTTGGTGCGTAACCCAAAGGAACTGATGCATTGTTGCTCTGTGCTGTACTATGGTGCTGGGGACTACGATGAACTTGAAAGCATGTAACAACAGTGGTGCATTTAGGAATTGATCCAACAAGCAATAAGTGATGGACTGTGAGACACCAGTGGACCAGTGTCCCCCACTGGTGTCCGGAATGTCCGTGCGGCCAGGAACATATTGCAGCCATCTTCTTCAACTACACAGATATAGCATAGCTGTGCTGGGTGTCACTTCGGAGCTCATCATGCAGGAGCTCACAGAGCTTCATAAGCAAGGCCCTGTTAAGCCACTAACTGCCAATGAGGTGGTTATCACTGCAGACCTCGAATGTAACTCATGGTTGGTACCGCCTGTGTGGGACATAGTGCCTCCATGGCCTATGTGTGGGCCCAAGGTGGGCATCTGCCCTCTCCTCTTCTGCAGCCTCTTGCAGAAGGTAGAGCAGGTGTGCTGCCCCAACTGCCATCAGGCTTCGTGGCTTCAGTGTCTCTGCCTGCCTTTAGGGTTTGCCCAGCTTTGTCAGCCTTTATATAGGTGATATTTGTGTGGCACTAAGTGGACTGTATAAACCTCATTGCACAGCGGAACTGCACTGAATATTTCACTGCTCTGCATTGCACTGTACCAATATGCATGACCCCACACCTCCCTTTGTATACAGCATATATCATCTTCATCTGTGCACGTTAACCCCGTTAGCACTGCTACAGACCCATTTGAATATTGCACTGTGACATAATCCCCATGTAATCTGTGTGCAAACACTTTGCACAGTGGGCAAACTTTTGAATGTCAGGCCAGTGGTGTTTATTCATTACTATGGCCTGGGTGGGACAGAGGCTATACCCCACCATGGAGTTCTGCCATTCTCTCAAGCACTGTTTGCTGGTTTAACAGCAACATCTGGAGTGTGGTCTTCATTGACACAACTCTGCGTTAGAGGTACACAGTCTTGGTGTGGAGTTGTCCCACTTCATCTCTCAACCAAGATCTTGAAGGATGAGGATCTGCAGCTGGGGTCTCTACCTGGCCGCAGCCCATGAGTCTGGCTGTAGGTCACACATCCCTCATCAGTGCCCCCCTCTGGTAACTGTGCACCTCGCAGTCAGTTGCTGTGCCATGCACCCCTCCACCCCCACCCCCCCGCAGCATCCCTCTCAGCCACATTCTTCTGTTCCTCCCACTCACAGTGGTGCCTTATTCTAAGGTGGGTGTACTGCCCACCAGTGCCCAAGTGACTGTCCCGTTTACCATGCAGAACAACTGTCTGGCACAGTTTGCACATCACAACACTGTTGTTGGCAGGGTCCAAATCAAAATATTCCAAAACTAGGGACTGGTGCTGCTGCGTAGGACAAGAGCCTGTGCTGGATAGTCTTGGGGGCTTCTCCTCACAGGAGTCAGTTATTGGTGGCAATGGTACCACAGGTGGGGATGGCACAGGAGGTTTGTCCCTTGCAGGTTCTTCAAGTGGTGGAACAGCTTATACTCACTGCTGTTGCACTGTGGGTGGGGGGGTTCTTGCAGACAAAGAATCCATTGCTGCCACAGGCTTCTTGCTGGCCCTTCTTCCAACAACCAGTGCTGGTGATGCTGCCTGTAAAGGTGTCCTCTTCGGAGGGAACAGTGTCCCATCTGTTGAATGCATGACTGTTCCTCTCTTCACTCTCCTTTCCATCTCCACTCATCTTTATTTAAAAGAAAAGGTATGAAAAGTAAAAATAACACAAAGAAGGCAAATTTGGAAAAGACAGAAAAATAGGGAGAAAACAAATTATAAATGATAACTAGACAAGAATTCACAGAACTAGAGCATCTGAACATAGAAGGAAAAGGAAAATACAGATAGTTCAATGTTTAGGGAATAGCGATGGGGTATTAGTGCTTGTGTAACTTGTAGTATTTGTTGTGGCTTTACTCTATTCCCACCCTTGAGTAGTAGGTATGTACGTAGTAATTTGTAGGGAATAGAAGGCCCATGAACAGGGGTGAAAAGAACGCTGGAGAAGGAGGAGGGGATGGTGGTGGACTAAAAACACTCCCTAAGCAAGGGAGGTGTGTTTGAGCTGGGTTTAAGCAGAGGTTGTGGGAGGAGCTATTCCCCTCACTGAACATCGGGCTAAGCCCTCCCATTCAATGTTTGAGGAATAGCAATGGGGTATTAGTGTTTGTGTAACTTGTAGTACTTTTTGTGGCTTTACTCAATTTCCACCCTTGAATACTAGGTATGTAGGTAGGAATTTGTAGGGAATAGAAGGCCCAGAAAGATACCTTCTCCATCTCACGGAAAGTATGACCACTGGCACTCAGGAGAGGAAAACCCCCCAGGTGGAGGAAACCTCAGAGGACCCATGCCATTGGTCTGCCTATCCTCTGAGCATACTAAGAGAAACCGTGGCTAATTTTGAGGAAGGTGAGCTTCTTAGAGAGATGATGGTCGATCCTCGATCCATGGATGATGCGGTTTGGATGATGATCACGAAGCTGAAGAAGTAGGTCTTTTCTGAAGGAGTGGTAGAATCCTGAGTGTAAAGCAGATCCAGTAGAAGAAGGGTGATTGAAGTTCAGATTTCCAAGGTAATAGAGTATACTTGTCAAAGAGGATTGCAGGAACATAATGAGCAGGGAGAGCATAATTGTTTGATGTGCTATCAGACAGTGGACGACTGGAATGTGATGATTTGTGAAGTCATAGTGAATGATCCAACATGTGAGAGGTTTGACATTCACGGTAAAGTTTGGAGGTAAGTAATTCAGTGGGGAGTTATCAGGTGCGAAATAAGTATCCATGAAGTGGAAGGAGTCGAGTGGAGACCTTGAGTGCTTGATAAGAAAAATACCAGAAATTATTTATAGACAAATACAGGAAGATTGGCATATATGGTCCAGCTGGTGATTGAATATATATATATATATATATAAAGAATTATTGGAAGTTCGGTATGAGGAATAAGATAGCTTATTTGAGCATTGATGTCCTATCCATACTTGTACATGTTCTGCTGATCCACTGACTGAAATATGTATGGGTAGTTCTGCTGTGTAATAGCCTGAGAGATGCACTGAGGTGGCAATGTCTGATTAGATTTATGGGTAATCCGATGCCTAAATACTAAGGTGCAGCTTGAAAGCGGATATCTTGAAGTGACTATAGACTGGGTTACTAGAGCAATCAAGTAGTGAGAAATGCCAGAGGATCCTGGTGCTATGGTTGAGTAACATGCGTCGGGAGGTAGGCAAGACTGGGATAGCGAATTCGCCATTAACAGTTGCAGATATCCGGATTGAGAATTGCAGTGGCCAGTTCTTGCCAGAAGTCTTCACTGGAGGGAGTACTGGAGATACTCTTGAAGGATAGACTTGAAGGACAGCTGATGGGCAGCTAACTTGACTGATGGTAATAGGATGGAGAAATGCAAATGACTATATGAGGCATGGTGATGTTCAGGAGCTAGAAAACAATGGTTTGGATGGCATGACATCAGTAAAGTAGCTAAGTACTGAAGATCCAACAATGAATGTTCTGGGAAGGAAGCTGGGAAAGTCTTAGGATGAGCAACGGCTGTTTAGAAAGTAGGAGTCGAGTAACTAGATCAGCAGAGTCGGTGTTGGTAGGAAAGGCTGCAGAAGGCAAAATGGATGATGCCCGTAGTGGTGTAAGATATCTTGTAATTCCCAGTGTCTGTAGCAGTGAGAATGAGTATGAAGTCATAGCATAACAGAAGGATTTAAGTCCTGTCCATGTAGGAGGATAGCCAGTGAGGCATGGTAGACAGGGAAGTCACAGTGATTGAATAGACTGGATTCAGATAGTGTATCCAATAGAAGACAAAGAACCTCTGTGCGTAAACACTGAGGCAAGGGTTACCCCAAAGGGCATTTGGCTGGGAAGCCAAGTTTCAAGAAAATACAAAATCACACATGCCCCCACAATGCAAAGCCCATGATGCTTTGCATTGTGGGGGCATGTGTGATTTTGTATCCAATAGAGATGTATGAGATCGTTCTATTGTCCAGACGAATGAGATTCCAGGAATGATCATGAAGAGCTGCTTAGACAGTACATAAAACTGTATGATGACGTGAGAATCTATGAAGCATGTTATCCAAGGGATGTTTGCTAGCAGTAGTTTTCTCAAGAGTAATGGACAAGTGATCCATTGAGTAGTGGAAGGGTATCGTTAGAATGGCCAGAGTATGAGTATGCAATGGATAAACTAGAGGAATAATTAACTGGGCAGGAATACTAATGGAATTAGGGTACTAGGCCCAAAAGTCCACAGCAAACAGGACAAAGCCCCAAGCCTGCTAGGCGGAGATGAAAAGGCAACCATCCACCTGGGAAGGAAGTCTGGAGCGAATCCTGAGAACTGAAGGAGAAATCTGGGGAAGGCAATGGGCTAGACGAGGCCAGATGACATACAATGCAGGAAGGAACAAGACCTGGGTAGGCTTTTCAGCGAATTGCAGTGGAATGCAGGAAACAGTAGCAAGGTAGAAACATAGAAGCTGATGGCAGATAAGGACCGCAAGGCCCATCCAGTCTGCCCATTTCTTTTTCTGCCTTATGAATGTATCATCGGCCTTTGGTATCAGAGGATGATCCATGGAAGGCTAAGGAGGAGTACCAAGCACCAAGAGCAACCTAGTTGGGCTACATGAGTTCCACATCTGACAAAGCCTCAAACGATGAGACAAAAGGATGGAAAGTACTGGAGCGATGAATGACGATGTTTCCACATCTACAAAAGAAATGAACTCATATAGCATCTGGAAGAGGGATCTGCAGAAAGGAAGTTCATGAGGCAGTCAACATGGATTGACAGAGAGACTGAACTAGCTGGCAAGATCCACATCATGAGAGAAATGGGGCAAAAGGGGACAGAGAACGATGATCCATGGAAGAGCAGGATGGAGACTGGTGAGGAAGGGAGGAGGACATTCGGAGCAGAGGGGTCCATGAGGGAAACTAATAAGTAAGGTAGGGGGTATAAAAAACAGAGGAATGGACATTCAGGTGTAGACGCAGGCTTGTAAACAAAGGAGTTGAGGAGAGAAGACCTGGACACGACATGTCGGATAATGTATGACGATGGAGGCAACTTCAGTAAATGGTTCCAGTCCAGGAGGGAGGAGCAGGCAGTAGTCCAGTAGAGGCACTCCAAAGTAGAAACAAACAAATACAGAAACTAGCATCCAATCCCGGTAATTGAGGAGAGATAACCAGCAACCACTACCACTAGGCAGAGGCAGGATGATGGAGGTGCTGAGAGGATGAGATCTCATTCCAGATGGGAGTGGCATCTGAGTGTGAACCAGAGACGGTATGGAACCAGTGGAGTCACATAATCAGGCAACCAAACCAGGCAGTCAAAGCATGAAGACCGAGACAAGAAGTCTGAAGGAAAAGTTGGGAGGTGGAAGGCAAGTGAGGTATAAAGGCCCCATTCCTGAAGGGAAGCAGCGACCCACATTAGGTATGGAAAGCAGAGGGTGGAAACAATCAAAGTAGATGCAGGCTCCCAGCCATGTAGGTTTGTGAAGTAGGACCGTGTAGCAAGGCTGCAGACCAGGAAATATGGAGAAGGCCAGTCGGAAAAAGTCAGGTTCCTGAAGGGAAGCAGTATTGGGTAGCAGGCTGAGAATGCTTACTGGTGAAGCAGTGGAATGAAGAGTCAGACACCCATCAATGATGGCTGTGGTGGGATGATCTTGACAGGAGGCAGCCAGGCAGAAGTAGTACAATGAGGGATATGTGGCGAAGAAGTTCAATTCCCGAAGGGAAGCGGCAACTGGTATGAGGTAGAGAAGGCATGG
Source organism: Neoceratodus forsteri (assembly GCA_016271365.2). Lineage (NCBI taxonomy): Eukaryota > Metazoa > Chordata > Ceratodontiformes > Ceratodontidae > Neoceratodus > Neoceratodus forsteri. The sequence goes on from CM028130.1 coordinate 869,908,074, forward strand.
TGAAATTCAATAGATTGTAGACATGTCTCCCATCCCTGGCAGTCGTGGCGAGCTAACCTGCACTCTATGCTGCCAAGCAGAGTTAGGGATGGAGGAGGACAGACTGGTAAGAAGGAGGTAGTGGTTGTAACAGAATCCCATCCCCTGTAGACAGGGGAAGCCTACCTTTGTTCAGCACCTCAGAAGGTGCGAGTTAGGGACGGAGTCTGGAGTACTGCTGGTACGGGCTGGCAGAAAGTGCAGAGTGCTGTTTGAGAGAGAGCACAGGAGGAAATTGCAGTGTGTGAAGCAGGATTGTACGTCACATAGAAATGGTAGGACAGATAAAGGAAGACGGAAAGTGGTGCACAAACAGGAATGACATGTTGAAAGGATGGTCAGGTTGGAGCAAGACCTATGGCGTGATAGGAGGCCTTTCGATGAATGAACAACGTACTGGGGAAGAGTACAGATGTGAGGGGTGATTGAAAGAGAGGATAGCAGGGACTCTGGGTTGTAGCAAGACAGGACTGGGAAATCCATTGAACCAAAGTGATGTCTGAGGCTAATATAGTATCCAAGCGGTGCAAGAGGGATTTGAAACCAGGCCAGTTAGGTATCCATGGCAGCAGTCAGGGCAAAAACTCTGGGCTATGAATCACACTATAGGATCTTGGCTAGATCAAATTTTGACTAAAATATGCAAGTAGGGGAGGGATAGCAATATAAGCACAGTGACTTCAGTCTGATTAGCTCTTACTTCGAGAGGGCTTTGCAATAGGTATTCACATATAGGACTAAGCCACTAGGCATCAGGACCTCACAGAAAAATTTCTAGCTAGCAGTCTCTGGCAGTGGACCGCTCCCACGTCAGGTGACCGGTATCATACAACATCAGCATAAAGGGGCGATCTCCCACGCCTGCCTTCCAGTTCTTTCCCACCATTGGCTTGTGAAAGTCCTGGCAGTAGAACAGTGCTTGTCAGTCATTCATCGGCCTCTAAGTTTTCGAACTTTTCGACCCATTTTCTCTATTTCTCAGGTTTTTCAAACAGTTCACTGTGTATGTCATCCCCGACGCCCTCCGAATCGCATAAAAACAAGTGCAAATCACGTAGTTCCCAACTTCCACACAAGGACGGCTATTCCTTATGCCTCTTCTGTCTGGGCTAAGACCACCCCATGGAGAAGTGCCAGCACTGCCAGAAGTTCAACTCCGCTACCCGCAAGAGAAGGCAGCAGTCCCTGGAAGCCCATATTCTTAGAAGAAAATGGACTCCATGGAAAAGAGTTAAAAAGCTCAGGCAGGCGTCTACTTCCCAAGGTCATGAAAAAGCGTGATAAGAGCGCACCAGGGCGGGAATCAGTTTCTCACAGCAGCCACGACTGCTGGAGTCGCGGCACTTAAAGGTAACATCCCTCCCAACGCGTCGATGATGGCCTTCTTGGTGCTACTAAGAAGGCGTTGCCTCCCATCCGGCTAGCACTTGGGCCCTTCGGGAGCCTCCAGGGCAAAGGAGTCCTCTTCTCCCGTGAAGGTCGTTTCTTCTTCATGGCCTTCCGGTCAGAGCAGGTCCGGTAAGTCAGATGTCAGTCCCACCGAAGCATGCCCGGACAAGGCTGCTAAACCACCTACCCCTTTGGGGGAGCACCCAGCCAAACCACCCCCCGACAAGGCTGCATCTCCTTCGCAACCTTCTTCAGGCAGGAAGTCTGATAAGTTGGACGCCGGCTCCTCCGACGTCTGCCCAGATTCGGTCGATAAGTCGGACGCGGGCTCCACTGACGCCCGCCCGGCAAAGGAGCCTGTGCCAGACCAGTCGAATAGTCTGATGCCCCAGGCTCTCCACAATGTCTCACCATGTTGCCCTCTGAGGTCCCCACATCTCCTCAACTGACCCCCGGGGATTATAACCCTCCTTCCCCAGTCATCACGGAGGACATTGAGAGGCTGCTGTCAGGGCTCCCTCCTCCCAGGCCGGACCCCCTGATACCAGATCTTCAGACGTCTATCCCAAAGCTGGCCGACCCGACACCATCTGGCATCCTCTTACCTGACGACAGGCTCATTCCTCTGTCAGGGCCATCGGACCCACTTGACGGTATACCCACCCTGGGCCCGATGCCTGCGAGGCCAATGTTTCCACTGTCTGGCCCACCTATAAGGCCTCTGCCAGGTCTCTCTGCTCCATCAAAGCCCCTGGTGTCCAGGTACCTGACACCACAATATCCGGTGCTGCAATACTCAGCCCCTCATTATCTGGCACCTCAGTACCCAATGCTGCATTATCCAGCGCCGCAGTACCCGACACCTCAGTACACAATGCCAGGCTTCCCGCTGTTGGGTTACAGATACTCTTTTTGTGGATACCCTCAATATCTGTATTCCCATCCTCCTCCACCTCCATTGCCCACTCCTCAGCCACTAGTGGATCTGAAGGAGACCTTAGCCGCCTGGTGAGCTGAGGCCAAGGCTCAGCTCACCCAGGAGGTTGAGAGTCATCTCCCGACGCAGGACCCTATACAGGATCCCCTTCATCAGAGACGGGAGACTCCCTTCCCCTTACCTGACCCCAGAGGAGAGCCCTCTGGCATCTGAGGTGGGGAGGATACGTGCCCCAGGGAACTCCCAAGAGGGGTCGTCCCTCCCCCTCCTAGGGAGGAGTCTTCTTCCTCTTCATCATCCTCGGTCACGGACTCAGAGTCTGGCCACTCTGATCCCGAAGATGAGCCCCATACTCCAGAACACCCAAGGCTAAGGGATCCTCCAAAGTCTCCTCCGGAGGACCCCTCCTTTCTGGAGTTACTGAGGAAAATCCAGGAAGTTCATCAGTGGCAATCAGTGGAGCCAGACCCGCAGTGCAAAATAACTCGCTGCACACCTGGATCTGCCCAAGACAGCTCCTACACTGATTCCACCCTCGATAGAACCTCATGCAGATCTCAGCTCCACCATTTGGAAACAACCATCTGCGTTAGCCCCCCCTTCCAAGGAAGGTGGACCGGCTTTACCAGGCTCTTTGGAGGGTGTAGACTTTCTTAGCTTTCACCCCAAGGTGCATTTGGTTGTCATCAGCACCGCTCACAGCTGCTCCACTAATCCCTAGCACCTCTGCTCGTCTCCACCTGATAAGGAATCCTAGCTTCTGGACTAGTACAGGAAGAAGATTTATTCCTCTTCTACCCTAGGCATCAGGGCCCTTATCTATGTGGCTCATATGGGGGATTTCCAGAAGACCATACTTAACCAGGTGGAATCTAAATTGGACTCCTTTCCTGAGTCACAGACTAAACAGGAAGTAGGTGACCTTGTCCGCTCCACTCGCTTGGCCTGTAGGCACATGCTCTGTGCCACTTACGACACAGTGGACACAGCGGAAAGGAGCTCGGCCTTTGCCATAGGTCTACAGCGTCATGCCTAGCTCCACGTGTCAGGTTTGGTCCCTGAGGTACAATCCGCCATACAGGAAGCTCCGTTCAGGGGTTTGGTGCCGTTCGGGGGTGATGTCAAGGACATCATTACCAAACTGCAGGAGAATGGTACTGCACTCAAGTCCATCTGGACTATGCACAGGCCCTCTCAAGGGCAGCAGAGTCCTTTTCATCACCAAAACCGACAAAGACAAAAACCGCAGGGCAAACGTGCCAACAAACATTGGGTCCCTCCAGCAACCAAGACTTCCCCCAGCAAAAAAGCCATGGGAGCCTTGGCTGCTGCACTGCCCCACACCTCCTGACTCCCTGCCTTTCCAACTGCCTCTGGAGGTTCCAGAGGAATTGGTAGGGGGGAGATTCTCCTCCCATCTGCCGGGTTGGGAGAGGATAACATCAGATGCTTGGGTGCTCCAGTTAATATCAGCAGGATACTCAGTACAGTTTCTGCAGAAACCACCCCGAAGACCACCCCCCCCACTCATCTTACTCCCCACAACATCTTCCTCTGGTTCTATAGAAAATCATCTCCCTTCCCTCAAAGGCGGCGATAGAGCCAGTTCCCACCCATCTTTGGGTAACAGATTACAATTCCTATTTCTTTCTAGTTCCAAAGAAAACAGGAGATCTGAGGCCTATTCTACACCTCGACTCCCTGAACATGTCCATGGAGTACAAACATTTCAGAATGCTCTCTTTGCAGAGCCTTCTACCACTACTTCAGCAGGGACAGCGACTATGCGCTCTGGACATGCAGGATGCCTACCTTCATATCCCCATATGCCTTTCCCACCGCAAATTCCTTTGGTTTTGCTTTCAGGGGGACCACTACCAGTTCAAGGCCCTACCATTTGGTTTTTCCTCAGCCCCCCAAGTGTTTACCAAATGCCTGTCAGTGGTAGCAGCCCACCAGCATACCCAGGGAGTACAGGTATTCTCATACCTGGACAATTGGCTCCTGGAAACCCCATCCAGGGAGGAACTCCTGCACTCCCTTTCCCTTACCCTACAGGTTTTTACCAGCCTGGGTATCACCATCAACCATGCCAAGTACCATCTGGTCCCATGCCAATGCCTCCAATTTATTGGGGCAATTTTGGATACGACCACTGGCAAAGTCTTCTTGCCTCAGGACAGAGCGGACACCCTTCAGAACCAGGCTCGTCTTCTGTACGGTCGCAGGAGGGTCAGAGCCAGGTCAATCCTCCTCCTCCTCCTCAGGCTAATGGTGGCTACCACTCCAACAGTTCCATTCGTTCGACTCCATATGAGAATCTCTCAATGGATGCTTTGGTCTCAATGGGACCAAACCAGGGACAAACAGGATCCTGAGACACTACACCAATCGGACTAAGGATCTCAGGAAGACTGATCATCTTTCTGTCTCTTTTGCTCACAAAAGAGAAGGCAATGTTGTTTCTAAGCAATGCCTATCCAAATGGTTGGCACATTGTATCACTTTCTGTTATGACAAATACAATAAGACCCTTCCGGGTCAAGTCAGAGGTCACTCCACCAGAGGAGTTGCGGCCTCTGTGGCTTGTTTTAAGAATGTGTCAGTGGCAGACATCTGTGCAGCCGCAACTTGGACTTCTGTCCATGCCTTCATGAAACACTATAGTTTGGACATTGCCTCTCGCTGCAGAGCAGGCTTTGGGTTGGCTGCCCTACAGTGTCTCCTTTAATGAGACCCGTTCAGCCCTGAGGTTCCATGCTATGGATCACAGTCCTCCTCCCGGGTGCTTTTCCTTGTTCCAGACTGCTTGGGACTCAGTCCTGTATGTGAATACCTGCTGCAAGAGCCCTCTTGAAGTACGATAGTACAGTTACGTAAGAACTTGCCGTACAGTAGATCTTTGAGAGAGGATCTTGCAATAGGTATTGCCTTCCCACCCGCCATCCCCCTAAGTTTCTTTACTTTATTTCCATGGAGGAAAATATCCTCTTCTCTCTCATCTTGACTCTTTTGGTCCTTGGCAGGAAAGAACTGGAAGGCGGGTGTGGGGGACAGCCCTTTTATACTGACGTCACATGACGCCGGTCATCTAACATGGGACGGTCTCCCACCAGAGACTGCTAGCTAGAAATTTTTCCGTGGGGTCCTGATGCCTGGCGGCTTAGTCCTATATGTGAATATCTTCTGCAAGAGCATCTCTCAAAGATTTACTGTTACGGTAAGTTCTTACGTAACTGTACTTTCTGATGCTACCTAATTGAACTGTGAGATCTCTCTGAAACTGACAGTAGGAGTGGCAGTTGAGGAAGAAGTAAGGCAAAGGCAGGGAATAATGTAAAAGTGGACAAAATATGGGTCCAGGAGAGCATAGCTATGGAGAAGCATTGTGGCCAGAAATGTGTGGGCTGAGCTTTGGTGACTGGTTATGAAAGGAAATGGTCAGTATAGTAATTACATATGCATGTTGCACTCTCTATTCTCCCCCCCATGAGGTGCATATGATTCCTGATAAAATCTTGACATAATGAACATAGGAGTTAATTCAGTCAACCTTATCCAACCAGTTCATCACACCATGCTAAGATGTACAAATATCTCGACGGTGGACTTCAAGAACCAGGCATGGAAACCAGTAAGCCCAGGAGAACCATTTTCCAAATAAAATTAAATAAATAAACTGGTGATCACTCCTTAAGTACTTACCTGCTGAAGCAGAGAAGCCTGTAATGGTAACAGGGAGACAGCATTGCTTCAGAAAGCGGATATAAATGCTGTGCAGGTGGTAGCCATCTGAAATGGTCCGGGGTAGAGACGTGCAGTTTAGGGGCAAGTAGCAGCTCACGAAACAGGGAATAATACGAGTCTTGCTCGCCAGCTAGCGTTCTGGGGTCCATGAGCAGGTATAGAAATCCAGTGAGAGGAGCGCTGAGCTGTGTGGAGCAGATGGCCTGTGAGGCAAAATAGCAGGGCAGCAAGCATGGAAGCAGTGTTGGGAGGAAAGCCCTTGTCCTTGAATACATCCGGAGCAGGTCAGGTAGGGTTGGTTCCCGGAGCGCAGGAAGTGGTAAAGGAGCTGGATGAGCTACGGGGAGATGTGGCATGCTGCGGGAGACACCGGAGGTGAGTCCGACAGAGAATGGAGCTGGGACAGTAGAACCACTGAGGAGAGCGGGAGCTTGAAGCAGGCAAAAAGTCCAAAAAAGAAACACAAAAGGGGACCCCCATGGCCAGAAAGGGACAGGGAGCAAAAGGAAGAGCAAGGAAGTGGAAGGAAGCCGCCAAGTAGAGGGCAGGGAACACAGAACAGGAGAGCAGGAACAAGCAAGCAAGGTGAGGGAAGGGGGCACAAGGAGAGATAAGCAACAGACAGCAGAGAAGAAGGGAAACGAAGACAGGAGCACAGCCACACAAGCCACACAGAAAGCCCAGGAAAAAACACTCGCTAAGCAAGGGAGGTGTGTTTAAGCTGGGTTTAAGTAGAGGTTGTGGGAGGAGCTATTCCCCACATTGGACCTAGGGCTAAGCCCTCCCAGCCTATAAAGAACGTAAGACCTAAACCACAGAAAAACCTTCCTAACAAACTATTAAGCAAAGAGATGTACAAAATCCAGAAAGTAAGCTGAAAAAAGCTGTTTCTTTTTTAAAGTTCTTTTCCAATGCTCAAAAAGCAGCAGAGCCACACCCTCCCACTCACACAGACTGCAAAGTGAAACCAAAGGACGCTGTGTACATAGAGCTGTATCATTTGACCTGCAGGAACTCTTGCATGTGACCTATAGCCTCCTTCTGGGGAAACTTTGCTTGAATTAATTGTAAAACGATGTCTAAGGTGAACTTACATCCGAAGTGGAAGAAAAGTTTTTCGAAGTCTAAGATGCCACAAAATGCCCAACATCACAATGTGCTACGAGAAGTCAAAGTTGGTGACTTCACCAGAACTTCGCGATTGAAGTAAAACTTTGTTGCAGCTCTAGTGGCAGCCTTGCTTCTGCTTCATATTATTAAGACCACAACACATCTCATTGGGATATTTTTAAACCTGTTCCCCTCACAAACGGCTAAAGCTGCCCTTTTGGAAAGATTAGCTTTTTTTAGCATTTAGTGCCTTGTGTTACCATATTGCATTGATTAGTGGGACATGAAATGCAGTATTGCGATGCAAAACACATATTTATGAGGCCTCAGAGGTTCCGTATGGATACAAGTAGCAAGCAAATATGTGGCTGCAAAGCAGTAAGCAGTTTGGGGGCGACTCAAGCCATACACCTCATTTTCCAAAAATGGGGCCTTTGACACATACCAAAAGTTAAAATCTGATCTATACTGAAACCCTTCAAATTCAGAATAATGTCAGGGAGGATTTTGAGGATGGCAGTATAGCTTAGAGATTAGAGTAACAAGCTGTGAATGAGCTTGGTACATCCAGCAGAGCAGTATTTGATTCCTACAACCTCTAGTTGCATACTGGGTGACTCTGAGCATGTCACGCAACCTCCCTGTACTCTCAGGTCACAGCTGCAAATGGGCCTTGTGCCCAGTGGACCATAACCATTTACCAAGAATTAAAAAAAATTCTGCCGCTGCACAGTCAGCTTTTCTGCTGGGATAATTAGCAGAGACCAGGGTGGGTAAAGGTTTTGGTAGAAAGTTTTGCAACAAAAGGCTTTGTTGATTTTCAAAACCCTGTATCTAAAATATCCCTGGGAGCTTTTTTGAAAGGCCGGTTGTGGCAACAATGCACCCAGGAAGCATTTTCTAATGTGGACCTTGGGCACCAGCTTCAAAGTCCCCTTTGCTCTTCATTAGATGGAGAGGAAGGGTACAGGGTAAATCTCCCCACACAGTGTCAGCAGTCTCCATTCTTGCTATGTTTAACACTGCTCTGGTCCTTGACAGGGTGGTTATCTGTCACCAACCAGTCCACTGCCAGCTCTAGATCATATCTGCTTCATCTGCATATGACTACCAGATTAGATATCCTCAATGCATGGGGGCTGTAACAAGGCACATAAGCAGTCGCAATTGGCCACTTCCCCCACCTCCCCTATGGACGTTGATGACTACTAATGTTTACGTCACCCAAGACTATCAACAGGATGGTCTGGCAGACAGTCCCAGAATAGTAAATGTGTTCCAAGGGTGGACTCAGACTGTCATAAATCAGGTTCAGTTGTCACAATAATCAGATCTGATTTTGAAAATTGTTCCTGCAGCATTCGAATGGGTTACAGATGCAGTGGGATAAGCACAGGATGCAAGTGTATCACAGGGATTCATGGGTGTCCCACGAAATAAAAATTTAGCCCAAAATGTTGCTGTATTAACCAGTAATTTAAAAACAATTGCACAGCTTTAGCAGATGTAATGCAGCCCCAAACCTATACCCATCAACTGTCCCAGTAAATGACAAACTACTTTGGCAATGAAAGTTTATTCTAAAAGACAAAAAAACTTACTTCAAAAGCACTGAAACAAAGATTACCCTGGAATGGTATTAGCAGCAAATCCAAGTTTCAAAGAAATACAAAACTATATGTTCTTCAGTAATGCAAAGCTTCATGAGGAGTATATGCAAATCACCATGAAAGAGTATAGGCTGGTTCTGCTAAGAGTGCCTGGTGTCAAATGGTCTCTCACACAATGTGTAAAGGATAAAAACAGCAAAGACAAATATGTGTTCCATCCTAGTAAGAACTCATCAATATGTCTCATTTGTATCTCAGCTCAGGAAAAGGAGGAACTAGTCCTATGACAGTGTTACTGGCTAGGGTAATGGTGAGCTCAAAATAGTACAGGAATTTAAAAGACAGAGAAGCTTAGTGGAAAAGCACAGAAGCAAAGGTTACTCTGGAAGGCCATTGGCAGTAAAGCCAAGTTTCAAATAAGTACTGAATTACACACATCCAAATGATGCAAAGCATCATGGGTAGTATGTGAAAACCACAATGAAATAATTTGATTATACTTCCCATGATGCATTGCATTTTTCTGCATCATTTAACCTATAACCATAATGTTATTTAGTTTAGAAATAGTTAGCACACTTAAAAAGTATAAAAAGTAGTTGTCCAACTTCTCCACTGAGGTGGACAACACTTGTTATGAACTGGGGATCGTAAATAGATGTCACTGATTGGGCGAGACGTTCTTGAAGCCGTGATGATATCAAGCTACATTATCACAGCTTCAGAAAACCTCTGACTACCAGCCTTGTCACTGCCACAACTTCCTCTGCATGCCTATTGCAGGAGCCCTGATATCTCGCATAATGTTTTTAGCAGGTGGCTCTTCAAACTGGAAAAAAAAACAAATGGAAAAGATCCCCAACTGGCCACACCATGTGCGTCTATCTTTTTTTTAACAGTTCTTTTGGTTGGCAGTTTCCTATTGAAGCAGTCACCGCCGACTGCAGCATACAATCCAGCACCTGCTCTCCACAGAAAACAAACCAAAACTGTCAGCTACTCGCGGTATTTACCAACGGTCGCACATGAAACACAAGTTTCCACCTACATTCCTCATATTCATTCAAATCGCGCTTCTCAGCACATGGGCATAACTGCAGCTAAACGGACCAGGTGAAACTCACAAAAAACTTACAAAAAAACGAGAGTAGTACTGCCACAGTGCAACAGAGTTCCACAAACTTCAACAGCGCCACTTGCTGTCCACAGCCCTCCAGGAACTTTTTTCTGAAAAGGCACTCCTCCAACAACCCCATAAATGGCATTCTCATGAGGTTTGAAATTTTTTTTTTTTTCTTCTTCTAAAAATTTAAACCAGTTCATAATAGTAATAAGTCACTCCAGAGTGTGGTATATCATGGGATATTGTCACTTCTCGGATGGTTGGACACACTCGGCCTGTGGCCTCGTGCCCAACCACCCGAGGTATGATGATATCCCATGATATACCACACTCTGTTGTGCCTTATTGCTTAAATATAACATTAGCTACGGCATCAGAATATACTAGTGGTATTCCATCAAGGAGGACTACATTCATTTATCTAGTAATTCTAGTAATTATAAATTGGGGCAATTATGTCTATATGGTCTCTATGATCCATTCTTAAATACAATCATTTAAGCAATAATGCACAACAGGGCATGTGTAATGCTGGAATAACATCACACCTCAGGTGGCTGGGCATGAGGTCAAGGTTGAGTGTGTCCTACGCCGGAGAAGTGATGTTATGCCCATGACACATGCCCTGGAGTGCATTAATGCAACTATAAAATAGCTTGCTTGTAACAAAAAAAAAAAAAGAATTAACAAGATGAAAAAATACATTTGTACTTGCTTTTTAAATAGATGTGATGTGCTGGGATAACATCACTGTTGAAGGTCAGCACTGACCAAACAGCCCAGAAATTTTGCTTGTTATTTATAATTTGCATTGAACAAATAATCCATTCACAATACAATAAATAATGCAGTGAACATAACAATCCTGTAACCTGATTGGTTGGCTAAGGTCTTTACCTGTGTGAAAGTCATGCAACAACCCATGGCTGAATAAGGACATTTTAAAACAGCAAAACAAAATATAATTAAACACATTTTTAAATGTATTTTAAGCATGGGTCCATTGAATAATTGCAATAAGGCAATCCAAGACACGGGCAAGTGGGGAATTACTAACTTCTTGTGTGGTTAAGTGGCTCAGCTATGCCTCGTGACACACCACAAGTGGCATGTGAGTAAATCTTCCTATAAACCATGCCCTGTCATGTCTAATTGTTTAATTATAAAATTGTTCTTTATGCCCAAGTAAATCCTACAATGACCCATGACAAAAGTACCAGTCAGCCTCATTACCTGCATTAAAATCCTTACACCTACCTCTCAGAACTTTCACTTATTAATAACTTTCAAATAGCAGCCATTTTCCCCCTCTCTAAAAACCTTCAACTAGGTCTTAAAACTCTCTAAATAAAAAGAAAAAAATTATTAAATGTTGTTTTCCCTTATCATCTCCCTCCTGTACTTGCCTGCTTACAAGGAAAATCTCTGCTGCTTACCCTGACACAGATACAATGAAGGCCCTGGCTCCATTTTAAGCCTTTGTGTGTGTGTGTGTGTGTGTGTGTGTGTGTGTGTGTGTGTGTGTGTGTGTTTCTTTCTGGGTGAGTTGAACATTCTGCTAGCAGAATTATGCAGAAATTTTAAGTCTTGTATTCCAATGTAAACATTCAAGATGTGTTTGTGGGAGTGTACAATCTACCCATTCAGTTTTGAATTCTTATCTTCCACTGTACACAGTCATTCCAACTACTGAATGTTGAGAAAGTCACAGGAAAAGGAAACAGGGTGGGAAAGGGTGGCAAATCCTAAGGCCCCCATATTGAAAGGGTAGCGCCAGTGTGAACATGGTTAGTGCCAGTGCTAACCTGGGTTTGTGCTAGTGCTCCTGATGAGGCCATATTCAGAGGTCAAAGGAGTGCTGACTAAACCCAATACTACCCACACCACTGTGCCTATGCAAATGAGGGGGGGTCCTCATGTATATCAATGCAGTGGTATACTTACAGGTTTGCAGCAGGGGTAAAGAGCCTCCAGAGTGGTGCAGTTTACCAAAGCTGAAAACACCATCTTATATGGGCAGTAATTCCCTCACCCTCACTCTCTTAAGGCAGGGCAGTTGTACTGCAGCTTTCCACCCCTGTGCCAACTGGCCCCCCAAAACACCCATCCTCCATCAAATATATAAATCCTTGGTAGTTTAGTGGTCCTGTTACCCACTCTGATTGTCCAGTCATTTGTAATACAGACATCCCTGGTGGTTTAGTTGTCCCCTCACTCTACACAATTGCCCATCCTTCTGTGATACTGTCATCCCTGGTGGTATAGTGGACCCCCAGCCATCTGTAATACAGTCATCCCTGGTGGTATAGTGAACCCCCGATCATCCAGCCATCTGTAATACAGTCATCTCTGGTGGTGCAGTCATCCCCCCCGATGACCTAGCCATCCTTAATACTGTCATCCCTGAGGTATAGTGGTCCCTACATACCCTGACCATTCACCAATTCCCCCCATCTGCTCACCCTTCAAAGAACACCACCCCATAGCCCCCTTACTTTGATCACCATGCTCCATTACATCGGTTACTAACACAGCCCTCTACTCACCTTTATGGCTGACCACCATCTGACAGTCATGGAGTGCAATCATGTACAGGTATGTGTGTCTGTGGTGTCATCTGGCACCGCACTGCATATCCACTGTTTGTCTAACTCTACAGTAGCATTTTAAAGCACTGGTAATAATTGCTAATGGACGACACACCAACTGTTGATTGATGTATTTAGTGGCTAAGCTCTATGTAGTCTGGGAGTGCTGCTGGTTACTATACTTTGTTGTTGACTGGGGAATTGCCTTACCCTTGAACAACACCTGAATCCTGCACTGGAGAGCATGTGTAATTCTGGCCATTTCTGTGACACAAATACTGCTCTTCCAGTTACAATAAGCTATTGACTTTGGGACTGTTTTCATAAATTGCCTCATGCATCACATCATTTATTGTATTTTTAATAAAATGTTTAATTAAAACATATTCTGTCTTGTGTTTTTCACAGATGGTCCCATTTCTGTAATTGCAATAATGCACTCCAGGGCATGGGAAATATATGGGATTTAGCACCTTCACTTGTGGTTTAAGACACTCCACTGCATCTCGTTCTACACTACATGAGACAAGGTTAAATCCCACAATGACCATTACTCTGTCATGCTTAAATCAAAGATGCTGCAATTTTATACAATGTTTTCACTATATAGTTTTCTAATTTAACTTTGGTTTTGGGTCACTGTTTTATTAATAAACCCCAATTCAGCACTTTGTAAAATCACAAGAGAAGATTTAAGTTCCAAACGTTACCAGCTCTTTTTCTATACCCCTCAACAGTCTCGCATTAGCAGGGGTGACCCTCATTTTCCCACTCCGAAGCCATCTGTCTGTGCCAAACACCCTAAACTGTCCCTCATTAGGAGGTATTGTCTTCATGTTCTTACTCAGAATTTAGGGTGAGCCAGTGTCAAATTTGCATTCAGTGAATGTACTGAAATCTGACATTTTTGATGCCAGGGAGGCAGGTACGAAGGAGCTTAGTTTCAGTTTGGTGAGGTAGGAACTGCTTGTGAATCAATCAAAATGCAGAATTCCACATGCAACATTCCATGAAGTTTATAATTCAATGATTGAGCCTTTCTAGTTAAGCACCAACTCTCTGGCACAGTCTTCCATCTAAACTGTGCTCTGTGGACTGCCTTCCCTGCTTCAAGTGTTTGCTAAATATACCTTCCATCACTCTTGCCTTCAGCTCATAAATTGTGTTACAGTCATCTCTGTGCATTTTTCACCACTTGCTCCCATATCCTGCTGTGTCTACACCCCTGAGATATGTGTCATCTGTCAATCTTTATATTTAAACAATAATGCTAGAACAACAGGGCATTTCCTAAGGATTAATACCCAGTTGGGGTTGGTGATGGCCCAAAGCACAGCTGATGGCCATTAACCCCAGCCAGGGCACTAAACCCATGGAAATGCTTGGTTGTGAGGGGATTATTTTGATTATAAGACTAGTAACATTAATATGGGGAAAAAATGGCATTTAGTAAAAAAAAAAAGAGTTTACCAACACATGCACTGCTCTGAGCTGTACCAGGCATTTCTTAGAAATTAATGCCTGGTACGGCAGTCAATTGGAGTGCGTGTTAGCCTCATGAATAATTTATTAGACTTTTAGTCCATATTTTAACCATCACTGATTTTCTCTTTTGCTGAAGTTTAGTTTGTTGCACAGCATTTTGTTGTAGTCTGTGTGAAAGACTCTGTAAACTGTACAGATAAAATAAAATTGCTAATTCCTGTAACACTGTTCTCCTCATTCCCACAGGGCAAATCCTTCATTAAAGATGCTCTGAAGTGCAAAGCCCATGCGCTGAGGCATAAATTTAGCTGTATTAGCCGCAAGTGTCCTGCCATCAAGGAGATGGTGTTCCAGTTACAACGGGAGTGCTACCAGAAGCATGACCTCTGTTCTGCAGCCAAGGAGAATGTCCTGGTGATTGTGGAGATGATTCATTTTAAATACCTCTTCCCACATGGGTAAGTGTTGAAAGGAATGTTTCTACAAGAATATCACACAAGTACATACACGTCATAGTTACTACGCCCCAAGGGTTGTGACAGTGTTGTGTGGCTAGTTTTTTAACAACAGGCTGTGAGGATTTAACAGTTGGATCACTACTCATCACTGGGTTGTGAAAAACCATAACACAGGTTAATAAAATCCATCAATCTGATTATCTGAGATCCATCACATGGTCTGTGTATCTCACACCAAGGATGTTCAACTTAAATACTGTCTCAAATTATCCATTAAATAAGTCCAATAACCTTTTCGGGTGTATCCAGGCATGCTAAGATATTTAGACACCTGAGAGGGTTGAAGGCATTTGGCTGTGCCTTGTGCCTTACAACCATACTTTTTATCACCAAATGTGGGACACTGGTCTGAATTCAGATATAGCTGCCCTACCACTGCCTGTACTGCATATTATAGTGCTGCCCACCTAACATGGTATGCAGTCTTCTGGTTCCTGATGCATGGAGCGGTAGGCAAGCTATGCATTGAGCAGATTGCCTGCTCATGCATATTCATGAGCCTATCCCCAGCCTTGTGTGTCCTACATGTGGCAACAGTGGATAATAGGTGTTTTGCAGGGGTCAACATGAATATCCCCAGTAGCAGGGATGGGTGTTAGGCATGGTCAATACAGATATTTATTTCAGGCCATAACATCCAATTCTGTGGTGTTTGATCCCTCACCATAGGCATCAGTGTTACCAGGCACACTGCTCAGTAGTTGTGCCAGATGGAAGGGGTTTTCCAGGTGATTTGGGTGGTGGTGGACAGCTAAGAAGGAAATACTTCCTTGTTATGTACAGTGCTACGGACCACCATCCGACCCATTCCTGTATGTGCAGTGCTGTTTTTCTCCTGAATTTTCAAGATGGCCTTTTGGGGACTCTACCTCAAGAACAAAGTAAGTGAAATTTTTCATATCCAGCCTGAAAGGAGATTTTGCAATTGCTTTGTAAAATCACCTTTAGGCAGGGATTTGAACATTTTCACCTACTGGGTTCATGAGGTGGGGTTGTAAGAAGACTATGTTGAAAATCTGGGGTAAAAATATTAAAAAACAAAGTTATGAATGTATGTTGAAAGTTTCCAACAGACGCTCATAACTTTGGTAATTTTCAACATTTTGACCCTAAGTTTTTAACATAGCCATTTTTTCACAGCACCTCATCAGAGCCAGCCTTAACATGGAGCAAACTGTGCATTCGCATATGGCCCCAAGAGCAGAGTGCTCCCAAAAAGCCTCAATTGTCCTGCTGGCCTCCTTTCTTCCTGTCCTCTGTTGCTCAGTCAGAATTTCTCCAGAATTTATCACTGATGAGTACATCTCCCGGTTGCTTATAGATTACCATCCAATTCAAGGAAAGTGCAAAAATGACGCAACACGAGCTAAAAGTGAAGATATACGGAGTCTATGGTAGGGATGAGAATGTTCCTTGGGAGCTCTCTGACTTCTAATATGGGGCCCCAGCAAGGAGATTTGCACAGGGCTCTGGGATAGCTAGATGGGTATCATTTTTCAAATCTTGGCCAAAATTTTTTTTTTTTTGTTTTTTTTTCAGTTGTGGCACGAAATGACATTTTGGCCAGGATTTGAACATTTTCACCTACTGGCTCATGAAGCGGGGTCATAAGAAGACTAAGTTGAAAATGTAGCGTCAAAATATTTAAAAACTAGAAAGTTATGAAGGTACATTGTAATGTTTCAGTGCTCACTTATAACTTTAGTAATTTTCAGTATTCTGGCAGATTTTCAACACAGCCATTTTTTCACACTGCTTCATGAATGTGCAGGTGTGGTCTTTCATATCCCGGTTAAAATGCTTTTTTGTATTTGAGGCTTGAAATGACATTTTGAGCAGTGTTTTAGAAATGACACCTGCCTCATTCAGAAGTTAAGAGGTCAGAAAAAGACTATTTTAAAATTTGGGGGTCAAAATGTCATAACAAAAAAACATTTATGAACTAACTTGGTTTACAGGGATGGCCATTGACCCAGTGGGGACCACGTTGCCTTCCCATGTCAGTGACCTGAGCTCAGATGCAAGCTCAGTAAGCCAGCTGAATGGGCTGAAGCTGGATGGAAGGCGTTGTGGCATTCAGCACCAGCCCCAACCTAGGGAGGGACAGAGCAGTGTTCTGGCACACAGACAACACCTTGTGGCGGGCCTGGAAGCCTTCCTTCATAAGGGGTTGATGTGCATGTGAAGGCCTGATGGGTCTATGCACTGCAGTGGGAACTATCTTCACTATTCAGTTTTTTCCCCTCAGGACCTGTGTGAATGAGGATGCAATACCACTATCAGAAAAAGAAGGGAAATTCACTGCAAACAAAAAACATTGATGCAAACATTTGGGTTGAAAAACACAAAGTGCATGAAGTAGGAAAATGAAAAATATTAGGGTTTTGGGCATCTGGAGACTTGGCAAATCAGTTGTGGGGTGTTCCTTGGGGTTGTCAACCCTAACACCCACCCTCTTCTCTGAGGAAAGAAGGTTAGACATGATCTCACTGATTTTTGTTGGTAGCATGTGGTGAGACATACTTCTCTACCTCTGAAGACTGTATCACTATGAGGCATTGGGTTGGAGCTGTACCTTGTACTTCAGAAAGGAGGCTGTTTGATGGGAGATGGTCATTAGTGCTGACAACACCAAAGAACATGCCACCACTGATTCGCCAAAACTCCAGAGACCCAAAACCCAAATATCTTTTAATTTCTCTACTTTGCTTTGCGTTCTTCAATGTCTGCATTAACATCATTTTTTTTGCCATGGATATATATATGTAACCCCCAACCCCATCATTTTACAAATGACAGGTGGTATGCTGTTTAAATCTGACAGCAGTACCAGGTGAGGACTGGGTTCGGGGAGGAATAGGTTACTCGTCACAAGGGCTAGGTTTGGCTACTCTGCACGGGGCACCCAAGTAACTCCAAACACGGGAAACAATAACTGTAATGTCCAATACCAGGAATGGGATTCTAAAGTGTGGCTTTATTCACATCCAAGCAGAACAACAAAGCATAGATGGACCCCCATGGGGCTACACTCCTGGTAATACAGATTAAAAGAATCAAGAACACTTCTTCAACACTTCAGCCCTCAGGCTCTGAACCCACCGGGCACACAGCCCGGACTTGCATGCTGCTTTGGGCACACAGCCGAACTGTACACTATTCTGGGTTTTCCTGGCTCGGCCCCTTGCCGGCCACTGGACACCTTCCATATCATGGAAACATTTTTGGTGGCTCCCTAAACCACCTAAGAGCACCTCAGCTCTATCAGGGAATTTTCCTTTTAATCCCATGTCTGGGTACTTTCCTCAGGCACTGGCCAAGTACCTGAGAGAAAGTAAAGTTGCCACAGAGCAAATCCATAGAGGTGAATTTGGTTACTACTGATGGGGGAGTCTCCCACCTCTCTCTTCCACAATTCATACCCGACCATTTCTCTGGACAGTAAACACCTCCTACTGTAAAGCTTGGCAATGTAGATTAAGGCTAAACGTATGTCACATTTCCTCTGCTTGTCTTGCTTTCCCTTTGTGCTGGACTTGAACATACTTTTACTTGGCATAGCCCATTGCTCTAGGACCCCCACTGATTAAGCAGTCCAATCCCCACTTTACTTCACTTCACTCTTTGTGCTGGACTTGAACCTACTTGAGTTAACCGGCAATGTCTATTACACTAGACCTCCTACAGATTAAGTAGTCCACTCCCCACGTTTCAACAGTTCAGGTGAAAAACATAGGCCCTCTGTCAGAGCGAACTCACCCTTTGGTTGCAGGTGCCCCACAGGTGATTCCTCCACAGGAATTTCTCTCTCACAGCTTCTGGTGCCGCAGCACAACTTGAAATAGGCAGCTTCTTCCCTTAGCCGGAACCAGAAGCATTGCCCCTGGAAAACAGGCAAACCTTTCCACCCCCATCCCCTCAGGGATGGGGCACATGGACCAGTGACATCGGTCTCCACCACTTCAGCAATAAGCTTACTGTGTTCCTCTTTCGGTGGAAACACATACCTTCCTTACAGTAGCTCTAAAACAGAGCTTAAGGCTCTGAGAGCCTGCACACAGACTGCTGTGCTGCTCCTCTCTCCAAGACTGCACACAGACTCTGTTCAAAATCCCCAACATTCTATCCTAACTTCCAGCTGCAGCACTCCAGTGTGGCTCATGCAGCTGTGCGAGTTTTATGGTGATGTCATCCCTCAGTCTCAGCTGAGACTGAGAACAGAGTGAGACAGTGTGAAATCCATTTAACTGGAGTTTCACAAGCTGCCTTCCCTGCCTACCACTAGGTCTTACTGGGATTCTAGTAACCCCGGGTAACAGGGGGGTTACACTTATATATACATATTCATGGCAAAAGAACTATGTTAAACCATCAGTTAGTGTTGAAGCTTAGTGCCACAAAAAGAAGGAAATGTGACCATAGAATTGTATCATAGAAGCTTGACAGCAGAAAAGTACCACACCAGCCCATCCAATCTGCCCTATTTCCCCTCTACACCTTCCCCCACCCTCCCCCCACTATTCAGCCCCATATGTCTGTCCCATGCCCTCTTGAATCCCTCCACTGATTCAGCCCCCACCACTTCTTCTGGTAGTCTGTTCCAGGGCTCCACCACCTTCTGAGTGAAGAATCTCCCTCTCACATTGCCTCTGTTTCTTTTTTCTGCAGTCTGAGACTATGCCATCTAGTTCTGGGCCCCTCCTTCTTCTTAAGTAAACACCCTTCCCTTACTTTGTTGAGCCCCTTCACATATTTAAAAGTTTCAATCATGTCTCCCCTGTCCCTTCTAGTGTCCAGTGTGTATAGATCCAGCTCCTGACACCTCTGCTTGTATGTCTTCCCTTGCATATCCTGCACCATCTTGGTTGCCCTTCTCTGAACCCTCTCCATCCCATCTATGTCCTTGCGGAGGTGTGGTGTCCAGAAATGGACCCCGTACTCCAGATGCGGCCTCACCATGGCTTTGTAGAGGGGCATTATTGCCTCCCTCATTCTACTAGTAATGCCCCTGCCGATGCATGCCAACATTCCATTGGCCTTTCCCACCACCCTGCTACATTGGTTTCCTACCTTAAGATTGAATGAGACTCTGATCCCCAGATCCCTCTCTTGTTCTGTTACTTTGATTGCCTCTCCTCCTAGGGTGTAAACTGCTCATGTGTTCCTACTTCCCATGTGCATCACAGTGCACTTTTTGGCATTAAATTTCAGCTGCCACATTTCTGACCACTCCTAGAGCGTCTTCAGCTCCTGCCTCATGTCCTCCATCCCCCCGGGATGTTCACCCTATTGCAGATCTTTGTATCATTAGGAAATTAGCACACCCTGCCCCTCAGACCCTCTGCTATAGCTCTGATGTAAATGTTAAAAGGAGAGGTCCCAAAACTGGCCCTGGGGCACTCCATTCTTCACCCTCCCATCTCGGAGTACACCCCGTTTAGCACAACCATCTGGGTTCTTCCTGCTAACCAGGCCTCCACCCACCTTGTTATTTTCCCACCCACCCCTAGACTTTCTAGCTTGCTCACCAGCCTTCTGTGGGGGACAGTGTCGAAGGCCTTACTGAAGTCCAGATAGGCTATGTCCACCTCCCCTTCCCTCCCTGGTCGATCACCTGAGTCACCCACTCGAAGAACTCAGTCAGGTTAGTTTGGCATGACTTTCCCTTTGTGAAGCCATGCTGTCTGCTGTCCTGCAAGCCACTCTCCTCCAGGTAGTCCACCACCCTCTCCTTGATTAGTGCCTCCATTACCTTCCCCACCACTGAGGTAAGGCTAACAGGTTGATAGTTCTCCTTCACCTCCCTACTTCCTCACTTGTGTAAAGGCACCATGTCTACCCTCTTCCAGTCCTCTGGCACCCATCCATATCCAGGGACAAATTGAATAGCCTTGTCAATGGGATGGCCAACTCCTCCTTCAATTCCCTGATCACCCTGTGGTATAACCCATCCAGCCCCATTGCCTTGTCCACCCTCAATCTTTCTAGTTCTTTCCTAACCCTATCCACAGTGAATGGGCTCTGATCCACCAACTCTCCCTCCTTCCCCTTCCTCTTCCTCTTCCTCTTTAGCTCAGGTCCCCTCCCATCTTCCTCCTTCATAAATATTGAGCAAAAGTACTTATTTAATACCTCTGATTTTTCAGTCCCCTTCCAATTTTATCCCTCCCTCCTCAGCCTAGCAATCCCCTGTCTTGCCCTCCTCTCCCACACATATCTGAAAAAAGTTTTGTCCCTTCTTTTGGCTTTTTTAGCTATTTTCTCCTTGGTATCCACTTTTGCCTTCCTGATCTTCTGCCCTGCCAGTCTTTTCTTCTTCCTATAAGTTTCCCTATCTTCCTCACTGAGTGTCCTCTTAAATTTTCTGGAAGCCGCCCTCCTTTCCCCGACTGCCCCCGCTACCTCCTTAGTAAACCAAAGCGATCTCCTCCCCTTTTTTCTCTTCTTAACCTTTTTTATGCACATTTCCATGGCTTTCAGTATCCCTTCTTTTATAGATTCCCATAACTCCTCCACTGCCCCTATATTCTTCATTGCTTCTCTTGCTATCCTTTTCATCCTGTCGAAGTCCACATGTCTGAAGTCCGAGACTGTAGTAACCGTTCGATTTGTCTATCTCCCTGCCCTAACCTTGAGCCTTACAGTCCTGTGATCGGTGTTGCCCAAGACTTCTCCCACCTATATCTCCTCCACACTCTCCCCATTTGTCAGAACCATGTCCAGCAGGTTGTTGCCCCTTGTTGGCTCCCTGACTAGCTGTTGTATGAAGGCCCCCTGCAGCACAGCTAGGATCTCCCTGCTTCTAGTCGACACTGCGTCCAGGATTTCTGAGTCTATATCTGGGAGGTTTAGGTCCCCTACCAGTAGTAGTTCCCCTTTTAGGGCCATCCACGTGATTGCCTAAATTAGCTGTCTATCCCTTTGCTCCCCCTGCACAGGTGGTCTGTATACCACCCCCAGCTGCAAAGATTCTGCAGTCCCCCTGCCTAGAGTTACCCACAGTATCCCAGTCTCCCCGTCTTCCTCTTGTCCCTCGGTTACTGTTATGTCATCCCTGATGTATAAAGCAACTCTCCCCTCCTTCTTGCCCTCCCTGTCCCTTCTAAACAGTCTGTAGCCTGGAGGTTCCACATCATAAAGGCAGTCATCGAAAGGCGATCGTCATTATGGCGAGTGTACATCTCTGAAATGCAACTTTGGCAATGTACAACACTGGCGGAAAACAAAACAGCACACAAGATTCTGTTTTTTTTTAATGTCATGCAGGAGGCTGCACCTCTACTTTAGGATTCTCAACTCTGGGGGGTGCATGTCAGAGGTGCAAAGTGTCAAATAAAAAAAAAAAAAAAATGACTTGGGCGGGCACAGCAAAACATACCTGCGCCCGGACCTGAACCCAGCATCCTGGCTACCCCAGCCTAGCACCCACCCACCACACCACAGAGCCAGCTCAGCAGCTCACTGTGGCACCACCCTTCACAAACCCTCCTCCTTGCTCAGCATGCTCACTGCGCCCTCCCCACGTGTGTGTCGTATAGCGACATCCCTGGCTATTCAGCGGGCTCCACCCATCTGGTCGCCCTATCTACTCCCTCGCCCTGTCGACATGCGCCGCAAGTGGGTCGTCATTTCAGTAGGTGCCCACTTGCAAGTAGTGCATTTCACAGGATACCTAGCCTGGAATAATCGTCTCCCAGGTATTATGCTCTGTCCACCAAGTTTCGCTTATTGCTACTATATCTAGTCCTTCATCCCACATGATGGCCTCCAAGTCCACCATTTTGTTCCCTAGCCTTCTGACATTGGCAGCTAAGCCCTTCCACCAAGTCCTTACCATCCCTCCTTTCAATTGATACCCTCTTTCCCAACATTCTATCTTTATCCTGGGGGGCAGGCTGATAGCCCCCCATTCCCCCCCCCAATTTAGTTTAAATTACAGGTTTCTTCAATGAACTCTCCTTACTTGCTCTTTAGCACTGCTGCACCCTCCCTATTCAGGTGCAGTCTATCCAGGGCAAATAGGCTCTCATCCCCCCATGTTGATCCCCAGTCCCTACTATTCCATACCCCATCTGTTCACACCATCCCGTCAACATTTATAAAACTCCTCAGTCCTCAGTCTACTCTCAGTACTTGCCTTTGGTATGGGCAACACCTCTGAAAAAGCCACAGATTGGAACTTCAGACTGAAGCAGTACAAAGCAAGCACTCTGAATCTTGCCTGCACCTCCAATAAGCTATTTCCCACCGGATCGTTTGTTCCCAAGTGGAACATCAGGTGTGTTTTCCCATCCTGCTGTTTCCCCCTTAGAGGGGAATGTGGTGAATGACCTCCGCCACCATCGTACCTGGCAGACACTCAACCCATACTACACTGCTCTTATCCCCCCTGCCCACCCATTGAATTCCTTTTATTATTCGGTCTTCACCAAGTAAGGCCCTTCTCTCCATTATCTTCAGCTTGCATTGCTCTTCTATCTTTCTCCCAGCCCCTTGCATTCCATTTTTTACCCTATTCTCACTTCCCTCTTTACCCATTGCATCTCCCTGAGTACTAATTTCCTCCTGTGCTCCACATGCTCCATGCCCCCAGAGGCAGTTTGTGCTAAATCGCCCACCTCTACCCCACTATCCACAAGCTCTATCTCTCCCCTTTGCCCTGCCCCTTCCTGTGTCCTGACTGAATATCCCAGTGATCAGGTCACTTCCCCATTCCCATCTTGTTTTAGCCCCTCTAAACCTATGCTCGCTGTCTCCCCCCCTTGAGGGTTAGCCCTTTCTGGGGTGTGTTCACCCCTGCGCCCTTATCTTCACGTTTGCTATCCTCTTGTTCTTTCTCAAAGCGCCCTTCCCCTTCTACTGGCCTTCCTTCATGTTTATGCCTCCTGCTACCCCAAGTTCTCCTCAACCCCATTGTCCTTATTCTCCCCATTATGTGCCCCTAGTGGTGTGAATCTGTTTTTCTGCGCTATGCCCACTGCCTGTATCCCTCTGACTGGGGCTCCTCCCCCTGCTTTATAATCTCTTCCCTTCCATGCAGGCTTTGGACCTTATCTCCTGCCATTCCCCCAGTCCTTCTTGTGTCCCATGCCGCCTCTACCTGAGCCCCCTGAAGCCCCCCTTATGCTCTCCTCAGCCTCTCCTTCCCTGCTTGCGTACTCCTTTGTGTTCTTCCAGGCCACCTCCTGTCTTCCCCTATCTATTGCTGTATTTGCTCCTTGACCACCTACAGCTCCACCTTTGCTCACTTTTCTGCCCCCATCCCATCTTACTCCCTCAGTGGATCCCCACCTGTCCTCCCCTCTACCCCTCACCCCTACCCATCCTAGCATCCATCTCAACCATCTCGCCTCCTTCCTTAGTTGGGCCAGCTGCCTGCATACCATGCAGCACCACATCTTCCATGCTATAGCCAGTATTATGGCCGACCCACAACCAGTGCACCCTACCACCCTTCCAAAGATGCCCCATGTCCTTGCAGTCTGGGACGATGCTCCAGACCTGCCCCCACTCGCTCCATTGGCCCCTTCAATTTGGTTGCCTCTCCATTTTTCCTAAGGCCTAATGCCTATAAACCCACACAGCCTACAGTTTAAATTAGCAGTTTAAGTTAAACCCAACTGAAGCAATGTTCCTCTCAAGCCCATAAACCCATACAGTCTATAGCCACTAGCGGCTCTAGCCACAAATGGTTACCAGGGCACAGCTGGGGCACAACAGATGGCAGCCAGGGCACTGATATATTGTTACTATGGGGGAAGCTCTGCACCACATGGGGCACCAACTGGGGCACAGCATTTTTTTACTGGGGCACGTGCCCTGCCGGGCCCTGGTGTAGAGCCGCCACTGTCTATAGCATAAATTTACAGTTTAAGCTATACCTAGCCAAAGCAATGTTCCTCTCAGTATTTCTTTAAACACCCCAACTATCCCAAACTTCCATATCCCATGCAGCCTACGGTCTAAATTAACAGTTTAAGCTAAACCGAACCAGAGCAATGTTCCTCTAAAGCCTCTAACTCATACAGCCTGCAGTTTAAATTTACAGTTTAAGCTGTGCCTAACCAGAGCATTGTTCCTCTAAATGTTTCCCTAGACACCCCAAATACCCGTAACTCCAGGGAATTCACTTAGCACTTTAAAGAGAACCTCGTTGACAACCTAGATATGGTTATTTCCTCATGGCCCATCATTAGCCACAGCACTTTGTACTGGCTACTCAGCCCCAATACAGTACCTACTGTTTCAGAGTCCCGTGCTTCTTGAGTCCAGTGTTTTTAAATGTTCCACAACCAGAGCCTCATATGCAATTCCTCTTTAAATGTTCCACAACCAGTTCTTGAGTCCTTTGCCTTTAAGCCAGTTCTTAGTTTCCTGGTGCGTTACCTTGCTGGCCCTCTTCCTACTAAACCCCTCCTCTTGCTCCTCCTTTATGGTGAGGCCTCTACTAGGAGGAGCCCAGTGAGCCCATTTAATATGGAGGCAGTGTGGGACAGGTGAGTGTGGGAAACAAAAAGCACAAAAATCTGCTCCCAATTGGCTCTTCCCCAAGCCACTGATGTGGCGCTGCTCTCCCCCTCCTCCAAGCAGCGGCGGCCGCTTCTGGCCACAAGATTCAGTGCTGAAGACCCCCTCCTCCATGCGGCAGTAGCCACTGCTGCTCCTGGCCGTGGATGCAGCGAACAAATTACAGCTCCCTCTGGCTTGTGGTTGGGCTCTGCCCTTTATAGCCCAGCCACACAGTTTCAAAGTTGGCACCTTCCCTGCTGGTGCTCTCGATTGGATCCACTGGGAGCCCTTCTCCTCTGTTGGAGCTGCCACAATAAATCTGCTCATGATTGGCTCCTCCTCAGGTTGCCGATGTGGATCTGATCTCCCCTTTCTCCAAGCAGCGGCATCTGCTTCTGCTTCTGGCTGCAAGATGCAGTGCTGAAAACCCCCTTCTCCAAGCGGCTGCTGCTGCTCCTTGCCATGGATACAGCAAACAAATTACAGCTGGTGATGTTAGGGTAAATGAATTCCCTTGACCCTTGATGAATCCCTATGGTGTGGTGTTTCCCAGAGTTTACATGATGATTGTGTGATGCAGCCTTGGTGTTCTCCTAACTGTGCCTGAGAAACAACCACACCAGGGAATACTCATAAATATAAAGCCACCAGAAATGAGTGCACATGAGCAATTCGGAGTGCCAAAAGCAAATATTTCAAGGAGGCTCTCTCCAACTCCTAAGGTGATGGAAAAAAAATTCTGGAGTAACCTGAAAGACCTTACAGGCAAGGATCCAAAGACACCTCCCACCTTGCTTAACATAAATGGTACACCTACACTAGACCTGTACACAATCACCAATACCTTCAGCAATGCGTTCTCCAACTTGGATAGTGTCCTCCCACCTGACTTCTTCAATGCCCCCTCTGCTAGTAACCCTCCTGACACTGTTCCACTTCTACACTCAGCTCTTCAGTTTTATTTCAAGAAGATCCCAGTGCACTCAGCCAGAACCTATATTCGGAAGACCATCCAGAACACAGGCCATAGTGGCGACTCCCTCGACCTGAAGCTGTTAACGCTGGTCCTTGATGAAATCCTTGTACCCCTGACAAAGATCTTCAACCTACCACTAAGGCTGTCCCAGTTCCCATCTTGCTGGAAGCAGATGACCATCACACCGGTACTCAAAAGTGGAGATAAAACGCTACATACCAACTACAGAGCTATCTCCATCCTCCACCTCTGTCCAAAGCCCTGGAGCGCATTGCATCAGACCAGCTAGTCGAGTACCTGGAAAAATATGACATCCATCACCCTGAGCAGCATGGCTTTCGTAATGGGCACAGCACCACCACTGCACTATTAGAATTCGCGGGATTCATCCACACCACTCTCGATCAAGGAAACTGTGTAGGAGCAGTATTCACTGACCTTGCAAAAGTCTTTGATACTGTCAGCCATCCACTCCTACTCAAGCAGCTATCAAACATTGGACTCTCTGAAGACGCACTACTCTGGTTCTCAAGTTACCTTGGGGGGAGGGTCCAGCTGGTCAAGATCGCTGGTGTCACCTCGGTGCAAAAGCCAGTCCTCCCGGGTGTCCCACAGGGGTCCATCCTAGGACCACTACTCTTTAGTCTCTTCCTGAACGACCTCCCCAGTGTCTGTCATCAGAAATTACTACTCTATGCCGACGATACAGTCATGTTTTCCAATCATCAAGACACAGAGCTCCTTAAGAAACAAATACAGCATGAATTCAGGCACACTGAAGAATGGTTCAAGGCACACAAACTGATCCTGAACTATAACAAAACCAAGGTGATGACTTTCTACAATGCTAGGAGCAAGTACAAATCTCTGACCCTCTCCACCAAAAAACCAAATGGAGACCATACTTGAACACGTTCCTGAATTTAAATACCTGGGCATTACACTGGACAGTTCCTTCTCCTACCATAAGCACATTGATTATGTCGCAAAAGCCACCAATACCCGTAGAGGTCTGCTATACAGGCACAAACACTGCATGACTGCTGACACACTCCGGCTGGCTATCTACAGCTCCATCACCTCCATCGTTGATTATGGGCTAGCAAGCTATGGCTCTGCCTCTGCATCTGCCCTCCGCAGAATTGCGCTTGCACTCAGTAAAGCATGCAGACTGCTAACAGGGGCTGACTGATGCACACACACATGTGACCTTTATGTGCAGGCTGGATGGCTTCCTCTCCTGAGCCGGATCCAGTATCAAACCTGCCTCTTAGCAAAAAAAGCCCTCCTCGGGATCATGCCACCTGGTATTGTAAAGCTCCTCACTAACTACCACAGCACCCAGAATATTAGAAGTTCACAACAACAAACCTTCCTGGTCCCCAGATGCTGGACTATAAAGGGCCAAAGAGCGTTTGCCCACAGAGCTCCACAGTGGTACAATACTCTCAACAAAGCAACACTTACAGCTGCTGCTCTTGGCTCCTTCAAAGGACAACTCCATCTACACCTCACTTCAACTAGCCATTGTGACTGCTTCACCTAACCTAGGGTCCTACACTCCTGCACGTTACTTTAGTCAGCTTAGCAACCCCCTTCTGCCATGCTCTCCTTCCCTGTCCCCCTTTCTCCCCCCTCCTCCCCACATACCTCCCTCCTCCCTCCTCCTCCTGGCACTTACTGACAATTTCCCTCCTTCCCCTTTTCTGTGCTCCCAGCTTCTCTGCTTACCCTTCGACAACGGTCTCCCAGCCCGCCTACCCCCACCTTCCCTACCCTCTCACTAGCAGCTCTTACATTATAGTTTGCCCTGGATGTGATCTCATTCCACCTAACACTGGCTCTTTTTGAGGTACTGTAATTAACTAAGCCTCAGCCTCTTACTTCTTTTTTCTTTTTTACTGTAACTATATGTAATTATGACGACCTCTGTATGTATGCTTCCCTCCATTCCCTGACATGGAACCTTTGTAAACGAGCAGTCCCTGTTCAAAGGTATTTTGTAATCCTAGAGTTCAATAAATAAATAAAATAACTTTGGCACTGTCTTTCCAGGCACAGAAAAATACTATCACTCCAGAGATCCACAAAGGGTCAGGAGAATTTTTATTACAACGTCGCATTTTTTTTCTTTTGTGGCATTAAGCTTGCCCCTGAACTGATGCTTTAATGTAGTTCTTTGCAATGAATTTCCTTACTTTTTAAAAAAGATATGCAACAACACATGCACACAGCTTTGTACTGACAAATAATCCCTGCAATGTTTTATTACATATGTACCATATAGTACATTATGTCTGCAATCGGGTAAGGCTCTTATTAGCTGCCCTGGTATGTTGTGAAAAATGAGGAAAATGCAAAAGCATTCCCTGTTGCTGAAAGTTATTAAGTATTTGCTAAACTGAGTTTTCATTGTTATATCGCGTATACACTAAGGCCTGGATTTTTAAAAGAATCCTCCCAAGATGCATTTGCTTCTGTTTTTAAAGCTAAAATGTGGCCAAGACCTGCTAGGCAATTTAGCCTTAAAGCATCTAAAGTTTTTGTTCAAAAACAAACGCAAATGCATCCAAACTGGACACAACTCAAAATTGCATTTCTGTTGCAACTTGTGTCTTTCTGTCGTAAACTAAAAAAACTTCTGAAAATATTGACAGGTCTGCCTGAGCACAAGGGTATGGATGCATTTGTAGGGAAGCATGCATCTGCATTCACATCCAGCCCTTCTGAAATCCCCCTTTAAATGTTTAAGCGGTTTTCGCGGATTGACACGCGATACACTAATTATGTTTTAGAAGCGGGTTTTCCATCATTTCTGGGTATGCTAGTGTTGAAGTATTTACAAAAGTGGGTTTTCTACAGTTTAAGCAGGTACACTAAGGGGCAGGACTTTCAAAAGAATCCATCTGTGATACATTGGCCACAATGGAAATGTGTCCAACAGCTTTCAAATTTTGGGGACAAAAAAAGAAGCCATGCAAACAAGACTCAAATGGCATTTGTGTAATTTTTTTTTTTTTTTTTACACAAGTCATGAGGTTTTGTCACAAACAGAGGCATCTTTTGAAATAGCAGCAGGGCTGCTTGAACATATTTGGGTAGATACAGATGCAGGTGCAACATGCACTGGTGTCTGCATCCAACCTTCTGAAAATCCTGCCTAGTATGTTTAAATATTTTGTAAAAAGGGGGTTCTATTTCCATCATTCAGATGGGACATTAAACTAAGGTCCCATCTTCCTGTTCTGGTGGCTGTACACCAGGATGCTCTAAGCCTGGGATGCTCAAAAGATAGCCAGCTGCCATAGCTGTTTCCAGAATGCTGCTGGATGCCGCTATCAATTGGCCCACCCACTCTCCCCTAGGAGCACTAGTTCATCTCATTGCTGCAGCTGGAGCTGCCAGTCTGAACATGCACCCCACAATGTGCCTATTTAGTCTAGGTCCAGTCTGCCACCTTGGACATTAACTTGCCTACAGCCCTAGCCAGTTGGGCTGAGCAGGCTTGCTGCTATGAAACAGTCAGAGTGTAGGGAGGCTCTGCCAATCAGGAGGTCTCCCCAGGACTGCTGTGAACCAATCAGGAACATCCCAGGCAAGACAGCCAGCCGCCATCACTAAGTCCAGAATGCTGCCAGACACCTCCATAGATCAGGTCACCTGTTCACTCTCCCATAGGAGCACCACTCATCTCCTCGCTGTGGCTGGAGCCACTGGTTTCATGCCAATGTACTTTCTCGATCCTGATCCAGCCTGCAACCTCGAACCTTTGCTTGTCTGTAGCCCTAGCCAGTCAGGTATAGCATGGTTGCTTCTGTGAACCAGTCAGAATGCAGGGAGCCCTGGCCAATCAGAAGGCTTCCCCAGGATGGCTGTGAGCCACTCAGGAGCATCCCAGGTGGAGCCTGGGATGCTCAAAAGACAGCCAGCTGCCATTGTTGTTTTGTTGTTTCCAGAATGCCACCAGACACTGCCATCAGTTAGGCTGCCTGCCTGCCTGCTTTCCCATAGGAACACCACTTCATCTCACCACTGCAGCTGGAACTTCTGGTCTGAATGCAGACCCACTGATGTGCCTACCTGGTCCTGATCCTGCCTGCCACCTTCGACCTTAGCTTGTCTACAGCCCTAACCAACTGGGTTTAGCAAACTTACTGTTGTGAATCAGTCAGAGTGCAAGGAGCCCCCACCAATCAGGATGCCTCCCCAGGACTGCCGTGAGACAATTGGAAGCATCCCAGGTGGAGCCTAGGATGCTCAAAATGTCTCCCCTCCCCATTAAAGTGAGGGGGAAGGAAGTCGGGGCTAGCCACAAGGAAGTTGTTCAGCCCCACACCATCTAGACAACAAATTGCTTTGCATCTCTGAAGGAGGTTCAGCTACCTGACTCCACTGGGGGTGGGGGTGCTCTGAGTCAGTTGATGGAAAGTGGCAGGACAATTTGATGGCATCTGTGGGGGAAAAAACAGGAATATATCAATTAAGATAGTCTTGTTGGTCAGGGATTTAATTATCGGGGGGTAGAGAGAGTGGTGAAAGGAGGATTAGATGGGAAAAGGATGGTTAAGTGCCTTCCTGGGGCAATGGCCATCCAAAATGTAGATAGGTTAGGGAGACTGGCAGAGGTGGAGGTTGAAGCTGGGGGTGTTGGCATTCTTAGGCAACAATTATCTAACTCACCAGACTGTGGAGATGGTGAAGCAGAACTTTTGCAGTCTGGCAGAGAGATTAAAGGTACATTCAGCCTTTATGGCCTTTTTCGATATCCTTCCTGTGTAGGGCAGAGAGAGGAGTGGCAAAGGAGTAAGAAAGGAGGGGATAGAGGAGTTAAATGGGCGGCTGAAGGGTTTGTGTAAGGAGAAGGGGTACCACTTTGTGGGGGACTGAGGAGGCGTCCGGGATTGGAGGCTTTTCAAGGGTGATGGCCTTCATCTGACAAAGGAAGGGGATAGTATGCTGGGCCAGAAGTTTGACATCTTTATCAGACAGTTAAACTGCCAGTGGGTGAGACTGAGTCTAGGGGAACTAAGGTAGTAGGAAAAAGGAAAGGGAACCTAGCTAGTACCCCCCCCCCAATCTTGGGGCTTGTAGAGACACAGCAGGCAAAAATAGGGGTGAGATCCAAACTGGGCTGGGGGAAGGTACCAAGGAGGGAGATCATAGAGCCTGCAATCAACAAGAAGGGAAGAGATCAGGGAGGAACAAAGAAAAAGGACAAGTAAATAGCCAAACAGAATCAAGACTTAGCTGAAAGGGGGGCATTCTCAATGCCAGGAGTCTAAGTAATAAAATCAGCGAGCTCCAGGCGATGATGGCAGATGCTGAGGTGGACCTTGTAGCCACCACAGAGACTTGGGCCTCAGAAAATAACATCTGGGATCTGAAAGTTCCTGACTATACCACGTTTAGGAGGGATAGAGAAGAAGGTAAAGGGAGAGATATAGCCCAGGGATGGCACTGAGGCTATGGCGGATGGACACATCAGGGTGAGTAATGGAGAGACAAAGTCACTGTGGGTGCAGCTCACAGCAGCCTCGGGCAAGAAAATGAGTGGTGGTGATCTATAGACTGCCAGGACAGGAGGAGGAGAGGAGGAGAGGAACTGGGAACTTGGGGAAGAACTAGTCAGAGGAGTGGCAAAAGGGGAGGTGGTGGTAAGTGAGCTAAACCTGCTGAACATCGACTGGGAGGTTCTGGCTGCCAGAAGCACCATCATTCAGGCCTTGCTGGATACAGTCTAGGGCTGTCTGCTGGTGCAGCTAGTTAGAGAACCCACCAGGCAGGCTGCCATCCTTGATGTGGTGCTCATGAACTGAGTTGATAGGAGCGATGCGGATGCCACTAGTGAACAGTGACCATTTGGTTTCAGCTGACTCTGGGGTAAACCCCAATTGAAAGCTGAGGTCATTGATTTTAGAAAGGTGTTAGGTCAGGACAAGTTAGTTTAGGTAGACAGCATAGGAGGGTGGAGGAGGGATGGGAGTCAGTAAAGGGGGCCATTCTTGAGGTATCAAAGATATGCCTGAGGGCAATAACCAAACAGGTACAAGTGACCGGTGTGGTTCTCGGAAAGAGTCTGAGTAGCAGTGAGGGCCAAAAAAGGCCTTCATGATGGGCACGGGTCATAATGTCTCAAGACATTATGCACGTAGCAATATCTGCCTTTGCCAATACAGCGTGATATATTGAATATGGCGCCAATTTTTGTGGGAGGCTCTGCCCCTTCACCCACTCTTACAGGGGCTGCACCCCGAACCCCCCCAACTAATATAACTAACTCCAGAGGTGGGTGTTCACACTTAATATCACACAAAGTACAAGAAAAAAAATTTCCATGCGTATGGGACCAGGAATCAAAACCCAGTCCCAAACCCACTGCTTGTCTCCCTTGCTGTCTGTGGCTCATCCCATTGTGCCATGGCAGCTGCTCAACAGACACCTCTCCCAGCAGGATTCTTATCCTGCACTGGGAAGAGTGAGAGGGTGCACTACCGTGCATACTTCCTTTCACGGTTTTGCACCCTCTCGCTCTTACCTACCACGCTGTTCCTACCTCAAGATCATGTTGTGTGCTGTAGAGCATGCAACATTATGACCCAGTAGGTTCATGAAATCCGTGACAAGCAGGGTGAGAATACCAACTGAGAACTAGGGAAACTAGGAGAGCAGTTAGGGAAACGAAGCTAAGGCAGACACTGAGCTGCGTATTGCTGAGGGGGTTAAAAGTAGAGAGAAGACATTTTTCAGGTATATTAGGGAAAAAGAGGAAGAAAAATGGGGGGATCATTGAGCTATCGCAGAATTGCCTAACCCTCCTTTCCCAGACAACAAAAATTAAATAAATGAATTGTTTCATAGGTACACTATGTGCAGGCATTTTTGGAAGTGGGTCTTCCATGGTTTCACAGGTGAGAAAACAGGTTCATCTCTGTTGCCTGACTGAGCCTTGAAACGATCTATGTGTTTCTTTGGCACATGCATGACCATGCCATTTTATTTCCTCAGAAAAATTGTATTTAAGCAACTGTCAGCCCTGTCTACATTTGGTTTATGGTGTTGTCAGTAAGACCAACATTTGTTTATATACCATTGTCTGAAGGCCTAACAAGTGCTAATAAGTAATTATCAGACCTTCAGACAATTGTATATACCCAATGGGCCAAATTTTCAAAGGGGCCTTAGATCAACACAGGGTGCATCAAATAACCATCTTGTATCAGATCCAAATACTGTGTGCCATATTGTGAAAAAAAAAAGTGTTCTCTGTGGTAAAGTCCCCCAAACTGACGCAAGAGATCTACTGCATCAAACAAATGATGCAAGGGATGAGAATGATGCAAGTTGTGTTTAAAAAAAAAAAAAAAAAAAAAATTGCAAGATGAGTCAAAAAAATGACTCGAGGAACATAAATGAGACAGGTTGAGTAAAAACAAAATGGTGCATTGAGTCAAAAAAAATGGTGCAAGCTGAGTAAAAAAAATGATTCAAGGAAAGAGAATGACACAAGTTGAGTCAAAAAAAGGTGCATTAAGTCAAAAAAAATGTCACAAAGGATGAGAATGACCCAAGCTGAGTCAAAAAATACAGCAGATGAAATGGCCAAGACTAAGACCCCAAAATGTCCTAAACTAGTCCTGCAGGGGAATATTGGCCTTAATAGTACCATAGTCATGCCCCTCCCCCCCCGTTATGGGCCTCTTTATATGCTCTAGTGTACATTAGACCAGCTCTGACTGGTCTAATAGTGGCATGCATCTTAGGCACAAGGACAGGATATCCCAAATAAGGGGCTGGCACATCATTTCAGTGATG
The DNA here is from genome assembly GCA_016271365.2 of Neoceratodus forsteri. Classification (NCBI taxonomy): domain Eukaryota; kingdom Metazoa; phylum Chordata; order Ceratodontiformes; family Ceratodontidae; genus Neoceratodus; species Neoceratodus forsteri. The sequence goes on from CM028130.1 coordinate 869,941,917, forward strand.
CAAACATCTCTTCCAATATGGTGCAGGCATTTTTTCTGCACAAGCATTTCACAAGCCAGACTGGTGTATGCAAACCTGTTTTTGACGTAAATACCATTTGAAAACCAGAACTGACAAAAAAGTTGACGCATCCTGCTCTTTGTGTCAGCTGTTTATGATGCAAGCACCCTGTGTCATCCTCTGGCCTTTGAAAATCCAGCCCAATGTGTCTAGGACACAGTCTGTAGTGCATAACTCTGCAGCGTGTATTAAAGTGTGACTACAGGCTGGCCCACTGGTGAGGTGGTGTCATGTCGTGGTTCTATTTGGGAGCTCAGGTTTACGAGCAAGCCACAGAATCCCACACTAAAGCATGCTGGGGATAAATGTGTCACACATGTTAGACACTCAGCTCTCAGAGAAGAAGACAGGTCATTTGTGCACTCCTTGCTGGGCAATGTAGGAGTAGCTTTGAAGCTGGCTATACAGTCTGCAGCTGGCTCCTGTTCTTGTCTAGAGGAACTATGCACCCATTATAACCATGCGCTTCAGAATAAGAGACAAAGAACGCCAAGGGGGAAAAAGGATGGGAAAAAAATAAAATTTGACTACCCAAAAAAGAAAGTTCTGTCAAAAAAAAAGGTTAAAGTACTGTTAATGTTTATATTTGTAGCCTTGCAATCTACATTCACAAGACTATTTACAAACCAAACTGCAGTACTGCATAATAATGTGCATAGTACCTTTACATCAGAGATGTGCAGAGTTGAGAAACTGCTTTGCAAAACAATTTGCAAAGTTTTCTGGTTTTGGGAAGGACTTTATGTTTTCCTTTGCATAGTAAAGGACTTACTTTGCTCAGACATGATTACATATAGTGGCACTACGCCAGCAAAGTTGCTGGCAAGTGCCAGTCTGCGTAGTTTTTGCTGAATGAAGCTCATGAAGAACTACCAAAAGTGCTTCTGTTTAAAAAAAAAAAAAATTCTAAACAAGTATAAAGCCCCCCCACCCACTGTGCCAAACCAATACTGCCCTTCCCACCACTGACAGTTATTGTACCCCCTCACCACCACCCCCATTGTGAAATTCACCAAACATCCTTAATTGCCAGTCTAGTTTAATAAGTGCACTGGGGGATGGTTTTCTTCTTTGCAGGTCATTTAAAAAGCATTTTCAGGGTGCACAGGGAAGAAGAGGGAGGAGGGCGGCCAGAGGATGATTGTGTGTAGGGTTTTGTTCACTATCAAGGTCTGGTTGTGGGGCAGGTGGGGGACTAGTTTTACTGCATGAGTGGGGGGGATACTTGTCAAACAGAGTGGAAATAATGGGTAGTTGATGAACTTTGATGTGAATGTGTGGAGAAGGGGATTTTCAGCAGAGGGTAGCAGGAAGGGTGTACAATAACAGTCATAGTGGAAGGGGGGTTGGTATGGTACAGTGGGTTAGGGGCTTTATAATTCTGGTCAGTGTGCCTTTTCTTACATTGCACCCAATATATGTAATGAAATACCATCGCAGACTAGAACATTAGCAAGTTACAAATCTTTTTCAAGAACTTTGTTACAACATTACAATAATCTGTTTGACTGTGAATGTTTTTAACCGAATTTTTGCACTGTGTTATGACATAGAATGTTTATTCCTATTTATTTGTACTACAGAGTTAATTGTAATTTACTTATGTAATGTATTGTATGTTTATGATTCTGGGTCGCACCTATAAAAGGAATTCATTTCCAGTGTGTTTACCCATTAAACAAATAAATATTTTTGTTCTAAAGTTTGCAAAGTTGGTGGGGAAGTCAGAAACTTAGCAAAGCCTTTGTGAAGTCCAAAGTTCCCAGCTTCACACCAATGTCCCTAGTGAAGTAAAGATATGCAACATCTCTCTTTACATATAATTTTACAATAATATTGCAAATAATAGTGCCCATTTTAGATAACAAGTTTTGAAAAAACAACTTTGAATTTTCTTTCTTTTTTGACTTTGTCCACCAGCCACAACATTCATTTGACATATTTTTTATAGAATAGATAGCTATGGATCTACCACTGAAGTTGTGTGAGGAGATAGCTAGCTAGCTAGAAAGATAGATAGATAGATAGATAGATAGATAGATAGATAGATAGATAGATAGATAGATAGATAGATAGACTGATTGATTCATTGCAAAAAAGTTAGGGTTGCAGCACAAAGTGCATAAAGCAGAGCTATGCAACATTAACAAAAAGTTCAGTGAGTCTTGTTGAATCTGTGGCATCACATTTCTTTGAGTTTGTCCAATAACATGACACAGCCGTGGTGTTGCCCTAACTGTGGCACCGTGTCTCCAGTCATTGGTGTGTCAAGGTTGTTCTATGCCTTAGGGTAGCAGCAACACTATGTTGCGTGATCATTAAAACCCCAAGAAAAATAACATCACAGATTCAACAGAGCTCAGTAGACTTTTAACACTAATGCTGCATTTCCCTATTTTTTTAATTTTGTATTGCGACCTTCACTTGTACATTAATGTGGCTTTTGCTATGAATGTTCTATCATTTTGAGATAGATAATAGTATGTGCCTGAAGCTAGCTTTCACATATGGCTTTGTGGGCCATACACAAAGTGGGTAAACCACAGGGCACTGCCCCGGAGCTGTAGTGTGCTTCGCACATGGTCAAGGGGTTATAAGTAAATCAGCTGTCCCACTCAGCTCTGCCTTTAACATGTAGTTTGCTTCAAATTTATTTAAGAATTTGGTAACTGGGAAAGGCACACTGAGCCGAGGCTCATTTCCAGGTGTTGAGGGTGGGGAGACAAAGTTTTTATGAAGGACTTTGATTTTTCCACCTCAATTTTCTTTTACTTATAACCTTATTATTTTTAAATATTTTTCACTGATCTGTAACGTATCCCTTACCCCACCCCTCAGGACCACAATAACTGGCAACTTCTAAAATACAACCTAGAATATGTTTTGGGGCATAATACTGAACGTGCATTGCCCATAGTTTTTGAAAAAGTTGCCATTTTTTAAGTTTTGTCTTTGCTCATTTCTAACTAACAAATCACTTGAATCAAATTTCACTAAAACTGGCAGATGAAGAGATCTGGTGCCAAAATACATGCTTTTGAATAATTCGTGAAAATATGTTAAGAAGTGGCTGAGATATAAACAGCTGAAAATCCCAGTTTAACAATGATGTGCCTACCCAACTCAAATTGCCACTATTAATAGATAGACAGACAGACAGACTGATAAGCACAGATAGCTCACTGGAGTTCTATATACAAGTAGAATAGAATAGAACAGACAGACCAGGATAGAGAGAGAGAGAGAGAGAGATAGATAGATAGATAGATAGATAGATAGATAGATAGATAGATAGATAGATAGATAGATAGATAGAGGGATAGATAGATAGAGGGATAGATAGATGGATAGATGGATGGATGGATGGATGGAGGGGTAGATAGGTAGATGGATGGATGGATAGATAGATAGATAGATAGAGGGGTAGATAGATAGACAGATGGACAGACCAATAGGCACAGATAGCTCACTGGAGTTCTGTATACGAATAGAATAGACAGACCATTATGGATGGATGGATGGATGGATGGATGGATAGATAGATAGATAGATAGATAGATAGATAGATAGAGGTGTAGATAGATAGATAGAGGTGTAGATAGATAGATAGAGGTGTAGATAGATAGATAGATAGATAGAGGGATAGATAGATGGACAGACCAATAGGCACAGATAGCTCACTGGAGTTCTATATACAAATAGAATAGCTATGGATCTACCACTGAAGTTGTTTGTGGAGATAGATAGATAGATAGATAGATAGATAGATAGATAGATAGATAGATAGATAGATTCATTGCAAAAAAAGTTAGGGTTACAGCACAAAGTGCATAAAGCAGGGATGTGCAACGATAGGCATCAATAGTAGACAACAGGAAGTTGTTATCCTTCTGTACAGACAGTTGGTGAGACCCCATTTGGAGTACTGTGTGCAGTTCTGGAGATCCCATCTCCGCAAAGACATAAACAGAGTGGAGGCTGTCCAGAGGAGGGCAACCAAAATGGTGCAGGGGTCTGCACCAGAAGAAATCGAAGAAAGACTAAAGCAAAACAACATGTATACCTTGAGGAAAGAAGGAGAGAGGGATGATAGAAACTTTCAAGTACCTCAAGGGAATCAACAAAGTCCAAGAGGGTAGCATCTTTCAGAAAAAGAGATGTGCAAGAACAAGGGGGCACAATTTGAAGATAGAGGGGGGACGGCTCAGAGGTAATGTGAGGAAGTATTTTTTCATGGAGAGGGTTGTGGATACATGGAACAGCCTCCATGAGGAGGTCGTGGAGTCAAGAACAGTGGGGGATTTCAAGAATGCATGGGACAGACATAAGGCAGTCCTAGTGGGTTGTAGGAGGAAGTAAGCTATTGGTTAACTAGGATCTGCAGCTTATCTGTTAGGTAGGAAAATGGGCAGACTAGGTGGGCCAAGCAGTCCTTATCTGCCATCACATTCTATGTTTCTATGAACAGAATAGAATAGAATAGAATAGAACTGATAGACAGACAGACCAGGATAGATAGATAGATAGATAGATAGATAGATAGATAGATAGATAGATAGATAGATAGATAGATAGATAGATAGATAAGCAAGAAAGCAGGCAGGCAGACAAACAGACAAATAGATCAGGATAGACAGACAGACAGACCGACCACTGGATTTGTGTATACAGATCTATTAATAAATATATAGAATAAAGCATGGGTGACCATTTTCAATGAGTCTGTGTTTCCATGGAGGGGTTGAGATGACATCATTTTGAACTTGAGAGCTAGAAAGATCTATAATGTCATCTCAACCCCCCAAGACACTTGAACCAACTTAACATTGTTTCATTTTCAACACTGATATGCCTGTCTTTTTTATTTTCACTTTCTGTTGATGCTCCCCTCAACTCATCATGCCATCAGAGCCCCACGGCAACCACCCAGCACCACCACCCCTACCTGTGGCTTACTCCTTAACCAGTCGCCAATGTCCAAGGTCTGCAGAAGGTGAAAGACAGGCTGTGCAGGCCCCAAGTGTACTGGGCTTTTCTCATCCTGCAGAGTCAGGGCATATTTCTGTTACCACACTCCCCTGGGATCTCACCTAGTGTGACACACAAGACATGACATTGCAGCCCTCACCCTCCACCTGTGGACATCCTGGTGGCAGTATCAGTGAAGCTCTGATCCTCTGGGAAACTCAGTGTTACTTCCCCAGCCAGCCCCTGATCTCCATGACTTGTTACCGAACTTGGGTTACTGGCACTGTAAGCGATAAACTTACCACTGCACTGACTGGCACACCTCTGCTTTGTCTTTTTCTTTTTTCCTTCCATTACCCTTTTTATAAATGCAGTAACACACTCCATGGTTTGTGGGCTGTGCTGCAGTAACACATGTTCCAGGTGGTTGATGGCTATACCTCATGCCTCTCAACCAAGTGGTGGTGTTGGTTATTAGAACACAACTCACACCATGTTGCTTGTAATTTCTCATGTAAAAAAACAGCTCCCCCAAACAGAGCAATCAACAGTAAACCCCGTTATATATTGTTATGCTATATGAATGTCTTCCTTAAAATGAAATTTAAACATGCAGTGCAGCAAAGTCGGGCAAAACATTTGGCCCTACCTTTTTTAACTAACATATTCCAGGCATTTTCCAACTTCATCAGCTGGTAAAATTACAAACCTATATGCTTTGTCCGCTTGAAATCTTGAGTCTGGAACTGCTGCTGTAACAGTCCCTCTAGGACCTACATGAAAAATAGGCATTGCGCCTAAATGTGGATTTCCTGGTATGCCAAATTCTAATGAATAAAATTAAATTAAAAATAAAATTGCCCATGTCCTTCAGAATTTAGACATTTTATAAATGATTTAAATGACTTTTTTTCTCCAGAAACAAAGATGGCTGCTTCATTTGCCATAGAATCAGCACAGTAAGGCTGACAATGGATTAGGATGAAGAAATTCAGTGAATAAAATAGGAATCACCTAGAAAGAAGATTTAACATGTATGCTAATATTTGCATTAGTTAAAACTGGAAACCAGACTTTTTGGAATAAATTGTTTTTACTGCCTTGCTGCTTTAAAGTTGCTTTTGGCCACTGTATCTGTGATACAGACTTGCCATTTGCTGCACCTATGAATGCGGCAATTGGACACAAACAGCTGTCTATTTTTTCATGCTGTAGCATTTCTCCAGTAAAAATGGCACTGAATTTCAGTCACGAAAAGTCTCTGGGGTTGCAGGCAGATGCCCTACTATGATGGATGTTTTAAATACAAAAAAGTATGTGAGTGGCCATTGTGTTTCACTGATGCTTCATGAATGAGAGGACATTTATAGCCATGTTAGTCCTTGAAAAACTGTATTTGTGATATTGTACACTGATTTTACAGTATGCAATACAAGCTTTCAGGGCCATGCAAGTCCCTTTGTTAGATGTTTTAGCAATCTAAGCAGTGGAAACAGGTTTTATACTTGCTGTTGCCTAGTTACTACTTAAGTATGATACAGTCTATGTTTATATGTACAGTTACGACATTTCTTATGGTTACACAAGTGCTTTCTTAGGGTAAGAGAACTGCAAGCCCAGTTGAGCAGTTATGTCACACAAGGAACTTGAGAAGGCACCCTTGTAATCTCAGATAATGCTGTTACTGTAAATGTATACATAATATAAATCCTGTTCAAGGCTTGTATTTTTGTATTTATGTGTTTTACCAGGATAAATTCCATTGAGCACAGCTCATTTTCAAGGAGGTCCTGTGTGCAAGCAAACAGTTACGGCAAAGCATTGTTCAGCAGAAATGATACTGCACACTAAGGGTGAGATTCTGAACTCGGTGCATCCATTTTGCTGCTCGAGTGCAAATTCCACCCAAGAAGTAGGACCACAAAAAACTTGATCTAACTTTCCAGAGGGAATTCTGCACTTTGGTCAGAAAAAGGGATGTGAGTACTGCAGGTGTGGCAGAAATTGTTGGAAACTGCAGGAATTGCTGCAAATGCATCCAGGTTTCTGTGATAGAGTTGCAGCGAAGTTTTACTCCTCCTGCAAAGTTGCTGCGAAGTGACTGAAATTCACATTCATGGAGTTTTGTGAAGTTTTCCCTGCCCTCGGCAACTTCGATTATGTCTGAAATCATGAAGTTTCCTGTGAATTCTGCCATTCACAGGTGAAACTCCGCATTTCGCAGGCAAAACTCTGCACTTTGTGGGTGAACTTCTGCACTTCCTAGATCAATCCACACTTCATGAATTGCACTAACTTTGCGGAGCGAATTTCAGAAAATTCACCAATCTCTAGTCAGTGAATATGATGCAGACATCCGGACACATCTGTGTGGATGCAATATGCATCCAAAATAAGGATGCAAGTGTTGCGTCCACACTTTTAAAAATCCTGCCCTAAGTATCTACAATGCAAATAGGATCAAAATAATCATTTCATATTGAGAAAAAATGATAAACACTATATAGATTACATTTAAAGACATATTGGGCCAGATTTTCAAAGACCTGCTAGACTGCTGCAAGTTGTGGTGATGTAGAGGCTTCGCTGTATCCCAGCTGTGTCAGGGACCCTGCAACATATTCAGAAAGAGCAGGGTCCCTGCGCCAGAAATCCGGGCTATGCGGCAACTGCAGGCATGTACAAAAACAAGTAGTACACCTGCGGGTAATGCCACTGGGATCCATCTCCCCTTGACACAATGAAAGAGGTATCAAGATGACCGGGGTGGGGGCACACACATGCCTGGAAAGTAGGGTACTGGGGGCTGCATGATGTCGTTGGGAAGGGGTGGGCAATCAAATCAGGCTGTTGCACTCAATGGGTGCCAATATGGAACATTACTTGCACAGACATTCTGTGTCCATGCAAGTAATGTGCCATATTGGGCACCCCCTCTGGGTGCAGCTGCTCTGATTTGATTGCCCACCCCTTTCCTAATCACCAGTGTGCCACCCCATGCCCATTCCACCCACCTACATGGCTGTTATGACCCCTTAAACAACACTTGCCACAGTGTCTGCAGTGGTGCAAGGGGCTTAGACTAGGTTTCACTGGTCTATCTCCAGCCCCCTTGCTACAGCCACGGTGCAGCTTCTTGCATCCCAGAAAAGAGGATTTTGCAGCCCCACCATGGTGCAAGCCCCCTTGCAGCATTGCGCACCCTAATTTTGGCAGCAAGAGTGGCACAGCATCACAAAGACACAGCGGCTCCCAATTCAGATGCAGACCGACTTTCTGAATCACGAATGCTGCATCTTTAGATGCAAGGTGCACGTCTTGTCACAACTGTTTGACACAAGCACCTTGCATCCATTGTAGGGCTTTGAAAATCCCCCCCCATTGTTTGCAACTAACCGTTACAGCTCTCTGTACAGTGAGTCTCCATCAGGGCTTTGAAAGCACCACAGCTTAAATCATCTCCTACCTTTAATGTACTTTGTAATTTGTTCCAAAATGTGGGTGTGTTACAGCCCAACACCATTTGTTTTCAAACTGGGTGTGGTATCTTGGAAGGGGGGTGTGATATGCAGAGCCTGCTACAAAAAAAAATATCTATGTCCTAAAAATTTGGAAGTTTAAATAGATGCTGACCCTGCTGAGTGGCCTTCACTAACTCAAATACTCCTGATTAGAATGATAATGGTAACAAAAGGGCAAATGGTTTTGGACAGGTAGTCAAAAAAAATGTACACAAGTGTGTACAGTGAGTATGCCTGCCTTCACCTTTGTGTTTAGGGATAGATCACCTTTTACGGCTTTGCAGATCCAAAAGCATAGGTGAGTTAGCCTCCTGGCGGCCAAGGAGGTCCAATTTACAGCAGCCTATAGGGTACAATGGTGTGTTCTGTTATGCTGTCCAATGCTAGTCCAGAAGAACTAGCATCGAATTTCAGATTGCAGAGGAAAAAATGAGCACTAAATTCCACTCTAATTTTATTGTTGTCAGTGTTAGTGGTTTTTGGTTCTGCATCTTTACTATTCTCCAGAATTTAGAGGTTTCACTTTACTAGTCTCTTTCATTTTCTTCTAATATTTTTAGACAGTAGTTTGCTAATGTGGCACTGATTAACTGGGTACATAAATTCCTCTTCTGTCTGAAGAACATCCAGTCATTATCTGCTTTTGTGGCTCTGGCAGTAGCCAATTGCCTGTCACTCTCACAGATGCCATTTTCAGTTTGTGCATAAACCAAGGATAAGATCCAGTACTATATTTTTATTGAATGAGTGGAACATTTTGGTTGGCTGTAGAAAGGAGGAGGACATTAAAATAGACAAATGCTGCCCCACTGTAAAGATCAGGTTCAGAAGTGATCATTATGGCTACTTGCTGAAATGTGCGAAACATCTTTTTGTATAAATCTTGGGACAGACTTTGTTTTTTATTAAATCTCTCACACAGGATACAATATGATCACTGATGTCACTGGCAAAGACCATGGTATAATTATGACCATCGAATACGACCTTCTTATAGATAAACATAGGTCAATTGAGCCTTTCCCTGCTCAAAACAAATAAATATGAAATACATAGATACATGGACACTATCGGCAGATAAGGGCCTATGGCCCACCCAGTCTGCCCATTTGAGCTTGTAAGTTCCCTTTATGTTTTTCTAGAAGTCTGTTGCCCCTTACCTCCAAAATTCCCTTATGTCTATCCCATGCATTCTTAAATCCCGTGATTGTTTCAGCCCCCACCTCTTCCTCTGGCAGGGTGTTCCACTTGTCCACCACTCTTTCTGTGAAGAAATTCTTCTTCACATTTTCTCTGAATTGTCCTCCTGCCAACTTCATCCCATGCTTTCTAGTCCTGGAACATCTTTTTCGCTGGAAAATAGTGTATTCCTGCACCCTGTTCCTCCCTGTAAGGTACTTGTATGTCTCTATCATATCCCCTTTCTCCCGCCTCTCCTCCAGGGAGTACATATTCAAATTCTTCAGCCTGTCCTCATAGGACTTGTGATACAAATCTTTCTAGGGCCTATCAATAAGTGACACGCAAGCATAGAGGAGGGATCAGGGTTTTCTTAGATTGGGCATATGAGCTCTTAAATTAGTTGGAAGGATTGCAGTGTTTGTAGGAGAAGTATGGCTGACAGGAAGTAGTAAGGCAGATGGGAATACCGTGGTGGGCAGTAATCCCGTCAGTGCCAAGCACAAAATCAAAAATCTAACACTGGATGATTGTCTTTTATGGGGACTTTGCCCCACCCCGTATAGCCTAACATTTATATAATGAACTCCAGTCCTAGCAAAATGCACAAAACTACAGTGGCGTGAAAAGTATTTGCCCCTTCCTGATTTTCTCTATTATTGCATATTTGTCACACTGGATGTTTTCAGGTCTTTAGACAAAATGTAATATTAGATAAAGGGAACATGAGTGAACAAATAACACTTGTTTTTTTTACTTATTTCATTTATTTAATGAAAAAGTTAACTAACACCAACTAGCACTGTGTGAAAAGTAATTGCCCCTTACACTTAATAACTGGTTACGCACCTTTAGCTGCAATGACTGCAACCAAACGCTTCCTATAATTCAATATCAGTCTTTCACATCGCTGTGGAGGAATTTTAGCCCACTCTTCCTCAGAGAACTGCTTTAATTCAGTAACATTGGTAGGTTTTCGAGCATGAACTGCTTGTTTCAGGTCCTGCCACAGCATCTCTATTGGGTTTAGGTCTAGACTTTGACTAGGCCACTCAAAACTTTAATTTTACTTCTTTTCAGCCATTCTGATGTGGACTTGCTTTTGTGTTTTGGATCATTGTCTTGCTGCATGACCCAACTATGCTTCAGCTTCAGCTGATGGACGGATGACCGACATTCTCCTTAAGAATTTTCTGGTACAGAGCAGAATTCATGGTTCCTCAATTATGGCAAGTTGTTAGGTCCTGAGGCAGCAAAGCATCCCCACACCATCACACTACCACCACCATGTTTGACTGTTGGTATGATGTTCTTACTGTGGAATGCTGTGTTTGCTTTTACGCCAGACATTATGGGATCCATGTCATCCAAAAGTTCCACTTTGGACTCATCTGTCCATAGAACATTTTCCCAAAAGGCTTGTGGATCATCCAGGTGCTTCTTGGCAAATGAGAGACGAGCATTTATGTTCTTCTTAGGTTAGCAGTGGTTTCGCCTTGCTACTCTCCCATGAAGCCCATTTTTGCCCAGTCTCTTTCTGATTGTGGAGTCATGAACACTGACCTTAGCTGAGGCAAGAGAAGCCTGCAGTTCTTTGATGTTGTTTTAGGATCCTTTGAGACTTCCTGGATGATTTTACGCTGCGCCCTTGGAGTAATTTTGGCAGGCTCGTCCACCCTGGGAAGATTCACTACTGTTCCAAGTGTTCTCCATTTGAAATTATGGCTCTCACTGTAGTTCGATGGAGTCCCAGAGCCTTAGAAATAGCTTTGTAACCCTTTCCAGACTGATAGATAGCAACAACTTTTTTCTGATCTTTCAGGAACTTCCTTGATCGTGGCATAATGTGCTTGTTGAATCTTTGTGCTGGCAACGTGACTCTGATGGTAAGGATCAAAATAAGTGAGGTTTATATTGAGCAGGGCTGGCTGTAATCAAGCCTGGCTGTGTTCAATCAGCTGACTCTAATTATCCCTTTAATTGGGTTGATTTAACTAGGGGGCAATTACTTTTTCACATAGTGCCAGTTGGTGTTGGTTAACTTTTTTCATTAAATAAATGAAATAAGTAAAAAAAAAACAAGTGTTATTTGTTCATTCAGGTTCCCTTTATCTAATATTACATTTTGTCTAAAGACCTGAAAACATCCAGCGTGACAAATATGCAATAATAGAGAAAATCAGGAAGGGGCAAATACTTTTTCACACCACTGTATGTAATCAGAAATATGGGATTCAAACCCAGGATGACTGGGTTTACCACGTTCACTGTCAACTACTTGCTCTGACCGCTAGGCTATCTGGCAACTTGGCTGAATCAGGCTCCAGACATCAGTTGTATAATTCCCAGGATGACATAGATGGACTGTCCCATAAATCGGGCACTGACGGGATTACCGCCCACAACGGTATTCCGTCCAGCTTACTACTTCCTGTCCGCCATACTTCTCCCGAAAACACTGCAGTCGAGCCAATTAGTTAGGTCAGGTCAAATTCATCACAGACCTGTTTTAACCTATCAAACTTTGGTGTGAGTAAGTCCCAGTTCAGGTCAACCATAATAAGGGTTTCATTATTATGGCTTTTGAAGAATGAGGAGACATGCACCAAAATGTCACTCCCTGAGGAAGACCCATGTGACTGGATTGATATGTAGGGGTGTTAGCCAGGTGTGTACACTATGTTTTGCATTGTCATTAAATAAAAACCCTTTGTAATTCTCAGCTCCAGTGTGTGCCCAGCTTTGTTCTTTGTTTGCCAGTAGAAACTGTGGGCTGGAGCTCCTCTAAGAGGCTGATGTGCACTTCTTTGCTTTATTTTCACCAAAATTTCATGACCAGCATTAGAGGGTCTATAACATCCAAGCTCATTTGTAACCACATGATGAGACAACACATTTCAATTGTTGTTGTCCATCAATTCATTATGCCTACTGCAATACATTCAAAAGCTTTAGGTACAGTGAGGAAGCTAAGACAGGTAGGTCTAGGTTTATCAGTAATATACATGACATATACATGACAAACCACCACCTATCGAGCCAATCTAACCTGAAAAGACTGTAGCCAGAAATTATTGACTCACCATTACTAATAGAGCTCGTATGCAATCATTCAGTTATTGTTCACACATCAGGCAGAGTATGCGCCACCCTGATCTTATGATGTCCGCGTTTGGTAACATACTGTGGGCATTCACTATCAAATATTTTTTTATGGCTGCAAGCTGGACAATCCGATGAGGTGACACAATGACAGCCAGGCCCTGGGTTCAATTTGATACTGTAATTCCTGAGCAAGTAAACAACCAAATTAAAATACTTTTATTTGTGAATTGTTTTTTCACCCCATACCTTTTTAGGTTGAAACTTGAGTTGAAGAGTTTATGTGCGGAAGGTGGGGGAATTGTAACTGAGAGTCTCTGAATAATTGAAGTAGGGGAAATGTTTTAATGACCTGTGGTAGCTATTAGGTTAACTTAGGATGACAGTTACAGGGTTCCACAGTGCACCGTCATGTCTTACTGTCTGCTTGAAAGTTATGTATAAAGGCCCACATATTCAAAGGAGATGCGCAGACATCCCTAGATGCATCCGTGCATCTCCGGACTTGCAATGGCCATTGTGGGCATGGCAATATTCAGAAGTCCCCGATGTGCCACACAAACCCAACTGCACCGCAGCACAGAATATTGTGATGCAAGCATGTAAATGAGGGGTTCCTCATGCATATTCCCCGCAACGCAATATTCAAAATTCTCCTGGGGAAGACACAGCTGGATGTTCCGGCACAAAGTTAAGAATCCAAAACCCTGTTCTAACTTTGTGCCGGGCAGGGTAGTGCCCCGCACAAAATCCTGGGTCAGTCACATGATCCCCCCCCAGCCTTGATCCCCACTGCATGACAAAATAATGGTCCATTCTTCTAGTGTCCATAGTGTAGTGGACCCCCCTCCCAGCCCTAATCCCCATTGTATGGAACAAGAACTGTCCATTCCCCTATTTTCCATAATGTAGTGACACCCACCCCGGCCCTGATCCCCACTGTGTGACAAAAGAACAGCCCATTCCACTATTTTCCATAGTTTAGTGTCCCCTCTCCCTGCCCCTGATCCCAATAATAATAATCATACCACGTTCCACCCCTCATTGACCCTAGTGTGGTCTAGTGGACCCCCAGCCTGATCACCATATGTCCAGAAACCAACAACCCCGTATCCCCGAGCCTGCCGCCCCCACCCTGGTTGGACATGGCCCACCACCCTGCTCCCCCCCACCCGGCATGAGGCAGCAACAGGCACAGCCCTCCACACACCACCATGGCCAGTCACTGACCTGAACTGTCAATGAGCTTGTACAATACATAGTACCTGAACCAATGGGAAAATAGGGCACTGGACCATTAGTTTGTCATACAGTGGGGTTTAGGGCTGAGAGCGGGGTCCACTTCACTATGGAAAATAGGGGACTGGACTGATCTTTTGTTTGACAATGAGGATCTAGGCTGGGGAAGGGGCTGGTCTGGCGCATTCTGCCAGGTGCAGCCATGCTAATGAGCCCATAATGGGCATGCATGAGGCCCCTTTACACATGCCCAATGAACTCATTAGCATATTTTGGTTGAATATCACCCTTGGGGGGAAACTGTGCATCTAGGTATGCACTACGCATTCCCCCATTGGTGGTCTTAAACCCCAAACCCTGGATGCACTACGCCAAACATGGCAGCCACCCACTGTGTGCTGCGCATCCAGGTTCCGATATTCAAACAGAATGCATGATCTGTTCTGATTGCGCATTCTGTTTGAATATCCTGTCAGAGCTGGCCAGCCCATATTTTTGTGTGGCACATCCATTTGCACTGTGCATCTGGCCAGCTCTGAATATGGGGCCGAACGGTTATTGGGCTAGTTTTTTAGACGAGGATGCTAGTAAGATTGGGAACTGTAAATAACCACATTTGTATTTGCCGGCAAATTTGAATAGGGAGGCTGCAATTTTACACCCAAGAAGTAATCATGGCTAGGTCTGTTACTATCCTAGAGGATTTACTGAGCAGATCATAACAAACATATGCTATATAAAAGAGTCTAACAAAATACAGTGCACATGGTTTTATAACTCTGACTTAGTCCAATAGGTATAATAGGTTTCAGAAAAGGGCACAGTACCACCACGGCTCTTCTCAAACTTTCCACTGACATATTTATCAACATTGACTCTGGAAAACTCACAGGCACCATTTTCATTGACCTTACTAAGGCTTTCGATCCAGTGGATCACCCTCTTCTTCTCTCTACACTCCATCAACTGTATTTCTCAGCCCCTGTTGTGAATTGGTTCTGTAGCTATCTGTCAAACAGGATGCAAGCAGATAAATTTAACTCCTCCTTGTCAGATTCGTCCACTATTAACATTGGTGTCCCTCAGGGCTCCATCCTTGGGCCCCCCCATTCTCAATTTTTATTAATAATGCTGCTGATGCCTTAAAATCCTGTTCGGCAATCCTCAATGCTGATGACCTGGTCATCTACACTAGTTCTTTTAGTATTGCCTGCATAAACTCATCGCTTAACTCTGACTTTAAGAAAGTTCTGGACTGGCTGCTGGACCGCAAGCTAGTTCTCAACAAAAAGAAAACTAAGGCCATGCTCTTTGTATCCGCACCAAAGATGAAGACATGCTCCAATGTGCTGCAAGTTCTTCATCCAGGAGGTATTCCACTAGAAAATGCTACTTCCTTTAAGTACCTTGGGATCCTGTTGGACCCATATCTGGACTTTAACCTTCATATTCAATCGTTCTGCAAATCTGTAAACTCGAGGTTAGGAGTGGCTTACAAAATGAGCTACATGCTTACTCCCTCTGCAAAATTAGCATTCTGTTACCAACTCTTACTTATGGTGCCTCCATTCTCACCTCTACCCATAAATCCTCCCTAGTGAGATGGGATGTCACATATAACAATGTATGTCGCTTTGCCTCCTCCTCACCTCAACTCAAGAATCACTGCCTTCTCTATAAAGATCTTAACTGGCTCTCACCTGCTGCCAGTAGACAATACTACCTGGGATCTCTCATGGACTCGATCATCCGGGATAAAACCTCATCCCAGCTGACTGAGCTTCTGGTTCCTCAACCATCCTCCCATGGCCAGCGATCCACTGACAAATTCCTGCTCCTTGTCCTGAGATGTCGTACGGTGAAAGGCACCGGCGCCTTCCAAAGCGCTACTCCCCAGCTGTGGAATGCTCTTCCACGCAGCCTTCAGAAGTCTCAGTCACACCACAGTTTTAAAACAGAATATCAATGCTATCAACACCTTGCTGATACTTGCACTTGCTTTGACCCCACCTAGACTCCTTAGTCTCTCCTGTACTCTTTCTCTCCTCCAGGGTATGCCCTCTGTTTCTACATTCATCATATATAGTGCTGTCTCTGCTTGTTTATTTACTATTGTTGTCTTTATGCTACATTGTTGCCTTTATGCTACATTGTCCATTTATCTGTTTTACTTCCTTAATGTGTATTCCTAATTAATTTTTTGTAACACTGCTGTACCGTTTCTCCATTTTTGTATGACTGTACTTATGTATCACCACATTGTTTCTCGCTATTACATGTTGTACTCTCCCAGGTCATGCCTGAAAATAGTAATTTCATGGCTAGTGCACCTACCCAGTCAACAAAAACTAATTAATAAATAAATACACAATCAATAATCTTTTACAGAATGAGGATCCATTGGTCAGAATATCTTACTGCGAGGGCAGAAACATGCACGCTTGGGGGGCAGCATAGATGGCCAACAGCTGATACTCTAGCTGATGCCCTCTAGTATGATTTCTGTTTTTAAAGTTTTTTTTCCCTTAGTTACTGGGTAAGGCCCACTAGGCCCTAGACCTGTTTTCAGGGGTGACCTAGAAGCACTGGGGAGGTTAAGTGACTTGCTCAGGGTCAACCAGTATACAAGTGGAGGTTGTGGGAAATAGACTCAAGTCTGCTCTGGATGTACCAAGCTTATTCATAGCTCATTACTCTAACCTCTAGGCTATACTGCCAGCCCCAAAATGGAAATGGAAATTTAATTAAAAAACAAATTAAACTTTATATAAAGTTAGAGAAACCCCTGTGCAGTAAATAGATTATGCAGACTGTGTTTTAGAATTTCAGAATTTTGGAACAGTAATCATGAGACACTGCTGTGTAATTATGAGTAAAGTTAGTTACTGGGTCTGTTACACTTGTAAAGGTGCCTTTGTGAGTTCTATGGGTAAGAGAATCAAGAAGCTGAGCCTTTATGGCACACAAATTACTTCAGAACTTGAAGAAAAGTACAGTTGCGTAAGAACTCCATAACAGTTGATCTTCAAGAGTATCTCTTACTGCAGGTCATTACACATGGGATATCAGTCGCAGGTGTCATTTTCTCCGGTTGACTTCTCAGCAGTCGACCCTGGGATCTCCCCCTAATGTTACCACATGGTATCTGTATGGCATGTATACAAAGGGGAGTTCCCAGCTACTCCTCAGTTCTTTTCAGCTGCAACCTGCATGCAACAAGTCCTCCTGTGATGCTCTGCTTACCAGTCATTGACGAAGAGTTCTACTGACCAGTGTTCATTCTAAATGGGTTCATCTACTGATATCTTCAGATCCCTTTTTCTGAACATGTACCTGTGGTCACAGAATCACTACAGAGGACCTCCATGATGTCGGTGTTCTGTGCCTTGGTCCTGAACATGACACCTGGGATTGTATCCTCTGTAAGCAGTTCAACAAGACCACCAAATGTCAAAGGCTTCAGGAGATTTGTGAGTTCCTCATGGAGCAAAAGGTTGCTCTTCTGGAGCAGCAGCAACACTCCAAGCCCAAGAAGTCTTTGATGTCCTCCTTGGGGACTCACCGCTCTGCGATTGAGCCCTCCTTGTCGATAGGACAGTGTCCTGGTAAGAAACATGCCAGAAAAATGAAATATGTTTCTGCAGCACCTTGTCATTGATAAAGAGTACCCCATCACTATCAGAAAGGTAAGTACTAAGAAGGTTGCCACTGTAACATCGTCTTCTGCACCATTGATGATTGTTGGCTCCTCTCTTCCCTTGTCGACAGCTACTCCATTGATGGTGGATTCTGGAATTAAAATGCAGCTTCCATTGCTGCCTCCCCCCTGTGGTTTCTAGCCATCGTCTGTTGAGGATGGCTTCTGGCCCGTCGATGATCCTCTCATTGATGACTGGCCTTACCGCAAAGGGCTCTATGTTAGCACCCTCGTCGATGATCCTGGGGTCCTATACACAGCCCTCATCCCAGCTACTCCTCAGTTCTTTTTCGTCATAGCAACTGAATGAGAAACCATTTCTCAGGCCTCCAATGGAAACTGAGGAGGGAAATAAGGCAGCAGCTCATTGAGTCATGAAAGGACAGGAGCAAGGAACCCTTCTGAAGTAACAGCAAGGGAAAAGGTGGGAGGGGCTTCATGATCTGCTGCAAGAGATACTCTCGATGATATACTGTGATGGTAAGTTCTTACGCAACTGTACTATCTTCTTCAAGACAATCTCTTGCAGCAGGTCATAACTCGTGGGAAGATTCCCAAGCAGTTATTATGCCAAGGGTGGGAGGAGGAAGCAAACTATTGGGATTTAGGACAGGAGGCCTTGAAAAACAGCCCATACAAAAGCAGTTCACTTCTTAGAAGCGATGTCTAGACTGTAATATTTTGTGAATGTATGTACGGTAGACCACTTGGCGGCTTCACAGATTTTCAAGTCAGAGACACCCTGCAAACATGCCATGGAGGTAGTCATGCGTCCGGTAAAATGGGGTTTTACAACCCCTGTGAGAGGTATTTTGTATAAATAAATGAAATGCTGTTGGCTAACTATGTGGACAAGCACTGCTTCGAAACCTGAACGCCCCAATTTCCAGGGCTGAAAGAAACAAAAAGTTGCTCAGTTTATCACAACTGTGAGGTACGGAGAAGATAAAGACTATGTTCTATGCATATCAACAGTACGAAGCAGGGATTCCCCTGGATTCACAGGCTCCACATAGTACACTGGTAAGTGGATAGCCTGATTTAAAGTAAATTCAGAAACAACCTTTGGCAAAAACGATGGGTTGGTGTGTAAAATCACCCTATTGTTATGAAATTGCAGGTAGGGAGGTTTGCACATTAGTGCCTGTAACTCTGAAATACATGTACCCAACGTAATGGTAACTAAAAATATAGTTTTGCAAGAAAGATAACGGAGCTTGCTGGATTCAGCGGGCTCAAAAGTACTCATGGTCAATTTTTCAAGCACAAAATTCAAATACCATACAGGAGCTGAATCCTGGATAGGGGATGAAGGTGCAGAATGCCTTTTAAAAAATTCTGATCAGAGGTAACTGGAACAATGGTTTGTTGCCCATAGGTAAATGGAATACAGCAATGGCCAAAAGGTGCATTTTTACAGAGGAATATTTCAGTCCACCCTCCGACAAGGAGAGCAAATAGTCTAAGATGCTCTGAGGGGAACACTCATAAGGGTCTAAGTCCTATGTAGATGCCCAAATGGAGAAGCGTTTCCATTTCATAGAATAGGAAGATTGCATAGATAGTTTCCTGGCAGCCCAGAGAACTTCTGACATCTTTGAGGACACCCTGAAGCATGAGAGGACTATGTCCTCAGGAGCCAGGCATACAGATAGAGGGAGTGAAGGTCCGGGTGTAGCAGACAGCCTTTCACCTGGGACAACCAAGACTGGCAAATCAGCAGAGGTAGGAGATCCAGTTTTGAGAGCTGTAGAAACAGAGTGAACAAAATCTGTTTTGACTAGAACGGTGCTATGAGAATCATAGATGCCCCATCTTGGACCAGTTTGAGTAGTACTCTCTGAACGAGAGGAAAGGGCGGGAAGGCATAAAGAAATCTTCCTGTCCAGGAAAGAGATAACTTGTCCCACCAACACAGTTCTAGGACCTCACTCAAGAAAGCAGTATAGAGGCAATTCTGTATTTTGCAGAGAAGCAAATGGGCCAACTCTGGTCGGTCTCATTGGTGGAAGATGTCATTTAGGATATCCGGTTGGATTTCCCACTTGTGGGCCTGTGCAGTGGATCTGCTCAGGGCATCCACCAAGGTGTTGGACACCCTGGGGATGTGGACCACCAGAAGATAGATATTTCTCAGGATCTCCCAGTACCAGACCCTCATCGATGCTCTGCAGAGAGGATATGAATAGCTGCCTCCTTGCTTGTTTAGGTAGTGAACTACCACAGAATTGTCTGATTGCACCTGAAGACAACCAGGGGAAGGAAAGTCTTGAACCCCTGTAAGGTGTAGAGGACTGCCCTCATCTCCAAGACATTGATGTGGAGATGAGCCTCTACTGGCATCCAGGATCCTTGGAACCAGACGTGCAGGAGATGAGCACCCCACCCTGTCAAGGAGTCATCTGTAGACAGAATGAGACATGGGACAGGAGAATGAAATGGCATGCCTCGCATTAAGTTGTCCCTGGACTTCCACCTTTCTAGAGCTCAAAGTGCCGGTGAAGACATCAGGACCAGGGCATTGAAATCATCCTCCTGTTGGTCCCATTGGACTCTCAGAGACAAATGAAGGACCCTCATATTCAACCTGACATTGGGGACTGTTGGATTTGTGGCCACCAAATGTACCAAGAGGTGCGGGTAGTCTCATGCCGAGACCAATCTGCTGGACTCTAGTCCGTATGTCAAAGCAATCAGGGTGCCCACCTGAGCCATTGGCAAATATGCCATCCCCAAGGAGGTGTCTAACATGGCTCTGATATGGAGAAGGCATTGCGCTGAGTCCATTTTGGACTTCAGATAGTTTACAGCTACCTCACCTGGGCAAACAACTGCAGGGTTTGAGAAAGTGTGGACAACAGCCTTTGGCGGGAAGACACTTTCAGGAGCCAGTTGTCCAAGTAGGGGAAAGACATATAGGCCTTCCCTGTGGAGGGCCATTGCGACTGCCACTAGGCATTTTGTGAATATCCTCAGGGCTGAGGAAAGGCCAAATGGGAGGGCCCTGAACTGACAATGATGACCCTGAAACAAAAAATGGAGAAACTGTCAGTGAGTAGGGTGCATCAGGATATGGAGGTACACGTCCTTCATATCAAAAGAGCAGATCCAATCTACCTTGTTCAGAATGGGGAGAAGTGTCAGGAGAGACACCATCCTGAACTTTTGGTATTTGATATAGAGGTTGGGACACCTTAGATCCAAAATGGTGTATAAGTCATGTGTCCATTTGGGAACCAGGACAGAATGGGAGTAAAATCCTGTACCCTTCTGTGGAAGGGGAACTGTTTCAATGGCATGTTTTGTGAGCAAAGCATTGATTTCATTCCATAAGACCAGTGCTTGGTCTTTGAGGTAATGAGAGGCCCTTGGTGGCAAAGCAAGGGGAATCACCGTGAACTCCAGTGTGTGTCCTGACTCGATAAATTGCAGGATCCACAGGTCAGAGGAGATGGCTTGGCACCCTTGTAGGTGCAGGTAAAACCTGCTCCCAATGGCTGTGCGAAGGGTCTCTGGTCCCATGAGGAAGACCTCCAGGCCGAAGGCTGGTCCTGCTGGGGAGCAGCAGGGATGTAACCAGACATTTTCTGAGCATTTCTAGGACCAGATAATGTCAGTTGAGGCTTTCGCTTATTGGCAGGGGGTCTTTGAGCATTGGGACACGCCTTGTAAGGGCAGCCCCTGGAGGATCCCCTGAAGGCTGATTTTGCTTATGATGGTACAGGGTCTGGACTGATTGAAGGGTTTGACCTGAGTCCTGTAAGTCCTTGAACATTTCTTGGGGAGCATTAAGGACAGATTGCTGCACATCCTATGAAATTCCTGACACTCTAAGCCAGGTGTGACATCTGAAACAAACACTTGCCAAGGACGTACGGGCCACTGTATCAATGGCATCATAGGTGGCTCTGAGCAGGTGGCAGCAAACAGCTGCCACTGCAGACATCTTGCAGTCAGATCCTCCTGGACAGAACCCACAGGGAGGGACTGGACCATGGTTGGGAGGCTTTTAGGATTTCCTCCTGATATTTCAGGAGGTGTCCCATGTAATTAAGTATACGGAGAGACATAGTAGCCGAGGCATAAACCCTTTTTCCCATAATATCCAATTCTTGGATTCCTTATCAGGGGGTTGAGCACTCATGTGCTGAAGTCTAGAGGACCTGTCATGAGCAGCACTGATCACCACAGAGTCCACCTTAGGTGGAGACATGAAGTAGGGGTGATCCACCGGAACTTGATAAATCATATCAGCCTTACGAGGACTGGAAAGAATTTTGAAAGGTTGCTTCCAAGCAGCTCAAATAGCCTCTTCAAAGGTGTCCACCAGAGGGGGGACAACCTGAGTGGGGCATTCCAGTATGCCTAAATACTATGCCAACTTCTTTCTTGAAGCACCCTGCTCAGTGCTCTGGAACCCAAACGTTTTCTGGAGGTGTAACATAATGTCCAAAAAAGTGGGATCATCTGGCAGAGAACATGAGAGTTCAGGGGTAGGTTCACCCTGAACTGATGAGGCAGCTGAGGAGGACTGAGGGGAGTCCTCCTGGTCCATACCATCCTCATACTCAAGGTCAGCCAAATCCCAGTCCTGCAAGAAAGGGTCATCCATGTCTACATCCTGAGGGTGAAAACCCAGGGAGACAGGGGAAGAGCTGGCCATCTTCTGGACCGAGGAAGGCCAAGAGGGAGCAAAGACCAGAGCTGACCCTTCAGAAGGGGGACAAGGGGTCTGTGTAAAGTCCAGGATAGTATTTACTAGAGCCTGGACATCAATCATGGCCATCTGCCCACACGAGTAGCCGGGGTAGCATGGACTGAGTGAATAGGGACCACTGACATTATTGAAGAAGGCAGTGGAATCATGCGAGCAGCCATTGATGAGGGGTGTGTATAGGACCCCAGGAACATCGAGAGTGATTGGGGTACTCTTCATCAATGACAAGGGCACTGCAGAAACATGCTTCATTTTGCTGGCATGTTTCTTACCAGGACCCTGTCCTGTCAATAAGGAGGGCTCAATCGCAGAGCGGTGAGTCCCTAGGGAGAACATAGAAGACTCCCTGGGCTTGGAGCATTGCTGCTGCTCCAGAAGAGCAACCTTTTGCTCCATGAGGAACTCACAAAGCTGTTGAAGCCTTTGACATTTGGTGGTCTTGTTGAACTGCCTACAGAGGATACAATCCCGGGTGTCATGTTCAGGACCAAGGCACAGAACACTGACTTTGTGGAGGTCCTCTATAGCGATTCTGTGACCACAGGTACACTTTCAGAAAAAGGGATCCGAAGACATCAGTAAGATGAACCCATTTATAATGAATGTTAGTCGGTAGAACTCTTTGTCAATGACTGATAAGCAGAGCATCGAAGGAGGACTTGTTGCATGCAGTTCGTGGTTGAAAAGAATTGAGGAGTAGCTGGGAACTCCCCCTTTTATACGTGCCATACAGACACCACATGGCAATGTTAGGGGGAGGTCCCAGGGTCGACTGCTAAGAAGTGATCAGTAGGAAATTATGCCTGTGGCTGATATCCCATGAGTTATGACCTGCTGCAAGAGATTGTCTCACAGATCTCTTACAACCGTAAGAGACACAGGAAGTGCTTCTACAGACATAAATTATGTTAAATATTTCTGCTTTCAAAAAATGGAATGTGAATTTAAAATCAAAATCTTTTACTTTGTAGAAAATTAAACAAACTCCTGTGTGGGAAATGGACCAGGCCAATGGAACTCTGAACTTCAGAATATTAGAACTGTTAACGTGATCAGTTCCTGTGCCATTCAAAAATAAACAATCCAGACTGGCTATGAGCAATGTCATGGTGTATAATAACCTTGAGAGGATGTTTAATGCCAATAGTTCTGAAATTCTGAACTTCTGAGTTCTATGGGTAGAGTCCATCTCCTGCACAGGTGTTTCTTTTATTTTCTACCAAAGTAAAATATTTTTATTTTAAATTCAAGTTCCAACTGTTGAAAACAGAAATTTTCACCTTGATTTATGATATGCTTCCTGTGTCTCTTATGGTTATAGGAGTGTATTCAAGTCCTCTATGTGCCAGAACTGCCCAGCTTTACGTTGCAGTTCTGCCACCAAGAAAACTCAAGAATGCTGTTGCACTCTTAGAACCATATAAGAGACTCCGTAACTGATTGACTATACATTAAAATAGATGTAAGATTATCTGAAATCTTTAAAAAATAAGCAATCCTGAATGGCCAAAGGCTGTGTCATGATTTACAATCTAATGGATAGAGGTAAAATGGAATTGTTCTGATTCCTGGCATCTGAACCAGGGTCTTGCGGGAGCTCAGGCTGGTACTGGCTGCACCTCTGATGGTCCTAGTTAACAGCTTATCGGAAATAGGAATGATCCTGGAGGACTGGAGGAGGGCAGATGTAGTCCCACTTTGCAAAAGTGGTAGCAGGGAAGAGGCGGGCAATTAATAGGCCACTCAGCCTGATTTAGGTGGTGGGAAAGCTAATGGAATCACTGTTGAAAGAAAGGATTGTGGAATATCTTGAATTCAGTGGGTTACAAGACCCAAGGCAGCATGGTTTAATTGGGGGAAGGTCATGTCAAATGAATCTGATAGAGTTTTTTGACAAGGTGACCAAGGAACTAGATCAGGGTGGAGCAGTGGACATAGGCTGCCTAGATTTCAGTAAGGCGTTAAACATGGTTCCACATAGGAGACCAGTAAGCAAACTGGGTAGCTTAGAAGTGGGTCCAAAGGGGTAAGCTGGGTAAGAAATTGGTTAAGGGATAGCTGGCAGAGGGTGGTGGTAAACAGAGTTCACACAGAAGAAAGAAGGGTGACCAGTGGGGTACCTCAGGGATCAGTGCAGGGACCAGTCCTCTTTAATGTCTTTATAAGTGACATTGCAGAAGAATTGGAAAGGAAGGTCTGCCTCTTTGTGGATGACAACAAGCTCTGCAGCAGGGTGAACACTCTGGAGGGGGTGGAGACAATGTATAGAGACCTGAGAAAATTCGAGGCATGGTCCAGGATATGGCAATTAGCTTTCAATGTAAAAAAGTGCAAAATAATGCACTTGGGCGCAGAAAACCAGGGATAGAGCACAAATTGGGGGGTGGGGGGTACTGATGACTACCAAGAAAGAAAGAGGCCTTTGGATGACCATATTGAATGACCTAAAGGTGGCCAAGCAGTGTGACAAGGCAGTTGGAAGGGCGAGTGGGATGCTGGAGTGCAGAGGAGGGGTATCACTAGCAAAAAGTGAGAGGTGGTGTTGCCTCTGTATATGTCGCTAGTAAGACCCCACCTAGAGTACCGTATCCAGTTCTGGAGACCACATGTTAGAAAGTACATAGACAGATATGAACCAGTCCAGAGGAGGGCAACAAAAATGGTGCAGGGTCTGCATCAGAAGCCCTAAGAGGAGAGGTTAAAGGACCTAAGTATGTATACCCCGAAAGGGGGGGTTATGAAAGAGACCTTTAAATATCTCATGGAGGTAAACAAGGAACAAAAGGGAAGTATTTTTCTGAAAAAAAAGTGCTCAAGGACAAGGGGGCAGGATAAGAAGCTGGAGAAGAGGGTAAATTCAATAGAGATGTGAGGAAGTACTTCTTCACAGAAAGAGTGATAGATTCCTAGAACAGCCTTCCAGCAGAGGTGGTGGGGGGCCAAAACAGTAGCGGGGTTCAAGAATGCATAAGGGAATCTTAGGAAAGTGGAGGTGAATGGGCTGGAGATCAAGTGGGATTTGCAGTGACACCATAGGCAGGGAAAAATTGGAAGGTTAGGTGGTCCAAGTGGTCTTTATCTACTGGCAAATTCTATGTTTCTCTGCCTTGCTGCTGGCACAAGAGTCAACAGGGCAACTTATATTCCTACCCTCCTGTGCTGTAATCATTGTGTTAGTATGTGCTCACTACGGCAGAGACTTGAGTACAGCCAAAGATAAAAAAATACATACAAATGAAAGAATTGCAATCGACATTCCTTTAAATTTAAATTTTATGGAATGCTGTCAGAAGGCTACTATAAAAGGTGGATTTCTATATGTTTGCCATTTCTTGAGTCCTGACCTGTACAGTCATAAAGATCTATCAGTTCCACCTTACAGCCTCCCTCTGTATGTATGATCAATCTCTGTTTCTATTTAAGAAAAAAGAAACTTTTTATTTAATGTTTTAGAAAACTTTGAAAGCACTTGGGTACTTGTAACTCTTGGAAGGCATGCCAGTAATTATTTTTAGACTGGGACTCTGTAGAGTAACATGGCCAGAACCAGGTGCAAGGCAAAGTAGCCCACCTGGGAAGGTCACACTTGATATATATCCAGAATGAGCTTTCAACAGAGTGTAGTCTGTTTTGGCTGGCAAGTGCTAATGAAACTCAAACCAAAGGCAGCCAGGCTTGGCCGGAGCTCTATAACTCACACTGATGCTGCAGTACATACATGCACGCACATGAGATTTGTGGTTCTTTCCTGATTAGTGCACTTCTCTGCATGATATGGTAATCCAGGAACTTGACACTTTTCTGAACAGGGATATGATATTTATATATATATATATATATATATATATATATATATTTATACAACATATGTTTGGGAATAAATTCATGGATAAAAAGTAGTATCTGAGACAGGTCATGGAGATATCACTATGGCCATGAAGATATCATTGATATCTCCATGTTCCTATACGTCATAGTGATATCTCCACGTTCCTATACGTCATTGAATTGAAACTGAAACTCTGTCACTGTACATTGCCCCGTCTCCTCTGTTTAAAACTTGTCCCCCAAACCCCCCCCACACACACACACCCCTACCTCTATTTGGTTGATCCTGCCAATTATTTTTTTCTAAAAATGTAATTTAAGCACTTATCTGGTTGATCCTGCCACTGTGATAGTCAGCGGAGCATATTACTTTCACTTTCCCCTTCCAATTAAGCGTGACCGAGCGGTTGTGAGGATCGACCCCTTTAGGACATTACAGAAGTATCATAATGAGCTCTGCACCCATTTAGTTAAAAAACTGTGCAATTCTGTTTTGATGCTAGAAATTGGTTACTATGTTCAGAAGATAGAGGTGAGTCGCAGTCATAGAAGTAGTGAGGAAAGCGCGAAGCGTGAAGCGTTATAGCACGAATCTTCACGAGTCCTCCTGCTTTAAGTGACGCCGTTGACTCACACTCTGTCTTCTGAACATAGTCGGCATTTCTCACAAAGTAAAACAGAATTGCACAGTTTTTAACTAAATGGGTGCAGAGCTCTTTATTATAAACTACTGTAATGTCCTAAGGGTCGATCTCACACCGCCGTCACGCTTACTTGAAGGGGGAAAGTGAAAGTAATATGCCCTGACTATCACAGTGGCAGGATCAACCAGATAAGTGCTTAAATTACATTTTAGAAAAATAATTGGCAGGATCAACCAAATAACATTATTTATATTTTGAAACTGGTAGAATCTACCATATATATGTTTTTATTTTGAGAACATTATCCCTTGTGTTCTGGGTTGTGGGTGTGTTTTGATTTGTGTTCAGGAGGGGTTCCATTACAATTCAGCCCAAACATATGTTTGTATAGCAGATGATGACATGGCTGAGTGAAGATGTCATATTTATCTTCACTGAGGCCAATGACATCAAAGATATCTCACAGTGGTGAAGCCACTGAGGAATCAGATGTCATTAGCCTCTCGTGAAGATAAATATGATATCTTCACTCAGGCCATGTCATATCCCCTATATATACACATACTGTATACCTGTATATGGGTGGGTGTGTGTGTGTGTGTGTGTGTGTGTATATATCCATGTGTGTTCTGTACGTATGTGTACCTCTTACAGTCTTTTTCCAAAACATGCCACCACCCTAGGTTATACTTTGGTGCTTTCTATTCAGTGCACATTCTCTAACACCTGTGCCTTCAGTTCAGTAATAAAAAACCTCAAATAATTTCAACATAGAACACTGCCATGAGGTTAGCTTAGTCTAATAAAGACCATGTAAACATGATCTATGATAGATGATGTATATTATTACTTGCAGCATCTGCATCCTTATCTCTTAACTGGTTATCACCAAAATGTATTAAAGTATTTATATTAAATATATTTTACCAGGTGAGCAAATGGAGTCCAAGATAGGGATTTTTTTCCAGGTGCAATCTGGAGTGAAAAATATATGTGAGAAATCAAGGGAAATAAGTGCAAACAATTTATATTTCAAAGCATGCAATACATATATATAAACATATATGACAGATAGCTATTTAATACAAATATGCAACACAGACAAAGTATAAGTTTACTGTATTTTAAATGTTGTCATTGTTATGGTTCTGTTAGTGACGTGCCCTGAGTGGTGTTGCAAAAAGGCATCCAAAAGAGCCAATAAACAAAACTTAATGAGGGCCGAATAAAGAAAATCTTGGTCATACAAGCAAATGGCACTGTGGGAAATTCATTATTTGGAGTTTATACTGTTTCTGGATGTTTAATCATCATGCAAATTATATAGGAAGGACAAACCAGAAAAGGGCATTCAGGAAACTAGGAATTTTTTTGAAGGGAAACATGCTGGACAATTGTTTCCCAGAGCCTCCTGGAGCAGTTAGTGACTTTTGAGGGGTGACAATGGAATGCAAGGCCAGTTAATGTTTGGGTAAGGGTCATGCGCAAGAGGGAGGTTCTTTTTTTTTCCGGTCAACAAGAAGAGCTTCTGTGGGAAGGGAGACACACTTAGGATGGGCTACACCTGCACCAGACAGTAATGGGGGTACTGGCCAGGAGAATGGACAGTGTAGTCAATGGGGATTTAAACAAGAGGATAAGGTGGAGGGGCAGGGGCAGGGAATCACCAAGGGCAGGAGGCAGAAACAAGGGATAGTTGATGGAAGGCAACCAGAGGAGGGAAGCACCAGGAGAGGAAACCCGGGGGGAAGGGTATAAGAAAGCATAGAGAGATAACTATCCTCACTTGTACTCATGCCAGTATGAGGAATACCCACAGAAAAAAAGAATTTAAGGGCTGGATATATAGCGGCTCTCACAGAGATCTGGTGGGGGAAGAAAATGTCTGGCATACTAGGATAAAGATACAGATTATCCCAAAGGGATACAATAGACAGGAAAGGGATTGGGGTGATTTTCTTTTTAAGGGAGGAGTCACTGTGGTGAAGATGGAGGACATCAGGAAGGCAAAACAGTTCCACAAAGTCCATCTGCATTGAGTTAGGGGAAAAGAGCAAAACAGCTCAACTTAGTAAAGCATGATGCCCAGCTGGTCAGGCAAATTATGACACCGGCCAAACTGGATGCAGTGAAGGTTCTGTGGGACTTCAGTCTCCACAACGGAGACTAGTGTCTTGAGAGGTCTAACGACAAGGCTGAGGCTAAGATCCTTTCCACCTTCAAGGACTGTTTCCTAGAACAGCATTTCTAACAAGGGACTAGATTCAAGGCCACCCCTTGTCCTTGTTCTCAGTGGTGGGGATGGGGTACTCTTCAATGTAAATATCAAGGAACTGGTGGGTGGGAGTGACCACAGTCAGACAAATGCCTCCCTGATTACAGGGAAGACAAGTCTGCTCACAAGGTTTTTTTTTTAACACTCGATGTGTAATAGCCACATAAACCACGAGAGCAAAGCTTGATTGGTTTATATGGGTATCAGAGATCAAGTAGGGTCTGTGGTGACACTATAGGATGGGAAAAGGTACATACTGGGTGGGCCAAGCAGTCCTTATCTGCCATCTAAATTCCATGTTTCTATGTTTCTGTCACCCACTGAGGATTTATTCAAAATGAGTGAACATACCGTTTCCTGCTCCCAGGTCGCCCCTGAAAACAGGCAGTTTGCCTAGTGGGCCTTTCCTGGTTACCAAAGAATTAAAAAAAAAATTAATTGTTATAATTACTGGTTATTGCTGATACTGTCATGCTGTCCTCCCTGCAACTTTCACATGGCTGCAGTAAAAATTTAAACATTAGCCACTCAACTTGTAATGCCCTCAACACTAGTTGCACCCCTAAATGCTTTATTTAATTAAAAACAATTATCTGATGTATCCTGCATTATTTTATTTTAATTTGGTGAAAAATAGTGTCAGTATATTTATGAGCAAAGCATGCAAAAATGAAAGCAAAGTTGAACATTGGAAAATCCCATAATACACAGTTTTGACATCACTACCATGTGTTTTAGGATTTTATGACTGCTGGGTTTAGGTTTTCATCAGCTGTTGGTCCCCTTGTGCTCCAAAGGATAAGCACAGGTCACACAACCTGAACTTTGCATCAGGAGTACAACGTGACTTGCATCCAGCAAAGTAGAATTTTAAAAAGTTTATTTAAGCAATAGGAGCAATTGAATCATCCGTGATTGCAGCCCATGGCGGACATCATCTGCAGGGGACTCTAGGATCACTCAAATATGAATAAGTTGCAGAAGACTCCATAATACAAAAAAAAATGGTATGAAGCAAGATGTCCTAATCAGGATCTGCCAAATGTGTATAGTAGGTGTGGAGTTGGGATTATGACTCTTCCCTTTAATAAAACAACTGCCCGAGAACAGTTTAGTGGTAATTTCATCTTGTGAAGCAGATGGCATTAGCCATTTGGCCAAATTCTGCTCCCAGTGTCATTCAGTCAAATTACCATCTTGTTGTTCACAAGTTTCCATCCATTAATTTCTCTTTTTACATCAGAGGAGTTGAGGTGAGGAACTTAAGGTTGAGGCCACCAGTACATTAGGATTTGGGGCTAACTAGAAAATCAGTGATATAGGCCTCTGAAACTCTTGTCATCACTTCCATGCCATATTTGTTTATTCATTTTATTTATTTCAAATTTTTTACCAAGAAATACTGAGTGAGATTAGCAGGGTTCTCCAAGAGTTTAAATAAAGGATATGGCATTTCTGCACTCAGATGACATGCAGAGTTCTAAGGGAGTCCAAGCGCATGTTGCCCAAAGAAAAGCTTGAGAGGTCACACCACATTTTGAATTTTGACACCGGAGTTTGATTATTGGCAAGTCTGGCAACATACCTTTTTTAGGAATGGCATGCATTGTAATGAAAGGCATAATGTGAGCTAACTGGGAAATAAACCCAGGTTCCAGAATACTATCCCAGATCTCAGCCACAGAGCTATTAGGTTCACATAACAACAGTCTGAGGTTCCAACCATCACTTACTTTCTCTGATTACAATCCTGCATCTAGGAACAATTGAGATAATTATTTATTTATATATTTCAAAGGTTTCACCAAGAAAGACATACTGAGCTGGTAACAGCTCATTTCCAGTTGCATCCTGGTGAATGGGGTGGGAGAGGATCACGAATAACAAATAGAACAGTATTTGCGTAGCAGGAAAACATAACTAAGAATCAAATAAGCATTGTATAACAAGCATCAACAAAGGTATTTAATCAAAATATGAACATTGGTATGGATATAGCTGGATGCAACCCTAGGACAACAGGAAGATGCAAATAAAGTGCAGATAATGCAGGCAGGTGGCAGAGAAGCTAACCAGTAGATATTCAAGAGGAGTCTATTTGAAGGGGTGGGGGATGGCGTTTGGCAGTAAGAGCTATGGCAAGGAGTAATATTTACAGGGGGAAGGAGACAAGTGGTGGGAGAGGTGAAGGTATTGAAAGGAGAGGAAAGAGGAATAGAGGGGGGTCAGGTGCAGTTGCAGGAGTGAAAAGAGAAATTGAGGAGGAGAGAGAGGAGAGGAGAGAAGAGGAGATAGAGCATTGGGAAGAGGCAGAGACGATGGAGAGGAGGAGAGAATTCCATAGTTTGGGGAAGAAGTAGAAGAAGGCAGCTTGGCCAGCTGAGGATGCCCTAGTAGGGAGTGCTAGGGAGCGGAAGCCAAAGGTATGAAGAATGTAGCAGGAAGGAGGGGGAGAGGAGAGAGGTGAGGTAAGAGAGGAGAGAGCCAAGCCAGAATTTAATGATAAAGGAG
Source organism: Neoceratodus forsteri (assembly GCA_016271365.2). NCBI lineage: Eukaryota > Metazoa > Chordata > Ceratodontiformes > Ceratodontidae > Neoceratodus > Neoceratodus forsteri. The sequence continues at coordinate 869,973,658 of CM028130.1, forward strand.
GTACAATCAAAGAGGTGCCTGGCTTCAAGGGAGGGAGGGAAGGGAGAGGCAGGTATAAAGGGTGCAATGGTGGTTGAGAGGTGGGCAATACAAATCAAAGTGGCAGAAGGAGTGAAAGAGGGAATGCAGCCTGGTCAGAGTGGACTGAGGAGCACCACAGTAGACAATGTCTCCATAGTCAAAAATGTGGAGAATCATTTGATGGACAATGGTTCTACGAGTCAGCAGGGGGATGCAACCATGGTTCCTGTATAATACATCTAGTTTAGGGTGTTGTTTTTTGTTGATGACATCCACATGCCCAGAAAAGTTGAAGTATCACTCGAGCCAGACTGCGAGGTACTTAAAGGTAGGAATGTCATCGATCATCCATCATGGGTGTGGAAGGAGGTTAGTAAGCTTAGAGAGTTTTTACATAGTGCCAAAGGTCATGGAGACCATTTTTTTGGCATTGAGGGACAATTGATTTGATCAGAACCAGAGCTGGATGTTGTCAAAGTCCATCTGGAGCTTAGCCATCAGACTGGGGGGGACCAGAGGCATAAAGAACTGTATGATCTGCATACTTATGGATGGATGCAGAGATGCAGGCAGTGGGGAGGTTGTTCAGATAAACTCAAGAGAGAATTGGGCCAAGGACAGAACCTTGGTGGATACCAGTAGAGGTAGGTAGTAGAGGGGATAAGGAATCTCTAATTCTAACCAATTGAGTCCTAGCATCAAGGTAGGAGTAGAACCAGTTAGTAGCAGATAGGGAGAGCCCTGCTGCTGTAAGTCTGTCAAGGAGAAGGGGGAGGGCTACAGTGTCAAAGGCTTTGGTCAAGTTGACAAAGATTGCACAGGTGGTAAGGCCCTGATCCAGGCTTGAAAGAATGGAGTCAGTAAGCCATAGGAGGGAGGAGGAGGAGGAGGAGAAGGAAGTGGAGTGGGATTTATGGAACCAGACTGGAAAGGGTTGAAGAAGGAGGACAAGTTAAGGAAGGGGGAGAGCTGAGAAAGCACTAGGTGCTCTTGAGGTTTAGCAAGGGTGGGGAGCAGGGAGATAGGGCAGTAACTGCCAAGACTTGTGGGGGTTGTGATGCTTGGCCAGCTGGTTATGATTGTTGCATGATATTTGTAATATAAAAATATAATATGTGAGCCTGTGCTTCCATGGGCCCCCCCACCCCAGGTTTCAGTGAAGCTACAGGATGTATTACACTGATCAGGAGATCTCTGTAATGTAATTAACTTCCTTAAGAAACTGCATTTTATGGCCTTTTTATGACCGCATGCCTTTGAAATTGGGAAACTAAAATATACATTTTATTACAGGACAGGACATCATTTAGCTGATTCCTGTTGGCTATATCGCACCTAGGTGACAGATTGCAAGGCTGTAAACCTCAAAGGAATTGGTGGATCAAAGACTCATAATTTGAGAAATGAGTTTTTGCTGATGTCACCTTATTTAATATACCTCCTGACAGGACATCATGTTTGTATTTTTTATATATTCTAAATGGAGGAGCTAGATGACTCACAGAAGGGGTGTGGAGAGAAAGAGTTAAACTAATACTTGTGCCTGAACTGTTTGAGATGTATATTATCTTTGGACTCTAGAGAGGCAGTTCTCTAATTACTGCACTTACAGGGGTAATACATTAGATAGAAAAGATCTAACTGTATGTTGGTAGGAGTTTGTTCTGTAGTTTTCCTTGTTTTTCTTTTATGTGATTGTGATGCTCTTTGATATATTGTTCTGTGTTTACATTTTTCATATTTTACCATCCTTTAGTAAAGTACCTTTTATGTAAAAGACTGCCTGAGTGTCTACTAGTTCTTTTTTTTTGCATGTGACGTATAGATGGTTAAGTCTGATGAAACTGTTCAAGAGCCTGATGGTGTTACTAAACTGGGAAAAGGTAAGAATATACCTAAGGTCTCTTATAGAGTTTTAAGGGTTCATTCTGGAAGCCTGGCTTGGTGCCCCTGGTGAAAGATTGTACCGCAGTCCCTGAAGAGAGTACGTATCTGAGCCTGTACTTAACATTGGGTATGCTAGCATAAGTTTTACAGTTTGAATCCCCCCAGAACTTGAGGCTAAAGGTGATTTGGACCCAAAAGCAGATAGGAGGGTTACCCTGTATGTTACCTGTTCACACTATTGCACTCCGAGGTTGGCACCGTGGGAGCAGAGGGCCTGACCTGCTGAGTGCGTTTGTGACAGGGGTTGCCTCATTTGGGAAGGAGTACAATGGTAGCATGTTTCCATGCATCAAGGACAGAGGCAAGGGAGAAGGAGAGGTTTAGAAGGGAGGAGGATGATAGAGCAATAGCTGGGGCAGAGAGATGGAGGAGTTTAGGTTCATGCCCATCAAGGCTCATGCCCTTGAGAGGATTTAGGGCTAGGAGGGACTTGAGAGTGTCAGCAGGAGAGAAGGAGAAGGAGAAAGGAGGAGATGGGGAGGATTGGTGGGGGGAGGGAATGGGGAGGTCTGAGAGGGATGGAGCAGAGAAGGGAGGAGGCACAGGTGGTGAAGAAAGCATTGAACTCTGAGGCAGCAGAGAGGGGTCCGAAATGGTTACATCACTTACTTTGAGGACCAGGATGGAGGATTGGGTTAATAAATAATTATTGGTGCAGCTAGGCAATGTCTAATGCTGCACCAATAGCAGTGGATAATACCTCACTAATAGCAGTGGCTAATACTGCAACAATAGCAGTGGCTAATACTGCAGTATTCACAGTGGTTAATACTGAACCAATAGCAGTGACTAATTCTACAACAGCAGTGGATAGTACTGCAACAATATCAGTGATAGTACTGCACTAATCACAGTGGTCAATACTGTAACAGTAGTAGTGGCTAATACTGCACCAATAGCAGTGGCTAACAGTGCAACAATAGCAGTGGGTAATACTGCACCAACAGCAGTGGCAAATAATGCAACTATAGCAGTGGCTACTACTGCACCATTTGCAGTGGCTAATACTGCAACAATAGCAGTAGGTAATACTGCACCAGTAGCAGTGGTCATACTGCAACAAAAGGCAGTGACTAATACTGCACCAACAGCAGTGCAACAATAGCAGTGGCTAATGCTGTAGTAATACCAGTGGCTAATACTATAAGAATACCAGTGGCTAAGACTGCAACAATAGCAGTGGCTAATACTGCATCAGTAGCAGTGACTAATGCTGCACCAATAGCAGTAGCCAATTCTGCACCAATAGCAGAGGCTAATAGTACAGCAACACCACTGGCTAGTGGCTAATTCCACACCAATAGCGTTCACTAATTTTGCACCAATAACAGTGACTAATACTGCAATAATAGCACTGCTATTGTTGCATAAGTAGACAATATGAATGGTCTAGAATTAGCCACTGCTATTGGTGCAGTAGTAACCGCTATGACTGGTGCAGTATCAGCCACTGGTATTGTTGCTGTATTATCCATTGCTATTATTGCAGTATTAGTCACTGATATTGGTGCACAATTAGTTAATCAGTGGTCCCAGATGCATCACTGTCACATGAGACAGAAGGCATTGTAGGAAAAAGAGCAATAAACCATGCTAACATGAAGATCCCCAAAGGCCAAAAAACTAGTAGGCAAATTTAGAAAAAAAACTCCTAATAGTAAACAAATGGAAGGACACACCAGAACTACACACAGAGCAAAACACTCTGCAAAACATGGGCAGGATTTTTGAACCCTGGTGCAATGCTTGAGTCTAGCCCTGTACCACCACTCCTAGGTTCTGCCCGTGTGCTGAACAATTCGCTGCAACTGCACCTGATTTTCTGATCTCGGATGCAGTTGCGACAGTTTCCATGAGTTACAGCAGCTTGTGTATACAGTATGCCTGCAGTGACTGTTCAGTCAGCTGCTGGTCGTGGTGGTGAGAGGAGGGCTGTGCTGGTCACCGGCTGGGGGTTCTGGCTGGGGAAATGTGGGTGGGGAGGTCCACTAGACCACCAGTAATAGATTTTTGTACACATTTTGATATACGGGCATGTCGGGGGTGGGGGGCTGCTAGACCACCAGGTATTTTTTTTTTCAACTCTGTCACTCTCTTGGATGGGGCATCTCTTGGAGGTACCCACACAACAGACACCACTACCTCCTGCCTGAAGCCTCTCTCTTCCCAGGACCCCCCACCAGAACCCACCAGCCCACTGGATCACCCCCCAAGGGAGAGTTCGCTCCACCTAATTGGCAGCCTTCCTGATATTAGAACGTCAGTCCAGTGGACAGCCAGGGGGACCAGTAGGGAGATGGCTTGGCACTGGGGATGTGGGTGCTGTCCCTGGAGCCCTTGTCACCTCTCTATTCAGAGAGTTTTTCTCCTTTTGTTTCCAGGAGCATGGACGTGCAATGATGTCCACCTGACGTCCGCCGATGCTCCTCCCCAGCAATGTGGCACCGCAATCCTGGTACTGCTCCCGGTCTCCACCAGGGGCTACACAGGAGTGGCACAAGTCCTGATCCATCCCCTGGGAAGGGAGAGCAGTCCTCAGGATGCTCAATCCCTTCCATCCCCTGCCGACCCCCCGATGACTCGAATCCATTCCTGAACCCGAGTTGCCTGCATGGCACGAGGTGTGGCATCCAGCGCCTCAACCCTCAGTGCCACCAGGCCATGCATAGACCACCAGGCAAAGTTTATTTATACTGTTTCATATACTGGCATGTCAGGGGGATGCGGCACATGTGAGGGAGGGCACCGATTGTTTATTTATTTAATGGGTAAACACACTGGAAATTAATTTCTTTTACAGGTGCAATCTGGAATCATATACAGACAGTACAACAGAAACAACATTTTCAAAAAAGCAGACACACGTATACATAGGAATATTCATTCCACATCTTAGTAAAATATAAAAAGTTAATTTAAAAACATACACAATCAGACATATTATTGTAATGATATAGCAAAGTGCCTGAAAAGGATTTATAACTTACTGACTTCCTAATCTTGGGTGGTATTTCGTTCCAGATACTGGATGCTACATAAGCAAAAGCATGCTGCCAACTAGATGTGCACATCAAGGGAAATCTTAAGGCAGTACCATCATTCAAGAATCTTGAACAATAATTTGAGTTACAGATTTGTAGATGTCTACATAAACTAGATGGGGTACCTGTCCTTTTAATTCTGTGTATAAACCTGGCCATCAAAAGTTTGAAAAACAAGGGGGCTGGCAACCAGCCCAATTGTTTTAGAACCTAACAGTGGTGCAGTTTATATGGCGGAAGCAACGCGAACTTCCCAGTTTGTCTGTATCAGTGATGACTTCTTTGATAACATACAAACTGAGACATTATCAGTTATAAGAGCTGCATAATCAACAATTGGGATTAGGCACTGATTTGCTATACCTAATCTGGAATCAGAAGTCAAAAAGTTATGCAGCCTATATAATAGAGCAGCTTTAGTATGATTTTTGATGTTATTTTTTCTAAATGGGCTCCATAGCTCAAGGATGCATCTAATGTAACTCCCAGGTACTGAAAAGTGGAATCATTTTCAAACATTGTGCCATCCAGTGTAGCAACCTGAAGACTATGCTCACTATCCCAGAGTCTAACTGCCATACCAAAGGTCATTGTTTTGGTCTTTGCTTTAAGTACCATTGTGTTGTTTAACAGCCATTCCTGTAAGATACACATTTCCCTTGTTAGTGTCCTATTTAAATCATTAATAGTTAGATCATGTGTATAAATTACAGCGTCATCCGCGTACAATGTGCATCCCTAACAACTGTGGATATTGTATCAAAAAATAAAGCAAACAAAATGTGTCCTAGTATGGAACCCTGTGGGACTCCGTACTTTACCAAAGTCTTGTCAGAGATGCAACCACCATACTTCACCATCTGGTACCTTTCAGTGAGATGATCGGCAACCTCCCCCCCCCCCCAAATGCTGACTGACCCACACCCAAGGAATTTAATCTTTTAAGCAAAAGTCCATGATCAACTAGGTCAAATGCCTTACTCAAGTACATAAACGCAGCCCCAATCAGGCATCCTTTTTCAATGCCCTCAAGGACTGCGCTCATGAACTCAACCAAGGCAGCCTCTGTTCCATGTCCCTTCCTAAACTCATACTGGTTTTTTGATAACAAACCATGTTTTTTTGACAAATTAAATAAGCTGTCCATAGACATTGTTTTCTTGAACCTTCAAGACAGCCGACAAAATGGATATTGGTCTGTAATTTCCAAAATCGTTAAAAGAACCTGATTTATGAGTATGTGCTACCAAAAAGTATTTCCATATGTCAGGCACTTGACCCACTGAAAAAAATAGATTAAATATAATACTAATTGGGTAGGCCAATTCAACAGATGTATCTCTTAATAAATTTGTAAGTAAATAATGGGTGTCCAATCCCAGAGGCTCTGGGTGCCATTACAGTTCAAGCAGGGCATAACAATAGGACAACAAACATTAAATATTAACATATGGAGTCTCTATAAAATCAGAATTAAAATTAAGATTTTAAAATGAAGTTAAAAACAGTATTGGAAAGCTTGTTAAAACAGATAGATCTTTAGGCCCCCCCCCCCATAAAAACCTCCACCATTTGGGCCTCCCTTAGAGATCTTGGCAGTGAATTCCAGAGAGCCTGGCTGGCCACCTCAAAGGAGCGATCCTCCGAGATCTTTAGTCTGGCCCTCAGAATTGCCAGGAGGCTCTTGGTGGAGGAGCAGAGGGAATGCACCAGGATGGTTGGAGTTAGGAGGTCTGACAGGTATCCAGGGCCCAGTCCATATACGGCCTTATAGGTGAGCAGGCCCACCTTATAAAGATGATCCTCCACCTGACTGGCAGCCAGTGCAGGTCTCGCAGGACTGATGTCACATGGCAGGTTTTTGGCAGACCCGCTAGCAGCCTGGCCACTGCATTCTGCACTAGCTGCAGTCGGAGGAGGGTCCCTCCACTGACTCCGAGGTACAGAGCATTACAGTAGTCCAACCTGGAAGTCACAAAGATGTCTACTTGTGAAGGCAGGTCCTCAGGTGGAATCAGGGATTTAATTTGGGTGACATTCCTTAGATAGTAAAACCCACTGTTGACAACAGATGACACCTGGGTTTCCAGAGTCAATCTGTCATTGAGGATGATACCCATATTTTTTTACCCTGAAGGAGGCCATCAACGGGGTGGAACCCAGAACCAGGCCTGTTACCACTCCAGAGGCCTTCCCACCATGCCAATGACCAGCTCAATCACCAGCCCTTCCATCTTGTCAGGGTTCAGTCTCAGCCAATCTGAGGACATCCAGTCCTGAATCTCGGCCAGAGATTTATTCCGCACTTCAATGACATTTCCAGTTCCATTGGTAAATGACATATACAGCTGGGTGTCATCTGCATAACAGTGAAAACCCAGACTGTAGTGTCCAATGACCTCCCCAGGAGCAGCATGTACACCATGAACAACATCGGCGAAAGGATTCAGCCCTGAGGTACTCCACACGACAGGGGCATCAAGGAGGAGGAAAAATTCCCCATCAGTACTCTTTGGCTCCTGTCAGAGAGATAGGACTCAAATCATTTGATGACTGTTCTAATGAGTCTACAATGCACTCTAAGGTGATCCAATAGCACAATGTGGTCAATGGTGTCAAATGCTGAGGAGAGATCAAGCATAATGAGAATTGACCATTCTCCTCTATCCTTCACCCTAAGGAGGTTATTCTGCACCTGAACTAATGCCAATTCTGTGCTATGCCTGACTCTGAAACTGGACTTGAATGGCTCATAGATGTCAAAAGCCACGAAGTGCACCTCAAGTTGCAGAGCCACTATTTCTCAACAACCTTCCCTAAGAATGGGAGGTTGGAGATAGGTCCATAAGTCACCAGGACAGCAGGGTCGAGCAATGGTTTCTTCAGAAGGGGTCTCACCAGTGCCTTCTTCAAGATGCTGGGGAAGCACCCCTTTGAGAGTGAACACTGGACTATCCTGGTGAACACTGGACCAATGGTTCTGACCCCTCTCACTAGGACATGGGTCAGGCCAGGATCCAGCTCACAACAAGTAGGTCGCAGCTTCAAAATCATTTGGGCAACAAGTGGGCCACAGCTTCGAAAACTGTGGGCCTAGCTGTCAAACCCCCAATTTATCTGGTTTTATTTGCCTCAATAATTTCAACACTTCCTTCCTTGTAATAGCTTTTAAGTAAATTTTTGGTCTTTCCATTATTCCACCAGTGCATGCCTCAGGGTGATAGTTCCTAGCATCCTTTCAATAGGAATCCAAATTGGTGAACATTTTATTGAATTCATTAGCTATGACAAGTGGACATGAGATTGTTTCATCTCCCCTCTTCATAGTCCTGTCTTTTTCATGAATCGGATTTATGAGACTGTTTATGGTTTTCCAAAACTTTCTATTGTCTCTTAGGCCCTCTGTTTGCTGCCTTTTTTGGGTAATCCATCTTTACCAATTTTATTCATAATTTACATTTATTCCTTAAACATCGATAATTTTGTAACTTACTGTAACTGCTGTGTTATGTTGTTTGTAACATTTCTAATAACAATTCTGATTGTGGTGCAAGTGGTCAAACCCTCCCAGAGGGTGGTATTCTAAGTATGCTTAGAACAGCCCTGCTGGTCTAAGGGTACTTAAAAGTTCACCCTCTGGGAGGGTTTTGGGAATCCTGATTTAGGGGTTGTGGCAGCTTGCATCTGCTGCATGCCCCCCTGCACTATGCCCCAGCCTATTTTGTGGTGCACGGGTGACACAAGCCCCGTTTGGTGCAGGTAGCCTGTGGTTGATGCAGGCTGCCTTTGAGACTTGCTCCCAGTGCATCTTTCGGTGCAAGGGGCATTTTGTGCTATTCTTTGTGGTGCAAGCCCCTTGTGCCATGTCGAGAGCGATGAGAATTGGACCCTGGAAATCACTGTATTTGTTTTCAGATCTAAGCTTCTCCACCAGAAGTTGGCACAAATTTATGCAGGAAACACTGGCTTTTGGGAACTTGATGTTGTGAACACTTGGCAACTGCTGGCCAAGATACTGGTTACTTTTGCTGGGAAATCCTATCTTTCTGGCGATCCTGCAGACAGATAGAAGAAGTCCTTATGGAGTTAGGCTATTTGTAGGTGGTATCAGAGTCAGATAGGGAAGTGATACTTGTTTATTAAATGATCATGACTAGTATCACTACAGTATCTATGTAACTATGTTTCCGGGGACCTGGACTCTTGTCTGCCTCAGTAACTAACAATATTTGACTTCCATAGCGCTTAAAATGTGGCTGTATTCTGTTGAGTTTTTCTCTCAGGGCCAAAATGACTGTAACCAAGCAGAGCATGTCCTCATTGGAGAGGGGACCATAGTTATACATTTAGTATTTGTACCAGGCCCATAATGCACATACGTTACTGCATATTGTCTATATCATTGGGCTTTACACTCCTATATACAGGGCATGGCTCTGGTCACTGGTACAATTTCTATCTTGTGAACTTTATAGGTCAAACCTGATAAAGTTCTATTAAGTTCTATCTGGTTTTACCAGGTAGAACTGTGCTTTAAGCCACACAGTACAATATACAAAGGTTCTACCTGGTTCAAATCACGCAGTACATCATAAACCCTTACAATATCCTAATCCACCCCATCAATTACCAGAAATAAGTTTTGGGAGGCACAGTATAGCAACATTGTGTGCCCTCATCCTCTATCCCTCCTCCTCTGTGTCCCAGGGAGAAGGTTCAACTTTCCATCAATATGTGACTGTGATCCTCCCATCACTGCTTTTAAGTTCCCAGTGTGGCTGCTAAACAACAAAAACATCTTTTGGCCAAGTCTTCAAGGGGTGCAGCTACATGTGCCCCCTTCATTTATTCTCCCTGCCCTAATTATCCAAACTAGGTTAGCCTAATGTCACCCATTTGTGTGGGGAAGAAGATGCACAGTATCCAGTCTGAGACTGCTGTTTCCATATGCCATGCTGAGTGTGACAATGCAGCCCAAAGTGGGATTTGTGTAAGAGTGTCCAGTAGAAAACTTCCTTGCCATCACTCACATTCAGGAAGCATGGCACACAGAAACGGAGGTTGGATGCTGGTTACCTTGCTTTTCTTCCCCTTCCACATAATGGTACACATCAATCTAGCCTGGTATGGACAGTTATGGTGGGGAGAACAAAGTATGGGGGCACACACAGCTGTGGCCCCAGAAGATGGGACCAAACTATTTCTTTTGTTGTCCAGTGGCTCCAGTAAGTGGGAAGGGAACCATAAGGCAATGACAGGGAGGACCATACAGACTGGATCAAGTTATTGGCACTAAATAAGTACTAGTCCATTGTGGCACCGTTGTTGCAATTCATTATTTATAGACAGAGTGAACCAAAGTCTGCACAAAACAGCGGGAAGTTTGTGAGTGTTCTCACTCATACAAACAGCTGGAGTTCAACCTTTTTTGGAGTTAAGCTTGTACCAAACGTACAGCCCTAATACAGGGAGTTTTATAGTTTAGATACAATTTACTGTTTCTCTTGCTTTTGTTTTTGATTTTTGCTCTAGAGTGCTCCACTAGAGTTGGACATTTTTGTACAAGGGCTTAGACTCTTAAGGGTCTGAGTGCCCCTTCTCCTTCTTTTGGGTATTATTGTCAATTTTTCCCCGAACTCTATGGTGCTATAAGACTATTTGAGATATTAATTTGTCACATGTTTAGTAGTTTTCTTGCCCTGCAGGTGTTACTCGACTGCATGAAGTGCAAATTCTAGTTTAAAGTTGCCTGTTATAATGCTATGTTGTACTTTCGCTTTGCTTATTATATGATTGAATCTTTCATAAAAACTGATAAAATATAAATAAAAAAAGAAAAATGCTTTAAACTACAAACTAACAACTTTCCACTTTTAAAAATGAATACAATTTTCTGTCTGCTGTTTTGGACACTACTGGCTCTTTGTCTTTTTCTTACTACTGCAGCAAACTATCCCAAATATGGTAGTGTCAGACAGCAAAGCACACTGTCACTTGTTAATATTACTACACGCTTTCATTTTCATACAGGACAAACTACCAGTAGAGCTAAAGCCCTGTTTACAATGTCGGCCTGTGCTGGGCTACTGTTTACATGTAATACAAACTACAGACAAACAATTATTAATATTTAACAAGTTTTAAAATTAAACTAAATCAGTCTCGTATGTTGCACTGGCATTAGACTGAAAGTTCACACTGGATAGCTGAATTGAAGGTCTTTGAGGAGGCAGGCAGCAAGTGTAAATCTGGTTGAATGGTGTTCCAGTACCTCGCTGCTCCACACCAGAACATCTGTTAACCATAAGAGATGTTTATCTTCAGCTCACTATAGTTCATCAGCTTTAAATCCTGTGATCAATATTTATGCTGTGGTTTTATTAATTGTTCTGTTAGGTGCAAAGGTTTGTCTAACTTTAACATACAGTACTAACTATTATGGCCAAACATATTTTGTTTCGTCTTAAATCTAATGGATCCCAGTGCAGGCCTTGGTAAAGTACATAATACAATGATGAGTGTCAGACCTTCACAGTAGGGCAAATCTAGCCAACCTGTTATGCACTATCTCTACCATATGCAAAATGCTTTGGCTGGTGATTCTGTAAATTAAACATCCATAATTTAGAACTCAAGTAATTAGCATTAAATTAATCATATTTGTTTAGGGATTGTAAATGCTGTGCATAATCACTAAGCAGGTTTTTCATACAATACAGAAGTTTAAAATAGAATGCAATGGTCACGTTTCGCTCTACAAAAATTAACAAATGCTTATTACCCTTTGTTCTTCTTCTTTGCCCTCTTTTTTTTCTGCAGGCCTTATGTTGAATTAGTGAACATTCTGCTGACTTGTGGAGAAGGTGTTAAGGATGCTATCACGAAAAGTATCCGGATGCAGTGTGAACAGAACTGGGGAGCTTTATGTGACAGCCTGAGTTTCTGCTCTGGTGATCACAGAGCAGCCATGACACCATCTCCTGAGAAAAAACCTGGCGATGCCAACAAGGGTCTGGGGAGCCAAGGGGAAGCAGGGGCCCAGCCTGACACTGAAAGGGAAAATGCTAAGAATTCCAAAGCAGAGAAGGAGAAAAGTGCGAGAGCCCACTCAAATGCTCACACTCGTGTCAGAGCTCCTGGTCAAGCTTCAAAACGTGCAACTGGGGACACAGAAAGTGGCACTGATGAAGACTCGGAGGTTTCAGATATCCGAAGGTGAAAAAAACCCTGGCCTGCAGAACTTTCTGTTAATAAAAACCCATTTCCTTACCTATGGACATTCCAAAACATTTATCGTAAACAGGGGTATGTGCAGTATTCAGAGTATTTTGGGATTTCTATTTACAGCCCCTAAAACTGGGAAGAAAGGCAAGGGAGCACATGTCCCCTTCCCCCTTTCCTTAAAGACACTTTAGCTTTAAAATATCTCCTTAAACATGCTTAATAAAGACAACACAGTTCTGACTACACTCTCCAATAGCACTACTGTTTGAGCCCACAAGTTCTTTTTTACCAGTTTCCCTAACAGACAGACAAATTTGACCTGGAGATTGCATTTCGCTGGTGTGTCAGACTCACGGAGTGGGCTTCTGAATGCCTGGATGTGTTTTGGGTAGCTAAGCACAGAGCTCTGAACAGGCTGTGCCCAGCTATTAAAAATGTGTTTCTGTGCACTTAATGATACATTTAGTGGTTGTGGGGTTATACACACAAGATTCATGCCAAGAATGTCTGTCATTTAAGCAGGCAGGAAAAAATGTCTCCCTAGTGCCAGGCATCTCTTCACTTTCTCATTTACAGTTTATTTACCGCTTAGTTCTAGAATATTTTTTTTTTAATTCAGCTGTCATACACAACTATATTTAAAGGTATTGGGCAGCAACTGCTTACAATTTTGGGTCTTTTTCTCTTGTCTGAAAGGCAGGAAAAATAAACTACAGTATTCTACCCCAAATTATTTTAAGATTATACCTGGCATTAAAATCATAAATATAGCCAACAAACCCATAATAATAACTGAACAATACTCTTTCTTCCCAAGAAAGCAACTGTAGACCAAATGGCTTACAAAGTTGCTTCCAAACAAGGGCATGTGAGCTCCACCAGTAGTGCATATTGGAGATAGGATAAATAGATTATTAAATGGACAGCCATGAGTAACAAGGCTATAATTCCATCGAGGGATTCAAGAGTGAAGTGTGAGAGGTTCCATGATGTCACTAGAACCCTAAGATGGAGTTACAACCTTATTACTGATGGCTTTCCCTTTGCTATTTTTTTCTAATATATGATCAGTCACTTTTCACCTCAATGACTGTTTTGCTGCATGGTTATAAGCAGTAACTAAAACTCGGATGTGCAGACATTGTTTTTCAAACTGCATTTTTTGAGCAACCTCTTTGGAGACTGCTGCTCTAGTTAGAGGGCCATTTACTTTTAAACATTCCCTTTGTATTAATTTCACACTTGACGGACACTGATTTGTTTTCATAATACTGTTGATTTGACATTATCAACTCAACAGTATTATGAAAAAGAATCTTAGAATTAATGGTGCTATGGGTTTCAAGTGTCACTCTTTCTCTAAGGGGAAAAAAATAAGCCATTCATTAGGAATAAGACACAATGAGGTGAGGTTTATGGGCTGATAAGAACACACCCCAGTTGTGTAATGAGGCATGAGGTGCTTGTGCTGAGTGCCTTTATCACCTAGGTGTGCTGTTATCAGCCCATAAACCAGACATTGAAGTGTCTTATTCTGTCTATAAAATGGGTAAAAAACTTTCAACATACAGTATCAACACATTTTACTAAATAGAAGTTTTAGTTCACAAAAAAAGAAATAAACTAACAAAGGTGCTAAATAGTCCTAGTAGCCCATAGTCTGTAATGGTGATTTAATGGTGTGCTCCTGGTCGAGCCACTAGAGGGCAGTGGTGCTAGTGTGAATGTGATGCTGCTTCAGCGCCCCACCCCAACTCATGCTCGAGATTCTATTCACTTATTTTGGCAATTTTTGTGTGCTGCCAGCCTGTTCATTGGTCTATGTGTACATTTTGAAGGGAAAGAGGATGCATGAAAAGCTGTCAACATTTACAGCCGACCGCTGAGTGAGCCACCTGCTGAGTGACTGACTTCCAGTTGTGTGGTCAGTTTTTGAAGATCGTGGTCAGCTTTCAAGTGTAGGCTTGTGAACTGGGGGCAGACTTTCTTTTGTTTGCAGAAAAAAAATCCTAACATGAGGGCGTGGTGTCAATATGTCCAGAGTTTCAGATATAGAGGTGGGCGAGTTGCATGGCTGCTGGGGGGGGGGTCTGGTAAGGTATGAGTACACAGCAAACTCAGTGGCTTTGTATTGCAGGTCTATAAGTATGAACTGCACAAGGACATATGAAAACTGGTTAGTTGTTGCAGAAAATGTTTTTATAAATGTGGTATGTGTGTATTAATTTTGGGGTGGGGTGAGTATTTATTAAGATGCCTCTAAATGTTTATTATTGTGTTAGGGCAAGTAGTCAGTACTGGGTATTTTGTCATCACTAACATGGATGCCAGAACATTATTTTTGGGAGGCATGGATCTCTGGCTGTGATGCTGTCCTTGTGGCCATTGACTAGTACTAGTCTCTATATTATGCACTGATATAGAGCACAGCAAAATATGCATAATATGCCTTTTAGCCAATTAAAAGCCACAACATTTTCTACCCATTTTATAAACGATTGTAAATATCTGCCCAAATACAACTAATTAGCACTGTGGATTTACCTGCATCTCACAACCTCTTAAAACTACAAAAGGGCTTCATGAGCAGTTCCACCAAGCTGCATCGACAGTAAATTTGTCAGTTGGTATTAGAGCGCTGACAGTCGGTATTGTGCCATCAATCGAACAAAGTGTTTTTTGCAGGGGAGTCTGCCCCCACACCCTCTGCATTTTAAGAAAATCTACTCTGAGTTGGAGTTGTTTCAGGGAGTGTGCGAAATCACTGGAGAAAGCAGTGTCAGTGTACCATGGACTATTACAGCGAACTGCCGATTTTGTCGCTGTAATGGTCTTCATGATATTTCCATTGCTGTTTCAACAGTATACGCATGAGCAGCATTTGAAAAAGTAGAATGGTCCACTCTTCCAACAGAGGTGTCTATTTCTTTTACATATTATAAGAGTTATTTTTTAAACTTATTTTTTGGTGTCATCAAACAGTTTGATACATAGATGCATAGATACATACACAGTGTCGGCAGATAAGGGCCTATGGCCCACCCAGTCTGCACATTTGAGCTTGTAAGTTCAGTTTATGTTTTCCAAGAAGTCTGTTACCCCTTACCCCTGACCTCCAGAATTCCTTTATGTCTATCCCATGCATTCTTAAATCCCGTGATTGTTTCAGCCCCCACCACTTCCTCTGGCAGGGTGTTCCACTTAGTCCACCACCCGTTCTGTGAAGAAATTCTTCCTCCACGTTTCCTC
This sequence comes from Neoceratodus forsteri, assembly GCA_016271365.2. Classification (NCBI taxonomy): domain Eukaryota; kingdom Metazoa; phylum Chordata; order Ceratodontiformes; family Ceratodontidae; genus Neoceratodus; species Neoceratodus forsteri. Next base: position 869,989,140 of record CM028130.1, read on the forward strand.
TGAATCGTCCTCCCTCAACTTCATCCCATGCCCTCTAGTCCTGGAACATCTTTTCGCTTAAAATAGTGTATTCCTGCACCCTGTTCCTCCCTGTAAGATACTTGTATGTCTCTATCATATCCCTCCTCTCCTCCAGGGAGTACATGTTCAGTTCCTTCAACCTGTCCTCATAGGACTTGTGATGCAATCCATGCACCATCTTTGTTGCCCTCCTCTGAACCTTCTCTACCCTGTCTATGTCCTTACATAGGTAAGGTCTCCAGAAATGTACAGTGTACTCCAGGTGGGGCCTCACTAGTGTCTTGTATAGTGGAATTATGACCTCCCTTTTCCTGCTAGTGACGCCCCTGCCTATGCATCCCAGCATCCTATTTGCTTTACCTGCTGCCTTGTCACACTGTTTCCCTGCCTTGAGGTCATCAGAGATGATAACCCCAAGATCCCTTTCCTGCTTGGTGCATGCTATATCCTCAGCCCCAACTGATATATTGTGCCAGGGTTTTGTGCCCCATATGCATTATCTTGCACTTCCTTGCATTGAATTTCAACTGCCAAATCCCTGACCATTCTTCAAGTTTCTGCAGGTCCCTTCTCATTCTGTTTACACCTCTGGTGTGTCTACTCTGTTACAGAGCTTTGTGTCATCAACAAACAGTGAAATTCTGCCTTCTAGGTCCTGCTAATGTCACTGATGAAGATGTTGAATAGGACCGGTCCCAGCACTGATCCCTGTGGTACCCCACTGGTCACTCTTCCCTCTGTGGAGTGACAGCCATTTACCACCACCCTCTGTGTCCTGCCGCCCAGCCAGTTACCTAACCACCACACTACTGTCCTGCCCACACCCATATTCCTCAGTTTGTGCAATAGTCTTCTATGTGGCACAGTGTCAAAGGCCTTGCTGAAGTCCAGATAGACCATGTCCACTGCACTCCCCTGATCCACCTCCCTAGTCACCCAGTCAAAAAATTCAATGAGGTTGGTCTGACATGACCTCCCCCTGGTGAAACCATGCTGCCTTAGGTCCTGTAGTCCATTGACAACCAGATGTTCCACCAATTTCTCCTTCAGTAGTGCTTCCATGATCTTCCCCACTACCGAGGTGAGGCTGACTGGTCTGTAGTTCCCTGCTTCCTCTTTGTTCCCACTTTTGTATAAGGGGACTACATCTGCTGTCCTCCATGTTGATGATTTCTAATCCACTTATATGGAGACCAGAGTGTCTCTTCTGCCTGTAAGAGTGTTGTCTGTTGCATTCCTATGTTGCCAGAACAGGTTTGCTCACCCTAAGAATGTGCAAGTAGACTCTCTTACAGGCATGAGAGACGCGTAGCCATATAAATGTACAAACAATTTCCTTAGACTTACATGACAGAGGCCTAATGATTTCATCGGAGTCAGTAGAAGATTATCAGAGTCTTTACTGTATTATCAGAGTAAGTAGGATATATCAGAGTGCGTATGATATCCTTGTCTGTACAGTATTATAAATCACTAACCGGTTATCAGCCAATCAAAGCACAGAGCCACTGTACCTGTTATCCTGTGTATAGAGTGTTCTTGTGTGAGTTTGTTGGGAGGGAGCACTCCACTTCAACACCAGGGGGAGGATGGCATAATAAAACTAAGGAAAAAGACTCCACTTATATATTACTTGAGCTAAGCCCGAGTGATTTATAGTAAGATAGCAGGGCCTCTGAGGGGGTGTGTCTTATGGTGTAAGAGACTCCTTTCATGAGGTTTGGGCACATAGAAGTGCTTTGAGGTCCTCTCAACCAAAACTCACACTCTGAGTCTCTATACTATAACAGACATCCCTCTGAGGTCCTATTGACGTATGTTATTGGAGTCTATACATCATAGAACCCTCTCTGTTAGTTCACATAGTTGGATCATGATAGCAGCTAAGTCCTTGAACAACATTGTGTTAAGACTGCCAAGGCCTTGGCTTCTAGGAGACCAATCTAACCTTGTTTATGAGACATTATAGATAATAAGAGCAGGTGAACTACTTTGGGAAACACAATCAACTTATCAGGGGTTTGTTCAAATTTCATATAATTGAGAACCTTCTGGCCTAATATGGGTTGCACTGTTTGAAATGCAAATGACCCAACTTACATGTAAATATGAACTCTGAGAAAATAGTGCCATCTCGCATGTTCTTTGGATAAGAGAACTACTGATGAATGGTAAGGGATTCTGGTATCCAAAGGATAAAGGAGGCAACACTCATGAAAAATGCTGAGATGATTTGGCATCTACAGTAATATTTTATAAATCATATAAAGGGAAAACCTTAATACATGTCAAAAACTAAATAAATCAGGTTATTTAAAAAAAAAACTCCTCCTCTTGGAAAAGTGAAACAACAAACTTTTTCAAACTTTATGTTTCAGGACCTCTTGTGGTTGCAAGAGGTTCTGGCATGCGTGATCAGTTGAACCATGGCTAATGATTTATAGTGATGTATGTCATTTGTCAGGTGCATGCAAATTATAGGGAAATTAGAGGTCTGGGAAAGGTTTGGGAACAAAAACTTATCTTGAACATTCTGTTTTTCAGATTCAGGCCATTTCAAATCTGAAACCACTAAAGAGTCTTAGATTATGCTAAATATTCAGTCTGTCTTTAGGGTAGCAAAGAAGGGGGTGTCACACCCACAAGCCACCTGGTGAACGATTTTCTTACCTCTTGTTCCTAGATTTATAGACATGAGAGCTGTCATGTCATGATGATGGTACTTTCCCATAGTGTTCAATGGAGAAAAGCAACAGAAGTGCAGGAACTCTAAAAACAGTTTTGTTATAAGTGGTGGAACTGAGTCCCTGTGGCATCCCTGATGCTCTATATGAAATTTTGTCTTCTGTTATCAGATCCTCCAGAACAGTTTATGCTGTTATGATCCAAATTGATATAATCGCTTAGCAGGACAGCAGGAATATTTTTGCATTTCCAGGAATTTCATACACCTCGGCACTAGCGCCATGATCACAGCTGGTTGTGTGGTGTGTTAGGTGATAGTGCATCATTGTTTAAAAATGTTTAATATAATCTGCGAAATGGCACCTGTGTTCTGCTAACAGTGGAGTCATTAGTTCTTTTGGATTGAACCAAAACAAAATATGGATTTGTCAGAAGATGCCAGCAAAATTTTAATTGCTTCTGCTTTCAGGTGTGGAAGTATTTTTAAATGGTTCAGGGTAAAAAAAACAAAACATTACTTTTCTATATGCTGTGACTCCCAAAATACACTCTGTTGCTGCATGTATGTATTTCATAATGCTGTACTTGAACCACTGCATATTGCATGGTGGGTTGGGTTTTGTTAATTTCTGTCAGAAGCCACTGACCTTCTTTGGGAGATCAAAAGGCTGATGATTGCTGAATGCTGTCATACTTTAAAATGTCAAGCAGTGAAGTACGTTTCTTAAACTAATCAATATATGTATGTATATATTTTATCATTATTTTAACCAGGATAGCCCAGATGAGCTGCAGTGTCTCATTTTTGTAAATGTTTTTTTTTTGAGGTCCTGCCTCTACACAATATTCTTGACTAAGTGGATGGAAGCAAGTGGCTCTGCTGGCATTTGAACCTGGATCTCCTGGTCCATGGTTCTGAGCTTCAACCACTAGGCTACATAGCCTCTGAGCTGATCAGTAAAGGTGATGTTTGCCGACAAATATATAGCAGTGTGTGTAGTTGTTACCTAATATTGATCAGTAATGTTGCAGTGCTTAGCTGAAAAATGTATTGATGCCAGTAATGCTGATGTAGTGGCCACATGTTATGCTGCTGTGTGTGAGACTCAGGTTCCAGACTGACCTCACTTTCTCACTCCAAGGAAGAGCAGAAATGTTTGTTCCTCAGGTGAGGGTGGGGGAGTGCCCCTAAGGCACATACTGAGCAGCACCTGCCACAGTTGCTTGACAAGTGGAATCTGGCATCAGTCTTAAAAGAGATCACAAGCCAGTTCCTCTCACATCTGAGGTACATTACCAGCAACACTGCTAGGTGGGAGTGTGTGTGTGTGTGTGTGTGTGTGTGTGTGTGTGTGTGTGTGTGTGTGTGAATGTATAAAAATGGGTTAAAAAGAAAATGACCAAAAATATGCATAATGCTCTTATCTTAGGTGTGCACTGCTCTGATGTCTGTCTGGGAAGCAGCAGCAGCTCCATGTATTCCACCAGTGCCAAAGGCATGGAGAACGTCTTCCATTCAGCCCTGCGTCCCTGCAGTGTATGCAGCCAAGCTGACTCCTCTGCTACAACACTATTCACTGAAGTCTCTCACTGGAGGTCTGTGGCTTCTTTTGTAATTAAAGGGACATGACAATATCCTCTTTTGGCCTTTTCTGGCTTCAACAGAACACTCGGTCTCCGTAAAGCAGACAATTATATCATATGCAGAGTATCAGGAAAAACAACTGAACAAATTAGTATTTTTTGTCTTACCAGCACTTGGCTATTTTTTTTTTTGAGCTCCATAAGGTTCATTAATCACTCCAGGCCTATCTTGCATTAGTCGATTGTACTACATAGAATAATGGGAGGAAACAGGCATCTAACGTATTGTTTGGACTGGGCCCTAATTAGTTAAACTGTTTGAAAGATTCTTTTGGCTAGATGGTCAAAACACTTTAATTTTTAATGTAGTTGCCCATACAAGATTGGAAACAAATTTTTGATTGGGGGAGGGGTGGGGGACAGCAATACAGAATCTCTAGGGACATGACCAAAATCTATAATCATTATCAATTATTTTCCCCTTCCCCCTTCGCAAAAGAAGTGTTGTTATAGTTTCACAGTTTACCAGATGTCACAAGCAAATGTTTCAAATGTCTGGCCCTCAGTGCTCCAGTGGTGTCCACATGCCAGAAATGCAACAGGAACAACAAGCAGGTAGAATGAGATGGAAGTATTGCTGCATCGGATTGCTCAACCAGGCTTTACACTCCCTTTTCCTTTGGGTTTTAATACACCAATAGGCATGTCTACAACACATCAACTATGGCTAGGGTTGTTAGGATTACTTTTTTTCATCATTCCTTTTCCCCATTTTTGCATCCTTCGAAGATCCTTCTGTCCCACCACCAAAATACAGGGGCTGCACAGCTGCACGCTTCTTCGTATGTGAGGGCAAGCTGTCTTTTTCCACCATTACCAATGCTGCTTCAGCATCAATCAGCAGAAGGTGCACAAATGCTTGGTGGTCGACTCACTACCTCTGTGGGAGTTGAGTGCCCAATCTTGGAGACATTAAGATGGCAGGTGAAAAATAATCAAGTACCATATAATAAAAATAACAATTTTTATTTATAAGGCACCACACACAAATTTCAAAGCTCTGTACATAAAACCAGCTATGCATAATACAGAAGAAAGTAATCAAGCAATTTTATAGGCCAAGCCATACAAAAATATTTTTTTACTTGCTTGTAAAAGAACTAGTGTCTGAGCAGGGCTGCATGTCTAGGGTGATCAGCTTCCATATCTGGGAACCATAGATCGAGTAGGCTCAGTGACTGATTGCTTTTGGATTACTTACACAGATACATAGAAATTGTCGGCAGATAAGGACCTCTTGGCGTACCGAGTCTGCCCAACTATTCTAACAGCATGTTACCCAGGGACCCTATGTGTTCCAGGTAGTCCCCCCCTGCCCCATCACCAATATACCCTTATGCTTATCCCAAGCAGCCTTGAATCCTGTCAGTCTTGGCCCCCACCACCTCCTCAGGGAGTGCATTCCAACCATCCACTATCCTTTCAGTGAAGAAGTGTTTCCTAATGTTTCCATTGAATCTGCCCCTTCAAACTTCATATCATGACCCCATGTTTTTGCGAGTCTCTTTTTCTGAAAAATGCTGCTATCTGGGAACCTGTTGACACCCTTTTGGTACTTGAAGGTCTTAATCATGTTCCCCCAATCCTCCTCTGCTCCAGGGTATACATGTTCAGGTCCTTTAGCCTCTCCTTGTATGGCAATTTCCTGAGACCCAGCACCATTTTCGTTGCCCACCTCTGCACCCTGTCCATGTCCCTCCTGAGGTACGGTCTCCAGAATTGGACACCGTATTCAAGGTGAGGCCTCACCAGTTGCTTGTACAAGGGCATCACCACCTCCCTTCTACTTGTGATACCCCTACCAGTACATCCCAGCATTCTACTGTCACTCGCTACCACCCTCTCGCATTGCTTTGAGATCGTTAGATATGATTATAACAAGGTCCCTCTCCTGCTCTATCACTTCCAGTACCTGACCACCCATCCTGTACTCTGCTCTTTGATTTCTGCTCCCTAAGTGCATGCTTTTGCACTTTTTTGTATTAAAGCTTAACTGCCACACTTTTGACCATTCCTCTTATTTGTGTAAATCTCAACTCATTGTTTCTACCCCATACAAAGTGTATACTCTGTTGCAGAGCTTTGTATCATCTGCGAATGGACAAACTTTCCCCTCAAGTCCCTCTGCAATGTCACCTATGAAAATGTTGAACAGGATTGGTCCCAGTATTGACCCATATGTTACCCCACTGGTCACCCTTCCCTACCCTGATGGAACTCCATTAACGACCACCCTTTGCCTTCTTCCCTCTAACCAATTTTTCACCCATCTCACCACCTCTGGACCAACCCTGAGGGCTCTTAGTTTGTGAAGAAATCTGTGCGGCACAGAATCAGATGCTTTACTGAAGTCAAGGTAAACCAGATCCACTGGCCCTCCCTGATCTATCACTCTGGTCACCCAGTCAAAGAACTCTATTATAAAGTTCGTTTGACATGATCTCCCTTCCAGGAATCTGTGCTGTCTGTGATCCTTCCAGTCATTTGCATATAAATACTTGGTAATTCTTTCCTTCAGTAATTTCTCCATCAACTTGCCCACCACTGATGTTAGGCTGACTGGACTGTAATTGCTTGCTTCTTCCTTGCTTCCACCCTTGTGGAGAGGGACAACATCCTCTCTTTTCCAGTCATCCTGGACCACCCACCGTCTCCAATGATCTGTTGAACAGGTCAATTAATGGCTCCACTAGCACCTCCCTCAGCTCCCTCAGTATTCTGGGGTGTATCCCATCAGGTCCCATGGCTTTGTCTACTGTTAGTCCTGTTAGTTAATTTAGGACCCTCTCCACCTTGAATGGACTGATGTCCACCTCCGCCCCAGCTTCCCCCCCTCTCTCTGATCCATCCACCTTCCACCTCCCTATCCACCGTGAACATGGAGGAAAAGTAGCTGTTTGGATGTCTGCATTCTCCTGTTTCCCCCTCTACCATCTCCCCACCCTTAGTCTTACTCCTCTTACTCACATACCGGTAAAAGGTTTTGTCCCCCTCTTAACTGACTGAGCTATTTTCTCTTCAGTCCTTACCTTTGCTCTCCTAACCTCACTCCTTACCTCCTTTTGCTTTTCCAGGTACACTGCTTTATCTTCCTCCCTCTGCATCTGCTGGTATCTTTTGAACCCTGTCCTTTTCTCCCTAACCTTTACCGCTGCCTCCCTACAGAACCAAAGAGGTTTCCTTTTTTCCTGTTTTTACTGACTTGCCTGATGCAGAGATTAGTGGTTTCTACTATGCCCCCCCCTTATTTTTGCCCATTTTTCTTCTACCCCCTCTAGATCCCCCACCCCTGCAAGTGTGTTCTTGAGGTGGTTGTCCATGCTGTAAAAGTCCACCCTCCTGAAATCCAGGACTTTTACCTCAGATTGTTTCCTTTCTGGTGTTGCTTTTAGTGTGAACCATACTGTATTGTGGTCACTTGTGACTTGTACTTCTACAATAGGGATAAATTGCTTAGCATCAGTCTGTTCTCCATTCATTTGAAGTTAACCCATCAGTACCTTACCTTCTGCTATGCTTGCGACCCGTGTTCAAAGTGTGAGCGGGTCACCAGGGTTGACTAGGGAGGATGAGGATTGAGCATCCTAAGGACAGCTCTCCTCCTCCAGGGAGGGGGGGGGATCAGTGGTTGGTGTTAACCTGGCCCCTAGCAGAGGTTAGGGGCTGGCACACCAGCGCTGCACAATGGAGGGGCAGAGGCAGGGCCGATACCCAGCATGCTGCATACAGGAGCATGCGTGACACCACCAATGGCATTATTGCACACCTTTCCTCTGTGCCAGGGAGGAAAAATAGAGGAAAATGCCGGCGGCTGGGTGATGACGGGCACTTGCAGATCCTGCTCCCTGACTAGCTATGCTTGCCAGCCCAAATTGGATCCAGTCATTGTCGGGGGTCTCTGCCCTTCTGCTGACCCTGCCAGGGGTAGGGGGCAAGATCTGGAGGGAGAAGGCTGGTAATAAGGCCAGGTGAATGTCGGGGGGAGACGAGACTGGGGTGCCCTCCCAAACATGGGCCTACTGGTGAGGCACATAAAGGAATAAACAAAACAAAATTGTTCCGCTGGGCCATATACAGATGGGAATAGTAACTCCAGGTAATCCAGATTACTCTTCACCCCTAGAGAGCTGTGCAATTACTCATTCAGGTTTATTTGTGATATGTCACCTTTCATACATACTGAATCCCAAACTGCTTTGCAAGTCAGGAATAGTTGGCATCAGCCATTCAGCGCATGTAAAGAGGTTAAGTGAGATAGAGGGAGGAAGAGGAAATCACTGGCATCCCATGTACAAAGAGAGAGAGAGAGAGAGAGAGAGAGAGGAGATTAAGAACAAGGGAGTTGTAAGTAGCTCCAGATTACACAGACCGAGTGGTGCTATTAGGATTCAGACCTGCATTTTTCTTGGTTCACAGCTCTGTACTCAAACCACTAGGCTGGACAGCCTCTCCGTAACAGGCCTCATAGTGGCTGTTCCAACAGCATCTCATAACCCTTTTTGGACATCCACTTTCTGTTGCACTGCTGGCATGTATCAACCCAAAATGCTGAATCTTTAAAAATAATGTAACCTCTTGGGGCCCTACCCACCAACACCTTTTTGTGCCTTTCTGTTATTCTAACAGAAACACACATAAAAGGGCTTGTTGAAGGTTGCCAGACACAGCTCTTGGCTTTTAAGCACAAAATATAATTTAGCATGTATCAGGAAGTCAATTCCCTGTTTCATAGCAGACCTGAAGTTGGGTTAACCATGTCCCTCTACAAAACTTCTTCCTCCCATGATGTATCACTCAACCAATCACCTCAGCATGTGTAAAATGTATTTCTATTGTTTCATATTAAAAGTAGAATATTTACCTATATGTTTATTTCTTGTAACTATTGTGGGTATTTTTTAAAAGGCAAACTGTTTTGTGTGAAGGTTTATGTGTTCATCTACTGATTCCATTTATTCTGTATTGTAAATATTTAACATTTCTATTTATTTTTGTTTCTTCACTAGGAACACAACTGCTTGGAAATGGTAATTTAATCTTATTTTGTGACCTGTGTTGTACATATTCATGCCACTGTTCCGTTTTGTTATGCAACTTAATATAATTTTTTTTTACAGTTCCGTAATTTTATTGACAGCTCAGTTCATTGTTATTATTTATTATTATTAAACTCTTTCTTTACCTCTAATAGTTGAAGTGTTTTTCATTGTTGAAACTTTTGAGCTGATTGCTATAGACATAGATGAAGTATTTTGCTGATTTGAACCTAAGGAATTTATCGTTTAGTCACAGACTGTTGCAGCCAGTTGGGTTAGATATCGTAGTCTTATCACTTTCAATATTTTGTAATATTTAAAGTTTGCAGGTGACATACCTCTAAACAAGGAGTGGTCATATATGTGTGTGACTATAGCCCTCAAAATGTCTGACAAAAATATAAAATGTGTGACACCTTATGATTATGGAAACAAAGCTCTGAAAACAGTGAAAAGTGATTTGGTGCTTCCAAATTTTACTGTTACTGGAGTATCACAAATATGAATTTCTAATTTAAAGTCACAGTGTAAAGTGTGGAGCACAATTTTTTCATGTGGAACACATGGCTTCTGCAAGGTAAAATAACTGATGTCACCTGTAATGTGTAACAGTTGAGAGATGTGACAAGTGGGATAAGAAATAACATTAAAAAGCAACCTGGAATTGGAGGTATATCTACTAACAGAAACAGGTTATGTTTAAAGGTAACCAGTAAATCATCTCCTAAAGCAACTGCAACCTAATGTACCTTCTTTTATTTTTTTTAATTGTTCTTGGCTCCCTAGAGCCAGCAAGAGTATACCCCTTGTCAACCCTTGTTACAGTCTCCCAGCCCCATACCCCCTTTGCAGTACCTACCGGGAGACCGCTTTGACCTGTATGATGTACCCCCTCCCCTCCAGAGGCAGAGAGAAGAGGGAGTAGGAAATATGCTAATCTGGAGGCCCCTTGAGGAGAGATAGCGAGGCAGGGAGCTGGGAATCATAGTCCTCACTAAGTGGGATTTTCTTTTCTTTTCTCTTCTTTGTGGCTGCCCTTGGCAATGTGGACATGCAATGACATCCATGGCAAGTAGCGTGTGCTCCCGCATGCTGCGTGATAACATCTGCCACAGCCGCCAATCCCAGCAGAGCTGACACTCACTGCTGCATTAACTCTCAGGCACCACCAGGAGTCAGAATATTGCCAGGAGTCTGTACCCAACCCACCCCAGAAGAGGAGAGCTGTCTTACACATTCTGCCCTCCTCCCCCCAGCCAACCATGCAACACTCTGGGTTCACTTTACATCAGTGTCGCAAGTGGTAGTGCAACTACTTCACCAGCAGGCCAGCCACCCGAACCTAGCATACCTTAAAAGGATGATTTGGGAGAAGTCCTAATCTAAATTGAGCATCATTTTCTGCTGCTTATTAACTGAAAGTGTCAAGTTGGTCAATTGTTGGTGATCCTAGAAGAAAAGTATGGCTCCCACACCTCCCGATCAAGTACTTGCAAAAGCTGTTGGAGAAGCAACCAAAAATGATGATGTTCACTCTGCCGCTGCTGTGTATGAAACAGCAGTGGATGTGCATCATTGTGTCAATGGGGATATTAGAGGTAGAAATATTACTTACCGCAAGGTCTGACGTACAGCACATCTAGCTATGTTATTTTGAACACTAATACCCCAGCGAACAGGGGTAGCATCTGCATCAGTATTTAGCTGATTTTTCCAATAGCTTTTGCAAGCGCTTGATTGGAAGCCAGGGGAGCAATCCTTTCCTTCTGGGACCACCAAACAAATAATTTACTAAATTGTCTAGCATTCTAAGTTAAAAAGCAGCACATACTAGTGCATGATTTAGATATGGACTTGCGCCCCACCCTTTGAAGGTATGTTAGGCTGGCAACTGTGTTAGGAAAAATATTGCTGGTCACCTTTAAACACAGGGAGCTAAAAGAGCCACCGACACCACAGGAAGAACTTTAGAGAACTTTAGAGAAAAGTAAGATAAGTAGACAAGAATGATAAGTAGATGCAGGGTACCTTGTCATATACTTACTTTCCCCTCAATGTTTTACTTATAGAATTTGCATGAAAGTAGAATCTCTGCCAGTCGGTTCTCTGGCTACCTGTCTACAGGTGACATCATAATCAGCTGCTTGTGACATCATACTTGGTTGCTGCAAAAATGATTATGGCTTCATACCACAGGTAATTATGATGCCATTTCTAGGCAAACAGCCAAAGCAGATGTAGACCAAGTGGCAAGAGAGTCCTGTTTTCACACTAATCTCCTTAGTAATACAAAACTAGGTGGATAGCAATTAAAGGAAATAGCTCACTTATAAGTTAAACCCTTTCTAAATGTTACAGTTTTCAAAGTTTTTCCTCTGATGTCAAAGGTTTGTTAAAAGTTACAGCCCTTTTGAAGGAGAACCATTCCTTTTATTTATCTTGAAATAACAACCAAATGAAATCTATTATTTTACACACTGTATTTTGTTGTTCTTTGCTTCGTGGATCTAGAAAGCCTTTCACTGTTTGTAACTCTGGAAATTTGTTTTAAGTCAAATTCTAATAAACATTTACAGTGAGACACCCATAGTGACTAATGTCTTTTCGTGGTTTACTGCATGCATGACGAGAGGGGAATCCCTTTCAAGGGGTTATGGTGTTTATTTAAATGAGGGGCATATGAATGACTGTGCTTTCAAACTCTGCTGCTCCAGGACAAATGTAAGCACAGTGGGGTGCAAGCTGAGACACCTGAATGTCAGTCCTTCTTTATAAAGAGACGGTGGTAAGGAGGGAATATTCAAAGGTCATAAAATGGGTGCAACTCCAAGTTACTGTACATCAATGTCAGGAACGTACTGTATATCTTTATAGATCACTTGCTGTCTCATTGGAGCTACTTTCAAAGGTTAAACATATCTGCAACATTTCAATATGTTTTATGGTACTTCATATCCCATTGTGGACACAAAATGCTATACCTACTGTAGATGTAAATGACATACCAGGTTGCATTCAATGTGACAGATGTGTCCAGACACATTCATAACTGAACTTGGAAAATTGGACATAAGTATAGTCAGAGTTATGAAAATTGGACTTATCTATGTCGTAGCTTTAAAAACTAGACAAGTGGCAATTTGCCCTTATGTCCAGATTTTTAAACCATAGAAAAAAGGAACTAGAAACAGGATTTAAGAATCCCCATTCCCAGAATCTCCATGTAAATATACAGACCCCCCACACACACACTTGGAGATGTCATAACAAGTGGGAGCTGTGTTGTATAATTACTTCAGAGTCTTTAATAGTATGCCTCTTATGTCATCATAAGAGCAGCCATAGTGACCCAACAGTTTCACATTATGTGGCACCATTCTTAATTGCAAAGGACAATCACTAAGTGGTTGCAGTGACCATGTAGCGACAGTCTTATTTTGGTGCCCCGTTGTGCAGGACTTTCTCCATGCCATCATGCTAAAAGCATGGCAACCTTTGAAAACTTGGTTACACACTTTAGTGACACCCCTTGCCTGTGTAACTGCTACATGCAACCAGTGGGGTATCTCTAGGCTGAGAACTATATCAGAGGAGCTGGCAGAGGGCAGGGATTAGCATCCAGACAAAGAACAGGGATTGGGTGGTAGGGGGAGGGCCACAGGATGCTGAGGACTGCTTAGAAAAATCTCTGTATCACTGACCCAGAAGCTGACCTTAAAGTACAGGGCAGGCAGGTTGGGGGAACACTTATCTGGTGGCAGCACCAACTGCAGCAAGTTTGTACCATGGCATTGCACCATGTGACTGACACCATGCATGTTGCAACCCCATAAGAGTCATCAACCAGCTTGTTAACAGGCAACAGTCTGGCTAGGAAAATAAAATTTATAAGCCAGAACCATTTGGTGCCTCTTTGCCACCTGCACCATATTTGTAACACAGAACTTTCATACAGGACATATTGTACTTCAGGAACTGCATGGTGAGAGACAAAAAAAATACAGCAGTACTTAGTTTTATAATTTATCATTATGTTTAATTCAAACAGAGCACAACATTCCTATTATAACACAGGCAGTGGTGGATATCCGATAGTAGGAGTTAATCAAAATCATTGGTCAGGCCCAGAATGCTACCCCCCTCCAGTCAATTTGTAAGCCATGGGTTACTTGACATATACGTTCCTACACCCAGGTTAGCAGGTGCAGATACTATTTGCCATATTAATGTCTGACAGACTGATTTCGATTGTGACAAAGCTGCAGGATTAATAACATCTTTTGTATATGCCCTCAAAGCGTGTAGACACAACAGGGTGGCTGCACCCCATTTTGCACCTCCATACTTAGTTACTGAGAATGGACCCCAAATTGATGCTCAGAGAATTTCATTTTGCTATCCATGAGGCTTTGCTGTGGGTTTGGGGCTTTAGAGCATATGTTTGTGGTTGGGTGAGAGATGCTGGAACCAAACCATTTGGACATTTGTTCTTTCCTTGTACCCTTTTAAAGGATCCTGCACACTGCTCTTGCAAACTGTACAGTATCTCTGGTCTGTGAGTACTAAATGTGTGTTCCTGTTCTAATGGTATTAATTACAGACACCAAACACATGAAATTAACATTTAAGAACTAGTGTACTGCCTGGAATTACTAGCAACTTTTTTTATAAGTAGTAAGCTATCAATTCCCTTCTTCTCCCCCCCACCCCTACCATCCCTCATTCCGTTCAACTATCACCCTCTCTATCTCCTCCCTCTCCAGTCCTCACTCCCCTCCACTTCTAGCTCAACCCATTACCATTCTTCCTGCATTCACTTCCTCCTCCCCTGCTACCTTCTCCACTCTCCCCCCTCCCCTATCCTATCCCCATCACTTTGTCCCCCTCCATACCTCTATACTTGCTACTCCCAACCCCAATCCATCTCCCCCTTCTCTTCTATCCCTCCATCTACATAGAAACATAGAATTTGATGGCAGATAAGGACCACTTGGCCCACCTAGTCTGCCCATTTCTCTACCTAATGGATAAGCTGCAGATCCTAGTTAACCAACAGCCTACTTCCTCCTATCCCCCACTAGAATTGTCTTATGTCTGTCCCATGCAATCTTGAATTCCCCTGCTGCTTTTGACTTCACTACCTCCTCAGGAAGGCTGTTCCATGTATCCACAACCCTCGCTGTGAAAAAATACTTCCTCACATTGCCTCTGAGCTGTCCCCCCTCTATCTTCAAATTGTTCCCCCTTGTTCTTATACATCTTTTTTTCTGAAAGATGCTACCCTCTTGGACTTTGTTGATTCCCTTAAGGTACTTGAAAGTTTCTATTATGTCCCCCCTCTCCCTCCTCTCCTCAAGGGTATACATATTAAGCTCCTTTAATCTCTCTTCGTATGTCTTCTGGTGCAGACCCTGCACCATTTTAGTTTGCCTCCTCTGGACAGCCTCCATTCTATCTGTGTCCTTGCAGAGATGGGGTCTCCAGAACTGCATGCAGTACTCCAGATGGGGTCTCATCAACTGTCTGTACAAAGGGATAACAACTTCCTGTTTTCTACTGGTGATGCCTCTCCCTATGCATCCCAGTATCCCGCTAGCCCTCCTTACTGCCTTCTCACATTAGTTGCCCACCTTAAGGTCATCTGATATGACTACCGCCAGGTCCCTTTCCATTTTTGTTGCTCTTGGTATCTCACCCCCATTGTGTATTCTTCCCCTGGGTTTTTATTTCCTGGGTGCATTACTTTGCACTTCTTTGCATTGAATCTAAGCTGCCATACATTTGACTATTCCTCCAACTTTGCCAAGTCCCTTTGCATCCTTTCCACCCCGCCTTCTGTATTGACCCTGTTGCAGATCTTTGTGTCCTCTGTAAAGAGACATACCTTTCCTTCCAGTCCCTCTGCAATGTCACTTATGAAGGCATTAAAGAGGACCAGTCCTAGTACTGAACCCTGCGGTACCCCACTAGTAACCCCCCTTTCTTCAGAGTGAACTCTGTTTACTATTACCCTCTGTGTCCTGTTGTCCAGCCAATGTTTTACCCAGGCTACCACTTTGGGACCCACTCCAAGGCTAGCTAACTTGTATATTAATCTTTTGTGCAGGACTGTGTCAAATGACTTGCTAAAGTCTAGGTAGGTCATGTCCAATACCCCTCCCTGGTCTACTACTTTGGTCACCCAGTCAAAGAAATCTATTAGATTCATCTGACACACCTTTCTGCTTTGAATCCATGCTGTCTTGGGTCCTGAGCCCCACTGGCCTCTAGGAATCCAACAATTCTTTCTTTCAGAAGTGATTCCATCATTTTCCCTACCACTGAGGTCAAACTAACAGGTCTGTAGTTTCCTGCCTCTGTCTTGCTCCCACTTTTGTGAAGGGGAATCACATCCACCCTCCTCCAGTCCTCAGGTACCACACCATCCTCCCATGATTTGTTAAAAAGGGTAGTCAGTGGTGTCACTAGTTCTACCCTTAGTTCTCTTAGAATTCTTGGGTGAATCCCATCAGGCCCCATTGCTTTGTCCACCTTAAGTTTTAAGAGTTCTTTCAGAACCCTTTCTTCTGTGAATGGACTGGTATCGACTTCCCTATCCAGAGTGCTTCTATTTTTTGATTTAGGTACCTCCCCTTCCTCTTCTTTTGTAAATACTGAGCAGAAGTATTCATTCAGCTTCCCTGCTTTTTTACTGTCCCCCTCTGCCCACCCTCTCTTCCCTTTATTAAGCCTCACTATCCCTCCCTTGGTCTTTCTTCACTCCCTAATGTACCTATAAAAGGTTTTATCTCCCTTCTTAACTGAGTTGGCTATCTTTTCCTCAGTTTGGGCCTTTGCTATTCTGACTGCCTTCCCCGCTTCCTTCTGCTTTAACTGGTACAGTTCCCTGTTCTGCTCCTTCTGTGTTTCCTTATACTTCCTGAATGCTACCTTTTTCTCCTTAACCTTCCCCGCCATCTCTTTTGAGAACCATAGTGTTTTTTTTCCTTCATTTTGCTTTGTTGATTTGCTTCACGCAAAGGCTTGTTGCCTCTGTGATGGCTGTTTTGATTTTTCCCCATTGTTACTTCACCCCTCCTTCTTACCGTTTGCTAGTGCTTTTCTGAGGCACTCTCCCATTTTCCCAAAGTCAGCCCTCCTAAAGTCCAATACTCTTGCTTTTGTATGGCTTGACTCTACAGCTGGATTTATCATGAACCACACCGTTCGGTGGTCACTTGTTCCCAGACGCCTACCCACTTCTAAATCTGAGATCCTTTCTCCATCCCCATTTGACAGTACCAGGTCTAAGACTGCTCCCTCCCGAGTGGGTTCCACTACTAGCTGTCTGAAGCATGCCCCTTGTAGGGCATCGAGAATAACCCTGCTCTTTGATGTGGCTGCAGCAAATGTGCTCCAATTAACATCTGGCATATTCAGGTCCCCCATCAACAATATCTCCCCTTTCTCTGTCATTCTAAGGGTGCCTTCTATCATTTCCTTGTCCATTGCCTCCCCCTGAGATGGGATCTGTATACAACCCCCTTGATGACTGTGGTGCCATATCCTGTCTCCAGGGTGATCCACAGTGCCTCCTCTACTCTCTGTTTATCCTTTAGTTCCATTACTTTGATCCCTTCCCTTACATAGACAGCTACTCCCCCTTCTCTTTTACCCTCTCTGTCCCTCCTGTAGCTTGTGTACCCTGGTATGTTGACATCCCATTTGTGGTTCTCAGTGTACCATGTTTCTGTGACTGCCACGATATCCAGGTGTCCCTCTTCCATCAAGGCTACTAGTTCAGGGAGCTTGTTACACAGACCATGAGCACTGGTACCCTCCATTTTTTGATGGCCTTATCCCTTTTAGCCCCATCCTTCTCCTTACTACCTTTTTCTGCATTTACCCCGTCCTGCTCCCTTTTGACTTCTCTACCTTGGTGTTTACCTCTCTAACTACTGTGTTTTGTGGGGGGAGTCTGGGTTTTCCCTGCTCGTTTTCAGTGCCTCCCCCCTTGGCTAGTTTAAATGCTTGCCAATGAAACACTTTAAAATATCACCTAGGATCCTGGTTCCCCTTCTGGACAGATGCAGACCATCATGCCAGTATAGTCCTGCATCCCTCCAGGTGGACCCCCAGTGAAGCCAAAACCCTGAGCTCTGCACCACTTTTTAACCATTCATTGAATCCCATGGTGCAGAGTACTCTAGCATCACACTTGCCATAGACAGGCAGCACCTCCAAGAAGGTTACCGTACATGCTACTTGTCTAAGGCCCCTCCTCAACTCTTCAAACTCCTCTTGCACTGCTCTGACCCCTCCTAGTCAGGTCATTTGTCCCTAGGGGGACAATGACATCCAGCTCTCTCCCTCATGCAGCTGCTCCTGTGATCCTGAGGATTTGCTCCTTGTCCCTCCAAGCCGTGGAGCCAGGTAGGCACCTTATCTACCTCTCCCCTTCCTCCCCCAGTTCTACCCCCCCAATGATTGAGTCCCCCACCAGAAGTTATTTCCTTCCCCTGTGGGGACCCATGCCACCATCTTGTGGGTCTCCTTTGCGGAGGTTTCCAGCATCCTCCTTGGTCTCTACTGCAGATGCCGCAATAGAAGAAACACTGTCCACCAGAACAGCGTATGAATTGTGGAGAGGTACAATTGGAGAAATGCACCTCTGTTCCACCAATCTCTCCCTCCCTGAGCCCACCTTGGTCCAACCGCTCCTCTTTCTTGGCAACCTCTGAGATAGCAGCAATGGCCCTGGTGGTCCCTGGGTGGGAAGGAGGTTTCAAGATTCCTAACCAAGTCAGCCTGGAGACAAGCAACCTCCTCCCTCAGACCAGAGAGGTGCCTACAAATAGGGCATCATCACAGCCTCCAGAATGTCTCCCTGAAGACTGCCGCCTCACAGCCATTGCACTGCACTACTCTCATCATGTCTTATTTTGTGGCCCCTCTCCTGTTGCCTTTTATGCTTACTCTCTCCTCCCTGTTTTTTTTTTTACCTCCTACTGCCTATGTGCCCTTACAGCTCTCGCCTTTCCTGTTCTGGGAGAGGAACTTCTTGTATTCTTCTGTAGTCTCCTTCTCCCTTGCTCAGAGTCAGACCTCCAGCAGTTAGGGGGAGAGGGAGAGCTACTCTTTTCCTTCAAGGATGGTGAAATCTATGTGTCTCAGTGATCCTTCCCTTCCTACTGCCAAACAAGAAGTTCCTGTTGTTAGTCAAATCAAGTGCCTATAAAAGTAGAACTGGCTAAGCGTGGGAAGGTGGAGGGGAAGGAAGGAGGGCAATTAGTAAAAAAGTTCTCATTTTGTAGTCAGCTGCTTCTTATTCTAAAAGCAAGATTTCTGTCTGCCAAAGATAGCACTAGGGTACTGTAATTGGAGATGCCTGCTTTGTACTCCTAAGTTCCTAAGCCACACCCCCAATTAACTTCTCCACTCCTGACTTAACAAACTCCCTTTCCCTAACACAGAAAAACACAATGACTCCTCCCTGGCCCTCTCCTGTTTTAATGTCATCTTCCTACCCTGTCCTCTTCCTGATGTTACAGCCTGTGAGTGACTGGTACCTCACACTCCTGATGTAATCAATTTGTATTGTTATTAATTATGCCAATACAATACTGTGTGTTACTGTACATTGCTTTGCCTTATTGCATTATCATATTACTGTGCTTTCTACTTGTTATTATGTACTTATCCCCTCCCCAGGACACATCTGGAAATGAGCTTTATGGCTCAATATGTCTTTCCTGGTTAACCTCTTTTAAATTAAATAAATTTTTAATATCTGAAATTTTTTGTCTTTTCTGTTTTGCTCATTAGAAGATTTACTACCAGACAGTACCAGGTGTGATGCGTGGAAGAGCATTGTACCTGGAGAATGACACAGTTATATTCCTCCCTATACATCACAAACATTGTGTCCTCACTGACTGTGACCTCACTAATAACCAAGCAAAGCCAGTCTCCTGCTGCTTGACTGGTAACTTGTGACACATGTTACCAGTCAGGCAGTAGGGCCTGTGATGTAACAATGAGGGATGTCACATGCTGATGAGTTAGGGGTGGAACAGAACTAGATATGTCTGCTTCCAGCTAAAGCAAGGCTTTTCACACCATACAGCAGCCAACACTATTAGGTAGAAAAAGCCAATCTCCTGCTGCTTGACTGGTAACTTGTGACACATGTTACCAGTAAGGTAGTAGAGCCTGTGATGTAACAATGAGGGAGGTCACATGCTGATGAGTTAGGGGTGGAACAGAACTAGATATGTCTGCTTCCAGCTAAAGCAAGGCTTGTCACACCATACAGCAGCCAACACTATTAGGTAGGAAACCATCTAATGAGAACATAGGGAGGAAAAAAAACATGTCAGAAATAATAATAGACTAGTTTTAAAATTACTAAAATGTTATGCCTGCTGTTTTTAGTGCTACAAGCTCTTTAGGAATTGCAGCCCACCCCCACAAGCAGGGAAGGGTCAGAAAAGGAAATTAATGGGATTGTGCATGCGTTTATCCAGACTTCCACTGTGTAGGTACAAGCAGTCAAAAGACAGAAAAGCACTGTTCTGGGTGCCCCCAGTGGCAGACGCTGCAATGAATGGGAATGTAGCTAGGCAGTGGAGATGCATTCTGTAGCTGGCTCGTAGTAGTATTACCTTAGGGACTCGGAGTTCATGTTTCTAATAACACAATGATGCTACTGAGCACTAAAATGTAGTCTGCTGCAGGTCTGCCCGTGAACAAGACAGTCCCATTAGTTCATTTATTTATTTATGTAAAGATTCGGAATTACAACCTGTGAATCAAGGACTCCTTTGCAAAGGCTCCACGTGAGATATACATACAATAAGAAATATGCAGGAAATACATCAGAATACATACATTGTAGGTTTAGAGAACAGGATACACAAAAGAATATACAGAGAGCAATTTACAAGTTCAGGTTGGTAACTGACCAGCCCAAGTCCATTAGGATGAAGCAAGTATATAAAATAACAGTAAGCAACAATCAAAGGGATAATCAGTATCCAGGTATAACACAGGGAAAGGGAGATAGGGGTAGGTCAGCATACACAGCTCAGGTGGGAAGGGGGAGGGAAGAGTAACTTGGAGGGGAGTTCAAGCAGGTGAGTAAGTGAGGAGGAAGCGGACTAGGTGCAGTCACAGCTGGAGTGGAAAGGATTTCTGAATGGAGTAAGGATTTAAACGGACCTAGTCACTACCTTCACCATAAATGTTTCAGTGAGATCCCATATGGAGACCACCAGGCAGTAGCTACTGCTTCCAGTGTTTGCCTTTTTTTTTAATTATTCATGAATGCAGCTACAAAATAGAAAATGAGAAGCTTCGCCATTGTTGTGGAACACTGATGGTATGCCTAGGGAGAGCATGGCCTAGTTAAGAGTGCCCATGGCCCAGTTAAGGGTGTACATGACTCAGATAGGAGGTGAGCAGGGCCCAGTTAAGGTGTGCTTGGTCTGGTTCAGGATGTGTTTGGCTCAGTTAATGGTGTGTGTGACCAAGTTAATGCTGTGTGGCTGGATGCCCTTGCACAAGATTCACCCCAAACCAGGATGTCATTAATGCTCAGCGCCATGCTAGACAGCAACCTCTACTGCCATGCAAGGGATACTGTTGCCCCACCCTTTAGATTATTGAGTATGGGGGGGAGAATGTATCAGTATATGTATTATAGTCCTGGTAACTTCCCCCCTGAATTGCACAACTCTCCCGATCTGCCACTAGAACTGCTAAATGAACACTGCCAAACAGCAGGTGTTGCATAAGGATGGGTGTACACATCAGGGTGCATGTGAAGAATCCACAGTGGAAGGGGGGTGGGACTGAGTAGGGTAGGGATTTCAATGAGGGTGGAGGCATAAACATATTTTGTCAAAATCCATTTTAATCCAGTTTTTTTGGGGGGAAGAGGCAAGAGAGTTTTGTGAGACAGAGTTTTTTTTTATTTATTTATTTACTCAAGGTAGCCCAGCTAAGCTGCAACATCTCATTTCCAATGTCTCTAGCCTTGCCAGATCTTCCTGTAGCCCCCGTCACCCAACCTGGTCATCCACTACCGCTCCCATCTTGGTGTCATCAACAAATAGGCTGATTTTGCTGCTGATGCCCTCCGAAATGTCTGCAACAAATATGCCAAACAGCACTGGGCCCAACACTGACCCCTGTGGAACACCACATGTCACAGGCTTAGGGGATGAGCATTCCTCACCTACCACCACCCTTTGCTGCCTATCTTTTAGCCAGTTCTCCACCCACCCCACCAGTTTTGCTCCTGCCCCTGTGCCCCATAGCTTGCTTCCAACTCTCCCATGTGGTACTGAATCAAAGGCCATACTGAAGTCTAGGTACAGGACATCCACTGCATGGCCCCTGTCAATTTGCCTAGTCACTCAGTCATAGTATTCCACCAGGTTGGTCTGGCATGACCTGCCCTTGATGAAGCCATGCTGCCTCTCGTCCTGTACCCTGTTCACCTCCAGTAGTGCCACTAGCTTCTCCTTTAGAATGGTCTCCATTAGCTTCCTCACTATGGACGTTAGACTTACTGGCCTATAGTTCCCCGATTTGTCCTTGGGTCCACTCCTGTGAAGGGGAACCATGTGAGCCAGTCTCCAGTCATAGGGTACACATACTGTGTCTAGAGTGAATTAAATAATTCTGCCAAGGGTCCTGCCAGGACCTCTGTCAGCTTCTTCAGCACCCTTGGATTTACTCCATCTAGTCCTGGTGCCTTGTCTACCTCAGTGCCCTTAACCCTTCCAGCACCCTCCCCACTGTCATTTCTCTGTTCATCACCCCCCCCATCTGTTTCTATCCTCCTTTCTGCAATGGGTAGTGCCCCCTCCCTTTCTTTCCTAAAGACTGAAGAAGTAGTCGTTGAGCACTTCTGCCTTTTCACCCCCTCTTCCACCCATCCCCTCCTTCTTAATTCTTACAATATGGTCCTTATAGCTTCTTTTCCCTGATGTACCTAAAGAAGTATTTTCCCCTTTTTATGCCCTCGCCAGCCTTGAGTTCTCTTTGCTACATTGGCTGCCCTTACCCCCTGGTCACTTCCTTTGCTTCTTGCAGATATTCCTCCCTATCCTCCTCCCTCCCCAATTTTCTGCATCTCCTGTAAGCTGCCCTTTTCCCCCTCACCCTGTCTAACACCCCTTTGCTTATCCAGCTGAGTTTCTTTCCCCTAGCCTTCTTAGTCTGGGCCCTACAGCAAGTTTCTGTTGCCTCCACTATCCCCTGTCTTATCAGTTCCCACCTTTGTTGCATGTCCATACCCAGTTGAATTTTGCACAGGAACCTCTATACCACTTCCCCCATCATCTTAAAGCTGGCATTCCTGAAATCCAGCACCCTTGTGCCAGATGCCCCCTCTCTTTAGCCATCTGTAACTGGAACCATACTGTCCGGTGGTCACTCTCCCCCCCCCAGTAGTTCCTTCACCCTCACATCCCTTACCCACTCCCCATTCGCAAGTATGAGGTCAAGGGTGTTCCTTTCCCTAGTTGGTTCCTTGACCAACTGTACTAGAAAGCTTTCCTGGAAGGCATCCAGCATTAACTGCTCCCTTCTGTTCTTTGTGGTAGTGCGTCTCACACTACCCACGACAGGTTAAAGTCCCCTACTATCACCATCCCTCCCTTCCCAAGGTTCCTCCTGATCTGTTCTGCCAGTACTCTGTCCATCCCTTCAGATGCCTAGTACAGCCTAGAGATTAAAGTGCAAAGGTGTGAACCAGGAGACCCAGCTGACCTAGGTTTGAATCCCACACCTGTCACTTACTGTACGTACTGTGTGACCCAGATAAGTCACTTATGTCCTTATTCATCTGGGTCATACCTGGAAATGAGCTTAAGTGCAGTGTGCTTTTTCCAGCCCAACCCAAAGAATCATAATAGGTACACTAGATAATTACTCTGTGCCCCCAGAGAAACCAGGATAGTCAAACCATATATTTCATATTCATCCACAGAAAGCCAGGATTGTTATCCCCAGATAGTTAATACTCACTCAGATAACCTTGGTAGTTAGACCACTTTGTTACTCTGAATCTACCCATGAGTAACCAAATGGTTTCAGTAGATGGTTACTATTCACCCCAGATAAACAGGATAATTACACCAGAGAATCTGCCCCATATAACCAATATTATACTGGTGTATTAGCACCAGTATAGTTAGGTTGAGTGAAGTGTTCAATGTTAAACCCGATTTTTGCACCTTAATAACTTTGGCAGCATTTAATGGAATAGCCCAAAATTTGGCATCCACAGTCTGGTTGGCAGTGTCTCAAGACAAGAAAAGTTGTGAGATGGCATTGTGTGCAGTTTCTGAGATCTGGAACACTGATTTTTGGAAAGGTGAAGATTTTTTTCCTAGACTTAATAATTTTTTTTTGCTCTCACCTTTAGCCTAGAAGGAACTGATTTTCCCCCAAATTTTTCAGGGTAATGGTGGTCTGTGCCAAGGTAATACCTTTCAAAGGTTTTGTGAAAAAATATTAAATGGTTCCAGAGTCATAAGGATTTAAATGTTTTTTCTGAACATGCTCAGTACAGTTTTTGGGTAACCCTCTAATACGACCTGAAAAATTCCCTATGGCAACAGCTTTCTGGTTTTGCACTACTTGCTTCTCACAACCCAATAAACATATTTGGGGGGTCATTATGAGCACCATTTTGTTTTCTTGTTTTTTAAACTGAAAAACATAGAAAATACATAAACTAATGTGTTTTTGGGACACATTTGCATAGATGCTGCCATTTGTTTAAAAAAAAAAAAAAAAAGGCCAGAAATTTATTTTCTGAGCACCTCAAAATCAAGGGTGCCAAGCTTAATGAGAGGAGCCATTCACCTATATTCTCTGTATGAGTAGTGGGACTTTCTTGATTTAAGCAGCCACAGATGGAGATGTGCTGCCAGTTTCAGTGTCAGCAGTGATCCAGAAATGTCTGTCTGTCTGTCTATCTATAAATCTAATGTATTTGTTTATTTTTTTATTTTTCATTCCTTCCTCCTCCCAGCTCAGCCAGCTTTCCCTCATGTTTCCCCGATACTGTGCAGTATCATTGAAAAGTGAACCAGGGTGCCCACTCCAGGTAACACTTGCCCAATCCCCTTCCGCTCCAGGTTGCCAACCCCTCCATGCTGTGGAGACACCAGGGTGCTCACTCCCAGTGTCCAATCTAATACACTAGAAACCCTGCAAAAACAAAAACAGACCCTTGATGTCTTTTTTTGGTTTTGAATGACCCTGTAAATAAGGAAATGGTTCATTTCTGGTCTGACCCCCACGCAACCCCATCCACTTCGCCCCAACTCCCCACTTAGCACCCACCTCCCCACCCCATACACCCTCACTCACCTAAATCTGTCCCATGTGGTAGATCCACTCTCCGATCAAAAGTGCATCTTGCTGCTGGAACCAGCAACATGAGAAAGCAAGGTAAGTTTATTTAATGTATTTCAAGCGTTACTCATAATTTTGTCATTTTTCAGTATTTAAACACAGATTTCAACATGGCCTATTTGAGACCTCATCTCATGAACAAGGCAGATGAAAATGTTCAAATCTGTCCTGAGAGGTGATTTTGCAGTCACTGCATGAAATCACCTTTCATGCAGGATTTGAACATTTTCAATTACTGGGTTCATGAGGTGGGGTCATAAGAAGGATACACAAAAAATGTGTGTAAAAATATGGCTGGCTAAAGTTATGAGTGAAGGTTGATATATTTCAAGGCTCATTCATAACTTTGCTAATTTTCAGTATTTTTCAATCAAACTTTCAACATGGCCTTTTGGGAACCCACCTCATGAACAAGGCAGTTGAAATGTTTCAAATACATGCCAAAAGGTGATTTTGCAGTCATTGCATGAAATCATGTTTCAGGTGGGATTTGAAAAATTTCACTTCTCAAGTTTATGAGGTGAGGTCTTAAGAAAGCTATTTTGAAAACTTGGTGTAAAAATATGGTAAAATTACCAAGTTATGAATGAACATTAAAATATTTCAACGTTCACTCATAACATCACTAATTTTCAATATTTTGACTCCAAGCTTTCAACAGCCCTTTTTTCACACTGCATCATAAACATGGCAGGTATTTTTGAAATCCTGGACAAGATGTGTGTTTGTACTTGTACAAAATGATGTTTTGGCCAGTATTCTATTAATGCCACGTCATGTTTATAAGGGGAATTATAAAATGACTGCCTTAAAAATTTAGAGTTAAAAAAAAATTAAGAAACATTGTGTGTAGTACCAGCCTTTTACCCCAGTGGGTAGTGTTTTCTGATTCTGTGCCAGTGAGCTGACTTCAGGGATGAGAGCAGTGACCCAGCTCAATGGGCTGAGGCTGGCAGGAACAGTGCCATCATGTGATGCCACCACCCTGACTGGGAAAGATAGGCACAGGGTTGCCTGCACGGACCCAAGTACCATATAGTAGAGAGAACTGTTCTCTTGGCCTAGGACATTCTTGCACTTCTGCACCTGTGGGTGCCAGAGGGACCTGTGCTTCTGCTGAGAGATGAATTATTTGCCCTGTGTCTCTGTGTCTGCAGCCAAATGGAAGCCCTGGACTCAGAGGGCTCTACCCTTCTATAGCCCACCAAACCGCCCCATGAATTCTTGACATCCATTGCTGCACTTCTGTAAGCAGAGTGAGTCTTCCCTTAATGCAGGGCCAGAGGGCATCTGTTCATGAAGGAATAAGGATGTGATTCCACTGTCTCAAAAAGAAAGGAAATTCTTTGGAAAAAAAACTGCATTAGTTCACCAGTTAGGGTTTAGTTAATGTCACAAAAGTAACGAATCATGGCATTGGAGTTTTCAACTAAAACTCTCCACCCTCCACCCCCCCCCCCAAGCAGCAAAACAAGAAGACCGCACAAGGAACCATAGACAGCCATCATTAGGTAAGACAACCAACATACAAATGTTTCCAGATTACACAAATGCAGAAGCACTGATGTGTTACCTTCGTGGACTTGTATCTGCTGCATGCACGCCATTGTTTGATTTCTGTGCATCTTTCAAAACCTAATGCATACAATTTTAAAGCATCAAACCCAGTACAAGGTATCATTGGTATGCAAATTCTAGTGATGGGCAGGCTGACCAGAACAAAAGTCATTTTTAAACAAGCTTTTGTATCTGACCCAATTTAGGCTAAGAACAGTAGCAGATAGTGTAGATCACACCTTTCCACGATGTTGCAAATTTTATTTGTAGCAAGTTCTTGTATATAATTAAATGAGAACTACTGCAGTTGCCAGTGCATACTTCCTCACTAAGAAGAGACAGATACAGTGCTACTGAATACTTTCCATCAACGTTCAAAGAACCATACCACTCAGCGGCAGTTACCTTTTTACCTTTTCAGTGTACCCTCATTAATCAGTCAAGAATGAGTTACAGTATATACGACCAGTCCTATTTTACTTGAAGTAGGATACTTTATTTCATTTCTCTGTGACTTTCAATCTTTGACAGAATAGTTGATTCAAAATGCTGGCACCAATATTTCATACAAGCATCCAGTATAAAACAGGTGCACTCTGCAACCTTGTCAACTGCATTATTTAGCACTGAAGCTCAGCTACCAGATCTTTTACCAGCTCTTCAGCCTGCTCATATCCTCCCTGAGTTCCCTTTTCCCTTCCTCCATGTCCACCCTTGCACAGATCTTTGTGTCATCTGCAAAGAGGCAGATCTTTCCCTTAATGCATTCCATATGTTGCAAATGAACATATTTAAAAGGACCAGGCCCAGCACTGACCCCAGAGGTACTCCACTTGTCACATCCCTTTTATCTGAAAACTCTCAATTTATCACTTCCCTATGTGTTCTTCCCTACAGCCAGTTCTCCACCCAAGCCATTAATTTTTTCTCCACCGCTAAGACCATTGTGGGGGGAGAGGTGAGTTAAAGGCCTTGCTGAAATTCAAGTATACTATATTGACTTCCTGTCCCTTATCGGCTGCCTTGATCACCCAGTCAAAGAAGTCAATCAGATTCATCTGGCAAGATCCTCCCCTCATGAAACCTTACTGTTTGGGGTCCTGAAGTCCATTTCTCTCCAGGAAGTGTACTAGACCCTAGTTTACATTGTGTTTATAAAATAAGAAAAGCCATATATTGGGTACCTTCTAACAGATAAAAATGTATACCGTAGAGCTTGTGGTCTGTGGTTCTACTCCCATGAGTGACTATCTCTATAACGTTCTAAAATACATTTTTCCCAGGCTAGCTGGGACACAATTTTACAAAAAGGATATTCTATGCCTGCCCTGTAATAAAAGGGGCACAGATGTTGTATATATATATATTTGCAAAAAAGCTACATTATTGAGGGTTGTTACCACATAACACTCAAATCATCAAAGTTTGGGAATGTGCTTTTATGGTTTTCAACCCAATGCACACAAAGTTTACAAATGTGCTATTTGGGTAGTCAAGCCTATCTCCCATACCACTCATCACTTTCCTTTTTTAACCAACACCAAGCTACAGGTATGGGGTCATGCATCAGTGGTGTGGTACCTAATACAGGACCAACATATTCAAAATGTATTAATAGCAACCCTAATCCCCACACCATCCCCTACCCTTGTGACCCAAGGTTAAGCTACAGGTCTAGAGTCATGTTATACAGGTCTGGTGTTTAATACACATCTTACTCATTTTAGGTCTGTAATTAGAATACTTGTAGTGCACAGTTAAGGAGTTTTACATCCATTTATGATGAGGTTTGCTTTGCACACAATACTGTGGACCCTTTGTAAAGCAGATGACTTGTTGCAGATTGGTAAGTAAAGTACTATGCATACTGCACACCTTCTTTCTTTCTTTAGAAAGCATACTTGGAACTACTCAAAGCATGTTACGACATACATACTATTTTATGCGCTGTCTTCTTGAAACTACATGAAACAAAGTACAAGTGGATGGTACACATCAAACTAAGCAATATGTGAAACAAAATACTGCTGTTAAATGTATGTTATTCTATATACAGGGTTCATAAGGCCATACACAGTCAAAATGCAATTGTGTGGTAACTCTGCAACTTAGCATTGGACTAAAAAAGGCTCATATTAGCCAGCACAGCCTTGGAGCATGGAGTCAGATCTGTACCTCAGCCTTGGGTCACAAGGGTAGGGGATGTGATGTGAGAACAGCGGAAGAGTCAAACCACACAAAAGCAATGGTCCTGGATTTCAGGTGGACCGACATTGCAAAAGATGGGGGAATGCCTTAGGAAATCACTGGCAGGGAAGGAGGAAGGAGGGGTATAGGAACAATGGGAGGATCTTAAGGGAGCCATAGCAGAGGCAACAAGCCACTGCATTAGGCGAGCAAGACAAAGAGAAAGAAAAAAACACTATGGTCCTCAAAAGAAGTGGCTGTGAAAGTAGGGGTGAAAATGATGGCATTCAGGAGGTACGAGGAAACACAGAGGGAAGAAGGCTAGGAATTATCTCAATAGGATGGCAGCCTCATCCCCTCTTTGGGTCCCTTACTGCAACACCTTTTTAGGGCAGAGATCGCTTGCCTACAGAGATCCCAAGCTTTATAGCTCTCTTCCACCTAGCCTGGTAAGCAGCCTCTCCCTCAGTATTTTTAAGGAAAAACTGAAGAAGCACCTTCTCGATGAATTCCCCTGCAACTGCCCTAGGTAGTATATCACAGTTTTCATAACTTCTGCCTGGGTCATTCCTAAATGGAGCCTGCTCAAATGACTCATACATTTTTCTCCTATTATCTCCCCTCATTTTCCTTTGAAACCTCCTTTTCTCTAATCCCTGTCTACTTCACTGTCTTTATGCCTCCCTTCAATTCTTAGCTTTTCTCAGGTCCTTCTTCCCACCTTCATACCCGTTAGGCTTACTGTTGTAAATTTGTACACCTTTGTTTTGACTTGCTGTTAATATTGTGGTTGCTGTACTTAAGTTGCTTCCTTTTTTTACTAAAATATATGAAATTGTTTTTCAGTATATATAAGCGTGCATGTCCTTTTTTCCTGCTGTGTACATATTGTCACTTTTTGTACATTTTGTACCATGTATTTGTTACCAATTGTATATATTTTGTTTCTGCTTTCAACATCACAACTGGACGCTTTTGAAAACAGGCAATTTGCTTACATGCTTTTCTAGCATAAAGTAAAAGTGAAATGAAATATCTGGAAAAGCAGAGGGAGGCAGGGAAAGCAGTCAGGAGTTCAAAGGTGCAGATGGAAGAAAACATAGCCCAGGTAATAACAAAGGGGTACAAGAAGTTTTTTAGGTACGTTAGTGAAAGAAAAAAAAAGACCAAGGGTGGGATTGTGAGACTAAAAAGGGAAGGAGGGGGGGTGTGCAGAGGGGGTCCAAGAAAAAACAGAAATCCTGAACAAATATTTATATTCAGTATTCACAGAAGAAGGAGAAGGGGAGGAACCACAGTTAGGTGATGGAAACACTGAGGGAAAGGAGGTGGACACCAGACCATTTACACAGGAGCGAGTCCTAAAGGAACTCACAAATCTTAAAGTGAACAAGGCAGTGGGGCCAGATGGAATACATTCCAGAGTATTAAAAGAACTTGGACGAGTCACGTGATGCTTCTGAGTGAATAGCAGCATTGTAGCAGCTCTCTGTTTGCCTCGCCTAAAAAAATGTACTGTATTGCTAAATCGCATTTGTGATACTCTCTAAAGGCTACTTCAGATCAATAACAACCTATTCAATGGATCTACGACATATTAATTACCAAAGCTGAAATGAAGATTCCTCTTGCAAGACATACTCCTCCTCCAACACCAGATAGACAGATGAGACCAAAGAGATCAAAACAAAATACACTGAAGGCCTCAAATACCCAAACAACTGCAACCACCCTTATGGAAGAAAAATTCTTAAATGAAATATCACTTATCAAGGACACAATGGCTTCTATCCTTCTGGAATTAAGAAATTTAAACACCAGAACAGAAGAACTTACCAGAAGAGTGGGCAATGCCGAGACCAGAATTTCTTCTATCGAAGATTGGTGCACAAGAATAGAGCCTAAATCCCTGTGTTGAGACAAAAGCTGAAAAGAATTGATCTCAAATTAGAAGATTTAGAGGGGAGGAGTAGAAGAAATAATCTAGTAATCTTTGGTCTGCCATAAAAGTCAGAAGGTAATGATCCTATTCATTTTGCCCAAGTAGTTCTAGAAAATATGGCTGTCCCATCTCCTAATGGGATATTATACATGGTAGAAGGAGCCCATCGATCTTTACGACCCATGCTGTCTGAAAGTGAAAAACCCAGACCTTTCCTGATAAAATTGTTAAGTTATCTGGATTGCCACCATGTTTTGGGTAAAATTAAGTCCAACAATAATTTGCTGTGGGACGGCCATTAGATAAGAATTGCTCAGGACCTGCCACAAGAAGTGCGGCTCTGTCAGTGATCCTTTACCCCAATTGTAAGCAAATTAATTGCAGCTGATACAACATTTTAAATGATTTATCCTGCCTAACTCAACATCAGGCACAGCTCAACCAGTTATTCCTTTGAGAGCCCAGACCAAGCCCTGAAAGAACTTAATAATATCTTCCCCAACCTATTTAAGAAGTGACGATAGTCTCACATCTACACTGTCTTGGTAGATCATATTATTTCAGATGTATCAGGAAAGGAATCATATCTAAAAACAGCTCATACTACTACTGACTTGGAGAAATACTGTGACTGGGGCTCTGTGGAAATTGTATAGGAAACATATATTAAGTCACTTCGTTGTGCTTTCTTTAAAATGTTCTCAAATTTAGTTATGATGTCAGTTCAGATTTGTGCCGAAAGACTGTGTAGGGTTAAAGATTATTCTAGAGTGGTCCTTCAGTGGCTTTGTGTATATTATAGATGAGCTACCAGGAATTTAAGACAAAACTTTACTGGAGTGAAACCGATGCCTAGTAGTTGAAGTAGGAGGTGAAGATGATTGAATTGGTTTAACTTGAATCTCGGGGGATTGTTTCAATTTGGGTGCCGAAAAATGCCTTCTTGTGATATATATGCTGGATTTATTTGGACTCTTGCTTCTACCAGGAAGAAAGCTTTTGTTCTAACCCTTAGAGTTGAATCTTTGCTGAAATTGCGAGAAAGTTCTAAATGAAAGGTAGTTGGGCAGCTCGTTTAATAATCTTTACGCCAGATAACTCCTGTTACTTTTTATTTTGGTCTTACTAATGGACACTATATCACAGGGGAAATGCTGTGTTTTGAATCAGAAGATGACGATACAGAAGGAAGCTGAATCTTGTTTCAGTTCTTAACTTGTCAGACCTATGAGTTTAATTTGATTACTGGGCAACCTGGTGTTGAATTTATACCTGTTATTACTTCTGTTTCAGTATTAACTATACAATGGAAGGGTTTTGGGCAGATAAGCATGACAATTAAGCTGAGTTAATTTTCCTTATCACTTCATTTTAAGTATAGCATCTGTATTATTAAATGTACTATCAAAGCCTAATTGTTCATTTAATTAAGTAACAGGGGTAGCACAGAGGTTTAGCCTGAAACTTCTTTTTTTCCCCAAATAATGATTATTATGACATACCAAATTTTATATTGCTCTACCAGAACTTTCTCAGATGCTAACACTCTGAGCTCAAAATTATATGAGCTAATATACGAGTTTAAATTTAGTCACAGCTTAAGCTTAAGAATATGTAGTGGCCTCATATTATTTTATTTAGTGTCAGCTTCTAATGGATGCATTTCATGCTGGAAAAAGCTGTATATTAATTTTAATACCCTAAGATATATGGGTTTTGTGAGTGAAATTGAGTTCAGATGAGGGTCAAATAATATACTTGGTTAAATTCTTTAGGATTAATCAATCTCCTGTTCTACATACTAACATACTATTTGCCAGCAGATTAGGCCTTACGGTCTATCGAGTCTGCTTGAACCTAGATCCTTAGTTGGGTGCTGAGATCCTCCCATCCCTTGTTCTCTAGAAACCCTATCATCCATCCCCACCCCCGGACAGGCCATCATCTGATACATCCACTTTCTGTGTCTGTCCCACCCTCTCTGAAGCCCTCCACTGTGGATCTCTGAACCAGCTCACCAGGCAGTGCATTCCAAGGGTCCACCACCCTCTCGGTGAAAAACCTCCTCTCTTTTCCCCTCACCCTTCCACCTTCCAACTTCAAACCATGCCTCTGGTGATACCTCCCTGCTTTAGTCTAAAGATCCCTCCATGTACATCCTATTTATTCCCTTGAGGTACTTGAAGACCTCAATCATGTCCCCCTGTCTCTCCTCTCCTCCAATGAAAACAGGCAGAGCTCCTCAAGTCTGTCCTCATAAGTCAAATCCCCTAGCCCTCGTATCATCTTTGTTGCCTCCCTCTGTACCCTCTCCAGGAGCTGTATGTCCCTCTTCAAATGTGGTCTCCAGTACTGTACACAGTACTCAAGGTGTGGTCTAACCAGTCCATTGTACAGCGGCAGAATCACTTCCCTGCTCCTAGAGGTGATCCCCTTACGATGCATCCCAACATCCTGTTTGCCTTGCTAGCTGCTCTCCTGCACTGCTCAGAGTTATTCATACATGTATCCACCATGACCCTAGGTCTTTTCCTATTGAGGCCTCCGCCTCCCTCCCAGGGTGTACCTGTGTTTAGGGTTCCCGACCAAGATGCAACACCTTGCACTTGGTGATATTGAAATTTAATTTCCATGTGTGAGCCCAGCTTTCCAGGGTGTCCAGGTCCCCTTGCAGGGCCACCCTCCCCTCTTCTCCCTCATCTACTGCTCCCATCTTGGAGTCATCTGCGAAGAGACTCATTTCACACCCTATACCCTCCCTGATGTCCGATATGTATGCATTAAACAGGATCGGACCCAGGACCGAGCCCTGTGGTACCCCACTACCAACCTCTCTAGGGTTCGAGAGCTCCCCACAGACCACTACTCTCTGAGTGCGCCCAGCTAGCCAGTTTTCAATCCATCTGACCATCAAAGGGCCTACTCCTAACCCCATCAGTTTCTCCACCAGACCATTGTGGGGACAGAGTCAACGCCTTGCTGAAGTCCAAGAATAATACATCCACAGGCTTACCCTGTCCAGTTCTGATGTTACCCATTCATAGAACTCCACAAGGTTGGTTTGACATGATCTACCTGGCACAAACCCATGTTGCCGACTATCCAGACCTCCCACCTCCTCCAAGTACACCCCAATCGTTCCTTTAGAATACTCTCCATTAATTTTCCACCACCGAGGTCAAACTGATGGGTCTATAATTACCTGGTACTTCCCTCGACCTCCTTTATGGATTGGTACCACATGTGCCTCTCGCCAATCCCAGGTACCTCCCTGTCTCAAGTGACCTGCTGAAAGCTCCGCCCAGGTGCAGCCAGTATGTCCGCCAATTCCCATAGTACTCGGATGAATGCCATCCGCCCAGGAGATTTGTTTTTCTTTAGGGCCTTGAGGGCTAACCACACCCTTTGGTGGAGATAGCATCATCCGTCCCCTCCCCCCTTACTGGTCTTTTTATCCTTATCCAGATGTGACCCCCCTTGGGTACCTTTCCCTCCCTCTTGCTCCATTTCTGTTGCTCCCCTGATCCCACTCCCTGCCGCTTCCATCCCCTTCATGCCTTGTTTTGTAGATATCCCATCCCCCTCCCTACATGATCTACTACCATATTTTGGTCTACTTACTATCAAGCTGAACTAAACGAACTGCCCTTGGCTAGTTTTGGTTAGCATTTAGATTTATAATTAGGTTAATTTAGCCTAACATTTCTTAAGGGCATGCAGAGACCGGCAAGCTCCAGGCCTGAGCCTCGCTGCTTGGATTTAGTAAGGAGTCTAGGTAATATGATAGTCTCCCTTATTATACTTTTAATTTGATGGGGTCTTTTGAAGGGGTTTTTAGGCAGGCGGAGTATTGGGCTTTAGTCAACAGACCTCAAATGTGGGGTAGATACCTAATACTAAATAACTTACCTTTAACAAACTATTTGTATGTCTTTAAATCTTAATTTCATTACATGGAATGTTAAGGGAGCTAGAGACAAAATCAAAAGGTGGCAACTGTTGAAACATATGAGATTTTTACAAGGACAATTTTTTTTTCAGGAAACTCATTTATTGCATACAGAAATTAGTTTGTTAATTAAAATGGGGTTTACCTATGGGATAGGGGCTAGAGACGCTACTAATAAAATAGGGGTTGCACTATTAATAGATCAAAAAATGCCATTCATCAACAAATTTTCTATTTTGAACCCAGAAGGCAGGTACATCACAGTGGAGGGTGAATGCAATAACAAGAAGATCTTGCTAAGTAGTATATATGGGCCTAATTACTATTCAGGCGAGTTCTTAACATAACTCTCTAAGGTATTACTCCCATTTATGAAATAGCTGGTAACAATCAAGCATTATGATTGGCTAGTAACCATAGAAAAAATACCAGGTTGTGCTATGCCAGGCGGGCACTGGTCTTCCCATTCTGCCAGTGTTCCAAATTAGAATATTAAAAAAATAAAAGCTGCTATCTTGTTTTCACTTGCAAACCCGCCCGATCACTGTAGTGCTGCCAGACCACAGTTATTGCTGCAATCTCTTCCCGTTTCACTCAACCGTATGCTTGCTTGCTCCCACCCACTGAGATCTCACCCCAGTTACTGGCAACAGCGGCAAGCGGTGAGACTATTAAAAAAATCAATTACTGCCACGATCTCTTCCCGTTGTGCTCAGCTGTCCACTTGCTCAATCCCAACCACCGAGATCTCTTCCTATTTTTGCCACCTGTCCGTTCTGTCAATCACAGTCCTCATCAAGCATAGTTGCCACCTGCTTGGTCCTACTTATTGTACCCATTACTGTTTTTATGGGGGGAAAAAACAGAACTGGAGTGGGAGGGGGGCAATGCCATGACAACTCAAAGAACTACAAGTACAGCAGCCTGCCTAGGTCAAAAATCCTCAACTCAAAAAAAAAGCACACAGTAAACTGGCAGAGGAACTATTTTATATTAATTAAAGAAAAATATTTAATTTTATTATTACTTATTAAAGTAATTTTTACTTACATATGCATCTATAATTTAGATGCCCATTTCATAAGTGCAATAAGCCACTCCAGGGTCTGTGTGTTAGATACTTTAACACATGGCTAGGAGGCTGGACGCACTCGGCCAGTGGCCTCATGCCTCACTACGCCTGCTAGCCTTGTGTTAAAGTGTCTAACATACACCCTGTCGTGTCTTATTGCTTACATATAGAATATGATTTTACACTTGGGGAGACTGGAATATTATACCAGATAAGCTTTTAGATAGCACTTTGACATTCATCTCTAAAAATATAGTGGATACATGGGCCCTAACTGAATTTAAGAATATATTTAATTTATGTGACCTGTGGAGAGCCTTAAATCATATGCTGAAACCATATTCATTTTATTTACCTGCACATAAAATATTTTCCAGACTAGATTATTTTTTAGTTAGCGAAACCTGAATGCCAAATGTTCTAGGTTCCTCAGTTACCCCAAGAGTAATTTTAGATCATTCACCAGTTAAGCTGACGATAAACATGGACCCACCTAATAACTCTAATTTAAGCTTATGGAGGCTAAATAATCAACTGTCAAAACAAGCTCATTGACCTACCCCCAATTCATTCTGCCCATGGAGGTGCTAGGGGACTGCCCACCACAAACAAGGTACAGAAAATCTGTAATGGCCAGTGTAAGCTCCTCCCAGTCCGGTGCTTACGTAAGGTGGGCTGGGGCCTTCTGCTGTCCTGGGGGTACTCGCGCCTGGTCCATTGATGTGGCTGGACCTGATGCAAGCCTAGCTGTGACTATTGTTGGTGCTAGTTAGGAACCAGGTGTCTAGCTAGAAAAGTGTATGCTACTTGTTTTTGGGTTCCTACAAAGAGAAAAGGCAGCTCTACACCCCTCCTCCAAAAAGCAAGACAGGAGAAAGACTGCCTACAGGCATGGGAGGCTCTGGCTACCCCTTCCCATGGCAGGAAGTAGGAAGGGAGGAGAAAGGCAGGGCTGGGGGCAGAGCGAGGAGAGAGTTGGGAAGGGAGAGCAGGGTGGAGGAACAGGAGGAAAGAGAATCCCAGGCCCCCCCCAAAAAGGAAACCAGAAGGCTGTTTTAGTGGTTTTGCCTGGCAAAGGCTCTGGGGCTACATCCCTCTCCTCCCCCTCTCTCTCTCTCTCTCCCTTTTCAAGCATAAGGAACAGGAAAGAGCCAAACAGCCACTGGGGCTGTGCAGGAGGGGCCCCTGAGGTTGGTTGCTCAAAAGTACTGAGGCAGACTGTTTGGCCTGAAGGTACTGCGACCTCCAGCCTGGGGCATCTGGGAGGCTGCTGCATCAGGAACAGATCTTCCTGCCAGGGGAGAAGCTGGGGAGACTAAAAAGGCACCAGGGGGAGTTGAACTGCTGTGCCCCCCCATTGCAATGATCAGAAGAACCAAGGAGAGAAGGACGAACAGGCCTGCCTGGTGAAAGTCATATACAAAGGCCTGTGGGTGAAGCTGGAAAGGCCAGGCAGGTGAAGAACTATGCCACCCATTTCATGTGAGACGATGTGCTGTGGACTGCAGGGGTCATCGCACCATCTGGGCACTGTGAGTACCCCGAGCTGCAGCTCAAGTGAGACCATTGTTTTCTTTGCCAGGAGGGTCAGGAGGGAACCGTCCTCTACACCAGTTTATCTTTTTTTCTTGGAACTTGTGCGAATGTGTAAGGGCCCGAACGGTAAACAGCAGGCCTGCAGACTAAGGGACCATAAGGTACCCACCAACTGAGATTGGTCTGGGTGCACTCAGGGGAAAGGGGGGAAGTGGGGATAAGTGAATGTTTGGTAACCAGGAGGTTTTGGAGTAGTAGCCGCCACCTACTTTGTATTAGCTTGTAGTAATAAACTAGATATTTATTGTTCATCTGTTTCACCTGCTGTGTATGTAAAACCATTGCGGGGAGTGATTGTGGGTTCGGGGGGGGAGGGGGAGTCATCACAGGCAGTTGTTAGAGGGAAGACCATTACGTATCCTGGGGAAATGTTCTAATCTGTTCTACCCACAGGAGGCAATGCAGGGGCCCCAGGTGGAGGCACTAAGGCACCACAGAAACTACCGGTAAGGACTCAGGCCTGGTCCCTTTGGGAGGTACTGCTGAAGCCCATGAGACTGCTGGGAGAGTCCAGGTGAGTGGGATTGTCAGGGGGATGCTACACCAGCATCTAGACAAATTCAAAGTAGGCACCTTTTTCTGATCGTCATTTTGGATGGTCTCCTACTGTGCTCAGTGCTAGCGTTCTTCGCTTGACTGTTGCCTGTTACATTCAGCACCTTATTTCTGCTTAGGGATACTCTGTGCTGTGTTTCACTTCAAGTTCAGGGCACAGTGCTTTTCCATTGCATGGGATTAATCTATTTTTTAAAACAGTGTAGGTGCCTCTATGGGTGCTGTGTACTGGACTGAACAGCGTGATCAGGGAACCTCTAGGACATTTAATTACATTTCTAACTCGGTTTGTCGGGATCCTTTGGGGCTTATTTGATTAAATTGTAGGATACAAGCAGGTATTCTCCACGGGAGCTCAATTAAATTTAAGAGCTGTGCACTTGATTCACAAATTGTGAGTAATTATCAGTGTATTTTCTTTTGGAAGGGGACCGTGGTGCAAGACGTATCTCTGCGTGCCAATGCTCAAAATTTCAACCAGGGGATACTTTTGTTGTGTATTGAACTGTAAAAGTCCACTACTCTGTTTAACTGGTTGGCTGCACTTGCTCCAGTCATTTGCTAGGGCTGTCTGTGTAATGCAGGTATGGTTTTAACTGTTACCATGTGGAAACTGTAGCCATTTCAGACTTTGCTGATTAGTGAATCTATTTGTATACCCATGCAGCTTAGGCTCCACCTAAACAGGGAAATCCAGCAATTGTTAATCATTTGTTTACCTGTGTGATCTTGCCTCCGTTATATCTGCTGTTCACTAACTAACTCTATTTTACCCCCTTAGTCTGTTCTCCCTTTGCTTGCCCTGTTGGTCCTATATTCCTGCTAATACTGTAACTCCCTCTACTGCCAATCTGGGCTTCAATTTTCACTCTGTTGTTTTCTTCTTCTTCTTGCCTTGCTCTTCCCCTTGCTAAGTTACCTCCTGCCTCCCTGCTATTGAAACCATATTTTCCCTGTAACTTGCCCCCACCCTAGTGACCTCCCACTTCTTTTGTTACCTGCCTTCACCTCCCTATTTATCTCTCCACAGCTCGTCGACCTACCCCCAGGGCATTCTGCCCATGGAGCTGCTAGGGGACTGCCCGCTGCAAATAAGGTACAGAACAAAGGAAATCTGTAACAGCCAGCATCTAGACAAATTCAAACTTGGTGCCTTTTTCTGACTGCCATTTTGGATAGTGTCCTACTGTGCTTGGCGCTAGCTTTCTTCGCCTGACTGTTGCCTGTTACATTCAGCACCTCATTTCTGCCTAGGGATACTCTGTGCTGTGTCTCACTTCAAGTTCAAGGCACAGTGCTTTTTTATTGTGTGGGATTAATTTATTTTTTAAAACACAGTGTAGGTGCCTCTATAGGTGCTATGTACTGGACTGAGCAGCGTGATCAGGGAACCTCTGGGACTGATTTACTTAAATTACTGACACGGTTTATTGGGCTCCTTTGGGGCTTATTTAACTAAACTCTAGGATACAAGCTGATATTCTCTACGGGAGCTCAATTAAATTTAAGAGCAGTGCACTTGATTAGCAAATTAATTGTAAGGAATCATCAGTGCATTTCCTTTTGGAAGGGGATCCTGTCGCAAAATGTTTCTCTGCCTGCCACTGCTCAAAATTTCAACCAGATGTTTCCCTGCAGCCGCTATGTGGCTGCTCAGCACCCACCTCCCATACCCTCCCGCTTCCCCATACTCTCCTGCTCTTAGTCATCTTTATTTATATAGCTAATGTTCGTCACATGTTGATAGGTTGTGCTCAGAGATAATCTACTTGGGTTCCCATCTGCAGGTTATTCTACTCCACCACTAGAGGTCTGTTTTAGTTCTGCTTACTGTGCCTTCTGTTAGTTAGCAGCTCAATTTTCTGGGTGTTTCTCTTTTTTCTGGGTGTTTCTCTTTTTTCCAAGTGCTTCCTGCCATTTTTACACTCTCTGGTTGCCCATCTGAACCTGACCTTGACATCTACTACACAACCCTGTTCTTAGTCCCTGCCCCAACTTAATCCATTTCATCTGACTCATTTTTTGTCAGTTTGGTTCTTTCCCCTGCACTCATCTCCGGAATTTTTGTCCAATTCTTTCACAGTCTCTCCTATGCTAGAATGACTAGTCTGGCTATATGCTATCTCCTGTGTGCACTACTTGGAATGTATTCGCTAGCTCTTTTCACCAGGACCTCCACACTCCAGTCTGTAGCTCCCTCTGGGAACTTTAACTACTCCAACATAATGACTGAAGATTCCTCCATGCAAATTCCTCCTGTGCTCCTTAGCTACAGATACACTAGGCTATTCCTGAGACATTTTTTGCACAGGAAAATTATCTTGCCTGTGGTAGTCTCTCATACCATTATGCTTGCCATGATGTGGGTCATACTGTTGTCTCTTTCCCTCGCCAGTGACATTGAACCTAACCCTGGCCCTACCTCCAATCCTCTAAAATCTTATTCCTGCTCTGCTCATCTCCTTCCACAGGTCCAGGGCCTGTCCATGGCCCACCTAAACATCCATAGTCTCACACACAGTCTCCCTGAGTTGGAGGCATGGGTGCAGGTCAACAACCAGGACATCCTAGCCCTATCCAAAACTTGACTGAAACCCTCTGTCACCGATCTAAATTGCTCTATGCCTAGCTATAATTTGCTCTGGGCTGACCGTTCCTCTTCCAAAAGGGGTGGCAGGCTGCTGCCTTACTATAAATTGCATCTTAATGCCTCTCTAGTACCCACCCACCCTCTTAATAACTGTGAGTTACTTCACTCGCTCCTACTCCTTGGTGGGGCCAAGAAGTTGCACATCTTCTGCATAAATATATATATATATATATATATATATATATATATATATATATATATATATATATATATATATATATATATATATATATATATACCACCTAGGAACAGCAAGCTTAGTTTAGAGGAGATTACTGAGCTGATTCCTGTGGTGTCAAAGAATAATGAGGTGATCTGCTTGGGTGATTTTAATCTTGACTGGCAGGGTCCTGACTCTTCTCTCCTTACTTCTAATATCAGCAAAGCCAACCTTCTTCAACTTATTGAGTCCCCAACTAGGATCTCTCAGAATGGCTCGAGTCATGCCCTCATAGAGTGGATCCTCACTAATCAGAAGGACTGTTACTCCTCTGTGGGTGTTCTTCCGGATACTATTAGTGATCACTGCCCAGCCTTCTGCGTGAGGAACACCCCACCTCCTTCAAATCCATCCAAAGTTTTATCCTTCACTGACTTCTCCAAACTTAACTTGCCTATGTTCCTCCATGATCTTTAACATATTGACTGGTCCCCCCTTTTTACTACCACTGACATCAACCTTGCCACAGACTAGTTTAATATGACTCTACAGGCCTTACAAAGCAGGCACATACCAATCTCAACCCATAGAGTCAGAGGGAAAGTGACCAAGTGGTTGAAGCTGCCCCTCCTGAAATTGTTTAAGTGTCATGATAAACTCCAGACAAAATAGAAATGCTCTTCTCTACAAGCCGACTTCGATGCGTATCGCTCCTTGTGCAACACTTGCAAGAAGGAGGTTAGTGCTGCCAAGAGCTACTACTATCGCAAACTCCTTAAATCTTCTGTCTCTGACCCTAAAAAATACTGGACCCAAATTAATTTGGATACTGGGTAACACCAAGTAGCAGATTCCTAATGACATGCTAATTGATGACATTCACTACAATAATCCCAGCATCATTGCCAATGCCTTCAACTCCATTTTTACTAAGGTTCTTAATGTCTTCCCTCTCACATCCTGTGGGTCACAACCTCCTCTTCATGCTCCTCATGATGCACCTCTTGCTCTGATCCTCTCCCCTGTCATGCGTTCCAAGGTCCTAAAGCTGCTGAAAACCATTCCCACTCGTGGCTGTGCTGGACTGGATGGGTTAGAACCCCAAGATCCTTAGACTTGCTGCCCCTCTTCTAGCCACTCCGGTAAATCAGCTTTTCAACCTATCCATTTGCACCTCCACAGTGCCTTTAACTTAGAAATTAGCTAAGACAATTCCATTTTTAAGAAAGGAGACCCCAAAATAGGGTTTAATTATCGACCCATTGCACGTTTGCCTACGCTCAGCAAGATTTTTGAGAAACTGGGGAGTCACATGATGCAGGGATCTTGCTAGCTACGTTCTCTGCCCACTCTGCACAAACCCGGTCCATTTATATTTCTCCTGGGCTTCCTGGTGTTCATTTTAAGTATTCAAGGGTGTTATCTGTTGACCGCTAATACCAGGAAAAGGGATCTGTACTCAGATGGAAGAGGAGATGCC
The DNA here is from genome assembly GCA_016271365.2 of Neoceratodus forsteri. Classification (NCBI taxonomy): domain Eukaryota; kingdom Metazoa; phylum Chordata; order Ceratodontiformes; family Ceratodontidae; genus Neoceratodus; species Neoceratodus forsteri. The sequence goes on from CM028130.1 coordinate 870,031,088, forward strand.
AAAAGTAGCGGTAAAGCATACTCCTCCGGCGAGCCCTGAAAAGGCCCCGAAGAAACCGCGGCCCTCGCAATCACAGTCATCCCAGCACAATCGCCCGGGCAGTGAAGGGGAGGACCTACTGACGCTGGCGACATTTCTCAAGGAATTTAGGCCTTTTAAGGCCGAGATGGTGGAAATGGCCACAGAGATTAAAGCCATAACGGCCACGTTAAAGGACCTTAACAGAAAGGTGTCCGACAATGAGGCTCAGGTTAAATCGGTGGAAAACCGTGTGGAGAAGATTGATCCTGAGTTAGTCAAAATGAGGCAATGCTTAGCCAGTATGGAAGCCAAATTGGAGGATCTGGAGGGCAGGAGTAGGAGAAACAATGTGGTGGTGATTGGCCTGCCCAAAAGGAAGGGGCAATGATCAGTTAAATTTTTCCAGAAGTTTGTGGAGAAGATGCAGAACCTTCACCCTTGACGTTCCTACCTTATAGAATGGGCACACCGAGCCCTCCACCCTATGCCACAGCAAGGAGCACCCCCGTGTGTTTTCATTGCCAGATTTCTGAATTTTCAAGAGAAACAAAGCTTTCTGCAAAAGGTTAAGGAAGCTAAAGCCCTGAAATGGGAAGGGTGTGATATAAGGATTACCCAAGATCTGCTGCTATCGGTGCGTCAGAGGAGAGCAGCCTTTCACCCCCTAGTATCTAAAATTATGGCAGCAGGTATTAAATTCAGAATGGTGTATCCGGCAGTGCTGCACATCTATATTTTGGAATCGTGGAGAAAGTTCGATGATCCGGAGAAAGCCCTAACGGCACTCCAGCGGGCATTGCCTTTCCTTTTTGGCGGCAAATGAAGGTTTAACCCCCTTGGGAAGCTTGCATTCCTGGGATAAGAAGAGGGGTCATCTAAGATTAGTGTGGGACTGAATCTGGCAGTATTGGAGAGCTATGGGATCCGGTGGCTGGTGCTTTCTATGTGAGACCGTTACGAGGTGGACTTAGTTTCTCCGGGGTCCCTCCTCCCCCCATGTAAAGACGAAGATCTCATATGGCACAGACCTTGATGTGAGGGGTGCATATGCTCCCATATGGTACTGGAGCTTACTTCCCCTGGTGACAGGGGGTCAACCTTCTGGGAATGGGGGGGATGTGTGGGGTTTGTTTGGCCCCCCCTTTTTTTTTTTTTCTTTTTCTCTTTTCACTTCGTTCAGTGTATCCTATGGCACAGAGATTTGGAATAGGTTTCTGCAACTGGAGGATGGATGGTCATCAAGGAAATTGAACTGTGAGAGTTGGACGAACTTATCGAAGATTGGTGAAAGAGAAATCAGAGCGCCGGTTAACATGCCAGAGGACAGATAATAATACCGGCTGGCACCATGACTTTGGTGGACTCTTGCATGGAATGTGGCCTCGGGTGGGGCACATGATTGATGCTGGCTGGGGACTGATGGGAGGGTTGGTGGGGGATGTTTTTTTTTCACTAGAGCTCTACATTAATGTTGCTCAATGTTATGAGGATTATAAAGGATAGGTGCTAGCTGGTTAATAACAAGCGTCTCCTAGACCTTAGTGTTTTACATTGTTATTTGGTAATGGGTAGGACACTCTTGAAGCATCACGATTCGGCTGAATTTGCTTTGGGGAAAGGATGTGGGTCAGTCATTCATACCCTCTTTTGCTGCTTTTGGGTAATATTAAGCAATTATTACTGGTGGTTGGGGATTCTGAGATGGATAGAGGTTACAGAAGAGGTCTTTCTTGCCAGGGAAATTAATGTTGGGTATTTTTATATTAGTATTAGGGGCTGGGGGTGGCGGGGAGGAGGCGATACAGTGATGCAAGCTGTCATCAGGGGCCGTGTAAACATGGGTGGGGTGGGGGTCATGGGGGGTTAACGTTAGTTAGAATTTATAGTGTTTATGGAGTTGCCGGGGAGAATTGGTGGGGTGGTGCACAAGTCCTTAATTCCGGTGCTAAGGAATGCCAATTAAGTAGGAACATGCCATGGTCTGAATTAGAAAACTCAGAAAATGGCAGTGGGTGGGATGTTTAAGGTTGTAACCTGGAACATAAAGGGAGCACGTCAGAAAGATAAGCAATATAGAATATTAAAACATTTGGAGGTGTTAAAGGCCGACATTGTTTGTCTGCAAGAAACACATTTGTTTCATTCGGAGTGCAGTTCTATGAGGCGCCTGCAGATGGGGTCAGTTTTTGCATCGCAAGGCAGTACGCAAAGCAGAGGTGTTATGCCGCTTCTGCATAGGTCTGTTCCCTTTACCCCACTTCAGATTATACGGGCTGGTGAGGGCAGGTATGTGTTAGTGACAGGGAGGTTACAAAATATGGAAGTTCTTTTGGGATCTATCTATGGCCCTAATTCGGATTCCCAGGGTTTTTTTGTTAAACTCCTGGAAACTCTGACTCCGTTTATGCAGATTCCCATGATCTTAGGGGGGGATCTGAACCTGGTCTTAGACCCTCTGATGGATAAAACCAGGAGAAATTTTGTGGTTTTTTCTCCAGCTCAGAGGGCTCTAAGCGACTTGCTGGACCAGGCAGGCTTAGTGGATGTGTGGAGAGTCATTCACCCTAGGGCTAGGGAGTATACGTTTACCTCCCCAGTTCACGGTTCAGCATCCCGAATAGATTACCTGTTACTTTCTCGTACCCTTCTTCCTGGTGTGCTGGAGTCTGAAATTGTACCTGGGCCTCCGTCGGATCATGCAGTAGTAGTGGGGTCAATCTCCTTTTCCGCTCTACCTAAGAGGGGCAGCAGGTGGAAGATTAATAATCAAATGCTGCGTAGCCCCAAAATAGTAGAGGTTATCTCCACACATATAGAAGAATTTATAGCAAATAATTTACGAGATAACGTCAGCCCCGACATTGTTTGGGGTGCTTTCAACTTTATAAGAGAATAATATGGGTTTGGCATCCAAAAGGAAGAAGGAGAGGTACAAATTCTATCTGAGTTGCTGAACGAGATAAGAGGTAGAGAAGTTACCTTGACCCCGCAGTCTTCTGAAGAGGAAAAGCTGGAGCTGGTCAGGTTGGGGATCTCTATTTAAAGATGCTCGGGAACAGGCAGAGTTGGCATTAATTAAGACCAAGGCCAGTTATATGGATCAGGGTGAAAAGGCGGGTAAGCTTCTTGCCAGGAGAATCAAGCAATTGGAATCATCTCGGGTAATCCCAAGGATTCAATCCAAGGTAGATGGCCAAGTTAAAACAGCGCCTGGACAGATAGCGCATGAATTCAGATACTACTTTGAATCTCTGTATAGCAAGATGCTTAAGTCCCCTACTGAGAAGGAAATTCTCGCTTTCTTAGAAGGGCTGGATCTCCCTTTATTGTCTGAACTGCAACGGACACAGTTAGTGACCGATATTACGCAAGGAGAAATTGAATCGGTTATTCAGACCCTCCCATTGGATAAAACGCCAGGGCCGGATGGGCTTTTGGCTAATTTTTACAAAAAATTTTCTAAATTACTGTCCCTTTGCTTCTTGGTTTGTTCAAACACATTCTATGTCACCAGGCACAGGATCAGTCTTTATTTGAAGCGCTTATTGTGCTGATCCCCAAGCAGGATAAGCCTCCGAACAGCCATCCAGCTACAGACCCATATCCCTGCTTAATTATGATATTAAGATTTTGGCCAAACTGTTGCCGACGTATAAGTCGGGTGTTACCGGGCTTATTGGATCAGAACAAGTTGGTTTTATGAGAGATAGGTCCTCGGCTGATCATCTGAGAACCTTGGCTCATGCCTTCTTGGTGTCTGAAGATGGTAGTGCCGCTATGGCCCTGTTGTCTTTAGACGCTGAGAAGGCTTTCGATAGGGTCCACTGTGGTTTTCTTCTAACCACAATGGGGAAATTTGGGTTTCCTGATCTTTTTCTAAAATGGATAGGCTCTCTTTATTTGAACCCTACAGCGAGGATTAGTTGTAATGGGGCTACATCGGATCCCTTTAAGCTTTACGTTGGTACCAGACAAGGATGTCCTCTGTCCCATCTCCTTTTTAACCTATACTTAGAGCCCCTTATTAGGACAATAGTACGTAAGCAGGAAATTGCCAGTATTAAAATTCTGGACTACACCGTGAAAATAACGGCATATGCAGATGATCTTTTGATTTATGTTTCTAACCCGAGGGTGTCCATTCCCGCCCTGCTGGATGTTATTCGGGTATTTAGTAGCTTGGCTAATTACAGGTTAAATCTAGATAAATCAGTTGTATTTCCCCTTAATAAAAATGTTCTTAAGCAGGATATTGTAGAACTGGGTCTGTCCTGGAAGTCAGATTATATAAAATATCTTGGGTTGAGTTTATCAAGGAGCAGGACTAAAATGTTTCAATTAAACTTAGAGTCTTTGAAGCACACCATTGAACTAGATTTAGAAAGATGGGCGAGGTTACCAGTTTCTTTATGGGGGAGGATTAATTTAGTTAAAATGAACTTCTTTCCAAGATTGTTTTACCCTATTAGCATGTTAAACGTTTGGATACCACTTACTTGGTTTGGGAGGCTACATAATATGATTGCTAATTTCGTGTGGGGTTATAAGAAGTCCCGTATGGCCTATCAAAAGTTGGCATCTTCCAAAGTGCTGGGAGGGTTAAGGCTCCCGCACTTTGCCCCGTAATTTTGGGCAGCTCACGCCAGTAAGTATCTGAGGTGGATGAAAGGCGCAGAAGTGTCGGTAAACTACTCTTACATACCTCTTTGGTTGCAGATTGAACTGGCCCTGATTCGGAAACACGACTTGAAACCTGAGGCCCTCCTTCATCTTACCCCGAAAATGTTACCTCCCCGCCTGCGTGGCTCCCCAGTTGGGATCTCTTTGAGAGCCCATGCCCAACTCTGTTGCTTTCTGAAGTATGACCACCTGAGTGATTGGGTCCAACCAATCTGGGGTAATCCACATTTTGTAATAGGTAGCAAAGTCCTTAGCCCAGCTTGGCTACCTCTACCAGGTACATGTTGTCTGAAAGACTTTTGCTCATCTGACGGGGAGTTACTCACCTCTGGTGAGATTCTGAATAAGTTCGAGTTGCCTGCTACGGCTATCTTTAAGATATATCAGATTAGGCATCTCATAGCTGCAAAGTTGGGTAATGGGGTAATTGGGAGCCCTAGATTGAGGTTCTATGACAGGTTAGGCCAGGTGACTGGTGTGCCGCATGCAGTTTCTAAAATATATGCAGTGTTATTTGAATGGGCGTATTCCTGAAATCCCGGTTCAAAACTCATACTGGTCCTCAGTTTTTCATGATTCTGCGCTCAACTGGAAAGTGTTATGGACAAACTGTCATAAGTTCCTTTTGCAGGACCGTTTAAGGTTGATGCAGTTCAAAATTCTTCACAATATTTACTATTCTCCACAAAAACTGGCCAGGCTGAAAATTGCTCATAACTCTGAATGTTATAGGTGTCAAGCCGGGGTTGGGGATTTAATGCATATTTTCTGGAGTTGTCCTAAGGTAACACCGCTGTGGGCAGAAATTAAAAAAAGATTGAACCCATTATTGGGACTAGGGGACCTCTTTACTCCTGAAGTATGTTTGCTGGGCGATGTTTCTCATATACCTGTCAAAAATAGGAGGTTTCATATAGTCTTAATTGCTGCTACGCTTAAGAAAATTGTCCTCAGACACTGGAAGGATTCTGTCGTGCTCAGCTATACTGAATGGCTGGAAGAACTATTAGCCAGTTTGAGGGTTGAGAGAATGATAGCTATCCTTCAAAACAAGCTTCCTAAGTATGAGAGGATCTGGGGCCCCTTTCAGGCTATTTACTCCTCATAGTTAGATATAGAATGGCTATTGTTAGATGGCATGTTATGTGAGTGGACTTGTGCTGGGAGGGTTAGGGGGATGGTAGGAGAGATGGGGACTGGGGGAAAGGGTTATGGTGGTTATGCTACAGATCTTATCCTATTTTATGTACAAGTATGTGTGTGTATCTACCATTGTCTGTTTGTATTCGAAGTTATTGGAATAGGCCTCTGTAACGGAAAATCTAATAAAATTTAATGGCAAAAAAAAAAAAAAGATTTTTGAGAAACTAATCCACCACCAGATATCATCTCACTTTCTTCATTTCAATCTCCAGTCTCCTGTTCAGCATGGTTTCAGGGCCAGACATAGCACCACCACTGCTCTCACCCATTTCACCTGTGAGGTTAAATCCAGTATGGATAAAGGCCTCCTTACAGGTGCTGTGTTCCTTGACCTCACCAAAGTCTGATCTCCCCCTGCTCCTGAATAAGCTGGACACCCTTGGTGCCTCTGGATCCATACTGTCCTGGATCCACAGCTACCTTGACAATAGGTCACAATCTGTATCCTATGACACAGTTCTCTCTTCTCCTGCCCCTATCTCCTGTGGAGTCCCTCAAGGCTGCATCCTTGGGCCCTTCCTCTTCTCCATATTTGTTAATGATATTCCCACCTTCATCCCCCACTGTCACTCCATTACACATGCAGATGACCTGGCCCTCTACACTGCCTCCAGCTCAATAAATGACCTCAATGATCATCTGTCATCTGTGTTCTTACAACTCCAATCCTGGTTCTCCTCCATCACCCTCATACTCAAGTTACCAAAGACCCAGGTCATGCACTTTGGGTCCTCTAAGAAAGTCCCTGCCATGTCTCCCAAGTTTTGTGTGCTTTGCCATGATGGGTCAACAGTCTCCACCACTGACTCCTTTAAATACCTGGGGGTGAAGCTTGATCCCATACTTGGCTTCTCCTCTCACATAAACTAGGTATGCAAATCGGTTAACATCAAGATTGGTGCCACTTATCATGTGTGCCACTCCTTAACCCCTGCTGCCAGGATCTCAGTAGCTAGGGGAGTCCTAGTCCCCAGTCTACTATATGCTCTCCCTCTCCTTTCCTAGGCCAATGTCAGTGTTCTTCGTAAGTGGGACACTACTTACAACAACTTTTGCAGATTTGCCCTATTGGCACCCCACCTTACACACCATTGTTTGCTTTACTCCACTTTGCACTGGCTGTCTCCTAGCTCCTGACGCTCCTACTCTCTGGGATGTTTCATTGACTCCTTGACTAGATATCCCCATCCTGACTGTCTAGTGACCATGCTTTCCCCTGTGCATCACCCTCGCACTCTGAGGTCCTCAGATGCCCAGCTACTTTCTGCCCCATTCTGCTCCACCAAAATGGGGGTAACAAGCTTTTTCTCATGTAGCTCCCAAATACTAGATTTCCCTGCCTCCCCACCTAAAGAGCTCCTCATCTCACTCCTTTTTTAAATCTGTACTTTTTTCGCACCTCTATGCACTTGATACTTGTGTCTGTATCTAATCTCACTTGATCTTCAGCTCTTGTTCTCCCCTGCCTCGAATGCTGCTTCACCATGCTCCATGATTATCATTGTGCTTGACCATGTTTGACTTACCATCCCTGTGTGGATGTTTTTTGCTTGTATGTATAATTGCTGTTGATTTTTTGCTGAATGTATATCTTCCATCTATCCCTGTGTGGATGGTTTTTGCTTGTATGTATAATTGCTGTTGATTTTTTGCTGAATGTATATCTTCCATCTATCCCTGTGTGGATACCGATTGAATGCTGTCTTATTCTGTTTGTATGCTACCTGTGTTTGTTTGTATGACTGCACTATGTACTCTCCCGAGTCGTGCCTGAAAATAGGCAGGGTTTTTGCCTAATGCACTTACCTGGTCATCAAAAGCAAATAAATAAATAAATAACAGATAGTTTCATAGTTAATTATATTAAAAAAAATAGCCTTCTTTTAGCTTCATAGCTCTGACTCAATTGAAAGGTTAGACTGCATCTGGGCTGCTTTTAAAGGTTATATTAGGGGTCTTTTTATCAGATTGGCATCTAAGCACAAAAACAAACTCAAGTGAAACTAAAAGAGACCTTGGATGTCATAGCTAGGCTAGAGGTATCTCCACCCTGAGTGAGCAGGAATTAATAACTCTACAAGATTTTAGAGATACATATGCAAACTTTGCAAGAGAGAAAGTTGAATACTTATTACTGAAAACAAAGGCCCACTACATGGACCAGAGAGATAAACCATCTAGGTTGCTAGTTAATATGCTTAACAATCTTGAACCAAACAGATATATAACCTCAGTTATATCAGATAAGAACAGCTCAGTAAAAACTAACCCATTACATATTGTGGCTGAATCTGAAGCCTTTTTTAATAATCTCTACAACCTAGAACCAAACCCTCTCTTTCTACTGACTATGATATCTATTTAAGCAGATTTAGGTGCCCACAATTAACAGAGCAAGCATCATCAAATTTAATTTCTCCCATTTGCAATAGAGAAATTCTTGAAGCAATACAATCCTTGAAACCTGATAAATTCCCATGGCCAGATGACCTCTCTCCAAATTTCTATAAAACCTTTAAGGAAGATTTAATCCCACTACTTGCTGATTTTTTCAATTATATATTAGACAAGGGTATTTCAGATCATATTCTTGTGGAGGCAATCATAATTTTGCTTCCAAAATCAGGTAAATCTAAAGAGTATGTGTCAAACTATTAGACTATTTCTTTAATCAATGTTGATATGAAATTACTTGCGAAAATTCTGGCTACCAGAATTAAATCTATTTGGGATACACTAGTCTCCCAAGAACAAGCAGGCTTTATGCCTGGTAGATCAGCAACAGATCATTTTAGAAAACTGTCCCATAGTTTCTCTGCATCCAGGGAGGCCCATGCCCCAGCAGTTGTGGTCTCCTTGGATGCAGAAAAAGCATTTGATAGGGTAAACTTTCCCTTTCTATTTGTGACTCTGTTGAGGTTTGTTTTTCCCACTAGATTTATAAATTGGTTACAAATTCCTTATGTACACCCTTCAGCAAGGTTGTTTCTAAATGTTTTTTCCCCTCTCGTATTCCACTGCATTTTGGTACTAGAAAAGGCTGGCCCCCTTTCTCCAATTCTTTGTAATTTTTACTTACAGCCATTACTATTTTTTCTCAAAAAGAATCCACATATTCATGGCATTAAAGTCACATCTCATGTACTGACTCTGCCAGCATTTGCTGATGATATCATGTTACATGTGTCTTACCCAGAATCCTCAATCCCTGCAATTCTCGATACTATTCAGCAGTTTAGTAAGGTCTCTAATTACAAAATTAATTTAACTACAACTTCTGTGTTGCCCCCAAATGATAGAATTACGAAGGATGTCATAATGAAATTCAGCCTTTCTTGGTCCCCTGTTCAATTAAAATACCTGGGCTTAATCCTCTCACAATACTGAAGCCCAATGGTAGACTTAAACTTCTCTGGTTTATTATCTACCATTAAATCAGATCTTGCTAGATGTTCGAAACTTACTTTATATCTATTAAGACAAATTAGTGTTGTTAAAATGACTATTTTCCCCAGGCTCTTTTACCCTTTAAACAACCTAAATAGTTTATTACCCTTATCTTGGTTTAAGACCTTCATTCAACTTTAACTAAGTTTGTCTGGAATAATAACCTCCTAGAATTACATATGACAAGCTTACTCTTAGTAAGATTCATGGAGGCTTTAAATTACCAGATTTTTTCCTTTACTATTTAGTTAGTCACCTTTGTAAAATAACTAGATGGTTCTCTACCAATAATCACATAGATGTCTATTGTCCGATATGGGTCTGTTTAGAGTGAGATATGCTTTACAAAACTAATATTACACCTGAAGCCTGTCTATATTCTCTGCAAAAATTGCTTTCTGACCACCTCAAAAATACCATAATTGGGGTATCATTTAGATGCTTTAAACAGTTATGCACCTTATTTCAGCTATCCCTTAACAGCGACATAAATCAACCAATACTATATAATTATAATTTTTGTTTAAATAAAAAAATTATTGGATCAACACTGGCTTTCACAGTTAAACAATTTAAAGGTTCAGGACCTACTAAGGGATGGCTTTCTGTTATCATCTGATGAACTTAGGGTAATGCTCAATATAGGTAAAGGTTACTACCAAAAGTTATTTTTGTTAAAGCTAATCCTCACATCTCATTTTGGTACTCAGCCTTGGTTGGTAGACCAAAGTCAGAAATTACAAGATATTGTATTGCTCTCTAGGAAATCTCATGCGATTTCTAAACTGTACCAATACTTTCTTATTAATACATCAAAAGTAACACCCCACCTATCTAAGTACTTGTCTGACAATCACATATTCAAAATCAGACTGGGTTCCAATCTAGAGAGACTTATATAAATATATTAGCAATGACAAACTAAGATTAATCCAAATCAAAATACTCCATAATGCCTACTACTCTGCATCAAAACTATTTAAATTTGGTCTCGTAACAACCAAGGCTTGTTTTAAATGTGGATTGGTGACAGGCTCTCTTTCTCACATCTTTTGGGAATGTCCACTAATTACCCCTTTTTGGGCAGCTCTTAAAGGTAAAATGGGTTCTAAGCTGAGGCTGTCAAATTACTTTACACCACAGATATGTTTGGTGGGGGATCTACCGGGTGTACCTAGCCTGAACCATAAATTAATTTGTTTATGATTTCCTTAACAGCTAAAAGGGTTATTCTGAATCACTGGAAGGACCACCAAATTCCAACTTTGCTGGAATGGAGAAATGAAATACTCCTGAATTTAAGAGCTGAACAATTCCTAGCAAGTATGAAAAATAACTTATAAGGGTTCACCCAAAAATTGGGTAGCTTATTAGAAGCAGTTATTAACTTTCATTGACTCTAGCTCCTTGAGTTATTCTATATTTATATTCTTATGTGTATTTAAATGTATATGTAAAATTTATCAGTTCTTTACTTGTTCCATTTTAGAACATAGATACATAGATACATAGACAGTGTCGGCAGATAAGGGCCTATGGCCCACCTAGTCTGCCCATTTGAGCTTGTAAGTTCAGTTTGTTTTCCTAGAAGTCTATTTCCCCTTACCCCTGACCTCTAGAATTCCTTTATGTCTATCCCATGCATTCTTAAATCCCATGATTGTTTCAGCCCCCACCACTTCCTCTGGCAGGGTGTTCCACTTGTCCACCACCCGTTCTGTGAAGAAATTCTTTCTCATGTTTCCTCTGAATCGTCCTCCTCCAACTTCATCCCATGCCCTCTAGTCCTGAAACATCTTTTCGCTTAAAATAGTGTTTTCCTGCACCTGTTCCTCCCTGTAAGATACTTGTATGTCTCTATCATATCCCCTCTCCTCCTCTCCTCCAGGGAGTACATGTTCAGTTCCTTCAACCTGTCTTCATAGGACTTGTGATGCAACCCATGCACCATCTTTGTTGCCCTCCTCTGAACCTTTTCTACCCTGTCTATGTCCTTACGTAGGTATGGTCTCCAGAACTGTACACTGTACTCCAGGTGGGGCCTCACTAGTGTCTTGTATAGCGGAATTGTGACCTCCTTTTCCTGCTGGTGATGCCCCTGCCTATACATCCCAGCATCCTATTTGCTTTACCTGATGCCTTGTCACACTGTTTCCTACCTTGAGGTCATCAGAGATGACAACCCCAAGATCCCTTTCCTGCTTGGTGCATGCTATATCCTCACCCCCAACTGATATATTGTGCCAGGGTTTTTGTCCCCATATGCATTATCTTGCATTTCTTTGCATTGAATTTCAACTGCCAAACCCTTGACCATTCTTCAAGTTTCTGCAGGTCCCTTCTCATTCTGTCTACACCCTCTGGTGTGTCTACTCTGTTACAGAGCTTTGTGTCATCAGCGAACAGTGAAATTCTGCCTTCTATATCCTGTGCAATGTCACTGATGAAGATGTTGAATAGGACCGGTCCCAGCACTGATCCCTGTGGTACCCACTGGTCACTCTTCCCTCTGTGGAGTGACAGCCATTTACCACCACCCTCTGTGTCCTGCCACCCAGCCAGTTACCTACCCACCACACTACTGTCCTGCCCACACCCATATTCCCCAGTTTGTGTAATAGTCTTCTATGTGGCACAGTGTCAAAGGCCTTGCTGATGTCCAGATAGGCCATGTCCACTGCCCTCCCCTGATCCACCTCCCTAGTCACCCAGTCAAAAAATTCAATGAGGTTGGTCTGACATGACCTCCCCCTGGTGAAACCATGCTGCCTTGGGTCCTGTAGTCCATTGACAACCAGATGTTCCACCAATCTCTCCTTCAGTAGTGCTTCCATGATCTTTCCCACTACCGAGGTGAGGCTGACTGGTCTGTAGTTCCCTGCTTCCTCTTTGTTCCCACTTTTGTATAAGGGGACTACATCTGCTGTCCTCCAGTCTTTGGGTACCTCCCCTGTTTCCAGTGATTGGCTGAACAGGATAGCCAGAGGTTCAGCCACCACCTCTCTTAGTTCTTTAAGGACCCTGGGGTGCACCCCATCTGGCCCCATTGCTTTAACAGTCTTATGAGGTTGGAGTTAGGTTCTCTTACTTAATTTGCTAGCCCAGTAAATGCTTATTAAGGGATACTGAGAGGGTATGGGAGGCTGGAGCTTAATTTTTAAGGGGTTTAGATGTTTATTCTTACTCTCACCTTATAGTAATTGGACTGGTATGTATGTATCTAACACTTTATGGAATGTTTTATGATGTGTTATTATGGAACTTTCTAAATAAAGGGCTGGAAAAAAAAAAGAACTTGGGAGGTGCTGGCAGCACCATTGACAGCCCTGTTCAACAACTGTCTAGAAACAGGTGAGGTACCAAAGGACTGGAGGAGTGTGAATGTAGTGGGAAGTGGGAACAGGGAGGAGGCTGGCAGTTACAGGCCAGTCAGCCTGATCTTGGTGGTAGGGAAATTAATGGAATCACTACTGAAAGAAAAGATTGTGATATATCTTGAATCCAGCAGAGCACATGATCTGAAGCAGTATGGATTCATATTGGGAAGATCTTGTCAAACAAATCTGATAGAATTCTTTGACTGGGTGACTAGGGAGGTAGATCAGGGAGGGGTGGTGGATGTGGCCTACCTGGATTTCAGCAATGTCTTCAATGCCATCCCACATAGGAGGCTTATAAATAAGCTGGGCAGCCTGGGAGTTTGCCCCAGGGTGGTAAACTGGGTCAGAAATTAACTGAGTGATAGAACACAGGGGGTCGTGGTGAATGGAGTTCAATCCGAAAAGAGGGGAGTGACCGGTGGGGTCACACAGGGATTAGTGCATGGACCAGTCTTCTTTAATGTCTTCATAAGTGAGATTGCAGAAGGGCTGGAAGGAAAGGTATGTCTGTTTGCAGATGATACAAAGATCTTCAACAGGGTCGACACTCCAGGAGTGGTGAAGAGAATGAGAAGGGCCCTAAGTGAGCTAGAAGAGTTATCAGGGGCGTGGCATCTGAGATTTAATGCAAAGAAGTGCAAGATCATACACTTGGGGCACAGAAATATAGGGGAAAAGTACATGATGGGGGGTGGAGGTGCTGACGATCACCAAACAGGAAAGGAACCTGGGAGTAATCATATCTGATAACAAAAGGTTACCAAATAGTGTGAGAAGGCTATGAGGACAGCCAGTGGAATTCTAGAGTACATAGGGAGAGGTATCTCCAGCAGAAGGAAGGAGGTGGTGATGCCATTGTACAGAACATTGGTGTAAACTTATCTAGAGTACTGTGTCCAGTTCTGGAGGCTGCATCTTTTGAAGGACACAGACAGAGCAGAAGTGGTCCAAAGAAGGGTAACAAAAATGGTGCAGGGGCTGCACCAGAAGTCATATGAGGAGAAACTTGAGGATCTCAATATGTATTTCAAGGAAGAGAGGAGCGAGAGGAAGATATGATAGAGACTTTCAAATACCTCAAGAGTATAAATAAGGCACAAGAGGCTATAATATTTCATAAAAGATGTAAAAGAACAAGGGGCCATGATATGAGAATGGGAGGGTAGACACAGGGGTAATGTGAGAAAGCATTTTTCACAGAAAGAGTGGTGAATGGAACAGCCTTTCTGCAGAGGTTGTGGGGACAAAAACAGTAGGGGAATTCAAAAATGCATTGAACAGACATAAAGGATTTCTAGAGATAGGTAAGATAAGGTAAGCTGCAGATCATTTAGGATCTGCGATATATGACACAGGTAGGGAAAATGGGTAGACTAAGTGGGCCAAGTGGTCCTTATCTGCTGTCATATTCTATGTTTATATGAATGGGGTGGGGATTAGAGTTGCTATCTACAAATTTTGAATATGTCAGCCCTGTATGAGGTGCCACACCATTGATGCATGGCCCCATACCTATAGCTTGGTCTTGCGTAAAAAAAAAAAGAGAAGTGAGGGGGTTGAAAACAACAATATCACATTTCCAAGCTTTGTGGGTTTGTGTTTTATGGAGTAGCAATCCAAATCTGCATTACTGTAGTTTTTGCAATGCATTTCCTTAGTTTCTGAAACAGTAGAGTGGTAACTTTCTTTGTTCAAGGCCCTTGAGGCCCTGTGCAAAGAAGAAGGTGACTCCTAGTTTTATTTGTGCCTTCTAACCTTCTCTGTACAGAACAAGATGCACAGGGCACTTTAATTCCTGTGCATGAGTCATACCTTTCTTCGTGCAGGGCCCTGCAGTGTGTGAAAACAGCAGAACATGTAGTCTAATCATCTGTAGCCTCCAAGGATAGACTAAAGGAAAGCAGTGCTGACTGAGGGAACTTGGAATCTAAGGGCCATTTAGTGTAAATCATTATTTCTGGTGGGAGTGTAAGAGATCGCTGGGAGGGAGTGATGATCCTAAGGGGCTACCCTCAAGGGAACTCTGCAGTGGCCTTGTGATACACAGAGAACATCACCAAAGTGGGTATTTTCACTTTGGGGGGAAATTGTGGTCCTGTCTGTGACTGATAAGTGCAGGTAGCTGTGCTGATGATGGTGAGGTATCTGTTGCCAGACTGAGCTGCTGAAACATATAGGAGATGGGCCTTCTGTTTGTATGGGGAAATCCAAAACTGGTACTGTATGGATATAGGAGCAGGGCAGACATCAGCCAGGAGTGCCAGAGGGAATGTCCCAGCAGTGATACTGCCTCCTGCATACAAGATAAACTGACACTGCAGTGGCATGGTAGTAAATGAAAAAGTAAGAGAACCCAAAGAGTATAGCAAAGTGGGAGCTCTGGTAAATTCAGAAGCCAGCATAGGAAAGGCTCTGCCCTGAGGTAAAATCTCACTCACTCACTCACTGATACACTGCAAGAAATAAGAGGAGATATGGGGCTCTGTAAGAGATGTGTAAAGGGTAAAACATTTTTCAAGGTACCCTAAGGTTTTGACTTATGTCCAGAATCCAAATAGATCCTGTCTTGCAGTGTTGACAATGATAGCAATTTTGGGGGCTGTGTTCCCATGTGTAGCTGTAAATATATTAGTAAACATTATAAAAACTCATCATATAGCAGAGTGATTTATTTCTGAAATGACCAAAGAGGCACCGCACACAGATCATCAAGGAGTGAACGGAATGGAAAGGAAAGGAACTATATGATCTGTTCAACATGGATTGGTCCTTCATCCCTCGGGCATCCTCCATCGATGCTGCCTTTGACCTTTCAAGGTTTAAATTCCTCGCCGCATGGAACTACCATGCGCCTCTGAGAAGGACCTGTGTACGGGGTGCCACCTGCCCTGGGTCACCACCATTATAATCGATCAGCTACATGCCAGGGACCAAGTATGGAAAGCCTATAAGGCATCAAATACCCTGGAAGCACTCCAGCTCTACTGTACACTCTGAAACTCCTGCACTAGGCTCCTATGGCAGGCCGAAGCCAGCTATTTCAAGGCCTCTTTCCACTCTAACCTAAATCACCCTGCGAAATTCTGGAAATCAATCAAATCGCTTCCCAGCCTCCCCACCCCAGCCCTAAACATTGATGGCTCCACCATCACTGATCTAGGTGAAGTGGCCTTAGGTCTTTAACACCTTTTTCACCAGCTGCACAGCCTCTCTCCTATCCACTGTCCCCCAAACTCACTCTATCCCATCCACTCCCACTCTTCACACACCCCCAGGCTTTGCCTTTTGCATGGTCACCCCTACAGAAGTGCTAAAAGCCCTGCAGGCTCTTAACCCCAACAAAGGTATATGTCCCTCGGGTTGGACTCCAAAATGCTTTACCTTTCTGCCTCCGCCATCTTCAATCTGTCATTCTTGCTTGCCTCAGTCCCCTCTGACTGGAAAAGTGCCACTGGCATCACCTTCCCAAAAGGGGGTGACCCTTCTGCACCAAGTAACTACCGCCCCATTTCCCTACTCCCCATCCTGGCCAAAATTCAAGAGCGTCTGGTGCTCTACCAGCTCTCATCCTTTCTCGATGCCTCTTCCTTCTTCACACCCTACCAATCGGGATTCAGGAAGACGCATTCCATCATCACCTCCCTCCTCAGGCTCACTGACACCATCCTCATAGGCATGAATCACGGGCATATCACCTCGGCAATCTTTGTCGACCTTGCCAAGGCATTCAACACTGTCTCTCTTGCCCTTCTACTATCCAAACTCGAAAAGGCGGATCTCTCTTCGGTGCTTGCACCAAATGGTTCAAATCCTACCTTGTAGACAGATCCCAATCTGTGAGAATCAGTCATCATTATTCAGCCACCCTCCCTGTAACCATGGGGGTCCCCCAAGTTTTGGTGCTTGGCCCAATCCTGTTCTCCATCTTCTTGAATGACCTGCCCTCCGTATGTCTACCCACATCCATTCATATGCACACCGATGACATGGCACTGTATGCGTCTGGTCCCTCCCCCACTGAAGTGACCTCCAGACTTCAGGAAGACTTCTACGCTGTCCAGCACTGGTTTCATTCTAACCAGCTCTTTCTAAATCTGAAGAAAACTATCTCCCTTACCTTCAGTACAAGACAGTGGCTCTCCCAGCTCCCCACAACCCCCACTTATCACACTATCGATGGGACTCCACTGGAGGCCTGCACCTCCTTCCGGTACCTTGGGGTCTGGCTCGACCAGCACTTCAACTTCTCTGATCATATAGACTCAATCCACAAGAAACTACACCCCAAGCTGGGCGCCGTGTATCGTAACAAGGGTTGCTTACCTCTGGCAACTTGCACAGCAATCCTACAGCAAATAATTCTCCCTATAATTGACTATGGCGATGTAGTTTACAGCGTGCCCCAAAGTCCACCCTCACAAGACTAGACCCTCTCTTCCACTCCTTCTGCCATTTTGCCCTAGACTGTCCTCCCTCAGTGCACCACTGTAATCTCTACAAGCTGCTAGATCTCCCCTCACTACATGATCAGAGACTTAGCCACTGTGCGAGGACCACGGCAAAATTCTGGACATGGACCCTCCCCCCCACCTTGAGTCTGCCCTTGCAGTTCAACCCCCCCTTTGTATACTGTCTCAGGAATACTGACTCCCAAGGCCAAGCGGCTTTCAGCTACCGCTTGCCTAAAGTTTGGAACTCCTTGCCGGCTGACATTAGGCACACAGATAACTCTCAGAGGCTAAACCAGCTCCTCAAGTTGTTTCCCCCCACTCCTGTTCATGCAGTCTGGGCCACTGTAATGCTTTATATCCCAGCTCATACCCCTAACATTTACCACTCCCTGGTTCATCTCTACTTGCCAAGTCCCCAGCCCTAGTCCAGTGCCTGGTGTATCCTGGCCATTGCACCTGCCGAAAGCTATGTGTCCTCCAGTGTTACTTTATCTCACACTAATTGCCTATTTGGACTGTTGGTCCATTGGACTTGTTAGTAGTTCACACTGTGTTAGCCACTGCCTTTCGGCTTCTAAGTTACTTGCTTTGTTATTGTACTGTTTAATTCCTGTTATGATGTGGTATCTGCACTGTGAATTGTTGTGTTAAAATGTTGTACTTGTCCTGACTTTTCCCCTCTCCCTCCAGGACGCATCTGGAATCAAGCGATACTCCACTCAGTATGCCTTCCGGGTGAAACTCTTAAATAAATAAATGAGGGAGAAGAGGAGGGGGAAGGGAACACAGATATAGTGATAGAGGAGGCTAGAGTGAGGGAGACTGCTAGCATTGAAGGGGGACAAATCACCAGACCCGGACAAAGCACATTCAAGGGTATTAAGGAAACTGGCTGAGGAGCTGGCAGTGCCACTGGAAGATCTATTTAATAGTTCACTGGTGTCAGGCATGGTACCACAGGACTGGAGAACAGCACATGTGGTATCTCTCCACAAAAGTGGTTCTGAGGATGACACAGGGAATTACAGACCAGTAAGTCTTACCTCAGTCATGTGCAATCTCATGGAGACCATACTTAAGGAAAGGTTGATAGAATATCTAGAGGAGCATGGTCTCCAGGATCCAAGTCAGCATGAGTTCATGGGGGCCGGGGATCATATCAAATGAATATGATTGACTTCTTTGACTGGGTCACTAAGACAGTAGATAGGGGCCAAGTGGTAGACATCTTCTATCTGGATTTCAGCAAGACCTTTGACTCTGTGTCCCACAAAAGGTTGATCAGGAAGTTGACAGATCTCGGAGTTGGGGAAGAAGATGACCAGATAAGTGGAAAACTGGCTGAGGGATAGAACACAGAGGTTGGTGGCGGAGGGAGAGTTATCTGATACCAGAGAGGTCACTAGTGGGGTCCCTCAGGGCTCAGTGTTGGGGCTGGTGTTGTTCAATATCTTCATCAATGACACTGGGGCTGGCATTAAGGAAAAAATGCGCCTATTTGTGGACAATACCAAGCTCTGTGGGAGAGTGGACACAGCTGAAGGGATACAAGACCTACTGATGATCTGAAAAAGCTGGGGAGGTGGTCCGGGATCTGTCAACTTGGCTTCAATACCAAGAAATGCAAGGTTATGCAGGGTGGTGGAGCAGGTTAGAAATTGGTTGAACGGGAGGACAGAAAGAGTGGTAGTGAATGGGGCTCAATCTATGGAAAGGGAGGTGACCAGTGAGGTGCCACAGGGATCGGTGCTGGGGCCAGTCCTCTTTAATGACTTCATAAGTGACATTGTGGAGGGGCTGGAGGGGAAGGTGTGTCTATTTGCGGAAGACACAAAGATCTGCAGTAGAGTCAATACTCCGAAGAGGGTGGAAAGAATGAGAAGAGGCCTTAGTAAGTTTGAGGAATGGTCAAGGGTGTGGCAGCTAAAATTTAATGCAAAGAAGTGCACAATTATGCACTTGGGGTGAGGAAACCCAGGAGAAGAGTATACTATGGGGCGGGTGAATTACTGATGCCCACCGAGCAAGAAAGGGACCTGGGGGTGATCATAACAGATGACCTAAATGTGGCCAGACAGTGTGAAAAAGTTACAAAGGAAGGCCAGCAGAATCTTGGGGTACATAGGGAGAGGCATCTTTACAGATCACTGGTGAGACCTCATCTGGAATACTGCGTCTAGTTCTGGAGGCCATATCTCAGGAAAGATATAGGCAAAGTGGAGGCGGTCCAGAGGAGAGCTACAAATATGGTGCAGCGGCTATACCAGAAGACTTATGAGGAGAGAATAACAGACCTTGACATGTATTCACTGGAGATGAGAAGGGAGAGAAGGGATATGATAAAGACATTTAAGTACCTCAATGGTTTTAATAGGGTCCAGTAGGGGAGCCTTTTTCAGAAAAGAGAATGCCCGAAAACAAGGGGTCATGATATGAGCTTGGAGGGAGGTAGACTCAGGGGGAATGTAAGAACATACTTCACAGAAAGGGTGGTGGATGCATGGAACAGCCTCCACATGGAAGTGGTAAGGGTATAAACAGTGAATGCATTCAAAAATGTGTGGGATAGACATAAGGGAACCCTTGCAATGGTGAGGAAAGGATAAACAAAGGACCCTTGGGGGGAAGGTAAATGGGCAGACTAGATGGGCCAGGCGGTCCTCATCTGCCATCTAATTCTATGTATCTATGTATCTATTAGAGCCAAGAATCCCAGGATGGAGTACTACCTGGGTGGAGTCCAGGTATCTGCTTCAGAGGAAGAGAAGAACCTGGGAGTAACGATCACTAGTGACCTGAAGCACTTCATGCAGTGCAAGAAAGCAGCAGCAAGGGTGCACAAGATACTGGAATGCACAGCTAGGAGAATCAGTAATATAAGGGAGGAGGTTATACTGTCCTTGTACAGGTCACTGGTGAGGCCACATCTAGAGTATGGAGTTCAGTACTGGTGCCCACACCTCAAAAAGGACATTAACCTGCTGAAGAAGGTACAGAAGAGTGCTACAAAGATAATTGCGGGTCAGCAGAGTAAGGCATATGAGGAGAGGCTGAGGGCAAGGCAAGGCAATTTTATTTATATGGTGCCCAATCCCTGGACCTCTGGGTGCCTTACATAAAAACAGGTAAGGTCATAACAAGTAATGCAACACATACAAAACTATAGATAACGTATAAAAATCAACAAATATTTAAAACAATAAATAAATCTCAGGATGATTAAATAACTGATGTAACTAATGCTAGTCAATCACCTTCATTGGGGAAAGCCAAACAGAACAAATAAGCCTTTAGACCCTTTTTAAAAGACGACTGTGGGGGCCTCCTTGACAGTGGCTGGAAAGGTGTTCCACAAGGTCAACTCAGTGACACTAAAAGCACGGTTGCCTGATGTTTTTACATTACTTCTGGTGTACCCCAAGGCTCGGTACTCGGCCCACTACTGTTCTCCATCTTCCTGAACAATCTGCCCATGGTCTGTCCGCACACTTCCATCCACATGTATGCTGGCGATACAGTACTGTATACATCTAGCCCCTCGTCCGCTGATACCGTGACCAGACTGCAGCAGGATTTCAATAATGTTCAGCTCTGGTTTTACTCTAACCAGCTCTTTCTCAATGCCAAGAAAACTGTTTACATGACCTTTGGCACGAGGCAGAAACTTTCTCGGTTCCCTCTCACCCCCTCTTTCCACACCCTGGATGGCACTTCACTAGAGTATTGCTCTTCATTTAGATATCTTGGGGTCTGGCTCGATCAGCATCTAGATTTCTCTGTGCACATCGATGCAGTCCACAAAAAGCTCCACCCAAAGCTGCCTGCCCTCCATGAAATTGTGTAGAAAATGATACTCCTTATCCTCAACTACGAGGATGTTGTCTACAGTGCCGCTCCAAAGTCCACCCTAGCCAGACTGGACACCCTGTTTCACTCCTTCTGCCATTTTGCCCTTGACTGCCCTTACTCCACTCACCAATGCACCCTCTATAGGTCACTGGACCTCACATCACTTCTAGACCGGTGGCTCTCACACTGCGTTAGTCTTACGGCTAAATTCTGGGCCCAGTCCCTCCCCCATTATCTCTCCTCTGTCCTATCAGCTCCCACCTCAACGCTGTGCTCACTCAGAAATTATTACCCTTGTTTACTCTCTGTTCCTCTAATGGCCACCATGGCAGACCAGGAAGCTTTCAGATATCACAAAGCACAAGGCGGCTATGGGTGAGCAACACTGGAGCCTCAACAAAAAGGACAAACCATCAAGCTGTGTAGTTGGGCATCCCAGTAAGCGACACAAAAAATGACCTGTAAGCTAGGTCCCAATTAAATCATTTATTGTAACATACAAAACATAGTAAAGAGGCAGCTAGCACTCATACAACAACACGCAGACGTAACGTTTCATTGAAAAAGCGTATCTCTGACGTGAAACGTATGTCTGCGTGTCATTGTATGAGTGCTAGCTACCTCTTCATTATTTTTTGTATGTTACAATAAATAATTTCATCAGAACCTAGCTTACAAATCGACCCCTCCAATACTATACTGAATGTACACTACAACGAATTTCGAGATATCACCTGTCTAAATTATGGAATTCCCTCCGTGACCATATGGCACGCCTCCCCAGGTAGGCACCTCAACTCCCTTCTTAAAGCATACTTCTCCTCCACCTGCTCCTTTGCCCTTATTTAGCTCCGTTACCTTGGTTCAACTTCTGCCTTACCTGCTGGATTTGTCAGGTCTGCCTGTTTTTATCTGCTTGTAATTACTATGTGAATATTATTGTTATGTGATCAGTGTCTGTGCCTCTGTATATAATCCAAGATCTCTGTACACTGTAATTAGTTTTGATCTCTGTATATGTTGATTTATTGCATTTATGATGTTGCTTATCTCTATTCCTGTCCTCCCAAGACACATCTGGAATCGAGCAGTAGTCTGCTCAGTATGCCTTCCTGGTAAAACTTTTCAATAAATAAGTAAATAAATCTGGCCCTAGGGACAGCAGGGAGGCCCCTAGTTTAGGAGCAGAGGAAATGGACTGAGGTGGCAGGTGTAAGGAGATCAGCCAGATAGCCAGGGCCCAGTCCATTAGGGCCTTGTAGGTGAGCAAGCCCACCTTGAAGACGATCCTTCACCTGACAGGCAGCCAGTACAGAGCCCACAGGACTGGGGTCACATGACTGGATCTAGCCAGGCCCGTCAGCAACTGAGCCACTGCATTCTGCCCCAGCTGCAACCGATGGAGGGTCCCTCCAGTGACCCCAAAGTATAGAGCATTACAGTAATCACGCCTCAATGTAATAAAAGCATGCACCAGTGATGGCAGGTCTTCGGGCAGAACAAGGGGCTTAATCCTGGTGATATTCCTCAAGTGGTAAAAAACACTTTTGACCACAGATGACACCTGAGCTTCAAATGCCAATCTACTATCCAGGATAACACCAAGATCCTGCACCCTAGGGGAAGCCATCAACATAGTGGATCCCAGAAACAGTCCTGTACCCACTCCAGAGGCATTCCCATCACGTCCGTAACCTGGTTCGATCACTAGTACCTCTGTCTTGTCTGGGTTCAGTTGCAAACAACTGGAGGGCATCCAGTCATTGATTTCAGCCAGGCTGTTCTTAATCACTTCCATGGTGTTGTGTGTTCCATGGGGAAAAGACAAATACAGTTGGGTATCATCTGCATAACAGTGAAAAGCAACACTGTAATGCAGAATGAGCTCTCCCAGGGGCAACATGTATACAGTGCAACCTCGATTATCCGGACTTCAGTTATCCAGATCTCCAGTTTAACCAAATCTACTTCATGTCCCCCAAGTCTTACTTTCTTTTTCCTCATTTTCCCTGTGCTAACAATGACATTCTAGCACTATACAATTAACGTCAAGTAGCAGCAGAGCAGGAAACAGAGACAACCAATCAGCTCCAAGAACTGGCTGCAACCCTCAACCTTGGGGAAGAAGAACTCGATGACTGGCTGCATTCCGACGAGAACAATGAGGGATAGGGGGACCTAACAGATGCGGACATCCTAGATATAGCTATGGAAGAGATAGCTGTTAATGACAGTACACAGGGAGAAAGCGACGATGAATACGATGCTGCAGTGCCACTTCCAACCGCAGGAGAAGCAGTAGCAGCTTTTGAGACCTGCATTCTGTGGCCTGAGAACCAAGTAGGTGTTGACTACTTACACATAATGCTGCTACGGCAGCTAAGACAAAAAGCAATTATAAAGCGCAATGAGAGATCAACACAGAAAACCATAACAGGCTTTTTTTAATAAATTTAATACCTCCTGTACTGTATTGTACTGCACTTTCATGTATTGTTTTCTGTGCCTATTTGTATCATTTTTAAGATTTTCCACAGTATGATTGTTTAAAATAAAGTATAAAAGGAGTGAAAGCATTAGTAGCCATTTCCCACTGCATTGTGAAAAAAAAGCTGAGAAACCTCGATTATACAAACCTCTCGATTATACGAACATTTCTGATGTCTACCAGGGTGTTCAGATAATTGAGGTTATACTGTACTGCGAATAACATTGGCAACAAGATCGAACCCTGAGGCACTCCACATGATAAGGGCTTCAAGGAGGAGGAGGAGGAGGAGGAGAAATTCCCCATCACCACCCGCATCCTCCCTGCCAGAGAGATAGGACTCAAACCAGTTGATGACAGTACCAGCAAGTCCACAAATACTCTCAAAGGCAATCAAGAAGCTCAATGTGCTCCATGGTATTAAAGGCTGATGAGAGATCAAGGAGAACAAGAATTGAACTACCTCCTCTATCTCTAGCCCTGAAGAGGTCAGTATGCACCCTAACTAACATCATTTCGGTGATATGCCTAGTCCTGAAACCCGACTGGAATGGCTCATAGATATCAAAGGACATGACAGCAGATACAATTGGATGGGCAATTGTTAAAGCAAAAGGTAAATCTAGGACATAAAAAATTGCCATGACTAGTCACATTTACTTGATCACTAGTTTATTGCTCACAGTTATTATTACTATGAATGCATTTCAAAGTAAGGCTACGTGCAAACTTATGCAAATCAATAGTGGTATGAAAGAAGTTTATACCTGTAGTTGGAGCAAATGATAAACCCTTATTCAGAACTTTAATAGCAGCAGGTGACAACTCACAGTCTGAGATGTTAATCACAGGGTTGAAGTCCACAACAGTCGGATCAGTTTCACAGACCAAAGATGATCCCTTAAAAGCATCCGTTCCTTGTTCTTCCTCCACGCCTTGCACCCCTTCTCATCCTCTTGTGATGTTCTGGTAGGGCTGTTGAAATCTGGTTGGTCATTGACTCCATCTGGGGGGGAGCAAATATTGCATCTGAGTTGTGTGTGTTCTCCTGTTGTCTGTCTAAAAAAACTTTGCCCTCTGAGCAATCAGTATCCGAAGGGCCAGTTGTATAATCAAGCACATTGTGATCATTTGTTGCACCCCCTTGAGTATTCTTTAGTATAGATGTAATTGTCTGTGTTTGATCAAGGGGCTTCTCCTGCCAATTAAAGACTGGCTTCAATTTGTAGTCATTCTCATCTCATATCATATAAACTTCTTTTGCCTGGCTTTCTTAAATTGAACATCATATCTAGTGACCTTGTCTTGCAGCATTTTATTATATTTGGCAAACTCTTCTGCAGATGTTTTTTTTCTTTAAGTAGTTTCTCAGCTTCTATAATGTCTCGAGACACTTGTTCTCTAACAGGTCCCATCCTGTTTAGAATCAACTGACCCCTGTAACCTCCCGTCTCTATGATCTTTAAATGGTCCTTAGAGCACTAATTTGGGAGTATGTGCTCTCATAATATATATAAGTTGTGTATATTTTTATCTAATGAACAGTTTAGCATATTATGTGTTGACCTTTTTTGACCTCCTCGGTAATTCCTGGGAACATGTTATATACTCATTAAACATGGCTTTTTTACTTTAAATTTATATGGGGTTCATCTTTTCTAGCTGCACTTTATAGGTGCGCCTGGTCTTTGAACCCTTTTGTTTGTTTTTGCCATGTTTTTTCCATATACTGTACAGCTCAAACACACTGTCTCAGATAAGAGGTCCTGATGGGTTTGTTTGAACCCATAAGTTTCCTTATTCTTATGAGTAACACATGTTTGGGATGGGGTATATAATAGCACATTTGCATTGGGTAGATATCTCTGATGAAGCTTGGAAGTCTCCAAGTGAAATGTTAGTTTATTCGGCATAGCCTTTGACTATACTGTGGCAGTTTTATCCATGCACCTAGAGTGATGAATTTGCCTTTTACTGCACTTTTTGTGTTTAACAAACCAGAATTAATTTGCTACATTCTGTGTTCCTGTGTCAAGTGCTTTCCTGGTGGTGCTGACCCCTTTCTAGATTTGTTTGTACTCTTTTATTTATAGCACAACATAATTGTCCCAGGGCTGCATTTTTCCCCCTAAAATACTGCTTTGCATAGATTTTATTAAGATGTAATATTTTTACCTGTGGCTTGCATTCAAGGGTAGCTTGTATTTGAAGGTGGTCTTTTATGCAAAATTAGATTTTTAAGTGTTAAAATAAAATATTACACATCCTGAATCAGACCAAGTTTATTGTTATTAATATACTTCATATTAAATTAAGTAAAAGAAATATCAACTAAGATAATCAGTTAAAAAAACTACAATAATGATCCTATTTACAGAAATAAAAATCACAGAGCCCCATCCACAGTGTTTAATCTGACATGCCTTCAGCCCTGACTAGAAATATTCATTTGACCTGCAGCTTGTTTTTAAGGGTGTCTTTTATCTGAGGGTGGCTTCTATTTGATGAAATATCGTATTTAGCTATTATTTTTATGTTTGCCATGTGCACACACAGTGAACATTTTGCGATGAGAGTGACTTTTAAGGGGTGTGGCACTGTCAGTCCAATGCAGAGTGGTCAGCAAGGAGCTTGTCAGTGTCACACCAATCATCAGCTAGGCTGATTATGATGCATTGTTCTGGCTTACTGGGTGAAACTTTGTGTAGTTCAAAGGAGAGAGAGATGACTCTGTCATAGGGCAGCTGTTTCCTTTGATCCACATAATTCCACCCAGCAAGCACAGCTGATCTGTCATCAGCAGTCTACTGTGGTTTCTCATCCCCCCAATGCAATCCCCAGTGCTGGCTACAACCCCTCCACCCTGTCCATTTTCATTATGTGACACTGTGGAGCCCACCACCAGTGCTGCCAAAAATATTGAAATCCCTTCCTCAATCTCTTCCACCTCTTCCATATTAAAATTCCAGCACGGGGTGCCCACTCGGCTGTGCAAGCTGCTACCATGCACCCTGCCTGTTTTGATTGTGCAACACCAGGGATCCTACCCCTGGTGCCACCAAAATAACACTGACACTGGGGTACCCAATCCCTAGTGTTGGTACCTGAAATAAAGAAAACCATCCCTCATGCATTTTGTTTCTTAATATAAAACAACCTTGTAAAAAAAGAAAACCATCCATCGATGTCTGTTGCTATCACTGTTACTGTCCCCCCACCAGACCTTCCCACTCAACACCCATCATCCCACACATCCCCAAACCCTTATGTACCTATCAGGCGTCTAACACTGTAATCCTTTCTGAACTGGAGACACATCTTCACTTTTAAGTACTGGACCACAAACTGAGGAGACCAGGTGTGCAGTTCAAGGTATTTCAATGGGTTTTGAACTTGGGAATTTTTGAATATTTTTCCCCAAATGTCTTTTTTGGAACCCCACCTCATGAACAATGACAATGAAATTAGGCAAATCTGTCCAGAAAGGTGATTTTGCAGTTGCTGGCCGTGAAATCACCTTTTGAACTGAGAGATTGAAGGCCTACTCCTGTGGTGGGGTGCCTAAAACCAATGTTGAAAATTTTGGGTAAAAATATCTAAAGCAGCAAAGTTATGAGCCTACAATGACATTTTTCAAAACACATTTGTAACTATGATAGTTTTCAGTATTTTGACCCCGACTTTTCAACACAGCCATTTTTTCATGCCGCTCATAAATGTCACAGCTGTCATTTTTCAAATCCTGGCCAAAATGTGTTTTCACACTTGCAGTGCAAAATTACCTTTCAGGTATGATTTGAAAATTTTCTCCACCCTCGTTCATGAAGTGGAGTCATAAAAAGACTATGTTGAAAAAGTAGGGTAAAAATATTAAAAATCAACAAAGTAATGAGCGTGCATTGATGTTTTCAATGCATGCTTGTGACTGTGATAATTTTCAATATTTTGGCACCAGATTTTTAACGTAGTCATTTTTCACACCACCTCATGAATGTGACAGCTGCCATTTCTCAAACCCTACCCAAAATGGTTTTCACACTCGTGGCACAAAATTACACCTGTCATACTAAGAAGTAGTGGTCATAAAACAAATTATGTTGAAAATTTGGGGTAAAAAAAAACAACTAACTTATAAGGAAACTTTGAATTGTTCCAACATTTACTCATACTTTTATTTTTACATATTTTGGCCCCTAATGTTCAACATATCCCTTATGTTAACCCACCTCCTGAACATGGCAGGTGTCATGTTTCAAATCCCATCTGAAACTTGTTTCCACAGTTGCACAGCAAAATCATCTTTCGGATGGGATTTTAAAAATGTCACCTGTCTTAATCATAAAGTCAGGTCATAAAAAGAATGTTGGATATTTGAGATCAAAATGTGGGAGCCCGCTTAAAAGTGAATATTGTCTCTTAGCTGCCCTATCTTATTTATTTATTTAATTATTTAAAAGTTGGTAACCGGGAAAGGCACACTGAGCCAGGGTTCATTTCCAGGTGTGACCTGGGGTGGGGTAGAAGGAGAAACATGTTACAAGTGCAGTACCATAAATTATACATATTTATTTAAAAGATTTTATAAACCCATATATATATTACTTTCCTGTATTTAAATGTACTATGAACCTGGGTAATTACAATCTAACAATGTGTAAAAGCAGGACACCACTGAAAATGAGACATTGGATCCCATCTTCTCTCTCCTGGGTAAATATATAATAAAAATGTGTACAAGCAAGACCCGGTTTCCTGAGCCAGTGAGTATCAGAGAAGATTACGTACTGAGCTATCCTTGATCTTGGACATAAGAAACATAAGGATAGAGGAGCATCTGGAGTCCAGTGACCACAGTACAGAGAGATTTTGCATCTCACTGGGAGATCAAAAGTCAGATTCTGCAGTGCTGATTCCTAACTTCAGAAGGGCTGATTTCAATGGTTTGAGTGAGGCACTCCAGAATAAGTTGAAAGAGAAAGAGGAAGTGATCAGAGTGGATAGCAAATAGAAGGTTATTAAAACCGAGTCTTGAGGGCAGCATTCAGAAAATACAAAATGGAGTAGACAGAGGGTTGCTAAGAGGAATAAGTGAACCAGCAAAAGACAACGAAACAACTGATCAGAAAGTCTGAAGCAGAAAATAGGCTGAGAATAGCAGACGCCATCAAGGCAAATGAGAAAACCTTAATTCATTACATAAGTGAGAAAAAAAAGCCCAAAGTGGGTGTAGAGAATTTAGCTAGAGGAGGGGAGGGGTCACAGTGGAGTACGATAGCAAGAATGTAAGTATTATAAATTAATTTCTTTCAACTCCATCTTCATAATGGAAGCAGGGGGACCACTACCACAGAATAGGGTCTAGTTGAGAGGGAGTTCGAGAAGAAATTAGGAGTGGCAGAGGTTATTCAGACCAGAATCTCGAAAGTGCTGCATAGCTTGAATGTAAACAAATCTGCAGAGCTGGATGGTTTGCATCACAGGACTATTTAAGAAGCAGAACAGGCTTTAGCAAAGACACTGGTGCACCTGTTTAACCACTCCCTGCAGACTAGTGTGGTGCCAGGAGGCTGGAGAGTGGAGGATGTGGTACTACTATATAAGAGTGGGGCTAGGGATGATCTGAAGAACTTTAGGCTCATGAGTCTGACCTCCATAGTGGGGAAACTGCGGGAGACTATTGTCAAGGAGTGGACAGCTGATTTCCTAGAAGTGCATTAATTATGGGACAAAAAGCAGCATGGGTTCATTTGGAGATGGTCATGCCAAAGACATTTGATTGATTCCTTTTATTAGACATAGACAGTGTACAGAAAACAGGTTATCCATGTCCTGTATATGGACTTCAGTAAGGCTTTCGTCTCCATGCCACACCAGAGACTTGGTAAAAAATTGGAGACCTAGGCATTGGTGAAAAATTGACAGGATGACTAGAGATCTGTCTGGATGAGAGGACCCTGTGGGTAGTCCTAAACGGCAAATGTGCAGGAGTCAGGATGGTCATCAGCGGGGAATCTCAGGGATCTTTCCTGGGTCCAAAACTTTTTACTGTGTACATATCAGACATAGGGAAGGGAATCAATGGCAAGGTGTGTGATGTCTGTTTGCAGACAACACCAAATGCTGTGGAAGGGTGGATAGTGTGGTGGGATTAAAAGCCATCGAAAGGGATGTAGAGAGACTAGAAAGATGGTTGAATATATTTCAACTCAAGTTTAATGGCAAAAAATGTAAGGCCATGCACGTAGGAAGGAAGATCACTTCTCAGTTTTTGTGAAATTAGCCCTAGGTAAACCACATTGAACCACTTTTTGGAGACTAAACCTCACTACACTGAAGGACCTGGCCCTAATTCAACATTTGAAAGAGTGTATCTCCAAAATCATAGCCGAAAATACCAGCCCTGACATTACTCCCCATTTTTTATGGGAAACCCTTAAAATGATCCTACAGGGTGAGTTAATTGACTATTTGATGGCACAAGCCAGGAAATGCCAAGCCCCCTATGTAGAGTTGCAACAGACTGTGCAAACTCTTCAAACATTTGTCTATCAAGATGTCTCAGTTCTACCTCAAGTTACATCAGACTAAACAAGAACTTCAAAAAGTATTTGATGCTCGACTAGAATAAGCATTACTATATTTAAAACAAGCCTATTATGAAGGGGGCACCCGAGGTGCTAAAACTCTAACCCAACACCTAAGGGAAAGACAAGCTCAGACCTGCATCTTGCAATTATTTAACCTGGCCCTTAAAAATACTAAATCCCAGAAATGCCCAGGCCCTGGTTGCTATCCAACAGAATTCTATAAAAAGTTTCAGGATGATCTCTTACCCCTGCTTCTACAAACCTTTCAAGAGATACAGACCAAAGATATCCCTCCCCTTCTTGGAACTATGCAGTAATCTCAACCATTTTAAAACAAGACAAAGACCCTCACCTTCTCTCTTCCTATTGCCCAATCTCAATTCTAAACTGTGATTATAAACTTTTCATGGCAATATGGGCTAGGAGGCTAGAGTCCCTAGTAGATCCATATCAGGTGGGGTTCATTAGGACCTGACACGCCCATGATAGTGTACGCCACACTCTGCTTTTGGTTGAGTATCTCACAGCCAGACATATCCCAGCAGCCCTTCTCAGCTTAGATGCTGAGAAGGCTGTAGACAGAATAAACTGGCCCTATCTCTGGAAAACCCTTTCAACCTTACTTAACTTGTCCCTACATACAAGATGTGTTCCAAGTGACTCAAGGATGGTAGATGTACAGTGGTAGCCACAGACATTGCAAGCAATTTCCAGATATTTCATGAAATTTCTGAAGAGTTTCTCTCTGCTGCCCCTTCTGTTTAAATGCACGAAGCATCAGATATTTCTGGAAATATTACAAAAATTTTGGGAAATAACTGGCAGTGTCTGTGGCTACTACTGTAGTACCACTGCACAAGAGAGGCTTCAAAGAGGAGGCAGGGAATTACAGACCTGTCAGCCTCACATCAGTGGTGGGTAAAGTGATGGAGGTGCTAATGAAGGAAAGAGTGGCAAAATACTTAACGGACAACAAACTATTAAATGAAAAGCAACGTGGATTCTCTAGTGGGAGATCTTGCCAAACAAATCAAATATAATTTTTTGGTGGAGTAACGAAGGTGGTTGATCAAGGAGTGGCAGTTGATGTTGCCTACCTGGACTTCAGTAAGGCCTTTGATTCTATACCTCACCGTAGGCTGGTAAATAAGACAGAGAGCCTGGGTGTGGGACAGAAAATAACTAGATGGGTAGAAAACTGGCTACAGGATAGAAGTCAGAAGGTGGTGGTAAATGGTCTACATTCTGGGGTAAGGAAGGTTACCCAATATTATTCAATGGAGAAAGGTGTCAGAGGAGGTGTAACTGAGTTCCTGTGAGTTCCTACCCAATTTAACCCCTGTGAGCGGGGTTCCTCAAGGGTCTGTACTAGGACCAATCCTTTTTAACATATGTATTAATGATATATCAGAGGGAATTGAAGGGAAAATGTGCCTGTTTGCAGATGATGCAAAGTTATGGAATAGGGTCAACACTGAAGAAGGGGTTGAGGCCATGAGGAGGGATTTGAGTATACTTAAAAAATGGTCAGAAACATGGCAGCTGAAGTTCAATACAAAAAAATGTGCGGTGATGCATGTAGGGCATAAAAATCAACTGGCCAAATATTCACTGGGGGGAGAGCAGATAAAGCAAACAGAACAGGAAAGGGATCTGGGGATTCTAATATCAAATAACCTTAAGTAAGTGACCAATGTGATAAGGTGGTTGGCAAAGCTAATAGAATGATGGCATGTATGGGAAGGGGCATAACTAGTAGTAGAGAAAGGTTTTGATGCCATTATATAAGACCATGGTTAGACCGCACCTGGAGTATGGGGCACATTTCCGGAGGCCTCACTTCAGAAAGGACATAGATATGATAGAAAAGGTTCAGAGAAGGGCAACAGAGATGGTGCAAGGAATGCAAGGGAAGCCATATGAGACAAGATTGAGAGAATTAAATGTGTATCTACTGGAGTTTAGAAGAGAGAGTAGACATGATAGAGACATTCAAGTACATGAAGGGGATAAAGTGAGGGAAGAAGTCTATTTAAAATGAAAATCGGAGTTAAAACAAGAGGTCATACTCAAAGATTGGAAGGAGAAAGATTTAAAGGTAATGTAAGGAGGTGTTATTTCACTGAGAGGGTGGTTGAATCCTTGTACAGATTACCTGAGGAGGTGGTAGGTGTCAAAACAGTGGAGGGATTCAAGAGAGAGTGGGATAGACAAATGGGGTTGGTTAGAGGACAGAGGATAGGGTCCTTGTGCATTGGTGACAAGTAGAGGTGGGGGGAGAAGGGTAGAGTGGATGGGCCAGCAAGGTCCTCTTCTGCTGACACATTACTATGATATGACCTTTAGGATGCCGGACTTGATTATTTCAATGTTGCAAGGTATCTACTCCTCCTCACGGGCTTATCTCAAGGAAAATGATGCCCTTACGGCCCCCTTCATCTTGGGCAGGGGTACATGGCAGGAATGTCCTCTTTCACCTCTCCTTTTCGCTCTTTACATGGAACCCCTAGCAGTGTCAGTACAAGTGCACCCAACAATCACGGGTGTCCCATTGGGAGGAAGGGAATACAAACCCTCGCTGTTTGTCAACGATGTCCTCCTGACATTAACCTCACCAGAGCACTCTATCCCTACTCTATGGCAACTTCTTATCCAATTTAGGGTATTATCTGACTATAAGCTAAACAGTCAAAAAAACGAAGTGTTGTTATATCACTATACCATCACCATCTTTGAAAACATCTTTCCCCTTCAAATGCAGTAAGGGAGCTATTCGTTATTTAGGGGTCAAACTAACAAAAAATATTCAGCAGCTAGAATTACTGAACTATGAACTGTTGTCCTAGCAAATTACCGCTGATTTAGCCAGATGGTTCCAGTTTCAAATGACTTTCTTTTCCCAAAAAGAGGTAATACATCAAAACATACTTTCCCAAGTTCTTACTGCCTTCAAACACTCCCAATAATGCCTGCCCACTATTATTTTCAGACTTGGAACAGGATTATTTCCTGCTACATCTGGAATGGGAAGCAACCCCATTTCAAATTCTCAGCATTTCCTTACAGACATATAAGTGTCCTCAGTACATGCAGAATATATAAGCCACATGCTTAACTGCATAATGTTTGCATGCGGTTTGCATACACAAAGTGAACCAGGTCTAAAAAGCACACCAGGTTTGCATGCTGCAAGCTTGACATGAGTACAGCAGTAAAGCTGGTATGAAGATCATTTAAAAATCACATCAGGTTCACATGTTGCACAGTTGGCATGTGTACAGCAACTAAACTGGTGCAAATCTCATCCAAAACCACATCAGTTTCTATTTCTCATACTACTGCTAGCAATTAGAGCCATTAAAATACCCTTTTCATTGATTTCCTATTACAATTAGGCAAACTCATTAATTCTGATCCTTTTGCAAGTCATTTAATGACTTGATTTTTGTCATTACATTGCCATTAATTTGTAAAGTATTATTTGCTTACTGCATTAAATGCCTAGGATATAGTCAGCCAACATCCCCCATTCCAGATGTGCGAAGAGGGGCCTTGGTGTTGTGAAGCCTGACCTTTTTGTTTTGGACCATGCAAATCACCTTATGCATATTAAGTGCTACAAATGTTTCTGTATGACTGTTATGGATCACTTACTTTCCCTTTGTCATTCTGTCTGGAGCATATACACTATGGCCATGCTCAGCACTCTTTGTGCTGAGTAGGGTCTTGGAAGCATGCTCCATACATCACATTTTGTCACTGAAATGAGGGACATAGACACTCAAAATGAGGGACACTAACCCTCATGATGATCAGGCCACATCCTGAACCATGGAAATACAGTACCTCAGAACACAGTGGAAAACATTGCATTTACTTGTATTAATGTTAGCCCTGAGAATTAATTTCTACTATAAAACAGGGGTGCCATTTAGGTAGGGCGGGGGCAGTTCCCCTTGCATTTGTGACTAGATTGTTCTTATGGTGTTGCAACAATGGCATTGCATTTGGATTTTATCTTTTGAACAATAAATACCCCCTGGCCTGTGTTGCATTCATGCTGCAGGTGCACTCCTGACTTGACTGTGTCTGTGTTGTGTTGTCCACTCTCCCCACCTGTTAGAGGTGGTGCCATCACACGTGATCTGGAGGAGTTCCAGCCAAGCATGAGCACTTGAGTCATGTAAGTGGGACACTGTCTTTCCCACCACAGAGTAGACAGGCTACACACTACAACTTGGAGGCATTGGTGAGAACTGAACTCTCAATAGCAGTGCTGTGGCATTCTATTTTTGTTGGTCTACTCTTAGTGAGTTTCCATCTCCTTTTGTGGCTGAAGGGGCCGGGGGGGAGGTAGAAGCTAACTCGAGACTAGGCTACCTACTTACTCTACTAGGCTCGCCTCACAAAAACAAACAGTGCGGGCTCCCCGTGGCAGCAAGCTAGGCCTCACAGCAGCAGTGGTGTGGGTGGCCTTCATAGGTCTTGATCAGTGCAATGCGGCAGCAACCATGGCAGCAGCCAAGCAGGAACCAAGGGTGGGTTTGGTTGATGAGGTGACTTGGTCGCAGACCATGTTGGGGACCTGGGATTGTCCAGCATCCAGTTTCTGGCAGCAGGATGGAGGAGGAGGAGCAGACTGAAAACTGGTCTGGTGGCACACTCAGCTGGGCTGCAGGTTCTGGCCAGGTGGCTGAGTAAGAAAAGTAAATATTTTTTTTTTACAGGGGAGGATTGGGGAAGGAGGAAGGACTGAAATATTGATGTGTTTTTCACATTTCTGAGTCTCTGGGCAGCTTCATGACCCATATGGAATGGGTATTGAATGGAATGGAGTTGGGGAGAGAAACTGGGACAAAGTTGGAGGGGAAGGTTCAGAACTTCAGCTACAAAACAAATTGGTTAGTAACTGGGTGAGCGTAAGGCCAGATCTGATGCACTGCTCTGGGGTATAGACAGATGAATCTTATACATTTTTCCTGATTTGCATATCACTTTTTAGTCACAAAAAATATGTTTTACTTTTTAGAAATGTTCTAGACATTCCAGGGCTTGGTTCCTAGGCGCTAACTAGCACCTGACCTCCACTGGTTGTTGGCTTCTCCCTGCAGTAATCTGAAATGGTGCCCCTGCCATAACATCTTAGTTTACAGGACATCCTCTATGTTAGTAGCATGTTTTCCGGGAGGGATGGATGAGGGGCAGAGCAGTTTTCAGGGGTAAAATAAGGGCTGTCCCTTGCATTTCATGGACAGTTGAGTGGTATGGTATGCACAGACTATTGGAGTTCACTATAGTCAGGCTTATGCTGCCCCCCCAAATGAAACTGACCTCCACATCCCCATGCTCAGGCACATTATGACATATGGCAAGGGAGAGTGCAGGGGCATGCCCCATTAAAATGAATGAGGGTATTTTTTTATTACTATTTTATATATTATTGATGGAGAGTTGGAGATTAATGAAGGCCACCGCTTGACTAACAAGGGCCCTGTTTGTAGAACAGTGGCCTTCATTATTCTCCAACTTGCCATCATAATGTATAAAACAGTAATAAAAAATAACTCCATTCATTTCAAGGCTGTACGTCCCAGCACTCTGACCCATGTACATCATCTCTTAAAGACTCCAACCTCTGGCTCTCTAGTACTCGGGTAAGAGACTCTCGACTTAGATCTATACTTGGTGGGTTGTCTGTAGCAGTGTGGCTGCACCCGCTACAGTGTGTGTGCATGGGGGGGGGGATCTGGCCATGTTGGTGGGTGTCGAGTTATTGCTACTTTTGTGTTTGCCCTTTAAAGTCTGTTTGTGTGGAAGCATTCAAAACTATGGAGAGAAAATAGTAGGAGTACAGGCCAGACAGAAGTAATTAAGTAGTTTTGTGGGTAAGTGTGTGTATTGAGGGTGTGAAGAACCACATGTGTTTCCATTGGTATGTGTGCTACAGTTCAGCTGTGCAGCTGAGATGAGGGGAGACAAGAAAACTAAAAAGTATATCAGTGGCTATAAGCATGCTGCATGCATGCAGATGTATGCAGATTTGTACTGAAGTACAAGTGAGCCATATGTATGCAGGCAGTATACTGTAGCTTAGTTGTTAAAGGTGCTGAATTACAAACCTGGAGATCTGAAGGCCTGGGTTTGAATCTCATCGACCCCCACTTGTTCACTCTGTGAACCTGAGCAAGTCGCTTAACTTTTATGTGTGCAGTTATCAGTGAACACTTACTTTCTGCATGCTTGCCACATGAATGCGGTCTGTTCCAATTTAACATATAAGGCATGCTTTCCATATTTGCTTGCTGCACGCATGCCACATGCATACAACAGGTTTCAATTTAACATTGAAATCATGCTTGCAGCATGAATATCACATGGGTAGTTTTATGTGCACAATATGAAAACTTTTAATATAATTATTTCTATAAGAGTTGCACCTTCTTCAGAACAATAAGGGTGGTGTTAACCTCCTTAACTTACTCTGGTTCACCCAAGCAGCCCATCTTCAAACATTTTGCCTATGACTATCTGTATCTTAACAACCTTACTGGAAACAAATAGAATTCCTTACAAATGACCTTTTTAATGTTGACTTTTATTTTTTTAGTCAACCCCCACAAGATAAACCATATACAAAATGCTACAACGATAAAGCAATGGGAAGTAATAGCCAACCACTACCTTTAATCTGCCCACTTTTTCCAATTGAGAGCAATAGCTTATGACCAATCTTTCATTTTAAACTCTTTCAATACTGCTACGAAGCATTAGAACAGGCAGGGACTCAGGTTCTTCTTCCAGATTATGGATTCCCAAGGAGTACTTCCATGTGAGGTGCTTAGTTCATGTTATCAACTCCCAACTTCTGACCATTATCGCTACTTATAAGTACACTCTTATACCCATAGAAAGGAAAAATGGTACTCGGCTCTCATGGAACCCCTACCCTTATTGATACAAATTATCACTAAACATCTCTAGGGGGAATTCAGCTCCCCATTTAATTAGTCACATAGTGCAGGCCCCACAAGAACATCATCCCATAACAACCGAATATATTTGGCAGAAATGAAACTTTGAACTTGACGATAATGCTATCTTCCAAATTTGGTGTAAATACACCCTCCCTTCTTATCACCTGAAAGTGGCCACGGTGTGGCAGGAATTCATATGGAAATGCAGATATTACTTTTTCAGAACACCAGAGGTAGTAGTCAAATTCACTTGTCCAGACCAAGCACTTTGCTGGTGGTATTGTGGAGTTAGTCCAGCAAACTATACCCATATTTTCTGGTCCTGCCCCTCAATGAAACCCTTCTGGTCAACAGTAATACAAGATCTGGAAATCATTTTCAATGTTCGGGGATCAATCACTCCTTCATTGATACTGCTAGGAATCCCTCCTCATGCAACTGGGCTCTGAGGAGAGACTCTTTAAGCTGCTTCTTACTTTACTCTTAGTTGCTAAAAAGGCAATAACCAGACTGTGGCTAACCACAACTATCCCTACAGTAATCAGATGGAGAGCCTTAGTAGCTGAAATATACATCTTAGAGAGACTAACATACTCTCTCCACAATCAAATCCCTAAATTTAAGCTTTGCTGGAGAAATTGGGTGTGGCACCACATGCAAGTTGATCCATCCTTCATGCTTTATGAGTCCCCCCCTTTCCTCTCATCCCCTCCATTTCTTATTCTGGCCTTGCTGGTTGTTCTCTCTCTCTCTCTCTCTCTCTCTCTCCCTCTCTCTCTGTCTTTCTTCTTCACACTTCTTGTCCATTTGCTTTTTTATTTACATCCTTGGGACAAATCTTATGAAGTCATAAGAAAATGGTGCCCAAGGGCTACTTCTATTTAGATAAATATTACTCATGTGACACTTGAATATAGGCCCAAAGAATTTAATGCTATTGTAAAGACTGATTAACAAGAGAAATTGATTTTGTAATATAGACTTACTGAGCTATTAACTATATTTCCCATTGTACTAGACTATGACCTATATATATGTGTCTGTATTCTTGAAGAAACAATACAACATTTTAAATACACACACAAAAAAAAGAACATGCATTGCTAGGTTAAGTTTCTTGGACGTGTATTTGCTGAAGATTAGGAGGGAGAGGGGAACATGCTAGAAACTGACAAGTATCTTTGTGGGATAATCAGGGCAGACACAATAGAACTGTTTATAATAAAAGGGACCACAGCCACTAGGGAGTACAATCATAAGTTAGCTGGGGGTAAATCCCAATGAAATGATACAGATTTAGTTTAGTTGCCATATTGGTCCTTGTAAGAACAGATCCAGAAGCAAATGGGTTGATACCATTTATTGGACCAACATTGATGCTACAAAAAGAACAAAGTGCCCAAGCTTTTGGACCAACCAAGTCCTTCCTCGGAAGCTTATGGCAGCTATTTAGAAAATCGCATACTATTAACACCCAGATCATAGATAAAAAAAACATAAAGAATTTTCATTGGTTTAAAATACTCATTTAAACTTCAGTTATGGTTTAAATGAGTATTTTAAACCAATGAAAATTCTTTCTGTTTTTTTATGCATGATCTGGGTGTTAATAGTAAGTGATTTTCTAAATAACTACCCTAAGCTTCTGAGGAAGGACTTGGTTGGTCCTAAAGCTTAGGCACTATGTTCTTCTTGTAACATTAGTGTTGGTCCAATAAAAGGTATAAAACCATCTGCTTCTGAATGAGATGAGAGGAAGTTCTACTTTATAGACAGGGTGATAGAGGGCCAGAACAGCTTGTCTACTGAGGTGGTAAACACTAGCAGTGTGGCAGGGTTCAAGGCAGGGTGGGATAGATTCAAGGGAGTATTACAGGGTACAGGGAAACCCAGTCTGAAGTAGTCTGATGGAACTGTAGGGACAGATTGGATGGGCCTTGGGCCTTTTTCTTTCCTCAGCATTTTCCCTGGATTTCAGTAAGGCCTTTGACACCATTCCACATAGAAGACTGATAAACAAGCTGGGGAGATTAGGGGTGGGTACTAAGGTTGTTAAATGGGTAGAGAGTTGGCTAAGAATTAGGACACAGAGGGTGGTGGTAAATGGGACCCACTCTGGAGTGGGCAAAGTGACCAGTGGAGTGTCGTGGGGATCAGTACTGGGCCCAGCCCTCTTTTACGTCTTCATGAGCGACATTGCTGAAGAACTAGAAAGAAAGGTATGCCTCTTTGTGGATGACACAAAACTCTGTAACAGAGTGGATACACTGGGGGTGACTAGAATGAGGGGATCTAAAACAGCTGAAAGGATGGCCAAGGAATTGGCAGCTGGGTTTCAACACTAAAAAGTGCAACATAATGCATATGGGGCACAAAAATCCGAGAACAACATACAGACTGGCGGGGGGGGGGGCACTGACAGACACAGATCAAGAAAGGGACCTGGGGTGTTTATTACAGATGACCTAAAGGTTGCAAAACAGTGTGACAAGGCTGTGGGGAAGGCTAGATAGATGCTGGGATGCAGAGGAAGGGGCATCACCAGCAGAAGGAGGGAGGTAATAATACCCTTGTACAGATCACTGGTGTGACCACACCTCAAATACTGTTTCCAGTTCAGGAGGCCCTACCTTCAAAAGGACATGGTTAGGGTGGAGGCGGTTCAGAGGAAGGCAACCAAAATGGTACAGGGAATGCATCTGAAGACTTACTAGGAAAGGCTCAAGGAACTGAACATGTACTCTGTGGAAGTTAGGAGGGGAGATATGATGCAAACGTACAAGTACCTCATAGGAAAAAACAAGGTACAGGAAGGTAGCATTTTTCAAAGGAAAAGATGCTCAAGAACAAGGGTTCTTCCCATGATATTAGAAGGGGGGAAGTTCAGAGGAAATGTGAGGAAGCTCTTCTTCACTGAAAGAGTGGTAGATGAGTGGAACAGTCTGCCAGTTAAGGTGGCAGGGTAAAAAATAGTTATGGGATTCAAGAAAGCATGGGATAGACACAAAAGGTTCTTAGAAGTAAAGGCACAGAGAGGGACCAGAGGCAGAGTAGGGTCTATTGTGTCATATTAGGATAAAGAAGAAAACAGGGCAGACTATGTGGGCCATAAGGCCCTTATCTACTGACACCTTCTATGCTTCTATGCTTCTATGTATTCTATTTTTAAGTTGGCTCACGCTTGCGCGCCAGCCAGCATGTTGCAGTAGTAGCAGATTTGGAGGCGCGGTCACTGTTAGGCAAATGCAGGGCACACATCAGTAGGTGCGTCCCTCATTCCCCAATAAGCCAGCATGCAGGCAATATGTAAAGTAGCCACCATATCTAAGAAAAGTTCTGCTGCAATGAGAGGCAAGCTCATCATGCAGAGGCACAAGAACATGCCTCCAGACATGCACTTCCTGGTGAAGCATTCCAAGAAACATGGTGGCAGTGACTGCCACTGCCTGCCACAATGCTGACTTCAGGGGTGCCCAATCCCCTTGTTGGCATGCCCTGACCCAGTTCATGTGCCAGTGGGGGAGCCCACTCCCCATTGGCATAATGTCCCCCCTCCCATTTCAACTGTGTTCCAAGGGGGTACCCAATCCCCCTTGGCATCATGCGCCCCAACAGTCTTTCTTTGCCATTGGGGGGCCCAATCCCCATTGGCTTCAGTCCCCCCATTCCTAGTTCAATCTGCCGACAGAGGGGTCCACTCCCCATCAGCATAATGTACCCCACCCATTTGTTTTGTGCCAAGAGGGGTGCCAAATCCCCCTCGGGTCTTGACTCCACCCTCGGTATGTGCCGACGGGGGTGTCCAATCCCCCGTCAGCTACAGCCCCCCAAAAAAAACACTCAGGTGACATGCTGGAAGCCCACCCCAGTGTACCAAATACCCCTGTAAAAAAAAAAAAAAAAAAACTTCCCGTGATGTTTTTTTCTTTGTTAAAACCTGTAAAACAGAAAATGGTCCCTTGTCGAGTCCAGTGGCCCCTCCCAACCCGTACCCACCCTCTGCTCACCCTGCCTCCCCCCAACCCCATACTTATCTCCGGAGCATGGCACAATAATCTTGGAGGACGGGGAAAACGTCTAAACTCTTCAAAGCCGACCGCAAACTGAAGAAATGCGTAAGCTGTATAATGGCATAAATAGGGTTTTCAACTTTGGTGCATGTCTTGGGCATTTTGGGAATTATGGCACCAAATTTTCAACATGGGGTTTTTGGGACCCCTTCTCATGAATTCAGTCACTGTCATGGCATTATTCAGTCCCTAAAGGTGATTTCAAGGTCACTGCGTGGAATCACCTCTCGGGACCGACTAATGAAATGACAGTGCCACTGTTCATGAGGCTCTCAAAAAGCCTATGTTGAAAACTTGGCGAAAAAATCCAAAAAATAACTATTTTACGAGTGTGCATTGTGCAGTTTCCTCGCACGATTGTAACTTCATGAATTTGTAATATTTTCACTCCAGATTTTCAACATTGGCATTTTTCCACACCTCCTTATGAACAGTACAACTGCCATTTTACATATCCTGGCAGAAATGTGTTTTTGCACTTCCAGCGCAAAATAGCATGGTCGCTATGGGAAATCAGTTTTAGGGACAGATTAAGAAAATGACAGTGACACTGTTCATGAGCAGAGGTCCTAAAAAAGCCTATGTTGAAAATTTGGTGATGAAAGTCCGTAAAATGACTGTGTTACAAGCATGCATTGCGCAGTTTCCATACACCCTTGTAACTTCACAAATTTGCAACATTTACATGCCAGATTTTCAACACTGGCATTTTTTCACACCTCCTTATGAACAATACAGCTGTTATTTTTCACATACTGCCCAAAATGTGTTTTCGCACCTGTGGCGCACAATGGCTTGGTCGCTGTGGGAAATCAACATTTGTGAGAGATTAACAAAATCACAGTGCCACTGTTCATGAGGGGAGGTCCCAAAATGCCTATGTTGAAAATGTGTCTCTGCAGGGGTGGGGGTGAGGTTAGTGTCAGTTCAGTACTTCACTGCCATTCCTATTACGCATCTCTAACTCCTGCACTACCAATGCCACTGCCAGCGAGACAACATTTGGCATTGACAAATGCTTGTTTTGTTTGTTCCTATGCCCATCAAGTGTGGAAGGAGGTGGCCAGTCAGGTCAGTGGAGCTCAAGAATGCTGGTGTCATGCAGCTGCACTATGGGAGTTTGCCTCCAAGTTTCTCTAAGCCCTCAGGACACTGGTGGCTAGTGTGCCAAATGCATCACGTGTGAATGCACATGCAGATGCATATCTATGCATGGTGCCAGCTAGTGTCCTACCTCCCAAGCCAGTCTGACTGCACTGCTACCTGCAGTCACTCATATGGCTGCATTATTGAAACTATTTCATACCCTAGCATTATCACCTCAGCTGATGGTACTACCCTGGAGCAGATTAATTCATATAAATATCTCTGCTTCTGGTTGAAGCCAGGTGGCACTGTAAATTGTCACATAGATGAGTTGGTAAGAAATATAGGAGCTTGAGTGGGCATACTTTACAAGCATAAAGGTTGTCTTGACCCAGAACTTAGGCCGAAGATAATAATGGCTCAAATCTTCCTGCTGTTTGATTACACAGACATGATACATGACGCCGGGTCATGACCACCCCCCAAAGGAGATTATATTGCTTGGATGCATTATATAATAGGTTAGTATGGTTAGTGTTAGAATGTCCAAATAATGTTCATCATTGTGAGCTATATAATGTATTGGGGTGGGTCTCTCTTTTAAATCGAAGGAAACTTCACAAAACAATCTGGTCTGGAAAAAAGTCAGTATAGTCATGTGCCTGATTATTTGAAGAATCAACTAATAGCCTGTCCACTAAAACCCTTCCAATGAAATGCCACCTCTACTGAGCTGACTGTACCAAATACCAAAACTGTTATGTCTATGTTTTTCTATAGTTATTGGGTACCCCAACTTTGGAGCAAGCCAAGTTGCCACTAGGGTTACCACCTTTTGAGAAGCCCAAAGTGGGACATTTCTTACTGAAACATGAGTTTTTTGCAGGACAGTACATAACCTCGACCAATGAAACAAACTTGTTTTCTCTATATAATCAGAATTAAAGCTAAATATTGTAGTTTCTTTGTTGCTTCTATTGTTTCTTATCATTGTAAGGTATTTTAGTTAAGGTATTATAGAGTTCTGCAACATTTGGTGGAAAGTTAGAAAACGTTTTTTTTCCAAAAAGTCAGGACATATAGTATTTTTCATGTTTTTTTGCAGGACATAGCTGCCCAAATCAGGACTGTCCTGTGAAAATCAGGACAGGTGGTAACCCTATTTGCCACCTAATTTAAAACAGCAGTGCAATGAAAAATGTTTTTTTCCCAAAAGTTTGTTTCAGCTACAAATAATACAAATGTTAGCGTACCTGTCAAATTTGCTTTTCTAGGTGTCTCCTATGCTGCACATCATGGGGGACATTTTCAAAATAGATGTGCCACAGCATGGTATTCAAAGGGTGGAAATGCGTCACGCATCTCCAGCTGCGCCTAAGTGCAGCGATAATGTATGTGGCGCATCTCCTGGGGGTGTGCCCATGAATATGTGGAACATCCCCATATTCAGCAGAGACGTGTGGCACAGCTGCCCGTGCATTTTGGAGATGTGCCGCACAGTGTTAGGCATGGAAGAAA
This sequence comes from Neoceratodus forsteri, assembly GCA_016271365.2. Taxonomy (NCBI): domain Eukaryota; kingdom Metazoa; phylum Chordata; order Ceratodontiformes; family Ceratodontidae; genus Neoceratodus; species Neoceratodus forsteri. The sequence continues at coordinate 870,074,842 of CM028130.1, forward strand.
CATGCCTAACTCCAGGCCACCTACATGCAGGCTGCTGTACTGCACACAGCAGCACAGCAGCCACCAGCCCTTGCAGCCCAGTGGCAACCCCTCCAGCTCTGAACCCCAATCACAGTAGACATATTGACAGAAAAGTGCCCCAGTCCCTGGTAAAATAGTGGCATCCCCTCCCATCCCCGAACCATGATCGCAGTGTAAATATTAGAATATGTCATCTCCCATTCCCTGGTAGTCTAGTGGACCCCCCCAATCCCTGAACTCCAGCCCCATAGCTATACCGTGCCCCTGCACTACAGTGCAGGGACCCACCTCCTGTGCAGTCTTCGTCAACATAAAATATTTTCAGTTTCTTTTTCCATAGAGTTCTCTCATCTGGACCACCATTAACACATTCATTTCCAGTAGTAGTGCTCCCCATCCCCGACCTGATTGTGAGTAATCTCACATTACATTTCCTGCTTAGTGTGCAGTGACCACCCCACCACCAGGCATTCACATTCCACCCCTGCTTTCGTTCAGAAGATAGCAGCACAGTTTTCGGTTCACCTGCCAGCGTTAGTGTTGGTTCGAACTGAACACGAGTGACAAGCAGCTGGTGTTCACTACAGCTCATTGGTTGGCACTGTTGACCAATAGGCATTCAGTGAGTACTGTAGTTGTCATTCACAACTTTGTGTCATTCACAAAGTTGAGAATGACAGCTTACAATACACACTGCAAGCCCATTGGTCGAGTGTCAACCAAATCGCTTGTAGTGAGTACAGTAAGCTGTCATTCATTGACAGTTCAGTTGGCGGAAAGCCATGGAGGTGTGCAGAGGGCTGTGCTGCTTGCTGGCTGCCTGGCCATGCTGGGATGAGGGGAGCGGGGTTGGATGTGGGTTCCTGAGTGGGTGGGGGTCCACTAGACTACCAGGGACTGGGGCAATATAATGTAAGGATTATACCATGATCGGGATTCAGGGATGGGAAGGGGGCCACTACACTATGGAAATGGGCAGGGGATATTATTTCTATTATTTTGAATGTGGATCGGGATAGGGAGGGGGGGACACTACACTATGGAAAAGAGGGCTGGGGTAAAATTATTCTATATTCAAATGGGATTGGGAAGGGGAAGGGGGTCACTACACTATGGAAAAGGGGCAGGGGAAATGCTCTCATTCTATTCCAACGGGGATCAAGATGAACGGGGCTGGGGTATGCAGTTACACGGGACTGGGCAGGAAGGCAGGCCACTTGGCGCATCCTGCTGGGCGCATCCCTGCAGATGGTATGCAAATGCAACCATAATGGCATGCAAATGGCCTGTTTGCACCTTGCATGCCTAATGGCCACATTTGCATATTCCTTGCTGAATATCTGGAATTTGGGCCTGGTGCATCTGGAGATGTGCCATGCATCCCCATTCCAGGTATTCAGGCCATCCAGGGGGATGTGCTGGTACATTGTCAGTGGCCCCCATTTGTGCTGCATGTAAGCATTGCTATATTCAGATGGGATGTGCGATCACGCATCTCATTTGAATATTGCATTTTGTTTGCACTGGCCCATTTATTTGGGCAGCGCATCTAGATGTGCCAGCCATCCCCCGGGCTTTGAAAATCGGGGCCCATGTTTTTTTTTCTCGATCCTAACATTTATCAGTGTCTACAAGCCAAAGCCAAATGTGGAGGTCTTCTTTTTTTCTTGAGAAAAAAATACATTAAAACACTTATAAAATACTCAGATTTTGGTGGAACTAGAAAATGTTTACACCGAATAAAACTGGGAGATGTCTGGAATACTTTACAGTAAAAAAAGGTAGCATCAAATTTTTTTGCCAAATTTCATTGCACTGCTGCTTTAAGGATTATTTCAAGCAAAAAGCCCTGTCTACAAGACATAAAAGCCTGGTTCCACAGTTTAATTGCAGAACTGGATACTTGCTGTCGAAGGTACATAGCAGTACTGCATCTGGCAGGTGGGGAGATTCAAGAGGGAAGTGACAAAAATTTATTTTACTGAAAGGGTGGTGGACCCATGGAATAATCTAGCAGCTGATGTGGTGGGCACCAAAAGTATCAATGGTTTCAAACACAGGTGGGACAGAGTGAAAGGCTTAGTGGTTGCTCAGAGTGATAGTGGTAGGCCAGGAGCTGGGGGCTGAATAGTGTGGGTTAGAACTCTGTATGGACAATAGGTCCCAGGTTTGTTAGGGTTTATGGGCAGACTGGATGAACCAGTTGTCTTTTCCTGCTGTCATTGTCTATGTTTGTAAGAGAAAATTAACAGTTGGATCTTATCAAAATGGAATTTTTGCATTAATATTCATTAATAGTTAATATTTATTGATTGTTATCAGCTGTATATGCATTGCATATTATGCTGATTCTAGTTAATTATGTAATATTTTGCTACATGTGTGTTGTAAGTATGCCATCTTCATTGTAACTGATACTATGTGGCTGCTGGGACACCACTGCAAATGAGCTTTGCTCAATGGTTTTAGAACCCATAATAAAATGGAAATTGAAATTGTATTGCAGTGGAGCCCGTGTCTCAGCCTCGGTAAAGCCTGCTGCCCTTCTCCCTCCGCCAGCTAGCCCTCACTGTCCCAGGCTCCTTCCTAAACCTGGGCTGTCAGGGCAAAGGGTATCTCTGCTCCACTACACAAATAGGCTGATCATTTATTCAGTAATTTATTTATTTATTACAATGAATTTGCATAAGAAATGCAACATCTCAGTTTGTGGGATCCAGCTTTTACCCATTTCTGCAGTGGGATGGACTGGAGCACTGGGAGGTTAAGTGCCTTGTTCAAGGTCACAGTGAGTAGTTGGCTTTGGTAGGATTTGAACCTGTGATTTCCTGGTTTCAAAGTTGGTACTCTTAACCACAAGGCTACACTGCTTCATCATTATGGCTACATGAATTGAATACTATTGGACAGTGCACTGTCAGAAATAATTATTCTGAAAAAATTGATTGAATGTCCTTGGATAGCACCCAGTCCAAGCCTAAATATAGCCTGGTGAATGGTATAGTGACCAACTCTGCCCAGCTATAAGGGGGTGACTGCAGTTAAGTCATCATTGCTAATTTCTAAAGTAAAAAAAAAAAATGCATGCATAAAAATATCAAAGAAATCTGACAGTGAACAGAAATGATCCCTTTGCTCTTTAACCTCTCCGTGATATCTGTTTACTTTTGCACTCATTCTCATTAGAGGGAATGGGAGTGGGTAAGAGGTTGTGCTAAAAATAGAAGCAGCAAGATTCAGATTTCAAAGGATGTCAAACTACCTGAAGAAAAAGTTTTACACACCCACCTCCCTTTCCCAACATGGACTGCTGCTTAAAATAATATGTATTGCATCATTATTATTTTTAGTAAATATGAAGTCTGACTGCTATAAGTCTGCTATTGCCACTCCACTCCACTCCAGAGCACCTTTGTATACAAGATATCAGTCTCACAAGATTTAATATCTTCAGGAAGTATAGTTTACTACTACTCCTTGCACTGATGCAAATAGTGACACCTACTGGTAGTGGTAAGAATACCACATTTTTGCTAACCCTAACCACTGCCACTGCTGCTGCTGGTTGCACTACCTGTGATTTATGTCACTTGGACCAGCTCAGGAGAATCAGAGCACTCCTCGCCTGAGGACAATGCTCTTGCTTGGAATGATCTTTTCAGTTGCTTTGAGATCCATGAGTAGACAGCACCCCCTTCTTAGAAGAGTTTCTCCCAAGAATATGTAACAAATTTATATCTGTAAAGACTTCTGATAAATGTTTCTCCTAGACTGGAAAAGATAAATCAGTATCATGTGCATTTTTAAAATTACCAGTGCCTTGCTTTTATTGACAGCATCTAGCTTATCCCAAGTAGACTACGTGTGTGTGTGTGTGTGTGTGTGTGTGTGTGTGACTGTTCTTTTTTTATACTTTGTTTTTATTCAATTTTCATTGTATAATACAAATACATTCAAGTAATAGCAGTCTCATATAGCATTAGTTTTTAGTAATGCAAGAATAGGATTTATGTACTATTACTGTAGTGACCTCATAAGGAGGGGTCTAATTTCCACAATTAGGTAATTACCAAGGTTGATTCAAGAAGAGACCATTGCAACAGACTCATGGACTAAAATCAATAATAAGTGACTAATAATTACCTAGGTGTAAAAACACCCTCTAACACATTTAGTGTTTTATGAGTCCATGTAGGACCGAAGATTGTTATATCTTGTATAAATTGACACATTAGAACAGGGTTAGCTCCTAAACAGGCCCAAACTAAACTATTTATACCTCAAGAAAGGCATCTCTTCTTATATTTGATTAAACATAATCTACCAATTAACACTTAAACTTGTTGTTAAAGTAATGAGGCCTATAAATCAAAATAATTATAAATCTCCATGGCCTATTTATGCCAAGTTAGCCTCTTAACTGTAGACTTAAGTAGTTATACTGGAGCAAACTGTTATATAGCTCATAAACGTGAGAACTGATGAACATAGAGAAATCTAGACATTTTTCCCCAAAAGATACCAAGCCTCCCGACCCTACAGCAGTTTATATTTTAGAAACATCTAGCTTCAGCATTACTCATTTGGCCATTGGTTATAAATATACTGCTTTAAATACAAGAGACTATTCAGTCCTCCTCATTTTCATCTTCCGACAACCTAGGCCTATATATAAAGTCTTGTTTGATTATCTCTAGTCTCTTGCCTGCTTCTGTAGGGTCAGAAAAAATGTAGGTTTTACCAGCATAGAAAAGTCTCAGTCAGGCAGGTAGTTATAACAAATGGTTAATTCCCAGTGCTCTAAGTCCTGCATGAACTGCATCAAAGCTTTTGTGCCTCTGCCTCGTGGCATAGCTTAAGTCCAGGAAGAAATAATTTCGCTCTCCTGCTTCCAGTTTCAAAGGCCCCAAGGATTTGACTGCATCCAAAACGGTGTCTCAAATGTGTGCACCCGCAGCAACGAACATGATGGTTCAAGGTGTCTCAATGGCTGGTTTCCTCTGTGGATTCAAGCGATACATTTTAATAAGCTGACCATGTAAGTCTAAGTTTAACTGACTTAGTATTAGATCCAACACGAATTCCTGCAGTGCTTTTCCCTCCTGAGCCTCCGGGACCCCCAGCAATCTTAAGTTGCTAGCTGTCATGTTGTTTTCTAGCATTTCCAGCCTGAAGTGCATGTTCTTATTTTCAGTCAGGAGCCCGGCCACTGTTGCCACTGATGTATTAGCTGAGTCAACTGCAATTTTAGCATCTGCAGCCACCACATTCATACGCAATTCCATCACAGTAAATCTGATGCCTAAGAGTCTACTTTCTTATCCAGGTCTCTAATTGCTTGTAGTACTGCATTAAAAGAGGGGTCCAAAGCCTTAGATGCCTCAGCTGCTAGGCCGCTGCCATGTGGCGTCTCCAGGAGCGTTCTAGCCTTGTTCGGGTCCTGTTGTGTGTTTGGCTAGTTTTCCCCATCCTTGCCGGTAAAAGTTCTTTCCCAGTCTTACTACTGACTTCAGTTTCTCACTTTAGCCAAAAGAAATAAGTTTTTCTGTTTTAAATTTGCCTTTTTGTTGTAGTTTAGAGGAGCTCCTGATTAATGCATCTGCTCTGTTTGGTTGCTGGCCACACCCCCCTGTGTGCGACTGCTCAATAAACAGAGTGAATGAACTTAAGTATTTCATATTGTGAGATTAAAGTATTAAGTTTATCTAGTTTATCTATTTCAATACAAAATAGTGGTAATAACCCTATTTTTTAATGTGTGTATTTGTACAGTATGTCAATTATGTAAAATGTTGTAATAACCTAAACGTTTGCTCGTGGTGGTTGAACAGTAAAATTTGAAACTTGAAAACTGTTAATATCCATATGCAATCATGGCTTTAAAATTACCAAAGCCTTGTTTTTATTCATAGCATCTAACTTATCCCAAAGAGATTATCTCCTATCTACCTTGACAAAGATCCTTAACTGCTCCCTCATGCTCTCCCAATTCCCACAAAAATGGAAAGCTGCCTTAGTTACACCAGTACACAAGTCTGGGGACAGGGCATTGCACGGGAACTACAGGTTCATATCAATTCTCATGCCACTGTCCAAAGTGTTAGTGAATTGTGTCTGATCAAATGGTAGAATACATGGAGAAGTATAATCTTCACTGTAGTCAGCAACACGGGTTACGCAAAGGGCACAGCACTACTACTGCTCTGCTTGAATTTTCAAACTATATACATTGTGCCTTGGGTCAAGTGTCAATTATTTGGAGCAACGTTCATTGACTGTTCCAAAGCATTTGATACTGTAAATCACTCTCTACTAATCGAACAATTATCTGATTTAGGTTTATCCACAGACATCACCAATTGATTCAACAGCTACCTCAGTGGATGCACTCAACAAGTCAGGATTGTAGATACACTTTCCACAAAACAACTGGTTCATTCAGGTATCCCACAAGGGTCTATCCTGGGCCCACTACTTTTCATCATATTCCTGAATCAGCTCCCAGCCTCCTGTCATGGTCAGATCCTACTCTATGCAGACAATGCAGTTCTTTACTTAAGTAATACTGATCCCACACTCCTGGCTAATCAATTGCTGACTAGCTTTACCAATGCTGAGGCCTGGTTCCACTCACAGAAGCTAGTCCTTAATGACACAAAAAGAAAAATGATGTTGTTTCACAGAGCACAAAACAGGTTCCGCTCCCACCAGCTTGAAATCAAAAATAGCTCAGGCATTATCCTAGCACAGATGCAACTTTTTAAGTATTTAGGAGTGACAATTGACAGCACTCTGTCATTCTCCAGCCATATTGACAATGTTACCGAAACAGTGAATACCTGTATTGGGCTACTATACAAACACAGACACTGCCTTACCCTGGAAGTCCTCAAGCTTGCTATACATAGTTCAATAGTCTCAGTAATCGATTATAGGCTTGTGATCTATGGATCCACCTCTGACACCGCCCTGCACCGTGTCACCACTGCCCTTAACAAGGCCTGCCATCTTCTAACTGGGGCCACCTGCCTGACACACACATGTGACTTATATGAGCAAGCAAACTGGCTTCAGCTCAAAGGTAGACTATCCTATCAATCATGCCAAATAGCAAAAAAAGCCTCCCTCGGTCTCTTGCCTCCTGGTGTACAGTCAATGTTTGTTTGTTTGTTTATTTATTTATTTATTTAATGGTATCAGAATTGCAAACCTTTGAGTCAAAGACTCATTTACAAAGGCTCCTCTTCATTGTACAAAGACAGGTAAATGAACAATCACAGGTACAAAGTAGTCCCAGTGATGACATAAAGGAGATATAACATTTTCTATACAAGCATGTACAAAGTAAAGCTTAAGATGTGATCCTATACAATGTGGTAGCTAATCAATGCATGTAGCAACATATGGCATGCATTGTCAATGCCCATTTGAATGGAAATTTCTCCTATTGCCCACGTGGCATTATTGCACACAGAAATGACTTCAGGATTCAGGTTGGTCCCCAAAATTGGCATGAAATCAGCAATGCAAGGTTTAACATGTTGAAAACATGCCTTTGTCAGGTCACCTAACAAGGTAAAAGAACTCTGCCGCACTTATGGCATCTTATTTTGCATGCACTGGTACATTAAAGTAAGGATATTGCTCCATGCCACCAGCTGTTCAATGCTGCCTCCAAGACCCTCAGCCAGCCCACTAAGTAAATCGAGAGCCACAATAATGAAATCTTTATCGGGGGCTTCATATTGATCAGGCTGAGCATTGTGCAACATTGCTTGTGCAAGAGTTTTCTGGAACCAGATTTACACAACGCTGGTACACAGGTTCACAGCATGGGAAGAAGCCAGACTGCAGGGTAGTGGCAACTGAAGAAAGGCACTCAAGTAAAGGGAAAAGATCTTTATCCTCATCCTTTAGCATGTTCCATTTCTGAATAACAAAAGGCATCAACATCTGAATATATTCCAGTTTATTTAAATGGTGTCCAACAGTCTGATAATGTTCCTATGGCATCATACAGAATAAGAAGGTCCTCATGCTGATACTTGCCAAAGGCAAAAACCAGTGAATCAAGTATGTAAGCTAAGTATTGCACCAGTTCTGTGCACATCTCCTCTTCTAGGGTAGCAAAGGCCCTGCAAGCAGCTTTCTGTACTCTCTTATTGCTGTCCAGTATGCGTTTCAGCAACTCCATCATCAATGGCTTCAAGTAGGTGTCTGGGGGCTGGCTAACTACCCAGTGTGCATAGCGGCTAAAAGTCCAGCATGCAATGGGGTGAACAAGAGCCTTTTTATCAAATAAGTACTGAATGAGGTGTGGAATAAGCTCAGGAAGATAGGGGATCATGCCCTGCATACAGCCTTCAGCAATCGCTCTGAGGACCAAGATGCCAGACTCCTTGATTACCCATTCTGGATGGAAAAGAAGCTCCTTCAAAAGTGGCAAAATGTGTGCCAAAAGATCATCCCTGAATACATTGTCAAGGACATCAAGTGCAGCAGCTGAGCATTTTCTCAAGTTCCAGTCAGAAATATTGTCATCATCATCATCTAAGTCATCATCATCATCAACCTCAATATCATCTTCATCATGCTGTTGAGCAATTGTCTGAGACCGATGGAAATGCAGCCTTATTTCTTGTTCGTTGTCGGGAATAGACTCATCTTCTTCAACATCTCCCTTCAGCAAAATGATGTCTATTTCAGAGTATTTCATACCATTTACCAAAACTGGTATTAATTTTGCAAGGTGCCCACAGAGCATATCTTTACAAATAGGCTGCTCAGCAAAAGTATGCCAGAATTCACAGGTCTCCAAGGCCACGTTTTCATCATGGTCTTGTGTCCTCTGTAGCATGTACTCAACAATGATATGCACATGAGGAAGTAACCGGTCCATTCAAACCTCTTGCAGCATCACCAGTGCACGACACACATTTTTACATACTTCCAGTTCCTCATCACCAGCCAGTGTGAAAAGATTCTCAATGAAAGAATCAATATGTAACATAAGAGCTTGTGTTCTACTGATGATAAATTGATTGATGCAGACGACAGCATGGCAGCTTATCTTTGGGCTATTGTGCTTGAAAAACTGTAGGAATTTAGTAATTATGACATTGAGAGGCCTTTCTAGAACATCACTATCCAAAATTTCTGCAGAATCTTCACAAATCTTCTGGAGGGCCCCAAATGCTCCCTTACAGATATTATAATCTTCAGAATTTAGAAGACCACAAAGCTTTGATAAGCGATCTGGCCAGTTCTGCAACTCTCTCTTGGAGGCAATGGTTGTGATTAAAATACCTACAGTAACGGAGAAGAATCTACAATTTTTTTTAGACACTCATTTTTAATAAAATCCGTCACCCCATTTGGAAAGTTGTGGAAATTTGCTTTAACATTATTCTTCAATATCAGACCACTCAGGGACCGTGTGGCATCATCTTCTGATTTCAACTTTGTCAAGATAAATATCAAATAATTAGTAAAATCTGAATATTGGTTTAGTTGTTTCAGTTTTTGTTGGATGGCTCTCTGTGTGGAAGTGTCTGGTGATTGAGACTCTTTTAGGAGCTGTAAAATCTGCTGAAGTTTTTGCTCATCGGGTTTCCACTCGTACTCCATCTTGGTTTGTTGCAATGAAATCAAGATAAAATGAAAGGCAGATCAAGCTTTACTGTGAATAATATAAGGCACAGATTAGGCACAACACTCTCCTGACCTGCTCCCCACCCGCCCCGGTGCATGGCATGGCTTTTGTGCTGGATTTCTTGAACTTCCCCGGGTTGGAGAGCGTGTCAACTGAATCAACAGTTTTAGGTCACCAAACTACACCCAACATACTAGACACACCTTGAACCACACAATCATAGTGCTTTGCTGCCGTACCACCCAAGGGCAATGCTCATTTGCATACATAGCGCCATTGTGGTATAATTCACGTCACGTCAGGTTACCAAAGACCAAACACTGGGCTCCTTCAAAAAGAAACTTCACCAAGCACTAGTCACCAATGCCTCCTGTGACTACTGTGCATAAAACAACTTGGGCCTGTTTCCTCTCCTTAGCCCACACCCAACCCCAACCTTCCTGTACCCTACCATCCTACCCTTGCTACTACCCTACAACTTACCTGCCTTCCTGAGGTCCCCATTAGCCAATCCCAGCATCAAACTATGCTTGCTGCTCCATAGAGGGCATCATCAGTTCCTGCACTGATTGCCCCACTGGAGTGCACTCTTAAATGACACAGCCCACATTTGTCTGCTAATATTCCCCTCCTGGCAATGCGCCCCTCACTCAGACAATGCCTTTGGATGTATCCCTACTCTGGAGCAATGTTAGGCCCTAACCCTTAGCTTCTGTCTATCCTGTAAGACCATGTCCCTAGTTGTTGTCTTTCCCTCATTTTGTCTCTGACAATGCCACTTGGCTGCATCTTTTTCCTCCTGTAGCTGGATCCCAACTCTATTGCCATTTTTGCTAGTTAAACTTACTCCTAGCTGCTGTATGTCTGCAAAATACCTGTTTTTGTAACTTAAATTCATATGTGCTTATTTTATTGTTACCTTTACTCCTAGGATCACTATGTATTTTCTCACAATACTGTTTGTTCTGTTCTTTGATATGATGTGAAGCCTATGTAAAAGAGCCTTTGGTTCAAAGGTATTAATTCCAAGACTGAAATAAATAAATAAATCGCCATTTGTGTGCATGTGTTTGACTATTCATACCCATACGCAGTCATGACTTGCTCATACTCTGTTTTCAGCTGTATCAGAAATGGGGTCTCTTTTTAATGAGGACTTTTGCTAAGACTTTTAACTTTGTTTTCTTGTCTCAGCATTCATGATCAAAAGAATCTCCTTCACTAACATATAATTTGGTTTATGTAGTACCTTTTCAACTAACAAGTGTAGATAACAAAGCATGACTCATTTCTAAGCATTCAACATCTGAGACAAAGTAAATTTTCCTGAGGATTTTAGTTTTGTAAAATGCAGTTTAATAAGAGGATACAATCATACTCTTGGATTTCATTTTATTCTTTTTTATTAATATGTCAAGATTTTCTTCTGAAGATCTTGATTTGGTTGTAACTGCAGCAGCATTTTTACATGAATGTTCATTTGCATATGTAAATGATCATTGGCCCTTTGATTTAAAACTTTGAAGTTATGGGAAGTAGTAAAGAACTGTGGTTTACCTAAAATGTAATCCATGGCAGAACTTACAGATTTGGTTGGCACCAAGAACAACAATAAAACAGACTGATCTGGAATCCTTCCATTAAAAATGACTAAACCCAACTCTTGAGTCAGCTCAAAAAATAGAGTACCATGACAGTTACTGACATTATCCAAAGAGTTCCTAACTGGCAAATGAAAGACATTGTACATCTCACAAGCTGCTTTAGAATGTTTAAGACCTACACATAAGTAAGCAATAAGACCTGAAAGAGTGTATGTTGTTGGGAAATACGCATCCGCTCAGTGCCTAGTAATCCCTGACTCCACAGGTGGAGTGCCATGCAGCCCTGGAAGGGCGGGTATCCCCCAACAACCCACACCTTGAAAGATCTCATTGAATGTATAAAATAGACTGTTTTGGCCCAACACAACCCATTTTTTAATCACAGTGGGATGCGGTTGTGAAGTGCCGCAAGCAATGACGAGTGGAGTAGAAGCAACAAGAAGCATACCAGTTTTTTGGGGGGTTTTTACTAGGCGATGTTGACTGATACACTCACCCCTCATGACTGCTGTCAGCCAGTTAGGTTACTGGATTCTCCTAACAAATTTTCTGACCTATCTTTATGGAGTGCAGAATTTTTTGGGAAGCATGTGAACATTTTCAATCAGATATTCCAAGGTTGTATATTCCAGCAAGCTTAAATTTGTAAAATAAAAGGAAGGGAGAAGGACTGGTCAATATCTTAATTGGTGAGTTATATTTATTTGGTATAAAGCAGCCAACCCACCTATAGCTCTACCATGTACATGAATTGTTTCTGCAAGTGAAAATAAGCATGTATAACCTTCTAGCAAGAAATTATGTTCCTCAAATAACTAGATCTTTTATAAGAGAATGATTTGAAATCGTTTTAGGAATTCCAAAAACTCTATATCACCAAACATTATTTAGATGGGCAACATTCCAAGAAAGCTCATTAACTGAAAGTTCTGTTGGAGACACCTAACTGGATAATAATCCTGACAAGTGTGCATTTTGAGCCACTGCCATTTCCCTTGGTAAAGATATATCTGAATTAAGACTGATGTTATGATACATACTTATGACAGAGGACTCTAACCAGTAGTTTATTTATCTACCTAATGCTTAAAAATGATTTTCAGATTGAATTGTGAAAGAAAATTTTTAAATGACCCCATTAGCTTTGTGTGCCACAATTTTCCCTACCTCCCTTTTTATAGCATGTTGTTTTGGGCAAACTGAAGATTGTCATGTGCCATTTACTGGGGACTTTCTCGCCTCAGGTATTATGAGGTCAGTATTAACCTCAGTCAGCATATGATTGGCATCAATAACAAGAATGTGCCTCCTGGTGGGGCCAGCACTGGTAGTTACAAATTAAGGTTCATCGGGAAAAGTATCCCTCAAATATGTGTCAAGAGATTAAGTGTTATTAGAAAACGTCTCTTTTTATATCTGAAATAAAGAAAACGGCCCCTCATCATCCCCACCACCACCCTCCCCCATCCCAACCCTCCCACAATACACCCATCACCCACCACACCACCCTTACCCTATACTTACCTCTGGAGATCACAGGCTGTCTACGTCTGTGGACAGGGACATGTCAGCACTCTTCAAAGCCGAACCGCAAATGGAGGAATCAAGGTAAGTGCCATATAATGTATTTCTTTGAACTTACGTTCATAACTTTGCCATTTTTTGGTATTTTCTCATCAAAGTTTCAACATGGCCTTTTTGGGATCCCACTTCTTGAACACTGCAGCTGTCATTTTGTTAATCAGGCCCGGAAGGTGATTTCACAGTCACTATGCAAAATCACCTTTCAGGACTGAATAATGACATTTCACCACCAGTGTTCATGAGGTGTGGTCCCAAAAAGACCATGCTGAAAATGTGTTGAAAAAAAATTCCTAAAAATGGCCAAGTTACTGTGTGTTTGTTGAAATTGTTTTATGCACGTACATAACTTTGGTCATTTTCAATATTTTGAGTCCAAATTTTTAACTTAGCCATTTTTTCATACCACCTCATAAACAGTACAGCTGTCATTTTTCACATCCTGTCTGAAATGTATTTTCACACCTGTGGTGCGGAATGGCATTTTGGCATGGATTTGAAAATTTTCAACTATGGGGGTTATGAGGTAGGGTCATAAGAAGACTATGTTGAAAATCTGGGGTCAGAATATCAAAAAATGCCAATGTCATGACCATTTGCTGCAATTTCACTATGCCCACTCATAACTTTTGAAATTAAAAATATTTTGACCCTAGATTTTCAACATAGCTTTCTTATTACCCTCACCTCGTGTATGTCATAGCTGTTGTTTTTTAAATCCTGGCCAAAATGTGTTTTCACACCTGTGGTGAGGAATGGTGCTGTAATTGTGCAGAATTACATTTTGGCAGGGATTAAAAACATTTCTGTAATGGGTACATGAGGTGGGGTAATAAGAAGGCTATGCTGATAATTTGTTGACTGTTGTCATATAAATGGAAGCACAAGGCCCGGAGGACCCTGTGCTTCCACAGCTACATATATACAGTATATCTACAGAGGGATGGGAGTGCAGGGTCCTTTGGTCCCTGCGCTCCCACTGTAAAATAAGGATACTATTATACTATCTCAAAAAGTAAGGAAATAAATTGCAAAAAACTGTGTTAATGCATCAGTTAGGATTAAAGCAACAAAATTAGGGAAATATGGTGTTAGGGTTTCCAACCCTAACACCCCATACCCCTACCCTGCACAGACCAAGAGGCATCGGGGGTGGTATTGGGGTTGTCAGCCCTAACGCTCACCCCATTCCATTAGAAAATAAGCTGGGTGGGTACAGCATAGGAAAATGGGGTGAGCATTAGGGCTGACAATCCCAATGCCACCCCTGACATCTTTTGGTCTGTGCAGGGTTGGGAGGTGTTAGGGTTGGAAACCCTAACACCATATTTCCCTACTTTCATCACTTTAACCCTAACTGATGCATTAACGCATTTTTTCATATATATATATATATATATATCTTATAGGGGTCATGTCCCCTAGAGGTTGGGTTGAGTAGTATGTTTAATATTAAAACCTCAAATTGTGCACTTTAATAACTTTGCAACCGATCAATGGATTTGCTCAACATTTGGAATACTCTGTCCCATGGGGTAGAGCTCTTGATGTGGCAAGTTTCTTTCCGGTCAGAAGTGTAGATTCTGAGGTCCAGACAGTTGAAAAAGTCATAAAATGGCCACTTTTTGCAGTTTTATCCTCATTGCCTTGCGTACAGACAGTGAGGAATTTTGGTGTGAGTTTTGTATGGTAGAAACATCTTGGGTAACAGAATAGGCATGCTGAGTTTGGTGAAAAAAATATTAATCCTTTGCAAAGTTTTCTTCAGGAAGATGGTATTTTTTTTCCTCTTTCCCTACATCCCATGTGCAGTTATTGGTATTGCCTCTGGAATCACCTCAATCTCCAGAGAAAGAAGGTGGGGGGATGATTTTGTCTTCTTTTTTGTTTTGGGTTGAGGGAGATGGGGAGGAGAGTGGCAGGGGGGCTCTTTTATAGCCTGATTAGAAGGATTACATATTCTGTATTATCCTCTTTGTAATTGTTACCTCTCTGTGAGAACTAGGTTAATGATCATCTCATCTGTATTTTGAACTGTACTTCAAGTGATTGTTTTTCTTATGATTATACTGTACTGATTTCTAATCAAGTTTTACTAATAACGTTTATTAAATTTAAACAAATATTCTGTTGCAAAGTTATTCAATGCTTCATTTCCCATTGTTTTCAATGGGAAGATCAGTTTTCAGGACAGAAGGAGAAAGTCTGACCAAGGATTTGATCTCAAAAAAAAGGAGTCAGTCATATAAGAACTGTTGCTCTTTCACAAGATCAGAATCCGTTTTTGTGAGAAAAAAAAATATTTTTCACGAGCCACCATCTTGTTTTTTTCTTCCACCAACTAAAAACCATGGAAAATACTTAAAAATGTTGTCATTTTAAAAAACAAACATCAGAACCTAGGCAAACGGAACCCGTTTAGCTAGATTCTGATGTCTTTTTAAATAATTAGCCCCAGAAATACTTTTTCTGGGCACCTGAAATCCTGGGTACCCAACTTAGTGAAAGGTGCCTTCTGCTGGGTTCTCTGTATGAGAACAGCAGGTTTTGTTTACTTATGGATTGTTAGTTATGTGTACTATAAACAGGTCTTGGTTGCACTGTATGTCAAGCAAATAATGGTGTCCCAGATTTGCGTGATGCTGCAGTCGGATCCTTAATCCTTCCGTGGCTCCTAGTGCTGAGGGGAGAGGATTGTGCTCTTTCTTTGTGACTGCAGTTACTTGCTAAACAAATTGATATTTTGGGGGGAACATAAAATTTGCTGAGCAAACACTTCATACATCCTTACAAAATGCATCAATAAAATCCCAAAGCCAAGAGAATTTACCACTTAAAAGATCCTGCAACACGTCTATCCATTTTGCCTTATCTAAAACTCCTCCAATTTTATTTAATAACAAATCTACTTCAGTGACAGCAGCGGAAGTATGTCTACAGCAAAAACTCCAACTCACTAGGCAACAGCTCTGTGTGAAAAGAATGACACTCCTGGTCACTCTGCCACTGAATCTGCGAGCAGAACAGGGATACCCTAATTGAAAATGCAGCATCAGGTAATGTAACTAAAATACCTTGGAACACTCTGGAAAAATACACAGCTAAGGGAAATATTCATCCCAGTACTAACTTGCCCCAACACTCCTCGCAAGTGGCAAATAGCAAAGTATGAGAGCCTGACTTTGCTAATAAAAAACAGAAAGAGCCTTCTGTTAAAAACATTATACAAACAGCAAGGGAGGTGGAGTGGAGGGGGGCATGGGACTGGGCTGAAGTATTCTGGACAGTGTAGGAGGAAGTGAGAGAAAGATAGCATGGCGGAAAGGCACAGAGGAAGACAACCAAGTCAAAATTTAGAGGTGAAGGAGGCAGTGTGCGAGGTGTCTGACATTAAGGGAAGGGATGGAGAGGGTGATGTAAAGGGAACAGCAGTGGATATGGGTATAGGCAGGACAGTCCAAGACACAGTCACTTCTGTTCATCTGCAAGGTTTGGGGTTCTGATTGGTTCAACATACTTCATCTGAGCCACTCTGATGATAACACCATGCCTGAGCTTAGTTCCCTGCTGTTTGCTTACAACGTTTAAAAGTGAAAACTTTCAAAGCAAAGATGAGTTTCTTGTTTAACACTGTAACATTCCTGTTGCCTGGTAAGCGTTTCAAACTCTTTATCCTCATAGTATATTCTCACGTTGTTTCCCCCTAACAAAACAACAGTGTTTCTTTGTAAAATGCCAGTTTATAAGCAGCTTAAAATTATCTCTGTTTTCTATTCCTAGTTTCCTTGGTTTCTTGCCAGGGAGATTCAGTGACTCAGTCTCCTCCACTGTTGATGGTGACAGAAGGAAAGAATAGCCTGATACTGAACTGAACTTATGATACAAAAGGTAACCCCTTTCTCTTCTGGTACCACCAACGCTCAGGCACATCCCTGGAATTCCTAGTCTCTATAGATTACATCAAGAATGTGAATAAGGGGACACAAGGTGATCGTTTCAGTTCCAGTTTGGACAAAGCAGCAAAAAGTGCTCCCTTAAATATTTCTAAGGTGCACATCTCCGATAGTGATGTCTACATCTGTGCTCTGAACCCTACACTGACACAGGACTGCTTTAATCTGTAAACAAAAACGATGCTTCAGATGTAAAATTTCAAATTTCCTTAAAGAGCAATGGCAATGCTTTGTTTTTCTTGGTTTCACTGTTTCACATTGCTTACATTAAAATCAGACTGCTAAAAAGAATCTATGTGTGTATTGTATTTCTTTTGGCCATAAATATCCATCCTAACAAGTTTTAATATGCCCTGTATCACGCAACCCCCATTTCATTTTTCTCCGATTTTCTTCATGTGGTGATAGTTACTGACATCATTTCAGGACTGATGGTAGTGCCTGTAGCTCATGGAGAGTATAATCAGCTCATCTGAACTGGAACCTCAAGCAGTAGCCCTTCTGAAATGCAGTCCTTAGTCATAGATTTGGTGCAGTACTCTCCCAATTTTCTCTACACCAGAATTTGCATAGTGGTAGATGGCTACATGAGCATAAAAAGCAGGACTGGGGCAGAGTCAGTGGCACAGAGAACTTTCAGTCTGAAGCCCTTGCTCCACTCCCAAGGAACTACTTTCCACAGGATGAACACCTTTGGATAAGAGTGCAGTGCAGTGTGGTCAACTGCAGCAATTTTACAGGTGTGCTGCACTATGCAGCAATCTCCTTAGCTGCTTGTAGAAAACCTGTTTCTGCAACAGGCCAAAATGGGAGCAAATACCATGAATAGTGTACTCACATTGTGTTCACAGCATCAAGGACCCTCTTCAGGCCTTATTAAAATCCAGTTCATGGCCCCTTCCTGACATTATCCTAAAAATTATGGGCTATTACAGACTGCCAACCACATCCTCTTAAAAAAAAAAAAAAGGAATGCAGGTCCCTTTGTGCTCTCTGCTTAGGGCATATGGTGCATCGCGTTGAAACAAGGTAGACAAACACAGGATGCAGGCACTCCAAACAGCAAAAACAATGGATTTAATGAACGGCATTCATAGGGACACTGCACATAGAAATCCTGGTGCTTCAGGTCTAGTGAGACCTTTCGTCAGGGCATGTGTGGTCACGCTAGACCTTATGCATCAGGGTTTCTACGTGCCATGCTGTTGTGTGCCTTTCTTTCAATCCAGTGTTTCTGCTACTTTATTACCTACCTTCCATCTGTGACTGCTGTGCCCAGAGTGCCCTCTCCTGTGTTTGCACATCCCCTTTCAGTAGCCATATGTTCAATCTGCTTTCAAAAAAAAACAAACTATTGATAGTAATGGGCTTACCATGTTGAAAGTATCCTTTCTCTTCTGTCATATTTAGGAATGTAAGTGCACCAGTTTTTTTTAAAGTCATTGCTCTGAGAGAACTATAAAATGGAATGCAACTTTACTGTATGAGGATGTCGATGGAGTGAGCGTTCCAGTTCTAGTACCTCTTTATCATTTTGTATTATAATAGCTCATTGTCAGCATTTGTTGGTTAAGTAAAACAGATTATAATTAGCTTGGCAATTATACTGTAAGACATGAGCTAATGATAACTATTTGTTATTTATTAAACAAAGCTAGGCAATGGGCTGAAACATACGCTGTACCATAAAGGTACAGTAATGCAGCTGGGCTAGATATTCAAAGCTTTGCTCCAGAGCGCAAACCATTAGTGTCAGAATTGCTCCACATTTGCGCCCGGCTACAATATTCAGAAGCCCAAATAGCATCAGCACAACGTGT
The DNA here is from genome assembly GCA_016271365.2 of Neoceratodus forsteri. NCBI lineage: Eukaryota > Metazoa > Chordata > Ceratodontiformes > Ceratodontidae > Neoceratodus > Neoceratodus forsteri. The sequence continues at coordinate 870,093,473 of CM028130.1, forward strand.
TAGTGCCAGTGTTAAACAAGCATTTGTCAATGCCAAATGTTTGCTTGCTGGTATTAGCATTGGAAATGCAGGAGTTAGAGATGCAGAATAGGAATGGCAGTGAAGTATTGAACTTCACGCCAACCCCACCTCCACCTTGCAGAGATGGACAGGCATTGGGGTATGCATTTGGGTCATTGCCCATAACGTTCATGCCATTTCACTTCACCCTATCCTGCAGACACTGACATGTATTGAGGTGTGCCTTGGGGTGTTTGGCTGTACAGTCACCCCATTCCATAAGGACATACACTGAAATAGGTGCAGTATAGAAGAACGGGGTGAACTGTGGGGCTGAAGAGTTCAAGGCACACCTCAATGCCTGTCACTGGCTGCAGGGTGGCGGGGTGGGGTGGAATGGCATGAGCATTGCAGTTGGCAATCCAAAGACACACCCCTGATGGCTGTCAATCTGTACAGGGTGGGATGTTATGGTTATACACCCTAACGCCTGGGAGTTTGTTGGTATTTACACTACAAATTTTCAACATGGCCTTTTTGTGACCCACACCTCATGAAAGCCTTTGGGAACTCTTCTCATGAACAGTGGCACTGTGATTTTGTTAATGTATTCTGAACTTTGAGTTCCCACGGTGACCGTGCCATTCTGTGCCAGATGTACGAAAACACAGATCTGGCAGGATGTGAAGAATGACAGCTGTACCATTCATAGGGAGCTATGAAGAGATGGCAATGTTGAAAATCTGTAGTGAAAATATTAAAAATATTCGAACTTCCAGGCTTATGTGGAAACTGCACAACACATGTGCGTAACACAGTAATTTAGTGGATTTTTTTCAGCAAATTTTCAACATAGGCATTTTGTGACCTCTGCTCATGAACAGCGTCACTATGATTTTCCTAATCTGTTCCCACAGCTACCACGCTATTTTGCTCCAGATGTGTAAAAGCATATTTTGTTCAGGATATGAAAAATGACAGCTGTACTGTTCATAAGGAGGTGTGAAAAAAATGCCAATGTTGAAAATCTAGAGTGAAAGTATTACAAATGCACATAATTATGAGGGTGCATGGAAACTGTGCAACGTACACTCGTAACACAGTCATTTCATGGACTTTTGTCACTAAATTTTCAACATAGGCATTTTAGCACCTCTGCTCAAGAACAGTGTCACTGTGATTTGTTTTTAATCTGTCCCGGACACTGACTTCCCACAGCGACCACGCTATTCTGCACCGGAAGCGTGAAAACTCATTTTGGCCAAGATGTGAAAAATGACAGCTGTACTGTTCATAAGGAGGAGTGGAGAAAATGCCAATGTTGAAAATCTGGAGTGAAAATATTACAGATTCTCAAAGTTACAAGTGTGCGTGGAAACTGTGTGATGCACGCTCGTAAAACAGTTATTTTTGGGATTCAGTTCACCAAATTTGCAACATTGGCTTTTTGAGAGCCCACCTCATGAACACTGGCACTGTCATTTCATTAATTGATCCTGGAAGGTGATTCCGCGCAGTGACCAAGAATTCACCTTTTGGGACTGAATAATGCCATGACAGTGCCTGAATTCATGAGGAGGAGTTCCAATAACCCCATGTTGAAAATTTGGTGCCAAAATTCCCCCAAATGCCTGAGATATGCACCAAAGTTGAAAAAAACCCTATTTCTGCCATTATACAGCTTACCGGCATTTCTTCAGTTCGCGGTCGGCTTTGAAGAGTGCAGACGTGTTCCCGGTCCACCAAAGATCATCGTGCCAGGCATCGGAGGTAAGTATGGGGTAAGGGGGGGGTGTTGGGAGGTCAGGTGCGCAGTGGGTGGGTGCAGGTTGGGGGTAGAGGACGGCGACCGGCATGGGACCATTTGCTTTGTTTCAGGGAGACAAAAAAAAAAAGAAAAAGATGTCACGGGAAGGCTATTTTTTTACAGACTTGTTTCCAGCACACTGAGGTGGGCTCCCAGTGTGCCAGCTGCCTTTTTTGGGGTAGGGGTAAGTAAGCCAATGGAGATTGGGCCCCCCATTGGCAAAGAATGACTGTTTGGGGGGGTCATGATGCAGAGGGGATTGACACCGGCACACAACAACAAATGGGGGAGGGGCCACATCATGCTGACGGGGAGTGGGCTCCCCCGTCAGCAGATTAACTGGGTCGGGGGCTGCCGATAGAGGGATTGACCACCCCCATTCAGCTTTCATGAGGCTGAGAGGCGGCAGCAAGCCACCACCATATTTACTTTATTTGTTACACTTGGGAAGGTACCGCCCTGCAGTGACAGGTTGCTCCCTCATTGCAGCGGAATGGTTGATGGTGCAATGATGAGATGGCCTCTCATTGCAGAGGCAAACATGTTTCAACTTGGTGGCACTTTTGGAACCAGTGTCATCAGCACACTGTGTCTCCATTAGTCCACCAGTGCCAAGCCCCCAAATTCAGTGCCTCTGTTGGATGCCGCAGTGCCGCATCTCCACAACCCGCTTCTCTCCTAAGCTGCTGCACAATGTTTCTTGTGCATGCACACAAGCAAACATAAAAATAATGTATGCAGGGTCCAAGAGCAGGCAGGGACGTACATCCAGGTGCACTGCTATATGTAAAAAAATAGCACCATGCAACGGGCATTAGCGCCACATGTAACTCGGCATGAATTACCACCGTTGAAAAGGTGGTCTTAATGTCATGCAAACATGGTTAAGCAGAGCTCCCCAATCCCCGGCACACTTTGCAAGAAATAAACTCTATTTTCTCTGTAGTCCAGTGATCTGCCAGCCCTGATCCCTGACACAGTTTCTCAATAATAAATCCTGTTTGCCTTGGTAGTCTAGTGGCCCCCTCCAGCCCTGATCCCTGTTTCCTGACACAGTTTGTCATTAATAAACCCCATTTTCCTTGGTAGTCTAGCAACTGCCAGGCCCAGTCCCAGACACAGTTTGTCATTAACAAATCCTGTTTTCCCTGGTAGTCTAGTGCCCCCCCAGGCCTGATCCCCAATCCCTGACACAGTTTCAAATGAACAAACTCAGTTTTCCCTGGTAGCCTAGTGACCCTCTAGCCTGATCCCTGATCTTCAACACAGTTTGTAATGAATAAACTCCATTTGCCCTGGTGGTCAAGTGCCCCCTCAATCCCAATTCCTGATCCCTGACACATGTTGTGAATAAGAAACACATTGTCCCTGTAGTGCAGTGCCCCCCCCCCGTCTCAATCACACATGATAAATATGGAATTATACCAGGTGGTCCAGTGAACCGCACCAGCCCCGATCCCCCATATCTTCCAACTCCCAAATACCTGCTGGTCTAGTGGGCCCCCCACTCCCCTGCAGTGCCTACTACCTCACTCCCCCCTTCCCGTAACTGAACCTGTAACTGGCTCACCCAACGCACACCTCTGCGGCCAGCTGCCGACTGAGCTCTGAATGCGCGCATACTGTATCCAGTACGTGCTCATGCAGTGCTTAGTCAGTGGCTGGCCATGGAGGTGAGTGAATGGTTGAGCCAGTCACTGGTTCGGTTACAGGAAGGGGGAAGCAGGGTGGTAGACACTTGGGGGGGTCCACTAGACCACCAGGCATTTGGGAGTAGGAAGATATGGGGTATCAGGGCTAGTGTGGTCTACTGGACCAGCAATGATAATTCAACATTTATCATGGGTGATCGGGGCAGAGGAGGCACTACACTACCGGAACAATGTGTTTCTTATTCACAACATGTGTCAGGAATCAGGGATTGGGGCTGGGGGGGGCCACTAGACTACCAGGGAAAATGGAGTTTATTCATTGCAAACTATGTCAGGGATTGAGGTTGAGGAGGCCACTAGACTACCAAGGAAAATGGAATTTATCAATTACAAACTTTGTCAGGGATCGAGATCGGGGAGGGCCACTAGACCATACATCTCAACTGCTTGCTATGCATTTTAACGCTGAGAGGTTGAGAGGTATGTGCTGCACTTATGCTGGCAAAAGATGCAATGATGAATTAACTGTATGCAGGTTATTCGATAACTGAAACACTGTGAAAAAACAGAGAACACCCTTTTTTCACTAGAGAAGCCAAATTAATTTGCTGACAGACATACTGTAGAGTGCAGATCCCTTAAGGCCAAAGCACAGGGAGGCAAAGTTACTTGCTCAAGGTCATAGCAAGTAGCTGGCTGTGCTGGAATTTGAACCCGGGTTTCCTGCTTTCTAAGTGTGGGCTCAAACCACAAGACCACTCTGCCTCCTTGTTTCTTTGATGAATGATTTATAAAACATGTTAGAAACAAGCACAGAGACTCCAGAAAGTGAGTTGGGTCATCACCAACACATAAACGAAACACAGGCCATAGCCTCCAATCATACCTCTCAACCTCCTGCCTCATAAATCAGGGACAAGGCTTACAACATCAGGGACACATCTTAAGAATTGATGATATTCACTCAGGAAGTTGGTAGAATACAGGGCTTAGTGTAGCATGCATTTTCTAAGGAAGCACAAGTCTGTAACATTGTTTGACATTATTTTGTACTTACAACCCCCACTGTTTGGTCACGGAAACACAATGTTTAGGAGAGACAGAGTACAATTTTGTTCATGTCTCACAGACAAGTGGAGCTGTGTGCACAACACAGCCTGTGGCTACTGACCTGTATTTCCAGTCTGACATACAGGTGGAGCTGTGTGCACCATGCAATAGTGCTGGGCAAACTACTGTACATGGTAACATATGCAAAGCAGGCCATAATGAGATGCTAATGTGGCTGTTTGCACTTGAATTGCCTAAGTAGGCTCATTTGCATAGGAGCTTTGAATATAGCAAACTTTAGCCCCGGGCTAATGTGTTTGCCACTGGGCTGACATTTTAGCACGGGGCAATCGAGTTAGCCCTGGACAAACCTGTCAAAACATAGCACAGTTCTGCTGTGTTTGGCCTGCAATGTTGTTCGCAGTTGTTGTGCACCACTTCATTGCTATCACCCACATTGGCCACCTACTGCAACTCTGCCTTACTCCACCTCTGTGTGCACTGGGGTGCTGTTGCAGTTTGCACTGCCCCGTTGCTATATTCAGAGCTCTTATTTGCTGGGCTATTTTTGCACTGCACTCTCAGCCCTGTTTGCGCGCTATATTCAACTGATTTAGCCCCTGAGCTATTCCTTTAAATATAGCTTGCAAATGGTTCCAGGCATCGCTCCCAAGAACCCATCTTATTGGTTCACAGAAAAGGGGCTTAGGCTTGCACATATGAACATTAGAAGTCTGTCAGCTAATTCTGCGCAACTTGAAGCTGGGATTGCTCACAACTCCCCTGATGTCTTAGGTCTAACTGAGACTTGGTTAAAACCCCATGTACCAGATTCATTATGTAGGATCAGTGGATATAAACTTCACAGACGTGATCATCCAAATGCTAAAAAGGGTGGTGGTGTTTTGTATTATACCAGACAGAACCTTGACATTACGAACATACGAACACATGAAATTTGCCAGCAGATAAAGGCCTAGTGGTCTATCAAGTCTGCTTGAATGTGCAGCAAGCACCCCTTATTCTGCAGTTGCCCCTTCCTTCCACCCTTCCTCTTCCCCTTCATTAACCCTCCCCCTTGTCCTGTCCCATCCCCTTTTGAAGCAGTCCACTGTTCTACTGGATACCACTTCTGCAGGTAATGCATTCCACCCAGCCACCACCCTCTCTGTAAAAAAGTGTCTCCTCATCTCCCTCCTGAACCTTCCTCCCTCCAGTCTCATATCATGACCCCTGGTGTCCCTCCCCTCCCTTACCTTGAACAGCCCCTCTGTACCTGTCTTATTTATTCCTTTCATGTACTTAAAGGTTTCAATCATGTCCCCCCATCCCCCCTCTCCTCCAGTGAGTACATGTTCAACTCCCTCAGCCTCCTCTCATAGGATAAGTCCCCCAGCCCCTTGATCACCCTGCACTGCACCCCTTACAGTAACTTAATGTCCCTCTTCAGATACGGGAGCCAGTACTGCATGCAGTACTCCAGGTGCGGCCTAACTAATGACCTATACAGCGGCAGAATCACCTCCTCCCTCCTTGAGGATATACCCCTTGCAATACAACCAGCATTTTGTTGGCCTTTGCAGCTGCCTTCCTACATTGTGCCGAGTTGTTCATTGACCCTGTAATGAGCACACCCAGATCCTTCTCCTCCTCTGTCTGGGCTAGCTGCATTCCCCCAGCTGGTAACTCCTCCTTGGGTTCTTCATCCCAAAATGTAGCACCTTGCACTTTTTGGCATTAAACCCCAGTTGCCAGGTGTATGACCAGGTTTCAAGCTTTGCCAGATCAACCTGCAACCCCTGCCATCCCCCTAGGTCATCCACCACTGCCCCTACCTTGGTATCATCTGCAAACAGACTGATCTTGCTCTTGATGTCCCATGATATATCTACAATGAATATCCCAAACAACATTGGTCCCAACACCGAGCCCTGTGGAACACTGCTCGTCACTACCCTTGGGTGTGAGAACTCCCCACCCACCACCACCCTCTGTTGCCTTCCCTGAAGCCAGTTTCCTACTCATCTCACCATCTTTGCAACTTCCCCTGTGCCTACTAACTTACTTCCCAGCCTTCCATGCAGCACCGAGTCGAATGCCTTACTGAAGTACAGATACAGGACATCCACTGCATGGCCCCTGTCCAGTTGCCTAGTTACCCAGTCATAGAACTCCACCAGGTTGGTTTGGCAGGATCCGCCCTGTATGAAGCCATGCTGTCTGCTGTCCTGTAGTCCTTTGGACTCTAGGAGGGCCACCAGCCTCTCCTTCAGGATAGTCTCCATTAGCTTACCCACGATGGATGTGATGCTCACTGGTCTGTAGTTTTCCGGTTCATCCTTTGGGCCACTCTTGTGGAGGGGCACCACATGAGCCATCCTCCAGTCCTGAGGTACACACCCCGAATGTAGTGAGGCATTAAATAGGTCTGCCAAAGGTCCTGCAAGGACCTCTGCCAGCTCCTTCAGTACCCTAGGGTGGATGCCATCTGGGCCTGGTGCTTTGTCCACCCTCAGGGCCTTCAAACCCTCCCAAACTCTGCCCTCCATGATTTCCCCATCTGTCACCCCTTCCCCCCCATTTCTGCCATTTCTCCCCCCTTGGGTATCACCCCCCTCTTCTCTTTAGTAAATACTGAGCAGAAGTACTCATTTAGGGCTTCTGCCTTATCGCACCCGCTTCCACCCAACTCCCTTCCTTCCTAATCCTTACTATGTGGTCCTTACAGCTTCTTTTCTCCCTGATGTACCTAAAGAAGTCCTTCTCCCCCTTCTTAATGCCTTGTGCAGGCCTGAGTTCCGTAGATGCTTTGGCTCCCCTTACTGCCCTTGTCACCTCCTTCGATTCTGTCAAGTACTCCTCCCTGTCCTTCCTGTCCTCCCCCTCCCTGTTTTCTTGTACTTCCTAAAGGCAGCTCTTTTCCTCCTTACCTTTTCCATGACCACTTCTGCACATTACGGTCCTCCCGGTCAACACTACCTGTCTATGTGAAATTATTCATATAGTTATTACCTTAGGTCTCACTAAGAAGCTAAATGTAGTGTGCATCTATAACCCTCCTAAAAATGGACTAACAGGCCTGACTAAGGTAATTGACCATCTTTCCTCACTAAAGGGTAGACAAGAGCTCATTGTTATGGGGGACTTCAACCTGGATTAGCTAGGGAAAAACTCTAATCGCTATGCTGCTGAACTCAGCAGGTTACACCTGTCTCAATTGGTCACTCTCCCGACCAGACAGGCTAGTGACAGCAGTCTCCAGTCTCTTCTCATCTGGGTTGTCTCCAACAGGCCTGAGAGGATCAGTGCTGTTGGAGTTTTGCCAGACTCAGTTAGTGACCACTCCCCAGTTTACTGTGTTTGGAAGGCCAGGGCCCCCAGAGAAATTCTTTTCAGGGATTTTTCAAAAATGGATTAGAGAGCCCTAATCTTGGAGCTACAGAACACGGACTGGACACCTCTTTATAATACTTGTAATATAGAACGTGCTGCTCAATAATACCTCCTTACCATGCTTTTGAACCTTCAAGACAAATTTATCCCAGTAAAAAAGGCACCATATCTGGGGATCTGCTACCCGCTGGTTAAATTCTTCAATCCTGTCCTCTCTCAAAAAGAGGGATAAAGCCTGGAACAAAGCTAAGCTAACCCAGTCCCCATTGGATTGGGCAGAGTACAGAAGACTCCAAAACCTATGTAAGGTTTCCATCAGATCGGCTAAGGGTAATTACTACCATCAGCTCCTTAGTACCTCTGTCAGTGGCTCTCATGGTTTTTGCAGTCATGTTAACAACATCATGGGGAAAAACAAGTGCAATACCAACTCTGATATGGTCATGGATGGTTGTAATTGCAATGATCTGCTCACTATCGCCGAGGCTCTTAACTTCAGATTCACTGACCTCTCCTATACTGCACCTCCTGGGGCCTTTACCTGTCACTCCGCAGGATAACCTTAAACCTTCCAACCCATCTTTCACCCTTCACCCAGTCTCTGAGACTGAAATCTTATGCTTACATAAGTCCATCTCTCCTGCTAGATTGGCAAGGGCAGAGGGACTCTCACCAAAATTCCTAAGAACTGTTGCACCATCTATAGTCTCTCCAGCGACTAGACTTTTCAACCTGTCTCTTCTAACAGGACATGTCTCTTCCCTCTGGAAGACTGCTTGAGTTGTACCAGTCCACAGAAAGGGAGACACCACTAACCTGGATAACTACTGCCCTATTGCCATCCTCTCCACCCTCTCTAAAATACTGGAGAAAATTGTTGCTACCCAGGTCTCTGATTACCTCTACTCCTTCAAACTCCTCACCCCTAACCAACATGGTTTCCGACATGGGCACAGTACATCCACTGCTCTCAGACAGTTTACAAATTATATCAGACTCACTATGGACAAAGGCTGTCTCACTGGGGCTACTTTTATTGACTTTACAAAAGCGTTTGATTTAGTTGACCACCCGCTGCTCTTATCAAAGTTGTCATCCCTAGGCTTCTCTACCTCCGTCACCGCCTGGTTCCAAAATTATCTTTCAAAGCATCAACAATTTGTTCAGATCAGAGATGCTAAGTTCCCTCTTGCTCCTACTTGGATCAGAGTGCCCCAGGTTTTGATTCTTGGTCCTGTCCTGTTTACGGTCTTCATAAACGACATCCCACCACTCACTGGTGCTTGCTCAGGTCTGCTATATGCTGACGATCTTGTTCTTTACTCATCATCCTCAAACCTCTCAGATATCAACCTGAATCTCAATAGTAACTTCAATAGCTTTCAGAGCTGGCTATTGAAAAACAAGCTTGTCTTAAATAAAAATGAAACGGTGACTGTGCTCTTCAGTTCAGGTTCACAAATTCAGTCCTGCACCCAGTTATTAAGTATCAGAGCGCTTGATGGCTCTCCCCTTAACACAGTTACCTCTTTCAAATACCTAAGAGTAACCCTTGATCCCACCTTGGATTTTGATCTGCATCTAGCCTCAGTCATTAAATACGTCAATAGTCAACTTGGACTGGCATACAAGGTGAGACATAGCCTAACATCCATGGCGAGGATGGCCATTGCACAGGGGATCCTGAGACCCAAATTGGCGCATGGGTTAATAGCCTTTCCAGCAACTACTGGAGGGCTCCTCCGAAAGTGGGATGTCTGCTACAACAGCATTTGCCATTTTGCTCTGTCTTTACCCAAACTTACTCACCAATACACACTATACTCCAGTCCGGGATGGTTTACCCCCTCAGCCTTCCGTCAGTTTACTTCCTACTGTTTTATAAAGAATATAATCTCCTCCCAGATACCTGACAAACTGGCTCTACTGCTCAAACCTGTGACCTCTGCCTACCCACTGAGATCAGCTGAAAAATTCCTTCTTGTCCAACCAAGATATAAAACCAAAATGGGGGCGAATGCTTTTTCTAGCTGGGCCCCTAAACTATGGAACTCCCTTTCACTGAGTCTAAGAATCTCCCCTTCTCCACGTAGCTTCAAATAGGAGATTTGTATGGCTCTTCTAAGCTCTGAACCCTGCTCCTGCTCTCTACTCACCCACTCCTGTACTGGTTCCTCTTAGTTGCCTACTGGCTCCAACCTCTACTACTCTGAAACCTGCCTAGAAATCTTGCTATTTCCTCTCTTCTAGCACTTACTCACTAGTTAAATGACTTATGACTGTTAGTTATTTGCATTTATATTCCTGTTTTGTTACTACTTATAGATTCCTGCAAATGTACTGTCATTGATGAAAATTTTGTATAAGTGTACTATGTCTGACTTCTGCTTGTTCCCATGATGTTTTCTTGTATCTACTATTGTCTACATACCCCTTGTTGTAATCTCCCAGGTCGTACCTGAAAATAGGCAGCTACGCTGTCTAATGTACCTACCCAGTTAACAAAAACTAAATAAATAAATAAATAAAGCATTCCACAATAATGTCGACGGATGTTTTATGACTTTCTCGGTATGTTGTTAAAAAAGAGTAGTTTGTTCACATTCTTAAAATATTAGGGAAAAACATTGAAAGTCTCCAGACACTCTAAGTAATACCCAGAACTGTTTGAGCATGTTGTGCTCTCTCGCATCATGTGTTTATACTGCTGAGTGTTGCTCTACTAACCAGCTCTACTAACTCATGTTGTTGTCCCTTAAAATTGTGACATTATCATCATTATGACATCAACTCTGCTGCTGTAATTGCCTCCCAGGACCCTTATGAAAAAATAGGTGTCTAACCCAAGAAAGGTTATCCCAAAGTGTAAAACTCCTGAATAAATGAACAAATTCTAACCTGGCTGATCTTGCACAAGAACTCCCAGTTCACAAGCTGATCCAAATGTGTACCATTTGCACAAACAGTGACACCTCATCCCAATCATCATTGGTTTGCCACCATTTTGACAGGGCTTACATTTACATGGATGGTTTTCATTGATATAGTCTTCAGTTGCTTGTTTCTGGTAATGTCTTTTCACTGAGGAGTAGGGTACCTCCTTTACCACATCATAGAGAGGAGACAGTTGCTGGTAGAATAAAATCAGGACAGTTTATTAATAATATATGAGTTTTTTTTGTTTTGTTTATTGGGAGACTGAGTTGGGATCCAATGGTTAGAGCAAAGGACTATGAGGTGTTATGTCTCCTTTTGAATTCCTTCTTTACCACTAGTAGACTGAGTGACCTTGAACATGGCATGACCTTCTTGTGCTTAAGGCCTGTATCACTAAATGTAGATTCCTATTTCAAGTGATAGCCCTTCTTTTCTCAGCAAATTTGACCAAGTGTTAAAGTTGCCTGTGTCTCAAAAGCATAGCTGAACTTTGTTTCTGGCAGCCTATTTAAAAAACTAAAACTGAAATCATGTTGTGCAGGTTTCCTTATGAACTGTGTCTAAATCTTATAGAAGGACTGAAGTCTCGGGGGGGACAGAAATCTACTCAGTACAGAAACTGAGGATCCAAGAGTCCCCTTTTTTTGTTTGTTTGTTTGTTAACAAGGAGAGTGCAGTGATTGTGTTTTCTTAGGTTGCACTTTCATTTTGACTTAACAAAGTTCATAGAACAGGGCACAGTATCCTGAGTCTCAACGCCAGCTCAGCAAAGAAGTTTGTGAAAAACGGGCTATACATTTTACAATGATGAGTAAGTGTGTACCCTACTGAACCGGAGAGTTTGTGGCTGCTCTCTGAGACAGGTATGGCTTTTGATGCATGCAGTGTGACTCAAATCTCCCAGTACATGCTGGGGCAGCACAAGACACAGCAAAGTGAACACACATAAAAGTTAACTGCAAATGCAGAACAATTTTATTAGTATCTGTTTTGCATCAAATGCCACATCTTGCTCAAAGAGCAGCCACACATAAACTCTCTGGTTCAGCAGACTAAACAAATATCCTATATTTGCTAAAATGTATAACCCTTTTCTCGTCTTTCCCTCCACAATGACACTATGTTGTCAGTGCTTCCTCTCCACTCTGTCCCCCTTGCCATCAAATCCAATGAGCTACACAGAATAATAATATCCTCAGATCACCAGCCAGTGCAGTAATCACGAGTATTGCTCTCATATTCCTTTTAAGTGTCCCCGCGTTTCAAGTACTTTTTGTCCCTTCTGCTCACCTTGTACCTTTCCTGGGTTCTTGTTTCTAGAAAGGAGAAAGAGTCAGAAACAAAGATTCTGCAAAAATAAATAAATACATAATGCTGCTGACTCCCAGCTTCTAAAAAATAAAGTTCTGTATGCAGTGTATTTTCCATTTTTTACACATCGCTTTTGGTCTACTCCTGGGTCAGACATTCAAAACTTAGTCCTGGGGCAAAATTTGCACTGCACTGCATGCAAAAATATCCCAGAACCATTTGCACACTATATTCAAATGAATAGCCCAGGAGCTAGATCAGTTGAATATAGCATGCAAACAAAGGCGTGCAAACAGGGGTGAGAGTGGAGTGCAAAAATAGCCCGGGAAATAAGACAGCTTTGAATATAGTAACGGGGCAGTGCAAACTGCAACAGCACCCCAGTGCTCACAGAGGTGGAGGAAGGCAGTATTGCAGCAGGTAGCCAATGTGTGTGACAGCACTGATGTGGTGCACAACTGCAAACAGCATTGCAGGCCACACACTGCAGAGATGTGCTATGATGTTGAGAGGTCTGCCCGGGGCTAATTCATTTGCACAGTGTTAACACATTAGGCTGGTGCAAACACATTAGCCCAAGGCAAAATTTTGCTATATTCAAAGCCCCTATACAAATGAGCCTACTTAGGCAACCCATGTGCAAACAGCCACATTAGCATCTCATAATGGTCTGCTTTGCATACAGGAACATGTAGTTTGCCTGGTACAATTGCATGGAGCACACAGCTCCACCTACAGGTCAGATGGGAACTACAGGTCAGTAGCCACAGGCTGGGAGACGCACACAGCTCCACTTGTATGCCAGACCTGAAAAAGTTTGGTAGCTGCAGGCCGTGGGTGTCAGCTGGCATAGTCAGTGCATACCTCTCAACCATCCATCACTGACGTGAGGGACATAGACACTCCAAATGAGGGACCATGAGGAACACATATGCAAACATGGAGATACAAGCACAGAACACAGTGGAAAGCAGTATGCTGACCTATATAAAGTGTATGCCTGAGTCAGAATCCTAGAATATTAAATACATATGTAGTAATGTTTGAATGTACAGCTCATTCTTTGTGTGAACAGTACCTTTTCCACTAGGTACAAATGAGGGACAGAGCTATTTTGAGGGGTAAAATGAGGGACATCCCTCATAATCAGGGACAGTCAAGGGGTAGGATTCAGTGTACCCTGCTGAGAACAGCAACAGCAGGAAAATCCAGGGGCAACATGAGCCACAGGCCAGGGAAACAAACAGAAACAGAGCCTGATGTCCATGAAGAACTGTCCTCCCCCGGATGCTTTAATGTGAGGTCATGGATGGTCGCTGGAGGATGTGTGGGTGCTACACTTAGAGGTCAGAACTGCATGAGTGACCTGACCCAGTCTGCATGTACTAATGCTGGTGTGCACAGACCTCAGTAGGTGGCCCATTGCACCCCTCAACCCTGATCGTCCATACATGTTGTGAGATGTACATACATATATATTGTATAAATGAGGTACCGTGGTAGTCCAGCGGCCACCCCCAGCTCTGACACAGTGTGTAATATACAACATGCATATTCCCTGGTAGTCTAGTGGCCCGCTCCCAATGTCTCCATTTGTAAATCTGCAACATTATCCCCATTCATTAGTGGTCCAGTGGTCCCCCATCCATGTACCCCGATATCCCCATTTGTAAATCTGTAACATTATCCCCAGTTATTAGTGGTTCAGTGTACCCCCCTCCCTGCACTCCAATATCCCCATTTGTACATGTATAACACCATCCCCAGTCATTAGTGGTTTAGTGTTCCCCCCTTCCCGCACACAGATATCCCCATTTGTAAATCTGTAACATCATCCCCAGTCATTAGTGGTTCACCCCATCCCAGCAGGTCGTTCCCACCACCCCACACCCACTGCCATACCAAAACAGAGCTGGCACCAGCACAGCCCTTCTCACACCTCTGTGGCTGGTGCCGACTGGACTGTCACAGAGTGCTGTACTGTTCAGTACAGCACTCGGTGACAGTTCAATTGGCACCGGCTGTGGAGGTGTGAGGAGGACTGTGCCAGTGCCGGATCTGTTTCAGCATGGGAGGGTGGGAATGACCTGCTGGGGGGGGCACTTGGCCACCAATGACAGGGGCATGCTTTTCTGTTTTGGCAATGGGGAATTTGGTTTGGACAGTGGGGCCACCGAACCACTAATGACTGGGGATGATGTTACGGATTTACTAACGGATATCGGGGAGCGGGGAGGGGGGAACACTGAACCACTAATGACTTGGGATGATGTTACAGATTTACAAATGGGGATATCATGGTGCGGGGAAGGGAGAACACTGAACCACTAATGATTGGGGATACTATCATTGTGTTACAAATTACAGTTACAGTTCTGGAGACCCCATCTCCGCAAAGACATAGACAGGGTGGAGGCTGTCCAGAGGCGGGCAACCAAAATGGTGCAGGGTCTGCACCAGAAGACATATGAAGAAAGACTAAAGGAGCTTAAGATGTACAGCCTTGAGGAAAGGAGGGAGAGGGGGAACATGATAGAAACTTTGAGATACTTCAAGGGAATCAACAAAGTTCAAGAGGGTAGCATCTTTCAGAAAAAGAGATGTGCAAGAAGAAGGGGCACAATTTGAAGATAGAGGGGGGACGTCTCAGAGGTAATGTGAGGAAGTATTTCTTCACAGAGAGGGTTGTAGATGCATGGAATGGCCTTCCTGAGGAGGCCATACAGTCAAAAACTGTGGGGAAATTCAAGAATGCATGGGACAGACATAAGGCAATTCTACGAACATACGAAATTTGCCAGCAGATAAAGGCCTAGAGGTCTATCAAGTCTGCTCGAATGTGCAGCAAGCACCCCTTATTCTGCAGCTGCCCCTCCCTTCCACCCTTCCCCTTCATTAACCCTCCCCCTTGTCCTGTCCCATCCCCTTTTGAAGCAGTCCACTGTTCTACTGGATACCACTTCTGCAGGTAATGCATTCCACCCAGCCACCACCCTCTCTGTAAAAAAGTGTCTCCTCATCTCTCTCCTGAACCTTCCTCCCTCCAGTCTCATATCATGGCCCCTGGTGGCCCTCCCCTCCCTTACTTTGAACAGACCCTTTGTACCTGTCTTGTTTATTCCTTTCATGTACTTAAAGGTTTCAATCATGTCACCCCTGTCCCTCCTCTCCTCCAGTGAGTGCATGTTCAACTCCTTCAACCTCCTCTCGTATGACAAGTCCCCCAGCCCCTTGATCATCTTTGTCGCCCTGCACTGCATCCCTTACAGTAACTTAATGTCCCTCCTCAGATATGGACGCCAGTACTGCATGTAGTACTCCAGGTGTGGTCTAACTAATGACCTATACAGTGGCAGAATCACCTCTCCCTCCTCGAGGATATACCCCCTGCAATACAACCCAGCATTTTGTTGGCCTTTGCAGCTACCTTCCTACATTGTGCCAAGTTGTTCATTGACCCTGTAATGAGCACACCCAGATCCTTCTCCTCCTCTGTCTGGGCTAGCTGCACTCCCCAGCTGGTAACTCCTCCTTGGGTTCTTCATCCCAAAATGCAGCACCTGCACTTTTGGCATTAAACCCCAGTTGCAAGGTGTCTGACCAGGTTTCAAGCTTTGCCAGATCATCCTGCAACCCCTGCCATCCCCCTAGGTCATCCACCACCGCTACTACCTTGGTATCATCAGCAAACAGACTGATCTTGCCTTGATGTCCCATGATATGTCTGCAATGAATATCCCAAACAACACTGGTCCCAACACCGAGCCCTGTGGACACCACTCCACTGCCCTTGGGTGTGAGAGCTCCCCACCCACCACCACCCTCTGTTGCCTTCCTGAAGCCAGTTTCCTACCATCTCACCAGCTTTACACCCGCCCCAGTGCCTACTAACTTCCTTCCCAGCCTTCCATGCGGCACCAGTTGAATGCCTTACTGAAGTCCAGATACAAGACATCCACTGCATGGCCCCTGTCCAGTTGCTCAGTTACCAGTCACAGAACTCCACCAGGTTGGTTTGCAGGATCTGCCACATATGAAGCCATGCTGTCTGCTGTCCTGTAGTCCTTTGGCCTCTAGGGAGGGCCACCAGCCTCTCCTTCAGGATAGTCTCCATTAGCTTACCCACGATGGATGTGAGGCTCACTGGTCTATAGTTTCCCGGTTCATCCTTGGGGCCACTCTTGTGGAGGGGCACCACATGAGCCATCCTCCAGTCCTGAGATACACACCTTGAATGTAGTAAGGTATTAAATAGGTCTGCCAAAGGTCCTGCAAGGACGTCTGCCAGCTTCTTCAGTACCCTGGGGTGGATGCCATCTGGCCCTGGTGCCTTGTCCACCCTCAGTGCCTTCAAACCCTCTCGAACTCTGCCCTCCATGATTTCCCCATCTGTCACCCCTTCCCCCCCTGTTTCTGCCATTTCTCCCCTTGGGTGTCACCCCTTCTCTTTAGTAAATACTGAGCAGAAGTACTCTTTAGTGCTTCTGCCTTATCGCACCCTGCTTCCACCCAACCCCCCTCCTTCCTAATCCTTACTATGTGGTCCTTACAGCTCCTTTTCTCCCTGATGTACTTAAAGAAGTCCTTCTCCCCCTTCTTAATGCCTTGTGCCAGCCTGAGTTCCATAGATGCTTTGGCTCCCCTTACTGCCCTTGTCACCTCCTTTGATTCTGTCAAGTACTCCTCCCTGTCCTCCCCCTCCCTGTTTTCTTGTACTTCCTAAAGGCAGCTCTTTTCTTCCTTACCTTTTCCATGACCTCCTTGCTCAACCAGCTCGGTTTCTTAGCCTTAGCCTTCTTGCTCTGGGCTTTGCAGCAGGTTTTGGTTGCCTCCACTATCCCCAGCTTTGTGAGCTCCCACTTCTGGTTAGCATCCATACTAGATTGAATTCTGGCCAGGTACCCTTTTACCACTTCCCCCATCCTCCCAAAGTCGGCCCTCCTGAAGTCCAGCACTCTTGTGCCAGATTCCACCCTTCCTTGCCCATATCCAATGTGAGCCTATACTGAGTGGTGGTCACTCCTCGACAGCGTTCCTCCACTGTAAGTTCTCTCATAAAGTCCCCATTTGCCAGCACAAGGTCAAGGGTATTCTCAACCTGGTTGGTTCACTGACCATTTGCAGCAGGAACCTGTCCTGGAAAGCATCCAACAGTACCTGCTCCCTTCTGTTCCTAGTTGTTGGGGTACTCCAGTCCACCCTGGAATGTTGAAGTCCCCACAATCACCACACTACCCTCTCTGCGGGTCCTCCTGATCTGTCCCATAAGTTCCTTGTCTAACTCCTCCATCTGAGATGGTGGCCTGTACACCACTCCCATTCTAAGAATCCTATTCTTGGAATCCTGGATTTGCATCCAAAGTGACTCCGTACTACCCTCCTCCCTTCCTCCCTTACACTTCAGTCCTTCCTTCACATATAGTGCCACCCCTCCTTTCCCAATCACCCTGTCCTAGAAATAACCCGTCCCTGGTACAGACAGGTCCCAGTCATTGTATTGGGTGGCCCATGTTTCTGTGATGGCTGCAATGTCCACCTCTCCCTCTGCCATGAGCACCTGTAACTCTGCAGTTTTCCTCCCAAGGCTCCTAGCATTAAGGGTAACCACCTTCCACCCTTTCCCCCCTCCCATCCTGCCCCCTTTCCTAGCATCACCAATAGTACTTGCCATTTGTCCTTTGTCACTGTTATGGCAGGTAGCGCTCATCTGATTTCCCAACCCGTGGTCTCTGCATATTTTTCCCAATTGCCACCCCACTCCTAGTTTAAATTCCCAACTTCCTCTATGTACTCCTCCATCCTCTGTTTCAACACTTTCTTTCCCTCCTCACTCAAGTGTAGTCTGTCCTTGGCATAGAGACTACTGTCCTCCCAGGTCCCTCCCACCCCTCCCCCACAGCCCATACCCTTTGCTTACACCAGGTTCTTAGCCATCCGTTAAATTCCTCTATTCTCAGCTTTCTTGTTGTGCTTGCCTTTGGCACTGGAAGTATCTCTGAAAAAGTTACTGATCTTCCTGCCCCCTCACATAATTGTGCTAGTTCCTCAAACCTCCTCTGGACTATATCTACTGTCTTGTCAGCCAGGTCATTTTTTTTTTTTTTTTTGAAATTCAAGTTTATTAAATTTTCAAATACAAAAGGAAACAACAACACCGCAACACAACCGTACATTATAACAAACAACTACCCTCTCCTAAACCCTCCCGCCCCATCCCCCATCTCCCCACCTCCCCCAATCACCCCAAAGTCCCCCCTGTGTCAGGGCTGGCAAATGTGAGATCTCAGCTATACATTAAGCCATAAAACTCCAGCTACCCCCATCACAAAGTTTCTTAACAAGTTCACATATGTTCTGGGTGCGAATCACCTTCCTTAAGCTGAGGTAACCATAAAACAAACCATTCCTGGCATATAGGTAACCAGAATCATAGAGGAAGTGACAGACTACAAGGATCGGGCCTCCATACACTAGAGCAAGACAAGAGTCTGTAACTTGCTCCATCTTTTCTGGAATACATCCACACGGCGATGTAAACTAGCAATCAAGTTCTCCGAATGAAGGAGAGCACCGATCTCCGTAATCCAGTCAGCATAGGACAAGGCTAGTTGATCTGTCCAGTGCCTCAAAACAAGCCTCTTGACTGCCATAGACACCAAGGCCATAAAAAATCGTCGCTCTACACTATCTATCTGAGAAAAGTCCCCTAGAACACAGATCATGGGAGGAAATAAGCCGATAAATCAAGAAGGGGTCCAGCCCATCCCTAATAAGAGTCCACAGTGGGGCAACCTTGGAACAGGCCCAAAAACATGAAGAAGATTTCCTCCTCTTGTAAACACCTAGAACACTTAGGACTGGAAAGTTTTTGAGTTTAAACAGTTTCGACGGGTGTAATACATATTATTGATGATGTAATATTGGGTGAGCCTGAATCTGTCCTGGGTATGAAACCTGTGCAAATCTATCCAAATACGGGACCAGTCTGGCGTACTTTTAGGTAGTAAGGAAGACCAGACACTGGAACCTTCACTTACTTGGAAACTTGTAATTGAGAAGATAGGAGTAAATTAGAGATAGAGTGAGGTTGAGAAGCCAGACGAAGGATCTCAGAAAGAAAGGGTGAACCCTAGATTCCTTGAAGGAGGCACCAAATCGTCCCAGTAGCAGATGTCTCACTTGATAGACTTTAAAAATATCCTTCCTAGGAATGCCAAATTTATCCAGGATGTCCCCAGAGGCCAAAAGAGAGCCTTGATTGTAAAACTTTCCACTCCTCAACGATCTGCAGAAGCCAACGAGTAATCCATGAGTTACCCAGCATAATATTAGGTTGAGAACCACCGTTGTCCAAAATCAGAAGGAGCTGGAATACCAAGAGACACCAGGCATTGGGCCAGCGCTTTAGGAGAAAATAAAATCACATTCTCAGGTAACCGCCACTCTAACTCCTTTAATGGAACAAAAGTATATAGCATGGTATCGAGTTTAGCTTTAGCAAGTGATAACCATTCAAACTGGAGCCAGGAAGGGCAGTCCATACTACAACCAACAGAGAACCATTTCCCAAGTTTCAGAGGTGGGCCGCCCAGTAGTAAAGGACAAGATTAGGAAGCCTAAGTCCACCCTTCTCCTTAGGAGTGAAAGTCTGGCATAGGAATGTCGACTCTCTTCCCAGACCAAACAAAGTCCGTAAACATAGTGTGAAATTGCTGAAGGTATGCCAAAGGAAGCCACAAATTTAATAGATTAAGAGGGTAAAGATTCGGGAAGGATGTTCATCTTAATAATGTTGATTCGACCCAGAGAGAGAGAGAGAGTTTGACCACCGCTTCAAATCCTGCTGAACATGCCTTTTATACTATCTAAATTCAGGCTCTTCAGTATAGAGGGTTCCGTAGCAAAATGGATTCCCAAATATTTAATAGATTTAGGGACCACCTCATACCAAAGAAACAAAGTCCTGTCTACAGGTGTAGACATTAAGCTGAAAGATCTCGATTTGAAAATATTTAATTTATATCGGAAAGGGAACCAAACTGGTTAATAAGCTCGATTGCTGCAGTAAGAGATTCTTTTGGATGTTTTAAATGAAGAAGAATATCGTCCGTATATGCTGAGAGAACGGACTCCTGTTGTAAAAGCCTGCAGCCTTTAACCAAAGGTGACGCTTTAAGTTTAATTAGAAGTGGTTCCAAATATAGATTGAACAGAAGGGGGCGAGAGAGGCACCCTGTCTGGTACCGTATATAACTCAAACAGAGAGAAAAGACTCATCATAATAAATTTTTGCTGAAGGGTTCTGTACAAGACTTTCACCAAATTAAGGAATGAGTCTTGGAATCCCATTCTCTCCAGAACCGCCCACAGAAGGCCCAATCCACCCGGTCGAGGCCTTCTCAGCATCCAAGACCAGGGCAGCAGGATATGAAACTGTTTGAGCATGACGGAGAGATGGGACAGGGTTCTTAAATGATCAGCAGATGACCTACCGAGACGAAACCCACTTGCTCAGGGCTAAGTAGGCCCAGCAAACTTTTTAATTCTTTCAGCAAGAATCTTGGCGAAATTTTAACATCGTAGTTCTGGAGAGAAATAGGCCGGTAATTGGCTGGATCCTAAGAGGTTTATCTGGCTTGGGAATCAAGACAACTGTGGCTTCGAACAAGGTGGGATCAATCTCTACTGCACATGAAAAACCGTAGAGCTTAAGAAGCAGGGAGCCAGTTCCTTGAAAAGGTCTTATAGAAATTAGCAGGAAAGCCATCGGCCCTGGTGCTTTATCTACAGTCAACGAGGCATGGTCTTTTCAATTTCCTCCAAAGAAATAGGAGCAGTCAAGATTTGTTGATGAGACGAAGTCAGACAGGGAATATCCATATTCTCTAAATATGAGGTAATGCTAACGGTTGGTACGGACACTATCGGGTTACTGTAAAGATCTATATAGAATTTCTCAAAAATATCGGCAATACCTCTGGGGGATGTAACAATAGAACCAGAAGACGTTTTCAAAGACGGAATTATTCTTGAACCCTCAAGAGTCCTAAGACGTAGAGCCAGGAGTTTCCCCGCTTTTTCCCCATGATCATAATATTTGGCCCGAGTTCTCATAAAGCAGTACTCTATCCTCTCCTTTGACAGTTCTGAATAATCTCGCTTGGCAGCGAGAAGAGCCTTAAGGGAGGTTAGAGAAGAGGTAAGGGAGTTAGTTTCTAACTCTGTAATTTTACTTAACAGAGAAGTAGCTTCAGCCAGCTTAGCTTTCTTCCTAGTCGAGGCCATCTTTATCAGCCTCCCTAAGATAACATTTTAGTGAACTCCAGACTATATCATACCTCGGGTAGAGTCAAGATTATCAGCAAGGAAGAGAGAGATCTGGGACCTAATGGATGATACTATAGATGGATCTTTAAGTAGTTGAGTATTTAGCCGCCAAATAGTATCTCTACTAAATTCCGGGTCTAGGGAACAGGTAATCCAAACCACAGCGTGATCTGAGAGAATGATTGGATCAATACCAGAGAGAAAGACCTTCGGCAGTAAAGCTTTACTAACCAGAAAATAGTCAATCCTCGACTTGGAGTTATGCGGCTGTGAGAAAAAAGAGAAAGCCCGCGAAGAGGGGTTCAATATTCTCCAGGGATCACAGACCCCTAGCATTGAAATCAGATCTTGAAGGGACCTCTGAGCTGGAGTAGAGGGGCGATTATCCTGAGGTTCCTTGTCTAAGGTAAATGAAAGGGGTACATTCCAATCCCCACCCAATATGAGATGAGAGGGAAGGAGGTAACTTATCTTACCTACCAGGGTCATAAAAACTCAGAGCAGCTTCCAACCGACCATATACAGAACCCAGAGTCACTGAACACCCATTCAGAACCCTTTAACCAAAATAAACCGTCCGTCCGCATCCAAACCACTAACTCTGTCACAAAGGAAACATGCTTTTAACCAAGATTGCCACCTTTACTCAAATTAGAGGCACCAGCTAGAAAAACTTACGAAAAACCTGAGCGGGATAAATACTTGGTGTCCAGTATGGCTCAAGTGCCTCTTGAAGCAGTAAAATATCCACCTTAATTAACAGACAGTGGTTGAAAATCTGTGCCCTCTTGACCCGATCCTTGAGTCCCCGGACATTCCAGGAAACTAGTTTGATTCTGTTAGTAGCCATTTAAGAAACGACAGTATAATACCAGTTATCCAAAACAGTTCTACAATTTGCCCAGGAAGACCACTCCCCAGAACAAAAGGAAGACCCCCCCATACCGAGCAGCTCCCAATCCTATCTGCCAGCCCATAACCCGGAAATTCCAGTATCTTTGACCCAAAACCCCACAATCAAACTCAGAAAGGATTATAATGTGAACACGGCTGGCAAACCATGGACATCCTCCTCTCCCCTCCAAACACTACTACAAACCCAAGCCCCCCCCCCATAAGTACCCTCAACATCCAAACATCATTCACAGGCAGAGCACATAGTGATTCAGAAGTAATTAACAAATCACTTACATATGTCACATATCCAAATAAAGGTGGAGATAACATTGATAAAATTTCCAACAGTGCCAGTAGTAACCCACCCTACCCTCCCAAATACCCCAAAACATCATAAATCGGAATAATATAAGTACTGCCCCATCCCTCCCCCAAACCTCCCAACCTTAACTCCCACACAAAACCTATATACATTGAGAGCCAGAGCAGGAACCCAACTAAATGTAACAAGAAGTAAAGGAACCCGCCCACCCACCCTTTAGCAACTTCCAACACCCCACTGATCCAAATCTAGATCCTACAAGGATTGTGATACCCAGATGTCCACCATGGTGAACATCAGGTCCACCAACCCAGAAGGTATCAGTCCCAGTCAGCCCCACCGCGAGTTGGCAACCCCCACTCTAGGCTCGCGGTTAATCATCCAGCCAGCCCATGAAGGCCCTCCCCAGCCCCTCCAGCCCCGAGTATTACCTGAGAAGGAAGGACAAAAAATAGAGACCAGTAAAAACCCCTCCAAAATTAAAACTCTCCCTGCAATCGCAACTAGGCTGACCCATTCCCCACCGACATGAGAAGGTATCAAAGAGGGCACTCACCCGCCTAGAGTCCTTCCCGCGGACCGTACCGCCTTGGCAGCTGATCAGCTCCTGTGTAGATGGAGTAAAACGCATAGGCCCAATGTTGTCGGGGGGAACGAAAACCGCCACGGACCTAACCGGTCCCACTTTCAGGAAGTATCCCCCCAGGAACCACCGCCATGCAGGAAAGGACCGGATATGCGCATCCAGTGGCCCAGGAGCGGAGCTCCTATTCAAACTGGCAGCACGACAGCTTGGACAGCCCTCCTCCATGCCGAAGCAGCCAGGTAGGAAAACAGACAGGAGGGAGGGAGGCTAAGTAGCCCTTAGATTGGGTGAACAACGGGGAGGACAAAAAAGGAAAGAAATTAAAAGGGGGAATAAAAGAAAAAAAAGGGAAAAATTGGGGAGGAATCCAAATCAAAGGGAGGGTAAAGGGAGGGGGGTCAGTTTAATAAGGAGATCTCCGGAAAAAGACACAGAAAAACAGTCACAGTTTCATCAGGTAGTCCACAATTCAGACCAGTCCATCCATTGCAGTAGAGATCCTACCGAGGCCTTCATCCGCCTTCTTAAATAAATCTGGCAGCTTAGTCGCGAGGTCCTTCAAGGCCGCCCGGTGTTGAAGGAGAAGGTTGAGCTCCGACGGTGACCCAAGAGTTGCAGGGTAGGTCACCGGAAAGGTATGGCAGCAGCAATTAACTTTTGAACAACCTCATGATAGGCAGCTCTTTGGCTCTGATTCTTTCGGTAGATCCTGGGTGACTCTAAGCCTAGTCGACCCCATAACACCTCCTTGAGATCCCGGATTTATTGTATACATGCTGCCGTTCGATGTAGCTTAAAATTTTATGATAATGGGACGGAGGGAGAACCTGGTGGAGGCGAGGCCTCAGGAGGCGGTGGGCCCGTTCGATGTGGTACGACGAACTAACAGGCGAGGGACCTGCTACCTTGAGCAGCAACTTCTGGAGGAATACAATCAGATTGGGTCCTTCTTCAGCCTCAGGCAGACCCAAAATCAACAGGTTATTCCTCCGATTTCTTCCTTCCAAATCCTCGGTCTTGCCTTGTAATTTGTTAACATGCTGTTTGAGCCCCTGTACCTCCGAGTCAATTCTTTCTCTCCACTGCTCAAGTGAGAAGGCCTTGGCTTCGACATCGGCTACCCGGGTAGATACAGAAACTAGGTCGCCCCTAAGAGACTCGAGTTCCCCATTTAAATCATACAGCAGTTCCTTCAGCGGGGTCAACTCTTGAAGAAATCGCTCTTCAGAGAGGGGGATAGGTATCTGGTTTTTCTCGGCCCCGCGTTCCGGTTTGATTGCCGGGTGATTCCTTTGTTTCTTGGCTGCTTTTTCAGGCGTGGCGGGTGGCGTATGGCGAACAGCGGCCTGCTTGGAATCGACCTCCATCGCGGCGTGGTATCACAGTCGGCAGTCTCAGGCTTCTCTCCAGAGAGCCCCTCACAGTGTAATTAGAGATGCCTGTGGGATTTATGCCAGATTGAGCACCAGATGGGTATAAATATTGGCAATAGAAGTGACCGGAGGGCAGAGCTCTGGGCCTTGGTTGCAGCCTAGCTGAATGCCATCACGTGACCCAGCCAGGTCATTTGTCCCAAGATGTATAATTAAATGAGGCTTGTCCCTACCCCTTCTAGCATATTTCAGAACAGATTGTCCCACCCCTTCTGCTGTCATTCCTGGCATGACCTCCACCCAAATGCGACTATGCCTCTCCCCCTTGCTACCCCACCTGACTCCTCTTAGTATTGAGTCCCCCAGCACTAAGATTCCGCCCCTCTTACTCCCTGCTTGCTTCCATTCATCTCCCTCTCTCATTTCCACCTCCTCTTCTTCCTCCTGCACATTATTTCCCCCTTTTACCCCTGTTGCAATTCTCCCAGCAGAATTTCCCCCTGCTTCAGTTTGGTCCAGTCATTTATCAATTACTCCTCTAATTTCATCATTCCCCTCCTCCACCTTCTTCCTGTCTAGCAGTGCAAAACTATTTTCTGAAGACCCTTCACAAATGCCCACTCCCTCTCTCTTCATAGTAACCTGTTCTCTCCTTTCCACTCCATGACTTTTGCCACTTCTTCGCCTCCCCTCACAAGTCCCTATCTCCTCCTTCCATTTGTCTTTTGTCTCCTGACCTGGTTTCCCCGGCAATCGTTCTTCCTGACTTGGGCCCCTTTGTCTCTGCTTCCCTTCTTCTGACCCTCTCCTCACCATTGTTGGCTTAAATCACCCTACCTCATCTCCTCTTCTTCCTCCCTCCAGTATTGGGCTCAACCCAACCCAAACTGCCTTGCCTGTCTTAATTCCTCCTGCAGACCCTCAATCTCCTTTCTAAGTTTTTCTATGTGGTTGCACACTAAACATCTTCCTACACTCCAGGCAATTTTTAGAAAGATTGGTGCACCGCAGTTGTTGCAGCCTACCACCCTACCCATTGCTGTCATTGCCCACCAGCGACCCCAACCCTTCCAGATGCAGGATACCAAATACTCCCCCAAGTCTCCCCTCTCCCATCTCTATCAGTGCAAAACATTATTTTCTTTATTTCCCTTACCTCCTTTGTTGTACATGTTTAGATATATTGAGCAACTGCTTTTTATATTCCTATCCTTCCTATCCACACTCAAAAAGAGACTTTAAGTAGCCACTGCACAACCTTCTTCAAACTCCTACTCCTCCTTTCCCAAATGCAATATCAATGTGAAGAAGTAATAATGAAAGCTCCTAGATTTGCATTTACTTCCCTTCCACTGGGATAGCAGTCACCTCTTCACTTGCTGCTGTTCCTTTCCTGGATGTCTGCTTCTGCTATGACAGGTGCATAACCTTTGCCTGTTTGAGGAAGTGATGTCAGAACCCCTGGTATAAAGGACATCATGGACCAGGGGTGGGTGGGGTGAGGGGTTTGGGGGTGGGACCAGCCCAAGTCTTCCAGAAACAATCAGGTAGCTGAGGCCTCTGGTCAGACCATTAGCACCCTTCCCCCACTCTGCACTAAAACTTTGCAGCTAGTGAAGCCAGCAACAATGAATCACAATTCTATTCAAAGCCCCCCAAATAGATTTGCTACCCAAAGAAACAGGACTCCAATTGAAACAGCTTCACCAACAACACATCAAAATAGGCTTGGAATTAGAAGATATAGGTCTCCAATTCAAAGAAACAGATCCAGTTAAATCACACCAATTATATTTTAAAACAGAAGAAATAGGCCTCTACAAATGCAGCCTGCCACACAGTGAATCCTCAAACAAATGAGCCCACTTATAGCTACCAAAACAGGTTTCAAAATTCCAACAGTCCCAAACAATACCCTGCTAGCCCCTTAGTAGTAAGAAAGGAAAGAAATAACCTTCTACCAAGTAGTATCCACAAGAAACAATGTAAAAACAAGAAGAAGAAGCTACTGTACTGTAGATCTGATCCTGTCCCCCTTCTAGTTCCTTCTGAGGGGGGTAGGAGGAAGTAGGTTAACTAGGATATGCAGCTTATCCATTAGGTAGAGGAATGGGAAGACTAGGTGGGCCAAATGGACCTTATCTGCCATCAAATTCAATGTTTCTTTAAATGGGGAATTCGGGGATGTCAGGGCCACTGGACCACCAGGTTGTGTTACCTCCATGAACCATGCTGCTAGTGGTGCTGCTGTGTCCACGCCCCCCATCCTTAGTTTGCCTGGAGTTATTGCATGCTTTTTAAGGGTGGTATTTAGTGCCATGCTACAGGTCATGCTAACCACTCTAGCACAGTGCTATTCTTTTGAATATCCCGGTGAGCCAGTATTCATGACCCCGCCCCTCACTCAGTCCCCTGCATACATTATTTTTTTAGCACTGGCACAATCATGTTGCGCCGGTGCTATTTGCACTTTTGAATACTGCAGCCGGGTGCAAATGCAGTGCTAATGTGGCACAAATGGTTTGCGCCCTGCGCAAGGCTTTGAATGTCTAGCCCCTGTAATGGTAAAATGCACTGCAGCTCTGAGGGTCATCTTCATTTGGGCTCCCCTTGATTGTACCTCACCCCCCATTGTTTTTTAAAGCAGTCCCTGCCACCAAAGAATGAAAACATCACCGTGCATTTGAGTGGGGTGGATAAATGGAACCTTGTGGGTTCTATCCATTTCTATCTTATAGGCATCAACATCAGGGAGGAAGGACTGTTTTTTTAAGTGGTGTTCCCCTCACTTCTCAGATACATTTTATGCTCTTATTACTCACTGCACCCGTTTTTATTTCCCAGTGCGTTACTTTTTGAAAACCTTGTATTTTTACAGATTCACCACAAAAACGTGTTAGCTTTAATGTAAGAAAGACTCAGCAAAGTGATTTTTCTCTTAGTTCTTCATATTTGTTAAAAAAAAGGCAGCTCTGTACAGTACATGCAGTGGCAACAAACTTAACCTGACAAGATTGGCCCTTGCAAGGGGCAAGGGTGGGGCAATTCTAACTTACTGCTAACTTAGTCATGAGCTCTGTAGGTTGGACTCCAGTGGGGTTGGGGAGTACATTGTAGGCAGGGCTGGACTAAAGTGTAGGTAGCATAGACATTGGCCTAGGGCCCCCACCTGCCAGGGGTCCCCTAGCAATGCCCAAAATATATTTACTACATACCCTTTTCTTTCTGCCTGAGCTGCATTTTGTTTTGTGATGGACTTGCCTGCTGAGTAATCTGAGCAAGGCAGGAGCTGAACTATGATGTGAATCGCACCTCCATGATTAGGTGATAGCTTCACCGGGTTCCAGCCAGACTGATCTTTAAGGTGTAAACAGACCCATTTCCTTTACTTTGTCTCTCCTCCCCCTTTATTGCAAGTGCAGCAAGTGGCTAGAAAGATCCCTGCACCCCAGTTGGTGTTCCTGATAGGGAGAGTGACTGGTGCAACTCATGTTATGCATATGAAGGGGCCCCTATTATTTATATCAGAAGGATCAGGGAATCAGCTAAGCCTGCCTTTTGGAGAGCCTGTTCCGTGTTCCAGGCCTCATTAGCAGATAGATGTTCTCTGACTTGCCCTGGCACTGGGTTAGATAGTTTGCAGGTAGTGTTCTGAGTCTACATGTGTTCCAGGTTCTTCGTAGGGGGCTCTAGCCACTAGGCTATACTGCCCAGTGTATTAATTAATTTTTACACTTCTTGGCTGGAAGTGGATTATCATTGTTAAATACAATTCTACTGTCAGGGAAAATTAGAAAGGGAGTTCCCATGTGACTTTGGGTTGGGGTGATGGGTGTCACAAAAATGATCAATAAAGTTATGAATGAAAGAAAAAAGGGGGCTGAATTTTCTAAGTAATTTAACAATACTATATTGCAATTCACAAATAGTATGGCTAAGCCTGATCTTTTACACTACCTACATAACCATATTTTAATGACACAAAGTAGTGAAGAGGCTACAGTGCTACAGATAGGTTTACAGAGCTGTCAGGAGCAGTAGTGACCATTAGATCATATTTGTTTAATTTGCAGGCAGTTGTACATGTTATGGAGCTAAATACATACAATACTACCCCCCCCCCATTATGTACAGTTGCCTGCAGAGTAAATAAATAGTATATGAAGGTCACCACTAACCCTGACTATTGTCTATCTATGGCACTGCAACTCCTTCCCTATGTGTTTTTTGTGGGTTGGGCTGTATCAGGAAGTAAGACTGTACTTGCAGCAAGTTAAGTAGTGTAACAATGGTGGCAAGCATGTATGCTGAGGGAAGTCTTGTACATACAGTGGTCCCTCAATTATCCACCAAATGTTTGTACAAAATGATAGCTATTCCATTGCCCCTTATTATCTCACACCCTTGATTATCCGCCCAATTTTGCTTGTACAACAATGGTCAGATAAGCAAGGGTGCACTGTACATTATCAGACTGAAAGCAAACAATATGTGACACTTGGGTAAAAGGGAAAGGAGAGAATGGTGTGCACTGTCGCTAATACATGATTTTGAGACAGGGCAACAGAAGGGTAGGAATGTTACTTTCTATACTGTTGCCTGTAGCTCTTTACATACAAACTGTATCTTAGCATGGGTACAGTTTGTATGTAAATGGATTCCCAAGGTGCCTTACAGTCTGTGACAGGGTTCCTTTGAGAAAAAGCAGCACAGTCAAGAAAACAGGGGGCCCCAGATTTCTCTTGGGCCTGGTGTCCCAGGTTGCCTTAATCTGGCCCTGGCCATAGGGGGTGGGGGGGTAAGGCTTCGAGGCACTTTTAAAAACAATGCTTCTTGGAAACCCCGTGTACATGGGCCAGTCTTTCAAACCTCACTGGAGCACACCTCCAGTTGTTCCCTCAACTTCACTCCTTGTCTGTAGCCAACATGTTGTAGGTACTTAGCCACTGAAGATCGGCAACAGTCACATCACTCTTATTTATAGAACTATGCAACTATACAGACACTCGAGTTAAAAAAAATACTTTCAAAATATTACTCCATTTCAATCAGCTTGATATAATGAAAAATTTAGTAACATTAACCTTAAATTTGAAATGCATACCAAAAAAAACTCACAAGGTGTCATGGCATTTTGGGATGCATCCTTAAAGATGTTAATAGTAGGAAATCTGAGGTCATTATTCCACTTTATTCGAGTCTTGTAAGACCTCATTTGGAGTACTGTGTGCGCCCTATTCTGTACACCCACCTCAACTGGTGGGAAGGTCATGGTTGAAAAAGTCCAGTGAAAAGTTACCAGGAAAATCAAAAGTATAACTAACCTGGATTATGAAGATAGGCTTAAAAATCTTGGCCTGAACTCTATGGGATACAGAGCACTTAGGGTAGACTTAATTTTGATTTATAAAGCCTTTCAAGATGTTTCGACATTAGAAACAATTTGTCTGGAAAAACAATTATTGAATAACATCACCAGATCACATAATTTTAAACTGAAAAGTTCAGTAAATAAAATAACTAAAAACTAAAAGGTGTAACTTCTTCACACAGACAGTACCTTCTATTTGGAATCCTCTACCACATGACATCTTCACATGTGATAATATAGAACAATTAAAAAAAATGATGATCAATATATGGGGGATAAGAAATTCTCTTTCCACTGTTAGAGTTTTTGAATGGTGGTAAATTCATTATGGGCCTCGGCCTTTAGAACTTGTATCAAACTATGAAACTATGAAATTTTGAAGCCTGTGATCCTGATAAGTATTGATTGGTTGTATCCATCGGAGCGCTGAAGACAAGAATGCCAAACAGGTGTGGACTCAGAGTTAAAAGGAAAGTTTCATCCACAGAAAGAAAGGTGAGAAAAAATGTAGTTACCTTTTGAAAGGCACAGCTCATGCTTTGTATTGCCAAGCAGTTAATAAAGTTAAAATTAATGTACATTCTGCTTCGTTACCCAAGTGCCACCCCTCCAAACCTTTTACAGTTCAAAAGTCTGTATGCTTATTCATCTGCACACTTTGCAAAACAAAACACACACACACACATATATATAAACATATATATATATATATATATATATGTGTGTGTATATATTTATATGTATATATTTATGGTATGAGATATTAGGACATCAGATTGTTAAGTTGTGGCGTCTGATCCAGATCCATATCTGCAGTAACATTTGAAGAGTAAAACATAAAGTGAAAAAGTGAGGGTGAAGAGAGAACCAGAGAAGGCAAGTAGAAGCAGAATAAAAATAGAAGAAAAAAAAGTTAGGTAGGGAGTAGAAAGAAACGAAGCAGGATATAGGAAAAGAGGGAAGGGACAGGGATGAGGGTAGTCAGGTGTGGTCAAAACAAGTGCAGGTGTCAATCAGAGATAAGTATTGCTTCATCTCATGTTTGAAGCAGAGATGAGACTTTGTTAGCCATAGGTCCAGGGGAAGCGAATTCCATAGTTGAGAGGCAGTATGCTGAAAAGCGGCAGCACCTTTGAGCATACAACACCTGGGCACATGAAGTAAAGATTTATCAGCTGACCGCAAACCATGGTAGGAGTTTTGGGGGACAAGAAGTGTAGCAAGTGAGGATGGGGTATTTTGTCGAAGAATAGAATCAACCAGCAAGCCCAAAGCATATTTCCTGTGAGCTGAGGGAGAGAGCCATTTTAAGTCCTTGTAGAGTTGGCAGCAGTGCATGAGGAGAGGAGGTGAAGAGGCATGCCTACATATATTGTTATACATAACATCCAAATTATGGAGGGAAGTATTTTGTGCTGCAACAAAGATAGGGGTACCGTAAGTAAGTGCAGGAAGCAAAATACCCCTGGCAATTGCCAGCTTAGCAGAAGGTGCTAGCATATAGCTACTCTTGTATGCAACACCCAGTTTCAAATTTACAGATTTGCAAGTAGATTGAATGTATAAGTTAAAGTCGAGGGATTGGTCAAGAAAGAACCCCAAGTAATTAAAAGACATTACACATTCTATTGGTGATCCTCCCGAAGCACTTATCTGCAGGGCAGTAGAACAGGCCTTAAGCTTTTGGACCGAGCCAAGAAGCTTGGCATTTTTTTTTTTTGTGTTCGGTACCAGTTTATGGTCATATAACCAGTGCTGGATGTTTGTGAGATCAGTAGACATGGATGAGCTGATACACCCTACATTTGAGGAGCTGGAGTAGAAGACCAGATCATCAGCATACAGTATCGATGAGCATGATCTGAAAGCATCTGTAATATTGTCTATGTAAAGTGAAAAAAGCAGTGGACCCAAGATAGATCCCTGGGGCACCTCAATATTGATGGTAGTGCATCCAGATAGGGAGGAGTTATATTTCACTATTTGGGACCTATTTAACAGGTAGCTCCTAAACCATTCAACAACAGAGGATGAGAAACTGAAATTTAGAAGCGTGGTAAGAAGCAGTTGGTGATCAACAAGATCAAAAGTCTTCAAAAGGTCAATAAACACGGCACCAGTAAGTAGACCTCCATCCATGTTTGAGAGAATATCAGTCGTGAGTTTAAGGAGAGCTGTTGATATGCTGTGTCCTTTCCTGAAACCATGCTGTGTTTTGTAGAGAAGGTTGTAGTTGGTTAGATGGGCAGCTGTTTGTGAGGCAACAAGTTTCTCCAATATTTTACTCAGGACCGAGAGAATGGCAATAGGCCTTTAATTTGTGATATCCTTCGTGTCACCCTTCTTGAAAACTGGTGTAATTCAAGCGATTTTCTATATTTCAGGAACCTTGCTGCCACAGAGAGACAGCATATAAATTTTAGCTAGTGGTGAGACTATAAGGAGAGCGGCAAGCTTAAGGAGTCATGGCTCAAGGGAGTCAGAGCCTGTGCCAGTGTTGTCTGAAAAGGATTTTAGTAATACCTGGACATCATGTCTTGTAATGGCCTTAAAATAAAAAGGTGGAGAGTTTGGAAGCTCATTAGGTATATCAGTAGCTGTGTTTATCTGATCGGTAGTAGGGATTGGAGGGCATATAGTTGACTGCTGGAAGAGAGAGGTGTGCTGTGTTAAATCTGAGAACATGTGGTTAAAGGAGTTTGCTATTGTGTCAGGGTTATTACAATGTACTCCATTCAATATCATATCACCTGACATATCAGATTGTGTAGGATTTTAAGTTTATTTTTGCCATAAGCACAAAATTTATTCAAAAAATATTAACTACAGTCTGGATAGACGCTACAAGCATACAGCCATACCATTATGTAGTAAAAGTGTTCAGTTTGCCTGTCGTTCTGTCTCTGTCCTTACAAAGTATGATTTGCCAATTTAACTGTGTGTGCCACACAATTTAATCATATTACATTAAACTGAATGTGCCCTGTACATGTGTAATATTTAATGCTCTTCATGTGTAACTAATTGGAGATTGTATTATACATTCACGCTAGATTATTTCACAGGGGCATTTTTTCATTGCAGCAGAGAACAAAAAAAAATTACTGTCACCACTGGCTCATTTGTTATAATACTCCACCAGACTACAGCTGATAAAAAAATGTAATGAAAGGCCACAGATAACATGCATTTTTTTTTTAATTCTGGCAAAGTTAGGCCTTTCTAGATTGTTTCATATACACTAAGAAGCACTCCCTTCTTTCAACATGCATATCATATTGACTGTATATTATGCTACACCGATCATATATATTATGTTGATTGTATATTATGCTTTGCTGATTGTATACTAACACTTTATTTCTAAGCCATTGTTTTCTCACCTACTGTACAGGATCATTATGTAATGATGTTTTAAAATGAGCCATTTCAATAAATGGGATGATGTCTCGGCCATCGTACTGCTGTATGAATATTTTAATAAACTTAAATTTCCAATAGCATGGACTTGATCGTGTTGCATATAGTTACATCTGTGATTGAATTCATAATGCTATGCACATGTAGTACTGGACGTGGACATATTTTTCATCTCATACGTAATATAGGAACTGCATGAAAGCTATTTAATAGTGCACACTTAAAACACTACTTTTTCTTTCTTTCTTTCTTTCTTTCTTTCTTTCTTTCTTTCTTTCTTTCTTTCTTTCTTTCTTTCTTTCTTTCTCTCCTTCCTCCTCCTCCTCCCTCTCACCAACATGCACTCCTTTTTATTTGAACCCAGGATGATTGCCGCTTAGCTATTGCAGTAAACTACTACAGTATATTTTTTAGGATGCCTGCACAAACTACATTGTTGTGTATATTTTTCCTAGTTGGAATTTAGTATTTTGAGCAATCTTTCTCTGTGTGTAAGGTCTTGCTCAGATATCACATGTTTTGAGAGAGACAGCGAGAGAGGGAGAGAGATAATGCATTGTTTTATTTATTTCTATTTATTTATTTTGAAAGTTTCATGAGGAGAGACCTACTGAGCCATAAACAACTTGTTTCCAGAAGTGTCCTCAGGGAGAGGGGAGAGGGGAGAGGGAGAAATACATATCCTTGAAGCATAAAAATATTTACAGAGAATGTACACTCATATTAAGGCACACATTTATATGCTATATCATCAATTAAACATCAAGCAATATACATTAAATGTACAAGAACATATACATAGGAATTATTTACAGAAAATGCAGCATCAGCAGTAAGTAATATTTGCCTACAAGAATAGGGGATGAACCAGGTTAGTGCAAGTAGCGAAGGGTAGTCTAGCAAAAGGCAAAGAGTAGAGAAAGGGAGAAAGGAGAGGGTAGAGCATAGGAAGGAGACAAGGGAGGTCCAGAATTACGGTAGGTAGGTAGAGAAGGTAGAGGAATGGTGGAAGGAGAAGGGGGAAATCTGTAGTATGAGAGTAAGGGGGGTTGGGGAGAGAAGGGGTAGAGAGCAAGAAAGAGGAAGGTATGGGGCAATAACGGGGGGAGTCACTGGCAGTTACAGGAGGGGGTGGAGTAATCATGTATAAGACTGGAGAAGGCATGGATGGAGGTAACAGAATGAATAGGACCAGGGAGAGAGTTCCAGAGTTTGGGAAGATGGAAAGAGAAAGCAGCTTGCCCAGCCAAGGTCCACCTGGATGGGAGAATTAGAGAACAGAGGTTAGAGCCACAGAGAGAGAGAGAAGGAGGGGTTTGAAGGGGAGGAGAGAAGAGACATAAGGTGGGATGGGAGAGATCCCAGCCAGTATTTAACAATAATGGAGGAGCAATGAGGGTCCAGGGCAAACCTACAGAAGGAGTGGAAGAGTGGATCCAGTCTGGCCAGGGTAGACTTGGGTACACTAGCATAGATAGTGTCACTGTAGTCAAAGAGGAAAAGAATCATTCTCTGCACAATGGCTCTGCAGGCCGGCAGAGTGATGCACCCTCGGTTCCTATACAATGCACCAAGTTAAGGGTGAAGCTTTTTGTGTAAGGAGTCCACGTGAGCAGAGAAGTCTAGGTGAATGCTGAGTCACACTCCTAGGTACTTGAAAGCTATGATGTTTTCAAGGCTAGTCCCATCCAGAGTGTGTAAGGAGGGCAGAGTTGGCAGTTTAGAGAGTTTTTGTCTGGTACCAAAAGTCATAGAGACAGTTTAAATCATGACCCTTTCTATGTTTAACAGTATAATGGGGGATTGATTAAAAATCCAGCCCTAAAGATTAAACATTGGAAAAAGGATCAGAAGAAGTTAATGTTTAAAGGCTGATTTCTAAGGCCCTTGCAGATGGCGCACAACCCAAACCCTTTCAGTTACTGATTTTAGTGGGAGTGAAATGTTCGGGGGGAAATAGAAACTGGTCATTTACTGAACATTTGGAGTTGAACTGGGATATGTATGGGAGCACAAAAGGAAAGGCAGGAGGCAACTGCAGGCTGAATTCCTATGGAGAATTGGGTGTCCCTTGCCTAGTCAGTCACTTTGAAATGGAATAATTTCTAGCTGATGGATTTTTTTTAGCTCCTTATGATGGCCTAAGTGGTATTCTCATTCTCTCTCCTCTTAATAAAGTACACATTTTGGGATAGCATACTTTGTTTATAAATACAGCATGTGCAAAAGGCATCCCCCACTTTAAAATACATATCGAGAAGTGAAACATTGTCTGAAAGGATAGTTTCGGATGAAACAGGGCGTGACTATGAGTTTACTTGTTGATTTAGTGTTGGTCAGAAAACGAGAGGTCAGAGCATAGCTCATACTTTAGCCAAGTATAAACTGACTTCATTGAAGAGAAAAATCGATGGAATATTACAATAGTTACTGCATATGCAATTGCTTTTGAGAAACCAGTGTCTGTGAAAAACTGTTTAATTGATGTTCTCTCCCCCAACCCCCAGTGGCTACCTGAACAAGCATTTGTCAATGCCGAGTGTTGCTTGCTTGTATGTGCTGTTTAGGTATTTGGAAGTGATAGTTCCATGCCTTCCTCCCAAGACATGCACTGTGTCTTTCCGTTCAGTATTCACAGAAGAGTGGGAAGGGCAAGGGCCACAGCAGTACAGCAGTTGCCAAGGGGGTGAAGAGGTGGGCAATAGTCCATTCAAAGGCAAAAGAGTCCTGCAGGAGCTCACTAAATTGAAGGCAGACAAAGCGATGGAACCAGATGGCATACACCCAAGGATATTAAGAGAACTGCGAAGGGAGATAGCAGTACCTCTGGCAGCCATGTTCACTGAGTCATTCAACATGAGTGAATTGGAGGAGTGCACATGTGGTCCCTCTACACAAGTCCGGCAGCAGGGAGGAGGCGGGGAACAATAGGCCGTTCAGCCTCACCTGAGTAGTGGGGAAGATCATGGAGACATTGCTTAAAGAAAGGATAGTGAGGCATCTAGAAGCCATCGGAGCCCATGACCATAGGCAACATGGATTCACACTGGGGACATCATGTCAGACAAATCTGGTTGATTTCTTTCACTGGGTGACAAAGGAACTGAATCAGGGTGGGGCAGTGGACAATGTTTACCTTGATTTCAGCAAAGCCTTTGACACCATCCCATATAGGAGGCTGATAAACCAGCTGGGTAGGCTAAGCATGGGGGAAGGGTGATAAACTGGGTTAGAAACTGGCTAACAGACAGGAGAGTGGTGGTAAATGGGGTGCAGTCTAGGGAGAGGGGGTGACCAGTAGAGTGCTGCAGGGATTGGTCCTGGGGCCAGTCCTGTTCAATGTCTTCATTAGTAACATTGCAGAAAGGCTGAATGGAATTTTTTCACCAAATTTTCAACATAGCCATTTTAAAATGTCTGCTCATGAACAGTGTCACTGTGATTTTCTTAATCTGTCCCAAACATTGATTGCGCACACCGACTGTGCCATTGTGGGCTGCATGTGCGGAAACACATTTTGGGCAAGATGTGAGAAATGACAGCTGTACTGCTAATAAGGAGGTGTGGTAAAATGGCAATGTTGAAAATCTAGAGTGAAAATATTGAAAATTTGCGAACTTACGAGCATGCGTAGGAACAGTGCAACGCATGCTCGAAAAACAGTTATTTTGGGGAATTTTTTCACCAAATTTTTAACATAGCCATTTTAAGACCTCTGCTCATGAACAGTGTCACTGTGATTTTCTTAATCTGTCCCGAACATTGATTTCACACACCAACTGCACCATTGTGTGCTACATGCACGGAAACACATTTTAGGTGAGATGTGAGAAGTGACAGCTGTACTGCTCATAAGGAGATGTGGTAAAATGGCAATGTTGAAAATCTGGAGTGAACATATTGAAAATTCGTGAATGTTGGCCCGTCAGTGCAGCGGTTGGATTTCCGCCTGCGACACCAGCTACCAGGTTCGGTATCGGACTCGGGTCGCTGGAGGGCTGGCCAAGGGGAGAAGGATGAAGGGTCCGGGGACAGCTTTCTTTCTCCGGGGGAGGGTGGGGATGTACACCAGCACCTGCTGACACCTGGAAAAGGCTGGGGTTACAGCAGAACATCGAGCTCAGTGCACAAGGGGAGTGGCAGACGTCAGCATCAGCCTTGACGTCAGGACGTCACCCCCCCAAGAAAACCAGAGAAAAAATTTTCCCTGGCTGGCCGGATGATGGTCTTCAGCCCTACATTGCCACTGAACCCATGACTGGCACACCTCAGCGACACCATAGGTCAAGTATAGAGTGCGCTTGCAGGTCCCACCGGTGCCTTCCCCTCAGAGAAGGGGGGACCTGCCTGGAGAAGGGATACGACGGGTTACCGGGGGAGCTGCAATATGAGGTAAGTGGCTGGCGTGGGAGCAGGCAGTCAGAAAGGGCCTAGGAGGCCTGAAGGAATGGTCAGCCAGGAAGGAGGGGAGGCGCATAAAAAAAAGAAGAACATTTGCAAACTTACGAGAGTGCGTAGGAACAGCACCACGCATGCTCATAAAACAGTCATTTTTGGGAATTGTTTCACCAAATTTTCAACATAGGGTTTTTTAGGACCTACCTCATGAACTGTGACACTGTCATTTCATAAATCGGTCCTGAAAGGTGGTTCTGCGCAATGACTGAGAAATCACCTTTCCGGGCTGATTAATGCCATAACAGTGACAGAATTCATGAGGTGGGGTCCCAAAAACCCCATGTTGAAAATTTAGTGAAAAAATTCCCCAAAATGCCCAAGATATGCAGTAAAGTTAAAAAACACCCTATTTATTCCATTATACGGCTTTTCCTCAGTTCACGGTCAGCTTTGAAGAGTGGAGACGTATTCCCGGTCCACCGAAGATCATCGTGACAGACTCCAGAGGTAAAAATGGGGTGAGGTGGAGGGGTATTGGAAGGTAGATGCACAGAGGGTGGGCACGGTTGGGGGAAGGGGGGTCAGGACAGTCTGTGAGGGAAGGTTTTTTCTTTTAGATGTTTTTTTTTTTTTTTACTTGGATGACGCTGGACTTGTGCCGTGCTGGGGTAGGCTCCCAGTGTGGCAGCTGGAAGGCTGTTTGGGAGTGGCAGCAGTGGAGCCGACGGGGGATTGGGCACCCCCGTCAGTGATAGGACCTGTTGCCACACTGGGGTGGGCCCCCAGCGTGGCACCCAATGGTCTCGGGGAAACAGTAGCTGACAGGGGATTGGGCACCCCCTTCAGCCATACAGACTGCTGCCATGCTGGGGTGGGCTCCCAGCGTGGCACCTAGAAATCTGTTGGGGGAAGTAGCACAGCCGATGGGGGATTGGGCACCCTGTTGGCTATACAGAATGTGTGGTTGGGAGCATGACACAGTGATGCATGCGTGTGTGTGTGGGGAGCGGTATGAGCACGCCATGATCTCATCGCCACTCACTTAAGCGTAGCTCTCCCTTTCAACTGTACGGCCACTGCATTTTCAACTGCTATCATAGACAGCTGCAGCATTGATTGGAGAACTGCGACCATGCCTGCAAACACACTGACTGAATTGGGAGAGGGCTGCCACACCTCCGAAAACTCAGATGATGGCACTATGTTTCTTGCACATGCATGCAAGCAACATAAAAAGGAACAAGATTTTGTAAGGTACACCAACTTATATAGTTATCTACCTGTGATTTTGTTTTGGCCAGTTAGTTTTTTTAGTGGGCTCAAAATGTAAATAGATCCCTATGTTTGGTATATACAGTAGATCCCTATGATTGGTATATAGATCCCTATGTCTGGTATATAGATACCTATGATTGGTATATAGATCCCTATGTCTGGCATATAGATCCTTATGTCTGGTATATAAATCCCGGGTCGTACCTGAAAATAGGCTAATGTATTGTTTAGTGTACCTACCCGGTTAACGATAGCTAAATAAATAAATATGTTTGCTATATAGATCCCTATGTTTGGAAGAAAAATGGACAATTTGTATATATTATCAAAGGAAATAGCCACATTATGTACCTCAGAAATACATAGAAACATTTTTCAAAGCAAATGTCTGTTGCTATATTGGTCCTTGCACAATAAGATGCACAAAATGGATGATTTTATACCTTTTATTGGACCAACAACATTTTACAGAAAAAAAAAACTTTAGCTTTCGGACTATAGGCTGGTTGGTTGTTGGACCTAGTTTGTGCACCTTACTGAAACATTTGGTCTGCTATCTGAGTATGTAATGTGTATATACTAGAATGAATCAATTTGAACAGTAATGTATGCTAATTTATCATGTATTACTATATAACTGTTTCATTCTGTTTTAAATGTTATGTACAAGGCCCAAGGGCAAAAAATAAACTTGATATGAAAAGCTGTCTGAATAGATAAGTAATTTGCCATGCCTATATGTGCACTAAGGCCACATTTTGCTTGTCCATACTGTGTTGATGCCTGAAATAAGAGATAGGAAATTTGTTCCTGTTTGTTTTTTTTTTTTGGGGGGGGGCAGGGAGTACTGAATGATACTGAATATGCATTATCTTCCACATAGACACACCATACCCATAGTGTAGTAACTGGGTAAAGTAATTATGTTATTTTTTTTTTAAATTAGTTACAGGTCAGACTTAGAGTCAGGGGGCCAGCACCGGCTGAAGGCTTTACAGAGTGATAGCAGCAACTTCTGTAGAAGTAGCAGCCCATTCGGTCTGGGAAAGGACTCACCAACAGTCAATGTCCTCAGTTAAGTGCAGTGGTTTCTTATATTAGTGCAGAGCAGCAAGATGAAATCCACAGAAAATCAACAGTAAAACAATTGGTGCTAACAGTAAGGAAGGCTGGGGGGATACTGGGATGCATAGGGAGAGGCATCACCAGTAGAAAACAGGAAGTTGTTGGCCCTCTGTACAGACAGTAGGTAAGACCACATCTGGAGTACTGTGTACAGTTCTGGAGACCCCATCTCCACAAAGACATAGACAGGGTGGAGGCAGTCCAGAGGAGGGCAACCAAAATGATGCAGGGTCTGCATCAGAAGACATATGAAGAAAGACTAAAGGAACTAAAGAAGTATAGCCTAGAGGAAAGGAGAGAAAGGGGGGACATGATAGAAACTTTCATATACCTCAAGGGAATCAACAAAGTCCAAGAGGGTAACATCTTTCAGAAAAAGAGATTTGCAAAAACAAGGGGCACAATTTGAAGATAGAGGGGGGAAGGCTCAGAGGTAATGTGAGGAAGTATTTCTTCACAGAGAGGGTTGTGGATACATGGAACAGCCTTCCTGAGGAGGTCATAGAGTCAAAAACAGTGGGGGAATTCAAGAATGCATGGGGCAGACATAAGGTGATTCTAGTAGGGGGTAGGAGGAAGTAGGCTGTTGGTTAACTAGGATTTGCAGCGTATCCATTGGGCAGAGAAATGGGCAGACTAGGTGGGCCAAGCAGTCCTTATCTGTCATCAAATTCTATGTTTCTATGAAAAAATGCTTCCTTCTCCCTTTCCTTCTTTCTCCTCCTCTGCTCCCTTGTTATGTCACGAATGTGTCACCATGCAGTCACCTGACACATTTTGCACTAGTTAGTGCTTTTAAAATGAACAGCTGTTGGTGGATAAGAGAATAGGGGAAATTTTGCCAACACACCAAGAGGACCTCAGTTTAACCTCACTCCTAAAAGACAGCACAGCAGGACAGCACAGTGTCCAATAACACCATACTTGGGCATACAGTAGGTATGGTTACTTATAAC
This sequence comes from Neoceratodus forsteri, assembly GCA_016271365.2. NCBI lineage: Eukaryota > Metazoa > Chordata > Ceratodontiformes > Ceratodontidae > Neoceratodus > Neoceratodus forsteri. The sequence goes on from CM028130.1 coordinate 870,134,673, forward strand.
CAAGGAAGATTCCCAGCACAGCTAGGAACAACTCTTCATGCAACACCTGGTGCTTTTGAAGAGCTCCCATCAACTACCAGGTTTGTCTGATCCTGCTTACCTTTTGAGATCTGATGGGAGCAGGATCTAAGGTGATGAGGCTGAAGGCTTATTTTAATACTGGCCCATTTTTTTTTAAATTCAATAACACATTCCAGGGTGCTGTCTTGGTTTGGTGATACATGCACTCCTCTAGCATGTGTTAAATAGCTCTCAACATGCAGCCTTTTGCCTCATCTCATACACTGAAAGAGTAAAGACGTCTCTAAGTATATGCACTCAGTACTATGCATTGTTTCCTACATACACACACCACACCCATAGTGCATAAACTGGGTGAATAAACCATGTAATTTTTAAAATTGGTTTCAAATGATTTTTATCTGAAACATTTTTATTTTCACATAGAGTCTGGAAATAGAACTGAATCTAGAAATGTAACACAGACAATAATTTGCCTGATAGAAAGTTTACAATGGAAAAAAAGTAGTTTTAAACCACAGTAAGGAAAAACACTAATAACACCATTGTGATACATATACAATATAACATGTTTTGTAGTCGAATAACAGTTGTAAGTGGTAAGACCTTGTATTATTCTACTGTGACAGGCAGACAGACATACACACAGAGATAGATAGACAGACAGACAGACAGACAGACAGACAGACAGATGCATGGATCTTTTTTTCACGTAGAAAGGGCCATGATTTACTGCCTTGTATAATTGAGTAAAAATATTAATTACAAGTACATACTTACACTAATCAATTAATTAAAGCTCTATACTTACACAAATAAAGCATAAGAATATATTCCTACAGGTACCTATGATTCCACACTAATTACATCTAATTAACATATCAATTACTCAGTTAACCTACATGTCAAACTATTTATACAAATTCCTACACCTTTCAGGTCTCAGTATATAAATGATATAACCATGCACACCATGTTATTTTACCTTAGAATTTTTTATCTGAACACAGACAACAATGGGCCAAATACAGAGTTTGCTATAAAAAAAAGTCAGTTAACAGAAAGCAAAACAATAACAGCAAAAAAAAAAAAAAAACTACTGCGGTACAGTTTATTGACAAAATATAATAGTTTGTAGTGGAATGACACAATTGTCCGCATGTGAGTGCTATGATTCTTAATTGTGGGTCATATCATTCACCTGGATAGACAAGTGTTATTTCACTGTGACCTATTACAACATGTGAGGGGAGGAGGAGATCACGTAGAGTTTGGTTGTTTCTGAAAATTCTGAAACATTATTTTTACAAAATACAATGATCTAAGTACACAAACTTTACCTCTACTGTTAACGCCATTGGAACTGGTCTTACTAATGTGATTCAGCAATTTGCCATTCAATAACACTGGGAGATAGTTGAATCCCGTTAATAAGAACAACTAAAATGAAGCTAACCCTGACATAAATGTTTATGGATATTATCCAATGTCTGCCCAGTCCCCAAGGACATTAGTGGATACACAATAAGACACAACAGGGCAATGGATGTCTGGTATCATTGCATGCCCAGGTGCATAGTGAGGCACCAGCTGCTTGTGCTGAGTGCCTTTAGCATCTGAAAGTACATTATCTCCAGACAACCAACAGATTGAAGTGCCTTAGTGTGCTTATAAGATAGCTAAACTGAGAAACAAAGAAATACAATTTTTTTAAATTAAAAACAGGTATTTTATTTTTGTTAACAGTAACTAGTAACAAGAAGGCTTGCCCCCAACTGTCAATCATCTGTCTTTTCACATATTCAGTAGATGGAATATTTGTTTAATACAGAAATTCAGATTTCCTCCAGCAGAATGTATATCCCCTGGCTCACAACAGAAAGCCCTATATAAAACTGCAGTCTCAATTTTATCTGTGGCTGGATAAGCAGCCGAGGTCCCCTGACAAGCTGGCTAGAACAGGAGGGGGATTATCCACATTCAGCCAAGAAACCCCAGTAATTAACAAGCATTTGTCAATGCCGAATGTTTGTTTGCTGGCATTGGCAGTGGTAGTGTAGAAGTTACAGAGCTGCGTAATAGGAATGGCAGTGAAGTATTGAACTGAAGTCAACCCCACCACCACCCTGCAGAGAGTGACAGGCATTGGGGTGTGCCTTTGGGTCATCAGGCATAACGGCCATGCCATTTCACCACACCCCACCCTGCAGACACTGACAAGTGTCACGGTGTGCCTTGGGGTCTTTGGCCCTTATATGCGCACCCCATTCCATCAGGAAATACGGTAAGATGAGTGTGGTATAGGAGAATGGGGTGAACTTTGGGGCTGAAGAGTCCAAGGCATACCTCGATGCCTCTCACTGGCTGCAGGGTGTGGAATGGTATGAGCATTACAGGCAAGAATCCCAAGTCACACCCCTGATGCCTGTCATTCTCTACTGGGTTGGGTGTTATGGTTGGAAACCCTAATACCTCAGGCATTCGTTGGTATTTTCACTCCAAATTTTCAACATGGTTTTTTTTTGTGACCCCACCTCATGAACAGTGGCAATATCAGTTTGTTAGCCAAAAGCTGCTTATGCACAGCGACTATGGCATTTAGCACCACAGGTGCAAAAACATTCCGAACAGGATGTAAAAAATGACAGCTGTACTGTTCATGGGGAGGTGTAAAAAATGGCAATGTTACAAATCTGCAGTAAAAATATTAAAAAAACTGGTGAAGTCATGAGCGTGCATAGAAACTGTGCAACGCACACCCATAATGTAATTCGTTTGGGGATTTTTTACAGCAGATTGTCAACAGGGGCATTTTGGGACCTCCGATCATGAACAGTGTCACTGTGATTTTCTTTATCTGTCCCGAACAATGATTTCCCACAGCGACCATGCATCTCTGTGCTGAAAGTGTGAAAACACATTTCGGCCATGTTGTGAAAAATGACAGCTGTACTATTCATAAGGAAGTGTGGAAAAATGGCACTGGTGAAAATCTAGACTGAAAATATTACAAAGTCATGAACTTACTAGGGTGCATGGAAACTGCGCAATGCTCACTCATAACACAGTCATTTTATGGACTTTTGTCACCAAATTTTCAACATAGCCATCTTAAGACCTCTGCTCATGAACAGTGTAACTGTGATTTTCTTACTCTGTCCCAAACATTGCTTTTCGCAAACCGACTACGCCATTGTGCGCTACATGGGCGGAAACATGTTTTGGGCAAGATGTGACAAATGACAGCTGTACTGCTCATATAAGGAAGTGTAATAAAATGGCAATGTTGAAAATCTGGATTGAAAATATTGAAAATTCGCAAACTTACGAGCGTGCGTAGGAACTGTGCAACGCACACTCGTAAAACAGTCATTTTTAGGGATTTTTTCACCAAATTTTCAACATAGCCATTTTAAGACCTCTGCTCATGAACAGTGTCACTGTGATTTTTTTAATGTGTCCCATACATTGATTTCGCACACCGACTGCGCCATTGTGCGCTACATGGGCGGAAACACAGTTTGGGCAAGATGTGAAAAATGACAGCTGTACTGCTTATAAGGAAGTGTGGTAAAATGGCAATGTTGAAAATCTGGAGTGAAAATATTGAAAATTCGCAAACTTACGAGCCTGTGTAGGAACTGCCCAATGCATGCTCGTAAAACAGTCATTTTCTGGAATTTTTCCACCAAATTTTCAAAATGAGCTTCTTGAGAGCCCACCTTATGAACACTGGCAGTGTCGTTTCATTAATCAGTCCAAAAAAGTGATTTCACGCAGCGACTTCGAAATCACCCTTCGGGCCCGAATAATGCCATGACACTGACAGCATTCATGAGAAGGGGTCCCAAAAACCCCATGTTGAAATTTTGGTGCAAAAATTCCAAAAAATGTCTGAGATATGCAGCAAAGTTGAAAACCCCTATCTATCCCATTATACAGCTTACAGTCATTTCCTCAGTTCGCGGTCAGCTTTGAAGAGTGCAGACGTGTTCCCGGTCCACTGAAGATTCCACGCCGAGGTCCGGAGGTAAGTATGGGGTGGGGGGTGTGGGAGGCAGGGTGCGCAGGGTGGTGTGCAGGTTGTTGGGGGGCAGGGAGAAGCACCGGTGACGCTATTTGCAGGTTTGTTTTTTAAAATGACGATTGACGCTTTGCCACGCTGGGATGGGCCCCAGCATGGCACAAGGACGGCTGGTTGTGGGGCGGAGCCGAGTGGGATTGGGCACCCCATCAGCTATACGATGAGTTGCCACGCTGGGTGGGCACCCAGCATGGCATGTGGAAGGCTTTTGGGGGCGTACGCTGATGGGATTGGGCACCGCCATAGTGCGTGGGGGGGGAACAGCATGAGTATGCATGTGTGTGTGTGTGTGTGTGTGTGTGTGTGTAGGGAAAGCGCACATGAGCAGGCAATATCTTATCACTGCTCACTGAAGTGTAGTTCCCCCTTTCAACTGTACTCCTCTGCATTTTGGAGCTGTCATAGACAGCTCCAGCAGGCATTGGAGAACTGCGGCCACGCCTGAAAACACACTGCCTGAACTGGAAGAGGGCTGCCACACCTCTGAAAACTCGGATGATGGCACTATGTTTCTTGCACATGCGTGCAAGCAAACATAAAAACTGTGAATTATACTTTTATTGAAAACATTTTTGTGTGTGTAAGGGAGGAATTCATGAGAGGAAATAACATTTAATTATTTTTTTTTGAACATGTGAGAAGGTTTTATTTCTTAGGACATTACTGGATGTTTTCAGTGAGTAACGATGTAAGGTAAGGCAAAGCAAGGCAATTTTATTTATATGGCACCCATTCCGAAAGGCTCTATGTGACTCACAATAAAAACAACAAACACAGTAAAACCATTTAGAATAAATATAAATAAATAATGTTGCACATAAAAATTACTCTTTGGTGCCATGTCCAAATCTCTGTATAAATAAATGAGTTTTTAAATGTGATTTAAACATGCCCAGGGAATGTGCACCAGTTACGTCCTGGAGGAGGGAGTTCTAAATGATTAGGGCAGTAATGCTGAATGCCCTATCTCTCAAGGATTCCAGGCAAGATCTAGATACTTGCATGAGGTTCACTTCTGCTGACTGGAGGGGGCAGCCAAGAGGGTAAAGAGGCAGGAGATCTCTCAGGTACCCCACTACTATGCAGGGCCTTAAATGTCAACAAGCAGACCTTGAAGCTGATGTGACTCTGCACTGGCAACCAGTGCAGAACAAGGAGAACCAGCATATTCCATGGGTGCCTCTCCTATCCCACCAAGGGGCTTGTATTTCACATCTACTCCCTTCCCCCACCATCCCTCCTATATCCCTAGACTTGTAGTCCTCTTGCAGGGTTCTTAGCATCCTGAAGGGGTCGTACTGCATCTAGGCTTGTCTCCTCTCCTTCCCCTTCCCCATTCTATTTTTCTCACTAGTCTTTATAGTCCCCTTGCAGGGTTCACAGCATCCTGAAGGGGTCCTACTGGGCCTAGGTTTGTCTCCTCTCCTTTCCCTCCCCATCTACCTGTCTCCCTAGTCTTTGCAGTCCCCCTTACAGGATTCTCAGTATCCTGAGGGAGTCCTACTGCACCTAGTCTTGTCTCCTTTCCTTCCACTCCCCATCTACCTTTCTCCCTGGCCATCGCAGTCCCCTTGGGGTTCTCAGCATCCTGAAAGGGTCAAACTGAGCCTAAGCATATCTCCCCTATTTTATCTAGACACTATCTTGGCTTTCCATGACTACTAGCAGGGTCCGATGCATTCTGATGGACTATTGATTAGGCCCCATCCCCTCCAAAGGTGCAAATGCTCTTCCCCACAAGGATTCAATTCTCCTCCTCCCTCCCTCCTATCACTCTCTTAATACTTATCTACTGACCTTCCCCAACCCCCTTGCAGGGTACTCCACATCCTAAAGTGTCCGCTCTTGGGTTAGGTCCTAGTCTTCCTCCTAGCATTAAGTCACACCTCCTCCTTCCCTCTCCTCCCTCTTTAAATCCTTACAGCCTTATTCCCCTTTCTATCTAGCCCCACAGCTCCCTTACAGGGTTCCCCACATCCTGCAGGGGTTTGTCTGGGACACTGCCTTATCCCCTTCTCTCTGGTACCCCCAGTCCCTTTGCAGGGTTCCTCGCATCCTGAAGGAGTCTCCAGGGACACAACTCATAGAAAGATAGAAACATAGAATTTGACGGCAGATAAGGACCGCTTGACCCACCTAGTATGCCCATTTTCCTACCTAACAGATAAGCTGCAGATCCTAATTAACCAACAGCTTACTTCCTCTTACCCCCCACTAGGACTGCCTTATGTCTGTCCCATGCATTCTTGAATTCCCCCACTGTTCTTGACTCCACGACCTCCTCAGGGAGGCTGTTCCATGCATCCACAACCCTCTCTGTGAAAAAATATTTCCTCACTTTACCTCTAAGCCGTCCTCCCTCTATCTTCAAATTGTGCCCCCTTATTCTTGCACATCTCTTTTTCTAAAAGATGCCACCCTCTTGGACTTTGTTGATCCCCTTGAAGTACTTGAAAGTTTCTATCATGTCCCCTCTCTCCCTCCTTTCCTCAAGGGTATACATATTAAGCTCCTTTAGGCTTTCTTCGTATGTCTTCTGGTGCAGACCCTGCATCATTTTGGTTGCCCTCCTCTGGACAGCCTCCACTCTGTCTATGTCTTTGCGGAGATGGGGTCTCCAGAACCGCACACAGTACTCCAGATGGGGTCTCACCAACTGTCTGTACAGAGGGACAACAACTTCCTGTTTTCTACTATTGATGCCTCTCCCTATGCATCCCAGTATCCCGCCAGCCTTCCTCACTGCCTTCTCACATTGTTTGCCCACCTTTAGGTCAGCTGATATAATTACCCCCAGGTCCCTTTCCATTTTTACTGTTGTCAGTATCTCACCCTTCATTGTGTACTCTTGCCCTGGGTTTCTGTTTCCCAGGTGCATTACCTTGCACTTCTTTGCATTGAATCTGAGCTGCCATACATTTGACCATTCCTCCAACCTTGCCAAGTCCCTTCTCATCCTTTCCACTCCATCTGGTGTATCAACCCTGTTGCAGATCTTTGTGTCATCTGCAAAGAGACATACTTTTCCTTCCAGTTCCTCTGCAATGTCACTTATAAGACATTAAAAAGGACCAGTCCCAGTACTGAACCCTACGGTACCCCACTAGTAACCCTCCTTTCTTCACTGTGGACTCCATTTACTACTACCCTTGCGTTCCTGTTGTCTAGCCAATTTTTTATCCAGGCTACCACCTTGGGACCCACTCCAAGGCTGGCTAACTTGTGTATTAATCTTTTGTGTGGGACTGTATCAAATGCCTTGCTAAAATCTAGGTAAGCCATGTCCACAGCCCCTCCCTGGTCTACTACTTTGGTCACCCAGTCAAAGAAATCTATTAGACTCTTCCCCCTTCCCCCACCTCACCCCTCCCTCTCCTTTCCCCCTTTTCTTTCATGTAAGCACTTGTTTACTAATCAGCCCGGCACTTATTATTGTCCACTTTTTCTACTTATTATGCACAACACTTTTGTAACACTGTTTGTAACATCTGCCTTACAACTGTATGTTAATGTAGATCTTGTAACTTGAATGTTTAATGTCTCATTCCTATTGTACCCCTTCCCCTCAGGTTGCACCAGGAGACAAGCAACTTGTCACTCAGTGTGCCTTCCTGGTGAAACTTTTCAATGAATAAATAAATATTCCAGCATACTGGAAGCCATATTTGTAATGGCAATTGGGGCTAAGTGAAGTGCATCATGAAGTCTGCAGGTGATTTGCCCAGCTTCTATATCCTACTGCCTGAACATGTGTATTTCTGAGGGGTTAACACGGGTATCAGATCTTATTCAGCCAATTGGTAAGCAAGGAACTTTTAACCAATTAAAAAATGATTACACACTTCTGTCAGAGTTGGACTAGCCAAAGAATACCTGGAAATTTACAGGTGGTCCCCCTTCTGCTAGGTACCTGACCACATTTTAAACTCTGAAATCTTTGTATATATTATCTATTTTGTAATTAGAATATTTTTGGTACTGCAAGTAAATGTAAGAGGCAAACACAGAGATCGTTTATCACATTTAAGTGGAATACTGACTTATGTGTGTCACCCTGAGCCTTCCTCTATTGATTTTCCAAGAGGGCCCTTGAATCTACTTTCCAGGTGAACACCCAATACCCCAGTCTAACCCTGACATTTGTTCATGTTGATGATGTAACCGTAAATAGTAGGAAGGCATTTATTTTCTGTTAAAACAATCTTTATAGCACTAAAGTGGTTTGAAGCTTTGCCTGAGAAACCAAACTGCAATTGCAGTTATTTTTGGGATACCCCCTGTATGTACTGGCTACCAAGACTTGCAGCTAAAGCAAGACCTTTTGAACTTTGAAGTCTTCTGGCAAACTTTGAAAATTCTCCCCCAAACTCCTGCTTCAGATACACATATTCTTTCCAAGCTAATGCTCTCCATTTTTTATGTTGGCTTGTGCCTGCATGCAAGCCAACATCTTGCAGTAGTAGCAGATTTCGGAGGTGCTTCAATGTGGGTGAATGCAGAGCACACTTTAGTAGGTGTGTCCCTCATTCCCCAATAAGCCAGCATGCAGGCGTTCACACAAAAAATACGTAAAGTGGTCAAAATGTTTCAAGAAAGTGCTGCTGCAATGAGAGACAAGCTCATCATGCAGTGGCACAATAACATGCCTCCCAAAGTGCCTTTACTGGTGAAATATTGCTGCACAATGCCTGCAAAACTGACTTCAGATGTGCCCAGTCCCCCAGTCAGCATGCTAAATAACACCCCCAAGATTGTATGGCACACTGGGAGCCCACCCCAGTGTGTCTCCCTGTAATCAAAGCCAACCATCATCGGCATTCTGTGCCACACTTGGAGCCCACCCCAGTGTGGCCAGCATCACCCCCTCAAAGTCATGGGGCACACTGGGAGCACACCCCAGTGTGCACAACAGTTTTTCATACACCTGGTGTTCTTTTTTGTTCTTTTAATTACCTGAAAGAAAACAGTCCCTCACCGTGGAGTCCCCTCCCCCAACCCAACCACCCTCTGCGCACCCCGCCTCCCCACACCACCCTCACCTCGTACTTACCTCTGGAGCCCAGCGTGATGATCTTCAGTGGACTGGGAACATGTCTGGACTCGTCAAAGCCAACCCTAAACTGAAGAAATGCCAGTAAGCTGTATAATGGCATAAATGTTTTTTTTTTCAACTTAGATGGATATCTCAGCCATTTTTAGGAATTTTGCCTCCAAATTTTCAACATAGGGTGCTTGGGACCCCACCTTATGAACACATGCACTGTCATCTTGTTATTCAGCCCCAAAAGGTCATTTCATGGTCACTGCATGAAATCATCTTTCAGTACCGATTAACAAAATGACAATGCCACTGTTCATGAGGTGGGATCCCAAAACCCTATCTTACAAATTGTGGATCGTGTGGCGTGCATTGCGCAGGATTTCAGCTGCGCTCGTAACTTTGACAATTTTTATATTTTACTCCAGATTTTCAACATTGCCCTTTTTCATACCTCCTTATGAACAGTACAGCTGTCATTTTTCACATCCTGCCCGAAATGTGTTTTCATGCATGTGGCGCTCAATGGCACGGTCACTGTGCGAAATCAATGTTCAGGATACATTAACAAAATCACAGTGACACTGTTCATGAGTGGAGGTCCTAAAATGCCTATACTGAAAATCTGGAAAAAAATATCCCAAATAATTGCGTTACAGGCATGCATTGCGCAGTTTCTATACACGCCCATGACATCACCAATTCTTCATATTTTCCCTCCACATTTTCACCATTGTCATTTTTGTACACCTCCTTATGAACAGTACAGCTGTCATTTTTCACATCCTGTCTGAAATGTGTTTTCGCACATATCACACAATGGCGCGGTCACTGTGGGAAATCAATGTTCAGGCCAGATTAACAAAATCACAGTGACACTGTTCATGACCGGAACTTCCAAAATGCCTATGTTGAAAATTTGGTTCAACAAATTCCCCAAGTAATTGTGCTATGGGCGTGCATTGCACAGTTTCTATGCACGCTTGTGATGTCACCAATTTTTCATATTTTCACTCCAGATTTTCAACAATGCCATTTTTTTGCACCTCCTCATGAACAGTGCAGCAGTCATTTTTCACATCCTGCCTGAAATGTGTTTTTGCACCTGTGGTGCCAAAATGTACAGACGCTGTACAAAATCACCTTTCGGCAAACAAACTCATAGTGACACTGCTCATGAGATGGCTTCACAAATGGCCTATGTTGAAAATTTGAAGTGAAAATACCAACAAATGCCCTGGACATTAGGGTTTCCAACCATAATGCCCCACCCTGTACAGACTGACAGACATCAGGGGTGTGACTTGGTATTGTCAGCTGTATTTCTCATGCCATTCCACCCCCACCCTGCAGCCAGTGACAGGCCTCGAGGTGTGCCTTGGACTCTTCAGCCCCAACATTCATCACATTCTCCTACACTGCACCAATGTCAGTATATTTCCTTATGGAATGAGGTGAGTGTAAGGCCCGAAGACCCCAAGGCACAACGCAGCACTTGTCAGTCTCTGATGGGTAGTGTGAGGTGAAATGGCATGAGCGTTATGGCCAACAATCCAAAGGCACACCCCAATGCCTGTCACTCTATGTACGGTGGGGCTGGGGTCAGTATCAGTTCACTACTTCACTGCCAATCCTTTTGTGCATCTCTCTAACTCCTGCACTACCAATGCCAGTGCCAGCAAGGCAACATTCAGCATTGAGAAATGCCTGCTTAAAAGTCTGAACTGAGGTTTTGGAACTCACATAGCACTGCAAAACAGTGGCTTCAGTCTTAATCCCAGGAGAAAGATGCAGCTGTTTTCAGTATATGATGTATTTTTTAAGTTCTGTTTAGATATAATTTATTTTGCACAGCTGGACATTGAGACCCCTTCCCCCATCTATAAGAAACCTACAACCTGATTAGAGACAAATGGGGGGAGGGACGATTTCATAACATTTACAACACAACCATAGAGTAAAGGGACCACTATTTAAACTCGTCAGTTTTCCTCTTAAGATAGTTTTGTAAACGGCATAGAAGGCTTTACATTAGACGCAATTGTAGCAGTGATGTTGACTTCCTCGTTTCTGGCATGGACATGTGTGATAGGTTTTTGGAGAGAGGCTACTCCTATCGGACTGTACAGGAAGCATTCAGAGAGGTAGGTTGTATTGAGAGATCTGACCTTTTGCATCCCAATCCAATCAAACAGAAAGATAATAGAATGAATTTTGTGACGACTTACACTAGACACTCTAAATCAATTGCAAATATCATCAATATCAATTGGAATATTTTACAAGGGGAACCTATGTTGTTACAGGACACTAAGAATAAACCAAGGATGGTTTATAAAAGAGGCCCTAACTTGCAGGACAAGTTAGTCCATACCTACACTGGATCTCCAATTGTGAAGAAGCACACCAATAGACAACCCTTCACTAAGAACATGCATTGCTATGGCAATTGTAAATTTTGTAATTCTGTTCTTAAGTGCAGTACTTTTACTAGCTGAAATGGTACTGACGTTAATGAAATTAGGGATTTCATTACATGTAGTACTCAAAATATGGTCTATAGGGCCACTTGGCAATGTGGAGCTTTCTATGTTGGCAAAACTACCAGAGCATTAAAGGTACGGATGGGTGAGCACTTTCGCTCAGTTGCTAACAGTGATACTAGAAGTGCACTGTCTATTCATTGTAAAATGTATAGAATGAATATTCAGGAACATACATTTAAATTTTGTGGTCTAGAAGTTGTTAAACTTGGTCCAAGACGGGGTGATTTGGATGCAAAATTAAGATACAGAGAATCTTATTGGACTTATACTGTGGGAGCCCTTATGTCCCTAGGTCTGAATGACAAGATTGATACTCTTATCTTGTCTCCAAAAGAAGTAGTCTCTCCCCATTACCTTAAAATTAAGAACTTTTCAAAGATTGTATATTGCACTTGTTGAGTTAAATAATTACATTAGTTTTTTTTTTGTTTCTTTATTTCTTCCACAGATTTAAATTGTTTATCAATAATCCTTGTGGCATGGACCATTAAATTACATATCCTGGAAGCTGGGAGCTGTTTTCCTATATAGTATAGTATTTGCATTTTCATGATTTAATATGTATGAAGCTGCTGTATTTTATGATTCCTATTTCTGTGTACTTATGGGGTAACTATAGCACCTAACAGCCTTAAATTATAAGTGGCTGTTAACCTGAGATATACGTGTGCATTATTATATCGTCAATTGTGAATTTATTAGCACATTTATAGTTTTTCATGTAAGGTGTGTTTAAGAAATTGAATTATTGCACTGTTAAACTCAAACATTCATATTCAACAATCTTGGGTTGCTGTAGCTTTAAATTCTACCCTATATCAACTAGGTTCTTTTAACACAGTACCACCCACTGATGATGTGCTGTTTTGCACAAAACCAGCCGGGACATTTTGTTGCTTGAGCTACTTTGTGGCTTATTGTGGTGTCTGCTCTTGTTTGAATTTAATAAAATATGTCTGATTTATGCCAAGTTGAGGAGTGCTGAGTATTGTTGCACTATTTACATTTGCATTGCAGCATTTTGTAATTTGTTTTAAGTTTAAGCCCAGTAATATGGTAATGAACCACATAGACTCTGACAGCATTTAATGTCAAAATGCACTGAATCCATGTGACGGATGTATAATACATTAATAATTATTGGGGCACGGTTGTGTCCCTATAGTAAGGGTCGAGTAGGCACTTCAATGTTAAACTCAAAAGTTTGCACTTTAATAACTTTGCAACCATTCAACAGATTTGCTTGCAAATAGGGTTGCACTGCCATCCAGGGTGGATCTCTGTATGTGGCAAGTTATGTTCTGGTTGGATGTGTGGTTTCCAAGTTCCAGAGAGGTGAATAAAAGCATTTTTTCACTCATTGACTTTGCTGGGATTTTTCTTTTAACTTACCTACAGCTCAGACAGTTTAGAATTTTGGATTTAAATTTTCAGAGTGGAAAAGGACTAGCCCACAGATGTGCCTTTGCTAGTCTGGTAAATAAAATTATTAGCAATCTGTACGTTATTGCATTTTAAAAGTGTGAAAAAATATTTTCTGAGCATGCTCAGTAAGCATTAAAAGACAGCTATGTGAAATGAAAAAGGAATTCTGTTTCATATACTGTAGGTAAGTTACTTTTTTCATTTGCTGCCATCTTGTTTCAGTTTAAAAAAAATTTCAAAAGGCACAAAAATGAAATCCTGGAGAGAGAGAGAGAGACCACCACACCTAGCTGGCTGATCTGGACCCCATTATGTTTAGTTTAGTTTAGTTTATTGGTCTAGGAATTAATACCTTTGAGCCAAGGCTCTTTTACAAAGGTTCCACATCACATTGAACATAAACAAAAAACAAGACATGTAATAACAAAAATGTTACATAAAAAATTTGTTCAGCAATTTACAAAGGCAGTAATAAATCAATAACTATTTTTCCAAGAAAGAAAGATACTCAGAGGCATTTGAGGAAAAGTAGAGAGGGAAAAGGAGGAGGAGATAGAGGGAGAATGAGAAGAAAGAGAGAAAATAGAAAAGAGATTCAGTAGCAGACAGGACCAGTTAGTGGTATTCTGAGTGTCTTAGCCAAAAAACAGGCCATGGTGAGGGATGGACAATGGAGGGATAAGCCTTTAGTCAAAGCAGTCACAGGAGCTGGAGGCAGAGAGGTGAGTGTAGAGCATGGATTTGAAAGCTCCCAGTGATGTGGAGGATAGAGTAGGTAAGCTAAGGGCATTGTACCAGGTTGGGGCCCGGTAGGCAAACAATCTTTGTCCCTGAGCAGTCCGGCATCTAGGGACCTGAAAAGGTTGGTGCTCAGATCTTCAGGTGGGATGCGTGCCGTTATTCAAACAGAGTAGGTCTTGGATACACGGTGGAGTCAGTCCCAGGATTGATTTTTTTGCCATCAAGCAGGTGAGATACACGAGGCAATTGGAGAGTTGTAACCAGCCAGTTTCAGAGTACAGCTCACAGGTGCGGGTCCATCTCTGTGCACCAGTGAGGAGTTGTCATGCCTTGTTTAGTGCAGTTGAGATGCGTCTTAGTGCAGTGGTAGTGGCTGAGCCATAGATAATTAGGCCATAGTCTATGATTGAGATAATGGAGCTTTGTATAGCAATCCTCAGGGCAGTTTGGTTAAGGAATTGGCGGTTCCGAAATAGTATTCCAATGTGTTGGTTCACTGTTTTCACTGTGCTGTCTATGTGGGTCGCAAAGGTAAGACCGTGATCAAAGGTGATGCCAAGGTATTTGAAGGTATTCACTTGTTCAAGTGTATTTCCAGTGGAAGTTTTAACAGTGAGTGGAATATGTCTATTTCTGTTTTGATAACTAGTGAAAAGCATGGTTTTAGTTTTTTTGTGGTTTAGGACCAACTTATTATCAAGGAACCACTTTTCAACACTGGAGAAGGAAAATTGCAGGCTCTGACGCAAAGGGTTGGGATCCTTGTGGGAAGAGAGAATTACAGCATCATCAGCATATAAGATTAATTTTTCTGGGCAGGATTCAGAGAGAGAGTTTAGGAACAGGCTAAAAAGGAGAGGGCCTAGGATTGATCCCTGAGGTACACCTGAGAGGACAGGTTTAGAGTCAGAGAGTACGTCAGAGATTTTTACTGCCTGTGAGCGTTTTGTCAGGTAGCTTTTAACCCAGCCACCAGGTCCTTCAGCAAACCCAAGCCTGGGCAGTAGTGAGATTAGCATGCCATGGTGGACAGTATCAAATGCTTTTGTGAGGTCAATGAAGACCACTCCGGTTTGATAGCCTTTGTCCAGAGCAGTGTGAACTTCTCCTGAGAAATCTAGTAGGGCCGTTGACATACTGTGCCCTTTCTTAAATCCGTGCTGCTGCATACAGAGTAAATTATACTTTTGCAGGTAGTCTGAGAGTTGGTCCGCCACAATGCGTTCAAGTGCTTTGGAGAGGCATGGGAGTATTGATAAAGGTTGCTAGTTCCCTGGTATGGATTTGTCACCCCCTTTGAGAACTGGTATAACAATAGCAGACTTCCATTTGTTGGGAAATTGACTTTGGCAAAGGGAAAGATTGAGAATTTTGGTAAGAGGGTGGATCACTTCATCCAAGGTGAGAGACAGGATTTTTAGATCTATAGTATCACTGCTTGTTTTGGATTTAGAGCAGGCCTTTTTTATGTATTTGTAGGCTTCATGAGCTTTGATTATTTTGAAATGAAATAGTGGTTGGTCAATTGAGGTGATTTGGGATACTAGATTTGGCAAGGGCAAGTCCAAGAAAAAATCTGAAGTGAGGACCCTACTGAGGTCTGTGAAAGTTTTATTTAGGGCATCTGCCATAACCTTTGGGTCAAGAGTAGTGGAGCCATTAACATTCACAATAGTAGGAGAGGATTTTGATTGCTTACCCGTAATATTTCAGATTTTGTCCCAGAAAGCTCTCCCATCACCCCAGGTGGTTTCAAGGGCATTTTTGAAGTAGGCGCTCTTCATTTGCCTGATTTGTGAAGTGCATAGGTTATGTGCCTGTTTGTACTTCTTTATATCCTGCAAGGAGCCCGTGGCTCTGGCTATGGCCCAGAGATGGTCATGAGCTTTGAGTTGAGCCATTAGTTTGGCAGTGAGCCAAGGATTTGAGAGAGCTTTGATTTTATGCTTTTTTAATGGTGCGTAAGGGTCACATGCAGTATTGAATGTTGTGATAAAGTATTCTAGGGAAGCATCAACATCAAACGTATTGAAAATTGGTGCCCAGTCCTGTTGCAGGAGACAGGTCTTGAGTTTAGTGAGATTTCCATGTGGCAGCACTCTACTTGAGATAATTTTGGGGGGTGGTTTAAGGAATTTATATCTGCATTTCAATGTTAGACATATGCCCATGAAATGTGTTTTATTTACTGTTATGAATCCTTTTTCTTGACCGCGTGATATGAAAAAAGAATCCTTTTTTGTATCATGAGTCACAAAAAAGGATAATTTTTTATGACTGAAGAATCCTTTCCTATCTTTTGTATTACCATCCTTGGTAGTGTAATGTTTTTCCCTGGTGTCTAGTGGCACCTCCCCACCCTCCAATAGCAATCCCTCTTCATTTCTCTGGTGTCTATTGGCACTCCCACCCTCTGATTTGTATTGTAATATTTTGGTTATAGTCCCTCGTGTCTAGTAGCACCAACCACCCACTGATTGTGGTCCCCAATATATTTCCCTGGTGCCTAGTAGCAACCCCCACCCACCAATCATGGTCCCCAGTTATATTTCCCTGGTGTCTAGTGGCACTCCACACCCACCGATCACTGTCCCCCCTTTGGTACATTGGTTTCATGTGATAACGGTGATCGTGGAATAGCAATCACTGTTACGGTGAGTGTACATCGCTGAAAATGAATAATGGTGATGTACACTCTCAGTGACTGGAAAACCACCCCCCACCTATGAAAGGATTCTCAACTTCGGGGGGGGGTGCATGTCGGGGGGGTGTACAACTTAAAAAAATAAAACCATGAACCCGATGCAAAAACACAATTGTGCCCAGAATGGAACCTGGCATCCTCCCAACCCCAGCCTCCCACCTACCCACCATGCCACATGGCCAGCTCAGCAGCTGACCACCACGCTAAACCCCACATACCCTCCCTCCCCTTCTGCCCATCACACAGAGTATTCCTTCTCCCCCATGCACGTGTATATATATCAACATCCCATCGTGTAGTTGCCTACCCCTGTATCCGGCGCCCATGATTGAGTCACCCATTTTGAAAGCGCTTAATCATGGTCTCCTTGTACATGGTATACTGGTACATTCATACAGTAACATGAACCTGAAATAAAGAAAACTGTCCCCAATGTTTTTTTTTCTTGTGGTTATAAACGGTCCCTCGCCGATCAGCCCACCACCCACTCAGCACCCAGCACCCCCCACACACCAGTACACCCCCACACACCCTCACTCACTTGAACAGGTCCAAGGTTCAAGATCCACTCTCCAATTGAAGACACGTCTTGCTGCTGGAACCGGCAACTGCAATATGAGAAACTAAGGTAAATGCGGTTCAATGTATTTCAATGGGGGTTTCAACTTTTATTCATAACTCAGACTTTTTTTGACATTTGAGCCCAAATTTTCAACAGAGTCTTTTGGGGACCCCATTTCATGAACAATATGACTGTTATTGCGCAATTTTCACCCGAAACAAGATTTTGCAGTTGCTTGCTGATTTCACCTTTTGGGCAGTATTTGCATAATGACTGTTGTATTGTACATGAGGTGAGGTTATAAGAAGGCTAGGTTGAAAATTTGGGGTCAAAATATGTAAAAATGGGAAAGTTATGACCATTCATTGCAATTTCGCTACGCGTGCTCGTAACTTTGGAAATTTTAAATACTTTGACAGCAAATTTTCAACATAGACTTCTAATTACCTCACCTCATGCATGTCACATTTTTCAAATCCTGGCCAAAATGTGTTTTTGCATCTGTGGCACTGAATGGCATTGTAGTTGTGAGGATTTACATTTTGGTGGGGATTCAAACATTTTCTGTACCAGGTACATGAGATGGGGTAATAAGATGGCTATGCTGGCAATTTGGTCACTGTTATCCTAAAAAAAGGAAGTGCAGGGCCCTTCCACAGCAGCATACATATATGTATCTATGGAGGGATGGGAGCACACAGGCAAATAAGGATATGATTATTCTATCTGTAAAACTACAGATGAGTGGAAGCACAGGGCCCAAAGGGCATTGTGCTCCCACAGACAAATCAGGCTACAATTACACTATCTCAAAAAATAAGAACATTTTTCGCAAAAAACTATGTTAATGAATCAGTTAGGGTTGATATTAAAGTGACAAAAGTAGGGAAATACAGCATTAGGGTTTCCAATCCTAACTCCACATTCACCCCCCACACGAGAAGTGGAAGGGGCATGGCAACACAAGCAACCAGAGACAGCCATCATCAGGCAAGACAAACAATATACAACTCTCTGCAGATAACACAAGAGACATCCATTATCATGGTCCACCAGGTGAATGAGGTCCATTGCTATGACAGTGTGTTGGGGAATGCCAGCATGCTGGGCACCATGGAAGTGGGCACTGTGGGCAACACCCCCAAAGTGCTACCTAGAGACCTACTGGGAGGCTCCTGGGGTTGTGGAGATAGGCAGTGCATACAGATGGCTGGTGCAAGACAGATGGATGAGAGGAGGGATGGTATCAGCACCACAGTTGTTCTGTATGAGTTCACTACCATGCCAGTGTGTTAGCCGGGTGCTCACCATATGCACTACCATGACAGTTTATTGGGTTGGGGGTGCACACATGATGGAGACCCCGGGGGGCTGTGACAGAGCATAGGCAGGTCTGGTGGGACTCTGATAGGTGACGGGAGGGATAATACTAGCACCTAAATGTGGCTGTATGAGGTACACTGTCATGCCAGTGTGTTTGGGAGTGTCCAGAGGTCTGCTGACATGGCATAGTGTTGGGGCAGCATCCATTACAGACATGTTCCAAAAGACTACCAGGTTCATGAACGACAGGCAACTGAATAGAGATGGGTAGTGTGACACAAATTAGTGACAAGAGTGGTGGCAGCAACACCCAAATTAAACTGTGTGAGGTCCAATGCCATGCCAGTGTGTTGGGGGCACCCATATGTTAGGCACCAAGAGGGTGCTGGGGTCATGGGGGACAGGGCAGTACATAGGGAGGTGTGGTGGGAGACAGATGCATGATGAGAGTGGTGACAACAGCACCATTGTGGGGTTGTATGAGTTCAGCTGCCATGCAAGTGTGCTGGGAGGGTGGCTGGATCTCCGATGCCATGAGTGTGTGTTGGAGTCTGCACCCACATGCAGAGCACCCTGGGGAAGGGGGAGACAGTGTATAGGCTGGACTGGTAAGAGACAGATTGCTGATGGAATTGGTAACTCCAGCAGGAGAATGGGCTGTATGAAGTCAAACAACAAACAACAAAAATGGAAAGGGACCTGGGAGTAGTCATATCAGATGATCTAAAGGTTGGTAAGCAATGTGAGA
Source organism: Neoceratodus forsteri (assembly GCA_016271365.2). Taxonomy (NCBI): domain Eukaryota; kingdom Metazoa; phylum Chordata; order Ceratodontiformes; family Ceratodontidae; genus Neoceratodus; species Neoceratodus forsteri. Next base: position 870,153,865 of record CM028130.1, read on the forward strand.
AGTTAGTAAGGAGAGCCAGGGGGATACTGGGATACATAGGAAGGGGCATCACAAGTAGAAAAAGGGAAGTGGTTATCTCTCTGTACAGACAGTTGGTGAGACCCCATCTGGAGTACTGTGTGCAGTTTTGGAGACCTCATCTACTTAAGGACATAGACAGGATGGAAGCAGTCCAGAGGAGAGCAACTAAAATGGTGCAGGTTCTGCATCAGAAACCATATGAAGAGAGACTGAGAGAGCTTAATATGTATACCATTGATGAAAGGAGGGATGGGGAGACATGATAGAAATGTTCAAGTACCTGAAGGGAATCAACAAAGTCCAGGAGGGTAGCATCTTTCAGAAAAAGAGATATGTAAGAACAAGGGGCACAATTTAAAGATAGAGGGGGGACGGCTCAGAGGTAATGTGAGGACATTTTTTTTCATGGAGAGAGTGGTGAATGCATGGAACTGCCTTCCTGGGAGGTTGCTGGGTCTAAAACAGTGGGGGAATTCAAACATGCATGGGGCAGACATAAGGCAATTGTAGTGGGGGGTTAGCAGGAAGTAGGCTGTTGGTTAACTAGAATCTGCAACTTATCCAGTAGGTAGGGAAATGAGCAGACTGGGTGGGCCAAGTGGTCCTTATCTGCTGTCAAAGTCTATGTTTCTATGTTTCTAAGTCCACTGTCATGTTGGTGTGTTTGCTGGGCACCAAGAGGTCCACTGACATCTCACTGTGTTGGGGCAGTGTGTGGAATGGATACCTACTGGCAGGCTACCAGAGTCATAGGGCATAGGCGCATCAATGGAGAGACAGATGGGTGATGGGAGGAGTGGCACCAGCACAACAATGGGGGTTGTTGTACTTTTGCTGCCATGTATGTTTGAGGGATGCCCCTATGTCTGCTGCCAAGGAAGTGTTTTTGATGGGGCACCCACATACGGTCTCCCATAAGTGCCTCCTGTGCAGTTTCTTGTCCCCATGATCCCAGAAGCCTCCTGATAGGTCTCTAGGGAGCACTTTGGGGTGCGGTGCCCACAGTGCCCCCCCATGGTGCCAGTATGCAGGTTTCCCCCCAACACACTGGCATAGCAGCGGACCTCATACACCTGGTGGAACATGATGATGGGTGTCTCTTGTGTTATTTGCAGAGAGCTGTATGTTGTTTGTCTTACCTGATGATGGCTGTCTCTAGTTGCTTGTGTTGCCTTGCCCCTTCCACTGCTCGTGTGTGTGTGTGTGGGGGGGGAATGCGGAGTTAGGGTTAGAAAACCTAACTCCGTAGTTCCCTACTTTTGTCACATAAATATCAACCCTAACTGATGCATTAATGTCGTTTTTTGCAAAGAAAATATATATATGTAATAGATAACCCACTCTTAGGTGTGCAGTCGTGCTCTGATATACGTACGCCTTGATGTGCATCAACCACCCAAGGCGTGTGTATATCAGAGTGTGACAACACACCATAGAGTGGGTTATCTATCTTATAAAATGGCAAAATTGTTTTGGAGGGGGGTAAAAGTGCAGGTGTGTGGTCATGCTCCGATATACGCAAGGTCACCTGACGGTGTTTGTCCAATGCCATTGATTCCTTTTTTCTTACTCATTTTATAAATATATATATATATATAAAATAGCTGCATGGTAGTGCAGTTATAGTTAGGGTTAGCACAAGCATTTAATGTTAAAGGCCAATTTTTGCAGGGTAATAACTTTAGGCAGGTTCAACAGATCTGCTTGACATTTTTCAAGCATCTTTGGAAAGGACAGCTCTATTGATATGCCACATTTGGTTTGAATCCCTTGTGTGGTTTCTGAGATACAGTGTGTTGAATAATAAGAGATGTTTATGTTTTTTGCTGTTTTTTGTCAACCTGTATCTCAAAAACAACTGCAGCTACAGGGCTGAAATTTTCAGGGTAGAAAACTGTGGCCTCACAGATGTGCCTTTTGAATGTTTAGTGAAAAAATATTAATCTGTTCCAAAGTTGTGAAATGTTCTTTTGCCCATTATTTCCTAGGGGAAAGGTACCGTATATACTCGTGTATAAGCCAACTCATGTATAAGCCGGCCCCCTCTAATGCAAGCAGGTAATTTTGTAAACATGACTGACCCGCATATAAGCTGAGACAAACTTTTTTACTACAAACAGTTTTGACAAACACTGTACATCCATTGAAAATCTAACATGATTATAATACAAATATGTTATTGCTTGTACTTGCAGTCATTTTTTTTAATTTCAAGCCATCCTCCTTGATGCCAGAAAAGCCTAGCTCAACCCATTCCCAAACCAGTGCTATATCCGGTCCATCGGGGGGAGGTAGTGAAGCATGCCGTGACTGGAGACACAAATAGAGACAGCAGTGCAGAGGGATAGAAACGCTGGTCTGGAAGGACAGTTTAAAATATGTTTTACACAGGTACTGTGTTTGTTCAAGGGTTCAAGGTTCTGGTTTACAGGAATCATGAAGTCTTATTAGGAAGGGATCAGAACACCAGATGAACATAATTCAAGGAAGTGGCAGGTGGGGGGTGTAAGCAAAGGCTTCAACATGTGGCAGGAGTTTGTTTATAAAGGGAAAAAAGTTTGTTTACATGTTACATGTATGGCACTGTGCTAGTTGGGAAGCTAGAAAAATGTGCTGGAGCTGTACTAGTATTTGTGAAGTGGTGCCGATGGAGAGGGTGTACCAGTACTTAGCTGAAGTTCCATTACGGTGAGAGTGATTGCTGGATTTTACTGACTGACCTGTGTATAAGCTGAGGTACCTGATATAGCAATGGAAAAGTGGTCAAAAAATGTGTCTTATACGTGAGTGTATATGGTAGATGTCCCTGGAGGCATAAAATTCTAGTTCAATGCAGAATCCTGCATCGGCGTAGGATTCTAGTTTGATGCAGAATCCTGCAACAAACTACCTTGTTAGATTCAGAATGATGATGGTTATTTTGCTCTTATATTGTCTCTTGAATATAATATTATCTCTTGAATTGTCTTACCAACTGTTATTGTACACTGTACACTGTATGCATTTTCCCATACCCACTACCCCCAGGATGCATCTGGAATCGAGCAGTAGCCTACTTAGCATGCCTTCCTGGTAAAACTCTTAGATAAAGAAAGAAAGAAAGAAAGAAAGAAAGAAAGAAAGAAAGAAAGAAAGAATCTTGCATTGAAGTGGCATTTTATGACGCAGAATCCTGCATCAAACTGTCATTTTTTGTAATTACTGTTTCCTGACATCAGGGTCCCAATCTCCATGTTGGCATTTCTTTAACCTTCCACTACTGTTGTGCACTGGGGAGACCACCCCCAGTGCACTGAAAGCATTAACTTTCTGATAACTTTCTGTTGTTTCCAACACTGGGATGCCCCCCCCCATTGTCAGATGTCCCCCGCCACCCCCACAGCCCAGTCGTATTATTCTTTGCTGACATCAGGGTACCCAATCTCCATGTTGGGATTTATTTCTCCCTCTATTACTATGGCACATTGGCGGGACCACCCCCAGTGTGCCAAAAACCTTTACTTTTTTTCATTGTTGTTTCTGCCACTGGGAAGCCAACACCCGGTGTTGAATGCCCCCCTGCCCATTGAAATATTAATAGTGTTCACCAATATCAGAGTGCCCAATCCCTGTGTTGACATTATGAAACCCCCTCCAGCACTATGGGACACTGGGGAGCCCACTCCTAGTGTTCCAAAATAAAGTTATCCTTGCCATAAAAAAGAAAACTGTCCCCATCTTTTTTTTAATCCTAGAAAAAAGAAAATGATCCCTCGTCATCTCCCCATCCCCCTCCTCCATCCTGACCCTTCCACTGAGCACCCATCTCCCCACAGACTCTCTCACCCTATACTTACCTCTGGGGGTCGACGCCTGTCATCTTCTCTGGACTGGGACACATCCACACTTTTCAAAGCCCAGCCGAAAACTGAGGACTCAAGGTAGGCTTGTATTATGGTTCTCAATGGGGTTTCCAAGTTATGTTGATATCTCAGCCATTTTTAGAAATTTTTACCCAAAATTTTCAACACGAGGTTCTTGGGACCCCACCTCACGAACACTGCCACTGCCATTTCATTATTTGTTCCTGAAAGGTGATTTCACAGTTACTATGTGGACTCTCCTTTCTGGACCAATTAACAAATGACAGTCCAGTGTTTATGAGAGGAGGTCCCAAAAAGCCCACGTTGAAAATGTGATGCAAAAGTTCCCAAAAATGACTGTGTTATGAGTGTGCATCGCACAGTTTCTACGCATATCCGTAACTTCGCCAATTTTTAACGTTTTCACTACAGATTTTCAACATTGAGATTTCTTCACACCTCCTCACGAACAGTGCAGCTGTCATTCTTCACATCCCACCCAAAATGTGTTTTCGCAGCTGTGGCGCAGAATGGCACAGTTTCTGTGTGAAATCAACTTTTGGGATGTACTAATGAAATCACAGTGCCACTGTTCATTATGTGGGGTCCGAAAAAGTCCATGTTGAAAATATGGTGCAACAATTCCCAAAAATGACTGTGTTATGAGTGTGCATTGTGAAGTTTCTACGCATATTCGTAATAGGACCAGTTTTTAATATTTTAATTCCAGGTTTTCAACATTAGGATTTTTTCCCACAGCCTCGTGAGCAATACACCTGTCATTTTTCATATCCTGCCCAAAATGTGTTTACACAGCAGTGGCCTGAAACAGTGCAGTTGCTGCTCAAAATCATCTTTTGGGACTGAGTAACGAAATGAAAGTGTCAGCATTTATGAGGTGGGGTCCCAAAAAGGCCATGTTGAAAATCTGCAGCAAAAATACCAAAAAACTCCCACAGAACTGGGATACTAATATACTATTTCAAAAAGTAAGGAAATTAATTAACAAAAACTTTGTTTAAAACAAAGTTAAGGTTCTAGACAAAGGTCTTCAACCAAAGTGATACAGGTCAGGAAACTGGATGTTAGGATTTACAACTGTTATACCCCTCCCCTACCAAACCCTACCATTGAAACCACACCCACCACCCTCCACACACAAACAAGCATCAAAGTGTGCCTTAGGGTCATGGGCCCCACCCCACCCAATCCTACCATTGCAACACCACCCCCACCCTCCACACAACAACAAGCATCGGGGTGTGCCTTCGGGTCATGGACCCTAACACTCACCCCATTCCATCTGTAAGAAACCAGACAAGGTACAGTATAGGAGAATGGGGTGAGCGTTAGAGTCCATGACTCTAAGGCACACCCCGATGCTTGTTGGTGTGTGGAGAATGGGGGTGGTGTTGCAATGATAAGGTTGGGTGGGGTGGGTCCCATGATCCTAAGGCACACTCTGACTCTTGTTTGTGTGTGGAGGGTGAGGAGTGCAGTTTGAATGGTAGGGTTTGGTGGAGGAGGGGTATAACAGTTGTAAACCCTAACATCCAATTTCCTGGCCTGTATCACTTTGGATGAAGACCTTTGTCTAGAACCCTAACTTTGTTTTAAATGAAGTTTTTGTTAACTATAGATAGACAGATAGATAGCTAGATAGGTAGATAGATAGATAGATAGATAGATAGATAGATAGATAGATAGATAGATAGATTAAAAACAGGCACCTGTCAGTGATATTTTGGTCACTACAAACCTAGAGTGAAAATATTGAAATATTACTATGATTGATATATATTTATAATAAAAATTATAACAATTACACAAAAGTTGCCTCTGCAGTGGTTTCAAGAAAGGACAGGCGATCTGATTTACAAAAAATTAAACAACCAAAAGTTTCACAGTGGTTAATTAACAATATACAGGAACACTCTCTTAAAGAGTATTTACTGCTGATAACAAATCCAACTCATATACAAATTTTGACCATCTATAGACTTGAGTTATTTCCCAGCAGCATTCTAACTGCCAGATATTCCCAACAAGTCCCTACTTCTTCTGACTGTTTATGTTATTTAAATGAACCTGAAGAACTTCATCATATGTTCATAAGATGCCAATGGTATAAAAAAATAAGGAAGAAGTATTTAGCTAAATATTTCTTGTTATATATTATACCTTCATATTACTTTCTTGATCTTTTACTAAATTCTGAAAATCCACAAATTCTTATTGATTTAGCAGAATTTTTTATTGCTGCTAAAAAAATAAGACTGAAATATGTCCAACAAAGACCGTAACTAAGGAGCCCTAATTGATCACCTAATAGGATCCTTTTTCTTGTTAAGAGATTTGAGATTACAGTTTAATTCGGTGGTGTAGGTAACCAGACCCGAACCTGTCTTTCCTGTTTACACTTCTTATTCCTGTCACTGATTAAGGAGTTTGTTAGGGCCTAAGTCTGCTGTGTCTTCCATGTCCAAGGTATTCATCTATGAACTTAGCTTTGGGAGGTATTTACTCAAATACTGTGTTGTATACTAATACTACTTTTATCTCAGTAGATTAACTGGAGATTGCCAGGGTCAAAGTCTGATGCATTTTAGGATGATGAAATCTAGGCACTAAAACTCTAAGAAGGGTCCATGTTATTTTGATAAGTAACATATAACTGAAATTATGAATATGTGTGTATTATTATTTTGTCATGATTCTAAATATTAACGCATAAAATGTTCTATATTTTTACTGATATTGTATTTTTAACTTTGTGTATGTAATGACAACATATGTCAAACAATAAATTTAAACTGTATATATAGCTACATATATACACACCATTTTCCAGATAGTGGGTGTTTTCTAATTTTATCCAGCCTTTTTCTTTGTCCTTATGTTTGAAGGCCTAGATTATGTAGTATGTGACAACTATTGCTGCTTTAAATTCTGAGAAAAAAGTAGTGGGTCAGTCTGATGGCAGACTCCATGATCAATAAATTAGTTACTTAACTCAGCAAGCAACAAGCAGCATATTTTACATGTGTATTTGAATGTTCTGTAAATCCACTTGCTTCATCTTTCAGGATGCCCAAATGAATTTATATTTCTACTATTTCTACCATAATTATGTTAGTAATTGCTTGAGAAACATATCACAAGAGATTCTGATTAAGAATTGACACATTACATTGTTGGAGAACATTTTTAAAAGTGTTTATGGAAGCTGAAGAATGTGTTTTTGGTTTGGTACTAATAAAAGTCCAAAGAACTGTTATGTACTATGTTAGAGTCAGCATAAGGATTCTGGTCATTATTAATAAATGAGATATCACTCAGGTTTATATATCAGCATCTACTTGAACTACGATTATCTAATGAATTGTCTAATGCAGAGGCCACAGGGATTGCTTCATTTAATTACATCGCATGGGGTCAGAATTATGATCAGGAGTAGGGGCTCTCATTTCATAATTAGGCTCAGTATCAGCTATATTATTCAAGACCTGAGGATTGGTCTGTTGCAAAAGCTTTTTTTTATTTACCACACCTAATAAGCATTGTACCACCTAATCATAAACATTACTTTCTGTCTTTTTATTTAAAAAAAACAGTACACTTCAAATTAGGAATTGGGCAACAAGCAATTCACACCAAAACAAGAGTCCTAGATTTCAGGAGAGTAGAATTCAGGAAAAAGAGGGAGGGAGTAAGCAGGGCTCTGGCAAGGATACAAAATGGGGAGGGGGTAGAGGAAAGGGGGATAAAAATTAAGAAGGCCTTAGAAGAAGCTGTGAGCCTATATATAAAACAGGTATCAACGAACAAGAGGAAAAGGAGACCGCTTTGGTTCTCACAAAAATTAGCAGAAGCAGTTAGGGCGAAAAAATAGTCTTCAAGAAGTACAAAACAACACGGGGGTACAGGATAGGGAGCAGTATAGGAGCAAAACAAAAACAAGGGAGCAGAAGGGATTAGAGAAGCTAAAGCACTCACAGAGGAGAATACAGCAAAATCTGTGAAGCAGGGAAATTAAACATTTTACAGATACTGTATATCAGTGAAAGGAGAAAAAACAAGGCAGGAATAGTAGAATCAAGGTGGGGGGGAATATGTGGAGGAGGACTAGAAGAAGGCAGACATACTGAACAAGTGTTTTTGGGCCGGGCCGGTGGCACTGAGGGTTGAGGCGCTGGATGCCACACCTCGCGCCACGCCGGTGACCTGGGTTCAGGAACAGACTTCGGCTGCCGGGGGCTGACTGGGAGAAGGAAGGAAGGATTGAGCATCCGGTGACAGCTCTCCTTCTTTTGGGGTGGGTGTGGGACATGTGCCGTGCTGCAGTGACACCAAGCGGAGGCTGGGTGTTTGGCAAGCTGCGGGCATCTACAGGGGGGTGGAGAGCCAGCGGATGTCTGTACATCAGTGCATTGACGTCATCACACTTCCGGCTCTTCAGGGGTCAAAACTGGAAAAATCAAGAGTCTCTCCACCTCTATGAAGCCCTCTCAGGCTTCAATTAGCCTCTGTTGCCAGATCCCCCAACTAGATATTGGTTCTGCGGGCTGGATAGGGGACCAGTTCCATGGCCCCGCCCTTTGGGGGGGGGAAGCCGGGTGTGACCGGGGGATCACGGCAATAGGCAGACGTGGAAGACTGGGGCCATGACCAGGGCCAAAATCTGTCGGAGAGCCCTGCAAAAAAAAAAAAAAAAAAAAAGTATTTTTGTTCAGTGTTCACAAAAGAAGGGGAAGGAAATGGTCCACAAATAAAGGAGAAAGGAAGGAAGGAATGGTGTGGGGAGGGTGGACACAAGCCCCTTTATGGAGTTGAGAGTACTTCGGGAACTGGAGAAATTAAGAGTGGACAAGGCTATGGGACCCAACAGGGTGCACCCAAGGATACTAAAAGAACTGAGGAAAGAACTGGTTGCTCCCCTGGTAGCCCTGTCCAATCTATCCTTGGAAACAGAGGTAGTACCTGAAGACTGGAAGAGGGCAGATGTTTTGCCAATCCACAAGAGTGGAAGCAGGGAGGAGGCAGGGAACTATAAGCCAGTAAGCCTGACATCAATGGTTGGGAAGATAATAGAGACATTAATAAAAGAAAGGATGGTGGAGCACCTGTCCAGTAATATATTACAGGATCCAGGTCAGCACAGTTTCACAAGGGGGAGATCATGCTAAACTAATCTAATCAAGTTCTTTGAGTGGGTGACAAGAGTAGTGGACCGGGAGCAATGGATATGGCCGACTTGGATTTCAGGAAGGCCTTTAATATGGTCTCACATGGAAAATTAATTAACAAGTTGAACGGTCTAGGGGTTGGAACAAAAGTGGCAAAGTGGGTGCAGAACTGGCTAAGTAACAGGAGCCAGTGGGTAGCAATGAATGGGGGGAGATTGGAAGAGAAGGAGGTGACAGGTGGGGTACCACAGGAGTCAGTCCTGGGGCCTTTACTGTTTAATATTTTTACTGGAGACATTGCAGATGGTCTAGAATGGAAGGTATGTCTGTTTGCAGATGACATAAAGATCTGACAGGGTCGACACACAAGAGAGAGTGGATAAGATGAGAAGGGACTTAAACAAACTGGAGGAATGATCAAAGGTATGGCAGGTGGGGTTTAATGCAAAAAAATGTAAGATCATGTACATGGGAGGAAAGATTCCAAGGGCAATATACCAACTAGGAGGTGAGGTAGTGGCAACAACTAACCAGAAAAGGGACCTAGGAGTCATCATAACAGATTACCTCAAAGTGGCAAGTCAATGTGGTAAAGCAGTGGGTAAGGCAAGCAGGATGCTGGGTTGCATAGAAAGAGGAATAACAAGTAGAAAGAGAGGTACTATTGCCCCTCTATAGGTCACTAGTGAGGCCCCACCTCAAGTACTGTGTACAGTCCTGGAGGTCCCTTCTCAGAAAGGACATCGACCAGGTGGAGACAGTGCAGAAAAGAGCTACCATAATGGTCCAGGGCATGCATCAAAAAAACTATAAGGAAGGGCTCTGGGAGCTGAACATGTACTCACTGGGGGTAAGAAGGGAGAGGAGAACATGATAGAGACATTCAAATATGTCAGATGGATAATAAGGTAGGAGAGCAGCTATCTGCAGAAAAGGATGAGCACTAAGACTAGGGGTCATGATATGAGGCTGAAAGACCAGAGACTCAGAGGCAATGTGAGGAAGTAGTTATTCATGGAAAGGGTTGTTGAACCTTGGAACAAGCTACCAGAGGAAATGGTGGGTGCAGACACAATGGAGGTATTCAAACATGCATGCTATAGACACAGAGGACTAGGAGGACTAGGACAGAGGGGAAGTATGGACACAGGTCTGTCAGGACCTATAGTAATGCAATAAGAATTACACTAAAACCAGGGCAGACTAGATGGACCAGGGGGTCCACAACTACTATGTAACTATGTAAAATAAGATTATCTTGTTTCTTCATTTTCTTTATTTCAGTATTTGACAATGATAAATTAATGATACTATAATTCTTTACCTTTTGTGTATCCTTTTGAGGGTCCATGTTACAAACTCAGCAGAGGAAAACTATTAGAATTATTTAAATTTAACAAAAGATTTTTACAGCCTTTTCTTCAGTATGATCCACTTCATTTGCATACCCTCGAAACACAGTATAATATTGAAAAATTTTAAAATGTTGCTTTGCTCTAATACTTTAGGTAACATCTACAGGTATAATGAACAAAATACATTAAATGTCACCAGGCAGTTTTAAGAATTAGTAGTGAGGACGTTCTTCTGCTGAGAAGAAACACTTCACTAATATACTGTCCTTCTTACACCCAGCCTAAAACTAATACTAGTAGTTTTTAAAACAAGCCAACTATTACCTTTTATACGTGGCATACCTTCTGTTTCCCCCATTGGTTAATTAAAAGATAACTTACCTGATGTTGGTAGGTATGATGTGTGGAACAGTACTCTGTCTGGCAGCTGACACTTCTAGCCCTGTTTCTCCCATTACGACATCAGCATTGTGACTTTGCTAATTGTGACTTCACAGCTGCTCAGGAAGAGCCACTCAGTAGCTGCCTTGTCAGTCATCTGTGATGTCACAGCCAGTGAGGTCACAGTGCTGATAATGTAGTGACAGGAATAAAACTAGATATGTCAGCTCCTAGGCAGACTGGTATTCCACACATCCAATATAATACTATCACATAGAAAACTTTCTAATGAGCAATGGGGTCATTAAAAAATAAATAGTTACAACTGCCTTCTTAAAATTTTTACCATTTTCCTGCCTGTTATTTTTGATTCTAGTCGCTCTTTAAGAGATGAATGAGCAAATATTTCCTCCAGTTGAATGCTGCAAAGACTCAAATTATTTTCTTCGGGCCTCCTTCTTTTTCTAAGAATTCACCAGAATTTCAGTTTCATTTTGATTCTACCAAAATGGTCTGTGAATAATCTCTGAGTTGTCTTGGACTCTGAACAGTCATTTATATTTTCATGTAAGGAATTCATAAAAGATTGGCAGTTATCACCTGCAAAATATTTGCAAGCTATATAATTATTTAAATTTATACATAATATCTTGTCTTTTTCTTTGCTTGCCACTCTGATGCATGTTTTTATTATGAATTGTCTAGAGTAACTCATGTTGGCTGTCCTCCAAATTCCATATTATTTAAATTCCAAAGATTACAAAATTCTAATGCTCGGTTCCTTAATAGGCACAAGTCTTATGAACGTACAGTCCCAGGTTTGATGCCTCTCCACTGGTTATCAATAAAGCAGAGAGTGCAATTGAAAATTATGCCTCTTGTTTTAGAGCATTACAAGAGTTGTCGCCCAATTATCTGACATGATTGTTAATACCAGTGACCTCCTCTTGAGGTCTTTGCAATCAGACTCAAAAGATTTACTTGGTATACCATGTACCCACTGAAAAACAAATGGGGATTGTGTTTTCTGTATATATGAGCCACACTTACTGGAACACTCTACAGAAATACATTCATGATTTCCCAACTCTGTCTTTATTTCAGTTGCATTGAAAAACATTCTTGTTCAGGCAAGCTTTCCCAGTCTGAGTCCAGAATAGTCTGTTTTTAGACTGGTTATTATTTATTATGACTACATGCAATTTTGGATTTTGTTGTTGATTTTTACTTTCTGTAATGTATTTATATTCTTTATAAAGCTTTTCAAGCTGGTTGCATTATTTGTCCTGTTTAAATAAACTTGACTGATTGATAACTTTCTATCATGTATTAATTTGCACAGTGATATCCCTTTTACGTATTTGAAAATTGTGATCATGTCTCCCTTGATTGTTCTCTTTTCCAAGGGAAACATCCCTAGTTGACTGGCCCACTGGCTCCAGTGGAGTATGTTGCATTCTCATGCAGGAGATTCAGGTTCATGTCACAGACCCATCTTCCCAGCCCTGGGTCGCAGCTTAGCTAGGGAATACTGCAGAGGCTCTGTATTCAGGTCCTGGGGAGAGAGGAAGAGAAAGACCCTTACCACTGCTCAAGTATCTCCTGTAGTGTGAGGGGAGCCTACAAGTCATAACTCTGGGGAGGTGGGCAGGGTGGCATTGTGGGAAACATGGCTTTATACAGCAAAGCTAGATGATGCCCCTTCCCCATCCCCATCCTCACCAGCTCAAGCCTCCGGACATTGGGCACTGGCTGGAGGAGGCTGTACATTGAACTAAACAAAGATCATAGAAAGAGATTTACTGGTGTATAAGGTATTTTGTGAGGGTGGATGAGAGGCTGAGCTCCTGTTTTGATAGTTTTGAATATTTGGGTTCAATTCAGTAATACCTCCCCACTAGCATTTAATAGATGGTTGAGTGCTTTTGTTTTCCATGTAGGAGTCTATCTGGGGCCATAGATTGCATTAGAGGGGAAGAAGCCACAAGAGTGTATGGCACAAAACCCAGGGGTGGCCCTTGAAGGGTCTCCCATAGGGCTAATGCTTGGAGCAGGAATTAGCATGGGGTTGTTCATCAGCCGCTTAAAAACACAGAAACAGAATTTGTTGGCAGAAAAGAACCACTTGGCCCATCCAGTCTGCTCAGATGCTCCTTACCTAATCTGTCTCTGCAGACTCTATCTGGTCTCTGGTGATCCTCCTCCCTCCATCTGTTATCCAATATATCCCATGTTTATCTGACATATGCTTGAATTGCCCCACTGTTTTAGTCTCTATCACTTCCACTGGCAGTCTGTTTCAGGCATCTACCATCCTTTTCAGTGAATAAATATTTCCACACATGTTTCTTGAACTTCCACCCTCTAGCTTTATTACAAGTCTACTGGTCCTGGTGCTCTTCTCATTTGAAAAAGGCTCCTCCCTTCTCCCTGTTCACCCTTGTGAGGTACTTGTAGGTCTCTAGCATGTCACCTCTCTCTCTCTCTCTCTCTCTCCCTCTCCCTCTCTTCCAGTGTGTATATGCTGAGATCCCACAGTCTCTTTTTGTAGGGTTTCTTGTGCAACCCCTGCACCATTTTAGTTTCCCTTCTCTGGACTGCCCCCACCCTACCTATGTCATTTCTGAGATACGGTCTCCAAAACTGGGCACAGTACTCCAGGTGGGGTCTCACCAGTGAGTGATACAGTGGCAACACCACCTCTCTCCTCCTGCTGGAGGTACCCCTTCATGTGGACCCCAGCATCCTCCTAGCCCTTCCCACTGCTTTGTCACACTGTGCTGCCACTTGGATGTCCTCAAATCTTTTAACTCCAAGGTCCCTTTCCTGTTTCATGACTGTCAGTACCTCCCCCCCCCATCCTTTACTCAGCTCCTGGGTTCCTGTGCCTTGGTGCATGAGTTAGCACTTTTTGAAACTGAATCCCAACTGCCATGTTTTTGACCACTGCTTGGGTTTTCTAAGATCCCTGTGCATTCTGTTCACCACCTCCTTAGTGTCGACCCTATTACACATTTTGAAATTATCTGTAAAAAGGCATATCTTCCCTTCCAACTCTTCTACAATGTCACCTATGAAGACATTAAAGAGGACTGGTTCCAGTACTGAGCCCTGTGGTGGCCCACTGGTCACTCGCCCATCATTAGAGTGAGTGCCACTTACCATCACCCTCTGTCTCCTATCCATCAACCAGTTTCTAACCCAATTCACCACTTTGGATCCCACTCCTAGGCTTCTCAATTTCTTTATCAGCCTCCTGTGTTGCACAGTGTAAAAGGCCTTGCTAAAGTCCAGATATGTCATGTCCACTGCCCTACCTTGATCTATTTACTTGGTCATCCAGTCAAAGAAAGCTAACATATTTGTTTGGCATGCTCTTCCCCCCATGAATCCATGCTGCCTATGATCTTACAACTAATCAGATTCAAGATATTCTACAAGACTTTCCACCAGAGAGGTTTCCATTAATTACATTCATTCATTCATTCATTCATTCATTTTTATTTTATACTGGAACGGCATGTGGGCAAATTGTTCATTTACACAAGCATCCAGTTGTCCAACTGTAACAGAGGCTGATAAATACAATTTGTAACAAACACATGGTTATAAATATACAATGAGGGACAAATGTATGAAGCAGGATAATTAAGCGCAAGCACAGGGTGACACAGATACAATGAATGAACAAATTTCATACAATGCGGGAAAAAGGTAAAAAGACTATGCAACATGTACATATTTACACAGGTGAACCTAATGGGAAGGGGCAGGAGAAATAATCCGGAAAATGCTTAGAAGGAGGGAAGGCATGGACACAGTCAGGTGGACAGGATTAGAGAAAATGTGGTTATTAGAGAAAAGGGGGAAAAACTAGCAGAATTTGTAGGAGTCATTTGTGCAGGTGCCTTTTAGGTTTGATCCGGGTAGTAGTAAAGAAACTGCGATATACTAAGCAGGACAGTTGCAGGTGGGTATATTAAGCAGGTGTTCCTTCAGTTTAACCTTAAAAGTATTGAGTGAGGATCTGTTAGCAAGGTTAGGAGCAGGGTGTTAAAAAGCTTGGGACCTCTGTAGGTAAGCGATGTCTGCCCCAAAGAGGTGTTGCAGTAAGGGACCCAGAAAGGGGATGTGGTAACGTTCCTAGTGAGTAGAGTGGGGCAAGCCTTCTTGAACAGAGAGGACACACTGTGAGGTAGGTGGTTGTGGAGGATTTTGTAGAGAAATATGAAAGCCTTTCAAGTGAACCTGTACTCTAGGGAGAACCAAAGGGCTCTCTCATAGAGAGCACAGCTGTGGGTACGACGGGGGAGCCCAGTCACAAATCTGATAATCTTATTGTAAGCTGTTTGGAGTTTATTGAATGTAACATAATTACTCTGTGGTGATTAGATGATGGATCCATAGTCTAGGAGAGGTAGGAGTAAGCTGGAAGCTAGCCTACTTTTAGACTCAGTGAAGGGGAATTGTCTGATCCTGTAGAGAAGCCCCAGTCTCTGGTGAGTTTTGTTTATTAATTGTGTTATGTGTGGGCTGAAAGAGAGGTGCTTGTCCAGAGTAAGGCCAGGGTCTTTAAATTGTTGAACCCGGTCAATGGCCATGCCATCATTATCTAGGAGGGTGAAATTGAAATTAGATGGTTTACATGTGCCAGCAAATACCATACATTTAGTTTTTTTGGAGTTCAGAATCATTCCCTTAATGGTGAACCAGGAGTGGAGACTGTGGAAATCTGTTTGAAGTTAGGTGAGAAGGGTGGAAGGATTAGCATCCTTACAGTATAAGGTGTCGTCGTCTGTATATAGGATGATGTTAGAATGTGAACAGTCAGAAGGAATGTTGTTAATAGAGAAAAAAGAAGGGGCCCAAGTATAGACCCTTATGGAACATCCTTACTTAATAAGGCATTCAGAGAAAGGATAACCCTCAATAACTGTTTTGTGGTAGCTCAAGTGTAGATAGTTATCAAACCAGTGGACTGCATTTGTAGAGAAATTCATGAGGGCAAAGGTAGTTTGTAGAAGGTTGTGGTCCACCAAATCAAAAGCCTTGGTAAGGTCCACAAAGACTGCACTCATGTACAGACCACCATCCATGGCCTTGTAAATGTTCTGTGTGAATCTAACAAGAGTAGTTACCGTGATGTGTGTAGCACTTAAACCATGTTGAGCCTTGGTCAGGATGTCGTATTTGTTTAAATGCTCTGTGATTTGTGAATGAACTATTTTTTCCATGACTTTGGAGAAGGAGGTGAGAAATGAGATGGGCCTGTAATTGCTTACTTTTTCTTTAGAACCAGCTTTGTGCAGGGGCTTGATGGAAGTAGTTTTCCAGGTTGCAGGCAGGGTACTGGAACAGAGGGAGAAATCTGGAATATTTGTGAGAGGGGTGGCAATTTCCATTATTATGAGTTTTAGAATGTGATAATCAAGACCATCTGGTCCAGTGCTGGGTCTAGGGTTTTTTCTTATAAGTTTTATAGTAGCAGCAGGTGAGACAGCTTTAAAATAGAAAGTGGGGTAGGATGCTTTCAGGGAAGGGGTGGGTTCAAGAGGTTGCTTGGGGACTGCTGAGGAGAAGGGGGGGTCATGTACTTGTCAAGGTCCCTGAGAAAGGAATTAAACAAGTTGGCCATGCATGCTGGGTCATTTGTTAATTTCCTTTCTGCCAGAAATGTAATTTGCTCACACGTTTTGTCTTTACCCAAAAGAGAGTTTAACCTCCCCCAGAGTTGTTTGGAATTTGTTCTGTTGTATGGTTGGCCGTTCTTGAGGCAGTTGATTTTTGCAGTAGGAACCATTGACTTGCATCTGTTGCGGAGTGTTTTATACTCTTGGGGAGACCAGGGGAAGGAGATTTTCTGTACCTAGCCCATGCCTTGCCTCTAGCACACATAAGTTTGAGTAGGTCTGGTGTGATCCACACACTAGATTGTCCAAGGACTCTGATCTTCTTTAAGGGGATATGGGAGTCGCAGATGCCGTAAAATGTTTTGGTGAAATCATCTAGTGTAAGGTCTATGTTTTTTACGTCTGTTGTGAAGGACCAATCAGCTGATTTGAATGAGTGAGATAGTTCTTCTATGTTTGCTTTATTTAATTGTTTAGTGAAGATGAAGTTAGGAACATATTTAGGGGATCCGGTTGACCAGCGACAGAAAACCGCACAGTGGTTGCTAATAGAGTCAGAGAGAACACCTGAGGGTGTCACTCTGGTGGGATTGGAAGCTATGATCCAGTCAATGGTAGAGCTCTTTACCATTTTATAATTTGTTCTGGTTGGTTTGGATATTATTTGGCGTAGCCCAGTGCTGGCAAGAAATTCTTTGGTGCAGTCAGACTGGCTGCTGTCCCAGTTTAGATTAAAATCTGCTAATATGAACATTCCCTATTACTTGTAAGCAACACCTGTTTGAGAGGAGGGATTCACGCTCCACAAAGGTGATGGGGGGGGGTAGGTAGACAGATTAGTGGTTACAATTTTGTTTTTTCCTATGATTAGATTTATGAAGAGAGATTTGAGCATGGAAGTTTCAGATTCCAGGTTTAGTTCAGTGTACGAAAGCCTCTCTGATATAAAGAACAGGCAGCCACCTCTTCTTTTTTTCTATCTTTTCTCATTAGTGAATAGCCTTTGAGTGTGATTTTGTTAGAGAAAATTTTGGGGGTTAGCCAGGTCTCTGAGAGGACAATGATGTCAAAATTGTTGTATTCAACCCAGGCTTTGAAGGCAGTTTTCTTAGCTAGGAGACTTTGAATGTTGAGGTGGGCAATGCTGATACATTTTTTGCTATGCCCAGCTGGGGGGTTTCTGGGTGAGATCAACAGGTACTGGCCCTGGATTGGGGTGAACGGAGCCAGATAAGAGAAGCAGTAGCAATATTAGATGAGATAGCCTCCAGTTTTTGCATAGTCGCTTAAGCATATCGGTGTCCTCATGTCTGATGTATTGGTCAATAAGGGGCTGTACAACAGCATGAGGCAGCAGTGCTGTGTGCAGAGAACTAAAGGAGTGTAAGGCAGGTCTCTGACTAAACTGGGGGTACGTGGGTGAATGGCAGTCATTGGGTTCCCAGAGCTAACAGTTCCCGTGCATGCCGAGCATCCAGAGTCCAGCCAGAAATGGACACCGACAAACTGTGGAGTCCCAATTGGAAGTATGCTGACAGTGAGGGAGGGGATGGAATAGCTAGGCAAAAAGGCTAAAAGGTAGAGGAGGATTAAAGGCAGCAAACGTAAGGGTGCAATCGTTTCTAAACAGGGGAAGATTTCTAACAAAGCTAAAGAACAGGAAGTGAAGGCATTATATTAATAGACTCCAGAGTAGGGGTGAAGATTAGGGTTGTTGACAGTCTGGGGCAATATGAATGAGAGACAAAGACAAAAGGCTTCAGCACATCATTATGCAGCCAATGCAAATTTGTAACATCCAGACCTATGATGCAAAATAGCAGATTATTGAGTAGATAAAAACTACTGGGCTGGATGAATGTTAAGCAAGGGAGCAGTAGGCAGTTGGAAAAAAGAATGAGCAAAAGTTTCAACCAGGTAACTACAGCTGGTGTACGTTTATTGGTACTTAAGGAGAATGACAGTGAAAGTTTCACCATGTAACTACAGCTGGTGTGCGTTTATTGGTTCTTAAGGAGAAAGAGGGTGAAAGCTTCACCTGGTAACTACAGCGGGTGTGCAATTTATGGTGCTTAACCTAAGTCAGTTGGGATCGCTGGCTGAGATGGTTCCCTAGAGTCTGGTGAATATAACAAACCAACTGGAAATCAGGGAGATAGAAAATAAAATGCAAGCAGCCAATAGGAGGACACCACTACAGCTGTATAAGTAAGAGTTCAGGTCCGGCGAGGGGGGGTCAGGTGGGGAGATGCTGTGAAACGGTTGCGGGAAATTCTCTGGTGTGTGGTGTGGTGTGGTAGCATGCAAGCATACCTTGTAGCTGGCTGCTGAAGTGGCTTCTTCAGACAGGGGTGGGTGGGGAGTTACACTGCAGCAGGGGCTTGTAGAGAGCACTTGTAGCTGGCAGCTGAAGTGGCTTCTTTGGGCAGAAATAGTAGCTAACATTTATTTATACAGTGACACCACCATTAGGGCTATATATGCCCTTTTCTATAAATACCTATACATCAGTGTAATGAGCAATACATGTCCCAAACCAAAAATCAAATTACATATAATAGAAAATGGCATAAGAAGGGCCCCTACTTTTCTGCGGCACAGTGGGACCAAGTTCTGCAGCAAGGCTACCATTTGCCACAGAACTTCTGCGGCGGTGGTTTGTAATTCCACTTTGGAAGCTCTGCGGCACTAACAAACTACCACATCACAGTGTCAGTTTGTCATCCTGACTTCACTTTCATGGCAGTGGTTATAGCAATCAGGATGGTGGAAAATACAGTAACACTAGTTCAAAAAATAACAGACTTATAAAAATAATTTTATGCCTAAAAAGGCAAAACAAATGTCTCTCCCTTAAAGTCCTAGCCTGTTGCATAAATGACATATGCAGAGGGGATCTTATGTGATAAATAAGGCATTTCTATATGCATGCTATCTATCCCACTAATGAGGTCTCCACTGTCTATCACTTATATATTTGTATGTGCTTTCTACACCACTCATAAGGTTCCCACTGTGTATCACTTATATATTTATATGCAATCTGTAACATGCATACAAATATATGTGTGTGTGTGGTGAGAGAGACAGAGATACTGTGTGTGTGTGTGTGTGTGTGTGTGTGTATATATACATATTTGTGTGTATATATATATATACATATATATATATTTTTTTTTTTGCTTCCACGAACTTGCATCCTCATTCATACAGGTCCTATTGGAAATGGAATAGAGAAGTTATTGCAAAACTCATTTTTCATGTCAAGCTGCTTTCCCTGACACACTGCGTAACACCATCAGGCCATGATATGCATGTGAACTGATTGTGAGATAGAGCTCTCCAGACCATCACAATGTGTCCACCATGTGACAGAACACTGCACCATACCTTCCCAGGCTCCGAGCAGTGATGTGTTCCACCAATCCTTGTGCTGCCCAGCCAGCTCCCAGAGCTAATATCTGAACCTGAGTTGCCGGTACATAAACACAGCATGCTACCCTCTGGCCCAACAGCTGTCCCTGCACACGGCATTTCTCCATAACTTTTAGGTGATTCTATCAACCAATGACAATATGTAATCAATAACCCTGGCAAAAATGTGTACAGGGCAATTATTTAACAGATCTATTCTTTCAACAGGTCTACACATTATTATATTCCACTTTTCGGGGCATAAATAGTTTATTTTTCTTAAAAATGACAGTTAAATTCATTTTACCAATTATTCATTTCAGATGGTGCCTCTATACCTTAAAGGGTACAAATAGGTTTGTACAAAGTGAGGTATGGACTTAACAGGTCTGTGCTATTGGCAAGGTTTTGTTTAAGTTGGCCCTAGTGCAATAATTTAAGACTGAAAATTGTATTAGACTGTAGTGCAGGTTGAGCAAATATCACCGTGCATGATGTGCTGTGCCACCGTCTCTGGCAATGGGAGCTGTGGTAGATAAGTGACTGTTCATTTCTGTTGCAGAATGCAACCATTTCATTGGCTAATGTAGGATGTTATAGCAATGATAACATCACATTCTGAGCATATAGGGGGTTTGGATATAAAAAGAGGGGACGGGAACCAGATTCTATGGATAAACAGAAATATTAATAAAAAATCACCAAGAAGAGTGAATTCTGCGGCACTGCAGAAGTTCTGTGGTAGATTGCAAGTTCTGCACAAAATTCTGCAGCCGCAGAATTCTATTGGCCTGGGGCATAAGCTACAAGAAGAATGCAACAGGTATTACACTGTTTCAGATCCATTGCACAGAACACTACACATTTCTGTCAGCATAAATGCTTTTGATTTTCGATGTCAATTTTAAACTATCCATTGCAAATGCAACTGAAGTGATTTCTTCAGGCAGGGGTGAGTGGGGGTTTATACCACAGCAGGGACTTGTAGCTGGTGGCTGAAGTGGCTTCTTTGGTCAGGGATGGGTGGAGGTTTACACCACAGCAGGGGCTTGTAGAGAGTGCTTGTAGTTGGTGGCTGAAGTGACTTCTTTGGGCATTGATGGGTGGGGGTTTACACCATAGCAGGGGCCTGTAGAGAGCGCTTGTAGCTGGCCACTGAAGTGGCTTCTTTGGGCAGGGATGGGTGGGGGTTTACACTGCAGCAGGTGCTTGTAGAGAGCACTTGTAGCTGACCACTGAAGTGACTTCATCGGGCAGGGATGGGTGGGGGGTTTACACCACAGTAGGGGCTTGTAGAGAACGCTTGTATCTGGCAGCTGAAGTGGCTTCTTTGGGCAGGGATGGATGAGGGTTTACACCACAACAGGAGCTTGTAGAGAGTGCTTGTAGCTGGTGGCTGAGGTGGCTTCTTTGGTCAGGGATGAGTGGGGGTTTACACCACAGCAGGGGTTTGTAGAGAGTGCTTGTAGCTGGCATCTGAAGTAACTTCTCAGGACAGAGATGAGTGGGGGTTTACACCGCAGCAGGGGCTTGTAGAGAGTGCTTGTAGCTGGTGGCTGAAGTGGCTTTGGGTAGGGATAGGTGGGGGTTTACACCATGGCAGGGGCTTGTAGAGAGCACTTGTAGCTGGTGGCTGAAGTGGCTTCCTCAGGCAGGGATGGGTGGGGTTTACACCACAGCAGGGGCTTGTAGAGAGCGCTTGTAGCTGGTGGCTAAAGTGGCTTCTTTGGGAAGGGATGGGTGGGGGGTTACACCACAGCAGGGGCTTGTAGAGAGCACTGTGGAAAACAGAAAAGAAACCACTGACGTAAGACTGACTGGCCTATAGTTGTTAACCTCCTCCCTGCTGCTGCTCTTACATAGAGGGACCCTGTCAGCTTCTCTCAGCCACAGCTCAGGACTGGAAAGACAAAGAATTCAAAAAACAAACAGTGCCAGTCCTGTAACCAGTTCTCACAGCTCTTGTTTTCAAAGTCCTGGCTTAAATTCCCCAGTCCCTCTCCTTTGCACTTTTTAAATTATGTTCATATCTTCACTCAGATATGAGGACCATAACTACACACTTAACCTTCTTATGCTCACCTAATGGCTGTGGTAACTAGTAATGGCTTATAAAGTGCTTTGGAATGCATTGTGTATTGAGGGCACTATATATGAAGCCAAATAGTGTATGGTTAGCTCCTATTTTGTATGGATATATATATATACATATACACTCAATATTTTTACTGGGTTACTATTCAAAGGTCATGAAAAGTTGTGGTATTGTTCTGACATCACAACAATACCACAACAACTTTTCAGCCTTGATGGACCACCTGATTGATTGTAGACATGGCTTTGAACAAAAAAGTCAGTGAAAATGGTGGCACTGCTTAGTGAGCAGCTGAGCAAGACAGTTTGGTGGCTCCGTGGTAGAAAACACAGCTTGGGTGCAGTTTATGCCATTTTTTTCCTTAACTAGACACTGTGGCTGAGGATTATATCTTTGTACCAATGAAGGATCAGGAGCGATGGAACAACGGATCACCAACAGTGACATGGTCACAGACTGGGGTGCCAGAGCGAGTGGGAGCAATGACTCAAGGTACGAAACTGAACAAAATTAAACAGTGTGGATGACCATACACACAGCAAAAGGCTGTGTTTCCATCTCAGGCATGTGATGACATCATGGTGATCTCTCGAGCTTCAGTCTCAAGGTTTCTGTGATGTCATCACATACCCTCAATGGAAACCCAGCCTTGTTGTGTATGGTCACCCATACACTATTCTACAGTATATATTAATATGTCCCACAGAGCCTCTCATTGCAGGATAAAAGTGTTTTCATGTGCATTCTGCTCGAGAGAGAGAGCAGCAATGCAAAGCTGAGCTGTTCTGGCTTGAGCAGAACTCAAGTGAAACCACTCTTACTCGTAACGAGTGGCGACAGGGGATGTATTAATATATTGTAGATCGAGGGACAGCTCAATGTTATTTAGAAAAAAACAAAACTGACTTGCAATGTTCCCATTTCAAGGGCATCTGTGCATGAGATGCTCTTCAGAGAATAAGAGTCTCATACACAGGGGAAAGGAGCACTCCGCTTGGTCAGGAGCACTCACTCAATCTATAATATATATTGTTTCCCTTACCACACCATAGCCATAATGTCAAAGGACACAAGCAAATCCTATTGTTTTTGTTTTTTCATGGAAATTTTTTTCCTTGGCCATGCTCGTCAGTTCAGGGACATACCCTGTTCCCAGGTATATGGCCTATTCAGTCCTGCATCCTTCAACCATCAAGGCCCCAGTAAGCCACTAATTTCCCCTATGACTTTCTCACTGTGGCAGATATCCAGGGGGAGGAAGGCCATTCACCTCCCTCCCCCGGCAGTCCACTATGTGGACTAGAATCCAGTGCCAGTAGGCATTAGGACCCAAGGAAATCCCAGAGGCCCTGACCAACATGTAAATGGACACTGTTTTTTTCTGTCCTTTAGGTCTCTTCCTCTCCCCCAATGTGAGCACAGCAGTCTGGCTGGCCCTGCATGCACACAACATGTCCCTGCAGCAGGAGCAAGCTCCTTTGCCCAAGCTCAGGGGACACAGTGGTGCCAGAGGCTGCGGTAGACCATCCCCACCAAGGCACACTGCTGTACACCACCTGCCCAGCTTGTCTTACCTCCTGACATGGAGACTAAGGTTCACTATTGAACCTGGTCACCTGAACAGCAGTGTGACACTGCTGCTGTCTTATCCGGGGGCAAATCCATCTTTTTTCAGTAAAGATGTTTATTTAAATATTTCCATCTTCATGTACAAATCAAGCAGTGGCTATATAGAATTTATCAGAGATGGCTAGTAAGATGTATGTGGAAGACAAAGAAATAGATCAGTGTCCCTTATATGTGAACCAAGGCCCACCAGGTAAATAGGTAAACAGTAAGGAAACTGTTATACAGCAACTCTACACACCTCATAAGTGGAGATATTACAAACATCTGTCAGTTCAACAGGGGTCCCACAGGGAGACCTAGCCAGAGACAGACAGGCAGACAGACAGACAGAGAGAGAGAGAGAGAGAGAGACAGAGACAGAAAGAGAGGTACACACAAAACCATAGAAAGAGAAAAGAGAGCGTGAGGAAGGTAAAGCGGGGGAAAAGGATAAGAGGTTGTGGTTGGCTGAAGCCTCAAGCAGCTCCATTTGTTATAGAACATAATGTCTACTACTCCATTCAGCCAGCCAATACGAACATACGAACATACAAAATTTGCCAGCAGATAAAGGCCTAGAGGTCTATCAAGTCTGCTCGAATGTGCAGCTAGCACCCCTTATTCTGCAGCTGCCCCTCCCTTCCACCCTTCCCCTTCATTAACCCTTCCCCTTGTCCTGTCCCATCCTCGTTTGAAGCAGTCCACTGTTCTACTGCATACCACTTCAGCAGGTAACGCATTCCACCCAGCCACCACCCTCTCTGTAAAAAAGTGTCTCCTCATCTCCCTCCTGAACCTTCCTCGCTCCAGTCTCATATCATGGCCCCTGGTGGCCCTCCCTCCCTTACTTTGAACAGCCCTCTGTACCCGCCTTGTTTATTCCTTTC
Organism: Neoceratodus forsteri; assembly: GCA_016271365.2. Classification (NCBI taxonomy): domain Eukaryota; kingdom Metazoa; phylum Chordata; order Ceratodontiformes; family Ceratodontidae; genus Neoceratodus; species Neoceratodus forsteri. The sequence goes on from CM028130.1 coordinate 870,178,284, forward strand.
ATGTATTTAAAGGTTTCAATCATGTCACCCCTGTCTCTCCTCTCCTCCAGTGAGTACATGTTCAACTCCTTCAACCTCCTCTGTGATAAGTCCCCCACCCCTTGATCGATCTTTGTCGCTCTGTTGCACCCCCTCCAGTAACTTAATGTCCCTTCAGATATGGACGCCAGTACTGCACGCAGTACTTCAGGTGTGATCTAACTAATGACCCATACAGTGGCAGAATCACCTCCTCCCTCCTCGAGGATATACCCTTGCAATACAACCCAGCATTTTGTTGGCCTTTGCAGCTGCCTTCCTACATTGTGCTGAGTTGTTCATTGACCTATGAATGAGCACACCTAGATCCTTCTCCTCCTCTGTCAGCTAGCTGCACTCCTCCTAGCTGGTAACTCCTCCTTGGGTTTCTTCATCCCAAAATGCAGCACCTTGCACTTTTGGCATTAAAGCCCAGTTGCCAGGTGTCTGACCAGGTTTCAAGCTTTGCCAGATCATCCTGCAACCCCTGCCATCCCCCTAGGTCATCCACCACCGCGCCTACCTTGGTATCATCAGCAAACAGACTGATCTTGCTCTTGATGTCCCATGATATGTCTGCAATGAATATCCCAAACAACACTGGTCCCAACACTGAGCCCTGTGGAACACCGCTCATCACTGCCCTTGGGTGTGAGAGCTCCTCACCCACCACCACCCTCTGTTGCCTTCCCTGCAGCCAGTTTCCTACACATCTCACCAGTTTTGTACCCACCCCTGTGCCTACTAACTTCCTTCCCAGCCTTCCATGTGGCACTGAGTCGAATGCCTTACTGAAGTCCAGATACAGAACATCCACTGCATGGTCCCTGTCCAGTTGCCTAGTTACCCAGTCATAGAACTCGACCAAGTTGGTTTGGCAGGATCTGCCACGTATGAAGCCATGCTGTCTGCTGTCTTTCAGCACTTTCAGCCTAGTCTGAGTTTTGACAGGTATTTATTTACTAAAATAACATGTAAACCATTATATTGCTAGAACTTGCAATTAACATTATTATTGTTTTCTAGGTTTTGGCTTTCTTCTACATTAACCTTACAAATACTGTATTCCACATTAAGAAGCACATATTCCACTAGCTGTTTCATAAGCATCTGACTGCCCCAACTGAGCTCATAATCACTGTGCTTGTGGCATAACAGTCTGTTGTCATGGTAAGCACTATGATATCATAACAGGTTCACCATGGGAATCCAGAGGCAAGCTTTTTATTTAGAATGTTCAATGGAGTTGTCAACAACATACTGCAGAATTTGGGAAAGAAAAGTGAATTTCAAAAAGGTGCTCTTTAATCAACGTTCACAGCTGAACAGAGGATGTTTATGAATTCATGTATGGAACCCAGAAGTGTATACAGTACCTACCGTTTAAAAAGGAACCATATATATGTTTTTGGGGGGAGAATGGCTACCCCAATACAAAACTGTTCTCCCTCAAGACACCAAAACGATGGTTCCTCCCCTGTCAAGGGATACCCCCACTTGGAATCATGCACACAGACAAGTACCAAGTTAGAACACCTATAAAAGAGTTACATGTATTTCTACTGGAGTTTTCTAATTTAGCATCAGCAGACAAAAATTGTTCACTTTTAACTGGAGAGCTCCAGTTCTGATTTTGGAATTTGTGACTATTTCCTGTTACACAGCGCCACCTTGCTGCAAAATATAGCTATGCCTCAGATTTTAGTGGCTTCCTTTGAGTTGGTGGATGTTTTAGGATTTGATTGCACATTATAGAAATCTTTAGTTTCTTTATATGACATTAAAAATGTAAAATCTGAACATATTGAAGGTTTTAATTTTGTTTCCAGTCACACAGTGTCATCATGCCACAGTATGCAGCCACGGGGGGGAGGAGGGGGCATTTAAAAGCATTTTTGTTTCTTTCAGAGTTGATGGAAGTTTTGTAATTGCCTTTAAAAAGTGTTTACCCTCAGGATTGAACAGAATCAGCTTATTTATTTAAAAATGATTTATACAGGAGAAATGCACCAAGACCAGGGCTCCATTTCCATAGATGTCTTGTTGGCCAGCAGCCTACAAAACAAAAGCTATTACAACATTCAGCACTGAAGCAGAAAGACAAATGTTTTATGTTTATATGTCCCTTATGATTGTAAAAGTGCTCTTACGTGCATTATTAGGGTGACCAAACCTAGTTTTGACACCCTAAGATTGTATGCCAGAGCACTCTTACAATTACAAGAATGCCAGTGGGTGACTGTCGTAGACACATAGGATGGGACATTCACACTGCGCCAGGCAGGGGCGCAAGCCTGGGCACAGTGCAACTGGGCTGCTCCAGGGCATGGACCAGGAGATATTCAACAGTATTGTGCCATGGCTCAGCACCATTGAATATGGCACTGAGGGCACACGGCACAGTGGCACTGCGTCAGCGCAAGTGGCAGAAGGGGAGCAGGGGGATATACCAATGCAAGTGTGGTTGCAATAGGTCCATCAACTGCAATATTCAGCACTGGGCATGCAAATTAGTCCATTATGCATGCAAGGTGCAAATGGGGCCATTTGCATGTAATTATGGCCCCATTTGCATGAGGTGCACCAATCCCAGGCAACTTGCGCCTGGTGCCCTGCCAGGCTGCAGCCATCAGGGACTGATGCCCTGCAGCCCCTTGGTGGACCCTGCTCCTGTACGCCTGATCACGGGCATATGTATCAAACTCCCTGGTGGTCCAGTGGACTGCTCTCCAACACCTAATCGTGGGCATATGTGTAAATAATCCCTGGTGGTCCACTGGACCACACTCCATCACCCGATCATGGGCATATGTGTAAATAATCCCTGGTGGTCCAGTGGACTGCTCTCCAACACCTGATGGTGAGCATATGTTTATATTATCCCTGGTGGTCCAGTGGAAACCCCCTCCAGTGCCAGATCGCGAGTGGATATAGTGACTGTACTCCTGGTGGTCCAGTGGTAGCCCCCTCCCCATCCGTCCTGCTGTCCCTGCCACTCAGCACCCCCAGTCAACACTGGTGGCGGCTTACCTGCACGCCCGCCAGCGGCAGTACCAGTACTGTCTGTACACCTATTGGTCCACTCATTGGGCCAATGGGCATACAGACCATACTGTACTACACAGGCCACGATGATAGAACACATTCATTCACAAATCAGGCCTGTAGCAACAGTATGGTCTGCATGCCCAGTTGGCCCACGGATGCCATGAACAACTACTGTATGCATTAGTCGGCAGGCGACATGCGGGTGGATATCCCACCCGCCGCGGACTGAGGGGTGCTGGGTGGCGAGGGGACCACATGAGCTGGTGAGAAGGGGTACTGAACCCCAGAGTACAGTTGCTATCCAACCATGATTGGGTACTGGGGGTTCCAGAACCTGAAGACAAACTAGCTTTATATGCCCACCGATAGGAGTGATGAAGACTGCTCCCAGGGCAGGGAGTTTGTGGACAGTGTTCTGGGTGGGCGGGTGACCACCCACAGCTGGTGGCTGCTGTGTTGCGCTCTGTGATACACAACTCACCTTTGGGTGGCCAGGACTTGTTCCTGGATTTACCAGGCACAACTGTGCACCCTCCTAAGTGTCACAAGGTGGAGTTGTGCCAGCATATGCACTGCACATCCCAGGATGAATATCGGGATGTGCTGCATATACATGGGCACGACCCTGCACTTGCGCTGCATACATTACCGATGTGTCCCAGTGCATCGGGAGTTGCGCAGCGCAACTTGCCTCTTTGAATATCGCACCAGGGCACATTGGTGGGTTGAGCATGGTGCAACCCTGTTGCGCCATACGCAACTCTTTTGAATATCTCACCCGTAATTTTGATCTAGGTGAATAAACATTTCAAACATTTCAAATATAAGTTCCTTGAATGTGCTCATTTTCAGGGAGACTGTGTGTGAGACAATCCAAATTAGAAGTCTCCCAGGCGCATGGAATGGATTGATCGATTGATTGAGTTATAGATGGATGAATTAATTTATGTTTTTTGTTAATCTGGTAAGTACGCTAGACTAAAAGGTCTATTGACAAGCATGGCTCAGACACATATAAAGTATTAAGTGACAAGTAGACAAACCTAATAATGTACAAAGTAACAAAAACAACAAGTACATAAATATGCAAGCTAGAGAAATAAATAATACAATCAAAAACTGCAAACAGAAGTAACAATAAAATGTTTATGATTAAGTTACAAACCTGCAGAAGAGGATGTGGTTCTGACATCATGGCCATTCCAGAAATGAGAAATAATACACAGAAATGACTTGTGCATTGCACTACTACTACTGGCAATATGTTCAATCAGAAGTGACTTGGTATTAGATCTAAGGGTTCTGATAACTGGGGCTGGTTCTAGTAGGTTATATTAACAACTAGTGGATCCACTGTATATCAGCTTGAAAATAAAGCAGCCTGTGTCATAAGAATGCCAATAAGAGGGAAATGTTCTGATTGGCCAGGAACGCTCCCTCAGTCTATAATATAACATGTTTCATTCCTCTCAGCTGTAATACTGGACAGAGGTAGAACCTCCTGAAAATATTATATTCCACCCCCATGGGTTGTCCTAGTGAAATAAGCTGTAAAAATGTTAATAATCATTAGAAGAAAAAACATAGCTCATGACTGTACTAGCAGGGATAGAAACTATGCATGTGTGATTCCTTTGGGTAAAAATTTGCTGAGTATTAGTACTCAGGGCTCCAAAATATTCACTGTTCAGTTAAAACTGTATTTTACAGCAAATGTGCTACATGGCTGGGGGGACGGCAGACAGCCACTAGCACTGAGCCTTTAACACATGACATACTAGGCTGGAGGTCAGTATTAGTGAGTTGGGGGCTTCTAAAGGATGGTGTTAGGCAAGGATAGGACCTGACAAGATACCAGACATACCACTAATAAATTGGCTTGGGAAACTGAAGCAATCTGATTGATCAACAGGCTTCTAAAGGTGTGCAATTATCTAGCACAATTACGCACACTGGCACCCCATGATCTAATCATCAGCTAGTTTATCAATTTTTTCCTCTGAAAGACATTTCATAAGTGTAATAATACACTCCAGGGTCTATATATGTACTAAAACAACTTTGCCTGTCCCTCACAATGCCACTGAGACATTTGTATATCCCAGTACCCTTTACCCAGTTCACCCTTTCATATGTTGTTGATTACATATGCCCACTGGGCATTTAATGGCCCATCTAATCTCCTCCCCCATCATGGAATGGGTCAGTGGTGCTTGAATACATGTAAAAGTGCATTTGCCCCAGTTTAACATAGGATTAGTGGTCAGGTTAGGGATGTAATATGTTTGAAAAGATGGTGCTGGGTGGAAGAGTAGCAGCAGGGGGGCAGATATTAATTATAAGGTTTTAAACTACCATGGTTGTGAGGGATTGCAGATGACTCAGGGGGTGGTGGATGGTCAAGGAAGGCCAGCCCATCACCTGAAGGAAGGATATTTGTTTTTTTCTCTATATTTTAGCAGGTACAATGCTATCAAATATGGTTGATCCCGTCATTTGTGGTATTCATTGACTTTTATCTGTTCTCACAAGCCGGACTAGAGATTGATCTGACTGATCAAGTATTCCTATTAGCCGGACCATTTCTACTAATAATGAGTCACTGCTTGATCTGCATGTTTGTGGCTGTAAGTATAATAATGAATGGGTGGTGTGCTTATTGAAAATATTGAAAATGATAGGGGTAACAGTGGGGGAGCACCTGGGAAACAGTGACCACCAGTCATTGTGGTTTGAAATCACAGAAAGAGCAGAACCAAACCACACAAAAACACGTATCCTGGATTTTAGTGGGGCAGACTTTGGGAAAATGGGGAGATACTTGAAAGAGGCATTAAGGGAATGGGACAGGAATCAGGGGTTGAGGAACAGTGGGCAGTATTAAAATGGGATTACAAGAACAACAGAATTATGCATTAAGCAGGTTAGCAAGAGGAAAAGGAAGAGGAGACCATTATGGTTTCCAAAGAGGTGGCAAAGAAAGTGAAAGCCAAAAGATTGCATTCAGGCAATACAAAGACACAGGCAGAAGGGGATAGGGAGAAGTACCAGGAGAGCAAAGGAAGGTCAGTAAGGAAGCCAAAGCTCAGACAGAAGAACACATTGCAAAATCAGTGGGTGGGGGACAAAACCTTTACAGGTACATAAGTGAAAAAGAAAGACAAAGGGAGGGATAGTGAGACTGAAGGGGGAGGATGGGGGCCGCGTGGAGGATGACAACAGTAAAGCTGACATATTGAACAGGTATTTCTGCTCAGTCTTTACTGAGGAAGAGGAGGATAGTGGGTCTGAAGAGAGTACAAGGGGTGAGAATGGTGCAGAAATGGACACAAGTCCCTTTACACAAGAAAGGGTCCTGAAGGAACTGGAAGTAATAAGAGTTGATAAAGCAATGGGGCCAGATGGGTGCACCCAGGGTCCTTAAAGAACTAAGAGAGGTGGTGGCTGAACCTCTGGCTATCCTGTTTAGCCGATCACTGGAAACAGGGGAGGTACCCAAAGACTGGAGGACAGCAGATGTAGTCCCCTTATACAAAAGTGGGAACAAAGAGGAAGCAGGGAACTACAGACCAGTCAGCCTCACCTCGGTAGTGGGGAAGATCATGGAAGCACTACTGAAGGAGAGATTGGTGGAACATCTGGTTGTCAATGGACTACAGGACCCAAGGCAGCATGGTTTCACCAGGGGGAGGTCATGTCAGACCAACCTCATTGAATTTTTTGGCTGGGTGACTAGGGAGGTGGATCGGGGAGGGCAGTGGACATGGCCTATCTGGACTTCAGCAAGGCCTTTGACACTGTGCCACATAGAAGACTATTACACAAACTGGGAATATGGGTGTGGGCAGGACAGTAGTGTGGTGGGTAGTAACTGGCTGGGTGGCAGGACACAGAGGGTGGTGGTAAATGGCTGTCACTCCACAGAGGGAAGAGTGACCAGTGAGGTACCACAGGATCAGTGCTGGGACCGGTCCTATTCGACATCTTCATCAGTGACATTGCGCAGGACCCAGAAGGCAGAATTTCGCTGTTCGCTGATGACACAAAGCTCTGTAACAGAGTAGACACATCAGAGGGTGTAGACAGAATGAGAAGCGACCTGCAGAAACTTGAAGAATGGTCAGGGTTTGGCAGTTGAAATTCAATGCAAAGAAGTGCAAGATAATGCATATGGGGCACAAAAACCCTGGCACAATATATCAGTTGGGGGTGAGGATATAGCATGCACCAAGCAGGAAAGGGATCTTGGGGTTATCATCTCTGATGACCTCAAGGTAGGGAAACAGTGTGACAAGGCAGCAGGTAAAAGCAAATAGGATGCTGGGATGTATAGGCAGGGCATCACCAGCAGGAAAAGGGAGGTCATAATTCGCTATACAAGACACTAGTGAGGCCCCACCTGGAGTACAGTGTGCAGTTCTGGAGACCATACCTATGTAAGGACATAGACAGGGTAGAGAAGGTTCAGAGGAGGGCAACAAAGATGGTGCATGGATTGCATCACAAGTCCTATGAAGACAGGTTGAAGGAACTGAACATGTACTCCCTGGAGTAGAGGAGGAGAGAGGGGATATGATAGAGACATGCAAGTATCTTAGGGAGGAACAGGTGCAGGAAAACATTATTTTTAAGCGAAAAAGATGTTCCAGGACTAGAGGGCATGGAATGAAGTTGGAGGAGGACGATTCAGAGGAAACATGAGAAAATTTCTTCACAGAACGGGTGGTGGACAAGTGGAACACCCTGCCAGAGGAAGTGGTGGGGGCTGAAACAGTCACGGATTTAAGAATGCATGGGATAGACATAAAGGAATTCTGGAGGTCAGGGGTAAGGGGCAACAGACTTCTAGGAAAACAAACTGAACTTACAAGCTCAAATGGGCAGACTGGGTGGGCCATAGGCCCTTATCTGCCGACACTGTCTATGTATCTATGTATCTATGTATAATAATGGGGCTTCTTTTTTTCCCATATGGTAATCCAGTTATAATTTGCAGCTATAACCAGCAGGTTATAACGGTAGTCGCGAACTGGGTTTCCCTAAGAGTCCATGCACACACTCAAGCTGTAAATGATTGAAAACTAAAAGTGGCAGTCGGCACTTACTCCCAGCCCGTACTGAGCTCAGGGTGTGGCCTGTTCCATGCGGCTTGGAGAGGCGGCTGTGGTGAAAAAAATGAGTTCAGCAATTATATTAAATAAAGCCTGGGGGAACTGTCTACAACTCAAATTTTATGAACACCCTCGAAGTGGGATGCTATAAACCCCTTGAGCTTTGCTCTCAGACTTTATGTAGCATCCCACATTTTGGGTGTGCATGAAATTCTCATTATACACACTCCCTCGGGCACTATTTTATATTTTCTACACCTTAGAGTTGTGTGATACTCATGAAGCCCGAGAGCAAACCTCAAGGGGTTTATACAAGCATCACACACCAACAGTGTGAATAAAATTCAAGTTTAAGCACATTACCCCAGGTATTATTTGATGTTATTCTTGAGCAATGTTTTTGGCCCAAGGATCCTATTAGTGTTAAAACATATACAATATATTTATTTAATTTAATTTAAAATCAAAGTTTATTTATTTTAACTGCAGTCTTGCTTGTGGCTCCAACCCCTTTCTCACCCAGCTCGGCCTGCACGTTCCATTTCCGCAGCTCCTTCCCATGTCAGCTGTCTGGGTCTTCCTTTGGCAACACCCCCCAACTAAGTAAAATGAACTAGACTGAATAAAGAAAGAGAAAGCAGCCATGGGTAACAAACTTCCTCTTACAAGGTAATAGTGAAGTTAACTTTGGTGAGGATTTTAATCAGTGATTTAAAATGGGAAATGTGTGTGCTGTTTATGCATGAAGAAATCTGCAGTCTCAAGGTGAACAGTGCTGTGATGAATAAGTGCCATTATAACTGGCATACAATAGGGTTACAAAGCCACAAAAGGAGGGAAATGTGGCATTAGGGATTTTATAAACCTAACGTCCTCCCCAGCCCCTTCCCTCTTGACCCAAGGCCAAGCTACAGGTCTGGGGCAGTGCCCCGTAAGTCAGCTGCTTCAAGCAACAGGTCTGGGGTCCTGCGTAAAGACAATTATGAGTAATCTTGTGCTTAGACACCCAAGCAGGGTTAGTTATGAATAGTGTTGTGCCAAAGGAATTACTGTGAAAGTCAGAATGCACTTTGGTAACTTCTGCGAAATTCTGACTTAAAATGGTGAAATGAGTGTATGAATTGCGGAATAACACATTAAACTGCAGAAAGAAATTTCACAGGAGTGATCACTGAACTGTGAAATTATTTATTTATTTAAAAAAGTTTTACCAGGAAAGACATACTGAGCTATAAAGCTTGTTTCCAGATGCGTCCTGGGGGAAGGGGCCAAGGGAGGTACAACAATAAAAAAGAACTGTAATGCAATTATACACAATATGTACAGTAATGTGTAATGACAAGGCAAAATGAATGACTGATGTATTAAACTGCCATTGCGCAGTTCATGTGTATCATTCTGCAAATCAACCAGGAAAATTCAAAGAATGGGGTGAAAATTTGGCAAACACATTAGGAGGATTCAGATTTTGACAATGTTGCAGTTTCAGAACTTTTCAAAAAATTTAAGAAATGTTGCAAAATGTTCATGAATTGGGAATCAGAAGTTTTTGCCAGGTACTAGTTGTGAGTGTTCCTGCTGATCCGTTGTGAAGCTGCAGACTTGTGGGGCACAGCTCTGGGCCTATAGCTTGAAGTAGGAGACCAATGGTGAATGTACAATACAATATAACTGGCACATACCATCCTCTCACCTCCAGGCCAGCTGCCAAATGACACTTTACAATTGTTTGCATAATGTAACAGCTGTTTCTACATGCGGTGGATCATAAATTGCATTCAGAGGTCATCTATGGTGCTGAAAGGATGGTACGTGCTGGTCACTGAATGAGAGTGTTGGTGGGGGGTGCGGGTTGCATTGTATGGGGGAACTATGGTTATTATAATAAAAGTATGGAATCTAAACTCAGGATCAAATGTAGTTGCATCACGGTAGTAGCAGAATTTGAATAGGTATCAGGTCGAGATTGGAGGGGTCTCTGTGTGGGTCACTGCATGCAATTTCTTATGGTTATCTATTCTTTCCGCTTTTAGTTTTCAGTGGCTGGGTACCGGGTGGCCAACTGTTCTGTCACTCTTTTTTAATTTATTTATTTATTTATTGAAGGTATCGGAATTACAAACCTTTGAGTCAAAGACTCATTTCCAAAGGCTCCACATCAAGCAACAATAACAGAACGCTGGGTACAACATTTATGCAAGGTACAGAGAGTGAAAAGCACAGTTACATAGATACAATACAGTAGAGTCTTACAGAGATGTGGCCTATACATGCTGGTAGCTAAGCAGGTCCCTGTAAACATGAGGACTAGTTATTGTTAAAGGCAACAAAGCAGTCTGATAATTTAGACTCTGTCAAAACATATCAATCATATAGTTAAGAAATACTGATAGCGCACTGTGGCTTGGGCACAGGTTGGTAAGCAGTAGAGTAGTCCGGTTATGGGCAGGTGCGTGAGCGGGAAGCAAGGAGGTGGCTCCTGAGGGCCGCTTTGAAGGGACCCAGCTTGGGGAAGCTAGTGACTGAGGGAGGGAGGGCATTGTAAAGGGTAGGGACCCTGACCAGAAAAGATCTCTGCGTCAGAATCATCCTGACCCTTGGGACTATCATAGACGCAGTGTTAGCGCTGAGGGTGTTTTCTGTGGGTGCTTTGGTATTTAGGGATGCCGAGTCTCCAGGAAGTATTAGATCTAAGAGGGATTTTTTGATCATGAGGCAGGCCTGCTACTGGAGCCTGTCATCAAAGTTGAAGATCTGGGTAAGGGAGTAGAGGGTACAAGTGTGCATTGTCCATCCCACACTGGACAGGAGCCTGCAGGCTTTGTTAATAACTATTTTAATTTTGTTGGTAGCCATGGCATCTGCAGCACTATAGATCAGTAGACTGTAGTTGATCAAGGACATGACAGATAAGGTAATGGCTAACCTCAATGCTTCAGGGGGTAGGCAGTCCTTGTGTCGAAAGAGGAGGCTGATGAGGGTGTTGGCTGCAGATGCGAGTGTGGAGATGTGGGCATGGAAGGTGAGGGCAGGATTGAAGGTAACCCCTAGATATTTGTAGGACTAGACCTGTTCTAGGGGGTGGAGTGAACCAGAGACGATTTGGAGGGGTGAATTCTTTAGTTTGCACTGATGGTGAGCGAATAGTAAGGTCTTTGTTTTTTTCAGATTAATGACCAGCCTATTCACATTGAACCAATGTTCAGACAAGCTGAAGGAGTGCTGGAGCGAGTCCTGCAGGCTGGTCGGTTAAAGTGGGAGGTGCAGATGATGGCGTCATTGGGGTACAGTAAGATTTTCATGGGGCAGGCTGAGGGGAGGGCGTTGAGAAAGAGACTAAAGAGTAACGGCCCCAGGATGGAGTCCTGGGGCACTCCTGAGCATTCTGGGTGGGAAGGGGATAGTGTGGTGCTGATTCTAGCACACTGCAACCATGATGACAGGTAGCTGGAAAGTCAGTCAAGGGGCCCTTGGGAGAAACCCATATTAAAGAGACTGTCCAGCAGGAGGGGGTGGTTGACCATGTTAAAGGCCTTAGACAGGTCTATAAGCACGGCTCCTGCTAGTTGTCCCTTATCAAGTGTGGCGTGGATATAGGTTGAAAATTCCAGGAGGGCTATACTGGTGCTATGCCCAGCATGGAAATCATGCTGCTGACTGCAGAGCAGATTATGAGTGTCTAGGTAGGCTGTGAGCTGATCAGCCACCACCTTTTCTAGGGCTTTGGAGAGAGAGACAGAGGGAGGAGGATTAAAATTGGATGGTAGTTACCCATGGATAGGTGGTCCCCCCTTTGTGGATGGGCATCACTACTGCATTTTTCCACATTTTGGAAACTGACCAAGGCAGAGGGAGTGATTCAAGAGGCCAGTAAGGAGGAGGAGCAATACGGAGTAGTTGTGTGTCCAGCAGGTCATTTAGGGGGCTGGAACCTTTCAGGGACTTGGCTAGGTGTGGTTCTGCTTCCTGAGGGGTGATTGTCCTTAGATAGAAAGTTGGGCATGAGATCTGGGGGTTCTGAAGTAGAGATGGGGCTGCAGAAGTTGTGGGGGAGTGTCACGCTCAGGTCAGTGAAGCTGGTGTTGAGGGCATCCACAATTTCCTTTGGGTCTGTGGAGACTGAACCGTTTATTGTTATCTGTGAGGGGGGTGGCAACCGTGATTTGCCATTAAGTGTTTTATGTTATCCCAAATTTTTCAGGAAGACCCCCAGGAGGAGGTAAGCTGGGCCCTGAAGTGTTCAGCTTTAGGCTGACAAATGGCCCAGGTGCATTTATTCTGTTCTGCTCTATAGGCCTGTCTATCGGCAGGCTTTGCAGATTCCCTTGCAATATATCACAGGTCATCTCTGTATTTTAGTTGCTGGACGAGAGAAGGAGTTATTCAGGGTGCATTTTGCTGCTTGCAATGGGTCTTTTTTTGAGGGGCAAAGGTGTCAGACTGGGGTAAAGGAGCTGTGCAAGTAGTCTAGAGATGAGTCCATGCTGGTGGCCTGATATATCAGAGACCAGTCCCAGCGGGCAAGGTGTTCCTTGAATTTGGCAAGGTTCCCCATGTGGAGGATGCGCCAGAGTGTGGTGGTTGGAGCTGGGCAGGCTACTTGCCTGACCAGGTGCAGACAACTGGAGAGTGGTCACTTAGGGAGTCTGGAAGGACAGTTGTGTCCTTTATTCTATGGGGCCGATTGGAGATTATGACATCCAGTAAGGTGTGTTTGCCTGTGGTGGGGTTGTGTCCAGTGGGCTGAGTCACCAGCTGGTGTAGGTCTAGTGCTGTGAGTGCATCCTTGGAGGCAGTGGTTGCATTGAAGGGCCAATTTAGGTTGAGGTCCCCCAGGATGATATGTTCAGATTTATATGGCAGGCTGCTGATGTATTTGGTAAGGGAGTGGAATGCATGGGACTGCTTGCGCGGAGGGATGTATGCCACTGTGATTATACAGTGATTATTCTGTGATATGCAGAATTCTAGCTGTAGGGTGCCATTTAGTTTTTATGCTAATGCACATTCTCTTTATCTCTTTCCACCATTGTATCTGCCTTTGCCCATTGCATATATTTATTTTTAAGTAACCAATAAATCCTGTTTAGCATATCTGCAATACTGCCAACCACCTTCCAGGTCTCTAAATACGTAATCACAAACTCATCTTTGACTAGCACACGCTCTCCTTTCAAATCCATGGCCAGCAGCTGAGTGTAGCTCTCAATCAGATGTATACTGTAACAGAGGTGTAGGAGATAGATAGATAGATAGATAGATAGATAGATAGATAGATAGATAGATAGATAGATAGATACAGTAGATAGATAGTGTTATTCAGTGACTGGCACTAGAGTGGAGAATATATGCCAGTCGTGGAATGGAACTGGGGCAGGCGTGGATGGTGGTGTTGTACAGAGATAATCATATGCTGTCATACATAGTGCTGGATTTGAACTCATGGCCAAGTGTCATTTGATGATGGCAGTGACTGGATTAGGTGACAGATCTGTGGTCGATGTTGGTTTGTGAGACTTGCTGTGTGTGCTTCTTTGCATCTTATTGTATATGTGTATTATACATGTGTACTTCTCTTTTATATGTAAGTTTTCAATCAATTATCTTTACAGTATATTATTACATTTGATATGCAAATGTTTAGAAGTCTGATGCTATTTCTATCTTTTTTATTCTACTGCTTTTTTATTTTCTCATTTAAAAAAATTATCTGCCATTCATCATTTTTCCTATATCTCCTTCCTCATAAATATCCCCAACTTCCCATCACTATATCATATTAGCAAGCATATTCCTGAAACAAAGACATCAGTTATTATAATTTTTTGTAGTTAAATATCTGAAGGTCTGCACATATCTGATTTAAAGTTTACATTACCATGCATATTTGACAGCGCAATTCATCAGCAGATACACTACGGTGTATCAAAATGCCAAAGCCAGACACCCAGGAGCCCAAAAATTATATCCCAACAGTCGGTATCCTGACAGTCGGAAACTGCTTGCGGTGAAGTTTTTTTCTATGTTTGGGGGGCTTTGCCCCCTGCACCCCCTTATTTTTGATTACCAACTCCACCGTAAGCAATTCCCAACTGTTGGGATACCGACGGTCGGGATATAATTTTTGGGCTCCTGGGTGTTGGGCTTTGGCATTTCAGGATACCATAATACTCCCTCATCAGCAGGTCATAGAGCTGAGCAGGGGATCTGTGCAGATCTCCTAAGATTCAGCTACTAAAAATTATTATGCAGATAAATTTGTTAAAGGAGATGATAATAAAAAGTAGTAGAATAAAAGAAATGTAGAAAATAGCACCAGACATCTAACAGTTTGCATATAAATATAATGATATACAATAGATATAGATATAGATATAGATATAGATAGATATAGATATAGACACTCAGTCCTGACATATATAATAAAGAGAAGGAAGTAAACACATAAAATATGATGTAAAGAAGCTAACACTCTACCCCAAAGCTCATCGGTCACACATATGTCACCTAATCCAGCCCCTACCATCATCGCATCATACTTTGACCACGAGACCGAATCCAGCACTGGACACGGAGGGATAGTTCTATTCCACGACCGCCATATCTTCACCACTCAACAGTCAGTCACGGAATTTATATATCTGTTACAGTATGCATGTGATTGAGAACTGACATTCAGTGGCCAGCTCTGGATTTGAGAGGAGAGTATGTGCCAGTCAATGACAATTTTGTGATTAGACATTTAGATAGAGGTATCATTCTTTAAGGAAGATGGTTGTCAGTATTACAGATATGTTGAATAAGATTTATTGGATACTTAATAATAATGAATGGGGATGACCCATGATGCTGCACTCTCCTGTGCTTCCAACTGCAGCACACATCAGGGGATTGATCTAAGACAGCTGTCCTCCTTTAGTCACAGATCACTGGAGGGGGAGAGACAGCGAAAGAGACAGACAGGGAAGGAACAGACTTTTTTTTTTCCTTATATGCTCTTGCCCATCCCAGACACGTCTGCAACATTTTTTTTAATAACACCTCTGTTATTGGTTAAACTTGATCATCATGTTCATGCCCATTTTTTGCTTACATTTGTTACTAAAGAGGTGTTGTATTCACAATAATGCAACAACTATAAAAAAAAAAACAGTACAACCCCCACAGGGCATCAACATTTTACATTGCACTGATACTTTTTCAAGTCTTGGAAAAGTGTCAGTGCAACGTGAAATGCTGAGGCTTTGTAGGGATGATGTAACACAATGTGCTCGGGAAGGGGGGGCATGGAAGTCCACACGATACACACTACTGCGGGACAAACTGAACCAGAGACAGGCAAAAGTGCTCTTGTAGGACAGTGACACCAACACAGAAAGACAGAGACAGATGATTGCATCAACCCTCCTCATCCTGCTCTCTCTCTCTCTCTCTCTCTCTCTCTCTCTCTCTCTCTCTAGGTCTCTCTCTGTCACTGTCAGACAACAAGCAGCTGCTGACAGGGGAATGTAGTTTGCAATACAGAGCAAAAGAGAGAGAGAGAGTCCTCTTTCACACAAATTAACTATTCTGTTAGTCTTTGGGTTTGCTTCAGAGATAACAAAATGTCTACCAAAGAAAGGAAATGAACTCCAGTTTCCTGAAGGAGATACACTTACTTGAAAAGAGAGCGAGACAGAGAGAGAGAAAGTGTGTGCGTGTGTGTGTGTGTGTATCACCATCCAACAGATTCTATCTATACTCCGTAAGTGCAGTTTGCACTTCTTATAGATGTATTTCTCTGAAATATTAACCTTTTACTGTTTATGGGAGCGGAGATAAACAAAAGAAATGGGTGTTTGAACAGTAAAACTTTGGGAACTGCTTCTTCCATGGATCTCTTTACTAAGCTGTTCAGAAGCCTGACATATATACGCAATGAACTTTGCAAAGTCATTTTTGTTCTCATTCTCTTTTTTTAACAATGTTTTTGATCTTGGAACAAACCTTTGGTGAAAAAGTGCTTTTATGTTAAAGCTGCGTCTCAGGGAAGGTGGAAGGCAGTCAATCGATCCGTCTCTAAAGTAGACAATCTGTTTGTCAATAATTGTGACGTGATGAAGCCAGACTCCAGATGTGTCGTTTAAGATAAAAAAAAAAGTGCAGTTTAAGATTTTTATTTTCAGTTTTTTAAGAGCAGAGCTTTTTTTTCTGTTAAAGCGCCAAGTGTTTCCAGGCAGAGTCATCTTGTTTTCACACTCCAGCATGTTGTTGATTCGGAAAAAATTCGGAGTCCTTTTTCTCAAGTGATTATAAAAAGGACTGCAGGACTCCACCCACTGCAGCCTTAAAAATTAAAGAAGTAGTTTTTGAAGATCCAGACTGGGCCAGAGCCCTTTATGGGAGCAATATCCAGTTACCTACAGAAATGGGTTCAGAGTTTGAAGAAGATGATGCCAACCTGACTGAGTATGATCATATGATTCCAGAACAGTAATGAGATAAATGAATAATACCTGAATATTACCTCATGTGCCTCTAACAAAAATGTATCTTTAATTCTAGCCAGCAATTTAATTTGAATCGAGGAGGATTTTTTTTTCCTTAAAGCTAATTTTAAATGCTTGGACTAAAGGCTGATGTGATTTCTATTCATGTATTCTTCAAGTAGGGATGGCTAAACATTAAACTAAGCCAAAAGTTTTTTGTTTTGTTTTTGTAATTTCTTACTAGCTCTAGATATACAGTAATTCTATTAGAATTTAGGATGTTCAGTTCAGACCTCCCAAACTAGTGAATATTTGTTTGTACTTTATTTCTGTATAATTGCAGTGTACCTGTATCAGAAAGTATATTTATCTATGAAAACTGATGTATATAATGTTTCACTCTATAATAAAAACTAAAGTTATTTTATTTGTATTTTTTATTTATTTATTCTAGGTTTACAAGTACCTTTGAGTCAAAGGCTCTTTTACAATGGTTCCTTGTCAGAGCCAGGACAATACATTAGTACAAATAATGGAGCATGGGCAATGTACAGTACAGCAAATACAGATGGTGCAGAAAGTTAGATTAACATACAGTTGCATAGTAATATTTCTATTACATAGAGCTTGCCAGTGGCAGTTGTCAACATGAGCAGAAGTATAGGGGAGTGGGGTGAGGTGGAGAGAAGGTGGGGTGGGAAAGGGAAGGGTGAGGGAGTGGACAGAGGAGAGTGGTGTAGGGAGGGAGGGACACCTCAGAGGACTGTATGACTGTGTAGATGGGCCAGGCTAGAAATGACAGTCACAGGTGCTAGAGGCAGAGAGATGGGACCAGAGCTTAGCTTTAAATAGACCTAGCTTGGCAGTCATGGAGATCTCAGGACAACGGCAATTCCATCAGTATGGGCCCCTGTAGGCGAATGAGCATTGGCCCAAGGAGGTTTTGTGGTGCAGAACTTGCAGGCGATGAAACTCCAGACCTCTTGTGTGGTGGGGGTTACTGCTAGGGCAGAGTAGAGATAGAACCCCCGGGGGGAGCCAGGCTCATGGTGATCTTCTTAGACATGGTGCAGGTTAAATGTTTTATGCAATTTGGTAGTTGTAGCCCACCTGTTTGAGCATAGAGGTCACAAGTGTGTGTTAGGCGGTGAGAACCAGTGATCAAGCAACAGTTATAAAAGAAAAAGAAAAAAGAATTAAGAGAGCTCTACCTTAAATGACATGGGTGCTTCCTAATGCATTGCCACTTTAACTGTGACTTGTCCCTTTAACTGTAGAAAGCATGATGGGCCTATTACTGGGCTACTCACTTGAAAGTACTGGTTCTTTGGCATAAAATGTGCTGGGCGCTTTTTGTGCTAAGGGTAAGCACTCAGCATGTTCTGGTTGGTCTTTTTATAGCGTTTTAAATAAACAAAAATCAGCACTTTACTGGTTGCCCTTTTGTGCTTTAATTGGGACTGGGTTGCTGGGTGCAGGAATGGTTTTCCTTGTTGCCTGTGTTTCTGTTTTTGTTCTCCCCTAGTACTAGCATCTACAGGCGCAATCAGTTTTCTCTGTATTGTACAACCACAGAAGCTTCAGCTGGGCCTTGAGGCATGGAAGTGACCCAGTGAGTGGTGAGCTTGTTGGAAGAGGAGTTTTTTTGTTATTGGTCAGTGGGCGGGCAGGCTTGATGGCAGCAGGTGGGAGATTTGTTTTCAGGCAGTGTGACCAGAATGCTTCATGGCAGCAGGAGATTCTTCCAGTTCCTAGACTATGTTTGCTATTCTTGGTAAAGTCTGTGATGTGTTCCCTTAAAGTATACATGAGATTAAAAAAAAACCTTAGAACTTGGATTTTAGGAAGAGTTATCTTTTGTGAAAATATAACTTTTTTTCTTTCTAGTAATACTGAGGTTGTAATATTATGATAAATTGCAAAATCTGTGATGTTCCTAAACTTGATTTCATTTTCTGATAATTTGCCTTAGCTGTTCACTCATACAGTGACTTAAGTGAATTTTGTTTTTTAAGTGAATATGGTAAATTCTCTATAGTCAGCTGTAGCTTTATTGTTATTTTAATCTTTAATCATGAGTTCCTTTCTTGATTGCATATAACATGACTCTGTTAACTAAAATATTATCTAATTTAATTATTTTATATAGGATCTCCTTTGCAACTGAATTTGTGGACTTTATTTTAATAAAATATGGACTGCATGTAAGTAATTTCATATTTAAGATTTACATTTTTCTATTAGAAACTGTACACAGATTTGTAAGCTAGAATAGATTCTTTTTAATAAATAATTATAAAGATTTACTTGACTTTTTCATGTTTCATGTTTCCAACTTGTATGTAAATGCACAATGACCAAGTCTCATTTCAGGTGCTATAACCTGTTTCAATTATTTATTTTCTCTGAAAATCCAATAAATAAATAATTTAAAAAAGAAGACAGCCTAACAAGACATCTGAGTTTACTTTAAAAAAAAATACTTGCATTTAGTATTTTTTTTTATTTATTTAGATCTCAGATTACAAATACCTTTGAGCTTAGAGCTCTTTTACAAAGGTTCCACATCAGCAGCATAATACAATAGGTTAACAGAACAAAAAGTATGGCAAAACAGTATTCATAGAGAAAGGAGATCAACAAGTTTACAGACTAAATAGGGCATGGTAAAATAATTGTAAATAAGAAAAGAAAGCAATAGTTGACATTCACAGTGAATTAAAGAATAGAAATGAGTAACACTAAGCAGTTTCATGCACAGGAATGCATACAGTAAATTGAAAATCAGCCAAAACAAGCTTTGTCAGTTACTGGTAAAATCATAAGGAAAGTTGAAATCAGCCAACAGGCCTTGTCAGGACAGACAGGGAGGGGCATTAGGTAGAGGGGAGGAAAGGTGAAGGGGGTAGGGTAGCGGGGGCAGATGTCAGAGATGGTGCTAAGGAGAATTAACAGTAATCAAGTGCTAGGGTTTTAGAGTGCCAAAAAGGGTTTAGTAGAAACAGTCACAGGAGTGAGTGGCAGAGAGTAGTTGCTGTAGCTTGGATTTAAAAGGGCCCAATTTGGATTCATCGGAGATGTCACAGTTGAGGGCATTCATTCAAAGAGGGGCTCTGTAGGTAAATGATCTTTGTCCCTGGGAGGTGCGGCAATGAGGGACCAGAAAGAACTGGGATTCAGAGCCATGGGTATGGTGGGTATTAAAAGAGGGTCTAAGAAGTCCTTGAATTCCAGGTGATAGGAGGGCTAGGGTTATTTTCTTGGCCATCAGGCATGTTTGATATTTGATGCGATCTTTGAGCTGGAACCAACCATTTTGGGCATAGAGGTTGCAAGAGTGGGTGAGATGGTGGGCTCCTGAGATGAGGTGACACGCCTTGTTTAGAGCAGTGGAAATGCACCAGAGGGCAGCTGCAGTGGCAGATCCATAGATTATCAATATATAGTTAATAATGGAGGTAACACAGCTCTGTACATCAACCTTAAGGCTTCTGGTGTAACGGAGTTCCTGTGTCTGTAGAGGAGGCCGATGCGAGTATTGACTGCTTAGGCAATGTTGTCAATATGCACCCCATAAGATAAGCTGCTGTTGATGGTGACGCCAAGATACTTAAAATATTGTACCTACTCAAGAGCGGTCCCAAGGCAGTTAGAGATAGCCAGGGGCTGATGCCTGTTTTTATTGTGGGAGCTGCTGAAGAGCATGAGCTTAGTTTTTTTTTATAGTTTATCACCAGTTTGTGATCACTGAACCATTTCTCTACTGATGCAAATCTGAGTTGCAGCTGGCTTTCAAGCGGCGTGGGGTCTGTGTGACTTGTGTAGATAACAGCATCATCCTTGTATAGTAGGATTTTTTCAGGGCAGGATCTTAGGAGATTGTTTAAGAAGAGACTAAATAGTAAATGTCCCAGGATGAACATTTGTGGGACACCTGAGTGAACTTGTTTAGAGTCCGAGACAACATTGGCAATTTAGACTCATTGAATGTGGTTCTCCAGATAACTTTAAAATTAGGCATTAGAGTCGGAGGAAATTCCAACATTGCTTAGCTGTTCCAGTAGTAGGGGGTGATGGACCATGCCAAACGCTGTTGTCAGGTTGATAAATGTGGCCCCAACAACCTGTCCATGGTCCAGAGATTTGTGTATGAAACCAGTGAATTCCATGAGAGCTGTGGAGGTGCTGTGTCCTTTTCTGAATCCATGTTGTTGGGTACATTATTTTAATTAGAAAATATATATTAATATTAATAGTGCAAATATTCATGATTGCTTTACAAAACATCAAGAAGGACTTTAATGAGCTCAGCACACGTATACTAGATAGAACATGCTCTTGGTAAGACATGACAGAAAAGCAATGAGATAAAAATAGTCAAGAACAGGACCAAAAAAAAAAAAATAGAAAAACACATCAGTTTTAGGGGGTTGTGAATTACTTGGGGAACTGTAAAAATGGTAGTGAAAATTAATTTACTCTTTTACAAACTAAATATTTAAAGCAGCAAAATATGAATGCCAGTCTAGAACATCATAGAAAAAACTGCATTCATTTTTACTGTATTTAAGGTCCTGTCTGAACCTGTTCAAAATATTAAAGGACACCTAAACCATTTTTTTCTGGGGTCACTATTTAAAAAATCTGAAATTATAGAGAGTTAGAAGAGGCACTGACATTTTATTTATTGAGAAATCAGAATTACAAACCTTTGAGTTGGAGACTCCTTTTTCAAATGCTCCACATCATGGAAGTACAAAACAAAAGAAATGGACAATACATTGAAAGGTATTTCATCTAACTGTGGAGGGTAAAACAACCCAGAGTCAAGTATGGTACAAAGGTAATGAGCAATACATTGAAAGGTATTCCATCTGAATGCAGAGGGTAAAACATCCCAGAGTCAAGTATGGTACAAAGCTTTCAAGCAAATTAAGCTACTGCTTACATTCAGATTTCAAGGATTATACAAGGTTTCCTAAGCCAATAAAACAGACACTTAAGATAAACACACAATACATCAGAAGAATCAATCAGAGTAGAGGGAGAGGAGAGAGGAGGGAGGGGTGCAGAAAGCATAGAGATTTGGCTTGGCACAACAATAAAAGAGGAGTGACTATGCGACTGGACAGCTCAGGAGCAGTCACAGGTACTGGCGGTGAGTAGTTGCCCTCTGAGTTTGAGTTTGAAAGGACCAAGGTTCTGGACAGATGAGGTATCGGGGGCAGATCATTTAGCCAGAGTGGAGCCTATAGTGGAAGTCACGTTGCCCCAGGGACGTTCTGCAGAACGGCACAAGCAATGTGGCTACGGCTGAGCCTCTAGTATTCCTTGTGACATTTAACACTATACTACTCCTTACCCAGTCCATGGCAATTTTAAGTGTTTTCATCATGTTTTAAAAAAGTAAACAAACTTCCCCTTGAAATGTGATGACATCATTGAAGAGAGACCAATACATAAGAGCCATAGAACCCATATGTGCCGGCCCATTTCTGATCATATTGCATAACGTATAAAGCACACCAACGTGCTAATTAGCACTTAATGCAAGCATCAGACTTTGATACATGTGTTAAGTGCTATTTAGCATGTTGGTGTGCTTTATAAGTTATGCATTATGATCAAAAATGGGCTAGCACATAGGGCTTCCATGGCTTCTAAGTATCTGTCTCTCTTCAGTGATGCCATCACATTTCATGACAATGCCATCTTATGGCTGGATCATGGTATGGGTTTCCAAAGCAGGGGGTTTTGTTCTCTTTGTTTAAACATGACAAAAACACTTAAAATTGCAATGGGCAAGGTAAGGAGTACCATAATGTAAAATGTCAACTCCTATTCTAGCTCTCTACAATTTCAGTTTTTTTTAAATAGCAACCCCAGAAAAAAAATGGTTTAGGTGTCCCATGTCATGTACGGCCCTGCACAAAGAAAGGAATTAAGTTCTACTTCACACACCCCTGCCAAAGCATACTTCACTGAGAGGGTGGTGGGCCCCTGAAATAAGCTACCAGAGGGGGTGGTAAGGCAAAAATGGGGGGGTTCAAGAGGGCATGGGATAACTACATGGGTTTAAAAAACAGAGGGAAGGCTAGGTACCCTGATGGGAAAAAAGGGGACTGGAATCTACAGCATGGGGGCACAGAAGTGGGGTGTAGGGTGGTAGGGCTAGGGCTACCGATGGGGAAGGGGCCAATGGCAGACTAAATGGGCTGATGGGATCCTTTTCTGATGACAAATTTCTATGTTTCTATGTTACAACTCTACTTTCTCAAAAAAAAAGGAACCCAATTTCCAAAAAAATGATGTTAATGTATATATTAGTTACAAAGCCGCAAAAGGAGGGATGTGATTATTACAGTTTTTCTGAACAGCACCTCGTTTGTGGCAGGAAAGGGGAATGGAGAGCAGCGGCAGTGAGGACAGCTGAACTGGGAGGCAGAGGTGATCAGAGGTTCGTTTTACAGCTGACAAAGTAAGCTGATTGTTTTTTCTTGCAGGACCCAGGACCCGGAAGCTAAGGGAGGAGCCTTTTTTATACCGGAGAAAGGACAAATTAGATGGAAGCGAATAAGCATCAGGTGGGAAAGCGTGCTAATTTTAACAAAGGAACAGGGCTTTATAGCATTCCACTGTTGAGCGAGAGCAACTAACAAAACTTCTTTCCACAGGGACAGGGGAAGTTGAATGAGTTGGGGACACAGACACTCAGTTGTGAGACTGTGAGGGGAATTGTTTTCAGAAGTTTTACACTTTTAAGGATTTGTGGTATTGTGTTGTGTAACCCCTATGTGGCACTATTCCAAGGGCTACTACCCCTGCCTGCTTGGCTAGTAGCAGGTTAAGGGGCCTGAGTTCTGAAACGGGTGCCTCCACCCGGAGATCAGGGTTGGTAGTGGTCAAGCTAACCTGGGCACAGCCCTCCGGGACATTGTAACCCCTCTCTTTCCCCTCTAGTGGCCTGAACACGTACAATAATCACTTTTACAATACCCCTGGTACACCACACAAGTATCCACACTGTTTGCACTTACCACCAGGGCTGGTTCTTCTGGCTCGACCCTGGGAACCCCCTGTAAAACAAGGTTATGCACAGCAAATAGCAACAGTACAGTACTTTGAGCACAAACTGGAACCAAAGTCAGATTACATGCAGAAAAAGTTAGATCTGATTTAGTCAGGGGACTTGAACAAGGGAGGGGCAAAATCAGGTTAATTAGCTTAAAGGTTACATCAATCAAGCAGTTATGCATGCACTTTGAGTTCCCCCACACAGTCCAGCTCTGGGTACCCAAGTGGAGAAGAGATGGGCTAGCCAGGACCAATGCCCGGGGTTGCAGCTGATTGGGGCCCTGTGATGAAAAACACAACATGCACAGTACACAATATTTGTAACCTGGAGCCAGAGGGCTCAGTTCGTAAAGGAAATGAAACAACAAGACAATCAGATGACACACTCAGATTAAGCTGTTGTTGCAGGGAGCTACCCTGGTATTTACTCATGATACCCAAGACTGGACACAGGCTGGATGAAAATTGAAACTGCGGGTGGTTGATCTGGAATGCCAGGAGAAGCAGGGCCCACATGAGTCGCAGAGGCGTCATTCCTGTTCAAGCGTGGAGCAGGGTGCTGAACCCCAGGCAGGTCTCTCGTCAATGGCTTCTCTGTGCAGTGGGTAGTCTGGCTGGGCCAGTCTGGCAAGGTCCAGACCGCATGGAGACAAATTCGGATGCAGTCCATTTTGGGCTGGATACAGCTTCCAGCAAGAAGAAGAAGAAGAATCAGCATTTATATAGCGCTTTTCATACACAGTATCCCAAAGCGCTTTACAAGCAATGCTAGACTGGTAGTGAAGGGACTGAATGTGTGGTGGCGGCCATATCGCGCATCATCACCCACACACAGCCTGGATAATTGCATGAACCAGTTTATGGGAAGGGGAATGTTGGCCAGGACACCGGGAATGTTCTCTGCTCTTTGCAAAGAGTGCCTTGGGTTCTTTTACTTCCAATTGGACACCCACTAGGACAACACCAGGATGGGCAGAAGAGACCTCGACTTAATGTCTCATCCGAAGGATGGCACACCCCAGCAGTACAGCACCCCCCAATACTGCACTCGGATGCCAGCGATTTTTAGGTGCAAGTCCAATCCCAGTGTGGGACGAGAACCCATGACCTTCTGGTCCAGAGGCGGATGTGCTACCAGCTGAGCCACACTGACAAGCAAAACACAGTTTACACAGTGGGGGACTAACTCACAACCCACTAGCAGCTCATAGCACATTTACATCTAAGGGAATTCTACTGTACCAGGCAAAGTGCTCCCCGGTCACAATTGTCAAGTCTCTGCACATACGGGGAGCTTAGGGGTAGCTGGAACTCCTGACAGGCCGATCGCATTCAGCAAAATCTTCAGTCTTCTTCAGGTTGAGCCTGGCACACTTCAGTAGCTTAATTTAGTCTCACGAAACTTGGATTTAGTCCAAAATAATTCTCTTCTCTCCCTCTCAGGAGCAGCACACCGACATGCAGGCCAAAAACTTAGCCTTTTCAGAGTTCTCCCATGCGAATCCACTCAGGATTGCTGCTCAGAATCACTTCAGCTCCTTCTTGTTCAACTTCCAGCTTAGATCTAACTGAAAACTGCAAGTAGCCCAGGACTTCCCCAAGATCCAAAAGATTTGGTTGGCTGATTTGGCTGTCAGTCAAAGCAAGAACTCCCCTTCAGTTGCAAAAAAAAGTGCAAAAAGTTCAAACTACAGTTCCTACAGATTTTGAATTCAGACAGCTCCTGTAGTCTGGTTACATTTTAGGTCCCACCAGTACTGATTGGTCCAATTTGCAGTCCAGGACCAAGACAGTGGAGACAAACAAAACAGTCCTTGCTACAAAGAAAGCAGGTTAGACAAACTACATTATCATTTTCACTCTAAATGATTTTCAGTAAATAGTTACATCTTTCAACAGAACACCCTCTCAGATTACTTAAGCTGCAATTAGGCAGCTCTTAAAGAGGCAGTATACAGAGGCTATACAGGCTCTGGTAATCACATTTAAACTGCTAAAACGCAGGGCACCAGCCTGGCAGTAAGCACTTCGGCAAGCTCAAGGAAGACTTTTTGGGAACCCCCATTTGTAGGGGGGGTTACACCCTTCCCTGCCTGGGAAAACTTGGCATCTGCGACAAGTCTGTACCATCATAACATTGAAAATGCAACATATACAAGGCATTTATACCATTAGCATGCTATACAAGTACTATCTGATTTATCAATTGGCATAACTTGTCACTTTACTATACATTTCTATACATTTACTATACTATACATGTGGAGCTCAGGGTTTTGGCTTCATTGGGGACTGGGGGAGCCACCTGGAGGGATGCAGACCTATACTGGTGTGATGGTCTGCATCTGTCCGGGGGGGACCAGGATCCTAGGTGAGAGGTTTAAATGCTTCATTGGCAAGCATTTAAACTAGCCAAGGGGGGAGGCACTGAAAAGGAGCAGGGAAATCCCAGCCTCCCCCCACAAACAAGAGTAATTAGTGAGGTAAACACCAAGGTAGAGAAGTCATTAGGGAGCAGGACAGAAGTAAATGTAAAAAAAAGCAAAGGCAGTAAGGACAGGAATGGGGTTAAAAGGGGTAAGTCCATCAAAAAAGTGGAGGGTGATGAGTACCAATGCCCGTAGTCTGTGTAACAAGCTCTCTGAACTAGTGGCCTTGATGGAAGAGGGTTGCCTGGATATTGTGGCAGTCACAGAAACATGGTACACAGAGAACCATGACTGGGATGTCAACATACCAGGATACACAATCTGCAGGAGGGACAGGGAGGGTAAAAGAGGAGGAGGAGTAGCTCTTTATGTAAAGGAAGGGATCAAACCAACAGAACTAAAGAGTAAGCAGGGAGCAGATGAGACACTCTGGGTCACTCTGGAGACAGGAAATGGCACCACAATCCGCATGGTGGTTGTATACAGACCCCCATCTCAGGGGGAGGGAATGGACAAGGAAATGATAGAAGGCTTCCTTAGAATGGCAGAAAAAGGGGAGATATTGTTGATGGGGGACCTGATATGCCAGATGTTAACTGGAGCACCTTTGCTGCAGGCACATCCAAGAGCAGGGTCATTCTTGATGCCCTACAGGGGGCATGCCTCAGACAGCTGGTATTGAAACCCACTCGGGAGGGAGCAATCTAGACCTGGTACTCAAATGGGGACGGAGAAAGAATCTCAGATTTAGAAGTGGGTAGCCATCTGGGAACAAGGGACCACCAAACAGTGTGGTTCACGATAAACACAGCCATACAATCAAGCCATACAAAAGCAAAAGTATTGGACTTTAGGAGGGCTGACTTTGGGAAAATGAGAGTGCCTCAGAAAGCACTAGCAAACAGGCAAGAAGGAAGGTGGAGGAACAATGGGGAGTAATCAAAACAGCCATCACAGAGGCAACAAGCCTTGTGTAAAGCAAATCAACAAAACACAACGAAGGAAAAAACCGCTATGGTTCTCAAAAGAGGTGGCAGGGAAGGTTAAGGAGAAAAGGACAGCATTCAGGAAATATAAGGAAACACAGAAGGAGAAGGACAGAGAACTTTATCAGTTAAAGCAGAAAGAGGCTGGGAAAGCAGTCAGAATAGCAAAGGCCCAAACCGAGGAAAGGATAGCCAACTCTGTTAAGAAAGGGGATAAGACCTTTTATAGGTACATTAGGGAGAGAAGAAAGCCCAAAGGAGGGATACTGAGGCTTAATAAAGGGGAGGGAATGTGGGTAGAGGGTGACAATGAAAAAGCAGGGATACTGAATGAATATTTCTGCTCAGTATTCACAAAGGAAGAGGAGGGGGAGGTACCTAAACCAAACAAGGAGAAACACTCTGAAGATGGGGGTCGATACCAGTCCATTTACAGAAGAAAGGGTTCTGAAAGAACTAATAAAATTGAAGGTGGACAAAGCAATGGGGTCCCAATGGATTCACCCAAGAATTCTAAAAGAACTAAGGGTAGAACTAATGACACCGCTGACTACCCTCTTTAACAAATCATGGGAGGATGGGGTGGTACTGAGGACTGAGGAGGGCAGATGTGATTCCTCTTCACAAAAGTGGAGCAGGACAGAGGCAGGAAACTACAGACCAGTTAGTTTGACCTCAGTGGTAGGTAACATGATGGAATCACTTCTGAAGGAAAGAATTGTTGAGTACCTAGAGGCCAGTGGGGCACAGGATCCAAGGCAGCATGGATTCACGATGGGAAGGTCGTGTCAGACTAATCTAATAGATTTCTTTGACTGGGTGACCAAAGTAGTAGACCAGGGAGGGGCTGTGGACATGGCTTACCTAGATTTTAGCAAGGCATTTGATACAGTCCCACACAAAAGATTAATACACAAGTTAGCCAGCCTTAGAGTGGGTCCCAAGGTGGTAGCCTGGATAAAAAATTGGCTAGACAACAGGGCACAAAGGGTAGTAGTAAATGGAGTCCACAGTGAAGGAAGGAGGGTTACTAGTGGGGTACCGCAGGGTTCAGTACTGGGACCGGTCCTTTTTAATGTCTTTATAAGTGACATTGCAGAGGAACTGGAAGGAAAAGTATGTCTCTTTGCAGATGACACAAAGATCTGCAACAGGGTTGATACACCAGATGGAGTGGAAAGGATGAGAAGGGACTTGGCAAGGTTGGAGGAATGGTTAAATGTGTGGCAGCTCAGATTCAATGCAGGGAAGTGCAAGGTAATGCACCTGGGAAACAAAAACCCAGGGCAAGAGTACACAATGGGGGGGTGAGATACTGACAACAGTAAAAATGGAAAGGGACCTGGGGGTAATTATATCAGATGACCTAAAAGTGGGCAAGCAATGTGAGAAGGCAGTAGGGAAGGCTGGGGGGATACTGGGATGCATAGGGAGAGGCATCAATAGTAGAAAACAGGAAGTTGTTATCCCTCTGTACAGACAGTTGGTGAGACCTTATCTGAGTACTGTGTTCAGTTCTGAGACCCCATCTCTGCAAAGACATAGACAGAGTGGAGGCTGTCCAGAGGAGGGCAACAAAATGGTGCAGGGTCTGCACCAGAAGACATATGAAGAAAGACTAAAGGAGCTTAATATGTATACCCTTGAGGAAAGGAGGAGAGAGGGGACATGATAGAAACTTTCAAGTACCTCAAGGGAATCAACAAAGTCCAAGAGGGTAGCATCTTTCAGAAAAAGAGATGTGCAAGAACAAGGGGGCACAATTTAAACATAGAGGGGGGACGGCTCAGAGGTAACGTGAGGAGGTATTTTTTCACAGAGAGGGTTGTGGATGCATGGAACAGCCTCCCTGAGGTGGTCATGGAGTCAACAACAATGGTGGAATTCAAGAATGCATGGGACAGACATAAGGCAGTCCTAGTGGGGGGTAGGAGGAAGTAAGCTGTTGGTTAATTAGGATCTGCAGCTTATCTGTTAGGTAGGAAAATGGGCAGACTAGGTGGGCCAAGCGGTCCTTATCTGCCATCAAATTCTATGTTTCTATGTTTCTATTTCAAGGTACTCCACTATATCATTTCCATTCTGACAATACATTATGCATATTTCACACAGGTAAATTGAACATTGCTATACAGAATCATGTAATAACTTCTTGTACTCTAAACAATGCAAGAAGGGGCCCTAACCTATCAGCTAACTTGGGGCTGGATGGGGCAGGGGTACCATGGTGAGAGGACAGAACAAGTAACCTGGAATGGGCCGTCAAGCTCAATTTGGGCAGTGAGCTCTGAGAGACATAAACACCTTTGTGGACTACATTGAGAGGCAAATCCACTGGCCTCCGGGGAATATCATAACTGAAGTGCACCACTGGCTTGACAGCTCGGTCAGTCTTTCTGGGGTGAACAACCACAGTCTCTGTGCTTTCAGCAATGGTCTTGGAGATTTCATCACTTGTGAGGGATGCCTCTGCATGAAGGGGAATGTCCAGGCTGGGAGCATTGTCAGCCCATTGCTCTGTAGTCTCTGTTTCTACATCACTTGGCTAATTTTGAAGACACTCTGGCACTGAAGGGGGGGTTGTCAGCACTCTCATAGTGTTCCTCAAGTTCTGGCATGTCACCAGAAAGACTTATACCATCAGCCTCTCCTTCAGGCAAATCACACAGTTCCATGATACACAAAGACTCAGCATCCTCAGACGTGATACTTTGCACTTCACCTTCAGGGAGCATTGGCCCCAAGGATGATGCTGGGGCATTGGGCAGTCCAGAAGGCCCAGCTTCATCCCCATAATTCAACACAGGATTTCCACAAAACAACGGACTCAGTTCGTATGAGGGGTAATACGCATTATCACACTCACTGTCATCCGAGTTAGACTGGCAGTCACTATCAATCTGGGTCTGCTGCGGGGGAAGTCTTAAATCGGCAACAACAGGGGCAGGCTGACTCTGTTTCTTTCTTGTAGCAGCACGAGTCACTGGTCCAGGGGAATCAACCTCGGTGCATTCAGCCTCAGTTATAACTTGACCAATAGGAAGCAAGTGGTTATGGTGCATGATCTTGACAGCTTTGGAGTTATTCTCTGGGCGCACTTTGTACACTGGCAAATCATCCAACTTTCCAACTATGACATGGGGAATATAGTGCCATCGATCAGCAATTTTGTGTTTACCATGAAATCCTAAATTTCGCAACAACACACGGTCTCCAGGCCTAAGCTCTTGAGCCTTTACTCTTCTATCATGTCTCTCTTTGTTGGCTAGATTTCTTTTGGTGGCCATTGTCTGGGCCAGTTGATAGGCATGGTTCAATTGAGCTTTAAGTTTTTGAACATATTGCAGGTAATCTTCAGCTCAGACCCCATTGGGAGAAACTCCAAAACAGACATCAACAGGCAGCCAGGCCTCTCTCCCGAACATGAGGCAGTAGGGAGGGAACCTGGTAGCATCATTCATCCTCTACACCAGTTACAGCTGCAGGAAATGATAACCAGAGGCAGACATATCCTAGGTAGGGATAAGACTTGTCGCTCAGCCCCCACACATGTAGGCCTTCCATGGATTGTAAGGGCACAGCAGATAAGTGTTTGTCACACCAGTCCTTAAACACAATGGTCACTTGCAACCCACTGTCCAGCACAGCCTGAGTAGAAATACCATTCACAGCCACAGTAGTCTCCATTGAAGGGCCCACTATTTTGGACCAGTCTGGAGGGACAGCAGCAGAGGCCTGGACAGATGATTTAGCCACATAGGGATTTGAGTTACTACTTCTTGAACCTTCACTGCGGTCATTTTGGGCACTCCTTGGCCGCTGAATCGTTCTCCGAAGCTCTCCTTGAAGCCTATATACAACTTTATCTAGGTCTTTTGTGGACCTGCATTCTCTCTTTATGTGCCCATCCTTCCCACAATTATGGCAAAATATGTTTTCTGGGATTTGGGGTGGCTGAGGCATCAACTGGAGCTGGGGCAGTGGTACTACCAACTGAAAACATTGGTGCCATCTCTGTCTGCTGTGTGGTGAGCATTTGGAGACATCTCATCAATCTCTTACTTTCATAGTCAAGACATTGAGTTTTGAGCTGCTGTCAGCAGGAGACGCTGTGGACACCTCCATAGCAGATGCAGTTGGATAAGGGTCGGTGCCTGCACTTGCAGGAGCGGCCTTCATAAAGAGACTGTTTTTTGTTTCCCCTAACTCCCTCAGCAGTTCATCCCATGGCGGCACACCCTCATTGGTCCCCACTGCAGAAGGGCCTTCCAATGCCGTGATCACTTGGGCTGTGCTCACCCTAGAATTACAATCCTGCTCTTTATCTTCAACCTCCCAGGGTTCTTTTATCAAGTCACAATAGTCCGGTGGGTTACCTCTTCTATCTGGGAGCCTTAATTGAAGGAGCTGCAATTTAGAATGCTTTGCATGTTGCAGTATGTGCTGCAACCTCACATGGTTTAAGTCACTGGCGGCTACCCCACCTTTTCGGTAAGCCTTCTGCAGTGCTCTTTCCAGATGAGTAACATATGCAGACAAACTTTCCCCAGGCCATTGTTTTGTACCTTGAAATTTCCACATCAGGTTCTCCCCTGACTCAATGCTCCCAAAATTGCCTTCGAGTGCAGATAGGTACTTTTGGGCAGATGCATCAGGGTTTGTGGACCTCAGAAATGTAATGGCCTCTAGGGTGGGACCCCTCAGACTTTCTATGATTCTTTTCCATTTCTCAGCCTCCTCACACTGCCATTCAGGTACCAAAGGGGCAGCACAATCTATCCAGGTCTCCCAATCATCCTCCCCTTGGGGGGTTGGGAGGGTGCCAGAGAAGATTCTCAACCTTCGGCAAGAGTCATGACTAATGGCAGGTACAGACATAGAAGCCAGCATTGGCATGAGCACAGAAGGAGGGGCAATAATGGGTGCTGGAGTGGGAGGCGGTGTTGGGGGAGGAACACCCCCAGGTGGCAGGAATAGTTTATTTAAGTCCTCCACAGTTTTCCCTTCCTCCAGCAACAAGTTAGCAAATTTCTCCTCAAAAGTCTCAGATAGTGGGGGGGGGCTCATTCTCCCCGGCATCTTTACTGTCTTTAGTTATCACTCTCCAGGCAGTGAGGGCTCCTTTGGAGGTGATAGTCCGTGACACTTTGGAACTGTCTACTGGGTCCTTACACTCTACTAACGCCATGAAATTTTGGGAGAGCAGATTAGCCTGTCGACCCACCACCACAAGGTTTTGTAAACATTCAACCTTGGAAAGTACTCCTTACAGTGTCCTTATTGGTACCCAGGGAATATCCAGGATAAGTATAGCATTTCCGGGGTCGATCTCCTGCCCAGTACACCACCCCACCAACTGGTGTACAGCCACTTCTGTTGGAGTAGCCATTTATTTTTAACAGCAATTCACAAATTTGGCCACTAGAAGACACAAAATCCCAGCAGTGAGCCTCCAAGATGTAACCCCTAGGTGGCGCTATCCCAAGGGCTACTACCCCTGCCTGCTTGGCTAATAGCAGGTTAAGGGGCCTGAGTTCTGAAACAGGTGCCTCCACCATGAGATCAGCGTTGGTAGTGGTCAAGCTAACCTGGGCACACCCCTCCGGGACATTGTAACCCTCCTCTTTCCCCTCTAGTGGCCTGAACACTGTACAATAATCACTTTCACAATACCCCTGGTACACCACACAAGTATCCACACTGTTTACACTTACCACCAGGGCTGGTTCCTCTGGCTGGACCCTGGGGACCACCTGAACAAGGTTATGCACAGCAAATAGCAACAGTACAGTACTTTGAGCACAAACTGGAACCACAGTCAGATTACATGCAGAAAAAGTTAGATCTGATTTAGTCAGGGGACTTGAACAAGGGAGGGGCAAAATCAGGTTAATTAGCTTAAAGGTTATATCAATCAAGCAGTTATACATGCACTTTGAGTCTCCCCAGACAGTCCACCTCTGGGTACCTAGGTGGAGAAGAGACGGGCTAGCTAGAACCGATGCCCAGGGTTGCAGCTGGTTGGGGCCCTGTGATGAAAAACACAACATGCACAGTACACAATATTTGTAATCCGGAGCCAGAGGGCTCAGTTCGAAAAGAAAATGAAATAACAAGACAATCAGATGACACACTCAGATTAAGCTGTTGTTGCAGGGAGCTACCCTGGTATTTACTCATGATACCCAAGACTGGACACAGGCTGGACGAAAATCGAGACTGCGGGTGGTTGATCTGGAATGCCAGGAGAAGCAGGGCCCACATGAGTTGCAGAGGTGTCGTTCCTGTTCAAGCATGGAGCAGTGGACTGATCCCCAGGCAGGTCTCTCACCGATGGCTTCTCTGTGCAGTGGGTAGTCTAGCTGGGCCAGTCTGGCAAGGCCCAGACCACATGGAGACAAATTCGAATGCAGTCCATTTTGAGCTGGATATAGTTTCCAGCAAGCAAAACACAGTTCACACAGTGGGGGACTAACTCACGACCCACTAGCAGCTCATAGCACATTTGCGGGAAGGTCATGTCAGACGAATCTAATAGATTTCTTTGACTGGGTGACCAAAGTAGTAGACCAGGGAGGGGCCGTGGACATGGCCTACTTAAACTTTAGCAAGGCATTTGACACAGTCCCACACAAAAGATTACTAGTCAAATTAACCAGACTGGGAGTGGGTCCCAGGGTGGTAGCCTGGGTAAAACATTGGCTGGACAACAGGACACAGAGGTAATTGTAAATGGAGTCCACTCTGAAGAAAGGGGGTTACTAGTGGGGTACCGCAGGGTTCAGTATTGGGTCCAGTCCTTTAATGTCTTCATCAGTGACATTGCAGAGGGACTGGAAGGA
The DNA here is from genome assembly GCA_016271365.2 of Neoceratodus forsteri. NCBI lineage: Eukaryota > Metazoa > Chordata > Ceratodontiformes > Ceratodontidae > Neoceratodus > Neoceratodus forsteri. The sequence continues at coordinate 870,212,260 of CM028130.1, forward strand.
AAAGTATGCCTTTTTGCAGATGACACAAAGATCTGCAACAGGGTTGATACACAAGGAGGTGTGGAAAGGATGAAAAGGGACTTGGCAAGGTTGGAGGACTGGTCAGAAGTATGGAAGCTAGGATTCAATGCAAAGAAGTGCAAAATAATGCACCTGGGAAACAAGAACCCAGGGGAAGAATACACAATGGGTGGGGAGGTAGTAACAACAACAAAAAATGGAAAGGGACCTGGGGTAATCATATCAGATGACCTTAAGGTTAGCAAGCAATGTGAGAAGGCAGTAGAGAGGGCTGGGGGTATACTGGGATGTATAGGGAGAGGCATCATCAGCAGAAAACAGGAAGTTGTTATCCCTCTGTACAGACAGTTGGTGAGACCCCATCTGGAGTACTGTGTCCAGTTCTGGAGACCCCATCTCCGCAAGGACATAGACAGGATAGAGGTAGTCCAGAGGAGGGCAACTAAATGGTGCAGGGTCTGCAAGAGAAGCCATATGAGGAGAGACTAAAGGAGCTTAATATGTATACCCTTGAGGAAAGAAGGAGAGGGGGACATGATAGAAACTTTTAAGTACCTCAGTGGAATCAACAAAGTCCAAGAGGGTAGCATCTTTCAGAAAAAGAGACTTCAAGAACAAGGGACACAATTTAAAGATAGAAGGAGGGCGGTTCTGGGGCAATGTGAGGAAGTATTATTTCACAGAGAGGGTAGTGGATGCATGGAACAGCCTTCCTGAGGAGGTTGTGGGGTCTAAAACTGTGGGAGAATTCAAGAATGCATGGGACAGACATAAGGCAATTCTTGTCCGGGGTAGGAAGAAATAGGCTGTTGGTTAACTAGGATCTGCGGCCTATCCTGTAGGTAGGGAAATGGGCAGACTAGATGGGCCTAGCGGTCCTTATCTGCCGTCAAAGTCTATGTTTCTATGTTTCTATGTTACATGTAAGGGAATTTTACTGTACCAGGCAAAGTGCTCCTTGGTCACAATCGCAAAGTCTCTGCACACGCCGGGAGCTTAGGGGTAGCTGGAACTCCTGACAGGCCGATCACATTCAGCAAAATCTTTAGTCTTCTTCAGGTTGAGCCTGGCACACTTCAGTAGCTTACTTTAGTCACACAAACTTGGATTTAGTCCAAAATAATTCTCTTCTCTCCCTCTCAGGAGCAGCACACCGACATGCAGGCCAAAACTTAGCCTTTTCAGAGTTCTCCCATGCGAATCCACTCAGGATTGCTGCTCAGAATCACTTCAGCTCCTTCTTGTTCAGCTTCCAGCTTAGATCTAACTGAAACCTGCAAGCAGCCAGGGACTTCCTCAAGATCCAAAATATTTGGTTGGCTGATTTGGCTGTCAGTCAAAGCAAGAGCTCCCCCTTCAGTTGCAAAAAAGGTGCAAAAAGCTCAAACTACAGTTCCTACAGATTTTGAATTCAGACAGCTACATTTTAGGTCCCACCAGTACTGATTGGTCCAATTTGCAGTCCAGGACCAAGATAGTGGAGACAAACAAAACAGTCCTTGCTACAAAGAAAGCAGGTTAGACAAACTACATTATCATTATCACTCTAAATGATTTTCAGTAAATAGTTACATCTTTCAACAGAGTTCCCTGTCAGATTACTTAAGCTGCAATTAGGCAGCTCTTAAAGAGACAGCACACAGAGGCTATACAGGCTCTGGTAATCACATTTAAACTGCTAAAACGCAGGACACCAGCCTGGCAGTGAGCATTTAGGCAAGCTCAAGGAAGACGTTTTGGGAACCCCCATTTGTAGGGGGTTACAGTTGGTTTTACAGGTTTGGGGCATTTCTATTATTTATCTGACCTTATTTTTTTAGTGCAAGGAAGCAGAACTCATAGGAGACCTTATTTTTCTAGTGCTGGGAAGCAGGATTCATAAGAGCGGTACCTGAGCTACATATCAAATGGTTGTACAGTTCCTTCACTGTTTTTCATATTTTTGTTCTGAAAAGCACCTCGTTTGTTGCAGGACAGGGGAGCAGAGAGCAGCAGTAGGAAGGATAGCTGAACCCGGGAGGCAGAAGTGATTGGAGGTCCATTTTACAGCTGACAAAGTTAACTGATTGTTTTTTTCTTGCAGGACCCAGGACCCGGAGGTTAAGGCCTGCCCACCCTCCCCCATCCAACCCACTCTGGCACTCATTTGCCTTTATTGCCATACAGAGGAATGCAACTTCCTGTGGGCACAGGGGAACTGAGGTAGAGCACAGTTAAAGGGGCAATCTACCTAAGTACAAAAAAACTCAGAGGAGCTGTCATATCATTAGTGCAGAACTAAAGTAGTAGACAGTAAAAGGGAGAGGAGAAGAAAAAGAGAGAAGGGAAAAGAAACGCAGGAGGACTTCATTTAGATTTAAAAGTGGAGTCATTAGCAGAGCAGAAGAGGAAAATGAAGGGAGTGGTGCAATGTAGTGGATGTGGGGCTGCAGTCTTCCAGAAGGATGTTCTGGAAACTGCGGTACTGACCCATATGCAGGCATCTCTCTGGGTCAGGGCAGAAGTTGCCAGTGTCTGGGCGAAGCTTCCAGGTGTACTGGCAGCCTCTGCCCCACCCAGAGGCCACCGTGTCCACAGACTCTGCCATAATGGATGACCAGGCAGAGGGCTGACTGGACTATGGTGGACTCAGGGAGGTTGCAGGAGGGGGGCCAAAGCCATGTCCCCTGTCTGGTCCAACTTAGCAACTCCTTCACTGTCCTGGAGAAGCAGGCGAGCCCCACAAGAGAACCTGAGGCTGAGACCAGGGAGAATAAGCAGGTCCTCCAGGAAGGAGACCAAGAGGTGGGAGGTAGGGGACCCCCAGAGGAAGAGGAAGCTACTCCTGGTGGGGGACTCGATTGTCCAGGGAATGGATCTAGGTATGGGGAGTGGGGGAGACTGGGAACATTCGATCTCCCTGAGGATTTCCCTTTGACCACATTTGCTGTCAGACTGCAGAACTATACTACTGGGGGCTGCAGTAGGAGTTGTGGTGCTGGGCCTGAAAAAATAACTCCTTCCAGAGTAACACCTTACCTAAAATAATCTCTCCCCAGTTAAAGGAATTTAATGGGAGTTTTTTGAAGTGTGTTGTGACTTTTCTCCTGAACCGGGTTTCTGCTGATAATGAAGTGAGTCTATAAAAGAACTTTGGAATTGATAACAGGCTGGCTATGAGAGGGCCTTTATTGTTGCATGGGACCTGTAGTGAACTTGTCATTCTGAAGTGAGACTAGAAGGGAATCCCCATTTAGTGAGAGAGCGTGGAGCTTCCTATGTCCATTGTATGATCAAAGAGCGTGGACCTTAGGGGTGTGAGGCCTAAGGGAACCACTATGTAAAGAACTAATTATCTATCTGAGAATTCCAGCTTAGAATATTCAGTCTCCCATATCCCATATTAGCCAAAGGGCAGCCCGGTGAGAGGGACTAAAACTATCTTGAACTGGCTTGCACTGCTTCATTGTTTTATGTGAATCAACCTGGAACACAAAGAATTACTGTTTTATTTAATTGATTTTTGGGAGGTTTTGGTGGGGAATTTTGAGTGTGTATATGTGTGTGTGTGTGTGTGTGTGTGTGTGTGCGTGCGTGTGTGTGCGCGTGTGTTTGTGTGTGTGTGTATGTGTGTGTGACTGTGTGAGAGTGAAACAGTAATACAGTTTATTTGAGTATTAAAATTTTAAAGTTAGTCAAGTAGGACTGTGATAGCAAATAGAATTAAGTGATGTGCTGGTCTGTGGCTCCCTGTAGAAGATATTATCCTCCACCAAGCTCGGCGATCTTCACCCTTTTGAGTGCCCTCCACTGGCAGTGGAGGTGTATGGAGCTGTAGAGCACATTAGGATAGCTCGAAAAAGAAGGAGGCATGGAATTGTGCAGTCTGATGGAGGGACCTCTGTGGAGGAGGGGCGGATTGGGATGGTGGGGACTAGGAGACACCCTTGGGTGAAATGAGTTCTGGAAAGGGATCCTCCCTGCCTGTTGTCCCTATCCAAGGGCTCCACAGTTGGTGGGTAGGTTACCAGACCAGCCTCATCCACCTATCCTTCTCGGGCAGTGTTGTGCAATGCCAGATTGATTAAAAACAAAACCGCAATTATTGCTGATCTTGTTGCAACTTCCAATCTGGCTTGCATCACCGAGATTTGGCTGGATGAAAATGCTGGCCCAATACTAGAGGCAGCTATTCCAGCCAGGTACTCGGTGATACACTGCCCAAGAAAGGATCACAGAGGTGGTAGTGTAGCAATTTGTTTTAAGTCGAGCTTGAGCTTCACAGCGTTCCTGACTGGAACTATGAGATCCTTTGAATGTGTAGTGTGTACAGGTGTGGGTTGCAAGATCATTCTCATCAACCAGCCTCCAGGGGATGGGAGGCAATTCTTGCAGAAAGTCACTGACTTCGTCATCGTCATCCCCCCGAGATGTATTATTCTCAGGGACTTCAACGCCTGGGTCAACAAAGAACTCTCACGACTTGAACAAGACTTCCTCCAACTGATGTGTTTGTTGGGCATTACACAAGTTGTTACCTCTGCAACCCATATTCATGGCCTTTCATTGGACCTCATCTTCAAGCTGGGAATGGAGGTCTTTGACCTTATGGTTGATTTGGTTGCTTGGTCTGATCACCATACTGTGAGGCTCTCATTTGAGGCACCCCCAAATAGACCGTCCCCTGTAGAGATGGTCCAGTACCACCCTTTAAGGGGTTTGACCCCACAGGGTCTGATAGCGGAGTTGGACCTATTAGGTGTGATGAATGCATGTGAGGAGCCAGGGAGATGGTTCTGTCCAATAATAGGGCCATTACCAGTGCTCTTGACTCCATCGCACCTGTCCATGTTCAGCCCCTCACCTCATGTCAGAGGTCTCTCTGGTTTGATGGAGCTCTCCAGATGATGAGGATGATGGGTCGAAGGTTGGAGCAGCATTGGCGGAGGACTGGCTTGGATGAGGATACGCTTATATTGATGGCTCATTATGGGAACTATCAATTAGCAATCTCCTGTAAGAAGGCAGAGTTCCTGTCCAAGGAGACTGCTGCAGCGACTAACAGACCTGCTCAACTCTTCTGCACTGTGATGGTTATGTAATCCGACCTGTCTGCAGTCCAGAGGAGTATTTTCATAGTTAAGATGTGAAGAGTTCACTCTGTTTTTCGCTGATATGGTTGCCTCTATCAGGTCAAAAATCCAGTCAGACCCTTCTAGTGGGGCTTGCAGCGATGGGCCCAGAGTCGCAGGCAGTCAGTCTGTGTGGTCTGTCTCTGACCAGTTGGCTGACATGGATGTGGTGGAGGTCGTCCAGGGGCTGCAGCCAACCTGCTGTAGTTTTGATCTAGGACCTTTGCGCCTCTTGGTTGGGTGTGTCAATGTCATTGGCCAGGTCCTTACCAGGATAGTCAATGGTTCCTTTGTGACAGTGGTCTTTCCAGGACCCTTGAAGGAGGCAGTTGTTAAGCCACTCCTGAAAAAATCTTCACTGGACATTGACTGCCTGGTAAACTACAGACCTGTCTCTAACCTGCCTTTTTTAGGCAAGGTTATTGAGAAGGTGGTGGCCATGCAACTAGAAGCCTATTTAACATCCCATAACATCTATGACCCTCTCCAGTCAGGTTTCAGAAAGAGGCACAGTACCAAGACTGCCCTTGTTCAGGTGCTAAATGATCTCCTGGTGGCAAGGGATCGAGGAGACATTCCATTTTGATCCTCCTCGATCTCTCAGCAGTGTTTGATACCATGGACCATGGGATACTGATGCAGCGCCTGCGTGTGTGTTGTGGACTGGCAGGTACAGTTTTTATTTTTTTTTATTTTATTTTATTTAAACAGCAGTTTGGAAAACCTTTGAGCCATAGGCTCATTTACAAAGGTACCTTGTCACAGTAAGACAAACCAAAATACACAGTATAGCAGTACAACACATAGGTATAACAGTAAATTAAGACATAGATACAAACAAGCTGGTACAGGTAGGATGGATGCAAACAATACCAGAGTTATGTTGTCCTTAGCAGCTTAGTAATAAGCTTTGTCATAAGTATTGAGTACGGCTTTGACTAGCGGCAGTTACAGCATCGGGTGTTAATAAGGTGGTTACGTAAGGAAGTTTTGAAGCACGATATAGTTGGAGCTTCGGAGATGGAGGGGGGCAGTGTGTTGAACCTGGAGGGGGCCCTAAAGCTGAAGGCTCTTTGGCGTGAGAGGTCCTAGCTCTAGGGATAACAAGAGAGGTTTTCCCAGAGGTCCGAGTATGAACTAGTGGACAGAGCGGCGATGGTGGTGGTCAATCCTGGTGGGGAAAGCCCAAGGAGGGTCTTTTGTAAGGGCACAGGTACGATATTTGAGGTGCTCGCCGAGATCAAGTACCAGCGCTTTTAGCATACAGTAGACAGGTGTGTGTCATCCAGGTGCTCCAGTAATTAACCTGCAGGCCTTATTCAGAGTAGTGTGAATTTTATGGAGTGCGGTCTGATCAGCAGCACCATACACCGGCAGTCCATAGTCCACTAGGGACAGGATAGAGGAGGTGACTGCGAGTCGAAGAGCCTCCGGGTGGAGGCAGTGTTTATACCGATGTAAGATGCCCAATCGGATATTAGTGGCAGTGGCTAGGGCAGCGATGTGTCCATGGAAGGAGAGGGAGGGGTCAAAATGGATCCCTAGGTATTTATAGGAGCAAACTTGTTCGAGTGGGATTGAGGACCCAGAGTGAATGAGGAGTTTGAAGTTGCAGGACTTGTTTTGGGGATGAGAAGAACATAGTTTTGTTTTTTAAGATTTATCACCAATCTATGTTCCTTGAACCAGCCCTCGGCTTCAGTGAAGGACTTCTGCAGCGAGTCCTGGAGGGCAATAGGGTTACGACTTGAGGCAAAGATGACTGCATCATCAGCGTACAATAGAATGTTCCCCGAGCAAGAGTGTGGAAGGGTGTTAAGGTAAAGGGAGACTAGTAAGTCAGTCCTCAACTGATCTAGATTGTTCCTCACTGGCAGGTCACAGAGCGTGGTATCAAGGAAATTTTTCTCATCTCCTGTGCCCTTGCTATGCGGGGTCCCGCAGGGCTCAGTTCTGTCCCCCATGTTGTTTGTGGTGTATGTGCTGCCACTGGGAGACATTATAAGACAGTATGGACTGAGTTTTTGCTGCTATGCAGATGGCACTCAGCTATACCTGTCTTTTGCACCCAAGCAACACGGGATGGTCTCAGTCTTTAACAACTGCCTCGTGGAGATCCAGGACTGGATGAAGGCTAACTGGTTGAAGTTGAATCCAGACAAGACTGAGGTACTGGTTTTCGAACCTGACTACCGCAGGTGATGATGCAGTCTGGGCAAGTCTCAGGGCTCAGGCTTGGGGACTCCGAGTTGCATACATCTGACAAGGTGAGGGATCTTGGCGTAGTTCTGGATCCCGGTCTGACACTGAAAGTACAGGTGTCAGCCGTGGTTCAGGTTTCCTTTTGCCACCTGAGAAACATCTCCAGAATCGAGCATCTAGTACCCCCTGGTGATCTGCGACACTGGTCCATGCTTTTGTGACTTCACACCTAGATTACCACAATGCCATGTACCTGGAGCTCCCAGGGGTAGATCTCTGCCACCTGCAGCTAGCGCAGAATGCAGCTGCCTGGTTGTTGACTGGCCTGTCTAGGTCATGTCATATTACACCTGTCTTGCGATATCTGCACTGGCTACTGGTTAGGTGGCAGATCTCCTTCAAGATCGGTTGCTGACCTATAAAGCCCTACATGGTCAGAGGCCTGGATACCTGCAAGACCTCCTTTGTACCTATCACCCCCTCCACTCCCTACATTCCACAGAAGAGGAACTATTAGAGATTCCAAGGTTTGCACTGGAGTCATCAGGTGCATGGGCATTTTCTTGTGCAGCACCCACCCTCTGGAACTCTCTCTCACATTACATCAGGGAGAGTCCCTCCTTAGAGATTTTTAAAAAGGAGCTAAAGACGAATTTGTTTAAAGAAGGAATTATGTTGTAAATAAACTGACTTAGATTGCTGATAAAATATATATTTTAGTTTTATTTATTTATTTTATTTATTTATTTGTACATCAGTTTACAACCTTTGAGCCAGAGGCTCATTTCCAAAGGTACCTCGTCACATAGAGGACAGACAGAAACACATTTAGGTTACAGCATAAAACATTTAGGTTACAGCATAAGAGTCATGTCATTAGAGGTACACAGAGTGGTTTCATACATTTATACAATTTAGTTGCAATTACATTGATACAGCTGAGCACATGCTGGTATTAACAGAGGCAGTATGCAATGGGGAGAGTTGGGGGGGTGAGGTGGAGTGAAGCCCAGTGGGCGTTGTCAAGTGTACAGAGATCAAGGCCATATTTAGAGACAGGAGCAGTTGCGAGTGCTAAATAGTTGGCTCCAAAGAACAGTTTTGAAGTTGGAGATTGTGGGGGCATTGGAGATGGGAGCAGGGAGAGAGTTAAACCAAGATGAAGCTCTGTAGCAGAAGGGCCTCTGACCATGGGTGGTCCAGGATCTGGGAACCAGCAGAGTGGTCTTGTCAGAGGTTCAGGTTGCAATAGTGGGTTGGGTGTGGCGGATGGAGGCTGTCACCCCGGGAGGGGATAGCCTGAGTAGAGTTTTTTTGTGATGAGGCAGGTTTGATACTGTAGTCGTTCATCTAGGTTAAGCAGTTTTGCCTCATCATAGAGTTGACAAGTGTGTGTGAGCCTGGGGGCACCAGTAATCAGCCTGCAGGCCTTATTTAGGGTAAGCCTGATTTTGTTGAGGGCGGTAGTGTCAGCAGTACCATAGACCAGCAGGCCATAGTCAACTAGGTACAGTACTGAAGATGTAACTGCAAGTCGGAGAGCATCGGGGGGGAGGCAGTTTTTATAGCGGTAGAGGATGCCAAGCCTTGTGCTAGTGGCGGATGCAAGGGCATCAATGTGGTTGTGGTAGGTGGAGGCTGAGTCGAAAGAAACCCCAAGATATTTATAGGAGCAGACTTGTTCAAGCGGTTGTTTGGTACTGGGGAGGATCTGGAGTGGGAAGTTGCAGGCTTTGTTTTGGGGGTGGGCAAAAAGCATTGTTTTGTTTTTTTTGAGGTTAATGACAGGTTTGTGCTCTTTAAACCAGGCTTCAGCATCATTGTAGGATTGTGTAGGGTGTTCTGGAGGGAGGTGGGATTGTGGTAGGTGACAAAAATGACAGCATCGTCTGCATACAAAAGAATTTTGCCAGAGCATGCGCTGGGCAGGGTGTTTAGAAAGAGTGAGAAGAGTAGGGGGCCCAGGATGGAGCCCTGGGGTATCCCTGAGCGGATGGGAATAGTTTTGGAGAGTGTCCCATTGATTTTTACACATTGGGAGCGAGCAGATAGATAGCTTGTGCACCAGGCATGAGGGCCAGCAGAGAAACCAGTTTGGCAGAGGGCATCCAGCAGAAGAGGGTGGGAGACAGTGTCGAAGGCCTTTGAGAGGTCAATGAACACTGTACCAGCTAGGGAGCTGGCGTCCAGGGAGGAGTGTAGGAAATTGGAGAACTCAACTAGAGCAGTGCCGGTACTGTCACCAGCACGGAAACAGTGCTGCTCTTGGCATAAGATGTTATGCTTGGTCAGATATTCAGTGATTTGAATGGCCACCATTTTTTCTAGGGCTTTGGGGGGGGGTGGAGATTGGTCGGTAATTTCTGACGGAGGACCTGTCGTCCCCTTTATGTATCGGTGTGACTATGGCCATTTTCCATGCAATGGGGAATTGCCCCAGGCAGAGGGATCGGTTGAATAGGCTGGTGAGTGGGGCCAGGACTTCATCCAGCACCAGCTGGAGAATACAGGGGTCCATGGAGTCGCTGCCAGGACTATTGCTATTTAATACTTTGATTAGGAGAGGTTTGGCTTCCTGGGCAGATACCCTGCGTAGGTGAAATCTGAGGCGTTGGAGGACAGGGGGAGATAGGTTGGGGGGAGGGTCAAAGAAATTACTGGGGAGGACAGAGCTAAGGTCAGTAACGGAGGTGTTAAGGTAGTTAGCTATGCAGGCAGGGTCGGTGGAGGTACAGCCATCAATAGTGAGTTGGGATGGAGTAGGGGAGTGTGATTTCCCATTTAGTTGTTTAACATTGTCCCAGAATGTCCGGACACACACCCAGGAGGAGGTGAGGGTGGCCTGGTAATGGTCGGACTTGGCTTTACGGATGGCCCATGTGCACCTGTTCTGTGCAGCATTGTAGGCCTGTCTATCAGCCATCCGGCCCATTTCAGTGGCAAGGTGCCAGAGGTTAACCCTATTTCTGAGCATTTGTAGCAGGGCAGGGGTAACCCAGGATGCATTACATTTTTTGGATCGAATTCTTGTGAGGGGTGCGAAGAGGTCACAGGCCTTGTTAAAGGTTTGGGAGAAAAAGGTGAGGGCAGTGTCTATGTCTGGTGCATGATGAGTGGGGGACCAATTAGTCTGGGTGAGAAACTGTTTGAGTTTTATCAGTCCACCAGGTCGGAGACACCTGCGGACTGTGGTCAGGGCTGTGGGTTTGGGAGTGGGAGCCGCCCAAAGGAATAGGATAGGGGAGTGGTCACTTAGTGAGTCTGGGAGGACCTGGATGTTATGAATTTTTGGGGGGCCGTTGGTGATTATTACGTCCAGAAGGGTACTGGTACCTCTCTTTGGGTTTACTCCAGTGGGCTGGGAAATGAGTTGTGTCAGGTCTAGGGCAGCGAAAGAATCTCAGGTAGTGGAAGAGGAGGCGCTGAGCCAGTTGATGTTTAGGTCCCCCACTAGGATTTGTTCCACCTTGTGGTGGAGGGTGGCAAGATATTCTGTTAAAGATATCAGCACTGGGTTCGGGTTCTTTGGGGGAACGTAGGCAGTGGTGAGATAAAGAGGGCCCCTGGAGGGGTCGGGAGCAAGTTTGAGGGTAAGGGCCTGGGCCCCATTTACAAGAGCAGGGGCAGGGAGCGCTTGTCTGATGATTGTGTCCCTGGTATAGTGCATCAACAGGCTAACCCCCCTCGCAAGGGTGCTGCTGCTTGAGGTAGTTTAATTACCTCTTTCAGCACCCATGAGGTCCGGTCCTGGAGGGAGCTCTGTGTGTGTCTGCAGGGCTGGTTGCTTGGCGGCTGTGGGGCAGGGAACTTGCAGGGATGCCTATATTGGAAGGAGACAAAGGATCTAATTAGAATGCAGAGGGAGACCGGGATCGCTATTCTGCCCTGTGCATGCGCAGGCTATATCCCGACTCAAGCACCACCAGTTGCACAAATGGAGAAATGGTGATCTCCGACTATGTTGGATCCAGGTAAGCAGATATTCTAGCCCAAAAAACAGTAGCTGTACACTAGGGTAATACATTCACAGTGGTGCCTTAGAGAAGTAATGCAGTTGCTAGAGGCGCCCCGTCTCACAGTACCTAGGATAGACACAGTAAAAAACTCCCCAACAACCCCTATAGTATTCCGGTGATCTGTAAGCTGAATCTCTCAGCCGAATGTCTGCCAGAAGAAAATAGCAGTTTAACACAGAAAAACCCCCCCCGCAAGGGTGCTGCTACTTGAGGTAGTTTAATTACCTCTTTCAGCACCCACGAGGTCTGCTCCTGGAGGGAGCTCTATGTGTGTCTGCAGGGCTGGTTGCTTACCATTTTATGGTATTTAAATTTAGAGTTATGATTTTAGTGATTTTTTTTATTGTTTGTAAAGCGCTTTGATTCCCAATGAAAGTTGCGCTATAATAAATAAAACTTGAAACCTGAAGAGAGAGAGGTCAAGGCACAACTTGAAGGGCGAGGGTGAATCCAGATAATCGCTACAGCAGTAGCAAGGAGGGGGTAACTTGAAGTCATGTTCCATCTGGGCACTAATGACCTTGCAAGGGAGATGGTGAGCATAGAGCAGGTGTAGGAGGACTTCAGGAAGTTGGGAAGGCACCTTGGAGGGGTTGCAGGCTCTGTAACACTCTCACAGGTGCTGCCAGTCCATGGCAGAGGGAGGCTCGAAATCTCTGCATCAGCAGGTTCAACACATGGTTGAGGGGCTGGTGCGGAGATAATGGTTTTGGCTTCAGTGAGGACTGGGAACCCACCTGGAAGGATGGAGACCTGTATGGGGGGACGGCCTGCATCCATCCAGGAAGGAGGCTGCAGTTCTCAATGAAAAGTTTGGATGCTTCCTTGCCAAGCATTTAAACTTACCAAGGGAGGGCAGGCAGGAGCAGAGAGACTTAGGCAGCCCACTCCCACAGGTCACAGTAACTAGCCAGGTGTATCAGGAGGAAATGTTGTTGGCAGACAATCCTGTCCTCATTACAAGGGATAGGGCAGAGGAAAGGAGGGAGGCAGCAAAGGAAAGAAACCAGGGTTGGAAAGGGGGAGCAGGAGGACAAATGTACACATACAAGGGAGACAGGCTGCGAAACATGGGCAGATATCCCTGAGCTCATCACAAGAGATAAGGCAGAGAAAGGGAGGTAGCACATGAAAAAATCCAGAATTGTAAGAAAGGAGCAAGAAAGCAAAGGTAGAAATACCAGGGGCACAGACTGCAACACATGGACAGCCATGTATACAAATGCCCGCAGTCTGGGAAACAAAATCCAAGACCTGGTAGCTTTGATGGCAGAGGTGGAACTGGACATAGTGGCAATTACTGAGACATGGTACGCTGGAAACCATGACTGGGAGGTAAATGTATCAGAGTACGGGCCACACAGGAGGTATCGGGAGGGTAAAAAAAGGGGGGCCCTCTACATCAGAGAAGGTATTAAAGCAACAGCAGTGCAGGGTAGACAGGGGGAGGATGAGGCACTGTGTGTCACACTTGAGCCAGGAAATGGCACAACAATTTGCACAGACGTGATCTACAAGCCTCCAGCACAGAGGGAGGAGGTAGATAGGGTAATAGTGGAGGGAATACACTGGATGGTGGCAAAGGGGGAGGTACTACTACTGCTGCTGGACGATTTTAACATGCCAGACATGGACTGGACCATCCCAGCAGCTGCCTCAACCAGGAGCAGAGAAATCATAGAATCCTTGCAGGGGCAGGCCTCAGGCAGCTGGTTCAGGAGCCCACCAGGGACAAGGTGATTTTAGACCTTGTGCTGACCAATGGAGACAGGATCAAGGAAGTCAGGGTGGATGGGCACCTAGGGTCCAGTGACCACCATACCGTCTGCTTCAACATCAGTAAAGTGTCACAGGACAGCCACACAAAGACAAGGGTCCTGGATTTCAAGAGGAAGGACTTTGCTAGGATGGGGAAAGGGATCAAAGAAGCCCTGGCAAGAAGGGATTAAGGGGGAGGTGTTGAGGAGCAGTGGGAACACCTGAAAGAGGCCATAGAGGAGGTGACAAATCAGTGCATTAGGCTAAGTAACAAGGGAAAAAGAAGAATCAAACCACTATGGTTCACAAAGGAGGTAGCAGAGAAAGTGAGGGGGAAAAAAAGGGGGTTTCAGAAAATACAAGAAGACTCAGAAGGTTGAGGACAGGGCTGTGTACCTAGGGAAACAAAGGAAGGCAGAGAAAGCTGTTAGGAGCACAAAGGTGCAAATAGAGGAGAGATTAGCACAGATGGTAAAGAGGGGGAGCAAGACATTTTATAGATACATTAGTGATAGAAGGAAGGCCAGGGGAGGGATTATAAGGCTCAAAGGGGAAGAAGGGGTGTTTATAGAGGGGACCTAGAAAGCATCAATACTGAATCAATACTCTGTTCAATATTCATGGTAGAGGGGAGGAACAGGGACCAGAACTAGGCAGCAGAAACAATGGGGGGTAGTTAAACACCAGTCCTTTTACAGAAGAGAGAGTCCTGGAGGAACTCACAAAACTGAGGGTGGACAAAGCTATGGGACCAGATGATATACACCCCAGGATATTAAAGGAATTATGGATTGTGCTAGCAGCACCGCTGGTGGCCCTGTTTAGTGAGTCACTCAGTACAGGGGTGGTTCCAGAGGACCAGAATGGAACAAATGTAGTCCCTCTTCGCAAGAGTGGTAGCAGGGAGGAGGTAGGAAACTATAGGGCAGTCAGCCTCACCTCAGTAGTGGGTAAGATTATGGAAGTGCTGCTTAAGGAAAGGATTGTGGAACACTTGGAAACCATGTGAGCACAGGTTCCAAGGTAGCATGGATTCACAGCGGGAAGGTCATGTCAAACAAATCTGATTGACTTTTTTGACAGGGTGACAAAGGAGGTGGATGAGGGAGGAACAGTGGATTTCACCTACCTCAATTTCAGCAAGGCCTTCGACACTATTTTATTTTATTTTTTTTATTTAAACAGTTGATAACCAGGAAAGGCACACTGAGCCAAGGTTTGATTCCAGGTGTGACCAGGGGGGAAGGGAGATGCAATACATACAATTAGTTTTACAAAATACAAGTAGAAGCAAATAAACTATAAAACAAATACAGCAGATCTATGTGTTGTAGAATATGTTACAGTGATGGAATTACAGTAGAATACAGCAAAACCTGAGAAAGTTGCATTCAGGACAAGTGACCAGGAGACAAGATGTTACATTTGTAGAGTGCAAAGCATTGAGAAGTGTAGAAAGTAAGTGCTTAGGAGGCAGTGGATACAAAAGCCAGTTGAGGGGATCCATACCACTGCCTGACATGTAACTTGCCAACAAACTATTTCCCGACATCGATTTCCTGACTAGGTTAGTTTGCCGACAAATTCTATCCCGTAAGAACAATTGCCCAACAGAAAACACCTCGCTGTAGTATAATTAAGCATTTTAAAGCAAACTAGCATACTGAAGTTGTATACTTTCAGACAAACAACTCCTCTCTACATTTCTGCAGTTGTATACACTCGCTTTCAATTGCCACAGCAACAGTGACAGGTGTATCACTTGCTTCTGGGGAATGGTTATGCTCCCTGACTTTCCTGAGGTGATGCTGCCCCCCAAGAACTGTTGATGCACACCCCAGACAATGTAAGCTTTTCCTGCTCTGGCAGCACCAGTAATACAGTTCCCCGCGACAGCGTTCCTTAACATAATGGTAGCCACCAGTTGCTAGTTTATCATGTCCACGCTGTGAAGGAACCAACTTGCAAATGATCACCTCAGCCGTAATGAGCAAAGCAAAGGATCAGGAAATCTGATTGTGAGGCAAACAAATCAGTGTTACGCTCAGCAATGCCGTATTAAAAAGATTTACTTAATAGATACCAATCAGTGCCTCACTGTGGTGAACAAATCACTGTGAAGGTCAAGGCTCAATCAATTACATACAATTAGAGCCATGCCTTTAAATGTCAGTACTGTCTGTCGCACGTTTGCCTTTTTTTTTTTTGGCAGTTTTACAGTTTTTGGTTTCCACTGCGTATTGCAATGCATATTTGGTTCCTGCTACAGAAAGTACTGCCCAGGTGTAATGCAATAGTAAAGGTAAACTGCTGAGGAATCTGATGATGCAGTTTGTTTTCTGCCATGCAAAACAAGTTTTGAAGTTTTGTCGTCTAGCAGTTTTTCGGTTTTCAATGCGCATTGCAATGTGCATTTGTTTCGTGCTACGCTATCCCATTATCCAACCACTGTTCTGTGCCGCAGCAGTAAAGGTAAGCTACAGAATTTTCAAATGTTCAAAAGTCTACTGTTGCTCTAAAGTCTATTGTTTTAAATTCTGATGTTCTGCAGAAAATGAATCTTTGTTTTCCAGCACTAGCATACTGGTTGATCAAATGATTCTGTTGGGAAATTACACTGAATGGGCACTCGGTTTTCAGGAACTTACAGTCAGGAGGTTAATTGTCGGGAGATCATCAGTCAGGCAGTCATACCAAACTCCCATTTGAGAGGTGGTTGAGGTCATCTCATGCAGTAGCAGGTGGGATGAGGAAGGGAACGAAGTTGCTGCTTGCAAGCAAGGTAGGAGGGGGAGTTCCTTATGGAGGGGGCTACCTTGTTCCACAAGCTGGAGAGATGAAAAGAGAAAGCAAACTGGCCAAAAGAGGAGGACGGACGGGGTACACAAAAGGAGTGTACATTTCTGTGTCTCAGTTCATAAGGGGGGGCAGGGGCAGGGGAGGAACATTCTGACAGGTAGGAGGGTAGTATGTTGAACCAGAATTTATATATAAGGATGAGGGAGTAAATGTAATGTCTGTGGGACAGCGGAGTTAGACTGAGAAGAGGGTAAAGAGCACAGTGGTGGGTCCTAAGGGGAGAGTTGGTAGCAAGGTGGCAGAAGGAGTTTAGGAGGGTATCCAGCTTGGATATTGAGGTTGCAGGGGCCATGCAGTAGACCACGTCCATGTAATAAACAATGGGGAGGATTATTTTAGTTATGATTTGACATCGTGAAGGAAATGGAAGGGAGTCTCTGTCAGTATAGCATACCAAGTTTGGGGCATAGTTTAGCAATGATTGCATCAATGTGAGATGAGAAGGACAGGTGGGGTCAAGTCAAACTCACAGGTATTTATATTTAGTGACCTGTTCGAGAGGAGTGCCATCCAGGGCAGTGATAGGGGGAGGAGGGAGAGCTGCTAAGTTTTTGAGATGTACCAAATACCATAGAAACACTCTTGGAGGTGTTCAGGTTTAATTGGTTTTGCCTGAACCAGTGCTGAAAGTTATCGAAATCACACTGAAGGGTAGCTTGGACTTCTCATGTTGTTCAGACTGAGGTGAAGAGGTTTGTGTCATCTGCATACATGTGAATGCTGGATTTTGAGCAGGAGGAGGGCAGGTCATTTATAAAGAGAGAGAAGAAAATGGAACTGAGTACAGAGCCTTGTGGAATGCCAGCTAGTATGGGGGGGGGACAGCAGTGATTTTGACTGACTGCATTCTGTTAGATAGGTAGGAGCAGGACCACTGTAAAGTGATAGGGGCTAGGCCTGAAACTTTGAGTTTGGCTAGGAGGAGAGGGTGGGAAATAGAATCAAAGGCCTTGGCCAGGTCTACAAACACAGCGGTGGTGAGTAAGCCCTGGTCAGAGGCAGTGTGGATGTGGTTTGTGACTCGCAGGAGTGAGGAGATAGTGGAATGCTACTTCTGGAAGATAGACTGGTGGGGAGTTAGGATATTTTTTGTGGTTAAAAATTTCAACAGTCTAGAGTGGCCAAGGATTCCTGCAGTTTGGCAAGAACTGGGAGGAGGGAGATTGGCCTATAATTTCCAGGTAGAGAGGGGTTGTCACCTTTATGAAGTGGAATAATGGAGTCCAATTTCCAGGCCTGAGGGACCAAATTGTGGAAAAGGAGAGGATGAGTAGGTGGGTGAGAGGTTTAGTAATTGTAGGAGCCGAGATCTGAAGGAGCTTTGGGTGAATCCCATCTGGGTTCGATTTGCTGGTGTTCAATGAGCAGAGCACTGTGAAGACCTCGCGTTCAGAGATAGGAGAGAATGTGAAATTGATTTGAAATGGGTGTGGGGGGCCGAGGACCGTAATTGTACACATGAAGGGTGTGTTTCTATCAAAAGATTGCCATGATGACTGAGTGAGCTTGAGAACAAAGCTGGAGAATGCTATGTTGTCATGGCAACCCTGAGGTGGAAACTCAGTCTTAAGAGTGCATAGTTGCACATACCTTATTTTGCATAGTGTATGGCCATGAACAACCATCACAGAATACATTTTGTTTAAATAGACCTTTCTTCAGATTATCATGGTTCATCTTGGTGGTCATCGTTGCTCTTAACGATGCTCCAACAAACAGTGATTCAGAGTCCCTGGCCACATGTGCATTGCTCGTGGTCAGTGTGGTACAGATTGAATAGTCTGAACCGATAGCACAAATACTGATTATTCATAGCCCTTCCTCTCCCCCCCCCCACCACCCTGCTCCCTGTTCCCTCTCATGTGACATATTCTGGGCAACAGTCGGAGCAAGCACAACTGACTGGCCATGTAAATGGCTGCTTGTTTCTTTGCATAATGACATAAGTAGTGCAGCACAAGGAAAAGTTGTGCTGTACTAGTCAGATCACTACTGCAGGACCATCATATTTTGGATTTCCATACACAAGCAGACCTCACTGTACAGTATAAGTAAATATAATGTATTACCACAATAGCTGTCTTACATAGTTGGCCCCACAAAAAAGCAAACAAAAGAGAAAAACAACTATTTAGAAAGTTATGCAATAATTATTACTGTACTTACATTTATGTGTGCAGACCAAGCATTCTGCAGCAGGGCCAGATTTACTGGACGTACCAGGCCAGGGCTCATCATCTGGTTGACGTGGCTGAGATGAGCCACTGGCACCCAGTGCTCCACTATCCTGACCAGGGGGAGGGAGCAGCTGGTCTTACTTTGACTCCCTCTGTGGCCCACTCTGTAGCACCACTGGTGCCTTCAACAGCTGCATCATCATCTGCAATACATAAATATACAAAGGTAGACTTCAGTAATATGACAAGTACCCTCTTATTACATCACAGACAATTCACTTACTGTTAAATAATATTGCATCCTATATTATATTTATCCCTAGAACAGAAGTACAATACCTTAGCTATAACATTTCTGTATATTACTGTGAATTATTTGATAATGTACTTACTAAACAGCTGACATAACAGTAGCAATTGCATATTGTGTCAACATAATAATACCATGCTATTATCGGATCTTGCTGTGAGATTAAGACAATAATTGTTGAAGTGGCAAATAAGATTCTGTTGCAATACCATTTACAGATAGTTATTTTTCAAGGATTTAGTATACCACCCATATTATACCTATCTTTAGAATTCTAGGTCCATAAACAAGCTATAACATGGCTATATAAACATCTTAATTATTCAATGCTTAGTGCACAAATTGTGTAAGAGTAGGAATTATATATTGTGGCAGCTGGATAATACAGTACTCTAATGAAATAATGCTGTGACAATTTTTTTAAAGTTCATGATTGACAATTGAGAAACTTGGTCAAGTGGGCGAATACTGTTGTTGCTGTTACTGATGTGTTTTCTGTGGTGAACTTGTGTTCTTTGGTGCATATCTGAGGAGAGTTTTTGGGGGGAAGGGGACAGGGTGGAAAATGAATGTTTCATTAATCTTGAGAACAGGTTTCAAGGAAGCATTTCTCGGAGAAGCACCAGGTAGTTGATGATTGTTTGTGATGCGGCTGGAGTAGTTAAGCGGTTGGTAGATGTTTTATTTATTTATTTAAGTCTTTGGTGACTGGGTAAGCGAGCTGACCCAAAGGACCATTTTCAGCCATGACCCGGGCCTCAAGAGTGGCACATGACAGGCAACAGCAGAGATATAATGCAGTGATACAGGATGACAAACACCTCAATATGAGGTCAATACATAATGTTGACAGTTCAAAATCAGTACATACAGCAGAACTCAAACACAAGGTTACAGAAATTACAAGCGAACTTAACATAGTATGAGTAGAGCAGATTAAAACATACAGGCACAGACAGTTTAGAATGAATGAATACAGTAATATCAATAGTAAATTCAGGATTGTTTAATGTTGTCTAAGGATAATGTTAAAATTGTTTGCATGGCATGTAACATTTAACACTTCATGTAATGTCCCAGGGTGGCTGGCGAGTGAGTAGTGGTGTCTCTGACCATTTCAGGGGGGAGTTCAAATAAAAAAGAAAGCCTTTCTGTAAATTTTACTATATGTTGCAATTAATCTAATCGACTTTGATTGTGTAATTGTACTTATACCTTGTTCCTCAATGATGATGACATCATCGTCGACAAGGACAGAACCCTGTTGTACCAGTTCCTCTGAGACTGGCTCCAAGCATGCCCTTCCTACTGGGGTTGCAGGGAAGCCAGGATATAGTGTAATGAGAAAGAAGAAATAAAGAAAAATAATAAGGCAAGTGTTATATTATGCTACACATTCATTTTTTGTTGCAAAGAAGCAGCCTGATGATTATACTTTTATTGTTTTAAAAAGTAATATTTAACAATTTTAGTTTTTTTTCTACATACTGTTATATTGGGCATTTGTTCTTGTTATGATATGCTGTCACAATATTCATTGTTATAATTCCTACAGTCATGGCATTTTCAATCAGTATGAAACATAACTTTTGTGTAAGACCATCATTACCGTAAGCCGTGGGCATGTCTAATTCATGTAACATTATAAGAATTTGGCATAGGCTGTTGTCACATATATATAGCATAAATAATGTGTCAGGGTGGTACACTAGGATGCACACCAATGGAGGGGGCTAAGTAGGGCTATTAAGGTCAAGAACCCAAAAGGCAAGTGGCTTTATTGCTCTAATTAGCCCCCAAGATGGGTGTACTTCCAAGTGTCCCACCCTTATCCGTTACTTGTTGAATATAATACATTAAGATGGTTATTGTTATGGATATTGCATTTGTGACCACATTATGACACCTAAAGATCTCTTGCAGAAAGGAATGGTGTGTAGTGAATGCATGTAGAAGTTTGGGGGATTTCTTGGTTTGGAAGGGTTTTGTGTGTCTTTTTTCCAGATTATTTTGCAGCTCGTTAATTGGTTTGGCTAGTTTCCTAATGATGTGTAAATTATGTTATTTGTAATGTCCCATAAGGTTTAATTTAGTGTAGATATATACTTTTTATTAGTGTAGGTGTATCATTTTAATTGTTTGATTAGTGTAGGTATATACTTTAGATTAGTCACAGGTATACAGGGAAATAAATGATGGCTTTTTCTATGGGGAAAGTTCCCATCCATGAATTGTATTACTATATGCTGTCACAGATGACACACAGATGCTTTCCTCTGGTATACGGTTTATATAGCCCGGATACAATAGCGGGGGGGGGCAAAACCGCATGAGTGAAAACAGCAACAAGGAATGTATAGCATGGACATATCAGCACTATCCCTGTTGCTGTTTTCACCATTAGCATATCTGGCCAACACTGTGCCATTGCTGTGGCTCAGCAGGTAGAACCACAGGCTGTGGAAGGTGGCAGTGCCTGCACCATTGTGGGTTCAGTTCTCACTTGCTGCAATTTTTTGGGGAGGCTGTTTTTTCCCCCTTTCTTGCCCTGCAGCCACCCCACCCTTGCCTTCCCTCCCACAACTCCCCCATCTCCAAGCTGTTGCACCCCCAACTTATGCCCTGTGCTCATTCTACCCCCACCCTCACTTGCCCCCCCGTTACTGCCCACCAGCCTGAATGTCACCCCTTCCCCCACATGCACCCCTGGGGAATTTGTTATATATTTCTTCGGAGGGTGCTGGGGACGAAGCCGACCTCAGAACAGTAGTTTTGCTAACTTTTCTGCCCTGCACTCTTTCAATGGCGCAGTTTTGTCCTTTTCTCTATGTAATCAAGCTTGCATATTTTTTTAAAACATGTTTTATCACAGAAAAATGTACAACACATTGAATCAGTACTTTCTGTCAATCACAAGTGTCAAGTGCCCCCCCCCCACAAACCCCACATTCACTGAAAGGAAATGTAGTGTCTAAAATGGGCATGCATTGATATTCACAAGAAAATATGATGTATGGCCATCGATACACACACAAACCTATGTGTTCATCTTCAGTTTTTCAATGGAAAAAAGTCAACCTTGTAGTTAATATAACATTTTGGTCATGCCTAATTAGTTTCACATTATAACACTTTAGCATCCGGTGTAGTCACATATATTAGTATTATGTAATAGATGCCATACTACTGCTTTTCATGCTGTAGTCACATATGTTAGTATTGTGTAATAGATGCCATACTACTGCTTTTCATGCTGTAGTCACATATATTAGTATTGTGTAATAGATGCCATACTACTCCTTTTCATGCTGTAGTCACATATATTAGTATTGTGTAATAGATGCCACACAACTGCTTTTCTCTATCCTATCAAGCTTGGACCTGTTTCTAACAGTAAAAGTTCAATGTCTAGAAAAAGAGATGTAACACACTGAATCTGTCATTTGAGACCACCACCAGCTCTGAATTGTCTTTCCCTCCTCCCCCTAGCCACCACAACATCCCCATACACTTCACTGAAAAGAAACACAGTGTCTGTCAATGGCAATTCTCTGTAAGAGATTATATGTTATGCATGAAATCCAGTGCCTGCAATATGTTGTTGTAGTGCTGTACTGCCAGTGCAAGATTGTTGAGCTGCAGTAGTCATGGGATTACTGCAGCACACAACTTAGAATGTTACCACACAGGTAGTATACTCTATGGAATCAAGGAGGAGCCTGTCTTTTTCCACATATAAAAAAAGAGGAACTTAAACAAAACATTTTTTAAAGTGATAGTATCAGTAGTTTGAACCCACATGCACACTAAAGTGTAGCCCCATCCCAAACTATTGAAACAAATTCAGTCAGAGCGAATATGGCTGTGGAGAGCTTTTAGGAGCCGCAAGAGCAGTGAACAGAATATGCTGTGCTCTCACTGCACAGGTCAGCCATAATACTGAAGTGATTACAGTACTGTGCATGCGTGATACTCGCACATGTGCAGTTTGTCCCGGAGTCAGCCTTGTGCAACATGGTGGTGCTGACATGACTACGTGTAACAACCCAGCCCCCTTGGGTTACTAGAATCCCATTAGTACTAGTCTTAGGCAGGCAGGAGAAGGCAGCTGGTGGGGAACTCATTAGGGTCTTTCTACATAATGACATCATTGTTTACTCAGCTGGCCTGAGAGAAGGATGATTATGTCGTTTAGAACTCTCACAGCAGCATAACCATTTTAGAGTCAGCTGCACTCGGGGAGCTTAGAATGTTCATCAGTCAGTTCAAGTGCAGCAGTCAGACTGGCAGAAGGTCTGCCATTGGGGTTCTGTCAAAGTGAGCCCTGTTACTTCTCACCCTAGTTTGTTAAAATCTTCAATTTGCCTGCAGCACTCTTTAGTTTCACTCCAGGCGGAGTGAGCGGGAATGCAGTTCTTGTGGATCCATTGGGCAATTCTCTGAAGTTCCTGAAGTTCACAGCTGCCTTAAGGAAGAACAATAAGTAGAATCTGACAGCTACCAGAGGAAGAAAGGTGTGTTTTGTTCTTTCCATCACTGGGAGGAAGGAGCAACTAATCTGTGAGTACAGAATTTGAAACTGTTCTTTGAGGGAGTTGTCTGAGGTGTGTGTGCCCTAGATAAGGCTAGATCACACAGTCAGGACCCATTTCACCACAACTGTGCTGAATTTAAAGTTAAAGTTGTGAGTCTTTAGCAATTCAGTGGGGATTGGAGACTCACTTGGTGCAACCCTGAAGGAATGGCAGAGGCAGTTTTGGGCAAAAGGCAGGAGGCATGCCATCTGGAGTTTCAGGTAGGGCCAAGTGGTTCATGGATGGGCACTAGTGTTCCCTGGGAAAAGACCATACACCAGGAGGATTTTAAAGTGTGTGGCACATCCTACAGATATATATGTTGGAAATGGAAATGTGTGGAACATTTTTAAAGTGTGTGGCACATCCCACAGATATACACTTTGGACGAGAGATAGAGATGTTTTTTGTGGAAAACAGTACTTACTCCCTACTTCAAGTCATAATGCTCTGTTGTGACATCACAATCTGTTGCCATGAGAGTAAATGTGATATCACAAGCAGTGTATTATGACCTCAGGTAGGGAGACAGCAACAGAAATAGATGAACTCTTCAGGAGCAAAAATTCCATTTTCATGCAAATGACCTCAGCAATAAATAAAGGGGAGGAGGAGGAGGAGTAAAGAACTAATGTGAAATACAAGCTGAACTTTATCTAAATATTATGTTTTGTTAAAGTTCTCCTGAATGTGTCAGCTGCTCTTTAATGTTATTTTTCCTTGTGTTTTTAATCATTGTCATTTACTAATGCTAGCACAGGCACACACAGATGATTTTAAAATGAAGCTTCAGGGCTGGCCCGGTGGCACTGAGGGCTGAGGTGCTGGATGCCACATCTTGTGCTATGCTGATGACATGGGATCAGGAATGATTTTGGGTCACCAGGGTGCCAGCACGGGGGGAGGGTGGGAGCAGGATTGAGTGTTGGCTCTCCTCTTCCAAGTAAGGAGTGGGATCACCCACCCATAGTCCCACCATCACTGAATGGAGGTTCAGTGCTAGCGCAGATGGTTAACAGCACGACTGGAAGGGAGGGACATCCCAAACAGCTTGTGCATGCATGTCTCCACACACATGCACTATATTGGGAACGCATGGGTGTAGTGATCAGGATAAAACTCGAAAAAACACAGAAATTACATATGAAAAAAAATGAAGCTTCAGTTGGTTTATAGCTTTTCTCAGAAAGTAAACTTTCATGTCAGTGAAATTTGACCTTGGCATAGCTTTCTTTTGATGGAACTTATGCTGTCTTGTTTAGAATTTCACTTAACTGGCATAGTAATTTGCAAAGCTGAGGCTGTTTAGAAGTGCAATAGGAGTTATGTCAAACAAATGTAAATATTTCTAAAAGTACACAAGTTACATATAATAAACCTAATGAAACTGGTTCAGGACAAAAAGAACTTTCAAATAAGCCTATGCATTAAGCTGCACTAATTATATTTTTTAAACTATGGCCATCTGATTACCTCAATTTTCATTCTTCATAGGAGTTATGCTAAACAAATGTAAATATCTCTAAACGTATATGTGTTAAACATAAACCATCAGTATGAAAGTTGTTCAGGACAAACATACCTTTCCAATGAGCCTAGTTGCACTAATTACATTTTTTAAACTATGGCCATCTGATTACCTGAATTTTCATTTTTCTTCACAATTTTCACCTTTCGGATGGCTATATTTAAAAGAATCTAATGAATTCAGATTAGTGAATACCCTCACTCGAAAGGTCATTTTGTCCTGAGCAACTTTCATGTTAGTTGTATATTGATAATTTCTATACTTTCTGAGATATTTACATTTATGGAAGAATCTCTGCAAGGACATAGACAAGATGGAAGCTGTCCAGAGGAGGGCAACTAAAATGGTGCAGGGTCTGCACCAGAAGACATATGGAGAGAGACTAAAGGAGCTTAATATGTATAGCCTCGAGGAAAGGAGGAAGAGGGGGGACATGATAGAAACTTTAAAGTACCTCAAGGGAATCAACAAAGTCCAAGAGGGTAGCATCTTTCAAAAAAAGGAGTGTGCAAGAACAAGGGGCACAATTTGAAGATAGAGGCGGCTCAGGGGTAATGTAAGGAAGTATTTTTTCACAGAGAGGGTTGTGGATGCATGGAAAGGCCTTCTGGAGGAGGTTGTGGAGTCAAAAACAGTGGTTGAATTCAAGCATGCATGGGACAGTCATAAGGCAATTCTAGGGGGTGGGGGTAGAAAGAAGTAGGCTGCTGGTTAACTAGGATCTGCAGCTTATCCATTAGGTAGGGAAATGGGCAGACTGGGTGGGCCAAGCGGTCCTTATCTGCCATCAAATTCTATGTTTCTATGTTTCTATGTTTGGCATGACTCCTACTGTGTTCACACAGAGAGAGAAAAAATGAGGTTGGTGGGAAGACCATATTTTACAAAATATAAAGAATTCAGATTAGTGACTACCCTTATGTGAAAGGTGTTTTTTTTCCTGAACAACTTTCATGTCAGTTGTTTTTGTGCACCTTGAATAGTTTTAAAGATATTTAGATTTGTTTGGAAGGTATGCACATTTGCTCTCAGAGAAGAGCAGCAAAGAAAGAATGAAGTATTTTTTAACTGCCATAGGGATTTGCAATTATGAAAGAATACACTGAAAAGTACTAAAAAATGTGTTCCATGGAAAGCCCTTTTTCAAGCTAAAGCAGGATGGCTGTAGGCTCCGCCCACAGCCGTGATAAAACAGACTGTCGTAACTGGCCATGAATGTCCAGTGGGTGTAAAAGATAGCCTATGGGTATTCATACACAGACAAGCCTGTGTGTTCATCTTGAGTTTTCTATGGGCAACTACAACATCTTTCAGGCTCTGTTGTTGAAATTGTTGGTTGCCATTCATACCTCTTGAGTTGTTCTATATGGCTGCCATACATTATCCTGTATATAATAACTGGGTTTCCCTTTTACCTGTAGGGAAACCATGGCATAATATGCCGTAATAAAGGAGTGTTTATTACAGCAAACAGGTGCATGGTTTCCCTCACTCTGGGCATGCGCACGCCGTACCTCCTGCACTCCTGACCACTTGTTGCTTACCACCCTCTCTTCCCTAGACATTAAACCATCACAGAGATGTGGCAGTAAGTTATTTTAAAACAAAATCACTTTTTTTTAAAAGAAGCCTGTGACTTGCCCCCCTCCAAAAAAAAACTCTAAATAAATGAATATGGTTCAACATGGACCACTCACTAAAACCTACCCGGACCGCAACAGCCAGGAATTTTATCTTTATTTTATATAATTGCTGAGGCAAAAAAGGAAAACCCAGCAATTATATGAAATAAAATATTTGTCAGTACGTGTAAGCTTAAAGTTTACACTCACCCTCAGGGTTAGATGCTTTGATAAACCCCTTGAGCTTTGCTCCCGGGGTTTATGTAGCATCTAACCCCTCGGATGTGTGTAAACTTCTCATTACAAACATCAACCCATACTTTATCCTATATATCATATACCCCCAAAAATGTTTTACATCGATAGTAATGAAATGTTGAGGACAATAAAGTACTTATATGGAAATAAGCTTTGTTCTAACTGTATTTTCTGATGTAACGTACATCCAAGCTGCCTGTCACCAATCTCTGGCTTTCCTGCCAGTTCTCACATCTTTAGGGCATTCTGGTACTATTCCTTCTGTTTCTCCTGGACATTGCCAGCTTTTTTCACTTTATAAAAGTGCTGGCACAGCAGTTTCCACTTTCAACACAGGAGTCCAGCTCTTTAGTATACCCCCCCCCTTCCTGCAGGAAACTACTCACAGCCTGCCATGTTTTTTTTTTTAATGGCAGGTTAGTCCTCCTCATCAGTATCTGTGGCCTTCCATGTTTGTAGGCCTTTGGCCAGGGTGAGTACCTCCTCATCACTCCACAGTTTAGGCATGTTCTGTGAATAGTAAAGAAAAATAAATTTGTAATAAAAATATATATTCATTGAGTGTCTGTAGTAAGCATTACAATGTAATTAAGTTTGCTTATCAAAGCTTGTGTGTAGCACATTTGTGTGTCTTTCATATTTGTTTTATCTAATTTTTGACCAAGGTAGGTGTAGCCCTGAAAAGAGCCATTGTGGGGCAGCATCAGGGTACTGTTAATGTGTATATACTGATTATTAACACACAACACAACACAACACACTTTGTATCCCATATTGGATGTCTCCCAGGAAAACAATATTTCCAATGTCTGTGAAATGCACACCATTATTCAGAAACACCAGATGCTTATAATATTTAATTTGGAGGTGAGTAATGGTGTATATACCCAAATGATGCAAAAAGCCAGATATTTGAATGTTCATCTTTCAAACCCCTGGAATCACTCAGTCTGTTTAGCTAATGCAGTTAGCCTCTTGTGTTGAACTGCCCCAGTGAAAATGGAATGCATGTAAATGACGGAACTCTTATTGGCTGGTGACAGTTTCAAACTGCTGCCCCTAGTAACTGCTGCACTCTGAGGTGCTCAGATTCATTTCTCCGCCTGCCAGTTCGAATGCCTTGGAGAGCTCTCCTCAATTCCTTTGATAACACTTTTATTTTCGAAGAAGTTTAATCTTTTACATTTATTTTAAGATTGCTGCAATGCTGCCTCTGTTTCAGGTATTTAGTGAGTTTTAGTGTTTTTTTGTTTGTTTAGTTACAGCGGTACTTCACAGTTCCGCAGAACCACGATGAACCGTTGTTTCTGTGGTAAATTTTACCACCTTTTTTGTTTGAATTACATTCACTCTCTGTTCAGTTTCAGGACTCTTACATTTGGTGTTTTTTCTGTAGTTTATTATTGTGGCCCAGTTTCTTTCCTACCAGGAACCAAATGCTTTGTTCAGTTCCCTCTGTATTTCCTCTGTGGGAAACCAAGAGTTTAAAAAAAAAAACAGTGGGTCTATTGCGGTTGGGAACCGTACTTTCTTTTCAAATATATGTTTGTTGTTCCTGACATTAATGTCAGCAACACCAGTGAAAAAAGAAACTGACAGGACCAACTGGTTTAAGAACTGTACTGGTTATGGACAGATAGTTGCCAAAGTGGACAGGCACGATTTGTGTATTTCCTGTCTGGGAACTAGCCATATTTTTGTTAACTGTGATATCTGCAAAACATTCTGCCCCAAAACACTTAAGAAAAAGGCTAAAAACTTGGAGGAGATGACTACCCTGGCATCTCTACCAAAGTCTTCTGAGGATCCCTCCTCTTCAAAAAAGGAGAAGAGCAAGGAATCGGTTGAAAAATCCACTGACAAAACTGACTCTTCAAAAGCAAAAGGACCTAAGAAAAAAACAAAAAAAAAGCATACCACTGCACCTCCTGCTGAAAAAGCAAAGGATCTCTCAGCGACTACATTGGCTACACCCTCTGCTGAGGAAATTGTCAAGGCCCTGAAAGTTTTACAGGCCCTCCAGGCTGCCGGTCCCTTGGTCCCTCCACCAGTTACTCTGGTTCCCGCTTTAGTTCCAGTCTCTCAGGAACTGGTTTACCTACATGAGGAACCAGAGGAGGAGGAGGAGGAGGAGGAAGAAGAAGAGGAAGAGGGAGAACCCATAGACCCAGAAGTCTCTCCAGGACAGGACTTTGATTCTCCCCCGGGGAGTCCAGAGGACTATTTTTCCCACGACTCATTTGTGAAGTAGATGGTAAATAGAATCGGCCTCTCCATACAGGAGTCAAGTTGAGGATGAGGAGGCAGCTGACTTCCTAGACATGAGGGGTCTTACCCCCATAAAAAGGTTGTTACTACCCATCCATAAATCCCTCAGGAAGGCAGTATTAAACATTATGCAAACTCCAACTTCTGTGCCAGGGGTGGATGAAAAGTACCATTTAGTTAGATCTAACACTGACTTTTTATTCACTCACGCTGACCATGATGGAGTGGTACAGGCAGCTGCCTGTAACAGGGCCAGGGTGCCCTTGGCATCCCATCCTCCTGACAAGGACCCTAGAAGAATTGATGCAATGGGGAAAAAAAGTATACATGGCTGCTTCATTCCTGGTCAGGCAGGCCAATTACATAGATTTTGCAGTGCAATATCAGAAAGCCCTGTGGTCCACTGTTCTGGCCATGTCAGACAAAATACAAGGGGAGAAGGCAGTGAACCTGGCTGAGACTGCCAGGTCGGCACTAAATGCCACAAAATACCAGTTCCATATGGCAGTGGATACCAATGACACTGCTGCCAGGCTCATGGCCCTTTCAGTCTCCATAAGGAGGTTTGCCAGGCTTAGAGCCATAAACGTCCCTCAGAATACTCAAGCTAAGGCAATGGTTTTCCCCTGTGAAAAATTCTCTTTTGAGGGACAAAACAGAGGCCTACATGAAAAAGTGGAGGAGTACAAGGCCGCCTACAGAGGTAATGTGGCTAAGGATAGGGGGCCACTTCTTGTAGGCCCAAGACAAACGGAAGCAGGGGTAGGGGCCCCTACTCCCAGCCTTCCTTTCTTTCTTTCTTTCTTTCTTTCTTTCAACATGTCACTATTTACACCTGCAGGCTCACTCACATGATGGGGGTACTGGTACGGCCATCACCGACCTGCTGGAGAGCTCCTCTTAATCTACCATGTCAGGCCAGCCCTGGGCCCCCCTAGTGCAATTCCACGTCCTCCTGGCACCGCAGGGCATGGCCATCAGGCTGCTTGGTTGTGCCCAGCCATTTTCCTCTAGGTTTCCTCCCCATTGGGAGTGCAGACCTGTAATGACGTCCGCGCACATATGTGCAGACATCCACCGTGCTCCTCTCCCAGTAACATCAGCACATGCAGTGCCTCTGGGCATCTCCAGGGGCCGCTGCAGTGTGGTGTAGTTTCCCCAGCCCACCCCAGGACTAGGATAGCTGTCTCCTGATGCTCAATCCTAGTCCTCCCCTGCCGACCCCAGACGACCTGAGCTCATTCCCGAACCCGGGTCTCCAGAATTGCGCGAGATGTGGTATCCAGCACCTCAACCCTCAGTGCCACTGGGCTGGCCCCAGCCTTTCTTTCAAGCCCAAGCAATGCCAGACTACCAGCAGACTAGGGGGTACTTTCAGAGGTAGGGGCAAAAGGGCAGTGAGATGGACAGAGCCAGCCCCCCAGGCCAAGGCTCAACCCAAACAGAGCCCCTGATGTGTTCATGCAGGTCACCTCCTCTCTAGCAGTAGGTGGAAGGCTGGCTCACATCCTCCAGGCTTGGCAGTCCATCACCGCAGACAAGTGGGTCCTGGGAGTAGTGAGCCAGGGTCTTGCCCTAAGCTTCAAAACACTTACCAAGATAAGAAGCAGAACTTTTCCCCCAGTAACCCCATCAGACAGGGTGCTTCTGGAAACAGAAGTTGCCAACCTATTGCAAATCAGAGCAGTGGAACCTGTCCCTCTGTTGCAGAGAGGCAAGGAGTTCTACTCCAGATACTTCCTTACTCAAAAGAAAAATGGACTGGTGACCAATACTAGATCTCAGACTCCTGAACAAGCATGTGACAAAGCTAAAGTTCAGAATGGTCACCCTGGCTATGATTATACCCACACTCTAGCAGGGAGACTGGCTGGCATCCTTGGACCTCAAGGATGCCTACTTCCACATCCCAATCGGACCCAGCCACAGAAAGTATCTGAGGCTCAGACTTCCCTCATGTCACTAACAGTTCATGGGCATGCCCTTTGGCCTAACCTCAGCCCCAAGGCCATTCACAAAAGGCCTAGCTGTCATAGTGGATCACTTGAGGAGGCAAGGAGTCACAGTTTTTCCTTATGTAGATGACTGGTTAGTCATAGGACAGTCCCCTCAATACACCAGAGATTCTCTGGCTCTAATCCACAGCACCGTGGAATCTCTAGGGTAGACCCAGTCCAGGTGCTGGACTTCATAGGGGCAGAGTTGGATACCCTGCAAGGAAGAGCATTCCTCCCTCAAGACAGGATAAACAGTATTTTGCAGCTGGCAGGAACCTTTCCATTGAACAGACCCAGGCCAGCCAGACATTTTCTCAACTGCAGGGCCTCATGGCAGCAGACACAGCCGTAGTGCCAGGCTCAAGATTCCAGATGAGGGACCTTCATTTCCACCTAATGGCTCACTGGTCCCAAAGTAGCAATCCTCTAGCCAAACTGGTACCTGTCTCACAAACTCTCATACAAGCACTGCAATGGTGGATGGATGGATGAAACCTCAGAGAGGGAACCCCCTCATTGGTTCTCATGACAGATGCATCCCTGCTGGGGTGGGGGGCACAGGTGCTTGATCTCATGGCCAGTGGTGCATGGTCCCCACAGGAGTCACTCCTGCACAACAACTTGTTAGAGCTCAGAGCAGTATGTCTGGCTCTTCAGGCATTTTCACCTCAATTAAAGGGCAAGGTGGTACAGGTCAGAACAGACAGCACCACCACCATGTATTGCATCAACAAGCAGGGAGGCACCAGATCAACCTTACTGTACACAGAAGCCATGATGGTCTGGAGCCACGCTACTCCCTGCAAGTGTCCCTGTCCACCATCCACCTACCTGGCAAGGACAATGTTCTGGCAGACTCCCTAAGCAGGATAAACGAGAACCATCATGAGTGGTCCATAAACACACAGGTACTGCAATCAGTGTTCAGAAGGTGGGAATACCAGAGACAGATCTCTTTGCCTCCCCAGACAACCACCAACTGTCATAGTTCTGCTGATGGCCTCCAGCCAAGGGGACTGTGCCAGTGGATGCCCTGACATTGGATTGGTCAGGCATATTTCTTTATGCCTTTCCTCCCTTTCCTCTCCTGCTCAGGGTTCTGATCAAGTTCAGGTCCCAGACAGCAACTATGATCCTGGTGGCTCCAGAATAGGAGAGACAACTGTGGTACTTGCTTCTGTTAACCTTGTTGGTGGCACAGCCAATCCACCTTCCTCACAGGCACAATCTGCTGACCACCTTTCAGGGAAGGATACTGTACCACAACCTCTAGTCCCTTCACCTCAGGGCATGGCTCTTGAGGACTTAGAGTCTGCCAGCTTACCCATCTCTAAAGAGGTCCTCACTGTACTTAGGGGTTCTAGGAAACCCTCAACCAGGAAAATTTATATTTCCAAGTGAAGAGGTTCTCTATATGGCGTAGCCACAAGGAGATCTACCTTGCCACCACTGGGGTGCCTGTCCTTTGGAGTACCTGACCCATCTAGACTCACCAGGCCTTAGGCCTTCTACTTTGAAGGTGCACCTGGCTGCAGTCTCTGCTTACATCTCAGCTGGTGAGGACAGATCCCTGGCATCTCATCCTGTCTTTCAAAAGTTATTTAAAGGCCTGCTGCACCTTCACCCTCCTTTAAGAGAGCCGGTGCCAGCCTGAGATCTCAACATCTGCATGGCCAGGCTGATGGAACCCTCCTTCAAGCCAATAGCAACTGCAGATTTAAAGTATGTTACTTGGAAAGCTGTTTTCCTAGTAGCCATTACTTCAGCTAGGTGAGTAAGTAAGCTTCAGGCCCTGTGCACAGATTTTAACTATATCTCTTTCCACAGGGACAAGGTGGCACTTAGGACTAATTGGAAATGTTTCCCAAAGTGGTATCAGATTTCCATCTGAACCAGTCTATCACACTACCAGTCTTTTTCACTACCTACTCCAGCTCAGGGGAGCAGAGACTGCATAGCTTGGATGTGAAGAGGGAACTTTGCCACTATCTAGATAGGACTAAGTCCTATAGACCAGAGATTACCCAGTTATTCTTCACCTGTGGGGACATGGGTAAAAGTAAACCAGCATGTAAAAGGACCATTGCATGCTGAATAGTGGCCTGCATACAGTTTTGTTACAGTAAAGTCAGTAAGCAGCCTCCCCGGGCCTCAGGGCACATTTGACCAGGGGCATGGCTGCGTCTGTAGCTGCAGCAAGGGATATACCCCTACTGGAAATTTTCAAAACAGCTACATGGAAAACTGTTCCCACATTTACCAAACACTACTGCTTAGACATTCAATCCAGAAGTGATGCCAGATTTGGCACAGCAGTTCTGCAGAGCCTTTTTCCCAAATGGGTTCTCTGCCCTACCTCCAAGGGTACTGCTTGGTACTGCTTGGTAGTCTTCATTAGTTAAGCAGACTGAGTTATTCCTGGGGTTTGAAGAAAAAAATTACTCACCATAGTAAATAAGTTTCTTCCGAGGGATCACTCAGTCTGCTTAAGCTCCCACCCTGCCTCCACTACCTGAACCAGGAAAAAGGGATCTCTTATCCTGCATCCCTGCTGGACACTATATGTTATACTAACTTTTGTTTTTAAGCTTGCTGGTTAAAGGTTTTTAAAACCAGTTGTGTCCTATTGTCCTTTCTTACAGGGACCATTCTTTAGAGGCCCCCATATGGGGTAGGGTGTTAAGTAGCTAGTTAGGGTGCCTTCACTTAGTTGGGCTTTGTAATGAATCTGAGCACCTCAGAGTACAGCAGCTAATAGGGACAGCAGCCTGAAATTGGCACAAGCCAATGAGAGTTCCATCATTTGCATACATTCCATTCTGTCCAGCACAGTTCAACACAGGAGGCTGACTGCATTAGTTAAGCAGACTGAATGATCCCTTTGAAGAAACATAATTACTGTGGTGAATAATTTTTTCTTCTGCATGATTTTTCAATTCCAGGTACATACTGCTGTTTTTTCCAGGTAATGCTTTCTGTAATATCTAAATACTGAATGTTACAGTTAGGCAACATTCCATGTAGCTCAACCAAATATGGTTTAGCTGATTTATTTTTTTACATTCTTTTTCCCTCCAATCACCATTGCCTGAAACTCCCTCAGATGTATGGCTTGCCCAGCCCAGCCTGAAGTCCCCCCAAAACAAGTCCCCTCCCATGACCCCCTCCCTAGAGGTGCAGATGTGCAATGATGTTCAGCCTGAGATGAACCCACTCCCTCATCCCTCTCACGGATGTCTGCTGATGTCTACAACCCATACGTGCACAACCCCCAGCTGTTGCACTCCCAGTCTCCATTGGGAGTCGTTGCTGTGGGAGAATTGTAAGCCCACCCTCCCCAGGTGAGGAGAGTAGTCCGCCGCTCAATATTCTCCTCCCCAGCTGACCCCCAGCAACCCGAGCCTGCTCCTGAGCTCATGTCACCAGCATGGTGCAAGGTGTGGTGCCTAGTGCCTCAATCCTCAGTGTCACCAGGCTGGCTGAGATTTATCTGATTCTATTAAATCTATACCCTTTCTGTAGCCCAAATTGTTACCTCCAACATGGATGAACAGTACGTCTGACTTGGGGTGACTGTTCAAAAGTCTACATATGGTTGGCATAAGTTGCTCCCATCTCATACCTCCTTAACAAACCAATGCACATCACAGTTTTCAAGTTGCAAATCATTCCAAAAATAACTTCTCTTGGCAAACTGTACACCACATCATACAAATGAAGTGCCCACAATTTGAATTATTATAGTAGTGAATCTTTCTGCCATGCTGAATCAATTTAAAGACACTGCAAATAAAATAAATCATTACTCTGTGTATCTCTCACAGCAGTCTTTGCCAACTGTCACTTACTTTCAGTTTAACGGTTCTGGGTTGCAAATGAGACAAAACAAATGTTTACCCCCTTTCTTGCCATTTCATTTGAAGGCATTGATAAATTGTTACCAATCAGCTTACACATGTAACACTTAGGCTGATGTACTGTCTTGATTTGTTTATCATTTGCACAGATTTACATGTAGTGCGCTATCATGTAATTGGTTAAATGGCAGAAAACAGAGACATTTTTGAGTGGTAAAACATTTATAAATGACTGAACAATATATCACTTGAATGATTGTTATGTTGTCCGATTGGCCAGTGCAAGTCCTGTATATTGTGCCACATTTATTTTTTCCCTGGCATCCTAGGTATTAAGACTATGATTTAAACATAGATATTTTCTTATGATACTGTAATGCAGTGTGTTAACACTGTGCAACAATATTAAATATAGGTGGCATAATGACTATTCTGGCTTAATATTATTTAACAGTAATTTCTGCTGTGACAAAAATAGGCTGTTAAATAGTATAAATTGAAACTGTATTTCTTTGTATTTAATAGGAGGCTGTTGGCATAGTTTAATCAATTTGACATCATACTGCCATGCATTTATTATTTATTTATTTATTTATTATTCGGAAATAACCTTTGAGCCAAGGCTCTTTTACAAAGGTTCCAATCATGACACAGATTACAGACATACAAACAGTAAAGATACAGAGTAATTGGACATTGGAAACAATATACGTCACATTGGCACTATCTTGAATTGTTATTAATACTGTTGGAGTGGAGCTCAACAAAGGGCATGGCAGGTCAGGATTAGC
This sequence comes from Neoceratodus forsteri, assembly GCA_016271365.2. NCBI lineage: Eukaryota > Metazoa > Chordata > Ceratodontiformes > Ceratodontidae > Neoceratodus > Neoceratodus forsteri. Next base: position 870,247,609 of record CM028130.1, read on the forward strand.
GGGTGAGGAAAGGAGCCTCCTTTGAAAAGAGAGCACAGAGACAACAGCTGAGATCAGGAGAAGGTGATATCCCTTCCTGGGGTGGAGGAGGAGATGGAGGAGGAGAGGGAAGGGAAGGAAACATGAAGCTGTCCCTGGCAGTGATCAAGAGGCATTGTCATGTCACATGGTGGTAAGAGGGGCTAGTGGACAGAGTGAAAATATGAAGAAGACTAGGAGTGGTAGCAGATGGCTGGTGGCAGCTCCTCCTGGGTGGGGTGTTGGGAGGACAGTGAGCAGTCACTAGCTAGAGGCTTTGTCATGAATCTGAAGGTTGGGTAGAGGCAAGGAGGACAAGCAGTACAGACAGGGGGTTGGTGGTCTTCAAGAGCAGAGCTGGAGTAGGTGGACATGGTGGCCTGGGTAGGAGAAGGAGAGCAGCAGAGGAATTGTGGAGGAGAGAGCTGGGCGGACTGGGAGGGGGAAGATGTGGGCAGGGTAGAGGAGGTTAAGCAAGGGAGATAGTCAAGGCTGAGTAATAGGGACTGAGGTACAGTCCTGTGTTAATTTATAGTAGCTGACAGCAGAGCTGGGCCAGGGCAACCAGTGGGCGACAACTTGGTTTCTGTAATTATATTCTGAAGGTGGTAAGCATTTCTGAACATTTTAGAAAATTAAAATAAAAATATTTTTTCATGACCCTATCTTCTTCTTTCACAAACTGATCTTCTTTCACTAACTGCTCACGAAAGAAGAATACTGGGTCACAAAAGAAGAAAACAATATATGCACTGATGTCCTTAATATTTTAAATACACCAAATTGCAACCAAAATGTATAAACTGTAGTTCTAAAAGTTAGCTATTTTATGTCAGTAGTGCATGTTGTAGTAGGTGTGGGCTTTATTTTACCAGAATTATAACTTTAAATTATTTAAAATCTATAAAATCTGATATCAGTACTTACTAGGCAGTAGTTGTGTTTGCTTGGTTTTCAGGCAACATGGCTGACTTCCAGTTTCATGATGCTGTCAGAACTGCATTCCCATTGGCCTAGAGACACCATTTCCCATTGTGAAATGATCTTTCATCAGCTGAAAATTCTTGTTTCATGAGCGGCTCCCAAAAGAAGATACTTCAACTCACAAAAGAATAAACTGACTCATGAAAGAAGAATTTGTTTGTAAATAGAAATTAAGGAAAATGGTAACAAAACATTAAAAATCCTGTTTTCATTGCTATGTCAGCAAATTTACAGATGGAAAATGGTTTATTGTGTGTATTTACTTTATTTAACATTCTTAAATGTTTATATTGAATTTGCCTATTATAAAATAATTTAGTTTATCTTATGTTATCTTGTTAATGTAACTATGTTTGAGTGATTAATGTAACTATGTCAATTTACTAAACAGCATTAACAATTAACAAAAGTATAAAGATTTGTTTTTAGGTTTTTTTTGTTTGTTTTTTGCTTTCTTTTTAAAGATACTGTTGCTTCAGTAGCTTCAACTAGGAGCCAGGATTTCCTGGATTCCCTGAAGGGGGCACTCCTCAGGCAACTAGTCAGTGAACCACCTTGTGATGAGGCAATACTGGACCTGGTACTCACTAACAGGGACAATATTGCAGATGTCAGTGTGGGGAGCCACCTGAGGACCAGCAATCACTGTACAGTGGGGTTCAATATAAGGACAGCTGTGGAATACAACCACACAAGGGAGAGGGTCCTAGACTTGAGGAGGGCAGACTTTATAAAAATGGGTGAATGCCTCAGGGATGACCTGGCGAGGGGGTGGGAATGAACTGGGTGGGGTGATGGAACAGTGGGGAAAGATAAAAAGGGGCATAGGGAGGAAACAAATCTCTGTGTCAAGTAAGTGAGCAAAAGCAAGAGGAAAAAGAGACCACTATAGTTCTCGAAAGAGGTGGCAAAAAAGGTAAAAACTAAGAGGGTAGCATTCAGAGGCTATAGAATATGTAGAGGGAAGACAACAGATATGTGTACTAGGAAAAATAGAGGGAAACAGGGAGGGCAATAAGGAGCACAAAGCTGCAAACAGAAAAAGAATAGCTCTGCCAGTATTGAAAGGGGACAAGACATTTTTAGGTATGTAAGCAGAAACAGGTAGACCAGGGATAGGCATGTAAGGTTAAAAAGTGAAGGAGGAGGACTGTGCAGAGGGGGACCAGGAAAAGGCAGACATCCTGAACAGTCACTTTTATTCAGTATTCACAGAGGAAGCAGAAGGGGAAGGGTCACAAAAAAGTAATAGGAGCATTGGAGAGAGGTGGACACTAATCCATTCTCGGTGGAGAGAGTCCTGAAAGTGGACAAAGGGATGGGACCAGACAGGGTGCATTCATGGGTATTAAGGGAGCTTACAGAGGTACTGGTTGTACCTGTGACAGTCCTGTTTAACAGCTCACTGGAAACAGGAGTGGTTCTGGTGCACTGGAGGAGGGCAGATGTAGTCCTACTACACAAAAGTGCCAGCAGGGAAGAGGCTTGTAATTATAGGCCAGTCAGCATGATGTGTTTAGGAAACTATACTATGATGGCACACACATTCTGTGTTTGATGTCAAGGCTTAAACAGTGTGCACAGTTCAATGAGATAATGCTGGAGAGACAGCAACAACCAATTGTCACAGTGTCATTGCTTGATTCAATAGACTGAGTTTGTCTCAGCCTGACAATGATATCAAAGATGATTAACTGTCTAAATTAGTTAAATGTAGATGTGTCAAGAACTGCTGGTCTAGAGTTAGCTCTTACAGCCTGTGAAAATGCACGTGTGATGTTACGTCGCAATCCTGATGTGGATCATGGACTGGTCAACGGTGCAGTCGGGCACATACTTGACTTTCAATACAGTGTTCAGAGAGCATTTGGTGAAATTGTTGTGCTAAAATTTGACAACCTTGATTACTCACAACTCATTGACAGATGTGCTGTAAAGTTCCAGCAAACATTTATGTAACATAAAAGCAGTTTCCACTGTGTGTTACGTTCCCAGTGTCAATTTACAAGTTGCAAGGTTTGAGTTTAGATGCAGTGATAATTGACATAGGGAATGGTATATTCAAAGCTGGTATGAGCTATGTTGCTTTGTTATACTTCAGAACTCTAGCAGGATTGCACATTATCAATGCTGCATACAATAAATGTGTACTGAGAAAAAGTGCATGATAGAGTACAATCATCTGCACACTTTGTATCGATCCAACATATCTTTGATTCCACTGGTGAATGAGGTAGTCATGAGAGATGTGTAATCTGAGATGTCACATTAACTGAAGAGGAAGAAGTCTACTGTACATGATTCTTCTACTTTAAGTGGTAATAAGTGATCAGCTGTAGCTGATGATACCAGAACACCTCCGGAAAAAAAAAGCTAGTCTATCTGTAATGGTGTCATTTGACAACAATCATTCACAAGGTAGAAAAAAATAGGCAGACTGGACGGGCCTTGCGGTCCTTATCTGCCATCAACTTCTATGCTTCTATGTTTGTATGTACTGGAGTTAATTGCTATGTTAATTCTGTGATGCAGGTGTTCCTACATTTGCCTTATTTGTTGTCGCAATAACTCCTTCAAAGTCAACTGTAATGGCTGATTCACTAAAGCAAGTTATATGTGTCAATCAACAGCAAAACAATACTATGCAGTCATTGATGTGGCTATGTTGAGCCATAGCAAAGTTATGATCAGCAGAGCACATCTGCTGACAATGTTAATAATAATATTTTATTTATATAGCGCAATTCTAGAGTCAAAGCGCTGTATGTACATACACATCATGAAACAATTCAATAAAACCTTACAGATAATTCAACTTCTGTTAAAATTTCCAACAAGCCATAAAAGCATCACATGCTAAAAGTTTGCTTAAACAGATGTGTTTTTAGGCTGGTGTTGAACTTCTCCATGGTCCTGCACTCTCTAATCTGATGAGGTAGAGTGTTCAACAGAGATGGTGCCACAAACATAAAAGTTTGGGCCCCTGATGTTTTCAACTGCACCCTGGAAACCTCTAACAACCCCACGTCAGCTGAGTGGAGAGGATGGCCGGGGCTGTAGAGAACCAGGAGCTCTTGCAGGTAACTCGGTCCCAGTCCATGCAGGGCTTTATAGGTCAGAAGACCTGCCTTGAAGGTGGTCCACCACTGTATAGGCAGCCAGTGCAGATCGTACAATACGGGAGTAATATGACTAGAGCATGAAGTCCCAGTCAACAATCATGCCGCAGCATTCTGCACCAGCTGCAAGCAATGGATATCAACCCCTGCAAGCCCCAGGTAAAGGGAGTTATAGTAGTCAAGGCGGGAGGTCACAAAGGCGTGGATCAATGTGAACAAATCATCAGACGGAACAAGGTGCTTCATTCTGGTGATGTTCTTAAGATGGTAAAAGGTGGACTTGATGACTGCCAACACCTGCACATGCAGTGCCAGCCCATCATAAAGAACCACCCCCAGACTACATACCCATTCAGAGGTAGGTAGTTGTACACCATCAAGCCAAAGCTCAGAGGGCAAACTCACCACCAACCTCAGTATCCACCACCCTAGATCCACAACCAACACTTCAGTCTTCCCAGAATTAAATTTCAGCTATCTGGACTTCATCCAGTCATGGATCTCTGCCAGACAGCTGTTAAACATTGAGACCACAATATCCTGGTCAGGTGCAAAAGACAGAGCTGTGTATCATCAGCATAGCAGTGAAATCTCAGCCCATATCATCTCACAATGTCTCTAAGGGGCAGCATATACAGTACACTGTGAACAACATGGGGGACAGCACTGAGCCCTGAGGAACCCCACACAGCAGAGAGAATGGCTCAGAAAAAAAAATCCCAGATACCACCCTCTGGGACCTGCCAGCTAGGAAGGAATGGAACCATCTAAGAACTGGACCAGCCAGGCCACAGATAACCCCCAGGCACTCAAACAGCACCCCATAGTCCACAGTGTCAAATGCTGAAGAGAGATTCAGGAGCACCAAGATGGAACGGCGTCTCTGGTCCCTCGCCATCAGGAGATCATTGAGCACCCGAACCAGAGCGGTCTCGGTACTATGTCTCTTCTGGAATCCTGACTGGAGAGGATGTTCAGTCAGCTGTAACAGAGTTTAGGATGGTGATCATCAACTCCTTTGAAGAAGATGGAATTCGAGTAAAGTGGTACTCCACACTAAAGTATGTCACAGATAAGTTTGTCCTTTTTGTGGAAATACTGGCAGAGAAGTAACTGATGATGTATTGTGGATTTCTTTGTATATTCCCATATGAATCATCCATCAGATTCAAACAGTTGTTTACCAATGCTAAATCTGGCTCAGAGTGCACAAGATGTGGCAGGAACAGTACCCAACCTCTCAGAGTGATCCATTCCGTACACTGTCTCATGTTGACACTACAATGATTTGACTCACAGGGAGTCAAAGTCGTGACACTGAGAACTGACTTTATTGCAGGCAGAGTCATGTTTGGACATAAGCATTGTGGCACTCAAGTAATAATTTAATACCATGGCACTTTTTTTATTTTATTTATTTATTTATTTTGATTAGGATTAATACCTTTGAGTCAGAGACTCATTTTCAAAGGTTCCAAGTCAAAGACAAAACAGTACAATGCAATACAATACTATACAATACAATACAGATAGCAGAGATCACAGGGTAGGCATCATGAAATCAATATAGTGTCACATGAGGTTCAAGACTTGTTAGTTTCAGGTACAACTTAACAATAGATAAAGTGCATTACATCATTTGTTGCAGGGTCAGGCTAGCCAGGTAAGAAATAACATGTCAGCAATATAGCGATGTTATGGCAGAGGGATGATAGGGGAGGTGGTAAGCAACCAGAGTGATGTTGTCAAAAAGGAGGCGTGTACATAGGGAAAAATAAGGAGGGGTAAGGTGGTGGACGAGGGTGGTAAATCGCTTTATGGAAGGATTGGGTGGGAGAGGGGGTAGTAGAGAAAGGCGAGTAAATCAAGAGGATCGGTAGATCATTTGTTTGCAGAGTTACAGGTTGATACACTCTTTAGATGGGACCGTAGCCCTCTTTTGAACTGGTTCAGCTTTGTGCTTCCAGTCAGCGTGTTGGGTAGTTCATTAAACCATTTGGAGCCCTTAAAGGTAATGGATTTCTGGGCCAATGACATGCACTTGAAAGGGACTTGGAGTCCACCTTTTGACGTGCTTCTGGTTTGCTTTGTTTACACTGCCTTTTTGAACAGACTACATAGGGATTCAGGCATGAGGCCTAGTTGTGATTTATTTACGATCAGGCAGGTTTGGTATTGGGCTGTTAAGTGCAGAGGGAGCCTACCAGTCTCAGAGTAGAGGACATAGGTGTGAGTCCAGCAGTCTGCCCCAAGTGCCAGACAACAAGCCCTGTAACAAGTGTTTTTAGGGCAGTATCTGACCCTGCTATGTGTATTGGTAACCCATAGTCAATGGATGACAATAAAGTGCTGCCTGTGGCTAATCTGAGGGCCTCAGGTGTCATCGAGTGCTTGTTTCTGTGGAGGATGCCCAGTTTCATTTTGGCAGTTTTGACAACTTGATCAATGTGGTGGGAGAAATTGAGAGTGTCATCTAGGTAAACACCCAGATATTTAAATGAGGAGACTTGTTCTAGTGTGTCACCTTTAAGGTTCTGAATTCGAAGTGGGCAGAAATTCCTTTTGTTCTGAGGGACCATGAACAGCAATGCTTTTGTTTTGTTTTTTATACAGTTTAGTAGCAGTTTGTGTTGGCAGAACCAGATTTCGAGTTTGTGGAAGCTATTGAGTAAGCCTTCTGAGATGGCCGAGTGATCCCTGCCTGGGACTGATATAATGGCATCATCTGCATATAATACAATGCTTACCAAGCAGGCTTCAGGGAAGTGGTTAATGAACAGGCTGAAAAAGAGTGGTCCAAGTATGGACCCTTGAGGTACTCCAAGGGCCACTACCTTTGGGTCTGACAGTGAATCGCTGATTCTAACTCATTGAGTTCTTTGCGACAGATAACTGTGAAACCAGGTAACTGTATCTGGGGCCAATCCCATTGAGAGCAGTGCATTTAGAAATAGCTGGTGGTTAACTGAGTCAAACACTTTTGTGAGGTCAATGAAAACTGATCCCACCGCCATCCCTTGGTCAAGGGCGTTGTAGAGCTGGGTGGTGTAATCCACCAGTGTGGTGATGGTAGAGTGTTTTTTGGGAAATCCATGCTGATAGTTGCAGAGTGATTTGTGCCTGTTGAGGAAGTCAGTGAACTGTTCAGAGACTATTCTCTTGAGTGCTTTGGAGATGGGTGGGAGAATAGAGATTGGCTGATAGTTGGTGGTGAGTGTTTTATCACCTGATTTGAAAACTGGTGTAACCAGCATGGATTTCCATGCATCTGGGAAAATGCCCAATCTTAGAGAGGCATTAAATACCTTAGTAATTGGGGCTACTAGCTCATCAAGCATTAGGGCAATCAGCTTCATATCAATTAGATCACTCCCCATTCTGGTCTTTCCAAGGACCCTCTTTACATGCTTGATGGTCTCGGATATTGTGACTTGCCTGAAATAGAAAGGTGGTAGCCCACCCCTCCCTGAGGAGGGTATGGTGTTGCCATGCAGATGGTTATTCTGTGGGTTTAGGAACTCTCTAGGAAGCACCCCTGAGAGATCAGAGAATGTGGCATTGAACTCACTGGCAATCAGTAAGGGTTCCTGGATAGACCCCTCATCAGTGGTAATCAGGTCAGGTGGAGACCTGGAAGTCCTTCCAGATAGGGATTTTAGTGTGTTCCAAAACCCTTTGGAGGACCCCAGCTTTTGTTAAGGAGATCCTTGAAATAGCTTGCTTTCACCAAGAGAATGAGCCTAGTACAGGAGTTCCTTGCAGCTTTGCATGCAGATACATCATGCAACTTTCCTGTGGCCTTAGCTTTGTGCCACAGGTTGTCTCTATCATGCATTTGATCTAGGAGTGTGGTATTGAGCCAAGGGGTGTGGTTTCCTTTGACTTTTTGGGTTTTCAGGGTAGCAAAGATGTCACAAGCCTGGGTGAAAGAGTTTCAGAAGAACTCTAGGGTGAAGTTGCTATCAGTTACATGGTCCAGTGGTGACCAGTCAATCAGGCATAAGTGGTGTTTGAAGGCATTTAGTAGCACTGGTCTCAGCACATGATTAGTTGTGACCTTCAGCGGGCACTTTGTGAACTTGTTAGTCCAAGCGCACATGACTGGCGAGTGGTCACTGAGGCTATCAGGCAAAACCATTACATCTGATATGTGACCAGGACTGGAGCAGAGAAGCCAGTCAATGAGTGTACTGGTTTCTGTTTTGTAGTTTTGCCTTGTGGGAAAGGTAACCATCTGCATAAAGTAGAGGCTGGCTATTAGGTCTCTGGCTATGGTTTCCTTTTTTGAGTGCCAGTTGATGTTAAAATTCCCAACAATTACATGCTCCCATTTTTTCCCCAGCTGCTGCAGATTTTCCTCAAAGAGTTTGAGCCCTGCAGCCTGCTTCACTGGGGGTATGTAGACCATTGTTAGAAATAGTACTCTGTTTTGCTGTCCAATGGTGAGTTTGAGGTAGAGGATTTGCTCCTCACTTCTGTGCAGGCTGCAGTCCAGAATTTGCACTTTAATGTCATTTTGACATAGACTAGGCAGCCGCCATCCCATTTGGAGACCGTGTCTTGGAGGAAAGAGTTGTAACCTTCCAATGATACAAATGCATCTGTGTTCTTAGGGGATAGCCAGGTCTCAGTGAAGGCAATAATGTCCGGTTTTAGCTGTGCCACTCATGCTTGGATCTGAGGGAGCTTAGGGAGGAGGCTGTTTCTATTAAGTGAGATGATTCTCAGCACTCCTTTTAACAGGGACTGTGTGGGGGTGGTCCCAGCAGTGGGATGCACACTTTCCTGATACAGATTGTGGAGGGGTAGCCCAGGGTTAGGGTGAACATTCCCAGATAGCAGTAAGAGGAAGAGTATGAGCTTGCAGCTTAGGCATGTCCAGGGTATTCTTTTAGCATCTAGATGCCAAGGCCCTTGTTGTACTAGAGTATTTGAGCTTATGTGGCCAGGTCAGTCACACAGTAGTGCTGCTATGTGGTAGGAATAGATTTTAGCCTCCGGGAGTGTAGATAGTGCTTGGGGGGGTTAAGCAGTCCCCCACTACCTGTGGTCATTCCTATTATTAGGGACCAGTTCTGCTCCTGAATTGCTAATGCTGTGGGAAATTCATGGTCAGATCCTAGTGTGATGAAGCTTATGCCCACCAGTGGGACCAGGAGCAACAGGAGAGGCAAGAGCCCCCTCATTGTATGCCTTGGATCTGACATTCTGGGGTATTCAATGGCTAGAGAGTGATTCGGTAATCCCTGCAGCTTTTCCGCCTAATTAAATCAGTGGTATAAATGTGCTTTGCTGTGATTGGACAGTGGACAGGGCCAACATGTAATTAATAGTGGTCAAGCTCGGGGTGGGTGGGCAGAAAAAATTACAGTTTGAACTAGCAGTGAGGAGACACCAGCTATGCTGTCAGAAGTAAGTCTGGCCCTGCAGCACAGACAACAGGAGTAGTAATTATTCCCCTTAGGCTAGTTCCTTGTGAACTGTTTTTCTAGTGGGTGTGTTGCGCTTGGGTTATGCCCCCTATCATCCCACATACATCTTACACTGTATTCCTGGTCTATTATACTATGATACTGCTATTTTGCACTAATATATAGATATAGGCATCCGTCATATAAGCATGAGTGCCAGGAATGTGCTTTGCTGCTCATATATGCCAATGTTTACATCCTTCATAGGATTAGATCATGCATGACTATTATACCTCACTATAATGAATTAAGTTTGTCTTTTACATATATTCCATATATAATCTACCTAATCACTGATAAGATGACTCTGAGGGATCATCAGTGTTTATTGTATACCTATCTTATCATATAATTATATGTAGTGTGTGTTTTACACTCAGGCAGATATGCCATGCATAATAGAGCCTAGTCAGCATTGCCTTTTGTCCAAGCTATAGTGCTAACTGAAGCACATTATTTGTCTCATATGATACTCATTAGTAATTCTGTCTCCTAAGTCATCATCCAATGGAGAATGACTTAGGACCAATACATGTTGTTTCTCATATCTGTAACTATGAGGTAATCTCTGTTGCTATGCTGTTATCTGTAGTATATAGACTTCTGCACCCTACTGGAGCACAGAGAGAGAGAGAATGAGATCTTGGAGAACCTAAGATCCTACAGTTCTGAAGATTATGTACATTCTTCAGGAGAGTGGTGAGAAGCCCATCGCCTTTGTGATTTTCTTTGTCACATGCTTGGTGTAAGTAGTATAATAAACATTTATTAGTACTCTTGCTTGTTTAAGAATGTTTCTTGGCAGACTCTGAAGACATAAGAATCTGTATTAATAGTATTGTTATTATTTACCCTACACACTAAGAGTGTTTAGGCAACATAAAATGGTGACCGTGAATGGAGTCTGGGTGTTTGCCAAGGTTACATTTTAATTTCCTCTGTAAATTAAAACACTGGGTGAGAAATCCTCAGTAACAAGCAGTTGAGAGTGTCTTCTGTTTAACTTTTTGGTCTGTTGTGTGTTCCACAGCACAGACAAACAATCTCTTGGTAGATATTCAATCTCTGTGTAATAAGTTGTTTTATTTTTGTTTTGTTTTTTCCTCTTCTTTCTCTGTTGGAACACACAGCTGTAAAGGGATCTGAACAAACAGATAGACTGCTTTAATTTGTGGTTTCAAATCCTAATGGGTTTTTACTCATCTAGGAATCCACATACGCCAAACACTGTTTGTGTCCTGTCATGAACTTTGGTTGCAAACAAAGTTTTTGATCCACAGACAGCTAAGGGTTTCTTATTTCTTAAAATACATGTCTCAAAAATTAGTACTGAAGTTGAGGCTGGATGCCTCACAAAATAAAACTGCTTACAGTGGTTTCAAAGATTTTTCCAATGTGGTAAAAACCAGAAACGGTCCCATGAGGGTGATTTCTGAGCACAAAAGTGACTTAAACCATGGTACCAAGGAAAATATTCCTGAAAATTTGCTAGTTGCAACACTATTCGCTTGCTTAGAATTTTCTATAAAAAAATGTGATACCATGAAGTCAGATTACACTGCATACAGGTAAAAGATGAGTATGTTACATGCCAAGTCTGCTGAAAAAGTTAATGAACTGTTATTTCAAAACAGGACCTTGACTAAACAATGTGATTCATTACTAAGTAGTTATGAAAACAATAGACGTAAAGTGTATGTTTTGGAAATCAAATGTGATAAGACTTCTCTTGAAAACAGACTTATTTTTCACCATGAGAAAGTCTTGCGAACTGAAGTTACTTCACAGTGTGCTCGCTCATGTATTTGAGGAGCTGGAATGTGAGAGTAAGGAAAATGTCCAACTTACCACTGTGTATAGAAACTTGAAGAAACAGGTTATGCATAATGTGTGTGATACCAAATCTGAGGTTGATCATATAAATTGCAAGCAGGAAATTAGTCTGAAAATGGCTTCTCATAAAGAACGGACAGATGGACTTCAGTCTCAGCTGCAGTCCCTCCATCAAGAAAATGAGTTTCTCTTTAATGAGAGGGATAGCAAAGATCTGCATGCCTTAAGAGATGTCGCTGAAAAGGCAAAACTTATTAGAAAAAAACATTTTTCAAATGAATGGTGTTCTGGCTAATAAGACTGATTCCTTGCATTTTGAAAACAAGGAACTTGGGGATGATAAGTCTGAAGTAATTACTGAAAGCGTCAACGTGCTGGTATTTCAACACCAGACCTTGAATGAACATTGTGATTCATTATGTTTTAAGTACAACAGCTTGAAATGAATGTTTTGAATCTAAACTGTGACACAGCTTCTGTTGATAACAGGCAAGTTTTACAAAATGAGAATGTTTTGTGATCTGAAAACAAGGCAATTTACAGTGTGCTAACTCCTGTACCTGAGCAGTTAGAATGTAGGAGTAAAAAGTCAGATATGGCGAACTTGCACCATCAGCCAGAGGTATTGGCAGGGCATACAAACTTAATGCCCAAAGACTTTGCCTCTTCTCATGTTGAACAGTTTGATTTTGAACACTTGCAGTGTGCTGTGGGGGTGGACTAGAATGAATGCTATCCACTTGTCTTTCTGTGATTCACAAAATGGAGAATTGTTAGTGTCTCAAAATGGTGGACACCCATGTCATCAGGTTGCATCCCCATACCATCCCCAAGATGGCGGCTCATGGTCATGTGATCAATCAATCAATCAAAACTTCATTTATAAAAAGGCACCTTTCTAAAACCAAGGCGCCTGTACATCACATAATAAAACAATATTACTAAAAACAATAAAAATTATCCAAGCTGAATAATATTTAAAAATCATTATACGCTTGTTTAAAAAGATATGTTTTAAGTGCTCCCTTAAAAGTTTGGACGGTCGGGCAATCTCATACCTGACGAGGTAGAGAATTCCACAGGGGTTGGGGCCATAAAACTAAAAGATCTGGCCCTGGAAGTCTTCAAACGAACCCTGGGAATCTCTAGCAATCCCTTGTCAGTGGATCAGAGAGAGCGGGGGGACAGTAGGGGCGAAGAAGATCTTTCAGGTAGCCAGGTCCCTGATCATGTAGGGCCTTATAGGTCAGCAAACCGACCTTAAAAGTGATACGCCAGCATATTGGCAGCCAATGCAGTCCGCAAAGCACAGGCGTTATATGACTAGACCTAGAGGAACCAGTCAATAGTCTGGCTGCCGCGTTCTGCACTAGCTGCAAGTGGCAAATATTAACCCCCAGTAGCCCAAGATAAAGGGAATTGCAGTAGTCAAGACAGGAGGTAACGAAGGCATGGACCAGAGTAGGGAGATCATCGGGAGGAACCAGGTGCTTCACCCGGGCAATGTTCCTCAGGTGGTAAAAAGAGGTTTTGACAACTGCCAACCTGTGAATTAAGTGTTAAACAGCTGTCAAAAACAACGCCCAGATTCCGCACCTGATCTGAGGTAGTTAGCTGGACACCCCCGAGCCATAAGCCCGAGGAAGATCCAGCCAACAAACCCGCCTCCCGGCGACCTGGGTCCATGACCCACACCTTAGTTTTTCTTGGATTCAACCACAGCCAACTCACATTCATCCAGTCCTGGATTTCAGCAAGACAATTATTAAAAACCAAGAGGGCGGCATCTTGGCCAGGTACAAAGGACATGTACAGTTGAGTATCATCTACATAGCAGTGAAAACTCAAACCGTACCACCTAATGATCGATTCCAACGGCGGCATGTACACCGCAAACAACATGGGTGCCAAAATGGAGCCCTGCAGTACCCCACAGGATAGAAGGAATGATGTCGAGGAAAAAATCCCAGACACCACCCTCTGAGTCCTACCCTCGAGGAAGGATCGAAACCAACTGAGGACTGTACGAGACAGTCCACAGATAAACCGCAGGCGCTGCAACAGCACACCATGGTCCACAGTGTCAAACGCCACAGAGAGATCAAGAAGGACCAAGACAGAACAAGTCCTTCGATCTCTCATTATCAGGAGATCATTTAGTACCCGGACCAGAGCCGTCTCGGTACTATGTCTGTTCCTAAATCCAGACTGGAGAGAATCATAGACATCGTGGCTGGTTAAATGATCATCCATCTATAACGCAACCACCTTCTCAATAACCTTTCCCACAAAGGGTAGGTTAGAGACGGGTCTGGAGTTAGCCAGACAGTCTGGGTCCAAGGAGGGCTTCTTAAGAGGGGGCTGAACCATAGCCTCCTTCAGAGGATTTGGAAAAATCCCCCTCTCCAAAGACCTCCAGACTATTTCAGCCAGGACTGGGCCAATTTTATCTACACAGCCCACTAAGAGACTTGTAGGGCCTGGGTCCAAACCACAGTTGGTGAACGCAATAATTGGATGACCATTACAATGTCATTGATTGTGGGAAGGCTGAAGTTGGACCACAGAAAACCGGTGTCCGACATCTCCTGCCGACCATCACAACTCCGACTAGAGAGAGTCAGGCAGACGTCGGACCTGATTTTGGCAACCTTATCTGAAAAGAATTGAGCAAGCTCCTCACACCATTCTTGAGAAAAGGCTCTTCTGGGTTGAAGACAGATTGGATTGCACAATCTGTCCACAGTCCGGAAAAGCTGAGCTGGTCAATTCTGAGCAGCAGCAATCTCTCTGGACAGGAATTCTGCCTTCTTACGAGAGATTGCTGAATGATAGACCACATAATGGTCCATCAATCTAAGTTTGTCACAATCCAAGCCCGACCTCCGCCAACATCTCTCTGATCTTCGTCCAGCTCTCCTCGACTCCCTTAGAGTCTCATCAAACCAAGGAGATCTAGGGTGAAGACTGAGGGGACAAACACGAACAGGAGCAATGGAATACAGGGCCCCTGTTACTGCCTTATTATAGGCAAGTACCAAGTCCCCTGGGTCCATGCAGTCACTCGGAAAACCCGATAGGTCCAGCACCACCATCAGGCCATCTGGGGAAACATCCCTCAAAAGGTGGTACCGGGCCATCTCCATAGGGGCTGGCCTACTAGGGGTGGCCTCAAAACTGAACCCAATGGAATGATGGTCAGACCATCCGACTGGTTCCACCACCAAATTGGATATCTCCACCCCAGTAGGAACACCAAGTCCAATGAATGACCTCCAGTATGGGTCAGGGAGGAAATAATCTGTGTGAAGCCCAGTAAAATCATTAACTAGCAGATGTCTTGACCAAACTGCAAGAGTTCGTCATCGACCCAGGCATTGAAATCCCCCAGAACCAACCATCTGGGGGATCCCAATGTCAGGTCGACAATGAAGTCTGCGACTTCCTGCAGGAAAACATTCCCATCACCTGGTGGATGGTAGACGAGAAGAATCCTGCACCCCACACCCTTACCCATAATACATTCAAAGGAATTGGTAGTACCCACTGGTACTTCCACTAGGCCCAGTTCTGATCTAAAACAGATGGCAACACCCCCACCCCATGATCCATCCTAGGGCGGTGTATCACCGAGAACCCAGCTGGAATTGCTAAAGCCAAAACTGGGCCAGCATTTTCATCCAGCCAGGTCTCGGTGATGCACACCAGGTCTGATGTTCCAACAAGATCCGCTATAATAGCGGTCTTGTTTTTAATGGACCTGGCGTTACATAACACCACCCGAGTAGGATGAGCATCCGAGGATGACCGTGCTACCTGCTGACTACCAGCAGGACCCTTGGGTATGGGAACCAGACAGGGAGAGGCCCTTTTCTGGACCCATTTCACCCCAGAGTGTCTCCTTGTCCCCACTATCCCTATCCACCCACACCTTTCCAATCCCTCTCCAGGCCCAGCCCTCGTCCTCCCATTTTTACTGGTAATCCCCAGAGCCCTACACCATCTATACACCTCTGGTGACAGGGGAGGACAAAAAAATGGACACAGGTCTCTGAGCCTGGAGAGGGAGTAATACCCGACCGTCCTAATACCATTCCAACACATACTTACTGCGCTAACTAAATCCCAATAAACAATCCCAAACTGTAAATTCATCTAAATCTAAACCCAGATAAACAATAAAAAGAAAACTATAAAATCAAATAAATACTCAAACACCTATCCATACAAAAGAAAAGAAATATAAATGTAAAGTAACTTAAGTCCAAAAGTATGAAATTTATGATGAAAAATATAAAAACAAAACAATTCTTCAGCCTCTGAAGGCCATCTCACAGCCTAAGGAGGCCAATAGAGCACAGGTACTCTCACTTCCTGAGCCCAAGGAACTTTTTACTTTTAATTTATCATTTAACGCCCGAGCACTCTCACTACCAGGGGGACCAGAGAGGCACTCTCACTGCCAATCAGATGTAAAAAATAGAGTTATTTCCTTCATCTTGAAGTTTAAGTGGGACTGTTTAAAAAGGACTGGTCTCAGCACAAGTTAATCGAATGATGCAGAAAATCCTGAAGATGGGCCCGGAATATACACTAGCAGACCAGCAGCGAGTGAGGACTCCCCCCCCTCCATACCCCCAAAAAGCCCTTAATCAGACTACACCACACAGGACCCGCAGCCACAGATACCCAGAGGCCAGACTAAGAGGGCCAGCCTTGGAATACCTTAAGAGCACCCCAAAAACCTCTAGCTCCCCAGAGGCAAAATGAGGTAACTCCTGCTCGGTCCCAGGCAGTGCAGTCCACGATCACCCAGGCACAAATAGGAGGTAGGAGTCTCCATCAGCCAATACACCGTACAAGGCCTGTTTCCCCTAATTTAAAGCTGAACACTCCAATTAAAAAGTATATAGTCAGAAAAAATAAAATCCCAAAAACGGAGGGCAACCAATCAATGAATCGGGTTCCCCCACTCACAGTACTTCGGAGCAGAATCAGCAGCTCAATCCATCAGCCTCCTGGCCTTTTGGTCCCAGACAACCCTGTCAGGCCCTCCGACTGTTAGAAGACCAGCAGATGATAATCTGGATAACAAAAGTCAAAAGTAAATCCAACAGATCAAATCGTGACACTAGTCCAAAAGATGAAGCACTAAACTCCACAATCAATACACGTCAAAAATCCGCAGTAGATATTAAATCCAGTCAACTGAGCCCACAAACAACAGCAGATAGAAGTCAGCAGCTCCAAAACACACCACACAAGAGCCAAGAAATCCCGATGGCATTGCCTGCAAGCTCGGCACACTCTCCTGCCACGGCGCTGAAGGCAAATAGATGCAATACACCACTAGGGATATCCCAGCAATATCACTTGTGAACTCAGCTTATTCCTCCATTGTACCCATAGTACCAGTTCTCTAAACCCTCACTCCAGCACCAGTTAGAGCCCGAAACTGCAAAAAAAGATTTGTTTAATCGATGGAGTTTTTGAAAAGCACAGAAAGCTAAAAATAGAATAAAATGAAGGGAAAACAATAAGAAAGCACACAAAAACATGAAACACTAAACTAAACAGTCAACAGCATGCCCAGCCCCGAGGCCATCATGGAGGTAAATCAAAAATCCAGACTATATACACACATCACTAGAACAGACTAGTTGTACTAGGTGTTTACCCTGATATCTATCTATCTATCTATCTGTCTATCTATCTATCTATCTATCTATGATGATGGTCATAACACAGTAACCCAAAATGCCCATGAGGTAATCCAAAATGGCCGACCACCACACCATGGAGGTTGGATCATGTAGTCACAGGGACCTGTGATTGCTGCCATAACCAAACAAAACATACCTGAGGTTTTTGGCATGATTAATAATGTTATCAATAAAACTAGTGTTTATGATGGACAGAAGATTCTCATTAAAAATGATGTGTCGTACTTTTGAATGAGGCTGGTATGCAACCACCTGTCATGAAGTCAGTGTCTGATGCAGCAGAAAAGCAACTTTTGCTAGCAATGTTTACTATACTAGAGCATCCTTGGTTAAGGAACACATTGCAGTTTATTACATGAAATGTTGTGATTCTTCCCTATGCAATTTAGCTTCAGCTTTCCCTGAGAAGACTGAATGTATTGCTTTTCCTATGCAGTGCATTAAAACTTTAAGCCGTAACCTTAAAAACAATGTTGCTACCATCCAGCAACCTTCTGGTGGGGAAACCCACTTTACATTTGATGGGGGAAGGGACAACCCTGATTCTGAAAGCCCCATGGATGTGATATTTTCAGCATCACAGGCCACATTGGGAGGGGGGGTTACAGGTTTGATTTCTGAACCTGGGCTGACAGCTGTTTCAGTACTACTTTCTCCACCCCTGATGGCTACTAAACCATAATCCATAGCTGGAGAACTACATGCAACTTGCACACCACTTTTCTCCACTGTGCAGGCACCACTGATAGTGCCAGCACTGCAGCACATAATGCAGAACCCCCTCCACCAGTGACACCTAGATCATCCCATACTGTGGCTGCAACAGCAGGCACAAGCCAGGAACAGTCTAGGTTATTCCCAGCACATGCAATAGCAGGCACAAGCCAGGAACAGTTTGGGTTATTCCCAGCACACACAATAGCAGGAAATACTGGCAAGAAGGTGCAATGCATCATAATACTGATATCATTGTTTTTTTCTTTTGGGATCACTAACCATGGTCCCAGCATTGGTTACTCCTAACACAGTTTTAGAGTATATTGAAACTGTTACATCAGATATAGCAATCTCAGCAGTTTTAGCCCAAACATACAATAGACACATCAGACCCATTGCTCATGCATCCCAGATGCTTGCCCCAGTGGAGCTGAAAAACAACCTTTGTGAAAGGAATCATTTGGTTACATACTGGGCAGTGAGATACTTTATGTGCATCATTGGATGAGCATCCATTGTGTTGCATTCCAATCATTTACCAACTAACTTTCTGTTGTCAATCAGAATAAAAGACAACTCTGTATCCAATGCCAAACTTACACACAGGTCTCTCATTTTACAGGATCATGACATCACTGTCCTTCCTATCAAAACTCCATCCTTGTTAGCTCATGACCTATAATTTACAGGAGAGACCCATAATTGTTCACTCCAACCTCCTGACCTACCTGCCCAGGGCTTTTTCTGACAGAACCCCAGAAAGTGTTGAAAGACACCGCTGTGTGTCATGTTTTGATTGATGACTCAGTCACACATACCAGAGAGGGTCAGATAGCAGGGTTTGGAATTATTTTACATTCTGGTGATGACAGTGTGCATGGCTAGTAATTGCATCATTGTATATGCACGATTCACAGGCAATGTTAAAACACGCCTGGCAAATAAAATAAAAAGCAGGGCGGCAAGGAGTCTTCTAATTACCACAAATGTTTGTGGATGGTTTAGAGAGCTGGAAAGTCCTTGAGAAAAACACAGCTTGAGTTAAGTTTTTTCATTGCGTAAAATTATACCAGCACTCCACAAGAGGGTTAAGTTCTGCAAGCTTTAAGAAATGGCCTTGCTCTAGAAGACTGCAGACACTATGTTTTTATTACAGTTTCTAATTGGGTATGTTTCTTTCTGACTGAATTTATTTGCAAGAAAACAAACTTTCATATCTATTTGATTACCACAGTGAAATACAGAGACTTGTTTGTGTACAACCCTAACCTAACCAGTTTGAATACAAACTGTACATAAGTAGTGCTCAAGCATTTTGTAAACCTTATGCTCCAAAAGAAGGACTCTCATTTTAGGGCAGTGTATAAGTTCCTTAATAAAGGAACTGAGGAATAACTTCCAGAAATAAGCCAAAATAAGAAAGTGAAAATGACATTCACCTATCCAGCGATGGCCTACTCATTTGGAACATCACTGCTGTAACACTCATGAAAAGTTACGGGTAATTCCTGAAAACCTGAGAGTAGATTTTATCTGCTGTAACAAGTACATGATACTCCAACTGGGGGACTCCAGTGAGTCAATAAAACACTAGACAGACTGAAATCCTCTGTCTTGTGGCCACACATGAGAAATGATGTAGAACACTACATCAGTAACTGTTTGATCTGTGAACAGAACAATCCTATACCAGCTAGGAAAATACATTGTTTCCCCAGAGGCAATCAGGCCCCTGGAAGAGCACCCAGATTCACTACATTGGCCCTATGCCAACCATTAAGAACAGCCAAAGTGACTGCAAATGTCTTGGTAAATCAGCTATTTACCAGGTGGGGGTTACCCCTAAAGGTAAATTCTGATTACAGGGATCTAGCTTTGTAGCCAAAATAATGCAGGAAATTCTGGATTTGTTATGGTAAGACAAAAGTTTCATATCCCTTACCACCCACAGCCATCAGGACAGGAGAAATATGCTAACAGGCAGATCAAAGTTATGTTATCCAAACTTGTTTGGAAAAACCCCAAAGGACTGGGATTCTTTATTGCCTTTACTCCTTAGGGCAATAAGAGGGACACCCTCTGCAGGTACACAGTGTACCCCATTTTTGAAATCATGACCGGACAGTCCATGAGACTCCCAGAACATTTACTTCTGGACCTGTGTACTGCCACTGCTGATGGAGCATCAGTAGATAAATATGTTAAATATCTCAAACAAGACATCCAAAAGGAACACTTGTTTGCTGCACAATGTATGGAAAAAGGCCTAACAACAGGCCCTATCCCATTGTAAACAAACTCAGTCCAGCAGTCTACCAAGTTAGACTGCCTCACAATAACAGTCATTGATAAATGGCTATATGCCAATCAAATGAACCTGTTTAAAGGAAATTAAATAACTTTTCCATACCCCAATGGGCGGAATAGCACTAAACTAACTATATTTTTCTTCTTTTTTCTTTCCTTTTAGGTTCCAGAGAGAGAGAAATGCTTGCTTTTATGCTTATTATTCTTTTTAGAAGTATGGGTCTTCTTACAAGCCCCAAACTGCACATCTTATTGCAAATAAGAACCAGTGACCTAAACTTAAACAGATTGTTGAGGCAGAGTACCTCACAAGCCCACATGATTTATTTGCATCCTGTGGAATTCACACTGAAGTCCTAAAATACATGTTCATCATCCAGAAGGGTAGTGAGGCCCTACTGAATGTTATGATCATTGCTTTGGATCCATCCTAACAGTTAGACTTGATCTGGACTCCTGTTTATATTTTATTGATAATCAGGAATTTTGCATCCAAATTTATATGGTAATAAAAGCCATTAGACCTTTAGATTTTACCCTATGATGACCCACAATTTGTGACACCTAATACTGAGTGCCCAAAACAGAACCCTGGCCCACCCAGTGGTCTAATACCCACTTCTCAACCAGGTACCCTAATTAATAATGTACAGCTCATGCACAACCCAGTGATTTTAAATCTTGCCTTTTAAACTTGAAATGATTTGTTTTATGTTTCACAACAAACATTTTCTACTTTTTTTTAATAATGATGTGACTGGATACCCTGGCAGCATACCAGGTACTCATTAATGACCTCCTACACAGGGACTGATAGCACCACACACACACACAGGATTTTCACATCCTGACCACTAGTGGTACATCTTATGACTGTAAACCTACCCAAATGCAGTAGGCATTTTGTTTTTGATTTTTTTTTATTTAAAAAAAAAACAGGTTTAGACTCAGGCCTATTTGGCTCTGACATATCTATTTGAAATAAGGCTGATATAGCCATTGTTCAAGCACATAAGTTAAAGGTTCATGATAGTATGAAATATAATATCATACCCCCCCACCACCATATTGCATGGTATACATGGTCTTGCTCATGAAGAGTGATTTACATTTACAATATTAAGGATATTGTAAAGGGGTTTGACCTGATAAATGTTCATATTGATGAATTAATTTTCTGCTCACATTAAGGAAGCAGGCAAGCATCACATAGCTAGAAAAGTCCTTTGCACTGCCTACAGCTATTGTGTTCTTACAACCATTTGGTTATCTCTTCCGGGATCTGGAATTAGGACATATCCCTGATCTCATACATGACAGACATATGGGTCAGTGGCATTGCCACATTTTGAACTTCTATTGCATGTGTTAACAAATGTTTATTTGAATCTAGCACTATTTCGTTGTCAATGGCAAGGAACCTTGGATATGTCACCATACACACCAGTATTGTCCCATGTTTCAAAACTTATTCCTGTACAATCCAGGAAGCCATGTTTGTGACTCTCACAGTGTCATTGTCACATTTTCATCCAGCAACATCCATCTCTGATCGTCTGGCAACCATCCATTCTATTGATCATCTTGATGGGAACTTTTATTGCAAAAGGTTGAAACTATCTTTTTTCCTTATTTACTAAGAGGTCTTGGAATCGTGACTGACTCTGAACTATAATTGTTGTACCTGAAAGGAACATCACCTTTTTATGCAGATGTGACATTTTCCAACTTGTCTTACCAGCATGTGAATACTGGCCAAATAACTGAAATTAGGCTTCCTCTTGTGAACTTTCAAATAAACTGTATTCAGCCCAGCCAATTAAGATTCTACAGTCAAGCTCATTGTTATGCACACTATCAAGCAAGGCTGGGGTAGGGGCAATCCCCTAACTTCAGCAAGAAGACTTTTCTTCATTTGATCTACAATCAAGAAATCCATTTTCTTCACTGCTTGTTTTTTTCCAAGCCTGGCTGGCACGTCATACAAACTGAGGAGGTTATAAACATTTACATTTGTGATCATCTTAAACTGAACACTGTTGCTATTCCATTGTAAAACTCAATGTGCAATCAAATTCACCCCCTGCTGAGGCATATGTAAATACTGCAGCCTCCTGGACATTTGAATCTACCTTTGAAAAATCTGAATGCATTGAATCTGAACTATGATCCTTCATCTAACACTTGAAGAAACCCTGGATTTATTCCTAGAACTGTTCACAGTTTATGGCTTGTGGACATTGACATTTGGTGTCCTGTTCAACTTACCAACTGAAAAATGCCATCCTCCAAATGGTATATTCTGCTGATGTGGAACATTGTGTGGTGACCAACTATACATTCTTCTGATATGCACTACAAGTAATGCAAAGTGAACTTTTCTAACTTCTATTTTTACTCTCTAAACAGGTAATAGGTTATACAGTAATCCCACCTGTTCCCATCCTGGAACCAGATATCATTAAGTCTAGTCCTAACTATCTTGATGCTCTTTCTCAATACTTACTTATTTTTAATATCCATACAGGCAACAGGTTTGGACATAAATTGAGTGTGATAAATCCGTTTAGCTGAGTAGCTGTGTAGATAAATGTGGAATCTTACTGTTATGTACACAGTTAGTACATCCAGGGCTTCAGATCATTTTTTTTGCTGAAGTCAAATACTTTCATGGGTTGAAATTTGGAATTCATTTCAGTTTTACTGGAGTCAAAATACTTCCAGCTGTCAGTTTTTGGAAGTTCAGATAATTCTAGTCCACAAATTTTGGAAGTCAAAATATCCAAGTCCTACAGTTTTTGAAATCATAGGCCTTCTGAATACCTTACTGTAACCCCATCCATGGCACATCCATGGAAGTACATTTCTTAATGAGTCTAGGAAGGGAAAACATGCACAGTAAATCAGTCATTTACAGTATGTATGTATTTATTTCATGAATTGTTCATGCAGTTCCAAGTAACCTCCATCAATCTTGTGTTAAGTTGCTTGCAGTCAGAAGCCTGCTACATTCAAAGTCTGATGATCATACAGTAACACTAACACTAATGCACAGATAACACTTTCGTATTAATGCTGACAGATGTTTTGATATCAGAACTCATTAGTTGTATTATTATACACTGATGATGGAAAGCAATATACAATGCATCAACACAGTTATGCAACCAACATGTCAAATCAAGCAAATTTGTTACAGTTTTGATTTTGTTTGTTGCCCATGCTTAATTACCATCATGTTATGGAGTATATCCATCCACTTAAATGGAAAATTCACCACTAAAGGGCTCCACACACTACCAGACATGACTCAAGACGGTGCAGCTCACCACCTGTGTGCAAAAATATTTGATTTACTTTGTTCCAGTAGAAAGTACATTCATTATATTAGACTAATTGCGCTGACTTGTCAGCTAACAGACAGATGTATTGGGCTGTGTTCTGTTACAAACCCCTCAGAGGTATATTGGCGGTGGTGTCTGCCGGCAGCTGACATCAGTGCAGCCAGAGTGAGCCAGGAGTCAGGAGTGGAGAAGAGTCAATAGCCTGCCAGACAGGTCACATTTCATCAGATTGATATATCTGGTGAAGTGGTCAGCCTCTGAATGTAATCTTTCATTTGCTGCCTGGTCCACTTCTCCATGGGTTAAGTACAGCCAGTCAATGAGTGTACTTAAAACCACCTGGAGAAAAACATAACTAGAAAATCAGATCCTAAGATGATGATGATGATAAAAACTGTGTAACATGCACTGCAGGCAGGCAATTCAAATGAATCTGACTAGTCAGTTGTAACTAGGCAACTGAACCGGGTGGAATATTGAATTGCCTGGCCTGCCTAAAGTTGATAGTATACACAGCTTTTTGATGATCATCACTGATCAGATGTTTTTCAGTTATGCTTCTTATACTCTCCATGTGCTAAGTACACTCAGCGAGTGTGTAGTGCAGTGCATGATGTCAGGTCCACTGCCTGTAGTCTGACCTGTGTGAGTCTGGGATTTGTAGTAGAAGAGGTCAGCCTATGCTTGAGGGGGAGTACAACCGTACAATTTAGGAGACGTAAACAAAATTAGTATGTGACAATTTATACAATATAAGTTTGTGTCCATCCCCTCCTCCAACTGTCCCTCTCTCAGAAACTGAACAGGGGCTCTGGTAAAGAAAGAAAGGAAAGGTAAGAGCCTGAGGGGCAATTTTAGGAAGCCTTAAGTTAGAAGAAAAGGGATACGAAAGAGACCAGCCCATAGCAAGACTGTACTTGAGTGGTGCTCCATCATCCACTCAGGAAGGTTATTTTACCACTAGAGATTACAGGGGCAAGGTGGAAATAATAGTCCCAACCTGCTGGGCTGAAGTGAAGGTATTGTACAGGTAGTACAAAGAAGCAGAGAGACACATGGAAAATCAGTCTAGAAGAGACTGAGAGACAGACTGATGTGAAACACAGAAACATAGACTTTGATGGCAGATAAGGACCGCTTGGCCCACCTAGTCTGCCCATTTCCCTACTCATTGGATAAGCTGCAGATCCTAGTTAACCAACAGCGTACTTCCTCCTACCCCCCACTAGAATTGCTTTATGTCTATCACATGCATCATTGAATTCCCCCACTGTTTGTGATCTCACAACCTCCTCAGGGAGGCCATTCCATGCGTCCACCACCCTCTCCATGAAGAAATACTTCCTGACATTGCCCCTGAGCCATCCCCCCATCTTCAAATTGTGCCCCCTTTTTCTTGCATGTCTCTTTTTCTGAAAGATGCTACCCTTTTTGACTTTGTTGATTCCCTTGAGATACTTGAAAGTTTCTTTCATGCCCCCCTTCCTCAAGGATATACACATTAAGCTCTTTTAGTCTTTCTTCGTATGGCTTCTGGTGCAGATCCTGCGCCATTTTAGTTGCCCTCCTCTAGACTGCCTTCATCCTTTCTCTGTCCTTGCAGAGATTAGGTCTCCAGAACTACATGCAGTACTACAGATGGGGTCTCACCAACTGTCTGTACAGAGGGATAACAACTTCCTGTTTTCTATTGGTGTTGCCTCTCCCTATGCATCCCAGTATCCCTGAAGCCCTCCTTACTGCCTTCTCACATTCCTTGCCTACCTTAAGCTCATCTGATATGACGGAGCTACGATGCCTGTTCGACAACTATGTTGTCAACCGACATCACATTGATGGATTTATGTCGACCGCAAGCTGCAGTTGACATAAATTTGTCAGGAGACCCCAGTTGTTTTTCTATCGGGGAGGCTTTTCCTCAAACTCCCTATGCAGGGGGCTCTGCCCCCTGCACTCCCCAAACTAAAGGATTCCAACTCCGAGTTGGAGTTGATTCGCGGAGTGGGTGCAGGACCGGGAGACAGAGTGCCGGGGTCTAGGGCGGACCATTACAGTGAATTGTCAATGTTGTCGGCATCGACATGTTCACAGTAATGGTGTTGCCATACAGTCGGCATACCTATTATGACTACCTCCAGGTACCTTTCCATTTTTGTTGTTTTTAGTACCTTCCCTCCCCCCATTGTGTACTCTTTCCCCAGGGTTTTTCTTTCCCAGGTGCATTACTTTGCACTTCTTTGCATTGAATCTAAGTTGCCATACATTTTGACCATTCCTCCAACCTTCACAAATCCCTTCTCATCCTTTCCACCCCCTTCCCCAGTGTATCAACCCTGTTGCAGATACTTGGGTCATCTGCAAAGAGGTATACTTTTCCTTCCAGACCCTACACAATGTCACCTATAAAGACATTAAAAAGGACCAGTCCCAGTACTGAACCCTGCAGTACCCCACTAGTAACTGCCCTTTCTTCAGATTGTACTCCATTTACTATTACCCTCTGCGTCCTGTTCTCCAGCCAATTTGTTACCCAGGCTACCACCCTGGGACACACTCCAAGGCTGACTAACTTGTTTATTAGTCTTTTCTGTGGGACTGTGTCAAATGCCATGCTAAAGTCTAGGTAGGCCATATCCACAGCCCCTCCCTGGTCTACTACTTTTGTCACACAGTCAAAGAAATCTATTAGATTCATCTGACATGACCTCCCGCTGTGAATCCATGCTGCCTCGGGTCCTGTGCCCCACTGGCCTCCAGGTACTTGACATTTCTTTCTTTCAGAAGTGATTCCATCATTTTCCCTACCAATGAGGTCAAACTAACAGGTCTGTAGTTTCCTGCCTCTGTCTTGCTCCCACCTTTGTGAAAGAGAATCACATCCACCCTCCTCCAGTCCTCAGGTAGCACACCACCCTCCCATGATTTGTTAAAAAGAGTAGTCAGTAGTGTCACTAGGTCTCCCCTTAGTGTGATGTGATTGATGACAGGCATAGACATATCACCCAAGAGGAGAGAAAGGTGGGTCACCTGGAGTAAGCTGTCTACTTGGTCTGCACATCAGTGGCAGGTTGGGCAAAGGCAACAAATCTCTGAGTCCAGCATCAGGATGGCAGCCTGGGTGCATAAGGCTTAATTGCTCTCAGTACAAGAAATGGCACTCTGTCTTACCCATACCATTACAGTCAGAACTTATCAGAAGGAAAAATTGCTGAATGACCACATTCACATTGTAAGCAAAGCCTGGGACTTTGAAACATAATAACATAATGAAATGGGGTATGGGAACCTGCTGCAACCCGAGGGGTAGGCAGTGAGTGGGCAGTGGGTGATTAACTGATGACATGCTTGATGCTTACCAAGGTAAGGCCTCCAAGTGGCTATGGAAACCAATTTTATTTGTTTGGTTAGGGGGAGATAGGGGAGTAATGCAGACAAGAAGTAGCATTGTACTTCTGTTCTCTCTCTGATGCTGACATATGCATACATTTTTGATAACTATTTCTTGCTTAGGTAACATGGCCAGAACTTGCAGCAATGTGAGGCAACATGTTGTGAACTTCTGTCACCATGGTCATATGTGAATGATGATAGCAACACTACTTTTCTCGTCTTCTTTTAGCAGTAACAAACTGAGCTGAAGACAGTCTGTGTGTGACTATGTTAATCCCAAAATATGTTAATTATTTCCAAATTCCACTCCACTCCAAGTCCCAGCCACACCAGCGCCCCCCCCCTTAATTGTTGTTGCAGCAAGTGGCAGCCTGCCGCTTCAGTGTCCCTATACAGCATATTGCATAAATTTGGGGAATAATAAGAATAACCATTTTGATTCTCAATCTCAACTATTTCTTTCCAGAAAAATATTTCTGCAGTATGTCTCAAAGTGGTATTATATGAAAAAAATGCAGAGCATGGCTCAAATGAGTCAAATCAGAACAGTTGTGAAATTATTCTCTGACACCCTCAATTATTTCAAGAAAATCCTAATTGGCTAAATCGCTGTCCTCAGCCCCTCCCCCCGCCACCATGAGCATTGATATTCTCTGTATTTATGGTACTACTTCCATCACCGGCAGTGGCACAGGTACTGCTGCTGCTGGTACACGGTGATGTACCAACATTATTTAATGTGGGACTGGGACCTACTTTTGCTGCTGCTACTAGTACTGGACTCATTAAACAACATGTCTTTCTCTGTCTGGGACTTTGGCTTGTCCAGTTTCCTTCTTTTATGTTTGGCACAAAGACATATAGGGCTAGATATTCAAAGGGGTTGCACCTGGTGCAACTGAGTTGCATCAGCACAACCCCACAAATGCACCCCAGGGCAATATTCAAAGGAGAGACTTGTGCAGCGCAAGTCCCAATGCACTGGGGCACAAAGATAATGTATGCGGCACATCTCCAGGGGGTGTGCCCATGCATATGCGGCATATCCCAATATTCAGCCTGGGATGTGCAGCGCATATGCCTGCACAACCCTGGCATGTGCCACATACCTGGGCTCAAAGTTCAGCCTGCAAAAAACATCTCAAATGGTGGCCACCCACGGGCGAGCTGCTGTACTGCAAGGTGCAACACAGCAGCCACCAGTCGTGGGTCGCCACCTGCCCACCCAGTACACTGTGCAGAAGCACCCATATTTTCCCTGGTGGTCTAATGGACCTCCCTCCCTCCCTGTAGCCCTGATGGGCAAAGATAAATCATTTATATAACTTTGGTAGTCTAGTGGTACCCCCCTCCTTCACATAGCCCAAATTGCTGAGAATTAAATGTTAAAATCCACCCTGGGGGTCTAGTGATACCCCCCGGCCCTCCTGTAGCCCCCATCAGGCTGAAATAAAATATAATAAATGCCTTGGTGGTCCAGTGGTTCCCCTCGCCCCATCCCAAAACACCGATCACCTGTACATGTGGAGCATCAGTCCCTGGTAGTCAAGTGGCAACCCCCACCCCACCCATAGCCATGACTACCAGTAAACCCAATGTAAATAACCCTTGGCAGTCAAGTGGCACATCCAGCCCCCAACCACACAGGATCCCGTGCCCAACCAGCTCACCCCTTGTCTTCGGTGGGCAGCAGCAAATCCGCCACATACTCCACGGCTGCCACCAAATGACAAGCTTACAGTATCAGCTGTCAGCTCATTGGTCACACACTGTGGACCATGGGCTTACAGTATACTATCAGCAGTCATTCACAAATATGTGACTCATTCACATATTTGTGAATGACTTTACAATGCACTGCAAGCCCATTAGTCCGCTCAGGACCAGTGGGCTGACAGCTGACACAGGTTGCTGTCATTCAGCCGGGCAGCCAGGAGGTATGCAGGTGGGTTTGCTGCTGCCCGCCGAAGACAGGGGTGGAGCTGGTTGGGCAGGGGGGTCCTGTGTGGGTGAGGGGGTGCCATTAGACCATCAAGGATTATTTACATTGAGTTTACTGGCAATCATGGCTACGAGCAGAGTTGGGGTTGCCACTTGACTACCAGGGAATGATGCTCCACATGTACGGGTGATCTGAGTTCCGGGATGGGGAGGAGGAAACCATTGGACCACCAGGGCATTTATTATATTTTATTTCAGCCTCTGGGAGTTACGGAAGGGGCGGTGGGTACCACTAGACCACCAGGGTGGATTTTAACATTTAATTCTTGGGGATCGGGGCTGTTGGAGGGAGAGGGATACCACTAAACTACCAGGGTGGATTTTGACATTTAATTCTCAATGATCAGGGCTATGGAGGGAGGGGGTACCACTAGACCACTAGGGCAGATTTTAACATTTAATTCTCAATAACGGGGGCTATGGGAGGGAGGGAGGTACCACTAGACTACCAGGGCAGTTTTTAACATGTATTGCTCTGTGATCGGCGCTACGGGAGGGGTGGGGGTACCACCAGACTTCCTCTGGCAGCACCACATGCTGTGCAGGGTGCCATGCGCATTTCACTGGCCAGCCCTCAACAACTCATACAAATGGGGCTATAATACGTAAATGGCCCCATTTGCACCTTTCACATTATGGCTCAATTTGTATACTGCCAGCTGAATATCAGGAATTTGCACACAG
The DNA here is from genome assembly GCA_016271365.2 of Neoceratodus forsteri. Classification (NCBI taxonomy): domain Eukaryota; kingdom Metazoa; phylum Chordata; order Ceratodontiformes; family Ceratodontidae; genus Neoceratodus; species Neoceratodus forsteri. Next base: position 870,277,200 of record CM028130.1, read on the forward strand.
CGTAACTCTGTTGTGCTGGTGGAGTTCCCATTCCTGTTATTCAGCCCTGTCTGTCTGGGGGGATGCACCAACATATCGTATTTGTGCAGTGTGCATTACCTGATCTATTCAGAGGATGGCCATTGCTCATCTCTTTTGACTTTATCCTAGGTTGCACCAAGCGCTTGGCACAGTTGCGCTAGGCCACATGTGTCATGCCAAGGCGCCAATACTGAATATTGGGGCCATAATGTCTTTTTTTGTCTTTTTTCCAATACTGCACAGATTTATCAACTTAAAAATCTGGGAAGTCGGGCCCCATGTTTAGTTTTATTAGCTGCTCTAGGCTGTCTTAATTGAGTGAACAATGAAATTTAGTCTTTATCCTATTCTGCACATTGAAACCACGCTCACATTCTACAGAAGTAAATGGAATGCATTAAGCAATATTACATAATTTAGAATATGCTGGCATGGTATCAGAGAATTTGAAATGACCAGTGTCATAAAGCTTTCAGAGCTAAGGTTCCTATAGCATCCCAGCATCATTGCCTTTGCTTTTGCCCAGTCTGACCTGAGACCATGTTCATCTAGTAAAGGTTCACATTTAGGAATATTTGTATCATTCTCCTCCTGATCACTGTTGTATTGAGAGCATGAGCCTAATTTTTCACAAACAGTTTTTACACTGTGCTGAATGTGACTGTATTAGAGTCTACTACAGACTGTGGGTCAGTTGGATTGGCAGTGGCATCCAAAAGTGCTTCTGTTTTAGAACCTGGGCACAACCTTCACTCAGTGTTGCTTGTTGGAGTATTTAAATAATTTTCTCTAAGTTTTGAAAATCTGTGTTGTCCTTTCTGAATGCTTCAGCTTAACCTAAACTGCCTGAATGTCATCCTGCTGACATTCTTGTATTTTCCAACATGCTCGCATTTGTTCATTATCATTAATCTCAATTTCACATGTTTCTTGAAAAGCGGATGGGGTGTGGCCTGGCTAATTTTTCATGTTTTTTAACTCACCAATTCCACAAAACACTTGTGGTTTCACATCCACATACAACAGATACTGCTTTTGAAAGGATTACAAAGACGCCCCAATACTCACAGCATGTCACAGAACAGACATAGCACAGCTTCAGAAATATACTGCAAGTAGTGAGAAACGTGTAAAGGCCCTGAGCTTTTGCATTGTTTCTGTCCTCCTTCAGTATAGGAACAGCAGCAGGGTAACATTTATGTAGTGCATTTATAGCATTTTCCATTGACAGCCAACATATGTTAATTGTTTCTTTCAGCTTTCCTTTGACTGTGCCAATCACCCTTTGCATATCTTCGAATTTGCCTTGCCTAACAGCAGATGTACTGAAATAAGCGTATGTACCATTAATATTACTCTGAAAGTCTTGTAGGTACCTAAATTTGGTAGCAGACTGTGAACAGGCCAAAGCCAATCTGTGAACCAAACAGTGAAGTAGGTGAATGCAGTGAAGTCATAAGTGCACCATAATTGACTCTGCCCATCGTTACACTTGCCCCATCACTGCCTTACCCCACAAGTTTGTGTATGACAAAGCCCAGGGCCTAACATCTGTTTACAAATTCCTCTGTCAACTGGTTTGCTGAACCGTCATTTACTCTGATGTTGCCAATTAGTTTTGTTTTCATTTCCTCATCACTGACATAGCAAACATACATTACTACTGTATTTTTGGACAGACAGATCTGTGGATTCCTAAACTAGCAAGCTAAACACAAGACTTTTTGAAGCTTCTTTCATGACTTTGCTAATACTTTAACTATACTGTTTTGAACATTATGAACAGTGTAGTTACTTATGTCATGTACTGAGAACTGACCTTCAGTCCAGCAAATAAAATCTAAAAACTGATTGACCCTGCAGTTTGCCATATCAGTCTTGGCAGCAATGTACACAGCTTTAAAAAGATTTAAGTCACTGTCTTTCTGCCTCATCATTGTTGCTAACTGCATACAATCTGTTTCTAAGGATCTCAGCTTCCAGTGCCTTGCGATGGTCCTTTGACTGAATGTGCTTCCTGAGGGTTGAATTTTGACAATTTTCTGAAACAGGAAATGATTAACTTGTAAATACTATAAATTAGCAAACAATACATTTTGCAATGTTGTACTTAGTGAGACATAGTGTAGAAACACTGATGCACCTGCTCGTGTAGTTGCACATTTGTTTGCAAGATGGCAACCTGAATGGCACACACTGCAGAACATGTTTCCATCTCTTTCCTCTAGCCAGTCAAATTCACTTTCCCGCTGATGTCTGTAATTACACATTGCTGCAGATAATGATTTCACAGGATCTGAAGAGAACTGTTTGCACCTGTGTCACTACATGATTGCTGTGAGGGACCCTGTAGTGCTGGTTATGGGATACAATCAGAAGAACAAGCTTCCATTTCTGGTAACTCATGTGGAAAAGTCATCAGAGTTATAAAACGAAGCAAAAGCAAGGTTGCAACTGTCACTTTTCCCAGTGTTGGAAATGGAACTGGATGTGGAAGAACCATCAGCAGATGAAATCCCTCCAGAGTCAGTAGCAACACGCTTATTTGTGGCACCGTTGTTTATTGCCCAGCAGTCTAGGAAAGACTTTGTGGTTCTGCTGCTTAATTTCTTATTCATGATGGCTTTCATTTTTGTCTTATTTGTGGTGATTTTCATTTTTGTCTTCAATGCGTCACCTGAACTTGACATCGTTGTAGGCATGATTCATCTGGTGCTTCAAAGGAAGCCGGGCTTCACCAAACAAACTGATTCACCCAAACTCATGTTAAGTTTCCGTTCTTCATACTGTTTATTTAGAAAATATTTTAAAAGCAGCAGTAAGATTCCCCCACACTGAACATTTTCATGTCCTCACAATGCTTTCTCAAGGTGTAAACTGAGCATGGCTAACATGCCATTTTTATATTGCCTTTAGGCTCACATAATCAATTAAGGTGCACTGATCACCTTTAAAAAGTCACACATAGAAGGAATAAATATGTTTCAACCCACTCAGTTTAAAGAGACGGTCCTATAAAAAAACAAGATCTATATTATAACACATCTGATAAAGTATTATGTACATAAATATATGTGCACAATCCCCTCTTAACATTCTTAAATATAAAAACACATTAATAAACAGTTTTTAACTCTATCATCTCTATGTTATCTCATTTAAATATTTAAACTGTCATTTTATGGAGATGATAAGACACACCAACCTAGATATGCAAAGATTAGCACATTATACAATCAATGACATTTCTATGCTAACCCATACAAAATTCATATATTCTTGTCTCAGAACAGGACAGTCAGGAGCTTAAAGGGCACACAGGCAGAAAGTGAGGAGAGAGAGAAAAAAAAAACAGAGGAAAGAGTAATGATTGCAAACAGTTAAGGGGCCAGAAATAAGACATGATGGGAGTGGTGCAGTGCAGTGGCTGTGGAGCAGCAGTCTTCCGGGAGACGTTCTGGAGGATGTGGTGTTGTCCCATCTGCAGGCACCTCTCTGGGCTGAGGAAGGAGGCTGCTCATCTCCAGGCTGAGTTGGCCAGGATTTGTGGGACCTCCTCTTCCATCCAGGGACCACCAGTGCCACTGCTGTTGCCTCAGAGGTTGCCAAGAGAGAGGGGCGGTTGTACCACAGTGGGCTCAGGGAGGGTGAGGGTGGTGGAACAGAGATGCATCCCTCCAGTTGTACCTCTCCACAATTCCTATGCCATTCTGGCAAAGTGTGGTTCCTCTATGGAGGCACCTGCAGTGGAGACCAAGGAGGATGCTGGGAACTTCCACAAAGGAGACCCACAGGAGGGTGGCAGGGGACCCCACAGGGGAAGGAAACAACTCCTGGTGGGGGACTCTATTATTGGGAAGGTAGAACTGGGGGAGGAAGAGGAGAGGAAGGTAGGGTGCCTGCCTGGCACCATGGCTTGGAGGGTCAGGGAGTGAATCCTCAGGATTGCCAGAGTAGCTGCACAGGGGAAGGAGCTGGATGTCATTGTCCACCTAGGAACAAATTACCTGGCTAAGAAATGAATTAGAGAAGTGCAGGAAGAGTTTGTGGAATTGGGGAAGGGCCTTAGACAAGTAGCACGCATGGTAACCTTCTCGGAGGTGCTGCCCATCTATGGCGTGGGAGGCTAGGATGTTCCACCATAATTTATTCAATCAGTGGTTGAAAAACTGGTGTAGACTCAGGACTTGGTTTCATTGGGGACTGGGTGCCCACCTGGAGTGATGCAAGCCTATACTGGCATGATGGCCTGCATCTGTCCAGGAGGGGAACAAGGATCCTATGTGATAGGTTTAAATGCTTCATTGGCAAGCAGTTAAACTAGCCAAGGGGGGAGGCACTGGAAAGGAGAAGGGAAATCCTAGCCCCCCCCAAAAAATCATGGTAGTAAGTGCGGTAAACACCAACATAGAGGTGTCGATAGGGAGAAGGGCAGGGGTAACTGGAGAAAGTAACAAAGGCAAGAAGGACAGGGATGGGGCAAAAAGGAGTAAGGCCATCAGGAAATGGAGGTTAATGAGTACCAATGCCCGTAGTCTGGGCAACAAGCTCCCTGAGCTGGCGGCATTGATGGAAGAGGGATGCCTGGATATCGTAGCAGTCACAGAAACATGGTACACAGAGAACCATGACTGGGATGTTAACATACCAGGGTACATAACCTACAGGAGAGACAGGCAGGGGAGAAGAGGGGGAGGAGTAGCTCTCTATGTAAATGAAGGGATAAAAGCAACTGAACAAAAGAGTAAACCGGGGGAGAGGAGACACTGTGTGTCACCTTGGAGACTGGAAAGGGCACCACAATCTGCACAAGGGTTGTATACAGACCCCCGTGTCAGGGGGAGGGAATGGACAAGGATATGATAGAAGGCATACTTAGGATGGCAGAGAAAGGGGAGATACTGTTGATGGGAGACCTGAATATGCCAGATGTTAACTGGAGCACATTTGCTGCAGCCACATCCAAGAGCAGGGCCATTCTTGATGCTCTACAGGTGGCAGGCCTCAGACAGCTAGTTTTGGAACCCACTCGTGAGGGAGCAATCTTAGACCTCGTACTCTCAAATGGGGGCAGTGAGAGGATCTCAGATCTAGAAGTGGGTTGCCATCTGGGAACAAGTGACCATCAAACAGTGTGGTTCATGTTAAATTCAGCTACAGAGTCAAGCCATACAAAAGTGAAGGTACTGGATTTCAGGGGGGCTGATTTTGTCAAAATGGGAGAGTGCCCAGAAAAGCACTAGCAAACAGGCAAGAAGGTGGGGTGGAGCAACAATGGGGAAACATCAAAACCGCCATCACAGAGGCAACAAGCCTTTGTGTGAAGCAAATAAACAAATCAAAACAAAAGAAAAAAACACTATGGTTCTCAAAAGAAGTGGCAGAGAAGGTTAGGGAGAAAAAGATAGCATTCAGGAAGTATAAGGAAACACAGAAGGAGCAGGACAGAGAACTGTACCAGCTAAAGCAGGAGGGCTGACTTTGTCAAGATGAGAGAGTGCCTCAGAAAAGCACTAGCGAACAGGCTAGAAGGAGGTGTGGAGCAACAATGGGGAATCATCAAAACTGCCATCACAGAGGCAACAAGCCTTTGTGTGAAGCAAATAAATCAAAATGAAAGAAAAAGCCACTATGGTTCTCAAAAGAGGTGGCTGTGAAAGTCAGGAAGAAAAAGATAGCATTCAGGAAGTATAAGGAAACACAGAAGAAACAGGACAGAGAGCTGTACCAGTTAAGGCAGAAGGAAGCAGGGAGGGAAGTCAGAATAGCAAACGTCCAAACTGAGGAAAAGATAGCCAACTCGGTTAAGAAGGGGGATAAAACCTTTTATAGGTACATTAGGGAGCAAAGAAAGACCAAGGGAGGGATACTGAGACTTAATAAAGTGGAGGGAATGTGGGTAGAGGGTGACAGCCAAAAAGCAGGGATACTGAATGAATACTGCTGCTCAGTATTCACAAAAGAGGAGGGGGAAGTGTCTAATCCAATTAACAGAAGCACTCTTGATAGGGGGGTTGATCCCAGTCCTTTCACAGAAGAAAGGGTTCTGCAAGAACTCCTAAAACTGAAGGTGGACAAAGCAATGGGGCCTGATGGAATTCACCCCAGAATTCTAAAAGAATTAAGGGGGGAACTAGTGAAACCACTGGCTACTCTTTTTAATAAATCATGGGAGGATGGTGTGGTACCCGAGGACTGGAGGAAGGCGGATGTGATTCCCCTTCACAAAAGTGGGACCAAGACAGAGGCAGAAAACTACAGACCTGTCAGTTTGACCTCTGTGGTAGGGGAAAGTGATGGAGTCTTTCTGAAGGAAAGAATTGTTGAGTACCTAGAGGCCAGTGGGGCACAGGACCCAAGGCAGCATGGGTTCACAGCAGCAAGGTCATGTCAGATGAATCTAATAGATTTCTTTGACTGGGTGACCAAAGTAGTAGACCAGGGAGGGTGTGGACATTGGCCTACCTAGACTTTAGCAAGGCATTTGACACAGTCCCACACAAAAGATTAATAGCCAAATTAACCAGCCTGGGAGTGGGTCCCAGGTGGTAGCCTGGGTAAAACATTGGTTGACAACAGGATACAGAAGGTAATTGTAAATGGAGTCCACTCTGAAGAAAGAGGGTTACTAGTGGGGTACCGAGGGTTCAGTACTGGGTCCAGTCCTTTTTTACGTTCACTTGGCACTGTGCAGGAACGCTTTGGGGAGAGTAGCACACTTGAGGTGTGCCTCTCCCATCCAATGCACTGCTCCTTGAGCAGGCGTGGCGGTCCTGCACCAATCGGTGTAGGAGCTCATGTAGACAGCGGTGTTCCTCTTCTTCAAGGGAAAACACTGCTGCCATACTGAGCTTACCGCCACCATCCCCTCCGCACGGCTCCCCAGCGTGCGTCGCCATGCCCAAAGCTTTCCTGCCATGCTGGGAGCCCACATCAGCACGGCAAACATTGTTTGTTTTGCCGACGGGGTGCCTAATCCCTATTGGCTCCTCGGCCCCCCCCCACGTAGTTTACCGACGGGGGTGCCCAATCCCCCGTAGACTCCTCAGCCCCCACACATCTTCTGCCATGCTGGGAACCCACCCCACCGTGGCAAACGCCCCACGCCGCTCGCTTTTTTTCCCTGTAAACAAAACGGTCCCGCAGCGCATCTCCCAACCCCTCCCACAACCCGCACTCCACCCACTGCGCACCCAGCCTCCCCACCCCCCACCCCATACTTACCTCGGACTCCGGCATAGCGATCTTTGGTGGACCGGGACACGTCTGCACTCTTCAAAGCCACGACCACGAACTGAGAAATGCCAGTAAGCTGTATAATGGGCTACATAGGGGGGTTTCAACTTTATTGCATATCTCAGTCAATTTTTGGAATTTTTGCGCCAAATTTTCAACATGGGGTTTTTGGGACCCCTTCTCATGAATGATGTCACTATCATGGCGTTATTCAGGCCCGAAGGGTGATTTCACAGGCACTGCGCAGTCACTGTGCGAAATCACCCCTCAGCCTTGATTAACACCATGACAGTGACATAATTCATGAGAAGGGGTCCCAAAAACCCCATGTTGAAAATTTGGTGCAAAAATTCCAAAAAATGACTGTTTTACGAGCGTGCCTTGCGCAGTTCCTACGCAGGCTCGTAAGTTCGCGAATTTTCAATATTTTCACTCCAGATTTTCAACATTGCCATTTTATCATGCCTTCTTATGAGCTGTACAGCTGTCATTTTTCACATCTCACCCAAAATGTCTTTCCGACCATGTAGCGCACAATGGCGCAGTCTGTGTGCGAAATCAATGTATGGAACACATTAAGAAAATCACAGTGACACTGTTCATGAGCAGAGGTCTTAAAATGGCTATGTTGAAAATTTGGTGAAAAAATTCCTAAAAATGACTGTTTTACCAGCGTGCGTTGCGCAGTTCCTACGCACGTTCGTCCGTTTACGAATTTTCAATATTTGCACTCCAGATTTTCAACATTGCCATTTTACCACACCTCCTCATGAGCAGTACAGCTGTCATTTTCACATCCTGCCCAAAATGTGTTTCTGCCCATGTAGCGCACAATGGCGCAGTCGGTGTCGTGAACTCAATGTATGGGACACATTAAGAAAATCACAGTGACACTGATCATGAGCAGAGGTCTTAAAATGGCTGTGCTGAAAATTTGGTGAAAAAATTCCTAAAAATGACTGTTTTATGAGTCTGTGTTGCAGTTCCTACGCATACTCGTAAGTTTGTGAATTTTCAATATTTTCACTCCAGATTTTCAACATTGCCATTTTACCACACCTCCTTATGAGCACTGCAGCTGTCATTTTTCTCATCTTGCCCAAAACGTGTTTCCGCCCATGTAGCGCACAATAGCACAGTCAGTGAGCGAACTCAGTGTATGGGACACATTAAGAAAATCACAATGTCACTGTTCATGAGCAGAGATCTTAAAATAGCTATGTTGAAAATTTGGCAAAAAAATTCCTACAAATAACTGTTTTACAAGCGTGCATTGTGCAGCTCCTACGCATGCTCGTAAGTTTGTGAATTTCCAATATTTTCACTCCAGATTTTCAACATTGCCATTTTACCACACCTCCTTATGAGCAGTACAGCTGTCATTTTTCATATCCTGCCCAAAACATCTTTCCCCATGTAGTGCACAATGGCGCAGTCGGTGTGAGAAATCAGTGTATGGGACACAGTAAGAAAATCACAGTGACACTGTTCATTAGCAGAGGTTTTAAAATGGCCATGTTGAAAATTTGGTGAAAAAATTCCTAAAAATGACTGTTTTATGAGCGTGCATTGCACAGTTACCACGCACGCTCGTAGGTTTGCGAATTTTCAATATTTCCACTCCAGATTTTCAACACTGGCATTTTACCACACTTCCTTATGAGCAGTACAGCTGTCATTTTTCACATCCTGCCCAAAACGTGTTTCCGCCTATGTAGCGCACAATGGGGGTAACAAAAAGATCATGCTGACAATTTATTGTGCAAATACCAGCAATTGCACAGGGCATTAGGGTAAAGCACCATACATGCCAAACACCACTGCAAATACCTGCAAGCGAACATTCGGTATTGACAAATGCTTGTTAATGTCTTCATAAGTGACATTGCAGAGGGGACTGGAAGGAAAAGTATGCCTCTTTGCAGATGACACAAAGATCTGTAACAGGGTTGATACACAAGGAGGTGTGGAAAGGATGAGAAGGGACTTGGCAAGGTTGGAGGAATGGTCAGAAGTATGACAGCTTGGATTCAGTGCAAAGAAGTGCAAAATAATGCACCTGGGAAACAAGAACCCAGGAGAAGAATACACAATGGGGGGTAGGTAGTAACAACAACAAAAAAGGAAAGAGACCTGGGGGTAATCATATCAGATGACCTTAAGGTTAGCAAGCAATGTGAGAAGGCAGTAGGGAGGGCTGGGGGCATACTGGGATGCATAGGGAGAGGCATCACCAGCAGAAAACAGGAAGTTGTTATCCCTCTATACAGACAGTTGGTGAGACCCCATCTGGGAGTACTGCGTCCAGTTCTGGAGACCCCATCTCCGCCAGAACATAGACAGGACAGAGGCAGTCCAGAGGAGGGCAACTAAAATGGTGCAGGATCTGCAAGAGAAGCCGTATGAGGAGAGACTAAAGGAGCTTAATATGTATACCCTTGAAGAAAGAAGGGAGAGGGGGGACATGATAGAAACTTTTAAGTACCTCAGTGGAATTAACAAAGTCCAAGAGGGTAGCATCTTTCAGAAAAAGAGATGTGCAAGAACAAGGGGACACAATTTAAAGATAGGGGGGGCAGTTTAGGGGCAATGTGAGGAAGTATTATTTCAGAGATAGGGTAGTGGATGCATGGAACAGCCTTCCTGAGGAGGTTGTGGGGTCTAAAACTGTGGGAGAATTTAAGAATGCATGGGACAGACATAAGGCAATTCTTGTGGGGGGGTAGGAAGAAATAGGCTGTTGGTTAACTAGGATCTGCGGCCTATCCTGTAGGTAGGGAAATGGGCAGACTAGATGGGCCAAGCAGTCCTTATCTGCTGTAAAAAGTCTATGTTTCTATGTTTGTGTGTTTCATATAAAATCACACAAATCTCTAACCTATTACAATGTACAGCCTTACTATTCTTAGTGCAATCTGTAGTACATACATAAAAATTCATCTTCAGCATTTCAAAAATGGCATGAAGCTAAATTTGACATTTAATCGTGCACCAGAGTTAGTTCAGAGTTTATACTACCATTCACTTTCTGTCTGTAAGAGAGTGTTATCCCAGGCACCCCAACCCCTCACATGTAATGAAACTTTTTCTAGCCCCTGAAATCTGAAAGAATGCTCTCTCCCTTTTTGCACTATGTGGGTAGCTAGTGCATTTTTTTCATCTGTTTTCCTAATGCAGCCCAAATGTTCAGCTAGTCTATTCTTGAACATGCGTTTTGTCTTCCCCACAAAAAAAAGTCACATTTAACACAAGTTACAGCATATATGATATATTCAGTGCTACAGTTAATAAAATGTTTAAGTTGAAAAGTTTGTCCATTTCCTGGCTGTATAAACCCTATACCAGATTTAATATACTGACAGTAATGACAATGTCCGCAGGTTAAGGTTCCACATGGTAAGGGGCTTCTCTCTATTGTATTTTCTTTGTTCTCCAAAAAAATGCTTCTGGTGACATGGGATGCAATATTCCACCCATGTCTGAACACCATTTGGGGGGGTGACTTCATGATCTGTTCCAATTTCTGCTCTGTCTGCAGTATGTGTCAGTTATGCAGGATATTACATATTTCATTGCTCTGAGGAGAGAAATCACAGACAAAGTGTAGCTTACTTCGTATATTCCTGGCTTTCTGTTTTAACAGATTTTCTCTCAAGATGCTTTGTACCTGTTCTTGTGCTTTATTCAATCAGTTTTCATTATACCCCATCAGCAAACTGTTTCTTCAGGTATATATATAATTTTCCTCATATTTGTCTGTGTTACTACTATTCCTTTTAACTCTCATAAATTGTCCCTTAGGTATAGAATTAATTAGAAGACTTAAGAATAATTTTGCAGCCTTCTTTTGGGAGAGATAGAGTTAACTTTCTCACTAATTGGCAAACATACAATCTAGATGCCAGTGCTGGCTACATTAATATTATATTGAAGGAAGCTGAAGAACAGGAAAAAGAAGTAAAATAATTAATTATTCAAAAAGAATGTCAGATGAGACAATTTGAGAGCCATAGTGAATATGAGCAGTACAGACAAAGATTAGAACAGACTATTAAAAATAATGACAAGAAGATTAAAAGGACAAAGAAAAGGAAATTCAAAAGGAGTCAGATTATTTGGAGTGCAGGATTTTCCACTGGGTGAACAACAATGGAGGCCCTAATTATCAACCTAAATTGATCCTTAAAAGTTATGACAATCAGCATAATGACGTTTACATGAGTGGCTCAGATTCAGAGACCTCTAATGAGATAATGAGAACTTTTTTAGTGCAGATGGGGCAGCATGCACAACAACCCCCTGCCCCCCCTTCCAAAGCAGCAGCTCAGAGACACATTCGAAGAATTACCCAATGAGGGTGGAAGAGCTGAACCAGCAAGGTTGGAGATTGAATGCGGAACAGGTACCTGCAGTGGGGAACGAGGACAGCAACATGTTAAAACTGCCAGAATTGCCACAGACAGTGGTTCAGCAGAGCCCAAGACTCCTTCAATTTTGAGACGAAGTCAACGAGGGACTGGAGGAAAGGGGCATAAGAGGAGGATTCCATGGACACAATCGAGGAGTGTAATGGAACAACAGCAGTCAGGGGGTGGCAGGAGAGGATGGAACCAGAGACCATGCAGGAGGTAAACAAACTTGTCATTAACATCTCACAATATGAATTGTGTGGCATGCAACATAGAGTACTGTAAAAAGGTTTGAATTTCATCCCCACTAGTGAACTGAATGAATTTAAAACAATTGTGGATCTGTAAAACTTCACACGTAAACTTGATTTGCAATCTGCAGGGAAAGAAAATAATGGGCAGGAACAGGAAGAGCAGCAACAGTGTATTCTTAGTAAACCATCCACCTACATTCCAGTTAAAAATCCAGCAGCAGCAGTATTTGAAAGAATCTGTGAGAGGGAGATACAACAACTAGCATCAGAAGAAAAGGCTTTTACGACTGTACCAGGGAAGAAAAAATGGCACTAAAAAGTCTGGCAGAAAATGAACTGATCGACATAAAAGCTGCAGACAAAGGGGGGCTACACTTATAATGGATAAAGTTAAGTATAAAATGAAAATGAAAAGACAACTAGCTGATGCCAATTTTTATAAAAAGCTTCCTAGAGATGTTACAGTTGCATTTAAAGCAGAAATTGATGCATCTTTGAATGATTGCTTGTTGGATGGTTTGCCTACATTAAAAGAGGTTGATTTCATGACTGTACAGCATCCAGTATGAGCGATACTATACAGTATGGCCTGCCTAAAGTGCACAAGAATTTAGAAAAAAACCTGCAGACCTATAGTATTGAATATTGGTTCCTTAACTGAGCCTATAGCACAATTCATTGATCAACATATAAAGGACTTTGTGTTCCTGGGACCTGCTTATTTAGAAGATATAACCCCACTCTGAAATTTGTTAAAAGAAACTAGGATGGAATGTGAGGATGTTTAGGTCACACTAGACATAATCTCTCTCTACACTAACATCCCTAATGAGGGAGGAATAGAAGCCTTGAGAGACGTTGCATGTGAATAATCTGACTATTCTACTGGGTTTATAGAATGTTTACTCATTTTTACTGAGAAAGTTTTGAAGTGCAATTCATTTATGTTCAATGGGGATTTTTTCCTTCAAATTAAAAGGACGGCCATGAAGTGACTTTTGCCCCAGTTACACCAATGTTTATCTAAGTGGGAAAAAAGTATGGATTGTGTGATCAGAACCCCATGATGAAAATATTAAGTTTCACAGAGTATATATTGACAATTTACTTCTGATTTGGGAAGGGGGCTTGACACAAATAATGGACTTCAAACAGTATTTGGAGTCTATAAATGTAAACCTGAAGTTTACAGTTAATTCAGATAAAAACATGATTGATTTTCTGGATTTTAATCTTTCTAAGAAACAAGATGGTGCAGTAGAAACAGATTTGTACAGGAAAAACAAATATAAGAATGTTCTGTTAAGATTTGATAGTTGTCATCCAAGGTCCCCAATTAATTCTACACCTAAGGGACAATTTATCAGAGTTAAAAGGAATACTAGTAACACAGACAAATATGAAGAAATTGCTATATACATGAAGAATCACTTTGCTGATGGAGGTATAATGAGAACTGTTTGAATAAAGCACAAGGACAGGTACAGAACATCTCGAGAGAAAATCTGTTACAACAGAAAGCCAGGAATATACAAAGTAAGATTAACTTTGTCTGTGATTTCTCTCCTCAGAGCAATGAGACATAAAATATTCGGTATAAAAATTGGCACATCCTGCAGACAGAGCAGAAATTGGAACAGATCGTGAAGTCACCCCCCAAATGGTGTTCAAACGTGGAAGGAATATTGCATCCCATGTCACCAGAAGCACTTTTTGGGAGAAGAAAGAAAATACAACAGAGAGAAGCCCCTTACCATGTGGAACCTTAACCTGTGGACATTGTCATTACTGTCAGTATATTAAATCTAGTATAGAGTTTATACATCCAGGAAATGGACAAACTTTTCCACTTAAAACGTTTATTAACTGTAGCCCAGAATATATCATATATGCTGTAACTTGTGTTAAATGTGATTTATTTTTTTTATGTGGGGAAGACAACATGCATGTTCAAGAATAGAATAGCTGAACATTTGGGCTGCATTAGGAAAGCAGATGAAAAAAATGCACTAGCTACCCACATAGTGCAAAAAGGGAGAGAGCATTCTTTCAGATTTCAGGGGCTAGAAAAAGTTTCATTACATGTGAGGGGGGTGGCTGGGGTAACACTCTCTTACAGAAAGAAAGTGAATAGTAGTATAAACTCTGAACTAACTTTGGTGCAGGATTAAATGCCAAATTTAGCTTCGTGCCATTTTTGAAATGCCAAAGATGAATTTTTATGTATGTACTACTGACTGTATTAAGAATAGTGAGGCTGTACATTGTAATAGGTTAGAGATTTGTGTGATTTTATATGAATTTTTATGGGTTAGCATAGAAATATTGTTGACTGTATAATATACTAGTCTGTATATCAAGGTTGGTGTGATTTGACATCTCGATAAAATGACAATATACAAATTTACATGAAATAACAGAGATAATAGAGTTAAAAATGTTTATTAATGTGCTTTTATACTTGAGAATGTTAAGAGGGGATTGTGCACATATATTTATGTACATAATACCTTATCATATGTGTTATAATACAGATCTTATTTTTTTATGGGACTGTCTCTTCAAATTGAGCGGGTTGAAAGATATTTGTTTCTTCTGTGTGTGACTTTTTAAAGGTTATTGGTGCACTTTAATTGATCATGTGAGCTTAAAGGCAATATAAAAATGGTATGTTAGCCATGCTCAGGTGAAAGCATTGTGAGGACATGAAAACATTCGGTGTGGTGGAATCTCAATGCTGCTTTTAAAATCTTTTTCTAAATAAACAGTATTAAGAATGGAAATTTAACATGAGTTTGGGTGAGTCAGTTTGTTTGATGAAGCCCGACTTCCTTTGAACCACTTTTACCTTTTTATGCTGTGGCTCCAGTTATGGTCCCTTGTTAGCCGCTGTTTTCTGTGACTCATACTTCAAGTGGTGTTTATGTCCAGTTGGCAGCAGGATATACTGTATACATCAATTAAAAAAGTGGTTTCAATAGGTGTACACTACATCACAAGCAATCACGTACATTTCATCACAGGCACTGCGTATTTAGCTCTAATGGGATTTTAACCTGTGAACCCTGGATTCCTAAGCTGGTGCATTAACCATTAGACTACAGTGTATTTGTACTGGCCAGGCTACACAAAACTGGGGACTAATCACACTAGTCCAAGGCAATATGTTCTTATTCAAGTTATTTACTGTATGTATGCATGGCCACAGGATCATGTGACAATAATGGGATTGTTTTATTCACTATAACAGTCTTGTTGCTGTGTCTGGAGAGGCATCAGACAGCCCACCTAATCTAGCTACACAACTGTACATTTATATTGCACCATAAGATAACCCAATGCATGTAAACTGGCATTTTAGGAGTTGAAGAAATGGGCAAAGCACTCGACTGAAACCTAGGATAAACCAAAGAGGAGTGTGTCCTGTGTGTGTGATGTCCAAATTCAAGATATGTTCCATTTGTATGTATCACAGCAGAGGTGTTTAAAAAGTGTTTTAAGTCCTGGAATTTGTTTATTTTATTCTTTAGTAACCTGGTAAGGCCCACTAGGAATGGATGCCTGTTTTCAGGAATAACCCGGGAGCACTGAGAAGGTTAAGTGATTTGTTCAGAGTCGCACAGTAAACAAGAGGAGGTTGTGGGAATCAAACCCTGGGCTGTCTGCTGGATGTACCAAGCTCATTCACTGCAGTAGCAGCACTATGGCCCCCATCCCTCAGGTGTGATGGCAGCAGTAGCAGCAGCACTACCACCCAAATCCCCCAGGTGTGTTGGCAACAGCAGCGCTACAGCTCCCATCCTGCAGGTATGATGGCAGCAGCACTACAGCCCCCATCCCTCAGGTATGATGACAGCAGCAGCACTACAGCCCACATCCCTCAGGTGTGATAGCAGCAGCAACAGCAGCACTACAGCTCCCATCCTGCAGGTGTGATGGCAGCAGCACTACAGCCACTATCCTGCAGGTGTGATGGTAGCAGCACTATAGCCCCCATCCTGCAGGTGTGATGGTAACAGCCGCACTATAGCCCACATCCCACAGGTGTGTCAGATGCAGCAGCACTACAGCTCCCATCCCACAGGTGTGATGGCAGCAGCACTACAGCCCCCATCCCACAGGTGTGATGGTAGCAGCACTACAGCCCCCATCCTGCAGGTGTGATGGCATCAGCCGAAGCAGCAGCACTATGGACCCCATCCCACAACTGTGATGGCGGCGACAGCGGCAGCACTATGGAACCCATCCCTGAGGTGTGACAGCAGCAGCACTATGGAACCTATCCATGAGGTGTGACAGCAGTGGCAGCAGCACTATGGAACCCATCCCTCAGGGGTGAGGGCGACAGCAGCAGTGCAACTGCCTCCATCCCTCGGGGTGACTGGAGCAGCAGCAGTACTGCCCCCATCCATCACGGGTGACTGGAGCAGCAGCATTACTGCCCCCATCCCTCAGGTGTGACAGAAGCAGCAGCACTATGGCTCCCATCCCTCAGGGGTGGCAGGAGCAGCAGCTCTATGGCCCCCATCTCTCAAGTGTAATGGCAGCAGAAGCATTTCTACCCACAACCCTCAGGTGCGGCAGCATAACCCCATCCCTTGATGGCCATGCCCCATTTGCCCAAATAACACATTTCTGGTTCTCTTAGTTTATCAGAGCTCAGATGTAAGTTAAGCAGACCCACCAGACACCAAGGTAGACTCTCTTGGTTTGGTCACGTCTAACATCTTACAGCCTAAATTGGCACATCCTCTAACATCCCCATCCCCTTTTCGTCTATGCCTCAGTATCCCCTGCTACACAGGAACCATGTCCTCCCTGACCCCCACCTCGGTCTCCTTTGTACTCCCCCCTAGTGTGTCCCCTTCTACTGTGGTTTTCCTTACCCTGCCCCTATTCCCCTCCTGTCCCACTATAAAAGCAAGAGTGTTGGACTTTAGGGTGGGCTGACTTTGGCAAAATGGGAGAGTGCCTCAGAAAAGCACTAGTAAATGGGCAAGAAGAAGGGGTGGAGGAACAATGGGGGGGAAATCAAAACTGCCATCACAGAGGCAACAAGCCTTTGTGTAAAGCAAATCAACAAAACAAAGGAAAAAGCCACTATGGTTCTCAAAAGAGGTGGCAGGGAAGATTAAGGAGAAAATGATAGCATTCAGGAAATACAAGGAAACACAGAAGGAGCAGGACAGAGAACTATATCAGTTAAAGTAGAAGGAGGCAGGGAAGGCAGTCAGAATAGCAAAGGCCCAAACTGAGGAAAATAGCCAACTCAGTTTAGAAGGGGGATAAAACATTTTATAGGTACATTAGGGAGCGAAGAAAGACCAAGGGAGGGATACTGAGGCTTAATAAAGGGGAGGGAATGTGGGTAGAGGGTAACAGTCAAAAAGCAGGGATACTGAATGAATACTGCTGCTCAGTATTCACAAAAGAAGAGGAGGGGGAGGTAACTAAACCAAACAAGAAAAACACTCTGGATAGGGGAGTTGATACCAGTCCATTCACAGAAGAAAGGGTTCTAAAAGAATTATTAAAACTGAAGGTGGACAAAGCAATGGTGCCTGATGGGATTCACCCCAGAATTCTAAAAGAACTAAGGGTAGAATTAGTGACACCACTGACTACCCTCTTTAACAAATCATGGGAGGATGGGGTGGTACCTGTGGACTGGAGGAGGGCGGATGTAATTCCACTTCACAAAAGTGGAAACAGGGCAGAGGCAGGAAACTACAGACCAGTTAGTTTGACCTCAGTGGTAGGAAAAATGATGGCATCACTTCTGAAGGAAAGAATTGTTGAATACCTAGAGACCAGTGGGGCACAGGACCCAAGGCAGCATGGATTCACAACGGGAAGGTCATGTCAGACAAATCTAATGGATTTCTTTGACTGGGTGGCCAATGTAGTAGACCAGGAAGGGGCTGTGGACCTACCTAGACTTTAGCAAGACATTTGACACAGTCCCACACAAAAGATTAATATACAAGTTAGCCAGCCTTAGAGTGGGTCCCAAGGTAGTAGCCTGGGTAAAAAATTGGCTGGACAACAAGATGCAGAGGGTAATAGTAAACGGAGTCCACTCAGAAGAAAGGGGGTTTACTAGCAGGATACCGCAGGGTTCAGTACTGGGACCAGTCCTCTTTAATGTCTTTATAAGTGACATTGCAGAGGGACTGAAAGGAAAAGTATGTCTCTTTGCAGACAACACTAAGATCTGCAACAGGGTTGATACACAAGGTGGGGTGGAAAGGATGAGAAGGGATTTGGCAAGGTTGGAGGAATGATCAAATGTACTGTATGGCAGCTTAGATTCAATGCAAAGAAGTGCAAAGTAATGCACCAGGGAAACAGAAACCTAGGGGAAGAGTAATCAATGGGGGGTGAGAAACTAACAGCAACAAAAATGGAAAGGGACCTGGGGTAGTTATATCAGATGACCTAAAGGTGGGCAAGCAATGTGAGAAGGCAGTAAGGAGGGCTGGGGGGATACTGGGATGCATAGGGACAGGCATCACCAGTAGAAAACAGGAAGTTGTTATCCCTCTGTACAGACAGTTGATGAGACCCCCATCTGGAGTGCTGCATGCAGTTCTGGAGACCCCATCTCCACAAGGACATAGACAGGATGGAGGCTGTCCAGAGGAGGGCAACCAAAATGGTGCAGGTTCTGCACCAGAAGACATACAAAGAGAGACTAAAGGAGCTTAATATTTATACCCTCAAAGAAAGGAGAGAGAGGGGGACATGATAGAAACATTCAAGTACCTCAAGGGAATCAACAAAATCCAAGAGGGTAGCATCTTTCAGAAAAAGAGATGTGCAAGAACAAGGGGGCACAATTTGAAGACAGAGGGGGGACAGCTCAGAAGTAATGTGAGGAAGTATTTTTTCATGGAGAGGGTTGTGGATGTATGGAACGGCCTTCCTGAGGAGGTCATGGAGTCAAAAACAGTGGGGAATCTAATAATGCATGGGACAGACATATGGCAATTCTAGTGGGTGGTAGGCAGAAGTAGGCTGTTGGTTAACTAGAATCTACAGCTTATCCATTAGGTAGGGAAATGGGCAGACTAGGTGGGCCATATGGTCCTTATCTGCCATCAAATTCTATGTTTCTATGCAGCCCCCATGCAACCCTTATACTAATCAGCTGCCTCCTCCATCATCTATGTCCCATCTAGGGCTCCCCACCTTTACAGTACTCAGTGACTGGAAGCGATTCCATACTGGTGCCACCTTCAGTGTTCCCACGTTTCCCTTCCCCCACCGCTCCCCTCTATTCTTCCCCATGGCCCTCCATCCTGTCTCCCAAGGCTTTCTCTACCTCTGGGGCAGTGGGTGCCAGTGTATCTGGACCTCAAATCCCCCTGCTTGCCCAACAAATGAACAGAAACCAGTGCACCACCACCCACCCTCATGGCAACTATTAAATCTCTTTCTGCCCACAGTAAATTGGCTACAGTCTAATCTTGTTTCCATGAAAAAGAAGTCTTTTAATTTTCATGCTGGAGCTCAGATGCAGATTAAACTTTTCAACCCCCACACACACACTCCTGCCTCCCAACCACCAACATGGCTAGCTCCCCACACACACATACATCCTGTTTCTCCCACCATGGCCAACCCCCCTGACCCCTCACGTACACACACGGCTAGCTCCCCTGCCCACAGCCTCAACACAAACTACCCCTAAAGGAACAGTATGCAGGAGGGTCTCTTTCTGTAGAATTGAGCGTTCAGCTCCCTGACTTCAGCAGAAACATCTGAGCTGCCACACAGATTCCAGGGTATGGTTTTTTGCATGCACAAAAAAACTGTGGCACAAACAAGATCAGATGTATGACAGTCACAAGTACTACAGTACTCAGTAACTGGAAGTGATTCTATACTGGTGCCACCCTCAGTGCTCCCACATTTCCCTTCCCCTACTGATCACCGCTATTCCTCCCCACGGCTCTCCATACTGTGTCCCAAAGCTTTCTCCACCTCTGGGGCAGTGGGTGCCAGTGTATCTGGACCCCCAATCCTCTTGTTTTCTCAACAAATGAACAGAATCCAGTGCACCACCACTCACCCTCATGACAACTATTAAATCTCTTTCTGCCCACAGTAAATTGGCTACATTCTAATCTTGTTTCCATGAAAAAAAAGCCTTTTAATTTTCATGTTGGAGCTCAGATACAGATTAAACTTTTCAACCCCCCCACACACACATGCCTCCACCACCAACATGGCCAGCTCCCCCACCATACACACCATACATCCTATTTCTCCCACTATGTCCAACCCCGCCTTCGTACACACACACATGGCTAGCTCCCCGCCTACAGCCCCAAAATACAAACTGCCCTTTCATAGAAAGACTATGCAGGAGGGTTTCTTCTGTAGAATTGAGTGTTCTAACTCCCTGACTTCAGCAGAAACATCTGAGCTGCCACACGGATTCCAGGGTATGTTATTTTCGCATGCACAAAAAAACTGTGGCACAAACAAGATCAGATGTATGACAGTCATAAGATGGGTGTTAAACTATTAACATTGAATATATACTGTTGTTAACGGGGTAAGAAGTTACCTGCTAACGAAGAGGTCACGTGATGGCATCTAGCTAGGCAGCAGCTGGGACTCTGAGCTCTCCCCTCTAGCCACCTTTCCTGGCTGTTTTTGGAGTCATCTTGGCATCTAAATGCAAAATTTGTTTAGGAGACGTCTGACTAATCTGCCTGCTATGTAAAAGCACTCTGTTGGTGAAATAACCGTTTATAATATCGGATGGAGGTGGATGGGAAGCAGGCCTCAGTCAAACACACCCCTGCATCCCGGAGAAGCTGCAAAGAAACAACGCAATCGAGGCACTGTCAAACCTGATCAAGCGGGACAGAGTGCAACAGGCTACTCCCTTAACGGAGGATAGGTTCCTCCAAGAGCTCACTCCATTGAAAGATATTTTGAAAGAGCTGGCTGGCGAACTTAAGTCCCTGCGTTGCGATCTCTCCTCTGTCTCTACTAGAGTTTCGGACATGGAGGCTAGAATTTTCTCGTCGGAGCAGTGGAGGTCGAAAACCGAAATTGAGGTCACCGAGCTTAAACAGCAGATTAAAAAATTACAAGCTAAAACTGAAGACCTGGAAGGGCGTAATTGCCGGAACAATTTACTAATTCTGGGCCTACCCGAGATGGAAGAGGGCCCAGACTTGATGGCCTTTCTGCAGAGGTTCCTGAACAAGGTCGTGGGCCCATCCCCTATCAGCTCTTCTTATCACCTGGAACGGGCCCATCGCTCTCTGAGACCCAGGCCCTCGTCTGGATCCCCCCCACATCCTATTATTGTCAAGTTCTTAAGTTATGTGGAAAGGCAGCACGTCTATATGAAATTGCGCGAACTTAAAGATGTCCTCTGGGGTGCATCCAGAATTCGGATTACGCAGGACTTACCTAAAGAAACCCGGGAAAAAAGGGCAGCTTACCATCCCGTAGTGCAGAAGTTAATAGCCGCCTCTATCCCCTTTAAGATGATTTATCCGGTGATTCTCAAGGTCACTGTCGGAGGCATGGCAACCAGCTTTAACTCCCTCGAAGCAGCCCTCAAGGAACTGGCTACTAAACTACCGGATCTGTTTAAGTCGGCTGACTGAAGGACTCACTATTTTCTATCTTAATAAAAGAGTGTGGTGATCCCGTGGGGTTACGATTTCTTTTGCCTAAAATACATGTATTTCAGCCTTTTGTGATAAATGCATAACTTTTTGCTATGCTAGCTGATTGGGGGTGCTTCTTGGTCTTACCTTCTCTCTCTGGTTTTTTTTCTACCTCTGGTCGCTCTTTCGGTCTTTTTGCTTTCTTGCTCTCTTTATTTTCCCCTGGGTTTGCCCGGCCTGTTTCGGGTTGCGATGGGTGAGTTTGTCGGGTGGCTGGGATCCCCTCGCTGTTCCCATTCATGCTTCCCTCGATGGAACTTTTTTCTGACTGCTGTTTCCTGGGTGACTTCCTTGGTGGCGGACCGTTTGGTCCCTCTTATCTTACCAGTCCCTCCGGAAACAGCGGTTCTGGATTGATGTTTCTATAGATCCAGTGCTTCCTTACTCTTTTTGGATTTTAGGAATTCCTTTTTTGCGGGCTGCCTGGATTTTGGGTAGGTGTGCTATTTGAATTGCATTCTTCCCTGGGTAGACGCGCGGGGGACCGCTGGGCCAGATTGGGGGTGGATGGGCTTCTTTATCGTTGGGATGATTCGTTGTATCCTTGTGCCTCCCTTCCTATCTGGTTTCCTCTTACTGTCTCTTCCTTTGCCTGCTTACCTCCTCGATTATCGGTGCCGGGTGGGGGGTGGGGCTCGGGTCTAAGAGTGTCTGCTCGCTGGATGTGGAATAGCGAGCCATATGTTGGGGGGTTGGCTAACCTCTCCCTGGTACTGGGACTGATGGGGAGTACTATGTTGGGATGGTGGACGTTTGGGGTCATCGGATTGTGTCTGAATTATTTTGCACACTGGTACTTGTACTCTATGCTGGGGAATCGGAGGTTCGCAATGGGGGTCGGGAGGTTCGAGCCCTTAGGCCTTAGCTTGTTTGATGGGTTTTTCATGCTCGGGCCACTCGTTGTATATTGTTATTTTTGGGTTTGTTGGGGGTATTGGATGTTGGTGGGGGCCGGTTTGATCCTTCTCAGATCATGGTGGGTTTCGGAGATGGGGAGGAGGGTCTTTCTTTCACTGACTGGCTTGTTCCGGCTTCTTGGATTTTCGTCTTTGTTGGGTTTGTGGGAGGATTGGGATTGATGTGTGTTATTCCATATGTTTTGTTTGGTCTCTCGCCTACTATGGTAGACTGCTGTCTCTGGGGGATTACTGTTGTTGAACTCAATCAGGGGGTTTTAAGGGTTGTTGGGGGTCTGGGAATTAGTCATGCTCTGCCGGGGTTTCACAGACGGGAGGGCCTACCCTGCCTGCATAGGTTCTGGCTCTGCTCTGGTTGGGTATGCTGGACGGGGTTTTTTCTGTGGGGATCTAGGCCTGAATTGTTTTGGGGATCACTATGTCCCTGGCCTTTACAATGGGGGTGCGCCTTGCTCTTTTTTACTTTGCTGTATTTGTCTGGATGTTTGGTTGTATCATGCTGTACTTAAAATGGTTATGAACACAGTCAAAATAGCGTCTTGGAATGTTTGAGGACTTAGGGATCGGGTCAAGCGGTTGCAGGCCTTTAATCATTGTTCACTACTTCAAATTGATATCCTTTTTTTGCAAGAGACACATCTATGCCATGATGACACCAGGCTGTTATCTCGTTCTGGTTTTTCTCAATCCTACCTTGCGGGAAATTCCTGTTTTAGCAAAGGGGTTGCGGTTCTTATTAAAAAACATGTACTCTTTA
Source organism: Neoceratodus forsteri (assembly GCA_016271365.2). Lineage (NCBI taxonomy): Eukaryota > Metazoa > Chordata > Ceratodontiformes > Ceratodontidae > Neoceratodus > Neoceratodus forsteri. The sequence goes on from CM028130.1 coordinate 870,300,492, forward strand.
CGAATGAGACGATTGTTTCAGACCCAGAGGGGAGGTTTATCTTGATTAAGGGTACTCTCAATGGTGATAATGTAGTTCTAGGCTCCATATATGGTCCGGTGGGTTGGAATCCGGACTTTTTTATGTCCCTTGCTGATAAATTGTCCAGCTTCCTCCCTGCCCAGTTTATATTGGGGGGTGACTGGAATGTGCCCTTTTCATCTATTTTGGACAAAGATCCTCAGGATAAACGTCCTTCTTCTCCAGCTCAGCGTGCCTTTCGGGATCTGAGTTCATTGTTGGGCTTGTGTGATCCTTGGCGGCTTGCTAACCCCTCTTGTCGTGCCTTCTCCTTTCACTCTCAATCGCATGGCACCAAATCGAGGCTGGATATGGTTTTAGTTAGTCTCCCCATTCTCTCGAATATCTCTCTGTTTGGCATTGAGCCGATTATTTTGTCGGACCATGCCGTAGCTTGATCAGATTTTCTTTAGACCCGATTATTCCTGTGATTCGATGTGATGTTGAACACTCAAATGCTAAAGGACCATCAAAATGTGTTGGACATTAGTTCTTGGATTTCCCTTTTCTGGTAGATAATTTGAACTCTACTCCAAGAGTTGATATGGTTTGGGGTGCTCTGAAGTGTTATCTTAGGGGAACTCATTAAAATGGCTTCCTTTAGGAAGAGGACGCGGTTGGTTAGCTCCTTAGCTGATGAACAAGCTTAGGGAATTAGAGGCTAAATTTTCTTTAACCTCCTCTCTAAGGGATCTTAAGGATCTTCTATCAGCTAGAAATGAATATACGGATCTTTTGAAGGAGAAAACAGAATACTGCTTGATAAAAACTCAGGCTAAGTATCTTGATTTTGGGGAAAAATCCGGGAAACTTCTGCCCTTGCGCTTGCGTGCATTGGAAAGCTCAAGGATCATCCCCTCCTTGTCTTCTCCATCTGGTGAGGTTGTCTCTTCTCCCAGAGATATTGCACATGTTTTCAAGGAATGCTACTTGGATCTCTATAGTAAGTCTCCTCTGTCCTATCCCACCTCGGACGTCAAGGCGTATTTGAGGGAGATAGACATCCCTTGTCTGTCAGAAGCTCAGCAAGCTAGTCTACTGGCTCCTATTTCAGCTGAGGAGATAGAGAGTACCATTGCTTCTTTGGTTCCGGACAGGGCGCCGGGTCCAGATGGTTTCTCTGCAAACTTCTATAAGGTTTTTGCTAAGGACCTGGTACCTATTCTCCTTAAACTATATAACTATCTATCGGTTTCCCCTGAGGTTGATCCTGCTCTGTTTGAGGCTACTATTGTTTTAATCCCCAAAGCTGATAAAACTCTTACAGATCCGGCTAATTATAGACCCATTTCTCTTCAAAATTACGACATGAAAATTCTTGCTAAAATACTAGCTGAAAGAATCAAGAAGGTCCGGTCTGGGCTGCTGAGCCCTGAACAGGTTGGTTTCATACCGGAGAGGTCAGCGGCTGACCATTTGAGGACCTTGTCACATATTTCTCAATATGCTCAAACAGCCCTGTTTCTGGTTGCTCTGGTCTCTCTTGATGCTGAAAAGGCCTTCGACCGGGTTGATTGGTCTTTCCTCTGGTCAGTAATGGAGAGAATGGGTTTTCCGTCTCCTTTTCTGAATAGTATTCAGACGTTTTATAGTTGCCCTTCTGCTAAGATTTACTTCAACGGGGTCTTATCTTCTTCTTTTCGTTTATTTGCTGGCACCAGGCAGGGATGCCCCCTTTCCCCTTTATTATTTAATTTATTTCTGGAACCATTGCTGATTAGACTTAAATCGTCCCCGCAGGTCAGAGGTGTTAGGCTACAGCAACGGGAACTGGTTCTTTCTGCATACGCAGATGATGTTTTGCTGCACTTAACAGATCCTGCAGCATCTTTGAAGGCTGCTATCGATATTATTGCGCAGTTTGGTATTTTCTCCCCGCTATAAGCTGAATATTTCTAAATGTGAGATCTTCCCATTAAATAAGTATACTAATAAGCAGGATTTCCTTTCCTTGGGAATGAGGTGGACTTCTAGTTCCATTAAATATTTAGGGATCCACTTCTCTACTGATCTCTCCCTCTTGAAAAAGTTAAACTTGGACAGAGTTAGGGATTTGGTTAGCCAGGATTTACAGCAATGGTCAGCTCTTCCTATCTCACTTTGGGGCCGAATCAATGTTATTAAAATTAATGTTCTTCCCAGGATTTTTTATCCGTTGAATTTGATTAATCTCTGGCTTCCTCTTTCCTATTTTCAGCAACTCCATGCGTTGTTTTCTAGTTTTATTTGGCGGGGGAAGGGGGTACGGCGTTCCTACACCAAGCTGTCGCTCTCCAGGGAAAAAGGCGGCCTGCGGTTGCCTAATCTTCTGCTTGTACTATTGGCGGCTCACCTTTCTAAGTTAGGGAGATGGTTTTCCACTGATCCAGAGATATCCTGCCCAATTTGGCTCCAGCTTGAACGTGTCTTTCTTTCTGAGGCTAAACTAGATAAATACGCTTTATTTTATGTGCCTTCAAAGGCTCTTTCACAGCTGGTGTCGGATAGCACGGTGATGGGTACCTTTAGATCATGGGCACAATGCCTCAAGTTTTTTCATATTTCTAGCGCTTCGGACCTGGGACAACCGGTGGTCCTTAATCCTAATATTAGGATAAGCAGCTCTTGGATTACGCTGGAATGGCTCCCACAACTTAAAGAGGCCAGAGTTGAGCATCTGTTTAGCCAAGACTCACTTCTCTCCTCAGGTGATATTCTGGAGAAATTTGGTATACCAAGTAGAGGGGTTTTTAAGGTTTATAAGCTTAGGCACTTAATCGGTAGCAAATTTGGTACTTCTTTTAGGGAATCGGTTGTTATCCTTTCCTCTCTGACATTATTAGTCTTGCCTCCCAATCTCACTCCATCTCGTTGATTTATTCTTATCTTCTGAATTATAGTTCTCAGGAGGCCGTTGAGGGTCCGATGGTCTGGACACACCTTCTTCCCGACATTTCCCCGGATTGGACTGGTATATGGGAGGATTTGCATAGATACCATACCCAGGATAGGCTGCGGTTAACACAATATTATATTGTGAATAACCTTTATTATACTCCTGTCAAACTCTTTCAGCGTAAGATGGTTTCCCAACCGGAGTGTTTTAGATGCCTACAAGGTGATGGTAATTTAATTCATATCTTCTGGGACTGTCCTAAAGTTGCTCCGTTGTGGTCCCTGGTCCGGGAGAACCTTGATCCTCTTCTGGGTCTGACTGGGTTTTTTTGTCCTGAGATTTGTGTTTTGGGTGATTTTTCCCGTGTAGATACCGTTGAGCGTCGATATCATATGGCCTTGGTGTCCATGGCGGTTAAGAAGCTGGTCCTAAGACACTGGACGGATCATTTGGTCTTATCCTTTGCCGATTGGTTGAAGGAGGTAGTGTCGACCTTCAGTCAGAGGAGGCTGATTTGCTAGTTTTAAAGGTCGATGGATCTGTTTCGCAAGAGATGGGATAAGCTCCAGGCCTTTGTCTGCTTTAATAATGCAACTCTGTGACCCGATTCCTCTAGTCCCTTTGTATGTTATGTCATTTGTTAAATTTTGATTTCTATGCTATCATGCTATTTATGATACCAATGTTCTGATTTTTGTTATAGCATACAGTGGTATCCAGACTTAATAGTTTCTTTTGTTGTTGGCGCTTCACTTGGGTGGGGGTGGGGGTTGGATGGAGGGATTTCATCTGTCAAAGATTGTGTGATTTATCTGTCTTTGGGTGGTTGGGATGGGTGGGGGTGGGTTTGGGGGTGTGTGGGGCTTTTCTGGCTGGGGGTGGGTGGGAGGGTATTTTGGTTGTACTGTTTGTTTGCTACTTCTTGTGTACATTCTTCAGATTGTTCTGTTTTGTTGGTGTTTTATTTTGCTGTTAAAACCAATAAACTTAAATTTCAAAAAAAAAAAAAAAAATACTGTTGTTAACATTCAAAGTGAAACCAAAGGAGGGGGGTTATTATGACAGGCCAGAGGTTGCCAAGTACTGCGTACCACAAGGACCAGGTGCTGCAGGGTGGTAAAGTATTAACTAACCAGACAACCAAGCACACATGTGCACTAACACCATGAAACATGGGGGGGGGGGGGAGACAGAAAGGGAAACATTTCACCCGAAATATGCAGTAAAACACCCTCTTAAAAGAAATTACTCCCCAAATAAACAGCATAAGTAACACAAACATGAATTAGGTTAATTCTTGTTCTTTTTTGCATTCTCAATGGAAGGAGGCCCGCAGGCAGTCAGACACCAAAGCATTATGGCATACCCAATCCCAGCATCTCATACAGCCTGCATCTCCATGGGCTAGCCTGGATGAAACTGTTGCAAAAAATACTATTTTCACAGACTTACACATTCTATGCTGCATTCCACATTATTTGCTGGTAAATTTATCACTGAAGTTCCACTACATGGTACTGCAGTGTGTGTGAGTGTGTGTGTGTGTGTACTAGGGTAATTACTTGATTACAGTAGAAACAATACTCTTTGCATAAAATAACTGACCCAAAAATAAAAGTGTGTATGTTTCTTAATGTCAAGTCTTTTCTTTCTATAATGTGTTACTTTTGTATTTAAAATATAAAGTTTAGCTATTTGCTGTACCGGCCGGCCCGGTGGTGCTGAGGGTTAAGGCGCTGGATGCCACACCTTGCGCCACGCAGGTGACCCAGATTCGGTGACGGACTCGGGTGGCTGGGAATCGGCAGGGGATGGAGAGGATTGAACATCCAAAGGACTGCTCTATTCTCCCTGGGGTTGGATCCAGGGATGCTCGGTGTTGTTGCGGCCCCCAGTGGAAATTTGGGGTACTGCAGGTTCACTGGTTGACGTCAGGGGTGGAGTGCGGCAGATGCCAGCAGGGCAGCTGTGCACAGGCATCACTACATGCTGCACTCCTTGGGGAGTAAACAAGAAAATCCCCATCCTCAGGGATAGGCAAAGGCACCTCTGCCCCAGACCACACTCCCAAAAGTGGGTGCTCTCCTCTCTGCTCCCCACTCGCTCAGCCTGACACTCTACATTATAAGATAGCGCACCCTAGGTGGGTAGGGCAGCCCCTCCCCGGGGGGTTCAGAGTTGGGGGATCTGTCAGGATGGAGAGAGGGAGAGAAAGAGTGTCTCAGGTGGAGGTAGAGACTGGTGGACAGAGGATGCCAGAGAGAGTTCCTTGAGGGTGGCGCAGAAACAGAATTAAAAAGAAAACAAAAAAAACTATTTGATGCACCCATTAAGCATACAAAAAGGACTGAAGCTAAAGTTTTTTCCCCCAGAACCCTATCATTTATCTGCTTATTCAGAATCTCTGTTGCTATAATTTCACTTCTAGACTGCTACACCTAAACTAAAGCATTACTAGTAGACAGAATTAATGTGAGATATAACCCTAGTGCATATCTACAAGTCTGGTGCAACATACGGCATCAATGACATTATAATGCACAGTATTTAGGGCTGAGCACCAGCAAATGCAGCAGAGGTACCACTACTGGCCTTAAGCTGTATTATACACTGGTGGAAGTGCTTATTTGGTGACTCAGTATGCTGCTTTGTGTGTACTGCTTTTGTGTCACACAGTTGTTAGAAGATGGTTCGAATCCGTGAAGTAGAGCAATTTGAATGACTAATTTTCAGCTTGTACTGTTATTGCTCAAATGTTGTTAATTTCTGCTTTGGACAACCAAACTCATAATTTTTAAATGGACACTGTATTTCTGATTTACAGTATTCTCTTGTACAAAAGTCCAAAAAGATTATAGCGTAAAAATCAACTTATTAGAACAAAGTCCACGTAATCAGATCCTCATATAAGCCCTGTGACCAGTGAAGATGCAGGACTATCACATGTTAAAGGAATTAGTTAAAAATGGGAAACCATGAGCATTCAAGGAAGGAGAGAGATTCCACGAATCCACAGCATTGTGGCTTCACCTGGGGCTAATCAATTCTTTTGGATTTTGCCGCATTGAATCCCAGAGGGATTACCAAGTGACTCCATTCCACACCAGGATGAAAACTTAACCAGAACCTCCCTCTCCCAAAAAAACTATTTTGTCATGGTAGCTGATAAGAATGATCACTAAGTGATGCATGATTCCCTTAGCAGCAGCATTTCTATTACGGTACTGCAAAGCAAGAAAAAAATAATCCTTCCATTCAGACTGCACACAAAAAGTACATAGCCTGGTTAAAAATAGACTGAGTTTCTGCACATACTGTAAGCTTAGCCTGGATTTATAAAATATAATTAGTTCTTCAAAGTTCCTTTCTTCTCATCTCACGAGAATAATAAAATCGTAAAAATAGACATGAATGTTCTGTATGAGCTCATTTTATGTCAGTAAACAAAGTGAATAAAGTATTTTAGGGAATTACAGATCAGTGAGCCTTACTGCAGTTGTGGGAAAACTGATGGAGAAAATCCCCAAGGAAAGGCTGATGCAATTTCTTGAGAATAACAGTCTCCAGGACAGCAGGCAGCACAGGTTTGTCTCGGGCAGATCCTGCCAGACAAACGTAGCTGATTTTTATGACTGAGTTATGAGGGCACTGGACAGGGGACATGCAGTGGATGTCCTCTACCTGGACTTCAGCAAGCCCTTTGACTCGGTGCCACAAGGTAGGCTGACCTAAAGTTGAAGAGTCTGGGAGCAGGGAGGAAACTGGTCAGATAGGTTGAGAACTGGCTGCAGGGTAGACTGCGGAAGGTAGTAGTGGGGGGATCTGAATCAATACCTCTATCAAACATAATAGTCCAGAGTATATTCCTAGAAATGGAATCAAAAGCCACAGAGTAATCAATAAACATGGTATGTAGTTTTTGTTTCCGGAGTAATACATACTTCTCTATCAGAAGCTGCAATATAACAATATTGTCAATAACAGAGAAATTTTGTCTAAACCCTGCTTGAAATTTAGACAATCCATTAGTCAGTTCCACTTGGTCTTTTAACTTTTCCACAACATTTTAGAAAATATTTTTAGGGAAACATCTAATAGACAAATTGGTCTATAGATGGCAGGAGAAGTCAAAGAGCCATTTTTATAGATAGGAATAATGTGTGAACCCTTCCAAGATGGCGGGAAACAATTAAGGGCAATACATTTATTAAAATAAACTTCCAATACTCTACTCCAAAAAAGGGGATGAGTTATGAATATCTCTCCAGAAATCCCATCCGGGCCTGCAGCTTTATTTCTCTTCAAGGTTGATATAGCAAAAAGTACTTCCAAGTGGGAAAAACAGCATCTAGTTTGAACAATTCTATCCATACAAAGAAGACTATGTTGTTCTTCAGGTTCAAAAAAGATATTAGTAAAATATTCTACCAAAGGGAAATCAAACTACTGGAGGGGGCACAGCACAGGGCAACAAAAATGATCCTGGAGTTGGGAGACAGACCATATGAGGAGAGACTGAGAGAGCTCAATATGTATACCTTGGAGGAAAGAAGGGATAGAGGTGGTGTGATTGAGACCGTTAAGTACCTGAGGGGTTTGAACAAAGTAGACACCAGGTGTATGTTCAGTCTGAAGGGTGGAAGGGAAACCAGGGGACACTCTATGAAGTTGGAAGGGGGCAGGTTCAAGAGAGAACTGAGGAGGCACTATTTCACAGAAAGGGTGGTGGCAGGGTGGAACACTCTGCCAGAGGAATCATGTCGCTGCAGAGTGTTGGGGCTTCAAGAGGGGGTGGGACAGATTCAAGGGGAGGGTACAAATCGGGAGGGGGTGGGAGATGTGGTGGAGGTAATATGAGGGGGGGGCAGCTTTAGTCTAATGGACTGAAGTGCTGCACACTCGAGCAGACTAGATAGACCGAATGGCCTGTATCTTCTGGAAATTTTGTATGTTTGTATTTCTCCTCATTCTGCAAGACTGCATCTTAGGCTACAAACACTTAAACTATTATACCTACCCAGACCAAATGCTTTAAATACAGAATAATGCATGGGGGAGTGTGGTTAATAAGGATTTTATGCAAACCCAAGGTGTGCAATGTCCTAAACCCTGAGGGTGAAGCCTGAGGGGTTTATCTGGGCATCACACACTGACAGTGTGCATAAAATCTGTGTTTACCCACTTCCCCCTGTTTTATTTTTTATGTTTACTGGTTGATGAAAGGCATACAAGAAATAGTATGAAATGCCTAAATGAAAATGGCGAACAGAATGAGGAGACACTTGAACGTACCGAAGAAGATCCTGTGATGATCCCACCTGATACAGCCAGCTGGCTACTTCAAATGTCACATTACATAGTTGGAGAACTAACAGGATGCAGATGTGGTACAGTTCCATAGCATTTGGTGATAGGAGTCATGACAAACTTGACATTTTTTTATGTTTTCTGGTGAGACTTTTACTAGAAAACTGTGCCTGGCTTTCATTTCGTGTTATTGTCAGAAGCCTGTCATTCACACTGGCGGTTTTTCTGAGGGAGTGCAAGTGGACGGCCAACGCGAGGAGAGACTGTTGTAGAGGTGCTGGGAATGGGTGCAGAAAGCTATTTTTAGAAGGAAAGACCGTGAATTCATTATTCACAAGGAATAACGAGTTTGTGAGGTTGTGCCAGCAACTGATTATTGGCACTAACCAGTAAATATAATATGGTAGTATCCAAGAGCAGAAAGTTTATCTGTTAAAGAGCAAGTGTTTACTTATTCATCTTCTCTCCCCCCTTCAGTGACTGATTATCTTACCCCTCAGTTAAGATAGCCTCCCTGGAGTCATCATTTTTATGTTGTTATATTTTTCAATAAAACGATCGTAAAATTCGGGCCCGGGACCCACAGTCAAAATGGCTATATTTCCTAAGTTGGAGGCATACCCCTGTGCTGGCACATTTTGTGATGTCCATCCAGAATAGCATGGAGGCATGCTCTATAGCCTTTTAGGAGTTGAGCTTATGATACTTTTACATTAAAGTGCTAATTTTGAAGAAAGAAGTCACCGCTGAACTAACAAGGTCCTTGTTAGTTGAGTGGTAGCCTTCTTTTCTCAAAACTGTCACTCTAAAGTACTTAAAAAAGCATGTAAAAAACAGCCCCATTAGAGCCTATAGAGCGCACCTCCTCGCTATTTTAGGAGTGACATCACAAAACATGCCAACGTGGTGGCATGCCTCTAACTCGGGAAATACAGTCATTTTGACCGTGGGTCCTGGGCCCGAATTTTAAGAGCGTTTTATTGAAAAATGTAACAACATAAAAATGACAGCTCCAGGGAGGATACCTTAACCAAGGAGTAAGCTAACCAGTCACTGAAGGGAAGAGAAAAGATGAATAAGTAAACACCCGCTCTTTAAAACCCCTATGTTGTTTGTCCCCTCACATGCACTGCAGAGACCTTCCCAAACCAATTACAATACCTCTACTAACTGAAAGGACAACTGGCAATTATCACCACAGCAAACAAAAACAACAACAAACTCTTGCAGTAATGTGAGTGACAAAGTGCTATAACATTCCAAATGGTAGCTTATCTGTTATCCATGAGTGCTGCATGGTAGTTTTGAGTCTTATCACAAAACAAAACCACTGCAGAGTGGGATTGTATGACACCTCTCCTTATCTGCAGTAATGCTCGCTATGGCTTATGGTGCTCTGCAGTCCAGAAAAACAAACAATCACACCATCAGCATGACCTACAAATGGCACGTCTCGTCACTCTGCAGTTTGTGCCACTGAGCAGAGCTCAGGATGCCAGCTAGCCTCACTCATGCTCCACTGAACAAACTTCCATCCAGCACAGCTGGTGCTGCTGCACGATCTCTGCTCTTAATCTTTGACCCTGACCCCCCCGACTTCTGGTTCCAAAAACTCATTATGGCCACTTAGACGGAGCTCGAGAGCGGAGCAGCAGCCATCTTGCTGCTCGTCCCCCACCCCTCAAACAAACGGAGCTTGAGAATGGAGCCAACCACAGAACCAAGTCAGACACCTTAGGAAAAAAAAAATTACCTAATTACTGAGACAGAGTGCTGTTGAGCTGGTGGCCAAGAATTGGTGTGTCTGTAGTTGAGGCAGGTAGGCATTGTGGAGCAGTGAGCTAACAAGCAGCAAAAGGGCACTGTGCTCATGGACAGTCTGTGAACAAAGGCTGTTTCTGGCTTTGTGCCAGATTTCTGCAAACCAATCATTTTTCCACGCTTCAGTGCATGTGTGAACTGAACGTGGCTGGCAGTTGGTGGATGCCAGGAAACCAAAAAAATAGACATCCACAGCAGAAAAAACAGATGTCAGCCCTTAACAGGGCTGTTACATTAGGGCGTAAATGACTCCAAGGAGTCCACTTTTGGACATTTTGCACACATTTCTGGATGTAAAATACATCCAAAATACAGTCATCTGAAGCCCTGACTATGTCAATCACTACTGGCCGCCTTCCTACTGGCACTACTTCCAGCTATTCAACTAAGCCACTATATCTCCCTCACTAACAACACACAAAACACAGGTTCCATTTTCTCATAAATGCCCTACACATGGCCCTGGAAGAAAAAGAAATGGTACCTTTTTTAAAAAGAGTTTTAATCTTGCTCACAATCCAAAATGGCCTCTCTCTTACACTGTATTCCCCTGTACATTATTACCTAACACAGACATGACACACTGCATTCCTGCATTCACTCACTTACCCTTGTTCCAAGTGAAACCTAGCAACAGAACACAACCTCAATATATAAAGGATTTTCAAAATGCTTTACAAATATTAAACCCCAACGCAGCTAATTTTAACAAATGTACTTTTTTCTTCACCACACACCACCTGCGGCTCCCAGTCCTGCTCACTCCACTAGCGTTGACATCATCTCCACCAGATCACCTCTCGTAAGAAAGACCACTGGAACAGAAAAAAATAAAAAACAATGCAAGCATGCAATTCTTCAGTTATCCACTCCTTCCAGCATGCACCTCGCTTAATCTAGTAATTCCCCCTTTTCACTCACTTTACACAGGTGACCGCTCTAGCTAAGTGGGTCCACCATCTTCCTCAACTTTTTTCAAAACACCCCTCACTCCACCAATCAGCAGCGACACTGTGACAGCAACAAAACATCCAAATGCTATGTCCTTAGAAATGGCTATAGCAATTAGGCAGAGAAAAGAGCAGTTTCATCAAAAGATCCCCTAAACTTGACAAAAACAAAAAAAGATAGACACTTAAAAAATAGCCTATCACACAAGCTCCTGCCCTATCATATAAATGGAATATACAGGGGAAGCTTGTGAAATAGCTGATTTATCTATACTCTTGCTATTTGACCTCAGCCACCTCACTCATGGCTTAAGCCACTTGTGAGGTTACCCAAGGTCGAAAAGCACTCATACAGATAAATCAGGTAACACACAGCTCCCCCCTGCATATCCCTTAATTATACAAGGTAGGTGAGAATTAAACTTTACAGATAAAGGATTTATTTCTATAGCATGGAGACCTAAAAGACCTAAAATGATGATGTCATTTACAGTGTATGGTGGAACATTGTTCTAGGCAACAATCCATCCCTATAACACTGTTGCTGTGCTGCAGTAGCTACATCATTTTGCTGTTGTACCTCAATAGCTATATAGCTACTGCAGCACAACAACATAGAACGTCTTTGCATGCCACCTTGTTTTAAACCACTGCACCCAATGACGCATCCATGGTGGTGAGAGAGCTGACCCCGGAAGTGAGCTGCGACTGAAAGAACTGCAACAATCCCTCAGAAACTCCACTCAGGCCCCGCAATGGTAAGGGACTTAGCGAAGCATGGGGGGATCTTTTTTTATATGTGTTGGGCACAGGCTTGCGGCAATGGTTGCCCATACACTATAAAAGATTATGTATGAGCAATCATACACATACAAGGCAGTGTTTCAATTTTAAAGTTTCCATAGTAACAGAAGACATCTCGAGCTGCACTCTCAGGGTCTTCTCTTACCATGTAAACCTCTCGATTGAACCACAGCCTTGTTGTATATTATTACTCTTACACAATCCTCTATATCATTGCTCTAGGTGGGTCACCACCATTTTCTGCGCTTGTTTTAATCCTCCTTAGAGAAACATAGAAACATAAAATTTGACGGCAGATAAGGACCGCTTGGCCCACCCAGTCTGCCCATTTCCCTACCTACTGGATAAGCTGCAGATCCTAGTTAACCAGCAGCCTACTTCTTCCTACCCCCAACCCCTAGAATTGCCTTATGACTGTCCCATGCATGCTTGAATTCCACCACTGTTTTTGACTCCACAACCTCCTCTGGAAGGCTGTTCCATGCATCCACAACCCTCTCTGTGAAAAAATACTTCCTTAAATTACCTCTGAGCTGCCCCCCACCTTCAAATTTTGCCCCCTTGTTCTTGCACACCTCTTTTTTTGAAAGATGCTACCCTCTTGGACTTTGTTGATTCCCTTGAGGTACTTGAATGTTTCTATCATGTCCCCCACTCTCCCTCCTTTCCTAGAGGCTATGCATATTAAGCTCCTTAAGTCTCTCTTCATATGTCTTCTGGTGCAGACCCTGCACCATTTTAGTTGCCCTCCTCTGGACAGCTTCCATCCTGTCTATGTCTTTGCGGAGATTGGGTCTCCAGAACTGCACGCAGTACTCCAGATGGGGTCTCACCAGCTGTCTGTACAGAGGATAATAACTTCCTGTTTTCTACTGGTGATGTCTCTCCCATGCATCCCAGTATCTTCCAAGCCCTCCTGCTGCCCTCTCACATTGCTTTCCCACCTTTAGGTCATCTGATATGACTACCCCAGGTCCCTTTCCATTTTTGTTGTTGTTAGAATCTCACCCCATTGTGTACTCTTTCCCTGGGTTTTGTTTCCCAGGTGCATTACCTGCACTTCTTAGCATTGAATCTAAGCTGCCATACATTTGACCATTCCTCTAACCTTGCCAAGTCCCTTCTCATCCTTTCCACCACACTGTGCATCAACTCTGTTGCAGATCTTTGTGTCATCTGCAAAGAGACATACTTTTCTTCCAGTCCCTCTGCAATGTAAGCTATAAAGACATTGAAGAGGACCGATCCTAATACTGAACCTGCGGTACCCACTAGTAAACCCCTTTCTTCAGAGTGGACTCCATTTACTATTACTCTCTGTGTCCTATTCTCCAGCCAATTCTTTACCCAGGCTGTCTTCTTGGGACCCACTCCCAGGCTGGCTAACTGTATATTAATCTTTGTGTGGGACTGTGTCAAATGCCTTACAAGTCTAGGTAGGCCATGTCCACAGCTCCTCCCTGATCTACTACTTTGGTCACCCAGTCAAAGAAATCTATCAGATTCATCTGGCATGACCTTCCTGCTGTGAATCCATGTTGCCTTGGGACCTGTGCCCCTCTGGCCTCTAGATACTCGACAATTCTTTCCTTCAGAAGTGATTCCATCATTTTCCCTATCACTGAGGTTAAACTAACAGGTCTGTAGTTTCCTGCTTCTGCCTTGCTCCCACTTTTGTGAAGGGGAATCACATCTGCCCTCCTCCAGTCCCTGGGTACCACCCATCCTCCCACGATTTCTTAAAGAGGGTAGTCAGTGGTGTCACTCGTTCTACCCTTAGTTCTTTTAGAATTCTGGGATGAATCCCATCAGGCCCCATTGCTTTGTCCACCTTCAGTTTTAAGAGTTCTTTCATAACCCTTTCTTCTGTAAATGTGCTGGTATCAACTTCTGTATCCAGAGTGTTTCTACTGTTTGTTTTAGGTACCTTCCCCTCTTCATTTGTAAATACTGAGGAAAAATATTTGTTTAGTATCTCTGCCTTTTCACAGTCACCCTCTGCCCACCCTCCCTCCCTTTATTAAGCCTCACTATCCCTCCTTGGTCTTCCTTCACTCCCTGGTGTACCTATAAAGTTTTATCCCCTTCTTAACTGAGTTAGCGATCTTTTCTCGGTTTGGGCCTTTGCTGTTCTGACTGCCTTCCCAGCTTCCTTTTTCTTTAACTGATACAGTTCTCTGTCCTGCTCCTTCTGTGATTCCTTGTACTTCCTGAATGCTTTCTTTTTCTCTTGAACTTTCACTGCCACTTCCTTTGAGAACCATAGTGGTTTCTTACATCGTTTTGTTTTGTTTATTTGCTTCACACAAAGGCTTGTTACCTCTGTGATGGCAGTTTTTATTATTCCCCATTGTTCTTCCACCCCTCCTTCCTGCCCATTTGCTAGTGCATTCCTTAGGCACTCACCCATTTTGGCAAAGTCAGCCCTCCTAAAGTCCAGTACTTTTGCCTTTATATGGCTTGACTCTATTGCTGTGTTTATTGTGAACCATACTGTTCGATGGTTGCTAGTTCCCAGATGGCTACCCACTTCTACATCTGTGATCCTCTCTCTCTCTCTCCATTTGAGAGAACCAGGTCTAAGATTGCTCCCTCTCGAGTGGGCTCCAATACTAGTTGTCTAAGGCATGCCCCCTGTAGGGCATCTAGAATAACCCCACTCTTCGAAGTGGCTGCTGCAACTGCACTCCAGTTAACATCTGGCATATTCAGATCACCCATCAGCAATCTCTCCCTTTTTCTGCCATTCTAAGTATACTTTCTATGTTTCCTTGTCCATTTCCTCCCCTGAGGAAAGTCTGTATTCTAACCCTGATGCGGATTGTGGTGCCATTGCCTGTCTCCAAATTTACCCACAGTGCTTCTTCTCCTCCCTGTTTACCCTTTGTTCTGTTGCTTTGATTCCTTCCCTTATGTAAAGAGCTACTCCTCCTTCTCTTTTGCCCTCCCTGTCCCTCCTGTAGATAGTGTATCCTGGTATGTTTACATCCCAGTCATGGGTTTGTGTGCACCATGTTTCTGTGACTGCCACGATATCCAGATGTTCCTCCTCCATCAAGGCCACTAATTCAAGAAGCTTGTTACCCAAACTATGGACATTGGTACTCATTGCTCTCCATTTTTTGATGGCTTTACCTTCTGTTGCAGCATCCCCCACTGACCTTTCTACCTTGGTCTTTTTCTCATTTAGTACCCTGTTTTGTAGGGAGAGGCTGGGATTTTCTTGCTGCTTATCAGCACCTCCCCCCTAGACTAGTTTAAAAGTTTGCCAATGAAGCATTTAAACCGATTGCTCAAAAGACTTGTTCCCTTCCTGGACAGATGCAGACCATCCTGCCAGTATAGGCTGGTGTCCTTAATCCACTCACCCGCCAGATGCTTCCTCGCCTAACTTTCACCTCCCTACCTCATAGCACTTCTTACCCTTACTATCTTTATGAGGACTAATCTACCCCCACCCCCCTACCCCACACACCTGAGTCTTGTCTCGGAGGTCGTGATAATGCATCCTACCCAGTCAGGAATTTGCCCTTGCCTTGTTTTGCTGCATATTTGAACCTTCATTGTTGTGACTAATTTGACCAATATTTCTTTGATGCTATGTTGTGGTAGCTCCTCCTTGACTGTGTGGGTTTTTATGCCTAAAAATTATATGTGAGTTCATTGATTGTTATTGACCTGGCTGCATGTATTCATTACTACTGACTGTTTTGACCTATACTATTGTAATTTCATTGTACTCATGCTATGTACCTATCTTTGATTATTGTACTCTCCTGGGTCATGCCTGAAAATAGTCATTTCATGGTTAGTGTACCTAGCTGGTTAACAAAAATTAAATAAATAAATGTATCATCACTTGAGGTTGTCATAAAGTAGCTTTTAACCAATGGGAGTGCAGTCTCGACAATGCCTAATAACATCACTGTGACCTCTGCTGGACTCAAAACAAAGCAGTAAAATCAAACAGAAACAGTTTATTCCTCATTAAAAGGACTACCATAATCTGAAATCTCTGCAATTTAAAATACAGTGCATAAATTGGACACATAATGCCTCGCTTAGAATATGACATTTGTCATCACTTGTGAGGGGGCAGATTTTTATAACACTCTTGTAGCTCTGCCACTCAAGAGTTATGGTCCTGCCCCCTCACATGTGAAGATAAATGGTATATTCTGATTCTGGCCATTGCATAGCAGCAAAGTAATGAAACTGGACATCAAGAGCTGGTGCGCAATTGAGCAGTTGAGTTGTGCTGCTTTCACTACCAGCTCCAATCAATAGTCATCTACAGGGAGAATATTTTTGCCCCTGGGGCCATAGAGTGAGAATATTGCAATATTCTCACTCTAGATCCAAGGGAAGGAAAAATATCACTGCTTTTTACCCTTCAATATTCTCACAGGTGTTACATAAACATATATACCCAAAGGCTACTAAATTATGGCAAGATTTAATAGTCACTCAGAATATGTACGATGCCTAAAGAGCTGCTGACACCTCTGGGAAAACTTTGGATAACATTAGATTTAAACACAGTTCAGCTTGTATTTCATATATCTTCTATAGATTTTTCCTCCCCCTTATAAATTACTAAGGAAATGTGGTGTTTGGTATTTGGTCTGTCATGGGACCCCTTACCTTCTCCAGTATTCTGCTTTCCCATCTGATACTTCTGCAATAGTCGACTGTTGGTACCAAACAAACTGAGTCTGACACATAAAATAATAAATACAATCAGGTTTATTCAAGATTATAGGCAGGGACATCTCATCAGCACAAGGTACAGACTAGACTGACCAGAGGATCAGGATATTGGGGAGTCCTAGCCTCTGCTGGAAATAATTAGCATAACATGTGACCATAGCATTAGCTGAAACATTCTGTTCTTAGTTAAAGAGGGGCAGCAGCTAATCTTTAGCCTCATAGCTTAACTCTGTACTCCACATCACCCCAGGTACTCTAAATGTGAGTACCACTCAAACAAGAAAAAGCATTACTATGGCAGTGAACACAATAAAAAATTAGAATAACTGTAATCATTAATGTGACATTAAGCAAACATTAGCAAATGACCTTTCAGAGATATTGAGGAAACTTTGTAAACAGTAAGATAACAGCAGCAGTGTGGAGTAATTTTATAAGAAGACTTTTTGATTGATTGAAAACCACAATACTTAGCTGCAGAGGAGGAGAGGAAAGACTCTGGACTACACTGGTGGCCAGTCATTGTAATGCCAGGGGAAGGGGTTGACACCAGAGCACTTGAGGCTGGCCAAGCCACAAGCAAAAAGGTGCAGGGAAGGGAAAAGAAAGACAGGGAAGGGGCGCAGCACTTATTACCCAAATGCAATTTGATTTAAAGTTATGACTGGAACAACATCAACATGTCTAAGATCTAGAAGAGAAAAAATGTTAGCTCAAACAGTAAGTTAGAAGTAATATGCATATTGTTAAGTCACAGCATTTACAGAATCACCACACTGAGTCCAAATAATAAAGTTTACTTGATTCTGTGACTTTTAAAGTCAGTTTGCATTGCTGAATGGGTGGCTTGGACTAGTTCTTAAAAGGGTGTGGTCAGGTCACAAAAGGGAACCCAAGAGTTCTGAGCACTGTCATACCCACACCATTTAACACGGTATGACCAAGATCCATTAATGTACTTTTTGCACAAAATCTTCTCGATCTGGTACACTGATTGGGGTACATGAGAGTCCTGAGAAGACACAAGAGGCTGAGAAGTTCCAGAAAGTCTATTGGGTTGAGCAGGAAGAACAGGATTTGGCAGATAAGGGTCAGTACTGTGAGGTTCTGGTGAAACTGGAGTTAAATTGTCAGCAGAAAGTTCAGTTTCTGAAAGTATTGCAGGTTCCAAAGAAGCTTCATTACTTGGGGGACTTGGATCATCATGGAGGGTATCATGTAAGAACCCATGCTTCAACCTGTTGATGTGAATTTTATTGTGTACTAGCTTTCCATCTGACTTGTGGCGTAATTGAACATGAACCGGGGAAGCTTTTCCACAATATTAAATGGCCCAGTCCAGGGGCAAAGCAGTTTTTTGGTGGCACCCAGAACAAGGCAAGTTGATACAAATATACAATGTCCCCCACAGAAAATGAAGGATCGTGACACTTGGCTGTTGACATTTTTTGCATTGCTGTTTTTTCCTGTCCCAGTGTGTCAATAGCAACCCATCTGGCCAGTTCAAGCTGTTCCAACTTTGGGATGATGAAGAAGGAAGCTGACTTTGGGACCTCTAGCAGCAAGAGATCTTTATCCAGAGGTGTTCTTGGGTGACATCTATGGACTAGGACAAACGGGGTATACTCTGTCCTGTCGACTCAAGGGCTGGAGTTGTAAGCAAACTGAATGAAAGGGACAAAATGGTCCCAAGTGTCGTGAGTCTCATCCAGGTACTTGGATAGTGTGTTAAGAGTGGTCGGCATCATTCTTTCACTTTGTCCATTGCACTGTGGATGGTAACTAGTTGTATGAGTCTTTTTGATGTTGAGAAGTTTGCAGCTTTCTCACACAATAGTTGAGAGGTAGTTAGCGCCTCTGTTTGAAAGCAGGTACGCTGGGGTACCATGACAGCAAATGATTGTATTGAGGAAGGCACTTGCCACTGTAGCAGCTTTAATGACTTTTAGTAGGATAAATTCCAAGTACTTTATTTTATTTATTTCAGTTTGGAATTAATATCTTTGAGTCAAGGACTCATTTTCAAACGTCCCACATCAGTGTTGAACAAACATTACAAAAATATAAGGTTTACAGGAAAAAAACAAAAAGAGAAAAACATTGAAGCATATACACAGGCAGTAATAGTAAAATTTGAACTTATACACATCAAATTAGTAAATATTAACAGATAGACTGATTAGATAAGAGGGGGTGGGGGGATCAGCCTAAGGTGGCATCGTCTGAGGTGGGAGAAAGGTGGAGCTTTCAACCAAGTGAGGCCATCATCAGTTCATTGGAGGTAGGGGAGTGGGTTAAGAAAAAAAGTGGTATATAGCTGAAAGATGTAGGGAGGGTAGATAAATGGAAAAACTGGGAGAGAGGTACTATCACATTAGTGCAGGCAGGTACAATTCATTTTAGAGCCAAGGAGAGATTTGAGCCCAGTTTTGAAGGTATTAATCTTGGTAGTATCAGTGAGGATAGCAGGTAGTTCATTGTACCATTTCAGACCTTGATACAGGATGGAGTTCTGGACAAGTTTCGTCCTTTTGAAGGGAATCACCATCTTGTCAATGATTGCTCTATAGGTAGATTTCGTTGGGACTGCCAGCTTAAAGTGTCCACCCAGTGTGGGGGATATCAGTCCAAGTAGTACTTTTTTTGGAAGTAGGCAGGTTTGGTATTGCCTTCTAAAATGGAGTGGTAGCCAACCAGTTTCAGTGTACAGCGAGCAGGTGTGGGTGTTGAGAGTAGCCCCCAAAGTAAGATGATAGGCTTTATTGAGGAGTGTGTTTATTCTGCTAAGAGCAGTTTTTGTGCCTGCCCCATATATATGCAACCCATAGTCAATGGTAGACAGTATTTAGCTACTGGTGGCTAGTTTGAGTGCATCTGGTGTCATTGCATGTCTGTGATGATAAAGTACACCAAGTTTTGTATTTGCAGTCTTGATAACAGAGTCAATGTGGTTTGAAAAGGTGAGCATGTCATCAAAGGTAATGCCAAGATATTTGAAGTTAGATACTTGGTCTAGGATTTCACCCTTTTGGTTATGAATACGCAGGGAAAGGTATTTCTTTTTGCTTTGGGAGGTGGTGAAGAGCATACTCTTCATTTTTTTGACATTTAGTAGCAGCTTGTTTTCTGTAAACCAAGATTCAAGTTTATGGAAGCTGCTTTGGAGTTCAGTTGTGATGGATTGTTGGTCTTTGCCAGCGACTGAGATCACTGCATCATCAACATAGAGAACTGTGCTTGCTGAGCAAGCCATTGGGGTGGAGTTGATGAAGAGGCTAAAGAGTAGATGACCGAGGATTGACCCCTGCGGAAACCCGAGGTGCACCTCCTTAGCAGCAGATAGGGTATCACCAATTTTGACTCATTGTGATTTGTTAGTGAGGTAGCTGCCAAGCCATAGTACCATATCTGGAGATAGACCAGTAGACTGAAGACAACTTAGGAGGAGGTTGTGATTAACAGAGTCGAAAGCCTTTATGAGGTCGATGAAGACTGATCCAACTGCCTGACAACTATCCAAGGCGTTATATATTTGGGATGAATAATCAACTAGAGTGGTGATTGTGGAGTTCTTTTTATGGAAGCCTTGCTGTTGCGGGCAGAGTAGTTTATGGTTATCAAGGTATTCAGTCAGCTGCTCCGAGAACATTCTTTCAAGTACTTTTGAAAGGGGAGCAAGGATGGATATAGGCCTGTAGTTGGAAGTTTGGGTTTTATCCCCCGCTTTAAAGACAGGTGTTACGTTAGCTGACTTCCATGCATTTGGAAATACTCCTGATTTTAGAGAGGCATTAAACACCATGGTAAGAGAACCAGCAAGTTCATGAAGGAGTAGACCAACCAGCTTCATGTCAAGCAGATCTGCCCCCATCCTGGTCATGCCAAGCACCCTCAATATGCTTGTTGGTTTTGGCTTTGGTGACACGTCTAAAGTAAAAGGGTGGTACATCTTTCCTTGGGGGCTCTTGAGGGGCAGTTGGGCATTGCTGAACAAGCATATCTTTGAAGTAGTCACCAGGGAGTACTCTTGAAATGTCAGTGAATGCATTGTTGAGCTCATTGGCAATTTTGATGGGTTCCTGTAGGGGCCCCTTCACAGTCAACAGTAGATCTGGGGGAGTCTTGGGGGCTTTGCCCATTAAGGATTTAAGAGAGCACCAAAAGTCTCTTCTAGAGCCCCAGGTTTTGGTTAGTAGATCTTTATAGTAGGAGGCTTTAGCCTGTCAGATGAGTCTGGTGCAGGCATTTCTAGCTGCCTTGTAGGTATGAAATGCCACAGGTGTACCAACTGCTTTTGCTATATGCCAAGGATTGTCTCTGTTCTTCATAAGTCCAATAAGGGAGTTGGAGAACCAGGGATTGGAGGTTCCCTTAATTGTTTTAATTTTGTATGGTGCAACAATATCACAAGCATGGTTGAAAACCATTATGAAGTAGTTAAGTGCCTCATTATCATCTATATCCCCAGCCAGTGGGGACCAATCCAGTTGTGTCATGTACAGCTTGAAATGTTCAAGTAATCCAGGCCTCAGGCAGTGGTTTTTGCACACCTTGGGTGAACTCTTGGGGAAATTGTTAGACCAGGTACACTTCACAGGGGAATGGTCACTGAGGCTGTCAGGCAGGACAGTAACATCAGATGTATGCTCAGGGTGTGTGGTCAGGAGCCAATCTATGAAAGAGCTGCTCCCTGTTTTGTAGTTAAGCTGGGTGTCAGCAGTGACCATCTGTTTTAGGAAAAGGCTAGTAATTAGATACTTGGCTTTTGTTTCTTTCTGTGAGTGCCAGTTTATGTTGAAGTCACCTGCAATGATCTTCTTCCAGTGGTTGCCTAGTTGCTCTTGGCTTGCGATGACATGGTTTAGCCCAGCAGGTTTGTGCCCTGGAGGTATGTATACTGTGGAGACCAGAAGGACTTTATTCTGTGTCCCTATGTTTAATTTGAGGTTCAGAATTTGGGCCTCTTTTGACTGTTATCAAGGGCCTGCACCTTTATTCCAGACCTGACATATACTAGACACCCACCCCCACGTTTAGCAATCCTAGCTTGTCAGAACCAGTTGAAGCCATCAAGAGAGATAGATGCATCCGGTGTCTTGGAGGAAAGCCAGGTTTCAGTGAGTGCGATAATGTCTGGGTTGATCACCTGCACCTATGCCTGGAATTGTGCAAATGTGGCGAGGAGGCTGTTAATATTCAATGATACTATAGTAAATTGACCTTTAAGCTTAGTCATTTTAGAGTGATGGGGTCCAGAGTTTGGGTGAATATTCCCTGACAGTAGCAGGAGCAGCAGGATTAGAGAGCAGAGAAAATGACAAAGTACATGTAAAGTTGATTTAAAAGGAAAATGCTGATGGTCAATTACATCCAGAGGAAATGATGAACTGTTGAGATCCAGGGTCACATAATATGTTAAGATTCCTGAAAGGTGATAAACTGTGGCCTGGGCATATGTAAGGTGTGAAATCCTTTTGTCTGTATGTTTCCTTTGATCTTTAAAGTCCTCAGAGACAAGTACAGTACCTTTGCTAGCAGGTCAGACAAAAATATTGATTCAGTCACAAAATGTGTTAAAATTCCTGAAGGGTGATAAACTGCGGCCTGGGCATATGCAAGATGTGAACTCCTTTTGTCTGTATGTTTCCTTTGCTCTTTAAACTCCACAAGTACAGCTGCTTTAGGAGTGGTCATCCGAAAATGTTGATTCAGTTGCAGGATCCAGCATCACCATGTTTGTTAGACTAGTTGCAAGACATATACTTCCTTGGGAAGGCTTCAAGGAAGTTGATTTAAAATTAAAAAGCTGATACCTGGTGATGATGTTTTTGCAGAAATTCAGTCCAGGAGACTTTCACAGATGTTGCGTGCAAGAATGGCGCAGGTATTCCAAGCAGAAAAACATGTAAATTAACAAAAACTAACCTACAGACACAGACAAACACAAACAGTCACCCACTCAGCCACAGGATGAGGAGCTGATTTTTTTGTTAGGCTTAGTTAGGTAGTCCACAAAAACAAGAATGTACTTGTTGCCGGAGTTGGGGCATGTAGGCAGGGGGCCAAGAATGTCTGTGCTGACTCTTTGGAAAGGTTCTGTGGCTACAGGCATTGGAATGATGTGTACCTTTGTCGGTTTGGCGGGAGGCTTTCTTTGGGAACAGGGTGGCAGGATTTGACAAAATGGACAATGTCCTTGTTCATGTGTGGCCAGAAGAAGTGAAGCCTTGTCTTTTTGAGAGTTCTGTGGATTCCCATATGACCTCTAGAAAGAGGAGAGGCATGAGTGGATAGAAGAACTTCAGAGACTAGCGAGGCTGGCACAACTAGCTGTACATCAGTTCTATCCGTGCGATGGCCTTGCCTTCCTTGGTCCAAGGAAAAAGCACTCCGTCATTGAGAAAATACTGTGATGCAAAGAATTGTACATCCTGGCGGTGTTTCTTTTGTTGTGGTAAAGTTCCAGACTCAAGATACCTGATGATGTCTGTAAACCGAGGATCAGTTCTTTGTTGAAGTTTAATCATCGCCAGGGAGATATCATTATTAGAGGTTGTAAGAAGCTCTTCGGCTGCTTGCAATAAGTGAGCATTGGTGCTTTTCTCTGTCGAAGCAGTTGGTAGCAGCAAAGCAACTTGAGGTGCTGAAGGAGTGTCCACAGGGAGCTCATCTGTGAAGTGGAAAGGAAGAGCTTGTAGGCAGGCTTCTTCATCTGGAGAGGCTGCTGTGGAGGAATACCATCTCCAGCTTACAGTATCGGCATTGGAGTGAACTTGATCTGGTGGGTATTGAATTTCAAAATTGTAGCTTTGCAGTATGGTAGTCCACTGGACAAACTTTTCTACTGGTTCCTTCATTTTGAACAACTATCTGAGGGCAGAGTGATCTACAATAGTGGTGAAGGAGGAGTAGTGAAGGTAACAGTCAAATTTCTTTGCTGCAAAGACCATGGCTAGGCATTCTTTTTCTGTGATTCCATAGTTTTGCTCAGCTGAAGAAAGAGAGTGCCCGGCATAGGAAACAACTCATTCTGTTCCATCTTTGATTTGACACAGCACTGAACCCACTGCAAAGGAATTGGCATCTGTGTAAAGCTTGAATGGTTAGTCATACCTGGGATAGGCCAATACTGGGGAAGAAATAAGTCTTTCTTTCAAAGTTTCAAAGGCCTCTTTGCATTCAGAAATCCATATGTAGTCACATCCCTTTTTTGTGAGAGCATACAATGGAGCAGCAATCTTGCCATAGTTGCAAATGAATTTTCTGTAGTAGCCAGACAAGCCCAGGAAAGCTCTAAGGTCTTTGATGTTTGCAGGTTATGGATAGTCTTTTACTGCAGAGAGCTTGTCTGGGTCTGGGGAGATGCCTTGCGAACTGCCCACATGTCCCAGGTAATGGATTTGATGCTGATCAAAGCAACATTTCTCTGGGCGAAGTTTGAGTTTGGCTTGCCTGAGACGTTCGAACACCTCTTTAAGATACTGGAGGTGTTCTTGGAAAGTTCTGCCAAAAACAATAACATAGTCAAGATAAACTAGACAAGATTTCCAAGACAATCCATGTAATACAGCTTCCACGATGTGCTGAAATGTGACCGGGCTGTTCCGAAGTTCCACAGGCAGATGTTTAAACAGAAAATGTCCCAAGTGGCAGCGCCAGGTTGTATATGGGCATGAAGCTGGAGCAATAATGAATTGGTAAAATCCACTCTGAAGATCTAGAGTGGTGAAGTAAGCTGGGCTGGCCACACCAAGACTCTCTAAAGTGTCCTCTGTGGTAGGTGAGGGATGGGTGTCCTTCACCATGTAGGCACTGACCTTTCTGTTATCCACCATGAACTAATACCCCTTGTCTTTCTTTACTGTCAGCAAGAAAGGTGCACCCCAGGGGCTTGTGGATTCCTCAATAATGCCCTGTTCAAGCATGTCCATGATTAAGTCCTCCAGGACTTGTCTTTGTTTGTGTCCCAATTTGTAGGCTTGCTGACAAATTGGCTTTTGGTTGGGCTGCACCTCAATGGTGTGCTGCAGGATATTGCTGCATCTGAGTTTGTTATCAAGGCCAACAAAGACATTTGGGTAGTTTTCCAGAAATTCAGGAAATTGCTGTTTCTCTGTGGGACATGCTGGAAGTTTTGAGGCAGATAGACACTGGCTGAAGGATATTCCTTGTGAAGCTGGAGTGGTTGTGATGGTACTGACAGGACAAATGTTAGTGGAACTAGGCTGAGGTTCATGCAGAAGCTGAAGCTGGTCCCCTGAAGACAGACAAACAAACTTTCCAATCCTGGCACCCTTTGAGATGACCACTGGCTTGTCCATGAAGTTGCAGAATTTTTGGAATACAAAGCCACCGTGCACAGCAGACAAGGTATTCCCTGGAAGGAGACCTGAGGAGTGCAAAGCTGAGGATCCCATATCGATGCCAACAACACCTTGAGGGAGTGGGTCACCTCGAATCTTGGCAGTTAAAACCATCTTTGACTTAGGAGGTACAGTGACTGAGTCTATAGCTGCAAGTTGCCTCCTGGGATCTAGTGACAGTTTGTTTGAGGCAAAGTCTAGGATGGCTTTGTGCACTTTGAGAAAGTCCAGGCCAAGAATCACATTTGGTTGTAGTTCAGGCACTAGGTAGAATTTAACACTAGCTTGTTGTGAGCCGAAGTGGAGCTTAAGATGAACCACACCTCTAACTGGTACTGTAGCAGTGCTTGCTGTGATGATGTACTTTAGGTCAGCTGGAGCAACAATAGGTACATGACGAGTAGCTGGATTGTCTAGTATACTGCTGTGGATAACAGAGATTTCTGCTCTGGAGTCTACCAAGGCATGCGTGGACCAATTCCCAATAGTGACAAGGACGTAGCTTGCAAGGAGGGGTAACCTGATGACAGGAATTTTGGCTCCGTTAGGTGAGATTGTGCCTGACTTAGCAGCTGGAGGGTACACTTTGTTTGAGTTTGAGTCAGTGGGGCAGTCAGTTGCTTCCTTTTCCTGCCCAACAAAAGCCCCTAGTTTGTTGGGCAGCACTCGTTTCCCTGGTCTTGTGAATAGTTGCTAGCATTCTGCTGATTGCACTGTGGTAGATGCCTTTGGCTTTCTTGATTTCTGTGAAAGTTTTTTCAGTTTGCAGCAGACCACAGCAGTGTGACTCCTGAATCCACACCACTGACAGGTCACTGGCTCCCGTGAAGGTGGAGGTGGTTCAGGTCACTGTGGAGGTGGCTGTAGGACATTAACAGGAGTTGCAGGGGTAGCTGCAGTATTGGAATGTAAGCTGTTGACAGTTGAAATAAGCTTGTCAATCATTATATGTTGCTGTTGGACACAAATAGCAAGTGCAACCAATTGTGAGGACTGTGGTTCTTGAACAGTGGTAGGCCGGAGCATGGAAATAGACTCCTGGGCTAACCGTGCAGCTTGGATCATGTCCATCCAGGTGGCTGGCTTTTGCTAGATAACGTATGTACGAAATTGTGGAGGCAGTCCCCGGACAAAGGCTGTGATCTGGTCTTTCACTGATTTTTGTAGACGTCTACACTGTGATTCAGTGTCCACTATAAATGCTCCAATGATTCAGAGGGTTGCATAGTGCACTCCCATAGTTGCTGTTCTAAGAACCAGGGTGGATGAGCTTGTAAGAAATGGTCCTTGAAAGTGGAATATAGGATGGCAGTGTTCCCTCTCGTCTGGTCTGGAAGGGCATTAAACCACGAGATGGCCATTCCTCTCAGGAGTAAGCACATAGAGTTGGAAATTTGCAAGGGATCCATCCAACTATTGAAGGAGATCCAGGCCTGAAATTGCTTGAGCCAGTCGACAGCATCTTCCTGGGGTAATGCTGAGAAAGGTACTGGCTGTAAGCAGGTGTGGACCGTTTAATGTGGGGAAATAGCTTTAATATATGCAAAGTCATCCTGAATGACCTGCATAGTGGGTATCCCTTGGGCTAAGATAGACGACTGGATGTCGTGCAGAATAGTTTCAATTTTGAGACCCCATGCTCTCAAGGCAGGTGAAGCTGGAGCCCTGGAGCTTATAGTGTTCGAGACAGTGGTGTCCTCAGACCTCATGGTCGGAGATGAGCTGCGGGTCACTGAACGAAGGTCATAAGAATGAGTAGGAGTGGTTGTCATGAAGAGAACGAGAAGCCTTGGAAGAAATAAATTTCCAAGAGAAAAATATTTTTGAAGACAAAAGTGTGGTTATCTGTAAGCAATTTTCATCAATGGACATCTTAATAAACAATTTCCACTCTATTTTGGTGTTGTCTGTTATTAAAATAAACTTTTATCACAAGATCAATTATTTGATGTACTGTCTCTTTAATTGCATAGGCTTGCATTGACCTGTACTGGAGAACCATTCATTTGCATTGAATTTATGTATTTCAGTGCTTGACTGTAGCAAGGTAACACCACTAGGGTGAGCAAGGTCACTGCAAATGATACTATTTGCTGAATAGCAAAATGGAGGGTCCTTGCCACAAGGTGGCTGTACAGGGAGTGAAATGGCAATTTGCCAAGCTGCAGGCTTCTTCCCCTGCTGAAATTTTTGGTGGGCTCCCCAATGGTGTATGGCAAACAGCTGTGAAAAAGTCAGTATTGATTTCACTGCTCATTAGTTTATTGGTGCTTTGGTTGTATTTCTGCCCTTATTATTGTTGTCTCCCAGACTCTGTACTGTATTTATTGGTCTGCCCCATATTTTTATTGTGGTGATGCAGCACTGTTTTTTTCTCCCGCTTTGCTTGTTTACTGTGTGTTTATAACTTATAGCTGCCCCCCAGGTTAGTAAGTCTGATGCCATGGTAGATTAGTTGTTTTATTATTTTGATTGAGCCCTTTTCCTTTCTCGATCTCTTTCACTGATGTGGAGAGCAGTAAGGATCCACACATGCAGCTGCTCAGGAGGATGAGCCGGAAGAAGCCACGACCCTTGTAGTGTGGGGTGGGTAACAGTTTGCTTTGCTCCGAGCTCCGAGGGGAGCGATGCTGCAGTGAGTCAGGGAGTGTTTAAGAGCACCTGGTTTCATGCTGGTGGTGGCCTGGAGAACTACGCGAGGTTGTGAGCAGCTGCAGGAGCAGAATAGCTGCAGGTATGGCTGCTGGAGGAGTGGAACTCCGGTGCTGCAATTTTGTTGCCGAGGGAAGACAAGGAACAGTCTGTAGCACGGCTGTAATTAGGGCTGCCTTGGATTCAGCCTGGAGAGGTGAGGAGTGCTCTGTGTAGCTGCAAGGCAAGGTAAGAGCCGCAGTCTGTTTCAGCGGGTGTAGCAGGGCTCCAGGGCTTATACTGTGTGGCTGAGGGGGAAGAAGCTGAAGTAGCAGGGCCACATTGTCAGTGGAAGGCTGGAGGTCTGTATGTTTTAAGTTGATGCTCCATTTGGCTGGGGGCAAGCTGCAGGGTACAGCAGGTTGCTGGGCTGCGTTTTGTGTGGAGTTGTAAAACAGGAGTGCAAGCAGCTCACTTGGTGCTTGGGCAAAGGGTAGTCTTTGCTTCAGGAAGCCCTTATGGAATGGTCCCAGCTTTTCCAGGCCGCTGACTGGAGTGGGAGCTGTCTTGCCCAGATAGTAGGGTGGGAAGCTGAGAGAGCTAGAGTGTTGAGCCACAGTGCAATGGCAGCCACAGGGATAGATTTAAAATTTTGGGCACCCTTTTCTTGTGGTTGAGTACTTTTGGAGAGAAAGAGATAGTGCAGGCCCTGCCACACTGTAAGAGTTGGGGGGGCTTCAGTTCACAGCAGCGTTTTGAAATTTTGGCGCTCTTTTTCTGGTCACCGAGTTTGTGCAGCAAGCAGCTCTGTGGGGCTTGTGGAGGCTTAGAAAAATAACTTGTATACCGTAGTCGATCAAACAGTGTCCCACATTCATGCATATTTATATTGCAGCACATTTATATTTTCTGAGGCAGATTGCAGGAGGATGAAGTGAAGCAGGATACAGTTCAGTTTTATTTTTCCTCTCTGCTGCCAGGTTGATTCTTGCTGAGCATGCATACAGTTCAGGCACACTTGAGTGATGACTCTGGGGTACCTAACAACACAAATAAGTGAGACGGGGATCTGGGCATAAAAAGGATCGCATTCTCCACCATGTGTGGTGTTTTGGTATTTGGTCTGCCACGGGAGCCCTTACCTTCTCCAGTATTCTGCTTTCCCATCTGGTGCATTTGCAATAATCAACTGTTGGTACCGAACAAACTGAGTCAGATGCATAAAATAATGAACAAAGTAAGATTTATTCAAGAGCATAGGCAGTGACATCTCATCAGCACAAGGTATAGACTAGACTGACTAGAGAAACAGGAACTTGGGGATTCCTAGCCCCTGCTAGAAATAATTAGCATAACATGTGACCATAGCATTAGCTGAAACATTCTGTTCTAAGTTAAAGGGGCGGCAGCTAATCTTTAGCCACATAGCTTAACTCTGTACGCCACAGAAATATGTACAAAAACAGGGAGCATCAAACTCTATCTTTGGTGCAGCTGTGCCACTCACCTTTGCCGAAGGTGTGCCTGCATTTGGTAGGTTGGGCGCATTTGTGACACTTTACAAAATGTTTGGTAGCTTGCATTAATGCTTAGCACAAGCCCAGCAATAAGGGTCCCCATGACTGCAACAAGCTGGACCAGAAAAAGTTGGTTTAACTTGTGGTAATTGGTGCATGGGATCGAAAATCTCAATTGTTGGCCAGGTGATTGCCGAAAACCCCAAACAAATAAATAAATTATAAGCTATAATTTCAACATATAGAACAAGTAACCCATGGTATGATGTCATTACAGTGCGGATAATACAGCAACTACATTTGAGCGAAGGAGATACAGCACACACACGTACAGCGACTGTACAACGATGGTGCATTCACACATGAGTGACTGCATTAGTATATTAAAGTAGCACTTACAGCGATAGCTATGTAGGTGTGCAGATGTCATGAGATCCGCTTACCTGTATTGCAATACGAATGATAGATTACTCCTAAACCCATGAGCAGAGTGGTGTTAGAATATTTAAGATGGCGGGTCTGGGGGCAGAGCCACCCATGGGGGGTACAGAGGAGCAGGGCCCCCCTGCATGATATGGAATTTAAAAAGATCCGGAGGGGGTACACCTGCCTTGTTAGACCAGCATAATGTAACTGACATGTATTGGTCGCTGTGATTGAATTTGGTCATATATGTGGTCGCCGAGTGTTGCAGTCACTCTAATTGATGTGGCTGCGTAAAATGCACCCAAATTGCAGTCGCACATTAATTTGCACTGTAATGACATGGAACCGTAATCCACTGAGTTAATCAGCAAAATAAATAAAAGTAAGTTACCTACTTGAGCTGTTTTCACAAGCAATTCAATTCCCCTGTGCCCCACCCATATCTTCTCCCTCAAAACATGCCTTCAGTCAGTCAGCACCATTTTAGCTATTTAAAATACATGTGTCCAAGTATGAAATGCACTGTAAAAATAATAGTAAATAAGAAACAGTATGAATCATACTCTAACTGTTATGGTAAACTGAAGTCTTTCGAGGTACTTTGAAAAGGGGAAGATGTCCCAGCTACATGCCATTAAACCTACACATTTAAAAAATACTTAATGACTCCAACTCTTATTCATACATATATTCAACCTGTCTTCTCTTCACCTCCAATTTCTGCAACATGTGGTTGGCTTCCTGGGGAGGCAAGATTAGGAATAAGTAAACTTTACCTCCAACTTCCACACACAGCTGAGCTGGAGATATAAGTTCAGCTCTGTTAGACAGAGCTGAAGGGGCTCAGTCTCCTTCGTTGCAGTTGCACAGAAAAGGGCAGGTCTGAAAAAAGGTGGATGATCACCTCCCAAGTGAGCAGTCCCTTTAAGGGGCATGCAGTTGCCAGGGAACAGCACCTCAAGCTTGTCCTAGACAGTACAAGCAGTGATGTATGGGGTTGGTAGACGTTCAGCCTTTCTGAGGATTAACCCTTCAGGCTACATCAATGAACCCTGGTGCAGCCAGGTTGCCCTATTGCAGGAGTTGTGGCAGTTACAATTCAAGGAATCCCATTGGATTCTCACCTATAAAATGTTCTGGTAGGCCTAACAGGTGTAAATTTATTTCCTGCAGGCTGTCTCTATTGCCTCCAGCTGTCTTTTCAGCAGTGTGGTCTCTGTCACCATCGTAGAGAACATTGCCATTGCCTTCTGCACCTGGCCCAAAACATTTGCTACCTTAGATTCCCACCCTCGATACTTACCTACTAATCTTGGAATGATCAGCACTGCCTCCTGTTTGGGCTGTACTTCTCCTATCTGGCTACACCTTCTGATTTCCTAACAGGATACTGACACAGTGTAGTTATTCAGTGCCACTGCTATTCCCATTCCCTCACTTAATGGTCACCTCCCCCAAAAAAATATGTGAACCACTTTGTGCCTGACTCTATTCATTCCCTATGTATTGAAAAAAGTTTATTGTCTATCTTGCTAGGCTATGCAATCCTGTCTTCCAGAACTGTCTTGCCCAGAATCCTTCCACTCAACATATACTTTTTTTTCTCACTTAACATCCTCTGGAGTTCTTCTGGCAACCACAGAGTCTTTCACCTAACCTTCCTGCCCTTTTTGCCCATGGAG
Organism: Neoceratodus forsteri; assembly: GCA_016271365.2. NCBI lineage: Eukaryota > Metazoa > Chordata > Ceratodontiformes > Ceratodontidae > Neoceratodus > Neoceratodus forsteri. The sequence continues at coordinate 870,331,638 of CM028130.1, forward strand.
ATGCATCTAGTCCCTGTCATCATTACATGCCCCATCAGGATCTTCCACTTGCCATTAGTACCCCTGCTCCATGGCATATGTAGCACTTTAACCACAAGCATCTCCATCAACTTTTCACAGTCAGTCCTAATCAAGTTTAGTGTTCAGGTCTTTTTGGCAAATTAACTTCCCCTGTCACCTTAAATTCTGTCCTATTATGATCACAGTTAGCCACTGATTCTCTCTTTACCCCCTTAACGATATCTTTCTCAATACTCAGCAGCAGATCAAAAAACACATCTCTTTGACCCTCCCTGTCCCTCTTGAAGAGACTGTATCCCTCTGCTGCTGTCTTCACCCTTGTGTCCCAGCTTATTACCTCATCCCACCCGATCTCAGTAAGCCACACCACTCTGGCCTGCCTTTCCTTATGTCACCGGTGAGAACATGCACCATGATGGTTGGTTCTTCTTACCCCTCACTCATAAGTCTGTTGCTGTGCAATGATATCTGCTACATGTATAATTGGTAGGCAAGAGAATGAACAGTCCATGCAGCTCTGATGCTGAAGTGTTCCAACCACCTTCCTAACATACCTCACAATAGAGTCCCCACATTACTACTACCTTCCTGCTACCAAGCCCTCCTTCCCACCCAGACTGTCATCTTCTGTATAAGCCCCTGCAATCAAGTCTCTTGGTAGTAGCCTCTGTCACCCTGAGGTTGCCCACTAACTTTCTGACTAGTGGCTGGTATCAGTTTTGGATGGTCACTAGAGGTGGCCTCTGTCTCACTCCAGGATCCCAGTCCATCCACCTGTCTTCCACAATCCAGGCCTCATCTCTAACACTGGGGCCTGTCCTTCTGGCCCCTCTCCCATGTGGCCTAGCCCATCCATCTCCCACTGCTGTATCCTGAGTACTATTAGTTGCCCCTAGAGCAGGCTAATCCTTGCCTCAAGAGTTTTAAAAGGGAACCGTTGGCACATTAGAGTTTTTATAAGCTCTGATCTTTTGTTTACTAGTCCCACTTTCTTCCCAGGATTGTATTTAGCCCTGGGGACAGCAGGACAGGCAAACATATGATCTGAGCTTGTAAAATCTTTTAACATGCACTGTAAGCTATTGAATCTTCTACTGCTGCAGCCCTACTCTGAAGTCAACTGCAGAAGATTCTGGGATTTCTGGTTACAGCAAATGTCAGAGCCTGGAAACCAGAAGAATAAATCTGATACAATGTACTCTATTGTAGTAAACAAATAAGTAAAAAAAAAGGTTTTTCACAAAAAGAGAAAATTAGGACCAGCCCCATACTTGGGTATGGAGCTCCTAATGCTGATTGTTCCCCTTTAACCAATTTATCTGCCATGTGTCCATCCACATCCAGAGGCTGCCAAGAGACTTCTTCAAAAATAGTACTTTCATCAAAGTTAGTTCAAACTAAAATTGCTTATTTTAGTGTTCTGTGCATTTATATTAATTTTCATTAGTTTCCCTCAGTTTGATATACTTAATTTTTATGTTGCTTGTGCTTGCGCAAGAAACATTTTGCTACAGAGAATGGCATTTCAGAGGTGTGTCACTGACTAGTTCAATGCAGGGCAAGCTGCATTGGGCTCATCCTTGACAGACCAATGATCATGCAAGCCAACTATGACAGTGGTTCACAGTTTATGGGTGGAACCTTTGTATAGTTGAAATGAATGAAGCGCTCCAATGAGAGAGCACTTTGTCCATTTTGTTTGCATAACGCCATTCCCCCTCACCTCTCCTGCCTCACTGTTTATCTTTGTGTCTGTCTTGCTCTCTCCTGCTGCCTCTCTCTCTCTCTTCTGTGCTGTCTGTCCCCGCAGCATACCGAGCACTACCACTTTAATGAGGCTCCCCAACACACACACCAACGGGGAGCACATCCTGTAGTTAGGAACACTGCATCACCGCCCTGTCTGCCTGTGTCTCTGCACTCTTTCTGTAGTCCCCACACTCCTACATCCCACAGATGGTTCCCTCCCACTGAGCCCTCCAACCTGAACTACTTCAGCTACACACTGTGGCATGCCATGGGTCCACATCAACTGGCATGCCCGCATACCCTAACCATAAGTAATGCTCAGTTGCCCTGTCACTGTACAGGTCTTGCGTTCTGTGCTTGCTGTCCCCTTGCAGTTCAACAACACTGCAGTCATTGCACCTCAAAGTTGACCCAAAATTGTCAGCACTGCTTACTCTGCATCTCTAATGCTGCTGATCAACCTGAGAGGAAAAAAGTAGTGCATGTGTTGCTCGCAATTCGTTTATTATGTGTCGGTGTGTTTTTACACCTGTGTTTGCATAGTCACTTCATGGCAGTACTTTAACCACATTGGAGACACACGGAGGAAACGAGAGAGACAGAACAACACACTGGCCTCCCTCAGCTCATCCCATTGCCAGAGACATGAAGAAATGAAATCTCTGTCTGTATGTCTCTCTCTATCTCTCTCTCCCTACACAGACATCAGCTGCCGTGTGACACTTGTCCCATTTTGGTTTGAGCTCATGATGGAGAGAGAGGGAAAGAGATGGCCAGAGTGACAGGGAGCACAGAATGGGAAATGTCAGTGCTGTTGACCCCAGCCCCCTGAGAGAGAGGGAGAGAGAGAGAGGACATTGCAGACAGTATCAGTGAAAGGTAGCTCTCCATTTCCCCCTGCCTCTGTAGCTGTGTCTATCACACATGCTGCCCTGACAGTACCAGTGCAATAAGGGCTCCTCCTCAAACTTGCCAGCAACTTGACCACGGACAACATACTGTTGTCGCCAGTGAAAGTACGGACCACACGGCTCTGTCAGTCAAGACAGAAATTGGATAGTGTGACACACAGAGAGGTACAAAAAGCAGAGAGCTACAGAAGAAGAGACACAGCAGGCACATGGCATCTCTTAAACAAGTTGTTTTCCAGTGCCCTGTCACCTGTTTCCCCAGCTCCGGTGCTGTTGACCCCAGGTGCCCCTGAGAGAGGGAGGACAGAGCAGATAGTATCACTGAAATGTTGCTCTCCATTTCCTTTTGCCTCTGTCACTGTGTCTGTCACACATGGTGCCCTGATAGGACCGATTAGGGCTCCTCCTCAAACTTTCCAGCAACCAGACTGCAGACAGCATACCGTCGCTGCCAGTGAAAGTACAGACTGCACGGCTCTGTCAGCCAGAGTGTATGAGGAGTGTTACTGGCTTGTAAGCTCAGTGCAGGGGAGAGAGAAGTGCACTGTAGAAGGGTAGTGCAGAATTGCGGCATAGTGTGTCTGAGTGCATCTTTCTGTCTGTCTCTCAGTGTTTCTCTGTGTGAGTTGAGTTCTGGTTGTCTCGTGGGTATAGTGAGCCACACATGTTGTCTCGAATCTGCCGTGTGAGTCAGAAACGGTGCTAGTCAGCAGGACAGATGGAGCCAATACTTAAGACATGCAGTAAGAGAGAGAGAGAGAGACAGTGTCACAGAGGGACAGAGCCAGTGACTTCAATGTGTTCTGTATGAATAGTGTGACACACAGAGAGGTATAAAAAAAGAAAGCCACAGAAAAAGAGATGCAACAGGCACATGGCACATCTTGAAGCAGTTGTTTTCCAGTGCTCTGTCACCTGTATCCCCAGCTCTGGTGCTGTTGACCCCGGGCACCCTCCCAGAGAGAGAGAGAGAGACAGAGAGAACAGAGCAGACAGTATCACTGACATGTTGCTCTCCATTTCCCTCTGCCTCTGTCACTGTGTCTGTCACACATGGTGCCCTAAAAGGACCAGTGCAATTAGGACTCCTCCTCAAACTTGCCAGCAACTGGACCACAGACAACATACAATCACTGCCAGTGAAAGTACAGACTGCACGGCTCTGTCAGCCAGAGTGTGTGAGGAGTGTTACTGGCTTGCAAGCTCAACACAGGGGAGAGAGAAGTGATCTGTAGAAGGGTAGTGCAGAATTGTGGCACAGTGTGTCTGAATGCATCTTTCTGTCGGTCTCTCAGTGTTTCTCTGTGTGAGTTGAGTTTTGGGTGTCTCGTGGGCATAGTGGGCCATGCACGTTTTCTCGGATCTGCTGTGCAAGTCAGAAACAGAGGTAGTCAGCAAGGCAGATGGAGCCAATACACAAGTCTATGCAGAGCGAGAGAGAGAGAGAGAGACAGTGTCACAGAGGTACAGAGCCAGTGACTTCAACATTTTGTGTATGGATAGTGTGACACACAGAGAGGTATGAAAAAACAGAGAGCCACAGAAAAAGAGATGCAGCAGGCACACGGCATGTATTGAAGCAGTTGATTTCCAGCACTCTGTCACCTGTCTCCCCAGCTCCATTGCAGACATGACACAAATGTTCTTCACACAGTACACAGCTTGAGGCACAAGAAATGTCACACATCATGTCAGTAGTGTATGTGAGACATTTCTATATTCTCAACATGCATACAGAATGGAGAGGTTGTGCGGCATGCGGACACACCTGGTGGGTGGGGATGGTCGCATGGCCCAGGTCATGGAGAAGACTTATCGTTAGTGTGGGCTGTGAGTGGCCAGGGAGGGTCTGTGACTGGTGTGGAGGCTGGGCAGGCTGCAGGCAGATGCAGTGAGGTTGAGGAGTCAAACAGAGGAAGACCATACCAGCCATGCCCAGGAGGACCATCCCATCAATGACTAGCCAAAGCAGCCAGCATCAGCCAGGAGTATGAACAGGTGGTACTGGAGCCTACAGAGAAGCTGCCAGTAATGGTAGGGCCCAGTAAAGTGCTGTATTTTAGCTGAGAAGACTGATTCAGCAGCAGGGAGGGGGACTGGTGGGTCGGTTGTTTGTCCATAGGGACAGGGGATATAGTTTATCTGGAAAAGGCACACTAAGCTCAAGTTTGTTGCCAGGTGCAACCTGGGGGCACAAGGAAGTTGAAAGACTGGCTTAGGGTCACACAGTATGCATGTGGGGGTTGTGGGATTCAAACCCTTGTCTCCAGGTTTGCAGCTTAGTGCCGTAAACCACTGCACTATACTGAAAACAAATACAAGCAAGCAATATTCGGCATTGGCAAATGCTTCTTTATTTAGGTTCTGTACTCCTTAATTAAAGCAGGAAACTAAATGTTGTAAAGTTTCAGGCCAGTACATGATCCATTTTTCTTGTATTTTGGTGAGAGTTCAGGCAAATAAACAAGGGCCATCCAGGTAAGTTAGCAAGGATGAGTGGCAACAACCCTACAGAGGAAAAAGGCAAGTTAGTATTTTAGATGCACTACCATAACATAGTAACATAGTAGTCGGAAGGTACTCTAGGTCGATCATGTCTAACCACCACCCATTTCATAAGCAAATATAAATAAGTATTATGTCACCTGGTTCCAGAACTAATCAGTAATTAGAAGAATGAATACTGAAGCAGGAAAAAGGAGCATCAACAAGAGATCCTAAAACTGGGGAGGGAGGTGTTATTTCAAAGAGAACAAAAGAACATTTACAGTCAAGGGTTAAGACTCAAGGGTAGTCGTGGTGTAGTGGTCAGAGTACAGGCTTAGGAATGGCTAGATTGCAGGTTCAAATCCCATCAGAGCCAAATACTCACTGTGTGAACTTGGGTAAGTCACTTACTCTTTTGCTGTAGTCTACCCAACTGCAGAAAGTGGTGAAAGCTGGAAACCACTGGAAACAAAATGTTGAAGCTCAGCAGGGCTACCCTGAGTAAATATTTTTTTATGAAATATTGTACACTACTTGATATATCAAGGATTTTCTAAAAGTTTCTATATTAAACTATTTTTATAGGCTTGTTACCGTATACGTATGATGTATTAACCATTCAGCAGTGCACTCAGTTGCATGTTTATTACTATGTGATTTATGTCAGTGATAGTTTAATCAGACTCAATTTGACATTGTTTAGGAGTAGTAAACTTTTTTTTATTTTATATGATGGTTATGATTTATACATGTTCTTATTTTTCACTATTTGCTGTATTGTATTATCTTGTGTTCTCTTTTTAATTAACAATAAACATTATTATGGAAAAAAATGTATAGGGATTCCCTACCCGCTCTGCTGCCCAGGGTACTCTGTAATTCCCCTTGGTAAGCAGAAACTTAATCAGGTTTATTTTACAGGTTGAAAAAATGCCACCCTCCCTGTATGTGAAAAACAATTATGCCTCTGCCTTAAACTTTTTAAGGTAGTGCACTGTGGTTGCCTGTTCACTGGAAGGCACTGTTGAGCTATGGATTTCTTTAGAATGGCATTCAGCAGGCGAGAAGAGAAGCATAACTGGAGCAATCGAAGCCTAGCAATACTTTATCCTCATTAAGCAGTGTACTGTGGCTCATTGGTGTACATCATTACTTTTACCAGGTACATATATAAGCTGTTCTCCCAAGATAAGAGTGATGCAGCTTCTCTACTCATTCAGTGCTTGGACCTTTTGTCAATATAGACTCCCAACTCCCAAGGAGGCAGTATGGCACAGTGGTTTAAGGCTCTGAGCTGCAAATCTGGAGACCTGGGTTTTAATCCCACAGCCCCCCACTTGCATACTGTGTGACCCTGAGCAAGTCACTTAACTTCCTCGTGCTCCCAGGTTGTACCTGCAAACAAGCTTTCAGCTTAGTGTGTCTCACCTGGTAAAATAATTGGTAAAAAAAAAAAACTGTTGTTAGCTGTTAAGCTATTTGCAGTACAACACTGTATATCACTGGCTTAGTCATTAAGGGAAGTTCCAGCTGCATTGTTAGAACACACCCTATGTCACTGCTGTCACTTAGTCAATGGAATCACAAGGCACTAGCTGCAGCATCCCCCTCTTTCCAGCTAGAGGGTGGGTGACAATGAGCAATGATAGATAATACACTGAATTCGGAGTCTATATGTAAGTTTGCACTGGTTTATAGTGTTTGTCAGTAAAACAGGCAGAACTGGGGAAAGGAGGAGCCCAATTCTGCAGTTTGGGCAGCACAAAATGGGGGATTTGCAGCCATACTGTTGCACCAGCACCCAAAACTGTGATTCTGAAATGGTGGGCCTAAGCACTGCAGCACAATGCAAATTATTTATCCCAAAGTTACACCTACCCAGTGGCATCACCAGGCTGTTTTTGAGGAGGCTGAAGCCCCCCTAATGTAAGCTCAAGCCCCCCAATAATTTTCCCTGAAAAATTTGAAGTCTGACAGCTTCACTGTTTGCTGAGGAAAAAAAGAAGCCATGGTTTAGAGTCAGCACTTTATAGCTCTACCACATGGAGCACTTTCCTTTTTCTTTGCCTGGCCCGGGTCCTCCGGATCCTGCTGCAATCGTTGGTGGTGCTAGTGGTGTAGGTCTGGGAGCTCTGCTCCCACCCAATGCTTTGGTTGTCCCTGAACAGTGGCAGGCAGAACTTTAGTGGTCTGGGTGCTGGTTTCTGCCCAGACACACTTTGCTGCTGCACCTCATGGTCCATCTGCCCAAACTTGACCCCTCTTGGGGAATGCCGCATGGACCGCGATCAGCTGGGCACCCAGGTCCACTACTTAAGTGGCACTAATTTACTGTGGAAGGGAGGTGGGGAAGAAAGCTGATCAGGGGAACTCCACCACCAATGACCACCACCCAAACAGATGCCGTTGCTTCATTCAGAGGGAGGCTACAGGAGAAGGACCACAGTCAGGGGTCATGTCAGGGGACTGGAGCAAGAAAGGGGTTTGAGGAGCCCATAAAACAAATAAACATAAAAACCAAAAAATGGTAAAACTTAAGGCACAAAACAAAGAGGCCCCCCAAAAGGGCACCACACCCCACAACCAGCACAGAAGGCCAGGCAAAGGGACGGGAAGCAACCTGGAACACCCACAAAGAGGAAGAGAAAGAAATTTAACAACAAAAAGAAGAGAAAAAAATAACAACTTCAGCAAAGCTGGGCAGGGCAACAGCCTGCCAACCAGCAAGTGGCAGTAGAGGCAGTAAACAAAGGGGGAAGGACAGGGGACTGCAACTGCAGCCCCATGTGTGGCAGCACCCAATGTCAATGCCAGAAAAAAAAACAATAAACAGCCAGCATCCCGGAGAGGGGAGACAGGGGAACTGCAATGGCAGCCCCCCGGAAAAACACAAACCATACCACACTTATTCTACAAAACGGGAAGCAAATTAACAGACTTGCCAAGCCATAGTTTTATTCGAACAAAAGAGAACCTGGGTGAGCATTACCCTCATCACTTTACATCTGAAATGTAATGCTTGTGCTACATGCACTACTAGGCACCCAGCGACAGGACACCCCAGAAAACCCCAATACAAAAACTGCAAACCGAGGGAGCAGACGACTAAAGGGAACTCACCCTATGGAATTGGCTGCTGCTGGCCATCAAGAGGACTGCTGGTCCTTTTCTGGAGCTAAGGTGTGACTGCTGCTGCTGCTGGAGACCTCTGAGGACCACAGCTATAGAGGAGCAGCCACCCAGGAGCTACAAACCCGAATCTTCAGGTAAGTCTCCAGCCACCTGTACTCCTGTGATGTCTACTCTGTCAGTCACCCACTTCAGAACTACCACTGGCTAGCAGGGAAGACCCTTTCTAGCCTAGAGGTGGACCTGGTGTTTGGTCAGATGATTGTGTATCTGGGGCTAAGATCAGCCCATTTGGCTGATTTATGGCCCCTTTAGGCACTGACCGGAGACCTGACCTGGCCAAGACAAAGGATCTAGCTCCAGAAGGCTCCAGGAGGGGAGAGAGAAGGGGGATAGAGACAGGAAATGGTCAGCCAGCCAGTTTGGTCAGTAAGCCAGCTGGGTGTGCATGGGGTTGGTGGGGAGATAACCCTTTCCCTCCCTGAGTCCTTTTTGGTCTGCTTGCCAGGCAAACTTTGGGGCACTACACTCGTCCCCTCACAAGTCTGATGGAGAAAAAAGAAAGTAAGCCTTGTGAGTGGACTGAGTGCAGTGGTGGCTGGCTGCTGTGTACTGTGCTGTCGACAAAGAGAACATTGGGACAGGAGGCAAGACATCACCATGGGAGAGCTCAGAGCTTGGGGCAGGGATTTGTCATCATCACTCCCAGGTTAGCTGGATCCCAATCTGACAGGGAACGCTGGGTTGTGGGGGGTTACAACAAATGCGCTCTGCATCCGCTAGTCTCTTGGACTCTGTTCAGTGGGTTCAGAAGCATGAGAGGTTTGGCATGCCTTTCCTTGTAGAAGGGAACACCTGGACAAGACAGGGAGCGATTGACATAAATTGGGATTGGGATTGGTGACCACTTTTTAGTAACTGCCATGCCAACACAGTCAGCCTTGCTTGCACAGCAGGTATATTTTTCAGACAGGCACAGATGTACACATCTAAAAGGCTGTGCAGCATGAGTCTTTACACAGTTGTTTGGCAGTTTAGAGAAGGAAGATCTGTGCCTGTAGCTTATGTGAAAAGAAATTTTGATTTATATAGCACCTTTCATACAGACTGTATTCCTAAGTGCTTTACAATCCAAAGAAGGAGGGAGGGGGAGAATTTTGCTGACTTTTTATATAGCAACCTACATAGACACAATCATACAAGTCATCCCCAAACTCCTTAGAATCCAGGAAGAGGGGGAAGGGAGGGATAGTTTGCAGCACACAGGGAGATGCAAAGACTACAGAAGAGAGAGAGAGAGAGAGAGAGAGAGAGAGAGAGAGAGAGAAAGAGGGCATGCAGAGAGTTTAAGGGCAGGAATGTTAAGTGACTTGTTCGAATTATGCAGTGTGGAAGTGGTGGCTGTTTGCTCTGGGGTCCTGTAACCTTCCCAGCAGATCTGCTGGGATAATGGTGTTTGGCTGGTCTCTTACTTGCTCTGGGGTCCAGTAACCTTCCCAGCAGATCTGCTGGGATAATGGTGTCTGAATGATCTCTTATTTGCTGTGGGGGATTGTAACCTTCCCAGCAGATCTGCTTGGATAATGGTGTCTCTCTTTCCATTGTTCTCACTGGTCCAATACCCACATTTTTGCACATGTACTGTTTAATGGATGTCATGATAACCGGGCTTCTCAAACATATATTTCACTATTAAAATGCAGGAAAAGCCACCATTTGAAGGTAAAAATCTCAACATTTTTCAGGGGGGGCATGCACACGGACCCCCCTAGCTTTGTTAGGATTTTGACTGTGGGGCATTAGCCCCCCCCAACTGGGTAACTGGTGGTCTGGTGGTTACCCCTAACATGGCCCAAGTGTCACAGTGTATCCTGATCCACTCCCTTTGTGGTTATTTCCCTTCACTTTCTAGTGTTCCTCCAACAATTCACCCACGCTGCAGCGACAAGAAAAAGGCAACCTTCATAAGGGTGCCAGCACAATGTTGACAGCGAACATCATGCCCGACAATTGTGCCACCTGACCTCCATTGTGCCCAGTTCCCAGGGGCACATTCTGGATGTTTGCAGGGGGCTGTGCCTGTATTTCAATATAATTACCTCCATGTCGGAGGTGTACGGGGCAAGGCATGCAGCACCCGGATGGCTCCATCCCTGCAGAGTGCCGAAAAATCCAGTTAAGAAACACATAAACATAAAAGTTGACAGCAGATAAGGACCGCAAGGCCCATTCAGTCTGCCCATTTTTTTTCTACCTTATAAATGTGTCATCGGCCTTTGCTCTGTCAATGGTCTATCTATTCATACTCATCTATATTGCTCCCTTATGCCTATCCCATGCCGGTTTGAAGCCCTGCACTGTATTCATATCCACCACTTCCTGAGGTAGGCCATTCCATGCATCCACCACCCTTTCTGTGAAAAAGAACTTCCTCACATTACCACTTAATCGGCCTCCATCTAATCTCATGCTGTGTCCTCTTGTTCTGCTAGTTTTCTTATATTAAAACATGTTAGACTCTTTCACCTTGTTAATGCCTTTAAGGTGTTTGAATGTTTTGATCATATCACCTCTCTCCCTCCTTTGCCCTAGGGTATACATATTGAGCTCCATTAATCTGTCCTCATATGTTTTCTGATGCAGTCCCTGCACCATTTTGGTTGCCCTTCTCTGGACTGCCTCAATCTGGTTAATGTCCTTGTGAAGGTGTGGCCTCCAGTACCGCACACAGTTCTCCAGATGGGGCCTAACCAGTGTCTTGTAAAGAGGGATTATTACCTCTCTCTTCAGACTTGTGATACCCCTAGTAATACATCCCAACATCCCCCGAGCCTTACTTACTATTTTAGTGGTCTGCTTGGATGATTTCAGGTCATCGGTGATTATGATGCCCAAGTCTCTTTCTTCCCTTGTGACTGCCAGCAACTTCCCACCCAGCCTATAGGTGGCTTCAGGGTTTCTCTACCCTATGTGCATGATCTTGCACTTCTTTGCATTAAACCCTAGTTGCCACTCTTCTGGCCATTTTGCTAGTTTATCCAGATCTCTTCTCATTCTGCCCACCCCATCTGGATCATCTACTCTGTTGCAGATCTTGGTGTCATCTGCAAAAAGACAAACTTTACCCTCCAGTCCATCTGCAATGTCACTGATGAAGATATTGAAGAAGACTTGCCCCAGGACTGATCCCTGAGGTACCCCACTTGTGACTTGCATCTCTTCTGACTGTATACCATTTACCACCACTCTTTTTTCTGCCCATCAACCAGTTTGCCACCCAGTTGACCAACTTCTGACCCACCCTGAGCCTACCCAGCTTATTGATCAATCTTCTATGTGGAACAGTATTGAAAGCTTTGCTGAAGTCAAGGTAGGTGCCATCTGCTGCTCCCCCCTTGGTCCACCACTCTGGTTACCCAGTCAAAGAAATCTATGAGATTATTTTGACAGGCCTCTCCTTTTGTAAACCTATACTGTCTTGGATCCTGTGTTCCTATGGATTCCAGGTGTTGCACTATCCTTTCCTTAAGGAGTGCCTCCATAATCTTGCCCACTACTGAGGTAAGACTGATTGGTCTGTAGTTCCCTGCCTCCTCCCTGCTATCACTCTTGTGGAACGGGATCACATGAGCCCTTCTCCAGTCTTCTGGGACCTCTCCTTTGCTCAGAGACTCACTAAACAGTTCTGATAATGGCTCTGCTGGTTTCACCCTTAGCTCTTTTAGTACCCTGGTGTGTATGCCATCAGGTCCCATTGCCTTGTCCACCCTGAGCTTATTGAGCTCTTGTAGGACCCTTTCTTTTCTGAAGGGACTAGTGCTCATCTCCCTCCCCCCTGTGTCCATGGTGCTGAGCTGTGGGCCCTGCCCTTCCTTCTCTTTAGTAAATACTGAGCAGAAGTATCTATTTAGGATAAAAGCTTTTACATGGTCCTCCTTCTCACACACACCCTTATCTTCTTTGATCTTAGCAATACCCCCCTCTGGACTTTCTCCTTTCACTAATGTATCTATAAAAAGTCTTGTCACCTTCTTTTACTGTTTGTGCTAGTGTTTCCTCTGTTTGGGCCTTTGCCTGCCTTACTGCCTTCCCTGTTTCCCTTAGGGAAGTTTGATATGCCTCCTTATCTTCATCCCGCCTCGTTCCCTCATATTTCCTGAAAGCCAGCCTTTTGGCTCTGACCTTTTCTGCTACTGTTTTTGAGAACCAAAGTAGTTTCCTTCTTCTTTTGCACTTCCTTTCCTCTCTTACACAATGGGATGTTGCTTCATGTATTGCATCCTTAATGCTTGCCCACTTTGCCTGTACCCCCTCACCTGTATTTCTTTTTTGCCAGGGCTAGCTTAACTCTGTTGGCCATCTTATCAAAGACAGGTCCTCTGAAGTCCCATATTTTTGTCTTAGAATGGGATGATTTTGTTGTTGTGGCCAAATTGAACCATACCATGTGATGGTCACAGGCCCCCAGGTGACCTTCTACCTGGAGATCTGTGATCCTTTCCCTGTTAGTCAGTACTAGATCTAGGATAGCCCTGTCTCTTGTGGGTTGTTGTACCAGTTGTTTGAGGCCCTCCTCCTGCAGGGAATCCACCATGTGTCTAGTTCTGGCAGATGTTCCTACTGGTATTGATCAATCTGTATCTGGCTTGTTGAAGTCTCCCATTATCAGAACCTCCCCTTCAGCTTTCCTGTTTCCAGGGTGACCCACAGTTCTTCTGGCTCCTTACGTGTATTCTGAATTTCTGTAGCTTTGATATTTTCATTGACATATAGGGCCACTGCATCCCCCCCTTTTGGCACCTCGGTCTCTACTGAACAGTACATAGCTTAGTACTGAAGTCTCTGAAGTATGGTTACTGGTAAACCACATATCGCTAATTGCTACTATGTCCAGTTTAGCCTCTGTCATTATTGCCTGCAGGTCTGGGATCTTGTTTCCCAGTCTGCGAGCATTTGTGTACATGATTTTCCATTGGCCAGATTTTGGTGTGTTAGTTGTTGGGTGAGATCTGGCATTTTCCCTGTGCGTCGTATGTGGAGCTGGACCTTTTTCCTTACCTGGTGATGCAAATGAACTGCAAACATGCTGAACTCCTGTTTGAATATTGCTGAGGGAGGGTGTTCTTCCATTCAACGTATGTGGTGCTGCACCCCCTTCCCATTTGCTAGTTTAAATATTCTGTAAATACGTCAAACTTCTGCCCCAATGCACTGACCCCTCCTTAGTCAGATGCAGTCCATCAAATTTAAAGAACTTTCGCTCCCAAACCTGTTGCCAGTTCCCAACAAATTTGTGTCCTTTTTCCTGGCACTGGCCCTTGAGCCACATGTTTAGCTCCCCTATCTCCCCTTCTCTGATGTTCTGTCCATCTGCCCCCCTCTCCCAGACTGGCAGGATCTCAGAGAAGGAGATGCCGGACAAAATGGATGATAGTTTGTCACCCAGCCTGGTCAGGTGTTCCTTGGTCTGCACAACTGACCGGCTGGTGAGCTCATTAGTCCCTTTGTGTACCAGGACGTCAATGTTTTCTCCTGCTTCCTGAACAATTTTAGCAATGCGGTCAGTGTCTCTCCACACTGATGTACCTGGGAGACATCTGACCATTACCCCTGGCTGGAGATAGGTATCAACTCCCCGAATCATGGAGTCTCCTATGATCAGAAGTTTTTTGGATTTCCTTTTTGCCTTTTTTGTTTTGGTTCCTGTCTGGGGTGAGTTTTGTTGTGCTAGATCCTGTGTTGCAGTGTCCTTCATGACAGGTGAACTGGTTGTGGCACCCTAATTGTGGTACCCTAATTGCATCACCCAGATAAAGGTATGCCCCCCAACTTGGGGCACTTGTTCCAGGTGGCCATTTGACCTCCTGCACAAACATGGTTCAGGTGCAAGTGCCACCTGCCCACAGTGTTCTCATGTTACCACCTGCTTTTATCAGCTGGTAAACAGAAGAAGAGGTTGGTGGGTGCGAGCAACCCCGCAAAGGTAAACATATATTTGTAAGCAGACCAGCATGCCATTTGTATGGGGGTCCTCCCCTTATTTCCTGAGCACATGGTCTCTCCATGAGCACTGAAATGGATTGAATCCCTCCTTGGCCATGACTCAGTATGGGCTGCAATGAATGAGCCAGCACTAAGTGTTCACTGCTATTACTCTGCGTTGCCTTTTGCATTCACCAGGCCCCCACATTGGTGTAAAATGCCATAGGGCTGATGGCTGAAGGTCTGACTTCGATAACCGCTCAGTTTGTGTTTTATACCACTAGACTTGCTGTTTATTCTGTTGCAGAATGTGAACTGAAAGAGACTACAACTTAGACTTTTCAGTGAATTTTTTTACAGTCTGCTTCAAGTTGGGGCAAGATGTTATATATAGCTAAATTTAGTTTTAACTGTATATCTCTCATGTTATATAATATTTGTACATTTCATTCTCTGCTCTGTTTTCAATGTTGCAAGGAATAGGGGTAAGTTTGATAACAGAATACTTTATTCAAAATTATATGTCTAGCATTTGGTATGGATGTTGTGTCCTGGCAGCTCTTGCTCTCCAGATTCCCTGAGATGGGAACAATGACTTGGGGATGGCCCTATTGATAGCCTCACTTTCCTGGCCATTGAAACCCAGTTTTTTAAACCCCAACTTTTATTCCTACAAGTAGTAGCCGTCTTCAGTATATATCCTATTATTTATTTACAGTGTGGTGAGAATGCAGGAGTCTTCTCCTCTTGCTAGCAGGCTTATTTATTCTTGTTGTGCCCTTTAGTTCATATTACTTTTTGCTCTTATAAAGAGTGTATATTGTATTTCTAATAAGCTATGTTTTTGGTACATATGCATAACAATTGTTACTTATTGCCTCTCATATTGAGGAAATTAATAAACACAATATTTAATAAAATACCAGAACTGCAGAAAACCATTTGGTCTGTGATAACCCAAGCAGAGAAAACACCAGTAAATAAAATCCTTACATCACACTTTTAAGCCATTTTTTTTTACTTTTCCAGTCAGTGTAACCAATTACTCTGGCCACCAACTATCCAATATGACCAATTAACAACAGCGTGTGATGTTAACTTGTGGCACCATTGTATGATGGAGTAAGCAAAAATATATTCCCTAAAACCCCATATGAGCACTTTGCTTTTCCTCAGTTTGAATCCAGCCTGGTTTTGTCAATCAGTGACATGGTTTGCGATTCCATACACAGTATAGTAATAAAGAGAACACTGACTCTGGCTCACAAACCACCACCAAAATAAATTAAAACAGAAGTCATGTATGGGACAGGATACAGTATTACAATTTCGTGGTGAACCCACATCAAAAGAGAATAAAACAAGCATTTGTCAGTGCAGAATGTTTCCTTGCATGGTGTATGTGTCAGGGAAGTGTGTGTCCCTTACTCGATGTTGTATCGTTTCTCATGGCTACAAAAAAGAGTGACACACTTACATCCATACAGTCATGATAAGCCCACATTTGCGTGTTGTTCAAATGCTTGTTTCTCAAAGGCTATTGTTTTGGGAATATTGGTTTTCTGCTAAGCTGGAGCCTTGTGCTTAAAAGGCATCAACTTCAGTTTGTATTTTAGTATAGTGTCTTGTTCCTTTTGAATTATTTGATCATTACAGTGCTTACTGTGACTAATGCACTGTGGTACAGTAGGTGTCAGACGTTGTTCAAATAGCCATGGCTATGTGTTTTGCTTCATGTTCACTGAGATTTAATGCTAAAGCAGGTCCTCCTCATAACATTGCAGAACATGCCCTTCAAGTTATGGATCAAAGACTGCACTGTAGCAACAACAAATGTCAAAAGGCACTGTCTGCAGTTGAGGAATGGGTGACAGGGTGTTCGTGTTCATTAGTTTGTTTTAAGGCGAATAATAGGAAATGAATGATTAAAACCAGTTACTGTTTGGAGTTAAACCATTTGTGCCATTTGTAACCTTGTGCACATCCCTTAATGTTTTGCATTTCAGTTGCACTTACTAACGTGTTTCAGTAACTTTTTCCCCCTGACAATGGAGTAAGTTTTGAACTCATAACTTTTTTCGATACTAACTCCAGCTTATGGGATCACAGTGCCATCCATATGGTAGGTAAGTGACATTAAAGCCACAAAAAGTTTGAGATTTGTGTCTACTAGTCCTTCTGCCCAGCAGCCGGCAGATCTTACTGTTACTGCACTGGCCCATCCTCCGATAGATGTCATCTGCCTGCTCCCCTGTGGCACCAAGAAAAAACTAGAAGCAGTGGCTGAACACATTAAGTGGGTGTGGCTGGCTGAGTTGGCTGCCTTGCTGGCTCACTGTGCATGAATTCCTAGAAGGGGGAAAAAGTCACAAATTTTAGTCTAGTATGCAACAGATTGTGAGAAACTGTGACCTATTAGCTCTTTCAAGAGCAGTTGTTAGGCTGCTGAGACTTAGCAAAAAAGTACAATATAAACATCGAGAAACTCGAATCAGACTCATTCATGATTGAGATTACGGCATAAATTATATGTAGCATCCTTGTAGTACAACATATTTTTACAAAACTTTTTTTAAGTTTATATACTACAAGTTAGCCACATGAAGCACAGCCAGCCCTGTTGCAGCCAGTCTCCCGAAATCATTTGCAAACTTGCACTGGCTATTGTTCATTTGAGGGGGAAAAGGATGGAGAGAGCTGGAGAGTGATGATTGAGAGATGAGAAGCCAGCCAGCCATTTCTTGTTACTTCTACTGCTATAATGGGATCAATGTCTCCGCTCCCACCTGTGGCTGCAGATGGAGAGATAGAACAGCACTTATACAACTTTGGAGACTTCGGTTGGGGGGGAGCGCTGACACTCCTGACATATTTACAACTTGCTCCTGAGTATGCTCATGCTTTGTAGTGGCCTGGCAACTTGCATAGAGAAAGGGAAAGCAGTGCATCATAGTCTACCTTAAATTTGTTTGGACAGTGTAGTTACAAACTGATTAAAATCTGCAGTACAATCTTTTTTTTTTTATAAGTTTAAGTACTCTGCTGCTGATTTTCTTGCATGATGATCCACAAAGTAATAAAGCTACTCAGCTGCGTGCCCGCCAGCTTTATGCAAATGAGAGTACTTAAGTGCTCTCTCATTGGAGCGCTTAAGTCCTTTCAAATACACAAAGTTTCCACCCATGAAACTGTGACCACCATCCATACACTGCTTGCATGGTCATCAGTCTGTCAGGGAAGAGCCCAACGTAGGTTGCTCTGCATTGAGCTAGTCCGTGACACACCTCTGAAATGTCATTCTCTGAAGCTAAGCAAAATGTTTCTTATGCAGGTGCAAGGAAACATAAAAACTATAACACAGTCAGGCTGAGGCTGATGAACTTACCCATGTTTTTAAACAAATGGGAATTTGAATAAGAATGGCTGTGTTATTAATACAATTATCATTTTTTTATAAAGAAAGTATTTAAATATAAACCATTTCATGGTTTAGGATAGCAATGGGCTACTTCTCCCTAAACATGTTTTCCAAGTCAAAATATTTTGGCTGGAAATTGTTTCTGTTCTTGTAACTTGGCCAAGGAGTCTAGAGAAGTCGGTTAGCTTTATGACTTCTGCTTGGCACCACTGACTTCTCTTTGCAGTGGACAGCAGTGGTCCAAGGATGTCTGTTTGCTGTATAGTACAGTTTTCTCTGAAGTTGATGGGAACCTTATTTCCATACAGTTTATTTAACCATGAAAGCATAAGTAATATGCAACATCTCATTGTTGGTGATTGCTTTGTCTCAGTTGCTACAGTTAGTTTGTGCTGTTAGATAGCCGGAGTAGAAACTTTCTCTGGTATATATATATATATATATATATATATATATATATATATATATATACACATTGCATGTAGAGTACTACCAGCTGGTGGGGGCAGCATAAGTTGACTGTAGAGCAAAAAGGTTGGGAGAAAAAGAATAGCGGGGAGCAACCTTAAAGGGTAGACCCCGAGAAGTAATATGTGTTGCAAACTGAAATGGGACATGTTAATGAGGTAAATACATGCATATAGTAACAGAAATGTTCATACAAACTCAGCCCCCACATCTATGTCTTGATTACAACATAAGGCCCAGCTTCTTCTTCCAAGTTTTACAGTTATGGGGTGCAAAGCATAGGAAAGGAAAGTGATTAGCTCATCAGCTACTATTGAAAGGAATTTGGTTTATATAATACCTCACATACGCACTGACTGCATCCCAAAGAAGTTTGTTATACATAAGCAGTTTATAGCAGCCCTTAAGAACACCTCGTGAGGTTTAGTGAGGTGAGGAAAGCTCAGAGAGGTGAGAGAGAGACAATGTTTGAAAGAGAGAGAGAGAGAGAGAGAAGGAAAAGCTCAAATACAAGGAATGGTTTTATTTAGTTTTTATTTACCAGACAGGTGCACTAGACTAACAGTTCACTCTTTTCAGCAGTTCTTGTGAGCCATTAACAAAGTCACTACCTGCATCTCTTTCAGTAAGAAACAGTATTGGCTTCCTTACTAAACCACACTGTTGTAAACCAGAAAAGTTTTTCAAAATGATCTTTAGCCTTAGTTGTTGTATATCTGTAGAGATTTGCAGTTTCCGGTGTCCCTGGCCCACACCCGCTGATGCTAGACCAAACACAATAGACATTCAAATAGGAGGGTCAGGGACCAGGAACAGTGCAAAAGTCTTTGAATTCACAAGAATTAAAGCAACAGTGTACATTATTATTGCTTTCTTAAACCACTCTCTTTATGCCTTGGTATTGGCGGGGATGTACCCCATATTTGCCCTGGTTTTTGGGACATGCAATGATGTAAGGGTAGTGCCAATCACGCTCCTGCACCCAGCATGCCAACATCCTCTGCTCTGCCAATTTGCACACTTAAGTAAGTTTTTGGCACACCAACCCCCAACCATCGCAAGGGGCCAGACAGTTGCAAGGCTCCACATCCCTCCCTTCTCAGAAGAGGAGAGCCATAAATTATATGCTCAATGCTCCTCCCCCAACTGACCTTCTGACGCTCTAGGCTCATTCCTGATCCCAGGTCATTGGCACCACAAGTGTTAGCACTAGTGCTGTACCAGCAAGCTGGCACAGCAGTGCTTGTTAGCAGTGAAAATTCTGATCTATACTTCTGTGTTGTTTTTTGAACACCCATTATTTAACATCAGGGGCCAGATAGCCAAAAGTTTCAGCAGGTGTTCAGATGTGTTTGCTCATACTAACAGAGTTTTGCACCCGGTTCATGGGTGGAGTCTATATTCAGAGACCCTTGCAGTGCAGGCAAAACCCATTAGCACCTGAGCACTAACATACCACTGTGCCAATGCAAATGAGGAGGCCCCCTTACATATGGGCACAGCGGCAATTTCAGAAGTTTGCATTGAAAGTAAATGACACCCACAGGGGTGCTATTTACCACCTTTTCAAACCTAACCTTAACTGGGTGCAAAGCCCTGAAGGCAGGACAGCTATACTGCACCCGCCTGCCAGGCAGCCCTATGAACCCCAGTACTGGTGAACCAAAGGATGCCTTAGTATCTGGTGGCACCCCACCCCCCAGTTCCCCATCCCGGTCTGTGTCAATGTTGCCTTGGTGTCTAATGGCACCCTTCACCATCTGATACCCTACCATAGTACTGTGAACATCTGCACTGGTGTCTAGTGGCACCCTGTACCCCCAACATCCACACAGTGATCTCACTATGCTCCCTGGTGTCCAGTCCCCCCAACACCCCTCCCAATAATGGCACACTATCCCTGGTGTTTAGTGAGCACCACCTCTCTCAGAGCACCCATCCTGATGCCTGCATTATAGTCCCTGGCATGTAACAGCACCCCCATCCTTCAATTCCCTGTCTTGTATACAATCCCATATCCCTGATGAACAGTGATACCCCCACACTCTGATCTCCCATGCCAGTGCCTGCCCTATAGGTTCTGGTGTCTAGTAGCCCCCCCCACCACCACTGAATGCCCATCCCCAAAATGCTTATGTATGATCTTGTGTCCAGTTGCACCCCCAACCCTCCAATCACTCATCTTGATGCCTGCACTGTTGTCCCTGGTGTCTAGTGGCACCTGCTACTCCCTGAACACTTGCCCCCTAAATGCTTATGTATGCTCTGGTGTCTAGTGGTACCCCCATCTGCTGTGCACTACTCCTAGTGCTACTGCCGATTCCATGGTCACTAGTGGACCCCCCTGCTCGGGCCTCCTGGCCTGTGTATTTCTTCCCCCCCCCACTGTCCAGTGGCAACCCCCCCATCTCTGGGCCCATGTATGGAGCCTATCTCTGGTGTCCACTGGTACCCCCATACCATCGGTCACCACACAGACTGCCAAGCAGAGGCAGTTCTGCGGTCCTCCCTACCTGCTCCATCCACATGTAGCCCAGCACCCACCCCGACCTCCCCCCCACTCCCATCTGGGCAGGACAGGACCATGCAGTTCATCTCTCTCTCTACAGTGACCATCATAGCCCTCTTCTCACCTCCTGAGCCAGCCACCACATGAGCTGTAGTGTACAGTATGCTCACTCACTGCAGCTCCTATGGCAGCTGGCAGCAGGAACCAAAATAAGTTCAAAAATTGCAAGGACCCAGAATGTATACACACACTGAATTGTAAAGTGGAAAAGTAGGGAGATCCATGTCAATCATCTCGGAATTAATTATGGAATGGGTGGGGAAAAAAAATCCATTATTTAACATGGCTATGGCTGCTTGGTTTTCTGTATATACTGTATGGTCACAGGAAGGTTGTTCATGCAAGTCCCCCAGATGAGTGCAGCTGCAACAGTAGGATAGATTTCAAATAAGGATGACATAGAATGAAAGTGGGGAGAGTGGATGATTTCAGGTGGCCAGGCACAAGCAAACCAGGAGGTACCATGAATGGTAGCAAAACTAAATGACAGAGTAGCATCTTTAAAGACTGTAAGGTGATTTTAGAGAGATGGGTCCTTATAGAACATGTATATTCCATTCCATTGTGACAGAAAGAGGGACACATAGCTAGGACTGACCAGGCAGAAGCAGTAATGGATATGTGACAGTCTAGAGGAAAGACTGAATGAGCTAGACTGAGGAGACAGGAAGTGAAACTATGGCCTTGTGGAATAATTCTTATAGCAAAGGTGAGTTAGCCCAGTAAAGAAAAAAGTTCTCATTTGGTACAGCATCAGCAAAATTCTTTGCAATTTCTCCAGAGGGAGACCTGCTTCCATTTTTAGGGTATTTAATTTGATACCAATAATTTCTAGCATTGTTACCAGTCCATCTGTTTTGTCATCTGCTAAAGGAATGTTATGTGATGAGAATAAGTACCGAAAGCAAGGGATACTAGTGGCTGGAGGAGTCTCTAGAGTAGCAGTGAGAAGAAAATCTTCCAGAAGATGTAATATAAATGGGCATCTACACTTTCAAAAGAATCCAACACAGAATGGCCTGATGGCATGAAGGGCTAAGGCGCTGAACTGCCTTACCTCCTGCCACGCTGGTGACCCACGTTTGGGAATGAGTATGGGTTGTGAGGATTGGTGGGGTGGTAGAGGACTGAGCAGCCCACAGACTACTCTCCTCTGCTATGAAGGAGTAGCCAGTCATTTCAGCCTCTGATTGCCGCAGGGTGGAAGCCTGGTAGTAGTGCAGGTAGCAAGTGGCTCAATGGGTGGGGCCACAGAGCTGCAGGATGTGCGTGCCTCCATGTGCATGTATTGACATGATGCTGTGGCAAGGGCTTGGGAAGAAAAATGGAAAAATGGACTCAAGGGCTATTTGACACCCTGTGCATCTCCCCTGCCCCATCCCACCACCCGGACACCTCAGGCCATCTGGATTCGTACTCTGGGGAGGACAGTCCTCTCCCCTCTGGTACCACTATGGAGGGGTAAGCCATGGAGGACTCACTCCAGGTAGCCACAGGGGAAGTGGGTGCAAGCTGAGGGATGGTGGGGACAGGAGCCTCAAGCCACCTAAGGGGTAAAAAGCTCTATGGAAACAAATCCAACATAAAGAACAGAAAAAGGTGCCAAAAAGATTGGGCTACTTTACATCCAAAGTTAGGTGCACTTCTCCTCAGCAGCCTGTGATCAACTGGCCTGTCCCCCGGCATGGTGGCTTGGTTTGGGAGCTACCTCTCCCATAGAACATAATGAGTCAGAATAGGCGACATGTACTCTGAGCCAAAGGAGGTGAGCATAGGAGTCCCCAGGAATCCATCCTTGGCCCACTCCTTTTTAGTCTTTTCATAAATACCCTCCCATCTGCCTGCCCTGCACACATCGTACTCTATGCCTATGATGCTGTCATATCCGGCTCTGACAGAGACCAACATACCATCAGTACTGAGTTGTAAGATAGATTCCTTAAGCTTGAATCCTGGTTCTGCCAGAACAAACTCCTGCTCAGCCACAAAAGAAAACAAGAGCATGCTGTTCACAGTCCCCCAAAATAAAAAGAAGTTCAGTCCCCTGCAAATTCAGATCCTTATGGGAAACCCCTTGTTACAAGTCTTCATATTTAAAAACCTAGGAATTTACCTTGACGACACTCTCAATTTCACCTGTTATACTGACCACATTGTCAAGACCTCTAACATGAATCTGGGTGTTCTTTACCATCACAAGCACTCCTTACCACCTTCAGCTCTGAAACTTGCCATAAGCAGCTCAGTCTTAGCCTCCACAGACTATGGGCTACCAATCTATGGAGCAGGCTCTGACACCACCCTCAAAAGAGAACACCCTCCTAAACAAGGCCAGTCATCTAACCCTAGGGGCTGATCTCTCTACCCACAACTGCACCCTCTTCAATGAGACAGGGTGGCTCCCACTCCACCTCCAAGCTCAATTCCAAACCTGCAAGCTAAATTAAAAAAGCCATGCTTGAGCTTATGCCTGAGTCCACAAATGGACTATTCACAAAGGAGTTACCCATTAAACAGACAAGGAGTGCTGCAAAAGGGGGACTCCAGGTGCCTTTCAAATGTACTAAACTGGCACAGAGATATCTCTCCTTCCTGGGCCCAAAGTGGTTCAATGACCTGCCTACCACTCTGTTAGAAAGTACCAAGCTCAAAAAATTCAAAACTGGGCTTCGTTCCCAGCTAGACCTCAAAACAATCTGTGGCTGCCACACTTAACCCCCACAAAGGGCACCTCAACCCAGACCTCTACCCCTCTGTACTAACCAAACCCTGCTGCCCCTACACTCCCCCCTCCTGCTTTCTCCAATGAATCTCCCTACCCTCAAGCACCCCCCAGTACAGATTACATTCTCCACTCTATCCCTACAATACACTGGCCTTATCCCTCCCTCCCCACCTCCACTCCTGTCTCCCACTCCATCCACTTCTGATGCAAACAATTGATAATACCTACCTATGGCTGCTTCCCCCAACCCCACCTACCTCTGATGCATACAATTGACAATGCCTGCAACTGGTCGCCCCCCCCCCATTCCCACAGTCCCCAACTGTCCCAGTGGGGAAGCCATCCTGGGCCTTTCTCCCTTGCACTTGTTTGTAACCCTACAACATCTCGCACTGTGTGCTGATAGCTGTTATGTTAGACTCCTATGTATTAGTGAAACCTTAAAGTACGTGCAACCTTATGTAACCTTTTTTTTTAGCCTAATTGATGTGCCATAGAAACGTAGACATTGACGGCAGATACGGACCACAAGGCCCATTCAGTCTGTCCACTTCTTTTTCTACCTTATAAATGTGCCAGAGGCCTTTGCTCTGTCAATGGCCTATCTATTCATACTCATCTGTATTGCCCCCTTATGCCTATCCCATGCCTGTTTTGAAGCCCTGCACTGTATTCATATCCACCACTTCCTGAGGTAGGCCATTCCATGCATCCACCACCCTTTCTGTGAAAAAGAACTTCCTCACATTACCCCTTAATTGGCCTTCCTCTAATCTCATGGTATGTCCTCTTGTCCTGGTATTTTTCTTATATTGAAGCATGTTAGACTTTTTCACCTTGATAATGTCCTTAAGGTGCTTGAATGTTTCAATCGTATCACCTCTCTCCCTTCTTTGTGCTAGGGTATACATATTGAGCTCCATTAATCTGTCCTTATATGTTTTCTGATGCAGTCCCTGCACCATTTTGGTTGCCCTTCTCTGGACTGCCTCAAGTTGGTGAATGCCTTTGTGAAGGTGTGGCCTCCAGTACTGCACACAGTACTCCAGATGGGGCCTGACCAATGTCTTGTAAAGAGGGATTATTACCTCCCTCTTCCGACTTGTGATACCCCCACTAATACACCCCAACATCCCCCTAGCCTTACCTACCACTTTAGTGGTCTGCTTGGATGATTTCAGGTCATCGGTGATGATGATGCCCAAGTCTCTTTCTTCCCTTGTGATTGCCAGCAACTCCCCTCCCAGCCTATAGGTGGCTTCAGGGTTTCTCTTCCCTATGTGCATGATCTTGCTGTTCTTTGCAATAAACTCCAGTTGCCACTCTTCTAACCATTTTGCTAATTTATCCAGATCTCTTCTCATTCTACCCACCCCATCTGGATCATCTACTCTGTTGCAGATCTTGGTGTCATCTACAAACAGACAAGCCTTACCCTCCAGTCCATCTACAATGCCACTAATGAAGATATTGAAGAGGACTGGCCCCAGGACTGATCCCTGAGGTATCCCACTTGTAACTTGCATCTTTTCTGACTGTATATCATTTACCACCACTCTCTGTTTTCTGCCTGTCAACCAGTTTGCCACCCAGTTGACCAACTTCTGACCCACCCGAGCCTACCCACTTATTAATCAATCTTCTATGTGGAACAATATTGAAAGTTTTGTTGAAGTTGAGGTAGGCGACATCAACTGCTCGATCGAATGGTGGCGGTCTGTGCAGATGTCCAGCGGTGAGCTCTTCGGCAGCCCTCCACTCTCAAACAATACCGCAATCTATTTTTTTCTTTAGAACAATTAATAGCAAAATCTAATATCCTACCACAATACTAACCATATTTACTCATATCTCAAGTAGAATGTCTCATTTTTAAGCTTAATTTAATGCCATTTTTCCTTACAAATGGACAACGTCTTAAGCACCAGTAAAAAGTACTGATTCATCCGGAACGCAAGGTCGAGAAGTCCTGTATGGTCATCAAGGCATCCACCACGTCCTGAATAATTACTCGCTCAAGGTACAGCTCTCACCAGATCATTTAAATATCTCTACACCTAGAACAAATGGATCAACACACCTTAAATTCAGAAACAATTGACAATCTAATAGAAATGCAGGCTGAAATAAATCCTATGAAATGATCTTTACCTCTCTAACAGCGAAAGTGACTCAGATGAACAGGGTAGTAGCACAGCCAAAAACTTAGCCTCCTCTTCTCCACTAACAGTAATTCACTTTGATCATTTGATGTCTGAAATATCCAGCATGAAACTTACATTAAATGAAATGTACGTAGACTTGAGAGAGGTTAAGCAAGAAATATCAGCACATACTATTCAGATTAATGATGCTGAGACCAGAATCAGCAGTTTGGAAGACAGCGCAGTTAAAGGACAGAAGGAGAGGATTAGTGACTTTCGGAAACTTCTTAAGCTGGAGAATAAGCTGGGAGATTTGGAGAATAGAAATAGGAGGAATAATATTAGAATTTTTCATCTGAAAGAGGGCTTGGAAGGTATAGATACTATTGCATTTGCCAGCAAACTACTTCTTAATGTTGCTGGCCCACCTGGTGGCACTAAATTCTATGTAATCGAAAGAGGACATAGGTCACTGAAGCCTAAACCTAACCCTGGAGAGAGGCCTTGATCCTTTGTGCTTACATTCCTAAATTTTCAACAAAAGACTCGTGCAAAGAATGATAAGACACAAGACCAGCATAACATACGAAGGCTGCAAACTAAAAAAATTGTAATGATTTGGCACCTGAAACTATCCAGAAGCGCGATGCCTTTCTCCCAATTAAAAAAAGGCACAGAGAGGCAGGACTGAAATACAGTTTACTCTTCCCAACTCTGTTAAAGATCTGGGCTCCAGAAGTTGTCACAGAATACAATGGAATTATTGCTGCCAAAACTGGGTTAAAAACTGACTTCCCTACCATCTTTAAAAACTTTGATTTTCAACACTAATTGCTTCATAGAAATCACTCAGATTTTGCTGGTAGCATAAATGCTTAGTCATGTTAGATACCCCTAGTGGTTTGCTGTCAGAAGACAGGTTGTTTTATTGGCTCACATTGGTCAACAAGAAATTTGCTAGGGCTACCAAATATATTCTAATTACATAAATAAATAATATGGAGGGGAGGAGATGCGCTCTTCATCGTGCCTTGCCCTGAGCCATGTAATCACCCACTCTACACTTAGATACCTATTTTCATTGTTCAATATAGTTTGCACCTGTGCAATGGCTTTCGAGATAAGGCACAAATCCTATATTTAGAAAGACACAATATCTGGATGTGCTGATGCTGTCTTTTCTCTGAATTAGCTAAGGCAAAACGAATGGGAGAGCCCTCTGTAAATCTATTTAGGTATTCCCGAAGGAAGTCGAATATGGATTGGGTAGAACTAGTAGCTCTAACCCAGCCTCACCAGGGCTAAAATAATACTCCTTGACTGACCTGTGAGCAGACTTAGGCATTGGTTAAAATTATGCTAAATATGTTTTTTATCACTGTCATGCTTATGTTGGACCCATATGATCAGGTTTTTTTGACAAACACCAACAAATACTGATTGAAATACACTTTTGGTGTTAACCAGAGGCATGTCGTGGTGGTTGATGGTGGGGGTGGGGTGAGATGAAGGCCTTATTCCTTAAATCTATAAATCTAGGAAAGGTCAAGACAGTGGAGTTGTTCGGCAGCCGCCTTTGATCTGCACAACAAAATAAGAAATTCGCCATCTTTTTTCACCTGTTAAAATCCAAATCATTGACAGATTCTTCAGTGACTCATGAAGCCTTATGCTCATGAAGCTCTCTTTTGTGTGCATGCATAGCAATCCCAAAACATTCTTGACCTCTCACCCTTAAACTGCATGGTAGGATCTCATGACGCCACACAGACGCTCTTTCGCATAGCATGACTTCGACAGATTTTTCTTTGTTATTTACTTCCATCCACAGCATATCTTCCAATTGGGTTTTTAATATATTGCTACATTTTCTTTCTACAGGGAGAATCTAATGCTGACAATAAAAATGCAGAGATTGTCTTTGGTCATGGAGGAGGGTAAGTATATCAGCTGCCTTTATCCTGTCTCCATTTTGGCATGCAAACTAACAGACTAGCTGTCTTACTGATTCTTGAATACTTTAATTACTTGATGTCAAAACCCTAAATATTTGTTCTTAATATAAAAACTGATTCAGAGTGCCTTAG
The DNA here is from genome assembly GCA_016271365.2 of Neoceratodus forsteri. Taxonomy (NCBI): domain Eukaryota; kingdom Metazoa; phylum Chordata; order Ceratodontiformes; family Ceratodontidae; genus Neoceratodus; species Neoceratodus forsteri. The sequence continues at coordinate 870,359,328 of CM028130.1, forward strand.
ATAGATTAAATTGGATAAACTGTTTTTACAGTCGCATACTGATGCTACGTTATGTATAAGATAGACATATAGAACCATATATTGCCATATGTATGCAGTTGTTCTTTCATTTAAAATGATTTCAAGTTTTCATTTACTGTTATATTTATTGTGGTACCTTTGAGATATTAAACATATTCCTTATGGTATATTTCATCTGTAAGTGGAAGTTCATATTTGATTTATTATTTCATATAGTGAGGTTTTTTTGTTGTTTTGTTTTTTAAGTTTCTAATTTGTGAACATTCGAGGATGTGAGGGCCCACCCGGTTCACTAAGCCATTTGAGAATGCTCTGGCAGATGTTAATGTTATTAATGATATCCCTAGAATTTGGATTATTACTCCTCTTTGATATTATGCAAATCCCTAATACTCTATGGGATGTTCACTCTAAGAGTACTTATTCTATAGAACACCTTTTACACACTGTTTTTGTTAGAATTATTGTTACATTTTACATTTGTACTGTTTTAAATATAAGTGAGCTGTCTTTCCTTCTCTACTCAATGTTTCCTTTCATCTTCTTTAAGGGAGGTGTAGTGGTAGTAACATGGCACATAATTAGCCTACACAGTTTTATGATAACTATTTCAACAAATTTAATGATCTTTTATGGTAGTCTAAAACATGATGGCTACACTGGATAAAATTAAACTAATCTCATGGAGTGTCAGGGGACAAAATCACAAAATTAAAAGATATTCGGTTCTAAGACACTTAAATAAACTAGGGGTGACAATAGGCTTTTTACAAGAAACACATCTTAAGAAAGACCATTACCTCTTGATTGGGGGGAATGGGTGGGACAAGTGTTTGGACCAGGGGATAGTTCAAAGATAGCTGGGGTGTTAATCATTTTTAAAAAGGGTGTTCTGTAGTTACCATAGAGGATCCAATGGGACACTACCTTATACTCAATGGTAAGATAGGGGAAGAATATTACACTTTTATTAATGTTTATGGACCCACTTCGCCGACACATGAACTGTTTAACACTATTCTTCCAAAGGTAGAGGGCCTTTTAGACAGTACTATCCTGAAGGCTGGAGATACCAACAGTATACCTGACCCTATATTAGACAGATCTACCTTCAGACCACACAGAGACAGGGCAGATAAAGATTTGATAGATTTAATAGACAACTTACAGCTCATTTATGCATGGAGGGTGTTACATCCAAATATAAAATAATTCACATATTGGTCACAGTGCAATCAGTCAGGCTCAAGGATAGACCAAATATATGTACCAAAAGATTTCCTAAATAGAGTTCTTCTAGTAAAGATAGAAACTCTAGTCATTTCAGATCATTGTCCAGTATCAATATTTTTTGAGACATCTAACAAAGCATATCAAATGCGTAGATGGAAATTCAACAGTTTTCTGCTAGATAACTCATTCTTGCTACAAAACATAAGGAAAGCAATAAAAGAATTTGAGGAATTTAATAATCCACTTGACACCTCGTGGGGTACTAATTGGGATTGTCTAAAATGCTATTTAAGAGGTCTTTTAATAAATGAAGCTTCAACTCTTAAGAAACAAAGCCTAAATAAACAAAAAGAAACTCTGACAAAAATAAAAAAAAAATAGAAGAGAAACTACTAACTAATAAAGATGATAACACATGGCAAGAATGGTCAAAATTAAAGATGGAATATAATGAATCCATTAAGAGAAAGCAATATTTGCTATTAGGAAACAGAAAATAAATTACGTCAGCACAGGGCCTAAGGCTGCAAGAATATTAGCCATCAGACTATGTCAAAATAGTGCATCTACAAGTGTCAGTGGCTCAGTAGGTAGCACACTCACCTCTGAGGCTGGGAGATCAGAGGGCCGTGGGTTCAGTTCCCACATCTGGCACTTGGGTTAATATCCCAGTACTGACACTGTAGTTCAGCATGAGAGGGGTGCTGCACTTCTGAGGTGCTGTCTTTTGGATGAGACATTAAACCGAGGTCCCATCTGCCTGGATTGGTAGTAGTTCAGGTGGATGTTAAAGATCCCATGGCACTTATCAAAAAGAGTAGGGGAATTTCCCCGGTGTCCTGGCCAAATTTCCCTCATTCACTAAAAATACCACCAACAGCTTAATCTGGTTCGAGGTCAGTTGGCATTCATCTGTATCCCCCTTCCCTGGGTCGTGCCTGAAAATAGGCAGGATTTGTCTAGTGCACATACCCAGTCAACAAAAACTAAATATAATATAAAAAAATACAAACATAACAGCAGTTAGACCCAAGAGGGACGGACTTCTTATTTTAGGACATAAACAGATTAATAAGAAAATCCTAGATTTCTATGAGAAACTTTATGCAAAGGAAGATACTGTTAAAAATAATACATTAAAGTCATTTTGTTCTGATATTCCCATTCCATCTGTACCAGAAATGGCCAAAGCTAGTCTTGGGGATAGCATAATGGTGGAAGAAGTACTTTTGCTATAAAGCAAACAAGCACCTGGTCTAGATGGATACTCACAACATTTCTACAGTGAATTTAGTGATGAACTGGCCCCAATACTAGCAGAGGTTTTTAATTAGGCTTTTGAGACAGGCCACATATCCAGAGAAATGACTAAAGGTCTTATAAAACTTATTCATAAACAGGGAAAAGATCACTTAGAGTGTGGAAATTATAGACCAATTTCATTAATTAATTCAGACATAAAAATGTTAGCAAAGATTATTTCCAACAGGCTAGAGTCAGTTATACACTTGCTCATAACCAAACAGCAGGCTGCATTTATGAGAGGAAGATTCTCTGCAGATAATATGAGGAAGTTATTCCATGTGATATTGACAGCTAATAAAAATACAATTCCCAGAGGTTTGCTTTCTCTGGATGCAGAGAAAGCCTTTGATCGTGTATCTTGGGAGCACATATTTAACATTCTCGCACTTTATGGCTTTCCTGATATTTTCATTAAATGGGTGGGCTTGCTATACCAAAACTCCAGCTCTGCTGAGGTAACTAATGGGATGATCTCAACTTACTTTGAAATATCAAGGGGAACAAGACAAGGATGACCATTATCACCACTCTTATTTAGTCTTACATTAGATCCATTAATAAGGACATTTTTAGTAGTAAAACAAATTCAAGGCATATACAGTAGGTAGGCCAAAAAGATCATTTAATTTCAGCATATGCAGTCTATATATTACTCATGATTTCTAATCCGGCCCCATCTATACCAGTTATTTTGCAAGTTACTGATTCATTTGGGGAATTTTCAGGGTATAAATTGAACATAGAAACATAGACTTTGATGGCAGATAAGGAACACTTGGCTCAACTAGTCTGCCCATTTCCCTACCTACAGGATAAGCTGCAGATCCTATTTAACCAACAGCCTATTTCCTCCTATCCCTCACAAAAATTGCTTTATTTGCTTTATGTCTGTCCCATGCATTCTTGAATTCTCCCACAGTTCTAGACCAGACAACCTCCTCAGGAAGGCTGTCCCATCCATCCACCACCCTCTCTGTGAAAAAATACTTCCTCACATTGCCCCTGAGCCATCCCCCCTCTATCTTCAAATTGTGTCCCCTTGTTCTTGCAAACTTCCTCCCTCTCAACAGACTATCAGAAGGAAATAATCCTCTCTGAAGAACTGACTTGGGCAACTAATTATATAGATTACTGAGGACTCAATGGGCAGAATATTCAGAAGGGTTGCACCCCGGTGTGATATTCAAAGGGGGATTGAGCCTCGCACAAATCCCAATGGGCCAGAGTGCATCAGTAATGTATGCGGCGCAAGTAGGGGGGCGTACCCATGCATACTACGCACATCCCGATATTCAGCCTGGGATGTGCTGAGCCCATGTATGTGCAACCCCTACTTGCGCTGCACACAGGTGAGCCAAAAAAAAATGAGCAACAGCTGGCCACCCACAGGTGAGCTGCCGTATTGCAGGGTGCAACACAGCAGCTGCCACCTGTGGGTGGCCACCCAAGCTCCGGCAGCACCTTCCTGATGGTGCCCCCACATGCCCAATCATGGGCATATGTTATAAATCATAGTCCTATATCCCTGGTGGTCCAGTGGACTGCTCACAGCCCGATCATGGGCATATGTTAAAGTCATAGTCCTATATCACTGGTGGTCCAATGGACCACTCGCAGCCCGATTGTGGGCATCAGTAATAAATTGTGACAAACCAATCCAACCCTGGTGGTCCAGCGGTACCCCCTCCCACCCGCCCACTGAGCCCCACCGCCTCGCCCCCCAGTTCAGTGGTGGGTGGCAGCTCCCACCCGCTTGCTGCCCCATCATCCACCAACTGACTCTGTATGGTAGGGCTGTATGCCCATTGGTCCACAGCGTGAGCCAATGGGTGTGCAGCCCGTACCGTACTACACAGTCCAGATATGTGAATGTTTACATTCTATTCATATGCCCACGATCGGGCATCGGAGCATGTTACCACTTGTGCAGGGGGTGTCGGTCCCCGATGGCTGCAGCCTAATAGGGCGCCAGGTGCAAGTCACTGGGGAGCAGTACACCTGCATGCAAATGGGGCCATAATGACATGCAAATGGCCCCATTTGTGCCTTGCATACATTATGGCCTCATTTGCATGTGCACTTTTGAATATTGCAGTAGTTGCACCTCTCGCAATGGCACTTGCACTAGAGCATCCCCCTGCTCCACTCTGGCCACTTGCACTGGCATAGTGCCACTGCACCATGTGCACTGTGGGTGGCCAAGGAGCAATATTCAATGATGCTGTGCCAGGGCACAGCTCCATTGAATATCACCCTGTCATTACCCCTGCGCATCCAGGTTGCGCTGTGCCCAGGCTTGCGCCTCAGCCTGGTGCAGTCCAAATATCCCGCTCAAGGTATATAGTACTATACATAAGACAGTAACTAAAAACTTAAATCTTACTAAATTAAGGGTTGCCAAAGATCTTGCTAAATGTAATAAATTGCCTCTAGGCCTATGGGGAAGGTTAGAATCTGTCAAAATGAATCACTTGCCTCGTTTATTATATGTATTCATGATGATTCCATGTTGTTTGACCAAGAAATGGTTACATTCTATTATTTCTATGATAGCACAATTTATTTGGGCGCACAAAAGGCATAGAATGTCATATACCAGGATGTGCAGCCCCAAAATTAATGGAGATCTTAAAGCCCCTGATTTTTATGTATACTACTTAGCTTCTAGGATGGCTCACTTGGTGAAATTGATCTACGTTGAGTTAGCACAGATATACATTCCAGAATGGGTTGATATAGAGGAAGAGATAATGGGAAAACAAGACCTGTCTCTCAGTGTGTTAATATATGCCAAACCACTGGCATCCTGCAAAAACAAGATTATTTTAGATTCTCTAAGACAATTGAGACAGATTAGCAGTCTCTTAAAACTAGAGTTAAACCAAGTCAGAGCTCAACCTATTTGGGGAAACCCTAACTTTACACAGAATGGTGCCCTTCTTCAGAATGAAGTTTGGAAACAAAAAGGAATTATCTGGGTTAGAGATATTCTACATAATGACAATATTTTATCTTATGAAGACACAGCAAATAAATTTGACTGTCCTCGATTTGATAAAATAGTGTATTTAAATGTTATAAAAGCAGTGCAGAATCAGATAGCCCTATCTACACCTTTAAATGACAATACCAGAATATTCTCAAGTTGTCTTAAAAAATCTACTTCTATATATTTTATATATGGACTATTAATAGAACTAATCAGGGGTTCAGCCACAGAAACTATTAGATGGTGGTCTTATACATTAGGAACGCCTACAGAGGACTGGGAATGGGATAGGATATGGACCCTTCCATTTCAAGTATTTGGTTCAGTTGACTTAAGATTGATCCAATTTAAAACCATACATAATTTATATTACACCCCATACCAAAGATTTAAAATGAATCTAACACTCCTATTTGTCACAAATGTGGAGAGGAACAAGGCACACTGATACACATGTTCTGGGACTGTTCCATGGTGAAGCCTGTATGGACATCAGTAATAAGTCTATTTGAAGGTCATCCTATGATTGCAGAACATATCCAGGTACATACTTGTATCCTAGGACATTTCAGTAGAGGTACTCATTGGTCATATGAACAAAGACAAACATTATTGCTATTAGGAGTTTCAGTGAGACATGCTTTATTGAAACATTGGCTAGAAGACACGGTTCCAACAGTTCAAGAGCGGAAAAATACCCTAATACAAATTCTAAAAAACAGAGAAGCAAGCACTATCCCTAACAGATCAATCAGCCAAGTTTATCAAAAAATGGTATACTTTATCTAATGTTTTGTTTGGGACAGAATAATTATGTATGTCTTAATAACATTAATATGAGTCTTAGATCTCCTGACATTTCAATCTAGGCAGAAATGTAATAATTAAAATGCTTAAGGAAACTGGACTACACACCTCTCCATTTTAAATCTCTTATGAAGTTATTCTTATTCGCTTTTGTTCTTTTCTTCTTCTAGCCTTTACTTATAGTTGCTAAGAGATACTTTATAGTGATTACATTATAATACATTTATTATAACTTATTGTCATTTATTTATGATATTGGATACTCATACATTATTTATTACATCGAAACAACAACTATTTAATAATTTATAAGGTATTACAACTTATTTCAGTATATTTATTAGTGTATATGCTTTCATAACTTGTACTGTTACTGGACTTATGTATATTTAAATACCAATAAAAATATATTGACCGAAATCAGCTGCTCCCCCTTGGTCCACCACTCTGGTTACGCAATCACAGAAATCTATGAGATTCGCTTGACAGGACCATTCTTTTGTAAACCCATGCTGTCTTGGATCCTGTGCTCCTATGGATTCCAAATCTTGCACGATCCTTTCCTTAAGGAGCACCTCCATAATCTTGCCCACTAATGAGGTAAGACTGTTTGGTCTGTAGTTTCCTGCCTCCTCCCTGCTACCACACTTGTGGAGTGGGATCACATGAGCCCTTTTCCAGTCTTCTGGGACCTCTCTTGTGCTCCGAGACTCACTAAACAGTTCTGATAATGGCTCTGCTAGTTCCATCCATAGCTCCTTTAGTACCCTGGGATGTATGCCATCAGGTCTCATTGCCTTGTCCACCCTGAACTTATCCAACTCTTCTAGGACCCTTCTTTTGTGAAGGGACTAGTGCACACCTCCCTCCCCCCCGTGTCCATGGTGCTGGGCTACGGGCCCTGTCCTACCATCTCTTCAGTAAATACTGAGCGGAAGTATCTATTTAGGATAGATGCTTTTAGATGGTCCTCCTCCTCCTCACATGCCCCCTTATCCCCTTTGATCATAGCTATACCCCCTCTGGACTTTCTCCTTTCACTAATATATCTGTAGAAAGTCTTGTCACCTTCTTTTACTGTTTGTGCTAGTGTTTCCTCAGTTTGGGCCTTTGTCTGCCTTACTGCTTTCCCTGCTTCCCTTAGGAAAATTTGGTATGCTTCCCTATCTTCATCCCGATGCGTTCCCTTATATTTCCTGAAGGCCAGCCTTTTGGCTCTGACCTTTTTTGCTACTGTTTTTGAGAACCAAAGTGTTTTCCTTCTTCTTTTGCACTTCCTTTTCTCTCTAACATAATGGGATGTTGCTTCAAGTATTGCATCCTTAATGCTTGCCCACTTTTCCTGTTCCCCCTCACCTGTATTTCTTTTTGCCAGGGCTAGCTTAACTCTGTTGGCCATCTTATCAAAGTCAGCTCCTCTGAAGTCCCATATTTTTGCCTTGGAATGAGATGATTTAGTTCTAGTGGCCAAATTGAACTATACCATGTGATGGTCACTGGCCCCCAGGTGACCGTCTACCTGGAGATCTGTGATCCTTTCTATGCTGTCTGTATCTGTATGCAATTTTTTTCCATTTGTTGTCTGACTTGGAACCTTTGAAAGTGAGTCCTTGACTCAAAGGTATTAATCCTGAACTGAAATAAATAAATAAAATGTAGCACAGATTTCTGCATGAAATTCCATAGATGTGCCATGGGGATGAATGTATTGGTAACAGTTTGACGGTATCTTTAATGCCTGCTTTAGTCAATCAAGCACTGGGTCCAGCAAGTTTGGTAAATTTAATGGCATTGTCAATTCATACATAAAAAAGTGAATAATTTTCAGATGGCATTAGAGAATTGATGCTCGGATTTGTTGTTGAATGAAGAGCTGATAAGTCAATGATGAGACATTTTGTTCTGGAATACTTTTTGCTGTTCTAATGGGCTGATTTGGAAAGATGGAAAAAGGGATCTGCAAAGGGACCAATGATAAAACCTTTAGACAGTTCTTTCGCCAGTAAGGTATTGACCACTTCAGCTTCAGCCATAGCAGATTTAACATTTGGACAGTGAAAAAAAGATTTGATCAGAAGTGATAATACTATCGATGGAGAGTGATAATACTATCATTTGGAGCCCGTAATACTATCATTTGGAGCTCTGAGTGATAGCATTATCACAGGACCACCACAGCGTAAATGCTCACCAAATGGCTCCTGCAGAGCAGTAGCCGGCTTTCACTGTAACCGTCCCATACAGTAAAAGCTGACTCGCCGCTCGCTGAAAAAGAACAAAATCTAACCTGCAGCCTACAGTGGGTCTCCTCCTCACTCCAGTTCCAGAAAAAATCTTTTTTCATTATCAACTGCCCAAAACTCTAAGCCACATAAATAGAAAAAATAATGAGCACCTCCTCAACCTCCTCAACAGCTCCCTCAAATGAGCCACTATATTCCCGCGAGATAATTATTCATAAAACAAAGCAAGCACCAATACAAACACATGCTGGGTGCTTCAAAAGCATCATGACATTCTGGCATCCATAGCAATGTATGGCAACCAGATCCACTTAAAGACACCTCCACACACACGTCACCATCCTTGGAGCTTCGTTCTACATTTCAGGAGAACAGTAAAAACTTCTCAGATCCATATATCACAAAAAAATAACAGATACAGGACTGTGATTACGCAGCTAAAACACTATCTCAAGATTCTGGGGACATGGGAACCTCTCGAGCTTCGCTAATGAGGTTCACTAGTCCCAGAACGTCTTGATGCTACAATAGCCTTATAATGTATGAGGTGCCCTTATTATCAGTTGAAATCAGCATTGTAATAAACTGATAATCTGATAATCCCATCAATGTAACGTCTGCAGTCTGTAAACCCTCCACTTGGACATCACATCAATGGGATTACAGCCTAGAATAACAAGTGCCTCTACATTCCACATACAACTACTATGGGCAACAGAAGAGGTGGTGCATAGCCATAACTCATGACTCCTCCGATGACGAATAGTAAGTTTAGCCTCCATAACCGGGAGGGTTGTTCATTTTATGTAAGGGATTATTTAAATGTTATACAAAACGCATCATTTTCATTTACCACATCCTGTGATTTTTATTTTGGCTCTATCACTAATTTTAGGAGAAAGAAAAAAATCTCTCTCTTGCAGTGCTTTATGTACCACCAAGGTTCCAGGAGGAGGGTTTAAAATTGGTCCAAGTCTACAGGGAATCCTTATGCAACAATAGTGAATTAATAATCTTGTGAGATTTGAATATCAGCTGGTTAGGAAAAGAATTAAAGCACAGGGAATCAGTTGACAGCTCCACACTTACTCAAACCATTGATGCACCAACTAGAATACACTATAAAACAGGTCACTTCTCACTGGTCGACTGGATTATGGTCTCTGACACTGCCAGAATTCTCCAATCTGGTGTTATGGCAGATTGTGTCAGTGACCATAGCCCTGTCTACTGCTGTTGGAGCACTAAAACAAAAAAGGTCCCTCCAGTCTTTATAGTTGCAAGAAATGTGAGAAAACTGGACCTGGATAAATAGTGAACTGCTGTGTCATCTGCAGACTGGAGTGGTCTGGAAAGGATAATTGATGTAAATAAGGCATTAGAGATTTTACGTATCACTTTTCAAAGTATCTGCAATATATTTGTCCCAATTAAGAAGCTGCAAATTCGGGGGAACAAGCATCAATGGGTTACATTGGTATTACTAGAGCAGATAAGAGCTAGAGATAGAAAATGGAAAATCTTTAGAAAGACTCTGAACATAAATTCCCAAACTGTGTATAAAACAGCACAAAACAAATGTAAAATGATGGTCAGGAAACACAAAAGAAACCACTATATTGAGAAACAAAAGCAGTTCAATGGTAAGGATACCTCAGCTACCTGGACTTTAGTAAATGAACTATTGGGGAAAAAAAGCGTTCTTCCATGGTACAATGTTTAGATACTACAGCAGGAGTTTTGGCAGACCCATTTTTGATAACCCAAGAATTTAATACTTTTTCACTGATTTCACAAAATATACTTCATGTAATATTTTTAAGAAAGATATCAGGTTAATTAATCAATCTAACAGTAATTTGAAATTGAGGATCACTGTGAACATCTTGTGTTATCCGCCATTATTTTTAATTTGTCTTTACGTTTTCTGTGTTTCCCACTTTATGGAAAGAAGCTACTATAGTCCCGATACCTAAAACTGGTGACCTGTCAAGTGTTCATAATTATAGGCCTATTTCATTATTGGCACCTCTTTTAAAGGTTTTAGAATGCATGGTCTTTGACCAGCTGGTAGAACATTTGTCAAAGTTGAAATCTTGATACCAGCACAGCATGGGTTTTGCCCAGAACATAGTACTATGGTGGCCTTGGTGGGGTTCATGAGCGTAGTACATGCAGCCCTTGATAAAGGGCACTTTGCTGTGGCAGTGTTCGTGGACCTCACCAATGCCTTTGACTTAGTCAATCATGGTCTATTAAATTCAGCTCTTGTCCAACTGGGGGTATCCCATGATGTTGCTGGGTGGTGTGAAAGTTACTTAACTAATCACACTCAACACACCAAAATTAATGGATGTTATTCTCTCCCTGCTCCGATCACAATGGGTGTACGTCAAGGTTCTGTTTTGGGACCTCTTTTGTTTAGTTTATTTTTAAACACATTGCCTTTGGTTTGTCTTAAATCTCACATTTTTTTGTATGCAGATGATGCACTGATCGTCACAAGCGGTCCTAGTCTTGACCTTCTACAAGTCAACTTGGCCAGTGATTTTTTTGAAATTCAGACCTGGTTCTGTGAACACAGATTAGTCTTGAATGAAAAAAAAAAAAACATGGGCCCAGATAGTCAAACTGCGCCAGGCTGTGGCGCAAGCCCAGGCGTAGCTCAAATTGGATGCGCAGGGGTGTGGACTGGGTGATATTTAACGGAGCTACACCATGGCTCAGCAGCATTGAATATCTCACCCTGGCCACCCGCAATGCACGTGGCACAGTGGCACTGCACCAGCGCCAGTGGCCAGAGTGGAGCATGGGGATGCGCTAGCGCAAGTTCCATTGCGCAAGGTGCAGTAACCGCAATATTCAAAAGTTGACATGCAAATGAGGCCATAATGTATGCAAGGTGCACATGGGGCCATTTGCATGTCATTATGGCCCCATTTGCATGCAGGTGCTCCAATTCCCGACAACTTGCACCTGGCGCCCTGCCAGGCAGCAGCCGTCAGGGACCAACGCCCCCTGCAGCCGGCAATGTGCTCCACAGCCCGATCACAGGCTGCAGTAAACAAAGGAAAATCATAAATCCCTGGTGGTCCAGTGGACCTGCCCACCCGATTGCGGGCTAAGTACATAAATAAGATTCATCAATATCCCTGGTGGTCCAGTGGACCGCTGTCTGCCTGATCGCAGGCATTTGTAATAAAAACAGAAGAATTCTGTCCAGTATCCCTGGTGGTCCAGTGGACCGCTGTCTGCCCAATCGTGGGCATTTGTAATAAAAAAAAAACATATGTCCAATATCCCTGGTGGTCTAGCGGTACCCCCCTCCCTACCCACCCACTGAGCCCCACTGCCCCGCTCCCCCCTCGGTCAGCCGGAGGGTGGCAGCACCCCACCCACCTGCCGCCCCGTCGCCCACCAACTAACACCGTCGGTAGGGTTGTATGCCCATTGGTCCACAGCATGAGCCAATGGGCATGCAGGCCATACCGTACTACACATTCCAGATATGTGAATGGGATCTGGGCCTGGGAAGGGATAAGAAGGAAAAATGGCTGTCTCCTGTGAAGAACATATTTAACAAGCATTTGTCAATGCCGAATGTTGTCTTCCTGGCTTTAGCATTGGTAGTGCAGGAGTTAGAGAGATGTATAATAGGAATGGCAGTGAAGTACAGAACCAATGTCAACCCCACCCCACCCTGCAGAGACTGACAGGCATTGAGGTGTGCCTTTGGGTCATCGACCATAACGCTCATGCCATTTCACCTCACCCTACCCTGCAGACTCTGACAAGTGTTGCATTATGCCTTGGGGTCATTGGGCCTTATGCTCACCCCATTCAATAAGGAAGTACATTGAGATGGGCGCGGTAAAGGAAAATGGGGTGAAGTTTGGGGCCGGAGAGTCCAAGGCACACCTTGATGCCTGTGACTGGCTGTAGGGTGGCAGTGGGGATGGAATGGCATGAGCATTGCAGCCAACAATCAAAAGGCACACTCCTGACACCTGTCGGTCTCTACAGGGTGGGACACCATTGTGCGCCAGTTGTGCGAAAACACATTTTGGACAGTATATGAAAAATGACAGCTATACTGTTCATAAGGAAGTGTGAAAAAATGACAATGTTGAAAATCTGGAGTGAAAATATTAAAAATTCTCGAACTTACAAGCATTCATGCTCATAACACAGTCATTTTTTGGAATTTTTTAACCAAATTTGCAACATAGGCTTTTTGGGAGCCCACCTCATGAATAGTGATACTGTCATTTTGTTAGCCGGTCTTGAAAGGTGATTCCATGCAGTGACTGCGAAATCACCTTTTGGGACCAAATAACAACATAACAGTAACTGAGTTCATGAGGTGGGGGTCCCAAGAACCCCACATTGAAAATTTGGAGCCAAAAGTCACAAAAATGGCCAAGATATCCACCTAAGTTGAACCCCTCCCCCCTCATTTATGCTATTATACAGCTTACCGGCATTTCTTCAGTTCACGGTTGGCTTTGAAGAGTGCAGACATGTTCCCTCTCCACTGAAGATCATCGTGCCAGGCTCTGGAGGTAAGTATGTGGTGAGGAGGGGGGCAGGAAGGTGGGGTGCACAGAGGGTGGGCTCAGATTGGGGGAGGGGGCACAGGAGACAATGAGGGTCATTTTCTCTTTTTACAGGAAAAAAACAAACAAACAAAAAGTTACCGCAGGACATTTTGTTTTTTACAGGTGTGTTTTGGCACAATGGGGTTGGCTCCCAGTGTGCTACCTGTGTTTTTTTGTGAGGAGGACTGAAGTCGATGGGGATTGGGCCCCCCTTCAGCATACAAAATATGTCTGTGTTTGGGGGGGTGCATGATGCTGAGGGGGATTGGGCACCCCCTCAGCACACAAATGAAATAAATAGGGGGACATTACGCTGATGGGGACTGGACTCCCCCATTGGCAAATGAACTGGGGAGGGGGCATGCCAACCGGGGGATTGGGGGTCCCCGATGTTGGCTTTCAGGCGGGACTGTGAGAGGCAGATGGCGATAGCCACCGCCATGTTTATTGAAATGTTACACCAGGCAAGGCACATCCTGCAATGATGGGTCTCTCCCGCATTGCAGTGGCAAAATTGTTTCAAGTTGGTGGCTCACTTTTGCACTGCTGTCATAGACAGCATGCTATTTCATTGATGCCACAGAGCCCATCCCGAAAAAGCAGTGGCACCATTGGCCACAACACGACTGCACCTCCAAAACCTGCTATTCCAAGCTACCACAATATGTTGTTTGCGCTTGCACACAAGACAACATAAAAATGTATAGGAGGGGAAGGAATTGGAAAGCTGGGGCTAGCTGCCTGGGATTTCTTTTTGAGGGGGGTAAAAATCAGTGATGTGTGTGTCTGCATTTTCTGATTGATCTGGCAAGCTGGGCTAAGGATAAAAAAGAAAATGTTTGTCTCCTGGGAATCGGAAGAAAATATTTTAACAAAAAAAACAAATGTAAGGGGTGAATGGAATTGGCAAGCTGCGGCTAGGGGGAGAGTTCATCCATGTATCAAACCTGAACTGAACTCAAACTTTTAGATTTTCACCCAATCCGAACCAAAATTGAACCCTAAAAAAAAAAAAAAGATGGACCCGAACCAAATGTGAACCCAGACAATGTGAGACAAGGATAACCCACATGGAGGCAGCAGGGAGACACCTAACTCAAACTTGAAATGAAAAATTACGCAAAAGAAACTTGGACTGAACTGAACTCGAACCCAAACTTCTACTTATCAAATCGAACTGAACCAAACTCGAACTATACCCTGCTGAACCCTACCAAACCCAAAACAAACTAGAACCCTAGAAATCACGTGGAACCCTCCCTTTAGCTGGGGCCAGCTGCCTTGGATTTTACTGGTGAATTCAGTTAATTATGTGGTTGTGAAACATTATTCAGAACTAGTGTGCAGCACTGGTGGTGGGGGAGAGAGGGAACTGGCAAACTAGGGCTGGCAGTCTGGAATTTTTATTGGGGAATGAAGACTCAGTTATGTCTTGTGGACAAAATAAAAATACTCAAATGCTTAAGAAGGATGGAATCTGCCACCAAGATGGGCTGGTTGTCAACACTTGGGATTTTATTGAAGTAGTGGGTGAATGTGGAGAATAAAAATGTGTCCAGGGAGATGAATCAGCAAGCATGTCCTGGGCTGCAATTTTTTAAGATTATGTGAAAATCTATTCAAATGTCTAGAGGAGGAATGCAAAAAGTGAGCTAGTGCTGGGCTAAGATCTTACTGGAGAGAATGTGGAGATTATATTCAAAGGACTTTCAGCAGCATTTATTACATTTTAGATTGCCTTTTAAGTTTTGCCTTGTTTTATACTGCTGTTTGCCATTTCAGCTTGCTTTACTGTGTCACTTTATTTTGTACGTTTGAAATAATAGTGCATTTTAGTCACCGAGGAAGTGATGTTAAACAATAACAACAGAGAATACTGATGAAAGCCTGGTCTGAGCCACATTAAATTTATTTATTTATTTAAAAGTTGATAACTGGGAAAAACACCATGAACTGAAGCTCATTTCCAGATGTGACCGGGGGGAGGAGGGGGGGTTGGTACAGGAGTCAGACAAATACAACTGAAGTATAACAATAACAGAAACTATACATCACAGGTACTATGTGCAATAAATACAAACTAGAATATAAGATATTTTCAGTGGTTAAATGGAGCACTCCTTTTATTATTTCAAATGTAAAATTTTAAAGTCAACTTAAAATTAAGAGAAACGGGTATGGTTCAAGACAAAGGTGAGGGGCAATCTAAACTGGAATAAAAAAGATATAGGTCAAAATGTTTTCACTAAGCTGCACTGCTGCTTTTAATTAACAGAAGTAGTCTGCTCAAGCCTTTCAAAGTAGGGCCCAGCACAGTGAAACTGTGGAAATTCAGTTGCACATGTAAGCCTCCCAACAGTTATTGGGCTTACCTGAGCATTCCCGTCCCCACATCCTCAACCCGTTGGCCCAGGTCCTTGTGTCTCTAAGCCTCTGTCTGGCCTCTGCAGTGGCTTAGTTCAATTTGAGGCTGGAGGAGCTGAATTGCGGAACTGCCGACCTGCTTTGTGCACTTTGTGCGGTCAGGCGGTCTGCACATGCGTGATGTGTGCATCTTTTCTTCTTGCCACCACCGTGGCCAAAGTAATGCATTGCTGGTGCTCCCGGACCCCGTGTTCAGTAAAGTGGTGTCTGGACACCTGGAGGAGGCCTCAGAAAAGCCCCCAAAATATTTAGTTTAGCTGCTCTAATGAGCACTGGGCGTGGGGCATAAATATTAATGAGGCATCACACATATGAATAAGCAAGCCTGTCTGCTGCCTGGGTTGCTAAGGTTTCTGCAGCAGCAACAGGTGGGGTACTGGTTTAAAATGTTAAATGCTACAACCATGTAAAAGAGCAAGGGACTGTTACAAATCTGTGGGGCATAGGGGAAATAAAAATTTATATTTTGGCTGCACAAGGATACTAAAATGGAACATTGTATGGACTGCATTGGGACTGTTTTTACCAGAAGCCATGATTGCAGCCTTTGACCCCTGCACAGCCAATCAGGAGCCAAGGATTTACAGGACTTTTGCGTAAAAGACAGGGACTTTGCTTGGCACCCATTCTAAGGACCAATTGGGCATCAAGCTATCAAACTGAATATTAATTTGTCTGATTGGACAAGTGGGGCAACCAATGAGAGAGGGTGTTTCAGAGCTTATAAGAGGGGCTATTTTGTGGGAAAGGGGTGTGCTGGGAGGACTTGGAAGTGATCAGCCTGCGGTTGAGAGACTGCTGTGGGCTTGCTAGCCCTGCAGGTCTGTAGTTTGCCAAAAGGCCTCCCCTGGCCACAGTCTGGACAAGCTGTAGAGTGCCTGAAGAGAGACAGAGCCTCTGGAAATGACTGGACTGTGAGAGAGTTTTCCAGGGTCAGAATTGAACCTGCGCCTTGGTGAATTTGCATTAAAGTCTTTGGGGAGCTGTTGTTGAGATTGGAATCCTTGGTTGTGAAAAAGGGAATCTGTAGCTCAAGAAAGAGAGAGAAAGAGAGAGACTGCTGAGATTTGCTGCTAAAAAGTAGTGGGCTGTCCTGTAGTGCAGAAGGAGCCCTTGAGTGTAGCAGTTGATGAGCAGAGACTGTAAGGTTCAGAGGCTAAAGCCACAATTCAGCAGCTGGAGAGAAAAGTCTTTTGCAAAGTTGCATGTCCCCTCAGTGGGGTCAGAGCCTTAGAGACTGCTACTGTTGCAAGCCATAGAAATTGTGTGTACTGGGAAAGGAGACTGAACCAATTTCCCAGTTCCCGAGTTATTGCATCAAAATAAAGTGTGTGCCAATCAATAGTCTGGGGGACCACACGCCTGTTTAGTACCCAGACTGAAGGGGAGATCGGCAGTGAGGGAGAAAAGAGGCCTGCCAGGTGAAGACTGCATACAAAGGCCCCCGTGGGGATGAAGAGTGGAAAGGTCTGGCAGGTGAAGACCATCATCTTCATCCCTTCTTCAGTTGTCTACAACTGTGGCATGCCATTAACTATTCCAAAAACATGGTACCGTAAAAACAGATATCTGCAAAACCGACACGTGAACTTTCAGAACTGTAAGTACCCTGGGCTGTAGCTTTGGGGAGTTTGTTATTTAGCTAGCTAGCTAGTCAGAGAAATAAGGGGGATAATCCCTGGGCTGGACAGTGCTAGAATTTAAGCTGAGCCTAGGCAGAAAGTTATGGTTCTATCAGTTTAAAGTTGCTTGGCCCCAGTGCAAGTTCCCCAGCATCTTCTATACCAGCGGTGTGGTACCCACCCAAGGGACTCAATAGACTTTTGGGCAGCTGCCAAGGGGAAGCTGGGTGCACCTGTAGTTGGGAGGTGGGGATTGTGTGGGTTAAAAGTGTTGCTATTGTTGTTATGTTATTTTCCTCCTTTTTTCCCCCTCACCCAAAATAAAACTGTTTATTGTTAATGTTAAATTCTAGTACAGTTATTCATTGTAAAAGGTGGAAAGTGTTGTGTGGTGGGGAAGGTACTGTGGGGGCAGCTACTATAATTTCCTGGGGAGTGTTAAATGGTACCTCATTTCCAGGTATTCCCAATCACTACCCCAGGTGGAGGCACCAAGCGAACTTGCTGTTCCCATATCAAGGGTACTCCAGGAACCTGGGCCGGCCCCCTCGAGGTGTATCCAGTGTAGATACGAGGGCTCCAGAACCAGCCAAGGTGAGTCAAAAAACTGGCTGTTACACACAGGGGGCCAGATTCTAGAAGGGTGGTGCAAGTTGCCACTGAGCGTAACTTGCGCCACCCGCACCTTCGACATTGATCCTGCGCCTTATTCTAGTAGAGGCAGGGCAATCGCAGCTAAGTCCTGTGACTTGCGATATGAGGCCAGATATGTCGAACTGCTGGCATACCTGGTGAGCATGTCACAAGTCGCAACAGCAAGGCGGCACGGTCAACTCCCCCCACTCATGCCGCGACCCCTAGTTGCCAGCCAAAATGCGGCAGATACCCAGGTAGCCCTGGTAGTCTAGTACCCCCCCATACTGTACAATAATAAATAAATTGGTCCCGTATCCCTGGTAGTCTAGTAGCTCCCCCGAATGGTACAATAATGAATAAAGTGGTCCTGTATCCCTGGTAGTCTAGCGCCACCCCCGTACTGTACAATAATAAATAAATAGGTCCCGTATCCTTGGTAGTCTAGCGGCCCCTCTCACGTACTGTACAATAATAAATAAATAGGTCCCATATCCCTGGTAGTCTAGCACCCCCCCATACTGTACAATAATACATAAATAGGTTCCATATCCCTGGTAGTCTAGTGGTCCCCCCAATCACCATAACATGTAGTACACCCATTCCCTGGTAGTCCAGTGGCCCCCCCACCCAGCTGTGCCAGCACCCTCCAACCCATCCCCAGCTGGCGACTGGCACAGCCCTCCTCACACCACAACAGCCAGATGCCAACTGAGTCCAGTATCAGCACCTACTGAGAAGACACACTCAGATATTAATATCTGAACGCATCTTTACAGTACGCACTGATACTGGACTCAGTCGGTGGCTGGCCATGATGGTGAGAGGAGGGCTGTGCCTGTGGCTGGCTGGACAGGTGGGGGTGCTGCTGGGTGGGTGACACGGCTGGATGGGGTGGTGGGAGGCCACTGGACTACCAGGGAATGGGTGCATTATATGTTATGGTGATTGGGGGCGCTAGACTACCAGGGAGATGGGACCTATTTATTTATTATTTTACAGTACGAGGGGCCTCTAGACTATCAGGGATACTGGACTCATTTATTTATTATTGTACAATACAGGGGAGGCACTAGACTACCAGTGATATGGGACCTATTTCTTTATTATTGTACAGTACGGGGGTTGCTAGACTACCAGAGATATGAGACCACTTTATTTATTATTGTACAGTTCGGGTGGTCACTAGACTGCCAGGGCTGGCTTTTTGCCACATATGTGGCTGGTGACTCACGGTTCGGGGCATGGGTGGGGGATGGCAGCATGTTGGCATGCCTGCCGGTGGGTCTACAGGACCCCCGGGGGGGTGGCCATAGGTTACAACAGCTAAATGCTGGTGTAACTTACGACGCCGATTCTCCTCTGGGGGTTCTTGTAGAATCCCAATGTGGGGACTTTGTGGCTGCCCTTCTAGAATGGGGTGTAACTGCTGCCTAAACCCCCAGCACCATGTTGCAGGGGTTTATGCATAACAGTTATTGGATGGCAAGGGCCCGCGTATGTGTCACAGGCCACTTTGTAGAATCACTCTTGCAGCAACTGCTGGCGTAAGCTACTACATGCGCCATTCTACTTGGAGCAACTGCAATTACACCAGGTGTAACCCTTCTAGAATCTGGCCCAGGATGTCCGCAGCAGGAGAATGGAATAATTTACACCCACGATTTTACAGTAACAGTGAATTGGAACAGTATTACTCCTTCTCCACCCAGCTTGTTGCTGATGGGAGGTGGGGGAGCTTATTTAATTTGCAATATAAAAATGCCATAGCAGGTGAGATTTTAGTTTAAGCATGGTGAGAGAGAAAATGTGTAATGGGGGGGACTGACCAGACCAGCAAATCTAGTCAACTGTTGTGGTAGTCTTACAAGTAACAGTATCTGGGGCAAGGATTCCTGAATCGTGGCATAACTGGGGAGAACCCACTGGTCCAGAAGTAATCACCAGTATGGCATTTGCAACCCTCTACATACTAACATAGTAGTCAGGTGGGGTTTACGGTAATAGACACTTTACTTTTAGAGCAGTACCCTTAACCTAATGAGCAGTAGACAGTGATGCTCACAGAGCAAGCACGAGCACCGCACTTAATGCCATTGCTTGGTCTCACTGTTGTCCTGTTATGGCAGAAGGTTGATTGGGTCAATTATATTTTTTTGGGGGGGTGGCAATATAGCACACTAACTTTGCATATAAACCATCTCTATTAGGAAGCCAAGGAAAAGAGAGTCTGAGGAAAAAAAAATCACAAGCAACTTTTTGTAAAGACAATTTTTACTGCTTATAATACTGTGATATCCTTTGTTGTGAACCCCCCGTTTTTGAACTGCTCCTCCACCTATGAAAATCAGGTACAATTACAAGTTGAATTTTTGCAAGAGGGCTACAGCCAAACAAAGAAAGCTCAGACTACAGGTACAGCAGCTTTAGTGGATACAACAAACAGCAAAATAATAGTAATTATTACCTCACTAGTAGCACCAAAAAAATAGTAGGCAGAACATTTTGGTAATTTTTAAAAGTAACCCCTTATTATTTTTTTATTTCTGAAGTGTTTTTCTATGTGCTGATTAGATGGTTCTCTAATAATATTGGTTGTGATGTGAAAAGCAAGGCTTTACCTGGGAGCAAGAGTATCTAGCACTATTCATCCCATTACATCATCAGCATGTGACCTCACTCACTGTTACATCACAAGCCCTACTACCTGATTAACATGTGTCAGAAGTTACCAATCGAGCAGCAGGTGACTGGCTCATCTTGGTTACGTGTTCTGTTACAGTCAGTGAGCTCATGATGCTGAATTGTCCCACACATCACACCTAGTACTGTCAGGTAGAAAATCGTCCAATTAGCAAAACAGGAAAGAAAAAATATTTCAGAATTAAGAAGTGATTGCTGCATATTTCTGAAAGTCACTACTAATTTCAGGTGGTACACTAGAAACATAGAAACATAGAAGTTGACAACAGATAAGGACCGCAAGGCCTATCCAGTCTGCCCATTTCTTTTTCCACCTTATGAATGTGCTATCGGCCTTTGCTCTGTCAATGGCCTATCAATTCATACTCATCTGTATTGCTCCCTTATGCCTATCCCATGCCTGTCTGAAGCCCTGCACTGTATTCATCTCCACCAGTTCCTGAGGTAGGCCATTCCATGTATCCACCACTCTGTGAAAAATAACTTCCTCACATTACTCCTCAATCGGCCTGCCTCTAATCTCATGCTGTGTCCTCTTGTCCTGCTATTTCTAT
The DNA here is from genome assembly GCA_016271365.2 of Neoceratodus forsteri. Taxonomy (NCBI): domain Eukaryota; kingdom Metazoa; phylum Chordata; order Ceratodontiformes; family Ceratodontidae; genus Neoceratodus; species Neoceratodus forsteri. The sequence goes on from CM028130.1 coordinate 870,380,460, forward strand.
ATAATGTACTGTCTGCACTGAAATGTCTTGCTCTCATACACTGACTCATTATGTCTCTCCACTATGTACTTTAAATTTAAAGTCTTGCCATCACAGTATTATGCCTGTAACCATTGTCTACTTCTGCATGTATGTTTTCTCTCCATCCTTTGACATGGAACCTTTGTAAACGAGCAGCAATCGCTCAAAGGTATTTGTAATCCTAGAGTCAAATAAATAAATATGTTAGACTTTTTCACCTTTTTAATGTCCTTAAGGTATTTGAATGTTTCAATCATATCACCGCTCTCCCTCCTTTGCTCCCGGGAATACACATTGAGCTCTGTTAATCTGTCCTCATATGTTTTCTGATGCAGTCCCTGCTCCATTTTGGTTGCCTTTCTCTGGACTTTCTCAATTTGGTTAATGTCCTTGTAAAGGTGTGACCTCTAGTACTGCACACAGTTCTCCAGATGGGGCCTAACCAGTGTCTTGTAAAGAGGGATTACTACCTCCCTCTTACGACTTGTGGTACCCCTACTAATACATCCCAACATCCCCCTAGCCTTACCTACTGCTTTAGTGGTCTGCTTGGATGGTTTCAGGTCATCTGTGATGATGATGCCCAAGTCTCTTTCTTCCCCTGTGACTGCCAGCAACTCCGCTCCCAACCTATAGGTGGCTTCAGCGTTTCTCTTCCCTATGTGCATGATCTTGCACTTCTTTGCATTAAACCCTAGTTGCCACTCTTCTGACCATTTTGCCAGTTTATCCAGATCTCTTCTCATTCTTCCCACCCCATCTGGTTCATCTACTCTGTTGCAGATCTTGGTGTCATCTGTAAACAGACAAACCTTGCCCTCCAGTCCATCTGCAATGTCACTGATGAAGATATTGAAGAGGACTGGCCCCAGAACTAATCCCTGAGGTACCCCACTTGTGACTTGTATCTCTTCTGACTGTTTACTGTTTACCATCACTCCCTGTTTTCTGCCCGTCAACCAGTTTGCCACCCAGTTGACCAACTTCTGACCCACCCTGAGTCTACCCAGCTAATTAATCAATCTTCTATGTGGAACAGTATCAAAAGCTTTGCTGAAGTCAAGGTAGGCAACATCAACTGCTCAACTAGCTCTTTATAAACTAAGAACAAGTTTAATAAATTGGAAGGGAGGGAAAGTAGGGTGAAAAAACAATTTACAGTACAGTGCATTCTTAAATCATTAAATCTCTGGCGCTAACGGAGCAGTGCATTAAAACTGACAGCATGGAGAGCAACACAAACACCCCCAAAATAGAAGCTGACCCATAACCTGCTTGTCACTAGACAGGGTATGCGAAGTACTCAAGACAGACTTTTTTTTTTTAATTTATCTCTGGAGAACCTTGCAGAAATTGGCTTATAACTGAAAGCCTCTTGATGAAATCACAGTCCTGAAACCCAGAGCAAGGTATGATGGGTATGCAGATCCCCATGTGCACAGTAGGTAAACAATGCTTGCCAATCTGCTCTGCACACAGATTTACATACCCATTATACCTTGTGCTGGGTTTGCAGCTTTATTTATTTAGTTAGTTTTCGTTGACTAGGCAAGCACACTAGGCAATTAAATGCCATTGTTTTGCAAAGGTAATTAAATATTTAATCTTCTCTAAATATAAAACTACATAATAGTATAAATATCTTTGTGAAAACATTCATAAAGTAAGACAAGTATAACCCATATTTCGATAAGATGAAATATTTTATTACCTTTGCAAAATTGTTCCTCTTCCCTCCAACAGGGGACTATGTATTGCTGAAATTTATTGTTATGATGTATTATTGTTACTTCTTCTTATGGATATTGGTTGTACTTATTATGAGTATTTTTAAAGAAGGGGGAGGGGGTCACACTTTATTTCATAGTCTTGGTACTTTTTCCACATGCAACTACTGTATATTTATGTGCATACTACTTTAAGCACTCTGTCTAAACTGATGCTTACACTTGTGGCTGCCACTCCCTGATGACACCTCTGGGTGAAATGAGTAAGGGGGGGAAGGGCGGGGACAGGGAAATTGTTTAACCAGGAGAGGCACACTAAACTGAAACTTGTTTCCAGGTGCAACCTGGGAGCACAAGGAAGTTAAGTGACTTGCTCAGGGTCACACAGTATGCAAGTAGGGCTGCGGGATTCAAACCCAGGCCTCCAGGTTTGCAGCTCAGAGCCTTAAACCACTGCGCCATACTGCTGCCGTGTAGGTAGTGTTTTTTTTTTCCTGTGCTGCTGGTAAGAGGTCCTCTGCACACTTAGGAATACAATTATGTTGCTGTTTTTGCTAACTGTTTTGATTTGGTGTGTTTCTTTATGGTGGATTGGTGCTGGAGTTTATGCCTGAATTCATTTCACTATCCCCTGCTAGAGCAGTACGAAGTGAGGCTGTCCAACATAAGCATGTTAGTAACATTGATTTAGCCAGGCTCCTAGGGTGGCAAAGTCTAAATTTAATAAAGTGACTGAGTAGTAAGATGATCTGATTACTAAGTAGCAAGCCTGGCTCAGTAGGCCTATCACCAACAACAGTAAGATTTTAGAAGGTGAAGTCTTTGGATGTGGAGAAGGGAGGGAGTCTAAGAACGGTGGATGCTGGGAGGCAGACAAATGCAGCCTGCAATGAACGCTAACAAGATTGCAGAAATACTAACAAATAAATATATTATAAGTCCCAGGGGCAAAGACCTGTAGTGAAGCAAATTAAGCAACAGTGCAATAAGAAACAGCAAATGATGGAGCACCACTGATGCAGATGGAAACCCATGCCCCCCCAATGAGAAACAAATAGCGTTTAGGCCTCAGACTAAAGCACACTCATGTGTGCTACCCTGCTAAGGGAAAACTCCACCACAATAAATGAACACCCTAAATGTGACTCAGTAGGATTACAAATACAATAGTGGCCAGCTACTGTAACCCTAGAAGGAGCACCACAGAATATGCCAGATAACACAAATTGAAGACAATAAAATGAAACTAGGTAACTGGGCAAAGCAAGTGATAAGTCAAGGCAGGTAACTGCAAGTCAGTCACAAAGCAGCCAAACATTAAAGCCAAACACTGCACATTCCCTGCAGGCACTGAGTTATCACAAGGTGTAGTGCAAGTTATATATATATATATATATATATATATATATATATATATATATATATTTTTTTTTATTTAAATCTTGGATTAATACTTTTGAGTGACAGCTCTTTACATAGGTTCCATGTCAAAAGAGAAACATCATCAGAATAACAATTACAATAACAGGTACATTGCAAGTGTCACCAGGCCTGAATACATCTAGGTAGAGTACAGCAGAAGCCGTAGGTTCATTGAAACAAATACAGATTAAAATAGAGGTGGGACTAGACACATTGGGACAGTTAAAAGACAGAGATAAGGGGTTTTAAATAAATACACTCCAAACAGACAGTACAATTCATTTACACATCGGAGGCAGTGTACAAGGTATGCCTGAGTCAGGTAATAGCTAGCTTACTAAGGGCAGGAAGGTATAGCAGGTCAAACATGGAGGGGAGAGGTGGACGAGGGAAGAGGAAGGAGGTGGGTGAGAGGGAAGGATGTGGGAGGAAAGGGATAGGTGGGGAAAAGTGGGGGAGGGATAGCAGAGAGTAAGTGCTGATAGGGTGATGGTACAGTAGGGTAATGCGGGGTATAGTGTGAGACATGAGGCGCATGTATGGAGCAAGGAGGCAGTTTTAGTGGTAACAGTGACAGGTAGTCTCAGCAACTAGGCACTGTCACAGCAAATGTTTGAAGGAACCCAGCGTGGTTGTATTTAATATATCAGATTGTAGCGAATTGCTCCAGTGTGAGGCTCTGTGTGTGAAAGCACGCTGTCCTGGTGCAGTATGGCACCTTGGGGTTCTGAACATCTGGCTGGAGGAGTTTCTTGTAGCTCTCTGGTTTAACAGAAGATTCAGAAGGGCTTGAATGCCAGGTGGCATCATACCAAGCTCACTTTTTTAGCACTCAGTCAGAACAACCAATTAAAACAGTACAACCAGAGTACGTGCGTGTTTTGGAGAGATGCATAGGAACAAACAGACTATATGTTTATTTTCTCCTGACATCTTTTTTTGGATCATACATCCTACTGTTTTTGCAGACTGCCTCTCTGGTATGCAAGACCAAAGTTTGCTGTGCCAGCACAAACCTATTAATAGGTACTCGCTTCCAGGTTGCTTAAAATGTACAGACACAGAGGTCAATGGAGCACTCTCATATAAATGTGGACTCAAGGTCTCAACTATTACTTTAATCAGTAATGAAGATTAAAACAATTAGTATACTGTTTAGATCATTCTCCACGAAATGTATAAGTTACGCATAAATTGTGCTCAATGGTAACAACTTTAAACACTCTCTTGAGACAATTTGCCTCAAAATTCACATTGCACTGTTTCCCAGTATTACGTTATTACACAAATATCCAGCCAGCATTTGATTTATAAACACACTAGTGCACATAATAATTATTACATAAATTTTCAAGACAGTGCAAATTTGAGTTGCACAGCATCAGCTTTGCATTGCACACATACTTAAGCAACCGCACTATAAAAATATTCTGGATATTAGATCCTAAGTTAGCAGACAATAGGTGGGAGGCCACAGTAATTTGAGCTCTATAAAATATTTCACTTCTTCTTATTCCATCACACATGAATATCTGATAAAAATCACTTGTTCACTACACCTAAGGTGAATACATTAATGGGTTAGCATGCATCTTTGTTTTCTACCTCCAAACATTGAAATGATCTTCCCATTACTATCCGAGATGCTATGACTCATGAGATTTTTAAAACTAGCATTATTAACTTGCCAAGTCTGTATGTAACTGCTACTTTATGTCTTACATGGTAAGACTGTCTTTTACATTGCAAAGTGTTTTGTGATGTTTTTTTTACTTTCTATACCTGCATATTGCAAGTGAAAACTTATAGCGTTTAATTTTATTAGGTTTGTTATTTTCGGCAACCCTTTCATCAGTTCCAGGCCACAGCTGAAAAAGGGCCCTTGTCTCAGTGTGCTAACCCCATTAACAAATAAAATTAAAAAAAAAATCTTTATTGCACAGGTATTCAAGTTAGAGTTTATTTGTTTTGCACTATATCAGCCTAATAGTTTACATTTCTTTAGACCACAGTACTATGGATTTCAATCTGTTGTTTAACACTCATTATGCAGAAGTCAGAGAAGGGGTGTAGCAGTCTGACTTCTCACAAAAGAACCAAATAAAATACTCACAGAAAACAACAACCAGGATTTAAGGCTCAGAAGATCCTATAGGTTGACAGGTTATACTGAAATCACTAATGTGGTCACAAAACTCTGATGCAAATAGTTTGTTTTCTCTAAAGCTCTGTAGTTTTTATTTTTTTATTTCATTTACCTTAACCAGGTAAGCAGAGTGAACAATCACATGCCTATTTTCTGGTACAATCCTGGAGACTACAACACAAAAATACAGGAAAAACAAGTTACAGAAAGGATCAGAGCATACAAAAGGGAAAACCTAGCATACTACAAGAGAAATAGTTATTAAATAACCAGGAGAGCCAGAAAAAAACACCTATTCAGCAGCAATAGTACAATTGGGTATACAGCAGAGTTACAGTAAACAAACAAGTGACAAGATACACTGCACCAAAAGTAATTCTGAAGGTGTTTAAATATAATTGGCACAGTGGCCTTCCGCCGTACTTACTGCCTTTCAATATACTGTATATCTGAGGCTCAAATTCTGTAAGGAGATTGGGCAAAAGTCATCTGGTGTTTGTTTGTAATCTGTCTAGAGATGCACTATTTTGGCTGCAGACCAGCAAACTGAACTTTTTGCCTCCTCGATATGCTACTTCTCAATGTACTTAATGCTAGACATGACCATCCTGCTCATACCTCTGCCACAAGGGTGCCGGAAAGCAACACATTCTGTCTTCTGCACAACAGACAGTAAGGGTATGCCTGCCCTCCATTGGCCCACTAAGCAAAAGACTCGAAGTTGCCATCAAACCTGTCTCCCCATGTGGCAACGCAGCATGATGCCACCAAGCCACTGGCCAGCCACGGGCTTTCCTAGAGAGTTCCAGAGAGGTCAAAAATCTAAACAGCAGCATGAGCTAAAGGAGTTCCTTTTTTATATTCAGAATTGCTTTATTTAATTTGGATACATAAATGCAAATACAAATAAATTTGATAAGGAGATCTCATCTAAATGCTGGAGGTGTGGTAAGCCAGAGGCCAATCTCTTTCAACTGTCCTAAGGATGTGTAGGAATTGTCAAATTGTGGGACAAAGTGGTATAGGTCATAAATAATGTGGCATCTCTCAAAATAGATAAGAGACTTGAAGCTTCTATGTTACATTGTACTGCAAACCCTCATCTGAGCAAGTGTACCAAAAATGAACTCTTACTACTGCAATAGTTACAAAAAGGCTAATCTTATAGCACTGGACTAATAAAATCCCTCTGACATATGCAGTGTGGATAAATCACCTAAAGAATACAATTATCCTAGATAAAACAGTTAATTGAAATGCAGGGAAAAACAAGATATACAGGATAAGAATACAGGAAGTAGTGCATTTACTCTGTTTAATAAATGGCAACATTACTACAGTATCTGAAGTTACTTGATCATCACTACCAAAGGCACAATGCAGTAACAAGATTGTGTCCTTTCCATTATAGGAACTGTATCTCTGTATGTTGATGTCCTGTTCAACTGTATTGGTATCCCTCTTGGGTAAGGCTGGGTGTTTAGCTGCACTCAGGTTTTTGGTGGAGTGCTTGGATTAGAAGGATGTTTGCTGCTACTCGCTCCTGAGATTGAAGAGAAGCCTCAGGAAGTAGGGTTACACTGCCTGTTTTAACTTTACAACAGGTATGATACCGCTGCCTAAGAGCATATAACCTTTCCAGAAAATCTTACTGCAACTTTGTGCTGCTCTGCCTGTTCTCTCTTCTCTGTTTGCCCCCAGAAAGAAAGCTACAGTCAGTTGTCTGAGCTGGAGCTTGGGGCCTGCCAGAGAACCCGGGTAAGACTGCTAACTGAGTTTCCATGGTATACAGTTTATGTAATGAAGTCTGTGAGAATAGCAGTCTATGAGCAGCACCCCTAGTAGTGATGTTGAGATACCACAATAACACAGCCCTACAGTGTTGCAAAGGCACTCTCTGGTATAAGAAGCTGATAGTAATGTTAGGTCAAGGATACAGTTTAACTTCCCAGTTTTGGGGAATAGCTGAATGGTTAGCTTCTGTCTTGGGGACTCAGGGTCCCAGGTTTGATTCACAACAGTGGATCATGTTGATATCTGCCTGACACTAGGGCATGTGTATTAGCTTCTCCCTTAGTTTTAGGGTGTTCATTTTTTACATATGGTAAATTTCAGACTGCAGCTTAATCCATGGATCTCCAGTGTGTATTGAAAAGCCTATCTTTTGCTAGGGAGGAGTGTGATGGTGTCTGTAACACCCAGGCATTTTTTATTATCATTATTTCATTATCTATTTTCTCTGTAAAACAAGTAAGAAGGTTTGAGGTGTATGGGGAGAGTAGAAAATTGCATTTTCTAATGCCTCACACATACAGGAACAGGCTGGGGTGTGGCCAGCTGTGCTCTTTTGTTCTTAAAGACTTTTAGGTGTGGGGTAACAGCAAAAGGCTGAGCTCCTTTCATCTAAAAGAGGCTATAGTTTGAGTGTCAGCAAATGGCTGGCAAAGCTAGATGCACTTTGTGGTGGTAGATTCTATGTAGTACACAGGAAGTAAGGTCCAAATTCACACAACCAGCTCACACTGCTTCTGTTGTGGAGGAGGTCTCGCAGCTCAGAAGGAATACCCAGGGTGTGATATCAGAGAGACAACGCAGATGATGTGTGCAAAGGGGCTGACCTGCCATGGGTTTTTCTGGCTTGCTTTTGTCTTATGAAAATCATTCATATTTTGGGACTGGATCTTGCAACATCTTTGGTCAGTCTGCTGTGACTCAAGAGATCCCAGCTGAGGGTAGCTTCAACTAACTACTTCTACTTAGAATTTAGTCAGCTATAGTGAACATTATTCTATGTGATTTCTTGTCTTTTCATACATTTTTTTTTCCATTTCTGTAGTGTATTGTAGTCCCCTAATCTTTGAGTGTATAATTCTATACCATTTGTAAAGATTACCCCTATAGGGAGCTCTAGCTCCTTATGTAGATCTAGAAGACATCAAAGGGTTAACCTGTGGCACATTAGAAGTCTGGGTCAGCTGGTATTCACCAGAGTTCTAAAAGGGAGGAGCCAACTGGCAGTAGCCATAGAGCATCAGCCCATTGCTTTCAATGTAGACAGAGTGGGACACTTGGCCTTTTGTGCTAGACTCCCTCTTGAATTCCTATTCTAGACAGTGAAACCCAAAAAGAAACAGTGGGCTACCATTGCCAGAATCCCAGTGGGGGAGCCCTCCAAGATCCAGAAGAAGAGGCTGAGAGAGGGAACTTTACTATGAAAGAGGATGAGAGAATTGGAGACCACACTGTCAATTCAGAGGAGAACTAAATGTTTTCCTAACAAAGTGACTAATTCAGGTATACAGTGGTGCCCACCCTCCCTGCACCTAGGCAAGAGAGGGTTGAAAATAACCTGATGAGATAAATAATTTTTTTTTATTATACTTTTTCCTGCCACCGATCACCCAGTACCTCAGCCCAGTCAATAACCCTTGCGACTTCCACTCTCACATTGGTCACGACTCATTGATACCCCCTGGCTGCCCCCGGTGGTGGGGTTGTAGCACCAGCCCTAAGTGCCACATCCAATGAGATAGGTCATTAGCTGGCCTGAGGGCTAATTAAAGCCAAGGGTGGGCTTCATCAAGGGTGGTCAGCAGCACTTTTCTAGACTGCCCCAAGCAGGGACATGCAATGACATCCAGCATCTGCCCCACCCCTCTTACATGCTGGTACCAGTCACCTGTGGTTCCCCCAGCCTCCACCAGGGTTCCCTCAAACACCGGACACTCTACTCTTTCCTCCCCCCCCAGAGAAGGAGAGCAGTCTAGAGGATGCTCTATTCTTCTCCCCCAGCTGGCACTTTGACTCCCAGGGTTCATTCCCTAACCTGGGTCACCGGTGTTACAAGCAGAAATCCAACCACTGTGCTGGTGGACCAGCAAGCTGATGAGACAAACTTAACCAGAGACCCTCTGTCCATGGAGGTCATTGCTTGGGAAAGGGTGGGAAGCAGCACCTATGGCAGCTGCAAACCCTCAGGGGGATGTCTGCCTTTCCTTAACCTTTAAAATCTGTGGAAACTCATACTGATCCCCAGAAGCAGGGGCATAGCCAGAAATTGCAATTAATTTGAAAATGGATTCTCTACCTATGGGGGGGGTCAGTACTTGGGAGAGGGAGAGGGAGAGAATCAGCACCTGTAGCAGCCTTGGAACCACAGGGTACCTGCCTCTCCTTGCTGATGTAAATCATGAGGCCTCCCCCACTGGTTTCAGCTCTTCATGTCTGTTCAGTACAACTGTTGGAGCATTTTTAGGTCTAGGGATCTGTAGCTTGCTGTCATAAGCCCCCAAGGGACAGGCAGTCAGCAATTGCTACCAGCTCTAGAGATGGATGGATGGTGGAATTCCCTGGTCAACTGTTTTGAGCTATCTTCCCCTTTCTGTGTTCTGAAGTCTGGCAGAGTGGAAGTCTCTGAGACAAAATACATAAGGAAAGGTGATCCTTTGGATGACCCTCTGTGGGTCAGGATGAATGTCCCCAGCATTTAATGGAAGGTACGAGTAAAGTATCAGTCACATTTAGCACAACAGAACATGAGAAGTGTGCTTTGGAAAGAGAAAATAGGATCACTACATCATGCTATTTATAGAGATCTGACAGTTGTACCCCACTGGCTTGCTTGCTGGTCCTACATAAATTCTGGATTGCTGTATAGGAAACATTAAGAGGACTGGATGTTGTTATCCATGGTACAGCACCCCTGATTGTACCCCCACCTCGCAGACAACAACACATATGTAGGTACATGTACTAACCTTAGGCAGTGACACTTATTGTACAAGTTTGTCAGGATATGTGTTCTACTGTATTTTACTAATGCATATTATGCTTTACAAATGTGTTCTAGTCCTGGGAGATGCTTTCCATTATATTTTACTGTATAATCATAAGTTAGGCAACAGTACCATCTTTAGTGATTGTGCATCCACTGTAACTGCAAGTGACCCTGGACACTTTATAAGAGACCCCATTATTCAGCTATCTTTGCAAGCTAAGCAGCTTCTTATGTTATTTAGGACAGTTACTCAGGCCACCTGTTTTTGGCCAATTACACACATTTTATGTATCTTCTTTAGCTGTTTCTATAGTAATTATCAGGGTATAAGACCCCTTGCAGCACATAGCTTCTCTGAGACTAGAGACTGCAGCCTATGTAAGTAAGGAAACTGGAAGCTCTACCAGTGTATTCACTGTTGGTAGTAAGCCTGTATTATTATTATTATTTACCTGTACTAAATTACATTTATTACACATGCACTACTTGTCTGTTGTCTCTTCCTTTGTGCTGTTCCACAAAGAATCTGAGAAAGGTAATTTTATTACCAAGTTACAGTGTCAACAGATGTAAGGTGTACCATCCAATTTGACTTGCAAATTCATAAAGGAATTTGGATGAGGGAAAAATGTACAATATATGGGGCAAGAATGCTTATTTTGAGTTGATATGCTCATGAGCTGGGACAATAGGCACAAACTGAGGTGGAAATTGCACAGGGGTAAAAGAAGGTAAAAAAACTTCTTTAGGTACATAAGTGACAGATGGAAAAACGGGGGTTATTGTTAGACTAATAAGCAGTGAAGGGAAGAAGTTAGAAGAAGACAGAGAGAAGGCAGAGGTCTTAAATGAGTACTTTTGCTCTGTCTTTACAAAGGAGGAGCCTGCAAATGGGCACATCACTAAAGGAGTTAATAATTGCATGGGGGGGTAGACACAAGCACTTTCACAGGACAGAGGGTAAAGACTGAACTCAATAAACTAAAGATAGATAAAGCCATGGGGCCAGACAGCATTCACCCATGCATACTGAGAGAACTTAGGGATGAACTGGAAGCACCTCTAGCAGATCTTTTTAGCAGATCCCTGAGAGTGGGAATTGTTCCACAAGACTGGAAAAGAGCAATAGTGGTTCCCATACATAAAGGAGGGAGCAGGGAGGTGGCAGGTAACTACCGCCCTGTCAGTCTCACCTCAGTAGTAGGCAAGATGGTGGAAACCTTGCTAAAGGAAAAAAATGTAACTTTCCTGGAAGAGACTGGACAGCTTTACAGCAGGCAACATGGCTTCATGGCAGGAAGGTCCTGCCAGACTAATCTAATTGAGTTTTTGACTCAGTTACTAAGATAGTGAACTGGGGGAGCCATGGATGTTATCTACCTCAACTTTAACAAAGCCTTTGACTTGGCCCCACACAAAAGGCTACTAAATAAGCTCAAACATACAGGAGTGTGACAGGAAGTGGTATCATGGGTTAGGAGATGGCTTACAGGAACCAGTCGGTGATGGTCAACAGGGCAGCATAGGGTTTGATCAGCGGGATACCACATGGGTCCGTCCTGGGTCCTTCACTCTTCAATATTTTCATAAGTGATATAATTGAGGGGCTGGGCAGGACAGTGAGTCTGTTTGCAGATGACTTAAAGATCTGCAACAGAGTGGTCACTGCTCAGGGAGTGGAACAAATGAAAAGTGATCTGCTCAGCTATGAAAATGGTCCAACATGTGGCAATTAAAATTTAATGCAAAAAAATGCAAAGTGATGCATATGGGCAGGAGCAACCCAGGGACAGTCTACTATCTGGGAGGGGAGCAGCTAACAGCCACCAAATAGGAGCAGGATCTTGGGGTCATCATCTCCAATGACTTAAAAGTAGGCAGACAATGTGAAAATGCAGTGCAAAAAGCCAGTAAAATGCTGGGATGCATAGGAAGGGGCAACACAAGTAGAAAGAGGGAAGTGATCATGCCACTATACAAGTCCCTGGTAAGGCCCCACCTTGAGTACTGCATACAGTTCTGGGGGCCTCATCTCAGGAAGAACGTGGATAGACTAGAGACAGCACAGAGGAGGGCAACAAAAATGATACAAGGGCTCCATGAATTGCCACATGAAAGCAGATTACAGCAACTCAACATGTAGTCACTGGAGCAGCACAGAGACAGGGGCGACATGATAGAGACATTCAAATTCCTGAAGGGCATAAACAGAGTCCCTACCCAGGAACTCTTTCTGATCAATAGTTCCACAAGGACAAGTGGTCATGAAATGAAATTAAGGGGAGGAAGGTCCCGGGGTAACGTGCGTAAGTTCTTCTTTATGGAAAGGGTGGTGGCTCCATGGAAGAAGAAGAAGAAGAATCAGCATTTATATAGCACTTTTCATACATCCAAAGTGCTTTACAAGCAATGCTAGACTGGTAGTGAAGTGACTGAATGTGTGGTGGCAGCCATATCGCACATCATCACCCACACACAGCCTGGATAATTGTATGAACCGGTTTATGGGAAAGGGAATGTTGGCCAGGACACCGGAAATGTTCCCTACTCTTTGCAAAGAGTGCCCGGGGTTCTTTTACTTCCACCTGGACACCCACCAGGACGGGCAGAAGAGACCTCGGTTTAACATCTCATCCAAAGGATGGCACACCCCAGCAGTACAGCACCCCCCAATACTGCACTCAGATGCCAGCGATTTTTAGGTGCAAGTCCAATCCCAGTGTGGGAAGAGAACCCATGACCTTCTAGTCCAGAGGCGGATGTGCTACCAACTGAGCCACACTGACACCTATGGAATAGCCTACCTGCAGAAGTCATTGACTCCAAAACAGTAGGGCAATTCAAATCTGCTTGGGATAGGCATAAGGGGATTGTCTCTAAGAAATTCTATAGGGGGGGTAACACTCAGGGCAGACCAGATGGATCTTTGGTCCCCATCTGCCGTCACTTTCTATGTTTCCATGTAATAAATGGATCCAGTTCAGGCTGTACAATTTGTGAGAACCTTTGGTTATTGTTGATGGAGTCTGTTGTGTTGCTAACCCCTTGTCTACAGTCCTGCACTGCACAAGAGTGTTCAAGTGCCTAGGAGGTCATCCCAGTCCCAAAAGGTCAAGTACATGCAAGTTGGTGTTTGTATGTGAATGCACCCCTCCATTTTTATTCCATCAGTATACCCCTAAACATTGGGAGGGGGCTACATAAGTATCGTGGAGTATTAAACAATATTTTTATATGCTTCATGTACTCTGTGATTATGTTTTTAAAGGTATAGATGACCTTGATTAATTGGCAAGTCTGTGATCAATTTCCAAAGAGACATGCTACTACACTGTCCAAAGCAAAGTGTTCTCAACTGTGACTGAAGGGGAGGTCATTAGTCCTTTGAGAAAGATCACTATACTGTGTGACCAGTGGCTGTGGTGGGACTCTGACCTAAAGATATTTGGAGTGAGAGTCAAGCAGGGTGATGGCAGCATATCAAAGTAGCCTTTCAGGCATTTGAAGTGTCATGAGAACTGACTGCATGGTGCAGACAGAGTTCTGGGAAACCTGTCTATGATAGTGTCTTACACATATGACTGACCCCAAAGGTAGCTTTGGGCTTTTGAAAACATTACATTAGCATGAGACATGTTAATTTCGCCTTGGGAAAGAGGAATGCAAGAAGTTGGAAAGTATATAAAGCCCATGTATTTAGGCACAATTTAGCTTTTATGTCATATATTGTAGTAATGTATCCTCTGCTCTGCCTTTATGGCTAATAACATTTAACTGAAAACAGTATCTTTGGAATTTGGACTTTGATTATGACCCTCCATCAGTGGCATCATAATCACTTTTCAGCAACAGAATGCACTGTCACTAGGAATAGGAGGCACTTTTCTCCCAGAGGGATGTAAACCTATGGAACAACCTACCAGAGGAGACAGTAGGCAGGAAGACAGAACAGGCCTTCAAGGTAAACCAGGACAAATTTACTGCTTACCATAGGAATCATTGGATACTCTAGATAGTAGAAAAGATAGGGAACCCCTTTTGGTTAAAACATGATTGCACAGCATATTTATACCTAAATTTGAATCAGGGGTGGGCATAAAGAACTTATGGTCCTTTTGGAACTTAAATTACTCTGTTACCATGGTATGTCCCAATTAAGGATAATGAAATCACATGCAGACAACTAGCAAGAGTAAAACAGATGAGGGCCAAATGGTAAAGATCCTCCCTCCGTCCCAAACAATAATTCATTGTGTTTAGTTGTTGTTGATCAGGAATGGAGGGCTAGGCAAGTCTGTTTATTTTTAGCTGTGTCCCAGTGGCTGGAGAAAAAGCTGCAAACTGATATATTGAATCAGGCTAATATGTTGGTGGTATTTTTGGTGAATGGGGGAAGTCTGACCAGAACACTGGGAAAATCTCCCTTACTCTTGCTAGTAGGGGGAACCCTTGGCCGTCTGGCAAAATGGACGATCCTGGTGGTAGAGGAGAAGATGGATGTGCTAGAAGCAGGGGAGCAAGCCTCCGTCCCTGCTTCTTCTAACCCAGAGGCTAACATGGATGACAAAATGTAAACTGAATCAGCTGTGGACAACAGCAAATTGAATACAGAGCTGGTTCACCAAGATAAGGGTGAAGAGAAACAATATATTGCGCTGCAGCAATTTAAAGAGGAGGACAAAAAATTAACATTAGCTGTGGAAGAGATGAAAAAACATTTGCTAGTTTTGATGGTTGAGGAAGAGACAAAATACATACAACAAAAGAAGCAATTACCAGCAAAAATGCTACAAATGCCATCCACAAGCACCACTACTTGTTGGGAAACTGACAGCACTGTCAGACACCCGCAGTTGTTGTTGTACCCCAGAGCTGTCATGGCAGCATCAAAGCCTGTCAGCTCCCAGCTCCTGACACTTTGAAAACTACACCCCTGAACTACTCACAACTGAGCAACTTAGAGAAATGAATAAGGTGGCCTTACCTATTTATTTTATTTATTTATTTATTGAAAAGTTTCACCAGGAAAGGCACACTGAAGAATATAAAATTGCTCATCTCATGGAGTGTCCTGGGGGAATGGGAAACAGGAGTACATAGACATATCACAGAAAAACAGCATTAATGAAATACATGAGACATAGGTGAATGCTCCACAGGCCATAGTGAGATACAACAACATCAATTTACAAACAGGTAAATGTGTAATTGTTAAATGAAACAAGTTCATGTGGTACAATTGAGTTTTAACCAATAGGATGGCTTGACATGAAGAAAGTATTAGGAAGCACTTATCTTAACGGAGCAAAATACTGACGACGACTTATTTGCTATGTACATAAGTGCACACAACTTATATCCTTAATGGACAGAAAGGCAATTTATAGCAAACTAGATTTAGGCTATGCTTCATTAAGAGCTAAATACTAAAATGTCTCTGGGAGAGGAGAGTGTGAGGGGGGTTAAGAGCAGCTGCAGGTGGGATAGAGGAAATTTTTGAGGGAGGTCGAGATAGACCAAGGGGGAGGAGGAGTGCCTGATTTGAGATGGCAGAAAGTTCCATAATTTTGGAAATCTATGAGAAAAGGCAGACTGGCCTATAGAAGTGGATCGGTGTTGAACAGCCATGGTGCACGAGTCACAAGACTGGAGGGAAATGGGTGCTTGTGGGTGTGGGGCCATAGTAGCACATAGGTAAAAGGGGTAGGGAGTTAAACCAGAATTTTGAAGTGAATTTCATACAGTGAGCCAGACACCTATTAGCTAGAGAGGGAAAGCCAAGTGAGCGATAGAGGGAGAAGTGACCAAATAGAAAATCACTTTCTTAAAGATTCTGTACAAGTGGTTGCCCCAGTTTTAACCAAATTATTTAACTGGAGTTTGACGAAAGGTATTTTCCCTCATAACAGTCTATAAAAGAGGAAGAGGTACTTTTGAGCCCACAAATTATAGGCCCGTTGCTTTGCTGTCTGTGCTTTTTAAGGTGTTGGAAAGACTGGTGCAGGTACAGCTCAATAATTACTTGGAGAACTATTCAGTGCTGACAACATACCAGTCTAGTTTTCATAAAGGCTTCTCCACGGGCACCACACTCACTGACACGGTGGATATTATAGCTTCAAAACTGGAGGATGACCTGTCAATGGGTGCAGTGTTCATAAACTTATCCAAGGCCTTTGTTACGGCGGCCCATGGGCTACTGGGGGAGCTATTAGTTAAGATTGGATTAGCTAAGGAACTTTGCTATTGGTTTGTCTCTTATTTACATAATAGCACTCAACAAGTGTACATTGATGGTGAATTATCTGATAAAGCCCTGGTTCAAAGAGGGATGCCTCAAGGCTCCATTTTGGGGCCAACGTTATTTTTAATTTATATAAATCAGTTAGTTGACAGCAGAAAGTATTCAAATATATGTCTATATGCTGATGATACTCTTCTGATTGCTAGTGGAAAAACTCCTGAAATCATGGAAGCAAATTTACAGGCAGATGTTGGAGGGTTTTGCACATGATTATCTGATTCAGGACTGGTAGTTAATAGTAAGAAAACAAAACTTATGGTATTTCATAAAGGTGGAAAAAAAATAGGGAAAAGTAAACATGTAGTGACAATAAAAAACACCAAAAAAATGAAGTTTTAGCCCAGTTATCAGAATATAGCTACCTTGGGGTATGGATCGATGAAACTTTAAAGTTTGATTACCATGTAATTGATACAGTGTCAAAAGTAAATAAAAATTTGGGGGGTTAGACGGTCTGGTTTTTGTATGAATAAACATATGAGGGAAACTATAGTAAATCAACTTCTTCATCCCATTCTCGAATATGGAAACCACTTGTATGGCCTTGCAACAAAAAGTATGTTAAATAAAATCAGTACTTTGCATAATCGAATGGCAAGATTTATACTGAGGAAGGATTATTGAGTACACCACTGTGAACGCTATCAGGAACTTGGACGGCTTCCGCAAGATAGTAAAAGAAAGATAGCATGGGCAACACAGATTTATAAAGTTCTAAATTTAAACCAGCCAACATATCTTTTTGTTAAACTGGAAAAGAAAACATATCAGCAAAATCTATGATGCATCAATTTAAGAAATTTTATATTCTCAAAGTTTAAAAATAAATATAGTAGTATGTGGTTCCCTTTAATTTTAATTAAACTATGGAATTCTATAAAACCCATAACAAATAAAATTTACAAAGACACTAAATCCTTTTAACTGGTTTGAAGTTGGAACTAAGAGTTCGGTGTGGGTGCTATGCTTAGACATATTAGTCTGACTCATGGCATTCACAAACAAAACATAGTATTGTATAAACTAGAATTTTATATTGTACATTATGTTGTGCAATATGAATGCAGATGCTTAGGGAGTTATGTATTTTTTAAAACTGTACTATGTACTTTAATATGTCTTCTGTAGTACATTAAGTTTCATATTCTATTGTGAGTCTGTAGATGTACTGTATGTAAGTCATGTCTCTATATTATAATTATGCACCTTAATGTTATACAGTAGTGTATGTTTCTATGTGGCTGAAACTACATAATTACAGGGCCATCTTGTAAACAGGACTTTGTCCTCATTATGTGTTATATTGATTTCCTGTCTAAAAATAAAGGTTTTTTACTACTACTACTACTACTACTACTACAGTGGTGAGTGAGTGGAGGGGCATCCAGGGTGAAGTGACAGAAGGCATTAAAGAGGGTGTCCAATCTAGTTAGAGAAGATGGTGGTGCAGCACTATAGACCACATCACAGTAGTCAAATATGGGAAGTATCACTTTCTCAACTAGCTCATGCCTAGCCTGTAGGGGTAGGCAGCTTCAGTTTCTGTACATAATGCCTAGTTTGGGGTGCAGTGTTTTTCAGAATGAAGTCTATGTGTCCAGAAAAATTGAGGTGCTGGTCAAGCCAGACCCCAAGATACCTAAACGAGATAGTGTCCTCGAGGGTAGTACCATCTAGGGTGTGGAAAGAAGGCAGTTTAGGTAGCCTACAGAGTCTCTGCCTAGTGCCAAAGGTCATGGAGACTGTTTTCTTGCCATTTAAGAAAAGCTGATGGGAGCTTAGCCAGAGCTGAACTTGCTTGAAGTCCATCTGTAGTTTGGAAGCAACACCAGAGGGAGAGGTGCCAGACAAAAAAAAGGCTGTATTGTCAGCATACATACAGTGTGAATAGAGGAGGAGGTACAAACTGATGGGAGGTCATTTAGGAAAATGAAGAAAAGCAGAGGGCCAAGGACTGAACCTTGAGGCACACCTGTATTTATTGGGAAGGGGGGCTGGAATCACCAATTTTGACTGATTGGGACCTACCTAGTAGATAGGAGCAGAACCATCTACAGGCTGAGACAGACAAGCCAGCCGAGGCCAGGTTGCTTAGCAGGAGGGGGTGGGAGACAGTGTCAAAAGCCTTAGTGAGGTCAACAAAGATAGCTGAGGCTATTTGTCCATCATCCATATCTGTGAGTACAGAGTCAGTGAGCCTGTGGAGGGAGGTGGTGGTGGAGATTTTTTTCCTGAAACCAGATTGGTAAGGGGTGAAAAGGATAGAGTCAGAGAAGAAGGTGGAAAGCTGGGAAAGGACTAGGTGTTCCTGAAGCTTGGCCAGTATTGGGAGAAGGGATATGGGCCTGTAGCTTCCCTGGGAGGAGGGATCACCTCCCTTAGGTAGTGGGAGAACTACTGCATTTTTCCAGGAGAACCTGCTGTAACAGTGAAAACCCCACCCCTGAAGCATCAGCAAAACAGAAAGTATAATGCAGGATGAGATCTTAAATAAGACAGAACCCCAACCCCGCTCCCTAGTCACACATTGAATCATGTGCATAGAGCCTACTATATCTCCACTAACGCTAAATGTGAACAGCATGAAAACCTTTAGAAAGAGAATACCTACACTAGCGATATTGGAAACTATCCCTTGGAACATATTATTCCTATAGGCACTAGACTAAAAACATGATATGAAGTTAGTATGGTAAAAAAAAGTGTGGTCACATGGTTTGTCCTTTTAGTCTCAGGGACTGGATACATGTGATGGGGTAGGCATCTTCTTCCTGGGATACACATTTACCACACAGCAGCTAGTGGATATCATACTTGGACACGCATTGCTTCTGGATGTAACTTTTGGATACAATAACATCAGATTAATAAATGTATGTGTCCCACAATCAAAGTCTGCTAGAGTAAAGCCATTCCAAGAAGTGAGGCACTTTTTGCACACCAGCAAAATGGTGATATTAGGGGAGATTTCAACTGCAGCCTCATGCAGAGGGATAGAGGTGGCAAGACCACTGAAACATTCTGTGATACTACTTACTTACAAAAAGCACTAGCAGTAGTAAATTTCAAAGATGGATTTATGTCTCTCTATGAAAAACCTAGTGCCACCTTTTACAAAGGGCTTTTAGCTGCACAATTAGATTTCTTATTTTTCTCGCACCAGTTAAACATAGTGGAAGCAAAAACAGTAGCAAAAAAAACTTCCAACCATTTAGCTGCACACTGTAAAATCAGAACAGGACCTCAGCCCCATCCCCCACACTCCAGACTATGGAGCTTGAATGCTAAATTACCGAGCAGCCCAGAAGTCACAAGGCAGTTGAATTAATTTGTTTTTTGCACGCTGGTCTGTTCTAAGCGCACATGATGATTTGGGGACTTGGTGGAGGATTCCAGATCTGCATTTAAACAGTTCTTTTTTTTTCAAAGAGAAGCAAAAAGATTAAGAATAGAAAAACATTTCCTCTATTTATATATCAGAAGTTGTCTACATAAACTAATCTCTAGAATGCGTGAAACAGACATATATCTGATTGTTCAAATCAATAATGTTAGATAAACAATTCAGCAATATCAGTATAATAGGGTACCCTCACTTGCCCAAGAAGCTAAATTTGGAATGCAACGGAGAAATCAAGCACTAGATTACTTCAAAGTTTGCAAAAAGAGAGTAGAAAATAGTATTATGCCAGAACTTTGCAAGGATGAAGGTGAGTACCCTACATCAGATATGAAAAATATAATGAATATAGTCTGTGACTATGTTTTGAAGAATTTTGGAACAGCTGGCTCCCCAGTCCTTGCTTCATCTCATTTAAGGGATTTAAGAATACCAGCTGTTCCCCATAGCTTGCTGCAAAATCTGGTAGCACCAATACTCTTAGTAGAAGTAGAAATGGCTATTAAGAGTTTGGACAATAACACAGCACCAGAGTTAAATGGACTACTGTCTAAATTTTATAAAATTTACATAGGTCTTTTGGCACCTACCTTACAAGTCATCTTTAACCAGAGTTCAGTTATGGGAAATTTACTTCACTCCATGAACCCAGCAATATTAATCTTTTCACATAAGAAAGGTGAAAAAACACAACTTAAAAACTGGAGATCATTATGTCTCCTGAATACAGACATTACCATTTTGTCTAAAATTCTTGCAACCAGACTAGCCAAAGTGTTGACACTTTTTAATCTCACCATTACAAAGTTGTGCAGTTCCAAACAGAAGAATACAAGACAATTTGTTTGTCTTCTGGGAAATAATGGAACAAGGTTGGAAAGGTTCTTGTTCTGGGTTTTTGATCTCACTACACAAAGTAAAAGTGCACAACAGAGTCATCCAAGCATGCCTTTTCAACATCTTAAAGTTATATGGCACACCAGACCATTTCATACCATGGATAGCATTATTATATAGATATGCTGAAATATTACCCTATGTAAACTCCTGGATAAGACCAGCAATTGCAGTAAAAGGGGAAGTGAAACAAGGCTGTCCCATAAGCCCCATTCTATATATCTTTACCCTAGATCCACTGCTTCATCTCTTTCAAAATGACCTGAATATACAGGGCATGTCACTCCAGATTCTAGAGAAATAAAAGCATTGGCATACGCTGATGATGTATATATAGTACCTAATAGTTAAGCCTCATGTGTAGGCAGCACAGAGGATAATATGTGATTTTTCCAAAATATCTAGTTCAAGAATAAACTATAACAAAGTATTGCAATACCAATTGTTTCCCCGGATTGACTGTAAGACAAGAACGTACATAGACTGCAGGAGTTGATTTTACAAAGAGTCCACTGAAGATCTTAGGAATTAAGTTTAACTGTGAAAATACAGCACTGACAAAGTGTTCAGACTACGTAAAAACTGCAAAACAGAAATTGAAGATATAGAAAAATAGAAATCTGTCAAAACAAAAAAGATCCTATCTAGTAAAAACTTTATTGTTACCGTGTTTCACCTATTTGAGTTACATATTCCTGCCACCTGTAGAAACTAAGACTAAACTTTTTAGTTTATTTTTTCAGGACCTGTAGGGCTCAAGGTTCAATCTCATCAAAAGAAGGACCACTTATAGGATCATCAATAAAGGTGGAGTCAACATGATAAACACCCTGTCATTTTTTCATAGTATATTTTTGTCATATACTGAACAGTAATTTCTCCCCTGTTTTGAAAAGCTTAGAAATACCCTGGGTCCCCATGCTTGAGGACTGGAAAGTCCCTATGTTTCAGGACTGGAAAGAACAGAAATTAACAGTGTGGATAAATAATACAGACATGTATTACCATGCTATTTGGAACCCACACTTAGAAAACTACAGAAATGGTGCTTCTCAGTACAGGATGTCAACTCTAAGACCAGGAAGGAGTTATACAATAGCCAATACAGAAACTTTGGCACCACCCACTGCCAATGGACTGCAACAAAACAAATCGATAACTACAAATTAGAAAGGTTTTAGTCAAAATGTGTGTGGAGACCTCCTACAGGATCAGAAACTACCAGTGAGATCCCAAGGAATTTGAAATTCCTTGGGGTCTCACTGGTGGTGTCTGATCCTGGTAAGAGGTCTCCGCACACATTTTGAAAAATACTTTTGTAATTTGGAGTTATCAGTTTGTTCAGTTGTGGTCCACTGGTGGTTGGTGGTACTAGAATTTCTGTACTGGCTATATTTATTTCTCTTATTGCACATCTAGCCATGGGGCAGTCTTGTTTTGTGATACAGGAGTTATACAATACCATAATGGACAGGGACTGTCCCCCCAGTGTAAATTAAAATCTTCCCTACTGATTAGATTTCCATAGCCTTGGCTCCGATAACTAATGACAGAATCCCTGGATATATGTGGGATATTACATAGGTAAGCCTACATGGCAAAATATCAGAGAAAAATTATTTTAAACAAAAAAGAGGAGAAGGAATGTCCAAAGAAAGAATGCCAGGGGTCTCTCAAGACTCAGGAATACTTTTTGTTTAAATGTCCTTGTAGCAGGGACTTTTGGGGAATCATTAGTAGAGAATGGCATGAACCTTTGCTTACAACGGTCACTTATCAAATAATAGTGCTTGGAATATATCCTAAAGACTGGGGGGAATACCATAAAGACACTTTGCATGTGTGTTTTGCAACCTGCAACTATTATTAATGGCAGGCAAGATATGCCCTAATGCTGCAGCAAAAGTACAGTGGCGTGAAAAAGTATTTGCCCCCTTCCTGATTTTCTCTATTATTGCATATTTGTCACACTGGATGTTTTCAGGTCTTTAGAGAAAATGTAATATTAGATAAAGGGAACCTGAGTGAACAAATAACACTTGTTTTTTTTTTTTAATTTCACTTATTTAATGAAAAAAAGTTAACCAACACCAACTGGCACTGTGTGAAAAAGTAATTGCCCCTTACATAATAACTGGTTATGCCACATTTAGCTGCAATGACTGCAACCAAACACTTCCTATAATTCAATATCAGTCTTTCACATCGCTGTGGAGGAATTTTAACCCACTCTTCCTCATAGAACTGCTTTAATTCAGTAACATTTGGTAGGTTTTCGAGCATGAACTGCTCGCTTCAGGTCCTGCCACAGCATCTCTATTGGATTTAAGTCTGGACTTTGACTAGGCCACTCAAAACTTTAATTTTACTTCTTTTTAGCCATTCTGATGTGGACTTGCTTTTGTGTTTTGGATCATTGTCTTGCTGCATGACCAACTACGCTTCAGCTTCAGCTGACGGAAGGATGACTGGACATTCTCCTTAAGAATTTTCGGTCAGAGCAGAATTCATGGTTCCTTTAATTATGGCAAGTCATCCAGGTCCTTAGGCAGAAAGCATCCCACACCATCACACTACCACCACCATGTTTGACTGTTGGTATGGTGTTCTTACTGTGGAATGCTGTGTTTGCTACAGCGAGACATTATGGGATCCATGTTGTCCAAAAGTTCCACTTTGGACTCATCTGTCCATAGAACATTTTCCCAAAAGGCTTGTGGATCATCCAGGTGCTTCTTGGCAAATGAGAGATGAGCATTTATGTTCTTCTTGGTTAGCAGTGGTTTCGCCTTGCTACTCTCACATGAAGCCCATTTTGCCCAGTCTCTTTCTGATTGTGGAGTCATGAACACTGACCTTAGCTGAGGCAAGAAAGCCTGCAGTTCTTTGGATGTTGTTTAGGATCCTTTGAGACTTCTTGGATGATTTTACACTGCGCCCTTGAGTAATTTTGGCAGGCCACCCACTCCTGGAAGGTTCACTACTGTTCCAAGTGTTCTCCATTTGGAGATTATGGCTCTCACTGTGGTTCGATGGAGTCCCAGAGCCTTAGAAATAGCTTTGTAACCCTTTCCAGACTGATGAGGGCAACAAATTTTTTTCTGATCTTTTCAGGAACTTCCTTTGATCATGGCATAATGTGCTTGTTGAATCTTTGTGCTGGCAGCGTGACTCTGCGGTGAGGGCCAAAATAAGTGAGGTTTATATTGAGCAGGGCTGGCTGTAATCAAGCCTGGCTGTGTTCAATCAGCTGACTCTAATTATCCCTTTAATTGGGTTGATTTAACTAGGGGCAATTACTTTTCACACAGTGCCAGTTGGTGTTGGTTAACTTTTTCATTAAATAAATGAAATAAATAAAAAAAAAAAGTGTTATTTGTTCACTTAGGTTCCCTTTATCTAATATTATATTTTGTCTAAAGACCTGAAAACATCCAGTGTGACAAATATGCAATAATAGAGAAAATCAGGAAGGGGGCAAATACTTTTTCACGCCACTGTATATTCCTATGTAGATTACTGTAAAAATGACTCAGATTTGTCTACAGAAGATATACTGGTGAAAAATAGTCAAAGGGCCCCAAGCAAAAGAAAAAAAAGCCATGGAAGCATTTTCCTGGATTGCACAAGACTGAGATATACAGTATATTAAGGTAGGAAGTCAAGTCAGGAGGAGAATTTTATAACTGTCTTTCATATCTTTGCTATCAGTGTCAGTGGCTTAGTAGGTGGCACACTCACTTCTGGGGTTGGATGATCAGATAATTGTGGGTTCTAGCCCCACACCAGGCACTTGGGTAATACCCATAACTGACACTGTATTGCAGTATGAGGGGGTGCTGCACCAGTGAGGTGCCATCCTTTGAATGAGACATTAAAATGAGGTCCCTTTTGCCCATCTCTGATCACTGTCTAGGTGGAAGTAAAAGACCCCATGGAATTTACCAACAAAGAGCAGGGGAGTCTCACTGGTGTCCTGGCCAACATTCCATCTGTCAATAAAACAAGTCCATGCACCCCTCCCCCGGGTGCACCTAGAAACAAGCTATATTAGCTGAGTGTGCCTTTCCTGGTCAAATAATGCAAATAAATAAAAAAAAAAACAAATGGAAGACTGTGGCTCAAGCTTTTCTCCATTTTGTCCAAGCTCTGTCAGGACATGGGATTCCCCAAGTGTAGGCAGACACTTCCTGATTGAATTTCTGCTTGGGTGGTAAATGGGCTGCAGCGTATAACCCCACAGGGAGAAGCAGACATTAGGAGCCACCATAAACAGGGACCAGGAAACCAGGACTGTGTCAGCAAGGGTGCCAACCAATCAGGAGGCAGAAACCCTCTGGCATCAATCCACAAAGCAGGCAGGAGCTTTAAATAACAGCCACTGCTCTGCCAGTACCTCAGACTGCAGCACAAGCTCTTCTTCATTTCATCCAAGCTCAGTAAGGACAAAGGATTTCCCCAAGTGTTGGCAGACACTTCCTGATTGAATTTCAGCATGGGTGGTAAACAGACTCCAGTTTACAGGCCCATTGGGAGAAGCAGACATTAGGAGCCACCATAAACAGGGACCGGTCTAATAGTACTCCCCTTCCACCCTCCCTCCTCTCACCCACCTGAGTGTTGCCCAATATATTAGGGACTGCAGCTGAGTGACAGTAGGGACTTTTTGTTAGAACAGGAAGAGGTGATCAGCTAAGTTCCGACTGCAATAAGAAAAAAAAAGGACTTCCTGTGATACAGGCCAGGACACTTGGCTGAGTCTCACCTGCAGAAAAGGGACTAATTTGTGGGAGAGAAAGGAACCAGGTCCTCCAGTGTCCACCCAAGGGAGCTGAGCACATGATAAGCTAAACAATTAAACTATAAGGATCTAAGAGCAGAGACAACTCTCAGGGGAAACAGTATATCCCAACCCAGGGGAAGAAGTAATATCCTACAAGTAGGTATGGATAGTGTTGGTTGCCATGGGTATGAGGTACTCATCCACAGAGGTATTCTCTAGAGAATAGGGCATTGCCCCATATGCAGGATTCTAAATTATCTAAGACTGCAGCTGAATGCTGCATGGGAAAAAATATCCCAGCTGCAGTACCTGCTGTACAGGAACAGGACTTCACATCCCCAAAATCCCCGCCTTCAGATCCTGCCTAGAAGACCACTCCCTCAGAGGCAAACAAGTCCAGGAAAATGGAAGGTGGTAAAGAGGAAGGGTGGTAAAATAGGCAGAAGAAACCAGTTAAACTTGATCCATGCAAACCCATCCCTACTGCAAACCATTTTGCACCTCTCACTGAGGAAAAGGATCACAGCAACAAGAGGAAATACAACAAGCCAGGTGAGGGGACAGGATGGTACCCAGAGAGGACAAACAGTGGCAACAGAGCAAAAGGCAAAACAGTACTCATAGTGGGAGACTCCATGATAAGGGGAGTGGAGACCCATCTAAATGACTGTGCACAAACAAAGGTGCTAGTCAGTGCCTCCCGGGTGCTTCAGCAAAACATGACACTGATTGCATCAGGAGGATGGGGAGAAAGAAGAGGATGGCCTTAAAATCTTGGTACACCTTGGGACGAATGACCTGGTGAGTCAGTCGGTAGAGGAAGCCAAATGGAACCTAATTAAACCAGGAGACTGACTGGTCACTCAAATGATCTCCCTGGCTTTCTACAAGGTTTTTCTAGTGTGGGGCAAAGGCAGTAGCACAGAAAAGATCAGAAGCAAAGAAATCGAAGAGTTCAACAAGCGGTTACAGAGCTGGTGTCAAGCAAAAGGCTATCACTTTGTTGGTGTGTGGGGAGACTTCTGGAAGTGGAAGTTCTTCAAACATGGTGGACTGCACCTAACAAAGGAAGGAGTATGAGCACTGGAGCAAACATTTGACATCAGCATTGCATGTTTAAACTAGGGGAGGGTAAGCGTAAGGCAAAGGACCTTATCAAGGACATCTTAGAAGATAGGAATTTATACACAAATCAGAACAGAATGCATGTATACCAAAATATCCGGGGCCCATTTTTGAGCTCCAGTTACTGTAAGTTACTTCCTTCCAGCTCTCTACCAGTATTACTTTCCCCCTCTCACCCTAGGTTATTTCCCATTCCCTTGGGTGCCCTGAGGTAGGTAAGGTGCCTGTCCCCTCCCAACCCCTTATTCTAGAGGTCTGGCACCCTGGCCTTCCACAATTCCATCCCTCACTAGATTTATCAGTGACAGACTTTTGACCATGAAGTGCAGGGTTAACAGAATGTTTCCACCCCTTATTCTACAGACCTTGTATGGTCACAGATTTAGTGCTTATTCATTTTGTGCATGAGTTACATGGTAATTTCAATTTAAATAGGATGTGAATGTGTACCCTTTATGTCTTCTTGTTATGATTAGTGCTACTTTGTTAGAAGGTGTTTCATAGCCTGTTCATCCAAGGGAGAAATCCCAGCCAGGAAGTTTACTGTATTATGGCTAAGTTATATACCTGCACTGTTTTAAAAAGAAAATCCAATAAACTTTAAATTACAAAAACCAAAGAAGATAGGAACTTAGCTGTAACTCCCCCCCAAAACAGGAAATAATCACAGAAAACAAAGGAGGACTAGAAGGAACACAAAGAGAGGTCAACCTACCCAACTGGAAACAGAGCAGAGTAGTATGACTTCTGGGAAGGGACTAGAGGAAAAGCACAAGGTTAAGGGAGGAAAAGTAAAAAGGAGAGGTACCAAAATGTGGAAGGCCATGTCCATGAATACCCGCAGCCAGGCAAATAAAATCTCATACCTAATAGTCTTGATGTCAGAGGCAGACCTGGGCATTGTTGCTATTTCCAAGACATGGTATACAGGGAACCATGACTGGGACATAGCTGTGCCAGGATACACTCTATTCCAGAAGGATAGGGTAGGAAAAAAGGAAGGAGGAGTGGTTATCTATGTTAGGGAGGGAATTAAAGCTACAGTGGTACAGGGAATGCAGGAGGAAGCGGAGGCACTGTGGGTCATGCTGGAGACAGGGAATGGTACCGATATTCAAGCAGGCATGATCTACAGACCTCCAGCACAGGTTGGGGGGAGTTGGATAGGGTGCTAGTGGAAATCTTCCATGAAATGGCAGCAAGGGGGAAATACTGCTGATGGCAGACTTCAGTTTCCTGGATATCAATTGGATCACGCATACTGCAGCCACTGCAAGGAGCAGAGACATCCTGGAAGCTCTGCAGGGGGAGGGACTCAGAAAGGTGGTGGTAGAACACACCTGTAAGGGAGTAACATTGAATCTGGTGCTCACCAACAGGGACAGAGTTGTAGATGTGGAAGTGGGTAGTCACCTGTGGTCCAGTGATCACCGTACAATGTGTTTTAATGTGAGAACTGTGTAGGAGTCCAGCCACAGAAAGGCAAGGATCCTGGATTTCAGATGGGTTGATTTTGCAAAATTGGGGGTATATCTGAAGAAAGCCCTAGGGGGAAGGGTGGGAATGGGGGAAGTGGAGGATCAATGGGCACATCTTAAGGGAGCCATAACTGAAACCATAAGCCTTTGCATTAGGCAAATAAGTAAAACAAAGAGAAAGAAAAAACACTCTAGTTCTCAAAAGAAGTAGCTGTGAGGGTGAGGGAAAAAAGGTTAGCATTCAGAAAATACAAAGAAACACAGAGGGAGGAAGACAGAAGACTGTATCAGGAAAAACTGAAGGAGGTGGGGAAAGCAGCTGGAAGGGCCAAGGCACAGACAGAGGACAGAATAACCCAGGCAATTAAAAAAGGTGACACAACCTTTTTTTAGATACATTAGAGAGGAGAAACTAAATACTGCAATTTTATTATTTTAAAAAAACAACGTTCTGAATAGGAGAGCTACAGAGGCTCCTAGGGACAGTCTCTGGACTACTGGAGGACCTCTGGTGAGAGGTAAATCTTTTGGGCTGGTTGCCATGCTAAAGAACAAGGGAGTGTGTTCCTTGGGGAATGCTTGCCTGCCTTCTCAGTTAGCCCTAGAGCGTTGCGGGTGGAGGAGATGCCATTCATGAGTAAAGGCACCCCCTAAACTAACCACTGCTAGTGGCTGGGTAGCAAGGGTAGTTCACCCTATAGAAAAGTCCACTGCAAGAGGTGGCAGATATTTATTATTTTATTGGTTTATTACTTTTCTGAAAATTGGCAGTAAACTACTTGCTAACAGGAAGTGACACCCTGTACTTCCTGTGAGGGACAGTTAAATAGCACACCTCACATGAGCGGTAGCAAGCGTGAGTGGGGCGAGCACACGGTGAACAGCGCGGAGATGTGCGCAGAGACACACACGTCTGTGCATGTCTGCTGTGTCCGCTGTGGATGCCAGGAGCAGGAATCAAGACTCTGTTAACAGAACTATAGGAGCATATATTAAACAGTCAAACTGACAAGTTAACGTGAGTAACTGTTTAAGTTATCTAAAATGGCACAAGGAAAGGGTAAAATGGCAAAAATACAAAAACAATGTATACAGAGTAAAATGTATATGGAAGGGGCAAAAGCTCTAGATTTTAGTTGTAATAATTGCTTATTGGTAGCAACTTTGCAAAAAGAAATTCAGATATTGATGGGAAGGTTGGAAGTAAAAAAAGGAAATAGGAGAACTGGAGGAATTTATTGATACAATATCTAACAGTCTTATGATACAAACTAAGAACATTGTTACCAGTACCCCAGGCAATATTTTAGAGAGTAGCAAAACATACACACATAAGAAAAGAAGCTTAATTAAAAACAGGCTATCAATGAGAGAAAAAATGGGAAACCTAAAAGTAAAAAGGGGAGAAAAAAACAAAATGGGTCCCTTCAGTTAAGCAACAGATTTGAAATACTAGATAATATAATGGGAGAAGAATTGGAAAATGGAGAGCAATTAGAAGGAGAAGCTCCAAATAAATCTGTAAATCAAGAAATTAACTTTGAAGACCCTAGAAATGCAAATAAGGAACCACAAGTAGACACTGAGCAAACATCAGGTTTAAGTGATAAAAAAAAAAATGAAGGATATTCTGGTTATTGGCGATACTATTACCAGAGGAACAGATGAGATGGTGTGTAAAAATAGAAAAATGTATACAACAGTGAGTATATTACCTGGTGTTAGGATCATGGACTTGGACAGATTAGGACAGATTTGAAAAGTTTAATGGAAAATGCATATGAACCCCTAGTTATATTACATGTAGGAGTAAATGACATAGGTAGGACCAAACTAGAAATCATGCAGGAAGCATTTAAGAATATAATAAGGCGTATTCAAGAAAAAGGTGGTGAGCTAATAGTTTCGAGGGTTCTACCAACATATGGTTTGTATGAGTATAAAAATCTAGAAATTAAGCAAGTAAATAATTAGTTGCATTCCCTTTACATACAAAGAAATATAGGGTTTATGGATAATTCAAATACATTCCAAAGTAAAACATTGTATAAATATGATGGGCTGCACTTAAATGGAGCAGGCATTAGGGTCCTGGGACACAAGTTAAATAAGGTGATCCAGTTTCATTTAAACTGGAAACAGAGGAGCAGGATTCTAAACCCTTAAGAAAAGAGAATGCAAATAGTTTTTGAAAATACCAAGTATGAAAACTGGAATCTGGTGTTGTTAAATGCAAGAAGTCTAGCATACAAAATTGATGAATTTCAGGATCTGTTGGAATCAAAAAATATAGATATTGCATTTATAACAGAAACCTGGTGGGACCAACTTGATTGTTGTGAAAAGAACATTACAGGTTACCAACTATTTGCTGCATCTAGAACTCATAAAAGAGGGGGTGGAGTAGCTCTTGATATCAGGGACTCTATTAAATGTGAACAAGAGTCAGTGCTCTTAGGAAATGTGGAAATGGTATGGGTTAAAATAATACATAAAATAAAAACAAGATTGGGATTGATTTATAGACCTCCATCCTTAGCTAAACAGGATAATGACTGTTTGTTTGAATCTATATCCAGCCTGGATCCTACAGATGGTACTATAATAGTGGGAGATTTTAATTTACCAAATATTGACTGGGTTAAATTAAAAGGTCAATCAAATGTGGAATAGAAATTCCTGGAAATTATGGACCAAATCAGTGTTGAACAGAAAGTCCTACAGCCAACTAGAGGGGAAAACACTTTAGACCTGGTTCTAACAAACATGGGTAACAAAATAAATAATATATCCATAGATAGTCCACTGGGTAGTAGTGATCATTATACAGTGTCTTTTTAAATGGACAGGAGAATTAAATACAAAAAATCGGTATAACCACTACACAAAAATTAAATTTCAATGCAGCAGATTTTGGGGGTTTAAATGTTGAAATGGCAGCTTGGGATTGGCAAGCTAACTTTTCAAATCAGTCGGCTGAAAATATGTGGGTCACATTAAATGATAAAATACTGGATATGGTGCAAAAAGTTTATACCTAGCACACGTAAGGTTGAAAGCCTGAAAAGAAACAAAGGGTGGTTTAATGCTAAAATTAAAAAAAATTACTAAAACTAAGAACAATATCTTCAAAACAGTAAATAAGCAATCTGACCCCCAAGGATGGATAGAGTATAAAAAAGTGGTGAAACAACTAAAAAAGGAAATAAGGAGAACTAAGGCCAGTTATGAAACATCGTTGGCTACTAGGGTAAAGGACAATCATAAAGCCTTCTTTACATATATAAATAGGAAAAAGAAGGTGCAAAATAACATTGGTCCCTTTATTGACATGCTGGGAGAGACGGTAACTGATAACAAAAAGCTGGCTGGTATACAAAATTCTTATTTTAGCTCAATATTTAATAGAAGTGCATTAATGAAAAATAGCACCATGCAGAGTTCACAGGTGGGCCAGATTATGATTGATCCAGATGAAGTACTAAAAAGGCTAAAGGAGGTAAATGTAAATAAGTCTCCTGGCCCAGATGGTATACATCCCAGAACCTGGAAGGAATTAGCAGAAATTATTTTCTCGCCCTTAACCTACATTTTTCAAAAATCCTTGGATCAGGCTGTTGTGGTGCAGGGTTGGAGGGATGCATTAGTTGTACCCTTATTAAAAAAGGTCCTACCACAAACCCTGCTAATTTCAGACCAATTAGTCTGACATCTATAGTAGGAAAAATATTTGAAGGAATTTTGAAGGAATACATTTTAGCCCTTTTAGTTATGCAAGGATATATTGATGAAACCCAACATGGATTCACAAAAACAAGATCCTGTAAGACCAATTTGCTGACTTTTTATGAAAAAGTAAATAAGGCATTGGATTTGGGAGAGGCAGAGGATGTTGTGCTATTAGACTTTTCTAAAGCATTTGATAAATTGCCACGTAAAGAACTAATTGAGGTATTACTTGGTATTAATCTACCTACTAATATTGTAAATTGGGTTAAGGCATGGCTGAGTGATAGGAGACAGAGGGTTGTGGTAAAGGGAGTAATGTCAGATTGGGATGTGGTTACGAGTGGAGTGCCTCGGGGATCAGTGTTGAGGCCATGCTTATTTAGTATATATGTATCTTCTATTAAACATATATTTCCTAACATGTGGATGAGTAAGTTTGCAGATGACTGTAGGATAGGGGGCATAATTAATACTGTCAGTGAGATTCATGATGTACAAAATAGCCTGAACCTACTTATACAATGGATAGGGAAATATAAACTTGAACTGAATCTAGGTAAATGTGTGGTGATGCATTTTGGAAAAAACAACATAAACTATAATTACACCTTGGGTGGAAATCTCCTACATAAATCAGTAGCTGAAAGAGATTTGGGGGTGATAGTGACAAACGATTTAAAGTTCTGCACACAGTGTACCTTGGTAGTCAAAAAAGCAAACCAGGTACTAAATTGTATCTTTAGACACATAAGCAGTAGGGACAGTAGGGTAATTTTGCCCCTTTATCAGGCATTGGTGAGGCCGCACCTTGAGTATTGTGTGCAGTTTTGGTCCCCTTATAATGAGGCAGACATCAAAAGGTTGGAGGGGGTTCAGAGAAGAGCGACAAAGAGAATCTTAGGTTGCGAAAAACTAACTTAAAATGAGAGATTACATAAATTTGGAAGGTTCACACTACAGTATAGGCATCATAGAGGAGACGTGTATGATTTTTAGAGTACTTAAAGACCAAAATCTGAGGAAAAATCTATGATTAACATTAAGGGAGACCTACTACTTTGAAATAAGAGGTCATAGGTTGCAATTAAAACTTGATAAGTGGAATACCCTCAAAAGAAAAAAATGGTTTAGCAAAGAGTGGTCAAATTATGGAATACTTTACCAATGGAATTAGTTATGAGCAAAACTATGGACATCTTCAAAAAAAGACTCGATAAATTTTACTCAAACTAAAAGGAAAAAAAAAATAAAGTGATAAAATCCATTTGGCAAGCATTAAGGACATAAGTCTAAGTAGCTAGTAAACCTATGAAACCTATGAATTAGAGAAAAGAGAAAGACCAGAGGTGGGATTGTGAGACTAAAAAGGGAAGGGGGGTCTGCAGACTGGGACCAGGAAAAGGCAGAAATCCTGAACAAATATTTTTGTTCAGTGTTCACGGTAAAAAGGGAGGAGGAGGGACCACAGCTACCAGTCCATTTACTGAAGAGAGAGTCCTAAAGGAACTGAAAAAGCAGAAAGTAGATAAGGCAACAGTGCCAGACAGAATACATCAAAGAATATTAAAGGAATTTAGAAAGGAACTGGCAGCACCACTTACAGCTCTGTTCAACAAATCATTAGAAACAGGTGTGATTCTGGCAGACTGGAGGAGGGCAAATGTTGTTCCTCTCCGTAAGAGTGGAAGCAGGGAAGAGGCTGGCAACTATGGCCAGATAGCCTAACCTCAGTAGTAGGGAGAGTGATGTAATCATTACTCAAGGAAAGGATTGTGACATACTTTGAATCCAGGATCCGTGTCCATGACATGGAACCTACATAAAGAGCATCTGCTCAAAGGTCGTGAATTCAAGATGTTAATAAATAAATAAATAAAAATAAAGGATCGAGGCAGCATGGCTTCATGGCAGGCAGGTCTTGCCAAACAAACCTGATAGATTTATTCCACTGGGTGACAAGGGAAATAGATCAGGGAGGGGTGGTGGATGTGGCCTACCTGGATTTTAGCAAAGGCCTTCAACACTGTCCCACATAAGTTGCTAATAAACAAGTTGAGCAGCCTGGGAGTCTTTCCCAGGGTGGTAAACTGAGTTAGAAATTGGTTGGATGGTAGGACAGGGTGGTAGTGAATGGAGTTTAGTCTGTAAAGAGGGAGGTGACCCACAGAGTGCCTCAAGGGATCAGTGCTAGGCCCAGTCCTCTTTAATGTCTTCATAAGCAACATTGCAGAGGGGCTGGAGGGGAAGGTGTGCCTCTTTGCAGATGACACAAAGATCTGCAATAGGGTCAACACTCCAGGGGGGTAGAAAGAATGAGAAGGGACCTTAGCAACCCTGAGGAATGGTTGAGTGTATGGCAGCTGGGATTCAGTGTAAAGAATTGCAAAATGATGTACTTAGGGCATGGGACTCCAAGGGAGGAGTACTCAGTGGGGGAGGAGGTACTGTTGGCCACCATACAGGAGAGGGATCTGGGAGTGATTATATCTGATGACCTAAAGGTGGCCAGATATGTGAGAAGGAGGTTAGGAGGGCCAGCAGGATGCTGGGGTGTATAGGGAGAGGCATCACCAGCAGAAAAAAAGGAGGTGTTGATAGCACTATAGAGATCATTGGTGAGAACTCATCTGGAATACTGTGTCCAGTTCTGGAGGCTGCATCTCAGGAAGGACATAGACAGAGTAGAGGCTGTCCAGAGAAGCGCTACATAAATGGTGCAGGGGCTGCACCAGAAGTCATGGAAAGAGAAGCTAAAAGACCACAATAATGTATTCAGTGGAGATGAGGAGAGAGAGAGGTGGGATATGACAGAGATATCAAATACCTCAAAGGTGTAAATAAGCTACAGGGGGGAGCATCTTTCAGAAAAGAGGATGGTCAAGAACTAGGGGTCATGGTATGAAGTTGGAGGGAGGTAGAATCAGAGGTAATGTGAAGAAGTACTTCTTTACGGAAAGGGTGGTGGATGCTTGGAACAGTCTCTCCATAGAGGTGGGCAAAAACAGTAGAGGAATTCAAAAATGTGTGGGATGGACATAAAGGAATCCTAGAGACTGGGAAGAGAGGGTAGGCCGTAGATCATCTACAGTCTGTGGCATATGTAATAGGTAAGAAAAATGGGCAGACTAGATAGGCCAGGTGATCCTTATCTGCTGACAAATTCTGTGTATCTTTGTATCTATGTAGAAGATACATGACTTTATTTAGATTTTCTTCCCCTTTGTATTAATTATTGACTTTTTTTATGCCTGATGTTTTGAAACTTTTATGCTGCAATGTTTAGCTGTATCAGTTTGTTGTTTATTGACCGACTTTAATAAATGTGTATAATTTTATTTTTATTTAATATAAATATCCCCACAATGGTATGCCCCCCCCCCCCCGACAGCGACACCAACAATAAAAAAACAGGACTGGGAGACATTTGGGATTTATGTCTTCCACAGCTAGTGGTCAACATAAATCCCATCGCTGTGATGCCGGTCGACAAAAGTGTTGTTGAACTAGCATTGTAGATCCCCCTACAATGCTCTATAATGAAAGGGTTATGCAAGCCATATGTATGAAACAAAATGTTTGTTTATTTGTTTGTTTAGTGTTGTTCACTGGGCAAGGTGGGCTACAACTGTTCTGTTGCCATATGCAAGAGCAAGAGAAAGACAGCAACATAAGTAAAAATACAAATGATAATTACAACAAATTGAACAATACATAACTTGGTAACAATCTAAAAGCTCTAAAAAAATATAGAACCACATCAGACAATGTATTGTACTAACAGAAACTAATGCAGCAATGGACCATTAATGAGGAATCTGTTCAACAGCAATCTGAAATAGCAAATTCATTTATAAGCAATACAGTGATATTTGAATTTCTAGCCTGAAGTTTATTTTTGAATTCTGAAATCTTAGTTGAAGACCTTAATTGTGAAGAAATACAAATCCAAACTGACCGAAGTCAGATATGGAAAGGATCATTTACCCATGTTTGTTTTGACAGTGGGGACAGATAATCAGTTATCAGTTAAATACCTCAGGGAACAAACACGCTTTGAAGTGTGAACTGCTGACACAGAAATGGAGGCATTTTAGAATGAAGAACTTTAAAAATTTAAATTCCCCATTGCTACACCCTCCGGTAAAATGGGGAGATAATACTTACGAAACAGCAATGTCGAGCACTCTCCACATCATTTGAATGAAACTCCAAGGCAGCTTCAAATACTGCAAAACTGACTATATTTATTGATAACAAAATTGATTCATGCAGGCAAAAGACACGTGATGCATTTTTGGAACAATGGTTCCTTTTCCAAAGCCTTTGAAAAAGGAAGCATTGTTCCAAGCAACATCAGGTATCTTTGTCTGCATGAAATCCATTTTTTATCAATAAATGTAGTCAGTTTTGTAACGACTTGAAGCAGCCTGGTGAGTTCAAATAAATGAGGTGGAAAAGCTTGACATTGCTGTTTTGTATCCTAATTTTATGTTTGGAAGCACCACCTTCCCAGTGTGACCCCATTCTGTTTTTTTGTTGTTGTATTGGAGATAATACTTGTATTGGAGATAATATCTATTTGATGACTTACAGTAGCAAACAATTGTGTGTACTCCTGGGGGAGTGATAAAGCGAGTCTACAAACATTATTGAAAGTAATGTTTTTTCTTCAACAAAATTTCTGAAATTGCATGAAATATTAAGCTCCCATAATCAAGCAATGAAAAAAAACACAATACCAATGCTTTTCTAGCATCAAATGTTAAATTATTTCTTGCTCTGTACAGCCCCTGAAGCTTTTGGTTTAGAGTTTTAAAACTTCTTTAGCAAAAAATGTTTTGCAAGAAAAATTCAAAAGTAAGTGCAAAGTTCTGCACATCTTGCATTATTCAGGAAAAATCTACTAATTTTTTTTTTCTGACAAAAATACAAGGATTATGCCTAAATGACAAAGCTTTGAATGTTGCACTTTTTTTTACATGTTTCTCATTTTTTTTCTGTTTACTTTTTGTTCACCCCAGGCCCTCCCCATTATCCTCGGCCACCTCCAAGAATTATCACTGCCCTCTCCCATCTTGAAACTTAAAGCACGACTTATGTGGTAGAGGACTGAGTCAGAACGCACAGACAGATGACAGAAAAAAGTACTAGATGCAGACAGCATTATTTTATTAAAAACGCAACATGGCTTCAGAATAGTAAACAGATTTGGTAGCTGCTTTACATCAGTTATAGACAAGGCCCCTGGAATTCTGTGATTCTGTGGTTGCAGAATCTTCCACAGAATATGCATCATGCTGCAGAATTCATACAGTGCCACAGAATTCACAGTTTTTGGTGAATTTACAGTTTTTCCATACTGCCAGGCTCCCATACCCATCTTGTTTATCCTGAAGGCCCTCCTCTATGCTTGGCAGGCAGCTTCTTAGGCAGTTTGTCCCTTCTCAGAGAGTTCAGAGTATGTCAAGAGCCCCCTTTATAAAGCCTTCCTATGGTTCTATATTCATTTTTTCATCTAACCTTGCAGCCTCGCTCACCTTTTGTTCTCAGTACACCACACTCAATTAGCTGTCCTTCCTGAGCTTTCCAAGACAAACAAACAAGCAAAGAAAAAAAAACAATTCTAGCTCAGGCTTGAAAACATTAACCCGTTCCTGCCTTCATAGTTATTCTTTCAACAATCTCATTTTTAGGGGGAAAAAGGCTCTTTTTCACAAACTGAGGAGCAGCTCACATTCATTTTAACAACTCTTAAGTGTGCAATTATAGACCCTGTAAGTCTAAGTATGTCTGCTTGCACACATGTGCAAAAAACATAGTGCCATCATCTGAGTTTTCAGAGGTGTGGCACCCATCTTCCAGTTCAGTCAGTGTGTTTGCAGGCACGGCCGCAGTTCTCCAATGAATGCTGCAGCTGTCTATGACAGCAGTTGAAAATGCAGTAGCCGTACAGTTGAAAGGGAGAGCTACACTTCAGTGAGCAGTGATAAGATATTGCATGCTCATGCATTCTCCCCTCACACAAACACACACACACACACACACACACACGTACAAATACTGTGTGCTCGTGCTTCCCCCCCCCACACACACACACACACTGTGTAGCAGATGGGGGTGCCCAATCCCCCTTCGGCTGTGCTGCACTCCCCCCAACATAGTTCCAGATGCCACGTGGGAGCCCACCCCAGTGTGGCAATAGATCGTTTGGTCGACGGAGATGCCCAGCCCCCCATTGGCTCCAAGGCCCCCAAACAGCCTTCTAGCTGCCATGCTGAGAGCCCACCCCAACGTGGCACAAGTCCCGCGTCATCTAAGTAAAAAAAAAAAGAAACCTGAAAGAAAGAAACCTTCCCTTGCTGACTGTCCTGACCCAATCTCGCCCCACCTGCACCCACCCTCTGAGCACCCTGCCTCCCCACACCCCCTCCTCACCTGATACTTACCTCTGGAGCTCAGCGCGATGATCTTCGGTGGACCAGGAACACGTCTGCACTCTTCAAAGCTGACCGCGAACTGAGGAAATGCCGGTAAGCTGTATTGTGTCATAAATAGGGTTTTTTCAACTTTAGTGCATATCTCAGGCATTTTGGGGAATTTTTTTCACCAAATTTTCAACATGGAATTTTTGGGACCCCACCTCATGAATTCTTTCATTGTCATGGCGTTAATCGGCCCGAGGTGATTTCACAGTCACTGCGTGGAACCACCTTTTGGGACTGATTCTAAAATGACAGTGTCACTATTCGAGGTGGGGCCCTAAAACCTATCTTGAAAATTTGGTGAAAAAATTCCTCAAAATTACTGTTTTATGAGCATGCATTGCACTGTTCCTACGCACACTCGTAAGTTTGTGAATTTTCAATATGTTCACTCCAGAGTTTAAACATTGCCATTTTACCATACCTCCTTATGAGCAGTACAGATGTCATTTCTCATATCTGGCCCAAAATGTGTTTCCATGCATGTAGCTCACAATGGCACAGTCGGTGTACGAAATCAATGTTCGGGACAGATTAAGAAAATCACAGTGACACTGTTCATGAGCAGAGGTGTTAAAATGGCTATGTTAAAAATTTGGTGAAAAAATTCCCAAAGATTACTGCTTTACGAGCATGCGTTGTGCTGTTCCTACGCACGCTCGTAAGTTTGTGAATTTTCAATATTTTCACTCCAGATTTTCAACATTGCCATTTTACCATACCTCCTTATGAGCAGTACAGCTGTCATTTTTCACATCTCAGCCAAAACGTAGTTCTGCCCATGTAGCGTCCAATGGCACAGTCAGTGTGTGAAATCAATGTTCAGGACAGATTAAGAAAATCGCAGTGACACTGTTCATGAGCAGAGGCGTTAAAATGGCTATGTTAAAAATTTGGTGAAATACGTATATAAAATGACTGTGTTATGAGCAACCATTGCGCAGTTTCCACACACCCTCGTAACTTCATGGATTTCTAATGTTTTCACCACTGGCATTTTTCCACACCCTTATGAATAGTACAGCTGTCATTTTTCACATCATGGCCGAAATGTGTTTTCGCACTTCCAGCACAGAAATGCGTGGTCACTGTGGGAAATCACTGTTTGGGACAGATTAAGAAAATCACAGTGACACTGTTCATGAGTGGAGGTTACAAAATCCCTGTGTTGACACTCTGCTGTAAAAAAATTCCCAAACTAGCTGCATTATGGGTGTGCATTGCGCATTTTCTATGCACGTTCATGACTTCACCAGTTTTTGTAATATTTTCACTGCAGAATTTCAACTTTGCCATTTTTTGCACCTCCCGATGAACAGTACAGCTGTCATTTTTCACATCCTATTTGAAATGTGTTTTCTCACCTGTGGTGCCAAATGGCGTAGTCGCTGTGTGAAATCAGCTTTCGGCTAACAAACTGATATGACCACTGTTCATAAGGTGGGGTCTCAAAAAAAGCATGTTGAAAATTTGGAGAGAAAATGCCAACGAACACCTGAGGCGTTAGAGTTTCCGACCATAACGCCCCAGCCTGTAGAGATTGAGAGGCATCAGGGGTGTGACTTGGGATTCTCCCCTGTAACGCTCATACTATTCCACACCCTGCAGCCAGTGAGAGGCATCGAGGTGTGCTTGGACTCTTCGGTCCCAAAGTTCACCCCACTCTCCTATACAGACCCATCTCACCGTATTTCCTGATGGAATGGGGTGAGCATAAGCTCCAAAGACCCCAAAGCACACCGTGACACTTGTTAGTGTCTGCAGGGTAGGGTGTAGTGAAATGGGATGGCCGTTATACCTGATGACCCAAAGGCACATCCCAATGCCTGTCAGTCTCTGCAGGGTGGTGGTGGGGTTGGCTACAGTTCAGTACTTCACTGCCATTCCTATTATGCAGCTCTCTAACTCCTACGCTACCAATGCCAATGCCAGCAAGCAAACATTCGGCATTGAAAACTGCTTGTTTTTATAAGGGTTCACTGTGTACAGCATTGGGGAGGGAAGGGAAGAAAAAAGAAAGAAAGGAAAACAATGACAGTATGAGAATCAAGACAGAAGAGTACAGAAGAAGGAGTAAGGTATGGGGGAGGGTCATTGGATCACCAGAGGGGCCATCTTCTAGGTTCCACAGGAATATGGTTGCACAGTCAATTTCTTACAAGATAGAAAGGACAGGACTGGTAAAGAATAGGACATAACAGAACAGAACAGAACAGGTTTTTAGTCATTTTTTTTTTTTATTTTCCTATTAAAATGGGACTGGTGCCTGATCCTGTCACAGTATGCCATTGTGGTATGGTCACTGAGGTACATCAAGCCCCATTGAAGACTAACATTTAGGGTTTCAATGGGTAGGCATTCAGCATGTGCCTACAGAGCACTGCTGAGTATCTTTATCCAATGTTAACTGCTCACCCTTGCTCATTCGCAAACTATAAATGGAATTCTAAATAAGAGGTACTACTGCATATGGCATACATCAACAAATACAATACGTCAGAGCACACTCTGCCCCCCCAAAAAAAAAACAAAGGGGTAAATGTAACATTAAACATATTTTTTTTAGCTTGGATTGGCAACTTACTAATTTGATTTCAAAAGGAGTGGGGGGTCTCTTGGTGTTCACCTCCGGGCCCTGCTGTGAAGTCACCCAGCTTCCAATGTCGAGGTAGACCACCCATCAGCTGGACCCCTACTATAAGCTGCATCTGCCTCAAATGGCTTACCTTTATACAGTGCATCAGCCTAAAATTGGCTTATTAAGGTGTGGCCCCCAGTCAATGTACAGGTAACTGGTAGGGTGCTAACTAAATGAGAAATCCATACTTGTCCATTTACAAACTTTATCCAGTGTTGACTGCTCACCTTTGCTCATTCACAAACTATAAATGGGATACTAAATGAGGGGTGCTATTGCATATGGCATACATCAACAAAAACAACAAGTCAGAGCATACCCTGACCCCCACCCCCCAAAAAAAGGGGTAAATGTAACATTAAACATATTTTCTTCAGCCTGGATTGGCAATTTACTAATCTGATATTCATTTAACAGGTCTATTTTTCTAGCAGCTCTAAAAACCATTGTGTTTTATCTTTCTGGACAGTGTGCTTTTATTATTTTAACATATTTATTCCTTTATCAGGTATTCCTTTAAGAAGACTTCCCTATACTGCAAAGTCACCAATGAATCTGTGCACAGTAAAAGTATTCATTTAACAGGTCTTGTCTATTATCAGCTATTTGTTTAAGTGAACTTAAATGTTCAAGATTTTCCCCACTGGCATCACTACCCCTTTAAATCTCTGAAATAGCCTACTGTATGTGTGAAACTGAGTACTGTTCCAGTGCAATATTTAAATAATTTTGTGGCCACTCCAATGGACTAGTGGCAGTGCAGTGCTGTGCAGGTGTCCCAATTCAGGTGCAAGCTGCGGTCATCATGAAAGGAGGCAGGCCAGGCCACAGCAGCTGTCTTTTTGCAGTGTTCTGTGGGAAGGGAGAGCACTGTGCACCAGTGTGGCTGCGACGCCTGTGGCTGCCCAAGGGAGCTTGTTCCCTGTATGAGATGTCATTGCATGCAGACTGGGATGCACCCACACCAGGGGGAGGAGGGAGATAACAGGGAAGAAACTGGGGTGTAAAATCCTGGGGCCGTCTGTATGATGGCCTGTGCACCAAGGACTCCCCTGGGTCCTATTGCTAGCCAGTACTGGGTCCTAGTCCACACTGTGGACAGCTTCAAGGGAAAGGATGGTCATCACCCTGGAGCCCCTACCACAGAGGGTAATATAGAAACACAGAGTCTATCAGCAGAAAAGGACCACTTGGCCCACCCAGTCTGCCTGGATGTTCCCTGCCTAATCTGTCTCTGCAGACCCTACCTGGTCTCCAGTGACCCTCGGGTAGACCTGTAGAGAATGCTGGGTTGGACTTAGGCTGGGGGGTGAGGGGCTAACAGGCCTGATCAGGGTATATCCTTGTGAACATGTTAAATCCCTAATGACCATGCTGGGGAGATAAAGTAAAATAAATAAACAAACAAACAATTGTATAGTGTGGTTATGAAGGTATTGTATGCTTTGTAACTAGCTTCTTGTCCTGTTCTTTGTTAAGCCACACTTACAGTCACACTGCTTTCATTGTGCATATGGTATGTGGCTTTATAGACACTACATCAATTAGGAAGCCACAACACTATACTGCCAAAAAAAGTCATAAAACATTAACAATTCTCTCCCTAATCTTTGGCCAGTTACAGGCATGGCAGAAATTTTATTGACTCCTTCAGTGAAGGGAACTCTGGCACGGTTGTTACTGTCACACCAAAAAATTAATTCATCTGCCATTTTTACAGTTCCAAACAACGAGCTGAAGGAGCTCTGCACTAGTCAGATTAAATTCTTTCTTATATTAATGAATAACATGGCAATAGATACTGTAGCAGTGATAAATCTTCTAATCATACACAGTGCTTCTCTTCCTAAATCAAGCAGGCTTCTTTGGACGTAACTCCCCTCAAACCTTTCCCCCCAGCTGAAAACAACAGAACACTTAAGGGTCAATTTTTCAAAACGTTCAAATAAACCTGGAATTACCAAGCAGTTTGCTCATGTCACTCACAAGACATTTTTGCTTACAGTTTTATTATCCTCAGTCTGTGACCTCCTTCTGTACGTCCCTCCACCCCCACCCCTTGGCAGTCACCCAGCTGCAATGATCCTCTCTCTGAGAGGGAAACAGAGGCCTCCACATTCATTAGCAAATGTCGGGGGTGATCTCATGTGCTGTACAATTTGCACTCACTCCTGGGTGACTGAACAGGTCAGCTAACTGACATGCCTATCCCCCTCCTGTCTGCAGCTTAAGACTTTAAGCCAGATTTTTTATTGGGATGTGATAGACTTGCACTGTAGTTAAAGGGCCACATATAGCTATATGTTAAAAACACCACTGAGGCAAATGTTACAGTTATAAGAGTGGTCTTACATGCATTCTTAGGGTATGAGAACCATGACCCAAAGATGATGGCTTGCTCAGGATCACACAGTATGCAGATGGTGGATGTAAGAATAAAACCAAGGCCTGTTGGGTGTACCAAGCTCATTCACAGCTTGTTACTGTAACCCCTAGGCTATACTGCCGGCCCTGGAAACATGGAGTGGGGCCTGCTGCCACCAGTAAAGGAGCAGGTTGCTTAGTATGGCTGTGGCTGAGAAGAGGTTCCAGAACATATAAACAGATAGGTAATGGGGTATCAAATGGACATCATTCAATGTACCATTTGGCAGTTTCTTGATTTTATCTCATAATACCCTATCCTCCTTCCTCCCCATAAGTGGAGAGATGTCTTTCGAGCCCATCTTGTAGGCGAGGCTTTGGCCAGCTGGCTGTGCTCACCCCACCAAAGTCATCAATGCTGTGACATCAGCCACCCATAGAAGGTGCTGTGAGAGTAAGTATCTCTTCTCCTGCCAAAAGCTGAATGTATCCCTGACTCTGCTGGCCCAAATCGAGATGTCAGAAATGTGATGCCAACCTGGGTTCCATGCATGGTAGCACAACTATTCATCCCCAACACTACTGGTCCGGACTTAGATAGGTTTATTAAAGAACATACAGTGGTCCAATGAATGTCACAGCAACAGCAGGTTCCGCTGCAAGCTGGGCTCCACATGCAAGCCCTAGAATCCAATACAGAGTTGGCTGGGGGTCACGTACAGCAAGGAGGGGAGGGTCTTGGCTTTTGGGAAGGGGGACACAGATCACCTGGAGTTAAGCCCCCACCAGCCAACCAACCAAGGAGCAGCACTGGTGTTAACTGTGACGACAGCTGCTTACTCACCCTTCCAGCCAGAGAAAGGTGCAACTGTGACAGTATCAAATGTTGTGTGGGCGGGGGCAAAGAAAAGCAGGGTTCACGAAATTTAAAAAGTAACATTACATATGAGAACAAAGCAAAAGAAAAAAGGATGCAGTTTTAACAACACTAAAAAGTAGTATGCCTGGGAGGGAAAGGCAAATCCACTGAACCTAGGGTTTTCAAACGTTTCCACCTTAGAGTGTTTTTCTCTGCTTTGTGCCAGTATTATAATTTATTTTCTTTTTCCATATAGCTGTTGGCCCCTGAACTCCCACCTGCTCCTATTTTTTGGGTCATGCTGCTGGCGACCAGTTAGGCCCCTCAGCCATGCCTCCCCCCCAACCCCAACTGTTGAGCCAGTGGGGATCCACACAGAGTGGGGCCCAAGAGTACCAGCAACCATCATTTAGATAGTCTCAGTGCATACATCTATTTCA
The DNA here is from genome assembly GCA_016271365.2 of Neoceratodus forsteri. Taxonomy (NCBI): domain Eukaryota; kingdom Metazoa; phylum Chordata; order Ceratodontiformes; family Ceratodontidae; genus Neoceratodus; species Neoceratodus forsteri. The sequence continues at coordinate 870,425,052 of CM028130.1, forward strand.
GGTTTTGTTTGCTGTCCAAGGCCCCTCCCTCCACCCCATGAAGTAAACAGTGCCTCTGTCTGTCACATATACACACACAGCATCCCTACGGCAAGAGCAAGATCCTGGTCAAGCCATATGGGTTGCTGTGTCACCAGATCTCACTGCAAACCCTCCCTGACGTAGGTGCACTACCAACACACAGCTACTTCTGCCTTGGTCTGCCTCCCAATGTGGTAATGCAAATCCACTCCTGAACCCAGGTTGCCTGCATGTGCTGCCCTGGGTCATCAGAGCAGCCTACCAGGATCATAATTAAAGAAATCTTACTGTGTACATGAACACATTACAGCCACAGGTTATATGATGGGAAACATCTACGGAGATGGCATGAGGATGGGCTAGAAGGATTACTTGGGGACCACTTGTTTTTTTTCTGTTTCTTGAATCTTATTATAAAATGGGTCATGAAAATCCTGTAACTTCATTGATCAAAACATGTCATATGACCATAAAGATCCTACTGAACAAATGTTTATTTTCTTTGAATCTAATTTAATTATTTTTTTTTTTATACAGATTCATTTTATAATCACAATAATGCACTTCATGGAGTGTGCAGTAGTCGTTTTTACCCACTTCTTGTATGGTTAAAGTCATTCAGCTGTGCCTCGTGGCACACCACACACGGTGTTGGTAAATCCCACAACACACACCCTGTCATGCATTATTGCTTAATAACCCCATACCCTGTTGTAGGTTATTGCTAACATATTCACATGTTCCACTATGGGAAATGTGACAGGAGGTATTGGGGGAAGAAGAGGACAATGGGAAGCTGTGGGTATTGAGCAGTAAACAATGTAAAAGGGGATGGTTGAGGGGGGTGATTTCTTTGAGAGGTGATTTATAGGGATTAAAGACACAAAACAGGTTATGGGAAAAGACAGAGATGAGTGGTAATGGGATGTGTGGAAGAGCAGAGTGGTGGTGGCAAAAGTTTTAGACACGAGGGGTAGGATTCACAAGAAAACACAAAGTGCTTTGCAAACGTGTGCACGGCACCTCGCCATTGCACTCAAGGGCAACTGTGCTATTCACAGTTGGATATCTCAGTGCACTATCTGACTGTGAATAGGGGCAGCAGGGGTAGCACTAACCTAGGAAAAGCAGTAGGATACCCAGTAGTGCTGCCCCATAGCCAGCCAGGAAAATGGCCCCACTGCTAATAGTGTTCACGGGCTAAAGAGCTAGTCACAAAAGTGGCCATTCGAATGAGCCCATTGGGCATGCAAGGTGCTAGAGGCCATTAGCATGCCCATTATGGGCTCATTTGCATGGCATTAGTGTCTGATTGTGGCCTCTCCCCCAGCAGTCCAAGCCTCACGCAGTCACATTCCCTGGGAGTATAGTGGTGTCCTCCCCTTCCCGTTCACTGACCCTATAAGACAACTAAACCCTTTCCATAGTGTAGCAGTCCCTTGCCCCTTCCCAATCTCTGACCCAGCTGTACAGTACAGTTTCCATAGTGTAGTGTCCCTCCCCTCTACCCTGATCACTGACTGCTGCACTGTAAAATAAAAAAAACCTGTTCCGTAGCACAGTGTGACTCCCCCATCCCAATCACCGATTGCCGCACTGTATAATAAATAACCCTTTTCCAGAGCATAGTGTCCCTCTCCCACCCTGGTCACTGATCGCCACACTGCATAATGAAAAAAAACTTTTCCATAGTATAGTGTCCCTCTCCCAACCTGGTCACTGATCGCCACACTGCATAATGGAAAAAAAACTTTTCCATAGTATAGTGTCCCTCCCTCCACCCTGGTCACTGATCTCCGCACTGTGTAATACAAAATCCCCTTTTCCATAGCATAGCATAGTGTTCCACCCACCACCCCGGTCTCAGATCGCCATATTTTATCCCCTTTCCATAGTGTAGTGTCATGCCCTGCTCCCCGATCACTGATCCCTGTATAACAAAATAATTTTCCATAATGTAGTGGTCTCACCAGTGCAATGATCAGTGATAGTGGTGGGAGGGGACACTATGCTATGTTAAAAGGATTTTTTATTATGCAGTACAGCAATCAGACCTTGGTGGGTGGAAGGACACTATGCTATGGAAAAGTCTTTTTTTTTATTAAACAGTGTGGCGATCAGTGACCAGGGTGGGGGAGGCACACTATGCTATGGAAAAGGGGGTTTTGTAATATACAGTGTGGCGATCAGTGATCGGGGTGGGGGAGGGACCACTACACTACAGAAAGGGTTTCGTTTTGTTATAGGGTCTGCGAATGGGCAGGGGGCCACAATACCTCCGCCAACCATTAGAGTTGCATGGATTACCACCAAGTTTTTCAGCAGTATTTTGCTCCACACAAGGACCTTCACAAAGGCCCTTGCATGGAACAAAACCTTAATGAATGGGATTTCAGGGATATGCAGGTCCTCTCACCTTCATTTGCATTGCAGCCCCCCTCCCAACTTTGCCAGAGTGCAAATCCAGTTTGTGTGAGTAAACTGGGCTTTGTGAATACCAACTCTGGGCAAAATCCAGTTTGCCCTGGGGAAAACTGGGTTAGCACCCAGGAAAAGTTTTGTGAATCTGGCCCACGGTTTAGTAAAAAAGTGTTATTTATTTTTGATATCTTAGGCAGCAATGGTGATAGCCTCACATATTAGGACCCTGAAGACAAAATAGGCAAGCCACTACCTTCACCAATAAACCAATACCACTCTGTAACTAGTCAACTGTGGATGCGTGAAGGTGACCCGCACTGTCCATCTGTGGGAGTCAAAGGCCTCACCTCCACAAGGAACATTTGAGGCAGAATTCACTAAGCAGAGGCACTCGGCGCAAATGAGATGCACCAGCGTAAATGAGATGCACCGTCCCCAAACAGTGGTATTCACAGAAGGATGCACTGCACGATGCACTATGCACATCCCCACTGTGAATACCACTGAAGTGCCATGGCACAACCTGAGATGCCTCAGCGCATCCAGAATGCATAGAAGCACCCTGGACCACACAACACTGAATAAGAAGCAAGTCAACAAGGGACACAGGAGCAACAGGGGGGACTGCAATGGCACAAATGATGCAGGTGAACAGCCCAGCAAGGACTGGTCAGAGGGCCAAAGGGCCAGAGAGTGGCCAAAGTAGACAAGGTGCATAGACAGAGCACACATGGTGACATCTGGAAGCACCAGACACATACCCAGCACAGGGGCCCAACAGGCACTGACGCCATGCACAAGGGTGACTGGTAAGGTTGGCCACAGCAGCAGAGGTGCACCATGTAGCATGGCAGAGGGTGCCACACACATCCCGGTGCACAGGAACACAGCAGGGTGGACATGGAAGCTGTATCACAAATGCACACAGGAGGATAGGCACAATGGCACATGGGCAAAAGGCCATATCCCACACAGGTGGAACATGCCCACAGGCAATGTGGATTGCAAGAAGAGTGGCACAACAACAGAGGACCAGTACAACAGAAACAACCAGCAGGCACCACACACAGAATAGGGGCAATTTGCAAGCCAGCACAGTGTAAATCCTCCCAACGGGCCATACGCAACAAGGAGGGCACACACTGTGGCAGGCATGAAAGGTCGACAGGGTGCATGGATGCACAGTACCACAGGTGCACATGTGAGAATGGGAACAAAGGTACCGTGGAAACCAAGTACAACAGAGGACAAGCACATGGTACAATGAATGACCACAGACGCCGTTATCAATATAAAAATCTTTAGTAAACAAGAAAAGTAACACAATGACCTATTTACAATGGTAAAACAACAGTATGAACAGGGATAGGGTGGTATAGGAATCAACACAGCAATGCATTAAAACAGTACACAGCAAGGGAACAGTATGGTAGAGGGGGAACAGGGGAAGACAACTGGCAATGGGGATGGGTATGGAGGGCGGGGGTCTATCAACAAAATGGCTATATACAGGTGGCCCAGTGGCCTAATGTCTTGGATGGGCCACAGCTCAGTGGCCACCCTTCCTGCTCCCGTTCGCAGCACCCTGATGAGCAGGATGATAGCCTGCAGGAGCTGCCTCTGTCTTCAGTAAAGTGGCTCTAATGTTTGCTGGAGCACTCTCCTGAGATGCAACCCTGTTGTTTGACCAAAGACTCCTCTCCTCCTCAGCCCTGGCACACCTGGCTGGACTCTTCATGGACCTGCACTGGGGATACAGACAACAGGAACTAAGTGCCATGGTCTACACCTGCCCCCCCTTGCCCACCTTGTGAGTGTGCAGGAAGCAGCCCCCACAGCAATGGCCAACAGCCCGCCAAGCACACCACACGCCAGCAACAGGCTGGCACACAGTGCCACACTGTGACCATGCAATGGTACTGAGACAGCACAAGGCCCACATGTGCATGCAGAGTGATGTGCAGAGGGGCATGCAGCCATGTCCCACACAGCATTTGCTGATGCCAGCAGGCTGCGCAATCATGCAGGCCCCATCCGAACACCAATGGAGCACCACAGTGTGCTCATGGTCCTCAGCAGATGCGTACAAGGTGGACAGACACACAGGTGCCATGTGCACTGTGGCCTTAGCACACACCACCATGGCAACACCCTATCTGTGTGCGTAACGTGCAGCACACAGACATGCACATGTGGCTGGCAATGGCCTGTAGTGGGCACTGCCCCACCCCCCCAGTGAACACACAGAGGATGCACAAGCAGAACACTCACCTGCACCCACACAACCAGATCCCTGGCTTCTTTCCCTGGCCCTAGGGAGTCTGGTCTCCACTGCCACCATGGCCTTCCACCTCTCGGCTGGCCCTGTGAGGGAAACACAAGCAAAGAGCACCATGAGGTGATAGTAAGTGTGTACCACCACCCCCACCTGTGTCCCACAGCAAAACCACTGGTGTCAGCATGCAGTGATGGACTCACCCCCACAGTGACCCAATGAAAGCACCCTGAGCAGCGTGCGGTAACACACTGTGCCCCAGCCCATGCCCACCATGGTAGTGTGCGGATGGATGTGTGCCATGCCACTGTCAGAACCACAATCCACTCATCACAGTGCCAATGCACCCCCTAGCCATGCACCATGCTGCACACGTCTACGCACGGTGGCCATGTCTGCACCCCACATGCAGCAGCAGCCTGACATGCCACACATTTGTGTGTGTGTGAGTGTGTTGAGGGTGGGGGGTCTTGCACCAGGGCACACTGCCCCCCAGGAAACCAACCTCTGCCTGCCTAAGGTGCTGCAAGTAGTTGTGACTTACCTGGGCATGGCACTCCACCCCTGTGTGCCTGATCACATAGGCTTTGGAGCCTGTCCGTGTCCCAGCGCTGCAGGTCCCCATAGCAGTGCCTGCATTGCTCCCCCATGCACTCCACACCAGTCCTGTGCACAAGGTGCTCTGCCACCCCACCTACACTGCTGAGTGTGGCTCAGTGAGGTCCTGGTTTCCAAATAGCTGGCCCACCAGTGGCATGACTAGTGCCACAAGGTTCACTAACTCCACCTCCCCCCAGTTCATGGCCTTGAGCCCTGTTGCCTGTGCACATGGCATGGTTTGGCGCAGTTTGTCTACAGCAGGTATGCACTAAACAGGCTGCTGGTGTGCAATGGCCTATTTGCGCCACATATGTGATTGGCCGGCGTGTACTGGACCGCGCATCACAGTGTTGTGGCATGGCAATGCACAATTGCCACCCAGTGTGCATCACCATGAATGTGCTGAGTGTACAGCATGGGTGGGAAACCAGGGTCAGGGGTCAGAACTGGGTCACGCATGCACGATTCACATGGTCCCACTATATTGTGAATGCCAAACAATGCCACCCACAGTGCACTGGGACTGCGCATACTGCCAGTGGTGCGACGTACACCTCAGGTGTGCATTGACACAATGTCCCACTGATGCACCATACACTCACACTCATGCAGCACAGATCCAGTAACACATGTGGACATGGATGTGCTGCTGTCAATGATCATGCTAACAGAACCACCAGACAGGATGCGCTATGCAGGGCATGGCACTGACTCTACATCACGCATGTGCGAGGGTGCGCTGTGTGACTTGCACATGGGAAACAAAAACCCAGGGAAAGATTACACAATGGGGGGGGTAGTAACAACAACAAAAATGGAAAGGGACCTGGGGGTAATCATATCAGAAGACCTTAAGGTTAGCAAGCAATGTGAGAAGGCAGTAGGGAGGGCTGGGGGTATGCTGGGATGTATAGGGAGAGGCATCACCAGTAAAAAACAGGAAGTTGTTATCTCTCTGTACAGACAGTTGGTGAGACCACATCCGCTCAATGCACCAGTTGCACATTGCTGATTGAGATGAGCTGGGGGCAATTATGCAATTCACAAAAAATGCTCCCAAATCAGCTCATTACTGCATTCAGGGGCATCTCACCTGTTTAGCATCTCATTACAGATGTTCCCAATCTCATTTGCATGCCCTGAGCCATAAATGCTTCTGAATGCACCTCCCCACTCCTCATGTGACCGACAGGTATTGCATCCTTGAAGGTAGGTCTGTTTACATTTTGCGATTTACAGCTTGTCAGCACCATCTGACAGGTTTTGAGGGCATACAGGGTACTGTGTCTGTGCAGCATCCTGCCACTGTTCTGGCACACATCCACATTTGCCTGTACTGTGCTGATGCCTGCATATTGTTCCCCACAGGAACCACAATGTCTGCACAGGATGAAGTGGCTGGGCATCCAAACTTTACATCAGATGAAGACAGGGAGCTGCTGGAGGCCTACCTCTGAGGCAGAGCATCCTGTTTGGCAGGGTTGGCAGTCGCCTGCAACGGAACGAGAGCTGGGAGCAGGTGGCCAAGTAAGTGAATGCCCATGGCACATACAACAGAACACCACAGGAGTGCAGGAAGCACTTCAATGATGAGAAGCGGAAGGCCAAGGATAAGATGGCCAACATCAAGGCCTCCCTGGGTGCAACAGGGGGTGGCCTGCAGATTGCATTGCACCTCACCTCAAATGAGGAAAGGCTGGTAGCCAGCATGGGCTGGACGATAGTGATGGGGGTTCCGGTGGTGGCTTCCAGACAAGTGGCAGTCCATCACAACACTGTGAGTATAAATGTCCCAAACACTGCACCGGTCCATGGGTGCATGCCATGGGAGCCCTGACTAGCCCCTCCATGGGCTGCTAAGCACCCATGTGTTGGTGTGCACTGAGCATGTTGCACATGTTGCCATACACTCTGTCCATCTACAGTGTGATGAAGACACATGACATGCCACCCCTGTGTAGCACCATGGGGGTCCCACCATGGTGGGGGGGTGGTCATCTGGGATGATGTACCCATGGGTGGTGGCCGGGGGTCAGTCACACATGTCCCTGAGCATCTGTACAGGCCTCGGTGCATGTCTGCCTATGCTGGTGCATGGCCACAGCAGTCGCTCCATGGGTGGCACTCCCCTCTATGGCATGTCAGCAGCACCTAAGGCGCACATGTATGTCTCCCTGTACATGCCTGTCTGAACACACCATTTACATGTCAGTAACCATGTTTCCCTTCCTTCTTACAGCTCCATCACACCTCATGGGTGCTGCTGTGGCCAGTGGACTCCCCGACGACCTGGCAAGGGAGGAGGCTGGGCTATCATACTGCATCACAACCAGGGCTGTGGCTGATGCCATACCAGGCCCTTCCAACACCAGCATAGCCCTGGACACAGCATTGGATGGTGCAGGGCCATCAAGCCCCTCCATGTCCAGTGCCATGGTCGCTCATGACTGGTCAACATACTGAGTTTAGCTGATGATGACCCAGTGGACAGGGTCGACATTGAAGGTGCCCTGCTGGTGCTGGCATCTGGGAATGCAAGGGGAATACGATGATGATGATGATGATGATCCTGACACCACAGAGATATGAGGGGCATGGCCAACAGTGGCCCAGCTGAGGCACAGATACATGCACAGATGGCACCATGTCGTGTTGTCGGTCCTGTGGCCCCAGGTGCACCCGCAGGGCCTGCACAACTGCCGCAGTGGCGGCTGCTGGGGGCTGTGTGTCTGGTGCCGCTGTGGGGACAGAGACCACTGTCACTGTTCAGCAGAGTGATGTGGAGCAGCAGCAGGTGGCAGGGGACCATGATGCGGGCAACCCTGGACATGCAGTGGTTGCCTGCGCCCAGTCCCCGCCCATACAGTGGCCTGTTGTGGGGCGTCCACCTATGGTGGATGCAATGCAGCAGGCCGGGACCCCACTTGCATGTTGGCACCGTCCCCATGGTGCATCCCCTACTGACACAGTTGAGGGCTACACACGCTTCCTGCGGGACATCATGAAGGGGTAGGCATCCCTCAGAGTGAAGCAGAGCGACATTCGGACACAGCTGGCCATGGAACATGAGTCGTCGGCTGCGTGGCATGCCCAGATGCTGGCAGAGGCCTGCCTACTGTGGGTGGGCAAGGCCGCTGCTCTGGAGTGGATTGCACTTGCTGCCGAGGCGGTGAGTGCACACAGTGAGCCATATGGCCGCTGGGCTACCAGTCACACCCCAAGGAGTGCCTCACGCACCCCCAGGTCATGGCATCAAGTGAACCTATTGCTGCTGATGCCATCACCACACATGGCCATCCCTAACACCCCCAGATCCAACCTGGGTCTCAGGAACGTCACACCAGTGAGCATCCATTCACAGTCTCGCTGCAGTACCCCACCAGGGGTAGCGTACACCCCCCCTGTGGCCAGTGGTACTAACTCAGCAATCACCAGTCGAGGGCATTGCCACCCATGTGTCCGTGGTGGCTGTGATAGCTCCCACTGATGCCTGGGTTGACAGCCCCCATGGCCCCTGTTACCATCACCTGTTGCTGCCCACACACCAGGCTGATAGTGCCTGGGGTGGCGTGAGATGGCACACACCTGCCCCGGTACAACAGCTGTGTGGGACACCTGTGTGTTGCATTGTGCATGGCCAGGGAAATCGGTGTTGTGCAATGTGGCATGCGCATGATGAGTGAAGCACTGTGTCTGCTGTGCACGTGTGCTGGTGGATGTACACTGATCCATGCCATCCCCAGCACAGACACCTTGTCCTCCCCCCCCGTCCATGTGTGGCCCGCTGAGCATGTGTCTGTGCATTGCTGTCACCCCTCACGGGTGCGCTACATGACGGCTGTGTGGTTGTCATCTGCCCTGTGGTGTGTGTGTGGGGGGGGGCTGCTGAGTGTGTCCCACCTGTGTTACTCACCTTCAGTCCCCAAAGTGCTCTTCCATGATGGTGTCCCTGTGCCACCGGGACCTGGCAACCAGGCATGGGTAGCTGCAAGCCTGGGGCAGTTGCCCACCTCCATCATAGGGCCCCTGCTCTACTGCATCCTCCTCCTCCCCCAAATTGTTGCCCTCCTCAGCCTGGACAGCTATTCCATGGTCAATGGCCATGCTGTGCAGCATACAACAGGCCAGGAATATGCCAAGGGCCTTCTCTGGGCTACATTGTAGGGCACCACCTGACCTATCCAGGCACCTGAAGGGCATCTTCAGCATGCCAAAGACATGCTCAATGATGGTGCATGTAGCAATGTGTGCCTCGTTGAAGCGCTCCTCTGCTTCTGTTCCAGGACAGTGGAAGGGGGTGAGGAGCCAGGGTCTGAGGGGATACACCCATCACCTGTGGGAGGACAAAGCAGTCTGTTAGTACCCTGCATACATGTACATTGTGTACCACAGCCTCCCCCTCCATCATGGCACACTGGTGCAGCTACTGCCTGTCCATCTCTGTCCCTGTGGCCCACCTCCTGGTGCATCTCCCTTCCCCATGGTGGGATGGTGCATTCGTGCACTCACGAGCAACTGCTTGCCATGGCTGCCCTCTTCTTTCCTGTACCTGCCCATTCCCACAACCATGACTGACCACTCCTCTTCAGTCCAGCATTGCTTACTCTCCATAGCCCACCTCCACTGTCCCACCTGGGCATCTCCCCCTGCGCAGGCCCTGCCAAGGCCCCCACATACCTGCACTACCTCCTGATGTTTGTTGCACCATGGTGTCCTGTTTGTGGGCATGTATGCATGCCCCACTCACACATAGATGGCTGCTGGGTATATCCCCAACCTCAAACCAGTGGCACAGTGTGGACTGGTGCCATATGAAGGCATCGTGTGTACTCCCAGGGTGTGTGTCGCAGACATTGCTGATGCACCCTGTGGCATTGCACACTACCTGGCAGTTTGTGGAGTAGTACCCCCTTGCAGCTCATGTATGGCATGGCCTCATCGCTAGGTGGTGCACAGATTGCCACATGGGCATAGTCAATGGCCCCTGTGATACCTGGCATATGTGCCACCCTGTGGGACTGCTGTATAGCTTCTGTCTGCTCTGCTCTGCCTGTGTGCTTGGGAATCGAATGAACTCCGAAGCATGTAGGATCAGTGCGGTTAGGAATTGTGTGAGGAGATGGGATGTGGGTGGCTGGGATATGCCAGTGGAGTCTCCAGCTAGCCTCTGGAAGGTTTCTGTGGTGAGCAGGCACGTTGCTGTTGTCACCTTGGTCTCCACTGATATGGCATGACCCCTTCCGGTGAGTGCCTGTATTTTACCATGGAACAGCTCACAGCGCTGCCTCAGAACTGCCATGTTCATGCGGTGTCGGCCAACTGTTTCTGTATCTGTCAGTCGTTTGAATGTTAGTCTGGTACAATACCACCACGAGGCAGGCCACCTAAGGTGCCTTCTGCCACCACGTTGTTGGTTTGCCCATCCCCTCATCCCCATTACCATGTCCACCATCATGAATGGTGCACCATCCATCTCTGTGACTTCTGTTGTGCTGCTGCTGTTCTGCCTGGTGCTGCTGCTGCTGCTGCTATCCTGATGGCTGCCTGCTGGGGGCTTACACTTAAGTCTACTTCTTTTATACTTATCTCCTTAGTGTGCATATGGGTGGATGCGCTGTGTATGTGCTGTGTTTGTGCATTCATTTTGCTTTGTGAATGGGGGTGCACCATGTATGCAGCTACACACACCCTCCAGATGCACTGCATATCATTATATTCGGGGTCTGGCGCATCCTGTGCAGTGCAGTGCATCTGGGATGCGGCGGAGCATTTCTGCCCTATATAAACAGTGCCAGTGTGCATCTCTGAGATGCGTTGGTGCATCTCAGACGTGCCCAGTGCATCTGCTTTGTAACTCCTGCCTTTGATATTTTATTGCATAGCAGTTAATGATTTCTGGACAAATGTTCTGCTTTATGTGTTTCAAAATGTAAGGGAAAGATTTTTGTTTGACCTCAGGTACATTGTATGCTACTTTAATTGGCAATATAATGAATAAATCAATTACAGTACATAGTTCATTCCTTAATTTTTATTGGTAAGTTTTTTAGCTACAGAATAAATATTCTAAGACTCTACCTAGTATGGATGGTTACATAAAATAAATTGCATATATTAACACCTCAAGTGGTAGCCTGTTCCAAATAATTCAGCACTCTCCAGTTAAACCAAGCCGTCTCCCCCTTCCATTTCTCAGTTCTAGATACATTGCCTTTCAACTGGAATGAGTGGAATCTGTTTTCTCTTGCTGGTAATTTCTTTACCAACTCCACACATTCCAGGATGTCATTGTTGTACATCGTCCTGTAGGTCAAACATAGGTCCCCCCTCAATCTTCTATACTGAAGCAAGTACAGGTTCAACTCCATCAGTCTCTCACTATAAGGTAAGTGTGACAGACTCCTAACCTTTTTCGTGACCTTTCCCTGGGCACTTTCCAGCAACTTGATGTTCTGCTTCGTACTTGGGGCCCAAAACTGCACACAGTACTCCCGGTGCAGCCGAACCAGTGACCTGTACAAGGGCACCAACACCTCCCTGTCTCTACTTTTTATGTTTCTGAGTACACAGCTCATGATCTTATTACACCCACTAACTGCTTTCTTGCACTGTGTGTCATGTGATATCCTGTTTGTACTAATGACCCCCAAATCACATTCATTTGCAGTTTCTATCAATTTCCTTCCATACATGTAATATACTGCCCTCCTATTTCTACTTTCAATGTGCATTACTTTATACTTTTCAGTGTTGAATTGCAAGTTATGTTACAAAGCCCATAAAGCAATATTATTTATTGCATGCTGGAAATCCTTTGTAGATTTCTCACTATCCACAATTTTTCCAACCTTCACGTCATCTGCAAACTGTAAGCCCAAAAACCATCTGTTGTTTGCAGTGACGCTATATATATACTGTAAAGGGTTGGGCTAAATACCGATCCCTGAGGTACCCCACTTGTAACCTCTGCCCAGAATGAACAGTGTCCAGCAACACTTACTCTCTGCCTCCTGCCACACAACCACGCGTTAACCCATGCAGTTATGTTCGGATGAAGGTTTATGTTGTGTAAAAAAAGATTTAACAGAGGGCTATGGGGCATGACATCGAAGGTTTTTGAGAAGTCAAGAAAAAGAATGTCCACTGGTACCCCTGCATCCAATGCACAACTGATAGGTTCAAAAAAGTGTAATAGATTTGTTAAATACAATCTTCCTGCAGAACCAATGCTGATTTACATATACCAACCCCTCCTTGGTGACATGATCTATGATCCTTTCTTTGATAAACTCCTTTATTACTTTTCCCATAATGGATGTCAGACTTATTGGTTTATAGTTGGTATAATTACATCTAGGGCCCTTTTTTATGTTGATTGCGTGCATGCGCAAGAAACATATTGCGTCAGCTTTCTCCAAAAGCAGGTTGTGGAGGCTTGGCACTGTTGTGCCCAATGCCCCCACAGCCTGCAAAGGCTTGTGCCACTTCCCCCAATGCCATGGCACACTGCTGCTGACACTAGTTCAACCAGCGTGCACAACTTTCTAAAAATCAGCCGCTGCAATCAGGGCGCCTCGTTGGCTGCAACCGCCAGCCATCAGCTGCAATGAGGGAGCGAATTCGTTATTGCATGGGGGGATGTAGGATCTCTGATATTCTTTGTGAACATGGCGGTAGCTTGCCGCCATATTCGCAAACAATATCTAACTCCCCCATGTTTATTTGCTGACGGGATAGCCCACTCTCCATCGGCATAATGTGACACCCTCCACGTTTATTTCTGTGCTGACTGGGTGCCTAATCCCCGTCGGCAGAAAGGAATCCCTCCCCCCTCCTTTTGTTGTTTGCTGACGGGGGTGCCCAATCTCCGTCGGCATAAATAATTCCCCTTTTTTTGTTTGTTTGACGGGGTGCCCAATCTCCGTCGGCTACAGCTGTCCCCCGATACTGTGTGGCATGCTGGGAGCCCACCCCAGCATGCCACATGCCCTGATGTTGACAGGAGTCCTGCAATGTTTTCTTGTGTTTCCTGTACCCGAAAGAAAGGAAAATGGTCCTCGAGTCTCCCTCTGCCCCGCCACAACCCGCGACCCACCCACTGCGCACCCAGCCTCCCCACACCCTTCTCACCCCATACTTACCTCCGGAGCACGGCGCGACAATCTTTGCTGGACCGGGAACACGTCTGCACTCTTCAAAGCTGACCGTGAAATGAGGAAATGCCAGTAAGCTGTATAATGTAATGGATAGGGTTTTTTCAACTTTAGTGCATATCTCGGGCATTTTTTGGAATTGTTTCACCAAATTTTCAACATGAGGTTTTTGGGACCCCTCCTCGTGAATTCTTGAACTGTCATGGTGTTAATCGGCCCCGAAAGGTGGTTTTGTGGTCACTGCATGGAATCACCCTTCGGGGCCGAGTAACAAAACAACAGTGTCAGTGTTAAGGAGGTGGGCTCTCAAAAAGCCTATGTTGCAAATTTGGTGAGAAAAAAATCTAATAAACGACTGTTTTACGAGCGTGCATTGCGCAGTTGCTACGCATGCTCGTAACTTCGCTAATTTGCAATATTTTCATGCCAGATTTTCAACATTGGCATTTTGTCACACCTCCTTGTGAGCTATATAGCTGTCATTGTACACATCCTAGCCAAAATGTGTTTTCGCACTTCCGGCGCAGAATAGCGCAGTCACTGTGGGAAATCAATGTTCAGGACAGATTAAGAAAATGACAGTGATACTGTTCATGAGCAGAGGTTCTAAAATGCCTTTGTTGAAAATTTGGTAATGATACTCCATAAAATGACTGTGTTACGAGCATGCGTTGCGCAGTTGGCATGCACGCTCTTAACTACGTGAATTTATAATATTTTCACTCCAGATTTTCAACATTGCCATTTTCCCAGACCTACTTATGAACAGTACAGCTATCATTTTTCCCATCCTGGCCGAAATGTGTTTTCGCACTTCTGGTGCAGAATAGCATGGTCACTGTGGAAAATCACTGTTCGGGACAGATTAAGAAAATGACAATGACACTGTTCATGAGCAGTGGTCCTAAAATGCCTATGTTGAAAATTTGGTGATGATAGCCCATCAATTGACAGTATTACAAGTGTGCGTTGCACACTTTCCACGCACCCTTGTAACTTCGCAGATTTGTAATATTGTCACACCAGATTTTCAACAGTGGCATTTTTTCACACCTCCTCATAAGCACTACAGCTGTCATTTTTCACATCCTGACCAAAATGTGTTTTTACAATTCCGGCGCAGAATAACGTGGTCACTGTGGGAAACCAGTGTTGGGGACAGATTAAGAAAATGACAGTGGCACTGTTCATGAGCAGAGGTCTTAAAATCCCTATGTTGAAAATTTGGTGATGAAACTCCATAGCATGACTGTGTTACAAGCGTGCACAAAACTGTTTCCACGCACCCTTGTAACTTCGCAAATTTGTAATATTGTCACGCCACATTTTCAACAGTGGCATTTTTTCACACCTCCTTATGAACACTACAGCTGTCATTTTTCACATCGTGGCTAAAATATGTTTTTGCACTCCTGCTGGAGAATAGCATGGTCACTCTGGGAAATCAGTGTTTGGGACAGATTAAGACCAACGGGTGAAAGGGACAAGTGACCGAGCTCAGCTGAGCACTGTCGGAACTGCTGCGGATTTGTTTGTGGGCAGACAAAGGCCCCAACACAAGAGCCCAGTACAAAAGGGCAGCCTGCAGCACTGGGAGAAACACAACGAGAGAGCGACTGAGGGAGGGGGAGTGAGCGAACTCTCCGAAGTGCTGTCAGGACTGCTGCGAATTTCTTTGTGGGCAGAAAAAGGCATCAATGCATGCAGGGGCCCAGTATAAAAGGCCAGCCTGCAGCGGTGGGAGAAACGGTATGAGCGAGTGAGACAGGGGGACTTAGTGAGCTCAACGGAGCTCTATCAGGACTGCTGCAGATTTCTTTGTGGGCAGAAAAAGGTGCCAATACAGGCAGGAGCACCATACAAAAGGGCAGCATGCAGCACCAGGACAAACAGAATGAGTGCATGAGAGAGAGAGAGGGAGACCGAGCGACCTCAATGGAGCTCTGTTGGGACAGCTGCAGATGTCTTTGTGGACAGACAAAGGTGCCAATGCAGGCAGGAGCCCCATACAAAAGCGCAGTCTGCAGCACCAAGAGAAACAGAACGAATGAGTGACAGAGCGGTAGTGAGCGAGCTCAACGGAGCTCTGTTGTGACTGCTGTGGATTTCTTTGTGGGCAGAAAACGCGGCAATGCAGGCAGGAGCCCAGTACAAAAGGCCAACTTGCAGCACCCGCAGAAACAGAATGCATGAGTGACAGAGGGGGAGTGAGCAAGATCAATGGAGCTGTGTCGGGACTCCTTCAGATTTCTTTCTGGCCAGAAAAAGCCACCAATGCAGGCAGGAGCCCAGTACAAAAGGGCAGCCTGCAGCGCCAGGAGACACAGAATGAGCGAGTGAGGGAGGGGGAGTCAGTGAGCTCAACGGAGCTCTGTTGAGACTGCTGTGGATTTCTTTGTGGGCAGAAAATGCGGCAACACAGGCAGGAACCCAGTACAAAAGGCCAGCTTGCAGCACCAGCAGAAACAGAATGCATGAGTGACAGAGGGGGAGTGAGCGAGCTAAATGGAGCTGTGCCAGGACTCCTTAAGATTTCTTTCTGGCCAGAAAAAGCCGCCAATGCAGGCAGGAGCCCGGTACAAAAGGGCAGCCTGCAGTGGCAGGAAAACCAGAATGAGTGAGTGAGCGAGCTCAGTAGAGCTGTATTGTAACTGCTGCAAGTTTCTTTGTGGGCATACGAAGGCAGCAACGCAGGCAGGAGCCCAGTAGACAAGGGCAGCCTGCAGTGCCGGCAGAAACGGAATTAGTAGAGAAGGGGAGTGAACGAGCTCAACGGAGCTTTATCAGGACTGCTGCAGATTTCTTTGTGGGCAGAAAAATGTGCCAACAGAGGCAGCAGCCTAGTACAAAAGGGCAGCCTGCAGCGCTGGGAGAACCAGAAGGAGTGAGTGAGACAGGGGGCGTGAGCAACCTTGACGGAGCTGTGTCGGGATAGCTGTGGATTTCTTTGTGGACAGAAAAAGCCACCAACACAGGCAGGGGCCCAGTACAAAAGGACAGCCTGCAGCACCAGGAGAAACAGAATGAGCGAGTGAGAGAGGGGGAGTGAGCCACCTCAATGGAGCTCTGTCGGGGCAGCTACGGATTTCTCCCTCGGCAGAACAAGGTGCCAACACAGGCAGCAGCCCCGTACAAAAGAGCAGCCTGCAGCACCGGGACAAACAGACTGAGCCAGTGACAGAGGTCCACTGAGCGAGCTCAGCAGACCAATGCAATCAACATTCGGCATTGACAAATGCTTGTCATGGATTGATACAACTGTGGCTTCCTTCCATTCTGGTTTAGCCTTACCCTCTGAGATGGAACTAGAGAATATACTAGCTAATGGGCCTGATAATGTGTCTGCCAGCTGTTTCAGAAATACAGGATGGCGTTCGTCTGGACCTGAGTATTTGTTTGGTTTGAGTAACCTATTTTTAACTTCACGTGGTGAAATTACAAAAGTGTTGTATATTTCTATGTGTGGCACTTCATTACACGTGACACTTGGCTCATATATACTAGTAAAGTATTTATTAAATACTTCAGCCATTGCCTCTCCCTCACTAATGACTGCATCCCCTGTATTAATAAAACCTATTTTAGGTTTCCTTTTTTTAACATCGTTTATATAGTTGTAAATAAGTATTTTGTTGTCACTCATATTGGTGGCTAATTTTAGTTTGTACTCCTTTTTTGACTCCTTTATTGTCTTCTTATATTTTTTAGCCATCTCCTTATATGCCTTCATGGTATGAGCACCAGGAATTCTCCTGTATGTGGAAACACCTTTTTTTATTTCATTTTGTTTAATTTTCTGATATTTCTATTATACCAGACTGGAATCTTCCCTTTGTTGTTATACTTAGATTTTACCAGCATGAAGAATTTAATGGAGAAAAGTAGCTTGGACTATAGGAGGTTCTACTTAGATTTTAATGACAGTCCTGTTAAATCTCTTTTCCAATTCCACTTGTTTTATTTGATGCTTGATTTCTTGGTAGTCTGGCTTACTGTAGCTTCTCACCTTTGTTTTCCCTAGTATCGGGTCCCAGTTAGTGTTTAGGGTAAATTGGACCGTATTATGGTCACAGTCACTGAGGGGTTCCCTCACTATACATTTTAAAATATCACCCCCCATGTTGGTTATTACCAAATCCAGCGTACTGTTCCCCCCGAGTATAAAGAGTATAGAGGTCCCATGTGTATTGCCGGCCAGTAATACCATCGAGATGTTCTGGACATGTCCAGAACCACGAGATGGTAATGTTGACTGGTAATACACACAGGACTATACATTGTTTTTTTTAATATATGGATCTGAGTATGTTTTGGGGTCTTTTCAGATGGGCAGCTTGCCAGATTAGTTAAGGACTGTCTGGGTCATGGTGAACCGCCGCACTGTCTCGCACTGTGTGTTGAGCTGTCTCCTCGCTCCTGATGGTACCCAGCACCTTCCTGTTTTTTTTTTTTACTCAGATCTTATCTAATTTTCATCACTGGAATGGCAGGATCAACCAGATATTTTCATTTGCTGATGGGGGAAAATAAAATAAAAACGGAGAAGCACGATGACCGAGTTCGCTCTCGGTAAGCGACAGAAGGACAGTCATGTTTTTTAAACTGCTCTGCCCACCCACACAGGAAAAGTGGTCAATGAGGAGGCACGCTTAGGACGTGGGGGCAGAAGGTATATTTTCTGAACCTTGCAACGATACTATTATCAGCACAAAACAATACTATTACCAGTGATTGACAATACTATTATCACTGAACCTTTAAGGGTATTACTGGATTTTTTTTGTATGCTTTATAGACCTATTAAATTGAACATCCATATAATAAAATCCTTTACCAGCTGTTCCAGATTGTAAGTAACAAAAAAATCCAAAAATGTATTTTTTGATGCACTAGTAGCAGTAAGATTTTTCCAGCTTATGCTGGGAAAGTTAAAGTCTCCCATAATGATGACCCTACTTCCTAGATCTATTTTCCACAATTTCTCTAAGAATATATCATTTCCTTCACTGGACAAGTTTGGGGCTCTGTAGCCTATGCAAATTAACAACTTCCCACTATTCTTTGGGTTAAAATTCACCCAGAGTTGCTCAATAATCTCATGGCGATCTACTTGTATGTTAATTTCATTCACTTTGATATTGCTTGCCACATACAAGGCCACTTCCCCTACTCTTTTGTTTTTTTCTGTTTGCATGGAAGATGTTGTACCCAGGAATTTCTTAACCCCATGTATAGTTCTTCCCCCATGTCTCTGTTACGGTGCACACCTGTATAGTTTCTGTTCGTAATATTATATCTAGGTTGTCTTTTTTGTTATTTAAACTTCTTGCATTTAACATTAGAAACCCTGATGTCCAGGACATCACATTTATTTCCTTCCCCCTCCTTACTCAGTTTAAATGATCACTATTTAGTAGAATATTGGTAAATAGCCTTCCCAGTATGTTTTTCCAGCTTTGCTGAAGTGCAACCCATCTTTGGTATACAAATAGTTTTTTTCTATGGAAGCTGTCCCAGAAGTCTAAGAAGGTAATTTTGTGCCTCTCACACCAATTATATAGTTGCGCTTTTACATATTGTGGGTGGGATATTCAAAGCAGTTGCGCACGGCACAACTGAGATGTGCCTGCACAAGTGTGGATATTTGCACCAAAGAGCGATATTCAGTGGGAGCCATTGCACTGTGCAATTTGCAGTGTGCCAATGTGCAACCCTAATGAATGTATACACAAGTGCAGGGGGCATAGCCATGAATAAGTAGCACAGTGCGATATTCAACTGCAAGCAAACGGCGCAAGTGCGGAGCAACAGGGACATGTGCGGAGCAAATTTGAGCCCATAAAAAGAGGGAGCAAGCAAGGGACAGAGGCTTGTACCACAGGGGAACAATCGAGAGGGAGAATGAGTGGGCAGGCATGACAGCAGGGGGAGTGCAAGACAGAGACAGAGGTGGGCAGGAAGTGCAACAGAGTGTGGGACTGGGTGTGTGACACTGATTGTGCCTGCATGCGTGAATGACTGTGTGTGTGTGAGACAGGTGTGAGGGCAACATCAGCAGTGTGTGTCTGTGATACCTGGCATAGGAGGGGCAGCGAAAGTGCCCAGACAGGTGGGAGGCAGAGGCTACAGCCAACAGGCTGCCAGTTGGGAACACCAAACATAGGCGCGCGCCCAGTGTAGGGGCACATGCAGCGGCACACAGCTGGGGGTGCCTGGGCAGACAGCCATCCAGGTGGCGCAGAACAGCCCATGCCATGGCCAGTGCAATCTTCCAGATGGAGGCAGTAATGAGGGGTGTGAGGTGGCAGGAGGCAGAGCGGCATGGCCGTGGAAGGGCCCATCGGTGGTATGCACGGAACAGGTGGTACCGTGCCCGCATCACCTTAGAACAGTACAGTGATACAGTGATTGTGGGCTGGTACCACCTGAAGCGGGCAATTCTGAGGCAGCTCTGTGAGCTGTGCAGTGATGAGATGCAGGCACCCACAAGATGGAGCCACACTCTGTCAGTGGAGACCAAGGTCACGGCCGTCATGTGCCTGCTCACCATGG
This sequence comes from Neoceratodus forsteri, assembly GCA_016271365.2. Classification (NCBI taxonomy): domain Eukaryota; kingdom Metazoa; phylum Chordata; order Ceratodontiformes; family Ceratodontidae; genus Neoceratodus; species Neoceratodus forsteri. Next base: position 870,445,074 of record CM028130.1, read on the forward strand.
GTACCTTCCAGACATCAACAGGGGACACCACAGGCATTATCCAGTCAGCCGAGTCACAGCTCCTCACACTGCTGCCACATGCTGTGGAATACATCCATTTACCCAGCACACAGGCAGAGCATACAGCGAACATGCAGGAGTTCCACAGGGTGGCACGTATGCCTGGAATGCTAGGGGTCATCGACTGCACCCACATAGGCATCCGTACACCACCTGGCCTGGAAGGGGTAGCCTACATGTGAAAAAGGAAATACTCTCACAAAATTTTTTTTTATTCATAGGAAAGACAATGGGTCTGGAATGTACTTCTGCTTCTTGTCCTTGTCTTGTTGGTTAAATGTTCGTTTGTTGGGCTGGCCACCCACTTTGTTTTATATGTATGTTTGTCTATTGTTTGTATCTGTGTATTTTCCCCAGTACATAAAGGTCCCATTGTCATACCTATATTAAAGAAAAAATTTGTATTCAACACAGTTATAAACAATTGCTGACGTCAGGACTACATATACATTATCTGTGTTAAAACCCTTCATTTATACTTAAATAATTACATCAAGATGGTTTCTGCAGAAACGTTTTGCTTTCATTGTAATATAGGGTTTATAAACCCCCTTTATATGGTACAAGCACTCATTAGTATAAATTAGAATGACTACAGGCAAGAGAAAGTACCATAAAAGTATAATAAAGCCTTTTCATTTAATAGTATGGCAGGACACTGCCTCTTTAAGACTCCCCTGTATGAGGTTCTGTATAGCCATTATGCCGTTTTCATTTTAGGCTGGTGAAAGAAAGAAAGAATTAAGTCTGTAGCCCCTTAGTTTTACCCCCATAAGCTCTTTTTCATAAGAGCACTTTTGAATGCGGCTGTCTTAGCCTAGTTTCGCCGCTGAAGTCCTTCTTGGCGTTGCGCTCGCCGGTAAAGTTACTGCGCGATCGTGAGCACATTTGTGAAGGCGTTTTGCCTTCTAATAGCCCAGAATTGTGGTGTGCTGCTGTAAATCAGCTTAAAACTAACTGTGCATACCTTTAGGAGGTGGATTATGCGGATTGAAGTGCTCATTGGGACGTTCTGAGGATCGAGGGCTCTGTGGTGTTGCTGGTTTTCCTGACAGCTCTGTGTGTCTCTCCCTGCTGCAGCAAGTCCTCTAGGAGCTGGCCGGCCTTGAGTCTGCTGTTTTTATCCTGGCTTAAAGGGACGGTGCTTGCTTCAGCTAGCATTTCTACCCAAATCTCTTAAAAAAGGGCTGTATATCATTTCTTTGTCTTAGAAAATAATGCTGTATTGAAATAGAAGTATTGTAATGTTGGAAATGGTTTAAATGTATTGTAATTAAAGAAGTATTGTTCTAGAAAAGGCTCAGGGGAGGATTTGAATGGTCACATGACCCCTGAACAGTACAAAAACTTGTGTTCTCAGGCTAGCTCAGATCAGTTGATCTTAAAAGATTAGACCTGGATATGCTGCTGTAAGCATCCTAGGAAGCTTGTATCTGCTAGCCGATGATTATTGTTATGCATTTGTTTTGCTCCTCTTAAGTTTGTCGTATTCAGTTCACTTTTCTTTATTTTTGTGTTTTGAATAAATATTTTGAGTTTTGTACTTCAAAGACACCTCTTTGGTCCATCATTACCCACAGCCTGTGACACTACATCAACAGGAAGGGCTACTCCAGTGTCAACTGCCAGGTGGTGTGCGATGCCAGGGGGCTCATAATCAATGTCTGTGCCACACACCCTGGTGGAGCACATGATGCCTTCATCTTGCACCAGTCAGCACTTTGCCACAGGTCTGAGAGTGGGTGCATCCCCACCGGCCACCTAGTAGGTGAGTATGCTGTTGGAATGGGCAGCTGGCACAACGGGGCAGGGTGTGGGGGATGCTAGGCCAGGGCACCAAAGAGTGTGGCCGGGAAGGCAGGGGGTGCAGCTACACAGACCACCATGTTAACCACACATGTCAACACACAGGTGACAGTGGATACCCACTGCAGCCCTGGCTGCTCACCCTATACCAGCGCTTGTCGACCCCAGCACAGGAGCGATACAATGAGGCACACACCAGCATACGGAACATCATCGAGCATGTGTTTGTGTTGCTGAAGGCCCATTTCCATTGCCTGGACAGGTCTGGCAGTGCACTACAGTACAGACCTCAAAGGCCTGCGGCCTATTCCTGGCCGGCTGTATACTACACAACATGGCCACCGACCATGGGATAGCTGTTGAGGTTGAAGAGGGGAACAGCAGTGGGGACAACGCAGCCACCGGGTCAAGTGGTGGTGAGCAGCCCCCCCCAGTAAAGGGAACCCGGCTGAACAGGATGGCCCAACAGCACCGGGACACAATTGCAGAGGAGCACTATGGTGCAGGCAGGTAGGTGAACATGACCACATGCACGTCCCAGGGACCATGGCACAGCATTCAAGCATGCAAGGGCGGGCCCCATGACAGTAATGGCTGGAGTGGAACATAGACAGGCATGGGACTGGACTCCGTGGAAGCACCCTGTACAGCACTGCACACCCCACCCACACACCCCCCCACACACACACACACACACACATGCACATGGGCACCTACATGCGCATGTCCAGAGGCCGCCACTAGGCATCTGTCAGACGCTGAACACTGGTGCACAGTAGCAGCCAGTGCTGTGTTGGCATTGTCATGCATCATGCACATGCCACAGTGGCCAGCAACCGAGTGTGTGTCCACAAGGCCTGTGTGTGGCATCGACCATGGATGCCATGTCCCTGGAATGAACATGCACACACCACACCAATGTGCACACAGGGCAGAGGCAGACAGCGGACAGGGAGGATGGCGGCTCAGGACCACCACATGCACTCACACGGCCACTACAGACATGTAGATGGCCCCGCTGAGACTGCCCAGCATACGCAGGCTGTGCGATGGCCACAGGAGGTGTCTGTGACGTTCCCCCAGGTGTGTCACTGTGGGAACACAACCGGTTCCTTGCAGGTGTCTGCAGGCTCCTGAACATGCCCGCTTCAGGCATGCCTGGAATGCCCACAGCGGTTCCCAGTGTCAACACAGAGGGGGTCGCATGACGCTGTGACAGAGGGGTGGAGAATGCACTCCACAGAGTCTGCGGTGGATGGCCATGCACCAGGGTGGCCTGTGGTGCTAGGCTGGTTGTGACTGCAGTGGCAAGCCGATCCAGGGCTGCAGTTTTGTCCTCCCACATACGTGTGGTCTTGGCCAGGAGCTGTTCAAAGTCCTTGTTGCACCTCCCTGCAGCCTGGCTCAGCCCTGCGCAGAGTGCATGCACCCCTGCCATGACCAGCACCTGTTGCTCCATGGAGGTCCGTAGCAGACAGGTGTGCTCGGTCAGGGGTTGGTGCCCTGGGGGGCATGGGCATTGTGCCAACCCACGGGTGATGCTCAACCCCACGGCCCAGCCCCCCATGCTGGTGGGGGCTGCACAGCAGGGCCCACTTGGGGCTGCTCATTCTGTGGTGCACCATCGACGGGCACTGCTCCCGGCCCCCCTTCGACATCATCCGGCTGCCTCCGGCCACTGTGTGCCAAGCAGCACTGGTGCAGCTGCACCACCACCGCCACCCCCATCAGCCTGCACCTCACTGATGGCGCCCATGGCAACACCAGGTGCGGGGGCCGGTGGGCGGACAGCCACCACCAAGGCACTGTCTGCGCTGCTGTGGCAGATGTGTGGTATGGGTGCCTCCCCCTGAATGGCAAAACCACTATCCAGGATAATGGTCAAGTCATCATTGGTCCCAGACCCTGCCCCATTCTGTGTCTCGGCATATTGGATGCCATGGCTGGCGTCATGCTGAAACACAGCCGGGGCCTCATCCGCAACCATGCCACAGGCATCCGGATGGACAGTGGAGTTGGGCTGCCTGTGGTCCGGCCCTCGGACACTGGTGGAGGTGGAAGGATGATCCTCCTGGTACAGGACCACCCCCATAGCGGACACCCCCACCCCTGCCACTGCATGCAGGTACTCAGGAGCTGAAAGGGAACACAGTCACATTAGTGCTGCTGGCACACACCCCAGTCCCCCTGCCCCAGGTGCTGCCATGCCTACCATGCAGTGATGGGCTGCCTCCTGTCTGGAACCTGCCACCAGGTACCCCCTCAATGTCGCTGTGCTGCATGAATGATGCTACCAACTCTTCCTGCAGTGACAGCTGTGGCACATCAGGCTTTCCACCACCTGTGGCAGCATGTGCGGCCTGGATGGCAGCCACCTTCTCCTTAATCTGCCTCCGGTCTATGCCAACCTTCTTCTTGCACTCCTGTGCAGTCCTTTGATGGATGTCCTGCTGGTTCATGGCCCTGGCCACACCCTCCCATGCTGTTGACTGGGCCTGTGGGGTGCCTGTCGAGCCACACAGGAGACAATCCTGGTCCAGGTAGGCCTCAAATAGGGCATCTCTCTCTGTCCTTGTGAAGTTAGGCCTGCACTTCCATGCAGGCCCATGCTCCTCAACCTCCTCATGATCCATCATGCTTAGTCCTGTTGGAACAAACATGTGATCAGTGATGGCTACAACCCACACTGCCCTCCCATTCCACTGTCCTAACAGACCCACAGCCTGGTGGCTTACCTCTGAAGGATGCAATACCGATCTAGATCCTGTGCAGTCCTGTGGCACCTTTATAGCGCATTGCATGCAAATGAGGGGATGCGCAACTATAATGAGATGCAAATGCCTCCGATGCACCACGGATATGCTGATTTGCTAATCTGCATATGCCGGCTTAATATCACAAAATTGCGCATAGCGCTTTGGTGTTGTGCATGCACAAGCCGTAGCGCCACATTGTGATGTGTGCAATAGGCCCAGCAGTGTGCATGCGCGCAGTGCCATTGCTTACATCACTGGTGCAGCCTACGCACACTGAGCTATACATGGTACAGTGCTCTGCCGCTATTGGGCATGTGGCGCTCATAAGCTGTATGCCCTATGGCGCCCAGGTGCTATTGGCCCATGGACCGTGGTGCCCACATGCCCCTATTGCACCCCATGCATGGTGAGCCCACTCACGCTGTCACGCATGGTGTGCGTGCTGACCCTTGACCCCACGATTGCCCTTTGACCCTCTGGGTGACCTGCGGCACATGCCAGTGCTGCACAAGCTGTGTCACGTATCCCCATGGCTGCGCGATTGGTGATGGCAGCGCATCACCGTGCGAGGCACGCATTCCCAGCACATGCAGCTTGTGTGCTAATGGGCACCATTTTGGTTTTGCTACTACCGTTATAACCATACCACACTGCAGTAGTGCCAGAGCACCTAACTGGTTGCAAGTGGAGCTGATCAACCTTGTGGCCCTTGTGGAGCCACATGCAGGCAGTCTGTTCAGCCAGGTGCCCCTGAATTGGCCATGGAGGGAGGTGTGGCAAGAGGTGGCTTAGGGGCTGGAGGAGGCCACAGGGACACAGCGCAGCAGTGAGCAATGCCACCACTACTATGGGGATCTGCAGTGGAGGGACCCTGAGAGGCTTTGGGCACTACTTGCATGTGTCTGGAGGGGTGCCATGCCACATCCAGGTAAGTGCATTGCACCCATGTCCATGCCCATCCAGTGTTCTGTGGTGGCCAGCAGGGTGGCACACCATTCTGAGGGGGGGGTGGCTGGGGCTGCGTGCTCTGTTGGCCGTGGCAGCACACCATGGGTGTGCTGTGCCGCTGCGCTGGGCCAGTGGGAATGCTGTGCTGGGGAGGCATGTGGTGTTGCCAGGTACTGATGTGTCTTTCTCCATGTTTCTGTATTAGGCTCTGAGGATAGAAGGAGGGCATGGCTGGCTGGCTCTGCGGGTGGGCCAAGGCAGGCCTCCGGAGGGGCTCAGGTGCAGGATGCAGGCTGCATGGGTGGTGCTGCTGGACAGGCACAGGATGCACCGCAGCATGCAGGTAGGCACTGTTCCAAGGTATGTTGTTGTGCAGGGCGGGGGTGGGCCACAACCTCCTGTGCACATGGCCATTCCAGCTGTGCACCACCCACGGTGTCAATTGCACCATGCCATGGCTATTGTACATGTGTGTGGCTGCCGCAGGTGGGCTGTGGGTGCACTCAGATTCCAGCTGTGCCACTGCCATTCCACCACTTAGCCCTGTCACCTGGCTGCCATAGTTGTGGTGTGCAGCTCATGGGTTGTGTTGGTGTGCAGTGTTCTGCATGGCTGTGGATAGTCGGGTTGGCAGCTCGTGTGGGCACACACGCTGAGGGAGGTTGTGTGCCATCTCAGGGGTGCATGTCACAACTATCCGCTGTGCTCGGTAGGTGGGCTACAGTCATACAGACATGCACTCATACCATGTCCCCTCCTTTGTCCTAGGTGTCCATTGCCCTGATGTCAACACCAAGCTCCTGAGGCAGATCCTTCTGGTCACCACTCTCATGCTCCAGGTGGCATGGCTGCTACAATGGACACTGTGCAGGCCACAGCACAGACATCTGCGTCAGGCACTGGTGGGGCATGGATGGCCATAGGGCCCATTGGCCTGCTACTGTTTCCCTTCCCTGTCCCCCTTCCTTTCCCTCCCTTGTCCCCTTGTTTAGCCATGTCCTCTGTCCCCCGCCTCCCTTCCCCATCCTCCCAGTTTGTATGTGGCCTCCCCATTCTTTGCTCCCTGTACCCAGTTACCTGTTAATATGTATATAGTTGTTTTATGCCTGTTTTAATACACATTTCTATGGTTGGCCATCTGTGTCTGTGTCTGCTTTGCAGCTGGTGTGAGGAGCCATGCTGCAGTGGTATGCATGGTGGTCTCCACTCATTGGCTGGTGGCTGTGCTCTGGGGCAGCCGTGGGCTCTCTGTTTGTGTTGTGTGGCATGTATGTTGTGTGCTATTGGCCTGTGTGTTGCCAGCTGTGGTCCAGGTGGTGTGTCATGTGCCATTCTGTGGAGGCTGCTGGTGGCTATTTGCCACTGGCCATTGGTGCCACCCTGCCTCCGTGCACCACCGTGATGCACATGGTCAGGGGCCTGCTGCCATGTGCCTGCCATGCCCCCTTCCTGGCATCCTCTGCACCTTAGTGATGGTCCATCCCACCCTGGTGGCATGCTTCTTGCTGTGCCTGTTGTCCTATGTCCTGGCACATGCACCTCTGCCCCTTGCACAGCCCTGGTTGCACTATGGTGCATGTTGGTTTGCTCCCTGGTGCAGCCCTGGTTGCGCTGTGGTGCATCCCTGCGATATTCAGCCATCATATTCAGGAAGCTGGCACTTGCTGTCATGCGCAGCCTTTAAATATTGCGTTCAGTGCGCCATGGCACAGTGGACTTTCACTGTGCCGCTCCTGCCCCTGCCTCTGGCGCATGTTTGAATATCTCACCCTGTATTGTTTTGTTTTTCTCTGGGTTATCTTTATTCACTGGCAGAATTCCTGATATAATAGCTTTAGCAGTACCCTCTATGATTGATTTACCCAGTTCAATTATCTCGGCTGCAATGTCTTCCTCGTATTCTTTACCAGTATGATTTATTTATTTTATTTATTTATTCAATTTTGATGACTGGGTAAGCCCGCTAAGCCCCGGAGGTCCCTTTTTCAGGGGTGACCCAGAATTAGTTACAAAAAGTGACAAATACAGCTGTGTACAAAGAACATGGATAAAAATACAGCAGAGACACAATGCATCATACATTGGGGTGACATGAGACCAAAGGGGACCAACCCATTGGGGTTACAGTCAGGCCAGGCCACCAGAGGAATTTGTTACTATACACTGGATGGGGGTAACACTAGGGGTGTAGGTAGATTTATTCCCACATGCACCATCACATTAGTTAAATTTTTGTTGTTGTTTTTATGCAGCCTAGGTAAAGCTCTTTTGATGTCATTTATCCTGGCTCCAGGCAGATAGGTAACTACCCTGTTTATCTTATCTTTAGCACAAATTTCAGTATCACATCCCCGATCAATGATAACAATGTAAAGATTTTAAGAATCTTTCACAGTTATTCCCCTGTTTGATTGTCTCATATTTTAATTATGTAGAACGCATTGTGTCTGTAAACCTTGGCATGGATGCTTATATGTTTTCTTTTCTTTTCTTTTTCCATGTACACACAAACATGCAGATTTTTTTTTGGGGGGTGGGGCAGAAGATTCTTTGTCCATCAAATTTCTCCCTTTCAATAGTTGTGTGAGAATACCCTGTCACCCATTTTCATCATTGTACCTGTTAATTCTTTTTTTTATTCAGAAAGTTTTACAAAGTTTTCACAACACCTGTTACAGTGTAACCAGAACACTGACACATATCTAATCACCCAACTCCCCTCCTCCCACCCATCCCAACACCCCCACCCACTGTTGGAGCGATCCCTTAATTTACAAAAACAAAACCCACTGTTATACATATATCCCATCAAAGACAACCAGTAGATTAAACTGGAGAGCACGAACCTTAGATGCAGTCTAATGCAAATAGACCGCATATAATTTGCCCTACTTTTTATCAAACCCCCCTGGATTGTTGAGCAAACTTGCAGTCATCCTCTCTATCCTAAGACAAAAGGACATCTCATATAACCACTCTGTGTATGAAATAGTGGTTTGATCCAACCAGTGCTTAAGAACTAACATTTTCACCGTCATTGATATAAGGGAACTATGAAACTTCCTTTCCCTGACCATAATTGAAGATAGATCCCCCAATATACATATCTTCGGAGTGAAACAGTGCCCTAATCCTAATAAAGGATTTGATTGGGATTGGATTTATGTCCATAATGGTGCAACTTTCTCACAGGTCCAGAAAATGTGCAACATTTTTCCCTCACTATGGCCACATCTAACACATGTGGAAGATTGCCCCTGTCCCATTTTGGCTAGTTTTCATGGAGTAAAGTACATATTATTTAACACTTGAAATTGAGTAATCTTAAGCCTATTTTGTGTAATAAATGTATGCATATCCTTCCAAATCCCCAAACAAATAACTCCATGATTAGGGATAAGTGAATCCCAAACTGAGTAGGCTGATAATGCATCCGGATGGAGCATATCCAGGAGGCAACTATATATTGATGAGATGCCATGCGGCTGGCTAGCCAGAACAGCAATCTGCTCCATTAAGTCATTTAATCTAGAGGGAGCATACACCTCCCCAAATCTCTGTTGGAGTAAATGGCGTAATTGGAAAATCTTGAAACTACCTTTGGCATGAGCATGAAGCTTATCAACAATTGCAGTGTGTGACAGTAGACCACCAACTTGATAAAAATCAATTACACGCAAGCCCTGTAACTGGGGCATCCAATTTTTCGTAATCATAGAATCCCCCACCCTGAGATTGGGATTGTCTATGATTTTCTGTCCTACATCTTTATTCGGGGAGATGTTTAAGCAGGCACAAACCTGGGCAAAAATTTTAATAGATGCACCAATTGCTGACTGTTTTATCACATCTGGGAGTGCCCTATGGCGCACAAACAAAGCCGCTAGTGGGGATATCCGGGCACCAGCAAACATTTCCCTCTCAATTTGTATCCAGATGGGGTTGTACATGTTTTCAATATTATTAGAAATTGAGGACATCCATCTCCCTATTTTATATAACTGGCTGGCCCAGTGATAGTATAGCAAATTAGGCAGCTTAAGTCCCCCCCTCTCCTTAGGTAAAGTGAGCTTATTATATGCCCTTCTAGGACTCTTATTTAACCATAAAAACTCTGATATGATAGCGTGCAGCTTTTGGAAGAAGGAAACAGGTAACCAAATATTACTCATGTTTAATGGAAAAAATAACATGGGAAGCACGTTCATTTTAATAATATTAATCCTCCCCCATAGCGAAATCGGTAAGGATTTCCACCTGAGGAGGTCATGTTGAAGGTTCTGAATCAGATCCTCCATGTTTAATTTATGGTAACGCACCAGATCCAGTGTCAAATGAATCCCCAGATATTTCAACGATATTGGGGACCATTTCATACCAAATTTGTGAAACTCTTGCCGAAATGTACGAGGGTTAAGGGGAAGAATTTCGGTTTTACTACAATTCAAACTATAATTAGAAAACTTACTAAACTCCTTTACAATATCTAACACTGCCTCCAAAAAGGCTACTGGGTTGACCAGATGCTGGAGGATATCATCAGCATATACCGATATCTTCAGATTACTTGTGCCCAAAGATACCCCTTGTACCTTGTTTGAGGCTTTAATTCTCCTTTTCAAAGGCTCTAAATACAAATTGAAGAGTAATGGGGAAAGGGGACAGCCCTGCCTAGTGCCCAAGTACAAGGAGAAACCAGCAGAGAATACTTTATTACAAAAAACCTTGGCGGTAGGATTTGAGTAAATCTTCTGAGCCCAAGTAATGAATTCTTCGGGAACATTCATGTATTTTAGTGTTGACCACAAAAAGCACCAATCCACCCTATCAAAAGCTTTTTCAGTATCTAAAGATATTAATGCTATGGTATTTAGGGTGGATTGAGCTGCCTGAAATATATGATTTAATTTATGAATGTGGTCAGACGCCGATCTTCCCGGAACGAACCCCACCTGTTCAGGACTAAGTAGAGAATACCACACTTTCTGTACCCGATTAGCCAAGATTTTAGTGAACATTTTTAAGTCGCAATTCAACAAAGAGATCGGCCGATAACTAGAGGGACATTCTGGTAATTTACCAGGTTTCAGAAGCAAAACAATCATCACCTCTAGAATGGATGGGTCTAAAACCTCGTTAGATAGAATGTATTGATAAGACTTGAGTAGTAGAGGGGCTAACTCTTTCTCAAATACTTTGAAAAAATTGGAAGGAAAGCCATCCGGACCAGGGGTTTTGTCCAGAGCTAAAGATCTGATGGCCTGCAATATCTCTGCCAAAGTGATAGGGGTAGTTAATACTTCCTGCTCCCCCTCCTGTAACTGGGGAAGCTCAGACCCTGCCAGATATGCCTCAGTATCCTCTTTCATTGGAGGATCAGACCGGCCAATGTAAAAATTTGCATAAAAGCCTCCAAACACTGAAACTATTTCCCATGGAAGAGTTTTCAAGGTGCCGTCTTCTCCCTGAATTGCTTGAATAGTTCTTGAATTTTCTAATTGTTTCAGATGCAATGCAAGGAGCCTTCCGGCTTTTTCTCCCTGATCAATGTATATCGCTTTCATTCTAAGAATAGCGAACTCAGCCTTCTCCCTGAGAAGATCTGAATATGCATTCCTCAAGGCCAAAAGGTCCGCCATTACCCCCTGCGGAGATGTAGACACTGGATTCTGCTCCAGTGCTCTAATCTGCTCTAACAGCTTCCTTGCTTGCTCCTCCCTGATCCTCTTCCTCTTTGTTGCCAGCCAAATGAATTTGCCTGTTATGTAGCACTTCAGTGCACACCAGACCTGATCCATCCTTGGGATGGACTCCACATTGGTTTCCCTGAATTGTTCAATAAGAGTGCAAATTTTATCAACAATAAACTTATCCTTCAGTAATTGTGTGTTTAATTTCCACTGAGAGTCTTTCTGCTGTTCTATTCTAAAAGAGATGTGCAATCCGTCTTTCGGATGAGACGTTAAACTGAGGTCCCATCTGCCTGGATTGGTGGTAGTTCAGGTGGATGTTAAAGATCCCATGGCACTTATCGAAAAGAGTAGGGGAATTTCCCCGGTGTCCTGGCCAAATTTCCCTCATTCACTAAAAATACCACCAACAGCTTAATCTGGTTCAAGGTCAGTTGGCATGCATCTGTATCCCGGGTCATGCCTGAAAATAGGCAGGATTTGTCTAGTGCACTTACCCGGTCAGCAAAAGCTAAATAAAATAATAAATAAATAAATAGACCATACCACCGCATGGTCAGATATTACTATCTGCTCAATCCCCACCCCAATAACTCCTGTTAACAAAATTGAGCTTATCAAAAAAAAATCAAGTCTGGAGGCCATATGATGCACCTGAGAATGAAACAAGAAGGCCCTAGCCAACTGGTTCAGGATCCTCCAAGGATCACACAATCCCAGGAGGTCCATCAGCTCACTTAAAGCTTTCTGGGCTGGAGTCACAGCTCTAAGGGGTGATCCAGATTTATCCAGCAGGTGGGATTGGACCAAATTCCATTTCCCTCCCAATATAATGGGGTTTGGAAGGAAGGAAGCAAGCTTATCTGCCAAACCAATAAGGAAATCTGGGTCACCCCCCACCGGCCCATAAATACAGCCCAGAATTAGTGGTTTCCTTGCCAGTGATCCGCTGACAAAAATGAATTTGCCATTTGGACCCTATATAATATTCTCTGGTTGGAATGGAATTGTTTTCATAATCAGTATCGCTACTCCTCCTCTAGAGAAGGAATCTCCAGCCACAAAAGCCTGCTGTATTCCCTGCCCTTTAAACTTGTTTACTTCCGAAGCCAAAAGATGCGTCTCCTGCAAAAAAAAAATATTAGCTCACAACAGAGCTGAATGTTTAAGTATAGCAACCCTTTTAGCATGCTCTCGTGCTCCCCTCACATTCTATGACACTATCTTAAATGTGGGATCCACCATATAACTCAATAGACTGTTCAATCCTACAAAAATTATTCCCTTCTATCATGATAGCTCCAACCCCACCCCCCACCCCCCTCTTCACCCAATATTTCATACTACCTCTATACCCCCATTGAGACTGCTCCCCTAACCCTACCTGGCAAACTATATACAAAAGCTCTCCTCCCCCACTGGAGAGTAATCACCCTCCAACCCTCTTTGGAAACCCAATTTGTATCTGACATCCAAGTATTAGCCACTCTTTTACTAGTAGCCCAACTAACTCGTCCTTTCTTACTTGGCCCCAATAAACCAAAGAGGTAGCCCTCCCACCTTTCCGGGTTGTGATCCAACGCACTCCACAGCACCATGGTGCTATCCCCTGCCCATTTTGACATCAGCTATCAAGAGCAAAAAAAAATAGAATCTCTTATAGTTTCCAACTGGATTAGCCCTGAATACGCCCATCCCTCTCACATGGAACCGAATCCTTACTGAACCAGTTAACAGAGATCCTCCCTTAATTTATTTTCAAGCATGTTCCTTGAACTATCTTATTATTCCAAAAGAAAACCCCCAAGGTTTAAACACACACAAAATGAATGCTGCCATGCGCTAGGAAACTTGTTTCCCGTGGGAAATCTTAACCGAGCACTGTGCATCTCCCATATGTTCCCCGGGAACCATTCCCTCCTAGTTCGTTCCCAGTCCGGACGTGTAGTCCCCGAGCAGACACGCAGCAGCCTACAGGCCCAAAACAAGCAGGCAACCTGGGTTCCTTCTCCTCGACAGCCCAGAAAAGATCCCCATCCAGCCTCGCCCTCCCCCAGAACAAACAGCCACTGCTGAAACACGAAACTCCTGGTCAGTACAGTCTCACATCTTGATTTCAAAAAATTCCATGAATCTAGTAATTAACAGAATAATGTCCTTCATGAGTCCACCAAAATTCCTGCTGCATCAACCCTTCTTAAACAATTCGGGAAGCTTGTTGGCCAAGTCCTCCAGTGCTCTCTCCGGATTCTCATAAGTAACCCAATTGTCCGCTATCTTAATTAACAAGCGTGAAGGGTACTGCATTTTAAAGCAGATAGCAGCAGCAATTAACTTTTTCACAATAGGGTGATATGCTGCACGCTTTCGCCTTATCTCATAAGGCAGATCCTGTGAGATTCATATCTTCGCTCCCTCCCATAAGATCTCTTGAGCCTCTCTTGCTTTATTTAAGACATGCTGCTTGTCCACAAAGCTAAGAAATCTTAGAATCAGAGGCCTGGGGGGGGGGTCCCTGTGGAGGTCGCGGCCGCAAGGCTCAATGTACTCTCTCTATCTGATATGAAGCTCCCATTGGAGAAGCACCTGCAATTTTATAAAGGAGCTTCTGCATGAAGGCCTGAATATTTTTCCCTTCCTCTGCCTCTGGCAAGCCAATTATCAGGATATTGTTCCTGCAGCTCCTTCCCTCTAAATCCTCTGTTTTTAACTGTAACTTCTGTATCTGTTGTTTCAAGACCACCACTTCTGGATCCAATTTCTCTCTCCACCTCTCTGTAGAGACTATCCGGGCCTCAGAATCAGAGACCCTCCAAGGCAAATCTGTCATATCACCCCTCAGGGATTTTAATTTAGCGGTAATCTCACCCAACATCTCTTTGAAGGGCTGTAATTCTTGAAGGAAATCATCTTCTGTCAAAGAGACTGATGCAGTTGATTGAGTCACCTTTTTATCCGCAGCACCACTTAGGGCCTTAGGCTTCTTAGGGTTCTTTTCTGGCGATGTAGGAGGAGTATGGTGAATCGCTGCAGATCGCATTTCTGACTCCATCCCACGACAACGATAGCAATCGCCACATGAATGTAACACACACGTGCAGATTATGGGTTCTGCTATAAGTATAGAAGCTCTATATGATTAAAAATAGCTGAAAATGGGCTATAACTGTAACACAAAAGCAGGAGCTCAGCACCACCGCTGCTATTCAGAGCACTTGCATCACGTGACCCTCCTACCTGTTAATTCTGTGGTAGAAAGTCATTACAGTATCAGCTGATACCACATGCTGTAGCAGTCTATTCCAAGTTTCTACCACTCATTCTATGAAGTAGTTATACCTGATGTTTCCTTTGAATCATCCTCCCTTTAGTGACATTGAGGGTTCCCTTGCCCGTTAAAGCAGCAGTGCAATGAAAAATGTTTTTCCAAAAAAACCTTGTTTCAGCTACAGTTAAGAAAAATATTAACTTACATGTCAGATTTACTTGTCTAGGTATCTTCTATGCTATGCATCATCAGTTTTTTTGTTTTTTATGTTTTCTTGCATGCATGTGCAAGAAACATAGTGCCACCATATGAGTTTTCATAGGTGTGCCTCCCCCACTTCCAATGCCCTGCTGCCTTTTGCAGGCACAGCCGCACCATGCCAGTGAATGTCGGAGCTGTCTATGACAGCTGTTCAGATGTAGTGGCATACAGTTGAAAGTGAAAAACTGCTACAATCAGCGGTGGTAACGTGTAGGCAATTTACATACTGCCGTTGGCAGTATGCAAGGTGCCTACATGTCAGCACTACACTGAAACAGCTGCCATAGACAGTTCTGTCCCCCATAACAAGTAGCACGCTGGGAGCCCACCCCAGCGTGTTCATGCGCCCCCCCCATACATACTGTATGGCCGATGGGGGTGCTCAATCCCTGTCAGCTCCACTGTGTCCCCCCCACCAGACTTCCAGGTGCCACTCTGGGAGCCCACTCCAACGTGGTAACTGTCCATATAGACTGCAGTTCTCCCACTCAGTTCCCTTCCTTTAGTCTGTTAACATGGTTTCATGCCCATCCATTACCTCTAGCCCAACTCTGCATATCTCTCACTCAGTCTCACTCGAACCCAGTCGTTATCTCTCACAGGACTTTCAAGTATAGCCTTCACTCAGTCTAGTACATGTCTGTCCGTTCTGTCTAGTTTGGTCAGTGTGCCGGCCGTTGCACTTAGAATATACACAGCAACGCTGACTGGCTGTGGAAGGGACATTTTAGCCGAATAATGAGATCAATTGAAGCCCCGCCCCCTTCCTGTCCCCACCACTCCCAGGTTCTTCAGAGCAACTCGGCTGGGCAGAGGCACTTTAACTTATAGAATTAGAAGAGAAAGTCTAGTTTGGTGCTTTAACTCATTTAGAGTGAATGCAGCCAGGTTGAGGTGGTAGTTGAAAGCACTCACGCAATCAAAAATAAAAACAGATTGGATCAGTATTCAACTGTTTGATTTTCATATTCAGTCATCTTAAAGTGTCATTAAAAATAATCTGGCAAATGCCCAGATACAATTTTATCCTGAAATGACCTTTAGGTTGCTTGGGAAATGGGAAAGTAATTTCAGTCAGCCTCATTACCATTCCTAAATTGTTTTGTAAGGGTTTTTTTCCCACTTTTCTCCCAAGTTTTTTTTTGTTTTTTGGGGGTCTTTTTTGGCTTCAGCTGAACTGGACATGGGCAGGCTTCAGCTAAACTGGACATGGCCAGGAGCCCTTGCCCAGGGCTGATGGACTTTGAGAGTTCTTGCTGTAAGCAGCTGCTGAAAGCTTGTTCTTTTTGCCTTGCCATGGGTAGGAAGTCTCGGGCCATAAGAATGTGGAAGTTGGGAGTCCCCATCAGGTAAGTCTACCCTCCTGGTTCCAGTGCCCAGTCTTCTGGCTGTAAGACCATGGAGAGATGATGTGGTTCTCCAGATCTGTCAGGGAAGTGCCACAACCAGTTCCCTAGAAAGGATCTCCCCCATAGTCTCCTCCTGGTTGGGTTGAAAGCACCAAGCTCTGGTATGAAACCGGGCAGAGACTGCTCCAGTTCAGGCACTATACACTGTTACAGTCGTCAGTGGCAGACAACACCAAATGGTCCACTGAGTCAGAATGACATCTGTTCCTCAGTTCCCAAAATCCCCCATGGCCCACTGTAGTGCAGCTGACATAGGTTTCAATAGACCTTCCAGCTCTCCTGAAACCTACAAAAAGGGACAGTTCCTCTCCCCTCTAGATGCTAGTACTAGGTCCCTCATAAAGTCAACATGGCTTTCCTGTCCATGTGTTTAGCTTCTGCAATGGTGCATGGTGTCGGGTCCAGGATTTTACAATGGGGATGCTGGGGTGGTGTGCATACTTGATTAGCAAGTTTTTTATTTATTTTTTAATTCTTTATATTATCTGCTATTATAGTTTCCTTTACATTTTTGACAGAAAATACAAATGTAATCTATAGTTTTGAATTGATATTGCCTTACAATCAGTAAATCAGACTTCAGCAAAGTGAAATGCACCAGCAACAAGCAAATAAGCAACAATAGGGGGTGCAGTGGCCCCTTTCAACCCCCCCCCGATCCACTTCAAGGTCTTCCACTGGTATTAGGGTAAATCTGGCCCAACTAATGTGGCTTACTAGGGGCAGGCAGTAAAACCAAACCCTTACAGTAGTCCTGTTCCCTTTGGGCCTTCCCCCGTCCCACTAGGGTTATAGGAACATATAGCAGGTCCAGCAGTAATATCCCAGCCAAGCTCCTCCATACCCCGGTTTGGACCAGACATAGACCTGGTGACCCTGCTGATTTAGTTTGAGACAGATGTCTGCTCAGATGCTGGTCCTCAGAACACTACACCCAGTGCTTCTAGAGTGACAACATTGTGGGTATTTCTTTCTCCGCCTGAGGATACCTCCTCTGATCATATCTTTGTGAGGAGGAGGATGGCCAAGAAGGTGTACATCACTCTCTTAAGACTCTCAGTCCAAAGGCAATTTACAGTTTATGGACATTTTAAGCAAGACCTCCGCAGGAAGATTAATCTGTCAGCGACAGAGACATTTCTAGTCCTGGAAGAGATCTGGAAAGAACCCTCACAGGCTCCCACCTAGGACAAAAGGGCAGACAACCTCTAAATGGTTCCTAAACAGGGCCATTAATTCCTACTGACAAAGCCTAATTTTGAGGGCCTAGTGCCAGCAACTGCTGCTGAGAAATCTTAGCTCACCACCTCGGTGAATCCTTCTGACATTAGGAGCAGCAAGATGTATTTCCTGGGTATATTCATCTGGCATTTTGGCAGGTAACCTATTTAGAGTACTCACCAAATACCAGCACTCCCTATGAGTATCTCTTCTGCTTCTTGGGGACAAAGTCTTCATAGTACAGCGAGATCTCTGCTCATACTGTCCAGCATGGAATGGATGCCTCCAAGCAACAGCTGAAGATGGCGGTGAATGCCAACATCACAGCTGCATGGCTACTCACATGGTTCCAAGAAGACTGACATGGGATGGCTTGCATACACCAGCCTGACTCAAGAGCTAAAGCAGAAAGTGTTGGACTTTTCATGCAAAGGTTCTTTCTTAGCTGAATTCCAGGTCAAGTTTATCTTGCAGAAGGCAAAGGAGATCAGAGTAACTGTTAAATAGATGATAGATACCTCCAAAAAGTCTGCCTTCCAAGGTGGAAGAGGAGAGGCTTTCTTTCATTCCTACCCCTGCCACTGGGACTGAGGCATTCTCACATAAGACCTTCCCCTGGCACCCACAGTGAAGGCAAGGAATGTGGCAAGGTCACTCAACTTCTACTGTGGCCGCATCTGGTCAGGTAGAGTTTAACAGAAGTGACTTTCTGCTCACCTTTTTCCAGGTTTCTCTAGACCTTCCAGTGGAAAGCAAGATCTCACTTCCTCCCCAGCTGGCTTCCTATCCCCAAACATGGGTGGGAGTTGGAAATTGTCAGGGAAGGTAGGTCTCTAAAATTTCTATTTCCTTCACTTGATCATTCCCAACGTGCAGGGTATTCTCCAGCCTCAAGCTGTAATGCTTGAGAAAAGAGATTCAGAGCCTCCTGCTAGAAGGTGTAATGGAGGAGATTACAGAGACCAAAAAAGGAAAAAGGTTTTCTTTTCAGTATTTCAGGGTCCCACAAAGTCAGGAGGGTGGAGCCCCATCTAGTAACTCAGAGGCCTGAACAAATTTCTTAGATATAAAAAATTAAAAATGTTTTCTTTGATGGATATAATCCCATCCTTCTAGAGTGAGATTATTTCTACTACCTGGATTTAAAGGACACATACTTCCACATCCCAGTCAGACCTGAGATTCGAGGTAGGGCAGCAGGCATGCCAGTTCAGAGTCTTACCATTTAAATGCTCCTCTGCTCCCAAGTTTTTCACCAGATGCCTCTCGGTGATTGCTGCTTACCTTCATTGGGCAGGTGGTGTCAGTGTATCTATAACTAGACAACTAGCAGATAGAAGCTTGCTCACCTGAGAGTGTTGCGAGGGATAAGACATTGCAGTGGATTAGTTTCAGAAATTGGGGTTTCTTCTGAATCTAGAGAAGTCTAGTTTTATCTACCAGCTCCAAACCTTCTATTAATTAGAGCAAAATTAGATTCAGTGCAAGCAAAGGCACTTCTACATTGAGACCAAACCTCAGACCTGATCGCATCTGCTGGATCCTCTCATGTGGGATATATGCATATATCTAGGGAGTTATCTCATTTTCTGGGTCTGATGACTTTGACAATGTGGTCTCTTGGGTTCAGCTTCGCATAAGACCATTTGAGAGGTACCTTAAAGGTAATAGGAAACGGTTTCTGTTACACCTGTAGATGTCCTCTAGTTTTCCTTTTAGTGCCTATCTAATATTCAGATACGTTTTTAAATTAAGTAATACTCTATATTTTTGTTTTTGCAACTACCCTGTATCCTTCTCAGCTCAGCAGCTTATACTGTTTCTTTTCATACTGCTTAAATGTTCTATGACATCAGTAACACCATTCCAGGCCATTCAGATAAACAACATGGGATGGTGTAACTGGTATCATGGAGTGTCTTAGAAATATGAACAGAAAGAGCAGCTGCTGAGGAGAGTGAAAGTCTATGTAGATCTGGGATCATGCCAAAGCTTGACTATTTATCAAAAATTGGTCAAAGCACATCAGAATAGCACAACTGATATGGACTAGAAAGGAAAAGCGGATGGTAGTTAACCATATAAAAATCACTTCCTATCACCTTTAAAGAACAGTGATTTCACAGAAGGGACTTCATGGAGCACATAATAGTAGTGACCCCACAACTGGTGGATGAACTACCTTGGTAGCAGGTGGAGCAGAACTTCAGAGCAGGGGTGACCTTTCATGCTCCTTTATCTACCCACCACCTGACTGGATACCTCCCTGACAGGATGGAGTGCCCATCTTGGCAGGAGGTGGTACATAGGACATGGTCCAAAAGGGAATCCTCCTGGCACGTGTCCTGGAGTGAAAGGGGAGTCACCTGGCCCTCCAGGCTTTTAGTCTGCTAAAGGCAGACCAGAAAGCTCAGGTGAACACAGACAACAATAGTGATGCCTCCCGAATAAGCAAGGATGTGCCATTCCTGGTGCCCCAAGTGTCCTTAGGTAAAAAATGGTATTGCCTGTTTCTCTTTTTTATTAGCCAGCCTGTTTAACCACTTCTGCTCAGAACAAATATTTCAACTTTGTGTCACTCAGGGGATTCTAAAAGAGTACCACAATGTGTAACAAATCATTTTATTTTTCAAATAGTGTCCAGATTGTGCAGACTGTTGGGAGAAACCTTTTGGCAGCCCATATGTTCAGTGGCAGTTGGTGGGCAGTTGTGAAAAGCTAGAGACAATGGAAAATGCAGCAGCAGAAAGCAATCTGTGACCAACCATTGAGGAAAGTAAGATGGAAACCCAGCTGTGCCTTTGGGGTCACTCACTGTGTTTGGGCCAGCTGATTAAGTTATCATCTCTCTCTCCTTTTCCCCATAGCAGAGATGGTTCTTCGATTGAAGCAGGAGTTGGTGGTGGGTGGAGACCTTTGCCACAGTAACAACAGACCAACTGCCACCCATAGGAGGTGATCCAGTGCTTGCGATGCTTCTGAGTAGTTACTACTGAGCATCCACCAGGTGTCTGCCTATGAAGCCTCACAAGAGGAACTGGAAAGTTACCGTGAGGCCCAACATGTTCCAGCATTGCAATCTTTGAAATGATCCTAGCTGAGGCTTGACAGAAAAATGACAAAAAAAAAGGATAAAAGCATCAGCTCCCTAAAGAAGAGGCAGAGTGTCTCAAAGCACAAGAACGTCTGTCCATTGGTCACTACATGTGGAATAAATAATTACGCACATTTGTAAAACCTGTTTGCACTCTGCTTTTTTGTTTTTTTTTTGCAATGCTGCTGTTTGCATGGCCACATTTAGCGTAAGTCTGAGCAGTGCACAGTTTGTTTCCTGGGTGAGGCTTGACAGACTCAATAGAAAAAATATGACAGTTGGAAGGAGCCAAGCATAAGGCTTGAGACTGGTGTATGCAGTGCTGTTCATATCCTGTTAGACAGTGGTGGGCATAGACTTCAAGAGCCTGGTATGGTAGGTAGGTAGATAACATTTTATTTTTATACTGGTAATACATGTCATTTGGACAAGAGTCCAGTTTACAAGACAGACCTGTGCAATCCCTATCTAAATACATACAATAAGGTTCCGTATTAACACATGCACAAAACACATCAGTGTAAATATTTCTAGTGTAACAAAAGTATAAAAATACTTCCTTTGTCTTTACATAAAGACAGAAATCTTACCTAATTTTACAGTACAGTGAGATGAATAATCAGCAATTACAAACATGAGTATTCAATTCCTTTATAATATGAACAAATGTAGAATGACTTGTAATTTCCCTTACATCTGCAGGAAGAAAATTCCAAAAACTAGCAGCTTGATGAATTAAAGTCCTATCCCCATATTTGTTTCAAGATTTTTCTATGATAATCTTATTTAAGTGAATTGATCTAGTTAATAACCTTTTAGAAGGTTGCTTCACTGGAAACAGCAATAATGAGATTGGATGATTTAAACAAGAATATTTCATTTTATGAATTAAAATTAACCAATGACATATATAATTTGTATCCAAAGACAGCCAATTTAATTTATTCAACAATAAACAATGATGAGTACGATAATTCCCCTTTAATACATATCTGGTCAGTCGGAAATAAATGTTATCCAAATTGGCCAAAAGTGTTTTATTAGTTCTTTTGTATATAAGTACACCATATCTTAACACTGGATAATTAACTGTTCAGCCAACTTCTTCCTATCTATTAATGTTAAACATTCTGTAGTTCTCCTTAAAGCCCCCACCCTTTTATTCACTTTTTTTTACCAAATCTGTAATATGACAAGAAAAATACCTCTGCTCATCAAATATCACTCCCAAATAACTGTAATCCTTAACCTGTTCTAATTTAATTAGATTCTTAGTATAAATTTGAAATTTAAGAGTAGTATCATCACTTTTTTTTGATGAAAATTTCATACATTTAATTTTCTTTGTGTTCATAATCAACTTTGACCTGGTAAACCACCCCTCGATCTTTAAGAAATCAGACTGCAGATTCAATTGAAATTCATCTTCTGATTTACCAGATGCAATAATTACCGTATCATCGGCATATAACCAAATTTCTGTATACTCAGCCACCAGTGGAAGATCATTTATGAAAATAAGAAACATAAGAGGTCTCAGTATCGATTCCTGAGGAACGCCTCTGGTGACACTTCTGCTCTCTGATGAATAACCCTGTACCTCCACCCTCTGAGGGCAGTTACCCAAATAAGATTTTAGCCAATCTAAGGGGTCAACTCTGATACCTATCTCTTGCAGTCTCTCGATCAACAAGGGGTAGTCCACCAGGTAAAAGACCTTCAAAAGATCTACAAAAATTACTGCTGTCTCCATATTATTTCCTAAAGACCTGTTTAGCAGATCGTTAAATTCTATAAGGGCTGTTGTAGTAGAATAGTAGTATCTGCAAGTGTGTGGCTATAAATGAATACCACTAGAAGAATAATTTCAAGTGGCACATGATAAGCTTCTGGTGAAAGTACACCAGTGCAGTATAGACATGTCATACACAAGGTGGATTGCTAACTGGCTTGGTACAAAAAGAAGAGTGCTGTGGCTGATGGCCATTATGAGTGGAGAAGGGTAATCTAATGTATCCTTCAAGGATCAGTGCAGGTGCCATCCTGTCAACCGAGGGAATCTCCTCCCAAGTTTCACCCCAGGGGCAATCAGCATGCAGTGACACACCTGCATATATGCGGAGGCTTGCTACTAATATCCAAGTGTGGACCCTCCCCTAAGTGAATGTTCCCACTGAGCTGCCATCTAGCCTCCTCTAGGTGGCAGCCAGGCAGCAGGACACAGTGTAACCCCACGACCACCACAGGAGGAAAGCAGTCCCCTGAGATGCCCAAACATCACTTCCCTATCTAGCCCCCTAACTTTGCTGATCCAGGGTGCTGGGGCAGCAAGCAGTAGTGCTAATAAAGCAGCTGGCCATGCAAATATTTAGGAATCATGACACACTTTTGGTACATTAAAAATATGAAACCACTTTTCACATCCACAAGAAAGGCTTCTGAGATTGGTTGAGGCTGACCAATGATATATTTAAAAATGTTAAAAACCTCCATCGTTGTGGCATGCTGGCAACCCGGGTTTGTGCTCTGAGCCCAGGATGTCAGGAGTTGATTCAGCAGGGAGATCTCAGAATGTCCATAGAATGCTCTCCTCCTTTGGGGGGGGGTCTCATCACACTGATCCTGCAGTGGCTTCTGGTGGAGGTACCTTTGACACTATGAGGTATCCTCTTTCAGGCCAGCTGCAAAGCAGTATGAACTGAAGAGGCAAAAAAGCCTCCTTTGAGCAAGCCTGTTTCCAGGACACCTGTGCATGAGACACTCTGTACAGAATAAATGCGTCTCACTTGCAGAGGAAAGGAGCTCTTCATCAGGTTGCGAGTACTCCCTTGATCTGTAAAATGAATACTGGTAGCTTTCACTGCAGACTCCATGTTGTAAAGCTCCCTGTACATGATATTAGAGAAGGACACTGCTCTCAACCTTGCTAGTCCCAACTGTGGAATGGAGAGGTTTTAAATGTGGGAAGATGTACCACGTGTTGATCAGGAATGGAGACAGAAACATAGGACTCCATGGGCTGATCTCCTTCAGGCCTGCTGCTAACCTAGCATTATAGATTACTGAAGACAGTGTCCACTCCATGTGGGCTTGGGGGCAGGGGGGTTAGGGAGAGATGCCCCATCCAGTGTAGAATATTTCTTGGTAAGAAACCAACTGTGTAATATGGAACAGTTCCGTGTTCGTATGGGACAAAGGAAACTTTTAGTACTACTGTAATATACGAGCATCCCACTGAACAAGGGAGGGACAGCCCCCAATGTGTCTTTAATACAGTCTGACAAATTTCTAACTTGCTTTTCTCTTATTGCTAGGAAACGGCTTTCTGTTGCTAGGTGATGCAGCTAGAGGAGCTGTTTGGCATGGTTTGGTATGTTCACGAATTTGTAATATTTTCAGTCCAGATTTTCAACATTAACATTTTCCACTCCTCCTTATGAACAGCTGTCATTTTTCACACCCTGGCCAAAATGTGTTTTTGCATTTCCAACGCAGAATAACGTGGTCGCTGTGGGAAATTAGTGTTTGGGACAGATTAAGAAAATTACAGTGACACTGTTCATGAGCAAAGGTCCCAAAATGCCTATGTTGAAAATCTGCTGTAAAAAATCCTCAAACTAATTATATTATGGGTTTGCACTGCGCAGTTTGTACGCACACTCGTGACTTCACCATTTTTTTTATATTTTCACTCCAGATTTTCAACAGTGCCATTTTTTACACCTCCTCATGAACAATACACCTGTCACTTTTCACATCCTGTTCAAAATGTGTTTTCGAACCTGTGGTACCAAATGACGCAGTTGCTTTGCAAAATCACCTTTCGCCTAATGAAGTGATAGTGTCACTGTTCACGTGGTGGGGTCACAAAAAGTCCATGTGGAAAACTTGGAGTAAAAATACCTGGTAATGCCCAGGGCATTAGGGTTTTCTACCATAATGCCCTACCCTGTAGGGACTGACAGGTGTCAGGGGTGTGACTTGGGTTTGTCAACAGTAATGCTCATGCCATTGCACCCACCCCCCACTGCCTCACTCCAGCCAGTGACAAGCATTGAAGTTCACCCTGGACCCTTTGACCACAGAGTTCACCCCATTCTCCTATACAGTGCCCATTTAAGCGTATTTCCTTATGGAATGAGGTGAATGTAAAGCCCAAACACCCCAAGGCACACCTTGACACTTGGCAGTGTCTGAAGGGTAGGGTGAGGTGAAATGTCATGACAACCCAAAGGCACACCTCAATGCTTGTCCATCTCTGCAGGGTGAGGGTTGAGTTGGCGTCAGTACAATACTTCAATGCCATTCCTATACTGAATCTGTCGTACTCCTGCACTTCCACTGCTAATGCCAGCAAGCAAACATTCGGCATTGACAAATGATTGTTTTTATATACTAACCCTTGCCAGGTCTACAATGCCATTTCTATGTAAAATGTGGTGGTCATCTTTTTTTCTTGAGAAAAAAATACGTTAAAACATTTATTAAATACTCACATTTTGGTGGAATTAGAAAATTGTATCACCAAATAAAATAGGAAAATGCCTGGAATCTTTTTTTGAAATTAAGTATACTTTATTCAGTTTTCACATATACACCCAGTACAATACATATTCCAGAAGATGATGCATTGTATAATGTGCGTATACAATTCAGAGGATGTTTGTCAACTAAATCCACCTCCCACCCCTCACCCTCCCCCCATACAAATCCCCCCATAACCCATCCTCCCCACAAAAACCCACCTCCCCATCCTAGAGCCAGTTCCATAGAGTTGTGCTAGTTATAAATTATAAAACTACCAAAAAGAGAAGTGTTATATGGGTGATACCTCTAAAGTGATGGGGTCATGCACTAACCTTGAAGGAGGTAAGGAATCCTCATCTCCTAGGTTAATGTGCAGGAGCAATTGACCATAAAGCATGGAATAAATGCCCGTAATCTTTTATAGTGAAAAAAAAGTTGGGTCAAATTTTTTGCCTAATTTTGTTGCACTGCTGCTTTAATCTTTTTGCATATTGAAAAGCTGCACTTGGTCCGATGGTGTTATCATGTTTAGTTGCTTATAAATATAGACACATAGAATTTGTTGGCAGAAAAGGACTGTTTGGTCCAGCCGGCCTGCCCAGATGGTCACTGCCTAGTCTGTCTCTGTAGACCCTAACTGGTCTCCACTGACCCTCTCACCTCTCTGCCTTTTTAGTAATATTCCCCTATGTCTATCCCAGACATGCTGAAAGCCCGCTACTGTTTTCACCTCCACCACTTGCACTGGCAGTCTGTTCCAGACATCCACCACTCTTTCTGTGAAGAAAAGTACTTCCTCACTTCCCTCGTAAACTTCACAGCTTCCATAGCTGAATACTGTAATCATGTCTCCCTGTGGTCTTCTCTTTTCCGTGGAAATCAGTCCCAGTAGTTCTGACAAACAATCTTTATAGTCCAGGTTTTTCCATGCCATCAAACATCTAGGCCATGCTCCTCTCTACTTCCTCCATCTTGACAAGGTATACACCTCCGACGGTGAAACTTTGACATCAACTGACACTACAGCGACTGCAGTGCCAGGTCACTGTAGTAGTGACACTGGACCCCAGCACTGTATTCAGGAGGTTCTTGCACCCCCTCCCCTAATCAGCTCTACTCAGAGTTAATTATCTTCAGTGGGGGGGTGCAGGAGGCATAGGACCCCATATGTGGGGTTTGGGGGGCAAAGCCACCCTAAGAAAACATGTTCGAGAGTTGGAAACTGTATGCCAATTGCAAAATGCGATCGATATGATGGTTTCGCTGTCCTGTCATTCGACAAATTTTTTGTCGATGACCAGTCGTAGATCCTCTTGTCGATATCTTTCCTCAGACATGGCATTCAGAACTGCACGCTATACGTGGAAAGGGACTCACCTTACCATGGATCTGAGTAAGGGCATTATAATATCTTATGACCTACTTAAAAAGTTTATTTTAAAGCACATCATGATTTTGTTTGCCTGTCTGCCTGCTGCCTCACACTGCAACTATCGTATATTAATTTATTTGGTTTTTGATTACCAGGTAGGCGCACTAGACAATAATATGCCTATTTTCAGTGATGACACTGGAGGTTACAGTAACAAGCACAATGAAGTACAAATACAGTAAAAAAATACTACATTAGAAATATCATAGCTTCACAAACCAATACATGAGCAATAGCCTCACAATACAATACATGAACAAGGTAGGAAGGAAATGCAGTACATTGCAAAAACACAACAGGAACAAGTATAAGGTGCATCAGATATAAGGTGCATCAGATACTGAAATTTAGCACACAAATTCTTAGCACAAATAATGTACATTGCATAACTGTCAGCCTGGGCCACCCAAGTGTGAGAAGGAGGGTAGACCAAAGACAACAGGGGCAGGAAATAACTAAATGTATAATAGAATATGGTCCTGTTGGAGGTCACGTGACGTGCATGGAGGAGTAGCTGCAGCTTCTAGGGTCTCCCTCTCCGAACGAGTGGATCTGCATTGAAACGAAGGGTTTAACGTTCAGTTTCGAATTGCTCCGATCATTTAATATCTGGAGGTGACACCAGAAGGCTTAATCGAGCTAATCGCCGTTTCAAAATGCAAGCGTCTGATCAAGAGCTTGAGGCCAGCTACCACGCCGGAGCTTCGTCGCCAGCCAATGCACAGAGGGAATTACTCCTACCAAGATTTATGAGGACTTATGACAATAAAGAAGCCTTATTTAAGTTAATTGAAGGATGTGGCTGAAATCAAGCGGCACTAACTCAGCCTAGCCGTCGGGTGTGAGACTGAAGCCAGGATTTAAATCAATCGTGACTTGGAAAAGCTGAGCCTACAACCAGAGAGTGTAAACGGGGCCTGAAGAAGCTGGAAGATTGCCTCGACGATTTAGAGGGAAGGAGTAGGAGCAACAACTTGGTTCTGCTAGGCCTCCCCGAGGGAGAAGAGGGGCCCAACACAATCTCCTTTTTGCAGAAGCTGCTGAAAAAATCTGCTGGTCCCTCACCTAACGGTCCCGAGTACATCATTGAAAGGGGCCACCGAGCATTGAGAGGCAAACCTTTGCCCTCTGACCCACCGAGACCCATCATCTTCAAGTTACTAAACTACTTGGATCGAGAACATATCTTGAGAGAGATTAGGAAGCTGGCTGCTTTTCAGTGGGAGGGCAAGAAGTTGCGTTTGGTCCCAGACTTAACATGGAAAATGCGCCAGGCTCGGGCAGCTTTTCGACCTATCACTTCCAAGTTATGGGCGGCGGGGATCTGTCATCGCATGTTATACCCGGTAAACTAGAGGTCTCATCCAAGGAGGGAAAGCGTTATGATTCAGCTGAGGAAGCTTTAACTTCCTAGAGACTTTGTTTCAGAACTTTTTGCTAAAAATGATTACTTTGATACCTGTTTCTCTCTGGTGTCAAAAGTAGGCTGTTGTATGGGGCAACGATTTGGGAGTTTAAGATTTATTACTTGATCCATCTGTTGTGGGTTACTAAGATTAGAAAGAGGCCAAGTTTAAATATATTTGTTTTTTTCCTTTTCTCCATGGACTTAAAAAGGAGGACTTTTAACCGATGGTTTCCTATCTTACTTTGGCCTCTGAGTTTAATTTGGCTTAACCTCACAAGTGTTTGGGGAAGCGTAGTACATGACCTTAACCGCAAGAGGGAGCTATTAGCTTATTAATACCAAGCTATTATTATCCATTACCAATATCTTATTTTCTTGTAGCCCCAAACAGTGCTAGTTTACCAAGTCTGTCTATGTGGTATAAGTTGAATGATGTAAGGTGACCAAACGCTGGAAAAGTCACTGGGGTTATAGCTCTTGGGTTTTCAAAGTTAGTGTGTAGCTACAGGTTGCTGTTTTATAAATTACATATATTTGTATACACAGTCTTGGTCCTTCTCTACCAAGAAATGCCTCGGTATTGTGGCTGCTTTCCAGCCCGTTCTTATTAGAAACTAATATTCTCCTCCTCTTACTTCTTTTGTGTTTCAGTTAATTAACTCTCCTTCAGCCACATACAAGTCACCTTTTACTTTATATAAAGCCTTCCCCTTTCATCTTATTAATATAAGTAGACACAGGACCGAATTAATAATAACAATATTTTATCCTAATTTGTTAAGGAGAGGGGGACCCTGCCTCTATAGCGCACCATGAACCATTGGCTGTGGAGTGGGCTATGGGCCTGGGGAGCTAGTTTTAGGGAACTTTTTGGAGGGGTTGTATGTTTTTCTTTTTTAGAAAAAGGGTTTTCTAGTATTTATTTTATTAATTTTGGAAGGGTTTTAGTCAGTAGGGGAACAGCTATCCTTGCCTTTTTCGTAGAAGATTAGTACTTATTTATGGTTAATGGGCTGAATATTCTCTCATGGAATATTAAAGGGGCGAAGGACAACTTTAAAAAATTTGTTATATTAAATCATTTGGCTCATTACAATCCTGCGGTAGTGTTTCTACAAGAAACTCATGTTCCCTCAGATCGTTTATCCCACTTCAAGAAAAAGTGGGTTGGTCAGGTCTTTGGAGTCGGCTTCTCCTCGAGTAGTCGGGGTGTGGCCATATTGATTGCGCAAGAGGTTCCGTTTATCCACTCGGAAATAATTTCTGACCCGAATGGCAGGTATATATTTGTCTCCCGGTAGACTTAATGGGTCTAATTTAGTGCTGGGATCAGTGTATGGACCTAATCAAGAGTCACCGCCCTTTTTTGTCCAGTTGGCATTGATATTGGCCTCCTTCAAAGAAATTCCAATCGTATTGAGGGGAGACTGGAATTTAGTTCAGTTCAATAAACTGGATCGTTCTTGGAATAGAGGGACGCAATATTCTTCAGCCCAAAGTGCTTTAGTGGAGTTTACCTCTTCCTTAGGTTTAGTAGATCCATGGAAGTTATTTAACCCATCTTCTAGAGACTATACTTTTTTCTCTCCGGTCCACAGATCATATTCAAGAATTGATTACTTTTTGATAAGTAAGAATTGCTTAACCGGTATTTTGGAAACGACGATTTTACCTAGAGTTATTTCTGATCACTCCCCGATAAAAATGTCCTGGTTACCGTTATTTAATCCCTCGAGATCATATTCTTGGTCATTAAATAACAATTTATTAAAAGATTCTAGTACTATGACTTGCTTTAAAGAATTTTTGACCACTTCAGTTGAAGCTAATTGGGGTTCTATCGAGGCTGTGGATCAAACTTGGGCGGCACTCAAATCAGTATGGAGGGAGGAGTTAATACGTTTAGCATCTAAGTGTAAGGCTAAAGAAACATCACATCTGGATAGTTGTCTGTGGAAAATTAGGGCGTTAGAAGGCATCCATGAGAACATAAGGTCAGAGAGCCAGGAACAAGAGCTAACGACTTTAAGAACGTGGTATGCTAATACTTTGCGGGAGAGGGTGGTGTCCTCGGCCGCTGGAATTCAGGCTCTTTACTTAGGTCAAGGTAGCAAGGTTGGGAAATTGTTGGCTTGGCAACTAAAACAGAAAGCTTCTGCTAAATGGGTCGCAGCCTTGAGGCACCCGGTTTCCAATAACTTGATTACGGCCCCGGAAGGCGTATTAGGGGGTTTTGTTGATTTTTACAAAAACCTGTATTCGAGTCAGCTGATTTCTTCACAAAGCATGAGTAAGATGGAGGAGTTCCTAGCAAATATCTCCCTCCCTCAATTGCCAGATATATCTGGTCAGGGTTTAACTGCCCCTATCTCTGATGAAGAAATAGGGCAAGCTATTGACTCGCTTAAAATAGACAAAGCACCAGGTCCGGACGGATTTACACCTTTTTTTTTTAAATTGTTTAAACAATGTATTGTACCATTGTTGAGTCAACTTTATTCCTTCTGGGCTGATCAAGGGATTAACTATAAAACCTTATTCGAAGCCAGGATTATTCTCCTACCCAAACCAGGTAAATCTCCAGAATTAGTAAGTAACTTTAGGCCAATATCATTGCTGAACCTAGATGTTAAAATTTTCGCCAAGATTTTGGCTTCTAGACTTAAAAGGGTATGGCTTGATTTGTTAAGCCCAGAACAAGCTGGCTTCGTGGAGGGCCGTTCTTCGGCTGACCATTTCAGAAAGCTGTTTTATTTAATTTCTCGTCAGTGAGTCCAGGTATGGAAGCATCCTGGTCTCACTAACGCAAAAAAAACTTTGATCAAGTTGAATGGTCATTTATGTTTGCTACCTAGCCAAATTTGGTATTCCGGAAGATATATACACCTGGTTGAATTCTGTACACTTGTCCATCTGCCAGAATTCAGTGCAACAATTTAATTTCGAAGCCTTTCCCTTAAGTAGAGGAACCGCTAAGGGTGTCCCTTATCTCCTATTTATTTAACCTCTACATTGAACCCGTAATAAGAGCTATTAAGTCGGACCAAATAGTCAAGGATTAGTATTGGTGATTCAGAATTCAAATTATCGGCTTTTGCAGACGATTTATTACTGCATGTCCAAAATCGAGTTACTCACTTCCATAGTATTAAAACTCATTGCCAACTTTAGTGAATTCTCTGGATATAAATTAAACTTATCTAAAACTATGGTGTATACACTTTCCTCATACCTTTCAAAGAGTTGGTGTCTTTCTTTGGGGTTGCAGTGGCAATCTGAGGCTCTATTGTATTTGGGCATCCGTGTTTCTAGGAACTTAGAGGATTTGGTCAGTTTAAACTTTAAACCGTTACTTAAATCTATAAAAGATGACCTGGATAGATGGTCGAAACTCCCTTTAACCCTTTCAGGGAGGGTCAATACGGTTAAAATGGTGATCCTACCTAAACTTTTTTATCCTCTTTCGAACTTAAATATTTACCTCCCCAAATCCTTTTTTAAACCCTTTTATAAGTTATGTTCCAATTTTTTGTGGGGTGGAGGCCCCCCACGAAGGGCCTATAGTGAATTATGTCGTCCACGTAAGAAAGGCGGCCTTCAGCTACCTGATTTCTACACGTACTATTTAGCGATTCACGCAGCAAGAGCTGCTCTATGGGCTTGCGACCCTGGGGTATCCTTGCCTGGCCTTGCTCTTGACAGAGCCTTTTCCAAGAAGCTTAATCTAGATTTGGAGTCCTTTTTATATATTTCATGGGCTAAGGTCCCTAGAATAGCTAGAGATACCCCACTAGGGTGGGACGTTAGGGCCATGCCTCAGCTCTGTGCGAGGTTAAAAATATCTCAATTCTCTGACTTATCTCAACCCCTATTGAGAAATCCCAACTTTTTAATTGGCAAACAACCAATCGCAAGATTTTTTCCATCTTCCTCTCCTAAGATTCGAATTGCGAATTATTTCTCTGGGAATTCGTTGCTGCCATTATCGTCACTGCTCTTAAAATTTGGGGTCAGGTCTCAATTTACATTAAAAATGCTGCAAATCCAAAGCAGCGTTAAGGTCTTTCTAGGTATGAGCCAATGTTCTGACAGGGCAGGAGTTTTATTTAATGAGCTACGAGAACTTAGTTTATCAGGTAGGAAGATTTCTAAAATCTATAAATATATTTTAGAAAGGAGTGACTCTACCTCCTCCCCGGTCCCCTTATACTGGGCAATTAATTTGGCTCTGGACTGGACTGATATGGTATGGGAGAAAATCTGGAAGGATACCTATCTCTATGTCAAACAAGACAGGTTAAGAGATATTCAATTCAAGTTATTACATAACTTGTATCTGTCCCCGGCAAGATTATACCGGGTAAGTGGCCTGGGTTCTCCCGTATGCAAGGATTGTAATGACCCACTGGCAGCTTCAATCCATAAAATTTGGTTTTGTCCAAAAATCAACGGGTTTTGGAGTTCGGTTAGACTCTGGATTGGTCCGTACACTGATCTCTCGGCCTTTTTTAATTTGGAAACTTGTATATTCGGGATGTATGCCCATGTCCCAAGCAAAGTTCAGAAATACCAACTGGCGTTGATTGCATCAGTTACTAAGCTGTTAATTCTACGCCATTGGTGAGATGATTAGACCCCTACATATAGGGAATGGTGGGAAGAATTCCTGAATGCACTTTATGTGGAAAGATTAGTCTTTATGTTGGGTAAGGTATCGACTAAGTTTCTTGGATGCTGGGGGGGACTTATTCAAAGCCTTAAAGATAAGTTCGGGTGTTGGGGGGGTACCTATTATGCCACTTCCTTCTGTTTCCCCTTTTCTCTTCCCCTCTCTGTTCCTGGGTTCCTTATTTATTTTTTTTTTTTGCTTTCCTTTTTTACTTTTCTCTTGTAGGCATTCACTCTCTGTTGGTTCTTTCATTGCCCCCTTTTTTCTTTTTTTTTCACATTCACAATTCAGTGTCTTTCTTGTTTTCCGCTTTCTACTTCTATCTTCTATCATTGTGTGTTTGTCCCCTGGGTTCTGTTACCACCATCTGAATACCTGGGGTAATCTGTGTCATACCCTTTTCCTTATTTTGTACCACTCGTCCTTCTTACCCTTCAATTGTAGGTCATAATTAAGTTGTATTAATTTTTATTGTTTTTAATCTTCGTTATGGAATAGTAGTTCAGCGCTTGGATAGCTGTGGGGGTTAGGGAAGGGGGAGGGTAATGGGGGGAAATTTTGTTTAGTTTATGGGCTTGGGGTCTGTTTTAGGATCAAACATTGTCTGTAACCTAACTCTATGTGAAGTACGTGTTGTATATGGTAACTGTCTTCAATAAAATATAGTTATTTGCAAAAAAAAAAAAGAATATGGTCCTGTTCTCCTTAACTCAATCAGGCCTGCAGGTCAAGCTAAACATATTGAACAGATATGCACCTAAATATAATTTAAGAGTGATTTATCAAAAAAGCCAGGTTCTTATTTTTGGAACAAATAAAAATAGTAGGAAATCATGGAAAATAAGGACAAAAAAGATTTTTACTGTGCAAAGTTATGTTTATTTAGGTTTATTATTGATGAAGGGTAGTAAATGGACTAAACATCTGCAAATGACATTGACTAAATTAAAAAAAAAAATGTTAATTCCTTGAAGATGTTTAATAAAAAGCTTGGTGGGAATTCTATTAAACCACTTTTGACTGCAATACAAGCCAAATATATTGCCCAGGCCCTTTATGATGGGAGAATCTGGCTACATCAGAATCAGGATAAACTACAAATTCCATTAAACTTCTTAGAGTAAGCCTAGGACTCAATAATTATGTCCCAGCCTCTTTATTAAGGGCAGAATTAGGGATTTCCTGTTTTAGAGCACATTTGCTGCCAGGATGGTAAATTATTGGATTACATTACTTCAGCATAAACAGACCAGGTACACATAGTTTTGTGTAAGAGAGAAATCTGAAAAATTACAGAGATAAGGGTGTTACTATTAGCCTCAGATATCAGATATATGATACGAACAAAATCAAGGAGCATTATAGAATTTTGGATCTTGATTATATTAGGAAATTGAAGATCTCACCCTTGGTCAGGGCTAATGATCATGCACACCCTTACAGACAGTATTTAGATACTTTCACTGACATAAAACAGAGAATGCTCTTTACCAGGTACAGGTTAGAATTATTCCCAAGTAATATTTTGGAGGCTATTTACAGGAGGGAAACTTCAGAACAATCTAGCCTCTGTTTGTGTACCTGTATTGCCCTAGAAAATCTGAAACATATGTTGGTTTGCGAATGGCATAACATCCCCAGAGTTAAATGGCTTAGTTCACTTTGTCATACTATACAGTCAGATGATCAAGATCTTCTGCTGTGCCTATTTTATTTTTACTTCTAATGATGAAATTATAATTAGAGCTGTAGCTAAATATTTAGTTAATATTTCCAGAGTATGCTTTAAGTATACTAGCTGCAATGTAGCAGCAGCTAAATGAATATCTACTTAAGTTATAGGGTACTGAATAGTATAGTTAAGACATCTTTAAATTTGATGTGCTAATTTAATCTGCTGCTATTTGAATTTTAGGATGTCTTTTCAATGAAATAAATACCATCACTTACTGCACTTTAAAATATCTTGTAGGATGTCTTTCAATGAACTAATTACCGCCACTCTGTTGTATTGCAAGATTTTGCACTACTATGTATTTATCTGTTTGGTTATTTATTGTAATGTACGTGCTTGTATGATTTTATACTTCTGTCTTTTTGTAATTGAAAAGGTCTATGACCAATCAATAAAAACTTACTACTACTAATAGAAGATAGCATAAGCATGTAATTCAGGGAGGCAAGAAATAGGTACTGTACATGAGTCAGAGGCCTTTGTAGATGGTGGTGGTGGAGCTCCCCTTTGAAACAGGCATGGCGGGGGGGATTTAGAGGGAAATTGGGTTAGAGTTCCAGTAATTAGCTGTAAAGTGGGAGAAGGCCTGAATCCCTACATTAGTAGCATACCTAGGAACAGTTAGAAGGGGCTGGTCACCAGATCAGTGGGGGTAAGCCAGCTTGGGGGTTTCAACAAGGCAGCTAGGGAGGAAGGTACCTCAGTCATAAGAATTTTGTCCATAAGAGCACCTATAGCAAGAAAACGACAGGCCTCAGAAGATAACCAGTTTAACCCAGAGTAGAGCTGGAAATGGTGGGTAAGTCGGTTTAAGGTCAGGGCAAAGCTACATATGCTATTGTAGGCAATGTCCCATTTGTTAAGGTTTCCTTTGGAGGTTTGGGAATAGGTGACAGAGCCACATAGGTAAGGATGGGAAGAAGAATGCCTTGAGTAAGAGCAATTCAGGTGAAAAAGGTGAGGGCGTATTTGGTTCTATAGGCCAAGCCAAGTTTGATCTTAACAGTTTTACAGGTATTAGAGATGTGTAGTGCAAAATCTAGAGAAGGATCACGGTACCTAAAAGAATTAACATTCTCAAGCAGGGTACCTTCAATACTGGAGACTTCCAGGCAGCCAGGCCACTCTGTCAGCCTAGGAGCAGAGTCAAATAACACGGAATGAGATTTACTAGTACTGAGCAGCAATTTCATTTTGGAGAGCTGGGAGTGCACCATGCGGAAATCAGAGTTAAGGTTGGAGTTAATGTCAGCCAGGCTTTGTGAGCTAGTCTAGAGCATCAAGTCATCCACATAAAGCAGAGAGGAGCAGGATTTGGAGATAAAGGGAGAGGTCATTTGAAAAGATAGTGACAGGAATGGGACCCAAGATAGATCACTGAGAAACACGAACATTTATAGTAGTGAGGTCAGAAACATTTCAAGTTGCTGCTCATCAGTGCTCCCAGGTCTTTTCATTCTTGATTTTAGTAATCTATATGTACACCATATGAACACAAAAAACTTAGACTAATGTATCGACTTAGGGCCTACCTCATGCAAGAATGGCCATCTCAATTAGTATCCTATTTCCGCGCCTACCATATGCTGTCCCAGTCCTGCACTCAGGGAAAAACTGGTCGGTTTGCAGTCAGTACCTTGAAAAGGGAGCATCACTGTGATATTTCTCCTTGCTAAATTGGCCCTCCCTAGATGTAAGGTTGAATTACCCTTTGCTGTGCCTAGCACATACAATAGTAAAAGTCCCCCCCCAGCTTATGTGATATTCTAATGCCAAAACCTCAGCAGAGGCATCTACATTGGTCATCCAGTACTCTGCTAGATGTCCCTAAAGTCAAATCAGGCTCTGGTAGTCAGTCCTTTGCTTCTTAGTCCCTAACATTTGGAACAAACTTCCTCCTGAGGTTCACGACTATACAATGCCTAAAGTCTTCAAGACAAGTGTCAAGGTTCTCTATTTTGGAAGGAAGCACTGCAAATGTAATTACCCAATGCTCCCTGTCTTAATGTTGGTTAAATCCCTAAACGCTATTAAATCCTTTATGGCATGTCTGGTTTGTTACATTATGTACTGCGGGAATGTTTATGAGTAACTAATGGCATATCTTGTAAACCATTTTTTCTGCACTTACTATGTTGTATTCATTGCCACTGCTCCTGAATGTCTTCACAAAATGTCCTTGTTCCTACCTTTGCATGTATTCCTAAATGTCTTTATGCTTGCTTTCTTCTGTAACTAACTCCATGTCACCCCTTAAAAATGGACTTTTAGTCTCAGTGGGCTTACCCAGTAATCAAACTCCAATCAATCAATCAATCAATCAATGTCATTTTGAAAATATTTTTATTTATATTCTTTTTTCCTAGATGCGTCACCTTGCATTTCTCAGCATTAGCTATCATTTTGTCACACATTTCCCAGACCTGTCCAGATCCTTCTGTATTTCTTTAGTCTCCTGTTGTGATGTCATTACATTTCCCCTCTTTAATATTATCAGCAAGTATTGTGATAAAGCTAATGCTACCCATCTCCAGGTTACTTATAAATATATTGAACAGTGAATACTGGAACAGACCCTTGTGGAACCCCGCTGGTCACTAGTTCCATATTCATTGGTTACCATGTCCGATGACTCTTTGTTCCCTATCA
The DNA here is from genome assembly GCA_016271365.2 of Neoceratodus forsteri. NCBI lineage: Eukaryota > Metazoa > Chordata > Ceratodontiformes > Ceratodontidae > Neoceratodus > Neoceratodus forsteri. The sequence goes on from CM028130.1 coordinate 870,482,007, forward strand.
TGCAACCAATATTGATCCCATTTCATCACACCCCCAGTTATACCTACGTTCTCTAGTTTATGAGCTGGCCTCTTGTATGGTACAGTTGCAGATGCTTTACAGAAGTTCAGATGTACAACATTCACAGGATTTCCCTCATCTAGTTCCTTGGAGACCTTTTCAAACAGTACAATGAAGATTCTTTGGAAGGATTCCCCCTTATATTGTACAATCAGTACAGAGAGAGCATGTCCAAGTTATTTTTTGTCAATGTTCAACAATTTTGTTTCTTATCTCTGTATCCAGCTGCCTCCCCAGCCTTGATATCAACTTCACTAGTTTCTATTTCCCTGGTTCTGCCCTGGAGCTTTTGTGAATATTTGCACCACATGGGTATGTCTCCAGCTATTGGGAACATATGTAGTTCTGAGTGATTCATTGAATATAATTGCCAATGTTATAGATAGATCTTCATAGAGTATATCTCCTCCATTGGAACACATCTTTGGAACTATAACCCATTAGGGTCAGGATAACTCTAAAACTTTTTGCTAGCTGGGGCCGCCCATGATGATGTGTAACACTGGTGCCTTGAAATAGTGGACAGTCCCATAACTCTTCAGTTCTTTTGACCGTTCATCGGACGATGAAGTGAAACAACGCTGTTGTTACTTTAATTTTATTATTTTCTTGGTTGACATATTTATTGACATTGTTCCACATGCTGCCATCAAAAGAACCTTTGTTTAGGTTTTGTACCTGCAGTTACAAAATCTTTAAGGAAGATACATTCAGTTTGTGTTTGCTGTTTGGCTCTATCCCACAATGTCAAAGCCTGTAAGATCTGTCAGGTATTTAACCAGATCACATGGAGATGCCGAAAGAAGGCTCTGGAAACCTTCATCATCATCAAGGCCATGGAAGCTCAAGCCAAGGCCATGGGCTCTAAGCCAGCTTCTCCATCACATCTGGCCATTACTGGAAAAGATACTCCCAGGTGTTCAGAGATGTGGTCACACCAAGGTCCATAAGAACTTCAGAAAAAACAAAGAAAAGTCATCATCCAAAACCTTCTCCTCCATCCATTACCATAAGCATTGATAGAAAAATGCTTCACCAGTGAGTTTGAGGTCTCCCTAAATAAAAAGGTAAGTCCTTGTCATAGACCGCTTCAGCAGCGTTGACTACAGCCACCCCAACCATTACTAAGACATCTAGGTCAGGGCTTGGCCCTGGCACTGCTGTACTTACTACAGACGGTAATCCACCTCCATTGTTGGGTTCTGTCCCATTTATATCAGTACTCATGACCCCTATAATGGGTGTCATCAACTCCTAGGTTGTGCTGGCATAATTTTCAGAAATGTGGCTTTTCCGGTTCTTGTTGCTACTAGCGATGGTTACTGCAGACCCGTCGACAGAGCTTTCCCAGTCGGTACCTTCATCATCAAAGGGACATAGTACCATGCCTGCAATTCCTCCATCACAGCCACCACCTTTGTCACTGGCTCTGTCAACTCCCCTGTCTTTATTCCAGATGGCAACAAGGTGGAATATGATTCTGATCTCCTTAACATGAAGAAGGATTTGGAGGATGAGGAGAGTGAGGAAGATCCCTTTGAAGGAGAGTTACTTTCATGTTCCATCCTCTCCTCCTGCAGTGAAGATTCTGAGATTTATAACCCCAGGTCCCCTCCTGAGGATCACTTATTCCAGATCTTGCTCAGACAAATCCAGGATGTCATGGGTACTGAGGGGGAAAAGGAAGACTGCAGTAAAAGAAATTTAATGGAGTTCTTGGAGGTTGCAGCAGCACATCCTATTGTGGTGCCTTCTCTATATCCTGCATTGGAGGATGCTATTTTTTCTGTCTGGCATAGGCTGGACATGGCAGTGAGGAGTGCATTTCTGCCTGCAGACAGAGCCAAAGCCCTTGTTGCCCAGGCCCAGCTAGTACACAGGAGTCATTATATGTCCACCTGGCTAATACTCCTGGGAATTATTGTAGCTATCACTAACAGTCCCATTTGCCCATCTCCATATGTGCATGCCACAATGGATACTGGTGGTATAGTGGGATCAACAGATGGACGAGCTGGAACAGATGTTTCTTGCCATGTTCCCAGTCCACAATGCCCTGACATGGTGGATAGAGCACCAGCACCTGTTACAAGGTGTCCCCTTCTCCTCTCTGGCTCCAGTGCAGATGCTTACATTGGGTGTCTATGAGTTGGGATGGGGTGCCCATCTGGGTCCTTTGCAGACCCGGGGTCATGGACTGACCTGAACTCAGATCTCCACATCAGTGTTCTGGAGATGATGGCTGTTCTACTTCTACATCTCAGTTCCAGTCTTCTGTTCATAAGGACAGACGACATCAGTGTGATGCACTACATCAACAAGCAAGGGGGCATTCACTTTTACCCCATTTGCAGGTAAACGATGAAAGCATGGTGCTGGATGCTGTCTCATAGCCTGCAACTGTTGACCATGTTTCTCCCAGGTGTTCAAAACATCTTTGCAGCCAGGAAAAGTCTGGGCCCAGTCATAAGTATATAGATACATAGATACATAGACAGTGTCGGCAGATAAGGGCCTATGGCCCACCTAGTATGCCCATTTGAGCTTGTAATGCATGAGTGGGAACTGCTGATCTCCGTGGTAAATGACCTTTTATTAAGATGGGATCACCCAGAGTTGGACCTCTTTGTACCCCCACACAATATAAACCTACTGCATTTCTGCTTGCTTGAGCCAGGGCCTAGATTTTTTGGGTGAGATGCTTTGTCCCTCTCCTGGAAAGAGAGGTTCCCTTATGCATTCCCTCTGATCCCTCTCATTCAGTGTTCTGCTCAAGCTGCAGGCTGAGTGGACCACCCTAATACTGGTCGCTCCCTTCTGGCCTCACCAGATATGGTTTCCTCTGCTACAGTATCTGGGTATGGAGCCTCTGTTCAACTGCCACTGTGTCAGGGTCTACTGTCACAGTACAGGGGGTCCCTGGTCCACCCAGACCTGTGATCCCTGCATCTGCACACATGGTTCCTGAAGACATAGCCATTGCCTGTTTTGGGGGTTTCTCTCCAAGTGGCTGATGTCTTATTGTCAGCTAGAAAGCCTGCAGCACCTATTCAGTGAAGTGGAAGCATTTCTCTGCATGGTGTGCTTCCTGTTCTGAGGACTCGCTTATATATCCTGTCCATACTGCACTGGACTACCTACTTTCACTTTCTGACTCTGGTCTCCAGTACTCGTCCATAAAGATGCATTTGAATGCTATTTCAGTTTTTCATGCCCCTAATGATGGTTGCATGTTAACACAATTAGAGGTTGCCTGTACATTCCTTAAAGATATTCTGCTTATGCCTCCCCCGATTCACAAACTGGTTCTACTTTGGGACCTTAATTTCATACTTGAAAATTTGACTCTGGCTCCTTTTTGAGCCTGCCGTGACTTGTGAAATGCTTGTCCTTTCATGGAGGACACTATTTTTGGTCATTATACCTTCATCTCAGAGGATTTCTGAGCTTTTCACCTTCATGCATGAACCACCCTACCTGATATTCGACAAGGACAAGATGTCCTTGCATACCAATCCATGGTTTTTACAAAACATAGTGTCTGACTTCACTTAGAATTGGACTATAAATCTCCAGTATATTACTTTGGGCATGCTACTAAAGGTGGGCATTGCTCCATATACGTGATGCACATAGAACACTACATTTCTATCTTGATCACACTAAGTACTACAGAAGTCTTCTCAGCTCTTCATCTCATTCACCCCTGTGAATGAGGGCACACCTGTAACTAAACAGCGCCAGTCCAAATGGCTGGTTCACTGTGTAGAGTTTTGTTATTGGAGTACAGTAAGGTACTTCCTAGTGCTGTGTGTGGCCATTCTACCCATGGTATGGCCACTTCTGTAGTCTGTTTTAAGAATGTTCCTGCAACAGCTACATGTGCTTCTGCCACATGCAGCACCATGTACACTTTCACCAAACACTACAGTCTAGACATTGTTTCACATAGACTTGCTGGCTTTGGCTTTGCTGTCCTACAAGGCCTGCTGTCCTTATTGCATATCAGACTCTGCCATCCTAAAGGGGTACCTTCTGTACAGCTTGGGAATCATTCCAAAGGTATGGTCTAGTGAAGGAGATATCCTCAATGAAGATAGAGCAGTTACTTGCCATTAACAGTGGATCTTTGAGAGAATCTTCTCCACTGGACCACAGCGCATGCACACTCCTTCCCCTTTCTCTGTCTGAGGTATTTGATGACAGTTGTCCACTGCCTTGTCTGGAGGTGTCCATAAGTGCCTTATGTTTATTGCCCAGTCCCATGCCTTCCCTTGTGTGCCTGATACTGCTCTGGTCTCCTGGTTCTTCATGGTAAGAGGCCCTCCGAGCTTGTCTCTAGCAGAGAACTGAGGAGCTTTGGGGCTGCCCACATTTTATAGGCCCTGACATTGAATGTCATCGTGGGCAGCCTACAGCTAACAGAATATTTCCAAGTGGTCCGGATGCTGATGGCTTACAGTTACAAAGATATGACCCAATGAAGGAGATTCTCTTGAAGAACTACTGGTTAGTAGCTGCTCTTTCCTTAGCTCTCTTCTTCAGGACTTTTGGATGCATCCAATAAGGCACCATTGCATTGTTTACATTTACAATTTTCATGATTTTCTCATTTTTTTCACGTCACATATGGGTCCCTGTAGTGTGTCATTTTGCACCCACCAAAGAATACACTGTATTGTGCAGTGTCTCTTTCCTTTATGAATACTATGGCAACTTATGCATGCAGACATTTTTGGTTAACTACAGTGTAGTTATAATGTAATTACACTGTAATTGCATTGCAATTGCAATGTAGTTGCATGCAACAAACATGTAGATACTGGGTAATTATCTTACTGTATGCAATTAATGATTAGTTACATTGAAACCAACACTTAAAATAAAGTGTAACCATTTTTCTTACTCCTTTGGAGGACTGACAGTACTTTGCCTTTTTCTTTACTCGTTGATCTGACTTAAGAATATTTTATTATTCGGTTTGTCATTAAGTGCTTTTTTTCTCCCCATTTAACTCTGTAGCTTCTTTTATATTCACTGGTTACTTACTGCATGCAGGCTTTTTCTACCGAATTACTTCAAGAAAGGTGTGCGTAAATATTATTTCCTGAGTACTCATTGAATATTCATGATCGGAACCCAGACACCAGCAATTTATTATTCAGTATTTGGGGATAATTTTATAAAAAAAAAAATGTCTAGCCCTTTGCAGACAGGGCTATTCATACTGTACGTGCTCAAAGAGTCCACATGCCATGGTGCTGAGTTTGGTGCTGGACCTAAAAAGTCAAGCTAGACTAGAAAAGGCTGCAGCACTTTCCCTGCTACTTCGCTGGGCCCCACAGAAATGGTTAACAGACAAGATAGGATAATGCTCATTTTTTTTTTATTTTATAATTGTGCAAAGTGGAAGAAATATGTGCAAAGAGACAACAGCCTGTCTGCAGTGATAGGCTTGGTATGCAAACTCACCCATGGCCAGAACGCCCCATGGAAAAAAGAACTGAGCAGTACCTTGCTATGACTGTTAGCCATTTCTGTGGGGCCCAGCAAGTTAACAGGAGGAGCACTGCAGCTTTTTTCTGGACTAGCTGGGTCTAATCCCTAGGCCACCTCCTTCCCACAATAGTCATTCCCACTGTCCATCTTCTTTCCCCTTGATGGGAAACATCCACAAGACAATTTAAAAAAGTCAGCTACTAGTTGACATTGTATCTGGAGCTGACAGCATCATTGTAACAGAACCTCCTTCCCTAATCCAACCCCCCATCCCCAAATACTGCCTCTTACAAGGTGGCCTTCCTCTTGACCAAGATCCTTCATTTCAAGGTGGGGGACCAATGCTCTTAAAATCCAGACTAACTCAGTTGCCCCCTTCTGCAAAGATGCCAATCCCTTCCACTGCATTAGTCATTTGACTAAAGATAGAACTGTGAACAAAACTGAGAGGGAACGGCCTCAGCAGCTGGCATTAGTGTCATGTGACCAATCAGTTTGCAGCCGGCCTGGTGGCTCTGAGGGTTGAGGTGCTGGACACTACACCTCATGCCAAGTCAGAGACCCATGTTCGGGAGTAAGCACGGGCTGCCAGGGGTCAGCAGAGGAGGAAAAGGGATCAAGCAGCCCAGGGACAGCTCTTCTTCTCTGGGGAGGGGGGTGAACAGATGTCAGTGCATGCCTGGCCCCTAGCAGTGGCTAGTGGCTTACACACTGACTGTGCAACAATCAGGCAAGAGGTGGGGCAGACACCTGATGAGGTGCACGCATGGGAGTGTGAGCAGCACCATCGCTTGAATCCCTGCAAGCTCCGCTATTGGGAACCAAGCACAAGAACACAGAATAAAGGGGCTCCTGGTTGGGCAGCATGAGCTTCCATCCTCCATGGCATTGACCCTGAAAAGGCACTTTCCCCGAAGTCTAGATCCATTTCCAGTGAGTTGAGTTGGGGGCTCCTCACCACTCTGCAACAGAGGGGAACCCATGGGGGATTTTGGGGTACGAGCTGGGAGGATGGTCGGGATGTACAGCTGACCAGGGGCAAGGAGAGAAAACAGTAGAAAAAAAAAAAATCAGTTTGTACAGTGTCATCAATGGCACCATTTGCTTCACACACACGCACTCACGCACATACACATGCACACACACACACACACACACACATACACGAACACCACCACCACCCTGTGTGCTTTTTGAGAGGGATGACTAAGCCTGGAGTCCCCAAAACTCAAGGATTTGGGGGTCAGGAGGGGTGCTACCTTTGTAAAACAAAGTATTTCTTTCACCCAGGCACTAATGCTTGTTGCCTGGGGTGGGCTTCAAAGGGTTTTTTTTAATTGTTTTCTGTAAACCAGATATTTGTTACCTCAATAACACAAGTAATAAAAACTATCTGATATTTGGACAGGTACTCTGGAAGCCTATTATGCACTGTATTCAGGAAATAATATTTGGCCTGTACTAGCGCCACTCCTACAGGCCTTGTTATCTACTTGGGATTCCAGTCCCAAGCAGCTTGAGGGAAAATCTATCAGTACATACTGGATCTGTCCTGTCCTGCACAAGGAGTAAATGACAAGCGAAAAAAGCTTTTCATATCTCCCTGTCAGATTCAAACTGGGCTAGCCTACTTAATAAAGCCCACATGGACTTCAGAGATCATAGGTGCAAACTTATACTTAAATTCTACATGAGCAGTACCACACCCCAGATGTTCTACATGAAATGGGCCTTGTTTACTCAGCAGCGTGCTGGAAGTGTCATCCATCACCAGGAACCTTAAAGCATATAGAAACAAAGAATTTACTGGTAGATAAGGACCAATGCATTTTGGAATAACACCATTGTTTTCACCCCTGCCACCTCTGCTGGAAGGCTGTTCCAGAAATCAACCACTTTTTCTGTAAAGAGGTACTTCCTCACATCTCTCCTGAATTCACCTCCCTCCAGCTTTGTATCATGTCCCCTTGCGCTGGAGCACCTTTTTTTCTGAAAATATTTCCCTCCTGTACCTTGTTCATTCCCATGAGGTATTTAAAGGTCTCTATCATATCTGCCACCCCCTCTTCTTTTCTAGTGTATACATATTTAGGCCCTTAAGTCTCTCCTTATGGAGCTTCTGATGAAGACCCTGCACCATTTTAGTTGCCCTCTTCTGAACTGCCTCCACTCTGTCTGTATCCTTCTAGCGATGTGGGGCCTGATTTTCAATAGCCCTGAGACTACTGCAAGCCCCTGGTGTACTGAACATATGGTGCAGGGGGCTTACGACATTCTCTCAGTGCTGATGGGGATGTTCATTCATGTGTGCCAAATGCTGCAAGTTAGACTAGCTGCCCCCCTGGTGTAACGTGCACCATTTGGGGAACCATTTTTTCAGGGCTTGCACTAAATATTTGGCACAAGCTGCCATAAAGTGTGGAAACTGTTGCAACTGTACCCATGTACTAAAATTGGGCACAGTTGCATCAAAGAAGTTTGACACAATTGCACCAGACAATAAGGTTGACACAGGGCTTGACACAAGCCCTGCATCAACTTTTGAAAATCGGGCCTGTGGTCTCCAGAACTGGATGCGGTACTCTAGGTGGAGTCTTACCAGCGTCTATACAGAAGCAACACCACCTCCCTGTTTCTGCTGGTGATACCCTTCCCTATGTACCCCAGCATCCCACTAGCCCTCCAGACTGCCTTGTTGCACTGCCTGGTCACCTTTTGTACATCCAGTATGATTACCCCCAGGTCTTTTTCCTGTTTGGTGGTTGTCAGCGCCACCCCACCCATTTTGTACTCAGCCCATGAGTTTCTGTGCCAAATGCATTATTTTGCACTTTTTTTTGCATTGAAACCCAGCTGCCATACCTTTGACCATTCTTCTAGTTTTCTCAGGTCACTGCTCATCCTGCCCCCCCCCCCGAGTGTCCACCCTATTGCAGATTTGGGTGTCATCTGCAAAGAGGCAGATCATCCATAGAAACATAGAAATTGTTGGCAGATAAGGACCGTTAGGTCCATCCAGTCTGCCCATGGGCCCTGTACATTGTATAGAAACATAGAAACACGGACTTTGATGGCAGATAAGGACCATTTGGCCCACCCAGTCTGCCCATTTCCCTACCTACTGGATAAGCTGCAGATTATAGTTAACCCACAGCCTACTTCCTGCAGCCCCCCACTATAATTGCCTTATGTCTGTCCCACGCATGTTTGAATTCCCTCACTGTTTTAGACCCAACAACCTCCTCAGGAAGGTGGTTCCATGTATCCACCACTCTCTCCGTGAAAAAAATTTCCTCACATTACCCCTGAGCCGTCCCCCCTCTATCTTTAAATTGTGCCCCCTTGTTCTTACACATCTCTTTTTCTGAAATATGCTACCCTCCTGGACTTTGTTGATTCCCTTGAGGTACTTGAAAGTTTCTATCATGTCCCCCCATCCCTCCTTTCATCAAGAGTATACATATTAAGCTCTCTCAGTCTCTTTTCCTATGGTTTCTCCTACAGACCCTGCACCATTTTAGTTGCCCTCCTCTGGACTGCTTCCATCCTGTCTATGTCCTTGCATAGATGAGGTCTCCAAAACTGCACACAGTACTCCAGATGGGGTCTCACCAACTGTCTGTATAGAGGGATAACCACTTCCCTTTTTCTACTTGTGATGCCTCTTCCTATGCATCCCAGTATCCCCCTGGCTCTCCTTACTGACTTTTCACATGCTTACCTACCTTTAGGTCATCTGATATGACTACCCTCAGGTCTCTTTCCATTTTTGTTGAGGTTAGTACCTCCCCTGCTATTGTGTACTCTTCTCCTGGGTTTTTGTTTCCCAGGTGCATTACTTTGCACTTCTTTGCATTGAACCTAAGTTGCCATATGTCTGACCATTCCTCCAACCTTGCCAAGTCCCTTCTCATCTTTTCTACCCCCTCTTGCGTATCAACTCTGTTACAGATCTTTGTGTCATCTGCAAAGAGGCATACCTTTCCCTCCAGACCCTCTGCAATGTCTCCCATAAAGATGTAAAAGAGGACTAGACCCAGTACTGAACCCTGAGGTACTCCACTAGTAACCCCCCCTTTCTTCAGAATGTGTTCCATTCACTATTACCTTCTGTGTCTTGTTGTGCAGCCAGTTTGCTACCCAGGCTACCACCCTGGGACCCACTCCCAGGCAGGCTAACTTGATTATTAATCTTTTGTGCGGGACTGTGTCAAATGCCTTGCTAAAGTCTGGGTAGGCCATATCACAGCCCCTCCCTGGTCTATTACTTTGGTCACCCAGTCAAAAAAATCAATTAGATTCGTCTGACATGACCTTCCTGCTGTAAATCCATGCTGCTTTGGGTCCTATGCCCCGCTGGCCTCCAGGTACTCAGCAATTCTTTCTTTCAGCAGTGATTCCATCATTTTCCCTACCACTGAGGTCAAACTTACAGGTCGGTAGTTTCCTGCTTCTGCCTTGCTCCCACTTTTGTGAAGGAAATCATATCTACCCTCCTCCAGTCCTCAGGTACCACCCCATCCTGCCATGGATTTGTTAAAAGCGTGGTCAGTGGTGTCACTGGGTCCTCCCTTAGTTCTTTTAGGATTCTGGGGTGAATCCCATCAGGCTCCATTGCTTTGTCCACCTTGAGTTTTAGGAGTTCTTTCAGGACTCTTTCTTCTGTGAATGGACTGGTGTCAACCCCGCTACCCAGAGTGCTTCTGTTGTCTGGTTTAGGTAACTCCTACTCATCTTCTTTGTGAATACTGAGCAAAAGTATTCATTCAGTATCTCTGCCTTTTCATTGTCTCCCTCTGCCCACCTCTCCTCTCCTCTATCAATCTTCACTATCCCTCCCTTAACCTTTCTATGCTCCCTAATGTAACTATAAAAGGTTTTATCCCCCTTCTTAACTGAGTTGGCTATTTTTTCCTCAGCTTGGGCCTTTGCTATTCTGATTGCCTTACCCACTTCTTTCTGCTTTAATTGATACAGCTCTCTGTTGTGCTCCTTCTGTGATTCCTTATACTTTTTGAATGCAGCCTTTTTCTCCTTAATCTTCCCTACCACCTCTTTTGAGAACCATAGTGGTTTTTTACTCCGCTTTGTTTTCTTTATTTGTTTCACACAAAGGCTTGTTGCCTCTATGATGGCAGTTTTGATTTTTCTCCATTGTTCTTCCACCCCTCCTTTTTGGCCATTTGCTAGTGCATTCTTCAGGTATTCACCCATTTTGCCAAAGTCAGCCCTTCTAAAGTCCAGTATCTTTGTTTTTGTATGGCTTATCTCCATGGTTATGCTCATTGTAAGCACACTGTGCAGTGGTCGCTTGTTCCCAGATGTCTACTGACTTCTAAATTTGTGATCCTCTCTCCATTTGAGAGTACCAGGTCTAGTATTGCTCCCTCCCGAGTAGGTTCCAACACTAGCTGTCTAAGGCCTGCCCGCTGCAGGGTATCGAGAATGACCCTGCTTTTGGATGTGGCTGCAGTACATGTCATCCAGTTAACATCTGGCATATTCAGGTCACCCATCAACAGTATCTCCCCTTTTTCAGCCATTTTGAGAATGTCCTCTATCATTTTCTAGTCCATTTCCTCCCCTTGAGATGGGGGTCTGTATACAACCCCTGTACAGATTCTGATGTCATTCCCTGTCTCCAAGGTGACCCAGAGTGCCTCTTGTCCTCCCCCTCTACTTTTTAGTTCTGTAACTTTGATCCCTTACCTTATGTATAGAGCTACTCCACCTCCTCTTTTACCTTTCCTGTCCCTTCTGTAGATTGTGTACCCTGGTATGTTGACATCCCAGTCATGGTTCTCTGTGTACCATGTTTCCGTGACTGCCACAATATCCAATTGTTCATCTTCCATCAGGGCTACTAGCTCAGGAAGCTTGTTTCCCAGACTACGGGCATTGGTACTCATTGCCCTCCATTTAATATTGGCTTTATCCTTTTTTCCCCATCTCTGCTCTTATTGCCCTTGTCTATTTTTCCATTTACCCCTGTCCTGCCCTGTGTTGAGCTCTGTACCTCAGTGTTTACCTTAATACCTGCCATGTTTTGTGGGGGGAGGCTTGAAATTTTCTGCCTCTTATCAGCACCTCCCCCCTTGGCTAGTTTAAAAGCTTGCTAAGGAAGCATTTAAACCTGTCACCTAGGAGCTTGGTTCCCTTCGTGGACAGATGCAGACCATTGTGCCAGTATAGACCTTTATCTGTACTGGTATGTGGCCACTGACCCTATGTGATCAATGGCTTTTCGTCACTCCATCCCCTCTCAACCTTCCCTTGTGCCTGTCCCAGGCATGTTTAAACCCCTACACTGTGCTTGCCCCCACTAGTGTGGCAGACTATTCCAAGTGTCGACTACCTGTTCTGTGTAGGAAAACTTCTTCACATTACCTCTTAATCTACCTCCTAATTTCATATTGAGCCCCCTTGTTCTAGTACATTTTCTACATTGGAAAAAGTCCCCCACCTCCTCCTTGTTTATGCCCTTGAGGTACTTGAAAGTTTCAATCATGTCCCCCTGTTCTCTCCTCTCCTCCAGTGAGTACATACTCAGGTCTCTTAGTCTCTCCTCATATGTTTTGTTGGGCAAGCACTGCATCATCTTTGTTGCCCTTCTCTGGATAGTCTCCACCTTATCTATGTCCTTGCACATATGTGGCCTCCAGAACTGCATGCAGTACTCCAGGTGAGGCCTTACCAATGTTTTATATATGGCATCACCACCTCCCACCTCCTTCTAGTGACACCCCTGCCTATGCACCCCAGCATGCCACTGGCCCTCTCTGCCACCTTTGTGCACTGCTTTGATCCTTTAAAATCATCAGAGATGATAACCTCTAGATCCCTTTCCTCTTTGGTGAGAGTCAGCTCCTCTCCCCCCCCCAGCCTGTAGCTCTCCTCAGGGTCCCCGCTACCCAGGTGCATAGTTTTGCACTTCTTTGCATTGAACCTCAGTTGCCACATCTCCAATCATCTTTCAAGCTTCTCCAGGTCCCCTCTTCATTTTCTCCATCCCTTCTGGAGTATCCACCCTGTTGCAGATCTTGAGCACCACTGGATTCCAGATGTGCCACTATCCTTTCTTTCAGCAGTGTCTCCATGATCTTTCCCACCACTGGGGTGAAGCTGACTGGCCTGTAGTTCCCCAACTCCTCCCTACTGCCACTTTTGTGCAGTGGGACTACATGTGTCCTCCTCCAGTCCTCTGGAACCACACCCATGTTGAGTGACTCTGTGAACAGGTCTGCCAGAGGCACGGCTAGTTCACTTTTCAGCTCCCTTAATATCCTCGGGTGGATGCCATCTGGCCCATGGCCTTATCCACCTTCAGCTTTGTGAGTTCTTCCAAAACTCTCTCCACTGTGAATGGACTGGTGTCCACTTCTCCCACCCCATTGCCTCTGCAACCCATCTGTGGTCCTTGACCCTCCCCCTCCTTAGTGAATACTGAGCAGAAGTACTGTATTTGTTCAATATTTCTGCCTTGTCCAGATACCCCACCTTACACACTCCCTTCTCCCCTTTGAGCCTCACAATCCCCTACCCCCGAATTGTCTTCTTTCACTGATGTACCTATAACATGCTTTATTCCCCTTTGTTTACAGACCCTGCTAAACCCTCTTTTGTCTGTGCTTTCACCCTCCTAACAGCCTTCCCTGCTTCCCTTAAACATTCAAGGTAATCCTCCCTGTCTTCCTCCCTTTGTCCCCCCTTATATTTCCTGAAACTTAGACTTTTAGCCCTGACTTCGTCCTCTACCTCTTTAGAGAACCATAGTGGTTTCCTTCTTCTTTTCCATTTGACCACTATCTTAACGTATTGGTTTGTTATCTCCACTATGGCTCCTTTCAGTTTCTCCCGTTGTTCCTCCACCCCCTCTATTACCCCTCCCTTCCCCAGGACTGCTTGTATACATCTACCCATTTCAGTGAAATCCACCCTCCTGAAATCTAACACTCTTGACCTTTGCAATGTCACTTATAAAAAACATTAAAGAGGACCAGTCCCCAAAATGATCTCTGCGGGACCCTGCTAGTCACCCTGCCTTCCTCTGAGTTAACTCCTTTCATCACCACTACCCTCTTTTATACCATATTCTGTGGTTCTGTGCCTCCCTGTCTCACTATTGGTCCCAGGTTCTACATGTTTGTGAGAAAATCCCTCTCCTCTCCTGTGCCAAATGATCCAAGGCTCTGGACACTGGGAGATATGTCTATGGCCCCAGAACCTATGAAACCGGCCAAAGCCTGGCTCACCTCCACTGCACTGGAAGCCAAATGGTAAATACTCTTAAAACAGAGATCTGCCACTGCCTCCATTCAAACAGAATGGATAGCAGCCCTCACAAAGCTTGAGGAGTATGATCGTACGGTGTGTCACATTTTGCCACGTGCAACCTATGTTGTTTTAGAAAGATATGGGATCCATTTCTCCACAACCTGTCCCCTACCCCTTCCTGTCCCTATACTGCATCTTAGAGGTAGAGTAGAACTTCTATCTCTCTTATCTTGTATTTCTAAGAACTGTATCAACATCTTTGATATATTGTATGTAAACTGCTATAATAAAACTCTAAAGGTTCTATGTACTACCGCTGCAAAAAGAAGTTTTGGAAAACACAATTGTAAGGTGTGATGTAACCTGAAACGTTGATTGTTTTATTGTGTTCTTGTTATCCATGCCTCTTTGTAAACATACTGATTGTTACCTGATTGTTTTCTCAGTAAAGATATTTAAAAAAACATATTTTGCCTGTGTATACCCCAAACTTCAAGCAATTAATTTACATGTCTGAGGGACAGAACCTTGCTGTAAGCAGTTTATTTATTTTAAGGGTGATCCAGTGTTGCTGAATACAGGTGCCTGTGAAGTTGGTTCCCAATGAGACATGATGTGATGTTCCTCATCTTTTTTCTGCTCCTTTCCTACCTCTCCAGCACCCCAATCTTTCTGACTGCTCAGCCACGCTGCCCGCTGGACAAACCTCATGCTATCACTCATGGTCTTCAGGCTCCCCTAAGTCCTCTAGCATCACAAGGTCCAGAGAAATTCTTCCTGGGGGGGGCCTCTCTGCAGCTATCATGGGATGAGCATACCTTGGTTCCAAGGACTCTGACTAGAGAGGGTGCACAACAGTGTACTGGGGGGATTGGGTGACATGATGGGGCAGGAGGGCCATCATCCAGTGTAGCAGAGCAGCATTTCCAGTTTTCTATTCCTTTCTCCAGCAGGAGTGCACCCATGTTAGCATCTTGAGGGTGGATGCCAGATGGCACAAGCTCCTCCCCCAGAAGTAAACCATCCTCATGGATGCTGTGTCACCCTCCTTGCCAATCATTGCTCCTATCATCCCAGGCTTGGGCCAGAAATCCCGACCTCAAACCTGTCAAGCAGATGCCCTACTGCCTGGACCCATGGAACTGGCTCCTGCCTGACCCCATGCAGCTGGCTCCCTCATAGTTTTAAAATCCATCTTGTGCAGTAACATGCTATTATAAGTCATTCACTTAGGTTTTTTTCAGTTGCTTATAACTGAATATCTGATGAGGTTACAGTTAGTATTGACTAATACTTGTTCATTTTCCACTTCACTGACCAAGTCATCCTTGTTGCTAAGAATTAGATTCAGTGTTACTTGATGCCCAGTGGTCCCATTAAAAAGCTAGTAGAACCAAAAATAGCAGACATAAAAATGTTACATATTTTAACAAGCAATCAGTTGTAACTTTTTATTTCTGAAGTATTTTTTCTTTTTAATTTTCTCATTTGAAGTTTTCTATGTGATAGTTTTATGCTGGATGGGTGGAATAGCTCTCTGCCTGGCAGCTGACATATCTAGCTCTATTCCTCCCACTATACCATCAGCACTGTGACCTCACTAATAGTGGCCTATTAGACAGTATAGCATCATGATTAAGAGCACTGAGCTGCAAAGCTGGAGAACTGGGTTTGAATCCCACAGCCACCACTTGCATACTGTGTGACCGTGAGCAAGTCACTTCATTTCCCTGTGTTCCTAGAATGCACCTGGAGACAAGCCTCAGCTTGGTGTGTCATTCCTAGCCAAAAATTGTACAAAGAAAATGCTCCCATAAGAACCATACTTCCTTTGGTTATGTCTTTCCTGATCACATCATGATGTTTAATATTCTAGTTCTCTTTCTTGTCAGGTGATCTGTAAAACACATTGATTGTAAATATTTCTCCTCTTCCATTAAAGTATAACATTTATTTATTAACTGGTCAGACTATGTTGCTGTTTCAATAAAAATCTGACATTATAAAATGATCAGAAAAAAACTGTACAAGTTAATATTAAAGTAAATGAAGTCTCCGGATAAAAAAAAAAATAATGGATAGATTAGTAAAACCCCACCAGAATGTTGTGAATCTATATTTATCATGTTCATTTTGGACTTTATAAATCACAATTTATGTATATCTGATTAGCTGTTATGTAGAAAACAGATGACTTTACATACAATATTTATAATGGAAGCCCATTGACACAGATAATATTAACATATCTACAACAACAAGAGGAATATGAGAAATTGGTTTGTCCCATATCAAGATATATTTAAAATACAGTATGGGTAGTTTGTGAACTAATTCCAAATGGTATATAAACCCAACTTGGAGCACAGGTTTTGGTGTGGAAGTTCCTTGAATTAAACAGATATAATATAATCACTTCCAAAGAAAGGAAATAATGAAATTCTCCAATGTGAAGGCTAACTATTTTTCTCGAGTCCTCTTAAACAATAGATGCATAAGTACAATATGTTTAAGATCATCAGCCTCATGACTAGCACATATACAAAGCAGTGATATAACATCATCTCTTTTCTGTTTACATAGGAGATAATTTCCATTGTACTCCTCCATGCAGAAGTGGGTTATTATACAGGGTTTTAAATAATTGATTAGCAGTTTTTTTTCTTGGGACTATACTAACTGTATAGAAAGTATTTATATAAATTTTCTAGAAGCGCTGTGTTTGTTAAACACAGTGAGGCAAGAGCTATGCATTTTCACAAAGATTTAGCACTTTTATGAGCAAAACACTAATCAATTTTTAGAGTTAAATAAATCCCTGTTATACCATGTTCCATTGGAATAGACAGTATGGACAAATAGCATTCCTTCCTATGAACAGTTTTAAATGTTTATCCCAATAACGAAGTTTGGATTTTTGAATTAAAGATAAATAATTTTGCAGTGAAATGTCTCCAAATCTTGATTTGATGTTCTTGATAATTTCTTCCCTAGTTTCATAATAAATTTCCATTAAGAGATTACCTAAACCTGCTTGGAAGAGAACTCTCTTTATAAAGGTCATAGATGGAAAAGTAAAACCTTTTGTGGGATAAATAGGTTGTTCTTCTAGACATAAATGAGCAAATCAGTCCTCAGAAAAGTAAAACAAACCTAATTGAACTATTGCCATTTTTTATGAATAAAAGAAGATATAGGGAGTTGTCTCAATTAAGTTCTTAATAAAAGAACTGTGACAAAAGTTGATACTTTAAGAGGATATATACAGTATATGCTGTACTCAAAAGCTTTTCCAAGGAAGAAGGGTTTGCTAAATCCCATATTTAAGCAGTGTAAACAATAAAGGTTTTGAGTTTGGCATTCAGTACCATTAATGCACTATCATGTGAGTTTCCTCCATCTTTATAACTGAAATGTTTAAATGTATTCAATGGTTTATTCATTTTGGACACAACCGTTTCCAAATGATCATTCCATTTTGTATTAGAAGATAATCTCACTTCAGGATATTCATGAAGTTTTACTGTTTGTATGGATTCATAATTTAAATATTAGATATACCGTGGGCTGATTAAAAATATCATGTTTATTTTTAGGTGCGGGTTTTGACCCCTATGACCTCACAAGTGAGAGCCATGAGTGAGTTCTATGGAGGTCAAACTCTGCAGATAAAAATAAATGAGATATTTTTCGCCAGCTCATAGCATGTTTCATTTATACTATGGCATTGCATCTCTGGCAAGATTAGTTCTTTTAACAGAGATTTAACTGTTTCTGTTTAATTTAATTGCTCTGTTTTTAATTGTGCAGAGGTCATTGTGATGCCATCAGGCATTGTGAGAGCTCTTCTCCCATTGGTTAAGAGATCATTTGAGACCAACCTAAAGTGGAAATAAATGTTAATGGCACACCTAATATTAACATAAGTGATTTATTTCCACTTTAGGTCTTTCAGACATGAAAATACATGCATTTATTTGCAAAACTGTATTCCCACAGTCATTGTATAACTACAGTTTAGAAAGATTTTTTCTTTCTATAAAAAATCAGTTTTTCATTATTACTCCTCCAAGAATTTCAACATTATTTCCAAACATATTATGTTTTCTCTGTAAGCCAAGCAGAGAAGTAGAAATTAGCATTCGATCTTCTGTATGCATTAGATGGCTTCTTTAAGTGCCCATGATTTTAGGAGAATGAGATTCAAAATTATATAATTGAATAATAACTGTAGTTATGAGCAGATTAAAGAGTAATGGAGCCAATATACTGTACATTCTTGGCTCACCCCTGAGTTTGTATCGATCTTATTAGAAAGGCACCCATATTGATCAAATTGTACCAGAAACCAAGTTGAATTATATAATCTTATCAGATTGTCTAATAGCAAAGAGTCAATGCCCAAACCAAACAAATGAGGCCATAGGAGTTTTCTACTAATACTGTTGAATGCTGCCTTCAGATCTAAGAAACAGAAATATATAGGAATTTTCAGTGTAGATGTATTTATAAATAAGATGGCTGAGTACGTAACAATGTTGAATTTGAAAAAAAAAATTCCCGTCTTCCATTACATACTTTTAGCCACAGCGTTTCAATGTCCTCTATTACAGGTTCTGTGTTTCAATCACTTATAATTGGCTTCTCATGTATAATGTCAGCCCATATCCCTTTTTGCCTGGTCTCTCCCTTCTCTGTATTGTGTAGTTTGCCATCTCCATTCCATACAGGTGATTTTCACATCACCATGTCACCATTATTCCAACAATGCCCAGTTCTTCCATAGTGATCAGTGTCTCCAGTTTGCCCAATTTGTTTCTTTTTTATTTTCATTTATTTTTTTATTTATAAATATTGACCAGTGACCATCATTGTCATTGCAGCACATTGGTGCATATGCATGCATGTCATTGCATGGCTAGTATCCCTAGGGAGAAAAACAGAAGGAGAAATACACCATCTGCCAAGGACATCACTAGCACCCCCCCCCAGATCCATGCAGTACTCACATGACACACCACCTTATAGTCCTGAACAAGCAGTGGGCATGTGTAAGTCCATGAGAAGGTAGGTGATGGGTCTGTGGATACCATCAGGAAGAGGAAGGACCAGGGGAGTAGTATAAAAAGCTTGATTAAAACAATGAATGTTGGGCCAGAAAAAGCACACTGAGCCAATGCTTGGGTGCAACCTGGGAGATGGAAGCATGAGATATAAGTTACAGAAAATATTAATATGAGAATACAATTCAGTTTCCTTAGACTTTTGGTATTTGTACATATACAAATAATCAGTCTAAGAACAAATATGCATCACAAATATTCAAAGTCTAAGGAACCAGAATTTGGTATTTGTGTGCATACCAAATCTCAAGTTCCTTAGACTCTGAGTATTAGTGTGCATGCACGTCCCATTTTTGTCCCATTCCTTTTTCCCCTTCTGAGCCTCTGCTGTTATATCATTCATCTTGCATGCCACTTTTTCTGACTATGAATGCCCAGAAGAACCTCTTCCATTTCTTCCATTTCTTCCCATTTTCCTTTTGGCATTTCTAGCCTCATCCTGTGCCCCCCCCCCCCTTTTTTTTTAGCTTAAAGCATTTTCTATGATAGTGTTGATTGGGTTCCCCGGTATGCTAGCTCCTTTTTCAATACGTGTGGTCCAGCTTTCATAAAAAGAGAGTACCTTCCATCAAATGTTGTCCAGTTTATATGAAAAGTGAATATTTCTCCCTTACACCAGCACCTTATCCAAGCAATTATCCTCTGAATCTTCATTGTGTATCTTTTGTCTTTAAGCTGGATAGGTGTTTTTTTTCTTTAAAGATGGCTTCCACTTTCCTATTTTTAGTGCTTTTCCAAGATCTGTGAAATCTTTCTTGATTTTTTTCTTCTTCTTCTTAACATTGGTTTTATTTGTTACAGCCTGTATCACTATGAGGGGTTGATTGCTAAGCGGCTTCAGAAGCAATAACTGTAGTCACACCTTTCAACTGTCCCACATTATGAGAGACATCCCTCATTCAACCAATCAGAATTTATTTATCACACATCTGTTCCACTTGAAAAAGGTGTACTGAATACACAAAGCAGCATTCTGACTAACTCCTGTGTTGAATTCAGTAGTTAACCCTTAATCAAAAATATAACAGATGGATGACTCCTGCCCTTAAACACTTAATGAAACAGCTCCTGTATTGAATTCAGTAGCTAACCCTTAAGCAAAACTATGACAGATGGGTGAATCCTGCCCTTGGACACAAAAAAGTAATAATCATTGACACTTTGCCTTTTGAGGACATCTCTGATGACCCCCTGATGAGGTAGCAGAAGCTATTGAGCATCCCATTAGACAAGATGTATTATCAAATCTAAATTCTCAGAAGACTCCCAAGATGGTGATCAAATTAAAAAAAGTAACAAAAAATAAATAAAAAAAAAACTCAACAATCCTTGCTTGAAATGTTACCATACTTATTTATAAGGAAATTAGTGGTTCCATTTATGGACTCTGACTGTTTGTACTGCTGTTGGATAGAAGAAGGTGAAGATCAGAGGTCAGTGTTATTATATTAAGCTATAGTTAGCAATATACAGATCTCCAGCAGAAATAACCCATTTTACAAAATTTAGGAATTGCAATATTGTTGCTTCCTCTACTAACTGCAGTTAATTTGATAAATTCCCTCAGCATCCAGTATGCTCAGCCACAAAGTAGTAGTATGCTAAAACAACATCTTAGACAGTTGGCTAATTACCAGCAGGATATTAATGAGGAACAACACCAGTATGTTACTATCTCAGTGTCTGGAATAGCAAAATCTAACTATGAAACTGATAACTATTAAGGCAGATTATTTAACTGATGACAAATGTTTTGAAAATCCAGTTAGGTAAGAAAGGGGTTATTGTGGCTCAAAGAGTCCAAAATGAAGTATCACAGGAAAGCAAAGCAGACCTCTTAATCAGAGATAAATGGTTAGCAATTGCTATTATGAAAGAGGTTGAGAAGTTTAATCCCTTGACATAAATTTCTTTGACTACAGTGAAATCATGAAAATCACTACAAAAAGCCCATTTTAGGTAATTTATTTTTATTGTATAAGATTTATCAGGTAAGCACCCAAGGACATCAGATGCCCATTTTCATGTAGGACCCAAGTACAAAAACAAATACAACACAAATGACTTATACTATGCAGAATCAAATAAAACAATCACATGCAGTGGAAACAATAAAATGAAGTTTCAATTTTGATTTAAACAACTTTTAAGAATGAATAAGATGAAAATCATTTGATAAGGAATTCCAATCCTTTATCAATCTATATAAAAAACAACACTGCCCAGCAGAGGATTTATAAAAAGGAAGTTTTAGACAACCAGTCCCAGATAACCAAGTTGAATAAGGTGATAAAAGAAAATGTAAAACGTGTTTTAAATGTAAATTGAACTGGACCTTTAAAAAAATCTCCAAAAAGTAATTAACCTAAAATAGGAACACCTACCTTCAAAAAAAAAAAAAGTTTAGTTTCAAATTAAGTTCCCAATGGTGTATATATCAAGAACTTAAAGTAATGAATTGACAAACATTATTATAAAGTATTTTAACCCTTTTAAGTGCAGATTCACTAGCAGCCGAATAAATAGCAAGCCCAAAATCAACAAGCTGAGCCAAGGTTTTTTGAGACTGAAATAACAAACAATTTCTAATCCTATTGCGTAAACCCAAGCGAGAATGTGCACTTTTAATCAAAACATCAATATGGTTATTATATGATAAAGAACTATTCAATACAAAACTCAAATACTTTACACAATCAACCTTTTCAACTAAGTTATTGTGAAGGTCACTAATTGACAAAGCTGAATGATTATGAAGCCACTTACTAGCATACCCAAAC
The DNA here is from genome assembly GCA_016271365.2 of Neoceratodus forsteri. Taxonomy (NCBI): domain Eukaryota; kingdom Metazoa; phylum Chordata; order Ceratodontiformes; family Ceratodontidae; genus Neoceratodus; species Neoceratodus forsteri. The sequence continues at coordinate 870,503,743 of CM028130.1, forward strand.
AACATGAACTTAGTCTTATCAATATTCAAAACCAAGACATTCTTAATCAACCAACACCGGACCAAAATAGAATCCTCCTACAATTAATTCATAAATGTAGGAACACCTAATTACTGGAATACAAAACTATATCATCTGCATATAAAATAATATGGGAAGATGGCACAACCAATGGTATATCATTTAAGAATAAACTAAATAAAATTGGGCCAAATATCAAGCCCGGTGGTACCCCTATAGTGACATGTTTGAAAGAAGAAACAGCAGAACCCAAAGACACTCTTTGCTTATGATTTGATAGATAATCACCAAACTAATCCACCACAGTGCTAGACAGACCCCTACACCTATGTTTGGATAGCAGGCAACCATGATGAATTAAATCAAAAGCCTTTGACAAGTATAAAAAACTGCAGCAGCCATGTTACCATTGGCCGAGGTCCTATGAAGGAAGTCAATAGTTTTAAGCCCTCTCACAGCCACAATTATAATAAGTGCTGTGGCACAGGTGCTCCCCTAGAGGAGAGTAATCCTCTGTTTTCCAATTCAAATAGGTATAATGTCTTGAAACAGGCAAATCCGCAATGACCAAAACCATCCATTTTCCAAAATTATTTAAAATGTGCCGGCTTTCTTCTATCATGGAATATTGTTGGCTTGTCTACCAAGATTCCTGACAAAGACATTATAAAATCAATAGAAAATGTTTGTATAATCTGTTTTCAAGAAATTTGGTTTAATAACAAGATTGAGCCATTTTAAATGGCTTTCAAATGTTTCAGTTACCAGCAAGGAAGGGAAAAATTAAGGGTAAAGCTATTTGGGGGCTTGTTGACAATGGTTAAAATCTAAGAATCTCAGAATTTTGTCTTCCAGTATAAAACAGAACATTCTTGTATTTAATATTGTGATTAATCATGTTTCCTACTGTATTGTAAATGTTTATGTTCCTCCTTAAAGGTTCCCTATATTTTCCTAAAAAATCTAGTCCAATCTAGCTTAACTACTATTACTAAGGGATAATGTCATGCTGTTAATTTGTGGCAATTTTAATGCCTGATTGGGTTTATTTAATATACTGGCTGGCCCACATTTTTTATTCCTGATCTCCCACTCAAATCATATACTAGAAAAGATGGGGAAAGTAACAAAAATGGATTGTTTTGATGAACTGGTTAGAGGAACATGATCTAACTGTAATGAATGAAAGATTCATATTGAATCATAAAGTGAAGTTTGCTTATTATGCATGGAATGTGGCAACAGTAATTGATTTTGTGAGCATTCTAAATTTCTCAAATAGCTCAACATGATTTTTTTAATTCTTGTTTAAGAGCTAGTTTCATAAGAGATTCATGGAAAGGGAACATTATTATCCCTATTTTCAAAAAAGGTGACAGTTTTAAACTGTCCTTTTATACACCAATAAGTCTCATTGACATTTTAGCAAAATCTTTTGTAAAAATATTACATAGTAGGTTACAGAATTAGGTAGATACAAATATAAACTGTTGTGTTTTCTTGTATTTTATTTAATGTCAGCAGACTCATTCTGATTGTTTCTGTGAACCACGCTATTGCTGTCCAGGAACTTGTTTAATACCCTGCTATCTGTTACTTTAAGTGAAACTGCTTGCTGTGATTTTACTCATTTTTTTTTTGTTTGCTGCACTTTATCTGCTTGTGGTAGTGATTAAAGGCTGTGCCTAGTGCTTACCATGGTGTGCCTTCTAGCTGGAGGGGGTCTCCACAGTTGTCTGGTCAGCTGCACACATGCCATTCCCTGTGCACTGTACTGCATATGCACAGCTCCCATAGGACTGGGGCCAGAGAAGACAATCCCCCCCTCCTCTATCTTACATCCCACTGAAATTGATCCCCATTGTCCTCTAGCCCCTCTCCATCTAATCTATATCTTTCTCCCTCCCCAACACTCAGTTGCCTATCATGCCTTCTCAAATGATAGGTCCTTTCCTTATATACCAATCCCAACTCTGTTGTAATACTCTGATCCTTCAGAGATTTATATAATAATAATAGATCCCCACTTGTCCTTCTACTCTCCAAAGACCACAAACCCAATATTTCCAGTCTAGTCTCATATGACTCTTTCTCACAACCCGAAATCAACCTTGTAAGGGATCTCTGTGGTTTTTCCATTAATTTAATATCCCTCATCAATAAAGCACCTGCAACTGTAGAGCAATAATCCAATATAGGCCTCACCAGATGTTTATACAATGGCATCAAAACCTCTCTACTCCTTGATTGAAAACCTCTCCTAATACAACCAACAATCTGCATTGCTTTGTTAGATGATTGTCTGCTATTTACTTCATTTCTTAAATCATTTTGGACATAGATACCCAGATCTTTCTCACATTCTGATACCCTAAGTTTCAGATCTTGCATATAGTAGCTCTGATTTATGTTTTGTCTACCTAAATGCATGATGGTACATTTATCTTTATTAAACACCATTCTGGGTTTTTTTTGCCCAGTCGATAATGTATAACAAATCCTGGCCAAAAATGAGTCTCTCATCAAACGTATTTACCACTGCACCAACTTTAACATCGTCAGCAAATTTAATTAGTCTATTATTATTTAATAATTTCAGATCGCTTATAAATATGCAAAACAGTAGTGGGCCCAGAACTGACCCCTGGGGTACTCTACTCAATACACTATTTAAGTCAGACAAATACCCTTGAATCTTTACTTGCTGTGATATATTACTTAGCCATCGTTCTACCCATCTAACTATGTTCTCACTGACTTCCATAGTTATAAATTTTTCTATTATTTTATAATGTGGGACTGTGTCGAATGCTCGACTAAAATCGAGCATTACAACATCAACACTACTTCCCTCATCAATACATTTGCTGAAGAACTCATAAAAGGTCAATAGATTTGTTTCACACGACCTATTTGGCATGAAACCATGCTGGTTCTGGTCCAAAATTCCCCTCCTTAACATACTTTCGTAAATAGCATCACTCAAAGCACCTTCAATAATCTTTACCACCACTGATGTCAGACTAACAGGATGATAATTCCCTGCATCACTCCTCATTCCCTTCTTATATATAGGCACAACATGTGCCAACCTCCACTCTTCAGCCACCTCACCATCACTCAAAGATTTTTGACCCAATATAGTAATAATAGGTATCATCACATCACTCAGCTCCTTAACAAAATATGGGTGAATACCATCTGGTCCAGCCGACACATCCTGCTTCAATCTCCCAACTCTTTTAGCTACCCTCTCTACAGTTATAATATTTTGGGGATCCAAATTACAGTTTCCCATATTACGCCTTTCAACATTAACATCATTCTTCCTAAACACTGCTCCAAAACTTCTACTAAATTCATTGGCCATATCTATAGGTTCAGAGGTCATGACTCCATTTATACTTAAAGGTCCAACTGTCCCCCTACTACCCTTTGTACTATTTACATTGGCAAAAAAACCTTTTTTATCTTTATTAACAGCTAATCTAAATGCAAAGCCTTTCTTAGCATTTCTTATTTCTTTCTTTAATTTCCTCAGTAATTTCCTATAGCTCTGTTTAGATCTTTCTAATCCATTAGATTTCATTTTATTAAACATTATTTTCTTTTTCTTACACATTCTTAATATTTTCTTATTTAACCATGGTGGCTTTTTACCTTTATGATTATAAGCCTTTCTACAAGGGATATAGTTTTGGTTTTTTTTTCAAATTATTGAATATGTTCAAAAAATAATTCCAAGATTCTTCCATATTTAAACCTTCAAACTCTTTTTCCCAATTGATACCTACCAATTCCTGTCTCATGGCTATATAATTTCCTTTTTTGTATAAATACTGCACTGTATTTCCCATTTGCTGGTTTAGATGCCCAATCCATTATAAACATAATAGACTTATGATCACTGTTGCCTAACTGAGGTTGAATACTAACATTCTTTATTACATCAGGGACGTTAGTCAATAATACATCTAAGATATTATTGCCTCTAGTGGCCTCTTTTTTACATTGTTTAATGCCACCTGAACTCAGCTCCTCATGGATTCTACATCCTTAATGATTACCAAATTGTTTTTTTCTCCACTCAATATTGGGCATGTTCAAATCCCCCATAAGGATAATGTTAGTTATCCCGGCCTGATTTACAATGTCTTTAATATATGCCTCAGTTTCTTCTGATCCAACATCAGGAGCCCTATAAAAGACAGAGACTCTACATTTTTTTCCCTTTATCCCCAACAATTCTATACTAACATTTTCAATTTCCAGGTAATCACATTGTTCTAATTCCCTAACCTCTATTCCTTCTCTAACAAAAAGAACCACACCACCACCTCTTCTCCCCTCTCTATTTCTTTTAAACACTCTATATCCTGGAATATATTGTAACCAATCACTTTTATTATCCCACCATGTTTCTACTATTCCTATCAAATCCAAACACTCATTTGTAATAAAAAAAACCAACTCTCCCATACTAGATATAGTTAAACTTCTGGCGTTGCAAAACATGGCCTTTATTTCGTTTAACCTGTTGTTATCTTTTTTCACCACAGGAGTATTTCGAACCCCATCATTTCCCTTTGTCCCCTTCATTTTTAGTTTAAACAATTCTCTATTACCTGACGTAATCTCATTCCCAATATTCTACTTCCTCTAAAATTCAGATGCAACACATCTTTACAATACAAATCATTTTTTCCATCAAAAGTTCCATAATGTTTAATAAATAGAAAGTTCCTATCTTTGGACCATTTACACAGCCATTTATTTGCCAGTGCAATCCTTTTTACCTTGTAAAAATTAGCCCTAGGTTCTGGAAGTATTTCCGAAATCACTATTTTACAACCTTTCTCTTCTAATTTCTCCACTAACTTACTATAATCCTTCTGCATCTCAGGCAGAGTTTTTCTCATAATATCATTTATGCCCACGTGAATCACTGCCAATGAATGTTCCCCAGCCCCTTTAAATATATTTTCGTCCATGTTACATAAATCCATAACCCCTGCACCTGAGAAACTACTGACCATCCTGTTTGCTTCATCGTGTTTACAAATATACTGATTAGTATACTTAATGATAGAATCACCAATAACTATAACCTGCCTTGAATTGACCACCCCTCCCTCCTCCATCTGATCATTATTTTCATTTCCACCATCTACCACTATAGTAGATTGGTTTATTTCCCCCGACATGTCAAATCTATTTGTTACTGTTATTCCTTCTGATATACTTGCAACAAAATCATTTCTATTATCTATTTCAGTCTCAACCTGCCCTACAACTTCAGTATTACAATTAATAGTTACCTCCTTTTCCTTCCCTAACTCTGTTGGAACTGGTTTAAAAGGACTTTGACCCCTACATTTTCTTTTAGCTTTCTTATTCTCATAAAGATTACCAGAATTTTGTTCATTTTCAACAAATCTTGATTTTCTTTTCCCATATTCATTTTCTGAACCTACTTTTCTCTTAGCCTCCTCATTTACATTTAAACTGAAAAGTATTTGAATCTTTTCTGTTAACACCTCCTGACTCCTTTCTAATTTCACTAATCTTTCGGTAACCATTTCCAAATTCTTATGTAATTCTTTATTTTGCTCACATTTTTCACAATCATAGCTACTATTATCAGTCCCCAGCTCTACAATTTTATACATTCTACATCCCTTGCATCCAATCATCAAGTCTCCCTCTGTTGTCAGAATTGAAGTCACAAAACTATTAATCCTTACCTCTTCTGTCATCATTTTATACTCAAAACTGCTTAAGTTTAAGAGAAAACTATAAAAAATCTGTTCACTGCCACTGCTCCACGCTAACACACAAACACGCGTTATCAGAGTGCCGAGAGGCGCCGCACACACTTGCACTGCTCGCTTGAGCATCTGTTTAAATCCCTCTAGGACCCAGAAGCTGCACTGATCTCACCCCCTGAAGCAATTATGTGCCTGCGTTTTTAAATAAGAACACCAGCCCCCTAAAATTTGCAGCACTACTACTCCTTGCAGCCTGAATATGATAGCCCTCAGTCAGGGCATATCGAGAGACTCAATAAAAGTGATCACAAAAGTTCATATGCACCAAACACTCAAGCGGCAAACTTCAGTGATCAAATCCACCCTGTCCCACTGCTTTTGGCAGTCTCACAGTACAGGATTTGATCTACAGAATGCCGCTCGTGTGAGCATCTGTTTAAATCCCTCTAGGACCCGGAAGCTGCACTGATCTCACCCCCTGAAGCAATTATGTGCCTGCATTTAAATAAGAACACCAGCCCCCTAAAATTTGCAGCCCAACTACTCCTTGCAGCCTGTATATGACAGCCCTCAGTCAGGACATATCGAGAGACTCAATAAAAGCGATCACAAAAGTTCGTATGCACCAAACATTCAAGTGGCAAACTTCAGTGATCAAATCCACCCTGTCCCACTGCTTTTGGCAGTCTCACAGTACAGGATTTGATCTACAGAATGCCGCTCACATGAGCATCTGTTTAAATCCCTCTAGGACCCAGAAGCTGCACTGATCTCACCCCCTGAAGCAATTATGTGCCTGCATTTAAATAAGAACACCAGGCCCCTAAAATTTGCAGCACAACTAATCCTTGCAGCCTGAATAGGATTTTTTCAATCAAACAGTTTTATGTAAGGCATAGTAAGGCAAGGCCCGTGAAGAAACCATGCGGCTGGCAGTTTTTCTTGGTGTCTGACGTCAGGCCCTGTGGCGAAATGGGGCAAACGATGACAAAAAAGGGAAGGGTTTTTTAATGGGGGAACTGTACTGCTGGGGGGATAAAAGGAATTGCAATGCCATTTCAAGGAAGCAAGGCCTGGAGGAAGCCACGCGGTGGCAGCCATGGTGTGTGTCATCACACCTCATGGTGCGGAGGGGAGTTTTACAGGGTTGGCTAGAAGTTTGAAGGGGAATAGCCACAGAGGCTAAAAAGAGACTAAGGGAGAAGAATTAAGTTGTTCTAAGCTGATGAATGGAGACTTCAACTGGAATGTATGCAGGATGATACAGCAAGATCCTATCAGAAACCATGTCAGCAGGCGGTTTCAGGAAGGGAGCTGGGGGGTGGGGGGGAGCCCGGAGGGACCCTAGGCCCAGCGGTGATGGTAGGGGCTGAGGTCACAGTTTTAAACTGTCCTACTACATGAAAATTTTAAAAAAAAAAGCAGAAAAAGGGGGTCAACCTGTTTTAAAAAAAAACACTATTTTTAGCAATTGGATAATGAACGACATTTTCAGTTTGTTTTACAGCATTTCTTCAGGCAAGACAAGGAGAGACGATGGCACCGAAGAAGAACAAGCCATCAAAGGAGGAGGCATACAAGGTGATTGTAGAGTTGGCAGAGAAGACCAACATGATGTGGCAGCTAGTTGAGGGAGATGAGCCTGGGAGGTCTGGGGAGAAGCAGAAAGTGGAGAAGGGAAAATAGGGTGGAGGGAAAAGGCTGATGGGGAGGACAGTTAGTCCAAGAAGGCCTCCGGTGGTGGCACATCACCCAGCAGTCAGCCCAAAACCTCCGCTCCCTGTGGTCCCTGAGCCACTAGTACCCCCCCGAACCATCGGTGGTGCCCCTGGAGGAGCCCAGGAAGGAGTCTGAGTCCATGGTTGCCCCATCACCCCGATGCCACAGATAACATTACCAGCACATGAACCAGGACCGATGCAGCTCACGGACAACAGGCCACAGGGAACGTGCAAGCCAACAGGTAGTGTATCAGGTTCCGTGGGAGAAAGTATCAAAGATTATATCGGTCAAATAATTGTGGCGCTGAGGGTAGGGGGTTTAGGACAGATGGAGTCGACACTGGTGGAGATTAGGACAGACAAGAAAGCCACAGGGGGAGAGAAGAAGGAAATGGACAGTTTGGGAAAAGGTATACGGGAAATTGGAACACCCAGCATGAAAACAGGGGAACATGTGTCATTGGCTACAAAAGAAAAAATATGGAAAAGGGAATATGTGGACATATTTGCCCTGGTGAATAGGGAAGCGGTGGCCAAGTATGAGGAGTTGTAAAGTATAGGGAAGAGTAAGATGGCAGCTGCTGTAATGTTATTGAGTAAGAAAGAGGAAGATAAATTTACGAAAGGGAAAATGTGGGATGGGTGGTTTGTTGGTTTTGCCATATATTCCGCCATAGTGTTGGAGAAGAAGCCAGACCTAGGGATCCCCAATCACATACTCATTGATCATACAGCGGGCAAAAGCAAAGGGGGGGTGGGGTGGATATACTATGATGAATTCTTTTGCCAGAGGATGGCCACATACGGTGATGTAAGATGGGACACAAAACAGATAGATTTATGGACGGATTATGTTGCTGACCAATCCACCCCAGAGGGAGAGATGGGCAGAAAAGGGGGGATATTGCAGAAATGCTGTTGGTGACATAACAGAGCATTTTGTTCCTAGCCCCAGTGTCAATTTAGGCATGCATGCTTAAAATGTGGGGTACCCATCCAGCGTCGAGATGCAGGACCTCGTGGTCCCAGGGGACACAAGCAGGGGGGCTGCAAGGGACAAGCCACCAGTCCTTTCGGGAGGGGCAAGGTTATAGGGGTCAGGCCTGGAACAGAGGGATGAGGAGCAGGGGTCAAGGGAGTAGAGGATCCCAGTCATACTGAAAGGGATGGTGGGGGAACAAGGAGTGGGGAGGGGGCAAGGGATGGGAGAAAGAGAGTGGGGGGCAGGGAACAATTTCAGGCTGCCAGGACCCCTATCAAGAGGGAGGCCTGGGAGAGGTGGCTCACCAAGTACCCGGACAGGAAGGCAGCAAAAACTTTAAAGGAAGGTTTTAGAACAGGTTTTCCCCTACTGTGCAACATGCCAAGACAAGCGAGGGAAGCAAAAAACTTGGGGTCAGTCAGGGGAAAGGAGGACATTTTGATACGGAAGATTGAAAAGGAGAAGGCAGCAGGAAGTGTGGAAAGCCCGTATCCCTTTCCCCCAATAGACAATTTGAGGATTTCCCCCCTGGGTTTGGTCTCCAAAGAACAGGAAGGGGAATACAGAGTGATACACCACCTGTCATTTCCGGAGGGAGATTCTGTGAATGACTTTATAGGTTAAGAGCACAGCAGGGTGACCTACGCTACGCTGGAAGAGGCAGTGCAGATCATACGGACCACCCCAGATGCATGGTTAGCAAAGACAGATATTGAGTCAGCTTTGCGTTTGCTACCTGTTAGAAAGGAGGACTCTGACCTCTTGTGGTTTAAAGTTGAAGAACTATACTATTTTGATAAGGCGATGCCTATGGGTTGTTCGATAGCCTGTGCTACGTTTGAAACATTCGGCACCTGTCTACAATGGATCTTTCAAAAGAAAACTGTGTATAAGATGGTGATACACTATCTGGATGACTTCTTACTGATAGGCAGTGGACGTACAAAGACAGAAGATATGCTTGCGAGTTTTCAACTATTATGTGGGGAGCTTGGCATGCCACTGGCACCAGAGAAAGCATAGGGCCCTAGCAGGGTGTTGGAGTTCTTGGGGATTGAAGTAAATGCATAGGGGGAGGTATTTCGGTTACCTGATAACAAAGTGAAGAGGTTGAGAGAGTTGATTCAGCAACTCATGAGCAAGAGGCGAGTTCAATTAAGACAGGTACAACAAGTGCTGGGGCATTTGAATTTTACCTGCAGGGCAATTGGACCAGGGAGGATGTTCACAAGGAGACTAGCAAGGGCAACAGCAGGGGTGGCAAGGCCACACCACTGGGTGGACTTAAACCAAGGGGTAAAGGACGACTTCAGGGTATGGGAAGAATTTTTCAGTAGCTACAATGGCATATCTTTCTGGCAAGAGGACTAGGTCTATAACACCAATCTAGAATTGTATACAGACGCAGTGGGGGGGAAGAGGATGGGAGGGTATCTGAGAGGAAAATGGTTTGCAGAACCATGGCCAGAAGAATGGATAAGGGATGGCAGAGTAAAGGACATCACATTGTTGGAAATAATGCCAATTTGGACCTGCACCTTAGTGTGGGGGGAGGAGTTGCGAAATCAGAAGGTGACTTTCTGGTGTGACAATACGGCAGTGGTGGATGTCCTGAATAACAAGGGGGCCAGGTCAGAGCCAGTAATGAGGGTTTTGAGGCAGTTAGTGTTGAGAGGGCTACAGTTGAATATGTCATTTAGGGCCAAGCACATAGACGGGGTGAGGAATATCCTAGCAGATTTTGGTCAAAATCTCCTCCAGCTGATGATGTCACTGGGCCTAACACAGGTGGTTACCTCCTCAACCCATGTAGGGGGGCATTCATTGGATCTGATCTTTCTTCTGGGTATGGAGATTGCTGATTTGGGGGTTGAACCAGTCAGCTGGTCTGACCATCACACCATAAGGTTCAGCTTCAGGGCTCCCCCTAATAGGTCTGCCCCTACGGAGATGGTTCAGTACCACCCTTTAAGGGGTATTAACCCCAGTGACCTAATGGCAGTGCGGGATCTATCGAGCTTGTTGGGTGAATGCATGAGTCCAGATGATCTCATGCTAGCCTATAATAAGGCTGTGGGAGATGCTCTGGACAAGATTGCTCCTGTACATGTTCGGCCTCTCACCCTTCATTCAAGGAGCCCTTGGTTTGATGGCTCCTTGAAGGAGTTAAGGAGAGTTGGCTGAAGGTTGGAGAGAGCCTAGCGGAAGTCCGGCCATGATGCTGACAGGCTTAGGTTGATGGCGCATTATGATGGCTATCAATCAGAAATCACCCGTTAGAAGGCAGAATTTCTGTCCAGGGAGATTTCTGCTGCACAGAATCGACTGGCTCAGCTTTTCTGGACCATTGACAGATTGTGCAATCCAATCTGTCTCCAGCCCAGAGAAGCTTTTTCTCAGCTGAGATGCGAGGAGTTTGCTTGTTTTTTTGCAGATAAGGTTGCCAGCATCAGGTCTGGCATCGGTCTGACTTTGCCTATGAGGGATTGCAGTGGTCAACAGGAAGTGGCATGCACTCAGTCTGTCTGGTCAGATTTTCGCCAGCTGGAGATCACTGACATTGTGAAGATCATCCAAACACTGCGACCAACCAGTTGTAGTTTGGATCCGGGTCCTTCACCCCTTTTAGTGGGATGTGTAGAAGTTATCTACCCGATCCTTGCTGACATTGTCTGGAAGTCCTTGGAGAGGGGGAGTCTTTCCTGACCCCCTCAAGGAGGCGGTCATTCAACCACTCCTTAAAAAACCCTCTTTGGACCCAGATTGTCTAGCCAACTACCAGCCTATCTCTAACCTGCCTTTTGTTGGTAAGGTTATTGAAAAGGCGGTTGCGTTGCAATTGGATGATCATCTTACAATTCACAATGTCTATGATACTCTTCAATCTGGTTTTTGGAAGAAGCATAGTACGGAGACTGCCCTTGTCCGGGTATTGAATGATCTCCTAATGGCTAGAGATCGAAAGGCACATACCATCCTGGTCCTTCTCGATCTCTTTACTGCATTTGACACTGTAGACCATGGTGTGCTGTTGGAGCACCTGTGGTTCTTTTGCGGGCTGTCTGGTATGGTCCTCAAATGGTTCTAGTCTTACCTCATGGATAGGTCTCAGAGAGTTGCCACTGGAATTTATTCCTCTGGCACTCACTCCCTGCCTTGTGGGGTACCACAGGGTTCCATTCTAGCCCCCATGTTGTTTGCAGTGTATATGCTGCCATTGGGAGATATTATCAGGCGATACAGTCTGGGTTTTCACTGCTACGCAGATGATACCCAGCTGTATTTGTCTTTTCTGCCCGGGCAAGATGATGCACTCTCCGTGCTAAATAATTGTCTTACTGAAATCAGTTTTTGGATGAGTTCCAGCTGGCTGAGACTGAATCCGGATAAGACTGAGGTGCTGGTAGTGGACCCAGGTCGTCCGGGGGTGGGTTTGGGGGCTGGACAACCATCAGGTTTATTACTGGGTGGTATGTCGCTCACTACCTCCGATCAGGTGCGTAACCTGGGCGTTATTTTTAACAGTGGTTTGACCTTAAAATCTTGGGTATCAGCTGTCATCAAATCCTCTTTTTACCATCTGAGGAATATTGCCCGAGTGAAACACCTGGTTCCACCAGGAGATCTTCCAACATTGGTCCATGCTTTTATCACTACCCATCTTGATTACTGCAATTCCCTCTAAGTAGGGCTACCTGGGGTTGATACCCACCACCTGCAGCTGGTGCAGAATGCAGTGGCCAGGCTTTTGACTGGGACTTCTAGAACCAGTCATATTACACCTGTGCTCCGTGAACTGCACTGGCTGCCTGTTTGGTGGCAGATCACCTATAAGGTTGGTTTATTAACCTTTAAAGCCCTACATGATCAGGGACCCAGCTACCTGAAAGATCTCCTGATACCCTATTGCCCCCTCCATCCTCTCCGTTCCACCAACGAGGGATTGCTGGAGATTCCCAGGGTTCAATTAAAGACATCAGGATCTCGTGACTTTGCTTTTTCAGCGCCAACCCTGTGGAATTCTCTACCTCACTGGTTGAGAGAATGCCCAACCATCGATAGATTCAAAATGGAGTTAAAGACTTATTTATTTAGTTTAGCTTTTCCTAGCTACAGATGATCTATTTATGCTTGTTTTAAAATTGTTATATTTGTGTGTAAGGTATTTATGTACAGCGCCTTGGTTTTGAAAGGTGCTATAAAAATAAAGATGATTTGATTTGACAGCCTTTCCCGTCTTCAGCTGTATCATTTCCCGGGAACTAGTACCAACAGCAGAGGAACTGAAAACGCCCATCCCAGTGAACATCTGGGACATTGGCAAGAGGAAGCCGAGATGCTGTTTTGGAATTCATGGGCACCACGGACCTTGAGGGCCTATGAAGTGGTATGGCGGGTTTTGCAGGCTTTCAGGACGGCACACCATATGGAGGTAAGTGGGGCCAGTTACAGAAGACCAGCTAGGAAAGTTTATGGTAAATCAATGGGAGAAGGGGTTGGCATACAACACTATGGGAGTATACCTAGCTAGGATCAGTGTAGTATGTAGCCTGAAGAGATAGCAGGATCCCACGAAATAAATGTTGTTACGGAGGATGATGCAAGCGTGGAGCAGGCTGAAGCAGAGGGAAAGGGATGGAAGGCATCCGACAGCTGAGCATTGGCTAGCCAGACTACGGGGAATACTCACAGAGGTTCGTAGGTCCAAGGATGAAGCACAGCTATTCTTTACAATCTATGTAGTAATGTTCGGGGGGGGCCTTAAGAGTGAGTGAGGTAGTGGGGCATGGCGGTAAGGACAAGGATGGAGGGCTGGAATGGGGAGATATAGTCTGGGGATGGGAAACAATACAACTCCTAATCAGGAGGTCAAAAACAGATCAGGTGGGAAAAGGTTTTGTCATAATCTTAAAATCCCATCCCGGAGTGACCTTGTGTCCAGTGAAAGCTCTGTGGGCTTACACCGCAGAGAGATACAAAAAAGAAGGGAGACTATTTGTTCATGGGGATGGGAGGAAGGTGACCAGTTACCAGGTCACAGCCATACTTCAGAAAGGCATGGCCTTTCTGGGCGAAGACCCAGCTAGTTATTCTTCCCATTTCTTTTGTATAGGAGCCGCATCACAATGGGTGGCGGAAGGAGAATCAGTGAACAATATGTTGAAAATGGGGAGCTGGCGGTCTGCCAGTTATAAAAGATACATTCGTGCTTTTAAGATTTAAGGACTAACATTCTATCTATGTTTTGTTTTTCAGGTAAAGACCAAAGGGGGGGGATGGGGGGATAAAGAGTCACGGAATTTAAGGTAATAAAAGTGTTTCATTTTATCCAATAGGTAGAGGGAGGATAACAGAGGTGTGGATTTGCAGGCATTCCTACGTTTACTGGGCAGAAAGGAGAGTGGAAAAGAAGGTCAGGGAAAGCAGCTCTACCAAGATGTCAGACACTGTAGGCTGATATGGCATGGCATTCGGGGGATGAAGTAGGCACAATTGCTTCCCACGTTGCTAGAGATGAAGGAGTGGAGACCTATACCGGAACTGATTATCATACACCTGGGAGGGAATGACATAGGGGAAAAACCATGGGTGGACGTATATCTAAAGATAAAAAGGGATTTGGAAAAGTTAAAACAATGGTGGTCGGAGGTGAACCTGACATGATACCATGGAGAGCATAGAGACATGCATTCAGACACGTAGTGATAGATAGAGCTAGGAGAAAGATGAATAGGAGGGTGGGGACTTTGGTAAAAGGCATGGGAGGGCATGTAATAATGAGGGGAGTGGAAGAATGGGTAGATTAATTTTACAGATCCGATGGAGTACATTTATCAGACCTGGCCATAGACATGTTTAATACAGAGATGATAGGGTTTATTGAGGCCTGGAGGAGACAAAAGAGCAGGTAGATCTGGGGGGGGGAACAAGAAAGGGGAAAGGCCAATCATCCAAGCTAAGCTGGAGACAGGCTATTGGGAAAAATGAGGGGGGGAAGGGGAAGGGGAATGAAAAAGAAAAAGGAGGAGAAGGAAAGCAACAGAAAGAGAAGAAAGCGGTCTCGGTTATCACTGTTACCTATAAGAAGAGAGAAGAAGAAGGCTTCCAGGTTTTCACCTGGGAAGGCGAGAAGAAGTGGAAGATGAGGAGGAGTTGAACTGATATCGCTATGTAATACAATAGAAAAAGAGGTGTAATAAGACAATAGCTCAAGATAATTATGAGAATGTAACAAAGAAATTATGGTTATAATAAATTGATTGCCGATCTGAGCACAACACACAGGTGGTCTGTCTTTTATGGGGAAAAGGATGGAATCTGGGACAATTGTGTGTGTGCTGCCGCCTAAGCCTCCTCTCTCAGTCTGGTCAGTAGCAGTAGAAGAGTTGTTGTCTACGTCCAGGGCAGGTGCTTCTAGTAACTTAGATTTTATCCAGCATTTTTTACTGGTCCTAGGTTTCACCTCCTTCCGCTTCTCTGCCAGCATCAGCAGTGCATCCTTAATTGTAATGGACTTAATGATTTCTACAAGATAATTTTGATCCTTCTCTTCAAGAAGAACTGTTGTAAGCAGCTTAGTTCTGTGAATTCTTTTTACTATTGCTAACATTCCTTGGTCCATTGGCTGAATGGTAGCTGTAGTGTTTGCAAGTAAAAATTTGCAAGGGATTACACCGTTGTCAGTTCGGAGTGTCTCTGAGCTGGAGTGCACTCCTGCATTGTCTATTGAAAGTATGGCTCTCCCTGGCAAACCCTAAGACCACAGATGACTTCTGACAGCAAGCACAAAGTTCGTACAAAAACAATCCTTAAAAATCTCTGAGGTCATCCATTTGCTGCATTGGGAGCAATACAGGGCAGGTAGACTGTTCATTATTCATATGCTTAAAACACCTTGGGGATTGTGACTTGCTAATAATTAACATAGGGAGTTTATGAGAGCCAGTAGCATTGCTGGCAACTAGAACAGAGAGACGTTCTTTATTTTTTTTAAAGCCCCGTACATTTTTTCCTATAAATGAGGCTGGTGTCTTTTCAGGCAGAATCCACCAATAGCTGCTTGTTTCATCTGCAGTATATAAGCCTTCGTCTGACAGTCCTTCTCTAAGCATAACGTGCTGTAGTTTTTGAGGAAAAGGCTCTATGCATTCTGTGTTTATGGACATTATCTCATCAGCCACTGCTAGCTGCCAACTCCTGTGTCTGTGCTTAAATCTATCAAGCCATCCTTCACTGGCTGAGAAATGGTAATCTGCATTGAACTGCTTATGAAAATGCAGTGCTTTTCCTTTTAAACTCATTCCTGAGACTGGCATCCCCTTAAATCTGTTTTGGACAAACCATATAAACACGGCTTTGTCAAGCGCATCATCATGGCAACAAAGCATAGTTTTACGGGTGTCATGGCTTATACTGCAGTTTACTGAGGAGGCAATGTAACAGATTTTATCATTTGCTTTTCCTATATTGCATACTGTTGGATTGCCAACCCCAAACTGTCTAGCAACATCTATGACTTTTTGTCCACTTTTGAGGCACTCCAAGATCTTCAACTTCTGTCCAATATCCAGCACGGACCTTGTGCACTTTGCTATCAGGATTACAAAGCAGCTCTCAAATAACAGGAAGATAAGCAAAACCCAAGCAGTTTAACAGCCATTAAATAGGCCATAACAGACTGATAACAGCTGAGTCAGCTTTGCGATTGTTACACAGAGTAGTTTAATGAGTCCCAAATCACTGATTATTATTGCAGTTCAAGGGTGATTTACAGTCAGCGCAGGCAGAGATAGAAATGCTGGTGGACACATTACCATTTTGGATGACTGAGATTCAGTTTACTGAGGTTTAGATAAATTATTGCTTTGAAAAATGTATCAGCTGGCTTGAAAGCCAGCAGGACTGTGATGGAGTACAACTGCTGCTTCTCTGTCAGGTGAGAATGAAAGAGATCAAGCAGCATAATGATAAAAAAAACTACCTTAAAAGATTTTTTTTACTAAGATTTGATCATTATTAAATGACAGCATTGTCTGTACAGTAGTTTATCATTTTTTAAGCTTTTAAACTTTATTAAAGATACCAGCTCTTGACAGCAATGCTGACGCAAGTCTAATGTTTGTTCTACTCATGAGTTAAGCTGTCTCCCAATTATCTGAAACCCCATTTATCCAAACATTTTTCATGTCCCCCAGCACATATGAATAAATGGCGTTTTACTGTAGAATACCAGATTACACAGGTTCCACTATGTCGCGGTGACAAGAAAAACCACGACTGTCATAAGGGCACCAGCACAATGTTGATGGTGAACATCATGCCTGGCAATTGTTCCACACAACCTCCATCATGCCCAATGCCCCGGGGCACATTCTAGCTGTGTGCAGGGGGCTGTGCGGGGCTGTGCCCATACTTCAATATAATCACCTCAAGATCGGAGGTATATGGGACAAGGGGCACAACACCCGGATGATGCTGTCCCTGCTGAGCGTCACAAAATCCAGTTTTCCAGCATGACAGGTGAACTCATTGTGGTGCCCTAATTGTGGCACCCTAATTGCGTCACCCACATAATGGTATACACTTACACATACCCCATTAATGCAAAGCACCATTGAAAGTATATGTAAATCACCATGCATATGCTTCCTATGATGCTTTGCATTAGTTAGGTATATGTAACTGAGTATTTTTTTAAACTTGGCTTAGTTGCCATGCCCTTCTGGAGAAAATATTGCTTTAGAACTCTACAATTAAGTTCTTGCATTTTAAATTACTTTTCTATTTAGGGCTCACCATGACCCTAATAAAAGACATCACAAGGCAGGTTCCCTCCTTTCCTTTAGGTGAAATAACTAGGGGTTTGTATAAAAGTGTAATGATGCATAGTGCTTGGGGGGGGGGGGTGAAGGAGGCACACAGTGTTCCCTGTACTGCCTCCAGCCAAAACTGTTATGTACAAACAAGTGCAACTATCTGCAGGGTCTGGATCCTCTCCTGCAACCACAAGTTGCCAGCCTCATGTTAGCGGTTATGCATAGACTGTGCAACTTCTAAGATACTGCATTGTAGCAGCTGCAGGGTTTGTCTCTGGCATGGCCCAAGGTGCTACTGCCAAAGTTTTTTCTCACACCATAACTTGATGGCTATGCCATTATGTACATAAAGAATAAATAACACCAAACTTTGAAAAACAAGCTGTTTCTTATACCTAGTGGGTGCTATGAACTCACTGGGCATGAGATCACACTCGAGTACCTCACTGATTCGCAGATGACACAAAGATCTGCAACAGGGTTGACATACCAGAGGGGGTAGACAAAATGAGAAAGGACTTAAAAAGGCTGGAGGAATGGTCAATGGCATGGCAACTAGGATTCAATGGCAAAAGGTGCAAAATCATGCATATGGGGCACAAGAACCAAAGGGTAATATACCAACTGGGGGGAAAGGAGGTCTCAACATCTAATCAGGAAAGGTATCTGGGAGTCATCATAATTGATTACCTCAAGGTGACAAGTCAGTGTGGAAAGACAGTAGGAAAGGCAAATAGGATGTTGGGTTGCATAGGGAGTGGTATTATGAGTAGGAAGAGGGAGGTAATATTGCCCTTGTATAGATCACTGGTAAGGCCTCACTTCGAGTACTGTGTCCAGTTCTGGAGGCCTTATCTCAGGAAGGACATTGAACAGGTGGAGAGAATTCAGAGAAGGGCTACCAAGATGGTCCAGGGCATGCATCAGAAAAGCTATGAGAAGAAGCTAGAGGATAGAAACATTCAAGTACCTCAAGGCAATCAACAAAGTCTAAGAGGGTAGCACCTTTTCAAAAAAGAGATATGCAAGAACAAGGGGGCACAATTTGAAGATAGAGGGGGGATGGCTCAGAGGTAATGTGAGGAAGTATTTTTTCTTGGAGAGGGTTGTGGATGCATGGAACAGCCTTCCTGAGGAGGTCGTGGAGTCAAAAACAGTGGGGGAATTCAAGAATGCATGGGACAGACATAAGGCAATTCTAGTGGGGGGGTAGGAAGAAGTAGGCTGTTGATTAACTTGGATCTGCAACTTATCCATTAGGTAAGGAAATGGGCAGATAAGGTGGGCCACGCAGTCCTTATCTGCTGACAAATTCTATGTTTCTATGTTTCTCAGGGAGTTAAATATGTACTTGCTGTAGAGTAGAAGGGAGACTGGGGACATGATAGAGGCATTCAGATATGTCAAGGGATTAAACAAACTGCAGGAGGGTAGCTTTCTACAGAAAAGGAAATGCACAAGGACAAGAGGAGATGATATGAGGCTGGAAAGGGGAAGACTAAGCGGTAATGTGAGGAAGTACTACTTCACAGAAACAGTGGTAGAACCCTGAAACAAGCTACCAGAGGACATGGTGAGAGCAAGCTCCGTTGAGGCATTCAAACATGTTTGGGATAGACACAGGGGACTGGTGGAGTCAAGAAGGGGGGGGGGAGGTAAGAGCACAGATCTAACAGGATCTGTAATACAGAAGTATGAACAAGGGCAGACTAGATGGACCAAGGGTCTTTTTCTGCCGATATCTACTATGTAATTCCAAATTGTTTTTTAAAGTTGTCTAAAAAATTGTTCTTAACGTATGTTAAGAATAATTTTTAGAAAAAAAAAAAAAACATAGTGGCCATGTATAATATGCTTATATCTCTACTTTTTGTGCTTCTTACAGAACAAAAATGATATCTTGTGGTATTTAGCATGAGATCACACTCGAGTACCTCACTGATGTAACAGCATCCATGAGCTTACCCTATAAATAAGCAGTGTGCTAAGTGCTACTGTCAGATGGCAGGTGGATGAGGAGGGGTGTGTGGTGGGGTTGTGTCACCCTCTGTCATTTCAGTGTGACACCAACTGTATGGTAAGGGGGACCAGGAGTGGGTTATCAGTGCCACTGGTGGGTGGGGGGGGGACTACTATCACCAATGGGGAGTTGGCTGGGGCTGTGGACACTGCTATGTCATGGAAACAGGGCTGGGGCTTTGTTGTTGGTGGGGGGGCTACTTGACACCGGACTGGCATGGCTGTGGCAGGCCAGCTGTGGCCATGTGGGTGTGTGTGATACACCAGGGTGGGGGCTGTCATATGTGCGTGGAGGGGGCTGGGTTGGGGGAAGGACCACTGGACACCAGGAAATTATTATACCATTATGGGAATGGGTGCTGGGTGGGGGGAAGGACCACTGGACACCAGGGAATTATTACACCATTGTGGGAACAGGTGTCTGGTGGAGGAGGGACCACTGGACACCAGGGAATTGTCACACTATTATGGGAATGGGTGTCGGGCGAGGGGAGGGACCACTGGACACCAGAGAATTATCGTACCATTATGGGAACAGGTGTTGGGTGGGGGAAGGGACCACTGGAAACCATGGAATTATTGTACCATTACAGGAATGGGTGTTGGGTGGGGGGTGGGACCACTGGACGACAGGGAACTGGGCTTGGAGGGAGGGGGAAGCCACTAGCACCAGGGACAGTTCATGGGATGGGCAATATTCTGCACTAAAGGGACTCCAACCCCATGCAAATGAGCCCATAATAGGCATGCAAATGGCCCCTTAGCACCCTGCATACCCAATGGACTCTTTTGCATGGTGACTTTGAATATTTCAAATATTGCCCCGGCACTAGCCATTGCGGGAGCCATATTTCGGAGGCGCTATCAGGTGGTACTAAGTGGCTTTGCACTGGGCTAAAATGGACCTATATTCGGATGAATAGCACCCTGTGCTGTTCCTGTGAATATGGCATTTTTTTCCCACCTACGCTATTGCAAGATGGAGTGCAAATGTTTGCTCTCCGCCTGGTGCTTTTTTGAAGATCTGATCCTTGATCTCTTTGTGTATTGCACAAAGGGGCACAAGCCACACAACACAGAAATGTACCACAAAGTGGTCACAAATCTACTCTTCCATTATAGACTACTGTACGTTTGCCTGTGCCTCTGCCTAATCTTGCCTGCCTCAGGATATCCCAATAGAGGCTGCGTATAAAGACTTGTATAGTACACCAAACTACACATACCCCACCAATGCAAAGTAGGAGGGAGCAGTGTACCCATCAAGCCTATCTGCCATTGTCTCAACAAGTATATGCAAATCACAGATAATATACTTCCCATTATGCTTTGCAATACTGAGGTACAGTATGTGTAACTTGGTATTTCTTTTAAATGGTTTTGTAACCAATGTCCTTCCAAGTTAAATCTTACACAGAAGTTCTTGTATTTCAAATTGCTTTTCTCTTATGTGCTCATCATGACTCAAATAAATGACATAACAAGGCATGTTCCTTCCTCTGGGCTAAACTAACAGGACTTCTAGATTTAGTTGCAGTAGTGTGATTTGGCGGTGCAGAAGATGCTCAGTGCTGCTATACTCTAAAACTGGCATACACCATTGGGTGTGCCGTCTACAGGGTGGCGTATTCTCCTCTGCAATAGCACTGCAGTGCACACTTGTGAAAACTGCCTGTCCAGATGTTAGTGACTGCTCATAGGCTATGGTACTACTGACATACTGGACTGTGATTCATATAGTATATTCCCAGGGCACATGATGCTACTGTCAAAGTAGTTCCCTGTTGTGTTGTACACTGAAGACAATGCTGACATGGATATATTGTGTTCCTTGCCAGCCTTCCCTGATGGTCCAGTGACCCCAGAATCCTGTTAACTGGTTTTCCATGTCCCTGGAGTCTGGCAGATCCCCCTCCATCACCCTGTTGAGTTCTCTTACTGTTGTTGGCAGATCTATACTCCAAAGAGCTGCAAAGGTGGTGAGTATAGAGCATCGTCAGCCATAAAACTATAGCCTTTGTTTACTTATTGCTTGAATATATTTATTATTTATTTATTTGCAAAATGTTTCACCAGGAAAGACAACATGAGCCGAGGAACAACTCTTTTCCAGAAGCATCCTGTGGGGAGTGGGTTACAATGGTTGGGAGAGCAAATAAACATAGCACAAAAAGAGAATACAATACAGGAACAAATAAATGAATCATAATATTGGTAGTAGACTTACAGCACTATATAACATGCCTACGGCTGAGGTAAGCGAGACCACAGGCAGGAAAACATACATGGTAACACCTGGAGCTGGAGATCAATGGAATAGTAAAACACTGAAGTGCCATAATAGTAAGAAGCATGGGTTTAGTAAATGCCAGTGTAATCCTAGGGGAAGAGTGGAGGTCGGGGAGAGGGTGAGGAGGGGGTAGGAGAGGGGGAAGATAGACTGCCAGGCCCAAAACCCCTTCAAGATGCTGAGAACCCTGCAAGGAGGGTTGGACCATGGGAATTAGAAGGGGTGGAGGATTGGGGAGGGAGACTAGGGGATAGTCACTAGAATTTGTGCAAGTGGCTGCAGGTGAGGTGCGGGCAGTAGAGTTAGCCATGCCACAGGCAAGGGAGGTGGAAGAAGGGGGAGGATAGTCACTGGACTTAAGGGTCAGGGTAGAACTGGGGGGAACTGAATAGGGGGGCTGTAAATAAGTACTGCAATGGTAAATAGAGATTTTGTAGTGATTAGATAATATGCAGTATAGGGGCATGAGAAGTGTGAGAAGGGGGCTAGAAGTAGGTAGAGAATATTGGGAAAAGCAGATTGCATAGGGCAGGAGAGCAGTAAGATAAAGATTAGGGAGAAAAGAGATTGGGGGTGGGAGAGAGGAGAGAAACCTATAAGGGAGACAGGACCAAGGAGAAGGGGGAGGGAGGGGGTGGGGGTAAGGAGGAGGAGGAGGCGAAAGGGGAGTAGGTGAACAGGGGAAGGAGAGGTAAAGTTGGAGGACAGGGGAGGGTTAGGGAACACAGTTCAGGGAGGGAGTGCAAGAGGTAGGGAGAGTTGAAAGGGTGAGGAGATCCAGTATGGATAGATGTTGGGATAGTGAGGTTTGTAGGGTAGAGGGTAGGGTCAGGGGGAGGATAGAGGAGAGTAGGTTAGGAGCAAGTGCAGTTAGGGGAATAGAAGTTGTGTAGGGCTAGGGAGAGGGATGAAGGGGTCGAGGAAAGTCAGATAGGAGGTGGAAGCTAGTTCCAGAGTTGAGGGAAGCAATATGAGTAAGCATCCTGGCCTATGGAGGTGTGGCGATGAGGGACAGCTAGAGTGCAGGAGTCAGGATCTAAGAGGGTGAGAGGTGGGAGGTGGAGAGGTAAGAGGGGAGAGACCCAAACCAGAATTTAGAAGTGAACCTAGCACAGTGAGAGAGATGCCTGCACTCCAGGGAAGGCAGAGCTAGAGAGTGGTATATGGTGCAGTGATGTGTGCGGGAGGGAGAGTCAAGGGCAAAGCGACAAAAAGCATTGAAGAGAGGATCCAATCTGGCCAGGGAAGACTTGGGAGCAGCACTGTAGACTATGGTGCCATAGTTGAAAATAGGGAGTATCATTTTCTGAACAAGATCGCGCCTAATCAGTAGTGGTAAAGAACTGCAGTTCCTGTAAAGGGCACCAAGTTTGGGGCTCAGTTTTTGCAGGACAGCGTCAATATGTTCAGAAAAGTTGAGGTGTTGGTCAAGCCAGACACCCAGGTATTTAAAAGAGGTGGTGTCCTCTAATGTTATCCCATCAAGGGTGTGATAGGAGGGGAGAGAGAGGGCAGCCTAGAGAGTCTCTGCCTAGTGCCAAAGGTCATGGAGACTGTCTTCTTGGCATTGAGAAAGAGGTGATGAGAACTTAGCCAGCACTGAACATTATTGAAGTCAAGCTGAAGTCTGGTAGTTACATCAGAGGTGAGTGGCCAGAGGTGAACAAAACAGTGTCGTCAGCATACATATGGATAATGGACGAGGAGCAGGCTGACAGCAGGTCATTTAGGAAAATTGAAAACAGGAGTGGGCCAAGTACGGAGCCTTGAAGCATACCATTAAAGATTTGTAATGGCGGGGACATTGAGTCAGCTATTCTAACAGATTGTGTTCTACCTACCAGGTAGGCTCTTAACCAGTCACAGGCAGGCTGTGATAGGCCAGCTGATGAGAGGGTTTCGAGAAGGAGGGAGTGGGAGACAGTGTTGAAAGCCTTAGCAAGGTCGACAAAGATGGCAGACGTAATGTGGCCTTTATTTATGGCAAAATGGATAGAGTCAGTGAGTCTGAGTAGGGAGGTGGTTGTGGAGTGATTCTTCTGGAACCCAGACTGGAAGGGAGTGAAGAAGGAGGAGTCATCAAGAAAGGAAGAGAGTTGAGAGAGACAGAACAAGGTGTTCCTGAATGTTTGCCAGGTTAGCTTCAAGAGATGTACCATCTCACTTCTTGGGGTACTTCAAAGTGCATTGATTCAGACCACTGCAGGATGTAGATAACCTGTGTCATAAGGTATTCATTAGAAACATCCACGAGCATAGTTGTTTCAAGTAAATACCTTTGTCACATGTTTTTATTGTTACCCTGTTTATTCCATTACCTATTATTGTGATTACCTGTTGCAAGCTTTCTTAGCTGTACCGAGTCTAATAGGTGTCAGCAAGGCTCAGTTGGTAGCATATCTGCCCCTGGGTAAGATGGCTGTGGGCTTTTGTTCCACACCAGGAATGGACTTATACCATAAACACTAGAATATGAATGCAATACTAGGGGGTGCTGTATTGGTGGCATGTGTCATCCTTTGGAGGTCCTTTCTGCCCATCTCCAGTGCTGTCCTGGTTGGTTTCCAGGTAGAAGTAAAAGATCCCAAGGCACTTTTCCCAAGAGTACCAGATTTCCCCAGTGTCCCAGCCAACATTCCTCTTCCTATAACAAATGGTTCATGCAAGTGTCCAAGGCTGTATGAGTGTTCATATGCAAAATGGCTGCCACTAATAGTTTACAGTCACTTCACTACCAGTCTCTCATTGCTTGTAAAGTGCTTTGGGATACAATGTGCATGAAAGTGCTATATAAAGGTATAAACAGGGTAGATAGTGGGGGAACTTTTCTGTCTCGGTGTAAACAAGACCACAAATGGGCACTGTTATAAGCTGGAGGGGGAAGGTTCAAGCAGGAGGTCAGGAGACACTTCTTTACAGAGAAGGTGGTATCCAGATGGAATGAGCTCCCATCTGAGGTTGTCACTTAAAAGATGGGGGGTTTCAAGAGAGGTTGGGGCAGAGTGAAGGAGAGGGACATGGTTGATGGGGGGGGGGCCCACTGTAATCTCTGGATCAGGGGCACCACAATCAAGCAGACTTGATAAATCATAAGGCCTTCTTCTGCTAGTTATTTTGCATGTATGTATAACTCTTAATCTAAATGGAATGGACATTCTGGCTCGCAAGTCTACAACCCCTGCAAGAACTGCTTTCAGCACTTCTGCCGTGATAGGGATCATTGCGCCTTGTGACCAGGGGGTGAGGACACTGGGGGGCATAGGTCAGCACCTCTATGCATACAAGCCACTTCACTGAGTCAGACTTCCTCCTTTCCTGTCAGTAAACTGGCACACTGACCTGTGTGCTATACATTGAAATACTAGCTTCTACTTTGTGTATAGCACAAAGGGGTGCAACACTGAAATGTTCCACAAGGTGGTCACAAATTCACCTTTCCCTTGTGAACTATATTTGTGTGTGCCTCAGCTCAAGCTTGCCTGCTCAAGGATATACCAATAAAGATTACATAGAAAGACTACATAGTATACCAAATTAGGCAAACTTCACTTATGCAAAGCACCTTGCCAAGTCCATGCAAATCACCATGCATATATTTCCCATGATGCTTTTTACTACTGGAGTATGTGCAATAACAGTGCAAGACGCTTATAATGGTCTGTGTACCTGCATTTTGTCCAGTATACATGATGCCTATCATAGGCAGTGAGTGGTGGGGCATGGCCATAGTTGCTGGAGGAGCATGAGAGTAGTGCAGCACATTAAGTGCTTACTATAAAATGGGAAAGAAAAATCCTGTGTCCTGATTGGTTGTTAGATGTGCATTAGAAGTGTTTAAGGCTTGACTAAAAACAAGGACTGTCAACCTGGATGCAGGACATCAAAGACATTATTGAACCACTTAGAATGTTAAAAAAGCAAAAGCTACCATTTTCCCCCTATTTAACAGACAGCCCAGTTGCCTGCCATACAGAAGCTACTTCCTTCTCTGTGTGCCAAATCACAGTACACAAATAAATGTTAATTACACTTAAACACAATGTTTAAATGTTTTTATAACAGCTGCTGTGATCTGTTGCTCCCTATTCACTCCAATCCGCTAATCACTCCAGCCTGTCACCAGCCCGCACCCCTGACTCTTGCTCCAGCCCTTTTCCTTACCAGCACACAAGTCTTAAATTAAAGGAAACTACCGTCACCATTTATCTATCATTCCAGGTGCCCACTTGCCTGCTTACTCTCTCTCCCACTTTTCTCAATAAAATAAAAAAACAAAAAAAAAGGAATACACAGCTGTTATATTGACTGCTCTAGCCACTTGCACACTTCTCAACATGCTGCAAACATCAGTGGCATCTCTTCCTCATTCTGCCCACTAGTAAACCAGAGATTATTTCTCCATTCAAGACATGGCAGTAGCATATAAATCCTTCAGTTTTGTTGGCACTAGTAGTAACTGTTGTGTTCTCCCATCTGCAGACCTGCGGCTTTCCTCCAACCCGCCAGCCCAGCCTGCCAGCCACTTGCTCACTCAAGGCTTGAAACTTTGACATGTACAGGTACGAAATAATCATTCTGCAATGAGCCCAAAATTGACAATACAGTTTTTAAACATTTACTCTGTGTTTTTTTAAACATTTACTGTGATTTGTGTTGCAACAATAATATTGTGTGTGTGTGGGGGGGGGGAGCCACAGCAACTACATAAAAGCTCAGCTATGGTGGCCCTAACAGGTCAGAAAATGAATGCTAATGCAGGTGGAGGAACTATTTGACATCAAAATACAGTAAGTAAGTAAAATTTATTTTTAAGCGCTTTTCAATATCAAAGCGCAGTACAAATAAAACAATTAAAATACATACATATGACACAAACATCAACAATAACAATGTAATTACAATAAAATACAGTAAATCACTCCCCATATGCCATTTGAAATAAGTAAGTTTTTAATTCTGACTTAAAGCTCTCGACGGTCAGGCAACTTCATATCCGACGAAGTAGAGAATTCCACAGGGTAGGGGCAGCATAAGAAAATGCCGTGCTCGATATTTTAAAGCAGACCCTGGGAACCTCTAGCAATCCCTATAGAGGCCGAGCAAGCGAGGGGACAGTAAAGGAACAAGCAGATCTTGAAGATACCGCGGTCCCTGTTGGTAGAGGCTTTTATAGGTCAGTAACCCGACCTTGGTGATCCGCCACTTCGAACCGGCAGCCAGTGCAGTTCGCACAGCACAGGCGTAATGTATACATTACATAGACATCCCAGTCAAAAGCCTGGCTGCTGCGTTCTGCACTAGCTGCAAGCGGCGGATATCAACCCCCAGCAGCCCTAGGTACAGGGCATTGCAGTAATCAAGGCGAGAAGCAACAAAGGCATGGACCAATGTCGGAAGGTCGGCCGGAGGAACAAGGTGTTTCACCCGAGCAATATTCCTCAGATGGTAAAAGGAAGATTTGACAGCAGAAGACACCTGAAATTTCAGGGTCAGACTGTCGTCAATAATAACGCCCAGGTTACGCACCCGGTCTGAGGTCAAGAGCTGGGCACCAGGAAAAATTTATTTTTTTATTATTAAATCCTAAATATTTTTCTGTCTTTCTCCCATGTTAATTAAGAAGCCCCATTTTCTAAGGGCAATAAGACACAGCAGGGATGTGCATGAGACAGTTCTAATGCAAAGCCAGGGGCTGAAGTCACTCAGTCTGTGGCCTTGTGCCTTGCTACACCCCTGGCCATGCATTAGAACTGTCTAATGCACACCCTGTTGTGTCTTGCTGGTTACATGTGGTCTAACAATTTGGGATTTATAGCCAGGTTTACTTTTGTGACTGAGTAATGACAGTGCCGTATTGAACTTTGTGGACTTATTTTGTTTTGTTTTGTTTCACTTTTGTTCACTTTTTTTGCGTACTGTTGTTTCACTGGTTTCACAGGGCTGTGTATGTTTTATGCTTTAAAACATAACTTTTATTTATTTTTGTATGTTGGCTTGCGTGCACACACAAGCAACATCTTGTGGTAGTAGCACATTTCAGAAGTGTGTCAGTGCTGTGGTGAATGCAGGGGATGCTTTAGTGGGTGCATCCCTCAGCCGCCAACCAGTGAACATGCTGCCGATGACAGCAGTTTCAGAGAGAGTAATGGAGCTGAAACGAATCTGCTGCTGAAATCAGAAACAGGCTCGTCATTGCAGCAGCGGATGACACGCCTCCATTACGTGCCTTTCCTGGAGAAACATTTCAATAATTTCAATAAATATGGCGGCTCCTGCCATCCACCTCACAATCCCCAGAAAGTCAACATCGGGGTGCCCAATCCCCATGTCGGCATGTCCCTCCCCACGTTATGTGGCACACCATAACATGGCGGCTCCTGCCACCCACCACACAATCCCAAAAAGCCAACATCGGGATGCCCAAAACCTGGGTCAGCATCCCCCCTCTTAGTGTGTCTGTCCTGGTTAAACAGTTTCCCCTTTCCTTTCCAACACTCCTGGTGTTGGATACGCACCGCCCCCCACCACCTATACGCCGTGCCAACATTGGGGTGCCCAATCCCCATGTCATCACCCCTCCCCCACAATTGTGGCACACTGAGAGCCCACCCCAGTGTGCCTATTGTTTTTTTGGTTTTTTTTGTAACCTGTAAATGAAGAAAACCTTCCCTCGCAGTCTTTTCTTGTTAAAATGGTCCACCGTTCTCTCCCTCATCCCTCTCTCCCATCCCCACCCTCCCTCTGCACACCCACCTCCCCGCAACCCCCCATACTTACTCTTTGGAGGTCGGGAGCCATGATCTTCTCTGAACACGGGACATGTCTGCACTCTTCAAAGTCAAACTGCAGAAATGAAACAAGCATTTGTCAATGCGGAATGTTTGCTTGCTGGCATTGGCAGTGGTAGTGTAGAAGTTACAGAGCTGCATAATAGAAATGGCAGTGAAGTACTGAACTGAAGCCAACCCCACACCCTGCAGAGTGACAGGCATTGGGGTGTGCCTTTGGAGTCGTCAGGCACTACTTGGCCACGCCACTTTCACCACACACGTACCCTGCAGCCACTGACAAGTGTCATGGTGTGCCTTGAGTCTTTGGCCCTTAGCACCTCCATCCAGAGAAATGCGATGAGATGAGTGCGGTATAGAGAGTGGGAGTGAACTTTGGGGAAGAGTCCAAGGCATACCTCGATGCCTCACTGGCTGCAGGATGTGGAATGGTATGAGCATTACAGGCAAGAATCCCAAGTCACACCCCTGATGCCTGTCATTCTCTACAGGGTGGGTCGTTATGGTTGGAAACCCTAACACCTCAGGCATTCACTGGTATTTTCACTCCAAATTTTCAACATGGTTTTTTTGTGACCCCACCTCATGAACAGTGGCAATATCAGTTTGTTAGCCGAAAGCTGCTTATGCACAGCGACTACGGCATTTAGCACCACAGGTGCAAAAACATTCTGAACAGGATGTAAAAAATGACAGCTGTACTGTTCATGGGGAGGTGTAAAAAATGGCAATGTTGCAAATCTGCAGTCAAAATATTAAAAAAACTGGTGAAGTTACGGCGTGCATAGAAACTGTGCAACGCACACCCGTAATATAATTAGGTTGGGTTTTTACAGCAGATTGTCAACATAGGCATTTTGGGACCTCGATCATGAACAGTGTCACTGTGATTTTTTATCTGTCCGAACAATGATTTCCCACAGCGACCACGCATCTCTGCGCTGAAAGTGTGAAAACACATTTCGGCCATGTTGTGAAAAATGACAGCTGTACTGTTCATAAGGAAGTGTGGAAAAATGCCACTGGTGAAAATCTGGACTGAAAATATTACAAAGTCATGAACTTACGAGGGTGCGTGGAAACTGCACAATGCTCACTCATAGCATAGTCATTTTATGGACTTTTGTCACCAAATTTCCAACATAGCCATTTTAAGACCTCTGCTTATGAACAGTGTAACTGTGATTTCCTTAATCTGTCCCAAACATTGCTTTCGAACACCGACTGCACCACTGTGCGCTACATGTGCGGAAACACATTTGGGGCTACATGTGAAAAACGGCAGCTGCACTGTTCGTAAGGAAGTGTAATAAAATGGCAATGTGGAAAATCTGGAGTGAAAATATAGAAAATTCGCAAACTTACGAGCGTGCGTAGCAACTGCGCTACGCATGCTCGTAAAACAGTCATTTTTAGGAATTTTTTCACCAAATTTTCAACATAGTCATTTTAAGACCTCTGCTCATGAACAGTGTCACTGTCATTTTCTTAATGTGTCCCATACATAGATTTCGCACACCGACTGTGCCATTGTGCGCTACATGGGCAGAAACATGTTTTGGGCAAGATGTGAAAAATGACATCTGTACTGCTCATAAGGAAGTTTAATAAAATGGCAATGTTGAAAATCTGGAGTGAAAATATTGAAAATTCGCAAACTTACGAGTGTGCGTAGGAACTGCGCAACGCACGCTCGTAAAACAGTCCTTTTTAGGAATTTTTTCACCAAATTTTCAGTATAGGCTTTCTGAGAGCCCACTTTATGAACAGTGGTAGTGTCATTTCATTACTCAGTCCCAAAAGGTGATTTCACGCAGTGACTGCGAAATCACCCTTCGGGCCCGAATAACGCCATGGCAGTGACAGCATTCATGAGAAGGGGTCCCAAAAACCCCATGTTGAAAATTTTGGTGCAAAAATTCCAAAAAATGGCTGAGACATGCAGCAAAGTTGAAAAAATCCTATCTATCCCATTATACAGCTTACCGGCATTTCCTCAGTTCGCAGTTGACTTTGAAGAGTGCAGGCGTGTTCCCGGTCCACGAAGATCGTCATGCTGGAGTCCAGAGGTAAGTATGAGGTGAGGTGGTGTGGGGAGGCAGGGTGCGCAGTGGGTGGGTGTGGGTGGGGCAGAGACTGCGAGGACTGTTTTTTAAGTTTCAGGGTTTTTCTTTCCATAGCGGCAGCGTTTGCCACGCTGGGGTGGACTCCCAGCGTGGCTCAAACGACTGGTGGGGCGGGGGTGTGGAGCCAATGGGATTGGGCACCCCGTCGAGCAATACCATCTGTTGCCACATTGGGGTGGGCTTCCAGCGTGGCACCCTGTACTGGGGAGGGACAGTAGAGCCCGGCGAGGATTGGGCACCCCTGTCGGTTATACAATGTGAGCCAGCTGGGGTGGGCACCCAGCATGGCATATGTAACTCTGCTAGAGGGCACAGCACAGCCGACAGGGGTTGGGCACCCGTCGGCTACAGTGTGTGTGGGTGGGAGCGCAGACGCGTGCCCGTGCTGTGTGTGTGTGTGTGTGTGTGTGTGTGTGTGGGGGGTGCAGCATGAGCAGGCAATATCTCATCGCTGCTCACTGAGCGTAGCTCCCCTTTCAACTGTACTCCACTGCATTTTGGAGCTGTCATAGACAGCTCCAGCAGGCATTGGAGAACTGCGGCCGCGCCTGCAAACACACTGACTGAATTGGAAGAGGGCTGCCACACCTCGGAAAACTCGGATGATGGCACTATGTTTCTTGCACATGTGTGCAAGCAAACATAAAAATGACTGTAAGCTTTATAATGGGACACAATGGGGGTTTGAACTTAGGTTGACATCTCAGCCATTTTTGGGAATTTTGGTCCCAGATTTTCAACATGAGGTTCTTGGGACCCCACCTCATGAACTTGTCACTGTCACTTAGTTTCTCTGTCCTGAAAGGTGATTTTGTGGTCGCTGCATGTAATCACCTTTCAAGACCAGTTAATGAAATGACAGTGCCACTGTTTATGAGGGGAGGTCCCAAAAAGACCATGTTGCAAATTTGGTGAAAACATTCCAAAAAATGACTGCATTACGAGCATGTGTTGTGCAGTTTCTACGCACGCTAGTAACTTCACCAATTTTTAATATTTTCTTTCCAGATTTTCAGCATTACCATTTTTTCACATCTCCTTATGAACGGTATGGCTGTCATTTTTCACATCCTTGCTGAAACATGTTTTCCAACCTGTGGCGCAGAATGGCATTGTCACTGTCGGAAATCAACTTTCGGGACAGATTAATAAAATCACAGTGCCACTGTTCATGAGGAGAGGTTCAAAAATGTCCAGGTTGACAATTTGGTGAAAAAATTCCAAAAAATGATTGCATTACAGGTGTGCGTTGTGCAGTTTCTATGCACATTCATAACTTCAATTTTTCATATTTTCACTCCAGATTTTCAACATTGCCATTTTTCACACCACCTCATTAACAGTACAGCTGTCATTTTTCACATCCTGCTAGAAATGTGTTTTCATACCTGTGGCGCCAAATAGTGCACTCGCTGTGCAAAACCACCTCTCAGGATTGAGTAACAAAATGATAGTGCCATTGTTCATGAGGTGGGGTCACAAAAATCCCATTTTGAAAATTTGGAATGAAAATACCAATAAACGGCTGGGGCGTTAGGGTTTCTAACCATAATGCCCTACTCTGTAGAGACTGACAGGCATCGGGGGAGGGTGACTTGAGATCGTCGGCTGTAATGCTCACGCCATTCCACCCCCACCCTGTAGCCAGTGACAGGTATCAAGGTGTGCCTTGGGGTCTTTGGCCCCAACATTCACCCTATTCTCCTATACCACACCCATCTCAGCATATTTCCTTATGGAATGGGGTGAGTTTAAGGCCTGAAGACCCCAAGGCACACTGCAACACCTGTCAGTGTCTGCAGGGTAGGGTGAGGTGAACTGGCATCAGTGTTATGGCCAACAACCCAAAGGCACACTCCCAACGCCTGTCAGTCTCTGCAGGGTGGGGGTGGGGTTGGCATCAGTTCAGTACTTCACTGCCATTCCTATTATGCATCTCTCCACTACCAATGCCAATACCAGCAAGCCAACATTCGGCATTGACAAATGCTTGTTTTAATTATCTTTGCCCATTTAGTTGTTCTCACTGTTATTTTCATTTCTGAGGAATATCACAATCTTTAGTTCATCTCTGGGTGCCTCAATTAGCTACCAGTCAGGAGAAATCTCTACCCTCTGCTCCATTGCCTTTCTTAACATTAGCAGAACTTATCTAACAACAGTACAGGTTACAGGTATTAGAACCTGGGTGTCCTCCTGTTCATCAGTATCCTCAACTTCTGGGGATACATGGGGGTGAAGGACTTCAATGACACAGGCAATATCATCCTTTGTGGGGTCTTGTTCAGAATTGAGGTCTGCACATCTGGTATTTCTTTTAAATGTGGCTTTGATGCCAGTGCCCTTTAACCTTTGCTCCAGTGATTTTGCTTTTGAAGTTCTTGTTTTGCCATGTAACCTGTAAGTAAACAGAAATTACATGAAGAAGTCTGTTTTAGCAAACTCTGGTGCAGAGCAATGGGAGACTGCTCTAGGCCTCTGGTGGCCCAAGTTCATGCCCAAGTGTGTAGTTAAGTTTTATCAGATTGTCTCCTGTTTGACAGTTTGTTGCTATTTGGCCTAACTTAGGTATGTTGTTTTACAGTTTTTAAAGGCACCTAACCGATTTGGAATTATTGTTTAAATCTGGTGCATGATCAGTAGTACAAAACATGGGAAAATGGGATAGTGTTCTGAGCAAGCATAGCTGGGAAATAGTCGGGTGCAAACATCACCCTTTGGAAAAAGATGTACAGTGGATTTTAGATGTATGCACATGCTCAGGACATCTGAAATTTGCGCATTCACCTGAAATGGCATACATCCAAATTGCAACTGAAAATGATGGAATCTGGTTCAACAGTAGGTAAAAATGTTAAAAACTTTACCTAGTATGTAATACTGTTAAGTGCTATTAAAAACTACTTTATTGCCCTAACTTAATGCTCAGTGTCTTTATTTAAAACTTTGATAATTACTGTTTTGTGGTTTTAGCAGATGTTTCCTGTCACTTTTCAAAGGTGTGAAACCAAACAAAGTCTGTTTCTTTTTTCACCATTTCTCCCACATTCTGTGCAATGGACCGTCGGCTGGCCCAACTTCTTTTAGAGTGCTGGGATTTGCTCTGTCCAGTTGTGGCAGGGATCATGAATTCCCTTGGGAAGGGTATCTTCAAATCTGCCCTTAAAAGGAGGTGGTGAGGCCCCTTCTTAGGAAACCTTCTTTGGACCCTGATGATTTCTCCAACTACAGGTCTGTCTTGCACCTTCCCTTTTTGGGGAAGTTGATCAAGGAGGAAGTGGCGGTGAAGCTGGAACAACATCTGGAAAAATACCCTTTCAAGCCCTTCTAAGCTGGTTTTTGACCTCGTCATAGTTCGGAGACTGCTCTAATCAAGGTGCATCATGATCTCCTACTAGCAAAAGATAGTGCATGACATTACATTCTTATCCTGCTAGACCTCTCTTCAGCCTTTGACACGGTGGATCATGGGGTGTTGTTGACTCATCTGAGGCACTATGTAGGACTTTCAGGAATGGTGTTGTGAGTGTTTAAGTCCTACGTGTCTGGCAGGGTACAGCAGGTGTCACTTTGCTCATTTACATTGAGCAGTGCTGTAATATGTTGTGATGTGCCTCTGGGGTCAGTCCTATGTATATGTTGCCATTGCGGGAGATCATTAGATGCTACAGTCTGTGTTTTCATTGCTATGCCGATGGTACTCAACTGTATGTGTCTTGTTCCCCTGGTGATGTTGCAATGGTATCAGAACTGAGTGTCTCAGGGAAATCCAGGAGTGGATGGCAGTCAGCTGGCTTAGGCTCAACACTTTAAAGATGAACGTGTTACTGTCGGATCCGGGTCAGTCAGATTCCGTGGCTGTGAATAGCAGCACCATTCTCCTCTCATTGGATGGTGTGGCACTCTGAGCCAGAGCTAGGGTGAGGAATCTGGGAGTTAGTGTGGACTCTAAACTGACTCTAGAATATCAGGTGTCAGATGATGTCTGCAGTGGCTTTTATCATCTGTAAAATATCACCTGGATCAAGCCCTATCTTGATCCATCTGACCTGGCGACACTGGTGCACACCTTAGTCACATCAAGGTTGGATTACTGAATGCTCTTTAACTGGGGTTATCTGCGAAGCTGCTGCATCATTTGCAGCTAATTCAGAATGTGGGCACATGGCTGATTCCTGGAACCTCCTGATTCGAGCGTATCACACCAATTCTCCACAGTCTTCACTGGCTGCCAGTGTGATGGTGCATCAGCTTCAAGGTGTGCTTGTTAACATACAAGGCCCTACATGGACTGAGTCCAGGTATCTGAAAGACCTCCTGATACCTTATGCTCCTAGTCATCCCCTCCAGTCAGCAGAGGGAGACCTCTTGTTGGTGCCTAGGTCTTATTTGAAGTCCTCAAGTGACGGCGTTTGGGGTGGCTGCCCTGATTTTGTGGAATGCCCTTTCCCAGGAAATAAGAGGGGCTCCTTCGCGTACCATTTTAAAAAAATCTTTAAAAACTCTCTTTTTCAGTTTAAGTTTTGAGACTGGCTTTATGACTTATATGTTTTAATACTTGAATTTAAGTTTGTAATTTGATTTGTTGTATTTATTGTGAGGCACCCACAGCCCTAGGGATTGGGCACCATATAAATAAAATTGCCTTGCCTTGCCTAATGCCAGATTCCTCGCATCATGTCCCAAACCTCTGTGGCTGATGGTGGTGTTACTACTGGGGATCCTTGTCCTCCTCCTCATCTTCTGTGGCTTTAGCAGCTCCCAAAACCAGGAATGAAAGTATCCATAATAACTCATGATTAATAGATCTTGTGTTGGAGAGGGAGAGTCTTGCCAACAAACATGGCAACCAGACCAGGAGATGAGTGGAGGGTGTTTGCCAGTGGTCATGAGGGTGGGGAGAGGCAGTAAGGTGCTATAAGTATTGAGAAAAGAGGGAGTAATGAAATATTTAAGGAGGGCAGAGTGAATTGGAGTTTTGACAAGCAAGGTGCCTGTGGTTCGGTGGGGAAGCAGATAATTCTGCTCCACACCCTGAGTGCTATGAAAGCACATGCTGAATCAGCGTCATGGATGCTAATTTTTACAGCTGCAGGGCCAGAGCTCTGCAGATGTCTTTTGATCTGTAAAGTAAAAGTGACTCACTGGATTCCGACTGAAGAACAAACTTTGGAGTTGAAGCACAATCCGTCTGCAGTACATGAATCCGTCCTCTGTCTCCAATTATTGCAGCAGTCCCACAGTGCTATTTTGTGTATGTGGGGCACAGTATTATCGGCCATCACTTCTACATGGGAACACGCATGCGCAACAGAGCCCACTGTACCAAAGATGGCCATCATGAGCTCTGTGTGCATGAGCGAGTACCAAGGCCTTGAATGTGCATGCACAAATGAGCCCGCCATGCCCAAGATGGCCAATGGTCACTCCATGCAGATGCATGCCTATTGTGGCTGCAGTGCTCATGCATGCACATTGTGCACAACTGCAGCTGTCACAGCTCTAGCCACAGTTTGTTTCCATTGCTGCAGGATACTCCTGCAGTTTGCCTCAAACTGCTTTGCTTCCACTTGCTTGGCTCCTTGACCCACCTTTTGTTCTTCAGGGCCCATGAGTTCTTTTTCAATTGCTCTTGGCATTCATGGTAGCTGCATCACCCTCCTTCTCTGGCCGTTGCCCTTCCTTTCCACAGCCATGCCCCTGCACTTCTGTTGAGTTATGCCAGATCACTTTGAATGACATGACACCTGAGTCTTTACCTGGCTTGTGCCCCAACTGTTGCTATCACCTACTAACACTGGCTCACTGTCACTGGCTCCTCAGCCATCACATTGCCTGTCTGAGCACCTGCTTGCATCTTCTGGTCACACACTCTGGAATAATGTGCTCTGCCTCACTCCTCTCAGCTACCATCTGGGCTGCTGCCCTTTGTCCTGTGATACAGCTGGCATTAGGGACATCTTTCTGGCTTAATTCATTCCTCTAACTCGGTTCCCTTCTTCTAGGCATACATTAGTGCCAGCGCTGTGCCTCCCCCCATGGTGCAGCTACTGCTCTTGCCACTTCCATTGCCCGAGTTTCCTTTTCTTTAGATTTCCACCCCCTCCTTCAGCTTTCTTTTGCTTGCTCTAGCTGCTCTCTTCCTTTTACTTGCTGCCCCAGCATCTCAGTGTTGCTTATCCATGGTGTTTTCTGCATTTCCCAGCTTCTCTGTTTTTAAAGCTTTTATTTCCCATCTGCACAAATTTAGTGCTTGTGAAAGGTGCCAGATTGACAGCACTGGAACCTGAAGTCCTTTGCTTATCCACATGACAGGCACAGTGCTGGCAATAACAGTGCAAGCTTCCCCATACTGCCTCACCAATGTGCGTCAAACCTGCCATGAAGGGACCACCACAAAGGTGATAGGGTGGTTCAGACTCCATGCCCATCCAATCCTTGGTCTCTCAAGTGAGACTGTCAACAAGGGTGCCAATTAATGCCAATTTTGTTAGTGGTTTTGTTATGTTGACACCTGGCCACTGGAAACTTGCCCCCCTGCCCACTGGGAACTGGACTGAGAACATCACAACCCATTCCACATAGGCCACTGACCAGCCCTCAGGTGATAATGGCTTTCAGCCCCTACAAACCTATGCTGTATTTGAACCAGTGACTAAGAGATTAAAGGTTCCATAACCTGGTACCAATCCACTGAGGCATCCAGTTTGCTTTTCTGTTTTTACCTGCTGCTCCCTCCTCATGGCCTTCTTTGCCACATTCACTGTGGTGCCTGTATTTCACTCCCAATGCTTTTTGAAGGGTCTCCAAATTCTCTTCCTCAAATTGGTCACAAGCTCAGTCCATTCATCAGCCTCTCAAAAACAAGGGCTCCACATCTCAAAAACATCAAATGCTCAGCACCATACAAATGTCATAGGCTCTGTGACCCACAGACATCAGGGCTTTGAACCCTACAAGGATCACGTGCACCACATGAGTGTAATCCAAGGTACCCTCAACAGCAGAGCTCCATGCCGTTCTAAGTGGTCCTTTGTCAATCACTGCTTCAGTCCAGCCTCATTAGTTTGCCTGAACCAGTCTACCATGGATGGCTATTCATTCCCTCACCTTTATGGTATGCATTCACCATATGTCCACAATGTACCTTTAGCTTGAGTCAAGTCCTTTACACACCCCAAGGGTGGAGCTCTAGCAATGGGGGCTCATTTAGTCTGTAATCCTCCTGTCGGGGGCTTACTTGTGAGGCCCCAAAAAAGGTTCATTTTCCCCAGGGTTTTGGTCCACCTCCCATTTTTTTGGGGGGGTTTCTGGCTGCTGCCCCTGTGTTCTTGTACTCTCCTACGTGATACTCCAGAGAGAGAGCTGGGCCAGAGGAGCAAGTTTGTGGAGCCGCCGGTTTGGAAAAGGGCACTGCGGTGCCAGCAAGTTCCATGCATGCATGCGCAGAAACGAAATTTCATTTTGGCAATTTGCAGCCATTTTGGGCTGTCTCTCCAGTGGTCCTGGTTCCAGTACAGAGCAAGAGAGGGGCTCGGGACAGTAGTTGAGAGGGAGAGGCAACCAGGAGAAAGAAATGTTATTTTTTAAAAGCACCAATTGCGCTGCAGCATTTGGGAACTGCCTCATTAATATTCATGAGGCAATGCCCCTTTAAAGATGAGCAGGTCTGTCCAGCGCCTAGGGGCCTTAGGAAATGGTGCTAGCGACAGAAAGAAAAAAGGAGTAATTAAAGAAATAAAGATATGGTGGGCAAGGGAAAGGATCCATGATGCTGGTGCAACAACCCCAACTGCAGTGTCCGCTACAGCGCCAGGAACCCGTCAACAATCCTGACCGTGATGCAGCCCCGAACTGATCGGCAACATCCTGATGGTCAATGTGGGGGGTCTGCCCCCCTTGCCCCCCATGCAGGGGGTAATGCCTCCCCACACCCCACCCTACTAAATATATCTAATGCCACATTGCACAGACAGTGGAATTAGATATTTACCCCCATCGTCGTACAGTGTCTCAAGGCAAACCCCCTTGCTTTCTTGATTTAAACGCAGGAGTTTCTCTGAGGTTACGCTGTCCAGGTGTCGTGATAGTGGTGGCATACCCAAGGGAAAAGGGTTTGCCCCCAGACTAAGGGAATAATGAATAAATAAAATGAATAGTTGGGCTGCACCACAGTGGGAAAGTTGGTAAGTGTATAAACTGCCATGGGACAGTGGTAGCTGCCATGGGGCAATAAGAAATGGCAGCAGCAAGTGAGACAGGGCTGGTTATATTTATTAAAATGTACAGTCGCTATGCAGGGCACTGAGGGGGGTGGCTGTCAGATGGTGGGGTAATTGTAAAATAAAAATTTACAGTTTGGCTGCACAGGGACATTGAACTTGGGACTGTTAAAGTTCTGGGACACTGTTTACATCGACCACTATGTTTAGCAGCCATGTGACATCGGCCAGCCAACCACTGAGCCAGGATTTTTGCCAGGGACTCTGGGACTATTTGAACAGACTGTTGGGGGAAAATACTGGGGAAAGTTTAGGTGCCTTTTTCTGCACCAATGAGTCATCGAGGAAGCCTCATACATATTAATTTTTGCCTAAGAACAGTGGCTTCGGCCAATGGGGAGTGAGGAAAGGGCTCCCAATAAAGCAAAGACAGTTGGAGTTTGAGTCAGTTCAGTGGGAGCTCCTCCGGGGGGGGGGGGCTCTTGAATGGGGCTGCAGGATGAGCCTGCCTGGGGGCTTCCAGCAATTTGTCCCCCAGGGCAGGGAGTGCCTGCCCTATCAGGAAAGAAAAAGCTGAAGAGAGAGAAAAGATATTAAAGAAGCAGCTTGGCAGAGAGAAAAGGAAAGCTGCAGGATGCTGAACATTTTGTGTACTCTGAAATTGCACCACAGCAGTGAGATAAAGAAGAAGAGAGAAAAGGTTGTGCCCTGAACCTGGGAAAATGGCAAAGGTTGCTTCTTGATCCTGCAAAAAGACAAAGGTTGCATTCTGAGACTGGAAAAAGAACGACGGTTGTATCCCGAGCCGGGTAAAAGGACAAGAGTTACATCTAAGCCCTGGGAAAAGATGGGAGTGCAGAGGATTGATGAGGAACAAGAGAATGTAAATGTGCTAAGAGAAGATAAGGAAGAGTGAACCTCTTCATTTTGGAGAATTGCTATGTACCTGCACGGTGAGAAAATGGACTTTGAGTGCAGGTGATATGTGTGAGTCAGAGCGAGAATGTGGCTGTGTTAAAGTCAAGAGACTGTGAAAGCAGAAGGATAGACAGGTGCTTTTCTGGGTCAGGTGCCTGTTGTCTGCTCCTGAGATACAGCAAGGAAAAGAGAGAAACAGATTACTGTGGCTACACACCATGGCAGGAAAGAGAAAGAAAGAGAAGCAGAAGAGAATGTGCTGAATGTTTCTACTGAACCAAGGGCCAGGTAGGGAATTCGCTAATCCCCATCAAGTGGGGTCTGCCACTGCAGGGGATCACAGGCCTTGTACCTGACTGCTAGGGTGCTCTGATTGGAGGAAGCTGGGCTGTGGGGCCACTCCCAGATCTGGGTCCTCTGTAATTGGCAGGCTTTATGCGCATGCTCTGCAATGGGCCTGTAATAGGCTGAATGGGACAAGCCGCAAGATCTGCAAGCAAGAGAAAGAGAGAGCAATCTGCAGCCTCTGTGCCCCTGTTCAAGCACTGAGCCCGGTTCTGCCTGTGTTGCCATCCATCTCCAGGACTTTAGCGAACTGTGTCATCCAAGGACTGATTCTGCAGAACCATGAGTAAAAAGCAGGAATTGCCCTGCACCTGGGGACTGTAAATAGTTTAAGCACACATACCAGGGCTGGAGATAGAGCTGAGGTTTAGACAAGGGAAAGGATGTAAAAAGTTCAAATTCTTCAAGCGTGCTAACACCAGCTACCAGCTGCACCTCAAGCTTGCAGCCTTAAATCTGGGTTCCCAGTGAACTGGACTTTGGGGTTATAAGATGGACTGGGACCTGCGGGTTTGGGTTTGAGTACAACTGCAGCAGTTAGTTAGATAGACAGACCTAGTGGCTGCAATGATTAAAATATGGGATTGAATCAGAAAAGGAAATGTGATTCTGGGGAAATGCAAATATTACAAATGCTTGAACTCTGTTCCACTTACCCCATCCTAAACCTTTCCACCTGTAAGTAAATCGAGATATTATTGTTTTGCAGCAGAAATGAATCCAGAGCCTAATTTTAGTGAGCATGTTATAGGATGGAATGGAAAAGGTAAATGGTATAACTAAATGTGGAGAGTTTCAAATCTTGGTAAGTCCATGTTGGGGTATCTGTTGGGGAGGTGGGTTGGTACAACATCCCAGGGGGTTGTACTGCATGCAATCAGACCTACCAAATAAGTACTCTGGGTAGAGGCACCACTCATCGGACCTGAGACTTCTCCGGCTCACACTTCATGAGGTACTCTACCCTCTCACCCACATTCTCAACCGCTCACTCTGTCAAGAGAAAGTCCTCTCCCAGTGGAAATCTGCCTCCATTACCCCCATATTTAAAAGTGGGGACCATACTGCCACTAACAGCTATCGCCTCATCTCTATCCTCCCTCCCCATCGAAAGTGCTTGAGCGTATTGTCTCCGACCAGCTCACCGAACACCCTAACAAACACGACCTACTCTGTAAACAGCAACATGGCTTTCGCAAAGAGCACAGCACCACGACATCCCTCTTGGAGTTCACCTCACATGTCCACTCCACCTTAGACAGAGGTCACATCGCAGGTGTGGTATTTGTTGACCTCTCCAAGGCGTTTGACACTGTCAATCACTCCTTTTTACTTAACACTCTCTCCAACATTGGCTTCTCACAGGATACCTTTAGCTGGTTCACAAACTACCTGACGGATTGGTACCAACAGGTCCAAATTGATACCGCCCTCTCTAGCTGACTTCCAGTCTGCTCTGGTGTGCCCCAGGGGTCCATCCTCGGACCTCGACTCTTCAGTTTCTTCCTTAACTCCCTTCCCTCGTCCTGCTCTGGCAATCTACTACTATATGCAGACAATGCAGTCCTTTCTTCCTCCAATACAGACCCCACCCTACTACACAACTCCCTCCAGTCCTCCTTCTCTGATGCCAAAAAATGGTTCTCCACAAAGTGTCTCACAATAAACTACAAGAAGACTAAAGTCATGTACTTCTCACATTCCCTGAACTCCCGGAAGGCACCCTGCCCTCAAATCCTTACCACTAATCTGATCCCCTTACAGCAAGTGGTTACCTTCAAATATCTGGGCATAACCCTAGACCCAGCCCTTAACTTACACCAGCACATCCATCATCTGTCTACTGCCCTTAACGTCCGGCTTGGAGTCCTCTACCGCTTCAAACACTGTCTTACTCCTGAAGACCTTCGACTCGCCGTTTCCTCCTCGGTCCTCTCCCTCCTTGACTATGATATTCTTATCTATGGAGCTGCAAACACAACTGTCCTAGGTAGACTCAGACTCTCCCTGAACAAAGCCTGCTGTCTAGTCCTTGGCTGTGATCATCTCACATACACATGCTCTCTATACACTGCCACTAACTGGCTGAACCTTGACAATAGAATACGGTTCCACACATGTCTTATGGCCAAAAAGATTGCCCTTGGTCACTCACCCACTGGCCTCACCCCTATTATCCAACCAGCCCTGACACTTAGAAACACCTGTAGCTCTGGTAAGTTGCTCCTATTGGTTCCCAGGTGTCGAACCTCCCAATTCCAAAGATTCTTCAGCCACAGGGCCCCTTCCTTGTTGAACTGTCTGCCCAGTGCACTTATTAACAAAACCAGAATTGGCCCCTTCAAAACCGCTCTCAGAGACCATCTCCAGTCCTCCACACCCTTCGACTGTCATTGATCTCCCTGCCCCCTTCCCTGACAATGGCCTCTGGCCAGCTCTGCCCTCCCCACCCAAGCGGCCTGCTCGGATCTTGTCCAGGAACCTTTACCAAGCTGTTTGACCTGTCCAAATACTCTGGATCAGAATGTTAGCCATTTACTGTATTGTCTGTAATAAGTCTGTTTGAGTACTGCTTTGGAATTGTGTTTACTGTTGCATTGTTCTACTAAATGTGACGTGGAGCCTTTGTAAATGAGTCTTTGACTCAAAAGTACTTTCCAAATTTTGCGTATCGTAGGTAAAAGGTAGGGATAGTGGCCCTCTCCCGGACAGTGCCAGAGAGGGGCTACAAGTCATACAACTGGCCAGTTGCACTTCATGCAGAGTGATAGTCCCAGTCATGAGTCAGAGAGCTGAGTCAGCTAAACCATTTCTGCAGCTGCCCTTTTAGTCTTTTTCTTATGTTCTTGGGGAGGGGGTCAGTTCATATCCCCCAATGTGCCTCAAATCATAGGGCACAGTCTCTTGGCATCTCCAGGAGTACAGCCTTCATGGAGTTGGGGGTTCCTTTAGTCACAGATCTGAGATAACTTCATGAAGGTGGTAGTTTTGAGGCGCTTTTACACACAGGTTTTTAAAACGAAATGAGCATTACCTGTGGCGCCGTTGTGCTCTGTTGCATTTTTAGGATCCCTTTACACTCCGTGAGTTTTCCAGCAGCTCCCACCTCCATTTGTGTTTTGGCGCCCCCACAGAGCTTGCTGCTGTATTGCTGTTTGTGCACCGCTTCGGAATGGTTGTTTTACACAGCCCGACGAAATGGAACACAACGGTGCAAACCGCGAAAAGCAGAGATTGCGGTTTGGACTAACGTTCACCTATGGAACGAAACAGATGCACTTTACACACAAAGGATATAACAGAATACTGTTTCCGTAACAGTTATTCCATTACATAAACCTGTGTGTAAAAGCGCCTTTGGTCTTGGTCATGAGACAGAGGGGGAGGACAGTTCATTATTCCTCAAACAAAATTTTCAAAGCAGTGTATTGTTCATTTTTTCATCTGAGCTGCACTGTGCTTCCAGCACTGTTCTTTGGGTGCTTATTATAATTATTGTAACCAGACATGGATTTACGGTAAATACAGGGCCTTCACCTAT
The DNA here is from genome assembly GCA_016271365.2 of Neoceratodus forsteri. Taxonomy (NCBI): domain Eukaryota; kingdom Metazoa; phylum Chordata; order Ceratodontiformes; family Ceratodontidae; genus Neoceratodus; species Neoceratodus forsteri. The sequence goes on from CM028130.1 coordinate 870,547,300, forward strand.
GTGAGGTGCAGAGTTTAATATGTAAAGTGAGGCAATAGGGCAACATGGGTGGCGGTGTGGCACCTGGTAAATAGAACACACATTGTCCACAACTATCACTGATGCCAAGCAGCTTTGGGTGTAATTAACTAATGGTACAACACTTCTGCACCACCCTGGGATCAGTAAAGACACGGCCTACAGTTCATCCACTTCGTCTTAACTTAGTTGCCTGGAAGGGTCCCTAATCAAACTGGTGTCACTTTACATTGTTTGACCTCTTACCTCCATAATCAGGACAATATCCCCTGTCCGTTGACTGAAAACACACCTCATGCACAGTGGCTAGTGTATGCCCTGACACTGGGGTGGTCAGAACTCAGAATGGATCCACAGTGGGCCCAACCCTCATCTAAAGGGTATGTGAGGGGCCTCGCCCTCTCACCTCTACTAGTGACATGTACTCCCTTTTCCCATCTTCAGTTTAGGACCCCAGTTGGAGTGGACCCATAACCTATACTAGTACATTATTCTCTTGAAGATCTCACTCTCTCAGTCTGCAATTTACTTTCATTGTTATGTTCAGGATCCCCCCTCTTGGGTGGCAACATATCCTTGAGGAGCAATCACAAAGTGGCCTCTGCTACTTCTGCTCCTGGCTCTGTACAGTTCCAACTCAACAGGAAAGGCCTCTGTGTCCTGGAGCTTCCAGGGACCTGCAGCAGAACCGTGCACAGCCTGGTCTTTGAGGCAGGCTTACCCCTCTTTATGAAGGTGGTGCCTCCCTTTTATACGGTCTGTGGAGATGGGCATCTTGGAGCAAACTGTCTTAAGGGAGAAGCCACCTCACACAAACTCTCTCAGTGAAGACTAGTATATATTGTCTTTATTAATATTATTATTACAATTATTAATAATAATAAAGATGTATTTATAATAGTATGATTAATGAGCCTGAAGAGATGGTGATGTAAGGCCTTGGATCCCCAGCAGTTTTTTTCCACATATGGAGGGAGGTTCCTCTCCTCTGTGCTGAGAGCCATGACACTTAATGTTGAGTTGGACCTGGGTGCAATTTAATTTCATTCATTTCATTTTTATTTTGTTATCAGGTAAGTACTCTGGAATACATTCCTTTTTCAGGCATGACCTGAGGTCCAAACAAAATGATTACAATCTAAGATACAGATTTAGAAATACAATATTTCTTGTCAAGTTTAGTACAAATGATATATACAAATTACAAACACAATAAAAGCACATTAAAAACGTGCAGATATGTGTATTTTTACAGTGAGAGAATGTTGCAGCTAAGAAAGTGACATGTTGAATTAGGATAAACATTTAATTTGATCAGGAATTTCATCCAAATGGAAGGTGCGGAATAGGCAAAAGTATGCTGACTGGCTACTGTACAAGCCTGTGTAAGATGCAAAAGTGAAGCCAGCCCAGTGGCACTGAGGGTTGAGGTGCTGGACACCACACCTCATGCCACGCCGGCGACCCAAGTTCGAGAATGAACCCGGGTTGTCGGGGGTCGGCAGGGGAAGGGAGAGATTGAGCATCCACTGGACTACTCTCTCCCCAGGGAGGGTTGTAGGGGAGCTACCACTCACGAGTGGTCCCTGGTGGTGGTTGAGGACACACAGCATACTGTAGCGGCAGTTGCATCAGCAAGGGGGGTGGAGTTGCAGCACAACGTTGTCTTACTCAGCCGCATTCCACAGGGGCCAGACAACACCATGTAGCAAAAATCTCCCATTCCCGAGAATAGGCAACGGCACCTCGGGCTCCGATGTCCACAATCCAACGCCGGACCCATTCTCCTCTCCTGGGGCTGACTCGTGGCCCAACACTCTACACTGTAGAAAGAGAGCCCTGGGCAGATAGGGTGGCCCTTCCTCCGGGGGGATTTAGATCCAGGGGTTGTATCAGGTTACATGAGAGGAGGGGAGCTAGGAGGTCTCAGGCAGGAGGTAGAGACGTGGAGCTCAGAGGATGCCAGAGAGAGTTCCCCGGGGCTCAAGTGGGTGCAGAAAAAGAGTTCTAAAAAAAAATGCAAAAGTGAAGAATGCACAGACAAATGAGAAGCAAAGTTTGAAATCCAACAGCTGTTCGCTCAAACAACCTGGAATTCCAGTTTTCAAACAAAACAGGGCATAAAAAATACAAAATTTAAGGGAACTAGGAGTCAATCTAATCTACTGAGTACCTCACAGTAATGTGTTCTGTTAGCTCCAGTAAGCAAACTTGCCTATTTTTGGCAAGAGTACAGATTTTCTAGCTAGAGTGCTAGAAGTAGACAGATCCATAACCACAGATGCATAATTCAAAGGTGATAGAAAACAGTTTTTTAAACCTCTACATGAACTCCAATTGTCCTTTTAGTGTCTATCCAATATTCTGATGTTATTGACCTTTTATGTTAAATTAATAATGTAATTGTGTTGCCTTTGTTACAACCCTAAATCCTTCTCTCCTCAGCAGTCGCTGCTCTGTCTTTTCAGACTGTCTGAACATTCTATGACATCAGTAACACCATTCCAGACCATTCAGGTGAATAGAATGGAATGATGTTATTGATGTCATAAAATGTCTTAGAAATATGAAAAGATACAGCGGTAGCTGGTTAGGAGAGTGGGACTCTATGTATATCTGAGAGCACCTCAGAACTAGATTATTTGTTTATCAAAAACTGGTCAACACATATCAGAATACATAACTGGCATGGAAAGGAAGTTAGAAGGACAATTAATTATGTAAAAATCATTTCCTATCTCCTTTAAGATAGGCAACAGGTTTTGAGTAGCAATAGCCAATCAAGTATGTAATGTCAGGTAATTTCTAATTCTGTACAATGTGCCAGTTTGGGAGTGAATCTGGCTGTAGTGACAGCCATGTGAGGGCCAAAATTAAGAGTAGGATCCAGTGTAATTCTTAGATATTTGAATGTAATGACACTAAAGGAGAACCCTCAATAGCAATAACTTTTAAATCATCAACATTTTGTTAACCTTGGAGCAGTTCCAAACATCATGGACTTCATTTCTGATTTATTCACAATTTAGTTATTTGTACAGAACCATTCCTGAATTTTTCCAAACTCTGGAGAGAGTCAGGTTCAAACCACGACAAAACACCACAGCCTCATCTGCGTGCAGTAGAAGTTCTGACTCACAGATTACGCTGGATAATGGGTCAGTAATTAACAAAATTAATATAGGCAATACCAGATTGTTGCCAAAAGTTGACCATAGTTCAGTGGGATAGTGGGCAACTCGCTCTCTGTCCACCTCCTCTAGTGCTATAACTGTATACTCAAACGTTTTCACATACGCTAAATTTTGTTGCTCTGCCATCCTTCACTCCTCAACTGACAGCTTCATTTCTATCCTTAGGGGAATTTCTTGTGTTCCTCGAAGTGTCCTTTAACTTTAGGGCCATACTGATAGCTGCTTTAGTCCAACCTCATTAGTTTTCCTGAACCAGCAGTCTGCCATTGGCGACTGTTCTGTCTCTCTCTTTGATGGCATGCATTCACTGCACATCCTCAACGTAGAGCTCCCACAGTGGGATTTCTTTAATTATACAACCAAGCCTGTGGCATCTTGTGCAATTTGTTAGTCCCATTCATGGGTCAGAGAGCTGGATAAACCAAGCTATTTCTGCACTTGCCTTGTGAGTCTTCTCTCTCTTTCCTTGAGGGCCAATTCATATCCACAAACAGTACTGAACCATAGATGCAAGTTCCTTGGCCCCTCCAGGAGTAGAGCCTTCACTGAGCTGAGGGTTCCTTTTGTCACAGAACAGAGCTCTGTGGTACCTTCATAAGGGCGGTATACTCAATCATAAGACCGAAGAGCAGGACAGTAAATCATTCCTCAAGCAAATTGTCACAGCATTGTTTTGTTTACTTTTCATTTGCACTGTGCTGCATATTCAGCACTGTTATTTTGGATTATTATTATTAATCACAATAGTTAGTAAATATTAATTATGGGCCTGGAGGGATAATGACCAAAATCCTTGGATCCCAGAGGTTTCCTTAAAATGAGGGGGGCCTCACCTCCATGCCAAAGGTCATAACATTTTGCCCTGAACTGGGCCAGGATGGTGATACCAGATTGTTGGTGCAAGCTGCTTGTGGTTCAGTGGGGTGACGCACAACTTGTGCACTGCCCATCTCCTCAAGTGCTAAAAAAGTGCATACTCAAGCATCCTCACAGACACTCACTTCTATTGCACCACCAAAAATTCCATTAGGAATAGGGCTGAGTCCCTGTGGTGTCTCCAGGAGTGGAACCCTCATCGAGATGGAGGTTCCCATCTGTCACATAACTGAGCTCAGTGATACTATCACAAGTGGTAGTAGTCTCAGCTGAGAAACAGAGAGGGTGAACAGACAAATCCCCTGTTAACATAGAAACATAGACTTTGACAGCAGATAAGGACTGCTTGGCCCACCTAGTCTGCCCATTTTCCCACCTACAGGATAAGCTGCAGATCCTAGTTAACCAACAGCCTATTTCTTCCTACCCCCACAAAAATTGCCTTATGTCTGTCCCATGCATTCTTGAATTCTCCCACAGTTTTAGACCCCACAGCCTCCTCAGGAAGGCTGTTATATACATACACCACCCTCTCTGTGAAAAAATACTTCCTCACATTGCCCCTGGACTGCCCCCCCATCTTCAAATTGTGTCCCCTTGTTCTTGCACATCTCTTTTTCTGAAAGATGCTACTCTCTTGGACTTTGTTAATTCCACTGAGGTACTTAAAAGTTTCTATCATGTTCCCCCTCTCCCTCCTTTCCTCAAGGGTATACATATTAAGCTCCTTTAGTCTCTCCTCATGTGGCTTCTCTTGCAGACCCTGCACCATTTTAGTTACCCTCCTCTGGACTGCCTCTATCCTGTCCATGTCCTTGCGGAGATGGAGTCTCCAGAACTGGACGCAGTACTCCAGATGGGGTCTCACCAACTGTCTGTACAGAGGGATAACAACTTCCTGTTTTCTGCTGGTGATGCCTCTCCCTCTCCCTATACATCCCAGTATCCCCTCAGCTCTCCCTACTGCCTTCTCACATTGCTTGCTAACCTTAAGGTCATCTGATATGATTACCCCTAGGTCCCTTTACATTTTTGTTGTTGTTACTACCCCCCCCATTGTGTAATCTTCCCCTGTGTTTTGGTTTCCGAGGTGCATTATTTTGCACTTTGCATTGAATACAAGCTGCCATACTTCTGACTATTCCTCTAACCTTGCCAAGTTCCTTCTTATCCTTTCCACACCTCCTTGTGTATCAGCCCTGTTGCAGATCTATGTGTCATCTGCAAAGAGGCATACTTTTCCTTCCAGTCCCTCTGCAATGTCACTTATAAAGACATTGAAAAGGACTGGACCCAGTACTGAACCCTTCGGTAGCCCACTAGTAACCCCTCTTTCTTCAGAGTGGACTCCATTTACAATTTCTTTCTGTGTTCTGTTGTCCAGCCAATGTTTTACCCAGGCTACCACCCTGGGACCCACTCCCAGGCTGGTTAATTTGACTATTAATCTTTTGTGTGGGACTGTGTCAAATGCCTTGCTAAAGTCTAGGTAGGCCATGTCCACAGCCCCTCCCTGGTCTACTACTTTGGTCACCCAGTCAAAGAAATCAATTGGATTTGTCTGACATGACCTTCCCACTGTAAACCCATGCTGCCTTGGGTCCTGTGCCCCACTGGTCTCTAGGTACTCAACAGTTCTTTCCTTCAGAAGTGATTCCATCCCTTTCCCTACCACAGAGGTCAACCTGACAGGTCTGTAGTTTCCTGCCTCTGTCCTGCTCCCACTTTTGTGAAGGGGAATCACATCTGCCTTCCTCCAGTCCTCAGGTACCACACCGTCCTCTCATGATTTGTTAAAAAGAGTAGTCAGTGGTTTCACTAGTTCTCCCCTTAATTATTTTAGAATTCTGGGGTGAATTCCATCGGGCCCCATTGCTTTGTCTACCTTCAGTTTTAGGAGTTCTTTCAGAACCCTTTCTTTTGTGAAAGGACTGGGATCGACCCCCCAATCCAGAGTGCTTCTGTTAATTGGATTAGGCACCTCCCCCTCCTCCTCTTTTGTGAATACTGAGCAGAAATATTCGTTCAGTATCCCTGCTTTTTCACTGTCCCTCTCTGCCCACCAACTGTCCATTCTATTCAGCCTCACTATCCCTCCCATTGTCTTTCTATGCTCCCTGATGTACCTATAAAAGTTTTTATCCCCCTTCTTAACTGAGTTGGCTATCTTTTCCTTAGTTTGGGCCTTTGCTATTCTGACTTTCCTCCCTGCTTTCTTCTGCCTTAACTGGTACAGCTCTCTGTCCTGCTCCTTCTGTGTGTGACTAGGAGATGCCCGGGGCGAAATGGGCTCAGGAGAGGGGTTTTCCCTCCCTGATTCCCATACCCAAGGGCTCTGCAAATTGTGGGCCAGTACTGCGCTCCTCCTCAAAAACCCATCCAACCCGGGCGGTGTTATGTAATGCCAGGTCGATTAAAAACAAGACCGCTATTATAGCAGATCTTGTTGCAACATCTGACCTGGCATGCATCACCGAGACCTGGTTGGATGAGAATGCAGGCCCTATTTTGGCATCTGCTGCTCCAACTGGGTTCTCGGTGATACACCGCCCAAGGTCGGATCATAGGGGCGGGGGTGTAGCCATCTTTTTAGAGCAGAGCTGGGTCTTGTGGCTGTGCCAGTGGGTCTCACTAGATCCTTTGAGTGTATCCTGGGAGCAGGTGCAGGGTTCAGGATTCTCCTCATTTACTGACCACGCAGTGATGGTGGAGAATTCCTGAAGGAGTTTGCGGACTTCATCATCGACGTAGCGTTGGAGTCACCCAGGTGGTTAATACTGGGCGACTTCAACGCTTGGGTCGACGTTGAATTCTCGTCTTTTGGGAAAAACCTCCTCCCACTTATGACAATGTTGGGCCTTACACATGTGGTTACCTCTGCTACTCATGTAGGGGGTCACTCATTGGATCTAGTGTTCCTACTGGAGTTGGAAGTCGCACATTTGAGGGTGGAACCAAATGTGTGGACAGACCATCAAACCATAAGATTTAGCTTCGGTGCACCCCTTAATAGGCCTGCCCCTACGGAGATGGTACAATATCGCCCTTTAAGGGCAATTACCCCAGAAGGCCTTATGGCGGTATTGAACCTATTGGGTATTTTGAGTGAGTGCATGGATCCAGGGGATCTTGTACTTGCCTATAATAAGGCTGTGGGTGACGCGCTTGATCAAATTGCACCTGTTCGCGTTCATCCGCTCACTCAGTGCCTAAGATCTCCATGGTTTGATGGTTCTTTGAAGGAGCTGAGGAGAGTAGGGCGAAGGCTAGAGAGAGAGCTTGGTGGAAGTCTGGCCTGTATGCTGACAGGCTTAGATTGATGGACCATTATAGAGTCTATTAATCAGCAATCATCCGTACGAAGGCAGAATTCCTGTCCAGGGAGATTGCTGCTGCGCGGAATCGACCAGCTCAACTCTTTCAGACTGTCGACAGACTGTGTAATCCACTCCATCTGCATTCTGGAAGAGATTTTTCACAGATGAAGTGTGATGAGCGTGCTCGATTCTTCACAGATAAGACTGCCAGCATCAGATCGGGCATCCGTCCAGCTCTCTCTCTCTAGGGAGTTGCAGTAATCGGCAAGAGGAAGCAAGCCCTTGTGTCACCTGGTCTGACTTTAGTAGGCCAGCACTCATGGATGTTGTGAGGATTATTCAGACTTTACGACTAACAAGCTGTAGTTTGTATCCGGGCCCTACGCCACTTTTAATAGGTTGCGGAGATGTTATCTGCCCAATCCTTGCTGAAATTGTCTGGAAGTCTTTGGAGCAAGAGGTTTTCCCTGCCCCCTTAAAGGAGGTGGTCATTCGACCACTTCTTAAAAAACCTTCATTGAATCCAGATGTCCCAGCTAACTACATACCTATCTCTAACCTGCCCTTTGTGGGTAAGGTTATTGAAAAGGTGGTTGCGATACAGTTAGATGACCATCTTATAAATCACAACATCTATGAAGCTCTCCAGTCAGGATTTAGGAAAAAGACATATCACTGAGACTGCTCTTGTCCAGGTTTTAAATGATCTCCTAATTGCGAGAGATCAAAAGGCTCATACTATTCTAGTCCTTGATCTTTCTGCAGCATTTGATACTGTGGACCATGGTGTGCTGTTGGAGCACCTGCGCTCTCTTTGTGGACTGGCTGGTACAGTTCTACATTGGTTTTGATCCTTCCTCACGGGGCGGACTCAGAGGATTGTTGTGGGGATTTATCCCTCTGATACCATCTTTCTGTCCTGTGCGGTGCCGCAAGGCTCCATTTTGGCGCCCATGTTGTTCGCAGTTTATATGCTGCCATTAGGAGATATCATTAGGCGTTACAGTCTGGGTTTTTCACCGCTATGCAGATGATGCCCAGCTGTACTTGTCCTTTACTCCCGGTCAGGATGATGCAATCCCTCTGCTTAACAGCTGTCTAGCCGAAATCAATGGCTGGATGAGCACCAGCTGGCTGAGGTTAAACCTGGATAAGACCGAGGTGTTGGTCATAGACACAGGTCGTCTTGAGGCAGGTCATAGGGCTGAAGTACCATCAGGCCTTTGGCTCGGTGGTGCCCAGCTCTTGACCTCAAGCCAGGTGCGTAACCTGGGTGTTATTGTTTACAGCAGTTTGACTTTGAAATCTCAGGTGTCAGCCGTTGTTAAGTCCTCTTTTTACCATCTGAGGAATATCACCCAGGTGAAACACCTGGTTCCTCCGGCTGACCTTCCCACTCTGGTCCATGCCTTTGTGACCACTCGCCTTGATTACTGCAATTCCCTTTACCTGGGGCTACCGGGGGTTGATATTCATCGCCTGCAGCTAGTGCAGAACACAGCAGCCAGGCTTTTGACTGGGACATCTAGACATAGTCATATTGTGCCTGTTCTGTGCGGGATGCACTGGCTGACGGTACAATGACGAATCACCTTTAAGGTCGGGTTACTGACCTATAAAGCCCTACACAAACAGGGACCACAGTATCTGATAGATCTCCTTACTCCCTACTGCCCCTCTCGCTCACTCCGATCCACCGACGAGGGATTGCTAGAGATTCCCAGGGTTCATTTGAAAACATCTGGAGCTTGTGCATTTTCATATGCTGCTTCTGCCCTGTGGAATTCTCTGCCTCATCGGATACAAAGCTGCCTGACCATCGAGAGTTTTAAAGCAGAGTTAAAAACCTTTTTATTTGCAAAAGCTTATGGCATATGATTTTATATTGTTAATGTTGTATTTATTTTTACTTATTGTTATTTGTAAAATGCTTTGATCTTTGGAAAAGCTTTTAAAATAAATTTTTACTTACTTTACTGTGTTTCCTTATACTTCCTGAATGCTATCTTTTTCTCCCTGACCTTCCCTGCCACCTCTTTTGAGAACCATAGTGGCTTTTTCTTTTGTTTTTATTTATGTGCTCCACACAAAGGCTTGTTGCCTCTGTGATGGCAGCTTTGATGTTTCCTCTTTGTTGCTCCACCCCTCCTTCTAGCCTATTTGCTAGTGCTTTTCTAAGGCACTCTCCCATCTTGCCAAAGTCAGCCCTCCTGAAGTCCAGTACCCTCACTTTTGTATGGCTTGACTCTGTAGCTGAGTTTATCCTGAACCACACTCTTTGGTGGTCACTTGTTCCCAGATGGCTACCCACTTCTAGGTCTGAGATCCTCTCACTGTCCCCATTTGAGAGTATGAGGTCTAAGATTGCTCCCTCACGAGTGGGTTCCAAAACTAGCTGTCTGAGGTATGCCACATGTAGGGCATCAAGAATGACCCCGCTCTTGGATGTAGCTGCAGCAAATGTGCTCCAGTTAACATCTGGCATATTTACGTCTCCCATCAACAGTATCTCCCCTTTCTCTCTGCCATCCTAAGAATGTCTTCTATCATATCCTTATCCATTCCCTCCTCCTGACATGGGGGTCTGTATACAACCCCTGTGCGGATTGTGGTGCCATTTCCAGTCTCGAAGGTGACCCACAGTGCCTTCTCTCCTCCCTGTTTACTGTTTTGTTCAGTTGCTTTTATCCCTTCCCTTACATAGAGAGCTACTCCTCCCCCTCTTCTACCATCCCTGTTTCTCCTGTAGGTTGTGTACCCTGGTGTGTTAACATCCCAGTCATGGTTCTCTGTGTACCATGTTTCTGTGACTGCTGCGATAGCCAGGCATCCCTTTTCCATCATGGCCACCAGTTCAGGGAGCTTGTTGCCCAGACTACAGGCATTGGTTCTCATTACCCTCCATTTCCTGATGGCCTTTCCCCTTTTTGCCCCATCCCTGTCCTTATTGCCTTTGTCACTTTCTCCATTTTCCCCTGCCCTTCTCCCTATCAACATCTCTAACTTGATGTTTACCTCACTTACTACCCTGACTTTTTTGGGGGGGGGCTAGGATTTCCCTGCTCCTCTCCAGTGCCTCCCACTTGGCTAGTTTAAATGGTTGCCAATGAAGCATTTAAACCTATCACCTAGCACAAGCATTGAAACATACTCACAGTGTCCTACTGAACCAGTGAACTGAAATGTATTTTTACGAGGGAGCAGACACACCCTGGTAATTTACTTTTATGAGGAGAACAGTATAGGGTTGTCAGCAGGACTGGCAAGTGCTAATAAGGTGTAATTGGTCTTACCTATACTGACATAAACACAATTTCTGACAGACCAGCACCATCTTATTAGCACTTGTCTTTCCTCAATACAATTGTTTATAAGCAATTGTCAGCCCTACCAACATCAAGATAAACACAGAGTCTGAAAGACTGACAGTTGCTTGTTATACACAGCTGGGGTGTTTCAAAGTGTGGCTACATGCAGGCCCAGTGGTGCAGAGGCAGCGTGTCTTGCTGATACCTGGAAAATTGTGGTTTACATGCAAGCACTGGGATCCCACACTGAAGTATGCTTGTACTGAGAGCATTGTGCCCACAAGGCTCCTTGCTATCAGGGAGGCAGGTTTGGCATCATTTGTAAAGACAACCATTGCTCACCTTCTGAACCACTGGAAGAGTTCAGTCATGGCAACCCTGATCACTGGGGTGGGAGACATGGGATATGTAGCTGAGTATAAATCCCCCAACCCCTGAGTTAGAGCACATCATCTCCCTCACAGAGGTGTGTGCCTGTAGAGACAGGAAACCTGGTGCAAGCTGTGGGCGGCCGGCTCGAGAACAATACTTGAAGAAAAGCAGGTAAACTGCACTCGAAGGAACCAGAGGAAAAACTCACTGAGAAATGAAATTTGCAGTGCAAAAGTATTTATTGTGCAGAAGCTAGGAAGCCAACTAGCTGTTCCTGATCTCAGTGTGTGCTTGACCTGGTGGAGCCAACTGCACAGAACAGGGTAATTTTTGTGGAAATAGAGCTGGCAGCCTCACCACTACTTTGTGTGGGCATGGTCCTTTGGCTGCATTGGTCTGTACAAGCCCAACCCACATAAGAAATGTACAGAGCCTCAAAATAGGTAGGGTTTCCAGACCTAGGTGAAGCCCCACTAGCTGTAGCTGCAAAGCATAGGGGAAGTAGTATCATACATTATAAAACGTTGTCTGTGCAAAGCAGTGCAATTCAGTAATGAAAGCTGCAGGTAATATCTTAATATCCAGCTTAACTGTTTGCCAAATGTTTTAGTACTTGTGTAAAGTGATTTATTGTGCTCTAATAAATGAATTTGGTATGATTTTATTGCTGGTTTTATTCTGTTCATCATGCCAAAATAAATATTCCTGTGTGCAGGCCTATAGGAAGGGCAATCAGTAAATTCAGGACAGAACCCATTTGAAGGCAGTTCCCATGAAGGCTTGACAGATTTGTTTGGAGAGACAGTTGAAACTGTCTATCTCTGTTTTTGAACCTGAGAGAAGCCTATTTATTTCTTTAAAAATATTCCCCAGGGCTGGCCCAGTGGCGTGGAGGGCTGAGACTTCCATGCCTTACCTCCTGCCACACCAGCAACCTGTGTTTGTGGTGCGAGCGGGTGCCGGGGGTCAGCCAGGGAGGAAGAGGATTGAGTGTTTGCAGGACAACTCTCCTGTCCTGGGGGGGGAGTACTGAGTCAGCACTTCCCTGACACCTAGCGGAGGCTGGGTGCCAGTGCACCTTAGAGCCTGTATGCAAGCAAGGGGGGGGGGGTGGAGCAGTTGGCCAGCATGCTGTGAGCAGAAGAATGCACAGTTGGGCCATTGCCAACTTTGCACGCTCCACCAAGGGGAACAACCAGGAAAAGAGGTCCCAGGTCGAGCCAGATGAACAGCCACCCTCTGCAGGCCCCAACTCAGAATGGTGCTTCCCCAGAGTCTGGATCCTATTTGAGGTAAGTCATGTTGGGGGCTCCTCACCACCGTGCCATGGAGGGGAAACCATAGGGGAAGATGGGGGCAGCTGCCTGATGTCAGGTGCAGGGCTGGGTGGGTGGCTGAGAAGGAATGCCGACTTGTGGGGAACAGAAAGAAATAGATAAACACAAAAAAAATGTTCTCCAGGAAAAGCATGCTGAGCAAAAATAGCTTATTTCCAGTTGCATCCTAGGAAAGGGTAAGAGGAAGAATAAACAGCAGTTATATAGCTGTCAACTGAAAAAAATCTTATCATACTGTGCATTAAATAAAAGTGCAACAGGCAGGAATAGTCTGGTAAATACCAGGTGAGTGAGTAGGGAAAGCAGGAGATTATAATGATGTGACCTATAACGTTACCGTTGTTGGGAAGCCCTACTTACAATTCCAGCAAGGGTAATTATGTGGCAGTTGTAAAAAATTTATCTGGGAACAAAACAAACAAATAGTTTAATACAAGTAAAGTAGAACCTGCACTGTATCTGTACCTGAGAGAAAGAGTGATTATCTAAACATAGGACTGTGGTAAATAAAATAATTAAAACAACTACATACCTCGGTGTTTATACCCCATGCACAACTGAAAGAACCACCTTCCATCACAACCGAAACACCACCTACCTGATCGCAGATCCTCACTGGATTGCACTCTCTCTCTGGGATCCAGACTCCGTACTGATTTCCCACTAGCTTTGGGGTGGAGTCCTAATGATTGCCCCTTCTGGGATAGGAGACTCTGCCCATTCCAGCTTCATGATGGAAAAAATATAGAGAGAGAAACTACCTAACCAGCAACCAAAGCTATAGGGAGTTCTGAGGACAGGAAGAGGCAGGAAGCAAGGACACCAATGGCCAATGGCAGTGGAAAGGACATCCTCTGGCCTACTGGTGGGCCTTTTCTTAATTTTCAGTTCTGCACCTTTGGGCTGCACAACTCAATGCACACAAGTGCTGGCAAGCTGGGTGCTCCCCACTCCCAAACATGCCTGTGAGTTCCTACTACACTGCCAACTGTGGTCACCCAGCTGGCAGTGTAGCAGGGGGTAGAAACAACCCCTCAAGAAGCAGACAGTATCCTTTGGGATGCTCAATCCTTCATCTCCTGCTGTCCCTGCATGATACAGACTTGATCCCAAACTCAGGTACAGCAAGCAGCAGCGCTATCACTAAGCTGTCAGGCCAACTGAACTTTCACACCTGTGTTGGTCCATTGTATTCAGACCACATCACTCGGCCTGTTTAACGGAGACCATAGAGGAAAAAACATAAAGTGTGGCTACAAAAATACAAGAAAACTATAAAAGCACTACACTAAAGTAGCATTACAGTTGGCTTAGTGAACAATGTCAAAAGATTAGTTAAATACAAAGTTAGTGTAACCACCCAGTCCCTTGGGCTACTAGAATCCTATCAGTATTATTGTTAGGAAGGCAGCAGGCAGCTGGTAGGGAGCTCAATAGGGGCTCCTTGCATAATGACATCATTGTTTACTCAGCTAGCTTGAGGGAGGAATGATTACGTCATTTAGAACTTTCGCAGCAGCATAAGCCACACGGTGTGGATAGCTGCTCTGGGGAGCTTAGAATGCTTAGTTCTGAGATGGAGTTCAGGTCAGAGAGTTGTGGAGTGAGGATGTGAGAGTGGCAGTAGGACTGCCAGTGGGCTGTGACAGAGGGCCCAGTATTTCTCACCCTAGTCGAGTGTCATTTCCAGCTTCTAGTTGAAGTGGTGGAGACAAGACTACAGTATGATTTCCTGATTTCTACTCCCTGTGAAGTGAAAGGATCTGCTTGTTCTCTGGGGACTCAAGGGGCAATCCCCTGAATGTTCTGTGGTGTTTTTCAGGTGCCTTGGATAGGACCTGAAATAGTCTGTTTGGATCAGCTACCCAGAAGACTGCCTTTCCTTTTCCTTTTTTGGTTGTTCCATGCCCAGTGGATGGAACAAGTTTCTGTGAGTACTGTAAAGAAGACTAGATCTCCATGTGTTCTTAGGAGAGTGGATAGTCTGGGGTGCATGTGCCCATAGATAAGGCTGGATCGCACCTGTCAGTGCCCCTAGTCTCCCCAGTATGAGTGAAGAAAGTTAAACTGTGGACCCCAGTGAGTGCAGTTTATTTTCTGTGTGTCAACCCAGTGTTGTGACAAGTAAAGTACGGGACCTCTAGCATTTCAGTGGGGAATGGGGGTTTCAATGGTGTATCCCTGAAGGTTGGTGGAGACTGTCAGTTGGGGACAAGGGTGGGAGAAATACCATCTAAGTGCTTCCAAGGCAGGGCTTCCTGGTTTGTAAAGGCCATCAGTATTTTTACCTGAGCAAGTAGCCAAGCTGCAGGTTAAGGTGTGTGGCTAAGTTTTACATATTGCACCTATGTCTGAGAAGAATTCTGAGTGTGTGGTTTAGTTTCACTACATAATACTCATGGGAAAAAAGATGTACATGTGTGTGGCCCGGTGTCCATAAATGCACTTTTGGGAATTTGGGAAGAAGATGTTTCTGTTGTTGTTGTTCATGAATTGTATTGCATGTGAGGAAAGTTCTTAAATTTGTACCTGTTCAGCCTGGACCAACCCTTGGGGGTCTACTTCAGCTTTACTTGCCATCTGTTGAATAAAGCCATACTGTACAATCCCAGTCACTGTTATGGACATTCCGATTATTGCTTCTGGTTGTGTGGATTTACTGGGGCCCCCCTCAGCAGGTTAGATCAAGCATATGTCTAGCAGCCTCCACCCAGGACCTGGGTTGTGTTATTTGCATAAGGTTCAAGTTGTTTGTTTCTGTACCCCCACCCCTCTCTTCCTCTAGAAAATAAGCCAAGTATACATCCTAATGCCAAGGGTGGTACCTACCTTTTAGCAAAGTAAATGGTATGCCAGTATATGGGCACCAGTGTCTCCAGATATTTAATTTAAATGAGCACTACAAAAAATGGGGGTGTGTGCACACTAGTTAAATAAGTGGACTGAGGGTTACATTAAGGTTTAAAAACTTGTGAACCACATGCACACCATTTCTTACAGACCTAACTCCACACATTATATTACTTCCAGCAGCCTAGATAACCAGTGAGTAATTCTAATATTAAATTATTATATGTGAAGGTATGATAAACATTATTTTTGTGAAATAATATTGCCAAATACTCTTTCTAAATCTTTCTCTTTTGATTGCCCATTAATGTCCTCTAGTTCACTCATCTTTATTAATAGTTGTATCTTATGGGATAAACAGATATTATCTCACTACAAACCCCTGTAGAATAGATATTGTAGACAAAATGGTGACTGCACCTTTAAATTCCAAGATGGCCGACATAGAGGTGCCCCAATAAGTTTAGACCCCACTTAACACTCCTTACTAGTGGCTCTGTTTTGACAGCAACATATTTAACCCTTTTAAAGGTTAGTATAAACACAGTATATGTAATTGATTTCTTGTTATTAGTCTCCACGGTTTTATTCCCACAGAGCCTGCAGTACCACACACACAGTTTGGGGCATCAGACAAATATGCAGACCACTGTCTAGGGAGAATTTAAATTGATGGCTCTCAGATCACAAGTTGCTATGGTGGCCAGTCAGCCATTTGTCTTTGTTAAGGGCCGTCTTGTTTCTGATGTGAAATTAAACAAGCTTCATTTGGCAGTTAAAATCTGTCTGCATCCGATAAATCACATCTAAACAAGAGACCCTGTTCGTGTACATTTGCCAGACAGTGTCTAGGTGCACCACGTTTTTTCTAAATAGCATGAGGACTGAAAGAGTCATACCGTATGCGTGACAGTCAGCAGTGGATTACAAGTGTCAGCCATTCAATAACATCTGATTTGATATAATTCTCAAGCACTGTGTTTATGAGTGGGCTATTAAGAATTTTACTGCACAATATATTTTCACAGTTCTTTGCTGCTCAACATGACCTTTGTCTAGTAAGGAAAAGAAATATCCTCTTGAATCTTCAAATTTCAGAGTCTTTGGCAAACTGATCAAACTCATTCCTGTTACACTCAAAAGTACTCATTTGAAACAGAACTAATTGTTAACAGTAGAGTCAGTATTTGGAAAGTGGCAAAATATGACTAGAGAACGCATTCAATTTCAAGATTTCAGAGTGACTTAGCTAATCAACACAGCACTTTTTATGAGATTGTTTTCCCCAGTTTTGATGCCTTGTCCTCCTGTCCCACCACGATCATCAAGTTTGCTATGGCTGCACCCTTTCTCCCGCTTGGAGGTTGGGTAGGCAAGTGGCTGGCCTCACAACTGATGCCAATGCTACTGCTTGTTCAGCAGGTGAGGGGTTGCATAGAAGCCAGGTGACCAGTACCCTTCATCCCCACCTGAGTTCCATAAGCCTACCTACATAATGTGCTTGGCCCCTCTAATGAGCCCCAGTGTGTGATCTGAGGGCTCAAGAGAACCCCGGTTCCCAGGTTGTGGCACTAAGCACTGCTGCCGTGTCACTGGCCTAACCTCAGAACAGCAGTTGCCTCACAGAGGCACCTGTGTACTCCTACAGAAAAGTTTATATCCAGTAATGCCTACAAACAATAGGGCCTATTCACAAATGAGCATAGGGTACATGTGATACAAGCATACCCAGCCCTCATAACTCTGCGCCCCTGGACAGGCATAGGGTGCACAGTATTTACTACCATGAGCACCCACAGGGCAACTGTCTGTGGCCCAGCCCCCCAGCAAGCAGCTGCATGGGGTGGATCACAGCTGCACATGGGTGGATCACAGGGCACAGGCAGGCATCCAGTGGGATGCTCGTCCTGGGTCCCACAATGGATTCCCTGCTGCATGCATGCAGGGGGGTCTTGGAAAGGTGTAAGACTTGACTGTTCAGATACCATGGACATGTGCCTGACTGGCTGCCATCAGTCTTACCCATTAGTCTGGTGGGCTACGGCAGCAATGTGGAGGAAATTTCCTGTCTGCCGCTGCTGGTGGGTTTCCATTTGGGGGCACATAGCAGTTAAGGAAGGGTTCACCCTGGCATAACTCATGCCCCCTTGCCCCGTACTCCATGCCTTAGTGAATGGAACCAAGTGCGGGCACGCCCCCTGTCACATCCCCAGACTGCCCATGGCAAGTTGCTGTGTGGGTAGCTGGGGGATGGAGTGCATGCTGGGCCAAGCACCAGCTGTGAATGCCACCGGGGGTCCACTGAACCCTCACTGTGTGGCATTCCAGCTTAGAGTTGCCTACGCACCTCACATACATGGCGCATAAGCAATCCGCACTTTTGTGAATAGGCCCCTGATATTTCTGATTGTCCTATAAAAGGTGTCACACTATACAAAGAGTCAATAGATGGTTCCCAAACTCCACTAATCAATCATACATTTGGTATGGTACTGTACAGTACGGTATGGTATAAAATGGGTAAGAAAGATAAAGCCACCCGATTGGCTAAAAGGGGAATACTACTGTGAAATTATCTGGCCATAATTACACTCCAGTTCTTCTTTTGATGTGGCAATCAAGTTACATAAACCATCAAAGTACCCCTCACTCAGTTGGCAGCAATGTTTTAAATGAAACCCACAACCCCACCAGTCTCAAATTTACATTGTCAAAACAAAGAATTAAGTTTGCTGTTTCCTTCCTAACTCTCTGAAAACATTCATGTTGCCATTTTTCTACCCAGTGCACTCCCACTGTCCCATCTCTATCTAGCTCTGCCTTACACCTGAGAGCACCACCAGGTCTGTCTCATGTGTGGGACTAATGACAGCTGCCAGCATCCAGCTTCAGATCGATAATGTCTACCAGCATCCCACTCCTGCAGCACTTGGGATAAAATTCACCTTCTCAAAAGAAATAATACAGTAAAAATAACTATTTTTAAAAACAGTTCCACTTAATATTTGAGCAGTGGGTGGGCATGTGGGGGAGTGAGGGCTACAGGAAGGGACTTCTTTTTCTCACAAACCCATTCCCTGACAGTGCATGCAGAGTTGATCTAAACATTAGACATGGTCCCAGTACAAAGGGACAAGTGGTTGAAAATATCTTGTGCAAGGCTACATTTGATATCAGTAAAGCAGAGGGCTCCATATAGTGTATAATGCCCAGTGCTTCATATGCCTAGAGGTGAAGGGCCCCTGGTACAATTACAGAAACACACACAATTATGTACATAAGAAGCTTGCAAGTGGTGGTAGGGTATATATGTCAAGAAACTCGAACCTGACCGTTAATGCAGGAGTTTTGGATGATAGGTGATCCAGGAGGGGTGGAAGCCTTATCTAGTTATTAGGAGACCCAGTCTACTATCCCAGCTCTGGGTGCTGGGGCCATGGGTGCGGGAGGCCAGTGCACTCAGACTGGGGGAACTTGACTGAAACAGCTAAGCAGAGGGGACCAAGTTACTCGGTATTCATCCAAGGAGCCTGAGTCCATATGTGACAAGCACTCAAAGCCTGCCAAATGGGCCATATTTTACACATATTTCTTCATATTTGGAATTTCAGAGGTGCACCATCTGAGCAACAGGAGCTTCCTAGCTTCAATGCTGGCATAAAGTAACAAGTTTGAGCCTTTGAGAGGTGGGTGGATTCTTGCCTCAAGCCCAGGAGGCAAAACCCTAGCCTGAATGGGACGTGCAAGGAGAGAACAGGTGCCAAGATGTGGTGGATATGACACCAGTATTCTGCCAGTGCAGGTCATGTACAGAGCGCATGGAGAATGTCGCTTTAGGGCTTGTCACATCTCCAGCAGTTATCATTAGAGATAAGATGGGCTGCATGAAGTACCACAGGGGTGTGGTGCCAACAGTGCAGCACCTTGTTCTGTATGAGTCTAGTACAGTAATCCTTGATGGGGATATGGGCACCTTTCCAGCATGACAGCCATTCGGCCTCACTAATTGGACAAACCAGTGCTGAGGCTCATGTGAGTTTGGCAGGAATATGGTCCCTGATTAGAGAACATATGACCCACACTCTTCTTGATGCTCAGGAGAGCCACTAACATAAGGAATATGTGAATGGAGGGGCCTGAGTTTCTTACTGACACTTGAGAAGGGGAGTCAGAGTTCTGCATAACTGGAGGTAGCACTAGCAGTCTGATTTCTACAGACTAAAGTGATTCTGGGAGGACCTGAAAGAAGTCCAGTATGTTATTACAGGGCATAATGAGGTCTGACACGTATTCCTTTAACCTTCCATTGCTCCCAATTACTTTGTCCCCCCCCCCCATCCTAATAGAAGGGTTGTCCCAAGGAGGGTAAATGCTGGATAAGCCAGGTCAGTCTCTAGCTATTTCCCCAGTTGTTTCAAGACTCCTGGTGAGTTGTGAATGAGGGTGAGCCATTAGTTTGCTTCTCAGGGGAGTGAAGGGGCAAACAGCAGGTGGGAAATTTCCCAGCAGATGGGATTCGAGGTACAGCACAAAGGAGGGGGACTGGTTGGAAGCCTGAAGTTACATGGCAGTTTGTGCAGTTCTGTACACCCAGTAGTAACTCCAGGACCAAGAGAATGCATACCCTTCTCTTCATCAGTGGGCCCTCAACTTTTGATGGCTATGTCAAGACTGCCTGTCTTATATGAAGTTGCCAGTAATTTTTGTCTATGTAGTCAAACCAAGCATTGGAAATGTTGGTAGGGATGTGTGATATCAGATGAAAGAGCTTTGCGGATGTGATCATTTTCTTTACCCCAATTTTTCCAGCCATGGTAAGCTGGTGCAGTTTCCACTGGTCTAATTCCAATTTCAGCTCATTAAGTAATGGTGCGAAGTTGATGTCACACAACTTTTTGATCTGAGGGGTGATTATAATCCCCAGATATGTTATACTGTCTGGGGCCCAGCGCAATCTGAGAGATGTGAAATGGGAGGTTGCGCACTTGCGACTGAGTGCTAGCAACTTGGTCTTGCCCTGGTTGATCTTAAATCCCAACAAGGTGGCAAACTTGTGCAGTATCTGCATGAGTGGGGTCACAGATGTGTACCCATCATCTTTCTAGAAGGACCAGAAGGTCATCTCCACACAGGAGAGCCTTGTGTTGGACATCACCTACTGATACCCCTAATGTCTGGGTGATGATGTATTGCCACTGTCAGGGACTCAATGGCCAGTACAAAGCATAGGAGAGATGAAGAGCAGCCCTGCTGAGTGTCCAAGGTGATGGGAAAGGGGATGGACAGGGTGGAATTAGTGAGAACCTAGGTTTTGGGTGCGGAGTACATTGTATGTATTTTATAGAGAAAGGGGGTGCCAAACCACATCCAGGTCAGCACTGCATAGAGGTATCCCCACTCCACTGAGCTGAAAGCTTTTTCAAAGTCTACGTTGACTGCTGCAGTAGAAGTGGGCCATTTGTGGGCTACCTACATCAGGTTGATCAGGGTTCTAAGATGATCTGAACTAAGTGTACCTCAGAGGAATCCAACCCAGGGTGGCTGGACCAGCTGGTTCAAGAGGGCTTCCAGCCGAGTCACCAGAACTTTCACATATATCTTGTTGTCTGCTGTTATCAGTGAGACTGGGTGGTAACTACCTGGCAGGGTTGGACTCATGCCCTTATTAGGAAGGACTGTTATTGTGGCAGTGGCCATCGAGGGAGGGAACACCCCTTTTGATCTAGTTTCTGAGAAGAGACTTTGCAACACTGGGCATAAGATAGGAGATGAGAGCTGGTAAAATCCTGTTGATTAAACAACCCCTCCAGGTGCTCAGTGGGGATTAAGTGCCTCTAGGGCAGAATTTATCTCCTCCAGGGTGAGCAGACAGTCTAGGGCTGCTGCTTGCTTGATCTGATGAGATCTAGGGTAGCAGGAGCTGTGAGAAAAAGGTGTCCATCTAATGGACACTTGCAGCAGAAACAGAACCATAAAGCTAAGTGTAAAACTCAGCCATGGCACCATTAATGTCAGCTGTGTTGGTACAAAGGGAGCCCTTAGCATTGCAGAGGCTTGCTATGTGCCTCTCTGCCTGCTGCTTCTAGAAACATAGAAATGTAGAATTTGACAGCAAATAAGGACTGCTTGGCCCATCTAGTCTGCCCATTTCCCTACCTGATGGATAAGTTGCAGATCCTAGTTAACCAACAGCCTACTTCCTCCTACCCCCCACTAGAATTGCCTTATGTCTGCCCCATGCATTCTTGAATTCCCCTACTGTTCTTGACTCCACAACCTCCTGAGGAAGGCTGTTCCATGCATCCACAACCCTCTTTGTGAAAAAATACTTCCTCACATTACCTCTGAGCCATCCCCCATCTATCTTCAAATTGTGCCCCCTTGTTCTTGCACATCTCTTTTTCTGAAAGATGCTACCCTCTTGGACTTTGTTGATTCCCTTGAGATACTTGAAAGTTTCTATCATATCCCAACCTCTCCCTTCTTTCCTCGAGGGTATACATATTAAGCTCCTTTAGTCTCTCTTCATATGTCTTCTGTTGCAGACCCTGCACCATTTTGGCTGCCCTCTTCTGGACAGCCTCCGCTCTGTCTATGTCTTTGCGGAGATGGGGTCTCCAGAACAGCACACAGTACTCCAAATGGGGTCTCACCAACTGTCTGTACAGAGGAATAAGACAATGTGCTAGAAATTTACCACCTTTCCCCCTCCCAGTAGCAATGATGCAGCTAAAGAATGGCTAGTTCTGTCTTTCTGGTAGTGAGGGTGTTGCTATCCAGCCTAAGCTTCACTATGTCTTTGTGTAGCTGAGATTTGGAGTTTGCCATAGGGTCTGCCTTAAAAGCTGCCTCTTTCTGAGCAAGCAGTGCTTCTAGTGAAGCTAGTTCCTGCGGGAGCTCTTTGTGATGGTGGGATGTGAACCCTATGATTCACCCCCTAATTGTGGCCTTGAAGGCCTCCCACAGGGTGGTGACCAAAGTTTTCCCATTATCATTCATATGGAAGCATTCCACCACTGCATCTTGAAGCCAGGTTTTAAACTGTGAGTCCTAGAGGAGGAGGGGATCTAACTTACAGCTGGGAAAGTGATGAGAGACTGGCTGAAGTAAAAGGTACAGCAGTACTGGGACATGGTAGGATATGACTAAGGGATTATGGAGACAGACGTAACCAGGGGGATTACCTGCTATGATGCAAACCATAGATCAAGCTGACTATATAAGCCATGCACAGCTGAATAACAGGTGTAGTCAGGTATTCTTGGGTTATGTAGGTGCCATATGTCAGGAAGGGCCTGATCAGAAAGCCACATCTTAATGGCTTGTGCAGCCTTAGCATGCAGTTCAAGTTCACCATGGCAGCGATCTAGGGCAGGGTCCCTAGCAAGGTTAAAATTGCCCCTGAGCACTAGGAGAGCATAAGAGTCATTGAACTGTAAGCACTGTTCACCATTTCATGGAAGAACTGTGAGGAGTCAACATTCAGAGCATAGAGGTTGCCCACTGCTAGTGGTCTCTGGTTGGTTTTGAATTCAGCGAGTACCCAGTGGTCCTCCATGTCCACAGCTGTATTTAGAAGCTTCCAATGTAAGCTTTGGTGAACTAGTATAGAAACACCCTTCTTTTTAGCAACTGCTAGGCTGTGGATTTGTATGTCTATTCCCCTTGCTAGAGTTTCTTGGCCTCCGACGAGGCCAGTTTAGTCTCCTGGAGAAGGGTCAGCAGTGACTGTATGTGGTGGAGATGAGTCATCACTTGCTTGCTTTTATTGGGGACTCCAGACCCTGACTGTTCAAGCTATTTCATCGTATGTTGGCCATCATGGGGGTACTCACTGGAGCTGCCGCTGAGTAGAGGAGTTCCACCACCGGAACGTGCCTGCAATCTGGCACCAGCCAATTAGGGCACCAATTGGCAATGTTGCCAATCAAGTTTTTCGACCACCCTATTTTTAGATTCTAACTCCGGAGGTGAACAGACCTTGTGGAAGTGGGCGCATCCTGCATTTGGTGCCCTGATTGCCCAGCTCCATAATGCCAGTGCTCTGAGCACCAGAAGGATAGTAGATCAAGTTCGAGAGTTCTGAACAGAAGTATCACTTCGCTAAAAAAATAATTACTATAAAAATTAAGCAACAGAACAACAATTAGAAAAAAGATACAGCATTGTGTGTGAGTTACTAGAACTACCTTCAGTTTGGGTTGTTAAAACCCAGGTTATTGCTGTTTCTGTTCTGAACTGTATTGCCAGCTCCAGGCAGCTCCTATCTGGACATCGGACATTAATAATAACTCCTGGGCACGTTGAGAACTGGAAGAAACTGCTTGTAACGGAAGAGCTAAATGTATGTAATTATGGTGTAAGCAATGTTATAAAATAAGCACTGCACATGTACACTGTGAGGGAGTTACCTTCTGACCTTAATGATCTATTGCCTGTACTGCTTTGATATCTCTGAGTAAAATTAAGTTTAAAAAAAAAATGTACCTGAAAGGGCAGAGAGATACAAACAGGGCTCTAAGTAGTGCCCCAGGCCCACTTTGAATTCTCCGAGGGCAGTGGCTGCTTGCTGAAAATGCAAAGTAGAGCACTGGCTTTCAAGTGCCCAAGGACAGTGATACGCAATCCCTCCACCCCTAACCCTCAATCATATCCTAAGATGAATATAAAACTGTCCTACTCTGCCAGTGTTGTCCGTATACACTGTGAAATTACCCCTACTGTCCCATCCTGTCAGTATAATGAGAGTCACCACTTTGGCAGCCTCTGTCTGAAGTTATTACCCTTAGCATTGGGTGCTATCCCTGTTAGTAGTTGAAGTGAGGCCTAAGGGCTTCGCTGGCAGAGAAGAAGTAATGGGGGAAGGGAAGATGAGGCGTACAGGGTAGGAGGGGTAAGGGATGGAGATGAAGAGAGGGGAGAGACAGAGTGAATATATGTCATGGGTCACTAGTTGGAGCAGTGGAGCCTTTTGGCAAGTACACCTCAGCAGCACGAATGCCCCAGGCCTGCATACTTACAGACTTGCTGGTACATAGGCTTTGGTCCCCACTGTAGAGAGGAAAGGTTCTGTTTTTAACAGCATAGTCTGCAACATCTGGCTGCATGCTCACACATTCATTCCAGCCTTTCCCAAGTCATTGCATCCAAGTCAGGTGACTAACATGCTGCAAGTGAGGCTTAGGCCGCAGACTGGTTGCTGAGCTGTGCTACTTTATACTATGGTCCATACTACAGTAGATTTAGGAAATGAAGGCACATGCCAATTAATGCTCCTATCATTGACCCATAAACAAATTAGCTTATGGTAGAATGAATTTATTACGATTAATTTTAAAATCCATCTTTATCTTATTATTAATTATATCAAGCGGGAGCAAGTTCCAGGGATTTATTTCCCTTTAAGAGAAGAAATACTTTCTCTTTAAAGTGTTGAATATTTGACCCATCACTTGAAAAGGATGACCTCTTATATCCAGAGTCCTGCTTAAATTCTAGCCCCATCTCATTCATCGTATATGGGTCATTCGTGATGTTTTGCTTTAATAGTAGATCCCTCCTTAGATGTCTTGTTTCTAATGACATTAAATCAAGTTCTGTAAGTCTTTTCTAATAGGGCATAGCTCTAAGGCCAATAATTGGTTTTGTAATTTTCCTCTGCACCTTCTCTAATTGCTTCATATCCCCTCTTTTAAATGGACACCATGGCTCCATTTGTTTGATTAGTGCAATTTATGTCATTAGTTATGACAACCCCCACGTCTCTTTCATTGTGTTTCTGAGAGTCATTTTCCACATAAATAATAAGGGTGATTTTTATTTTCCGCCTCGGAGTGCATAACCTTACACTTGTCATGGTTAAAGTGCATCTCTCACTCAAGCTGCCTGAGCAGAAATATAGTCAAGATCATCATATAGTTTAGAAGCCTCAGCTGAGGAAGCACAAGGGCCCCAATTTTTTAATCATATGCATAATTAGTGGACTAGCAATTTAGTTGTTTGGTGAGATCACAAATGAAAATGTGAAACTAACGGTCCAAGAACTGAACCCTGGGGAACGCCACTGGATACGGCACCATTTTGTGAGAGATATTCGTTTATCACCACCTGATGTGACCTTCCAACCAGTTTGAAATCCAATTACTATATGATGGATTTATGTTAGTATTCTTGAGTTTATCATTAACAGCCCAAAGTGGAACTAAGTCAAATGCCTTGCTGACATCCAAAATGATCATCTCACAAAGTATCTTTATGTCAAGATGATAACTGATTTTTTTTTCATAACAGCACAAAAGATTTGTAGTGCACAATGACACATATACTGTACCTTATAGAAATTGTGGGCCAGATATTCAAAACTTTGCCCCGGGGCTAAATTAGCACTGCCTAGCAGGCAAATTTAGCCCAGAGCACAAAGCAAGCTATATTCAAATGAAAATAGCCTGGTGCTAATCCTGCTGAATATAGCAGTCTAAGGAAGCTGGGCAAACTAGTCTGGGAGTGCAGGGCAAAACTAGCCTGGGAATAAGACAGCACTGAATATAGCAACAGGGATATGCAAACTGCAACTGCAGCTCATTAGACTCTGTAGCAAGCCAGTGTTGCAGGTGGAGAACATTGTGTGTGATTGCACAGAGCTGTCTCACATCTACTGCAAACACACCTCTAAACCTCCTGCTTCATAAATCAGGGACAAGACTTAAATAAAACAGGGACAAAGGTTTAAAATCAGGGACACACTATAACAATTGGTGATATCCACTCAGGAAGCTGGTAAAATAAGTAGTGTAGTGTAAAATGCATTTTCTAAGGAACAACACATCTGTAACATTAAAGTCTGACATTATGTTATGCATACAACCCCCACTGTTTGGTCATGGAAACACAATTTGCAGGAGGGACAGAGTAAAGGTTTGAGGTAAAATCAGGGATGTCCCTGAAAATCAGGGACAGTGGAGAGGTATGACTGCAAACAACAATGTAAGCCACACACTGCAGAACTGTGCTTAGTGTGCTATGCTGAAATTATGTCTACCTGGGGCTAACCTGACTGCACAGTGCTAACACATTAGCCCAGTGCAAACTGGTTAGCCTGGGGCAAACGGGAGCTATATTCAAAGCTCCCATGCAAATGAGCCTACTTAGGTAATCTGTGGGCAAACAGGCACATTTGCATCTCATTATGTGCTGCTTAGCATACGGTACCATGCAGTTTGCCCGGTACTGCTGCATGGTGCACACAGCTCCACCTTTTGGTCGGAATGGAAGTACAGGCTGAATGCTGCAGGCCAAGGCATGTCCATAGCATCCCCTGTTGGTTGGAATGGAAGTACAAGCTGGAAGCAGCAGGAACTGTGTGCTGGTAGGCACAGTCAGTGCATACCAACACACCCATGCAGCTGTGCAAGCAGAACCTGTATATATGTATGTGCATATATATTATATATATATATATATATATATATATATGTATGTATATATGTGTATATATATATATATATATATATATATATATATACATACATATACAGATCAATAGCTAAACAGATGCACTGCCCATGGCCATACATGCCCGGGAGGATGCCTCCCCCAACAACATCATAGGTACCCCACTGCAGTAGTGGGTGAAACACAGTGGGAGGATGCAATGCATGGGACAGGCATAAGGCAAACCTGGTGGGAGCAGCAGGCTATAGGCTGTAGGGTCACTAGGATATGCAGCATATCCAGTAGATAGGGAACAGGGCAGACTGGCTGGACCAGGCAGTCCTTTTCTGCCATCATGGTCCCTGTTTCAGTGTGTGCTTGTTATGCTCTGGTAGGCAAGTGTCTCCCCCTACCATGATCCCTGACCCCAGGTAGCCCCAAAACACACTGAAACCCCTCATGTGCCAGTGGTCTCCCCCCCCCCCAAGCACGGCTCTCGACACCCGCTGAAATTAATATATAAATATTGTCCCTTGTAGTCTAGCGGTCCCCCCACCCCAGCACCGCCCCATCCACCGTTGACAATACAATAATATGGTTTCTGGTAGTCTAGTGGTCCTCCACCCCGCAATCAGCCCCGTCCACCGTTGAAAATAAAAATAAATATTAGCCCTGGTAGTCTGGTGATCCCCCCACCCCTCATACGGTTTCCCAACCCCGCTGAACAGAAAAGAAAGAATATTCTCGGCAGTTCAGTGGTCCCCACCATCTCAGTTACGAGCTTCATCTCCGCTGAACATAAGGCCATTTTCTTCTGGTAGCTAGTGGTCTCCCCGTGCCTGTCACTCGTTGAACAGGTCAGAGAATTTTTCCCTCAGAAGTTCAGAGGTTCCCCATCGGTAGACGCTTCACTCATCTATTAGGTTGCACAACGGTAGCTGGTGACAGTTCAGCCTTCTTCACTACCATTAGTTAGCCGCCAACTGAGGTACAAGTCAGTGTTGCGCGCTGATTTGTACCTCAGTCGGTGGCCGACTGTAGTGGTGAGAGGATGGCTGAGCCGGTCGCTGGCTCTTTTGTGCAGCCTGATTGGGATGAGCGGGGGCCTCACTGCTGGGTGGGTTGAACTACTAGACTACCCGAGAATATTCTCTATTTTCCATTCAACGGGCATCAGGAGCTGTGCTGGGGGGGGACCACTAGACTACCAGGAAAAATTCTTTCTTTTCTGTTCAACGGGGGTCAGGAGCCATGCTTGGGGGTGGGGGACCACTAGACTACCAGGGTAAATATATTTATTTTATATTCAACAGTGGATGGGAGAGATGGTTGGGGGTGGGCGGACCACTAGACTACCAGGAAAGAGATATTTATATTATGTTCAACGGTGGATGGGAGCGGTGCTTGGGGGTGAGGGGACCACTAGACTGCCAGGGAAGAAATATTAATATTATGTTCAATGGGGGATGGGAGCCGTGCTTGGGGGTGTGAGGATCACTAGACTACCAGGGTAACCTCTTGTACTTTACCGTCAATGGGGGGTTGGGATTGTGTATGTGTATATGGGGGCACTGCAATACTGCCGCTTTTTGTTGGCGGTATTTAGCTATTGGTTACAGGTCGCGCTTAATGCCTGTAGCGCAGCGCTATACTTTCAATATGCCAATGTGGACAGCATTCAGGGCCCCCTCCCTCAGTCCCTCCCTGCATACATTATTTAGTGTCGGTAAGCTAACACCTAGCGCCAACGCTAAATGTCCTTTTGAATATTGCAGTCGGGTGCAAATTCGGTGCTAATCCAGCGCAACAGATCTGCGCCCGGTGCTCCCTTTTGAATATCTGTCCCTGTATGTTTTATTTGTAAGACTCTTAATCATTTTGGACAACCATTTAGATCTCAATGTGTTGTTCTTGAATTTCTTAATTTTGGGTATGTATTTATTGCTAATTTAAAGAATTACATTCCTGATCTTAATCCACATATTGCCAGTGTTATTACTACCAAGAAGTACATCCCAGTTTATATTTGATTGTTCATTATTTATTTTTGTTAAATTTGCTTTATTGCGCAAGAAAAACTCAATTACTCCCTGATACTGAGAATGGAAAAGAGCCATATCAAATTTGATAATGTTGTGATCACTGTTACTAAGTGGCATTACTAAGTGGCAGACCAGTTCTGCAATTTCTGACATTTATGTTCGCAGTTCCAATCACAATATCTAAAATGTTTGAGCCTCTAACTGGTTTGGAGACAGGCTGGCACACGTGGGGCTGCTCACAGGCAGAGATAAACAGCGTTCCTGCTGTGGAGGATGCAGAATGTGCAACCCAATTAATATCCCCCAGGTTCAGAATGCCAACATAAATAACATCACCAAGCTCACAAGCAGACTCAATTTCAGATACAGTTTCAGCCATGATATCAGCTGGGGTATGTGGCGGACAGTAGAAAAGGCCAAAGATGGGAGATTGGAGGAGTTAGCAAAAGGTCTAACCCAAAGAGATTCGGTATGAGATGTTTTCTTAACTTTCTTAGTGATATCAATGGACTATAGAGTCAGCAAGTTGTAACCTGATGGTAAAACATCATGCAGGAGGAAGATGAGCAGAATAAAGGTTTATTACCCTGACAATATACAGAGCAGCCTAAGTAAGTGATCTTACCAACTGGGAATCCAGAACAATCATATACCTGGTGTAGAGGCAGCTAACCCAAAGGGCTGAGCTGTGTACATGACATTATATATGGCTGATAAGAAAGTCCCGTTACCAGAGTAATGGGCTGATATGCATAATAGAATTCTTGTATTTGGCTTCCCATTGGTGAATACATTGGGCATCTTGCACCCAAGGCAGCAAGATGTTGCACTTACACAGGATGCATGATTATTATTATTATGCTATCTAACTTCATAAAACAATAGAATGATTCTTGTATTATTGCTGATCATAGCATCATGACTTCATATCATAGGTGGTGTGCTTAGACCACAAATATATTATTAGACTCATTATATCACAGAAAAATAACAACTGTCAGTAGGTGGCATAGTAAGTCCACAAATGTATCATTTGGCTAAGTTGTAATATAGTAGGTCTGTCAGTACATCCTAGCTACATTAGTTGACATTATTATCCCTTCTCTCTGTTTTGATAGGAAATGGTGGTCCACCACATTAGGGATGGCAGGTCTGGCAGGTCTACATATTTGGTATCATGTCAATTCCATGCAAGCATTTCAATGCGAGCATAATAGCGTGGCAAAACAAAGAGTGCTAACAAGACATTTCTGTGAAATGCAATTACATCCCAAAAATCAATCTTTAATGGAGATCACGATCCAAAACTGCACCTATAAACAAATGGTAGTCTGTTACCTGAGTTCTGAGCTGCAACTGAGGGCAACTGCAAAAAGCGAATTTTAATGAGAGTACAATTCAAGTACCCTTATAGATGTCAGCGATGCTAAAGGCTAAAGTCACTGAGGTCTTAATCTCACCAAAGCCATGTTTTACAGTGAATTAATTTTCTGGCTGTGATCCCCCTCCTTCCACATTTCCCTTTGGTAACTACAGGCATAACTTGTGCTGCTTGTGAGAGATGTGTTTCCTGAGCTCCAACTGGTACCATCATTTTTCTGGCTGCAATCCCCCTCCTCCCACATTCCCCTTTTGTAAGTACAGGCATAACTTGTGCTGCTTGTGAGAGATGTGTTTCCTGAGCTCCATCTGGTACCATCCCTTTTTTTCATCTCATGGGCCATTGTGAGAGCGTCATCCACTGACAAGATGGACATGGAATGCTCAGACTTTGACCTCTGAAAATAAAATTTGTTATGCTGAGAACTACCATCCTGCAAGGATTTCCTTCTTTGCTGTGAACCTGAGCAACTCCCGTCACTTACTTGAGTTACTTGTTCGCGAAGCTAAATGCAACAAAGCTAAAGGCTAAATGTCTGAATCCCACCAGAGCCAGGTTTTACAGTGAATTAATTAGTCTAATTCAGTCAGCATACCACGAACATTGCCGCTCAGGTTACTCTATGGCTGTTCATATTGTCTGCTGGAGATCGCAAGGTACAATACATTTTATGCAGCAAGGTACTGTTGGGGGGGCTAACAATTCAGATTTACAAGTGAGCTGCTGCCAAATGCAGACGCTGGAACTCTGCCAGCTTGTTAATTGGGGGGCGGGGTGATTCCATAATACAAGTGAGCAACATGTAGAAGATTTTGTCAGATTTGCAATGAATTGACATGTGTTAACATTGGTTAGTGCTGCTTTTGGAAGCGCCGAAATAACCGCACTTTAAACAGCCACAATGAATTTTCTTGCGTGCACTTGACATGGGACCACATATTCCCCCTTTTGTTTCCTGAATAAATAGGCAACACTTATAGGGTAGTAGGGTATGTTACTTTGCTGCATTAGAGTCATATAGAAATTTTAATTGTGCACAAT
The DNA here is from genome assembly GCA_016271365.2 of Neoceratodus forsteri. Taxonomy (NCBI): domain Eukaryota; kingdom Metazoa; phylum Chordata; order Ceratodontiformes; family Ceratodontidae; genus Neoceratodus; species Neoceratodus forsteri. Next base: position 870,578,466 of record CM028130.1, read on the forward strand.
GTTGCTTTAGAGTCTTTCATAAACAGAGCAAGGTTTTAGTAAGAAAAATGATTAAAAACACGAATTACAATAAAACCTTTGAATGTCAGTTCTAACGACGTATTAGATAATGCGGTGCTGAGGTCACTGTCATGAAATAGAGCATTTAGAGAATTTCTGCCTTAGTAATATTATTACTGATGTGCACTAAATGTGTATCCTTTCTTTATAATAATGATTTAAGATTCAGGGTGAGGAGATCGATATGCACATTGAAAACTGGTAAATACTGTGCTATAGCATACAGGTAGTCAGGGTCACTCTCTATGTAGTCACATTCTGGGGTGGGAACTGGGGTGATAACCATATGGCCAATGATGGAGTGTTCCTGGCAGTGATGAAAGTGAACGTGAATACTCAGAAACTCAGTTTCTGTACCTTTTTTGTAGCACGAACGGAGTTCCTGTACTTCTTCCCACTAACACTGGAATTTAAATTCTTAAACCAGCAGTTTAATGATAGTTTCTGGGCCTTTGACCTGAAATCTGGGTTTCCATAACAACATTTGGCTTGTACAACAATGCTATTTTCCTAGAAATACTTCAGTATCTCTGACTGAATCTACTAGTGTCGAAACAGATAGATGTGTCTTGGCACAGCTATCCTTCAGACTGAGGATCTTTATTTTGTATTTCATATTTGCCAGTGCCTGAGTTCCTGTACTTCTTATCTGCCACTTGCACCACTGGTTCCTGGGGAACAAAGCAAAAGTTTGGCATAAGAATGTCACATATCAAGGATCCATAGGAAAAAGTCTGGTGTTTTGTCACAACACTGTATTGTCCATCTCAGTTGTAGGTCACACAGACTTGAGGAAGGCACCACTTCATGAGCTGGAAAGGGCAAGTGATGGAAGTATTCATCATTTGGCTGGTGTGGCGATGGGTGTCTTCTTGGGAGGCAATCCTGGAGGCGCTCAGACTGGCTTTATCTGAACAAATTGTTGCAGAAACAGTGTCATTATTTTGTGGGTCATCAGGAAACACTAATGACTAGTCCCTAGAGTCAGATGAGTAACCACAGACTGATGCAGTTACATCAAATACATAACATCTGCAGAGATATTCATAGCCCTTTATGGCACAACAGTCTGTATGTGGGGCAACCCAGGAGTCAAGATGAGGATGAAACACCAGCAAAGGAGGCAGATTAATCCATTCTCAGTAGATGCTGCACTCTAGATGTCCCACAGTGTGGATGACTGCAAACTTATCAAAGACTGAAGAATATTTCTCAAAAACTAGAAGAGAGACTGTGAATGTAACATACATAGTGCCCCAAATACTGCAGTGGTTTGTAATGTAACAAGGTCCTTGATTTGGGTGTGGTGTAATGTAACCCAGATTTCGTACAGTGGCTAAAGAGAATGATACTGTTTTATCCATACACTTGATCGTACAAGAAAGGGAATTGCAGTGGGAGCAATACCATTTAGCCATACGTTTATCTTGGATTAAATCTGGGATCCTCCCAGATTCCAGATCCCACAAGAGATTTGTAATAGTATTGAGTGCAACTCTTAAAAACAAACAAATCTCAAGGACCAGACAGTATACATCCCTGTCTGTTGAGGTCTCTCTCTGTGGAACTAGCTGGCCCTCTAACTAAATTATTTTCCTGCTCCCTTACCAATGGTGAGGCTATCAGTGCTTGTAAAATGGCAGATGTACTGGTATACAAGAAAGGCTCAAAACAAGTAACACAAAATTACAGGTCTATAAGCCTAACTTCCATTATATGGAAACTTATGGAGGATGTTATAAAAACATTTATAGAAAGACATATTTTAGAGACAGGTCTATCTGATATTGTGCAGCATGGATTTACAAAATGTAGATCTTGCCAAATAAATGTATTTCATTTTTTTGAATCTGTAAGCAAAGCACTGGGCAATGCCCTTCCTGTTGATGTAATTTAGCTCAATTACTCCAAGGCCTTTGTCAGTGTCCCTCATAAAGAGCTAATTGATTAACTTAAAAAACTCAACATCTGTAATAACATTATCAGATGGATTCATTCCTGGTTGTCAAACAAGAAACAAAGAGTTAGGATCAGAAGCCATACATCTGATAGGTGAAACGTCACTAGTGGGGTGCCACAGAGATCTTTCCTGGGCCCCATACTCTTCAATCTCTATGTGTCATCGATGCAGATGCCTGAAAGTTCTTGGATCTGTAAGTTTGCAGATGATACAAAATTGGGAGCAATAGTTGACAACTTGACTGCTTGTAACAAACTCAAGAGTGACTTAGATACAATAGCAAATTGGGCACAAACACATAAACTATCATTTAACATCGACAAGTGTGTGGTTATGCACCTGGACCATAAAAACAATATGACAACCTATTTTTTTAAATGGAGTACCTCTTAGAGTATGTGATAAAGAGAAGGATATTGGAGTAATAATAACAAATAAGCTTTCCTTCTCTTAATATACCCAGGATATTGTAGCTAGAGGAAATAAAATGTTGAATTGCATACTGTGTAATATAAAAAGTCATGACAAATCAATCATCTTGCCTCTGTATGGTTCCCTTGTCAGGCCACAGCTGGAGTACTGTGCCCAGTATTGGGCACCCCATAAAAACAAGAATATCCATGCTCTAGAGAGGGTACAAAGAAGAGCCACACGTAGTATATCTGAAGTGTCACATCTAAATTATCAGAAGTGACTTAAAGATCTTGATCTTTTTTCCTTGAATTAAAGACGTTTAAGAGGTGACTTATGCCTAGTGTACAGAGATTTTAAAAACTGAGACTTATGGGAATGTCTGGGGCTCGAGATCAATGTAGCAAACAGAAGCCTAAGGGGACATGATATGCAGCTAAGGGGTGAATTATATAATACCACTACCAGAGGTAACTGGTTTAACCAGCGAATAGTTAATATCTGGAACTCCTTATCAGGTCATATAGTTAAAAGTCCTACAATGGATTCTTTTAAGACAAATATTGACACTCACAGGCACAACCTTCATTACCAGTAAATATGGATCAAGTTTATATGGCTACCGCTTCTGACTCATATTATTCTTATGATTCCTATGAGTGCAAAAGAATCATATGAGGAACATATGATTTCCTTGCCTATATGTTGCTCTTGAACCTCTTTATTGTTTAGAAGAACCAGTTGGTTGAGTTCGCTTCAGGTTTCATCAAATAAATGTGTAATATCATGCATGTTATACACTGTGAATCTTTCCTCTTGTGAAATACCATCTATACCATGTAGCATGCACGTTACCACATCATCGGCTAATCTGGAATTAAAAATATTATGTCTTTGAATTTTGGATAAATTGGCTCAGTTCAAAATTGACATTCCAGAACCAAATAGACCTGTAACAGTGCTTGCTATGCCTGCTACTCCTGCTGCACCCAATGCCCATTTGTGTCATTTAGGCCTGCACACCCCTTCAGTTCAGTTGTGTGATGCCCAGCTATAGGGTCCTGTGCTCATGCTTGATATGCTGCCATTAAATCTACCAACATTACAGAATGAAAATGTGACACATTGGTTGAAGCACAATGACCAAATTTGGCCATATTCCAATGTGTGAGATTTAACACCACTGGTATATGCATATATTGTACGTTGCTAATTAAAGTTCCAGGTATGGATGTTGCTGCCAGTCCCCTTTCTGGGCCAGGATCCAAAGTAAGGCATTGTAGAGGTTCATCTTTGGCTGTTGGAGTCACTGAAGCAAATGTGTGGTTAAAACAGATTTTACATATTGTAATGTTATGAAAATGTGTACAAAAGTCTTTATTGATCTTTACTGTAAGGTTCTAGAGGCCTGTATGTTGTGGGGTAACTTGGCATATACACAAAGTTTCATTGAGGCAAATACTAGTGTTGGGCCAACCTTTAACAGTTCCTTTGGCACACAGGTTACTGGAAGTTGCTGTCCATCAAGGTTATCAGTTTTTCTAGTCAGTCTGTAAAGTGGAATGTGGTGGTGCCTCCACCAGGGTACTTAAGTAGGCATCTTTTCCTTCTTGAACAGAAACATGGGTGGATGGGAGGTCAATTGTTATACCTACACACCAGGGGGAGGGGCAAGGTCAGGCAAGGGGAAGTAGGCTGGGTCATTGGGATTCATAGCATGAAGAAAGGCACGGATGTGTGCCTGGTACTCTTTGGTCTTCTGGAGCTTCTGATCATACTCCTTGCTTTGCAGGAGCTTCTGGTGCGAAGTCAAGTGGAATGACACCAGGTCTCTCGGCCACAGGTTCTGGAATGGTAGTAGTAGAATCAACTTTCCTCTGGCGTCCGTCTTTCAGGTTTTTCAAATTTTTGGATTTTCAGAAGCTGAAAAGAAAAAGAACAAAATGGTTAGGCAGACAGGTCTCCTTTCTCCAGGGGCAGAGGAAGAAGCATTTAAACAACATTTTTAGTAACTTCTGATCTCCTTTGAAGATCTTCAGTTGATTGGCATGGTACCACTTATCAAGTGGTTTCTTGCTGTCAGTGACACACACTTGGTAAACAGCAGGACTCAATTTGTTGATTATGTCAAATGGGCCTGCCCATTTACTTACAAATGCAGGAGAGGCAAATTTTAGTACCATAACTCTGTCAACTACTTGCCAGTTGACTTCTTTGACATTTCTATCAAAGTATAGCTTGGACTGCTTTTGGGCTTGACCCAAGTTGTTGGCTGCAAACAGATGGGTCTGGACAATGTTGTTTCTCAGTTGTGTGAGATAAGTATCTACTGACACTCTGTCTGCAGTGGGGGAGCTGAAATTGATCATCAGATGTTACCAGTCTTCACCTCAAAGGGTGTATGCTGGGTTGATGCAGATAGGGTAGTTCTTATTGCCATTAGGAGTAAATTTACATAGCATCAGCTTTATGTGTCTGTTAGCTGTCTCTACCTGTCCTGATGACTGAGTATGGTATGCTATGTGAAACCTTTGTCTGACTCCCAATAACTTCAAAGTTTCCTGCATTAGTTCACCTGTGAAAGTAGTCCCTTTATCAGAGTCCACCTTAAGAGGTAGGCCCCTGGTAAATACCTGTTCTACCAGGATGTTGGCAGTGGCTCATGCCATAGCAGCCTTACATGGAAAGGCCTCTACCCATTTTCAAAATAGGTCTGTGATCATAAGTGCATACTTATTGTTTCTACGGGTGCGGAGCAGTGGTCCAATGAAATCAATTTGAATTTCATTCTAAGGGCCAGAGTGCCTTTGCAGAAGGAGTTTGATGTTTTTCTTGCCTGGAATAGGGTTGTTCTGTGCACAGGTAATGCAGTTGTCCACATAATGCTGGACATCTATTGTTATGCCAGGCCACCAGCCCACAGTTTTCAATCTTTGGACTGTCTTGCTCACCCCTTGGTGTCCACTTGTAGGGGTGTTCTGTACCTGATGGATGACTTCTGATTGAAGTGGTTTGGGAATCACCCAAAGTGTTTGTTCACCTGAGTGACATAGGACCAATTTCTGATACTTTCTGTTTCCTTGGAGAGGTATTCATGCACCTCTTTTATCTCTGGATCTGCTAGTTGCAACTCAGTCACATCCAAAGGGACCACATTGGTTTTCTCGTTTGCAGCCACTGTTAGTGTTGCAATGGGAGGAGGCATGGTCTATGTCTCCCCCCTCCCCCGAGCTCCATCCTTTGCTAAAGTGTCAGCTCAGCCATTGTATTCATGAAAAGATTCAGACTTGGAGTAGGCCTTAACTTTATGAATGTACAGCCTGAAGATGAATTGCTCAGCAAGGCTGACAATGTGAACAAACAAATCCTTGTATTTGACAGGGGTACCTTCTGAAGACATGAAGTCATGGGCCTTCCAGAAAGGAAGAAATTCTGTCAAAGAATTGCACACCCACAATGAGTCAGAGAAGAGGATGGTGTCTTCTTCTCCTTTCACATTGATGATCTCCAAGGGACAGACCACAGCAGCAAGTTTTGTATACTGGGATGACTTGATAATGCACTTCCTGGACACTTCAAATCTGTCACCTGCTGGAGCCAGGACCAAGACCCCAAATCCTGCAATTTGCTCTCCCTCATGGTAGGAGGAGGATACATTTGTGAAGATGCGACTTAGGGCAGGGTCTTTCCTTCAGAGTGTTCTCTATTGCTGGGAGGAATGGGCCTGGTTCTGGTAGGGCAGGTGGCTCTAGGCCACACTCATGTGGATGTCCTTGGTGCAGGAGACCATGTGCCAAAATTGATGGCATTTTGACTGGAAGCACAGTAATGTCTTTATCCTGCAGGAGTAGAGACCAATGTGTGAGTCTGGTGTTAGACACATTGCCGTCCTTGATCCTATCTGTCAATAGGAAGTTGGTTGGGATGTGGTTAGTGTGCAGTGTAATAGGGCAAAATCCTATTATGTAGGTGAACTGTTTGACAGCTCAATAGGTTGCCAACAGATTCCTTTCGTACAAGGTATACTTCTGTTCTACCAGGGAAAACATCTGGGATGCATAGGCAACAGGCCTCAAGGTGCCATTAACGTTTTGTGCAAGGACTGATGACATACCCACTTCAGAGGTGGCAGTCTCCAAGTGGAATGGTAGGTCTGGGTTGGGATTGACCAGTGTTGGGGCACAGGCCAAAGCCTTCTTCAGAGATGTGACAGCAGTGGTGTGTTCTGGTCCCCACTGCCAGGGGATGTTCTTCTTCAGGAGCTCATACAGAGGTGCGACCTTTTGTGCAAAGTTGCAAATGAAGTCCCTGGAGTAGTTGACCATACCCAGGAAACATCTCAGAGTAGCCACACTGGTTGGCAATGGCAAATCTTGAAGGCCCTGGACCTTGTTCAAGGTGGGGCTCCTGCCCTCTCCGGTCATGCGTAAGCCCAGAAAGGTGACTTCTGGCTGACATAACTGTACCTTTGCAAGATTTAATTTGAGGCCTGCCCTCTGCAGAAGGGTGAGGAGCTCATCTAGGAGCTCCGGGTGTTTTTCTAAGCCAGTTGTGGCCATAAGAAGATCATCCACATATTGTAGGATTTTTTTTTCTAGATTTTTATTAGTAAAAAAAAGGCATGTATAAAATCAACAGTTCATTACATACAAATCTTTAAAAACAGACAAGAACCTAAAATACAATTATCATTACTCAGTAACACCCTTATATGCTACTTATCCAGCATGAAAATCTTATGTGCAAATTTAGCTAATGCATAATAAATAACTTGTTTATCTGAGTACAACAGTTTCCCCACTTTATCCTCTGTTGCATCATGAACATTAATAAAGGGTAAAATATATTTACTTCTTTCCAGTGTCAATAGAGGGCAATACAACAATAAATGAATGACTGTTTTTCTTTCATTAGTATCACATTTACAAAAGTCATTGTCATTAGTTCCAGTCCAAAAACTATTCCATCCCTTCTGTTTATTTATAAATCCCAGCCTCAGACGGATTAAATTCCTATCATTTCTATTTTCTACCACTTTCAGATAATACGCTGTTTTCTCGTATATTTTTCTCTTTCTTATAAATTCTCATGCTAGGCAAAAACTCTATTTTTTCCATATCTTTCTGGAAATAAACATCCGTTATTCTTTGCCTGATATCTTTGACATATCCAGTTACTAATTCCTTCTGTTCTTGGTGCCATATAGGCATCATACCCAGGTGTCTCAGCCTATAATTAAGATGACTGAACCAAGAATACTTGAGATCCAATCTTTTAGTTTCTTCCCAACATTGCCTCGGCAATCTCGTGTTTTCCATGTGTGTTATCTTTTCCCAATAACTCAACATTCTATAAAGAATCAGTTGTTCCAAACTAACCATCCCAGTTTCCAACCTGAGTATTGCAGTTGGGGTAGCCCTTGGTAATCCCAGTGTGAGTCTAATAAAAAAATGTTGTACCCTCTCTACGTTCTTTACATTAGCTGAAGGACCCCATACTTCACTACAGTACAAAGTCTGGCTATTTATTTTGGCTTCAAAAACCCTTCTCATAACTGTGAAGGAATTACCCCCAAAGCAATTTGCAAATCTATTTATAGCCTTTACAGAGTCTATCCCTGCTCCTTTAATTTTCTCCATATGATTTTTCCATGTTCCATTATAACTAAATGTTACTCCCAAGTAAGTAAAGCTTGTTACTTGTTCAATCTCAAAGTTGATAACAAGCCATTTCTTAATTTTTGCCTTCCCTTCCCCCATAATCATCACTTTACTCTTCATTACATTTAACTTTAATTGTAAAACACCAGATGTTCAACTGTGCTATTTAAAGCTCTTTTTAGTCCAATCATTGTTCTAGATAAAAGAACAATGTCATCCACGTACAATAAAACTTGTATCACTTGATTGTTTATCTGTGGACTAAGCGTATCAGTCTTTTTTAACTTCTTTACCAGGGTATCAATATATATAGCAAACAGTAGTGGGGCCAGCAAACAACCTTGTTTTACACCCCCGGTTATACACATTTTATCTGTCAGTAACCCAGATCTTGTTGCCCTAATCCTCACTGAGGTATCCACATGTAACATCCTCAATATTGAAAGTAACCTACCTTCAATATTAAGATCTTCTAGTATTTCCCATAGGATCTTTCTATTAATATTATCAGAAGCCACATGGATGTCAAGGAAGGCCATATATAAATGTCCTTTATGATGCTCAACATATTTTTGATTCAGATAATTTAATACAAATATCTGATCTACTGTACTGTAAGTTTTTCTAAACCTGGCCTGACATACTGACAGGATCTTCTGTTCTACTGTCCAAGATTCTAGAATCTGCAAGATAATTCTTGTATACAGCTTCATAGAAACGCATAATAATGTGATTGGTCTATAACACGCAGGATTTGTTCTGTCCCCTTTCTTAAATAAGGGAACAATTAAACCTTCACTCCAACTGTTTGGCTGTTATTTGTATGTGTAAACAATGGGGACAAAATTTTTGCCCACCACTCCGGGTTTGCTTTAAATACTTCTGCCAGTATGCCATCTGGCCCAGGCTCTTTATTATTTTTTTGTTCATTTATTGCCCAGACCACTTCTTTTTCTATGACCATTGTCCAAGGCTCTATCTCTCTATCCATACTATTGCACTCCTTTTCCTTACAAGGCTCTATCTCTCTATCCATACTATTACCCTCCTTCCTTCCTTCCTTTTAATTCACTTCCAAATAAATTATTATAGTACATATACCATACCTGTGGCATAATTATCCCATCTATATTTAGATCTCTATTATCTGTACCATAAGCTACCAGATTCCAGAACATCTTACAGTCCTTACTTCTGATAGCCTCCTGTAAACTGCTCCACAGCCCTTTTTTTGAACTGATCCTTTTTCCTTGTTAACAGTCTCTTATATTCTTTCCTAAGTCTTAAGTAGGCTTTAACCCCACATTAAGGAATCCTTTACTACACCTTCCTGCTTTTATTACTAATGTTTTATATTTCCTACACTCTTTGTCATACCATCCTTTATTTATACCTGTCCCTTGGAGCTGTCTCTCCCTAACCTCTTTACCTAAGGACTCAATTATGATCTCAAAAATACCCTCCAAAATATGTATCTAGTCTCTATTATCTTTTTAAATTTCCATATTGATAATTTGTCCTACCTTTTCTTTAATCATAGTATTATTGAACAGTAACTCATTTATCTTCATTTGGCTAACAGGATCCCACTTTATTTTTTTCTTATTCATTACAATCATATGCTTATTTGCATCATCAGGATTTTCCCTTAAAGCACAATATTGTCCTTCCTGTCCTGTCTCCATAGATATGACTATTGGAAAATGGTCACTTTCCCAATTTTCCAAACCCATAAATCTTTTGACATTATTAAATGACCACACGTCAACAAGGGCGATGTCAATGACTAAGCCACCATTTTTTAGTGGAACGGTATAATTACCCTCATAATCCCCCTTTGTCCTCCCATTCAATATTCATAATCCATTATTTGCAGCCATATTGAGCAGTTTCTTTCCTCTAAGAGTCAATTTCTTATCCTTTGAAGCTCTAATTGGGATGGATAATAGATCATCAATTCCCCATTTACTTGTATAAACTTCTACCTTATCTGACAGTCTCGCATTGACATCGCCCATTACCCAAATAGGAATGGAGCCATATTCTTCCATTGCCTGCTCAATAAGATGTGTCAATTCTAGGAATACCCATTTTTCCACATCCCCATTAACTCTTGGTGGAATATATATATTTACACAAATTAAAGAGGGGTTTCCTGTACTGCCCAGTATACTTCCCATAATATAATTACTATTTCCTTCTATCTTCTCTGTATTTCTAAAAACTTCTGTTGAAATTAATGTAACTAAACCCCCACTTGCATGTCCATGCCTAGTTGATCTTATAGCCGGGGTGAAATGTACAACAAAACCTTTCAGTATATTTGCCTCTATTCTTTCTAACCATGTTTCCTGTAACATCACTACCTGATACTCCCATATCTCCTGAAGCCATTGAGTATCCTGTAATTTCCCCTCAAGGCCAGCTACATTCCAACTCAAAATATTTATTTCCCTTTTATTGTGATTTTCCTTTTTTATACCTAGGTCAAAACTTTCTCTCTTTCATGCTGAGGAATCCAAGTCTATCAGGGGAGTAATACTATTCCATCTTCCTTCTAACTCATCACTATATTTCCCAGCTTTATTCCTTTTTTTAAGGTTTGCCTCTTGAATTGGGGAAGAAGTTGCTGGAGCCAGTAATGAACTAGTATCTAAAATAACACTTGTATTAATCTTGGTGCCCTTACGCTTACGCCCCCTAATATAAGTCTTTAACTCTAACTCCCCTTCCATCTCACTACCAAATGAATGTACGGTAACCATGGGCTGTAGATATTCAGTTATTCTTTGTTGCTTCTACTTAGCATTATGAATATCTACTTCCACTCCTATATGTTTTCCCCTTTTTCTTTGATTCATGTAAGTCTTTTTCGTTAATCTTTCATTCTCCTAATCCTACTACTGTATCATTCAGGTTAACACCCATTTTCTTGAAATTCTCTTTTTGACTTAAATGTTTTGTCCTAATTTCTGGCCTTTTAAGTGTGATACACACCCAACTTTTCTCTTCTCCTGTTAAATATCTGTATGCTGTTAACAAATCTGTCCATTCGAAAGCATTTCCCAGAACCCCCTTATAGAGGTTATATGCTGTCAGTTTTAACATAAAAGGGGACTCATTCCTGACTTTAGGCATTCCTTTGATGAAAGCTGTGGGAAGTAATTTTCCCTGTTTTATTAATCTTTCTTTTTTGTCCAGTTTAAGTTGGTTATCCCCCACCTTTACCCACGACTCAGTGTCTTTTCCCCCTACAGCTATAGTATTGCATACTTTTTTCATTTTCTCCACCAAGGGGCTTTTACTAACTTGTCCTTTTCCAGCTTCTATTAACTCCTCCAGGTTCTGCCCAACTTTCTGTCCTAGCCCCTGGTCATGTTTACAGTTCTGAACTTTCCTGTTTTGTCCTTGTTACCATTACACTTTAACTTTCTGATCCTATTTCTATCTTTCTGGCATTTCTCTTCTTCTTTACACTCTTTATATCCTATATCCTCTGTAATTTGCTTAATTTCATGTTTTCATGTCATCCCATCTTTCATTTATTATTTGTTTTTTGTTTTTTTGCTTCTTTTTTACTTTTCTTCCCCTTCCTTAACTCTTGTCCTTGGGGCATCCTTTCCAACACCCCCTTTATCAAATCATTTGTCTGACCTATTTCCCTTTTAATTTCTGCCAATCCCATTATAATTAAATTCTGATTCAGGAAAGATTCTACTACTGAGGGTAATTGAGATTTATCAGCATTCAAGGATCCCCCTTTCCCACCTTTTACTCCAACCCTTTCATCAGGCATTTTCCCCTCCTCCTGATCCTTTGTCTGCCATAAGTGTGAGACCTTTGGGGGAGCCTCAGATGGAAGGTCCACACTCAGGAGGCAGTATGGCACAGTGGGTTAAGAGTCTGAGCTGCAAATCTGGAGACCTGGGTTTGAATCCCACAGCCCCCTAGGTGCATACTGTGTGACCCTGAGCAAGTCACTTAACTTCCTCATGCTCCCAGGTTGCACCTGCAAACAAGCTTTCAGCTTAGTGTGTCTCACCTGGTAAAATAATTGGTAAAAAAAAAAAAGATGTTGTATATATGGAGAAATAAAATTCTCAAAAGCGAACAAAAAAGACCCATATTCCCTATGATGTATTCCTTCTCCTTGTACTAATGTCAGGGGAGTAGCATTAACCACATTTACCTGATTGCAAACTGGATTCTGAGTAGCTGGTTCTCCCTTATCCTTGACATGTAGAGGTAATTTTTCCTGCCTAAATTCCTTCACTCTCTCTTTATTACTAGAATGAATAGCCTTCTGTGGGGATTCAAACAAAAACTTTCTGTTTAATTTTTTCCCATTGTTATCACCCCATTTCTGTGTTTTTCCCACTATTGAACCCTCTAGTACTTTAATTTGGGCCAATAAAGAATTACTAAATTGTTCCTCATTATCTTTTGCACCAGATTGCTCTAAATTAGAGACAGTCCTCTCTAAGGCAGATGCATGTTCCTTGATTTTCTCTTGGCCAAACAGGATAAAATAGTTTGTGATGACCCCATTTCTTTTTTTTTCCCCTTATTCAATTTCTGCTGGTTTCTAGTCATTATCCTTTTAGTAACCATTATGTCTTTGTGATACATGTTAATTTAACAAGCCCACACCAATGAATTGGTAATATTCAGACACTGATTTTTGTAACCCTTTTCCTTTTCCTTCAACAGAGTCCTAGGTTACCCAAAAGCTAAAAACAAAAAAGAAAAACCTATTAACTGCTGGTTTCAATGTCAACAGTCAGAGACTATCAAAAGGATGCTAATTGGTAGACTGTGACCATTCCAGAAGCATTAGAACCAGAGGCAAAACTTTAAAAACCCTCTGTTAATTTCCCCAAATAACAACTGCTTTTCATGGTTCAGAAATATCTGTAATACTTGCTAAATATAATTGTCGCTGCCAGTAAACAGATTAAATATATCACACACTAGGCAAAATGTCAAACAAACAGTTAAAAATGTTCTGACTGAATGGCGCCATACATTTCACGCCTGCTACTACTGTGCTTGCGCAGCAGCACTCCAGTTTTAAACACAGTTCTGTCCCCCTGCTAGCTGACATTCTGCTCCAGTAGCCATCCCCTCTCAGCTGTTCACTATCAGCTCAGACACCAGAATAAACAAGGGGCAATGGCACAGTTCAGAGTTTGTAAATTAGGCAGCTTACATGTAACTGAAGAAACGCTGGCTGGTATGCTTTCAGCTGCAGTACCAAAGTGAGTTTTAAACAAAGTTCTGCCTCTTCTTGCTAGCTGATGTTCTGCTCTGGTAGCTACCCCCTCTCAGCTGTTCACTATCAGCTCAGACACCAGAATAAACAAGGAGCAATGGCACAGTTCAGAGTTTGTAAATTAGGCAGCTTACATGTAACTGAAGAAATGCTGGCTGGTATGTTGTAGGAGTCATTCAGGTATGGAGAAGCCATGGATGGCATCTTTCATGTGGATGTGGAACAGTGAGGGACTGTGGTGGAATCCCTCTGGGAGACAGTTCCATGTGTACTGTCATCCTTCAAATGTGAAGGCAAATCTGTATTGGCTCTCAGGGGCCAATGGTAGTGACCAGAATCCATTGGAAATGTCCAAGGTGCTGAACCACTGGTGTTCAGGCTTTAGAAGTTTGAGCACATTTGGGGCCAAAGCCATGGTTGGTGCACAACTAGGAGTGACTTGGTTAAGTCTGCAGTAGCCAATGGTGAGCCTCCAACTATTGTTGGGTTTCTTTACAGGCCAGATGGGAGAACTGACTGTGGATATACAAGGCCTAATGACCCCTTGTTTTAGAAGGGAGTCAATGGTGGCCCCTCAGAGAGGGTATTGCCTCTACTGGGAATAAGTACTGCCTCTGGCATGGTGGGTCATTGCCAGTGACTTGGATGAGGGGGTGCATACTTCCACAATCATGTTTGTGTTTTGCAAAGGCTTTACTGTGCCTTTCCAGGATAGGCCTGAGTTGAGGATATAGCTCATGGTGTTACAGCATGAGGATGTCGTCATACACCTTAGCATTGATCTTTACAGCTGCTACCACATGTGAGGCAGAGATGAGAAGCATTTGGCCACATCCTGGGATCTGGAGTAATAGTCTGTTGTCTAAATCCAAGGCACATCCATGATGTGCCAGGAAGTCAATTCCCAAGATACTCTGGTGATGACGTAAGACCATAAGGTCAAAACAGTGTTGCACCTCCAAGGTACCAGTGGTAACTGATATGGGTTTGGACCTGTAGGCTGTGACTACTGTCCTCTCAAAGGTCTGGACAGAAGTGGCCCTCCCTGAAGACCACTGAAATAGCTGTGGGTCTTCTAGAGGCAGCACTGGGAGAGCAGCACCTGCATCTAGAAGTAGTTCAAACCGATGGCCCCCAACCAGTGATTCTATACATGGGTGGCCAGATTCATCCATCACCAGGGCGGTGAGGATGCATACTGAGGCCTGACACTGTCAGTCCAATCCATCTGGCTCCGATGAGGGATGGGGGTCCACTATTCAGAGCATCTCAGTTCATTCATGGTACAGACACTTTTTTGTTTATGTTTTTTACAGGCTCTTCCTCCTGGTATGGAGATGCTAAGAGGATAGCTGCAATAGGTTTCTGTGGGAGAGTGATTGAATGTGATTTAACTTTGGTCTGAAACTCCTGGAGTTGATTGTTTTCTTCCAGCAACTCCTTGTAGGAAGGGCCAGACCACTGTTTTTGTCCATCATTCCCCTCCTCTTTCTGCTATTGCCTGTAGTACTGCTGCCGCTCCTTGCTTTGGCTCTTACTGTTTCCTCCTTTGGTTTGATAGGAGGTTTGCTGGACATCCTTTTGTTTGCCTTCCACCACATATTGTGTGGATGGCTCGGTGCTACTCTGCACCACTGCCACCTTGGCCTTGGAGCCTAAGGCCTGGTCATGCACATAGATCTGATAAGCATGCTCCACCCTTTCCATGATTTCAGTGAAAAGGTCCATCCTCGGGAAGACTGAGGCCTCAACCTTCTCTCAGAGAGCTGGCAACATGTTTCTTAAAAATGGATTTTTGTACTCAAGTGAGTCACGTGATGCATTCTCATTGGCCAACCCTTTTCCAGTATGATAGGCCATCCATAAGTCACTATCATACTGTGCTGGGATTTCCTTGTCAAATTGCTTCATAGCATGAGCCATCATTACGCCAGCCATATTGGGACTGTGCACTGCCAGGAGGCTGGCGGTGACTTCCTTGAACCCAGCCGTGGCATCCTCACGTACCACTTCCAGTAGATTGGCCCACAGTGTAGGCCCAACTGTCTGTTTCAAAACCTGCACTCTATGCTCAGCCAGGAGGCTGAGCATTTCACATGATTTCGAACTTTCTCTATATGGCAACTCAAATTGTTGCCAGAGGCCATTCAGCCTATCTTGTCCATGATGTTTTAGATGGCTTCTGCGGACTGCAATGCATTTGGGGTGTGTTCTGGTTACGCTGCGATGGACTTGACCACCGCCTTGACCACAGCAGTGGCCACGCCCTAAATGGGGGTATTTTGACCCACCTCATCCTTCAACAAGTCGATTATGATTTGGCAGATCCACAGAGAATGGGCCTCAGCCAAGTCTACCTTTGTAACCACTTGTTCAACCAAGACCTTAACCTCGGATTTGTCGGACTTACTCAAGACAACAACTGGGGGTGGGTGAGGCCTTGTCCCTCCAGCATCCCAGGGTTTGCCATCTTGGAAATCTCTGTCATCACCTTCAGCATCCATCAATGAAGCAAGGTCGACAGGCAGGGCATACGGTAAAACTTTCACATGATCTTTCAGGATTGCCAATTGCTGATGTAATTTTGCCAGTTTTCTTCTACACATAGAATGATCTGTTCTACCTTCATGCTGTTCCTTGCTAACATGATTTTGCAAAACCCTATACACGGTGCACACTTCACAATTTTCCCTCATCTCCCTGTCCAATGCATTCTGACACTTACCCATTTCCACCAACAACTCCTCATTCACATCTCTCAAGGCACCGTTTGCATCAGTTAACACATCATTCAACTGCAGTGCCTGCTTCTTATCCTGTTGTGACCTTTCACAATCCTCTCTCAACCTAGCAATTTCTCTGTCCTTCTCTAGTAAAGTACTATGCATCTCCATTTGTTTTACATTCCTGAAACTTACAATCTCCTGTTCCTATTCTCTGTGTTGTTCACCCACTTCTCAGGACTTGGAACCCAGCTCCTCTTTCAAAGCCAGAACTTCCACTTCAACTACCTGTAGGGCAGTGTATAGGGTGGCAACCATAACCCCTTTCTGGTCATGTTTCTTGACCATAGATTTGGTCTCTGAGTACAGCAAACAGACATGCTGTATCGGGTGGGCATGAGCCCCATCCTCCATGGGAGGCTAAAAAGTTTGAGATTTCTAACTTAAGTTCAGTGCTGATGGCCATAGTGAAAGTTCCACCTCTTTCTTGCACTAGCCATGGAGCCCAAAGCATACCGGTCAACTTTGCACTCTCCTTCCAGGCAGTTACACTGCTGGGCTATGGAGTCCTTCAGGTGGGTCCACTTTAAAACATGGGGCATAGGTTTGAAACACCATTGTTTATCCCATCACGTTCAAGTGCAGAGAGCCTGAAAGTTTGTCCATATTTATTGAACAGGAGGGTGCAGATTCGAAACCCTGCATTTTCCCCTTTTTCTACCATTCACCAAATTCTCTAACACCTGCTTTTTTCAACTGGTGTAGTTTTAACCAATCGGGTCCCAGCCACAGTCTCCAATTTGTAGAGTTGAAAGGTTCTAACCTGATGGTAAAACATCACGCAGGGGGCAGATGCGCAGAATAAAGGTTTATTACCCTGAAAATATACAGAGGACAGTCTAAGTAATTGATCTTACCAACTGGGAATCCTGAATAACCATAACCCTGGTGTAGAGGCAGCTAACTCAAAGGGCTGAGCTGTGTACATGATGTTATATATAGCTGATAAGAAAGTCCTGTTACCAAAGCAACATGTTCACATGCATAATAGAATTCTTGTGTATGGCTTCCCATTGGTGAATACATTGGGCGCCTCACACCCAAGGCTGTGGGATGTTGCACTTGCACAGGATACATTATTATGCTGACTATCTAACTTCATAAAACAATAGAATGATTCTTGTATTATTACTGATCATAGCATCATGACTTCGTACCATAGGTGGCATGCTAAGACCATAAATATATTAGACTGATACTATCACAGAAAAATAACAATTGTCAACAGGTGGCATAGTAAGGCCACAAATGTATTATTTGGGTAAACTGTACTACAGTAATTCTGTCAGTACATCCTAGCTACATTAGTAAACATTATTATCCCTTCTCTCTGTTATGATAGGAAAAGGTAGTCCATATTAGGGATGGCAGGTCTGGCAGGTCTACAAGACCCAAAGTTAGAATTTCTGTACAGGGCAATACTCTTTAGGTGAGAGCTGGCCTTCTAGATAGAGCCACACAGCTGCTGCCAGAATCCCCACCCACTGGGGGAATACTCTGTGAGGGTCCCCTGAGGGGAGTTTGAATGCTGTTTGGCCTCATAAATCTACATTTGTCACTGGAAGCAGAGGCCAGATAAGTTAATTCAGCCCCTGTGGATCTCTTTACTGCCTTAAAACCTTCCATGCACTTCAGCAGGGGAAGATGAAGGAGGGGTATTGCTGAGGAAAATGACGGGGAAAAGGTAGGGTTGGGGGGTACTAGGACACCTCAGAGTGCCTTCAAGTACCAGGACACCTCAGAGTGCCTTCTAAGAAGTTCAAGGCTGACAGGGAGTCATTTATGGGCCTCAGGGGGTGGCAGATTGCCTAGGACCTTCTCCCACAAAACCCACCTCTTAATTCAAATATATGGGGTAGAATGTGCCAAAGTGGTGATTGCTAGATGTTAGTCTCTTTCTATTGCCTATGAAGCCTGCAAACAAGAGGGGGTCCTGTAAAGTAGTAAGACATGTGCTGGTTGTTCTCAGAACTGCTTTTCTTGTGAAAAAATGCACTTGTCAAGAGGCAGAGGAACATTCTAGAGGAAGAGTGGTAATAACCAGAGAGGCTGTCTCATAAGCATGTGCACAATCGCACAGTCATAAGAAGAGCAGCTGTTCAAGTTCTGGGAGGCAGAACCAACTCTTTTAATGGAGAGAGCAAAACTTAACTTACCCCTACTCTGGTTGTCCTACTTGGATTATTTCTGGGTTCCCCATATTTTAGTGATGTCAATTCCAGGTTAGATGCTGCATTCCCTGTATACCACAAATCCCAGAGTAAGCTATATCCTGTTGCCTGCCATAGTACAATGCAGCCTAGGGTAACAGGATTAGTATAGTAAGGAAGGGGATAAACATGCAGCATTTGGGGGGAGCAGGGCCTGCAAGGGAGCATAGGGCCTCAACCATGAAACTTGACCATGGTCTATAGATGTTACATTGGTGCCCATACTCCTGGGGGTCAAGGATCAATCCACCAGTGGCACCCACATTAGAAAATGCATACTTATCATGCTAACATCTGCAGTAAGAGTGATAGAATGTCACTAGGTCTCAACTTGCTAAAGGATATAGTGTACAGTATGTCAGATTAAAGAACTCCTAGTCAGTTTGTTCAGCTGATTGCAGCACAATGATGTTGGTCATGACCGCAATGCAGGAAAAGTCAAAGTGTTTGCATCAGCCCTGGGATGAACCGAAGTGCAGACAAGGGTGAAGAGAGAGCTACCTCTAGGCTTCAGGAACAACACATACAAACAGGTTGAGATTTAAATAACATAGAAGTTCCTGTGCCCTAGCTCACCCCTTATTCCCCTGGAAAGTACTTACTGCTGCAAAGCACAGAGCAGTTGATTTGTTTCTGGTCATGGAGATGCTGAAGAACTGGGAGATGCAACTGGGTCAGTAGACTTCAGTGGTCACTTCAGTGGCTTTCTTCCACCCTGCAGGAGACGGAGGTGGGTAGAGGGATTACTGCAATCACAATGGAGGCTCAGGATGGTAAATGATATGATGGGGGCCTGGGGTTCAGTAGTGCCCTGGGTGGCTTGTGAAAACAGTAGATAGTCAAAGGTCACCAATTTAAGATTGGGTGCTGACATCTGTTAGACTGGCCAAATGAGGTCCTACCTATTCTTAGCGAGTAGATCAGCAATCTTGTCTTTCCCATCATGTGAGTCCCTGCTCTGGCTGTGGCTACTGGACCAAAGTCACTACTGTGAGACCTCCTGCTGAGATTGGCTGCAGTTCTGATGCCTCCTTTTACTCTTAGGAGATAACATCCACAACCCATCTCCTACATGGACCAGTGATGAGGACTTGGATGCTTCAGAGCAGCTGGTGGACACTTCCATTGGGACTACTGCCTGTGCAGGCCCTTGTTAAGCTTGCTGAGAGACAACTCACAGAGAGAGGACTTTGGGCCAATGTTTTTGAATGTACTTTATAGCCACCTCTGGGATGTTAAAAGTAAGGGGTACACCACTGTGTGTGAAATGGAGTATAGCTGGGTATGAGGGTGAAATGTACCCCAGCATGATGAAAGGCCTAACAGGCTTCAGTATGCACTCTGCATCTTGTGGTAAGCTCTTTTGAATAGTTCATACTAAAGTTCATACTAAGGTAGAAATAGGAACATGAAGGTCAAAAGCCCATTTGTGTTCCTTCCTTATTTGTAATACCTTAACCTGGCTCCACAGAGGACATATTTATCTAATCTGCTTTTGAACACACTCTTGGTTCCAGCCATTATTATGTCTAATGGTAATGAGTTCCACAGGTTTACCACTTTGACAGTATATGAATATTTTCTAGCATTTGTTCTAAACCTCTTCGCTTAATTTGTAGTGGATGTCCCCTGGTTTCTATGTTATTATCTTTAAAAGTTATATCCAGATCACACATTAATCTGGAATCTTGGAGAACAACATACAAAAAGAGAATATCCCCACATACTCTACGTAATTCCAATGACATAAGTTTTAATGAATGTAATTTATCAGGATAGGTTACATTGCTGTAGCCATCCACAATTTTTGTAAAGTGACACAGAACTTGCTCCAGTTTATTTCTTTCTGAGATGTTGTAAGGATTCCAAATCTGAGATGAGTATTCCAGGTGGGATCTGTTGTATGCCCTGTATAGGGGGATTAGAACACTGCTAGATCGTGACACAATATTTTTCTTTATAGACCACATTACCCTGTTAACCCTGTTTGTAGCTTCCCTAACTTGTTTTTGTGTACTTGGATTATTACCTATGTATATACCCAGGTCCTTTTCACCATTGGTTTTATTGAGTGGAGTATTGCCCAACAAATTGTTTTGTTTGTTGTTAAGTTTTCCCAGGTGACGCACTTTACACTTATCTATATTGAGTTTCATGCCCCATTTCTGGGTCCAAAGGGAGATACTGTTCAGATCGTACTGAAGTCTGCCTACTTCAATGTTAGTGTTACAGGGGCCTCCTAACTTTATATCACCTACATATTTTATAGCCACACCCTGCAGGTTTTGTGTTATATCTGAAGTAAAGACATTAAACAGTACCGGGCCCAGGACAGAGCCCTGAGGCACTCCACTAGTAACGGACACCTCCTCGGACACACGCCCATTAACTGTGACACATTGTCTCTTCTCAAACAACCAGTCTGCAACTCAGTTAACAATAAGTGCAGAGATACCAATCTTTGTCATTTTATCTATTACTGCCCAGTGTGGCACACAGTCGAAAGCTTTTGAGAAGTCCAAATACACTACATCACACGGTATACTACTGTCCAGATATGCACTGATTTTCTCATAGAAAACAAGTAAGTTGGATGTACAACCTCTACCCTTTACAAAGCCGTATTGATCATGCTCAATGTCACTTATTTAGTTTGATATTCTATCTTTAATGATACTCTCCATCACCTTTCCTAACACACTGGTAAGACTGATTGGTCGATAATTCTGCATGAGTTCCCGTTCCCCCTTTTTGAAGATTTGGACAATGTGAGCTAGCTTCCAGTCAGTTGGTGCTTTACAATGCATAAGCGATTGATTAAACAAAAGCTTGAGTGGATATGTAATGTATTTAGACATCAGTTGCAGGATCCCTGCAGATATTCTATCCGGTCCTGGGGATGACTACATTTAAAAAAAAAATTATTTTTTGATCTTTTTCCATTTCAGTAATTTCCTGATTTTGATTTTTGTGGGTATTATTTATATGCATTGTTCAAGAGTTGTCATGGCCCTTATTATAGACACTACAGTAATATTTAATAAAAACTTCAGCCATCTGTTTATTCTCAGTGATAAAGCCATTTTCACCCATTATTGGTCCAATCTCATTCTGGGAGTTTTTTAAGGAGTTAATATAAGAGTAAAATTGTTTTGTGTTAGACTTGTTTGCTTCAGTGGCAAGCTTTGTCTCGATATTCTTCTTCGCTTGTTGGATTTTTGATTTACATAATTTTTGTGTATGCTTAAATGTCTCATATATTCTGATACTACCAGTTTTTAGGTATTTTTTATATAATCTGGACTTTTTCTCAGTTAGTTTCCTGATGTTATAATTCAACCAGTGAGGTATTTTATACTTTGCAGATTTTTTTATTTGAGGGGATAATATCTGATGCCACCTTCAGCATTGTATCTTTTGAGACCCCAGATATCGTCAACTGATTTGTCTTTTAACAGGTCATCCCATGGAATTTCCTTTAGATCTTTTTCAATACCATTTTTGTCTGCTTTCTTTACCATGAATATTGATGTGCAACTATTTCTGGGTATATGTGTATAATCTATAGTGTACCAGATGGTATCATGATCACTATTTGCTAATGGGGAGTCAACATTACAATCTTTTATAACAATATTGGATGTGGCCAACACAAGATCCAAAACTTCCTGTCCTCTGGTTGGTTCCTGAACATACTGTGCGAGGTTAAGTTCACTACATGTGTTGATAAACAAGGAACCCAAGTTTGATTTAGAAGTAACAGTTTTCCAATCTAGTCTTGCAATGTTGAAATTGCCCATAATGAACAAATCACCCTTTGTTTCAGCCTTAGCAATCTCAGACATAATTTGTTGTGTTATCTCCATTGTACTATCAGGGGGACAATATATGCATCCAAAGACCACAGATTTGGTTACGCCACCTTGAAGTTTTACCCTAACCGATTCATATGTTGTGTCAAATTTAATTTTTTGCTATAATCTCTACAGAGTTCAAGCTGTTTTTTTATGTAAAGTGACACTCCTCTGCCTCGTCTATTACTTCTATTATTTTCAAAATTGGTATATCCATTGACCCAGCTTTCCCATGCATCCCCATCACTCTTCTTCCATGTCTCAGTGACAGCAATTACATCCGGTGATTTCAAGGTAATAATAGCAAGGAGCTCATCCATTTTGTTGTTAAGGCTTCTTGCATTAAAGTATAATTGCTTATTCTGCTTCCAGTGCTGACATATGCTGTCTCCGCTTTTGCTAATGCCCATAAGACTGCTCTCCATAAATGGGATGTCACGTATAACAACATATGTTGGTATGCCTCCTCTTCCCATTGCCTCAAGCACCACTGCACACTCTATAGCAACCTAGGCTGGCTCTTCCCAACTGCCTACTGACTATACTCCATAGGGACCTTCACAGACTCTGTAATCCATAACCAAACCCCCTCCTCCCTTGCAGCTCTACTTGTACCACAGACACCTGTCCACGGACTACGCTCGGCAAACAAATTTCTACTCACCATACCCAGGTGTCTTACTTCAAAAAGCTGTGGAGAATTTCACTGCACCACCCCAGCCACCTGGAATCTCTCCCTCCTGCCCTGAGGCAGGCTAACTCCCACCCAATTTTCAAAAAATAACTATATCACCACCTATCCCGGGACCCCTGCACATGCTTTGATCCCACTTAATGCCTCACAGCTAACCACCCTATTTCGCCCAAGACACTGCTGCACTTCTAAACAAGCTTTACTATAAAATGTCTTTATAGCCGCCACTTAGCCCAGTTTCAGTTACTTGCATGTACTAATGTCACTTTTGTCATCTCTGCATAGTTATATGTATTATCTCAAGTACTGTCTGACTTGATCTGTATTCTAACCTACCTGTACTATAAACTATGTACCTGTACTATATACTATGTATTGTATAATCTCATCTCATTTTATGTATGTATTCTTCCGGGTCGTGCCTGAAAATAGTCAACTTTGGCTAGCGCACCTAACCTAGTTAACAAAAACTAAATAAATAAATAATACTGTTAATTTTTTGTTATGATTTCTACCATGTATATCTTTTGGGAATGCGGTATTTAGAATTTTATGTTTACCCCCCCATCTAACAGTTTAAATTTCCAGTTCCCATGACTTGATTAATGTTAGCAGCCAGTTTCCTAACTCCCTGTCTGTTCAGGTGAAGCCCATCAAATGAATAGAGTTCTTTCCTGTTTAAAAAGATTGGCCAATTGTCAATCAACAGTAGCTCTCTCTCTTTACACATGTTGCCAAGCCTGGCGTTAATATTCTGGATTGTATGATTTTTCTCTATATATGCTCTTGGAATGGGCAAAATATTTGACACAGCCACTATATGACCTTGATTTTTTTTTTATATATAGTCTAGAATAGTCTTGGAAAATTGTTACCCACTGGCCCTGCCAGTCCAAAGTTGCCAGTTCTTGGGCCAGTCTGAGGATGACCTCCTTTACTTAGATTTAAAGAAAATTTGCAAGAATTGGCCTGGACCTCTCACCCTGCTTAAGTGAAGATGCTAGAGATCTGTTGGCCTGCTGTATGTCAAAGTGGGGATCCCCAGGAAGTTTCAACAAAACAGGCAGAGCATTACACAGGGATGCAATAGTGTCCCCAGTTCCACTTTCTCTGTAAAGCCAATAAAACATAAATTGTTTCACCAGCCCAGGTTTTCTTTTTTCTTGGAGGGACAACAGTTTCTATTCCTGCTCTTTGATGACCACAAGGAGCTCCTGACAGGACTCTTCAGTTTGTAGGCTCCTTTGTTTTATGCCTGTGGTCTGGGTTTCAAACCTGGCAATGCTTTGGGCATTCTGTGATGAGGTGGACTTGATGTCTTTGAGTTTGAGTAGGAGCTGGAAGAATATAGCCCCTATCCTGCTGATCTTGAAGGCTGTCACCATTATTAGGCTGGTGGCACAAGGAAGGACAGCTGTAGAGTGGGATACAGCTTCAGATGGATCTATTGGAACAATGGTAAGTCGGCTTCCACAGATTTTGGCATTGAACTGGAGATCAGAGTGTCAGCAGTCGGAGCAATGAACTATTACACAGCCCAAGACAGACTAAGATCAAGACAGAGATTTGGACTACAACACTTCCTGGTTGAAGGGAAAGGTACATTCAGAGCTTAAACCCTAGTAAGAGTGCTGTTGTTTTTATTAATACTAGTCCTTAATACTTTATACTAGGGGGAATACTGGGATGCATAGGGAGAGGCATCAACAGTAGAAAACAAGAAGCTGTTATTCCTCTGTACAGACAGCTAGTGAGACCCCATCTGGAGTACTGCATGCAATTCTGGAGACCCCATCTCTGCAAAGACAATAGACAGAGTGGAGGCTGTTCAGAGGAGGGCAACTAAAATGGTGCAGGGTCTGCACCAGAAGACATACGAGGAAAGACTAAAGCAGCTTAATATGTATACCCTTGAGAAAAGGAGGGAGAGGGAGGACATGATAGAAACTTTCAAGTATCTCAAGGGAATTAACAACATACAAGAGGGTAATATCTTTCAGAAGAAGAGATGTACAAGAACAAGGAGGCACAATTTGAAGATAGAGGGGGGACGATTCAGAGGTAATGTTAGAAAGTATTTTTTCACAGAGAGGGTTGTGGATGCATGGAACAGCCTTCCTGAGGAGGTTGTGGCATCAGGAACAGTAGGAGAATTCAAGAATGCATGGAACAGGCATATGGCAATTCTAGTGGTGGGTAGGAGGAAGTCGGCTGTTGATTAACTAGAATCTGCAGCTTATCCATCAGATAGGGAAATGGGCAGACTAGGTGGGCCAAGTGGTCCTTATCTGCCATCAAATTCTATGCTTCTATGTTTCTATGTTTCCTTAGTGAACCTAGGCTCTCCACAAAGTGCTGAACAAGCTATATTTAATATTTTAAAACATAGGATTTGGGCCATCTTGAGCAAGCACTAGGCAGATATATCACATGACCAAGCTACACTTCCAGGTCATGGCGGATAAATTTAGAGCCCTGAGCAAGTGGACAGGTAATTGTTAGTCCACACCCTGCGAGACTGCCCTAGTAGGTGGTGAGGCAGATTTGGCTAATGCTGCCTACTGCTTTGCTCCTTTTTTAAATAGTTTTGTGTGCTAAAGGCATCATTTTTGTGGGGAAGGGTTACTGAGGCATCTGGGGGCTGTAGTTCACAGCAGGGATTTGGACTATGACACTTCCTGGTTGAAGGGGAAGATACATTCAGAGCTTAAACCCTAGTAAGAGTGCTGTTGTTTTTATTAATACTAGTTCTTAGTGAACCTAGGATCTCCACAAAGTGCTGAACAAGCTATATTTATTATTTTAAAATGTAGGATTTGACCATCTTGAGCAAGCACTAGGCAGATAGGTCACATGACCAGGCTACACTTTCGGGTCATGAAGGATAAATTTAGAGCCCAGAGCAAGCAGGGAGCATGTGAAGATACATGCTAAGACACGCAGAGCACATCTGCGTGTGTCTGCAGTGTCAGCAGAGGAAGCGAGGGAAGAGGCAGAAACCTCTGACATAAATACAGACGGCACTAGGGTAACTGACTTTCTTTAAAGCATTAAGTAACATAAAGGTAGGAGGCCTTCTGAAATGGATATTGATGTAGTGAAACTGGAAGGGGGTTTGTTGGGCATAAGATGCATACAGTGAAGGACGTTTGTACAGAAGTGGTAAATGAAGCCCTTATATTCACCTGTGATTAATGTAAATTAATTAAAGAACTGCAAAGTAAACTACTGGAGGCAGAAATCCAGCTTATCACAGTGCAACAGAACATACTTTTACATGAGAGTGAAACAGGTAGACAGGATGTAGCTTGTTGCATGGAAGAGGGGGTTAAGGAAAATAAAAAGCATGTCAGAGACCAGAATGAAGAGGAACATGCATGGTTATTATCCCTCTGTACAGACAGCTGGTGAGACCCCATCTGGAGTACTGTGTGCAGTTCTGGAGACCCAATCTCCACAAAGACGTAGACAGGATGGAAGCTGTCCAGAGGAGGGCAACTAAAATGGTGCAGGGTCTGCACCGGAAGACATATGAAGAGAGATGAAAGAAGCTTAATATGTATAGCCTTGAGGAAAGGAGGGAGAGGGGGGACATGATAGAAACGTTCAAGTACCTCAAGGGAATCAACAAAGTCCAAGAGGGTAGCATCTTTCAAAAAAAGAGGTGTGCAAGAACAAAAGGGCACAATTTGAAGATAGAGGAGGGGCAGCTCAGAGGTAATTTAAGGAAGTATTTTTTCACAGAGAGGGTTGTGGATGCATGGAACGGCCTACCGGAGGAGGTTGTGGAGTCAAAATCAGTGGTGGAATTCAAGCATGCACGGGACAGTCATAAGACCATTCTAGGGGGTGGGGATAGGAAGAAGTAGGCTGCTGGTTAACTAGGATCTGCAGCTTATCCAGTAGGTAGGGGAAATGGGCAGACTGGGTGGGCCAAGCAGTCCTTATCTGCCATCAAATTCTATGTTTCTATGTTTCTAACATTGGGAGACAGAGCAAAGAAAGTATAAAAAGAGGAGAAGGAGAGCAATGGGATTCATTTTGGAAACACACAACAGTTTTAAACCACTGTTGATGCTGGATATAGACAATAGAGACAATAACATAGGTGTCACACGTGATGATATAACATACTAACATACTAAAATGCCAGCAGAATAGGCCTAACGGTCTTTTGTGTCTGCTCGTTTGGTCAGCCCCCACCCTGGGTGCTGACCTTGCTGTCCCCCTCGCCTTCTCTGGCTTCTCCCTTCCCAGTTCCGGATATTCTTGCTGCATTGGATTTTGCTTCCAGAACCCTTCCCCTGTACCTGTCCCACCCCCTCTTGAACCTCCACTGTCTCTGCCTCCACCAGCCCCTAGGCAGTGCATTCCATGGCTCCACCACCCTCTCAGTGAAGTAGCACCTCCTCCTTTCTCCCTGAATCTCCCTCCAGCTTCCACCCATGCCCTCTAGTGGCCCCTTCCTCCTTCCTTCGAAGCACCCTGACTGTTCCTCCCCTATTTACCCTCTTCATGTACCTGAAGACCTCTATCATGTCCCCCCGGTCCCTTCTCTCTTCCACTGTGTACATATTTAGCTCTTCGAGCCTCTCCTCATAGGTCCTGTCCCCCAAGCCCCAAATCATTTTGGTTGCCCTCCTCTGGACCCTCTCCAGGAGGTTAATGTCCCTCTTTAAGTGTGGCCTCCAAAACTGCATGCAGTACTCAAGGTGCAGCCTCACCAAGCAGTTATACAGAGGGAGTATCACTTCCCTCCTTCTGGAGGTGATCCCCCTAGCGATGCATCCCAGCATCCTGTTGGCCTTGGCTGCTGCCCTCCTACAAGTCTCAGAGTTGTTCCTCTTAACATCCACCACCACCCCCAGGTCCCTCTCAGCCATCGAGACTTGTAGCATTTCCCCCCCCCAGGGTGTACACTTGGCCTGGGTTTCTAGCCCTGAGGTGGAGTACCTTGCATTTCCTTGCATTGAACCCTCAGCTTCCACTTTCTAGACCATCTTTCCAGAGCCTCCAGGTCCCCTGTAGGCCACCCTCCCTCCTGCCCATCCACCACCGCCTCCCAGTTTCGAGTCATCTGCAAAGAGACTCATCTCACTCCTGATTCCTGTCCTTATGTCAGATACGTGAGGCGCTGAACAGAAGGGGCCCAATGACTGATCCTGTGGGACCCCACTAATGACCCTCCTTGGGGATGAGACTATCCCACCAACTACGACCCTCCTGTCCTGGAGCCAATTGCCTATCCATCTGATCATCTGGTTCCCCACCCCCATTTCTCCCAGCTTATCCAACAGGCCCACGTGAGGAACAGAGTCAAATGCCTTGCTGAAGTCTAGAAAGAGGACATCCACTGGTCTACCCAGGTCCAAGGCACTTGTCACCCAGTCATAGAACTCCACCAGGTTTGTCTGACACGACTTCCCCAGGATGAATCCATGCTGTCTATCGTCCAGGCACCCTGACTTATCCAGATCCCCCCCTAGCCTCTCCTTGACAATGCCCTCCATCACCTTGCCCACCACCGATGTCAGGCTGACAGGCCTGTAGTTCCCTGCCACCTCCTTGATCCCCTTGTGGATAGGCACTATAGCGCCACCTTCCAGTCTTGGGGCACCCACCCTGTCCTCAGAGAGATGGTGAAAAGCTCTGCCAGGGTTTCGCAGGATATCTGCAAGTTCCTTCAGCACTCTGGGATGTAATTTATCCGGCCCCAGTGCTTTCTCCATCTTAAGGGAGCTGAGGCTTCTCTCACCTCTCTGCTGTGATTTCCACTGTACCTCTTCCCTGCTTAGCCCTCCCCCACTTGCCAGTGATGCCTCCCTCTCCCAAACCTGCCGATCGGTAAGGGTCCCCTCCTCAGTATCTCTGTCTCCTCCCATGTATGATGCAGCACTCCATTTTCCTGGTGAAAACTGAGGTGAAGTACTCATTTAGTACCTCAGCCTGTCTCCCCAGGTCTTGTGCCCATCTCTCCTGATTTAATCCTGCTAATCTGCCCCTTCACCCTTCGTTTTTCCCCAATGTATCTAAAGAACCCTTGTTCCCACTCCTATTTCCCTGGCCAGGTTCTGCTCCTTCCTTGCCTTAGCCGCCTCACCACTCTAGTGGCCCTTCTAGCCATCAGCCTGACTTCCCCCGATCCCTTTCACTCCTTGAGCACTTGAATTGCTTATAGGCTGCTTTCTTTCCCCGCACCACCTCCTGGACCTCCCTGGTCCACCAACAGGGTTTTTGGCCCCACCGCATTTTGTCTTACTCTTGCACAGGTGCTGGTAGCATCCTGCACCCTCCTGATGATTTCCCACCTACTATCAGCGTCCATGTCTGACCCAATCCCATCCAAATGCTCCTTAAGGATCCTTCCCATTTCCTTAAAATCCGCCCCCCTGAAGTCGGTTACTTCCATCTTTGTGCAGCCTTCTACCCCTCCTAGGTCCAGGCAGAACCAGACCGTGGCATGGTCACTCCCCGCCAATGGGTCCCTTACCTTCAGGCTCCCAATCTGGTCACTGTCTGCCAGGACCACATCCAGTACCCGCGCCTCCCTGGTCGGTTCCCTCACCTGCTGAGTTAGGAACACGTCTTGAAAGACATCCAACAACCTCTGTTCCCGGTCACAGAGGATGTCATAGTCTCCCAGTCTGTTCCTGGCATATTTAGCCCCTCACCACCACCACTGTTCCTCTGCCCAGTCTGCAGTGTCTCCCAACATCTGCCACCAGACTGTCCTCCAGCTCCTCCGCCAGGCAGGGGTCTATACACCACTCCTATTTTTATTCTTTGCCCCCTTGTTATCAAGGTGACCCAAATCGCCTCCACGGTTCCCTCCGCCTCCTCTACTCCCCCTATGCCAATGCAGTTTTTGACTATCATTACTACCCCTCCTCCCCTTCCCTCCCACCTGTCCTTCCTGAACATAGTGTAACCCTCCAGATTCAGGTCCCAGTCATGTCTTGCAGTGGCCCAAGTCTCAGTGACCACTGCCACATCCACTGCTCCCTCAGTTAGCATCGCCTGGAGCTCAGGCATTTTATTGCCCAAGCTCCTGGCATTTAGCAGGACTACCTTCCACCCTTTCCTATAGTTCCATTTCCCCTGCTCATGTTCCCATGGGGATTCTGTTTTCCCCTGGTCTGCGCTTTGCCAGTTGGCCTTTTCCTGCAATCCTCCTGGTCTCCAGGGGGGTGGAGACAGAGTCCCTCCTTTATCGGCACCCCCTTGACAGCCTTTTCTCCCATCCCACCCCCCTTCACAAGTTTAAACCCCACTTTTCACCAATGAACCCCTCTATTTTCAACTTAAGGATTCCCCTCCCCTCCAAATTGAGATGTAGTCTATCTCTAGCATACAGCTCCTTATCCTCCCAGGTCTCCCCCCAGTCCCCATCAACCCATACCCTCTGGCCTCACACCACTCCCTGAGCCACTGGTTTATCTCCCTAATTTTCCTTTTGTGTTCCCCACTAGCCCTTGGCACTGGCAGGATTTCTGAGAAGGAAACTGTGCATCCTATGTCATGACAGACCCTGCAGCTCCCTGAATCTTGCCTGTATCTCTAGCTCACTATTTCCTCAATGTCATTTGTACCCAGGTGGACCAGTATGTCTGGGGAACCCCACAATCCTTGCCAGCTGATATACCTCATGCTTAGCCCTGTGCACTCGTTAGTCCAGGGAAGCATCTTGTTCTAACTGGCCAGGCTTCTCCTCCCTATCCCATTTGATACCCCTGATCATAGAATCCCCAGCAGGAGCACTCTGACCACCCTTTCCTCCATTCCCCCTTCCATGTCCCTCATCCTTTCTACAGGCCCTCCACCCAGCCAGCTCCTTGTTCCTCCCCTATCTGGGTGCCACATGCCACCCCTCCTTATTTACCATGGCCACCCCTCCCTCCAATCCTATGCCTCCTCCTCCTGAGTATCCTTCGTACCTTGCCATCCCCCTCACTGCTCGCAACTGGTCCTTCTCCCCATCTGCTAAACTAGCCTGGCTCGTCCTCCCTTCCTTCCTGTTCCATTTAGTTCCTCCTTCCTCGCCATGCTCCCCTGGCCTAAACCCTCAGCTCCCTTTACTGAATCCTCCTTGTACTTCTGGTCCTTCTCCTTTATCTTTCCTCCCAACTGGTCCTTCCTTGTGCTTTCCTCCTCTTCCCCTGCCCTCCTGCTCTGATTCACTGCTCCCCATTCTCCTGCATTCCAGGTCCCCCTGTTCTTCCTTCTATCTGGCCCTGCCTCCTGCCTCCCACTCCCACTCCCTTCCGTCTCTAACCACTCCTGTCATGGCTACATCACCCCCTCATCCTTGAGCAGAAGAAGAGAATTGAAGTGGTTACTGAGTGTAAGGTCTGATCCACCTCCCCGCCTTTCTTCCTTCTGTCCAGCCCTGGCCATCTGCCTACTTCCCTGAGAATGTTGTCCCTCCATCCCCCCTTTGTCAGGGTCCCCAGTTACCTGCCTGCTTCCTTGGTAGTGTCCTTTTGGACCCCCTCTGCCAGGGTCCCTATGTGACCCCTGAGTATTCTCCTGCACTCCTTTCCCTATGCCCCCACCTCCAGTGCTTGGTGCAACCCTGTGGGAGATTCCCAGCCCCATTCCCCAACCATACCACCCCCCTTCCCCCAGCTTTCTCCTAATCCCCGCAACCTCCTCCCTAAGCTGTGCTAGCTGGTAGCACACTGGGCAACCACCGAACTTCCAAGCCCAGTCCAGTATCATGGCTGCTCCACATCCTGTGCACCCCACCACCCTCCCAAAGATGCCGGCCCTAATGACGTGTGGTTCCATCCTCTTCCAAATAGGTTTCCTTGGGTGAGCCACCAGGTTCCCCCAGTCAAGATACCCCTACTGCCTAATTAGGTCACCCACTAATCTTAGAGACAGTCCCACTGTACACCAGTAACCCTGTTACTAGGTGCAGTACAACACATTAAACTTAAAAGGGAAATGAACAACTCCCTAAGCTCCTCTCTCCCAGCCTTTAAATACAACCCCCAGTGGCTAGAACTACATGAGCTACACCTGCAGCCTTTTCCTCCAATTGCAGGGCAGGTGTTCCCCTATAAATTCTCAGACGTCTGGGGAGGGTGGGTCCTGGGCAGACACCTGACTCGAAAGAGAGTGTATCAGCCCTGTGTCTCCCCTCCAAGCCCAGCAGCCAAAGAACCAGGCCCAAGCAAATCCCACCAAATAGGTTTTAAATCAGAAGAAATAGGCCTCTACCAGTGCAGCCTGTTACACAGTGAAACATCCACAAAATGAGCCCCACTTACAGCCACCAAATCAGTTTACAAACATCCAGCAGCCCCCAAAACAATACCCTGCTAGCCCCTTAGAAGTAAGAAAGAAAAGAACTAACCTACCAAGTAAAATCCACAAGAACCCTGTGAAAACAACAGCAGCAGCTACTGTCCTGGAACACAACTGATCCTGTCCCCTTCCAGTTCTTTCTGAGGAGACAAAGCAGCTAACACCTCAACCTGATTCAGCTCTGCCTCCAGTCAATTGGCTGAGTGAGACCTGGCCAGACCATTAACGCCCTCCCCACTATGTACTAACCTTACAGCTAATGGAGTCAGCACAAGGAATCAAAATTCAAGTCAAAGCCCCCAAAATATGTTTGCTGCCAAAGGAAACATGTCTCCAATTTAATCAGCTTCACTAACAACACATCAAAACAGGCTTGAAATTAACAGATATAGGTCTCCAATTCAAATAACCATCTCCAAGCAAATCCCACCAAAGAGGTTTTAAATCAGAAGAAATAGGCCTCTACCAGCGCAGCCTGTTACACAGTGAAACATCCACAAAATTAGCCCCACTTACAGCCACCAAATCAGTTTACAAACATCCAGCAGCCCCCAAAACAATACCCTGCTAGCCCCTTAGAAGTAAGAAAGAAAAGTACTAACCTACCAAGTAAAATCCACAAGAACCCTGTGAAAACAACAGCAGCAGCTACTGTCCTGGGAACACAACTGATCCTGTCCCCTTCCAGTTGATGTGATTACCATGCAACAGCCAGAGAGAGATGCACATTTTATTAATGACATGTTACAAGGAACTGGTACATGAGGGGGAGGAAAGCACAAGTATAATTTGGTAAATGAGTTAACCTCGGATGAGAGTATAGGCAACCTGAACAACATAGAAACTTCACCATCACATTAGAGTAGACACAATGAACAACTGAATGAAAACACTGGGGAAATTAATATGGATACCACACCATCCGGCTCAAACAATCAGTGTAGGTGATTCTATAGTAAAATACACAGATAGATATACATCAAGTGGAAAAAAGTGAATGTAACTACCAGCTATTTTTCAGGGGCCCTGATAAATGATGTTAGAAATATGCTACAGAATATAGCAAAGGAGAGGGATGGAAATGCCACGGTGATCTTGCACGTGGGGTAAATAACATCAGAAGCCAGGGTATAGCTGAAATAAAAAAGGAATACAGAAGGACTTGGGAATAGGCTAAAAAGCTCAACTGTAATGTACTATTTTCAGAAATGTTACCTGTCCCTAGAGAAAAAAATAAGATATAAATAATTGGCTACGTCTCAGCTGTAATGTACCATTTCCAGAAATGTTACCAGTCCCAACAGAAAAAATAAGATATATAAATAATTGACAACATCTATGGACTCTTCAGGAAGGAATAGGGTATATTACCCATTGGGAAGAGTTCTTTGATGAACCATCATACTTCTGCCAGGATAATCTTTATTTTAGTAAAAGGGGCAGTAGGAAACTAGGATTAACACTAAGAAGCTATGTCAATAAGGCTTTAAACTAAATATTAGGGGGAGAGAGGTTATAACCCATTAAAACTGATGGATTTAAAGGGGCCTGGAACACCTCAGGTGCAAAAAAAGAAACATAAGGCATACAGAATAACAGATATGACCTCTAAATGCAAGAAGTTTGAATAGTAATACAAAATCTGAACTGGAGGCAATGTTGATAGCTGAAAGTATTGATATTTGTATGATCATGGAAATGTGGTGGGAGAATGGAGTTGAATGGAATAAAACTGTTGATGATTACACGTCGTTTGAAAAAGATAGAATGAATACAAGAGGAGGAGGTGTAGCAATTTACATGAGAGACAGCAATAATGGAGTGTTATATAGTTTACCAGATGAGTCAGGAATGGAATCCTTATGGCTAGCTATACAGGAGTATAATGGAAAAAAGTTATATCAAGGATTATATTATAGGGCCCCCAACACAAATACAGAAATGGATGAGAAAATAGAAAATAAAATAGACGTAATGGCACATAAAGGTGACATAATAATCTCCAGTGATTTTAATCACCCTAAAATAAAATGGGGGCAAAAATAATCGTTTTGCCATAATAATAGCCAGTTCTTAGAAATGTTGAACATGACAAGCCTGAGCCAACTGGTATACAAGTCAACACGTGGGGAGAAGGTGCTAGACCTCATTATTATGAATAAGGCAGAAAAAGTCTCAAAAATTAAGATTAGGGAATGTCTGAGTAATAGTGACCACAGTATAGTGGAATTTATTATTAGAAAACAAATAGCTTACATAGTTACACAATAAAAAATTACAATAAGGCAGACTTTTATAAAATAAAACAGAAACTGAGGAAATGGGACTGGGAAAAAGAATTAGAGGGTAGAAACACATGTTGTGTGGACAGTTTTTAAAAACAAATTAAGACAGCTGGAGGATACTCACGTACCTAGTAAAAAATTGTATAACAAGGTAAAAAGCCTGCATGGTGCACCAATAGAGTGCTGAAGTTAAGTAAACAAAAGAAAGGTGCATGCCAAAATATGAAATCAATGGAAACACAAGATAGTATAGCACACTATAAGAGTGTGCTAAAACAACTCAAAAATACAATAAGAACTTAACAAAATAAAATAGAATTAATTTAGCACATTGTAAGGATAACAACAAGGGTTTGTATGCTTATGTTAATAACCTAAAGGGGGACAAGAATCAGATTAGATCACTAATAGTCAAGGTGGAAGAAATAAATAATTCCAGGGAGATGGCTGAATCATTTAATGATTATTTCGGATCAGTGTTTGAAAGTAAAGAGGGAGGATAAAGGTGTAATAACAAAAAATGATTGTCAGCAATTGGATCTCAAAATAACTGCATCAGCAGTGAAGGATTTTATTAAAACAAATTAAAAATACATAAATTCTCAGGACCTGACCAGCTTTACCCTAGGTTAATCAAAGAACTAGGCAACATTATAGCATACCTTCTGGAAAAGATATTTAACAACTCCTTTGAGACAGAGGCTATACCAAGTGACTGGAGACAAGCAGTGATAGTGCCATTGTACAAAAAGGGGAATAGGACAGAAACATCGAACTATAGGCCTATTAGCCTAACTTTGATTATTTGTAAAATTGTTGAAAGTTTCCTAAAAATAAATCTGAAGGAAAACACGTCTCTTATAGGTTTGGTTGATAGTAAACAGCATTGGTTTGAAAAACATAGAGGATGTACCACAAATAATTTGTGTTCCTATGAAAAGGTAAATAAAGCACTTAGTGGCAATATCCCTATGGACATAATTTATCTAGACTTTCAAAAAGTCTTTGACAAAGTCCCACACAACAGTTTGATAGAGAAATTGGTATACTAGGTATTGACAGTAGAACTGTGGCTTGGACTAAAAACTGGCTAAGTGAAAGATATCAGAGGGTTAGAGTGGTAGGTGAATGCTCTAAACCTATGGAGGTTACCAGTGGAGTGCCACGGGGTCAGTATTGGGACCTGTCTTGTTTTCCTTGTACATTAGTAATCTTCAGGTAAATATCAAAAATACTGTAATAAAATTTGCAGATGATATTAAACTACGGCAACCAGTCAGTACATGCAGTCAGCAACAAGACATGGTCAATGACCTTGCAGAAATCAAAGACTGGGCAGCTAGAAACAAAATGCCTTACAGTGTATAGAAATATACAAGTATGCATTTAGGGAAAATAACATATCACAGGTCTATGCATTAAATGGGAGAGTTCTGACAGCAGTAACTCATGAAAAAGATTGTGGTATCATAGCAGATAAGCTGGAATTCAAACTATACCAAACTTGGGATATAACAAAAGCAAACTTTATGATTAAAAATATTATAAGAAGCTTTATAAACAAATCTAAAAGTTGCCTGCTACCATTGTATAAAACATATGTTAGGCCCCATTTGGATTATGGATCTCAGCTGTGGAGTCCCTACAAGCAAGGAGAGATAGTAAGAATGGTGAGAGTCCAAAAGAGGTTTACTAAGATAATAGGCTCTATGAAATTGTTAAGTTATAATGAGAGACTGAATAGGTCAGGTTTGTTCTCACTGGAGCAGAGAAGAATTAGGGGTGACCTAATGATGTTGTTTAAAATGATGAAGGATCAGGATTTAATTAAGGAAATGAACATCAAGATGCAGGATAAGCCACCTGGTCTTAGGGGACATAAAAAGCAAATTAGTATGGACACAGCAAGAAAAAATAGCAAACATTTTTCATTCCTCAATAGAACAAGTAGGATTTGGAATATACTCCCTAGTAAAATTGTGGACAGTAAAAATGTAGACACTTTTAATGAAAGAGTAGATGATTGGTTAGTTAAGAATAGGACAAAGTGGACACACTGATGTGGGGAGTGGTAGTATGGGCTCTATAGCCTTCTTTCACTCTAAACCCAGTATGAATACCCAGTATGAATTAAAATGATGGATACCTAAAGATTGATGTAGAAGGGTGAGGAGAACACCAATTAGGTGACCAGCTTGGTCAAGTGCTAGCCACACCCCACTATAAAACAGCTTTTTTAAATTGATGATTTTTTTTAAATATTTTTTTAGGTATCAGCCATTTTATAAGTGCAATGAGGGCTGTATGTAGGGTAAATAGTAGCATTTTTCTCTTGTGTGTTTAAAAACACAAAGTGCAAGTGCCTCGTGCCTAACAATAGACTCAAGTTGTGCAGTTATTCATCCATAATTATACACACTCTCATGTCTTATTGCATTGGTATGGTATGGTATGGTATGGTATGGTATGGCATGGCATGATATGGTATGGCATAGCATGGCATGGCACATGGCATGGTAGGTCTGATGTGGGGAACTACACATTTCACCTGTTTGAAGGAGTGGGAGATTGAGTCTAGGGGAACCATGGTGACTAATGAGTAGAAGGGGATCCTAGCTAGTACTCCCTCACATCTGGGGAACTTTAGCAGCAAAGAGAGTACAAAGGGTGCTGTGATGCTTACTGGACCAAGGGAAGGGGCAGTAGAGAGGGCAAGGCAAGGCAAATTTTACTTCTATGGAACCCAATCCCTGAGGCTGTGGGCACCTCACATTAAAAATAAGTTAGGAAAAAACAATACAGAACACTACAGAAACATATATAAACATACACATTTTATAACAATAATTAGATCTCAGAATAAATAAAACCTCAGGTGGTCAGTGCAGGTCAAACACCTTTGTCAGGGAAGGCCGGGGGAATGCAAAGGGTGAAAGCAGCAACAAAGGGGAAGAAGACAAGGAAAACAAATGTCCAGTAACAAAGTAGGATCAGGGTCAGATGGAGGGGGTATGCTTTAATGCCAGGAGCCCAAGTAACAAACTCAGAAAGCTCCAGCCACTGATGGCAGACACTGAAGTGGACCTTGTGGCCATCACAGAAATGTGGTCTTCAGATAATGACTTGAAGATGATGGTCTCTGGGTACTCGCTGTTCAGAAGGGATAGAGGAATAAGTAGAGGGAGTGGAGCTGCCCTTTTTGTCAAGGAGGGCATCAAGGTGGCAGAATATGGCTGCAGCAGGAGTAGGAATGGGGAGGCTGAGTCAATGTGGGTACAATTTATGGCAGCCTCGGGTAAGAAAATACACTTGGGGTGATCTATAGGTCTCCAGGGCAAAGGGAGGAGAGGGACAGAGAGCTCAGGGAAGAACTTGAAAGAGGGGTAGCAAAGGAGAAAGTAGTGGTGGTAAGGTATCTGAACCTGTCGGACATCGGACAAGAGTGCCGGAAGTCAGGCCTTGCTGGATGCCTTCCAATACTCTCTACTGGTACCACTAGTTAAGGAATCCACCAGACAGACTGCAATCCTTGATGTGGTGCCCACCAACTCAGAGGCGGTGGGAACTGTGGGGTGAGGGAGCCGCTGGGGAACAGCGACCATAAATCTGTTTGGTTTGAACCGGCCCGCGGGTCTGGCAAACCACAACTGAGAGCCGAAGTCTTTGATTTTAGAAGAGCAGACTTTGACAGGCTGAGGGAGCTGGTCAGGGATAAGTTAGCTGGGGTGGATAACATATGTGGGTTGGAAGAGAGATGCAGGGCAAATAAGGGGTCCATTCTCAAGGCTTCTAAGGTATGCATAAGAACAATAACCAAACAAAACATGTTTAAGAGATTATTATGGCTCTCAGCAAGGGTCAGTGAAGTAGTGAGGGCCAAGACAAAGGCCTTCTATAAATACAAAGAAAAGTATGTGGAGGTAGAATAGGAAGATTATGTACAGAAAAAATAGGAAGTCAAGGAGGGACCTTAGGGAGACAAAAGCAGACACAGCACTGCATATTGTGGAAAGGGTCAAGAATGGAGGAAAAACAGTATTTCAGATATATTAGAGAGAAAAAAAAGGAGGGGGAATCATAAGACTGTTTAGGAAGTTGGGCAACAGAAGAGGAGGGGCCAAAGGCCACCATCCTTAATGATTACTTTGTCTCAGTTTTCACTTGAGAGGACAGCAGGTCCTTGCCAGAGAGTGCATCAAAGCAGCCACTGAGGGAGTTCTGCAGATGAGACAGCCATTATTGACTAGTGAAAGAGTCTTGAAAGGGTTGGCTGCCCTAAAGATAGATAAGGCCCTGGGACCAGATTGCTTGCAACCAAGGATACTTAGGGAATTAGCAGTGGAACTGGCTGAACCCCTAGTGGGTCTATTCAACAGCTCGGTTAGGATGGGGGAAGCTCTAAAGGATAGGAGGGCAGTGGACATAGTTCTGCTTCATAAGGGGGGGACAAGGAGCAATCAGGGAACTACAGACATATCAGTCTAACCTCTGTCATAGGAAGCCAATAGAGTCATTGGTCAAAGAGGACCCCTTAGACTACCTGGAGAGCAATGGGCTCCAGGACAGTAAACAACACAGATTTGTGGCATGAAGGTCTTGTCAGACTAATCTGATAGTTTTCTTGACTGGGTGACAAAGGAATTAGATAGGGGCCCTGCTGTGGATTTGCAGTACTTTGACTTCAGAAGACTTTTGACTCAGTACCTCACAATTGACTGCTGAAGAAGATGGAGGACCTGGGAGTGGCTAAACTCATACTAAATGGAGTGGGTAACTAGCTAAACTGGTATCAGTGGATTGTGGTCAATGGGGTTAAATCAGAAGAGAGGGAGGTTACGAGTGGGGTTCCATAGGGATCGGTTCTAGGTCTGGTCCTCTTCAACACATTCATCCATGACACTGCAGAAGGAATCTGGGGCAGGTTCTGTGTCTTCACAGATGACACAAAGTTATGTGGGAGGGTGGCTAGTGATGAGGTTATAAGGGAAATGCAGTGAGACCTACAAAAGCTAGAGGGGTGGTCAAGGCTTTGGCAGTTGAAATTCATTGCCAAAAAGTGCAAGGTAATGCACTTAGGGAACAAGAACCCCAAGATGGAGTACTGGATGGGAGGGGAGAGATTTAACACTACAGCTGAGGAACAGGATCTGGGAGTTATCATCAGCAACTCACTTAAACAACCGAGTCAGTGCAACAAGACCTAAAGCAAAGTTAATAGGACGCTGGGATGTATTGGGAGGGGTACTGATGGCAGAAGAAAAGAGGTAATACTTCCCCTCTATACATCCCTGGTGAGACCTCACCAGGAGTACTGTGCCCAGTTCTGGAGTCCTCACCTCAGAAAGGATAAGGATAGGCTGGAGGCAGTGCAGCGCAGAGTAACAGAATAATTCAGGACCAGCAGGGAAGATCCTATGCACAGTGCCTCAAGGCACTGAACATGTACACACTGGAGACCAGAAGGGAGAATTTAAATATGATTGAGACCTTCAAGTTCTTTAAAGGGATTAACAAAGTGAACTGCAGTGAACTATTTAGCCTGAACACTAACTCGCAGTTTCATGGGCATGAGTGTTCTAGAACCTTCCCTAGCATCTGGAAAACAGCTATAATCAAACCCCTATACAAATCTGGGTCCAGAAGTGATGTAGGGAACTATCACCCTATCTCATTTCTGGCACCTCTTTCCAAGATCATCAAGAAGGTTGCTCACTCACAACTAACCTCTTTTTTTCCAAGAACATAATCTGCTCACTGAAGCACATCACAACTTTGCAGTGGACACTGTGCTATGTCAAAAACAAGACTGAACAGAACAAGTTGTTTCCTATGCTGGGTG
Organism: Neoceratodus forsteri; assembly: GCA_016271365.2. NCBI lineage: Eukaryota > Metazoa > Chordata > Ceratodontiformes > Ceratodontidae > Neoceratodus > Neoceratodus forsteri. The sequence continues at coordinate 870,618,803 of CM028130.1, forward strand.
CTCCTTTTCCTCAGCTGAGCAGAACTATGGCATCACAGAAAAAGAATGTCTAGCAATGGTATTTGCCATAAAGAAATTTGACTGTTAACTTCGATACTCCTCCTATACAGCTATTGTTGATCACTCTGCCCTCAGATGATTGTTTGAAATGAAGGAGCCAGTAGGCAAGTTCGCCTGATGGATTGCCATGCTGCAATGCTATAACTGAAATTCAGTACAGGCCAGGTAGAATTCACTCCAATGCTGATGGTGTTAGACGAAAACGGTATCCCTCTGCATCATCCTCAACGAAAGAGGAATCCTGCTTACAAGCTTTTCCTTTCCATGCCACATATGTGCTTCCTGTGGACACTCCTACAGTATCTCAAGTTGCTTTGCTGCTCCCAACTGCTTCTTCAGAAAAAAGCACAAATCCTTACTTACTGCAAGCAGAAGAAGAACTTCTCACCTCCTCTACTTCTGATTTCTCCCTGGCAACTGTCAAAGTGCAACAAAGAGCAGATCCTCAATTCACAGACATAATCACTTATTTAGAGTCTGGAACTTTACCGCAACAGAAGCAGCATCATCAGGATGTATTTTTCTTTGCTTCATAATACGTCCTCAATGACAGTGTGCTTTTCCATATCTGGACCAAGGAAGACAAGGGCCATCACATGGATAGAACACATATATAGACAGTTGTGCCAGCCTGTCCAGTCAATGAAGTTCTTCTCTCCACTCATGCCTCTCCACTTTCCAGAGGTCACATGGGAATCCACAGAACTCTCAAAAAGACAAGGCTCCACTTCTTCTGGCCTCACATGAACAAGGACATTGTCTGATTTGTCAAGTCCTGCCAGCCCTGCTCCCAAAGAAAGCCTCCTGCCAGACTGACAAAGGCACACTTCATTCCAATGCCTGTAGCCACAGAACCATTTAAAAGAGTTAGCACAGACATTCATGGACCTTTACCAACATGATCTGACTCTGGCAACAAATACATCCTTGTTTTTGTGGACTACCTTAAAAAGTACTTGGAACTAATTCCACTAAAAGACATCAAAGCTACTACCATAGCAAATACCCTTCTCAACACAGTTATTTGTCATCATGGTACCCCCTTGTACCTGCATTCAGACAGAGGCACTATCTCTCAACAATTGTTTGAGAAACTTGCAAACTCCTCGACATAAAAGACTCACACAACAAGCTATCATCCGCAATGCAATGGACAAAGTGAAAGAATGATGTCTACCATTCTAAACACACTCTTCAAGTGCCTGGATGAAACTCATGACACCTGAGACCACTCTGTTCCCTTTGTTCAGTTTGCCTACAACACAAGCCCTTGTGTCGACAGTACAGAGTACACACCATTTTTCATGGTCCATAGACACCACCCAAGAACTCCTTGGATATGGATTTCTCACTGCTAGAGGTTCCAAAGTCAGCTTCTTCATACGTTATTCCTGTTCTGGAACAGCTTGAACCTGCCAGACATGTAGCAATTATCATGTTGCGACAGAGAAAATCTGTCATGCAGAAAATGTCAGCCACCAAGTCACATGAACCTTCATTTTCTGTGTGGGAGACTATCTGTATTGATCTTTTTTAGTTCCATGTGCCACAAAGAAACTGCTTCGCCCTTGGGCTGGTCTATTCTACATTGTAGAAAAGCTTTCTCTGGTTCATGTCCATCTGAGATGCAAGTCAGATGGGAAGTTTGTGCTTAACAAAATCCACACCCATCGCCTGAAGTATGGGTATTTGAGTAACACCTCCAAGGTGATCCCAATCCTCCCAGTAATGAAGCTGCACTTGAGCCTGCTATCCTCTCAGAATCAGAAATTCCACCCAATAACTTGCAATCAGTTTATTCAGATTCTTACACTCCTGGCTCTCTCCAGCTGGATTCTGTTGTGCCTGATCTTCCATCAGATGGACTACCTGGGACTTCTTCTCCGTCTTCTTCTTCTTCTCAGAACTCTCTCATGCACACCCCTGTGTACCAGATCTAGAAGATTCCTCAAAAGATGTTTGTAAATGGATCTTGGACTGACAGAGTCAAATGGTGTGATTTTGACAGTTCTCAGAATACATGGGTTGCTTTTGCAGACCTTACTCCATCCTGTCAAGAACTGGTTTAAGCAACTCATACCATTATCCCAACTGACCTGAATAGTCGAAGGAAGTCTTGAACTTTTGTACAACTGGATTCGGTGTGTTTTTGGACTAATACTTCTATTTCCCATGGTATTCTGTTTGCGTCTATTTGTTTGACTGCAGTAAATGTCTTATTGAACCTGTTCTATGCACATGTTTGTTAATGGTACTGCATGAACTGCATTAACTTTTTCTTCACCAGGAATATTATTTCTCTTGTTCTGCAATAGTTTATTGTAAAGTTTACATATTGTAATTTTGGGTCATCTCCAGCTGCTCCCCCTTCCATCTCTTCCCTTCTTCCTTCCCTGCACTGTGGCACTTGTCCTCCTGACCAAGTTTCAGGTTGCTATGGTGTTCCCCCTTCCCCAGGTACTACTATGACTGGTCATTGTTGTAATCCAGATCCTTTGCTCCCCCTCCTCTGCAGTGAAGTACTGTTATGTTCAAATTCTGTTGTTCCATGAAATACTTGAATTAAAAATATATGTATTTTCATGTTAATAGTGTTATTGCTTGTTCATGTGGTACTCACTGTCATGACCCCGGGAGTGATGTGAAGTACAAATTAATCATGGGGCTTAATGTTAGCTGCTGCTCCTTTAAGAACACTTAGAATTCACATGTTGCCAGTTGTTGCGCTGCCTGGTAGTGTGCCATGTAATTCTAGGGACAACCAAGGAAACCCCTCTGTCAGTCTGAGGTAGAACCTTATGGTGTGCCGAAGTCTCCTGTTACCCTAAATAAACACCGTTTTCTACATTTATTTTATGCGTCTGTCTAAGTCATTCGCATAGTCCAGCAAGGAGTCCACCAGAGCAGCAAGAGATGGGTATGGTAGACCTGAAGAGAAAGTAAGGGTCCTTTTGGCAGACTAGCACCAAAACACCACAGAATCTAGGCCCCCAGGATACCATGCCAGTGCTCTAATCACAGATCAACAGTCTCATATGCTTGGACCTGTGGTTCGTGGACACAAGTCCTTTCTCTGGTATTGCATATCCTGTAACTAGGAACAGTTTTGTATTTCTTTCTCACTATAATTTGTGATTTAATTGCTAAGCAGTAGCTAATACTGCACCAAAAACATCTAATTATCATTTTTATTATTCCTAATTGCAGGATGTGCAATATGAGAGAAATGAAGTGTGTCCAGGAACCCCAGGTGCAACCATATGATTCTGTAGCTCTGTGGTTAGAGCACTAGGACAGTAACCCAAGGACCTGGGTTTAGTTGTGGGTAGGGGAATACGATGGTTATTACAGATCCCTCAGGTGTTTGTAAAAAGCATAACACCCCCACACACACACACACACACACACACACATATATATATATATATATATATATATATATATATATATATATATGGATATGCAATGGGGATGAGTTAAATAAACAATTTATGTACAACAGCAGACTGACCTTAGGTAACCTCACAAGTGATGTAAGCCACTCATGAGGTGTCCGAGGCCAAACTGCTCAAGTGCACATAAATCACTTATTTAACTCATCTCCATTGCATATTCGATTTATGCAATAGGGATAAAACTTTTTTGTGGGGCTTGCATTTTGTTTTCTTTAGTTTTGATTGTATTTCTTTAATAAAATAAATGTGATTCTTTATGCCTCTGTGTTACTGCGCGGTTTAGAGATCTTGTTGCTCAGGAAACTTGTATGATTGATAGGGAGGTGCTGTCAGAAGTTTGATGTTGCATGTTGTGATTGATTACTGTGTACATGTGGGAGTGCCAGACAGTTTGAAAAACATGGTGGCTCCTTTTCTTGCTTTGTGAGAAGCAGCTATTGTTTTACTGTGCCATAAATATTTCTTGTTTTGAATGTTATTTTAACATGTAGAAAATGTTAAATATCTGGCTGATCCTGCATCTAAGAGTATTATCTGACTGATCCTGTATTCCACCGTTTTACTTGGAATAGTTCTTTGGGAAGGAGTGGAAGCTAGTGGAGAGAGCGAGGACAGATGTGAGCACTGCAGGAGGCAGGAGAGCTGGAAGAAAATGGGGAGAAAATCAGAGGAGAACTGTACAGATTAAAACTTTCTCATTTAAAAAAAAAGTACTATAGTATTCTTGCAGAAAGTCCAAGTGATGGGAGAGAATATTGGGATTGGAGCTGCAGAGTCCGGTGTGTGTGCGGGGGAGGGGGGTTGACAGTTGAGAAGACATGGCAGTAAATTGGTATGGCTTCAGGGAGAATGTAAATCCAGCTGCGAAGAATCTGCTCATTGCCTGATAAAAATTCATTGTCGGCATTTGGGCTGTGGTTTCTGGTGGCAGCAGTTAGACATCCTTTTTGGTGGGAGCATGTGGAAGGGGGGGGTGCCCCACCAACAGCCAGATAAAACAGTGTTATGGTGGTCAGCTTTGGGGTCGGCTACAGCATGGAAGAACAAAAAAGGAAATGCCAAGATTGCTATTTTAAAATTAAAAAGCAGTTTTCTGAATTAAGTGGACTTGTTGAAGTGATGGCTTCTTAATGCTGGCAATATGCAGATAAATACTGTAGCTATAGAGGGAGTTGGTAAGGGGACGAGCAGCAGGTTTAGGAAGAAAATGAAAGTAATTGTAAGTAGTGCCAGCAGGAGGGGGGATGATTGATGGCAAGGTGTTGGATAAATATTAGAACTACCGTTTTTCAACACCCATGAGAATAAATGGATTTATTTCACTGATTTGGAGCCCACTTCTATTGCATATATATATATATATATATATATATATATATATATATATAATAATAAGTGATATACAGTGGTGAGCCATCAGATAAATGATGTATCTCACAAGTGCTGTTTGACCTTGGGTAACCTCACGAGTCGCGTAAGCTACGAGTAAGGTGCCTGAGGTCAAACAGCACAAGTGTAGATAAATCATTTATCTGACAGCTCACCATTGTATATTTCATTTATGCAATAGGGATGCTTTCTGTCAGTGCAGGGACATTTGCTTTTGACTGTTTATCTTTTCTTAAATGATAATTTCTGGGACTTTTTGTTAACTTTCCTAGTGTATGCCCGCCTAGTGTAGTGGTAGCTAATAAATGAAATGCCACTCATTTTGTAGAAAACTTTGTGCTGAACAAATGGCATGGTCACAGCATGATGCTACTTTTTTATTTTAAAGTTATTTGCATTTGTTTGTCAAAAAAGTGGATAAAAAATTGAACTTTCTGCAGTTTTTTTTGCTAATTATAAAAAAACTAAAAGGTACCTATAAATGAAACACCACTCATTTTGTAGATAATTTTGTGCTGAACAACTTCTATGCTCACAGGACTATGATATTATTTTTCATTTTAAAGTTATTTGTATTTGTTTGTCAAAAAGTGAACAACAAAATATAATTTTCTGCAGTTTTTTTGCTAATTATAAATAAATCTAAAAGGTATCTATAAATGAAACACCACTGATTCTGTAGATTATTTTGTGCTGAACAACTTGTATGCTCACAGTACTATGCTATCATTTTTTGTTTTAAAGTTATTTGCATTTGAATATAGTTAGTACTGGTACTGAGGCCAGTTCTAAATGAGTTCCGAAGTGATTGTGACATATCTACTATGTGTATAAATCTGTGATGATGCATCTACTATGTGTATAAATGTGAGATTTCACATTTATACACATAGTAGCTCAAATCTGGATTTACGTCCATGCCTATTGCATATATATATATATATATATATATATATATATATATATATATATATTTATACAACGGGTGACTGATAAATGAGTGAGATAAAATTTGTTATTCTCACTGGAGTGAGATAAATGCTGATGACATTAGCATAGTGATGATAAATAACATTTATCGCACCCACGCAAACCTGTGCAAAACTCGCACAAACCCGCTCTAACAGTGCAAACCAGCGCAAAGTCACGCAAAGCTGCGCAAATGGTAACTTTTGCAAAATAGGGGCCCCTATTGTATAAATTGGATACATGATGAGCACTTTTGTTGATATGGAAAATATTTTCACTCCAGCACAGTGACCTCTGGATTCTCACTCATGGTTTCACCACTGGTGAATATCCAGAGGTCACTCTAGGGAAGAGAAAATATTCTCCATATCACACTCATGCCTACCATGCATCCCGTATAGATATATATATATATTATAATGGCACGGTAGTGCCACTATAGTTAGGGCTGCATAGCCATTTCTATGTTAAACCTCAAACTTTGCACTTTAATAACTTTTGAACCGTTTGTCCAATTTGCCTGAAATTTGAAATGTGCCATGATCTACCATAGGTCTCCTGATCTGGAAATGTTTGTGTTTGTGTTTGTCAGATGTACAGTTGTGAATCGTAGCACGCTCAAAAAGTGAAAATTCCCCAAAGTTGCATTTTCTTTATCCACCCATAATGCACTGAAGAATGCATTTGAGTGGGTTCAAATTGAGTTGTCTGCATGTGTCCTGGGCTGCACTCGTGCCTTTTGAAGATCTGGTGAAATAATTTTGCTCCATTCAATAGTTATGCCATTTTTTCATGTTCCATTATAGCCTATGGGAAAATTTATATGTGTACTGTGAAAACAATCGCAATCACATTTTTTGATAGAGCTTGGCCAAAAATTTTGTCATGCCTCCACCATCTTGTTTTCAGTTAGTGAGAGAGGAAAATGCTATAATTCAAAAAATACTGCACTTGGAGGGTCATGTGATGTGTTGGAGTGGGTAGGACACGATCCCTTTGGCTCCGCTCTTCAGCCCTAGTTCTCCGCATTTTTCACCCCTTAATTCATTCTGTATCGAGTGGTATAGTAGCAGAACAGTGTTGGGTTAGTTTTCTTTTTCTTACCTGGCCATCTGGATAGTTGTGACAATGTTGAACCGAGCATGCAAATGGAGTCTGAAATGCGGCCTGAGGGCCCACCCCACACCCCACCATTCACGCCGGAAAAGGCCAAGGCTGCTAAGAAGGCCAAAATACAGCCTGCAGCTACTGCCAGACCCACTGCTGTACCCATACCTTTGTCGGAAGATATGTTTCTTCAGGAGCTCTCCCCCATAAAGGAAGCCCTCCTCAGCATTACTGGTCAATTGACCACCCTCCAGAAATCCTCAGAGGCCCTATCCCAAAGAACTGGTGACACGGAGGCAAGAACCAGCTCACTTGAGGATTGGAGGGCCTGACAGAAAACTGAAATGGTGGCTAATCGTAGGAGAATTGCCAAGCTGGAAGAGAAATTAGAGGATTTAGGGGTCCACAGCAGGCATAATAACCTCCTGCTGATAGGCCTGCCTGAGGGTGCTGAAGGCCAAAACCTGATTTTATTCATCCAGAAGTTCTGCAAGAAAGTTACCGGTCCTTCGCCCAATGGCCCTAACTATGTCATCGAGCAGATCCATAGGGCTTTAAGACCCCCCCCCATCAAACTGTCTACCTTGGCCACTGATTTTTTAGCTGCTGAATTTCAGGGATAAAGTGCACATTTTGGCTCAACTCAAGGAAACTAAGGATTTGCTCTGGGAAGACAATAAGCTTTGGATGACTCAGGACCTACCCCGCTCCAAGAGGTCAAAAAGAGTGGAATTCAACCCTGTTACCACCAAGCTCATGGCAGTTGGAATCTGTTTTAAAATGCTATACCTGGCCCATCTGCAAATCAATCACCACGGGACTATGAAAACCTTTGAGTCAGTAGCCCAAGCTAAGCTGGAGTTGCCTGCCATGTTCCTGGATCTTTTTCAGGCTCCGAAATGACTGTTTTTCCAGATCTTCAGTGGTCACAGTTTACATGAGGGCCTTTTGAAATTTACAATGTGGAGTGTAGTTGCTAATGTTTTATTAAGTTCTCTCAGAGTGTGCTGGACTTGAGGACTTATGTGTAGCGATGTTGAACTATGGACTCACAGGCCTGGTACGAGCTGCTGGAGCAGGGCAGCGGTGCATGTGACATGGTGCAGGGAACTTGTGGGAGATCTGGATGGTGTTTGCCCTTAAAGCAGTTGAGTTAAGGTAGGTCTGCTCTTTTGCCTAAGGTTGGGGTTGGAGCGGTCTCAGGGGCTGGCAGGGTATCCCCTGGTTAGTCTTCTGGTGGCACTCTAGGCACCCTCGGCAGCCACACAGGTGTATCGCTATCTAAGGGGCCTAACATACTCTCACCATGTGCTCTGGGAAGTGCCGCTGGTTGCAGTTGGTCCAATGCTTGATAACCTTTCGACGCTGACCAGGGCGATGGAGAGGCAGCACGATGCAGCCCTACTAGGGAAGCACTAGTGTTAGTGTCAGCAACACCCTCCCCCCCTCCTCCCAACAAAAACCCAAAACACTGTATATGCTAAATCACACTTATTTGCAGGGCTGGGGGCAATATGCCGCAAGATGGGAGGAAAACAGTCACCTTTTTTCCTCTTGTGCATGGACAGCCTCAAGCCCTGTACCATGCTCACTTCCTGAAAGGGTTTTCTAGCATGGCACCCTCTAATCTGCCCATGGCTCTGTTATGCTACCTGCTGCTGGGTCTCTGGTGTCGGGGTGATTGCCTATAAGTGCCCAAGGGATGGTAGGGGGCATGTGGCTGGCTGCCTGCGGCCTGCTTTCACCTCATCATGGTGAGGGGGGCAGTTTACATTGCTCATGGTGTACCGAGGAAGACGGCATTGCTAAGGTGTCCTTCAGATGCCCTGAGGTTTCCATGGATCAAGTGTACATGCTTTGGTGATTGCTCCAGAGAAAGAACAGCAACCCGTTTATCCATTTCCTTAACTAATTTTTGGGGGCGGGGGTAGACCTGATCGCATGTTTATTTATTTATTTATTACAGTATCAGAATTGCAACCCTTTGAGTCAAAGACTCATTTACAAAGGCTCACCGTCATACACAGAATAGGATGGGGCAGGAGAAACATACAGTGAGTGGAAAACAGACAGTAGTGCAAGGAACAGTAGCATGGCAATAATATTTACAGTAAAAATTTGTACAATTAAAATACAGATGGAGTGGGCCATATCAGCAAGAGAAGGTCCTTTCTTGCAGGAGACAGGCCTATACATGATGGTAGCTAAGCAAGAGGGAGTGAATCATTGAGTATATATACTGTGAACACATTACATGCAGTAGAGGTAGACAGGAAGAGTGCAGTGCAGAACTCAGAATTGCAGGTATAGGCCTATACATGATTGTAGCTCAGTAATCATCGTGTAAGCATTTGCTGATTATCACATCTTATTTCTTGTTACTTAGAGTGTTACTATGCTACTTGGTTTGTTAATCTTGGGGATGGCTCAGGCTGGGGAGGGGGCCCGCTCCGAGGATGGTGTTCATCACGGGAAGAATTGAGCAGGATTGTCAGCCTTTAGAGCTGGGGGAAAGACATGCTTGGATTACAGGTACAGAGATTGTAACTACGTTGTTGTCAACCTGTTCTAGGGGGAAGGGAGGGGGGAAGACTGGGGGGCTACAGGGGGAGGTCACGGGCTATATTATTACTCTACATTTATTACGGTGGTGGGAGGATATGGGTTAGGGGAGAGAGGAGGGCTGTTATGGAAGGTAGTTGGGGGAGATGGGCTGGAGCATACATCGGCATAGTCTGTAAACTTACAGAGACTTGGGCAATGGGACTGTGCTGGAGTGTTCATAGGGACCATATTTAAATTCATTTCTTGGAATGTAAAGGGGCAAATGACAAGCGTAAACGGTACATGATACTGTGGCATCTTAATAAATATCAACCAGATGTTGTCTTTTTACAAGAGACCCACCTTAAGTGAGAGGATTTGCATTATTTTCAGAGGGAATGGGTAGGCTAAGTGTTCGGGGTGGGCTGCAATAGTAAGAGTGGGGGTATGGGTATCTTAATAAGAAGGAGTACCCCCTTTCAGATGGTTGAGGAATATCTTGACCCAGAAGGGCGCTTCCTTCTTGTAAGGGAATGGCTAGACCTCATGGACGTTCTTCTGGGAGGGGTTTATGGCCCCAATGCAGACCCCCCCGGCTTCTTTTCAAATCTTGTATCTCGGATTTCAACCTTTGCCCCTTCTCCCATAATTCTGGGAAGGAACTGGAATCTGGTATATCAGGCTAATCTCGATAGATCAGGAATGCACAAAAGGGGTCTGTCACTGGCCCAAAGAGGGCTCTGGGAGCTCATGGACACTCTAGGTTTAGGGGACCCATGGCACATTCTTCATCCAGCTCAGAGGCAGTACACTTTTTATTCCCCAAAATAAATCATTCTCACATATTGACTATTTCTTGACCAACACCTCAAGCCTCTCAGGGTTAGTGCCACGTGATATTTTGCCCACGGTGGTATCCAATCGTGCCCCAATTTATACAGAGCACACACTGGGGGAGTTGGGGAACAGGGATAGGTCCTGGCACTTCAACTCGGGGCTTCTAAGGGATGCTCAGGTCATCAAGTTCCTTACTGAATTTATTCCAAATTTTTTTCAGGGAAAATTACAAAACTGTGGCCTCCTTGGACACACTATGGGGGGCAGCGAAGTGTGCGGTCCGAGGAGAGTGTATTAGGTTAGCCTCCAAAATTAAAAAGATTAGGGAGGAGTCAACTAGGCAATTGCTAATTCAAATAAGAGCTCTAGAATGGGATCTCTCAGTATCGACCAATCAGGATAGCTGGACCAAATTACACACACTCAAGGAGCAATATTTCGGGCTCCTTGCTGAAAAAGCAGACTTAGCTCTACAGATGGTGAAATTTAGATATCTGGAATCAGGCAAGAAAGCAGGAAGGCTCCTGGCCCTGTGGTTTAGACAGCCAGAACATGATTCAATGTCTCCAGCCCACCCCAGGGGGACCCATCCTTGCCCAACCTAGGAACTTGGTGTAAGTCTTTCAGCAGTACTATGAAAAGCTCTATACACCTGAAGACACTAGTTCTTCTGAAACCGACCTTACAGAGAATTTTTTGGATATGGTCACACTGCCCACTCTCACTCAGCCACAACAAACCTTTTTCCAAACCCCTATCTCTGAACTGGAGGTAAGAAAGGTAATAGAACAAATGCCTAAAGATAAAGCTCCGAGACCTGATGGATTCAACAACTCATTCTATACCACTTTCATTGATGAACTGGTGCCTTTTCTCACCCGGATCTTCAATAATTTATGGGCTTCTGGTCTGCCAGACACTTCCTTTACCCAAGCCTGGATCACGGTTGTTCCGAAGCCAGGTAAGTCGCCTCTTCTACCACGGAACTATCGTCCTATTTCGCTTCTTAACTCTAATATAAAGATTCTCACCAAAATTCTGGCTAACTGCCTTGTCCAGGTTTGGCAGGGCCTAATAAGTCATTCTCAGGTGGGATTCATTGCAGGCAGACTGTCATCGGATCACACGTGAAAGATTCTTTACCTTATCGCATGTATAGAAGAAAGGCCCATCCCCTCGGTTCTAGTGTCTCTTGACGCAGAAAAAGCATTCAATCGGTTCTCATGACCATTTTTGTTTGGGGTTTTACACAGATTTGGCTTTCCCTCCTTGTTTTGTGACTGGCTTAGGGTTCTGTACTCACATCCCACAGCCAGGGTTCGATGTAATGGAGTCTTCTCTACCCCACTCTCTTTAGCTCGAGGAACTAGACAAGGATGCCCCCTTTCTCCCTTTCTATTCAACCTTTATTTAGAACCTCTTATTCATTTTCTGCAGTATTCTCATGATATCCAGGGTATCTGTGTAAGTAAGCTTTCCTTCTCTCTGTCAGCCTATGCGGACGATCTATTGCAACATCTCAAAAACCCACAAACCTCCATACCTGCAGCTGTGGATATTATATCTCATTTTTCCAAGGTAGTGGGGTATAAATTAAACTTGGAGAAATTCAGTGTTATGCCCCTCAATCATTTTGTCCAGAAACATTGGATTGTGAACTTAGACCTTGCATGGGAACCTAAAGCCCTCACATACCTAGGCATCAAAGCCTCTCGTTCCCTGTCAGCTTTGGTTAAGCTTAACATTTCCCCTATCTGCCAAAACATTAGGGTGGATCTCCAAAGATGGAAACACCTCCCTCTTTCTCTCTGGGGCCGAGTAAATGTGATTTAAAGGAATATTTTGCCACGGCTTCTCTACCCACTCAGCATGGTAGGCCCTTACCTTATGAGGAAGTGGTTCACTCGGTTCTAGTCCAAAACTTCGGACTTCCTATGGCAAGGTAAGGTGGTGAAAAGATCATATCTTAAGCTGACATTTCCAAAAGACCTCGGTGGCCTGCGTCTTCCTAACTTCTTTTTATATTACTGCACTATCCACTGCTGCAAAATCTTCCGGTGGGGTTCTTTTAATACTGGCCTTTCTAACACCGAATATTCTCCTCAATGATTATCCTTGGAACACCAGTTTTGCCGAACCAGGGGTCTTGACCTAAAAACTCTTCTCTTTATTAAACCTTCAGAACTTCCTAAATCACTAGGGGACTCTCTGTTATGGTGGTCAAGTAAGGCACTCCACCAGATTAGCTCTTTTTTGTCTATGACATTATATAAAGATCTGGATCGACCTTTGTTGGGCAACCCCCATCTTAAAATTGCCCATTGTACTATCCCTGAATGCTTCTGCCCAGCACTTTCCAGCATCTCAATCTCTTCCCTGTTAGCCAATGGGAACCTTAGCTCAGCGTAAGATCTCCACAGCAGGTTCTCGTTACACTCCCTTCACACTTTTAAATACTTGCAGTTGAGCGGGGCGCTTTCCTCGTTCCTAGGCCCACCGCCATGGCAGTCTCCTGCAAACACTGTAAGACAGCTGCTTTTGGATACAGCTACCTAGCCCCATATGACCTTCCTGTTCTATAAGCTTCTTCAACTACATCAACCCCAATTCCCGTAAGGAATATGCTACTACTGGCAACATGAATTGAACCTACCCCTTGAAGATAAGGACTGGAAAAGGATATGGTAAAGACTATATAAGTACATAAAGCAAGATCGCCTCCGGTTTTTGCAATTTAGAGTCTTGCATAACCTTTACTTTTCCCCTTCCTGTCTCTTTAGGATGGGGGAAGACTGTCATCTCCTCTTTACACTAAATGTGGGAAGCTGAATGGGATGTTAAAACATGTCCTTTGGGATTGTGACTCTGTCACCCCTTCTGGCAAGGAATCTGGGCTTCTCTGGACCCCTTGCTGGACTTGGAGCCCTTTTTTACCCCACAGATTTGTCTGCTGGGTCACTTTCCTGGGGACATGTTGGGTGTCCGCCAGGCTCATATGCCCCTTATTTCTGCAGTGGCGAAACTGGTTATTATCTGTCACTGTCTTGACTAGGACAGCCCTTCCTTAAGAGCTTTAGAGCTAGAAAAGCATATTGCCTCAAGGCATAATCGTCAGGAAGCATTCAGGGAAAGATGGGATCCATTGCTGGTGCTGTTACCCATTATGTGCGGCGGTCTAATTTCCAGTAGGACTCATGTGAAGGGAAATGAGCTCTCCTCTGCTTAGGGATAATAGCCAGGTTCACCCCCTTATCAAATAGGAAGAATTGCTCCAGACTCTGTTCGGCAATACATATGCCACAATTTGTCTGATATCAGCATTAAGTCTCTGCATTTCAAACTCCAGGGTGGGAGGGCTGGGGGTACGATATAGATGATAGGTATAGATAAGTATTTATTTGTACTTACTTATTAACACCAGGTCCTGTCTGATTGGATTTGTCTTCCTGTTGTACTATTAAGGGGGCCTCAAGTATAGCTCTCAGCTTCATTTTGGGACATATTACTCTGTATTTTCTGTATCTAGCAAGAGAGAGAGCTGTTCATGCATGGTATGTACCTTTTGTGTATTTTTCCTTTTTTTTCATATAAAGCTTAATAAAGCATATTGAACAAAAAAAACTGCACTTTTCTACATTCCAACCATTGGGTTTACCTAATCGGGGCCTCAGAAACATGCCCATTGTATTAGTTTTCCAACAGGTAGTCCGGAAATATGTTTTTAAAAAAGTTTCCATTTTTTGCACCGTGCTAATATTTTGTTTGCTTGCAAACAATCATGCTAAGTCCAGAAAGTTACTGCTCTAACATTTTTTTGTGCATGCTAACATTCTCATTATAGAGATAGGAGTATCGCGCAAACATGAAAGTGATCGCACTAACACTGCACAATCAAATTTTGCTAAATGCTGTTTTCTTTGTCACTTGATTGTGGCAAGCTGGATTGTGATATTGGCCTAAAAATTTTCAGGGTGGCAAGTCCTAGAGCCAGAGATGTGCCTTTCAGTGGTTTGATTTGAAAACTTTGAACGGCCCTTAGTTACAGCATTCCAAAGTACAGCATTTTTTCCATAGGATAACATTGCGGCGATTGTTTTCCTTGTCACTTTACTGTGGCTACATGGATTGTGCTATTGGCCTGAATTTTTCACTGTGGTAAGCCATACTGTTACAGATGTGCATTTTGTTAGTTTGGTAGTAAAACATTGAACAGGCTGATAGTTATAGCATTCCGAAGTTCTGACATTTTCCCATAGGATAACATTGCGACACCTGTGATGCCTTTTGGGGTCCGTATCTCGAAAACAGTTTGAGATACAGATTTTTCATTGAAAAATTTCAGAATTAGGTTGAAAGGTCATAACACCCATGAAATTAGATTTTGTTTTTCTACCTCACATGGTTACTGAGATATTTGCGAATTATTGTTCCAATTGATCATTTTGATGTGCGTTATTGCATCCTGATGTTCTACTGGTATAAGAACATGATATATAAGTAAAGTATTATGTGCAGAGATGTACTGTGTTGTTATGTTACCCTGTAGACCTGGCCAGCTGTGTGGGAGTGTGGGATCCAAAGGGGTCCCATGCTCCCACCACAGTATCTTTGTGTTGGGGAGATTTTGTTGTTTCAGATGAGTCCCATGCTCCCTCCACAGTATCTTTGTTTTTACCCTTTAGACCTGGCCAGCTGTGTGGTAGTGTGGGACCCAAAGGGTCCCACACCACCACCACAGAGGCCTGGTGCATCATTATCTTATGTTGTAGAACTGTTCAACTATGTCAGAACGCGGCACTCAAAGGGTCCCACAGTCCCACCAGGTATGTTTCGTGTGTGTTATTACCTCGTGATGTTATCTTGGTATATGAAAGTACTGTTTCTATATGCTATTATGTGCAGAGGCTTGCTGCATTGCTATGTTACCTTGTGGACCTGGCCAGCTGTGTGGGAGCATGGAATCTGAAGGGTCACACACTGCCACCACAGTATGTTTGTGTTGGGGAGATTTTGTTGTTTCAAATGAATCTCCTGCTCCCACCACAGTATCCTTGTTTTGCAGTGGTTTTGTTGGTTCAAAGAGATTTTCCTCTTTGTGTTGGGGAGATTTTGGTGGTTCAGACAGGTCCCATGCTCTCACCACGTGCCATGCTCCCACCACAGTGTGCAGAGGCCTGGTGCATCATTATCTTACATTGTACAACTGTTTAGCTGTGTCAGAAAGTGGGACTCAAAGGATCCCATGCTCCCACCACAGTATACTTCATGTGTGCTAATGCCTCGTGATGTTATCTTGGTATATGCAAATACTGTTTCAGTACATTATTATGTGCAGAGGTCTGCTGCATTGCTATGCTACCTTGTAGACCTGGCCAGCTGTGTCGGGTGTGGGACCCAAAGGGTCCCATGCTCCCACCACAGTATGTTTGTGTTGGGGAGATGTTGTTGTTTGAAATGAGTCCCATGCTCCCATCACAGTGTTACAGCCACACAAAATTGCTCCAAGAAGGGAAGGTGCTCGTCAGTCCTGCTTCAGCTCAATGCAAAAAAACGGGACCCAGCACTCATTATCTTCTGTTACAAACTGCAATACTCACCAGTCTCTTAGAAAAATATTTTGTTTTTATTATGAAACAAACACAGACATCGAAGAGGTGTAGCCCAGGGAGAACTCCACACAAATTACCAACGTTTCACGTTTCCTGCGAACGCTTTATCAAGGGTTCTCAGAGACTGGCGAGTATTGCAGTTTGCAACAGAAGACAATGGGTGCTGGGTCCCCTTTTTTGCATCCCACCACAGTTTCTTTGTTTTGTGGAGATGTTCTTGGTTCAAAGAGATTTTATATTTGTGTTGGTGAGATTTTGTTGCTTCAAATCGGTCCTGTGCTCCCACCACAGTATCTTTATTTTGTGGAGATTTCACATTGACTGGGAGCATGGATCCCACAGGGCTCCATGCTCCCTCTTGTATGGTTATAATTGGCTAATATTAGCCAGCATTTTTACCACCCTTTTGTGTGGGTTAATGCCACTTGGTGTTACCTTGGCATAACCCGATACTATTGGGTAGTGTTTTTAACTGCCCTTTTTGTGTGAGTTAATGTCTGCTAATGTTTCATTGTTACAAGAAAATCCTGGTTCTGTTTAGCATTATGTGTAGATGCCTGCTTGGGTCCTAGTTGAGCCTCTAACCCCACCACCACCCCACTAGCCATCTTCCACAGACCAGTAGATGCCGGGGTGTGCCATGGGGTCATGAGGCCTCTCACCCCATTCTCCTTTTCTGTAATATGTTAAACCTGTTTACACATGGAATGGGTGAGAGTTGAGCCTCCTGACCCCTTGGCACACCCCAGCATCTGTCAGTCTCTGGAGGATGGGGGTTTGTGGTGGTGGTGGTGGGGGGAGTTAGGGGCTCAACCCTAATGTCTCATTTCCCACATTTGTTACTTTAACCCTAACTGATGCATTAAACAAAGTTTTTTGCAATGAAAAAAATATATATATATATATATATATATATATATACTGTATAAGACATTATTTTCAGTGGAATAAAAGTTTGGCTATATTCACTATTTTGAAAATCCAGTGAAAATTATATGCCAGTGAAAATATATACTGCAATTGACACGTTAACTTGCCCTTGCACTTCAGCTAAATTAAACTGCCATGAAAATGTCAGTGCAGACAAAACAGTGAAATTTAAGGGGAGTGAATTCATTCTCTTATACAGTATATTATAGTGGCACGGTAGTGCCACTATAGTTAGGGTTGCGTAGCCATTTCTGTGTTAAACCTCAAATGTTGCACTTTAATAACTTTTGAAGCATTTGTCTGATTTGCCTGAAATTATGAATGTGCAAAAATCTACTATAGGTCTCCGGATCTGGTAATGTGCATGTCGGTCGGATGTACAGTTGTGGAATTGTAGCACCCTCAAAAAGTGAAGAATCCTCAAAGTTGCAATTTCTTTGTCCACCCATAGTGCACTGAAGAATGCATTTGAGTGGGTTCAAATTGGATTGTCTGCATGTGTTCTGGACTGCACTGGTGCCTTTTGAAGATCTGGTGAAAAAATATTGCTCAGTTCAAAAGTAATTGCATTTTTTCTGTCCCATTATAGCCTATGGGAAAATTTATATGTGAACTGCAAAAACAATCGCGATCACATTTTTTAATCGAGCTTGCCCAAAAATGTTGTTGTGCTGCTACCATCTTGCTTTCAGTTAGTGAAAGAGAAAAAACAATATAACTCAAAAAATACTGCACTTTTCAACACACCAGCGGCTGGGTTTACCTAATCGGGCCCCGAGAAACATGTCCACGGTATTACTTTTTACTCAGCTAGTCCGGAAATATGTTTCTTAAATTGTTTCCATTTTTCCATCATGCAAACATTTTTATTGCCATGCAAGCAATCACACAAACTCTAAATATGACTGCAATATCATTTTTTTGTGCTCGCCAACATTCCCGTTATAGAGATAGGAGAATTTTGCTATGGGTTGCTTTTTTTGTCACTTGATTGTGGGAAGGTGGATTGTGCTATTGGCCTGAAATGTTCAGGGTAGGAATCCCTAATGCCACAGATGTGGTGCCTTTCAGTGGTTTGGTTCAAAAACATTCAACAGGCACATAGTTACAGCATTTTGAAGTTCTGAATTTTCTCCATAGGATAACATTGCAGCGGTTGTTTTCTTTGTCACTTCATTGTGGCAATGTGGATTGTGCTATTGGCCTGAAATTTTCATGGTGGAAAGCCCTACTATCACAGATGTGCTTTTTGGTGGTTTGGTACAAAAACATTGAACAGGGCCATAGTTACAGCATTCTGAAGTTCAGAAATTTTCCCATAGGATAACATTGCGGCGCCCATGAGGTTTTTCGGGGCTAGTATCTCGAAAGCGGTTTGAAATACTGAAGTTTCATCACAAAAATTCTTAGTCTGCCCTTAAAAGGGGGACTAAGTAGACAAGTAGGTTGAAAAGCCATGAAACCCATGACATTTGAATTTTTTTTTCTACCTTGTACAGTTCCTGAGATATTTGCGAATTACTGTTCCAATTGCTCATTTTCATGTGCATAGGCCACTATTGTGCCTTCAGAGTTAGCAGTCATAGTGCTTTTAGGTGCCTGTATCTCAGAAACAATGCAAGATACGGGTTCAGTTGATTTATGTTACAAAAACTACTTAATCTCATGATTTCAACCACAGTTGAATTTTTTTTCTAGCTGCTACGGTTCCTGACATAAGGGCAAATTAGCGTTACAAGGCCTCCTTGCCTTATAGGGCAGCTGTATGGCTCCATGCTTATCTGTTACTGGGAGTGTAGGGCCCAGAAGGACCGCACTTCCACAAACACATATCATTATGCACAATTGATCAACTTGGTGGGAGCGCGGGGCCCACCAACACATTCCATTTACTACTTACATTACACCTTTAAAAAAAGAAAGGAAATTATTTGCAAAAACTTTGTTAATGCATCAGTTAGGGTTGTTTCCACACTGACAAAAGTGTAAAATTCCCGTTAGGGTTACCATCCCCTCACCCACAGCACTCCCACCCTCCACACACAGCTGGAGCAACAGGCGCATGGCTAGTACATGCCTAACTCTCACCCCATTCTCCTATACTGCACTACCAGCTTCTTTATGCATGGAATGGTGTGAGAGTTATGCCGACGACCCCAACGCACACCCCGATGCCTGGTGGTGTGTGGAGGGTGCTGGCGGGTTGGTAACCCAAACATGGAATTTCCACACTTTTGTCGGTATGGAAACAACCCTAACTGATGCATTAACAAAGTTTTTGCAAAGAATACACATATATTTTATAAATACTGACTTTGCTGACCTCCTGTCCATTTTCCTGCACTTATCTGTCACTGAGCTCCGAGTACTTCTTGTTTCCAGCCCTGCTGCCTGTCATGGGGCTGGGAGAGGTGTTTTCTTTCCCCAAGGTTCTTGTTTCAGCCTGTAAGCTTTGTTTGTCTCTTGTCACATTTTTGTATTGTATTTATCTTTAACCTTTTGTGAAAATGTATGGGATTCTATATGTATTTTGCATTGTACTCATTGTAGCTTTATCTGTGTTTCTATGAGCTATACCTGTTCAGTTTAACTATGTGTGTCTTGGCACATTTTTGTGTTTCATTCTTATTATTCTGCACTTTATATTGTTACATTTATGTAATTTCACCTGACCTTTGTAACCTCTTGGGTTATGCCTGAAAAAAGGCATTTTCTTGTCTAGTACACCTGCCTGGTTATACCCCTTGAGGTCTGTGACTAGATCTTGCCTTGATGTCCCTAAATGTGTGACAAAGATAGGTGAGCAAGCGTTCTCTGCATTTCCACCCAAATTCTGGAACTCCCACTCTGTGACTCTAGAGCACATTCAGCCTCACCAGATCTTTAAGAACAACCGTAATAAACTCCCCATGAGCAATCATAAATGTTTGTGTAATCTGACCCTGCATACTACTACTTAACCTGGCCTTGCTATCTCTCCCTAAATCTACTTTCACTTAACCTAATCTGTCTCTGGCCTGTTCTTTATGGTGCAATGTTCTAGGGTAACTGATTATTATGTTTGACCATTGTTGATGCTTTGCTGCGTTGTATCACCTGCTATGCTTTGCTGTGTTGTATCACCTGTTATTGATGCTTATGTTGCCTGTAACTCTCCCGGGTCATGCCTGAAAATAGGCAATGATCTTGTCAAGTGCACCTACCCGGTAATAAAAACTAAATAAATAACAAAAACTAAATAAAATCTGGTCCCAGCTTTGCTGCCTGCCCTGGAGTTCATGACCCTAACCAATAATGCTGCAGGCAGCATTTTTGCTGCATCAGTGATTTCAGAAGTCGGCTGTTTTCATACAGCGTGCTTGCACTGCTGAAGCTTGATTGACAGCCCTCAGCTGTCTCACACTCACTCACATCTGTTATAAGTGACAGATTACATAGAGAATAAAGGGTGGGGAAATGTATGATATGAGAATTTAACACACACCCAGGGTGTGGGATGCTACATAAACCCCGAGGGCGAAGCCCGAAGGGTTTACTAAAGCATCCCACACCCAGGGTGTGGATTAAATTCACACATCACACACTTCCCCATCTTTTATTTTTTATAATTGCTGGTTATCACTTTTTTTTGCAGCCTGACTTCTGTCATACAAACATACACACACACACACACACACACACACACACACACACACACACACACACACATTGCAGCCTTACTTCTGTCACACACACACACAGTCTGTCTCTCCCTGTCCCTCCCTTTCCAGAATAAGCATTTTGCTTTTGCTGTTTATTTTTCTAACTTAGTTTCCAGTGGGGATCGCACCAGTCATTCAGGGACCTGTTCGTGCTTACACTCGCTAGCCTCTGTGCGAAGCAAGTGAACTGCAGGATCAACCAGATAAACATTTGTTATTTTACCATGTTAGGTAGGGTCAATGAGATAGAGTGGGAAATAGAAACATAGAAACATAGACTTTGATGGCAGATAAGGACCGCTTGGCCCCCCTAGTCTGCCCATTTCCCTACCAAGAGGATTAGCTGCAGATCCTATTTAACCAACAGCCTATTTCTTCCTACCTCCCCACAAAAATTGCCTTATGTCTGTCCCATGCATTCTTGAATTCTCCCGCAGTTTTAGACCCCACAACCTCCTCAGGAAGGCTGTTCCATGCGTCCACCACCCTCTCTGTGAAAAAACACTTCCTCACATTGCCCCTGAGCCGTCCCCCCTCTATCTTCAGATTGTGTCCTCTTGTTCTTGCACATCTCTTTTTCTGAAAGATGCTACCCTCTTGGACTTTGTTGATTCCACTGAGGTACTTAAATTTCATGTCCCCCCTCTCCCTCCTTTCCTCAAGGGTATACATATTAAGCTCCTTTAGTCTGTCCTCATATGGCTTCTCTTGCAGACCCTGCACCATTTTAGTTGCCCTCCTCTGAACTGCCTCCATCCTGTCTATGTCCTTGCGGAGATGGGGTCTCCAGAACTGGACGCAGTACTCCAGATGGGGTCTCACCAACTGTCTGTACAGTGGGATAACAATTTCCTGTTTTCTGCAGGTGATACCTCTCCCTATACATCCCAGTATCCCCCCAGCCCTCCCTACCACATCCTCACATTGCTTGCCAACCTTCAGGTCATCTGATATGATTACCCCCATGTCCCTTTCCATTTCTGTTGTTGTTACTACCTCCCCCCCCATTGTGTAATCTTCCCCTGGGTTTTTGTTTCCCAGGTGCGTTAATTTGCACTTCTTTGCATTGAATACAAGCTGCCATACTTCTGACCGTTCCTCCAACCTTGCCAAGTCCCTTCTCATTCTTTCCATGCCTCCTTGTGTATCAACCCAGTTGCAGATCTTTGTGTCATCTGCAAAGAGGCATAATTTTTCTTCCAGTCCCTCCGCAATGTCACTTATAAAGACATTAAAAAGGACTGGACCAAGTACTGAACCCAGCGGTACCCCCCTAGTAACCCCCCTTTCTTCAGAGTGGACTCCGTTTACAATTACCTTCTGTGTCCTGTTGTTCAACCAATGTTTTACCCAGGCTACCACCCTGGGACCC
This sequence comes from Neoceratodus forsteri, assembly GCA_016271365.2. NCBI lineage: Eukaryota > Metazoa > Chordata > Ceratodontiformes > Ceratodontidae > Neoceratodus > Neoceratodus forsteri. The sequence continues at coordinate 870,640,776 of CM028130.1, forward strand.
ACTCCCAAGCTGGTTAATTTGACTACTAATCTTTTGTGTGGGACTGTGTCAAATGCCTTGCTAAAGTCTAGGTAGGCCATGTCCACAGCCCTTCCCTGGTCTACTACTTTGGTCACACAAAGAAATCAATTAGATTCGTCTGACATGACCTTCCCGCTCTGAACCCATGCTGCCTTGGGTCCTGTGCCCCACTGGCCTCTAGGTACTCAACAGTTCTTTCCTTCAGAAGTGATTCCATCACTTTCCCTACCACAGAGGTCAAACTGACAGGTCTGTAGTTTCCTGCCTCTGTCTTGGTCCCACTTTTGTGAAGGGGAATCACATCCGCCTTCTTCCAGTCCTCAGGTACCACACCATCCTTCCATTATTTGTTAAAAAGGGTAGTCAGTGGTGTCACTAGTTCTCTGCTTAATTCTTTTAGAATTCTGGGGTGAATTCCATCTGGCCCCATTGCTTTGTCCACCTTCAGTTTTAGGAGTTCTTTCAGAACCCTTTCTTCTGTGAAAGGAATGGGATCGACGCCCCCATCCAGAGTGCCTCTGTTAATTGGATTTGGCACCTCCCCCACTTCCTCTTTTGTGAATACTGAACAGAAGTATTCATTCAGTATCCCCGCTTTTTCACTGTCACTCTCTGCCCACCCACCATCCATTCTATTCAGCCTCACTATCCCCCCCTTTGTCTTTCTACGCTCCCTGATATACCTATAAAAGGTTTTATCCCCCTTCTTAACTGAGTTAGCTATCTTTTCCTCAGTTTTTCCCTTTGCTATTCTGACTACCCTCCCTGCTTCCTTCTGCCTTAATTGGTACAGTTCTCTGTCCTGCTCCTTCTGTGTTTTCTTATACTTCCTAAATGCTATCTTTTTCTCCCTAACCTTCACGGCCACCTCGGTAGAAAATTACAGGGAGCGACAAGTCTGTTTGTGGTGGCTCCTCGGTAATGGAAAGATGGAGCCGCCCTGTTTTCAGAACTGTTCAGACCGCCCACCTATAAAACAAAAGGCAATGAGGGAGCCTTGCATTTTGATCAACACAGAATGTGAATACCATAATAACCTGTGGGTTATTATGGCAAATATCAACTGACTCTCTCAGTACAAAAAATTGCTGGCCAGTAATTATGCCACAGTTATCCATGTACAGTCCAGCCTAGTCAGTATTTATCAAGAGAATACTGATTGGGCAATCATTCACAACCAGCTTATGCTGTCAGTCTGCCACAGAGGAGTTCTGATTACATTAGACCATGAAAGCGAAGCTTGAGAGGTTTGATGTAATCAGAAACCTGAGGTGGCAGTACAGGCTGGTAGGGCATGTGGTTGCCCAACCACTATTTTTCATAGTGTGTAGGGTTTTTCTGTTTGTTTGTTTGTTTGTTTGTTTAGAGTTAGAGAAGCCCTGAGTGAGAAGATAAGTAAAAACAGGAGCCATCACAAGACTCATGCTGAAATGACAAGTTTAACAACAGTCATGTTTTACCATCAGTAAGATAAGATAAAAAAAAAGAAAGTTAACACAGGACTTATCCATGTGTGTTCTGTTGTGAGTTTGTGTTGGGTCAGTCTTCCTCTCCTGCACCTAGCAGCTTGGCAACTTCATTTAAAAAACAAATACACTATGTGCGATACAGTTCTCAGCACAGGTAGGGTCCACAGATTTCAGATCAGTTGATATGTTGTTGTGCCATGACCTTTGAACTGTGGTACAACAACATTTCAGCAAGGAAGGAAATCCATGCTGAACAAGGGCCCACTTTACACTATAATAGGATCTTTGCCCTTTATTCTTCATCTGTTCTGGCTGGTTTTCCTAACCGGAAGTCATTATCCTCTGTATGTGACCTCAGCATAATTTTTGTGGCAGCAGGTTTTGATATCATAAGCAGAGGATAATGACTTCATGGTGGCTATAAGTAACTTTCACAGTTGAAGTCTCGGGGAAGAATATCCTGTTTTAATGAATCTTCAATTATAAAAAAAAAAATAGAAGGTCCTGAAATTCCCATTTTGGGGAACTTTGTGTAATTGAGTTCTGCTGATGCCAGCTAAGATGTTGAACTCTTTTAAGGTTTTGTTTCTGTTTCTGTTTTTTTTGTTACAGGAACCAGGACACTTCTTTGACAAAAAAAATGATCCTGTTGAATAAGTCCTTTGTATGAGGCCAAAAACCATCACCAGTGTAATCGATCAGTGGTAGGACAGTGTTGAAAATGATCTCACACTCTCTGAGAGGGACCAGCCCAGTGTAGCGAGACCCAGGTTTGGGAGGTACGTTGCATAAAAATATTTAGAAAAATAATTTTCATAGAACATGTTCAGTGAAGTTCCATAAGGTTTGGGGGGGGGGGGTCACAACATTTCTTTTCAAACAAGTTTGCACATCCTTACCGTGAAGTGTCATTTTATAAAAGGAATGCAGGAGTCATTTCTTGACTCTATAAGAGCAGTACTTCATGCATTCTTTCAGTGACAGCATCCCAAACCAAGAGAGCAGTACTGGTGACACCCAAGTGACAATATGTGTGGTGTCAAGAGAGGCCTTTGCTTTCCTATTTTTGTACTATAACTTACCAATTGTATTTTTTAAGCTATAAAAAGTTGTAAAAAACAATTATTTTTAACTTTCTGTTTTAACCAACTCATCTGGTCTTCTAGTAGTCCTCCTTCCATCACCTGCAATCCCAACAGCTGCCCGTAGAGCCCTATAGGCAGATCTCATCCACTCCACATGGCAACGCTCCATGGCTTGCTCCACGGCAAGGCCTGATTAAGTTCCCTTTCATTCAGTTGGGAGACGCAGTCCAGCTGCAGGAGGGGGCACAAATGCACAAGGGTGAGGGTGCCCAAACTGAATGGGGGGGACAGGAGACTTCATGCATCTCTACAGGCTCTGTTTCCACCATTTTGACCCATTTTTAGTGGTACAGACAGGACAAGCCAGCACTTTACTCCCAATGCCAAGACTCTTCAGTGATGTCCCCAGGCTTCCTAGGTCACCAGTGCCCGTCACATCGTGGAAACAAAAACCCTTCCTCTTCTAGAAAAGAAGTATCCTATGGGACCAGCTTAGGATACAAACCTGGGTCACCAGCATGGCAAATGACATCCCTGCCATTGCATCACTAGACTGAGCACCCCTGCCACTGCATCACCAGATTGGGTACCCCTGTCACTGCATCATCAGAATAGGCACCCCTGCCACTGCATCACCAGACTAGTTACTCCTACTACTGTATCACTAGACCATGCACCGCTGCCATGCATCACTAGACTGCACCAAAAGTTAATATTTTTTTTGTGATTTACAGTCAATCCCCTGAAAAAAAGTGAAAAATTCCACATTTTCCCTATTTTGCTCCATATGATGACCTCTTATGGGATATGGAAAGTCCTCACACACAGTGAAATTGTCAGCAGTGACTGGCTGAAACAGAGCTACAAATTTATAATCATAATTCTAAAATGCAAGGAGAAATCATGTAACCTGATTGGCTGAAACAGTCTTTGACCTATGATGATATCTCAGTATATTGTCCCAGTTAAAAACTGAATTCCAAGATCAGCCACTTCCTATCTGTCTGGGGCCATTTTATTATCACAATAATACACTGCAGAGTGTGGCATATTTTTTTTATTTCTTTGAAAAAGTTTCACCAGAGAAAGGCACACTGATCTACAAGCTCGTTTCCAGTTGCATCCTGGGGGAAGGGGAAGAGGGGGTACAATTAAGCAATAAGGCACGACAGGGTGTGGTATATCATGAGATATCGTCACACCTCGGGTGGTGCGGCCTCATGCAGCCAACCACCCGAGAAGTGATGATATCCCATGATATACCACATTCTGGAGTGATGTATTGCTATTATGAACTGAGTTTCAAGTTTTATAAATAAAAAAAAATAAAAGAAACAGGTTTTAAAACATTTTATGAATGAGTTTTTGGGTGGTGTAAGAGTACATTTTGAAGAAACAGTTCTCAGACAGTAAAGAACAAGGAGGCTGGTGGTGCTGGAACTTTTTTGAAGTCATGATGATGTAGCCTGATATCATCACAGCTTCAAAGAGCTCTGGCCCAATCAGATTCCTCTATTTACGATCCTCAGTTCATAGTATTGATTTGAATACAGAAACAGATACAAACAGACATAGAATTAAGTCTGTACAAAACATTAAAGCAACATGAAACATTTTGCAGGATAGTCAGGTAGTACTTGCTCATATAAAATAACTATGTACATATATCCATGTTACATATACACAACCCATGTGATATTGTTTTTCATTTTCATTTTCATTTGCACATGCATGTATTTGTGCTCATGTACTCAATCCTGGACATATACATAAATCTAAAACAGGAACATTTTACTTATAACATTTGAGGAGAAGTGAGGACCTTTGTCAGAAAAGTGCTAAGCGGGAAGGGGGTCAGGTGCAATTGCAGGAGGGGGAGATGTAGTGCTGAAGAAGATAGGCTAATGAATGAGAGGATGAGACAGAGTGAATATCTAAGGGGAGGGAATTCCAGATGCTTGAAAACTGATAGAAGAAGGCTGCTCTCCCTGTGTTGGAAGACCAGGAAGGGAGGGCAAGATTCCTAATGGGGGAGTTGCAGAGTGAGTAGTAAGGTGTAGGAGGGATGGAGAGAAGGGAGTGAAGGTAAGGAGGCAGGGAGCCAAGCCAGAACTTACCAGTTGGAGAGGCACTATGAGCAAGGCGTCTGTCCCCAAGAAAGGGGAAGGAGAAAGCGGAGTAGAGGTCACAATGGTGTGTATATGGTGGAGAGGCAATAGCAAAAATGGCAGAATATATATCATGGGATATATGGGATTTGGCAAATTAGTTTTTTATCGAGTATGTTCAGTGAGGTTCCAAACTTTAAACCAGCAAGGTTTGGGGGGGCTCTTAGTTTTTTTCAAACAAGTTTGCCTATCCTTACCATGAATTGTCATTTTATAATAGGAATACAGAGTCATCTCTTGACACTGTAAGAGCAGTACTTCATGCATTCTCCCAGTGAGAGAATCCCAAACCAAAAGAGAGCAGTATGTCATGTCAAGAGAGGCCTTTGCTTCTGTATTCTTGTACAAGAACTTACCAAGTTAATTTTATTTTTTTAGTTATACAAAGTCATAAAAAAATATTTTTAACTTTCTGTTTTTACCACCTCATCTGGTCCCTCTAGTAGTCCTCCTTCCATCACCTACAATTCCAACAGCTGTCCATGGAGCCCAACAGGCAGACCTCATCCACTCCACACTGCAGACTTCAATAGCTTGCCCCATGGCAAGGCCCGACTAAGTCCCCTTTTACTCAGATAGGAGACCCAATTCAACTGTGGTGGGGGGGGGCATACATTCACAAGGGTGAGGGTGGCCTAACTAGATGTAGGGGGATTGTAGACTTACTGTATCCCCGGGGGCTCTGTTTCCACCATGTTTGCCCCACTTCTAGTGAAATTGAAAGGATGAACCAACGTTTTACTCCTATTGCCAAGACTCCTCAATGATGTCCCGAGGCTTCCTAGGCCAGTCATATGGTGGAAGCAGAAACCCTTTCTCCCCTAGAGAAGAAGTGTCCTACTGGACACAAGTCACCTCTTTGAGGTCCACATAGACAAGCCCAGCTTAGGATGCAAAACTAGGTCACCAGCATGGGAAGTGGCATCACTGCCACTGCATCACCAGACCTGACACCCCTGCCACTGTCTCACTAGACTGAGCACCCCTACCACTGCATCACTAGACCAAGTACCTCTGTCACTGCATCATCAGAGCAGGCACCTCTGTCTCTGCATCACCAGACTAGCCACCCATACAACTGCATCACTCTACCATGCACCCCCTCCACTACATCACTAGACTGTACCAAAAGTTATAAACAAAAAAAAATCATAATTTACGGTCACTCTCCTGAAAAAGTGAAAAATTCCACTTTTCCCCCATCTTGCTCCATATGATTACCTCTTATGGATTTTGGAGGTCCTCACATATAGTGAAATTGTCAGCAGTGATTGGTTGAATCAGAGCTCTGGATTTATAATCATAATTATAAAATGCATAGGAGAAATCACTGATTGGCCTAAGATGATATCTCAGTATATTGCCCCCCCTGTTCAAAACTGAATTCCAAGATCAACCATTTCCTAACACTTTGGGGGTTTCTATTTAAGCAATAATGCACAACAGGGTGTGGTATATCATGGGATATCATCACGCCTCGGGTGGTTGGGCACAAGGCCGCAGGCCGAGTGCGTTCAGCAACCCAAGAAGTGACGATATCCCACGATATACCACACCCTGGAGTGCATTATTGCTATTATGAACAGGAATACAAGTTTTAGCAGTAAAAAAAAATATATATATATTTTAAATCGTTCTGAAAATGTGTTTTGTGAGGTGTTGGGAGGAGTACCTTTTAATAAAATAGTTCCTGGACAGGTCTGAACAGCAGGTGGCACTGTTGTAAGTTGAGTTATAGAGGAGGAGTGTACTGTAGGTCTCTCTCAAAACCTAATCTGTGGCAAGAAGGAAGTAGCAATGTAAATGGAAAGAATGCACATCTTCCAGAAAGTCATCTGGAAATGTGAAACTGTCACTTGGACGGCTGTACTGTTTAAATAAAACAAGTCGTGGGTCAGTTTTGGATCCTTTACTGTTTTTTTAAAAAAGATGCCCGCTCAAGGTGCGACTCATGCCATTCTGCCCTGTAGACATGATTGGACATGCTCTGCGACTGCCACCTAACATTACATTTCTGTGGGGAATGGAACTGCAGGATGCAGAGGATGTTTTGGGCAGCTCGGTCGTTGTCCTTACCGACTCCCAGCAGCAGTTCGTTTTCTGTTTGTTTTTAAACAGCAGCGACTACTCAGAGTGTGGGAGATGAGGAACACTGCGTGGTAAGTGAGGAGGCTGGTGACTGGAGGTTTTCTGAAGCTGTGATGATGTAGCCCGATATCATCACTGCTTCGAAAACCTCTCGGCCAATCAGCTTATACCATTTACGATTGCCAGTTCATAATATCACAATAATACACTCCAGAGTGTGGTATATCACAGGATATATGGGATTTTGAAAATTGGTTTTCATAGAGTATATTCAGTGAGGTTCCAAACTTTAAGCCAGTAAGGTTCAGGGGAGGTCACAACAATTTTTTTCAAACAAGTTTGCCAATCCTTACCATGAATTGTCATTTTATAACAGGAATGCAGAGTCATCTCTTGACTCTATAAGAGCAGTACTTCATGCACTCTTCCAGTGACAGAATTCCAAACAAAGAGAGCAGTACTGAAAGCACCCAAGTGACAACACATGTAGTGTCAAGAGAGGCCTTTGCTTCCTTATTTTTGTAATAGAATGTGCCAATTTTAAGAACGTACCAATTTGAGGTCATTTTTAAAGTTATAGAAAGTTGTAAAAAAAATATTTTTAACTTTCTTTTTTTATCTCCTCATCTGGTCTCTGTAGTAGTCCTTCTTCCATCACCTGAAGTCCCAACAGCTGTCTGTGGAGCCCCACAGGCAGACCTCATCCACGCCACACTACAAAGCTCCATGGCTTGCCCCATGGCAAGGCCTGACTAAGTCCTCCTTTACTCAGCTGGGTGACTCAATCCATCTGCAGGAGGGGGCACACATCTATAAGGATGAGGTTGACCCAACTAGATGTGGGGGAGATTGGAGACTACACACATTACTAAGGGCTCTGTTTCTAGCAATTTTGCCCTGCTTCTAGTGAAAGCAAGAAAATGAGCCATCACTTTACTCCTAATGAAAATACTCCTCAGTCATGTCCCCAGGCTTCCTATGTCACCAGTGCCAGTCATATGGTGGAAGCAGAAACCCTTCCTTTCCAAGAGAAGGAGTGTTATATGGGGCCTCCTTCAGGTCTGCATTGACAACCCCAGCTTGGAATGTAAAACTGGGTAACCAGCATGGTAAGCAACATCCCTGTCACTGCATCACAAGAGCTGGCACCCCTGCCACTGCATTACTAGGCCAAACACCCCTACCACTGCATCCCCAGACAGGGCACCCCAGACAATGCAACACCTGACTGGACATCCTTGTCACTGCATCACTAGATCAAGTGCCTCTGTCACTGCATCATCAGAACAGGCACTCCTGCCACTGCATCACCAGACTAGGCAGCCCTACCACTGCATCACTAGACTGCACCAAAAGTTATTAAGAAAACATTGTTTTCATAATTTACAGTCACCTTCCTGAAAAAGTAAAAAATTCATTTTCCCCCTATATTACACCTATTATGGATCTAGGAGATATTCACACACAATGAAATTATCAGCAGTGATTGGTTGTATTAGACCTGTGGGTTTATAATGATAATTCCAGAATAGATAGGGGAAATCTTGTAAGCTTATTGAAGCAGTCTTTGACCTAAGATGATATCTCAGTATATTGTTCTGATTTAAAACTGAATTCCAAGATCAGCCATTTACTAACACTCTGGGGCTATTTTATAATCACAATAATACACTCCAGAGTGTGGTATATCATGGGATATCACTATGTCTTGGGTTGTTAAAGGCATACTGTGTCATCTTGTGCCTCCATGCACCCAAGGCATGGTGATATCTAATGATATTCCATGCCATTTTGTGTATTATTGCTTAATCATAGTCCGCTCAACCCAAGGTTTTGTACATCTCAAGAGTAGGCCATCCTTCAAGGATTCAGACATAACATGTAAATTCCACAACTGCCTCTTACTTCTGTGTGACCCTGAGCAAGTTATATAACATTTCTGTGATCATCTTCTCTAATTTCTCTCTACTCTATCTCTGTGCTGTTTGAATCTCCCTGTGAACATGGAATAGCAGCAACACTCTACATTCCCTCTCCTTGTTAGCACTTTGAGATATAGAGTGTACAAAAAATGCTATCTAAAACCAAAATACTTATCTATTTACTAATTAATTTATTGAAAATCGGTAATCAGGAATGGCACACTGAGCCAAGGCTTATTTCCTGGGGTGACCGGGGGGGGGAGGAGTGCAGGCAGACACATACATTTGATGGACAAGTGTATTGAATATTAACAAAACAGTGTACTGGCAAAACAAATGACCAAAAGTCAAAACGAACAGGAGGCAGGAACATATAAAATATACAGTAAAAAAAAAGAGCAGGCAAAATGAGCAATTCGTGTCAATATAAACAGGGGGAGATTAACACACAGGGCCCTATGCATCATTAGTATCCTGTCCCTATGCAACCCGATACATGGAGCAGGGCCAGGATATGCACATTCCAGGTGCTCAGCGGACACCTGTGGATACATGAATGATATGCACCTACTGTGTACCCCTTCCTGGGGCTGTCTACAACTGCACAGCCAGCATAGGTGAGAGCGGGGAGTTGGCATGCTCTCAGAGGGCCAATGGAGCATGGTATGCATGATGCTCCACCAGGCCAATGTCAGGGGGACTTATCATTATGCAAGCCAGAGGGCTGCCATAATAGGTGTACACACATCCCCGATCAGTGTCTGCACTGTCACTGGACATGCCACAGCGAAGGACTCTAATCCCCCTCCATGCCAGAGGACCAGGGGGGTGGATGCTGGCTGTGAGGCACTGTTTGCAGCAATTCAGACATTGTCAGGTTGTCCGTAGGGGACATGGCAGTCCATACGCAGGTCACCAGGTCCCATGATCCCCTGCTTCCCTAGAGCAGGGGATCCACTTTGGTGCCAGTTGAGGCTTCCAATTGGAAGTCTACAGTCAGGCCCATGCTCTCACCCACATCTGGCCCCCTGGTCAGCCCTGCTTCATGCATAGATCTATATGCCCAAGCATTGTGCCAGCTGGGGGTCATGCATCCCTGCCTCGTGCATCCAGGGGCTGGGTTTGCAGCCCACAATTGCACAGCCCAGTAGGCACCCCTACCAGTGTGTACCAAGCATATAAGTGCATAGGGCCCAATGTGTGCAGTGAGGCTCTATTGGCCATAAAAACATAGAGAATAATCGATGGCCTCCCACCGGTAACAATCAGGTTACCGCATCAAGTGGTTGCCTTGGCAACATCATTAACCTCAAGAGCAAATCTCGAGAGGTTAAGTCACCAAGGTAACCATGAGATGTGGTAACCATGTCTTGTTACCAACGGAAGACCATTGATTTTTTTTATAGTATATTTTAGAATGCTGTTTGGAGTTGGAGTTGCTGACGGAGAGTCCTGTTCACTTCGTGAGTTTTTTAAAAAAATGACCGCTGCTTTATTGGAATGTCAGGATGCAGTAACAGCTTCCTTCGACTTATGTTCTAAACTGTTATGCTGCACCAGCTACATATCTAGTGCAGCATAACAGCTAGAATGGCCGACTGCAGTGCAGCATAACAGCGTTCAGAAACATTCAGATTTTTATTGATAACAGCATTCTAAAATACACTGTAATAAAATATGCAACAATTGTGGTACTTCCCTCCTTTCCTTTTCTTATTCTCAATATACAACACTATCGCTGATGGATAAAATTGATCTTAGTGAATCTGATTCCCAGCCTCAGGCTGGAAGAAACTAGAGAACATCGCAGAGAGAGTATTCTCACACCATGGGGGAAGATTTCACTTTATTAAACTACAAAAGTGCCTGGGTAGGCAGTCAGAGAGCTTTTATGTGACCCAATATCAGTGATATCAGCTCTCCAACCCATCAGGAAAGCACAGCCAGGAAAAGCTCACTGATGGGATACATCAGGAGAACAAAAACGACATACAGTGTGCACCCTGGATGGCAGTAGGATGATGACCACTGTGCTCTCGGGCCCCGCAAGCTTCCACACCCCAGTGGACAGTCACATTGTCCTATGAATCAGTGCTGGAAGGCTGCTGATCACCAAGGAAGATGGCTTAAAGGGGAAGGGCACTGACTAGAAATAAAACCCTGAGGAATATAATGGCCTTCAATGAATATGGTGTCTGTGTTCTAAGTGGCTTTTCACTATTTATTGTCCAGTTTTTTGGGCACTACACCCATCCAAAGCCAAATTACTTCATTCAATGTATGCTTGGCTCAGAAATCCCAAACTGTTAAAAAAGGCACGTCTTCTTTAATTTAATGCATATTTGTTACCCACATGTGCTAGGAAAAGGTAAACAGTTTTGTCCATCCTCTGGCTTAGTGCTAAGTCATATTGCCTGTAGGTGTTAAAAGAGCCATTGCTAGAGGGTTCCAGAATATGCAGAGCTCCAGAGGTAGAAGAGCTGCTGGTCATACCTCTCAACTATCCCTGATTTTCAGGGACGTCCCTGATTTTAGCTCAAAGTGTTACTCTGCCCCTCCTAAAATTTGTGTTTCGGGACTAAAATGCAGGGACTGAAAGTAAAAAATAATGTTGCACATTAAAGTTACAGATGTGTTCTTCTCTAGAAAATGTATTTTAAACTAAGATCCTTATTCTACCAGCTTCCTGAGTGTATGTCACCAGTTCTGAAGAGGTGTCCCTGATTTTGGCCCTTTGTCCCAGATTTTGTTAAGCATTGTCCCTGATTTATGAGGCAGGAAGTTGCAAGGTTTGCTACTGGTGTGTGCAGGCCAGTTCGGCCTGCACAGTAGGTCCTGGTGAACCAAGGCCTACATTTTTTCTGAAGTCTGAAGCTGATCCCAGACAGCAGTGGTGCTGAAGTGGCACAGACCTGAAACAGAAACTCCCCCAGAGCTTAAAGAAATGGGACATTTAGCCAGGTGAAACAAAACACAGAAATAAGGGAAGTCAGCAGAGTGCATCCAGAGCTGAAGGAGCCACACTGAGAGACTTCAAAGAATGCGGTACAAGGAGACGGCAGTGTCACCTTCCTCATAGGGAGGATTAGAAAGGCAGAGGGGAGACTGCACCAACAGGACTGAGAAGAAGCTGACACCTTAAATAGGTAGTTCTGCTCAGTCTTCACAATGGAGGGAGGGGGGACAGACCAACAAGAAGTGACAGGAATGGGGAGGAGGTGAACATGAGTCCATTTTCAGAAGAAAGAGTTTGGAAGGCACATGTAGCTCTGAAGGTGGATAAAACCATGGGACTGGATATCATACACCTCAAAGTTCTGTAAGAACTCAGGAAGGTGCTACCTGCCCCACTGACAGCCTTATTCAACAGTGCAATGGAAACAGCTGTAGTACCAGAAGACTGGAGAAGAGCTAACATGGTCCTTCTTTATAAGAGTGACAGCAGGGAGAAGACTAGCAAATATAGGCAGAGCAGTCTTACTTCAGTGGTGGGGAAAGTAATGGAAACCCTGCTAAATGAAAGACTGATAAAGTATCTTGACTCTAATGGGCTGCCAGACCACAAGCAGCATGGATTCACAGAGGGGGTGGTCATGCCAAATTGATCTGATAGACTGGTTTGACTGGGTCATCAGGGAGAAAGATCATGGGAGGGCCATGGACATAGCCTATCTGGACTTTAGTAAGGCCTTCAATACTGTGCTGCACAAGAGGCTGATAAAGAAACTGAGCAGCCTTGGAATGGGATCCAAAGTTGTGACTGGGTTAGAAACTGGTTACTGCATAGAAAAAAGAGGGTGGTGGTAAATGGCACTCACTCTGATAATGGGAGAGTGACCAGCAGGATGTCATAGGGCTCAGTGCTGGAGCCGGTCCTCTGCAATGTCTTCAAAAGTAACACTGCAGAAGAACTGGAAGGAATGGTTTGCCTTTTCGCAGATTATACCAAAATCTGCAATAGGATGGACACTCAGGAGGGGATGGAGAAAATGCACAGGGATCTTGGAAAACTCAAGGAGTGATCAAGAGCATGGCAGTTTGGGGTTCAATTCCAAAAATTGCAAAATCATGCACACTAAGCACAGAAACCCAAGAACTGAGTATAAGACAGGGGTCCTGATAGTCACTAAACAGGAAGGGGACCTTGGGTTTATCATATCTGATGATCTCAAAGTGTCAGAGCAGTGTGACAAAGCACTGGGGTAGGGCTAATGAGATGCAGGGTGCATAGGGCGGGGTATCTTCATGTTGCCATTGTATTGCTTGCTGGTGCGACCCCACCTGGAGTACTGTGTCCAGCTTTGGAGACTACACCTCAGAAAGACAGGATGGAGGCAGTCCAGAGGAGGGCAACTAAAATGGTGCAGTGGTTACACAAAAAGCCTATGAGGAGAGACTAAAGGATCTTCATATGTTCACCCTGGAAGAGAGGAGGATGAGAGGTGACATAATAGAGACCTGCAACTCCCTCACAGCAGTAAACAGGGTGCATGGTGCAGGAGGAGAATCTCTTTTCAAATGAGGAAAAGCACCAGGACTGGAGGCAGGTAATAAAGCCACAGGGGAAAGTTTAAGAGAGAGTTGAGAAAATATTTCTTTACTGAACGAGTGGTAGATGCCTGGAATAGCCTGCCAGCAGAAGTGGTGGGGACAAACGCAGTAGGAGACTTCAAGTGTGCAGACGATAGACAGAGGTATACATTAGAAAATAGACAGGTGGGAAGGGAAGGAGGGTTGCCACAGAACACTTAGGATCTGCAGAGACAGATTAGGCAGGGAACATCTGGGCAGATTGGGTGAGCCAAGCAGTCCTTTTCTGCCAAAGAATCCTATGTTTCTTTGTTTCATGGGAGCCATTCAGGTAGTGTGCAGGGTGCCTGGGTCCTAGTCCAGCAACAGTCCGCCGCTGGGATCTGCAGTCATCCTACTTTCATCTCTGCAATTTTGGCATCCCTGTGTTGGAAAGACTACCAAGAAATTAAGGTACATGGTGCTTAGTGGGTTCCCATGGCTGGATCCCCTAGTACTGTACTTAAAGTAACTCTTTGCAGGCAGCAGAGCGAGGGTGGAGAGTGAAAATATCCATGAGGATCCTTTAAATGAGGGTTGGTTCCCCAAACACTAAGTCCCTCTCTCGTGGAAGCCAGTTAGGATTATGTCAGAACCATTCACATCAGCACGCTTGCCACAGTGCCCCTTGCTGATAACTGGCATAACTCACTTCACCATTGCTGCCAGACTGAAAAAAAGCAAATCATGGCACTCACCACCAAAAAACACCACCCCAGTCACAGTTTGTGTAGCATCTATTTATTTCATAGCCAAGGTACAAAATATATTAACATGCAGCTCCTGCAGAACAATACCCGACACGTTTCACACAAAGTTTGCTTTTTCAAAGACATGGTGCCTTGGTGATTATATCAATGAGCTGGCAGTATAGCTTAGGGGTTATAGAAACAAGCTGTGAATGAACCTGGTACATCCAGCGGACCTGGGTTTGATTCTTATAACCTCCACTTGCATACTATGTGACTCTGTGCAAGTCAAATAACCTCCCCAGTGCTCCTGGGTTGTCCCTGAAAACAGGCACTTGTGCCTAGTTGGCCTCATCCAGTTACCAAAAAATTAAGCAAACACAATTTATATTGCCCCAATTAAAGAGACAGTGCACTAGGAGCATCCCAATCATCACCAGGTGCCAGGTACCACTTGTGACCAACAGTGCATCACTATGACAACAATATATTAATAATACGATACAAAAGAGCAATATGTACAATAATTACAGCAAAAAATAAGTTACTGGATAATTTAAAAACAATACTAGCCTAATAATTTTTACATAATCTAAAAAGCCTACAACGACTTGCAGATTATTTAACATGAAAGTTGGAATCATGCTAATCTATTGAAAAGAATGTCACAAAGGTACACAGATAGTGCTGCTCAGAAAGGGGTTTTCTCTTGTCCACTTTGACATGGTCTTCATATGTGTGGCACAATGAACCTCATTCAGCATCTGCAATTTTTGAAGCAGTGTAAGCTGTTGGAGACACAGGAGGCAAGAAGCAACATCATTATAGAATATACCAACTACAATATTGCTATAGTCATAAAGCACACAATTTATTTAACTTTTAAAAATGGTGCCAGGTCAAACCCAAAGTTTAGACCTGGCTACTCATCTGCCCCAAATTAAAAATCCAAAGGGATTCCCTCTGTAGGACCTTTCTATCAGAATCTCCTCCTACCCTCACACTTTCTCAATACCTATGAATGTAAATCCATGGGCCCCTAAATAATTTGCTGTGTGTATATGTTGAGTAGTGGCATATGGAATACTTTTGTTGCCAATGGCTCTGCAATATTCTATAACTCTCACACAAAACTTTCTAATTGTTTTACCTACATAGTAGGTGCCACACTTACAAGCAGCAAAGCATGTAAGGCCACTAGTGTAGCATGTAATGAGATTCATGAGCTCATACATCTTGCCAGTTTTTGGGTTAGTAGAAGTTTCAGTCTAATTAAACACATTACAATATGCGCTTGGTCAGCAGGGGAAACAACTTGTGTTATGTTGGGAGAGCCATGTCTTATCAGTATTAGCAGATTGCCTTCTGCTCTGCACAAGCTTACCTTTTGATGTTGTGTCCCCCCTCCATCCATATTAGCACCTTATCCATCATATTTCACCACCTCTCTGTACTCTGCCACTCGGCCTCTCTGTGGGGTCCTCAGGTTTCTTTATGGGTAATCAAATCCTCCACCCCCTTTTTTCTTGACAAATGCCTGTCTCTGGCTACTATTATTTTCTTTTTCTCTTTCCCGTGCTGTTTAGTAAGTTCTCTGAATGCCTACTGGGCCACATGGAAGTGCACCAATCATTTTGTTTTTCACTAGTTTGTATTCCTCCTGCCACCAGCATCTCCAACCAACTTGGTTAATCCTATACTTAAACTTTTTAACCACTTGTATAGCTGAATTGTGTTTTCCCAAATGTAACCTTCTTAATGTGTTAACTGTAAACTGGTCATATTCTGTGATGTTTCTGTTATAATGTTTCTAATGTAATTGTCCTGTACCCTATCCTTTGATGTGGAACCTTTGAAAAAGAGCACTTTGCTCAAAGGTTAATTTCCAAAGAATGAAATAAATAAAAATAAATAAATGTACTTCCTCCCTATGTGCTAGCCTAAGTGGTTGGCTGACAAAGGGTTCCAGTGCCTTATCACCTCTAAGAACACCCCAGTATTTACATATAATGTTTTTAATGTGTCCTGAATGAGAGGAAAATGTGGTTACTAAGTTAATTCTCTCAGGGCTCTTGCATGGTGTTTTTTCATGCAAAAGAAGTTCCTCTCTATTTTGTGATCTAGCATGTATTTTTGTCTTCTCAGTACAATTGGCAGAATAACCCCTTTCAGGAACTCTTTCCCTCAGGGATTCTTCCCCCACATTAAAGCCCTCTTCAGTATTCCAGTTCCTCTTAAAGCAGAGGAACTAACCTTTGGGTATGTTGATGACCATGTGGCATGGATGGCAGCTTAATGACAGGAGCAAGGTGTTGCTGTGAGTCGGCTTCCTGTAAATAGCTGTGCTGACCTTCCCATTGTTACCCCTAGAAATGTCAAGATCCACAAAGTTAATTCAATCTTGATCATAATTGCAAGTAACTTTCAAATTGGGGGTAGTCAAATTGATGTACAGGACAAATCTATCAAGTTCCTCTGATGATCCATGCCACAGGACCATCACATCATTAATATAACATTCTAAAGCAGTACATTTTCAAAGAAAGGGTTTATTGCAACATCCTGAATGTAATTCCTTTCCCACACTCCCACATATAGGTTTGTCACACTGGGGGCAAAAGACACCCCTACGACCATTCCTTTTACTTGTAAATAGTTGTTGAGAAATGTAAACCACTTAAATTTCAAAACAAACTCTAACAACTATAAATAAAATTCAGTGGGTTGATTAGCTGTGGGGTCGCTTGTATTTAGGAAGTATGCTATGGCATCCAATGCCTCCTGGTGTGGATGTTGGTGTACAAATATTCTTTGTCAAATGTAACAAGAAGTGTAACCTCCACGAGTTTCTTTTCTCCAGTCTGGTTGTTTGATCTGCGGCACCCGAGTCCCAATGAATTTTCTTTTTGTCACTACCAACACTGCCACTAGCCTTTTGAAAATTTACCACTAGTCCATTCCATTCTCATCCCCACTAAAGGTCATTACTCACACAGTACAACACCTCCAAACATAGGAACCCCTATTCACTTTCAGGCACTGTTGAGCATGCTACTGTAGTAGAAGCAGTGTAACTTTAACTTTAGTACATGCTCTCAGAGACAGATCCCAGAGTTTGCCAGTTAAATAAATTACCTGTACATTTCAAAAATACTGTGCAGTTACAGAATTTACTGAATTTACTAGATATACAGTCAACAGATAGGGAAATATATAACACTCTATGGAAATCAAAATAAGCAGGTTTGTAAACAAGAGGAAATGTAAAACAAAATGTCTAAACTGAACTCCATTCAAACTTCTTACTACTGAAATTTTAGAATGGTCTTTGCATAAAGCTTCTCCACATAGAAACTGAGACTGGTCCATCAGTTGCAAGCCAAACAGTCTTCACACAACACTCTCTGGATCCTAGGCCTGACTAACCCTAGTGTCTGTGCATTCCAATTAAAGCATTCCTTGTGCTACCAAAATGCCATAGAGCTGGGCCATGATGCCATTGTCAGCAACTAGCTTGCTTTTCCATGACATCCACACCACTTTTTTCCAACCCCAGCCTGTTTTGACCAGTTCTGGAGTTGCTCCTCCATAAGATAAACAAGTTAATTTGCTCATTCGTATGCAACCAGAGGATGAGGCCACCTGCACAGTCTTTTGTCTCGGAGGAGAGGATCAGCTTAAGGATCTCCCTATCAGACATTAATGACTTTATTCTGCATAAGTGAAGCTATCTTCCCACCCTCCCCATCAGATGATAATGAGTTTATTCTGCATAAGAGAAGCTTTCTTCCCAACCCCAGGTGTGTGACTCCTTTTGTAGTCTAACCCCTTGCAAGTAGCTTGACACACAGAAACAAATATTTTACAGGTCCATACAAATAAATATTTTTATGTAAGGTACAATAAAGGAGATGGCATATGTCACAGTGCTGTTGATGAAACAAGCTGTAATTCAGCTAGTAAAAGTTACATTTACCATTCGTATGACTGAAACTAATGACTGATTTTGTCCAGCAGCAAGTGAACTTTGTGGATCCATTAGGGTCTCCTGTCTGGGGTCCTACTGTGTCCAGGAGTTGGTGGTCTTTGCTGTATCTGCCCAATGCTTGGGGTCAGCCAGGGAGCACACCATTTACTAAGAAATGAAATAACCCCCTGCTATGTGACTAACAATGCTTGTGTGGACAATGACTTACTGCATTTGTATTAGATGTTTATGGTACCCCCTCCAACTCAGAATCCTGTGGTCCCAACAGAGACCTTAGAAAAGAACTATGGTGAGCCCCCTCTAATGTTGGAGGGCCACATTGGGACCAATATCCAGGGGCCAGCTACATAGACTTGTATGTATCTTCTGCTGCAGTATACCAGTAATGCTTGCAGTCTTCATCAGTTACAGATAAGGGTTATCAGCAGAAATATTTCACTAACAGACTAGTGATACCAGAGAAATAAAAGAATATCTACTGAATTTAAACAGAATGCTATAATATATACTTCTGGGGTGTAGATTTGAACATACAGTGACAAAAATACAGTAATAAATGCTTTAACTCATTTAGTCAGTAGCAGACATTTTGAATAAGGTTGTACACAAACTTTTTCAACTCATATGAGTTTGAGGCATGGGTGCAACATAAACCTTGCTTTGCTTTTCTAGATTTGAACATTTGGGCACATGCATAGCTTCCTTAATCTCCCAACTGTGCTTTTTCTATTCTTTGCTTTGAATTAAAAATACGTTTTTCCCTTTTAGGGTCCCTTGTTAATGTTGTGTTTTCCCACCTGTTATTCATTTTTATAATTACTGATCAGTTCCAGGACATCATGACATCAGTAGAAAGGAGGAGCCCCTTGCTCTGAAATTTGAACCTTGAGCTTCTGCTCCACTGATGTCATGAGGTTCCAAAACTGGTCAGTAATTATTAGAAATCATGGGCCTGTGAAGTTGCCTTCGGGTCTGATGTATAGCAGGTGCTGGCAGGGAGAAACAGCTTACTAAAAAAAAGGAGCGTGCACTTATAAAGATGCCATGACCCTTATGTTGATGTCTGATAGAAAATTAGAATATTGGGGATTAAGAACATAAAAAAGAAGGTAATGAAATGTTGACCCCAGAAGTCATGTACAGTGGAGCTCTACACCATGGGATGGGCTGACCAGGCTTAGTCCTTTGGATGAGAAGTAAAACGGAGGTCCCTTCTACCCATCTCTGGTGCTGTACTGGTTGGTGTCCTTTTGGAAGTGAAAGAACCCATGGCACTTAACAGTGGGGAAGGGGTTGTTTTACTGAAAATACCAAAAAAAAAAAAGGCAAAAGCAAAACCAGCAAAATACAAAACTCATATTACAGACATAAATCAAAGAAAGGGGTTAAAAGCTACACAAAGAAAACAGAAAAAAATACAATCCTGAAAAGATCTGTACTTTAATGCTCCACCCACAGTCACTAGCGCCCTTGGTAAGCAAGCTATATGGGACCTTCCTGGGCAGCAGTAACAGTCTTGTTATACAGCAGGCAGACACACATATACGCACGCACCCTTCGCACAGCTGTGCAGGCTGGGATGCAAGCTAAACATGCTAGGCAACACAGAAGTTCACAGAATAGCTCCACTCCAGTAAAGAAAAGGCAACCAAAATATAAATTATTCAGACTCACAGTTTAATCAGTCTTTTTAATATTAGCATGGAACAAAACCCTGGCACTTTGGGTCTACCACATGACCCTTCATCAGGGTATGGGAAGCCAAGATATAGACACCATTTTTATTGCAGTCTTTTAAAGACATATCATCAATGTTGTACTTATTAGCTTACGTCTGATATTTACAATCCTAAATGTAACAATGCTATATAAAATTAGTAAAAAAGAGAATCATAAACCCTTAGTAACTAAATTCATTCATAAAGGTGCAAATGGCCACATCATAACTACAAAAATACCTAATGTCAAAAAAAAAAAAAAAGAAGATGGGGATCAGGGGAGGATCTAATCTGAACCAGAATGTAATGCATGGTCAGAGGAATTCCTAGTGAATTAATATATTAAAGTACAAAAAAGTTAAGGACTTATATTAGAACAGACACCCCATGAAATAGAGCCGATACTGAAGGTAGGGAAAGAAATGAGCAGACTGGGTGGCACGAATGGTCCTTATCTGTCAACAAATTCTATGTTTCTATGATTATTCAAAAAAGTCAAAATCAACTACTGTGTAGTGTAAATACACTATACTTTGTAATGATTTCTTTGTAGCTGAAAACCACCAATTGGTTATGGCTCGTGGGGGAGGTAGGAATTTAGAAAGAAGAGTTAAAAAGATATAGCCTATAAAATGGGGGGGAAGAAAATATATGGTTTAGAGAAACAAGATGTAGTGCTAATAGTGCAACCTGAAAATATATTACTGTATTATAGGTATTCATGGCGCATACAGGTCAGTATAATTTATTTATTTAAGTCTTAGATAACTGGGTAAGTGCGCTGATCCAGGGGACCATTTTCAGGCATGACCCGGGCCAGACCAGGTGGCAATGTAGAAGGAGAAATGTATTATACAATGAGTATGAAGTGGTGCATATCCAGACATACCTGGTGGACAAAGTAAGGTACATAGGAAAAAAGCAAACTAGGAGAGGCTGTACAACTTATAATTAAACAAATCAGTTCATCAGGATAATCAAAAACTAACTAGCCAGCTCACCTGTGTAGAAGGCCATTGGCCAGGATGCCATTATCTGTCTGGAACGAGCCCGGGAGGTGGAGGGCTGGCCAGGGGGGAGAAGGATCGAGCACCCATAGGACAGCTCACCTTCTCTGGGAGGAAGGGGGGACCAGGCTAGGTGCGTGACTGGCCTCTGGCAGAAGTCGGAGGCACAGCAAGCACGGAGCAGACAAAGAGGGTTGGGACGTGGTGGATATCGGCGGATATGCATTGGCATCAGGGCACATGCCACACTCCCAGAACAAGGAAAAAGAATGCTGGAACACCAAGAGGAAGGAGCGCCAGTGCAGACTCTAATGGCTCCCACCTGCCTGTACCACTGGGGACCTGACGAAACTTGAAGAGTCTCGGGATGTATGGGCCCCACCTTGTACCTGTCTAGGGGGTACAGCCATGGTTCCATGGGGGTCCACCATGGAAGTCAGGTAAGGTGGTGAAGCAGGGCAGAGACATGAGCATCTCCCAACAGAGCAGGGTTCCAGCATGAGGGAAGAGAATAAAACAACAATTACTAAAGTAAAACCTATCTGTACATTATTTACAGCAGGATAAGTGACGAGTGTAAATAACTGTGAGACATAGGAACTCACTAAGACACTGTTGAGAGGGAATTACATGAAACATGTATTGAAGGAGATTAGACAGGACACATTGATAGTGGAAGAGAGTGTGTGGGGATGTCAAGCAGCCTAGAAGAGAAAGGCTGGTGTGGTCAGTGAAGGGGGGGTGGAATTAGCCAGGTGAGCAATGGCACTTGGCCTTGTCAAGCAGCCAGGATCTGAGACATAGCTGAGGAGATTTTTGGGGTTTCCAGCAGAGGGACTGAGGATGCACGCAAACATCTCAAGGGAGCTCTGGTGTTGAGGAAGGATGCATAAGTATGCAGAGAAAGATCACTAAGCTAATACCTAGGGTTAAAAATGTACCTTATGAAGACAGACTAACTGCCCTGGAACTTTATGATTTACAGCTCAGGAGGGACCGTGGAGATCTATTACTACTATTTAATATATTAAACGATAACACAGTCATGAACAAGTGTAATATTTGTTTATTTATTCATTGAAATGTTTCACCAGGAAAGGTACACTTAACAAACAAGTTGCTCATCTCATGGCAGGTCCTGGGTGAAGGGGTAGTTGGGATAATACAGAATCAATACAACTTCCAAAAACATACATAGTCACACAGTAGTAACAATTAGCCATAATACAACATAATTAGGCATACAGAGTTTTGAATAACAGCATCAGGACACAACTAGTATGAATAACAGGAACACATATAGAATACTAGAAGTTTTGGAGTTAGCACATGTAAACATAAGCTCAAATGGGCTAGATGGCATTTAGGCGACACCAGTGCTAGGGAGCTAGAAAGTGCATGTAGTTGCTTAGGAGGTGCAGGGGTAATGGGGGTAGGGCATTTACTGCTACCAGGTGGCCTTAAATGCCTTGAGGATAGCTAGTGACTGGTGGGAGTCAGTTGCACACACAGATGGTGATTAGATAGTTTTGTGAGGACAATGTGAGGGAACTTACAGCACAGGAGTGTTGAATTTGTGGGAGGAGTGCATTCCATAATTTTGGCAGGTGATAGGAGAAGGCATTTTGTCCAGATGTAGTGGAGTGGTGAGGTACTGACAATGTCCTTGAGTCACTGGATCTAAAAGAGTATAGGGAAGGAGGTGGGGTAGATAAAGAGGAGGAGATATAAGAAGGAAGAGAGCAAAGCCAAAATTTTGAGATAAATTTGGCACCATGGAGTACACATCTGTCAGTAAGAGTGAGAAAATTCAGAGAGTGGTAGAGATCACATTGGTGGATAAGGGAAGGGGCATCAAGGGCAAAGTGGCAGAAGGAGTTGAAAAGAGTACCCAGGCTGGCTAGGGAGGACTGTGGGGTGGCACTGTAGACTATGTCGCATAAGCAGGATGCAGCTACAGTTTCTGTATAAAGCACCAGGTTTGGACCACAGTTTATGATTTAATAATATTATAGTAATATTAAATTTGCAGAAAAACCTATAAATCTATGGTGCCATAACAGGCAGATTTTTATCCCAAGGTCAATCACTAATAAACGGAAACACTACTTTACTATTAGGGCAGCCACATTATGGAAAGCTTTACCACAGCAGATAGTGGAAATTAACAACTCTCAGGTTCAAGAAAGAATTAGACAAACTCTTATTAGGGCTAGACATATAATTCACCCACTGGTGTGGGGAGAGTGGTCTCGATGGGCCCAGTGCCTCCTTCCACTCTTTATAAACTGAATAATACCGAGTAATAAGGGGAAGCATCACCAAGCCTGATAGCACTGTCCAGAATGCGGCAAAGCGCATAGTCAAATCTGTGGTGGAGTGGGAGCCAACCTAGTGTCTGGTAGAGGTGGCAGTGGTAGGTGGAGTAAAGAGCTAGGAGAGTGAAATGACAGATGTTGCTATATGTTGAGCAGAGGCAGGCATGCATGGCCAAGGAAGCACGTGTGTAAATGTGGAAGCAATAGTCAGTAATGGGCAATAAGTTGCCTTGTGCAATGGTTATGTGGGTTTATCTAGTCAGGAATGGCTTAATCCCATAAGCTGCACCAAGTTTCTGGTTTACACGATGGATGACAGAGGTGACATGATCAGTGTAGGAGTGGGAGAGGTCCAGGATTACGCCCATATATTTGAAAGTTGATACATTTTCAAGTACAGTATCATCCAGTGTAATTACTGAGAGGGTAGACCCTGCCTTGGCAACCTTTGATAGGAAGGGTTTGGATCCAAACAGCATGGATTTAGTTTTTTTAATGTTTACAAGCAGGCAGTGTGATTGGAACCAGGTGTGAGCAGAAGTGTAGTTACTGGATAAAGCTGTGGATACATTCTCAAGAGCCTTATCGCTGGAGAAGAGGACAAGGTCATCAGTGTATAGTAGGGAGTCACAAGTAAGACAGTCAGAGAGGAGAGAGTTTATAAACAGGGAGAATAATAATGGGCCAAGGATGGAGCCCTGCGGTACACTGGTGGTGACTGGGAGGGCAAGGGAGGTTGGGTTTTTGCCAAAAGCCACTAAATAAAAAAGGTGGGGGGGTGGTATTTAACCTGTTTGTTGAAAGAAGATGCAGAAGGTACAGTTAAAGATCTGCTGACACCTTAAACAAACTTTGAAATACATAATAATTAGGTACAACTCCACTTCCATTCCATGTGTATTCTAAAGATTCCTCCTCCCCAGTATTTATTACTAAGAACATTTGCAAGAATATATGATCTTTATCCATCAGGGTTCATCTGCCTCTATAGCTGACTCCCTATTTCAAGTCATAATCCTCTGTTGTGACATCATAGTCTGTTGCCATAGGAGTAACTGTGATGTCACAAGCAGTGCATTATGATTTCAGGTAGTGAGACAGCAATAGGAATAGATGAACTCATCAGGAGCGAAGATCCTGTTTTCATGTAGATGACCTCAGTAATAAACAATGGAGAGGTGGAATACAGAACTGAAATGAAATAAAAACTAAACTGTGTCTAAATATTATGTTTTGGTAAAGTTCTCCTGAAGACATCAGCTGCTCTTTAAACAAGGAACTAGATATTCACATCAATATATTAATATCCATTAACATTTCAAAACAAGTAACAAACAGTATTCAAGGTTAGCAGATGGACTGATGTAATTCCAGGCTTCAGTACTAATTCCAGGTGTGGCTGCTGATGATATGGGCACTGAATGATGTAGACAATGAAGTCAGAGTAACAGTTTATAAACTCCCTGATCTGTACAGTATGTCCTCCTACGGGGCATTCAAAGGTATTACCTGTAATGCCGTACCTGCGCACATTATACCTCCCACATCAATAGCTACCCACAGTAGTGAATTTCTCTGAGTATTGGGCAATTCAAGGCTTTTATATAATGGATTTGTTACCATATCACCCACATTTTGACCACAGTGGTAGGTAACTCTCGATCTATTCCCTATCACTTCAAAAGAGTCAGGTCTCCCTTCAGCACTTCCCAATGTTTTCACACAATTTGTGATATTTGTGTTGACAGACTATTGTATTCTGTTGCCAATGTAACAGTGTCAATACCTTTCTTTTGATCACATATTTTAGGCTGTAACAGGGAGCTTCTGTTTAACCTACATGCTTTCTCCCTGACTTCATCTGAATGCAAAGCGGGGTAGCCCCTGGCTAAAAACTTTGCATGCAACTCATTTGCCTGTTCCTCAAATGTTTTCAATAATGGTACATGCTATGAATCTGGCGGGAGGGGGTGGTTAGATTCAGGAGACATGTGAGAAAGTACTTCTTCACAGAAAGAGTGCTGAATTTCTAGAATAGCCTTCCAGCAGAAGTGGGGGGGGGGCAAACACAGTGGTGGGGTTCAAGAATGCATGGGATGGGCACAAGGAAATCATAGTAGAAAGCAAGGGGGAAGGAGAAAGAGCTGTAGATCAAGTACAGTATGTGATAATAATGTAAGTAAGAAAAAATAAGCAGATGGTGTGGGCCATGCAGTTCTTGTCAGCCATAAAATTCTGTTTTTGTTTTCATATCTTAACAGTTCCTACAGATACAGATGTGCACAAACTGTCCATAAGGAACAGCATGCATGGTATGGGTTGGATGTGTGCTTCGGACTGATAGCAAAGTATTTCCACTAGTTGGTTTGTAGTGGGTTTTGGCTTGTATTGTACTATTGCAATCAATATCAACTGATAGTATCTCCCTTCCAAACAACTATAATGTCATCTATATACAGTTGTAGTCGTACTAAAGTTGATTAGTGCTGAGATAATGCTGCGGTATACTGAGGCAGAATCGCATTACAGCTGAGGCAAATAGTAACTTGAGTCCCTCAGCATACTTCAGTATTACCTCAAGGTAGTCAGCTTTCAGATAACTACTACTGTACCTGTCCTAAAAAGTTATCTGGGGCAGGTATAGGTTGGCACCACTGGCAAATGCCATGGTTTACTCCCACCAACCCATTCAATGGGAATACCTCTGACCTTGCATTAAATCCTGGTTCAGACCAGGTGCTCACCATGCCACACACCCTCTTTTCTTTTTTGACATTAGTCAGGTATTTTTATAGTTATGATCCAGCCATTTGTACCTTTAAGAATGAATTTGGTTGCTATGGATTTATGATTCACTTTTTTACTGATTTTATATAGGACTGTTTCATGTAGGAAGGTAAACATTAGGTGTAAGCTAATAGGTGTGAAACTGATTATATATCTTTAAGAGAATGCATTATAAATTATGTCTGTACATTGATTTATCATCCCCCCCAATGCAGGGTCATGTAATAGACCTGAAGTGCCGGGGTTTTGTGTCATGCTGATATCAAAGAGGCTGAATAAACTGTGAGTCTGAATAACTGATATTTTGGTTGTGTTTCCTTTCCTGGAGTACAGCTATTTTGTGAACTTCTGTGTTGCCTAACATGTTTAGCTTGCACCCCCACCTGCAGAGCTGAGTGCACAGGATTTGTGTGCGTGTATTCTGCTTCGCCATTGCTCATGCTGCCTTTTCCCCATGTCACCACACCTACCTAGCCAGGGTGTTTGACACTAAATGAACACAAAGACTTTGCTAACTACCAATGAAATCTACAGCAGAAACTCACAGCACATGAAAATCAAGTTGCAGAAAGAAAGAAACACAAGTTTAACAGAGACAGCAGGGATTAAGAGAACAATCAGTTCTTCATGTGAGAACATGCCACTCATTCACTGTCATCACTGACTAGAATAACAAGCCACTCTAGGTTATATCAGGGCAGGAAAAAGCATCAGTCTGTTTCTGTATTGAGTTCTTGGCAAAAGACTAAACTTTGTGCCCTCACCATCATTTAATGAGTTTCAGATATATGTTGATATTGACATTTTTTTTTTCAAAAGCTTAACTTGAAGAAATTTGACTGAAAAAACACACTTGGGATACATCACCAACACACCAATGCTCACAAGCAATGTTACACTGAGAACTGATGTGTCTCCAACACATATGGAGGAATATGAGAACACACAAGACATCATGACTGACAGAGGATTTACAAACACTACAGTAAGTCTAATAGATGAGAACAAAATTACATGAACTGAGTAGTGAGACAATATCATCACAAGAAGGAACATAAAATTGTGGGGGGACAAACATGACAACCTACTTCAAACATTTCTAAATAATTGGAAAACAAATTTTTGACCGCCGTCAACCTTTGATCCTTCTGTGGTTGGTTCCCCACTATTAGAAACTTACCAAACACTTTTTTTTGTTGTTGTTGTTTTTAACCAGGAGTAGCACACTAAGCTGAAAGCTTTTTTACAGGAGCGACCTGGGAGCACAGGGAAGTTAAATGACTTGCTGAGGGTCATACAGTATGCAAGTGGAAGCTGTGGGATTCAAATCTAGGTCTGGTCTGCTGGATGTCACCAGATTTGCAGCTCAGAGCCTTAAACCACTGCGCTATACTGCCTCCCTAAATGTTACAATGTTACAAATCCCTTGTAATGCAGGATTTAACCAAACTAATGAACTCTAAATGGTCAGGGCAACGTCACAGTCTGTACACAGAAGAACAGCAGGCACTTGTTGCATTAAAAAACAAAATGTCAGCTAAAATAAAACCTGCAAACAAAGGAAGACTTATGGTGGTAACGGATAAGTCTCTATATCATTCAGAAATTGTTAAGCAACTGTCTAATGAAATGAACTATAGAAAGTTTCAAAGTGATCCCCCATAGCCTTTAAAAGGAGAATAGATAGCTTTCTGCTTGAATCACATAGTCTTAACTGGATAACATCACAGAAAAAAAAAATTAACACACCACCCAAAAATCCCCACTCCGTATGTCCTTCCAAATGTCCACAAAGATAAAAAAAAAAATCCACCAGGGCAACCAGTTGTTTCGGGTCAAGGTTCACCGACTGAGAAAATGTTGATCTTTTGTAGATTCTTTCCTTCAGCAACTGGTGCCCACAATTTGGTCTAATATAAAGTACACAATGGATTTAAGCAATTTTGACTGGTTGTCGGGCTACCAATGGGCCACTATTGACATAAGTACCTTACACACCGCCGTATAAAATCTGCTGGGCATTCAGCTTTAGAGTATCATTTACATAAAACCCCCCTTGCCAGCTCTTTTCCAGCAAAGTTTATAGTGCAGGCTATATTGTTTCTTCTGATCTCTAACTGCTTTGTTTTCTACAGGGAGTTCTACTTAGAAATATGTGGTATAGCCATAGGCACCCCCATAGCCCCTCCTACGTCAACCTCTTTTTGGACTGGTGAGTGGAGACCATGGTGTTTGCCAGTAGTGCCAACTCATAACTGCCCCAGATATCTTTTTGAAACATGTATATACTATAGACAACATTATAGGGTGTGGAAGGGAGATACTACTTCTACCATTGAATCTGTATCCCACCTAAATAGGAATGGCTTGAACCTGGCATTCACAGTGAATGTGCATGAATCACATGCAACATTTCTTGATTTATCAATTGTAATTGACTGCAATGGTACAATATAAACCAAAACCTACTATAAACCAGCTAGCTAGTGGAAATACCCTACTATCAGCCCAACCCGCACATCCAACCCATACCATCCATGCTGTCCTTTATGGACAGTTTATGCTCATCGGTAGGAACTGTTCGGGTAGGGAAACATTTGAAGAAGGCAAATGAGCTACATGAGAAGTTTTTCATAAATGAAGCCAAGGGCAAAAAACAGAGGTTAAACAGAAACTCCCTATTACAACCTAAAATATGCGATCAGAAGGAAGGTACAGACATTGTTACATTGGTAACATAATACAATAGGCCTGTTTACACAAATTTCAAGAATTGGGAGCAAACATTGGGTAGTGCTGAAGGAAGACCTGACCCTTTTGAGTTGGTAAGTGATAAGACTGAGAGTAACCTACCACTGTGGCTGAAATTTGGATAATATTGTTTCACACTCTCTATACCAAAGCCCAGAACTGCCCAGTACTCAGAGAAACTGGCTGCAAACACTGCCTGTGGGTAGCCACTGATGTGGGAGGTAGAATGTGTGTAGGTACAGTATTAAGGATAATACCTTTGAACACCTCCTAGGATGACATACTGTACAAATCAGGGAGTTTTTTTAATTGTGACTCTGACTTCATTGTCTATGTCACTCAGTGCCTATGTCTGAAGCAGTATATTGGATGAACTGTGCATCCACTAAAAAGACACAGATATAGGGAATATGTGATGGATGCTTTTGAGATATATTTATCTTCATTTGTGGTAAATGACCTCTTGACCTTCACTTGTGGCAAAGCCATGAGTGAGATCAAAAGAAGTCACTGACCATAAATGTTGTGAAGCTATATATCATAACTATAAAGAACGCACTAACCCTGTGACACAACTAAAGTGTTATCTAAGTGCTTCTGCAAACCTTGAACCCAACTCCCTGCTGCTACAGCCACTAGTCTAGCTCTCTCCTACTACCCTGATCAAGACTTGAACCTGGTACTCTATGCACTTCAGGCACATACACTACCACTACACCATAGCAGCAACTAGGCTCAGAGGTGATCTCTCACTACTATCTCCCCTCTTCATCCTAGTCCCCCATTCTTTCCTCACTTCAGCTCCACCAGCCTTCCCAACTATGCACATGCATCCCCTGCTCACCAGCTATCTCTCTCCTCCTCCTTCCTTGCCTTCCACCAACCCTAGTGTCCCTATTAACCCTCAGCCTCACTACTCCAGTGTTCCTACCTACCTCCTGTCCTCCCCTCCTCCTTACCATGCTCTCCTCCCCTCCTCCTCCACACATCCCATATGCTCCTCTCCACCTCACTCCCTTCCAGACATTACCTGTCCTCCCCCACAGCCCCTTGCACTTGATCACCAGGCCTTCTCTGCCTGTGCTACCCTACCCACCCCTTGTGCAACTAAACCCCTTCCTCATTCTATCGCCTCCGCATAAACTCCATCTGCCCCCTCTGACCAGAGCACTCTCCTTCTACTCCTAACAGGGAACATACATCCCAACCCAGGCCCTACCCTCCCATCCACCCACCTAGCCCACTGGTCTTCAAGTAGCCTCCATGAACATATGCAGCCTGCTGAAGAAATTTGATGCCCTACAGTGCTGGGCCTTGGCTCACCAACCAGCCATCATAGCCCTGGTTGAAACCTGGCTGTCCAAATCAACTCCTGACTCATTTGTCTCCCTCCCAGGCTATACCTTATACCGGGAGGACCGAGTAGGCAAATGAGGGGGAGGCTGTGCAATCTACACCAGGGACACAATACCTGGACATGCACTCCCCACCCCTGCCCTCATAAATGGGGCCCAGGCCCTTACCCTCAGACTCACCCCAGACCCCTCTAGGAGCCCTCTCTATCTCACCACAGCCTACGTTCCCCCAAAGAACCAGCACCCAGCCCTGGTATCTTTAACGGACTACCTGGCCACCCTCCACCATAAGGCAGAACAAATCCTAGTGGGGGACCTTAATGTAAATTGGCTCAGCAGCTCCTCATCCACCACCATAGACTCATTTGCTGCCCAAGATCTGACACAACCGTCACCCAGCCCACGAGACTTAACCCTAAGATGGTACCAGCACCCTTCTGGATGTTATTATAATAACCGACCCTATAAAATCCAAAACATCCAGGTCCTCCCAGACTCCCTGTGTGACCATTCCCCATCCTATTCCACTGGGTAGCCCCCAATCCCAAACCCAAAGCCCAGACCACCCTCCTAGGCGCCCGCCCTGGTGGGCTGAAGAAACTTAAAGCACTCCTCACCCAGATAGACTGGTCCCCATTCAGCAGGCAATCAACATTGACACTGCCTCATCTTCTTCACTCACACCTTCAACATGGCCTGTGATCTCTTTGCACCCTTAACCAAAATCCGAGTCCAAAAACGGAACGCACCCTGTGCTAGCCCGGCCTCTACATTACTTAGAAACCAGATAACCTCTGGCACCTTGCCACTGAAACAGGTCATCTGTCTGATAGGCAAGCATACAATGCAGCCCGGAATAAGTGTTCATGGGCCATCAGGAAGGCCAAGGCAGACCATTACCAGGCCTCCCTTACCTCCTCCTGGGGTTCAGCCTGGACCTTCTGGGATAATATTAAGCAACTCAATGGTAAAGCTTGCTCCCCTGCCTCATCCCAGCTCACTAGAAATGGCACCACCTCCACCGAGCCTGCCACCATAGCTAACTGGTTCAACACCACTTTCACTGACCTTAGCTCAGTCCTCCCTAGTAATTTCTTTGACCCTCCCCCCAGCCAACCTCCCCCTGTCCTCCATCACCCCAGCTTCCTCCTGTGAAAGATTTCCACCCGGGAAGCCAGACCGATCCTAATCAAAGCTCTCAATGGCAACAATCCCGGCAGTGATTCACTGGACCCCAGCATCCTCAGGCTGGTGCTAGATGAAGTCCTTGCACCACTCAAGCTTCATTAACCAGTCACTCTGCCTGGGACAATTCCCCACAGCTTGGAAAACAGCCATTATCACACCTATTCATAAAGGGGCAACAGGTCAGTGGCCAACAACTACCGGCCAATCTCCATCCTCCCTCCCTCTCTAAAGCCCTAGAGAAGTGGTGGCCATTCAAATCACTGATTATCTGGCTAAGCATAACATTTTATGCCCAGAGCAACATGGCTTCCGTATGGGTCACAGTACCAGCACTGCCCTTATTGAATTCTCCAACTTTCTACACTCCTCCTTGGACACCAGCTCCTAGCTGGTGCAGTGTTCATTGACCTCTCAAAGGCTTTCGACACTGTCTCCTATCCACTTCTGCTGAATGCTCTCTGCCACACTGGTCTCTTGGCTGGCCCCCTGGCATGGTGTGCTAGCTATCTTGACACCCGATCTCAGTGCGTCAAAATCAATAGCACACTCTCTGATACCCATCCCATTCTCTCTGGGGTCCCCCAAGGCTTCATCCTGGGCCCCCTTTTCTTCTCACTGTATCTGAACACCCTGCCCAGTGCATGCCCTGGCAAAATTCTGCTGTATGCAGACGACGCTGTCCTTTTTGCCACCCACCGCAATCCCATCTCCCTACAGGACTCCCTACAGCAGTCTTTCAACAGTGCCGAGGCTTGGTTTAAGGAGCGCAGACTCGTCATCAATCTTAAGAAAACCAAAACTATGCTCTTTTCCCACCCCCAAAACAAAGCTAGCAACCACCCACTCTATATCCTTCCGGTACCAACCAGCCACTGGAACAAGTCTGCTCCTACAAATACCTTGGGGTTACCTTCGATTCAGCCTCACATTTCACAACCACATCGACGCCCTAACATCCACCACCAACACACGGCTTGGCATCCTATTCCGCCATAAAACCTCGCTCTTCCCCAAATGCTCTCCTGCTAGCTGTTACATCATCCGTATGTCCCTTGTAGACTATGGTCTCACCAGTATATGGTGCTGCTGACACCACTGCACTCAACAAAATTCACCTAACCCTGAATAAAGCATGCAGATTGATTACTGGTGCCCCAGGCTCACACACACCTGTCAGCTCTATGTCGATGCTAACCTGCTTACCCTGGATGAACGGCTCCAATACCAAACCTGTCTCCTCACCAAAAACCCTACTGGCCTCTCCTGGGTAACGGGCAACCATCCACCAGAGCCTCCCACTGTTGCAACACGGTCTTCCCACAAGACCACTCTAAAGGTCCCCAGATCTAGAACCAGCCGTGCCAGAGGTCCTTCTGCTATAGAGCCCCAACCTGGTTTAACTCTCTCCTGCCACCATCACCAATGCCATCACCATCTCCACGCTCAAAACACACTGAACCACATCTTCAGCACTCGTAACTGCTCCTGTCTCTGAACATAGCCTCCACCTTGCTTCTCTTGACAATGCCCCAGGCAGCTCTCCACCTAACCATCCCTCCACCACTTCCCTGTACACCGTGCCTATGTTTAACCTGGCCAGTGCCAGCTGTTTCAGTGTTTACCTACCAGAATGCTCACTTGATACCAACTTGTGGAACACCTGTTATCAATTACATGTACCGTGTACCCAATTTGTATTTGTCTGTCCACAATGTGATGTGGCGCCTCTGTTGAATGCCTATTGTTTTGCAAATCTTTGCTATGTAACCAAAACACAATGTATGTCTTTATGTGACAAAGTACCTTTGGAAACGAGCCTCTGGCTCAAAGGTTGTAAACTGATTCTTAAATAAATAAAAAGAAGCATACATTAAGCATGAGGCTTAATGTTATCTGCCGCCCCTTTAAGAGCACTTAGAATCTGCATGTAACAAGTTGTTGCACTGCCTGGCAGTGCCATGTAATCAGCAAACAGAAGGTATCATGCGCTCATGGAATTTGGTGGTGCTCTAACAGAGTTTGACAACTCACATAACAATATAAAAGAAAGGCTAGACACACAAATTATTGATTGAATTGCACCAGTGCAAAATTTATTTTCGGCAGAACTTTCTTCCAAAAAGAAATTTTGCACTGGTGCAATTCAATCAGTAATTTGTGTGCCTAGCCTTTCTTTTATACAGTGCCATGTAATGCCTGTCAGTCAGAGAAATAGTCAGTCTGGGGCTAGGCTTTATGAAGAGAACATCTGCTGTACAGAATAAACCATTATTCTTTATTTTTATGCGTGCATCAGTTATTAGCATGGTCCAGCAAAGGGTCCTCACCAGCAGCAACAGATGGGTCTGGCAGACCAGAGGGAATGTAAAGGTCTTTTATTGACAGACCAGACCAAAATGCCACACATGGAGGAGAATGCGGCTCTTCTTCTGCCCAGACCCCATCTCGAGTTGTCTGCATCGCTGGGTACCCCAAATCATCACCCCAGTATGCCTGAACAGTCTGATTGCTATTTACACCACAGCCTTGGCTGCACAGAGAAAAGATGAACTGTCTCCTATTTTATACAGCAGCCTGCAGCCCTCCTACTTTGAACAGCCTAGCACACATAAATGTGTTCAACACTGCTAGCCTGCTGCTCCATGCATGAACTGCTCAAAATTAATGAGCCAAGCATCTGCTCCATGGAGCTCTGAACGGACCCCAACACCCACCCCAAGCAGCATCACCTCATAGCAAGGCCCTCTTCAACTTGTTCCCTTCTTGCACAACCAGCTCCCTATACAGTCTTTCTCACAGTGGGGACTGGGACTACAGCAGAGAAACAAACAAGAAAGCAAATATTGCTAATGATAATTTTACCACTAAGCCTTCATGCTACCTCCCAACTGTGATCCACCAGAACCAGCCACTCGGTCCCTCCATACAATCGCACTGCCTACCGCCTTCCACAAAGGATCTCTTGCTGCTGTTACCCTCATCTATGTGGCCTGGAAAAGCTGCTCCAGCAGAGACTGCTCAATAATGAACAAAGCGAGTGCATAAAAGTAAAAATAACTGCACCGAATGTGCAGTTCTGCATTGGCCCTCCTATGCTCTGTGCCCCCACCCTCCTGTACTGCTGCAGAGGCACACAGACTTCTCATCACAAAGGTGGCAGCACTAGAGCAATCCTTCCCCCTCGGCCACAGCAGCAAGCTGTCCTGCCCTTCTTACAACTGGATCTCCAGCTGCCCTACCAACAACCGCAGTGGAGAGTGGCACCACTCTCCAAACTGCTGCCAAGGCTCTCCTCTTGATCCTGCAACCACATGGAGCACTCCCCTAAAGGGTGCAAAGAAAAATAAGACTGTGATGGAGCCCACTTCCCGACTTACACTCCCTCCTCCATGAACATTGTGGCTCAGCTCCGCTCCTCCCGAACAGCCGTACACATGGATCTCTGTTGCTCTCCACTCGGCCATGCTACTTAAACAGCCAAACAACAAAATAAATAACTAAAAAACATAGCTACTGCAGGACCCCCATGGAGCAAATACATAAACGGGGACAAGAGAAAAAAAAAAAGAAAAGTAAATGCACAGAGCTACAGGAAACCATATTTCCCACACCAGTAACAAGGACACTAAAAAGAATACAAATTGCCTTACAAATCAAAATAAACTGCAGGTGCAAATGGAGCCACACCTTGACTCACAAGGCCACTGCTCAGCTAAGCTTCACCAATCATCACCACAAAAGAAAATAAAAAATCATGAAGTGCCCCAGGAATTCAAACAGGGCACAACACAAACATCAGGGGCAGAGAGAAAGAAAACAAAACCTGGGAGTAGAACAAAAAATATAACAGTACAGAGCCTGGGAGACAGCAGAACAATAGTAAAATACAGCACAAGCTCAATAACCCTAAAGAGAACCCAATCAAATAAATTTAGAATTTCCTCAGCAACTTATGTCACTCACCACAGACAGAAAACTCCTGCCAGTTTTTTCCTCTCAGTTGAGGAAGACGGGGAACAGTGTGGCAATCGCCATTTTAGCCATTGCAGAACAGCCAGGCAGCCTCGTAGCAAGCAGCCTCCATCTTGTCAGCATTATAACAATAACACAGGAAGTGACCCTTAACCCCACTCTGCTGGTGGCCATCTTGCTGCAGTCAAACCCACTGGAACTGTATGTCAAAGTTCAGCAGCCATCTTGTGAAGGGCACAAAATTACCTCACTCCATAGAAATGTATGGCAATCCTATTGAAATGAATTGACACTGCAGCAAATAGCTGATTTTTGCAACACAAACTTTATTCAAATAACAGGCAACACCGAATTGAGTGGAATTGTTTAAGATGTCATTTGATGAACTTTGCTTACAAATAATTGTAATTTTGTCTACAAAAATATTTTCTTCTCAGCACTTCATCTACTCCATGATGTCTCATCACCAGCATGACGGCAACTCCTTCTCATCCTTACGACCTTCATTCGGTGAAACACAACTCGTCTCCAACCACAATGTCTGAAGAAGACACCGATATGGGTGCTGGAGCGTCCATAGAGCCATCTTCACCCACCTCAAGGGTGTGGGCTACAAAATAGAAACAGTTCTGCACTATATCCAGTCATCCATCTCAGCTCAAGGAGCACCAGCTATCCAAGCCATTCAAGATGATCTGGCCTACATTAAAGCTATTTCATCACAGTCCACGGTCCATACCAGCCTACAGCCAGTACTCTTCTCAGCCTTGCCTCACAAAGACGCTGTTGACTGGCTCGAACAATTCAAAGCCTGGATTTCCTTACATGGTTGGCCTGATCCTTTGCATATTTTCAATGACTTGCCCTTGTTTCTGAGAGGGACTGCCATTTCCTGGTTTAATGCACTTCCAGAACAAGTCAAAGGAGATACCGCCACCCTGTATGCAACCTTCAAACACCATTTTCTCCAAGCACATCTACCCTGATTATTGGAGCAACAGCTGTGGAAATGCACCATGTAACCCTCTGAGTCTCTAGAAGTCTTCATAATAGACATTGAGTCTCACTGCAAATGTCTGCAGAAACCTGAGAAAGAGCAAATCACAACCTTTGTCCAGGGACTGCTTCCTTAACTCCATCTTTATGTAATCCAGCAGAAACCAACAACCTGGATAAACACAATCCAAGCTGCATGACTTGCACAAGAGTCCATATTAATGTCCCAGGCCACCAGTGTGCAAGTGCCTCAGTCATCACAGTTAACCACACTCACAACATGTGTCCAGCGGCAGCAACTAATGATAGAGAGGCTGATCACAACTGTCAATAGTCTGCACCACCGCTCAACTGCTTCTTCTGCTACGTCTGTCAATGCACTTTGACCATTTCGACAGCCACCTGATACGCCTCCACTTTCATGTGAGTCTGTGACCTGCCAGTGGTGTGGATTCAGAGGACACACTGCTGCTGTCTCCCAAAAGCTACAGTATCAAAACAGAAATCAAAGGAGCCAGAAATGACTACCACAACACAATCAGCAAGAAGAACACAACTACTCCCAGGATCAGGGGAACACAGCAACCGACTGCATCTCCGACTCTCACAATTCAAACAAACCACACCCTCTTACTACTAACTCAGGCAACCTCTCCTTTCCTGGGGCAAAGGTACCTGTCATCAGGTCACCTCTAGTAGCCAACTATGTGTCTGTAACCAGAGCAGAAATATCAGTTATCAACAGCAGTATTCTTAACAACCAAGCTATTCATCTCATACTAAATGTCTCTCCAGCCAACCTAAAGTACATTATCACAGCAAGTACAGCTACAGTATCTATCACAGGCATGGTCCATCTCAAGCTACACTTTGGCTCACAACAAGCTACTACCAAGTTCTACCTAGTGCCTGATCTCCAACCAACAGTGAATCTTCGCCTGGAATTCCTCGAAGCTCACAAAGCCATCCTAGACTTTGTCTCAAACTGTCACTAGATCCTCTGAGGCAACTTGCAGCTACAGTAGCAGCCATTGGCACTGCCAGCTATTTCCCAAAATTTCTGTGATATTTCCAGAAATATCTCCTGCTTTCTGCATTTCCACAGTAGGGGCAGCAGAGAGAAAAACCCTTCAGAAATTTCACGAGATATCTGAAAATAGCTGGCAATGTCTGTGGCTATTACTGTATAGACTCAGTTACTGTGCCTCCTCAGTCAGAGATGGTTTTGATTGCCAAAATTTGAGGTGAACCACTTCCACAAGGTGTTGTTGGCATCGTTACGGGATCCACCGCACTTCATTCATCAGGTCTCCTTCCAGGAAACACCTTATTGGCGGTGCATGGTGGCGCAGTCTTCCAAAAATACTGTAACTTCACAGATGAGCCAGTAGTCATTTAAAGGGGTGCTAACACTGGAACGTTTGTCTGCTTGTCTTCAGGGGACCAGCTCCATCTCATGCAAGAAAGTTAGCCTGGTTCCACCAACTCTAGTTCTGTCAGTACTATCATGACTACTCCTGCTTCAACAGAGTTACCCCTCAATCAGTGACTATCCTCTTCAAAACTTCCAGCATCTCCAACAGAAAAGGAACAACTTTTGAAATTCCTGGAGAATTACTCAGATGTCTTTGTGGGTCCAGATAACAAGCTTGGATGCTGTGATATTCTGCAACACAACATCGAGGTGCAGCCCATCCAGAAACCAATCCATCAGTGAGCCTGCAAAGTGGGATACAAACAGAAACAAGTCCTAGAGGACATAATCAAAGACATGCTGTAACAAGACATTGTCAAAGAGACTACAAGTCCCTGGGGTGCACCTTGCTTGCTGGTGGTAAAGAAGGGCAAAGAATATCACTTCATGGTAGACTACAGAAACTCAATGCCTACACGGTGCAGGATGCTCATCCTTTGCCTACAACTGAAGATGCCTTAGAGAGTCTTGGTGCAGTCAATCCTGCTTACTTCACCACTCTGGACCTTCGGAGTGGGTTCTACCAAGTTTCCATTGGTCCAGCTTCTCATCCATACACAGCATGGCATTGCCACTTAGGACTTTTTCAATTCAAACATCTGCCTATGGGACTTCGGAACAGCCCAGCCACATTCCAACATGTTATGGAAGCTGTACTACATGGGTTGTCTTGGAAATCTTGCTTGGTCTACCTGGACAATGTTATTGTCTTCAGCAGAACTTTGCTAGAGCACCTCCAACATTTCAAAGAAGTGTTTGAACGTCTCAGACAAGCCAATCTTAAGCTTCTCCCAGAGAAGATATGTTTTGCACAGCATCAAATCCATTACCTGGGACATGTGGTTAGTTCTCAAGGCATCTTTCCAGATCCAGACAAGCTCTCAGCAGTCAAAGACTATCCAGAACCTAACAACCTCAAAGACCGTCAAGCTTTCCTGGGCTTGTCTGGCTACTACCGAAAGTCCATTTGCAACTATGCCAAGATTGCAGTTCCATTGTACGCCCTCACCAAAAAGGGATGTGACTATACATGGACTTCCAAATGCAAAGAGGCCTTTGAAACCTTGAAAGGAAACATAATCCCTTCTCCAATATTGGCCTACCCAAGGTTTGACTAAACCTTCAAGCTCTATTCAGATGCTAGTTCCTTTGCAGTGGATGCTGTGCTCTGTCAAATACAAGATGGAACAGAATGAGTTATCTCCTAAGCCGGGCGCTGTCTTTCCTCAGCTGAACAAAACTATGGCATCACAGGAAAAGAATGTCTAGCCATGGTATTTGCCATAAAGAAATTTGACTGTTGCCTTCACTATTGCTCCTTTACAGCTATCGTAGATCACTCTGTCCTAAGATGGTTATTCGAAATGAAGGAGCCAGTAGGCAAGTTCACCTGATGGATTGCAATGCTGCAGTCCTACAACTCCGAAATTCAGTACAGACCTGGTTGAATTCTCTTAAATGCTGATGGTGTAAGCCGGAGATGATATCCCTCCACATTATCCTCAATAGATGAAGAATCATGCTTACAAGATCTTCCCTTCCACGCCACAGATGTGCTTCCTGTGGACACTCCTACAGCACCTTAAGTTGCCTTGCTGCTATCAACTGCTTTTACAGAAAAACACACCAGTCCTCATCTACTGCAAGCAGCTAAAGAGCTTCTTACCTCCTCTTCATCTAATCTGTCCCTGGCAACTGTTAAAATGCAACAAAGAACCAATCCTCAATTCACAGACATAATCACATACTTAGAGTCTGGAACCTTACCGCAACAGAAAAAACATCATCAGGATGTACTTTCCTTTGCTTCACAATACTTTCTCTATGACAATATGCTTTTCCACATTTGGACCAATGAAGGCAAGGGCCATCGCATGGATAGAACTCATGTACAGCTAGTTGTGCCAGCCTCTCTATTCAATCAAGTTCTTCTCTCCACTCATGCCTCTCCACTTTCTGGAGGTCATATAGGAATCCATAGAACTCTCAAAAAGACAAGGCTTCATTTCTTCTGGCCTCACATGAACAAGGACATTGTCTGATTTGTCAAATCCTGCCAGCCCCGCTCCCAAAGAAAGCCTCCTGCCAAATCGACAAAGGCACACATCATTCCAATGCCTGTAGCCACTGAACCATTCCAAATAATCAGCACAGACATCCTTGGGCCTTCCCCTACATGCTCTGACTCTGGCAACAAATACATCCTTGTTTTTGTGGACTACCTAAGCATTTGGAACTAATCCCCCTAAAAGACATTGAAGCTACCACAGTGGCAAGTGCCTTTCTCAACACAGTCATTTGTCATCACGGTTCCCCATCATACCTGCATTCAGACAGAGGCACTAACTACCTTTCAACCATTGTTCAAGAAACTTGCAAACTTCTCGACATAAAAAAGACACATGCAACAAGTTACCATCCACAATGCAGTGGACAGTGTGAAAGAATGATGTCTACCATTCTCAACACACTCTCCAAGTACCTGGATGAGACTCACGACACTTGGGATAGTTTTGTTCACTTTATGCAATTTGCCTATAATACCAGCACTTGTGTCAACAGTACAGAGTACACACCATTCTTCTTAGTCCATAGATGTCACCCAAGAACTCCACTGGACAGGGATCTCTCACTGCTAGAAGTTCCTAAGTCAGCTTCTTCCTTCATTATTCCTATGCTGGAACAGCTTGAACTTGCCAGACATGTTGCAATCACCACACTGGGCCAGAGAAAATCTGCCATGCAGAAAATGTTAGCAGCCAAGTCACATGAGCCTTCATTCTCCATTGGGGACATTGTATACTTGTACCAACCTGTCCTTGTTCTGGCCACCACCAAGGAACTGCTTTGCCCCAGGACTGGTCCCTTCTACATTGTAGAAAAGCTTCCTCCTGTGCACGTTCATCTATGCCGCAAGGCTGATGGAAATCTGGTACTCAACAAAGTCCACATCAACCGACTGAAACATGGATACCTGAGTAATAACCTTCCAGATAACCCCAGTCCACCTAACAATGAAGCTGCACTTGAGCCTGCCATCCTCTCTGAAGCTATGATCCCTTCAGACAACTTGCAACCAGTTCCTACAGATCTTCCCACTCCTGACACTCTCCTGCCAGATTTCATTTTGCCTGATTTGCCATTTGACCTTCCTGGGACTTCTTTTCAGCCTTCTTCTCAGGACTCTCTTCTACATGTACCGGCATACCAGATTGAGAAGATCCTCAGGAAGAAGTTCACCAACAGATCCTAGACTTACAGAGTCAAGTGGTGCAGATCTGACAGTGGGAAAATCTCCTGGGGGTCACTTTTAACAACTTGACCCCGTTCTGTCAGAAACTGGTGCAATCAACTCATGCCTCCAGTCCCACTAACTGGAAAAGTTGGCGGAGGTCTTTAACTTTCGAAAACCAGACTCAGTGTTGATTCTAAAGCCTAACCGCACTTACGATGATATTTCATATCTGCAGTCTATAAAATGCCTGTTCTTCAACTGTTTTTTTCCCTCTGATGGTAATTCTGTGTCTTGATAGAAAGTAATGTACTGCATTGTTT
This sequence comes from Neoceratodus forsteri, assembly GCA_016271365.2. Taxonomy (NCBI): domain Eukaryota; kingdom Metazoa; phylum Chordata; order Ceratodontiformes; family Ceratodontidae; genus Neoceratodus; species Neoceratodus forsteri. The sequence continues at coordinate 870,681,896 of CM028130.1, forward strand.
CTTTGCATTCTGGGTATTCTCCAGCTGCTACCCTTCCCTCTCTTTCCTTTCCCTTCCCCCGCACATTAGCATTTGTGGCATGACCAAACTTTAAGTGCTATGGTTTTAACCCTTTCCTCTGGCACTACTCTGACTGGTCACCAGTGTAGTCCAGATTCCTTCCTTCCCCACTCCCTGCAGTGGAATACTGTTTTGTTTTTAATGTTCCATGCCTTGCACTGCTTGAAACAAGAAAATGTTTTTTTTGCCTTAAAATTCTAAGAAACTGTTTATAGTGTGATATTGCTTGTTCGAGTGGTGCTCACATTCACTGTCCCGGCGGTGATGTGAAGCACACATTAAGCATGGGGCTTAATGTTAGCTGCCGCCCCTTTAAGAGCACTTAGAACCTGCATGTAACAAATTATTGCACTGCCTGGCAGTGCCATGTAATGAGTCCAACTACAAAAAAAAGCTCAACTGGTAAGCTGGTGAGAAATGAATACCAATGTAGTGCAAAAACAATATATCGCACTCACCATTAAAGAAGTATCAAACACTTTATTAAACATCAGAGGGAGGTGCTAGCAGGCACGAATTCAGTCGGGGTCCCTGTTCAGCATCAGTGTATCGGAATGTAGTGGCACTTTTTAAATGTCTAATAAAGCGTTTGATACTTCTTCAGTGTGAGTGCAACACAGTGCCATGTAATGCCTGTCAGTCAGAGAAATAGTCATTCTGGGGCTAGACCTCATGAAGAGAACATCTGCTGTACAGAATAAACCATTATTCTTTTATGCATCCATCAGTTATTCACATGGTCCAGCAAGGGGGTCCTGACCAGCAGCAACAGATGGGCTTGGCAGACCAGAGAGAATGGAAGGGTCTTTTAATGGCAGATCATATCAAAACGCCATAATGTCATATCTCATAAGCACCCATCACATGTCTGGTTTATACATTAGCATTTTTAAGATAGTTTTATTTTATTTAAAAGTGAAAGTTTCCTGTTGCACAGGAGATTTGAAGTGCTGGCAGCTGCCACCACAGTTTTCTAGAGGTAGCTAGTGCTGGTTGGAGTGTGCAGCTAGGAACAGGTGGCAGAAAAGGTTCTTTGAGACATACCCAGCGTACCTGCACAGTTCATCCAACGTTCTGCTTTGGACATGGGCACTGAGTGACATAGACAATGAAGTCAGAGTCACAATTTATAAACTCCCTGATTTGTACAGTATATCCTCCTAGGAGCTGTTCAACAGTATTATCCTTAATACCATACCTACACACATTACACCTCCCACATCAATGGCTACCCACAGGCAGTGTTTGTAGCAAGTTTCCCTGAGTATGAGCACAATGTGGATGTGACTGCCCTTTATATTTCCTTAACACAACTACTCTCTTCCCACTGCCTGACTGTTCTAGCACTTAGTAGCTTTGCCCCCCACCATTTTCATCCCAGCCCCCCCCCACTCACTCTCCCCTCTCATCCCTTTTTTATCCTACTGTCCTTCTTTGTTTGTTCTCCTCAACCCACCGATGTGGAACTTGTGAAAAAGCTGTTAGCTCAAAGGTAATTGTAATCCAAAATGATATAACTAAATAAATAAAATACTCAATGAGTTAGATCAATTTTATGAAGTACCTTACTGTGGAGTTAAAAAATGTATCAAGTTAGTTGGTGTTCTCTGCTACAGATAGTGTTTTTATTTAGCCTAAAAACACTATGTATATTGTATAAAGGAACACATATGTTCCATTTTGTTGGATAATCCAAATGCCCCTATCAGTGTGTATTTACTAACAACACACAGCAAAAGTACAACTGGTTTCAAGTGTATGGGCATTGAAAAAGTACCTGCACACCTTGGGGGGGGTATGACAGAGTGCAGACTCTGTTCCAGAAAGAGTCCAAATAGATTTACTTCAATGGAGTCTTGCAATTGTTTTACTTAAATGTAATTTGTTAAGTGATTGTCTTTGTTGTTCCCATTTTCTGTCAGGTCAGAACTGAAAATGGACTTGTCCCAGTGTCCCTACCTGGTTAACAAATAAAAAATAAAATAAATAAAATAAAATACATTTACACCCTCAGTTTATTATCTCTAAGCGGTTTCAATGACAACATAAATCTGACTCTATTTCTTTGAAATGCTTGTATGATCAGAAAAATATTCTAATATGTTTGTATGAATTGTAACCTCTGTATTGTACATATTGCAGGAAGGATGTTTTATCATGAAACAAAGAGAGGTTATTGGCAGCCTTACCTGGAGCTACCATGGAAGCTTGGAATTACTTCCATCCATCTGCTGTCCTTGAATACTGTTTGTTACTTGTTCTGAAATATTTATGGATATTATTTATTGATGTGAATATCTAGTTCCTTGTTTAACTGTATTGAATCTCTGTATCTTCTTTCAACAAACAGGTTAAATAACTTTTTTTTTCTTTCCTTCCTTTTTATGTTAGTGGCTTTTTGCAAGAAACCAATAAATGGAAGTGTAATTATACTGACTCGTATGCGCCATGAATACCTATAATAATATGTTTTCAGGCTGCACTATTGGCACTACATCTTGTTTTTCTAAATCATATGCTTTTGTCCCCCCATTATGGGCTATATCTTTTAATTCTTCTTTCTAAATTCCACCCCCACCCCCCACAAGCCATTATCAATTGGTGGTTTTCAGATACAAAGAAACACTTTTACACTATACATTAGTTGATTTTTACGTTTGGTCTTTTTTTTTTGGAATGACTGGCTTTATTTCATGGGGTGTTTGTTCTAATACAAATTCTTAACTTTTTTGGACCTAAATTAATAAACTGTTCAATAGGAATTCTTCTGACCTTGCATTACATCCTGGTTCAGACCAGGCACTCCCCTTGCCCCCCACTCTCTTTTCTATTTTGACATTGTTCAGGTATTTTTGTAAGTATGAGCTAGCCATTGTTCCATTATGAATGGATTTGGTTATTAGTAGTTTATGATTTTCTTTTTTTAATTAATTTTATATAGCACTGTTTCATATAGGATGACAAATATCAGACATAAGCTACTAGGTATATAACCGATGATATATCTTTAAAAGACTGCAATATAAATGATGTCTGTATCTTGGCTTCCCACTCCCTGATGAAGGGTCACGTGAAAGACACAAAGCATCAGGGTTTTGTGCCACTCTGATAGCAAGGAGGCTAATTAAATCGTGAGTCTGAATAACTGATATTCTGGTTGCTTTTTCTTTGCTGGAGTGCAGCTATTTTGTGAACTTCTTATTGTACAGCACTCAGCATATATGTGTGACCTCCCCTATAGCACAGAGCATAAACAGATATAGGAGGATTTCTCTTGGACTCCTCCATTGTATGGTTATACTACAGATATAGAACATCCCCTCTACCAGTTATAGCACCTGTGCCCCCCTCAAAAAAATCTGCTTAAAAGTCGGATTATCACTTATGTTCATTAAGTTTTCTTACTTTGTGTCTTCATGCCATCATTTTAACATTTTAAAGAACAAGTGTCCCTCAGGGATCTGTACTTGGTCCCCTTCCCTATCTTTCTAAATGACTTTCCTGCTGCCTGTTCCTCCATCTGTATCCACAAGTATACAGACAATACATTGCTGTATACCTCTGTACCCTTCTCCCCTGTTGTGGCTACCAGACTTCAGCAAGACTTTGAAAATGTTCAGCACTGGTTACATTTACACCAACATTTCCTAAATGTCAAGAAGACAGTCACCCTGACATTCAGCACTAGGCAGAGACTCTCTTGGCTCCCTTCCCTCCCCACTTTCCACACCCTTGATGGGATGAAACTGGAGGATACCTCCTCCTTTAGGTATCTTGGTGTCTGGCTATACCAGCACCTTGACTCTTCTGGTCACATGTATGCAATCATTAAAAAACTGCACCCCAAGTCAGGTGCCTTGTACAGAAACCAAGATTGTATCCCAGTGCCTGCACACCGGGCCTTGGTCCAAAAATGATCCTTCCAGTTCAAACAACATGAAGTCTTGCTGTATCCTGACTATTGCAATTAGCCCCAGCACTCAGACTGCCCCAGAGAGTAGAGGGTTAATTTCTATGCAGAGCATAGAACGTTGAGCTCGAGCTCGGTTCAGACCTCTGTCTGCTGCACTTTGAAGCGCAACTGTCAGATTCTTTACTCCACCTAACTGAACGGCCACTCCGGAGATTTCTTCTTTGCTCGCGGTTTGAAAGTTGGTTAAAGTCCTCAGTTTTACTGATTATTTTTCGCAAGTTTCGGTTCAGATCTCTGTCTGTGGTACAGTAAGTACTAGGTAGTGAACTAGACATAGTAAACTTGTGGAAATTGTAAAGATTGATTTTCGACTGGTTCGGCTGAACCGACTGTTTAGTGAATTATATATTCTGTCTTTGTTTCTAAACTTAGAGTGTGGTTACCGGTCCTTATCTGTTTAAAAAAAAACAAATTTTCTTGTGTTTTTTTTTTCCAATGCCCATGACACAGTTAGAAACCAATAAGGGTGTCTTGACTGATTGTTTGCCATAAAAAGGGTAAGTTTGTGGTTAGGATGGCTACGTCTGAGAAACCCAAAAGAAAAACCGGGCCCACTGGGCTTCAACACTGCAGTGTGTGTGGGGAGGTCTTTGCTAAGGCTGATCTCCACAACACCTGTGTTTATTGTCTGGGGTTTGACCACCACGATTCAGACTGCCAAAGCTGTAAAAATGTCCCTAAGTCTACCCTGGAAAAAAGATTAGGTAGGCTTAGGGATAAGGAGGCTGAGAAATCTGCTGACCTGGACGGCCAGCCCAGTTCAGTTCTGACCGAGCCTGAGGGAGTGCCCTCTGACCAGGGCAATACTTCTTCAGGCAAGAGGAGAGCCAATCCTGAGGGATCGGTTCCTACAAAAAGAAAAAGAAAAGAAAAATTGGCCAGTTTGGATCCAGAGACCCATTTTCTGACCACCGAAGAGATTGCCAAAGCAATAAGGATTGTAGAATCGCTTCGCCCGGTTCCATCTGATCCAGCACCTTCTGGCAGGTGCTCAGTTCGATTGGTTCCTCTGGTTCAGGATTATGCCCCTGGCGATTTCTATAAACTGGATTTTGAGGGTGATTAAGATTATGATGATGATGATGACGATGACGATGGTGTGGAAGGTCCGGATGAGCCCATTGAACCGGACATCTCCCCAGACAGGCCTTCTGGTGTTTCCCCTCCTAGGCTTTCTGAGTCCGCTTCCCACTACATGTTTTACAGGAAATTGGCAGAAACCCTCCAGCTCCCTGTGGAAGAAGCTGTAGAGGAACAAGAGGAATCTGATTACATGGAGATGATGGACATCCTAGAGTTCATGAGACTGTCTGTTCCCCTTCATAAGTCTTTTGGGAAACAGACACAAAATATTTTAAAAACTCAAAATTCTGTACCTCCTGTTGCCAGAAGGATGGACAAAAGGTACACCTTATCAGGTTTGGGTACAGAGTACATGTATCAACAATGCAGCCATGTTGTGGTTGTGCAGGCTGCAGCCTGTGATAAGGCTAATATACCTTGGCTTCACACACCCCAGATAAAGACTCTAGGAAGTTGGATGCCCTGGCAAAGAAATAGTACATGGCATCTGCCTTAGGACTCAGGGAGGCATGGCCTATGCAGCCAGGTACCAGAAGTCCAGGGGAGACACTGTACTGGCACTGGCTAAGCAGGCCTCCCCCCAGCTAGCCTCAGAGCTGGAGAGGGTGGCTGCTGATGGGATTGAGGCATCTAAGGTACAGTTCCATGCTGCTGTGGACTCCAATGATGTGTTATCTAGAGTCATGGCTACATCTGTGGCTCTTCGGAGAATGGCTTGGCTCAGATGTACTAGCCTCCCACAGGACACCCAGGCTAAGGCCATGGATTTCCCTGTTGTGGGTAATTCTCTGTTTGGGGAGCAGACAGAGAATGACATGAAAAAGATGGATGAGTATAGGACCACCTATAGAAGTGCACAGGCTAAGGAAAGGCAGGCAACTCCTCAAAGGCAGAAGGCTAGGGGCAGGGGCAGGCCTTTTCATAGGCCTTTCTACCAAGCACAGGCCTCTTCTCCCTTTCCTCAGAGGGGGTTCTTCAGAGGGAGAGGCAGAAGGGGAATTAAAAGGGCTGCAGACATCCCTCAACCTAAGGCTCCTGCCAAGCAGACACTCTGATGTGTCAGCCCGGGTTGACTCCCCCATTCCTGTAGGAGGTAGGCTGGCTTACTTCGTCCAGGGCTGGATGTCTGTTACCTCAGAGAAGTGGATCCTGGAGGTGGTAAGCCAGGGGCTGGTTCTCAGTTTCAAGAAATTTTCAAAGCTGAGGGCCAGATCTTTTCCACCTGCAAACATCTCTGAAACCATTGCCCTAGAGGCAGAGGTTTAATCTCTACTGGCATTAAAGGCTGTAGAGAGAGTTCCTACATTGCACAGGGGCAAAGGTCTGTACGCAAGGTACTTCCTTACCCCCAAAAAGACAGGGGAGTGGCGATCCATCCTAGACTTAAGATACCTGAACAAACATCTTTTAAAACTAAAATTCAAAATAGTGACTGGGAATAATCCTTCCCTCTCTAAGGACAGGGGACTGGCTAGCCTCCCTGAACTTAAAAGATGCCTACTTTCACATTCCCATCAGGTGCTCCCACAGAAAGTACCTCAGGTTCGAATTGCCTTCAGGCCATTATCAGTTCAAAGCTATGCCCTTCTACCTGATATCAGCTCCAAGGGTATTCACAAAATGCCTAGCAGTAGTAGTTGCCTTTTTAAGATGGAAAAATATTTCCATATTTCCATACCTGGATGACTGGCTCATTGTGGGTCAGTCCCCAGACCAAATCAAGTCAGACCTTGAAGTGACTCAGCAAGTGCTCACTTCTCTAGGATTCCTTCTCAATCTTCCCAAGTCAGTTCTCGAGCTTGTACAGCTCCTCACCTTCATGGGGGCAGAGTTGGATACAGTCAAAGCAAGACCTTTTCTTCCCCTGGAAAGGGCAAGGGCTAATGCAGAGCTGGCTTCTTCATTCCACCTTCTGGTCTCTCAGTCAGCAAGGCACTTCCTTCAGCTTTTGGGCCACATGGCAGCTTCTACAGCAGTGGTCCAAAGGGCCAGATTTCAGATGAGGGACATTCAGTTTCACCTGAGGGCCTTTTGGTCTCAGAAGAAAGATTCTCTAACCAAACGAGTTCCAGTGTCTCAGACTCTGATCCATGCTCTCCAATGGTGGCAGGATCAGGGCAACCTCAGGCAAGGAATCCCATTCATCACTCAGTCTCACTCTGTGGTCCTAACCATGGATGCTTCTCTATTGGGGTGGGGATCCCATCTGGGGACTCTCACAGGCCAGGGACTGTGGTCCCCTCAGGAATCCCTTCTTCAAATCAATCTCTTGGAACTCAGGGTGGTTTTTCTGGCCCTGCAAGCTTTCTCTCAGTCAGTGCAGAACAAGGTGGTTCAGGTCAGGACAGACAACACCACCACCATGTGGTACAGCAACAAGCAGGGAGGCACTCGGTCCATGGCCTTGTGCACGGAAGCCATGAAATTGTGGTCCCTAGCTTATTCTCTGCAGACCTCTCTGATAACAGTCCACCTTCCAGGGAAGGACAATGTGCTAGCTGATGCATTGAGCAGGATCTCCCAGGGCCATCACGAATGGTCCCTGGACCCTCTGGTGTTGAAAGAGATTTTTTCAAGGTGAGGCACTCCAGAGATAAATCTCTTTGCAGCCCCAGACAATCACCAACTTCCTCTGTTTTGTTGCAGACCCCCAGTCTTGGGCTCAGTCCCTCTGGATGCTCTGATTTTGAACTGGGAAGGGAAATTTCTATATGCCTTCCCTCCCTTTTCTCTACTGTTCAAGGTTCTGGTCAAGGTAAGGTCACAACCATGCAAAGTGATTCTGATTGCTCCAGACTGGGCCAGGCAGCCTTGATACCCCCTGTTGCTGTCCCCATCAGTCCATCTTCCCCTGTCTCGTCCCAGGAATTACAACCTGTAAAACCTCCTCTCAGGGGAGGATTTGGTACCTCCGTCTTCGGTCTCTCAATCTCATGGCATGGCTCTTGAAGAGTCAGAGCATGCAGATTTGCATCTGTCCCAAGGGGTTCTACATATTCTCAAAGCCTCTCGAAAGCCTGCCACCAGAAAAACTTATAACTCCAAATGGAAAAGATTCAGCATTTGGTGTTCCAAGAAGCATATATCCCTAGACACTGCTAAATTGTCTACAGTTCTGGATTATATGGTTCATCTTAATGGCCTAGGCCTCAGACCAGCTGCTCCCAAAGCACATTTGTCAGCTGTTTCTGCTTTTCTGTCAGTGGGAAAGCCTTCCTCACTGTCATCTCACCCTGTATTCTGTAAATTTTTCAAGGGATTGCTTTATGCCAGTCCCCCCCTTTAGGGATCCTACCCCTGCTTGGGATCTTAATGTTTGCATTGCTGAGCTTATGCTACCCCCTTGTGAGCCTTTGTCTTCAGCAGAGCTTAAGTACTTAACCTGGAAAACTGCGTTTCTGGTAGCTATTACCTCTACCAGGCATATCAGTGAATTGCAAGCTGTGTCAGTGGAGCCTGATTTTATCTCATTCCATAGAGATAAGGTGATCCTTAGAACTAATAGGAGATTTTTACCTAAGGTGGTTTCAGATTTTCATCTGAACCAATCTATGCCTCTCACTGTGTTCTTCACTGATCATTCTTCTTCAGGAGAAAGAAGTTTACACAGTTTGGATGTTAAAAGAGCCCTTAGTTACTACACTGAGCTTACTAATGCTTATAGGTTTGACTCCCTCCAGTTGTTTCTCAGTTATGGGGAAGTGAGGAAGGGCAAACCTGCCACTAAGAGAACTACTGCCAGGTGGATTGTCTCTTGTATTCAATTTTGCTATGAGAAGCTAGGTAAAATACCTCCCTCAGGCTTGAGGGCTCATTTGACTAAAGGTACAGCTGCTTCCCTGGCTGCGGCCAGGGATATTCCTTTACTAGAGATATGTAAAGCAGCCACCTGGAAAACAGTCCATACATTTACCAAGCATTACTCCCTAGACATCCAGGCTAAGAGTGATAGTTGGTTTGGTACAGCAGTACTGCAGAGCTTATTCCCAAGGTAGGTTCAATTTCCTCCTCCATGGAGGTAATGCTTGGTAGTCTGCAATAGTCAGAATACAGCAAGACTTCATGTTGTTTGAATAAAAAATTACTCACCTTAGTAGTTATGTTTCTTCTAACAGAGTTTTGTTGTATTCTGACCCCCCTCTCTCTGCCTCCTTTCTCAGAACCTGTTTTTAGGAAGTGGGTTGGCAGGTGCAGTGTTGCACCCCAGGAGTGCATTTGGGTACTCCCTCCTTTTAGAGAGGGGAAGTGGGTTATATTATTAATTTAACAGTCTTAAGTTGTTCACTACCTGGTTTTTGATTTTGGATTTCTTGACTTGAGTCTTCTGGGGATCCAAAATATTTGGTTGCCATTTGGCTAGTAAAAATTTTACAATTTCCACATAGTAGTTAGTATTAGCTTGTAAGAATCTGACAGTTGTGCTTCAAAGTGCAGCAGACAGAGGTCTGAACTGAGCTCGAGCTCAATGTTCTATGCTCTGCATAGAAATTAACCCTCTACTCTCCGGGGCAGTTTGAGTGCTGGGGCTAACTGCAATAGTCAGAATACAGCAAGACTCTATTAGAAGAAACATAATTACTAAGGTGAGCAATTATTTCTTTTTGACTATGGAGATGTAGTCTACAGTGCTGCCCCCAAAACTTCCCTAGCCAGGCTGGACACCCTCTATCACGCCTGCCACTATGCCTTTAACAGTCCTCGTTGTACTCACCACTGTGATCTCTGCCAATCTCTCTCTTTTCTCTCCCTCAATGACAGCATTTGCTCACACTGCATCTCCTTCATTTCTAAATTCTGGCTTGGTTCTCTCCCTTCCTACCTTTCTTCCTCCCTATCACCCCCCAAAACACACACACACACACTCCTTCTGGAGCTATGAGTCTCATACCATGGCTGCCCCTCCTAGATCCTCCGCTGTTGGCCACTCTGCGTTTTCTCACTGTTTCCCTAAACTGTGAAACTCCCTCCCACTTGCAATCTGCCATGCCAGCTCCCCTCTCCTCCCCCCTTTGCAACTTCCTCTCCCCTACTTGTAGCTGCCTTTAACTTCCTCTCTTCACTCACTATTTTGGCAGCCCTTACATGTTGCACTTTCAATGAGTTTTACAAATCTCCTAGCCTGCGTTGTGCTCAGTTTTGTATGTATTGTAATATTTTTTCAATCAGCAGTTGCTCTGTTTTAATTTCATACTACCTCATTCTACTTGATACTAAACTGATTCTTCTGTGGCATGCTATGCTGTCCTGTATATTTATATTCTCTGTGATATTTCCTAATTTCACTGTATTTTTGCTGTAACTGCTGTTATTCCATTCCCCCTTCCCCAGGATGCACCTGGAAATGAGTAATATTGCTCAGTGTGCCTTTCCTGGTGAAACTTTTAAATAAATAAATAAATGTTTTTTTGGTCTCATCATTTGGCCGAATCATGATTAGCCTGACCACCGACGGAAAGATGGCCCCCCTCATAGGTCACGTACCTACACTTTAATTTCAAACATGCTAATATGAGCAGAGGTCTCACTGCTTTCTCTCTCTCTCTTTCTTGTGTGTAAACTACTCTATAGCTGCATCCTTTATACAGTGTGTTCTCGCCCATAAGAGGCTTACAGGTAGTCAGTGGGGAGCTTAGTAATCAGGAAAAGGCCACACTTTTCCTGTTCTTTGATGCAACATTAAGTGTTTAGCAAGCTCAAATCTGGCTAATTTACTGATATTTAATCACTTTTCTTATACATTTTTTTTTAATTTTGTAGAGGTGTTACTGGTATGTGGCCAAAATCAGAATAAAACAGTTCTCTAAGTACTTCCCCCTATTTCTAGTACAACTGCACATTGCTGTTCTACCTTATATATTGGATGCATACTGTGGAGTTAATATATGTTTTATTCTCTGTGTTTTTATTGCTGTTCACTGTACATTGCTGTATTTCTGTACTTTGTTGCACTTACTGTCCTACCCAGGAGCTCCTTGTAAATGAGCTTGCTCAATGGAGCCTTTTCCTGGTAAAATAAATAAACTGAAATTGAATTAATACAGTACCAGTACCCTTGCTCCCCCCCAAAAAAGAGCTTCTTAAAAGCCTTCCAATCATTTATGACAATTTCAGTTTCTTACATTTTGCATCTATTCCATCATTTTAACATTTTAAAGGGGTTCTTGGTCTCATCATTTGGCCAAATCATGATTAGCCTGACAACCGACAGTAAGGTGACACCCTCATAGGTCAGGTTACATACCTTTAATCAAAATCCAATACATATGAGAAAACAGCTTAAATTACACAAACATCTTAAGATCATCTACAAATATACAAAATGAATAACCCTTGAACATTATCATATTTTAGGTAGCTTATTAATTTTTCTTAATATATGGATCATCAATTTAATATTATACTAAAGCATACAATTTTATTTCAGTAATACTATCACTTCTGAAGTGATAATACCACACTTCAAGAGTGATAATACTATTGTTTGGGTCCTGTGATAGTATCGTTCGGGACCTGTACTATAGTATTATCACTACAGCTCAAGAGCGCTAGCACACAATTCAAAAAACTGGTAAGGCTGGCAAATGTCAATCAAGTGTGGATATTTACAACGTGGCTCATTACTGGATGATTTCTCTCTGTGGGCATCCCAAACAGTTTAGAAAAACATGGCAGTGATCTCTCACTTAGTGAGAGCGTAAAGAATCTATAGTGCTTTCTCAGTTTCTTTCTTCTTTTTTTTTAACTCGTACCACACCGAGGATTTAGCAGTCTGATCCTGTGCTCCCCCCCAAGAAGCTAAAAGGTAGGACTCAAGCAAAACTTTCAGTACAGTTGGGGGTGTGTGTGTGTGTGTGTCTAGCGGTGGGGAGGCGGCAGGGACACAGAGGCACAGCGAGTCTCGAAGAGAAAGTCTGATAAGTTAGTAAGACTCAGACACTTCTTTGCAAAAGAGCTGAGCAGCCAGCAGTAAGAAAACCAAAGTAACAAAAATACTCGCATCCAAATATTTAAAAAAATAACATATATCTCACAGGGTATTACTGGTGAGATACTATCTCGAGGCTCTGGACACTGGAACCTCTCGAGCTTCACTCTCGAGATTCCTACGTGTCCAGAACCTCTCAATGGTATTACTCACCAGTAATACCCTGTGAGATATCCATTATTCTCTTTTTAATGCTATTTATGCAAAATTTCATAGTCCATATAATACTGCTCCTTTTTGCAGAGCAAGCAGGTTAATAGTTTTTCTCTTCTGTATCTTTTCCCTTGATATCTCAAATATCCCAGTTGACCAACCATCTGTTCCTTTCTGTATCAAGCTGTTTACCTTCAAATATATTATGTGCAACAGTTAATCTTGAGTTTTGATTAGAAATACATGATGACACTCGCCGTTCATAAAAAGTTTTCCAACCGTACCATAAGATTTCCAACCTCAGTCTACATACTGTTTTATAATGAGATAAACTTTGTCAAAATAGTAAATACTTTTCTGTGGCAAAATTCACTTTAATCTTTTTAATAGATTATATTCTATGGAATCCTGAATTATGGCTAAATCTTTTTGGATTACCACATCTATGATTCTCCGTACAGCATTTTTTATAAACCTTTTTGTATCCCATCATTTCAAATATATAGTTTCTTTCAAGACCAGGTGTATTTAATGATTGATTTAGCTGGCCAAACCAACTGTCTTTTTTTTTTATTACACATTGCCTCTTTCCAACAATTGTAATTGAGATTATCTATTGGTGAAAAATTATTTTTAACCAGAACATTATGTACCTTTTTTAATATCTTTATATTTAGGGCTAGTGTTCCAGATTCAGCCCTAACAACTGCATTCACAACATATCTTGGGAGTCTAATTGCTAATTTCAAGAACAAATACTGAATTATTTCTAACTCATTCATATTTTCATTAAAGCTTCATATCTCTGATCCATATAAGATCTGAGTATTAACCTTGGCATCAGTGCATCTTCTCTGAGTTATATAAGACTAAGAGTTATTGCCGAATGTACAAGCAAATCTGTTTATTGCCAACACTGTTTTAGATGTGGGGGTTTTCATCTTGTATATATTTTTCCCAGCCTAATTTGTTGTCAAAGATAACTCCCAAGTAACAATAGTCGTTTACCAACTCAAGCATTGTTTCCTCAATTTTCCAGTATTTTGGAGCATTCCTTTTGCTATTACTTCCAAAAACCATTATCTTGTTTTTTTTTGTAAATTTATTTCAAGATCTAATTTCTTTAATGAGTTAATTATTAACTTAATACCCATCTTAAGTCCTGGGGGAGTCTGTGAGAGATTAATCACATTGTCTGCATATAATAAAATTTGTATAGGTGTATTATTCACTAATGATGGAAAAGTATCAACGTGGCATAGATCTTCCACAGTGGTTTCAAAATAAATATTAAATAGAACTGTCGCCAGCAAACAGCCTTGCATGATGCCGGAGCAAGTTGGTAATGCATTTGTTAGGGCTCCATCCCTTCCATATCTGATCACAAGTGATGTGTTATTGTATAATTTTTTTATTAGTGCAAGTAAATTTTTGTTTATATTTTTCCTTTCAAGAATATTCCATAATATAGTCCTATTGATATCATCAAAAGTCACCTGGATATCAATAAATGCTGCATATATTTTCCTTGTTTTTGTTATAATGTATGAATCTAAAATATACTTTCAGGTGAAAATTTGATCCAAAGTAGAGTGGCCTTTTCTGAAACCTACTTGGTATGCTGATATAGTCTTTGTTTCATCAATCCATATTTGCAATCTATTTAATACAAGTCTTAAAAATGTATTCAGACTTATACATAATAAAGTTATTGAATGATAATTGTTTGTGTCAGTCTTAGAACCCTTTCTGAGTTCGCACATGTGCGTTGAACTCCTTAGGATAGTAACTTTTGAGGGGTGTAACACTGTCTTCTCAATGCAGAGTGCTCTGCAAGGGGCTTGACAGTATCACACCAATCATCAGCCAGGCTGGTTGTGATGCTGTTTTGCCTGAAGTGGTCTGCGCTTGAAAAGAAAAAGCCACACCAATCATGTGGCAGCTTTTTCCTTTCACCTGCAGGTCACCGTGCAGCAAACATTTGTTTGCATAGTGATCAGCCTGGCTGACATATCCAGTCCCCCAACCCTGCCACTTCACTGGTCCCTTCCTGGAAGGTGGGAGAAGGCACTTTCTCACCTGCCTCCTTCACTTCCTGATGACTCCTTTTACTTGTTTTCTCCCACCTGTGCAGAGCAGGCCACAGCCTAAGCTCCATAGAGGCTGAGAGTGTAGAGTGCCTGAAGGCACTTTCACTCTAAGTGCAATCATGCTAGTGGATCCCCCCTGCCTGCTGACATTGGGGTGCTCAATCTCTGTATCAGCATGTATCTTCCCTCCTCCTTTAATGTAGCACAATGGGAGCCCACCCCAGTGTGCCAAAAACTACCTCTGGTGTTTCTGACAAAAGATGCCCATTCCCAGTGTCAGATGCAGCCCCCCATGCCCCTATATTCTCAGTCAACCTCAAGGTGTCCAATCCCCAGGTCGGCACTGATACCCCCCCCAGTACTCTGGAACACTGAGAGCCCACCCCAGTGTGCCAAAAGCCATGTTATGAATAGTTTATCTGTAAAAAAGAAAACAGTCCTATGATGTATATTTTAACCTAAAAAAAAAGAAAATGGTCCCTCGTCATTCCTGCCAGCCCCCTCCCCAATCCATACCCTCCCTCTGTGCACCCCACCTTCCCACACAACCCCACCCATACTTACCTTCGGAGGTTGGGAGCAGTGATCTTCTGTGGACTGGGAAGACATCGACACACTTCAAAAGCTGACCACAAACTGAAGAAAATCACGGTTAAGCTCTATAATGGCATTCAATGGGGTTGGGTTCAACGTAGGTTCATATCTCAGCCACTTTTTGGAGTTTTGGTCCCAAATTTCAACATGGGGTTCTTGGGACCCAACCTCATGAACACAGCCACTGTCATTTCATTTCTCAGTCCCGAAAGGTGATTTCCTGGTCACTGCACAGAATCACCTTTTGGGACCAAGTAATAAAAATACAGTGCCACTGTTCATGAGGTGGGGTCCCAAAAAGCTCTTGTTGAAAATTTGGTGAAAAAAATCCCAAAAATGACTGCATTATCAGCATCCATTGTGCAGTTTCTATGCACGCTCATAACATCATCAATTTTTAAGATTTTCACTCCAAATTTGAAACATTACCATTTTTTCACACACCCTTATGAACAGTAGAGCTGTCATTTTTTGCATCTTTCTTGAAATGTGTTTTTGCACCTGTGGCATAGAATGGCACGGTCACTGGCAAAATCAAATTTTGGGACAGATTAACAAAATTCCAGTGCCACTGTTTCAGAGGGGAGGTCCCCAAAAGGCCATGTTGAAAATTTGGTGAAAACATTCCAAAAAATGACTGCGTTACGAACATGTGTTGCACAGTTTCTACGCACACTCCTAACTTCACCACATTATATTTTCACCCCAGATTTTCAACAATGCCATTTCTTCACTTCTCCTCCCAAACAGTACAACTGCCATTTTTCACATCCTGCACAAAATGTGTTTTCACACCTGTGGTAATTGAATGGCACATTTCACAAAGTAAATCACCTTTGGGTATGGAGTAATAAAATTATTTTTATTTATATATTTATTTATATTTAGTATTCAGAAAATAACCTTTGAGCCAAGGCACTTTTTCAAAGGTTCCACATCATGTGAACAGAGAATACAAATTCAATCAAGAAGGTTACAGAGTTTTAGGACATTTGAGACACTGAACAGCACAACAATCAGGAAAAGGTTACAGAGTTTCTTAGTCATTTAAAACACTAAACAGCATATGGACATCAACTTTAGTTGATTACAAGTGCAGGTAAGGTGCAGAGGTACTAGAGGTTAGGTTAGGTTGGGCAGAGGGTCAGTAAGGACAGGATTTTGGTAGGGGAGGAGGGGGGCCTCTAGTAAAAGTGCTCAAGGAGGCAGGGCTGAGGCCAGGGAGGCATAGACCCATTCTAGCATGGACACAGGGGGAGTGTACAGGAGCAGCCCCTTAGAGTGATTCAGAGGCATTGTCAAGGAGCATGTGGGAGGGTGGCTTCTGTCTTGTGCTGAGAATAGTTACTGTTAGCAGAGCCAGCCCTTGTCATCCAGAGTTTATCAGCTGTTGGAGAAGCAGGTGCATATAGAGCTTGAGGTCAGGTAGTGCTTAAGGTCTGATTTGAAGCCAGACAGGCTAGTGGAGTTCTGAATGGACTTGGGTACCTCATTAAGCCAGAGAGGGTCTCTGTGCTGTTCATGAGGTGGGGTCCCAAAAAGCCCATGTTGAAAATTTGGAGCAAAAATACCAACAAACTCCTAGGGCATTAGGGTTTCCAACCATAACACATGCCCTGTACAGACTGACAGGTGTCAGGGGTGTGACTTGGGGTCATCGGCCATAATGCTCACCCCATTCCACCCCCACTCCTACCCTGCAACCAGTAACAGGCATTGAGGTGTGCCCTAGGGTCTTCGGCCCTAACATTCACCCCATTCTCCTATACTGCACCCATCTCAGCTTATTTTCTTATGGAATGGGGTGAGCATAAGGGCCAAAGACCTCAAGGCATTCTGCAACACCGGTTGGTGTCTGCAGGGTGGAGGCAGGTGGGATGGTGTAAGTATTATGGCTGATATTCCAAAGGCACACCCACAACACCTGTCAGTCTTGGCAGGGTGGAATTGGGGGTTGGCATTACTGCAATGCTTCACTGCCATTCCTATTATGCATCTCTCTAACTCCTGCACTACCAATGCCAATACTGGCAAGCAAACATTCCCATTGACAAATGCTTGTTTTTCTAATGAAGTAAACCAGTGCTGGAAGAACATAAGAAATTTGTGTTGAGAGTGATGCCTTAAAATAAGGCAGAGAAATATACACAGAAAAATATGGGAGGCATGTGCAACAGCAATACCAACAGCAAATTTTCAGCATTGACAAATGCTTGTTATGTATTGGTACTACTATCCCTGTCAACCAGTTCTTAGGAGTAATTTCCTTAACTGTCATCAAATTTTAAAAAGGAGTCAACAGATCATCCCACCAACCAACATCCACTTCGTAACTCTCCACTGACATATTATCAACTTCTGGTGCTTTATTCCTCTTCTGGGCCAAAATTTCCCCACCTACTTCTTGCACAGTAAAATTTAACCAGACATCCTTCTTTATTTCTGGTTCAGATTGCTGGTTTCTCTCATCTCCCTCTCCTTTAATTGTGACATTTTACTGAACTTTAAAAACTTTTTTTTAAATGATTTTGCCATTCATTTGGGTGTATCAGAGCTTCTACATTTTTCCTTAACTTGTCTGCCCCATGTGCAATTAAATTCCAAAATGTTTTGCTGTCCTTTTCTATTATTGCCATCTGTAGCATCTCCCAAAGCCATAACTTATATTTTATTTTTTTTGTATCAATGAGTAATCTATAATCCTTCCTTAAGTTAATGAAGACAAATCCTGTCTTCATACTTTAGGTATTTTCTAATACTCCTCCTTCCCTGTTTATTTATGATCTTTCTCATATAATGGCATTGTGCATCAAACCCTTTTGTCTCTCCCTTAGGTTTTTCATATTTTCTCCTGCCCTGTCTATGTAACTTTCAATTATATGGTTCTCTAGGTTCAATATCCTCCCCATGATCTCAAGATAAATGTCCCTTGTATCTAAGAGTAGTGCTTTCACATTCTTTTGTTTCCTAATGGACCAAATTATATTTTCTTTCTCATTACTTATTTTCTCTGATTGCAACAGTAATTCTACCCAGTCAGATGAATATGGAGTCCATTTGATTATTTTCTGATTTAGTAAAATCATATGTTCATCTGCATCTAATCTTTTCTTAGTGCTAGCTTGCTTAAGATACCATTTCTGCGTTAGTTCCACCATTACTGGCAAGTGATCACTAACCCACACTGATAGGACTTTCATACTTTTTATTATGAAAAATGAGAATATATCAGTCAGAAAGACATCCATTAGACTTCTCCATTCCTTTTTGGAAAGGTCCGGTTACCTACTGAATCTCCAGGAAATCTTACATTAATGATTCTAAAATGTTGCTCCTTTATTATTTCTAAAAACTGCACCCTGTTATTTAAGTTTTTGTCTAGCAAAGACCTAAACAGAATCTCTAAGGCATCATTTTAGTTCTAGGTATTCCCTGTATCCTGTCATCTATATCCAGTTCTTACATTAAAATCTCCCCAATTAAAATTGGGAACCCTTGGTACCTTAACTGCACAGTTAAAAGTCATTTCTCCAACTCTGAGCAAAGCAGACTATTTTTATTCTTTGTTAAAGCAAAGAAGGAGGAAACAACACAGGGTGTTATTGACATTTATTACATTGAGAGTAGACTACTGCAACTATAGACAACACTAATGCCTGCCTGCCTACTTAAGTATAAAAGGAGTGTCAGCATCAATCATCATACCAATTCCCAATTCTTCTTATTTTTATCACCACCATACCAGTGTGCACCTCATAAATTAAAAATGTCTACATCACCCATTTAAATTCCAAGGCTGTAGTAGCATAGTATTATTTGTCTGGAATACAGTAACTGAACAGTAACACTGGGAGTCATTCTTGTTTGCCTTCTGGACTGAACTTGGAAGGGAGGAGTGGTGGTCATCATCATTATAGAGTATGGTCATGCCCTGTTGCATATGAACTTGATAGAAATACAGGCTTGTTGTACCATTGCTGTGACATCAGGATGCTGTTGTACCATCCAAAGTATGTCGTCATGATGGTACAACAGAACGGAATACCATCGCATGCTACAGCTTCAAATGGCATCATCAATCACTTGTTTTCTCACAGATACAGTAACTTGCTAAACACTCCTGACTGTTGTCTGTGAGCTGAAAGGGGTGATCACAATGTCAGACTCAACTGAAAATGGCAGTGCAATTCCAGATCAAAAAACTTTTGTTCAAGAATATCAAAACAAGCGAGTTCATTTCAGTTAATTTTTCAAAGTGAGGCAAGTGTGTCTGATGTTTGGTGCCGGGGGGTGGTACGAACAAGACTGGATGTCTTTTTCTTCATATCTTCCGGTTAAATAGCTTTGCCACAGACAGTTTTATGCTAAATCACGAACAATTACCTCATACACTATACAAGATAATGTATAGGGGATTGTTAATAACCTCACTTTGTAAGCTTCTCGAGGTTGCCATGACAACCACAGACCTCTCGAGCTGTGCTCTTGAAGTCTATCAGGTTGTCATGGCAATCTCTCGAAGCTTACACAGTACTGTTGTTAACTGTTGGCCATACATTATCTTCTATGTTGTGTGCTGCGTACAATACAAATTGGGCCCTGTAGGGACTGTAAGTCAAGACACTAGGAACTCGGGAGGGATATTTTTGTACTATAGAAAGTTTAAAGTAAAAAAAAATTAAAAATGGAAGAAAGTGTTCAGAGTCAGAGTATTTCTTAGTCTCGGTAGACACTGCAACTCCATTCAGCCAAAAGGGGGTGTCAAGGGTCCCACAGCAACTCAACCCATTTGACACCCACAGTGTTGAATGGGTTGTGGGAGCAATGAATGGATTCATTGACTCCTGGGTTTGGCTGCTTTCCCCTGACATCCACCCCTTCGAGTTAGGAATGTAAAACTCTGGGGAGTGCATGGGGCAGAGCCCCACTTGTGGGGGGAGTGGGGTGAAGCCCCCATCAAGCAGTACATGACTTCAGCCACTGTTGGGTCCATCAGCACTTTACTGTGGCAATATGATTGGTGTCAGCAAAGTGCTGTTGCTGTAAAGTCCATTGGCAAATTTCTTGTTGAAGCGACTTGGTGGAACCGTCAAGGGCCAGGCTAAGCAATCATCCTCATGCACATGGCAAACACAATCAAACCCCAAAAAAAGTGTTTTTGGTAACTCTACAATGTTATTTTCCAAGTGATTGCAGAATCCAATAAAGGTGCATCCGTCAGATCAGTCCCAATTAAAAAATAAATCCTTTAATTAAAACTAAAAGGTTGGTGGGTACCACCACAGAGGTACTCCCAGGTATGGAACAATTTCATACTATGCTAATGTTAGTCAACCACAGATCACATCCACTTTCTCTGAGGCTGAGCCTGACAAGCATAGAGACAGTGATTGGGCAAAAGGTGTACCGGAGGATAGGGGGATATAAATTGCAAATGAGGAAGAAGTGGAATCCAGAGTTTCTATGGTGAATAAGGAAGACAGTGGGTTAGAAGTAGGGAATAAATCACAACAGGAAAAGGACCAAGAGAAATCCAAAAACAATTAAAAAAATCTCCTGAAAAGAAGATTGAGTTGTATTGCCTCTCTGTCAGAAAAACCAAAACCTAGAAAAATAATATCTTTTGTTTGGTCATACTTTGCTGTTAATCAGCAGGTGGAAAAGAAAACAGCACTGGGAACTTCAGCACTGAAAAGGCACCTAGATAGATGTCCTAACATTAATGATAAATCCTTTTTTTTTGAGACTAGAAAAGAAAGTGACAGTGATGATACTAGGTCACTATCAATTAATCAATAAGTTCTATTGTTCGACCACTTGGTCATTACATAGAAAAAAAAGATGCAAAAAGCACAGCATCCACAATCATCAAAATATGGGAAATTCTCATTAAAAGAATATTATTTAAAAGTAAAGAATCTGGTTTCATGCATATTACATTAGAGGTATAGTTAGACACCTATAAGAAAGTTTACAGTATAACTTCTATCATATGAACAGAGCAATCTTTAGTGTGTTTCAATATCAGTTATGTTACATAGTTTATACTTACTTGCCCAGCTCATAACACAGATGATATGATCTCAAAGCTTTCAGCAGAAGATTATAAAAGATGGTAATCTGCACTCCCATTAATCATAACATCAGATCAAAATTTTATAAACAATATCCATAATCCCCCACCCCCACACATTCGTACAAGGAAATAAAAAGGAAAAGAAATAATTTCATTAGTTACATATTAGCTGAAATATGGAGCAGCATAATTTGATAGATAAGAATGGGCAATGTGGACCAATAGTTTTAGCTAACTCTTGATATAAAAACAGTTATATTTTCAAGAGTTTAAACAGGATGTTGTGTAAGAGTTTAAACAGGATGTTGTATGGTTCAGATCTGACAACCTACACTCCTTTACATAGTTTTTCAGCCCTTAATCCCTGTGATCTAACATGGAGCAGACAAAAGAGAAGCCAAATTATAGGCTTAAAAAAACAGAATCAGCCTCATTACCCACTCCATAACTTTCTGTTAAAAAGCTAGAACCTGGCATATTTATGATTTGTCAGTTGGTTGTACATATGTTTTCCTGTGTTTAAAGATTTCCAAGAAAAATAAAGCTAACTTCTCCAGGAAGACTAAATTTCCTGCATTGAATAGAAGATCAAACACAAATTGTGGTGGTACATAGAATGTTTCCAATATGTTCCCCCAAAATGTATTTCTTATTTGAGTGTGCTATGGACAGTACATAACTAGATGAAGTAGGTCTTCCTTGGCCTGTAAGCAACAATTACAGTTTACTGATATGCTGTCATCTGTTTTATATCTATGACTTACAAAATTACAGGGAAAGCTGTGAATCTATATAGCGTCAAGAACTCCCTATAGCTTGGATTCTGTATTGAATTTAGGTAAAATATCAATGTGTTCATTTGTATTTTTAATCAACCTTTAATTGTTAACTTGAATATAGATCTTCCTCTTTAGCTATTGTTGAATTAGTTTATGACTTTTGTGTACACAAATCCAGTAACAGGTGGGTCTGATTCTGAATAATATTTCACAGGGTGTAGTTCACGAAAAAGTCAAAAGACCAGCCATACTTCAAAGTAAAAGTTCCAGTTCTTTTACATTATATGCTTATCAAATATGATCCCCTGACCATGCCCAACATTTTGCCCTCTGTGGGATTCTTCACGAGCTGGGATCTATGTGTAAAAGCATAAATAATGCTTTAATATGATATATATATATATATATCATTATTCTATTTAAAAAAACCTTTTTAATTTCTCTACTTAGAATAATCACGAATGGTACTTTTTTTATTACATACTACAGTTTTTATATTCATGATTACATATTCATCAATATTTATTCAAGATATTTAATTCCAACCCCTGTATCAGTACTCATTTTTATTAATAACATTCTTTAAATGCAGTATAGCACCCATACCTGGGTATCACATATTGACAGTATAATCAAAGCTTTATCAATGCAATTCTATGGGAATTATATTTTCTAGCTGGATAAAGGGTAAAGCAAATAAACTTCTGTTTCTTATCATTAGTGACTTTTTCATGAGAATTTTTCTTTAAATTTCGCAATACTTGTTACTAATAATCATTCAAAATCTATACTGTTATATAGTGATGAGCTAACAAAATTCCTAATATCATTAATCATCACTTTCAAAAACACTCTTATCTGTTTATCATTATTTATTCTCTTAAACTTAACCATTTCCTTATGTTTATCAAATTAATTCCATTGCTTCTCCTTTAAGACCCACTGTGACACATGTCTTCGCTTCCTAAAGTTTAAATTGTTCTGTGGTAGTTTCATTTCATTTTTCATGTGCCTTAAAATGCTCTTATTTACTTGTATTATCTATTTTTCATACAGAGTGCTATAACCCATATTTATAAAAAGTCTTGGGTGCTTCCCCATTATAAATTCAGTGTTACACATACTAGTGTTTTCTTTTTAAAGTTTAAACAGTTCAGTGACAGATTGTTTTCTGTTTCTATAGTACCTGTAAGTAAACAGTTTGTTCCTTATCTGATACACAGTGGGAAATACTTAATTGCATTGCTATAGAGTGCTCTAATGCTGGGTTGCAAAACAGCTCCATACCTGCAGGCTTATACAGCTACATGGCAGTGTGCATGAAGAACTGTGCTGCACAGTGATTTTACAGACTTTATCTACCACTGGGCTAGAGGGCAGAACCTGACTGCAGCCAGTAAGTCCCTGCCCTCACGTCATGTCAATGATATCAGTGCAGCAGCCAGAACCTGCCCCTAGGCCACAGTCTAGTAGTTGCTAAGCAACCATACAGTACACACAGCAAGGCAATAAAAAAATCAAGGTGTTATTTCCCCATCATACTGTGTGTGCCTTCTGCCCTCAAGTCTACCAATTAGTTAGTTGTCATTGGTGCCTTCCATGTACAATAAATCCTGACAATCAGAAATACTTCTCAAATAGTGACTAGGATGATAATAAGTTGTTATCCCATCATAAAGCTTTTCTTTCATATGTAATTCACTCATGGGCTGACATCCATGACATATGATGACAATTTATAGTTCTTGATTTCTTAGCATATATATATATATATATACAGTATACTCCATCTGTTTATAAAAACAGAGTTCAGAAAACTCCACCCTCACATCTTCTAAATGTTGTTTCCATGTCAATAGACAACTAATTTCATGTAGCTGTTAAGGATATATGCAAATGTTTTACTCTGTTTTTACAGTTTATACTAGGCCCTGTGACTGCCCTGGGAGTCTCCATTTCATGGTTGTTGAAATCTCATTGTCACTGAGAGCGGCATTAGCATATGAGAACATGATGTGTAATCACACTTTAAACTCCCCAGTGTGCCTGCCTGCTTAATCAGTCTTAAAAGAAACCAGCTGCAAAAAGGTTGGAATACCACATTTACCTTCAGTGAGCTTTACAAACTGTCTGAGTTATAATGCAGATTTTTTTTCCCTTTAAACTTTCCTCAGTTTATGAGTTTCCAGAGTGTTTTTGTAGGCTATTTGTTCTTTCAGCATAAAGATACATGGTATAAATAGGTGATCTGACATCATGTTCTCATATGATAATCAGCTGTCAGAGACAATGTGATTTCAACAACCATGAAATGGAGATACCCAGCGCAGTGACAGAGCCTAGTATGAACTGTAACAACAGACTAAAACATTTTCATACATCCTTAACAGCTACATGAAAAGAGTTGTCTATTAACATGGAAACAAAGAACATTTAGAAGATAAGAGGGTGGAGTTTTCCTGTAAAGTGCTTCAGAGAAGCATCATAAGGTTATACTAACCCCTACTGCTATGTTTTGAGATTACATTCCAGTATCTCATTTTTATGTTGTCTTGTGTGCAGGCACAAGCAACATCTTGCGGTAGTACCACATTGAGAGGTGTGTCAGTGTTGGCAAATGCAGGGTACGCTTTAGTAGGTGCGTCCCTCTTCCCCCAATTAGCAAGCATGCTAGCGTTGATGCAGAAATTATGGAAAGTGCCACAAAGTTTAAAGAAATCAGAGACAAGCTTATCATGCAGTGGCAGATGACATGCCTCCCCTATGTGCCTTTCCTGGTGAAACTTTTCAATAAACATGGTAGCTCCTGCCATCCACCACACACAATCCCCATACCAACATCAGGGGTGGCCAACCCCCAGTGTCTGCATGTTCCCCCATCCTACACACTTTCTTTGCCAATGGTGCCCAATCCCCATCAGCATCAGCCCCCAAACTCATGGGGCACACTGGGAGCCCACCCCAGTGTGCCCAACATCCCCCTGAAACTGATGGGGCACACCGGGAGCCCACCCCAGTGTGCCCAACATCCCCTCAAAACTCATGTGGTACACTGGGAGCCCACTGCAGTGTGTCCAACATTCCCCCCAAAAGTTAAGGCACACTGGGAGCCCACCCCAGTGTGCCCGACATTTTATTTTAGTTCACCTATAAAGAAAGAAAATTGTCCCTAAATGTCCATTTTTTGTTTTTCCCCATAAAAAAGAAAATGGCCCCTCATAGTCCCTGGTGGCCCCCCCAACCTGCACCCACCCTCTGCGCACCCCACCTCCTCACACCCCCATCACCCCATACTTACCTCCAGAAGTCTGACACCGTGATCATCTGTGAAGCGGAACACATCTGGACTCTTCAAAGCTGAACTGCAAAATGAAGAAATGCCAGTAAGTTATATAATGGCACCAATAGGTAGGAGGGTTCAACTTAGGTGGCTATTTCAGCCACTTTCTTTAATTTTGCTTCAAATTTTCAATATGGGGTTCTTGGGACCCAACCTCATGAACACATGCTGTCATCTCGTTATTCAGTCCTGAAAGGTCATTTTGCAGTCACTGCACAGAATCACCTTTCGAGACCAGTTAACAAAATGACAGTGCCACTGTTCATGAGGTGGGGTCCCAAAAAGTCTATGTTGCAAATTTGGTGAACAAAATTACCAAAAATGACTGTGTTACAAGTGTGCATTGCGCAGTTTCTACGCACGCTCGTAACTTCGACAATTTTTAATATTTTCACTCCAGATTTTCAACATTGCCATTTTTTACACCTCCTTATGAACAGTACAGCTGTCATTTTTCATATCCTGCCCACAATGTGTTTTCGCACCTGTGGTGCCAAATTGTGCAGTCGCTGTGCAAAATCACCTTTCAGCTAATGAACTGATAGTGCCACTGTTCATGAAGTGGGATCATAAAAAGCCCATGTTGAAAATTTGGAGTGAAAATACCAACAAACACCTGGGGCATTAGGGTTTCCAATCTTAATGCCCCACCCTGTAGAGACTCACAGGTGTCGGGGTGTGACTTGAGATCATCGGCTATAATGCTCATGCCATTCCACCCCCACCCCAATCCTGCAGCCAGTGAGAGGTATCGAGGTGTGCCTTGGAGTCTTTGGCCCCAAAGTTCACCCCATTCTCCTATACTGCATCCATCTCAGCATACTTCCTTATGGAATGGGGTGTGCATAAGGCCCGAAACCCCAAGGCACAACGTAACACTTGTCGGTGTCTGCATGGTAGGGTGAGGTGAAATGGCATGAGCGTTATGGCCAATGACTCAAAGGCACACCCCAATGCCTGTCTGTCTCTGCAGGGTTGGGATGGGGTTGGCATCAGTTCAATATTTCACTGCCATTCCTGTTATGCATCTCTCTAACTCCTGCACTACCAATGCCAATGCCAGCAAGACAACATTCAGCATTGACAAATGCTAGTTGTTTTTGTTTTTTAAACAACTTGCAACTCTTTTCTTTTGTTATGAGTGCTGTACACAATTACAGTCTAGTGTTCTGCTAAATATCACTTCTTATTTTTCTTGAGTTGTATTCATATCTGCCACTTACATAACAAAGTCTTCAAGACATATATTTAGAATGAATACAGTAAGTTTCAGTCAAACCCTTCTGTTATGTTCTTATATGCCAAACTCTTTTGTCATGTATCACATACATACAGTCATTCACATCTCTACCATTTCATCCCTAGTGAAAGCGAGAGAAAATGTAGTTTCATTTTTGTTTTCTAGTTATAATATAATGTTGAAGTGGGGGGGGGGAGCATGTGAATGAGGAAGGTACAGAATCAAAGGAGCGGATGGGTTATGAAGGCTGGGTATGACATACAGAGTGTACAAGATTTAAGTATTTATTTTCCCATCTCTCATGCAGACACCAGTATTTCTATTTTCTAATAGTGTACATTAAATCAATCCAACAATCATGTGGGGGAGGCAGGGGGTTTGGGGAAACAGTTGACATATTCAAGGGTTACTAGGTGCAGCGTGCCAGTTACCAGCACACTGACAAATGTTCTTCTTCATTAATGCCTAATATGTTGTCTTTTGCATCCGGAGTGTAAATCCAAAACATCTCTCTTCTCTAACCATCCTGTTCCAATCATCCTCCCCCACCCCATCTTGGTGGCTCCACCAACTCTATTCTCCAAAAACACAGGGAAGCAGCTGAATGGCATTCAGCTGCAAAGTGTTGGGCTAGTGGAGAACCTTCAGATCTTGCCCTGATGCAACTCTTGTGCTCACTGATTTTTAGTTTTAAAGGCTTGTTGGTCTTCTCAATATAGTATTTTCAACATGGGCAAGTAAGCATACATATCACATGATCTGAATCGGAGTTTATAAATGATTTTCACTGATATTTGGTATTCCCATTTTGATGCGAAGTCTCTTTCTTTTTAGAGGTATTGCTGCAATGAGCATATCTCCCACAAGAACGCATGCCAGGTTCAAGGGGCCCTAATAAGAATTGTTGCCCTCCTATCATATCTGGGACTCTTTGTTCTGAGGGTACTAATTTATCTCTAATGTGTTTAGTCCCAAATTCAAATACACCTGTAGGTCTAAGAATATCCCAGTGAGAGTGAACGATGCCCCTGACTGGTTGTGTGTAAGATGAAAATCCCAAAGAGAATACTGTCCTGTCTGAGCTTGGATTTTTTTTCAGCATTTGGTTCTGGAACCTGCTGATTTCAATCTCACCATTGCCTGTTTCTCTACCTTCCCATTGCATCCCCTGATGGTGAACCTCTCTGCCATACTACAGTATTCCATTTCTCATTCTTTAATGTTACTACAATTCCTCTTAATAAGTAACATCTATGAGTATGGAATGCTACTGATAAGTAATCTGGGATGGAAACTGCCAGCATGTAGTAAAATGTTGCGGTCAGTCTCTTTTCTGTAAATGTATATATTTATTTGTTTGTTGACAGGGAAGGTGCACTGATCCTATGGACCGTTTTCAGGCATGATGCGGGCCATAAAGATGGCTCATGTGATATAGACAAGTACATATTACATATACTGTATAATAATGGTGCAGGTGAATGTACAAACTAGAAAATACATAGACAATGCTTAGAACACAAGCCTTAAGAAAAGGTACAGATGACAGTGGAAAATGCAGGGTATACAGATGTAATACAAATACCACACTGTACATGAATGCAGTTACATAACACTAGTATAACTACCTAGTAAGTAAGGAGCAAGTGCATGTTGACAGGGTGCTTCTAGTGTTTAATTTTCCATCCAATGTAAAAATCAGTAAATCCAAAAATGCCACCTCCTGACTACTAGCCGTGATAGTGAATTTCAAATTGTCTGTGAGGGAATTCATGAAACCATGAAATTCTTCCAGTTCTGTTTGTGTCCCAGTCCAGAGAATCAGTATGTCATCAATAAAGTGCTTAAAGCACTTGATATGCCTAAAAAAAGGGTTGTACATAGGGATCATGACAAACTACATCTCAAAGAGGTCCATATAAAGGTTTGCATATGTGGGTGTCATGGTGCTCCCTATTGCTGTTCCTTTTTTCTGCTTGAAATATTTACCCTCAAATCAAAAGTAATTGTCATATAATACCAATCTCATTAGCTCTACAAGTGTGTTGGCTAGTGGCATGTTCTTTGTCTTAGGCTTTCTAAGTCCCACTGCTAAGCTATCTAAGCCTTATTCATGCGGTATTGATATATATAAATCTGTAATAGCCATACTACATAAGATAAATTCACTTTTGCTTTCCTCTGTGTTTACTTCTTCAATCAGGGAACGTACATCACTCGTATCTTTGATGTAACTCATCATTTTACTCACACTTGGTTTAGCAATGAAATTGGCAAAACTGGATAGGGGTTCTAATACTGATTCATTGCCAGAGACTATAGGTCGGGCCAGGATGTGTCTGGCACCTTTGTGAATTTTCGAGAGTCCATAGAATACTGGAATTTTGGGAAAAGGCATTTCTAAGAGATCCTTTTGCCATTTTAGTAGATATCCCAGCTCTTTTTCTTCATCCAAAATCTGTTTGACACTAGCAGCTATAGCTATCCTTGGAGTGTGATCCCCATTCAGTATCTCATAATTCTCTGTCATCTGCAGTAATTCCTTACACATTCTGATGTTGTCTTCTCTCTGCATATGAATTTTATGTAATCATAATGTATCTTTGTCCCTTTATTTCTGTTAAGAAATTCAGATATGTAATGTTGTTTCTCCAGTAGTTTATGGATGTTGTTGAGCCATACCTACAGAAGGTCTTTATTAACAAATGATTTTTTTCTGACAATATTATCCCTGGGAATTGTGAAACCAATTTTATCCAGGTATTGATCTGTTTAGCATTAACTGTATGTCTAATGCTTATTTGTCCTAACTGGTTCCTTATCAAAACATTCGGTGTACCCTTTGGCAGTTCAAACATTTGTTTATATAGGATGTCCAATATGCAGGGGCGTCATTAACCTGGGGCCTGAGGGGCCCATGCCCCAGCTGTTTTACAAATGGCCTTAGGTTATTAGATCAGCACTGGCTATAAGATTTTGAAACTTTTTTTCCTACTCTGTTACTGAACTGCGATAGCCACAATTCAGCAACAGCGTCGACAACTGAGCCTGGACTGAGTGTGATGTGCACCACTGGACTGGCAGCTCCCACACTTCCTATCCTGCCCTCACATGAGTCAGTGCATTTGCCACTTACAGTGCTGATGGCGAGTCTTGCTAGTAGACTGATGTGGTGATGCCTCATGTGATGGGGATAATGGGGGTGCCTGCAGACAGTGCTCTCTGGTGCATGCTGGTGCTGCATCTTGGACGGAACTCCTCCCATTCCTCTCTTCCAGATTGCCAGCAGCCACTCAGGGGGTTTGCCTGTGCCCACAAATGATCACATTCCTCATGCTCTTCTCTCATCCTCATGAGCTCATCTAGTCCCTCACAGCCACTCACACTCGATAAAGCACCTAGCCCACATCATGTGACTGACTGATCTTCAGCGCAGCACACAGCAGCAATACAGTGAAAGCTGAGTGAGTGGCTGGAGGCAGAGAGAGAGAGTGAGAGCAAAGTCACAAATTCAGTTAAAATTCTGTATTTCATGAGGTGACATGAAGGCAGACACTCCATATTTTAATAAAAAGCCCTTTTAATTAAGGGCTAAGAAGTGAGTGAGCTAAAATTGGAAAAAGCAATTAGCACTTCGATGACACAATAACACAGACACACAGGAAAGAGACACTGTGCAGTGCATTCAGAAAATGTGACCCCCTTTTAAGGGCTAAGAAAAGAACATATTTTTTTTTAAACTTTGTCTTTATTGGTTTTTTAATAAACATGCTACAAAGCATAATGGGCCAGATATTCAAAAGGGTTGCACCATGCGCAATAGGGTTGCGCCTGCACAAGTCCAAACTTGCTCCATTCTGCGATATTTAGCAGGAGGCAGTTGCACCACAGAAAACATGCTGAGCAACAGTGCAATGCAAATGAATGCATGCTGAACTGGAGGGGAGAACCATGCATAAACTGCACAGCCCGATATTCAGCCGGGCTGTGCAGAAGTGTCTGGCGCAACCCCAACCGCGCCTGCACAACTTTGAGCCAAAAAAAAGGCTCAAGTTGAGGGCCACCCACAGGTGAGCTGCTGCATTGCAGGCGCAACAGCAGCTGCCACCTGTGGCTGGCCCCAACCCACTCCCTGTGCCCCTGCAGCCCAATCGCAGGCAAAGAGTGTAAAATCCACCCCGCCACTCCCACTGACCCGATCGCGGGCGATAGCTTAAACCCCCACCAGCCTGATCACGGGCAGCAATGTGCCTCCCTCCCCAACACATCCCTGGTGGTCCAGTGGACCGATAAGCCCGATTGAGGGCTGAAGTAATGAAACACACACCCCGAACATATCTCTGGTGGTCCGATAAGCCCGATCGCGGGGCTAGAGATATGTAAAACACCCCCAACATATCCCTGGTGATCTGGGTTCACCCACCCACCACCACGAAGCCCCACCCGCTCCCCCGCGGCGGTGGCGGCAGCATCCACCGCCTGCCGCCCGCCGCCCACCAGACTGCTGCCCAGTAGAGCTGCACGCCACTGGTGCAGAGCAAGATCAATGGGCGTGCAGCCCATACGTACTAGGCAGTCCAGATTTGGCAGAAAGAATAATTCATTCCTACAAATCTGGACTGTCTTATGCGATATGGGCTCATGCTCGTGGCTCTTGCCACTGCAGGCATGCAGCCACCGGGCAGTCAGTCGATGAGCAGCGGGCAGCAGACGGGTGGGATGCTGCCGTCCGTCGGCTGCGGCGGGGGGCGGTGGTGGAGCTGATGGGTGGGTGGGGTGGGTGAACCTCAGATCACCAGGGATATGTTGGGGGCTGTGTTTTATAACTCTAGCCCACGTTTGAGGCTTATCGGACCACCAGAGATATGTTGGGGAACCTTTGCTGCCCGCGATCGGGCTGGTGGAGGGATTTCAGCTATGCCCGCGATTGGGCCAGTCGGGGAGGGGACTTTTCCACTGTTGCCCGCGGTCGGGCCAGTGGGGAGTGGTGGGGGATTTTTCACTCTTTGCCCACGATCGGGCTGCAGGTGTCGGTCCCTCGACGGCTGCTGCCTGGCAGGGCGCCAGGTGCAAGTCCTCGAATCGGCGCACCTGCATGCTAATGGCATGCAAATGGGGCCATAATCAGATGCAAATGGCCCCCTGCGTATAGCATGAATTATGGCCCCATTTGCATGACACCTTTGAATATTGGGATTTCTGTGGCGCAATGGTACTTAGGCGCCCACCGCAAGTTGAATGCTCCACTTGACCACTTGCGGTGGCACAAGTTCCACTGCACTATGCACAGTGGCTGTGGTTGGGTGATATTCAAAGGAGTTGCTCAAGGGCGCAGCTCCTTTGAATATCGCTTCATTATTACCTTCTGCTAATTCATTTTGTGCAGCGCAAGAGCTTGCGCCACAAAATAGCGCAGTTTGAATATCCGGCCCAATGTGTCTATGTGTATATATATATATATGTATATATCAAACTATACATTACATTAAACAGTAATATACATCTCATTTTAGCATCAGGATCTGTGGATATAGAGTATTGATACTACATAGGGGAGAATCTTAAATTTCCTACACAGGATAAAAAATTCCCGGATGTGTTTAACATAAGCTGAGCCTTGCAAGATATGTGGATCTAACAACATAGAGAGGACAAAAAGAAACTTTTATGTAACCAGAAAAGATACTATGTCCACAACCTGCAAGTAAGCTTTGTACATAACATAGATTTGTGTACTGCACAACCTTAGTTCCCCTTCCCACAACTCCTTATCCAAATTTATCTACTTCAGCCCAAAGCACAAGCTCAGAGGCAATTATCCAAAAAAGTGACTTCAAATATATGTATTTTGTAGGTCACTGAACCATAAAGATAGTTTACACTATGTGTAAGGGTACTAGATCCAAACAGTGCTGACAACAATAATGTCAGCATGGTGCGTGCGGTCAAAATGGTGTCTTTTTTCCCCCGGGGGGCTTCACCCCCAGGACCCCCCAAATACTATTTCCATGGCCCCTTGAAATAAAAACTAAGTCCAGAAGAGAGTAAAATGAATGGAGACCAGGATTAGAACCCTGGTCTCCAATAGCACTGGCCTAGCTGCTCTATGCCCTAGCCCTCCATGCCACAGGAACAGCTTGGCCAGCTTCCCCAATTCTGGTACCATTATGATGCACCAGCACCACAGACAGTAACCAGGGGAGTGCTTTCAGCAAGCACTGTAAATCCCCAGTCGCTGTCCATGTGAGTGCTTACCAGACTGGCACGTATAGTGTGGCGCTATTCTGGTAGCGCTCAATGGACGGGGTACCATGTGGGCAGAGGTAAAGGGCTAGGACCTTCACAGCCATCAAGAATACCCACTTTAACATCCCTGTAATACAACTGCATAGTAACCATATTCTCTTCTCAAGCTTTATAACATGTGGTTAGAGATATTTGAAATTGAGAACTAACAAAAAATTGTAAAATCATTTTTAACACTATAAACATTTTAACATTATTCACTATTCAGTTTCATTTTTGAACACATGTTAACACTGTAAACATTTATAAATGTAGGAGCACACTACAGGAGGCATTAGCTGTAAAACCGCAAGGCAACTGATGACTGCTCAAATCAGAATGAAGCCCTAACCACAGTGTCAAAGTCAGCACCTCCACATGCCACAAGATGGGTACTCACTGTCCTGCTTCTCAGGCATCCAAGTTTTCAGACTCTTGATGTTCCGGGGTTCTTTGAAATTTGGCCACAATTTTTAGGTTCCATTTGCTGGCATCTTTAGGGTCCTGAAATTGAAATGTCTTTCCTCTGTATTGTACACGGAGTTGTGCCAGTGCCAGCAGTGAATGCACCACACCCAGGCCTCAGAGCTGCTGCCTAACGGCATCAAATGCTTCCTCCTGTTCTGCATCGCATATGCCCAATATGGAAAAAGACAGATGTCTTGACCCTTGTGCTTTAGTGAATGTCTGGCCCTTGAAGCATTCAGTATGAAGTCGCTTACCTCCACCAGCCCCGCTGTGATCAGCATGATGGTGCGTGGCTGTGAAAGATTACTCTATGGGGTGTGAGGGTCGATGCAGTAGACCTGTCAAAGGTCTACTTCATTCCAGGGGTCAGAGAGTTGCAGAGTTGCCATCAGTCAGGTACGCATGTAGAATACAATATTCTCCCCTTCTACTCCTTCAGGGAGACCAATCAGGCGTATATTCATTGTCCAGGTTCCATTTTCAAGGGCCTCCAGGTGGGCCTGTAGATGGTAGTTTTCTTGAGTTAGTTTGGAGACCACTGACATAGTTTTCTGAGATCAGTCATCAGCTTCCTTGGCTGAGGTGGTCACCACTTCAATTTTAGCATCTTGATAACCCATTCTCTCCAAGATGCACTAGATTTTGCTGTCCATTTCCTAAACTGCTTTAAGGACCAAGTCCCAGGGCAGGGGACTCACCCACCTGCTGGACAGTGGTAGACTTGGGGGCATTCAGAGCTTTATTTGGGGCCTGTGGCATTGTTCCTCCAGATTTTTGATTCACTCCTCCAATTTCTTAGGATGTCCCATACCTAGAAAAAATAACCCAAAGATGCCCAAGAGTGTTCAGCATAAAGTTATGTGCTCAAAGTTCAGAAATCACTTAAATTAGATATTAAATTAGATTGCTGGAGTTGTAAAGAGGTAACATCTGATGTGAAGCACATCTGTTCTGTAATGTGGCTCTCTAGTACCCCTCAGAAAAGAACATTGTAACCCCCACCCCCTGCCTTTTTGCAAACGACAGGTAGTATGCTGTTTGAATCTGACAGCAGTATCAGGTGGGGACTGGGTTCGGGGAGGAATAGGTTAATCGGCACAAGGGCTAGATTTGGTTACTCTGCACAGGGGCACCCAAGTAAATACAAACACAGGAAGCAATAACTGTAATGTCCAATACCAGGAATGGGATTCTAAAGTGTGACTTTCTTCACATCCAAGCAGAACAAACAAAGCATAGACAGACCCCCACAGGGCTACGCTTCTGGTAATGCAGAAAAAAAAGAATTAGAACACTTCCTCAACACTTCAGCCCTCTGGCTCTGAACCCACCGGGCACACAGCCCGGACTTGCACACTGCTTTGGGTACACAGCCTGAGCTTGTACACTACTCTGGGATTTCCCTGGCTCAGCTCCCCTGCCGGCCACTCGAACACCTTCCATTTGTCATGGAAACATTTTCTGGTGGCTCCCTAAACCACCTAAGAGCCTTCAACTCCATAAAGGAAACTTCCTTTTAATCCCACATCTGGGTACTTTTCTCAGGCACTGGCCAAGTACCTGAGAGAAAGTAAAAGTGCCACAGAACAAATCCGTAGAGGTGAATTGGGTTACTACTAATGGGGGGGTCTCCCACCTCTCGCTTCCACAATTCATACCCAGCCATTTCTCTGGACATTAAACATCTCTTTCTGTAAAGCTTAGCAATGTAGATTAAAGGGTAAATGCCTGTCACATTTCCTCTACTTGTCTTTGCTTTCCCGTTATGCTAGACTTGAACATACTTTTACTTGGCTTAGTCTATTACTCTAGGCCTCCCACTGATTAAGCAGTCCAACCCCCACTTTACTTTACTCTTCATGCTGGACTTGAACATACTTTTACTTGACTTAGCCCATTACTCTAGGCCTCTCACTTAAGCAGTCCAATCCCTACTTTACAACAGTTCAGGTGAAAACATAGGCCCTATGTCAGAGCAGACTCACCCATTGGTTGCAAGTGCCCCACAGGCGATTCCTCACAGGAATTTCTTTCCCACAGCTTCTGGTGCCACAGCACAACTTGAAATAAGGCAGCTTCTTCCCTAGCCGGAACCAGGAGGGTTGCCCCTGGAATAACAGGCAAACCTTTCCACCCCCATCCCCTCAGGGATGGGGCACAGGGACCAGTTACAGCATTCTCCACCACTTCACAACAGTTTACTGCGTTCCTCTGTTGGTGGAAACACACACCTCCCTACAGTAGCTCTATAACAGAGTTTTAGGCTCAGAAAGCCTGTCCACAGACTGCTGTGCTGCTTCTCTCTTCAAGACTACACAAAGACTCTCTCTTCACTGCTCAAACTCCCCAACATTCTATCCTAACTCCTAACTGCAGATTCCAGTGTGGCTCATGCAGCTGCAAGAGTTCTATGGTGATGTCATCCCTCAGTCTCAGCTGAGACTGAGAACAGAGTGAGACAGTGTGAAATCCATTTAACTGGAGTTTCACAAGCTGCCTTCCCTGCCTACCACTAGGTCTTACTGAGATTCTAGTAACCCCGGGTAACAGGGGAGTTACAACATAATTTATCTTGATAATAATTATAAGTTTAGTCAGCAGCCACATTCCCCAGACCAGGCTCGTAACTGTCTGCTGCATAGAGTCTGTTACTGTTAGCCAGGGTGAGACATACAGAAGACAGGCAGTTTGTTTAAACAGAAGTCCCTTTAAGGGCTAATAGCCTTAATAGTTATAAAAACAATCTGCAGGGGGGACGCTATGGAGCCCGAGTGAGGAGGAAGCTGAATTGCAGAGCTCTGCATTGAACTATACAGAAAGTGCAAAATAAAAGTTATTAGCCATTTTTCTCAACTGGACAAATTGATCATGTGAGTAGAGGACACCCTGTTGATTATAATGGGCAAAACTAAGAACACCCAAGCGGCAACAGAAAGTAAAAAACAGCAGTCCCAGCCCAGGACATCTGAGCCTAGCACCCGAACAACTCCACATGATGGAGCAGCAGAAGCGGCACAGGAAGAGAACCCTAAATCATTGGGGGCCAAGATGTGACAATTCCTGGCATCAGTCTCATCCATGAACAATAAACTTGATTCTCTTACCTTTAGAATGGGGACTATGGAAATTACAGTGGACGCTCTCAGAACAGAGGTGGAAGATGTTAGGAAGCAGTCAGACTGGTGCAGTAATGCTACAGCTCAATACGTTAAGGATTCCAAACTTACCCAAAGCCAGTTGGAAATCCTAGAAAATCAAGTCCACTCAGCCAACGTACATTTTTTGGGAATACTGAAAGAAGTAGAGGGGGACCACCTGCCAGTTTCTCAAGGCATGTCTGAAAGACCAACTAAAAGATTTCCCGGGACCTGCAGAATGGCCTGTACTGACAGCCTACAGGACCCAACCATGAGAGAGCCAAGATGGCAATGTCCCTCGCACTGTTATGGCAGTGCTGAACTCCATAGCTTCATGGGATCAGTTGTTGCAATTAGCTAGATGGCACCATCTTTGCTGTACGAGGGCAATCCTGTTCTCCTATACCCTGATATATCTTTTGCTACCCAACAATGCCGGAAGAAATTTGATGGGGTTCAGAAAATACTTCGGGACTTTTCTGTCCCACATGCATTTCTGTTTCCAGCAAAACTCCGGATAGTATACCAGGACAAGGTCTATGTCTTTACAGACTGATCAGATGCAATTGTATGGGTGATGAAGCTTAAGACCTCGCATCAACATCAAGGTCAGGCAGGGGAACAGGATGATATTCCCAATGAGCAGGACGAAGGCTGAATGTTGCCAATGTTGTTCGCAGTGTATATGCTGCCCCGGGTGAGATCATTTGACAATACAGTGTGGAGTTTCACTGCTATGCAGATGACACCCAACTGTGTTTGTCCTTTGCACCTGGAACATCGGGAGCTGTCGATGTGCTTAACAGCTGTCTGGCTAAAATCAGTGACTGGATGGCTTCAAGCTGGCTGAGACTCAACCCGTCCAAGACTGGGGTACTGGTGATTGAGCCTGGTCACGGGCATAATGGGTTGCCACCGGAGATGGACTTAGGACTTGCTCTAGGGTCTGTGCCGCTGGTGGTTTCTCCGAGGGTGCAAAATCTGGGCATGATCCTTGACTGTAAATTGACTCTTGAAAATCAGGTGTCATCTGTACTCAGCAGTGGTTTTTACCACTTGTGGAACATTTCCCGGATTAAGCTCCTCATTCCAACCAAGGACCTGCTGACACTAATGCATGCCTTTGTGACTTCCAGGCTCGACTACTGCAATGCTCTGTACTTCAGGGTCACAGGAGGGACCCTCCACAGAGTGCAGCTAGTGCAGAACTCAGTGGCCAGGATGCTGATGGGTCTTTTGAGGTCCAGTCATGTGACTCTGGTCCTGTGTGCTCTGCACTGGCTGCCAGTCAGGTGAAGGGTCCTTTTCAAGGTGGGTCTTCTCACCTTTAAGGCTCTGTACAGGCTGGGTTCTGGTTACCTGTCTGAGCTCCTAACACTGGTGTCCTCTGCTCACTCCCTCCGCTCCTTTTCAAGGTGCATCCTGGACATTCCCATGGTCCAGCTCAAGACCTTGGGAGATCGTGCTTTTAGTGTCTCTGAGCTGACCCTGTGGAACTCGCTTCTACCTGCAATCTGGGAGGCCCCCTCGATAGAGGTATTTAAGGGGAGGCTAAAGGCCCACCTCTTCAGTCCGGCTTTTGACTGCTGTCATCCTTAGTTCTGGCCAGTCCCTTGAAGCATGACTTCTGGGAAACTTTTTATTGTTGTAGAATATTAATTTTATTACGGTTTTAATGAGGTTTTATTATATGTTTTAATCTATTGTTGTATCTTTTATTTGTGTTCGGCACCCAGAACCTCTGGGATTGGGTGCCTTATAAATAAAAATGCCTTGCCTTGAATGACTCCTGTTTTCTTCTATATCAATGTCTTCTATCAGAGGAGTGCCTAACATTTCTTTCCTCTCAAAGCAGATTATGTTAAGGGATTCATGATGATTTTTTTTTACTGTTTTACATAAGAGCAATATAAAAGATCTTGCAATTATTGTTGGTAAATAATATGGTGATTGGCTGGGGTGATGACTGTTTTCTGTTATAAGTATTACCTAAATGGTTTTACAGTGGGGGACTATTGGAATTTTTACACTGTTAAAATGTGATTTTAGACACCGGGGGAAGGCTTGTAGGTCCTAAAAGAGATTAAAATCTGTTCACCTTTGTTGTATTCCATTATCTAGAGCTATTAGCATTAGGAGTTTTAGACTGAGAAGTCCCCTAGT
Organism: Neoceratodus forsteri; assembly: GCA_016271365.2. Lineage (NCBI taxonomy): Eukaryota > Metazoa > Chordata > Ceratodontiformes > Ceratodontidae > Neoceratodus > Neoceratodus forsteri. Next base: position 870,720,322 of record CM028130.1, read on the forward strand.
GTCTTTGACCTTTTAAGTGAAGCTTTCCCCATTACTGAACATATATGCTTAGTTTAAGTGTAGCCCCAGTCCACAAATGAAGATTTTGTTTAGTGGCAGACAGCAGTTGCAGTCTCCACAATTCATTTATTAGAACTGTTTTAAAACACTAGTTATATGCATGGCACCAAGCCCTTTCAAGGGCAGGCAATTGTGGACTACATGGTGGGATTATAACCTCTTTTGAATTTAGCCATGTGCTCTTGGGCTGCTAATCCAAAGCATAATTTGTTAATATTGTGTTGTATGTTTAAACTTTGAACTCCCCTCCTATTGGAGCAAAGTTGGGAGATATGAATATCCTGAATAGTGTGTCATATTCTGTAATGAATGCAATATGTTTCCTAACCAGAAAAGTTCCTTTATTTTATCATGTAAAAATGAATAAAATATGAGTTAAAAAAAAAACAATTAGAAGCATAGGCCCGCCCTGCTGCATGGAGGGGTGACACTCAGGAGATGGTTTGTTAAAAAAAAAACTAAGCCCTACTAAGGACTAATAGTCTAAATTGGCTTGTTAAAGTCCATCACTAAATCACTTGGGGGGAAAAACAGTTTGTTTAAAAAAAAAAGCCCTAATCCCTTCTAAGGGCTAACAGCCTAAATTGGCTTGCTAAAGTCTGTCACTAAAACTTTGTTCATAGCTCTATTTGCTGTGTTAAAGGGCTCAAGATAGCACAGATTTTCATCTTTGCAGTCACTAAAACCTCAAATTTTTCAGGGGGCCTTGCCTGCCAGACCCACCCCCGCCCACAAGGACTTTGCCCCTATACCCCGATGAGGGTGGCCTGTATAGCCCATAAACCCCTGGCATGAGATGTCAGTCTCTGGGCCAATCCCCCTGGTACGACAAGAGTCTACAGATGCCTCTGCAACTATGGAATCAATTACATTTAAATATATGCATCCCTATACTTCAATAACATATAGTCTCTGATTAATAAGTTTTCCATTTACAGCTTTTAGCTTAGGTGCCACTGAAAGGCTTCCATATATTCTGCTGAATCTCTGTAAAGCTCTTGCTATATTTCTCATTTTACTGCTAATGTATTTGTTGTGTTTATTACACACCATATTATAACTGAAAGTTAAACCTAGATAAATTCTCTAACATACTCTGAAGGTTTGTTAGCTAAATATAATTTTTCATAGCTCTTGTTAGTGCCAAAAACCATTGCTTTTGTTTTTTTGTGTTTTGTTTTTTTTTTTGTGGATTTGGTTTAAGGTTAAGTTTACCGCATGATATGTAATGTTTTCCTAGGCTTCTCTGAAGCTACATTCTTGTAAATGATTTCCAAGTCTTCTGCATATGCAAGTACTGAAATATGATGCTTTAGTATTTTTGGTAGGTGATGATCTGATCTGATCTGTTCAGTTCCAATTAGATTTCATTTATATAAATATTGAATAATGTTGGGGGCAAGAACACAGCCTTGCCGCACTCCTTGGTTGGTATTGATCTGCTCTGTTAAATCTCCTTATTTAATATATTTTATTTGTATTCATGCATCAGAGTGTAGTCTGTTTATCAATCTAGGCATTTTTTTTTCTAATTTTGGCTGCCGGACGGCTAGCCATCAGTCTGACATCCGCCATCCCCCATCCCCCGGAATTTACCTCTACCCCTGGAGTGCAACATGTGTTGTCCCCCAGGGTAGGACTGCCAGAGAGGGTCCTGCTGCTTCCTGACAAAGGCCTGAACCTGATCCTGGAGGGGTGAGTGCCTCACACTGCTGCATGGGGCTTGGTGAAGCAGACGTCCTCCCTTGCATGGCCTGGTAAGTTTTTATTTTGGGCTGTGTTATTCCCCAGGGGCATGGTGTGCAATGATGTAGTGATGCATGGCTGAATCTCTGGCATGCCCCTCATGAAGACAAGCCCCAGCTGTCTTACCTCTATCCTCCACTAGGGGCCAACTGAGCACCAGGTGCTCCTCCCCCCCCAGAGGACAGCCATCCATAAAATGCTCAGTCCTTCTCTCCCTGGCCAACCCTCAAACTCCTGGGCTCACTTCTGAACCTGGGTCATTGGCGTCACATGAGGTAGCACTACCACTGCACCAGTGGGCTGGCATATATAAGCAAATTTTGATTGATGCCGAACTCCTTTAATTTAATCCATAAAGGATATTTTAAGATAAAATCAAAGGCCACAGAGAAATCAACAAATACTACAAAATGTTGATAGGGATAGGGGATAGGGACCCAGCTGATGGGCAGTCCACTGTGGTATTTGGTGGCTGGGCTGATGGTTCCTATCAGAGCTCTGAACTAAACACTAAGATACCCCCACTCCCCTTAAGGATAAAATAAGTGAATAGCAATTTGAAGCAGAAAGCAAATTGTAATATTTGAATGCTTTGCCATTGGAGGTGCACTGGGTTCTCTACTTTATTCTAAAATCAGTGAGTCTGTGTGTATATAATTTACGGAAGGTATGGCCAGCTACCTAGATGTTATTCCAGCATACAGTTGCAGCCATGGATATGTTCAGGTATTTCTAGATATTTCGCAATATATCTAAAGAGATTCTCTATCAGGTGGCCCATAGTGGTACTGCAGGCAGTTTATAATCCAAATTTAGCTAATTTTTTTACCAGTACTGTACATTTGCAAGTCAACAAAATCTTTGCATATAACAGACTAGCTGTTTGGTTTTGTTTACAAAGTGTAATAAACTTTTCACTATTAACTATCAAAGATACAGTAATTGTAGGTATTGTGAGAATTCTTTAGGTTCGAGGACATAATTTGACACAAGCGCCCCAATAGAGACAAGATTATTTTTCCCAAGAAGCTGTCCAAGTTCAGAATTGTGAAAAAGTCTGTCTCCAGGTAGCCCCTGTCTGTTGCTGGAGAAATGAGTACCTTAACATAGCAGTGACCAGCTATCATAAAACTGAAACTGCTAAAACACAAATGAAATTGGCTCACTCACCAAAACTGTATATCTCCTATCATATTTAATTCAAATTATAGGCTCTTGTTTTGTTTCTTCCCCATTGGGGGAGTGAACCAAAATTACAATTTAATATATAGTGTAACCCCTTTATCCCCTGGAAACTAAGGGGGAAGCCAACATTTTCAAAGGGGCAAGCACAAATATAGAATGCACTTACTTGACCTCCATCAAATCGGGTGAACTCCGGGCATCCCATGGTACAGGTGGACTGGTAAGGCTGCAAATTTAAAGTAGCATACAAGCACCATTTCAAATAATTCATTGTCTGGACCCATGATAACTTTAAAACAGATACCACTACTTTATTCCAAACTAAGTAAGGTTGAGTACATCTTGGAATCACAGTTTCTCTACTTGGCATTTAAACCCAACAGGGCACAAGTTCAACTCCTAACCAGACAGATTAAGGCTCCTCTTCTGCCTTTTAGGGGACAATGTTCACACTTGATCACCCTTCGAATTCATTTATATCCATCCCCAATTTGCTGGCAAGGAAAGGTGGTGGTCCCCTGGGGGTCCAAGGTGCCATAGATTATGTCTTGCACTCTCCCCACAAGACCTGACCCCCATGAGAAGAGAGTCCTGAAACCACATTTGGAGGGCAGCCCCTCCGGGCTATCAATTTAGGGGTAACTGAGGGCACAGCATCCCCTGGGGTCTGAGGTGCCACTGACGTCCACCCCCACCCTCACTCAAGAGCTGACCCCCATGAGAAGAGGGTCCCAAAAGTCCACAACAGCAGGCAGAATTTCACTGAAACTTTACAGGGCACATCCCCATACTAGCCACAGGGCTAGAAAACAGTGTCTCTCTTTGTGTGACACAAGCAGAGTCACACACAGACTTGTGTAAACTGTCACATTTTACTGTCAGATACAGACAGCATTGACTTGACATTTTTCCTCAGCACATCTTCACTGTGGAAATACCCACAGCCTTTTTGGTGCCCAAAAGGGGCATAACTAGTGCCTTTTCTAGCACTCTACCCCATTTTCAAAAAGAAACATTATAGACCTCTTTACTCAGTCACCCTCTGACAGAAATCTTTCTTTTTCTGACAGGAAACTTTAGTTCAAAACCCAGAAAGCAGCACTAGGTACTTAGAACTCAGCAGATTTTTCATTTCACCCTCTTAAAATACGGCAAAATATCACTTAACAGTCTTTCAGCAGTTCTCAGCTACAGTTCATCCCTACAGAAGCTCCTCATGAACTCCACAACTGGTATTTTTCCTTCTGGAAAGGGGCACCCCTTTTAGGGATCTTGGGCAATGGCAGCCACTACATATGAACTGTTTATTTTGATGCCAATTCCATGAAAAAAGAGGGTTTACACAGAAGGAGCCAGGAACTACATGCCAGGCTGAAGGCTCCTTCCAACTGACTAGAATGTGCAGTTCTGTCAAAACTGAGAGCTCCAGACCCTCCCCTTTGGAATGTTCAGGCAGTGCTGCTGCCAGGTTAAACCAAAGGCACAGATTGGCATCAAGAAGAAAGCAAACGCCTTCTTAAAAGAATGCGCACTTACAGTAACTCCCACAGGGGGGTTACATTCACCTGCCTTTTAGGACTCGACATCTCTGGCATGCATACAAAGGCCCCATCTGATGACCCATCTGGCTTGGCCCTCCCCTCACTCCAGCAGCCCACCTCCAGAGGAGATACGGCTGGTACACTGCACTGGTAGTGCACGGGAAGTTGCCAAATGTATCCTCAACACAACCTGAGGTCTGCTCCGTTTCTCCAGGTCTTCTGATAGCCCAATGTCTGAAACACCTGCAGGGTCCGCCTCAGGCACCCATAGAGGCACATAAGGACAAAAATGGCCAGCTACACTTCTATACTGTAAACGCAGAATCAGGGCACTAACTTTATCATGTGTGTGGTGACAACCTGGATTGCTAATATGTACTTATGTCATGCTATTATGCTGCATGACACCTAAACATTTCTTTTGTATACCTCTGCCATCTGTCTCCAATATGTACCCACATGCATATTCCTGTCTTTTTATAGCCATGCAGTGACACCTAACTCATGATCTATCAATGTTACTCCTAGTAGGCCTAAAGATTAAACATTTACCCTTTATGAAGTTGGCCCCTTGTAACATATTCTAAATTCTACATTTTCATGTAGTACTAGTAGTGAAAATATTTATTTTTAGACAGGGTAATACTTTAGGTCCGAGGACCTGTTTTCAAAGTAGTCCTGTTTCACATTCATTCAAGTTACAAGACATTGTAAATTACAAAACTGTAGTGAGCAAATATCACACAAGATCAAAAAACCTCCTAGCATAACCATGATTACAATAATGTCAACATTACATTTCATTACTCATATCTGATATATTGGCACAATACAAACAGATTGCGATAAACAATACATTTTATAGAAAAAGAAACAAAAAAACAAACATTCCACCCCTTACTTTAAAAATACTATTGACAAGTACATTCCACAATATAACTATCATTCAGTCTGGATTTAAATGAGGACAATGTTTAAGATTTCTTATCTGAGATGAGATCTCATTCCATGTTTTTGCAGTGACAGATACAGAAATACATGCAGTGTATCCCACACCTCCCCTCTATACCAGCTTATCCTAGGCTTAGTCCATTAGCTACAGGCCTAAGCAAAGTTATCTCTATCATAGTCCACAGTGACACCTCTCAGAACAGCTATCCCCATTTTGCTGTTGTGTGGTACCTTGTTTACCTGTAGCTCCTCCCAGGAGGCACTCTGGAACTGGAACCCTGTAAAAAGCATTCCAGCACAAACAGTAGTAGTGTGCTCAGTGGTGAAAGTGGTAGACAAGAAGTACAGGAACTCAGACATTAGAAAATATGAAAAGCAGGATGAAAATCTTCCATCCGAAGGATAACTCTTTCAATCCAGACACATCTATGTGTATGGTACTAGTAGATCCAATTTATCTAGGACTATTACATTATTGTACAAGTCAAATTTTGTCATGGAAACCTCTGATTTCAAATCACAAACCCAGAAATGTCCATTATATTGCTATTTTAAGAATTTCAGTTCCAGTGTCAGTGGGAAGAAGTACAGGAACTCCGTTCCTGCTGTAAAAAAGGTATAGGAACTCTGTTCCTGTGCATTCCTGTTCACTTTCATCACTGAGTGTGCTTATCAAACTTTACTTAGCATTTGTATAAAATACACTATAACTTGTTTTTCAAACCTTTTTCTTTTTTCTACAGCAACAACAATACCCTTAGTGGTTTTTATCAAGGCACTGGAGGTTGAGAAAAGTTATTGTCCCCTGTCCAGGCACCTAGGCCTTATGGGCTCGTTACTGTTCCACATGTCTCTTTGGGTATTCTTGTACCCCATGGATGATGTCACTGGGCTGCCGTAACCTAAACCATAACGCATTTAGCAATATGCTCCCCATAAAGTAAAGGAAAAAGCACATCACCATTTCTTGAAGTCACCATCAGGCTTGCTCACCCCACTTAGTCCAGGAACCAGGTGCATTTATCTATGTGCCTAGGTCCGAAAGGTTTGATGACTGTTTGTTATGTAAAAAAGTGTGTATAATCCAGATTTATAACTCTTATTCACTCAAAGTTGAATGTTTTCTTGGGAAATGCAATTCTTCAGTGAAAAAATTAACTGTCAGTGAAAACTGTGTATATTTTAATTAATGGTTCCTTCTCTAAGTTCAGTTCTATAAGCTTTTATTGAAATACTACAGACATTGTAACAAACAGCAACATATGTATCAAAGGCTTAATATTAACATTATTTATTTTATTTTATATTTAACTTGAAACAATCAACTTTTTATGATGTTTTATGAACGTAAGTGCAACATTCAGTATTCTTGTTCACTGTCTTCATTATCTGACATGTTAAGCAAATCTGTCTCATCAATATCGACATCACAGTCACTGTCATCATCTCCTTCATTTGGATTGTTGCCGTGTTCCAGTGACAGCACTAGGGGTTTTAAAACATGGATCAAATTAGACCCACTGGTGTAAAAAATGTGGGTCAAAATGAAACGGCTGGGTCAAAACCTAATCACAAGCACAAATTTCACCAGTACAGAAGCTTAAATTTGTAAAACAAAAATACTTTTCTATTGTTTACTTTTCCATCTTTCGTCTACTGTTGCAGACAGGTGCACCACTTTGGACCCACTGTCATGTGGAAAGTGGATAATTTCTGGGCAAGGTGCAACTTTTTCCCTTTTTACCCTATCTAGCGCTGTCCCTGCCGTGTTCATTCCATTGTTCACTTAAAGCTGGTGGTACAACTTCACATGTGAACCACGTTGGCTTGTATTTGCCATCCTCATAGGTCCAGCCATTGTCCTCTGGCTTCAATAGTGTTATTTCTGCATTTTTCCATAACAATGAAATGTAATTTGCATAGCAGATGTGTTGTGTCAGAGTTGATTTACATGGTGGCAGTGAGCATGCATCTGCTCCTTTGATCTTTTCTAAGGGTGCGTCTTTGTCACTCGGTCAATACCTGATGTTGAACATACTGTAGCGGGTTATGTTGACACTCTTTACTTTCTGTCCATACAAGGTACACACAAAGCTTTCAATTGTATCAGTTTCTTTAAACAAGTGTAAACATCCCAGTTTTCCAAATGCCTGTGTGTACTCCGTATTCTTTTCCATAATTGTTAGAGATCACACCTTTCCCTTGCCTTTGAATGCTGGTGAATATTCCCACCCTGTCAGTTCTTGGAGACCTGGTAGAACTGCACACATAGGTCTACCTAACTCTGCTGACAAGCGGGACACATCTATGAAGATTCTTGTGTTATTTCCTGAATAGCCAACATCTATGTGCAGTTTGAGGTGATCATTTAGACTTGCATGATACAGCAGAATGACCAGAATATCAGTATAATCTGCCCTGATCACCACATGCACATCTTCACCCTCATTTTGACTGCAAATGTAGTGCATGTGTTGCATGATTCTTGTGTCTGCTTCTATGTGTTTGTTTTTTAGGGCCTTGCACTCTAGTCTGACCATATGTCCAGCTTCCACTTTGTATGAGTAACAAGTTTCTCCTGTTGCATACATGAGCTTTTTATTACCTAGAACCTCACAGTACACATCAGAATTACATGCTCTAACTATAAAACCTAGGAGAGCAGTCTTGAATGAAGATGAAGACAGAGATCCAACAAAGTCTCTTGGTCAGCTTTGGTCAGAACCAGTTATGAGATAGGAGCGTGGAGCGATGCTCTGCTTTCCTCTCTTCTCTTGTTCAAGATCTTTGATCGATGGTGACTTGTAACAGTCACTGACAATGTGGACTTCATTTGTGGAAGTACAGCAAACAAGAGACAGGAGGGGTTTTGCCACACCACAGAATGTTGGTGGCAGGTTTGTAAGACTTCTGATCAAGAGCATAGAATCAACCACAGTGGTATTTACAGCATCAGGGTGGCTACTTTGGACTTTGGTCTCAAGTTTCTTCATCAGTGTTGACTTCATTGTTGTGTTCATTGATCTAGCAATGTTTCCTAAGGAGAAGGGTACCAGGGTTAGAAGGTAGGCAAACACCATCATAAGATCAACAACTGAAGTTGTAGATAGATATAGCAAGCATCCAAAGAGGTCTTGAGTTCCTTTCAACTCAACAATTTTCTTGTCCTTGTTCTTAATCTTCACCTTCATTGCATCATGTGCAAAGTTCTTCAACTTGTATCTTTTGATGGGTTCCTCGAACCTACGGCCTTTGATAATGCATTCATCTCTAAACACATGAGGCATCCAAGTACCTATCTCAGTAACCTGTAACACTTCATTTGCTACCTCTTGTGATACTGCTTTTCAGCTACCTATTGAATAAAGATTGCCGTTCTCAAACGCATCCTGGAATGGATTCATGGAGGAGTCTATTGTGTTCAACAGCTTGTTGAGATCCTTTGAATCTTGTTAAACTCTAAAACTCTTCAGCTCTTGGCTGACTTCCTCATGGCTGACAAGACCAACTTTTTCCATAAGACTTTCAACAATTTTACTTTGAGCCGACCACAAAATGTTCCACCTCCTCCTTGCGTTGATGTTCTGTGTCAAAGAAGAAATCCCGGTTAGTCTTGATGCAGAATTGGCATTAATTATCTGTTCCAAGGTCAAGCCTACATCACTTCTGCTCAACCCTCTCATTGATCTTGCAATGGTTAATGCTCCATCCTCAAATTTTTTCCTTAGTCCAGGGTGGGTCTCACCCATGTTTAGCAAATTCATAAGGTACAGGGTCATCCACTTGTCATAGTTGTGGTGCTCAGTTGTGAAGTAAAGAGGTATCATCTTCTCCAAGCTATGTACAAAGAGAGGCAAGTCATTTGTCCTGATGGAATGGCAGAAGAGTTGGTACAATGTTACCAAACAGCAGTACTGCACCCAAAATTGGGCAGTTGTGCCATGCTCACCACGGTATGTGGACTCTGAAAACGTTTCATATGCTTTATGAATGTCTTGAACACAGCTGTATTCTCTAAGTCCACCATTGAAGAAGGCGATGGGTCACTAAGTAGCTGCTGCAGATGCTTTGAGATTGGAAAGTCTGACAAACGGTTATATTTTATAAAGCATTGCACATGTTTAATTCTGAATGCCGCTGATAGCATCAGGTGAAGCCTCTTTGCCCGATTGAAAAATGTTCCTAGAAGAAGTACATTCAAGGATCCCAATGCCAATACACTACTTTCAACAAGAATGTGATCACCACCAGAACCATTCAGGAGGTATCCAAAATCTTTGAAGTATGCTAATTGTATATGGAATGGCCAAAACATATGAAAAGTCTGTCATATTCCGCGGACTTTGTGAACTGAATTTGTAGTGCAGGTTTTGCTATGGCCAAGTCATAAGTAATAGGCATATAGTCCTCCTGACATTCATCCATAACCATGGTAGCAGTATTCATGGTGTCTTGCACTACATCAAGTCATGTAGGAGGCTTTCCTATAGGGTCCATGTAGGATATGTTCTGCTGTGGCAGGTCATCTACAGAAACAAGGCCATTCCATCTGTGTCACACTGGAGTAGCATCTACCCTTGCACACGATATCATCTAGGCAATGTCCCTTCTCTTAGCTTGCATGAGGTTTTTTGGTTCTGAGCTTTCTGTCACCTTATATTGATACTGTCTTATTTTTGGTTTTCCAGATGCATATGGTCGAATGTCTTTCTCACCAATATCTGGAGTTCTTTTCCTCCTAGACATTTGAATGCACCTGGGTACGGTGCCTTGTTCCTGTCATGCCATTGGCTGCAATATCTGCTTCTTTACACTTGGCAAATAGTATTCATCAAAATCTTCAGCCTTCGTCTTTGATGTTCTGCATCATTTGCTCTTTGATGTTAAAGATGGCTCTGCCTGGTCGTGGGCATCAACTTCTGATCTTTGCTGATCTGTGTTTGTTTCTATTGTGTTTGTTTCATTTCTTGCTGGCACTTGGTCATCCGTGTGTGTTCTTGTAATAGCTTCTTCAGACCTTTCTTTGGGTACAGCTGTCTCCTCAATACTGGATGGTATGTTTTGGTATGCTATACCCACAGTGTCATGCAAAGTGTTATGACCATCAAATGTCTCTGTCATCTCATCATAATTGTCGAAAGCCAAAGCAGTGGCTAAACCTGGCTGTATGAGCAATCCATCTGGTGTAGCCACATTCTTCTCCATTATATTGGTTGCGACTGCAGTTTCGAGTTCCTCCACAACATGGTAGCTGACACAGTGATCAATCTGTTCAAAATAGTTAAAACTTTCTTACTGCCTGTCATGGATTTAATACCCATGCCCAACAAGAGGTGTTTTTGTGGTCTGATTATTCTGCTTGACACTGCAAACACTATGTCATCTGCAATAGATTGAACTACCCTCTCCTGTCGTTCACTGCCCACTTCTAATGAATCCATGAGTACAGTATATAGGAATGTCTGAAGAACTGGTGGCAGTTTTACTTCTTCTATTAAGTCTTCAACTTTTACTTTGGTTTTATTATGAGGCTGTACCTTTAGGAGTTCCAACAACTATTCTCTTATGTGTTGAGCTGCTTGTGCTGCTTGTGCTTCCCTCCAGTCAGCCTGTTTCTTAGCAGACCTGATGACTGTACCAGCTTTTCTACTTTTGGTATCAAATATGATACCATCTTTGAAGTGATCCGCCAGTTTTAACTGCAAGCTCTGTGGGTCACCATTTGTTTCACGCCCACTACACTGCATAAGAATGTCCATGTACCTTTTGTGTAGAGATAGCAATGATTCTTCTTGCATTCCATTAACAGTGATGCATGCACATACTTAACAATCTAGAAAAGGCAATCTGGTGACTGTTCCTCAACTGACGGTATTCACATTTTGTACCTGTGCCCTTTATTCATTCTGCCTTTTTTACATTTTTGTTCTTACAGCTGTTGTGGAACTTCACTTCTTTGGCTATGAGATCAATACTGTCTACCATCATATCCATTTGTCGAACGTCCATTTCTTTTGCTGCATCTTTATGCTGTCTGCTGCCCCATAAGTTACACATGTTGTAGGATACTCAAAAGTCTCCTTTGACCCCTTAGGATTCCTTTTCTTGTATGATTTGCAAAATATACATTCATTTGGGAATATGCCTGATGTAAATGCTGTAGATTCAGACAGAGCACTATGAACTTGGGAGCAAAGCAATTTTGCCGGATAACTCTTTACAATGTCTTTTTTTAAAGTTTCATCAGCTGCAAATTTACCAGAACTCTTATATGCAGTGAAGCTCTTGTAGCAGATATAGTGATACCCATGGCTGCTGGAGTAACATTCAGGCAATTCAAGACACACCATGTTGTACTTTGACAGTGTTTGACTAGAACACCTTTCCTTTGCATCATCTACTTTCTTCCAGTGAGCATCATCAAAAGGTAGCGGGTCTCCATGGTCTGTGCTAACTTCTGGATCAGTGTGTAAGATGCATTGCCTCTGCGGTTTGTGAGAAGTCTTGCTAGCCATATCTAAAACATTAAGTAAATTGCATTAATAACTAAGCAAACCAAGTCTATTAAATAAATTAGACAAATTAAATAAATAAGTAAACCAAGTGTATTACATAAATGTAAAACTTTTAGTTACTTTTAAGAAAGTGCATTTTCCAAGAAAACGTACAACTACAGAGAATAAGAGTTATAAATCTGAATTCTACACTCTTTTTTAGATGAGACATAGTCATCAAACCTTTCAGACCCAGACACATAGATAAATGCACCTGGCTCCTGCTCTAACTGGGCATCAGTCTCAGAGTCCTTAGCTGGCACAGGGGAGGATGGATCTTCTCTCTTCTCTTCTTCTTCCCAGGAAGGCATGGTGAAATGCTGAGACTTCAAAAAGTCTTCAGGGCCTGGGATCCCCCTTTACTTGTGTGGCTAGGGAGCGTTGCAATAAAAACACAACAAGGCAGAGCAGTAACAGGCTGGGTTCTTCTTTCTTCAAACTTGAAACTGTTGGCCGAACAATGAAGAATGGATGCTAAGTAGTAAGTCTCTGGTCATGGATGGGAAATATGTCTTCACCCCACAGGGCAGTTTAGCAAAGTTCCTCCTCCTGGAGATAGTATCTTGGGTCGGGCTTGGTGCAGGGGTGTCCTCCACTGTCCACACCAGCTACCTTATACTGGATAGTGTTCCCCTCAGGATACTGGACCTGGGCATGGGTTTTAAACATGGTTAGTCCCATATACACATCACTCATTATGGACTGGGCCACCCGAAGTGCTTCATCTTTGGCCACTTGATTGATCTGGTATGTGATACTATGTTTCTTCCACAGTTTGTCCAGTATAACCCTTCTGACCCATTCTCTTTAGTTTCTCTTGATCATATCCCACTTCTGCTTGGAGAGATAAGGGTATTCTTCATTAGGATAGTCCCTTTTTATTATCCTCTGGATAATTCTTTCCCCCTGGCTCCATTCTGGGACTATATGGTGGTTCTGGGTGCTTTTCCAGAGGGAATCCACACTTGCATTTTGTATTCATGGGCAGTAGGGGATATTTGTGCCAGTGATCTCGTGAGCCCCACATCCTCTTCCCTGGAATCTAGGAGGAGGCTCAAACTGCATTTTCATTTGCTGCAGAGTAGTTAATGCCATTTGGGCTGATGCTCCATGACCCATTGGAGGTTCTTTCCCAGGTGGTGTTTCCTGGATTGGGCCAAACCCTGAGGGAGGCACAGGCTGGCTAGTTGGGTCTGAGCCTAGCAAACACCTTCCTCTGCTGAAAGGCTTCACAGTTAGAGATGAACCTGTTTCCACAACCCAAGGGGGCATAATCTTAGGGGGTGGATCACAAGTGACTATATCTGAAATCGAGGATTGCGATGGACCTGGAAAGCAGTCAGCAGAGAGTAATAGCTCTTTCACATTATCTCCAATGGACTGTAACAGTCTCTTAAAATCACCACCACCAACCTCTTCTCTTGGGTGTTCTTGGGGCGTGTCCCCCAGTTCTTCTCTATTATCACGCTTTCATCCCCTGAGAAAGTCTCCTTATCCCCTTCTTCCTCAAAAATAAGGACTTTTCCTCCTTATCCCCGGCTCCCAGCTGGGATCCTACAGGGGCAGAGGGGGGAGGCTAGACTTTGGGAGGCAGTGGCCAGCAAATGGGACCCTTTAAAAACAGTAAACACCCCACCTTTTCACAGAGGGCACAAGGGTAAGAGGGACACTTCAGGCCCTATGTATGCACAAACATGGCATATGAGGAGGCCACTCCCTGTGAGGGTCTCTTTTTTCTTTCCCTTGGTGAGCCACTCAAACACCTCCAAGGGGACTTTGATCACAGGGCTAGCTGGTCTTTCTGCCATGTTCAGTGTGGGCCCTGAAGCTTGCAGTCTGAAATGATAAAGAGATGCATTCAAAAGTTTTTTTTTTCTTTCTTGTGTTCTAACCCTCTCTCATCACATTTTCTTTTCACACATGTGCTAGTCCCACCAAGATGCTCAGCTGCCTGACCCATCATGCAGTTAAATTCAACGCATTTCCTCCAAGACTGTCACAGTCACTTTTGTCTTTCTGGTTCTGATAGTCTTACTCAGTCGCTTCACTCTGGCACATGTTTTTTGCAAGTCAAGTTTGTTTTAAAAGTACTTATTGTGCCTAGTTCTTAAAAGGTCTCCCCAGGCAAACAAATGTTTTACTGTGCAACGTTTCCTTCCTTTACCTTTGCTCCACGCTGCTGTCCCTCATCGAATGCCATACTCTGCATGCACTTTAGGCCCCAAGTCCTTTAGCCATTCCCCCTTTCTGACGTTGCTCCAATCACACAATGCCAGTCAACTAGCCTCATACATATTAATGAACACCTCACATGGCCTCACACCAGACTCCATCCTTCACTATGTGACTGTGCTTGCCCCTCGATCACGTTTCCCACTCTACCTCAGCATTCAAACTGTTGTTTACTTTTTCTTCAGTGCCACAGCTTTCCTCAGAGGCACGCTTTTCTTCACAGCTCTTTACCACCATTAAAAACTAAGCCTGCCACCTGCCTTTTAAGCCCGGGACCCGCAAGGCACTCTCGATTCCTGGCTCCAATGCACCAGTTTGTAACTCCTTTATCCCCTGGAAACTAAGGGGGGAGCCAACCTTTTCAGAGGGCAAGCACAAATATAGAATGCATTTATTTGACCTCCATCAAATCGGGTGACCTCCGGGCATCCCATTGCACCAGTGGGCTGACTAGGCTGCAGATTTAAACTAGTTAGCACATAAGTACCATTTCAAATAATTCGTTGTCTGGACTCATGATAACTTTAAAACAGAGATGCCACTACTTTATTCCAAATGAAGTAAGGTTGAATACATGTTGGAATCACAGTTTCTCTACTTGGCATTTAAACCCAAGAGGGCACAGGTTCAGCTCCTAACTGGGGAGATTAAGTCTCCTCTTCTACCTTTTAGGGGAACACTTTCACACTTGATCACCCTTTGAATTCATTCATATTCATCCTCAATTTGCTGGCAAGGAAATGTGGTGGTCCCCTGGGGGTCTGAGGTGCCACTAGATCATGCCTTCCACTCTCCCCTCAAGACCTGACCCCCATGAGTAGAGAGTCCTGAGTCCACATTTGGGGGCAGCCCCTTAGGGCTATCAATGTAGGAGCAATGGAGGACAGAGCAACCCCTGGGGGTCTGAGGTGCCACTGACGTCTGCCCCCACCCTCACTCAAGAGCTGACCCCCATGAGAAGGGGGTCCCAAAGGTCCACAACAGCAGGCAGAATTTCACTGAAACCTTACAGAGCACATCTCCATACTAGCCACAGGGCTAGAAAACAGTCTCTCACTTTGCGTGACATAAGCAGAGTCTGACACAGGCTTGTGTAAACTGTCACATTTTACTGTCAGAGGCAGACAGCATTGACTTGACATTTTTCCTCAGCACATCTTTACTGCGGAAATACCCACAGCCTTTTTGGTGCCCAAAAAGGGCATAACTAGTGCCTTTTCTAGCACTCTACCCCATTTTCAAAAAGAGACATGACGGCCCCCTTTACTCAGAGACAATCACCCTCTGACAGAAATCTTTCTTTTTCTGACAGGAAACTTTTGTTCAAAACCCAGAAAGTAGCACTGGGTACTTAGAACTCAGCAGATTTGTCATTTCACCCTCTTAAAACAAAATATCACCTCAGTCTTTTAGCAGTTTTCAGCTGCAGTTAATCCCCACAGAAGCTCCTCATGAACTCCACAACTGGTATTCCTTCTTCTGGAGAGGGGCACCCCCCTTTTAGGGATCTCAGGCAATGGAAGCCACCATGTACAGTGTCAGTGGCTCAGTAGGTAGCACACTCACCTCTGAGGCTGGGAGATCAGAGGGCTATGGGTTTAGTTCCCACATCTGGCACTTGGGTTAATATCCCATTACTGATACTGTAGTGCAGCATGAAGGGGGTGCTGCACTTCTGAGATGCTGTCTTTCAGATGAGACATTAAACTGAGGTCCCATCTGCCTAGATTGGTGGTAGTTCAGGTGGATGCTAAAGATCCCATGGCACTTATCGAAAAAGAGTAGGGGAATTTCCCCAGTGTCTTGGCCAAATTTCTCCCATTCACTAAAAATACCACCAACAGCTTAATCTGGTTCAGTTGCTTACCATCTGTATCCCCCTCCCCCCCGGTTGCCCCTGAAAAAGGGACTTCTAGGCCCAGTGGGCTTACTGGGTCAACAAAATTCAATAAAAAAAATTTACAAACTGTTTATTTCGACACCAACGCAATGAAAAACAAGCATTTGTCAATGCCAAATGTAGTTGCGCTGGCATTGGCTTTGGTAGTGCAGTGCAGAAACATATTTTGGGCAAGATGTGAAAAATGACAGCTGTACTGTTCATAAGGAGTGTAAAAATGGCACTGTTGAAAATGTGGCATGCAAATATTGCAAATTTTATGGTTACAAAGGTGCGCGGAAATGCACAATGCATGTGAACAGTCATTTTATTGATTCTTGGCACCAAATTTTCAACATAGGTATTTTAGCACCTCTCACCATGTACAGTGTGACTGTCATTTCCTCAAACTGTCCCAAAAAGTGATTTTGTACAGCGACCGCACTATTCTGCGCCAGATGTGCGAAAACACATTTCAGACAGGATATGTAAAATGACAGCTGTACTGTTCATCAAGAGGTGTGGAAAAATGCCAATGGTGAAAATCCAGAGTGAAAATATTACAAATGCACATTACAAGCGTGCGTGCAAACTGCACAACACACGCTCGTAACACAGTAATTTTATGAAGTATCATCACCAAATTTTCAACATAGGCATGTTAGGACCTCTGCTCATGAGCAGTGTCACTGTAATTTTCATAATCTGCCCTGAACACTGATTTCCCACAGAGACCGCGCTATTGTGCGCCAGAAGTGCGGAAACACATTTTGGCCAGGATGTGAAAAATGACAGCTGTACTGTTCACAAGGAGGTGTAGAAAAATTACAATGTTGAAAATTTGGCATGAAAATATTGCGAATTCGTGAAGTTATGAGCATGCGTAGTAACCGCGCATACGCACACTCATAACTACAGTCATTTTATGGAGTATCATTACTCAATTTTCAACATAGGCATTTTAGAATCTCTTCTCATGAACAGTGTCACTGTCATTTTTGTACTCTGCCCCAAACACTGATTTCCCACAGCGACCACGCTATTGTGCGCTGGAAGTGCGGAAACACATTTCGGCCAGGATGTGAAAAATGACAGCTATACTGTTCACAAGGAGGTGTAGAAAAATGACAATGTGAAAGATCTGGCATGAAAATATTGCAAATTCATGAAGTTATGAGCGTGCATAGCAACTGTGCAATGCACGCTCATAAAACAGCCATTTTTGGGATTTCTTCCACCGGATTTGCAACATAGGCTTTTTGAGAGCCCACTTCATGAACACTGCTACTGTTCTTGTGTTAATCAGTCCCGAAAGGTGATTCCACGCAGTGACTGCAAAATCACCTTTCAGGACCGATTAACGTCATAACAGTGACAGAATTTATGAGGAGGGGTCCCAAAAACCCCATGTTGAAAATTTGGTGTAAAAATTCCCCAAAATGCCCGAGGTATGCATCAAAGTTGAAATAACCCTATTTATTCCATTATACAGCTTACCGGCAGTTCCTCAGTTCACGGTCGGCTTTAAAGAGTGCAGACATGTTCCCAGTCCACTGAAGATCATTGCGCCGGACTCCAGAGGTAAGTATGGGGTGTGGGGGGGGTGTAGAGGCAGGGTGCACAGTGGGTGGGTGTGAGTGGTAGAGAGACTACGAGGGACCATTTTCTGTTTACAGCTGTTAAAAAAAAACACTGCGGACAGTTTTCTTTTTTTACAGGTGTTTTATTTTTGAGGGGTACAGTAGTCGACAGGGGATTTGGCACCCCCATTGGCACATAGGGAGTGGGGAACATATGCCGACGGGGACTGGGCATTCCCCATTGGCAAACAATGAAAGCAGGGGGTGCGCATGAGCCGAGGGGGATTGGGCACCCCCTAGGCAACCAAAAAAGGAGAGGGGGACACATTATGCTGATGGGAAGTGGGCTTCCCCATCGGCACAAACAAGAGGTGCAGGGTAAGCTGACAGGGGGATTGGGCACCCCTGAAGTCGGCAGTTTAGCACCCACTGTGCCACCATGTTTGATGCTGGGCAAGCACATAGGAAGGTCCGCTGTGTGTGATGAGCTTTGCTCACATTGCAGCAGACCTTTCCTTAGATATGATTACCTGGGTGGTGTGGCGCCGGCATGCAGGCTGATTGAGGAATGAAGAACGCACCTACTGGTGTGTGCCCTGCATTCGCCCAACAGCGACCGTGCCTCCAAATCTCCACTACCGCAAGATGTTGGCTGCACAAGCGCACCAACATAAAAAGGGTTTACACAGAAGTAGGCAGGCACTACATGTCAGGCTGAAGGCTCCTTCCAACTGACGAGACTGCTCAGTTCTCTCAAAACTGAGAGCTCCAGCCCCTTCCCTTTGAAATGTTCAGGCAGTGTTGCTGCCAAGTCAAATCAAAAGCACAGATTGGCATAGAGAAGAAAGCAAAAGCCTTCTTAAAGGAACACACACTTACAGTAACTCCCATGGGGGGGTTACAATAGTAATCAAGACAATATTCTTAGGAACATCCATATCATCAGTAGTTAAACATGACTAATTTGGACACTGCAATTCTTCATTATAAATCTCTGAGATCTCAATTCTCTGTGTCATGGAAACATAAAAACAGAAATGTATATGCAGAAAAATACCTGTAGTCCACCACTTTGCCCAGAGACCCTAGCTAAGAGGAGTGGCATGCCAAATCTAGATGAGCATCCCTGTGGGTACCACCTTCATGGGACCATGTCCCTCCTCCATGCCCCCCCCACTATCACCACCTGCCCATTGAATCTATCCCATCTGGATTTGAACCTGGCTACAGATTTAGCATTTACCATACTGCAAGGAAGCCATTCTATTGGTCCACCAGTTGTTCCAACAGTGGTGGAATTCAAGAATGCATGGGACAGGCATAAGGCAATTCTAGGGGGTGGAGGTAGGAAGAAGTAGGCTATTAGTTAGCTAGGATCTGCAGCTTACCCATTAGGAAGGGAAATGGGCAGACTTAGTGGGCCAAGTGGTCCTTATCTGCCGTCAAATTCTATGTTTATGTTTCTGTGTTCCATGAAGAGATATTTCCTTATGTCCCAAATGAAACTGGCCCCACCACCATGTAATTGTGCTCCCTGGTATATGAGCCCCCATTCCTTGTGAACAACTCTGACAAGTCTACCCCTGTTGATCCCATGTAGAAACTGGAAGGTTTCTATCAAGTCCCCCTTTCTCTCCTAGCTTCTAGGTAATACATGTTCAGGCTTTACAGCCGTTCCTCATATGG
The DNA here is from genome assembly GCA_016271365.2 of Neoceratodus forsteri. NCBI lineage: Eukaryota > Metazoa > Chordata > Ceratodontiformes > Ceratodontidae > Neoceratodus > Neoceratodus forsteri. The sequence continues at coordinate 870,739,736 of CM028130.1, forward strand.
TTTTCCCTGTTGATCCTGTATCATTTCTATCATCCCCCCTTAGTCTTTCTCCAACCAGTCCTAGTTCTTCTTTAAATGTGGAAACCAGAATTGTGCAGAGCAGCTCCCTTGCAGTCACCTGTCCTTGTTGCTGGGGATGGAGTATATGGGGGAGGAGGGATGGGAGCCCTTACCGAGATGGATTCAAATGATGACAGCCTTGCAAGGCAGTGAATACAAAATATGTGGATCTCCTGTGTTACCCCAACCCTAATACAGTGGAAGATTCTGGTACTGCAATCCCTGGTATGGGAAAGGTTAATATACACACCAAGTGGGTGGGAGGAGCTCTTTGTTAAAAGCTGGGGGACAATTTTAGACTCCCGCTTTCTGGTGAAGGTGAGTATATTATGCAGTGGACTGGTGTAATTCCCGTGGAAGACCCATGCCTTGGGAACAAAGTAATGGAGTACAAAATGAATTATTACTTCCTAGTCTTTTGTAATATGTAGATAGGACCTGGAATTAAATGTTCTGTGACCCTGTATGTTTTTCTTTCCAAGTTTTGTATATGCTATGTCTGTGTGATAAATGTTTTCAAAAATCAATAAAAATATTGTACAAAAAATTAAAAGATTTGTGCAGAGTACTCCAGATGTGACCTCACCATGGACCATTTCCCTTCTCCTGCTGGTAAAGCCCCTTCTTATACTGTCCAATAGTCTGCTGGCTTTCCTGTAAGCCTTACTGCACTGCAAAGTGGCCTTCAGGTTGTGACTGATGACAACCTGAAAAAAAAAACTCTTTTATGTAGTTTGTCCCAACCTCACCCCATCAATCCACGAATCCAGTTTCCTTAAGTGCATTACCTTGCATTTCTTGGCATTGAACTTTAACTGCTAGATTCCTGACCATTTTTTCTAATCTTTCTTTTTACATCTTGGTAATCCCTTCTGATAGTATCCATCCTCTCACAGAGTTTTGTATTATCCATGAAGAGGTAAACCCTCCCCCTTCCCTATATCACAGATGTGTACACTGAAGAGGGTGGATCCCAAGATTGATTCTACTTGATTAACAACCACACAGATATTTTGCATGTTTAGAAAAGGGTTCCAAGTCAACACATCAACAACATCATTGTCGACATGCTCGACAGCGGCGGGAACAATGCTAGTTGTTGGCAGTGTTCCTATCGGGAAGAAGTGTTTTTTTTGCAGGGGACTTTGCCCCTTGCACCCCCCATCTCTAATGAACCAACTCTGAGTTGGAGTTGGTTCGAGATAGAGGCAAAACACCGGGAGTCAAGGTGTCAGCGTACAGTGGACACCACAGTGACCAGTCTCGACCTGGTGAGATTTGTCACTGTGGAGGTGTTCACTGTAGAAATGTCATTGTGGTGGTGTGCTACCTTAGAACAGTACAGTAGTACTAAGAAGGGTATGTTTTACAAAGTTTGGTACCATCCACAACCATGACATGCACCCTCCATTGGGGTAAAGGTCTATGGAAACAGCCCCAAAAATCTGTTAATGTCAGCCTGTGTAGCAGCTATCAAGTTTATCTGAAAGATCCTTTTGAGCTGTCACAGAAATATAAACCCAACAGGACTGAGGCAAGGTGATTAACAAAGGCCACTGGGGAGATGGTAGCCATTGACTTTCCCCCATTTTCCTTTGTGGCTAAAGCAGATTTTAAGTCACTTATGGAAATCACAGTGTCAAAGTACCAGGTCCCAGGTGTGACTAGTGCAGGCACGATGGCAGTCATGTTTTAGTACCACTCCTAGAGCATCTACCTTAATAAGCACCCTTTTCCAGTGATCCAACTAAGATTTCAGCCGCTATTGATAGGGGAGTGATAGCGCTTGTTCATGGCAGCAAGAAGACCCAAACACAGGCAGGCAAAGTTACAGTTTGGGTCAGTGGAACATCACCTGCAGGGCGAAAAACGCCACCACTGAGGAGTTGGGCATGTCTGCCTTAGAGCGATCCTTGGTGGGAATCCCATCCAACCTCGATGCCATGCAACAGGAGATGCAGGTGGGTTTTGCCTCAGTAACTGCCCAACTGGGTCACCTACAATCGATGGTGACCAGCTTAACAGAGATCATGGCCACTCACTCCACCCACATAAGTGAACTGCCACAACGTGTAAGCAACTTGGAGGATTTACGTCACACACTATCCTGTGAATGCACTAATTACGCAGAAACTATTGTATAGCTACGGGAAATATTGAATGAATAAGAAAACCACTCCCGACGCTCAAATTTATGAATAGTGGGACTACCTGAAGGAACGGAGGAGAAATTCCCCTTAGTTGGCCTGCAGCAGTGGCTTGTGCAGAATTTTAAGCTACCCCCAGAGGCCATGAACTACAAAATTGAGTGGGCACACAGAGTAGGACCCCCGCCTAAACTGAACGAACGTCCGAGGCACTGTTTAATCAAATACCTATGGTTTGCAGATAAAGAAACGATGCTTGCAGCAGTGAAGAAACGGCATCCTCAGGTGCAGCAACTCTAGAGTGGGGATCTATCAAGACTATAGCCGTGATCTGCAAAACAAGTGGCAGAAGTTTAATGGAGTCAAGTCTAGGCTGCATGACCTGGGGTGGTCCTTTTCTTTTTTCTACCCAGCCAAACTGAGGATCAATCAACCAGGGGCCCCATCTAAAACCTTCCACAATTATCTGGAGGCAGAGAAATGGGTGGCAGTGATGGCTCGACAGGAGGGGGAGAGATTGTCACATCACTGAGGAAAAAAGATGGAAAAGCCCTTCACTGATGCCCAAGGTTAGTGGACTTAATGATCAAAGTGATTAATGTTGCTGGCAGCCCCCTCCTCTTAGTCATGCCTCCTACTAAAAAACAGCTGCCTTTTTAACTTGGCCCTCTCTGGCTTATTGGCATGAAAGCAGTGTGACAATTGGCCCTGAAGGCCGTAAAGGCTTCAAGGTGGAATAATCCTTAACGCATCATGACACAGCAGTGAACCCATTGCTGAGCTGGAGAAATGGGAGACAATTTAAAGGTTGGGGAGTTATTGAGTTCAGGCTCTGTGATATTGGCTCTGGTAGGGGGGAAACCATCGTGTTCTGGTCTGCTGGTGCTGGAAACTGTGAACTGAAGTCACCCAGAAGTGTTGCGGTATGTACCCCCACCCATCTGCGCCTTTTGTTAATCTTCTTACGACTGGCTTGAGCATGGAAAATGGACAGTCCCGACCACATCTGGGGATGTGGGTATCAGCAGATAATAACTGTCTCGTGGATAAAGGTACACCTCATGGAGGCACATCAGGGAAGTGCACCTTTCCTCGCATGTTTGGCATGTTGGCGATTGCATGGTGGGGAGGGTGCATGCTTCAACTTGTAACTTGGAACTGGCTGGCTGGGAGACCCATGGAGTGACCTAGGTGCTAGATAGAATGTTGCTTCATAGGGGCTGCAGGGGGGGCGGGAAGGATTGAGCTGCAATAACCATAGAAGCTTACACTTATGCAGCAAATCTATCTTCAAGCCTATGGATAGGGAGAGAGTAGCTCCAATTGGCTCAACAGTTACCTTTGTCATGAGGTGGGGGGTTTAGGAAGTGCTCGCTTGAGGACCATGACTGGAAATGAATTTGTTGCTTGTAAAAATGCATGAAAAGTCATTGTTATTGTTTTTGCTTTATAGCATGTTTTTCTTGTTTGCGTATGTCCAATTCCTTTTTGCATCTTCATTACTGAGGCAGTGGAGGTGGGGGAAGGGGGTAAAATGGCCTTAGAATGGATACTTGGGGCCAGATATTCAGAAGGGTTGCGCCCCAGTGCTATATTCAAATTGGGATTGAGTCTTGCACAAATCCCAATGCTCCACAGTGCTTCAGTAATGTATGCGGCGCAGGTGGGGGTGGCGTGCCCATGCATACTCCGCACATCCCGATATTCAGCCCAGGATGTGCCGAGCCCATGCATGCGCAATCCCTACTTGCGCTGCATACAGGTGAGCCAGCAGAACACGGCAGCTGCCACCTGTGGGTGGCCACCTGAACTCCGGCTGCACCTTCGTGGTGGCGCCCAACCATGCCCGATCGCGGGCATACGGAGAACAAGGATAGACCTATATCCCTGGTGGTCCAGTGGACTGCTCGCAGCCCTATCACGGGCATATGCTGTAATTTAAAAGTCCAATATCCCTGATGGTCCAGTGGACCGCTTGCTGCCCAATCGCGGGCATATGTTGTAATTTAAAAGTCCAATATCCCTGGTGGTCCAGTGGACCACTCGCAGCCTGATCGTGGGCATATGTTGTAATTTAAAAGTCCAATATCCCTGATGGTCCAGTGGAACACTCGCAGCCCGATCGCGGGCATCAGTAAAAAATAATGCCACACCAACCCAACCCTGGTGTTCTAGCGGTACCCCCAATTCACATATCTCGATTGTGTGGTAAGGTACGGACTGCACGCCCATTGGCTCATGCAGTGGACCAATGGGCATACAGCCCTACCATACGGTATCAGCCAGCGGGCGGCAGGGTGGCAAGTGGGTGGGGAGCTGCCGCCAACCGCTGACTGGGGGGGGAGTGGGGCAGTGGGGCTCAGTGGGTGGGTGGGGAGAGTGGTACCGCTAGACCACCTGGGTTGGTGTGCCATTATTTTTTACTGACACCCGTGTTTGGGCTGCGAGCAGACCACTGGACCACCAGGGATATTGGACTTTTACATTACAACATATGCCTACGATCAGGCTGCAAGCGGTCCACTGGACCACCAAGGATATTGGACTTTTACATTATGACATATGCCCGCGATCGTGCTGCAAGCGGTCCACTGGACCACCAGGGATATTGGACGTTTACATGGTTTTCATATGCCTGCAATCGGGTGTCAGTGTGTGTTCCCGCTTCTGCAGGGAGCATTGGTCTCCGATGGCTGCAGCCTAGCAGGGCGCCAGGCGCAAGTTGCCGGGGATCAGTGCACCTGACATGCAAATGGCCCCATTTGCGCCTTGCATACATTATGGCCCCATTTGCATGTACACTTTTGAATATCACGGTTGTTGCGCCTAGCGCAACAGAACTTGCGCTAGCGCATCCCCCTGCTCCACTCTGGCCACTTGTGCTGGCCAAGGTGCAATATTTAACAATGCTGTGCCATGGTGCAGCTCCATTGAATATCACCCTGTCAACATCCCTGTGCAGCCCAGTTGCACTGCACCCAGGCTTGCACCACAGCCTGGCACAGTCTGAATATCCGGCACTTGGTGTTTTCTTATTTTTTACAGGGTGGAGGTTGCCATGAATTCCACCCCTGGAGAACAGTACCAGGACTCGAACTGTATGTGTTGTGCCTTTCAGCCAAGAGAATGGCAGGTAAGGTGGTTGGTTTTTAATATTCCTTCTATTATTGCCTGCCACAGAGGGACTCATCAGCTACCAGCTTCATGTATTAAGGTTATGAGATTTGGAAATGTATCAATCAAATGGATGCTCAGGTAACTCCAGAGAATCACCATCTACAAGAGTGGGATCTCTGACAGGGCAGGGGTTTTTCCAGTCAAGGGGGGGCATGGGGGTAAAAAAGGGGTTAGGTTGGTTGCCCTGTTGGCACAAATAGTTCAAATGTTGGGGGATGGTAATGTTAGATGTGGGAGGGATGGAAACAAGTTCTGTTTTGATAGAGAACAAAAAATACTTAGTGGAAAAGAGCTGCAGGCATTGAGGGGAAATGCATTTGCAGAGCACCGCAACATCACTCTGCAGAGAAATTAGGATAGTGATCTTGTATGAAAATAAAAATGGGTAGCTTAACTAAGGTGGTGACATGGAATGTCAATGGACTAAAATCTGTGTTGAAAAGAAGAAATGTCATGAATAAAATGAAAAGGGCTGAGGTCCAAATTATCCTTTTGCAGGAGACACACATGTCTGCACAAGAGGCCCTAAAAACTGAACGCTATATGGGAGGTCAGTGGATGTCAGCTTGCTATTCTACAAAAGCTAGGGGTGCCTCTATTTGGATACCTAGAAATTCGAGAGTTAAAATTCACAAAGTAATTAAGAATGGGGGATGTAGATATGTCTTGGCCCACCAGACTGTAGAGGGCGGAAGTGCCATTTCAGTGGGCTCGGTTTATGCCCCTAATGTGGAGGATCAGGGTTTTTTCCAATGCCTAGCCTTGGACATATCTAACCTGCTGGGCCCATGGGTGATGAGGGGGGACTATAACTGTGTAAGTGACATAACTTTGGACAGATCTAACCCTAAACCCTGTGCCATTGTCAAAGAATGCATTGGCCCTAGGAGAAATAGAACGGGCCTACGCCCTGGTGGATGTATGGCATCACCAGAACCCCACTAACAGAGAGTGCAGCTTTTATTCACATGCCCATAGCTCTTATGCTTGGCTAGACTGGGTACTGGTCAGTTCCCCTCTTTTGGGGGGCATTAGAGCAGCCCAATACTCCTCAATTTTGGTATCTGATCATGCATACTTACAAATACCGATCAAACTGGTTGAGGGGAGGAGAGACAAAGGCATGGGGCTTGGCGACTAGATCCCTTGTTGTTGAAAGATGGGGACTTCCTGGTTTATATGACTAAATTACTTGAGGAGTTCTGGAACCATAATAAAAGGGGAGATACCTCACATTCGGCCAGATAGGAAGCCATGAAAGCATATCTAAGAGGTCAGGTAATTTCATACTCTGCTCATAAAAAAAGAGAAACTCTAACAGACTTGGAAAGACTCAGACAATGAATTGTGGCCTTTGAAGAGGCTCATGTGAGGACCCCACACAATCTCTATACAGAATAGTGCAAAAACTGAAATGGGAGTTGAATCTGTTAAACACTGCACAAATAGAAAGAGTAATTCTGCTATCAGGAGCCACTGCCTACTTTGATGGGGATAGGGGAAGGAAGTTGCTGTCCTGACAGCTAAAGAAGAGGGAAGGTGACAGGTCTATTCATCCTGACAGCTAAAGAAGGGGGAAGGTGACAGGTCTATCACACAAATTCATAAGGCAACTGGGGTATTCACGACCTCAACCAGAGAAATTGGAGAGGAATTTAGTAAATGTTACCAGAACCTGTACACATCAGAAATAGCACCTGCCCCACAGCAAATGAAAACTTTTTTTGACAAAGCTCCCCTTCGGACCTTGTCCTCTGAGATGGCGGATGAGGCAGGCAGGCCCCTAGAGATATCAGAAATAACCAAGGCCATTACATCCCTTGTGGGTGGGAAAGCACAGGACCCAGATGGCTTACCTATTGATTTTTTCAAAGTATTTAAGTATCAGCTAGTGGGCCCACTGTTTGATGTACTTCAGGAAGGGATGAGTAACAGATCATTACCACCATCTATGAGGGCTGCCACCATCACTGTCCTTCCTAAACCAGAGAAGGACCCTGCACACTGTGCCTCATTTCGACCCATATCTTTGCTCACAGCTGACTATAAAATACTGGCTAAAGTACTGGCTTCCCATCTGGAGCCTGTCCTCCAAGTGCTTATAAACACAGATCAAACAGGGTTTGTGGGTGGTAGACAAAGGAAACATAATATTAGGAAGACTATAAATATCTTGCATTCATGGGGTAAATCTGCTGCAAAACACGAGGCGGCCCAATTAGCATTGGATGCAGAGAAAGCATTCGACAGAGTCAAGTGGGGATATATGTTTGAAGCCTTGAAGCAGCAGGAGCTGGGTCCGGGGATCATGAAATGGATTGGGACACTGTATGCTTCCTCAAGTGCCCAAATATTAGTGAATGGGGTACTGTCTGCCTCTTTTGCATTGGGAAGAGGCACTAGGCAGGGATGTCCCTTATCCCCACTTCTATACTTCTTGTCATTAGAACCGCTGGCAGCAGCCATCAGGAATCATACAGGGATATGAGGGTTCAGGGGTGGAGGTAAAGAACACAAAATAGCATTATATGCTGATGACATTCTTTTATACCTGCAGAACCCTGGGGAGGACCTGCCTCAGATACATGGTCTGTTGCAAGAATATGGGGCACTGTCAGGACACAAGGTCAAGTGGACAAAAAGTGAACTCCTCCCTGTGGGCCAGCTAAACAGGCATAGACTGGCGCAAGTCTTGGGGAGGCCTGATGATGGTAGATAAGGTAAAATATCTGGGGAATTCTCATTTCTGCCAAAATTGGAACATGATATGCCCAGAATTATGGCCCATTAGTGAAAAGACTGGGCCTAGACTGTGAAAGTTGGCAGAACTTACCCTTGACCCTGATTGTTAGAGTCAACATGGTAAAGATGATGATTCTTTCAAGATGCTTATATCTATACCAGTCTCTGCCTGTTCGGGTACCCTCCACTCACTTTAAGCAGATTAACTCTGATCCATAGCTTTATCTGGAGGGGGAAAGCCACACGAATTAAAAGGTCAGTGTTACATATGCCATCTAGCAAAGGTGGATTGGGCCTGCCCAACTTCCAGCTTTATTACCTGGCTGCGCAACTGGCATTCTTGCCAGAGGGGATACATCCTCACAGGCTGGATTGGGTGGAAATGGAAGAGGATCAGATTGGTGGGTCCCTGAGACATATGTGTAAAAAAAAAAAAATATATATATACTCTGTTTGACAATGCTCACTGAGCGGCTCCCCCTTCCTTTCCCTACTAATTCCTCCTCCCATATCTCCCTCCCTTCTACTCCCTCCAGCTCTTCCCCGACCATAAGTTTTGCACCTTTTGTTATCTTTTGCTTCATTGGAGATTGTATTCTATTGTAACAAAATTGTAATTGAACTGTAACTTTTTTGTTTGTAAGTACTGTGTCCCTTGTACTACTGTTCTGATGTCCTCTTTGTGACGAGGTACCTTTGTAAATGAGCCTCTGGCTCAAAGGTTTCTAAACTGATATTTAACTAAATAAATAAATAAATATGTACTTGCCTGGTGGACTAGGATCCAGGGTTAAACCGAACATCAGTAACCCTTGCACAATAGCCACTATGGTGGCTTGGCATAATGCGCATAGCAAGCTGGCTGGTGGACTGGGGGTAAACCACTCGCCATACTCAGACCTAACCACAGTCCTAAAGGACAGAGGTGCTTGTACAACTTTCATGCAGCAGAGATTAAGAGTTTGGAATGCCAGGGGTAGTGGGTGTGTCCTGCAATTATTTGAAGAGGGGAGATTCTTCGAATTCTCAGCAATTATAGCCAAGTTCTCAATTGACCCTGGGTAATACTTTGTATACCAACTAATCCGCCCCAGATTTGGAGACGCCATGAATGTGGAGTCTGGATGGGCTGAACCTACCCCTTTTGAAGAGGGCTTATATAATCCCCCTCCAGGGGCGAAAGCTTTATCCATTATCATATGTTATTGGGAGTAGAACCAGACCAGGCACAAAACACTAGACTGAAGTGGGAGGGTGACCTTGGTGTTAAACTTGATTATAATGTATGGAAGTAGGCAGTGAAGCACCTCAACACATGTTTCAGGAATAACAGGCTGAGGCAGGTGCAGCTCAATTTCCTATACAGAGCCTATTTAACCCCTGCCAGGCTTCATGTCATGAGCCCTGATAATTCCCACTGCTGCCCTAAATGTCAGCATGAGCAGGCTGATTTCCTGAACATGGCCTTGACCTGTGTAAAAGTAGCCCCCTTTGGGGCGGAAGTGCACAGAATAATGGAAGTAACCCTTTCAAATAAGCTACACTGCACCCCTCGGGAATTGTTATTGGGGGCAGAGCCACCAAGAGAATGGAGACAAACTACACATCCTTTGTGGGAAATTGCGCTGGTCAATGCGAAGAAAACATTAGCTTGTGGATGTCATGCAATCCTCCAGTGGTGCAGCAATGGGTTAACAATCTAAAGCAGTGTCTCACACTTGAAAAAAGTTCAACACTCAGCTAACGGTACTAAGGATACCTTTAAAAGAATCTGGGGTCCCTTTGGAGAGGGCTATTGAAGCTGGTATAATTCTGGTATATCCTTAACTAGTTTAACAGGATGCACAATGCTTTGGGTGCTTGTATATGCTTCGCACCAGTTCCTCTGGGGTAGCATCTTTCCTTCTGACTTTCTTAAAGGACACTATTGCATTCCAACCATGGTCAACAGCTAACTCTAAACTGATACCCGTAACTCTTAATGGAATTGAGTTGCTGTATATAATTAACAATAGAATCTGATGTATGCAGAAATGTCTATACTGATGCATTTAGTTATCTGTGATCCTGAAGTCAAGCAAATATCTGTGTTAAGTAATATTATTTATGATGTACTGCTACTTTTCTCAATAAAAATAATTTACTAAAAAAAAAGTACCAGGTCCCTAGCTATACCTGTTTCTCAACAGTTGCCTGCCAGATTTATATGACGCTGTTCGGAAAAGCATGTTTGATACTCTAAAGGTTCCGTGGTCAAAAAGATTCATGCCACCACAGATATGTGGGCCTGTGGCCAAATGACTGATTATATGGCTGTGAACTGACCATTAGGTAAACTTTTCTCCTTCCTCATCCTCCTCATCATCTAGTGGCACTGTCAGAAGCAGCAGCAGAAGCAAGATGCGAGGCGCTTTCATGGTTCGCAGGCAGCACTATGTATTTATGGATATTAAAAAAACACAAAGTTGAACATCTTGTAGAGGGCCTACAAGAAAAGTTGGCTGAGTGGCTGACTCCAACCTGGTTTTATAATGTCGGACAATGCTTCAGATATCCTGAAGTCAGTAAGGTTTGGTAACATTACACATGTACCATCCTTTGCACACGCTATGAACTTCTTAGTGAAAGACTTCACCAGTAGAGGTGGAAGTGCTCAGAACTTGACTGCAGCTGTCCACACAGTGTGAACCCACTTTAATCATTCTGTGAAAGCCCAAAAGTTGATGCAACACATTTAGGCATACCTCTCAACTGTACCACATTATGAGGAATGTTTCTCATTTTACTTCACAAAAGTTCGCTGTTCCACATTTTGAGGACTGGTCCCACATTCAGTGTTAACATTTTAAAGCAAAAATCTATAGTAAATAATGCAAAAAATATATTGCTCAATTAATAACAGACTTTCTGAACATAAATGCAAACATTTTAACAGTGTTCTGAGCTTCTTGGGTAAAGATTTGATTAAGTGTTCCACATTTTTCTAATTTGTTCCACATTTTGAGAGACAATGTTCCACATTTGGGGGACAAAAGGTTGAGAGCTATGTATTCAGGTGGAAAACAGCCTCCCTCTCCACTGGATGATACAAGTTTGGACCTGGTGGAATTCCACGTACTGTATAATGCAGAGAATGCTTGAACAACAGAAAGCAATCCATCAGTATGCGGTCCAACACAACATTCAGAAAGGAGACATGAATATCAGTCCCAATCAGTGGCATCTGATGGAGAATGCGTGTTGTGTGCTTAAACCCTCTAAAGAGGCTAACCAAGTGATAAGTGCCAATGATGCTGGGCTAAGCATAGAAACATAGAATTTGTTAGCAGATAAGGACCACTTGGCCCACCCAGTCTGCCCATTTTTTCCCTGCCTATACTGTCACCATAGACCCTACCTTATTTCCAAATACCCCCCTGCTTTCCTACCAAGATTCCTTTGTGCCTATGCCATGCATGCTTGAAGCCCACCATTGTTTTTGCCCCCACAACCTCCACTGGATGACTATCCCAGGAGACCACCACTCCCTCAGTGAAGAAGTACGTCTTCACATCCCTCCTGAATTTCCCTGATACTACCCCTGATAGCCTGATGCTACCTCTAATTTCACTCTTCAAGCTGAGACTATTATGCATCAAATTTCAAAACCCCATTAAAATACACTGAACCACACTTATCTTAGTTTCTCATATTGCAGTCAGCAGTTCCAGCACTAAGATGGGTCTTTGATCAGTGAGTGGATCTTCACCCTGTAACATGTTCAAGTGAGTGAAAGTGTGTTGGAGGTGTGGAGGTGTGGAGGGGTGTGAGGTGGTGGTGCTGAGTGGGAAGTCGGGGTTGGGTAGGTGTGGGGGCAGATCAGTGAGGGACCGTTTTCTGTTTTACAGGTTTTAAAAAAAATATTGAGGGATGATTCTCTCTGTTTCAGGGATATTCCAATACTGGGACTGGGTATCCCAGTATTGGGTTCATAGGGAACAGGAGCCGGTGACCTGGAGGGGAGGGGGGTCAAAAGAAGCAGTACCTGGGGTGGGAACCCTGGACCACTTATATATTAAAACTATATAAGACTGAAAAGGGTGGGTGAGCCACCTGGAGGGGAGAGGGAGAAAGAAGTGGTACCGGGGGTGGCAGCCCAGTCCTCTTAATAGACAGACAGACAGACAGACAAAGCCATTCTGGAGCTGAGGGGGAGACTGAAACCCAAGACAGAGTGGTAGCAACATTCCAAATGCTGAAAGCCAATCAGCTGCTTGCTGACTGGCTTCATGTAAATGAAAAGACCAAATCCCCCTCTGACAGGAGCATCTTCAGACCTTTCAACTACACAAAGTTTCTGCCCGGCAAGCACTAAGTGCTGTCACAACCACAGTGCTTGATCATTGGTCTGGACTGCTAGGCCCCTTCCAGCTTGAGCTGCAATGGACTTGGCAGTGACACACCTCTCAAATGCGGTTTAGTGTAACAAAATGTTTTTTGTGTGTGCACAAGCAAATGTAAAAATGGTGAAGGATTACATGAAGGAGATTGTGCTTGAACCTCGAAGCCGAGGATGCACCATTACTGTATTGGGCACCTGCAGAAAGCAATGTGGCCTTCTTTAACTGATATTGCAACTGAATACCTATTACCCACCCTCCATCACATATTCAGAGAGAATTTTCAGTGCTGCTGGAGCAATAGTGAATGACAAAAGAACATGCCTTTCCACAAAAAATGAGGAGAGGCTCACTTTTCTAAAAATTAATGTGCCCAAATTTAATAGTTTTTATTATAACATGGAAAGTGAAAATAAAAGACTCAAATTTGACAATGATTCTTTATAATGTTTTTTAATAGCAAAAAGTGGGTGCGTCGAGGTGCAAACACAGGGAAATATATTGCCAGACAGGTCAGTAAAGCACTAATGGGTGCATTAAGTAGTTGTAAACAGAGGGAGATTTAGTCCATATAGGTCAGTAAAGCACTAATGTGTGCATTGAGTGCTTGTGAACACTGGGACATTTAATCCCAAACAGGTCAATAAAGCACTTAGTGGGTGCATCGAGTATGAATACAGGAGAATAATTCCAAACTGGGCAATAAACTAGAATACAGCATTACGCAGCTGCTGCCTCTGAGTACAAACACAGTGAAATTTATTCCCAAACAGGTCAGTAAAGCACTAGTGAGTGTGTTGAACTAAATCTTGAATAATCAGGCAAATGTACAATATTTCCAAACAGGTTGATAAAGCACTAGTGGCTGCATTGAGTGGTGTGAACCAGGGGTACGGAAGTAACAACAAATAGTATTTTCTGAATACCATGAATTTAGTGCTCCTTTTCTGTGAAGGAAATATGTCCCCCCACTTTCCACCTTGGCAGCACCCTCCTCCCCCCAGCAAAGGGGAAGCCAGGTGTGATGAAGAAGGCAACCGACACAACCCACCCCCTTTTATGGCTGGGTGTCTTCTATTGAAAGCGTGCCCAGTTTTACTGTATGAATTAGCATGGGAGCACTTTCATTCAGTAGAAGGTGGCCAGCTTTTTCTTTTAAAGACTTGCGTGTAGAGGAGAAGGGTGCTGCCAGGGTGAGGGTGGGGGTTGGAGAAATATTTATTTTACAATATATGAGTGCTAAAGACAGTGACTGGCCTGACAGGCATATGGGTTGTGACAGTTGCCCATCATCAGAGTTTTTTAATTGTCATGTAAAATAGCAAATTGTGGGTGCTGTGGGTGGTGATGTACAGGATTAGGATTCATTCTGTCAGTGGAAGAGGGACTGGGCTTGTGTATTTTAATGGACTGGGCTGGGCAGGAGGGTGGGGGCTGTTTCCTTTTCTTTACCAATCACGTGAATAAACAATATGAATACCAAATATATGACTATTTGGGGGCCTGAATATTTGGCCCAAGTTTTCGAAATAAGGCATTTTTCCAGCTATAGTGTTAACAAAGGTGACTAATCAGAAATGCAGTAATTAAGTGGAACGCTACACAGCTGCTGTGAGTGTAAACACAGGGAAAAGTTTTCCCCAACAGGAAAGCACTACTGGGTACAATAAGTAGTGTGAACACACAGGAGAATAATCCTAGTACTATATATAGAATATTATATGGGGTGGTGCATAGGAGAAATGTTTCTTTTTACCAGCTGCTTCAACCCATCCATGGATGGTGCTGAAACTAGACCAGACTGTTGCCGCACAAGGATGTATTTTTATTTTATTTTTTTCTATAGTATGCTTTATAGCACCAGGATGGCTCCCCTTCTGTCTCCCATAGTGCTTGCAGCCACCGTCGCTAAGGCACCGGGGCCAGCCACCACCTGGTGTTCCTCCTTGGCTTACCCGCCAGGGTGGGGCTGCCGGAATCACCCCTTACCCCTTCCGATTCCATGATCGGTGTCAAGGCAGGGAGGCCCCGAGGGTGGCTATGTAGGGCGGTGGTGGGCATCACTCAGCTTGTCCAGCAAGGCTTTTGTTGTTGAGATATGGAGGCATGGTGTGCAATGACGCAGAGGGTAAACACACCAATCGCCTGACAATCCCCCCCGGGGCAACCATGCTATAACCTCTCAATCCACCTCCCCCCAGCCGGCCCTCTGGCAACCCGAGTCCATTCCTGAACCTGGGTCACCAGTGTCGCAAGTGGTAATTCTACCACTGTGCCGGCAGTCCGGCTAGGACATGTTTTTTTTTTTTATGTAATTGCTGTGGGAAAAAACTCTCCCCAGCAATTACATAAAATAAAACATGTGGTGGTGTGTTTAACTCAAATTTTACACACACCTTTGGTGTTGGATGCTTAAATAGACACCACGAGCTTCACTCTTGGGGTTTGTGTAGCATCCAACACCTGGGATGTGTGTAAAATCTCGTTAAACACACCACACCCTGTATTATTTTATATATATATATGTTCATTTGGTTTAATTTCCCCCAGCAATAATATTTATTTATGATTTATTTCTGACTGTAAGGGCAACCATGCATGAAAGATGACACAGGTGCCATCTATTAAGTTTAAGACCACACACCCTACTGCTCATGTTTTCATCCCCCTCCCAAGTTCAATATATAAGCAATGTTGTTTTAATGCCTCTGTGCCCACTGTCACCCCATAGCAAACCTCCTAATATAATTTTATTTTGGTTTTTGTAGGCTCTGACTTACAGAGACCCATCACCATCAGTCACATTGTGTCTTATGCCAGGCCTACTATGTGCTGCTTCTCTTTAAAAATCAGTTTTGGCCCAGATAATGTTTCTTATTTCTTTAAGTAAAAATGAGCATTTCTAAATGGCAGGGCTGACGTGGAGAACTCTGTTATCAAGTTTCCTTCCCTTCCAAATCAAGAAACCATCATGATAAGCCTGAGAGATGACAGACCACACACATGCTCTCCTTCATTCTCTTCCGTACCTCCCCCCACCCAATTCCAAGTCCAATATGCTAAGCTTACTTTGCTGTTTGCTTGCTGACTTCAGTTATGACTTGTGTCCACTGCCTAATAATACTGCCTCAGGAATAGAAGTACTACTCTTGGTTTTTCACTTTTCCATTTTCTTATCTTTCATTTTCCCATGGCCGCTGTATTCAGCATCAACGGAGAGAGAAAGTGAACTGCTGTTCATCTCATGCCATGTGCTGCTGTGAGATGACTTACCACTGCGCTCGCTGTTCTTCTGCAGAGTGGCCCCATGTGGGTCTCTGATACGATCCACTAGTATACCTATAGCTGGCAGTCATCTCTGTCATGATGTGGAGGGGGATGTGACTGTTGTTAGGCTGACACAGGCTGGGTAGGAAAGCTGTAAGAGAGAGGGACATCATGTGATGTTACTCTCAATGGAAAAACCAAAGTGCATGCCCGACTGGTGAGCTGGGATGCTGAGAGAGGTATGACATTTTTTTAAATTAAAAGTGAACCAGGCCTGGCCCAGTGGAGCTGAGGGTTAAAGTGCTGGATGCCACACCTTGCCCTGCACCGGCAACCCAGGATCGGGAGCGACCTTAAGTTGCCAGGGGTTGGCAGGGGAAGGAGAAGATCAAGCTTCCAATGGACTGCTCTCTTCTCCCAGGGAGGAGAGGCTCCTTGGCTGCCCCCTGGTGGAGGCCAGTGGGCAGCATCAGAGGTCGGGAGACACAGAAGGGCAGAGATGTGACATGTGCGTGCCTCCACACATGCGCATTCACGCTGTGAGGGGGAGGAGTGTACAGGGAAAACAACACATGGAAAAAATCAATATGGAAAAAAAAAGTGAACCAAAGTTTGCAAATCTGATGATTGTGTTCATGCACAGCGGACTACCGTGCATACCTCTGATTCAACCTTTTTGGCAGAACAGTTGAACCAAATGTGCAGCCCTACTTTAAAAAAAACAGTCATCTTTGCTGAAATAGCTTTCATACCCCACTATTTTTTATGTAGCTACACCCCTCTTGGTTTCATAAGGTATCTCACATTCTGAATGAATTACAAATCTTCCTTATACTGTCAACCTGATATCCAACACCCTTCAATTTATGTAAACTTATATCTACCTGTAATTTATACAGTGTAATAAATGCAAGGGTATTCTTAATCACATGCAGTCTTATTTGATAGGCATTTGCCTTGTTTAATACTTAAGCAATAAACCACGACAGGGTGTGGGTTGTGCTTGGATTTACCCATGCCTGGAGTGGTTCAGGTAGGAAACTACAGACCTGTCAGTTTGACCTCTGTGGCAGGGAAAATGATGGAATCACTTCTGAAGGAAAGAACTGTTGAGTACCTAAAGGCCAGTGGGGCACAGGACCCAAGGCAGCATGGATTCACAGTGGGAAGGTCATGTCAGACAAATCTAATGGATTTTTTTGACTGGGTGGCCAAAGTAGTAGACCAGGGAGGGGCTGTGGACATGGCCTACCTAGACTTTAGCAAGGCATTTGACACAGTCCCACACAAAAGATTAATAAACAAATTAGCCAGCCTGGGAGTAGGTTCCTGGGTGGTAGCCTGGGTAAAATATTGGCTGGACAACAGGACACAGAAGGTAATAGTAAGCGGAGTCCACTCTGAAGAAAGGGGGGTTATTAGTGGGGAAACGCAAGATTCAGTACTGAGTCCAGTCCTTTTTAATGTCTTTATAAGTGACATTGCAGAGGGACTGGAAGGAAAAGTATGCCTCTTTGCAGATGACACAAAGATCTGCAACAGGGTTGATACACAAGGAGGGGAAGGATGAGAAGGGACTTGGCAAGGTTGGAGGAATGGTCAGAAGTATGGCAGCTTGATTCAATGCAAAGAGTGCAAAATAATGCACCTGGGAAACAAAATCCAGGGAAGAGTACACAATAGGGGAAGTAGTAACAACAACTAAATGGAAAGGGACCTGGGGGTAATCATATCACATGACCTTAATGTTAGCAAGCAATGTGAGAAGGCAGTAAGGAGGGCTGGGGGATACTGGGATGTATAGAGAAAGGCATCACCAGCAGAAAACAGGAAGTTGTTATCCCTCTGTACAGACAGTTGGTGAGACCCCATCTGTAGCCCTGCTTCCAGTTCTGGAGACCCCATCTCCTCAAGGATATAGACAGGATGGAGGCAGTCCAGAGGAGGGCAACTAAAATGGTACAGGGTCTACAAGAGAAGCCATATGAGGAGAGACTAAAGAAGCTTAATATGTATACCCTTGAGGAAAGGAGGGGGAGGGGGGGACATGATTAAAACTTTTAAGTACCTCAGTGGAATCAACAAAGTCCAAGAGGGTAGCATCTTTCAGAAAAAGGGATGTGCAAGAACAAGGGGACAACATTTGAAGATGGGGGGGGCCACTCAGGGGCAATGTGAGGAAGTATTTTTTCAGAGAGAGGGTGGTGGACTTTTGGAACCACCTTTCTGAGGAGGTTGTGGGATCTAAAACTGTGGGAGAATTCAAGAATGCATGGGACAGACATAAAGCAAGTCTTGTGGGGGGGGTAGGAAGAAATAGGCTGTTGCTTAACTAGGATCTGCAGCTTATCCAGTAGGTAGGGAAATGGGCAGACTAGGTGGGCCAAGCAGTCCTTATCTGCTGTCAAAGTCTATATTTCTATGAGACCGCAGGCCAAGTGACCAAACTACATCAGAAGTGGATACATCCCGGTACTGGGTCAATCTGCCATATACAGAATGGCATAGTCAAAACCATGCACCACATACAGCATGGGGGGATAGAGAGACAGGGTACAAAGCCACGAAAGGATGAAATGTTGCAAGCACAGTTTTATATGCTGTCGCTCTTGGCTGAAAAGCAAGTGATGCAGAAGATAAGACCTCTGCTGGGAGGGAAGTCCACTAAGCAGCTGCTGTGGCTAAGAGGGATAAGCTGCTGGCAGCAAAGGAAGCAGTGTGTCTGTGGACTGGGTCTTGAATCTCGGTCCCAGACCAATGGAGTGTTTAGTTTTTTGGGGTTCTTTTCACACTTTGTGATATAGGTTCCCCCCCAATCTGTGTTTCTCCCCATCCCTATGTTGTAACCCCCGGAGTTGATTATATAAATCAGGTGGGTGCCCCACAAAAATAAAGATTTTCTCAAGTTGTTCGCCAATATTTGCTTTCGGTGATATGGCTGAGCGCTGGCAATGTTCCCGCTGTATTCACAGCGTGGTACATTGCTGCGCTGTTTTTGTTTGTGACTTTATGATCCTGTGCTGTAAATCCCAGGATAACCCACACCCTGGAATGGTTTATTGTGATTATACAATGTCACCCATCACTTTTTGTCACAAAACATTAAAGAAAAATAGAGCTTTTCCCCACTTATATTACTTTTTTTAAGTTATTGTTGCACCAGAGAAAATAGTTTCCTGTTGCTAGGTAGAAAAATACCCCCTTCCCCAACAGCATGCGATTTTCTTTTCTGATTCACCTCTAACCCTGTCCCCACCCTCCAACTGTGTCAGTGATAACTTTATTGTAAGATACAGCCTATGAGTTTACTTGTTTTTTATTCAGACAGCGTCTAAGCTGAAAGTTGCTCTCCCCACCCCACCCCCAGAGCCTGCGGGGCTTCAGTTTTTTTGGATTAAACTGATCTCATCCACCCCCCCAAACTCCACAGCTCACATTGCCTCCTTCGGCAGACATGTATACATAATTTTTTTTTTTGTAATCAAAAGAGAATGGTGCGGTTTAGCGTAATTACTTGGATAAACGGCTACCATCAGGGTCCATTACCGGGGTTACAGTGTTTTTCCAGTAGAGATGAGGTGATGCAAAGTAACACTTTCATTCATTTTTTTTTATTACAGTAATTGGGAGAGCATGTAAAAGTAATTAAAGGATACTGTGTACAGTTGGGATAATGTACTGTGGAGCACCTGCTTCACGATCTGTTACAGGACAGAAACTCGCAATGAAGGGTAAAGGGAGTGACAGTCTGAGGAGGAATCATCACTAGAACTGAGGCCAGAGGGAGCAACTATCATGAGTGAAAGTACTTTTAATTTTTATACTTTTTCCAGCAAGTTATTTTTGGGGTCTACAAAACAGCAGTGCATTTTTGAGTTTCGGGTTTCCCGACGCGGGTTAGCGGTGACCCAATATGGTGGTTTTCGCCTTTGACACCAGGGGTCAGAGTGATTTTAAAAAGGGTGGGGTCCAGATGAGGCTGACTGGCACCTTTTCCTATGGGTTATGCCAGTATTTACCACTTCTGAAAGGTGTCAGTCAGCCAATCAGGTTTCAGGATTTTGGGACCCCATTGTATAATTTAATATTACCCATTGAAACTTTTAAAGGCTCACAACAGCTCTGCACTGCAATAAACTACTACTGATTAGTTTTGCAGAGTTAGAAAACAAATAGTACCTAATTCTTAAGTCTGAGTTCCTTTACTAAAAACATTCACTTTCAGATGGCAATTTTGGGGCCTCTACTTCCAATCTATTAATACCAAGGGGATAGAGCCACTTGGGCTGTGACTCTGAAGACATCACTGGGGACATTATAGTGTATGGTGGAATGTTGTACTCGCTAGAGATTCCACCTTACCAAAACGCTGTTCAGCCACAGAGACTAAAATGAATGGAACGCTGTACTGACCATGCATGCAGAACAGCGTTCCATTCATTTAGAATGAGAAGATGGAGCCAGCAGTAACAGAAAACCGCTGTGAGTCAATATCGCTTAAACAGACAGAAAATGACCACGGCAGTTTTTAGACATGCAAACAGTGAATAAATGATTATCAGAAAAGCTGGATCAACTAGATTTTGATCCTAAAAATTGGTTAACTTACATTTCTCTGCCTCATGACAGTTATTTTTCTCTCTAAATGAGACGTCCGGCCCCCATGTTTTTTTTTTCTAAATCCCACCCACAGCAGAGCGGCAACAAATGGGCATGCAGGGTTTTACTTAACTCTAAAAATTGATTAGCGTTTTGCTCATGAAAGTTCTAAAACATTGTGAAAATGCATAACACTTGCCTCACTGTGTTTAACAAACATAACACTTCTAGAAAACCTATATAAATGCTTTCTGTACAGTTAGTATTGTCCCAAGAAAAAAACAGCTAATCAATTATTTAAAACCCTGGCATGTGTGCTGCTATGTTAGGGATGCCCAGTCCCTAGCAACCACCCAACTCCATCTCCTAGCGAGGGGAGACACCAATTTCTTCATCTATGATTTAAATACAGTCTGTAAGCCTACAAATTTTTTAAACATAATTTGAGGGGCACCATACACTATAAAAAATATATGATGGGTAACCCTATGCAGAACCGTGTGTTCTGCCACCTCGGGGTCTGATTCCCAAGGACCTCTCAAGCTTTGCTCTTGAGGTCACAAGGAATCAGACCCCTCTGTGGCAGAACACACTGGTTCTGCATGGTTACTCATCCTGTATTCTCTATATCTTGCCTGGTGAGGACTCTTGAGTCTGGCTAGATCACTGTGGAAACCATGTGATCAACCCCTAGTACCAAAATCAGTGTCTATTTCAATACACTGAGCTTCTTACAAGATAATCCACAGTGGGTAGGGGTGTGAAGCCCAGCATAAGAACCCAGACACAGGGATGTACCAGCAGCCACCCCCCTTAGAAAAAAAAAATTGATAAGTAAGGGAACCCGTTGCAGTAGTAGGAGAGTGTGTGCATGGGTTTGGGGGGGCTTATTTCCTGAAGAAAGAGCAAGGAACAGACTTTGCGATGGTAAAGACAGTAAAGACAGAAAATAAGGCTGAAATAATTAAACCAGCACAGTCCATCACTTGATTCTCCAAAGAAAGAAAGAAATGAGCTATGGCAGAACTGTATGGATTATGCAGGAGATATAGAAAATAAATACATTCGTAGAGTGATGCCAGCATACCTGCCAATTTTCTTCTCTACTTATTCCAGTTCATGGGTCCAGTATATTAAGTTTACAAATAAAATGCATTTCTTGTCTCTGTATGGTTTAATTCCAGTCTCCACCTCTAGGTGGTTCTTGAACCTTGTCTTAAGACCAACCCCTGTCGACCATCAGCATTAAAATGTCTCACCACACTGGACCAGGCATCCCTCTACCTGATACTACTTTTGTGCTTCTCAGTGAGTACTCTAAGGGCCCTCATAGTTTGCAAACATATAGATGATCATGGAGGCACTGGAGAATGTAAATGATGTCTGCCGCAGTGCAATCAATATGTTGTTTGATTATAAGCAACTCATCATTATGATGGATTTTAAACAACTCCTTCTCAATGTTGCAGAACATGGGGCATATCACCCACAAGGATAACTACTATCCCTCAGTGGGCCCAATAGCAGCTGCCCAGTGGCCTGAAGGGGGTATAAAATGGTGTGTGTGCTTAAGAATATCCTTTAGGGTAGGCTTTCGCTTGGATGCTGCTAAAGGTCTCTTCCAAAATGCATCTATACCAATTTCCTCCAAGAAATGCAAATGCATATGAAGTTCCACTTTAATACCATTGATAATGATACATTGAGAAGACAATGTTGCCAACACCATGGGGGAACCCCATCTGACTAGTAGCTCCCACAAACCATGGTGTCCTGTCTATCCACTGCTTTGACCCTTTCTGTTGCCTAATTGAAAGTTGCCCAGTCATATCATGTAATTGCTCTATCATTCCATTCAGTTTAGTTTCACAGTAATCGTGTTCACTACAATTGCATCTCACCCTCAACATTTGTGAGCATGGTATATCCTTAATAAGCTGGGGTGCCAAAAGCAAGAAGTCAGCAGTCTAGTGTTTTGGTCTGTGGGCTTCCAGAATAAATT
Source organism: Neoceratodus forsteri (assembly GCA_016271365.2). Taxonomy (NCBI): domain Eukaryota; kingdom Metazoa; phylum Chordata; order Ceratodontiformes; family Ceratodontidae; genus Neoceratodus; species Neoceratodus forsteri. Next base: position 870,762,109 of record CM028130.1, read on the forward strand.
AGTACCCAATCTGTCATTCTACACATATACCCAAGTCTGAAAATTAGACAATTGTCCCTACTTCAGTTAATAGTAGATGCCTAGAAAATTAATTGAAATACTAACAAGATACTGTCAAACTCCTCTGTACTATTCGAAATGAAAACTGGAAATCTAAGTACCTTTTCCATAGCTCAAAACTGTTGACAAGACATGCTGCTGTGAAAAGCTCTGCATAGAAAGATTAAATAAGTCAGTGCCATTTTTGCTCTCCATGGCTGTTCCCCACATTAGTTTATAATATCTATCCCCAAATTTGAGTAATTATAGTAATGAACCATTTCAGCCTAATTCCTTATGGTCCATGTGGTGTGATGAAACCTTTAGAACTATTTTTAAATGCTTGAGTGAGGACATTTTTCCATTCACCATATTCTGCCTGCAACAAAGTTTTACTCTGTGTGTGTGTGTGTGTGTGTGTGTGTGTGTGTGTGTGTGTGTGTGTGTGTGTGTGAGAGAGAGAGAAGCTGTTTTTGCCGGACTTTACATCATTATGTGAGAAGCTGTTTTGTGCTGGACTTGAAACATCTTTGTGCCAAGGCCCTCCATGCAATTAAGAACTTGAATCAGCTGTAGAAGCTAAACTAGCAGCCGGTGAGAGGGGCGTGGACCGGGAGCTTGTGCTCTTCGCAGTGGAGGAGGGGCAGTCAGAATAAAAGGGTGCTCGCAGCTACCACGCGAGAGTGGTAACGCGAGCGTGAGTGGCGCGAGTGCCACTCGGCATCAAAAAAATTTGTTTGTAGGTTTAGTGAAGGGCTGAGTCCTTTAGCTTGAAATTTGTTATTAAGATTTATAGATTGCGAACTATTTGTAGTAATTAAATATTCAAACCCTCACTCAGATCTAAAAGTCCAAGCTTGGTGAGTGTTATACAGAATTTTTGATTGTTTTAATTATTAACCATGCAAAAATATGTAATGTACTGTGTCTTACTTGTGATACTTATTAATCAGTGGAAGAAGATTGGCTGTTGGGAGGGGGGGGTCACTCCATTGTCTGCAAGACAGCAAGAAAAAAATATGTTATGGCATTTATTTATGTCGTCAGGTTCAGAACTTATTCATAGAATCAGAAGAAATGGATTCTCTAGGCAGTGGAGATTATTTAATCAGGTTAGAATCCAATGTTTTTCACCTAGAAAATCCCACTTAAAATTAACCACACCATTTGTTGGTAGCATAGCAATACTGCTTGCAGGTGATGTGGAGATAAATCCCGGCCCCAAAGGAGTCGATAAGCAAAATTTAAAAATGTCACTTGAAAACGCAAGAAGTGCTATAAACAAGATGCATGAATTTCAAATATGGACAAAAAGTTATGAACAAGACATGATAGGATTAACTGAAACATGGTTATCTCAAAACATACAGGATAAGGAAATATTAATGGATGGTTATAATCTTTTTAGATCAGATGGGGAAAGAGGAGTGGTGGGGTTCTTTTATATATCACAGAGAACTGGGTTTGGGAGAAGTTGTTTTTCAGGGTAATTTAGAGGGAATTGAATGTCTTTGTGTTACATTTGAAAGATTGCAGCTCTTAATTAGTAAAGTATATTCCCCTCCAAAAGTAAATACTACCAAGTTTGAATTATTGGCATCTAAATTAGCATTAGTGTCAGATGGTAAAGATTTAATACTAATTGATGATTTCAATGCTGCTTGGGGCAAGCCAAGGGGATTGAAATTGGAACAAAGTTTTGAGATACTAAATGTCAATCAAATAATAAATCAAAGTACTAGGAAAAGTGGGGTTAAAAGTCAGGGGAGTATTTTGGACTTGATTTTTCTCTCTAGGAGCTTTCATGTTGAAAAATGTTTGATTTTACCTCCAGCTTTGGGGGATCATAATCCAGTATATTGTGTTGTAAAATATTCAAATCAAATAATTGAGGAAGAAAAGACTACCCTAAAAAGAAACTTTAAGAACTATCACCCAAATAATTTTGTTTAGGATTAAATTGTATATAGTGGGGAAGATTACATTTAATTACAGATGTAAATTTGGCAGTTGAAGAATTTTCAAAAACTTATTTAGAGGCTTGTAATAGTCATGCACCATTTAAAAAAACTAAAACAAAGAAAAAGCATCTTCCTTGGATAAATGAATATTTGAAAAAGAAAATTTGTATTAGAGATAGAATCTGGAAAACAGCAAATAAAACAAAAAGGGAGGAAGACTTGGTTAATTTCAAAATTAAGCAAAATGAATGCAAAAGGTTAATTAGATCTGCAAGAAAAAAATTTTACAACACTAAAACTGAGACAACTCATGATCCTAAACAATACTGGAATATGATAAAAGAATTGGAAAACCCTTTGAGATCTAAGTCTTGAATAAAAATGTTTAATAATAAGGGTGAGCTCCTTGACTCAAAGAAAACAGTCCAGTTGTTGAATAAATATTTCTTAACATTGCATGATATTACCATCCCAGCAGGTTCAAAACTACAAATTGATTTAGTAAATAAAGCAACTAATAATGAAAATTGTCCTCTTTTTTTATTTAATAAAAAAAAAATCTCTGAAGTTAGGCGGGAGATATTAAAATTAAATAAAAATAAATCATATGGTATGGACAATATTGAAGGGAAATTTATTAAAGATGCAGTTGAAGTCTTATCACCAATACTGACTGATTTATTTAATCAAAGTTTGATGGAAAATGTTTTTCCTTCTATCTGGTAAATAGCTAAAATAGTACCTATATTTAAGGGGGGGGGTGATACTAATGACCTCTTAAACTATAGACCAATAGCGATCCCCTCCATCCTTTCTAAGTTAATGGGATGAATGGTGTTCGGCCAGTTGTATAGTTACTTAGTTATAGTTATATTCAAAATTGACCAAATACCAGCATGGCTTTACGGCAGGTTATTCAACTTGCCCTGCACTCATGGACTTTGTTGGTAAAGTGGCAGTGGCCTTAGATAGGGGAGAGTCCACGGGCACAGTGTTTGTTGACCTGTCCAAAGCCTTTGATTTGGTCGACCACCTTTTATTGTATGAGAGGATGGAGAAGATCGGTATAGCCCCTAGGTCATTATTATGGTTTAAATCATATTTGAGTCAAAGAAAACAGCAACTAGTAATAAATGGTCAATTTTCTGAAGTGGATAGTACACTAAGAGGTGTCCCTCAAGGTTCAATTTTGGGGCCATTATTGTTTTTGTTATATATTAATGAATTAACTACCAAAATAAATAATACACAAATCAGGTTGTATGCAGATGATACAGTACCTTTAGCATCAGCCAAATCTCAAAATGAAATGATGGTTAAATTACAAATGGATTTTGATGTTCTACAGAATTGGTTTTCCAGCTCTAAATTAGTGATAAGTGATAAAAAAACCTCAGGTTATGTTTTTCAATAAAAAAACAAAGGTTAATAAAAAACAGATTAGAGATAGGGAAATACTAATGAGAAAAGGGAAAAAATTGATAGTCACGGATCAATATAAATATTTAGGTGTAGAGATTGATTACACATTATCTTTCTCAGCTCATATTAATAATACAATAAAGAAAATTAATAATAAGATAGGGGCACTACGTAGGTCTTCAAGGATATCAAATCTACAAACCCGGAGGTTAATAGCAAATCAATTAATAATGCCTGTATTAGAATATGGAAATATGGGCCCGGATATTCAAACTGCGCCAGACTGTGGTGCAAGCCTGGACGCAGCTCAACTTTGTTGCACAGGAGTGTGGCCTGGGCGATATTCAACGAAGCTGCGCTATGGTGCAGCAGCTTTGAATATCACACCCTGGCCACCCCCACTGTGCATGGTGCAGTGGCACTGCGCCAGTGCAAGTGGCCAGAGTGGAGCATGGAGATGCGCTAGCGCAAGTGCCATTGTGCCATGCACAGCACCTGCGATATTCAAAAGCGGACATACAAATGGGGCCATAATTTATGCAAGGCACACAGGGGGCCATTTGCATCTCATTACAGCCCCATTTGCATGCCATTAGCATGCAGGTGCGCCGATCCCTGACGACTTGCGCCTGGCACCCTGCCAGGCAGCAGCCATCGGGGACCGATGCCCCCTGCAGCCCGATCGTGGGCATTCATGTAAAAGAAAAAAAAACCCATCCAATATCCCTGGTGGTCCAGTGGACCGGTCGTGAGGCATCTGTAACACATAACATACCCTACTACCCTGGTGGTCTAGTGTACCCCCCTCCCACCTGCCCACTGAGCCCACCACCCCACTCCCTCCACGCCGGGCGGGCGCAGCACCCCAACCGCCTGCCGCCTCCATCGCCTGCTGACTGATGGCTCGGCAGGCTGCACGCCCATACCGCATTACTCAGTCCAGATATGTGAATGAATGCAGCAGCCTCCTGTGGGTGGCCATCACTTGCTCCTTTCTTTTTGGGCTTAACTTTGTGCAGGCGCAGGTAGGGGTTGCGCATGCATGACTCTGCACATCCCGGCTGAATATCGGGCTGTGCAGGTTATGCATGGGCACGTCTCCCCACCTGTGCCTGCATACATTACTGATGCACTCCGGTGCATTGGGATTTGTGCGGCGCACTTTTCCCTTTTGAATATCGCGCCGGGGCGCATCAGTGGGTTGTGCATGGTGCAACACTGTTGTGCCATGTGCAACCCTTTGAATATCTGGGCCGTGGTGTATAATTTTGCGGGTCAAACACATTTAAGTAAATTAGTCATATCATATAATTGATTGGCAAGATTTGTCCTGAACTGTAGTTATAATACTCATCATTGCATTTTGTTTAGAGACCTAAACTGGGACAGTTTATCAGTACGATTTAAAAAATAATATTCAGTATTTATCTATAAAATAATAAATGGGATGATTGATGGAAACATGGAATTGCCTTCTGTTAGTAAATATTATCCATATCTTTTAAGGGATGTAAAGCATAGAGGTTACACTTTTCCAAAAACTAATACAAGATATGGTACTATGACACTTGAGGTTCAGACTGCAAATATTTGGAATAATATTCCCCCTGAATTAAGGAAAGCAACTGAACTATCCCAGTTTAAATTAGGATTGAGCACTGTATTTTATGATGAATGTACTTGTTTTTAAAATGTGGATAAATGTGTTAGTAGTTGGTCTGACTGAAGATTTTTGTCTTGTATAATGTCAAGAATTATTTATTAGTTGTTCTATGTAGTTTGAATCTTTGTATGTTATAATTGAATGTAATTTGTTCTTGACACAGGACAACTTTGAAACTAGGTCTATGACCTAAAGCTTGCTATCCTGTACAAAAATAAACATTTTTACTACTACTACTACTATTACTACTAGTGTCTTCCTTGTAGGGGACTTAAGTGTAAAGGTCCTTTACCTCATATGGTCCTATAATACAATTACCTTTAGATATGCCATTAGGCTCCCATTTTCAGTAATGAACTGTGAGTTTACCCCCATTTAATTGCTGGATCATAGCAGCTGGCTCTCAAATACTGAACAATCCACATGGCACTGTACTTGTAATGACTGGAAAGCTGAAGTGGACATCTCAATTTGGGATCTTTGATATCGCCTGGAGGGAATTTTGTCTTCATAAAGACACGTGCCTGTATTATAATATTATTAATTCTGAAAAAGTTCTTCCTCCATGGATAACCAAACAGGTTTATGCTTAGGGCCCAAGCCACAAAGATGACCCGAATATGTAAAAGATGCATATCAGGGCCGTGGAGCCCTGCACTCATTGAATGTCTGGCCTCTGGATTCCCTCTCCCTCTTACTCACAGATAGCAGTGCAGACCACCCAGAAAGCACGTTGGGGGTAGAGTGAAGCTCAACATCATCCATTTGGATATCCAGCTCAAGTTCTAGTGGATCCCCTGCACTAACAGCACAGGGGATTGTGGGATATGGCAGTCCTACAAGAACTACCATTTCCCAGGCATTAGATTCTGTGATTAAAAAAAAGCCTGAGAAATCACAGAACAGGAACACAAATGCTGTGGCTCAATATAAAACAAATTCTGGAGTGCACATTCCAGGGCTCAAACATAAATGAATTCACACAGCCGCCATAGCGGTAAATAGTCAGCACTTTAAAAACAGCTTACCACACCAATGTTTTTTCCTTTGTCTTATTCTTTAATCAGACATTTTCTGGAATTAGCAGCAACATACAGGAAAAAAAATCTCAAGTTCATAGACAATCCAAATATGTATTTACGCACTAGGTCAAGATCATGAATGTTACAATAGTACAGTCAAAAACAAAGTTTGCAAAACAGCGCTCTTAATAACAGTGCCCAAGCAAAACAACAACGCCAATGGTAGTGTTCCACAAATGCACCAACTGCTACCATGGCTATCCAAGAATAAAATATAATATATAATCACCTCCGGGGGGGAGGCAACTCCGGGATGGGAAGGAACCACAGAGAGGGGGGAATCCTTGAAGAGGGGAAGTAGAATCCTCTACAAAACTGAACAAAAAAACACATGTCCCATGATCAGGACCTGAACCCCAGTCCAGGGACCCTCCACCAACCCCCCACTGCCCATGCCCTACCCTCCGTGCCACGGGATTTGCTCGGCAGTACACCCTGCAGCAGACCCTAACCCTGTTCCTCTCTACAGCCCCTACAGCCAACAGCTACAGGGATAGTGCTAATGTAGCCTGCACTATACTATCCCTGTAGCTGTTTTAGGCTATGCTATTTTGACAGCACGATTTTGCCAGTGCTGTTATTGGTTCTTTATTTTAACCATGTCCGATATAGGCATAATCCACATGCTAAAGCAGTCAAAACTCTAATGAAGATGTCACTCTGACATTGAAACGTCAGTCACATGAGGTCTTGGGCTTGTTCTTTCAAGATGGTCAGCGGGTGTTTGAAACGCTTTGTTCTGTTTAACTGCAGTTTTGACCACTTTAGCATGATGATTACAAATATATATTTGAATTGTCTATGAGCCTGAGATTTTTCCTGTATGTTGCTGCTAATTCCAGAACATGTCTGATTAAAGAATACAGCAAAAGAAAAAAACATTGGTGTGGTATGCCGCTTTTGAAGTGCTGACCATTTACCGCTATGGCGGTTGTATGAATTGAAACAAAATGTTTAAAAAAATCAACAGATGGCCCCAGCCCTCTATGCCAGCTCAGAGGGCTGGGAGCAACTGAATATGGGGCTGATCATGGCCTAGAATTCACTTCAGCAAGCCATGAAGGACGTACATGATAGACCAGGCCGGTGTAACTACAGCTCCTTGGGTCAAATGACACTGCCAATGCTTGCATGCCCTCTCTGGTGCAAAACAACTTCTCAGTATCACGTAACTGCACATCCCTGCCTCAACCAGACTGCCTGTGTAAATGTGTGGATGGCTCATGATCTGGTACAGATGGGGTGTGTATCTTGCACTGCAGATGCCCCAGAGTACCCTACAGGTGGGCATCGTGCATGATGAGGGCACTCAGTGTCTTTTTCTGGACCGCTGCATGTGTGGAAAGGACAGGACATTTTTGTGACTTTAGTTCTTAGTCTCTCTTTTATCTGCCCATATTTTATTTAAAACTTAGTTTTTATTAGCAATTTTTGGCACATTTTATATTGTATACATTATCTTTGATGTTGTCATCAAAGTTTCAGTCTTTCCTTACAAATGTACAATATATATAGCCAGCTTTTGCTTATTTTCCAGGAGAGGTGGCACTATCAGCTCTCTGGCTGTGGATGCTAGGGACAAGTAAATTATCAGTTTGAACTGGGCTGCCCAGTCTGTTGCCTGCTATTGAATTCCTCGGGGGGTAGCTTGTTAGCAGTGTCTGTGGTGCTATGTCTGACCCCTTAGCTATGTATGATATGGAGGAGTCTGTTGTTCCATCTGCCTTGCAGTAATGGGAGCCTATTCTGGAGCTGTGCTGTGATTTTTCTCTAATTTTTCTCTAATATCATTTCTTCCCACTGAGTCTGTTGTGGAGAGGTGGGCTGAAGCCACAGTCTAGTTATGGCTATTTTTGCTGCTTGAAGTAGGATTCCAAGAATGTAAATGTGGTGTTTATTTTTTATTTTCGGTGGGTAATGAAGTAGAAGCACCATAGTGGTGGTGAAGGGGCCTAAATCTGGGATTATATCTTGCTGAGTCTGTTCCACTGCCTGCCAGTAGGCGGTTAGTTTAGTACATAACTAGAGTATGTGGATGTGGATAGCCACCTCATGGCCACATTTTCACTAGCAGGAGACATCATTTGTGATGCTGTATTTAGCTGTAATCTGTGAAGTGCAAAATTATCTGGTACCTATTTTTCAGTGATATTCTCCCCATCAGTAAAAATGTGTAACTTTATGCTGCCTCTGCAAGAAGTATATCCATGCTTTTTTGGTAATTTCAATACTAAGTTTGGATTCCCAGTTAAATTAGTAGTATCTCAGGGCCAGCCCTTCGGCTCAGTGGTAGTGCTCTGCTTCCAACACTGGTGAACCGGCTTCAGGACTGACCTCAGCTTGTCGGAGGGCTGGCTTCCATGGCCAGGGGAGATGGCCAGAGCATCCAGAGGGATGCTTGCCACCTCCAAGGGGGAGGGCTTACTGGGGCAGTGTAGGCATGCCCTGTTTGCCATGCCGATGGTGGAAGCATGGGCGGAGAAGCATCTGCTCAGAAGTGAGCACTGGATGGAAGGGTGCTGTTAGGTGCTTGACAGTAGTATGCTTCCACTTGTCATCCATCTGGACTTCCATCCCCTCACCAGCACCCTCACAGGGTGGGAGCTTAAGGGGGTGAGGGAAAACACATGGGACCTCGACAGCACATGAAGTTGGATCCCAGTACTCCAGGATCATTGTCTGCCCAGATTGTTTGGCAACTCATGGTATGCTGGGGCACAGCCAATGACCGTGGGAGGTAAGTAATAGGCGATCCCCCCAAGGATGCCATCTGAGGTCCCAGGGGATAAAAACTAAGTTAAAAAAGGTTTCTGGCCAGCCCAGTGGCACTGAGGGCTGAGGCGCTGGATGCCCTACCTTGTCCTATGCCAGTGACCTGGGTTTGGGAACTACCTCAGGTCATCGGGAGCCAGCATGGCTGGGGGCATGGAGCAGGATCCAGCAGCTGCAAGGCAACTCTCCCCTTCCAGGGGTGGTTGCCCACACCCCCTCCCCGTAGTTCTGCTCCCACTGGCTGGAGGTTCAGTGGGAAGCAAGGCGGGTGAGGGCAGCAGTGATAGCAAGGGGTTGGGTGGAAGTGGCCGAGCCAGTGCCCAGCATGCGTGTGTACCTCCATGCATGCGTACATACGTGTCTGCTGGGGTCCCGGGTCCAGGAAGAAAAATGGGGTAAATACCTAAAATATATATATATATATATTAAAAAAAGGGTTTCTGTGTTGGTGGAGGGACCATCTATAAGGGCCTGATGACATCTGGATATAAAATGAGCAGGACTGGGTTCCATGGCTACCTGTAATAAGAAAGAGAAGACTGGCGAGATGGTCTGCATATCTACTTTTAAACCTATTTGTTTTTTTAGATGACCTCTAATTTGCAAACATGTCCAGTGGTCCATTTCATTGAGGTAGAAGTATTTTGCAGTCATTCAGAAGTCTTAAAAACACCATCTGAATGAAACTGGCAGGTATGCGTTATAGGCCCATCTTGATAATGTTTTAAATTTATGATCCCATTTAGCTGGGAGGAAGGCATGTTCCAAAGCTGGGGCACTTATCCATTTGGCCCTTAATTTATAGTCTTTAGATGAGAGGAATGTGTACCAAGTTTTAAATACACGGAGGGTGAGGGAGGGGGAGTGGAATTTGCTTTTGGTCTCTACCAGTGTTGAAGACAAATAGGGAGTTGATGTCTTAGGGAAAGATGTGTTTCTCCAGCTGCACCCACTGTGGGATAGGAGTCAGCTGTAGTACATGTTTTAATTGTGCCTCCATGGCATATAGATGTAGACTGGGAAGGTCCAAGGCCTCCTTTCAGTTTGGGCAATTGCAATTTCTTGTAGGCTCTTCGGGTCTCGTCTCTCTCTCTCCCCCTTCTATATGAATCTAGAGATGGATGTGTTCTATTTGTGGAATTATAACTGAGAGGACATCAGAGGCAATGTCTGAAAATAATATAAGTATCTGGGAAGGATGTTCATCGGATCACCTGAATTTTGTTTAATAGCGGAAGGGATAAAAGTTGCCATCTTTTAAATTCTTCTTGGACTCCCTCAACTAGTAGGGGATGATCCCATATGTATACAGAGGTCAAGTCAGCTGATATAGGAACTCTTAAGTATTTGATTGCTGGTTTGTCCCATTTAAAGGGTATGAGGCTTTTAAGGTGGGCATTGGATGGAAGCCTATCTATAGAACCTCAGTTTTGGTTACATTAATTTTATAGCCTGCTAATTCGTCCAATACATGTAGGCATTGAGAGAGGTCAGGAAGGGAAGAGCCTGGGTTTGTTATTTATTTATTGATTGACTGATTGTCTGATTGATTGAAAATTTCAGAGAATACCTTTGAGCATAAGTACTCATTTACAAATGTTTCCATCAATAACAGAGATTACAAGACAACATAACAAATACAGTAAGCGACCTCCAGTGGAATGAAGTCAAACAAGTACAGTATAGTTGAACAAGTGCATATAAATAAGCTAGATCAGTTGCATACAACTGTACAATAAGGCAGGTAAACAGAAACAGTGTAAAACAAGCATAGAAATGGTACCTGGCTGCAGAGCCAGAGTCTGACACAGTTCATAGTGTATACTGGGAGAACTTAGTCTGATTAGTAGTTGCAGTTGCACTGAACTGTTGGGTTTCCCCGTTATGCTCTCTTAAACTAGTCAGACTTAGGTTGATAAAGCAAAACATCAGTTATAGAGAGGAGAAGACCATCAGCGTGGCATGCCACCTTGTGATTGTGATCTTTCACTTTATACCATTGTATCACTGTGCACTTCCTAAGAAATTGGGCCATGGGTTCTGCATATGTAGCAAACAGATATGGAGACAATGGGCATCCCTAGTGTGTGCCTCTGGTTAGTGGAAAACTGGCTGAGTATGAGCCATTGACTTTAACCATGGCCTGCAGTGATGTATATAGGCCTGTTAGAAGGTTGCAGAAGTCATTCAGGGAACCAAACTTGTTAAGGGCATAGTGTAAAAATGCTCATGAGATCTACTCGAAATCATATTGGATATCTCACATGGCATTAGGAGCAAGATCAGTCTCTTTGCAGATGATACCAAGATAGGGGCAGTGGTGGACGAGATAGAGGGGTGGTAGGGGCTACAGAAGGACCTGACCAAACTGGAGGAGTAGTCAGAAAAGTGGCAATTGAGCTTCAATGCGAAGAAGTGCAAGGTTATGCATTTCAGAGCAAGGAACCCAGGGAGGAGCTACCAGTAGGGAGGGGTTCATATAGTGGTCACAGAGGAGGAGAAGGACATAGGGGTGATTATAACGGGTAACATGAACAACTCAGCTCAGTGCAGGAAGGTTGCAGCTAAGGCCAACAAGATGCTGCAGTGTATTGCGAGAGGAATCTCATCCAGAAATAGGGATGTGATTCCGCTGCTGTACAGATCACTAGTCAGGCCACATTTGAAGTACTGCATGCAGTTCTGGCATACCTTTCTGAAGAAGGATACCAGGTTGCTGGAGGGGGTGTAGCATAGGGCAACTAAGATGATCCAGGGGCTGGAGGGCAAAACCTATGAGGACAGGCTGACTGAGTTGAATATGTACACCCCAGAGGAGAGGAGGGATCAGGGGGATATGATTGAGGCCTTCAAATATTTGAAGGGGATTACCAGAATTGGTACAGAAGGGATATTTAAGCTGAAGAGAGGAAGAGACACCAGAAGGCACGGTCTCAAGTTGGAGGGTGGAAGATATCGGAGCGAGATGAGGTATTTTTTCACAGAGAAGGTGGTGGAGAAATGGAACACTCTACCTGAGGAGGTGGTATCCTATAGCACAGTGGGCAGTTTTAAAAGGGCATGGAACAGTGTGCAAGGGGGGTAAATGTCAGGGGGGAGGGGGGGAGGTGCAATATAAGAGTGCTAACTGGGCTTTCGAGCAGACTAACTTGATAGACCGTAAGGCCTGTTTCTGCTGGCAGATTCATAGAAACATAGAAACATAGAATTTGACGGCAGATAAGGACCGCTTGGCCCACCCAGTCTGCCCATTTCCCTACCTACTGGATAAGCTGCAGATCCTAGTTAACCAGCAGCCTACTTCTTCCTACCCCCACCCCCTAGAATGGCCTTATGACTGTCCCATGCATGCTTGAATTCCACCACTGATTTTGACTCCACAACCTCCTCCGGAAGGCCGTTCCATGCATCCACAACCCTCTCTGTGAAAAAATACTTCCTTAAATTACCTCTGAGCCGCCTCTATCTTCAAATTGTGCCCTCTTGTTCTTGCACACCTCTTTTTTTGAAAGATGCTACCCTCTTGGACTTTGTTGATTCCCTTGAGGTACTTGAACATTTCTATCATGTCCCCCCTCTCCCTCCTTTCCTCGAGGCTATACATATTAAGCTCCTTTCGCCTCTCTTCATATGTCTTCCAGTGCAGACCCTGCACCATTTTAGTTGCCCTCCTTTGGACAGCTTCCATCCTGTCTATGTCTTTCAGGAGATTGGGTCTCCAGAACTGCACACAGTACTCAGATGGGGTCTCACCAGCTGTCTGTACAGAGGGATAATAACTTCCTGTTTTCTACTGGTGATGCCTCTCCCTATGCATCCCAGTATCCCCCCAGCCCTCCTTGCTGCCCTCTCACAATGCTTGCCCACCTTAGGTCATCTGATATGACTACCCCCAGGTCCCTTTCCATTTTTGTTGTTGTTAGTATCTCACCCCCCATTGTGTACTCTTCCCTGGTTTTTGTTTCCCAGGTGCATTACCTTGCACTTCTTAGCATTGAATCTAAGCTGCCATACATTTGACCATTCCTCTAACCTTGCCAAGTCCCTCTCATCCTTTCCACCCCACCCTGTGCATCAACTCTGTTGCAGATCTTGTGTCATCTGCAGAGACATACTTTTCCTTCCAGTCCCTCTGCAATGTCGCTTATAAAGACATTGAAGAGGACCGTCCTAACTGAACCTCATGTGTACCCCACTAGTAACCCTCCTTTCTTCTGAGTGGACTCCATTTACTATTACTCTGTGTCCTATTCTCCAGCCAGTTCTTTACCCAGGCTGTCATCTTGGGATCCACTCCCAGGCTGGCTAACTTGTATATTAATCTTTTGTGTGGGACTGTGTCAAATGCCTTGCTAAAGTCTAGGTAGGCCATGTCCACAGCCCCTCCCTGATCTACTACTTTGGTCACCCAGTCAAAGAAATCTATCAGATTCGTCTGGCATGTCCTTCCCACTGTGAATCCATGCTGCCTAGGGTCCTGTACCCCTCTGGCTTCTAGATACTCGACAATTCTTTCCTTCAGAAGTGATTCCATCATTTTCCCTATCACTGAGGTTAAACTAACAGGTCTGTAGTTTCCTGCCTCTGTCTTGCTCCCACTTTTGTGAAGGGGAATCACATCTGCCATCCTCCAGTCCTCGGGTACCACCCCCTCCTCCCATGATTTGTTAAAAAGGGTAGTCAGTGGTGTCACTAGTTCTACCCTTAGTTCTTTTAGAATTCTGGGATGAATCCCATCAGGCCCCATTGCTTTGTCCACCTTCAGTTTTAAGAGTTCTTTCAGAACCCTTTCTCCTGTAAATGGGCTGATATCAACTTCTGTATCCAGAGTGTTTCTACTGTTTATTTTAGCTACCTCCCCCTCTTCATTTGTAAATACTGAGCAAAAATATTTGTTTAGTATCTCTGCCTTTTCACAGTCTCCCTCTGACCACCCTCCTCCCTTTATTAAGCCTCACTATCCCTCCTTGGTCTTCCTTCGCTCCTGATGTACCTATAAAAGGTTTTATCCTTCTTAACTGAGTTGGCTATCTTTCCTCGGTTTGGGCCTTTGCTGTTCTGACTGCCTTCCCAGACTCCTTTTGCTTTAACTGATACAGTTCTCTGTCCTGCTCCTTCATGTATTCCTTGTAATTCCTGAATGCTTTCTTTTCTCTGAACCTTCACTGCCACTTCCTTTGAGAACCATAGTGGTTTCTTACATCGTTGTTTTTGTTTATTTGCTTCACACATAGGCTCGTTACCTCTGTGATGGCAGATTTTATTATTCCCCATTGTTCTTCCACTCCTCCTTCCTACCCATTTGCTAGTGCATTCCTTAGGCACTCACCCATTTTGGCAAAGTCAGCCCTCCTAAAGTCCAGTACTTTTGCCTTTGTATGGCTTGACTCTATTGCTGTGTTTATGAACCATACTGTTCGATGGTCGCTAGTTCCCAGATGGCTACCCACTTCTACATCTGTGATCCTCTCTCCATCTCCATTTGAGAGAACCAGGTCTAAGATTGCTCCCTCTCGAGTGGGCTCCAATACTAGTTATCTAAGGCATGCCCCCTGTAGGGCATCTAGATTAACCCCACTCTTCGAAGTGGCTGCTGCAACTGCACTCCAGTTAACATCTGGCATATTCAGATCACCCATCAGCAATATCTCCCCTTTTTCTGCCATTCTAAGCATACTTTCAATCATTTTCTTGTCCATTTCCTCCCCCTGAGAAGGGGGTCTGTATACAACCCCTGAGCGGATTGTGGTGCCATTGCCTGTCTCCAAATTTACCCACAGTGCTTCTTCTCCTCCCTGTTTACCCTTTTGTTCTGTTGCTTTATTCCTTCCCTTATGTAAAGAGCTACTCCTCCTCCTCTTTTACCCTCCCTGTCCCTCCTGTAGATAGTGTATCCTGGTATGTTTACGTCCCAGTCATAGTTTTGTGTGTACCATGTTTCTGTGACTGCCACGATATCCAGATGTTCCTCCTCCATCAAGGATTCGTATGTTCATATGTACTCAAAGGCCTTCTGTGTATCTAAGCTGACTATTAATAGAGGATTTTTTGTTTTAGAATGCATGGTCAATCAGCAGTAAAGTCTGCTTTATGTTGTCTGTCGTTTATCAGCTCCTGATAAAGTCTGTCTGGTCTGGGTGGATTATTTCTGGGAGAATATTATCAATTAGAATGCATGGTCAATCAGCAGTAAAGTCTGCTTTATGTTGTCTGTGGAAGGTCGCCAAGGTCGTCCCTGTACTCAAACATGGCGAACCGAAGGACGTAAACAACTACCGGCCCATTGCTATTCTCTGCGCTGCCAGTAAGCTCCTCTAAAAGGCAGTTGCAACGCAACTCACCCTCTACCTCCAGGGACACGTACAGTTGTCCCCTGCCCAGCACGGGTTTCTGTAAAGGGTATAGTACATCTACCGCCTTCCTGCAGTGGTCACCTCCAGATCCGGTCTGCAACTGACCAAGGCAAATTAACTGGGGCCATCTTCATGATCTGTCTAAGGCCTTGACCAGGTGGACCACCCCCTCCTCCTCTCTGCCCTGCAGTCCCATGGTTTTTCCCTCAATGCCCTCGCCTGGTTCGCCAACTACCTTAAAGGCAGGCAGCAATACACCTGTTTTAATTGTACCCTCTCACCCCCCTTCCCAGTGAACAGCGGGGTGCCCCAAGGATCCGTCCTCGGACCAATCCTGTTCTCTCTGTTTATAAACGAGCTTCCCTCTGTCACTTCCAATGGGCACCAAACACTCTACGCTGACGACCTAGTCATCCTAGCCAGTTCTCAGAACATCACCTCCGTCAACTCCCAGCTCAACGCCGATTTTGTCCTTATCAGGAGCTGGCTTGATGGACTCAAACTCACAATTAACCTCAAGAAAACGCAGACCTTGCTCTTCGGCTCCTCGGCCAAAACCTCCTCCTGCACGATCCCCTCAAAATCCATGGTTCTAGTAACTCCTCCTCCCGAACACTGACTCTGTAAAATACCCAAGGCCACTCTCTATCCCCAACTGACCTCACCACGCAATATCTGCATTCATTTGCAAGGCAACCAATGCCAAGCTTGGTCAGCCTACAGGGGGCTAAGGACTGCCTCACCCTGCAGCTCGGCTTGCCATTGCTAAGGGATTCTACCCCACACTCTCATATGGGCTCATAGTCTTGCACCTGTCCCATCCTCCAACCTCACCAAGTGGGACACCACATACAATAACGCATGCCGCTTGGCACTCTCGGCCCCCTGCCTCACACACACCCTTCACGAGCTTTACTCTCGGCCTAGAATAGCCCCCCCTGAGAAGTTCCGACCTATACCTTGGCAACTTCATTGGACAATATTATCAGAATGGCCACTCCTGCCTCGCTCACCCTTCCGCTAACACGCTCCCTGCCTACAACCTCGGTCGTGCGCTGTTAAGGTCTGCCGTGGTCCCTCAAGACCAAGACCCCTCACAGGGCGATCGGGCCTTCACCGTCCTTGGCTCCCAAACTGTGGAACTCCTCCCGCCCACGCTATGCCTCCCTCCCACCCCTGCTTCAAATCCTCCTTATGGAACTTCCAAAACCCGCGTCCACCTGCCTGTGTTAAGCACCCACTGCTCCCCCAGCAAGCAGTCTCCCCATTGAATACCTCTGCTGCTGACTCCCCTCAGGCACTTGGCTTCCTGCCACGGAGCGCGCCATCTCTTAATCCTTCACTCACCTGAGCCGTGCCTACTCCCCCCTCTCTCTATCGGCACCTAGGCCGGCCTCTGCTAACCCAGGTTTTCTCCTAACTGTACCTTCTGCTTCTCTCCTGTTCATGTTGCTCTTGCTGTATTCCCCCAACTATTTGTTGGATGTACCACCCACGTTCCTGATACCACTTTGATGTCTAACTCCCTCATTGCTGCTCTTGCTGTGAATTCCTGAACTGTTTGTCATTGCCTCTGTATCACCCTATGGTGGAGCATATTGCTTTTGCATGAAAACTCTATTGTATTTGCCAATTGTTGGAGCATGTGGCTCCTGTATGTAACCCAACTGTTGGAGCATGTGGCTCCTGTATGTAACCCAATCTGTTGGAGCATGTGGCTCCTGTAAGTAACCCAACTGTTGGAGCTGGTAGCTCCTGTATGTAATTGTTTTGTCCCTATGGATACCCTGTAACTCTCCCGGGCCGCTCCTGAAAATAGGCACGTTGCTGTCTAGTGTGCTTACCTGGTTAACAAAAGCAAATAAATAAATAAATTATATGGGCTAGTATGCTTGTGAATAATTTATAATCCTGGTTCAGTACCAATATTGCTCAGTAAGAGTTGGGTTATGTAGCCAGTTATTGAGATTTTAGGATGGCGAATATGTTGGCATAGCACCACGAATCTGGGCAGATTGCAGTCTTATGGCAAGCCTAAAATGTATCGAGTAGGGGTTTGTGGAGTAATTCTGCAATCACCTTGAAGAATTCTGTGACATACCCATTTGGGCAGGAACTTTTCCTGGTTTTAGAGTCTTTGATGGCTTTAAGTAGTTCTGGGGAGGAAACTGGTGGTGTAAATTGTGCAGCCTGGTCCTCCTTAATCTTGGAGAGTTGCAGGTACTCCATGAAGGCCTGCAGAGATATGGGGAAGGGGTCTGATCCTGAGTGTATAAAGAGGTGTAATAGGTTTGTAGTGTGTGAAGGATTTCTGTTGTCTGACTGTGGTGTTGGCCTGTATTGGGGTGAGATAATTTAGCAAATTGTGGCCATCTTATGTTGTCTCTGTAGTCTATAAGCTAGGAGTTTGGCTATCCTTGTTTCCCCTTCGTATTACATTTGCTTCAGCCATAACAGAGCCTGTTCCATTCTATATGTAAGCAAATTTTGGATCTTGGCCTGTGTTTGCTTGATTGTGGTTGAAGGGAGTGGTCCTCCTGCACGTGTGCCAGCTGCAAGAAGTGTAATTTATCCTGTAACAGTAAAAGTTGTGTCTCCCTTTGCCTCTTTTTCTGGGAAGCATATGCAATTATTTCTCCCTGTAATACTGTTTTCATAGTGTCCCATATGGTCAGTGGGGGTATGTCTGCATTTATGTTTTCGTTATGATTCTAGGAATCAAATCCTGCTGTAGTTCTGGAATTCAGGGTCTTGTGTCAGCTCATACTATGCATCGTTTTAAATAATATGCAGCCTTGAAACTGTGCAAGGTATATATAAACGTCTGGACTATTCAGTCCTCCACTTTTTCTGGAAGCAGAGATTCTTGCACTTCAAATTCTTGGAGTTTTCCCTCACCATTAAAATAGATCGTTTACCATGTAATTACTTACAAAAACATTTTGTAATACCAAAGGGCAACATATTGAGAGGACAGTAAATCTTCGGAAGGACAATAAACTTTATAATACTATTTCTTCCTCATACTGTGGGTAGTTTTGATATTATATGTAAGAATAGCAGCTTTTTCTATAAAAGATTGAAGCCCTCCCAGATGACCACATTGCACTGGTCCCTACAGCCCTACTTGCCCCCTGGTCACAGCGGTTGCAGGACTTGTTAGATTTCTCTTGGCAAATGAGGAGGTTCTTATCTGTTGATAGAAAGAAAGTCGTGAGGTGCCTCCACCCTTTGAAAGATTTGAGTAAGTCTGGTACAATACTGGTACAACACTCTGGAATGCTGCACCTCCCCACCTTGCCACTGTGGTCACCCCACCCATGGATACACACACACACACACACACACACACACACACACACACACACACACAAACACACACACAAATACAAACACACACAGACACAAATACAAACACACACAAACACCCACGCACACACACACTCACACACACGCACACACACACACACACACACACACACACACACACAGTGGTTGTACACTCCCCAGTAAACATGTATTTTGGTGCAAACATTGAGGCACACAACTGAATACAAACAGTAAACATAGTTTATGCTGCAAACCCTAGTAGGAGAAAAAGGAGATTAACCAGCAATAGGAGGTAGTGTACGCAGAAGGCTGGTCTTCATCTGCCCTAAGTACACCCACACTAAAAGGGTGGCTGCTTTCCACACACCCTAAGTAGACACAGCTAAATTAAATACCTTTCTAGGTTGTATCTAAAAATGCCCTCCTAGGCACAGCACTTTCATGCAACCCACTCCATCTCTACAGTGCACAATACAGTATATCTCTCCCTATACAGTACTGGAGGCACTGTCCTCTTCCCATTGGTACCAGTGCGACTCCTATTTAAGGACTCCCACAGGTGTGGACTGTGAATCCTTGGAACTGGGACAGTTCAGGATGAGGGTGGCTAGCCCAACTAAAACTACAAAGTCAAGAAGCCTGCACTTGTACAAAACACAAGCACTAAATTATTTCTACATTTTAAATGCTTTAATGCAAAATAACAGTGGAACACTAGTGCACAGACAAATCCACAGTCCACTCATTGCCCCGGCACTTGAAGTATGAAACCCTTCATCAGGGGCAATGCCCATTTAAACCTTTAGGGACCATCCCACAATTGTTCAATCTGTGTAGGCTCGCTGGTGTTGCATGTGGCTGGCTGGTGCTGGTGCACCTCAAATTAATAAGAACCAATGTTCAGTAAACACAGTTAAACCCCAAACCCAAAGGCCATTCAATTGCAAAAATGACTGAATCTCAACACAGGTGTCAGTAACACACCTGCTGGCTGGCCGAATCCAATCAACTATTTGTACAGGTCTCTGGTTGGAGGGGCAGGCCCTTTTTACTCACAGTTTCATTGCACTGAGAATTTTTCTCACTCAGCAGGGCTCCAGTATCACAGCTATCAGTGTACCCTCTCTGGCAGTTTGCTCATCTCTCCAATAGAAACACCAAAACAGAATTTGTGAGCAGAAACGGATCACTTGGCCCACCCAGTCTGCCTAGATGTTTCCTGCCTATTCTGTCTCTACAGACCCTAACTGGTCTCTGGTGACCCTTCCCTCAGCTTATTTATGAGTACTTCCTATGCCTATCCCATGCATATTTGAAATCTCCCTGTTTTCACCCTTACTACCTCTGGTGGCAGGCTGTTCCACTCATCCACTGTTCTTTCACTGAAATAGCATTTCCTCATGTCCCTCCTAAACTTTCCCCATTCTAGCTTTGTTGTATGCCCTCTTGTTCTGTTGCATTTCCTCATTTGAAAGAGGCTCCCCACCTGACTCTTTTCACTACCGTGAGGCACTTGTAGGTCTCTATCATGTCCCCCTCTTCCCTCCTCTCTTCCAGGATGTACATGTTGAGATCCCTCAGTCTCTCCTCCTATGGTTTCTCATGCAATCCCTGTGCCATTTTAGTTGCCCTCCTCTGGTCTGCCTGTACCCAGTCTATATCTTTTCTGAGATGCAGCCTCCAGAACTGGATACAGTATTCCAGGTGTGGTCTTACCAATGATCTATACAGTGGTAATACCACCTCCCTCCTTTTGCTTATTATACAGCACCTCTCCCTATGCACCCCAGCATCCTACTGGCCCTTCCACTGCTTTGTCACACTACCCTGTGGCTGTGTGGGTCATCAGGTATTATAATCCCAAGGTACATTTCTTGCTTAGTGACCAACAGTAGCTCTCCCACCACCACCATGTTATACTCAGCTCCTGGGCTTCTATGCCCCAGGTGTATGAATCTGCACTTTTTTGGCATTGAACCCCAGCTGCCATACCCTTGATCACTTATCAAGTTTTCCCAGGTCCCTACTCATTTATTCCATCCTCTCCTAAGTATACACCCTCTATTACAGATTTTGGTGTCATCTGCAAAAACGCATATCTTCCCTTCAATTTCTTCTGCAGTGTTGCCTGTGAAGACACTGAACAGGACTGGACCCAATACTGAACCCTGTGGCACCCCACTAGTCACTCTCCCCTCATTAGAGGGAGTGTAATTTACCACCACCTTCTGGCACCTATCGATTTATCAGTTTTTATCCAGTTTACAACTTTAGCTCTCACTCTTAGACTACCCAATTTCTTTATCAGTCTCCTATGTGGCACAGTGTCAGAGGCCTTGCTGAAGTCCAAGTAGGCCATGACTACTACCCTTCCCTGATCTATTTCTCTGGTCACTCAGTCAAAGAAATCAATCACATTTGTGTGGCATGACCTCCCTCTTGTGAATCCATGCTGCCTTTGGTCTTGCAATACACTGGATTTAAGATACTTTGTTAGCCATTCTTTTAACACAGTTTCCTATAATTTCACCGCCACTTATGTGAGACTGACAAGTCTATGGTTGCTAGCCTCCTCCCTGCTGCTGCTCTTCTGGAGCAGAACTACATAATCTCTCCTCCAATCCCCTGGAACCACTCCTGTTTCCAGTGATATGTTGAATAAGGCTATCAGTGGCACAGCAAGCTCCTCCCTGAGTTCTTTTTAGCACCCTTGGATGTTTTCTGTCCACTCCCATGACCTTGTCTACTTTCAGGTTTGCAAGTCCCTTCAGGACACATTCCTCTCTAAATGGACTTATGTTCACCCCCCTCCTATGTTCCTGCTGCTCCTTGTTGATCTGTCCTCCACTCCCTTCACTGTAAAGACTAAGCAGAAGTGCCTATTAAGAATGGCAGCATTTTCCCAATCCTCCAGTCACCATCTACAGACCTCCTTATCCTCACTATCCCTCTCTTGCTTTCCTCTTCTCACTTAAGTACCTGAAGAAAGCCTTGCCCCTTCTGCTACCCGTTGGCTATCCTTTCCTCTGTTTGTGTTTTTGCTTGCCTCACTGCCCTCCCCTGCTTTGTTCTGTTTTACCCTGAGCTTTTCCCTATCCTCTTCCATCTGTGTTTCTTTGTACCTCCTGCGCGGAGTCTTGGAAACAAGATGGACGACCTGCAGCACTATTAGCAAACAGGAGGGTGGACATAGCTGCAGTAACCGAGACTTGGGCAACATCACACCATGACTGGGACCTTGCGATCCCTGGATATAAACTATACAGAAGGGACAGGGTAGTCATGGAGCAGGGAGGGGTGGCAGCTTATATCAGGGATGGAATAACTTGCACGAGAGAAGAGTCAGAGGAAGGGGAAGTGGAGGCATTATGGGTTCAGTTAAGGTCCAATACAGGGAGAAAGGTGAGGTATGGGGTGGTTTACAGACCACCCAGTCAGGATGAGGAGATGGACAGGGAACTGAACTGACAAATAATGGAAACAGCAGGGAAAGGATAAGTGGTAATTGTAGGGGACTTCAACCTGCCCAAGGTGGACTGGAGCATACCATTCACAACATGTGCTAGGAGTCAGGTGATCCTGAAAGGACTGCAGAGTGCATTCCTAACTTAAGGCATCACTGAACCAACAAGAGCTGAGGCAAATTTTGATCTGGTGCTCACAAATGGGGAGCATATACAGGAAATAATGGTCAGGGAGTCACTGGGTAGAAGTTACCATTGCACAGCGTGGTTCCAGTTGGATATGGGCAGGGAAAGCATCCTGACTAAGACCAAAATCTTGGATTTCAGGAGGGTGGACTTAAGAGAAATGGGCGAAGTGCTAAGGAGCCATCTGGTGGGCATCAGAGCAGACATGGGGTGGACCAAAGGTGGTCCATCATTAAAGAAGGAATACTGGTTGCCATAGATGAGTGTGTTAGACTCAGGGGAAGAACAAAAGGGCCAAAGTTCCCAGCTAGTTCAGTTCTGGGGTTGCCCAGGCAGTAAGGGAAAAGAGGTTGGCCTATAGAAAATTCAGGAAGACCAATAGAGAGGTGGATAGGGAAAAGTAACTAAGGTTGACTAGTGAGTCAAGTAAGGAAGTCCGGAGAGCAAAGGCACAGAAGGAGCTTCAGATAGCTGAAGGAATTAAGAAAGAGGAGAAGGTTTTCTTTCGATATATAAGTGAAAAAAGGGACAAGAAGGAAGGGATTGTTAGGCTTAAGAAAGGGGTGGAGTGGGTGGAGGATAATGGGGGAAAAGCAGAGATACTAAATGAATACTTCTTCACCAGGCAGAAGGAGAGACCAGTGCCTTCAGGAGGGAAAAGAGGAGCGGGGGGAAGGGAACACAGATGTAGTGATAGAGGAGGATAGAGTGAGGAAGGGGCTGCTGGCATTGAAGGTGGACAAATCACCAGGCCCAGACAGAGCACATCCAAGGGTACTGAAGGAATTGGCTGAGGAGCTGGCAGGGCCACTGGCAGACCTATTTAATAGTTTGCTAGAGTCAGGAGTGGAACCACAGGACTGGAGAACAGCACATATAGTGCCCCTCCATAAAAGTGATCCCAAGGATGATCCAGGGAATTACAGACCAGTCAATCTGACCTCCATTGTGGGCAAGCTCATGGAGACCATACTAAAGGAAAGGTTGGTGGAATATCTAGAGGAGTATGGTCTTCAGGATGCAAGGCAGCATGGATTCATGGGAGGGAGAGCGTGTCAAACAAATCTGATTGACTTCTTTGACTGTGTCACTAAAACAGTAGACAGGGGCCAAGCAGTAGACATCCTTTATCTTGATTTCAGGAAAGCCTTTGACTCTGTGCCCCACAAAAGGTTGATCAGGAAGTTGGTGGATCTCAGGGTTGGGGAAAAGATGGCCAGATGGGTGGAAAACTGGCTGAGGGATAGAACCCAGAGGGTGGTTGTTGGGGGAGAGTTATCTGGCACTAGAGAGGTAACCAGGGGGGTCCCGCAGGGCTCAGTGCTAGGGCCAGTGTTGTTCAATGTCTTCATCAATGATATTGGAGAGGGTATTAAGGGCAAAATGTGCCTATTCACAGATGACACCAAGTTCTGTGGAAGAGTGGACACAGCTGAAGGGAAACAGGATCTACAGAAAGATCTGGAAAAGCTGGGGGAAGTGGTCCAGGATCTGGCAACTTGGCTTCAATGCCAAGAAATGCAAAGTTATGCATAGTGCAGCCAAGACTCCCAGGACAAAGTACTACCTGGTGGAGTCTGAGTATCTGCATCAGAGGAGGAGAAGGACCTGGGACTGATGATCACTAGTGACCTGAAGCACTCTACGCAGTGCAAGAAAGAAGCAGCAAAGGCAAACAAGATGCTGGAATGCATATCTAGGGGGATCAGTAGTAGGAAAGAGTAGCTTATACTACCCTTGTACAGGTCACTGGTAAGGATGCATCTAGAGTATGGAGTGCAGTACTGGTGCCCACACCTCAAAAAGGACATTAACTTGCTGCAGAAGGTCCAGAGGAGGGCTACAAAGATGATAGCAGGTCTGCAGGGTAAGGCATATGAGGAGATATTGAGGGCACTGAACATGTACTCCCTGAAAGACAGGAGAGAGAGAGAGAGAGAGAGAGAGAGAGGACATGATTGGGACCTTCAGGTACTTTAAAGGAATAAATAAGGTTGATAAGGAGAGTCTCTTTAAGCTGAGTGGCAACCGTAACATGAGGGGGCACAGTCTTAAGCTGGAGGGTGGGAGGTTTAGGAAGGAAGTCAGGAAGCACTTCTTCACAGAGAGCATGGTGGACACTTGGAATGCGCTGCCAGAAGAGGTCATCTCATTGAAGAGAGTGGGCAGCTTTAAGAGAGGCTGTGATAGGTATGGGGGAAGGTAAGGCTCATGGGTAGAGAGGATGGGATAAATGGGGACGGAGGGCAGGGACATTAGCTCAAGCTATGGACACTGCAATACAAGCAGATTTGATAGACCAAATGGCCTTCTGCTGGCTTCTTCTTATGTTTGTATGTTCTGAATGGCACCCTTTTTTCCTTCACTTTCATGGCCACCTCCCTAGATTACCGCAGTGGCCTTTTTTCCTATTGCTTTTACTCAATTCTTTCACGCAAAGACTGGTAGCCTTCACTATGCCTTCCCTTATGTTTCTCCACTGTTCCTCTGCCCCAGCCTGGCAATCCAATGCTGCAAGGCTGTTTCTAAGGCAGTTCATTATTACCTTAAAATCCACCCTCCTAAAGACCAGCACTGGGTCAAACTAGTGCTGACAACAATAGGCCAACAACAATAGTGCAGACAAAATAGCGCCATTTTTGTTTTTGCAGGGGGCTCTGCTCCCTGCACCTCCTGGACTGAAGGATTCTCACTCCGGGCGGGGGCAGATCATGGGGAAAGTTATAATTCATGGGGCCATGGAATACTGTTTCCATGACCCCGTGTAAAAAAAGTAAGTCCCAACATGTGTAAAATGTTTGGAGACCAGGATTAGAACCTTGGTCTCCACTGCTGCTGGTTGAGCTGTTCTGTGCACCTGCCCTCCACACCACAAAATCAGCTTGGCCAGCCTCCTAGATTTTGATGCCCTTGTGCTGTACCAGCACCATGGACAGCAACCAGGGGAGCGCTTACTGAAAGCACTGTATATCCCCTCTTGCTGTCCATGTTAGCACTACACGAACTAACACTCTGTAGACTGGCGTTATTCGTGTAGCACTAATCTAACTGGGTACCCAAAAAAACAGGACCCTCGTCCTCATGTGGTTTGCTTCTGCACCCATCTTAATACTGAACCACACTGTACAGTGGTGACTGGCCCCCAACCCCCTTTCCTCCTCCACTTCTGCCTGTGATGCTTCTCGTCACTCCCCCTAACTGCCCCTTCCTTTGTTGCTCACTCTGTTTCCTGTTCACTTTACACTTTCCTCCATCTTTTGTACTTAATGCCCTTGTTCTTCACCCTACCCACACTCCCTTCATCCTGCTCCTCTATGGGAATGTTCTTCCTCTGGGCAGTCCCTCTCTGTTATTTTAATCTGTGGAGGGGTCTATTGTGATGTCTGCTATACTGTCTCTGTTAGTAAGCACCAGAACCAGTATTTTCCTTTCCCTAGTGGGTTCACTGGCTAGCTGTCTGAGAAACACACTTTGAAAAATAAGTCTAGAATTGCCCAGCTTTTAGCTGAAGCTTCAGCTAGAAGTCTCTAGTCCACATCAAACAGACTGAAGCCCCTAACCAGCAGCACCTCCTTATTCACCATCCTGCCAATGGTTTCTCTTAATGCCTTGTCCAAATCCTCCCCCTGTTGCAGTCCTGTATACTACCCCAGTATGAATAGATGCCCTTGCTCCTGTTTCCAGGGTGACCCACAGCACCTCTAGCCTTTCCCCTGCCTCTAGGTTCCCTTGCACTTCCATAGCCTTGATACCCTCCCTCACATACCAGATAACCACTCCTCCCTTCAACATCTCTTATGAACCAGGAGTATTCTGGAATGGCTATATCCCAGTCGCGATTTTTGGTGCACCACAACTCTTCAAAACTTGCTCTTCCCTGCCTGTAACCCCCCTTTCCTCTCTCACTTCTGTCTGTGATGCTTCTTGACAGTCCCCTAACCCCTCCCTCCCTTCCTTCATTGCTCCCTGTCTCTTGTCCACTTTACACTCTTCTCCTGCATCTTTTGTACTTATCACCCTTGTCTACCACCCTACCCACCCTCCCTTCATCCTGCTCCCCTGCCCTGGGGGAATGTTTTCCCTCCAGGCACTCCCTGTCTGTTATTTTAACTTGCAGGGAGAGAGCAAGTTATGCCTCCCTTGGTAATAAGTCTCCCCCCCTCTGTCAGTTTAAATGCTCATTCATGTAACATACAAACCTCCCACTGAGTACTGAGGTCCCCTTTTCAGGAGGATGAAGGCCGTCAATTCTGTGTAGGCCCACATCCTTTCAGGTTGACCCCAATCTACAATGAATCTAAATCTCTCTTCTCTGTACTTGAAGTACCTGGTGCAGAGAGCCCTAACCTCTCCTTGGTCGTGTACAGGTGGCACCTTAGCAAATGCCAAATCCCTCTGCAGTTCCCTGAACTGTCCCTGCACAATTCCCACTCCACCCCCCACCAGGTCATTAGCCCCAAGGTAGGGAATTACATCCAGCTCCCTTGCATGGCCTGCCACCCAAGTGATCCTTGGGATCAGCTATCCATCCCTTCAAGCCAAAGCACCTGCTAGGCACCTTACCTTCTTCTCCACTCCTTTTCCTGCTCCAAAGTCTATCACTCTCATGATGGAGTCCCCCACTAGCAGAAGCGTCCTCTTCTGCTGGGGGCCTTTTTCACCCAACCAGGGAGTCCACCACTTCCTCTCTTGACACCACTTTGGATGCCTCCTTCTGGCTGTCCCATGCTGCCAAAATAGCAAAGGAATTTCGCAATGACAAAGGTTGAAGATTGTGTACCCCACCTGGCACCCTTACCCCTCTCCGGAGCTCACCAAGGTCCAGTCTTCCCTCCTCTGTCAAGGCATCCTTAGTGGCAAAAGAAGCTTACTCAGTGGTGCCTAATAGGGACAAGAAGTCCTCTGGATCCTTGCCAGCTCAGCTCGGAGTCCAGCAACCTTTGTCCTCAACCCAGAGAAATGCATGCATATTGGGCAGCATCTTAGTCTCCAGAATGTGTCCAGTAAGACTGCGACTCCACACTCATTACACTGCATCAATTCCATAAATAATTGCCCTCTTATATTCTGTACACACTAGGCTTCTTAAACCATTTTAAGCAAGTTAAAAGGGTTTAAGAAGCACTAACACGGTTTGTGGGCACATTACAATGTCATTTAAACCATTTTTAAAAGCCATGCTAAAACTCTACTAGGTACCTAGTTTTTAGCCCAGTTTTAAAAACTGTTCAAGCTAAACATGCTTGCACTTACCAGTGTGTACATGCTGCCATGTTCATCCCATTCTTTGCTGGTCCTCCACTATGCATAGCCCTCTGATGCACAGCACGGTGCAGGCATTGCTTTTTGACATTCCAGAGCGTGTACACAACGCAGGTTTTAAAACACTTCAAAAACCTGGTTAAGGCAGCAATGTGGCTGCACTAACATGATAAACATTAAACTGTTTTAAAAAATGGTTTAAAATCCACCTCGTCAGTGTGTACAGGGCCTTAAACCACTAAACCTGATCTATCCCCTTTTGAACCTCTGAACCCTACCTTCTTGACCCTTTTGACCTCTGAACCCACTTTCCTTCTTTACCACAGAGCCTAGCCTAACCATTTCTGCCTCCTTCCTGTATCTTTTTCCTTTCGACCCTTCCTGACACTTCTGGAGTTTGGTTTATAAACCAGCCCCAGATAGGGTGTTGCTTGTTTTCCCTTCTCTTAGAGTTATTGTTAGGCAGACACTTCCCTCTTTCTGATACCTGTTTCCCTACTTCCCTTCCTTATTCTTATTGAATTAAGTTTATCATCCAGCCCCTACTAGGTTGTCGCCTACTTTCCCTCTGCTAAAGTTACTTTAATGACTAAGTAGCTAAGAAAGCTTTCTAATTAAGTTAAAGCTGGTACTTTAAATTACACACACTGTTTGATAGCAAACGCTAATTAAAAAGGTAGCACCTCTTGTCAATGTCTCACCAATCTCTCACCTCCACACCCTTCCTTTCAGTCTCCCCCCATAGATCAGCTCTGGTGCTGCAAATTGTAAGTACAAAATCCTCTGCTCGATCAGACCACCACTAAATCTGCACCAACACCCATGTGCCAGCTTCCAGACCCTCCAGGTGGTAATAGCCTGGTATAGGGCTATGGAGTCCAATAAAGGATCCCACAACAGTCACAACAGCAGATCACTTCTTTCTCTCTCTTTCTCCATGCTGTTGATGCTTGGAGTCAACGGGGTGCTATTTAGAAAGAGAATGCCTTCCTCTTCACCAGCAGTGACTTGGCCTACTTTCACAATTTGTCCACTGACAGACACACAGTCTGTCACAGTATTTTTCTTAACCCCTGGACAGTGATCCTATATCCAACAACATCACTCCCAGATTTGACTTGAGGGCAGCTTAGCCCCTGCACTTCATGGGGGCAATGGAAAACTCAATTGGTCCATCCAGGCTGTCAATTAGGATGGGCAGTCCTGGCGGTCTGACACATAATAGGCAATCTGCTGCTCAAAAGTCACCTGAATTAGTTAGGTCCACCTTTAGTCAATGATCCCCTGTGGCTCCTAGAGTTGGCGAACATTCCAGATTGGTGCGTTCAGTGCTTCTGAACCCCATCACCACAGCAGGGTGGGTCAACGTGCAGCAACATCGCTGCTGGTTTTAGTCCCAAAATCAGTCTTTGCAAAAACTCTGATTTACACATAGTACCTGATCAAACACCGGATTCCACCCCAAGCTAGTCCTGCATGGTTGTACATTCTCATTCAGTGTGGCTAGGGGTAAGTCATGCATTTTCTGGTCTAGTCACTTCCACGGTAGTGTTGTCTCTTGTGTCAACAAATGCCTTCGATGCATGAGCAGGCAAGGGGGTCTTAAAGGCACAGTAACACACTGAGCGAAGGGTAATCTAAATTAGCTTTCATGACTTTCAACTAGAGGTGCTCAGATTCTCTGGATTCTGTTCCACCTGGATCTGGCAGAATTTCAGGAATTCTGATTCTGAGTTTGATTCTGATCTGAATCCATTTATAGCAATGGAATTGGAAGTAGAATCAGAATTTTCAGTTCTGGATCTTAACAACCTGAGATAGAAAACACACCCTGTACACAACAAACTCCAGAAAATATGACACAACTGTTCCTCACATTTTTTGTGGCCATCCTCCTT
This sequence comes from Neoceratodus forsteri, assembly GCA_016271365.2. Classification (NCBI taxonomy): domain Eukaryota; kingdom Metazoa; phylum Chordata; order Ceratodontiformes; family Ceratodontidae; genus Neoceratodus; species Neoceratodus forsteri. Next base: position 870,791,541 of record CM028130.1, read on the forward strand.
CCCCCGTCCATTGTCCCAACTCCCCAACTCTAAATTGGCTTCGGGGGGGGGTCCCCCTCCTATTGTGCTTTCTTTCTCCAATAGTCTGTTGGTCACTTGCGGCAATCCCTTCCTTGCCATTGCCTTACCACTTGTCTTTCTTGTCCCCCAAGTTCCCCTTCATAAGCAAGCACTACTCTGCCCAATCATCATGTTACCCCACATGCTATACCGTACATTACTGAGCTGCCTATGGCGGGGCTGGTGGTGGTGCAGATGAACTAGCCAGATTCTTTACTCCCCTTACCACATTGGTGCTCCTGCCTGGCCTTCGAGGAGTCCCTTCCTAAGCCACCACTGCTGAGTGCCTGCCGTGGTGACTCAGAGTCTGATTGGGTCCACTGACTCCGTTCATTCCACTGACTCAATTGCTCACTGTCTGCAAATGCCATTGCCTCCTACTAGTACCGAACAACTAATCTGCCACTCCAGTCCTAGTTGTCACTACCAGTCATGCCAAGAAGGCATCAACATCATCTGATTGGGGCAGCCAACCAGCAACAATCCCTGGGTAACCCAGCCTCTCTCCCAGTACAGCATCAGAGGATGGCTAAAGGTAATGCAGGTTGTGGTGCTAGTAGGACATCTCTTGGGCAACAAGCAGTTGCATTTATGATCACCACTGCTAAGCCGATACACTGCAGTCCAGTAGAGCTAGTGACCTTTGATTGATGGCACTGAGTACTAGTAGTAGACTAGAGTACAATGGGCAGTGTGTTAGGGAATTGTGTCGGGGTATACTGGGGAGGGACAAACTTTGTTGCTTGGGCTGGAGAATTGGAACAGATTACACAACACAGACACAGACTTAGGATGTGGGTGGTTGGCAGCAACATGGGGAGCTCCTTGGGGCTACTGAAGAAAAAACACTAGACTACTAGTAGCCTAGCTCCACCCTGACTAGCTGCTGGAGAAGGATATGAGAGGGACTGAGGGTGACAGGTTGGCTTGGGGTGTGGGGGAAAATGTCTGTTGCCATGACCGACAGCCGGTGAAGGGGTAGATGGTGAAAAGGTCATAGCCACTCATCACCATTCAGCACTTAGCACAGTCAGCATGTATGAGGTGCATCACTGAAACCATATCCTGAGACCAGAAGATGCTCAGCAGTGAGGCAGCAACAGTGGTGTGGGCCAGCAACTAAAGAGTTACTTTCAGTGATCCATGTCTGCACTGGGGGCAGATGTGGAATCAGAATCAGATTCCATAGAAGAGGTTTTTTTCAAAATTTTAATTTTGGGGCCTCAATGCCGAAATTCCTAACTCTGAAAACGAGATGTTGTTACATCTATGTTGGTCCATTAAAAGGTATCAAATCATTTGCTTCTGGATTAACTCTGAAAAGAAGGCAAAAATCCAAACAATGCAGTTCCATTGGGCAGATTCTGATCATCCTTACTTCCAATTGACTAATGGAGATTTTGAAGCCAGAATAAGCAACAGAATTCTTATTCCAATCAGGAAACCTGTTTTTAAAAGTCACACAGTTTTCCAGCTCATTGATGCAGAAGCAGCAGTGCCTATCATGCTGCTGGTGACTGGGGTTTGAGAACAAGCCTGGGACATCAGGTGCCAGCTGGGGAAAGCAGGATCAAGGATCCCACAGAAAGCCTTTCTCTTCTAGGAAGGGAGGGTAGCATCTCTGCTGCTGTTCCACCACATGGGTTACCACAGGTGGTGGTAATGGTGCAACTGGGTTGGCTTGTGAGAGGAAGAACACATATTGGCCCTGGAGAGCAGCCACACATCTACTGCATTGAACCCATGCCACCTGTGTCCTGGGAACAGGTGAAACCAAGACAGGAAACCCAGTAGCATAGCTGTAGATACCAGCACTCTCAGGTTTCATCAGTCCTGATTGCCCATCACTCCCCCATATGATGGAATCAGTGGAGGTTGTACAAATGGAGAACTTTTGCACCCACCAAGGGGGACAAAATCTCAAGGAAAACTGTAGAACGCATAGGTCTGAATGCACTTGAGGGGTTAAGAAAAAGGACTGCTGCATAGAAGAGAATGTACCTCCTATCTTTAATTATCACAGGTGGCATATACAAAACAACAGCGCAGTCAGTCTTAACTACTGAAATTAGTTCATTCTGACCTAGCCCGAATGACCTGGCAGATCACTGAACAAGATCTTTGTCAGGGGATAGGGTTTGGGCAGCAGATATCTAAGCCTCAGATATCACAGGGGATCCTTCAGAGTAAAGCATAACAGGGGGGAAAGAACACCGCAAAAACTAAATCAAAGCTAAAAAACCCTAAGCCAGGGGCTAGAAAGAGGTCCACTGAGGAGATCTTGTTAGTGCATACCTAAAGGTGCAGTTAGCCAAACAAAAACAGAACAACAATTATTTTTTATAAAAACAGGTAGACAAACCACCACCTAACAGCTTACAAAGTGAAACCTACAGCAAACGCATACAGACAGTTGCCAGAAAGGCTTATGTGAATACAAAAACTATAGATTCTGTATCCTGTATACGTGATGCAGTCAAGTTACAATCACATCAAAAATATCAAATTAATAATAGCAGACTGCAAAGTAGAACTAGAAAACAGTCCTCAAGGGATTAAAGACAACACCAGGCAGCATGAAAAATAAAAAGTCATTCTCATTTGCCCAGAGCTGCTTTGACAGAGCAAAGGATAGTCATTCCAGATTGTGGCTTTGGAAGTGTCATCATCTTCACATAGACAAGGTAAACAGGCTGAGAGTTACCCCCCTCCCCCAAAAAAGGGAGGCTCCATTTCCACACCCTAGGAGCCATCATATCTGGAAGACAGCTATGTAATAGCCAGCCACAGATAGAAAAAGTGGAACCTACAAGAAAGGGAACTAAAGAAGCGTGTCAGTTAATACAGGATATTGACAAAGAGCTGAGATTCTTACATTTCAACAAAACAGTTTCATGTCTAACTCTTCATTGAGACCAACAGGCTTTAAACTCTTTAGTGTGAAGATCCATTTATTTACTCTCTTTTTGGGGTAGAAGTCTGAGTCTGTCTCCACCTCTTTTAGATGGAGCAATCATTTCAAGAGTAACAAAATGAAGACCAATAGGATTAGAATCATGTTGTTCCAAAAAGTGTGCAACCCTGGGGAGTATCCAGTTTAGTAGTAGTAATGAAACATACATACTTCTGGATGCACACCTTTACCATAACATAGAGACATATAAACATAGAAGGTGACAGCAGATTCAATTCAATTCAATTCGATTTTATTTATAAAGCACCTTTCAAAATCAAGGCGCTGTACAGGCATTAAAATTAATAAAATCCAACATTTAAAAGTTATTTAAAAGTCAGCCACTAACTAACAAGGGTATGCTAATTCGAACAAATATGTTTTTAAGGCGACCTTGAAATTATCGACGGTTGGGCATTCTCTCAAACGGTGAGGTAGAGAATTCCACAGGGTAGGTGCCGAAAAAGCAAAGGCACGAGATCCTGATGACTTCAATCAACCCTTGAATTTAACTGCTGGCGGGACAGAGAGGATGGAGGGGTGTAGGGAATCAGGGAGATCTTTCAGGTAACCGGGTCCCTGACCATGTAGAGCTTTAAAGGTTAGTAAACCAACCTTAAAGGTGATCCACCACCATACAGGCAGCCAGTGCAGTTCACAAAGCACAGGCGTAATATGACTGGTTCTCGAAGTCCCAGTCAAAAGACTGGCTGCTGAGTTCTGCACTAGCTGAAGGCGGCGGATATCAACCCCAGGTAGCCCTAGGTAGAGGGAATTGCAGTAGTTGAGATGAGTAGTGACAAAAGCGTGGACCAATGTTGGAAGGTCACCCGGGGGAATCAGATGTTTCACCTGGGCGATATTCCTCAGATGGTAAAAAGAGGATTTGACAACAGCTGACACCTGAGATTTCAGGGTCAGATCATCATCAAAGATAACACCCAGATTCCGCACCTGTTCAGAGGTAGAGAGCGGTACACCACCAAGTAATAAACCTGATGGCTGTCCAGCTCCCACACCCATCTCCGGATGACCTGGATCCACCACCAATACCTCAGTCTTGTCCGGATTGAGTCTCAACCAGCTCGAACTCATCCAGAGTCTGATCTCATTGAGGCAGTTGTTAAGTACGGAGAGTGCATCACCCTGACTGGGGAGAAAAGACAGATGCAGCTGAGTATCATCTGCATAGCAGTGAAAACCCAGACTGTATCGCCTGATGATTTCTCCCAATGGCAGCATGTACACTGCAAACAACATGAGGGCTAAGATGGAGCCCTGTGGTACCCCACAAGACAGGGAGTGAGCGACAGAGGAATAAATTCCAGTGACAACTCTCTGAAACCTGCCTGTGAGGTAAGAATGAAACCATTCGAGGACTGTACCAGACAGCCCACAGAAGACCCGCAGGCGCTCCAATAGCACTCCATGGTCTACAGTGTCAAATGCAGCAGATAGATCGAGAAGGACCAGAATGGTACGCGCCTTTCGATCTCTGGCCATAAGGAGGTCGCTCAATACCCGGACAAGGGCAGTCTCTGTACTATGCCTTTTCCTGAAACCAGACTGGAGAGTATCATATACATTGTGAGATATAAGGTGATCATCCAATTGCAACGCAACTGTCTTTTCAATAACCTTACCAACAAATGGCAGGTTAGAGATAGGCCGGGAGTTAGCTTGACAATCTGGATCCAAGGAGGATTTTTTAAGGAGTGGTCGAACTACCGCCTCCTTAAGGGGATCAGGAAAAACCCCTCTCTCCAAAGATTTCCAGACAATGTCTACAAGGATTGGGTAGATGGCTTCTACACAACCTACCAAGAGCGGTGTAGGACCTGGATCCAAACTACAACTAGTTGGTCGCATTGTTTGGATGATCTTCACAATGTCCACAAATTCCGGCCGGTGAAAATCTAACCAGACAGACCTAGGACAAGCCACTTCTAGTCGACCACCGCACTCCCCCATAGGAGAGGTCGGGCCGATGCCGGACCTGATGTCAGCAACCTTATCGGCAACAAAAACGAGCAAACTCCTCGCATCTTAGCTGAGAAAACGCTTCTCTGGGTTGAAGACAGACTGGATTGCACAGTCTGTCCACAGTCCGGAAAAGCTGAGCTGGTTGATTTTGTGCAGCAGAAATCTCTCTGGACAGGAATTCTGCCTTCTTACGAGTGATTTCTGATTGATAGCTGTCATAATGTGTCATCAATCTAAGCCTGTCGGCATCAAGGCCCAATTTCCACCAGGCTCTCTCTCCAGCCTTCGGCCAACTCGCCTTAACTCCTTCAAGGAGCCATCAAACCACGGGCTCCTTGGACGGAGGGTGAGAGGCTGAACATGAACAGGAGCAATTTTGTCCAGAGCATCTCCCACAGCCTTATTATAGGCTAATACAAGATCATCTGAACTCATGCATTCACCCGACAAACTCGATAGATCCAGTACCGCCATTAGGTCATTGGAGTTAACACCCCTCAAAGGGCGGTACTGAACCTTCTCCATAGGGGCAGACCTATTAGAGAGGGCCCTGAAGCTGAACCTTATGGTGTAATGGTCAGACCAACTGACAGGTTCCACCCCCAGATCAGTGATCTCCATACCCATGAGAAAGATCAGATCCAATGAATGACCCCCTATATGGGTAGAGGAGGTAACAACCTGTGTCAGGCCCAGCATATTCATCAGCTGGAGGAGATTTTGACCAAAATGAGAGAGTTCATCATCTACCCAGGCATTGAAGTCACCCAGAAGTATCAGTCTGGAAAACCTCAGCACCAGGTTGACGATGAAGTCTGCTATCTCCTGCAGGAATACTCCGCCGTCACCTGGTGGACAGTAGATGAGGAGGATCCCACAGCCTGCACCCTCTCCAAGGATGTATTCAAAGGAACTGGTGTTTCCCCATGGCACATCCACAAGGCCCAGCTCAGATTTAAACATAATGGCCACACCCCCGCCCCTACGATCCAGCCTTGGACGGTGTATCACCGAGAACCCGGCTGGGACAGCCAAGGCCAGAATAGGGGTTTGTTTTCATCCAGCCAGGTCTCGGTGATGCAAGTCAGATCAGATGATCCAACAAGATCAGCAATAATAGCTGTCTTGTTCTTAATTGATCTGGCATTGCATAACACCGCCAAGGCAGGATGAGCTGTCGGGGAAGACCTGGGCACCTGTCCAATTATTTTGGAGCCTTTGGGTATGGGGACAAGACAAGAGTAACCTCTGTCCTGACCCCATTTTGCCCCAGAACGTCTCCTGGGCCCCAAAACCCCAATCCATCCTCCCCTTTCCTGTCCCCCACCAGGCCCGGCTCTCCATCTTCGTCTACACTTCCTCAAGATGCCCAACGCACAACACCTAAAATAGATGTCAGATGTTAATGGTGGGCATTCAAAAGGACATAATTCCTTGAGCCTAGTGGGGGAGTAATGCCCAACCATCTCTACGCCTGTCCAACACATTTTAATTAAACAAATCAAATATAAAACAAAAATAAACAAAAACCTATTACTAACAAAACTATAAATAAAACTCTCCACTCTCTCTCACAGAGGGGGAGCAAATAAAACAGACAATATAATAAAATATAAAATAAAACCCACCCTATCACAAATTAAACCCCGGCCCAAAAATAACCCAAATAACAGAAAACATAATAATAATAATAAAGTAATATCAAATTGTCCAAAATAACACAGTGTCAATGTAATCAGATGCTACTGGATACTAAACCCAAGCTAATAACTAAAAAAAAAAACGAAAATGTATAATTTAAATTCAATGCAGCACCTCTCACGTGCAGCAATCCAATAGATCATCAGAAAAATGTTGTAAATTCCCCAACACCATCTCTCACATGGTGGGGGGCCATTCATAAATGAGACCAAGCATTTAATCCAAAATTATAAAATAAATATACATCACAATCTCACCACCCCATGTCCAGGAGCAGGGAAGAACAAGGAGGTTAGTTCTCAAGCAGGTCCAAGCATAGGCAAAAGTTGAAATCAAATCCAAACAAGGGAAGGCAAAGTAATTAATCCAACAACCCAATTACATCGCAGGGGTCCAAATCGAATCCAGGGAGGCCAGGCAGCTCTTCAACACAATCTCTGGCAACTAATCTCGTATCACGGTCAAAACCGAGAGACTGTTATTTAGAAAGCAACCGCCACACGCCAGCCCATCCACTAATGGAAGCAGACACCCCAACCGGTCAACGACCAGTGGCTACAGATGCCTCAACAGTCAGCCCAACGGCTAAAACCCCAGCGGCTTAGAGAGGCCTCAGTCCCCCAGCTCCCTAGGAGAAACCGGTCAACTCCTGCCCTGGTCGAAGACCGAAACGGCGGCAGTCACTCCCATAGTGCTCAGATAGATCTTCAATCTAGTCTCCTCTAGACCGTATCTGGATGAATAAATCCTGATTAAGCCCGCTAATTAAAATGGGTATCCCTTGCTGCAAGGCAGATCCACGGCTTCCAGCACAGCTCCCAGATCTGAGCTCCTTCCCTTCTTATGTGATCTTTAAAATATCCAGGACGCCTCTAGCTTGGTGAGATTGTGAAAATCCAACAACACGAAACAAACGACAAACCAAAATTAATCCACAATTTGAATAAACAATCCTTAGTTCCAGTAGCAAACAGTAGCAAAAGTCGAGTATCCAAATATGATCAGTCCTTAGTTCCGATGAAGCGATAGCAAAGGTCAGGTATCCAGATTGCAAAAAGATACAAATAACAGTGCGGTTAACAATACGGTTAAAATTAAACCTAAAACATAACTTCACGCTAAACGCCTTGTGGCTCCACTGCCGGCACTCAGGGTGCCAAGCCGTCAGGGTGCCAAATCCGGGATTCGCCACCCCTTCTCATAGGTCCACCCCCCCCATACTTGGAATCCAAAGTTGGGGGAACACAGCCTTCCGCAAAAACAGTGGTCAGTGACATTGCCGACTGATGCCCTAATGGCTCGGCACCGTAATACTGGCGCGTTCGGAGGGTGGAACCATGTGGCCCACCTAGTCTGCCCTTTTTCCTACCTAATGCAATATCGCAGATCCTAGTTGATCTGTGGCTTACCCTCTCTTCCCTATTGTGAGAGTACTCTTACGTCTATCCCATGCATTCTTGAATTCCCCTACCATTTTTGGCCCCACCACCTCCTCCACAGGGAGGCTGTTCCAAGCATAGAAACATAGAATCTGATGGCAGATAAGGACCTCTTAGCCCACCTAGTCTGTCCATTTTCCCTACCTGTTTCATATATTGCAGATCCTAAATGATCTGCGGCTTACCTCTCTGTCCTATTGTTAGAGTTCCTTTATGTCTGTCCATTCCATAGATCCACCTAGAATGGCAGAAAAAGGGTAGATATTGTTGATGGGGGACCTGAATATGCCAGATGTTAGCTGGAGTACTCTGGCTGCAGCCACATCAAAAAGCAGGGTTATTCTTGATGACCTACAGTGGACCTCACTAGGGAGGGAGCAGACTTAGACCTGGTACTGCCAAATGGGGATGGAGAAAGGATCTCAGATTTAGAAGTGGGTAGCCATCTGGGAACAAGTGACCAAACAGTGTGGTTCACGATAAACACAGCCATAGAGTCGAGCCATACAAAAGCAAGAGTGTTGGACTTTAGGAGGGCTGACTTTGGGAAAATGGGAGAGTGCCTCAGAAAAGCACTAGCAAAGGGGCAAGAAGGAGGGGTGGAGGAACAATGGAGAAAAATCAAAACAGCCATCACAGAGGAAACAAGCCTTTGTGTGAAGCAAATAAACAAAGCAAAATGAAGGAAAAAAACCACTATGGTTCTCAAAAGAGGTGGCAAGGAATGTTAAGGAGAAAACGGTAGCATTCAGGAAGTATAAGAAAACACAGAAGGAGCAGGACAGAGAACTGTACCAGTTAAAGCAGAAGGAAGCGGGGAAGGCAGTCAGAATAGCAAAAGCCCAAACTGAGGAAAAGATAGCCAACTCAGTTAAGAAGGGGATAAAACATTTTATAGGTACATTAAGGAGCGAAGAAAGATGAAGGGAGGGAAAGTGAGGTTTAATAAAGGGAAGAGAGGATGGGAAAAGGATGACAGTGAAAAATCAGGGATACTGAATGAATACTCCTGCTCAGTATTCACAAAAGAAGAGGAGGGGGAGGTACCTAAATCAAAGAATAGAGGCATTCTAGATAGGGAGGTCGATACCAGTCCGTTCACAGAACAAAGGGTTCTGAAAGAACTCTTAAAACTGAAGGTGAACAAAGCAATGGGGCCTGATGGAATTCACCCAAGAATTGTAAAAAAACTAAGGGTATAACTAGTCACACCACTGACTACCCTTTTTAACAAATCATGGGAGGATGGTGTGGTACCAGAGGACTGGAGGAGGGCAGATGTGATTCCCCTTCAAAAAAAAGTGGGAGCAAGACAGAGGCAGGAAACTACAGACCTGTTAGTTGACCTCAATGGTAGGGAAAATCATGGAACCACTTCTAAAGGAAAGAATTGTTGAGTTCCTAGAAGCCAGTGGGGCACAGGACCCTAGGCAGCATGGATTCACAGCAGAAAGGTCATGTCAGATGAATCTAATAGATTTCTTTGACTGGGTGACCAATGTAGTAGACCAGGGAGAGGCTGTGGACATGGCCTACCTAGACTTTAGCAAGGCATTTGACACAGTCCTGCACAAAAGATTAATATACAAGTTAGCCAGCCTTGGAGTGGGTCCCAAAGTGGTAGCCTGTGTAAAAAATTGGCTGTACAACAGGATATAGAGGGTAATAGTTAACAGAGTTCACTCTGAAGAAAGGGGGGTTACTAGTGGTGTACCACAGGATTCAGTACTTGGACCAGTCCTCTTTAATGTCTTTATAAGTGACATTGCAGAGGGACTGGAAGGAAAAGTATGTCTTTTTGCAGATGACACAAAGATCTGCAACAGGTTTGATACAGAAGGTGGGGTGGAAAGGATGCAAAGGGACTTGCCAAGGTTGGAGGAATGGTCAAATGTTTGGCAACTGAGATTCAATGCAAAGAAGTGCTAAGTAATGCACCTGGGAAACAAAAACCCAGGGGAAGAGTATACAATGGGGGGTGAGATAATAACAACAACAACAATGAAAAGGGACCTTGGGATAGTCAAATCAGATGACCATAAGGTGGGCAAGCAATGTGAGAAGGCAGTAAGGAGGGCTAGTGGGATACTGGGATGCATAGGGAGAGGCATCACCAGTAGAAAACAGGAAGTTGTTATCCCTCTGTACAGACAGTTGGTGAGACCCCATCTGGAGTACTGTGTCCAGTTTTGGAGACCCCATCTCTGCAAGGACATAGACAGGATGGAGGCTGTCCAGAGGAGGGCAACTAAAATGGTGCAGGGTCTGCACCAGAAGACATATGAAGAGAGATTAAAGAAATTTAATATGTATACACTCGAGAAGAGGAGGGAGAGGGGGGACATGATAGAAACTTTCAAGTACATCAAGGGAATTAACAAAGTCCAAGAGGGTAGCATCTTTCAGAAAAAGAGATGTGCAAGAACAAGGGGGCACAGTTTGAAGATAGATGGGGACAGCTCAATGGTAATGTGAGGAAGTATTTTTTCACGAAGAGGTTTGAGGATACATGGAACAGCCTTCCAGAGGAGGTAGTGGAGTCAAAAACAGTCGGGGAATTCAAGAATGTATGGGACAGACATAAGGCAATTCTAGTGGGGGGTAGGAGGAAGTAGGCTATTGGTTAACTAGGATCTGCAGCCTATCCTTTAGGTAGGGAAATGGGCAGACTAAGTGGGCCAAGTGGTCCTTATCTGCCATCAAATTCTATGTTTCTATGTTTCTATGTTATTCCAGATAAGATCTCACTAATTATCTGTACAGTGGCATAACCACCTCCTTTTTTTGCTGGCGATACCTCTCTCTGTGCACTCTAGCATCCCACTGGCTCTCCCCATAGCCTTCTCACATTGTTTGGTTACATTTAGGTCATTAGATTTGATTACTCCCAGATCCCTTTCTTGATTGGTGTCCATCAGTATCTCTCCCTCCATCCTGTACTCCTCCCTTGGATTTCTGTGCTCCAAATGCAGGATTTTTCATTTCTTTGCATTGAATTTCACCTACCACACTCTCGACCACTCCTCAAGTATGTTAAGATCCTTTCTCATTCTTTCCACGCCCCGGAGTGTCGACCATGTTGCAGGTCTTAGTGTCATCTGCAAAGAGGCATACCTTCCTCTCCAGCCCCTCTGCAATGTTGCTTATGAAGACATTAAAGAGGACTGGCCACAGCACTGATCCCTGTGGCACCCTGCTGGTCACTCCTTCTCTGCAGATTGAACACCATTTACCACCACCCTCTGTGTCCTGTCACTCAACCAGTTTCTGACCCAGTTTACCACCTTGAGGACCACTCACAGGCTACCTAACTTTTTTATAAACCTCCTATGTGGGACAGTGTTGAAGGCCTTGCTGAAATCTAGGCAGGCCACATCCACCGCTGCTTCCTGAAACAGTGGGGGAATTCAAACATGCATGGGACAGACACAAGGCAATTATAGTTGGGGGTTGCAGGAAGTAGGCTGTTGGTTAACTAGAATCTGCAGCTTAACCAGTAGGTAGGGAAATGGGCAGACTGGGTGGGCCAAGTGGTCCTTATCTGCCATCAAAGTCTATGTTTCTATGTTTCTATGTTTCTACTTCCCTGGTCACCCAGTCAAAGAAATCTATCAGATTTGTTTGACAAGACCTTCGAGCTGTGAATCCATGCTGCCTTGGATCCTGTGCTATGCTGGATTCAAAAGATATCACAATCCTTTCCTTTACATTGACTCCATTAATTTCCCCACCACCAGGGTCAAGCTGACTAGCCTGTAGTTGCCAGTCTCCTTCCTTTTCCCACTTTTGTGGAGAGGGACTACATTCGCCCACCTCCAGTCCCCTGGAACCACCCCTGTCTCTATCAGTTTGCTGAATAGGGCTGTCAGTGATGCTGCCAGCATCTTTCTAAGTTCTTTTAATATTCTGGGATGTATCTCTTTCGGACCTATAGCCTTGTCCCCTTTAAGATTCTCAAGTTCTTTTGGGACTCTTTCTTCCTTAAATGGGCTGGTGTCCACCTCTCTCCAATTGGTGCTTCTATTGACCAACAGTGGTCCTTCTCTTTCCCCTTCTTCTGTAAATACTGAGCAAAAATATTTGTTTAGGATTGTTGCTTTTTCAGGTCCCCCTCTGCACACCTCCCTCCCTCCCTTTTTAACCTCACAATCCCACCCCTGGTCTTCTTTCTTTCACTAATGTACCTGCAAAAAGTTTTGTCTCCTTTCTTAATTGCCTGGGCTATTTTTTCCTCCATTTGCACCTTTGTGCTCCTGACTGCTTTCACCACCCCCTCTGCTTTTCCAGATACAGTCTCCTGTCTTCCTTCCTCTGTGTCTCCTTGTACCTCCTGAAAGCTAGCCTTTTCTCTCTTACTTTCCTAGCCACGTCCTTTGAGAACCATAGTGTTTTTTTTCCTTCTCTTTGTTTTGCTTAGTTGCCTAACACAAAGGCTTGTTGCCTCTGCTATGGCTCCCTTAAGGTTAGCCCATTGTTTCTCTACATTCCTCCCTTCTTCTTCTCCTGCCAGGGTTTCCTTGAGATATTCCCCTATTTTTGCAAAGTTGACCCATCTGAAATCCAGGACCCTTGCTTTTGTGTGGTTTGACTCCTCCACTGTTCTCACATTGAACAACACTGTACCATGATCACTGGTCCCCAGGTGGCTACCCACCATTACATCAGTGACTCTGTCCCCATTGGCGAGTGGCAGGTCCAATATTGCTCCTTCTCTGGTGGGTCCTCCCGCAAGCTGCTTGAGGCACACCCCCTGCAGAGCATCCAGGATGCCTCTGATCCTGGTCTCCTGGCTGTGGATGATGTCTCATGGTTGTGGCCACATATATTTTGCCACAAGGATATAATATGGCAACTGTAAATGTAGTTGAAAAGTTAATGACCTCAAGAATTTCAGGGGTATGTTACAGGGTAGGATGATTAAAGATTTTATACCATTTAACATATCTACAAATGCTACAATTATCATGCCAAAGAAAAAAACTTAAGCAGTGGGAGAAGTCAATGATGAGATCCTACATTAGTTTTTTATTAACTGTGTGCCAACCTATCTTGGAGGTTCTTACCCCGCTAAATGTGATTCTGGGTGCATCAACAATAGCAGGCATTCGGGTATTGTCACTATATAGTATGTAAGCAATAAAGCATGACAAGGAGTTTGTTTTGCTGGTATAACCACACGTCCACTGGTTTAGTAATGCACAAGCCCACAGGCCGAGTATCCTCAGCCCTGAAAGTGCTGTACAAATAATACAAACAGCACAACCAACATCCCAAAGTGTTTATTTATTTATTTTTTTAACTCTGTTTGTCTCCTGGACTACAGGTAAGGGATATATCAACCCCTTTCAGCACCCTGACCACCATCCTGGCATCCCCCACCTGGCCTCACAGCTGGGTGGCCTGTTGCTTTCCCCCTATGGCGGGGCTCCCCTGAGGGGATGAGGGACAAACAAAATCCACCGGAGGCCCCAGCTGAGGCTTACACCTGGGGCATCATTCGGGAGGTGATCCAGGGGCATTATGGAGTGCCATGACCAGGTTTTTTTTTTTGCTTGGTTCCCCAGGAGACGCGGACATGCAATGACATCAATGAGGGACAGGTGCACTCCTGCACCCATCCCACAGATGTCCACCAATGTCTCTGCAGTGCCAAGCAGTCCCAGCTGCTAGACATCTGGTCTCCACTGGGTAACACTAGCATGCCAGGAAACCACAACCCCCCCCGGGGGTGGACAGCTGTCCATGGGACACTCATCCAACCTTCCTGGCTGTCCCTCTGATGCCAGTGCTTGCTTCCAAACACAGATCCTCCGCGATGCAGGAAGTAGCGCTACTGCTGTGCCAGCAGGCCAGCATCCAGAGTGTTTTATTGCACTTATAAAATGGAAACTTTGAAAATATTAGCTCTCTAAAAGTTTTAAAAGCCATAAAAATACAATAAAATAAAATGCATGGGTAAGGGCTTTTGTGTATGAAATTCAAGCAATTCCTAATGTTGTTGTACTATGATAGTGATGTCAAGAGGTTGTTGTACCCTCTTGAGTACGTCACTATAATGGCACAACCACATTGAACATTGGCTCACACTGCTGCTGTCTCTGAATGAAACACTGTTGTTCAAACATGGCACTCTAAAACAAATTGAGAGGAAAATGGTGGTGCTGGTCACTGAGCGGGAGTCCATTACACGTACATGAACAAATGAACAAGCCTATGTGGTACTAACCTGTACCAACTCATTGCGTTTACTGTTTTTTTTCTTTAAAAAAAAACAGTGGCAGTTATTTTCTGCCAAGAAGGAGATTTGGAACAGATGGTTTCGGACAACGAAGAGAGAGGGGTAAGTTGATATGCCGATGATGCACAGTAACAGCCTGCTACTGCTTACTACATATTGCTCAAGAAATGCTCCGGTGTTGATCACTGATAACCCACACACTGTAAAAGACAATGGATGGGCAACAGTGAACAACCACGCAGAGTTCCCACTTCTCAAGGTTGTCATGACAACCATAGACCTCTCAAGCTTCATTCTTGAGGTCTACTTGGTTGTTATCACAACCTCTCAAAGTGAACAGAGTTGTTATCCACTGTTGTCCATCTATTATCCTCTGTATTGCTAAAAATGTAAAATAGTCCTTCCACAGATGTTTTTTTACCTGTCTGTTATCTGTCTTTCTATACATTCAGTGCACTGTGTGATTATTTGCCATGGAATACAAGAATTCAAAACTCTGCATTTTTCCAGTAATAGAATGCCCCCCCCCCCCAAACACATGGACACATCGAATAGTAACATGGAATACATGAATTCAAAATTCTTCAACATTCACTGGACTACATAGACAAACAAATTCACTGGCCATGGAGCCAGAACCTCCATTTCATCTGTTACAGAGTAAGAAGCAGGGAGTTCTGTGGCAAACTGGAAAGGACAGGAGCAGGAGTTTTCATTGTCATCCAAGAAATACCAGCAGTGGAAATGCTGAATAGCACTTGATTTTTTAAATGTGTGTATGCCTATAAGGAGGGGCTTTTAAGTGTAAATAACATTGAATTATTAAATTTTTTTTGTTTAATCTAATGGACTTTATTGGGGTCTAGTTGAAGTTTTTTATATAGGAGTAAAGGTGGCAGTCATCTTCGTGATGGAAATTCGGAATGACTGAAGAGGCTCATGAATCCTGCATGTGAGTTGCTCAAATTCCAAATCCCATTGCCTGAACTTGATCAAACCTGTGCAGTTGTAGACAATTAAGATATGGGTCTCAGAATGTGTTTAACCAATCAGAAAGCAGGAAATTTCCAATCCATTTTATAATGGCCTGTATTTTCTGACTGCATTGCCAATTTTTTATTTATTTAAAATTGGGTGACCGGGAAAAACGCACTGAGCCGAGGCTCGTTTCCAGGTGTAACCCGGGTACAGGGTATACAGAACAAAATTGGTTACAAAAAGTACAAAATGTAGAATAAAACAAACATGTAAGGATAATTCATTTCAGTTTGGTTATAAGTCATATATACAATGGCAAAACAAGAAAAAAGGATCACATGTCAAAGCAATAACAGAGATAGCAATTGAAAAAGTGAATAGCAGAGGTGAGTGTCGGGGTTTAAGATGAGGGTAGGAACAACAGTAGCTGAGTAATAGTCAGAGGAGATACTTAAGTGCAGTAGTGGAAGGGGTGAAGGTGGGCTGGGGGGGGGGGAGAAGTACCAGAGAAGAGGGAATGCTAACAGGAGGAGAACTAGTGCAAGTCGGAGGACCAAGCACAAGGGAGAATGAAAGAGTGGGAGTAATTTGTCAGGATGGGGAAGAGGTAGCTGAGCTAAAATGAAAGCAAAGTAGAGCAAAAAGAGCGGCAAACATACAAATGTAGAATCTAATGGCAGATAAGGACCGCTTGGCCCACCTAGTCTACCCATTTCCCTATGTAACAGATAAGTTGCAGTTCCTAGTTAACCAACAGCCTACTTCCTCCAACCCCTGCACTATACTTGCCTTATGTTTGTCCCATGCACTCTTGAATTCCTCCACTGTTTTTGACTCCATGACCTCCTCAGGAAGGCTGTTCCATGCATCTACAACCCTCTCTTTGAAGAAAAAAAAATCACATTACCTCTGAGCCGTCCCCCCCCCCTCTATATTCAAATTGTGCCTCCTTGTTCTTGCACATCTCTTTTTCTGAAAGATGCTACCCTCTTGGATTTTGTTGATTCCCTTGAGGTATTTGAAAGTTTCTATCATGTCCCCCCTCTCCCTTCTTTCCTCAAGGCTATGCATCTTCAGCTCCTTTAGTCATTCTTCATATGTACTCTGGTGCAGACTCTGCACCATTTTGGTAGCCCTCCTCTGGACAGCCTCCACCCTGTCTATGTCTTTGCAGAGATGGGGTCTCCAGAACTGTACATAGTACTCCAGATGTGGTCTTACCAACTGTCTGTACAGAGGGCCAACAACTTCATGTTTTCTACTGGTGATGCCTCTCCCTATACATCCCAGTATCCCTCAGCCCTCCTTACTGCCTTCTCACATTGTTGGCCACCTTTAGGTCATCTGATATGACTACCCCCAGGTCCCTTTCCATATTTGTTGTCAGTATCTCACCCCCCATTGTGTACTCTTGCCCTGAGTTTTTGTTTCCCAGGTGCATTACTTTGCACTTTTTTGTGCTGAATCTAAGCTGCCATACATTTGACCATTCCTCCAACCTTGCCAAGTCCCTTTTTATCCTTTCCATCCCAACTTGCATATCAACCCTGCTGCAGATCTTTGTGTCATCTGCAAAGAGACATACTTTTCCTTCCAGTTCCTCTGTAATGTCACTTACAAAGACATTAAAAAGGACCAGCCCCTGTACTGAACCCTGCAGTACCCCATTCCTAACCCCCTTTCTTCACTGTGGACTCTATTTTCTCTTACCCTCTGTGTCCTGTTGTTGAGCCAGTGTTTTACCCAGGCTACCACCTTGGGACCCACTCCCAGGCTGGCTAATCTGTTTATTGATCTTTTGTGCAGGACTGTGTCAAATGCCTTGCTAAAGCCTGGGTAGGCCATGTCCACAGCCACTTCCTGGTCTACTACTTTGGTTACCCTGTCAAAGAATTCAATTAGATTTATCTGACATGACCTTCCTGCTGTGACTCCATGCTGCCTTGGGTCATGTGCCCCACTGGCCTCTAGGTACTCAACAGTTCTTTCCTTCAGAAGTGATTCCATCATTTTACCTACCACTGAGGTGAAACTGACAGGTCTGTAGTTTCCTGCCTCTGTCTTGCTCCCTCTTTTATGAAGGGAAATCACATTCACTCTCCTCCAGTCCTCAGGTACCACACCATCCTCCCATGATTTATTAAAAAAGGTAGTCAGTGGTGTTACTAGTTCTTCCCTTAGTTCTTTTAGAATTCTGGGGTGAATCCCATCAGGCCCTGTTGCTTTATCCACCTTCAGTTTTAAGAGTTCTTTCAGAACCCTTTCTTCTGTGAAAGGACTAATATCAACCCCCCTTTCCAGAGTGCTTCAATTGACTGGATTAGGTATCTCCCCTGCTCTTCCACTGTGAATACTGAGTAGAAGTATTTGTTCAGTATCACTGCTTTTTCACTGTCACTCTCTGCCCAACCACCTTCCTCTTTATTCAGCTTCAGTATCCCTGCCTTAGTCTTTCTTTGCTCCCCAATGTACCTATAAAAGATTTTATCCCCCTTCTTAACTGAGCTGGCTATCTTTTCCGCAGTTTGGGCCTTTACTATTCTGACTGCCTTCCCCGCTTCCTTCTGCTTTAACTGGTACAGTTCTCTGTCCTGTTCCTTCTGTGTTTCCTTATACTTCCTGAATGGTATCTTTTTCTCCCTAACCTTCCCCGCCACTTCTTTTGAGAGCCATAGTGTTTTTTTCTTTCGTTTTGATTTGTTCATTTGCTTCACACAAAGGCTTGTTGCCTCTGTGATGGTGGTTTTGATGTTTCCCCATTGTTGCTCCACCCCACCTTCTTGCCTGTTTGCTAGTGCTTTCTGAGACACTCTCCCATTTTGACAAAATCAACCTCCCTGAAATCCAGTTCCTTCACTTTTGTATGGCTTGACTCTACAGCTAAGTTTATCATGAATCACACTGTTTGGTGGTCGCTTGTTCCCAGATGTCTACCCACTTCAAGATCAGAGATCCTCTCTCCGTCCCCATTTGAGAGTACCAGGTCTAAGATTGCTCCCTCCCAATTGGGTTCCAAACTAGCTGTCTGAGGCATGCCTCCTGTAGGGCATCGAGAATGGCCCTGCTCTTGGATGTGGCTGCAGCAAAGGTGCTCTAGTTAACATCTGGCATATTCAGGGCCCCCTTCAGCAATATTTCCCCTTTCTCTGCCATCCTAAGGATGCCTTCTATCATTTCCTTGTCCATTTCCTCCCCCTGAGACGGGGGTTCTGTATACAACCCCTGTGTGGATTGTGGTGCCATTTCCAGTCTCCAGGGTGACCCACAGGGCCACCTCTCCTCCCTCTTTACCCTTTAGTTCTGTTGCTTTGATCCCTTCCCTTACATAGAGAGCTACTCCTCCTCCTCTTCTTCCCTCCCTGTCACTCCTGTAGATTGTGTCCCTGGTATGTTGACATCCCAGTCATTGTTTTCTGTGTACCATGTTTCTGTGACTGCCATGATATCCAGACATCCCTCTTCCATCAAGGCCACCATTTCGGGGAGCTTTTTACCTAGACTACGGGCATTGGTACTCATTACCCTCCATTTTTTTATGGTTTTACTTCTTTGTGCCCCATCCCTGTCCTTACTGCCTTTGTCTTTTTCTCCATTTACCCCTGCCCTTCTCCCTATCGACTGCTCTATCTTTGTGTTTACCTCCCTAACTACCCTGATTTTTGGGGGAGGGCTAGGATTTCCCTTCTCCTTTTCATTGCCCCCCCCCCTTGGCTAGTTTAAATGCATGCAATTAAGCATTTAAGCCTATCACCTAGGAACCTGATTCCCCTTCTGGATAGATGCAGACCATCGTGCCAGTATAGGCCTGCATCCCTCCAGGTGGAGCCTCAGTACCTAATGAAGCCAAATCCCTGAGCTCTGCACCAGTTTTTCAACCAGTTATTGAATCCCATGGTGTGGAGTACCCTAGCCTCATCCATGCCATAGACAGGTAGCACTTCCGAGAAAGTTACCATGTGTGCTACTTGTCTAAGGCCCCTCCCCAACTCCACAAACTCCTGTTGCACTGCTCTGATCCCATTCTCAGCCAGGTAATTTGTCCCTAGCTGGATAATGACATCCAGCTCACTCCCCCTTGCAACTGCTCCTATGATCCTGAGGATTTGTTTCCTGTCACTCCAAGCCATGGTGCCGGGCAAGCACCATACCTCCCTTTCCCCTCCTTCCCCCAGTTCTAACCCCCTAACAATTGAGTCCCCCACCAGGAGTTTTTTCCTTCCCCTGTGCAGTCCTGTGCCACCCTCCTGTGGGTCTCCATTGTGGAGGTTCCCAGCATCCTCCTTGGTCTCCGCTGCGGGTGCCTCCATAGAGTAACCATGCTCCACCAGAGTGGAAAATGAATTGTGGAGAGGCACAACTGGAGGAATGCACCTCTGCTCCACCACCCTCACTCTCCCTGAGCCCACCGTGGTCCAACCACTCCTCTTTCTTGGCAATCTCTGAGTTAGTGGCAGTAGCCTGGGTGGTCCCTGGGTGGGGGAGCAGGTTTCCCAAATCCTTGTCAGATCAGCATGGAGACAAACAACCTCTTCCTGCAGAACAGAGAGTTGCCTGCAAATAGGGCAGCAATGCAGTCTCTAGAATGTCTCCCAGAAGACTGCTGCTCTACAACCAGTGTATTGCACCGCTCCCCACATGTCTGTGTCCCTTCCTGTTACAGATGCTGTTCTTTTTTTTTTCTTGTTTTAGTGGTGGTAGCAGGTGGTGGCAAGAGTCCTAAGGAAAGAAATTGTTCAGTGTGGCCTGTAAGGTAACACAGAGAAAACAGGAACATTAGGGTGGAACGGAGTGGGGACAGTGGGAGCAAGGCTGGAAGGGGACAAGTCTGAGAAGCCTTTTGAAAGAGAGGAGGGAGGGGGATAGATGAAGGTCAGTGACTAGATTATTCCAGAGAGAGGGGAAACAAAAGGAGAAGGCAGCTAGACCAGAAGCAGAGTGGGGGTGGGGAAGAGAGAAGGTTTGAGAGTCTCTGTGACTAACGGAGTAGTTGGAGGTGGCTACCTTGGAGAGGTCGGAGGAGAGATAGGAGGGGAGAGTAACAAACCAGAATTTAGCAGTGAAGGATGTACAGTGAACCAGTCTCCTGTGGAACAGAGGAGCAAGTAATAGGGCAGAGCAAAGGAGACAGTGGTGGGTAAGAGGAGAGGATGTTGTGGCAAAGTGGCAGAAGGAGTTTAACAGAATATTGAATTTGCCTAATGAGGCATGAGAAGCCATGCCATAGACTATATCAGCATAGTCAAAAGTGGGTAATATCATCTTAGTGACAAGCTCACGACACATGGAGAGGGAAAGGCAGTTTTTGTGTCAGTAGAGGGCACCAAGTTAAGGGCGAAGACTGGTGCAGATGACATCAATGTGGGTGGAGAAGTTCAAGTGGGAGTCCAGCCAGACCCCTAAATATTTGAAAGCTGAGATGGTTTCAAGGCAAGAACCATCCAAGGTAGCGAAGCTTGAAGGGTGCTGATGAGTGGCCAGTTTCTTTCTGGAGCCAAAAGTCATGGCCACTGTTTTTTTTTTACATTAAAC
Source organism: Neoceratodus forsteri (assembly GCA_016271365.2). Lineage (NCBI taxonomy): Eukaryota > Metazoa > Chordata > Ceratodontiformes > Ceratodontidae > Neoceratodus > Neoceratodus forsteri. Next base: position 870,812,422 of record CM028130.1, read on the forward strand.
TTGAACCAGGATTGGACTCTATTGAAATTTTCCTGGAGGGGAGCCTGCACGCTGTTGACTGAGGGACCAGAGAGGAAAAGAATGGTATCATCGGCATACATGTGTATTTTAGCGGATCTGCAGGCTGAGGGGAGGTTATTGATAAATACAGAGAAAAGGATAGGGCCAAGTATGGAGCCTTGGTGGACACTGGAGAGGATTGGTAGTGGGGGTGATAGAACATTGCCTATTTGAACTGACTGTACCCTTTCATGAAGATAAGAATGGAACCAATTTACCTCTGAAACAGCGAGACAAACAGAGCTGAGAGTTTGTAGCAAGAAGGGATGGGAGACTGAATCAAAAGCTTTCGCCAGGTTGATGAAGATGGCGGCAGTAATCTGACTCTTGTCCATTGCAGAGAGGATTGAATCAGACACATGCAGAAGAGAAGATATGGTTGAGTGATGCTTCCGGAAGTCAGACTGTACTGGAGAGAGAGTGTTAGAACTAGCAAGGTAGTCAGACAGCCTAGAGTGGATGAGAGATTCTTGTAGTTTGGCTAGGGAGGGAAGGAAGGAGGGAGATAGGCCTATAATTACCTGGGGTGGAGGAGTTCCCTCCTTTATGGACAGGAAGGACGTTAGCTGATTTCCAGGCCTTGGAGCAAGAGGAGAGAGAGAGGTTTAGGATGTGTGAGTGGGGCTGCAATGGGAAAAGCATAGATGTGGAGAAGCTTGGGGTGGAGACCGTCAGGGCTGGACTTAGAGGAGTTTAGGGCAAGGAGGGCAGAGTAGACCTCAAGAGTAGTGAATGGAGTGGAATGATAAGTGGGGGGGTTTGCCAGGTGAGGTCACTTGGGTCAGTGGGGGAGAGGAAGAAGAGGGGGGTCCGGGATCAGGGGGAGTGAGGGCAAAAAACTTGTTGAAAATATTGGCGACTGAAACAGGGTCAGAAACACGTGCCCCATCGACAAGTAGAATTGGTGAGAAAAGTTGGGTAGGAGGTTCTAGGAGGGAGTGGGGAACCTTCCAGAATGTTGCAGGAGTGTATTGATCTTGCTGCAGGTGACTCCTGAAGTAGTTAGCCTTGGAGAGATAGATTGCCTTAGTGTAGTTGTTCCTGAGGGCTTTGTACGCTTGAAAGTCTGCCTGACGAAGAGTGTCCTTATAGTGTCACCAGGCTTTATCCCTAGCTCTGCATTTGGCCAGTAGCTTGGCAGTGATCCAGGGGTGGTGGATTTGCTTCACTTTGACTCTTTTTAGAGGAGCATGGAGATTCCAGATGCACTAGAAGAGGTTGGAGAAAAGAGATAGGGCAGAGTCAATGTCACATGCAGAGTAGATGGGGAGCCAGCCGGCCTCATATAGGCCCTGTTGAAGGGCAGTGATAGCTAGATTGCATAGGGAGCGGGGCCAAATGTACTTGTGGGCAACACGGGGGGAGTGAATCTTCCTAATACAGTAACTGATGCAGTGATCACTGATGGCATCAGGTAGTATTCCAGATGCTGTGATATGATGGGGGTGAGAGGATAAAACCTAGTCAAGCAGTGTGTGGTTCTGAGAGCGGGGATTTAGGTGAGTGGGATCTTGGATATGCTGAGTGAGGTTTAGAGCTTCTATTCTGAGGATGGTGGACCTTGAGGAGGGAGACAGCCAGTCGAGGTTCAAATCCCCAAGTAACAGTAGCTCCCCATTAGATGTGAGGGAGGAGATGGAGGAGATGATGGATACTAAAGCATCAGGGGATGTTTTAGGTGGGGCATAGAGAGCACCAATATAGAGTGGGGCAGAGGAGGGGATGGGTAGTTGTGCTAAGATTATTTCGTGGGAGGAGGTTCTGGCCTCCTTGAAGATGACAGAGCAGGAGATAGATTGTCCAATGTACAGGATGATGACACCACCACACTTCCCTCTGTCTTGATGAAATTAATTGGAATCAGGTAAACAAATAGCCGGATCAGGTATTTTAACAAATAGCCAGGTTTCAGTTATGCACAGGATGTCTGGCGGGGGTGTTGTGAAACCCATTCTTTGAGCAGGTCAATTTCGGGGAGGAGGCTGAGTGCATTTAGGTGAAAGGTCTTAAGTCCATTAGGCAGGGAAGAAATGTTTGCATTGGAGACTGCGGGGGTAGAGGCCAAGGTAGTGGGGCTGGACATCAGGCCAGAATTGAGATGAACATCACTGGAGAGTATCAGTAGAGTTAAAAATAGGGGGAAATGAGGAGAGTACCTTGACTTTCTGTGAGTGTGACAGGAAGATCCAGGAATAGGGGATGTGACGTGATACAAAGCTTCCAGGTTGAGAAGAGTGGATGGTAGTAACCCAGAGTGAATAAAAGGAGAGGGGTAAGGGGGGGTCTGAGGTAGGCGGCAATGAGGGAAGGGCCGAAGATTAGGGGAGAGAGAAGGGTGCAAGGAAGTGGGGGGAGGACAGGGAAGAGAGATTGGGAGGGCAGGGGGTGGAAGGGTGAACAAGGGGGGAGTCATGGAAGGGGAACCAGGATAGAGAGAGAGCAGCACCAGGCAAATAGTTAAAGACATGGCAGAGAGTGAGGAACAGATGATCAGGTATAACTGTACAGAGAGACCAGAAAGAGTTAGGCCAGTACAGTATAGGACTACAAAAAGAAAAACAAAGAGGCAGCCTCAGAATAGTAGAGGATTTATGCTTTGAAACTAAACAAATGCTTTGTGACTAGTCAAACACCACACAGCAAGTAGAGGAGATTAAGCATTGCAGATTATGAGACACTATGAGCTCAGTAGTAGAATGGGAACTTGTGAACTATGTTGGCTGCTGGAGGAAAAGGGGTGAGGTCTGGCTGAGCCAAGACTATTTAAAGAGTGTCAGGGGCAGGGGTGGGCAGGCAGGAGAAAATGTAAGCTCCAAAATCAAGCTCAGAAACGGAGCTGCAGGCAGGGCAAGAGCTCTGAGAAAGCAACAGTCCAGAGTCTGTGCTGAGTGGGTCGATCAATCAGCTGCTGGGCACATAGGCTTGAAAGCTAGCAAAATTACCTGAGCTGGAGCTTTGGGCAGTAGCAGCAGTGCCGTGGGAAGGGGAGCCTGCTCAGGGCTGAAAAACTGTGTCTGAGCTGGAGCTTTGGGAAGCAGCGGCAGTGCTACAGGAGGAGAGCCTGCTCAGGGCTGGAAATCTGTCTGGGCAATCTGCGCCAAGATGCTGTTCTGTTCAGTTAGTGGATGCGACTGACCTGTCATTGTTGTTACATTTCACTTTAGGTGTGAGAAGACTGACTCTGTTTAGTCTGCTTCCTCTATTCAGTGCTTGCAAGCCCAAAGAGCACATCCAAGGACCTTGATAAACTTTAGCCCTTATAGCCAATTCATCATGATCTGGTGCAACTGTACCAATATCAAGGACTTTGGTAATCAAGGAGCAGATCCCAGAACATTTTTTTGGGGGGGGAGGGGAGTGTGGGTATCTTTCACATATTGCTGATGAAGTATTGAATAAAGGGAACTCAATAGGGCCAATCTCTTCACACCTAAACAGAAATGTAATAAAAATAATGGTCCAGTCATGTTCATTACTGAACTTAGCAGCATCTTAGGGCAAACCTGCAGTGTAGTCAGAAAATACTGGTAAATACTACATAATGACAGTACTCTGGCACCTTCTGTTGGAGAGTCACCCTGTCGTTGGTTGTCATGCTTATATGACACTTAGCTGACTTATGTAATCAAGAACCTCTTTTAGAACCATGGAATGACAACAAAATGTGAGCAAAAAGTAGAAAAACCATAAATGACAGGCAGGCTTTTGGGGGCAGCTTTTTTTTGACGAGAGGATACACAGGATTCTTTGCCTGTGTACACCAACAGGCCTGCTGGGGGTCCTTACTGACTCCTAATATGGATTATTTCCCCAGACAACTAGTTGCTAAGGCATAGCTTATTTCTTGAGCACAGTCGTGGCAACTGTGGAGGGAGAAAACAGACAGATTTTCTGATAGTGGTTAGATCAGTTTGTGAACAGGAGTAAATGGCAACCACATGACCAATGGATTTATCCAGCATGTTGCTATTTTGCTGGTTATGGTTGCATTATAGCTGTACTTTATAGACCAGCTATAAAGAGGCTATAGACTACTATATTACAACAATAACTTTAGCAATTTCTAGTTTTTTTTATTTTCTCCTGTTATTGGCCTACTAAATATTTCAGATATTGCAGTACTTATATAACCGTATCTTTCAAAAAGTATCTGACTATCCCCAACTGACCTCACAATTGCTGTTTGTGACATCACATGTCTGTCATGGTAAGCACTGTGCGGCCAAGAACCAAAGCATGTTGAGATCAGTTGGGGCTAGTCAGGCTACCAAGCATGTGTGATGCTGCTACTGCGGAGGTGATGAGTACCAAAGTTCGAATGAGTATGTGTGGATGGAATTTACCCAACAAGGAGGGGTCGTCCTATGAGTTTGATGCCTGCTGGGCTTTATTCAATAACAAGGGTAGGATGACACAGTCACAGAAGGGATAATATAAAACTCATAAGCAGACAACTTTTCACAAAACACTACTTTGCATCTACTAAATCTTTATGAAATTAGGTTACAAAGCCAGGTGACTAAATCAGGTTACTAAATCAGGATCCCGTAAAATTTCTGAAGTGCACCTCGGCCTAGTGCCACTATACTCTATGTTTACCCTTAGTGTTCCATGTGGTGCCATGGTACAATAACTACCCCTTGGAAGACCTTATGACCACTGGCTTGGGTCAGTTACATCAATATACATTCAAAGACACACCAGAGTCCAATTGCAGCTGAAGTCTTCGTGCACACCATCTAGTAGACTTGGTAGCTACAGAAAGATGAAGATAAAAGGAATTTCCTGTGACACTAAGATTATTGTCCCAGTATGGACCTAGCTAAGGCCACTGATGTGGTAAAAGGATTTTTAGACAGACCATGTGTTTCTCGGCATAAAACCCACTCTCTTGAAGGCTGCCAGCATAAAAGAACAAGTGGAACAGGTTCCTGGAATGAGCCCACCGGAGACGATTAGAATCAAACTAGCTATAGAAGGTTCCCCAGCCAAAACCCACTTTGGGGCCACCAAGAATGTGAAGGAACAATGAAGATTCTTTGGTGAGGAACCCACTAGAGGATTACCAAGGACTGGACAATGCTGCAGAAATTCCGAGGCAACCAGGAACCAGAACAATTCAAGGTGAAGATGGATGATCCTGAAGTGTCAACACAGGAAACTGGAACAAAACAATAAAACAGCAGACACAACATTCACTGGGCTTCAACGGACTCGCCTTGCAGTGAACAACCAGGGGACACAGACAAGGTTCTTCTAGGATGAGCACACTCTTCGGAGGGCAGCTAGCTTCAGGACATTTGAATCAGGAACCACGAAATGATAATGAAATGGCAGAAGCAACGCACACTGGGTTTCGGCGTACTCAACTTCGAACAGAGGAAAACAAGAAACGGCAGGTGCAACTTGCACGGGGATTTGACGTATTCAACTTTGGCAGATGACAGGAATGTTGTCGAAGTTCTTCTGGGGAAGAAAGATGTTGAAGGATGTCCTCCTCTGGATAGAAATTGACTCAGTAGAGGTAGAATGACAGACAACACCGTAGAGTGGTATTGTGGCAGAAGATTGAGTCAATACACATAAGTTGGCAATAATAAAGCTGGCAGATACACTTCCACACTGTACCAAGGTAATTGTTCATTGCTGGGGCAATTTGCCAGAAATAGGGGCAAATAACCAGAATCAGGGACAACTGTTCATTGCAGGGCAATTTGCCAGGAACAAGGGCAAATTACCAGAATCTGGGGCAATTGTTCATTACAGTGGCAATTTGCCAGGAACAGGGGCAAATTACCTGAATCCAGGGCAATTATTCATTGCCAGGGCAATTTGCCAGGAACTGGAGCAAATTACCAGAATCAGGGGCAATTGCTCATTGCTGGAGCAATTGCCATGAACAGGGGCAAATTACCAGAATCCGGGGCAATAGTTTGTTGCAGGGGCAATCTGCCATGAACAGGGGCAAATTACCAGAATCCGGGGCAATAGTTTGTTTCAGGGGCAATTTGCCAGGAACAGGGGAAAATTACCAGGCTCTGGGGTATTTATTCATTGCAGGGGCAAATAACCAGTGTCCTAGAAACAACACAGTATTGGCGCTTTGCAATAAACACAACAGTTCAGATACTAGTAAACAATACACATTGTCATCAACTGACAGTCACCAGATGGCACATTTCCTTTTCCTTACTGGCCCTTTTAAAAGTACTGTACTTGTGGGTCCCTCTAAGCGCTGGGTCTATGGTGCCCTTAGAAGCCTGAGCCTGTAATACTCTGGGCCCTTCTTATACCAGGACCTGGCTTGCTACCCCTGAAAACCCTGAGGGAGATTCCCTTCTTTCCCCTGGGCCTTCCTTGCCCTTATAATTGCTGGGCCCCTTTATATCTAGGGTCTTGAATGTTGTTCCCTAAAGGCTACCAGACCTATGCTGCTGGGCCCTCTCCTCAGCGTGGGACTTGCCTGATGGGCTCCTTTATACTATGGGCCTGTCTTGCTGGGCCCCTTTACTCACTGTGGGGCCTGGAATTGACCTTTTTAGCCTTGGGCCTAGTTTTGCCCCTTTAAATCCTTAGGCCTGACCAAGGCCTTGCTGTCAGTTATCTGGGTCACCCCACCTTTACTCCGCTTCCTCCCTTATGAATGTTTATAACTTCCCCTGAAGGTCTGTCTTTCTGGGCCCCTCCCCGTGGGCATCACCATGCCCTGAATATTAAATTATTTCAATTAACAGCCTGGTCTCCAAGCCCACCCTCCCCTAGTGCTCCCAGCACTAAAACAATTAAAAGTTTTTTTTTTTATGTTCAGGCAGCCAGCATTATTTTCCATGCTGCTGCTGACTCACCGCTCCGGCCTGGGGTGAAGGTCCAGCAGAGGGAGGTGGGAGGTCTTCTTGGCAGAGGGAGAGGGAGCCACCGCAGGAGCAACAGGCAATGAGGCAGATGGCGGGGGCCTTGGGAGGGCCAACCACCTCTTCCTCAGTCGTGACATGACTGTGGTAATGCTGCCGATGAGAGACTGGAATGCGGGAGTGGAGAGGCGTAAATAAAATAACAAAACGGGCCAAATAAAGCCCACACCAGACAAAGAGGAGCAGGGTCTTTTTCTGAGGACTGCCGCACAAGTCAACACTAAACAGGACTGGACTAATAGCAGCAGTCTTCTTCACTGGTGGAGCAGGAGCTGAGGTGCCCAAACAACCCAGAAAATGGCTTCCACCCCTCAGGTAAACCCTTTTCTTCCCTCTTTGGTTTCTGGTGTCCTCCTCCTCCTCTCAATACCAGCCCGATCTCTCAGAAAAAATGGTTGCCCTTTCAAAACAGACGCTAGGTGTTCTCATTCTCAAACCTTGATCCTGTTGTACTGTCAATGGGGGATTTTTGAACTGAGCACCACATGACGGCCAGGGACAGCAGTCCCAGTGTGTGGGTGCCCATTCTCATGCTGCCTGCTCTGGGGGAATTAGAATATCGCAGAGCAGGCAGCAGCAGGGAGAGAAAAACTTGTATTTTTTTATTTAAAAAGACTGCCCTGCCTAGCGCTTATGGTAGGTGAAACACACTGCAAGGGGCCCCAGGACCTATCTAATTACTGCCCCACAACACAATGGGGACCTGGGGCACTTTATTTAATTAATTAAAAAGAACTATGTCTGTGGTGCCCCCATACTTTGGGGCACTACACATGTGCTATAAACCCTACAAAGGAAAACTGAAAATAAAAAAATGCATTCCCTAGTGAATTGTAATGGATGAAACATTATGTCTATGAAGGACATGCAGAAGCATAGAGCTGCTCTTCAAACCCACTACCAATGCACAGAGACATCAGGTTCCTTCTAAAAGCTACCATGTGCAATCTGATTTCTTCACTGTAGTTTAAATGAATAAAGAAAACAGGAAAAAGGCTGCACTTAGATAATCAGGCATAACATAATGTCCAAAAAGGTAGTCTGCCTAAGCTCTAATTGATCCACGGAGCTTTTGTATTTGAAATACTATATGATCTAGACAAGCCAGACTGACTAAAACTATTAATCCATAGTCGACATCTATACCAAAACCAGTAGGCTAATTTCCTGCTCTGTAAAACAATCCTTCTGGCCACTACAAATGTACATAATTTCTATAATTAAAGAGATTTATTAAAATGTGTGAGATTGAAAGGTTATTTTCAAATTCATGCAGAGTTGGGGGAGGGGAGTAGGATGGAGTCTACTAAAAGTTTTACATTTTTAAACTCAATGACTGCACAGTCCATCCCAAAACATGCATGATGAGTCCTCCCCCCTTTCACTTTGAGCCCCTATGTTTTTATTACACCTCATTCCCCGTGCTTTAAGAAGAGCCCTGGTCCCCAGTCTTGTTACATGAACAGCATTTGTGGGAACACAAAGGGGGAAAAACAAGAAAGGAAAGGAGACCTAGAGAACCAAGGAAAAATTCAAGGAGAAAAATCAAAGAGAGAAGACAAGAGTCTGTATCATGCCTGTTTTTTGTTGTTTTTTTAAAGTTCATTTATCCAGGTTATCGCAGCTGAGATACAAAATCTCCTTTCCAGTGGGGTCCTGCTGCTATCCATTTTCACAGCTAAGTGGATAAGAGAACTGAGAATATGAGGTCAATTGTTAAAAGTCACACGGTGGATATTTGGCTTTAGAAAGGTCTGAATTTGCTATCTCCCAGTTCCGAGGCTGGTGCTTTAACTGCTAGAACTCTATGTTGCCTGGCAGATGCCCTGTCCTTTCAATTTTGTTTGTAGTGGACAGGCTGGATTTAATTTTATTTTATCTGTTTAGGATTTTCACACTCCTGGATGGCCTCATTTTAAGTGATGCACCAAATTTCCAAGAGGGTCCGAGGAGGGGGGGGCATTAAACAGCAGCAGAACTGTGTTACAGATATGCCAGTACCTTCAATACCTTCAACTAAAAAGTGTTGTACTGGAAAAGATCCCTCTTAGCCAATCAGAATGCAGAGTTACTGTCCTGTTATTCTTTAATGACCAGACAATGAATAATGGGACAGTGGCTCTGCATTCTGATTAGATAAGTAAGCAATAATACCCAACAGGGTGGGCGGTATTGGGAAATATCGGACCGCCCAGGGGAGTAATGAGGCCTGATGCCACAGGCACAGCTCCTTATAGCCCCTGGGCAGTCTGGTATTTCCCAATACCACCCACCCTGAAGGGTATTACTGTGCTTAGAAAATGGGCACTGTAAAGAAAAAAAAGTTTAATTAAAAAGAAAGAAGCTAAAAAATTGTTTAAAAAAAGTTTTGTAATCAATTTTTAATTAAGTAGTTCCTCCGCCAGTATGGATTTTTGTCCTATTGGAGACTCCGTTTGGGGGGGGGGTAGCTGGTCTGCAGTTTGTGACAGGAGTTGCTTGTCTAAGGCTGTGAGAGGTGGAGTGGGGGGGCATGGTTGAAGCTCCCATTTGCATGTTGGAAGGGTACTTGCAAAAGGAAAGAGGAGTTGTGGCTCCGTTATTTTTTTTACTTATTTGTTTGAATACGTGGTTGGGATACCGGGTGACTGCTTGCTGAGACCGTGGTAAGGAGTCAGTGGAGGTGAGTAAAGAGGAAGCTAGCAAGAGGGCAAAGCTGGGAGGAAAAGAACACCCTGCTACACATAGGTAAATATGTGTATGGGGTAGGGGCAGCCTGAATCAGCCAGTGGTGCGATGGTAGTTGACGCCCCAAATCAGCTGCCTGACACACTGTGCAGAAATAAGTAGAGACAGAACATACGTTAAACAGCAGACAGAGGATCAGTGATGGGATACTGGGAAAGGGGTGGCTGCATTGTGGAGATACTCTATTCCCTACTGTTAGATTTTGTTTTTTTATAATACAAAGCATTTTGTTGTTGGGAAATGCAGTGAAATGCACAAGATCCAGCTTACATGTGGACAAGGGAAGTGCAGGAGTGGTATTGGGCGGCTAAACAAAGCAAAGCAGTCTCTCAGTGTATTCAGGATGTAAAACAGGTTCAGTAAGTGAGAAGCATGTTTTATAGTAGTTTTTTATTTGTTTTTGCCAAGTGTATGGCTAAGAACAGCTATTTACCTACTGTTATGTAGTGGCGAGCGCTGAGGTTTTGAATAACTCGCTGGAGACCGTGGTGATGTAAAGCCAATCAGTCTGATGGCTTGACTTTCATTTAAAAATTTATATTTTCTTTCATTTGTCATAATTTTTTAATGTGGCCAGGTTTGAGCCCAGTGGAGGTTGCTGTGTGGGTTCATGTGGCAGGTGGCACTGAATTGGGGAAGGGAGGGACAGGATCTCTCACTAAGCGAGAGAAAAAAATGGAGGCAATTTCAAATTATTTGAGATGGTCTTGGCCAATTGGCAAGCAAGGTGGGCACAGGCTTTCTTGTATGGGTGAAGGGGCACTTTGGGATGGTACTTTTTATTTCCTGGTCTTCTATGGAAAGTTAATGTACCCTCCTAGCAGGGGTATCAGCCAATCAGAGACCAGGAAATAAAAAGCCCATTTTCTAAGTACAATTATACCATGGACATAAGTGAACAGCCAATGAAATGGTCAGACTGGTAGTTTACCAACGGTGTAAATCCTCTGATAATCACTGGCTATTGATCAGCAAATAAAAATGGTGGTCATCTAAATCCTAATCATCTGCAGCACAGGAATAAATACAATAAAAATTAAAAAACAAAGCAACCTCTTTAAATGTTGTATTTTATTATAGTAAAAAGATGAATCTTGGTACAGTCGCAATAAGCCAATCAGAAGATGTGGGTTATTGGGGGATTTACCATGGCTGGCAAGGATTTACCCACTCCAGCCATGGTAAATCCCCCCGATAACTCACACCCCCACGTGGCCTATTGCTTAATAATGGAACAGTGGCTCTGCAGACATCCACAATGCTACAGTGTGTCTATGAGAAACAGTTTCTGTTATCTCACAGACTCTCTGTAGTTCCCACAGAGACATTTCAGGACATTAAAAAAACAGTTTTGTTCTAGTAGAATAGCAAAAACACCCATAGTGTTCTGGGTTTCCTTGGTAATAACCAGACCAGGGAGTTAATAAACACCACGGCCTTCAGCCTCAGTGGTCCAGTTATTACATCACAAACCCAGACCTCATGATGTTATTGTTATAGTAAAAGCAAATTAAGCAATTACAGGTGAAGAAGATAGAAGATCTTGGGCATTAATTCAAAGGCAGCCCTTAGCCCTGTGCAAACAACAGTGGTGTTTGTTTTCTAGCACGTGGCCGTCAGGGTGCCATATTCATACAGACAGTGTGCCGGATCCAGTATGACCTGCCTGTATGAATATGGGCAGTGTTATAACTGTGCAAAGTGTATACTGCATGGTAGGTAGCCCCCTACTGGCAACAGACTCCCAGAAACAATTGGAGGTAGTACATCCCAAACAGGAGGGTGCCTTCGCCCCTGAGAGCCATATTCATCAGCCAGCACCCTAATGATCTCATATGGCAAATCCTGGTAAGGATAGCAGAGGGATTTTTCATGGCCATCGAAAATAAAACGTGAAATTCTAAATAGTAGTTTTTAAATTTATGTATGTATATATGGTGGAGATCATGGGTGATTGATTGATTGATTCATTCATTCATTTTATTTATTGTAACTTTTGTTTACCAGGTAAATGTCATGAGCCAATGCCCTTTTTCAGGCATGACCCAGGACCAAATAGTCAAGATGTTACAATTATACAACTAGATACAGGACAGATATAACAATACATTACAACACAACACTACAGCATCAACAATACAACACTACATCTTCATCAAAAACAATTACATTGCACTTGGCTCATATAGTATTGTTTCAACCTTGATTTAAAAACAGCCTGACTAATGTCTTTAAAAAAGATTGCTAATAAACTATTCCAATATTTTGCTGCCACAGCAAACAAACTCTAGCCAGAGCCGATAGGGCTGTAAAGAGCTGCCAAATGACCAAAGTCATTTTCTTGTTGGTGCCATATGGAGCTGTTTAGTCACAATCATTACAGTGCTCCCAGAGCCGGATAACCATTTTCCTGTAACAAGCCCTCATTGTTATTGTATTTTCCTTGTACAGGCAGCATCAAATCCCTATATAAATCCCTGTAGATTTTTCCATAAGACACTAGTTCCTTATTTGTGACTTTGTTGTTTATTTAAATGTAATATGTTGGCAGCCTTTTATCAGGAAAAGGGCTCTGATTTGCTGTTATATTAAAATTATATGTCAAGATGGCCTTTGAATGATTTGGATTTATATGGAGTCCATAAGGCATAATGTGGGAATTTATTTATTTGTTGAATTTTGTTTACTGGTAGGCCCACTAAGACTAGAAGTTCCTTTCTCAGGGGTGATGGGGAGGGGGGGTTTACAGATGGTAACCAACTGAAATTGTAACATGGCATAAATCCTTACTTGAACCAGATTAAGCTGTTGGTGGTATTTTTAGTGAATGGGGGAAATTTGGCCAGGTCACCATGAAAATTCTGCTACTTTTTTTGAGAAGTGCCATAGGATCTTTAACATCCACCTGAACAGGCAGACAGAAAAGACAGGAGCACCCCCCAACCCCCCACCATACTGCACTACAGTGTCAGTATTGGGATTTAAAGAGCTAGTGGAGCCAAACCAGGCAGACAGGAAAATAATATAAATTTGAAGAAGTAGTCAGTTATAAAATGTTAGTTCTGAAGTACCTTTATTTTACCTTTTACCCATCATAGAGTCTTCTATGTCATAATGTTGTGCTGGATGTGCAGAACAGCTCTTAGCATAGCAGCTGACATATCTAGCTCTACTGCCCCCCCCCCCACATCATCAGCATTGTGATTTCGCTGACAGTGAAATCACATGTGAATGGCCTAGCAGTCACTGAATTGCTGCTCCTAAGTAGCAGTGATGTCATAGTCAGTGAGGTCACGATGCTGGTGATGTAGTGGGGGCAGTATAGCTAGCTATGTCAGCTGCCACACAGAGTGCTGTTCCACACATCACAGATACTAACATACTAAAAGCCAGCAGAATAGGCCTGACGGTCTGTCGTGTCTGCTCGGTAGCCAGCCCCTATTGGGTGCTCGCTTTCCCACCCCCCACCCCCAGCTCCAGAGAATGTTATCTTCAGCTTCAGCTTATCTTTGCACCTGTTCCACCCCGTCTTGAAGCCCTCCACTGTGCCCTCCTCCACCAGACACCCGGGCAGTGCATTCCATGGCCCCATGACCCTCTCAGTGAAGTAATGTCTCCTTCGTTCTCCCCTGTAATTCCCCCCCTCCAGCTTTCACTCATGCCCCCTGGTTGTGCCCCCTTTCTTTAGTCTGAACATCTCTTTGATTCCTCCCGTTTATCCCTTTTATATATTTGAAAACTCCCTATCATGCCCCCCCATCTCTCCACTCCTCCAGCGAGTACAGCCCAAGCTCTTCCAGCCTTTCCTCATAGGTTCTCTCTATCATACCTTGAATCATCCTGGTTGCCCTCCTCTGGACCATCTCCAGCAGTGCTAGGTCCTTCTTGAGGTGAGGTCTCCAGAACTGCACGAAGTACTCGAGATGTAGCCTGACCAAGGCATTATACAGAGGGAGGATCACTTCCCTCCTCTTGGACGTACTGTAATTCCCCTGGCATTTGCTGCAGTTCTTCTGCAGTTTTCATAGTTATTCATTTTGGCATCTATCACCACCTCCAGATCCCTTTCACTCATTGTGGTTTGCAGTGAGACCCCCCCAGGTCTATACATGACCTGGGTTTCTGACCCCCAGAAGCAGCACTCGACACTTCCCTGGATTAAACCTCAGTCCCCACCTCCTTGACCACCCCTCCAGGGTATTCAGGTCCCCCTGGACTGTCTCTTTTGTTTCTTCCCCATCTGCCAGTGCTCCCAGTTTTGAGTCATCCGCAAAGAGGCTCATCCTACTTCTAACCCCCCTCCCCATATCTGAGACATAGGCATTGAACATGAGTGGCCCTGGTACTGAACCTTGGGAGACCCCATTGAAGACCTTCCTAGGGAAGGAAACTATCCCACCAACCACTACCCTCTGTGTTCGCCGCGTTCGCCAATTTTCTACCCACCTAAGCAACTGTCCTCCCACCCTCATCCCCCCCAGCTTTGTTAACAATCTGATATGGGGTACCAAATTGAATACCTTACTGAAATCCAGGTATAGGATGTCCACCGGTCTTTGTCGGTTCAGGGTCTCCGTCACCCAATGGTAATAATCTATGAGGTTGTTCTGAAACTATCTCCCCGGGACAAAACCATACTGTTTACCATCCAGGTGCCCTAACATTTCCAATTGCCTCCCGAGCTTCTCCTTGATGAAGCCCTCCATTAGTTTGCCTACCACAGACGTTAGGCTGACAGGCCTGTAATTTCCCATCTCCTCCCTAGACCCCCCCTTTGTGGATAGGCACCACATGAGCCACCCTCCAGTCTTGAGGCACCCATCCTGTCTGCAGAGAGGCAGTTCCTTCATAACCCTCGGATGCAGCACATCCGGTCCCGGTGCCTTACCAGTTTTTAGCATCCAAAGGGCCTCCCTCACCCTATCCTCTGTGATTTCTCCCTCCCAATCCACCCCCTCATTTAAGCACCCATCCCCTTCAAGGCTTGGCCTGGCCTGAACCCCAGCCTCTTCCGGTCCTCTAGACTCCATCTGGCCTCTCGGCTCTGCTGTCTCCCCTACCATTCCATCGGGCTGAATGGATCTCCTGTCTTTCTCCATAAATATCGAGGCAAAGTACTCATTTAGTACCTCTGCCTGATCCCCCACCTCCTGAGCCCATCCCTCCCCCCCAGTCCTAATCCTGGAAATATGTGCGCTCCCTGTTCTCTTCTCCCCTATGTATCTATAGAATCCCTTTCTCCCCTACGGATATCCCTAGCCAGGTTTGATCTATCCTCACCTTGACTCCCCTCACCACTCTGGTGACCCTTCTAGCTGTCAACTCGTACTCACCTCTCTCCCTATCTCCCCTGGAGCACTTAAAACATGCATAGACAGCCTTTTTATCCCTCATCACCTCTTGCACCTCCCTGGTCCACCAACATGGCTTGTTGGCTCTACCATTCTTATGCCTTACCCTTGTACATGAGCTAGTAGCCTCCTGCACCCCTTTCTTAATGGTCTCCCACAAGCTACAAGCATCCATGTCTGGCCTAATCTTGTCCAAGCTCCCCTGTAGAATCCTGCCCATACCCATGAAGTCTGCCCCCCTGAAGTCCACAACTACCATATTAGAGTGGTTATCCTCCCCCCCAGACACAGCAGAAACCAGACTGTTGTGTGGTCACCCCCTGCCAGTGGGCTACATACCTCTAGACCCCCATCTGGTCACTGTCTGCCAGTACAATGTCCAGTATCCTCCCCTCCCTAGTAGGTTCCCCCACCTGCTGGACCAGGAAGGCATCCTGAAACACATCCATCAGTCTTTGTTCCCTGGCCATCGTTGATGTCATAGTGTCCCAGTCTGCCCCCAGCATATTAAGGTCACCCACCATGACCACCACCCCACCCTTTCCACAGTCACAGTGCCCCTTGATGTTCTCAGCTAGTTTTCCCTCCAGGGCCTCATCCATTGCGGGGGGTCTGTACACCACCCCTATTTTCACTCTTTTACCTCCCCTCTTTTGCAGGGTTACCCAAATTGCTTCCACCCCCCTTCAGCCTCCTCCACTCAACTAACCACTATGCCATTTTTGACTAACAGCGCTACACCCCCTCCTCTTCCCTCTTCTCTATCCCTCCTGAATATTGTGTAATCCTCCAAGTTTAGGTCCCAATCATTTTTCTGGGTGACCCACATCTCAGTAATCACCGCCATATCTGCTGATCCCTCAGTCAGCATCGCCTGGAGCTCGGCATTTTGTTGCCCATGCTCCTGGTGTTGATTAGGACCATCTTCCACCCCATCCCCCCTTCCCTCTCCAATTGTCTTAGCCCTGCGCAATCCCTATTCGGCCTTTCCTGCACAGCTCTGGATGGATTTACTTAGCAGTCACCTGCCCTGTTTTCATGCCCTAAACCTGGAACCTCGAGCAGCCCTCCTGGTTCCATTCCTTCACTTAACCTTCCCCTCTTTACAAATCTAAACCCCACCTCTCAATGATGACTCCAGCAAATTTTTGTTTCAAGATCTCCCTTCCCTCCAAGTTGAGGTGTATCCTATCCCTGGCATATAACCCCTTGTCCTCCCATGTATCCCCCCAGTCCACCACCAACCCATTCCCTTCTGCCCTGCACCAATTCTTGAGCCACTGGTTCACCCCTCTAAGTTTATGCTTGGTCTCCCTGGACATCCTAGGTACTGGTAGAATCTATAGAGTGGCAGATCCTGGCCAGTTCCCAAAGCCTCACCTGGATTTTCAGTTCACTGTTCCCCTCCAAGTCGTTTGTTCCCAGATGTATTAGGAAATCTGAGGATCCCCCGCATTCCAGTGCTAATGAGTATAGCTGGAATTTGGCCTTGTGTACGGATAGGCCCGGGATACATTTAGCCTTGACTGGGCTGCTTTTTCCCTCCCCTAATCCCTCCCACTGGATGCTCCTGGTCATGGAGTCACCCAGCAGAATCACCTTCCCCCTACCATTTTACTGGCCCTTTTGATTCCTTCCAGGCTTTTCCTTCTGTCATCAACCCCCAGTTTACTCCTCCCACTCCCTTCAGCCCGGGGCTCACTAGTCTGTGCATGCCCTACCATGTTCTTCCTTCTGCCTTCACAGCAGGTAAACAATCTTCTAATTAAACAAAGGGAAAAGATAAAGTACCTCAAATATAAAAGGTAATGGTTGACTGCTTTTAAAATCTAATATTAGTTTTAGGCAGTACACGAGCTCTTTAACCCACATGCCTAGTGTGGGGATAGAACCTACAGCCTTCTGATCTTCCAGTCTCAGAGGCCAGTGTGCATGCTATTTAGTTTTTTGCACAAATTCTCTCAGACTTTTTTCTGACCACCTGATAGAATCTTGAATGAGAGCCAGCCCGTCGGCACAGCGGTTGGATTTCTGCTTGCGACGCTGGCGACCCGGGTTCGGGAATGGACCCGGGTCATCGGAGGGCCGGCTGGGGGGGAGTAGGATTGAGTGTCCATTGGGCAGCTCTCCTACTCCAGGGGGAGGGTGTGGGTTGCACCTGCACGCTAGAGACTCCTGGCAGGAGGCCGAGTACTACACAGCCGAGGCTAGATGGGAAAGGAGGCGGACGCGACATCATTGTACATCTCGCCTCCTGGGAGAAAAAGGAGGAAAAGATGGTGGGGCAGGACCACCGATAGATGAAGCCTCCCTGGAGAGCCTCCTCGCATTGCCACCGTCGCTGCAGGACCCTAACCAGTTACAGTTCGGGTCACGAAGGTGGCCGCAGATCCACGCCTCCGGGGCAAGCTGGGGTGACCGAGGTCCTCAGCAGCAGTTGGTGGTGGTGGAGGTCCTCGGGGGCCGTGACCAGGGCGGAAAGTGTACCGGTGATCCTGCCAGGGGGAAAAAAGCATAATAAATAAAAATAAAAAAATTAAAAGAATCTTGAATGAGTTACATAAATGTTATTTTTTTCTTCAAGGCCCTGACCCTGCAACTAAATACACACTCAGTACATCATATTATAAAATGAGAAAAAAACAATCTTCTGTTTCCACTGCTTACCTCCAATCTGTCCTGTGGAAAGAAATGTCAGGCAGCTAATGATCTGCATTCCACTGGTTGTAATCTGACACTTGTGGTAGTTTGGGTTCCAATAACGGATCTTACAACCAGTTTAAGATGCATAAAAAATGCATACTTCTGCGTTTATCATTTTATTGTCTCAGTAAATCAAAAAAAATATGTGTATACAGAAAGGAAAATAAATGGTGTTAGTCCTTCACACCTTCAGAACACAGGATATTATTCTTCTTCCTTCAGACAACATAAAAAAATTCCTGCAGTCTCTCCTTTCCATGGAACAATGTGAAAACTGGCACACTCTCAATAGAACCTTCCCTCACTGTGATCAGAAAGCTACTGATCACCACACCTCCAGAAGCCCCCAGAAGAGCACTTTTTAAGTCAATCAGGGGTGACCACATAAGTCATGTGACACCCTAATTAAGTCAAATAAATGAAAATTGTACTCATTTTTCAAGGATATAATTATATTTTAAACCCTCTATCATCATGATACCATTGTTAGGAATCATATACATAAGTACCCCTCTCCTTCCATTGCCATGGAACCCAGCTATAGGCTTAATTATAGGGTTATGATGTCAGAACATTTGCTTAACTCCTCCCCCTTGTGACATCACACTGTCTGGAGTCTATATAACCAGGCATTTCAAGGGCAGCTTGCCCTATAGAAGGACCTTACAGCAAGATACAGACCTCTAGGTAATACAACTTTCCTTTACAAATGTGAAAAGTATAAGGATAAACCAAACTTATTTAAGAACAAATTTATTTATTTATTTATTTATTATTTATTAGAACATTAGTTTAACAACCTTTGAGCCAGAGGCTCATTTACAAAGGTACCTCGTCACAGTGAGGACAAAACAGTGCAAGAAACAAACATCAAGGCAGACAAAAAAATCAGAGTACATTTAGGAATCAGCCAAAAAATACAGGCATTTGTCAAACACAGTATACAACAGGCTTACATGTGTGCTTTACAGAGTAGACAATATACAGTAGTTACATGGAGATTGATTTAGTGGGCAGATAAAGGTAAGGCTGGGTGGAAGACATCAGAAGAGGAGTGTGGGGAAGATAGTAGCAAGTAAAGGTAGAGCTGGACAGAAGGTCAGAGAGTGGCTCAGCGAGCTTTGTCTGGAAGGATAGGAGGAGGCTTAGAGGCAGATACAGCTGCGTGTTGAGAGCAGGTGATTTCTAAGGCTAGTTTTAAAATAAGATAACGAGGCGGCATCAGTGATTCCGGCGAGGAGGGCGTTATACCAACAGGGGGCTCTGTAGGGGTACGCCCTTTGACCTTGCGAGGTTCTCGCTCTCGGTATAACCAGTGCAGTTTTGCGGGATATACGGGTATGCACTGTCGGGTTTGTTCGGTGAATAGTGGTTGTCAGACCCGGTGGGGATAGCTCAAGGAGTGATTTTTTTGTTAGGAGGCAGGTTTGGTATTTGAGGCACTCATCTAGGTTGAGTAGATTAGCCATGGTGTAAAGAAGGCAAGTGTGGGTTAGACTAGGAGCCCCAGTTATGAGCCTGCAGGCCTTGTTTAAGGTGAGGCAGATCTTGTGCAGGGCAGTCTGGTCTGCTGCACCATACACAGGTAAGCCATAGTCTACCAGAGATAGAACAGAGGATGTGACTGCAAGTCAGAGGGCATCCGTGGGGGAGGCAGTTTTTATGATGATAGAGGATACCCAACCTAGTGTTAGAGGCTGAGGCAAGGGCAGAGATGTGGGCATGAAAAGAGAGGGTAGGGTCAAAGGTTATACCTAGGTATTTATAAGAGTGAACTAGCTCAATAGGGAGTTTAGAGGTGGAGTGGACTGCAAGAGGATAGTTACTGGATATTTATTTTGGGGGTGGGCAAAGAGCATGGTTGGTTTTCTTTAGATTAATTACGAGTCTTGCTCAGTAAACCAGGCTTCTGTGTCATTGTAGGATTCCTGCAGAGAATCCTGAAGTGAGATGGGATTATGGTCGGAGGCAATGAGTACAGCATCATCTGCATAAAGAAGGATTTTACCAGTACATACACTGGGCAGGGAGTTGAGAAAAAGGGAAAAGAGCAAGGGCCCAAGAATGGAGCCCTGAGGGACTCCGGAGCAGATAGGGCAGGTACTGGAAAGTTTCCCGTTAATTTTCACACGTTATGAGCGGGCCGACAAGTAGCTGGAGCACCAGGAAACAGGCCCAGTGGCAAAGCCTAAGTGACTAAGGGTAGCTAGCAGGAGGGGGGGAGACAGTATCAAAGACTTTTGATAAGTCAATGAACACTGCACCTGCTAGGGAGCCAGAGTCCAGTGAGGTGTGAAGAAAGTTAGAGAACTCCAGGAGGGCAGTATTGGTGCTGTGGCCTGCTCTGAAACCATGTTGTTCTGGGCAGAGGATGCTATATTTATCAAGGTATTCAGAGATTTGGGTGGCCACAATTTTTTCTAAGGCCTTAGAGAGAGGAGAGAGGATTGAGATAGGTCGATAATTGCTAGGGAGGGTCCTATCACCACCCTTGTGTATTGGGGTGACAGTAGCTATCTTCCAGGCAGAGGGGAATTGCCCTAGGCAGAGAGATTTGTTAAAGAGGCTGGTGACTGGTGAGATAACCAGATCCAGAACTTGACGGAGAAGACTGGGATCAAGGGAGTCATTGCCAATTGTGTTACTCTTTAAGGCCTTGAGTAGCTAAGGTCTGACTTCCTGGGCAGTGACTCGGTGCAGGTAGAACAAGGGGTGTGGGAGAATAGGGACAGACCTGGAGGGAGGGGGAGTGAAGAAATTATCTGGGAGCACCGGGCTAAGGTCTGTGAAAGATTTGTTGAGGTGGTTGGCAATAAGGACAGGGTCTGAGGAGACTGAACCATTAATGTTGATAAGCGAAGGTGGGGGGGAACGCATACCACCATTCAGCTGCTTAATGTTGTCCCAGAAGGTCCTAGCGTTCCCCCATGAGGAAGTGAGGGAGGCTTGTTAGTGCTCAGCCTTCGCTTTGCAGATGGCCCATGTACATTTGTTCTGGGCAGCAGCATAGGCCAGCCTGTCAACTGGGTGGCCTGTTTCCGTGGCAATGTGCCATAGATTATCCCTGTGCTTAAGAAGTTGGTGCAGGGTGGGGGTAACCGAGGGGGCATGCCTTACTTTGGACCGGCGTGCAGTTATGGTGCAAAAATGTCTCAAGCAGAGTTGAAGGTGTGGATAAAGAAGGTAAGGGTCATGTCAATATCCGGGGCGTTTAGTATAGGGGACCAGTCTATGAGGGCTAGGAGTTGCTCAAGGTCTTTCAGCCCACCAGGTCTAAGACGTCACCGAAGGGTAGTTTGTGCTGTGGGTTTGGGCAAGGAGGTTGACCAATAGAAGAGAACAGGGAGTGGTCGCTAAGGTCTGGGAGGATTTGATATTATGGATGCAGTTAGGGCGGTTTGTGAGACCACATCCAGGAGTGTGCTAGAGCCCATTCTAGGATTCACTGTAGTGGGTTGGGAGACTAGATGGGTTAGGACGATGGCTGCAAAGGCATCACAGGAGGAAGTAGATGAAGGGCTAAGCCAATTGATGTTCAAGTCCCCCACAAGGATTTGGTCGGAGGAGTGGGGTAGGGAGGTAAGATAATCAATTAGTGGGCCTAGTGCTTGTGCTTGATTCTTTGGAGGTATGTACGCTGTAGTCAGGTAGATGGGACCCCTTGAGGGATCAGGAGATAGTTTTAGGGTTAGGGCCTGAGCCCTGAAGTCAAGGACCAGGGCTGGGACGGCTAGTCCAACGAGAGGGTCTTTGACATCAATGGCACAGCCCCCACCTCGCCTACCAACATGGTCCTCCCGATAGAGGGAGTAGCCAGGAAGTGAGACCAGGGAGTCAGGGGTAGAGTCTAACAGCCAAGTTTCAACTATTGAGATAACGTCAGGTTTATGAACCGCAACCCAGCAATTGAGAGAGTCGAATTTTTTAAGGAGGCTACATATGTTCATGGAAGCAATATGAAGTCCGGTGGATTCCTTTGAGGAGCCTTTGCAAGCTGGACCAGGATTGGGATGTATGTTACCAGTCAGGAGCAGAAGGAGGAGAGTCACTCTGGACAGAGGGTGGCAGAAGGAGAGTTTACGCCGGGAGCGATAGGCAGAGAAGGGGGGTTTCATAGCACAGGGGGTGGGTAGGGCAGCACAGGCTGGGAAGGCTTGAGTGATAAGATGCCTGAGGGAGCAAAGGGGGGAGGAAAGGTAGTGTCTAGATGGGGGTGAGGTGGAGAGGAGCATATGGGGTGAATGAAGGAGGAGGGAGAGGGAGGGCCAGTGGCATAGAAGGATGGGGAGGGCAGATGGGCAGGTAGGAGCACTACAGTAGTGAGGCTGAGGGTTAACAGGGACATTAGGGTTAGCAGAAGGCAATAGGAGGAGGAGGAGGAGGAGAGAGAGGCAGGTAGGCAGGAGGTGTGCATGCATGATTGGTAAGGGTGTGAGAGCTGAAGTGAAGAAAAATTGGGGAACTTGGATGATAGAGGGGAAGATGGTAGGGGCTGGATTTGGATGGGAGAGGTGAGAAGAGGGGAAGGGGGACAACAGGATGGGTTTGCAGATAGCAGTAATGAGATGGGAAGAAGAGGGTGAAAGGTCTAGCCATAAGTGTAGTTGCCACCTTGGTACAGTGACAGAGCCCCTGCCTCAAGTGCACAGGGCACCAGGTTCAAGCCTTGCCTAGGGTGACAGTAAAGGTCCCAAGACAGTAGCTGCAGCAGCAGGGAGCAGGGCTCAAAGCCTGCAGTAACACTCAGAAAATATTTTAGCAGACTATGAGGGTTAGAGGCTTTTAGAGTCTTAAAACCTATCACAAACAATAGTCTGATGTGATAGCTGAGTGGTAGAGCTGCTGAGTGAAACAGTGAGGGTACAGGGTTCAATGACTGCAGTGGCAGCAAGAGAGAAATGGTGAAATATTTTGGCAGACTGGGGGGGGTAAGAGACTATGAAAGTCTTAGAAAGTAAGAATAAGATAGCCAGATACAATGCTTAAGAGGTAGAGCTGCTGACTCTGATAGCAAGGGTACTGGGCTTGAGAAAAGCTGTAGGACAGAGGACAGAAATCCTTGTTCCTAAGAAGGAAGGGTTAAAAGCTTGAAAGTAGAGGTAGATATTGGCCTGGTTTGTTGGCTTGGTGGTTGGGCTGCAGACTTTGGAGTAAGGGGTGCAAGGTTTGAGGCTTGCAAGTGGGCTGAAGGGAAGGAGTGAGGAAAGAAGATAGCAGAAAGGATTAGGAGGGAACTGCAGAGACCTCTAGTAGACAGGGATTGCAATAGTTGCTAGGAAGGAGTGGATAGAGGTGCCAGAGTGGAAAGTGCAGCAACCCCTAGTGGTTGGAGTGTATAAGCTGCAAATGGGAAAGTAAAATGAAAGGTATGACACATGACCTGCCAGCAGCAATAAATGAAGTGGTGCCCCTAGATTGGGGGTTGGTGGAAGAGCTACACAACAGGCAGGCTGTAGTGCAGGAGGCTTTACCCCTTAAAGGCTCTGGCAATCCCCAAGTTCAGGCTCCGCTGCTGGGCAGAGTTGTGAAGGGAGAGGGCTGCTTCAGGGCCTGGGAAGGGAAACAAAGGAATTACATTAGTATGCAGCAGGCTAGTTCAGGACCCTACTGCACATGCACCAACTGTTGGGACTGAGTCGGGATACAGATGGCTACTCCGCATGTGCAAGATGGTGGACACACATGCTACAGATTCTATACAATCCTACAGAAGGTAAGCACTCTAAATGTAGTATTTAAAAGCTTCTAAAACACAGGATAATAGTGCTAGATGATCCCCAGAGGGAAGTGAAGTGTTCAAATAGTCACTATATGGTGTTATTTCAGTGTTACAGTAGCAGTGTACACTTTCTGCACACTTCATTTCATAATGCAGTCAATCAGTGCATCTTCAGGTCTCTTTTGGTGTACATGCAGTGCTGATACAGTGTGTGTGTGCGAATTATGTTAATTAGCACCTGTAGTGCACTTCAGTGTGCAGTGTGATTTTGGTAGCACTCCTGTCAGCAGTGTTGTAGTTCTGTTTCAGTGTATTAGGCTGCATTAAAGATGGCGTCGCATAAAATTCAACAAAAACAAAACAGTATTCATCTGCAAGTATCTGCAACCTCAGCAGAGGAAGCTTTGCTTAAGGGTTCCTGAGTGAGAAAGTCGTCTGTGAATTCCAAAGAAGATGGAGATCTTGGGGGCTATGTCTATAGGAGGTACTAAAGTCTGTTACCCCATGTTTGACTCAAAATCACAAGGAAGGAGGTGGACATTTAGTTAAAGGAATGACCACCAATGGTTCTGGTTTACAGAAAATGGATTTGTGAAAAATGGATCATTCTGGTTTGCAGAAAATGGTATGGGAGCCTCACTGATTTGCAGGTCCTCACCAGTATTTCCAGGTTTATCTTCAAAAGGAGAAGAGAGCCTCTTCGGACTGGAGCACATGCACGGTGTGGAAAATTATTTTCGGTATCAAGGGGCTGTTCGAGTGAAGTGTGTGTATATGTATATATGTGTGTGTGTGTGTATGTATGTATGTATGTATGTATATATATATATATATATATAATGGGATTATCAATCGCATTGGACAAACACCATTAGGTGACTGTGCGTATATCGGAGTGCAACCACACACCTGCACTTTTACTCCCCTCCAAAACAATTTTGCCATTTTATAAGATAGATAACCCACTGTGTAGTGTGTGGAAGTGCAGTGATATACACACGGCTTGGGTGGTTGATGCACTCGGCCTGCAGCCTCATGTACAACAACACACACCAAGGTGTGCGTATATCAGAGCGTGACCACACACCCTACAGTGGGTTATCTATTACACACACACACACACACACACATATATATGAGACAGTACTTGTTGCATAACAAAAACACTACATTAATGCAGGCATTATAATGCGAAGCACACAAAGCAAGAAAATGAAAAACAGGGTTTGAGCCTCACGAGTCTTGGCAAATTGGTTGTGTGGTGTTCCCTTGAGTTCCCAACCTTGATGCCCATCCCATACTCCCAAGCCCATAACTTCCTTTCTAAAGCACAAGGTACAGCTTCAACCCAGTGCCTCCCATAGCAGCCATTCATACCTGTAAAACAAGAACAGCAATGGGCTCACAAAGGATCTACAGCTCGTTATGAACTATTATATGACAAACAATGTAGGGTAAACAAAAAAATAATACTTATCTGATACATATGGTCAGTGTCCTCCTCCTCCCAGTCAATGTCCTGTCAGACCTGTAGATATAAAAGGGAAAATCGGTCAGTATGAAAAATAAAAATACTGATCAGCTGGGTCAGTTGGGAAGGCTCTGTAGAGGTTAAAATAAAAAAGTGGGTTGGGGGGAAGATACCAGACCTGTACCGCACCATCAACCTGGCTTTTAGAATGGACTCGGTCACCAGGGATGTCATGGTTGGGGAGGAGGAGGACCTCGCCCGCCCCCTAGAACTGATCTTTTTGGGGTAGGTCGTCATGTTGCTCCACACATCAACCAACCCAGGTAGGATAAAGACACCAAGGAACAGATATTCAAGGCACAATGAATGCTTCCCTGGTGGTGTAGTGGATCCCCTCCCTTTCCCAATCTGCCTGTAGAATACATAGGAACACAGGTATGTGATGGCAGAAAGGACCGCAAGCCCACCTAGTCTGCCCAGTTCGCCCAGATATCCACTAGGCCTTTTCTGTAGTCCCCCATGCCAGTTGCCCTCTGTGCTTATCCCATGCCTCGTGAACCCTCCCACCATTTCCTAGCAGCCCATTCCAGTTGTCCACCACCTCTCAGTGAAGAAGTACTTCCTAATCCTTCCTCTAATTCCACCCCCCAACCGATTTGGAATTTCCAACTACCATCCATTGCACACCGCAGCAGGCCAACTGTGATCATCTCTAGGCAGATATATGCAGACACAACCAGTCCCAGAACTCCCTTCAGCTGGCAACAGGCAATAGAAGTTCCAATAGCCTGCAGTGCACATTTGAGCCTACACAATCTCTTATCAGATGTTTTCCACTTCTGCTCTTCTGCAGAGGATACGTCAGTCTGTGACAGAACTTAGCCCAGGGAGTTCAGTGGGGCCAGTAAACCAAAGATGAGAGCCTATATAAACTCTTAACATGCACTGTAGGACAATCTCCCACCGCAAAGGACTCCAGGATCTGCTGCAAATGAAGCTGTCAGTGCAGAATCCAGCAAAACCAGTCATCATAATCCACTACACTACAGCACACAGCAGGCAAACCAAAATGTTTCCACGTGCAAAGTGCACATTGGCACCAGACCCACACTTATGTGGGACCCTTGACACAAGTCAGCCAGTGGGTATTGTGGTAAGGAGGGACAAAACCTTTTACATGCAGGTACATCAGGGAGAAAAGGAAGGCAAGGGGAGATATTGAGGTCTGAAATGGGTGGATGAAGGAGGGTAAAAGATGACGCCACAAAGCAGAAATACTGGAACAAATACTTGTTCGTTTTTACAAAGGAAGGGGCAGGAAATGGGCCAGCATTAATAAGGATGGAGAGGTCATAGAAAATGACACAGCTCCTTTGCAAAAGAAAGGATCCTCATGGAACTGGCAGCAATAAGGCTATGGGCTGGATAGATGCACCTGTGACACTGAGGGTTGCTAAGGAGGTGTTAGTAGGGCCTCCGACCACCCTGTTCACCCTGTCTTTGTAAACTGGTGACATGCCCAGGGATTGGAGAAGGGCTGATGTGGTGCCACTATACAAAAGTGTTAACAGGGAGGATGCAGGAACTACATACTGGTCAGCCTGACCACAACAGTGGGAAAAGTAATGGAAATACTGCTGAAGGAAAGAATAGTGGAGCACCTGGTTGTCAATGGTCTATAGGGGAAGTGGGGGAAGGGAACACTGTAGTAGCACACTAAGCTGAAGCTTGTTTCCAGATGCAACATGGAGCACAAGGAAGTTAAGTAACTTGCTCAGAATCACACAGTATGCACTTACACGGCTGTTGGATTCAAACCCAGGTCTCCAGATCTGTAGCTCAGACCCTTTACTCAATGTGCTATACTGCTTCCAGGACCCAAGGCAGTTTGGTTTTATGGGAGACAGGTTGTGCCCAACAAACTTAACTGAGTTTTTTGACTGGGTTACAAGGAAGGTGGATGGAGGAGGATGTGGTCTACCCAGATTTCAGCAATGCCTTTCACACTTTGCCACATAGAAGGCTGGTAAATGAGCTGGAAGGCTTAGGGGTGGAACAGAAAATAACAAGGTGGGTGGAGAACTGGTTCAAAGACTGAAACCAGAGGGTGGTGGTGGTAAGGCAAATGGGGTGTATTCCAGGGTGGCAGTGGTGTGCCCCAGGGGTTGGTGCTGGACCCATCCTTTTTTAATATCTATAGCAACGACTAGCCCAGTTCCAATCAGGGGAGGAGAGCTGTTGTTTCCAGACCGGGGCTTGTTGCTGGAAGTGGTCTGGGCAGGCATTCTGGGGCTGCATTGGCAGTGGGAGAGGATGGGATCACATTGATCTACGAGGAAGCTCTTGTTGGCGGGGGACAGGCCATGCATACCGGGTCCACATCAGCCACAACTTTGCAAGCCGGCGACTCAGGAAGGAGCGGCTCATCAGTGAATAGGGCGTTAACCTTGATCGTGATTGGCCATAAAGGGCAAATAGTCCAGTCGCAATCAGAGGAGGAGAACTGTTCTTTGTTCCACACCACCCACCCTGGCCCCACCTCTATTAAATGGTCGGTGAGGGTGGAGCCTTGGAGGAGGGCAAGTCGAGACTGGGTGAACTGGAACACTAGGAAGCTGGATTGTTATTGATTGGGGAAAAGGGTCCTGTACACTGTGCTGCTTGGCCAACACTGACTACTACCAGGAAGGGGCATAATAAAGCAGACTGTATAAATGACTGTGTATGCCAACTACATCTGAGGGAGTAGGCAAACTGTGTATGAATCGATTACTGCTAGGGCCTCTGAGCTGGCTAGTGTTGTGATGGACTAATTTTGCTTGTGAACCATCTACTGCTAGGGCTAGAAAACTGGCTACTGTCAAGAAAGAGGGAAAATTGCTGTAATCAGAGGGGGCAAACTGCTTGGGATTTAGTGCAACACTGACTGAATTATTTCTGTTAGAGGGCCGCATTGCTCACCTAAAATGAGGGTAGACTTCGGGGTGGCCTAAGCGGGCACCTTCGGTAGAATGATTGGGTGTACAGGGTGCGGGGCAGCGATAATATTAAATTGGGCAAGGAGGTTCAGAGGGTGCCCACTGTGTTTTCAGTTGGCAGGTCTTAGGGAGGAAGTAGAGGGGATCAGAAGGCAGCTGGAAGGTGGGAGGGTGGGGAGGAAAGGTGTGGAAAGGACCTCGTGAGAGTACACGAGGCCAATATGGCATAACCCAGGGAACAGGTAGACAAGGATCATATGGTTACTCAGAGGGTGGGGTACCAAACAAGCAATGTACGGAAATCACTTCGTAGGGAGGTGGCTGACCAGAAGGAGGGGGGACAGGAGAGAGCAAGTCGGGGGCAAGCATCACACTTACTAATCTATTCACCTTGGTATATATGGGAGATGAGGTGGAGAGGCTGGCGGGAGGAGGGGAGCAGGCAGACAGAGAGGGTTTGGTCAGTAAGCTGGAGGAGATTGGGGGAGAGAGAGCCAGATCCACAGAAGGGGAGGGGGGAAGAGACATTAGCCTGTGGGAGGGAGGTGGGGGGAAGAAGGGGAGTGCAGAGAGGAAGCCAGGTTGGGAGGAGGGAGGACTAGGTTGGACAAGCATCCAGGTTAGGAAGTCAACCAAGGATAAGGAATACTCTAGATAGGCCAGCTTCAGGGCGGGAGAAATCAGATGAGGGGGAGGGGGAGACGGGGGGTAGGGAGAAACACAGCAGATGGGGGTGAAGAATGCAGAACTTGGTGGGGGGGAGGCAAGGAGGGAAGCAGATAGGGGAGCCTGGGTGGGGGATCTGAGGAACCAGCCCAGAAAGAGTCCACGTGGAGATCTGGCTGGGGCACCCAGCTACCCAGGAGGTTGGGGGCAAGGAGCAAGCTGGGATGCAGGTAGAAGAATGAGCATGGTAGGGCAAGTACAGGCTTGTGATCCCCAGGCTGAGAGGGACAAGAGAAGTAAGCTGGGGGTTGATGACAGAAGGAAGAGCCTGGATGGAATCTAATGGACCAGTAAAGTGGGGGGAGGTGATCCTGCTGGGTGTCTCCATGATCTGGGGCATTCAGTGGGAGGCGGAGGAGCGCTCAGCCCAGTCAAGGCTTACGTATCCCATTCCAGCCATACACAAGGCCACCCAGCTATACCGATAGCTTTGGAATGTGGGGAATCCCCAGACGAAACATCTGGGAACAAATGACTTAGAGGGGAACAGTGAACTAGAAATCCAGGCAAGATTCCAGGAACTGGCCAGGGTTTACCACTCTAAAGAAGTGCAGTCTCTTTCTTTGAGATTCTGCCAGTACCTAGGGTGTCCAGGGAGACCAAACATAAACTTACAGGTGTGAACCAGTGTCTGTGGGACTGGCACAGGCAGAAGGGTATGGGGCTGGTGAGGACTGGGGAGACATGGGAGGACAAGGGGTTATATGCCAGGGATAGGCTACACCTCAACTTGGAGGGGAAGGAGATCTTGAAACTAAATCTTGATGGATTCATAGTCGAGAGGTGGAGTTTAAACTTGTAAAGGGGGGGTTAAGTAAAAGAGTAGCTCCAGGAGGGCTGCTCGAGAGTCCAGGTCCAGGGCATGAAATTAAGGCAGGTAACTGCAATCTAAATCCATCCAAAGCTGTGCAAGAAAGGGCATCTAGGGACTGCTCAGGGTCGAGATGACTGGAGAAGGGAGAGGGGTCAGGATGGAGGACAGCCCTGATCAATGCTAGGAGCATGGGCAACAAAATGCCCAAGCTCCAGGCGATGCTGGTTGAGGGATCAGTGGATGTGGTGCAGCAGTAACATTGAGACATGGGCCACTCAGAAAATGACTGGACCTAAATTTGTGGGCTACAAAATATTCAGGAAGGATAGAGGACAGGAAGGGGTGGTGTAGCGCTGATAGTCAAAAATGACATAGCGGTTAGTGGAGTGGAGGAGGCTATAGGGGGAGGTGGAGGAGATCTGGGTAACCCTACAAAAGAGGGGAGGTAAAAGATTGAAAATACGGGTGGTGTACAGAATCTCCAACGATGGATGAGGCCCTGGAGGACAAACTAGTTGAGAACATCAAGGGGCACTGTGACCATGGAAAGGGTATGGTGGCCTTAATATGCTGGGGACAGACTGGAACACTATGGCATCCTCTGTGGCCAGGGAACAGAGACTGATGGATATGTTCCAATATGCCTTCCTGGTCCAGCAGGTGGGGGAACCTACTAGGGAGAAGCAGATACTGGATTGTGTCCTAGCAGACAGTGACCAGATAGCGGGCCTGAGGTGTGGCAGCCCGCTGGCAGATGGTGACTGCTGATTGCCAGTCTGGTTTCTGCTGTATCTGGGGGAGGATAACCATTCTAATACAGTAGTAGTGGACTTTAGGTGAATGGACTGTGGGCATGGGCAGGATTCTACAGGGGAGCTTGGACAAGATTAGGGCTGGACATGGATGCTGGCAGCTTGTGGGAGGCCATTAAGAAGGGGGTGCAGAGACCACTAACTCCTGTACAAAGGTAAGGCATAAGATGGTGAGCCAACAAGCCGTGTTGGTGGACCAGGGAGGTGCAGGGAGGCAGCAGGGATAAAAAGGCTGCCTATGCATGTTTTAAGCACTCTAGGGGGATAGGGAGAGGGGTATGAGTTGATGGCTGGAAGGGTAACCACAATGGTGAGGGGAGCCAAAGTGAGGAGGGAGCAAAACCTGGCTAGGGATATCCGAAGGGGGGATAAAGGATTCTATAGATACACAAGGGAGAAGAGAAAAGGGAGAGCACAGATCAGCATG
This sequence comes from Neoceratodus forsteri, assembly GCA_016271365.2. Taxonomy (NCBI): domain Eukaryota; kingdom Metazoa; phylum Chordata; order Ceratodontiformes; family Ceratodontidae; genus Neoceratodus; species Neoceratodus forsteri. Next base: position 870,843,121 of record CM028130.1, read on the forward strand.
ATTAGGACTGAGGAGGGATGGACTCAGGAGGCAGAGGTGCTAAATGAGTACTTTCCCTTGATATTTACGGAGGGAGGTAGGGGATCCCTCCAGCCCAATGGGAAGGAAGGGGAGCCAGCAGAGTCAGAGAGGTCGATGGAGTTGAGAGGACTGGAAAGAAGTTGGGGTACAGGTCTTCGCCAAATCTAGAAGGGGATGGTGGTTAAACAGGTGGGCTGGAGGGAGAAGTCACAGGAAAGGGTGAAGGAGGCCCTTCGGACACTAAAAACTGATAAGGCACCAGGGCCAGATTGGTTGCATCCAAGGGTTAAGAAGGAACTGGCCAATGAGCTAGCAGCACCACTGGCAGCACTCCAACACCTCTCTGCTGACAGGATGGGTGCTTCAAGACTGGAGGGTGGCTCATGTGGTGCCTATCCACAAATGGGGGGTCTAGAGAGGAGATGGGGAATTATAGGCCTGTCAGCCTAACGTCTGTGGTGGGCAAAGCAATGGAGGGCATTATCAAGGATAGGCTCAGGAGGCAGCTGGAAAGATTGGGGCAATTGATGACAAACATTATGGTTTCATCCGGGAGATACTGTTAGACCAACCCCATAGATTTTTATGACTGGGACCCTGGACCGGCATAGACTGGAGGACGTCCAATACCTGGATTTCAGTAAGGCATTTGATTCGGTACCCCAAAATGGGCTGCTATTAGAGCTGCGGGTGGGAGGACAGTTGCTCAGATTGGGGGGGTGGGGTGAGAGGACAGTTGCTCAGATGGGTAGAAACTTGGCTAACAGGGCAAATACAGAGGGTAGTGGTGGGTAGTCTCCTCCTCCACGAAGGTCACCAGTGGGGTCCCCCAAGGTTCGGTACTGGGGCCACTCCTGTTCAATGCCTATGTCTTCGATATGGGGAGGGCGGTTAAGAGTAGGATGAGTCTCTTTGTGGATTACTTAAAACTGGGAGCATTGGCAGACGGGGACAAAGTGAGAGAGACAGTCCAGAGGGACCTGGATACCCTGGAGGGGTGATCAAGGAGGTAGGGACTGAGGTTTAATGCAGGGAAATGTTGGGTCCTGCATCCGAGGGTCAGAAACCTGGGCCATGTATACACCCAGGGGTGTCATACTGCAAGCCACAATGAGTGAGAGGGATCTAGAGGTGGTGGTAGACGTCAAAATGAATAACAGTAAAAATTGCAGAAGAACTGTGGCTAAAGCAAACCGGATACTGCATAGCCAGGGGGATTACATCCACGAAAAGGAAGGTGATCCTCCCTCTGTATAATGCCTTGGTCAGACCACATCTCGAGTACTGCATGCAGTTCTGGAGACCTCACCTCAAGGATGATGCAACACTGCTGGAGAGTGTCCAGAGGAGGGCAACCAGGATGCTTCAGAGCATGGGAGGAAGGCCCTATAAGGAAAGGCTGGAAGAGCTTGGGCTGTACTCGCTGGAGGAGAGGAGAGATGGGGGGACATGATAGGGGTCTTCAGATATGTAAAAGGAATAAACAGGGGTGGTGCCAAAGAGATGTTCAGACTAAAGAAGGTGGGAAACAACCAGGTAACATGAGTGGAAGCTAGAGGAGGGAAATTACAGGGGGGATGCAGGAGACCTTACTTCATTGAGAGGGTGGTGGAGCCCTGGAATGCACTGTCCAGGAGTCTGGTGGAGGAGGGCAAAGTGGAGGGCTTGAAGAGGAGGGACAGGTTCAAGGGTAAACTGAAGAAGAGGATGACCTCTCTGGGGCTGGGTGGGAAAGAAAGAACCATTAGGAGATTGCTACCGAACAGACACAACAGACCATCCGCCAATTCTGCTGGCTTTTAGTATGTTAGATATAGCGAGGAACTGCAGGGAAGGTGCCTATTTGTAGATGAGCAATAAGATCTGCAATAGGGTAGACACCCTGGTAGGGGAGGTGGAGGCAGTGAGGGAGGTCCTAAAGATTCTAGAGAGGTGGTCGGAAACTTGGCAGCTGAAATGTAATGCCAAAAAGTGCACAGTAATGCACATGGGTGTAATAACCCGCAAACCATTTTCACACGGGGGGTTAAGGAAACTCAACAGGATAGAGATCTGGGGATTATAATTCCAGATAACCTTAAGGCAGAGAACCAGTGCAGCACAGTGGTGGGCAAAGTGAACAGAATGCTGGTGTGCATACGGAGGGGTATAAAACAGAAAAAGGGAGGTGCTGATGCGCCTTTATAAATCCATGGTGAGGCCTCACCTGGAGTATGGGGTTTAGTTCTGGAGGCCTCACCTACACAAGGATATAAAACAGGATTGAAAGGGTTCAGACAAGGGCAACCAAGATGGTGCACACTATGCATAGGCAGCCCTATGAGGAGAGGTGGAGGGAATCTGATCTGTACACGCTGGAGACTAGTAAGGTGAGAGTGGGAAGCTCATTTGCAAGGAAAATAAGTGCTAGAACTAGGGATCATAAACTAAGATTAGAAGAAGGAAGGTTTAGGGGCAATGTGAGGGGGCATTACATCACTGAGAAGGTGGTGGAGTCCAGGAACTGACTACCAGAAGAGGTGTGTGTGCAAAAATGGTGAAAGGATTCAAGGGGGCATGGGACAGACACCAGGAGCTGACCAGTGGGCAGAGTGGGGTGTCTCTTGACAAAGATGATGATTGGGGGTGGGGGCAAGGGGCAGACTCGACTGGCCAAAATGGTCCTTTTCTGTCACCAGATTTATATGATTCTAAGGCAGTTAAGTAATTAGGACTTACCTGTTCCATCAGAGTAGGGGAGTCCAGAGTTGGGGTGTCCTTGGTTCGGGGTATCCTGGTAGGACCTGAAAGGGAAGAACAGAGAAGGCTGAAGGGACACAAAGGAGGTGCTAGAGGAGAGATTAGAGTGTTAGAATTAAACAAAGATACTTATCTGATTGGTATGTTTGGCCAGACCTGTAGAAATAAAGGGAAAAATAGATCAGTATGGGGAAGTTATAGTAGCAAGAGTAGAGAGATACAAAATGGTATATAGTACAGGAGTAAAGGAAGAGAAGTTTCAGAGGAAAAGACAAACTAGGGCCAAAGTAAGGAAACTAGAGATGGAATAAAATGCAGACAGCTAAGAACAGAGAATAAAGTGGTATTTGGGACTGCACAAACCCCTTAGCACCCTAGGTGACCTGCAGGTAGCTAATAAATGTAAGAACAGTCCAGGTGGGCAGGTGGAATGATTTGGGCTAGTGGCCCCTATTATTTAAAAAGGGGACACTGGTGGTTCAGGAGTCTTGAGTTGTCCCAGGAGGCCAGTGGTTTGAAAGTATAGCTCTGGTGATATAAAGGGTCACTCTCTCATGGACAGTGGCAATTTTTTATATTATCTTTCCCTGGAACCTAATGTGGGGGGGGGGGGTGATGTCCTTGGGCCTAGACTGTATGTAGCAGGCAGGAGGCTGTTCAGAAAACTGCTGACCAGAAATGCTGCGGCTGTTGCTAGGCAGCCAGCTTTGTGCTACTGAACTACAGTGGCAGTAATGGCAGGCACTTTCAACTGCCAGTCCAGAGGAGGGCAACTAAAATAGCTGGGGGTCTGCACCCAGAAGCCATACAAAGAGAGACGAGCTGAATATGTATGCCCTGAGGAAAAGGGCCGGGAGACAGGACAGAAAATTTCAAGCACCTCAAGGAATCAACAAAGTCCAAGAGAGTAGCATCTTCAGAAAAAGAAATGTGCAAGAACAAGGGCCAAATTTGAAGATAGAGGGGGGACGGTCTTGGGCAACACGAGAAGTATTTTCACAGAGAGTGGTAGAACACATGGAATGCGCTCTCCTAAGGAGGTTGTGGGTCAAAAATAGTGGGAGACTTCAAGAATACATGGACAGACATGAACCAACTCTATTGGTGAGTAGGAGGAAGTCAGCTGTTGGATAACTAGGATCTGCAGCTTATCCACTAGGGTAGGAAATGTGCCACTGAGTGGGCCAAGCAGTCCTTATCTCGCCATCATGGTCTATGTGTCTATGATTCAGCCCACAGAGCTCAGGCTGTAACCTGCTCCATGTGTGTGGGAATGAAGATGGATATTTTTGGGGGGGAAAGAGACTAGAGCAAATATTCCTCCCTCCACTCCATCAGCCACAAAGTGGTATGGACAGCCCCCACGTGAAGAGGGTCTGAGGGTGGGCAGAACAGCAGTAGTGGCAGGAACCTTAGAAGCAAGTTTTCACATGGTAGCAGATCAGTAAGTTCTGAGGGCCTTAATAGAAAGGGATCGGGAGAGCAACACAAGATAGGGAACACAAAGGAAAATCCACAGTGCAGCTGGAAGGGTAATGCCTGAACTTGACTTAGAAGCCGTGGGTGGCTGACAAACAGGAAATTGAGTGGGCTCCTGACGGGACCATGAAAGCGGCAAGCACTGCATACAATAGAGTCGCACAGCAGCTAATGTCAGTACCAGGGCTAACAAAAGGATTTGGGGAGGAAAAGAACAACATAAGGTCCAGGACAGCTCACAATTAAAAACACAGCACCATTAAAGAGTAGGAGCCCTTGATGTGTTATGGTAATATTATAGTACATTTATGCAATAGGAGGACACAAAATGGAGTGTGATAACTATTTTATCTCGAGCATGTACGTAGTATACATGCAGAATCTACATTTACACATATATTTATTACAGTCATGCTCGACACGTGCATGGTGGACTGCGGCACATCCCCATCCCTCACCCCTGTTGTTTGACACTGCTTACTGGTATCTTGCTTTTAGTTTTGTTTCTTCCAGGTTGGTCGCCCCTCAGCCACCACCTGCCATTTAGTCATACTTCTCCCGCTCTTCCCACTATCATACAGTGATCATTTGTTTCTGTTTAACATTTTTTTTTTGCTTTTCTACCAAACCTTTTTCAACTGGTTGCCCAAGCTGCGCCTCCAGCTGTCGTGACTCCTCTGCATTCTGTTGCCGTGTCCCGCCCACACCTCTCGAATATAAAACCAGACTTTTTTTACACTGCTTCTCAAAACCGATAAGCCCCCACTTTTACTCTTCCACTCTGGTTTCCACCTCGCTACAACTGCCACCAGAGCCCCCAGCACATAGAAACTGTCAGATTTGTTTCTTAAACTGCTTGCTCGCAACTCACTCTGCTGATGAGCCCTCACCTAGGTCACACTTCTGCTGTGGTTTCCAGATCTGCTATAACTGCAAACTATAGGCTTCTGTGAAGCTCTTCTTGTAAACTCTAAATGGTCTCTCAGGCCCTTATGGTTCTCCCTCTCCCTGCTTATTTACTGAGATTTCCTATGTCTATATATACCACACATGTTTTAAGCCCCACCCCACTCACATTTCACCCTGACCTCCAACACTATAATGCTGTCAGTCTGTTCTAGGTGTCTACTCACTCTTTCAGTGAAGTAGTAATTCCTCACATCCATCTTACCCCCACCATAAGCTTCACCATGTCCCATGGTCCTTTTTCCTATTTGAAGGAGCCCCCAGCACCCTGTTCATATCCTTGTAAGGTACTGTGGTTCTCCATCATGTCCCTCTCTTCAGGGTTTATATGTTGAGATCCCAGTCTCCTCACAGGGCTCTTTGCCTCAGCCCATGTACAATTTTAGTTGCCCTTTATACTGCCTACACCCATGGCCTTCTAAGGTGCAACCTCCAAACCTGGACACAGAACTCTTAGGCCCTGTCCACACTACCCCTCTATAATGTTACAGAGTGCCCAAACCGTTACCACAACAGTTTACATTTACACCTGTAACGTTACAGAAGGAGTTTTCGTAACCGTTGATGAGACCACATGAGGTGGTTTTCAACAACGGTTATGAAACTGGTTATGCCTCGGTAACATTACTGGGCGTAGTGTGGACACGTGGCACTGGTCCCCTAGTGCAGCACGAGCTGCATTGTGGGATCAGGTGCCACGATAATGGTCGCCCGGCTTCCGAAGTGTGGAGTGGTGGTGTCGGTCCCGAAATGGACACCGCGGCAGTGTGGACACACTGTACCACTCCACGGTTGTAATGGTTTCTATCTGTTACGGGGTCTGAGAGGTGCAGTGTGGATGGGGCCTTAGTTGTATCTCACTAATAAGGGATTACTTGCAACACCACCACCTCCCTCCTCCTGCTGAAGATACCCCTCCCTATGCAGCCCCAGCATCCTTCTAGTCCTACCCACTGCTTTGTCACACAGCCCAGCAACTTTAAAGAGACTCTCCAAGGTAATCGGAGTCGGCCCCTGCGCTCATATCCATCGGTGCCTGTTGCCAGACCTCAATGAGCATATGTCCCCAACCTTAGCTTAAAGTTCTGTCCTTCATAAAATAATACAAACTGGTGTCCCAAGAACTTCCCAGTTGCTGTTGCTGCCCCAGCCCGCCCCACACTCTCTAGCAGGATGAAGAGATGCCAGTGAGAGCGCTGGGTGCTCGTTTTTATCTGTAATGCGCGCCAGCTTTTCTATTGATTTTAATGATTTAGTGACCACCTGGTAGTGAAACGTGGGCACTGTCAATGTAACAAGGCCCTCGTTAGTTGAACAGTGCCCACATTTTACGTTGCCAGGTAGCCACTATATAGTTTAAAATCAATAGAAATGCTGCCGCCCATTACATATAATGGAGTGCGCCTCACACCCTTACTGGCATCTCGTCCATCTTACACGAGCATGGGGGTGGAGTTCAGCAGAAAAAAACAGGAAGTCCTTGGGACCCAGTTTGTATATTTTATGAGGGACAGAACTTTTTAACGACTTATAAATTTAGGGACATATTAACTTCCTTGGGGTCTTCTGGCTGCAAAGCACCGATGGGTATGGTGCAGGCAGTATCTTGGCAGGTCTCTTTTAAGATCATAATAACCCAAGGTCCCTCTCGCTTAGTGATCATCAGTACCAACCCTATAAAGCATCTTGGTTTCTATGTCCTAGGTGCACAATTCCGCATTTTGTCATTGAACCCCAACTGCCCCGATCTTGACCACTTTTTGAGTTTCTCCAAGAGGCATGTGCATGCTCTCTGCTCCCTTTTTAATGCCCACCCTACAAATTTTGGTATTGTCTGCAAAAAGGCATTCCCTTCTTTGCCAGTTTTTCTGCAATGTCACTTATGAAGACACAGAAGAGGATCTGCGCCAATACTGTGCTGAGCTGCTCACTGTCCCGTCACTGTAATAAGTGCCATTAACCATCACCCTCTGACACCTTAACCCCCACCCCCAACTACTACTTCGTTTTCCAACCTGCATTTCTGTTCCCCCCCTTCTTCTGTTCAGCTACCACAACACCATCACTCTGGCATCTGACAGGACTTGCTCCACCATAGAATGAATCCAATATGTGGAGCAGCTGCCTAGGTAGTCAGGATACATTTGCATGTTCTTCCATCCCCTAGGACATAAGCGGCAAGGGTGCACAAACACATGCATAGACATGTGTGGCACAGCACCAGTCAATGTCTTCCCACCCATGGGCTGCTCCCACCTGCACGAGAGCCTCTTGTATAACAGATGATCCTCCTACTCGTCCCAGAGAGCCCCTGACGCGAGCTCATTCCTGAACTAAGGTCACCTACGCCGCAGGTCAAAGCGCTACTGTTAAGCTGAAGGGCACACATGTTAACCAGTTTCTAATTAATTTCACCACTTTGGATCCCTTCTAGGCTGATCAATCTGTTTAGCCTCGCCCCGGCCCCCCCAAAATAGTCAACCACCCTCCTCTCTGCTAGATCATACCCTTCCAGGCACCAGACTATCCTCCATGCAGCTGAACAACCCTTCTAGCCCCAGCCTTCACGTAATGAGCACTGAGCTAGAGCACCACACAGGCTCTGGGTCAGCTGCCACCCAGCCAGCCACCCTCCTCACATCTGGACCAGCCTCCAACTACATTCTATACAACCTCCATGAAGCTGGAGCACCACCCCAAACCTCCACTCTAACAGACCACATATCTGAGTTGTCCCTCCAAGCCCATGGACCAGCAGTCCCCCACGTAACCACCCAATCTACAGCTAGATCCACCAGAAGCCCCATACCAGCCTCACCATCCAACCACCCACCCTGCAGCTGGATATCACTTCTAACCTTGAGCTAGTCCCACCACCACCACCAGCCACCCTCCCTGCTGCTGGCTCACTCTTTCATGCCCTGAACTAGCCTCCCCCAGCAGACAATCCTCCCTGCAGCTAGACCCCTGGGTTCATTCCCACCCACAGACCAGCCTCCCTTCCCTCTGCAGGTTGAGTAACCTCCCCAGAGCTGGACACCCTTTCCAAAAGCTGGACACACCCACCATCCAGAGCAGAACCTCCCTACACCTAGACCCCCCCAAATCACCCTTCCTCAACCGTGGACCCCATACTTCTCAACATAGTATTAAAAAAATATAAATATAAATTATATATATAAATATAAATGATATATATATATATATATATATATAATAGATAGATAGATAGATAGATAGATAGATATAGACACTAACATATTGCATTTGCAGTGTCAGTGGCTCAGCAGGTAACACACTCGCCTCTGAGGCTGGGAGATCAGAAGGCAATGGGTTCTATTCCCATACCAGGCACTTATGTTAATATCCCAATAGTGATGCTGTAGTGCAGCATGAGGGGGATGGCTGCACTCCTGATGGGCACTGTCTTTCAGATGAGATGTTAAACCTAAGGTCCCATCTGCCTGTTCTGGTGGTAGTTCAGGTGGATGTTAAAGATCCCATGGCACTTCTCGAAAAAAGCAGGGAAATTTTCTCCGATGCCCTGGCCATATCCCCCCCCCCCCAATTCACTAAAAATACCACCAACAGCTTAATAGCTTAATCTGGTTCAAGGTCAGTTGGCTTTCATCTGTATTCCTCTCCCTCCGGGTCGTGCCTGAAAATAGGCAAGAATCTGTCTAGTGCACTTAGCCAGTCAACAAAAATGAAATAAAGTAAACATAAAATATAAACTAATGCAGTCTTCAGCAAAAGAAAAAAAAATACACTGATCCCCAGATTACAAAATGGATTTGCAAATGTTAAATACAAATATTAAATGCAAAAAAACAGTTCCCCCACAAACACACTCAAATATCTGCAGTAAATAATTTTTCCTTTAGGGTAACTCCAGATTTTCTCAAATTAAAAAAGTTGTAATCTTTTCTCTATGCATTCTGAATTTGCTCAGTTATACAATCTTCCTGCTGTTCATTCTCCTGCCCCCACCACCACCAACACTACTTTAAAGTAACTAAATCAGCAATAAATTCCACAAATAACAAGTAATCTAGAGGCACAATGCATCCTAAACACTTTAAGGGGGGGAAGGGTTGATTGAAAATAAAATGTGTATTTCAAAGTTTAGCCAAGAGTTCAGAGAAGAGAAAATGTTTTCATGACAAAACATTGAAAGTGAAACTTGCACAGCATTTCATTTTGAAAAAAAAAACACCTGAATGATAATTCCTTTACTGTATTTAACATTTCAGGGAGTTAAAAAGATGTACTTTTAAACATAAGCTGTTACCTTAACATGTAAATCTTAGCTGTAGGAAACCTCAGTTGTTCAAAAATGGAGACCACAGAGCACTCGTGCAGTTTCATTCGGCTGGGCACAGACAGGAAGAGAACTGGGAAATGTAGGCCTCTGACTAAGTAGACTTATGGAAAAGTAGTTTAGAATAGACTCTTAACAGGACGCTGCCAACTTTTTTTGTACCATATTATTTCCAGGTAAAAATCCACATTTTATTATTGCTTACCTTCTGTAAAATTCATTGGTGTTGCTGGCTGTTTTATCTGTCTCCTTGCTTAGTAGAACTGAAATGCACGGTAAGGTACCCAGCCTTGATTGGTTAATTTAAATCCTAAAACTACTCCGCTAACTGTAATCTTCATTTATGATTCAGTTGTATTAAAAAAAAATTGTACTTTTAAGAGCATTGCAGATCTATTTATAATCCTCATTTAGCAATAACTTACCTTGAACAGCTAGTCTGCTGAAATATTTTAGAATTTAGTATTCTTAGCGGTTGTATTTTGAATGATGATTAAAGATTATTAAAAATGACTAAAATTAGTCTTTGAAGGCAAATTAATGAATGCTTTAATACTAAATTTAGTATTTGACTTCAGTGAGGGTTCCAATGGCACAGCCCTTTGGGCCTGCACCCCCCATTACCACTCATATCTTGAACACCCCCTGCCCAGATGACCACCCAGCTGGACAATCATATCAACATCCCAATAGACCTCTCCCAAGCTGTGTACCTTGCCTGCAGCTAGTCCACCCTACAAGCCCCAAACTAGCCTCTCCCCATCAACTATCACCCAACCTGTAGCTGGCTGTTCCAGGCCATCCTTCCTACCCTCAGACATGATCCCCCTGCAGATGGAACCCCCCAGACCTGCCTCCCCACCTCAGTAGACCACCTCCCTGCAGCTGGACCAACCTCCCAGTCTCACCAAACAAAGCACCCTCCTTAGAGCTGGACCAGCACTCTCCAGATAACAACTCTTTCTGCAGCTGGACCCACCAAGACTACTCATCTTGCCCAGATACCAGTTGCCCATCCCACCACTGACCACTCTGCTTGCACATAGAAAACCCTGCCCTGCTAGGTACCCTTTTATAATCCCAATGCTTATTAGTCTGACATGCTGCATCCCACACACAACAACCCAACAGCCCCAGCAGCCCAACACACAGTGGCCTGACCTAGGACAGCACCTGACACACTGTCAGGCCAGAGGAGGTCGGGATGTTGTGCAGCTGTTGAGTGGATTTTCCACAAACACACAAAGCACCCGATCCCGACCTAAGCCACCCATCCCAGGACCTGAGACACTACTGAACAGCACGGACAATGTGAAAACACCCACCCCCTATGTGGTGCACCCTCCGAGGACACGCTGACCTGATCATAGACCCCCTAGTAAGGATGACTGTCTCACCATCCATGGGACAGGGATGAAACAAATAGCTGTGCATGCCCCAGTGTGTTGACCAGCCATCCCAGGCAGCATGGCGGATTATCCATGCATCCCTGCCTGCATGATTATGTCAGCTGATAGCCAGCCAGCGGGGCATGCATGAAGGAATTGGAATACCATGCCTGTTGGTCAGTGCACGCATTACACTGCAGGCACACAGCAGAGTGGCACAGCGAGAACATGGATAGCTGCACCAGGAAATGGTCCACAGCAACACTACATGTGGATGCCAGGACACAGCAGCATGTTATCGCACTAACTGGCATGCAATGTGTGCATGTGGCGTGTCATTGCTAGCCCATTATGGGCCTGCAGTAACCACACAGAAAGTCTGGAGGTGTTTGGGGGGCCTGTGCCACAGGGAGCCCACTGTGGCACGTGAAGCTGCCAGGTGTGTTGTGGGGGTTCCACAAGGGCCCATTCTGGGAATGCTGTTACCACACAGTTGCACAGCTGGAAGGATTGGTGGGCACTACACAGCTTCAGACTGTGCAACATGTGGCACACATGAACAGCTGAAAGGATTTTGGGGACTCACACAGAGTCAGGCCTGTGTGACATGCAACACACAGTGCAGATGTGGCAGTGTGCAGTGGGCTGCTTGTCGATACCCAGCAGTGTTGTGATGAGACATCACCACCAGGTTGGGGTGCATGTTAAATATGGGGGTTAAACTTTATTCAACAGTGGGGGGCCACAGTGGCAACCTGGTGGCTGTGCATGATGTGTACTGTAAGTGTACAGCTGTCAGGTGCCAAGTCACCATGGAAACCCTACAGGGTGGTGTTGGGTGCCATACCACAGAGGAACTTCAGCAGCTTGCCCTTGTCCTTGGATGCTAGTACCATCCTTATCCACTCCTCATAGCTCTTCTTGGGTGGTGTCCATGGCAGTCCACAACAAATGCCTTCCCTGGTGACATAGGTCCATTGCTGTTCCCTGTGGAGTTCTGCTAGCATTGTCATGACCCCTACATGCACCTTCCCGAGCAGGGCATGGAGATGGCAGTGCCTGGTCTTGGCATTGCTTTAGGTCCACGGGATACCTCGCTCATTGAGATCTGCAACCAACCACAGCTGAGTGGGAACATGGGGTCGTATCTCGTGGGCACCTTGGTCACCCTACTGTACAGCCATATCCTGCCCAGCACATGTGTCTGCTCGAAACAATAGAAGAGTGTGGTGGCATTGGGTGGAATGGTTGACTTCAGGAGGCTGAATGCTGCTGGAATGTCCTGTGCCAGGAGATGAGCGAGGGCCACAAGTTCATGGATCTTCAGGCTGAAGTCTGGGTCACTTCTGTATTGTGGTGCAAGGCCAAAGCTCTGGACCTTCTGCCACACAATCTGCCCAAAGTGGAACAGGCATCCCTTGTTTATGGCTTGTGGAAATTCCATCTTACAGGCATTGATTGCAGCCTGCTCAAAGTCAGTGATGATCGTAGGTGGTTTGAGGGTGCAGGACTGTATACTGGCATATTTATTCAGCTCCTGGAACAAGGTGCAGTAACATTGCAGGTTTTGTCGTCATCAGTGTATACACCAATGACATAATGAGGTTGTTAGGGCCCATCCCATGGGTGCATGGATGGTGTACAATGAGTGAACAGGTGTGGAACAGTCTTGAATGTACCATCCATCATCCAGAAGGGTGCCTGTGCTAGGTCCCTGATGTTGTCCTCTATGGTGAGTAGAAGGACCTAGTGGGTGGTGCTGCCGGTGATCCTGCTGTACAATGGCCATCCAGTCACAGTCTGTAGCTGCTTGGGGATAGTGAGGTCAGCCAGTGTCACTGGTTCTGGTGAGAGGTCCTTGCGGCGGGTCCTGTTAACAGTCTGCAGCAGGGCCCTCTTGCTTGGCAACTGTTGCCACAGCTCAGTGGTCATTGCAGTTGCCTCACTCTGCAGTAGCTATGTGGGGCTAGCCATGGTGCTGAATGCCTTCTACTTGATGCCAGCCAACACCTGTTATTCCAAAGGAAAGGGGCTGCAGATGAGAATGCACATTTACCCATATGGTGGGGACTAGGGGGCACTCAAGCATGGGGCCAGCAGTGGGGCAGAGCTCTAGAACAAACACTTTTGGCCAAAGAAGGTGGGATTGCGGAGAGGTAGCTCAGTTTTGGATGGCCTTATTGACTGTGCTGGCCAGGAGATAGGTCTGTTGGGCTGATGGGGGAAGCCAGCCCAGGGCCTGATAGAGTGAGCAGTGGTGTGTTGAGTGAAAGTCCTTGCCCCCTGTATATCCAAAGTCCCCACCATGACCCAGTTAGTTCTTACAGCAAATACTACCCTCTGGTCCCCAGCCTTACTATATATTTGACACCCTTTCACATTTGGTACAGACCATCCTCTCGGCTCCTTGATCAGGCACAAAATGGATGATAGTTCACAATCATGTGCTAACTCTATACAGCTGTTTATACAATTGGCACATGAGAGCAAAACTGGTGTTCTGTCCTCAGTTGGTCACAGAGGTTAGCAGAGTGTCTGTGCCAATTGCCACTGTGGGGAGAATGCGTAAACATATGGTGGGGGCCATGAATGGTGCGAGTGGTGGGACTGGGTGGGCAGGTAGTTATTGGCAGTTTCCAATGTATGGAACGGACAGCAGCACCACTGAACACCAAGGGAAGTGTGATATTACTGATGGTGGGAGCTCAAAGGGGCAGTGGTAGGAGGCAGAGGTGATACTACCTGGTTTAGGGAGGCAACATCTTTTAGAGCCATTTACCAACTGGTCAGAGACTCACTAATTATGCTATTCAAGATATCATTTTGTGATCCTACCCTGTTTTGCAGGTGCAAAGTGTTGTTTGAGAGTCACTTAACTTACCCATTTAGCGATCGCAAATGCTCTTTGAATGTTCTGGTCTATGTGAACAATAACAGTCCATTACCAGTAAGATAAAGACAAGTGAACAAATACAAATATGGAATTGAGAGCTGTTCTCCATGAGGTTGATAATGTAATTTATCTTAACAATGTGTTAGAGTACAGGGTATGATGAGATTAATACTGGTACCACTGTGCTACCACATGAGTCTAGGGTTGCTGTGAGAGGTATCAAATACTGAAATGTCTAAATAATGCAGTACCATTGTGCTACCAGTGTACCAGTATTTGTGGGAGCCGACAAAAATCTCAAAATTTTGTGATACCATTGTATTACCAGTGTATGTGTGAGAGACAGAGAAAATGGTAAAAAATGCCATAGGGATACCATTCTGCCAGTGCACTACCAATGCACAGAGGAAAATCTATATATCACCTACCACTGTGATACCAGAGTACCACTGGGTAGTACTATTGTGGATTTTTCAGCTGACCACAGTATTGCCATTGCTATACCACTGTAATGCCATTGTGACAAATTCAGTAAGGGTAACCAGATTGCTGAGACAATGCAGTGCTAAAGAAGAGTGAGAAAAATTATACAGTGTTGCCAGTAATATTGCAGTGTGCAGCAAAAATTTGTGAAGGAAATACAGTGCTAAAGAAGTGTGCATGAAAATCTAATAATTATTTGCAGGGCTCTCACAGTGTGCATCAAAACAGCAGAAAGATTGAGCAGTGGTACAACAGTGTAGCAGAAAGTCAGTGCAGTGTATTAACAGTGCACTGATGAAAAGCAGTGCTTTGTCAGTCTGGACTGAAATAACACTGAGATAAGACTGAAGATGGAAGTGTACACTCCACTTCCCTGTAGAGACAGTCAGCAAACTAGCCCTTAAAGTAACACAAATTAAACCCCAAATCCCCATGCAGAAAAGTCCAGAAATCCAGGTGAAAAAACAATCAGTCACTGTGTGGGGACAGAAAAACAGACCCCAAAGCGTTTAAAGTTCTCAAACAGGCAGACTGTAGTGCAGGAGGCTTTACCTCTTAAAGGCTCTGGCAATCCCCAAATTCAGGCTCCGCTGCTGGGCAGAGTTGTGAGGGGAGAGAGCTGCTTCAGGGCCTCTTTAAGGCTCTGGCAATCCCCAATTTCAGGCTCCACTGCTGGGCAGAGTTGTGAGGGGAGAGGGCTGCTTCAGGGCGTCTTAAAGGCTTTGGCAATCCCCAAGTTCAGGCTCCGCTGCTGGGCAGAGTTGTGACAGGAGAGGGCTGCTGCAGGGCCTATAAAGGGAAAGGAAACAAAGGAATTACATTAGTATGCAGTGGGCTAGTTCAGGACCCTACTGCGCATGTGCCAACTGTTGGGACTGAGTCGGGATACAGATGGCTACTGCACATGTGCAAGATGGCGGTCACACACGTTACAGATTCTATACAATTCTACAGAAGGTAAGCACTCTAAATACAGTATTTAAAAGCTTCTACACAGGATAATAGTGCTAGATGATCTGTAGAGACAGTCAGCAAATTAGCCCTCAAAGTAACACAAATTAAACCCTAAATCCCCGTGCAGAAAAGTCCAGAAATCCAGATGAAAAAACAGTCACTGTGTGGGGACAGTAAAACAGACCCCAAAGCGTTTAAAGTTCTCAAACAGGCAGGCTGTAGTGCAGGAGGCTTTACCTCTTAAAGGCTCTGGCAATCCCCAAGTTCAGGCTCCACTGCTGGCAGAGTTGTGAGGGGAGAGGGCTGCTTCAGGGCCTATAAAGAGAAGGGAAACAAAGGAATTACATTAGTATGCAGTGGGCTAGTTCAGGACCCTACAGCGCATGAGCCAACTGTTGGGACTGAGTCAGGATACAGATGGCTACTGTGCATGCGCAAGATGGCGGACACACACGCTACAGATTCTATACAATTCTACAGAAGGTAAGCACTCTAAATACAGTATTTAAAAGTTTCTAAAACACAGGATAATAGTGCTAGATGATCTGTAGAGACAGTCAGCAAACTAGCCCTTAAAGTAACACAAATTAAACCCCAAATCCCCGTGCAGAAAAGTCCAGAAATCCAGATGAAAAAACAATCAGTCACTGTGTGGGGACAGAAAAACAGACCCCAAAGCGTTTCAAGTTCTCAAACAGGCAGGCTGTAGTGCAGGAGGCTTTACCTCTTAAAGGCTTTGGCAATCCCCAAGTTCAGGCTCCGCTGCTGGGCAGAGTTGTGAGGGGAGAGGGCTGCTTCAGGGCCTACAAAGGGAAGGGAAACAAAGAAATTACATTAGTATGCAGTGGGCTAGTTCAGGACCCTACAGCACATGAGCCAACTGTTGGGACTGAGTCGGGATACAGATGGCTACTGCACATGTGCAAGAAGGCGGACACACACGCTACAGATTCTATACAATTCTACGGAAGGTAAGCACTCTAAATGCAGTATTTAAAAGCTTCTAAAACACAGGATAACAGTGCTAGATGATCTGTAGAGACAGTCAGCAAACTAGCCCTTAAAGTAACACAAATTAAACCCCAAATCCCTGTGCAGAAAAGTCCAGAAATCCAGATGAAAAAACAATCAGTCACTGTGTGGGGACAGACAAACAGACCTCAAAGCGTTTCAAGTTCTCAAACAGGCAGGCTGTAGTGCAGGAGGCTTTACCTCGTAAAGGCTTTGGCAATTCCCAAGTTCAGGCTCCGCTGTTGGGCAGAGTTGTGAGGGGAGAGAGCTGCTTCAGGGCCTCTTAAAGGCTCTGGCAATCCCCAATTTCAGGAAGGCTCCACTGCTGGGCAGAGTTGTGATGGGAGAGGGCTGCTTCAGGGCCTCTTAAAGGCTCTGGCAATCCTGAAGTTCAGGCTCCGCTGCTGGGCAGATAACAGTCTATAACCTTAGCATGAAAAAGAGAGATGAGGGGCGCACTCCCTATCTGCCTCAATATAAGGTTATAGCATTTTATTTGTCTTTTTGTTCATATAAGGAAAACATACATAAATAAACCACTGTAGTATCTATATTTTACTTTACATATTATGGCACTCTAATCTTTGGATATGCATTATTTTCTTCACAAAACCCTTGTTTTATATTTCCAGAATGTTTTATTATTTTTCTCAAACAGCTTATCTGGCTGCTGTACTTTCAGCCGACGCCTTGCTGAGGAACTCAGCCTTCTAAAACTCAGAAGGCTTAACTTCAGTGCTTTGGGGCTTATTAGAATCAGCACCATAGCAATCCAACACAGTTGCTTTCATTTCCTCCTAAATTTAACTTAAATGTTTGGATACATGGGTATTAAACTCATACAGTAATTGTACAGGTTCTATAGTACTTTCCTGCAAACCTGTACTTTGTTTGTGTTGCCTAAAACATTTTTTTTTCTCTGTTTGCAACAATTTTACAGTCTCAGCTTTCCTTACTCACCAATTGAAACTGCAGCTGAAGGCGTTTTCCACAACCCAGCCCTCTACTCATTTTGGGGCTTCTTTTAAGTGACATAGCTCCTTTTTTGTATTTTTTTTAATTCTGGAACACAGAGCTCCTATCTTGTATGCCCTTAGTGTCCCTGATTCAATTTCAGCCCCTTTTTAATATATTATAACAAGATGCAATTTTTTAATACCAGAGCAAGAAAGTGATAGTAAAGGCAAAGTAAAAAATTGCCAGGTTGGTCACCCTGACAAGGAAATTAGGATAGATAAGAATAAGCAGAAGAAGACAGGATAGAGTGAAAGTAGAAACCAAAAGGGGGGGTATTGCATCTTCTCTGTGTCAGCTTTAACCTTCAAAACTGGACCTCCTGTTACAACACTGAGTCTGACTTTTGTTTTCACAAAAACCAAGAGGAAATGAGTCCCCAGGTTGCTGAAAGAAATAGAACAAATCTGTTAGACTGAGCTGGACAGATGATAGAAACAGCAGTTTAAAAAGGTTTTTTTTGTTAATATCCTGAGAAGTTCTGAGGTACAATACAGTAGCATCCCCCTTCCCCTTCAGATGCCTTTAACATAGAGCAACAAATAAATATCAGAGAGGGGTGCACTACTTCGCAGCTGTGGAGGAATACATACAAATGTCTAAAATGGAAGTTCCAAGAAAAACCATTTTTAGAGCTACAGATGACAGAAGAGCTGTAGACTCCGCCCACAGCCCTAAAAATGAGCGGTCTCCCATTTTAAATTTTCATTTTTGGAGCCACTAACTGAGTAATTGTAGTTGATATTAAAGTCCTTTCAGCAGCCCTAATCTGGTAATATGGATATAGAGGGGAATCAGACTTTTGTCTCATAACATTATCCATTAAAAAATGTAAGTTGTAAATGGTACTTAAATTTGGGGGAAGCCAATTAGTTTGTTGTTAGAGTAAACAGTGATGAATCTGAGGTGCACTGAGCTGAGGCTCATTACCAGGCATGACCTGGGGGAAGGGGAACAGAAGAGATAAAATATTACAAGCAAGTTGAGATTAAAGTTCCATGTTGATACAGACAGTCAAACAAAATAGCTGAAGCCTACTAATGACAACTTTGGCATGGCAACAACAACAAAACAATCAATTATCATCATAATATGACCTCTTAAGAGGGTGAGCTGAGAAACAGAATAAAATCCAAACAGTTCAGTGTAATAAATATGGAAGACTTAGACAAAGGGCACAGAGCAAATAAACGTTGCACTAGTGGTGAAGCAAGCAGAGGCAGAATGGATCAGGTGTCAGTTAGGTGAAGACAGGAGCAAGCAAGAAAAAAGTGGGACCTCAGCAGCGGCTTAAGGGTGAGGTAAGAAGGGGCAAGTGTGGGGAAGGAGGGGAGAGAGAGAGTTCCAGAGTGATGGCAGCCAAGCTGAGAAACAGGACTGGCCAGTAGATGTGTAAGTAAGTGATGAGACTTGAAGATTGTGTGGCGCTGGGGGATACCCACATGCTCAGGATGTAGTGAGGCCTGATGCCACAAGTGGAGGGCCTTACAGCCCTGGAAGTGCAGGTATCCCCCAACACCTCACATTCTAAAGGGTCATATCATGCTTAGAAAATGGGCTGTGTTGGCCAGATACAACCCGTTTTTTTAATTTGATAGGATGGGGATTTAAAGCACTGCAAGCAGCATTGAACAGAGGCAGTGGGAGCTTACCAGAGGGCTTTCAATGTCAGCATACATTGCACTGTAGAAATGTGAGCTGCATGCATGCTTTTTTTTTACTCCCGGGTGGTGCTGACTGATACCTGCACCCCTCGTGACTGCTGTAAACCAGTTAGGTTGTAACCCATTGTCTAAAGAGCAATAGGGAATATTGCAGGAACAAGAGTTAGAAGAGCAGGAGGAATAAAAGAAGGGAGCACATGAAGAGGGAATGACACTATATGTAGGTACAAGTATTATCTTTTTCTTATAAAAGTAAATAACTAGTATAATGAGGTTTGTTAGGAAAGGGCTCTGTAACCCCCCATAGTAACACTAATTGCTTGTACTGATATAAAATTTCTGAATAAAGCTGAATTTAAAAAAAGGAGGGAGCAGAGTGAGAAAGCAGATCAGATAGATATGAAGGAAGGGAAGAAACCCAGTATTTAAAGAGAAAGGAGGCACAGTGGGATAGGCACTGGGAAGATAGGGAGAGAAGAGCAAGGAGTTGGTACAAGGAAAACTGTTGCACCAGTGTCAACTTGTAAATTGATGTAAGGCTCACTAAGGCAGAACAGTTAGCAGTTTAGGGAACTGGGATTCCCAGTACAAAGTTAGCTAAGTTGGGACCAGGTCTTTTTTGAATGACTGAGATAGGACATAGTAAGAGAGGCCAGAAGAGTCCAGGACATAAGTACGGGTCAAGCCGCAAGCCGCAGCTGTGGCACTGAGACCAAGGCAATCCTCGAAGCAGTATTGTAATTAATTGTGAAGAAGTCTTAGTTTACACTGGTGCACTAGAAAGGTGCCCACAATGTTCAGGGTGAATTGATTATCTTGCCTTAGGCCCACCAGACCAGCATCCCTTGCTGTGCCCTGGCACCCAAGAACTTCTGATCCCCCCAAGCACATGGCAGGGCACATATCAGGTAGAGCTCCACTTTTGCTGTGGTACCTTGGAGCCCACATGGAGACTACCCATGCTTAGCCTGCACTTCACCCTGTATGGTGACCTTGTATTTTTATCCTGTAAGGTGTCTGATCATGTACATTTGTCTTTTCTCCTTCTCGCCCCATCCCCGGGGCGCATCTGTAATCGAGCAGTAGTCTGCTCAGCATGCCTCCCTGATAAAACCTTTAAATAAATAAATAAGAAGTTAAACTAATTTGAGCCTCTGTGGCCAGTATGAATTGATTGTATACCAACCATAACATCTGCCTAAGTAAAGGAGAGTCAAGTGACTAGAGTCAGTGTGTGAAAGTGTTAATTTTGTCAAATTAAAGGTGCCCATGTCCTAGAAGCTCCTGGGGAGAGGAGACAGGTGAACTGGTTCAAATGATTGTTTGCAAATGTCTCCCCGCAAGCAGAAACTTCTACATTACCCCTAGACATGGGAGTAGCCTGGACTGTGCCCACCCTCATCAAGAGTACATTCAGCTTGGTCAGTGCACTGACAGAAAGCAGGGTTTGTAGATAGGCAGACAGACAGACAGACAGATGTATGTGTTTTTCCAGCTATTTTATATTAACAAAAAATAATCCCATAAATAATGATTGCTATGCAAATAACATAAAGTTGAGGAAATTCATTGGTACCTTTTACTATTACAGAAGAACATATAACTGGTATATTTTACAACATATTTTTGTAAGTCTCCCTTTTTAAGAAATTATAAGTCACTATGTTTACTGCATGACTAAAAGAAAATAAAACTCTGATACAGTATTTCAAAACACAGTTGCACTCACGTGTTGATCAAATACAGACATCCTTTTTGTCAGGACATTTTAAAGTTGATATTTTCTAATGCAGAAACAGGCAGTAAAACAGCTGCTTTGTGAATATTAAGAAACTGTCCTGCCAGAACTATATGAAAGAGGATCCCAAAAATGATCAGCATTACATACTGTTTATCTGAAACTCTAGCCATGTTATCCCTGGGGAATGCATGCTTTTGTGTTGAAGCGCTACTGTGAGTTGACTTTGACTCAGGTGGTGAAATATGATGCCGGGAGTCCTACTCTTCATTTTTCTAGAATAGCTCCCAATTTGTCACCTAACACAATAGGACATGTTGCAGAAAAAAGAAACAGGTGTTAATCATTTCTGCAGTGAATAGCCAAAATGGTTCTGTAGGTGCATTGTGGGTGACATGGATTCAGGTCATATTTGTTACGGCTATGAAATAATCTGATTGTTTGTATTACAAACTTAAATTGAATCAATTAAAACTGCAACTCTTTGTGTATTCTGTTTCAGCTGGTGTCTTTTTGTCCTACCGATGAAAGGGGTCGTCTTGTCATATTATTACCTGAATCCCTTTGATGACTGAATATAAACTCACTAGGGACAGTTAATAGGGCTATCAGTAAAACAATAACAGCCTTTAGCACAACTCATATCCCTTGGGAAGGGTGTTTCATGAAACGGACTACAAGAACAGTCGCTTTTATTTGCAAAGCCAAGATAATTTAAACAGTGTCAATATTCTAGTTATAATTGCAGAAAGAAGGAATCTCTCAAGCTCAAAACTGTTTTTAGTGCAATGCTTTCATTGGCCACCTAATGCATCTCCACACTCTGTGACACCCCTGACATTTTGCTGCTATAGTTTAGCTCATTCTTAGATGGTGGTCCTTACCCACCTCTCTTTAATATAGTTTTTTCTCTTAACTCATTCTTGCTGATAAGCTTGTTAGTATGTTCCTAATTTCATTTTGTGACCTAGAGATGTCCCTTCGTAGCCAGCCCAATGGCATGGAGGGTTGAGACATCGGACACCCCATCTCCCACCATCCCAGCAACCTGGATTCAGTGACTGACTCAGGTCACTGGAGGTCCACCAGAGCAGGAGAGAATCAAGTGTCCATTTGCATTTGGCTGCTCTTCTGTCCTGGAGAGGGAATCCAGTCACACTGCTTCTATACTGCCATCACATGGAGGTGTGGTGGTAGGGCAGCAGTGGCAGCTCAGGAAGAACGGCCAGCAGGAGGTACCATAGTGCACATGAACATGTGTATCATTGCATGCTGCTGGTCTGGAGAGGTAGAACAGGGAAAATGCTGGGCAAGCAATCATGATGCTGCTGCCTGCCAGTCCCTGGTCCACACAACTGCCTGGGATCCCTGCTCTTCTGGATGTGTGTTCCAGAGCAGGATGGCCCTCCCCCTCCTGGCCCCACCACAGGGGGCAATCCGTGGGGGAACTTTGGAAGGTAAGTCCCATTGGGAGGTAGTTGTCGGTCAGCAGGGACTGAGAGCACTCACCTGCACCAGGAAAGGTAAAAAGCTTTACTGAGAAAGAAAAAAAGAAAAAAAGTTGTCACTTCCTGACTTGCATCTCTTCATTCTGCCGCTCATCCCAACCTCTGGCTGTCAGGAGAGAAAAAATTCATGTGAATGTGGTGCTTCAGGAGGAAGCCAATAAAAGGATAGGGCAAGCCAGTGTTATTACATGCCACTGAGCCTGACGTCAATAGTGGGCAAGAAACTGGAGTCATTAAAAGAACAGAGAGTGGATTTCCTAGATGACAACAACCTTATGGACAGCAATTAACAGGGGTTCATGAAAAGTAGGTTGTGTCAAACAAACTTGACTGATTTGTTCCACTCGCTGACAAAGATGGTAGATGGTGGCCAGGCAGTCAATGGTTTGTTCCTGTACTTCAGCAAGGCCTTTGATTTGGTGCCACATAAGAGGCATTTACGGAAGGTAGAGGACTTCAGACTAGGGACATGGCTAACTAGGTGAATGGGGAACTGGTTGTCAGATAGCACTCAGGTCCTGAACGGCAAACGTGTTCTTGTTAGGGGGAGGGGGTTATAAAATGAGTGCCACAAAGGTCTGTCCTGGGGCCAATCCTATCTGTCATATGACATCAGGGTGGAGTTGCAGGGTAAAATGAATCAGTTCACAGATAACACAAAACTCAACAGGAGAGTGGATAGTTCTCTGGGGATTAGCAGAGTGAAAAGGGATGTAGAAAAGCTAAAGTTATGTTTTTGGGTTTGGCCATTGAAGTTCAATGCCAAAAAATGTAAAAACAAAACTGATACACTTTGGAAAAAAAAAATCTGAAGATGGAATATCACATCAACAGGGCGATGATGGAGCACTCAATAGATGAAAGGGAGCCAAGGGTGAAAATAAACAGTTTAAAAGCCTATTCCCAATGCAGTGCATATGGAAAAGCTAACAGTATTCCAGAATGGATCAGGCGGGATTTAACTAGTAGCAGTAAAGAGGTGATGTAGCCGCTGTATATGTCACTAGTTAGACCACACCTGGAATATTGTGTGAAAGTCAAAAACTACATCTGAAGAAGTACAGGGAGAGGTTAGAGCAAAGGGCTACAGAAATTATCCAGAGGCAGTAGGGTATGACTTACGAGGGAAGACTGGACAGTCTAAACATGTACTCTGGAAAACAGGAGGGAAAGGGGATATGACAGAAACATACATATACATGCAGGGACATAATAGGGTGGTCTTCACAGAGTTATTTAAGTTAATGAACAGCACAACCACCAGGGGGCACAATCTTTAACTGCAAGGGGGTGAATTCAAGAAGGATGCCAGAAAGTGTTCCTTCATGGAGCAGGTGGTGGACACATGGAACTGTCTGCCCAGTAATGTTGTCATTGGTGGGACTATCTTGGGGCTCAGAGCCAAATGGGACATTTTCAAGGGGGTAGTTGGGAACAAAAGGAAGGCAAGGGAAAAGAGAGCTCTGAAAGTGCAGGGTAAGAAACGTAGGAACATTAGGGCAGACTCGATGGGTTCATCATCTTTTTCTGTTTTAAGCAGAGATTGAGCAACTCCTTTTTATTACTGTAAGGAGGCCATAGGACATCTGGGGCCTGATATTCAAAAGTTTGCAAATGGGTGTTTGTTTGCACGAACCAGCTTTTGTGCCCGGTGTGTGGGTGAGGTCTATTTTTAGACAACCCCATAGAGTCAGCAAACCCCAGTACCACCTGAGCACTAAGGTACCACTGCACCTATGCAAAGGAAGGGGGCCCTCCCAGCATACAGGCACAGTGGTATATTCAGAGGTTTGCAGCAGCAGTAATTCCCACTCAAACAGTTGCAAATTACCGCCACTGCAAATCACTTCTTAACGGGGCATAAGGCCCTGGGGGCAGTCAATGGTACTGCAGCTGCCTGCCCCGGCCTGGCCAGCCAAATATATCCCTCATGCCCAGTGGTCCCCCACTCCTTCTGATCCCCATCCCTATGCTCCAGTCAGGAATCCATGGTGCCTAGTGGTCCCCTTCTGATTGATTACCATCCCTGTGCTCCAGTCAGAAATCCCTGGTGCTTAGTAGTCCTCCCTCCCACCAATTGCATCCCTGTGCTCCAGTTACTAATCCCTGGTGCCTAGTGATCCCTCCTCCCACCGATCACCATCCCCGTGCTCCAGTCAGTAGGCCATGGTGCCTAGTAGTCCCCCCTCCTACCAATTGCCATTCCTGTGCTCCAGTCAATAATTCCTGGTGCCTAGTGGTCCCTCCTCCCACCAATTGACATCCCCGTGGTCCAGTCAGAAATCCCTGGTGCTTAGTGGTCCCCCTCCCACCAATTTCCATCCCTGTGCTCCAGTCACTAATCCCTGGTGCCTAGTGGTCCCTCCTCCCACCGATCACCATCCCCGTGCTCCAGTCAGTAAGCCGTGGTGCCTAGTAGTCCCCCTGCCCACCGATTGCCATTCTGGTGCTCCAGACAACAATTCCTGTTGCTTACTGGTCCCCCCTCCCACCAATCATGTCCCTGTGCTCCAGTCAGTAAGCCCTGGTGCCTGGTGGTCCCCCCCATCCACCAATTGCTGGTCAACAAAACAAATGTAATCCCCCTGGTGCCCAGTGTCCCAACCCTCCCAGTCCTGGCCCATTAAGGGTAAGAGATGTCCCTGGTGTCCAGTCATCATCCCTGGTCACCAATCCCCAGCCCCATAACACAAACACCATCCCGTCCTGTACTGATGCTCATAGTATACTGTAAGGTGCAGGGCAAACAAAAAAAACTAACCCCTCGTGTGGCCTGGTAACCCCCAGATCACCAGTACCTCCTGTGCTAATGAAGTAATCATTGGTGTCTAGCGGCCTCCCTACAGCACCAATCACTCAACCTGCCAAGCCCCCCCTTACCTGAATCATCGGTGCTATGGGAGCCCATACAGTGACCAGAACAGCCCTCTTCACACCTCGACCAGCTGGCATATGCAAATCCACAGAGAGTGCTCGTCCTTTGTACAGTGTCTTCACATACACTGCATCTGCTGGTTTTCTTTTCCATAGGTTCACAACCCTCTGGGAGAAGATGTGCCTCCTACCATTACCTCTAAATTTACCAACCCACAGCTTCACTGTGTGTCCCCAAGTCCTGCTGGAGCACTCCATATCAAACATTTTTGTTTCATCTTGTATGCATCATTTATTTATTTTAAACCATTACCTGGAATGGTCTGCTTTGCAGAGACAGGTCATTTTGCACTAATTATGGGAAGTGTCAACATGCAGTGGTTACGGAGCTGTGGTTACTCATGGTGCAGAAGAACAGTGTGACAGAGCATTGATTCACATGTGCAGGTGTTATACCTGAGAAGATTATTTGCTATGTATATTATGTAGTGACTGCATGGGGTAAAGTCAATTACATATGGGAGCCAACAGCCAGCAATAAAGTCTTATTTGGCATCAGCTGAACTCAGTTACACAAAATTCCAAAACATTTAGCTTTTCAAGTCATTCATTCTGGCAGTCACAAGGGAAGAAAGAGACTTGGCTATCATCATCACTGATGACCTGAAATCATCCAAGCAGACCACTAAAGCAGTAGGTAAGGCTAGGGGGATGTTACGGTGTTTTAGTAGGGGTGTCACAAGTCGGAAGAGGGAGGTAATAATCCCTCTTTACAAGACACTGGATAGGCCCCATCTGGAGTACTGCATGCAGTACTGGAGGCCACACTTTAGCCAAATTGAGGCAGTCCAGAGAACGGCAACCAAAATGGTGCAGGGACTGCATCAGCAAACATATGAGGACAGATTAACAGAGCTCAATATGTATACCCTAGAACAAAGGAGGGAGAGAGGTGATATGATCAAAACATTCAAACACCTTAAGGGCATTAACAAGGTGAAAGAGTCTAACATGTTTCAAGATAATAAAAATAGCAGGACAAGAGGACACAGCATGAGATTAGAGGGAGGCCAATTAAGGGGTAATGTGAGGAAGTTCTTTTTCACAGAAAGGGTGGTGGGTGCATGGAACGGCCTACCTCAGGAAGTGGTGGATATGAATACAGTGAAGGGCTTCAAACAGGCATGGGATAGGCATAAGGGAGCAATACAGATGAGTATAAAAAGATAAGCCATTGACAGAGCAAAGGCCGATATCACATTTATAAGGTAGAAAAAGAAATGGGCAGACTGGATGGGCCTTGCAGTCCTTATCTGCCGTCAGCTTCTATGTTTCTATGTTTCTATTTCTTTATTGCCATAAGCATTTATCCTGCAGCAACATTTTCAGCTCTTCTGCCTTTTAACCTGTCAACCTGTGATCTGTATCTGGACAAATAAATTCCACAAACCACCTCCTAAAACCATCCTAAGTCGAATGCTACCACACGGAAACCTTGCTAAGCTAAAGACCTGCCTCCTACAACAAGACTGGTCCCCTATCTACAATACGCTGGATGTGGACATTGCCCTAGACTTCTTCATTAAAACTTTCAACACTGCCTGTGACACCTACGCACCTTTCAAAAAACGTAAAATCAAAGCCCTGGTCTCAATCCCTGGCCAACAGCCAAACTACTGGCTCAGCTTAAAGCACATGACCATCTTTGGCCATAGCCAGGGCCACAGGTCTATAACAGACTCACTTAACTATAAACAGGCGCAACCTATGCACTTCACAATCAGGCAAATGAAGATCTCCTATTTCAAGAATGCTCTAGAAACCACCTGGGGTGACGGGAGATCCTTCTGGGTCAATATACATAATATTATGGGCAAACAGTCTAAATCCTCTCCCACGGCAATGAACATTGATGGCTCCACTACCCATGACCCTAAGACTATGGCCAATGCCCTAAATAAAACCTTCACTGACCTCAGTGGTGTCCTCTCACCTGACTTCTTTCAGGACTTGTCAGTTCCAAAACTCGTATCCCAAACCACCTAGCCAGACAAACCGCTATTTCACTTTAAAATAGTTAAGACATATGAAGCCTACAGATACATAAAAAAGGCCTGCTCTAAATCTAGAAATAGCAGTGACACCATTGATCTAAAACTTCTGTCCCTCATCTTGGAAGAAGTGATCCACCCCCTCAACAAAATTCTCAACCTCCCCCTGTGCCAAAGTCAATTCCCCAACACATGGAAGGCCACTATAGTCACATCAGTGCATAAAGGGGGTGACAAATCCACATCAGGGAACTATCGGCCCATATCTATGCTTCCACCCCTCTCCAAAGCTCTTGAATGGATCATGGCGGATCAACTATCAGACTACCTGCAAAAGTACGATCTACTCTGCATTCAGCAACACGGTTTTAGGAAAGGACACAGTTCGTTGAGGGCCCTACTTGATTTCTCTAGTGAAACTCACAAAGCCTTGGGTAAGGGCTATTTAACCGGAGCTGTTTTCACAGACCTCACAAAGGCCTTTGACACTGTTCACCATAGCCTTCTAATCTCTCTTCTGATCAACATTGGGCTAGCCGAGGGACCTGGAGCCTGGGTAAAAAGTTACCTGGCACAACGTTCTCAAACAGTAAAAATCTCTGAGGTTCTCTCTGACTTCAAACCAGTCCTCTCTGGTGTGCCCCAGGGCTCAATTTTAGGTCCTTCCTCTTCAGCCTATTTCTAAACTTGTTTCCAATCCTGCCCTGAAAAATTAATACTCTATGCTGATGATGCTGAATTCTCTCTCCCTCCGTAAGGATCCAAATCCCTACGACAAGAGCTTGCAGCTTGCTTTCTCGTGTGTTGAAAAGTGGTTCCTTGAGCACCGAACCGGTCCTAAATCAAAAACCAAAAGTCATGCTTTTCATCAGTCATCAAAACAGAAATAGGCATACTCCACTCATCATAAAAACTTCTCTTGAAATACACTAGAACAAGTGAACACCTTCAAATACCTTGGTATCACTTTTGACGAATGTCTTACTTTTGAGGCCCATATCAATAACACTGCAAAAACAGTGCACCAACGCATTGGAATTTTGTACCAGAACCGTTAATTTTTCAACCAAGCTGCCTTGAGGATTGCTGTTAAAAGCTCCATCATCTCAATCATAGACTATGGTCTAATTGTCTATGGCTCAGCTACTACCACTGCACTAAAGCGCATCTCAACAGCACTAAACAAAACCTGTCGACTCCTCACTGGAGCACAGAGATGAACCCGCACTTGTGACCTCTACACGGAAACCGGTTGGTTGCATTTTTCCAATTGCCTCATGTATCTCACCTGTGTGATGGCAAAAAAATCAATCTTGGGACTCACTCCTCCATGTATCCGAGACCTGCTCTGCCTGAACAATGCCACTCGTACCACCAGAAGATCTGATCACCAACCTTTCCTTGTCCCTAGATGCCGGACTGCTCAGGGACAAAGATCTTTACACATGCCCTCACCTGGTACAATGCCCTTAACCTGCCCTCCCTATCCTCCACGACATTGGGAGCTTTCAAATCCATACTTACGCTCACCTCACAGCCTCCAGCTCCTGTGACTGCTTTGACTAAAGTCTCATCCCACTGAGTGCACTTACATTTGTTTCACTCAACCACCATGGTCTCCTCTTTGACAAAGACAACCTGAGTACCACTAACCTGGTTCTGTCTGCTCCTAAACTTCTTATTTCTCCCTCTCTTCCCTCTCAAGCTCTCCAATCCTTATTCCTTGCCCTTGACACTGTCTCTGAGTTCCTTTTTCTTTTCTGTACATAAATGTTACTGTTTAAGTTGTGGCCTTGTAAACGGCTTACTGATTGTTTGTAACACTGTCTACTATGTTTTTGTACTTAATGACGTGGAACCTTTGTAAAAGAGCCTTGGTTCAAAGGTATTAATTCCTAGAACAATAAACTTCAAACTTCAAACTTCAAACATGCGCAAGTCCTTATGGATCAGATCAAACTCCTCTACCTCTTTGCCCTGCTGCATCTTCCCATCTCTCAAACTTTGCAGCCTGTCCTTTACTTACATACATACATATTTAGGGGCAAGAAGACAAATAGTCCATCCTCCCTCTCACTAGCTCAGTGGGAATACCCTGTCCCCCCATGTTCTGCAAAGTACTTGTCTAATCTGAGCTTGAAGGTCATTGCCGTAATAGATGATACCACATGCTCTGGCAGCCTATTTGTACTTCTGGTACATTTTCTGGTGTCTGTAAGAGGTCTAAATGTTATTCCCTTCTACAAGAGAGGTACCCCTCTGCTCCAGGAAACTACCACCCTATCTCCATCACCCCTAATCTAGTTAAACTTCAAAGAGCATCTTACCCTCTCAGAACTGTCTCCCTTCCTTGACTCTTGCTCCTTTCTTATTCTCTTACAGCCTGACTTCCAGAAGATGCACTTCCTTGTCACGTCCCTTTTTTGGCTCACTGATAACATCCTGAAATGAATGGATCAGTGCCTGATCATCTAGGCCATACTTTTCGACTTGACAAAGACCTTCAACACTATTGCCACCCTTTACTACCAGGCAAGCTTGCAGGTGCTGGTCTTTCTGATTTTGCAGTAAAACGGTTTGGCTCTAATTAGTGGACAGGTCACAGGCTATCCTTATAGGTGACTCCTCTCCCCTCCCCTTGTCATCAGTTCAGGAGTAGCACAGGGCTTGGACCTTGGTCCCCTCCTGTTACGGATCACCCTTGATGGCCTCCCATTCATATGTATGCAGATGATTGTGCTCTTTGCCTGTAAGTTGTCACCCTCTGAGCTGGCTGCTTGCCTCCAGTGTGAGTTCAATAGTGTCCAGTACTGGTAATGCACCAACTAGCTAACCCACAATACAAACAAGCATTTGTCAATGCCGAATATCGGCTGCTTGTTAAAGATTTTTTTTTCAATTCCAACCCCAAATTTTGAAATTACTTGTTTTAGGATTTGCCTTATAGACATGACATGTGCCATTTATAGTATATTAGCCAAAATGTCATTTCGCACCAAAGGTGTGAAAACACATCTCATCCAGGATTTTAAAAATGACACGTCATATTTATGATGTGGTGTGGAAAAATGGCTATGTTGAAAGACTGGAGTCAAAATATTGAAAATGAGTGAAGTTATGAGTGAAGTTTGAAATGGTGTAACGTTCAATCATAACCTGGGCACCTGACCATATTTGTACAACAAATGTTCAGCGTAGCCTTCCTATTAGCCCACCTAATGAACGCAGTAGGTGAAAATGTTCAAATCTCCAACAAAATGTAATTTCGTGACACAGGTAGGGAAACACATTTTGGCCAGGATTTGAATAATGACAGCTGTCACATTCATGAGGCCCTGTGAAGAAATGGCTATGTTGAAAATTTGGGGTCAAAATATTGAAAATTACCAAAGTTACAAGGCTGCATTCACAAACTTCAATGCAGGCTCATAACTTTGTTGTTTTTTTTGTAATATTTGTACGCAAACTTTTCAACATAGCCTTCTTATGACCCCACCTTATGAACAATAGTGGAGAAAATGTTCAACTCTTGCTCGAACGGTGATTTTGCACAGTGACTGTGAAATCACCTTTTGGGATGCAAAAACACATTTTGGCCTAGATTTGAAAAATGACAGCTGTCACATTCATGACATGATGTAAAGAATGGCTATGTTGAAAAGTTGAGGTCAAGATATTGAAAATTAGGAAAGTTATGAGCCTGCGTTCGTAAATTCCAACATAGGCTCATGACTTTATTGTTTTTTAACATTTGTGCCCCAAATTCTCAACATAGCCTTCTTATGACCCCACCTCATGAACAATAGTGCAGAAAATTGTCAACTCCTGTTCGAAAGGTGATTTCATGCAGTGACTGCAAAATCACCTTTCCGGATGCGAAAACACATTTTGGCCAGGATTTGAAAAATGACAGCTACTATATTCATGAGGTGCTGTGAAAAAATGGCTATGTTGAAAATGTGGGGTCAAAATACTGAAAATTACTAAAGTTATGAGAATGCGTTCACAAACTTCAACATAGGCTCATAACTTTGTTGTTTTTTTAATATTTTTACACCAAATTTCAACATAGCCTTCTTATGACCCCACCTCATAAGAAAGGGTGGAGAATATTTTCAACTCCTGCCTGAAAGGTGATTTCGTGCAACAGTAACTAAATCCCCTTTCAGGAGAGATTTACCTAACATCACTTGTTTTGTTCATGAGGTGGTGTCCCAAAAAAGGTATGTTGAAAATGTGGGGCAAAAATACTGAAAAATGCCCAAGTTATGCTATTAAGTTTAAAACCCCATTGAAATACATTGAATGGCATACCTGATTTCTTCAGTTCACAGTCCGGCGTTGAAGAGTGAAAATGTCTCTGCAGTCTGGAGATGATCACGGCATTGGACCCCCACTGGGTGGATAAGGACAGGTAGAGTGGGGTGGTGGGTGCTGAGTGTGTGGGTCAGGTGGTGGGATTAACAGCGCAACAGACAATGATGGACAGTTTTCTGTTTTCCAGGGTTCAAGAAAACAAAAACAAAAAAATGACAAGGGATGGTTTTATATATTTCAGGTGATGACAATGGGGGAATGGGCACCCCCACTCTCAGTGTTATGTTTATGGCGGAGGAGCTGAGAGTGAGGGTCGGGTGGAGGGGACAGTAAAAAGGAAAAAAACTATAAGGGAAGACAGTGGGAGATTGGGCACCCCCAGTGTCAGAGTTTTGCTTGCTGGGGGGGTGCTCAGAAGGAGGATTAGGTGGGGGGAGCAGTTACAGGGCACCAGCTACAGACATAGAGGGTCAATTTGCTTTATTATAGCAACATATAAATAAAAGAAAGAAAAAAAACTAAGAGGTGGCAACACAGGGGGAATTGGGCCCCCCCCCAGTGTTAGTGTTATGTTTGGGGGAGTGGGGCGGTGGTGGGTGCTGAGAGAAAGGGTCAGGTGGGGGCCAGTTATGGGGGGGCAGAAACAGACATCAATGAATGTGTTTTAGACTGACAGGCTCCTTTGAAAGCCGCTCAACTGTTTGCTGACAGCTTCATGCAAATCAAAGGACCGAAGCCCTCTTTGACTGGAGCCGCTTCAGTCCTTTGAAATACACAAAGTTTTCACCAAGCAGAAAGTGATGTCAGGACCACAGCCCATGGTCATTGGTGTAGACTGCTGAGCCCTTACTTTTGTGAACTGCAATGGGCTTGGTAGCGATCCCCCCCCCCAATCCCCTATCATTGTCACAAAAACATTGGGTGCGCAAGCACAGCTGATGTAAAAAACAGCCTCTATAACCTTTGGGACCAGGCAATGACTGGACAGTATTCAGTCACTTCTGGTCTTTGCAACCCTGGATAGTTCCCAGCTTAATGAAGTCTCCTTCTTTAAATATATGGGCATATGGCTGGGCAATCATCTTGACATTTGCTGTCACCAGCGCAAGTGGTCAGAGTGGAGCATTGAGATGCGGTGGCGCAAGTGCCATTGCACCATGCACAGCACCTGCGATATTCAAAGGGGGACATGCAAATGGAGCCATAATTTATGCAACGCGCACAGGGGGCCATTTGCATCTGATTACAGCCCCATTTGCATGCCATTAGCATGCAGGTGCGCCGATCCCCGACGATTTGCACCTGGCGCCCTGCCAGGCAGCAGCTGTCGGGTACCGATGCCCCCTGCAGCCCAATCACGGGACATCCCGTAAGGGACAAAGAATGTCTGTTATCCCTGGTCCAGTGGACTGTGATTAGCCCAATCACAGACATCAGACCTCCCTCCCCAAAGTCCAATATCCCTGGTGGTCCAGTGGACCACAATTAGCCCAATCTCGGGCATCAGACATCCCCCCCAAAGTCCAATATCCCTGGTGGTCCAGTGGACCGCGATGAGCCCGATCACGGGCACCAGACATCCCCCCCAAAGTCCAATATCCCTGGTGGTCCAGTGGACCGCGATTAGCCCGATCGCGGGCATCAGACATCCTCCCCAAAGTCCAATATCCCTGGTGCTCCAGTGGACCGCGATGAGACTGATCGCGGGCATCAGACATCCCCCCCAAAGTCCAATATCCCTGGTCCAATTCATTCACATATCTGGACTGACTAGTATGGTATGGGCTGCAATCCCATTGGCTCATGCTCTGAACCAATGGGCGTGCAGCCCTACTGAGCTGTCAGTCAGCGGGCGGCGGGGTGGCAGGTGGGTGGGGTTTTGTTGTCTGCCGCTGACGGGGAGCGTGGTGGGTGGGGGGTCCACTAGATCACCAGGGATATCGGACTTGGGGTGAGGAATGCCACCACTGATCAGGCTCGCGGGTCCACTGGACCACCAGGGATGTTGACTTTGGGGTGGATGTCTGATGCCCGCGAGCTAATCGTGGTCCACTGGACCACCAAGGATATTGGACTTTGGGGTGGGATGTCTGATGCCCGTGATCGGGGCATGGAGGGGCGCCGCCAGGTGCAGTGGGAACAGGTGATGGCCACCCACAGGTGGCAGCTGCTGTGTTGCACCCTGCAATGTGGCAGCTCACCTGTGGGTGGCCCTCAACTTGTTCCTTTTTTTAAGCGTAACTTTGTGCAGGCACAGGTAGGGGTTGCACCTGCATAACTCTTCATGGCCCGGGCTGAATATCGGGCTGTGCAGGTTATGCATGGGCACGCCCCCCCACCTGTGCCTGCATACATTACTGATGCGCACCGGCACATCGGGATTTGTGCGGCGCACTTTTTCCTTTTAAATATCGCACCGGGGCGCATCAGTGGGTTGTGCATGGCACAACACCATTGTGCCATGTGCAACCCTTTTGAATATCTGGGCCCATGTGTGTCACCATTACTCTGGCCGATATACCATCAACCTTTGTTACAGTTATCTATACAAGATTTACATGGTTTTCCTATTCCAATTTAAGAATAGTAGGAAAAATATATATGATCTCATTCCAGTTCACGTAGTTCCTCTCTGTCACATTTTCATCCAACATGGTAAAATCAGATATTTTTCCTAACTATAGAGTTTCTCTGAATGTGTGAAGCCATTCATTATAATCTAAAGTTCCAAGGTCAGGCTAATTCCGTTTTTGCAAAATTTGTGTTTTCACTGCCATGGAGGCAAGGGTGCCTATTTTTCCTCCTTTAGATAACCCATAACCTTCATAACCATGAGAGCTCAACTTAAACGGGAGTTTCCTGTCTAAAATTATTTACAGTTCTTGGTGGACTTTATTCCACCACTTATTTATTTTTCCACATTTCCATAACGTATGGGCTTGGTTCCCTATCTGGTCACATAAATACCAACACAACTTTCCTGTGTGATCACTAAAATATGAAACAGTGGTCGGAGTAATATATGCTCTGTCCAGTATCTTATACTGACTACATTTGTTTTTAGCATAAGTATATAATTTATTTGCATTAATCCTTAGTAATTTCCATTTCATTACTGGTATTGTTTGTCCAGTTTCTTGTTCCCATTTTCTTTGGGAATGAGTTTGCCTCTTCAATAAGCTGGGATTATTTAAATCTAAAAGTTGCATATGTATTAGTGCAATAATACTATTTTTTCTTATTTCACTATTTGAGTATGTTTCAAATTACAATGTAATATACTACTGCCATTTTTTTTCCTCATGTCTTGAAATTTTGCATGAAGAACAAAATACAAATACCAATTATCTTTTAAATGATTAATTAGAGGGTAGTCCCTAAATTTGTTAAATGTAATAAAAAAAACCTGAACCATTAAATCTAACTAATTTAGGAGTTTTGAGTCCCTAAGAGTAGTTTCCCATTCTGTTTTTAATTTACCATTATTATGAACCTTGTAACTAGAAATAATATTGCAATATAATAAATATTTTTATTTGTTTTCACTTTTCATGTCCAAATATAACATGCAGATGCAACACTTCTAATAACTGTGTCCATATCCTGCCTCAAGAATGCTTTATGGTTCAAAATAATTTCATGGATTTTCAAATTAATGGTGCAGTCATTAAGGAACTCCTGTATGAAGGTGATATATTTACCTTCCCTATCTGTTCCATATTTACTTTATCCCACCATAGAAAAGCAGTTTTTATTTTAGTGACCAGATGATATACGAATTGATCTGGGCATCCCATGCCTCCTTTTCCTCTAGGAATTGTTAGCTTACACAAGGCAATGCAGGGTGAAGCTCCACGCCACTAAAATTTTACAAAAATGCACCTAGTATGCAAAAAACATTTTTCTGGGATTTCACCTTGTACTGCTTGAAATAGAAACATTAGATGTGGCATTATTAACATCTTTAAAGTTTTGATTCTTCCCCATAGTGAGAAAGAAACATTTTCCCAACTTTTTTAATTTTCAGAGCCAATTAATATAATTCCCAAATATTTCATATTCACTACTATTTTAATGTTGGATATGATAGACTTTGTCTCAGTACTTAAAGGTGTAATGGGAAGAGCTAATGATTTACATTGGTTAAGTTCAAAACCTGGCAGGGAGGAATATGTTTGGATTTCAGACAATACAATTAGTCAAGATTCATGAGAGTTGTTTATGATCAACAACATGTCATCCACGTATATGTTCATTTTACTACTCCCATAACCGGTGGGGATGCCAACAATATTCTCATTGTTATGAATCTTTATTAATAGTGGTTCTAAACATAAAATGAACAGAAGTGGGGACAAAGGGCATCCCTTTCTAACCCCATTAGATATTTTGATATCATCAGAAAGGTGTGAATTTTTTATTTTTAATTTGGCAGATGCAGACAAGTACAGTTTTTGAAGTAATATCATTATTATTGAAGGAAATCTCCACTGGTCTAATGTTGAAAACATATATTCCCTTGATAGCAAATCAAATGCTTTTGTAGTGTCCAAAGCCACCAACACCTTCTCTTCTACTGTGTGACTTATTTTTTGATTTGAACATCTTGCTATGATTTCTTGAATTTGCTCCATTCCTTTAAAAATGTTACGTCCTTTGATAAACCCTCTCTGTTCTAATCCAATATGAATGGAGACATGTTCCTGTATTTGATTTACTATCAACTTCTTTATAATTTTATAATCCATATTTAATAAGGATATTGGGCTGTAATTTTCTACTTTTTTCGTGTCTTTATTTTCTTTTAAAAGGAGAATAATAGTGCAATCATTAATAGAGTTTGGAATCTTATCTGAAGATATTATTTCTTATATCATTAATTTTAGCCATGGGACAAGATGTTCTTTAAATGTAGAATAACATTCACTTGTGAACCCATCCAGACCTGGTGAAGACCCTTTTTTTTGTTCCAATATTGCCTGATTTATTTCCATTTTAGAAAATGCTTCTTGTTTAATATCTAATTTAGATTTTATGGAACTTCGTATGTATTCCTTCTACTGTGGGGTGAATTAACATAATTTCTATTACAAACTGGTTTGAAATATTTTATAAATTCTTGTGCAATTAATTTTTCTGTGAATACATCTCCTTGAGAGGTATTTATAGCTGTTATAGTGTTCCTTTCTCTTTGTTTTTTTAAGGGCATTCACTAAAAGCTTGCCTGCTTTGCCCCCTTGGAAGTACAATTTATTTTTAATTTTCCATAAATATTTTTCTAGAGACAATAGGATAAATTATTTTTTTTATTTTTACAGTATTGTAATTTCTCCTTTGTTTGAGGATCTGAGTTAGTCTCTATATTTTTTTCTCTAGTGCTTTAATTTCCTCTTCTATTAGGTGGAGTTTGTTTACTTGTTGTCTTTTCTTTCTAATTTGAAATGATAGAGAATCTTATAGTAGCTTTCCATGCATCCCATTTTGTTGTCATTGTTAAATCTGGATTGTTGTTCAGTGTCCAATACTCATCCAATTCCTTTTTAATCAATGTAACAAAGTCACTATTATTAAATAAACAATTATCAAACTTCCACTGTACAGAGTTTGCCCTAGCCAGTGTAGATATCAGCTGCATGGACAGCATTGCATGGTCAGAGATGGATATACAGTTCTATGAATATTAGTGTTGCTTATTTTGTTTGCCAGATTTTTATTAATCAGAAAAAAAAGTCTATTCTACTGCACATTTTTAAATGTATGGATTTGAAAGTATTTTCTTTTTTAAATGAATTTAAATCTCACCATGTATCACATAATTGATACTTTGATGTATTTTTTTTAAAAAAGTTGCATTATAGTAATCATTATTGGTAGGTTTTAAGGTGTTGTCTATAACAGGGCTCTGTAAAACATTCCAATCTCCCACCAGTATGGTGTCCATGCAGCCAGCTGACACTATCTCTTTTTCTATTTTAGCCAAGAAGCTATCATATTGAACAAACAGACCATAAGGATCCACTCGCTAATGCTAAAACAACTCAAGCTGCAGGTAACTTGGCTGATCTGACTGCTCTTGCTCCTCTCGGGTAACATTCACCCTAACCCTGGACCCAAAACCTTGGGCTCCTTCCCCCCCCATGCAGTGGTGTAATTTCATAGTTTCTTCCATCAACATCTGCAGTCTAGTATCCAAATTTGACCAACTGCAAGTATGGGTTACTCAGTATAAGCCAGATGTACTATTGGTTGTTGAGATGCCGAGGACCTCTGATAATGAAATACTACTAAATGGCTATACCTCATTTAGAAAGGATAGAACTTGGAAACATGGAGAAGGTTGTGTCACTTATATTAAAGACCACCATCAGGGCCAAGTGCTACTACTGATAAAAACAGGCAACAACGTTCAAATTCTCCCCATAAAAATAATCCTTTGGGTCAAGGGAAGGGAATAACCATCCTTTCTACTTATATACCCCCAAAGGAACAGGCAGAAGGTTTTAAGGTACTACTTGAGTACCTTACCAGCCTCAACCATAACTCAGAAATAATTGTGGTGGGAGATTTCAATATAAATTGGCTGTCTCCTGACTCTGCCCCTTACAGAGACTCCTTGGCAGCTATAAATTTTTACCAGATGATAGTATCCCCCACAGGCATCAACTACCGTACTGGGTCCAGCACACTACTGGACTGGCTGTTAACAAATCATGCTGCATGAATCATCAGCACTGATGTTCTCCCTGATTCCATATGTGACCATTCCTCTATACTCAGTGCCTGGTCTAATAAGTCTTCAAAAATCCCTGCAAAAAAAGTTACTGTCCAGGTCATAAGAAAAGGGCAACTAGGACCCCTGAAAGCCTACCTAAGACAGTTAAGTTAGTCTGTAATCTACTCAGCAGTTGATGTCAAGACTGCGTTACACAGCTTCATTCAGAACTTCAATGCCGCCTATGACATCTTTGCCCCACCACTACAATGAAGGTTAAAGGTTCCCAGAACTCCTGGATAACCCCCACTCTTATTGCCCAGATGTGTTCCAGGGACGACCTCTAGCATAAGGCTAAAAGTACAGGCTCCCCCCTTGACCTCCAAAATTATAGGTCAGCTCGTAGCAATGCACCCAGGCCATCCATCAGGCCAAAGCCAACCACTTTAGATCTGAATTAGACAACTCATGAGGTGATGGCCACAAATTCTGGGAGAATGTATAGGCTATAACTGGGAAACCCAACAAAGAGCCACCTGCTATGCTGAATCTAAATGGGCAAATAATACAAGACCCAATGCTCTTTGCCAATACCTTCAACAAGACCTTCTCTGACCTCAGTGGAGTGCTCCCCAGAGTATCTAAACCCGGTTAG
The DNA here is from genome assembly GCA_016271365.2 of Neoceratodus forsteri. Lineage (NCBI taxonomy): Eukaryota > Metazoa > Chordata > Ceratodontiformes > Ceratodontidae > Neoceratodus > Neoceratodus forsteri. Next base: position 870,881,909 of record CM028130.1, read on the forward strand.
AGGAGGCCAAAGCAATACACCAAGTCCAAGCCCCCCACCAAACCATGTACCCCCATTCTACCTGAAGACAATCACTATCCTCGAAGGTAAAAAATACCTACGGCAGGTTCTGGGAAAAACCAGGCACAGCAGTGATGACCTGAACCTCAAATTAATCTCACTCACCCTAGATGTTATCCTGACTCCTCTAACAAGTATTCTGAATCTCTCACTTACCACGGGACAGTTCCCAAAGCTTTGGAAAGTCATGGTAGTTACCCCAGTTTTTAAAAATGAGAACAGAATGGTATGAACTAACTAAGGGCCAAATTTCATCTTACCTCCTATTTCTTAAGCTCTAGAACGTGTTGCCTATGATCAACTAGTTGACCACCTAGAAAAATATCATCTACAATATAAGAAACAACACCATTTTAGAAAGCAACAGTACAACAACAGCCCTAGTTGAATTTATAAGCTTTATACATGACACCCTTGACCGGGGGCACTTAGTGGGGGCTCTCTTCATTGACCGCGACACAGTCAATCATGAACTACTACTGAATCAACTAGGGAATATGACTGTGTCCTCCACTTCACTAAACTGGTTTCATAGCTATCTCTCTGGAAGGGTTCAGCAGGTTAAGATCGGCAGCACTCTGTCCAGCTGCCAAAATGTAAACACCGGTGTTCCTCAAGGGTCCATCCTGGACCCCTTGCTTTTCAGTCTCTTTTTAAATCACCTCCCCCAAGCATGTCAGGACAACATGCTCCTATAAGCAGATGATGCTGTCCTCTTCTCAAGCCATCCAGACCCAGTCACCCTCAAACAATGACTGCAGAGTAACGTCAAACTAGTTGAAGATTGGTTCACCAATTCCTGACTGCTGCTAAACTACAAAAAGACAAAAACAATGTTGTTCACCTCCACACATAGCAAGCATAAAACTTTCCAATGATCCATCCACAATAAACTAAATGAAACCCTCGAGATGGTCCACTCATTCAAATACCTTGGGGTAACACTCGACACCTCCCTGTCTTACTCACTACTCATTGAACATGTCTCTAGAACAGCAAACAGAAAGATTGGTCAGCTGTATAGACACAGACATTGCCTCACTGTGGATGCCCTTAAACTCACCATTAATAGTTCTGTCTTCTAGACATTAGTCTACGGCCTCATCATTTATAGTTCGGCCAATGATTCGTCCTTCAAAAGAATAGACCTTACACAAAATAAGGCATGCAGGCTACTCCTGGCAGCTCCATACCTTACCTGCACCTGCGACCTTTATCCCCTCATGGGTTGGTTGGACTTGAAATACCGCACACAATATCAGCTCCTTCTTCTTGCCAAGAAGGCTACCCTTGACCTCATCCCTCCTGGGGTCCAAGCCATACTAATCCCAGTCACACCCACTAGGCTGACCTGTGGGACACATAACACCTTCAAGGTTTCATTCCACTGCACCACTCAAGGGCAGTGATCCTTTGGACACCGTGCTCCATACTTGCTCAACTCCCTCCCGAGCGATATACTAGCTGAACCTAAAATTGGGCCTTTTATTTTTTTTATCTTACTCCAATTTTTGCACCTTAATGCAGTGCTACGGTGGGGGCATTCAGCCACTGACCCCCCAACCCTAAGCACAGCGCGTTACCCAGACCCCGACGCGATTCCACGACAGGTCTCCAGGTCAGCGGGTGCATGGCCATCAAGCTGCTCAGTCACGCCCAGCTCTTTTCCACCCTAGATTTTTCCCCCAGAGCTGGCAGTGCAATGACGCACTGCGTACATGCAAGCATCCTGCCAGACTCCAACCCATGCTAGTGCCACGTCTTGCACTTCACTTGGCCTTTGCCAGGGGCCACCCAAGCATGACACAACCCTCTAGCCCACCCCAGAGGAAGGAGAGCAGTCCTGGGATGCTCAATCCAACCTCTCCTTTGCCAGCCCCCGATGGTCTGAGTCCGTTTCCGAACCCGGGTTGCCGGCGTGGTGCGAGGTGTGGTGTCCAGCGCCTCAACCCTCAGCGCCACCGGGCCAGCTAAAATTGGGCCTTTTAAATCTAAGCAACACACCCTCCTCTCCAGTCAAATGACATGCTCTTGTTCCCATTGATGTGTGTTAGTGGCTCAGTCTGGCATTGATCCAACCAGCACTTAATCTCCCCCTGGATTTCAACTCCTTTTCTAAGCACGCTACCCTTTGTTTTCCCCTCTTATCCACTTATTCCCTCTCTACCCAAGATCTCTCTCTCTCTCTCTCTCTCTCCCTCTCCCTCCCCCTGTCAACTGCCACATCCCCCCGTCCCTGAACTTCCTTCCCCATCTTGTATACCCCCTTACCACCCCCCAACCCATGTACCTCGTTCCCTCTGCTATACCCCTGACAAAGCCACCTCTGGCTGCTTATAACTCTACACAAATTGTTACTTGAACCCAGGACTGTACTGACCTAAGTTTGTACTCTGAATTTAACAAAGCACTGTACCGCACTCATGCAGTGCTGTTGTTACTTTGCACTTATTTTCTGTAACAGCAACTGTGTAACCTATTGCTTCTTATGTATCTACTGTAGTTGATGTCCTGTCTAAATGTGATTACCTGAAATCTATGTAATGTATTGTATTGTTTTTTTGTCTGACATGGAACCTTTGTAAATGAGCCCTTGGCTCAAAGGTGTCAATCCAAAACTGTATAAATAAATAAATAAAAAATGTAACCTAATAATATCTTTGTACCAAATAATTTTCCTTTTACAAATATATACCATTCTTCTTTGTCTTTACTTTGTTGAATACACTTAAAGTTGATATGGCTTTTACTCGTATTCTTGAACTGTGCTACTCATTTGTCTTAGTTCTGTAATTAGCTAACGGAGGACAGGCTGGGGTATTTTAGAGGCTATTTACACACAGCAACTGCTGAATTACTTAAACTGTACTGTCCTTGCCTGAAATTGTCATCATTGTGTGATTAGAAGCATACCTGAATGCTCTGGAGGTCGCCATGTTGGAACTCTCGCGCATGTGCAGTAAGGGCCTGAGCACCTGCATAGCCTCCTGCTGCATACTAATTTGTGCCCTTTGTCTGCTTCCTTACTTAGGCCTACTGACCCCCATCCCAGCTCACTGCCACTCGCAGCAGCCACCCAAAGCAGGAAAGCTCCCTCCTGGAGCTGAATTTGAATCATGGAGGCTAAGAGGTAAAGGATACCTCTTCCAACTGCCTGATACCTGTGTGGGGTGTTAGCCCAACGACGCTGTGCATCATCTGCCCCACCCACCCCAGCCACCAACCCACCCACCCAGGGGGCGTCCCTTAATTTATTGACCCTCCCTGATGACATCACTTCCTGACTGTTGAATTACTAAGTCCCCACTTTCCCATTTGCAGGTTATACCTGCCAGCCACTAGAGGGACCCACAGACCCCTACCTTAGGTACATCTAACAAACCTCCTCCCCCCCCCACTTCCTGGAACCATCTATCAGCTTGTGCCACTTCGCTCCTCCACTACTTACTTCTAATCTCTGCCCACATCTCTCCCAGCCCCTAGCCCCATAGCTCACCATACGTTCTGACCCCCAGCCACACCTCCTAGCCTACACTCAGTGACCATTAGGAGTCGCTATTTCTCACCCTTTTTCTGGCCCCAACCCAGTGTGCCTCAAGCCCCAGAATGTGGAGCTCAGCTCCCACCCTGGTCCCTTCTCCAGCTGCCCTGGCAGAGTCTTGAACCTGGTACCCTGTACACCAGAATCCGTGACACTACCACTACTCCAAAGTGGTATCTACGCTTGCTGGACGGCAACCAAAATACTTCTACCTTTCTGCCCTGCTGCAACTGCAAGTATTATGTTAGTCCACCTCCTCCTAAAATGCCTCCCCCTCATATTTACTCTGGTACCTATGACCCAGCAACCAGGCAGCCCACCTGGTACACTGGCCCTTGCACCCACAATTCTCCTGGACATAATAAGATCCCACCCTACAATGACCATGTGCCCTTACCCAAAGCACCCATCCCCAGGTTACTTCCCCACTGCCTACCCTGGCTCCCTCTGGTGGAAAATCACCCTCGCCCTCCCGACCTTGCAGATCCTGCCCATCCCCTGCTCCCTGACAGCCTCCTCCCCATCCCTGAATACCCACTGAAAGCTTGGTCATCACTGCCCCCTGGCCAGAGCCATGATCCCCCTATTACTCCTTACCAGCAATATACATCACAACCCAGGCCCCACCCAGACTAGCCCCCCAACTGGGACCGCCGGTCTCCGCATAGCCTCTATGAATATATGCAGCATACTCAAAAAATTTGATTCCCTCCAATGTTGGGTCATGCTGCATAAACCAGATGTCATAGCACTGGTGGAAACCTGGCTATCAAAATCCACCCCCGACTACTTTGTCTCACTACCAGCATACACCCTATACCAGGAGGATTGTGTAGGCAAATGTGGGGGAGGCTGTGCTATCTATACCAGGGACTCACTTACTAGGCTAGCACTCCCTGCCCCGGCTCTTGTAAATGGGGCACAGGCCCTCACCCTTAAACTTATGCCTGACCCTGCCAGGGGCCCCCTATATCTCACTACTGCATACATTCCCCCCAAAAAACAAACTCCAGCGATGTTATCCTTAACCGATTATATTGCTACCCTCCAACACAAGGTTGATCAAATCCTTGTGGAGGACCTAAACGTGAACTAGCTCAGTGCCTCCTCCTCCACCACCCAGGACACCTTCGCAGCTATGGATCTGACGCAACTCATTTCCCAACCCACTAGAGTAAACACTAAGAGAGGTACCAGTAGATGTAATCATCACAAACCGCCCCCAAAAAATCCAAGATATCCAGGTCCTCCCGGACTCACTTAGTGATCACTCCCTTATCCTATTCTGCTGGATGACTCCCACACCCCAACTTAAAGCCCAATCCACACTCCACCGGCGCCTCAGACCTGGTGGGCTAGAAAGTCTCAAATGACTTCTTATCCAGATAAACTGGTCACCCATACAGCACGTGCCTGACATAGATACTGCCCTCACCTTCTTTTCCCAAACCTTTAACAAAGCCTGTGACCTCTTCGCACCCCTTACTGGAACCCGAACCAAAAAGCTTAGTGTGCCCTGGGTTACCCCTGCCCTACGTCAACTGCTCAAGCACAGGGATAACCTATGGCACCTTGCCACTGAAACAGGCCAGATAGCTGACAGACAGGCATATAATGCAGCATGGAACAAGTGCACCTGGGCTATCCGTAAAGCAAAGGCCGACCATTACCAGGCCATGCTCACCTCCTCCTGGGGGTGTGCATGAAATTTCTGGGACAATGTTAAACAATTGAATAGGAGTGCGTGCTCCCCCCATCCCAGATCACCATTGATGGCTCTACCTCTACTGACCTGGCCTGCATAGCCAATTTCCTAAACACCACCTCCACGACCTTAGCTTGGTCCTCCCCAGCAATTTCTTTGACCCACCCCCCTCCCTACCGGCCCCTGTCATCCAATGCCCTTGTTTCCACTTACCCTGGGTAACTGACCAGGAAGCCAAACCACACCTGCTCAAAGCATTAAAGAGCAATAGTCCCGGCAGCGACTCCTGGACCCCAGCATTCTGGCCGGGTGCTGGATCAGGTACTTGCTCCACTCACCACCCTTCTGGACAAATCCCTCAGCCTGAGGCAATTCCCATCTGCATGGAAAACCGCCATAGTTATGCCCATACACAAAAGTGGTGACAGGTCCACTGCCAGGAACTACCGACCTATCTCCATCCTCCCACCCCTCTCCAAAGCCCTAGAAAAGCTGGTGGGCACTCAAATCACTGAGTACCTAACCAAATACAACATCCTCTGCCCAGAACAGCACGGCTTCTGTGCAGGGCACAGTAACGGCATGGAACTAATTGAGTTTTAAAACTTCACACACTCCTCCCTGGATGCTAGCTCCCTAGCTGGGGCAGTGTTTGTAGATCTCTCAAAGGCCTTTGATGCTGTCTACCACCCCATCCTGCTGGATGCCCTCTCCCACACTGGCCTCTCTACTGGACTGATCTCTTGGTGCACTAGCTACCTATCTGACTGTTCTCAATGTGTCAAAATCAACGGGACACTTTCCACAACCTGTCCCATCCACTCAGGTGTTCCCCCTGGGCTCCATCCGAGGGCTGCTACTCTTCTCAATCTACCTTAACACCCTGCCTAGTGCATGCACTGGTAGAATTCTGCTGTATGCAGATGATGCTGTCCTCTTTGCCACCCAACGCAACCCCAACACCCTTCAGGACACCTTACAACTCTCCTTTAATGATGCGAAACCTGGTTTAAAGAGCACAGACTTGTCATCAACCTCAAAAAACTAAAACAATGCTCTTTGCCCACCCCAAAACAAAGCCAGTAACTCCCACTCCACATCCTCCCCAGCTCCAAACAACCCCTTGAACTAGTCCGCTCGTACAAGTACCTTGGGGTTTCTTTTGACACAGCCCCCTCCTTCCACACCCACATTGATGCACTTGCCTCTGCTACTAATGTGCAGCTAGGTATCCTCTACCGCTATAAAAACTGTCTCCCCCCGTTGCCCTCCGACTAGCAGTTACATCCTCGATACTGTCCCTGGTGGACTACGGCCTACCTGTATATGGTGCTGCTGACTTGACGGCCCTCAATAAAATCTGCCTTATCCTGAATAAGGCATGTAGGCTTATCACAGGGGCTCCCAGGCTCACTCACACATGCCAGCTATATGACAAGGCAATGCTGCTTAATCTAGATGAACGACTTCAATACCAAACCAGCCTCATAATGAAAAAAAACCTTCTCGGGCTATCCCCTCCCGGGCTGACAGCCTCCATCCGCCAAGCCCAACCCTTGGTTTATACCTGAACCTCTTGCAAGGTCACCCTTCTGATCCCAAGAACCAGGACAACCCATGGACAGAGGTCTTTCTGTTACAGAGCTCCATCCTGATTTAACGTGCTCCCTCCCGCCATCTCAGACACCCCCACAATCTCCACTTTCAAAACTGCACTGCGGAACCAGCTATTTAATACAAGTAACTGCACCTGTCTCTAGTTGTGACTTAGTCTACCACACACTGACAAAGCTCATATGAGTGGCATAACATCCCCCCCAACCTGCCCGTTTGCCCATTGTACTAGTATCAACATGCTGATTCTGCACGTCCCCTCATGCAAAAATGTATCACTGTAACTAGACTGGTTTTCTCACTCTACAAATGTTTGTAAATACATGTGGTTGTCTTTTGCTACAACTTGAAACTGTGTGATGTAACAATGATTCTGTAATGTAATGTATTTGTCCTCAATGTGATGAAGTACCTTTGGAAATGAGCCTCTGGCTCAAAGGTTGTAAACTGATGTACAAATACATAAATAAATAAATATCTTTGGATACCAGGATAGCAACACCATGACTGTTGTTAGAACCTGTTGTGTGAAACAGTTGTTCAACCCAAGATCTTTTTAATCTTTTCACTTTTTTCTCCATCAGGTGTGTTTCCTGTAAACATATTTTTATTTGATGAAGTTTAGCATATTGCAAAATCTTGTTTACCTTTTTATAAATACTCAACCCATTTACATTTATTGATGCAATCCTGATATCCAAATATTTATTTACTGCAGCCATCATACAGAACTGTTTTCCTCATTCTATCCTTTTCATTGGCCAGAGTAAAAAACTTGAACATTTTGAAAAACCCACACAAATAAAACCAAGACTCATTACCCTTCTACCTTCCCCAATCCAGCTCTGGTGTTTTCTAATAGAGCATTTGGCATCCAAAACCTTACAGATACCCAGCATTTCCTGCTAGCTTGGTGTGATTGAGTTACTCCTCTCCCACCACCTCTCATACATCTCTTAAATCATAGTAAACAGTCACATGAAAAAAAAAGTTGCACAAAAAAAGTCCTGGAATCAAAAGTCTCAGTTCATTTTCTGCTTGTTCTGCTATAGAAAAAAAGTATGGTTTATTACTGATTATTACACGAAGTCTGGCTGGTATCAACAATGAAGACTTATCCTTTTTGCCATAGCATTTTCTTTATAAGGTCAAATTTTTTTTCTTTCATTGATTATCTCATATGGTAGGTCTTGGTAAATCACGATATTAGCACCATTCAATTCAATTCTCTTTTTCTGGTATACAGCAGTCGTAGTCCTAAATTTATCTTCAGATTTAAATAAATTTACTATCACAAAGCAAGGAGGTAAACCATCTTCTGGTCTGGTTCTAAGAGCTCTATGCACTCTGTAAATCTCAATGTTCACATCTGTTGTGAGAATTTCCACGTAGGTTCCAAAGACCTGGAATACAGTCTCCTTTAGATGCTGTTTTGTTCCCAAGATTCTGGAATACCAATAAGTCATCTTTTTTTTCTCTCTTTAATTCTACTAGATACATGTATAGAATGCTCAATAGACAATATTTATGTGTATGTACCAGACTGCCTTTATTAGACCTAACTAGTACTCTAATCCTGTGTAATTATGTTAAGCTCATCTATTTTTGGATTCCTTGTCCTGACTGTTTATTGTATAACATATTGAGTATAATCACAAGTCACAATGTATTTCTGTACATTATAAGTTTTAATTTCCTGTACTTGTAAGTGTCATTTGTTTCCCCCGCTGTATAGCAATGTTTATCTTATGTATGGAATCCTTATATTCCCCAGGTCACCCCTGAAAAAAGGACAGCTTTGACAACAAAATTCAAATAAATAAATAAATACATTTTTCTTCTTGCTCTCAGTACCATGTCCGTGATTTTATTAGTCAAATCCATAATAGAATTATCATGTCTGGCAATTGCCTTTCCTTCTGTAACATTTTGTCTTCTGCTTCTGTTATTCTGATTTCTATTTATGGCATTTTTTTATTTATGTCCTTTACTGAGCAGTCCAAATGGCGGATTGAAGGTTTTATAGTTTCTATTTAATTTATAATTGTGTCCACTCCTTCTACATTCTTTTTTACAAAAATCAGATCTCCCTTTATAATTTTTAAATGTCCCATCAGGGCATCTACCCATGTAGGTAGTGTTTCTTCTGTTTCCTTGTGTGGTTTTTTTTTTTTTGCTTTTTTTTGCTGCATTTTAACACTTTCCTCTCTTTAATTTTGTTGGTCTTTTTTTGGTTGTAGATGCCCCTGTTTTCTAATTAGGTATGTCATTATTCATTTTTTTGGTTTCCCTAGTCTCCATTTTTTTGTCTTCTTCTATATTAAAAAGTGGCATTTCACTCTCTTCAGTATGCAGTTCAACATCTGATTCTGCCGACAGAAATTCTTCTTCTTGTTGCTTAGGAGCCTCTGCCTTTTCTTCTACTAATTCTTTGTCAGTTAATGCTCCATTTCCTTCTTTAGTTACTGTTTTAACAACTGTTACTTCTCCTTTAGTTGGATTTTTCAAATCTCCTTCTCCACTACTTTTTTTCTATTAATACTGAATTGCATGGTTCTATGTATTTACGATCATTTTTCTTTTCTGCCCCCTCCTTTAGATATGGTTCAATGGGAGAAGCAAGTGGGCTCAGTGGATCTGCAATATTTAAAGCTGCTATTTTGTCCAAAAAATTAAACAAATCCTGGTATGTTTGAAATTTGGACTGCTGCTGTGTTATTTTGTTGTTGTTGTTTTTTTTTGTTGTTTCCTCATGTATTTTTTCCTGTTTGTGCTCTAATGCTTCAGCTGCTATTATTTTTTCACATCTCTCCCTTCTAGTTGCCATTTTAACAGAGTCTTAGTCACACCATGAACCAATATGTTTTGTCAATAAGGTTATCCAAATGTGGAAAAATTGCAGCTCCCACGGATTAATCATAGTTACAGCCGCAACAGTACAAAACTGCAATTCTGATATAAAAATATGTGTTTTTGTCTTACTTTACCCCATGTAGGTATTTGCAGGTATTCAGAGACACTTTTTTCCTCTTAATTGACTGGCATTCTGAAGAGCATTCCAGTTCTTTGTTCTTCTGCCTCTGGAGTCCCTCATAAGCTGGAGTGTAAGTAAAAGACTTTTTATCGTCTTAGTAATTTTTTCCATGCTTCATGCATATCAGTTTTGCTCCATTATAACAAATAACTCCAAGTTTTTAACCTTCTTGGCTCCAGTAAAGTTAATCAGGCAAAATTCCAAACTGGTATCCTTGGAGGAATATCCCTTACATTTGTACTGACTGTTACTGACCGTTACTGAGAGGCATTGGCATCTGATGTCGAAGAATAGTTACCTCATAGCGAGAGTCACATGTGTGGCTGTACAAGGGTACCCCTTCTTCTGCAGTTGCTTTTAATTATTTTTATGCTTTTGGCCCCAAGTAAACATTTAAATCAGCATATTTCCAAGAGCGGTTCATCGTGGGGGTTACTGCGAGGGAACGTGAGCCTCACACACCACCTCCTTCTCATTACACTGTTTTGTGCATGTCCGTACTCACCACTGCTCTATCAAATCTTACAGATAAATAATTTATTTATATGGCCTGAAGACCTAAAATGATTATAAATAATTTATCAGCACTCTAGGTGGGTCATCACCTTTTATCATCACTTGAGGTTGATCACAAAGGAGCTCTTAACCAATGGGAGAGCAGTTTGAACAATACTTGATGACATCACAATGATCTCCTCTGTACTCAGACCAGAGCAGTGAAATCAAACAGAAACAGTTTATTCTTCATTAAAAGAACTACTGTTATCAGTATCACATCAATATAGCGCGGGGATTTCAGCGACGGTAATTTGAGCGACAGCATTTGGGCAAATGTTAAAATGGTGATAGTACATTTGGGCACCGTACAGTATGGGCAACAATTGTTTTCCCCCTCTCCAAGGTTCTATGACCTCAGAGTTAGTTATATAAGTAACAGCAATGTAATTGTTGCCCTTACTATAGGGTGCCCAAATTTACCATCTCTGTTGTAACGTTTGCCCAAATTCCGTGACTCAAATTACAGTCACTGAAATCCCCGCACTGATTTGGCATGGAACCTCATTATCTGAAATTTCTACAATTAAAATATATTGTATAAATGGAATACACAATGGCCAGACTCAGAATATGACATTTATCATCATGCAGGACAATAACTTACGAGTGGCAGAGCCACAAGTGAGTTATGAAAGTCCTGCCCCCCTCACAAGTATTAAAGTGATAAAGGTTCAAATTGATAGAGAACAGTTCTTTACACCTGTAGATACCCTCAAGTTTTTGTTTTAGTGTCTATTCAATATTTTGCTGTGTTTTGGCCTATTTTTGTTAAATTAATAATCTAATTTTTCTACCTTTGGAAGTACCCTGAAACCCAATCTCATAAACAGTTGCTGCTTAAAAACTGCCTGTCAGAGATCAGTGACTGGATATCCTCCAGCTGGTTGTGACTGAACCCTGACAAAATGGAGGTATTAGTGATTGAGCCTGGTCAAGGGTGTGAGGGCAGTGTCATTGATGCTGTGATGCCAGGTTTGCATCTGAGTCCGGCACCGTTGTTGGCCTCCACTAGGGTGCAAGATCTTGGCGTGATCCTGGATGACTGACTGATACTTGAAGCTCAGGTGTCAGCTGTTGTCCAAAGTGGTTTCTACCACTTGAGGAATATCGCCAGGATCAAACCCCTAGTTTCACCTGAAGACCTGCCCACTCTGGTACATGCCTTCATGACCTCCAGGCTTGACTACTGTAATGATCTTTACTTTGGGGCCTTGGGAGGTACCCTCTGTTGGCTGCAGCTGGTACAGAATGCTGCCACCAGCTTGCTGACCAGCTTTTGGAGGTCTAGTCATGTGACTCCCCAGTGCTGCGTACCCTGGACTGGCTGTCTGTCAGGTGGAGGGTTATCTTTAAGGTGATTCTTCTCACCTATAAGGCCCTACATGGTCTAGGCCTTGGTTATCTGTCTGAGCATCTGATACCCTGCACCTCAGTCCATTCCCTCCACTCCTCGACCAGGGCCTCCTTGAGGTTCCCAGGACTAGACTAAAAACCTCCGGCTACTGTGCCTTTAGTGTTGCCAGACCAGTCCTGTGGAATGCTCTTCCACCATCTCTTAGGGAGGTCCCATCAGTCGAAGTATTTAAAAGGGGTCTCAAACCTCATCTTTTCACCCTGGCGATGTGATCTGACCAGTATTGGTGTATTTACTGTGCTGAGCTGATCTTATGATATCTGTTTATTTATTTCATTGTGTTATTTATCTGTCCTGTCTTATCTACTTGTGTATTTTCCTATTATGTTTTTAATGTAAGGCGCACAGAGCCTCTGAGATTGGATGTAGTACAAATAAAATTTGCTTTGCCTGGTCTTGCCTTTCTCTTCTCATACTGCCTCAGTATTCTGTGACATCAGTAACACTATTTCAGGCCATTCAGATGAATAACATGGAATGGTGTTACTGATGCCGATATGAAAAGAAAGAGCAGTAACTGCTGAGAAGAGTGGAACTCGATGTAGACCTGAGGGCAGCCCAAAGCTAGATTATTTATTGATTAAAATTTGGTGAAAGCATATCAGAATATATAACTGGCATTGACAGGAAAATGGAAGGGCAATGAACTATGTAAAAATAATGTCCTATCACCTTTAAGTATTGGGAGACCAAAGTATATAAAGTGTACAATAACAATGTCAGCTCAGTTAGTGAATCACCATCAGGAGCAAAGGAACTCTAAGACCCTGTCCATTCTACCGATCTGGTTTTGAAAAACATTTTTAAATACAGTTTAGTTTATTCTGTTCAATGCATTCACATATTTAGTAACCCTTCTTGGGAGCAGTTTAATGCATCCACATTGCTGATGCTGAAACTGTTCTCCCTGTGAAGAATTTCAAGATGAATTCTGGGATTCCTGTGTTTATATACCAAAAGTCATCTTCTATGGCATGTTCCTCTTGCACAAAGTTCCAAACACAACATGATATTATGTCCTACTTACTCCCCATCCCAATCTAAGTACTCCCTGGTTTCCAGTGGTGTCCACTCCCACTCCCCATCCCATACCAAGTGCAGCTGTCTCTCTAGTGGTACTCTCTCCCTGTCCCCTACAAAGCTCTCCTCAGTGACCAGTGGCACCTCCTTCCTCTCACCATCCCATTCTAACTCCCTGGTGTTCCGTCACTCTCCCAGCCTCAAGTACATCCTAGCATCCAGTGGCACTCCTCCCTCTTCCTATCATGTGCCATCCACTTCTTTGTGTCCTATGGTAGTTCCTCTCTCCTCATCCCATTCCACACCCTCCCTTATTTCAAGTGCCCTCCCTCATCTTATATCCCCAAGCACTCTCTGGTGTCCAATAACAGTACACCTTCTTCCTGTCTCCCACCAAGAACCCTGGTACGCAGTGGCATTCTCCTCCCTCTCTCCATCCCATATCAAGCCCTTCTTCATGTTCAGTGGCACCCCCCCAATCACTGTCCCACTCCAAGCACTCCCTGTTATCCAGTAGCACCTGATTAACTCACTCAAAAAGTCACAGCACCACATAACTGGATGTGATTTTGCAGAAAACGTCAGTGCTTTTAATAAAACACAAAGTCACAGACTATACACTTGTTTGCTGAGGTGTTCTCAACAGCAAAACTCACATGTTTCCATGAAATGCGTGTAAGATGGTTTTGACATCTAGGAACAGAGGCCGTAGGATGATCGACCCAGTGCCTCATGATGAGAATCACTTTATCAGGAGTGATGTAATCCATGGGGGAGTGCTCTTCAATAGTGATCTGTCACCAATGAAGTTAGGGCATATGATTGAAAGTGGTCAGATAATGATCCCAAAGATTACATTTGTACAAAAATAAATTTTTTAACATGAGCCATATCACAACTACTCATTCTAAATGTATAGAGCAGAAGGGAACTCCCAGTAATTTAGACAGAAAACCAGTGCATAAAAAGTAAGTGGAAAAAATATGCCTCATGTGAGCATATTATTTACACTTATAATGTGTGCTAAAGTGTCAATAGTGCAATATGAATGAAAAATTAAAATTATTACAATTTTAAACAAAATCTAAATAGATTCAAGCCACAGTATGAACAAGCAGCCTACAAATAGAAGTTTTTACTTCAAACCTCTCCAGTTAAGTTGACTGTACTATACTTAACAAAGTTATTTTAAGTATAAAATATGCAGTAATTTGTATTTTTTTTAAATTAGAATGGGAAGGCTGTAAAACATATTATGGATGGAGTCCGTTATGGACAGAAATGAATTTTCAACATTGCAGCACTGAAATTCAAGGAGAGGCAGCAAATAAATTACGTCCGCTTCATATGAAATACAACATATTCATTGAAAGGTGTGCTCAAGTATAAACATCTTTACATTAACAGACATTACTTTCACAAAATATATTTAATACCAATGATATAATAATAAAATAAAAAATAATAATAATAAAATCATCACAGGAATGGAATGAAACTCAAATCACTATTTAGACCATTCAGGGCCACAGTGATTGGAACAAAAATCCATTGGGTCTCAAGTCATTCTAACCTTTTCCCCTCTGTTTCCTCCTTAGTACATAGAGGGAGTCCCAGTAAATATCATACACATAAAGCTAGTTATGTCACCGTTATCGATACTTTTAAAGTGTTGCTCATCAGCACTCTTATATCTGTGCTGATATACTGCCATAAGATGTTCAAATACCCTGGTTCTTGCTTCCCTTACTGTCTTCTGGATGCATAACTTTTTGCAAGAACATCAGGTAGCATAAACTATATAGGTGTTTTTACAGATATAACATTTCTTAATCTCAACATTTATACCAGATATTGGGTGAGCTAATTGATTACCCCTCACTGCATATTTACAAGCATTACAGCCCTTACAGCTATAAAATCCTGTTAACTTTTGCTCTATAGAATTCAAATTATTTACAGAATGGCTACAGGTGGGGCAACGTGGGAACTGTGGATTAATATTATTCACTAGTTCTGAGCTGTCAAGTACCCCACAGGTAAATCTGTTTGAAACAAGATTTTACCAAACTGTACCACACCAGCTCTGGCTCATTCAACAGGGAAAAAAAGGGTCAAATGAACTCAAGTCCTGAAACAAACAAAATCCAGATGCCAGAGTAATATGTGAAAAACTGGAGAACAGCATCGGCAGAAGTGGTGGCAACAGCACCAGTCACTCAGATGTCCACTTCAGAGGGCACATAGATCAAGGGACTACTACAGCAAGTCCTCAGAGAGATAACAACTTTCAAATCATCCATAGCATTCCATGAGGAGGGTATACAGTTGTTGCTGAATAGAACTAAGGACGCTGAAACCTACTTCTCGTACATTGACGAGAAGGACAGCTGCAAAAAGACATGACTACAGGAACTAAAGAGGATGGCACAGCTGCTGTGACATAGAACTGGGGATGCTTAGAAGCACAGCAGAAGAAATAATCTGTGATTTGTGGGGATCCCAAAAGGAGAGGAGCAATGGAACTCAGCTGGCTTCCTTCAATGGGAGCTCCCAAAACAGTTTTTTGTTTTGGTTTTTCTCCCCCAGCTCCAGGCCTACCTCTCCTTCAGGCCCTCCTATGCTCTCCATGCCACACTGCCTCAGTACAGCCACCTCTTCACCCTATATTGCAGCCCCCCCCAGGTAACCCCCAGACATAACCCTTCACTGGGTGGATCCCCCTCCTCTGAGAGGGAAGGCACCAGGAGGGCGGCCAGCACCATACTTGCCCCGGGTGCTACTAGGGTGGTGTGTGCACTGCCCGAGGTCTCACGGGAGCTGGCAACCATCATCTGGTCAGCCTCTAGGCTCTTTTCCCATTTGCTGCACAGGGACATGGCGTGCCACTAACATCAGGCTTATGTCAGCATTCACCATGCCCCGTTGATTAGTGGGATCCTGCGCATTGCTGAGCCCCTAGCCTCTGGCAGGGGTCAGCAATCCTCAGGTCACATCCCCACCCTCCCCCCAAGAGAAGGCAAGCAGTCATCTGACGCTACAGCCTTCTCTCCCCTGCTGGCCCTCTAGCACCTGAGTCCATTCCCGAACCTGGGTCACTGGCGTCACAAGCAGAAATCCAACCGCTGCGCCGACAGGCTGGCATTCCAAAACTGTTCAAATATAATTGGCAGCCTTACCTAGAAAAATTGAGAGAGCACACCATACTCCGGCACCATCACCGAAAAAAGGAGGCATACCCAGACCCTCACTGGCAAAACTTAAGATTTCTAGAAAAAGAGCAGATACTGGCCCTGGTCTGGGAAATAGAAGCTCTCAACTGGCAAAGACATAGAATTCACATTTTCAACAATTATTCAGAAGAGTTGGCTGCCAGAGGGAAAGGATATGCTGAAGCCCAGAAAATCTTTCAGGAGCTCCAGATCCCTTACATGCTGCACTAGCCAGCCCAGATGCAAATCAACAGGAAAGGGTCTCAAGTACCAGATGCCAGAGGAAGCAGTGGACTACATTCCTAGGAACTGGTTAGAGAAAGCTCTGCAGCAGAAACCTCATTCCCACTAGTGAAACTGATGGCTGGAATACAGACTCATGGGCTCACTCCACCCAGCCACAGGGGAATGGCCAGCTGCAACCCTTGGGGGAAACTAGCAGCTTGGAATGGCAAACGATGAAGGCAAAATGCTCTAGAAAAAGGCTGAGGGACAAAGCCACATCTGGATTAGAAATAGAAAGGCAGGGACAGACCCATAGGGACCATAGCAGAGACTCCAGGTTGATGGTGGCTAGTTCAGACTCAGTAGGTGAACAAGCCCCCAAGAGTCCAGGACAGGAGAGGAGAAGTCACCCTTTCCAGAACAGAAGACTCCCCCTCCCATTAAAGACAAAGACACTCAGAAACCTCCGATTGTCAAGTCGTTGGCTGAAGCAGCAGGGACTACCGAACCAACTACCCAGGGAACTGTAGGAGACAAAGTGAGACTGATACCAGCCTGGGCTTGAACCCTGGTCGAGGTTGCTCAGCGTGATAATAGAACTGAACACCATGCTCCTCTTTAAATAGAACCAGACTATGTGGACTTTGACAATATCTGTCTGTAAATGAGATAATACTAATAGTCCTTAGCTAATGATCTAAATCTCTCTTCATCACTCCCCACACCAGGAACACTGCCAGTTTCATATTCAGAAGCTGGCTAGCCATGGTGCCCCCCTCCACCTTGCTCTCACCCAACTGCCATCCTACCTAGCACCCTCCTCCTCAACCTCTGTCAACCATAGACAAGCTGGGTTGAGCATACATGCTGAACTCTCTCATTATTGTTCCTTTAATATACAGTGCTTTACTAAGATAGTGAAAGTGACTTGAGGGATGTAGGGTACTGAGTAAAAGGCCTGACCACTTATCAGCAGATGAATCTGAAACTGGATAAAGACATTGGGCTCTACTGTCAAAGATCAGTGCAAGCTGCGCCAATGGCAGCTTGCGCCAGTCCTCACTGCACCTCGGACCCTGAGCCCAGTTCTCAAATGGAAGCAGTCCCATCTCCAAAGTCCCACAGCACCAAGCATACCCATGTGGCAAAAGGAAGTTGCATGGAAGAGGAATGCTGCAAGCTGTAGGACAGTCATGTGGCCCTGACAGCACCAGCGGATGTGTTGCCCACTGGGCATGCCCAGTGTCTGCTGCAGTAGTCCAGCCCCACCGCTGGCACTGATGCAGTCTGTCAGCACTGCAACCCCTGGCTGGCAGGCTGGGATATGTCCCTGCCCTGCCCAGAAAAGCTGGCAGGGCACTACATATGCCCCACATGTGACCCCTGGCATGATGGAGGGCCCACCCCCCGACAGCACGCCATGCCAACAGCAGAGTAGCTGATCTGCAGTCCATGCCCAGCAGCAGTCCACCACCATCAGTGCTGGTGGGCAGCACTGCAGGTTGTGGGCTCTGCGTCTCAGTGAGCCTCCTGGTGTAACCTGTGTGGGCCATGGTGCAGTGCCCTGCACACCACCATGGGAGTTCCCATGCATTGCCAAACCACCTGACTCACCACTGGCACAGCACTCAGTGCCCCTGTATGGCTGTGGGGTAGTGCCACTGCTGCAGCTGTGCCCTGGGGTGTCTGCAGGTGGGACCACTTTTGGCGCACCTGGCGTAAAACCAGCTCTGGGCTGGTCTAACTCTGGGATGGTACTGCCAACATCACTGCCCTTCCAGAATTCCTCCTTAGGGGATATGGCAGCTGCTGGCTGGTGCAACACCCCTCAGCACCATGACACTGCATGCCTCAAGCCAGGCACAAGGGTATCTGGTGCACCAGGTCCTCTCAGTGCCGCAACCTCCTTTTGAGAATCAGGAATGATGCAAGGTACAGTGCAGTGAGCCCCTTGCATCATGTTTCTGTGATGCAAGCACCTTACATCATTCCCAACTCTTTTAGAACTGAGCCCATTGTCTGCAATGGCAATCCTTCCCACTCACTTCCGAAGCAAGGTCTGAGTGATGGGGCAGAAGGAGGGAACATTTGTGCATGACACTACTCCAGCGTGAGTGCTTCAGGTGACTGAGGCAAGATGGTGGCTATCTCTGCCAAGCCTACAGTATCATCCTACGTGGCTTGACCTCTCACATTTTGACCCCCACAGTACATGGGTCACCTCCCTCACCATCACCCACCAACAGAACCCTAAAACCCTTCTGTAGAATTTACTGAGCCTTGACTATGTTGAGTGAGTTGCAGCACGGGAACTGCCACAGACATTCTCCCTCGTGTATGTTCATGAAGTGCCAGTCAGTGTGAAGGTGTGAAAGGAGTGCTCGGAAAATGGCAGTCACCTCTTCTTCTCACACACATACCACACAGCACAGTATATTAGAGGGAGAGGACTAGAGCTTCACAATACTTGGGGAATCAAGGGATGGGGACTGGGGGTGCTCGCAGGTTGGAAAAAGGCTGCTGCTTCAGCTGGGGGGTATTTCAATTTTGGAAAATGAGGGCCAGTGGACATCATCAAAACCAGAACCATAAACTATGAATGGGTTAAAACTTGCCTGACCGTGGCTCATCACAGAGAGGCCATGTCAACACAGGGAAAGTAATGGTACAGAAGCTGGACTGTGAGCAGGTGTCACCTCCTCTCTCCCCCAGTTTTTCTCATATCCTCCTGTTGAATTACTCCTCCGGCGGCCGCCGCGGCAGTTCGCTTGCGGCGCGGTGATCCGGAGTTCAGGAGCGGACCCGGATCGTCAGAGGGTCGGCGGGGAGAAGGATTGTCGTCCGATGGGCAGCCTCCTTCTCCGGGGAGTGCAGGCAACAGTCAGAGCATTGGGGCTCCTGGCGGAGGCAGGAGAACTCACGCTGCCGGCGTTGAGCGGGGAGGAGGCCGGGCGGATGTTGGCGTCATTGCTGCGTCCCGCCTCACCGGGGGAGGAAAGAGGGAGGAACAAATCACGCCTTGCGTCTCGGTGACGCTCTGCCCAGGAAAGCCCCTGGAGATTGGCCACGGGCGTTCCCCCAACCAGTTACAGTTCGCGGTCCGAATAGGGGTCGGCACTGCGGCCCCACCTCTGGGGGTAAGCTTAGGGATGACCGGGAGACGGCAATATCCGGTGGCCGGAGCTCCAGGGGTCCGTGACCAGAGTGGATGGTCGACAAGAGGCGTGGGGAAAAAATAGGAAAATATAAAGAAAAAAAAAAAAAATGAATTACTCCTCCGATATTAGCCCTCTCTTTCACTCTCAAACTAGATTAGCGGCAAGATAGGGACGACGTGTTGGGGTCTCAAAGTGATTTATTTCAGCAGTTAGCTTTTTTATTTTACAGAAATACCTGTTGTGCTCTGCAGAGGAGTGGCTTCTCAATCAGGAGATGTGTGTCCCTGAGACTGAGACGGAGTGGTAGCTGTAGGAGACCTTCTCTTGCTGCGGAAGTTGTGATCGACCAAAGACAGGGAGTGGTGCTGCTGTTTCTTCAGAGGTGGTTTTGCCTGGTCATGATTTAACAAGAGGAGTGGGGAGATAAAAGTCTGAACTGAAGCCCGAGACAGCTGCAGCTAGGGACAGACTTGGAACTGGCAGGAAATCAGCTAGAGACCGAGGCAGAGTGGTTAGAGCACTGCGGTCTCCAAGCTGGAAACGGACATGGTGTCCTACTGCTTGGCTGGACTGGAGTGCCTGCCTGTGGATGTGAGCACTTGCTGGTAAAACTGTCTCAAAAATTGTGTTTGTCTCTGCAACAGAAGAGGAAGGTGAGAGCCCCTCTTTACATGGATGCAGCACACTCACCTATCTAACTGAACTCTGTTTTGTTCTGCAGTGGGCAGATGGTTTCTTCTGCCTTTTGTATCAAGGCATGGTATGGTGAGAGCACTTCTACTTATGACAGTCTCTTCCCTATGTTTTAGTCTGGGATTTGTACCATCTCTGCAGTGGTAAGAATATTGCCAAGCTTTTGCCTCCTGAAAAAACTAGTTTGGATTAAACAGCATAGAGTTCTCAACTCTCTGCATTCTGGAACTCTGACATTTTTTGGATTTCTGCTCTGCAGTTCTGCTACAGGATTCTCCTTTAATTTATTTATTAATTTGTAGTATTTATTGGGGGGAGGATTGGGATAGGGGTTGGTTGTGTGTGTGGCTAGGATAATGATTGAATGGGGGTTGTATATGTTTAGTAACTGGTTAAGATTGGTTGTCTGAATTGGTGTTGTGTGTATAGGGACTTAGGATGAATGGGTGAAATTTTTATTTAAATTATTGTTAATTAAGAGTTATTCTGTTACTTTATTAGAGTGAGGATTTTATGTAATTTATTAAGGTAGTGAAGAGAGGATGTGTGTGCGTCTTGGTCCTCCGCATGTCACCTATACAGTGTCTCTGCTGTGGGACCTCCATCCCTTCAGCCGAGCTCCTCTCGGAGGACTGTTCAGTAGTGGGTACATTTTGTCCCGCCCCCTCCACCCCCTCCCAGGCCTCCTTTAAATACAGTGTCACTCCACCCCTTCTTATTATATGCCTCCTGATTGGATCATCTGACATAGAGGGCATTCACACAGTTGTCTGACCCTTCCCACGTATCACACTAACTCTAGGCTCATACTCCTTCTTCTCCTATCCTTAATTCTCCTGAGCCTACAGGTTACCAGTGAGACTAGGGTGGCTGCTCTGTTGTCCTACCCAATCTACACTAACTTTTGTACCTAATCTAGGGTAATATGGCCTGCCTCATCATTTTATTCCTAATCCTGGCAAAAAGTGTAATACATATTACATTGCTCCAGGAAAATTCAGGAGCCACTCCAGCCACAGAACCCATTATCGTAGCTCCTGCTGTCTCCTCATTCTGCACCTCCACTCTTCATCTGTCGGGTATACATATCACTATTTATCCCTCTCCCACAGCCCTCCTCCCATCGCCAATGTCTATCCGAGCACTTTCCATGCTGGCGCTGAATGGTCATGCCAGCATTTCCTATGCACATGCCAGATGTGCATCCTTGACAGAATATCAAAAGAGAACCCAAAGAAAAAGTGCCCTTTCCTACTTGATAAACACCCTTAAGAAAATGTTTCTAATTCTCCTTCTCTGTAGAACTCAATCCAGGACCTCCAACTCAAATCTCATCACCATTGGATTTTGCAGCTGCTTCTTTGCTAAAAATGTTGCTGATTAATATACTAAGCCTGACCAAAAAATTTGATCAACTTCAAGTTTGGGCAGCACACACCCGGATCTGATTATAATTACCAAATCATGGCTGAAAAAGACTACCTCTGACCCTCCAATTACTATCCCGGGCTATAAACTTTTTGGGCTGATAGAGAATCAAGGAGGGAGGGATCATTTACGCCAAAACCAAATTTGATGTTAGTGACATTTCTTGCAAAACCAAGCCAAAAGAATATGAGATCATTTTGCTAAAACTTCACCTCCCCTCTACGGAGTGTATCACTATCACTGGTGGCTATAGACCACCATCTGGGGGTACCGAAATCCTCAACATACTGGAATCCCTAACTCTGGCTGCTAATATGGAAACAATAATCCAAGGTGAGTTCAACATGGATTGGCTCACTGCAAAATCTCACTGTCTAAAATCTACCTGTGATGAGCTGGGCCTTACACAGATAGTCACTGAACCCACAAGAAACAATACTTCTAACACTACCAATAGCTCACTCCTAGATGTTATCCTAACTGCGCATCCTCACAAAATCTCTCACTCTGCAGTCTTCCATAATGATATGAGTAACCACAGTGTCGTATGTACAAGATCCCAAACTAAAACCCACCAGCAACCTAAAATCAGAATTAAACAATCATTCCGTAAATTCAGTACAGTAAACTTTCTAGCCAATTTGGGCAAGATCAGATGGCAAGATCTATATCTTGCCAAAACTGCTGACGAAGCCGTCTCTATCCTTAATGATAACCTTACCATCTTGATAAACAAGTATGCCCCCCTCATTAAAGGGAGGGTATGGAAAACCTCACATCCTTGGTTTACCCCAGAGCTCAAGGCAGCACTTATCAATAGAGACAAGCTCTTGGCCAAGTGTAGGCACACAAAGAACCCAGCAGACTGGCAGGGCTTTAGAACTGTCAGAAATGCCTGTGTTAAAAATGTACGTGCTACTAAAGCAGACTTCTACATCTCCACCCTTGAGCAGGCCAATGGTAACTCCCAAAAAATCTGGAGAACACTGAGATCCATTGAAGGCCAGCTGGCAGCTCCCTCTAAACCTATCAAGATCCTTGCCAAGGGCAGGGTGTTGGAAAACAAACTGCAAATCCTTGAAGAACTTAACCTACACTTTGCCACAGCCAGGTTAGCCTTTGACTCCTCACCATATGCTAGCCAAGTGAATAATAACACTAGCCCAGCCTTTGCACATACTGCCCCTCCTCATCCTTTCGATTGCACTTGATTAGCTATAAAGAAGTCGAAGACTTACTTCTCAGCCTTGATGCCAGGAAAGGTGCAGGGTATGATGGCCTTGAACCATCCTTATGATTAGGATTTGCCCAGCTCACAGCTCCCATCCTTCACATTTTCAACCTCACCATCACCTCAGCCACAGTTCCATCCTGCTGGAAATCTGCACATATTATTCCCCTCTTCAAATCAGGAGACCCTTGTGACTTAAACAACTACAGACCTATTTCCATCCTGCCTCTTCTCTCCAAAGTTCTGGAAAAACTAATCTACAACCAACTAAAAAATCACCTTGAAGTGTACTCACTCTTAAACCCTGCACAATCTGGCTTCAGGACTAACCACAATACCATCTCAGCATTGGCAAAAGTCTCTAATGACTGGATTTCCATTATCGACTCCAAGAAGATTACTAGTACAGTCTTTCTAGACCTCAGTAAAGCTTTTGACACTGTCGACCATCACCTTCTAATCACCTGCCTTACCAACCCAGGTGCCACTCCGCTTACTGCACAGTGGTTCAGCAGTTACCTTTCTGGAAGGTTACAGAAAGTCAAAGCTGATGGCCTTTTATCTGCCCCTTCTGATTGCCAGGGGAGTCCCCCAAGGCTCCATCCTAGGACCAATCCTTTTTTCTCTGTATATCAACAACCTTGATTCCCACATCAAGAAATCCTGCATACATTTCTTTGCGGATGATACAGTTTTGTACACCTCAGGCACAACCCTATCTGAAGTCAGGGAAGTGTTGCAAGCTGACTTTGCCCAGCTAGAAAGCAATCTCATCAATGCCAAGCTTCTCTTAAATATAGTTACCTCCCTGGGTGAACCCTTGCAAGTCGTGCCCAAATTTAAATACCTCGGCATGTGGATAGACAACAAGCTTTCTTTCAACAACCATGCTGAGGATCTAACTAAGAGGCTTAAGGCACAATTGGGCTTCTTTTTAGAAACAGGTCCCTCTTCACCCTCGCGACCCGTAAATGACTTGTCCAAGCCACTTTCCTTCCCCTACTTGATTATGGAGACTTTATATCTCCTCCCCAACCTCTAGCCTTACTAAACTGGACGTTCTTTACCACCATGCTCTTCGTTTCATTACTAGCGCCAATTACAGGACCCACCACTGTGATCTATATGCAGTGGTTGGGTGGTCCTCACTCGCCACCAGATGCCTTCTTCATGCTGGCATCTGGACCCTTAAGATACTTCTACACAAACTGCTGGACTACTTAACATCTTTCATACGCATCTCACGTAGTGCATACTCCCTAAAGAAATGTGACTATATCCTACTAAACATTCCTAGGACGCGTACTATATTTTGGCCAATGAGCTGTTTCATATGCCCTCCCTAACATTTGGAACAAACTACAAGCCATGCTGAAGCTAACCAGCATTGTCTCAATTAATTCCTACAAAACATTAGCTGTCACTAAAATAAAAGATATCTGCAGTTGCTACTAGGCCTTCCCTAACTCTAAGCCAAGTATCTGGTACCAACTGTCCTTCTACTCACGAAGCCAGAATGTAATTTGCCTAAATAGTATAAGGTTTTCTCATCTTTTTCTTCTATGTTCATTTTGTATATCTCTTGTATTATATGTATGCACTTTGTATTATATTATATTATATGTATGCACTTTGTTTATTCTACACTCATATGTTCATGTCCATGTAATAGTGATATTTATGTGTAGATGACTCAGTACCTCCTTGTGAATGAGCTTGCTCAACTGAGTTTTTTCCTGCAATAAACTTGAACTTGAACATTGTTGATCCCCTCCTTCCAACTGCAGCAAT
Source organism: Neoceratodus forsteri (assembly GCA_016271365.2). NCBI lineage: Eukaryota > Metazoa > Chordata > Ceratodontiformes > Ceratodontidae > Neoceratodus > Neoceratodus forsteri. Next base: position 870,906,593 of record CM028130.1, read on the forward strand.
AAGATGCTGTTGTGAGGTTGGCATTGTTAAGGGGCATGTAGGATGGCGGTGGAACACTGGGATCTCAGTGGAGGTGAGTAACATTGGAGTGATTAGGGGCAGGAGAGGCTCTGGTCAAGATGGGGCCTTGAAAGAGGCCAGATGTGTTTAATGCCCATACCCAGGGTCCTTACCAGACCAAGGGGGCAGGTAGCCAGTGAGTCTGCAGACCACAGTTATGGTAGACTTGATCTCCTCTGTCAGTCTGACTTGCATCAAGGAGTCCTGACTGGGAGACGAGGTGCAGCCAGTTTTAGAGAGTTGGTCCTGGCCAGGTACTCTGTAGTACACTGCCAGAGGAGGAGGAAATGTAGGGGTAGGGGGATGGCCATCTGTTTTAGAGCCATCCTGCACTTCTCCATGCTCCAGTGGGATCTACCTCATTGTTTAAATGTGTGGCAGTGCATGGGGGTCCAGGTGCAGGTGCAGGATTCTCTTCGTGTACTGGTCTCCCGGACATGGGGGGGGAGTTCCTGCAGGAAGTCATGGACTTCATCATCAATAGGGTGTTAGAGTCACCCAGATGGTTGATTATGGGTGACTTCAATACCTGGGTCAATGACAAACTCTTGCATTTTGGTCAAGACTTCCTCCAGTTTATGACATCTCTGGGCCTCGCATAAGTTTTTGCTTCTGCGACTCACCACCACAGCCATGCTTTGGATTTGGTATTCTCACTGGGGCTTGGGATCACTGACCTAAGGATTGATCCGGTCGTGTGGTCAGATCATTGCATGGTGAACTTCTTGGTTGGGGCCCCTGCTGATAGTACTTCTCCTATTGAGATGGTCCGCTGCCACCCATTGAAGGGGTTGACTGCAGAGGGACTACTGGCGGTAGTGGACTTTTCTGGTGTGAGTATTGCATGCGCGGTTGACATGGGCATGGCGGTGACAACCTATAATAGTGCTGTTTCCAATGCACCTGATGCCATTGCATCAATCAGTATATGACCAGGGTCTTCTCACTTAAGACCCTGTGGTTTAATGGGGCTCTCAAAGCATTGAAGATCAGGGGTCGGAAGTTGGAGGATTGCTGGCAGAAGACCCGTTCCAAGGAGGACAGACTAGCTTTGAGAATTTACTATGGTGAATATCAAAGGGCAATCAACTGTAAGAAGGCAGAGTTCCTGTTCAGGGAGACTGCTGCAGGGAAAAGCCAACCAGCCCATTCGGACTGTAGACAGGCTGCTTCACCCTGCCTGTCTGCAGCCGAACTGAGAATTTTCAGTTGCTTTGTGCAAGGAGTTTGCTAGTTTTTTCTCTGACAGGATGTTCTCCATTCAGTCAGGGATTTCTCCAGTGAGGCTAAATCAGCCTTGCAGTGGTAGACCTTGTGTGGGCAGAGGCACGCCTATTGTCTGGGCGGGGGAGTTCCAGCCAGTGAGGGTGGCTGAGGTCATCAAGGTAATCTTGAAGTTGCAACCCACCTTTTTTGAACTGGACCCAGGCTTGACACGTCTCCTAGTGAGATGTGCTGAGTCTGCGGGTCCAGTGTTCACCAAGATTGGTATTCTCACTGGGGCTTGGGATCACTGACTATCAGAGGGGTCTTTCCCTGGTGCCTTGAAGGAAGTACTGGTGAAGCCACTTCTGAAGAAACCATATCTCGACCCTGATGTCTTGACTAATTACTGACCAATCTCCAAACTCCCATTTTTAGGGAAGGTTGTCGAGAAAGTAGTAGCTCTGCAGCTCAAGGCCCATCTCATGGTCTTTGATATCTATGAGCCATTCCAGTCTGGATTTAGGGTAAGGCATAGTACTGAAATGGCATTGGTCAGGGTGCAAAATGACCTCTTTAGGGTGAGAGATAGAGGAGACCAGTTAGTTCTTGTTCTCCTAGATCTCTCCTCAGCATTCGACACCATGGACCACATTGTGCTTCTTGATTGCCTTAGAGAGTATTGTGGACTCACCGGTACTGTCATCAACTGGTTTGAGTCCTATCTCACAGGCAGGATACAATGGTCAGTGATGGGGAATTTCTCCTCCTCCCCACAGCCCCTGCCTTGTGGAGTTCCTCAAGGTTTGATCTTGTCGCCGATGTTGTTCATGGTGTACATGCTTCCCCTGGGTGAGTTCATTAGATGTTACAGTCTGGATTTTCACTACTATGCAGATGATACCCAGCTACATATGTCTCTTCCCCCTGGGACAAGTGGTGCCGTAGAAGTGTTTAATAGATGCCCAGCTGAGATCCAAGACAGGATGTCCTCTAACTGGCTGTGACTGAACCCTGACAAGACAGAGGTACTGGTGGTTCAGCCTGGTCATCGGCATGATGTGGCTGACATGGGTGTGGGAGCAGGGTTGTTTCTTGGTCCTACTCTGTTGGTGGCTGTTCCTAGGGTGAGACATCTAGGCATTGTCCTTGACAATGGTTTGACACTTGAATCCCACAGCTTCCACTTGCATACTGTGTGACTCTGAGCAAGTCACTTAACTTCCCTGTGCTCCCAGGTCGCTCCTGTAAAAAAGCTTTCAGCTTAGTGTGCTACTCCTGGTTAAACAACTAACAAAAAAAATTTCAGGTGTCGGCAGTTGTCCAGAATGGTTTTTACCACTTGAGGAACATCGCCCGGATTAAATCCCTAGTTCTGCCTGGCGACCTGCCAACACTGGTGCATGACTTTGTCACATCATGGCTGGACTACTGCAATACTCTCTACTTTGGAGTCAGTGGAGAGAACCTCCATCAGCTGCAACTGGCGCAGAACACAGCGGCCAGGTTGCTGACGGGTCTTTTGAGATCAAGTCATATGACCTCAATCCTGTGTGACCTGCACTGGCTGCCTGTCAGATGGAGGATTCTCTTCAAGGTGGGCTTGCTCACCTATAAGGCCCTATATGGGTCAGGCCCTGGCTATCTAAATGATCTCCTCACCCCTGCTGCCTCGGTGCACTCTCTCTCCACTCCTCTACTGAGGGCCTCCTAGTGACTCCAAGGGCCAGGCTGAAAACCTCAGGGGATAGAGCATTTGAGGTGGCCAGCCTGGCCCTCTGGAATTCACTCCCCAGACCACTAAGGGAGGCCCCTTCTGTGGAGGTTTTTAAAAGGGTCTAAAGACACACCTTTTTAATCAAGCATCTACCTATTACCAAGCTTGTACCACCAGTGAATTCCTGTAACACTGGTTGCTTTTTTAATCTAAGCATTATGTACTGTACTGTTTTGTTTGCTGTGATGTATTGCTCTCTTGACGAGGTGCCTTTGTAAATGAGTCTTTGACTCAAAGGTCTGTAAACCAATGATCTAATAAATAAATAAATAAAATTAGCTTGTTTTATTGATTTTATTGTCATTTATTTATTGGTGGTAATTGATGATTTACTGACCCTGCTATTTAACTGTTTATTTGTATTATTCTTTTATGTCACTGCACTACCTGTATGGTGCCCAGAGCCTCTGGGACTGGACGCCATATATAAATACATTTTTACTTACTTACTAATGAAATAGGAGCATGGTCTGAAATTACTCAGTTACCTAGCTGCTGTTGACCAAACCTGAGATTAATGTCTTGGAGGCAAGGATATAATCCAATCCGCTTTAAGAATTGTGTCTATTGGATCTGAATATAAATCTCTACCCTTGGGATGTATTAGCTTTCAAGTGTCAGACCAAATTTGTTACAAAATTCATTGAGGGCACTAAAAGCATAATACTGATCTGAGAAACCTCTAGAACTCCTATCCAAGTAATTGTCTACCGCTGCATTCATATCACCTGCTACAATAATATCACCTGGATTGAAAGAATCAAGCTTGTCAGCTACCTGAGCAAATAATTCATCCTGCATGGTATTAGGGCATAATGTTGAGCAAGGTAACTTTCTTTACATCAATAAGGGCTTGGACAATAAAACATCTACCCTCTGGGTCTATCAAATAAGAATCAATGTTTAAATTTAGATTTTTATTGAAAATGTAACAGCCTGCTTTTTTGGACTCACCTTGGCTGTTTCCGGGGCCCTCGGGTCTTCCCTGGACACACCTCAAGAGGGCTGGCCTAGGTTCTCGGAGTACCAGTGGTACTGGAACAATAAGTGCACTCGGTGCCTCCACCTGGGGTGGTGAATGGGAATACCTGAAAATAAATTGCAGGTTAACACCCCCCCAGGAAAATATGGTAGCTGCCCTCACATCACCTTCCCCACACCACAACAATTTCCACCTTTTGCAGTAAGTCACTGTACCAGAATGCAACATTAACAATTAACAGGTTTTATTTTGGGGGAAAGGAAAAAAGGGAGAAAAATAGCATGACAAATTTAACAACTGTCGCATCACTTTTACACCACACAGTCTCCGCCTCTCACCCATGGGTGCACCCAACTTTCAAGAGGACAGCTGCCCAAAAGTCTATAGAGTCCCTAATGTGGGTACCACACTTGTAAAACAAGTGAAGCAGGGGATCTTTCATCAGGGCACAAATACTTTAGACATATGCAAACCTTTGTTATATTGGCCTGAGCACACTCCTGAACTTAGCACAGTTCTGCCCAGGAATTACCCCCCCTTTGTATTTTGACTAGCTGGAATAATTAGGTAGACTTCCCCAAAGCCCTAGCCTGGGGTACTTAAAGTTCTGTTGATTCTCAAGAGGTTTTGAAAATACAAGAAGACGCAATACTGTGCTGGTAATAGGAGTTGTTGAAACACAAAAACACTGAATGGAACAATGACGAAATTCAGTCTTCACCTGCCTAGCCCTTCCCATCTTCACCCTTGGGGGGCCTTTGTATACGGTGTTCACCTGGCAGGCCTCTCAACTCTCTCGCTTGAAGAATTCTCTTCTTGTCCGGGTAGACTTTCTCTCCTGGTCCGGGTAGACTTTCTCTCCCCAAACTAGGGGAAACTCACTGATAGTCACATCTGCTTAGCTGGCAGAGCACCGCTGATGTTATGTAGCAACCTATACAGTCTCTGAAGTCCAACTGCATTTCTTCCATGACACTTTCTGCACTGCAGAACAGTCCAATTCCTTTTGGACAAGCTCAGAAATCTCACACACTCAGCATTGGTGATATTGTCGCCGTCACCACATGGTCATACAAGGCGATATTGTCATTCTCACCACACAGTCCCATTTCCACACAGCCTCTCACAGGTGCTGGCCCCCTCTCTGGAGCAAATTCCTCACTGCGGCAACATTCTTCAGCCACAGGTTCAATTCTCACTGGCTCTCTCACCAGAACAAATTTCCTTCTCTAACAGCCGAAAGTCCCATTCTGAGCAGCAGCTCCCAACAGCTTTGCAACAACTTCACCAAGGCTCTGTGTGCTGCCTGTCCTATGCTGTGACCGACAAGACCAAGGATCAAACCCATTGACCTTCAGGGCTATCGAGCCCCAAGCACTCTCTCATCTGAATCTTGGCTGGCTATCACCCACAACCAAAGACCTCATTTGGCAGACAACAGTCTCTTTTGGTAGTCCTTAAAACCTCTGTTCCTTGAAATGCACAGAATTTTTCCACTTTAGAAACCTTAAACCCTTTGTAGTCACAGTCCCGCACATTGCTCTCACCACTGTGGTTGCAGTCACTTGCTGCTCTCTCACAGCTGGATGACAGTGGGCTCCACAACTCTCTCACAGCTGGAGGTTTCACAAGATTCCACGGGCCCTCGGGGACAGTTAACTGGCAACCCCCCAGAAGGAACTTTTTCCCTTGAAGCCACATCTCTCTCATTGGGGCTGGAGCTCTCTCCCGCAGGAGAGGTCCCAATGAACTGACATCCAGCACCAAAAGTCTCTCAGTTTTGGGGGCTCTCTGACACTCCTGATTGGTTGAAACACTTGCCAATCTGAAAAATGAATATTAATTAATCTCCTTCGTCAACCTATTGGTCCCTTGAAATGGCACCAAGAAAAGTCCCTGCTTTTACTCCCAAACGTCTCTCCTCAGTCCCATAAGTCATTTGGCAGCATCCTGACTCTTCCAATGGCTGAATCAGGGGGCAAAGGGCACAAGTGTGACTGCTGCATTTTTAGTCCCTGCAAAGTCCCACTCTTCACAAGTTTTTGCAGCTACACATATCACTATTTACATTTATTTTCCCCACAGCTTAGTAATAGCACCCCTGCTCTTCCAGACAATTGCAGAGTTTACAATTTTACTTTACTCTCCCGCCTGTCACTGCTGCTGAAAACATTATCCCACAGACAGCAGGCAGAACCTCATTAATATTCATTGCCCTTCATTAATATTCATAAAGGCCCAGGTAGTGCTCACTGGCACTTTTAAATTAAATATCATAGGGCTCCTCTGCTGCCTCAACCATGTGTCCGGATCCCCCTTAGCTGAATACAGAGGGTTGGGAGCACCGGAGAGGCTTTACCTTGGCTGCTGCTGTAGCAAGAAGACAGAATGTGCACACCACGCATGCATGGACCACTGCCCCGCATGAAAGCGGGGATCCAGATGGCTCCACGGCTCTGCTCCTCCGAACCCTCTTTGCAGCTGGAAACAATGCAGATGTTAACTGGAGTGCAGTTGCAGCAGCTACTTCTAAGAGTGGGGTTATTCTAGATGCCCTACAGGGGGCATGCCTTAGACAACTAGTATTGGAGCCCACTCGAGAGGGAGCAATCTTAGACCTGGTTCTCTCAAATGGAGATGAAGAGAGGATCACAGATGTAGAAGTGGGTAGCCATCTGTGAACTAGCGACCATCGAACAGTATGGTTCACAATAAACACAGCAATAGAGTCAAGCCATACAAAGACAAAGGTACTGGATTTTAGGAGGGCTGACTTTGTCAAAATGGGTGAGTGCCTAAGGAATGCACTAGCAAATGGGCAGGAAGGAGGGGTGGAAGAACAATGGGGAATAATAAAAACTGCCATCACAGAGGTAACAAGCCTTTGTGTAAAGCAAATAAACAAAATGAAACGAGGTAAGAAACCACTATGGTTCTCAAAGGAAGTGGCAGTGAAGGTTCAAGAGAAAAGAAGCATTCAGGAAGTACAAGGAATCACAGAAGGAACAGGACAGAGAACTGTATCAGTTAAAGCAAAAGGAAGCTGGGAAGGCAGTCAGAACAGCAAAGGCCCAAACCGAGGAAAGATAGCCAACTCAGTTAAGAAGGGGATAAAACCTTTATAGGTACATCAGGAGCGAAGGAAGACCAAGGGAGGGATAGTGAGGCTTAATAAAGGGAGGGAGGGTGGGCAGAAGGTGACTGTGAAAGGCAGAGATACTAAACAAATATTTTGCTCAGTATTTACAAAGGAAGAGGGGAGGTACCTAAAACAAACAGTAGAAACACTCTGGATACAGAAGTTGATACCAGCCCATTTACAGAAGAAAGGGTTCTGAAAGAACTCTTAAAACTGAAGGTGGACAAAGCAATGGGGCCTGATGGGATTCATCCCAGAATTCTAAAGAACTAAGGGTAGAAGTAGTGACACCACTGACTACCCTCTTTAACAAATCATGGGAGGATGGGGTGGTACCCGAGGACTGAGGAGAGCAGATGTGATTCTCTTCACAAAAGTGGGAGCAAGGCAGAAGCAGGAAACTACAAACCTGTTAGTTTAACCTCAGTGGTAGGGAAAATGATGGAATCACTTCTGAAGGAAAGAATTGTTGAGTATCTAGAGGCCAGATGGGCACAGGACCCAAGGCAGCATGGATTCTGACCGGAAGGTCATGCCAGACAAATTTGATAGATTTCTTTGACTGGGTGACCAAAGTAGTTGATCAGGAAGGGCTGTGGACATGGCCTACCTAGACTTTAGAAGGCATTTGACACAGTCCCACACAAAGATTAATATACAAGTTAGCCAGCCTGGGAGTGGGTCCCAAGATGACAGCCTGGGTAAAGAATTGGCTGGAGAATAGGACACAGAGAGTAACAGTAAATAGAGTCCACTCTGAAGAAAGGGGGTTAGTGGGGTACCGCAGGGTTCAGTATTAGGACCGGTCCTCTTCAATGTCTTTATAAGTGACATTGCAGAGGGACTGGAAGGAAAAGTATGTCTCTTTGCAGATGACACAAAGATCTGCAACAGAGTTGATGCACAAGGTGGAGTGGAAAGGATGAGAAGGGACTTGGCAAGGTTAGAGGAATTGTCAAATGTATGGCAGCTTAGATTCAATGCTAAGAAGTGCAAGGTAATGCACCTGGGAAACAAAAACCCAGGGGAAGAGTACACAATGGGGGGTGATATACTAACTACAACAAAAATTGAAAGGGACCTGGGGGTAGTCATATCAGATGACCTAAAGGTGGGCAAGCAATGTGAGAGGGCAGCAAGGAGGGCTGGGGGGATACTGGGATGCATAGGGAGAGGCATCACCAGTAGAAAACAGGAAATTATTATCCCTCTGTACAGACAGCTAGTGAGACTCCATCTGGAGTACTGCGTGCAGTTCTGGAGACCCAGTCTCCGCAAAGACATAGACAGGATGGCAGCTGTCCAGAGGACGGCAACTAAAATGGTGCAGGGTCTGCATTGGAAGACATATGAAGAGAGAATTAAGGAGCTTAATATGTATAGCCTCAAGGAAAGGAGGGAGAGGGGGGACATGATAGAAACTTTCAAGTACCTCAAGGGAATCAACAAAGTCCAAGAGGGTAGCATCTTTCAAAAAAAGGGGTGTGCAGGCTAAGGGGGCTGAATTTGAAGATATGGAGGAGCTCAGAGGTAATTTAAGAGTATTTTTTCACAGAGAGGGTTGTGGATGTATGGAACGGCCTTCCAGAGGAGGTTGTAGAGTCAAAAACAGTGGTGGAATTCAAGCATGCATGGGATAGTCATAAGGCAATTCTAGGGGGTGGGGGTAGGAAGAAGTAGGCTGCTGGTTAACTAGGATCTGCAGCTTATCCATCAGGTAGGGAAATGGGCAGACTGGGTGGGCCAAGCGGTCCTTATCTGCCGTCAAATTCTATGTTTCTATGTTTCTAGGGGCCAGCAGGAGACATCGGGGACACAAAAGGACCTGGGACTGCAGCAGCGAGAATGGCAGGGGGAACGGGAGATGCCATACCGGTAAGCCCAACAAAGTTGGGGGGGGGGGGCTTACAAAAAGCATACAGACACCTCTGCTCTTTGAGTTATACAAACTACCAATAACTACCTACCCATAATTTTGGAAGCTTTGAGTTTCCTCATGTATCAGATGCATTTCCTGAACAAATATTATATCTGTTTTTAATTACTTTAATGCTCGTAATAGGACTATGACGCCCTTAGTATTCTACGGTACTATTTTCAGAATTTTGTTTGAACTAGATATCTTCTTTGTTGCAGAGATTTTATTAGACTCCAAAATATAAGATTTATGTTGTATTTTGCCTAAAAGTAATTCCAAAAATCAATTATAACCTACTTAGCAGAAACTTAAAAAGAGAAGAAAAACAACCTTTAAATAGTAAACTTAAGTAAGTAACTTTTCAAAGTGAAACAGCTTAACTAAGTCAAGGATCAGCCAACAACCTTCAGCCTCAGACCAGGCCAATGGGTCTCAAACTACTCACTGATCTGCCACTACTCAGTAACCACAGCAGCTCCCCCTCACCTGAATAAGACACAGTAGATTAGACACTGTGTTCCTGATTTCAGTAAACAGTACAAATTAAACATAACTGTGAGACTGCATGACATTGGATGAGTTTTCAATAGTAAAATATATACCCATCTAAATATGTTTAACATTCATATTTCCCAGAATATCAGATCAATAAAGTCTTGACGTAGCACACCCACATCCAAACTTCTAATAGTAAACTGACCATACAAACTAAAAGCAATATAAGAAAGAGTCACCTTTATTTACTTAAATCTGACTCTTAGGTCTTCAGTCAATTGCTAAGCATGTGTAATCTGCATGATTAGAGGTGAGCCGGTTCACTGAGCCACTTCAGCTTCCTGACGTCCATGAGTGAGGTACCCCATCCTCTATAAACCAGATACAAATCTTTATTTATTTAGTTATTTTATTTCAGATTAGGATTAATACCTTTGAGCCATGGGCTCGTTTACAAAGGCTCCAAATTGGCAGAAAATATATGACATTAACAGGTCATAAACGGAAACATACAAGTGAAAACACAAATTAACATCAAGGTTACAAGTGCAGTTACATCGCTTACAGAAATACAAGGTCAGCAAGTAATAGTACACTTCTACACTTGAGGAATTACCATCAATAGCAACACTACAAGAGTATGGTCCAAAACTTTGTGGAGATCAAAGAGCATTCAGAGACAAGAGAGCCCCAGGCTGCTGGGGGGAGAAAGGCAATTAGGTGCAGCCAGGCATGGCTTTGTCCATTGAGAGGTGGAGGAGGGAGGTAGGGGAGGGACAGAGGAGAGGGGAGGGGAATAGGGGAAGGGAGCAGAGAGAGGTCTAGGTGCAGGGGCGAGAAGAGGAGGAGGAGGAAAGAGACAAGGGGAGTGGGGGACTGGGAAGATGGGGGAAGGGAAGTAGGGTGGAGTAGGCAGGTGGGGCATGACATAGGGAAGATGGCACGAGATGATGGGATTGGGTAGGATGAGGGCAGGACCATAGGCTGGCAGGCATTGTCTGTTAGCTATGAAATTGCAGGCATTTTTGTTAGCAAGGTGCCACATTAAAAAAGAGATTCAGGCTTTATTTGATATCTTCATGTTGCTTGACCCATCATAACACCTTATTAAGCATAAAGCTTCCATTACAGTTTAATTTTGTAAAAGGGTGATAATTCCTATATATAATAATAAAAAAAATTGCTAAATTGTGAAGCAATGGAAGATGTTCATAGATGCAAATGACAAGGACATTGTTATTATTCTGTAATGGTAATTGTTTAGTGTAAAATGAAATTTATGGAAAAGTTGAGAGACAAATGTGTGTGCATATAGTGGGACATCGTTAACTTGTTTAAAATGATCATGCAAACTCATGTGAATACCTAACAGCCCATATATGGTACAGGGGAAAAGGAGTATTCCTTGGATACTAGTAGAGTGAAAACATCCTTATGTTTTTAAGTAATCACAACATCTTGGAACCTGCACACTAAAATCAATTTGTGAGTATAATATACAAAGGCCAGAGATGACATCTATGTGTTCAGCAGTCAATTTAGTTAACAGTACATTAGTCTTATAACTGTATAATGCATCACTGGTCCAGTCCTTTACATAACATGTGAATTAATCTTGTAAGCCTCTATCAGACCTAGTGCAGTGGTGACACATTAGAAAAATATTGGCTTACCAGCATCAAGTCGGTTTGGAGAGAGTGTAGCAGTGTATAAATCCGATGTAGTTGTAATGTCCTGTATGGCTCAAAATAGAGAAAAAAAAAAAAAAGGAACAAAACTTCACTATGTCTGAGTATTTAAATAATTTTAACAGATTTAGAACATGTGATTGTCTTAAGGATGTTAACAATGTCGAACTCCACATTGCATGAACCGGAAAAGGAAATGACAATGGTTCCCATCATGCAGTGTCACCAATTCAATTGTGTGAGGTCAAAAGTCAGTCAGATTGCATTTCAGTAGAACCAGATTGAGATGCTACAGGATCTTCTTTATGTGATGATCTTGCTGGATAAATGGGATTACTACAATGCTGTCTGCTGTGGCTCCTTCCCCTCCTTTTGGCATTAGAATCAGGCTGGAACTGGCGGTGAGTGAAAAATGTTCTGGAGGCAAGTTTGCTTTTTTTGTGTGACACTGGAGTAAAAAGCCTTTTTTGGTTTAGTGCTATTTTTAACAACCATGGTGTATGGCCGTGGGGTAGATGCTCTAACTGGAAGTTTAGTAAAGCCATCGTTTTCCTGCTGGGCTGATACATTAATCTGAGCATTAGGATGACAGCTGACTGTAGACTTTATAGCACATGCAGAAGTGGCAGCAGAGTTTTGGGCTAACTAACATGGAGGGGTCAGTTCTCCAGTCTCATTAGAATGTTGGTGGAGATTTGAACATTTAGTGACAGTTTGTTTCCCCTCCTTATCTGTCAACCTAGCCACTATGTTCCAAGAATTTTCAGGCATATCACAGTTCTGTGGATGGCACCCTGGTACAAGTACAATCAGAGTAGCAGAGTATCGAATAAAAATAACCCACACAAAGTTTCTGCAGGATAAATTTAAGTTCATTAAAATCCTTCATCTATTCAATGTCCTCCCCCGAAAAACCTTGAAAGAAATAAATCATCTCTCCCTGCCTGCTAATATGCTTTCTTTCTCTTGCCAATCCCAACACTTCTTCTTTAACAGAAAATCATAGAAAATTTGCTATGATAGGCCTCAATCTGTTGTTAGTGTGTGACCTAGAAATCAATGATTGGTGCACTCTATTTCGGGAGGCCACTGCCAGTTATGGCCCAGTATCACTGGAATAAAACTTTGTAGAAATACTATCATATTCTGACTTTTCAGTCCCTCTGGTACTCCCACCAACCTTAAATAATGTTACCTATTCCTGTTTTCAAGATCATCTAACTTGAGGCATAGATAGTGAATTTGCTCTGACTGTAGCGCAGCTTTTTTCTCTAAAGAAATTAGTTTCCTCCAGTCTCAAAATTTTTCTCTCTGGACTTCTTAGCCCTGCTTGAATTGTGCTCTGTCTCTCTCTTTTGAGCTGACCCATTTTTAAGTTTGTGCATGCACGTCGAACTTCTTGCGATGAGTGACTTTTGAGGGGTGTCACACTGTCTGTCCAATGAGAGTGCTCTGCAAGGGGCTCGACAGTATTATACCAATCATCAGCCAGACTGATCATGATGCTGTTTTGCCTGAAGTGGTCTGCATTTGAAAGGAAAAAGCTGCACCAATCGTGTGGCATTTTTTTCCTATCATCTGCAGGTCACCGCTCAGCAAACAGCTGTTTGCATCCCAATCAGCCTGGCTGACGTCTCCACACCCCCACCAGTCCCTTCCCTCTCCAGACCCTTGCACCCCTAGCTGACACCTTAAGCCCTGTAGGGCATAAATAAATTTACAACAGTGCTGCCAGAGCGGTGATTCTGGAAGGTGGGAGAAGGCGCTTTCCTCCCCTGCCTCCTCCACTTCCTGCTGACTCCTTTTGCTCCTCTTCTCCCACCTGTGAGCAGTAGGCCACAGCCTAAGCTCTGCACAGGCTGGGAGTTTACAGTGCCCTAAGGCACTTTCACTTAAGCATGACCATGCTAGCGGTGCTGGCTGTAACTGTAGCCCACCATCAGAGACATAGGAGGTTGAACAACAGACTTAATGACCTAGTGGACAGTGGAGTGCTCAATTGCCGTGTCAACATGTATCCCCACACAGCTGACTTTGGGGTGCAAAATCCTCGTGTCGGAATTGATACCCCCACCATCGGGGTGCTCAATCTCCATGTCAGCATGTATCCCCACTCCTCCCATTAATGTGGCACACTGGGAGCCCACCCCAGTGTGCCAAAAAACTACCTCTTTGATGTTTCTGACACCGGGATGCCCACTCCCAATATCAGATGCACTGCCCCCTTCCACACCCCTATGTTCTCAGCCGACCTTTGGGTGCCCAGTCCCCAGGTCAGCATTGATCCCCCCCCAGTACTCTAGCACACTGGGAGCCCACCCCAGTGTGATGAAATCCATTTTATTAATATTTCACCTGTAAAAGAAAACAGTCCTTGAGGTCTTTTATTTTTAAACCTGAAAAAAAGAAAGCGGTCCTTCGCTATTCTGCCAGCCTTCTCCTCAACCCGTGACTCCCTGTGCACCCCACCTCCCTGCACCAATTCTCTACCCATACTTATTCTCCGGAGGTTGGGAGCAGCAATCTTTAGTGGACCAGGAACATGTCTGCACTCTTCAAAGATCAACCGGGAACTGAAGAAATTATGGTAAGCCCTATAATGGTAGTCAATTGGGGGGGTTTCAACTTAGGTTGATATCTCAGCCAATTTTTGGAGTTTTGGTCCCAAATTTTCAATATGAGGTTCTTGGGACTCCACCTCATGAACACTGTCACTGTCATTTCATTTTTCATTCCCAAAAGGTGATTTCATGGTCGCTGCACGGAATCACCTTTTGGGACCAATTAATGAAATGACAGTGCCACTGTTCATGAGGTTGGGTCCCAAAAAGCCCTTGTTGAAAATTTGGTGAAAAAAATCCAAAAAATGACTGCATTACAAGCATCTGTTGTGCAGTTTCTATGCACACTCATAACAACATCAATTTTTAATACTTTCACTCCAAATTACCAACATTGCCATTTTTTCATACCACCTTATCAACAGTATAGCTGTCATTTTTTGCATCCTTCTTGAAATGTGTTTTTGCACCTGTGGCACAGAATGGCGCAATCACTGTGCAAAATCAACTTTCAGGACAGATTAATGAAATCCCAGTGCCACTGTTCATGAGGGGAGGCTCCAGAAAGCCATGTTGAAAATTCTGTAAAAACATTCCAAAAAATGACTGCGTTATGATCATGCGTTGCACAGTTTCTATGCACACTCATAACTTCATAAGTTCGCCACTTTTTCATATTTTCACTGCAGATTTTCAACATTGCCATTTCTTCACACCTCCTCATAAACAGTATAGCTGTCATTTTTCACATCCTGCCCAAAATGTGTTTTCCCAACTATGGTGCCAAATGGCACACTCACTGTGCGAAATCACCTTTTCAGATTGAGTAATGAATGATACTGCCACTGTTCATGAGGTGGGGTCCCAAAAAGCCCATGTTGAAAATTTGGAACAAAAAATACCAACAAATGGCTGGGGTATTAGGGTTTCCAACTGTAATACCCATCCTGTACAGACAGACAGGTGTTGGGGGTGTGACTTTGGGTCGTCGGCTGTAATGCTCACCTCATTTCACCTCCACCCCTACCCTACAGCCATTGACAGGCATCAAGGTGTGCTTTGTGGTCTTCGGCCCTAACATTCACCTCATTCTCCCATACTGCACTCATCTCAGCTTGTTTCTTTATGGAATGGGGTGAGTGTAAGGGTTGAAGACCTCAAGGCACACTATGACACCTGTCAGTGTCTGCAGGATGGGGTGAGGTGAAATAGCATGAGTGTTATGGCCGATGACCCAAAGGTACACCCCCAACGCCTGTCAGTCTCTGCAGGGTGGGGGTGGGGGTTGGCATTACTTCAATACTTCACTGCCATTCCTATTATGCATCTCTCTAACTCCTGCACTACCAATGCCAATACCAGCAAGCAAACATCCGGCATTGACAAATGCTTGTTAATATTGCAATGGTTTTTTACATCGCCGGGCTTGTGAAGCTGTGTCACCTAAGAAACTGGAAGTGAGGTCTTGGAAGGAAAAGATCCCTGTCCAGATCATGTTACTTAGCTACCTGGGTGGCCTTTTCTGTGCAAAGCAAAGCCTGTCTGACTTTTTCTGTTATATGGGTGTTCAGATTTTTATTTTGTTTCCTATTGAAAGGGAAAGAGGTTTGCTTGAGTTGGCTCCCGATCTCACATGTCCACGTAACCTCCCACTCCTCTTTTTTTCCCCTGGCTGCCTGCCCATAGTCCCAATTCCCAACAAAAACACAACAGCTACACAAGCCTTTTCTCCCCATCTACAGCACATGGCTTTGCTCGGTGTGTCCCCGAGGTAGTTAACTGTGTGCGTGGCCAGAGATTGCAGCCAGCAGTGCTCTTGGTGGAAATTGTGACTTGAGAGTTTAAAGCGGCTTCCATGGCAGTGTGCAGTCCTGGATCCTGACATCAGTAGCTAGCTGCCAAGCAGTATACAACAAAAGTCACTGCAGTAAACGAGGGTACCACCTCTAGAAACTGCAGACTGGATTTGTGTAGGTGGTTTAAGAGATGGTCTGCTTTCTTGACCACAGTGCCAGACAACAGCAGTGGGGATCTGCATTAACAAAAAGGGCACACTAGAGAATGGGAATACCTTAACTCAGTTGCAACTAATGATGAAATGCTGTGCAAGCTTATTTAAAACATGGTGAGGTTTCAAATAAACTTGCACAGCATTAATTGACTTGTATGCATGGTTAATTTTTTCCAGGAAGATATCCTACGTGTCCCAAATCGCAATCTCTTGTGTTCTCCGATTTAGATCTCCACCACTATCTGGCACTGTGGTCAAGAAGCAGTTTGTCTCTCAAAGCCAATACACAAATCCCCGTCTCCAGTTTCTTATCCATGCCACTCCAGTGAAGAGGAGAGAGAGAGCTGACACTGCCTGCAGCTCATTCTGTCAAGAAAGCTGTTTGTCTTTTCAAACCCACTGCTGCTGGTGCTATTATGAAATCGCTGCCACTCTGGAGAAGAGAATGTCCTGTTACACATTTAGTATTTCGGGCTAGTTAGCACTAAGATATCATTGAGACTAGTGAACAGTGCTGTGCTCACATTAAACAGATGCTGCAAACCCACAACCAGCTTTCGTTTGATGCCTTAGAGGGGTGAGTTAGATGTGTAGGAGCAGTTTGACCCAGAGTGAGGAGGCAAGGGGGTGGGTTGCGATAGACCAGGCTGTTGGGAGGAGGAGGATGGCATGGACATTTAGTTCCCTGGCCATAGAACTTCTATGCTGTGTACTGGGATTCAAAAATACCAGGCAGCTTGCCCTCCACTACGTCACTTCCTGTCTATAGGCTAGCGCTCAAGACCAACAGTATTTGCAGAGCTGAAACAAATACTTGTAACTTGGGGGTTGACTTGTGTGTTAGAATTAAAATATCAACAAACAAAAAATTAAATAACACCGAGAACGGAAGTAACTCAGTACTCCAGTAAGCTCAAAGTGGTTAGAAATGCTTGATACACTCGCTCTTTAAGGTCTCACAGACAGTGAATGAATGAAGGTAGTAGGATGGAACAAATGCTCTTGAGGTTCACTTCTCTGTGATCTAACCACTACGCTGCACTGCCTCACCCCTCGTGTAAGTAATAACCCAATCAGCACAGAACTGCTGAAGTGTGGAACTCTCTTGCCCCAGTCTGTTTGTTTATTTCTTGTACGTTGTTAAACATTAATGAAGAAATAAAGCACTTACTTTCCATCATATGTAGTAATGGAGACATGATTCTTTAAAATAATGTTTTTTTCCAGCATATGTTATTCATTATTGTAATATATGTAATAATTAATTTACTGGTATCAAACCACCCTCACAAAAAAAAAAGTTATGTTCTGGTGTTTGTGGTCCAGGCCACATTTGCAGTTGCTTTCATGTACAGTAGTGCCTTCTAACACTATTTACTGTTATTAATCCTGGTACCAGCAGAAATCTCACCTGTAATGGATTTTTGGAGTGGATCCTTTTGGTTTCAAGGGAATTATTTTACATTCAGCTAAGTATCCTAAAACTAGTATTTCTGATTGTTGTACTGGTCTGAAGGCTAGTTCAGCATGTAGCTGAGACTAATGAGTGCTTTTTAAGTTCACCGTGCACGCATGCACAGTGAACTTCTTGAAATGAGTTGCTTTGGAGTGGGTGTGACATTGTCTGTCCAGTGTAGAATTCTCTGCAAGGGGCTTGACTATGCCACACCAGTCATCAGCCAGGCTGATCGTGACCATGTTTTGTCTGAGATGGTCTGCACTTGAAAAGGAAAAGCCGCACCAATCATGTGGCAGCTTTTTCCTTTCATCTGCAGGACACCACTCAGCAAACAGCTGTTTGAGTCCCGATCAGCCTGGCTAACATCTCCCCACCCCCACCAGTCCCTTCCCTCACCGGTCTTGCCTTTTCTGCTCTTGCTGCTGCCTCCTTACTCTGCTCTCACCATCACTGGGGGACAACCAGACTTTTGTCCCGGGCCCCAAGCTCTGGGGGGGTCCGCCCGAGAAGCCGGTGTTTTCTTTTTATTCTGTCCATTTCCCCCCACATTGCTTGATACCCCAGCCCCACAAGCTCAGATGGGGGCTCTTTTTTCCAATTGTTTAACCAGGTGAGACACACTAAGCTGAAAGCTTGTTTACAGGTGCAATCTGGGAGCACAGGGAAGTTAAGTGACTTGCTTAGGGTCACACAGTATGCAAGTGAGGGCTGTGGGATTCAAACCCCGGTCTCCAGATTTGCAGCTCAGAGCCTTAAAACCACTGTGCTATACTGTCTCTATTCATGGTACAACCCCTCCCCCACCTGCCTTGCCAATGTAGTATCCCAAAGTTAGGGGCACAATAACAAAATGGGGACTCTCTCTCCCCAACATGGGATTTTCCTTCTTCCTTGTCCCCCTACCTTCCAGTCCCTTGCCTGTAGTCCCACAGACCCCCTCCCCTGTCTCTTTGTTCAATTTCATGCCATTCAGCACTGAGAAAGGGGGCCATAGGCAAGACACCCTCCCTCCCAAGTCTTGGTGCCCGATCCTTGGGGCTGCCTAGTTGGACCTCTCCTGCCCTAAAAAAGAGGCAGGGAGGGACCACAATGAGGAGTCGGTACCTGAGCATGGAGGGTTGAGGATGCGGGGAGCACAGACAATAGAAGGTTACCTGGGGAATAAATAAGAACCTTGTATTGTTGGTGAGAAATGATGATACTCAACTGCATGTAAATAAGCCTGCGCTAGGACCTGTAGCCCTGCCCCACCTAGTACAATACTAATACATGTACCAATAGCGAACTTCAGCATTGACAAATGCTTGTTTTTTTCATTTCAGCAATGTCTAGCTGAATGTTTGAGGGCATTCCTTTAATATGCTCCATGTCTGATTTACTGTTAGAAGGGATATTTGAGGAGTTACTGTGATTAACTGTTTTCATGCTGTCTGCTAACTCCGCGCTAATTGGAGCCATAATCAGGTGATGCTAACACAGATTTGAAACATGGAGAAAAATTACTTGAGAGAAGAAAAACAATTTATCGATGACATTCATTACAACATATCAAAATCTAATGAAACCGAAAGTGAGTGAAGCTGCTGCTATTCCTCTAAGCAGCCATTCCCGTCAGCACCATGAGTGTGGTGAGGATGTCTGTCGCTGAAAGAGTAAACTACATATATAGAACAAAAAAAGAAATCTGGAAAAACATATGGCCCCCTCTTCAATAATATTATAGTTAATGGTATAATGGTATAATCTGTATTACTAATAGTGCCTCAGATCCTTAAATGCCAACAGTACTAATAAGTGCCTAGTAGGAAAACTAATAATGTAACAGAATGTAGGATAAGACTGACTTTTCTTGTAGATTTTACTAATGGTTATGTAATAACCCAAATTAATATGTACCTTTATTATGTTATATTTTTTCAATAAAGTTTTTAAAAAAAAGGATGTCTCTGAGTAGAGTGTGCTCCAGAGAGAGAGAGAGAAAGAGAAGGAGAGAGGAGTTAGTGGAGAGTAAAGTACAGTAGAAACCATCATGTCTGCTCCAAGTAATGGAGTTGATTTTCTCAATAGAGCGCGTCTAGATCTTACCATGCTGATGTAAGGGCAATCATCTCTCCAAGTATTTCCTCTCACCAAGGGTACAGTTTTCATTGAATCACTGATGCTTGGATAGGGACCTTATCGAGATAACAGAAAGTCATTTTAGGGTATAAGCCTCCTTTCCTCCTGGAAGTGGCGCCCATGTATGAATCAATGGGATTTCAATTCACAAAGGAGCCCAGTCATAGCTTCTTAAGGATGTTCCCTGATATTTGTACACCTATGTCACACTTACAATGTTTTTGCCTAGTGCATGACGGTTATCCAACATTTAAAATCGACAAAATAAATCAAAGGTTCCCATGGTTGTTTGTATGCTACATAGCCTCACATAATTCCCCATGTTGGAAAAAGTCAGTAAGGTGTCAAATAATATTTTATTAGTAACAATAGCCACTATTTTAGGTGTCAGTATTAGTGTTAAAGAAAAAATAAAACAAAAATACAAAACGTGTCATAATTTTTGGTGTATTTTTCCAGTAGTGTAAAAGTACAATGCTTATTACCAAGTGTATGATTCCCTACTTACACAAATATTTACAAAAATGTGAGATATGTTTGCATTTTTGTATGTAGATAAATTAGATAAATCCCATATCCTCTACATAAAACATTTTTGTTAGATGTAGAATATAGTAGTAAACTTAGCAAAAGAAATACAGGTGTTGCCGAGCTAGTTTGGGGATATATCTTTTTTCACAATGGCAGGTTCAGAGCCGGTTAGCTCAAAACAATAAAAACAAGCATTTGTCAATGCCGAATGTTTGCTTGCATGCATTTGTTCTTCCAGTGCTTGGTACTGACACTGCAGCGGTGATGACACGGAATACCAAAGTGCAGCTGTTAAACAGTTTGGTAAAAGGGAAAGTAGAAATTTAAATAATTGTATATGTAGCCAAAATGCCAGTCACCATATAGTAATGCAGGAGCTTTGAGCTGTTTCCTTCCTCTCTTGTGCATGTTTGAACATGCTTATCATGCCATGTGTAACTATATGCTGTTTTTGGTTAATTAATAGTACGTATAAGCGACACATCAGTAAGAGTGGTAAGCTGACACAAATTGGATCAGGATGTTATACCATATTTTTTGTAGATTGCAAAACATCGCTTGATCTGACAGCTCAATAAGTGAATAAATACAGTGATGTCGAGATCTGTGGGAAGTGGGAAAACTAATCACAACTGGCATTGATCATACTGTGTGCTGTAGGATCCATCCATGGGGAATGTGCATAGCCTTATCAGAGCGGGGCACAAACCAAACAGTTGCTATGTTTCCTGTTACTGCTATTTATAGGTTTTGTTTGCGTAAAATAATTTGGCAGGATCAATGGAAAGGGTTAGTGGATTTGCTGCCTTGTGCCGCTGGGCAAGTTGGGACGTTAAAATCCTGGATCTGATATTGTTTTCAAGAGTGACTACCTACAGGTTTTTTAGGCACCTTGGTGAATGCCAGAGAGACTGGCTTAATAGACGCACCCTCTGCAGCAGGAGTCAATGAGCTATGAGTGGGAGGGGTTTGCATGAAAACTGAAAATACCTGGAACAACGTGGGGAAAGGATTGCAGTGGTACTGCAACAGATTACATCAACTGCACCTTAGGTAACAGAACCCATGACATCATCACAAATCAGCAACAGTTTGTTTGTGGGGGGAAATTATGAATGAGAATAAGTTCTACAAAGCAGGACCCCGGCCTGCATTACACGGGAGAAAAAGTAAAAAACGAGACAAGAAATACTGATGTACAACTATTAACTAATTTGATCAAAGGGGGAGTATACTAATCCTCAAGTAATCCAGACAAAGCACGAGCAACGCGACTACTAGACCTAGAGTGGTAGTACGTTCACAGGCACAGACCGGTGCTTTCATCAGTTCCGGGCCAGTGTGGGTCACAGCATCTGAAAATGGAGGACCTATTTGCCAGTGATAAAAAAATGTATTTTGATAATTGTTGAATACTTGAAAACACTGCTGTCATTGTGATTTGGCGAAGTGTGACATTGGGATACTGAATGTGTGCTGGTCTGTATGGCAAGGCTTTACTGTATTTATTTGGCTTGACTCCAATCAGCTGGTTGCTGGGCAGTGTCATGTCAATGAAATGAGCTTACCACAGTGTGAAAGGAGCTGCTGACTCCTGTCAAGTATGCAAAGTTTCCACTCAGCAAGCAGAGAGTAGTGTCATGACCAGAGTGCCTTGTCATTGGTCTGCACTGCCGAGCCCCTTGCAGCTTGAGCTCGCCAGTGACACACCTCTGAAATGCTGTTCATGTAACAACATGTTTCTTGTGCAAGCGCAAACAACGTAAAATGAAACATGCCAGAAGGCCAATCAAGCAAATTAATTATACACAAAGAATAACAAGGACTTTAATATAAAAAAACAAAGCTGCCTACGACATAAAGATGCAAACACAGAGCGTCACGAAAGATATAAATGGCTGCTGCTGTGGGAGCTGATTTCTTCACTGACATCCTATTTAGATCCTTAACTGGACATTCCCTAACTATAACTGGATAAATCATTAAGCTAATATTTTCTTACATATAAGAATGTACTTGTGCCAGTAAAAAGCCCTGTAAACTTTTTTTTGAGTACATCAGAAAAATGGATTCTGAATTACTAGGAAATATCCTTAGCAGACTTTGTCAGCCAGTGATGCTCACATTTGCTTGCTATTGTGAGTAATGTGCCTCGATTTGTGATATTCTCCGTCTCCCATATTGAGCTCAGCATCTGCTCAGTGTCCTACTAAAGCCTAAAGAGCATAGCAGCTGTTTTTGAGCATAGTTGTTTAAAAGTAAGGATGGGTCCCACTCCGGTAGCACAGAGGGCCGAGGTGCTGTGAGCCTTACCTCTCACCTCATGAGTGACCCAAGTTCGGGAACAAGCTCGGATCACAGGGGGTCAGCAGGCAGAGGGGCCTGGGAGAGGATCAAGTGGCCATCAGGCAGCTCACCTCTCCTGGATTGGGGTGGTGAGTCAACTCAGCTCTTGGCTGCTGCCAAGTGGAGGTCTGGTGGTAGCACCGATGCACGAGCAGCAGACTAGGGTCAGGGGAAAGGGAGCTGAGGTTCAGGGTGCATGCATGCTTGTGTAGCCAATGCCACCATGGCTACAGGAGGAAAGGGGAAAATGTGGCAAGGTAAAGATACATGACACTCTGAGCACTGAGTCCCCACCTGCCCCACCACAAGGAATACCGGCCAAAACTAGATTTGGACTTGGGGTGGAGGAAGGCTCTCACCCCTAGCCTTGCCACAAAGGGTAAATTGTGGGGGTACTTGGACCACTCAGGTAAGCTGGGGAGGTGGTGGGTGGTGGAGGTTTGTGGAGCAGGGCAGAAGGGGAGATAAATCTGCCTCAGTCAGGGAGAATAAACACATGATGGAAAAACAAGTAAAGATGAGGTCAGAATTATGAATGAGGACATGGGTAGATTAAAGAAGTGGTCAAAAGTATGGTCATTACAATTCAAAGCCAAGAGGTACAAGGTGATGCACCTAGGGGTACAATAAAAATCCAAAACTGACTACAGAATGGGAGCAGTAGTAATGGAAAGCACAACAGAGTCATAATGTTAAACAGTCTAAAGACAACAGCACAAGGTAATAGGCCAGAGAGAGTTGCAAATAATATGTTGGGGTGCATAGGGAGGGAGCATACCTCTCAACCTCCTGCCTTATAAATCAGGGACAAGGCTTAAAATAATCAGGGACAAAGGGCCAAAATCAGGGACACATCTTCAAAATTAGATATATCCACCCAGAAAACTTACAGAATATGGGGCTTAGTGCAAAATACATTTTCTAAAGAAGAACAAGTCTGTAACTTTAATGATTGGCATTATTTTGTGCTTGCAGTCCCCACTGTTTAGCTACAAAAAGACACATTTTAGGAGGGACAAAGTAAAATTTTGATGCAAAATCAGGGATGTCCCTGAAAATCAGGGACACTTGAGAGGTATGGGAGGGGGAGGGTGATTAGCAGCCAGAGGAGAGAGGTGCTTCTACCACTGTAAAAGTCATTGTTCGATCACACCTGGAATATTATGTGCAATTTTGGAGACTGCATTTGAAGAAGGACAGGGATAGAGTGGAGGTGGTGCTGAGGTAGGTAACCAGGATGATCCTGGGATAGCAGGAAAGGGCTTATGAGGAGAGGTTGTAGGACCTAAACAAGTACACACTGGAGACAAGAAGGGACATGACTGAGACACACAATTACCTCAACCTGGTAAAAAGGAGGAGAGCGGGGTATTATTTAGATTGAGTGGGAACACAAATACTAGGGGTAACTCCTTGAAGCATGTTGGGTGGGAAACTTTAAGCGAGATTCCAGAAAGTATTTTTCATGGAAATGATGGTGGTGGGGTGGAGTAAGCTACTATAAGAAGTGGTCTGGGCAAAGTTACTGCAGGGATTCAAATATGGGTGGACAGAGACATGGACTTGGTAGACAGTATCAAAAGGGCAGGGGGAAAAGAGAAGTGAAGAGATTCCAGGGCTGTCACATTCCACGTTAGATAGCAGAACTGAGCAGGCATGATGCTTCAAGAGACATTTTTCTGCTGACAACTTGTATGCTTCTATGTTTCTCAGTTTCTAAGTGCTTAGCTTTGGCCGTAATACCAATTTACCTAAAAGGCCAAGTAGTGTGCTGAAGTCTCAGTACCTTGTGATGTCTTAGTTCCTAAATGGAGTTGTCCTGCCATAATGGTACATGTGGGTGAAAGAGAAAGATGAAGTGAATCATTTTAGCATTTGTCTCCATCTCATTCGAGCTGACTACTCTTGCTGATGTATTCCCAGGAGGATGTATG
This sequence comes from Neoceratodus forsteri, assembly GCA_016271365.2. NCBI lineage: Eukaryota > Metazoa > Chordata > Ceratodontiformes > Ceratodontidae > Neoceratodus > Neoceratodus forsteri. The sequence continues at coordinate 870,930,815 of CM028130.1, forward strand.
CAGATGCTTGAATACATCTGCCCTGCTGCATGATGCTAGTACTGCATGGACATTCATGAATGCACTTCTCTTGTGTAAACACATCCAGCTGCTCAAACCCTTCCTCACTGCTTAAATCTTATAATCCTGTAGGGCCTTTTCCACAAACTAATATCCAGCCCTCTGATAGTGCAGAGAGGCTTGCATATCTGCAGGCTTCCATCAATGCATGTGCAGGACACCCTGTGGAATGGTGAAAGAGTGCATGCATCCATTTCACACTCAATCCTGGGGCCAAATGCTGGACTCCATATGCAGCTGAGATGGGGAAGGCAAGCGGACAGGGGTGTGCTAACGTGCAATTCCAAACACTATTTGTTCAGCATGGAGGACCAATGATTGGACTGCAGACTAAGTGGCCCATTGTCCTGCCATAGCACTTATGCACCCCTTCTTACTGGTCACTACATGTCCTCAGGGGGCACAAGCCGATATCCCTCCACCTGCCCCCAGGCCTCCGAGCTGACAGAAAAGGCTAGGGGCCACTCATGGCTGCTGATACCATTTCAAAAATAGTGGAGTGTCATTTAAGGGATACTGCAGTCCTTAGAGGACCCGCTCCCTAGCCAGTACAGGCACGTAATTGAATTCCTGGTGTCTGGTACAGATCTACCCCCAAGACATCCCCTCACCCATATGCAAAGTTCCACACTCACAGACAGCAGTAGATGGGAGCTGTAGATGCCAGCAAGTGAAGACAGGCATCAGGGAATTTTTCTGGGTGCAACTACATCCTAAATTTGGATGCTGCTAGACCATCTGGTCTTCCAGGGTCCACACTTCAGATGCAGTTGTGCCAAAACTGGGGCACAGGGCACCAAAAATCCTTCCCAATCCATCTGAAAATATAACACAGTCATCCAGTAGTAGTGCATCACATGACCATGTGGGTGTATTGTACTCAGGAGCAAGCCAGCGGGCCCTAACTTGTCTGGTGGCTCAGAGACAGGCATGCTGTTGTTGGCAGCATTCTCTGTCTTGGTCAGGGGTGCAGATAGGGATGTAATGAATGTTCAACTTCTGACAGAACAGAATTCTACAAAATTTAGAATATTTCATCTGATTTTGCAGAATTCTGTCAGTAGCTGAATTATGAAACTGTGAAAGCTGGACGCTCTTCACAGATTAGTAATCCTCAATTTACATAAACTGCAGATCCCTTTCCCACAATCGACAGAATATTATTCCACAGTTTATATAATATGGTGGAAAGGGGTTCCACCAAGCCGTATCGACAGAAATTTTGTCGATCGGCATTACAGCAATTGAACAATGCTGACAGTCGGCATTGTTCCATCAGGGGAAGCAAGTGTTTTTTGCAGGGGTGCTTCACCCCTCACACCCCTATGCTGGACGCTCTGCCCCCGCACCCCCCACATTATATATTATCAACTCTAAGTCAGAGTTGTTTTGGGGAGGGGGGGTGAAATCCCCAGAGAAAGCAGTGTCTGCAATACTGCAGACCATTAGAGCGAACATCTGATTTTGTCGCTGTAATGGTCTTCGCAGTATTTTTGTTGCTGGGGCAATGGTATACGGTGGAAAGGTATTACTCCATTTACATAGAAATGCTTTTCAGAATACTACTGAATTATAAAATAAATTCTGAAAAGCATTTCAGAAGCAGAATTGGCATTCTGTACCAATTCCGCCAGTAGAATGTGGCATTCCTCAAAGCTCTAGGTGCAGCCGGGCTGCTCACACAGCAATCTCCATAGTGGATGCCTCCACAACAACCCCTTCAGTGAGAAGACTCAGGACATGAGTGTCCCATTTTGCTCCAGAATGGAAGCTGTAGATTTCAGGTGGTTTGTGTTGCTGGTGGGAGGGTTGGTGTGTAGATGGGAGCTCATTTGTCAGCCTCTTGAGTGCTCTTGCAACTCCAACAACTCCCAGGAAGGCTAAACCTGGAAAATAAGGCAGAAGGCAGAAGGCAGTATGACAGTCATCACCCCTGATACCTGGGCCCATCCCTCCCAGGCGGGGTGTTGATCCTGTCAGGACTGAGGGATTGCAGGACTGACATGGGTCCCCGCCTCACCACAGAAAAAACAAACTCTGGTCAGAGCCGACATTGCTGCTGCAGAGCGGTAAGCCTGAGTCAAAGAGTACTCGGCGCTCCCACCACGCCTGACTGCCGTGCCCAAGATGGCCACCATGATGGAAGTACACATGAGTAATTCTTGCACATGTGCACTAAGCTCCAGCATCCATCTTGGGCAGGGTGGGCTCCATTTTGTCTGTGGAAGTGACCGCCAATAAAGTAGTGCACCCGTAGAGGTGGGGTGGCTACTGCAGCCATGGGGGGGCAGTGAAGACACCACACAAAACAAATGACCGCAGCAGTGTAGAAGATGACTGCCACACTGTGGAAGATAACCAAGATGAATTCCAGCCATGTGCTTCTACTGTCCCTTCTCTCTACTCTACTGATAGCAGTACGTCAACATGGCTCTGCCCATGCAGCCAGAAAAATGAACAAGAACAAGACACATGCATCAAAAATACATGAACGTATAAACACAGATAAAGCTATCTTCTTATGATGCTAGTCTCATACTTAAGCATGAATTCCAGTTCTCTTAGCCCATACACCTTCCATGGGCATTAAATCCAAGCATAAGCATACTTTAAAACAAGATTAGGGGCTTGATTTATGAAGGGTGACACAGGGCTTATGTCAAGCCCTGCATCCACCCCATTCTTTGGCACAGCTGCACCAAACTCCTTTGGCTCAACTTCACCCGATTTTAGTACACTGGGTGCAGTTGCAACACTTTCTACACATTATGGCTGCTTGTGCCAAATATTTGGCACATGCCCTGTAAGAAAGATCCACAGCATGCCGCAAGTTAGACCAGGGGGAGCTGGTCTAACTTGTTGTACCTGACATATGGGAATGAAAATCCCAGACGGCGCTAGGACAATGCTGTAAACCCCATGTGCTGTATGATTGGTGCACCAGTGGCTTGTGGCATTCTCAGGCTTTTGAAAATGAAGCCCTAGAAATCCAGTTCACTTTTGAGCTAATAGTAAGCTAATTATTATGGCTTTTTATAACATTTTTTTTTCTTGCTATTGCCCTTTGTTAGGGCTATTCTGTAACAAATTCCTACAGTTTACATGAGTATGTGAATGTAACCAATCAATTTAGCATAAGACATATGTATAATCATTGCCTTTAATGTGTGATATAATGGAAAAATTAAAATTATTAAAAAATAGAAAAAGAAAAAGAAATCCAGCCAAAACTACCAATGGCATCCAACAGTGTCCAGTAGTCTAAATAACTCTACAGTCTTATTACCTTAGTTCTTGTAGTCTGAGAATATATTTTTTTTGCAAAAGATTTGTGTTGGCTCCAAAAAAGACAGTATCCATACTTGACTCTGGCCCTGTGTTAGTACTTTCTCCCCTGAATAATACACATCTCAATTTCAGTAGCCAGAATTATAACTTTTAAAATGCAAACATTTCAAAAGTTATTTATGTATTTCTGCTTCTTAGACATTTTTAGAAACACATTGTAGACACAATGAAAAGATGGGGGAAGGGACTCTTTGCTCTATTCAACTTTGAGAAAAATTATCTTGTTTCTGTTCTGTATCTCTCAAATATGTCTACGTTTGTGACACGGTTTCCAAAAGACAATGAGAAAGGTGTTCTTACAGCAACCATTGCAAATTTCATTTCAATTGTAGCTGTACTGACTGTTTGAATGTTACCATTTTCTCCGGCATTTTTTAATTTATTTACTTTCGAATGGCCAATTGCAGAGCACCATCTAGTTGTTAGTGGGGTCCTGCTTCTACCCAGTGTAAGGCAGCAGTGCATGATAACGGTGACAGTTTTGACCTACACCTTTTTATTTTATTTTAGATTTCTTTTTATCTTGAGACTTGTATGATACAATCTTTTCCACATTTGTAGTCTGCTTTACCCTTTTTTTGCAGTTGAACTGATAATAGGAGCACTCCTTTTGATATGGCTTGCACTAGGTTTTCATCAGTATTCTTTGTGATTTTTGGAAACCCATTGTTTAAGATCACTTTTCTTGTGGCAGTAATGAACTGGAATGCAGCAAACACTGCTCCCAGGTCTTATGGAACAAGTGCACAAAAACAGCTGAGAATACTGATGAAAACGTGGTTTGAGCTATATCAAAGGAAGGCTCCTTTTATTATTTCAAATGTGAAAAAAAAGTGCAAAGCAGACTCAAAATGGGGAAAAAGGATACAAGTCAGGAAATAAGGGGCAATCTAAAATAGAATAAAGAAGTATAAGTCAAAATTCTCACTGTTATCATGCACTGCTGCTTTGACAGCTAAATGGCCTGAAACACAGGGAGGTTAAGTGACTTGTTCAAGATCACAAAGAGTGCCACTGACTTTGGCAGAGATGGTACCTGCAGTCTCCTGTTTCACAGTTCAGTACTCTAACCCCTACATTAAACAGCCTTATATGTGTGGTTACTGAAATATGCATTATCAATTTTTATAATATGGGTTAGAAGAATCCACTGATCTGAACACATCACGACTGAGTATTCTTCCTCATGACAATGCACCCTAACCTTTTTCATATATTTTTACTTGTGACCAATAACACACTTCAGGGTACGCAGTTGCATCTGATGTCATTCATTTAGTTAGGTAGTGAGTTAGTTAGTTACTTAGTTACTTACAGTAGTTAGTTAGTTAGTTAGTTAGTAAGTTAGTTTTTATTGATTGGTAAAGGAGAGCTACACAATACTATTTATTTTCAGCCTTGTCCTGGGAGGGATACAGATGCAAACCAATTGACACTGAACCACATTAAATTGTTAGTGGTATTTTACTGACTCGGCTTTGTCTTGTGCCTCACAACACAACTTAGGTGTGTGTATATTACCGGCACATGATCACACAGCCTGCCGTGTGTCATCGCTTACTTATTAATACTAATGCTTATTCCCCCATGTAATGTACGCAGCATGTCCAAATGCTCACTCTTCTGTGTAATGTACCTTGCCTTTTATTGTGTTATTACCTCTACTATTGGGTTCATGATTCACAGATAACTGCCTGTATATCCTTTTCCCTGTTGTACCTAATAATAATAATAATAATCATTTTATTTGTATAGCACCTTTCAATATATCAAGGTGCTGAACAATTTTAAAAACAGTTCAAAACACTACATAAAAACAGAGCATGTACATAAAAATCAACATACCAACAAAATAGAATATTTATAATAAAATCCAAACATTAATAAATAACTTAATTATCTAAAAAAGCCATATTCCACAGATAAGTTTTCAGATCTCTCTTAAAAAGCTCCACGGAGGTGCACTGCCGTAACCGACATGGTAGAGAGTTCCAAAGAGTGGGTGCAGCATGCGAAAACGCTCTGCTGCTGGAAGATTTTAAACTCACTCTTGGGATCTCTAACAACCCCATGTCGGCCGAGCGGAGTAATCGGTCAGGGCAGTAAGGAACCAGGAGGTCTTTCAGATAGGCTGGACCCTGGTTCATGTTGTTCTGTATTTTTACCTTTGTAACCTCCTGGGTCATACCTCAAACCAGGCATTTTTTGTCTAGCATGCTTACCCGGTAAACAAAAGCTAAATAAAAATAAATTATATACAGTACAGGCTAGCACTGTGAACATCTGAGGAAGTATGCAGAAAACCAGCCAGCGCCCAAACAAATATCTTTAATCTTCTTTTATTTCATTGAATGTTGCAGGTAGATCACCATGTTGTGGACAAGGACCCCTGATGTTTTGCCCTCTATAGGGGCTTCTTCAGGGTGACATGGTGTGCAAAATGGTTTACTCTTTAGCATTAGGAACATGTCTGGCCTGCCACCATGCAGGAGTCTTGATTCCTAGGTATCTTTAGCCAGAAAGCATTATGCATTCCAGGTTCATATCTGGATCATTACATAGAATGGGGTACCAATGTGCCTGATATGGACTCATGAAATTAAAAAAAAATTAAAATATCCACTGCAGTTATAAGAAGTCAGTTTGAAAAAATGAGCACACACATACAGATAGGAAACATAACTTGACACCCAAATGCACCCATTGTTTTTGTTTGTTTGCTTGTTTTTTTTGTTTGTTTGTTTGCGTCCAGTTCCCAAACTCCACTTTTTTTCTACCAGCTATGTGTGACATAAAACATCACACTGGGTACCACTGCTACCATGCACCTTTTTTGTTGCCATTTCAATAAAACTCTTTCAAAAACTTCCTCTGGTGTTGTCGCTTGTGTATGTGCAACAGCAGCAGCAGCATCGCTTTAACATTTTATTATGTTTGTGGCTTTCTCAAAGTTTTTGTGGTTTATGCAGCCTGTAGCATCCCAGCAAGGAGCACTCGTTACATGCCCCAAATAGTTTAAGAAAAAACTGAAACTAGAATGAAACATAATGACCATATCCTGAGTGGGTTTTTCTCAGTAGATGCTATTACTATGCAAAAACAGCTTCAAAACCTGGATCCTAACAAATCAGCAGGGCCAGATGGTTTACATCCTCACATCCTCAAAGAATTGGCTGTCCCTCTTTCTGGTCCTGTTGCTGCCCTATTTAACAAATCCTTACATGAAGGACAAGTTATTGATGTCTGGAGACAAGCGACTGTAGTTCCAATTTATAACAAGCATTTGTCAATGCCGAACATTCACTTGCAGGTGTTTGCAGTGGTGTTTGGCATGTATGGTGCTGTACCCTAATGCCCTGTGCGATTGCTGGTATTTGCACAATAAATTGTCAGCATGACCTTTTTGTTACCCCCATTGTGCGCTACATAGGCGGAAACACGTTTTGGGCAGGATGTGAAAAATGACAGCTGTACTGCTCATAAGGAAGTGTGGTAAAATGGCAATGTTGAAAATCTGGAGTGGAAATATTGAAAATTCGCAAACCTAGGAGCGTGCGTGGGAACTGTGCAATGCACGCTCGTAAAACAGTTATTGTTAGGAATTTTTTCACCAAATTGTCAACATTGGCATTTTAAAACCTCTGCTAATGAACAGTGTCACTGTGATTGTCTTACTGTGTGCCATACATTGATTTTGCACACCGACTGCGCCATTGTGCACTACATGGGCGGAAACACCTTTTAGGCAGGATGTGATAAATGACAGCTGTACTGCTCATAAGGAGGTGTGGTAAAATGGCAATGTTGAAAATCTGGAGTGAAAATATTGAAAATTTGCAAACTTATGAGCGCAAGTGACCGCATGCCAACGACGCCAGAAACAGTTATTTTAGGAATTGTTCACCAAATTTTCAACATATCCATTTTAAGATCTCTGCTCATGAACAGTGACACTGTGATTTTCTTAATGTGTCCCATACACTGAGTTCACACAGCGACTGTGCCATTGTGCGCTACATGGCGAAACACATTTTGGGCAAGATGTGAAAAATGACAGCTGCACTGCTCATAAGGAGGTGTGGTAAAATGGCAATGTTGAAAATGTGGAGCAAAAATATTGAAAATTTGCAAACTTTGAAGCGTATGAGGAACTGCAATGAACACTCAGAAACAGTCATTTCTAGGAATTTTGTCACAAATTTTCAACACAGCCATTTTAAGACCTCTGCTCATGAACAGTGTCACTGTGATTTTCTTAATGTGTCCCATACATTGAGTTCACACACGGACTGCGCCATTGTGCGCTAAATGGGCGGAAACACATTTTGGGCAGGATGTGAAAAATGACAGCTATACTGCTCATGAGGAGGTGTGGTAAAATAGCAATGTTGAAAATCTGGAGTGAAAATATTGAAAATTCGCAACGCACACTTGTAAAACAGTCATTTTTACGAATTTTTTAACCAAATTTTCAACAAAGCCATTTTAGGACCTCTGATCATGATCAGTGTCACTGTCATTTTCTTAATGTGTCCCATACATTGATTTCGCACACCGACTGCGCCATTGTGCGCTACATAGGTGGAAACACGTTTTGGGCAGGATGTGAAAAATGACAGCTGCACTGCTCATAAGGAGGTGTGGTAAAATGCCAATGTTGAAAATCTGGAGTGAAAATATTGGAAATTCGCAAACTTACGAGCATGCGTAGGAACTGCACAACGCAAGCTCGTAAAACAGTTATTTGTAGGAATTTTTCACCAAATTTTCAACATAGCCATTTTAAGATCTCTGCTCATGAACAGTGACACTGGGATTTTCTTAATGTGTCCCATACACTGAATTCGCATACCGACTGTGCCATTGTGCGCTACATGGGCAGAAACACATTTTGGGCAAGACGTGAAAAATGACAGCTGCACTGCTCATAAGGAGGTGTGGTAAAATGGCAATGTTGAAAATGTGGAGTGAAAATATTGAAAATTCACAAACCTATGAGCGTGCATAGGAGCTGCACAATGAACACTCGTAAAACAGTCATTTTTAGGAACTTTTTCACCAAATTTTCAACATAGCCATTTTAAGACCTCTGCTCATGAACAGTGTCAATGTGATTTTCTTAATGTGTCCCATACATTGAGTTCACACACCGACTGCGCCATTGTGCACTACATGAGCGGAAACATGTTTTGGGCAGAATGTGAAAAATGACAGCTGCACTGCTCATGAGGAGGTGTGGTAAAATGGCAATGTTGAAAATCTGGAGTAGAAATATTGAAAATTCATAAACCTACGAGTGTGCGTGGAACTGCGCATAATGCGCTTGTAAAACAGTCATTTTTTGGAATTTTTGCACCAAATTTTCAACATGGGGTTTTTGGGACCCCTTCTCATGAATGATGTCACTGTCATTGCACTATTCAGGCCCAAAGGGTGATTTCGCACTGTGACTGAGCAGTGACTGCAAAATCACCTTTCGGGCCTGAATAACACCATAACAGTGACATCATTCATGAGAAGAGGTCCCAAAAACCCCATGTTGAAAATTTGGTGCCAAAATTCCAAAAAATGCCTGAGATATGCAATAAAGTTGAAACCCCCCCATCTAGCCCATTATACAGCTTACCAGCATTTCCTCAGTTCACGGTCACCTTTGAAGAGTGCAGACGTGTTCCCGGTCTACCAAAGATCGTCAGGCCAGAGTCCGGAGGTAAGTATGGGGTGGGGAGGTGTGGGGAGGCTGGGTGCGCAGTGGATGGGTGCGGGTTGTGGGAGGGGGGACTGGGAGGCGCTAAGGACGTTTTTCTTTACAGGTAAAAACAAAAAAGCAGCAGCGTGGGGCGTTTGCCACGCTGGGGTGGGCTCCCAGCATGGCAGAAGGTGGCTGGGGGGCCAAGGGCCGGCGGAGGTTTAGGCACCCCGTCGGCAAGCTCAGCGGATGTTTGCCATGCTGGGGTGGGCTCCCAGCATGGCAGCAGGATACCAGGGGGCCATGGAGCTGACAGGGATTGGGCACCCTGCCGGCAAACAACATTTGCCACGCTGGGGTGGGCTCCCAGCGTGGCACCAACTTGGGGGCGTGGCCAGCACGGGAGGGAGCGCGTGATGCGAGGGGGGGTGGCATGACGCGGTGCTCGGTATGGCAGTGGTGGTTTTCTTTGAAGCAGAAGACCACCGCTGTCATACAGAGCTCCCGCACCCATTGGTACAGGACCACCACGCCTGCTCAACAGAGCACTGGATTGAAAGGGAGAGGCACACCTCCAAAGTGTGCTACTCTCCCAAAACGTTCCTTGTGCATGCACGCAAACAAACGTAAAAAGAGTTCCAGGCAGGAGGTGTCAAATTATAGACCCATCAGCTTAACATCTATATTGGGTAAAATGTTAGAAGGAAACATAAAGAAACACCTATGTAACAAAATTGAACCTGATCCCACCCAGCATGGTTTTGTTAAGGCTAGATCATGCCAGACAAACCTGTTGAGTTTCTATAATGGAGTAAGTGGGGCATTGGACAGGGATGAAACATAGAAACATAGACTTTGACGGCAGATAAGGACTGCTTGGCCCATCTAGTCTGCCCATTTCCCTACCTACAGGATAGGCCGAAGATCCTAGTTAACCAACAGCCTATTTCTTCCTACCCCCCACAAGAATTGCCTTATGTCTGTCCCATGCATTCTTGAATTCTCCCACAGTTTTAGACCCCACAACCTCCTCAGGAAGGTTGTTCCATGCATCCACTACCCTCTCTGTGAAATAATACTTCCTCACATTGCCCCTGAACTGCCCTCCTTCTATCTTTAAATTGTGTCCCCTTGTTCTTGCACGTCTCTTTTTCTGAAAGATGCTACCCTCTTGGACTTTGTTGATTCCACTGAGGTACTTAAAAGTTTCTATCATGTCCCCCCTCTCCCTTCTTTCCTAAAGGGTATACATATTAAGCTCCTTTAGTCTCTTCTCATACGGCTTCTCTTGCAGACCCTGCACCACTTTAGTTGCCCTCCTCTGGACTGCCTCTATCCTGTCTATGTCCTTGCGGAGATGGGGGTCTCCAGAACTGGACACAGTACTCCAGATGGGGTCTCACCAACTGTCTGTACAGAGGGATAACAAGTTTCTGTTTTCTGCTGCTGATGCCTCTCCCTATGCATCCCAGTATACCCCCAGCCCCCCCCACTGCCTTCTCACATTGCTTGCTAACCTTAAGGTCATCTGATATGATTACCCCAGGTCCCTTTCCTTTTTGTTGTTGTTACTACCCCCCATTGTGTATTCTTCTCATGGGTTCTTGTTTCCCAGGTGCATTATTTTGCACTTCTTTGCATTGAATCCTAGCTGCCATACTTGACCATTCCTCCAACCTTGCAAGTCCCTTCTCATCCTTTCCATGTCTCCTTGTGTATCAACCCTGTTGCAGATCTTTGTGTCATCTGCAAAGAGGCATACTTTTCCTTCAGTCCGTCTGCAATGTCACTATGAAGACATTAAAAGGACTGGACCAATACTGAACCCTCACGGGTACCCCACTAGTAACCCTCTTTCTTCAGAGTAGACTCCATTTACAATTACTTTTTGTGCCCTGTTGTCCAGCCAATGTTTTGCAGGCTACCACCCTGGGACCCTCCCAGGCTGATTAATTTGACTATTAATCTTTTGTGTGGAACTGTGTCACATGCCTTGCTAAAGTCTAGGTAGGCCATGTCCGCAGCCCCTCCCTGGTCTACTTTGGTCACTCAGTCAAAGAAATCTATTAGATCTGTCTGACATGACCTTTCCACTGTGAACCCATGCTGCCTTGGGTCCTCTGCCCCACTGGCCTCTAGGTACTCAACTATACTTTCGTTCAGAAGTGACTCCATCACTTTCCCTACCACAGAGGTCAGACTGACAGGTCTGTAGTTTCCTGCCTCTGTTTTGGTCCCACTTTTGTGAAGGGGAATCACATCCGCCTTCCTCCAGTCCTCGGGTACCACACCATCCTACCATGATTTATTAAAAAGAGTTGCCAGTGGTTTCACTAGTTCCCCCCTTAATTCTTTTAGAATTCTGGGGTGAATTCCATCAGGCCCCATTGCTTTGTCCACCTTCAGTTTTAGGAGTTCTTGCAGAACCCTTTCTTCTGTGAAAGGACTGGGATCGACCCTCCTATCAAGAGTGCTTCTGTTAATTGGATTAGGCACTTCCTCTCTCTTTTTGAATACTGAGCAGAAATATTCGTTCAGTATCCCTACTTTTCACTGTCCCCTTGCCCACCCACGTTCATTCTATGCAGCCTCACTATCCCTCCCTTTGTCTTTCTACGCTCGCTGATGTACCTATAAAAGGTTTTATCCCCCTTCTTAACTGAGTTGGTTATCTTTTCCTCAGTTTGGGCCTTTGCTATTCTGACTTCCATCCCTGCTTCCTTCTGCCTTAACTGGTACAGCTCTCTGTCCTGCTCTTTCTGTGTTTCCTTATACAGTACTTCTGGAATGCTATCTTTTTCTTCCTGACTTTCACAGCCACCTCTTTTGAGAACCATAGTGGCTTTTTCTTTCATTTTGATTTGTTTATTTGCTTCACACAAAGGTTTGTTGCCTCTGTGATGGCAGTTTTGATGATTCCCCATTGTTGCTCCACACCTCCTTCTAGCCTGTTTGCTAGTGCTTTTCTGAGGCACTCTCCCATCTTGCCAAAGTCAGCCCTCCTGAAGTCCAGTACCCTCACTTTTGTATGGCTTGACTCTGTAGCTGAGTTTAACATGAACCACACTGTTTGATGGTCACTTGTTCCCAGATGGCAACCCACTTCTAGATCTGAGATCCTCTCACTGCCCCCGTTTGAGAGTATGAAGTCTAAGATTGCTCCCTCATGTTTGGGTTCCAAAACTAGCTCTCTGAGGCCTGCCACCTGTAGGGCATCAAGAATGGCCCTGCTCTTGGATGTGGCTGCAGCAAATGTGCTCCAGTTAACATCTGGCATATTCAGGTCTCCCATAAACAGTATCTCCCCTTTCTCTGCCATTCTAAGAATGCCTTCTATTATATCCTTGTCCATTCCCTTCCCCTGACATGGGGGTCTGTACACAACCCCTGTGCGGATTGTGGTGCCCTTTCTAGTCTCCAAGGTGACCCACAGTGCCTCCTCTCCTCCCTGTTTGCTCTTTTGTTCAGTTGCTTTTATCCCTTCCTTTACATAGAGAGCTACTCCTCCCCCTCTTCTACCCTGCCTGTCTCTCCTGTATGTTAACATCCCAGTCATGGTTCTCTGTGTACCATGTTTCTGTGACTGCTACGATATCCAGGCATCCCTCTTTCATCAAGGCCACGAGCTCAGGGAGCTTGTTGCCCAGACTACGGGCATTGGTACTCATTACCTTCCATTTCCTGATGGCCTTACTCCTTTTTGCCCCATCCCTGTCCTTCTTGCCTTTGTCACTTTCTCCATTTACCCCTGCCCTTCTCCCTATCGACACCTCTATGTTGGTGTTTACCACACTTACTAACGTGATTTTTTGGGGGGGGACCAGGATTTCCCTGCTCCTTTCCAGTGCCTCCCCCCTTGGCTAGTTTAAATGCTTGCCAATGAAGCATTTAAACCTATTACATAGGATCCTGGTTCCCCTCCTGGACAGATGCAACCCATCATACCAGTATAGACTTGCATCACTCCAGGTGGACCCCCAGTCCCCAGTGAAGCCAAATCCCTGAGCTCCACACCAGTTTTTCAACCACTGATTGAATCCCATGGTGCAGAACACCCTAGCCTCTCCCACGCCATAGATGGGCAGCACCTCCAAGAAGGTTACCGTGTGTGCTACTTGTCTAAGGCCCCTTCCCAATTCCACAAACTCTTCCTGCACTTCTGTAATCCCTTTCTTAGCCAGGTCATTTGTCCCTAGGTGGACAATGACATCCAGCTCCCTCCCCAGTGCAGCTGCTCCAGCAATCCTGAGGATTCGCTCCCTGTCCCTCCAAGCCATGGCGCCAGGCAGGCACCTTACCTCCCTCTCCCCTTCCTCCCCAAGTTCTACCTTCCTAACAATGGAGTCCCCCACCAGGAGTTGTTTTCTTCCCCTGCGGGGTCTCCTGCCACCCTCCTGTGGGTCTCCTTTGTGGAGGTTCCCAGCATTCTCCTTGGTCTCCACTGCGGGTGCCTCCATAGAGGAACCACAGTTTGCCAGAAAGGCATAGGAATTGTGGAGAGGTACAGCTGGAGGGATGTACCTCTGTTCCACCACCCTCACCCTCCCTGAGCCCACTGTGATCCAACCACTCCTCTTTCTTGGCAACCTCTGAGGCAACAGCAGTGGCACTGGTGGTCCCTGGATGGAAGAGGAGGTCCCACAAATCCTGGCCAACTCAGCCTGGAGATGAGTAACCACCTCCTTCAGCCCAGAGAGGTGCCTGCAGATGGGACAAAACCGCATCTTCCAGAACATCTCCCGGAAGACTGCTGCTCCGCAGCCACTGCACTGTACCACTCCCATCACGTCTTATTTCTGGCCCCTTAACTGTTTGCAATCCTTACTCTTTCCTCTGTTTTTTTTTTCTCTCTCTCTCCTTACTTTCTGCCTGAGTGCCCTTTAAGCTCCTGATTGTCCTGTTCTGAGACAAGAATATCCAATATTTCTCAGTAGACCCCTTACTTGCTCAGAGGCAGACCTCCAGCAGCTAGAGGGGTCCGGAGAGCTACTCTTGCCCTTCTAGGATGGTGGGTCTTTAGTGGCTCTGTGATCACTCACTTCCTGCTCCCAAACAGGAAGTTCCTGTTGTCAGTCAAATTCTGTGCCTATAAAACTAGAACTAGCTTTGGGTGGGAGGGAAGGAGGGCAATATACAGTAGTCCCAGCAGAGAAGTCCAGTCACACAGCAGTCCTTTCTCCTGGTGTCTTCTGCCAGGCTACTAGCAAAATCTTTCTAAGGCAGTCTTTAAATGTAGCTTCCTTCTAGCTAAGCCACTCCCCCTACTTATTAGATCTTTCTACAAGTAATTTAAACCTCACAGCTATCAAGTCCTTTCAATCACCTGAGATTTACACCTAGATAACTGTTCAGAAAACCATTCAGCTCAGTTAACTCAGACAAACACACACTTTCTTTTGTTTTGTTTGTTAGTTTTTTTTTTGCCCTAAATTAAAGTTCCAAGTACAAGAGTTCTACTTCTTTAGTCCCAGCAGAGAAGTCCAGTCACACAGCAGTCCTTTCTCCTGGCAATGGATGTCATATTTCTGGATTTTTCCAAGGCATTTGATAAGGCTCCACATGGTCAGCTTATAGAGGACATGATTAGTCTTGGAATAGAGGGAAATATATCGCTTTGGGTGGAATCATGGCTCAAGGGCTGCACCCAGAGAGTGTGCATAAAGGGCTTCTTTTCAGATTGGGATATTGTAACTAGTGGGGTCCCACAGAGCTCTGTCTTGGGTCCGTGTCTGTTTAACTTATATATTGCATCATTAAAAACCTTGACAAATGTTTGGTTAACAAAATTTGCTGATGACACACATTTAGGATACCCAATCAAAAATACTGGTGATATAAATACCCTCCAGTATGCCCTAAATGAGATGCAGAAGTGGGCTACCCTGAAGCAGTTGTCCTTTAATATGGATAAATGTGTTGTAATGCACTTCGGTAAAAAAAAACACTCAGGCTAAATACATTTTTGGTGGAAAAACTTTTAAATCGGTGGATGATAAGCGTGATCTTGGTATCAGAATATCTAATGATCTCAGTTCCAAACTTTATTGCCACACTGTTATTAAGAAGGCAGCTGGTATGTTACATTGCATAAACAAACACATCAGCATTAAAAGTAAAGATGTGTTGCTCCCATTGTATTCATCACTGGCAAGGCCCCATTTGGAGTATTGTGCCCAATTTTGGGCTCCAGGGGATAAAGGCTCCATAAAATCAATAGAAAAAATTCAACAGAGAGCTACTAGAAAAATTCAAGAAGTCAGTAACTTGGATTATAATGCTAGACTTCAAAATTTAGTGCTATACTCATTGGAGTATCACAGAATGAGGGGCGACTTATGTATGGTATTTAAGGCATTACATGATCACCTTTGGGAAGTATTAGGTCTCGAATTGAGGGATACAATTCACACAACTAGGGTACATCCACTACAATTGAAAGTTGAACAGTGCAAAACCAAAAAAAGAAGTAGCTGGTTCACTGTAAGAGTCTGTAAAATTTGGAATAGTCTTCCTATAGAAATAGTATCATGTGAAAATATGATTACTTTTAAAAACACCTTGGATACCTGTTTGCAACAGAAATGCATAGTGGGATATAATTAATACTTGCGAGCGTCATGGACCATGGTCTACTAGTTCTGTATAACCTATGATACCTATGATACCTATGTAAAGCTTCTAGTATTGGGTAGTAGTTTTTTGTTTTTCTTTTTTCTTTCTCATGATCTGCAAAGCTGGTTCTGCCTTTTTATTTTATTGGGAGCACACATCCCCGAAAGGGAAGTTTACATTGTTTCATCTGTTTGTTGTTTTCATGTCCAGGAGCCCAGATGAGTGTGTGTCACAGCACAGATAGCTTCCCGATCAAAGAGAGTGGCACAGGATGCTGGGAATGGATCGGTAGTTTGCAGAGTTCAGTTTGGCTATTAGCCATTGTTTTCTACGAGGAAGCCCCATTTGCAAGCAGAGACTGAAGAGGAGTGTCATTCATGTCCCTTCCTGGAGGTTCCTGTTAGCTGTGCCACACAGGTAAGTGGACTCCATGCCTGCACCATACATGCAGTTTGGAAGCTGCTCCCGACAACATTTGGGAAGCTGTCCCAGTTGGCATTCTTCAGCATCATACTTTGCACAGAACCTATTGCTTTAGAAACATGGGGTTGAATTCAGGAAGGGTGGTGTTAGCTCCAAAGGTAAATGGGGTTTGACTAAAGCTTTATTGTTTTTAGTTTTGAAAAAGTAGTACCCAGAACATATGATCAGTCTCATCCCTCAAGGTCACCTCAAGCGATTTTTTTTCCACTGAGCTTAATTATTGTAAATACTGGCATCTTTACTGTGTAAACTAGTTATCATGCTCCCTACCTGCTTTCTTCCTGTGCTTAAAAAAATAGTGAATACTGGCTTCCTTACACAAACTAGTTACCATGTTCGCTAAAGGTTACTTACCACTAGCTTGCTTGTGTTTATGTAGGCTGACCACTGCTATACTTTCACTATACCCACTATGACAAAGCTACCACAAAGCTGCTGTGTTACTGATTGCTTGGTTGGCAAGGGCCATGTAAAAGCATTGAAGAGACTCTGTTTGTTTGACAACCCCCTCAAAGCACTCTTATTTTTATTTATTTTACAATTTTGGGCCAGAAAAGACACACTTGTTTACAAGTGTGTCCTGGGAGCACAGGGAAATGAAGTGAATTATTCATTGTCACACAGTATGCAGGTGGTAGCTGTGGGATTCAAATCCAGTCCTCCGGGTTTGCAGCTCAGTGCTCTTAAACCACAGTACTATACTGCCTTCTTGCCTACCCTGTAAGACAGGTCACTATGGACAATGCCATAACTCTCACAATGCTTTTAATAAAAACACAATTAATAAATCAGCCCCCCCCCCCAAAAAAAAAGAACCTCAAGCAATTGTGCACTCAGAGCTAAATAAGGGCTGTGGACGATGTGCATTGTGTGTTTGGAATTTTGTTGCTGGTGGATGTAGACCTCTTATTCAGCTTTGAGTGTTTTGTTTACTTGTGATTTTTTTTTGGGGGGGGGTTGTTTCCTAATTGTATGTAAGTTAAAAGTGCTGTGAGACTTCTAGTATTGTCCATAATTGCCCCTTTTTCAGTGCTTTTGGTGGGGGTTGTTTTCCAGGCATGTTTGAGTACCTATGGGCAGCCATCTCTGTTTTGGGAGGGGCTGGCAAACACATGGAAAGATACATTGTCTGGAGGCCTTATTTACTTTTAGAATTGCTCGATTGTGAACGTTGTGTTGTGTCTGATTTTTTTTTATGTGTGTGTATGTTTTCAAATTAAAAAAGTGATGTGGGGTGATTGAGAGAGGTTGCTCCAGGTGATGCTTTTTCCAGGTGTATTTGTTCACGGAGGGATAGCCATCTTAACGTGTATCATGCTTTCTTTGGTTTGTGAGGTGGTTGGACAAACACACCAGAAAAAATGCATCATCTGGTGGCCTTGTTTCGTTATGAGAATTGCATGAAAATTGAAAAAGCACTGTGAGGGAATTTGAGAGGAGTCACTCCAGGTGATACTTTTCCCAGGTGTGTTTCTTCACTGAGGGCCAGCCAAATTAAAGTGCATCATGCTTTCTTTGTTTTTGGTGGGGGGGGGTTAGACACACACACTCAAGACACACACACACACACACACACACACAAACACAAACACACTGGGAAAGATGCATCATCTAGAGGCTGCCAGTTTGTTTGCAGGCAGGTTTGCAGGTAGGTGAGGGTTTACCTCCATTTTGTTTGCCTGCAAGTGAGGGTGTACCTCCATTTTGTTTGCCTACAGGTGAGGGTGTACCTCCATTTTGTTTGCCTGCAGGTGAGGGTGTACCTCCATTTTGCTTGCAGGCAAGTGAGGGTGTATCTCCATTTTGTTTGCAGGCAGTTGAGGGCGTACCTCTATTTTGTTTGCAGGCAGGTGAGGGTGTACCTCTATTTTGTCTGCAGGCAGGTGAGAGAGTACCTCCATTTATTTGCAGGCAAGTGAGGGAATACATCCATTTTGTTTGCAAGCAGGTTAGGGCATAACTCCATTTTGTTTGCAGGCATGTGAGGGCGTACCTCCATTTTGTTTGCCTGCAGGTGAGGGTGCACCTCCATTTTGTTTGCCTGCCTGCAGGTGAGGGCATACTTCCATTTTGTTTTTAGGCTGGTGAAGGCATACCTCCATTTTGTTTGCAACAGGTGTGGGTGTACCTCCAATTTATTTGCAGACAGTTGAGGGTGTACCTCCATTTTGTTTGCAGGCAAGAGAGGGTGTACCTCCATTATGTTTGCAGGCAGGCGAGGGTGTACCTCCATTTTGTTTGCAGGCAGTTGAGGGCATGTTTCTATTTTGTTTGCAGGCAGGTGAGGGTGTACATCCATTTTGTCTGCAGGCAGGTGAGGGCATATCTCCATTTTGTTTACAGGCAGGTGAGGGTGTACCTCGATTTTGTTTGCAGACAAGGGAGGGCGTACCTTCATTTTGTTTGCAGGCAGATGAGGGTATGCCTCAGGCAGGTGTGGGTGTGCCCATTCCCAGGGTTCCCACCGGACCGAGTGGGCAGCTACCTGGTCGGCCTGCAGTCTCTATTAGTCCCCTTCGGGCTGTGCTATGCAATGCCAGACTGATGAGAAACAAGAGTGCAATTATAGTGGACTTGATTTCATCTGTCAATCTGGCTTGCAATACAGAGAACTGGCTAGGAGATAATACTGGGCAGTTTTGGTGGTGGCTGTCCCTGCCAGGTACTGTGTGGTGCACTGTCCGAGGAGGGAACTCAAGGATGGGGGTGTGGCCATCTGTTTTAGGTCCATCTTGAACTTTGCCATACAGCCAGTGGGTTTGACCTCATCCTTTGAATGTGTGGCAGTGCGGTGAGGTCCAGGTGCAGATTGCAGGATTCACCTCGTTAACCGTCCTCCAGGATGGGGGAGAGAATTCATGCAGGAAGTCATGGATTTTGTCATCGACAGGGTGTTGGAGTCCTCCAGTTGGTTAATTCTGGGTGACTTTAATGCCTGGGTTGGCAACAAATCCTCACATCTTGGGCATGAGCTCCTCCAGTTGATGGCATCACTGGGCCTGACACAAGCAGTTGCTTCTGTGACCCACCATCACGGCCACACTCTGGACTTGGTGTACTCACTGGAGCTTGAGGTTATGAACCTCAAGACTGATCGAGTCACTTGGTCCAATCATTGCACAGTAGTGTTCTTGTTTGGGCTCCCTTCCCCTGATAGTCCCACCCCTGTTGAGATGATAAGCTATCGCTCTTTAACGGGCTTGTCCCCAGAGGGACTTTTGGCAGTAGTAGATTTGTCGAGTACTGCATGTGCAATTCATGTGGGTGAGGTGGTGGCTGCCTATAACAAGGCCATCTCCAAAGTGCTCAATGCCATCACACCAGTCCATATACAACCCAGATCCTCTCGCTTGAGACCTCCATGGTTTGATGGGGCTCCCAAGGAGATGAAGATCATGGTTCAGAAGTTGGAGAGTTGCTGGCAGAGGACCCATTCAGTGGAGAAGAAGGCAGAGTTCCTGTCCAGGGAGATTATCGCAGGGAGGAACAGACCAGCTCTGCTTTTTTAGACTGTGGACAGACTACTCCATCCTGTCTGTCTGCAGCCAAAATGGCTTTATCAATTGCATTGTGCGATGAATTTGTTCAGTTCTTCTCTAACAGGGTGTCCTTTTTTTGGTCCGGGATCTCCCCAGTGGGGCAAGGTCAAGTGTCCCACAGTAGTCAACCTGGTAAGAGCATGGGCACTTCTATTGTCTAGGAGAAGTTTAGGCCAGTGGAAGTGGCTGAGGTTGTTAAGAAACATAGAAACATAGAATTTGACGGCAGATAAGGATCGCTTGGCCCACCTAGTCTGCCCATTTTCCTACCTAACAGATAAGCTGCAGATCCTAATTAACCAACAGTTTACTTCCTCCTACCCCCCACTAGGACTGCCTTATGTCTTGTTGTGGTGATCTCAAAGCTGCAGCCCACTTTTTGTGAACTGGACCTGGCCCCAACCCATCTCCTAGTGGGATGCACCGAGACCGTTGGCCCAGTGATTGCCAGGATAATCCAGTGCTTGCTTTTGGTGGGAATCTTTCCTGATGCCTTGAAGGAGGCACTGGTGAGGCTCCTCCTGAAGAAATCAACACTTGATCCTGATGTCCTGGTGAATTATCGACCTATTTTTGACCTCTCATTTCTAGAGAAGATTGTCGAGAAAGTCATGGTGCTGCAGCTAGAGGTGCACCTCATGGCCTTTGACATCTATGAGCCATTCCAGTCTGGTTTCAGGGCTAGGCATAGCACCGAAACAGCATTGTTCAGGGTGCAAAATGATCTCAGGGCTAGAGATAGAGGAGACTGGTCTGTTCTCGTTCTCCTTGATCGCTCTTCAGCATTTGACACTGCAGACTACATTGTGCTTTTGGATCGCCTTAGAGAATATTGTGGACTCACCGGTACTGACATCAACTGGTTTTAGTCCTATCTCCCAGGCAGGAAACAATAGGTGGTGGTGAGGAATTTCTCCTCCTCCCCGAAGCTCCTGCCATGTGGAGTTCCTCAAGGTTTGATCCTTTTGGCGATGTTATTCACAGTGTACATGCTACCCCTGAGAGAGATCATTAGATGTTACAGTCTGGGTTTTCACTGCTGTGCAGATGATACCCAGCTGTATGTCCTTTGCCCCTGGAACAAATGATGCCATGGAAGTGGTATACAATTGCCTGGCTGAGATACAGGACTGGATGTGCTCCAACTGGTTGAGGCTAAATCTCAACAAGACAGAAGTCCTGGTGATTGATCTTGGTGGTGGGTGTGATGGAAGTGCCTCTGGGGTGGCAACAGGATTGGTCCTGGGAACCACCCCATTGATGGCTTACTCTAGGATGAGAAATTTTGGTGCCTTCCTTGATAACAGGTTGACACTTGATGCTCAGGTATCATCTGTTGTCCAAAGTAGTTTTTACCACTTAAGGAATGTTGCTCTGATTAAACCCCTAGTTCCACCCGAGGACCTGCGATCACTAGTACATGCCTTTGTTACAACCAGACCTGACAACTGTAATGCTCTGTACTTTGGGGTCTGTGGAGGGACCCTCCACCAGCTGCAGCTGGTGCAGAACATAGTGGTCAGGTTACTGTCGGGCCTGCCCAGGTCATGTCATGTGACCCTGGTCCTGCGAGATCTGCACTGGTTGCGTGCCAGGCGAAGGATCATCTTCAAGGCGGACTTGCTCACCTATAAGGCCCTATACTGATCAGACCCAAGCTACCTCACTGTTCTCCTTACCCCTGCCATTCAAGTCCACTCCCTCTGCTCCTCCAGCAGGGGTATCCTTGCGGTTCCGAGGGCCAGGCTGAAAACCACTGTTGATGGAGCATTCAAGGTTGCCGGCCCGGCCCTCTGGAACTCTATTCCCAGCTCTGTGAGGGGGCCCCATTGGTGGAGGCATGTAAGAGGGGTCTGAAGACTCATCTCCTTAAACAGGCTTTTCCAGATTAACCACAGTTGTTTTTAAGTGTGTATTTATTAACTATTTATAAATGTTTATTTATGCTTCAATTTTAAATATATCTATATAACCCTTTACAGCTTTATTTCTTGTTTTATTGTTAATCCTGCCTGTTTTGATTTTGTAAGGCATCCAGAGCCTCTGGGATTGGGTGCCATATAAATACATTTTACCTTACCCTACCTTACCTTACCATTTTATATGCAGGCCTTAGGCTGCTGTATTAATGTGCTGTTCTGCCTTCAACTCCAGCTTTTTTTTTTTATGTTTACTGTAATTTCAGCAGTTCCTACCTAATAGATGGGACTCAGTCATTCAAAAGTGCTGATACCAGCCCCGCCTCCCCCCAGACAAACACTGGTGTGCCTCAAGGATCAGTCCTTGGCCCCCTGTTATTCTCCATTTTCCTGAACAATCTCCTGTCTGTCTGTACCACCTCATCGATCCATATGTATGCTGATGATACAGTCCTTTTCTTTTCTGGCAACTCCCCCTGTGATGTCACTTCCAATCTCCAGCATGACTTCAAGAAAGTTCAGCTCTGGTTAAGCTCCTATCAGCTCTGCCTCAACACTAAAAAAAACAGTCTCCATGGCCTTTGGCACTAGGCAGATACTCTCTAGGCTAGCAAAATTGCCCTCCTTCCACCCCCTTGATGGTACAACTCTTGAGGACACATCCTCCTTTAGGTATCTTGGGGTCTGGCTAGACCAGCACCTCAACTTTTCTGGACATATAGACTCCATCCTGAAAAAGCTGCGTCCCAAACCAGGAGCACTTTACAGGAACCAAAGCTGCCTACCTCAACCAGCTAGGTGTCCAGAAAATTATTTTACCTATTTTTGACTACTGTGATGTAGTCTACAGTATTGCACTGCAGTCTTCCTTAACCAGATTAGATACCCTCTTCAATGTCTTCTGTCGCTTCACCCTGGATGCCCCCTCACTCACTCACCACTGTATTCTATATCACTCAGTTGTTCTTCCCTCATTAGAAAACCGACATCTAGCTCACTGTATGAAGTTCATCTCTAAATTCTGGTTTGGTTCTCTACCCCCTAGCTATCCTCCTCCCAGGCCTCCCGCCCTCCAGCTCCCATTCCCTCAAATCTAGTGACTTTCGCACCTTCACCATCCCATGGCACTCCACCAGAATAGGTCAAATGGCCTTCTAATACAGGTTCCCAAAACTATGGACTGCCTTATCAAATTAGACATTCCTCCTCCCCCTGGTCCATCTCAGCCTCCCTTCATAACTTCTTCTCTCCTACCTGCAACTGCTTCTAGCTCCCTTTATTCACTTCCTCCTTCAAGTCTTCTTCGTGCTTGATGAGGACAAACTCCAAGCTACTTCTGTACATTGCACTTCTGTATAGTAATTTATTTAATCATTTAGTTTGTTATCTACGTTGAACTATCCCTGTATTGGTAAAAACTCATATTGTATTGTATATATTCTATGTCTCCTTTTTTCTTGTATATAGCTCTAACTGTATTGCCTATTCTACTGTCTCATGTTTTCCAATGATGTAGTGTATCTACCTTGGCCATGTGTGTTCTGGTCGAAATTGACAAATGTACTGTTATTAAGATTATGTATCCCCATTGTCCCCTTCCCTCAGAACGCTCTGTGAGATGAGCAACTTGAAATTGTTCAGTGTGCCTTTCCTGGTGAAACTTTTCAATAAATAAATAAATACATTTTTTAATTAGGTGATGAGAGGTGAACTTGTTTGAACTTACACACTTGTTTGGTGTCCACTGTTGTACACACCATGCTGCTTGGTGTCCACTGATTCATGTGTCACACTATGTTGCTTTTTCTCACGTCTCTGTTAGGGAATTATATCACTACATGGTTAGTTTTTTACCTTCAGATCAGAGTGTTCTGAAATGCTTATCAGAGTTACTCTACTGTGAGTTACATAAATTGACCCTCATGTCACACTTTGGTAATCCTTTTTCATGAACATACCCATCTGCTCACTGCCTGTCCTCTTTCTGTACATGGCTCACTCATTTTGTTCTCTAGCTCCATGATCTTTAAAATCATGTTTATATGCAGCCCCCATACTGCACCACTCTAAGTGCTTGCAGAGCTGGCCAATGCTTCTGTAGGCCCCCAACAAGCTGAGTCATTGGGGGTCTTTGAGTGTACCTTATAGAGTATTCTTACAGCTTTACGATAGAAACATAGAAACATGGACTTTGACGGCAGATAAGAACCACTTGGCCCACCCAGTCTGCCCATTTCCCTACCTATTGGATAAGCTACAGATACTAGTTAACCAACAGCCTACTTCCTGCAACCCCCCACTATAACTGCCTTATGTCTGTCCCATGCATGTTTGAATTCCCCCACTGTTTTAGACCCCACAACCTCTCCAGGAAGGCGGTTCCATGCATCCACCACTCTCTCCATGAAAAAGAATTTCCTCACATTACCCCTGAGCCGTCTCCCTCTAATTTTAAATTGTGCCCCCTTGTTCTTACACATCTCTTTTTCTGAAAGATGCTACCCTCCTGGACTTTGTTGATCCCCTTGAAGTACTTAAAAGTTTCTATCATGTCCCCCCATCCCTCCTTTCATCAAGGGTATTCATATTAAGCTCTCTCAGTCTCTCTTCATATGGTTTCTGATGTAGACCCTGCACCATTTTAGTTGCCCTCCTCTGGACTGCTTCCATCCTGTCTATGTCCTTGCGTAGAAGAGGTCTCCAAAACTGCACGCAGTACTCCAGATGGAGTCTCACCAACTGTCTGTACAGAGGGATAACCACTTCCCTTTTTCTACTTGTGATGCCCCTCCCTATGCATCCCAGTATCCCCCTGGCTCTCCTTACTGACTTCTCACATTGGATACCCACCTTTAGCTCATCTGATATGACTATACCAAGATCCCTTTCCATTATTGTTGTTGTTAGTACCTCCCCTGCTATTGTGTACTCTTCTCCTGGATTTTTATTTCCCAGGTGCATTACTTTGCACTTCTTTGCATTGAATCTAAGTTGCCATATGTCTGACCATTCCTCCAACCTTGCCAAGTCCCTTCTCATCCTTTCTACCCCCCCTTGTGTATCAACTCTGTTACAGATCTTTGTGTCATCCACAAAGAGGCATACCTTTCCTTCCAGACCCTCCGCAATGTCACCTATAAAGACGTTAAAGAGGACTGGACCCAGTACTGAGCCCTGAGGTACTCCACTAGTAACCCCCCTTTCTTCAGAATGTGTTCCATTCACTATTACCTTCTGTGTCTTGTTGTGCAGCCAGTTTGCTACCCAGGCTACCACCCTGGGACCCACTCTCAGGCTGGCTAACTTGATTATTAATCTTTTGTGCAGGACTGTGTCAAATGCCTTGCTAAAGTCTAAGCAGGCCATATACACAGCCCCTCCCTGGTCTATTACTTTGGTCACCCAGTCAAAGAAATCGATTAGATTCATCTGACATGATCTTCCTGCTGTGAATCCATGCTGCTTTGGGTCCTCTGCCCCGCTGGCCTCTAGTTACTCAACAATTTGTTCTTTCAGAAGTGATTCCATCATTTTCCCCACCACTGAGGTCAAACGAACAGGTCTGTAGTTTCCTGCTTCTGCCTTGCTCCCACTTTTGTGAAGGGGAATCACATCTGCCCTCCTCCGGTCCTCAGGTACCACCCCATCTTCCCATGATTTGTTAAAAAGTGTGGTTAGTGGTGTCACTAGGTCCTCCCTTTGCTCTTTTAAGAGTTTAGGGTGAATCCTATCAGGCTCCATTGCTTTGTCCACCTTGAGTTTTAGGAGTTCTTTCAGTACTCTTTCTTCTGTAAATGGACTGGTGTCAACCCCACTATCCAGAGTGCTTCTACTGTTTGGTTTAGGTAACTCCTCCTCTTCTTTTGTGAATACTGAGCAAAGTATTCATTCAGTATCTCTGCCTTTCACCGTCTCCCTCTGCCCACCTCCCCTCTCCTTTATTAATCTTCACTATTCCTCCCTTAACCTTTCTATGCTCCCTAATGTACCTATAAAAGGTTTTATCCCCCTTCTTAACTGAGTTGGCAATCTTTTCCTTGGTTTGGGCCTTTGCTTTTCTGACTGCCTTCCCCACTTCTTTCTGCTTTAATTGATACAGTTCCCTGTCGTGCTTCTTTTGTGATTCCTTATACTTTTTGAATGCAGCCTTTTTCTCCTTAACCTTCCCTGCCACCTCTTTTGAGAGCCATAGTGGTTTTTTATTCTGCTTTGTTTTCTTTATTTGTTTCACACAAAGGCTTGTTGCCTCCATG
This sequence comes from Neoceratodus forsteri, assembly GCA_016271365.2. Classification (NCBI taxonomy): domain Eukaryota; kingdom Metazoa; phylum Chordata; order Ceratodontiformes; family Ceratodontidae; genus Neoceratodus; species Neoceratodus forsteri. The sequence continues at coordinate 870,956,718 of CM028130.1, forward strand.
ATGGCAGTTTTGATTTTTCTCCATTGTTCTTCCACCCCTCCTTTCTGGCCATTTGCTAATGCATTCCTCAGGTATTCACCCATTATGCCAAAGTCAGCCCTTCTAAAGTCCAGTATCCTTGTCTTTGTATGGCTTGTCTCCATGGTTGTGTTTATTGTGACTGCATAGCTGGAAGATTCTGCCCAGCCCAATGATATCCCTTCTGTGATCCTTCAATAGTACACAGGGAATAGAATGCATAAATTAAAATAAAAATGAAATTTCAAAAACTGATGACCTGCACAGCCCCTGAGTAGGGGCCCACAGCAACCACTGGGATTGAGGTGCCAACAGCTGGCTCTGAGTGTTTGAATGAGAGACAGTGACTGCAGTCTGTCCCTGACAGTACTACTATTTGTATGGGTTGCTACACTAATGAAAGTGGAGCAGCTCCTAGGTATGCTCAGCTTTCACTGAAACAGCAGTCTGGGTAGACAGTACTATCTGCAGGCCCTGCCATTTTGGATCAGTCAACTGAAAAATAAGGAAAGTATAGAACACATTCAGTACAGCGCAACAAAAAATGATCCAAGGCAGCAAGCTAGGACCTATGAGGAAGAATTAGACAGCCTAAACATGTACTTACTGAAAGACAAGGGAGGAGGGCACAATAGAAACTTGCAAATACATGGAGGGACACAATGGGTTGACTTTATAGATTTATTTAATAATCACGAGGACCCACACATCGAAACTAGCTGGGCCAGGGAGGCTTCAAAATGAGTTAGGGAAATAATGTCTTCAAGAAGAGGGTTGTGGGTAAGTGGAACAATTTACCCAGTAATGTGATTAATGCTAAAACTATCTCAGGGTTCAAAACCTAATGGAACATGTAAAATGTGTGATTAAAAGTAAAATGGAGGGCAGGGGTTCTGGAAGCTTTGGATACATTGGGAATTTCTAGGTAGAAACAACAGAGCAAACTTGATGCACTTTTAGGGCTGGATTTTCATACATTTACAGCACAATTTGTCTGCAGTTGCAGCACTTACAACAAGACTGAACAAGCATTTGTCAATGCCGAATGTTGCTTGCTTGTATTTGCTGTTTAGGCATTTGGCACCGATGGTGCAGAGGCAATTATTAACAAATTAATGACAGTGATCACTCACACCATGCACAGTCTAACTACAGAGAGAGATAGACACACACTGACCCAATTTCCAGCTTACAGTAACGCGCTATCACTTGCTCCCTCTCTGTGTCTCTGTGTGATACTCTGTCTCTCTCCCTGTCTGACTTCGGCACGGTGGCACACAAACAGCACAACAAGGTGCTGACCTCAGTGGCTACGTGTCTTGCTGTTGTTCGTGCCCTTCTGTGCACCTTCTCATAACTTTGGCAGCAGCTCCTTTGTCACTGTGTCTCCGCATATGGAGGTCTCATTCTCTCTGGTACTCTGTGTCTTTTGGGGGGGGGCACCGATCAGATAGCCATACCCATCCTGTGCCTCCTGACAGCTACTTCTGGGGAACAGCAGCTCAGGAATAACTGGGACCAAGCACACAGCAATGGGGGGGGGGGCACAATAAAATATATTGGTTGCTTCTCACCCAGTCACTGTTGCATTACCTTGCGCTCACTGTGTGATTGTCTCTCTCGCTCTGTCTCTAGCCTGATGCCCACTGCAACTTTAAACCATCCTCTCACTCCAGATGTGCCTGCTTGCACAGTGGGGGTGCATGGGAATACTGAAGCATTGTTCCCTACTCCCTGGAGATGATTCCGACTTCCACATAATGGCACTATTCCCCCGCGGCTGATAGCAGAGTACAGGTACCGCATACCACCATCTGCTCAGCTTAACAACACATATATATGAGAGAGACAGAGAGAGAGAGAGAGTGGTGCCATTGAGACACATACAGAGAGAGAGACCATGGCGGGGTTCACACATACGGAGAAGTACAGCAACAGTCATGTACAGAAGCACAGCCCAGTAATAAATTGGACTGGGACCATGTCATGCATTGCTTGGGTGCTTTCTCTGCAGACTGCTGATATCACAGCCAGAAGAGAGGAGGACAGAAAGAAGGGGAATGTCAAAAGCCGATCAGCTGTTTGCTGACTGGCTTTATTCAAATGAAACAGATGAAGTGCTCTCCTCTCATTGGAGTGCTTCATTCATTTCAGCTACAGAAAGTTTCCACCCATAAACTGTGAACCACTGTCATACTTTGCTTGCATGATAATTGGTCTGTCAAGGATGAGCCCAACGCAGCTTGACCTGCATTGGGCTAATCGGTGAAACACCTCTGAAATGCAGTTATCTGAAGCAAAACGCAAGCAACATAAAAAGTGGTCTAACTTTATATCACAAGTGTCACAAGATACACATCAGATATGATGTATGCATCAAAATGATGGTGTATGCATTATTTTTTTTTTGCCATAAAGTCAGAAATATGTCAGAATATTTGAAAACTGCCCACAAATATTCTGTCGCATTTGTCCAGATGCAGTTGTGGCAGTACAACTGTGGCAAGTGCTGGAACAAGACAACTGAAAATCTAGTCCTTAGCCTTTTTCTGTCCTATAGCATCCACGTATGCATGTATTAGAAGACACTGACCGATTGCAACTGATGAACTAACTAAGTGAAGATGTCACTGGTTGGCACACCCAGGATAGTGCAGTAGGAGGCTTCATACAGACCTGGTTTACATGACCATGGAGACATAAAACAAACAAAAAAGGAAAACAAATACTTGAGTGAATGGGTCTTTATTGCAACCTGATATGTCCAACTTGAAGTTATTGCAAATATAATAAGTACCATAGATGTTAAATTTGACAGACACTATTAAAATATGCAGGTATCATAACAGTTCACTTCTCAACCATTTGTGGTTGCAGTATATAAATAAATAGAGTCTATAAATACTATATATATTTCCATATTTACAGTGCTGGCATGAGATCGTCTCCAGTAATACCAGCACATTACAACAACAGTAATAGTTGCCACACAACTCAATCAATTGGCGCCATCTCACTCCCAATGTTGAGATTGACTTGCCATTGGGTTCTATGCTTGTAAGAATTACCGATATTGCTCAACTGTGCAAGGGAGAAAGCTGGAGTTCTAATTTTGTAAACAGCTGTCATACATGGCATACTGCTTATGGTTATGTGCAAGGTGCATATTAGACACATGCTTCCACCTTTGTCTTGTTAACCAGGTGCTATGCTAATACAACATCTCTGAGCATCTGCTTAAATTGTTTCTCTCTTCTGGGTTCACATCATGTGGCCTGATACTCAGCTTCCTCTTATAGTAATCTTTCAAAGCTCACCTCTGGGCAAGTTATTCTACATACTTCCTTCAGGATGGACTCAAGTTGCTACACATACCCTTTGGTTACTGGGTCCCCTGATGAAGCTCTGTCAGGGGTGAAGCAATGGGGTGTTTGGGATTTGTCTCCCCTTGTGTTTTTTGTTACTTGCACTGAATTTGTTTTACTGTTCATGACTATGATTCATGAATGTTCTTTAGATATGAACATCTCTTCAATGATGGAAGTGAAGAAAGTATGTCTTTCTACATGCAGACTGTCTTTTATAGAATTTGGTGAGTGCATTTATTCTTCTGGACTAGATTCATAGGGGAGAATGGCATTAAAGCCATTTTTACACTACAGGTTCTGCATCACTCGCTGTGGTGCAGAGCAACTTGAACTTTACCTTTCTTGTCATCTACAGTCACGCCACATCGCCTCTGTAGGAAGCGTTCGCTGTCTTTGCATTCCCTGTTTTTCTGGGTTTGTCATTGTATTTTCACACTTCTTGCCACTCCGTGGGGCTGTGTAATCTGATGACGGCACTCACCTCAATCTTAGGGAAGCCCCTCGCGAGAGACTCCTCAATTTCAGCAGGTGCCAGTGTGGCTCAGTTGGTAGCACATCTGCCTCTGGACCAGAAGGTCGTGGGTTCTCGTCCCACACCGGGATTGGACTTGCACCTAAAAATTGCTGGTATCCGAGTGCAGTATTGGGGGGTGCTGTACTGCTGGGGTGTGCCATCCTTTGGATGAGATGTTAAACCAAGGTCCCTTCTGTCCATTCTGGCGTTGTTCTGGTGGGTGTCCAGGTGGAAGTAAAAGAACCCAGGGCACTCTTTGCAAAGAGCAGGGAACATTCCCAGTGTCCTGGCCAACATTCTCCTTCCCATAAACCGGTTCATGCAATTACCCAGGCTGTGTGTGGGTGATGATGTGTGATACGGCCGCCACCACACATTCAGTCACTTCACTACCAGTCTAGCATTGCTTTTAAAGCGCTTTGGGATACTGTGTATGAAAAGCGCTATATAAATGCTGGTTCTTCTTCTTCTTTCCCAGGCTGCACTTCCCCATACTTGGTCCTGAGGCTCATGCATCCAGTATTCTACACAAGTTCAACTAAATATATCCTCAGATACCTGAACTCAGGAAACTAGTTACTTTTCAAAAACAGGGGCTAAAAAGTACTTTAAAAGTGATCCAAAAGTGGAGCCGTGATACTGGACATGTGCGTCTGCATATTCATTTCCCTTGGGATATGAATATGCATACGCGCATACTCAGTAAGGTCTAGGTCAAAACCATGCTAATATGAACGCGTGTTCAAAAAACTCACCATGTGGACAGCAGAAAAATATATATAAACAAACTCCAAAACCGCACACACTGTTTTGCCAGCACAGTTTTCTACTGCACATTAATACTGCCGCAGTGTTCACCGGATACCTGCCTAGTATCATGGCTCCACTTTCACAGCACTTTTAAAGTACTTTTTAGCCCCCGTTTCTGAAAAACAACTAGTTTCCCCAAGTTCAGCTTTTTTTCTCATATCTGATGATATATTTAGCTGAACTCAGGTAGAATATATTACGTGAACCACTCACCACACACACACACACACACACACACACACACACACCTCAACACGAAAAGTGTCTGGCTCTCAGCCAGCCAGAAAGATGGAAAAAAATGCCAGAAGAGCCATGAGAATGGTGCAAGCCTCTGTAGTGTAGAGACACACGGTAGCAGCACAGAAGGAATGGAGCAAGTGGTTGGAAACCACTACAATTTGAATGCTGTTCCATGTAAAAGGGGCTTAAGAGTTACACAGCACTAGTAGGGGTGCATTCCTGCTTATAAACTGCAATGTGTCCATCCATAATCAACTGGGTAAAGTCATGGCTCTGCAGCATGAGGGGCAGACAAGATGGACTCCAAAGGAACAATTATACTACTGGACCTGCACTGTTGCGAGTGGTGCCGATGAATTACACCGGAGCAGATTCAGCAGTGTAAATAGCTGCCAGAGCACTGTAACTCGATATCTTCATTGATAATTTCACAGCACTTCAGGATAAACATACCCCGAAGGTTACCAGAAGGGTCAGGGGTAAACAAACAAGATGGCTACACAAGGACCTGCTGGCTAACCTGCGCACACGGGACAAACTCTGGAAGAAGTATAAAGTGTCCAGACTACCAGAGGATTACAATACCTACAGGGCCTCTTGGAGCACCTGTAAAAAGCAAATCAGAACAGCAAAGAGCATCTACTGCAAAGAACTGCTCACAAACTCTGCTGGTGACCCTAGAAAATTCTGGACACACATCAAGACCTTTCTTGGGGCTACCCAGTCATCAACCCCAAGGGATATGATCCTAAATGGTGTACATTGCAATGACTCGAACACTATAGCGAATGCCTTTAACAGATTATTCAAGGACCTGTCTCAGTACACCTCGTCCTTCGCTTCACCTCCCACAGCATCTCAGCCTTACTGCACACCTCAGAGATCTGCATCTGGTGCTGACCACTGCCAACTAACTACTACCACCCCTTTCCACTTTAAAGCTATATCTAGATCCAAGGTCCAAAGGCTATTGCAAAACATATCCGACAACACTAGCCCCAGCTCAGATTCACTTGAACCACGACTCCTGAAGCTAGCGGCACCATTGATTGCCTCGCCACTGGCCAAGATTTTCACTCTGTCTCTCTCTCTTGGCATTGTCCCAGATCTCTGGAAGATTGCCCAAGTTACGCCTATCCTTAAAAAAGGAGACCCAAAGGATATCAACAACTACAGGCCCATAGCCATCCTCTCTGTGCTAAGCAAGCTACTGGAGAAGCTTGTTGCAACCCAAACCATTGACTATCTCACAAAGAACAACCTTCTCTCAGACACTCAGCATGGTTTCAGAAAAGGGCACAGTACCTCAACTGCTCTTCTCAAATTCTCCACCGATGTACTCTGCAAAATGGACAAAGGCCTACTCACTGGAGCAGTATTTATCGATCTTACCAAAGCTTTCGATCTTGTTGATCATCCCCTGCTTCTCTCAACCCTGCATAGACTAAACTTCTCATCCTCAGTAGTTGACTGGTTTAACAACTACCTATCAAACAGATTACAACTTGTTAAATTCAACTCCACTCTCTCGGATGTGACCAGCACTGACATCAGAGTACCCCAGGGCTCCATCCTGGGACCCCTTCTTTTCTCGCTATACATCAACAACATAGATTATGCCATACTCTCCTGCTCAGCTATCTTATACGCCGATGATCTTGTCCTCTACTACAGCACTGACAAAGTTAACATCATTAACAAAAACCTCTCCTCGGATTTCAGGAATGTGCAAACATGGCTAAATGCTAATAAGCTCATCCTCAACACAAAAAAGACCCAAGCCATGCTATTTGGCACTGCCCCCAATCTCAGGGCCTGTAAGGAACCCCTCCTAGTCCATGACTCTGGGGGGTCTCTCATTGACTGTGTCACATCCTTCAAATACCTGGGAGTCCTCCTTGATAAATCCCTTGATTTCAGTCTGCACATCCAGTCAACCTGTAAAGCAACAAATGCCAAACTTGGAATCGCCTATAAGACTTGTCACCTGCTAACACCATCTGCCAAATTGGCAATTGCCAAGAGTATTCTGCTTCCAGCGCTGACATATGGTGTCTCCACTTTTGCTAATGCCCATAAGACTGCTCTCCATAAATGAGATGTCATGTATAACAACATATGTCGGTATGCCTCCTCTTCCCATCACCTCAAGCACCACTGCACACTGTATAGCGACCTAGGCTGGCTCTCCCCAACTGCCTACTGACTATATTCCCTATGGACCCTCACAGACTCTGTAATCCGTAATCAAACCCCCGCCTCCCTTGCAGCTCTACTTGTACCACAGACACCTGCCCATGGACTACGCTCGGCAAACAAATTTCTACACACCATACCCAGATGTCTTACTTCAAAAGGCTCTAGAGCATTTCACTGCACCGCCCCAGCCACCTGGAACTCCCTTCCTCCTGCCCTGAGGCAGGCTAACTCCCACCCAATCTTCAAAAAAGAACTATATCACCACCTGTCCCGGGTCCCCTGCACATGCTTTGATCCCACTTAATGCCTCACAGCTAACCACCCTATTTTGCCCAAGACACTGCTGCACTTCTGAACAAGCTTTGCTATAAAATATCTTTATAGTTGCTACTTAGCCCAGTTTCAGTTATTTGCATGTACTAATGTCACTTTTGTCATCTCTGCATAGCTGTATGTATTATCTCGAGTACTGTCTGACTTGATCTGTATTCTAACCTACCTGTACTATATACTATGTACCTGTACTATATACTATGTATTGTATAATGTCATCTCATTTTATGCAAGTATTCTCCCGGGTCGTGCCTGAAAATAGTCAACTTTGACTAGTGCACCTAACCCGGTTAACAAAAACTAAATAAATAAATAAAACTTAATCCATTGCACCGCAAAGCATTTAGTATTTGTGGGGGGTTGTGTACAGGTGCAGGCACCTTGGGCTAGAGTGTAAACACACTGTTCCACTTCCAAGAGTGCAGCCCTGTGATACTCCACAGCAAACAAATGTATGCTGTACCCTCTATCCACTCAGCCCGGCAGAAGTGTGGCTAGCAACGTGTGAAGTCCAGTCCGAACCACAGACTGACCCTCCAATGCTGCACAGTACCAGCTGTGTAAACAGGCATTGTGTGTGATGCTAGTGAAGCAGCAGCAAAACAGATGAGACTGCACCACAACCAAGAGGTAACTGTAAATGTGCCTTAAAGGGCTACTGACACCTCAAGGAAAACTGAAAAAATAATTACTAGGTACACTTCAGCTTGCATTCCATATATAGTCTATATATTTCTATTTCTAGTATTTATTACTGAGTAAATGTGCATGAATATACTGTATGATATTTATCCCATAGAGTTCCCTTTAGAGTTCACCTGCCTCTGTAGCTTACTCCCTACTTCAAGTCATAACCCTCAGTTGTGACATCACAGTCTGTTGCCAAGAGAGAAACTGTGATCTCACAAGCAGTGTATTATAACCTCAGGTAGGGAGGTAGTAATATGAATAGATGAACTGTTCAGGAGCAAAGACCTTGTTTTCATACAAATGACCTCAGTAATAAATAATGAGGAAGATGAATTCAGAACTAATGTGAAATACAAGCTGAACTGTATCTAAATATTATGTTTTGTTAAAGTTCTCCTGAAAGTGTCAGTTGCTTTTTAAGTTTCTTCTGTCACCACAGTTCTATGTTACTTTAACTATATCAAGTATTTGAACTATGAACAATATTTTCAGCCTTCAAAGTTTTCAAAGATTATGGACAGGCCGTTTGACCTACCTACCAGATCTTCATCCCTTCCCATCAAAGAAAGCTCCTCATTAGTCTGTATGCCTCTCAAGGTAGCGAGTCTGTTCAACAGCCTTTGTCACCAGCTGCACAAAAGACCTTATTCCCACCATTGCCTTATCAGTAGTCTATACCACCTTTCGTACAGGTGCCTCACATTACTTTAGCCTCTCTAAGCTATCCTGTGCTGAGGTACTAAGGATCTTTCAGCCTATAAACACTCACAAAGGTTGTGACCCTGAAGAGGTTGACTCTAGACTTTTTCCTCCTGCAATTAACACCACAGCCGCTCAAAGGAACAGGTGCCTGTGACACAAACCTGTCCTGGAAATATGAAAGTCACGGCACTCACACCTTCAGTTTGATAACATCACACAAAGGCTTCGTATTAGTGAAAAGTCTTTCCTTGTTTATTTAAAGTAGCCAGACATTGCAGACATGTAAAAACAGCAGTTGGGAGCAGAAGGATCCTCCTGATGTTTCACCTTACGGCTTTTTCAAAGGACGGTGCCCTCTAGGGTGGGGCTCCTTTTATAACAAAAAAACACACACCTGTTCACATTCAGTCAATTAATTTAGAGTGACAAAAGTGGTCACAAAAAATGCTCACAAAAAAAATCATGTTAACAGGATTGGAACAGATTAGCATGGGACCAAGGTGTGGCAACAGGGAACTGTCTCTCAGTAAAAGTGAAGCATTCTGGATCTACAAATTGGGCACTTGTGCCACTGAAATGAGCCAGAATGATCAGAGGGATCTTATTTTATTTTTAATTGACAGATAAATATGTAAAATGGCTCTGACCTGTTTCAGTTTTGTATGTTATTTTCCAGGTAGTCAAACAGACTTTGGAAGGTATGTACAGTATAACTGAATTTCCTTTGGGTCCCAGGAAGAAAGCCTTTTAGGAGATACCATGGATGAAACAGTACCTTCACACTGAGGTTCCCCTTTCTTCTTTAGTCCCCTTGTTTAGCTTTCAGTGACCCCTCCATTTTCCCTCACCCCTTTCCCCTTTCCACCCTCCTTCCTTTCTCCCCCATCTTTCCCCCTTCCCCTACACCCCCTCACTCACTCTCTTGTTTCTTTCCTTAGGGATGTCATGATATCAAATTTTTAATATCACGATATTTGGTTAAAAATTATCAAGATATATAATCACAATAGTCAGCAGAATTTAAAAAAATGTTCCCCATATAGCTGTTTTGACATGGTCGCCACCAGTTCCAGCCTTTGGGTGTACTGGTGCCCCCAAACCCCAGCCACCACTCTCCCTGCTGTCCCACTAGTGGGGATCAACATGGGTAGAGGTCCAAGGGCTCCTGTTTGCCATTAATTACCACTGAGCAAAATCATTACTGAAGGAAAGGATTGTGTAATATCTTGAATCCAGTGGCTTACAGGATCTGAGGCAGCATGGATTCACAACAGGGAGGTCATGTCAAACAAATCTGATACATTTCTTTGACTGGGTGACCAGTGAATTAGATCAGGGTAGAGCCTTGGATGTGACCTACCTAGATTTCAGTAAGGCCTTCAACACCGTTCCATGTAGGAGACTCGTAAACAGACTGGGCAGCCTGGGAGTGAGTCAAAAGGCGGTAAACTGGATAAACAATTGGTTGGAGGATAGACGACAGAGGGTGATGGTAAATGGAGCTCACTCTGAGGAAGGGAGGGTGACCACTGGGGTGCCATAAGGATCACTACAGGGACAGTCCTCTTTAATGTCTTTATTAGCAACATTGCAGAGGGGCTAGAAGGGAAGGTATGCCTTTTTGCAGATGACACAATGATCTGCAATAGGGTAGGCACTCTGGGGGTGTGTGGAAATAAATGACTAGAGATCTAAGAAAGTAGATAGGGAAAATGGGCAGACCAGGTAGAAACACAGAAACATAGAAGTTGTCGGTAGGTAAGGACCACATGACACACATAGTCTGCCCTAAATTCCCTACCTATAGTGCCTCTGGAGACTCTACTTGGACTCTGGCTTACACCCACCTCTTGCTTCTAAGATTCCCTTGTGTCTGTCCTTCGCATTCTTAAATCCTGTGACCGTTTTAGCCCCCATGACCTCCACTGGTGGGCTAAGTGGCGGGTCAAGTGGTACCTATATGCCATTAGTTTCTATATTTCTATGCAAGTAAGTCGGCTGGTGCACATACCTTCCCCCCATTTCTTTTTCCCGTCCCTGAGGCTGGCATATGTGCAATGGTGCAAGTGTATGAAACATAGAAACATAACATAAAAGGTGTCAACAAATAAGGACCTCCTGGCCTACCTAGTCTGCCCTACTTTTCCTACCTGCAGTGCCACCACAGACCCTACTCAGTCTCTGGTTTTCACCCTCCCTTGCCTTATTGTGTCTATTCCATGCATTCTTGAATCCTGTAACCATGTTAGCCCCCACGACCTCAGCTGGGAGGCTGTTCCAAGCATCCACTAACCTTTCCATGAAGAAGTACTTCCTCACATTTCCTCTCAGCCTCCCCCCCAGCTTCATAGTGTGACCCCTTGCCCTTGAGCATCTTTTTATTTGGTAGAGTCTCCCTCCCTGTATCTTGTTTATACTCGTGAGGTATTTGAATCTTTTAATCATATCCCCCCTTTCCCTCCTTCCCTCTAGGGAGTACATATTTAATTCCTTAAGCCTTTCTTCATAGGGCTTCTGGTGCAGGCCCAACACCATTTTGGTTGCCTTCCTCTGTACCACCTTCACCCTGTCAATGTCCTTTCAGAGGTGGGATCTCCAGAACTGTACACAGTACTCAAGGTGGAGTCTCACCAGTGATCTATACAGGGGTATTATTACCTCCCACTTTCTGCTGGTAACACCCCTGCCTATGTATCCAAATGCAAGCCCCCTCTTCAGGAGAGGGGCTTGTGTGCACCATTAGGGGCCCTACTTTTGTGCCTTCCCCTCCAGGTTATGGGTTTGGTAGGGGTCTTGGGGAAGGCACCATTCTGGGCTATACATTGAGACTGCCACTAGGGATAGGCTTCTTAGCCCTTAAAAAGAGGGAGTGCAGGTAGCTTGGGGCTAGATAGGAGGCTGACTGGGAGACGGCAGGACAGGCAGGCAGGAAGGAGCTCATCAGTCCGGGTTGGGGCTGGATTTTGAGGGGGACACCCTCCTCGTAAGTGCAAGGTGGTGCCGTGAGTAATGTGACGGGGCGCCAGTAATGGGTAATGCATGGGGAGGACCTTAGACAGTCTTCCAGCATTGAGTTGGGGTAACTGGGGCTCCAGGGGGAGAAAGGGGTGGTGAGCATGCCCTAGGATGCAGTCATATGGGGGTCCCAGGGCCATTAGGAAGTAGGCCTGGACTACCAGGGCTGAAGGTTTTGTGGCAGGATTCCTCCAGAAGAGGGGTGGTGGCAGCTCCCCTCCCAGTTCCCAATGTGGCAGGGTGGTCCAGGTCTGGTTAAGGGGGTGCTGGAGGCTTCTCTTCCATTATAGGAGCCTGTTTCGAGGGGCAGGCTCTGGGGCACTGATCACAAGCTGTTCGGGTGGGCTGCAGGTCAAAGGACAGGCCTTGGGGAGCACTCTAGACCCAGTAAGCTTAAATCAAGCGCAGGAGTGATGGTTGGAAGGGATGAGGGCTAGAGGTATTGCTGAGGTTACCCCGTAGCTGGAGGAAGGATACTGATGGTTATAGCGGCTACATCCAAGGGGAGAAGGCATTTTTAACAAAGGAACTGGTCAGGGAAGGAAAAGTCCTGAGATCCTGTTGGCAAGAGACCAGGTGGAAAATGCATCTCGCTTCTCCATAAGGGTAGATGCTGTCCAGGGAAAAAGGAAAGGAACGGAATAATACAGAGACCACCTTTCCAGTGCCAGAGGGTAGGTTTGGCTTGGAGGTCCGTTAAGGGTTCCAGGGAGGTTTCAGGTATAGCATCCGAGGTTTCATCAGCTGCCTGGAGTGGAATGCTGCCTAGGACATCTTGTCTCCCAGTTCAAGCACCCCTCGTTTGTGAATAGTTTGTGCTTCATTGAGCCAGATGGCAAATAAGGTTTTAAGCAAGCAATGGGAACCCCTGGGTCCTTGCAAAAATCATTGGGACCTCAGGTGCAATAAATTGGTTTGCTGCTTATTCCTGAGTGTACAAGAGTGTTTTTAAAGTTATGCTAAATAGATGAATTGCAGGGAATCTAAAGAATTACTAACCAGACTTCTTTGGGGGGAGTTTAAAGTTCATAGCCCGCTTGATGTCAGGGCTTCCTGGGCCAGGATGCTGGTGGGGGACTCCGAGAGAAGAAAGAAAAAAGAAGAGGTCTCCTATTGCAATTCGTAGCATCCAGAGGAGTGGCGAGGGGTTGCGGTTTCCATTATGCTGCAGTAGGACTCAGGCCTTGGTAATATAACATCATTTTATTCTCCATGGTTGTTAATGTTCTGATCTGGGTTCTTTTGGGGTAGGCCCCCCTTCCCTCTTGAAACATTGGGTGCCCCATGACAGATGGGAAGGTGGGGTGGCTACACGTGGGGGCTCATCCAGGATGTTTTGGGGACCACTCACACCCCCAGTGCCCCATGTCCTGGAACGGAGGGCTGGTGTGTCTGGCCTGGGCTGGATAGGCCATGTGGTGCACTTAAAATTCCATCCTGGGTGTGGTGATCCAGGTGGTAGGCCGCAGTCCTGCTCTTGAGTACAAGCTCGTGTGGTTTGCTGGTCATGTGATCCCATCCTGCTTTCTGATTGGTTGGAGGGCAAGCTGAGGGAAAAACCAGTGAAGAAGACATCTCCATTCTGGAGAGAGCAGGAGCGAGTAGAACAAGGAGGATTGAGCCAAAACATCAGAGCTGAGTGGAGTTGTTGAGTAAGAACTGTCTAATCCCACCAGTTCTGGAAGGTTTGGCTTGGGCCTGGCAGGTATGGATCTATTGTCACGGAAGGCTGAGTGGGTGTCTAGAGCCGAAGATGCACCTCCCTTTGAGGAACCTATGTCCATGGTTCCTTTTTCACCGGTGGTTACAGCAGCTACTTCCAAGGGGAGAAGGCATTTTTAACAAAGGGACTGGTCAGGGAGGAAAAGTCCTGAGATCCTGTTGGCAAGGGACCAGTTGGGAGAAGCATCTCTCTTCTCCATAAGAGTAGAGGCTGACCAGGGAAAAAGGAAAGGAAAGGAACAGAATAATACAGAGGCCAACTTACCAGTGCCAGAGGATAGGATTGGCTCAGAGATCCAGTGAAGGGTCCGGGGAGGTTTTGAATATAGCAACCGAGGTTTCATCAGCTGCCTGAAGTGGAGTGCTGCCTAGGACATCTTGTCTCCTGGTTCAAGCACCCCTTGTTTGTCAATAGTTTGTGCTCCATGGAGCCAGATGGCAAATCAAGTTTTAAGCAAGCAATGGGAACCCCTGGGTCCTTGCAAAAATCAATGGGACCTCAGGTGCAATAAATTGGTTTGTTGCTTATTCCTGAGTGTGTTTTTAAAGTTTTACTAAATAAATGAATTGCAGGGAATCTAATGAATTACTAACCAGACTTCTTTGGAGGGAATTTAAAGTTCACAGCCCGTTTGATGTCAGGGTTTCCTTGGCTGGGATGCTGGTGGGGGACTCTGAAACAAGAAGGAAATAAAGAAGAGGTCTCCTGTTCCAATCCGTAGCATCCAGAGGAGTGGTGAGGGGCAGCGGTTTCCATTATGCTGCAGTAGGACCCAGGCCATGATAAGAAAACACCATTTTATTCTCCATGGTTGTTAATGTTCTGGTCTGGGTTCCTTTGCAGTAGGCCCCCCTACCCTCTTAAAACATCAGGTGCCCCTAGGCAAATGGGGAGGTGGGTTGGCTGCACAAACATTCCACTAGCCTTTCCCACTGCCTTGTCACACTGTTTAGCTACCTTCAGGTCATCATTAATGATTAACCCCTGGTCCCTTTCTTGTTTTGCGACTGTTAGTACTTCTTCTCCCATTTGGTACGTTGCCCCTGGGTTTCTGAGCCCCATGTGAGTGATTCTGCACTTTTTTGCTTTGAAATCCAGCTGCCAAGCTCATGACCATTCTTCCAACTTTTTTAGATCTTCCCTCATTCTTTTCACCTCCCAGTGTGTCGACTCTGTTACAGATTTTTGTGTCATCTGCAAACAGGCATTCTTTCCTTTCAGTCCTTCTGCAATGTAGCTAATAAAGACATTGAAAAGGACTGGGCCTAATACTGACCCTTATGGCACCCCACTGGTCACTTGACCTTCTCCAGAGTGGATGCCATTTACCACCACCCTCTGACTCCTATTGCCTAACCAGCTCACTACCCATCTTGCTACTTTAGAGCCTACTCTAAGCTTCTTAGCTTGCTCACCAGCCTTTTATGTGGAATGGTGCCGAATGCCTTACTAAAATCCAGGTAGGTCATGTCAACTGCTTCCCCCTTATCCACTTCTTTGGTTACCTAATCGAAGAACTTGATCAGGTTTGTCTGGCCAAACGTTCCACCAGGAAACCATGTTGCCTTGGATCCTGTAGTCCACTGGTAACAAGGTATTCCCCAACCCTTTCCTTCAGTAGTCAGTCCATTACTTTGCCCACTACTGAAGTCAGGCTGATGGATCTACAGTTTCTTGCCTCCTCTTTGCTTTCACTCTTGTGGAGTGGGACTACATCATCCCTTCTCCAGTCTCCCGGTAGCTCTCCTGTTTCTAGTGACAGGTTGAACAGGGCTGTCAGAGAAGCAGCCAGCTCCTCCTTGAGCTCCCTCAATAACCTGGGGTGCACCCTGTCTGGTCCCATTGCCTTGTCTACTTTAAACTGTGACAATTTCCTTAGGACTCTTTCCTCTGTAAAGGGGCTAGGGTCCACCTCCAGTCCCTTCATGCCCTTGACTTTTATCACAGGCCTGCTACCTATCCCCTCCTCTGTAAATACTACATAGAAACATAGAATTTGACGGCAGATAAGGACCACTTGGCCCACCCAGTCTGCCCATTTCCCTACCTAATGGATAAGCTGCAGATCCTACTTAACCAGCAGCCTACTTCTTTCTACCCCCACCCCCTAGAATTGCCTTATGACTGTCCCATGCATGCTTGAATTCAACCACTGTTTTTGACTCCACAACCTCCTCTGGAAGGCCATTCCATGCATCCACAACCCCCTCTGTGAAAAAATACTTCTTTACATTACCTCTGAGCTGCCCCCACTCTATCTTCAAATTGTGCCCCTTGTTCTTGCACACCTCTTTTTTTGAAAGATGCTACCCTTTTGGACTTTGTTGATTCCCTTGAGGTACTTGAAAGTTTCTATCATGTCCCCCCCTCCCTCCTTTCCTTGAGGCTATACATATTAAGCTCCTTTAGTCTCTCCCCATATGTCTTCTGGTGCAGACCCTGCACCATTTTAGTTGCCCTCCTTCCCCTTTCAGCCTTACTATCCCTCCCTAGGTCTTTCTCTTTTTGATTATGTATCCAAAAAATGTCTTGTGTCTTTAAATGTCTTTAAAAAAGTGTGACGTAAAGATATTGCATGTATACAGCCCCAGCCCCTGCACGCAGATAGTCAGAAGGCTGTTACAACTGCATCATATAGCCGCCACTAGATAGCGACCAAGCAGCAGCTTGCACTGTCCCCCCTCCACAGAGAAGAACTGTCAATGGATGCTCAGTCCTCCTTCATGCAGCCAGCCCTCGAGTGACCCAGGTCTATTCCTGAACCTGGTTTACCAACATGACAGCAGGTGAGGCATCCAGGCCCTCAAAACTCTGTGCCAGGGCCAGCACTGCATTTCTAATTTTAAGGAAAAATAGTAAAAATCTGATAGAAGGATGATGGGGAATCAGGAATCATGACTGCACCTGGAAAGGGACGTGCAACTGGAAAAGCAAACTGAGGCGCTTTATCACTGTTTATCGCGGTATATCAAGATGCATGATAATCGCAATATTTTTTTTTACAACGATAAATTATCATCAGTGGTAATTATCGTGATATATCATCATATCGAGTTTTTGTGACATCCCTTTTTCTGGGTTATTTCTCTTTTATATGGAGCAGTATGATTACACACAGGGTCACTGGTCATTGTAACCAATACTTTTGTATAAGCCCCAGTGTTAGTGTTAGGATCTCTCCGTTATATCCCTAACAACTGCTTTTTAATAAGTTTTGTAGCCATAATAATATTGGTACCTTAAAGTAAATAAGCAAGCTAATTATGGATTTTTCTTTCGTGTAACAAACAAATTACTAGTTTAAAACACCTGACATAGGAGGAAAGACTACAGGAACTTGGGCTGTACGCACTTGAGTATTGCAGACAAAGGAGTGATCTCTGCCTTGTCTTTGCAGCATACAGAACAGAGATCTATGGGAATGTCTAGGTTTGGGAGAAAACATATAACTAAAAAAAACAAGAGTACACAGATATCAGCTCAAGGGAGAACTATACAAAACAAATAAGACAGAGTCTTGGTTTAATCAAAGGGTAGTGACCCCCAAAATGGGCTCCCGAAAGAAACAGTGGAAAGTGACACAATAATGACATTTAAAAACAAAATGGATGTACATATAGGTAGTAGCTCAATCCATTGAAAAATGGCAAGTCCGCCTGGCACAAGCTATAATCTTGAAACAAAAGCTATGAAACTTATGAAATGTGCATTTTATATCACTTGGTAATGGGGTATTTTTAATTTTTTTTTTTTGATAACTATTTTTATCTCCTACCACCCTGAAACTCTCTTTGGCGTCCCTCACTCACCACCACCACCACCACGCTACCACCCGCCTGAAGCCTGCCCCACTGGGAAATTGGGGACAGACACTCCCGCACCTACCTGATCCGTCAACCTGGCCCACCATCGCCGGACCAAGGCAGGACAGGGGGATGGGGAGAGCCAGTGGGTTGAGCCTGGCATTGGGCATGTGGCAGTGGTGCACAGGAGGGCACCATTGCCTATCAGGGAGCAGAGGCTTTTTCCTTGTGTGTGTTGCTCCTGGAATGCGGACATGCAATGGCGTCTGTACACAGTGCATGCTGACGCCTGCCGCTGCTCCACCCCTATGTACGGCATCACTAACTGCAGTGCCCCTGCTCTCCATTGGGGGCCACTGGTGAGTGGTGCAAGCCCACTGCCCACCCCTGGCGAGGACACTCATCCTCCAGTTGCATGATCCTCTCCCTCCCCAGCCGACCCCCAGCAACCCGAGTCCATTCCCAAACCTGGGTCGCCGGCATGGTGCGATTTGTGGCATCCAGCGCCACTGGGCCAGCTATGGGGTATGGTTTTAGCTAAATCACATGTAGTAATTTTTTGTGAGCACTTTTTCACTTTAAATTAATTGACTGAATGTGAACAGGTGTGTGTGTTTTTGTTATAAAAGGAACCACACCCTAGAGGGCACTATCCTTTGAAAAAACATAAGGTGAAACATCAGGAGGATTTGTCTGCTCCCAACTGCTGTGTTTACATGTTTGCAACGTCTGGCTACTTTAAATAAAGAAGAGAATATTTTTTGCTAATACGCAGCCTTTGTGCAATGTTATCAAACTGAAGATGTGAGTACTGTGACTTTCGTATTTCCACTTTTTCCTCCTAGTTACTTTTGTGCTAGCATACCACTTCACCACTACTTTAACCTGTCTCTGGCTACAGTGACATTCCCTGTACCTGGAAACTGGCTTGGGCAATCTTCTTACATAAGGGTGGGGACCCTCTTGTGATAGGGAACTATCTGATCTCACTCCTGCTGGCACTATAAAACATTTTGGAGGGCCTGTTCACGCACAGTTAACACATTTCTTTAATGACTCTGACTTCTTTAGCCCTTTCCATTCAGGCTACAGACCTAATCACTTGTTGGCCTCATCCCTATTCAGACTTACTGACCACATTTATACTGGCATGGACCAGACTCTGCTGACCAGCACAGTTTTACCTTTGCTTCTGTAGACCACTGTCTACTACTGACCAAACTAGTGGAGCCTGTCCAGTGGTTCGAAGGATACCTCTCTGAATGATCATAAGCTGTGCATCCACAATGTGTCCTCTCCACCTGCCATCATACTAACTTGTGTCCCCTAAGAATCAGTACTTGGCCATTTGTTATTTTCCATTTTTTAAATGACCTCCCTCAGCTGTGACTTTCAGAATATTCAGAACTGGCTCATGAAAAAAATAGTTGGTCCTTAATGCCAGAAAGACCCAGACTATGTTTATTTGGTTCTAAGGTCAAACTTAGGTCTTGTGCAGATGCCCTTGTGGTCACTTGCAGTAATGGCTCCTTACTTGCCTCTGCTGACCAATTCAAATACCTTGGCATCACTCCTCATTGCATTTCTCCATACATATTCCCACCATCTGCAAGGCAGTTAATATTAAGCTTGGCATAGCCTACAGAACTGCGCACAAACTTACTCTGAATGCCAGACTAGCTATTGGTAAAGAAGTCCTCTTGCTTGGCTGACACTACAGCCATCTATCTTTTGTCCGTGCCTCTGAAAGTATCCTGGATAAATGGGATGTGACATACAATATTTATCATTTCGCACTGTCCACCAGCTGTCGCACCACTGCAATTTGTAGTCTGCCCTTGGATGGCGCGAGGAACTGTAATACTCTCAGATGTTTCCTAAATAAGTGCCCAAGGTCCTCTTTGCTTGCCGGCATATTGCTTTGCTCTTCAGTGCTCCCACCAAGCCTACCCCCTCAGATCCTCTGACAAGTCCCTATTCCATGTTCCCAAATGTGCCACCAGGATTGGTGAACAGGCTTTCTCCTCATTTTCACCAACATTCTGGAACTCTCTTCTGTTGCCCTTACAAAGTCCTCCCTCCTATCCACTCTTCAGAAGTGCCTTAAAAAAAAGTGTATGGAGCGCCTACTGAAACCTGTAGCCAACTATGGCTGAGCAGTGGCTAGGAACTCCAGGAGGACTCAGAAGGAACAATGGTGAGTGTACCTCACAAATCATGGGAGTTTAAATAAGCCCTTATATTCTTGTATAGGGAAATGGGGATCTAGAGTACACAGGGGGGACCACACATAGGCTGACCAGCAAACGTAATATTTATCCAGAGAGTCCTTGACCTTATGGGACATCCACCTGGGTACAGCTAGAGAAGAGACCACCTCCCTCCAGTTAGCTACAGTGTGAACCTCTATGGACTGCCATTGCCATAGCAGGAGCCATTTTACCTCTATGGACACCATCACCAGCCACATGAGGTGTGGGCCCACCCTGAGATGGGGGGAGGCTCCCAGTAAACATAGGGATGGTGAGAAGCAGTATGTTGTACCCACTACCTTCTTACAATCCAAATGTACCTTTTGTCAGTAGCCTATGAAAAGGGGGCAGTTCCAGATTATATGGAAGAGAGATTCCCCAGCTGCCAAGCAACTCCAGCACTTGTCATCAGCCAGCAGTCCCATAGCATGAAGCTTTTGCGAGGCCCTGTACCAATCATGTAATATTTTATTCCAGATAAAGTAGCTACAGCTATCAGAACAAGCCCTGTGGGTGACCTGTCAACAGACATTCCACAAATTGCCCTCAATAGGGTCCCTTAATGCTATTTTCCAGTGTTGGCTGTCCTTATGGGTCTGCTCTGGCTGCACCTCCTGGACTGCCTGGTAAAGCCTGCTAGCTCTCCCCTTTCTCTCCTTATGCCAGGAGGAAATTGGGAAAATATCCCCAATGCAGTGATCCCTGCATTAGGATGACACTGGGTGCAGAGCACTACATAACCAGAGGACTTCCAAACTTTCTGTCTATGTAGGCCATATCTACACTGAAGACTCTCAAAAGATGCCAGGTATGTGGTTTCTGATTCAAATAAATCCCTGACCACCTGTATGCCCTTATCACTCCACTCCCACCAGCAGACTTGCTACTTATTAATGCATACAAATCTTTTACCCCCGTGGGATCCACTCCATTTAGTGATCTTACCCAGTTGCCTCCAAGCATGCAGCAAGGCCTGAGTCATAGGATAAAGCAGAGTACACACCTTCAGGTCAACATAAAGCAAAAAGAAAGGGGAAGTCTCCACGTGAAACTCCTATTCCATAGTGTGCCACAGAGAGAAGTGGGCAGTGGAGGGGAGTGAAACCACCGTAATCTCAGGAAACACCAAAATGACACATGGTAAGCAAACATCCATGGCAGATTAAAGCCCCCATTTCACCAATGAACCCTGAGCTTAGCTCTGCTATACCGGGGTGGGGGGGTTACTATCCCATAAAAATGGTACCACCAGAGCATCTATCTTTTGGAACCAGAAGGACAGGATGTTTAGGGGGAAGTAGGCCAGTCTGTGCAACAGCTTAGGAGCAGCTATCACTTTTATCACTGCCACCTTACCCATCAGGGATAATTAGAGCTTAGTTGGACCATCTGTCCATGTCAGCCTGAAAATCGGCCAACAGGAGGGTGTTATTAAGTTTAACCAGTTGTAACAAATCTGCAATCATTTGTATCCTCAAATATTTAGTGATCCATGGGGACCATTTCAGTCCTAGACTTACAGATGGAATGCAGGAGCAGAAGGCAGTCAGAGGCAGTACCTCAATTTTTCGTTGGGTTACCTTTTAGAAAGTATAGCATATACAATTCCTTCAGTAAGTCCAGGTGTGCCTATATCACTGTGGGGGTGCCTTCCATAAGGACTAGAAAGCTGTCAGCACATGATTTCAGGGAATACACGTTGCCCCCCCCCACTGTAATCTCAAACATGCCACGAGACACGTGGATTGCTATAATGAATAGTTCAATTGCCAACACAAAAAGCAGGGAGGAAGGGGGCACCCCAGCCTGGTGCCCTTAAGCAAAGGGAAAGGCTTTGTCATGATGCTATTGGTCAGCACCTTGGTGGCGGACCTTGCATACAGGATATGTGTCCAAGATATTAACTGGATGCCGAAACCCATCCCCGCCAGCACTCCAGTGAGGTACTCCCACTCCACCCAATTAAAATCTTTCTCGAAATCTATGGTGATTGCTGTAGCTGTAGTGGGGGTACAGCTCACCAAGTGAAAATTATTAATGATGGATTTAAGATTATCGGAGCTAAGGCAGCCCTTCACAAAGCCTGCCTGGGCTGTATGGACCAGGCCAGGAAGAATGTGTTTACAATCTAGAGGCCAAAATTGGTTGTGGGAAAAAGTAAAGAAGGAACGCATCCCAGACAGTTACAATTACTGTTATTGTTAATGCTAAAACATATTAAGGTTGGTTACTAGGAACCAAAAGTAATGTAACACCTTTGTGATTTTGTCAGTATAAGGGGCTTATACCCCAAAAGATAATAAGTGTATGGTGTAACAAATGCTGGCAAATGAATGATAATAAACTAAGTATATAAAAAAAAAAAAACAATCTAGAGGCCAGTGCGTCTGCCAGAATCTTAGCATCTACACTTATAAGTGACATGGGGTGATAGATGGCCAGGGATAAGGGTTTTTTGTACTCCTTCAGCAAAACTGTGATCACAGCTTCATTGAGGGAGGGTTGAAGTGCTATCCAGGCATGAGTCTCTGTAAACACCCAACAAGATTGCCCACTAGTAAGGAAAAGGAATGTCCTGGGGGAAGAATAACCTTCACCAATAAAAAAAAAATCAAAGAAACTAAGGTGAAGAGAAAGAACTTGAAAACTTTTTAGAACAACATCCTAGGAATGTGCAAACTGAAGTTGGGGGGGGGGGTAACAAGTATCCTGCTGTATGCAGGCACCCTGACAGGTGTGATCAGCCCTCCTCTACCCCCACACACCACCTCCTCCTGTCCATCAACTGGTGATTAAGCTGACATCCACCTTTCTGGAGATTCACATTCTCCAGCAGGGGGGATATACCCCTAAATGCTGTCATCAAACATCACACATTTTGGGTAACCTGACCAAGTCAGATCCCCAAACCAAGGGTATAAAAGGGAAGAGACCAAACATCCCCCTGTCCAGCCATGAGCTTGGCGCCAGCAAATACAAGGCATTGAACATCATACTGAGGTGGGGAGATGGGGGGGAAAGGCCCCACCAATCAGGCAGCACCTGAAAGCATACAGGCCCAGTGGGGGCTAATAAAACAGGACGGCACCCAACTGGAAATCGGCATTGCACTCCAGGATCTGCTGGGGTAAGCATGGAGGCTCGGGGGGGGGGTGAGTTAATGCTGAACATCCCCAGTCCTAAGCAACTCTCTGCCACCAATCTCAATGGCAAATTGCATTACCTCGAGCATGAATCTAAAGCTGCATGTTCCTGGGCTTTAGAAAGTCCTCAAGGAGTGTGCAGAACTGTGCCTGCTAATAATGGAAAAGTACGTGCTGTTGGAAGGGTGCAGCAGGCACATCAAAATC
Organism: Neoceratodus forsteri; assembly: GCA_016271365.2. Lineage (NCBI taxonomy): Eukaryota > Metazoa > Chordata > Ceratodontiformes > Ceratodontidae > Neoceratodus > Neoceratodus forsteri. The sequence continues at coordinate 870,979,735 of CM028130.1, forward strand.
TGGAGGCAGGCAGTCCAAGAAGATAAGTGGGGGTTAGCTCCCCCCTGCAATTACCCCCCAACTCCCCCCAAACCCCCCAGGAGAATGAAAACACATGAACAGTGCCCCACAACAGGCAGGTAAAAACAAGACTACACCAGTAAGAAAGGAACCGGTCAGGTATAAATCAGCCACCTCCATCCAAAAAGGATATATGAAAAGTTCTTAGAACAGCTGGGTGAAGAAGAAACTCCCACACTACATCTGAGAGCTGAACTAGTAGTGTCAGCTGCTTGAATGAGAAGGTCCAAGGCCTCTCAGGGGTGATGTCCCCGAAACTGTCCAGAGGGGAAAATTCATCTCGCAGGATATCGCTGAAGAAATAGAAGTCCCAAAAGGCCACAGCAGGCCCCAGTTCCCGTCACAATGTCAGCTCCTCAGTCTCACACCTCACAGTTCCATCAGTGATAGAACCTGGAATAGTATTTCAACCTGGCTTTGTAGAGACAGGTGCTAGTTTCTTCGGGGAGGTATAATCTTCCTGGCTATATGACAAGCCTGGAAATAGAGGAGTCTTTGCAGTCATCGAGGCCCAGGATCTCTGTGGAGGGTTGGAAGCCAGGGTAGATGGGTTAGCAGGAGCAGCAGTCACCTTGGTCCCCCTTTCTTTTTTTAAACTTTATGTTTATTGGTTTAGCACTAGACATACAGCCTTATTTCCAGACATTTGACATAACAATAAAGGAAGCAATCATAGAGGGTGCCATTCCTCTTAACATACACATATGAGAACATCCTATGTCATTAGATATGTCTTTGGATGGGGTTAACGTTAAATAATATTTATCTGCCACAGTGGTTAAGCTAAAAAAAACTGCTCCTTCATTGCCGTGTCACAAGCCAAGATTGATAAGTGATCTCTGGTAACCATAGGAAGTCAGTAGTCCTAGTGTTCACAGGATTCCCTTCAGGAACTCTGGGCAACTAGTAAGTACTTTACTTTCCACTGTCATTGCTGCTCCCAACCCAACAATTGGGCCACATTGCCACATAGTGATGTACAACTGGAGCTAGCACCCCATCTCACCAGACAGGCCCAGACAGGTATAGTAACACCGACAAGCGAAATACACCAGGCCTTTTTTCCGTGCCTGTAACACAGATGTATGTGTACCAGTGTGTATTATCAACACTGCACACTTTAAATATTGCTAATATTACAGAACAGTGTATAGCTTTATGTTTCCTTCTTCTTCTCCTCCCCCCAAGTCATACAGTCTGTACATGAACTAGTAGTGTATTTTCTATTTTCCTGTATTTCTCTTGTTGAAAAATTAATAAAAAGCATTAACAACAACAAAAAAACTGCTGAGCGATTAAGCCCATGAATGGCATGGCTCTAAACAAACAGGAACATCGAGAGTTCTTCAAAGTTCTTTATCTCCGTAAGTGGAGGAGAGAATTTGCCATGCATTATATAGTTGCACACATATATTGAGAATTTAGAATCCATTAAGCCCTGCCTTGCATCATATAAACAGATATCATATATTTTCCTAAGGCACAGTATTAGTAAAAAAAAATGTGAAAGAAATCAATAACTCGAGGTAACAAGTCGACAGTTCAAATTCGACTAAGGAGTATTAACAGATAGCCCCTCCACCCCCAACATGGAGTAGTAAGCGGGGTACAACATCAGTAAATTTTACACAGAGTCTCTAAGGATTTTTAAACATCTGCCTAGCCCCAACTGGGATAGCAAAATTCCATTAGCGTCCATAACCTGCAATACAAACGAGGAAATGATAACTGTCCAACAACTTGAACGGTATAGCCAAGAAGATATAAAAGTTACTCAACAGGTCAGACATAAAGAATCCAACAATTCATGTTTGATCCTCTAATTCAGAGTCTCTATTCCCTGCTCGATATGAAGGTTGCCCAGCATATTTATGTGCCCATTTTAACATATCTGAAGGGTCAGAGAAGATGCAAATCTTACTTTGGTGCAGTATGCGAAGTTGAGCAGGGAACAATACTCCATGTGCAATGTCAGCCTCACGCAACATGGCGTGAACTCCATCAAAATGTTTCCTTCTTTGTTGTGTAGTGTAGTGTTGCTCAGATCTGGATAGAGGCAAACTGTGTGGCCATCGTATAGGGGTGTTTTAGCTCTACAGGCCAGTGCCATGATAAAGTCCCATGTTCCAACTCCCTCCATGACTGCTACAATCGAGCACAGGGCCTCTGGATTATCCTGCCTCCCCCATGGGGCCATCTTATAGGCCTTCTGGAGTACTACCCAACACTGTTGGGCTTCCTTTCCAAGTTGTTGTTCCAAACATTCTACAAGAAGGACAACAGCTGATCTCCTTCTGCACCCTCGGCATTCCAATAATATGGACATTCGCTGAGTGGGCTTGATTTTTCTAGTGATTCCAGCTGGGAACAGAGGTGATTGTTTTCTTTAACCAGGTTACATACAGCTCCCATTGCTGCATCAAAACAATCTGTGGCTTCCAGTGTCCCTGTTTTAAGAAAGTCCTGTGACGTTTCCAGAGCAACCACCCTATTTGTCAGGATGTCAGATTTATCCACCATCCCATTTACCACTGAGATCAATTTATTTAGTTTTAATCCTAAGCTCTGAAGAGTTTCTTCTTCGGCACTCTCCTCCATGAGTTGCAGCTGACTGGTGGTCAACCGCGTGGGCACAGACATCGAGGACGTTTTGCTTCTAGCTCCCTCATATTGTTGCTTTTCTTTCTGAGACTTCCCCATAGCATGGCAGTAAGGTTCCAAAACTGATGTATTCTAAAAGTAACTGTCGGTACCTCCAAAAAATTTAAGTAAACTTTAATTAAAATTAAACTGCTATCAGAGTTTCATTGCAAGGCAGCCAGTTTGCTCAGGCTCCACAGGGCCCCCACACCTTGGTCCCCCTTTTCTGAGGAGCTAACAGCTGAAACTTAGGCATCAGAGGTATCCCCACACTCGCTACCAAGGAAATTTAGGAGTAGGATCCTCAACTCCAACTCTGGGAGGGGGAAGGAGGAGGCCACTTATCACTCTGATCCCAGCTCCATCTGCACCCTCTTGAAGGGTGGGCCACAATCCAGTCAGCAGGAGGAATGTGGAATGTTACATCTACAGGGGATGCTGAGCGACAGGTATTCCAACCTCAGCTAGGGCCTCTTGGCTCTCCACAATGCTGTTATCATGACCTCCCTGCTTAGGTACCCCCTTAGTGGCATCAAGGCTGTGGATGAGGACTGCTGCTGCATCAGACGTGGCAATCATGTAGGCCCTATTCACAAGAATCTAGAGATATGCAGGGTAGCACAAAGAAAACTTCAGGCCTATCTGGTGGAGGTGTTTGTGTATATCCATGTAGGCTCATCTCTGCTGGGTGAGCTCCAAAAAGAAATCCTGGTACAAACTAACGGGATAATCCCTCCACTATAAAGGACCCCACATCCCAGCCAATAGTAGGATATTTTCTTTCACTTGAAACCACAGCAATTCAATTAAGATTGGTCAAGGCCTTGGTCCAGGAGGGGGGTTCTGAACTAAAGACCTATTCACCCTTTCAGTTTCAACAGGGGACAGTCTGGAACAGTAAGGAACTTGGGGAGGGCCTGCTGCACAAAACTAACTACGTCAGAGTCTTCCACCCCCTTTGGGAAACAGGCCAGCCTCAGGCTGTTGCATCAGGCCTGGTTCTTAAGGTCGTCAATCTTATTTAACAAGTACTGGATGGTCGCTGCTGGCTCTCAAAGGATAGCCTGTGTGGAGGACTCAGTGTGCTCCATGCAGTCTATCCTTGTTTCAGCAGCGGACACTTAAGAAGACATAGAAGTTAGTTCAGCTACAGTATTAGCCACCACTGCTTTGACATCAGATGTATCTTGCCGGATCCTTGCAAACATTGTAGTGATCTCTTGCAGGTCAGAAAGAGTGAGTGCCACTGCCACCATCCTGAATCCTGGAAGCCTGTAATGAAGTGATGCTGACTGCTGTGAAGGACCTGAGGAGTAACGATGGGAAACTACAGTGGGGCACAGTTGCCATTTAGCAAAAAACACTTGGTGTTCCTGATAACACTCTACTACACACTAAAGAAACTGGGCATCTACAGACTGTAGAAGGGTGGGTAGATGCAGATTTCAACTCAGGGAGACTCCCACTCACAGATCACACTGCCATCTCATCTATTGTAGTATTTAATCTTTATTATAGGCTCACCCAGCACTACTGTACCTATAATCTATCCTGTCTTGCTTTATCTGTAACTACATTATGGGGCGTGGTCGCACCCCTACAGTTAGGGTTGAGTAGCATGTTTAATGTAAAACCTCAAATTTTGCACTTTAATAACTTTGCAACTGATCAATGCATTTGCACAAAATTTGGCATGTGTTGTCCCATGGGGTGGATCTCTTGATGTGGCAAGTTTCATTCTGGTTTGATGTGCGGATTCTGAGATCCAGACAAAGAAAAAAGTCATAAAGTCATTTTCTTTTGCAGTTTGTTCCTCATCGTCCTGCGCCCAGATGGTTTGGAATATTGGTGTGGTTTTTTTATGATAGCACTATCTTGGGTAACAGAACAGGCATGCCAAATTTTCTGAAAAAAATATTAATCTGTTGCAAAGTTACAACAATTTTTCATTTCCCATTGTTTTCAATGGGAAGAGCACTTTTCAGGATAGAAGGAGAAAAATTAGAGAAGGACTTTCCTCTCACAAATAAGGTCTCACTCTTACAAGACTGGCCCTCTTTCACGAGAGCAGAAATCCTTTTTCGTGAGGAAAAATTCCTCCTTCGTGAGCTGCATATTGTTTTCATTTTTTTTTATTGAGAATCCATAAAAATGCCATTAACTAGATACACCAACACATGTATCTTGTTCATCTGGACTCCCTTAGATGGATTCTGATGTAGTTTTGTGGCACAGCAACCTTGGAGGGTGTTTTTTTACAAATTTATATTCCTTTTTGAGACTCGTTAACTTTTTTTTAGCGAGACATTCTTTTTTCGCTAGCAGATTCCTTTTTCATGAGCTCACGAAAAAGGAATTGACTCCCAAAAAAGGAACTGGCTCACGAAAAAAGAATCCTTTCTAATGGGCTCATGAAAAAGAACCCCTTTTTCTCCACCCTGCAGTCGTTATGCACACTTTTTATGCACATTAAAAAAAAGGTTTTTGCCAACATCAGGGTGCCCAATCCCCATGTCAGTGGTAGAATGCCCCCCCAACAGTGTGGGACACTGGGTAGCCCACTCCCAGTGTCCCAGATAGAAGTCCCCCAACCCCTGCCAGTGTGGGACACTGGGGAGCCCACTCCCTGTGTCCTGAGATGCCTCCCACCCCCCTGCCAGTGTGGGACACTGGGCAGCCTACTCCCAGTGTCCCAAAGTATTTATACTTAAAAATGTTTTTGCCAACATGGGGTTCCCAATCCCTATGTTGGCACTAGAACCCCCACTGTGTCCCCAGTTATGTCATCCCCCCTCCCAGTATGGTGCAACACTGGGGAGCCCACTCCCAGTGTCCCAAAATATTGCTGAAACTTTACCTGTGAAGAAAGAAAACAGTTCCCGAACATTTTTTTTAATCCTGACAAGAAGAAAACAGTCCCTTGTTGTCTCCCCTGTCATCCTCCCCCATCCCAACCCTCCCACTAAGCAACCTACCACCCCACACACACCCCTTGCCCTATACATACCAACAGAGGTCATTGGGTGTCATCTTCTGTAGTCCCAGACACGTCTGCACTCTTCAAAGACAAACCGTGAATTGAAGAATCAAGGTAAGTGCCATATAATGAATGTCAATTGCATTTTGAACATATGTTGATATCTCAGCCATTTTAACATATTTTTGCACCAGATTTTCAACATGGACTTTTTGGGACCCCTTCTCATGACCACTGTCACTGTCGTTTCATTAATCAGACCTGTAAGGTGATCTTGTGGAGGCTGTATGAAATCACCTTTGAGTAATGAAATGACAGTGCCAGTGTTCATGAGGTGGGGTCCCAAAAAGCCTATGTTGAAAATCTGGAGCAAAAATATCAAAAAACATCTGAGTTACATGCGGTCATTGAAATTTTCCTATGCATGCACGTAACTTTCCCAATTTTCACACTACCTCATGAACAGTACATATGTCATTTCTCACATCCTGCCTGAAATATGTTTCCGCACCTGTAGTGTGGTATGGTGTTTTGCCACAGATTAAGACATTTTCACCCATGGGGTTTATGTGGTGGGGTGATAAGAAGACTATGTAGAAAATTTGGGGTCAAAATGTGAAAAAATGACAAAAGTTATGACCATTTGTTGCAATTTTGCTAAGCACGCTTGTAACTATGGAAATGTTCAATATGTTGACCACAGATTTACAACATACCCATCTTATTACCCCGCCTCATGTATGTCATAGCTGTAATTTTGCAAACCTTGCCCACAATATGTTTTCACACCTGTGGCGCAAAACGACATTGCAGTTGTGCATAATTATGTTTCAGCTTATGATTTTTCTGTACTGGGGTACATGAGGTGGGATAATAAGATGGCTATGCTTACAATTTGGTCACAGTTGCTCTACACATGGAAATGGAGGGTGACACTTACATACATATGAGCATCTATGGCGTGATTGGAGCACAGGGTCCAAAGAACCCTGCACTCCCACAATAAACTGGGGCTACTATTATACTATATCAAAAATTAAGGTAATTTATTGCAAAAAAACTTTGTTAATGCATCAGTTAGGGTTAAAGTGACAAAAGTAGGGAAATGTGGCATTAGGGTTTCCAATCCTAATACTCCACCCTGCACAGACCAAGAGGAGTTGGAGGGGGCAGCATTGAGGTTGTCAACCCTAACGCTCACCCTATTCCATTAGAAAATAAGATGGTTGGGTACAGTATAGGAGAATGGGGTGAGCATTAGGGCTGACAATCCCAATGCCCCCCAAGATGCCTCTTGGTCTGTGCAGGGTGGGACGGGTGTTAGGGCTGGAAACTCTAACACCACATTTCCCTACTTTTGTCACTTTAACTCTAACTGATGCATTAACAACATTTTTTGCAATGCATACAATATATCAATTAGTTTGATACTGGTAGTGCATAGACTGTGTACAGACCAACCCTGCAACCAGTAGATAACAATAAGTTTAATACTGGCAGTGCAGGAACTATATAGAGATTTATTTATTTAAAATTTGGTAACCGTGAATGGCACACTGAGCTAAGGCTCATTTCCAGGTGTGACCCAGGGAAGAGGGAGATGGAGAAAAACAGCAGTAGACAATAGTAAAACAACATCTGAACAGAAAGACAAGCAATGTGTTACAGTAATAGAATAAATAAATAGAATTTGCATGTACCACAATTAAACAAAGTGCAGTGAACTTTAGCAGTGCTTAGAATCACAACAAATACTTGTAAGGGTTAAAATCAAGACTTCAAGGGTAACTGGAAGAATGGTAGCAGGAGCAAGTGGGGGGGTTGAAATTTCAGCAGGCGTTTGAAGGAGTTAAAGGATGGGGAGAGATGGAGGGAGGAGGAGAGTTTGTTCCAGAGAGATAGAAGCCTATAGGAGAAGGCAGATTGTGCAGCAGAGAAGCGTGGGTGAGGAATGGCAAAAGTGTGATGGTCCCTAGAGTAGAGGGAGTGGAAGGCTGTGGGGATTCAGGATAGGAGTGAGGAGAGGTAGGAGGGAAGGGTATTGAACCAATATTTGGAAATGAATGTAGTGCAGTAGGTCTGTCAATGAAATGGCAAAGGAAGGATGGAGAGGGAGAACAAACGCGATCAATGATGTGTGCGTGGAGGAAAGTTAGATGCAAAATGGTAGAAAGAGCTACAGAGGATATCTAGTCTGATGAGGGAAGTGGAGGGGAAGAGCCATAGACTACATTGGCATAGTCAAAGACCAGGAGTATCATTTTGATAATCAGCTCCCTGAAGACATGTGGTGATAGGCAGTCTTTGTAATGATAAAGAGAACCAATCTTGAGACAGAGCTTGGCATGGATGGCATCAGTGTGGGCTGAGAAGTCAAGCTTATTGTCAAGTCATCCCCCCAGGTACTTAAAGGACTGAGCCACTTCAAGTTCAGTGCCCTCCAGAGTAGTGAAGACAGGGGGGATAGTGAGTCTGGCTAGTTTCTGACTGGTACCAAAGGTCATGGAGACTGTCTTTTTAGTGTTAACTCTAAGTTGGTTAGAATGGAATCAGTGGAGGATATTGCTGAAGTCCTGCTGGAGCAGGGTGTCTACAACTACAGAGGAAGGACCAGAGGTGAAGAGGACTGTGTCATCTGCATACATGTGTATACGTGAGTTGACACAGGTGGAAGGGAGTTCATTGAGGAAGATTGAAAAAAGGAGGGGTCCAGGGATGCAGCCCTGTTGAACCTCAGGTTGGAAAGGAAGGGGAGGTGACAGGGAACCACCAAACTCTACCAATTGTAGATGGCCACTTAGGAAAGAGCTGAACCAAGCAACAGTGGGGCATGGAGGCCAGCATTTCTCAGCTTGTCCAGGAGAAGCGGAAGGGACACAGAGTCGAAGGCTTTGGTCAGATCGACAAAAATTGCTATGGTAATGAGCCACTGGTCCATCCAGGAGAACATGGTATCAGTGACATGCAGCAGGAAGGAGACTGTGGAATGGTGCTTCCAGAAGCCAGACTGGAACAGTAGTAGGAAGTTACATGAGAAGAAATCAAGGAGTCTGGTGTGAACATGTTTCTCTTACAGTTTAGAGGAGGGGGGAGGAGATGGGATGATAGTTACCAGGAGAAGATGGATAACCCCCTTTGTGAAGAGGAATAACTTTGACCATCTTCTAAGACTGGGGAACAGTGCAGAGTGAAGGAAAGATTAAGCAGGTGAGTAAGGGGAGCTGCAACAGCAGGATCTGAGAGGTGTAGTAACTTAGGGATGAGACCATCAGGACTAGGCTTTGATGGGCTGAGGGAGGAAAAGGCAAGTACAGTTTCATGGACGTTGATGGTGAAAAGTGATAACCTGGAGGGGGTATGGTGGAGGGAAGGAGTAGAGGGTGGGGGAGGAGTTAATAGTGGAGGAGGATGGAAGGGCACAGGTTGTGAAAAACTTGTTAAATAGAAGGAAATGGGCAGACTAGGTGGGCCAAGTGGTCCTTATCTGCCATCATACTCTATGTTTCTATGAGCCACAACAGAGGCATGGTCAGACACAGGTGAACTATTGTCCACAAGAATGGGGGGGGGTGATTGGGCAGGGAGGTCAAAAAGGGAGTGTATAACCTTTCAAGACTTAGATGGGGGAATTTAGGTTTGACTGGAGGTGGGCTTTGAAATACTGTGATTTAGCTGACTGGACAGCCTTAGTGCAATTGTTCCTCAGAGCCCTGTAGAAGATGTGGTCAGAGGAGGAGCAGGATAATTAGTAACAGGCCCAAGCATAGTCCCGGGACTTACACAAGTCTATGATATCAGAGGTAATCCAGGGATGGTGGAATGTTTTTACTCTGAGTTTCTTGAGGAATCTTGCCTGTCCCAGACAACGGAAAATTTGGAATGAAAAAGAGCAAGGGCAACATTGATATCTGAGACACAGAGAATGTCAGACCAGTCGGTAGCAGTAAGGTCACTCAGTGGAACGTCGATATTTAGAGACTGGAGAGACCTAGCCCAGATATATATTTAGGTAGCAAGGAAGCATCAGATTTTTTTGACGCAGAAGGTCATACAGTGCTCGCTAAAGGCATCTGGCAAAATACCAGCAGCCACGATACAGTGGGGGTGGAAGGTTAGAACCCAGTCCAATATGGAATGGTTAGTAGAGTGGAGATTGAGCCAGGTGGGTTCTGAAATAACCTGTGTCAAAGTAAGTGACTCAACCTTGTGAATGGTAGTCCTCGAGGATGCGCAAATCCAATTGATATTGAAGTCCCTGAGGAGGATGAATTCACCTGTGGAGGAAAAAGAAGCAACGGTGGAAAGAGAGTCTAACAATTAAGAGTGAATAATTTTAGGAAAGGCATAAAGAACTACAATGAAAACTGGTACTGAGAAGGGGAAGGAGAGTTTGACTAAAAGATATTCAAGGGAGGAGGAAATAGCCTCCTTGTTGGCCACAGCGCATGGCAGACTCTGGTGAATGTAAATGGTTACCCATTCTCTATATTTACCCCTATCCTGTCTGAAAAGATGCTAATCAGGAAGTGACAGGTTATGGTCAGGAATCCTGAAGGAGAGCCAAGACTCAGAGATACATAGGACATCAGGGGAGTGTAACTGTGTCAAGTTTCGTAGCAGGCTCCTAGCATTTAAATGGAGACTCTGATGCCCTTGGAGGTGGTGGAAGGGGAAGGAAGGGAGGAAGGAAGGAAGGAGGGAGGGAGGGAGGGAGGAAGAAGGGGAGGGGTCCAGGATTGGGCTCCACATTACCAGACCAGAAGAGGAGTAGGAGGATGAGAAGAAGGATGAGGTGGGGCTTCTTACCTATGAGTGGGAAGGAGCAAAGTGAGGAAGAGCAACAAGGGAAAGGAGAACACAGTGGATGAATTCCAGGTTAAGGACTAGGGAAGGCAGGAGACCAGGGAGAATAGGAAAGGAGGAAGAGAAAAAGGAAGGCAGAGCATGAGGTGGGTAGAGAGGAGGATGAACAAAAGGGAGTTGGATGGGGGAGGGAGGAGGAGGGGGATGGAGATGGAGGAGAGGTGGAAAATGGAGAAAGCAGAATAGGGCTGTGAACATTATGGCTGAAAGAGAGAGGAAGGCAACTGGCTATACAGAGACTACTGTGATTGAACAAAGCGCAATGGTAATCAGAACACCACTATAGTACAGAACACCATAACATGCTATTAAACAGCAATGCAACAGTATTAAATGGAATAGTATATGAGGTGAATAAATTAAGGTAATGAACCAAAACTGCAAAGCAAATAGATTGCAAACACAGGTGAAGCAGTAGGCAGAAAAAAATGTAGATCCAAGGGTATCAAGGCTCTTTGGCTCACTGAGGAAATTAGGTTGCTTATTTCCCACTGTGACAAAGCTTGGCAGACTTATAAGAAGAGTGGACTCCCTTCAGACTGGCATGTCTATAGGCAATTCAGAAACAAGTGCAAACATTTCCCTCCATAAAGCCAAACGCCACCATTACAAATCTCTTCAAACTGAACACCTTTGCTACTCTAAGGAATTCTGGAGGCAAGTTAACTACTTAGTAAAAGGGAAGGTTGCTGAAATCCCGAGCTCCATCACTGCCAACGGCTCCACCCTTGCTGACCCCGCATCCTTCGCGGCTGGATTTAATAATTTTTTTACTGATGTACATAAATATACCTTGCTCTTCCATAACTCCTCTTCTCCCCCCCCCAGCCCAGTCTCCCCCAAGCACCCCTGGAGCTCGCCCTGTCTTCCACCTGAAGTTGGTCTCCCTCAAAGAGGTGCAGATGCTACTTTCTAACTTAAAATCAGAGAGCTCTCCTGCCCATGATTCCCTTGAGCCAAAATTCCTTAAACTGGGTGCTCCAGCCCTTGCTTGCCCTGTCTGTGACTTATTCAATCAGTAATTCCTTTCTAGCACTGTCCTGGATAAATGGAAGGTGGCAGTAGTCATTCTGGTGCATAGGAGGGTCCCAATACTATTGTCGAAAACTTTTTGACCCATATCCATCCTCTGTCCGTTGGCTAAAATTCAAGAGCTTATAGTGTATAACCACCTTCAGGACTACCTGGAACATCATAATCTACTTTCCCCCATATCAACATGGCTTCAGAAGGAATTACAGTACACTTATTGCCCTGATAAAAGTGACCACAGACATATTCCAGGCTAATGACCAAGTTGTGCCACAGGTGCCATCTTCGACAACTTCACTAAGGCATTTGACCTGGTAAATCATGGTCTTCTGCTCCATCAGCTTTATGTTCTAGGTCTGGACACCAGTGCTCTGAATTGGGTCAAAATCTATCTGTCCAGCCATTCCCAAAGAGTTAAGTGGGCTGGTTCTGTCTCTGATCTAAGGCCCATAACTCATGGCATTCCGCAGGGTTCCATTTTGGGTTCAATGTTGTTCTCACTTTTTATTAACGACTTACCCAGCTTTTGTGGAGGGGCTTCTGTACACCTCTATGCAGATGATGCTATCATCTATCACTCTCTCCAGATGTTGATCTGATTAACAGAGAACTTGACTCTGACTTTGCTTCTCTTGAGGGCTGGTTCGGCTGCAATCACCTTGTTCTTAATATGAAAAAAACCAAAAGTACTATTTACCCACCCACTCCCCTCCAAGTATACTCTCCCCCCTCCTTCCATAACCTCTCTCAATGGTGATATCCTTGAGTCTGTACATTCCTTTAAATACCTGGGCATCACCTTGGACTCCGCACTCTCCCTTAACACACATGTCTCCAGTGTCGCTAAATTCCTGAACCAGAAACTAGGACTCCTTTATCGTATCCGTCCATTCCTCACCTCTGCATCCTGCCTTAAGATCGCTTTTTCATCCCTTCTTCCTCTCCTAACTTATGGTGCTCCTTTACTGCTCTCAACAAATTCCTCCTTCCTGTTTCTCCTATCCCAGGATTACCATAGGGTGGGAAGGTTTGCCTTGGGGGCTAATGCCTGCTGTTACTACTATGACATCCTCTCCTCACTGGGCTGGTTACCATATGAAGCTGAATTGAGGTATTTCTCCCTGAGTTTCATGTTTAAGCTTGTCCTTAAATTCACTCCTCCTTACCTCAGTGAGATTATATGCCTACAACAAGCCCCATATGCACACTGATCTGCCTCACTCCCCCTTCTTTTAAAACCTAAACTGTGTCTAGTCGTCACCTGAAGGTCTATCGCGTTTGCACTTTGCAGCTGTCACAAACTGGAACTCCCTTCCTCCCTCTGTCCTGTCTTGTGCCTCTCTCTCCCTATGTTCCAATCTAATCTGTTTGCAACTCTCAGCCTCTGTATCTTGCCTTTGCTTCTGCTGATGATGATATATCTCTCTATGCCCTATTTCCTACTCCTACTCCTGACTGACCCTTAACCTCGCCCCATCCCTGCCCTCTGTCCTTATCCTCTTTAACTACCTGCTCATTACCTGCTCCCCCATACACACCATCTTTCCTTTAGCTTTTTAGTTCTGTAACCTTCAGTTTCTATTGTATATGCATTGTAAATATGTTTTTATTGAAGTGTATAACTCATGCCTTGTCATATTGTTCTATATATTCTTATGCTGTATGCTCTATTTTTTTGCGATCTTGTATTGCTCTTCTGTATTATTGCACTGTCTCTGTACAACTTATTTCGCCCCCAGGGTCGACCCTGAAAAAGGGACTGCAATTGTCTCGGCGGACTTACCCGGACACCAAAACTCAAATAAATAAATACTAACATACTAATTGCCAGCAGATTAGGCTTTATGGTCTATTGAGTCTGCTCGAACCTCAGATCCCTAGTTGGGTGCCGAGGCCCTCCCCCTGCCTTGTGTTCCAGAAACCCCTATCATCCATCCCCACCCCCCTGGGCCAGGCCATCAACTGATGCATCCACTTTCTGTGTCTGTCCCACCATCTCTTGAAGCCTTCCACTGTGGATCTCTGAACCAGCTCTCCAGGCAGTGCATTCCAAGGGTCCACCACCCTCTCAGTGAAAAACCTCCTCCTCTTTTCCCCCCTCACCCTTCCACCTTCCAACTTCAAACCATGCCCTCTGGTGATACCTCCCTGCTTTAGTCTAAAGATCCCCTCCATGTTTACCCTATTTATTCCCTTGAGGTACTTGAAGACCTCAATCATGTCCCCCCTGTCTCTCCTCTCCTCCAATGAAAACAGGCAGAGCTCCTCAAGTCTGTCCTCATCCGTCAAATCCCCTAGTCCTCGTATCATCTTAGTTGCCCTCCTCTGTACCCTCTCCAGGAGCTGTATGTCCCTCTTCAAGTGTGGTCTCCAGTACTGTACACAGTACTCAAGGTGTGGTCTAACCAGTCCATTGTACAGTGGCAGAATCACTTCCTGCTCCTAGAGGTGATCCCCTATGATGCATCCCAACATCCTGTTTGCCTCTATAGCCACCTCCTGCACTGCTCAGAGTTATTCATACATGCATCCACCATGACCCCTAGGTCTTTTTCCCTATTGAGGCCTCCAGCCTCCTCCCAGGGTGTACCTGTGTTTAGGGTTCTCTCCAAGATGTAACACTCCAGACTTGGTGATATTGAAATTTAATTTCCATGTGTGAGCCCAGCTTTCCAGGGTGTCCAGGTCCCCTTGCAGGGCCAACCTCCCCTCTTCCCCCTCAACTACTGCTCCCATCTTGGAGTCATCAGTGAAGAGACTCATTTCACACCCTATACCCTCCCTGATGTCCGATATGTATGCATTAAGCAGGATCGGACCCAGGACCAAGCCCTGCGGTACCCCACTACTGACCTCTCTAGGGTTCGAGAGCTCCCCACCAACCACTACTGTCTGGGTGCATCCAGCTAGCCAGTTTTCAATCCATCTGACCATCAAAGGGCCTACTCACAACCCCATCAGTTTCCCCACCAGACCATTGTGGGGGACAGAGTCAAATGCCTTGCTGAAGTCCATTAATAATACATCCACAGGCTTTCCCCTGTCCAGTTCTGATGTTACCCGTTCTTAGAACTCCACAAGATTGGTTTGACATGATCTACCTGGCACAAACCCATGTTGCCAACTATCCAGACCTTCCACCTTCTCCAAGTACACCCCCAATCGTTCCTTTAGTATACTCTCCATTAATTTTCCCACCATCGAGGTCAAACTGATGGGTCTATAGTTACCTGATACTTCCCTCGACCCCCCTTTATGGATTGGCACCACATGTGCCTCTTGCTAATCCCTAGGTACCCTCCCTGTCTCAAGCGACCTGTTGAACAGCTCCGCCAGGGGTGCAGCCAGTATGTCCGCCAATTCTCATAATACTCTCGGATGAATGCCATCCGGCCCAGGAGATTTGTTTTTCTTTAGGGCCTTGAGGGCTACCCACACCCTTTTGGTGGAGATAGCATCATCTGTCCCCTCCACCTTACTGGCATTTTTATCCTTATCCTGATGTGACACCCCCGGGTACCTCTCCCTCCCTCTTGCTCCATTTCTGTTGCTCCCCTGATCCCACTCACTGCCGCTTCTATCCCCATCATGCCTTGCTTTGTAGATATCCCATCTCCCTCCCTAGTGAGCACAGAGGCGAAGTACTCATTTAATACCTCTGCCTGGTCCCTCTCCTCTCCCACCCACCCTCCTTCTGATCTCAATCTGCTGAGATGGCCCTTAGTTTTTCTCTGCTCCCCAATGTACCAGAAGAACCCCTTTTCCCCTCCATGTATCCGCTGTGCCAGCTGCTGCTCTTTACTGGACTTTGCCCCCCTCACCATCCGGGTGACTTTTCTAGATGCAAGATGGTGCATTTCCTTATCCCTATCCCCTCTTGTTGTTTTATATTTTTTGTAGGCCGCCTTCTTTTCTCTGACCACTACCTGAATCTCACTGGCCCACCAGCATGGTTTATGTGACCTTGCTCCCTTGCATTTCACCTTAGCGCTGGTCCTGACTGCCTCATGAAGTCCCTGTTTTATGACCTCCCATCTCTTTTCCACATTTGTTGTTGATGTAATCCCCTTCAAGTGATCCTTGAGAATATTTCCCATGCCCACAAAGTCTGCCCCCCTGAAGTCCACTGCCAGTGTACTAGATCTCACCCCCCCTTCCCCCATGCTTATTTGAAACCAGACAGTATTCTAGTCACTCCCAGTCAGGGGATCCTCTACAACCAGGTCCCTTACCAGATCCCCATCTGCCAGAACCACATCCAGGACATGCCCCTCCCTTGTGGGCTCCATCACATGCTGTGTTAAGAACACATCCTGGAAGCCATCCAGCAGCCTCTGCTCCTGGTCACCTTAGAGGACATGGTTCCCCAGTTTGTACCTGGCATATTAAGGTCCCCATCAACACCACTCCTTCCCTTTTGGTCCACACTGGGCAATGATGTTGTCCAGCAAACCATCCTCCAGAACATCACCCACCCCAGGGGGCCTATATACTACACCCAGCTTGACCTTACCTCCTGCTGGGGTTCGTAAGGTGACCCATAAGGCCTCCACGTTTCCCTCTGCCTCTTCTACCCTAGCAATTTCTATGTCATCTCTAATGAACATAGCCACTCCACCCCCTCTGCCCTCCTTTCTATCCTTCCTAAGCATAGTGTACCCCTGACTGTCCCAGCCATGGTTTTTGTTGGCCCGCGTTTCCGTGACCGCCGCCACATCCACCCCCCCCCGAACAGCATGGCCTGGCTGGAACTCTGGCAACTTGTTTCCCAAGCTCCTGGCATTTACTAACACCACCCCCAACCCTTATCCCTGATCCTCTTTGTCAAACCCCACCCAGGTTCCTTATACTTCCATCCTCCTCTGCTCCTCCTGAAACCTCCACCCCAGTCTGTTTCCTCCCCTGCTGGGTTTGAAGGCTACTCCTCTCATCTGAAGGAGAGGGCATCTGGTCAGCCCTCCCTTATCCCCCCATAAGTTTAAACCCCACCTTCTTGAATGTAGTCAGCCACCCCTGTTTATGACTTCCTTCCCTAACGGGGCAAGATGAAGCCTGACCTTGGCATACAGTCCTTATCCTCCCAAACTCCTTTCCAGTTCCCTAACACCCCAACCCACTCTTCCACACCACTTCCTGAGCCAGTCATTAACCTCTGTGATCTTCATTTTTTCTCAACTGAGGCCTTTGGTCTCAGTAATATTCCGAAAGGAAATGTTGCATCCATTATCCTGACAGACTCTGGCAAGTTCTTGAACCTTGCTTGATTTCAAAACGCTATTTCCTCTAGATCGTTAGTTCTCAAATGCACCAGGAAACCGGTTCTCCACAGTTCCTAACCAGTTCATACACCATGAACTTTGCTCTGTACACTGTCAGCCCAGAGATGCTCACTACCTTCACCTGGCTATGGCATCCACCCCCTGTCCCTCCCACTGGATACCCCTAATCACTCGAGTCTCCCAATAACAGAACCTTAACACCACCATCATCCATATGGTTACCCACTATGCACTCAACCCCCATCCCCTTTATTTGTGATCTCAATTCCATGGGAGTCTTCCTGCCTTATTAGAGACCCTTGTCACCCTCCCTTTCTGCCTCCTTGTTATTTTGCCACTTAACTCAGACCCCGAATAAATGTCCCTTTAACCTCTCTTATCCGAACCATTTATCCTGGCCATGATGGTTTCCCCTTCCCCGCACTGCCATCCTCCCCCCTTGTAATAGTACCCCTACCTCCAGAGGCCCTCTGTGGGTCCCCTTTACCTAGGGCCCCATCCTTGGTACAGACCCCCTGCTGAAGGGGAGCCCCTCCCCTGCCTCCTTATCTCCCAGTTTCTCTCCAGTCATGCTCTCCTCCCTCATGTCTGCAATATGTTGCATCTCCCCCATCTGCTTAACATTTAAGTTTCCCCTTCTCCCTCTGGGACTATTTCTATCCTTTCCATTGCCGGTCTGCGATGCCCTATGGGTATCTGACTCCCTTCCCCCACCGGCCTCTGTATCAGTTTCCTCATTTCCACCAACCCCTTCCTCTCCCTCTAGGTTGCTTAGTAGCTCGAATTTATTGTAACACTCTATGCCAGCCTCCATCAAGTAACCCGAGTTTCCCCCGACTGCCCCTCCAAACTGCCCCTCTTCCTCCCCTCTTGCTCTGTTCTCCTTAGGAGCTCCCTTCCCACAGTCTGCTCTTTTAGGTTTCCCCTCAACAGCCCCTCCCTTCTCAATGTCTGCTCTTCTACGCTTCCCCAGAACAGCCCCTCCTGACTCTTCTCCCTCCACTCTCTTTATATTCGGAATTTTTACCCCATATGTTTTCCCGTTAGTGTCAACATCCCTATCTAAGGGTCCTCTGTCCCTAATATCCCCCCTCCTGCTTGCTGTAACATAACGTTCTGTAATTTCTGAGCATTGCCCCAGCCTCCCCTCAGCCCCACCCTTCTGCTGCCCATATCCACACCCCTTATCCTTGGACAACCCCCCAACTCCCCCAGCTTACTCCTTAAGCAATATACTTCACTCCTGATACAAGATAGCTGTCTACAGAGTGGGCTGCCTCCCTCTCTCCAGGTCCAATTGAGAATTATTGCCATCCCGCAGCCTGTGCAGCCTACAACCCTTCCAAAGATGCCTGCCATGGTGGAATATGGACACCCTGTTTGTCCCTCTCTGTTTATAATGGCACACACCCCTTTTCTCAGTCCCTTCCCCCTGGAATACAGTCTCTCTCTATATACTGACTGCAGTTATTTACAAACCCAATTTCAACCCCGACAATAAAGTTCCCAAGTCTCACAAACACATACAGTCCAGTGTGTGTTCAGTCCCACTAACAGTGTGTGTATGCAGACATTAGGTACCGTATGATGTCACAGGCCCTCCAGTTCCTGTTGCTTCAAATTTCAGTCACAAAACAGAAATGCACAGCCCTTCAATCCCAACCCCCAGTGGCTTTTCAGTATTTAAGAAAGCCTACAAAACAGGGTGGGTGGGAAGGCTCTACCACCACCAGGCAAACATCACATTTAAATTTCACTCTAATTATCACTGCCAAACAAGTGTTCCCAAGCCCCAATAGCTACAATATCACAGCCCAAGTAACAGTTCTAACTCAAAGTAGTAATTTTTAACACACAGAACTAATTTCAAGTACAAAACTATTCAAATATTTCAGTTAAAACAGAAGATAAAATCAAACTTCTGTCCTGAACAGCCTCCTGCTTCTGTTCCCAAGTGGACAAATAGGTTACAACATAAAACAGCACATTTCATGTAGTAGTTGAGCAACAAGGACAAGGTTCAACAGCAGCAGACAACAGTTCAGTAAAACTGGTAAAAAGTGACACAGCTGTAAAGAACCTGTGATGAGCACAGAGAGACAAATGGCAAGCTGGGGTACGCCAAGTCTTGGGAACTGTGGCAGGAGGAACTAAGCAGAGGGAGCCTAAGAGTAACACACCATAATGGAATGTACAGCCACACTGTAGCAGGGTAGTCTAGTAGTGTGTACTGTATCACAAGAAAGTGGAGCACTCACTAGCTGTTTCAGCAAAACACTCCAGGCTCTTGAAGTTTGATTAATACATTTTATTGACACATAAAATAAAAAATCAGACAGTTCCTGCCTGATACATTTCAGAACTCCAGTTCCTTTATCAAAGTGTGGGATATCGGTAAAGGATGCATGCTTATATAGTCAAATACCTGTGACGTCATCAAAACGTAATTTAAAGAGGGAGTCCAACCAAAATTCCTAGCATCAATAAATTCAGAATTTGGATCAGCATAGCCCCAATCAGCCTCATGCCAAAAATGAGATCTCTGAGTTACTTTGTTTAAATGTTACAAGTCATTTTGTAACCCTAAATGTAATTCCTGTTCCAAAAAGCCAGTTTTAGTAAAGAACTACTGATGATGTCACAACCAGAACTCACAGCCTAGTCCTTCTTGATACCATGTAAGACTTATTTCTCCTACATTACATTAAAAGCCAAGTGGGGAGACACTGGAAAGGAGCAGAGAAATCCTAGCCCCCCCCACCCAAAATATCAGGGTACTAAGTGAAGTAGACACCAACATAGAGATGTCAATAGGGAGAAGCACAGGCATAAATGGAGAAAGTGACAAATGCAATAAGGACAGGGATGGGGCAAAAAGGGGTAAGGCCATCAAGAAATGGAGGGTAATGAGTACCAATGCCTGTAGTCTGGGCAACAAGCTCCCTGAACTGGTGGCCTTGATGGAAGAGGGATGTCTGGATATTGTAGCAGTCACAGAAACATGGTACACAGAGAACCATGACTGGGATGTTAACATACCAGGGTACACAACCTACAGGAGAGACAGGGAGGGCAGAAGAGGGGGAGTAGCTCTCTATGTAAGGGAAGGGATAAAAGCAACTGAACAAAAGAGTAAACAGGGAGGAGAGGAGGCACTGTGTCACCTTAGAGACTGGAAATGGCACTACAATCCGCACAGGGGTTGTATATAGACCTCCATGTCAGGGGGAGGGAATGGACAAGGATATGATAGAATGCATACTTAGGATGGCAGAGAAAGGGGAGATACTATTGATGGGGACCCAATACGCCAGATGTTAACTGAGCACCTTTGGTGGCAGCCACATCCAAAAGCAGGGCCATTCTTGATGCCCTTCAGGTGGCATGCCTTAAACAGCTAGTTTTGGAACCCACTCATGAGGGAGCAATCTTAGACCTCATACTCTCAAATGGGGACAGTGAGAGGATCTCAGATCTAGAAGTGGGTAGCCATTTGGGAACAAGTGACAACCAAACAGTGTGTTTCACGATAAACTCTACTACAGAGTCAAGCCATACAAAAGTGAGGGTTCTGGACTTCAGGAGGGCTGACTTTGGCAATATGGGAGAGTGCCTTAGAAAAGCACTAGCAAACAGAATAGAAGGAGGGATGGAGCAACAATGGGCAAATATCAAAACTGCCATCACAGAGGCAACAAGCCTTTGTATGAAGCAAATAAACAAATCAAAATGAAGGAAAAAGCCACTATGGTTCTCAAAAGAGGTGGCGGTGAAGGTTAGGGAGAAAAAGATAGCATTTAGGAAGTATAAGAAAACACAGAAGGAGCAGGACAGAGAACTGTACCAGTTAAGGCAGAAGGAAGTGGGGAAGGTAGTCAGAATAGCAAAGGCACAAACTGAGGAAAAGATAGCTAACTCGGTTAAGAAGGGGGATAAAACCTTTTATAGGTATATCAGGGAGCATAGAAAGACAAAGGGGGGATAGTGAGGCTGAATAGAATGGATGGTGGGTGGGCAGAGAGTGACAGTGAAAAGCGGGATACTGAATGAATACTTCTGTTCAGTATTCACAAAAGAGGAAGTGGAGGAGGTGCCTAATCCAATTAACAGAAGCACTCTGGAGAGGGGGTTGATCCCAGTCCTTTCACAGAAGAAAGGGTTCTGAAAGAACTCCTAAAACTGAAGGTGGACAAAGCAATGGGGCCAGATGGAATTCACCCCAGAATTCTAAAAGAATTAAGCAGAGAACTAGTGATACCACTGACTACGCTTTTTAACAAATCATGGGAGGATGGTGTGGTACCTGAGGACTGGAAGAAGATGGATGTGATTCCCCTTCACAAAAGTGGGACCAAGACAGAGGCAGAAAACTACAGACCTGTCAGTTTGACCTCTGTGGTAGGGGAAAGTGATGGAATCACTTTTGAAGGAAAGAATAGTTGAGTACCTAGAGGCCAGTGGGGCACAGGACCCAAGGCAGCATGGGTTCACAGCAGGAAGGTCATGTCAGACGAATCTAATTGATTTCTTTGACTGGGTGACCAAAGTAGTAAACCAGGGAGGGGCTGCGGACATGGCCTACCTAGACTTTAGCAAGGCATTTGACACAGTCCCACACAAAAGATTAGTAGTCAAATTAACTAGCCTGGGAGTGGGTCCCAAGGTGGTAGCCTGGGTAAAACATTGGCTGAACAACAGGACACAGAAGGTAATTGTAAATGGAGTCCACTCTGAAGAAAGAGGGGTTACTAGTAGGGTACGCGGGTTCAGTACTGGGTCCAGTCCTTTTTAATGTCTTTATAAGTGACATTGCAGAGGGACTGAAGGAAAAGTATGCCTCTTATGGATGACACAAAGATCTCCAACAGGGTTGATACACAAGGAGGCATGGAAAGGATGAGAAGGGACTTGGCAAGGTTGGAGGAATGGTCAGAAGTATGGCAGCTTGGATTCAATGCAAAGAAGTGCAAAGTAATGCACCTGGGAAACAAAAACCCAGGGGAAGATTACACAATGGGGGGGGTAGTAACAACAACAAAAATGGAAAGAGACCTAGGGATAATCATATCAGATGACCTGAAGGTTGGCAAGCAATGCGAGAAGGCAGTAGGGAGGGCTGGGGGGATACTGGGATGTATAGGGAGAGGTATCACCAGCAGAAAACAAGGAAGTTGTTATCCCCCTGTACAGACAGTTGGTGAGACCCCATCTGGAGTACTGCGTCCAGTTCTGGAGACCCCATCTCCGCAAGGACATAGACAGGATGGAGGTAGTTCAGAGGAAGGCAACTAAAATGGTGCAGGGTCTGCAAGAGAAGCCATACGAGGAGAGACTAAAGGAGCTTAATATACATTCCCTTGAGGAAAGGAGGGAGAGGGGGGACATGATAGAAATGTTTAAGTACCTCAGTGGAATCAACAAAGTCCAAGAGGGTAGCATCTTTCAGAAAAAGAGATGTGCAAGAACAAGGGGACACAATTTGAAGATAGAGGGGGGACAGCTCAGGGGCAATGTGAGGAAATATTTTTTCACAGAGAGGGTGGTGGATGCATGGAACAGCCTTCCTGAGGAGGTTGTGGGGTCTAAAACTGTGGGAGAATTCAAGAATGCATGGGACAGACATAAGGCAATTTTTGTGGGGGGTAGGAAGAAATAGGCTGTTGGTTAAATAGGATCTGCATCTTATCCTCTAGGTAGGGAAATGGGCAGACTAGGTGGGCCAAGCTGTCCTTATCTGCCGTCAAAGTCTATGTTTCTTAAAACTACAGTTGTAGTAAACATCTGAAAAAGAAAAGCAGACACTGGGTGAGTCAGGGCATGTACTTCCATAATATGTAGATGCAAGGTACAGAATTTTAGAATGTGATGGGTTGGGGTTGGAATACAGCAACAAACATGGCTTTAGAATGACAAAAAATGTGTGCAATTTTTAGAATGCTGCAGGGATAAGATTTCAAAATGCCACCAGATTGCAACTGTAGAATGCAGCAATGGCACAACCGCAGAAAGTAGCTGGGACACACAGTTTTGGAAAGTGACAAGGATGCGGCGTGGTCATATAGTTTTAGAATGTGGCAGAGATACAAATTTTGAAATGCTGGAGACACATAGTTGTGGAAAGTGGCAGGGAGATGTAATTTCGTAATGTGTCTTGGATGCATTAATTTGGCATGTGATGGTGATACACAATTTCAAAACGTGGTTGATATGCTTGATTTCAGATTGATGTGACAACATAGACGATTGAGTATGAGCAAGCATACACAACAAGGCAGTTGTGATCGAGAGGTTTCTGTGGTAACCAGAAACCTCGAGAGCGTAGCTCGAGAGGTCTGTTACCACGGAAATCTCGAGATCTAACAACTGTCTTGTTTGTGTATGCTTGCTTATACACAATATTTTATAGTGTATGGGCAAGCATAATCAGCGCTCCGTGATCCCCCAAACAAGTCTACCTCTTAAAATAAGGCTTACTGGAGTGTAGTAGGGCCGACTTCCACATCGCTGGTCGCTCAATTGCACATGCGTAAATGCGTTCGATCTTGTTGTGTTGCACCGGTCATGTACTCAGTGCAGCACAACAAGATAGTGATGCACTGAGGCAAGCACAACAACGCTGTTGGGAGCATGGATTTCCATGCTCAACTGCATTCTACCATACACTATATTCAATTTCAGAATGTGGTGTGGACACAGAATCTCAGAATGTGGCACTGATGCAGTTTCAGAATGTAGTCACGTGTAATTTCAGAATGAGACAGAGATGCATAATTTTAGGCCTGGAGAGTTTTGCTGAAACAGGTGGTGAGTGCGTGACTTTCTTGTGATACTTACTACCAACTGGTCTTGAAGCACCACAATCCCAGTGCGACCCTTCATTGTGACTGAGTAGTCGAGTAGTGTCCAGATTTGCAGTGAGGTAGGAATCAGGTGGAACATGAGAGGAACAGAGTGGGAGGCCCATGGATGACCTCAGGCTGACTCCAGGCAGACTCCTCAAGATAAATGCTGCAGTGTGTCTCTGCCAATCAGTTTTAGATACTGGTAGTGCAGTGACTGTATACAGACAAACACTGCGCCAAACTACAACAATAAGTCTAATACTGGTACTGTAGGAACTGTATGCAGACAGACTCTGCAGTCAGTATGTAATAGAGTTTGGTACTGGCATTGCAGGGACTATATACAAACAAACACTGCAGCCAATATATAACAATAAGTTTAAAACTGGTAGTGCAGAGACTGTATAAAGAGAAACACTGTAGCCAATATATAAAAACAAGTTTGATAATGGTAGTGTGACAGGGCTGAATAAGGCCCTATCCCATTTGTTATGCAGAAAGAGTTAAACACAAGGATCTGTTCTATCCTCTCCTTTTCTGTCTCTTGTCTGTCTGGTTGAGCAACCAAATGTTCTCATGAGACCAAGGAACTGATCACCCTGACGGTCTTGCAATTCTCCACCTCTTGCTCTCTCTCTGCCTTCACTTGCTGTTTCTCTCTTTTCTTCCCCTTGCATATCTGCGGTTATAAAATATATCTGAATCTTTATGTGAAACTGGGATCCCTTAGTTTGAAAATGTATACAGTAATACTGCTGAAATGATTGCAAAAAGCTATTTGGAATTTAGGGGGTTAACGTAAGATGCAGTTTGAACTCCTCTAGCTTGTTTGCAAACTCTTTTGCAGAGCTGTCAGTAGGAGGCCAGCTTGTGCCACTGTTCTATTAGCAAGACTGCTCTGCAAAGAAACTGACAAGAACTCTGATACATTTTTTTGTGAGAAACAGGATGTCCCCTTAACGAGCTCAGGATGAAGAAGTTAATTGTCAGGCAAAGAAAAGACTTGTTATAAAAAAAGCAGCAATATTTTTGCTAAAGTGACTTCTTGGAAACTGAAAAGAAACCCTCAGATGAAGGACTTTTGTTTTTTCTGTTTGTACTGCCTTTGTATATCGCTATTCTGAACCTTTTTTATTTTTTATTTTGCTTTTATTGATAATAATAAAACGCTACTTGCAAATTTTATAACTGCTCCTGGTCTTCCTATACCTCCTGACCTGTGCCTCGATGACAGTTAGGTCATAGACTGCATATACAGTGAAGCACTATAGTCAATAAACGCCAATGAGTTTGGCACTGGTAGTGCAGGGACTATATACAGACAAACATCGTAAATGGTATATGTCAGTGAGTTTGGTATTGGTAGTGCAGAGACTATACTGAGAAACACTGCTGCCAACAGAGAAACATGGAAACAATGACACTCAGCAGAAAGAGACCGATGGTCCATCAAGTCTGTCTTTACTATGCTACCTTACTAAACCAACTTATCGTTCTGCTGGATTGTTTCCCACTTCCCCCCTCCACCACCCCTCAGTCCCCTGATACCCCCCCCAGACTATTAATCCTCTTGCTGTGTCTCAGTCATATTTAAACCCATTTAGGGTACCTGCCACCACCACTTCCACTGGAAGTCTATTCTATGGTTCCACCACCCTCTTCATGAAGTAGAACTTCATCACAGCTCTTCTGAATTTGCCCCCACCAACCTCCAATCATGCCCCATTGAGACTGTGTCCTTGTTTCAGACAAGCAGGTCCCCACGATTGACCCTGCTTGTACCCCTCAGAAACGTACAAGTTTCTATCATGTCCACCTCCGTGCCACATCTCCAGCGAGTACATATTTGCGGCCACCAGCCATTCCTTATCAGATCTGCCTTGCTTGCATCTAGGTAACCCTTCTTTGCATTTTCTCCAGTCTGCCTACGTCCTTTGACAGATGAGGACACCAGAACTGAGCACAGTTTTCTAGCTGAGTTCTCACCAGAGAGCTGTACAGGAGCAATATCACTTTGCTTGTCCTACTTTCAAAACCCCTCCTGATACACCCCAGCATCCCCTACACCTTACTGTATGCTTTGTTACTTTGGTTAGTTTGCTTGAGGGAGTCACTGTAAGTTATAGGGGGGAGGTCTTAAGTTGGTAGGAGGGAGTTCAGGAGGGAGACCAGGAGGGGGGGATTCTGGAGGGAGACCAGGAGGCATCTCTTCACAGAGAAGGTGGTGGCAGGTGCAACGGGCTCCCTGAGGAAGTGGTATCACTTGAAACAGTGGATGGCTTCCAGAAGGTTTGACTGGGATAAAGGGGAAAGTCAAGGTCAAAAAAGGGCATAACCAAAAATGGGGGATATCATTTGGGGAGGAGGGTGGAGTATTAGTTGGCACTGGGGACTCTGCAATACAAGCAGACTCGATGGACTGCCAGGTCTTATTCTGCTGTCACTTTCATATGTTTATACTGATGATGACCCCAGATCCCTCTCCTCTGTTGTCATGACCAGCCTTATCACTCCCATCCATAGAATTCGAAACATAGAAACACAGAAACATAGAATTTGACAGCAGATAAGGACTGCTTGGTCCATCTAGTCTGCCCAATTTTCCCTACCTACTGTAGCACCGCAGACCCTACTTGATCTCTGGCTCTGACACCCCTTCCCCCATGCCTTACCACTAAGGTTCCTTTATACCTATCCCATGCCTGCCTGAACCCCCGCTACAGTTTTTGCCCCTATCCAGTATTCTGTGTGTTGGTTTCATTCCCTAAGCACATCACCTTGCACTTCTGGGTGTTAATTCTAAACTGTTAGATCTTAGACCACCTCACCAGCTTATCCAGGTCTTTCTGGAGTTCCCTCAGCCCTTCCTCACTATCTACCCTGCCACATAGCTTTGTGTCATCAACAAAGAGATACTTTCACCTACAGTATGTCATTGATGAATATAAACTAATGAGCTTAATACTGATAGTGGAGGTGTTGTATGCAGATGATTACTGCAGCCAATACATACCAGTGAGTTTGATAACAGATAGTGCAGGGACTGTATGCAGAGAAGCACTGCAGCCAATACATACCAATGAGTTTGATAACATAGTGCAGGGACTGTATGCAGAGAAACACTGCAACCAATACATACCAATGAGTTTGATAACAGATAATGCAGGGACTATATGCAGAGAATTACTGCAGCCAATACATACCAATGAGTTTGATAACATAGTGCAGGGACTGTATGCAGAGAAACACTGCAACCAATATATACCAGTGAGTTTGATAACAGATAATGCAGGGACTGTATGCAGAGAATTACTGCAGCCAATACATACCAATGAGTTTGATACTGGTATTACAGAGACTGTATGCAGAGAAACACTGCAGCCAATATATACCAATGAGTTTGATACTAGTAAGGCAGTGCAAGGACTATATGCAGAAAAACACTGCAGCAAATATTTAACAATGTTTGATACTGGCAGTGTAGGAACTGTATACAAGCACTGCAGCCAATATACACCTCTGAGTCTGACACCAGTAGTGCAGGAACTGTATACAGGGAAACACTACAGCCAATAACATACAGAATAATACATGAGTGGGTGGGTGGGTGTAAGCAGAACTTTACACACACTCGAGGTGTGGGATGCTAGATAGATAGATAGATAGATAGATAGATAGATAGATAGATAGATAGATAGATACTTTATTTATAAAGCGCCCCTTTCCAGGGACTCAGAGAGCTGTACGTAAACCCTGAGAGCAAAGCTCAAGGGGTTTATAAAAGCATCCTACACTGAGGGTGTGTGTAAACTTCTTGTTTAAATGCATCCACCCATGTCTTGTGTTTTTTTTTTTTTATTTAGTATGCCTCATTCTCCCCTAGGCCAGCCCACATTGGCCCAACCTCTACCATCAGCCCCATCATCCATCCCCCAGGATTTACCTTCCCAGTGTTCTTCCCTAGCTTGCGCCCCAAGGCGGACCTTTGGGGGAGCCCCGGGTTTTCCCCCTCCCTGAGGCTCAGTGTCCCGGAAGCACCACAGGGTGACTGTGCAAGACCTGCAGGGTGAGGCAAGTGGCATACTACGTGGCCCCATTTTCTGTTTTTCTGTACGGGAGATGTGGTGTGCAATGGTGCCAAAGGCAACTCATCGACATCTGCCCCACCTCCACCCACTCTAGCAAGCTCCGGTGATCAGGTCCCCAGTTTCCACTAGGGGTCCTTTGCAAGCCGGCAGCTAACCCCCAGAGGTGCAGTCAGACAGGTCCCCCCTCCCTTGCCAACCCTCTAACTCCCAGATGTGTTCCCCAGCCTGGGTAATCGGCATCATGAGCAGAAGTGCTTCCGCTGTGCCGGCAGGCTAGTCATGTCTTGTTTTTTTATAAGTACTGATGAGCATTTTCAATAAATGTGTGGGTAATCAAACAGCGCAAGCTTGATTGACAGGGAGCAATTACAACCACCCAGTTATAGCACATAATTACAACTGGGCGGCTGTAACACATTTTTAGCAACCCATTATCCGAGCATTAAAAATACTCACCCATAATTATAATAGGTTTGATGCAGGTAGTGCAGGGATTGTATACAGAAAAACACTACAGTCAATATACAAAAATGAGTTTAATGCAGGTAGTTCAAGGATTGTATATGCAGAAACACTGTAGCCAATATGGGAGCTCCATACTGGAAGTGCAGGGAATGTATGTAGACAAACACTTCTACCAATATATATGCAAGGTTACTTTTCGCAGTACAGCCAGCCTTAACCTCGTACTCCCTTTATGATACAGTTCAGTCAAACATATAGTCTGCACTGTGTTTTAAAGTCTTAGGAGAATAACCGTTCAGACTCTTGGATGCTGGTAATCATCAACAGTTTTATTTTTGATGTTCTTTGCAGTGAAAAACCCAGGAAGTTACCCTTTTCCTGTGACCTAGGTTAAAGGCTCCTCTGATGTGCACTACTCCCCCATGTGGATCTTTTGAATAATTACTTCTCTGCTACATCTGCCCCCTATTTTGGGTGAAGGCAAACATGCCGTCCATACGTTTTAACAAGAAAACATTGCTTTCAGTGATCAATGACTATCCAATATACTACAAAGCCATTGTTTGTTAGTTGTAAATCTCTTTATTTGAACAGTTGATCCATCCCTTGTTCATCTTTAGATGAACCTTATTCCATAGTTTGTGCCCCCTTGCTAACTCTTGCATATATATTCCGCCATAGTAACTTTGAGTGGGACTTGTAACCGATGTAAAAAAGTCTGTTTGGCAGACAATGCTCCATTAATGGAGTCCTTCTTGGTGGTTTAGGTGACTGGGTCTCATGTAAAGTATTAAACAATTGGAATGGCACTTCATGCTGCTGCAGTACTTGATCCATATCTGCATGCAGTGAATAAGATGAGGTTGGGCTGAGTTCCACTTGCTAATGGTGTTCATTTGGGCACAGGTCAGAGACAGTGCTGTTACTCTGCAGTGATACAGTGGTACCTCCATCAAATGCAGCATCAACTGTCATTTCCTGGGTGTTTTACTTGTTGTCTATTACCATGTCTGTAGGTGATTAAGAAGATTGTGTTCCAGAGCATTCAGGACTATCAGATCTGGTTGGTTGACCAGTATCATCATTGCAATGGGTCATTACTGTTACATTTCTAAATACAGGTACATCATCAGCTAACTCACTGTCAGACGCATCACTGTCTGCTGCCTCAGTCATGGGTAGAGGGATACTTTCTGGTACCTTTTCTGCTTTATGCTGTTCTACTGGGAAGAACATGGATTGAGGTACAGCTTACTCATTTTGGCCATTTTCAGTACTGACAACATATAATGGAATAGCGGGCTATTTCTTAAAGAGCCACTGACGCCTTGAGAAGAACTTTGGAAAACATAATATTTGAACACAAAACAACTTACATTTCTCATTAGATCTGTATTTCTTATCCACATTATTTATTACTGAGGTCACATGCATGACAACAGGAGAGCTGTTCCTGGAGGGTTCATCAGCTCCCTTATACTTCTTCCCAACCTGGGGCCAGATATTCAAAGTTTTGCACCTGGCACAAATCTGTTGCACTGGAATAGCGCCAGATTTGCACCAGGCTGCAATATTCAAAAGCCCTATTAGCACTGGTGCTGTGTAATAGCGTTGACACTAAAAGTTAATGTATTCAGGGGTGGTAATTAGGGCGCACTGGAATATTCAAAAGATTAGCACCACACTACAGGTGTTTGCGCCACCTGTAGCACCACGTTAAGTACCGCCTGCAAAAAGCATGCAGCAGTGTGGCATTGTCACTTCATGTCATTTGAAGTGTAACTTCGAATTACTTCCAGGTGTACCCCAGTAGTCTAGTGGCCTCCCCACCCCCCATCACAATCCCCAACCCCCGTATACGTGAATATTCATTATTTTCTCTGGTAATCTAGTGGTCCCCCACAGCCCACCCACATCATGATCCCTGACCAACGATGTTTGAATTTTAACTATTTTCCTGGTAGTTCTACTGCCCCTCATCATGATCCCTCAATTCACATATGTTTGATTTTAATTATTTTCCTGGTAGTCCAGTGGTCCTCCCATCTCACTTCATCATGATCCCCGACCCACATATGTTTGAATTTTAATTATTTTCCTAGTAGTCCAGTGAGCCTCTTCTCACTCCAGCAGTAAGCGATTCCCCCATCTCTCAATTATCTCCTGAGCCGTGATCATTCAACCTGCATTCACCTTCAGCAGTCACTGGACCCAGTGATGACTGAGCATGTGCTCAGAGCAAGCAGTGGCGACGCCCACACCACTTACTCTGGCACATGCCCATTCATCACTGAGTCAGTGGCTGGGCTGCAGAGGTGAGTGGTGGGCTGAGTCAGTCACCGCCCTGTTCGGGATGGTTGAGGGAGTGGGGTTAGCACTGCTGGTGGGGGCTCACTGGACTACCAGGGAAAATAATTATTTATCACACTTATAGGGGTTGGGGATCATGATGGGGGGGTGAGGGTACCACTAGACTACCAGGGAAAATAATTAGAATTCAAACATATATGGGTTAGGGATCATGATGGGAGGTGGGAGACTACTAGACTACGAGGGATAATAATGAATATTCAGACATACGGGGGTCAGGGATTGTGATGGGGGGTGGTGAACCACTACACTACCAGGGGAAAATAATGAATATTCAAACATATGGGGGTCGGGGATTGTGATGGGGGGTTGGGGGACCACTAGACTACCAGGGTAATTATTAGAATGCTAATACTCGTTTTTATGCACAGTATTAGTGTTACAGTCTCTTTGGAGGTATTTGTTTTATCTTATCCTTTTAAACATTAACATTCAATTATATGCCAAGAAACTTTGATTTTTTGAGAAATATGTATCTAGCAGGAAATGACAGTCATGTTCATTTATGTACACTGTACCAGAAATGTACACTTCCTGCTATTCAATAAAGAGAGGTTTATAAAACAAAAACAGAATTCTAGTACTATGGGCGTCCTATGTGTGAGGCTGTGTCCCACCGCCTGTGGCATACCCCTGAACTGTCCCATGTTTAGGGGCTGTCCCTCAGAAGTTTACCCTGACCCTCATAAACTATATGTTTTTGTGACTGAACAGTGGGGACTGTAAGCTTCAAATACTGTCAAACTATAAAGTTACAGGCCTGTTGTTCTTCAAAACATGCATCTTACACTATTCCCCTCATTCTTTCAGGTGTCTGGGTGGATATTACCAATGTCTAGGATGTGTCCCTGAGTTTGGTCCATAGTCCCTGATTTATTTAAACCTCATCCCTGATTTACGAGGCAAGAGGTTGAGAGGTATGTCCTTGGATGCAATGTCCCTCACTGCCCCTCAGTCAGCACGTCTTTGTCCCTCATTGCAGAGCTGCATGGGCTAGTGCTATGCACTGAATGTGCCTGCAAACACCCGGTGCCTGCAGTATCCAGCCTGTATGTTCATTCCAACCAACAGGGGGTTGATGTGAGCACACTCTGGCCTGCAGCATCCAGCCTGTACTTCCATTCCAACCAACAGGGGTTGATGTGAGCACACTCTGGCCTGCAGCTTCCAGCCTGTACTTCCATTCCGACCAACAGGGGTTGCTGTGAACTCCTTGCAATAGCGCCGGGCAAAGTACATGGGAGTGCATGCAAAGCAGGCTGTAATGAGATGCAAATGTGACTGTTTGCCCATGGATTGCCTGAGTAGACTCATTTGCATAGGATCTTTGACTATAGCAAACTTTGGCCCCAGGGTAACCTGTTTGCACTGGGCTAATGTGTTAGCACTGTGCAATCGGGTTAGCCCCAGGCAATCCTCTCAAATGCATGGCATAGTTTTGCACTGTATGGCCTGCATTGTTGTTTGCAGTTGTTGTGCACCACTTCATTGCTTTCACACACATTGTCCACCAGCTTCATGCCTTACTTCACCTCTGTGTCCACTGAGCTGCTGTTGCATTTTGCACTTCCCTGTCACTATATTCAGAGCTGTCTTATTTCCAGGGCTATTTTAGCACTGCACTCCCAGCCCTGTTTGCACTGCTTCCTTTGCACATTATATTCAGCAGGTTTAGCCCCGGGGCTATTCCTTTGAATATAGCTTGCTTCTGGTTCAGGGCTAATTTAGCATGCTGTGCAGTGCTAATTTAGCCCTGGGGCTAAGTTTTGAATATCTAGCCACTGATGTCATAATACTTTGCTTGTGACATCACAGTTATTCCCATAGCAGCAGACTGTGATATCACAACACAGTGTTATAATTTCAAGTAGGGAATAAGCTATAGAGGCAGATGAACTCTGAGGGATAAAGATCTTGTTTTTGTGGGAATTATATCAGTAATAAATAATGGCGTGGAGAAATATGTAAAAAAACATGCAAAATACAAGCTGAATTCTGTCTGAATGTTATGTTTTCCAAAGTTTTCCAAAAGGTGCCAGCTGCTCTTTAACAACCTGTTATGGCTAAGATTTCACTTCTCAGCTAACTTTTGTCTCCTTTCAGTGTGGGTTATTTTAACTAACACCTGGGGCCCGATCCCAGAAGGCATGGTGCAAGTCTCCATCAATTGTGACTTGTGCCAAATGCCAATGTGCCGGGGACCCTGCACCCGATTCCAGAACAGCCAGGGTCCCCAGCAGCTACATCCATGACTTGCACCACCCCAACCTTTACGTCAAACAGAGAGCGTACCTGAACAAGGTGTCCCAGGCCCGCAGCATGGGACTCAGAAGGGCGCAAGTGCCCTCCCTACCCTCGATCCCCTAATACACAGTTGGCAAAGCCCCACAGGGCTATCGGACCCCCATGCCCTGATCCCCCACATGAAAGCCCCGCAGAGCTACACATGCCCCCCTTCCCTGAGCCCCATGTAATGCTCTGCAATGCTACACATGCCCCCCTATTCCCCGATACCCAAGTAATGCCCCACAAGGATACATGCCCCCCCAGCTCCAATGCCCCATCACCAGCTCACCAGTAATTGTAATTTGTAACAGTAAAGGCACCCCCCTTATAACTGGTATCCTGTGCCTTGCAGTCATACCGCCCTTTCTGCTGCTCCTTGGAATTCCTTA
Organism: Neoceratodus forsteri; assembly: GCA_016271365.2. Lineage (NCBI taxonomy): Eukaryota > Metazoa > Chordata > Ceratodontiformes > Ceratodontidae > Neoceratodus > Neoceratodus forsteri. The sequence goes on from CM028130.1 coordinate 871,013,026, forward strand.
GCATATGGTTTGCCTGCTCATACGCAAATCATTAACAATCATTGAGGTGTTGGGCAGACTCTGTATATTCTACTGGATCTTCCTCATGTGCTAAACCAAATGCCAAGTCCACAGGTAGTCTAAGGTGCCTTTCAAACATTAAAAAGAAAGGTATATAGCCTGCAGAATCATGATGGGTACAATTGTATGCATATGTCATGGCATCAACATAATCTTCCAAGGACAAAAAATCCAGCACCACTGTCCATAATATCCAAAATAAAGCACTATTCAAGATAAATGGATATTTATTTGTCAAATTTTGTTAACCAGGTGGGCCCACTAAGACAAGAAGTTCCTTGGGGGTGACCCAGAGTTAGTTACATAGATTCCTTACAAGAATATACAGAAGTATATGGTAAAACAGAGGACAGATATACACAATATGCTTAGGAGTACATACAGTTAGCAACAAGCACATATCCAGCAATAAAGCATAGGCATAATTACACAAATTGAGATATGACAGAGTGCCAAAAGAAACTGACATCAGTGATGCAAAAAAATACGAGCTATGATCTGCAATATCACGCACTTATCCATACAACTGCTACTTGACAGTGAAGGCATTACTGTAATCTCTGCATCCTCTGATTGTATGTCTGCATTGTTAGCTCTCTGTATCCTCCTACTGTATTTTATGGCCTATTGTAACCTTGCTATTCAAGCACTAATCCTGTACAGCTGCTACTGTCAATGTAATCGGTTTACCGTAATCACTATAATCACTGTATCTTCTGCCTGTATGTCTGTATTGTTCTCCTCGCTGTATCCTTTGCTATTGTATTGGAATATTTGCCTATTGTACCCAGTACTCATTGCTGTAACTCCCTATTTCCCTGCCCCCAGAACGCATCTGGAAATGAGTAATTTGCTCAGTATGTCTTCCTGGTGAAACTCTTAAATAAATAAATAAAAAACAAGAGGTTCAAATGCAGGTCATAGGCATAACAGCATATGTCAGGTACATACGAGGGCCAATGCAGATGGAGAAGAAGCAACTACATGTCAGCGGTTGCAGGAACATTGACTTTGTTCAAGAAAGTACACCTTTAACCCTTTTTTAAAACCTCCAAGTGAGGAACAGTTTTTTAGGGGGTCAGGGAGAGCATTCCAGACGGAAGGAGCCATGTTGGCAAAGGATCTCTTCCCCGCACTGGACCTCACACTAAGGGTTTCAAGTCGTGTACAGCAAGAGAACCTCAGTATCCATCTTTCGGGTTTGGGAATCAGAACATTTTGGAGGCGGGGGGTGGGACCCTTGACAAATTCCTTTTTTTTTTTTTCTTCCATTTAAACTTTATTAGTTTTCAGCAGAGCAGATAAAACCAGGACTTCCACAATAAATATACACAGCCATTAATAAATGCCCCAACACAAACAATTGGAATTTACTCTGCCTTTTCCCCCCTACCTAATCCCCCTTAATACACCTACCAATAACCCAACCTCACTACTCCCTCCCCCCCCCAAACAACACAGTCCCCCAGCTCCTCCGACCCCTCCCCACCCAAGGCACCGAGGGATTAAGTATAACCACAGTGAAATTAGGAACTATTTAGAATAACAAATTTCAAACAGCCCCCAAATCTTTTCAAAATAACATAGATTATTGTGAATAATGGCAATCATTCTTTCCAACCTTAAGAAAGCCAGGAGCTCGCTTAGCCACTCGTTATAAGAGGGACAAAACTTGTCCTTCCAATGCCTAAGCACAAGCTTCTTAACCGAGACAGCAATCAAAGAAATATAAAATCTCCTTTTCTTGACAGTAACGGCGGACATTTCACCCAGTACACAAATTTCGGGCCTAAACACCTCCTCCAGACCTAGAAGCGGATTCAGCTTATTCTGAATCTCATTCCATAAAGGAGCTACCGAAGGGCAGTTCCAGAAAATATGCAACAGGTCACCTGAACCCGCTCCACATCTATAACATTTTGAATCCTCTAATAGTCCCAGACCCTACAATTTCTGAGGCGAATAATACATATTATGTATAACCTTAAATTGCAAAAGCCTTAGTTGGTCATGCTTCAAATACTTATGACATGCTGTCCAGATACCCATCCAATCTAATATATATTCTGGAAACATTTCGTTCCAATAAGCACGCGGTGCAAAATTCACAGAGTAAGCCCAATGAAACAGTACCGCATACATCTTGGATACAACTTATGCACCCCAACCAGTGGACGACTCATTTCCAAAAATCCAATAGAGGGCATTTGCTCTCTGTCCTTACCCACTTGTTGTAGTAGAATGTGCCTAAGCTGCAACACTTTGAAAATGTCCTTGTTATTCAAGTTAAACTTCTCGATTAGAGTCCGAGCTGGAATTATGCCACCATTAGCATCAAAAAAGTCCCCCAAGGAAAAATCCCTTAACTTCTCCAACCTTCCAGGTTTAATTACTTTATTACCAATCAAGAAACGTGGATTCCCCCACACCGGCTGTTCCCTATCCCCCAAATGATTATATTTAAGAAATCTACATAGCTGAAAATGGGACCTAACTGCCACCCCAATAGGAGACCTTTTCAGAGCCAATGGCAGAGCTTTAGGAGATATGAAAAGAGCCCTAGGATTAATCCCAAATTTAGTAATTAGAGCTTTTCCAGCTCCAACCATAACGGGCATATTCCAGACTGGCATAACATCAAAATAAGCCCATCTACTATACTTACTCAGTTGTGCACGCCCACCAATATAGACCAAAATGGGGTAGCCTTTAACCCCCAAGCTGTTTGGGAGCAGCCAATTTATGGTAAGCCATTCTGGACTTTTTATGCTTCCATATAAAATCTGCAATTATGGCGTGAAGGTTCTTGAACCAAGATAGCGAGAGGAAAATATCCGACCTACTAATTGGGTAAAAAAGCCTAGGAAAGATGTTCATTTTCACTACACTAATTCTACCCCAAAGGGACAAAGGATATTGATCCCATCTTTTGAGATCAAGCTTAATGGTATTGATAAGAGAATCCAGGTTCAACTGTCGGAGATGCCCCGCCTCACGAGTTAAAACTAAACCCAGGTATTTAAGGGAGTCCGGACTCCATTTAAGCCCAAGGTCCGTTATTTGTCTCTTAAACAGCCTGGAATTGAGAGGGTAGACCACCATTTTGTCTGGATTAATCTTATAATTGGAAATTTGGCCAAATCGCTTAAGTAAATCAAATAATATGGGAATAGACTTACCAGGCCTCGACACATAAATCAGAAGGTCATCTGCGTAGGCAGTGACCTTAATGGGAAATCCCATTATCTCAATAGGTTCTATCTCTTTCTCATGAAGTATCTTCCTTATCAGAGGCTCTAAATACAAATTAAATAACAGGGGAGACAGCGGGCAACCCTGCCTTGTGCCCACACATAACGGAAAGGGGGTTGGAGATAACTCCGTTACAACTAATCCTAGCAGATGGATTAGAATATAGGGCTCTCAGCCATCCTAAAAATTTCTCAGGGAACCCGAACCTACGCATAGTTTCAAATAGAAACTCCCAATAGACCCTGTCGAAGGCCTTCTCGGCGTCCAAGGAGACCAACGCCATTGGATGGATGGCCTCCTCGGAGGCCGAGAAGACATGAGACAGAGTTCTGAAATGGTCAATCGATGACCTGCCCTTCATAAAACCTACCTGCACACTCCCTATAAGCTTGGGCAGCACTTTATTAATGCGGTTACGCCAATAACTTGGCTAAAATCTTTAAATCACAGTTCAACAATGATATGGGTCTATAGCTAGATGGGTTGGTAATTGGCCTGTTAGGTTTAGGGAGTAAAACAATGAAAGCCTCATAGAACACTTTCTCCACCTCGTTACCGGCACATATATGATGGAACAATCTAAGAAGGTGTGGGGCTAAAAGGGCAGAAAATTTCCTATAAAAGTTGGACGAGAAACCGTCCGGTCCCGGGGTTTTATCTAACGCCAAGCTCTTAATAGCCAATTCAACCTCAGCCAAGGTAATATCCCTCCACTAGAGCACCACCATCCCGCTCTGTGAGGACAGGCAGATCGAGACCCTCAAAAAATTAGCTATATGGCATTCCAAGGGTGGGTCAGTCATTTCCCTATACAGGTTCCCAAAATATTGACAGAAGAGTTGAGTACTTTCATCCGGAGATGTTTTAACCAAACCATCTTCCCGGAGACGATTCCCTCAATCAGTCTAGAAGATTCCAATTGGGAGAGACGTCTCGCTAACAACTTCCCAGGCTTTTCACCCTGATCAATATAATTAGCTTTTATCTTAACCAAGGCCAACTCCGATTGTTCCCCAAGCAGCCTGAGATAGGCATCTCTGGTCTTAATTAACTCCTCTTCCTTATCCCTACTAAACTGGTTGGCACAATCCACCTCCAAAACCCTAATACGTACCAGCAGTTCTCTCATAATTCTGTTCCTTTCCCTTTTTCTACCCGCTGTTAAACTAATTAAGGTTCCCCTTAGATAAGACTTGAGGGCCCCCCAGAAAATATCCGGACGAACCTCATTATTTAAGTTATTCCGAGTAAATTCTTCGATTTGCTCAGAAATAAATTTAACCGTCTTAGGCGCCCTAAGTATTTGATTATTAAATTTCCACCTGCTTCCCTTCCTCACTAGAGACGCCATTGAGATAGCCACTATTAAGGCTGCATGATCAGAGATAGGCCCAGGTAAAATTTCAGACTAAAGGACTCCACTAAGAAGGGACCTAGAAATGAAAACATAATCCAGACGAGAAGAAGTCCTATGGACAGGTGACGTAAAAGTAAATTCCCTGAATCCGGTGGAGAACCGCCAAATGTCAACCAACCCAAGCTGGTCTAGCAACCCCGACAATGCACGAGTTGCAGGGGTTAAATAAACCTGGGATTTACTGGATCTATCCAGAAGGGGGTCCAAGGTCAGATTAAAATCACCACCCAGAACCACTGGAAGATGGGCAAAAGGCAACAGGACCTTGAGCAGGCTCACAAAAAAATCCTGGGTATCCAGGTTGGGACCATAAATGGATCCCCATAACATTTCTATGTTTGATAATTTTCCTCTAACTAAGACATACCTCCCCTCCTTATCCTGAATGATCTGTAATGGTCTAAATGGCAAAGATCTATGCAGAAGCAACATAACTCCCCTACTCTGTGTACTACCCTGAGAAGCAAAGACCTGACCCATCTGCAATTTCCTCATAGCATTAGCCTCAGATATCAACAAATGTGTTTCTTGAAGAAACACCACTTCCGCCTCAGTGAGATCTATGTGCTTAAGAATTTTATATTGCTTGTCACTAAGTCGAGCTCCTTTAACATTCCAAGTGAGAAACTTAGTACATATCAAAGTACCCATATCAGCCTCAATATTACAACACAGTTATTGACTCTTACTAGCCAACTATATAATAAGGAGCCAAAAACAGCAAGCCAAGCTCCTAAATGTGCAGTGCCTCTAAAAGAGAAAGCCCCCCATTGCCCCCCTGAACCCGTATCCCAAATAAAACTTTCCCAAAACCCAATAACCCCAAATACCCCCCTCCCCCTCCCCACGCATACACTACTTGGTCCATGATCCCAGGACACTGGCTCGTCCTCCGATCACATCCCGCCCCCGACAAATTTCTAAGTACCAGCAGAGGAGGAGAGGATATCTGGAAGCCTGCCTTCCAATGAAGGCCATTTTAGGGAGTGAAAAACATTGCAGCAATGCTCCCTTGGCAGGGCTCTAGCAACAAAGTGAACAATCTTATAGTAAAGGACATTGCGCCTACTGTGTTCAGCACTCCTCTGGTGCTACAGACTGGGGCACCATATTGTATGAGAGGGAGCAGAGTACTATTAGTAATAATCACCCTGGATTCCAGGGACATGCACAAATGATTTTTAATGCATAATGAAAAGTCAGAATAAGTACCTAGGGTATCTGCCCATCATGGAGACACTGGCTGTAACACAGTAAACCTCCAATCAGTTTTGCCTATAACAGACTGTCTGATGACATTCTAGGTGAAACCAGTCAGAGGTTTCCTGAGTTCCAGCCAGCATCTCCATGGGGGCCGGCACTCTAGCTAACTATGGTACCCAACATATCCATAAATATATGGTTAATCCTCCCTGGGGTCCCATTCCCCTGTGGGTGATATGGTGTAGTGTGGCTTTTAGATATCCTAGCAACTACAGTATGCATAACTCTTTTATCAATGCATTTTTAAAAAAGTGTGACCTTGATTTGCATGCATCCTGTAAGGAAGTCCAAAGTAGCATAGAAAATTACATCAAAGTACCCTAGTAATTGTACTGGCTTTCCGTTCTCATGTAGGGCAAGCTTGAGGAAACTGATTGAAATTATCCGTTACAACAAGTAAGTTCTCCAATCCCCCCTTTGACCTTTCTAGAGTAAGGAAGTTAATACATAATAAGTTCCAGAGGTTCAATAGTGTGGATACTAACCAATGTTGCCCAAGTACCAGTGGTAGGTGTCTTATGAAGGCAGCATCTCTCACATTCATCACACCAATCCTTTATGACGATGCATCCAGGGCCAACAAAATCTCTCTCAAATCAAAGCAAATGTCCTTTTTAGCCCAATATTTCATTTTTAATAAATAAAATTAAATAAATACAATGACTTCCATCATCATTAAGTCCTTGCATGGCCACAACTCTGTACTTTTCTGGGAGAAACTGTTACATCACTGTTCCCTGGTTGTCTCTAGTTCCACAATATAAGATTCCATCTTGTAACTGTGACTGTAGCCACTCCTTTAGCAACAACAAAACATCCTCAGACTCACAAATTTGCTCTTCCCATGTACTTTTTTGTCCATGCAGCCTGTAGAATAATGCTTCTCCCACTGTCAAATCCTCTCTCTTCCCAGCCCTCATTTCCTGATTGGTCATTACATGTAGACCATCTGTTCCAGCAGCTGTAACTAGTTCTTGGGTTTCTCCAGTCACTTCTCCTGGGCCGAAAAAAACTTGGTTAGGAAATTCTGAGTACTGTGCTGCTGATGACTGCTAAGGAGAAGGAAGGCGGGGTTGCTTCTTTGTGGAGACGTATGCTAGGGACATGTCTAAAGAGCCTCTCCTACTTCCCTTTTTGGTATTCTGGAGAGCCCATCAGCACTGACATTGCTCTTTTTCTTTGTATACTGAATGTTGAAGTCTAGCATGCCCAGCTGGGATACCCAGTGCTGCCCTGTAGCATCCAACTTGGTGGATGTCATTGTAAGGCTTCTCTTTGGCTGCCCATTTAAGGGCCAGGAACTCCAGCTTATGTGCAGGGTAACGTGTCTCTGCTGGACTTAAGATATACTAACCCCCTTTCAATCCCATTCTGTACTTGGGCTATCACCACTCCACAGCCCTCACCAGAGGTGTAAGTCTGCAATATAAAGGGTAAACGGTAATCATCATATCCCAACACTGAAGCAGTGGTAAGTTTTTCACTGAGGATTTAAAATTATTCCAAATGAAGGAGACTGTGGTTGTATTAGTTTTCTTAGATTATTTTCTCTTTGTGAATGGATTGCCTGATGTCAGATGGTAAAATGGTACTGCAGTAACTGCAGGTCCTTTGATAAATCTCCTGTAATACCCTGAGAATTTCAAAAATTTAGGAATTTATTTCCAGTTGGTTGGTCTTTTCCATTCTTTTACCTGTCTAATTCTTTTAGATTTAGTGCTAATACCTTTAACAGAAATTATGTGACCTATGTATTGCACCTCCTCCCTCAGAAGATGGCACTGCTGGGGCTTTAACTTTAGACCATGTAGCCACATTCTATCAAATACAAGCTGAAGCCCCTCCAAATGTTCTTCATAGGTCTTACAAAACACAACGATATTGTCAAGGTATATGAACAAAGTGGAAAAACGTTGATCTCCCAAGCATCATGTCATAAGCCTTTGGACGGTATAAGATCCATTCTGCCTGCTTCATACAAGCCCAATAGTGTGGTGAATACAGCTTTGTAGTTGTCTCTCTCAGTTAGCTCCACCTGCCAGTAACCTGAGATGAGGTCCAGTGTTTAAAAATACTTCATTTTCCCCTGTACTTCCAATGCCTCTTCAATTTGGGGGAGAAGAAAGGCTTACTGTGGAAATTAAGCTTTTTGTAGTCAATATATATCCCCAGCAAACCAGGGACCCATCCTTCTTGGTGACTACAACAATAGGAGATGCAAATGCTGGGACAGATGACTCGAGATGCCTCCATGTCAGCAATCTGCTTTCTTATTTCCTGGTATTAGTAAGGGGGTATTTTTTGGTAAAGCAGATAAAATAGCTCTGGATCTACTAGTGGAATTTCATGCTGAACAGTTGAGGTGCAACCACAGTCAAGAGGGTGCTGAGAGAAGACATCAGAATTGTTTTTAAGTAAAACTTTACACTGATTTAGTTGTTCCTCAGTCACCACCAGACACTTGGATACATCCACAGTGGGTATTTCAGCATCCACTGTATCAGACTGCACTACATTTTGACTCTGGCATACTTTAGGTAGCCTCTCTTGTGGATGAGGATCCCTGATAATCAGCTCCCAGATGTTTCCTATTTGTAAATTCTCTGGGCTGCTTGGTTCACTCGCACCAGCAATTTCCTCAGTGGCTGTTACTACAAAGAGTTCTGCAAGGTATGCATTTGGCTTGATACTTTCTGGTCTTGCAGACATGTTTCACACCCAAACTGGTACATGTCCATTTGTAACATCTGTCAAAACATTAACAATGACTAGGCCTCCAGGAAGACATGCTGACTGTTGGTCTTCAACCAGTGCAGTATAAGATAGTCCACCAGGTCTTTTTGGGACCCTGCATTCAAAATGTGCTTCTTGACCAGCAGGAACGACATGAGCACATCAGCCTGCAAACTTTGCCCATCCGCCTTTCCTTCAGCTCCTCCAGACTCAATTTTCCCAATATCCAGATAAGCTGCACACATTCTGAAGACTGCTGTTTCACTCTGGCAAAATAGTCATTCCCATGAGTAGCCCACAGATATCTTTGACTTGCTCTAATAACATTGGTCTCTATAAGCAAAGGTACTGCCATTCAGTACTCTGTGGCAAGAGCAACAGATGTGGGCACATTTTCAAGTGTCTGGCCAAGGAAATTTAACATGCTACATTACACCATGGCATGGGACCTCCTGTCCTCCAACACCTTTGATAGGGACATCTGAGGGTGTCAGATCTTGTTTGCTCAGACAGGGATGCTGTCTCCCAAATATGTCAGTAAATGTTATTTGAGAGCCTGAATCTATCAGGGCTCTGCACTCAGTTCTATTTACTTTTACTAATCCTTTATTACTTGGGCCTACCAATGGTGTGCCTCCTGTTTTGGTGTCTGTTTTCTGTTTAAGACATTGCTTTGGTTTACCAGTTCCATGTACAGTCCCTTTAGAGTGAGGGCTTAATTGTTGGGAATGCCTGTAGCTGTCCCAGTGACCATGGGCTCCAATAGTTTAAAGCTTTCCCTCCAGACTATCTTTCCACTAAATTAATCCTACTACAATCTTGTAGACTGACTCGGCATATCTTGGCATGGTGTCCTTGCTGATCACAGCAGTGGCAGAAACTCTCTCTTTGACTGTTCTGTGAATGCTGATACTGACCACCAGGTATGGAAGATACTGGCTGTGGGCTGTGTTTTGAAGCAGAGGCAAAAATGGTAGCCTGTGTCTCTAGTTGCAGCAGTCTGGTTGACTGTTCCCCCTGTCCTATGATTAGCTTTCTTACTAGCTCCATCAATTCAGTAAGTTCAAAAGTTTCTTGATGCCAAGCACTGAGTCTGCTTTCATCTGCATTTTTCTGTCCCTCTTTAGCCCTGGCAATCTGGTGTTGACTTTGAATGTTCTTAGCCCTGGTCTGAAGTGAGAACTTCTTAGTCTCCCTTGCTAGGTTCCTAAGCCCAGTCTGGGGTTTGCTCATGTCAGTGGCAAGTTTAGAACAAGCTTTCTTGCCTCTCCACTGAGATGTCTCACTACATGAAGACTAGGTGGCATAGCTTCTGCATTGAGCCAATACTGCATGTCCCTGATCCAGTCCTCTATCAAAAGCTTACTGTATAAATTACCATTGAATACTGGTATACTTCCTACCTGGTGTGGTAATGTTAGTCTATATGGTGAAGCCGGTGTGTAGAAGGAGGCAGCATTCCATTAGTCACATGAGACAGGGGGTGCCAGCTGGGCTCTCGTGGAAGGGCTTATCCTTGGAGGTTGAGAGAAATGCACTGATCCTTGCAGATCATGAGGCAACTGATGATAAAAAGGTAATGCCCTTCCTTCACCTGACCTTGTTAAACCAGTCACTGAATCTTCTCTGCTATTTGGCACAAAGGATGGACCTAATGGGGGTGATAGGCATGTTGTTTTCTTGGGGGAACATTATAGTGACCTGCTGCCAAAGTGTTTACATTGTATGGCAACTTACTTTGATTAGGAGGTGATGGGCCATTTAATTGAGTTACATGTCCCCTGGCACTAGTCATATTTTTCATTACCATCCCCCTTCCCCTTTCACAGTATTTACTCACAGCACCTTGAGAGGGGAGTTCTGATAAACAGATGAGGACACTGGGGTGCCGGTTGGTAACTGATTTGCCCCTATAGGCCATGCATGGGTACTTTCCTGTGATCCTGCCTTCTGGAACTGCTGTACATTACAGTAGAAGTGCTGTGTTATTCTGGGATTTTATGCACGTCAGCAAAATGGGATAAACAGTTTGCTAGCGCTTACAGTTTTTTAATATAACACTTTATCTCATTTAATTACAGTTTGCCCTTTTGTATCTGTCTGAGTTATACTTTATATAACTCATATAACAATTAAACAGCTGTTTTTCCCCCCACAGCTGCTGTACCAGGAACATCATATTGAACAGATAGAGATTTACTCCATAAAGTTATTGATGCTGTTTTTTAACTTGAAACTTAAGTTAAATGTTTGCTTGTATGACTATTAAACACACTGTGAATTTGATTTATAGCACAGTTTTGAGACATCACACATATGCATACTACTGCACCACAATTGCTTAAACAAAACCTAACAACCAGACCAGCAAGTCAAACCTGACAAAGTCCACCACTTGTCATGAAAAAAGTTTTCACTCCTTTTCCAGCTGGTAACCAAGATCAACTCTGTATTTAGTCGCACGAAGGCTGACATCCCCAGTGATGGAATGCTGGTAGACTGACCACAAGCTGTTCTAGTCCAGCTCCCTCAGCCTTGGCAAGATTGGAGGAATGGTCAAATGTATGGCAGCTTAGATTCAATGCAAAGAAGTGCAAAGTAAGGCACCTGGGAAACAAAAACCCAGGGGAAGAGTATACAATGGGGGGGGGGGTGAGATACTGACAAAAACCAAAATGGAAAGGGACCTGGTGGTAGTCATATCAGACGACCTAAAGGTGGGCCAGCAATGTGAGAAGGCAGTAAGGAGGGCTGGGGGGATACTGGGATGCATAGGGAGAGGCATCACCAGTAGAAAACAGGAAGTTGTTGGCCCTTTGTACAGACAGTTGATAAGACCACATCTGGAGTACTGTGTACAGTTCTGGAGACCCCATCTCTGCAAATACATAGACTGGGTGGAGGCTGTCCAGAGGAGGGCAACCAAAATGGTGCAGGGTCTGCAGCAGAAGACATATGAAGAAAGATTAAAGGAACTTAAGATGTATAGCCTCGAGGAAAGGAGGGAGTGGGGGAACATGATAGAACCTTTCCAAATACCTCAAGGGAAAGTCCAAGAGAGTAGCATCTTTTGGAAAAAGAGATGTGTAAGAACAAGGGGGCACATTTTGAAGATAGAGGGGAGACAGCTCAGAGGTAATGTGAGGAAGTATTTCTTCACAGAGAGGGTTGTAGATGCATGGAACGGCCTTCCTGAGGCGGTCGTAGAGTCAAAAACAGTGGGGGAATTCAAGAATGCATGGGACAGACATAAGGCAATTCTAGTGGAGTTGGAGGAAGTAGGCTGTAGGTTAACTAGGATCTGCAGCTTATCTGTTAGGTAGGGAAATGGACAGACTAGGTGGGCCAAGCGGTCCTTATCTGCCATCAAATACTATGTTTCTATGTTCTATGTTTCTATGTTTCTATGTTTCTCCTCTATCTAGTGTCAGTAGAATAACAGTACTTTTAATTTGAACCTACATCCAAGTCGCAGAACAAGATGTAAGGCTACTTTCCCCAGTATAGCCTAGTCATAACCTTGTACTCCCTTTAGGATACAGTTCAGTCAAATATATAGTCAGCATTGTGTGTTTAAGTCTTAGGAGAATAATTGCTCAGACTCTTGGATGCAGGTAATTATCAACAGTTTTATTCTTGATGTCCCTTGCAGTGAAAAACACAGAAGTTGCCCTTTTCCTTGGCAGAGGTTAAAGGCCCCTCTGAGATGCACTACTCCCCCACGTGGATCTTTTGAATCAGTACTTCCCTGCTACATCTGCCAATTAGTTCAATACTGGTAGCATAGAGACTGTATCCAGAGAAACACAGCAGTCAATATACATGTAACAGCCAGGTTTTCCGGAATCACCTTGGCTATTTCCAGGGCCCTCAGATCCTCCCTGGGCTCACCTCAATGGGACAGCCTAGGTTGGAGTACCCGTGGTACTGGAACAGTAAGTGTGATTGGTGCCGCCACCTGGGGTAGTGATTAGGAATACCTGAAAATAAATTACAGGTTAACACCCCCCTAAGAAAAAATATAGTAGCTGCCCCCACAGGGCCTTCCCCAACAAACAACAACAATTCCCACTTTTGCAATAAGCCACTGCACCAGAATGTAACATTAACAAGTCACAGCTTATTTAGGGGGAGGGGGGAAAGGGAGAAAAATAGCATAAAAACGTTATCAACTGCTGCAACACTTACCCCACACAAACCTGCCTCCCACCTATGGGTGCACCCAGATCCCTTTTGGCAGCTGCCCAACAGTCTCTTAAGTCCCTTAGGAGGGTACCACACTGCAGATGCAGAAGACACTGGGGATCTTTTGTCAGGGCCCATATAACTTTAGACAGATAAAAAAACATTTTCAACTTGAGCCTGGGCACACTTTTGATATTAGACACAGTCCTGCCCAGGATTTAACCCGCCTGAATTTTGACTAGCTGGACAATTGATGAAGACTTCCTCAAAGCCACAGCCTGGAGTACTTACAGTTCTGCAGATTCTCTAGGGGTTTTGCAGATACATGAAGTCACAATACCGTGCTGGTATTAGGAGTTGTTGGGGCACATGGAGCCACTGGCTGAAACAATGACTAAATTCGGTCTTCAGCTGCCAAGCCTTTACCACTTTTCACCTTTGGGGGACCTTAGTATGCGGTGTTTACCTGGCAGGTCTCTCAACTCTTTCTCTTGAAGGATTCTCTCCTTGTCTGGGTACAACTTCTCTCCTGGTCTGGGTGCAACTTCTCTCTCTCTCCCCAACTAGGAGAAACACCCTGAAACTCACATTTTCAAAGTTGGCAGAGCACTGTGGATGTTAGGTAGCAACCTATGCAGTCTTTGAAGTCCAACTGTATCTCTTCTACAACACTTTCTGCATTGCAGAACAGTCCACTTCCTTTAGGACAATTTCAGAAATCTCACACATAAGCCTTTATAATATTGTCACCGTCACCACACTGTCATCTTGGGTGATATTGTCACCGTTACCACACAGTCCAATTTCCATACGGCCTCTCACAGGCGCTGTTTCCTTCACTGGAGCAAAATCCCTCACTGCAGCAACACTCTTCAGCCACAGGTTCAGTTCTCACTGGCTTTCTCACTAGAGCAAACTTCCTTCTCTCACAGCTGAAGGTTCCCTTCTGAGCAACAGCTCCCAATTGTTTTGCAACAACTACGCAAAGGCTCTATGTCACTTGTCCTAGGATGTGGCCAATGAGACCGAGGAGCAAACCCACAGACCTTCAGGGCTAGCGAGCCCCAAACTCTCCTTCTTCTGAATCCTGGCTGGGCTCACACCACCAACCAAGACCTCTTTTGGCAGATGAAAGTCTCTTTTGGTAATCCTTAAAACCTCTGTTCCTTGAAACTCACAGAATTCTTCCACTTCAGAAACCTTAAACTCTTTGAAGTCACAGTCCCCCACAACACTCTCACCATTGTGGTTGCAGTCACTTGCAGTTCTTTTACAGCTGAATGTTAGTGGACTCTGCAGCTCTCTCACAGCTGAAGGTCTCACAAGATTCCCTGGGCCCTGGGGGACAGGTAACTGGCAATCCCCAGGAAGGCCCTTTCCAAGACTTGAAGCCACATCTTTATACAATGGAAAGGTAGTCCCCTTCCTCAGGAGGGGGTCCTGTTGAACTGACCCCAGTACCAAAAGTCTCTGAGTCTTTCGGAGCTCCCTGCAGCTCCTGATTGGTTGAAACACTTGTCCTTCTGAAAAATTAATATTCATTAACCTCCTTCGATGCCCTATTAGTCCCTTAAAATGGCACCTAAAATTAACCCTCCTTTTTATCCCAGAAGTCTTTTTGGCAGTCCCAAAAGTCCTCTGGCATAATACTATCTGGAGATTGGCTGAAACAGGGGTTGAAGGTGAACATCATGGCTGCTACATTTTCAGTCCCAGCAAAGTCCCACTTTCAAATATACATTGCTGCCACAATAAACATTTGTAACATTTATTTCTCCCACAGAAATGTAGCAAGCCTCCTGCCCACTTGCAGAGTTTCTAATTTTTAGTAGCGAAGGAACCTGTTGCAGCTGCCAAAACATGGTTCTCCTATATCAGGGCCAGGCTCCTTACTATTCATGAGCCTCATGAATTATTTAAGCCCTTGATTATGAGCACTATGGAGGCTCCTAAACTAAGTACTTGTGGGGCTTCTCTTCTGTCCAGAACCCTTTTTGGAAAATACGGGGGTCGGGAGCACTGGAGAAGAACCCTGATCATCACAGCAGCAGCAGCAAGAAAACCAAATGCACAAATCATGCATGCATGCATGGACCGCCAACCCACATGCAAGTGAGGATTCAGACTGGTGGCTCTGCAGAAGAAGTGGGGCCACATTTGTAAGGGGGGCTTACGCACAGTACACCAATGAGCTAGATATAAGTAGTGCAGGGACTGTATCCACAAAAACACTGTAGCCATGATACACCCATGAGTCGATACTGGTAGTGCAGGAACTGTGTACAAAGAAACTCTTCTGCCAGTATACACCAATGAGTTCAATACTGGTAGAGCAGGGATTGTATCCAGAGAAATACTGTAGCCAGTATACGCCAATGAGTTTATTACTGGTACTGTAGGGACTGTATACAAAGGCCCAGATATTCAAACTGTGCCAGTTTGTGGCGCAAGCCTGTGCGCCGCTCAAAATAGTTGCCCAGGGGTGTGGCCAGGCGATATTCAGCGGAGTTGCGCTATGGCGCAAATGCTTTGAATATTGCCCACTGGCCACCCCCACTGTGCATGGCACAGTGGACCTGCACTAGTGCAAGTGGTCAGAGTGGAGCATTGAGATGCGGTGGTGCAAGTTCCATTGCGCCATGCACAGCACCTGCGATATTCAAAGGGTGACATGCTAATGGGGCCATAATTTATGCAAAGGCGCCGCGGAGGGCCATTTGCATCTGATTCTGGCCCCATTTGCATGCGTGCTGTCTGAGTCGCAATCCCCGATGACTTGTGCCTGGCGCCCTGCCAGGCAGCAGCCGTCGGGGACCGACGCCCCCTGCAGCCCGATCGCAGGATGTCTCATAAGGGACAATGCATGTCTCTAATCCCTGGTCATCCAGTGGACCGCGATTAGCCCAATCGCGGGCATAACTGTACCTCCCCCCCAGTAGCCCGATCGCAGGCATAAGTGTAACGTCCCCCCCCGAGTAGCCCGATAGCGGGCATAACTGTAATGAAAATTAATTCACATATCTGGACTGACTAGTGCGGTATGAGCTGCATGCCCATTGGCTCATGCTGAACCAATGGGCATGCAGCCGCTCTGAGCTGTCAGTCGGTGGGGCGGGGCGGCAGGTGGGTGAGGTGTGGCTGCCCGCCGGCTGGCGGGAGGAAGCGGGGTGGTGGGGCTCCGTGGGCGGGTGGGGGTCCACTAGATCACCAGGGATTTCATACTTGGGGGCGAGGAATGCGCCCAGCGATCGCGCTCCGTTCGGTCACTGGACCACCAGGAATATTGAACTTTGGGGTCTGATGCCCGCGATCGGGCTAATTGTGGGGATAAGTTACAGTTATGCCACGATCAGGCTACTTTGGGGAAGCATACAGTTATGCCCGCGATCGGGCTACTCATGGGGAGACATTCAGTTATGCCCACAATCGGGCTACTCGGGGACAACAGTTATGCCCGCGATCGGGCTACTGGGGGAGGTACAGTTATGCCTGCAATCAGGCTAATCTCGGTCCACTGGACCACCAGGGATATTGGACTTGGGGGATACTGATGCCCATGATCGGGGCATGGGGGGTGTCGCCAGGTGCGGGGGAACAAGTCGAGGCCACCCCACAGGTGGCAGCTGCTGTGTTGCGCCCTGCAATGCGACAGCTCACCTATAAGTGACCCTCGACTTGTTCCTTTTTTTTTCAGCTCAACTTTGTGCAGGCGCAGGTAGGGGTTGCGCCTGCATAACTCTGCACGGCCCGGGCTGAATATCGGGCTGTGCAGTTTATGCATGGGCACGCCCCCCCCACTGTGCCTTCATACATTACTGATGCGCCCCGGTGCATCGGGATTTGTGCAGGTGCACTTTTCCCTTTTAAATATCGCACTGGGACGCATCAGTTAATACTCATAGTGTGTGGACTGCAAACAGAGAAATCCAGCAGCCAAATAAAGCAGTGAGTCTGATACTGGTAGTGCAGGATACATTTACAGACAAACACTGCAGTCAATATATAGTATTCCACTGAGTTTGATACTGGTAGTGCAGGGACTGTATACAGGGAAATACTGCCACCAGTATATACCAATGAGTTCAATACTGGTAGTGCAGGGATTACATACAGAGAAACACTGCAGCCAATATATACCAATGAGTTTGAAACTGGTAGTACAGGGATTTCACACAGAGAAACACTGCTGCCAATACATACCAATTAGTACAATATTGGTAGTGCAGGGACAGCATATGAGTTCAATACTGGCAGTGCATAGTCTGTATACAAAAAAAACACTGCAGCCAATATAAACTCATGAGTTTGACACTGGCAGTGCAGGGACAGCATATAGACAAACATTGCAGCCAATATATAGCATGCCAATGAGTTCAATACTGATAAACCCTGAAAACATATAGGTTCTGATTCACAAAGTGGGCTTAGATCAGCGCAAGCTGTGGCACACAGTAGCTTGCACCAAAGCCCAGTGTGCCAGGGACCCTGCACTAGATTCAGGTACAGGAGGGGTCCTGGCACCTATGTCCCCACACTTGCAGCAACCTCTCCCATGAGGCAAATACAAGGGGCATGGGAGGGGTCTGCTGCATGCTCCATGCACAAAATGCAACCAGTGCCCCCTCCCCAGTGTTGCCCATTATAACACGGGTAATAGAGCCCCAACTCCAATGGCGCCCCTTGTAACATATTTATGATAGCCCCCCAATCCCTGATGGTGCCCAGTGTACCATAGTTTAGATACCCCCCAAACCCCAATGGTGCCCCTCATTACATAATTATGATAGCCCCCGATCCCCACTGGTACCCGTTGTAACACTAATTAAGATAGACCCCCTCCCCAATCCTTGATGATGCCTGGTACATTGTAATTTGTATAGGTCTCCGCCCATCCCCGATGTTGCCCATAATAAAACACATCAGTACAGCCCCCATCCCTGGTGGTCAAGTGGCCACCCACCCTGTAGGTAGTGTCCACCACCCCGAAACAGAGCTGACACCAGCACAGCCCTCCTCTCATATCCGTGGCTGATGCCAAGTGAACTGTCACTGATGCCTTATTGTAATATATACACAATGAGTGCATACACATTGCAGTAAGCCATCAGTGGCAGTTCAATCAGCGCCAGCCACAGAGTTGAGTGGAAGTCTGTGCCAGCACTGGCTCTGTTTCGGTGTGGTGGGCACTACCTGCAAAGGTGGCCACTCGACCACCAGGGATAGGGGCTGTACTGATATATTTTGTTATGGGCAACATCGGGGAAAGGGGGAGCTATACTGATTACAATGTACTGGGCATCATTATGGATCAGGGGGGCTATCTTAATTATGTTATGACAGGCACCATCGGGGATTGGGGGGCTATCTAAACTATTATACACAGGGCACCATCGGGGATTGAGGTGCTATCATATTTATGTTACAAGGGGTACCATCAGGGATTGTGGGGCTATCTTAATTATGTTAAGACAGGCACCATCGGGGAGGGGGGACAGTGGCACATTGCCACATACAGGTCAACTCTCCCAGTGGGGAGTTTTCTGGCTGGTCTATGGGTACTTAGGATTCTCCCTCTGGGAGAGTTCTGTGAATACCAATGTTGGGGATGTGGCAGCTTGTGTCTGCCACATACCCCCTAGCATCAGGTCGCAGTCCATTTTTGGGTGCACAGGCATTGCAAATCCCCGTTTGGGGCAGGCAACCTGCTGCTGACCCAGGCTGCCTTTGTGAATAGCTCAGAGGGCAGTTTCAGGTGCAAGGTGCCACTTGCACTAATTGTGTTTGGCACTGGCACCTTGTGTTAATTTCAGGGCTTGAGAATTGGGCCCATAGTATTTATAGATGGATTTAAAAGTTGACACTTATTGTGGTTGTGAGGGAGGGAGAAGTTGCAGTTTAGTGAAAACAATGGGGTGATTATTTTAAAATAAAGAAGTTATGAATAAAAGACAAAAAGGGCCTGCCAAACTCTACAGTATTATGTGTTTAAAGTCAAACTAGAATTTCACATCTTATATGACTGCCATTGTCAGCAGGAAGACAAGTTCAAGTTCAAGTTTATTGCAGGAAAACTCCTTTGAGCAAGCTCATTCACAAGGAGGTCCTGAGACATGTTCACTGGTGAAGAACATTACATAAAATAAAATACTTGATAGAACAATAGTATAACATATACTCAAGGTGTACACTTAGAACAAGCAGGATATTACATAAAAGGATATAACATTGGAAGACAATAGACAGTGAGAAGACATATGGTACATAGTGTGTAAGCACTTCAGGGTAGCATGCCAGCAGTACAAGGCAGGGCAACTGGTGTATGCAAGAAATAATTTTAGTATATTGAGCAGCAACAGGGAATAAAGGATAAACGAAGTAATCAATGCTTGGCAAGAGTGAGGAAAGTAATATATACAGAGAGAGAGCCAAGAATAGGATGGGGAAGGGAAGCAGGTGTGGGATTCATGCAGTAGTGGTCACAGCTTGGAAGGCAGATGCTACGAGAACATGGTTATGTCTTGGTTAAATGGTAGTGTGAACAATAAGTAAGCAGCATGCATAAGGGCAAAGAAGGTCTTACACAGAAATTTATAAGGCACACATACGGATGGGAAGGGGCTTAATAACAGTTGCAGATATCTTTTATCTTAGCTGCACTTAGCACTTTGTAGAAGTTAATTGAGACTATGCTAGTTAGTTTCAGCACAGTTTGGAGTTGGTTCCAAATAGAGGGAAGAGCATGCGCAATAGCACGTTTACCATAGGAGGTCCGTGTCCTGGGTATGTTCAGCAGAATAGCAGCTGAACAGGTTGTTCCAGTTGTCCACTATGGGCCATTTGTTTAGCTACTATGGGAGGGTCTGGGGTGACTTGGTCGGTGCCAGATGGTGGGTAGGGTGAGGGGCTTTGATATTTACTGGAAACATTGGGGGAGTGCTGGTACCAGTAGACCTTTGGACAGTGTGGGAGAAGAGAGACTTGTATGTCTTACTGTATATTTTTATTACTTTTCTGGAAGGGGGAGGCTCAGGTGCTACATCGGTGGGGGGGGTGGAGGGCTTTGTTTATACGGTCATGGGGGTGGTATAATATTCTGAAGTGGGCAGGGGTTGGCCTTTAAGCCAAATTAAAAAAAAAAACTTTGCACAGGGAGCAGGGTGGGATCAGCACTGAGGATGGAGGTGAACTGTGTGCAGCAACAGGCTTGGGGGGAATCAGTTGTAATGTAAGTTAGATTGGTAGCAGTAGGTGAGTTGTACCTTTTTGAGACAGTGACTATGAGAATCAGTGGTTTAGAGGTGGGCAGGATCAGCACTGGGTGGCATTAAACTATGTGTGGCATCAGCCAGGGGAAATCTGGTTGAAGTAGGACTGAGTGAAGTCAGGGATGGGGAAACTTCACTTTGTGAAATTCTCCATGACATTTCCTGACTTCACGCTGCATGTAGTGACACTTCACATAGTTCTTCCCTTGCAAAGCTCCTACTGCACCTGGCAATGACTATGCATGGTGGCACTTTGCCAGACAAGTGCCACAATGCATAATTCTTCACCAGGTGAAAGAGGCACTTTGCCAATGAAGTGCCACGACATGTAGTGGTGCACTGCCTTATTGGGGGGTTTAGTAGTCAAAGCCTCACACCCACCCACTTCTGAATAGTGTTCCACCCCCTCACACAAGACCATATTAACTAAAGCCCTCACCCCCTACCACTGTAACACCGCTCCTGGTGAAGTAATATATAAGTAGTGTAGAACTTAAGCATCACATGTCTTTCCCTTTCCGTCACCCTGGCTAAAGACCTACCTGCACTACTCACCTCCCCCACCTTGTCCCAGTAAAAATCAAAGCCCCCCCACACTACCCACCCTCTGATATCCTCACCCCACCATCCAGTCCCACTCACACCATTCAGAAAGAGATAATCTCCCATGGGGACAATCAGAACAATCCATTTAGACATCATCTTTCTACAGACTGAGCTGCTGCATATGGCTTAAAGCCACAAAATTCTGAGTTAAAGGACTTTGTGCCTGCACTCTGATGTAGAATTTGGCAGGCCTTTTTTTTCTTTTATTCATAACTTTTTATGTGATTATATTTGTTCCATGTTTTTCACTACAGTGTAAGTTCCAGCCGGCTCTGTGGTGCCAAGCAATGGGGCATCGCTCTGGCATGCTGGCAACCCAGATTTGTGTCCTGATCCTGGAAGCCAGGAGTGGAGGCTGGCAGGAAGGGAGTTCAGAGCATCCCTTGGATGCTTCCCTCCTTGGGTGGGCGGGTTGCTATGTGCCACTTCAGTGGCAGCTCCTGGTGGTGGCAGTTCAGAGGTGTTCTTGGTGTGGGTGACCACACACCTACCACCCCCACCTCCAGGATGCTGCTGCAGTCACATTATAGCATGGTGGGTAGGGCCCCAGAAAAATGAGAAAATGGCTGGCCATGGCCCCAGATGATGGCCTCAGATAGGCTTCCTTACGCTGTCCCAGGCCACGCAGCCCCAGACCATTCCTGCCGCTCCCAACTGATGCCCCAGATTAGTCCCCACCAGAGCCCAGTCAGACCAATTGGGTGTACCTGATGGGTCAAACCTGAGCAAAGATCTGATGGACAGTATGTGGCAGAGCTAGGTGCCACCTGGGTGGATGGACAGAGACCAGCATGAGCTCCTGAAGAAGTGGGGCTGTGGGAAGCCACATGAAGGTGGGATAAAAAAAAGTGCAAGTCCCCCCCTCCATGACTACATTAGACATCAAATTTTAAATCTCCCCATAAATGTGTTTTTAGAGGTTACCCAATGACAATAATGTGCATGCTGAGAGTCATGGCTTCAACTTTCATTCCTAAATTACACAGGACTGAGTGCTCATTTTAAAATTGCATTAACTTTGTTGAGTACAGGACACTAAGTACTAACAAGCACACTATTTTTACATATATGAAAAAAATGCCCAACTCTTTCTTGATAGAGTGTTACCATAGCTCAGAACTATTTTCACCACATGAACAAACAGAAGCACAGCCAGCATTTAGGTCAGGACATTAAAAATGCCTTTTAATAAAATAAAAAAATAAAAATAAGTCACCTGTGTGGCATACCAGTGGTGCCTTTGCAATTTGTACATATGGAGCAGGCAACAGGGCAAATGCTTGAATACCCTTTGCCATTTAACAAAGAAGCTGACAGAGTCCCTTCAAGTGAAGCTGTACCTCTGTCACAGGAGAAACTACTTCTTTTGCAAAAAAGCAACCCCACATGTGTTTTAGTTAGTGGCAATAAAAGGATTTATGTGCTCTCCAAAAGAGTACCATCTACCACTATGTCTCTATATAGCTCTCCTATTATCTCAGCATAGGGAGAAGAAGGAAGCTGACTTGTGGTCTCATTCATCTGGGTCATGGTGAGCCAAAAATAGAAAATCAAATGCACTGAAGCAAGATTTTCACTGGAAGGGCATTGGCAACAAAGCCAAGTTTCAAAGAAATACCAACTTTAACATACCCTACTAATGCAAAGCATCATGGATGTATATGCATGTTGATACAGTATGTATATACTTCCCATGATGCTTTACATTACTGGGGTATGTGTGATTTGGTATACTATACAAGTCTTTACATGCATTCTCTAAGCAAGGGGATATCCTAGGGCAGGCAGGGTTAGGCGGAGGTACACTTAAAAGTAGTCACCATTGCACTGGGCAATTTTCTTGCTTCCTTCCTTCCTGTACACCTACTCTGGTGTGCCCACATTAAGATTGCTGGCTTTGCCAATAAGCATTAAAAAGATAATAAAAAAACAGACATTTATAGGCCAATACATTTTATTAATATTTTAGCAAACATTTTTGGAAAATACGTTAGATCAATTGCAGAAAAAGATTAATGAAAATAATTTAGTAGCAGATGAGAAGGCATGTTTCAGAAAATTTTATAACATTCTTGATAATTTTTTTACCATCTATTATTTAGTACACAAACTACACAAGGAAAAAGAATGAGAAACTATATGGCCTTCATTGACTACAAAGCTGCATTTTACTCTATTGATAGAGAATTACTGTAGGAGGAATAAGAAAGAGTAAAACTTGATCAATATCTTCTGAATCTGCTCCAGGAATACCATAGCAAAACTTTGATAAAACTCTGTTCATGGGCAAATATGGAACTAAGTTATTTTTCTCTAACAAAGGGGGTGTGCCAGGGTTGTATCTTGAGTCCAACACCGTTCTGTCATTGCACAATTGATTGGTGACTTGAGGGAGACAATCTTTCACTCTCCTGAAATAAATGGGTACAGAGTACCCAGTCTTCTATATGCTGATGATCTGGTGTTGCTCTTATTCTCAGAAAAAGGACTGCAAAGGAAGCTAATGAAATAGGAAACACTTCATATTAAAAGGTCAACCAGCTGATATTACCTGAATAAAAATAAAAGAGCTATAAAAGGTTAAGAAATGAAAATATGTAGGAATAATTTTTCCAAATAATAATAGATGTCTGGAAAATATCAATAATACTGCAGGATGGCTGTGCTTCTCAATCAGTGTCGAGCATACTCCAGTTCAATGAATCATGTGGGCAGCTAGACTCAGTGGTGTAGCAATTGTGCCATCTCTGAATGACATCACTGTAATAGCTATGGTGTAGTAGCTGTGGATAGGGTAAAAAATCTGGAGGTCATTAAGCGGACTCTAATCTGACACTGGAACATCATGTAGCAGCTGCGGTACACAGAAGGATTTTCCAGCTGTGAAATATTTAGTGCAAGAGGATCTGGTGACCTTTGTACATGCCTTTGTTACCTCAAAACATGACTTCTTTAATGACCTATACCTAGAGCTGTCTGGAAGGTTGGTGCATTGACTGCAACTAGAGCTGAACACTGCCACTAGGTTAGTTGCCAAATGTCATATTTTGGGCACATCTCACCTATGCTATAACATCTGCTCTGGCTACCAGTTAAGTAGCACACCATCCTTAAGATTCCATTGTTGATTTACAAAGCCCCACGCAAGTTGGGCCTGGCCTACAGAAAAGACCTCTTGGTCTGCATTGCTCCTGGTGATCTGCTCTACTCCACCAAGGAGTCTTTACTGGTCATCCTAAGATCTCGCCTTCAGCAACTGGCGATTGAGCTTTCTCAGTGGCAGTCCCTATTATTTGTAACTCATTACCATCCTACCTTTAGGAGTTTCCCATTAGTGGAGGTGTTTAAGAAGAGGCTGAAACGCTTTTTATTTATGAAAGTGTTTGGTACTGAATGAACTGTATTGGCTGGTTTCTCAAAGAATTTATCTGTGTTCATTTATTTACTTGAAAATGGTGAATATTATATTTGAGTATATTGCCCTTGCCTTGCAAATAAGAAATATGGGATAATACTCTAAAACAAATGATACAGGTATATAAGGCCAAATTAAATGCTCACTCTATGGATCAGAAACATGGGGTTGGAAAGTAGGAAATAAGAAAAAATCCAATATAAATCACTCAGAGCCCTATTGATGACGCCACCAAGGATACCAAATGTTTTCTTAAGGGCTGAAATGGGTACTACTTTGCTCAAAATAACAATAATTGAAAGAATATTCACTTTCTGGGTAAGAATAAGCTCAATGTCAGAGAATAGACTTTCGAATATGTGCTTAGAATAGCCCATTTCAGATGAACAAAATGAACATGATTTACTTTGGTTAAATAGGGGTCAGCTTTATCACATCACATCTTTTCAAGTATTGTACTGTGCTGCAATCTGCACCAATTTCCTAGCTGAGAGCCTTGATCGCGCAGTGTATTGTGGGAGTCTTGGACCACTTAGCATCATGTCTAGGAGCTGCCAGCTGACTTATTCGGTGTGGGTCAGAATGCAGGTTAAATGGTGCATAGTGGGAGTCCTTGTCAGGAGTGGCTCACAACCACGTGATACAGATGTTGCAGGGGCAGCAAACACTTGGATCACTTGCAGCACAGTGCATCACTTGTTGCACAATCCTGGCAGATAGGGTGGGCTAAAGATGGTGGTGGGAATGGCTGACAGATCATGGTTATCCATGCTTGACTGACAGCTGTTTCACCCTATTACTGTTACACTGGTGGAAAAAAATAAAGCAAGCATGATGATAACTTCTATATCTGTGTGTTATATTTCTTGCAGTTCTCATGTTAATACCTAAAGAAATTGATGTTGTTGATAATAAAATAATCTGATGTCTTTCTGACTTTTTCCAATATTAGGTGTTGTATAGAATCATGGAATGTTACAGGCAGAAAAAAGTCCTGAGGTTCATCCATTCGGCCTGAAGGCTCTATTTACTAGCAGTACCAAGTAGTCACCAAGCAAAACATTTGTCACCAAGTAAACAATTTGAAAAAGAAGATGAATTTGCTTTTTTTAAAACATGTTGTATCTCAAAGCACTTTACAAGTGATGAGAGAGACTAGTTGAGCAGTGACAGTAAACTTGTAGCAGCAGCCATTCCACTCATCAGCACCCACACAATGTCATGGACAATTACCTAAACCAGTTTTATTGGAAGGGATAATGGCGGC
This sequence comes from Neoceratodus forsteri, assembly GCA_016271365.2. Lineage (NCBI taxonomy): Eukaryota > Metazoa > Chordata > Ceratodontiformes > Ceratodontidae > Neoceratodus > Neoceratodus forsteri. The sequence continues at coordinate 871,038,489 of CM028130.1, forward strand.
CAAGACACCGGTGAAGACCCCCTGTTCTTGCAAAAGTATCATTGGTTCATCAACTACCACCTGGACAGCACCAGATATGGGAGAAGAGACTTGGGTTTAAAGAGGGGATCCAGACAGAATTTCTGACATCAATAAATTGCAAAATAGGAATCATCATATCCCCAATAAGCTTCATTTCATTACAAGCTGTTTGGTAAGTCTGTTTTTACTGCCTGTTCAAAAAAATGTTACCCTGGAGCAGAAAGTGGGATACTATCCAGGGCAAAAGTTGTATATAATTCAGTCTGTCATTTCATTACTGGATTACAATTATGTACTCACCAGTGTTTGCTGTACCAGGCTGCACACATTTACCCTCACTGGACAATTTTGTGTAAGCAAAAATTTGGACTTTCTTTCACAAGATCATCTTGGGTAAAGTTCCTTGTTCAGTTTCAGAACTCTTCCCACTACAGCATAAAAAACAGGCCTCAATATTGTTTGAGATTCCTTTCCACAGAACTTGTTTTGGTCGAAGAGTGTTTCATTATGTTGGTCTAAGTGTTTACAATAATTTACCCCTCTCTGTTTAGTCCAGCAAATCTATGTCTTGTGTTTAAGAAATAGTTGTCTAACCTTCTAAACAATCAGTCTCACTGTAATTGTGACAAATTTATTGTAATGGACTTGTTTCTAATTTTTGTACTGTAATTGTTGTATATACTGGTTGCACTTGAAAATGGGCAATTTTGCTCAAGCCTTTCCAGTTTGATGAAATGAAATGAAAACAGGCAATTTTGTTCAAAAATGTGTCTTTGCAGGGTGATGAGATTAAATTAAATTAAATGAAGTGAAACAAAATGAAATTAAATTAAATGAAAAACTTGTATTGGTTTCAGTGAAGATCTACTGATGATATCAGCTCCAGAACATACAACCAAGTCCGCTCTGCCAGCAACTTTATATGACTTGTTTTTTGTTTGTTTTTTTGCCCAAGTTAGATACAATTGTAGTTATAGTAAACTGACACTGGGTGGGTGCAGTGCATGCAATTCCAGAAGATGCAGATGCAAGGTACTTAATGAGGTGAGGGGAAGTTTTGGAATGCAGCAGCAAACATGGCTTTGGAATTCCAACATAGTGCACAATTTTAGAATACTGCAAGGATGACAATTCAGAATGCTATCAAGTTTCTATTTTGACATGAAGTAAGGACACCATTTCAGAAAGCTGCAGACACACACAGATTTGAAGTGTGGCAGGATCACAGAAATTTGGAATGTAGTAGTGTCACAAATATTTAGAATGTGCAGAGATACACCTTTGAATGTGGGAGTCACACAGTTGCAGAATGTGGCAGCAATGCACAATTTCCTAATGTGTTAGGGAATGCACAGTTTTGGTATGTGGTTGTGGTGCTCAATTTTAGATGTGGTTGTGGTGTTCCATTTTAGAATGTGATGCTAATGCTCAGTTTCAGATTGTGGTGGCAACATGCAACTTCAAACTGTGGCATAGATTGCAAAATTTCAGAATATGATCAGGACCCACAATTTCAGAATGAGGTGTGTGGTGATATGCAATTTTGGAATGAGGCAAGGACACACATTTTTGGAATATGATGGGGATATGTAATCTTGTAACATGGCAGGGACACACATTTTTGGAATATAATGAGGATGCATAATGTTGGAATTGGGGATGATACACAATTGCAAAATGTGGCTAGAATGTGCAGTTTTGGAATGTGGCTGGGATGCACAATTTCAGAGTGGTAGGGAAATGCATTTTTTGAAATGTGGTGGGGATGTGAAATTTTACAACATGGCAAAGAGACACATATTTTTGGAATGTGATGTGAATACACAATATTGGAATGTGGTAGTGACAATCAATATCCAACATCTGGCAAGGACACACAAGTTCAGAATGTAGCTGGGATGCACAATATAAAGTGTAACTGGGACATGCAATTTTAGAATATGGTGGTGATATACAATTTCAGAAGTGGCTGGGACATACAATTTCAGAAAGTGGCAAAGGACATAATTTTGGTAAGTGCTCGGGACAAATAATTTCAGAATGTAGGAGGGACACAATATGTCAGAATGTGATGGGACCGCATAATGTCAAAATGTGACCGGGATACGTAATGCTGAAATGTAGCAGAGATGCACAATTTTGGAATGCCATGAGGATGCACAATTTTGGCATGGTGCAGTGACACACAATTTCAGAATGTGGTGGGATGCACAATTTCAGATAGTGACAGGAATGCACAATTTTGCAATGTACTATAATCAGGGCATGCAATGTCAGAATGTGGCAGGGATGTGCAGTGTTAGAATGTAATTGGGGTGTTCAGTTTTGAAATGTGATGGTGGGTATAATTTGGGAATGTGGTAGGGACAAGCAATTTCAGAATAAAATTGTTCCCTGACTCATTCCAACAGTGTGGATCATCACTACATTTTGATCTTTCACATCCACATTACATCCATGCCACATTCTGAGACTGCCCATCCCAACCACATTCATTGACTGTCTGCCATACCAAATTCCTGGATGCAGTTCCTTGCCACATTCCAAGATTGTGTCTCACTGCCACATTCCAGAATTGCAAATCCCTGCCACATTCCTAGATCGCATTTTGCTGCCACATTCTGAGAGTGTCCTTTCCCTCCTAATTCAAAGATTTCTAAACTCCACTGCTTTTCAAGAGTGCATGTCCCTCATTCCAAAACATTCTGAGATTCCATGTCCCTCATTCTGAAAAGGTGTGTCTCCCCCATTCTAAGACTACATGTCTTCACCCCATTCTGAGATTGGAGTTCTCAGCCAGATTCCAAGATTGCACATCCCTGCCACATTCTGTGATTGCGTGTCCCTTATTCCAACATTTTGTCCTCACCACATTATGAGACTGTTGGTCATTGGCATATTTTGAGATTGCATGTCCCTCATTCTGAAATGACATTTCTCTCCCATTCTGAGCTTGCTTATTCCCACCACATACTGAGACTGCATTTCCCTAACACATTCCAGGACTGCGCATCCCCACCGCATTCTGAGAATTCATTTCCCTCATTATAAATTTGTGTCTGCCCACATTCTGTAATTATCCCTGCCACATCCCAAAACTGTATGTACAAACTGCATTCTAAATCTGTGCCCTTGTTGCACTGCAAAATTTTGAATTTACCATATGCAGGAAACTCATCATTGCAGTATTCTGTGTAGAGTCTTGACATTTCAAAGCTATGTCCACTGCTGCATTCCCAAACCACATCCCCACCAAATTCTAAAATATGGTACAATGCTTCTGAACATTCTGGAAATGCATGCATTCCACACTCCCCAGTGGCAGTTTTATTTTTTCAAATGGTTACTACAACTACAGTTCCTTAAACTTTGTCCTACAAAGTTGCTGGGAGGGAAGTCCAGGCTATGAGTTTTGGAGCTTACATCGTTAGTAGCTCTTCCCTGAAGCCAGATTTTTGAAAAGGCTGCAAAATCAGGGTTTCAAAATGGATTGCAACTATTTAACAAAGTAACTTTGACAGCTCACTTTTTGTTTCTGATGTGGTTTATTAGGGATATGCTGACTCTCAGTCTGTAATTTAGTGATTTTGGCCAGTCCACCTCTTTAAAGGGACACCATCAACATTTTTGCATCATATTATTTGTAGTTGAAACCCCCCATTTTATGACTGCTTTTCTTCTCTAAAATTCATCGATAGTGTTGGTTGCTGTGATGAGCTGCCTGGCTGCTAGCTCTTATTTGTAGATATTATTCTGTTGTATATATGTTTTTTATGTAATCCTATGTATATGTGCATGCCAGTGTCAGCAAATGCACATAGAGAAAAGACTGGATTTTGTTTAAAAGGGGTTTCACCTTCCTCTGACCTACAAGACCAGCCTTGCATGCAGGAATCTGACAAGTTCTTGTCGAAAAGCTTGTGGATACATGATCAAAGAGTATTTCTCTAATGTTAACTGGCCAAGGGAAACAGAAGTAGTAAAATCAGCTTGTATAATCATACAACTTACATGATCTTCCTTATAACTAATTAAATTAAGCCAGTTCAAAATCCCAGGATGACAGAAGCTATGTCCACTGTTGCAAAACCCTTAGGATTAAAAGGGAAATGGTCTTAGACAAGAGATGACAGAAAAGGATCACACAGTACACTGACATGTTTCTTTTATAAGTGCCAGGAAACATCCTTCTAACAGGCCTGTGTGAGATTGTAAAACCTGGGTTAACTATAGGAATCTGACCCAGCAAAGGTTATCAGGAAAATAAAACTTTGGAGAAGCAAAAGAGTGATGCTCGGTGACCTAAAAAGAGAATGGCCAACCTCTATTCACTGACCTGGAAGGGCCAGTCTTTATTCACAGACTGGGGGGTCTTCTATATAAACTCCCCAACACAGACACTCAGGGCCTTTTTGCCATTCTGTTTGGACTCTTCCTCCTGACCACAAGTGAACCCCTGTCAGCATGGAGACTGCCTAAGAACCAAAGGCTGCTACAGAAAGACTGAAATATTTTGCAAACCAGTGATTCTCTGGACTTTGAAATCTTCATACATCAGGTAGACCAGCTAACAGTTTAAGTGTGTTTTCATTGTACATGTTAACTTTTTTTTGCCTGTATACTGTAAACCAAATTAGTATTCTCCTTTAGACGAAACTAGTTATTTTAAGTATTTTAGTAAAACATTTGTTTTCCCAAAGAATGCTGCCTGTGTGAGGATTTCTTATATTATATGTATGACTGTAGAAGGTTTATTAATAATCTGTGAAAACTGTTATTGCCAAAAGGGCCACTATATGCAACCAAATTGAGAAAAGGGTCTGTAAGGGATGTGGAAGGAAAGGAAGAATGCCAGAGTCTACAAGGATTTTGAACCAGGCTGTTGCATGTCTTGTAGGGAAAAAGTTAAATCAGGTTTTTACACTGCTACCCCAAAGAGAGTATGACACTTGGGTCTTCCTCATTTGTGTAATAGCCAAGGAATGGTTCATATTTGGCCCCAAGACTTGAGACTGGTATTGTGCCGTTATCCAGAGTTAGAGGGACACCCTGGATCCTCATGGCAAACATGCAGTCTTGACCTTGGCTAGCATTCTAAAAGCATGAGGAGGGTATCCCTGCCCCATCATGACTGCAACTTAAGGGTGGGCACTGTGAGCTCAGTAAGCCTGACCCCCAGGAGTGGGTTCATGACAGTTGTGTTCTCAGCTTCCTTTTTAGTAGAACTAAATGCATGTTAATAGTGTAGTTATACCCAACTTTGCTTTGTTTGAAATCCTTGATCTACTCTTACTGCATACCTCCTGAATATTAGGAACACCTCCAAACAGTGCAACCACTTGTGATGCAATAGTCTCCTCTCCTCCCACTGCATCATGAGGGGCTAGACTGTGTTGGAGGTGTTCCAAAGTCCAGGAAAGAGGAAGTGGGAGTTGATAGGGACTGTAAACAAACATGTTTTTGTGTGGTAACACCAGTATGGTGGGCAATCTGTTTAAATGCCATAGGACCTTTAATGTGCACCTGAACAACCACCAGAATGGGCAGATGGGACCTCAGTTTAACATCTCATCTGAAAGACGAAGGCATCAACTGTAAAGACAGATACTACACCTCTCTTCCAGAGGAAAAGTACAGCCACAGTGGTCCTTTCAACTAGGCAAGGGACAGGGGAAATTGACAGGGATGGGCAGAATAATAACGATTTGTAAGAGAGAACTGGACAAGACTGCAGCAATTGTCCCAAATAACACAACATATACACAAAGAATAATGCAACTAACAACAAATCTCATTAACATTATAGACTGAAGGAGTGCTCCCAAACAATTGGAATGCTCTTTTCCTCTGCAGGTGAGACAATCTTATTCTGTCAAGAGTGTCTCATGTCACAGCTGCCCTTGTAATGAACACATTCCACTACAGCATTTTTTTTAAATTAATATATTATTGATCATGCTCAATCAATAACATAGTGTATGGTGGAACGCTATTGTCTATGGAGATCTCTACACAATAAAAAGTCATTCTGCTGCAGTAGTGATGTAGCTGCTAATGCAAAATGACTTTTCATTCTGTGTTAGCAGCTATGACACAATACAAGTGCCCCTAGAAGTGTCGTTTATTGGCCAGTTGGATGCTCAACCACCGTGAACATGAGCTGGCTGGTGAGCAAATGGCAGAGAAGTGCAGGTGTCAGATGGAAGACACTGACTTGTTTAAATCACAAAAAGTAAGAAAATGTGTACTTGGTGACCATACACTATTTGCAAAAGTGTATGGTAGCCCAAATACAACAGTCTTAGGGCCACTCCAGTATGAAGGCAGAAAGAATTATGAGAAAAGAGACATGGCTGAAATATCTAACAAATAGTTTAGTTGTATATTCCAGGATCCTGCAGTGAACCTGCTTGCAGATAGAGTATAAGAAGAAAACAAAGAGATATGGACAATTAATCAATCTGAGACTCTGGAAAAACTACTCAGATTAGACATATCCAAATCACAAGGACCTGATGAGATGGGACCAAGCCTAATTAAAGAAATAGCTAATGAAATAACAGCTCCCCTAATGCATCTAATTAACAAATCCCCGGAGAAGAGCGAGGTGCTGAGGGACTGAGTGAGTGCAGAGGAGGTACCCATTTTCAAAAAGGGTTTAAAAAGTAACCCAAGAAACTATAGACCAATTAGCCTAACAAGCCTAGTGGGAAAGATAATGGAAGCTTATATAAAGGATAGGCTCACTGTAATGGCACAGAATCTCAAAACAGATGATAAGCACTACCATGGTTTTTCTAGTGGGAAATCTTGTACAACAAACCTTCTGAGCTTTTATGAGAAAGTTAGTTCACATCTAGACAATGGATCACCAGTACATGTCATATACCTGCATTTTGAAAAAGCATTTGATAAGGTACCACATCAGAATTTAATAAAAACGCTATGGGATCTCGAGCTGGATAGCAATCTCATAAGGTGACTAGAACGTTGGTTGCTTGATAGGGAACAAAGAGTTAGGGTACAAAGACATTTATCCTCATCCATCAACGTGACCAGCGGAGTCCCACAGGGATCGATCCTGGGACTGATCCTATTTGAAATATACATTTCAGACATTTTATTTATTTAGCTTTTGTTTACTGGGTAAGAGCACTAGGCAAGAAGCCTGCCTATTTTCAGGCATGACCCAGGAGAGTACATAACAGGTGAACAAGCATACAAACATTGGTCAAGCATACAAGCATTTAGGTGAATAAAAGAAGTGTCTAGAATAACAGACTAGTGGTGAATACAAATCATTGATGACAATATCAGAAGTGCCTTAGTTTACAGGTGAGGTGGGTACAAATGAGAGAGGAGTACAGGCAGCAACCCAGACAATATCTGTAATTCAGTAAAGCAGGAGGATGGACAGCTGGAGCAGAAAAAGCAGGACCTGGCAGTAGGAGATGACGAGATCAGAAGCACAAGCATTTGTCAGAAGTATGGAGCTGGAGGAAGAGATCTTTTTTGAAAACATTATGGGAGTTGAAGACCCAGAGGCATGCTGGTAAGGAAGGGGTTTGGAGTCATGGTACGAAGTCTTCACAGATTACACATAGCTGGGTGCTAAAGTGGATACCATGGGGGGAGCAAGGCAGTCCAGAGGGACCTGGACAGGTTGGTGTTTTGGGCAAAGAAATAAGGAATGTCCTTTAATACATCCAGATGCAGAGTAATGCACTTTGGGAGATCAAATCTGGGCATCAAATACTCCATAAAAGATAGAATATTAGAGGAAACAATACAAGAGAAAGACTTATGATATCTAATGATTTCAGATTTCATGACCACTGTACGTAGGTGTTTAGGAAATCAAATTATATCCTGAATGCAATAAACAGACATTTCATTAGTAGATCTAGAGGTCATAGGCTACCCTTGTACAATACATAATACCTTATTTAGACAGTTGCTCACAATTTGGGGGAGGATTGGACACCAATGATAGAAACAAACTAGAACATATCCAGAGGAAAGCTACAAGGGTAATTAAAGGATTGGAGAATATGACATACCACGATAGACTAAAAGAGCTGAAATTAAATTCACTGCGTAATAGATGTGCTAGAGGAGACCTGCAGTTAATGTACAAACTAATACACAATATGGAGTTAATGCAGGGCATAGATCTCAAAAATAAACCAAATAATAATTTAAGAGGACATACGTGCAATTGCAAATAGAAAGTTTTAAAACAGAAAATTGCAAGAGGTTTTATACACAAAGAATACTGAATATATGGAACAGTTTACCAGTGGATGTGATGAATAGTGCAACTTTTAACATTTTCAAGAATAAATTAGTCAAGTATCTATCATTATAGGGCCAAGTCAACTATTACCATTGAAAAGGGGCAGCTTATATGGGCCTATGGCTCTTTGCTGTCTCTACAAATCCAAGTAAAGAAATCCAAGTGAAAAATACACATCCCCCTATTCTTAAACCTCATGGTTACCATGACATCAAAGGGATCTCTTGAGCTTTGTTCTTGAGGTCCTTGGCATGACAGTAACCACTCATTGTAGTTAATTAGTTTACTTTATTGATCAGTCATAAGACCATTTTGAAATAAAAATCCATGACACAACAATTATACGAGTAAGTAAATAATGCTCTTGTCACTCTTTGGGTGCTTTTAAGCTGTCCCTAAGTCAACAAATAGTGTCTGGTTCCTCACATGACTGCTTCCACTAATCCTCTTGTTGCCTTCCTTCATCCTCTCTCCCCCACCTCACTACTCCTCCCCTCTTGAGACCCATCCCCCTAGATAATTCCCCCTTTTTTCTTCACAACCTATCTCTCCTCCCACTCCCTCTCCCCTATCCCACCCCTTGCACTCATTGACAGCTCACATTTTCTATATCTCACTACTCTGGGGTGTGCCCCCTTAGTAACAGACCACCTACCCCCCCCATTACTCATGCATGACAAGGCCACTGCACTGCTCCCTCCTCCTGTTTTCTGGACTATTCCTTCCCCTGCCTTTACTTTACCTGACAAAGCTAGGCTATGCCCTCAGCTGCTTATATGCCACCCCTCCTCCTAATTTACCTCCCCATCCTTATCTCAGTGTTATAACTTTGCATGCTCTCTTACTGTATTCACTGTTATGCTGTTATCCTGATGTCACAACTGTTATAATTGCAAACTGTTTATTCCTATGTATGTTTTTTCTACCTGACGTGGAACCTATGTAACGAGCGCTCAGCTCAAAGGTGTAATCCGAGACTATAAATAAATAAAAAATAAATAAATACAATATTGATGATACTTAATATAAACTATACACTAGAATATAACTACTAGACATAGATACATATAGAAGTGCAAATGCATTAGTAGGAACAATATACACTAGGTACTAGAGACATAAAGGATCAAAATTTACACCAAGCATACATCAATAGTCTCCTCAATACTTTCATTTTTCATTTTTAATTTTTATACTTGTAGACCAGATGAGCAGGAATTGCCCATTTTCACAGGTGACAAGTCATACATAAAAAACATTAAAAATTATTAACACAATATTCAGAGCAAACCACTCTATCCAGATAAAGTGCAAGTGCTATTACCATTGAAAAGTGGCAGCTTATATGGGCATATGGCTCTTTGCTGTCTCTACAAATCCAAGCAAAGAAATCTAAGTGAAAAATACACATCCCCCTATTCTTAAACCTCATGGTTACCATGACAATACATTATGTATAGACTGGGGTTTATTAGTTGTGCTTGATGCGAATTCTGGAGATGGTCTCTAAAGATCCTGCTACTGCCTTAATTGTAAGTTCATTATTCATTGTAAAAAACAACTTGAGTAATAGAGCCTGCTCTTCAATTTGTAAAGTTTCCCACAAGGGAGCAAGCCAATGTGCTCTGGGTTTACTGTACCATGGACATATAAATATAACATGATGCAAATTTTTCTTGTATTGTTGAGTGTAAGAACAATATTGAGACTGTGGAACATGATTCTTGCTGTACCTTGCAGTAAGGACACTGCTAGGAAACAATTCCAACCTGTATTTAGTATATAGTTTTCTTTGGTTGTAATCTACTAAAACATCCAAATAATATCTATATTGATGCAGGATGTCATTGTGTGTTAACCATGGAGAAATGTGCAGCCTGGAGGTTATTTCTAGGTCTTGTGAACTGAAGTAGTTACTCATCCTAGATGTAACATATGATTGATGTTTTAGACTAATGGAAATACCTTTAGAAACACAGTTTTTCCAAAAGACAAGGTTGGTTTCTTGTAAGATATGATGAACTTTCCCAAGCCAACTAGATTGCAAGGGATCAAAATTGGACCAGCCATATTTTTCCTTTAAACAATGGAGTGGTAGTCTGTCGGGGCCTGACTGTAGTAATTTATCCAATATTTTTTTTCCCTAGCAAAAAGAATGCCTTCAAGCTAGGTACCCCTATTTCTGCCCTGACCAAAGGAGCAGGGATGGAGTTACTCAACCCCAAGCTTGATTTAAATAGATTATTTGATGGAACCTCTAAAGAACAGTAGTTATCAGAATCCCACATTTCACTATTGTATAAAGCCTGTGCATTGTATTTAGCCTTAACTGCACTAATGAGTGGTTTAATAGTGTTACCATCATATTTCTGATTGAACAAATTTAATGAACTAGCAGTTTATTTAAGCTTAATTTTTAAAGAATTAATATGTTTTCACCATTTACTGTCACCTGAGAGCTGTAGGCCCAGATAGATATAGTGTTTCACAGTTTTCAGCTTTTAACCTCCAATCTGCCAGTTTTTATTAACAAGATTTGCACAAAATACCAAGACCTGACTTTTGGTTTCATTTATTTTAAATTTGTTTTCCACTGCATAAGAATTCAGACTGTTTAATTTGGCCTGTAAACCCAACTGAGTAAGGAAAAATAATACCATGTCATCCACATTCGCAAGTGCCACACAGTTCCTGGACAGAATTTTGGGGGAGTCAGTCTCAGAAAGGTCAAGCTGAATCAGTTGCTTATTAATGTATATACAGAAGAGAAGGGGGCAAGTACACACCCCATCTAACACCTGCATTTGTTAGAAAGCTGGAGGAAAGCTGATCTTTTGTACCTAACCTAACCTGTGCCCAGGTGTTTGCATAAAGTTCTCATATAATACCAATGATTTTATGTGAAATTTCCCATTCACTCATAAGATTCCATAATAAACCATGAGATATAGTGTCAAAAGTTGAGCTGAAGTCAATAAATACAGCATATAATTTTTGTTTCCATATTTTTATATATTTTTCATAAAGATGCCTGATGATAAAACAGTTATCTATTGTGCAGTAACCTGCACGGAAACCAGTTTGATATTCTGTGAGACCACCAAGTTGTGAGATTTGCACTGTAAGTCTTGTTAATATTATTTTGGCAAAGATTTTCCCTAAATTATCTAACAATGAAATTGGTCTGTACATTAGCAGGTCGCTTTTGTCTCCCTTTTTGTAAATTGATATAATTACAGCACCCTTCCATGAAGATGGAAAATCAAGCTTACTGCAGCAATAATTGAAAAACAAAGTAAGTATATTGGCCCAGAGTGAGGGGACAGTTAAAAAAACTTTGGCAGTATTAAATCTGGAAAGGAGGCCTTGTTTCTTTTTGAAGCTACAATTGATAAATAAACTTCAGATATTTTAATTGATCTGAATCGTGACATATTAATGTCCAGTGTATCCACCAAAGGTACTAAATCTGGGTCATAAAAGATTTTAGTATAATGAGCAATCCAAGTATCCATAGTAATGTGAGAATATATTTCAGATCTGAGGTTATTAGTTCCTTTTGCTACCAGGAGCCAATAAGATTGACAATCATTGTTGTTAATTATTGATAACATTTTGTCCTGTTGTTTTAGCTGGAACTCTTTTTGTTTTAGGTTTAAAACCTTTTTATAGTTTTCTCTGGCTTATTTAACTTTCTAAATTCACATTTTAGTTTCTTTTGTTTAGTAGCCCTAATTAGCTGATTTAACTCTTTTTTAGCTCTTCAGCAGTCTGAGTCAAACAGTATGTGAAACAGAATTAATCGTGGTCTGAGAGGTTGGAACTGATAGGAGTGTTCTTAGTTCTTTAAAACATAAGTGTATTTTTTTCAATATATTTCAGGACCATCTATATCTCTGTGTAGAATAGGGACAATTATACTTTGAATTATTTGAGGAATAAGACTTTCACATGAGTCACACCATTTAATTTTTGTTTGGTTCCATATTTCCAGCTGTGGGAGAACCTTGGAATTAGTTTCAATTTTACTTATAGCTTTGAGCTTAACTACCAAGAGAAAATGGTCACTGTCAGCTTTTGTAATAACCTTACATGCTTCCCATAAATTCATATCACCATTCCAAAAATATAATCAATTACCGATGGGTCATTAGTGCAAAAATGAATATATTTGCCCACTCTGTCTCCATCTATCCTGCCATTTAAAGGTGTTAAATAATGCTTAGAAAGTAACTCAATTAATCTAGTTCCTGCTTTATTGATTTTCTGGTCCACTGATGTTCTAGGAAATTGAATAGCTTTATTATGACACCAATTGTGAAAGTCATTATCTGAGTATCCATCATATGCACCTATTCTGGAATTAAAATTCCCACAAAGAAGGGTGTTTTCATAAGCTGTAATTGCCCAACCTTTATGTATAATATCTTCTAAAACAGCCCAGATTTCAGGATAATAAAATCTAGAACTTGGTAGAATATACGGGTTAATAAGGCAACAACTTATTTTATTAAAATGGACCAGAAATCCCTGAAAATTAGCGTTTGAAATAATTGTATCTACTTTAGTGGCTTTATCTATCTTAATCCATGTAAATAAACCACCAGTAAATCTTCCTGTCTTTGCAATTCTCTTTCCTGATACCTGATATGAACTATAACCATTCAGTGTTACATCAGAATCCTTAGTAAGCCAAGTTTCTTGTAGACAGATTATGGAAAACTTATTAATAAAATCCACTCAATCTCTGCAAACTTCACTGAAAGCCCCGCAATGTTCCACAAAATAATTAGAGCATGCTCATTAATATCACTTGATGAATCAGAGAAATGATCATCCAATAGTCAATTCTCCTGAACCTCCAGGATTTCAAATGTATTTAAAGTATGTATATTGTATGTTATAGCATTATAACAGCCAATAGGCTGACTCTTCTCCAAATTCAAGCAGACTGAGCAATTATCATTTACTGTTGTTACTTCTAAGGCAGGGCATTCAAATTAGTGGACAGCGGTACGACATGAAGTCCAAAAGCATCCAGAAGGCCTACGTTGTCCATTATTTTATTGTACAGATTTAAGAATTCTGTGGTTACCTGAATTTAATCACAGTCTGTATCAGTTCCCATTCTGGAAACAGAAATGATATCTTGATCCTCCGTAGAGATCTTAAGAAGTTGTTCGAGTAGGTCTAAAACAATTAGTTTAAGTTTACAGTTGCTCTCATTTTTGGTTCTACTTAAACCATAGAGAGACAAAGTGTTTTTCTTGTCCTTTACATAGTCCCTAGATTTTGATCTTTTCCTTGAATCCTCCAATAATGAACTGTCCACAATGTGGACACCAGCCTTATCCAAGGCTGGGGCCTTTTTAATATTAAATCTGCCATCTCTAGGCCCTGAATTAAAGCATCCACTTACCCTGCTTTAGTGGCATTACTCCATTGATGATCACCTAAATTTTTTTAAGTCTGATGCTGGAACTTTTAAGGCATGTGTGAATAAATTAAATAGAGCATTTTTTATTTTGCCTGAGTTTTCTTGTGGCATTGCTTTAAGCCCCAAAATGCTTATTTGTTTGGAAATTATATTATTCATTGAAAAGGAGTTATTTATAAGTTTCCTATTAACATAATCTATTGAACAGCCATGTTATTTTCAATGCCTCATTATTGAGCCATATCTGATTTGCTATTCCAGGAGCTGAGCAAAAGATGTAAATACACTCCACCTCATCCACATTGTTGTCTCTCCAGATTTGTACATCAGCACTTGTAATAATGGCCCCAGTAGTTGCCCTTAACAGGTGCACAATCTTCTCCCTTAAGGGGACCAAGAATTCTACCTCTTTACACTTGTACCCATAGAGACATAATAATAAAAACTTTATTTATACAGCACCTTTCAAATATCAAGGCACTTTAACAGTAAGATAAATAAACAAGATGAGGTTAAAACACAGTATAAATACAGATTATTGATGAAATCCAGTAAATTCAGCACATTGAGAGATATGCATCAAGGTTTCCTCTGATTTTTGGTCTACAGAAACTTCTTCTCCCTCAAGAGGCACAGCTGTCTGCAGGCAGTTTGACCTCTGAGTTGGAGGACAGTTATCTATAAGTGAATGTTTGCTCCAGCTGTGCCATTCTGCCTTGAGTGTTTTCTGTTCTAAGACAAATTTGTTAAGCTGTGCAGCTATGGTGTCCAGCTGTGGGACGCTCTGGAGACTTTTTGGGTCCTGAGATTTATTCAGAGTGTTTTGAGCCACTGATGTCTGTGGTACCATCATATTTGCTTGCTCCTGGCTTAGCTGTTGATTTCTAGGACTAACCTGAGTTATATAATCTGATTCTTTGTATATATCATACTGCTGTTGGGAATCTGGGGTGTCCTGCTTTTTCTTTCTCTGCTGTTTGGTGGTTACATTCTTTGAAACTTTGCATTTTTTTCTTTCTTTTACCTGGCTTTTTGCCATGTTCTTTATTGGCAGAATTTTTCATAGGATACTTAGGTATGCAAATAGATGGAAAATCAGGACAAATCTGTTCTGGTTCTTCCATAATCAATGAGGGAGACCCCTAATGTGGGAGTAACTTTCCCAATTTAAGCAAAATGTTGTCTAACCTATAGCCATTAATGGCAACATTTTCCTTTAGAGTGTCTAATTCAAATTTTAAATTAACCAGTTGGTCTAAAAGCATAAGATGAGCAGCATAGGGGTTCCAGACAATTTGTTTATGTCTTCATTGAGGCCAAAAGGATAAGAAGAAACAGAATCAGTTAATTTATGTTCAATATGCGTAAATTGAGTTTGTTCTGGCCTATTCAAAGCAGAACCCTTGTTTGGGGTATTGAAATGTTCTGATTCATTAATGGCCTCTTGTAGTTCATCAGCAATGCTTTTTAAATCATTTTGCAAGGTTGATTTTTGATTAGAGTCACTAAAATACTCAAGGGAGGATTCAAGGGAGTCAGACATTTCTAATAGAGAGTCGAGTGACAGATTGATTGAAGCTTCCTTAATTAAAGTTGTATCTTCCTTGCCCTGACTACTTTCACAATTATTCCTTTTTGCCATGCCTGTTGAAAAAGTTGGGCTAGCATTAAAGCTGCTCAACTTATTAAAAGAATTGGTCACATCAAGAAGTTGTGGCATTATGGACAATCTGGAACCTTCCTTACTCAAACCCATTATGTCCTTTTTATTTTCAGAGATATTTTGAGCGCTTGCTAAGTGCAAGTCAGGGGGGAGAAATGAAGCTATCAATCTGAGCCTGTAATGGCTCAGAATGGCCTTTAATTTTTGTTTGCTTTGCCTTAGTAAGTTGCTGTATATTACTTCTCTTGTTTGTAGTCTTAAATCTAGTTTTTTTTCTTTCTAGACTTATATACAGTAGCATACATTTTTGCTTTACCTTCCTGCCACACTTATCTATCAGTATAGGAGTAGAATGTGTCTCAGTAGGCTTCACCGTTAGCCTATCATTATCAATATCATTAACAGCAGTAAGTAAAGAATGACTTAAAATGGAGCAATTAACTGTATTAATAGGGCTGGTAAAATCATTGCCCTCTTCCAAGGTTTGCTTTTTAGTCATGACCATATTGGATCTGTCAGTTTGACTATATAAATATATAAAATTTAATGCAAAGATAGATCTGTTGATCAGGTGCAATAAATAAATTACTTAAATTGCAATTAATAATAAATACAGTTTGTACCAAAAAAGTCTGAGACAGACTCACCTGTGGGTCGAATTTTAAAGGTTTCAGGACCTGGAACAGAATCACAAAAAGCCCGGTCACCAAGTATATTTCAAATTTTTAGCATTTGTTAGAAATAAAGTTTCTACAATCTCTTCAGCCCTGCTGGAGTTAATATGTCTGGCCCTTAAGCTCTCATTGAAGCAACATGTTAAATTAGATTCTTGAAGTATAGCCTTTCCTGCTATGAGTACCAATCTGAGGTTTTCACAGGACACAAGAGTACTAAACGGTCCCAACAACACTGTCCACAAGGTTTTCAGGATCAAGGGTTGTGGAAAAATCAGTAAAAGCAAGACTCTTTGCTGACTTCAGATTCTGGTAGTCCCCACCTCTCAGAGTGAAGCCACAATAGCTGGAGAGCTGTCCTTGTGTGATGTGCACTAGAGCAAAATAAAATAAAAACATCTTGACTATTTTTGCAACTGTTCTCTGTGTACCTATAATCTATTAGTTAGTATAAGTAATTAAAAAAAATCTTTATAAATTTAGACAAATTTAGACAAAAAGAGGCCTTTTTAACTCAGTTCATACAATAA
Source organism: Neoceratodus forsteri (assembly GCA_016271365.2). Lineage (NCBI taxonomy): Eukaryota > Metazoa > Chordata > Ceratodontiformes > Ceratodontidae > Neoceratodus > Neoceratodus forsteri. Next base: position 871,055,110 of record CM028130.1, read on the forward strand.
GCTAATAAGTTATCCAGTCAGATTCTATTTTCTCTCTGTAAAGACAAGTACACCAAGCATCAGTTTAAAATTAATCCCACTGTCTTTAAAATCAGTTTCACTAGCATATGCTGAATTAATGAGATCTTACAAATGGTACCTATCACTTACTTTTGATCAAAGCTTGTTTGGCTTAGCAGGTACATGTAAACACCAAGAATCAACTTGCAGTTTAAATCAGCATCTACCTCTATGAATGAAATAGTCGGAAGCCAAACAGGCCTTGCAGACAAATGTTACATTTATTTATTTATTTTATTTATTTATTTAGACAGCAGTTTGGAAAACCTTTGAGCCATAGGCTCATTTACAAAGGTACCTTGTCACAGTAAGACAAACGAAAATACACAGTATAACAGTATAACACAGTATAACAGTAACTTAAGACATAGATACAAACAAGTTGGTACAGGTAGGATTGATGCAAACAATACCAGAGTTATGTTGTCCTTAGCAGCTTAGTAGTAAGCTTTGTCATTAGTACTGAGTACGGCTTTGACTAGTGGCAATTACAGCTTCGGGTGTTAACAAGGTGGTTCCGTAAGGACGTTTTGAAGCACAGTATAGTTGGAGCTTCGGAGATGGAGGGGGGCAGTGTGTTGAACCAGGAGGGGGCCCTAAAGCTGAAGGCTCTTTGGCCGTGAGAGGTCCTAGCTGTAGGGATAACAAGAGAGGTTTTCCCAGAGGTCCAAGTATGAACTAGTGGGACAGAGCGGTGGATGGTGGTGATCAATCCAGGCGGGGATAGCCCAAGGAGGGTCTTTTGTAAGAATTACAGGTCAGATATTTGAGGCGCTCGTCAAGATCAAGTACCAGCGCTTTAAAGTACAGTAGACAGGTGTGTGTTAGCCTAGGTGCCCCAGTAATTAACTTGCAGGCCTTATTCAGAGTAGTGCAAATTTTATGGAGTGCGGTCTGATCAGCAGCACCATACACCGACAGTCTATAGTCCACTAGGGACAGGATAGAGGAGGTGACTAACCACATATGCAGTAAAAATGCAGTAAAAAACACAGCTGGGCATGAGATAGTAAAATCTGCTTTAAAACTTGCTAATCTGCTCAAACAAGTAGTAAGCAGAATAGAAAATCAGGATCTATATTTTCCTCAAGCAGAGACTAAAAATAAGAAAACGTTAATGATAAGCAGCAGGATCTCTAGCTTGAGCAAGTGCTGTAGAGTGCAATAGTCCCAATTGTGTCTGCAAGTAAGACACCGCACATGCGCAGTTATACTAATAGAACAGGTCATGTGTCCTGATTAGCATATGGCGCAAAAATTTAAATTGCTAAAAAGTTTACAATTAAAGTTTTAAAATAATGTACTAGAATGCATAATGAATATCTCTTGCTATATGTATTCATTTGTCTGTCCATCTTGCAATTCGTTAGACCCATCAGTCCAAAGATACAGGACAGTGTCTAGTCAAATTGTTCCCAAACCAAAAAGTCCAAAAGGTAGCAGCCAAAGAACAAAACTTTCCAGAAATCATAACAAAAAAAAAAAGGTTAAAAGTTAGTGGGATAATATACATCCCTTCAGCGGTTAAGGAAATGTCCTGATAGGTGGACAAAGAACGTCTTCCTTAGTAATATGCAGTTTTTCTCTTGGCATTTTCAGCCATCCTGAATGGCCTTCTGTTGGAGCTCCAATCCCTCACCACCTTGGGGGAAACCCCCGGAGACCATCATAAGTGGGTCTTCCTCCTGTAACAAGACAGAACCACACCGGGAGAAACTGCACAACTAGCAGCTTGCAATAAGGTGAACTGGTAAGGAGACAAGCTTTTTAGGCAGTGATGGTATACCTTTTATAACTTAATTTTGAGCATTGTCTCCCTGCTTCTCGAACTTACTCCACAAGGTGAAGGGTGCGTAGCAAAGCTCCAGTCACCAGCCCAACCTCCAAAGAAAATGGTCTTGAGCCACAAGGAGAGGACCAGTCACTCGGTGTAGGAATAGTGTTGTTGTGTATGGGCTACTATACACTAATATATATATATATATATATATATATATATATATATATATATTATATATATATATTAATACAACCACAGAGACCACTCTTCCGGTTGAAAGAGTGGTCTCACATGCATTCTTAGGGTATTAGAACCACTCACCTTAGAATTACAGTTCTAATACATTAAGAATGCATATGAGACCACTCTTACAACCACAAGAATGATCTTGGTGGTATTAACATACAATATAGCCTGTATAGGCTGTTTCCTTTATCATTGTGGTGTTAATTGTTTGTTGGTCATGCCACAGTGCATATTATTTGTTATTATATTTACTGAAATTGTTTTACGTGTTAAACATACAGAGATATAGAAGGAATCTCGTTTACAAATGCATCCCGGGGGGTGAAGGAAAAGGTGGGAAATAAAGTCAGAGTAAAAATACAATACAATAGCATACATCCTGAACAGGGATTTATGCAAACTACAATAAAAGGTTAAGAGTCATCAATAAGAGAGAATTACAGTTCAACAATGTATTACAGCTTAAAATAAAATTCACAGTAAGCAGTCAGGTGTAATCACAGTGGAATGTAATTAGAAGCTTGAGAGACTGTTTAGCAGAGGAGATACTGGTAGGGCTGCTACCCAAGGCAAGGCATATTAGTGCTTGTATATGTACTGTGTAAATGTGTTAACTAGAGTTACTGAGCTAGCAAGTTAGGGACCAATGGGGTAAAGAAGGACTCAGAAACAAGCTAGTAGGGTCACATATAGTATCCAGCTATTGCTGTACAGACTGTATGATAAGAAACTGAGGTTACGTTTAAGTTAAGAGTGAATAATGGAGGGAAGGAAAATAGGGCATTATGGGGGATCACACTGGGGGGCGGAGGGGCATGAATAATGGTGGCTGGAGACATCGGAATAGTGGATGGAATGGGGTGCTCCATGGAGTGAGGGTAGCAGGCACAGAGAGGATAGTGGGGTGCAATGGTTGTGGGGTGGCTGTATGGATAAATATATTATGAAAACTGGGGGGGCTGTCTAATTTTTTACAGGCTCAGCAGATCTGAAGAGGAGGCACAGGGGCTCTGGAGGGAGCTGGAGAGGGTGAGGGGGGGCTGGGGAAGAAGGGACCCTGGAGAGGAGTAGCTGGGAGAAGCAGAGGAGGAACAGCAGGGCTAATCCTGTGAGGATGTAGGGAGTGGGGATGGGGTAAGGAAGGAGAGTAGAGGGGCAGTAAGTGGAGGGAAGGCTCAGGGTAGGGGGAAGGCAGAGATGGGCACCACTGCGAGGGTAGCAAGTAATAGGTTTGCACTGTTGGCATCGAAGGTGGTAGGGGAGGTGTCAGAGATTGGTGGGGGAGAGGAGAAGGGTAGTGAAGGCCCAGGAGTCAGACTGGGAAAGAAAAAAGGGGAGAGGGGAAGAGCAGGGGAGAGGGAGAGGCACAAACAGAGGAGGAAGATGTAAGAGTCGCAAATGGTGCGGATAGAGGTAATAAGGAGCAGGGCAGTGTGGACTCTGGAAATGTGGACAGTGAAAATAGGAGGAAGGGTATGGGACAAGAAGATGGGGGTACTACTGCTGGGGGACTCTATACTCAAAGTGGTCAGATGGGGCAGAAGGGGAGACAGGCACAGTCGTATCTGAGTTGAGGCTATTCCAGGGTTGACCATGGGCCGGGCCGGAGAGGCACTTCTCAAGTGCACACGAAAGGGGAAGAAGAAGTGTTGCATAGTGATGTACATGGGTACAAATGATTTGGTGGGGGAGATGGTAGAGGTGCTAAAGGGAAGGTTTAACGATTTGGGTAGGCAGTGCAAGGAGGTGGGGGTGTCGGTGGCATTCTCTGAGGTACTCCCGGTACCATGTGCGAGTACAGTAAGGAAAAAAGGATAGAGGAGTTCAATGAGTGGCTGAGGGATTGGTGCCATATCAGGGAGTACGTATTATTGTCAGTCTGGGGCAGGACCTGGGGCAATAGTGACCTATATGCAGGGGACCGGTTACATTTGAGCAGGGAGAGGAAGGGAGTACTAAAATGGGGAATAGAGGGCTATAGATCAACAAAGTTGGATTTAAACTAGGAGGGGGATGGTAAGGGGACTGCTGATGGGAAAAGGGTCCGGAAAGGGAAGCCTAGTGAGCTCACCCCCCTAGTTATGGGTAAAGGCTGTGGGGAAGCGGCACAGGGAGGGATAAAGGGGGGGGGAGAATAGGAGTAGGGAAAGGGAGGAGACAGGCTGGAGGGTGGTCTCACTGAATGCAAGAAGCTTAAGGAATAGAACAGCTGAGTTACAGGCTCTCTTGGCGGGGGAGTGGGTGGACATTGCAGCCATCATGGAAACATGGGCCACCCAGTACCAGGACTGGGATATGATGATCCCAGGGTTCAGGTTATTCAGAAAGGATAGGGCTAAGGGGAATGGGGAGGAAGTGGCGATCTATGTAAGGGAGGGGATAAAGTGTGTAAGGGAGGAAGGAGTGGAGAGGGGGACAGAAGCACTATGGATGCACTTCCAAGATGCAAAGAATAGGACACTGAGGATGGGGTGGTGTACAGGCCACCAGCTCAGGGGAGTGACCTGGATAAGAAATTATCTGAAGAAATTAGGAAGGTCTGCAGGAAGGGGAGCACAGTGGTGATGGGGGACTTCAACCTACCGGGGGTGGAATGGGGCACCCCATCCACCATGAGTGAAAGAGAGTGGATCCTGTTAGAAGCATTTCAAGACAGCTTCCTGACACAGCTGGTCCAAGGGCCAGCTCAATTAGAAAGGACTCTGGACCTTGTACTGGATAACGGGGAAGCTGTAAGGAATCTGGAAGTGGAGGAACCACTAGCTGGGAGTGACCACTAGTTGGTGTGGTTCACACTCAACATGGGGAGGGAAACAGGGGGCACGGGTACAAGGGTGATTGAGTTCAGGGAGGTGGACTTTAACAAGATGGGGGAAATTTTGGGCAGGCACCTGGCAGGTATGCAATCACACATGGATGCAGACCAGAAATGGGACATCATAAAGGAAGGGATGGTGGAGACTACGGAGTCTTGCACTAGGAAGAAAAGCAAGAAGGAAAAGGCAAATTAACGCAGTTGGCTGACACAGGAGGTTATGGAAGGGGTGATAGCCAAGAGGGCAGCATTTCAAAAGTACAGGAACTCAGGGAGGGGTGAAGATAAGTATACGTACATGGAGACATCCAGGGAGGTTACCGGATCAATCATAGTGGCCAAGGCATCCACGGAGCTGAGACTGGCACAGGGAATCAAAAGTAGAGAAAAAGACTTCTTCTACTACATTGGAGAGAGAAGAAGGAGCCAGGATCAGCTGGTGAGGATTAAGAAGGACGGGGGGGTGGGTGGAGAAAGGAGTGGAGCAGGCAGAGGCACTGAATGAATACTTTTGCTCTGTATTCATGCAGGAGAAGGGGGGGCAGATACCCCAGATGAGGGGGAGTGGGTAGGGGGGAGAAGACAACAGATGCAGGGATTACAGAGAGCAGGGTACTAGATAGGTTGAGGGCACTAAGGGTGAACAAAGCACATGGACCTGATGGCATTCACCCTAGGGTACTAAGGTTGTTGGCAGAGGTCCTGGTGGGTCTACTGGCTGATCTGTTTAATACATCCCTAGACATGGGATGTGTACCACAGAACTGGAGAATGGCCCATGTGGTGCCTTTACATAAAAGTGGCCCAAAGGATGAACCAGGAAAGTATAGGCCAGTGAGCCTCACATCGATCGTGGGAAAGCTCATGGAGACCATCCTAAAAGAGAGAGGCTAGTGAGCTTCATGGAGGAAAATGGTCTCCAGGATGGTAAACAGTATGGGTTTGTAGCAGGCAGATCCTGCCAGACAAATCTTGAAGAGTACTATGACTGGGTGACGTGGGAACTGGACAAGGGCCATGCAGTGGATGTCCTGTACTTAGCCTTCAGCAAGGCCTTTGATTCAGTGCCACATGGGAGGTTGGGGGGGAAACTGTAAAATGTGCGGGTGGGACCAAAAATGGTGAAATGGATCACAAACCATCTAAAGGGAAGGCAACAAAGGGTGGTGGTGGGTGGGGACCTCTCGTCACTGAGAGCGGTGATGAGTGAGGTACCACAGGGATCAGTACTAGGACTGGTGCTGTTTGAGATTTTTATTACAGATATCTCACACAGGATCCAGACGATACCAAGATGGGAGTCATGGTTGATGATGCGGAGGGGTGGAAGGGGTTGCAGGAAGACCTGACTAAGTTGCATGAGTGTGCAAAAACATGGCAATTGAGGTTCAATGCCAAGAAGTGCAAGGTTTTGCACTTCAGAGCCAGGAACCAGGGAGGAATTATCACTTGAATGGGGCACAGTTGGGGAGCTCCACAGAGGAGAAGGAGCTAGGAGTGATTATTACGGGGAGCATGAACAACTCTGCTCAGTGCAGGAAGGCAGCAGCAAAAGCCAACAGAATTCTGGGACGTATTGCAAGAGGAATCTCCTCCAGAAGGAGGGAGGTTATCCTGCCCATGTATAGGTCCTTGGTCAGACCCCATCTGGAGTACTGCATGCAGTACTGGCACCCATTCATGAAGAAGGACATCAGATTGTTGGAGTGGGTGCAGCGAAGAGCCACAAAGATGATCCAGGGATTAGAGAGCAAGCCCTATGAGGACAGGCTGGGAGAGTTGAATATATATTCACTGGAGGAGAGGAGGGATGGAGGTATATGATCGAGACCATTATGTATCTGAAGGGGATAAACAAGACCGAAACAGAAGGGATTTTCCAGATGGGGGGGGCATGAGAGGGCATGGACTGAGATTGGAGGGAGGAAGATTCAGGAGGGAGATGAGGAGACATTTTTTCACAGAAAGAGTGGTGGACAAATGGAACACCTTACCAGATGAGATAGTGTCCTGTAAGATGGTGGGCAGTTTCAAGACGGGTTGGGACAGGGGAAGGGGAAGGGATACTGCGAAGAGGGAGGTGGGAGGGGCAGCTGCGAGATGAGGTGCTAGCTGCATACTCGAGCAGACTCAATAGACCACGAGGCCTGTTTCTGCTGGCAATTTCATATGTTCGTATGTTCTGTGTTTTGTTTTGCTCTGCTTTTTGAAATTTCCCAGAACATGGACAAACACACCCATCATGGACGGATAAAGAAACATATGCTAGGGAACCGCCCAACGCATATTAGCCTGTTTGAGGAACCCCCAAACTCATGCCAATCCCCTCCAACAATCTATGCATCTTGTGACACCTAGAAACAAGTCAGCCACTTGCTGAAAATAGATCTCTCACACCAAGCTGTCAATCCACTATGGGGAAATACACGCATTCATGTAGGGGGCATCACGATTAACTGGACCTCATTGACAGAAAAGACAATTCTCAATGTTTTGGATATTCTGATATCCAACTCAAAAACACTCGACTCATTTTGAGGCATTCAAACTACATTCGGCTTGCAAAAATCAGAATTCTGGAAGTACCTGCAACTAAGAATAGTACTGGCAGCCATCCTAAAACACATAAAAATACACAGACCCGCATATCCATATTCCCAATTACTGCCTGGCTCACCCACCACAGAGGCTTAGTTAGCCAAATTTACTCCAAGATCAGAGATGGAATACCTGACCAAACCAAAAAGGCTCGGGAGTATTGGGGGAAAATCTTAAATATCATGCTAGATGACACTGAATTGTCTGCATGCTGGAATCCACCCAAACACCAGACAGAAACTCCATCAGCAGATTATTGCAGAACAAAATTCTCCACTCCTGGTACTGCACATCCCAAGCTCGAAATGTGGCACACCTCATCCCAGATAACAAGTGTTGGCAATGATCCCAGCCCAATGGAGACATGTTTCACATTCTATGGATGTGCCCCAAAATCACACACTACTGGCAACAAATCCAAAACACCCTACAATTGATCCTCCAGATATCCACACCCCTTATACCTGAACTCCTCTTACTGGGAGCAAAACTCAACTCACCATACTTATGAAAACATCAATACAATCTAGCGATCCTGACTAGCATAGAAGCTAAGCGCCTATTATTGTGAAAATGGCACATAGAGGAGATCCCGCCACTACAGGTTTTTCTTAACAACATGGTATAACTGGCCCAATATGAAAGATTATCACACCTAGCTACAAACTCTATACATAACCATAACTAGATAGGGGGCTACTTCCATCAATATATAAGTAAAAAAACACTGCTACCACTACTGGGCCACCACCCAATACAAACACCGATACACAGCTCCCTCATACGGGACTAGAAACATAGAAACACAGACTTTGACGGCAGATAAGGACCACTTGGCCCACCCAGTCTGCCCATTTCCCTACCTACTGGATAAGCTGCAGATTCTAGTTAACCAACAGCCTACTTCCTAGGATAAGAAGAGACACCCCCTCAACTACGACCACTGCCACTATCACCACATAACCTCTCAGCTAAATACCCTCCATCCCCATGCAGAGCCACTATGGAGGGACTATAAGACTGGAAAAGGCTTTCCACACCCTACCACAACTTCTCCTGAAGAGTTGCGACAACACAGACCAAGAGAATACATACTTAAATTCCCCTTTTCTCTCTGCATGACACAGATCTCATTTGTTTTTGTTTTGTTTTTTCCCCTGATTTCTCTTAGACTAGTTTTATTTATTTATTTATTTATTTGAATTTTTGGTAACCAGATAGGACCACTGAGACAAATTATAGTCCTTGTTCAGGGTCGAAGAGGGTAAGACAAGACAAGCACGCTGAAGTGCACACTAGGTATAAAGATTAATATTTGCAGAAGTTTTATTTGCAGTTAATAATTTTTACTTCAAATCACATCACATTGTTACAGCTTTAGGGCAATTACAAGTACATAGCATTATTCCTGAGCAATTAATACAGCAGATAGATGGTAGTTAGTGTAGATATTTTGACTTTCAATATATTGAGAAATTGAATAGAGACAGCTTTCAAGACAAACTACTATGTTATAAATATGCCTGTATAACAAACTAAATAAAGGCGTATTAGGGCCAGGCAGTTAATCAAACTGAGGTAACAACTGTATCATGCAAGACAATCCCTCTGAGAACCCAGATGAAGTTATGGATGATCCTGATATAAATATTAGGCACAAGGATTTAGATACTAGATTTCATGGGAAACCCATAATGGAACTGTAACGGTGTTGCTAACCACTGATGTGCCATGTTATAGAACAAGATGGAAATCCTTAAAATAACCAAAGGTATACTATCTGCTGTATTAATTGCTCAGGAATATTGCTATGTACTTGAAATTGCCCTAAAGCTGTAACAATGTGATGCAACTTGAAGTTTTAAAATGCTAATAAAAATTATTAATTGCAAATAAACCTTTTGCAAATATTAATCTTTATGCCTGGTGCACACTTCAGTTTAGTGACATGCAGAATTTCTGGTGGCAGTCTGATGCAGGGTGCTGGGCCACATAAAGCATACACACTGCTTAAACAAGCAGTGCCCCCCCCACCCAACCCCCACCACTGTAGTGCAGCTGCAATCCCATGCTGATCATTCCCTTTCAAACCCTAGTATAGCATGCAGTAATGGATACTGTGGGATGGCCAGGGCATGTCATTTGACATGGCAGTCAGTAGTGGCCAGACAGAATTTGTACTATAATGCCACAGCACCACAATAAGCTATGGGGCCACACACTGGTAGCAGTGGTAGTATACTAAGTGAGGATGGAGGAATGTGTGGCTTGCAATACCTAAGAGTGGTGTTTGTTTGCCTTCTGTCCTGCCATTCATTCCAAGCTTGTTTTTGACCCCCACTGGATGCACCATGCTCTGCCAGGGTTGGCACTGATCCCACTGATGTCATCACATGGGGCCCAGTGGCATGCAAATGGCTGGATGCATATGCATCTAGTCACATCACAACTGTTGTTCCTGATACACCATGCAGCATACTGTGCAATAGGTATTGATGGTACTCCTGTTCTAATCACTGACTCCATCAAATACTTGGGGTGACACTAGACTCCTAGCTTGACCTTGGGTGCCATATCCAAAATGTGTGCAGAGCTGTCAACTGCAAACTGGGTCTGCCCTACAGAGCGAAGAACAATCTTATGTCTTCTGCTCACCTTGCATTGGCCAGAGGTGTGTTTCTCCCTTCTCTCTCTCTGCTATGGACTCCTCCTGTTTGCACATACCTCCAAAGTTCACATCACTAGGTGGAACACAGCCTATAATCACATTTGTCACTTTGCACTTGCTGCTCCTCACCTCATTCATAACTGTGACCTATATAACAAACTTGACTGGCTCTCTCTGCCCAACTACATGAACTTTGTCTTGGGCAACTTCACGGGCAAGGTTCTCAGAACTAGCATCCCCCAGGGCTGGCTGAGCTAATCATACTGGCTTTCTCTTCTTCCTACTCCCTAAGGGCTCTGGGCCCTGCTGTTCTTTTAAGTTCCTGCCACCCAAACACAAATGGGGGACATGGGTTTTGATTCATTTGCCCCCAGAGTATGGAACTCCTTTCCCACCCAGATCCGATCCTTCCCCTCCCACGCATGCATCTGGAGCTCCCTGTGGAATTACCTGAAGCTCACCTCTGCATGTGGGTGTCCCAAACCACCATAGCTAATCTTGGTCCCCTGCACTGGACTCACATGTCCTTTTTGGTACCCTTGCGCAGTTCCTGCTGATGCATCCTGCCTGACTGGGTTCTGAGCTGCATATAATGTATTTATTCTCTGTTTCAGGAGCTACTTTGTGGCTCTCCTTTTGTGGCTTTGAGCTGTATAGAATTTGTAAAATGTACTGTTCATAGCCTTGGTGTCTTTATGTATATATTTTGTTCATACCTTAGCTGTGCTTACTGTCTGCTGTGCTATGTTCAATTGGTTCTATCCGATTCTGTATATTGCCTAAATTGTGTCATGTTGTCTTTTGCATGAACTTGTATTTCATTGTACTCTCCTGGCTCATACCTAAAAATAGGCAAATGACTTGTCTAGTGTACTTACCTGGTCAACAAAAGCTAAATAAATAAATAGGTAGCAGCAGAAGCTCCTTACTGTATCCTTTGGTCCTCCTGACAGCAAATTAACTCCTCCCTGCTCCACAAGGTACTATAGGGTTTTCTTGCATAAAGTCCCATGTCCCAAAGCAAGAGGTTACTGGCAGCAAGCATTATAAAATATCAAATTTACTAATATTGAGTGTCTACGATTGACCCCATTACAAACAAGGTGAAGATCTTGTCATTGACAGGTAAGTATGCATGATGTGTGAGATTATTATGGTGCTAACTTTCCATTCAGCATGGTACTTGTAAGCTATTATAAATTATAAAGCAAGAGGCTCATGATTATAAATATATTCAATACATCAACCTTTCATAGTGTCAAGAGATGGGATGGTTATGCCAGTTTTATGTTGGTATACCTGAAAATAGGACCCCCTTAACACACATGGGAGTCTTTTAAATTATACAGTGAAAGTAGTTTTTGCCGATCAATTATCGTTCACAGACTAGTAAGTAGGCCCTGGCATTTTTTCAATGGCGTGCATTGCCAGTTTTCTACTAAAATGAATGCCTGTAGTATTATTGCCTGTTAGCACTAGGCAGAAGCCCCACTATAATGACTCCCCTCCCTCAGATTTACCCAGCAGGTTGATTGCCCCAGTTAATTAAACCTTCATAGGTTCCCCTCCTATCTTGGTATTAGATGTCTGTTTGTTTGTTGTTTGCTCATTTGTACATGAAGACCAGTGTTTTAAACTTATAGTTCCCACATTCAAACCAGCCTATAATTTCACATGTATTTAAAAGGGAACACAACGTTACTGTTTTAAAGGTAACAGCAATGTGTGCTAAGTGTTAACTGTTTGTAATATTTTATAGAAAATGCTATTCCGATTATTCATATTTTACTTGTACCTGAACTAGAAAAGAAGGTGTTTATTCATAGGCAGAACAACCACAAGTATCTCCTGACCATTTCACAAATGTTTTGTTATTTTATAATACTTGAAACTATATTTTAAAAGCTGTAACATTTGAACTGTTACACATATATTTTTTTATGAGAGCTTGGAGTCTGATCAACATGAATAGATCATAACAATACAGATCTAATTTCTTGCTGTATATGCTGACATAATATGTTGTTAAAAATGACAGGACTTTAAAAATTTAGTAAACCATTTTATATTGTTTTATATGGATATATGGTAGATGTAGCAATATCTTAAATTGATACATCAACTTAGATGACTCAAAGCTTTCATTTAAAAAAAATAGTTTCTAGCCCTAAGGGGTGCAAAGTTATCCCATTTAGTGAATTTATCTTTTGAAAAGTCTAGCTTTAGAACCCTTGGGGCTACAAACCTATTTTGTAATTGAAAGCGTTTCCTCCAGCCCATAAGGATTTGCTGTATGGATACTGTTTTTATGTGTGGGTACTTTTCTGTATGTATCAATGTGTAGCTAAAAGAACTGCTTTTTGAGTGTATTATCTATGCATGTTTGGCAAACACTTGGGGGTGGGATTTGCACAAGGCTTTGATGCAGATGAAAATGAATCCTGTACCTGTGTCTGTGTCCACCCACCTGCGTGCAGGCAGACCTACAGCTATTTTCAGACGCTGCCTCAATTTACAACAAAAGGTCACAATTTGCTACAGAAAACAGACAAAGTTGCATGTTGCATCCAGTCTGGACACACTTGCATCTGATATCCGGTACAATCTTTGGACACTCTTAGGCCATCTAATAGGTCCAGCACATTTGGGTGCATTTTTGGTTTAAAAATAGCAGCAGACACATATCAAGCAGATACTATTTTTTTAGCTACACATTAAAAAAAAATTACTTGGTTTTAAAAAATGTACAAAAATGGTTCTTTCTTTTTCTGAATTTTAGTAATACCACATATTATTTAATTAGAAACTGTGTAATTTACAACTTTATTTTCATTTATCTTATGCCCTCAATCATGTTGCAGGCTATTTTACTCTCCCCTCTAGCAATTCCTTACCTAGCAGAAGAGAATACAAGCTGATGTACAAAGGTAGTCTATACAGTTCTTTTTGTGGCACCAGCAATTTGGAGTTTTCACTGTCATGGACTGTGCACAGAAGGCTAAGCATGAACTGTTGACCAGTTTGCTCAGGAGTTTGATGTACAAACCCTGATCAAAACTCCAAATTGCTGATTCCACAAAGACAACAATATAGAATGTTGTACACAGAAATAAAACACTGTTATATGTAACATCTATTTTAGTACCAGTTTTTTTTATTTATTTTGGAGCAGTTAAATATGGATCATCAAGGGTTAAATATATCCTAAAAATAGGAACAAACTGCTGCAAATCAGAAATTATTTCATTTTAAAATTTATGGTGCCAGACAGGTGTGCAATAAATGCTTACGTGATGTTGTTATTCAGTTTCCCTTTTATATAATGCATTTCACTTTGCAATTGTTTTATTATTATTTGGTGTACTGATATGTGAAAAAAATTGATTGAGAATCTGGTCAATATACTCTTCTTAATCGTGTTGCAATGCGTCATCTGATAAATAAGTCTATCTCAATTTGTCTTAACTTTCTTGTTTACCGTGTACAGCCGCTCCCTTGTGCCTGTAAAGCACCTCTGGCCAGTGTACTTACCCCGTCAATCAATCAATCAATACGGGTAACAGTCCTTACCCGTTTTGGACCATGTCCTGGGCAAGAGGCTACAGTATAGCACAATGACTATCTCACACGTTTGTGTTAAATTGACCCCATTACAAACTTGCTAGAGGTGCAGATCTTGTCACTGACAGGTGGTTATATAAATAGCTTAATGTGTGGGATGAGGAATCTTCCCTCATTATTGTTGTACTATTTTTCCATTCATATCTGTTCTCCAAAACGGTTTTACTCATATAGCAAGAGAAGTATAATTATAAATACAGGATGCTTGATTGCCTCAGCTTGTGCTCAGGGAAACACAACTGTTTATATGACCGAATATATGTCATTCGAGAAAAACGACCTTGTTAACACCCAGGGATTAAAATGACAAAATACTACTTTTGCTGATCAGTTACCTATCAACAACATTGCCTGACAGTCAAGTAATCTTCCTGCAATCCATCCTTAACAATTACCCACTTTTTAACATATAGGTGTTTTGAAGCTGGCTGTTTCAGATTTATTTTGGAAGAAAAATAGGCCACACTAAATAATAACAACAGCAGAAGAGGTTTTTTTTTGTTTGTTGTTGGTTTTTTTGTTTGTTTGTTTTTTAACAAATCATATGCTTCTGTTAAAGTGAAGGCCATTGTAATAGTTCGTTTCCCTTACTTTCTACCCTTAGTGGGTTCTCTGCCATTAGCCCTGGTTGGTTGATGGGGTGTGGGTGGAAGTGTTACTTACTGGTGTATGCGGTGGGATCTGCTGACTAAAAGCTGGGAGATGGGAACCGCTGCCGCTTCAGTCGGGTCCCTAATGCATGTGGCGTCTCCTTGGACTGCTCTTGGGGACAGTGTCACAGTCCAGAGATAAAATACCACAGCAGATCTCACCCAGCTCCTCACATCACTCACAACAGGAAGTCTTTTTACCAGGAGCGCCTCATATCAGCGTCTTTATCAACAATGCAGCTCGGCCGTAGAAAGACGGTTGACAAATGACATAAAGCACACTGGCTTATAGAATTCACAAATTAGCATCACTTGTTTGGGAGATTGCTTGGCCTTCAATTTTGCTCCACAGGTTGTTGTTTTTTTATTTACTTATTTATTTTGTGTCTTGTCTTGCAACTGGCATGCTTATATTTGGGGAAATTGTAACAAAAAAGAAACATTTTGAATTGCATTCTTTTCTACTGATAGGATTTCTTCCCAGTTATAGGGTTTCTATCCTGAATTAATCATTTTCTGGTTCAGGTTACTGCACCCTTATCCCCACTAACCAAAAACACAAGAAAATATAAGAAATTCAAAAAATGTATTTCATTCGAAAAGTGAAAAACGTTAACGTGTGTTGTTTATTGATAATGGATGCAAACAAAAATAAATTAAAAGGCCATGATTTTGCTTGTCTTAAAAGAGGACACCTGCTGAAGAGGGCATAATTACAAAATTGCCCTGATGATATGCTGCTGACTGACTGTTCCTGTTGTTATATGAAAATATCCTGATATTGTTCTTGAAATGTACCACCACCACCACCACCACCTGAACATAAAGAAGTTAGTGTACCAGGGCTAGTAGCATCACACATCAGATAGGTACCTGTGAGCCATATAAAATGACATTATCACATGTATGGTTTGGTGTTTTATGTTAATGTTAGTGTTAAGGTAAAAGAAATGTACAACATTGCTATATGTTTTGTGTTCATGTTGAAAGTAAGGAAATTCACACTGTAATTTTACTCTGAGTATTGGAAAAAGAAAATGTAATAAAAACGTTTACGGAAAAAAAGAAGTTAGTGCGACTCAGCGAAGCCGACAGCTTGCTCCACGCACGGGCGTTCTCAAAGGGTTTCTTATCTTGCATGAGAAGCACCCCCTGGAAAGCCAAGTATAAGATGAGCCGCGGCACAGTGACCTTCTCGGGAGGACAAAGTGAGAACTAAAGAAACAACTCTTTGCCGCATTAACTTTAGCTGAACTTGCCATCTCTTTCCATTTAAAATGGGAACCAGTTCTATACACTATAACAGAGGAATTACTCTCGTGGCCCTGTACTGTAATAATCAGTTGTGTATTCTGCAATAAACATTATTAACTGACAAAAATAAAATAAAATGGGAAACCATTTGTGGCACTGATAACCTGCAAAATGCATTGTAATATATTTGCAGTATAAAATGTCTATTTAAATGGTTTACTTTATTTTGCAGTTCTTTGAATAATCTACTGAGATGCAACATCGTGTTTTTACTGGGGTTCTTTATTTCTACCCAGTTCCATAGCTTGGTAGGGTCTGGCACACAGAAATGTAAACGAGTGCTAAATGATCATATTAACTATGAACATAATTCGGATTTTAAGCCTTTATGTTCTCCACCAGTTATGGGACTCCATCCAGTTATCCCACTGGAGTATGAGAAGACATTGTAATCAAAACACAATGGGAATGTGTTCCACGGTTACATCTCTGAAATTATATTTTCATGTAGCAATTTACAGAAAATAAGGCGGAAAAATTCCTTAGTGTACTGTACCGATAGCCATCCCTTTTAGCAGTTGATTCAGCGTTTTTATTGTTCGGGATAAGCCTTTACAATTTAAAATAAAAAAATACAATAAAAATACTAAACATACATGCACTTTCATGAAACATCCTTTTAGTAGTTGAAAACAGCTTCTGTAAACAGCAAACAAAAATCCATTGCATGTTAAATGTTCGGAACACCAACAAAGGACTTTCAGGATTTGGCCCTGCTCTTTTATTTATTTGCTTTAATGGGCTAAATATTTATCTGCAAATGTAAGAGGACAGGCTGATTTTATTGTAGTTTGGAACGGGTGTTTTGTGCAATTTTCGGGAAAGGCGATCCTGGTCTTATAAGGGGTTAGTAAATTATTCAGGACCAGGAGACCCATGTTCAATTCCCACCAGTCACTTATATACTGAGTAACCCTAAGCAACCCACTTAACCTCTCAGCGGTCTCCCAATTGTAAATTTAGAGAAACTCTATGACCCCACTGAAAACTAGCTGTTTGTAGATCAGATGAGAAACAATGACGTTGTATTTTTGTCAGCAACCTTATTTTTACACGTTTTCATTCCACAGTCCAAACACAGGGAAGAGTCAGGCTGCAATCAATATTTACATCCTATTTTATGTTAGTATCAAATCAATAATGTGGACTGAAAGCAGTTTTGATTGGAACACTGCACATTTTTGTTCCGGTCTCCCACTGCTGCTCTGTAGTTGTAGTCTTGTTGGAATATGCTCCGGGTTTATAATCTAAAAATTTGAACACAAATGTGGCCATTTACTAACCTTCATAGCCCTTTTTGTCATCTGGCAGATAACAAAAAAAAAGCTCAATGCAGGAGAACTTCCCGAAGCAAGTAACTGCAAATGGTCGAGACTTGAGGATGTACACCCGCTTTGCTTTAGAAGGTGCAACTTGCAACGCAAATTGAATCTTGTGCCCCTTGCATATTACTTTAATCAATGGTTGTCCTATATCTGTCAAGGACAATTTCCTTAGAACACACACTGTGTGTGTGTGTGTGTGTGTGTGTGTGTGTGTGTGTGTGTGTATGCATATGTATATATCCATATGTAGATATATAGATATGTTACACTTCTTTTCATGAGTACCTTCAAGCCACTTTACTGAAGAGTAGCAAGTAGTGTAGCCAGGGGTATGTAAAGAGCTAATTAATCTGGTTATAAAATCAGGCAAGTGTAAAAGTAGTTTGTACAACACAAATACTGTTACTAATATTATCATATTGATTGACTAAATGGTCGATGACATCGAAATAAACATTTATTTTATTTACATGAAAATAAATGTGTATTTTTCAAGTACTGTATGTCTACCTGCGGGTCTATATTTGCCTCTGGGTGTGTGTGTGTGTGTGTGTGTGTGTGTGTGTGTGTGTGTGTGTGTGTGTGAACGTGCATTCATTCTAAGGCATATATCATGATACATAATGACTGGAATATGTACTACATGATTCCACATTAAACAATATAAAAGCATTGATCTGTTAAAGTTGGGGCTTTACATAAGTGGCTTTTGTTTATTGAATTAAGGTGCATGTTTATTGAGAATGAATTGATCATTCAAAATATCAGCTCCCATAATCCATGGTAATTCCTCTCCTGCTGGTAGTAACCTAAACTAAACACTCTTATACAGGCCACCCTTGCATAAACATACATTTATATGATATTGTTTAAGGCAAATATTAATTTGCATGGTCCCCTAAGGAATATAAGGATAATGCCAATACCAGAGGTCACCCACTTCAAACTAAGGCAAGCAGATTTATTACAGATAGAATAAATGCTTTCTTTGGTCAACCAGTTATTAATCTATGGAACAAATTATCAGAAAACATCATTATAAACTGAACAAACTGTGAATTTAAGAATAGCTTGGACAGACACCTTGCTAATTGAGGCAAATTGACCTATTACTTGTCATTATCGGTGGATAATTTATGGGCAAACACCTTTTCATCTCCTTAACATCTAGTAACCTTTAGTATATAGAAAAATCCTGTTTTGTTTATTCTTTTTTTTTTCATAGATTCATAGAAGTGTGATGGCAGAAAAGGACTGAACTAGGCCCATCAAGTCTGCCCATTTGCCCAGCTATCTGCTTGGACCTGTGCCTCCCCCCTTTAACACTTCCATGTGGTTGTCCCATGCCCTTTTGAATCCCTCCACTGTTTCCTCTCCAAGGACTGCTTCTGGGAGTCTGTTCCACTTTTCTAGACTCTCTCAGTAATGGTATTTTCTAATGTTACCACTGAACTGTCCTCCCTCCACTTTCAGGCCATGCCCCCTCCTCCTCTGGCTTCCTTTCATCTTGAAGATGCTTCCCCTGACACCCTGTTTGTTCCCTAAGGTACTTGAAGGTCTCCATCATGCCCTCCCCCCTCCAGTTTGTATATAGTTGATGCATTCTGTAAAATTCCACTAGTGCCTAGACATTTATTACCTAGTGTATTTACCTGGTCACCAAAAGCTACTTTTTTCCAGTTATTTTTTATTGTAAAAGCAAACAAACTGTAATCTAGAGCACCCCTTTCAAGCTGTTGGAATTTCTGTATTGTTGAAGTCACCTGTAGTAAGGCTTTTATATTGTTGTACTGGTACTGGTTCTTTGTGGTATTAGTCTTTCTTTTCTGCAGGGAGTGAGAAGCCACCTTACTAGGACTGTGAAGCCAGGCTCCACATGTACCTCTCTCTTAGAGGGAATCTCAGCTTGCTCCTGGTAGTTGCATGCCTTTCATATGTTTGTACCCAGGCATCATGACTTATATATAACTAGTTGAGACACTTATCTCCTCAGCCTGTATGCAGTTTCACTCCACATGAACCAGCAAAATACTGTATGTTCAGTATACTTTTCTGTTTGTAATCTTATGTTTTTGGAAAAAATAAAAAGCATTAACTTCAGAAAAAAAGTAAAAATAGACATTACAACAGCAGGACATGGCATAAAACAGTTAAAAGTGAAACTGTGTTTCATAGATAAAGCATAAGCAAATGTCTTGCTGCAAATAATGCTCTTTGAAAAAAATTGCATTTTTATGTTTTCAAAACGGGGGCTAGACATTGTGTTATCCTCATCTTTCAGGTATTACTGTTTTATTAAGACATTAAAGATGGCATTTTGCCTTTTGGATATTTTATGCATCTTTCATACACACGTGGCCCAAAATCTGGCACTCAATTGCCGGTTTAATTCTTTATCATTACATTATTTCTTCACCTATAAGGACCGGACAATCCATCCATCCATCCATCCATCCATCTATCTATCTATCTATCTATCTATCTATCTATCTATCTATCTATCTATCTATCTATCTATCTATCTATCTCTCCGTCTCCTGTTCTGCACAACCTATAAGGATTCTCTCTTTCTCCCTCTCTCTCTTGCCCCCCACCTTGCTCTCCAACAGTGTACCTTACCTATCCATGCGGTATTGCAGTATCACTGATGGGGCATGGTTATCCAGGGCTGTAGCAACATCCATTTCAATTAAAATGGCATCTAAAAAGTAAGGTTGCAGTGCCAGGGCAATAGCCGACAGTGCACAGGGATTCAACATAACAGTTCTATTTATGATTACAGTTTCAAAAATTAATATTGCAAATATTGAGTTCATATATAGGCTTTTAACTCATGAGTGATACTGTTTAGAAACAGAAAACAAAACAGCTTCGTAAACTGAGTTATGCCCTAAGGGAATTGGGAGTTGATGTTGGGTTTTTCTTTGTTTGTTTGTTTTCAATGATAATAATGAATTTTGAACAGTATATAGTGTAGCTTTATCATTAATATGCAACGTAATATTGGAATGATTCACTGCAAGAAACGCAGCAGTTGCTAAAACTTAATAACAATTTCAAGTGCAAAATTGCCAAGAGGATTTGAAATGTTCACAAAGTGTGTGCCAGAAATATGTTTCTGGGACTTTGGTTCAAGATCAAGTCATAAGTTTGAACAAATCCCAAAGGATTAACATTTTGATGTAAGCGGTATTTTTGAAGCAGAACACACACACACACACACACACACACACACACACACTTGAACTAACTGCACCGCATCTCATTTTCCTTGCGAGTTTTCCCAGGCCCAAAGTGATATTTTGTTAAAAGGATACTATTACATAAAATTGTTTTTGTTTTGCAATATCTGGTTGGTATGTTTGAAACTAAATATTGCTTTACAGAAATCTAAAGGAAATTAGAGTAATTCTTTAGAACCATATGACCATCGAAATACCACATATAATCTTGGAATTATCTCTCTAATTTTATGTCGGATATTAAAGCAAACTAATTGTTTGGAAACATCACACCCATTATATGTACAGTCATCGATATTTCATCCCGGAACTGAGGATGATAAATTGAAAGATAAGCCTAATACGCTTAATTATCATTTGGAATGTCATTAATGCTTTAGGAGACAGTCATGGGAGACAGACATTGTTATCCTGAGTTTTATCTTCAACACTACATCACTTTTAGTACTGTATTTGAGAAACAAATGGGCCCCTCTGTCTGACATGTTTGCTTCGTGTTTATATTTTAAAGCATGGCAATAGTGGGAGTCCGGGGACTGACCCCTGATAAATGAACATTAGCACTTTTTAGAACTACTGTATCAACAAACGAGATCCAGTGTGGCAATAATTGGTGAAAAAGCAAACACACGCTGAAGTGAGGGGAGAGCTGTTTTTTGTCAAAATGATTGATAAATAATGCAGTGAAATACAGCAGCTCCCCGGTTTCCGGGTCATGGTCTCTGTCCTCACTTAATAAGGTAAAAAGTTTGCAAACATAGCGAATGAACATGTATATACTCAATGCATCATATGGCGTGTGTGTGTGTGTGTGTGTGTGATATGCATGTGACACACTGACACACACACACACACATATTACACATGCAGACAGAGATAGATAGACAGACAGACAGACAGACAGACAGACATGGGCTTGCTAATGCACTGCACTGGGACTGTCAAATGTATCTCCTCACGTATAAAATCCATAACTCGGGAGTGGTGAAGCAAAGGTTGTGTTATGAGGTCTTTACCTTTACAGTGAGCATAAATTTGATTATCCCAGCGCAGTCTATTACTTAGCTGTTTATACACTGAATAAAATGTATAATTTTAAAATAACTCTTTAATGGAGATGTAACTGTCTGTGTTCCAGTTCAGCTGAAGAAATCCTCTTTCTGACGTCATCAAGCATTGTCAAACCTAATCTCACATTACTTAAGAAAGTCATGACATATACTCATAAGAAATATTTATTTTTATTTGTGTATATCACTGATATGTATGCACAAAAAATATTTAGAATGTGTGTGGGGGGGGGGTAGATTTGTGTGCTCTGATGTCCTGACAAAGACCTGACGTAAGGCCAACTCAATGTAGGTTTCCTCTTTAAAATGTATATTTCATAGTATGACTGCTGTATTTTGTTACTTTTTCAAGACTACTGTGTTGTTTCACGATATGTAGCATTGCGATTATGTGCTTATAAATGGTACTGTAATGTTGTTTGTATCTTGTTGAAAGTGCTCAATAAAAATTATTAACTGCAAACAAAACAAAAAAGCATATTTCGTGATAACTTCCTGCAGGACAGCTGGTGATACAAGTAAACAGTTTGGTGAGAGATATAAACATTTTGAGGTGGATTTGCTTGCGTTTACTGCGTTCGAGAGGAAGCCATGTCCACCACCCCGTCCACTCCCGCCCGTCCTTTTCTTCTTCTTCTTCTTCTTCTTCTTCTTCTTCTTCTCATAGAAGTGTGCTAGGCGGGCAGTCAAGTGCACTATTTCTTGCAACTAACCGTGAGCGTCTCTCTTGATGATTCTTTCGTTTTCCATCGACTGTACGCACGGAGATTAGCTCATTTCAAAAGCAAAATTAACCAGTTTGTAGTTTGGCCTGTTACTGTTATAATTATAGATACATTAATTGGCCTGGGATTACGAATATGCATTTATTTATTTGTTGTGAGACCTCGAGCATTTCATTATTAATTTACTATTTTAACCAACCAGACTCATGTTGTCAAATGAGGGCATAGGTGTTCGCTGCCAGAGACAGACAGACAGGCCCCTATATATGTTCAAACATTTAGACAACAGACAGACAGAGGCTTGAGTCCTACTGATGTGGAGTTGCTTAAATAGTGGGGTAAGGTGCTTATTAAATAGACTGGATTTGATAATCACAACAGGGCCCCCTCCTTAATCCAGGTACTCGAACATAAATGTATGTGTATTTTATGATAGCTGCCATACTGCCTGTTGTAACATACATAGTTCTGAGGTATGAAAATGTATTAATGTCACATCATTCACTCCTCTATTCTTCTGCAAGGCTGATTAACTGAAAAACCAATAAAATTGTTGTTGTTTTAAGTTAATCTTTTTATTGTTTTTTTTCCAAATTTTCAAGTGTACAACACAGGTACAGACAGATAAACATATAGAGCTTTCCTCACATGACTATTAATAAACAGGTCAAAAAGGATGTGTGTGTGCGAGTAATCATTGCATAACATTCACATAAGATACAGTCTACTACAACAGCAGGTATATATTACTTTTAAGTTTCCAACAGATAGTGACAAGAAGGCAGTACAGGCATTACTGAACTAGAGCGGATTATTTAAAAAAAAATAGACTGGGTTAAACTTTAGTTTGGACACGTTTAGTTGCATAAAAATAAGTGGGTTAAATTTAAAATGTAGCTTGAACATGTTTAGTATAAAATAAATACAATTTCAGTTGCCAAGCGAAATTACAAGAAAAAAATGATGTTTAAAGCACACATAAACCTTCAGAAAAACAGTGGTGCTCCGAGTTTCACATATCAACTATCACCTGTGTGTTTTCATAGCCCCTTCTCTGGAGGTGAAATGTTTTACTGTTTTCAAATTCAAATATTCGTTGTTGGATTTCAGTGCTAAAGACCACAGACGAACACTCCTTATTATCAATGAGTCCTTAAATGTGTGACATAAAAAAAAAATTCTAAAAAAAACGAGATATTTACCACATCATGTTGAACTGCATTTTTCACACCCCTATACGTCAGAAGTCGTAAATCCACAGATATCCCTTATCAGTCTTTAATTGCATCCTTTTCCTCCTTCACTTGAGGTCAGCTTAAGTGGTTTCAAGTTGCTAAAAACGTGCCTGCGGGTTGTCTTCCCCGAGAACTTCGTCTTCCTCAGCCCCCAAATACCTATACCACCCCAATCCCCCAAATCAGCCAATGTTCCCCAATGACCAGTTTTGTTTCAGATAGAATGGTGAAGGACTCGGCTGGAGAGAAGAGACTGGCGAATTGTTGCGATTTGCTATTCAACAGAAGTGACTAACTCAGCGGCCAGAACAGTTCTCATAAGTGCTCTTGGTGAGCATCCACTTTTTGGGACTTAAATAAAACTACCTAAGGTTGTCATCATATTAAAGGCCGCCACTTCGGATAAACTGCTATAAGATGCAGCTGATAGAACTTCCACTAAAACCAATTGCTACTCACTAATACTGCCCTCGATTGAGGATAAGTGAAAAGGATGAGGCAGTGATATATGACTACTGTTCTCCAGCAGTACTTTTGTCCCTGTAGGAAGTTACCCGAAGTGCTTCAGAGACTGAATCTTCTTTATACAAAAGCAGGGAGCAAGTGTGGATCTTCATATATTGCCACAGTCTGCATTTTGATTTATTTAATTAGTTGTCATTGTACAATGTATTCACCCAGGATAGACCAGCTGAGATACAGCATCTCGTTTCCAGTAGGGTCTTGCTGTTTACTCGTGTATATAGTTCTGTGGACTGGGGCACTGGGAGGTTAAGCGACTTGCTATAGATCAAGCAGCGAGAATTTGGCTCTAGTGAGGTTTGGAACAGCTTTCCCGGTTCCCAAGCAAAAAGTTCTATCCGCGAAATTATGTATGTGTTTAAACCATTCCCAAGCCAGAGCTTTATCTGCTGAATTACGCTTGTGCATAAACCATACTCAGCCTCCAGCTGTTCCCAAATATCTTACCTTCTGCTAATCAGCCTGATTGTTTTAATGTTGTTATCCATAGGTAGAGAACTAGCACGACATAGTAGGGATGTGAGGAAGTATGTCTTCAATGAAAGAGTGGTGGATGCCTGGAACAGTCTTCCATCAGAGGTGGTGGGGCGAAAACAGCGGTGAGCTTGAAACATGCATGGAATAGGCACAAAGGAAACTTGGTTGGAAAGCAGAAGGGAGGGTCTGCGGTGACAGTATAGGCAGGTAAAATTGGCAGAGTAGGTGGGCCAAGCGGCCCGTATCTGCCGACAAAGTCTATGTTTCTGTGTTTCTAGCAGCCAGAAGGTTTGTTTTTAAATATTGCCACCTTCAGAACGCTGCAGAATGTATATAATAGTGGTGTATCTATTTGAGCACATTTTCTTAGGGAAATGAACCCTCTCAGTTTCTCAAGCGCATTCTTGTAGGCTAAAATGTTATTTTATATATTTTTAATGCACACATAACACTAGCAAATTGCGTTTTCACGTTCCCGTGTCAGTAAGTGGCTGTTAACTTTATTATATTTTTTATTATTTTATTTTAATAACTGGGTAGGCTCACTGGCACCAGGCCATTTCACAAGATCAAACCCGGACAAAAGGCATAGCACGGTTCTTACAGAGTTAATTAAGAAAGAAAGAAAGAAAGAAAGAAAGAAAGAAAGAAAGAAAGAAAGAAAGAAAGGGAAAACAAGAAGAAGCAAAGAAAAGTTGTTATTGTACAATGTATTCACCCAGGATAGACCAGCTGAGATGCAGCATCTCGTTTCCAGTAGGATCTTGCTTTTTACTCATGTCTATAATTCTGTGGACTGGGGCACTGGAAGGTTAAGCGACTTGCTCTAGATGAAGCAGCGAGTATTTGGCTCTAGTGAGGTTTGGAACTGCTTTCCCGGTTCCCAAGCAAAAGTTCTATCCGCTAAATTATGTATGTGTTTAAACCATTCCCAAGCCAGAGCTTTGTCTCCTGAATTATGCTTGTGCATAAACCATACCCAGCCTTCAACTGTTCCCAAATATCATACCTTCTGCTAATCAGCCTGATTGTTTTAATGTTGTTATCCATAGGTAGAGAAATAGCACGACATAGCAGAGATGTAAGGAAGTATTTCTTCAATGAAAGAGTGGTGGATGCCTGGAACAGTCTTCCGTCAAAGGTGATGGGGCGAAAACAGTGGTGGGCTTCAAACATGCATGGAACAGGCACAAAGGAAACTTGGTCGGAAAGCAGGTGGGAGGGTCTGCGGTGATAGTATTGGCAGGTAAAATGGGCAGAGTAGGTGGGCCCAGCGGCCCTTATCTGCCGACAAAGTTTATGTTTCTGTTTCTAGCAGCCAGAAGGTTTGTTTTTAAATACTGCCACCTTCAGAACGCTGCAGAATGTATATAATAGTGGTGTATCTATTTGAGCACAGTTTCTTAAAACGGGAAAGGAACCCTCTCAGTTTCTCAAGCGCATTCTTGTAGGCTAAAATGTTATTTTATATATTTTTTAATGCACACATAACACTAGCAAATTGCGTTTACACGTTCCCGTGTCAGTGAGTGGCTGTTAGCTTTATTATTATTTTTATTATTTTATTTTAATAACTCGGTAGGCTCACTGGCACAAGCCATTTCACAAGATCAAACCCGGGCAAAAGGCATAGCACGGTTCTTACAGAGTTTAGAAAGAAAGAAAGAAAGAAAGAAAGAAAGAAAGAAAGAAAGAAAGAAAGAAAGAAAGAAAGAAAGAAGAAAAGAAACAAGAGCTGCAGGTCTTTCAAATACTTGCAGCAGATGCCACCACTCTGTTACTGAGCAATGTGGCGATGTGGCATTGAGCTCCTGGTACCTAACACAACACACACACACTTCATACTATGAGTCCAAAATAGGGATTTGGATGACCAGAGGGCATTGCTGATCAATTTATCCGAAAAAATAGAACTAAATGAAAATCTTCCTTGACATATTAAATAATAAACACCGTATTGCGTGGGCATGCATGAAATGGTTGGGCATTACTATATTAGGTGGAATTCGAGGACCCCCTTCTGTCATCATGGAGGTGTGGACCAATGGCAAACACCGAGTCTTTCCAAAAACCCAGTGACTCCTCCTCTCTCTGTCTTGTGGACATACCATCCTGATTAGAGCAGCCCACGACTACCTCAGCCCGAGCTGAAGGCTGGAATGATATGCCTTTCTTGGAAAGCTTAAGAGGCTCTCTTGCTTGTAATTGTTTGATTTCCCCGCTGCGTTGGGGTCTCATGTGCTTCGGGCTGGGTTATATTGATCGCAATAGGGCAAATTCGCCATGTTCCCAATCCCTAGCCCAGTGACCTCCACTCCTTTTTCGGTGAAGGATATCCTCAACCTGGAGCAGCATCAGTCAGATATGTCGGCCCTGGAGCTCTCGGCCAGGCTGCAGGATGCCACTACCATGTCGCCTTCATCATGCATGCTGTCCAACTTCAAGCAGGAGTCGGTGTACCGGGGGACTACTGCTCAGGCCATATCAGAACTGAGTGAGAATCACATGAGTCACAGCGAGCCCCCCAAGGCCTCCCCCTGCAGCTTTCCCTGCAGCCCCTTCTTTGTCAAGAACTATATGGAGATGGACGCATCCAAGGAGCTCACCACAACTGCAAAGAAAGGTAATGTTGGCCAGTCCTTAGTGTGCAGGCTTCCTTTACTGATCTCTCACTCAGCTGTCAATGATTTTCAGGGACAGTCTTGATGTTGCCTCAAAAATATCGTAACCCATCCTATTTTTTTTTTCTTGCCACAAAGGCATAGGGGTTTGAATGGCACACTTGTGCATGCCAGGCTTTAGTGTTCAATTTAGTTCTTCTGAAAATGTTTGACACCGAGCGACATGAATAGCTTCTTGAGCTGATGTTACCTTTTCCTAAAATGCCTCACTGATTTCGATCACTTGTCCCGGATTAGTATTATTTTGCACTTTGACCCAGCTGTTAGGCAGGGGGCGGAGAAGTACAATATTACTAACTGCCTAGTGCCTAATATACATTTTGTATCACTCTTGAGCCTCCCCCCCTTCCCCCATTAAATGTTTTTTTATTTTACATGCATACTTTTTCAGATGTTGCTGAGAATCCCCTCAAATGCGAAGTGTTTCTGCTGAAGACTACAGAAAGTAAAATCGCATTTTATTAACGCCAATAAAATGTGATCAGAGTCAGCAGAGAGCAGGGTTACAGTAAATCTTGCTTTCTAGTGGAAGTCAAAAACGCCTCTGAGACCGAAGTTAGAAGTAATTCCAGTTTTATGAAAGCCAACCATACTTCCAAGTCAGTCCTCGAAGTGAGAGAGTGAGAGAGAGAGAGAGAGAGAGAGAGAGAGAGAGAGAGGAGCGAAGTTAAACACTACAATTTCTTCCAGAAAAAGCAAACACATTTGACTTCAGTTCCTGCGAAATTGGATGTCACCTTATTTTAATTTTGTAGATTTAATGTATTCCTGTTCTATTATTTTGAAGCGTGGTACCTTATTTTTTACGCCAGTGTTTCAAAACTGGAGTTACAGTAACTGAAGTCATATGTGTCAGATTAAAATAACCTTTAATGACATAAACCCCCTCTGATGCGTTTCCATGGGTCTGTTTGAAGGGGAAAAAAAGTTTACAGTTCCCTAATATATTCGGATTCCATTTTCTCCTACAATTTCCATATTTGCAAAGGCTCACAACCCCTTTATTGCTCAAAACATGGCTGGTTACCACCTAATGTTTGACTTTGAGCTTACAAAACAGGATACTAAGCACTGCAGTTCTATCGAGTCTCTTGTCAGAAGCGTTGTATTTCACTGGTTTAAATTCTGAAACCCCTGGGTATAAAAAAAACATCGGTATGTGATTTCAACAAGTTATTACAGCCGAGAGCAATCAAACTAGCATAACACCTATATTTGTTTGTTGGTTTTAAGTAGAAAATATGACTGCATTAATGTTTATTTCACATTTTATTAGATTAAAAAAAGACGAGAGAATGACAATGGGACCAAGTGACAAATATTAAATAGGTTGTAATTTGTTAAAGAATAATATTTTAATTGGTATTGTATAGAAGCAGAGCATCCCGACCCCCCTCCCAAAATTGAGGGAAATACACAGAAAGGATTTACAAAATTCTTTTTTTTTTCGGAAAATAGTAACATCGTAAAACACAAAGCCAAATATACACTTCCCATATCTGTGTAAACAATAATGATCGGATACATCCTAGCTAATAGTTCTTGTTTATGCACAAGGAATGTAAACCTTAAATATATACCCATTTGTGACATTATTTCCCCGGGATAACCTCACTCAGATGCCGCAGTTTTCAAGAATGGAGGGGGTGCAATCATGCCTCTCATCTGCTATGAATTTCGCATAGCCCTATGATTTTTACACTTGAATTTAACCTTGCTCCACAAAGGTTTACTGATGTTCTTAATAATGTTAAAGCTATTTCTGGACACACACACACACACACACACACACACACACACACACTATTAAACAATTGACCTAGTTTGATAGAAACTTCCATTAACACTAGATACATTGCGCTCACTATTGTAGACATAGTATTCTTTAAAATAAGAAAGTGCTCCATAATCTGGTAATTTGTCCTGAATTTTGAAGGCAAGTACTATGAATTTTAATGTTGGGAGGTTGAGAGGTATGGGTGCAATATAAAACAGTAGCAGGGGTGTGCAATTTAAAAAGTGAGTATGCTGTCCACAGATGGGGTAAACGAATGTATTAACCAAAAAAATTGACTCAATCGTTCTATAATGCAAACAAGAAAAAAAGTTGGTAGACTTATACCCCCTTCCCACAGAAATCAACTCTGATATTGGCAGCAGATAGCAGCAATGTCAATGGTTACTCAACTGAATAGATTCACTGAGTGATTTTCTTTTTAATTTAATATATTTCAGACGTTTGCTCTGTGCAAAAGAATATGGAACCAGAGAAGAAGGATTTTGAAGATTCGGAGCGCCCCAAACAACGGAAAAGGAGGAAACCCCGGGTACTCTTTTCTCAGGCTCAAGTCTACGAGCTGGAGAGAAGATTTAAGCAGCAGAAGTACCTCTCGGCACCAGAAAGAGACCACTTAGCAAACGTCCTTAAGCTTACCTCTACCCAGGTCAAAATCTGGTTTCAGAACAGGAGGTACAAATGCAAACGGCAGAGGCAGGACCAGACCCTGGAGATGGTCGGGATCCCCCCGCCCCGCAGGATCGCCGTCCCTGTGCTGGTGAGAGATGGCAAGCCTTGTTTGGGGGAAACGTCTCCCTACAACTCGCCCTACAACGTGGGCATCGCCCCCTACTCCTACAACTCATACCCTTCCTATACCAACT
Source organism: Neoceratodus forsteri (assembly GCA_016271365.2). Lineage (NCBI taxonomy): Eukaryota > Metazoa > Chordata > Ceratodontiformes > Ceratodontidae > Neoceratodus > Neoceratodus forsteri. The sequence goes on from CM028130.1 coordinate 871,084,800, forward strand.
ACAGCAACCCGGCGTGCAATGCCAACTACAACTACCCCGCCATGCAGCCCGGCGGCGCCGCCAATAGTTTCGTGAACTTCAGTGTGGGGGATCAACTCAATGCTGTCCAGGCCCCTCTCCAGCATGGCAACAACGGGGTCTCGTCCTTGCATGGAATCAGGGCCTGGTAGACCTGACTTTTTAGAGAATAAAGGTGGGGAACAGGCCTTTCTTCTACTCTAGTGGCTGCGAAATGGTCAACTTTGAAATCTTATGAAGCTGACAACTGTCAAAAGAGCACACCAGGAAACCCTCAGAATACCTGGGATGAGTTGGGAACAACTGTATACAGGCGGACATGTTTAACATGGAGCTGGCTGGATGTGCCCGTGTTGCCAGCCATAAACCAAAAAACACTTCATATGCACTTGCAAGAGAACTTGTCCTGGAGTTCGTCGAGTAAGAACAAGGCACCAATGTGAAGTTCTGGAGGCCTCATTTATAGGGACGTGAGTTTTGGAAAGAACTGCAATGTCGCTTTAGGAGATTTGTGAAACACCCTCCCCTTGCAAAGAATTTGTAAGTAATGTAGATATTATAAAACGATATCCATTTTCAGAATAATGGCTTCTCCCCTTTTGGGCGAATGGTTTAATAACTCAAGTGCGCGTTGCCTTTTAATATCGCATTGAAGATCTTACAGAAGCAAGAGTATTAACCCTCCTACCTCGGTCCCTCCTCACTAGTGTTTATTTTTCTTTGTTCCATTGAACAGGCCCTTAAAGGCGTACCACAATTTTTTTTAACTTTAACCATGCTTGTAATGCATATACAAATTTCCCCTTGGGGTCGCATGTTGTAATTTAGCTTATATATAATGTACACAAAACAAAAGAAAAGCATAAAAAAGATTGTATTGATCGGACACCCTGAAGCTACAGAGTATAAGCAGAACTTTTAGAAATGGTCCTGGAAGAAGGCCGACATTAAGAATACAACATTTGTACTTTAATGTAAAAAAAAAATCTCAGATCTTTTACATTTAATGGCACAGTGTATATAACATGTATAATATGTAATACTTTCATGGTTTCGGTCTAAGCATAAATAACAAGAGTTTCCAGAGTATATTTTAGATCGAGATAACGATGCTTTTGAGTTATGCACTATATATAAGCAAGAGAAAAAGAGTTAAACATGTTGTGAATATTACTGCACTGATAGTTCATCTTAAAGATTTATTTAAACGTATCCTCTATGATGTACAGAATTGAGAAAACCCATTTAATTGTAATTAAACAGTGTGGTTTAAACGCCTATGTCTCCTTTTCATTTGCACGTGATGGACTATGCAGTGATGAAGTCACACACACACACACACATTTTCCTTGGGATCCCGGACAACGTCGGGAAAACCTTTTGGATGTGTCACAATGCAAATGAAATATTTTTATGTCTCAGAAATGTCAAATAGTGGTACTCAGAATGTCAAAAAGTCACAAGTTTTTGTTATTGGTTCCATGTATTAATAGGGTGCCGTAGAAAGTAAACTATTACAACAAATGTTTTCCAAAATGGAATATTGCTATCAGAGTTTCATGGTTGTGCCCTTTTCTGCTTTTTTTGAATGGAGTGGGTGGCACAAACTAATCCTTTCCAAATGAGCTAACTTGTAATTTGGTGTTTGTAAACAGAGATATACTCCATACTGAGACAGTCGTTGCCTTTATTAAATGATTATAAATAATCAGCACTGATTCAGCTTATCAGGACAGATGCTTTGCCTGCATTTAAAGACCTCTTGGGGGTCATCCACGTCAAGACGGTTTCCATCTTTGTATGGGAATCACAGGACTTTGTAAACTAAAGGGCCAGCCATGGCGTGTGGGGTTGGGGTCGGGGTCATGGTGGCCTCCTGAGTTAATAATGACATTGGTCAAACTTTCAAGATGAAGGCCCAAGCCATCATGTTAAGGCCTAGTGACTGCCCCTGCTTTGCAGAGTTCTGAGCTCTACAAGGATTCCTAAATTTTACAGGGAAATTGAGCTATCTGTAGAGAACTTGTTCCCATAGACTTGGATTGTTATATGTAAAAACAAAGACATTTGGCTTCCATAGGAAATAATGTAATCTACAAGAAAACACAGGAAGGTTGTCCTGGAGTCACAGAGAAAAGGCCCAAATCCACCTGGAAGCCCTGGAGTTTCTTGAATCTTTGTTATGTATGTAATAAGCCACAACAGGGTGTGCTTTAAGTAAGTACTAAGCCAGGACAGGGTATGCATTATAGGATTTTAATGCAGGCCCCAGGGGTGTAGCAAGGCAGAAGGCCAAAGTCCAAGTGTTCTTACACCCCTGGGAAGTGCATTAAAATCCTATGATACACACCCTGGAGGGGCTTATTACACTTACAAAATGGCTCTAAATAGTTTTTTTTTTTTTAAGGAAAATAAGATTCAGTACCTGACTGTGTGTTTAGAGTTTTAAGACACAGTCAGGTGACAGCTCTCAGTCAGTGAAATTTCTAGATTTTTTCTTGCCATTTTATAAATGATTTTAATGCAATCAAAGTCTGAGTGCCCTTAGGTCCCTTGAAATAGCATTCAAATCCTTCAATGCACACATTGGAGTGGCTTGTTGTGCTTATAACATTTTATTTTATGTAATCCTTTGGTGATCAGGTAACACCCACTAGGCACAGGGGCCTGTTTTCAGGGACCACCTGGGAGCACTGGGGAGGTTAACGGACTTGCTCAGAGTCACACAGTATGCATGTGGAGGTTGGGCAACCTGGGAGCACTGTGGAGGTTAAGTGACTTGCTTAGAGTCACACAGTATGCAAGTGGAGGTTGTGGTTGTGGGAATAAAACTCAGGCCTGCTGGATGTTCAAAGCTCATTCACAGCTCATTACTTTAACCTTTAGGCTATACCGTCAGCCCCAATGGCTTGCTGAGGCTGCTCTTTTGTATTAATATAAATTGAATTTTTTTTATATTTTTTTATATAAATCAGTTACTTAAATATGTTTTAAAGGGACACTCTCAATTTTTTTTTGCTTTATATTATTTCTCCTTGGAAAAAATCACATTTTATGAGTGCTTACCTTCTCTAAAATTCACTGATGTTGCTGATTGTTTTATCTGCTTCATTTCTTAGCAGAACTGAAATACATGCTAAAGTTTTAATTATAGTAAACCTTGTCTTGTTTCAAATCCTTGATCTACTTTTACTGCATACTTCCTGAATACCAGGAACACCCCCCCCAAACAGTACAGTCACTCATGATGCAATAGCCTCCTCTTCTCCCTCTTCATCATGAGAGACAAGACTGTGTTGGGGTGGGGGGCCCAAGTCCAGAAAAAACGTAACAGGAGTTGATCAATGACTGTAACAAACACATTTAAAAAGAAAAAAAAGATTCAGAATTAAACTACCCGCTACATCAACATCTCTACAGAATGGGACCAAACATAATTTTTTTTTAACAAGAGCCACTTTTAGGCCTAAGGGGGTTAACAGTGTCCCTTGCTAAGAACTTAAGTCAGGATCAGGTAAGATCTCTTGCCCAATGAAGTTCTAGATTTTTTTTTGCCATTTTATAATGTATGTTAACCCCTGCAGTGGTATAGTCCATTGTATTGGTCTGAAACCTTTCTAATACAAACCTGTCTAATATGTGATGGGCAACAGTGAGTTACAAACTGTATTAACACACAGTCATGTGACTGGATTCCTTCACTGGATTCCTTCAATCACAGTACATGATTTCTTTTGCCCATTTTATAATACAATATATACTTTGACCAACTGACATAAATGACCATGTGCAGCATTATAAATCATTGTTTTGATGTTACAAATATGAATTGCAACTGTAATTCCATTACTCAGAATTTACCTCATTTGGTGTGATAGATGATAGATAGATAGATAGATAGATAGATAGATAGATAGATAGATAGATAGATAGATAGATAGATAGATATGCACAGAACAATATTTCTTTTGGTAACATAGGCCTAACAGTATTCAAGTCACTTTTGGACTAGATGTCATCATTATCCCACTGCTGCTTTATTATAAAATCATCCTGCATTCATCTCAGCCCCTCCACCCTTCCTAACCAGCACACCATAGTCCTATTGAATCAGCCACAGCACGTTATAATTAGTTGAAAAGTGAAGATGATCTTCCTCCTCTAGTTCTAACCACTGGCCAAATTTTAGTAATCTCATTCGTGTAGTGTTTTGTGTGAGATTAACAGTATTACGTCTTGGTGGTGGCAGCAGATGGATGACGATCATTACACTTCTGACTGTTTAAGGTACTTTAATGTAATGCAACTGACCCAGGGGGATTCCTGTGGACTGGGTGGGAAGGGTGGCAGGGCTAGAATGGGGGTAGATGGTCCTAGTATGTAACATTTCAATGGAAGGCAGAAGTGATGGCTAGGTAGGAGGATCTCGGGAAATCACACTGCATCCCAAAGCAATGTATTCAAACTGGAGAGAATGCTGCTGTTGCTGTTGCTGATGTTGCTGCTGCTTCTACTGCAGTTATCAAGTGGAAGGGAGTATGTGGTTTGGGGGCACTATTCACTGCACCCCCAAAGCAATTTACAGTTTCAAGAGAAAAGAATACTGGTGCCATTAAGGTTGGGGGAGGACTTTGGGGAAAAGCACTTATCTTCTAAAGATATTCTGTATTCTGGGGAGGGTGGGGGTCTGTGTGTAGGGAACTCAACTTGCTGTTGTGCACTGACCAGCAGATGGAAATGTTATGCCTGGTATAAAAAAATGGTTTGTGTGCTAGATTTTAAGATAAAATGGCAAAATCTCACCAGATATTCTGTCAAATACATCAGATTTTACTAAGATGTTAGGCCTGAGTTGCAGTTGTGAGACCACAACTGTGCATTGTAATGCTTTTCTTTTGTATGACTTACAGGGTCACTTGTGCCCCCAAATACAATTAAATGTCAATTGATTTATTGAAAAGAAAGTTGAGCGCTGGTCTCATTTACAACTGCATCCCCTGCAGCTGAGAAAAATTAAAGCAGGTAATCACAATAATAGTTAAAGTCATAAATAGGGCAACAATAAAAACAGGTTGTGTGACAAGGTATATATTACACACACTAAATTGGTTCAAGGTACAACAAATATTACTTAGGGCTGAAAATGGCCTACAAACTAAAAAAAAAAAAACATGGCATTTCTTTTCTATGTGTACAGCAACATTCTTAACCAAAAACAGTTGTGACACTGTGTTATATCGCAACCCCCCTGGGCCGTTTTCAAACTTCTGCAATTAAGCTCAGACAGAAACCGCAAAATCTTCAACAAATATTCAAATCTACATTTTTAAATGCTGTTGTATGAATCACATGCATAGTCCACACTGTGATGATCACCTTGATCCCCCCATAAAGTATAAGACCTCATATGACTTTGCTGGGTCTTGTTTTTATATGGGGAGACCAACCCTCTCCAGGGGATTTATTGTTTTCGACATGTGTATCGGCATTCGTTTTGCCCATTTGCTTACTGTGCACATTCCCACTGCATACTGTTGTATTGCCATATATTTTTTATATTTCTCCTTTACCATTTTTCACAGGTCAGGAGGCTTATAGAAACCCGTCGTTTCACAACTCAGTCTGCCTTTCTCCTCAAAACTTTTAAAGTAATAAAAGAAATACGGTATCACAGTGAAACACTGATCTCTCTTACTAGACAGGAAGACAGACAGACAGATAATGTGCTTTAAAATCCTGTAACCTTAATGGTCAATCCACTTCATGTTTCCATGTATTCTTTTCTTAGGATACCTACCCAAACTATAAAACTTTTTTTTTAATTAGTGTCCATGTTATCTGTAATATAACACATTTCATGCTGTGTGTTTGTAAGGAATATGTACACCTCTTGGGTGGTTAAATGGACTGCTCTGCAACACCTTCCGAACAACCACCGGAGGCATGCTTAGACTGGCACACCCTGTGGTGTGCTATCCTTTATGTATATATACACACACCACCAGTAGTCAAAAACTTGGGTAAATAAATCCTGCTATTTTTCAAACCGCTGGTATAAAAATGTATTTTCATTTGTAACATGTTATATGTACACTACAACACAGAGTAAGGTGTGTGGTTGTACATAATTATATAAGAATGCCTCGGGTTGGGAAGGAGGTGCAGCCAAATGCAAACCTCAAAGAACTGCATACATGCACTCATGGCCACTGTATTTCTTGTCAGAATCTTGAAGACAGGGACCAATGGGCCAGGTTGAGAACTTTGAAAAGAAGGTTTATGCTAAAATGAGGAAAACGAAATAAAACATTACAAATAATGTAGTGCATATAAATATAATGGTTTGCAGTGGAACAACACATGTACCCACACACATGAGTGGTAAGACCTTCATACTTTTGTGGCTTCCCCACTCCTGAGTTATGAGTCTTTCTTACCCAATAGTAGGGATATATGCATTATTCCTATGTAACTGTAACCCATGGCGCGCGCGTTTGTGTGTTTACCATGAACTGCAGTGGAACAACACTTTCCTCGTTCCTCACATGTTGAGATCGTAACCACTTGTGCATTGGGAGACATACATATTAGCACTATAAGCCATATATATATATATATATATATATATAACACACACACACACACACACACACACACACACACAGCTTGAATGTTTGTATTTGCCCTTTACCTTATTTCTTTCTGCTGTAAATTCTTCATGGTCTTTCGTTGGCTGTGTTTAAATTCCAAGTGAAAATAATAAGTTGTAAGTGCACATAACATGTGTTCCGAGTGAAAATAAAGTTTAATCCCACATGTTTGAAAGATAGGATTTATTTACACAATGTATTTGCCACTGACGGTGGTGAGTGTGGGTATACATGCACCTAACAGGCAGCTACATTTAAACGCTAACATGCTGATGTGATTATATTTACAAAATATATAAGGCACATTCCAAAGCATTTTATCAAATGGAGTATTTGCCTGTATAATTTATTAATTCAAGAGTAGCATATGTTGCAGCTTGCTAATCAAGTTAACTCGTAGAAGCACAGACTATGATGGCAGAAAAAGACTGCGTGGTCCATCCAGTCTGCCCAGGGCCAGATGTTCCCTGCCTTCTGTGTCCGCAGACCCCAACTAGTATCCAGCGACCCTCCATCCTCCTTGTCTATTTACTAATATTCCCTTATGTATCCCACGCATGCTTACCCCCACCCACCCACCCACTGTTTTCGCCACCACCAGTGTCGCTAGCAGTCTGTTCCAGGCGTCTACCACCCTTTCAGTGAACAAAAACAAAGCAAATCAGGTGCGCTAAAGCGCTGGATTTGGGAATTAGTACATTTTTTTTACTATTAAAAGTCGGTCCCAGATCACTTCTTCCACACGCCTTCCAAACAAAGCCCAGTTATTCCCTACATCTTTGTTTTCACGTCACATTTTTTGGTCCAGACAAGGAATATCAGCCATCTATAGAATACCATATTTATTATTTTTTTATTTCAAATATTAGGCCAGCTAGGCACTCTGAACCATGCTCCTTTCCAGGTGCGACCTGGGGAGAGGGATTACAAACAGTGCAATCAAAGTACAAAAATACCAAGCGCGGTAATACACCATGCGACAGCTCGCAAAACTAAGGATAAATATTAAATGCGACATCCCCAAGGGGTAACACAACAGGATAACTCATAAAAAATAGCAAAAGCACAATATATGTACAACTGTATTTGCAATCGTTTATCTTGAGAACAGCGGACACCATAAATCAGAGAAAGATACAGGGACAAGAGTGCACCAAACAGCGTGTCATGCACTTCAAGAACGTCAGCTTTCACGGCACTGCCTTGATCTTCAGTACCCATGGAGCAGTCAAATTCACAAGACTCTTTTATGTGACACCTTACACACTTGCTTCTCCTGGTGTGTGTGTGTGTGTGTGTGTGTGTGTGTGTGTGTGTGTGTGTGTGTGTGTATGTGTGAGTGATACATATTTAGATGTATATGGATATAAATATAGATATATATGAATCCAGTGTTGCTATTTTAATAGTCTGTCCTTAGAACATAGTGTCAAAACATACCCGTCCAAAACGTTTTGTTTTGTACAGAAATTAGTCTGCAGTTAAAAATAAATAGGGGATACATGATGGGCAGGAGTGGAATATGGAAAATATTCTCACTCCTGTAGAGTGAGCAGTGTATTCTCGCGAGTGCCGGAAGGCACGAGTGAAAATACACTGCTCAGGAGGCATGAGTGAGAATATTTTCCATATGCCATGATCTGCCCATCATATGTGCAATTTATACCACAGGGGTGAGAGCTGCAGGGACATTTTTTCTGAGAGTGTGTGTGTGTTTTTTCTGAATGGACTGGGAGTCAGAAACACAGGAGAGCAGTGTTTTGCAAAGCTAACTGAGTGAGTCAGAGGCTCAGTGAAAAAGACAAACTGCTGCAGGTTGCACTGAGAAACAGAACCTGCTTTGTAAAAAAATACTTTCATTTAGAATTCAGGTTGTTTTGAAGCTGAGATCAGCACATTAATGGGCTAGCAATGTTAGAAACACAATGGAACATAGGTGAGAGTCTTTTGCAAAGCTAATTGAGTAAGTTGCAGCTTCAGTGAGAAAGATAAACTTTTTCTGAAGCAGTTTCCTTTAGAATACAAGCTGCAGTGCATTTATCCTCACTCTGGTGACATCAGCAGAGTATTATTGCTTAAATATCCTCAGGCTGCTGATGTCATCAGGATTTATCCTCACTGCAGTGGAAATAACACAGGTTATCCTACTGAGAAAGCACAGCTGACAACACACGTCACCACCACTTTAACATATAAAATGTAAAATTCTACAGAACAATCTAATAACAGTTTGGACCTCTGAAGATATTTTGCCAGGGAGAATCCATTTTGAAAGGACTGATCCTGCTGTTTCCCACGAAATTATATTTTCCTAAATTCGAGCCATGCAAAACTATTCATTTACTTACCACAAATTATCAACTTACAGTTTTATTTAAAAGTACTTAAAACAGGCATTTGTGATACACACACGGACACCAGTGAATAAAACCAGGCAAGGTACTGTATACCCCTCCCCTGCTAATTAATAAGTCAATGCTATGCTCACATGGGATCTTGATAAAGCATTAAGGCCCAGGAGTTCGGTTACCTTCAGTTAAACTAACCCTATGGGGTCATGAGGCACGAGCTACAGCCGAGGGCCCTATGCCCCTGTGGTTAGATTTTTTTTTTAAGTTAATACTTTTTATTTTTCCAAAACATAAGATTACAGACAGAACAGCATTCTGAACATACAATATTTTGCTGGTTCACGTGGAGTGAAACTGCATACAGGTTGAGGAGATAAGTATCTCAACTAGTTATATCTAAGCCATGATGCATGGGTACAAACATATGAAAGGAATACACCTACCAGGAGCACGCTAAGATTCCTCTAAAAGAAGGTACAGGAGGAGCCTGGCTTCACAATCCTAGGCTAGTAAGGTGGCTTCTCACCCCCTGCAGAAAAAAAAAGAATAATACCAAAAAGAACCAGTACAACAGTATAAAAGGGTGACTACAGGTGACTTCAACAATCCAAAAATTCCAGTAGTTTGAAAGGGGGTGCTGGTGCTGTCGATTTCAGTAGGGTCGGGGAGTTAAGAGAAATAATGTCGGTGCCAGGGGAGTGGGGGCTGGAGGCCTTTGGAGCTGCCATTTAGCCAGTGTGATTGGTGTAATTAAAGAAAATAACCCAATCCTTAGTGCTTTAATGCTATTATTAAGCTAAAATGTTTTCATTTTTTAATGTATCTTTCTAGTTAAAATTCGAATTGTTCTGCTGTACTTGAGGGTTTCCAGTCGGTGTCCCAGCCCTTGTAGAAAGCTGTCAGCTTATTACATTGCACGATTTTCAACCACTGATTTATTAATTAACTTGTTTAAAGTGCAGATCCTCTCTATCTGTGCATCCATTTCAAGTAAGTGCAAGCTGAAACTGGCTGTTTTTAACTAAACAGGCCAGAGCGAAATACACTTGAAATGGGTATACCGTGGTCTGTTTCAAATCGATTACACTGATATCTAAATGTAATGTTTTAAATCAAATCCCTGTCACCAGCTGGTTGAGTTCCGTTTGTTGTACTCATGCAGCACCCCTTTCCAATTTTATTTGCACCCGCACAACACAGCTTGCAAAGATCGTCTTCACACTTACTCATACAATGGCATTTTATTCTGCTCTTATAACTATTTCTGTTTGAGGAGGGATTCTAGGCGCACAAAGCCATGTTATACCCCCTTTTTTCTCTAAATAACTACCTTCGCTTCAGGTCCGCTGTCAACCATAATATAGTCAAGCCGGACCTCCACAGAGAAAGAAACAAGGAAGAAAGTATTTTAAGGGCACAATTTGGTTGTTGGTGCAGTGCACATTTTAAAATAATACAGAAACAGCCCCAGAACAACTTGCCCTTAGAACTTCATTGAGGCTAGGCGTTCTTCTTCCCCAACTTGTTTTAAACATGTTACATACTCTTTGTTTTGTTTAATGGGGCAGTTTTCTGTCGCCATGTGCGGAGTTACTATTGGAAGGCACATTCTTTCCTAATAGTTTTAAATGCGTATATTTGGATAAATAGCAATCCATAGTGATTGTTGCAAGCAATTCCCTGTTGATTCTACCTAATGTGGATGCTCCAAGGCTACTGAGTCGGCTGGCATAAGTGGACAATTATTTTGGACTTGTTTATATATTATTGGGGTACCCCTCGACTCCTTCTGTAACAGATTGCAAGGGATGGATATGTATTTCAGATTTACTGGAACCACATACTATTGATTGTCTTGTATGAGGAACTCGGTGTATTGTTTGTATATGAAAGTAATAAACATTAAGTTAAAAAAAAAAAGAAAGGAAAAAAAAACTTGCGCAAGCGACTACTTTCTACTTGCAAATGTTTTGAATATCTACACTTGGCGTAATCCTGAAAACGTTTCTTATGATAAATGTCTTCAAGGAAGTTATTGCCATTATTTATGTCTTTCTACAATAGGGCATATTCGTTTCCCTGAGACATTTTATATAGTGGCAGCAATCTCAGTGTTTTATAAACTACTTTTTGGTGGGTAAATGTGACTTTTCCTTTCGGTTGTCCTGATGGTGAACGTCATCTCACTGCACAATGAACGTGTAGCTCAAAGATTTTAAACTGGGACATCAACTCACCTCACTCGTACTTAAAAATGTGAGATGGCGGATGCAACTCATATTTGCTCTTATTAAAACATCTGTATGGTCCACATGTTTCTAGCAGGGACGCACTGGAAAACTGAAGAATGATTTTCATGCAGATGCTACCCATCATAAAATCTATTTCACTGTCTCTTTCGACCAAAACATCAAGGGTGTGTGTGCGTTGGGGTGGGGAGTGAGGCGAGGGTGGCACAATCTATTACTGCGATTTTGGTAACTAAATCGTTTATAAATAAACACACCGGTACATAATGATGGGAGGAGTCCTTCCACATCAGGGCCGTGCACGTTCATTAAACGTTTTACTTCCAAAGTACAGAAACGATATTAGCAGCAATCTGCATAACAAAACAGTAATTTGATCGTACCATTTACCTTCCCCCCACACACACACACACACACACACACACACACACACACACTCACTTCTGTGATGTACCCCCAAAAAAAAAGAAATCACTACAACAGGTAAAGGAAACACTTGGTAAGGTGATACCCTATTTCCCAATCCATCAGTTTACAGTATCCCTATCTTGATATGTCTAAGAGTGAGAAACAACCAACATGGTCATTCCCTGCAGTCAAAACAACCCCAAGTGGCCCCGATGCTATCGGCTGTTGATAAAGGAACTGGAGGAACCTGTAGCAGCACTCCTGGGCACTCTATCGGGGCCATCAGTAAACAGAGGAGGAGACAGTGTGGCGGGGGACCTGGGACACAGGATGAGATAGACTGTCAGGGATTGGGAGCCGCTGTCCGGTCTCCACTAACCTAAGTCCGCGCTGAACTACCTGTTAGTGAAGAAAACACGTCCTCAGCTGTCCTCGGAGGGAAACCAATTCAAACAGATGACATGTAGCTGTAAAGCATTATCTATTCATTCCAGCCACTGGGGGAAAATCCTTGGAACGTGTGTAATAAAGCAGCATTATTGTACACATGACATAAAAAGTGGAATTGTAAAGGTATGTTTTGCCAGCAACCCGCACTGTGTTCCTTATGTTGTGGCCCTCCACCCGGAGTTAGTTAATTAGCTAGTTGTTTCTTTATAAATTTTGGCTAGGAAGGCAGGCTGAGCAGAAGCTGGATTCCAAGTGCTCATGTTGTTGCTGATGTAATGCTGCCAGTAACCTTTGCCATGGCACACTGCCCAGTAGAGAAGAACTCGCCCTGTAAGCATGTTGTTGATAATATCACCCTGTAAGCATGTTGTTGATAATATCATATTGCATGATTGCAAGCAACTGTGTAAGTAAGCAATAAGACATGACATAGTGTGAGTTAGCTAAGATAATTGCTGAAATAATTGCACATGCCTGGGGGCATAGTGAGGCCTGGCAGGATGGGCAGAGGGGATTTACATCCCCTGAAAGTATGGTTATCTGAGCCTGCAGATCTCATACCCTGGAGTGTCCTATTACACTTGTAAAATTGGGTTAGGGCACATAAATGTGCACAGACTACAGAATAACAGTTAATGCAATGTTTTGTTTAAGCAAAACAGTACTTTTTAAAGGCAGAAAGAGTACCAAACCCTGCAATATGATGGCAAAAATGCATCAGTTTGCACACCAATGTGTAAACTGGATAGTTAGTCATGCACCAGTACATATCCCCCACCTTAGACTCAGGTAAAAGTACAGGTGCCTTAGTTAGGATCTGAACCCTGGCCACCCAGCTGGTATTGCAATGGAACAGTATTCCATGAGGCCTGGGCTCAAACCACAGCTAAGCACTTATTTTTCTATCTCTTCTGTTTATTTGGGTTATATTTATTCACACCACTCCCTTATGTAAAAATACGCAATTTTCTGTGCAGAACCAGGTTGCGCATTAGAGAATAAGTTGAAGGCACCTCTTGGGGCCTGGGGAGTAGGGCTGACAGCTGGAGGGGGGCAGTGGAGAGGCTAGCATCCAGGACACTAGGAGAGAAGCACACCTGGTAAGCTGCCAGGGCTGTGTGATGTGCCCTATCCTGGTTATGGAGGACAGAGGGGATAACTCTGCAGCCACTGTGGAGTATAGTTGGTGCCCTCAAAAATTACGCTGCCAGAGCTGAGTAGCAGTTGAAGGCCATCATGGAGGCTCAGGGAGGTGAGCAGGCAGCTAAGGAGGATGGAGGAGTCTAGGGACATGAGCACCAGGCTGGGGGAGGGTGGCAGGGACAGTTAGGCCATGAAAGAGCATGGTAGGGATAGTGACCTCTAGTGGCAGGGATAGGGGATGGATCTGAATAGAGGTGGGAGGTAGCTGGCACGGTCATCACGGAGCACAGTCACCAGTAGACATGAGCAACAGGTATCAACATCTGGCTGGCCAGACTGAGGAGGAAATAAGTAACTGGGGTTGGTTGGTAAGCCACTCCTGGCAACAAGTGTCTTAGTGCCTCCGTGTTATCCCTGTGTGCCTGGATGCAATTACACTCCCGCTGCTGTTCCCATTCTGTGTGGTCTTTGGCCTGACAGACCCTTGTCCCCACTGTCCGGGTGTCTTTATGTGTTCCTCCTCATAACCTGTGCTCTCCGCTGACCATCAATGCTGTACGGATCACTTGTTTCCTGTATGCAGCTGGCAGTGCTGAGAGGCCACTCAGTGCGCCCTACAGCATGTGGCCGGTCAAGTGTGACAGCTGTGGTAAGTGGGATATCCCTGGTGGCTGCCCATGGTAGGACTGCCTCAGGGCATCTGCACTGGTGATGGTTGGTTGTGAGCTTTCAGTGGGGGTGTTCATCCTCTAACTTATCCAGCTGGGTTTCCTCCACTGTGTCCAGGTGAGGTGTAGCCTCCAACAAATGCCCCTCCTCTGGTGTGCACATGGGCACTAGTACTGTGCTTGGGGGTGAGAGGAAAGATGTTTGTTATGTGCCATGCCACTGCTGTGTATGTCTAGGGGTGTACAGTGGGACACCTAGAGTGTCATATACATGTGACATACTTCAGCCAAAGCCTGTCTGTTCCTGTCTCCTACCACATGGCATCCTCAACAAGGTTTGCATCCTCCTCAACAGGGGTGTGTCCAGTCTCTGGGTCTGTAGGGTGCAACAGAGGGTCGTTAGCATGTCCGTGGTGTCTAAACCCCCATATTACCATGTATACCTGGCAGGGTGTCCATGCCCTCCTCCTCCCTGTGTAGGGACACTTCAGCAAGGTCATTCACCACTATGCTCTCAACAGATGTCAGGATGTACCCCTGCATGGGCAGCCCTCCAGCCATGCTGGTCTGTTGGCATTTAGCACATGCCAACTTCCGCTTGGCAGCAGATCACATGTCACACCACTTATGTTTCCCAGCTAGTGTCTATGCCTCTGGCCCAGACACAGTGATGGCTGCCTTTATGTCCAGCCACAGCTTTGCCTTGGCCTGAGATTATGCCTTTAGTGACTCTGCCCAATACAGGATGGCATAATGCTGCCAAATGTCATGGCCCATGGTAGACACCTGTCCACCAGTGAAATTCATGGACTGGGAATGGCCTCAGCTGAATGTCTGACCTGGTCCGTGCATCATAGAGTAACCACACATGGTCACAACAGGCATTGGTGGTGGCCTGGGTGCCATGGGCACATGCAGTCCCCCCTTAATTGGGGCATTTTCTGCATGCTCTATAAGCACTATTCACTTCTGTGTTTACATGCAGGGTGGGGGATGCCCATATATGGCAGGGTTTAAGGGTATGGCTGGATTCCACAGTCCCACCTGCTGCTCTACATGGCCCTATACACCTCAGTTTACCACACCCCTGCATCTGTGTGCCCTCTGTGTGTGTTAGTGCATTGTGTGGAGCTGTCCATACCTGTGCAGTGCGCAACTGCACACTGCCACTACGGTGCTTATGTGCGCTGTTTACATGCATTAGTGCATAGGCACCAATCAGTGAATTTGTGAATTAATTTGCAAACCATGTGATCCAACCAAGAGATTGCCAGTCACATATTGGTGAGAAAATTGTATATTTGGTACAAAAGAACACTATTTATTATACTGACAAAACAGCATAGCACTAGCAACTTGATCCTTATTAATTGGTTTTGTCTGAAGTTCTTTGAACACTTGCACTCCCATGCTAACATGCAGGCCAATGTGAGGTACACACCCAGCAAAATGGGTGAACTTAAGGTAATGGCCTAATGCACTTAGAATGCCGGTACATAGTGGCAATCACGTAGTCCTGGTTGGGGAACAAAATGACTGGGGCACCAGTACAGAGGGATGCAAGCCATTCTTAAAGGAGAACCAGTCAGCAAAAAGGGTCTCACACTCAAGTGTGGGGCAGTCCCAATGTGCACTTTGTGTGCAGAAACATTTTGGTTTACTTACTGTTTACTGTAGTATAGTACATTGTATCAGACTAATTTTGTTTACTTCTCGGCTGACATCCTCTGTTACTACAGATCTCAGAATCCTCTGTAGCTGGTATCAAAGCACTAGGCAGCAGTGGGAGATTCAATAGCCTGCAGTGCATGTTAAAGTTTATAACAGCTCTGATATTCTGTTAATTGTGCCTGCTATCCTCCTGCAGTTAAATATAACGCACAGGACTGTACTTAGCCCTAGAGAAAAGCAGAACTAGAAAACAGCTGATTGGAGATTTTAAAAGCTCTGACATGCATTACAAGCTATTGAATGTCTCACTGCTGCCTATTGCTCTGATGTCAGCTGCAGAAGATTCTGATATTTGTAGTAAAAGATGTCAGACCAGAAGTAAATAAAATCAGTCTGATCAGTCTACTACAATACAGTAAACAGCAAGTAAACCCAAATGTTTTTTGCACACAAAGTGCACACTGGGACAAGATCCACACTTGAGTGTGATGCCCTGTTTGCTAACCTCTGCCCTTTAAACAGTCACTTACACCTTGAGAAGAACTTTGAAGAACATATTACTTGGGTGCCAAGCAGTTTATATTTCTCATTAGCTCTGTATTGCTTCTCTCTGTTATTTTTTTTACTGAAGTTATATGCATGAAAACAGGATAGTTGTTCCTTGAGGATTCATCAGCTCCTATTGCTTCTTCCCAACCTGATGTCCTACTACTCTGCTTGTGACATCACAGTTATTCAACTAATTTGGAGAAATGACTCACTCATCTTGTATGTCTCATTATCATGGTATGTTTATTTGAATATCCCTACAGTATCAATACTGCCCAACTGTAACTAAGCATAAGGATTTATGATCCTCTTCTTCATGGCAAAGTAGTTACTGGCAATGTTAACAAATATTTACATTATCAGTATTCCTAAAATTAAAGAACAGGAAACTTTATTCATAGTTATATTATACCTTATTAATTTTTAGTTATTTATTTATTTATTTGCTTTTGTTGACTGGGTAAGTCACACTAGACAGCCAAGTGCCTATTTTCAGGTGCGACCCGGGAGGGTTACAAGCTTGGATAACAGGTACAGTGACAGATTGGACTTGAACACAAAGAGTATTACATGTCATATAGTGATAAAAGGCAACCAGTAAGTAAGACACCCGCCCGGGGAAGGTTACAGATGGCCTGAGAGAGTTAAGATAGAGCATACACATATAGTGAGCGAGTCAGATTTACATACAGTGGTGATCGCAGGTACTAACAAAAAATTTACATACAGTGGTGTTGCAGGTGCTAACAACAATAACATTACATTATCCTAAATCTAGTCCAGTGACCAGGAGAGTAAGTGCAGTGGACCTGGGGCGCGCAACCCTACGTGAGAGGATAGTTCAAGGGACTATGGGGCACAAGGACAGATGGAGGAGCCCTTCAGGAATGCCCATAGAGATGTTTTGAACTCTGGATGGGAGGGGGTGGATCGAGTAAGGGCAGGGAATGAGTTCCATACCATCTTATTCCTTGTTATTTAATTAAGGGTGAGCACCACACAATGGCCATTGATGTGCCGTTTCTAGAATATATTTAAAAAGCGATGTTATTAGACTAGGCTCTAAATAAATCAGAATGCCTATGACGTTTCACTTATAACTATCTTGCTATTCTAATGCTTAACTTACAAATACTTCATAATACACACACACATATATATATATATATATATATATATATATATATATATATATATATATGTATATACACACATACACACTCATATATATACAACTGGCATACCTGTGCCATATGGCTTCCTTTTAAGATCTGTGGTTTGCTGAGGGGTTACATGATGCCTGGCTAGAGAAAGCAGCGCTCCTAGCTTTCTCCCACTCTCCCACTCCATATTTGGTCTAAAATAACTATCTAAATGGAATAGAGAGCTTTTTCTAACTGAAGAAGAAATGCCTGAAGTGATTACCTGGGTGCCAGTTGTGGAAAAGTGCATCTAATTTAGCCATGGACGTGGTAATGCAGTAGGAACTCCCGCACCACACTCCATCACCTTCTCCTGAGAAGGCCACCAAAAAAGCTAGACAGCAGCCTACTAAGCCAGCCCCTGCCTCCACGAGCAAAAACATTACCACACCATTATCTGAGGAGTGCTTCTTGCTGGAGATGAAGCCGCTCTAGGATGTTTTGCTTTTGCTCACTACGGAAGTGGCAACTTTAAAGAAGGACTTGGTAGAGGTCTCTAGGCAAACCAAAGACACTGAAGCAAGGGTCATATCATTAAAGAAGTGGAGGGTGAATACAGACCCAGAGATCGTAGTCCTCAAGAGACAGATTAGCAAGATAGAGTTGAAACTAGAAGATCTCAAGGGCCATAGTCGCCGCAACAACTCGGTGGTGATCGGACTCCCAGAGGAGGAGGAAGGGTCCTCCCCCATTCTCTTCACCCAGAAATTATTGGAGAAAGTGACAGACCCATCACCTAATGGCCCCTCATACATTGTGAAATGGGCCCACTGGGCGCTGCACTCCAAGCCAGCCCTAGGATCACCCCTTGACCATTTCTCCTAAAGCTGCTGAACTACCTTGAAAGACAACATATCCTGTCTAAATTGAGAGACATACAAGCGGTAATGTGGCAAGGAAATAAAATACATATCTCACAGGACCTACCGGCCTTGATAAGACAAAAATGGGGCTCATTCCACTCCACAGTCTCTCACCTCATTCCTGCTGGGGTGCGTTTTTGGATGCTGTATCCTGCCCTTCTGCAAGTTAAGGTGCAGGAAAAGTGGCACTCATTTGAAAACAGCGATCAGCGGTAAAAGAATTGCAAGGACTGCTCCCAGATCTGTTCAAGAAGTGATCTTTCTTAGTGTGGATGGAGAATTTTTGGGAGTTATATACTGTATTGTGGGGGCAACAGAGAAGTGAAACTTGGAGTCAGTGGCCATGCAGACTAAACTGTAGCCGACAACTGCACTGGGCATCCTGACACAGGTCTACTCATAGGTTCATACTGGGTCTACTAGTGGCTATCACCTTCCGATTTACTCGCTGCATACAGGATGCAATTCCTTGCACTCTAAGAGTATAAGCTGGATTAATTGCTACAGCAAGTTGACTATTTACACAAATTTTTAGTCCAGTTTCTGCATTGGACTCTAAAAGCTTTGTCATGGTGTCATTTGCCCCTTTCCAGCTAAGTACAAGACTTTACTTGTTTTTCCATGTTTGTATACCAGCAGAGGGTTCAGCATTAACTCAGTCATCTAGGAACTCTTCCTGCTGCTCAATCATCCACACAGCCATGCAGTTGCAATCAGCTTACACTGCAGTCATTTCTACAACATGAAGATGTGCACATCTGTGGGGCTGAAGCTAGTACACTCCATGAACTCAATTCCTGCACAAATGTGTGCACAATGGTTTATTCAAATACAGTGAGCATGAATGTTTGGATTATGAGCTCTGTTCCATGCATTCCAATCAATTGCACCCACATCAGTTTGAACTGGGGGAGCCTCTTTTTCCCAATTTTCCTTTTTCCTTGTATTTTATCCTGCAGTTAAGGGTTAAACTGTTTACTGCTTTTGGAACTGTATACTGCTCCTAGCACTGTAGCAGATTTCAGGGGCTCTATTACATGTTGTTGAATGTTTCAAGTGTACTGGGCTGAAATAATAAGCCTCCTTTCACAATATGTTCAAGTGGGAAAGATTGGATTTGCTGCCCTTCTGGTTGCAGTGGGGTGACTTCATGTCAGTTTTACAATCCTGGGATAGCCCTGGTTATCATGAAGTCAGCAAGTAAACCGTGTTTTTCATAGATTCATAGATTCATAGAAGTGTGACAGCAGAAAAGGACCGAACTAGGCCCACCAAGTCTGCCTATTTGCCCAGCTATCTGCTTGGACCTGTGCCTCCCCCCTTTAACACTCCCATGTGGTTGTCCCATGCCCTTTTGAATCCCTCCACTGTTTCCTCTCCAACGACTGCTTCTGGGAGTCTGTTCCACTTTTCCAAGACTCTCTCTGAGTAATAGTATTTTCTAATGTTACCCCTGAACTGTCCTCCCTCCACCTGCAGGCCATGCCCCCTCATCCTCTTACTTCCTTTTATCTTCAATATGCTCCCCCCCGGCACCCTGTTAATACCCTTAAGATACTTGAAGGTCTCGATCATGTCCACCCTCTCCCTCCTCTGCTCCAGGGAATACATGTTCAAATCTCTCAACCTTTCTTCGTAGGATAGGTGGCTTAACCCTTTTACCATTTTTTTCTCTCTTCTCTGAACCCTCTCTATCCTCCCCACATCCCTCCTGAGGTATGGTCTCCAGAACTGGACTCCGTACTCCAAGTGTGGTCTAACCAAATGGGGTGTACAAGGGTACTAAGACCTCCCTATTCCTACTGGTGATCCCCCTTTCGATGCATCCCAGCATTCCACTCCCTCTGGCCACTGCCCTCCCGCACTGCCCTTCCACCTTCAGGTCTCCGGATATAATGATGCCCAGATCCCTTCCTTGCTACGTCTCCTCCAGCTCTCTGCCCCCCATACGGTATCCTGCCTTCTGATTTCTGTAGTCCAGATGCATGATTTTACATTTTTCTGCATTGAATTCAAGCTGCCACAATTTTGACCATGCCTCAAGTCTCCCCAAATCTCTCTGCATTTGTTCCACCCCTTCCTCTGTGTCCACCCTATTGTAGATTGTGATATCAACCGCAAACATACTCACACCCCCCTCAAGGCCCTCCACAATGTCTCCTACGAATATATTGAACAGTAGGGGCCCTAGCACTGATCCTTGGGGGACTCCACTTGTGACCTTGCCTTCCCTGGATGCTACCCCATTTATTATGACCCTCTGTCTCCTTTTTTCCAGCCAGTTTCCCACCCATTTGACTGCCCCTGGCCCTATCCCCAGTCCTGCCATTTTACCCAGCAGCCCCCCCATGAGGCACTGAGTCAAATGCCTTTCTGAAATCCAAATAAGCTACATCTACTGCTCTACCTTGATCCATTTCCTTGGTGACCCCGTCAAAAATCTCTATCAAATTTGTTTGACAGGATCTGCCCCTAGTAAAACCATGTTGTCTTGGATTCATCAGGTCTTTTGTCTCCAGGTAGCTGGTGATCCTGCCTTTTACTAGCTTCTCCATGAGCTTGCCTACCACTGATGTCAAGCTCACAGGCCTGTAACTTCCCACTTCCTCTCTCCCTCCCCCTTTATGCAGAGGGACCACATTTGCCTGCCTCCAGTCTTCCGGCACCACCCCAGTTTTCAGGGACCGATTGAAGAGTGCAGTCAAGGGTCCTGCAGTCAAGGGTCCTGCCAATACCTCCTTTGGTATCTCCTTTTGCCTTTCTTATTTGTACCACTTATACTAGGATGAGACTGGAATCTGCCTTTTTCCCCGGATGCAGCAAGGATAGGTTCTAAACTCTCTGGGGTTTGGAATGGCACCCTGTATACCTCGCTCTCAGGTTGGGTAGTTTTCACTTAAGCCCACCAGAAAGTATTGGAATAGTTAATAATCGCACTGGCATTCTAAAGTGTTTAGATGTTAGCTAGGGTATCAATTTACCCAATGTTACTGTTTAGTGGTGGCAGGAGTGATGGAGACAATCTAAGGGAGGGGGTCTCACCACCATCTGATATAGTGTTTGGTTGCTATCTAGTTGGATGCCCAATGGTGGTCTGGCAGGGGTAGTCTTATGTAATTTGGAGGTATGCTTTGAGAGGGGAAGTGGAGGGTTGGTGGGGGGGTTACAAGATCTGAATTGGGTTTGGGAGATGCTTATTGAGGGGGAGGCAGGAGGGACTCATGGTATCAGCAAGGGAATTTTGTGTTGGTTATTTCAAATCGAGATTCTTATTTAGTTACATAGATGGCTAATACTGTAAGATTTGCTTCTTGGAATGTTAAGGGTGTGCGCAACAGGCATAAACCGTATAAAATAGTTAAGCATCTGCAAGTGGTCCGGGGCAAATCTTCTTCTTGCAAGAGACCCACCTACTGGAAACTGAAGCAAACTTATTAAGAGGATTAAACAAAAGGCAAGTTTATGCTGCAGGCACAAATACACAGAGTGAAAGAGTGGCTATTCTGTTAATTAGGAACCTTAGCTTTAACTGCAGTCACTGCCTGTGAGATCCACTGGGCAGATATGTATTTGTGATTGGTACCTTGGAGAGATCTGTCATTGTCCTCGGGTCTAGTTATGGCCCTAATACAGATACTCCTTCCTTTTTATGGAGATACTTAATCTCCTGTTGCCTTTCCTATTTGTACCACTTATGCTAGGAGGAGACTGGAATCTACCTTTTTCCTTGGATGCAGCAAGGATAGGCACATTGAAGGTGGGCTTGTCACCGGCTCAAAGAACCATAAGGGAGTTCACAGATAAACTAGGTTTATGTGATCCCTGGAGGATCTTGCATCCAGCTCGGCGTGAATATACCTTCCGGTCTCCAGTGCACAGGACCTCTTCTTGTATAGATTACTTTTTAATAAATAAGCAATTTCTCCCTGGACTCATGGAATGTCAGATTTCTCCAGAGGTCATTTCAGATCACTCCTTAGTGACCTGTGTTTTATCAGTATCCCATACCCAATGTGTACAGACAGCTTGGAAAATTAATAATAGATTATTAAAATATAAATGGGTTATGGACAAATTGAAATCCTGTGTATCACAGTGCACAGCAGAGAACCTAAACACTACAGGCTGTATTGAGATGTAATGGGGAGGCCTGAATTGTTTTTTAAGGGGAGAACTCATCAGGATTGTCTCAGTACAGAAGTATAAGAGGAAACATCAAATTAAGGAGTTATTAGACAAAATTAGACAATTGGAGAAGAATCAATCTCCTTCTTCCACTGACACACACTGTCAGGAGTTGATTCATTTAAGAGCATAATATAACGATTTGTTAGGTGAAAGAGCTGAGTATGCTATTCCTAAAATGAATTACACCTATATAGATCAGGGGAAAAGGCCAGCCGTTTGTTGGCATTGAGCGTGAAACAACAGGAGGCCTCTAGACTGGTTAATGCAGTTCGGCTGAGGGAAGACAGTTCTCTTAAAACAAACCCTAAAGACGTAGCAGAATTCCAATCATTCTATAAGGGCCTATACAGTGCTAGGGCTGACCCCACTTTGGTAGACAGGGTTGATGCATATTTGCCGGAGCTGACATTACCTGAGCTTTCTCCTGAGCAGCAATCCCTTCTGATTTCCCCAATTTCGGAACCCGAGATCAAACTGGCAATCCAAAGTCTAACGTTGGACAAGGCTCCAGGTCCAGACGGCTTGTCCCTGAACTTTTATAAAGTTTTGGAGGAGGACCTGGGACCGTGGTTGCTTCACTTGTTTCAGTCTATCCTAGCCAGGGACTCCCAAGATCCCCATCTTTTTGAGGCCCTTATAGTGGTGTTGCCCAAGGAGGGGAGAGATCCGGAACAAGTTTCCAACTGCAGACCAATTTCACTCCTGAACTATGATATCAAAATATTGGCCAAGCTTCTGGCAAATAGATTGGGTCAGATTATACCCACTCTGATCGGGGCAGAACAGGTGGGCTTCATGGTAGGTAGATCATCCTCGGATCACTTGAGAAAATTGGACCGTATTTTCTCTGTGACCAAAGAAAACCTTTCTGCTGCAGTGTTGATGTCTCTGGGTGCAGAGAAAGCATTTGACAGGGTGAATTGGTGCTGTCTCTTTAGAACACTTCTCAGATTCGGTTTTCCTCCCCTCTTTGTACAATGGATTAAGACCCTATACAAAAACCCAGTGCTCATATCTATTGTAACAGTACCTTCTCTTCATATTTCCCCTTACACTCTGGCACCAGACAGGGTTGTCCCTTATCTCCCCTTTTGTTCAATTTATACCTGGAATACTACTGGCATGGATTAAATGGGACCAAGGAATTCAGGGAATAGCTGTAGGTCCTCAAAAATTCAAATTATCAGCATATGCTGATGATATACTTCTCCACCTAATAAATCCAAGGGTCTCGATTAACAGGAACCTGTGACTGATCCAAGAATTTGGACTACTATCCAATTATAAGCTGAACTTGCTGAAGACTATAGCATTCCCTTTGAACTAGGTCACATATAAGAAGGAGGTTAATGGCTTAGGCTTACGGTGGGAAAATAAAAAACTTAAATACCTGGGGATAGTTCTGACTCAGGACACTAAAGCCCTCAAGGAAAGTAACCTGGATGCGCTGGTACAGAAAATTCAACAGGATTTAGACAGGTGCACGTTGCTGCCCTTATAGCTCTGGGGCAGAATAAATTTAGTTAAAATGAATGTACTACCCCGTATTTTCTTCCCCCTCAACATACTAAATTTACAGTTGCCAGAGACCTGGTTTTCTAAATTACACTCCCTGATAACCAACGTCATATGGAAGAATAAGTAACCCCGCAGGGCTTATGGGAAATTAACTGTCCCTAGGGTTAAAGGAGAGCTGATGCTTCCCCACTTTAAACTCTATTACTGGGCTAGCCAGGCTGCAAAATATTTGAGATGGACAGATAGATCCGGGGACCTAGACCCAGATCAGTACAGACCCCTGTGGCTCACACTGGAAAAATAACTCATCTAAGCTCAAGGCCTATCTCCCTATGTCCTTTTGCACCTACCCTTCAAGCTGCGCCCATTATCCCTAGCTGAAACACAAATCAGAATTTCAGTAAAGATCCATATTCAGATGTGTACCTCCCTGTCCTACAAGAACATGCAGGACCCTGTCCAACCCTTAGTTGGTAACCCAAACTTAAAAATAGGGGGAATAATGGTAAAGCCTTCCTGGATTTCCCAACTGGCAGCAATCTCTCTTGTTGACTTATGAAATGAGGGGCAAGTTAGGACATCAGGGGACATCATCCACAGATATAATCTTGGACCCCAACTGGGTTTTAAAGTGTTCCAACTCAGACATATGTTGGTTAACACTCAACTAAAACAGGAAGCAAGGGATGGAGGAAGCTTCCTGCAGCCACTTAGTTTTATAGCCACACAACCTCATGCAGTTTCTGGCATATACTCTGTACTACTAGAAAGAGCTTTTCCACAACAGGATGAGTCTTCCAGGTACTGGAATGCCCAATTTCCAGAGAAAACATTTAATTGGGGGAAGATCTGGCAGGATACCCGTAGGTTTATTTCTCAGGATAGACTACGGCTAATGCAGTATCAGATTATTAATAACATGTACTATACCCCGGTCAAGATGGCCAAGATGAACAGATCTCCCTCCCCAACATGCAGGCGCTGTATGCAAGCAACGGTGTCACTATATCACATTTTCTGGGATTTCCCTAAAGTGACTCTACTTTGGGCACTCATCAAACAGAGAGCAGACCCCTTATTGGGAATAGCTGAACATATAGAGCCAGCTACTTGTCTGTTGGGTGATTTCTCCCTTATATCGGTCATGGAAAGGAAGTGTCATCTAGCTATGATGGCAATGTCAGTCAAGAAATTAGTCCTAAGACATTGGCTGAATAGTGAAACCATCTGCTACTCAGAGTGGCTACAGGAGCTTTTGCTCAACCTTTCAGTAGAGAAAATAATAGCTAGTGTAAATAACAGATTGCCTAAGTTTGAAAAATACTGGAGTAGATTACAAACAATATACTCCCTATAGTTAGTAACTATACACTGGGTGAGCACACTAGTCCCATTGCTTTTTTCTTTTGTACTGCTGATACCATGGGGAGGGGGGGAGAATGTTTTGTATACTGTTATCTTATGTACAAAAGCGGCCTTATAGGGCCAAATGAAAAGAAATAAAGCACATTGAATTAAAAAAATAGATCTGTGGTTTGTTTGAATTCTATTAAGTATCTAAAAATAAAATGTATCTTATACTTCATATGCCCTTTTTAACTTTCTTAAACAAAGCACTACTTGTTTTCAAATGATAACAAACTGTAATAATGTGCAAAATGAACCAGCTAGCAGTATGTTCAGAGTTATTTCTTGACCAACAACATTTTCAACTGGAGACTGTCTAATCTGATACTGACATTATCGTATATCTAGAACCATTTAGTTAACAGCAGGCTGTTTCTTTCAATTGTTATGCTGAGGACTTTAACAATATATGTTAAGTGGAACGCAGCCTGTTTATTTTTCTAGGCTAAAGATACACATATAAACAGAGTTTATCAAGTCAGCACCCTTCTGTTAGGTACATTTTCATCACTGCCACTTGTACAAGTTAGTACTTACAGTATTTGTATCCAGATCTTCAAAGTTTTGCAGTGTTATTGCTAATGCTGCTACTTAGTTTTTGTCTAACAACCACAATCAAGTGCTCTTAATTAAAATGTGATAATAAAGAAGATACACTTTTTTTTATTTTTAGATACTTAATGGAATTCAAAAGAAAGACAACAGAGACTTTAAAGGGAAGACATAGGGTACAAGTATGCTTATTGCATATATGTATATACATTTTTGAAGTATCTGAAAGTAAAACATAAGAATAACAAAATAATTATAAGTGAAAATTCATAGGTATTCTAATTTATTTAAAGCCTAGTCTAATAACATTGCTGTTTCAAAATATACTAACAACAGCATATTGGCAGCCATTTTGTGGTGCTCACCCTAAATTATATAACAAGGAATAAGATAGTAACTAAAAAGTAAAAAGGTATAATTATGAATACAGTTTTATGTTCTTTAATTATAGAAATATTGATTATGTATATATTTTTTAATGTTGACAGTAACTGCTTTGCCCGGAAGAAGAGGATAATAAATTCTTAAAATGTTGGTTTAGTTGCAGTTGGGCAGTACAGACACTGCAGATATTTAAATAAAGATATGATAATGAGGCTTATGTGATCAGTGAGACATCTCTCCAAATTAGTTGCGTGTTTGAAGGGTTATTTAGAGCAGACTGTTCCCTGTTGTTTCCATTTCCTATGGGCCTGTCTACACTGGAACCACTCTGTGACATCACAGTTATTGCCAAGGCAGCAGACTGTAATGTCACAACAGAACATTATAATTTCAAGTAGGGAATATGCTATAGAGGCAGATGAACTCTAAAGGATTACAATCTTGTTTTTGTGGGAATTTCCTCTGTAATAAATAATGAGGAGGGAAAATCCATAAAGATATATGAAATACAAGCTGAACTGTGCCTAAATATCATGTATTCCAAACTTCTTGCAGAGATGTCAGCTGCTCTTTAAGGTATATGTCTAACAGGAAAAGGGGGAGGGTGGCTCTCATTGTAAGGGATGGAGTCACTGTGGTGGACAAAGAGGACATTAGTGGGTAAGGCGGTGCTACAATGTCCATTGTGGTAGTTCTAGGAAAAAATGTGGGCAAAAGATTCATGCTGAGGGTCTGCTACAAATGCCCAAGCAGCTCAGTAGAGCATGACGCCCATCTGGGGGGGGAGGATTAGGAGAATAGCTAAATCCAACGCAATTATGACCCTGGGAGCCTCCAGGACAGAGAGAACACAACAGCATTAAGAGATTGCAAGACTAGAATTAAGGAAGCCTGGGGGATCTAAAAACCAAATTAGTAGTAGTAGGAGCTACTCCAAAAGAAAAGGTGGCTCTAGACCAGATTAGTTATAACTCAAAACTGAAATGAAAAAACAAATAACCCTCACTCACACCAAACAGTTTATTGAATTTAGCAGATAGTGAAAAACAACACACCGGCCCATACACCAATGACTACAAAAAGTCTCCTAGGGGGAGGGCGCTCATTGGCAGGACCCATGACATCAGGGCCAGCCATAATGTAGCCATGGACTTCACCCCTGCTCTGGTAGTTGACTACTTGGTGAAGATCAAAATTAACCTCAAGGGGTAGACAGGATACACTTCAGGATCATAGTAGAGCTAAAGGAACATTAGGTGAGCCACATGCAGTAATCTTTCATGAGTCTTTCCATATAAGTGTCGTGCCATAGGACTACAGAATGTAAATGTGCCCCTCATCTTCAAGAAAATGGCAAGGTCAAGCCCAGGCAATTGCAGGTCAGTTAGCCTGACATCAGTTTATTTTATTTATTTATTTATGTCTTTGGTGACCGGTGCACTGATCCAAGGGACCATTTTCAGGCATGGGCCATAAACAATGGCACATTTAGCAAAACAGAATACACGAGGAGTAACATGGCCACAATGCAGGCCATTAGCAATGAGGTGCAGGGAGTTACAATACAGAGGGCATTAATAAAAATGAGGATACAATAAGGTACAAGGTGAAGTTGTAGGCTAGCGACAAGTCCCTATACATCATGACAGGAACATGGAGAACAATACAGTAAGGTAATAAATTACCAGACAAACCATATAAAGTGCAATTTCAGAAAAGCACACCAATAACAAAATCAAGCAACAACCAGGTGGATATTCAAAATTCAGTGTGACAGTCCACAATAAGCAAAGTACAGTGGAGTAGACTATAGGGTGGGTAGAGAGGGTCAGGTGGGAGTGAGAAAGAAGCTGGAGAGAAAGGGGTGTCGAAAGGGTCACAATTCTGAGTGAAGTCCTGTAATCCACCACCAAAGACAGAATAATTGAGCTCTTGGTTAAGGCTAGGATCCTGCCCCCTCTCAGCAGGACTTTATAAGTAGCAGACTGTGCACCTGAACCCAGTTACCTACTTTGATGAGATAAATGGAGGTTGACAGTGGTAGGGCTGTAGAAGTAGTCTATTAGGACTTCAGCACATGACAAGCTCCTGAGCAAAGTGGGCCATTGCCATATACAAGAGACATATACATGCTGGATTGCTAACTGGCTTGGGGACAGGAAGCAGTGGGTTGTGGTGGATGGAAACAGTATCCCGTGAAAAGGGTAACTGCCATTAAGCACTTACAAAAAGGGCGACTCAATAGTGGTGCCTGTTCTTAGGGCTACTGGTTGGGGGCTGCGGGTATAGCGACATCCTGTTGCTCTATGTACATGCCCGCATGGGTGGAGCGAACATGGTAGAAGGGGAGGGAGAGCTTGTGTGGTGTGGTGTGGTGATGGGCTGCTGAGCTAGCCCCATGGTGTGGTGGGTGGGTGGCAGGCTACAGCTGCAAGGGTTCTGGGTTTGGGTCTGAGCATGCATACATTTTGTTGCACCCTGCCCAAAATATTTTGTCCAACATTGCACCCTCCATCCGACATGCACCCCCCTGGAGTTGAGAATCCTTTAGTGGGGGGGTGCAGGGGGGTGATGCCTCCCGCATACACAAAAAAAAGCAAGTCCCCAGTGCCCTTTTACCATGCATTGGCGAAATTGATTTTCACCAATGTACATTCCCCATAATGGCGATTGCCTTTGTGCAGTCGCCGTTATCACATAAATCTGATAGAAACTACTCCAGGAGGAATGGAATATTCAATGGCATTTCTCAGGGACTGGCACAGGGACCACTGCTGTTCAACATTGTCACCAGTAATTTGGAATCCGAGGTTGCCGACATGTTGTTTAAATTCATTAATGATACTACGATGGCGGGGTGATAGAGCCCCTTGAAGATGGGGACAGGCTTCAGGAGTGCCTGAACAAGCTGGGCAACTGGCATGAATACTGGATGCTTGGTGCTGGATTTTCAAAGCCCTCGGGAATATCGCAAGCCCCTGGTGTGACAAGCATACGGCGCACAGGGCTTGCAGCATTACCCCTACCGGTGATCGGGATTTTCCCTCCTGTGCACCAAGTGCTGCAAGTTAGATCAGTTCCCCCCTGGACTTGTGCAAAAGTTTTGGTGCAAGCTGCCATAAAGTGTGGAACATGTCATAACTGCACCCAAGAATGGAAAACTGGATACAGTTGTAGCAAAGATGCTCTGCGCAGCTGCACCAAAAAATTGGTGTAACACAGGGCTTGATGTAAGCCCTGCATCAACCTTTGAAAATCGCACCCTTGGATTCAGTGTAGCCAAATGCAATGTGCTACACATGGTGAGTATAAATCAGAGATATGATCCACACTCTCTGTGGGGCTCACCTTGTTACAGAGAAGGACAAGGACCTTGGAGTCATTTTGGACAAGAGGCTGCAGCATGACAAGTAGTGCACAACTGCTGTCAAGAGGTCAGTACAATACTAGGGGCATTAGAAAGGGAGGGGGGAGACCAGCACGGCGGAGGATGTAATCCTAAGATTAACTGAAACCATCTCTTCAGGCTTTGACAAAGGGCACATTACCCCAGCCATCTTTGTAGACCTGGCTAAAGCCTTTGACACCGTTTCTCACCCCCTCCTCCTTCACAGCCTTTCAGCTGCTGGTCTATCCCCGTCTGCTACAGGATGGTTTAGTGCCTACCTGTCCGGCAGGTTGCAATCAGTAAGAATTGCTGATGCTGTCTCTTCCCCCCTGCCTAGAACCGCTGGAGTCCCACAAGGCTCTGTGCTAGGTCCTATTCTGTTCTCCATCTTTTTAAATGACCTCTCCCAGGTTTGCACCACATCCAGCATCCACATGTATGTGGATGATACAGTATTGTTTACCTCTGGCAATACTGTTGCTGATGTCACTACCAGACTGCAGTCCAACTTTACCATAGTCTAACTCTGGTTTAGTTCTCATCAACTCTTTCTAAATGCCATGAAGACAGTCTCCATGTCCTTTGGCACAAGGCAGAGACTAGCTAGGCTAGCTCACCTCCCTACCTTCCACACCCTTGATGGGACTGCTCTTAAGGACTCATCCTCTTTCAGGTATCTCAGCATCTGGCTGGACAGACACCTTGACTTCTCTGTACATATTGATGTCGTTCTGAAAAAACTAAGGCCTAAGCTTGGGGCTCTTTGCAGAACTGCAGCTGCATCCCACTCGCCGCCAGGCGTGAGCTGGTACAGAAGATGATCATGCTCATTTTCGACTACTGCAACACAGTTTATGATGCTGCCCCACAGTCCCACTTATCCAGACTGGACTCTCTCTATAACTCCTTCTGTCGTTTTGCTCTTGATGCTCCCCCCCCCGCACCCACCACTGTGACCTCTACTGCTCTCTCAACCTACTTCCCCTACACTCCCGGCGCACGCTTCATGGTGCTAAATTCATCTCTAAATTCTGACTTGGATCTCTCCCCTCATATAGCTCCTCCTCTCTTGGCACCCTTACCCTCTCCTTCTATTCCCTGAGATCCCAAGCTGACACTAGCACCCTCTCACTCTCCTGCAGAACCACTTCCTCTGGCCAAAAAGTCTTCACCTACCACCTGCCTAAAATGTGGAATGCTCTCCCTCCACAAATCCGTCACTCCTCCTCCCTTTACTTCCTTACCACTGCATTGCACAACTACCTCACACCCTCTTGCACCTGCTCCTGACCCCTCCTTCCATATCTGTCTCCCTCTCTGCTTTTCTGTCCCTCTCCCTCTCCTCTTTCTCACCCCCCCACCCTACTTGCACTTATACTTATACTTCCGCTTATAGATTAGCACCTAAATAGGAGTGGCTAGTTCCTATGTGTTCACCCTGCTGCATATTGCACTAGTGTACTGTCTGTATTTTATGCATTGTCAACCTTGTATCCTATTGCTCGTTACCTGTACTAATTCTATTTTGTATGCTGCTCCTAAGAACTGCCTGCACAGAAACTCTACAACAGCCTATAATGTCTCGTGTGCCATGTTCCTGTTTTATAACTGTATGTATAATTACACCATCTGTATGTATTTATCTGAACTCACACTCTATATATCCCTTTCCTCTTTCCCCCAGGACGTACCGTGAGATGAGCATTAAGTTGCTCAGTGTATCTTTCCTGGTGAAACAATTCAATAAATAAATTAATAAATAAGTAATCTTGACAATTTACAAGGCTCTAGTCAGATCTCACCTGGAGTACTATGAGAAGTCCTAGGCTCCTAAATGCAAAAAGGCAACTAAGATGCTCAAAAGGGTCCAGTAGAGCTAGCAAAATGGTCAGTGGTTAAGGGGCAAGAGCTATAAGGACATGTCAGTGACCCTTAACTCATTCTTCTTGGAGAAAGGGTGTCTGAGAGGACATGAGCACAGTCTTCCACATACCTAAGGGTATTGACAAGATCAAATAGGTGGAGATGTTTGAGCTGGCGTCCTTCAGCAAGATGTGGGGACATGTCCAGAAGCTCAAAGGTGAAAAAATCAGGGATAATGTTAGGAATCTCTTCTTCTTCCATAGAGTGGTAAATCTGTGGAACAGCCTACCAGAGGAGACAGTGTATGTGAAGCATGACAGACTTTCAAGGTAAGCCTGGAAACATGTCTGCCTACCAAGGGAATCACTGGGTACCCTGGATAGTGGAGTTGGTTGGGAAATCCCTATAAATTAATAGATGTTTGTGAAGCATATTCATCCCTGCTTACAAAGCGTGGGGTGTGGGGTAGACATGATGGGCCCAGAGTCCCTTCCACCTTAAACCCTCCTGTTGGGAGACAGTGGCCATTGTTCCATTTTGGTGCTGCTGGATCTTTCCTCTGTGTTTGACACTGTAGGACATGGGGTGCTGTTGGTTCAACTGAGGCACAATGTTGACTCACAGGTATGCATTGCATTTTTTTGAGTCCCAGTTGTCTGGTAGCATGCATCAGGTGGCCCTGGGAAGTATCATTTTGTAGGCTGCTGCACTCTGCTGTGGAGTGCCTCAGGGATCGATCCTGGCTCCCATGTTGTTTGAACTGTACATGCTGCCATTGGGGGAGAGATCATTATGTATTATGGTTTGGGTTTTCTTTGTTATGAAGATGATTTTCAGATAAACCTGTCCTGTGCACCTAACGGAGTACATGCTGCAACAGTGTTAAATGAGTGGGTGGCTGAAGTTCAAGACAGGATGACCACCAGCTGGCTCAGACTCAGCCCACTGAAAACAGAGGTGTTAATAATTTTGCCATCTGTGAATGGGACTACACTATGAGCATCAAGTGGGGGAGAAATCTGGACGTCATTGTGGACTGCAGACTGATGCTGGAACATCAGGTATCATCTGTGGTTTGCAGTGGCTTTGACCATCCACATAATAGTGCCCAGATTAAAGCCTGTTTGGAGCCTGCTGACCTGGCAACTCTGGTTCCTACATTCATTACTTCAGGGTTGAAATACTGCAATGCTTTATACCTTGGGCAATCTGTTGGGTTGGAACAGTGCCTGCAGCTAATGCAGAATGCAGCAGCCCAGTTGATCACTGGGAACACTCAGTCCAAGCATATCATGCCAGTGCTCCACAAACTGCACTGGCTGCCAGTGCAGTAGCATATCAACTTTAAGATCTATCTGTCGACATACAAACCCTACACAAGCTGGGCCCTGGCTACCTGAAAGACATACTGTGCTAATACACTCCCTACCACTCCCTTTGTTCTTCTGATGCAGATCTCCTCACTGTTCCATACTACCGATTGAAGTCTTCAGTGGATTTATTTTATTTATTAATTTATTCAATTTTGTTGACCGAGTAAGCCCACTGGGACCCAAGGATCCATTTTTCAGGGGCAACCCGGAGTTAATTACATATAAGCATAAGACAGTGCATACAGTAAGCAGAGATCATTCTAAACTACATTAATTGGTAGACAATTTAAGACAGACAGGACAAGATACATAAGGACTAAACCATTTAAGGGGTAATTTAGTACAGGGCAGTCACTACAAGGAATAGAAAGAGACACATGTTTGAAGCACTTGAGTGGGATTGGGGCCTTTGGGGTTGCCACCTTTCCGACACTGGAGGAGCCCCATCAGTAAATATTTGTAAAGGTTTATTAAAAAACTATCTTTTAATCTAGCTTTTGTGATAGTACATTGTTTTATTCTGTTTGATTGCAGTTTGACCTCCTGATTTTACTGTGACCATAATGACTTGATGTTTTATTGGACAGCACTGAGAGCCATCTGGGATGGGTGCCTAATAAATACATTTGTCTTGCTTGCCAAAATTTCTGTAGCATGTTGCTATACTGCTGAGACATGGTAGACTGAAAGTAATGAATATAATACCATTCTGTTGTTTTAGAAGCTGATCAGGAAAGAAATCAGTGGAACAAGAGGAAGGAGGGAGTCATACTATACACAAAAGACAGATAAGATTATAACATCAACTGCCAGCCTGGTGGCGTGGAGGGCAAAGGCATTAAATGCCTTACCACCTACCACACCGGCAACCTGTGTTCGGGAATGAGCATGGGTTGCCAGGGGTCAGAGGGGTGGGAGAAGATTGAGCATCCCAGGGACTGCTGTCCTCTCCAAGGAAGGGGTGGCCAGTTGTCTTGGCCTCTGACTGCCACTGGCTGGAGTCCTGGTGGTAGCGCAGGTAGCGAGCATCTCAATGGGTGAGGCAGTGAACCTGCAGAATTTTTGTACCTCTGTATGCACGCATGATGCTGTGGCAGGGGCCTAGGAAGAAAATGCAAAAAGGGACCTGCATGCTACATGACGTCCTGCACATTATCCCCAACCTGCACCACCACCCAGACACCTCGGAACATCTGGACTGGTACTCTGAGGGGGAGAGGATGGCCCTCCCTCCCCCAGCCATCCCTACGGGGTAAGCTGTGGGGGACTACTGCAGGTAAGCTCTGGGGGAGGTGGGTGCCAGTCAAGGGGTGGTGGGGTCAGGAGCTGATGATCCACCCAAGGGATAAAGAGTTGGATGAAAAAAAATATATATATAGTATCAACTAGTTCACCAAGTCCAGGGAGGGAATGGGATCACTGTGGATCAAGAAAAAATCAGGAAAGGACACAGAGTACCAAATGTGCATATACTGTAGGCCACCAAATCAGAATCAAGAGTGAAGCAACACTTTGCTATATTACACGAGGACAGCATGCAGAATGGACATGCTTGTTTGTTTTAACACAAGTGTTTTGTACTTTGTAGTTTCTG
Organism: Neoceratodus forsteri; assembly: GCA_016271365.2. Classification (NCBI taxonomy): domain Eukaryota; kingdom Metazoa; phylum Chordata; order Ceratodontiformes; family Ceratodontidae; genus Neoceratodus; species Neoceratodus forsteri. Next base: position 871,119,289 of record CM028130.1, read on the forward strand.
CAATATTTTCCATATTGTGTGCATTTTATTTAACTGTTTTATAATGTGAAAATACTTCTTCGACTACAAATAAACTGAAACCTTTGGAGGACAGCATGCATTATGAAGAACACAATTATTATGGGGGCCTTCAATCACCCTGACAGAGACTGGAAGTTAAGGAAAGTTTGCCCAGGGAGGGAATTGGATCACTGTGGATCAAGAAAAAATCAGGAAAGGACACAGAGTACCAAATGTGCATATGCTGTAGGCCACCAAATCAGAATCAGGAGTGAAGCAACACTTTGCTATATTACATGAGGACAGCATGCAGAATGGACATGCACTGTGGGTAAATTTGGAGACCGGCAATGGCACCACAATCAGCACAGGGGTTGTATACAGACCCCCTTCTCAGGGGGAGGAAATGGACAAGGAAATGATAGAAAGAATACTTAGAATGGCAGAAAAAGGGGAGATATTGCTGATGGGTGATCTGAATATGCCAGATGTTAACTGGAATGCAGTTGCAGCAGCCACTTCAAAGAGTGGGGTTATTCTAGATGCCCTACAAGGCATGCCTTAGACAACTAGTATTGGAGCCCACTCAAGAGGAGCAATCTTAGACCTGGTTCTCTCAAATGGAGATGAAGAGAGGATCACAGATGTAGAAGTGGGTAGCCATCTGGGAACTAGCGACCATCGAACAGTATGGTTCACAATAAACACAGCAATAGGTCAAGCCATACAAAGGCAAAAGTACTGGACTTTAGGAGAGCTGACTTTCCAAAATGGGTGAGTGCCTAAGGAATGCACTAGCAAATGGGCAGGAAAAGAGGGTGAAGAACAATGGGGAATAATAAAAACTGCCATCACAGAGGTAACAAGCCTTTGTGTGAAGCAAATTAACAAAACAAAACGATGTAAGAAACCACTATGGTTCTCAAAGGAAGTGGCAGTGAAGGTTCAAAGAAAAGAAAGCATTCAGGAAGTACAAGGAATCACAGAAGGAGCAGGACAGGGAACTGTATCAGTTAAAGCAAAAGGAAGCTGGGAAGGCAGTCAGAACAGCAAAGGCCCAAACCGAGGAAAAGATAGCCAACTCTGTTAAGAAGGGGGATAAAACCTTTTATAGGTACATCAGGGAGTGAAGGAAGACCAAGGGAGGGCTAGTGAGGCTTAATAAAGAGGAGGGAGGGTGGGCAGAGGGTGACTGTGAAAAGGCAGAGATACTAAACAAATAGTTTTGCTCAGTATTTACAAAGGAAGTGGGGGAGGTACCTAAAACAAACAGTAGAAACAATCTGGATACAGAAGTTGATACCAGCCCATTTACAGAAGAAAGGGTTCTGAAAGAACTCTTAAAACTGAAGGTGGACAAAGCAATGGGGCCTGATGGGATTCATCCCAGAATTCTAAAAGAACTAAGGGTAGAACTAGTGACACCACTGACTACCCTCTTTAATAAATCATGGGAGGATGGGGTGGTACCGAGGACTGGAGAAGGGCAGATGTGATTCCCACAAAGTGGGAGCAAGGCAGAAGCAGAAAACTACAGACCTGTTAGTTTAACCTCAGTGGTAGGGAAAATGATGGAATCACTTCTGAAGGAAAGAATTGTTGAGTATCTAGAGGCCAGAGGGGCTCAGGACCCAAGGCAGCATGGATTCATAGCGGGAAGGTCATGCCAGACAAATCTGATAGATTTCTTTGACTGGGTGACCAAAGTAGTAGATCAGGGAGGGGCTGTGGATATGGCCTACCTAGACTTCAGCAAGGCATTTGACACAGTCCCACACAAAAGATTAATATACAAGTTAGCCAGCCTGGGAGTGGGTCCCAAGATGACAGCCTGGGTAAAGAATTGGCTGGAGAATAGGACACAGAGAGTAATAGTAAATGGAGTCCACTCTGAAGAAAGGGGGTTACTAGTGGGGTACCACAGGGTTCAGTATTAGGACCGGTCCTCTTCAATGTCTTTATAAGCGATATTGCAGAGGGACTGGAAGGAAAAGTATGTCTCTTTGCAGATGACACAAAGATCTGCAACAGAGTTGATGTACAAGGTGGGGTGGAAAGGATGAGAAGGGACTTGGCAAGGTTAGAGGAATGGTCAAATGTATGGCAGCTTAGATTCAATGCTAAGAAGTGCAAGGTAATGCACCTGGGAAACAAAAACCCAGGGGAAGAGTACACAATGGGGGGTGAGATACTAACAACAACAAAAATGGAAAGGGACCTGGGGGTAGTCATATCAGATGACCTAAAGGTGGGCAAGCAATGTGAGAGGGCAGCAAGGAGGGCTGGGGGGATACTGGGATGCATAGGGAGAGGCATCACCAGCAGAAAACAGGAAGTTATTATCCCTCTGTACAGACAGTTGGTGAGACCCCATCTGGAGTACTGCATGCAGTTCTGGAGACCCAATCTCCGCAAGGATATAGACAGGATGGAGGCTGTCCAGAGGAGGGCAACTAAAATGGTGCAGGGTCTGCACCGGAAGACATATGAAGAGAGACTTAAGGAGCTGAATATGTATAGCCTCGAGGAAAGGAGAGAGAGGGGGGACATGATAGAAACTTTCAAGTATCTCAAGGGAATCAACAAAGTCCAAGAGGGTAGCATCTTTCAAAAAAAGAGGTGTGCAAGAACAAGGGGGCACAATGTGAAGATAGAAGGGGGCAGCTCAGAGGTAATTTAGAGAGTATTTTTCACAGAGAGGGTTGTGGATGCATGGAATGGCCTTCCGGAGGAGGTTGTGGAGTCAAAAACAGTGGTGGAATTCAAGCATGCATGGGACAGTCATAAGGCAATTCTAGGGGGTGGGGGTAGGAAGAAGTAGGCTGCTGGTTAACTGGGATCTGCAGCTTATCCAATAGGTAGGGAAATGGGCAGACTGGGTGGGCCAAGCGGTCCTTATCTGCCATCAAAATCTGTGTTTCTATGTTTCTATGTTTGGGGCACAGCAAGTACAAGGTTCATGGATCTGAAAAACAATTTCTGCTTGACAGGCACAACATGTCAAGGGCATTCTGGACATAGTGCTAGCCCACAGAAAAGAGTACAAAATGCCTTAGTAGGGGAACAGCTCAGGAACAGTGACCACAACCTTATAAAATTTGACATTATCACTAGAAATAATTCTGATTTCATCAAAACAATCAAATGGAACTTCAAGAGAAAAAACTTTGTTAAATACTGCAAAAAGGCAATGGGAACTATAAAAAATTGGATGGGAGGATCAAAACTGGGATTCACTGAAAAGCATTATTATAAATCAATCAATCAATCAATCAAAATCTTCATTTATCCAGGCGAACATCGTTGAGCAAAGCTAATTTACAAGATGGTCCTGGTTAAGGCCAGTCAAAATAGAGTTACATACAACAGTGACAATATTTCATTAAGACAACAAATAAATTAATACAATGGTTAGAAAGAATCCTCGTCCCTGATTGGTCAGACTGGGACTGGCTCCGGGATGTTATCCCAGCATAACATCCCCGTCCTAGTCCCAGCAGACTCATAACCGCATCAATCGTTTGAGAAAAAAATGCTCTGCAGCCATCCCTGAGAGCAGCTTCAATGATCAGCGATCTGCTCTCTGCTTGAAATGGGTGGTTTCCACCCCACTCAGCCATGACTCAAAATATTCTTATATTCAGCTTAAAACAACTGTTAAATTACCCCCCAACCTCACACACGCACAAAATATTCCTCTTATGTTAAAATAAAATGTAAGAGAAAGCATAGTGTGACCAGTGAGTGAGCAAGTAAATGACTGTTGAAACAGTCACCACTCGGCTCTCGCTCACACACTCGCTCTTGAAGTAAATTTCTTCAGTCATTTTACTTTCAACTAAAATTATTAAAAATCTTCGTACCAAGTCCAGATGTTCGGTCCTTTCATTTTAAACACATCCTCCTGGCATCAGTCAGATGGTGGAAACAGCGTGGAGCAGAAACCACGGGGGGGGGGGGTCACCGCACTTTCAGACAGCAACCAAAAGAACATTAAACAGAGAGGGAAGTAATTAACTGCTCATTTAAACTGTTTAAAGAAATGGAAAGCAATAAATGCAAATGTTACTGTTGGGGGACTGCACAGCTACAGAAACAGCAGCTCCAACATAACAGTGTGATGCACGTTAGCAGCTCCACCCACTGGCCAAATCAGTGAATCAGCACTATTTAAAAAAAAAGTAAACCTACGCATTAAATAAACACCAAAAATGTATTTTAAAATGTATTTTTTTTAATCTTTTCATTTTTTTTTACACTCACAAGCCATTGTATAATAGAAATACTGCCCTCCAGGGTGGGTGTTATGCTGGGATAACATCCCTTTTCGGGTGTTGGACGCCCTTGGCTGGTGGGCTCGGGCCCAACCACCCGAGGTGGGATGTTATCACAGCATAACACCCACCCTGTCAGGCATTATTCCTTTATTGTGTTATGTTTTTATCCATGGCACTCCAATCATTACATCATGGGTCTAAGCCCACCTGATAGGCTAATGATGCACTTGTGACCCAGGGTCAAATTTCATGGCTACACCTTGGTCCCAGGAGTCCCTGCTCATCAGTTCTTCTTGTGCATCTGAATGGCTAGCAGCATTCCAAAGTCCCTGCGGAGTCTACCAGCAGTGGTAAATAAACCCTTTTTCTTAAGGTAAGCTACAATCCAGTATTTTTACCACAGGGAATATGATTTCTGTCTGATCAACTGCCACCACTGTTTTATAATATTATAGTTAGTTAAACAATGCTTGTGTTGCAATGTAAACTGTAAATCAGTTTTTCTCTGGGAAGAAGAGAAATTCGTCTGCTGTTGCTGCACAAGTGCTTTGTCTGGAAAATGATTATTTTATTTGGAAAAGGATATGCAGCAAAATCCCCCCCCCCACCCCCGGAGCCAAGCACGGTGTCGGCAGGGTCCCAGTAGGAGAAAAATCTCAATAGTTTACTTCTGGCTGTCTGGAGCCTGGCGTGGTGTTTTAAATCCGTGCCAGGCCTCCATTGCTCTGCCATGCCACGCTTCGCTCTCCCTCCTCCCAGGCAGGGATAGTGCTTGGCCTTCTCTCCCATGGCCCAGTGACCTCCTGGTTGGGCCTCCACTTGCTGCAGCCCCAGTGACCCTTGGTCGGGCCTCCAATCACTGCAGCTCAAGTGTTAGGTCATGCCTCGCCTTTCTCCCCCCTCCCAAGCGGGCATAGGTCGATGTTCAGGCCATGCCTTTGTCGGCCCTTGGTTCCTCCAACCTTACAAGTGCTCTGCCCCCTCTGTCCCAAGTGTTTGGCTCCTCACTAGTGGCTGATCAAATGGGGAGAGGAATCCTCTACCATCCACCCCTTCTCCAGCGGCCAGTTGGCATCTTCACCTTGCCCCCTACCCCTGTTTGACTGTTTCCTAGGGGAAACGGACACAGTTCAGCAAAGAGCATCTTTGTGAAAATGTTTGAGAGTTCTTGGCCTCTGTCTATTTGTGGGGATTTTTGGTATCTGACTTACCGTGTCCTGGCTCATCGAGATGGGCTCCGTGCAGCCACCTCCTTGGAATCTGCTCTACTATCGGGCCAAGGTTGACACACCGGGCCTGATGGAGCCAGTCTCCTGTTGCCATTTTCCCCCTCCTCGTGGCCACTTCTCCCACGCTAGGTGGCACTGAGACGGAGCTGTGCACATGTGAATAGCATAGCCACCATCTTCCCCAGCTCCTATGGCTGCACATGCGTAAATGGTTCTTCTCCATCCTAAGGTGGAAAGAACAATATGCATGCGCAATGCTCCAGGGCCATCTTATGAAGGGCAATTTAAATAGAACGCATTACCGTCACTGGGAGTACATTATCTGAGAGGTCCCTGAACTGGGGGGGGTACTCAGACTTTTTGGCAGATGTTGTTCTTCATTCAGGGGAGTTTTTACTTAATGGAAGGGATCCCCCCCAACACCTATCTCTGCTGTTGGGATGGCCCATTGTGTATAAGGCATAACTAGGGAAGTGACTATTGATATAAAATGCCATGGGGACAATATTGAGGATATTAATTTCCCAGCACTGCAGGGATAAAATAGTCTCACCTACAGTTGCTTTAGGAGTGTGCCAGCATACCTTAGTGCTTTAGCCATAGCAGGTACCTGGATGATGTTTGTGATCAACTCCCATACTTACCATACCACTCACTTACCCCTCTCTCTCTCTCTCTCGTCTTCTTTTTTCTGTCCCAGATGGTGAAATCCAAGAAATACAACACTTGCAGACTACTCTGATGCCCCACAACTTGGGGCCTTAATGCCCAGCCTACTTACATGAGGAAGAGGAATCCTCATTGGAGCAATCCCCCTCCCTTGATCAGAGCCCACCAGTTCCAAGTGGGGTGAGCTGGATGGGGGACCCATCCACATTGCTACTGAAAATGCAACAAGCAGCATCGGCAATGATGAAGAGTCAAAAGATGTTTATGCTTAAAATGATGGAGAAACTAGAATCATTCACTGGCATCAAGCCAAAGGGCCCCAGCAGGCCAGCTCCTAGAGAACCAGCCCCTCAGCCAGAACTTAATAAGCCACAACCAGGAAGTGGCAGTGGAGGACATCCAAATAAGCTGGCTGATCCAGAGGGTGACTCGGGAAAGCCAGATACCAACATAGACTCAGATGAGGAGGAAAGAGAGCCTATGGATGTAGGCACCCCCTCACTCACCTCAAAATTGTGTTCTTTTGACTTGGTCCTGGGGCTCTTGAAGGCCATTAAATCCACAATGGGATTCAAACTGCCTCCTGCACAGCCCAAATCAAAATTGGATCCCAAGATCAGGAGAAACAAACCTTCAAGAACACATTTCCCATATGTCCTGCAATAGAGGACATTTCCACTAAAGAGTGTGAATCACAGGAACCCTGGAGATTCTCAGAGAAAAAGAACATGGACTACATGTACCCTGCTCAAGAGGAAATAACAAAGTTGTGGTGCATGGCACCTGCTATCGATCCTCAGGTAGCAGCGCTGTGCAAAAAAATGGTCCTGCTGTTTGGCACAATTGCCCTCAAGGACCCGGCTGACAAGAAACTGGAGGACATGCTCAAGAAGCTCATTGAGATGTCAGGCCTGGCAGTCTGGGTGGCCATAACAGCAATCTACACCACCAGATCCCAAATCCACATGTTGGAAGAACTAATGGAGAATGCAGAACCCAATGTAAGAGATACAGAGCTCCTGGAGTGTACCCTAGACACAGTCAAGTACATGGGGGACATGGCTGTGGACACCCTCAAGCTCAATGCCAGAGTGTCCACCCTCACCAACAGGGCTAGAAGAGTCTTATGGCTCAAGGTATGGAAAGCAGACAGTGAATCCAAGTCACAACCTTTCCCTAAAGGACAAGCATGTCTTCAGGAAGGGCTTACAGGAGTATCTCATGCAAAAAGAGGAGAGCAAGGATTTATCAAAAGACAAGGACAAAATGATGCATCTACCATCCGGTTGCCAGAGATTTCAGAATAACAAATTCCAGAACCGTGAACAGGGGGTCAACACAAATAACTCCTTTCATGGAAGAGGATCCATAGCTATCGATCCTCCTACAACCATGGCTCTTCCTCCTACAGAGGAAAATCCCCCAGAGAGAGGTTCAGAGGCAGAGGCAGGGGAGGAAATTCAGGTCAACAATGACTCAGACAATCAACATGTTCTAGTCACCCCATTACCACACCACAAGCACAGCAATGAATGACACCTCCAGTGGGCCAGAGACTGTCACTCTCTTTCAAGAACATTGGCATCACTCTACATCAGACAGATGGGTGCTCGAAGTGGTCTCCAAGGACTATGCCATAGAGCTGTCAACTATACCAGACAGAGACAGATTGATAATCTCACCCATCTCAAAACAATGGACAACAGCACCCCAAATCCAAGACATCCTAAGAGACTTAGTACAAAACAGAGCAATACAAGTGGTTCCAGAGGAGGAACAAGGTTGGGGTGTCTCCTTGGTCTTCTTCTTGGTCCCAAAAAAGAATGGGGACCTGAGACCAATTCTGGACCTAAAGTTCTTAAACAAGCAGGTGGCAACACAAAGACTCAAAATGGAGACCCTCAGGTCAACACTCAGGAGCCTCCGCAAGGGCAACTACTTAACGTCAATTGACTTAAAAGATACCTATCTCCACATCTCCATAAGACCTGCACACAGAAAGTACCTCAGGTTTCAGATCCTGGGCCAGCACTTCATGTACCAGGTCCTGCCCTTCAGAATGGCATCAGCTCCAAGGGTGTTTACAAAAATATCCATCATTCTAGTGGCTCATCTGAGGGAGAAAGGAGTCAACATCATTCTGTATTTGGAAGACTAGCTTATTTGAGCATGAAACAGTGCCCAGCTCCACAGAGACACAAATCTAGTAATAGCCACCCTGCAGTCACATGACTGGGTGATCAACTATGCAAAGAGTTCCCTATGTCTGACTCAATTAATTGAGCATCTGGGGCAGAGATAGACACCATCCAGGGAAAAGGAAAGCCATCCCTCAGCAGAGTGAACAATCTAATCAAGATCTCAGAGGATCTGATGAAAACACTCTCACCTACCATAGGACTGGTCGCTATGGTACTAGGGTGCATGGCGTCATGTATTGACCTGGTGCCTTGGGCAAGGTGGAACATGTGTCCACTCCAGAACTGCCTCCTATGCCAAGATGTACCAACAGAAGACAATTTGTCAAACAGAATTCAACTGACTCAAGGGATCAGGAACTCGCTATCTTGGTGGATAACGAGAAAGAACCTAACCAGAGGAACCAATCTCAAACAAACTTACGAGGTAAAAATGGAAACAGTCACAAGTTTGACAGGGTGGGGAGCATGCCTGGGTTGTTCATCAGTTCATGTGAAATGGACAAAAACAGAGACAAAGCTCTTTATAAATGTACTGGAGATGAGAGCCATCTACCATGCATTATTGGCATTCCGGAACAAGACTGCCGGATAGTCACTACTGGTATGCTCGGACAACAAGGTGATAGTTGCATACATTACAAAACAAGGTGGAACCAGGAGCTTAGCAATGCAGAAAGAGGTAAGGCAAGTGATGCTTTGGTCTCAAACCAACCTTGCCCACATCCATACAGTTCACCTGTCTGGGAAGCTGAATGTCCGGGTGGACTGGCTTAGCAGACAACATCCCAGAGAGTGGCAACTACACCCCAAGGTGTTCAAGTCCATAGACAGGAGATGGGGACCAGTAACCATGGACCTGATGGCAACCATGGCCAATGCACAGGTCAAGAAATACTTCTCCTGGTACAGTGAATACCAGTCTTCAGAGATTGATGCGCTCTCCCAGAATTGGACACCGGATCGATCATATGTGTTTCCACCTATACCCCTAAATTCCACAACTCCTGGTGAAAATATGATGCTCAAGGAGGCTTGTCATCCTAGGCACCCCATACTGGCCAAGAAGGGCATGGTCTGCAGTAGCAACAGCAATGGCGTTAGACATCTGGTGCCTCCCGCCTAGACACAACATGCTGACTCAGGGGCCAATACTTCACCCAGATCCAAGGATGCTCAAGCTCTCAGCTTGGTTCCTGAAAGGCAGAGACTGCTAGAGACTAGATATCATGAATCCGAAATTACCACTATCCTACAATCCGGGAAGCAGTCAACCACTTCCACTTACAGCCAACAATAGAACATTTTTGGCATTGAGTAAGGACAAAGGGCTAGATCCAAATAAGGAGGATATGGCTCTAATCCTCCTCTACCTGCAACAAGGCTTGGAAAAGGGTCTCTCCGTGGCCTCACTCAGCGGTCACTGGGTCTGAATAGTGCCAGTCAGAATAGTGCGGTGAAGCAGCATACAGTAAAAAAGGCGCCAATTTTGTTTTTGCTGGGGGTAAACCCCGACACAGAGCTCTGCCCCGCACCCTTCTGGACTAAAGATTCTCACATGGGGAGCAGATCATGGGAAAGTTAAATTTGTGGGGCCATGGAATACTGTTTCCAGGGCCCATTGTAAAAAAAGAAAACTAAGTCCCAATACGTGTAAAATGTCTGGAGACCAGGATTAGAACCCTGGTTTCCACTGCTGCTGGCCAAGCTGTTCGATGCCCCAGCCCTCCAAGCCATGGGAGCAGCTTGGCCAGCCTGCTGCATTCTGGTGCTCTTGTTTCCTGTGAGCCCCATAGACAGCGACCAGGGGAGTACTTACTGAAAATGCTGTATATCCCCTCTCGCTGTCCATGTTAACGCTACACAAACTAGTGCTCTGTAGACTGGTGCTATTTGTGTAGCACTATTCTAACCAATTACCCAATCAGACTGCAGCTGGCAGACATAGGTGTTGTGGTGGGCCAAATTGTGCATTCTCTGCTGGGCTCCCACCTGGATGTCTCACATTCCTTCAAGGTGGCAGAGAAACTCTGCCCACATAAAAAGGTATATGTGGCACCATGGGACATACCATTTGTCCTCGATTCACTTACTGTACTCCCCTTCGAGCCAACCCAAGAAGCACAGTTATACTGGACAGGTTTAAAAACTTGTTTTCTGGTAGCAATCTGTTCTGCTCGCAGGATTAGCAAACTGGGGGCTCTTTCTTGCAAGGAGCCTTACATGATATTCACTACTGAAGGGGTTTCCATGAGAACTGTGCTGGCCTTCACCCCTAAAGTTCTCATGAACTTCCACTCAGAACAAACTATTGCACTGCCAACTCTTTAAGAGAATGCAGTCAAAGGGGGAGACTAAGGCACCACACAGTTTGGATGTGAGAGGTACACTGGCCTCCTACATTGAGCAATCATGTACAATAAGAAAAACAGAGAGGCTGTTCATTGTAGCGCAAGGCCATAAACAAGGACAGGAGGCATCAAAGATGATAGTCACCTGCTGGCTAAAGAGAACCATTTTGGAAGCCTATAAGCCAAAAAGCTTAAGTCCTGCAGAAGGAATAAAAGCACATTCCACAAGGGCAGTCACAACCTCATGAGCAGAGCAATCCAGTGTCTCCACTGAGGATGTATGCCGAGCAGCTACATGGTCTTCCATCCATACCTTTGCCAAACACTACAGGTTAGAGACTCTATACAGACAAAGAGCATCTTTTGAGGAAAAAATTCTGTCAGCTGCCTGTTCCTCAGGTTCCCAGTCCACTCACTAGAACCCTCCCTAAACTTGCGCTTAAACTGCCACTTATTTAACCCATGATATAATGATTGGAGTCCCACGGATAGAAACGTAACACAGTGGGTGTTTACTCACCTGGTAAAGGTGATTGTGTTAGTTTATATCCATGGCACTCCACAATTCGCTCTGTGTTCTTGGAGTGACCACTGAGGAATCTGCCTGACCATTTGTCGATATCTTACTGACTTTGAACTAGAAGTAGTTCCTTAGTCAGGTGAACTAGCACCTGAATTAGAATTGTAACAATAGAAGAATAAATCAGATTGTGCTATGACCATCTCTGGGTGATTGTGTTCACTGAGGGTTTTCTTAAGGATTGTATGAACTAATCATTTATTTCAGCTTTGGAAGCAATTGAACTGATGAGCAGGGACTCCTGGGACCAAGGTGTATCCATGAAATTTGACCCTGGGTCACATGTGCATCATTAGCCTATCAGGTGGGCTTAGACCCATGATGTAATGATTGGAGTGCCATGGATATAAACTAACACAATCACCTTTACCAGGTGGGTAAACACCCATTACACAAGCAATTGAGAAGTGACACCAAAGATTAACGTTAAGTAGCAACAAAAAAACACAGCACAGGTACAGAGAGGAATTAGGAGAAATGTTTGCACTGTAGTGCAAGAAAGGCATAGAAAAACTAGAGAGAGTTCAGGGAAGAGCCATAAGACTGATGATGGAGTGAGAAGACATGACTTACGATGAAAACATTGGACAGAATATGCATGTTCAGCCCAGAAAACAGGGACTAAGGGATGATTTACTAGCCTTGTATGGATTCAAGAAGGAGCCAGAGCTATGTGTAAGATTACATTAGGTATAACTCCAAGGGAGACTGGGTGGGTCCCTGAAGGGCATAATAAACAATGAGATAAGAAACCTTAAGGTGATATACAAAATAGTAAGACACCCCAAGTTATGTGCTTGCTTGAACTTAACTCTTAAAACAAACTAGTATTATACTAAATGACATCTGCAACAATTAAAAAGGAAACCATATATAAATGAGGCGAGGAAGCATTACTACACACAGAGAGTCATAACTGTTTGGAACAGCCTCCTAGCCTGTAGGTTGAAGCAAGCATATCTTGAAATTTAAACAACTTCATGGTGAAGTTAAACATTAATTAAGCAATAAGGCATGACAGGGTGTGTGTTATTGTGTAATAATGTCACTTCTCAGGTAGGTTGCAGCACGAGACAAAGCTGAGTGCTTCCACCACCAGAGGAGTGACGTTATTACACATTATACAATGGCAAGAAAGAATCTTGGCCTGTGATTGGTCAGTTTGGGGATAGATCCACGGCGTTATCCCAGCATAATGCCACAGGTCTAGTCTCAGCACTGTGAGCCCATGTAGATTACCCTATTGATTACTCTTTTTTTTTTTTTTGCATCTCCTCTTAAGAAACAAAAATATTTTTCCACACTAATAAAAACATTCTTTAAAATAATTTGTTTTATTTTATATATAACAACAAGCCATTGTATAATAGGAATAATGCACTCCAGGGTGTGTGTTGTGCTGTGATAACACCACTCCTGGGACATTGGACGCACTCGGCATGCAGCCTTGTGCCCAACCCCCCCCCAGGCATGGCGTTATCCCAGCATGACACACATCCTATCATGCATTATTCCTTTATTATGAAATGGGTAGAAAGAATGCTGAATTCTGATTGGCTGAGAGCTGCTTTCAGCTGGGCCATTATCCCACCACAACGGCCCAGCTGAAAGTATTATGTTTAAAAATGCATAAAATGTACTAAAAATGACCCATTTCATAATTGCAATAAGGCACTCCAGGGGGTTTGTTATGGTGGGCTAATGGCCCTTCTCAGATGGTGAAAGCCCTCAGCTACACCTCATGCTTCAACCCACCCTGAGGTGGGCCATTATCCCACCATAACACACACCCTCGTCATGCCTTATTGCTTAAATAACACATACCCTGGAGTGCCTTATTGCTATTATACAATGGATCATTTTAAAATAATAATAACATGTTTTTAAAAATTGTTTTCTTTATGACATTTATTTATTTATTTTTATGTTGGAGGCACATATTGTAAGTATAAGAAAAAGCAGTCCAGTAGGTCATGCTGATGCTTCATATTGCCCCCCTCCCAGCCTATCTGTCATTTTCTGGGTCTTAGTTTGTGTGCGTTCACCCAAACACACTCACACACATACACACACACACACACACACACACACACTTTTCTGTGGCCACATAGTTTAAATTAGGCAGTTTGGTGCTTGGTTTTCCTGGGTTTTCAATTCTGATGTGCGGAGGAATGCCCGAGCACTAAGGACTGAGTGTACACGTGCTGACAGAGCCATGAACAGTGCACAGCTGGAGAAACTTGTCCCGCTACTCTGTTTTCTGGGACAGAAAGGGAATTCAATGTTCTTGTGAGTATTTTCTATTGTTTCAACTCTGCTACTGTAGCAGATGAAGTGAGTGGCTTCAGTGAACCACACGATCGGCAGTTATGGCCTTCGCAGTTCAGTGAAGCTGCTCACCTCCGAGACAAAAGAAAAAAGAACAGTAAAAATACAGGCATGAAAGTTAATTAGCTTTTTACCCTACAGTGCTGTATTTTGTGTGACTGCCTCATTTGCTGGTGGAAGTGGTGTTTCAGTGTGGTGACATTCTGGGGGGGGTGCTGAAGTGCTTTAAATCAGGCAGACCAGAGCTGCGGTAACTTGAGGAGAGGATCATGATTTCATGCTCTGTCATGTGGTCATGTGTGTGCCTGGACTTCATACAGTGATGTTGTTCAATAACATCATTGTCCCAGGCATACACTGACCAATCAGGATACGTGAAATTTTCTTGTCATTGTATAATGAATAATAATCACTGGTTAACGATAATATCAATCAAAAACCATTTGCTTTCAAACTCCATAATACATGTTTGTGATGTCACAAACATGTATTACAGAGCTCAGTCCTGCAAGCCACTCTCCCACACTTACCAAAAGATCTTGTTTCTCAAACCAGTAATTATAAAAAATAAAGTAGCGGACATTGGTATTTTGCTTGATATTTTTTACATCCCCTCATAGCGTGTTACTTTTATAAACCAAACCACTCCTGCTTCACTCTTGTGCTTAATGTAGTATCACATACCTCGGGGTGTTAAAAATCTTGTTACACACTGATGCCCATACAGTATTCTATATTTAGCATCAGATAGTAGGGGGACAGCCTAGATGGGCACCCTTTCCTTCTTCAGTCCCCAATATCGTAGTGTAAAATTTACACTGTAAACCATAGTAGTAAGTACAAGGGAAGCAATTTAAAGGGGATAAGAGAAAGTTCTCCTACTCTAAATGAGTGGTGGGGGCGTGGAAGGAACTGTTTAAGTCTTCTTCCATCCTACATTCGTATGCTCATATGTTTGAATTTCAAGAGGCATGGGGAGTAAAATAAAGCACACTGCAGATACCTTTTGCCTTCACACACTCTAGAAATACAGTTGTGTATGTTTCTGGAATATGAATAGTGTAATGAGGTAACACAAATCCTATCCATATTTTCATAGCAGGAAATATGTACAGCTGTAAAATCACATGCATAAATCAGAATGTTTTATTTTCCTTTGCACCCTATAAAGAAATATTACACACATTTCAGAAACTTCAAATATCTGACATGTAATACCCCACAGGATAAATTAAGTAAAGAACAGAGAGCTGTTCAAGATAAGTGGGGCCACAAGTACTGGGGGTAACTCAGTGAAGTTGGTGAGTGGAAAATTTAAGATGGACATCACAAAGCATTTCTTCATGGAGAAGGTGTAGAGCGGTAGTATATACTACCAAGAGAGGTAGTCTGTGTGAAATCAGTGGGGGGGGGGGTTCAAACACGGATGGGAAAGACGTATGGGGCTGACAGAGAATGTGGCAAAAGGGAAGGCAGGTAAGGAGGAGCGAAGGGCCACCAGGTTCCAAACAGTCCGCATTAGATAGGTAGGGCTGGGCAGACTTAAGGGGCCACATGACCTTTTTCTGCTGATAACTTCTACATTTCTCTGATGGTGAACAAAAAAAAAAAATTATTTTGGCAATTTTTTTTTTACCCAAAATAGACCAACTGCAATACAATACCCATTTGCAACTGAGAGGATGAAAGCAGGGGAAGGTCAAATGACTTGCTCAAGGT
Organism: Neoceratodus forsteri; assembly: GCA_016271365.2. Taxonomy (NCBI): domain Eukaryota; kingdom Metazoa; phylum Chordata; order Ceratodontiformes; family Ceratodontidae; genus Neoceratodus; species Neoceratodus forsteri. Next base: position 871,134,640 of record CM028130.1, read on the forward strand.
CACATTTTCAGTGAGTCAGTGGCAGTGGTATGTTCAGAATCTGTAATCTCCTGTTTCTTAGTTCATTGTTTTAGCCACCAAACCAGGCTGACTTTACTAATAATTCATTGGCTGAATCAATATAGTACAGTATATAGCAAACACATTTGTTTCCCAATGTTATTTATTCATTTAACACTTTCTTCTGGTGGGCTGGGAATCAGTCCTGCTGCTGGTAGCACTCTCCTGCCAGAGAAAGGATAGTGCTGTAACTGTGGAGGGCCAAGGAGCTTCCCTTCACCCCCTCATCCCACCCCATTAGCTGTGATGTCCGCTGAGGCCACTAGAAAAGGTTTGTAATGCCATCATGTCAGTGGGGGGGGGGTGAGGGGTGATAGAGGGAAGAAAATCCTACGGCTATTGGGATGATGGCCAATGCCTCCCATAGACTGCATGTCATGGACCTCCACTGGAGAGATGGTGGGGATAGCAGAGAATGGGACAGGGGGCTGCCATGAGGATATGCCTCCAGGACTGAGGACTGGATGGAGAATAGCAGTGGAGAAAAAGTTCAATGGAAAAAAATAGGCACAGAGCAGAACAGTTACTTTCCCAATGTTTATCCCACTGGAAATGTAATTGTTAATCATCTTTGCTGGCCTGTTAACCTCGACCTTGGATTACCTTGGTAACCTTGACTATGAAGCTACTGTTCTGCTCTTGTTTTTGCCCTTAGGGCACTGTTATAAAGCAGTGGATATTCAGGAGTAACAGTTAAAGGAACTTAAAAGCATATAGTGTGCAATGTTTATTTATTTATTTCGTTTTTGTTAACTGGGTAGGTACACTAGACAGCATAACTGCCTATTTTCAGGTATGACCGTGGAGATTACAACAAACGGTATGTAGACAATAGTAGATACAAGAAAACATCATGGGAACAAGTAGAAGTCAGACATAGTACACTTATACAACATTTTCAGCAATGACAGTGCATTTGCAGGAATCTATATGTAGTAACAAAACAGGAATATAAGTGCAAATAGCTAACGGTCATAAGTCATTTTGTAGCATCAGTTGTCAATACTCATATCCAGTCTCAGTGTTTTGTTCATTCCGTTTTTTGCAGGAAGTACAAATAAGGTTTGTCACAGATATACAACAGTGCCTACCCTAGCCTATTTAACCTGACAAAATGACTACATCATATATCTCTGGGGCAAAGTAAGTCTCCTGTTAAGTATACAATTCCGATTTGTCAGCATTTTGTTTCACATAATTGAGTTTGAACTACAAAGCACAGCCTTCATCACCCAAGCCAGTTACACTTGGTCTATCAGAGTACATCTGCAAATTCCTTGCAGCAAACAGCTGTTTTCATTCAGAAAGCACCAAGAAATAACACACTCCAGTTGTCACAAAAACACTCGGAATACAGGAGCCATGGCATTATTCAGACTGTAGCACATGTTGTCTCATAAAAGGAAGTGAAGGGTTTGTTGCTCCAGGTAATATCATATAATGTACCATCAATGAAAATGCCCTGGAATTACTTCAAGTAATTTTTTGCACAGACTGGGCAGGCTGGGTAGGCCGAGTGGTCCTTTACTGAAGACAAATTCCATGTTTCCATGTTTAATTTATTTAGTCGGCATAGGCCAGCTGAGAAGCAATAGCTCTAATCCAGTGGGGTCCTGCTACTCACCAATTTTACAGCTGGGTGGGCTAAAGCATTGGAGAATTAAGTGACGTACTCAAGGTCACAGAGTGAGTGACTACAGTGGGACTGGAAGCTGTGTCTCCTGTTTCATAGTTCTACACTCTAACTACAACTACAAAGCCTCTCTTTTACCAGGCAATTAATAGATATCTAGTGTTATATGATCAAAAGAAGTTAGACCTTACAAACTATTTTCTAAGACTGTAGCTAAAATTTGAAAAACTTTCTTAGGAAGACAAGTGCCTCCTCCAAAGCGACAAAGACTAATAATATACTTAAAGTAGAGATTTATTTTACTTATTTATTTATGTAAATTTTGGCCAGAAAAAAACACACTAAGCTGAGGGTTTGTTTCCAGGTGCATCCTGGGAGTGCAGGGAAGTTAGCTAACTTGCTTATGGTCACATAGTATGCAAGTGGTGGCTGTGGGATTCAGACCCAGTTTTCCAGGTTTGTAGCTCATTGCTCTTAATCCCTGCATATGCTGCTCTGATGTTAACTGCTGGGGATTCTGGGATTTGTAGTAAGAGCTGATGTCAGCCTACAACCAAGCAACATTATTCTGATACACTCTACTATACCACAGTAAACAGTAAGTAAACCAAAATGTTTTTGCACACAAAGTGCACAGCCCCACACCTGAATGTGGGGGCCCTTGGTGGTGACTGTTCCCCTTTAATCCTTTGCTGAAGTCATAATCCTGTGTTTGTGACATCACAGTTTGTTGTCGTCGAAATGATTATGTTGTCAGAAACAGAGGACTGAGATTTCAGTAGCACTCCCACATCTATAAGGGTTCCTGTATTTTACATGGATAGGGCCATCTACAGAGACATAGTTCACATAGACTTGCACTGGTTATATGGGAAAATAAAGCAATTTGGCTTCCCTAAGAAGTAATGTAATCTACAGGCACAGACAGGAAAATTGCTCTGGAGGTACAGGAAAAATGCAGACAAGTTTTGCTATACCGTTACTTCCAGTAAGGCATAATTTGAGGTACTGATTAAAGGTAATGCTAGGGGTAAAGCAACTTGAGATCCAATTTTGGATTGCACTTCTTGAAGTCTGGCTGGCAGCATAGCCTAGAGGTTGCAGTAACAAGCTGTGAATGAGTGTTGTACATCCAGCAGACCTGCATTTGAGTCCCACAACCTCCATTTGCATTCTGTGTGAATCTGAGAAAGTTACTTAATCATCCCGATGCCCCTGGGTTGCCCCTGAAAACAGATGCTTGTGCCTAGTGGGCCATACTAGTTACTAAAGAACAGAAAAAAAAAGTAATTTAAATACTAGATACATGTAAAATATATACTATTCTGCAGTTCACACAGTACAAATATTTGAGTAGTGTGTCAATGCTATTGAGCGGTACTAATCTATCCTTCTCATTTTTCCCTAATTTCATCAATCTCTTCAACATATTTTCTTCAAACGTTTCCTCCGTTACATCTTCTGAACTTTGGGGATATGCTGAGTAGCAGTTAGTTTGATCAGTAATAGGGTACGACAGTGAAAAATTAGCTTAGTAATCACTCTCAACCACAGACAGCCAAAACAATATGTTACAATGTATCCTCTTCAAATAAGCCCTTCATACCTATCTATTATATACCCATTACAGTTAACATGACATTCAGTGGAAGCAAAGGCAGTCCTCAAAAATAGGGGCTGTATGTAAATGCATAAACAATACAAGAAGACAGAACGTTTCCAAGTTGTTTGTTTTCATAACTTCTCCAATGCATATGCATGTATTATAAAGCATAACACCCAGTGTAATGCATCATAGGTATGCAAATCCTTGTGTGGTGGGTGAGGGGTGGGGGGGGCTGAATTGGAAGTGTCTCACATACATGTAAATTCTATGCTATCCATTCTAGAGTCCATGTGCTACCATTAATTGGAATACAAACGATGCAAGAGATGCTAAAGAAATTGTTCTTATTTTGCCTTATTTTCTACCATTTGATTTCCTGGATTGTAGGATTATACTGCGTGTCAATTCGCTTGATTACCAGCATAAGACAAGAGTTAGCAATCAGCTGATGTAATCACTGCCAGTCACAGAGAACCAAGACCATTTTTTACAGTGTAGACTTTTGGTATAACTCCTCCATACCTAACTATTACAAACCCATTACAGTCAGAATGACATACATGCCAAGCAGTGGCAGTTTGCAAAAAGGGCACTTTGTAGAATTCATAAACAATGCAAGATGACAGATAATTTCCAATTAATGTTTTTTTTTTTTTTTTTGTAAACACAGATACTATCAAAAGACTCAAACACGTAATGGGCTTGCAAGTCTGTGTGTCTGGTGGGGGCTGAGCTAGGTAGAAAAATGTCTGAACTTCATTCCTACTAAAACCTATAAGAATAAGACACAGAAGAAAGCCTGAATAAGGAATCATGCTCCAGTATTCTACACCACCTGCGGACATCTGAGCTAGCTGATTACACTACTTAATTTGTGACAGCATAGAGCTGCATCACTGTTTTCACATCATCGGCTTCAAGAAAGGGGTGAAACATGCAATGATAATCATGAAAAGGTTGATTTCTACTGTAGTATTCCTCAAGTTACCTTTAGGTAATTAGATCAAATTATCTTTGAAGACAGTGGATTTGCTGCAGCATGTATACGTGCCTTGTTGCAGCTTTTCTACAGCTTGGAAAAGAGGAGAGCGAGAGGGGACACAAGAGAGACCTACAAGTACTTCACAGGGGTGAACAGGGTGCAGGAAGGGAGCCTCTTTCAAATGAGAAAGAGCACCAGGACCAGAGGGAGTGCAATGGATCCAGGGGGTAGGGGGAAGTTTTAGAGGGATGTGAGGAAGTACTACTTCACTTAAAGAGTGGTGGATGCTAGGAACAGACTGCCAGCAGAAGTGGTGGAGGTGAAGACTGTATGGGGTTTCAAGCATGCATGGTATAGACATAGGGGAACATTAGTAAACAGGCAGGAAGGAGGTTGCCAGGGACCAATTAGGGTCTGCGGAGACAGACTAGGCAGGAGCTGTGTTGAGCTGCCTGGCTGCTAGCCCTTAATTATAGATATTATTATGTTGTATATATGTTTTTTCATGTAATCATATGTACATGCCAGTGTCAGCCCAAAGACACATAGGGAAAAGACTAGATTTAAAAAAAAAAGGCTCGACTTTCTTTTGACCTAAAGGCAGCTGTTTGCCAGGAACTGAAATTACATTCCCAGCCATAACAGACCCTCTAATCATAGTGGAGAGCTGTGGAGTTGCTACCTGGAGCTGCTGTTTTGGTGTTCAGGCTGGCTGCATGGAGCCGGGCAGTCTAAAGCTGAATTGAGGTGGGACTTAGAACTGAAGGACTTTCCTTGGACTGTATGCAGTGTGAAGTGTGGAGTTCGGCGCTTTATCCACTCGTTTGTGGAGCAAGTGTTAGTGTGGTGAGAGCACATCCAGTGGCTGAAGGAATACCTGAGTGTGGCTGTGTCTACGCCTCTGGGTGTTAGGTGCTTGCTCCTTTTTGCCCTGGGAGGGATGACTTGCAGGTTTTGGGTTGTGCTGGGTTTCCAGGGAGGACAATAGCAGGGGGGTTGTACCAGAGGGTTTATTTTTAGTTGTTGCTGTTAAGTAGGAGGACTTCTGAGGCCGGTGGGTGGCTGGATCTCCAATGCCCCTCTGATCGGGCCCATTTCACCTGTAAATTATTGTCAGTCCATCGCTCCAAGGAAGGGGAAGGTGGCAGTATATCTCTCTCGGGCTGCAGTACCGAACTGGAGGTTATTACCTGAGCTGGCCTGTGACCAGAAGGGAATTCGGTGGGGCACAGTTTGGGGGATGGTGTGTCCCCCAGGGATCCTAAGGGTTTACTGTGGGGGGAGCTGGTAGGTCTTCTCCTCAGGGGCCCGTATTTACTGGACTGTTGGTTCTTAGCCTCCGGGGTTGGAATTTATAGCCTGAGGTTCTGGAATGGTAGTAAGAGGAGACTGAAAAGAAGAAAACAACTTGGCTACCTGGGGAACTGCTCCGTGGCTCACATTTATCTGCAGAACTCTATGATTAGACTGGAGAGAGACAGTGAGAGTACCTCAAATAGAGTGATCTTGTATTTTATATATTCAGTGGAAGTTGCTGATGGGAGAGGAGAGCAACCTTGGCCTTTGCTTTATGGACTGGGAGAGGGTGAGAGTCTCTCCTGTCTAAAACTGACTTTTTGAAATTTTGGTGTGCTTCATATATCTGGACACTGATCCTGCATTGAATACCTCTGGACATCTCAATTATCTAACTTGTTAGATTTATTTTGGGAGGGATATATAATATAATTTGGGGTTGGGTTTTTGAATATGTGTTAGAGGAGTGTTTTATTAATTTGAGTAATTGGTCTGGGTAGTTTTATTTTGCTATTTGAAATATTTAGAAAAGTATATATCATTTTGGGGTCTGCTTTGTTGTTTGTGATAGTATTAGAAAATGTGTTGGGAAGGTTTAATGATGGTCAGGCATTACTCCCCACCAGACTCAGGAAACTGTGTCCTTTTGAATGCCCCTATTTACCTACTGAGATCTATGAAAGATGTCAAGCCTTAGGGATCATCAGGAGGTATAGAAGAAGGGGGAGAACTGGGCCTGGTGGGGGAAGGGAAAGGGGAGGGCAAATTGAGGTAGTGGGGACCAGGAGACGCCCTGGGGTGAAATGGTGTCAGGACAGGGGTACTACCTGTCTTGTCCTCATACCCAAGGGCTCAGCAGTTGCTGGGCAGGTGTCGAGGTCTTCCTCAATGTCTCATCTGACTCAGGCGATGTTATGCAATGCCAGATCCATTAGGAACAAGACAGCTATTATAGCCGATCATGTTGGAACAGTGGATCTGGCATGCATCACTGAGACTTTGCTGGATGAAAATGCAGGCCCTGTTTTGGCTTCTGATGCTCCAGCTGGGTTCTCGGTGATACATCGCCCAAGGTTGGATCGTAGGGGCGGGGGTGTAGCCATCTTTTTTATAACCGAACTGGGCCTTGTGGATATTCCAGTGGGGTCCACTAGATCCTTTGAGTGTATCATGGGAGAGGGTGTAGATTTCAGGATACTCTTCATTTACTGTCCACCAGGTGATGGTGGAGAATTCCTGCAGAAGATAGTGGACTTCATCATTAGGGATGTAAGTTTGTCATGGATGATGTTTTAATGACTCATTGTTTGTTCATGAAATCATTAGTAAACAGTAGTAAATGTTGTGGCACTGTCATCATTGCTACATTCTGATGACACTAGTGAAAGTCATGGAAGTCCTGAATAAAGATCAAACATCATGGAATCAATGACATGTATGACTGCCATGATAAACTTACATCCCTATTCATCGTCAACATGGTATTGGAGTCCCACAGATGGATAATTCTGGGGGACTTCAATGCCTGGGTTGATGATGAACTCTCGAAATTTGGTCAAAATCTCCTCCAGCAAATGATGATGCTGGGCCTTACACAGGTGGTTACCTCCGCTACCCATTTAAGGGGTCACTCATTGGATCCAGTGTTCTTTCTGGGGATGGAGATCTCGGATTTGGGAGTGGAACCAGTCAGTTGGTCTGACCATCACACCATAGGGTTCAGTTTCCAGGCTCCCCCCAATGGACCTGCCCCTGTGGAGATGGTCCAGTACCACCCTTTAAGGGGAGTTACCCCAGATGGTCTATTGGCAGTCCTGGACCTATCGGGGTGAATGCATGAGTCCAGGGGATATTGTACTTGACTATAACAAGACGGTGAGAGATGCCCTGGACTTGATTGCTCCTGGTCGTGTTAGGACGATCACTCTTCACCCAAGGTCCCCTTGGTTCAATGGTTTCTTGAAGGAGTTGAGGTGAGTTGGTCGAAGGACAGAAAGAGAATGGCGGAAGTCCAGCCTGGATGCTGACAGGCTTAGATTGATGGAACATTATAAGGACTATCAATCAGAAATTACCCGTAAGAAGGCAGAGTTCCTGTCCAGGGAGATTTCTGTTGTGCAGAATTGACTGGCTCAGCTTTTCCAGACTGTTGACAGATTGTGCAATCCAATCTGTTGCCAATCCAGAAGAGCCTTTTCTCAGGTTAAGTGTGAGGAGCTTGCTCGATTTTTCACAGATATGGTTGCCAGCATAAGGACTGGTATCAGCCCTCTTCCTATGAGGGATTGCGTAGGTCGATGGGAGGTGGTGAGTGCTTGGTATATCTGGACAGATTTCAGCCAGCTGGAATTCATGGACATTGTGAAGATCATCCAGGCTTTGCACCCAACAAGTTGTAGTTTGGACCCGGGCTCTACCCCCTTTTAGTGGGATGTGTAGATGTTATCTGCCCAATCCTAGCTGAAATTGTCTGGAGTTCCTTTGGAGAGGGGGTCTTTCCTGATCTTCTTAAGGAGGCGGTCATATGACCACTTCTTAAAAAGTCCTCCTTGGATCCCGACTGTCCAGCTAACTACTGGCCTATCTCTAAAGTGCTCTTTGTGGGTAAGATTATTGAGAAGGTGGTTGCATTGCACCTGAATGATCACCTTGTGATCCACAATGTCTATGCCACTCTCCAGTCTGGATTTAGGAAGAGACACAGCATGGAGACCACCCTTGTCCAAGTATTAAATGATCTCCTAATGGTGAGAGATCAAAAGGCTTATGCCATTCTGGTCCTTCATGATCTCTCAGCAGCCTTTGACACTGTGGACCATGGTATGCTTTTGGAGTCCTTGCGGATCCTTTGTGGGCTGTTGGGTACAGTCCTCAATTGGTTTTGATCTTTCCTCATGGGCAGGTCTTAGAGGGTGGTCACTGGAATTTATTCCTCTGATGCTCTCCCCCTGTCCTGTAGGGTGCCACAGGACTCCATATTGGCACCTATGTTGTTTGCAGTGTATATGCTGCCATTGGGAGATATCATTAGGCAATACAGCTTGAGTTTTCACTGCTATACAGATGATACTCAGCTGTATATGTCCTTTTTACCCAGACAGGTTGATGCAGTCTCAGTGCTTAACAACTGCCTCACCAAAATCGAAGATTGGATGAGCACTAGCTGGCTAAGACTGAAGTGTTGGTAGTGGACCCTGGTCATCTGGGGGCAGGTTTGGGGGCTGGACAGGCATCAGGCCTATGGCTTGATGGTGTTCAGCTCACTACCTCAGACCAGGTGCGTAATCTGGGTGTTATCTTTGATGATGGCCTGACCCTGAAACATCCGGTGTCAGCCGTGGTTATATCCTCATTTTACCATCTGAGGAATATTGCCCAGGTGAAACACCTGGTTCCTCCAGATGACCTTCCAACATTTGTCCATGCCTTCATTACCACCCATCTTGACTACTGCAATGCCCTCTACCTAGGGCTTCCTGGAGTTGATATCTGCCACCTGCAGCTAGTGCAGAACACTGCGGCCAGGTTATTGACTGGTGCATCAAGGACCAGTCATATTACACTTGTGCTGCATGGACTGCACTGGCTGCCTGTTCAGTGGTGGATCACCTATAAGATTGGCTTGCTAATTTTTAAAGCCCTACATGTACAGGGACCCGACTGCCTGAAAAATCCCCTGACTCCCTACTCCCCCCTTCGACCTCTCTGATCCGCTGGTGTGGGATTGCTAGAGATTCCCAGTTTGTTTAAAAACTTCTGACGCTCATGCTTTTTCCTTTGCAGCACCAACCCTGTGGAATTCTCTACCTCATCAGTTAAGAGAGTGCTTGACTGTCAACAGTTTCAAATATGTGTTAAAAACATATTTATTTACTTTAGCCTTCCCTGATTGCTCTTAATTAATCTGTATGTATTGTTTTACTGAAAATTTATGGTGTGACTGTGTATTTTAAATATGTTCAGCACCTTGGTTTTGGAAAGGCTCTATAAAAATAAAGTTTTGCTTACTTACTTACTTTTTTTTAACGGATAAATGCCCAAATCCATTTGCATGTCATAAAACCATGTACTCAGGAGTGTAATGCTTTTATCTAAGGAAACTGTTATAATATGCTACATTTTATGAGGTAATAGGAGAGGAACATGCTTCCTATAGAACTTGTGAGAATTTTATCTTACGGGTGCCAGTGGTCTACAGGAGACTGCAAAGGGCTTAACTCTGAAATGTCATATCCATGTTAATCATGGGTCTCAGAATCTGATTCTTAATATGCTTAGAAATTTTGGAAACAGTGTAACAGTGCAATCTTCTGGCCTAAAAGAGCCATCTCCTGGCCAAACAGAGTAGTTGCTCTCAACTGGGAATTGATGACACTGCAAGTTTACAGAAGGGTATTTAAACCCCCAGTTCAGGGCATTTGGACACACATTTTCATCTGGACACTCTGCTTGACATACGCATTTTGCTTGGACTGTCCTGACCACAAGAGAACAGCTGGCAGCCCAGAGACTGCCTAAGAACCAAAGGCTGCTGCAGAAAGACTGAAATATTTTTGTGAACTAGCAATTCTCTGGACTTTGAATTCCTCATACCTAAGGTAGAGACTTAGCTAACAAATTTTAGTACTTTTTTTCTGTATATATTTTCTCATTTGTTTCCGCATACTGTAACCCAAATTATTATTCTCTTTTAGCTGTAACCGTATTTATTTAAGTACCTGTCTTTGTTTTTTTCCTCGGCTGCAAGCTAGTGTAGCAGTAGTTAGGGAAGAAGATGACTTCCATCTACAGTGAATACACTGCAGACCACCTGAAGCAGTTGTGTCAGGAAAGAGGGGTCCAGTCTGAGGGGCGAATCAAAAAGCATCTCATGGAGGATCTTGTGGCAGCCAATGAGCAAGCGACTGCCCAGGACTTGAATCACCACCGGTGAATGAGAAGGACCAGACTTTGGGTGTGGGGGTGCCACAGGATGTCACAGTGTCCAGTCCCAAGGAGGAGGACAGTGAGATCAGAGGGAACTCAGAGCCACAGCGCCAGTGGAAGGTCACCACAGAGCTGGAGTTGGAAGGGATCCAGCTATAGTTTGAGTTGAGGAAACTGGAGTTCAAGCAGAGAAAGTTTGAAGCCCAGCAGCAAAAGGAATTTGAGCAGAGAAGGTTCAAAGCCCAGCAGCAGAGGGAATTCAAGCAGAGGAAGTTCAAGATGGAGTTGCAGGAAAAGCAGTGGCAGCAAGAGGCCAAGGAAAGAGCTGGCCCAATGGTGCTGAGGGTTAAGGCACTGGATGCCACACCTCACGCCATGCTGATGACCCCGGTTTGGGGACATGCCCGGGCCATCGAGGGTTAGCTGGGAAGGGAAAGGATTGAGCATCCGATGGACTGCTCTCCTTTCCCTGGGGAGGGATCATGGCTTCCATAGCTCTTCAGTGGCCTCTGATGGAAATCAGGGCACTGCAGGAGCAGTGCACTTGTGGGTTGAAGTGCAGCAGACAATGGCATGCAATGCCTTGACATCATTGCACGTCCACACTTCAAGAAAGAAAACCAGAGGATAATCGTAGTCAACCGGGCAGCTTTATGGCCACACTTTTCCACCCAGGGGGCCTGTCATGGAATCACACTCCAGTAGTAGTTCCCACCCCAATGAGAGGGAATTGGGGTCCCCTCTGTGGGCACAATGCACCAGCTGGATGTGAGTGAGCCTGCGGGCTGAATGGGGAAGAAGGTGTTGGCTGGATCTAAGGCAGGTCAAGCTGTGAGGAACAGAAATAAATAATAAAAAAAGAGGCAGAGGAAAGAGAAAGACAGCTTCACAGAAAGGCAGAGAAGAGAGAAAAACAGCAGCAGAGGGAGTTTGAACTGGAAAAGCTACGACTCCAACAACCAACGCCAGGGGAGATAAGTGGCAGGGGTGAACCTGAATCATCTCCATGGCTGCGATATAAATTCAATTCCAAATTAATAAAGCTGAATTTAAAGAGAGGGAGGATATGGATGTATTTTTGAATTTGTTTAAAAAGGTCTGGTTAAAATACCCAGGGAGTCCTGGAACTTTCAGCTATCTCTGCTGCTGACTGGTAAAGGACGTGAGGCAGTAGGCCAAATGAACAATCAGGACAGTAGTAAATACGTGAAACATACAGTTGCATTGCTTAAAAAGTATGAATTAATGCCTGAAGCATACAGGGTTAAGCTCCGTAAGCTCCGGAGAAGCCCTGACATGAGCGATGAGGAACTCGCCATAAAGCAATGTCAGTTTTTGAAACATTGGTGGGAAGGAGTGGAAGCAAACACTGTAGTAAAAATTGAGGAGGTTGTACTTCTTGAGCAATTCTTTTGGGCTTGACAGCAGAGCTAAAAACCTGGTTAGAGGACTGAGACCCCAAAACAGCGCAGGAGGCTGCTGAGCTCTCAGATCGTTATTCCAGGAACAGGCCTGCTCTGAAAGGGAGTTGGGCAGATGTGGCAGTGCAGAAGGGGAAAAGCACACCTTCAGGTCAGCTAAAACCCTCACTGCCTCACCAGAAAGGGGGAAGACCCTGTTACAAAAAGAGGATTTATCAGATAAAAGAAATGATGATTGTTGGTTTTGCAAACAGCCAGGGCATCTTGCTAGACAATGTTCTAAAAAGTTACAGAATGGTCAAAGTGGTGTTTGAACAGAGTTGGGTGCACTGTGTATCCCTGAAAGCATGCCAATAAACATGAGGGAGTACATACACCCAGTTACTGTAAATGGGGTACACACCCATAGGTTAAGGGACATGTGGGTGTCTCTTACCTTAGAAAAAGGACATTTGATTGAGCCTGAACAGTTTCTACCTAATCAATTCATAACATCACTGGGGAGGAAAAAACTCTGCCACTAGCTAGTTTTCTCCTGGACTGGGATGAGACAGGTGAGAGGGTCCAAAAGGTGGCTGTGGCAGACAACCTTGCCCTTCATGTGATTCTAGGGAACAATCTTCAGAAGAAGGTGGTGTGTGCAGTTACCTGCAGTCAGATGGCAAAGGACAATTGTAGTTCTTTGGACTCCATTGAAGCCCCTGTGGGAAACAATGGGATGCTGGTTTCCCAGCCTGTGTCTCTTGAAATGGAGAGTAGTGAAAGGGAGGTAGGACTTCCCAAAGTAGCAGTTTGCAAAACAGCTACAAAAGGTTACTCTGAGGAGGGAGGGTTAACCAATGGTCAGAAGGTTAGGGACTGCAGGGCCCTGAATGTCCTGATGCTAGAGTTATGGACCCCAGTTTAGAAACTGAAGGGGACATGTCCCATGCCTTGGAAAAATATGAAGAAACTGCAGCTGCTCAGAGGACTGACCCTAGTTTGAAGAGGCTTAGGGCTTGTGCAGAATCTGATGGGACACAGAGAGGTGACATGAGGCATAGAGTATTTTGGGACAATGGACTGTTTTATATGCAGGATGTAAGGACAGAGGTAGGGGTGATGGGCAGGCAGCTTGTCATTCCCCAGGGGTACCATGAGTGGTTGCCTCCCAGAGAGGACTAGAGAGAATTAGAGCTGTACCTTTACAGGAGGCACTTTGAAGTACAGACCAATCATAACCCCCCTGGTGAGCCTAACGCAGATGGGGAAAATGAATAGTTATCTCTTAAAGTGGAGTATTACCTTACAGGGGTATGATATGACTATTACCCACAGGGCCTGATTGGCCAATGCCAACACAGACAGGCTGTCTCTCCAGTTAGAGCAGTGAGCAGAATTTGTGAAAATCATACCATGCCTATGGGTGAATTCCAAAAAATTCAGTCTAGGAGGGAGGGGTGTGGTGAGCTGCCCAGCTGCTAGCCCTTATTTGTAGATATTATTATGTTGTATATATTTTTGTTTTATTCCATCAGATGAGCATGCCAGTGTCAGCCTACAGGCACATACGGAAAAGACTAGATTAAAAAAAAAAGACTTGACCTTCTTTTGACCGAAAGGCAACTGTTTGCCAGGAACTGAAACTGCATTCCCAGTTTTTTTAACAGAGATATGGCAAAATCCATTTGTATGTCATAAAACAGGAGAGAAACATGCTTCCTATAGAACCTGTGTGAATTTTATCTTATGGGTGCCAATGGTCTACAAGAGATTTCAAAGGGCTCAACTCTTAAATGTCATATCCATGCTAATTATAGGTCTCAGAATCTGATTCTTAATATGCTTGGAAGTTTTGGAAACAGCACAACAGTGCCATCTTCCGGCCTAAAAGAAACATCTCCTGATCAAATGGTAGTAGTTGCACTCAACTGGGAATTGTTGACACTGCAAATTTATAGAAGGGCATTTTAAACCCCCAGCTCAGGGCATTTGGACACACACTTTCATCTGAACACTCTGCTTGACACATACATTTTGCTTTGACTGTCCTGGCCACAAGAGAACAGCTGGCAGCCCAGAAACTGCCTAAGAACCAAAGACTGCTACAGAAAGACTGAAATATTTTCATAAACCAGCAGTTCTCTGGACTTTTAAATCTTCATACCTAAGGTAGAGACTTAGCTAACAAGTTTTAGTGTGTTTTTATTTCTGTATATATTTTTTCCATTTGTTTCTGCATACTGTAACCCAAATTAGTATACTATTTTAGCTGTAACTGTATTTATTTAAGTATTTTAGTAAAAACTTTGATTTTCTAAAGAAATTCTGCCTGCATGAGAGTTCTTATATTGCAGATGTGACTGTAGAAGGTTTATTAATAATCTGTGACAACTGCTATTTGCTTAGAGGGGCCACTGTAAGCAACCAAATAGAGAAAAGGGTCTGTAAGGGACATCTGTAAGGATAGGGAGAATACCAGAGTCTATAAAGATTTTGAATCAGGCTGTTGCATGTCCTGTAGAGAGAAGGCCAAATCATTTTTTTACGCTGCTACACCTAAGAGAGTGTGATACCTGGGTCTTCCTCCTTTGTGTAATAGTCAAGGAAAGGTTCCTATCTGGCCATGAGATCCGAGACTGATATTGTGCCCTTATACAGAGTTAGTGGGACACCCTGGATCATTGTGGCAGAGGTGCAGTTGTGACCTCAGCGAGCATTCTAAAAGATGAGGAAGGTATCCCTGCCCCCCCATCATGGATTGCACTTAAGGGTGGGCACTGTGAGCTCAGTGGTCCTGACCACCCAAGAGTGGACTCATGACAGGAACCACCTGGTTAGATGGGGTAGGCCAAGTGATCCTTTTCTTCCTTTTCTGTTGAAAAAATTTATGTTTCTATGTTTTCAAGTCATTGATCAACTTTTGTGTGATTAGTACTGTTGCCATGGCAAAATCTGCCCCTTACTTTAGCCAAGATATGGCTTTCTAGTACCTGTTTCAGTTAAATCCCATGTGAATGGGCAGCTACAGATGTTTATGTGTTATTCAAGTCTTTTTAACATTGCATTGAGTGAAGGTAAGAGGTAAAATAATTTAAATGCTGATCAGAAAGAAGAGGAACAATTACCTACTGTACTCTCCCATGTTGTAAATAGGCATTTATTTACCTAATGTATCCAACCCACTAAGCAAAAAACATATAAATAAATGGATGAAAAATAATTCAGAAAGACAGAAACTTTCAGGTTTGTGCAGTTTCTGTAAATACACAAAAAATCAATAGTCTGAAACCCAACAAAAGGTTTCATAGATATGCAAATCCATGTGGTTATGGGAGGAACTGATTAAAGAAAGCTTGGTGCTATTCTTCTAAATGTGTATATAAGTTCTTTTTCTAAATATGTATGCATTTTTTAGAAATAAATGAAAATCAATAATCTCACCACTCAGACCTCAGTATAGCCAACTCACATACACAACATGTAATTATAATCTTTAACAAATTTAGGAAAGAGTATGCATGGCATAATATGATTCAAGCATAACTTGCCACCTAAAAACTACAGAAAATAAAAGGCAGATACATTCTGACTTGTAAACACTAATAGAATCAAAAGCCTGTGTGGACGGGTAGTAGGCTTACAACACAAATGTGTAAACTTCTTCCATCTAAAATCCTTGAATTCCATAAGAATAGGATGCAGAATACCTGAATGAGGAGACAAGCTGCACTATTCTACAACACCTGCCATGACTGAACTAACCAAGTACCCTGCACAGTTGAACAGAATAGAGCTGCACCACTGTTTTCATATCATTAACTTCAAGAAAGGGGTAAAACTTGTCAATGACAAAAGCAACACCCAATCATAACCCACAAATGGAATTTACAGTTAGCTCAAACTAAATCCTGCATGATGGGGTAACTGGTAACTACAATTGTGTATGCGTTATTGATGTCTTCATATTGTAGTGAGAGTGAAAGGAGGTAAATTAATTTAAATGATAGTCATAAAGAAGAGGAATGTAAGTGATACAAGAAGGCAGATATTTTCTAATTTGTCTTTTTTTTATAAAAACATATGCAGTAAAAAGACCTTAAACCCAACATAAAGCCCCATGGGTATGCAAGTAAGTGTGTGTGTGTGTGTGTGTGTGTGTGTGTGTTTGTGTGTACTGGGGGAGTAAGCTTGGTACTACATTCTGAGTCTCACACAGCTGACTGAAACACACTAAACCTAATAATAATCTTTAAAATCTGCACAAAAGGATATGCAGGATGATAATATGTGGAAGCTATGGCTTAAACCAAGTGCAAAGCAATGTCAGCCTACAAATCCTTTGCAGTGTGAGCTGTTTAAGAACTATTTTCAACAGACACTACATTCTGCTAGCCATGTCCCTACTCAGACCTCACAACCAACTCACAGACACTAGACATAGCAATAATCTTTAAAATCTACACAAAAAAGTATGCATGATGATGCTAGACAGATGCTATCACTTGCCACATAAAAAGGAATACTATTAATATTGATAATCCCTCAACTTGCAGTTTGATACTAGAATGTATACAGTAGAATATATGGGTAACCATACACAGCAAGGCTTTTTTCCATCAAGGAGTTGAAATGACATCACAGGGACCTCGAGAGTAAAGCTCAAAAGGTTCCTGATGTCATCTCAGTTCCTTGATGGAAACACAAACCTCTTTGTGTATGGTTGGCAATATACTATTTTGTATAGAAGATGGTTTCATTTTTTATAAAGAAAGACAGAGATCTGTCACTTCATAGACACATATAATTTGATGGCAGATAAGGACTGCTTGGCCCTCACAATCTGCACATTTACCCCGGCCTATACTGTCAATGCAGGCCCTACTTTATCTCCGGCTCCTCCTGCTTGCCTTCCACTAAGATTTCCTTATGCCTATTCCATGCATTCCTGAGTCCCACCAATATTTTTGGCCCACCCACCTATTCCAGGCATCCACAACTCTTTCAGAGAAGCACTTCCTCACATCTCTTGTGAATTTACCCCTTCCAGGTTCATTGCATGTCCCTTCCCTTGTTTTTGTGCATCTCTTCCTCTGGCAAATACTCTACTCTCGTACCTTACTTTCCCCTGTGAGGTATTTATAGGTCTCTATCATACCCCCTTCTCTCTTACAGGATATACATATTAGGTCATTTAGTTTCTCCTAGTAGGGCTTCTGATGTGGACCCTGCACCATTTTAGTTGCCCTCCTGTGGACAGCTTCCACTCTATCTATGTCCTTCTTTAGATTTGGTCCCCAGAACTGGACACAGTACTCCATGTGGGGTCTCACTGGTGATCTATACAGTGGCAACACTACCTCCCTCCTGCTAATGATACCCCTCCCACTTCACCCCAACATCCCACTGGCCCTACCAACTGCCTGTTGCACTCTCTTGCCACCTTGAGGTCATCAGATATGATTACTCACCTTTCCTGTTTGGTGACCATCAATACCTCTTTTCTCATTTTGTACTCCACCTCTGGGTTTATGTGCCCTGAATGCATGATTTTGGACTTAATCGCATTGAAAATCAGCTGCCTTGCACTTGACAACTCCTTGAGTTTTCTTAGGTCTCTGCATGTTCTTTCCACCCATTCTGGAGTGTCCACATTATTGCAGATTTTGATATCATCCATAAAGAGTCAGACCTTCTCTTCCAGCTCATCTGCAGTGTCACTTATAAAGACATTAAAGAGGACTGGTCCCAGTACTGAGCTCTGAGACACCCTGCTAGTCGCTCTTCTTTCCCCAGAGTGCATTTCATTTACCACCACCTTCTGTCACCTATCCCTTAACCAATTGCTTACCCTGTTTACCACCTTAGGACCCACCCCTAAGCTGCCTAGTTTCCTTATGAGTCTCGTATGTGAAACAGTGTTGAAAGCCTTATGGAAATCTAAGCAGGCCAAGTCCACCGCCTCACCCTGATCTATCTCCCTGGTCACCCAGTCAAAGAAATCTATCAGATTTGTCTGACATGACCTCCCCACCCAATCCATGCTGCCTTGGGTCTTGTAACCTGCTGGATTCAAGATACTCCACAATCCTTACCTTTAGCAGTGACTCCATTAGGTTCTCCACCACCAATGTCAGACTGACTGGCCTATAGTTGCCAGCCTCATCCCTGCTATCACTTTTGTGCAGTGAGACAACATCTGCCCTCCTCCAGTCCTCCGGAACCACTCCTGTTTCCAGCAAATTGTTGAAAAGGACTGTCAGAGCTTCAGCTAGTACCACAGCTCCCTCAATACCCTTGGATTATCCCGTTCCCTTTCCTTAGTGAAGACTGAACAAAAGTAGTTGTTCAGGATATCTGTTTCTTCCAGATCCTTTTCTGCACATTTCCCACCTGCCCCCTTTTAAACTCACAATCCCTCCCCTAGTCTTCCTCATTTTAATTATGTACCTAAAAATGTATTGTCCTCTTTCTTTACCTCCTATGCTATTCTTTCCTCAGTTTGTGCCTTTGCTATCCTCATCATTTTTCCTGCCTCCCTCCCTCTGCTTCTCCTACATTTTCCCGTCCATTTCACTCTACATCTCTTTATGCATACTGAATGCTGCCTTTTTGTCCTTTACCTTTCCAGCCACTTCCTTTGAAAATCATAGTGGTCTCTTTTTCCTCTTGATTTTGCTCACTTCCTTCACACAGAGGTTTGTTGCTTTCACTATGCCTTCCTATAGCTTAGCCCACTAGTGTCTGTCCACCCAGGTCATCCCCTCACCAGATCATCTCTGAGGCATTCAACCATTTATTTAAATCTGCTCTCCTGAAATCCAGGCCCCTCATCCTTGTGTGGTTCACTTCCACTGCTGTCCTTATGCTGAACCACACTGTACTGTCAGTGGTCCCCAGGTGACCTCCCACTTTGACATCTGCAATACTGTCCTTGTTAGTGAGCACCAGGTCCATCATTGCCCCATCATGAGTGGATTCTCTGATTAGTTGCCTGAGAACTGGCCCTTGTAGGAAGTCCAGGATGTTTCTGCTTCTAGCTAAAGCTGTAGCTGGGAAGCTCCAATCTACATCTGGTACAGTACATTGAAGTCCCCTACCAACAGCTCCTCCCCTTTTTCTGCCATTGTGACAATGGTTTCCACCAGTGCCTTACCTAATTTATGCCCGTGTTGGAGGTCTGTAAATCACGCCAGTGCAAACAGTGGCTCCGTTTCCTGTCTCCAGAGTGACCCACAGTACCTCCAACCCCCCGATTCTCTGTGTCTCTGTTGCTTTGATACCCTGCCTTACATACAGCATCACCCCTCCTCCCATCCTTCCTACTCTATCTTTCCTGAACTGAGTGTAACCTTGTATGGCCATGTCCCAGCTGGGGTTTCCTGTGCACCATGACTCAATAATGGCCACACTGTCCTCTGCCATGATGGCCTCTAGATCCAGAATTATATTTCCTAGACTTCTTGCATTTACACACATGGCCTTCTACATTTTGTTACTACTCTGTTATCCCTTTTTGCCCTGCTTCATTTTCTCTCTCTTTTTGCAGCTAGTGTTCCAATCCCATTTAATTTCTATCCCTCTATTTTTTCTTTATTTTTGTACCCTGGGGGATTAACCTCCTCTTGAGTGCTTCCTCCTTTCTGCTTCAGTCTGTGGGGGGGGGGTGAAGTTTATGCTTCTCTGATTTCTTCTGCCACCCCCAACCCCAGGCTAGTTTAAATGTTCATCAAGGTAACATTTAAACTGTTCACTGAGGACTGCAATTCCCTTCCCAAATGGATGCAGGCCATCACCCCAGTATACTTCAATCAGATGAAAAGGTGCTGTACTGAGAATCCATTTTTTATGTATTTTATTTATTTAGTTTTTGTTGACCGGGTAAGTGCACTAGACAAATCCTGCCTATTTTCAGGCATGACTCGGGGGAGGGGGATACAGATGAATGCCAACTGACCTTGAATCAGATTAAGCTGTTAGTGGTATTTTTAGTGAATGAGGGAAATTTGGCCAGGACACCGGGGAAATTCCCCTATTCTTTTTGATAAGTGCCATGGGATCTTTAACATCCACCTGAACTACCACCAATCCAGGCAGATGGGACCTCGGTTTAACGTCTCATCCAAAAGACGGCACCTCAGAAAGTGCAGCACCCCTCTCATGCTGCACTACAGTGTCAGTACTGGGATAGTAACCCAAGTGCCAGATGTGGGAACTGAACCCACAGCTCTCTGATCACCCGGCCTCAGAGGCGAGTGTGCTACCTACTGAGCCACTGACACTGTTATTTGACAGCAACAGTAACAGTAACAGACATTAAAATGCTAGATATCATAAAAAAATAACTTTTCTGAAAGAAACATTCAATGTAAAGGTTGGGATATTGCTGGTCTTTTCACTTCACAGCTGAGTCACAGTGTTTGGTAAGTCCACAACAAGAAAAACAAGCATTTGTCAATGCCGAATGTTTGCTTGCTGGCATTGGCATTGGTAGTGTAGAAGTTACAGAGCTGCATAATAGGAATGGCAGCGAAGTATTGAACTGAAGCCAACCCCACCACCACCCTGCAGAGAGTGACAGGCATTGGGGTGTGCCTTTGGGTCGTCAGGCATAACGACCACACCATTTCACCCTGCAGACACTGGCAAGTGTCACGGTGTGCCTTGGAGTCTTTGGCCCTTATGCGCACCCCATTCCATCAGGAAATACAGTGAGATGGGTGCAGTATAGGAGAATGAGGTGAAGTTTGGGCCCGAAGAGTCCGAGGCACACCTTGATGCCTCTCACTGGCTGCAGGGTGTGGGTGGGGGTGGAATGGTATGAGCATGACAGGCAAGAATCCCAAGTCACACCCCTGATGCCTGTCATTCTCTACAGGGTGGGGCGTTATGGATGGAAACCCTAACGCCTCAGGCATTCATTGGTATTTTCACTCCAAATTTTCAACATGGTTTTTTTGTGACCCCCACCTCATGAACAGTGGCAATATCAGTTTGTTAGCTGAAAATTGCTTTTGCACAGCGACTATGGCATTTGGCACCACAGGTGCAAAAACACATTCCGAACAGGATGTGAAAAATGACAGCGGTACTGTTCATGGGGAGGTGTAAAAAATGGCAATGTTGAAAATCTGCTGTGAAAATCTTAAAAAAACTGGTGAAGTCACGAGCGTGCGTAGAAACTGTGCAACGCACAACTGTAATGTAACTAGTTTGGGGATTTTTTTACAGCAGATTGTTAACACAGGCATTTTGGGACCTCCAATCATGAACAGTGTCAGTGTGATTTTCTTTATCTGTCCCGAACAATGATTTCCCACAGCGACCACACATTTCTGTGCTGAAAGTGTGAAAACACATTTCAGCCATGTTGTGGAAAATGACAGCTGTACTGTTCATAAGGAGGTGTGGAAAAATGCCACTGGTGAAAATCTGGACTGAAAATATTACAAATTCATGAATTCGAGGGTGCGTGGAAACTGTGCAATGCTCACTCATAACACAGTCATTTTATGGAGTTTTGTCACCAAATTTTCAACATAGCCATTTTAAGACCTCTGCTCATGACCAGTGTCACTGTGATTTTCTTAATCTGTCCCAAACATTGTTTTCGCACACTGACTGTACCATTGTGTGCTCCATGTGTGGAAACACATTTTGGGTGAGATGTGAAAAATGGTAGCTGTACTGCTCATAAGGAAGTGCGGTAAAATGGCACTGTTGAAAATCTGGTGTGCAAATATTAAAATTTGCAAACTTGCCAGCGTGCGTAGGAACTGCGCAACGTGCACTCCTAAAACAGTCATTTTTGGGAATTTTTTCACCAGATTTTCAACATAGCCATTTTAACACCTCTGCTCATGACCAGTGTCACTGTGATTTTCTTAACGTGTCCCATACATTGATTTCGCACACCGACTGTGCCATTGTGCGCTACATGGGCAGAAACATGTTGTGGGAAAGATGTGAAAAATGACAACTGTACTGCTCATAAGGAGGTGTGGTAAAATGGCAATGTCAAAAATCTGGAGTGAAAATATTGAAAATTTTATGAACTTACGCGCTGTGAGGAACTCTGCAACGCATTAACTCGTGAAGCAGTCATTTTAGAATTTTTTCACCAAATTTTCAACATAGCCATTTTAAGACCTCTGCTCATGAACAGTGTCACTGTGATTTTCTTAATGTGTCCAGTACATTGATTTCGCGCACCAACTGCGCCATTGTGCACTACATGGGCAGAAACATGTTTTGGGTGAGATGTGAAAAATGACAGCTGTACTGCTCATAAGGAGTTGTGGTAAAATGGCAATGTTGAAAATCCAGAGTGGAAATATTGAAAATTCGCAAACTTACAAGCGTACGTAGGAACTGCGCAACGCACGCTCGTAAAACAGTCATTTTTAGGAATTTTTTCACCAAATTTTCAACATAGTCATTTTAAGACCTCTGCTCATGAACAGTGTCACTGTGATTTTCTTAATGTGTCCCGTACATTGATTTCGCACACCGACTGCGCCATTGTGCACTACATGGGCGGAAGCACATTTTGGGTGTGATGTGAAAAATGACAGCTGTACTGCTCATAAGAAGAGTGGGAAAATGGCAATGTTGAAAATCTGGAATGAAAATATTGAACATTCGTGAACTTACGAGCGTGCGTAGGAACTGCGTAGTGCACGCTCGTAAAACAGTCATTTTTAGGAATTTTTCCACCAAATTTTCAAAATAGGCTTTTTGAGAGCCCACCTTATGAACACTGGCAGTGTCGTTTCATTAATCATTCCCAAAGGTGATTTCACGCGGTAGCTCGAAATCACCTTCGGGCTGATAACGCCATGACAGTGAAAGCATTCACGAAAGGGTCCCAAAAACCCCATGTTGAAAATTTGGTGCATCAAATCTAAATGCCGAGATATACAGCAAAGTTGAAAACCTTATCTATTACATTATACAGCTTACCGGCATTTCCTCAGTTCGCGATCGGCTTTGAAGAGTGCAGGCGTGTTCAGTCCACGGTCGTCGCGCCGGACTCCGGAGGTAAGTATGGTAAGGCGGTGTGGGGAGGCAGGTGCGTAGTGGGTGAGTGCGGGTGGGGGCAGGGAGACTACGAGGACCGTTTTTAATTTACAGTTTTTTATTACTAAAGGCGGGATGTTTGCCATGCTGGGGTGGTCTCCCAGCATGACAACTGGAAAGGCTGTTTGGGGAGCTGAGACCAAAGGGATTGAGGCACCCCGTCGGCCACTCTCAGGCTTATTGCCACGCTGGTGGGCTCCCAGCGTGGCAGCTGTAAAGCTGTTGGGGGGTTGGAGCTGACGGGGGATTGAGTACCCCCGCCAGCCATATGGATGGCCACGCTGGGGTGGGCTCTCAGCGTGGCACCAGGGAAAGCTTTTGGTGAAGGAGCCGACGGGCATTGGGCACCACCCTCGTCGTGGCTATACAGTATGTGCATGGGGGCACGTCAGTGCCCAGCATGCTTGCATGTGTGTGTTGAGGGGGGCTCTACTCACTGAAGCGGAGCTCTCCCTTTCAACTGTTTGCCACTGCATTTTCAGCTGTCATAGACAGCTGGAGCAGTGATTGGCACACTGCGACCACGCCTGCAAACACACTGACTGAATTGGAAGAGGCTGACACACCTCTGGAAAACACGGATGATGGCACTATGTTTCTTGCACATGCGTGCAAGCAAACATAAAAAGGGAAGCGCTCAGAGAAAGTGTTCTGTGATTACCACCGGCAACTGCCAGCAAACAGCTCCTCCCCAACTGTCTTTCGGTTGCAAAAGGGATTTTTTTTTTCATTTAGACTGCTCCTAATTCATAGCATAACATTAGTTTTATGAAGTGACTTACTGCAACTGTCATTTCTTTTTCCACTGAGAGAAACTATGACTGCTTGTGTGAGAGAAACAATCTGTTAGATACTGTCTTGAGGGGACAGAGTAGGCACACAATTTAAGGCAAGAAAGTTGCTGTAGTATTGTTGTGATGATGGAACAATACTGCAGCAATGTTTCCTGACCTTTGAGCAGTCCTACAACAAGAAAATGTAGCGTATGGAAATCCATACACAAAAAGGGGCAACCATATACTGTACTATATTTAATTTGGAATCCGTAGCTGACAGGAGGGAGTTGTGCAGGATTTTTTAGACTTGTAACGTACATAGTAATTTATAGAATAATGAATAGGGAGGGATGTGTGATCATTTTTTACACACAGCCGAGATTTAGTGCCACATAAACATCAAGAACGAAGCTCAGTGGTTTTATATAGATATAACACACCCAGGGTATATGTAAAAACTCATTACACAACTCCTACTCATACATTTTATATAATTGCTGACTTCTATTTGAGATTTAACAAGAAAACTGATGCAGTGCAATCAAAAACCATGCTGACATTCCCCCCCCTCCCCCAAGTCTCACTAAAGAGATTCCTCAAAAGAGATTTACAAGAAAAATTGGATATACTAAAAGTACCTTCGGGAGGGATGTTTCTGTGCTTCACAGAGTCTTTTATGTGGTGCAATTACAGGTGTAAAGATTTAGAAGTTTGTTTTTAGTCTGAGGAAGAAAACAGGGCTCATGCTGAATTGAAGATTGACAGCCAGCTGCTATCTCGCACCTGCTGTTACACATGGATGTGTGTTATGGCAGATTGCACACAGTTTTCTGTGTATAATTGAGCTTAGTCAGTAATTTTTTTATTTATTTATTTATTTATTGAAATGTTTCACCAGGAAGGCACACAGAACAACAAGTTGCTCGTCTCACAATGTGACCTGGGGGAGGGAGGGGTTACATAGCATTGTGAAGGATGATCATATAGTAATATAAAGTTGTAAGGGACTGTAGGTCCACCATTTCTGTCCTCCCTGCTTCATAAACAGGCATGAATAAGTATACTGTGCAAACATGAACTAACTTAAAGGGGTTCCCTACCCACTCTACTACTTAATGATTCTGTTGGTAAGAGGTTTACTACCCACTCTACTACCCAGTGTATTCAGTCATTCCCCCCAGTAAGAAGAAATGTGTCATCGCTTACCATAAAGGCTTGAACTTTCTTCATGTCCACTGTCTCCACTGGTAGGCTGTCTCACAGGCTCACCACCCTCTGGAAGAAGTGCTTTCTAACATTACCCCTGAATTAACCACTTGAGCTCCATGGCATGTCCCCATATCCTAATGGAGGTCACCATATCAAACATCTCTGTTCATTCTCCTTGATGCCCTTCAGTATGTGGAAGATTGGGATCATGTCCTCACACCAATATGAACATGTTCAGGACCACTAGATGCTCCCCCTTTTTTCTTCCATACCCTTAATACTTTTGGTGGCTCTGAACCGCACCCTCTTGACTGACACGAATCAAGCTCATTTTAATTAGGTAGAAGATTGTTTTCCACAGAAAATTGTAAAATGTTCCTTTTTACTCTGTTCAGTTCAAGTTTTATTGACCTTGCTTCACAATTTGTATAAAAACCAAAACATACATACACACGTACAAATTTTACATAGCTCAGTGTAAAAAGGCAGTATTATAAAGTGTACTTGAATACAATATTTTTAGCATTTCTAATACATTTGCTTAATTTTGCCACACTGTTTTGACACCCTAAAGAATAAACTCTCCCATATATGTTCTGCAGAAGAGTATCAATGCATCTGGAATGGGAAACATTTGCATGGCGCTTAGGCTAATGCTGCACCCAAAATAATGAAATCCAACCAACCTGCAAGGTGTGGGTGCACAAATAAAGGCAACAAAGGTACAAAAAGTCAAATGCTCAGTGTTTAATCAGTGCAACAAATGACAGACAGGCAGCAAACAATAGCCCTAATGCTTCAAACCTATGAGTGCTCTTTATCAGGGAGAGGGGTGATCACAAATCCAGCAAGTTCATTTCAAGGCAGGATTTAAATAGACAGTCACAGTTAACGTGAATAATGTGCAAGTACAGTTGGCAGTCAAAATAGATACTGGTATTCTATTAAAAAAGGTTAAACATAGAAAGAGTACTAGCAGGCTGCAATATTATAGAAAAAGAGCTTTCATACATATTACAAAAATAGATGATTTCTAAATATATGCAGTCCATTTAATGCTATAATTAGCAATATTAATTTCTAGTCAAGCAGATGAACCAAGCTTCGGATAAAACATCTGATTAAGAAGTAATTCCAGACCACCTGAAAGAAAGACAAAAGAGAGAGAGAAACAAACATTATCAATAAAGTACTTATCTACAGCGTCTAAAAACAGGGAGGTCAAAAGGTCAACATTCACAACAAGATTAAATACTCAGAAGGACTCCTCATTTAAAAAGGATTTAAAGTAATTTTTTTTAAGAAATTTCTAAAAAATATAATTTACATATAAATGTTGAACAGAGTTGCAGTCAGAACAGATCATAAAAGGAAGTCAAGAGGTCAAACATATCAAGCCACATTTGATAGGTACAAAGCATAGTAACAGAATAGTAGATTCAGTTATAACAAACATTTGTCAATGCAGAATGTTTGCTTGCTGGCATTGGCATTGGTAGTGTAGGAGTTAGAGCAGTACCGTAGGAAGGGTGGGGTGGGTGGTGCTTCCGCCCCGGGCGCAAGCCTCCGAGGGGCGCATATTTCCACTGAAGCTCATGTTCTAATTGACTTGTGCTGCCACTTTAAATCTTTTTTTTTTATTTTGGTTCTGTAATTACAAATGACTGTCAGCAGGGGTGCTTCTGCAGACCAAGGACCAGCAAGTGGGGGTCACATGGTTGCACAGTCTACTGCAGAAAATAATAATCATGTTGTGCAGTCACGATTGGTGATCACTGAGAAGAAGGAACTTGAGCAGCGCCACTACCATTAGTATAAAAGGTATGGGGGGAGCATTTGGCACTGAGTGAGAGGCGGTTTGTGTTGGAGACAGGGAGATGTGGAGCAAGTTGTTGAGCGTACTAGCGTAGAGTAATAGACAGTTACAGAAACTAAAAAAAGCGAGAGAGTCAGAGAGGAGAGATGAGTCATGAAAGACAGAGAAGACAGAAGAGATCCATGTCTTATTTTTTTTCATCACTTGTGTAATGTAAGCATAAGCAGAATGCACACCACACTAAGTACTGTGTCTCTTGTTGTCTGTGTAGACAAGACTAGTAGTTGTCACTCGTCAGTGACAGAGTGTCTGTAGTAAAAAGTGATGGCACTGCAGACAAGCAGAAGAGCAGACCCGGCAAAGCGATGAATAATTACAAATTAATTTCCGAATCCAAACTGTGAGATGATGAGATGGGATCTATGTGGTAAGAGTGCAGTGGGGGGGGTGCAGGGGGGGATTGATAGTCTCAATCAGGAAGTCAGAAGACAAAGCTCTGTTTTCCTTGCCGTTGAATTATTGCGCCTGGGTGGGCCTGTCTTGGAGTCGGCTCTGCTGGCGGGTGGGCGGCGACTGTGTAGTTCACTTGAACTTCATGCACTGGACTTGGGACGGGGATGGGAGTGAAGATTTTGAAGTAGTTGCCTCAGCCTTGGCCCGACTGCCATGGCGTGGGCCACGGCACACCATCTCTTCTGTCCACCACGTTGTTACATTTTCTTATCTTTCCTCTTGACCCGTGTCCCTCCTGCACTCCCATTCCATTCTCTTTTGGGTTTTTTTCATGTCCTCTCCTTCTGATTCTCCCTAGCTGAGTCCTTGTTCCATTCTCACCCTGCCACCCACACCTGTCTTGCTTAGAAAATGAGGCCTTGCCTGCCAGTGCCTTGCCTAGTTGTCTTGGATGCCATATGAGGGGATCTGTACAGTTTAGATCATAACATATTAACAGTTACATGTATCTGGATTGGCTTGGGCTGTGGAGGAGAACTGACGGGAATCAGGGGAATGAGGGGGTTTGGAGTGGGGCTCCTTCTGGCTGCAGGGATGCTGACTGGAGCAGTTGGGTTGGCTCAGCTGTACTGGGGGGTGCCGTGCAGGGGTTATTTACTGGGCAGAGGAGAGGGGCTGCACTGCCAAGGCATACTGAAAACTGGTATAGGCTAGGCAGAATGTTTTTTCCCTAATGACACTTCTCATTGCACCATGGGGCCCCTACACTGTCTCTCACCAGGGCTAACTAAATGGGTCCTTGGGGGGGTCCTCAAGCTCAAGCACCCTATCATGCCCTGTCGGGCCTTTTTTTTTTTTTTTAGTGCCCTGCCTAGACACTGCTTCCTGGAGACACTACTACATAATGTATCCCATCCCCATCCCACACCAGGACCCCCCCACAAGACAAGCTACCCTCTGCAGCTGCCCCCACAAGTCAGGGAAGAGCCAGGAAACAGAAAATCCACAGCAGAGAACTGCTGCTAGTGCTGTCCAGGGGTACCACAGTAAAACTTCTGGCAGAAAGGAAAGCTCCTCCCCTCCCTCCCTTTATTTGTGTCCCCGACTCACTAGGTCTGCTTGGCTTGCATCCATGAACATGACAGTTTTATTAATAATTTATAACACTGCATAGACTGAGCGTGTCACCTAAATCATGGATGTCAGTTGGCCGCTTCTGGATCTTCACATCTGACAATTTCTGCAGTGCTAATAAATGACATATAAAAATACCTGCCATGTTCGTGGTTACCAACAGAGTATATGAGTCTGAGCTGGGGAAAGAGAGAGGGAGGGAGTGGACCAGAGGAGTAGCACATGTTTTGTATGCCAGAAGTTATACTGTGGGACCCTGGACAGCACCATAGCAGCAGTTCTATGATGTGAATCTTACACTCCTTGGCCCTCTCCCAACTGGGGGTAGAGGGGAAGATGCAGGGGTGCTTTTCTATGGGGGGTTCCTGCGGTGGGGGGGTTGGATACAGTCAGAATATTGTTTGGCGAGGGGATGCCACTACAGAAAGAGTGGTCCTCTGGAGGGATGCTAGACTTGGGGCTGCATACCTCTCAACTTCTTGCCTCATGAATCAGGGACAAGACTTAAAATAATCAGGGACAAAGACCCAAAATCTTGGACACATGTTATAAATTGGAACTATTCACTCAGAAAGCTGATAGAAAAAGGGGATTTGTGTTCATCTGCATTTTCTGAAGAAGAATAAGTCTGTAACTTTAATGTTTTACATTATTTCGTGATTTTAACCATACCCCCAACCCACTGTTCTCTACCATAAAAACACAACCTTTATGATGGACAAATGCAAATTTTGATGCAAAATCAGGGACAGTTTAGATGTATGTAGGGTTGGTCTAGTTGCAGGGATTGTTCAGGTGCAAGGGCGTTGGTCTTGGTGTAGGGTGGTGGTTCAGCTATAGGGAAGGTAGGTGGCTAAGGTGAGTGTGGTGTTGTGGAGGTGTTCAAGCCACATGTCGGATGGTTGGGGCGGAGTCTGGTTATGGTCTAGAAGGGTGGTCAAACAGTATTGAGTGCTGGAGATAGTCTAGCTGAAGGGAAGATGATCAGGGATGGAGGCTTTTCCTTCTGTTAGGTGGTGCAATTCCACTACAGGGGGTAGTGGAGCCTGCCATCAGAGCTGAGTGAGTGGGCTCAGGGGGATTCATCCCCTTATGTGAGGATGCATGGTTGCAGGTGGAGCATCTCAGAGGTTTTTGTGTCCAGCACTCGAGGACTGCAGCTATGCCACTGAAGTGCCTGTATATGTCCCCATGAGCCACTCTTGATGGAACTGTTGGTCAGACAGTTGTCCACAACAACTGCAGCTGCACTGCACACTCTGATGACAGCCAGCCAGCATCTTCGCCTGCCACACCTCAGATTCTATGGGAGCAAAGATTTCCCTGAAATCAGGGGTAGGGAACATGTAACAAAAGTATGTATTTCCTTCAAGAAAAGCCCCAAAACTCACCACAGAGCATGTAAACAACCTAGAGCTTCTGCAGACCTTGCGGCCCCCAGACTACTAGCTGTTTTCTGGGCGGGGGCGCAAAATTAGTCTCTTGCCCAGGGCACAAAAATGCCTTCCTACGGCTCTGAGTTAGAGAGCTGCGTAATAGGAATGGAGTGAAGTATTGAATTGAAGCCAACCCCACCACCACCCTGCAGAGAGTGACAGGCATTGGGGTGTGCCTTTGGGTCATCAGGCATAACGGCCATGCCATTTCACCACACCCTACCCTGCAGACACCAACAAGTGTCATGGTGTGCCTTGGGGTCTTTGGACCTTATGCTCACCCCATTCCATCAGGAAATATGGTGTGATGGGTGCTGTATAGGAGAATGGGGTGAACTTCAGAGCCGAAGAGTCCAAAGCACACCTTGATGCCTGTCACTGGCTGCAGCGTGTGGAATGGTATGAGCATTACAGGCGAGAATCCCAAGTCACACCCCTGATGCCTGTCAATCTGTACAGGGTGGGGCGTTATGGTCGGAAACCCTAATGCCTCAGGCGTTCATTGGCATTTTCACCCAAATTTTCAACATGGGTTTTTTGTGACCCCCACCTTATGAACAGTGGCAATATCGGTTCGTTAGCTGAAAGCTGATTTTGCACAGTGACTATGCCATTTGGCACCACAGGTGTGAAAACACATTTCAAACAAGATGTGAAAAATGACAGCTGTGCTGTTCATGGGGAGGTGAAAAATGGCAATGTTAAAAATCTGCAGTGAAAATATTAAAACTGGTGAAGTCACGAGTGTGCGTAGAAAATGCGCAATGCACACCTGTAATGCAATTTGTTTGGGGATTTTTTACAGAAGATAGTCAACACAGGGATTTTGGAACCTCCGCTCATGAACAGTGTCACTGTGATTTTCTTAATCTGAGCCAAACAGTGATTTACCACAAAGACCATGCATTTCTGTGCTGGAAGTGTGAAAACACATTTCAGTCATGGTGTGAAAAATGACAGCTGTACTGCTCATAAGGAAGTGTGGAAAAATGCCAGGGTGAAAATCTAGACTGAAAATATTAGAAATCCATGAACTTAGGAGGGTGCGTGGAAACTGCGCAATGGTCGCTTGTAACACAGTCATTTTATGGACTTTTTTCACCAAATTTTTAACATAGCTATTTTAACACCTCTGCTCATGAACAGTGTCACTGTGATTTTCTTAATATGTCCCAAACATTGATTTCGCACACTGACTGCGCCATTGTGGGCTACATGCACGGAAATATGTTTTGGGCGAGATATGAAAAAATGACAGCTGTACTGCTCATAAGGAGGTGTGGTAAAATGGCAATATTGAAAATCTGGAGTGAAAATATTGAAAATTCGTGAACTTACGGCGTGTGTAGGAACAGCGCAATGCATGCTCGTAAAACAGTCATTTTTGGGAATTTTTTCACCAAATTTTCAACATAAAGTTTTTGGGGGCCTACCTCATGAACTGTGACCAGGGCCCTGAGTTTTCCATGATTCCACGGGTGCGCAACTGCGGATATTTTCTATCACCATGGAACGCATCACCATGAACAACGCTCTTTGCCGACGGGGCCCAATCCTCCGGCCGGGCTTCACTTCTCCCCAAATGTCTGTATGGCATGCTGGGAGCCCACCTCAGTGTGGCAAAAGCTTCCATTGCTGACGGGGTGCCCAATCCTTCGCCGGTTTCACGTTCCCCCCAGCGTTCGGTGCCATGCTGGGAGCCCACCCCAGCGCGGGCAAAGCTTCCCTTTGCCGACAGGGTGCCCAACTTCTGTCAGCTTCATGTCCCCACAAGCTGCCTGTGCCATGCTGGGGAGCTCACCCCAGCATGGCAAAAGTCCCTCGCTGAGTCTAAAAAACTGAAACAAAAACCCTCGCTGATTCTTTTGCCCTCCCCCAACCCGCACCCACCCTCTGCGTATCCACCTCCCCACACCCCCACCGCACCCCCATCTCAACCCATACTTACCTCTGGAGCCCAGCGCAATGATCTTTGGTGGACCGGGAACACGTCTGCACTCTTCAAAGCCGACCGCGAACTGAAGAAATGTCGGTAAGCTGTATAATGGCATAAATGAATTGTTTTCAACTTTAGTGCATATCTCAGCCATTTCTGGGAATTTATTCACCAAATTTTCAACATGGGGTTTTTGGGGCCCCACCTCATGAACTGAGACACTGTTATTTTGTTAGTCAATCCCGAAAGGTAGTTCCGCAGTCACTGCGTGGAACCACCTTTCTGGAATGATTAACAAAATGACAGTGTCACAGTTCGCGATGTAGGCTCCCAAAACCCTATGTTGAAAATTTGGTGAAAATATTCCCCAAAATGACTGCTTTACGAGTGTGCATTGCGCAGTTCCTACGCACGCTCGTAACTTCGAACATTTTTAATATTTTCACTCCAGATTTTCAGTATTGCCATTTTACCACACCTCCTTATGAACAGTACAACTGTCATTTTTCACATCTCACCCAAAATGTGTTTTCGCACATGTAGCACACAATGGCGTGGTTGGTGTGCGAAATCAATGTTCAGGACAGATTAAAACAGTACTACTATCATTTTTCTCATCTCACCCGAAATGTGTTTTTGCATATGTAGCGCACAATGGCGCAGCCGGTTTACGAAATCAATGTTCGTGACAGATTAAGAAAATCACAGTGATACTGTTCATGAGCAGAGGTCTTAAACTGGCTATGTTGAAAATTTGGTGACAAACACTCATAAAATGACTGTGTTATGAACATGCATTGTATCAGATATGGCAAAAAAAACACAAAAAAAGAAAAAAAATTAAGGGTAAAAATGTGCCTCAGAATTGCCGCAGAAATTGGTGTTGAGTGCTGCAGAAGTTCTGCGGCAAATGAGAGCCCTGCCACAGAACTTTGCTTCAATGTGCCGCAGAAAAATCGGGGCTCTGACTGTGACACTCTCATTTCATAAATCGGCCCCGAAAGGTGGTTCCGCGCAGTGACTGTGAACTCACCTTTTGGGCCCGATTAACAAAATGACAGTGACAGAATTCATGAGGTGGGGTCCCAAAAACCCCATGTTGAAAATCTGGTGAAAAAATTCCCCAAAATGCCTGAGATATGCATCAAAGTTGAAAACCCTTATTTATTACAGCATACAGCTTACTGGCATTTCCTCTACTCGCGGTCGGCTTTGAAGAGTGCAGACATGTTCCCGGTCCATCAAGATCATCGACCAGACTGGAGGGTATGGGGTGAGGTGGGGTGTGGGGGGGCAGGGTGCGTAGAGGGTGGGCACGGGTGGGGGTCAGGGACACTCAGCAAGGGAAGGTTTTTTCTTTTCAGGTGCTTTTCTTTTTAGGAGGATGACGTGGGACTTGTGCCATGCTGGGGTGGGCTCCCAGCGTGGCAGCTAGAAGGCTGTTTGGGGGGGCAGTGGAGCCAATGGGGGATTGGGCACCCCTGTCAGCCATAGGGAATGTTGCCACACTGGGGTGGGCTCCCAGCATGGCACATGGAACTCTATTGGGGGGGCGCAGCAGAGCCGATGGGGGATTGGGCACCCTCGTCAGCCATACAGTGTGTGCATGGGGGGGATGCATCAGTACGCAATATACGTGTGTGTGTGTGTGTGTGTGTGTGTGTGTGTGTGTGTGGGAATAGCGCATGAGCAGGCACGATCTTATCGCTGCTCATTGAAGCGTAGCTCTCCCTTTCAACTGTACGGCACTGCATTTTCAACTGCTGTCATAGACAGCTGCAGCATTCATTGGCGAACTGTGGCCATGCCTGCAAACACACTGACTGAATTGGAAGACAGGGTGCCACACCTACGAAAACTCGGATGATGGCACTATGTTTCTTGCACATGGTTGCAAGCAAACATAAAAATGGCAAAATATACCATGCATCATTCAGCTCTTTTGAATATAGGGCACCCAAGCAGTAAATGTGTCTACTTTCTCTCTGTAATAAAAAATATGTGTGTTACCCCCTCAGGGTTGCTGGGTTCATGATCTATAACCATAAATCTAAAATAATCTGAATTCTGGTGATGGTTCAAACACCAATGTGTCCCCTACTGGAGTGTCAAAAAACTCATGTAAAATGAAATATATGTGTTCCTGGATTCTTTCTTTCAAAGTACACATGGTCATTCCTACACAAACAGTTGGACTGCTGCACCACAATGCATACCCAACATGCGTGGTGCAGCAAGTAATGAAGTGCTGTACATCAATCTGAGCACCACGGATTGGACTGGTAAACTGATTACCTCATTGCGTATATTTACAGACACTACAGTTTCCACATCTATGTGAACCATTTGTACCCACTGGTAATGTAGACCTCGAGGTGGCATTTTCAGAAGTAAAATGACTCCTGACAATCCTGTCTTTAATGCTTTTTCCTTTCCTATGGGCCACTCTTGGAGAGTCACTAACCATGCCCTTAAGGTCCGGGTCGGCATCTTAAATATGCCACAACCATTTCAAAGTTCCAATACCAGTATTTTGGGAGCTACAGAGTTAAATTCTGTGATAAAATTTATTCTATCAGAAGTTGTATTTTCCCTAATTCTGGGCTGTAACAATGTAGAATGGTTTTGGGACAATGCAAAATTACTGGCATTTTTCAAGATAGCAGGATCATAGCCTCTTTCTAGCAACCTATTTGTAAGTTCATCTGCATGTTTCTCAAAATCAACAACTGTTGTGGAACAATTTCTTCAAAGCCTAAGGTATTGTCCCCTAGGAATGCTTTGAATAAGATGGGATGGGTGACAGCTGACAGATCTCAAAATAGTATTGCCAGATACGGGTGTTTGGAAGTTTTCTCTGCAAATTGTGCCATCTAGGTGGCAGGCAGCCTAAGGTAAAAAAAAAGTCACTGTCTCAGGATGAACCATGTAGGTGAAATATACATTCCAATCACTGTGATTAAGGATGTCTAAAAAGTCATCCACCTCAGACTGCGTGCCCCCCCCCCCGAAATGCACAAGATATCATCAATACAGTGCCCCTAATATTCATCTGGTTGTAATACTTATTCACATGGTGGTCAGAGATGGTGACCTCCTCCTACCAACCCAAAAAACAGGCTGGTATAGGAGGGCACCATCTTCGACCCCGTGGCTATTCCACAAACCTGTAAGATGAATTTGGAATTAAAGGTAAAAAAGTTACTAGTCAAAACAAATTCTGGAGCTTCAATAACAAATTCTGGATCAAGAATTCCTTTACTTTGAACTGTGTCCATAAAGAACTTTACCACATGAAGTCTCAAATTATGTTTGATGCTGGTATAAAGTGATTCTGAACTGTCAGATCTCTTATTGTTACTTTGTGAACATTGGCGGTTTTTAGATCTGCCATGTGACCATGATCTACCCAGTGATTTAGGCCCCAGTTGGGAATCCCACTGGTAGACCTGTCTAGAATTAAAGTCATTGGTGTCCCATGTAAATTTTGTTTGCTTACGTATAATTATTTTCTTTTCATGGGTATTAACTTTTTCCTTGTAATCTACTATTCAGTGTGTCAAATTCTTCTGCTCTTTCAAAAGATGTAGTTCTTCTTCCAAACCTTCTATCTCTTTTCATGTATCCGCATGTCTTTCAGTGTCATGGTCAATTAAAATGTCTATGAGAGTGGCAGAACAGATATTGAGAGCTGCTTCCCACCTTTATTGATAGTAAGGCTTATAAAACCACCGGAGGGACCTTTTTTAATTCTCAGCCCTCTTTGATTAGTATCTTTATATTTTGTTAGAATCAAAATAATAGAATAAAGGCTGACTTCTGTAAACTTCCGTCTCTCTAATTTGTTAAACAAATCAATACAGTTGACTGTAAACTCAGATAGAGATCTAAAATCTTCTGAAAAAATATCACCAGCCTGCTGGTGTCAATTCACTTGTTCTGCCATCTTCAGAAGGCCCCCTCTCAGTGAAGGATTAGGTATCTGGTGTGCACCTGCAAGTAATTCCATGATAACTTCAGTTTCGGACTCTTCATTGCTCATGTTGTGTTACTCCAGTACAAGAGAGCACAAGATATTTAAATATACATTTTCACTGAAGCAGTATCAGAAGTCAGAAAACAGTGAACAACTACAGGTAAATTGTATTCACAGGAGACAGAATAACAGTCACAGGAAAAAGTGACACCCAGAAGTTAAGGCAATGGTTGTAACCGGCGAGGGGGTCACAGTCGTAAATGCACATAAAAGTGCAGGTGAAAATCAAATGCCTGCAGCTAAATAAAACAAAACACTGAGCAAAAACAGGCCAAGGTAAATAGGCAACTGACAAAAATGAACAGTGTCAGTATCAAAAGTATTCACCAACAGATTCCAGCATCAGAGCAGCTAAATGAAAACAACAAAAGTGCAACCAGAATGGGAAGAATTGTAACGGTGCTCAGGCTAATGCTGTACCCAAAATAATGAAATCCAACCAACTTGCAAGGTGTGGGTGTGCAAATAAAGGCAACAAAGGTACAAAAAGTCAAATGCTCAGTGTTTAATCAGTGCAATAAATGACAGAGAGACAGAAAACAATAGCCCCAGTGCTTTGAACCTGTGCAGGCTCTTCGTCAGGGAAAGAGGTGACCACAAATCCACAACGTTCATTTAAAGGTAGGATTTAAACACACAGTCACAGTTAAAGTAAAGCTCGGTTCATCTCCTTGACTAGAAATTAATATTGCTAATTATAGCATTAAATAAACTGTATACATTTAGAAATCAGTTTATCTATTTTTGTAATATGTACGAAAGCTCTTGTTCTATAATATTGCAGCCTGCTAGTACTCTTTGTATATTTAACCTTTTTATGGCTGCAGTGGGCATAGCCCTGTAGATATCTTGTGAACCCAGTAGAGAAAAGGGAGCTTACCAGATACCGAGCAGACTTTTGAATAGTGGAGGTGAATGGCAATCACTGTGCATCCACCACGCTATTTTGTTTGTCAGTCCATTGGTGGAACACGGCACTGCCCACCGTGTCCAAGATGGCCACCAGAGTTCTCTGCACATACGCGATGACTCACATATGCGCACTGAACTCCAGCGGCATGGCCAGCACAGTCTGCCATGTCCAAAATGACCACTGGAGCCAGGTGTGCATGCCCAAGTCATCATGCATGTACAGAGAACTCTGGTGGCCATCTTGGACATGGCAGATAGTGCCATGTTCCTCCATGAAACTGGCTGAAGCTGTGCCGGCTCAGGCCAGAACTTGTTTTAATAGGCTACCAGTATCTATTCTGACTATCAACTATACTTGCACATTATTCACTTTAACTGTGACTGTCTGTTTAAATCCTGCCTGTAAATGAACTTGCTGGATTTGTGGTCGCCCCTTCCCCTAACAAAGAGCCTGCATGGGTTCGGAGCACTGGGGCTATTTATTTGCTGTCCGTCTGTTGTTTGTTGCACTGATTAAACAATGAGCATTTAACTTTAGGTATCAATGCATCTGGTTGAATCCAGTAGGTGACAGTGTGTATGTGGGAGGAAGACAGATACAATGAACAGACACTAACATTTTAAGATGGACTTAGTGCTCATGTAGTCGAGTACATTAAATAAAAGATTGACACTATCATACTAACAAAGAATACGTTTTCTGGACACATAGATTCCATAAGCATGCCTTTCTTATCAGACTAGAAACATGTGAATTTTATAACAATGGGAGAGATTATCATTTCTGTCTTGTTTGAAATGCCTTATACACAAAGGTGGCTACTGCAACTCTGGTTTGTTAATTTCCCCTGAAATCAAATATGCTTCTAAGGATGCTGGGTCATCATAATGATTTTTTGCAGGGGCCCAAAAGAGGATCTCTTGATGGCCTATATAAAAGGCAAGTCAACAAAAGTTTTGCTCTCTCGATATTTACAAGGACACAAACAGTAATTCACTGGAACTTCAGTGTACCTCCCTTTAACTACCACAGCAGAAAATACATTGAATCTACCACAGCAGGAAGTAAACTGAATCTACACATTGAATAATCCGAACAAATTTTCATATTTTTCAAGAATCTCAAATAATCTTCAAAGTTATGAACTGATTTGACCAGAAAAAAAACAATTAAGCTGATGATTGGAAGCCAAAATCAGTGTGATAAGAGACATCTATTAATCTCTAACTAATGTGTAATAATAAATATTTTCCACATGTAACTTCTTTAGAGAGGCACAGACATCCACAGGCAAGCATATCAAGATGATCTCTTATCAGTTTTATCTAGGAGAATACTATATCACACTTACTTATAGCAATGCTGAGTCACAGATTCTTATAAACATAATTTAAGAAGTTGATTCTCACTTATGGTAATGATTTTAGTCCACTAACTATGGAACTTAGTTACTGATGCAGTATTAGTCATTGCTAAACAACAGAAACACAAATTGCTATGGCAGTGAAAAAACGTAATCTAGCTGGGGATTGACCAAGGCCCTTGAAATTAGGGATGGGACATTGGCTGTGACCCAGTTCTGATTATGACTCTGATCTGTTTCCAAAAGGTTCTGATTTACTCTGATTCACTCTGGCAGGCCAAAACAAGCAATTTTTCCAGACTGAATCAGAACCAGGTCAGTGGAAAAACTGGACCAGGTTAAATGGTAGAATTCAGTTGCCTCCACTCCCTTCATTATTGTCATTTTCTTTATGCCATTTCATGTTTGAAATAGTGATTTTATGTATTTTCCCACTAGGTTCTCAACTTCTAGCATGAATAAAGTTACAAAACCACTTACATTATCAGGACCTGGTCAGAGCCATGTCACTGGCAGATCAGAACCTGTCCAATACTCAGGACTAGGTTAAATCAGAGTTGAATCACAAATGACTTTGATTTCCAAAGTCAAGCAGAGTCCAGTCATTTTGGGATGAAAGTCCTGATCTGACACAGAGTCAACCCTCCCATCCCTACCTGGAATACCATCCTGGTAGTCTACCTCTGAGCAATCAGGCTCACAAGGCAGCTTGATATTCCCACAGTTACATTCCAGCAAATAAGTTTGCAAAAGGTTTGTTACTTACCAGTAATAGTAGATCTGTGAGAGGACCTCCATAGAGCCATAATACACTGGATTGTAAGTCATCTGCCTGAGGACCTAGCAGGAAGCTTTTGCAATGACAGGACCACCCACATCAGCATTCCTACATGCCCATTGGTGGCACACAGCATCACCTGTATAATATGGGCAGGGCACAACCTCTTCTGTTTTAGCACCCTTGGTGAATAAAGTTCCAAACATCCACCATCTGCAGGATTGAGACCGCCCCAGCAATCATGCACAGACAAGTGGAGGGTGGGTAAAGCAACACTGCCCACCACATAGCTAGTTGAGTCAATGATATAAAGAACAGACTCAACACACAGTGCCTTGCCATGCAGCTGAAAGCAATGGTCCACCATATCAGGGAAATGGATGGTGAGACAAAGGTATGGCTCTATGGACATTCTCTTAAAGATCAATTCTTGCTGGTAAGTAATAAGCCTATCTTGTACAAGGGTATCTCCATAGAGCCATAATACACTGCACAACTACCAAGCTGTACCAAACCCAACTGGGTGGCTGGTAAAAACAGCAGAATGACCCTTTAGAAGAGTAAGCTTTGTAAGACTACAAGGCCAAATCCAACTCTCCTAGGTGAGATCAGATCCAAACTGTAATACATGGTAAAAGTATGACTTTGGTGCCAGGTAACCACCCTTCAAATGTCAGTGGCTTAAACAGACCTAAATCAGGTCACATGAGGGGCTATATCCCTAGCGGCATGCCCTGTACCTGTACCAGGTAGGTCCTGC
Organism: Neoceratodus forsteri; assembly: GCA_016271365.2. Taxonomy (NCBI): domain Eukaryota; kingdom Metazoa; phylum Chordata; order Ceratodontiformes; family Ceratodontidae; genus Neoceratodus; species Neoceratodus forsteri. Next base: position 871,174,232 of record CM028130.1, read on the forward strand.
CCTACCTGCTTGCAGCACAACAGGGTACATGAGGAGACCCATTTGGAAAGGCACTGTTTGAAAATAGGCTTAACCCTGGTGCCAGCGGGGGCCGAAGGAACCTAGCAGTTGGCAGGACTGGGCACAGTCTTTGATATGTTCCAGCAGCGGCACTTCACCTGGGTTCTCAGAGGAAGGAAATAATGTGGGAAAATCAATGCTTATTTAATGAGAAATCAGACAGAACTATAGGCCTGAATTTAGGGTGTGTATGCAGTGCCACCATGCTCCTGGAAATAACAGAAATAAAGTGCTCTAGTGAGCCACCAAGGAATATGGCTGCTCACATGTGAAGCTCCTCACTTGTTGAAATAATATCCTATGCCCTCCTCCAGTTTAAGTCACTGATTTGGGTTCATTTGTCTACTTATGGTTGCTGGAGACCCTTGGAATTCTGCTGCTGGTAGTTTCATTTTGATCCAGAGTGCGGTTTTATCTTCGCCTGGTCTGAAACACAGGTATATCAACTACAGACCCGTACTGGAAAAAATTACAGTGGGACAAGCAAATGGTAACTCTGAGTTTTAAAAAAGGCACACCCGAAGCAAACCCTGCATTTTCTGTTGTAACTTTCCATTGAGAAAAACCTTTTAAAAGAGAAGCAGTTCTATAAAACCAACCTAAGAGGAGAGTGGACAAATGTAAAGGGACAGGCACCTATTTTTGACAGTGTACAAGGCAGCCAAAGTTAATGTATTTAAAGTAACTTTGTGAATGTGCACTGTGGCAATTGGAGCAACCAACAGTGACCATTCAGTGGTCAAATTAAAACACTTTCTAGATTAAATCAAAAACCCACGGGGTACAGAAATCTTCAAATACCAAAATGTAAATGTGGGCAAAATTAGAAAAGTAATTAGTAACATTAACAGGAAAGAAAATTTGGAAAACCTAGGTGTAGAAAAAGCATGGCCCATATTCAAAACCAAAATAACTGAAATCTGTAATGACCACATTCCCAAGGTCAAAAAATATCAGAATAAAGGGAGAAAACTCAGATGGTTAACCAGAAAGGAAAAGAAAGTAATAAACAATAAGTATAAAGGATAGAAAATCTTTTAAGACCAGCATTTCACATGAACTACAAGAATGCTTTAAAAAAGTAAAAATGTAATAAAAAAAGCATAGAATGAAACAAAACCTAGCACAAACTGCTCCAAATCAACAGTAAAGTGTGTTATGGGTATATTAACTCACTAAAGAAGGATACGTTCACTGTGGTCCCTCTGCAGTTAGGGAACAAAACCATAAGCATACCTGAAGAGATAACAAATGAGTTCAGCACTTACTGTGTGTCAGTTTTCACACAAAAAAGCAATTAGCGGTACCTAAGCCAATGGAAAGTAGTCCAGTTAACTTTCCAAAATATAAACTGGGCCATTAGAGAAAGAAACATAGAAACATAAAAGTTTGCCAGCAGAAAAGAACCCATCCACCAATCTTGTCTGCCCAGAAAGGATAATGAAAAAATTCAGTAATGAAACAACTGTGACCCGGGACCAGATAGAAAACTAGCAACATTCTTAAAAGACTGTGAGAACCAGTTAGTGAGCCATCAGAGATAATCTTTTAAAAAAATCAGTGAGAGAAGGGAAGCTGCCATAAGACTGGAGAAGTGCCCATATCACCCCCATTTTTAAAAAGCATTTGTCAATGCCGAACGTTCGCTTGCAGGTATTTGCAGTGGTGTTTGGCATGTATGGTGCTTTACCCTAATGCCCTGTGCGATTGCTGGTATTTGCACAATAAATTTTCAGCATGACCTTTTTGTTACCCCCATTGTGCGCTACATAGGCGGAAACACGTTTTGGGCAGGATGTGAAAAATGACAGCTGTACTGCTCATAAGGAAGTGTGGTAAAATGGCAATGTTGAAAATCTGGAGTGGAAATATTGAAAATTTGCAAACCTACGAGCGTGCGTGGGAACTGTGCAATGCACGCTCGTAAAACAGTCACTGTTAGGAATTTTTTTCACCAAATTGTCAACATTGGCATTTTAAAACCTCTGCTAATGAACAGTGTTGTTGTGATTGTCTTACTGTGTGCCATACATTGATTTTGCACACCGACTGCGCCATTGTGCACTACATGGGCGGAAACACGTTTTGGGCAGGATGTGAAAATGACAGCTGTACTGCTCATCAGGAGATGTGGTAAACGGCAATGTTGGAAAATCTGGAGGAAAATATTGAAAATTGCGAAACTTATGAGTCGCATGAGGAACTGCACAACGACGCCTAGTAAAACAGTTATTTTAGGAATTTGTTCACCAAATTTTCAACATAGCCATTTAAGATCTCTGCTCATGAACAGTGACACTGTGATTTTCTTAATGTGTCCCATACACTGAGTTCACACAGCGACTGTGCCATTGTGTGCTACATGGGAGGAAACATGTTTTGGGCAAGATGTGAAAAATGACAGCTGCACTGCTCATAAGGAGGTGTGGTAAAATGGCAATGTTGAAAATGTGGAGTGAAAATATTGAAAATTCGAAAACTTACGAGCGTGCATAGGAACTGCGCAATGAACACTACGTAAAACAGTCATTTTAGGAATTTTTGTCACCAAATTTTCAACACAGCCATTTTAAGACCTCTGCTCATGAACAGTGTCACTGTGATTTTCTTAATGTGTCCCATACATTGAGTTACACACCGACTGCGCCATTGTGTGCTACATGGGCCGAAACACGTTTTGGGCAGGATGTGAAAAATGACAGTTGTACTGCTCATGAGGAGGTGTGGTAAAATGGCAATGTTGAAAATCTGGAGTGCAAATATTGAAAATTCGCAAACCTACGAGTGTGCGTAGGAACTGCGCAATACATGCTTGTAAAACAGTCATTTTAGGAATTTTCACCAAATTTTCAACATGGGGTTTGGGACCCCTTCTCATGATTGATGTCACTGTCATGAGTACTAGTCTGGCGGGTGATTTCTGCAGTGACCGCGCAGTGACTGCGAAATCACCCTTCGGCCCGAATAACGCCATGACAGTGACATCATTCATGAGAAGGGTCCCAAAATTCCATGTTGAAAATTTGGTGCAAAATTCCAAAAATGCCTGAGATATGCAAAAAGTTTAACCCCCATCTAGCCCATTATACAGCTTACCAGCATTTCCTCAGTTAGCGGTCGGCTTTGAAGAGTGCAGGCGTGTTCCGGTCCACGAAGATCGTTGCGCCGAGCTCCGGGTAAGTAAGGAGGTGAGGGTGTGGGGAGGCTGGGTGTGCAGTGGGTGGAGTGCGGGTTGTGGGAGGGAGTGGGAGGCTCGTGGGACCGTTTTCTTTACAGGTGTAAAAAAACAAAGGACTACGTGGGACATTTGCCATGCTGGGTGGGCTCCCAGCATGGCAGAAGATGGCTGGGGGGCCGAGGGCCGATGGGATTGGGCACCCCACGTCAGCCACGGCGGGGGCCGAGCCAGCGAGGTGGGCACCCCGTGGAAGAAACAATGGGATGTTTGCCATGCTGGGGTGGGCTCCCAGTGTGGCAGTAGGATGCGGGGGGGCCTTGGAGCCGGCGGGATTGGGCACCCCGTCGACAAACAATTTGCCACGCTGGGGGTGGGCTCCCAGCGTGGCACCAAAGCTTTGGGGGGCAGCATGACACGGGGTGAAGCGCATGACGCGTGGGGCGGCGCGATGGCGAGGCCGATGACAGCGGTGGTTTTCTTTGAAGCAGAAGACCACCGCTGTCACAGAACTCCCTCACCCATTGGTGCAGGACCACCACGCCTGCTCAACGGAGCACTGGATTGTAAGGGAGAGGCACACCTCCAAAGTATGCTACTCTCCCAAGACGTTCCTTGCGCATGCGCACAAGTGAACGTAAAAAGGGATACAGAGCAGAAATGACTAATGACAGACCAATTAGTCTGATATCCGTACCAGGGAAAATACTGGAAAGCCTTGTTAGAAAGGAAATTAAAGCACATAAAGAAACAATACTCCACAAAGATAGAAACCAGCATGAGTTTGGAAAGGGAAGATTGTGTATAACAAATCTGCTTAGCTTCTATGAGAATGTTAGTAGAGAAATGAACAAAGGCAAAACAACAGATCTAATTTTTTTGGACTTTAGTAAGGAGGCATTAGACCTTGTACTACATTGGGCAATAACTGCAAAACTGTAGACCTTGGGGGTGACACCTATTATAATAGATGGATTGTAGCCTGGTTGAATGACAGAACTCAAAGAGTTACAGTAAACTGAATGTTTTTTTATTTAGTTTTTGTTTACTGGGTAAAGGTGCACTAGACAAACATTTGCCTATTTTCAGGCACAACCTGGGAGTGTACAACCAGTTAAGACAATACAGTGCAAGACAGTGACTACAAGGTTGGAGCACATAATGATCTTAGGAATACAATTCTGTGCACGACAATGAATTAAGCAACAAAGTGAACAGAGAGTGCTGGGAAAACAATGTGGCACATGTATATATACATGGATAGATAGATAGATATATGTATGTGTATATATATATATATATATATATATATATATAACATTTATTATTTATTTATTAGAATTTCGGATAAATACCTTTGAGCCAATGGCTCTTTTACAAAGACTCCATGTCAGTATACAAAGAATATAAGTATTATATACTAGAGTATATTTAAGCAACAAGGCATGACAGGGTGTGGTATATCATGGGATATCGTCATGCCTCAGGTGGTTGGGCACGAGGCCGCAGGCCGAGTGCATCCAACTGTCCGAGAAGTGATGATATCCCATGATATACCACACCCTGGAGTGCCTTATTGCTATTATGAACCAGAATACAAGTTTTAGCACTAAAAAAAAGTAAAACTTTTTTAAATCCTTCTGAAAATGTCTTTTCTGAGGTGGTGGAGGAGTGCTTTTTAATAAAATAGTCCCTGAGAGCTCTGGACTGCAGGTGGCACTGTTGTAAGTAGGTTTATTGGAGGAGGGTGTACTATGTGTCTCTCTTGGCACCAGGAAGTGAACTCTGTTCTTCTCTTGCCTTTGACGCGGTGCTGCTGGGTCACAGGGTCAGTGAAGATGTGTGTTTTTATTTTTTAAACGTTATGTGTGGCAAGCAGGAAGCAGCGTTGTAAATGGGAAGGACATCTCCCAGTAAGTCACCCGAAATCTGAAACTGCTGCTTGGCTGGATGTTAGTAGTGTTTGAAAAAGAAGTTGGGGGCTAGTTTGGGATCCTTTACTGTTTTTTTTTTCTTTTTAAATACTTGCTCAAGGCGCATCTCACGCCAGTCTGCGTTGTAGTTAGATATGACAAGTGGTCTGCGAGTGCTGGCTGTTGGCTAAGATTTGTGTGGGGAATGCGAGGGGAGGATGTGGAGGATGTTGTGGGTAGCTCAACCGTTGGTCATCCTAGCAGCTTGTGTGGTGCTGCGTTTCTTTAAGGGCACAGTTGAGTTTTTATTTTATTTTATTTTTTTTTAATAGCGGTGAACTGGAGGTTTGACTCTCACTGTGCAAGATGAGGCACACTGCGCGGTAAGTGAGGAGGCTAGTGAACGGAGGTTTTCTGAAGCCATGATGATGTAGCCCGATATCATCACGGCTTCGAAGACCTCTCGGCCAATCAGCTTCTTTGATTCTCGGCACCCAGTTCATAATATAGTATAAAGTATATTATATATATATATATATCACTAGAGTGAATGGTGTCTCTAATGGGGTGCTGCAAAGATTCAACTTGGGCCTAATTTTATTTGATATATTGATCTCAGATCTTCATATAGACGTAATTAGTTGATGTGAAAATAAAAAATACGAGGACGACACCAAGATAGGTGGTAAGTGAGAATACAAACCAAATCGAGACCATCCAATCAGATCTATATAAAACTGGAAAATGGGCAGTAAAGTGGGCTGTGAGGCTTAACCAGCACAAATGTGCAGTCATGCACTTTGGAAGAAAGAACAATGGCCATACATATACGCTACAGGGCAAAATACTGCAGAGAGCAGAAACGAAGAAAGATCTGGGTATATTAATAAATAACAGGTTTGATCCAGGTGTGTGATCATTGTAATAAAACTGTATCATAAGAACTTAAGAACAGTGTCGGCAGATGGAGAACCATGTGGTCCATCTAGTCTGCTCAAGGTGGCTACCTCCCCAATTATATTTTTTCCTAAGTTGACCACATAGCCTGTCCCAGGTGAGTTTGACTTCCCTTACTGTCTTTGATGCCACCACTTCTGGTAGCAGGCTGTTCCATAGGTCTATCACTCTCTTGGTGAAAAAGTACTTTCTAGAGTTGCTTTTAAACTTGCCTCCCACCAGACGCAAGTTGTGCCCTCTTGTACTCATTGCTCTGATTTCCTGGAAGAGGTTTTCCTTCTGAGTTGTGTTAATTTCCTTGATGTACTTAAATGTTTCTATCATGTCCACCTTTTCTCCTCTGTTCTGGAGAGAATAAATTCAACTCTTTGAGTCTTGTCACGTATGGCTCATGATGCAGCCCTTGCACCATCTTTGTGCCCCTTCTCTGCACCGTTTCCAGATGGTCAATGTCCTTTTTTAGGTGAGGCCTCCAGAACTGGACACAGTACTCCAGGAGTGGCCTCATCAAGCATCTGTATGGAGACACGATATCTTCCTGCTTTCTGCTCATAATACCCCTTCCTATGCATCTGAGGATATCACTTGCCTTCTACACTGCTTTTACACATTGCTTTCCTACCTTTAAGTTGTTGGCACTGATCACACCCATATCCCGTTCCATCTTTGTCTCCTCTAATTGATGCCCTTCTAGTACCTACTTTTTTCCTGAGTTCCACTTCCCCAGGTGTATTACCTTACACTTCTTGGCATTACATTTAACTGCCAATTTCTGAACCATTCTTCCAGTCTCCTTAGGTCAGCTTCCATATGCCCCCTCTAGTGCATCCACTCTGTTGCAGAGCTTTGTATCATCTATGAACAGACAAACCTTCCCCTCCAGTTCATCAGTGATGTCACTGATGAATATGTTGAAGAGGACTGGACCCAGCATCAATCCCTGTGGAATGCCACTGGTCACATCTACCTCCCTTGATAATGCCCCATTGACCAAAACTCTCTAGATCCTATTCTGCAGCTAGTTTCTAATCCAATTTATTATTTTCTGTCTGACTCCTCTGTGTTCTAATTTTTTAGCTAGTCTTCTGTGGGGAGCAGTGTCAAAGGCCTTGCTGAAGTATAGGTACACCACGTCTACTGCCCCACCCTGGTTCACTGCTCTGGTAGCCCAATCAAATAAATCAATCATGTTTGTTTGGCATGAGTGCCCTGCTGTGAAGCCATGCTGTTTGGGATTGAGTTTTCCAGTTTCCTTTTGGTAGTCAACTATTCTCTCCTTTAGTAATGTCTTCATAATTTTCCCCACTATAGAGGTCAGGCTGACTGGGCGGTAGTTTTCTGCCTCTTCCATGCTTCCACTTTTGTTCAAGGGCACAACTGTTGCCCTTTTCCAGTCTTGAGGTACTGTGCCACTTTCTAACAATAGATTGAACAGCTCAGCTAGTGGTGCAGCTATTTCTTCCCGAAGCTCTTTTAGTATTCTGGGGTGGATACCATCTGGCCCCATGGCTTTATCCACCTTAAGTTTGCTTAGCTCTTCTAAGACCCTGTCTTTCGTGAAGGGGCTTGTGTCTTCCCCTCCACTATCTTGCTCTGTCTTGCAGTACTTAGTGTCGGTCCTTTGCCAATATCTTCTATTGTGAAGACTGAGCAGAAGAATTTAACAACTCTGCTTTGTCTTCATCTTTCTCTAACAGCTTGCCCTCCCTTGTTGCTAGTCAGGCTATTCCCCTTTTACTTTTCATTTTTTCTCTTATGTAGCTATAGAAAGTTTTATCTCCATTCCTAACCCCCTGTGCTATTTTTTCCTTTGTTTGGGCTTTGGCTATCCCAATTGTTTTTCCTGCCTCCTTGAGTTTGTTCCTATATTCCTCCCTGTCCATTTCTCCTTTTGTTTCCTTGTACTGCTTAAAAGCCCTCTTTTTTCCTTGATTTTGGTTGCTACCTCTTTGAAGAATCAGGAAGGGTTCTTCCTTCTTTTGGCTTTGCTGGTTTATTTTGCACATTGCTCAGTGACTATATTTAAGTCATTCTTTACGTTCTCTCAGCAGTGTTCTGCATCCCCCTTGTTACTAGTGTCAAGCATGGTCTTGATCCTGGATTTCATTTTGGGAAAGTCTGCTTTTCTGAATCAAGTATGTTGATTTTTGTGTGACTTTTACCTTCATCTGTATTTACTGATAACCAGACTGACCTGTGGTCGCTGGTCCCCAGATTGATACCCACATGAACATCTGAAATCCTGTTGCTGTTTGTGAGCACTGGGTCCAGGGTTGCTTTGTCTCTGGTGGGTGAGTCTACCAGCTGATTTAGACCTGCCCCCCACAGTGTGAACAGGAATTCTCTGCTCCGCTCTGTGGCTGCTGTGTATGAGGTTCAATCCACATCTGGCAGATTGAAGTCCCTGACAAGCAGCAACTCACCCCTGTCCACCATTACTGAGATGGCTTCCAGGAGCTCTTTGGTGATCTCACTTTCCTGGGTTGGAGGTCTGTAGATAACTTCCACCCAGGAGGAGGCCTTTTCCCCTGCTTCCAGGGTGACCCATAGGGTTTCTGCTTTACTGTGCTTCCCCTGGATCTCTGTTGCACAGATTCCCTCCCTTACATACAAAGCCCCCCCCCTTTCTTTTCCTCCCAGTCTCTTCTGAAGAGTGTGTAACCTGAGAAAGTAGTATCCCAGGTGTGGTTGGTGGTGAACCAAGTTTCTGTAACCCCAACCCAGTCCAGTTGTGCTTCTGCCACCAAGGCTATGAGTTCAGGGATTTTGTTTGGTAGACTATGAGCATTGATGCACATATCCTTCCACCCCAGTAGTCCTTTTGCTATGTACAGTTTCCTTGTTCTGATCCAAATTTTTTGTGTCTTAATCGCTTTAGTCCCCTCCTTAGTGAGGTGCAGGCCATCAAATTTAAAGAAGTCCCTTTCCCAGAAGGTCTGACAGTTTCCTAGAAAGTGATGCATTCTTTCTTTGCACCAGTTTTCTAGCCAGCAGTTAAGTTCGGTGATGTCCTTCTCTCTGATCTTCTGCCTCCTGTGCCCTTTTCCCCAGACAGGCAGAATCTCTGAGAAAGAGATAGTGGACAAAAAAGAAGCTAGTTAGTCGCCAAGCCTGGTAAGATTTTGTTGTGTTTCTTCCATGGATCAACTGGCTAGGTCATTTGTACCTATGTGGAGGATGACCCATGTGTCCTGTTCAACACGGCGTAGTTTTCTCTATGCAGTCCGTGTCCCTCCATTCTGATGTGCCACGAAGGCACTGGACCACAGCTTTGGCCTGGTCATAATGCTGAAGTTGAGACTCTACTCCCCTTATCATGGAGTCTCTGACTATCTTTACTGGATTTTTAATGATCTTTTTGGTGGAGCACACATCCTTGTGCTGCGTTAGGCTCCTACTGCCCTCCACACCTGCTGCTTTAGTAGTCCTGGAGGATAGTGGCTAATAAGACATGATGGAATATTAAGAGGGCAATAAAGAGCAGGAGGAAACAAGTTATATACCACTCTATCAACCTTATGCATGGTCTTAGCTAGACTATGGCACTCAGTTCTAGGCACCATATCAGCAATGCCATATCAGATCACTAGAGAAAATACAGAGGCAAGTAGCAAAGTCAATCAATGAAAGGACGGCTTTAACTTATGAAGAAAGGTTAGTGAGTATAAAACAAATGTCCTTAAAGATGAGGTGAGCTAGAGGTGATCCTTTGTTTATGTATGGTGTAATCCAGGATTCAGAACTGATGACATCCCTGGACATCAGTTTCAAGCAGGAGCATATGGGCACCACAGGGCATCCCTTACAGATACAGAAGAAAAAGTTCAGAAGTGAAAAAAGAAAGTTCTTTTATACACTGAGGATAGTAGGTATATGGAATAAACTGTCACTGGGCACCATCATGAGTAAAAATAGGACAACATTTAAAAATAACCTAAATACCCATGTGGCCTCTACATGTACATTGAATTACTACCACTGAAATAGCAGGGGAGCAGTTTATATGGGCTAATTACCTTTTTTTGCTTCATAGACCATAGTATGAATCTGTTCGATCCAACCACTTAGACCTTTTGATTTTTTCAATACAAATGAATGTCTGAAATGGCTCAGATGCTCTGAAAGGTTTCAGCAAGGGAGGAGCCCAGCAGAACAAGCAGCTGAGAATCAGGTGAACACCCTGATCATGGGTGGGAAGACAGGTGACATCCTTGGGGAATAGTGTTGACAGACAAACAGTGAGAAAGTTCTGAAGCTGTCCAGGCAAAATGATGTGAATATTTGATTGGCCGCAGAAATGTTATTCATGAAAGGGCAACATTTAGCGTACACAAGCAGGAAGCAGGTGAGCCATTTGATGATTTCATTGCTGTGGGTAGCTCTGCATACCCGTGAGGACCTCAAGTAAAGTCCTGATTGGGGCCAGGAAGACATACTCTGAATGTGTGCAGAGTGTTCACTGCCACCATAACTAAATGTGGTGATGAAAGCTGGGAAGACATTTACATTGTGAGGAACCCCCATACCACATTGCCAAGAAGAAAAGCAATCAAAAAACTTCATCTTATCACTATTATTGAATATTTCTATACAGAGGACAAAAGAGTATGAAACAATATTTATATTCATTATTGCAAGATTTTGAAATTTTATAGCAGCCAGCTTGGTTTTCCTATGTCTGTTTATACTGAGGGGGGAAGTTTCCCAAATTTGGTCCAGTTCACTGTGTGATTTAAGGATGTTCCCTGTTGTTTTAGCAACCCCTATTGCACAGTATATTACGATCATCTAAACATTTAAAATCCACAACAAATTATATGGGTTGCCGTGCTTTTTTTCAAGTTACATGGTGAGACTTAATCCCTCTTTATGGAAAAAATCCATAAGAGGTCAGATTGTTGTATGTAGTTATAGCATCAATGTTTTATGTGTCAACATGCGTGTGTAAGAAAAAGTAAGGCAAGAACGCATCATTTGTCATGACATCAGACTGCCTGTATCTTGGTCTCTAATAAACCACATACTTCAGGACAGTTTAACTTGCATGATCCCTTTCTGAAACATTCTCCTAGCCAGCATTCACTTCATGCATTGCCATTGTGTTTTCTCCATTGTCCACATTGGTTCCCAACCCATCAGCAAACTGCAGTGAAGAAGGAACTAAAAGCACATTCAGCAGTTTTGTACAGAATTGAAAATTCATACCTGTTCTACTGGAGAAAACAAAAGCCCTAAGAGAACGTTTCTCACACTTACACCAATAGGTTTGGGGTCCATCTGAAGAGCAGAGGTAGAAAGCTCTCAAAGCAGAACTTGTGTCACCATCAATCCCAGCCTTATTTATTTATTTATTTAGCTTTTGTTGACCAGGTAAGTACACTAGACAAGGCAATTGCCTATTTTCAGGTACGACCTGGGAAAGTACAGGAATTACAGATTCCAACAAATAAACAATAGTTGTGGCAGACTTTGGTCTAGGATGCGTCTTTATGCAGAAAAACAAAAAAACCTGTTGGATATGCCTTAGGAGTGCTAATGCCAATGGAACAATGCTATGCTCAGATTGAAAAAGAGACACTAGCTGTTGTGTAGGCATGAGATTATCTTATGGGAGCACATTTTATTCTGGGGACAGACCACAAACCTCTAGTAAGTTTTTTTATTTATTTATTGAAATGTTTCACCAGGAAGGCACAATGAGTGACAAGTCGCTCATCCCCCAGTGCGATCTGGGGAGAAGGGGTATAATAGGAATGAGACATTAAACATTCAAGGTACAGGATCAACATTAATATACAGTTGTAAGGCAGGTATTACAAACAGTGTTACAACAGTGTTGGGTATAATAGGTAGAAAGAGTGGACAATAATAAGTACCTGGTTAGACTTTGACTTTGACGGCAGATAAGGACTGCTTGGCCCACCTAGTCTGCCCATTTCCCTACCAACTGGATAAGCTGCAGATCCTAGTTAAAGTAAGTAAAGTAAAGTAAAATGTTATTTATAAGAGGTGCCCTTCCAAAGCTCAGGACACCTTAACAATGTACATTCCAAAAATCTTTCAACAATACACATAAGAGCAGATAAAACTCTTTAGAATCATTCAGTAATTGAACCTCAGCCAACAGCCTATTTCGTCCTACCCACCACAAGAAATGCCCTATGTCTATCCCATGCATTCTTGAATTCTCCCACAGTTTTAGACCCCACAACCTCCTCAGGAAGGCCATTCCATGCGTTCACCACCCTCTCTGTGAAAATATACGTCCTCATGTTACCCCTGAGCCTTCCCCCCTCTATCTTCAGATTGTGCCCCCTTGTTCTTGCACATCTCTTTTTCTGAAATATACTATCCTCTTGGACTTTGTTGATTCCCTTGAGGTACTTGAGGGTCTCTATCATGCTCCTCCCCTTTCCTCAAGGATATACATATTAATCTCTTTTAGTCTCTCCTCGTATGGCTTATGGTACAAACCCTGTACCATTTTAGTTGCCTTCCTCCGGACTGCATCCATCCTGTCTATGTCCTTGCAGAGATGGGGTCTCCAGAACTGCACACAGTACTCCAGATGGGGTCTCACCAACTGGGGATAACAACCTCTTGTTTTCTACTGGTGATGCCTCTCTCTATGCATTCCAGTATCCCCCAGCCCTCCTTACTGCCTTCTCACATTTGCTTGCCTACCTTTAGGTCATCTGATATGACTATCCCCAGGTCCCTTTCCATTTTAGTTGTTGTTAGTACCACACCTCCCATTGTGTACTCTTCCCCTGGGTTTTTTTCCCCAGGTGCATTACTTTGCACTTCTTTGCATTGAATCTAAGCTGCTATACTTTTGACCATTCCTCCAACCTTGCCAAGTCCCTTCTCATCCTTTCCACCCCCTCTTGTGTATCAACCCTGTTGCAGATCTTTGTGTCATCTGCAAAGAGGCATACTTTTCCTTCCAGTCCCTCTGCAATGTCACTTATAAAGACATTAAAGAGGACCGGTCCCAGTACAGAGCCCTGCGGTACCCCACTAGTAACCACCCTTTCTTCAGAATGTACTCAAGTTTACTATTTCCCTCTGCATCCTGTTGTCCAGCCAATTTGTTATCCAGGCTACCACCCTGGGACCCAGTCTCCCAGGCTGGCTCTAACTTGTTTATTAATCTTTTGTGTAGGACTGTGTCAAATGTCTTGCTAAAGTCCAGGTAGGCCATATCCACAGCCCCTCCCTGGTCTACTACTTTGGTCACCCAGTCAATGAAATCTATTAGATTAGTCTGACATGACCTTCCTGCTGCTAATCCATGCTGCCTTGGGTCCTGTGCCCCACTGGCCTCTAGGTACTCAACAATTCTTTCTTTTAGAAGTGATTCCATCATTTTCCCTACCACTGAGGTCAAGCTAACAAGTCTGTAGTTTCCTGCCTCTGTCTTGCTCCCACTTTTGTGAAGAGGAATCACATCTGCCCTCCTCAACAGAGACAAATGCATATCGTCCACAATGGCCACCACTTTGTGCTCCATTTTATTAAATGTGACCCCAGAAATAAGGGAATCTTGTCTGATTAGACAAAGTAAGGGCTCAAGTGCCAATATGAATAAGAGAGGCTATACAGGGCATCCTTGCCTAGTTCCTCTTTCTAGTGAGAATTTCTCGGAAAGTATTTTGTTAGTGCATAGCCTGGCATTAGGAGCCTAGTATAATATGGCTACGCTTGATATAAAACTATCCCCCATTTCAAATGCATGTAGTACCTCATACAGTATAAATATTGCCATTCTATAGAATCAAAGGCCTTGTGAGCATCTAAAGAAAGTAGTAGAGAAGTATCTTGCAATCTAGAGGCCATCCATATAGTGGAAAGCACTCTTCTAACATTTTCAAAGCCTGAACGACCCTTAATGAATCCTACCTGATCATTGTGTATGTACATTTTCAAGATACCATGTAGCCTTGTGGCCATGATCTTAGTCCAAATCTTATAATCCACATTCAGTAGGCAAATTGGGCGATAACTTGCTGGGTCTAAGGGGCCCTTGCCTTTTTTTAATAGGACTGTAATAATGGCTTCCGACATAATTGGAGGCAATGCTTTCTTCTCCATCATTTCTATGAAGACCATTTGAAGTACAAGGGCTATTTCATCATTAAGAAGAGAGTATAGTTTGGCTGGTAGACCATGTGACCCTGAAGAAATAATTAACTGACCCGCTAATCTCATCTGCTGTAATAGCCCTGCATAAATTCTGTCTCTCTGACTCAGAAATCTTAGGCAAGTCAACTCTGGATAAGAAGTTTTTAATTTTGTCTTGGCCCGAGTCTGACTTGCTTGTATACAAGTCCTAATAAAATTTAAGAAAGACCTTATTTATGTCCTTGTTACTAATGACAACATTATGGGAGCCATCCCTTATACTATGTATAAAATTCCTATGCTGGATTTTTTGTGCCTATATTCCAAAAGTCTGCCTGCCTTTTCCGAGACTCCCAATAATTTTGTTGCGTCCTGAATAGTGCAAACTCCACCTTCTTAGTATGAATTTTATTAATTTCGTACCGTAACAGAATTAATTTCTTAGTAAGGTCATCTCTAGGGCCTTTTTTCTGTTTGTGTAACCTCTCCAATTTCTATAGACTCTCCTACTTTCTAAGCAAGGATCTCTCTCTCTCTCTCTCTCTCTCTCTCTCTCTCTTTTCTTTTTGTGTGACAAGAAGCTCAAAATCCTTCCCCTAATATATGCCTTGAATGCCTCCCACAACATGGCGCAAAAATGTTTCCCCACTGTTGTTAATCTCAAAAAACTGTTTTGTTTCTTCAATGATCCAGGACTTAAATTTAGCATCATTCAACAGCATGCAATTAAATCTACAATGGAATGATCTTTAAGTGTTAGGATCCAAATTCAATATAATAGAAACCGGGGCATGGTCTGATACCAGGATTGTGCCAATATCAGTACTAACTAAGCTATTAATGAACCCGTTGGATATCAATACCATGTCTATTCTGCTGTATGAATTGTGTCTATTAGAATAAAAGGAACAGTCTTTTTTATCAGGGAACATCAAGTGCTATGCATCTGTGAGGCTGGAGTCCCACATTCTGTCATGTAGGATCCTCCTAGCCTTACAGTAGTCTCCTGATTCCCAGGGTTACTCCTGTCTGTCAGATGGTCCAACAACAAATTGAAATCCCCTCCTAGAATAATATTTGAACTGGTAACCTTGCTGAGTTCATAAAAAAAGTCAAGAAAAAAGGTGCTCATCTCCCCATTCGGAGTGTAGATATTACATATAGTCAGTTCTATACCATTTAGGGTCCCCCCCAAAATTTGCCATCTCCCATTAGTATCAATTTTGTGGCTGGAGGGAATGAAGTTGTTCTTTTGGTTAACCAGAATAGCTAGGTCTCTGTTTTTTTTTTACTACCAGAATTGTGATAAACATCCCCCACCCATGACCTTTTAAGCTTAGCTGCTTCCTCCGGTAATACACGTGTCTCTTGAATCATAGCAATATCCACTTTCAGCTTGTTAAGGAGAGAAAACATCTTCTTTATTTCAATTGGTGTTCCCAATCTTTTAACATTCCATGTAACACATTTAACATTAATCTGACTATAATTCATTGTACTTGATACCAGACGCAATTACCATTAGCATATTATCTTGGGTAAGTGCTATATAAATCTGATACAGCATGTTTACTAAGCTTACAATATACTGGTAAATACTGGCTGCATCATGTATAGGGAGGTACAGTAGTTTAAAAAATTGTGCTGGAATAGCCTGAAATCTATAACCACAGGCATGCAAATACATTAAAACATTTGAAAAAAACTGACAAAACTGTGATAATAAGACAAAGAACCTCTGTGTGCAAACACTGAGGCAAGGGTTACCCCAAAGGGCATTTGGCTGGGAAGCCAAGTTTCAAGAAAATACAAAATCACACATGCCCACACAATGCAAAGCATCATGGGCTGCATATGCAAATCACCGCAGAATGTTATGCTGGTTCAACTTTAAGCAGAATTGCATGGTGCCTCAGTGTTTGTGCATAGAGGTTCTTTGTCTTTTAAATCTTTTTTATTTTAATGGGTTCACCACAACATATCCAAGACACACTGTCTTAGGGTAGTTGGTCCATTCCACTGGGGTGTCAAACAGACGAGGCATACTGATGAGTCCTGTTAGGATGAAACACGTGTCTATGTCATCTGTTAGCACCCTTTGCAAACTGTGTGAGAGGCCTTTCGGTACCATGCAATTCTGCTTAAAGTGGAACCAGCATAACATTCTGTGGTCATTTGCATATGCAGCCCATGATGATTTTGTGATAATAAGTGTATGTTCATCCTAACAAATTGCCCTAGTGGCAAGCAACTATCTAATACTCTAAGAAAAACCTTAACTCAGTAATTTAGTCCCATTTTTATGCTGCATGTCCCAGTGTCCCCACAGTTTAGTTCAAATTACTGAAATGTCCCATTTTTTATCATTTTTACTGGTTTTGTCCCGGAGTCAGGCAACTCGGGCCATGCGTTGCTGCACTGCTGACATGTACTGCTCGTGTAATGTGCTAGTGTAATATTTTAAAGCTTATTTATTTGACCTAGCTTTCCCTAGTGATTTATAATGCCATTTTTATGTTTTAATGTTATTTATATTGGTTGTTTGTTTTTATGTTAAGCGTGTTGGTTTTGAAAGGCACTATAAAAATAAAGTTGAATTGAATTGAAATTAACAATGGAATAAACTCCTGGGCTAACCCCTAGACCAGGTATGTAACCAATTTGTGCATACGAATTACCGACAAAGGTGATACACTGGATAGTATGATGCTTAAAAAGAGGCTGCATGACTTCATAAAGTAGAATTACATATGACTTCTTGCCATAGCTAGTCAACCAAGATCTGTGGAGCCTAGAGGCAGGGAAACACCCAATGCCATTGGTCCCCAGACCCTTGTCACCTGACATATGGTCACAAGGTTCCTCCTATTATCCAGCAAAATTAATGTATAGAGATATTAAAAACCAAACCCATAAGAAAAAAGTGAAAACGGTGAATGGTATCTGTCTATTATTTAATAACATCCCACAATGAACCAAACCTATCTGTATGTAGATCCATGCAGTAATCATTAGACCAATGGTCTATTGGGACCTCTGAAAAGTCGTAGATGAAGGAAGGTATCAGTGTCCTGAGCAGCCCCAACAACAGAAAAAAAAACCCTGGTGAACCAGACCAAAGCCAGTTATCCATATTCCTAGATCCCATTCAAATGGATTTTCCATGTGCTTCTAACTGACTACTGGCTGCTTGTAAATGTTCATCTGTAATGAGGCACCATTGCACTAGTATACCTAGCCTCCTGTTATCATAGCCCCAACCGGACTGCCACATTCTAAATTACTGAGTGAAGCATTGGAATATGCATCATTGTATTATACATCTAAATGTGACCATTGTGCAACCTTGCCTAAATCTAACCCCAGGTTCACCCTGGAGAGCATCTCCCCTTTGTTGTTTTCCCTGGAGTAAAACAGTTTAATATTTATGAATGGGGGGTGATAAGCCTGCAATGCCCTCCAACCTCAGTACACTGTTGCAATGTAACCAGCAATTGACCCAACAGAAAAGCTGTAGTTTAGCAATTCAGTTGAGAGAGCCTCCACCAGTATGTTTTGAAAGGAAGAGATACTTTTCAAACACTTGATTTGCCACCAAATAGTGTTTACCATCCTGTTTCTAATATGTGTGCAGTGCAATGCAGTGACCTATACTAAAGCTGCCAACCGTCCCGGTTTTCCCGGGACAGTCCCACTTTTGTGCTGCATGTCCCGGTGTCCCCACAGTTTAGTTCAAATTACAGAAATGTCCCATTTTTTATAATTTTTCCTGGTTTTGTCCCGGGGTCAGGTGACTCGGGCCATGCGCTGCTGCACTGCTGACGTGCTGCTCGATGCTCGCTGACTGACTATGGACCTTTAAAATTGAAATGCCTTATATTATGCACAAGGAGCATTTGACTGTGGCACTGCTGTAGCTACTTGTCTCTGTAACTTGCTTTTAACTTGATTGGATGGCTATGGCTGCTGGATGCCTGGTGGTGGACACAAACTAACTTATTTCGTATCTCCGCCCCTGCTGCTGCATCTGGTAGGTAGATGTGGCTGGGGATGGAGACACAGTGTGTGACTGAGAGAGACAGCCAGTCAGCAGCATGGGTCACAAGTAAAGGAGGAGCACAGACACTGGAGCAGTGACTGAATGGGCTGCTTGAGCTCAGTGGTGGATTTTTCAAAGTTCTTTCCCTGACCTTAACCCCCAGCCCTTCCTGGCTTCCTCCTTCCTGTTCTGCAGCCTGTATTTGCTGTTGTTCTCTCAGCTCTCTCACCCACTGGACTTCCACACAGAGTAGTTGCAATCAGCAGCAGTCCACCCTGATTGAGTGGAGTGGCAGGGCCGAAGAGTGACTCAGACTTGGTCAAGGGAGAGCGGGGAGTCAGAGACAGCCACCTGGAGCTGAGCAGCACTGGAGTGACTGAGCTGGAGTCCAGACTGGTCAGATGTCAAAGTCAGTGGCTCACTCACACGGGGGGGTACAGCGGGTAGTGGTGGTGGTGTGGCCAGGAGGCCAGGACTGTGTGGAGGGTCATTCCTCAGTCAACTTCACTCAGGACAGCAGGAAGATGGTCGATCCAGGTGAGGGACGATGGCGGGGGTCTCTCTGCGTCTCTACCACTGATCCAGATTGGTTGGATTGTCATCTAGGATGGGAACTGAGAAGAGTTGGAAGCCAGAAGGAGATGGGAGACATCAGCTGCATCTGCAGCTACTGTGCTGCTGCCTGGAATGGAGGAGGTGAGTGTCTTGATGATCAAAATCAAAGATAAAGTACTGTCTCTCATACACGGACCGTAGATTGTTTGCTGATGAAATGCAGACTCTGTAATTTTATTTTTCTACTTGTGTTGACTTGTTCAATGTTGTGACAGTGTGAAGGGCCAGGAGGGGATCAGGTCGCATCATTCAATAGTCATTGCGATGCTGCACTTGTTTTGTTTGTTGTGGTTGGTTGCTAGAAAATTTAAATCTCAAGGTCTGCCTGGGTCAGAGGGTCGGAACTTGTTTGTAACTCTGCCATGTGTGCTGGAGAAGGAATCAGCAGCTCATCAAGCCTGTTTTGTCACTGTCAGCACCATGGCATTCCCTATTCCCTGGCTTCCAATCCCAGCCCAGCCATGTTTGTACTAATGAGCTCAGTCAAAGATGCGCACAAACGTGCTCCCATTCATTTGTGGCACTGATTGCTCTGTCCCCCCCTCCACCCGTTTGACCTGACCCCTGCTGACTGAGCTCAGCAACTTCCTGCCACCTGCTATAGCTGTTCTCCCATGTTCTGTTATTAGTAGCTGACAGCAGGTGACAAGACTGTCAACTTAAGAATGAGTGAGTGCAGTCGTCAGTGTGGTGACTCTTCTTCTGGCCTGCTTGGGCTTGGCTTGCTGCTAAAGCCAGGTCAGGTCAGTGGTGATTGTACTGAGGTTGAGGAAGATATTGAAACTTTTAAATCAAGTGCAATGAAGTAGAGTAGAAAGCAAGGTTCTCAAAAGTACAGCACAGGTGACAAGATAGGGAAGGAAGAGGAAGAGACACTAGCCTCTGCAGCCCAAGCTCAGTCAAAAGAAGTAAGAGAGTAGTCTGGAGAGGAGGAGGGAGGTCAGAACTGGAAGACAGACAGACTTACCCACCAAGTTTAATAAAGAGAGCTCTAGTCACTGCACTACTTGCTTGCTCTGCCTATCAATTGTATGAATGAAAAGAATTTCAGAGAGACTTAAAGGCACTGGCTAGAGAGATTCTTCTGACTAGAGAAGTAGAAAAGAGGGACACTCTGGGTGCAGTAGAGAACGAAGAGAACTGACACCACCAGCATCTACAGACCAAGGTGTAAGTGAGCCAAGGTGACAAGGTCAAAAGAAGAGAGAGTCTAGAGAGAAAGAAGAAGAAGATGGATTTAAGACCATTAAAGAGTGTAAGTCAGATCTGACTTGAAAAAAGAAAGAAAGAACAAAATAGGGAAAAGGAAGACTACTTTCAATGAAGACTTGCAAAAACAATATCCATTTCTTCAGAAAATGTCGAAGACAGAAGTGTTCTGCAAGCAGTGCAACTCACAGTTCTCCATCAGTCACGGAGGGAAAATGGACATAGCCTGTCACCTTAAAACAGCTAAGCATCAAAAGGCTGTCATAGCACACAGTTTCAGCTTTTCATTAACCAGGTTTTTTAAAACCGAACATGCCGGTGACAGTGCCCTTGTCCTGGCAGCAAAGGAGGGCACTTGGGCCTACCATTGTGTTGTGCATTCACAAAGCTTCAAGTCGATGGATTGCACCACAAAGTTGGTGAAGAAGATGTTTGAACCTAAGTTTAGTTCTACCCGTACTGAAACTGAAACAATTGTGACACCATTTACTTTAAGCACCGGGGGGTTGGGCGAGATGGGGGAATAAATAGGGTGTGGACTACTTTCCAGAACTTTGAAGGGGAGTTTATGTTAGAGATGAAGGCAGATTTGAAATATTCAGACTTGGCTAACCTAGTAGCCCTGGTGCAAGTGTTTCAGAGCATGTGGTAGTTTGTGAGGTCACTTGGATGCTGGGTAGCTTTGTGATGTTTCCATGCTCAATCTCTAGCCCTGAGAAGTTCAGGAGTAATCCAAGGTATGTGGTTGCCTCTGACTCTGGTTTGTTTGAGTGGGGCAAAGGTATTCCAGTTTACAAAAAAGATTTCTTTAAAGTAGGTAAGGGCCTTGTCAACCGTGGGGAAGGAGATTAGGAGGGACCAGTCAGAAAGGGCAAGGTTACTCAGGAGAGGTTCAAGGTCGAGAGACTTGAAAGTGCATAGTTGCACGGTTTTCTGTGGAGATTTAGTTCTGTGGACTTTCCTAACTACGAATATTGGGTTGTGATCACTGAGGGTGTCAGGGAGGATGCTAGAGGTGGGAGGTAAGGAGCCAGTCAAGTAGGGAGTGTTGTTGTGACTTGTGGTTATGACGGGTGGGTTCCAAGATCAATTGGGAGAGGTTTAGGACTCCAATTTCATTTTTAGTTTTGGAAGTTTTAGGTGACAACCAATTTATATTGAAGTCGCCTAGGATGAATAGTTCCCCTGAGCTAGCAAGGGCAGTGATGGAAGTTAGGAGTTCTAGGGTGACCGATGGCTGTACATTTGGGAGGCAGTATATGCCGGCTATGAAGATAGGGAGAGTGAAGGGCAGGGTCACATGGATAGCTAGGGCATCATGGGTCTCAGGATTGGAGGATGAGTAGGCAATGGAAATTTGGATGGACGCAAGGACATATATGGCCACCCCATCTCCACTGCTAGCACAGAATGGAAACCAAGTGGTCAGGGATAGAGATCTTTAGCCAGATTTCAGAGATGATTGGAAAGTCTGGATTGAGAGTGCTTGCCATGGTCTGGAGGTGGTCTATGTTTTGCAACAAGCTATGGATGTTAAGATGTAGGAGCTTTAAAACCTTTGGGAGGGCTGAGAGAGGAGAGCTGGGGGTGATAGTAGAAGACGATGCACCAGAGGAGCATGGGGCATTCGGGCCAGGGTTTGGGTGGATATCACTGGTGGAGAGCAAGCGGTGAGTGAGTATGAGGAAGTGGCACTTAGGGGATTTGGAAGGGGCTGGCAAGGAAATTAGGAGTTTGGAGGAGAAGGGAGTGGATGAGTGTGGGAGCAGGAGATGGAGAATCACGGTGAGCATGGACACCATTATCAAAACCATATGAGTAATAGTGGTAGAGTGGGACCATAGTTCAAATGTGGGGAGTAATAGCAAGAATGTGAGTAGGGGGTTGGAGATGATAACTGATAGGGGTGGGAAAGTGATTAGGTATTGGCGAGTATTGAGCAAGTGGAGGTGGTAGAGAGAAGGATATGAGCAGAACCAGGGGGAGAGAGAAGATTAGGGGATACATTGTTCAGTAAGGCAGAGAACATAGTGATCAATTGAATTAGGAGGAGGAAGGTTTTGGAGCAGGTCCACTGTAGTTTTTAATCTACATACTGTAGTTCTGATTTGATAACATCTTGGCTGATTGCTATAGCTTGAAGCATAGCCCTGATATCTTCCATTTCCGATTGGTTTGGAGAGCTGCTCATGGCACTGTGCCCTTTCCAACCAATGATTTCCAATGGTCCAGTTGTATTTAAAATCCCAGGCATCCTGCTGGACATTTATTATTGTAACTTCACTCCAGAACGTTATTTTTTAATGCAGGTTGCAGATTGTGTCCAAAATTGGTTCCAGAACCATTCTATGTACTTTCTGATGGATGAACATGGCTTCAGTCAGATCAGTATAGGTATATATTGCTGTCAATGGTGACCCAACTAGCACTATGTGACCATCTTGTTTCACGGCTGGCGCGTGACCCCCTACTGTCCAGACTAGTGACTCCTCAATCTCTGTAAACTGCTACCCTAAGATTACAACATGAGGGACACCAGGGCATTGAGAAATGCCACAGGAGAGTAAAGCAGACTGTATGGTGGCCAGAGCTTGGTGCACAACTAACAAAAAGTGATCAACAAATGTGAATTCTGTACCAAACTCCACAGTAACCCAGTGGAGCCATTGGTTCTGAATGTGTTTCCAGACAGAACATGGCAAAAAGTTGCTACAACTCTCTTTTACCTCAAAAGTCAAAACTTCCTTGCATCTGTAGACTGATATTTGAGGTACCTTGACGTTATTTACTTGAACCTCACAACAGCAAGTCATATCATTGGACACCTGTAAACTATTTTTGCTTGTCATTGAGTGCCCGAGACTATCATCTCAAAAAATGGTCGCAGTTCAGTAGTTTGAATTTTCACAGCTTCACTAAAAACTATTGATTTTTGCATCTTGCAAGCAGTCCAGGACATCCGAATGGCAACAGAGAAGCCAAAAGAGCAGTCCAGACAGTAAAGAAACCTCAAGAAAACTGAGGACCCATTCCAAGCTTTACTTGCTTATCAAGCTATAGCAATTGTGAATGGATACAGTCCAGCAGAACTACCGGTGACTCAAAAACTGAAAGCATCAGTAGCTATTCTACCATCTCTTTTGGTTCCAGGGCTTCTGTTAATAATTATATTTTACTAGTTTGCATAAAAGACATACAATGACATTATACAATTTTATCCTGGAAACAGCATAAAAACAGTTCTACATGGAATTACATTCTTCCAAAATAAACAGTATGTGAGTATCTCCAGGAATATTGCTGAAACTAGAGGGCTGTACTAAAATTTTCCAGTAAAAAAAAAAAGAGTTCCACAATAAATCTACAATCTGTGGAACTGTAGCCCCAGAGCCTGTGGTATTTAATCATAGTGAGTATCCTAAAAGAGCCTTTCAAATTGCCACACCCTAAATATGACTAATGGGTACCACATTAATAGCTAAAAAAACAATTATCCTGTGTGTAGAGAATCCCATCCTCACCACGCTGAAGAGGATGCAAGTAAAATGAAACACTGAGCCGCATCGTTAAGTGCTAAAGGCTATCCCAATGGGATTAGCATAATACAGTTAACCCCCCCCCATAACATATTATGACCTTAATAAAATGGCCCTTAGTATTTTATCCTAAAGAGAAAAACATTTTAATGATATCAAACACTATAAACTTTAGGAAACATTAGGGAACAGGCACACCAGGTAGTGTTGAGCTATAAAACCTGCATGGATTCCCTTACAGACAGAAAGGTTATGAAAGTCTCTTCTCGAACACTTCAAGTATGAGTCTCTGATTCTTCCTCATCTCTTTGTTCGGGCTATCATTTTTGAAAGACTTCTAGTTTGGCAGCCCATTTTCCTGCATCCAATGCATCTGTGAAAATATAAACATGATCTTCGTGCACTAGGTGCAGCCTGGCCGGGAATAGTATGGCGTGGGAGACATTCAGCTCCCATAGTTTCACTTTCACACCATTGAAATGTTTCCTACGCTGTTGGGTCATGTAGGAGACATCAGGAAACAAATGGATCGTATGTCCCTCAATACTGAGAGGCCCAGACCTTTTCGCTATGTTAAGAATTTGGTCTCTGGTGCCCATGCTGTCCGTGACTACCATTAATGTTTGGGGCATCCCCTCTGCTGTTTAATAGTGGGACCATATTCTATACACCTTCACTATTCACCATTCTGAATGGTCAGCCTGACCCTCTGCTTGTTCCAACAGCCAATCCTTAATGAAAAGTCTGGGGTTATGACTTTCTATACCTTCCGGGAGGCCAATCATGTGTATATTTGTGCTGCAAATTTGGTTTTCTAATAGTTCCAGTCTATTGTTGGTGTATTGAGCCTCCCTTTCCCAGTCCAATGTATCTGCCTTGCACTTGTTAGCATAGCTTTGAAGCTCTGCCACCTCGCCTTTGAGCTGCTCTGTGGTCGTTTCCATTAAAGTTAGTCTGTCAGGTATATCATCCAATTTAGTGTTTAATACAGGATACAGAGGGCAGAAGGTCTTGCATCTTTGTGACTGTAAAGTTTCTTCTGCACCATCACCATCAGTTGGTCACATCAGGGTTGATTTTGTGGCAGGCCCAGCCATCACCAACTTTTTCTGTTCCTGCTGACCGTTTTTAGCCTGAGTTGCTTTTTTATGGATTACCCATGGTAAGGAGAAAAGCTTCCGCTGTTGATCAAGACCACTTTTGATAGTCAAAGTATTTGGAAACTTCCAAAAATATAATATATTTATAGTGCTGATGTAGAACCATGTAATCTTGCATCCACACTGCTGGGGCTCCACAGCGCCCCCTCTAGGGTTGCCATCTGTCAGATTTTTTACCTGGTGATCAGGTTTTCAGGGTCCCTATTGGGTAATCCAGTTTTGCTCAGTGCTGGTCAGATTTTTAAGCCATTTTGAGTGCACACATATATTTGAAACAGATTTTGTCATATCATTCATTGTTTCAGCTGCATGTCCAGGTTACAAACAAATTTTGTTGTCAGTATATCCCTTTGTTTGTGAAAGCAGTCAACCTGGGAGGTGTAAAGTATGAGCATTAGCACCATTAGCACTTACTTAATCTCACCTTTTCCACTGCATCTTAAACTGACATAGCAGAAAAGCTACCCCACCTTTTGTAACAGTAACAGAGCCAGTTGTCTCCCACTTTCATTTGTTGGTAAACATTTTCATCTGTAACAGAATTTAGGCATTTTTAAATGTTTTAAATTATTTTTTTTCCTCAAGAAAAAGGTATGGGCACTTCTTTGGCTTTGAAATAGTACTGTGGACATGAAAAGGAAATGAAGCCAGAAAAAGATATAAAGTACACATTATAGGAATACATTTTTTTACTATGTGTTATTATGTACTATGTATACTATTTACAGTATTTCTCTTGCCTCTCCCCCCAATCATATCTGTAAATGAGATTTATTTTATCTCTGTATGATTATCTGGTAAACCAATGTCAATATATACATAAATAAATAAATAACTAGGAAGAACCTAGGAAAGTAACTTTAACAGGTACAGTACAGTATCTTAACATTTTTGTTGAACTGCTCTAAATGTTGTCTTTTACTGATATATAAAATACCTTTGGAGGAGGAGCAATGCACAATGAATCATGAAAAGGGGTGGGGCTAGGGGCAGAGCTTAGGATCCGGTTTTTTGCCTCATTCATAGGCCCTCCCCCCACCCCCAGGACTTCTGGACCAAGGGACCATGGTCATGAGCAGACTTCAATTTCCAAATGCAAGTAAGCATTCAGTTCAAGACACAGAGCTTGTACTTTGCCTTATCTCCAGCCTGGAGAACTAGTCAGGATTCTGGACATAATTATTTCAGCACAGGTCACACAGCAGCTGCCACCCTGTTCTTATCTTCTGCAGAGTCCACAGGAACTGTTGAGGGGCAACATGTGTCACTTCATCTTCACTCCAGAGAGGGCAGAAGGATAAGCATCAGAAGATGATGGGCAGACACCACCTTTGGGAGATCCACCAGATGATCTGCCAGAAGAGGTACAAATGGCACTTCCAGCAAGCCCAGTGCCATCACTGTGACCACAGCAAAGATCACCAAAAATAGACAAGTCATGGAACCAGCAGTTGTGAGACACAGTGTTGTGATCAGCTCAGGATGCATCTCGGTACAACCATAAAGACTGAACTTATAAATAAAAAGGACTGAATTTTTTTATATAATTTCAAGGAAAGTGACCTGGAGACAGAATAATCCTCCCATTTTACCAGACATGACCAGACAGACTACCCTGACCTTCTTTGATAGCCAATGTTATCAATTAACAGACAGGTTAAAGTAGTTTAAAAACCACTTTAAAAGTTAAAAATATAATGGTATGCTAGAGAAGCATGTTACATATGTAACATGATTAAACGCATGACAGTACTGTATATCTATTAGGGCTGCATGAATACCTGTTTCCAAATATTCAGCCAAATATTTGGTGTTGGGTAGCCAGATATTCAGGTATTCAGTATTTGGATATTCAAGAACTGTCTCTGCTTTAAAAAAAAACTTCAAAAACACCCTTCCCCCACCCTTGCTTATGTTATTCTCACCCCCAGGCATGAAAAAGTTCCATCCATCCCCCACCCATTATCTGCTCTCTGATCCCCTCCCCCCCAGCACCCACACCATATGTAAAACATAATTGTTCATCCCTTGGTACACAACTGGCACCACCCACCCACTGGGGAAAGTACCAGCTGATTATGATCAACTGACTTTACTATACAGAACGTGCCTACATTCATTTATTAGAAGGTGTCCAGATATGGAGGAGGACTGGTTGCATCGGTCACCTTTTTGGAGCACTACTTTTGTGCTGGGTGGGAGAAGGGTAGGATAAGGTTGCTGCCAGAGTGGCAGGATAGGGGAGTTTTAGAGTATATTTCTGTATAGCAAGTGCTTTTTGTTGAACAACGTGGTGGCCAGCCATGGAGTTGGGCAGATTGTGCCGGTAGTCCACCATGGGATGAAAAATTACATTTTACATATTGTAAGGGTGCTGGGGGGAGGGAGACTGAGTGCAGGCTATGGGTGAGGTAATTGCATAAATGTTTCATGGCTAGGTGGGAGAGTAAGATAAGCCAATGTGGGAGAAGGATAGTTTTATTATTATTATTCAATTGGTAATGAATAGTAGGTCCTGAATACTATTAATTTCCTTTTCAGGAAGGGCTCCTGAATATTTGGGAGCCCCGCCATTTGTGGTATTCAGGAAATCCTATTCGATCCCTGCACACCCCTACTATCTATTCAGAAAGGGGAGATGTGGTGACAGGTAGCGCTGTAAGCTTGCCAGCCCATCTAGAGAACCAAGAGAAACTTCCTATAATAAAGGTAGTTGCCATCTTACTTTCAATCTGTATGTATCATGTACCTTTAGCAGAACACACAACAAGAGTATCAAGTGAAGTCCTCCAGTGCTGCATTTCCTGATTGACAGCTCAGACATACCAATCAGAATCCTGGATTCCCCAGTAAACAGCAGAGGCTGCTCCAGAACATGGTTAGTTTGCTTCAGTCTTTGTCAGGGACAGCTTTGAGGCAGAGTTCCTGCCCAAACTATCAGTGTGGAGACATGTCTGGGGCTTCTGCAGGGAGGGATAAGGAGGCACTTTACTGAGCCTGAACAGCTGCTGTCAGAAGACTGATGTGTGCACTTGGAGAGACTTTGCTGCAGCATCAATCCTGTGACAGAGAGCTGCTCTGTGTCTAGGGAGACACCCAGCCAGCACCACTGCCTGGAGCTGGTTGTCGCAGCACGCTAGGGACCGGATTCCTGGATGAGATGTGTTGATCTGACATGGTCAGGCTCTGCAGGCTGAAGCTGCACCCTGTGTGTTCAGCGGGAGAGATAGTCTGCTACATGTGGAGATGAGGAATAGCCTGATGGAACCTGCAGAAAGCTGTTTTTCATGTCTCCACAGAAGCTTGCCACCAAAACAGGAGCTAAACCAGCCAGAGGAGGGACTCTCTGTTGTTACTACACCCTGCACACTGAGGAAGATCTCACAGGACTGGAGGAACCATGAGCAATTCAATGCTTGCCCCTGCATTACTAAGTTGTTAGTTAATTTTTTGGGGGGAAGGCAGTTAATGGACTAGGCCATCCAGCCAGGAATACGAAAATACCCAATTGTAGTTTCAAATTTAGGTTTGTTGTAAATATTCTTGTTTAACTTTTAACTGCACTAACACTGGCCAACCACGTGTAACATCACAAGTTTACACTGTTTCAATGACTGGGTACCCAGTGATGCACTAGGGAACTTCCTACATGCTATGGGTTATTAAGTATTGGTACCAGTGGGGCATTGATAGTGCCCAACAGTACAGCTGGGCTGGGGTATTGTGTGTGGTATGGTGGTGGGATGCATTATATTTATTTGACTGTGTCTAAAAGGACATTGGCAGTACATCCAGGTTTTACTTACTGCCTTATTATGTCCCCCTGCTTAACTCTTTTTCATTCCCCTGGAACCTGTTTCTGCTAGCCTCTAATAAAGCCCATGTTATTTGTAAGTGTTTACTATCTGGGGGAGTATTATTAGTAGAGTGTTAATGATTGCATTTTTTGGGAAACTGTTCTTGCATTGTGCAGGTTCAAGATTGGGGCGATCCTGTGTTAATGTGGGGAGGTACTACATCCCGGTTCTACGACACCAGTTTGACAAAAACAACACCAACGGCACTTACAGTGACATGAACTCCTCTAAAACAACTACACCACTGACACAGTTCCCCAACAACAGCAACCATGAAAGTCCCCCACACCTTCCGATATTAATATAACAAACTCCACGGTGCACATACCATGCAGTACCAGTAAGCAGACAAGGGCGATTCTTCAGTGATCTTTATTAGTGTGACATGTGAACAGCCAGCAGGATAGTACTGTACTATTCCTACCCCACCACCACAACCACCCACCTAGTGCAGTGCATACATTTCAGAATCAGGTACTATACCCAGAACCTCCAGCATGGCCATTACACCTGCAGCTTTTTGTTCAGGGTAATACCCATCAAATAGTCCCTCAAGATCCATACCTCATACTGTTCAACTATGTCCATGAGTCTCTCACAACTGTCCCGTCACTTTTTCCTGGACCTGCCAACCTCTGTTCCTCAAAGCAGCTGCTGCATCTTCATGTCAGTAAGCCACTGCTGACCCCAAGACACACTAGCAGGTTTTTACCCCAAGCGCTTCTCACAAACTCCAATGACATGGTAAACTGACCCGCACACCATGAAATATTCTGCACCCCTTCTCACTGCCACTCCAACTTAGCAGCAACCAATGTAAATTACCTGTGGCAGTAGCATGTAGAGTCACCATACAACACCTGCCGACATGGCACAGCTCAATATGAAACACCTGCCACCGTACAACACACCTCGGTAACAGGCACTTCACTTCCATGGTTTCGCTCTCTTTGATTTGCTGTTGGGGCTTCACTGTAACAACGGCATAGAAACATAGAAACATAGAATTTGACGGCAGATAAGGACTGCTTGGCCCATCCAGTCTGCCAATTTCCCTACCTAATGGATAAGCTGCAGATCCTAGTTAACCAGCAGCCTACTTCTTCCTACCCCCACCCCTTAGAATTGCCTTATGACTGTCCCATGCATGCTTGACCCTGCATTTCAGGGGTGGTACTGTATTTGACATTAGGCCCACTTAAATCTTTCTCTAGGTCAGGGGCATAGCATCAGTGGCTCCAAATGTTACATATGCAACACCAGCTTTGCTTCTGTTGTCTTTGTGCACTGTCAACTGCAGCCTGCTTTTTCAGTTGCTCTTATGTTCACCAGCCACAGTGTTTTGCTCCAAATCCTACAGGCAGTGCGACACTTTAAGCAGAAGACAGAAGCAAGGCTGTCAGTTGCAACTTACAACATGTAAAGGATTGGCAAGCAGACATGCACATCTCCTCATCTCCTGTGCATCATTCAGTCAGTCAGTTTGCAGATTTGCCACCAAGGGATTTGCTGCTGGTGATTATTTGATGCCTGCTTCATGTGAATCATTAAGGGTATGTCAAGCGCAACCCTGGCTAATTTACAGAGATTTAATCACATTCCTAATATGTTTGTCTTACATTTTATAGTAGTGCTACTGGAGTGTTGTCAACATCAGAATAAAAAAATATATAGTGCCCCCCCAAAAAAATATTTTGCCCAAAGGGGTCTGCAAATCACTTAAAGTCATTCCATTTTCTTCCTCACTCTCTTTCTTCATTCCATAATTTTAAAAGGGGGTTCCTAGCCTCATCATTCAGCCAAACCATGACTAGCCTGACCCCCAACAATAAGGTGACCCCCTCATAAGTCAGGTCCCTACTCTTTCAATTTTAGCATGCCAATATGAGCTGTGATACCACTTCTTTCTCTGATTGCCTTATGTGGAAATGATTGGATTCCTGCTGGTGGACTTCTAAAGAAATTATCCACTATGTCCTTGCCTCTGATATTCTCATATAGCAGTAGTATGGAGGAGGCGAACATCCATGCTGTAGCCACAACCAGGAGCAGAGACATCCAGGACACCTTGCAGGGGGCATGCCTCAGACATATAGTGCTGGAACCCACCCATGAGGGAGCAATATTGGACCTGGTTCTCACCAATGGGGACAGAATATCAGATGTGTCAGTGGGAAGCCACCTAGGGTCCAGTGATCACCATACAATGTGGTTCAAGATGAAAACAGCAGAGGAGTAAAACCATACAAAAGCAAAGGTCCTGGATTTCAGATGGGCCGACTTTGCAAAAATGGGGGAATGTCTCAAGAAAGCCCTGGCAGAGGAGGAGGAAGGGGGGAGTGTAGAGGAACAGTGGGGGAATCCTAAAGGAGCCATAGCAGAGGCAACAAGCCTTAGTGTTAAGTAAGCAAGCAAAGCAAAAGGAAAGAAAAAAAAAACACTATGGTTTTCAAAGGCAATAGCAGGGAAGGTAAGAGTGATAAGGCTGGCCTTCAGGAGGTACAAGGAAACACAGAGGGAGGTAGATAGGGAACTGTATCTGGAAAAGCAGAGGGAGGTGGGGGAAAGCAGTCAGGAATACAAATGTGCAAACAAAGGAAAAAATAGCCCAAGCAATAAAGGAAGGAGACAAGACCTTTTTCAGGTACTGTATGTTAATGAAAGGAAAAAGACCGGGGGGGGGGGGTGGATTGTGAGGCTAATAAGAGAAGCAGGGGAGTGTGCAGAGGGGGACCTAGAAAAGGCAGTAATCCTGAATGAATACTTTTGCTCAGTATTCACAGGAGAAGGGGAGGGACCACAGTTAGGTGGTAGAAGCACGCATGTAAGGGAGGTGGACACCAGTCCATTCATGGAGGAGAGAGTCTTAAAGAAACTCACAAAACTGAAAGTGGACAAGGCAATGAGGCTGGATGGGATACCTCCCAGAATATTAAAAGAACTCAGAGAGGTGCTGGCAGCACCACTGACAGCCCTATTTAAACAATTGCTGGAGATGGGAGTGGTTCTGGAGGACTGGAGGTGCGCGAATGTGGTCCCCCTCCACAAAAGTAGGAGCAGGGAGGAGGCTAGAAATTACAGGCCAGTCAGTCTGACCTTGGTGGTGGGGAAAATATGGAGAATACTGGATGGGCAACCATGCTGATCCACTCTGTTCTGCCACAGAGGGGTTCTGATTCCCTGTGACCTCAAGAGCGAAGCTCGAGAGGTCCATGGGAATTAAAACCCTGAGGTGGCAAACACACTGGTTCGGCATAGAGTTGCCCATCCAGTATTTTTTATAGTGTATGGTGCCTCCATAAGTAATTTGAAAGCAGTTTGAAGCACTTTTTTTAATTTTTTACATATTAAAAGAAATGATCCCAGACCCTTCTTATTCCCGGAGTTAGGGAAGGTTGCCAGGGTGAGCTGTGTGGTTGCTAGGTAACAGACATACCCAGGTTAGTGGCACAAACTTCTATTGGTTGTTGAGTGTGAATGGACGGGATTTTCAAGAAAAAAAAACATGGCAGCTACATTTGTTGCTTAGTGAGAGGACCCGACTGCTATTTAGTGAGTTATGTGAGTTATTTTTAAATATCTGGTTGATCCTACATTTATTGTTAAACATAAGAAACATATCCAGGGGAGGAATACATGATGGGGGGGAGGTACTGATGACCACCAAACTGGAAAGGGACCTGAGGGTAATCATAACTGATGATCTAAAGGTGACCAAGCAATGTGAGAAGGCTATGAGGAGAGCCAGTGGGATGCTGGGGTGTACAGGGAGAGGTGTCACCAACAGAAAACAGGAGGTGGTGATGCCATTGTACAAATCATTGGTGAGGCCTCATCTGGAGTACTGTGTTCAGTTCTGGAGGCTGTATCTCCAAAAGGACATAGAAAGAGTAGAGGCAGTTCAAAGAAGGGCAACAAAAAATGGTGCAAAGACTGCACCAGAAATCATATGAAGAGAGACTGAAAGACCTCAGTATGTATTCCCTGGAGGAAAGGAGGGAGAGGGGAGATATGATAGCGACTTTCAAGTACCTCAAGGGTATAAATAAAGTACAAGAGGGCAGTATCTTTCAGAAAAGAAGATGTGAAGAATAAGGGCTCATCATGTGAGGCTGGG
The DNA here is from genome assembly GCA_016271365.2 of Neoceratodus forsteri. Classification (NCBI taxonomy): domain Eukaryota; kingdom Metazoa; phylum Chordata; order Ceratodontiformes; family Ceratodontidae; genus Neoceratodus; species Neoceratodus forsteri. The sequence continues at coordinate 871,206,994 of CM028130.1, forward strand.
GGTATACTCAGATACAACAAAAGGAAGTATTTTTTCATGGAAAGGATGATGGATCCATAGAACAACCTCTCTATGGAGGTTGTGGGGGCAAAAATGGTAGGTGAATTCTAGAATGCATGCGATAGACAGAAGGCAACTGTAGTGATAGGAAAGACAGGGTAAGCCGCAGATCACTTAGGGTCTGGGGTATATGCAGTAGGTAGGGAAATGGGCAGACTATGTGGGCCAAGCAGTCATTATCTGCTGTCAAATTCTATATTTCTATGCTTCTGTGAGCCACAAAAATAGATGATTTGATACCTTTTATTGGATCAACAGAGTTGCTAAAAAAGAAAACAACTGTCATTGATTTTCTGATGAAGGACTCTGTGTAGTCCGAAAGCTCAAAGCAATTTAAAGCACCTGTTTTCTTATTTAACAACTCTGTTGGCCCAATAAAAGGTATCAAATCATCTATTTTTGTGGATCTTGTGTTACAAGGACCAATATGGCAACAACATTTCTATGTTTCTGTGAGTAATCTTATAACCAAAATGAGTCTTTAGTAAGCCTTTTATTTTCACAATATTATACAATGTGGTGTAGTTCCCTACAATACCTCTCTTACTATTTGCAGTTTATGGAGTCAATGTTTTAATATTTATCATTTTCTTTCCATATATATGTATATATGTAGTCTTTTACTTCATATATTGTTAATTAGAGAATTTTGATTCTGCTTTTGTGAAATAAGGTGATGCCTGTTTAAGTGTCTGCTTTTTAAGAGACTATCCACAGGGGTAGGTATCCCTAAGTGAATGCCACCAAGATGTGCAAAACATTGGATCACTGAACAGCTGGCTCTGATTGCATGCTGTTTTGTATGTATGGTGTTTTACACCAAGAGAATACACTTTTGCATTTATCCTGGCTATGAGTTGCCTTATTGAGGACTGAGGGTGACAGATGCCCAGCCTAAAGGAAACTATTACTGAAGCTGTAAATCACTTTTACGGCTGCATGAGCGGAGCCCTGCAGATGTTTTGTGAGTTCTAGGAGAGGGAGAAAGGGGACTGTGGCAGCACATGACCAGATTTCTCAGTTATGTGCTTCCACAGTGCTGCAGCAAGCTTCCAGTAATCTGCCATCAGTGTGCCCCTTCCCCTCCGTGGCCGCACAACCCCCCCACAATGGTGGCACTATTTTCTTCTGCCCATCACTTTCACAGTTGAGAGCAGAATAAAATAGTCTGCTGTGCCCAAGATGGCCACTACGAGCTTAGTGCGCATGCGTGAGAATAGCGCATGTACACCTCTGTCACAGCAGCAATCTTGGGTACAGCAAGCTCATTCTTGTGCATATGCAGTGATTATTGGTCACTGTGCATGCGGGACAATCACACAAGGACATCATCTGCTGTGGCGGGAGCTCAGAGTACTGTTTGACTCAGGCTTACCTCTCTGCAGCAGCCATGGTGGCTCTGACCAGAGTTTTTCTTGTAGATGCTGCTTTTTAAAGACTGGTTTCAGTTTTGTCATGGTTTCATCTTTACTAGAAAATGAGTAAGTTTCATTACTCTTTTTGATTTGCACAGTGGTGATAAGAACCATTTTAGTATGATCTAGTCTGTGTCCCTTTCAACCACAGAATTCTATAGTAGAACATGGATGTATTGTGACAACAATGTATAGCAAGAGCTTAACAAGGGCACCAACAAAATCATACAGCTGTAAAATGGTACTTACTGCTAGTGGGTATGTCAGAAACAACTGTGAGTTTAGTAACTCACCAGTAAAGATGGACCAATAACAGAATGCAAACCAGTATTAAAAAAACAGCTTCTTGTACAGAAAATAAAAACTTGCAAGTTAAAGGCAGTTCCCCTTAAATGCCTTCAGTGGTCTATTCGGCTACTGTAGGATGCAGTAGTCACAGTTAGCACAAACTTGTGCACAGCAACTGTCTGGGGCTGAAAATGATTAGAGGACAGTGAGGCTGACAGTTTGGCCCAGTATATGGTCACAGATTTCATTTGTGAATCTCAGAAACATTAGGCCTTTGAGAGATTTACTGAGGAGAAAAATAGACCACCGCAGGCCCTGATGATGTGGCCTTGATGCCATGAACTGTTGGTGTATTTCCAATGTGTCTTGGTAATAAATTTCATCATATTGAAAATGCACTTTGGGCATTGAGACTCCCTTACTTCTGTGAAACATAGTTTCATTATGAGTCCCTGAGGCAGATTTCACACCTAGATTTATTTGGCCACTTTTTAAGACCCAGGCATTCAGTACCACAACCCCTCACATAGTTCTCCTAAAAGTGCTGATCTACAAAAGGCTGAGGAAGTGTTGTACACCCACATAGGGGTGTGTAGTGTGACTGCGGGTGCACAGGGGTCCAGTTTCACACATTCAGAGACCTCAATACATCCATAACTACCAGTAGGCCCCTTCAGAGGCTGGCCCCAATCTGACTCATGCAACTAGGTACAAGGACAGGGACACACATCCCCGTGATTTATATCTGACTGCCCATGCCAAGGACCAAGCGTGGAGGGGAGGTTGTATTACATAAGGGGATATGACCCTGTAGTTAAGGCCACCAACCCCCCAAGTAAGTCCCCCTGACCTTCCCCAGACATTCCCGAGGCAAAATTAGCCCCATCTGCAGTTGCCCACAGCCCTCTGAGCTGGCATGGAGGACTGGGGACATTGTGCTGCATATTTGTGCTTTAAAAAGCACACTTTCTTTCCCTTTGAGGAACATGGCAGTCCTTAAAGGACTGACATAGCCCACACGCCCTTGCTCCACGCAGATCCGGCAATCCACTCATGTGCCAGAGTAGGCATATAATTGAATGCCTGGTCTTGGGCACACCCTGCCCTAACACTCCCACCCTAGCCCTTCCATGTAACTTTCTATGCACATAATGGAGAGCACATAACATGAATATTGCCACTTGTGCAGCATGCCACAGGTGTGGAGTAACACGCTCAGATACATGCCTTAGGTGCATATCTGGGGCACATTTGTGGATCAGGCCCTAAGTTCCCAAATCGTATATCATTATGTGAGGGCCACAATTAGAGTCCTACCTAGACTTTAGCAAGGCATTTGACACAGTCCCACACAAAAGATTAATATACAAGTTAGCCAGCCTGGGAGTGGGTCCCAAGATGACAGCCTGGGTAAAGAATTGGCTGGAGAATAGGACACAGAGAGTAATAGTAAATGGAGTCCACTCAGAAGAAAGGAGGGTTACTAGTGGGGTACTGCAGGGTTCAGTATTAGGACCGGTCTCTTCTTAATGTCTTTATAAGCGACATTGGAAGGACTGGAAGGAAAAGTATGTCTCTTGCAGATGACACTAAGATCTGCAACAGAGTTGATGCACAGGGTGGGGTGGAAAGGATGAGAAGGGACTGGCAAGGTTAGAGGAATGGTAAAATGTATGGCAGCTTAGATTCAATGCTAAGAAGTGCAGATAATGCACCTGGGAAACAAAAACCAGGGAAGAGTACACAATGGGGTGAGATACTAACAACAACAAAATGGAAAGGGACCTGGGGGTAGTCATATCAGATGACCTAAAGGTGGGCAAGCAATGTGAGAGGGCAGCAAGGAGGGCTGGGGGTTACTGGATGCATAGGGAGAGGCATCACCAGTAGAAAACAGCAAATTATTATCCCTCTGTACAAACAGCTGGTGAGACCCCATCTGGAGTACGTGTGCAGTTCTGGAGACCCAATCTCCAAAAGACATAGACAGGATGGAAGCTGTCCAGAGGAGGGCAACTAAAATGGTGCAGGGTCTGCACCGGAAGACATATGAAGAGAGACTTAAGGAGCTTAATATGTATAGCCTCGAGGAAAGGAGGGTGAGGGGGGACATGATAGAAACTTTCAAGTACCTCAAGGGAATCAACAAAGTCCAAGAGGGTAGCATCTTTAAAGAAGAGGTGTGCAAGAACAAGAGGGCACAATTTGAAGATGGGGGGGGCGGCTCAGAGGTAATTTAAGGAAGTATTTTTTCACAGAGAGGGTTGTGGATGCATGGAACGGCCTTCCGGAGGAGGTTGTGGAGTCAAAATCAGTGGTGGAATTCAAGCATGCATGGGACAGTCATAAGGCAATTCTGGGGGGTGGGGGTAAGAAGAAGTAGGCTGCTGGTTAACTAGGATCTGCAGCTTATCCAGTAGGTAGGGAAATGGGCAGACTGGGTGGGCCAAGCGGTCCTTATCTGCCGTCAAATTCTATGTTTCTATGTTTCTACGTAGGGTGCTGTAATTAGAGCAATGGGGAAAAGGCTATGAGTGACAGGGACATGCTGGATTTTGCAGTGCCCTGCACTCACAACCGTTTTTGATGCCGATACTGTTCTTCTCCAGTCCACTCACACCTGGACCCGGAGGAGGTTATATATTAAGTGTCGGGGGGTTTGGGGGGCAAAGCCCTGTGCAAAAACCAACTGTTCTCCCCTGCTCTTTCTTGTTGCCCTACATGGATTGCAGTGGAATGTATGGGCGCGGTAGTTGCGGGTGAGATGTTTCTGGAGAGCTAATTTACAGTGACCAGATTCATGTTGCCGTGACATGGGTGAACCTTCCCAGACACCTATGTAGAGTCCTATAACACCTCTATCCTTAATTTATGCAGTATATCTCTTCTACTGATCTATTTTTCTAACAAATGAAAGGCTTTGCCTGTGGTTCAATGGGCTGAACAACCAGTCTGCCTGAGCTATTTAAACATCATTTTCTCTGCTTTTCTCTAAGTATTTTTTCTTTGCAGTCAGAGGCTTTGCTAGACTCCTCTCTCCTCTAGTGTTTTTTGAGTTTCCATTTGGTTTGTGCTGCCTTTCTGCCGGTTTGTGTTTCTTCTGCTTTTTTTGGTCTGTATTTTGCTTTTGCCTCCGGCTGTTGCTTGTGCTTTTCTGTTATCCGTGTCTGCTCCTCTTCTTGTGCGCTTGTGTTTCTTTGATTTTACTCTTTTTTTTGGGTGGGGGCTTTCTAGTTTTCCTAGCATCCTTCTGCTCCCCTTTACTTGCATTGTGGAGACTTTCTAGTTTTCCTAGTGTTTTGCTGTCCCTTTTGCTTGCCTTGTACTGTTCAGGCGTCAATCCATAGATTCCCCACCAACTTTTAAACAGCACCACAGGAATTTTCTAGTGACAAATGTGTCCTGTAACTGCTAGCTTGTATCTGCTAGTTGGCATGTCACTGACAGATATTTTGGCATCTTAATGTTGCCTGGTTATATGGTGTCCTCTATTTCTTTATGGTGCTCTCTGTTTCTATGGTAATCCCAATTATGTGTTATTTCAAATGTATCCTAAGTGTATCTGTCAATGTATATAAGTGTTACCTGGCTAAGATATGAGATCTCAGTTTGTTACTTGGCTAAATTTAGTGGCCTTAATATTGTCTTGTTATCTCACTGTGTTGGGCTAATGTATATGGTTGTACTCATCCTAAGCTTTCTCTATATAACCTACAGTATGTGGAGCTCTTTCTCTGATTGTACTCCTGTTCAATGTCTTTGTTCCATATGCCACCCAGATAGCCCAGGTCGTACTTGAAAATGGTCCTCTGGACTAGTGTACCTACCTGGTCAACAAATAAATAAATACATTTGTTGTTATCATACTTTTAGCAATCCCTCATTTCAACTGCAATTGTTATCTGTGTGCTATTCAGCTCTCACTTTGTTTTCTTGCCTGCAGCAGTCTCCTTGTACACCCATCCTTAATTGTTTTCACCTGGCTCCTCAGTGCCTGGCTCCACTCAGCTGTTACAACTGCACAGCTACATTAGAGGCACTGCTCAGATACTTCAAAAGCAAGCTCATATGTAAATTATATGAATTTTAAAACTCTTAATTTCACAATCCCTAGTTCTGAGACAGTGTTTCAAATGTTTCTGTAAAGGTTTCTGCATTTGAAACAATAGGCATATAAGTGTTATGTATAAAGATTATGAATTCAAACTGTAATGATAAATTTATCTGCATGGTATCATGGGTGGGCTGCTTGTAGCACTGCTGCTATTCCCGTGGTGGGGGACTGTGGTGTCATAGCTGGGCATCATGGTTTCAGGTAGCCAAAGGAGCAAACTTTTCTGTAAGTTGCATGATAATGCACTATACTGGAAATTCAAATTTCCTAATTGTTGGCTAAATCTTTTCTCACTAATATTAGCTTGCCTGAAACTGAATCATAATACAGCCTTCATGGAGCAAATGTAATATGTAACTTTATGACTTTCAGCTTCGCTCCATAGAAGTTTAACTGCAGCAATTCTCTATAATTAGAGTATCTGAATGGCCTGTCTTTGCAAATGAAGCTCATGGGTTCTAAATCTAAATGTTTGCATATTTGTACTAACCTCCCTAGTTCTGGGATGGTATTCAAGGTTCTATGTAACAACTTGCTGCATTTCACAAATATTGAAACAGTACATATTTAAATATTATTGTAAAGCTTATGAATTCGAACTGTAACAAAAATTTTATTTCACTATAATTTGGCATTCCTTCATTAAACTGGCTGGTTTGCATTCCCTGGAGTTTACGGGAATTACTGTTTGCTCTCTTTCTCAGACCCACGTGGGGGGTCTGATTATTGCATAGACTAACCTACGTGGAGATTTTCTCTTTATTGTGCTTGATAAAAAGTGTGCATGACCTACATGAGGGTCCACAGTGCTTCATAGTTGAATTCACACTCTCCTAAATTGGAGACATGCCAACCATGACTATTAATTACCAAAACTCAGGGCCTACCCTGTGGCCGATGGTCTTGCTCTGCATCCACGAAGTCCACATCTTGAGCATGCAAAACTCAGGGCGTGGCCTTTCTCATCTGGCCCATAGTGGGAATGTCCTCGCTCCTGGAGGAGCTTTAGCTGTGCAGACATATCAGCAGCACCTATTGATGTAGAATTTAAGACTTCAGCTGTGAGAGGTGGGGCCCTTAAGCCCAAGCCTTTAGGTAGCCAAGTGGGTTCGGGAGTACCTTCTAATCTATTCTCCCTATGACTGCTTCTGGTTCACCTGGTCTGTTCTTAGATCAGTAGGCCAGCTGAATACCTCAGTGGTTGTCACTCTCCTCCTCCTCCCACCATGGGGGATGGTACTCCCATGTGGGAGTACCCTGTTATTGCAGAGTGTACTCTCAACCCTTCACAGCATACCTGTTAAAGGGACAGAGTGAGAACCTTCCTCCAAACTGGAATTTTTTCCACCCCCTCAATTGGCTTCTAAATTGCAGCAGCAGAGCCATCACTAATCAAATATCCCAAAGCTTTGAGGGAAGATGACCTCAGCCTTGGTTCCCCAGAGGTTTCCTCCTCAAAAGGGCTTTTTCTTCCCTTCCATGCCAAAGGTCATAATACCTAGTTGGGTTTTAATAGCATATTCCCTAAGTTGCTTAGGTAGGTTTCAGCTGTTAATGTAGATAGATGATGGCCCTCCTTTGCCATTCCCTCTCTCCTTAGGAAGCCATGCCCTCTTGCTATCTAATCGCTTTGACCTACGTGAAGGCTGCTGTGCATTACCATTGTCTTCTGCTGACTTACATCAAGGTCCTAAATACATGATACCTACTTGATCTACATGAAGGTCTTCAATACAAGATATTTACTCATTCACTTTCTGCAATGCTTCCTGCTCTGCACTCTTTTTGGGGCTTCTTCCTAAGGTACCTTTTGCCTAAGGGAATCCTTCCTGTGGCACCTCTTTTGGGGTGGAACCCTTCTCCAGGGTTCTTTGCCTTTGGCATCCCTACAGGGTGATATTCCCTGAGGAACAAGAAGCAAATGGCCAGAGAGATTTATTCAACAAGTTGCACAAGCACAGCATTACATGAAGCTGTGTAAGCACATTAAAATGAAAGGCTTTGCCTGTGGTTCAATGGGCTGAGCAACCAGCCATGCCCCCTGCCTGAGCTATTTAAATGTCCTTCTCTCTCCTGCTGTCAGAAGCATTTTTTCTTTGCCACACCATCCTCCCCTCGTCCTCCAGTGGCTCGCCTCTCTCCTTGGGGCTTCTTCCTAAGATACTTTTAGCCTAAGCGAATCCTTCCAGTGGCACCTCTAGGGGTAGAACCCTTCCCCAGGGTTCTTTGCCTTTGGCTTCCCTAAAGGGTGTTATTCCATGAGGAACGAGAAGCAAATGGCCACAACATATATTTAAAAAAGTCAAAGCTGTAAGATAACCACCACATCTGTACATAACTTGCTTGTATTTATTTATTTTTTGCCTTTGCCTGTTATCTGTCATTGCATTTGTAAATACCTTTTGGATTTTCCCTCCCTCTGTACCACTCCCCTATTGCACACACCAGGAAATTAGTCTTGGTTCAGTTAGCTTTCCTGGATAAAACTTGTGTAAAAAAATAAACCACTGTGCTGCTTGTAGTAATTTCCATAATACTGTACTTTAAAACCAAAGAAGATGCCAAGGTTGAAATGTGGTGTTAAATCAAATTCTTGCAATACTGTTGTTATCAGAATCAACATGATTGTGGAACAGAGTTTGGGGTCATACAAGCACAAAAGGGGCTTGTCACGGAGTGCCTCTGTAATGGATTGGGGGCCTCATGATTAGTGCTGGTTTTTTTGTTTTATTGTCCTTATGATAAGAAAAATCCTGGGGTAAACTCCCAAAAGCAAATAAATGAATGAAGAGTGATTGCAGTCATAATAGGTGTCTGTATACTATTCTTTTGTAGCATAATTGCAACAGTCCTAGTTTTTACTAGAAATGAAGCAGATGTGTTTATACACATTTGCAAATAGAAAGGCTGTAATGGAGAGCCTTTATGGTAGTGTGCCCAAATTTAACCATCATCCTGATGGTGAAGTGAATTATTATAAGGATATTATTAACGCTGTAGCTGGCTTTACCTAGAGAATAAAGTGAATGGAAGTCAGGAGCGTTTTCGGGCTGGGCTGCGCTTTGCAACGCCAGACTGGGTGAAGCAAGAGAAACGAGCGGCTGCTGTGTAGAAGTAATAAATATCAGCTGCCACTCTTGGATGTTTGTGTGATTACTAAAACTCTTTTATGAGTTAGAAAATGGGTTATACAATAATGAGAGGCGCATTGAACTTAACAAAATATGCATTTAATTTACTGTGTGCATTTGGTAGGGAGAGCTCTGGTACCAAGAGAATTGTGGTATCTTGGGCAGAGATTGATTTAAAATCTGGTAGTGTTCCCTGTGGTGAACTTTCGGCATAAAATATTGAAGGGTGTTTGGGGTTCACTTTGAATGTTTTGTTTTGTTTTGCCCTGCAGTGTTTCCATGAGCTTGTTGATGTTTTGCAGGCTTTGCAGTGGTATTATGAACCTGTTGGTTCCTTGTAAAATACTGCTGTTGAACATCGGTTTGTGTTTCCTGTACAATTAAAATATTATAGGGTGGGTGGCTATCTGAAGCCATTTGGTTGTGCTTCGCAGTCTTCCCTCTTATTGAATTTCCGGCTGACATTCCGGTTCATGAGGGTTTGTTAAAGAAAGCCCTCCATGATTGAAAATACTGCAGGGCATTGCTTTAAAATGCCTTAAAATGCTCTGTTGTGCACTGCTGTGCTTCCGTAGCCTTGCTTACACTTTACAGGCTTACGCTTTGTAGACTTTTGCGATAAATTGAGAACCTTTGGATTCTCGTCTTTGTCTTCTGAAATGCTTTTCTTTTTAAGAGCTGTGAAGGAAATGTTTTCTTTATTAAAGTGAGCCGGTGAGCTTTTACGGGACAGTGCGAATGCGAGCGCTGTTAATCTTTTTCCCACTCAAATTTGCGCACTGTTGCAAGGGTATTTAGCCCTTTAATTTACTCCAGCAGGATGGTTTCTGATTTAAGTAAAGTAAATGAAGTTCTACATACCCTCCTTAGTCGAGGTGAGGCGTTTTCCTGCTGCTTTGGGGTCTTTGGGGAGCCAGGATAATTTTTGCGGTTGGCGTTTTGGGAGTTCCTGGTGTCCAATCTTTGTGGCATACAGCACTACTTTGGGGGTCGGCCGGCCGCTCCCTGAATTACTTTATACTGTTGCTAAAGGGGTGGTTCTTTCTCATACCAGAGAGTGAAAACAAAAACTTCAAATTACTGTAATTCACTCTGCTGATAGCATGTAAGTTGCTAAAGTAATAAAAATGTGTTTATGTTATTTAAATTAAATAATGATGCAGTGTTTAAAGAAATTAAATTGAAAATGTTTCGGTGGGTGGAGTTAATGCATCACCTGACTGCTGAATGGTATAAAAGAATAGATAGCTCTTAGGGATTTCAGATGCGACAAGAAGAGAGATGAGAAAGGAGGGTCTGGAAAGTACTCAGGGGCGATGTAAAGTGCTATATAAATGTGTTCGTCAGATGATTGAAGTGATTTCCAAGGAGCTTGCTGATGGAAAATGTCCTGCTTCCGAAGTAAATGTGAAATTCCAAAATAAATTTTGAACTATATAAAAGATAATTATTGTGTTACGCTATCTGATTGCCCACATACACCTGCGCCCTACCACATATGGTGTCAGAAGTGGGATGCTGTGAAGCGGGTCTGACCAAAGACCAAGTGGGCAGTGCCATTTGTAGCACAGTGAGGTCAAGAGCTGGAGTTGTTGACTATTCTGACCTGAGAAACAGCGTTTTTTGTGTGCTGACTAAAGATGAAACCAGAGGCACCAAAGCTGATGGATGATGAAAGGGTCTGGTGTACTTATGGACTGGCACAGATGAAATTATTTCATTGGATGTTTTCCCATTGGATGGAAGTGGAAAACAGGTGGAAAATTGTTGAGCAAAGGTATCAGGAAATATTGAGATGCCTGGCAGTGTCTGGGGAAGTAACTAACCCTGAAGGGTCTACAAAGCTGAAGGAAGAGAGGCCTTGTACAGTTGGTGATGACCACCCTGTTTTACCTATGTTCGATGGACTATATTGGACAGAGGATGGAAAGCAAGCTACATACAAGTCCCCAGGTGAGACTATTTTGGACTTTGGGGTGAAGACAGAGAAGCATAGTGTAGCATGTTTGGAACTACCTGTTTTACCCCTATTTGATGGGATGTATTGGATAGAGGATGAAGGACAGCAGACTACATATAAGTCCCCAGGTGAGACTGTTTTGAACTATAGGATGAAACCATCTGCCAAACCTGAAGAGGCAATAATTGCTGAAGGGACTTATATTAAAACTAATGATGATAAATGTGATTTTTTGAAGGCTGACTGGGGATTATTACAGGAAGGGGATCCTGAAATTACCCAGCTGAGCAAATATGCTGTCCAGAATCATGGAATAACAAGGGATAAACCCTTATGGTGGTATGAGGTTAAGGGAGGTACCCTCTACCATGTAAAACCAAACCCTCGTACTAAACAGGTACAGGCAAGGGTGGTAGTACCTTATAAGTACAGAGAAGGGGTTTTAAATGACATTTGTAACAGAAGTAAGCAGTTAGAACATGGGAAACTTTTGGAACAACTTGTCCCCTACTACCACTGGCTGGGTATGTATCGTCAGGTGGCAATTTATGTGCGGGAGCGATGGGGATTTATCAAAAAGTATGAGAGAGGTGACATACAAAGGGATGACAGTCTTAATAAATGGTTACCATGGAGAAAGGGGAAGTTGTTAGGTAGTATGGGTAATAGATGGTAGTTGCCCAAGGGTTAATACCGGCTAGGATGGTGTGGGTTGTCCTTCCTTAGAAGGCAGGTATTATAACTATGGACGTTATTGGGGGAAAAGTAAAAAGGATGTTAAGGTGCGAGTTGCTTTCAGAGATTTTGAAATGCCCATGGTTGGGAAATCTGTCTGAGTAGCGACTAGACGGATAGAACATGGAGCATTAAAGTATGAATAACTGCACACACTACAACATAGTATGGGCACAATAGGATTGAATATTACTTTTCATGAAAGGTGACCATTTGGGGTAGTTGAAATAACAGTAGAAGAATAATAATATACTGATAAATGAATATAGTGTTTTTGGACATGTATACTAGAACTGAGATATTTTTTTTTCCCTTCCTTCTTCTTTCTTTTCTTACCTTCCTAATGACGGAGGGGTTGGCCGCCTGCAGCCATTATTTATTTGTTTTTCTCTCTTTCTTCTTCTTCTCTTTTCTCTCTTTTCTAAAGTAGCTTTATTTCTCTTTCAATACATTTTTTTTAGGAAATGGTAAAAAGTAACAACAGTATTATGCCTTAGTGATTGTAATGTCTAGAAGGGAGACTGTTAGCATCACTTATTATTGTGACTTCGTTACTTCTGTTTAAAATGTAAGCCCCAGGGTAGTGTTTTGTTCAGATTGTAGTAATAGGATTGATTTGCTATGGAACCCTGGGGTGGAGTACGAAGGTGTGGGTGGCCCAGAGCTCTACAATCCCCCCCATAATGACGTATTTAGTATTAGGACAACCAAAGAAATGGTTGCCCTCTTAGGCAGGGAGGAGTGTCACAGAGTGCCTCTGTAATGGATTGGGGGCCTCATGATTAGTGCTGGATTTTTTGTTTTATTGCCCTTATGGTAAGAAAAATCCTGGGGTAAACTCCAAAAGCAAATAAATGAATGAAGAGTGACTGCAGTCATAATAGGTGTCTGTATACTATTATTTTGTAGCATAATTGCAACAGTCCTAGTTTTTACTAGAAATGAAGCAGATGTGTTTATACACATTTGCAAACAGAAAAGCTGTAATGGAGAGCCTTTATGGTAGTGTGCTCAAATTTAACCATCATCCTGATGGGTGAAGTGAATTATTATAAGGATATTATTAACGCTGTAGCTGGCTTTACCTAGAGAATAAAGTGAATGGAAGTCGGGCGTTTTCGGGCTGGGCAGCGCTTTGCACTGCCAGACTGGGTGAAACAAGAGAAAGGCTGACTGCTGTGTAAGTAATAAATATCAGCTGCAGCTCTTGGATGTTTGTGTGATTACTAAAACTCTTTTATGAGTTAGAAAATGGGTTATACAATAAGGAGAGGTGCATTGAACTTAACAAAATATGCATTTAATTTACTGTGTGCATTTGGTAGGGGAGAGCTCTGGTACCAAGAGAGAATTGTGGTATCTTGGGCAGAGATTGATTTAAAATCTGGTAGTGTTCCCTGTGGTGAAACTTTCGGGCATAAAATATTGAAGGGGTGTTTGGGGTTCACTTTGAATGTTTTGTTTTTGTTTTGCCCTGCAGTGTTTCCATGAGCTTGTTGATGTTTTGCAGGCTTTGCAGTGGTATTATGAACCTGTTGGTTCCCTTGTAAAATACTGCTGTTGAACATCGATTTGTGTTTCCTGTACAATTAAAATATTATAGGGTGGGTGGCTATCTGAAGCCGTTTGGTTGTGCTTCGGAGTCTTCCCTCTTATTGAATTTCCGGCTGACATTCCAGTTTGTGAGGGTTTGTTAAAGAAAGCCCTCCGTGATTGAAAATACTACAGGGCATTGCTTTAAAATGCCTTAAAATGCTCTGTTGTGCACTGCTGTGCCTCCGTAGCCTTGCTTACGCTTTACAGGCTTACGCTTTGTAGACTTTTACGATAAATTGAGAACCTTTGGATTCTCGTCTTTGTCTCCTGAAATGCTTTTCTTTTTAAGAGCTGTGTAAGGAAACGTTTTTCTTTATTAAAGTGAGCCGGTGAGCTTTTACGGGACAGTGCGAATGCGAGCGCTGTTAATCTGTTTCCCACTCGAATTTGAGCACTGTTGTGAGGGTATTTAGCCCTTTAATTTACTCCAGCAGGATGGTTTCTGATTTAAGTAAAGTAAATGAAGTTCTACATACCCTTCTTAGTCGAGGTGAGGCGTTTTCCTGCTGTTTTGGGGGTCTTTGGGGAGCCAGGATCATTTTTGAGGTTGGCGTTTTGGGAGTTCCTGGTGTCCAATCTTTGTGGCATACAGCACTACTTTGGGGGTTGGCCGGCCACTCCCTGAATTACTTTATACTGTTGCTAAAGGGGTGGTTCTTACTCATACCAGAGAGTGAAAACAAAAACTTCTAAAATTACTGTAATTCACTCTGCTGATAGCATGTTAAGTTGCTAAAGTAATAAAAATGTGTTTATGTTATTTAAATTAAATAATGATGCAGTGTTTAAAGAAATTAAATTGAAAATGTTCGGTGGGTGGAGTTAATGCATCACCTGACTGCTGAATGGTATAAAAGAATAGATAGCTCTTAGGGATTTCAGATGCGACAAGAAGAGAGATGAGAAAGGAGGGTCTGGAAAGTACTCCAGGGAGCGATGTAAAAGTGCTATATAAATGTGTTCGTCAGATGATTGAAGTGATTTCCAAGGGGCTTGCTGATGGAAAATGTCCTGCTTCAGAAGTAAATGTGAAATTCCAAAATAAATTTTGAACCATATAAAAGATAGTTATTGTGTTACGCTATCTGATTGCCCACATACACCTGTGCCCTACCACAGGGCTTTTGCAAAATACTGAGATTAACTCCTTACTGATTTATTGATAGGCAGCTTTTCTTTATCAAGCATTAATAAGTTATCATTTAAACAAAAACATCCTACAATCATATAAATTCACAGTGGAGCCCTCGAGAGTGACCAGATCATTTGAATGCATGGCAGCTAAGGATTGGCCAGGTACAGGTTGCAAGATCTTTCTCATTTACTGACCCCTGGGTCACAGGGCTGATTTCCCACTGGAACTGGATGGCTTCATGGCCGACCTGGTATTGGATTCCCCCAGAGTGCTTGAGTCTGGGGACTTCAGTGCCTGGGTCAATCATGAGGCTTTTATTTTTAGGAAACAGTTCTTCTAGTTGATGACATTGCTAGGTCTCATACAGGAGGTTGCCTCCATAGCCCACCAACAGGGCCATGCCTTGAACATGGTCTTCTCATTGGCCCTTGATATTAGTAATGTCAAGGTTGATCCAGTTGTTGGTTGGATATCATGCTGTGATTTTTTGGCAGCCCTCCCCAAATATGAGTCCCTTTCCTGTGTAGAAGGACAGATACTGCCCTGTTTGAAATCTGGAGTCTGATAATTTCCTGGTAGTACTGTACATCATAAGCATGGTGACAGGTTGTGCTGGAGGAGTTAAGAAGGCCATGGAGAGCAACAACCTGGCTCTTATAGCAGGTTTGGTCTCCTTGGCACCCTATTGTGTTTGTCCCTAGACTTCCCGCTGTAGGCCACCATGGTATGATTACCTGAGATGGTAGGAAAAAAAAAAGGGACTGAAGTTGGAGAACTCCTGGTAGAGGTCCCAGTTGGTGAAGGATAGATTGGCACTGAGAACTCATTATTTTAAGTATCAGCAAGCAATCACTCTGAAAAAGACAGAATTGCTGTCACAGATTATTACTGCTGGCAAGAACTGTCCAATACAAATCTTCCACACTATCAACAAATAATCAAGTCCTCTCTGTCTTTAGTCAGGTGGAATATTTTTTAGCAGAAACATGTGAGGAGTTCAGTCGCTTCTTCGTTGATATGGTATCCTCCATTCAGATGGAGATCTTCTCAAGTGGCCTGTCACGGGCCAGTAGTACCCACTTGAAAATGGACTTGGGTACTCTGCCATTGTGGGCAGAGTTTGAGCCAGTTCTGGTGGATGAGATCTTTCAGGTGGTCTCAGAACTGTGCCCTACTTACTGTGTATTGGACACGGTGCCTACAAGGCTATCGCTTGGTTGCTGGGAGATGTTGGGACAGATTTTCATCTTAAAGGAGAGGATCTTTCTACATGCACTAAAGAAGGTGGTGGTGAGGCTGCTCCTGAATAAAACATCGTTGAACCCTGATGTTCTATTGCGCTACAGGCCTGTTTCAAACCTTCTGTTCTGGGGGAAGGTAATTGAAAAGGTAGCTGTGGTACAGCTTGAGTGTCATCTGGAGTAGAAAGACATCTATGAGCCACTCCAGTCCAGTTTCAGGCCTTGTCACAGTATCCAGACTGCTCCTCATTAATCTGTTCAGTGACCTCCTCATGGCAAAAGACAGAAGACTTCACTTTATTTTGGTCCTGCTAGATCTCTCTTCAGTGTTTGACATGGGGAACCACGGGGTGCTGTTGGTAGGCTGAGGCACTATGCAGGACTCACACTTGGACTGTGTTGTGGTGGATTGAGTCCTACCTCACTGGCAAGGTGTAGTAGGTGGCGTTGAGTACTTACATCTTGAGGAATGCTGCGCTGTGCTGTGGAGTGTCTCAGGGTTCGATCCTGGCTCCCATTTTGTTCACTGTGTACATGTTGCTGCTGGGAGGAGATCATTAGATGGTACAGTCTGTGGTTTTAGTTGCTATTGTGATGATACCCAGCTGTACCTGTCTTACACACTGTAGGGTGGTTATACAGTATCTGTTTTGGACCAGTGTCTTGATGAAATTCATGACTGGATGACCACCAGCTGACTCACTCTCAGCTCATCAAAAATGGAGTTGTTACTGATAGACACAGGTCATCAAGGGTTGGCAATGAACAGTGGTGGTGCTATTTTACCATCACTAAAATGTACCACACTAGCAGCTGCAGATAGGATAAGGAATATGGAGGCCATTGTGGGCTGCAAGCTGACGCTAGAATACCAGGTATCAATGTTAGTCTCAGGTGGCTTTTTCCACCTACAAAATATTATCCAGGTTAGGTTTTGTACTAGCTGACCTGGTAACTGTGCTTGCTCTGACTGTTTATGAGTACCCTTTGTGTATCGTTTACTTTATATGCTTCAGTGTTAATAAATGTATTGAATTTTGCAGCTTACACTGGTGCCAGTCTTATTATGTTTTACTTTGGTTTTTGACTGGGTACAGTTTTCAGTCTTTGGAGTGCAGGTTTGATTGCAGCGTAATCCTGGTACATGCCTTTGTCACATCTAGACTGGATTAATGTAACACCATCTACCTAGGGCTATCTGTGAGGTTCATGCCCTATCTGCAGCTAGTGCAGAATGTGGCAGCCCGGTTGATTGCTAGGACATCCTTTTCTGAGCATATTACACCTATGCTCCATGATCTGCACTGACTGCCAGTTCAATAGTGCATCAACTTTAAGATACAGTTGTTAAACTACAAGGCCCTGCACAGTTTGCGCCTTGGCTACCTTAAAGACCTCCAACAACTTCCAGTTCCGGTTACCAGCTAATGGCAGCCTACAGCTGACAGCTCGATCTCTGCCTTAACATTATCCAGCAGCATCACTACTCAAAACTCGCCATCCTGTTGCAAAATCACTACATAACAGAGTTCATAATGCCTACAAAGCAGTGGAACAAAGATGGAATGGGGAGAGCCCTCAACAAACAACAAACCAACAAAATCAGTCTCCAGAGACAGGCCTCACAGCTGGATGAACCCTCAGTTCCTGCAGCTTACTTGTCAGTTGGTGATGGAGAGGAAGAAGACTGCATAATAACATCTAAAGTGCTCTGCAGTACATTGAAGCAGATGACTGAAACCTTGCACCAACTGGATACCAAAGTTATGGGGGACAGTCAGGAACTCACCCACCTAGAGGAGAGAACGGGTGCACTAGAAACCACCATAACTGAGTACAGCACCACATCGGACCTACAGAATACTGCCATCCTAGACTTCCACCACTGAGAATTAAATCTGCAGCAGCAACTGAAGGACCTAGAGAACAGAAACTGGAGAAATAACCCAAGGCTCCACAGGGTCCCAGAGGGAACTGAATCAGGGAACATGATACAATTTATTGAAAGTTTCTAAAAGGAAATTCTAGACTTATTGGCAGATGGAGATCTCAGCATTATCAGAGCCCACTGCTCATTAATCCTCCAACCCAAGGATTCCCAAAGCTCGACCCAGGATCATTGTGATGGCCTTCATGGACTTCTGTATAAAAGAAGAGGTCCTTTGCACCACGTGGGCCAAAAAACAGATTCATTTTGGTGATGTCTGCCTGTTTTTCAACCACAACTATGCCCCCAAACATTGGCAAGCAGGCAGAAAACAGTCCAGCTAGTCAAGGCGCTCAGGCAGGAGGGTCACCAAGTGCAAGTAGAATATCCTGCCAAGTTGAAGGTGAAAATCACATCAGGCTGAAAACACTTCATAGATATGGGGGAAGCCAGAGACTTTCTTCAAAAACTTGGAGTCAGAGTCCCAGAAGATAGAGCTATGTCCAGAGAGAAAGCCCTTCAATCGAGGGAATGGCAAACCGGGGGAACCAAAAATCTGAAGCTGAGGAAGGCATCAGGAACATCCAGGGTGTGGGACAGAGTGACATTCAAAACAGTCCCCCAGAGCACAGAGCAGGACATTATGCCAGCCCAGCTTGAAACAGTGAGTATTCCAGCCAGGGCCAACATCAATAAGGACACTTGAACACTGCGTAGGAGTAAAACAGTAAGACTATTGCAAATTTCTTCTTTATCCCCTTGACATCCTTCTCCATGACAGTAAAGGGGGAAGGCCCTACAGATTTGATCAGCAGGTCGGGGTAAGGTTAAATAAATCTGCAGAACATAGCCAGAGACCGAATAACAGACTGCTAACTGAACTGAATGTTTCATTGGCATAAATGTTGTCAATAATGCACCATTTTTATGGCGGGTTGTTTTCTTTAACAGTTAGGATACTGGCTATATGCTCTGGATTAAGACTTATGATGGCCAGAAGGGGGGGCAATCTAAGAGGGGGGAACCCTCGGAGGCCAGAAAATAAATAACAATGAAGAGGGCTGGGGGGGGGCTCACTGGTGCCCAGCACTGGAGGAGTTGGTCTAGGTGACTGCTGCATAGACTGGGAACCCATACCATGCCTGGACCCTTAAAGCCATGTCTCCTGTCTTTTGTATGCTGAGCTAGGACAGAGGGACACCATTTGCGAGAGAAATTTAACTTAATCGAACTAATACCCTGCAGAGAGACATGTCAGAGAGGGGAGAAGCCTTCACTAAGCAGACAATAGAGAACTGGAAATTCCACTAATACCACATCAGAGGTACACAGGGGAGGCTCAAAGGGGTTCCCCCAATCAGCATAGATGGAAAGCTTGTTTTCCTTCGGGAATGAGAACAAACTAAGTGATCTCGTCTGAGAGAGGGGCTCCCCAATAGGTTATCTCCAATATGGTGGTGTCTGTCCATCTCTGAATGCCATGAAGAGGATTTACGAAATACTTGGAAAATGGCAGAGGGTTTATTCAGGCAGGGGAGACCTTAGGAAGTAGCAGTTGCACTGGATGCTCCTACCAGGGTGCGGGGTGCTGGGGGCTTCAGACCACCCTTTAGAATGCCTCACCGACTCATGTGCCTGGAGTACCACCATTATGGGGATCTCCTGGGGTGGAGGGGATCGTATTCATCAATGATCTTTTGGGCCTTCCAGGATCCCCTGGAAGGGGGGAACCGAACATCCATAGGCCAAAGTTGTTGTAGTTTAGTAGATCAGTCAATGTGGCCGGGATGAGTCAAATCTGAGACTTTGTTGCCTCATAGGACTATACCCAACACCCACTGGTAACCTCTAATTACCCATCTGGATACCCACCCTATTAGGGTAGAGGGACTCTGGGCAGGAAGCGGTCGATATAAGCTTCCCACCTCATCCTACAGACTATCCGAGAGAGGAAAAGGAGCTGGGCTTAACGGCTTAACTAACCTTGAAGTACCGTTTTGAGTTAAATGTTTTACAGAAATCTAAAATGTGTAAATAGTTCTGATTGCAGTTGGTTACAATGTTCCCTTCTTTCTCCAGCACACAGACAGATATCCTATCATAGATACAATGGGGATCTAAAAATATTGTCCCTAAATGTAAGGGGCATTACAGCCCAATCAAATGGGCATGTATTCTCCAGGAATTACAAAGGCAACAGTCTGGGGTGGCTTTCTTACAAGAAACACACTCAGGGGCTCAGGAACACCTGAAACTTCATCGCAGTTGGGTGAGGGAGGTCTACACCTCCCACTAAGCAGCCCATCTGCATCACAGGGGAGTAGCCATTTTAATCCAAAGAAACACCCCACTAAAGATCTCTCGGGTGGAGGATTATCCAGAGGGTTGGTACATACGTGTACATGGGGAGTACAGGAGACAGAAATGTACCTTGTTGAATATCTATGCTCCGAATGAAGAGTCGGAGTGCACAGCATTTTTGACGAAGGTCATTAGGGACACGGTTACTGACACACAGAGTCTGATCATTATGGGGGGGGGGGTTTAATTCAGTATTGGATTTGCACTTAGACAAGGTGGGGTCATGAACTCTAGGCCTCTCTAGGTCAGGAAGGGTGCTGACAAGACTTTTCACAGAGTTAGCCCTAGTGGATGGGTGGAAGTTCATGAACCCGAGCGATCATGACTATACATATGATTCATCTAAGTACAAAATGTATTCCAGAATAGATTTTTCTCTCATCTCGACAAATCTGATACCCAGCTTAACAAAAGTGTCTATAGGGAACATTACCTCTTCTGACTATGCCCCATTCTATCTGGAATTAAATCTGGCCCCGAGGCCAATGGAAACCCTCTGACACCTCAATGTTAGTTTACTAACACATACTGAATTTAAATATCTGATCCAAACAGTCACCAAAACTTTTCTGCAACACAACCCACAAGAGGACACCAGTGTGGGGGTGAGGGTGAGGTGGGACACCTTAAAATGCTATCTGCAAGGGGAGATAATAAAATATTCTTCCCAGGTTAAAAAAACTTGTATGAAA
Source organism: Neoceratodus forsteri (assembly GCA_016271365.2). Lineage (NCBI taxonomy): Eukaryota > Metazoa > Chordata > Ceratodontiformes > Ceratodontidae > Neoceratodus > Neoceratodus forsteri. The sequence goes on from CM028130.1 coordinate 871,227,649, forward strand.
GAGTGCTTAGAGTTAGAAATAAAAATAGCTCAGTTGGAGGACCAGCATCAATCAACCCTAGATGATGCAGTAAAGATCCAACTAGACCAAGCCAGACATAAACTGAACAAAATATTGGACACAGAAATAGAAGGCCAGCTATGGTACTCAAAACAAAAATTTTATGAACATGACAAAAGAGCAGGTAAACTCCTGGCATGGCATTTGTGTAAGGAGGTAGCCACAAGAGTGGTAGTACGTACGAAGGACCTAGTCTAACCTACAACATCCCCACCCCTAACAACAGAACAATTCCAAAAATATTATAATGATTTGTATACTACTGAGAGAGGCCCAGGGCACTCAGAGAAAGCCTTCATATTTAAACACTTTGCAAACACCTAAATTGACAGATGAACAATGGGCTTCTTTGGAGACCCAGATTACAGAGCAGGAAATCCATCAGAAGATTAAACAATTCAAAAATTGGAAATCCCTGGCACTGACAGTTTCACATCAGAATTTTATAAGCATTTTGCCACACTATTGATGGTACCACTCTCAGAGGCATTTAATCAACTAGTGAGGGGGAGGGGGGGCAGTCCCAGCCTCATGGAACCAAGCCCAAATTTCTGTTATACTCAAACCAGATAAAGACCCAGAGGACAGCAAATCATATCATCCCATAGCTCTCCTGCCAATTGACCTAAAAATATTTTATTTATTTATTTATTGACATCTAGGAATTACAATCCTTTGAGTCAGGGACTCTTTTTCAAAGGCTCCACGTAAGTATAAAGTTTGGCAGGCAAGTATTATAGTCATCATGAACAATGGCAGTAATTGTACACAAAGAGAAAAATTATATAACAGGAGCTATTAGAAAGGCTCCACATCAGTGCAAAGTGTGGAAGGCAAGTGTTACAGACATCAAGAACAATGACAGTAACTATATACAGAGAGACAATTATACAATAGGGAGTTATCTAATAACGATGCAATACAATAAACATTGTCAATTGACATGGGAGTAACCAAAACTGTTGAAATAAGTCAGATGAGAAAAATTAATATTGGAGATGGGAGCAACAGAGCTATGGAGGAGAAAGTGAGAAACAGGCCCAGGAAGTGGACCAAAGGAGAGCTGGAAATATAGTAGAGACCAGAAAGCTGCCCAATGGGCTTTGTCGTGGGGTTAAGGTGCAGGAGAGGAAATAGGTGGAGGGTTACAACAGTGTTACAGGCAGTCACAGTTTGATGAAACCAGTATGTGGTCCCGCAGTTCTTTTTTGAAAGGGCCCAACCTGGGTATGGATAGGAGGGAAACGGGGATGGAGTTCAACCATAAAGGGGCCCCATATTTGAAAGACCTATTTAAAGGTATTCTGGCAGACAGACTACAAAACATAAGTCTATCCCTAATGCACAGAGATCAAACTGGTTTTATGTCAGGAAGATATTTACAAGACAACATCAGACACTTGCTGAACATCATCTCGGCCCCAAAAAATAAGAAAGTATTCCAACTGGCTATTAGCATGGATATCGAAAAGGCATTTGATAGGGTGGATTGGTCATTCCTAACTCTAGTTCTTGAGAAATTTGGCCTGGGAGACAAATTTACAAACATAATTGCAGCATTATACTCCACTCCAGAAACAAGAATAAAGGTAAACGGCTTTCTGTCTAACAGAATTCCGCTATAAAGAGGCACAAGGCAGGGCTGCCCCTTATCCACCCTATTCTTTGCTCTGACATTACAGCCTGTCACCATAGCCATTAGAACTAACAAGGACATCAAGGGGGTGATGGTGGGAGGGCTTGAACAAAAGATGGCCCTCTATACAGATGATTCTCTCTTCTTTGTAGCAGACCCAAAATCATCAGTGCCCCCTCTCCTACAAGCACTTGAAGACTATGGTTCTCTGGCAGGTTATAAAATTAACCTTCAGAAGCCAGAAGCAATGATTCTAAGTGGCACCCCATCCCCAACATTCAGGAGAATTTTTCCCTTGGCTTGGGATCCCAGAAACACCTTTCGATACTTAGGTTTCAGAATATTAGCAGCCATTTCTCAGTTATTTAAAAATAACTACCTTAAACTTTTTCAAGAGCTACAAGTTGATGTGGCAAGATGGAATTTATTACCACTGACACTGTATGGGAGAATACAAATGTTAAAAACGAACGCATTACCTCACTTTCTATTTCTATTTCAAACTCTCCCAATCCCAATACCGAGGTCTTTCTGGAATCAGTTACAGAAGGAAACCCAATGGTTTGTATGAGCAAGAAGTCATTCCAGACTAGCATAGACTCTCTTACAGACCTCCAGGGGAAGGGAGGGTTTGGCACACCCTCATTTTTGTCGATATTATTTGGTGACAAGAGGGGCATAGTTGTGTACATGGGCGAAACGTGGGGAGGAATCAGGCTGGTATCAATTAGAGGAGGATGCACCGAATGGTTGGGTTTTGTAGATATTACCCACAAACAGTATACCCCCATGTATATGGGCCACTACAGATAACCCATGGGTGAGACACTCCCTTCAAATACTACTTAAACTGCGAAGAACCACACACACATCAGAGGGGCTTGGTCCCCTGTCTTTGATCAGACACAAGGTATCCTTTGAATCCGCTAGAATAGATCAAGGCTACCAGTTTTGGTCTGCTCACAAACTGACAACCTTATTGCAATGCCTAGACAACCATGGTTGCTTCTCATTTGCCCAACTTAAAGATAAATACTTGCGCCATAGAGAAGACCACTTCCGATTTTTGCAAATGCAACACTTTTTGATGACCCCAGGGGTCCAAGCCCAAATCTGCAGAGAGCACACGAGCTTAGAATCATTTTTTTACTACTCTATCACACTTAAGGGCAACTCTCATTACATTTTACAGCTTTATCTCATCCTGAACTAACAAGAATTCCCACCACTTAACAAAGTGAAAGATAGATGGGAGGTGGAATTCGGATCCCAAATACTCCCGGCCCAATGGACCAGAAGGTTGGCAAGGGGCTGGCAAGTCACCGCCTCACTCACCTGGAGATAATTCAACTGAAGATTTTGGTTAGATTCTTCCTACTCTGACAATTACTAAACATTTTGGGACCCCTCAATCTGATCTCTGCTGGAGAAAGTGTGGAGGTAGAGGGATGCACGGTCATAGTTTTGGGGCTTGCCCAGTAATTCAAGAATTTTGGAAAGTAATTCACACACAAATACAAAATCTAACTGGGCTCCAAATCCCATTTACAGGTATGGAGTTAGTATTGGGATTCCCCACCTTATTAACAGGAAACAAGATGGCAAGAACTCTCGCTCAGATGCTTATAGTGGTTGTACTGAAGTGCATAACCTCTAGATGGCTCTCCCACCTCCCACCTACTCTCGAAGACTGGCAATCCAGAGTAACAGAGCTGGAGAGGATGGAGAACATCACCAACCATTTCTGGCTGCAACAAGATAAGTTCCTGGAGATTTGGCCATGGCACCAACTTAACACTATCCACAAATTGTAACATATACAAGTGGTGAAGATATAGGTGTGGAGCTGAAGAGCTGATGAGTAGGACAGGCTGTGCAAAGTTTAATATACTATTTAAGAATGTATAATATTATATGCAAAGTATTTCAAATTATCTGTTAAATCCATAAGATTTCTAATGATGCTTAGTGTAAACAAGCCTTGAATGCTTGAAACATTAGGATAATTCATGTTTATTGACAATAAGATAAACTTAGTCACAATGTATAATTGGTGATCACAAAGAACATTGCAGTGCACAATATTGGATTGAACTGTGACTCAATATTCTGATCAATAAAAACTATGAAGTTAAAAGAAAAGACCTCTAACAATATACAGCCCCCAACCCCATCCCTACAACACTGTCTTCTATATGCTCCCTGGTCTCCTTTAAAATTGTTGGGACACCGGCCTGTTGGCAGCACCTCTGATCTGGAATGCCTTGCCACCTTATGTGTGTGGAGCCTCCTTGTGAATATTTTTAAATCTGTTTTAAAAAAAAAAACTCATCTTTTTTTATTTAATGTATGGACTTAGTTTAGTAATTTCATTTAATTTGTTTAAGACTTCCTGAAAAGTTGTTCTTGAATATTACATTGTGTACGGTGCCTAGTGCCTCTGGAATGAAATGACCAAGAAATAACATTTGCCTTGCTGACTTCAGTCTTCACCTCCTAACAAAGTTGTAAGTCATCCTACTTTGTCTATGAGCTTAGTCCCATTCCTGTCTGCTGACCTGACCTGCACTATGGAAACAGATTATGTATAATGTATTTCTGTTTCTTAGTTTCTGAGGATATGTATCTGTTACTACCACTGCTATTATTGCTGTTCTTTGTTTTCATAAGATGCTATCACCTGTTGCTACCACTGTTACTATTGCTGGTCCTCGTTTCATAAGAGTCTTATTGTTGTCTGAGAACCTTGTTACTAAGTGTAGTTTCTGTATTATGCGTAATTAATCTAGGTCGCTCCTGAAAAAGCCACACATGACTCAGAGAGCCTAGTCAGTTAACAAATCAATAAATAAATTAATAAAGTTCAATTTAGGAAAGATGCATTTAAAATAATTTTATGTCTCACTTATGTGCCTAGCGGCCTGATAGCAAATCAAACATTTAACTCACTTATCCATTATAAATGGTCAGCTAGATGCAAAACGATGAAATGAAAAGCAGAGTATACAGAGTAATATTGTGAAAAATACATACAAATATGACAAAATAAGCAATGGAAAACTAATGTATAAGGGACACATGATGGAAGGCTGTTGAGTAATGATTTATCTGAATGAGCTGAGAGTGATTGGGGTGACCTCAAGAGTGGCAGAGCATAGCTGAGCCATGAGTGATAGTCCCGAGATCACTCGGTGAGTTCAGATAATTGTTATTCAACAGCCGCCCATCATGTATTCGACTATACAATAGGCCAGGCTTTTGCGCTGTGTTTATCTATTTATTTTAAGGGGTCACTTGTGTTTTTTTTGTGAAGCGGCTTTTTCTTCCACATTTTGTTACTTGTTTTTATGAATGGGTTGTATTTGTGGTTTATGATTTACTGGATGTATGGATGATGAATTGTGATTGGTTGGTTGTTAGTGTGGTTGCATCATGAGGGTTTGTGTATGGGTGCACTGTGACTGGGTGATTTTAGCTGATGATATCAGTAGTGGGAGTTTCTGTGATGGGCGCAGTTTTGCGGCCAGTTGGCTGGGAGTCATCGAACAGAGAAGGTCTCCAGCGTGTGTCTGGGCTTGGTGTGTGGCGGGTGCAGCCTGGTTGGACTTGACAACCTCAGAGACATTGTAGATGGAGCTGGCTTCTGGAGTAGTGCAACTGGGAGTTCTGGAGATCTTTGGCATTGCCCACAAGAAGGGTTCTTCATGGAGAGTTGCTGTTTCTTCAGAGAGTCTTGATGGAGGATCTTGCTGTGTTGTTTGGAAGTCAGCTTTTGCAGAGGAGGCAGCTAATTGCTTTCGATCTGGAGTGGTTTCAGTGTCGGGTGTTTCCTGGAGGTTTACCAGGATGGAGTGTCAGCTATGGCCCGGATGGAGAGCTGGTGTCCAGGATTAGTTGGTGTTCCCTTTCCTGGATCTTTTGGATTACAATTTTGAAGAGTCGCATTGTTTGGATATCCATTCTTTTTTGGTTGGTGTCTTTTATTTTCTTTAGTGTTTCCTTTCCTGGATCTTTTGGATTGCGACTTTGAAGAGTTACATAATTTGGATATTCATTTTTTTTTTTATTTTATTTTTTTTAATTTTTTTATTTTATGGTTTCTGTCTGCATCTTGGTTTGGATTAACGTTTGTATTGCCTTTTTTTTCAGCAGCATACATCAGCAAGGTAAGAGAGTTCCAATACAGATCTGTTTATTTAATCAACATTTTGACAGGGGAGTGTTTTTTTTTTCTGCAAAAGTATAACTGTTACGTGAAAATGTCAACTTTATTGAACTGGTGAGTTAGTGAAGAAGTGGGATTATTTTGGAAAATATTAGACTCTTTTTGCAGGTATGCAATATCTATAATTTATGGAGATGACAGGATAAACAACAGTAGGATGGCAAGTGAAACTTGTATGGTAAAACATGATGTATTCACAATTTAAATGGCTGTGCAATGTCTTGCTGCTAGATGTTTTTTTTTTTTTTTTTTGCAGGGTTTTGTCTCTTCGGTGGCTCCAGATTCCTAGTATCTGTTGGGAAGAAAAGGAAAATTCTAGATTTTTACTGCTTATTTCAGATCATTGCATTTACTTTTTTTTTTGCTGGTGGTTTTAGAGTTGCATATTTTGGCCTTTTTTTTTTTTTTTTGACAGCCACAGCTTTCATTACTGTTTCACTGCACTGGATTCATAACCAGGCATGTTTTTTAGTTTACATCAGTGTAATATTTTTATTCATTGTTACAGTTTTCTCTTTTTATATTCTTGTCACGCTGTGTGGAGTGTGTTTTTGTGTGTGGATGGCGGGGGGGCAGTGGTTCTATAGCCGTTTCTGTAGGGTGCGATTGTTATATTTTCTGCATTTGGCGTCTGTTGTTGTACATTTGCTTATTGTTTTCTAGTCAGAATCAGTGTCTGAATCGATCATTTTTTGTGGCTTTCTTTTTATGGAGTCATATCAGTTCCCTGTTAGGAGACAGAAGTAGTAGGAGGAATTTTGAGTATTTTTGTTCTGGTTTCTTAGTTTTAGTGTACTTATTGGGGTGGGGGGGAGAGATTTTTTTTTTATTACTCTATATACATGTTTTTTTATGGTATGGATTCAATGTTATAGAACATAGCTTATTTTTTATGAGTGTTTTTGTTTTCTCTTACCTTGCACTCTGTTAAAGATTATCATGGAGGCATTTATGGTCGGCTTGTTGAAGCAGGCTCCCATGACATTTCTCCAGTCATGTGGCAGGGTGCTACAGTTAATGGATGTTGTGTTGTACAGGTGTTGTGATGTAGGTGTTGTGATGTAGATGGCATTTGTTGGCAGCTCAGGATGCTTGAGATCTGTTGCTGCTTGATCACTCATCTTGGGACAGTCATTTAATGACTGCAGTTGTGGTACCGATACCTTTATTATGTTGATGGGTGCCACACTTGTTGACTGGAGTGATTTACAATAAGTTAATATGTGCTGAGCAAGATCTCTTTTATGGTACAAGAACATCATCCCGCAATGTTCAGGCAAACTGAATCTCTCAGCTTTGCAGTTTTCTCACCCAAACTGCACATGACACTCCATACATAGCCTATGTCCTGGAGTGATTTCTGAAGGTTTACCTGTATGCCTTGATTTTCAGCCTTGTATTCTGTAGTTGCCCATGAGCTAGTCCCATAGGTGCAGGAATGGGGGGGGGCACACATTCATAGGTGGCCCTATCAGTTTTTGCAATCATGTTAATGTATTTAATAGGGGAGAATTTACCCTTTACATCCTTGGCTCTACCACTTTTCAGACTGTTCCGGCACCAATGGCTAGTCCCTGTCCATTTTTACCTTTCATTTTTTACATTTAGGGAAAACTGAGTCTATCTGGGCCCACCCACTATTCTGTTCTGTTTTAAATGTAATGGACCCCGGTAGTCCAGTACCACAGAACCCTCCATCATCAGATGGACTAGTAGTCTTTTTCTGTCCCTGTCTTCCATATGTACAGAGGGGGCTGGCCAGAGTCTTATCAAATCTAATGTATCATGGGACTCAAGGCTTATGTGGAGCACTATAATGAGGCACAGAACAGGATGCGTAGAAACTGCAGGGGTCATGGTCCAAGGGTAGGTGTTGGGGTAGGATGGATTTGGGGTACTAGGGATAGGAGGCACCCCGGGTGGAATGGGAATATGTATACAGGGTTCCCATGTCTGGTTCAATCTCAAGAAAGCCCAAAGCAATCTATACCAATGCACACAATTTAGTTTTTTTCCCCAGACCTTAGCTAGTTTTACTACTCAAAAGTGCAAAAAGAGACTTTGGAACTGTCGTTCAGATTTTTGAAAATGGAAGTGGCTTCTTGATACTTGAACAAAAACATGCTGAATTAAACTGGAGGTAACACCTATTTGTTTTGAGATTGATCAGCTGAGTGACTTTTGTCAGGAGTAGACAACCACAAGGTTTTGTTTTTCTTGTAGCATGAAGACAAAACTATTTTAAAAGTATCAGCTCCCTCTATGGACACACAGTCAGATATACAGTTGAAACAATCAACCTCCACTGTTGAAGTACTTTAAACAGAATGAAAGGGACTTGAGGGGATACAAATACTTTTTTTACTTTTATTTATAAATTTTGTTCAGTACAGTACAAGATGTACCAGATTCAGAGAATCTTGAGTACATCAAAGCATATTCAACAAACTTAGGCATAGGACAAATGCAGCAATCCCTAAGTTGATGACTTTTAGATTTAGGATAGTGTCAGTGACATACATCTGACCATTTGTAAGTAGATGGTTGTCATTTTTGTTATAATTATAGTGCACCCATACGATTTTCAGATCTCAGCATTATTTTTTTTTACTTATTCTTCTAGGTTGTGGCTCTGTTGAATTCTGCCAAATCTGGAGTGTTGGACCAATAATATTTTTGTAAAAGAATAGCTTTCATAATATATATTTTTATTACTTTTCTATTTATTATTTTTTAAAAATATTGTTCCACATAAAATAGTCCTGCATTGCTAGGGTGTTGCTGTCTGAGTTGCTTGTTGCTAGGAGAACACTGACCTTTTGTTTTATACACAAATGGGAGTGAGAGAGACAAGAAAATGCAGGTTGACAACAGTTATATATTCTTTAATATTAGTGTCTACCATACACTTCTGCCACAGTTGTTCTGTCTGTACTGATCAGGAAATGTTGAAAAAAAGATATGGAAATGCAGCCAATCAGGTTTCAGTGAGGGAGAGCAGTGAGCACCGTGTTTGAAAAGTTGGAATGGGTTGGGAGTTTTATTTATAAACTTGATGGTACATAACTTACACTTTGTGGATTCTTTAAACTTGAGTTTTGATGTTATGCACTTTACCGGGTAGGCAATATGATGTCTTTGCTGACTGTGTTTTTGGAAGGTTGGAGGATTTTAAACATTGTGGATTCTTAATGGGGCTGACTAGCACTGTTACCTGTTGGTCATGCCAGGATTTACTACAGGTATATTGTGTCAGTCAGCCAATCATGTTTCAGGATTTTAAAAGCCATTGTATAATTAAGCAATAAGGCATAACCAGGAGCTAGATTAACAGTCTTTTAATCACCCCTAGGGGTGTAATGTGGCACAAGGCACAGCAGAGTCCCATATTGCACCTAGGAGGTGACTGACTGTTAATCTAACTTCTGTGAGTGCATTATTGGTGTTATAAAAGTATTCAAAAGAAAAGTGTTAGTAGTATACTTTTTGAATGTTTCCATCATTTAGAGGGAGATTTTTAATAGAATAGTTCTTCCACTAGCAGTTTAAGAATGCTGGTTCAGAATCAGAATGCATCATTCCAGTCATTCAGCAGTGCTATAGGAAGGAGTGCTGGCAGGAAAAATCCATATGCCATGGTGATCAGGCTGTACATGACAGTCTAACAGAGATTAATGTAAGGCTGTTGGAATGCTAACAGCTAATCAGATTGCAGAATTTCTTAGACCCATTTTATTATGTTGATTGCGCGCATGCGCAAGAAACATATTGTGCAGCTTTCTCCACAAGCAGGTTGTGGAGGTGTGGCACTGTTGTGGCCAATGCCACCAGAGCCTGTAAAGGCTTGTCCAGCATCCTCTAATGCTGTGGCACGCTGCTGCTGACACTAGTTTAGCCAGAGTGCCACCAACTTGTAAAATCAGCTGCTGCAATCAGGGGCCACCTCATCATTGCAGCGTAAGCCATTCACTGCAATGAGGGAGTGATCCGTAATTGCAGGGTGGAATCGTCACAAACAATATTAACCCCCACCGTGCTTATTTGCCAATGGGGCCCCAATCCCCATTGGCTTCTGTACTCCCATGTTTATGTTGCCGACCGGGGAGCCCACTCCCCGTCGGCATTATGTAACCCCCATGCTTATATTCTCTGCCGACAGGGTGCCCAATCCCTGTCAGCATAATGTCACCTCCACCCTTTTTGTTGTGTGCCAACGAGGGTGCCTAATCCCCCGGTGGCTACAGCTTGCTTCCCCCAAAAGGGAGACTCTGGTGGCACGCTGGGAGCCCACCCCAGTGTGCCACATGCCCCTGTAAAATAAAAATGGTCCCACGATGTCTTTTTTTATCTCACCTGTAAAAAAGGAAACTGTCCCTCGGAAGTCTCCTTGCCTCCTCCTGCAACCCGTGCCCACCCACTGCACACCCTGCCTCCCCAACCCCCACCCCATACTTACCTATGGAGCTTGGTGTGATGATCTTCGGTGGACCGGGAACACGTCTGCAGTCTTCAAAGCCGACCGTGAACTGAGGAAATGCCGGAAAGCTGTATAATGGAATAAATGTTTTTCCAACTTTAATGCATATCTCAGTCATTTTTTGGAATTGTGGCACCAAATTTTCAAGATGGGGTTTTTGGGACCCCTCCTCATGAATTCTGGAACTGTCATGGCATTAATTGGCCCCGAAAGGTGATTTTGCAGTCACTGCACAGAATCACCTTTTGGGGCTGATGTCGAGGCAAGCAGTGCCGAACTTCATGGTGGGCTCTCAAAGCCTATGTTACAATTTGGTGAGCATCCAAAAAATGACTATTTTACGAGCATGCGTTGCGCGGTTGCTACACACGCTCATAACTTCGTGAATTTGCAATATCTTCAAGACAGATTTTCAACATTGGCATTTTTTCACACTTCCTTGTGAACAGTATAGCTGTCATTGTTCACATCCTGGCCAAAATGTGTTTTTGCACTTCCGGCGCAGAATAGCACGGTCGCTGTGGGAAATTAGTGTTCAGGACAGATTAAGAAAATGACAGTGACACTGTTCATGAGTAGAGGTCCTAAAATGCCTATATTGAAAATTTGGTGACGATACTCGATAAAATGACTGTGTTACGAGCGTGCGTTGCGCAGTTTGCATGCACACTCATAACTTCGTGAATTTGTAATATTTTCACTCCAGATTTTCAACATTGCCATTTTCCCACACCTACTTATGAACAGTACAGCTGTCATTTTTCCCATCCTGGCCGAAATGTGTTTTCGCACTTCCAGTGCAGAATAGAGCGGTCACTGTGGGAAATCACTGTTTGGGACAGAGTAAGAAAATGACAGTGATACTGTTCATGAGTAGAGGTCTTAAAATGCCTATGTTGAAAATTTGGTGATGATAGCCCATCAAATGACTGTGTTACAAGTGTGCATTGCGCACTTTCCATGCACCCTTGGAACTTTGCAGAATTGTAATATTGTCATGCCAGATTTTCAACACTGGCATTTTTTCACACCTCCTTATGAGCAGTACAGCTGTCATTTTTCACATCCTGACCAAAATGTGTTTTCACAGTTCCGAGCCAGAATAACGAGTCGCTATGGGAAATCAGTCTTGAGGACACATTAAGAAAATGACAGTGGCACTATTCATGAGCAAAGGTCCTAAAATCCCTATGCTAAAAATTTGGTGGCGAAACTCCATAACATGACTGTGTTACAAGTGTGCATTGAACTGTTTCCATGCACCTTGTAACTCATAAATTATATTTTCATGCCACATTTTCAACAGTGGCATTTTTCACACCTCCTTATGAACAGTACAGCTGTCATTTTTCACATCTTGGCTAAAATATGTTTTTGCACTCCTGCTGGAGAATAGCACGGTCGCTGTGGGAAATCAGTGTTTGGGACAGATTAAGATCGAGTGAGTGGGAGGGGGTGACCGAGCTCAACTGAGCTCAGTCAGGACTGCTGTGGATTTATTTGTGGGCAGAAAAAGGCCCCAACACAAGAGCCCAGTACAAAAGGGCAGCATGCAGCACTGGGAGAAACAGAATGAGAGAGCGAGTGAGGGAGGGGGAGTGAGCAAACTCACCGGAGCGCTGTCAGGACCACTGTGGATTTCTTTGTGGGCAGAAAAAGGTGTCAATGCAGGCAGGGGCCCAGTACAAAAGGCCAGCCTGCAGTGCTGGGAGAAACAGTATGAGCGAATAAGACAGGGGGACTGAGTGAGCTCAACAGAGCTCTATCAGGACTGCTGCGGATTTCTTTGTGGGGAGAAAAAGGCACCAATGCAGGCAGGAGCCCCATACAAAAGGGTAGCTTGCAGCGCCAGGACAAACAGAATGTGCGCGTGAGAGAGGGAGACTGAGCAACCTCAATGGAGCTCTGTCAGAACAGCTGCTGATTTCTTTGTGGACAGACAAAGGTGCCAATGCAGCCAGGAGCCCCATACAAAAGCGCAGCCTGCAGCGCCAAGAGAAACAGATGACTGACAAAGCAGTAGTGAGGCGAGCTCAATGGAGCTCTATTGTGACTGCTGCAGATTTTTGTGGGCAGAAAAGGTGGCAACGCAGATCAGGAGCCCAGTACAAAAGGCCAGCCTTGTAGGCCAGCAGAAATGGAATGAGGAGAGAGAGAGGAGTGAGCAAGCTCACAGAGCTGTAGCCGGGACTGCTTCAGATTTCTTTGTGGCTAGAAAAGCTACCAACACAGGCAGGAGCCCAGTATAAAAGGGCAGCCTACAGCGGTGGGAGACACAGAATGAGCGAGTGAGGGAGGGAGGGGTGAGTGAGCTCAACTGACCTCTGTTGGGACTGCTGCAGATTTGTTTGTGGGCAGAAAAGGGCAGCAATGCACACAGGGGCCCAGTATAAAAGGCAGCCTGCATAGGCAGGAAACCCAGAATGAGTGAATGAGAGAGGGGGAGTGAATGAACTCAACGGAGCTCTATTGTAACTGCTGCAAATTTCTTTGTGGGCAGAAGAAGGTGGCAACACAGGCAGGAGCCCAGTAGAAAAGGGCAGCCTGCAGTGCCAACAGAAACGGAATGAGCGAGTGAGAAAAGGGGAGTGAGCGAGCTCAATGGATCTTGGTCGGAAATGCTGCAGATTTCTTTGTGGGCAGAGAAAGGCACCAACAGAGACAGGAGCCCAGTACAAAAGGGCAGCCTGCAGCACCAGCCTGCTCAGTCTTTACTGAGGAAGAGGGGGGTAATGGGTCTGAAGGGAGTACAAGGGGTGAGAATGGTGCAGAAATGGACACAAGTCCCTTTACACGAGAAAGGGTCCTGAAGGAACTGGAAGTAATAAGAGTTGATAAAGCAATGGGGCCAGAAGGGGTGCACCCCAGGGTCCTTAAAGAACTAAGAGAGGTGGTGGCTGAACCTCTGGCTATCCTGTTTAGCCAATCACTGGAAACAGGGAGGTACCCAAAGACTGGAGGACAGCAGATGTAGTCCCCTTATACAAAAGTGGGAACAAAGAGGAAGCAGGAACTACAGACCAGTCAGCCTCACCTCGGTAGTGGGGAAGATCATGGAAGCACTACTGAAGGAGAGATTGGTGGAACATCTGGTTGTCAATGGACTACAGGACCCAAGGCAGCATGGTTTCACCAGGGGAGGTCATGTCAGACCAACCTCGTTGAATTTTTGACTGGGTGACTAGGGAGGTGGATCAGGGAGGGCAGTGGACATGGCCTATCTGGACTTCAGCAAGGCCTTTGACACTGTGCCACATAGAAGACTATTACACAAACTGGGGAATATGGGTGTGGGCAGGACAGTAGTGTGGTGGGTAGGTAACTGGCTGGGTGGCAGGGCACAGAGAGGTGGTGGTAAATGGCTGTCACTCCACAGAGGGAAGAGTGACCAGTGGGGTACCACAGGGATCAGTGCTGGGACGGTCCTATTCAACATCTTCATCAGTGACATTGCGCGGGATCTAGAAGGCAGAATTTCACTGTTAGCTGATGACACAAAGCTCTGTAACAGAGTAGACACACCAGAGGGTATAGACAGAATGAGAAGCGACCTGCAGAAACTTGAAGAATGGTCAGGGGTTTGGCAGTTGAAATTCAATGCAAAGAGTGCAAGATAATGCATATGGGGCACAAAACCCTGGCACAATATATCAGTTGGGGGTGAGGATATAGCATGCACCAAGCAGGAAAGGGATCTTGGGGTTATCATCTCTGATGACCTCAAGGTAGGAAACAGTGTGACAAGGCAGCAGGTAAAGCAAATAGGATGCTGGGATGTATAGGGCAGGGCATCACCAGCAGGAAAAGGGAGGTCATAATTCCACATACAAGACACTAGTGAGGCCCCACCTGGAGTACAGTGTACAGTTCTGGAGACCATACCTACGTAAGGACATAGACAGGGTAGAGAAGGTTCAGAGGAGGGCAACAAAGATGGTGCATGGATTGCATCACAAGTCCTATGAAGACAGGTTGAAGGAACTGAACATGTACTCCCTGGAGGAGAGGAGGGAGAGAGGGGATATGATAGAGACATACAAGTATCTTACAGGGAGGAACAGGGTGCAGGAAAACACTATTTTTAAGCGAAAAAGATGTTCCAGGACTAGGGCATGGGATGAAGTTGGAGGAGGACGATTCAGAGGAAACATGAGAAAGAATTTCTTCACAGAACGGGTGGTAGACAAGTGGAACACCCTGCCAGAGGAAGTGGTGGGGGCTGAAACAATCATGGGATTTAAGAATGCATGGGATAGACATAAAGGAATTCTAGAGGTCAGGGGTAAGGGGAAACAGACTTCTAGGATAACAAACTGAACTCACAAGCTCAAATGGGCAGACTGGGTGGGCCATAGGCCCTTATCTGCCGACACTGTCTATGTATCTATGTATCTATGAGAAACAGAATGAGTGAGTGAGACAGGGGAACTGAACAACCTCAACAGAGCTCTGTCGGGACAGCTGCGGATTTCTTTGTGGACAGAAAAGGGTGCCAACGCAGGCAGGAGCCCAGTACAAAAGGGCAGACTGCAGCGCCGGGAGAAACACAATGAGCAAGTGAGACAGGGGGAGTGAGCGAGTTCAATGGAGCTCTATCGTGACTGCTGCAGATTTCTTTGTTGGCAGAAAAAGGCGGCAATGCAGGCAGGAGCCCAGTACAAAAGGCCAGCCTGCAGCGCCAGCAGAAACGGAATGAGTGAGTGAGAGGGGGGAGTGAGCAGGCTCAACAGACCTGTGTTGGGACTGCTGCAGATTTCTTTGTGGGCAGAAAAAGCCACCAACAGAGGCAGGAGCCCAGTACAAAAGGGCAGCCTGCAGCGCCAGGAGAAACAGAATGAGCGAGTGAGAGAGGGGAAGTGAGCCACCTCAACGGAGCTCTGTCGGGACAGCTGCAGATTTCTTAGTGGGCAGAAAAAGCAGGAGCCCAGTACAAAAAGAGCAGCCTGCTGTTCTGGGAGAAACAGACTGAGCAAGTGACAGAAGGCCAGTGAGTGAGCTCAACAGACCAACGCAATCAACATTCGGCATTGACAAATTCTTGTTATACTTAATACACAAAGATAAAAGGTGGAAAAGCACAGTTACATAGGTAGAGGCATTTGAAGCACATATGGGCATTTTCTTGGTGTAATCTATCTCCCACCCCACCCCCACCACCACCACCACCACCAACATCAAAAAGGCAACCTGGCAGGTGTAAAGATTTGACCACATTTCCATTATGAAATAGTTCCTGTATGGTTTTGAAAATGCAAGGTGACATGTTTTTTTTTTGGTTTCTTGTAAAATGTGAGCCACAACTACCCGCACACAGAGTAAGGACTATTTTTGAATTCAGATTTAAAATGGATGCATAAGTCAACAAAAGGTCAAATTTTTAGCTTTTAAATATACTTTCTTCTTATTTTGTTTATTCTATGTCATATATTTACATGCCATTTGATAAGAACAATAAGACACTCCAGAGTGTCCATTATGGGGTAATAATCAAACTTATCAGGTGCATTTGATGGCACGCAGATGTGCCTCGTGCCTATCAATGCACCAAAGGGGTGCGATTATTTCTGTATAATGCACACCTTGTCTTGTCTTCTTGTATATTTAATTTGCATGTTTCAGCCCTCCATCTGTATCTTAGCCTAATTCTGAAAATAGGATGTTAATAGGGAAATTATATTTCATAATTTATGTATTTTAATTGATCATAGCTGCAGTTTTTTACAAATTTCACCTGTCTTTCAAGTCAGCTGTATTTTTTGCAACTTCAGTAATTAAGAGCTAGCAAATAACTGCAAAATCAGATTTCCTCACCAAAAACACTAAGGGCGGGATATTCAGAAGGGTTGCGATGGCAAACACAGTTGCACCATGCACAACCCACTGATGCACCCCAATGTGATATTCAAGGGGGATTGAGCCTGGCACAAGTCGATGCACCGGGCGCATCAGTAATGTATGCAGCACAGGTGGGGCGTGCCCATGCATGCCTCCGCACATCTCGATATTTAGCCCAGGATGTGCTGAGCCCATGCATGTGCAACCCCTACCTGCACTGCACACAGGTGAACTAAAAAAAGGAGCAACAGCTGGCCACCACAGGTGAGCCGCCATATTGCAGGGCTCAACACGGCAGCTGCCACCTGTGGGTGGCCACCCAAGCTCCAGCGGCACCTTGGTGGTGGCACCCCTCCAATGCCCGATCGCAGGCATATGTAGCAAAATAATAGTCACATATCCTGGGTGGTCCAGTGGACCGCTCACAGCCCGATCGCGGGCAGAAGTACAGTAAAACTACCCTCCCATATCCCTGGTGGTACAGTGGACTGCTCGCAGTCCGATCATGGGCATCAGTAATATCTTATGACAAACCAATCCAACCCTGGTGGTCCAGTGGTACCCCTCTCCCCACCCACCCATTGAGCCCCGCTCTCCCCCAGTCAGCGGCGGGTGGCAGCTCCCCACCCACTTGCCACCCTGCCAAAATCTAACTGGGCTCCAAATCCCATTTACAGGTATGGAGTTAGTATTGGGATTCCCCACCTTATTAACAGGAAACAAGATGGCAAGAACTCTCGCTCAGATGCTTATAGTGGTTGTACTGAAGTGCATAACCTCTAGATGGCTCTCCCACCTCCCACCTACTCTCGAAGACTGGCAATCCAGAGTAACAGAGCTGGAGAGGATGGAGAACATCACCAACCATTTACGGCTGCAACAAGATAAGTTCCTGGAGATTTGGCGCCCATGGCACCAACTTAACACTATCCACAAATTGTAACATATACAAGTGGTGAAGATATAGGTGTGGAGCTGAAGAGCTGATGAGTAGGACAGGCTGTGCAAAAGTTTAATATTACTATTTAAGAATGTATAATATTATATGCAAAGTATTTCAAATTATCTGTTAAATCCATAAGATTTCTAATGATGCTTAGTGTAAACAAGCCTTGAATGCTTGAAACATTAGGATAATTCATGTTTATTGACAATAAGATAAACTTAGTCACAATGTATAATTGGTGATCACAAAGAACATTGCAGTGCACAATATTGGATTGAACTGTGACTCAATATTCTGATCAATAAAAACTATGAAGTTAAAAGAAAAGACCTCTAACAATATACAGCCCCCAGCCCCATCCCTGCAACACTGTCTTCTATATGCTCCCTGGTCTCCTTTAAAATTGTTGGGACACCGGCCTGTTGGCAGCACCTCTGATCTGGAATGCCTTGCCACCTTATGTGTGTGGAGCCTCCTTGTGAATATTTTTAAATCTGTTTTAAAAAAAAAAACTCATCTTTTTTTATTTAATGTATGGACTTAGTTTAGTAATTTCATTTAATTTGTTTAAGACTTCCTGAAAAGTTGTTCTTGAATATTACATTGTGTACGGTGCCTAGTGCCTCTGGAATGAAATGACCAAGAAATAACATTTGCCTTGCTGACTTCAGTCTTCACCTCCTAACAAAGTTGTAAGTCATCCTACTTTGTCTATGAGCTTAGTCCCATTCCTGTCTGCTGACCTGACCTGCACTATGGAAACAGATTATGTATAATGTATTTCTGTTTCTTAGTTTCTGAGGATATGTATCTGTTACTACCACTGCTATTATTGCTGTTCTTTGTTTTCATAAGATGCTATCACCTGTTGCTACCACTGTTACTATTGCTGGTCCTCGTTTCATAAGAGTCTTATTGTTGTGCGCAGAACCTTGTTACTAAGTGTAGTTTCTGTATTGTACGTAATTAATCTAGGTCGCTCCTGAAAAAGCCACACATGACTCAGAGAGCCTAGTCAGTTAACAAAATCCAATAAATAAATTAATAAAGTTCGAATTTAGGAAAGATGCATTTAAAATAATTTTATGTCTCACTTATGTGCCTAGCGGCCTGATAGCAAATCAAACCATTTAACTCACTTATCCATTATAAATGGTCAGCTAGATGCAAAACGATGAAATGAAAAGCAGAGTATACAGAGTAATATTGTGAAAAATACATACAAATATGACAAAATAAGCAATGGAAAACTAATGTATAAGGGACACATGATGGAAGGCTGTTGAGTAATGATTTATCTGAATGAGCTGAGAGTGATTGGGGTGACCTCAAGAGTGGCAGAGCATAGCTGAGCCATGAGTGATAGTCCCCGAGATCACTCTCGGTGAGTTCAGATAATTGGTTATTCAACAGCCGCCCATCATGTATTCGATTTATGCAATAGGCCAGGCTTTTGCGCTGTGTTTATCTATTTATTTTTAAGGGGTCACTTGTGTTTTTTTTTTGTGAAGCGGCTTTTTTCTTCCACATTTTGTTACTTGTTTTTATGAATGGGGTTGTATTTGTGGTTTATGATTTACTGGATGTATGGATGATGAATTGTGATTGGTTGGTTGTTAGTGTGGTTGCATCATGAGGGTTTGTGTATGGGTGCACTGTGACTGGGTGATTTTAGCTGATGATATCAGTAAGTGGGAGTTTCTGTGATGGCGCAGTTTTGCGGCCAGTTGGCTGGGAGTCATCGAACAGAGAAGGTCTCCGCGTGTGTCTGGGCTTGGTGTGTGGCGGGTGCAGCCTAGTTCGGACTTCGACAACCTCAGAGACATTGTAGATGGAGCTGGCTTCTGGAGTAGTGCAACTGTGGAGTTCTGGAGATCTTTGGCATTGCCCACAAGAAGGGTTCTTCATGGAGAGTTGCTGTTTCTTCAGAGAGTCTTCGATGGAGGATCTTGCTGTGTTGTTTTCGGAAGTCAGCTTTTGCAGAGGAGGCAGCTAATTGCTTTCGATCTGGAGTGGTTTCAGTGTCGGGTGTTTCCTGGAGGTTTACCAGGATGGAGTGTCAGCTATGGCCCGGATGGAGAGCTGGTGTCCAGGATTAGTTGGTGTTCCCTTTCCTGGATCTTTTGGATTACAATTTTGAAGAGTCGCATTGTTTGGATATCCATTCTTTTTTGGTTGGTGTCTTTTATTTTCTTTAGTGTTTCTTTCCTGGATCTTTTGATTATGACTTTGAAGAGTTACATAATTTGGATATTCATTTTTTTTTTTATTTTATTTTTTTTATTTTTTTTATTTTATGGTTTCTGTCTGCATCTTGGTTTGGATTAACGTTTGTATTGCCTTTTTTTTCAGCAGCATACATCAGCAAGGTAAGAGAGTTCCAATACAGATCTGTTTATTTAATCAACATTTTGACAGGGGAGTGTTTTTTTTTTCTGCAAAAGTATAACTGTTACGTGAAAATGTCAACTTTATTGAACTGGTGAGTTAGTGAAGAAGTGGGATTATTTTGGAAAATATTAGACTCTTTTTGCAGGTATGCAATATCTATAATTTATGGAGATGACAGGATAAACAACAGTAGGATGGCAAGTGAAACTTGTATGGTAAAACATGATGTATTCACAATTTAAATGGCTGTGCAATGTCTTGCTGCTAGATGTTTTTTTTTTTTTTTTTTGCAGGGTTTTGTCTCTTCGGTGGCTCCAGATTCCTAGTATCTGTTGGGAAGAAAAGGAAAATTCTAGATTTTTACTGCTTATTTCAGATCATTGCATTTACTTTTTTTTTTGCTGGTGGTTTTAGAGTTGCATATTTTGGCCTTTTTTTTTTTTTTTTGACAGCCACAGCTTTCATTACTGTTTCACTGCACTGGATTCATAACCAGGCATGTTTTTTAGTTTACATCAGTGTAATATTTTTATTCATTGTTACAGTTTTCTCTTTTTATATTCTTGTCACGCTGTGTGGAGTGTGTTTTTGTGTGTGGATGGCGGGGGGGCAGTGGTTCTATAGCCGTTTCTGTAGGGTGCGATTGTTATATTTTCTGCATTTGGCGTCTGTTGTTGTACATTTGCTTATTGTTTTCTAGTCAGAATCAGTGTCTGAATCGATCATTTTGTGGCTTTCTTTTTATGGAGTCATATCAGTTCCCTGTTAGGAGACAGAAGTAGTAGGAGGAATTTTGAGTATTTTGTTCTGGTTTCTTAGTTTTAGTGTACTTATTGGGGTGGGGGGAGATTTTTTTATTACTCTATATACATGTTTTTTATGGTATGGATTCAATGTTATAGAACATAGCTTATTTTTATGAGTGTTTTGTTTTCTCTTACCTTGCACTCTGTTAAAGATTATCATGGAGGCATTTATGGTCGGCTTGTTGAAGCAGGCTCCCATGACATTTCTCCAGTCATGTGGCAGGGTGCTACAGTTAATGGATGTTGTGTTGTACAGGTGTTGTGATGTAGGTGTTGTGATGTAGATGGCATTTGTTGGCAGCTCAGGATGCTTGAGATCTGTTGCTGCTTTTGATCACTCATCTTGGGACAGTCATTTAATGACTGCAGTTGCTTGGGTACCGATACCTTTATTATGTTGATGGGTGCCACACTTGTTGACTGGAGTGATTTACAATAAGTTAATATGTGCTGAGCAAGATCTCTTTTATGGTACAAGAACATCATCCCGCAATGTTCAGGCAAACTGAATCTCTCAGCTTTGCAGTTTTCTCACCCAAACTGCACATGACACTCCATACATAGCCTATGTCCTGGAGTGATTTCTGAAGGTTTACCTGTATGCCTTGATTTTCAGCCTTGTATTCTGTAGTTGCCCATGAGCTAGTCCCATAGGTGCAGGAATGGGGGCACATTCATAGGGCCCTATCAGTTTTGCAATCATGTTAATGTATTTAATAGGGAGAATTTACTCCTTTACATCCTTGGCTCTACCACTTTTCAGACTGTTCCGGCACCAATGGCTAGTCCCTGTCCATTTTACCTTTCATTTTTACATTTAGGAAAACTGAGTCTATCTGGGCCACCCACTATTCTGTTCTGTTTTAAATGTAATGGACCCCGGTAGTCCAGTACCACAGAACCCTCCATCATCAGATGGACTAGTAGTCTTTTCTGTCCCTGTCTTCCATATGTACAGAGGGCTGCCAGAGTCTTATCAAATCTAATGTATCATGGGACTCAAGGCTTATGTGGAGCACTATAATGAGGCACAGAACAGGATGCGTAGAAACTGCAGGGTCATGGTCAGGGTAGGTGTTGGGGTAGGATGGATTTGGGGTACTAGGGATAGGAGGCACCCCGGGTGGAATGGGAATATGTATACAGGGTTCCCATGTCTGGTTCAATCTCAAGAAAGCCCAAAGCAATCTATACCAATGCACACAATTTAGTTTTTTTCCCCAGACCTTAGCTAGTTTTACTACTCAAAAGTGCAAAAAGAGACTTTGGAACTGTCGTTCAGATTTTTTGAAAATGGGAAGTGGCTTCTTGATACTTGAACAAAAAAACATGCTGAATTAAACTGGAGGGTAACACCTATTTGTTTTTTGAGATTGATCAGCTGAGTGACTTTTGTCAGGAGTAGACAACCACAAGGTTTTGTTTTTTTCTTGTAGCATGAAGACAAAACTATTTTAAAAGTATCAGCTCCCCTCTATGGACACACAGTCAGATATACAGTTGAAACAATCAACCTCCACTGTTGAAGTACTTTAAACAGAATGAAAGGGACTTGAGGGGATACAAATACTTTTTTTTTTACTTTTTATTTATAAATTTTGTTCAGTACAGTACAAGATGTACCAGATTCAGAGAATCTTGAGTACATCAAAAGCATATTTCAACAAACTTAGGCATAGGACAAATGCAGCAATCCCCTAAGTTGATGACTTTTAGATTTAGGATAGTGTCAGTGACATACATCTGACCATTTGTAAGTAGATGGTTGTCATTTTTGTTATAATTATAGTGCACCCATACGATTTTCAGATCTCAGCATTATTTTTTTTTTTACTTATTCTTCTAGGTTGTGGCTCTGTTGAATTCTGCCAAATCTGGAGTGTTGGACCAATAATATTTTTTGTAAAAAGAATAGCTTTCATAATATATATTTTTATTACTTTTCTATTATTATTATTTTTTAAAAATATTGTTCCACATAAAATAGTCCTGCATTGCTAGGGTGTTGCTGTCCTGAGTTGCTTGTTGCTAGGGAGAACACTGACCTTTTGTTTTATACACAAATGGGAGTGAGAGAGACAAGAAAATGCAGGTTGACAACAGTTATATATTCTTTAATATTAGTGTCTACCATACACTTCTGCCACAGTTGTTCTGTCTGTACTGATCAGGAAATGTTGAAAAAAAGATATGGAAATGCAGCCAATCAGGTTTCAGTGAGGGAGAGCAGTGAGCACCGTGTTTGAAAAGTTGGAATGGGTTGGGAGTTTTATTTATAAACTTGATGGTACATAACTTACACTTTGTGGATTCTTTAAACTTGAGTTTTTTGATGTTATGCACTTTACCGGGTAGGCAATATGATGTCTTTGCTGACTGTGTTTTTTGGAAGGTTGGAGGGATTTTAAACATTGTGGATTCTTAATGGGGCTGACTAGCACTGTTACCTGTTGGTCATGCCAGGATTTACTACAGGTATATTGTGTCAGTCAGCCAATCATGTTTCAGGATTTTAAAAGCCATTGTATAATTAAGCAATAAGGCATAACCAGGAGCTAGATTAACAGTCTTTTAATCACCCCCTAGGGGTGTAATGTGGCACAAGGCACAGCAGAGTCCCATATTGCACCTAGGAGGTGACTGACTGTTAATCTAACTTCTGTGAGTGCCTTATTGGTGTTATAAAAAAGTATTCCAAAAGAAAAGTGTTAGTAGTATACTTTTTGAATGTTTCCATCATTTAGAGGGAGATTTTTAATAGAATAGTTCTTCCACTAGCAGTTTAAGAATGCTGGTTCAGAATCAGAATGCATCATTCCAGTCATTCAGCAGTGCTATAGGAAGGAGTGCTGGCAGGAAAAATCCATATGCCATGGTGATCAGGCTGTACATGACAGTCTAACAGAGATTAATGTAAGGCTGTTGGAATGCTAACAGCTAATCAGATTGCAGAATTTCTTAGACCCATTTTATTATGTTGATTGCGCGCATGCGCAAGAAACATATTGAGCAGCTTTCTCCACAAGCAGGTTGTGGAGGTGTGGCACTGTTGTGGCCAATGCCACCAGAGCCTGTAAAGGCTTGTCCAGCATCCTCTAATGCTGTGGCACGCTGCTGCTGACACTAGTTTAGCCAGAGTGCCACCAACTTGTAAAAAATCAGCTGCTGCAATCAGGGGCCACCTCATCATTGCAGCGTAAGCCATTCACTGCAATGAGGGAGTGATCCGTAATTGCAGGGTGGAATCGTCACAAACAATATTAACCCCCCCCACCGTGCTTATTTGCCAATGGGAGCCCCAATCCCCATTGGCTTCTGTGCTCCCATGTTTATGTTGCCGACGGGGGAGCCCACTCCCCGTCGGCATTATGTAACCCCCATGCTTATATTCTCTGCCGACAGGGTGCCCAATCCCTGTCAGCATAATGTCACCTCCACCCTTTTTGTTGTGTGCCAACGAGGGTGCCTAATCCCCCGTTGGCTACAGCTTGCTTCCCCCAAAAGGGAGACTCTGGTGGCACGCTGGGAGCCCACCCCAGTGTGCCACATGCCCCTGTAAAATAAAAATGGTCCCACTGATGTCTTTTTTATCTCACCTGTAAAAGGAAACTGTCCTCGAAGTCTCCTTGCCTCCTCCTGCAACCCGTGCCCACCCACTGCACACCTGCCTCCCACCCCCACCCCATACTTACCTATGGAGCTTGGTGTGATGATCTTCGGTGGACCGGGAACACGTCTGCAGTCTTCAAAGCCGACCGTGAACTGAGGAAATGCCGGAAAGCTGTATAATGGAATAAATGTTTTTTTCCAACTTTAATGCATATCTCAGTCATTTTTTGGAATTGTGGCACCAAATTTTCAAGATGGGGTTTTTGGGACCCTCCTCATGAATTCTGGAACTGTCATGGCATTAATTGGCCCCGAAAGGTGATTTTGCAGTCACTGCACAGAATCACCTTTTGGGGCTGATTAATGAAATGACAGTGCCAGTTTTCATGAGGTGGGCTCTCAAAAAGCCTATGTTGCAAATTTGGTGGAAAAAATCCAAAAAATGACTATTTTACGAGCATGCGTTGCGCGGTTGCTACACACGCTCATAACTTCGTGAATTTGCAATATCTTCAAGACAGATTTTCAACATTGGCATTTTTTCACACTTCCTTGTGAACAGTATAGCTGTCATTGTTCACATCCTGGCCAAAATGTGTTTTTGCACTTCCGGCGCAGAATAGCACGGTCGCTGTGGGAAATTAGTGTTCAGGACAGATTAAGAAAATGACAGTGACACTGTTCATGAGTAGAGGTCCTAAAATGCCTATATTGAAAATTTGGTGACGATACTGATAAAATGACTGTGTTATTTAGCTGCAAGTCATGCGAGTTTGCATGCACACTCATAACTTCGTGAATTTGTAATATTTCACTCCAGATTTTCAACATTGCCATTTTCCCACACCTACTTATGAACAGTACAGCTGTCATTTTCCCATCCTGGCCGAATGTATTTCGCACTTCCAGTGCAGAATAGAGCGGTCACTGTGGGAAATCACTGTTTGGGACAGAGTAAGAAAATGACAGTGATACTGTTCATGAGTAGAGGTCTTAAAATGCCTATGTTGAAAATTTGGTGATGATAGCCCATCAAATGACTGTGTTACAAGTGTGCATTGCGCACTTTCCATGCACCCTTGGAACTTTGCAGAATTGTAATATTGTCATGCCAGATTTTCAACACTGGCATTTTTTCACACCTCCTTATGAGCAGTACAGCTGTCATTTTTCACATCCTGACCAAAATGTGTTTTCACAGTTCCGGCGCAGAATAACGCAGTCGCTATGGGAAATCAGTCTTCGGGACACATTAAGAAAATGACAGTGGCACTATTCATGAGCAAAGGTCCTAAAATCCCTATGCTAAAAATTTGGTGACGAAACTCCATAACATGACTGTGTTACAAGTGTGCATTGAACTGTTTCCATGCACCCTTGTAACTTCGCAAATTTATATTTTCATGCCACATTTTCAACAGTGGCATTTTTTCACACCTCCTTATGAACAGTACAGCTGTCATTTTTCACATCTTGGCTAAAATATGTTTTTGCACTCCTGCTGGAGAATAGCACGGTCGCTGTGGGAAATCAGTGTTTGGGACAGATTAAGATCGAGTGAGTGGGAGGGGGTGACCGAGCTCAACTGAGCTCAGTCAGGACTGCTGTGGATTTATTTGTGGGCAGAAAAAGGCCCCAACACAAGAGCCCAGTACAAAAGGGCAGCATGCAGCACTGGGAGAAACAGAACGAGAGAGCGAGTGAGGGAGGGGGAGTGAGCAAACTCACCGGAGCGCTGTCAGGACCACTGTGGATTTCTTTGTGGGCAGAAAAAGGTGTCAATGCAGGCAGGGGCCCAGTACAAAAGGCCAGCCTGCAGTGCTGGGAGAAACAGTATGAGCGAATAAGACAGGGGGACTGAGTGAGCTCAACAGAGCTCTATCAGGACTGCTGCGGATTTCTTTGTGGGGAGAAAAAGGCACCAATGCAGGCAGGAGCCCCATACAAAAGGGTAGCTTGCAGCGCCAGGACAAACAGAATGTGCGCGTGAGAGAGGGAGACTGAGCAACCTCAATGGAGCTCTGTCAGAACAGCTGCGGATTTCTTTGTGGACAGACAAAGGTGCCAATGCAGCCAGGAGCCCCATACAAAAGCGCAGCCTGCAACGCCAAGAGAAACAGATGACTGACAAAGCAGTAGTGAGCGAGCTCAATGGAGCTCTATTGTGACTGCTGCAGATTTTTTTGTGGGCAGAAAAAGGTGGCAACGCAGTCAGGAGCCCAGTACAAAAGGCCAGCTTGTAGCGTCAGCAGAAATGGAATGAGTGAGTGAGAGAGGAGGAGTGAGCAAGCTCAATAGAGCTGTGTCGGGACTGCTTCAGATTTCTTTGTGGCCAGAAAAAGCCACCAACACAGGCAGGAGCCCAGTATAAAAGGGCAGCCTACAGCGGTGGGAGACACAGAATGAGCGAGTGAGGGAGGGAGGGGGAGTGAGTGAGCTCAACTGACCTCTGTTGGGACTGCTGCAGATTTGTTTGTGGGCAGAAAAGGGCAGCAATGCACACAGGGGCCCAGTATAAAAGGCAGCCTGCATAGGCAGGAAACCCAGAATGAGTGAATGAGAGAGGGGGAGTGAATGAACTCAACGGAGCTCTATTGTAACTGCTGCAAATTTCTTTGTGGGCAGAAGAAGGTGGCAACACAGGCAGGAGCCCAGTAGAAAAGGGCAGCCTGCAGTGCCAACAGAAACGGAATGAGCGAGTGAGAAAAGGGGAGTGAGCGAGCTCAATGGATCTTGGTCGGAAATGCTGCAGATTTCTTTGTGGGCAGAGAAAGGCACCAACAGAGACAGGAGCCCAGTACAAAAGGGCAGCCTGCAGCACCAGCCTGCTCAGTCTTTACTGAGGAAGAGGGGGGTAATGGGTCTGAAGGGAGTACAAGGGGTGAGAATGGTGCAGAAATGGACACAAGTCCCTTTACACGAGAAAGGGTCCTGAAGGAACTGGAAGTAATAAGAGTTGATAAAGCAAGGGATGAAGGGGTGCACCCCAGGGTCCTTAAAGAACTAAGAGAGGTGGTGGCTGAACCTCTGGCTATCCTGTTTAGCCAATCACTGGAAACAGGGAGGTACCCAAAGACTGGAGGACAGCAGATGTAGTCCCCTTATACAAAAGTGGGAACAAAGAGGAAGCAGGGAACTACAGACCAGTCAGCCTCACCTCGGTAGTGGGAAGATCATGGAAGCACTACTGAAGGAGAGATTGGTGGAACATCTGGTTGTCAATGGACTACAGGACCCAAGGCAGCATGGTTTCACCAGGGAGGTCATGTCAGACCAACCTCGTTGAATTTTGACTGGGTGACTAGGGAGGTGGATCAGGGAGGGCAGTGGACATGGCCTATCTGGACTTCAGCAAGGCCTTTGACACTGTGCCACATAGAAGACTATTACACAAACTGGGGAATATGGGTGTGGGCAGGACAGTAGTGTGGTGGGTAGGTAACTGGCTGGGTGGCAGGGCACAGAGGGGTGGTGGTAAATGGCTGTCACTCCACAGAGGGAAGAGTGACCAGTGGGGTACCACAGGGATCAGTGCTGGGACGGTCCTATTCAACATCTTCATCAGTGACATTGCGCTGGGATCTAGAGAAGGCAGAATTTCACTGTTAGCTGATGACACAAAGCTCTGTAACAGAGTAGACACCCAGAGGGTATAGACAGAATGAGAAGCGACCTGCAGAAACTTGAAGAATGGTCAGGGGTTTGGCAGTTGAAATTCAATGCAAAGAAGTGCAAGATAATGCATATGGGGCACAAAACCCTGGCACAATATATCAGTTGGGGGTGAGGATATAGCATGCACCAAGCAGGAAAGGGATCTTGGGGTTATCATCTCTGATGACCTCAAGGTAAGGAAACAGTGTGACAAGGCAGCAGGTAAAGCAAATAGGATGCTGGGATGTATAGGCAGGGCATCACCAGCAGGAAAAGGAGGTCATAATTCCACTATACAAGACACTAGTGAGGCCCCACCTGGAGTACAGTGTACAGTTCTGGAGACCATACCTACGTAAGGACATAGACAGGGTAGAGAAGGTTCAGAGGAGGGCAACAAAGATGGTGCATGGATTGCATCACAAGTCCTATGAAGACAGGTTGAAGGAACTGAACATGTACTCCCTGGAGGAGAGGAGGGAGAGAGGGGATATGATAGAGACATACAAGTATCTTACAGGGAGGAACAGGGTGCAGGAAAACACTATTTTTAAGCGAAAAAGATGTTCCAGGACTAGAGGGCATGGGATGAAGTTGGAGGGAGGACGATTCAGAGGAAACATGAGAAAGAATTTCTTCACAGAACGGGTGGTAGACAAGTGGAACACCCTGCCAGAGGAAGTGGTGGGGGCTGAAACAATCATGGGATTTAAGAATGCATGGGATAGACATAAAGGAATTCTAGAGGTCAGGGGTAAGGGGAAACAGACTTCTAGGATAACAAACTGAACTCACAAGCTCAAATGGGCAGACTGGGTGGGCCATAGGCCCTTATCTGCCGACACTGTCTATGTATCTATGTATCTATGAGAAACAGAATGAGTGAGTGAGACAGGGAACTGAACAACCTCAACAGAGCTCTGTCGGGACAGCTGCGGATTTCTTTGTGGACAGAAAGGGTGCCAGCATGAGCAGGAGCCCAGTACAAAGGAGCAGACTGCAGCGCGGGAGAAACACAATGAGCAAGTGAGACAGGGGGGTGAGCGAGTTCAATGGAGCTCTATCGTGACTGCTGCAGATTTCTTTGTTGGCAGAAAAGGCAATGCAGGCAGAGCCCAGTACAAAAGGCCAGCCTGCAGCGCCAGCAGAAACGGAATGAGTGAGTGAGAGAGGGGGAGTGAGCAGGCTCAACAGACCTGTGTTGGGACTGCTGCAGATTTCTTTGTAGGCAGAAAAAGCCACCAACAGAGGCAGGAGCCCAGTACAAAAGGGCAGCCTGCAGCGCCAGGAGAAACAGAATGAGCGAGTGAGAGAGGGGAAGTGAGCCACCTCAACGGAGCTCTGTCGGGACAGCTGCAGATTTCTTAGTGGGCAGAAAAAGCAGGAGCCCAGTACAAAAAGAGCAGCCTGCTGTTCTGGGAGAAACAGACTGAGCAAGTGACAGAAGGCCAGTGAGTGAGCTCAACAGACCAACGCAATCAACATTCGGCATTGACAAATTCTTGTTATACTTAATACACAAAGATAAAAGGTGGAAAAGCACAGTTACATAGGTAGAGGCATTTGAAGCACATATGGGCATTTTCTTGGTGTAATCTATCTCCACCCCACCCCACCACCACCACCACCACCAACATCAAAAAGGCAACCTGGCAGGTGTAAAGATTTGACCACATTTCCATTATGAAATAGTTCCTGTATGGTTTTGAAAATGCAAGGTGACATGTTTTTTTTTTGGTTTCTTGTAAAAATGTGAGCCACAACTACCCCCGTACCAGAGTAAGGACTATTTTTTGAATTCAGATTTAAAATGGATGCATAAGTCAACAAAAGGTCAAATTTTTAGCTTTTAAATATACTTTCTTCTTATTTTGTTTATTCTATGTCATATATTTACATGCCATTTGATAAGAACAATAAGACACTCCAGAGTGTCCATTATGGAAGTAATAATCAAACTTATCAGGTGCATTTGATAGCGCATAGATGTGCCTAGTGCCTATCAATGCACCAAAGGGTGCGATTATTTCTGTATAATGCACACCTTGTCTTGTCTTCTTGTATATTTAATTTGCATGTTTCAGCCCTCCATCTGTATCTTAGCCTAATTCTGAAAATAGGATGTTAATAGGGAAATTATATTTCATAATTTATGTATTTTAATTGATCATAGCTGCAGTTTTTTACAAATTTCACCTGTCTTTCAAGTCAGCTGTATTTTTTGCAACTTCAGTAATTAAGAGCTAGCAAATAACTGCAAAATCAGATTTCCTCACCAAAAACACTAAGGGCGGGATATTCAGAAGGGTTGCGCATGGCGCAACACAGTTGCACCATGCACAACCCACTGATGCACCCCAATGTGATATTCAAAGGGGGATTGAGCCTGGCACAAATCCCGATGCACCGGAGCGCATCAGTAATGTATGCAGCACAGGTGGGGGGCGTGCCCATGCATACTCCGCACATCTCGATATTTAGCCCAGGATGTGCTGAGCCCATGCATGTGCAACCCCTACCTGCACTGCACACAGGTGAACCAAAAAAAAAGGAGCAACAGCTGGCCACCCACAGGTGAGCTGCCATATTGCAGGGCTCAACACGGCAGCTGCCACCTGTGGGTGGCCACCCAAGCTCCAGCGGCACCTTGGTGGTGGCACCCCTCCAATGCCCGATCGCAGGCATATGTAGCAAAATAATAGTCACATATCCTGGGTGGTCCAGTGGACCGCTCACAGCCGATCGCGGGCAGAAGTACAGTAAAACTACCTCCCATATCCCTGGTGGTACAGTGGACTGCTGCTCAGTCCGATCATGAGGCATCAATGATATCTTATGACAAACCAATCCAACCCTGGTGGTCCAGTGGTACCCTCTCCCCACCACCCATTGAGCCCGCTCTCCCCCAGTCAGCGGCGGGTGGCAGCTCCCCACCACTTGCCCACCTGCCACCGCTGACTAACTCTGTCTGATGGGGCAGTCGCCCATTGGTCCACAGCATGAGCCAATGGGTGTGCAGCCATACCATACTACACAGTCCAGATATGTGAATGGATCCATTCACATTTCTGAACTGTGTCTGACCAAACTGCACACCGATGACTCACTCTGTGGACCAATCGTCCACTGCCCGTATGGAGTCGGTCGGCGGTGTGGGGCGGCAAGCGGGTGAGAGCTCCGCCCTCCGCTGACTGGGGAGTGGGGCAGTGGGGATCAGTGGGCGGGTGGGTAAGGGGTACCGCTGGACCACCAGGGTGGGATTGGTTTGTCATAAGATATTACTGACACCTGCGATCGGGCTGCGGCGGTCCACTGTTACACCAGGATAGGGAGGGTAGTTTTACTGTACTTCTGCCGAGGGTGAGTTACGGAAACAGTCACTGGACCACTCAGGGATATAGGACTATTATTTGCTGTATGCCTCGCATCAACTGCAAGTCCACTGGACCATCAGGGATATAGGACTATTCTTTACAACATATGCCGCAATCAGGCTGCGGTGGTCCACTGGACCACCAGGGACATTGGACTATTCTTAATAACATATGCCTGATCGAGCAGTGGGGCACTTATGCCGCTTGTGCGGGGCGTCAGTCCCGGCCGGCTGCAGTCTGGCAGGGTGCCAGGCGCCGTCGTGGGGATCGATGCACCTGCATGCAAATGGGGCCATAATGACATGCAAATGGCCCCATTTGTGCCTTGCATACATTATGGCCCCATTTGCATGTGCACTTTTGAATATCACGGTAGTTGCACCCATCTCAACGGCACTTGCGCTAGCACATCCCCCTGCACCACTCTGGCCACTTGCGCTGGTGCAGTGCCACTGCGCCATGCGCACTGCAGGTGACCAAGGAGCAATATTCAATGATGCTGTGCCATGGTGCAGCTCCATTGAATATCACCCTGTCAACGCCCCTGTGCATCCAAGTTGCGTTGCGCCCAGGCTTTCACCACAGCCTAGCGCTGTCTAAATATCCTGCCCTAAGTGTTTGAGAAAAGTCAACTTCTTGAGCCACTGTGCTTTTACTAAACAACTCTACAAAGTAGAACATATTCTAGGAACTCTTCAGCAATAATTGAAGTGTCAGAGACTACACTGCTTGTAGTGTCAACATATTAGAAGATGGCATCAAGTGACAGTTATCAGGAGAGTAGACCTTCCACACCTAAGAAGGCAAAATTGCAAGTAGTGAAATATAAGATGAAGTTTAGACCTGAAATTAGTCACCAGTATCCATGCTTCATAAAAGGAGTTCAGACTATGAAGCTAAATTTCAAATTACAAGGAGAATGGAGGTGAAAGTCATATTTTTACGGTGGCAAGACAATCACACCATGAGAGCAAAATTAAACATGGAAATGAGCAACACCAGTTCCATTTGGCCCTACTGGGTTTAAGCCCAAGCAGGTATATGTTAAAAATACTGTCCAGGCAGTTAACAACACTGGAGAGAGGGCCGGCATCAGTCCTGCCCACTTTGTGCAGCATTCGAGCCTTGTTACTCCATTAGCACCAACACTGCAGTACTCAGGTGTGATGGTGGATAGGAGGTGGACAGTTGAAAAGCATAGGTCCCAGAACGAGGTGGGTTAGTAGAGTAATGGTTCTGCCAATTGCATAAGTTGTAGTGTCTTGTCCTATCAGATGTTGTAATAATGTTATTACCAGGGAGGAATCTGCCTTTAAAATGCAGTATGTGTAGTACGTCATGTTACTTACTTCACACATCCTACGAAGTTTCCAGAGAGTCTGCAGAATTTTGGAAAGTAAAAGAAAAGTGTGAGTAGTGGGCCCTGACTACCTGAAAGAGCTCCTGGTTCCTTATCTCCCAGAGCGACCGCTCCTTCTCGACAACGAGGGTTACTGGAATTCCGAGGTTGTTTAAAATCTTCTGGAGCCCGGCTTGTTGTTAGTGGCACCGACCCTCTGGAATTCTCTACCCCGTTGGATTAGAGAGTGTGCGACAATGGGGGGTTTTAAACAAGCATTCAAATCCTTTCTATGGATTAAGGCTTTTGGGGAAGATGCTGACCTGGTTTGATTTTACTGTTTCTTCATGTTGTTTGATGTGATTTATTTTATCAGTTTTATTGTAATGCTTTATCATGATGTGATTTTACAATTTGTTCTGTGCCTTGATTTTTGAAAGGCGCATTAAAAATAAAGATTATTATTATTATAGTGTTGATTGGGGTAGGATAGGTACATGGGCTGCAGCCTGAGTTAAGAAGACACAGATCAAACTGTAAAAAAGAAAAGGAAGGGCCAGGCCTTCAGTTGGGCATCAGCAGTCTAGACACAGGATGCTGATGTGAGTCAGTGGTGATGGTGGGGTGGCGGTGGGGGCTCTCTTCAAGTTATAAATATGTAAAAAGAAATGGAGGATGTGAGTAAAACCCCTCAATGGGTAGGGGGGATGAATTATAAATTTGCACTCCTGACCCAACCTCTCTTCGTACTGTTCCACCACCGTTGATGAAAAGCAAGAATGGTTATACAAAGAGTAGCCAGTACCTGAAATTGGTGTACTTCAAGGCCAACATACTGGCCATGCAAAGAGAAATACGATATGGTGCCTATGGATGACAACCATCAAAATTCTGTCTCCATCCCTGCATCCCTCCCTCCCTTCCCCTCCCCCCCTTGCATTGACACACACCAAGCAAGTCCAGAAATGCAAGCAAGCCCAATCAGTTGCTTATCAAATGACGCTAGTGACATACCACTTCATAAATCCTCAACATTTTTTATTACTTGACTGTGGCATCAAAGCACTCCAGGAACAGCCACTCAACAGCTGCAAGGCTAGTTACTTGTATGTTGGCAAAGTGAGTGACATTACAATGTTGAGGTAATATAAAGATGAATAGATCAAGATATGTCACCTGCTGATAAATCAGTGCTCGTCACGTCATACATACAGTAATACTGACTTGTTAACATTTTACTGTTGGCTATTCTTGTTGCTACCTACACTTTAAGGACTTGTACATTAACCTAGCTAACCTCTGGATTTGTGATAAGATCACAGTTAATTATATTTTTTCTGGTTTCAGGTTACGAAAGCTGAAGTACTGTTCATAGGATTTGTTCTGCAGCACAACCTCCCATTTCAACTTTCTGGCCATACAGGAAAATTATTTAGAAACATGTTCTCAGACAGTAAGCTAGCCAAGGAGTTTAGCTGTGGACATACTAAGTCATCTGTATTGATTAACGATGTGATAGGTCCAAGCCCTGAAGAACCTGTTGTTAATGTTGCACGTGACAACCTTTTTTCTATTGCCATTGATGGTGGAAATGATAATGACATAAAGCTGTATCCCATGTCTGTTCGTATTTATGATGTGAACAGAGAAAAGGTTTTTCCTCATCTTTTGAAAGTTGCCATGGCAGCTGGTGCTACAGCTCAAGATATTTTTGATGCTGCTGATGGTGTGAAGGGAGAGCTCAGTATCCCTTGGAGTAACTGTGTTGGGCTGGCATTTGACAACACTCATGTTAATACAGGAAAAAATTCACCGATGACAAGGGTGTTAGCAAAGGTATCACATGTGTATGTCAATGGCACATAACTGTTGCTGACATGCATATTCACAGTTCATGTCCATAACAAGTTTTGACTTGGATGATTGCCGCACCAATATCTTTTTCTGGTTTCACCACTCATCAAAAAGGAAGGCCTGCTTGAATGAATTTTATGAATTTTGTGGCATTGAGAGCCGAAAACTATTAAAGCACACGAACACAAGATGGATGAGCATGGAGTCACGTGTTCAGCGTGTTCTGCATGTTTTTCCAGCTCTAAAGTCATACTTTAAATCTGAATCTTTCAGAGAAGCAAGGTTTAAATGTCTACAGGCTTCTTTTAATGATGGATGATATGACAGAGGTTTACCTTCTATTTATGCAGTCTGTTTTTTCCAGCATTTTCTAGTTTTATTTTAGCTCTCGAACATGAATCGGCATGCATTTTTATGCTGAAAGACCTTGCTACTGAACTGATCCGAAAAATCTTAGGAAAGTTTGTTAAACTGTCAGAGCTTCAAAAATGTAATCCAGTGGATATTAACTATGAAGAACACATGAATCATATTCCTGATTCTCAGTTGTTCATTGGAATGACCACAAAACAGTTGCTTAGAAAGCTGACAGTAAGTGGTGATGTTGACATATGAAAAGTAGACCAGTTTTATGATGCAGTAAGAGCATTCTATGTTGATGCTGTTAACTATTTTAAAAGAGTATTTCTATTTGGTGATCCTGTAATAGATAATGCAGTATTTGTTGACTACAGAAGAAAACATTGTATTTCTTTTGAAAATATTGAGTACTTTGTAACCAGTTTTCTCAAAACCTACATGTTGACTTAGATGCCTTACACGAAGAATTTGTGGAGTACGGCTTGTTCTCCTTGCCACCTTTCATTAAAAACCAGATAACAAATGAGGGGGTCATTGATCCATTTTCCATGGATCTATTATGATATTTATTAGGAAACCTGAAAAAAATGTTCAAGGGAGCTAACCTTTCCTAATCTTTCCTAACCTTGCTCAAGTGGCGAAGTTGGTACTTACACTACCACATCCAAATGTTGAAAGTGAAAGGGTATTTAGTATGGCTAAGAAAAATAAGTCCATAATACGCAGCAGTCTGAAAGATGAGACACTATCCAATATTCTTTGTGCGAAAATCAATTTGTTTTAAAAAACTGCTTGTCACGACTACCGACCAACAAATTATTTTTTGGCTAAGGCCCAGAAAGCTACTTGGTGTTACAATAAGCAACACATGCAGGGACCAACATAACAAGTTTGATACCAGAAAGCCCAAAGGTACTTTCACATTTGTTGCCCCTTTTTGTCCTTCTGCATGTGACAGTTTGATGTACAACAAATTAGTACTTCACTTGCACCCTGAGCAGTAGTTTAATTTTTTTTCTATCTTCACCTTTTTTTTACATTCCATTTGGGAATCCAGGTTGCCACTGTGCTAACAAGGTTAGCATGTTGCATGACCGGTTACTTACTCAGAAAAGTCCAGTAGTTCCCTTTTATAAATCTGCTTTTGCTTGACAGGTCTTGGATGTAAGTAAAACTGAGTGGCAGCACATTAAGGATGGAGATTTGTAGGCATTCCGCCTAAAACAATTTCCATTTATTTTTTTAATAAATGTGAAATACAAACTTAGATATCCCAAATATGCTAAGAGCAGGTGTGTAAAACACTTTTAAGCTTTTCAAAATCACAGTGTAAGGGAGTGCCTGACTGTTGAGAGTTTCACATCTGCCTTAAAAGCTTATTTATTTAGAAACATAGAAACATAGAAGTTGACGGCAGATAAGGACCACAAGGCCCATCCAGTCTGCCCATTTCTTTTTCTACCTTATAAATGTGCCATCAGCCTTTGCTCTGTCAATGGCGTATCTATTCATACTCATCTGTATTGCTCCCTTTTGCCTATCCCATGCCTGTTTTAAGCCCTGCACTGTATTCATATCCACCACTTCCTGAGGTAGGCCGTTCCATGCATCCACCACCCTTTCTGTGAAAAAGAATTTCCTCACACTACCCCTTAATCAGCCTCCCTCTAATCTTATGCTGTGTCCTCTTGTCCTGCTATTTTTCTTATATTGAAACATGTTAGACTCTTTTACCTTGTTAATGCCCTTAAGGTGTTTTGAATGTTTCGATCATATCACCTCTCTCCCTCCTTTGCTCTAGGGTATACATATTGAGCTCCATTAATCTGCCCTCATATGTTTTCTGATGCAGTCCCTGCACCATTTTGGTTGCCCTTCTCTGGACTGCCTCAATTTGGTTAATGTCCTTGTGAAGGTGTGGTCTCCAGTACTGCATGCAGTATTCCAGATGGGGCCTAACCAGTGTCTTGTAAAGAGGAATTATTACCTCCCTCTTCCAACTTATGATACCCCATTAATACACCCAAACATCCCCCTAGCCTTACCTACTGCTTTAGTGGTCTGCTTGGATGATTTCAGGTCATCGGTGATGATGATGCCCAAGTCTCTTTCTTCCCTTGTGACTGCCAGCAACTCCCCTCCCAGTCTATAGGTGGCTTGAGGGTTTCTCTTCCCTATGTGCATGATCTTGCACTTCTTTGCATTAAACCCCAGTTGCCACTCTTCTGACCATTTTGCTAGTTTATCCAGATCTCTTCTCATTCTGCCCACCCCATCTGGATCATCTACTCTGTTGCAGATCTTAGTGTCATCTGCAAACAGACAAACCTTACCCTCCAGTCCATCTGCAATGTCACTGATGAAGATATTGAAGAGGACTGGCCCCATGACTGATCCCTGAGGTAGCCCACTTGTGACTTGTATCTCTTTTGACTGTATACTGTTTACCACCACTCTCTGTTTTCTGCCTTTCAACCAGTTTGCCACCCAGTTGACCAACCTCTGACCCACCCCAAGCCTACCCAGCTTATTAATCAATCTTCTATCTGAAACAGTATCAAAAGCTTTGCTGAAGTCAAGGTAGGCAACATCAACTGCTCCCCCTTGGTCCACCACTCTGGTTACCCAGTCAAAGAAATCTATGAGACTAGTTTGACAGGACCTTCCTTTTGTAAACCCATGTGTCTTGGATCATGTGCTCCTATGGATTAAGGTGTTACACTATCCTTTCCCTAAGGAGTGCGTCCATAATCTTGCCTACTACTGAGGTAAGACTGACTGGTCTGTAGTTCCCTGCCTCCTCCCTGCTACCACTCTTGTGGAGCAGGATCACATGAGCCCTTCTCCAGTCTTCTGGGATCTCTCCTGTGCTCAGAGTCTCACTAAACAGTTCTGATAATGGCTCTGCTAGTTCCACCCTTAGCTCCTTTAGTACCCTGGGATGTATGCCATCAGGTCCCATTGCCTTGTCCACCCTGAGCTTATCGAACTCTTGTGGGACCCTTTTTTTTGTGAAGGGACTAGTGCTCACCTCCCTCCCCCCTGTGTCCATGGTGCTGAGCTGTGGGCCCTGCCCTACCTTCTCTTCAGTAAATACTGAGCAGAGGTATCTATTTAGGATAGATGCTTTTACATGGTCCTCCTCCTCACACGCCACCTTATCTCCTTTGATCTTAGCAATACCCCCTCTGGACTTTCTCCTTTCACTAATGTATCTATAAAAAGTCTTGTCACCTTCTTTTACTGTCTGTGCTAGTGTTTCCTTAGTTTAGGCCTTTGCCTGCCTTACTGCCTTCCCTGCTTCTCTTAGGGAAGTTTGGTATGCCTCCCTATCTTCATCCCGCTGCTTTCCCTTATATTTCCTGAAGGCCAGCCATTTGGCTCTGACCTTTTCTGCTACGTGGTTTCCTTCTTCTTTTGCACTTCCTTTTCTCTCTAACACAATGTGATGTTGCTTCAAGTATTGCATCCTTAATGCTTGTCCACTTTGCCTGTACCCCCTCACCTGTATTTCTTTTTGCCAGGGCTAGCTTAACTCTGCTAGCCATCTTATCAAAGTCAGCTCCTCTGGAGTCCCATATTTTTGCCTTGGAATGGGATGATTTAGTTGTAGTGGCCAAACTGAACCATACCATGTGATGGTCACTGGCTCCCAGGTGACCTTCTACTTGGAGATCTGTGATCCTTTTCCTGTTAGTCAGTACCAGATCTAGGATAGCCTTGTCTCTTGTGGGTTGTTGTACCAGTTGTTTGAGGCCCTTCCCCTGCAGGGAATCCACCATGTGTCTAGTTCTGGCAGATGTTCCTCCTGGTATTGACCAATCTGTATCTGGCATTTTGAAGTCTCCCATTATCAGACCCTCCCCTTTAGCTGTCATGTTTTGTATGCCTTCTAACAGTAATGCGTCTATGTCCTCCCCCTGGTCTGGGGGCCTGTAGGCAACCCCAGTTCTTATGGCTGTCCCATTTCCTGTTTCCAGGGTGACCAACAGTTCTTCTGGCTCCTTATGTGTATTCTGAATTTCTGTAACTCTTATATTTTCATTGACATACAGGGCTACTCCACCCCCCCCTTTTTTGTACCTCTGTCTCTTCTGAACAGTACATAGCCAGGTACTGAAGTCTCCCAAGTGTGGTTACTGGTAAACCACATCTCGCTAATTGCTGCTATGTCCAGTTTAGCCTCTGTCATTAGTGCCTGCAGGTCTGGGATCTTCTCCCAGACTGCGAGCATTTGTGTACATGATTTTCCATTGGCCAGATTTTGGTGTGTTAGTTGTTGGGTGAGGTCTGGCTTTTCCCCTGTGCGTCATATGGGGAGCTGGACCATTTTTCTTACCTGGTAATGCAATTGAACTGCAAACATGCTGAACTCCTGTTTGACCACTAACTGAGGGGAAAGGGGTGTTCTTCCCATTCGGCGTATGGGGTGCTGCACCCCTCTCCCCATTTGCTAGTTTAAATATTCTGCAAAGACATCAAACTTCTACCCCAATGCACTGACTCCCTCCTTAGTCAGATGCAGTCCATCAAATTTAAAGAACTTTCGCTCCCAAAACTGTCGCCAATTCCCTACAAATTTGTGTCCTTTTTCCTGGCACCAGCCCTTGAGCCACATGTTTAGCTCCCCTATCTCCCCTTCTCTGACCTTCCGTCCATCTGCCCCCCTCTCCCAGACTGGCAGGATCTCAGAGAAGGAGATGCCGGATGAAATGAATGATAGTTTGTCACCCAGCCTGGTCAGCTGTTCCTTGGTCTCTATAACTGACTGGCTGGTGAGATCTTTAGTCCCTATGTGTGCCAGGACGTCAATGTTTTCCCCTGCTTTCTGAACAATTTTAGCAATTCTGTCAGTGTCTCTCCATGCCGATGTACCAGGGAGACATCTGACCATTACCCCTGGCTGGAGATAGGTATCAACTCTCCGAATCATGGAGTCTCCTATGATCAGAATTTTTTTTATTTCTTTTTTGCTTTTTTTGTTTTGGTTCCTGTTTTGGGTGAGGTTTGTTGTGCTAGCTCCTGTGCTGCAGTGTCCTGCTAGGCAGTGTCCTCTGCCCCTTTGTTTGATTTCGGAGATAGAGACAGATACCTATTTGTAGTTTTGATATGGTTTGTGGAGGTAATATGTTGGAGAGCACCGAGTGATGGGGCACCTGATTTGCCCATCCTAACCACCTACCAACCTCCCAGACCAACTACCCTCTGCAGTTGAGGTGCTTCTGTTGGATGTTGGGGAAATGATGGGTGGTTCTTATATTTCCTCTTGAATATGAAATTTGAGGTGCGCAATCTCTGCCCATGCTGCCTGGAGCTGAGCTCTACGATCTCCAATGGCTCAGCATGTATGACAGTGTCCTAAATCCTGTAAAACTGCCTTTCTGAAAAGTGTTCTGCAGTACCTGCAGTTAATGATATCCATTCCAGATAATTTTCTGGGTTTATAACCTGGTCAGAGTAATTAGAATGAAGAAAATACAAGCAAAGGTTTGATTTTGTGTTTTGTTTGTTTTTGTATAACTTGTTAGAACAAGTTAAATTACTAGTGCCCCTGTAAATGAGGTCACTGTGTGGATACCCCACTGATCCACCCCTTCCTGCTTTGCCACAGGAAATGTCACGACTGTGTTACCCTATAAAAGGAGTGTAGTGTGGGGTGGTTGGGGATGAGGAGTGAGTGGCTGGGCCCTTCCTGCTGAAAAAGAAGAACCATGGATGAAAGAAACAAGGAGGTAAGAGCAGAAACAATCAGTCAGCAACAAATGCAGTAACCTGAAGCTTACCCTAATGATAGATAAAACTGCTAAAACCTGTAAAGCACCACCTGTAATCATTTCAGAAGATATACCTGTAAGAAACACTTTGCTACAGAGAAAAATAAAGCAGTAACTGAAGATATACCCTGCAAAAGACAATTTGAATCAGAAGATTACAGCAGTAATCTGTTAGCACACACCCATAGGCACACCTTGTAATAATGCAGCAGAAGGTATACCCAGCAACAACAATTTGAATCAGAGAAAAATAAAGCAATAAAATGTTAGCAACAAACAGTAACAATCCCTGTGAGTACAAAATAAAAACAATACACAGTAAATCTACCTAGCCAAAAGAAGTCTTAATCCTTTCCCTTGCTCTGCTAAGGTTATTTGCTCTGTCCTTTCAAGCAACCTAGAAGGAAAGAGCTCAGGTGAAGCTAGGTGTCTTGGCCAGCAAACCCAGTCTTCCACCTTTAGCCTGGCTTTTTTGAGATTTTGAGTAGTATGAGCTACATTTAGTATTCATTAGACTAACTGTATTCATGCTTTTATCTAATTAATCTATTATTTATTATCTGTTCTTACTGTACAAGTGCTTTGATCTTAATTGGAATTGCACTTTTTATAAACGTTTGATTGATTGACAGTGTAACAAAACATAGCTGAAAAGATTGGAACATGTGCCCCCCCAATGCATCTGGAAATGAGCTGTTCTCACCTCATTATACTATTCCAGATAAAGATTTTTAAATGAATACTTCATTTAGTCATAGATATTGACCTGATTCTAGCAATCGGGAGCTACATTTTCAAATACTTGTGTCAATTCTTGACGCAAGCTATTGTCTCTTACCTAACTTAAGAAACTTATGAATTTGTGGTACAGCTTTACCAGTAACACCTTTGCTGGAAATAACCGGAAACAGTGTGTACAAATATGGTTGGCATGTTAAACAAGCATTTGTCAATGCCGAATGTTGATTGCGTTGGTCAGTTGAGCTCGCTCAGTGGCCCTGTGTCACACACTCATTCTGTTTCTCCTGGTGCTGCAGGCTGCACCTTTGTATGGGGCTCCTGGCTGTGTTGGGATGCTTTTCTGCCCACAAAGAATCTGCAGCTGTCCTGACAGAGCTGCGTTGAGGTGGGTCACTCGCCCTCTCTCGGTCGCTCATTCTGTTTCTGCTGGCGCTGCAGGCTGCCCTTTTGTACTGGGCTCCCGCCTCTGTTGGCGGCTATTTCTGCCCACAAAGAAATCTACAACAGTCCTGACACAAGTCCATTGAGCTACCTCACTCCCCCTCTCTTGCTCATTCCGTTTCCGCCCGCGCTGCAGGCTGGCCTTTTGTATGGGGCTCCTGCCTGCGCTGCCACCTTTTTCTGCACACAAAGCAATCCGCAGCAGTCACGATAGAGGTCTGTTGAGCTCACTGACTCCCCCTCTCTCACTCGCTCATTGTGTTTCTCCTGGTGCTGCTGGCTGCCCTTTTGTACTGGACTTCTGCCTGCATTGGCACCTTTTTTTGGCCACAAAGAAATTTGCGGCTGTCCCGACACAGCTCGGTTGAGGTCGGTCTCTCCGGCCTGTCTCACTTACTCATTCTGTTTCTACTGGTGTTGCAGGCTGCTCTTTTGTACTGGGCTTCTACCTGCATTGGCAGGTTTTGCTGCCCACAAAGAAATCTGCAACTGTCCCAACACAGCTCCGTTGAGGTGAGTCACTCCCCCTCTGTCACTCGCTCAGTCTGTTTCTGCTGGTGCTGCAGGCTGCCCTTTTGTACTGGGCTCCTGCCTCTGTTGGTGGCTTTTTCTGCCCACAAAGAAATCTGCAGCAATCCTGACACAAGTCCATTGAGGTAGCTTACTCCCCTTCTCTCACTCGCTCGTTCTGTTTCTGCCGGCGCTGCAGGCTGGCCTTTTGTACTGGGCTCCTGCCTGCATTGCCGCCTTTTTCTGCCCACAAAGAAATCCACAGCAGTCATGACAGAGCTCTGTTGAGCTCGCTCACTGCCCCTCTCTCACTCACTCATTGTATTTCTCCCGGGGCTGCAGGCTGCCCTTTTTTACTGGGCTTCTGCCTGCATTTGCACCTTTTTCTGCCCACAAAGAAATCTGCAGCTGTCCCGACAGAGCTCTGTTGAGGTCGCTCACTCCACCTGTCTCACTCACTTATTCTGTCTCTCCTGGCACTGCAGGCTGCCATTTTGTAGTGGTCTTCTGCCTCTGTTGGTGCCTTTTTCTAGCCATGAACAAATCTGCAGCAGTCCCGACAGTGCTCCGTTGAGTTCGCTCAGTCCCCCCTCTCACTCACTCGTGCCATTTCTGTTGGTGCTGCAGGCTGCCCTTTTCTACTGGGCTCCTGCCTATGTTGCCACCTTCTTCTGGGCACAAAGAAATCTGCAGCAGTCATAATAGAGCTCTGTTGAGCTTGCTCACTCACTTCCCCCCCCCACTTGTTCATCCTGTTTCTCCCACCACTGCAGGCTGCCTTTTTGTACTGGGCCCCTGCGTGCATTGCTCCTTTTTTCTGCCCATGAAGAAATCTGCAGCAGTCCCAACAGAGCTCCATTGAGCTCACTCACTCCCCCTCCCTCACTCACTCATTCTGTGTCACTCACTGCTGCAGG
This sequence comes from Neoceratodus forsteri, assembly GCA_016271365.2. Lineage (NCBI taxonomy): Eukaryota > Metazoa > Chordata > Ceratodontiformes > Ceratodontidae > Neoceratodus > Neoceratodus forsteri. Next base: position 871,270,598 of record CM028130.1, read on the forward strand.
CTGCCATTTTGTACTGGGTTCCTGCCTGCATTGACAGCTTTGTCTGCCCACAAAGAGATGGGCAGCAGTCCTGACACAGCTCTGTTGAGGTCACTCACTCGCCCTCTGTCACTCGCTCATTCTGTTTCTGTGGGGGCTGCAGGCTGGCCTTTTGTACTGGGCTCCTGCCTGCATTGCCACCTTTTCCTGCCCACAAAGAAATCCAAAACAGTGATGATAGACCTCCGTTGAGCTCGGTTACTCCCCCTCTGTCACTCGCTCATTCTGTTTCTCCCAGCGCTGCAGGCTACCCTTTTGTACTGGCCTCCTGGCTGCATTGGCACCTTTTCCTGCCCACAAAGAAATCCGCAGCTGTCCCGACACAGCTCCATAGAGGTTGCTCCCTTTCCCTGTCTCACTCGCTCATTCTGTTTTTCGTGGCGCTGCAGGCTGCCCTTTTGTACTGGGCTTCTGCCTCTGTTGGCATCTTTTTCTGCCCACAAAGAAATCTGCAGCAGTTTCAGCAGAGCTCCGTTGGCCTCACTCACTCCCCCTGTCTCACTTGCTCATTCTGTTTCTGCCCACGGTGCAAGCTGCCCTATTGTACTGGGCTCCTGCCTGCATTGCCACCCTTTTCTGCCCACAAAGAAATCTGCAGCAGTCACGAAAGAGCTCCATTGAGCTTGCTCACTCACTTCCCCTCTCTCACTTGTTCGTTCTGTTTCCTTCACCGCTGCAGGTTGCCCTTTTGTACTGGCTCCTGTGTGCATTGCTGCCTTTTTCTGCCCACAAAGAAATCCACAGCAGTCCCAACTGAGCTCAGTTGAGCTCACTCACTCCCCCTCCCTCACTCGCTCATTCTGTGTCTCCCGGTGCTGCAGGCTGCCCTTTTGTACTGGGCTCCTGCCTGCGTTGTTGCCTTTTCCTGCACACAAAGACATTCACAGCAGTCCCGACAGAGCTCAGTTGAGCTCGGTCACTCCCTCCCCTCAGTTGCTCGATCCTAATCTGTCCCAAACACTGATTTCTAACATCGACTGCGGTATTCTGCACCAGAAGTGCGGAAACACATTTCGGCCAGGATGTGAACAATGACAGCTGTACTTTTCATAAGGAGGTGCGAACAAATGCCAGTGTTGAAAATCTAGCATGAAAATATTACTAATTTGCAAACTTACAGGGGTGAGTTAAACCTGCACAACACACGCTCGTAACACAGTCATTTTATGGAGTTTCATCACAAAATTTTTAACATAAGCATTTTAGGACCTCTGCTCATGAACTGTGTCAATGTGATTTTCTTAATATGTCCCGAACACCGATTTCCCACAGCAACCACGCTATTGTACGCCAGAAGAGCGAAAACACATTTTGGCCAGGATGTGAAAAATGACAGCTGCACGGTTCATGAGGAGGTGTGGCAAAATGGCAATGCTGAAAATCTGGGTGAAAATATTATTAATAATTCGTGAAGTTACAAGCATGCGTGCAAACTGCTCAATGCACGCTCGTAACACAGTCATTTTATGGAGCATCGTCACCAAATTTTCAATATAGGCATTTTAGGACCTCTGCTCATGAACAGTGCCACTGTCAGTTTCTTAAGCTGTGCAGAACACTGATTTCCCACACCAACTGCACTATTCTGCGCCGGAAGTGCAAAAACACATTTCAGCCAGGATGTAGAAAATGTCAGCTGTACGGTTCACAAGGAGGTCTGAAAAAATGCCAATGTTGAAAATCTGACGTGAACATATTACAAATTTGCAAAGTTACGAGCATGCGTAGCAACTGCGCAACGCACGCTCGTAAAACATTCATTTTTTGGGTTTTTCCCACCAAATTTGCAACATAGGGTTTTTGAGAGCCCACCTCATGAACACTGGCACTGTCATTTCATTAATCTGCCCCGAAAGGTGATTCCGTGCAGTGACCACGAAATTACCTTCGGGGCTGCTTAAAGCCATGACAGTACCAGAATTCATGAGAAGGGGTCCCAAAAACTCCATGTTGAAAAGTTGGTGCCAAAATTCCAAAAAATGACTGAGATATGCATCAAAGTTGGAAAAACCCTATTTATTCCATTATACAGCTTACTGGCATTTCCTCAGTTCGCGGTCGGCTTTGAAAAGTGCAGACGTGTTCCCGGTCCACCGAAGATCGTCGCGCCCAGCACCGGAGGTAAGTATGGGGTGAGGGGGGGTGTGGGAAGGCAGTGTGTGCAGTTGGTGGGCATGGGTTGTGAGAGGGGGCAGGGAGACCGCCGAGGGACCGTTTCCTGTTTTACAGGGTAAAAAACAAAAGACATCACAGGAATGTTTTTTCAGTCACGGGGGCATGTGGCATGCTGGGGTTGGCTCCCAGCATGCCAACGGTGTCTTGTTTTTGGAGAGCAGCTGTAGCCGACGAGATTGGGCAACCCCACCGGCACACAACAAAAGGGGTGCCAGGGACATTACATTGTGCCGATTGGGACTGGGCACCCCATGGCAGATAACAAAGAGGGGTGACATTATGTGACAGGATTGTGCACCCATTCGGCAAACAACCAAAGTGGGAGGGTTTACATAATGCTGACAGGAGTGGGCTCCTGTCGGCAACATAAAGGTGGGCACATGCTGCTGAGGGGATTGGGCACCCCTCTGTGGAAGACATTGTTTGTGAACATGGTGGCAACCACCGCCATGTTCATAAACAATATCACTGTTTCAGGGTCCCACCCTGCAATGACAGGTCACTCCCTCATTGCAGTGACTGGCTGATGCTGCAATGATGAGTCTGCCCCTGATTGGAGTGGCTAATTTTTTACAACTTGGTAACATGCTGGCTGAACTAGTGTCAGCAACAGCATGCCACGGCTTTGGGGAAGCGGTACAAGCCTTTACAGGCTGCGGGGGCATTGGCCACAACAGTGCCTTGCCTCCACAACCTGTTTGTGGAGAAACCTGCCACAACATGTTTCTTGTGCATGCACGTAATCAACATAAAAAATGGGGGTGGGGGCGAGAGAAGAAAAGCACACTTGCACAAACAACACAGCTAAATAATGTATCTGAGTGAAAAAAATATTGTATTGTGAAAAGATACAAACTTGCAGAAAACACAAATTAAAATATAAAAACAAGTCACTGCCAGTAACCCAAATTTACCTGTCCTGCCAATACACTTGATCATGGGCAAGTGACACTGTATAATGGTAATGCCAGTTCATGCACCTATGTGTTAGACATATCTTTAGTTTGTACAAAAAAAAAAAAACTTCAGTTGACAAAAAACAGCCTGTCATTAGAAACATTCTATTGTTATATCTCATCTAAAAATGTTTATTCTAGACAGTTATGTAGCTGTTTCATACATCGAGTAATTAAGAGCAGAGCTCCTCTTGTTGTGTTACCTTGCACTTGTGTTGGAAGTATATATTTCTTGCATGAAATGTACAGCTTCATACATTTTTAATAATGGTTCAAGTTGCTTTAACACATACGGTTCAATATTGTTTAAACTACTTAGAAACAGAGCAATAAAATTATTGTTTTACATTACTTGAATTTAAGTTACTGTAAATTCCCTTACAACTTGAGTAGATTTAAATATATGTATTCCATAACTAAACAGGCCCTGGCTACAAAATGACTACATATACTTTTATTTATTGGATTCTTTACTCCCCGCCCCCCACACACAAAAATAAATACTATGCTAAGCAGAAGAAGAAATGCTTATAAATATTTTAGTGCTAGGATTTGATAACCTCACATAGAGGTTCACCCATGCTTAGTAGCTCATTTTAAATGTCTTCAGTGTACCATTTAAAATTACTAATTTTTATATTTATTTTATGATCCTAATTCCAGTGTAGAGAGATATATATGTTCCTTGATTATGTGTTTTCAACCTTGTGATTTGTATTGAAAAACTGTACTTCCCAGGTATAAAATAAAAACAAATATATATATATATAACCCCCAGGCCACTTATTTAACTAGTGTGAACCCCCCCATCATTAAATATCTGGAAACACTGGTGCCCTTATACTGGCATATCAACTTACTTTGCTAAAAGGTAGGTATCACCCTTGGCATTAGGATGTATACCTGGCTCATTTTCTAGAGGAAGAGGGGGGTGGGGGTACAGAAACAAACAACTTGAACCCTGTGTAAATAACACAACCCAGGTCCTGGGTGGAGGCAGCTAGGCATATGCTTGATCTAACCTTCTGAGGGGGCCCCAGTAAATCCACACAACCGGAAGCAATAAACAGAATGTCCATAACAGTGACTGGGATTGTGCAGTATGACTTTATTCAACAGATGGCAAGTACAGCTGAAGTGGACCCCTAAGGGTTGGTCCAGGCTGGGCAGGTACAGATTCAAGAACTGTCCTTGCATGCAGTACAGTTCATGAACAAAACATCCCAAATTCCCAAAAGTGCATCTGTGGATGCTGGGCCACACACATGAACATTTCTCTTTTCCCATGAGTGTTATTTCGTGAAATCTAAGCCACACACTCAGAACTCCTTTCGAACATAGGTGCAATACGTGAAAACTCAGCCACTCACCTTAACCTGCAGCATGACCACTTGCTCAGGTAAAAATACTGGTGTCCTTTACGAACCAGGAAGCCCTGCCTTGTAAGCGCTTAGATGGTGTTCCTCCTACCCTTGGCCCCTACCAACAGACTCTGCCATTCTTCAGGGTTACACCACTGAAACCTCCATTCTCCACTGAAATGTTAGAGGTCCCATACTTTACTCATCACAACACTGGGGTGACAAAGAGAAAATAAACTGCACTCATTGGGGTTCACAGTTTAACTTTCTTCACTCACACTGGTGAGACTAGGGGCACTGAAAGGTGCGACCCTGCCTTATCTATGGGCACACGCACCCCAGACTATCCACTCCCCTAAGAACACGTGTGGAGTTCTAGTCATCTTTCAGTACTCACAGAGCTTGTTCCATCCACTGGGCACGTAACAACCAAAAAGAAACAGGAAAGGCACTCTTCTGGGTAGCTGGTCCACACAGTCTATTTCAGGTCCTATACCAAGGCAGCTGAAAACACCTCAGAACATTCAGAGGATTGCCCCTTGAGTCCACAGAGAACAATCAGATACTTCCACTTCATGGGGAGTAGAAATCAGGAACACCTTCTGTAGTCTTGTCTCCACCATATCAACTGGAAGCTGGAAGTGACACACAACTAGGGTGAGAAATCCTGGGCCCTCTCTCAGAGCCCACTGGCAGTTCTTCTGCAACTCTGACCTCCTCACTCCACTATAGACTGAAGAACATTGAGCATTCTAAGCTCCCCAGAGCAGCTATTCACACAGTGTGGCTCATGCTGCTGCAAGAGTTCTAAAGAACCCTAATCATTCCTCCCTCAGGCTAGCTGAGTAAACAATGATGTCATTATGTAAGAAGCCCCTAATGAATTCCATACCAGCTGCCTGCTGCCTTCCTAACAATAATACTAATAGGATTCAAGTAACCCCAGGGACTGGGTGGTTACATATGTGTGTGTGTGTGTGTATATATATATATATATATATATATATATATATATAAAATTCATGGCAAAAAACTCAGTTTAGTGCATCAGTTAGGGTTGTTCCACAGAGACAAAAGTGAGGAAATTCAGTGTTAGGGTTGCCACCCCTTGCACACCAAGCACACCCTGTCACCACCAACAGGCATCAGGGTGTGCGTTGGGGTCATCGGTCCTAACTCTCACCCCATCCCATTTGTAAACAAGCTGAGGTGGTTCAGTAAAGGAGACTGGGGTGAGAGTTAAGACTAATGACCCCAACGTACACCCCGATGCCTGTTGGTGGGGACGGGGTGGGCTTAGGGTGCAAGGTGGCAATCTAACACTATCCTCGCTTTTGTCGCGCTGTGGAACAACCTCACCTGATGCGATTAAACAGAGTTTTTTGCCATGAATTTCCCTTCTTTTTGAGAATGAGCATTATAAATAGTGAAAGGAATGTGATTTTTTGTCACATAGTAACACTAACAGTAATACAAATGCAAGCGCAAATGGTAACACACATGGTGACGCAAACATAAATGGTAATGCAAACAGTAAGAGAAATGCAAGCGCAAACGTTAATGAAAACAGAAATGGTAATGCAAATGCTAACGGCAACAGAAACGCAAGTGTTAATGAAAACAATAACGCAAACGGTAACACCAGCGGAAATGCAAACGGTAAGAAAAATGCAAACAATAACACAAACGCAAACAGAAATGCAAACGGTTAAGACAACGCCGCAGAAGGAAGCAGTAATGCAATCACCAATGGAAATACAAACAAACTCGTAAACGCTAACAGAAATGCAAATGGTGACAAAGACGCAAACATTAATAGTAATGCAATTGCAAATGCAAATAGTTACAGTAACAGCAATGATGACGCCAAAGCGAACAGTAACGCAAATGGAAACGCAAATGCAAGCACGTATGAAAATGCAAATGGTAACGCACACGGTCATGGTACCACAACTGGAAACACAATTGCTAACGGTAACAGCAATGATGACACCAAAGGGAACACAAATGCAAATGGAAGTGCGTACACAAATACAAATGGTAATGCACAAGGTGATGCAAAATGAAACGCAAACAGAAACAATAATGGAAACGCAAATGGTAACAGTAATGCAAGCTTAAAAAAAAAATTAAAGGGTAACGCACACAGTGCATGACGGAAGGCTAACGCAAATGGTTATGAAATGCAAGGAAATGCTAACTGTAACAAAATATGAGAAGTACACACCTTTTTCCCCAAAAGCTGCATAGAAAACACAGTGAATACAAAGAATGTATGCATAATAATGGGCCTTGGAGCAGAAAATGAGCACTCGAATATTATATTGCTTATATCTCAGGAACCGTCTGACAGTAGAAAACAAATTTAAATTTCATATAATTTATGACTTTCTGGCTAGTTTGTCTTAGCTCCCTAGGAGGGGCTAAGTATTTTCTGACCAAGTCCTTATCTCGAAGCGTTTCCGAGATACGGGCCCCAAAAGGCACGGCGGATGCCGTAATGTTAGCCTATGGGAAAAATAGTCAAATTTGGAGTACCATAAGTTTGCATCCCTCTAATATTTTGTCACCAAACTCCAAAGGCACATCTGTGGGATATTGGCTTTCTTTCCTTCAAATTTCAGCCCAAAAGACCAAACCATTCTTTTGCAGCAAGGTGGCAAAGATTTCCTATTCTTTTGGGCATAGTGTCGCAAAGTAGTCTTGCAAATCAAGACACTTTCACAAAAAAATCATGAAAGTGTCACAAGTGTGACACTACTTTGCAGCACTACAGTTTACAAAAATTTGAAAAACATATTTATGGGGTGTTTAACCCCAAAGAAAAGACATGGCTAGCAACCTCAGGGCTCAATTAGGTGAACACAAAAAGAATTATGTCCCTAGAGGGTCCCAAATTTGAATGCCAAGCATTTCTGTGACCAGCAACTGAAAAAGAAAATGGCTGGCTCATGACACTACAGGGGTCATTTGCGACACTAAAAACTAAATTTGCAACACTGTCAAACTTTTTGTTAACTTTTCCCATTGACTATAATGGGAAATTTGTTTTTTGAATAACTTTTGAACCGTTTAATATTTTTTCATGAAATCTTCAAAAGGCACACTGGGGACCCTGGATGCATGTTTCCTGAAGGTTTTGGACCAGTCGCGCAAATCATGCGGCCTGTAGGCAAGAACAAAGAAAGCACAAAAAAGGCATAAATGTGACTTTCTATTGTGCTTTATAGCGCCACAACCATATATCCAACCATTACAAAACTTGGCAGATCCAGACATCTATGGTACCACTCTGTGTCTACCAAATTTCAGGCAAATCTGTCATATGGTGGCAAAGTTATTAAGCTGCAAAATGTCACACTTTAACCTTAAATGGAGTACTCAACCCTAACTATAGTGGCTACCCTGCCACTATAATATATATATATATATATATATATATATATATATATATATATATATATATATATATATATATATATATATATACAGTCGAACCTAGTTAATCCATGCCTTGTTATTATGTATAACTGATTATCTGAACAGGGAACCTCTGAAATGGATTATTTGTCATGTTAATTGCCTCTTTAATATGGAAACCTCTGTTTCTGAATCTGAATCCTGTATTTAGAATACAGAGACCATTATCCCCATTCATTTTAACCTGGATAATCCATTGCAGGTGTTAATGAGTGTGCTAATGGCAGTCTGCTTAATCCCTCTTAATCCCCTCTGTCATGTTAAAGGCAAAAGTAAATGAGTTTTAGATAGTTAACATCCCTCCTATTTTCTTTTCCATGCTAGCATGTGTTCTGATATGCTTTGACCAATTTTTGATAAATAGATAACCTAGCTTTGGGATACATTCAGCGCTACCTCAAGTTACACTCTCTTCATCAGCTACTGCTCTTTCTTTTCATATTCCTAAACAGTCCATGGAATCACTGACATCATTCCAGGCTATTTATATGAATGGCCTGCAATAGTGTTAGTAATGTCATAAAATGTCCAGACAGTTGAAAAGAGTGCACAGCAACTGCTGAGGAGAAAGGGATTCACTGTAGTTACAAAGGCAAAAAAATAAATTATTAAGTTAACAAAAATAGGCCAAAACATAGAAACTAGAATATTTTAATGGCTCAGCACTGTATTACCCCATTTCTAATTTTCTAATAAACTAAACAAAAAAAAATCTATCAGCCATTGTCTGGTTACTACATATATTTTTATTAAGTAACAAAATGGTGAAAAACAAATGTTTATGGATTAACCAGATCTGACTATAGATTAGATAGATAGATAGATAGATAGATAGATAGATAGATAGATAGATAGATAGATAGATACTGACTGTTTAACTTGTCAGTAAAGCGAATGGAAGAAAGTCTGGCAAGTTTAACAACAGCTGTCATGTTGTGTGTGTATAGCAGGAGAAGACGGAATAACTGACTCTGTTCAGGAAAATCAACATTTAAGAAAAACCTCACCACAAGATAGGATTTGTTATAAAGAAATAAATATTACCATGTGTGAACTGGGTAATAAAATAGATCTGCAGAGTACAACCAACAGAAGTACATAAAGAACAGACAAATGATTTACATGGAGTAAGGTGTGGTGGCAGTACTTAACAGTAGTGTATTGTATGTTCAAACTAAGCTCCAAAATGCACCACAGAGTATCTAAAACCCCAGAGCTTCTGGGGCCCTAGCAGCCCCCAGACCCCCAGCATTTATAAATATTTTCTCAAGCACAATGTGCAAATCTCCAGCAAAATTACTCAAATTATCCAGCAAAGCTTCAGAGCTACCTTGGAAGGTATGCTTTTGTGTCCACACTTATTGTATAAATACAGAATATCCAGAGAGTTCAAAATATATGCAACATACTTCAAAGCCTCTTCAGACCGTGGTGATGGCAGTATAGCCTAGAGGTTAGAGGAATGAGGTGTGAACAAGCTTGATACATCCAGCAGAACAGACCTGAGTATGATTCTCCCAACCTCCACTTGCATATTGTGTGACTCTGAGCAAGTCACTTAACTGCCCAGTGCTCCCAGGTCACCCCTGAAAACAGCAGTTGTGTCTAGTGGGCTTTACCCGGTTACCAAAGACTAAAATAAAAAAATGAAAAAAATGAGCAAGCAGCAAAAGTGACAGTAAACAGTTGTTAGGGGATGGGAACTAACTGTGGGGTAACCAATACTTAAAGACAGAAAGACACTATGAATTTCCTGGCTGCAAAACAGACCACGAAAACACCTTTCCAAGGGAAGTAATGATACAGCCTGGCAATTTAATTGTTCATTTGAAGTAACTGCATTGTTCTATTCTGATTTTAAAATACCGTTTTTTATTTATTTTATTTCTCTTTTTTTTTTTTTACTGTCAACAAATGTGGCATCTTTACACTGAAATATTGCAGTTTTCTACAGCTGATTTACCCAGGAGAGATCAACTGAGACGTCACATTGCGTGTGTGTGTGTGTGTGTGTAGGGCGGGGTTCCAGTTCTAATCTTACAGTGGGAGAGACTGAAGTATGGGAGGTCAAGTTACTTTCATAAGGTTACAGGGTGAGGCAGTAGCTTTGGTGGCATTCAGACCTAGGCTCTCAGGCTTCAGAGTTCTGAGCTCCAAATATTGGATTGCACTGCCTTACAAATCAAAACAAGAGCTTGAAAAAAAAGTTTGGTATTAGAAAATCAACACAAAAACTGAAAAGAACACTCTTCCTCATTCCGCATGTACAACCCCTGCCAGCAGTATAACAAGTCTGCAAGGCACAACAACAACCTGCTGCAGGGCCAAGTTGCTTGCTTTCATTTGTTTTCTGTCCAGATGTAGCTGATTACTGTAAAATGTTCCCCTGAGCTTTTCTGACATCACTACATATACATGTAAACTAAAGACAAGTGAAAAATGGCCAGGTCTCCATCTCCAACTTATTGCAGTCATAGAAAACCAAATAAATCTTGTTCCAGTCCTCTTTTTTCACCAACTGAGGCTAAAACAGTGCATTGTGGGGATGTACTACAGCCCCATGCAGTCTATTAACAGAAATATATTGTATTGTTGAGTAGTATGTTTAATGTTTAACCCCTAACTTTGTACATTTATATCTTTGGCTCCTTTTGATGAAATGAGCTGAAATTTTTTATGTGTTGTCTAGGAGTTTCTGGTGCTACTTCTACATACTGGGTCATAATGTCATATGCTTAATAGCGTACTGCATTATGGTGAAACCTGGACCTGTGCGCTCTCTGAGTTGGACCCCCCCAGAGTTAGAATCATTAGTGGGGGGGTCCGGGGTGCCCGCCACAGAACAAAATATATCAGGAAATTGCGCAATGCGATTATGCTGCACGGCATTTTGCTGTGCGACATATTGACCCCATGCCCTACTTTTATATCTGTAGACACAATCAGCCCACTTCCCCCCCCCACACACACACTGTCAGACATGAGTTGGTCTCTCTCACTCGCCACCCAGTAGTAACATAGTTAGTCCTCCCCACAACCCCATCCCCTGGTTTGGAACATTGTAACCTAAATGGCCCCACCCCACCCCCACTACACTAATTTACCTGAGGCCCAACTCTACTGGACATTTCTACCTACAACACACACACTGCTAATCTGTCCAACCACCTCATATACCCCAATCAACCAGGTTGGATCTAGCTAAGCATGGATACTTGTAGCAGTGTGTGGAGGCTGTGGGATTTGAACCTCGGACTGTACCTGTCTGACTTGCACAAAGTCTGATGCTCTGCCTTTGTGCTATACTGCTAACAGAAGTTACAGGTGAGATAGTGTACTAGCACTCCGCTGCCAGACCCACCCTGCTCAAGGTACATCCTCCTACCACTAGAGGTCACCCTGAGATACTCCTCCAACAACCTTGCTGTTTGCCTAAGACTATAGTAACCTAGGCATCCCAAGCATGCCAACTTACACAAAACTCCTTCTCACTGCAGCCACTCCACTTTCACTGCTGAGTAGTACAACACTGTGGCATGAGCACTTTAACAATCTCCCATCCCTGAACACACATAATAAGGACCCACAAACACACTTTAAGTGCACTCTGTCCAACAAGCCAGACCACAGCAGTCAATACAACCCCCCTCACACAGGCTACCACATTTCTCCTACACTCCCCTTGCCGCCACCTACTGGATTGTGCACCTGAGGGCGTTGTGTATATCTCCAAAACCCACACCATCACACCACTGATCTACATACTGGAAGACACATACCACTGAAAACTCCAAAAAGCAGTATTACTGCTTCTACTAATATCAGGCAATATCCACCACAACCCTGGCCCACTCCACACTGCACACTCACACCACCCCTCCGAAGGGCATCTATGATCAGTGTCTCTAAATATCTTTAGCCTGCTCATGAAATTTACCCAGCTGAAAGCCTGGATATGTCTGATCCAACCAGATATCATATTACTATCCAAGCATGCATGAACAGGAGGAGTAGCAGCTTTCACGGGAGCTACCCTGCTCAGTTTAAAAGTATTAATTACAAAAGAAAACACCAAAACAGAACAGAATAATGGATCATAAAGTGTACAAAGCTATAATGGAGGTATGTCTGATGGCAAGGAGCAGGGAAACTGGAATGGGCTGGATGGCATGGCAGAAAGAACAAGCTCTGGCACAGCCACTACGACTGTGACTGCATTAACTAGATAAGGGTATTTCATGGGGTTAAATATAAACATTTACTTATTTATTTCTTTAAAAAAATATCAGATTTACAAACCTTTGAGTCAGAGACTCATTTACAAAGGCACCTCATCAAAACTAATACAAAGACAGCACAGTTAACAAGTCAAAAAACAATGGCTCAGAGAGCAGACAGTCATAACACTCATTCACTGGAGTTACGTGGGTAGCAGTAGATAAACAGATTACATAGTTTAGGCACACAGGCACCACATCAAGAAGACCAAAGCAGTTCAAACAATATACAATGGCTAAAGCAAACAGACATCAGGAGTCAAAGAGAGAAGCCCAGAGTGTTCACATGAAGGCTGTTGCATACACTAACTGAAACAAAGTGCAGTACATTAAGAAAGGGCATATTTAAGCAATAAGGCATGACAGGGTGTGTGTTATCAAGTAATAACATCACTCCTGCGGTGGTTTGAAGCATGAGGTGAAGCCGAGTATTTATTTATTTATTTGCATGTATTTATTTGATCCACTGGATCAGCAATATTTGCACAAGCTGTGCCCAGTGCAGATTTTACAGCACTAGTCCAGGTCTGGTAATCTGGGTTTTTATCCAAACCACACTGCATGTGGCTTACTTATATACTGTACAGATGGCTGCAGAGTCTAACCCACTGAAGGTTAAAGTTTCAGAAAACCATTATGCTAAAAATATCAAGACTCACTCCCTCCCTCACCCCCCAGTTGCAATTAATCCTCTACCAAAGTCATGCTTAAATACTGGTGCCTCTACATCCACACCACTAAGCTTTTAATGCCAACATGCTTCTTCTGCTGCTGTGAGTTAAACTCTTAATTTAAAAATATTTTGTTGAGAAATGTTTGTTTTAGTATATCCATGGTCAGGAAAAATGAATTTGTAAAAGAAACCAAAAGCCCCATTTATCAGTTCATTGAATCACAATACACCATGTTCTGAATTTTTCAGATTATATGTGTAACTTACAGTGTCAAACAGAAATTAGACACACAAATGCTTACCTATTTGCAAGTGAAGCAAATGTGGTTCTTATCATTCAGTTGTAAACACCTATAGTCACAGCCAGGATTCACATTGCTAGACTCTGGGTAAGTATGACAAGTTTCCTAAATACTGGTACCTTATCCAGCTGTGTTCTGCTTGGTGTGTGTGTGTGTGTGTATGTGTTTAAAAATGTAACTTTCTATAGTATATTGTATAGCACTGTGAATCCTGGCTGCAGTGTTCTTTCTCTGTTGTGGCTAAGGAAGACACTGTAATAAGACACTGGCCTGCTGTAGGGGCTATTAGACATCAAACCAAAGTGTACTCTGTGAAGACTAACTTGGAGAAGATGCAATAAAACAAACTTGAATGACAGCCCCCAGACGTCATAAAACACCCATGGAAAATCTGAAAAAACTCCTCTCATAGCCTAGGCAGAAACAAAACACTGGGTTGAAGTGAGAACTCAAAACTGGTAGTAATACATATATTCCTGATTTTAACATGCAGTTTTCCTTTAAGAATATTCAGTAGAATATAAACAGTAGCCCAGAACTGCCTGCCTGAGAGTGAAGTTGGTATATTATTTGGAAAAAGGCAAGGCTGTGTCTCTTGCTATGCAATGTCCTACACAGTAGCACACTGACTGCTCTTAGGATGGTGGTGTCAAATGCTGTGAGGTGCCTAGGGGAACTTGTTATGTGGAGAGTTCCAGGAAGTGTTTAACCCATTCTACTTCTAATAGCTTTCTATGATGTCTGTACTATCCATTTGTGCAAGTCAACTCCACTTCTCAAACTTAAAAAGGAAAATACACTTAATCACAGACTGTGTTTACCAAGTACTGTGCCCATGATTAAAATAATTTGAACCCCTTCCCCCAAATAATGTGCCCTCACATGAACCTGCATGATTTATCTGTAAAGACAATAAAAAAATGTATTTCTAAATGCATTACTAACACCATTGCTGTCAAGATTTTCAAACCAGTAAAAAGACGAACTATAGATATATAGATAGATAGACAGATAGATAGATAGATAGATAGATAGATAGATAGATAGATAGATAGACAGACAGACAGACAGACAGACTATGGTAAACAAATATTGTTAATCCCAAAAGCTGAACTTTGTTTTTAATATAGAAATGTTTAAGAAATACCTGAAAGATGTCTATTTTCCTTAGTTTTTAGACACTTCTTAGTCTTTCTTTTTGAGACACCAGGTGACTCTGATAATCATTCATTCCAATGGTTTTTAAGTAAGTTTGAAGGCATTTTAAGTATCTTCTGATCTCCTAGTCCTTAACAAAATGTAGGGACTCCACAGACTTGTTCTGTTCCTTGGTCCAGATCCCAAACTAGTGAGTCTTCTTTCAGCATGATAGATCCACCACATGCCCCTCCCACATGAATAAAAAAAAGATGGACCTTTTGGAGCTTCTTGGGTAGAGGTGTGGTGGATCTCACTTCCCCCCAAAAAACTATGCTGCCTCCCACTACTCAGGTTCCAGTTATTGTACCACCCATTTAAGAAAGAAAATAGTACCCTGCAACTACTGACTAACATGAACGTGTATTTATTTGAGGGCAGAAAACATTTCTTGGAGGAGGGAAAGACAGAGGAGACTATTTACACCTTCAGTCAGTTCCACAGACAGAAAACATGACATCACTCCTTTTGAACATGCAATACTCCAGCTGGCTCCGCCCACAGTCATAAAAACCAGCCCAAAGTAACTGCAGACCCAACTGCGTGTATGGAACATGAAACAATGGAGGATGCATCGGGGGCCCTGGCAAAGGAAGTCTTGGACAGAGTATTAAGGGCACTAACACCCAAATTGGAGAAACTAGACACATTTTCTGACAAGCTGGACACACTCAACTCTCACTACACACAGCAACAGGAGAGACTGGGAGAACTACAGCAACAAGTGTCTAAAACAGAGGACACTACAACCCTCCTAGTAAGCAAAATGGCCGAATCAGAGAAGCAAATTTCAGAATTAAAAGAACAGGAGGACAAGCAAGAGAACTTTCAGAGACAGAACAACCTGAGAATCAGAGGGATTCCAGAGGGTGCAGAGGGAGTGGATGTGGAAAGATTTGTTTGACAGTGGCTTGCGGACATGCTCAAAATTAAAACCAAGCATGGAGTACTTAAAATCGATTGGGCACACAAAGTGCTTGCACCAAAGCCACCCGAGGATGCTCCAGCCAGACAATTTATTTTCGAGCTCCACGATTACCAAGATAAACAGAAAATACTAACAGCATACAGGAAGATGAAGGATGTCAGGTACAAGGAGCACAGAGTATGATTTTTCAGGACTTCTCTCAGGCTATGGTACAAAAAAGAAGATTGTTCACCCCACTGATGGATGAATTGAGGAGTAAAGGCACAGAATTCAGCTTCTTCTTCCTGGCAGTCCTGAAAGTTAAACATGAAGGCCAAATATATACATTCTGGGACCATTTAAAGGCACACCAGACCAGTGTTGAGAAGCAGTGGATTTGAAAGTGAACAGGAGGGAGTTACAGTTTTAAGAACACAATGTGGCATGTTGGAGCATGGGGACAAGACAGTGTCTATAACGGATGGTAAAAATTGAGAGACCGTGCCCATGAAACCATCTCGTGAGAGAAATAACTTTTTAACAGAACTGCCCCAAAGGAAACAACACATGCAAGGCATTTAAGAGAGGTCCAGAAGGGTTGTAACTCATTCTGGAAGAAGAGGACCCATTGGAAACTGCTGTAATAAGAAAAAGAAATGGGCGATTACAGTAGAACTGTAGACCCTCAGAGTAAGCTGCCGTGCAAGAGGGGGAGCAATAAGTATATCTGGGACTGGGGTGCATCAACTCATATAAGGGTCCATGAATAGGGTGCAACTTTCTGATTTCCCTCCTAGCATCACACTCAATGACTCAGATAAGTAAGGGGAGGAATCATGGAGATATGGTATTGCTTATGGGATCATTGTGGGGAAAGCGTGGGATCCGGGGGTAAAATGTGATGAATATGGAGAAAATAAAAAGGAGTAAATGGCTGACATGATAATTACTTGAAGGCTGCTGGCAATCAAGGACAACAAAATGCCAAGGAACATAATCTGGGGAAGGAAAAGGAGAGGGATGTTGGCTGGATAACAAACAGGAGAGATGTACCATGCAGCAGGCATGCCGGGGGTTCAGAGCACTGAGCAAATTATTAAAAGAAAGGGACTAGCCATCCAAGAGAAATAGAATGTAAAGGGACATATATACAGAGTAAAGAGGGGATGCGCAAAGGAGACAAGGATGCAAGGCCCCCAGATTGGATTGGTTTTGCCAATTTTCCTGTAACTCCATGATGATTTTCACATCTTTTCCTGTAAATTACAGTGGTCCCTGGGGAAGCCAGGCTACTCTGTTTTCCTGTGTAACCGATGCGGCTCAATGGGGGAAATTTCATTGTGGATGGCTCCAGGTCCTAGTAAAATGCAGGGGTCCCGATAGGTATGGGAGCCCCGGGCATGGCAGCTAAGAGGACAGTACAAGAAGACATAAGAGGGGCAACAGATGGAGATTCAGAAAAGTGAGGGAGACAGCTAAAAGTACCCACGTGGATGGTGCCCACTCCTTGGTAGGTCTGATAGAGGGAAAAGAAACTGTGTACATGATAACATAGTTTGCTCTCACCTCATGCTGCACAGGCTGGGTACAAGGAAGTGCACACAACCGGATGTGAAGACATGACCAAAAGAGAAGTCTCTGTGGACTATGGAGTCCAAGGGAAGAGAAGTGCACACAGTTATATGTGAAGAAGTGACCCAAAAGAGAAGTTCCTGTAGAGTTCAGGAGCAAAGAGAACAAAAACTTCTCAGTAAGTAAAGATTGCTGACACAGGGTTCTATGTAGGAATACATGCCAGAGGACACAGGGGAAAAGTAGCAGATATAATACTAGATAAAAGAGGGAATAGGAGCACTAGAAGGGAATACTTGAGGGACCAGAGGTTGATGTAGGGGAAGGGAGACTATCACCCAATAGATGTCAGGTTAGCAAACACTATATAAAACCCTATCAATAGGCTGGCAGATAAGGAAGAAGAAGGGGGGGATCCCCGGAAAAGGGACAGAGGGCAGGAAAAGGGGGACCCTAAGTAATGGGAAGCAAGGCAATGCATGGAAAGGGAAACAAACATGACAGAAGGGAGGAAAGAAAATGGAAGGGGAACTCCTAACAGTGAAGGGGGAGAGAAGGGAAAGAAGGGCAAGAAGGAAAGAGGAGACAGGCGATGGGCACAAGGAGGAGATGGGTGGGAGAAATACATCCGGGGGTCTGGGACTCCTGAGGCTCTGTGCGTGCCACGAAAAATAGATGGAAGAGGACCAGAACAACTGTGAACCTCTGATGGAGCCAAGTTCTGGATGAGAGATATGGCAAAAATAAAAAAGAGAGAAACAGAGGACTAGGGGGTTAAGTAAAACTGAGTGGGAGGGCACAGGAAAGCACATTAACAGGTACATATGAAGAATAATGCAATAGAAAGACAAAAGGGATTGTTGGGACTGAGATGTAATACCAGGATGGAAGGTTTGGGGTACTTTCAGGCGGTAACAATGCCACACACACAGGAAAAGGGTTTTTTGTTGTTGTTGTTTATAGTTGAAATGTTAACAAAGTGTACAACAAATGTGGATATACTGTGTATAAATGTTGAAATTAGTACTGGCTTAGAGAAAATGGTGAGAAGAGATAGAGAAACTAAGGAGGAGAGACAGATGTGGGGAACAAAGAAGGAGATCCTAGGAGTGGGTAGGCAAGGAAATAAACCCTCCCCCAAGGAACATAAGGTAAACATAATGAAAAAATGAATAGAATAACAGTTTGCTCATGGAACTTACAGGGGTTCTCAACACCAATCAAATGCAAAAAAGTGCTCAATACACTAAAAAGGGATAAGGTAGACATTAATATGGCACAGGAAACACACCTCACAGATATAGAACATGGTAAACTAACAAGGGAATGGATTGAGGCCTGCTGTGTAGCATCATACAATAGGCACAAAAGAGGAGTAGTCATACTCCAAAGAAAAGGATTTCAATTCAAGGATCAGAGGGTGGTTAAAGATCACAGGGGACATAGGTACATATCTGTGCAAGGAACAATTCATGGAGAACAATACACATTAGGAAACATCTATGCACCGGCACAGTATGACCCAGTCTTTTATGACGAAATGCTGGACACACTACACAAAGAGCAATTCCCAAATCTGATCTTGGCAGGGGACTTTAACTGCATGATGTCTGGGGAGTTAGACAGATCGGGAGGACAGGGATGACAAAAAAGGGGTGTTTGGAGATGGGCAAAAGGATTAGAAGAAATGGAACTGGTAGATGTCTGAAGGAGGGCCAATCCGAGAGCAAGGGGGTACACGTTTTACTCCAACCCACATCATATGTGATCAAGGATCAATTATATGCCCCAAGGGACTTATACCACTGGATCAATCAGACAGAAATAACACCAATAGTCATATCTGACCATGCCAGAGTAATAATGACTTTTCAGACTGGAGAGGGAAGAAAGGGAACCTAGAGATTTCCAGCGTACATGATGACCTCCAAACCATTTACAGAATATTTGCAAGAACAATGGGAGCACTACATCAGGGAAAACCAGGAAACAGCTCCCTCAAAGATAATCCTATGGTAGGCAGGGGAAGCATTCTGTACATGAGGAGAATGATTATTTCTTATATGGGCCAAAGAGCCAAAAAGAAGAGAGAGAAAATCAAGGAACCAGAACAAGTAGTCAGGAGTAAACAGAGGGAAATATATGTAAACCCCACTATGGAAAATGAGAGGCAACTGAAGGCAGCACGAGAGCCGCTAAACTTAATTATAACACATGGAGCCAGCAGGGCTTTGTTTTATGCCAAACAATGCATTTGTGAGTGGGGAAACAAACCAAGCCCAATGCTGGCAAGGCTAGCTGGGGGAGGGGGGACCACAACGATAATGACAATAAAAGATAGTCAAGGGGGGATATATAATAAGAGTATGGACATAAGAGCTAAATTTATGGAGTACTGCAAGAGATTATATACAGGTGAATGTAGAGACACAGAAAGAGAAGCAGAGACTATTTTAGAAAACGTAGACTTACCCCAGCTAGAGGAAGAGCAGAATACCAAACTAGGGGCACCCCTTACAGCAGAGGAACTCTCTCTTACACTGAGTATGCTAAAAAAAAGGGAAAGCAGCAGAACCTGATGGGATGGGGGTAGAATATTACATATGTTTGGGCTCCCAGAGTATTGAAATTTTACAAGGGGTGGTAGAAGAGGCACAGGACGTGGTTACCCTAGCTGAAACCTGCTATCAAGCCACGATTGTGGTAATACCTAAACTAGGCAAGGAGCACACAACCTGCTTGGCATATAGACCAATCTCGTTGCTGAACTGTCACACCAAAATTATAGCTAAAGCACTAGCAAGAAGGCTGGAAATATTATTACCAACACTGATAAATGAAGACCAGACAGTCTTCATCAAAGATAGGCACTCGTACAATAATATTAGAAGACTACTTAATGTGATGTGAAGGGGGATCTCTGTGTCCAAGGGAGAGATTTATGCTGTCCCTGGATGCAGAGAAAGCCACTGACAGGGTGGAAGGGATCCATATGTACCAGGCAGTAAGCAAATCTGGGCTAGGGGAAGGATTCATGGAATATATAAAATTGTTATATGCAGCTCCCAAGGTGATGGTAAATGGGGGCTTATTGGAAGAATTACACCTAGGAAGGGGCACTAGACATGGGTCTTCACTATCACCCTCACTATTTGCCTTGATAATAGAACCCTAGGGGTCATTATTTCTGATGGCCTGAAAGTGTTAAAGCAGTGTGCCAAGGCTGCAGAAAGGGTCAGTGGCATGCTGGAGTGCATAGGCAAGGGTATCACTAGTAGAAGGAGGGACGTAGTGATGCCTTTGTGTAAAATACTAGTCAGGCCTCACCTGGAGTACTGTGTGCAGTTCTGGAAGCCGCACCTTTGTACGGACATTGACAGGGTGGAGACGGTCCAAAGAAGGGTGATTACGATGGTACAGGGCTTGCACCACAAACCTTATGAGGAGAGACTGAAGGACCTCAACATGTAATTTTTTTTTTTTTTGCAATTGTTTAATCAGGAGTGGCACACTAAGCTGAAAGCTTGTTTACAGGTGAGATTGCTGAAGGAGAGATGGGGGGGCATGATAAAAATGTTCAAGTACCTGAAGGGCATTAACAAGGTGCAGAGAGGAGAAACCTTCCAATAGAGGACAAGTACAAGAATGAGGGGCATGATATGAAATTGGAAGGTGGTAGGTTAAGAGGGAATGTGAGGAAGTTTTTCTTCATGGAGAGGGTAGTGGATGAATGGAACAGTCTGCCACAGGAGATGGTAGGAACAAGCACAGTGGATGGATTTAAACATGCCTGGGACAGGCATAGGGGAACCTTAGAGGCAGGGCAGAGAGAGAGGAAGCCATGACCAGATAGGGTCACGTGTGGGCTAACAGGCAGACTAGATGGGTCTTACTGTCCTTATCTGCCAACAATTTCTATATTTCAATGTTTCTGTGTAACCCCAGGCAGAATATATACAATGGAAACCTGAGATCGTAGGAGTTATGGGAAGGGGGGACACAAGGTATTATTATGTGTGGATGATATCCTGATGTTTGTGAGAGAACCAGAGCAGTCTCTCACAAGTGTTAGGGAAGCATTGTCCAAATTCTCCAGGTTCTCAGGCTATAAAATAAATACAAACAAATCAGAGTTGATGCAGGTGGGGAGGGCAGTAAAGGGAGATACAAAACTTAACATTTAATAGAGTTACCTCCTTTGTGAGGTACCTAGGAATCAAGGTAGGCCCACACATGTCATGCCTCTATCAACTTAATTATGGTAGCATATTAAAAACCCTGGAAGGTGACCTAAAGAGATGGAGAGCTCTACCCATTTCATAGATGGGATGACTGAACTTCTTGAAGATGAATTTGATCCCACGAATATTATACTCTATTCAAATGTTACCAGCGGGGCTTAGCAGGAAAGACTTGCAAAAACTGGAAGCACAATGTACTACATTTTTGTGACAGGGTAAAAGACCTAGGGCAGCCCTGAGAAGACTCAAGGGGGCAACTGCAAAAGGAGGCCTAAAGTTCCCAGACCTTAAACAACATCATATAGTAGCGCAACTAAGACTGGTGAGGGAATGGCTTCTGGGAAATGAAGGAGCAAGCTGGGTGTCCCTAGAATGGGGAAAGGAAGAGGGTTCACCCCTAAACTACCTGGATGGGGGGGGGGATTACAGGAGTAGGCAAATTCCAAACCCACTGTTACTGCATACCCTACAGGTGTGGAGGATGACAGTAAAAACTTTGCATGGGGAGGAGGACAAGACCATACTGGCAATAGTTAGTGATAACCCAGAGTTCATACCTGGAATTAAAGAAAAGGGGTTTGCAGAGTGGAGACAAAGGGGAATACAGCATCTGGGGGACATGGTAGGTCAGGGAGGAATGAGAAGCCAAGAAGAACTGACATGCATCTAGGGTATATAGCCAGGAATTTTAAACTTGTACTCAAGATGAGGGAACTATTGCCCCTGCGCCCACCCCCTTCTGATGGCAGCTTGTGCGGTTTCTGAGATCCGCATATGTCATTTTTTGTAAAAATCTAACTTTTTTCCTATACTTAACATATTTTTTTTTTCTATCCCCTACAGCCTACATGAAATAGAATTTTTCTTCCAAACTTGCAGGGGACATGTGTCATGTCCCAAGGCAGTGCCTTTGAACAGTCTGGTGAAAAAATATTAAAGGGCTTCCGAGTCATAAGGCTTTAAATGGTATCGTTCTCCCACCTGCACATGCACGGTAGGGGTTCTAAGATAATGAGAACATCATGATAATTTCTTGTGAATGCTCAAATCCTTTTTATTAAAGAAAAAAAATCAGCAAAACAGCAACGCAGCACCACTATCACCTCTCCTCGTCAACCCAGAAAGTTCTCATCATTTCATGCAGGTGCACTGTGCTTTGTCAAGAGTATTGCACCACACAGACTTACCTTACTTAAATAATGACAACAATTATAAACAATTAGAAAGATCATGTGCAACAAAGCATTAAATTTGGCACATTTGTTCACTTTAACGCATCGGTACAAGTTCATATTAGTATTTGTGCACAATAATCAATGAAGCATGTAACTGAACCTGATATTTGTTTTACATATACATCTGAATCCAAATGTTTCAAGTGTTCACTCTGAAAAGCACATGTCTATTAGGGGATGATTTTACAAACGTAGTGGTAACTTTACCTTATCTCCTCCCCTGGGGCCAATCTTAACATTTTCAATTCCAGTAAAAAGCCACTTATGTGTTGCACAGTTTGGCATACTGTATGTATGGTGTGCTGTGGCATATTCTAACTTATTATTAAAGATTGCCCTTATATGATCTCCCACATGCTCCTTCAATTTCCTCTTTGCTGCCATCATAATATGCACTGCCTCTAGTATCCCCTCCCTGAAAATCCCCAGGGTAGCCACGAACATGGGCGCTAGAGCCCTGTCTGTAGCAGCCCGCACACTATGGAACAAGCTTCCCACTGAACAGCGCACCATAAACACTCACTGCCAGTTCAAGACTTGCCTCAAAGACGGGCTCCTGTTGGCATCCACCTGCCACTGCTTTAAGGACTAGCCCCCCCCCATAGGTTCCAGGGGTAGAGCCAAGTAGGTTCTCTTATTTACTGAAACTGTACCACCATGAGTCTTACTTTGCTTTGTTATTTGTTGTCCCTCAACTACTACCACCATGTATCACCAAATGTAACAACTGTAACCTTTCACTATGTATTACCTGCTCTTGTTATGTTCTTGTTATTCTGATGTTTCTACTCTGTGCCGCCTTACGTGACCCGGGTCATGCCTGAAAACAGTCCCTGGGATCAGTGCACCTACCCGGTTAACAAAGTCATAACAGAAAAAAAAAAAAAGAAACTGCATTGACAGGTTTTATACTGATACAGAAACACAGAATTATAGAAACATAGAAGTTGACGGCAGATAAAGATGGCAAGCTTCATCCCAGTCTTCCCATTTGTTCTACCTTATGAATGTGCCATAGGCCTTTACTCTGTCAATGGCCAATCTATTCATACTCATCTGTATTGCTCCCTTATGCCTATCCCATGCCTGTTTGAAGCCCTGCACTGTATTCATATCCACCGCTTCCTGAGGTAGGCCATTCCATGCATCCACCACCCTTTCTGTGAAAAAGAACTTCCCCACATTACCCCTTAATTGGCCTCCCTCTAATCTCATGCTGTCCTCTTGTCCTGCTATTTTTCGTATATTGAAACATGTTAGACTCTTTCACCTTGTTAATGCCCTTAAGATGTTTGAATGTTTCGATCATATCATCTCTCTCCCCTCCTTTGCTCTAGGGTATACATATTGAGCTCCGTTAATCTGTCTTCATATGTTTTCTGATGCAGTCCCTGCACCATTTTGGTTGCCCTTCTCTGGACTGCCTCCACTTTGTTAATGTCCTTGTGCAGGTGAGACCTCCAGTACTGCACACAGTACTCCAGATGGGGCCTAACCAGTGTCTTGTAAAGAGGGATTATTACCTCCCTCTTATGACTTGTGATACCCCTATTAATACACCCCAACATCCCTCTAGCCTTACCTACTGCTTTAGTGGTCTGCTTGGATGATTTCAGGTCATCTGTGATGATGATTGTGACAGGGATTAGGCCTGTCCCTTGATTTGGACCTTCTTCTCTTTATAAAAATAAAACTACTGTTGCAACAGTTCTTCCATGCCTTCTATATTCTATCCTAATGCTTCTAGTTCAGATGGTTGGCCACCTCTGGGTGCCCCCCTCCCCATCTTCTTCTTCTCTGTCTCCTCTAATATTCATTTTCCTTCCTGGTCCAATGATAGGATTCATTTGCAGGTCTTAATACAATAAAACACAGGGATCTGGCACTGTGTAGTTGCCTGGCGCTGTATAGTTGCTGAAGGAAGCAGTTCAAGTACCCAAATATAAATGTTGCAGGCAAATACTGAATATAGAAACCAGCCTGTTAAATTAAAAAGGGTCTGAAAACCCTACAACCGGCTGCATGATGGTTCTATATTGTAATACTTGGACTGTTTAAAATGAAGTACACGAGTTATTGTTTTTGGTCCAGAATAACTAAACAGGTATTTGCCATGCCCGAATTAAAAGGCGCATAGCAACAGACGAAATGTGATACAAACATTTCGGTAGTGTGATACATTTACTTTTTCCCCTGTACAAATGCCCGGTGCAGAGTTTAGTTTAGAATCATTTTTGTTTGTTGCAAAATGTGCCCGGGTCCTCTTTTGTGCATGCTAGAAGCATTGTATTGTTGAAGCTGTGCAGTGTGAGTCTCGCTAGACTCGCTTGTAGACTGAAGCTGCACAATTAATCCTTCTTCCCCTCAAAAGTGCAAGCTATGGTACTAGCGAGTTCTCCAGTGAGCTCAAAAGTCACAGCTAGTCCCCTTTGCTGGGTAGCACATAAATGGAAAGAGGCATGATTGTTATTAAATTAAAAGAAATAACTAGGCGGAGAGAATCTCAAGCCAACGGCTGTACACTCAGCTGTCGGGAACAGGCAAAGTGGTACAAATTGTCCAGAGGTGCAATAAGCAGTCGTATTATACCCTTATATGCCCTTGCCTGTAGGAAAGATGCAGCTTAAACTATTTTTATAATAGACTTACTGCTAGAACGAAATAGACTCTGGCACACAGTGGGTGTTCTCTGTTGCCAGGCAGTTTTCTGTCTGCCTTCATTATAGGGCGGCAGCTGCCTCTAGTGACTATTTTTATATTACATCAACTGTCAATCACAGCAGTATGAAACATTCTACATTTGTTTTGAGTTCCCCTTTGTTTAAATTTGTATCTCTTGCAAGAATATAATTGAAAACAACTAACAGAGAGCTCCATTATATTATATAAATTAATAGGAGCCTTCCAAAGAATGTTTTATAAAAGTGATGATGCTGATAGCACCTGACTGTGTGGGTGGATATAAAAAGGTTACCTGTTCTGTATGGTAGCAGATTGGGTCAGTGCTTTCTGACCAGAGGAGGTGAAGGACCAAGGGAGTCTTATCACCCAGGTGGAAACTGAGTGTCTAAGTTTGCCACAGTTGTGAAGAATTTCATTTGTTTGTATAATCTTTGTTTTGCTCACAGTTTGAGTCTTTTTATTTATTTCCTTTCTTTTATTTAAGGAATGAATACACTTTGTGCCTTGCAAATGGTGCATTGAACTTTATATCTGGCTGTTGTGTCCATCTGTTATCCCGCACCTTATGACAATGATGCCCAAGTCTATTTCTTCCCTTGTGATTGCCAGCAACTCCCCTCCCAACCTATAGGTGGCTTCAGAGTTTCTCTTCCCTATGTGCATGATCTTGCACTTCTTTGCGTTAAACACCAGTTGCCACTTTTCCGACCATTTTGCCAGTTTATCCAAACCTCTTCTCATTCTGCCCACCCCATCTGGGTCATCTACTCTGTTGCAGATCTTGGTGTCATCTGCAAACAGACAAACCTTACCCTCTAGTCCATCTGCAATGTCACTGATGAAGATATTGAAGAGGACAGGCCCCAGGACTGATCCCTGAGGTACCCCACTTGTGATTTGCATCTCTTCTGACTGTATACTGTTTACCACCACTCTCTGTTTTTTGCCCACCAAACAGTTTGCCACCCAATTGACCAACTTCTGACCCACCCCGAGCCTACCCAGCTTATTAATCAATCTTCTATGTAGAACAGTATAGAAAGGTTTGCTGAAGTCAAGGTAGACAATGTCAGCAGCAACCCCCCTTGGTCCACCACTCTGGTTAACCAGTCAAAGAAATCTATGAAATTAGTTTGACAGGACCTTCCTATTGTAAACCCATGCTGTCTTGGATCCTGTGCTCCTATGGATTCCAGGTGTTGCACTATCCTTTCCTTAAGAAGTGCCTCCATAATCTTGCCCACTACTGAGGTAAAACTGACTGGTCTGTAGTTCCCTGCCTTCTCCCTGCTACCACTCTTGTGGGAGTGGGATCACATGAGCCCTTCTCCAGTCTTCTGGGACCTCTCCTGTGCTCAGAAACTCACTAAACTGTTCTGCTAATGGCTCTGCTAGTTCCACCCTTAGCTCCTTTAGTACCATGGGATGTATGCCATCAGGTTCCATTGCCTTGTCCGCCCTGAGCTTAGCAAGCTCTTGTAGGACCCTTTCTTTTGTGAAGGCACTAGTGCACACCTCCCTCCCCCCGTGCCCATGGTGCTGAGTTGTGGGCCCTGCCCTACCTTCTCCTCAGTAAATACTGAGCAGAAGTATCTATTTAGGATAGATGCTTTTCCTTGGTCCTCCTCCACACACTCCCCCTTATTTTCTTTGATCTTAGCAATACTCCCTCTGAACGTTCTCCTTACACTAATGTATCTATAGAAAGTCTTGTCCCCTTCTTTTACCGTTTGTGCCAGTGTTTCCTTGGTTTGGGCCTTTGCCTGCCTTACTGCCTTCCCTGCTTCCCTTAGGGAAGTTTGGTATGCCTCCCTATCTTCATCCCACTGCATTCTCTTATATTTCCTGAAGGCCAAACTTTTGGCTCTGATCTTTTCTGCTACTGTTTTTGAGAACCAAAGTGGTTTCCTCCTTCTTTTGCTCTTGCTTTTCTCTCTAACACAATGGGATGTTGCTTCAAGTATTGCATCTTTAATGCTTGCCCACTTTGCCTGTACCCCCTCACCTGTATTTCTTCTTGCCAGGGCTAGCTTAACTCTGTTGGCCATCTTATCAAAGTCAGTTCCTTTGAAGTCCCATATTTTTCCCTTGGAATGGAATGATTTAGTTCTAGTGGCCAAACTGAACCAACTCTTGTGATACTCACTGGCCCCCAGGTGACCTTCTACCTGGAGATCTGTGGTCCTTTCCCCATTAGTCAGTACTAGATCTAGGATAGCCCTGTCTCTTGAGGGTTATTGCACCAGTTGTTTAAGGCCCTCCCCCTGCAGGGAATCCACCATGTGTCTAGTTCTGGTGGATGTTCCTGCTGGTATTGATGGATCTGTATCTGGCATGTTAAAGTCTCCTATTATCAGAACCTCACCTTTAGTTGTCTTGTTTTGTATATCTTCAAATAGTAATGTGTCTGTGTCCTCCCCTGGTCTGGAGGCCTGTAGACAACCCCAGTTCCTATGACTGTCCCATTTCCTGTTTCCAGGGTGACCCACAGTTCTTCTGGCTCCTTATGTGTATTCTGAATGTCTGTAGCTTGGATTTTTTCATTGACATAAAGGGCCCCTCTACCCCCCCTTTTTGCACCTCAGTCTCTTCTGGACAGTATACAGCCAGGTACTGAAGTCTCCCAAGTGTGGTTACTGGCGAACCATGTCTCGCTAATAGCTACTATGTCCAGTTTAGCCTGTCACTGTTGCCTGCAGGTCTGGGATCTTGTTTCCCAGACTGCGGGAATTAGTGTACATGATTTTTCATTGGCCAGATTTCGATGTGTTAGTTGTTGGGTGAGGTCCGGTGTTTCCCCTGCATGTCGTATGGGGAGCCAGACCTTTTTGCTTATCTGGTGGTACAAATGAACTATAACATAGAAACATAGAATTTGATGGCAGATAAGGACCACTTGGCCCACCTACTCTGCCCATTTCCCTACCTAATGGATAAGCTGCAGAGCCTAGTAAACCAACAGCCTACCTTCTCCTACCCCCCACTAGAACTGCCTAATGTCTGTCCCATGCATTCTTGAATTTCCCCACTGGTTTTTAGACCAAGTAGAGGGGAGACAAGAACTCAGGGAGGATCCAGACAGACTTTAGAAATGGTCTGGAATCTTGAGGCCTGTATCTGCTGACATTTTCCGTATGTTCGTATGGGGTGGGGCAGGGTCAAGGTAAAGGTCACTACTGGATGGAGGAGAGCTGCAGAGTAACACACTGCTAGCTGACTCAATAGACCTTGAAGCCTGTATCTGCTGGCATTTTTCATATTTGCATATCTGGCAGTTGGGGTTTAACTCCAAGAAAAGCAAGGTCATGCCCCTGGGAGCTAGGAACCCAGGGGCCAGCTACTGGCTGGGGGTGTACAGGTGTCCATCTCAAAGGAGGAAATGAATCTAGAGGTGATGGTCAGGGGTGACATGAAACACTCTGCACAGTGTTGTAAAGTGGCAGCCAAAACAAATAAAATGCTGGGATGCATCTCCAGGGGAATCATCTCCAGGAGAGAGGAAGTCATTCTGCCCTTGTACAGTTCATTGGTTAGACCGCACTTGGAGTACTGTATGCAGTTCTGGTACCCCTATTTGAAAAAGGACATAAAGCTAATTGAGGGGTTCCAGCGTAGGGCGACTAAGATGATCCAGGGCATGAGAGACAAACCATATGATGAGAGGTTAAGGGAGCTTAATATGTATTCCTTGGAGGACAGAAGGGAAAGGGGGGGATATGACAGAAACCTTCAAGTATTTAAAGGGTATAAACTGGGTTGGAGTGAAGGGCATTTTCAATTTAAAAAGGGAGGGGACCACTAGGAGCCACAGTCTGAAACTTGGTGGGGGGGAGATATAAAACAGAAATGAGGAGGCACTATTTCATGGAAAGGGTGGTGTTAAAGTGTAATGAACTGCCTGAGCAGGTGGCATCTTTGGAAACAGTGGGGAGTTTTAAGAGTGAGTGGGACAGGGTAAAAATGAGAGTGGCAATGGGAGGGAGAAAGGGGATGGGGAAGGTGGGAGTCACTCTTGGAGGCAAGAGGAGGGTGAGGCAATTCCAGTAAAATGGACTGAGCTGCACACTCAAGCAGACTCGATAGACCACTAAGGTCTTTTTCTGCTGGCAATTTTCGTATGTTCATAAGAATGAATGTGTAACTGTATGTGTATAAGGGGTGAATATTTGAAGAGTACATGTGAAAATAATGAATGTGTGAAGAGTGAATATATAAAGTGTGAATGTATAAACAGTGAATGTGCGAAGAGTAAATCTGAAAAAAGTGATGGCACTGACAACCCAGTCGGGAGCAACCTCAAGAGTCAGAGGGGGATCGAGCGTCCCAAGGACTGCTCTCCCACTGCAGGGAAGGAGGGGATCAGTGCCCAGAGTTAGCCTGGCCCCTAATGGTGGCTGGTGTCTGGTACACTGAAACTACAATAGGAGGGGCATGCCGAAACTCCTGTTTGATCACTAGCTGAGGGGGGAGGGGTGTTCTTCCCATTCAGTGTATCAGGTGCTGCACCCCTCTCCCCATTTGCTAGTTTAAATATTCTGCAAAGATGTCAAAATTCTGCCCCAATGCACTGACTCCCTCCTTAGTCAGATGCAGTACATCAATTTAAAGAACTTTCACTTCCAAAACTGTTGCCAGTTACCTACAAATTTGTGTCCTTTTTCGTGGCATCAGTCCTTGAGCCACATGTTTAGCTCCCCTACTGCATCTCCCCTTCTCTGACCTTCTGTCCATCTGCCCCCCTCTCCCAGATTGGCAGAATCTCAGAGAAGGAGATGCAGGACAAAATGGATGACACTGTGTCTCCCAGCCTGGTCAGGTGTTCCTTGGTCTCCACAACTGACCAGCTGGTGAGATCGTTAGTCCCTATGTGTACCAGGATGCCGATGTTTTCTCCTGTCTTCTGCACAATTTTAGCAATGTGATCAGTGTCTCTCCATGTTGATGTACCTGGGAGACATCTGACCATTACCCCCCAGCTGGAGGTAGGTATCAACTCCCCGAATCATGGAGTCTTCTATGATCAGAAGTGTTTTGGATTTCCTTTTTGCTTTTTTTGTTTTGATCCCTGTTTTCGGCGAGTTTTGTTGCACTAGCTCCTGTGCTGCAGTGTCCTGCTCTGCAGTGTCCTCTGGCCCTTTGTTTGATTTTGGAGATAGAGGCAGACACCTGTTTGTAGCTTTTATATGGTTTGTGGAGGTGATACGTTGGAGAGCATTGAGTGATGGGACACCCAATTTGCCCCTCCTAACCACCTGCCAACCTCCCGGACCAACTACCCTCTTCGGTCGAAGTGCTTCAGTTGGATGTTGGGGAAATGGCAGGTGGTTCTTATGATATATTTCCTCCTGAATATGCAATTTGAGGTGTGCAATCTCTGTCCATGCTGCCTAGAGCTGGGCCTTAGGTCTCCAATGGTCCAGCATGTAGGACAGCTTCCTAAATCCTATATAACTGCCCTTTTAAAAAGTGTCCCGTGTGACATAGACAGCCAGCTCTGAGTGCTGTATCATTTTTTTAATATAAAATGTATGACTGACTGTCTCTGTTAAAAAAAGTCTGATGGTCTTAGAATGACCTCACTCATCACCCCCCCCCCCCAGATTCCAGCTGAAAGATGCAAACTATAAGAAAAATGCTGACAGCATGTGAGTTCACACACACTCAGTTTTTAGAGACCATGTGTTACATGTAAGGCCTTAATTAAGGATCCTGTCTGTCTGAGTTAATTACAGCCATAGTTGCTAGAACAAATCCATTTTATGACGTTGGACAGAAAACCCAGGTTATTACACAGAAGTACGAAAATCGTAAAGATGCTGTCATGTCCTGGAAGGCAAAAGCTTATTATGAGATCAAAAGAAGTGTAATTTGAAGGACATGAATTATGCTGAAGTTGCAGAATGTAATACTTTTGTATAAGATATATATATTTTTATACATAATCTGACAGAGGAGGAGCTAGCTGACCTCATACAAAAATGGGTTGTCCCATACCGTTGTTTAAGGAATACTCTGTTTTACTTACACACTTTTACCTAGAATCTGACCGAGGAAAGATCTTTGGAGCACTTGTAAGCAGATATTTAGAAAGATTTCAAATCTAAGTGCTGTAAGTAGGAATTCGCACTGTTTAAACATTGTTTCTTTTAAAAGATTTGTATGTCTGGGGATATAAGAGTTCTGTATTTTGCGTTTTACATACTTTTAACTATTTTAGTAAAATTATTTTTAGAACGTACTTGGTCTGTCTTTGACTTCTTTTTAGTTGTAAGAACAGTATATGGTTATTGCAGATACTAAACATAAGCTTGAATGGTGGTACCAAACTGAAAAGAGAAGCGTTTAAAATCTGAGGTCTTTATTAAAGTTTTTAAGGGTTCCTCTCTGTATACCCAGATAGGTGCCCATAGGCAAAGATATCTGGCCCCCCAAAGACAGAAGTATCTGAGCCTGTGCATTGGGTATGCTAGCAAGAGGTTCACAGTTTGAATCTCTCCAGAACTTGAGACCAAAGGTTGATCCAAATTCACAAAAATACACAAGAGGGTTACCTTGTCTTTTACACTGTTCACAAGACTGCGCTCAGAGGTTGGCACTTTATAAGTAGAGGGCCTGACCTGCTGAGTGGGTTTGTGACAGATTGGTTGGCAGTGGTGGCATAATTTTGGTATCACAAGCTTGTATTGTTCTGTGTCAGCTGAGACCCTAAGCTCTCTTGCAAAGAAAGAAAAAAAAGGCAGAGTTTTATTTTAAAAAGGAAACAGAAGTAGATATCACTTGGCGTACAGTCCAGTTCCTACCCATTTTATTTTTTTTTCTCTAAAGTGCAAGTCAGAGTAGCCGTTGTCAGGGAAGAAGAAGATGGCTTCCAACTACAGCAGGCACACTGTAGATTACTTGAAGCAGTTGTGCGGGGACAGGGGAGTCCCGTTCGATGTGACAGCCAAAAAGCAGAACCTCATAGAGGCCCTGATGGTAGCAGATACCCAAAGCAGCGAGTCACTGACCGTGACTGAAAAGGACAGCAGGGCCACTGCCAGTGAAGGGCCACAGCAGCAGGGGATGGTCACCAGTATCCTGAATCCAGAGGTACTCAAACTGCAAATTGAGTTGCGCAGGATGGAACTGGAGGCAGAGCAAGAACAGAGAGAAGCGGATCGAGAGGCATAGCGACAACAGAGGGAGGCAGACCACGAGGAGCGTGAGCACCAGCGAGCTGCAGAGGAGAAGAGAGAACACAAATGCTGAGAGGCAGAGTGAGAACAGAGAGACATAGACCATGAGGAGAAGGAGCACCAGAGGCAACATGAACTGGAGAAGATACAACTCTGACCAGCGGCACCACAGCAGGTAAGTGACTTTGGTTTAATTGGGACTGCAGGACTGGGTTACAAATTAAACTCCAAATTAATAGCTGAGTTTAAGGAAGGAGAGGACATGGATGCCTTTTTAAATTCTTTTGGAAAAGTTTGTATTCAGGCTAAAATTCCTAGAGAGTCCTGGAGCTTCCAGCTATCCCCGCTACTTTCCAGGAAAGCTTGGGATGCATGGGTCAAATGGACAATGAGGACAGCAATGATTACAGCAAGCTAAAAGCTGCACTGTTAAAAAAGTTTGAATTAACTGCTGAACCATACAGAGTTAAATTCTGTAAGCTCAGAAGAAGCCCTGATATGAGCTATGAGGAGCTAGCCATGAAACAACGTCAGTTTTTAAAACGTTGGTGGGAAGGAATTGAGGCAAACTCTGTTGACAAAATTGAAAATGTGATTTTATTAGAGCAGTTTATTGGGGTTGCCCAGCCAAGCTAAAAACCTGGCTAGAAGACTGAGATCCAAAAACAGTGCAAGAGGCTGCTGAACTCTCGGACCACTATGCCAAGAGCAGACCTGCTCTGAGAATGAATGGGGCAGGTGTGGCAGTGCAAAAAGAGAAAAGCACACCTTCAGGGCAGCTAAAATCCTCACTGCCTCCACCAAAACCAGTTAGCCCCAGGTTTCAGACAAAAGATTTATCTGAAGTAAGAAATGCATGTTGGCTATGTAAAGAGACTGGGCATATTGCCAGACAGTGTCCCAAAAAGGCAAGCAATAATACACAACAGGGTGGTACAAAAGAAGTGGGTTGTTTGTGTGTCCCTGGAAGCATGCCAGTGAACGTGAGGGAACACATGCACCCAGTCATGGTGAATGGTGTACAGACGCAGGGGTTAAGGGACACAGGGGCATCCCTAACATTGGTGAAAGGGCATCTGGTACAACCTGGTCAGCTTACACCCAATAAATACGTTACTGTCCAAGGGTTCACTGGTGAAGAGAAAGCATTGCACCTTGCTAGTGTTCTCTTGGGGTGAAACAAGGGGAACTGTGCAACAGGTGGCTGTAGCCAAAACATTAGCAGTGGATGTGATCCTGGGTAACAATCTCCAACAGGGGATGGTATGTGCAGTTACCCATAGCCAAGCAGCAAGGGAAAATTGTAGTTCCCTGAACCCCACAGAAGCCATTTTAGAAAATGGCAAGAATCAATTGTGAAAGCTGATTGGCTCAGACAGGCGCCTAGCTGGGCATTTATTTTTCAATAAATGCCCAGCTAAAAATAAGAGCCAGTCCAAGTGCCATTTAACAGTGTAGCATTTTCCAGAGGTGTCCAGCCTGCTTTCTAATTGGCTAAAAGCACCCTAGACTATTTGAAAAACCCGCCATGTTTTTTTCTCTCACTTAGCGAGAAACATAGCTACCCCCAACAGTACTACCTTCAGCGTTGACGGCCGCTCTCCTCCCACAACCCAGGTAAACAAAAAACAAAACTCTTTTGCCATTAAATGGCACTGCATAGTAAATGCTTCAATCCGATCGTAAAAGCTGCTCGCTGTACTGCCATAGAAAGAATGTTATCACCGAAACAACCACTGAGCATGACAACAGTGGTATTTCCTTGGTTTTCATACCGCACACGGACGTCCATTTGCGGTACAAAAAATTAAGAAAATACCGATCTTCTCATTCACAGTAGTGGTGCTGGAGATATCGCAGTCTCTGCTTTACCATAGAGAAGCGAGCGCCAGAGATGAGTAATGTCTTTTGCCCTTGTCTTTTTTCTCTCCTACCACAGACAAATTGGGGAGGGGGGGTAGGTACTTCACAAAAAAAAAAAAAGCATTGTCATGCAGGTGGAGGAACTATTTTATCACAAAAATGATTGTAAACAAGTTTATGTAAATTATTTTATTACATTTTTTTTTCTTTTACAGTGGCCATTTTCTAAGTGCAATAATACCCTCCAGAGTGGGCATTATTGGGAAATACTGGACCTTCTAGGGGCTATAAGGCCCTCCGCCTGCGGCATCGAGCCTCATTACGCCCCTGGGCAGTCCAGTATTTCCCAATAATGCCCACCCTGTGGGGTATTATTGCTTACATGGAAACCACTGAGAGGCTGGTTCCCCAGCCTGTGTCTCCAGATGGGGAGACTGATGAAAAGGGGGTAGAAATTTCCTCGGTAGCAAGTGACCACTCAGCTACGAAAGGTTACTCTGAAGAGGGAGGGGTGACCCATTGTCTGAGGGTTGGGATTGAATGTGATCCTGAGGGCCCTGATGCTAGTGCTAGGGACCCTAGTTTAGCAACTGAAGGGGACCTATCCCATACCTTGGGAATGTGTGAGGGGTTTGCAGCTGCTCAGAGGGGTGACCCTAGTTTAGGGAAGCAAACAAGGGGGCACAATTTGAAGATGGGGGGGCGGCTCAGAGGTAATTTAAGGAAGTATTTTTTCACAGAGAGGGTTGTGGATGCATGGAATGGCCTTGCGGAGGAGGTCGTGGAGTCAAAAACAGTGGTGAAATTCAAGCATGCATTGGACAGTTATAAGGCAATTCTAGGGGGTTGGGGTAGGAAGAAATAGGCTGCTGGTTAACTAGGATCTGCAGCTTATCCAGTAGGCAGGGAAATGGGCAGACTGGGTGGGCCAAGCGGTCCTTATCTGCCATCAAATTCTGTGTTTCTATGTTTTTAAGCTGAGGGCTTGGGCAGACTCAGACAGAACACAGGGAGGTGACAGCAGAAATAAGGTTTATTGGGAAAATGGACTTATGTATACTCAGGCAGTACAAACAGAGGGAGGGATGCTAGGCAGACAGCTTGTCATTCCCCAGGGGTATCATGAGCAGTTGCTCAAAATTGCTCATGATATTCCCTTGTCTGGTCATCTGGGAATTGTGCGCACATTGCAGCGGTTAGTCCAGAATGTCTACTGGCCTAACTTCATCATACAGGTGAAGGAGTATTCCAGGTCTTGTCACCAGTGCCAAGAAATAGGGAAAGCAGGCAAGAAACCCAAGCAGCCCTGATTCCATTGCCCATAATGGATGAGCCATTCCAGAGGGTGGGAATGGATATTGTGGGGCCTTTAAATACCCCCAGCTCCTCAGGGAAGATATTCATCCTGACTGTGGTGGATTATGCCACCCAGTACACAGAGGCAGTCGCCCTATCCTCACTGAGGACAGACAAAGTGGCAGATGTCTTATTGGAGATTTTCTCCTGTGTTGGGTTTCCACAGGAGGTAATCACTGATCGAGGGGGTTCCTTCATGTCGGACCTGATGAAATGTTTATGGGAGAAGTGTGGGGTGGTGCAAAGATGCACGACACAGTATCACTCACAATCCAGTGGGCTTGTGGAATGATTCAATAGTACCCTAAAGTCAATGCTCCAGGCGTTTGCTGAACAGCATGGGAAGGACTGGGAGAAATACCTTCCCCACCTGTTGTTTGCATACAGGGAGGTGCCCCAGGAGTCGACAGGATTTTCCCCCTTCAAACTCTTATATGGACGCCAGGTACATGGGCCCCTAAACTTGATCTGGGAGGACTGGGAAGGTAAGCATTTATTTATTTATTTATTTGCTTTTGGTAACCGGGTAAGCACACTAGACAGCCAGTGCCTATCTTCAGGTGCGACCCGGGAGAATAACAGGGTAATTACAAGGGAGAGGATACATGGACAACAATTACAATCAGGAGCATTGGAGACACTTACAATCAGGAGCGGGCATACTCCAACAATGAAGCAGAGTAGTAGTTACAGAGATAATATTTTGTCAGAATGCGTACAGTACAGAATAAATTACAGATAACAGATAGATACACAGACAGTTAATGTATTCAGGAGCAAAACATTTTGTCAGGTGCGTGCGGTACAGAATGAGGAGAAGCCATAGTATTGTATGTAGACAACCACAGGGTACAAAACATACTGACCCAGGGGCTACAGGGTGGTGAGAGACACCCCCCCAGGGTGAAAGGCAGTAAGCGGCAACCTGAACCAGTAGACTACTGCACTAAGCCAGCAGCAAGGGAGGGGGGGAGAGCTAGGATGGGGAATAACACGGCAAAAGAGGTCATGGGACAGGGCACAGGCAGGTAGCAGCAGGCTTCAGGAAGTGCCAGAGGGAGGTTTTGAAGTAGGAGTGGGAGGGGGAGGCTCGGACCTGGGGGGGGAAGGAGTTCCACAGCTTGGGTGCGTGAGAGGCAAATGCCCTGTCACCAGTGAGGGTGCGGGTCCTAGGGACCAGGTGGGTCTGGGACACACAGGACCTAAGGTGGTAGGTGGAGGAGGCACGTTTCAAGGGGAGGATGAGTGAGGCAGGGACGTAAGTACGGATAATGTTGTCGATGAAGTTGCCCAAGGAGTATGTCTGGAATTTATCAGGGGGGAGCCAATCAAGACGGGAGTAGAGCTCACATCGGTGGGTAAGTGGGGGGGGCCGAGAGCGCAAAGTGGCATATGTTGTTGTGCGTGGTATCCCACTTTGCAAGGCATGAGGAAAGGGCAGAGGCAAAGGCGACAAGACCATAGGAGAGGGTGGGCAGAAGTACCCCCCTAGCTAAGGCCAGCCGAGCGGCGGGGGTGAGGCAGTCCTTGGCCCTGTAGGCAAGGCCAAGTTTACCATTTGTGGCATTGCATATGTTCCAGATGTGCCCAGAGAGGTCCAGCTAGGGATCAAGGGTGAGTCCGAGGTACTTAGCAGAGACTGTTGTAGCCAGTGGGGAGTTACAGGCACCAAGGATTTTTAGAGGCATCGTGCAGGAGGCAATTTTGACCATGGAGCCAAATAGCATTGCCTGGGTTTTCTTGAGGTTGACTATGAGTCTGTGCCCTTCCAGCCATTTACAGATTCGGGAGAAGACAGAGTTGAGTTGGGCATTGATGTTGGTGATAGCGTGGTAGCTGGCCAACAGGACGAGGTCATCCACATACATGGTGAGGTGCCCTTCGGTAGCAGCGGAGGGTAAGCCATTGACAAACAGGGAGAACAGGATCGGCCCAAGGATGGATCCTTGTGGAACTCCACTGGATATGGGCAGGGGGAAGGAGAGGGTACGATTGAAGCAGGTGAGTTGCATCCTATCCCCAAGGTAGCTGGAGAACCAGTCGAGGGAATGGCAGGAGAAGCCGAGGGTGTGGAGTGTGCCGAGGAGGAGGGGATGATCTACAAGGTCGAAGGCTTTGGATAGGTCCACGAATATGGCCCCCATGAGTTTACCCTAATCGGTTGCGGTCCTGATCCTTGTTGTAACTTCAGCCAGAACCGTAGAGGTGCTGTGGTTTTTAAGGAAGCCATGTTGACATGGGGAGAGGACATTGTATTCCTGGATGTAGTGTTGAAGCTGAGACACAACTGCTTTTTCCAGCAGTTTGCTAGTGGCTGAGAGTATGGCGATGGGACGATAGTTGTTTATGTCCTTGGGGTCACCATTTTTCAGTACCGGAACAACCCTGGCAATTTTCCATAGGTTGGGGATGACCCCTGTTATGAGCGAGGTGTTGAAGATGTGGGCGAGAGGCCTGGCAATAAGGGGAGCCCCCAGGCTGAGAAGCCTGGGTTCGAGGCCATCGTGACCCACCCCCGCATGGTGGGAGAGACCAACAAGGAGGGCCTGGGTCTCC
The DNA here is from genome assembly GCA_016271365.2 of Neoceratodus forsteri. Taxonomy (NCBI): domain Eukaryota; kingdom Metazoa; phylum Chordata; order Ceratodontiformes; family Ceratodontidae; genus Neoceratodus; species Neoceratodus forsteri. The sequence goes on from CM028130.1 coordinate 871,308,645, forward strand.
CTCACAGAGATCTTCTTGAGGTAGAAGGGTGGGCGGGGAGACTGAGGGCCGGAGCCGAGTACTGGGGCTGCTGGCAGTGGGAAGGGGATGGACGGCAGGTCAGTGAAGAGACGGTTAAAGGAGGAGGCAATGGTAAGGGGGTTATTACAGTTTGCCTCACCAATTGTCATGTCAGTAACTTGAGTTTTGCTCGAGCCACTGACTAGGTTTTTTATGTTCACCCAGAAACATCTGGGGTCTCGCGCGGTAGCAATCAGTGCAGAGCTACAGTATTGGCTTTTCGCAGAGCGTATAGCCCTCTTGCAGGAGTTTCTGAGCTGACGATACACCTGGAGATCCGTTTGGTTATGTGATGCCCTATATTTTGACCAGGCCTTATCCCTCTGCTTCATGAGAGATAGGAGCTCGCTGTGAAGCCATTTAGTTACCGATCCATGAACCCACCTTTTGGAATGGGGGACGTGCCTATTTTGGAGTGGGCAAATGCCACGAGGAAGAGGTCAAGGGCTGTGACGGGGTCAGGTGTAGCCAGGACGTGGTTCCTGGACACTCCCTGCAGGTCCTTGAGGTAGGAGGGGATCGAGAATTCCAAATAGTCCCTCATTGTTACCACTCTGCAGGGGACCCTGGGCAGGTTTGAGCCCCAGATGCAGTAAACCGGAGAGTGGTCCGAGATGGAGTCAGGAAGGAGTCCTGACTTAACAATTTTGTCCAGACAGTTTCACAGGATCCAGTCGATGAGAGACCCCCTGTCCCCACGATTGGAGAGTCGGGTGGTTTCTGCAATGACCTGACTAAGGGAGAGGCCAGAGAGTAGCGGTTCATACAACTTGGCGTGTGGCCCCAACCAGTTAAGGTTAAGGTCACCTAGTAGGAGCAGCTCACTGGAGCCCACCTTCTCCTGAAGTAGCTCCAGTAGCGACGACAATCCCTGCAGCCCCCCCCCTTTGGAGGGTTATATGCACACTCTATGTGTACCTTTTTGGTGTTACCAAGGAGAAGGAGAGAGTGGAGAAACTCACAGTGCAAGGTTCGAGGGGTGTTGTGTGACACAATGGAGATGTTTAGGTGTGCCTTAAAGTATATAAGTACACCTCCACCTCTTTTGGTACCGACCCTGTCAAGTCTTGCCATGCCATAGCCCGGGAGAGAGCAGGCCAAGTCAGGTATGCGGGGTTTGAGCCATGTCTCTGTAATGCACAGGACGTCTGGTTTGTAGTAGGCAGACCACGCGGTTAGCTCCACCAGATTCGGGAGGAGGCTACGGATGTTCAGGTGGGCTATTTTTAACCCCTTGGCCGTCCCCAAGGAGGGGGGTGGCAGTAGGGTGCTGGGTGTGGCAGGGGACCTAGGCTGCTGGTGGATGGGCCAGCTTGAGGGGGGGGCCATGCTACAGAGGATAGGCTGTCCTGGCACAGCAGGTCCCTAGACAGAAGGGCAGATAAGGAGATGGGGGGAGAGAAATTGAAACAGGGGCGGGTCTTGGCTGGGTGGCAGGAGACCAAGGATATAGAGCAGGAGTAGGAATCTTGGGAGGGGGATTGACTACAGGAAACGGCAGGAGGAATTTTCTAAGTGAACAGCGGGAGAGAGCAGCAGTGAGAACTATTTGTATACTGTGGAGACTTGTGCAGGAAAAGTGGGAAGCCCCTAGTGGCTGAATGGTATAGCCTGCTGATGGAGAAGTGGGCTGATAGGTTAATTCAGTTCCACAGCGACCTATAAGAGGGAAAGCCGACCAAGGGTGGTGGTGGGGGCGGTGGGGAGCCGAACGAGTCGCGTTCGGCGGGGCTACACCTGGGCCGACAGAAACAGCTGCAGCAGCCTCCCAGAGTGATCGCCGGTAGGAGGCAGGACCCCAGACTTGTTATGTTCCGATCGCTTGCGTGGAGCTTTTGAAAAAGGCACCAAACGGTGAGACCGGATTAATTACCTTAACTCAGGTCCCGGTTTTTTTGTGGGGGAGGGCAGCGGGAGCCCTCGCGACCTCCGCTCCTCGGTGGTCCGGGGGGGTCCGTGCGGTCTGAGCGATCCCTTGGTCAGATCTGTGGAGGACAGGAGAGAAACAGGAGAAACAGGTGAGTTTTAAAGGTGAGGGGGAGGGGGGTGCCGAACAAAGAACCTGGGGACAAGATGAGGGATTGGGCTGACGCACAACAGACACCACGGGCAGCAAATCAATTACTATTGAGGTCAAAATGCTTTTATTCCGACTGCTATAATGTCTACTCTGCTCACTTTGAATGAAATCCGACTGCTGAAATATCTACTCTGCTCACTTTAAATGAAATCCGACTGCTGTAATAACTACTCTGCTCACTTTAAAATGAAATCAATCTGCCTGCTGTTTGGCTACACAGGTTGCAGTTGCTATAGGCAGGGTCAGAGCATCAAGGAGAAAATCATACAATTGTTAAGAACAGGTATACAACTAAGGCACAACAGCACAGCATATCCAAGTACAGGGAGAAGGTCTGAGCCACCAGTATATGGGGCACAAAGGAAGCAGGTACTACTGGTGGTCTTAAAGAGTCAATTAAGGTACCCGCTTGTTCTAGTGCAGAAAGCAGGGTGGGGGGAGAAAAGTTCCATTTGCTGCACTATCTCCACACCTGGGCCGACAGAAACAGCTGCAGCAGCCTCCCAGAGTGATCGCCGGTAGGAGGCAAGGCCCCAGGCTTGTTATGTTCGAATTGCTTGCGTGGAGCTTTTGAAAAAGGTGCCAAACGGTGAGACTGGATTAATTACCTTAACTCAGGTCCTGGTTTTTTCATGGGGGAGGGCAGCAGGAGCCCTCACGACCTCCGCTCCTCGGTGGTCCGGGGGGGTCCGTGCGGTCCGAGCGATCCCTTGGTCAGATCTGTGGAGGATGCCACCCAGGGGACTCATATTGTGGATTATGTCCTTAGGTTTAGGGAAATGCTGAAGGAGCTTATGGGGACAGCCCAGAGCAACCTGGCAGCTGCCCAACAGAAACAAAAGGTGTGGTACAATCATAGAGCCAGTGCTCGCTCGTACATGGTGGGTTAGGAAGTCATGGTCCTTATTCCGGTCTGAAAAGACAAGCTGCAAGCTGAGTGGGTAGGACCATACAAAGTGGTTAGGAAGGTAAATGACGTGAACTACATTGTGGAGTTACCTGACAGAAGACAGACTGAAAGGATGTACCAAGTCAACATGATGAAGCCATATGCAAATAGGGCTGACATGGTGCTTGGAGTGTGTAGTCACGGGGAGGGGACGGATGAAGGAGATCCCCTTCTGGATTTGCTGGAAGAAAGTAAGCGGGAGTCCTCTGTGGAGGCAGTAAAATTGTCTCCCCAGCTGGCCCTGGACCAGGTCCAGAAAGTAAGGGAGGTTTTAGCAGACTTTGCCCCCTTGTTTAGCACCAAACCTGGACTAACCCCCTTAGCGACACACGATGTGGAGACAAGGACACAGACGCCCATATGGCGAACAGCATATTGGGTGTCAGAGGCTGTCCAAAAGAACATTAGGAGGGAAGTGGAGGAGATGCTGGATTTAGGGGTAATCCAGAGATCCCACAGCCCCTGGACCTCACCCATAGTCCTTGTACCCAAGCCAGATGGCTCAACTCATTTCTGTTTGGACTATCGTGGACTGAATGCAGTCCTGAAGTCAGACACCCACCCAATGCCCCGGACGGATGAACTCCTGGACAAGTTGGGAGGATCAACCTACCTTATGACTATTGACCTGATCAAGGGGTATTGGCAGGTAGAATTGACAGACAGAGCTAGGGCAAGGTCAGCCTTCATCACTCCAATAGGCTTATTTGAGTTTAAAGTAATGCCTTTTCAGAACAAAGAACACTCTGGCCACTTTCCAAAGGTTGGTGAACCAGGTGTTAAATAGCACTGAGGAGTACACCGTGGCGTACCTGGACGACATTGCCATCTTTAGTACCAGCTGGGAGGACCACCTATCCCACCTTAGGGAAGTGCTAGGCAGGATACAGAGAGCCAGGCTCATTGTCAAAGCCAAGAAGTGCCAGGTGGCCATGGGAGAAGTGGCATACCTCGGGCATGTGGTAGGCTGGGGACAGCTTCATCCTAACCAAATAAAGATAGAGGTGATCCAGGTGTGGCCTAGACCAGAAACCCAGAAGCAGGTCAGGAGCTTTCTAGGGACAGCAGGGTACTACAGGAAATTTGTACCCAATTACAGTGCCCTGGTTGCTCCCCTATGTGACCTGACAAAGAAAAAGATGCCAAAGAAAATTACCTGGGGCCTAGCCTTTGAGGAAGCCTTTACCAGACTGAAGGAGGCACTGTGCAGTGCTCCTGTTTTGATAAGTCCTGACTATAGCAAAACCTTTATAGTTCAGACGGACGTCTCAGACGTGGGTATTGGGGCAGTACTGAGCCAGACGTCCAGCCAAGGGACAGATCATCCAGTAGTGTACCTGAGCAGAAAGCTGCTTCCCAGGGAGTAAGCATACTCCATGATGGAAAAGGAGTGTCTTGCCATAGTGTGGGCCCTAAAGAATTAGAGCCATACATGTATGGGCAGCATTTTGTGGTGCAGACTGACCACAACCCCCTTGTTTGGCTGATGCAGATGGGAAAGACCAATGGCAGACTACTAAGATGGAGTTTTGCTTTACAAGGGTATGATCTAAAAATCATACATAGGTCTGGAGCGAAGAACCAGAACTCAGATGGGCTGTCTAGGGTCTATGAGGATTGAACTGATTTGGGAAGCTCATCCCATGTAGGGGATAGATCCTCCAAATTCAGTCTAGGTGGGGAGGAGTGTGACACAGAGAGCCAGCTCTGAGTGCTGCATCATTTTTTTTTTTAATATAAAATGTATGACTGACTGTGTCTGTTAAAAAAAAATCTGATGCTCTTAGAATGACCTCACTCAACACCCCCCCCCGTTTTCAGCTGAAAGATGCAAGCCATAAGAAAAATGCTGACACCATGTGAGTTCACACACACTCAGTTTTTAGAGACCATGTGTTACATGTAAGGCCTTAATTAAGGATCCTGTCTGTCTGAGTTAATTACAACCATAGTTGCTAGAACATATCCATTTTATGATGTTGGAAAGAAAACCCAGGTTATTACACAGAAGTGCGAAAATCATAAAGATGCTATCATGTCCTGGAAGGAGAAAGCTTATTATGAGATCAAAAGAAGTGTAATTTGAAGGACATGAATTATGCTGAAGTTGCAGAATGTAATACTTTCATATAAGATATATATATATTTATACATAATCTGACAGAGGAGGAGCTAGCTGACCTCACACAAAAATGGGTTGTCCCATACAGTTGTTTAAGGAATACTCTGTTTTACTTACACACTTTTACCTAGACTCTGACTGAGGAAAGATCTTTGGAGCACTTGTAAACAGATATTTAGAAAGATTTCAAATCTAAGTACTGTAAGTAGGAATTCGCACTGTTTAATCCTTGTTTCTTTTAAAAGATTTGCATGTCTGGGGATATAAGATTTCTGTATTTTGCGTTTTACATATTTTTAACTATTTTAGTAAAATTCTTTTTAGAACGTACTTGGTCTGTCTTTGACTTCTTTTTAGTTGTAAGAAAAGTATATGGTTATTGCAGATACTAAACATAAGCTTGAATGGTGGTATCAAACTGGAAAGATAAGCATTTAAAATCTGTGATCTTTATTAAAGTTTTTAAGAGTTCATCTCTGTATACCTGGTTAGGTGCCCATAGGCAAAGATATCTGGCCCCCCCGAAGACAGAAGTATCTGAGCCTGTGCATTGGGTATGCTAGCAAGAGGTTCACAGTTTGAATCCCTCCAGAACTTGAGACCAAAGGTTGATCCAAACTCACAAAAACAGACAAGAGGGTTACCTTGTCTGTTTCACTGTTCACAAGACTGCGTTCAGTGGTTGGCACTTTGGGAGTGGAGGGCCCGACCTGCTGAGTGGGTTTGTGACATCCCGCAGTACCTGTCATTAATAATATCCCTTCCAGATGAGTTGCCAGGTTTATAACCTGGTTTGAGTAATTAGAAGGAGGAAAAGGAAAGCAAAAGTTTGATTTTTTGTTTTGTTTGTTTGTTTTTGTATAACTTGTTATAACAAGTTAAATTACTTGTGCCCGTGTAAGTGAGGTCACTGTGTGGATACCCCTCTGATACTCCGTTTCCTGCTTTGCTACAGGAAATATCACAACTGTCCTACCCTATAAAAGAAGTGCAGCATGGTGTGGGTGGCTGGGCCCTTCCACTGCTGAAAAAGAAGAACCACAGACAAAAGAAACAAGGAGGTAAGAGCAAAAACAATCAACCAACAAAAAGTGCAGTATCCCTAAAAGCTTAGCCTAATGATAGATAAAACTGTAAAACCTGTAAAGCACCACCTGTAATAGTTTCACAGAAGATATACCCTGCAAAAAACACTTTGCTACAGAGAAAAATAAAGCAGTAACAGAAAATATACCTTGCAAAAAAACATTTGAATCACAGAAGATTGCAGCAGTAATCTGTAAGCACAAAACAGTAACAAACTTGTAGGCACACCCTGTAATAATGCAGCAGAACGTGAACCCTGCAACAACAATTTGAATCAGAGAACAATAAAGCAGTAAAATTTTAGCAAAAGGCAATAACAAACCCTGTGAGTAGAAAAGAAAATATCACACAGTAAATCTGCCTAGCCAAAAGAAGCCTTAATCTTTTTCCTTGCTCTGATAATGTTCCCAGCTCTGTCCTTACAAGCAAACCTAGAAGACATTTTCAATGTCAGTGGCTCAGTAGGTAGCACACTCGCCTCTGAGGCCGGGAAGATAAGAGGGCTGTGGGTTCAGTTCCCACATCTGTCACTTGGGTTAATATCCCAGTACTGACACTGTAGTGCAGCATGAGAGGGGTGCTGCACTTCTGAGGTGCCGTCTTTCCAATGAGACATTAAACCGAGGTCCCATCTGCCTGGATTGGTGGTAGTTCAGGTGGATGTTAAAGATCCCACGGCACTTATCGAAAAGAGTAGGGGAATTTTCCCGGTGTCCTGGCCAAATTTCCCTCTTTCACTAAAAATACCACCAATAGCTTAATCTGATTCAAAGTCAGCTGGCATTCATCTGTATCCCCCCTCCCCCGGGTCGTGCCTGAAAATAGGCAGGATTTGTCTAGTGCACTTACTCGGTCTACAAAAACTAAATAAATAAATAAATAAATGAGCTCAGGTGAAGCTAGGTGCCTTTGCCAGCAAACCTAGTCTTCCCCCACATTGGGGTTTGTAGGCTTTGGAATACTATCTGGCACAACAAGAGGTTAATTCTCCATCAGCAGAATTTCTGCTTGAGTTATCCAATTTTGTACTTGAATATAATGTCTTTATGTTTAAAGGTCAATTTTTCTTACACACAAATAGCACTGCGATGGGGGCATCTTTCACCCCAATATTTCGCAAATTTGTATATGGGTATGTGGGAGGAGCGTTATATATATATGACTGACATTAATCCATTTTATCGTTGTATTTCCATTTATAAAACATACATTGATGACTGCTATTTAATCTGGCAGGGCACAGAGTTGGAACTACAGAAATTTGTCTAATACTTGGAATCCACCAATCCGCACCTTTGCTTTACTGTGTGTGTGGAAAGAGAGCAGATTTCATTTTTGGATATTCAAGTTTAAAAGACATGGTTAATGGGATAGCTACAACACTTTTTTCATAAAAAACCTGTCAGAAACATTGTTTTTATTGGCAAATTCATGTCATCCAAAACTTACTCTTAGATCAATTCCAAAGAGTCTGTTCATTCGTGCCACAGAAATTGTAATAGTGACGAGGGATTTAAATACTGGGCAGATGATTTGGAAAAAAGCCAGGGATTATGCTACTAACATGCAAAGAGAAAATGTGGTTTCTGATATTAGCACAACTAGGCAAGAAATACAGAAGTTGAACTTCATAACAATTTCCAGTATTGAAGCTCTACAGATTGAAAACAGAAAAAAATGGTCTATTTTGCAAACCGAGGTGAAGCTAGAATAATACAAACATACATATGAACATACGAAGAAGCCAGGAGACGAAGGCCATTTGGTCTATCAAGTCTGCTCATATTGCCGAGTCCACAGCTTGAGCTACTGTCCCTTCCCCTCCTCATCCTCCCTAATCATGATCATTACCCTCTCCCATACCTGTCCCAGCCTCTCTTAAAGCTGCCCACTATCTTCAACGAGATTACCTCTTCTGGCAGCGTATTCCAAGTGCCCACCACCCTCTCTGTGAAGAAGTGCTTCATGACCTCCTTCCTAAACCTCCCACCCTCCAGCTGAAGACTGTGCCCCCTCGTGTTATGGTTGCTACTCAGCTTAAAGAGACTCTCCTTGTCAACCTTATTTATCCCTTTCAAGTACTTAAAATACATCAGTGCAATACAATATGTCAGGGACTTCCCTCGTATGGTTTACAAAAGACCTATGAATTTGGGAAACAAACTTACATGGAGCTATCAGTCGCCACTCTGTTCTGTTCCTATAGTCCCCCACCCCCCCCCAACTCTCCAAACATTGTAACATCCACTTGTCCACTTGTGCCACAAGTTCTAACTGGTTGCCACCTTTGCCAAATGGCTGCTTTAGATGCTCTAGATGTAAGTATTGCATGAATGTAAAAGCCACAAAACAATTTTTTAAATCCGGTGGATGGACAAATGATACTGATCACAGATTTCATTAACTGTGACACATGTTATGTTATTTATCTTGCAGTCTGTCATTGCGGTGCATATTATGTTGGCCACACAAAGAGGAAATTGAAAGAGCACATGGGAGAGCTTATAAGGGCAATCCTCAATAATAATTTAGAATATGACACAGCACGCCATACATACAGTATGCCAAACAGTGCATCACATAAGTGGCTTTTTACTGGAATTGAGAATGTTGAGATTGGCCCTAGAAGAGGTAATCTAAATGCTGCACTAACCCACAGAGAAAACATTTGGATCTTTAAACTACAAGCTGAGTTTCCCTAGACTGAATAATAAGGTGGAGTTACTACCAAATTTGTAAAATTATCCCCTAATAGATATGTGCTTTTTAGAGTGAACACTTGAAATGTTTGGATTCAGATGTATGTTTAAAACAAATATCAGATTCATTTATATGCTTCATTGAGTATTGTGCACAAATACGAATTTGTACCAATGCGCTAAAGTAAACGAATAAGTGCCAGATTTAATGATTTGTTGCATATGATCTTTCTAATTGTTTATAATTGATGTCACTATTTAAGTAAGTTAAGTGTGTGTGGTGCAATACTTTTGACAAAGCACAGTGCACCTTCATGAAACATTGAGCACTTTCTTTGTTGGCGAGGGGGAAATGATAGTGGTGCTGTGTTGCTGTTTTGCTGATTTTTTTCTTTAATAAAAAGGATTCAAGCATTCACAGGTATTTGCCATGATGTTCTCTTCCTAGTGTGAGTGAGTGCTGCAGTTTTCTGTACTGCTCTTGATGTTTTTACTGCCGGCACCATGCACTGAGCAGCGGCTCTGTTCAGAGCTTTGTTTTGAGATAATGTTGCTCGGCGAAAGTAAAAATTTGTTGCCGGCAAGTGCTTCTTTTTGCTTTCATGTCACTGAACTGGCAGGGCACAAAACAGTTTTTGTGCCATGCCAACCGTCATCTTCTTACTGTTTTCCAAGAACTAACAAACATGGAAAATACATAGAAAATTCAGGGATTTCAAAAACAAACATCAGAACCTAGCTAAATGGGACCTGTTTAGCTAGATTTTGATGTTTGTTTTTAATCATGATGCCCACAAATGCTTTTTCTGGACACCCAAAATCCCAAGTGCACAGCTTAGTGAGAGGAGAGCTTCCCCTGTTTTCTCTGTACAGGAACACTGGGAATTTCTTAATTTCTGCAGCCGCAGCTGAACTTGTGCTGCTGCCTGCAGTGTGTGCTGTGAGTCGTCGTTTCCCTGGTGTCTGGTGGCACCCCCACACACACTCCATTGCCACCCCTGGCAACGTGTGATTTTGCCCTGGTGTCTAGTGGCAACCCCACCCCCCACACCCTTCAAATTACTGTCCCAGTACAGTAGAAGTAATTACGAACAGGTCTGCTGTATATTTTTCTCTATCAACGATCATGAAGCATCAACAAGGTATGCAAGGAATGTCAACTTTATAATACAGATCTAAAATTACAACAGTAGACATTACACATAATAAAAAAATGAATTGGCTATATCGGCTCGGTGGGATGTCAGCAGCAACCAGTACCAGCTGTTGAAATTTATTGAAAGAGGTGTCCGAGTGTAAATGTTGTCTATTTCTCCCTCTTTGTCTCTCTACTCTGTGTCTTCCCTTTTTGGTTTTTATTATCATTTGAGTGTGCATGCTTCATATCACATATCTGAGTAGGTCACCATTATGACCTGGTGCCTAGTGGCACCTCCCACCTCCCATTTCAGGCAGAAACCTTTTAATCTGAAATGAAGAAAATGGTCTCTTGATGTTTTTTTTCCAACACCTGTGAAATAAGAAAATGGTCCCTCACCAATCAGCCCTCCTCCACCCCCTCCTCCCACTCAGCACCCACCACTGCATAGCCCCCAGTACACCCGCACACACCCTCACTCACCTGAACAGGTCCCAGGTTCGAGATCCACTCTCTGATCGAAGACACAGCTTGCTGCTGGAACTGGCAACTGCAATATGAGAAACTAAGGTAAATGCAGTTCATTGTATTTCAATAGGGGTTTCAACTGTGGTGCATAACTTAGCCATTTTTTTACATTTTGACCCCAAATTTTCAACATGGCCTTTTGGGGATCCCACTTCATTAACAATATAAGTGTCATTATGCAACTCCCACCTGAAAGGTGATTTCACATTTGGTTGGTGAATTCACCTTTTGGGTGGTATTTGAAAACTTTTCCTGCCATTGTTCATGAGGTGAGGTCATAAGAAGGCTATGTTGAAAATCTAGGGTCAAAATATGAAAAAATGACAAAGTTATCACCATTTGTTGCAGTTTTGCTACACACGCTCATAACTTTGAAATTTTAAATATTTTCACCCCAGATTTTCAACATAGCGTTCTTATTACCCCACCTCATATATGCCATAGCTATCATTTTTCAAATTCTGACCAAAATGTATTTTCACACCTGTGGTGTGGAATAGTGTTGCAGTTGTGCAGAATTACATTTTGGCGGGGATTCAAAAAATGTTATGTACCAGGTACATGAGGTTGGGTAATACAATTGCTATGCTGATAATTTGGTCACTGAAGTTCAATAAATGGACGTGCAGGGCCTGTAGGGCCCTGTGTTTCCACAGCTACATACATATATGCATCAATGGAGGGATGGGAGGGGGCCCTGCGCTCCCACAGGCAAATAAGGATATGATTATACTATCTCAAAAAGTAAGGAAATAAACTAGGTAGGGTTACAGCCACAAAAGTAGGGAAATGTGGCATTAGGGTTTCCAAACCTAATACCTCACACCCACGTTGCACACACCAAAAGGCATCGGGGCTATGCCTTGGGGTCATCAGCCCTAACGTTCACCCTATTCTCCTATTCTGTACCCATCTCAGCTTATTTACTTATGGACTGGAGTGAGCATTAGGGCTGACAACCCCAAGTGACATCCCCAACACCTGTTGGTGTGTGTAGTGTGGGGGTAGGGTTTTAGGTTTGGAAACCCTAACACCACATTTCCCTACTTTTGTAGCTGTAACCCTAACTAGAACATTAACACAGTTTTTTGCAATTTATCTCTCTCTCTCTATGTATATATATATATATATATAGAGAGAGAGAGAGAAGAAGAAAGAAAAAACTTTGTTAATCCATCAGTTAGGGTTAAAAGTAACAAAGTAGGAAACATGTTAGTGGGTTTCCACCCTGACTCTTTCCACACCCCACCCCCACCCTGCACAGAAGAAGAGGGATCAGGGGTGCAGGGGTCATCAGTCCTAATGCTTACCCCATTTCATCAGAAAATAAACTGTGTGAGCACAGCATAGGAGAATGGGTTGAGGCGTTGGGGCTGTTGACTAATGTCACCATCCCTCTCCATCTGTGCCAGGTGAGGACAGAATCAGTTGAAACCCTAACACCACCTTTCCTACTTTCCTTGCTTTAACCCTAACTGCTGCATTAACAAAGTTTTTTGCAATTTATTTCCTTACTTTTTGAGATAGTATAAGCATATCATAATTTGCTTGGCAGAACGGGCCCTGCGCTCCTATTTCTCCATAGATGCATATACGTACATAGCATTGGAGCGCAAGAGAGTTTGAATTGTCAGCATAGCCATGTTATTACCCCACTTAATGTACGCACTACACAACATATTCAGATCCCCACTGAAACATAATTCTGCGCAACTGCAACACCATTGCTGCACTGCAGCTGTGAAAACACATTTCAGCTATGATTTGAAAACTGACAGTTGTGACATACACTTGGTGGGGTAATACCAAGTCCATGTACAAGATCTGGGGTCAAAATATTTTGGACAGACAAAATAAGGAGCGTGCATAGCGCAATTGCAATGAGCCTTTATAACTCAGCCATTTTTTGACATGTTGACCCCCAAATTTTTATCATGGCCTTTTGGGTACCCCACCTCATGAATAGAATGACTGTCATTATGCAAATTCCACTGGAAAGGTGATTTCCCCAACTAACCACAGAATTACCTTTCCGGCGGGAGTTGCCTAATGACAGTCATGTTGTTCATGAAGTATGGTCCCCAAAAGGCCATGTTGAAAATTTGGGGTCAAAAATCTCAAAAAAACTCTGAGTTATACATTAGAGTAGCCTTTAAAATCCTTTTTTGTGAGCTCATGAAAAAAGAATTAGCTTGTGAGAAAGGAAATGGCTTTCAAAAAAGGATCTAAGCCAGTCAGGAAAAAGGATTTTAAATGTTAAAAAAAGGCATTGCAAGGTTGCTTTTCCACCAAATAACTTCACAGTCCAACTAACGGAGTCCCGATGAACAAAATACATGTGTTGGTGTCTCTAGATATCTTCATTTTCGGTTCTTTTCAATTTTGTTTTTTTGGGGGGGGGACAGAAAACAAGATGGCGGCTCACGAAAAAGGATTTTTTTCTCACAAACAAGGATTTGTGTTCTCGGGAAACAGGATCGCTCTCGCAAGACTGAATCCTTGTTCACGAGACAAAATCCTTTGTCGAAAAAAATACAGCTATCCAAAAGATTGGAATGTTCAGAAAAGTCCCATAGGATACAATGGGAACTAAAAAACATAACTTTTTAAGAGATTGATATGATTGCACCAAACGTTCGCTGTCTGTTCTGCTACCAAAGTTCTTTATACCCTACAAAAATCATGCATAAATTCCATACCATCTGGCCACAAGGCGATGTGGAAAAAACTGAAACAAAAGGTGGATTTTAACTTTTTTTTTACTATCTGGATCTCAGAATCCTCACATCTGACCAGAATGAAACTTGCCATATCAAGAGATGTACCCCACAGGACAGTACATACCAACTTTTGTGCAAATCCATTAAACAGTTGCAAAGTTATTAAAGTGCAAACTCTGAGGTTTAACATTAAACATGCTACTGAGCCCTAACTATAGAGGAAAGACCGTGCCTTTATATCATATATGATGTCATTTTGGGATAAATATTAATTTTCACTTAGAACATCATTTATTTCACTTAGAGCACAATTTATTCAACTTAGAACATGTTAATTCCACTTAGAATCTGGAAACAGAACACAGTGAATTATGGGCCAGATAGAGAACTTACAATGGAAAGAAAGGCAAATTTAAGTTAAAACAAGGTGAAACACTAGTTAAAACATTACAAAAGGTGTGGTATATATTAAATACATAACAGATTGCAATGGAATAACACGTAACATCTTTATAACTAACTCGTGACTTTACCACTCATGAGTTATGGGTCTTCCATTCACTAGTGGTGATAAATGTGTAATTCCACTGCAACCCATTATGTATTCCTTGTATATACATCATATTATGGGGGTATGGTAGTGCCCCCATTTTTAGGTTTGTGTAGGCATCTCTGTGTTAAACCCCTGTTTTTGTACCTTAATAGACTAGTCAAACTTGGCCTGAATTACCTGAGATTTGATATGCCCATGGTCGGTGCTGGAATTTCTGAATCCTGTAAATGTGGTAATAGTCAGTTCAGCAGTGAGAACGTTTTTGAAGGCTAAAAGTACATAAAAGCATGGGGCTGGATTTTCAGTCCATCTGAAATCAGCACAGGTGTGAGAAAAAACTGCTGCAAGTGGGGCTTTACTTGTGGAGATGCAGTTTTCCCCGCATGTGCCATATTTTCAAAGCGGGAGGCGGTTTACGACTGGCTCCCCAATTTACAGCAGTTTGTGGCCATTTTTTCAGTGCAGCTGCACTGAAATCTTATACTTCATGGGGACCAGGCATAACATCTCCCGCAGCTGCACCTGCCACCCCTGCAGAGCATGGGCTGAAAACAGAAATCTCCGCAGGTGCAGAGATTTTGTGATGTAGCAGTTGACGTCTGCTACATAGTGTGTACAGATGCTCCTTAAGTGGCCCACAGGAACATGCACAAAGCAAGCTACAGATGTGGTACAGTGGAGTTGCTAACAAAGCAGACTATAGGAGTGGCACAAAGTGAGTCACTATGCAATGTTTGTCATGGGGTGTAACAAAAGTGAAAGCTAAATGTGTCAGTTGCTACACATCTTTTTTAAAAAGTATGGAACTAAATTGCAAATGCCTTGTTGCTGCACCTATTAGGGTTGAGACACAAAGCGTTTAAAGGAGGGAAAATAAAAATTAAGATAAAAAGTCCCTAGAACCTTGATGAATCTGTGGTGTGATGCTCCCCTGGGTTTGAACAATCATGCAATCATGCGGTGTTTACACTACACTAACATTAGCATTGTCCTGTCAGACCAAGTAATATAGTAACACAGCAGTGCTTGTGTAGTGTAGTGGTATTTTTGCTTCATTCTGTTTTTTTGTCCTTGCAGTGTTTCTGTAGTATGGGGTCCTTTTATAAAAGGAGGCTTGGCTATGTTGGCCAGTCCTTTAGTTTGGGCTCCAGATGGCACTGGGGAGCAGTGTTGTGTCTGTGGTTTTAAGCAGTGTGGAGTGTTCAGACAGGAGTGGCATGGCAGTGTGTTGTGGAGCGGCTTGGAGTCAGCATCATTAGCATGAAGGCAGCAGCATGAAGGCAGCAGGAGTATGAGGCAGCAACATGGGGGGCTTGCATGAGGGAGAGAGAGCTGGATTATGCTTTTTGGATACCCTCTGAAACTAACATAAAAAACATAGATTGTGAGGGTTTATAATTCATGATTTATCCATTGTGAGAAAACATCAATCATGACAGCTGCAATTGTGATTTTTTTTAAACTAAAAAATAATGAAAATACTTAAAAACTATGTATTTTTTAAAAACAAACTCCTGAACCTAGCTAAATGAGACCTGCTTAGCTAGATTCTGGTGCTTGTTTTCCAAAAAACACTGCCAGAAATACTTTCCCTGGGCACTCCAAAATCAAGGGGTCCCATTTAGCAATAGGACCCATTCAATTGTGTTCTCAGTACGAGAACAATGGGACTTTCTTGACATCTGCAGCTGAAGATGAAGACTTGCTGCTGGCTTGTGCATCAGTAGTGAGCTGGTGATATTGATATCTCTCTCTCTTTCTCTCTCTCTCTCTCTCTCTCATATCTATCTATCTATCTATCTATCTCTCTGTCTGTCAGTCAGTCTGGCTGGCTGTCTATCTGTCTATCTATCTATCTATCTATCTATCTATCTATCTATCTATCTATCTATCTATCTTAAGCAAACTGGGGTGCCCACCCCCAGTACTACTACTTTCTAACCCCCAAGTTACCCCCCTTTCCCAATATGTTAAAATAAATTTATTAATATAACAACACACTGGGATGCCCACCCCTGGTCCCATTTTCAACCCCTCCCTCCAAGTCATACTTTCAAAACAAAATAGGTGGAGCACTAGGGTGCCCACCCTAGTGCCACTAAACAATATCCCAACACAGAGGTGTCCAATCCCCAGCGTAATCTCATCATCCCCCAATAAAACTTACCAAAAAAAAAAAACATCCCTCATTGATCTTTTTTTATTAAAACATCCTGCAAAGAAGAAAATGGTCCCTTGCAGATCTGATCCCCTGATCCCCTCATGACACCCTGACCCCCAACTCAGCACCCACCACCCCACACCCCCACACATCCTCACTCACCTGAACATGTCCAATGACATAGATCCACTCTTTGCCTGTAGACATGTCTTGCTACTGGAACTGGCGACTGCAATATCAGAAAATAGGCAAGTCTGGTTTAAAGTAGTTCAATGGGTTTTGCACTTTTACTCCTAATTTTGTCTTTTTATATATATATATATATATATATTTATTCCAGATTTTCAACATGGCCTTTTTGAGACCCCACCTCATGAACAAGGCAGGTGAAAATTTTCAACTCCATCCTGAAAGATGATTTCGCAGTCACTCTTCAAAATCATGTTTCAGGCAGGATTTGGAAATTTTGACCTGCTGGGTTCATGAAGGGGGTTCATAAGAAGACTATGCTGAACAATTGGTGTAAAAATATGGTAATATGACCAAGTTGTCAGTGAACATTGAAATATTTCAACATTCACTGATTACTTTACTAATTTTCAATATTTTGTCTCCAAACTTTCAACATAGCCATTTTTTCACACCACCTCATAAAAAAGACAGGTATCATTTTTCAAATCCTGGATGAGATGTGTTCTCACACATGTGGTGCAAAATCACATTTTGGACAGTATTCCATAAATGCCACATGTCATGTTTATAAGGGGAGTCATAAAATGACTATATTTAAAATTTGGGGTCAAAATAAAAAAAAATGATTAGGAAACATTGTGTATAGTATAAGCATTTACCCCAGTTGGTAGTGCTTTGTGATCCTGTGCCAGTGACCCAACTGGATGGGTTAAGGCTGGGGGAAGGTGCTGTCATGCAACACTACCTTCCAGCATGGGAAGGGTAGGTGCAAGGTTGCCAGCATGGACCCAAGTAACATTCAATGAAGAGAACTCTTCTCTTGGCATAGAGCACTATACCTCTGCAACTGTGTGTGCCAGAAGGCCCTGTGCTTTGGCTTAGAGATTGATTCTTTGCCCTGTGCATCTGTGTCTGTGGACACATGGAAGCACAGGACCCAGTGGGCCCTGTATTTCCACAGTCTACCAAACTGTACTATAAATTCTTGACATCTGTTGCTGCACTTCCATAAGCAGCCAGAGTCTTCCCTTGGCACAGGGCCCAGAGGGCCCTGCATGTCTGCAGCACTTCATGCAGGTCCCAAAAGAACCTGTGTGAATTAGGATATGACTCCATTATCTCAAAAAGAAAGGAAATTCTTTGCAAAAAACTGTGTTATTGTACCAGTTAGGGTTCAACTTAATATTGCAAAAGTAGGGAAATATAGCATTAGGGTTTCCAACATTAACTCCCCACAACCAATACCCCCCCACAATCAGCAATAGAAAAAAAACACTAGGGTTTTAGGTCTCCAGAGTCTTGGCAAATTAGTGGTTGGGTCTTCTTTGGGGTAGTTAGCCCTAATGCCCACACCTTCCCCTGAGCAAACAGGTCAGATGAGATCTATTTTCTTCACACAGGGCCAGCAAGGCCCTGCATGAAGAAAGCTACAAGATTCCTTTGGCAACATGTGGCAAGACATACTTCTCTACCTTTCAAGAGCGTATCACTACAAGGCACTGGCTTGGAACTGTACCTTGTGCTTCAGACAGGAGTTTACCAGTTGGGCAGAGAGGAGAGCATTAGGGCTGACAATCACAAGGAAGAGCCCAACACAGATTCACCAAGATTCTGGAGACCCAAAACCCTAATGTTTTTCCTTTGCTGCTGGGGGGTGTGGGGGTGGGGAGTTAGGGTTGGAAAACCCTAATGCCACACTTCCCTACTTTTGTGATGTTAAGGTGAACCATAACTGATGCATTAATGCAGTTTTCTTAAAATATATATATATATATATATATTATGGTAGCACGGCCGTGCTACCATAGTTAAGGTTGAGGAGCCATTTACATGTTAAACCTAAGATTTTGTACCTTAATAACTTTGCAACCATTCAATGGATTTGCCTGAAATTTGGAATACATGGTCAAGAACCATACGTCTAGGGATCTGCAAACTTTTGTACTGTTCGGATATACGACTGCGGAGTTATTAAGCATGATCTGCTCATGCGTTTACGCTTTTTTTTAATTCTTTGCTCGTCTCTACAGGTCTCACGGTTTGCGTGACCAGTCTGAAATCTTCAGGGAATGTGCAGCCAGGTTCCCCAATGTGCCTTTTGAAGATTTTGTGAAAAAATATAAAATGGTTCAAAAGTTATTCAGAAAACAATTTCCTATTATAAGTCAATGGAAAAAGTTAAGAAGTTCAACAGTGTCACAAACGCACTTTTTAGTGTCGCAAATGGCCCTAGTAGTGTCACAAAGCTGCCATTTTGTTTTCAGTTAGTGATCAGAAAAATGCTTGGCATTTAAAATTTGGACCCTCTAGGGACACAATTCTTTCTGTGTTCACCTAGTCAGACCCTGAGGATGCTGGCCATGTCTTTATTTTGTGGTTAAACACCCCAGAAATACGTTTTTAAAATTTTTGGAAAAATTAGTGTCGCTAAGTAGTGTCGCACTCACGACAGTTTCGCAAATCTGTGAAAAAGCTTTCGCAAATCACGACACTACTTTGCGACACTATGCCCAAAATAACAGGAATTCTTTGCTACCCTGCTGCAAATGAACGGTTTGGTCATGTGGGCTGAAATTTGGAGGAAAGGCAGCCAACATCTCACAGATGTGTCTTTTGGTGGTTTGATGACAAAATATTGCATGGATGCAAAGTTACAGTACTCCAAAGCTGACACTTTTTCCCATAGACTAGCACTGCAGTGTCCGCTGCATGACAGGAATTCTTTGCCACCCTGCTGCAGAATAACGGTTTGGTCTTTTACACTGAAATTTGGAGGGAAGAAAGCCATCATCCCACAGATGTGCTTTTTGGTGGTTTGGTGAACAAATATTACAGGGCGGCAAAGTTATGGCACTCTGAACTTCTATTTTCTCCCATAGGATAACATTACGGCGTTCGCCGCACCTTTCAGGGCCCGTATATCGGAAATCGTGCGAGATATGGACTTTTTGTGGGAAAAATGCTTAGCCCCCTAACAGGGGCTAAGTACAAAACTAGCCAGGAAAGTCATAAATCATATGACTTTTATATTTTTTTCTACGTTGCACGGTTTCTAAGATATAAGCAATTTAGTATTCCAACTCCTCATTTTCTGCGCCGAGACCATTATTATGCATACATTCTTTGTACTCACTGTTTCTCTTTGCAGCTTTTGGGGAAAACTGGCCTGTGCGCTTACATTACTGTTACCCTTACCACTTCCGCTTGAGGTTTCCTACCCGCTTCACTTACCGTTCCCGTCTAAGCCACCATGAGCGTTACCCTTTGTGTTTTCATTTGAGCTTGCGTTTGCATTATATTTACCATTTGTGTCTACAGCACTGTTTCTCTTTCTGTTTTGCTTTGCGTCACCATGTGCATTACCATTTGCGGGCACCGTGTTACTATGTGACAAGACATCACAGCCCCGCGCTCCCGCCACTGCATTACATTCACTATTTCTTGTTATCATTCTCAAAAAGAAGGGAAATTAGAGGCAAAAAACCTCTGTTTAATGCATCAGTTAGCGTTGTTCCACAGTGACAAAAATGAGGAAATTCGATGTTAGGGTTGAAACCCCACCTTGCACCCCTTCAGCCCACCCCCCCAACCAGCATTGGAGTGCGTGTTGGGGTAGTTGGTCCTAACTCTCACCCCATTCTCCTATTCCTCAGCTTTTTTCTACGTGTGATGGGGTGAGAGTTAGGGCTGATGACCCCAACGTGCATCCCAATGCTGGTTTGGGGGTGGGCTGTAGGCATGCAAGGGGGGTTTCAACCCTAACATCGAATTTCCTCATTTTTGTCGCTGTGGAACAACCCTAACTGATGCATTAAATGGAGTTTTTTGCCTCTAATATATATATATATATATATATATATATATATATATATATATGTATATAGTTCCTTGGATCAAGCCTTATCCCCCCCAGGTGTTATTTTTCATTCTCTCCCTCTAACTATCCCTCTATAATTACAATGCCTAACCGCAGGAGGGTTTACAATCACCTCAACTTCCCTACCCACCTGCAGGGTTTATCACATCCTGAAGGGTTCTCTTTTTGGGTCAGACCTTATTTCCCCTCCTAGGTGTTAATCACACTTATTCCCTCTCTCTGTCCCTCCCTAATCCCTACTCCAGTCCTCTGTCCCCTTGCAGTGTTCCCAGCATCCTGAAGGGGTCTCTCTGGGACACGACTCTGCACTATCTGTCATCTCATCCTCTCTCTCCTTCACCCCTTATTTCATGATAGCAATTGTTCACTTATTACCATTGCACTTACTAATTGTTCTCACAAATTACATATATATGCAACACTGTTTGTAACAACTGCCTTAATTAGTTGTATGCTATGTTGATCTTTGTAACTTGAATGTAAAATGTCTCATCCCTATTGTACCTCTTCCCCCCAGGTCACACCAGGACGTGCCTTCCTGGTGAAATATATATATATATATATATATATATATATATATATATATATATATATATATATATATATATATTGCACCATGCAATTCTGCTTAAAGTTGAACCAGCATAACATTCTGTGGTGATTTGCATATGCAGCCCATGATGCTTTGCATTGTGTGGGCATGTGTGATTTTGTATTTTCTTGAAACTTGGCTTCCCAGTCAAATGCCCTTTAGGGTAACCTTGCCTCAGTGTTTGCACACAGAGGTTCTTTGTCATATATATATATATATATATATATATATATATATATATATATATATTCATTACAAAAACTTCGTTAATGCATCAATTAGGGTTGAAGCAACCAAAGTAAGGACATGAGATGTTAGGGGTTCACACCCTAATACCTCCCCCACCTGACCACCCCACCCCACCCCCATTGTCCACAGACCAACAGGCAATGATGGGGTGTGCCTTGGGGTCATTGACCCCAACTCCCACCCCATTCCATGTGTAAGAAAGCTGACATAGTATACAGTATAGGAGAATGGGGTGACAGGCCGGATGACCTCAAGGCACACCCAATCACCTGTTGGTCTGTGGATGGTGGGGGTGGGGTGGTCAGGTGGGGGAAGTGTTAGGGTGTCAACCCTAGCATCTCATTTCCTTACTTTTGTTGCTTTGACCCTAACTGATGCATTAACAAAGTTTTTTGCAATGAATTTCCTTACTTTTTGAGAAAGTGAAACCTTACTCTTATATGTTTTTGGGAGCACAGGGCACAGACATTGTAATGAACTATCATCTCCCTGAAGGATACTGCAGCCACACAACTGCATAATAGTATCCATCTCCCTGTGGGAGCGCAGGGCCCTTTAGGCCCTGCACTCTCACCATTGTATCTTCCTCTGGGAGTGCAGGGTCCTCTGGGACCTGCTCTTCCAGCACACTTCCAACACTGTGTAATGGGAAATTTCCAAACTTCAAAATCTTATAAATATGGAGTCAATTTTATCACCAAACCAGCAATAGTCACATCTTTAGAGCAAGACCATTCTACCCTGAAAATGTTAGCCTGAAATTCCAAACCATTTGTTTGCAGTGCCCTTTGAAAATTCCTTCTTCCAATTCCTTTTCGCAGCTGATCACTTTTTGCAATCCCTTTTCACGAGCCAATCCTTGTTCATGAGGTAGGGTCATGTGACCTTCCCCCTCACGAAAAGGGATTTTGACAGCTCACTAACAGGGATTGCAAAAAGGGACCAGCTCACAAAAAGGATCACTAAAAGGGACTTTAAAGTCCCATAATTATAGAACCAATGCAAATTGTTTCACCAAACCAGCAAATGTCACATCCTTAGGGCAAGCGCTTTCTACTCTGAAAATTTTGCCCGAAATTCCAAACTGTTTGTTTGCAGTGCCCTTTTAAAATCCCTTTTCGTAAGCTGATCCCTTGTCACAGTCCCTTTCTGCAAGCCAATCCCTTTGTGTGAAGTAGGGTCATGTGACCCTACTCATCATGTAAAGGGATTTTGACAGCTCACAAATAGGGATTGCGAAAAGGGATCGGTTCGTGAAAGGGATCATGAAAAGGGATTTTAAAGTCCCATAACTATGTAACTAATGTAAATTGTTTCACCAAACCAGCAAATGTCACATCCATAGGGCAAGCCCTTTCTACCCTGAAAAATTTCAGCTTAAAATTCTAAACCGTTTCTTTGCAATGGCGTTTAAAATTCCCTCTTCATGATCCTTTCTTGTGAGCCAATCCCTTTTGTGATCCCTTTTCATGCACCGATCCCTTTTCATGAGGTTTAAAACTGCCATTTTTTTAAATAACTACAAAAAACCAAAGGCATGGGTGGGTAGAGGACGTCCCTCTCACCAAAACCCTTGCCTTGAGTTTTACAAAAGACTTCCCTGGAGCAAGTTATATATAAGGTTTTGTTTTCTCCCCTCGCTAAGCAAGAAAACAAAATGGCAGTCATTGAACAGGGATTTTCTCATGAAAAGGGATCCCTTTTTACAATCCCTTCTGGGAGTCATTCACAACCAGGAATCCTTGATCGAAACTATGCATCTATCACAAAGACTGAACTGAGCATGCTCAGAACCTGAAATTTTTACATTTAATAACTTTGGAATGAATTAATAATTTTTCACCAAACCAATGCTGGAGTGTTTCTTTGGATAACCTCTTTCTACTCTGAAACTTTCAGGTCAAAATTCTAAACAGCGTGCGCACAGCACGTTGTCAAAAAATGACCCTGACATTTGCCAAAAAAAAGTGAAAAATTTGTTTTTGACCCTTCACTGCACGAAACCCGAAAATCCAATCACAACACAACTTGGGAAATCAAGGGATCTACCACCAAAGACTGTGTATGCCAAATTGTGTGCAAATCCGCTGAACGGTTGTGAAATTATTAACATGCAAAATGTGGAGTTTAACATTAAACTGCCTTCTCAACCCTAACTATAGGGGCGTGACCATGCCCCTATAATATATATTTATACAATAGTGGTGAGCTGATATCTGATGTGATAAAATTGTTTATTCTCACCCCAGTGGAATAAATCCTGCTGATGTATGCGCTGTGATAATATCTTACAGTTATACATACTGTACAGTGCATACATCAATGTTGCCACTGACCCTAACAACCAGCCCTACCAGGAGGAAGAGCACAAAAAAAAACACAAGATAAAATAACACAGCTAAGACATCTTGAGTAAATGGCAAAACAGATACAGTAACCCCTATGGTATAAATCACACACATGATGGGCAACAGTGAGATACATGAAATATTTGCATTCGTGCAGTGACCTCGGGTAATACCACTCATGGCTCCGCTATGCTCAGCCACTCATGATATTATTCGAAGTCACTCTGCACTCGTGCAAATATTTCTTGTATCATACTGTCACCCATCATGTATCCCAGATATACAGGGGTGTGTGCGTGTGTGTATATATGTGTATACATATAGATCCCAATAGGGATACTGCTTCAGATTTGTAAACCCCACTCCCTCCGCCATCTTGGTTCCTTGCTTCCCCTGGCTCCAGACAAAATCTTGCCATTGTTTCAATTTAAACTTAAAACACCACTTTTCTTTTGTGTTTCTATCTCTTTCCCCTACACAGTGTCAGTTTTTTTCCCTGTAATGTGTCCACTCATTCCAGTCATGTCAATCACTCACTCTCCAAACTGTGTTGTAGAAACGACTGCCACAGAGCAAGCATGGCAAGCTATTCACTTTCCAAACTGATGTCAGAGAAACAACTGTCACAGACCAGGTTCGCTCACTGCTCCCTTTGGGACCACATAGGCTGCAGAAACAAAGCACAGAAGAAAAGTTGTAGTTCGCGCTCGCTCCCATGGAAAAACACATGCTGGCAATTTCATCAGGTATAAGTCAAAACCTGAAAGGGTGATTAAAGCACAATATAAAATGGGCAAGGAAATCCCTCTGTCCTGATTGGCTGAGACTTGATTCTAGCCATAGCAGTAATAGAGTACCACCAATGGATAAAAACAAGCCCCTGCCAACCAGAGCAACTCAGAGAATTCATAAGCCACTTAATTCTTAATTTCCATCACAAATATGGCTTCAGCCTTTACTCACATATGAAAACCCTGAACTAGGCCATAAAAATAAATGTCCATTAAATTAAATAAAGTAAATAACTGAATGTTATCTACACACATACACAACTTTTAAAAATCAAGTTCTGTTCAGAGTTTCCATTGCTGGTATTTCTTTGATGTCCATGAAAAATTCCCCTCCTATCCCTACCACTTTGCCAGAGAACTTCTTGCTCCTTACCTGGCAACAGATAAAACTGAGGTTTTGCACCACTTGAGGCCTGTGTGTGTGTGTGTGTGTGTGTCTTTGTGTGCCAGTGGAACTCTGAAGAATTTTGAAATTGTGAATTCCATGTTACCATTCTGTGTGTGGTTGGGGGTGAGCATTCTACTACTGGAATAATGCAGAGCTTTGAATTCTTCTATTCCATTGTAAACAATCACACAATGATTCACCCCAGAATTCTAAAAGAACTAAGGGGAGACCTAGTGACACTACTGACTACCCTTTTTAACAAATCATGTGAGGATGGTGTGGTACCTAAGGACTGGAGGAAGGCGGATGTGATCCCCCTTCACAAGAGTGGGAGCAAGGCAGAGGCAGGAAACTACATACCTGTTAGTTTGACCTCAGTGGTAGGGAAAATGATGGAATCACTTCTGAAAGAAAGAATTGTCGAGTACCTAGAGGCCAGCGGGGCACAGGACCCAAGACAGCATGGATTCACAGTGGGACAGTCATGTCAGATAAATCTAATAGATTTCTTGGACTGGGTGACCAAAGTAGTAGACCAGGGAGGGGCTGTAGATATGGCCTACTTAGACTTTAGCAAGGCATTTGACACAGCACCACACAAAAGATTAATAAACAAGTTAGCCAGCCTAGGAGTGAACCCAGAGTGGTAGACTGGATAATAAATTGGCTGAACAACAGGACACGGAGGGTAATAGTAATTATACACTGGCAAGAAGGATTCATGTTCTCTGATTGGTCAGACTGAGACTGGACCCGGGATGTTATCCCAGCATAACATCCCGAGTCTAGTCCCGCCACATAGATGACCGCATCTAATGTAGAAAAAAGATCACTTCACAATCATCCCTAGCAGCTTCAGCAGTCCCCACTAAGCTCGGGACCAGCCCTCCGTGCGCCACTCGACATCAGCACTGCCCCGCTAACTGACCCACACAAAAAAAGTAGAAGCTCCCCTTTCCCAAGCCCAAAGTTTAAATTATTATTTTTACACATCACTGAAACAGCTTGGTATCTCTCAGCGCCAGTTCGTCCGTTGACGCTCTGTAGTCTACCCACAAGAACCGCATGAAAACGCTATGCGTTTTAAAAAAAAATCTTTCAACATACGTTGCTGTCCATCGAGTTTAATTGAACAGGTCACTCTGTTCTTCTTGGGATCCAGTGAAGATGACTGTATATTTTTCTTATTTCGTTGAAGACCGCAAACCATGTCTTCAAGTCACCAATTGAAACCGGAAATGAGAACTGTGGACCTAGAGCGTTGTCCCTGTAGCACGGCTTGGAGTCTTTAAAGAAAAAAAAAATAAGTACACACGTCTTCACCTGTTCCAAGAAAGAGCAAAGCACCTGGTCAATTAAACACAATAGGGGCAGCAACAGTTCACAACCAAAGAAAAATCAATGGGGGGCGGCAATAGCCCACTCTATGTACTAAAACAGGAAAAAAACACTACGACATACTGGGCAAACAATAGAGCAGCACTATTTTTTTAATATGTATACCTACACAGTAAAAAAAATAAGTAAAGAAAGCATTTTAAACATTCTTAATATATATTTTTACTTCATTTTACTGAAGGGTCATTGTATAATAGGAATAATGCCCTCCAGGGTGGGTGTTATGCTGGGATAATATCCCTTCTCGGGTGTTGGACGCCTGGCCGCTGGCCTCGGCCCAACCACCCGAGGTGGGATGTTATCCCAGCATAACACCCACCCTGTCGGGCATTATTCCTTTAATGGAGCACCCTCTGGAGAAAGGGGAGTTACTAGTGGGGTACCACAGGGTTCAGTACTGGGACCAGTACTCTTTAATGTCTTTCTAGGTGACATTGCAGAGGGGCGGGAAGGAAAAGTATGTCTCTTTGCAGATGACACAAACATATGCAACAGGGTTGATACACAAGGAGGGGTGGAAAGGATGAAAAGGGACTTGGCAAGGTTGGAGCAATGGTCAAGAGTATGGCAGCTTAGCTTCAATGCAAAGAAGTGCAAAGTAATGCACTTGGGAAACAAAAACCCAGGGGAAGAGTACACAATGGGGGGGGCAGGTACTAACAACAACAAAAATGGAAAGAGACCTGTGGGTACTCATATCAGATGACCGTAAAGCAGGCAAGCAATGTGAGAAGACAGTGAGGAGGGCTGGGGGATTCTGGGATGCATAGGGAGAGGCATCACCAATAGAAAGCAGGAAGTTGTTATCCCTCTGTACAGACAGTAAAAGTGAGACCACATCTGGAGTACTACGTGCAGTCCTGGAGACCCCATCTCTGCAAGGACACAGACAGGATGGAGGCAGTCCAGAGGAGGGCAACTAAAATGGTGCAAGGTCTGCGCCAGAAGCCATATGAAGAGAGACTAAAAGAATTTAATATGTATACCCTTGAGGAAAGGAGGGAGAGGGGGGACACGCAGTGGTGGTCCAAGAGGGTAGCATATTTCAGAAAAAGAGATGCACAAGAACAAGGGGGCACAGTTTGAAGATGGGGGGGACCGCTCAAGGGCAACGTGAGGAAGTATTTTTTCATGGAGAAGGTGGTGGATGCATGGAACAGCCTTCCTGAGGAGTACATGGGGTCAGAAACAGTGAGGGAATTCAAGAATGCATGGGACCAACATAAGGCAATTACAGTAGGGATAGGAGGGGGTAGGAGGGGGGTAAGGAGAAAGTAGGCTGCTGGTTGACTAGGATATGCAGCTTATCCAATAGGTAGGGAAATGGGCAGACTAGGTGGGCCAAGCGGTTCTTATCTGCCATCAAAGTCTATGTTTCTATGTAATGTATTGAGTATAAAGAAAGACAGATGACTGACAGGTGAAAAGCATCTGTGGAGGGACTATTTTACATTATTTAGCAACATTTTAGTATATTTTTTGTGGCTTTGAAAACTTTTAAAAAGTTTTTTTTTTTTTCAAAAGTTGCCTATGGGCCCATTTTATATAAATAATAAGACATGGCTGGGTGTTGGTAGTACTGAGATACCCGCAAACCCAGAGGCTGAAGGCACTTAACCTGCGGCCTCGGGCCTCAGTAGGCCCTTGGGTGGATGGGTATTTCAGTACTACCAACACCAGGTCATGTCTTATTGCTTAAGCATTGTCCATCTGGGAGGGACGCTGTACTTTCGGGGGGGGGACTCCAGCCTACACACCATCGGGAGTCGGCAGGGGAGGAGAAGGCTTGAGCATCCGCCAACAGCTCCACTTCTCCTGGGGAGGGAGGGACATAAAACTTGGCACTCTAGTGCCTCTCAGCAGCAAAAGGGGGTATGGTACTGCAGCCTGCATCCAATAGAGAAGGTGGTACATGGCAGATGTCAGCAGGAATGCACTCGGGAGCGAGCGCATCTCCTCCAGCGGGCGTCATTGCACAAGCGTGCAAACCTAAGGGGAAGGGTGGAACCACCAGAACAAAGGGAATGCCCCACATTGGAGGTAGGCAGTGGCATACCCTGGCCCCATGCCTACTGCCGGACCCTGCCCACTTGGGTCCCGATTCTCCACATGCCTCCAATGCCTGGATGATACCGATGGCCCATGTTCATTCCCGAACACGGGTCGCTGGCATGGCGCGAGGTGAGGTGTCCAGTGCCTCAACTCTCAGTGCCACTGAGCCAGCTAATAGCAGACCTTGTTCCTGAAGTAGATGCTCTGGGAGAAGATGAGGATGATCATGGTTGATTTTCTGTTGGAATAGTCTACAGTTTACTGTTTTCATTACTGCCTTGTAATTTGGGGTACTGCATTCCTGTGGATGTTATGCTTATCTGGAGTTACAATTTACTAAGGTTTATTCAGTTCTCCTAAATAAGAATGCTATGTATGATTAATCTTGGTTAATTCACCCGGAGTGTGGCCAGTAATTGGTTAGGAGTGCAGGTACACTCCTCTCAGTTTGTGAACTATGAATTAAAACCTGTTTAATATTCTGTTTCCCTACATGGCTCCTCAGTAAGCCTAGGGTTGTAGGGGTACAATGCAACTTAACTGAGCACAGAGTCTCTATTTTATTTTCTTATAGGCCGCTTCTCAGTGTTTAATAATTGCCACACACACCTCCCCCCCGGTGTTGTTAATCCTGCAAGTCAGTTCTACTGGCAGAATGCTCAGTCCACAATGTGAGGCTAGGAGGACTGTGCGTAAGAAGAGGATTATTAGGACAAACAACATTCAATTATTATTCTGTTTAATTTAAGGCAGTTTTATTTTTAAGGCCTAGATGAAAGTTTTTAGTGAGTAATGGTGGCAACCATGTTACTGATGGCAATCAAGGATGTGTGGTTAGTATTGATTTTGTAACCCCCTCCAAAAAGTGGCCTCTCTTTGACCCTCTCTCTGGAGCACTGCTGCCACCTTCCCCCGTACCACTCCTTTACTCTGGTTCTGACCTAGACCGCAGTTGCGAGCGCCGGGGCTGGACTGGACACTGTGATTTGTTCTGAGGGCTTGCTCAGTGCCCATGGATTTTTCTGCTTTGCTACGCTGCAAGGGAGCCCCTTTTATGCTGAAACCTCACCACAGGTACTATATTTGAAAGTAATAGGTGGCCAAGTGGCCCCTTACACAATAATGAGCATATGGCATCTTTGGCACGCAGTCAGGCAGTTCATCCTTCTATATGCGGAGGGTGAGTGTCAGTTCTCCCTCTATTATGACCCCTTCTCTGAGAAGCTTAGGCCCTCCCTCCTCTGCTACCCCCAGGTTCATAACGCGCAGCAGAGAAAAACAACAATAAAATGCAGTGTGTGCCACTGCATTTGGTGAAAATACTCTAAAGAATGTTTAACATGCATTGTTGATTGTTCCTTCTGCAATGATTTCAGTGTGTACCTGTTGGCAAGGTAAGACCCCCTCGATGGAGATCAAATGCTATGACACACTCACACAGGGGGGGTCAGTCCCAGAAGTAAACCAAGCTGCAGGCTGGAGGGCAGTTGGTGACTCCTGCTGACAGGTAAGGGGTAACTCTTTAACCTGGGGTGATGCTTGTTGGTGGGGGTCTACTGACTTGCTTGGGAAGAGCTTGGGAAATTACTGGAGATGTCTGTGCCTAAGAGCTATAGAAAGTTATCTGCTTTTTGAGGGGGTGTTGTGTTGGGGGAAGGGGCTGGGTTGTGCAACTAACTCATGGGCCAAGGGCCCTCCCACCTCTCCTCTTCCTCCCCTTCCACCCCACGTTTCTCTCCCCCAGCCTTCACTCTCTGGTTAGCCGGGATCTCCGTGGTATACCATGAAACACTAATCTATCCCCCCTACATCATCCACCCATGGGAGGCTAGGATGTCTGCACTATTAAGTGCATATCTCCAGTGCTAAGCTCCTTCCTTATACCAAAGGGAAAACCCCCAAATACAGGTCCTTTTTCCCCTTAAAGATACTGTAACATCTTACTCTAATCCTGGGTAAGTGCTTGATGTCCCAAACCCCATTTCCTTACCCAACAGGACACTATACATGTCAGGATGACACCCGGCTGAGTTTGTCTCTCCCAGAAGGGCTTTAGCCTTAAACACAGGATCCCTGACATGATCCTGTCCGATGGAAGTGTGAGTTACCTGTTTATTGTTCTTCTGGCCCAGTTGGCTGCTGTGTTTATACCCTGGATAATGTCCAGTGATCCCAGTTATGGTTACCTGACCACAGTTAAAGCCCAACACCCCCCTTATATTCCCTTTCTGGTTAAAAAGGTGATTTTACATGTTTATATCTCTCTATTCTCTATATGTATGTAATTTTTTCTCTCTCTCTTAAAGATCAACAAATTCTACAACATAAAACTTAGGAGACTTGGGGTGTGGTGAGTCCGGGGGAGAGAGCGAGGAGTGAGGTCCGCTGGTCGGGGAGCAGCATGATCCCTTACCCAACATGTCTGACCCACCACTGAAATTGTTCTCCTTGAATGTGAATGGTCTGACTTCACCAGTTAAGCAGTCATGTGTTATGTCTTATCTAAGTCAATCTCATTTACCTTCAGGAGATGCACCTGAATACAGCAGAGCATGCCATGCTGGCCAGGTTTGGCTGTAGTGGGATTACCTTTTCTTCTAGTCAGAATGGGAGGAAGAGGGGAGTGGCCACTTTGATTCCTCCTCACACCCCCTTCCAACATAACACGACCTGGATGGACACAGACGGCCAGCTGGTGATAATGTAGGTCACCATTAATAACCAGGAGGTTACACTAACCAATGCCTACTTCCCCAGGGACTAACAATCCCACAACTGAGGGCATTACTGGACAAAGTGGTACAAATTACCAGAGGGGTGCTGGTGCTGGCTGGGGACTTTAACATTGTTCCTGATCCCCTTCTAGATTCCTCCAACCCCAGACCGCCACAGCAGAGAGCAGCACATAAATTCTTTAAGAGATTCCTGGGTGAGGTGGGCTTGGGTGATATATGGTGACACATAAACCCACGCTCGAGAAATTACTCTCACTACTCAGCGGCCCATCAAACATATTCCCGCACTGACCACTGCTTTACCCAAGTTGAGAATCTGGAGCAGTTGATAGACTCCCAAATGGGAGACATAATACACTCAGACTGTGCTCCTCTAATTGCCCATTGGAGAATGGGGATGCAGAGAAAGCACACGTTTTGGAGATTTAACCTCTACTATCTGAGATCTGAGTCATTCTGGGAATTCTTCAAAGACAGCATCGAGGAGATCCTGACTGGCAACCCTCCAGCAGATTCTACCCTGGCAAACCAATGAGACACCATCAAGGCAGTCCTGCGGGGGCGAATCATTCAATACACCACTGCTCAGATGAAACGGCGTCAGAAGCACAGGCTGCAGCTGGAGGATACCCTACACTTCCTACAAATGGTGCATAAACAGGGGGACAGATCTGTTCTTTCTCAGATGTAGAACACCAAAACAGAACTTGACAAACTATGCCTGCAGCAAACTGAAATTGCCCTCATGTTTCTGCAACAAAGATATTATATGATCGGCTCCCGGGCCACTAGATTGCTAGCATATCAGCTACGCGGACAAAAGAAAGCCTCTACGATCACCTCTGTCCACCATCTGACAAAAGGTAGGCTGCTTACCCGAAAGCATATCACAGAAGGTTTTACTTCCTTCTATTCCTCCATATACACACCAGAGAAACGAGTATCCCCAGAGGAGGTGGTGGGCTACCTACAATCACTTACTTTGCCAGGACTAACACCGGAGCAGGGAAAGCAACTAACAGCCAATATCAGCACTGGAGCTGACTGTGGCCATTTCCAGAACTAAGACATTAAATGTTCCCTGCTCAGATGAATATGGGGCAGAATTCTATAAAACCACCAAGACACAGATCCACCTTAGTCTACCTTTAACTCCATCTTGGAGGGGGACCCACTGCCACCCTTGTGGGAATACGCCACCATCTCAGTAATAGTGAAGCAAGGCAAAAAAAACAGATCTGTGGCTCCTACTGCCCAATTTCAGTCCTAAGCATGGACTATAAAGTGTTTATGAATATCATGGTGCATAGAATTGAAAGCTACCTCCCCCAATTAATAGGGAAACACCAAACAGGATTTGTGCGAGCCCAGTCCACTACAGATAACATTAAATGCACCCTCCATCTCACCCATGAGATGCAAACCTGGAACACACCCTGTGCTCTTATTAGCCTCGACGCTGAAAAGGCATTTGGTCAGGTGTCATGGCCTTTCCTCTACTCTGTGATGGAGAAATTGGGCTTCCCTTGAGCACTTATCCAAGTCATTTGGAACATCTATGCAGCCCCAAAGGCATGCATTAAGGTTAGCGGACATCAGTCCTCCTACTTCCCCCTATACAGAGGCACCAGACAGGGCTGTCCCCCTCTCACCGCTGCTCTTCACAGTCTTTATAGAACCCCATGCACAGAGAATCCAAGAATTGGTTGACCTTTTGAGAGTATTCATGGGTGGCAAAGAACACCACATCACCCTATATGCTGATGACATCTTGTTATATCTAGGAGACCCTGAGAGGACCCTCCCCATTGTAAGGCAAATCCTGGACAACTTCGGCCAGGTATCGGGCTATAACCTAAACGTTACCAAAACAGAGGTGTTAGCCTTTAATTACACTCCCTCCCCTACTATCTGTGCCATGTTCCCATATAATTGGGACTTATCCAAGCTAAAGCACCTGGGGATTTATTTGTCAAAATGCTCTTCCATGGCCTACAAACATAACTTTTCCCACTTCACTGCGCAACTACAGGGCAACCTGGCAAGTTGGAACACCTTACCCCTTAGCCTCACCAGAAGAATTGATGTTATACAAATAGTTACCCTACCCAGGGCACTGTACTTATTCAGAATTTACCTATCCCACTAAAACAGCAGACATTTTGGGGATGGAACCAAAACATCTTTAGATTTATCTGGGCTGGGCAGAGGCCTAGAGTGTGCCTTAAGATTTTGTCTCTACCAAAAACACTGGGGGATACTCGTGCTCCCTGATTTGCAGTTCTACTACTGGGCAGCACAACTAACTCATATCATGGCTAGGCAAATATCCTCCACCACCGCTCACTGGTCACAGATAGAGTCAGCAACCATACCCAGCACAGAATACTACCATTGCCTCTACCAACATGAGCCAGGGCCCAACTTAATGCCAACCTCTAACCCATGGATGTGACACTATACTGCCATACAGGTCGCCATAAAAAAGCTTTACATCTCACCCCCTTTCTATCCCTCCCTTGCCCAATCACTAGCCTAACTGACTTCCCCCCAGGCAGACTTGACCATGGGCTCTGAACCTGGGACAGATATGGTTTAAAGTACTTAACCCAGATAACCACACAGGGAAAATTCAACTCCTTTGAGGAAGTGCAGAGAACTTTTGGGCTTCCCCAAAGGGACTTCTACAGATACTTACAACTTAGGCACTACTATAGTACATTTCCCAGAGGAGTAAGAACCCTTGGACTGCACCCCCACTAGTCACTAAACTAATAAACCTGAACTCTGTCTAGGATCAGGGACACCTCATATCTGCTCTGTATCAGGCACTCATCTCTTCCCAGGAAACTCGCACAGATAATACTTCCTTACAATGGCAGGAGGAAATGGGGTTGCCCATTACTAAGACAGATTGGCAATTAGCATGCCAATATGCAGCAAAGGTTACCAGCTCCCACCAATGATAAAAATATGCTTGGAAGAATTTATAAGATACTTCAGAACTCCAGTGATTACCCAGCATTACTCGCCCCTGGGGATAGTTGACTGCTGGCGAAGCTGCAGGGAGAGAACGGCTCACCATACACACATTATGTGGACATGTCTTAAACTCAGGCCTTTCTTTCAGTTAGTGCAGTCAGAACTTCAAGACCTATTTGGCAGACAGATACAACTGACTGAGAAATTATACATACTGTTACACTACCCTACAGGGTTCAGAGATTCCAACTCTAGAAGCCTACTAGGCCTTCTGATAACAGCTGCTAAGAAAGCAATCACTATGGCGTGGTTAACCCCATGGGTCCCCTTTCTCCAGGACTGGCGGGCAGTGACCAAACAGATCTATCAGATGAAAAGAATCACCCACAAGCTCAATGACCAAGAGGAGAGCTGCAATTCCAGGTGGACTAAATGGTTACTGTACTACATGCTAATGGATGACACTTTTGCCTCTTGAGTTGCCCATCTGCCTCTGATCAGTTGCAGCATGGCAACTAAAAGCATCTGGTGCGCTGCATAGGGCCTGAGACCTGAGACCTGACCCCTCGACCATGGGAATTCTCCTCCTCCCTCCTCGACTCCCTAAGGGCTGACTCCCACAACCAACAGGTGCCCGACACTAGGATCCTGGCCTTGGAACCCAATAAGTAACTAGAATATCTCTATTGGGGATATAACTGTTTTCTCCTGAATGCTACTTCCATACCCTCTCCTATGAATCTGTAACCAAGTAGAAGAGATGTCATAAGCTGAATCCTGAATGTATTTCATGTTCTGAGCCTGAGGGCTATGAGCCGATTGTGCTGGGTGCCTCATAAGTCAGCTTAGAAGTAGTGCTAACATATCTCTGTAGTAATGTTGAGCACCTGTTTTTCTTTAAAACAATAAATTCTATTTTTTTTTAAAAAGGTGACGGGGCTAGGGTGTCCTGGCAGATGGGTACAATCTGATGGGGGGCAGAAACAGAAAATAAAAAAAAGGGGTGCCTGAACAGGTAAAAGCTAAAAGGGTAGCATTCAGAAGGTATAAGGAGACACAGAGAGAGGAGAATAGAGCAGTGCATCTGCATCAAGGGAATTAGAAAGAAGTAGGTCAAGCAGTAAAGTGTGTGAAGGCTCAAACCGAATAAAGAATAGCCCAAGCAGTAACGTAAGGGAACAAGACATTTTTTTATTTATGTATGTGAAAAGAGGAAGACCATGGGAGGTACTGTATTGTAAGGTTACAAAGGAAGGGGAGGACTGTGCAGAGGGGGACCAGGAAAGGGCAGATATTCAAAACAAATACTTTAGTTCAGTGTTCACAGAGGAAAGAGAAGGGGAAGGGCCGCAAAAAATTAACATGAGCACTAGTGGGAGGTGATGGTGGACACTAGTCCTTTTTCAGTTGAGAGAGTCCTAAAGGGACTCACTAATCTGAAAGTAGACAAAGCAATGGAACCAGATGGGGTGCATCCAAGGGTATTGAGGGAGCTCAGAGAGGTACTGGCTGCACCTCTGAAAGTCTTATTTAATAACTCACTAGAAACAGCAGTGGTTTCAGAGGACTGAAGGAGGGCGGATGTAGCCCCACTTCACAAAAGTGATAGCAGGGAGGAAGCTGGCTGTTATACACTAGTCAAACTGATATTAGTGGTGGGGAAGTTAGTGGAATCACTGCTGAAGGAAAGGATAGTGGAATACTTCGAATCCAGTGGGTTACAAGACTCGAAACAGCATGGATTCATGGGGGTGGGGTCATGTCAATCAAATCTGACAGATTTCTTTGACTGGAAGACAAAGGAATTAGATCAGGGTGGAACAGTGGACATGGTCTACCGAAATTTCAGTAAAGTGTTTGACACTGTTCCATATCAGAGACTAGTAAGCAAGCTGGGTAGCTTAGGAGTGGGTACAAAGGTGGTAAACTGGGTAAGAAATTAGTTAGGGGATAGGAGACAGAAGGTGGTGGTAAACAGAGGAGTGGAAGGTGACCAGCGGGGTTCCTCAGGGATCTGCGCTTGGACCAGTCCTTTTTAATGACTTTATAAGTGACATTGTGGAGGAGCTGGAGGGGAGTGGCTGCCTCTTTGTGGATGACACAAAACTCTGCATTAGGGAGGACATTCCTGGGATGGAAAGGATGAGCAGAGACCTGAGAAAACTTGAGAGGGGCTAAGGGTATGGCAGCTGGGTTTCAGTGCAAAAAAATGCAAAATAATGGACTTGGGAAACAGAAATCCAAGGGTGGAATACAAAACCAGTGGAGTGTTATTGATGACCACCAAGCAGGAGAGAAACCTAGAGGTAATCATATCTGATGACCTAAAGGTTGCCAGGTAGTGCGACGAGGCAGTTGGGAGGACTAGTGTGATGCTGGGGTGCATAGGGAGGAGTATCATCAGCAGAAAGAGGGAAGTGATGTTGCCTCTGTATAGATCGCTGGTAAGACCACACCTACTATACTGTATCCAGTGCTGGAGACCACATCTCCAGAAGGACATAGAGTGGAGGCAGTCCAGAGGAGGGCAACAAAAACGGTGCAGGGTCTGCATGAAAATCCCCACAAGAAAAGACCAATGGAGCTCAATATGTATACCATGGAACAAATGAGGGAGAGGTGGGCTATGACAGAGACCTTTAAATACCTCACCGGGGTAAATAAGGTACAAGTGGAAAGTATTTTTCAGAAAAAAGGATGCTCAACAACAAGGAGATCTGCTATGAAGCTGGGGTGGGGTAGATTCAGAAAGGATGTGAGGAAGTGCTTCTTCACAGAAAGAGTGGTGCATTCCTGAACAGCCTACGAGTGAGTGTGGTGGGTTGAAAACAGTGGTGAGATTCAAGAATGCATAGGATAGGCATAAGGGAATCTTAGTGGAAAGGAAGGGGTGGAGGGAGAATGAGCCATAGATCAAATAGGGTCTGGGGTGATTCTGTAAGTAGGGAAATACGGGCAGACTGGTTGAGGCAAGCAGTCCTTATCTGCCAGCAAAATGTTTGTTTCTATCTAAAGCCTGCATATTGTCCTCCAGTCCCAAAGCCTTGAAAAACCACGCTCCCCCCAGCTAAATGTTACACTACTGCCTCCAGACCATACTCTCCTGCTTCACTGCCACCATGTACCAGTCCTCCCTCATAATCTCTGCTACCCTTATCCTGTGGTGCTGCTATAAGGCCCCTGACCCTGCTTTTGACAAATATTACAAGATGTTTTTTATAGAAACATAGACTTTGATGGCAGATAAGGACCACTTGGCCCACCCAGTCTGCCCATTGCCCTACCTATTGGATGAGCTGCAGATCCTAGTTAATCAACAGCCTACTTCTTCCTACCCCCCCACTAAAATTGCCTTATGTCTATTCCATACATTCTTGAAATCCCCCACTGCTTTTGACCCCATGACCTCCTCAGGAAGGCTGTTCCATGCATCCACCGCCTCTCTACTTAAAAAGACTTCCTCACATTGCCCCTAAGCTGTCCCCCATCTTCAAATTGTGCCCCTTGTACTTTTACATCTCTTTTCTTTGAAGATGCTACCATCTTGGACTTTGTTGATTCCCTTGAGGTACTTGAAAGTTTCTATCCTGTCCCCCCCTCACACCTTTCCTCGAGGGTATACATATTAAGCTCTTTTAATCTCTCTTCATATGGCTTCTGGTACAGGCCCTGCACCATTTTAGTTGCCCTCCTCTGGACTGCCTCCATCCTGTCTATGTCCTTGTGGAGACGGGGTCTCCAGAACTGCACGCAGTACTCCAGA
This sequence comes from Neoceratodus forsteri, assembly GCA_016271365.2. Classification (NCBI taxonomy): domain Eukaryota; kingdom Metazoa; phylum Chordata; order Ceratodontiformes; family Ceratodontidae; genus Neoceratodus; species Neoceratodus forsteri. Next base: position 871,346,108 of record CM028130.1, read on the forward strand.
TGGGGTCTCATCAACTGTCTGTACAGAGGGATAACAACTTCCTGTTTTCTACTGGTGATGCTTCTCCCTAGGCATCCCAGTATCCCCCTGCCCTCCTTACTGCCTTCTCACATTGCTTCCTTACCTTTAGGTCAATTGATATGACTATCCCAGGTCCCTTTCCATTTTTGTTGTTGTTAGTACTCCCCACCCCCATTGTGTACTCTTCCCTGGGTTTTGTTTCCCAAGTGCAATACTATGCACTTCTTTGCATTTAATCTAAGCTGCCATACTTTTGGCCATTCCTCCAACCTTGCCAAGTCCCTTCTCATCCTTTCCACCCCCCTTGTGTATCAGCCCTGTTGTAGATCTTTGTGTCATCTGCAAAGAGGCATTCTTTTCCTTCCAGTCCCTCTGCAATGTCACTTATAAAGACATTAAAAAGGACCGGTCCCAGTATTGAACCCTGTGGTACCCACTAGTAACCCCCCTTTCTGCGGAGTGGACTCCGTTTACTATTATCCTCTGTGTCCTGTTGTCCAGCCAATTGTTTACTCAGGCTACCACCCTGGGACCCACTCCCAAGCTGGCTAACTTGTTTGTTAATCTTTTGTGTGGGACTGTGTCAAATGCCTTGCTAAAGTCTAGGTAGGCCATGTCCACAGCCCCTCCCTGGTCTACTACTTTGGTCACCCAGTCAAATAAATCTATTAGATCTGTCTGACATGACCTTCCCATTGTGAATCCAAGCTGCCTTGGGTCCTGTACCCTGCTGGCTTCTAGGTACTCAACAATTCTTTCTTACAGAAGTGATTCCATCATTTTCCCTACCACTGAGGTCAAACTAGCAGGTCTGTAGTTTTCTGCCTCTGCTTTGCTCCCACTTTTGTGAAGGGGAATCACATCCACCCTCCTCCAGTCCTCAGGTGGCACACCATCCTCCCATGATTTGTCAAAAAGGGTAGTCGGTGGTGTCACTAGTTCTCCCCTTAGTTCTTTTAGAATTCTGGGGTGAATCCCATCAGACCCCATTGTTTTGTCCACCTACAGTTTTAGGAGTTCTTTCAGGACCCTTTCTTCTGAGAATGGACTGGTATCAACTTCCCTATCCAAAGTGATTCTATTGATTGGATTAAGTACCTTCCCCTCCTCTTCCTTTATGAATACTAAGCAGAAGTATTCATTTAGAATCCCTGCTTTTTCACTGTAACCCTCTGCCCAGCCACCCTCCCCTTTATTAAGCCTCACTATCCCTCCCTTGGTTTTTCTTCACTCCTTAATGTACCTATAAAAGGTTTTATTCCCCTTCTTAACCGAGTTGGCTATCTTTTCTTCAGTTTGGGCCTTTGCAATTCTGACTGCCTTCCCTGCTTCCTTCTGCTTTAACTGGTACAGTTCTCTGTCCTGCTCCTTCTGTGTTTCCTTATACTTCCTGAATGCTATCTTTTTCTCCCTAATCTTCTCCGCCACCTCTTTTGAGAACCATAGTGAATATTTCCTTCATTTTGATTTATTTGCTTCACACAAAGACTTGTTGCCTCTGTGATGGCAATTTTGATTTTTCCCCATTGTTCCTCCACCCCTCCATCTTGCCCATTTGCTAGTGCTTTTCTGAAGCACTCTCCCATTTTGCCTAAGTCAGCCCTCCTAAAGTCTAGTACCTTCACTTTGTGTGGCTTGACTCTACGGCTGTGTTTATCATGAACCACACTGTTTAGTGGTCACTTGTTCCCAGATGGCTACCCACTTCTAAATCTGAGATTCTCTCTGTGCCCTCATTTGAGAGTACCAGGTCTAAGATTGCTCCCTTCCAAGTGGGTTCCAACACTAGCTGTCTGAGGCATGCCCCCTGTAGGGCATCGAGAATGACCCTGCGCTTGGATGTGGCTGCAGCAAAGGTGCTCCAGTTAACATCTGGCATATTCAGGTCCCCCATCAACAATATCTCCCTTTTTTCTGCCATCCTAAGGATGCCTTCTATCATTTCCCTGTCCATTTCTTCCCCCAGAGATGGGGAACTGTATACAACCCCCGTGCAGATTGTGATGCCATTTTCTGTCTCCAGGGTGACCCACAGTGCCTCCTCTCCTCCCTGTTTACCTTTAGTTCCATTGCTTTGATCCCTTCCTTTATGTAGAGAGATACTCCTCCTCTTCTTTTATCCTCCCTGTCCCTCCTGTAGATTGTGTACCCTGGTATGTTGACATCCCAGTCATGGTTCTCTGTGTACCATGTTTCTGTGACTGCCATGATATCCAGACATTCCTCTTCCATCAAGGCCACTAGTTCAGGGAGCTTGTTACCCAGACTAAGGGCATTGGTACTCATTGCCCTCCATTTTTTGATGGTCTTACCCTTTTCAGCCCCATCTCTGTCCTTATTGCCTTTGCCTTTTTCTCCATTTACACCTGCCCTTCTCCCTATTGACTTCTCTATCTTGGTATTTACCTCACTAACTACTCTGTTTTGTGGGGGGGCTGGGATTTCCCTGCTCCTTTTCAGTGCCTCCCCCCTTGACTAATTTAAATGCTTGCCAATGAAGCATTTAAACCTATCACCTAAGACCCTGCTTCCCCTCCTGGACAGATGCAGACCATCGGGACCTATAGGGATTATCTTGCAGCTAAAATTTAGGTGGCCCAGCAGCTTCAAAAGTTTTTTTTAGCATTATCTTCCTTGACCCTTTAACATTCCCCAGCAGTTCCCAGAGGACCCACATCTTATCCTTAGGGAGTCTGCCTTCATACATCCAGGCATTGATTTCAATGTCCAAGAAGGAAATGATGGATCGAGGGCCTTTGTATTTCTCATGGGCCAAGAGCATCCCAAACTGCCTGAAGGGCTGACGGGAGATGATCAAAGTCATCTCATTCCACTGGGCAAATGAACAAGACGTCATCCACTTAATGGACCACTCCAGGCAAGTCTGCTCACCGACTCACTACTCAATACAAGAATGTTCTAAATTTCTTAAAAACCACTCAAGCAACAGCACAAACATGGAGATGCATCTGTGCACGTACTACATCCACCTCAAATTTCATAAATTGTATCTCTGCAAGCACATAGGCAGGATGGAGGCAGTCCAGAGGAGGGTAACTAAAATGGTGCAGCACCTGCAACAGCAGCCATATGAAGAAAGAGACTACAGGAGCTTAAAATGTATACCCTTGAAGAAAGGAGGGAGAAGGGGAATATGATAGAAACTTTCAAGTATCTCAAAAGTCCAAGAGGGTAGCATCTTTCAGAGAAAAAGATGTGCAAGAACATGGGGACACAATTTGAAGATAATGGGGGGACAGCCCAGGGGCAATGTGAGGAAGTATTTTTTCACAGAGAGGGTGATTGACACATGGATTGGCCTGCCTGTGGAGGTCTTGGGGTCAAAAACAGTGGGAGAATTCAAGACTGCATGGGACAGACATAAGGCAATTCTGGTGAGGGGGTAGGAAGAAGTAAGCTGTTGGGTTAACTAGGATCTGCAGCTTGTCCAATAGGTAGGGAAATAGGCAGACGAGGCGGGCCAAGTGGTCCTTATCTGCTGTCAAAGTCTATGTTTCTATGTTTCTATACTCAACAACTCCTAGTCTGCCTGGTGCACCAGCAATAGCCAGAAGGCTGATTCTATATCCACCTTGGCCCTGACAGCCCCCGGGCCAGCAGTCCTAACCATCTTAACCACCGCAATGAATGATGCATGAGACCACTGTGGACCATGGGTCTATGTGATTGTTAAAGAGCAACTCTTTACTACAAGAAAAAGCTTAAAAACGCTAGATTTATACCAATTATGTTTTATTTATTTATTTATGCTTAACTTTCTCTTTATTCTCCCCCTCCTCGCAGCTGTCCCCCTCTTCGGGAGACACCTATGGCCTTATCAGCCCTCACTCACCTACCTGGTGACCAGTGCAGTCCATACCCCATGGAGCCGTGGTTGTACCCCCCAGGTGGGTACAGGGTGGGAGCCCTTACACCCCGATGCTTCTCTGTGTTTCGTCGGCACACTGTCTCTGGGCAGGTAGGGGCATTGAAGGTCGGGGCCTGGTGCTCCGTCTACTGGGAGGCTGCAAGGTTTTTTCCTGATGTTCTCTCAATGTGCCAGGTCCCCGGACATCAAGGCGCTGAAGCGCCGACGTCTGGCACGTCGCCCCCTGTGTTGGAGCATCAGACTTGCTGTACCTCGGGTCTCCACCCGGGGCCAGACAATAGCCAAGTTCTGGTACCCCCCCTCCCCCTGGAGAGGACAAGCGGTCCTTGGGATGCTCAAGTCCTCCCCTTCCGGCCGGCCCTCCAGCTCCCGGGCTCATTCCCGAACCCGGGTCGCTGGCATCGCAAGCAGAAATCCAACAGCTGCACCGACGGGACAGTTACCAATTATGTTTTAACTTTATTGTTTTCTAGTTATTTTTTTATTTTATTTTACTTCCCCTGCTGTTGGCCCATTAAATAGTTTAGATAATGCAGCACTTATTTCATCAGGTCTTTCAAAATATATCTGTCTCTCCCCTGCTAACCACACAGTTGTTGTTTGTGACATCACCATTTCTTGTCTCCATGAGCACTATAATGTCATAAACAAAGGCACTGTGAGGTTAACAGGGGAGTGGCAAATGTTTTTTATGCAGGCCTTTCAGACAGATGATCAAGATGTGCTGTGCACCTTGCAATTGAACATTGAAAATGAAAACATGGTATTCTCTTGTAAACTGTAATAGCTGAAATGGCTTATTTATGAAAGTACATGCTTAAATGTAGAATTGCTTTTTAACTGAAACTCTCATGGGACATGGCATGTGGTGGATCATCCAGAACTTGCCTGGGGCTTTCTTTCTCACCAACCCTATTGGGGACACTCAGAGACCTAGAATAGGATGACATAAAAAGGAGCCTCTGATTCGTCAGAACCAGCTCATGTCTGTCACTGGCTGACTTCAGATTCTCCACTTCATAACCCCAGTGTGGATTCTTGAATGGGATCTGCAAGTATTTGGAAAAGCAACAAGCCAGGGCACAGCGGCACTGTGATTAAGGTAGTAGACCAACCAATGCTCCAGCCAATCCACCTTTATCAGTGTTGCCAGTTCGGGGTATTTCCACCAAAAGGAAAACTCAGAGCCATAGCTTTGCATCCCTGGCTTACATTGCAGAAACAGGTGCAGTTAATTACATCCCATTCTTTCATGCTTATACATGCAGTTGGATCAGTCACAGATCCCTTGATTATACCTGTAACACACCCCTAACATTTTGTCTAGGTCATCTCTCAATCCCTGGAGCACCCTAATCAGAAGACCACTGACAGTCTGCTGACTCCTACCCCTCACAAGTCATGGTTTCCACCATCAGGGGCAGGGGCATGTCCAGCACCCCACTCTTTTGAAGGGTCATGCTGCATGTAGCACTTGGACTTCTTATCACATTTCCAGTCATGCTGAAACCAAATTTTATTTGTAGGCACACATAATGCTTGTCAGTTAAACAATCCCACACTCTTTTCTTGTCATCTGGCAGATGGTGCTGGTGAAAACTACGAACCCTGCTACCCAACTGTCAAATGTCCAGTCTACCTTGACCTTTCTCTTTTCTGCCTCATCATCTTTCTTACTCCCTTTCTCCTCAGCCTATATTACACTTTTAAGAAGGGAGAACCTATTACCATATTCTCTGCCCTTGATTTGCTGCCATATCTTGTTAAAGAAGAGAGTTCTGATGGGGTCAGCCACATGGATATAATCATCCACCAGTGTTTTATCTAGGGCTTGCACCCACCTACCCCCAGCACCCTGCCCCTCTGGTACTTGCTTGGCTGGGGAGGATCCCCATTTTTGCTAGAAGAGGACTACCGCCATTAACCCCAACACTTCCTCTAGCACCTTGTCTAGTTTCTTATCCTCAGCCAACGTGTGACACTTGCAGCAGCTGGTTGGGTAATGGCGCAGTCAGAGTTGAGGCAAGAGGGTCTGGAGGAGATGACCAGGGCAGGGAAGTAGGGCCATCAAAGCATAAACAGACAGCCAATAAGGGACCAGCACACTATCATCATCATCAGTTCCTGAAACCCCTCTTACCCCTCTTTTGCCACTTTGCCTTAGGCCCTGTGTCTTGCTGCCTTCCCCAGGATATTCTGGAAATCTATGCATTTATTAATGATTTAACATCAGTGAGGGTCTCATCTTGGCCCATGGTATTGGCATTCCACAGCCCATCTCCATATTCTATTAGTGTCTGAACCAGCCAACCCATGCTGTGCTGAACAATTCTTCTTCTGAGCCTTCTTTGAAGTCGGTAAGGGATCTTGTCCCCCATCTGGTAGCAGCACCCCACTGGTACCAGACAGGCATGCCTCTACTTATGTCTTCTCTTTCTCTGCCACCATAGTCCACAGCTGGTCCTCCAGGGCCTTTGTCGCTCCTCCTCATTAATTGAGGAATTTGCTGGCAAGAGGGTAACATGCCTTTCGCCAAGGAACAACCTCACTTTCACACTGTTTACTATATCTTCTTTAGGTACCTAAGCTTGGTTGGCCCAGAGGCATGGTGGGCTGAAGCTCTGGCTGTCTCATCACCTGCTGCACTGGTGACCTGGGTTTGGGAATAGACCAGGGTCACTTGGAGGCTGGCAAAAGGAGGGCAGATTCAGCATCCATAGGACAGCTCTATTCCCTCAGGAAGGTTGGGAATGCCTGTCCCACAGTTCAATTGCCACCTAAGGAATCCAGGTAGCAGCGACATGGGTCAGCATAGGAGGGGAACCTCACACCAAGACACCAGGCTGTCTCAGTGGAGGTGGAGCACACATTGTATCATTGCATGCACATGGGCCCAAGGAAGAAAAAGGAGGAAAATTCTCTGACCACAACACAGTGATGGCCTGGTCCATCACAGGCCCACATTGATAGAAACATAGAAATTGACAGCAGATAAGGACTGCTTGGCCAACTTAGTCTGCCCATTTTCCCTACCTACTGCAATACCACAGATCCTACTTGATCTCAAGCTTTAACCCTCTCTTTCCTATTGCTAGGGTTCCTTTGTGCCCATCCCATGCATTCTTGAATTCCCCTACTGTTATTGCCCCCACCACCTCTGCTGAGAGGCTGTTCCATGCATCCACCACTCTTTCTGTGAAAAAATACTTCCTCATGTTACCACTGAGTCTACCCCCTCCAGCCTCGTATCATGATCCCTTGTTCTTGAACATCTTTTTTTTTCTGAAAGATGCTACCCTCTTGTACCTTATTTGTGCCCTTGAGGTATTTGGAGATCTCTATCATATTCCCCCTCTCTTGTCTCTCTTCCAGGGCATGTATATTGAGATCTCTAATCTCTCCTTATATGATATTTAACCTTCAGGTATCCAGTGCTAATAAGGTATTAAAGTTTTCTGACAATCTTAAATTGGGGGGTCAGTACACACAGACGAAGGCAAACACAGTATAATCAAGGACATCAAGGAAATTGTGCAATGGGCTGATCAGAGTAGTATGAGGTTTAGTCTTAATAAATGTGTGGTGATGCACTGTGGTAAGAATAATATAAAACAAGACTATTGGATTCATAACCATAAACTACAAACAGCTGATGAAATGAGAGACCTAGGGATATTGGTTACTAATAGTATGAAAAGAGACACCCACTGCAGACACCTAGCAAGAAAACTAAAGCACCTAACTACCTGTGTTAAAAGATCTTTTACAAATAAATCAGAAGCTATTATGTTGCCATTGAATAAAACATATTTGCGTCCACACCCTGACTATTGCTCCTAAGTTTGGAGCCCTTGGTTAAAGGAAAGCATTTCTATACTGGAAAGGGTACAGATGAGATTTACTAAGCATATTTCAAAGCTTAAGAACACTGATTATTCGAACAGGCTAAACCATCTCAAACTGTGGCCTCTGCAAGTTGGAAGAGAGAGAGGTGATTTGTTGACTTTTTATAAATTACTGAATTATCAGAAGACTTACAAATTAACTACAGAGGCAATGTTCATCACCTGAGAGGGCACAACAAATGGATTATTGGGTAGATATCTAGAATTAACCTGAGGCACAACTTCTATCTACCTAGAGTAATAAGACTGTGGAATAAACTGCCATCAGATGTAGTTAATCAAACAAATTTCTAGGTTTTAAATCCAAGCTAGATGAATATCTTAACAACAATGCCCTGTAATAAAATGATCCACTGAGAAGTGGGGATAGCAATTATGGGCTATGGCCTTCTGCCGTCCTAAAACCCTTAGTATAACCCTTAATAGTATGACTTTTGGTGCCCTTCTCTGAACTGCCTCTACTCTATGTTCTTCCGAAGATGCAGCCTCCAGAACTGGACACAGTACTCCAGATGGGGTCTAACTAATGATCTGACAGTTGCTAGGTTGGACCCCCCATGCTACTCTGCCAGATGTTTCCCTGTTTCTGCTGCTACCTTTTTTCCCTCAGGGATGTGGCATGCAATGACATTATGACACACACCACATTCACCCATGTCACATGCATCAACATCAGCCATGCTTCCTATGCTCTGGCAGTCCCTACTTTTCATATCCCCCCCCTCTGCTCCCTTCAAGGGTGTACATATTGAGGTTATCTAATCTCTCCTTATATGACTTTTGCCCTTCTCTGAACTGCTGCTACTCTGTCTATGTTCTTCCAAAGATGCAGCCTCCAGAACTGGAGACAGTACTCCAGATGGGGTCTCACCAATGATTTGACAGTGGCTAGGTTGGACCCCTCATGCTACTCTGCCAGATGTTTCCCTGTTTCTGGTGCCACCTTTTTTCCCTCAGGGATGTGGCATGCAATAACATTCTGGCACACACCACATGTCCCCACATGATGTTTATCAACATCTGCCATGCTCCTCATGCTCTGGCAGTCCCTACTTTTCATATCCCCCCCTCTCTCTGCTCCCTTCTATGGTATACATATTGGGTCCTCTGCTATGTCCTTATATGACTTTTGGTGCAGACCCTACACATGAGGAAGGGTTGGCTGGTTCAAACACTAATGGACTAATGGAGATGGACAGTTGATGACTGGGCTTCTCAAGTCAGGTCCTGAGGAAAGACAACAGTGGAGAAGGTAAATCCAAGGTATGTCAACTGATGGTGCCAGGGGGACCAGTCCAGATGGGGCTGGTTGGAGTGACCAGACAAGAAAAACAAGGTGAAAAAAGATACCTAAACTTGTAAAGCTCCTGAACTGTGTCCCCCTGTTTTGTTTTGTTTTATTTTGTTTTATTTTGTTTTGTTTTAATACTAAGCTTATGGGGAGGGTTTTGCCACAGCAGCACAACATGCCAGTATTTGATTGGTTGTTTGACTGATTTAAAATTTGGTGACTGGGATAGACACAGAGCTACAGCTTCTTTCCAGGTGCAACCAGCAGGAGGGGATAGAGTAGGGAAGGAAACAGCAGTAGCAAATAAAATAAGAAAAATAGGTGTGTGTTCATGAATGATAAAATCAAGGTACAAATAATGAATTCCAGACAAAAAAATGTAGAATGCATACAAGGTACATCAGTTAAGGGGGAAGAAATGCCTGCTCACTGACACAGCAGTAGCACTAATGCTTGCAACGCTGATGACCCGAGCTTGGGAGCGAGCTCAAGGCATCAGAGGGTAGATCACAGGGAGGAGAATCAAGCCTCTGAAGGACTGCTCTCCTTCTCCGGGGGGAAGAAGGGTTAGCAGAGCCTAGCATACACCAGGCCCCTAGCCTCCTAGGGGAAAGGCAGCAGGGACTTCCAGTGCATGGGGGGACATGACAGATGTTGATGCAAGTCACTTGGGTGTACATGGTATACACCATATTGTCATAGCATGCCACATCCCTGAGGGAAACAAGATGGCACCAGAAACAAGGAACCACCCAGCAGAGGTGCATTAGAGGCTGATCCTTGCAGGCCCCATGCCAGCGGCAGGGTCCTCTCCTAGTAAAACCAGATCTGTATGGTCAGCAGAACAGAGAATCCCACTACATCCCACTGTCATAGAGGCATAGTCACGAAACTTTGGCAAACCATGAGAAGTTATACAATTTGCAAGTAGCATTTTTTTGTTATTATCAATAACAATAAAAAAAATAAAGATGTACAGGATAGCTCTTCACAAAGGCAGTACCATCAAAAATCCTTCCTCTGAGTCTCTCTCTAAAATCTCAATCTCTCGCTATCTATCTTGACAAAACATTGCTCTTTCTATATGAGATGTCTTTGCCTGGCAGTCGAACTTCTGTATCCTGTTCTTGTGAGTTTCTTCTACTGTTGTTCACCTAAAAAGGCAAGGTGCCACTGGTGCCACAACAGCAAAACCAGAAGTGATTACCAGAAGAATGGAAGCCAAACTAGCAGAGACAAAAATCCAGTCTGAGACTATACAGCAGGCACCAGTGACAAGAGAAGAGAAGAGAAGAGAAGAGAAGAGAAGAGAAGAGAAGAGAAGAGAAGAGAAGAGAAGAGAAGAGATGAAGATAAGATAAGATAAGATAAGATGAGATGAGATGAGATGAGATGAGATGAGATGAGATGAGAGGAGAGAGGGGGAGAGGAGAGGAGAGGAGAGGAGAGGAGAGAAGAGGAGATATGAGATGCAGTGACAGGAGCAATGATGGCTGAATGCCTTACAAGCTATCAAAGCCGGAGGATCTGGCACAAGTCCAGCAGAGCAACAAAATACAAACAACTTAAAAGAGATTAAACTTATTAAACTTACATAGCTGTGTCCATTGGATGATACTGAAGCATACTTAACATTTTAAAAGGTTGCCACAGCCTGCCAATGGCCAAAGCAGCAATGAGCAATCAGCCTGGTACCTTACCTGAGAGGTAAAGCCCAAGTTGCCTACAGCAATATGGACACTGCTCAGTCAGAAAACTATGACTTTGTGAAAAGAGAAATCCTAAAAAAATGATATGATATCTCATGACTCAGGAGAGACCCACAGGCAAAGATTCTGGTCCCTGAAGTACTATTCAGTCAATAATCCTTGAGAAGCCTTCACCCGACTCAAAGAACTCCTCATTGAATGGCTCTAACCAGAGGGCAAAACAGTCCCAAGGACCATCGATATATTTGCAGTTGGAGCAATTTATCAACATCCTTCTCACAGATGTGCAGCTTTGGGTAAAAGAACACCAACCAGAAAGTGGAGAAAAGGCTGTTTCTTTGGCTGAGGATATCAGATGGCCAGACAGACACTCTGCAGCAGTGCTGTAACAGCCAAGGACCAGTAAGACCCTCTTTTTCCTGATTTAATTCCAGGTCAAATAAGAACTATGGTGGGGGTACAAAATCTGCACCCACAGACTTTACTTGCTATAACTGTAATAAGCCAGGCCATGTTGCAAGAAACTGCAATACAAAATAAGGAGGGTAACACTGGAGCAGATTTGGCCTCAGCAAATTTGGGCAAGTATTTAAGAGATGTCAAGGTGGGACTTAAGACTGTGAAGGAACTTATTGATTTGGGAAGCAGACAGACCCTAATGCATACTGAAGCACTAGGAAAACACTGTGCAAAAGGACCAGGTCCTGGGGTTATCGGCATCCATGGGGAGATTCAATACTATCCCACTACCCAAGTGACTCTGAGCATTAATGGGGTGTTGCACCAATGGAATGTGGTGGTAGTACATAAGTTACTTGTACCTGTGATTACTGCAAATAATTTTCCAGGATTTACTGAGTTAATCTCAGAGGAGGTGAAAGCTGCAGTTTCAGCAGTGGTGATAACAAGCACAGACAATGAAAATCTCTGATGCTGGGGACTCTTTTCCTTTTGGTGTCTTTGATGTGGACTTGCTTGAGACCAGCTCCAAGATCCAGAAATTCAGGAAAGAAAGAAAATGACTAAAAAAACAGTGGCAACAAAAGACTGATGGACATAAGGGGTTGATATATGAAAATTCTGAAACTAAACTAACTGATTGTGATTTTCTTTCTGAGCAAACATGATGTTTCTTTCCAAGGTTATTTTAAGCAGCTGGGAGTGAAACAAAAACAGGTTGAATCAATGTTTAAAAAATGTAATGGGCTACTATACAGAGTTTGGGCTAATCCTCAGACACAAGAAGAGATAGAACAATTGGTCATACCAAAGATGTATTGAACAGAGTTGTTACATATAGCACATGATAGTCCTATGGCTGGTCACTTGTGGAGGGATTGCACCCTTTCCAGACTGTTGTACAGATTTTACTGGCCTGGAATTCAGGAAGATGTTGCTACCTATTGCAGTTCTTGTAATGAATGTCAGAAAGTAGCTCCAGAGACTGAAAAAAACAAGGTGCCCCTGGCACCCCTGCCCTTGATAGATGTGCCTTTTGAGAGATTTGTAATGGATGTGGTTGGTCCCTTCGACAAATGTAAACAGGGTAACCAATTCAATTTGGTAACATGTGACTATGCCACTAGATACTCAGAGGCAGTTCCAATGTGTAGAGTCACAGCCCCAAAAATGGCAGCAGAGCTTGCCAAAGTTTTCAGCAGGGTGGGCATACCGAAAGAGATTATTACTGCTCAGGTTAGTAATGTTGGTGCTGCATTACTGAAGGAGCTGTATGATTACTAGGTATCACTGCCATAAGAACCTCCCCTTATCACCCTCAGACAGATGGTCTTGTTGAGTGTTTTAATCAAGCCCTAAAATGCATGTTAAAAAGTTTTGTAAAAAAAGAAGAGAAAGATTGTGACCAATACTTACCTCACCTGCTTTTTGCTTACAGAGAAGTGACACAAGCCTCGGCAGGTTTTTCACCATTTGAAATGCTGTATGGTAGACAACCTAGAGGGCTACAAGATTTAATAAAAGAAACATGGGTAGATAACCCTGCTCAGAAAAAAATCTATTACATCTTCTATGTGTGCCCTGAGAAAGAAACTGGCAAAATAGGTTGAACTTGCCCATAATAATAAGGAAGAGGACCCGAACCAGCAGAAGGTGTATTAAGACCATGGGGTAAAAGAAAAAGCTTTTGATTTAGGTGAAAAGCTCTTGCTACTTTTACCTGCTACAGACAATAAACTGGAAATGAAGTGACAAGGGCCTTATAAAGTGCTTAGACATACTGATACAGTTAACTATGAAACTGAGACCCCGATAGAAAAAAATCCTACCAAGATATACTATGCTAACCTCCTGAAGAAATGCATTGAGAAAACACCAAAGGCTGCTTTGTTAGTTTTATCAGAAACATCTACAGAAGATATTGATATAGCTTATGACAGACTGGAACAGATTGTAATTTATGATGCTGTAAAGGTGAATGTTTCCTTAACCTCTGTAAAAACTGCAGAAATTCATAACTTGGTAAAGACATTTCACAGTACTTTTACCACAGTGCCAGGCCAAGCAAAAATGGCTGAGCATGTAATAGTGACAGGGAATGATCGCCCTTTCAGACAAAAGGCATACAGATTAGGAGAGCGATTACAAATTGATGTGGTTAAGGAAATACAAAAAATGAAACATTTGGCTATCACAGAAGAGTTGAGAAGTGCTTGGTCATCATCAATGGTGACTGTAAATGAAAAAGAAGGGGGTATAAGAATCTGCCATGATTGTAGGAAACTTAATCATGTGTCCCAATTTGACAGTTATCTTATGCCCAGGATAGATGATTTGGCGGACAGATTGGGAAGTGTCAAGTACATCAGTACCCTTGATCTCACCAAGGCTTACTGGCAAATTCCTCTAGCTAAAGGATCTGGAGACAAAACTGCATTTTCCATTCCTATTGGATTCTATCAGTTCACCACCATGCTATTTGGTTTACATGGTGCCCCCGTTACATTCTAGCGGTATGTGGATATAATTTTAGCTTCTCACACTGGTTATTGTGCTGCTTACCCGGATGATGTCGTGGTGTATAGCCCAGAGTGGAAACATCAACTGGAATACCTACGAGCAGTTATCCAATCTATCAAAAAGACAGATCTGACCATTAATCCTACCAAATGTGTATTGGGCATGCAGAAAACTAGACATTTGGGATATGTTTGGGGAAATGGAGAAGTAAAGCCAGAGATTTCTAAAATAGAAGCTGTATGTTTAACAGTCCTATCCCTAAAATAAAGAAACATGTCAGGTAATTTTCTGTCAAGATATGAAACAGGAATTGAGAGTTAAGAAGGTTAAAAAAGGGTGTGTGGGTTTAAATTTAACTGTTTGCTATACTGGTTGTTCTAGAAAAAGGGATACTGCATATGTGCAGAACTGTAAATGTTATAAGGTAATGCTAGAAGAGACTTAAAAGAAAGTTTTGGAAACCTATTTTTAAAGAGAGGGTATGTGACAGGGTTGAATAAGACCCTATCCCATCAGTTATGCAGAAAGATTTAAAAGTAAGGATCTGTTCTATCCTATCATTTTTTTGTCTCTTGTTTGCCGGATTGTGAAACAAAATTTTCTTGTGAGACCTAGGAACTGACTACTCTGACAGTCTCAGGATTTCCCCTCCTGCTATCTTCTGCCTTCACTTGCTGTTTCTTGCTGTTTCTATCTTTTCTTCCCCCCTTGCTTATCTGTAGTTATAAATATATATGTGGATCTTTATGTGAAACTGGGTTCTCTGGTTTGAAAATGTACAGTATATAGTTATATTGTTGAAATGATTGTGAAAAGCTATTTGGGACTCAGGGGTTTAACACTGAGATGCAGTTTGACCTCCTCAGGCTTGTTTCCAAAACTGACAGAAGGAGGCCAGCTTTGGACACTGTGTTCAATTTGCAAGCCTGCTCAGGAAAGAAACCGACAAGAACTCTGATACATTTTGTGAGAAACAAGATGTCTCCTTATGAGCTCAGGATACAGAAATTAATTGCCAGACAAAGACTTCTTATAAAATGAGACCAATCTTTTGTTGAAATTTAGAATTAGAGATACCCTCAGATGAAGGACTTTTGTTTCAACTGCCTGTATAACAGCTATCCTGCACAATTTGATTTTTTGTTATTTTATTTTTTTGTTATAGATGACAATAAAACACTACTTGCAAATGTTATGATTTCTCCTGGTTTGCCTGTGTTTCCTGATCTGAACCTCAATGACAGGGGGTAGAAAAGATGAGAGCTAGGGAGCATGCAAGTTATTTGTAACAGAACCATGGTGGGGTAAAATTCAAATTACAGAGAACAACTGAGTTTTAAGCTAAAGAATAGGGTAAGAGGCTAAATGGGGGGGGGGATTGGGCATGATCTGTTGTGATGTGGAGAGAAGAGAAAAATGGCAAGTGGTGATACTAATGCTCCCCAATCCCACTCCCAGCTTGGGGGGGGGGCTGCCAGACTGCCTCACTGGTGGTCTCTTATAAATTAAGTCCTGGGTTTAGCACTTACCCGCTTTCTTTTTTTTAACCCAAGGACAAGCTGGGGGAGGAACAAAATCTTCCATTCCATTAACATACTGCAGCACAATTTAATATGTTCTAAGCTATTGCTGAACACGAAAAAAAAACAAAGATAATGTTATTTTACCTACATAATCCTGCTCCAGCCAGATCTAATCCTAATTCCCCTTTCCCAATTACTACACTACTAGGGGTAGCCTGTGATGTGAGCTACTAATGAATAGCTTCCCGCAGAATAGCTCCTCTTATTTGTCTACTATGATTAAGGCAAATGGGGGTTAAAGATGACTGGGGGATTAAAGGCGACTAGGGAATAAAGGCAACTGGGAATAAAGACGACCCTGCCTGAATGGCGACCACCACTTTTTTGCGCGTGCATGCACGCGCACCCACAAAACAAAACAAAACAACCAGCAGGCAGCAGCGCCACAGCACAGCTACCCCCCCAACACTATACAGCATGGATGGGTAGCAACAACCTACACCCCAGTCCACCATTGCTCACAGCCCCCGCAGCCCCCCCATAGCATGCACAGCCAGCCATAGCACAGTGAAGTGCACCGGCAGACAGGCTGCAGGTGAGCCATTCTCATACTGAGCACCAGCACAGTGCCCGCCACCGACACCTGACATACAGCCTACATGGGTTTGAACACCACAGCCGGACAAACAGCAGAACAGCCATACACAGAAGGACGCTGCAGCAGTGATAGGACCAACAGCAGTACTCACCGGACAACGTCGAGGCCATCGGTGGTCACAGGCACCAGGGACCACAGCACAGTCTCAGCATCACCACAGCACTGGTGCGATAGTGGACACAGGAGAACAAGCAGGACATACAGCCATATGACACCACCATGCTGCACATGCCACACAGCATGGGGGTGAGTGCCCATGCCATTTTGCTATTCCACCACACTGTCTGACGTGCATAGGGGGAGTGACAGTTGGCAGCGTGTCCTCTTGACAGCAATGGGGGTGGGCGGTAAGCGTGGCAGACAGGCATGGGACTGCACTCCAGACACATAAAGGGGCATGAGGCACAACTGACAGGTGTCACTCCATAGCAGCCAGTAAGAGATGGATACTGCTACATAATTATATCAGATGACCTAAAGGTGGGCAAGCAATGTGAGAAGGCAATAAGGAAGGCTGGGGGGATAATGGGATGCATAGGGAGAGGCATCAATAGTAGAAAACAGGAAGTTGTTATCCCTCTGTACAGACAGCTGGTGAGACCCCATCTGGAGTGCTGTGTGCAGTTCTGGACACCCCATCTCCACAAGAACATAGACAGAGTGGAGGCTGTCCAGAGGAGGGCAACCAAAATGGTGCAGGGTCTCGCCAGAGACATCTGAAGAAAGACTAAGGAGCTAATATGTATACCCTTGAGGAAAGAAGGGAGAGAGGGACATGATAGAAACTTTCAAGTACCTCAAGGGAATCAACAAAGTCCAAGAGGGTAGCATCTTTCAGAAAAAGAGATGTGCAAGAACAAGGGGGCACAATTTGAAGATAGAGGGGGGACGGCTCAGAGGTAATGTGAGGAAGTATTTTTTCACAGAGAGGGTTGTGGATGCATGGAACAGCCTCCCTGAGGAGGTCATGGAGTCAAGAATAGTGGGGGAATTCAAGAATGCATGGGACAGACATAAGGCAGTCCTAGTAGTGGGTAGGAGGAAGTAAGCTGTTGGTTAACTAGGATCTGCAGCTTATCTGTTAGGTAGGAAAATGGGCAGACTAGGTGGGCCAAGAGGTTCTTATCTGCCATCACATTCTATGTTTGTATGTACTGCGTGCAGTTCTGGAGACCCCATCTCTGCAAGGACATAGACAGGATTGAGGCTGTCCAGAGGAGGACAACTAAAATGGTGCAGGGTCTGTACCAGAAGCCATATGAAGAGAGACTAAAGGATCTTAAATATGTATACCCTTGAGGAAAGAAGGGAGAGGGAGACATGATAGAAACTTTCAAGTACCTCAAGGGAATCAGCAAAGTCCAAGAGGGTAGCATCTTTCAGATAAAGAGATGTGCAAGAACAAGGGGACATAATTTGAAGATAGAGGGGGGACGGCTCAGGAGCAACGTGAGGAAGTATTTTTTCACTGAGAGGATGGTGGATACATGGAACGGCCTTCCTGAGGAGGTTGTGGGGTCAAAAACAATGGGGAAATTCAAGAATGCATGGGACAGACATAAGGCAATTCTGATGGGGGTAGGAAGAAGTAGGCTGTTGGTTAACTAGGATCTGCAGCTTATCCAATAGGGAGGGAAAAGGGCAGAATGGGTGAGCCAAGTGGTCCTTATCTGCTGTCAAAGTCTATGTTCCTATGTTTCGCTCCTTTTGATAAAAGCTGTCTTGATTGCTGCCAAAAGTCTGTTTGCCATAAATGCTGATTTTCTGCATTGGTCTCCAGGTGTTAGTAAGTTGTTTATAATAATGCCCAAGTCTTTTTCCGTAGTCACAGGTTTTATTTTGTTACCTTTTAATTTGCATTCAATTTGCAGATTTCTTAATCCAAGGTGGGTAATAGAACATTTATCCACATTGAACATAATTTTATTATTGTGTGCACAGCTTTCAATATGTTCTAGATCTTGTGTTAATATATTTATTTTTATGTTAGTATCCACCTCTGAACTAATTTTTGTGTCATTTTCATATCCAATTGAAGAGAGTCCAACACAAGACAACTAAAATGATAAGAGTACTATAAGAAATCCAATATGAGGAAAGGTTGCAGCAATTGGGTTTGCACACTTTAGAACAAAGGAGGGTACCTAGTACTATTGTATGACATGTATAACGATCATGAACTAATGGATGCACTAAACTTGGTGAGAAGACAGGAAAAATATGCTTTAAGAAAACATAAACATTTAAAAACTTCACATTTTAGAACAAATACTAGGAAACTGTACTATACACAAAGGGTGATAAATATTTAGAATAATTTATCCCTTGAAACAGTATAAGGTATAATGCAAGTATTTTTTTTAAAAAGGAATTGATATCTGGCTGCAGGGTAGAAAGCCCAAAACGTACTCAATTTTGGAGATAGACTTTTATGGAAAACCTTGTCTATTTCCATCTCTCCAACTGCAGTATATTTTCTTACTTCCTTTTTGTTTTGTAAACATAGAAACATAGAAGTCTGATGGCAGATGAGGGCCACTTGGCCCATCCAATCTGCCCATTTTTCCTACCCTCAAACTGCTTTCCCTTGATTACCTTATTTCTCTGCTGCTATGGATCCCTTGTGTTTATCTCATGCATATTTGAATGCCCTCACCGTTTGTGCCCCTACCACCTCTGCAGGGAGGCCATTCCAAGCATCCACTACCCATTCCATAAAAAAATACTTGCTCACATTATCCCTGATTCTACCTCCCTCCAGCCTCATCTCATGACCCCTTGTTCCTGAGAATTTTCTTTTCTGATTTTTATTTATGCCCTTTAGGTATTTAAACATCTCTATCATATCCCCAACTCCCTTCTCTGCTCCAGTGAATGCATATTGAGGTATTCCAACCTCTCCTCATATTTCTACTGGCATAGCGCATGCACCATCTTTGTCGCCCTTCTCTGGACAGCCTCCACTCTGTCTATATCCTTCCTAAGATGTGGCCTCCAGAACTGGACACAGTACTCCAGATGAGGTCTCACCAGTGATCTGTAGAGTGGCATCATTACCTCCTTTCACCTGGTGGTGATGCCTCTCCCTTTAAGTCATCTGATATAATCACCCCCAGATCCCTTTCCTGTTTGGTGGCTGTCAGCAACTCACCCCCATGGAGTACTCCTCTCCTTGGTTTCCATGCCCCAAGTGCATAATTTTGCACTTTTTGGCATTGAATCTCAGCTGCCACACTTTTGACCACTCTTCAAGCTTGCTTAGTTCCCTTCTCATTCTTTCCACCCTTCCTGGAGTGTTGACCCTATTACAGATCTTTGTGTCATCTGTAAATAGACACACCTTACCCTCCAGACTCTCTGCAGTGTCACCAGTGAAGACATTAAAGAGGACTGGACATAGCAACAAACACTGAGGCACCCTGCTGGTCACCTCCCTAATCTTGGACTGAACTCCGTTCACCACCACTCTTTGTGTCCTGTCAATCAAACAATTTCTAACCCAGTTCACCACTCTTTGCCTGACTCCCAGGCTGCTCAGTTTGTTTATTATGCTCTTATAAGGGATGGTATCAAAAGCCTTACTAAAATCCAGATAGGCCACAACCACTGCCCCTACCCCCACCTCCCCGATCTATCACCCTGGTCACCCAATCGAAGAAATCTGCCAGGTTTGCCTGGCAAGACCTTCCTACCATGAAACCATGTTGCTTTGGATTCAGCTGTCTGCTGGATTTGAGCTATGACACAAGTAGCGGGCCCCAAAACACAAGGAGGGGAGACCATCTGGTGGCTAGGCCAGCAGAGGAATCAAGAGCAACGGCAACTGCAGTTGCCGTACTACACAGTCTGACTGCCCAGTGCGCTAATGCTGCCTGCTGAAATAGGGGTCAGGAGAAAGCAGACTGTGGCTCACTGTGCTCTCTGAGCCTCACCTCTGCAGAGCATGCTTCTCATCATGCTGAATGTGACAGGAAGGGAATGCCCCGCATCCCCAGTGAACTCCTGGCAGTAAAAAGGCATGCAAATTCTCTGTTGTTCAACCCAACTGTTGGAGCCCGTGTCTGCTCTAGCCCAGTAACTGAAGGAAATAGCAAGATATTGTTTATCCACACCAAACATTGAGGCAGACCCATGACCATTCAGTCATGCTCTGTGTCCAACCCCTCCTCCCCATAAAGTTCTTGCTCTCTGCCATTCTGCTGGGCAGGGGAGCAAGCCCTGAGTAGCTGCTGCTGAAACAAGAAAAAGGCCCACTACTCTTCTAGATCAATCCCGGCCAGTGGAAGAAGCAGAAAGAGGGAGAAGAGAGCTGAATGACCCTGTCTGAAATCCGTAGTGCCCCTCCTCTTCCTCTGGCTAGCCATTCCCTGTCCCATGAGTAGCCTATGTAGGTTCCCCCTCCATCTTGACCCACTCCTTCTCTCTCTCTCTCTCTCTCTTAGGGGGACTGAAGCATCCAAAACCATCCCACAGCACAACCGAGTTGAGGCGGATCCCTGACCTAAGCCCAGGAGGCAGCAGAAGAGACCATCCACCAGATTCCCTTCTGCTGCAGTCCTTTGCAAATTGGAAATTAGGCTTAAAGCACAAAGCATAAAAAGTAAGGAAATGAGAAATTAGGGTGCAAAGGGCCTGAAACCTTAACGTATCTGTGGTGTGGTATTCCTTGGGGTTGAATAATCATGCAATAGAGTGCTGTTGTTGCCCTTATATCAACACTGTCTTCTCTAAAAAAGTAAAATAATTTATTTATTTATTTAGTTATTCATTTATTTGAAAATTGGTAAGCAGGAAAGGCACACTGAGCCAAGGCTCTTTTCCAGGTGCAACCGTGGTGGGGGGGGGGAGACAGTGGTATGGCTACATGCATCATAAATGATACAATCAGCAAAGAGGTGGTACAGTGCAAAGTGCATACAGTGCATCAATATGCAAAATACAGAAGCTGAGGTAATGAAATAGAAATGCTCATATAGTGGGTGTCAATATTAGGGTAACACCAACACTGCGCCGCATGATTATTCAAACCCCAAGGAACACCTCATTACAGATCCCCAAGGTTCTTTGGGCTCTGTACTCTAATTTTTGATTTCCTTACTTTTTATACTTTGAGCTTTAATGCTGATACATTCATTGACACAGATTTTTGCAATGTATTTTTTTATTTATGCATTTGTCTACCAGGTAGGTGCACTGATCACAAGGACTGTTTTCAGGCACGACCCAGGCCATGAAGATGGGCACAAGAGAACACAATACAATATTTCTGGTAGAATACAGAGCAAAAAAGGTACAGAGATATATGCAGGTTAGCACAAGTACATGTGGACAAGGAAAATTGTAAATGCATCCAGAAAGATAAGTGAATATAAGTACAAGGCCACCAACTTGGTACAAATTGACTCAAGATATCAAGTGCAAATACAATTTTCCCGGATATCATAATGAGCTTGTACTGTAGACAATTCAGTGACATTTACCCTGGAGAGCAGGAGCAGTCTGACATGGCTACTAGGTGCGTCTTGAAGAGGGAGTTGAACTGCCTGTTGGAGTCAAGGGGCCTCAGGTGGGTTGGCAGGCTATTCCACAGGGTAGGGGCGGTGTAGGAGGACTTTTTACCCATACATGTGCAGACCTGTGAACATTCCAGCAAGAGACTAGAGAAGTAGCTGAGGCTGCGGTGACACATCTTGCGTTGGAGGAGGGAGAGGGGGGGAGGCACCGTGTTCTCTAACAGCCTTGTCAATGATACAACCAAGGAGGTAGGCACATCTGGCCTGAGGGGTGAGCCATCCTAGGTCCTGATAGAGGGAGCAGTGATGGGTGGAGTAGCGTGCCAGAAGGACAACGACAGATGTTGTTATAGGTAGTATTTAATCTAGATAGACCAGTGGTAGAGGTTTGAGAATAAATTGGGGAGCCGTAATCCAGTAGTGGGAGGAGAATGCACTAGGTGAGGGTGAGCTGAGCTTAAGGAGTGAGGTAGTTTATTAACCGTTAACGGATCCCCAGTTTTTGTTTTATGCGATGGGTAGTAATCTCTATGTGGTCAGAAAAGTTTAGTGAGGGGTCAACGGAGGGCGATGCCAAGGTATTTAAAGGAGTTGACTGTCTCTAGGGGCGTGCCATTGGAGATAGGACAGTAAGAGTGTTAGTCTGGGCTTGAAGCCAAACAGCATAGCTTTAGTCTTATTAGCATTAATCAGCAGTCTGTTTGTAAGGAACCAGTGATGGGCATTGCAGTAGTTGGTGGTGAGCATGGTGGAGAGGTTTGCCAGGGATATATATATATATATACATATATATATTTATATATTTATGCTGTATGGATAAATATTTATTTTTTTATTTATTTAAGTCTTGGATTACAAGTACCTATGAGTCTAAAGACTCTTTTACATAGGTTCCACATCAATTCAACCAAAAAACATAATACAAATGTAACCCCATAGGTGGCGCTATCCCAAGGGCTACTACCCCTGCCTGCATGGCTAGTTGCATGTTAAGGGGTCTGGGTACTGAAACGGGTGCCTCCACCCCTGGAGGACAGGGTTGTTAGTAACAAAGCTAACCTGGGTACAGCCCTCCGGGACATTGTAACCCCCCCTTTCCCCTCTAGTGGCCTAGACAATATGCAACAAACACTTTCATAGTAGCCCCTATTCAGCATACAATTCACCACACTGTTTGTACTTACCACCAGGGCTGGTTCCACCAGTTTGACCCTGGAGACCCCCTGTAAAATAAGGTTAGACACAGCAAATAACAACAGTACAGTACAGTGCTTTTGGTACAAACTGGAACCACAGTCAGATTAAATGCAAAAAGAGTTAGATCTGATTTATTCAGGGGAATTGAATAAGGGAGGGGCGTAATCAGGTTGATTGATTCTAAAACTGATCTGGTCAGGCAATTATGCATACACTTTTAGTCCCTGCACAGTCACACACTCTGGGTACCCAGTTGGAAGTAAGGTGGGCTAGCTTGGAACGTTGCCTGGGGTAGGCCGGCGTTGCAGCTGTTTGGGGCCCTATGATGAAAAGAAAAGGCATGCACAATCACACACAATTTGTAATACAGATCCTGAAGGCTCAGTTCATGAAAGGAAAACAACAATGCAATCAGATGACAACACTTGAGATTAAGCTGTTGTTGCAAGGAGCTACCCTGATTGTTACTCACGCTACCCAATACAAGACACAGGCTAGATGAAATGGAGACTGTAGATTGATGACTGGTTTGCCAGGAGAAGCAGGTCCCACACTAATCACTGATGTGTCGTTCTTGTTCGAGATGGTTGAGCAGGGGGCTGATCCCTGGGCGAATCTCTCATCGATGATGGTTTCTGTGCCTGAAGTAGCTTGCTGGGCCAGGTGGCAAGGCCCAGGCCGAGTGGAACAGTTCAGATTTTGAGTCCGGTAGTGCAATATGCAGCATCCAGCAAGCGTGGCACATTTACACAGTGGGGAACCAAATCACAACCCACTAACACCATACAACACATTTATAGTAAAGCAATCATCATACCACAATGCGGAAGGCAGTCTGGCTGCAATATCAGTGTCTGTGAGCAAAACCGGAATTCTGTGTTAATGGATGTCCTGACAGGCCGATCATGTACAGCAAATCTCCAGTCTTCTTCAGGTCTAAATCTGGTCACTCTTCAGTGGCTTTATCACACTGCAATTTGGATGCAGTCCGATTGCTAAGCCTTTCAAAGGATTTCCTCTCGAGAGACAGCAGGCAGACAGGCCAAACTCAGCCTTTCCACCAATCACCCATGTGTACTATGCAGGAGCTGCTATTCGAATCACTCAAGCTGTTTTTATTTTATTTATTCAGTTTTTGTTTACCGGGTAAGTGCACTAGCCATGGCAATGACTATTTTCAGGCATGACCTGGGAGGATACAAAACAGCAATACAGGGAAGACATTCCAATACAAGTACAACAAAAATGTTTACAACAGCTTACAAGCAGGTTGCAAAAAATTAGCTAAAAACAAGGAGGTTAAGGTAACAGTGTGGGAAAAGAGAAAAAACAAGAGCTGTACAATAACAGGTAGAGGAAAAGTGCATTGCGTATAGGGGGGCAGATCAGAAAGTAGAGATTATTTATTTAAGGGTTTTATCAGGCAGGCATACTGAGCGGAGTACCGCTTGATTCCAGATGCAACCTGGGGGTGTGGGAGAGAGGAGAAGTAAACAGTAGCAAGTACAGCGGAAATATTCGAGTTAAGCTCCATACATTTGATCTGAAGAATACGCAGAGTATTTCCAACTACTTAGCTTTACCTAGAACAACAATGCAAAAACTAAGCCATCTATAACCTAATATAAACCTAGACGATAAGGCTGGGATAGAAAGAGCTAGGGAGGTTTGAAACAGGAGCATTTGTGGGAAGTATCAAGATAAGTACATAACCCTTTTTTAAAAGACGCATGGGATGGTGATTGGCGCAAGGCTAGTGAAAGGGAGCTCCAGTATTTGGGGGCATGACAGGCGAAACCACAAGCGCCTTTTGTGTTGCAGTGTCTGAGGATGAAAACAGTGGCCTGGTCAGTGGAATGCAATCCATAGCAAGGTATCAGGTTTTGGAAAAGGCTCTTCAAACTCTAACTCCAGACTGACTGACTGCAGCAGGTAGCTTGGGAATTTCCCTTCGATCCAAAAGGTTCTGGTTGGTTGATCCATCAGTCTGTCAAAGCAAGGACTCCCCCTCCAGGTGCATTTAGGCGCCAAAGTCTCAAAACTACAATTCCTACAGAAATTCCTCCCACAAGACCCCTGGGGACAGACTCCATTTTAGGGTCCCCAAAGGTACTGATTGGCCCATTCTGGCAGTCCAGGACCAAGATGGTGGTGACAAGCAGAACTGTCCATGCTGCAAAGAAGGCAGGTTAGACAAACCACAATATCATTACTATGCTAGTAGATAATCAGCAAATAAGTACAGTTTCTAACAGAGCTCCCTCTGCACAAATAGTGATGGCAGAACGGAGCAATTATCTGGCAGCCCGGGCGGGACTCAAGCATAGAAACACTCAGCCCCCTCCCAGATTAAATAAGAACCACGTTATTGGCAGCTCTTAAAAAGACAGAGCACAGAGGCATTAAGGCACTGTCACGCAAACACTTTTAAAGCGCTAAGACACATGATACCAGTCTGGCATTGGGATTTAGGCACATCCAAGAAAGACTTTCAGGAACCCCCATTTGTAGGGAGGTTACACAAACACCTTAAATATATAAATAAACTGTAAACACAAAGATGCGTTGAGGTTTCAAAGACTGTTAAATGGAATACAATCAAAAGGGTGAAAAGCAAAACAGTAAACATCAACCCACATCAGTGGGCTAGAGTGATGTGAATTATAACAAGAACTGTCCATGTTTATATGTGTATTAAAAGTGCCAGAGTGAAAATAACATGCTACAAGTTTTTCTAACAGGTAAATCAATTGCTGCTAATATATATAGATATATAGATATATATATATATATATATATATATATATATATATATATATATATATATATATATATATATATATATATATATATATATATATATATATAATATACAGCATACATAGCCATTAGGGCAGCAATTTCTTTGTTATAATGTGCCTGCAATTATTCATACTAAATGCATCATATGCTTCTTGTCAGCATTTCATTTGAAAGAGGCTATTAGACTCCTTCCATCAAATTAGTTACATTATGTCGTAAAATACCAGCAACAAATCAGCACCAACAACCCTGCAGGCCCCTATTTGTTTATGACATTGTCAGCTGTGGGTTCTGTCATCAGATTGCCTCCCCCCTTCTTCCCCCCCAGATTCCCTTTGGACATACATGTCAGAGTCACGCAGATACTTCACTTTGTTTGGATCTCCTGTTTCAAACACCCAAACCACAATCAAAGACCTCCTGTTTGCACCCCATCCCCCATGGACTGGGAATTGTTTGCTGAATATGCCAGTTCTATAAAGTTAAGCACCACATTTTGATCAGAGAATGAAGATCCCCCCCCCCACCCACACATACACCCTGATTTTCAGGAATATCCCTGATTTTGACCTCTTAATTTCTGCCTCACAAACCTGATTTTATTTTAGTTTATAATTAAGTGGGTGCACTAGATCAATGGTCATTTTCAGGCACGACCCCAGTTAAACTGGTCCAAAAGCACAATGCATAATACTGAGTCAAATTATACAAAATAATACATATGTACATATATAATAATGCGTTATATAAAGCATCAACAGATACTTTGTTCCGTAAAATGGTCTCTTAGGCTGAAAATAGGCAGTATTATCTAGCCCTCTCTCCCACTCAACAAAAAGTAATTAAACAAAGAGTTGGTTCAATTCAGAATGACTGACAGTGAGATGCAAGGAGTTAGGGAAGCTATTCCATGGTTTGGGGCACATTTAGAGAAGGCTTTTGGTCAGACTTTTAAGCTAGGTCTCCAGAATTGTTTCCTTCACTGCCTCTTATTTTGGTCATTTGTCCCAGATGACTGTTTTTATGTTTGTTTTAGATTTATGGGCAAAACAATTTAAGAGCAATTAGATAGATAGATAGATAGATAGATAGATAGATAGATAGATAGATAGATAGATAGATAGATAGATAGAGACAGACAGACATGCTAACAAACGCAGACAGACAAATATGTTATTGCTCAACAGACAAGTCATTAGACTACAGTGAAAATGAGTTAAAAATAGTTAAAAGAAATTAATTTCACCTGTCATCTCTTCTTGTTGATGAAGAGATCATCTTCATTTAATTTTTTATTGTATTTGTAATTTCTGAGTAGGAAATGACACTAAGCTATGATAACTTGTTTTCAGGTGTGTCCTGGGGGTGATTTGCAAATACCTGTATTATTGACAGGCAGAATGTTTGCCGTAACACCAGGGAAGCTCTTCTAATGTTTTAATCTTGGCCGGGGGTGCTGTTGGCCCAATTGCCAAGATGGCAAAGCCCTCAGGGGTGGAGGAGGAAGGTGTGTAACCACAGGCTGGATTCTGTCCTCCCCTAAATCTGTCCTTCTAAGAAGGACTCTGTTATCAAAGTGATGTCAGAAAAGAGAAGTGAGTCAGTTGTAATAAAAACTGAGCATCAGCTTGGGGATACGGAGCCAGAGGATATTCTGGCAGTGGAGGAACAGTTGGAGACAGAATTACAGGAATGCAAAAGGCACTTATTTTAATTGCTGGCAGATGATGAAGAACAGTATTCAAAAAGAAAAGCTTCACTAAATCAGCTTTTGTCTTGCCCTCAGACTGCTTCTACCAGTTAGAAAACCCTGCAGGCCACAGGACGTGGAGTGAATTTTACTGCTGACAATGTCGACCACAGCTCTGACAGTCAGCTGGGTGGCAAGCTTCAAAGCATGCCTGCCATAGCGTGTCAGTGGTTGACGTTGTCCTTTCACCTTGAAGAGAACTTAGAGTAGGAGGATGACTAGTCTGTGGAACATGACCTGACAGGAGCAAGCTGGATAAAGGATGCGATGGGAACTGGATCCCCAACCCTGAGTGGAACTCGGACGGACTGTCCTAGAAGTTTTCAGGTAAAGCAGGGTTGCCACTTTTGCAGGATACCTCTGTGACAGCTGCCTCCCCTGACACCAGATGGCAAGTGCAGTTGCAGATGCAGTATGAACCATGAAGGATCTGGCCCAGACTGTTCCTTGAGCAGCCTCAAACAATGGTCCAAACCTCAGTTCAGCACATTCAGGTACTGTGGTAGTGATGATACTGATAAAATTCAGAGTGCCACAGGAACAGGATCACTATAGTCACAAGCTTCAAAGGGTGAAGTCCCTAACTCTAGGCTACCCAAAGATTGAACTCAGACTAGTCACCTGTAAATCCCCCCCCCCCCATATTGCAACTGAAAGACTCTGTTATTGACTGTCCACAACTGGTAATTGTACCTGGTCCAAGTGCAGGAGGGGGGACCCACTTACAGTCTGTTTCTATAGATGAAATAGCAGTAATAAACATCCTGATGCCACTGAGTTTCAACCTACCACTGCTATTGAATCTGATAACCCCCACCCCACCAGCCAGTGGGAGACCCAGAATGAGCCCAAACAGTGATAAGACACCACATGTAATTTTGCAAAGTACCTTACCTGATGAAACTAAACAGGAAAATAATACTGATTTAACAGAGGAAACCAAGCAGTCCGCTATAGCTGTAGAGAACCACCCAGACAATTCTCGCTCAGGTGCAGCTGGGCAGGAACAGGATTCTGGACAAGTTGACCCAGGTTCATCATCCTCAAGGCCTAGATGCAGGACTTCCAGTGTAGATACTGGGCAGTCAGGCTCAGCCATCTTATTTGCAGAGCTAGTCCATAAAAAGACTATGGCTGCCTCAAGAAAGAATGCAGTGCAACCGAGATACCGAGATGGGCTCCTTGAATATCCAGACCAGGTTTATGTGGCGTGCAAACTTTTGGAGGACTATAAAATCATTTTCTTCGGCAATCTATGTCAATCCATGTCTTTGAAGAAGACATTTTTTTTTTTACATTATCTGTTTATCCGCCTGCTCCTCGTCTCGATGGGTCTCTCCTTCGAGCCACGAGGGATACTCTCGCCTTCCTTTGAGAACCCCCATTGCCAACTCCCACCTCACATAGCAGCCACTCTCAGGGTAACCTGATGTATCCCTTCATCGGACGGGTCCTCTCCTTCCAGTCAGAATGTGCCTTGTGGCTTACCTTTCTTGGCCCTGGGTGCTGTTGAGGTCAGTCCCGGCTGTCTGGGAGTTCAAGGCGGCGAGGATCCAGGCGGCCATCATCCGGTCGGCCAAGACACCATTTTCCCTGGTTTTCTTAACCCCTGTGTAGCACCACTCTGCAGTGCTCCCGGTCTCCACCAGGGGCTACTACAGAGCGAGGCAAGCTCTCCAACCCTCACCAGGAGAGGAGAGCAGTCCTCCGGATGCTCAATCCTCTCCTTCCCCTGCTGACCCCCGGTGTCCTGAGTCCATTCCAGAACCCAGGTCGCCAGCATGGCGCGAGGTGTGGCACCCAGCGCCTCAGCCCTCAGTGCCACCAGGCCAACCAGAAAATAAATTTTTAAT
Organism: Neoceratodus forsteri; assembly: GCA_016271365.2. Lineage (NCBI taxonomy): Eukaryota > Metazoa > Chordata > Ceratodontiformes > Ceratodontidae > Neoceratodus > Neoceratodus forsteri. The sequence goes on from CM028130.1 coordinate 871,375,198, forward strand.
GTGAGCTTCAAGTCCCCACAGAGCCATGATAGATTCTGGCTTAGATGTTCTCAAGTTAAAAACTATCCCCTATGGATCCCCTTTGTGGCCATTCCCCTGACAAAACCCACAATAAAGACTGTCACTGTGCTATTTTGTAATGGGGGGGTCAAGGTAGCTGACATTCACTTCTAGCTGAGCCAAAAATGTGAAGTTAAGGATCATCCAGACCCTATCCTGGACACAGATCAGATTTGGATGGAGGGGGGGGGCTTGGTGTTTTAGGGTCAACCACTTGCAGTCAGAAACAGATATTGTCTAAACAGCTTCTTTCTGGGACATAATAGAGGAGTCTGCTTCTATGCTGATCAGCAGAAAGTGTGACTCTTGATCCCATCTTAGTAGTTGCTGCGATCAGCTATGCTGTGGGCTATGTGGAGAGTATGACCTGCTGTAAAATTTTCCATAGCAACTAATGTGAAGAGAAAGATCACACATTTCAACAGTTGCCTGGGGCAGCCAAAAATCTAGAATATTTTCATTTTTATTGAATTTTTCTTAACTCCAGTCGCCTGCACTAGGGCCCCTTTGAGTGAGATCCGCTCAACCAGCGCTAACCTCCCGCCTGAATCCCCCACCTGGTGAAGAATCGGGGACAGAATCCTCCACTCCAAAGTCCAGGAAGTGAGGGGAGGACCCGAGACAGTCAACCAGGAAGGAACCAGTATTGGGCGTTTGCGCATGCCACTGGGGACTGCTGTCTACCTCCTAATGGCCAGGGTTTTTCCTTCTTAGGTTACCCCAAGGCCGTAAGCATGCAGTGACATCAGCACGGCAGGGGAACGAGACCACCTCCCTCCACCGATGTCTGCCACAGCCTCCCCCAACTTGCGTCCCTGCCCAGTGCAGTGCCCAGGTCTCCACTGGGAGGCGCTGCAAGGTGGGAAAGTCCCTGGATCCCACCCCAGGAGCGGAGAGGAGAGCAGTCCTCTGAATGTTTGATCCTCTCCTTCCACTGCCAACCCCCAATGACCCGAGTCCGCTCCCAAACTTGGGTCACAGATGTGACACGAGGTGTGGCATCCAATGCCTCAACTCTCAGTGCCACTGGGCCATCCCTAGAAGATGGTTTTGACCAGGATGATATCTTGAACAGAGCTCCACAACTGGGATCAGCAGTGGTCTCCTCCAGTACATTTCCAGACTCCACAACATTAGGATGTAGTGGATCCAGCTCTCCTATGGGCCAGAAAAAAAGGCCTGAAATGAAAGTTCAAGGCAGCCTTCCACAAGAACTGCCCAACCCCAGCCTCAGGAAGTGGCAGTCTCAGAGTCTAGGCAATCAACCAGTTAAATTGATGCATTCCAGGCACTTCATACCTTTTTATACAAAAGCTGGTTCCCAACCTCCCTTCCTATGTCAAAGACACCAATGATGATTTGTGAATATCAAGAGATTTACAGATTGTAGAAGCAGACCTTTTAGTAGCTGATAAGGTTGAGAGTTTGTAGTCTAATATTCGACATGAAGGTGAGTTACAAGCACTTCAGAAGGCATTGCAAAACAGAGAACATCTGCTTGCACCCACTCACTTTGTGATAGAGCTTGCCCATTTTGTGTAAGAGGCAAACTACTTTTACTCTGAAGGCTTGTGCTACCTGCAGCACAAAGGAGCATCCATGGCATCACATTTGATGCAAATCAGGTAAACTTCTATATGGGGATGTGGAAGGAGTCATTCATTTCGTTCAGAATCAAAATCGTTTCACGTCACATGTAAAACTGTGGTGTAGATATACTCTATATATATATATGGATGAGTATCTATTAATCTGGAATGGGGGTTGTGAAGTTTTAAGCCTGTTTTCTGAGAATATTAAAATGAACAACCATTTTAAATTCACTTATGACATCAATGAAAATGAAATCCCTTTTCTTGATCTTGTTATTTTCAAACAAGGTAAGGGACTTGAAACCAAATTGTATCAGAAGCCAATGGCACACAGTTCTCTTCTTTTAATGAACAGCTGTCATCCACCAAATTTGGTCAAAAACATTCCTGGGGATAGTTTTTGTGTGCAAGATGCACTTGTTCGACTGATTCAGGCTTTAAGGAACCAAGTAAGGACATGATAATAAGGTTCCTTCAAAGGGGATATCCCACCCCAATTTTACAAGATGCATTGAGAAATGCAAAACATAGAGAGAACAACCGTACTTGAAGGAAATCAAAGAAATGATACGAACAACCATGGATCTTTGTGACTGAGTATAATCCATTAGCCTCTAAAATTTTCCACATTATTAAGAGACATTGGGGTCTACTTAATTCCGATCCTAAACTTGAGAGACTGGCATGACAAAGCCCATGGATTACTTTAGGTAGAGGCACTTGACTTTTGAGATTCTTTGGTCCATGCCACTTTAAGACCTACAGTATAGACACAAATCCCACTTTGTTACCAAAATCCCCGGTAAGGATTTTTTGATGTGGGCATTGTGTTCACTGTCCCAACACTGCTAACACTAGTAATTTCAATCACCCTCAATCAAGAAAGAAATTTACAATCAAGAAGTTTATCAGCTGCAGTACTACAGCTGTTATGTGTCTGTTAACATGCCCCTGTTGGTTGGGGCACGTGGGACATACAAAAACAGCATTAAATACCAGAGTGGAAGAACACAAGGCTGCTATTAGGAGTGGGAATACACATTATGCAATTTCCAGACATTACTTAAAAGCTGGACATGGTTCAGTTTCTACTTTGAGAGTTACAGGAATTGAAAGAGTGGATCTGGAGATTCGAGGAGGAGATTTAAAGAGAAAGTCACATCAAAGAGAAGCTTTCTGGATCTCAACATTGAATACAATGACCCCATTTGTCTTCAATCATGATACTCATTCATATTTATGATGGATCCTGAGACAATTTTGAGATCATCCATATTGTTTCCCCCACCGCTCTCTATATCTTACCTTGCTTCTTCCCAGTTATGCCTCCTGTTCTCTTTTTCTCCCCCCTTCTTTCCCTCCCCCCCTTGTTTCTGTTGAATATTGAATATTTATTTTTGAATATTTATTGCTATATTGCTGTCATTTTTATATATTTTTATAACTTGTCTCATTTGCATGTTTGCACTTATGCACTAGTCACTTTTATAGTAATTGTGCATGTTTTACTGAATTTAGTGGATTATCTCTTTAAGAGCCACCTTTTTATGTTTGCTTGCATGCATGTGCAAGAAACATAGTGCCATCATCGGAGATTTCTGAGGTGTGTCACCTCCTCCTCCAATTCAGGCAGTGTGCTGGCAGGCGCTGCCCCTGGCCATCGCACTTTGAGCCGTCTATGACACGCCCAAAATGCAGTGGCATACAGTTGAAAGGGGAATACGCTTGAGTGAGCAATGATAAGAAGCTGCTCACGTGCAGCTCCCCCTCCCAGCCACAGGCGTGAGAGCCCCCTGCACGCAGTGTAAAGCCGACGGGGTACCCAATCCCCGTCGGCTGAGCTGCATCTGTCTCCCCCCCTCCCAGTAGTTGATGCCACGCTGGGAGCCCACTAGCGTGGCAATCGGTCATTTGCCAATGGGAGTGCCCAATCCCCCGTCAGCTGAACGTGTCCCCAAAGTCCTTAGCACGCTGGAGCCCACCCTATGTGGCAACGGTCCCACGACGCCTTTTTTTTTTACCTGTAAGAAAAAACAGTCCAGCGGTGCGCCTCCCGACCCCTCCCACAACCCACACACTCCCTGCGCACAGTCTCCCCACCCCATTATTTCCTCTGGACTCCAGTGCGACGATCTTCGGTAGACCTGGAACACGTCTGCACTCTTCAAAGCCGACCGCGAACTGAGGAAATGCCGGTAAGCTGTATAATGGGCTAGATATGGGGGTATCAACTTTATTGCATATCTCAGCCATTTTTGGGAATTTTTGCACCAAATTTTCAACATGGGGTTTTTGGGACCCCTTCTCATGAATGATGTCACTGTCATGGCGTTATTTGGGCCTGAAGGGTGATTTCGCGCAGTGACTGTGCAGTGACTGCGAAATCACCCTTCGGGCCTGAATACTGCCATGACAGTGACATCATTCATGAGAAGGGGGCCCAAAACCCCCATGTTGAAAATGTGGTGCCAAAATTCAAAAAAATGACTGTTTAACGAGGTGTGCGTTAGTTCCTACGCAGGGTCGTAAGTTCGCGAAATTTCAATATTTTCACTCCAGACTTTCAACATTGCCATTTCACCACACCTTCTTATGAGTAGTATAGCTGTCATTTTCACATCTCACCCAAAATGTGTTTCCGCCCATGTAGCACAGAATGGCGAGTCAGTGTGCGAAATCAATGTACGGACAAATTAAGAAAATCACAGTGACACTGTTCATGAGCAGAGGTGTTGAAATAGCTATGATGATAGGTGAAAAAATTCCTAAAATGACTGTTTTATGGCGTGCGTTCGCAGTTCCTCATGCGCTCATAGGTTCTTAATTTTCAATATTTCCACTCCAGATTTTCAACATTGCCATTTTTCCACACCTTCTTACGAGTAGTATAGCTGTCATTTTTCACATCTCACCCAAAACGTGTTTCCGCCCATGTGACGCACAATGGCGCAGTCGTTGTGCGAACTCAGTGTATGGGACACATTAAGAAAATCACAGTGTCACTGTTCATGAGCAGAGATCTTAAAATGGCAATGTTGAAAATTTGGTGACAGAATTCCTAAAAATGACTGTTTTACGAGTGTGCATTGCACAGTTCCCACTCACGTTCGTAGGTTTGCGAATTTTCAATATTTCCACTCCAGATTTCCAACATTGCCATTTTTCCACACCTCCTTATGAGCAGTACAGCTGTCATTTTTCACATCCTGCCCAAAACGTGTTTCCGCCCATGTAGCGCACAATGGTGCTGTTGGTGTGCGAAAGCAATGTTTAGGACAGATTAAGAAAATCACAGTTACACTGTTCATGAGCAGAGGTCTTAAAATGGCTATGTTGAAAATTTGGTGACAAAAGTCCATAAAATGACTGTGTTATGAGTGAGCATTGTGCAGTTTCCATGCATCCTCGTTAGTTCATGACTTTGTAATATTTTCAGTCCAGATTTTCACTAGTGGCATTTTTCAACACTTCCTTATGAACAGTACAGCTGCCATTTTTCACAACATGGCCGAAGTGTGTTTTCACACTTTCAGTGCAGAGATGCGTGATCGCTGTGGGAAATCATTGTTCGGCACAGATAAAGAAAATCACAGTGAAACTGTTCATGATCGGAGGCACCAGAATGCCTGAGTTAACAATCTGCTATAAAAAATCCCAACCTAATTATATAGCAATTGTCGTTGCACAGTTTCTATATCTTCATTGACTTCACCATTTTTAAATATTTTACTACACATTTGCAACATAGCCATTTTACACCTCCCCATGAAAGAGTACAGCTGTCATTTTTTACATCCTGTTCGGAATATTTTTGCACCTGTGGTGCTAAATGCCGTAGTCACTGTGCATAAGCAGCTTTCGGCTACCAAACTGATATTCCCCCTGTTCATGAGGTGGGGTCACAAAACAAACATGTTGAAAATTTGGAGTTAAAATACCAACGAATGCCTGAGGTATTAGGCTTTTCAACTAAATCGCCCAACCCTATAGAGAATGACAGGAATCAGGGGTGTGACTTGGGATTCTTGCCTGTGATGCTCATACCATTCCACACCCTGCAGTCACTGAGAGGCATCGAGGTATGCCTTGGACTCTTTGGCCCCAAACTTCACCCCATTCTCCTATATCGCACCCATCTCACCGTATTTCCTAATGAAATGGGGTGCGCATAAGGGCCAAAGACCCCAAGGAACACGTGACACTTGTCAGTCTCTGCAGAGTGGGGTGTGGTGAAATGGCGTGGCCGTTATGCCTGATGACCCAAACGCACACCCCAATGCCTGTCACTCTCTGCAGGGTGGTGGTGGGGTTGGCTTCAGTTCAATACTTCACTGCCATTCCTATTACGTAGCTCTGTAACTTCTACACTACTACTGCCAATGCCAGCAAGCAAACATTCGGCATTGACAAATGCTTGTTAAGAACCCTTACACTGGAGACACGGCACGCTCTGATAATGACTTGATTGTTGATACGTAAGCACTAGTGTGACCACCAAGGCACAGGCAGGCATGAACAAGTATGTAGAGGACGTCTTGTCTTTAGTTTTTTTGGAGCATGGTGGCTTTGTGTGCTTTGTTACACTTGCCTTGATGTACATCTCCCTATGTGTTGTGCTACTTCCAGTCATTAACTCAGCATGCTGCTGATGCAGATTTTGTTTGGATTATACTCTGCCCCCCCCTCCCCCAACTGATATCTGGATTTCCAATGTTTGGTGAGCTGATACTTGTCAGCACTAAATATCTATTATGGTTAAGAAGAACTGGCAGGGGACAGGATCAGTTGTGTTCCAGGACAGTAGCTGCTGCTGTTGTTTTCACAGGGTTCTTGTGGATTTTACTTGGTAGGTTAGTTATTTTCTTTCTTACTTCTAAGGGGCTAGCAGGGTATTGTTTTGGGGGCTGCTGGATGTTTGTAAACTGATTTGATGGCTGTAAGTGGGGCTCATTTTGTGGAAGTTTCACTGTGTAACAGGCTGCGCTGATAGAGGCCTATTTCTTCTGATTTAAAACCTATTTGGTGGGATTTGCTTGGGCCTGGTTCTTTGGCTGCTGGGCTTGGAGGGGAGACACAGGGCTGATACACTCTCTCTCGAGTCAGGTGTCTGCTCAGGACCCGCCCTCCCCCCCCTCCCTCCCCAGAAGTCTGCGAATTTATAGGGGAACACCTGCCCTGCAATTGGAGGAAAAGGCTGCAGGTGCAGCTCATGTAGTTCTAGGCACTGGAGGTTGGATTTAAAAGGCTGGGAGAGAGGAGCTTAGGGAGTTGTTCATTTCCCTTATAAGTTTAATGTGTTGTACTGCACCTAGTAACAGGGTTACTGGTGTACAGTGGGACTGTCTCTAAGATTAGTGGGTGACCTGATTAGGCAGTAGGGGCATATTGGACTAGGGGGGAACCTGGTGGCTCACCCAAAGAAACCTATTTGGAAGGGGATGGAACCACACATCATTAGGGCTGGCATCTTTGGGAGGGTGATGGGGTGCACAGAGTGTGGAGCAGCCATGATACTGGACTGGGCTTGGAAGTTCGGTGGTTGCCCAGTGTGCTACCAGCTAGCACAGCTTAGGGAGGAGGTTGTGGGGATTAGGAGAAAGCTGGGGGAAGGGGGGTGGTATGGTTGGGGAAGGGGGCTGGGAATCTCCCACAGGGTTGCACCAAGCACTGGGGGTGGGGGCATAGGGTAAGGAGTGCAGGAGAATACTCAGGGGTCACATAGGGACCCTGGTAGAAGGGGTCCAAAAGGACACTACCAAGGAAGCAGGCAGGTAACTGGGGACCCTCACAAAGGGGGGGACGGAGGGACAACGTTCTCAGGGAAGTAGGCAGATGGCCAGGGCTGGACAGAAGGAAGCAAGGCGGGGAGGTGGATCAGACCTTACACTCAGTAACTGCTTCAATTCTCTTCTTCTGCTCAAGGATGAGAGGGGTGATGTAGCTACGACAGAGGTGGTTAGAGACGGAAAGGGAGTGGGAGGCAGGAGGCAAGGGCCAGATAGCAGGAGGAACAGGGGGGGACCTGGAATGCAGGAGAATGAGGGGAGCAGTGAATCAGAGCAGGAGGGGCAGGGGGAAGAGGGAGGAAAGCGCAAGGAGAAGGACCAGTTGGGAGGAAAGGTAAAGGAGAAGGACCAGAAGTACAAGGAGGATTCAGTAAAGGGAGCTGAGGGTTTAGGCCAGGGGAGCACGACGAGCAAGGAGGAACTAAATGGAGACAAGAAGGAAGGGAGGATGAGCCAGGCTAGTTTAGCAGATGGGGGAGAAGGACCAGTTGCGAGCAGTGAGGGGGGAATTAGCAAGGTACAGAAGGATACTCAGGAGGAGGAGAGGCATAGGACTGAGGGAGAGGGTGGCCATGGTAACATGGAGGGTGGCATGTGGCACCCAGATAGGGGAGGAACAAGGAGCCAGCTGGGTGGAGGGGCCTGTAGAAAGGATGAGGGACATGGAAGGGGGAATGGAGGAAAAGGAGTGGTCAGAGTGCTCCTGCTGGGGATTCTATGATCAGGGGTATCAAATGGGATAGGAGGGAGAAGCCTGGCCAGTTAGAACAAGATGCTTCCTGGACTAACGGTGCACAGGGCTAAGCACGAGGTATATCAGCTGGCAAAGGATTGTGGGGGTTCCCCAGACATACTGGTCCACCTGGGTACAAATGACATTGAGGGAAATAGCGAGCTAGAGATACAGGCAAGATTCAGGGAGCTCGCCAGGGTCTGTCATGACATAGGATGCACAGTTTCCTTCTCAGAAATCCTGTCAGTGCCAAGGGCTAGTGGGGAACACAAAAGGAAAATTAGGGAGATAAACCAGTGGCTCAGGGAGTGGTGTGAGGCCAGAGGGTAGGGGTTGATGGGGGATTGGGGGGAGACCTGGGAGGATAAGGAGCTGTATGCTAGAGATAGACTACATCTCAATTTGGAGGGGAGGGGAATCCTTAAGTTGAAAATAGAGGGGTTCATTGGTGAAAAGTGGGGTTTAAACTTGTGAAGGGGGTGGGATGGGAGAAAAGGCTGTCAAGGGGGTGCCGATAAAGGAGGGACTCTGTCTCCACCCTCCTGGGGACCAGGAGGATTGCAGGAAAAGGCCAACTGGCAAAGTGCAGACCAGGGGAAAACAGAATCCCCATGGGAACACGAGCAGGGGAAATGGAACTATAGGAAAAGGGTGGAAGGTTGTCCTGCTAAATGCCAGGAGCTTGGGCAATAAAATGCCTGAGCTCCTGGAGATGCTAACTGAGGGAGCAGTGGATGTGGCAGCGGTCACTGAGACTTGGGCCACTGCAAGACATGACTGGGACCTGAATCTGGAGGGTTACACTATGTTCAGGAAGGACAGGGGGGAGGGAAGGGGAGGAGGGGTAGCAATCATAGTCAAAAACTGCATTGGCATAGGGGGAGTAGAGGAGGCGGAGGGAACCGTGGAGGCGATTGAATACCTTGATAACAAGGGGGCAACAGAGTAAAATAGGAGTGGTGTATGCACCCTGCTCCTGGCGCGGAGGAGCTGGAGGACAGTCTGTGGCAGATGGGGAGACACTGCAGACTGGGCAGAGGAACGGTGGTGGTGTTGGGGACTTAAACATGCCAGGAACAGACTGGGAGACTACGACATCCTCTGTGACCAGGGAACAGAGGTTGTTGGATGTCTTTCAAGACGCTGCTCCTAACTCAGCAGGTGAGGGAACCGACCAGGAGGCATGGGTACTGGATGTGGTCCTGGAAGACAGTGACCAGATTGGGGCCTGGAGGTAAGGGACCCATTGGCGGGAGTGACCATGCTAAGGTCTGGTTCTGCCTGAACCTCAGGAGGGATAGAAGGCTGCACAAAGACGAAGTAACTCACTTCAGGGGGTGGATTTTAAGGAAATGGGAAGGATCCTATGAGCATTTGGATGGGATTGGGTCAGACATGAACGCTGATAGTAGGTGGGAAATCATCAGGAGAGGGGGCAGGATGCTACCAGCACCTGTGCAAGAGTAAGACGAAAATGCGGTAGGGCCCAAAACCCTGTTGGTGGACCAGGGAGGTCCAGGTGGTGCGGGAAAGAAAGCAGCCTATAAGCAATTCAAGTGCTCAAGGAGTGAAAGGGATCGAAGGGAGTACAAGCTGATGGCTAGAAGGGCCACTAGAGTGGTGAGGGCGGCTAAGGCAAGGAAGGAGCAGAACCTGGCCAGGGAAATTAGGAGAGGGAACAAGGGGTTCTTTAGATACATTGGGGAAAAACGAGGGGTGAAGGGGCAGATTAGCAGGATTAAATCAGGGAGAGATGGGCACAAGACCTGGGGAGCAGGCTGAGGTATTAAATGAGTACTTCACCTCAGTTTTCACCAGGGAAAATGGGGGTGCTGCATCATACATGGGAGGAGACAGAGATACTGAGGAGGGGGACCCTACCGATCAGCAGGTCTGGGGAGAGGGGAGGCATCACTGGCAGGTGGGGAGGGCTAAGCAGGAGAAGTGGTATCGAAGTGGAAATCACAGCAGAGAGAGTGAGGAAGCCTCAGCTCCTTAAGACGGAGAAAGCACCGGGTCGGATAAATTACATCCCAGAGTGCTGAAGGAACTTGCAGATGTCCTGGCAAACCCCTGGCAGAGCTTTCACCATCTCTGAGGACAGGTGGGTGCCCCAAGACTGGAAGGTGGCGATATAATGCCTATCCACAAGGGGGGATCAAGGAGGTGGCAGGGAACTCACAGGCCTGTCAGCCTGACATTGGTGGTGGGCAAGGTGATGGAGGGCATTGTCAAGGAGAGGCTAGGGGGACCTGGATAAGTCAGGGTGCCTGGACGATAGACAGCATGGATTCATCCCGGGGAAATCACGTCAGACAAACCTGGTGGAGTTCTATGACTGGGTGACAAGTGCCTTGGACCTGGGTAGACCAGTGGATGTCCTCTTTCTAGACTTCAGCAAGGCATTTGACTCTGTTCCTCACGTGGACCTGTTGGATAAGCTGGGAGAAATGGGGGTGGGGAACCAGATGATCAGATGGATTGGCAATTGGCTCCGGGACCGGACCCAGAGGGTCGTAGTTGGTGGGATAGTCTCATCCCCAAGGAGGGGTCTTTAGTGGGGTCCACAGGATCAGTCCTTGGGCCCTTCTGTTCAACGCCTACGATCTGACATAAGGACAGGAATCAGGAGTGAGATGAGTCTCTTTGCAGATGACTCTAAACTGGGGCGGTGGTGGATGGGGAGGAGGGGAGGTTGCTCCTACAGGGGACCTCTGAGGCTCTGGAAAGATGGTCTAGAAAGTGGAAGCTGAGGTTCAATGCAGGGAAATGCAAGGTACTCCACCTGGGGGCCAGAAACCCAGGCCAAGTGTACACCCTGGGGGGGAAATGCTACAAGTCTCGATGGCTGAGAGGGACCTGGGGGTGGTGGTGGATGTCAAGATGAACAACTCTGAGACTTGTAGGAGGGCAGCAGCCAAGGCCAACAGGATGCTGGGATGCATCACTAGGGGGATCACCTCCAGAAGGAGGGAAGTGATACTCACTCTGTATAACTGCTTGGTGAGGCCGCACCTTGAGTACTGCATGCAGTTTTGGAGGCCACACTTAAAGAGGGACATTAACCTCCTGGAGAGGGTCCAGAGGAGGGCAACCAAAATGATTTGGGGCTTGGGGGACAGGACCTATGAGGAGAGGCTTGACAAGCTAAATATGTACACATTGGAAGGGAGAAGGGACTGGGGGGACATGATAGAGGTCTTCAGGTACATGAAGAGGGTAAATAGGGGAGGAACAGTCAGGGTGCTTCGAAGGAAGGAGGAAGGGGCCACTAGAGGGCATGGGTGGAAGCTGGAGGGGGGAAGATTCAGGGGAGAAAGGAGGAGGTGCTACTTCACTGAGCAGTGGTGGAGCCATGGAATGCACTGCCTAAGGGGCTGGTGGAGGCAGAGACAGTGGAGGGGTTCAAGAGGGGGTGGGACAGGTACAGGGGAAGGGTTCTGGAAGCAAAATCCAATGCAGCAAGAATATCTGGAACTGGGAAGGGAGAAGCCAGAGAAGGTGAGGGGGACAGCAAGGTCAGCACCCAGGGTGGGGGCTGACCAAACGAGCAGACACGAAAGACCGTTAGGCCTATTCTGCTAGCATTTCAGTATGTTAGTATGTTAATGAAGCTGCATGCTGGTAAGACCATTTTAATTCCTCTCTTTATTGATTTGCTGACCCTATAGTGGAGTGACTGTGTGTGTGGTTTTTCTTATTATTATAAATGACTTAAGTTTGAGAGATTAACAATAAATTGTCTTTTTTTTAATTTTATTGTGCCATCCATCCTTCCTAGCGCTCTGGCATGAGAGCACTCTGTACACCAGATAAGAGGTACAGTAGCTCTGCATGCTGATTGGCTGAAATCCCTTTAGTGATTTATAATAACCTCCCTTAGATCAGAGGATGATACTGTAGTTTCGTCTACCCCAGACTTCGTGAGGATTGTGAACACATACTGTATGTCCAACAGTCCTTTGGAACCTTAGAACAAAGAGACTGTATGTATGCTCACTTTCTTCAGGATCCACTGCCCCCATATTCACCCTCTTTGAAGAATAGTTTACATGCATCCATTACTGTGTCCGAGGTAATGGCTATTATCTTTAGTTTAAGGAATTGGGCTTCCCCAGGGTGTAATGATACACTGAACGACTTCTACAAGCAGCTGCAGGATCAGACAGTGGACTGCTTAATGATTACATTTAATTCTCTTTTAAATACCGGGATCATTACACTGGAATTTTCAAAGGATCTTCTAATTTTTTTCTACAAAATGTGGATAAATTGGATTATAGTAATTGGAGACCTATTAGTATTCTAAATTCCGGCTTCAAGATTCTTTACAAACCTCTCCACAAATGGCTTGTGTTAGTAGTCATGCAGTTAAATGAACCAGCTGAGACGTGTTCCATACCAGAACACTCCACTCATGAAAGTTTGTACATTCTAAGAGAAGCAATGCCACATGGGATTCAGCACAATATCCCTGGTTTTGTTATTTCTTGAATCAAGCTTTTTGGCACAGTTTCTCACTCTTTTTTATTTGCAGTATTGTCATTTTATGGGATTCCAGCTTTTTGTATTGCCTGATTAAAATTATAATAGCATGGCGACATAGAAGCCACTTGGGTTAATGGAGTTTTGGGGTCCTCAGTATCCTTTAAGAATGGGGCCTGAAAACAGTGCCCCCAGAATCCCCCTTCTGCATGCTTTTTTCCTAGATCCATTAGTGAAATGGAGCCTTGCAGACCAGAAAGTGGTTGATATTCCTCCCCCTCGAGGAGCCAGATATTTGAAAATCACAGCATGCACCGACGATATCTGTCTCTATGTTGCAGATGAAGAATCTGGATGTGAAGTTCTCTGTATCATGGATTGCTTTTCAAACATCTCAGTCTCAAGAGTAAATGAAAGATAACAGTGTTGCTATTGTGGTGGGTAATGATCTTACTAGGAGTAATTCATTGGGTGAGATTCAGATTTCAGAGACCCAAATTGATATTTTCAGTATGAAATTTAGAGAGGATGATCTAGTGTTGTTAAATTGGTCAGAACATTAGGATCTTTGTATGGGAAAGGTTAATTTCTGGAAAACTTGGTGATTTTCCAAGCATAAAAGAACATACCTGAAAAAACAAATCTTAATGCCCATATTAACTAAAGGAGCACTTAGACTGTCAAAATGTGCTCTCACCTTCTCAACACAGATTTCAAACTGTATATAGTACACTTTCTATATTTACTTAATTTACTGGTATATACATTCCACTTTGGATAAAGGGGAGTTGGCTGCAGCATTGTTTTTAGATCTTTCTAAGGCTTTTGATGTCATTGACCATAGACTCTTAGTTTCTAAACTTTATTTGTTAGGGTTCTCCAAGAAGGTGGTTGCCTGGTTTACAGATTATTTGACCAATCGAAAACAGAGGGTAGATTTGGGCTCAGTTACTTCTTCTTTTCAAAGTGTGAACAAAGGAGTACCCCAGGGCTCAATATTGGGCCCTATTTTGTTTAGTTTATTCATTAATGATTTACCTACAGTGGCTCAAAGCACAGTCACTCATGTACACAGATGATACTGTTCTATATGTGAAAAACGTATCTACTGTATACATTCTCTGATAAATCAGATGGAACATGATTTCTCTCTGGTACAGGAGTGGCTGACTGTTAATAGATTAATTGTGAATGTTAGTAATACAAAATTTATGATTTTTAGCACTTCACGAACTCAAGTGGTAAATGATCCATATTTGGTAATCAGGGCCATAAAAGGAGTTTTGATTGAAAGGGTAGAGTGCTTTATATATTTGGGTTTTGTTTTAGATAGCACCTTGTCTTATACTAATCATATTGATTCATTATTTTAAAAATGCGTTCAAGCTTAGGTTTACTTTACAAAGTGAAAAATTGTCTAATCTTTGAATCTAAAAAAAATATTAGCACAAACAATGCTTCTGTCTCTTATGGACTATGGTATGCCCATCTATCCTGCTGCCAACAAAACTGCATTAAAATGGATAGAAGTAATATATAACCAGATCTGTACAGTTGTAACCTCTGATTCAGAACTTACACATCATTATGCATTATACCAGAAATTAAATTGCTCTTCTTTTCCATTTAGATGTTCATATGTAAGACTTTTTGTCTTTTGGAAATGTTATAAAGGATCTATTCATTTTCATTTTAAATCAATCTTGGGTACTCCAGCATTGAGTTACGTTACTAGGTCAACAATTAGTAGTACAAATAAAACTCCTGTATATCACACTGCTACGGGGCAACAGTGCTTTGTATTTAAGTCTATTGCAGATTAGAACTCTCTTCCAATGGAATTTCATTTACCTATATCGTATTACAGGTTTAGAACTCATTTGAAAAGTTATTTTCTAGGATTATCTAACTGTGGTTGTTTCCGTTAATGTGGTCATATATCTGCACTATTAACTTTGCATATTGTAACTTTCTTTGTTTTGTAATTGTCTGTTTTGTACCTTTCGTATTTTCAGATCCTCCTTGAAAATGGGCATTTGATGCTCTTGAGTTTTTACCTGGTTAACAAATCAAATAAATAAAAAAATATATATATATTATTATTATTGACTTATGTATTCCCACCTCCTCCCATTTTGAGATTAAAATATTTAGTTGGTTTTTTTTTAATTATTGCAGAGCAGATGCCTAAATCCAGTAAAAAAGAAGATAATTACCAATAGAAAGGGGAGGCATCAGACCGTTAAACCCAGTTTTGTTCTTAATTTTACTTTATTTATTCATGCCAATTTAAAGGTGGGGTGTGGGACAGATCTGCTTAATGACATGATTGGGTACAGGGCAACCTAACTTCATCTTATGCTAAATGGTCACATGAAGTCCTGAAAGTCACCAGGGATATGGTTTACTTGTCTCCTGTTATTAACAAATTAAGAGTTTAGGGTCTCACCAAATGACAGAATCTGTCCTTAAACAGACCACAATTATATCAGGATTTTATGACTAAGACTTGTATTCAGGAACCCGAATTTAAATATTGTGCTCCTTCCAAGGTACAGCTGGTAACTCATCAACTGATGGACAAAATAATCCCCCACAAAATGTGAGATGTTCTATGGTTATGTGCTTATGGCTGACTAGGAGTTAAAGGAAAATGGAAGCATAAAAGCATAGAAGAATGAATTTGCCCCACTGGGACAGCTCTGACCAGATTAAAACCCTTGAACATGTTTTCTGCATTGTCCATTTGCAAAGGTTTTCTAGGCTTTTCTAGCAAAGTGGCATCTGTGAGTAGAGAGGTAATAACCTCAATGATGGGGTGGTCATGAGTGCAGTGGTATACACCATTGAGAAAGAGCCGGAAAGGAACCAGAAACCTAAACTTAATGAAGATAGCAAACTAATAAAGAAAATAAGAGGAGATGAAGCACGTTTTACTTTAAGGTGGCACACATGCAAATTATCTCAAAGAAATGGAGTTTAACCATTAGAAACACACTCCACCCTGAGGAGGTGGGGGGCATGGACACCCCGAAACATTGGTAGGTTAGGGTGCTTTCTGTGGTGCACACAACAAAAAGAATTTTTTTTTTTTAAAAACTTGAATCATTTGGTGACTGGTCATCCATTCTTGTAAATTCCTTGCCTTGTCATATGGCCTGTATGGGAACTGACTACTCCATCATTTGAGTTTCTTTTATGCCTAGGGAGAATCTGGGTGTTCCCTTTCTGCAGTGGTATAATAACCAGACAGAGATGGGAGCGTGGTCAGAGTAGAATATGGAGTGACGTTCGTCTGTGAGAATCTATAGAGATGTTACATTTGGGAGAAAAGCATATCAATCCTTTAATAGACTTAAACTGACTCCTTCCCATGTACTGGCTAAGTGAGCTTCATGTTGTTTACTCAATTGTGTGGTTCCCCTGAGTATTCATTGTTTCCGTTCTTTATCATGCAGTGTATATATTTTGTCCTTAGCATTACTGACTTTCAGTATATGTCATAATATTGTTTACTAGCTGTAATTTGATTTTCTTTATTGCCCTTTGTGTTTTAACTTTTATCTTATGTATGATTTTCATGTTTATATTAGCCTTTGTTGATCATAATTTCATATTCTGAATGTATCCCATTCCCCCCTTTCCCCCAGGATGCCTCTGGAAATGAGCTATTGCAGCTCTGTATGTTTTTCCTGGTGAAACATTTTCAAATAAATAAATAAACTTTGTGTGGTTTAGAAAAGAAAGTATAATCTCTTTCACACCCTTTATTTTTTTTCCTTATAACTTGTTACTATGCTGGTTGTTGCAGGCAGGCTCTAAGCCCTGTCTTGACCTCCTCTCACCTGGAAATCATCTCCCCAACCACCAAGCCCAAGATCCCCCATGGATTAGCAGGACCAGGAAGGAGAAGGCTGTCTTCCCCCCATGCAGTAACACTCATCCAGATTGGACTGGTGGCCAATTGATGATGTGGGACAGGTAGGCAGGCAGGCAGAGCTTCATGTAGCCTGTGCCAACCAATTTTCTGTTGTTCTCCCTCAGTCCCTTGCAGCAGCAGCAGCACATAAGTGTGTGCTTGTGGAGGTGCCCTCACACTACAGAGCCATGGCCCCTCTTTTTGTGTTGTTCAAGCTGCCAGTGCTACCCACTGCCTTCCACCTGGGGGAAGCCAAGGGCCGATTTGGCAAGCCTCCCACCCCAGGAAAGAAGAGATGTCCACCGGTTGTTCAATCCTCTCTCTCTCCCAGCTGACACCTGGTGACCTGAGCTTGTTCTCAAACTTAGGTCACTGGCCTGGTGAGAGGTCACATGTACAGTGCCTCAGCTCTCTACACCACTGGGCTGGCTCTTCAGACCCTTTATAAAAGTGCCAAATGGGTTCTTGACATATTGACATTTGTCTAGTGTCTGGCAGGTGCTCGGTCTTGAGTGGCATTTAAAACACAATTAAAGAGATGCTGACGCCGCAAAGAAAATGTTGGAAAACATAATATTCACATACAATTCAATTTGCATTATATACATATTCTATAGATTTCTCCTGTACATTATTTATTACTGAGGAAATTTGCATAAATACATGATCTTTATACCTCAGAGTTCATCTGCATCTATAGCTAACTCCCTACTTCGTGTCATGATCCGCTGTTGTGACATAACAATCTGTTACCATGGAAGTAACTGTGATGTCACAGGCAGTGCATTATGACTTCAGGTAGGGAGAAAGTAACAGGAATAGATAAACTCTTCAGGAGCAAAGGTCCTGTTTTCATGCAAATTACATCAGTAATAAATAATGGAGAGGAGGAATATGGAACTAATGTGAAATACAAGCCGAACTGTGTCTAAATATTATGTTTTGTTAAAGTTCTCCCAAAGGCATTAGCTGCTTTTTAAAGTCACCATCAATAATAATGACAGTCTGTGGATTATCTGGAATCTCCCAGAAAATGTTCCTAATAAATCCGTTGTCATCCTTTTTAGGGCCATAAACATTCAATAAATATACTCTTTCTTTATAAAGGATATCCTGGACCTTAACAAAACAATCCTTAGTATCTTCCTAGCATGAAGAGTATTCGAAAGACAAATTTTTGAAGTACCATGCCTGCTTTCTTATGATCTTGATGGGTGGAGGAGCACACTTGTCCTACACAACCCCTAGCCAGTTTTTGATGTTCTGCTTGAGTAAGATAGGATTCTTGTAGGACACATACGTCCCTTTTTAATTGGTCTCTTTTTAATTGTGCTAGTTCTTTCATTATGTTCATCTATTTAACAATGTAGTTATAGCCTTTCACATCATAGGATACTAAGTGAATTTTGCCCATAGAAGGGGTAGCCATCACATATAAGGCAGTAAAATCAGTGTGTGTCTTCATCCAGCACAATCAAGGTACCACTTCAGGGCTGCTGATCAGGCAAAGGTATGAACACAGAGATATTGGCCCCATACACACTAGGAGCCAATTTTAAAATATTTTTATAAACATTTTATAAACCCGTCCCTAACATGGTTGTTGGAGCATCCACACTGCATTCTGACAACCATCATTGCCCAAACAGGTTCACAGGCATGATTGTGGCACCAGCACAAAGCATCATGGGTGCCGAAGTGCATGATGGGATACCTATGATCAGGCACCAAAATGGATCGCAGAAAAAAGTACATCAACGGAATCAGTGATTTTTGGCAGCTCAGGAGTACCTGAAAAGATTTTTTTTTTTATTCTATAGCTAAAAAAAGTGACTTTTCTCTTAGGATGGGTTGCCTTAACCTGTGTTACAGCATGGTTTGTGTACACACTGCTGTTAACATGGATTAAGGCAACCATATTTATCTGAAACCGTGCTAAAGACTACCTCCCTAGCAGGGTTTTAAGCAAACAATAATACCCAACAGGGTGGGCGGTATTGGGGAATACCAGACCGCCCAGGGGTGTAATGAGGCCTGATGCCACAGGCAGAGGGCCTTATAGCCCCTGGAAGGTCTGGTATTGCCCTTACGGCCCACCCTGGAGGGTATTATTGCACTTAGAAAATGGGCACTGCATTTTTTATGCTTAAAATAAACAAGTTTGCATGGTAAAACTTTTAATATCTAGTATTTATTTTTTGTATTGTTAAAAAAAATAGTTCCTCCTCCTGCTTTTTTAAAATTTTTGAAGTGTTTTGCTTTTGTTGTTGGTTGTCATGGCTACCCCTCTCAGCCCGCTAATGGCATACACAGCTTGCGTTTTAATATTTTTTTGGGGGGGGGTCTGTTTTGTTTTTTTCAAATGTTTACAGCCTGTTTCTTTTCCTTTTTTGTTGTTCATTGTAGTGGTGGAGTAGTTTCCTTGGAGAGGTCAGAGGGTACGTCGGACATGCGTAAAGCGGAAGTAGAGTAGAAAGGGATACCACAGAATTTTTTTTAATTTTGCAAAATACAGGCAAGGTTTGCCTCTTTTAGTTTATTTGTTTGGGTGGTGAATGTAAGGAGGGATCAGCAGCAACTGAAGGGCTCTTCAACTCCATGCTGACCGGACCATGGAGCAGCAAGAGTTTGGGTGCTGAATGTAAGCAGGGGATCAGCAGCACAGCAGTGACTGAGGGGCTTTTCAACACTGCGCTGACTGGACCATGGAGCCGCGAGACCGGTCTTCACCAGGCATCACATATTGTGAGGTGTAATTTGTATTTAAGACTAAATGGGCTGATAGTCAAATACTGTGATAACATTTTCAAGTCGGGGGGGGGTCTGTTGTTAGAGGACCTTGGTACCAGCCCAGTATCTCTTGCTTAGCAAGAGAAAAAAATGGCGGTTGTTTCAAAACGAGTGCCCAGTGCTTCAGCCAATGGTGAAGCAGGCTAGGCACAATGATATCGGAGTGGGCATTAGGCAGTTTTGGACTGGTGCTTTTTATTTGGTGAGCATCTATTGAAAGTTAATGTACCCCTTGTTGAAGGGGCACTAGCCAATCAGATGGCTCCAAATAAAAAGCCTATTTTCTAACATGGTTTTAGAACACAGTTGTAAATGGTTTCAGCCATGTTACAGTGTGTTCACAACCCATATTCCAAGAGCTTAAAATGGTTTAAAGCAGTTAAACCGTTTTAAGCTCCCTAGTGTGTACAGGGCCATAGTGTAAAGGTTCCATGCAGTTTTATACCTAACAACACTCCAAATGGAAGAAACAACAGGTAAATCAGAACAGAGAACAATACTAACAGAAAAACTAGTACTTTCACCAGTACGAAACTGATAGGTTCAGTTCCTGAAGCAAGCTCCATCTCACTTATGTGAGTATGCTCGAATAGGGTATGTGGACGGGTGCGTATGAAACACCCAGTAAGAATCATTAACTGTAGGGGACCTTCCCTACCCCTCATCTGTGGGGCCTAACAATGTTTTGGGATGAGGACTATCTGTGACAGTGGGGCAGAAGTGGTGGTGGGTATATTTATTTATTTATTTTATTTAAAACTTGGTAACTGGGAAAGGCACACTGAGCCGAGGCTTGTTTCCAAGTGTGACCCAGGGGTGGCAGGGCAACAATACAGACAAGTGGTATAAAACATCATAATGGCTGTACAATATAATACAGGCATAATATAATACAATATCAACATTACACAAAAATTGCAATACATGTCAATTGGAAATACAGTCATAGCAAGTCAACATGAGAAAACACACCTTGGAGCAAAGAAGTGCAAATTACAGTTTGGGTGGGGATACAGATATAGTACAAGCAGGATATCAACTGAGAAGGAACCTCAAAGTGTAAGGGCAGCGACTATGCAAAATTAATGATAAGCTTAAAGGGTGAGGGTACAAAAGGAGGTGTGGAGCAGCAGAGGAGAGGTGTGGGGAGAGGAGATAAGAGGATTTGTAGGTTAGGTGGGAGGAAAAGGACAGAAGGTGGAACAGCAACAAGTGGAGCTAGAGAGGAGACGTAGATTGTTTTTTAAGGACGCAGACAAGGGGGAGTGGCAGACAGTCCTGGGGAGTTGATTCCACAGAGATGGGAGGAGGTAAGAAAAAGAAGACTGTCCCACTGCAGAGCGGGGCTGGGGGAGGGAAAAATTTTGAGAGTCCCTAGAGCAGAAGGAGTAGGTAGAGGGGAGAGCAGAAGACAAGTGGGAGGTGAGGTATGATGGAAGAGATCCAAACCAATACCTGGCAGTGAGGGAGAGGCAATGGAACTCTCGCCTATGGGAAAGAGGGGAGATGGAGAGGGAGGAGTAGAGGTGACAGTGATGAGTGAGAGGAGGGGAGGAGGTAGCGAAGTGGCAGAACAAGTTTAGGAGAGTGTCAGGTTTTGATAGGGAGGTCGTAGGTGCAGCAGCATAGACTACGTTGGCATAGTCAAATACGGGAAGAATTGTTTTTACAACCAGGTCATGGTGAGTAGGTAAAGATAGGCAGTCTTGGTTGTGGTAGAGGATGCCCAGTTTTGGGCAGAGTTTTGAAAATATCATTAATATGGTGAGAAAAATTGAGGTAACTGTCCAGCCAGACTCCTAAGTATTTGAAGGAGTGGACCAGTTCAAGAGGGGAGCTATTCAGTGAGGTGAACATGGGAGGGGGATCTGGAGCCAAGACAGCCTCTGCCTGGTGCCAATTCCAAATACCATTGATACAGTTTTCTTAGTGTTAAGCTTTAGCTGGTTATCCTTGAACCAGCATTGAACTCTAAAAAAGTCATGCTGTGAGTAGGTGAATACTTCATTGGTGGAGCCAGAGAGTGCTTCCTACAGAATATTCGTAGGGTATCCCTACAAATATTCCATAGGGAGCACTCTCTAGACCAAAATAAGTAAAAGTAACAAAAACATGTACAAACTGCATTTGTCCAAGGTAAAAACAAAACTGAAACTGACCCACTAGTACCATAAGTGTTGAGTCTGATTAGGTCTATACTGATGCAAACTGGATACAACAAGTGCGCTGTGGCTGCCCTCCAGTGGTCATTATTGGAGTAGCACCATCTACGCGGTGGAGTAGGCAGAAACTGGCCCTGTCATGGTGGTACACATTTTCTGTGTTGTCTGTTAAAGCAGTTTCTGTCTGAGCAGTTTTCCTCTCCAGCGATCTATGGTCTCTCCTAATGTCAGTGACTGTGGCATTGACTGGTCGAGCTTGCAATTTACGCCGCAAAGTTCATTCAAAATCAGAGTGTTCATGACTCCTTGAATGTTGGAGTCACTCATCATCAGCAATAGAGGCCATGCATGACATCAGCAATCTGCTCAGGCTGTGTTGGTTGCGCTGCAACGAAGACTCATAGCCAGTGTGCTCAGGTGACCTCCTTTTGGGAGGTCAACCATTTTACAGAACTTGCAACTGAAAGTAGGTGTCAATTTAAAGCTGAAGTGTTGAAAATGTAAGTTATAGGTCCAGCAGGGGAGGGCGCTCCTTCTCCAGGTATCCATTGCAGTCAGTGAAGTCACCCATTATGCATCTTCTGCAGACACAAATATGAGTTTTGCTTATGAAAACAAATTCTGTGAGAGCAGTGATGGAGTACCCAATGAACCTAAAGTTCTGGATGTATCTGCTTTCTAACTGTTGCTGGTAAAGCATACTAGAATATGGCTGCAGAAGGACAACTGATCCTACTTAATGGTAACTTAACATTTATATTACAGAAGCAGGTTACTTTTTAAAAAAACAAGTAATAGTATTAGTTATTATTTTTTCTTAAAAGTATAGTATTGCTTTTACTAGTTACTATAAAAGAAATATTATAGTAACTAGTTGCACATAACTAGGTACTCCCCAGCACAGCAACACCATGCATATCAAGCCAGTTGCTTCTATTCCGTCTGTGTCAAATTCAGCTCTGACAAGGCAGGCCGATGCATGCTGAGGCATGCCCAGCATTGATCTGCAAAATTTATTTGTAGCTATTTGTAGGTTGATCCTATCTACAATACCTCAAGCTTTGGTAGCATATAAAATACACAAATGTACTTTATCTTGCGTTACTTGAATTGCTGATTTAAGATCATGGCCTCCATATTTGTTAAATTATTTATGTATGAGTCCTGTATACTTACAGTGTTTGCTTTTTTTTCTTGTTTGCCTGCTATGGTGGATCCAATTATTTCTGGGTGAGAAAGTAGCTTCTAGATAACAAAATGTTGAGACCCCTTCAAACTACCCACTATTCAGGATCCAGGATTTGTTGTTAACTTGTGTTACCAATATAATCACCTATGATATATCTAGTGTGCTGATCAGCAGGTTATTTTTTGCACACCAGGACAGCAGCATGTTTGACTTACGCTACAATCCAGTTTCTGGCCATGCCAGTAGGATGACGTTATCTGCATACAAGTGCAGTTCTATTTCTTTGCCTTCTATTTTTAGGGAATGTAGATTTCTCCCACTCATCACTGACACCGCATCACTTACATGCTGTATATGTTGAAAACAATTGGAACTAGAAGTCACCCCAGGCATACTCCTCTGTTTGAATATTTTTTCTTTGAAAGCTTACCTTGTACCAGACAAGTACTTCTAACCACATATCTTGATGAAGTATTGTCAGTAATTTAAAGACTGCATTATTTATTAAACAGTTATTAAATATTTCCCATTGTTTTATTAACTTTATCACAAGCAGCCTTAAAGAGCAGGTACAGGATCTATTAAAATGTTTAAAACCATTATATTTATAACTATCGCATTTAGTTTTTCACTTCACCCTCTTTCCAGGCTTTTAAATTATTTATAATTTTTTAAAACACATTACTCTACTGTCTGTTTCAAAAACATCAGACAGTCCCCAACTGATCTCACAACTGCCGAGTACATGAAATTACAGTCTGTTGTCATGGTAAGCACTATGTCATAACAAGTGTGCTGCAAAGTCAAGAAATCCTGCTTGCTTTTTATGTATATATGAACAAACAAACATATCAATTAAAGATCGAAAGAAAATCACCAGCTCATTGATTTCTTTTCCCTGTCAACCCTGTGTGACTATCCTGTCACTCCTTTTTTTTCTGCAAGATAGTTACATAGCTTAAGCTTGAAAGTAGAAGCAGTGTTGACAGACACAAACTACAAAAAATGATAGGAAACTTTAAGAGAGACTGGAATAGAGTTAAGGGGAAAATAATGGTCAATGGAGGGGAAGGATGGATTGGGGAAGGGCAGATTAGGGAAGGGACAGAGTCAGTAGTTTAAGCTGAGGGTTCTGTATTACAAGCAGACTGGATAGACCTATTCTGCTGGCTTTGTTCTATATTCATATGTTTGTATGTAAATGTTTTGGAAATCTGTTCCAAATGTACACCCCTCATTCTGTAAAGAACTGTAGTTTGTCAGTGCCTCCTTGCCCTCTCATCCTTGCACATCTGGGAGAGCTGGACTTGTTGTGATGGTGTTATCCCTTTCCGATATTTGATTACTGTAATTATGTCACCCCCCTGGCTCTCCTAATTGGCTCTTTCTCATGCAGAACAGTTCAAGTACTGTCAGTGGATACTCATATCCCATGTTTCCAAGCCTTCAACTTCCTTTGTCATTCTCTTCTGCACCTGAGTCCCATAAATATCATTCCTCCGACATGGGGGCAAGAACTGTACACTAGAGTGGTCATGAATACAGTGGCAAAAATCATACAGCAAAACCATGAAAAGAACAGTGAAATTTACATAAGTGTATTTTAGGAAATTTTAAAAGCTGAACAGAGAATGTATACGAAATTATACACTGACATGGATACCTAGAGCAGGGTTTTCAGCTGCATGTCAGGGACTTACAGTCCAATCCTCCTGCATCCCCAGTGTTTGCACTGATATTTTAGACCACCTGAAAAGTGATCTATTCTGTGCAACGACTGCAACGTACTGCAGATTGGGTGCCCTATTATGACACGTCATTATATGACACACACACACATATATACATATATATATATATATATATATATATATATATATATATATATATATATTTTTTTTTTTTGCTGTAGTGATAACTGCCACAAATGTGGCAAAACTTTTCTAAATGGCAACCAAACATGTTGCCCATTTACCTTACTATAGCATCACACCGAAATCGGAAACTATGCCTGCAGCAGGACGTTTAAAAATCAAGCCCCTGAAGGGCAATAAAAGCAGCATACAGACAAACCCTTTTTATTATGGTAATATTTATGTCTCGGATAATTCAAAACAAGGAAATTATCAACTGTGTAATAGTTTCTCTTCACTCAAGCAGGGCGTCACGCAAGATAAATTTTCATTGACCCATACATGAAGTTTGTTTAACAGGATTTTTTCTAACAAATGTGTAATAATATTCATTAAACATGGCAGGAAATTAGTTCTAATTAGCATTTGTTTGTAATGTTACTGTATTTTGTATTGTGTATATGTTTATACATATAGTTTTTGTGCCCCTTATGGTTATAAGACTGCATTCTCGAGTTATTTGGGTGAGAGAACGGCAAACGATGCTGAGCAGTTCTGGCACTCAAAGAAAGAAACTCTTATAACCATAAAAGACATAGGAACTGCACATATAAACATATTATAAATCATGTTAAAGACCTTTGTTTAAAAAAGTTTAATTTAAATCAATATATTTTAGTTTGCAGAATATCAGAGAATTCTCTTTGTGGGAAATGGACCATGCCAACTGAACTTAGAATGCCAGCATTTTAGAACTATGTGCATGAGGCATTCTCTTATGGATATAGATCTAGGGAGTGCTCCCAACCAGTTGGAGCACTCCTTTCCCCTGCACATGAGAAACTCTTATTCTGTGAAGAGCGATTCATGTGCAGATGCCCTGGAAACAGACACATTCCGGGACAGTTTTTTTTTAAAATAACATTGAGCACTCCCTCGATCTATAATACATTATCACGTCCCCATCGCGCCACTCATTGGGGTAAGAGTTTTTTCACTTGTGTTCTGCTCAAGACCATCTCTTTTTGAGCAGGTCATGTAGAGTGGAGGGTGCTCGGTATACATAGGACCAGAGGTCCTATGTGTACCGGCACCTCTCTGGTTCAGTAACCTAAGTGCTGAACTCACTACCACATCAAAACTGGGCCTCTTCAAAAGGCTACTTCATCAACATCTGCTATTGAAAAGTAGCTGTGATTGCACCTGACAAATGCCCTCTGTTCCCTCTGATTCTGCACTGCCCACTTATTGACCCTACCTCCCCAACATACCTACTAATACTTCCCAGTCCTACTAGTACTTCCCAGTCCTTCCCTCTCCCTTTCCTCCTACTTCACTTTCAGGAATCTTACTCATCCTCTCCTTGTCACCCTATCTCTTTCCCCCCTCCTCCTCCCTACTTTGCTATTTCCCACTCCACACACTGTCATATACTATCCCTGTTCTAAACTCTAGACCTTTGTTTTGACTTAGCCACATTAGGCAGCACTAGCCCCTCCCTGTGGCATTGCTTCAGTGTATGTAATTGTGTAAACTTTTGTTCCATGACTTCATCCCTATACCGTATATTTCTGTTGATCGTATGATTAATTTTATTACTGAATGCCTTAAATTATCTGTATAATTTTGTTAGCTAGTGACTTTTGTAATGTTTCCAATGTATGTTCTCCCTTCCCTTCTGATGTGGAACCTTTGTAAATGAATGGATCTCTTCTCAAAGGTGTTGCAATCCTAGATCAAATAAATAAATAAACTAATCGTATCCCACAACAAGTGGCTCCAGCGGACATATTAATATATATAAGAGTACCTGGAATGTTTAGATACAAACAATTCTGATTGGCTAAGAATAATATCATGATTTATATTTGTTTTTAGTGACAAAATTCTGCACAGTTCTCTTCATGGAACCAGTCATTTGGAGTACTGAATATGTCATGGTTTTCTAAACAGAACTCTGGGGTACTGTTCCAAAAGGTTAACAGCCCATGCTTAGCATGGCTTCATGTCATTTCAGTGGCTTAATATCAGCGATTGCAATTTCAGCAACGTTTTTATAGCAAATCGAATTTTGGCAACCAGTAACATCAGCGAATCACAATTCAGCACATACATTCAGATCTGCAACTGAAAACCCAGTGAGCATTTAAAATCACAGAAATACCTTGCTCTTCATTTTATTACATATCTCCCTTCAGATCTTCTCTCACAGCACTTCCAGCTCCTGCTTGCTGTACTCACATTTTTCTGTTGGTATTCACTCCCAGTCCCACTCGCTCCACCTGACATTCACAAGTACTGGGAAAAAACCTCTGTATATATGTACTGTAAATAAAAATCAGACACACTAAATCACCCTGCCACACCTGTAGGCAATCGGTCTACTTGTTACTGCAGGGAGGCTATGCCCCTGAACCCCTCTTCTAAAATAACATCCTCCAAGGCGCTCATCGACTGAGAAGATTCACTAAATAGTCATTCTCGCTGTAATTGTACCATCACTAGAAAGCTACAGTCACTGTAATTGTACTCGCCGAGATGACTCGCTGTATTTGACTTGCTGACTTGACATTCTACCCTTAGCATTCTGCACACGTGCAGTGACATAGAGAAAACTCCAAATTACGTGGCAAGGACCATATAGAATGTTGTCCATAACAATAAAATAAAATGAATACAGTTTCTCATCAACTGTTACTCAGGTAAGAAGTATGAATTTCATTAATGAGCTGGAATATTAAAGTAGTCACAAATTTGAACAAATTTCCTTTCCCTTTTAGGTGATTGTCAGAACATTGTGGGGTCCTTCTGTGAACTGGGGGCCAATATGTATCCAGTCTTTAAGGATTCATTCAAAAAGTACGATTTTACCAATTAACTTCAGTAAAACTGGAATCCACCACTCAAGTTGTGACATAAAGTTTTTAGCAGGTATAGAATCTATGCCCAGTGCTTTGTCATTTTTGGGCCAAAACGGGTATGGTTTGTCTGACTTCTTTGAAAATAAGGTCTTCAAGCTTAAAAAATGCTTTGCCTGGAGAAGTTGAAAATCATTCCAAATTGCTGCTTACTTCTCATGAAAAACTTCTTCTACTATGAAACCCACATACCCCTACATGATTTTGGATTCATCTTAGCTCAGCTGCACCCTTGGCCACTAGGCACCAAAATGGTTTGACTTTTTTATACACTCTAGACCATGGATCTAACCATATTTTCTCTCTTTGGGCTGACATGGCCTTTTCTCAAGAAATGTTTTGTGATGTTTCCTAAGCTGGTTTAACCTTCCGTAGTTTAGTTTGATGGGATCTCCCCCTAAAAATATTCATTTTGTTTTTCTCCTCCTTGCACTCTTTATCAGACCAGCTCTCAGATTATGAGCTATTTATTACATTGCACAAAAATGGGGCAAAGGCCTTGATTAGCTTTAAAAAAATGAGTAAAGGTTTTCTTACACTAAGGTCACTAGCAACAAATGTTCTCTTTCTCTTTATTTTACCATTTTTCCATCTAGTGAAAAATCCAGGACTCCCTGTGCTGTCTCATTACTGCATCCTATTTTTCTCTTGTATTACATTTCCTGTGCTGCTCTGTGTGGAGCTGTGTGGAATGAGTAATTCCAGTGGAATTCTGGCAGAATATAAAGTCTGCTTCTGAAATATTTTTCTGAACTTTCTGAAAAATTCCACAGAATTCTGACTGTGTTTTAATGTAAACCACAGATTAATACTATATTCTGTGGTTCACTTCAATTGTGCTTTCATTTTCCACAGTTTGAGTTTAACAAATCAGCAGTGTACATAACCCATGGAACACTAAAACATAGTGGGCTGGATATTCAAACTGCGCCCAAAAAGTGCGCAACAGCAGGAGCATGCGCAAGTCACTTGCGCACATGCGCAATAGAGGCGATATTCAAACATGGAGCAAGCCAAATTGCGCAACAAACCAGCGTCTGAATATCGCACAACCTGCGTTATAGCGCAACCAGGAAGGGGAAGCTGAGCAGAGACGATGCACTATGGCGCAACAAGGGCTGCCCAGCTGAACAGCCCAGAGGTGCCATAGCGCAAGCAGGGAGCCCCTCAGCAGGAGAGCAATGGAACTGCACAACCAGGGAGGTAGGCAGGGGCCCACCACCCATGCCACAGATGGGCACAGGGACACACTGCAGAACCAACAATGTACCCCCACACCCCAAGCACAGCATAACTGGGGGAGGGATGGAACAGCCATCGGACCATGGGGACAAGCAAACAAAGCACAGCTGGGCCATGGTGCCCCAGCACACCCACCGGCAAGCTGAGACTGCCACACAAGGAGGGCGGACCACCCCATGGCACAGCAGCCCCCCCGTGCACAGCACACCCTGCACCGTGACCCCAAGACACCCCCCATGAGCAGTGACCACCACTACGGGAATCCCCATGCATACCACCACCCCCACTGCCACACTGCAACCTCGTGTACCACAGAACCATACAAGCCAGACCCACCATGAGCCACAGCAGCCTGCACAGACACCCACAGTGGTGTGTGGAAGCATGCAGCACACTGGATGCAACACAGTGCAGGGGCAAACACATACCCATACCCACAGGGACACTAACACAGGGACGCAGTAGTGTGGCAGCCAAGCCCCCAGTGTGGGCCCATTAAAACTGTGAACACACAGCCTGCAGTCCCTCATGGCACAGGGGTGACACCCACCCTGTGCATGAACTGTGGCCCTGTACGCCACCAGCAGATGCCTGGATCACAAGTCACAGACAGTGGTGCACAGCCCCTGCAATACACACAAGCCGCAGCATGGAGGTGGGACAGCAACTGCGGAGGCCATAGTGTCACCCGAGGCAAACATGCACCACACCATTGACAGGAGGCAACCCAGCATGGTGATGGTCACAGTGGATGACCTGCAGGGACAGCCACCACTGAGAAGGCAGCAGACCTCACAGGCCACAGACATGCAAGGATGTCAGCTGCACAGGCCAAGGATGGGTTGACAGGGGCACAATGGACACAGAGCAGGCACCATGGACCACTGCACACAGTAATGCAATGCACAGGGAACAACACACACACACCACAAATACCAACAGATGGCCACTCCCACACCAGAGACACTTCCCCATGCACACACACACACATACCCATGACTGAACCACCCCAGATGCCATGTACACCACTGCAACTGAGCACCTGTAGCCAGCTGCAAATCAGAGACCACCACAGTATTCATATCAAAATAACTGTATTACAAAAACATAACAACAACAACTATTTACAATTATGTACAAACGTGGGGTGGAGGAACAGGAACAAGGTGGGGGTGGGTAAGGGGCAGGGGTGAACATATGGGAGAGGGAAGGTGGGGTGTGAGGGTTGGTCAAAGGGGGGAGGTTGTCTCGCTTCACTGGCGGCCAGCCTGGTCCTCTGCTGCCTGGGGCTGTTGTCTAGGTTGCCTCCTCCTCCTCACGCCATGCTGCTGCAGATCCCGCAGGATGGCAAGGGACTCTTGCGCCACCCGCACAAGGTCCTGGATGGACCACTGCATTTGCAGGAGTATCCGCATACCTAGGACAAGGGATCAGAGTCAATGGGTGTGACTATCCATCCCCCTGCAGCCCACCCAGTATGCATGGCAGACAGCCATGTGCCACACTCCTGTGATGGTGTGCGCCCACCCACAGTGACCGTGTCCACAAGACATGCCCAACCAGGCAGCAACAGCCATGTGTACCACTGCACACACCCACCGCCCATGTCCAGCACAGCACAACCAAAGCCATACAGTAACATGGCTATGCGGTGAGCAGGCAGTGCCACAGCCATGTGCCCAGTGCACGCATGGACCACCATTGACGCACTCCCAGACATGCAGTGGCACTGGACAGTGCTGACTGTCACATGTCACGTGCATGGCAGTGGTGTCATGGATGGTGGCCATGCCCTGCCTCCCACCCTGTCACATAGCATGCAATAGCAATCATGGTGTCATGGCACTCACCCTCATCAGGATGCTGCTGGCGTTCTGGTTGTTCACCATCATGATCCAGTCCTGCAGCCACCACCCTCCGCTGCTGCTCCAAATTCCTCCGCCGCTCGGCCACGCCTGTGGGAGACAAAAGGAGAGAAACACATCAGTACAAACCCAAAGCATATTCCCCGCCCCAATGTGTGTGTGCCCACCCACCCAGCCAGACCCACCCATCCCATATCCTGTAAACACCGCCACAGCCAACCCCAGACCACCCCTCCCCTATGTGCTGGACACATGAGACAGTGTTACCCATATGGACCATACAAGTGTGTAGATGTATCACTCACCTGGACGAGGCACCACGCCCCTCCTGGCACGCGACCGCAGATGTGCCAGTAGCTCTGGCTCCCTCCATCTCAGGTCCCCATACTGGTGCCTGCACTGTTCAGCCATTCTCCTGCGGCCAGTGGCCGCCCAGGTCAGGTGGCCACCTCTTCCCAGACCTGGGTCCTGGCTCCCGTCCAGTGGCACCTCACCAAAGAGTGGGCCATAGTGTGGCTCCACAGTGGCCACAAGGTTGTCCAGCTCAAGGGCATCCCACTGAGGGGCTCTCCTGCGTGCCATCTCTAATGCTATAGTAGACAATATATGGTGCTCGCCGCGGCGTACCCTTATGGAGGTGCTGCGCGTACATTGCCGCCTATTCCCTATTGCGCTGTGGGTACAGTGTTGCCATTCCCTATCACGCTGTCACCGAACAGCGCGATAGAGCCGTACACATGCCAGACGTACAGCGCCAGGGGGCAAAGGTCGGGCACAAGGTCAGGGTTCAGTGGCGCAAGGCCACGCACAGCGCCATCGGATGTCTACACGTCCTGCACGAATGGTCACCTGCGTGCCAGTGCCACAGTGGACTATTGCGCAGTTGTGCCACAGTGCCATTCGGTTCCCAGTGCTGTAGCGCCACTGGCACAATGGTGGCCATGTCCTGAATTGCTGATCGCGCACAGCACGTCATCAGTGTGGCAGACGCCTGCGTAAGCCACCTGGGCATGCGCAATGTGGTGTACTACACAGTCACGGAAATGCGCCATTGGCTCAGCCAGCTCAACCATATTACGCAAAGCGCAACGGCGCGATATTCAGCCAACACATGCAAATCATCTGATCAGCCATTCAAAGGCACAGTGGCACGATTTGCATCTCATTACAGTTGCTCCACTCCTAATTTGCATGCATTGCGCTATAAATGTGCGACATTGGGCTGCACTGGCCAGATTCGGTTACTGCAGGTGAAAGGTGGGTTGCATGCTGTGTGATGTTCTGGACAATGGTCATGGGATAATGCTGTAGACTGCACAGTGACAGGTGTCCACTTCCACCCATACAGACCCGACATGACCGAAGCAGAGCCAAGCTGAGGGTGAGGATGGGGGTGGAGGAGGAGGAGGAGGCCCAACTTCACCACGGCGGAGACAGAAGCCCTCTTCCAGGCCTACCTGGAGGAGGAGCCACTACTGAGTGGACGGCGGGGCACCCCTCAGGCCCATGTGGCTGCATGGGACTGGGTATCTCGGGCAGTGAACCTGCACGGAAGCCACCAGCGCTCCGTGCCGAAATGCAAAAAGAAGATGGGGACAGACTGCAGGAGGGTGAAGGAGAAGGTGGCAGCCCTCAGGGTGTCACGTGCTGGCACAGGCAGGGGCCAGCCAGCAGTGGCAGAGCTGACCCCGGCTGAGGACCGACTGGCTACATCAATGCAGCGGAGTGCTATTGAGGGCGTACCAGGAGGTGGATTCCAGACAGGTGGAAGCCCATCACTGCATGGTATGACATGGTGGTGGTGTTGGGGGGGGAACGGTTGTTCACATGCACTCACAGGTCCTCACTTTCTGTTACAGATCCTGTTCATCTTCAGGGGATGGTGGTGGTGGGTCCAGGCAGTGAGGAAAACCTGCCGGAGTTGGAGGAGGGTCCATCCACCTCTGTCGCCAGCCAGCATGCACTGCAGCAGCATGCATGCCTGGCTGCCAACTCTGTTGTCGGTGAGTCAGGTGTGGGGGGTGCACAGCCTGTGTCTCAGCAGTCTGGCATGCAAGCATGCCAGCACGCTGTGACTGTGGCCGTAGGCACGCATCTGCACCATTGATGATGCAAGGACTGCAATGGGCAGTGATATGTGTGTGTCCCATAATGACACACAGCAGGCCAGCACGTGCCCTGGGCCTAGCTGGTTCCAACGCAGGTTCCAGCATGTTGGCACAGTCCCAGGCTGTGCCTGTCAGCACCGGTGGGCAGCACCGTGGCTGTGCAGGTGTCTGGCACTGTTGCGCCACAGCAGTGGAACGAGTGGTCCCTGGGGCACAGCAGTTGGAGGGGCAGCAGCAGCAGTCACCCACCAGGTCTGGGGGTACAGTGTCCAGCGGTGGCACATGCCCACTGCCCTTTGATATGCCCATTCCTGGTCCTGGTGAACAGCACCCACCCTCAAGGGGTGTTGAGCATCAGGACCTTCCATACCCTGGGGGACAGGATGCCGATGTGGCACAGTACTCATTTGAAGAGCACACCCGCCTGCTGCGGGAATCAGTACAGCAGCAAAGGCGGGTTGCAACGTCCATGGAGGCACTGTGCGTGGCTGTGGAGCGGCACAGCAGGGACTGTGCTCTGATCCTTGCAGAGATGGTCCATATGTAGATGGATGTGACTGCCGCCATTGACAGGCAGACCCAGGCATTGGTCGCTGTCGTTGGCTGCATTGGGCACACAAACAGGTACCCCCTGTACAGCACCCAATGCAGCTCTCCACTCCTCATTCCGATGAGGCGACACCCAGCCTGTCGATGCCGGGTTCTGCTGTGGCATCCCGAGCACCCTGGCAGGTATGTTTGGCATACTACAGACCCCTGTGCGGACAAGGTCTGATTGCGTAGTAGGACCCTGGTGGTCCATCGTGCCACCCTTACGTGGCCCCTGCTCAGCCTGCCAGTGCTGTTGGGTCATGGCGGGGCCGCCCACGCATCCGCGGTGGCCGTAGAACAGTGCAACATGACTGACCTGTCTCCCAGTGCGGGCCCTGTCTGGTGCTGCCCTGTGTGCAATGTGTGTCATGGTGGGCAGTGCACTGGTGGGTGCCCTGCCCATCACGCAGACACATGGACCACCTGCACACCATCCCAACTGCTGTCCACAGGTACGTGTGCATGATAATGCCTGCATTGTACTGTACACCAAGGTGCAAGGGTGCCCAGCATCTGACACATGTACTTGGACAGTACAGGTGGTGGGGGTGGTCTGTGGATCTGTGTGTTTGCTATGTCTGTTCCCGCTCTGCTGTGCACCTGCCCATGTACGCTTTGTGCCTGGTGTGTGTATGTGTGTGTGTCCATATGACTGTTCACCCTCCTGATGGTGTGTTTGTGTGCCTGGTCCCTTCCACTCCCTTGCCGCCATGCACCCCTGGTGTGTTACTCTGTGTGCCTGTGGGTTGTGCCTGGACAGTGTTGGTTGCACATGGCCCTTGACTTACCTGTGTCATGCATAATGCTCCTCCGTGATGGTGTCCCGGTGCAGCTGGGCCTGCCAGATCAGTCGGGGGTCCCACCGTCCATGGGGGCTGCTCATCACCATCATCACCGGCGCCACTGGCGTCCCCATCGCTGTCCCCCTCCTCAACCTGAATGGCTATCCCACAGTCTTTGGCCATGTTGTGCAGGATGCAACAGGCCAGGAATATCCCACAGGCCTTTGAGGGGCTGTACTGTAGGCACCGCCGAGGTGTCTAGGCATCGAAGCATGCCTGAGCATCCCAAATACCCGTCATGATGATGTTATGCAGCGGCATGTGCCTCATTATAGCATTGCCGCGATGGGGTCATGGCGCTGTATGGTGTGAGCAGCCAGGGACGGAGTGGGTATCCGCTGTCACCTGTGGAGATGGTGGAGATGAGTATCATGTTCAGGTCCATATTCCCAATATCCCTGTGTGCCACTACCATAGCACCTGTGGCATTCCCACCCTGCCCCACGCTTGCAATTCCTACATGCGTATTCACCCACTAGATGGCCTGTGGGGATGTCCCACTCGAATCGATGGCACAGTGCGGACTGATACCATATGAAGGCATCATGTGCTCCGCCAGGTGTGTGGCACAGACATTGATTATGCGCCCAGTGGCATCACACACCACCTGGCAGTTGACACTGGAATAGCCCTTCCTGTTCCTATATGCGGCCCCATCAAGGCCAGGTGGGGTGCGAATGGCCACATGGGTGCAGTCTATGGACCCTAGCATGTCAGGCATACGTGCTACCCTGTGGAACTCCTGCATGTTTGCTGTACACTCTGCCGCGGTGCTGGGGAAATGGATGTGCTCCACAGCATGTGGCAGCAGTGCACTGAGGAATTGGGTGAGGATGCATGACGTGGCCGACTGTGTGATGCCTGTGGTGTCCCCTGTCGGCCTCTGGAAGGTGCCCGTGGCAAGCAGGCACATGCAGGCTGTCACCTTGGTCTCCACTGACAGAGCGTGACTCTGTCGTGAGGGTGCCTGCATCACATCACTGCACAGCTCACAGAGCTGCCTACATTGCCCTCGTTCAGGCGGTACCGCTCACAATCTCTACATCTGTGTACAGCTCAAAGCTGATGCGGGCACGGTACTGCCTGTTGGGGCGTCGCCGACGGGCCTTCCACGCCACGCCCCTGCAGCATGCATTCTCACCTCATTACAGCTTCCATGTGGAAGCTGGCACTGTCCATCTCCTGGCTTGTGACCCCCCCCGGCTGATGTTGCTCTGTTACCCTCGCTGTCCTGACTGCTACCTCCACTGCACCGGGTACCCCCGCTGGCCTCTGCAGCCTATAGCCCACACAACTTCCCTTGCCTGCGCTGTTCTGGACTGTCGCTGTCTGTCTCTCTTGGCATCCCTGTAGCGTTCTTGTGCCTCTTACTTGAGCCTTTTTATTTTGGCTCATTTCCGCTGTGGCGCACCTTCCGGTTGTTCCGCTATTGCGCATTGAGCAAACTTTTGAATATCGCATTGCGCTCTTTATGCATGGATCCACCCCCTTCGGTTGCGCATGCCTTCATTTGCATTGCGCTGTTGCTCAGCCTGTTTTCAGTGGCGCAACTGCCTCCTGCTGAATATCACAGAATGACGCAAATTCGGACTTGCGCATGCGTAACCCTATGGCGCATGGCGTAACCCTTTTCAATATCCCGCCCAGTTTATTTAAGCAATAACACATGACAGGATGTGCATTGTGGTGGGATAATGGCACACCTCAGGTGTGTTGTGAGGCCCTGGAATGCCTTACTGCAATTATAAAATGGGTCCAAATTGTTTTTACGGGGCGGGGGTGAAAAAATACATAAAAATAAGGATCTTTTTAAAATATTCATCCACCTCACCAAAATGGTCCCGACACATCCCAGCATTTGGCATGCCATTTCAAGTTTCAAATATAATACACAGCTAAACACATGTTTTATCAGAGTAGCCCTTCAATGCTCTATTTTCCCAAACTCATACCCCTTTTACCTGTTTCTTCATTCCTTCTTCTTTATATTTCATCCCTTTTCTCCATCTTATTTCTGTCCTGTCTTTCCTACACTCACTAGATGGAATGTTTGCAATGGATGGAATTCAAGAATTCAAATATCTGCTCTGTTCTACTGGCAGAATGCTTCCCCCATCCCCAACACTCACACAACAGAAGGGCTCATGTGGGACCAGGGCTTCTGCTATATCTGTAGCAGGTTAAACAGCAGAGATTTTCCCTGGTAAGCAGGTAAAGGGGGGGGGGGGTCGTGGTCAGCAAAGAAACACCAGAAATTAAAAATCCAAGTACTGCATACTTCATTTTTAAATGTATGTATGTGAGTGTAAGAAGAGGATTATAAGGGGAAATAACATTTAACTTTTTTTAAAATTTTAAGCAGTTTTATTTTTTGAGCCTAGCTGAAGTTTTTAAGTGAGTAAAGGTGGCAGCCATGTTTGTGATAGCAGTCAGGATTGTGTGGTTAGTATTGATTTTATTGCGAAGAGGCTGCTGGATCTTTATTCAGTGCTGTTGTGTTAAGATAACAGAACCGGTAAAGATAGCTCTCAGCCAATCAGGTTTCACAATTTTTCAAACCCATTTTATCAATAAACAAAACTATGAAACACTACTGCACAGTTTATGTAAACCGCAGATAAGTGTTCCACATTCTGCCAGTGGAATTCTGCTATTCTACCTTTGATTGAATTTCATTAAATTAGCCAGAATTTTTCAGAAATTCTTCAAAAATTTCATTAGGACAGAATTCCAAAATGCCACACAGCACAAGCGCTCACTTTGCTCTTCATAGTGATACCTTTTAGGTGTTCAGCAACAGCTTTCTCACCAGTGAGCTTCAAGTATACAGGTACATGAGCGTTTTCTAACCCTCTTTCAATTTTTTTATATAGCTGTTTACCTCCCCCCCCCCAGCCACCTACACCTTTCTTCAGGTCCCCTCTAGCTCTTGACTCCATCATACTCTCCCCCGGATCTACAAGCAGCAGAGTTCCAGGACTTGGAACTGTCACTAATGACTACAGGGAGACATAAGATGTTTTGTGGTTTTTCTCCCCATTTCTCCTGGAGCAGTACTGAACACAGGTGAGCACGTATACATGGAGGCATGTGCATGATCCCGGAAACCATGCTCCTTCCACCCTCCCAAACGTCAGTCCCCCAGACATCCCTTGATCTGACTTCCAGCCTTCATTGGGTATCAGTGAGAGCAAGGTGATTAGCCTCCCCAATCTGGGAGATGACAGCAGCCCCACAGCTGCTACAATCCTCTCCCAGTCCTCCCCCCTGCCAACCTCCGGCAGCCTGAGTTTGCCTCCAAACATGGGTTGCGGGCATGGCACGAGGTGTGGCATCCAGTGCCTTGACCATCAGCACCACTGGGCCAGCTTCCTCTGCCAATTCTTAGGAACTTATAGCTGTCTCAGAAAAGCAGGTCTGTGATAGCACAGTCCAAGACACACCCTAATTGTGAAGTAACTGTCCCCTTTGTATCACCTTTGTTCCCTCCATTCAACATTAGTAAGTCAGAAGAGGAATGTAGACTTAATTTAAACCCGTGGAAACATATTAGTTCATCCATTGTTTCTGTTTCTGAAGTAGAGAGCATAGCCTTCAAAATATCATGGCCCTCCACTGAAATATCAACACCTTTTGTCTCCTGTTCTTCCATTTAAATCTTCCATCCATAAAAAGAAGTTCTAATCTAATCTGAGCTAAAATGTCATAAATAGTTTTCAAAAACTGCTCCCTGTATTGAGGTAATTTTTCTGGGTAGATACATAAATTTAAAATAAAAGGGCCACAACTGAGTTTTTGAAATTCCAGAACCTTGATAAAACTGTTTATGGTTGAGAGGTAAATTTAAAATGAATGCAGTGTGCCATGTTAGCCCACATGTAACTCTGACCAAAAAAAGGATAGATATGATGTTTAAGCATTTCAAATGTGCCCCCAAAAGTTGTGGCATGATCCGGCCACGTGCCCACTGCTAGTGACCCACAGTTGGATCACTGACAAAATGGTCAATCAGCCACCTCTGTGGCACTTAGAATGATGTATGTATAAAAAAAAATATGCATGCATCATTTCTTTGATGCAAGGTGCCATAAGTCATGGTAACTGTCACAAAAATTCCTGAGACTCTGAAAAGAGCCTGCAGGAGTTTTAATGCCACAGGGGTGGTGCAAGAGCAATTAAAATTTGCCCGGAATTCCTGCATCACAACTTTTGAAAATCCAGTGCAATATCTTTATTAGGCTAATGAAAAATGTAAGAAACAAACTTTTTAAACATCTAGTGCCTCTTCATTGGGTTATCCAATTCCTGATGAAGAGACACCTAGATGCCCCAAAAGCTTGATTCTTAAACTTTTCATAAACTGAATAAAGATGTCTGCCTACTAAAAATGAATTTTAACTTAAACACACACACATTCTCACACTCACACACACACACACACACACACACACACACACACACACACTATGCACACACGCACATGCGCATGCACACACACACAAAGCAATAACCCAAAACAAAATGTGTCTACCATATACCTCAGGTGTGTTGTGAGGCATGAGGTGTAACTAAGTACCTTCAACCACCTGTGAATTGCGGTAAGTTCTGTCCTACCCCATGCTCTGCACTGAGTTACTGCACTTATAAAAAGGTTATTGTAGTTAATAAAGGTCAGTGTAGATAAATGAATGAGATGTTTTATAAGTTTAAGAAAAACCTCTTAGTTAATTGACAACTAGCCACATGGTAAGACAAATCTTACTTCACAGTCACATTATGTAGTTCCACCAATCATGTCTTTCTTTTTTCCTCTGCCATTTAATTAACCGTGGCAGACACTCATTCACTCACACAGCCTTGCCTGCAGGCGAATGTGCTGCTGTTACCTTGGGAAGGCCAGATTTGCAAGGTCAACACAGGGTATGACAGATGGAATTTGGGTGTGCTATACTGGAACTGCATGTGCTGACATAAGGCTGTGGAATTCTTCCAGCACTGACAGAGCTGATTTCTTCATAAGAGATTAGGCTCACATACCAATCACTGCTGAATCGGTGACCTTGGGGACCACTTGCACCCAGCTCTCTTTGTACGAGGGCTGATAGCTCTATGCAGCTCAAGTAGTGCCAACACTTTTATAGCTGTGTAAAAATATCTTTCAATGCAAGTGATAAGTATGCAAAATTGTTCACTTCATCTGCGTATAAGTTTGCAAGGTTTGTAGAACGTCTTAAGAAAAATTGCTTGGAGTCTAACTATAACATTAGTGGAGAAAAAAAATACTTTACTTTGAGATACCATATGGAATCAGTACTATCCTCCACTCCCCCCCCCCACACACACGCACTCACACATGCACAAACAAATCTCAAAACACCACAAACCCAAAACAGTTCAAAGTGTGGCGCTTGCTGAGTTTTCCTCCTGTAGACACCATGCAATATTTGTGAACTCTCGAGGATCAGCAGGATGTAATGTGATCTAGAGGTAAAATTATCAGCTTGGAAACCTGGAGATCACTGGTTCAAGCCCCGCTTAGGCCCTCCATGTGATCATGGACAAGTCACTTTAGCCTTCTAGTGCTCCAGTCCACCTAGCTGTGGAAATGGGTAGAAGCAAGACCCCACTGAAAATGAGATGTTGCATCTCAGCTGGGCTGTCATAGATAAACAGATAGTAAAAATAATATTAACAAATACCACCATTTGAAGTATAATGGATTTTTGCTGAGGTAAATGCTGCAAAACCCATTTGGTATTTCACTTACAAAACTTCCATAGTTCTGCATGGAAAATTTTCCCAAAGATTTTTTGTCACAAATTTTGTGAACTTTTGTTAATTCTGAAATTTTCAAGAAGACATGTTCTCAGTTACTTGGTCTTCAAGTGACTTCGAAAACCTCTACTTGTGACATAGTGAAGGATTATGATGTCATTTGTAGACAAGCCGCCAAAGCAGATAAGGACCAAGCGACAGAGAATCCTGTTTCCATGCAAATTTCCATAGTGATAAAGAATAAGGGGTGGGGCTAAGTATAGGAAATAACTGAATTTTGTTGGTCTGTCTAACAATTGCGAGTTTTTTAAAGTTTAGAATTTGAGAGAGTCCCACTAACCTCAGTGCTTGGCCTAGCACTCTAGCCAGTTACCAGGGTCAGGATCCCAAAGGACTGATAATCCAAAATAGGGGTTGGGTGGAAACTGACAACCACAGCAACTTGGTGGGTTAAAAAAATTATTTGTATTGAACTTCATTCATCCTCAAGTTAATTGCAGCATCCACATATATGATCCCAAAGTTTTGCTTGATAATTCAAGTTTTGTCAAAGGATGTGGTCCTAATGATAAAAATATATAATACAATGTTTACTACATAATACATTTCATTTCATGTTCTAATATAGTCTGAAATTAAATCACCTCTTTTGACATATATTCAGAGTACATTTTAGCAGTGTGGTAATGAATTCTTACCACTGTAATAGCTTAGCGTTCAGTCTTCAATGCAGCATATCACTGCTCACCCAGGTTGGCATTCTGCAAATGCCATCAAAGCATGGCTAGTTTTAAAGGAGCCGTCACCTCCTTATTTATCCATCTCCGCTTCATGAACTCCACCCCCTCAGTGTGTGTATGTGATGTCACCACACTGCTGAGAGTACATCCCCAACCTGGAGGCAAATGGCACTGAAGACTGAGCTGCAGCCTGGAACTGCAGCTAATCTGCCAGATCTGCACTGCTACCACATGCTGGTTAGAGCAACCCCGGTGGGACTGGATGTGAGGATATGCTAGGTGAGGTGGTTTGATAGAGACTGACACAGGAGAAACTGCCCTGTGAACCAGAGGATTCAACCACCAACTGCTGGAGCCAGGAGAGGTCTGACCCGCATTGGAAGGACAAGAAAAGCCTTGTCAACATCAACCACCATCATCAACAAGCAAGACGGACAGGAGAAACAGAGCAACCAGACACCTGCCAGAGAGGGATTACTGCAGACTGCACCATCACCCCCCCCCCCCCACAGTGAGAGAGATCCCCTTGTTCAGCAGCCGTGAGTAAACGCAGCTCAGGCCTCTATGACTTGCAACGCGTAAAACAGTTGGGAAACCATTTACTGAAATTTTCCCTCCAGTCAGGAGTTACAAATACCTCAACTGAAGGTTCTAAAAAGCATTTGGGTTTAGGGTTTCTGTTCACAAAGCATTACTTATCTTCCATTTTAAGACTGAATGCAAATATGTATTTTAAAAATTAACCCTTTTTCCTAATACAAGAACAACCAAGCTGAAAGCTTTACAAATAAACTGCAGGAATTGCAATTTCTTATCTATAAATGCTACTTTATTGCCTCTTTTCTGTGATAGTTTCACAGAACAGCCCTCAGACTGTTTCAGATCAGCTGATGGAATCCTGGGTGGGAGGTGATGTCTTTTAAGCAAGAATAACATCATTTTCCTCAAGGTCCTGGCAGCTTAGTATACTTAAGAGTACATCCGATTATGAAAAGGCAAAATGCAGTTGTCACTTCAAACAGTATTAACTGTACTATAAGTTATTAAACAGAAACATAGAAACACAGAAATTGATGGCAGATAAGGACTGCTTGGCCCACCTAATCTGCCCATTTTCCCTACCTACTGCAATACCGCAGATCCTACTTGACCTCTGGCTTTTACCCCCTCTTTCTTATTGCTAGGGTACCCTTTGTACCTATCTCCATGCATTCTTGAATTCCTCACCATTTTGGGTTCTCACAACCTCTGCTGAGAGGTTGTTCCATGTATACACCACCCTTTCTGTGAAAAAAAAATTCCTCACATTACCTCCTGGAGTCTAACCCTCCAGCTTCAG
This sequence comes from Neoceratodus forsteri, assembly GCA_016271365.2. Lineage (NCBI taxonomy): Eukaryota > Metazoa > Chordata > Ceratodontiformes > Ceratodontidae > Neoceratodus > Neoceratodus forsteri. The sequence goes on from CM028130.1 coordinate 871,417,187, forward strand.
ATCATCATGACCTTGTTTTTGAATTTTTTTTTTTTCAGAAAAATGCTACCCCCTGTACCTTAGTTATGTTCTTGAGGTATTTTAAGGTCTCTGTCATATCTACTCTCTCTCTTTCTTTCGCTCTCTCCTCTCTTCCAGAGATCCTCTAGCCTCTCCTTATATAACTTTTGGTGCAGATCCTGCACCATTTTTATTGCTCTTCTCTGAACTGCTTCTACTCTGTCTATGTCCTTCCAGAGATGTGGCCTCCAGAACTAGACACAGTACTCCAGATGGGGTCTCACCAATGATTTGTACAGTGGTATCACCAACTCCCTTTTTCTGCTGGTGATACCTCTTCCTATGCACCCCAGCATCCCACTGGCTCTCCCCACATCCTTTCCACAATGCTTGGTCACATTTAGGTCATCGGATATGATTACCCTCAGGTCCCTTTCCTGTTTGGTGGTCATCAGTACCTCCCCCCATCATGTACTCCTCCCCTGGGCTTCTGTGCCCCAAATGCATGATTTTACACTTTGTTGCATTGAATCTTAGCTGTCACACTCTTGACCACTCCTCAAGCCTGCTTAGGTCTCTCCTCATCCCCCCCTCCCCCCCCGGGGAGTGTCAATCCTGCTACAGATCTTAATGTTGTCTGCAAAGAGACATACCTTCCCTTCCAGCCCCTCTGCAATGTCACTTATAAAGACATTAAAGAGGACTGGCCCCGGAACTGATTCTTGTGGCACCCCCGCTGGTCACCCTCCTCTGCTTGGAATGAGCTCCATTTATTACCACTCTCTGTGTTCTATCCCATAACCAATTTCTGACCCAGTTTACCACCTTGAGACCCACTCACAGACTGCCAATTTTTCAAATGTCTAGCAATTTTACAGGCTAATCGGTAAAACTTTGGAGACAATAGTAAACAAAAGAAGGGGTGCCCCATTTCCTGAGGTTCTACCACACTCAATATTTATGCATTTTCTCTGTAATAGGTTCTCCTGTTCCAAGAATTTGTACTGCTGTCCTTCCAGAATACTTACTTAATATATGGCACCTTTTCCTAATTTGTAATTCTACCTTGTCCTCTGCTTCTAATGTTGGACCTTTATTCCTCTTTCCACAAATGTGTTCTTCTTTTACTATACCTAAACGGTATTATTACCTTTACTCTTCCTCCCTCACAATTTTCATTTTTATTCCTGCACCCATTCAAATATGAATGGTAACACATGGTGTGAGCAAGTTAAACTGAGCCTCTCAATTTAAGCGACTCAATTTGACTGCTTGTAGTAAGAGCGAGTTGTAAAGAACAGCGATTACTACTGTATAGCGAGCGTAGCAGTGCGCTGCACTCGCTGCTGGTGGACCCAGGTTTGGATCCAACTGTAGTGGAAATTTTTTTTGTGTGTGTGTGTTTCTTCTTTTCACCTGTGTCCACACACCCATGGAGCTGATTCTAATAATAATTTTTGGAGGTGCGGAGGGCATAGCCCCCTGCATAAAAATATTTGTTTCGTTGTCTCTATTGGGAACGTAAGTGACCATCACTGTTTGTGGTGGTCACAGTGATACTGGTCGCCCTTTTGACATCAGTGTTGTTTTATTTGCTCTTTTTGGTAATCGATAATAAAAAGTCGCCTTTATCACACAAAACCATATGAACCCCATCTTCTGCACCTCTCTTTCAAAATTAGTATTTTAGCCTACACCACCTAATATGTGTCCGTTTACCCCTGCACTCTTCCAAAATGTACACCACTTGCACCCCTCTCTAAATTTGCACATCTCCCAAAATTTGTACTTCTGCTCCTGCACCCCCCAAATTTGCACTTGTTCCCCTGCAACCCTCCCAAAATTTGTACTTGTACCCCTACACCCTCCCAAAATTTGTACTTGTAACCCTCCCAAAACGTGTACTTTTTTCCCCTGTACCCCACCCAACACTTGCACTTGCACCCCTGCACACCTCCCTAAATTTGTACTTGTACCCCTGCACACCTCCCAAAATTTGTATTTATAACCCTGCACCCCTCCTAAAATTTGTAGTTGGACCCCTACACCCTACCAAAATTTTCACTTGTACCCCTGAACCTCTCCTAAAATTTGCACTTGTACCCCTGTACACCTTCCCAAATTTGTCCTAGTAGCCCTTCACCCTCCCAAAATGTGTAGTTTTACCTCTGCACACCACCCTAAATTTGTGTTTGTACTCCTACATCCTCCTGAAATGTGTACTTGTAGCCCAAACACCTCCCACAATTTGTACCTGTTCTTCTGCACCTCTCCCAAAATTTGTACTTCTACCACTGCACCCTCCCAAAATATTTATTTGTACCCCTACACCCCTCCCAACATTTTACTTGTACCTCTGCACACCTCCCATAGTTTGTACTTGTACCCCGCACTCCTCCCAAAATTGGTACTTGCAACCCTACACCCCTCATTAAATGTGTACTTGTACCTCTGCACCCCTCCTACATTTTGTACTTGAACCCCTACACCTCTTCCAAGTATCACATAGCTCACCTTCCAAAATTTGCACTTGCACCTCTGTATCCCTCAAAAAATTTGTACTTGCACTCTGCAACCATCCTAAAATTTGTACTTCCACCCCTGATAAAAAAGACATCCCTCCCAAACTGTGTTTCCCTCCCATCTCATGCCTCTTATACTATACAAAGGGCTGTGGTGCAGATTTGGGCAGTAGTGTGTAACAGGTACAGTACCTACTTCTGGAGTAGTGTGAGGCAAAGTGTACTGACTGGTGGATGGGTGTAATGGTAGGTGTGTAACTTGTGTGAGGATTGCAAGAGAAGGGATGCAGATTTTTGGCAACCTTGCAAATGTTGCTGTTTGTGCAGGGAATAGGGTAAACATTTAAGGAAAGTATGCGGATTGTGGAATGAATTTGGGGGTAGGTACAGGAGAAGAGGTAGAAATCTTGAAGAGCGTGGAGAAAGGGGTATATAGTTTGCAAAGTGTGGGGTAGGGATAAAACTGTAGAAGGTTCCAGAGGAAGGGGCACAAATTTGTAGAAGGGAGCGGGGTATCAAGTATAGATTTTCTACCGGGCTGGGTGGGCAAACTTGTGGAAGGTTACAGGTTTGGGGGAGCTGTGCATGGGAGGTACACATTTCAGGAGTCATGGGGGAGGGAGTACAAATAACTGGAGAAGAATATGCGGTATAAATATGGGATATGCACAGATAGGCCCATATCTTGGGGGAATGGGGATGGGGTATAAATGTTATTGGAGGGGAGTATAAATTCTGGGAGGGGTGTGAGGCGTGAGGGTGCAAATAATGGGATGGGTGCAGGGTAGGAGTATAAATACCAAAACATCAAGGGTGAGGGATTATATTTAGGGAGGCATGCAGAACTGTTTGAGAGGTGCAGAGGTACACATTTTAGGAGGGGTGTAGTAAGTATACATCTCAGGAGGTGTGTGGGAGAAATGGTATAGGTTATAAGAGTGGCGCAAGGTAGAGTTAAAAATTTCTGAAAGGTGTGTGTGCATGTGTTGGAATAAAAACAAGGTAGGGCCAGGGTTGAGGTGTATATTTATGTTGGATTATACATTTGGGGAGAGATAGTGAAACAGTAGTACACTATTTGTGAGTGCTGTGGAACTTCAGCAAAGGGAGTGAATTTGAAAAGAATAAATAAGGAGGGAGTTGTGACTGCATGCAGAGCTGGAAAGGGAACACAGGAAACCAAAATTTACATTTTAAGAGTATGAGAGTTTTTTGGGGGGAGGGAGAGTGATACGGTGCTTTAAAAGTTGGTGATCAAGCTAGGGAGCTTACCAAATATTTACCATTTTGTTCTGCTAATATAAATCCATTAATAAAAGCCCCCATCAGAAAATTTGGAAGCAAAGACTGATTGTTGCTATTTCACAATTGGATGTATGGTGTGTACTAAGCTGACAGGACCTGGAGGAAAATTATGTCATTGTTGCTTGAATTACATCAGCACTCATCCAAGATTCAGCTGGCTGATTTGAAAAAAGTCTTTGAAATTTTGTTTAAAACCATCAATAAGCAAAGCAAACAAAATAGCTTATATACATGAGTAGTTGCAATTTCTGAGCTTTATTTGTAACAAATGAGGTTTAGTTGACCTCATGGTGGGCAAATAGTATGTTTTTAAAGCATTGCATTTGATCTGTAAGTGCACCACCACCAGCCAACCACATGCAATGTCATTGGGCATATTCCACATCACAGCTGGGTGCCCAGTGAAACACTGGGTGCTCCTTAGGAAGATCTAAGTGTAAGCCCCTCAGCCCAGGTTGGGCTTAGCTGTTGGGGCGGTGGCCGTGCGCATGTCCTCGGCAGTGGCCCCTGGTAGGATTGGGCCCGCACACCCGTTTGGTCTTTGCGGCTGTGGCCACCTGTATTGTGTGTCCTTATCCCCATCAGAGATGGGGAGGCTGAGGTCCTAAATGGTTTCAGCACCTCTGTTCAATGTGGGAGTGCCTACTCGGTCCCAGGAGCAGTGAGAAAGGGACCAAGTAGAAAGTAAATAAAAAAGATGGCCATGCAATACCAGCTACACATGCGTGGCTGTCAGTGCCAACATTTTACAGGAGCCATGACTCTTATATATCAGAGCACCTGGAAGTTATGTGTATCAGGAGCCCCAGTGAGAAAAAGGAGACTCCCACAGATAAAATAAAGGGTGTTCTGGCCCCGTCAGGCTAAGTGGAACCAGAACAAGTAACTCTTAGCCCCTGAATGGGCTTGGAATAAAACAGTGGGACTGGTTTCCTGGGCAAAATAACGAAAACAATAATGGCAGCCCCCAGGAGACTTTAGCAGCAGGATGGCTGCTGGAAAAAGTCAAACACCACCAGCAAGTGCCCGAGAAACATGGAGCCAATGAGAGGAGGGCTGTTGAGAACTGATAAAAGGGGAGGTTTTGCCGCCAAAGGAGACATTCCAGAGGATCCAGAGAGTGAGCAGAGGGTAAAGATTGCTGTGGGCTGCTAGCCCCAAGGTCTGCTGTACTTGCCCAGTGGCCTTGCTGACCCCAGAATGGCAGAGAGGAGGCAACACCCCCTGAGAAGAGATTGTGATAGCAGGGAAGAAAGCTAAGCCAAGGACTGTTTCCCTGTGTAAGATCTGACCCTGCTGTTGTGACTTGAGAATTTCAGTATGCAGAAAAGAGACATTTGCTGCCTGAGCCCTGAGACTGTTAAGTGCAGCCAGGAAAGAGAGATCTGCAGAGGAGAGAGAATTGACTGAGCCACTGTGTTCCCCCACGGTGGGGTGAGTGCACTGGAAACTGCTACTGCTGCTAGCCAAAGTAACTGTTCATGCTGGGGCTAGAGACTGAGCCAAAGCCCAGCTACATTACTGCATCAGAGAAGAGTGTGTGCCAAGTGACCAGTCAGGGGAACAACCAGTCTGCCTGTCCCCAGACCAAAGAGACCACTGGAGAGGAAGACGTCATGAGGCCTGCCAGGTGAACATCGCATACAAAGGCCACAGGAGCAAAGATTGGAAAGGCCTGGCAGGTGAAGATCAGCGTTCCTCATTTCTTCAGCCAACTGCTGCTATGGTGCACCAACACCTCCTGACACCAGCACAGTACCATTGAATCAAGTCTCTGCAAACCCCCCTTTAAACCTTCAAAACTGCAAGTATCTCTGGGCTGTGGCTCAGGGCAGTTCTTGTTTAGTTAGTTAGCTAGTCAGAGAAAGGGGGTTAAGTACCAGGCAGGACCATGCCAAATTTAAAGCTGCGCTCAGGCAGAAAAGTTAAAGTTTGTACCTGTTTAAAAGTTATTGGGGCCCAACAAAAGTTGGCTCTTCAAATTAAAGACTGATTAATCCCATAGAGTCTCAGCTTCTTGAAACCATCACCCTGGTGGGGTACCCACTGCTACAAACTGTGCAGTGTATTAAATGGCCCTGGGGGAGCTGGGTACACCTGCAGGTGGGAGATTTGGGAGATAGTGTGGAGTATAGTGCTTGTTACAATTTATAAGTGCTGTACTATTTTCTCCCTTGTTCACCCCCTCCCTATAATAAAATGGAAAGTCATTTTTGGTTAAAACTGGGTATTGCTGGTTATTGTAAATTATGTACGTTTACTGTGTGGTGAAGGTACTGTGGAGGCAGTTACTGTATTTTCCTAGTAGGTGGTAACCTGGAATTCATTCCACAGGTCTCCCCTATCACTACCCCAGGTGGAGGCACCTCAACATTCTACTCCTGTATATTGTGGTCCACTTGTGAACCCAGGCCAGCCCCCTCAGAGATGTGTCCAGGTGATACTCAAGGGCCCCGGAAACAGCCAAGGGGAGTCAGAGGGTATGTTACATAAGGGTCATACCACTGGTACAAGTGAGGAAGGGGTAGTGCCCCAGTACAGTAGAGCTGAAGGCAAGGTACTGTATTGTGCATGGCATGGTGGTGTGGGAGTGGGCACGGTTTGAGGGCTGACCCGGAAAGGCACATAATCACAGCCTGAGAAGATCTTTATTTTGGTTGCATGTGGGAGGACATGGAAAAGCTGCCAGTGCTTAAAGAGGACTGTTTCTAGAAGGGCACTGAAGATCAAGCATACTGTACTGCACTCATACTCTCAAAGCATTGATTGGTTTCAAAACAGCTGGTCTCCTTATGCGTAGCTATTCTCCTGAACTCACACACACTACTACTGGAGTACCTTAGGGCTCCATGTTGGGCCATTTGTTATTTAACATATATATGACTGACCCGAACTTCACCGACCCATCAATTTCTTTCCATCTATGTGCAGACGATATTATATATATGTCTGACATTTCCATAAGTAAAATACAAAGTAAACTTCAATGTGCTTTTGATGAAATACGTCATCTTTAAAAATCACAGATTGGCTCTTAATCCTAAGAAAACCCAAACTGTGTTCTTTGATCGAAGTAATAAAAAATCAGAAGAACTGACTTTAAATATTAAAACTGATGATGGTACTGTGATTCAACAGGTTCATTTATATAGATATTTGAAATGGAATGCCCAAATAGAGATGTTGTTAAAGAATGCTGGCAAATGATTAGGTGCCCCGTACTAGGCTAAATGGTGTATGTCCCAAGAGACCAGGAGACGGGTAGTGAAAGCTATGACTTTGCCAGTTCTGGAATAAGGGAACACCATATATTCTGCAGCAGCAAAGAGGGAACTAGCATGACTTGATGTCTGTATAACAGGCTCGCTCGCTGCATTCATGGTGCTCCCCATTTAGCACACTGCTGCCAACTGTATACAGACTTAGGTTGGCAAAGGCTGAGCGATCGGAGACATGAACATATTCTTTCATTTATATGTAAGTCCATCAGAGGACAACTCCCAGAGTATATAACAGCAAATATTACATATAGACAGAAAAAAGCCTCTTCAAGAACAGCTATAAGCCTGGACCTCATGGTCCCAAAATGTAACTTGGAAATAGGCAGAACCTTAGTTTTCTATCTAGGGACAATGGCCTGGAATAGTATTCCACATAACTTGAGATCAATATCTGGCAAGATCAGGTGGGGTAAGATAAAAACATGGCTGGATTGTAACGCTAAGGAACCACTAAACTGCTGCCAGACTTTTTTGATATTTTTCTATTCTTGTTTTTAATGTTACTTTTTTGCGTGATTAATTTTGGTTTCTGTTGTGTACATTTTACTGTTGAATTTTTTGTAAATTGTTTACTGGACTTATTGTAAGGTTATGCCTGTAGTTCAATGGGTGGAGCAACAAAACCACTCCCCCATCAGGCCTTTAAAGGCCGCTCCTCCTGGCTAGTCCAGGATTTGCTTTTCATGGTGCCTGAGGCTTTGCTGACCGCTTCCTCGCCTGCCTTCCTTGTTCCTTGCTCCCTGCACTTCTTTTCATAGCCTCTGGCCACCTTCACTATATCTCACCTCCCTCCCTCCTCTCCATTCTCCTTTCCACCTCCCGCTCCCTCCGATGTTGTAGGCGGCCATACAGCAGCTCTCATCTCCTTCCCTCCTATCATTCTCTCCCCCATACCTGCTCCCTTGGTTGGTGCCTGCTGCCGCCGCATTCCTTTCTCCTCTGCAGGCATGCTCGGGGACTCATCTCCTCATCACCCTGTTGTATGGTGCTTCTCCACCCCTTGCTTCCCCTCCATTTGTGCTGCTTCTTGCATTTTTCACCAACTTCCACTGTACACATCGCTGGCTCTCTCCCGCTGCCTCTTCCCCATACCTCTCCTAGCTGCATCGCTTCATTTCTCACCTGGTAGCCACTACTTTGTTTCTCCAGCACTCTGGGTGTGTCATCCCCCACCATGCTTCATTCCAGACCCAGACCCTTCTTTTTGTTCTCCTCCTCATCCCTTCGCTGTGCTCTTTTAAGGGGTTTCTGCCCTACCTGCCATACTTCCTCATTCTCATGATTCCTGTACTCCTGGTTCTGCCTGCGGGACCCCTATGCACTCATTCTCCTCCTGTTCTAATATTCACTCTTGTTTCTGGCTCTGTACCTGCCTACAAGGCGCTCCTCCAGGGCATGCTTGCACTCATATTGCCCATGCCAGTTTAATCCATTTCCTTCCATCTACAGTTTCATTAATCCACTCTCTGTTTTCTTGCAACCTCTCTATGTTTTCTTGCAAAAAAGAAAAATCCTCACCCTCCCATTTCTTCTCCTCATCCTGCTTCCCTGCCTCTGGTTCATCAATTGTGTTCCACTCTGCCAGCCCGCTGTCTGCCTTCCTGGTAGCATGCTCTGTCCTGCTTTCATTGCTTTCCCCATCCCGATGACTGCCTACATTTTTCTTTTTGGGCTTCCATGTTTGGCCCGCCACCCCCCCTTCCTCACACCACTCTGGTTATCTGTTCCCTCTGTTCCATATCTCCAGCTGCCATTATACCCCTGCCTCTGCCTGGCACCTTTTGTTTTCCCATCTGCTGTGTTCCTCATGACTACCCAGCTTTGGGCTGTCCTCTGCTCTTTGGCTGTCATTTCTTTTGGGGTTTCCTGCCCTTTTGCCAGTCTGTCACTACTCCAATCATCATTTCCTGCTTATCCTGCCTGGGACTCCTTGGTGTTGGATATCTTAGTACATTCGACATCTCCGTACCTATGCTTCAGACCTCTAAGCATGGATTCCTTTCACTCTGCTCCCCATCAACCTGCTCCTGCTGCTGGTTTTACCCTTACAACAGATATTTCGTCCCTCACCCATCAGCTACCCATCAGCTGTGGGCTTTGCCTGGCCATTCTCATCTCTCCCACTCATGCATCTACCGAGCATTCCTGCCCCACAATCCAGCGCTTTCTTGACCCTAGCCTCATCTCCTTCCTTGTCCCGTGCTTTCCTTTGGGGGTGTTTCCCTATCCTGCCATCACCATACCTATTCATATCCTCCTCTTACCCTAGTCCTAAGTTCTGGATCACTCAACTTGTACATCCTTCATTCCATGTCAACCTCTATTGTTACCAAACCTCATCCTTCCTATACTGTTAATCATACCGGCCCTCAAGGCTTTCACTCCATTATCATACATCGTCCATTTCATACCTCACCTCAGCCATAAGAGCTTTTACCCCATTATCCTACATCATCCATTTCATACCTCACCTTAGCCATACTGGCCTTCAAAGCTTCACTCCATTATTGTATATCATCCATCTCATACCTCACCTTACCTGTACCAGCCTCCAAGGCTTCACTCCATTACCATACAGCATCCATTTCATGTCTCACCTTCACTGTACTGGCCTTCCAGGCTTCATTTCATCATCATACATCATCCATTTCATATTTTACCTTCACTGTTCCTGCCCTCAAGGCTTTCAATCCACCATCATTTATCATCCATTAGTTCTCGACCATCCCGTCCTTCCGCATCAACTTCTCCGCTCATCATTGGCCAACCTACTAGGCTTCCCTCCATCAGTGAACCTTGTATACTCATCACGATCCTCCACTCATCCATTCTGACTTCATAGCTCCTATCTCATTACTCCTGGTACTTTGCACCTCCCCATCTGCTGCAGGCTTTACACGGCCATTCTCTTTTCTACCTTCATACAGTTCGACCCACTCCTAAATTGGATTTTCAATGGACCCAGTTGGCATGCACTCCTGTGGTTACTAACCACATACAGCCTCCTCCTGACCCTCATCAGGGTCTCCTTTGGTCAGTCTGACTTCTCTCTAGGTCTATTTGTTCACATCGACTACTCGAGCATACCCCTCAAATGGGTCATGTGCTACCTCGACTCAACCTGCTTTCCACTCGGAGATGTGCATTTCATGTCCATTGCTCCATGGCTTGTGGCTAGCCTGTAGCCAATGGTCTCACTCTGCAGCCCTGAAGTCCCCATCTAGAGCTTGAGAAGCTCTGAGCGGGGTCCTTCTCCCTGGCCCATAGTGAGAATGTCTTCGCTGCGGGTGGACCATCGGTCATCCCTCATTTTGGCGACACCTCTGGATGTAGAATTTATGACTTCAGGCTGTGAGGGGTGGGGCTGCCATCATCAGGGACCCTTTGGCTGCCCTAGTGGGTTTGGAAGCACCCTCTATGCCATTCTCCTTCTGACTGCCTCTGGTTCATCTGGTCTGTTTTGTAGGCTTGTGTAGGCTGGCTGAGTGCCTCAGCTGTCTTTTCTCTCTTCCTTTGCTTTTGGGCATCTAGTTGCAGAGACATCACTCACAACCCTCAACAGCATTCCTGTTAGAATGACAGAGTGAGAGCTTCATCTAAATTGGAATCTTTTCCTCTTTCCTCAATATTGACTCTAAATTGCAGTAGCTGAGCTGTCACTAACCAAAACATCCTTCAGCCTGGAGGGAAGGCGACCCAGGCCTTGGATCCCCAGAGGTTTCCCCTTCAAAGGGGGGTTTTCCTCTCCTCCATGCTGATAGTCATAAACTTAAACAGGGTTAGTGCTTTTCATAGGTTCCATAGTTAGGTTCCGCTGTTGGATGGAGTCAGATGGCGGCCCTGGCTGTTCCCTCTCTCCTTAGGAAGTTCACCTTCTGCATCTTGTTAGCATTCATTTCATGCATCACTCTCATCTTTTCTCATTCCTCTCCTGTCCTTCCCAGCTATGTCTATCATCTTCATTTCTGGCCTCGATATCTTCTGACTTCCTGCCTCCTTCGATGCTCAACTCTCCTTTGAGTATTCTTTTTGGGCTTCTTCCTAAGCTACTTTTAGCCAAGGGAATCATTCTGGTGGCACCTATAGGGGTGGAGCCTTTTACTGGGGTTCCTCACTGTCGTATCCCTACAGGGTGGTATATCCCACAGATAGAGAGGTGAACAGCCACAATGTATTTAAGTCACACAAGCATACATCATACCAGTTGCGTAAGCACATTGAATTGCAAGACTATGCCTGTAGTTCAATGGATGGAGCACAAAACCACTTCCCCATCAGGCTTTTAAAGGCCGGTCCTCCTGGCTAGTCCAGGATTCATTTCTTTCATTGTCCCACCATCATCCCCTCCTCCTCCAGCGGCACATCTCTCTTCCCTGTGGGATTCTTCCTCAGCTACTTTTAGCCAAGGGAATCATTCCTGTGGCACCTATAGGGTTGGAACCCTTCACTGGGGTTCCTCGCTGTCATACCCCTACAGGGTGGTATATCCCATGGATAGAGGCGAACAGCCACAATGTATCTAAGTCACACAAGCATACATCGTACCAGTTGTGTAAGCACATTGGGCTGAGTGTTCTTACTGCATATTTTGCACTTTGAAATTGTGGGACCTCATTGTAAATGAGCCTTGGCTCAACTGAGTTTATCTTTTGTTCATATTTGATATGAATAAAAATATTTTACTACTACTACTACCTCATTGCTACTAACTCAGTTTTTGTCTCTAATTTAGGTCCTGAAGCCTGACCCTAAACAAAATTAATATTATTCCTTGCTTAAAATCATTTGTCTAAGGTCTTCTTGATTGGTGTCCCATAAAAAAACAAGTTAATTTCAGTGAATGGGAAACTGCAGGAAATATCGTGAATGGCATAACAGCAAAGTGGTCATTAAGGCGCATGCTGATTTAAAGTAGTAAATAGTGCCGTGTCTGTTTACTTGGTTTTCTGTTTGTGTGTGCTGCATTGCAGGGGTTTGTAATTCTACCAACTTTGTCCCCCTCCCCGAGGTGCACCCCCCCGAGTGAGAATATTTAATCTGCCCCCTCCTGACTTTGTCACCCTCTCCTGGTTGCGTCCCCTGCTGGAGTGAGAATATTGAATCTGACCCCCTCAACTTCTCCACCCGGAAGTACCACTATTATTTCTACTCACGCTGTTTTGAAGCTCGCTACTATTATCATTCACTGTGTTTATCCGCACTGATGTTGATTCACTCATATGTTTGTTGCTGTTTTTGTCTCGCTGTCTTGACACAAAACCTTCTTGATTTAAAATATAAGTGCATGCTATATTGAGACTATCACTGCAGTGTGTTCATTCACAGGTGGGGTGATCTAGTGGGGAGGTGGGAAGATACTGCATCCCAGGGGATTGAACCATCCTTAAACCAGGTTCACTTTAACTTTTCTATGGGTTGAGGCACCTTGCTATTTTCTAAGTAAATCCTAGATATGACCCCCCCCAAAAAAGGAGATAAAGAACCCTCAATCTTGTCATGCCCACAAGGAAGGGATGGCCACCAAAACATCTATGGTGGCCCAGTGGCATTGTAAAGCTGGAGTACCTTCAAACCTAAGGCACCCTAAGTGGCAGCAATTGCAGTGGAGAGCCCCCTTCATTAAAACCTACAGTCTCTCACTTTGTATGGTGTTAGATATTTGCAATAGGCCTTTTTATTTCACTAGGCTTTATCGGTGTTACAGTTTTTGTTGGAGCCCTATACAGACCCTTGCCAGGTCAGCCACTTTACCTTGCCTGAAGAAAGGGATGGCCACATTGGAAAAGAAGGGCTGTGCACACTCACACCACCACTGCTCTCCCTGAACTGCTTTCTCATTGGACAGTTGCTTCTGCAGGGTAGAAGGGCAGAGAGCAGAGATCAGTAGGAAGAAAAAGGAAGAACAATATATGGGGAGTGACACAGGAGATAACCTCTTTCTGTAAAAAAACATACCAGGCCCATTGGTGCTGGGCATAGTGTATCACATTGCCGTGAGGGAGACACAGGTTTATGCCTTGAATTCAACTACTATCCCTGGGTTGTAGGAATCTAGGATACTCGCGGGGGAGGATTCCTAGTTGACACACTGCTAGAGCCAAGCACCTTCTAAAACTTAACCCAGAGAAGCACTGACTTTGTGGGTGGCCACACAATGCCAGCTTTCCTCCAGCATAGGGCAGCCATAGCATGAACTGCCCTCCTACTGATTAAGTGGGAGGAGCTCATATAGAGGGTGAAACACATAAGGATGTTACACAGTTGAACTAATACATTGGTTACCATGTACAACAAGACTATTGTTCCATTGATGGATTCTGATGCCCTTATAATCCATGAGAGCAAAGGTCGAATAGTTTGTATGTCATTATGTCATTAGAATCCTGAGATGGGATTGCATGCCTTGTTGGGTTTGATAAACTATGTGTTAACTTTTATAGTATATGATTTAAGGGCTTAGATAGACACCTTCTACTCCCCCCCACCACCACCATAGTAACTAAATCTGACTTCTTTTAGTTAACGAAAACATCCTCCACCCAGCAGGTGAATACCCCCAACCTAATGTCCCAAATAACCTTTGTCAATATTTTTTGTATAAACATTTTTGTCACCCACTTACCGGAAGTGCTTGGTGGCGGTAGTACCGACCATCCCGGGCTCCATTCCCCTGCACAGAGATCATGGCAGTGCACAGACTGCATGGCAGTGGGGGCTGGAGGTTTTATTTTCTGTTTTTGTTGCTTTGTTGGGTCCCCAAAACACCACCCCTGAGGACACCGGCACAAGGACCAGAGTCCAGGCTGTAGACATGCAAGTACATGTCTCAGCAAGTGCCTAACAGCGTCCTCCCCTCCCCACACCACAAGTCCCAAGCCACCACCCATGCATCCACAGGTGGCTGAACCCAGCTCATTAACATCGTGGGCGGTGGCGCTACTGCCACGCCGATGGGCCAATGACAACCTTTGTCAATATTTTACATTTTTTACTTTACCTGTTGTTTACATTCCAGTCATACAGCATCACTGAACAATGATATGTCTCTGTGTCAAGGTCATGTCTTGAAAAAGTCCCAAGGCACACTCTTCAGGCAAATTAACTATTCCTGCATTTGGACTCTGCTTCAAAGACACTGTACAATATGTAGGGGCAGAGCTTTGGAACAGACATTTGTGGCTTTGTATGTTTCCCTGCAGAGGGTCAGCCTTTACTTTTCACAGCAGATTTGGCCTGCTAGATACAGCTGTTCTGCTAACTAAATCTGAAACCCCAAACACATTATCTTTGCTATGCCCTTTTGCCCTGAAACCAGCGGGACATGTTGATGGACTCTTATGGACAGGAATCTAGTTTAGCTTATAGCTGCAGGTGCCTGCCCTTGTAAGAACTTAACAACCAATTATATTTTCATAGGGCACATTGTAGTTTTTCTCAAAACAACAAAGTGTATTAACTCTCAAACACTTGCAGGGCTAGTCATAATACTGTGATTTCAATGACACTTCAGTAATATATGGCTAATTCCACAGCTGCATCTCCACCCTGCTGAGGACTGCTGTGGCACTGATTCAGATTCCATTAAAATCATATTCCTGAATTTCCCAGAAGTAACGTTGTTTAGCCAACACGAGACAGGAAAAAGAATTACATCCCCTTAAAAACAGATACAGTAACACAGAGTTGCCAATGGCCAAATTATAAGAGGTATGGCTGACAATACTGATGTAACCCTGCCTTCCTCTTCTGTCTAGGGGGACAATGTCCCTGAGGAAGGGTGGATACTCCATAGACATCTCTCTACAAAACATACTCTTGACCATTTAATTGTAATAAACAAATGGGTTCTTACCAGGCAGGTGCAGGCCCTTCACCCCCCCACCCGACACTGTCCAGAAGGAGATCCCCAAATTCATATAGCAGCTGAAACTCACATTTTCCTTCGGCCCTGGCCCCCGGCAGGTTCAGCTGGAACAAATCTTAAGGTATTCTAACAAACTCCTGGATGCTACTAGACTAAAGATTAATTTCGTTAGAATTAAAAAAGGCACTCAATCAAACAAAGAAACTGCTTTTCTAAAACAAATGAATTTATTCCTCTGGGCCCTCAATGATTCTAAGAGATACCAGGGGTCCCATTTGCTTGAAACTTCATAGCAACTCTGCTCCATGGGGCTAAAAAATTCTTCTTTATACAAGCAAAGGAGAAGGTATTTTCAGGGTGGAATTAGACAGGCAGATGTTATACAACTATAACAGGCAGCTACCAATTTCTTCAGAGACACAAAATGCTTTTACCAGAAGCGTGAAGCACATAAAGGAATACACTGGCACGGGTAAGTACCACCCAAACGAACTTCACTATTACTACTAAGAGCCCTCCACCCTCTTCTTAACTGGAGTGCTACTTTGTTTCCACCAGCCACTCCTTCAATGAGAAGCAGCCAGCCTTTCCCACATGTTGTTCCCTGGCTCTAACTGGCCCAAGGGACATGGATTGTGCAGCCTGCCAGTACCACAGCTGCCACCATTTCCGCTAAAACCAATCTCTGCTGCCCTTTGCATTCTGGCCCAAACACTTGGTCCACACAGCCGGAAAAACACGGCTCTTCTGCTGCCCGCATGGCCTTCCCTGACAGCATCAATCTCACTGCTACTACTATGGTGGCCTCAACCGCTAGTTGCACACAGTCTCCCACAAATTCCTCTTCCTGTGTTTGATCTGAGCAAATTGGCATGGGGAAACCCAGAGGGCCTTCTACGACCCGCCTGGGCAAATTCATCTGGCTGCCCTGAGGCCTATCCCTCCAAGCAGACCCCATATGTGTAAGAACTTCCCCCAGCCCCCTCACTTAACCCCCAGAGTTGCTCTGCCACACCAGGAATGAGAGCGGCTGCTCACACCAGCCCCCCCCCCGCAAGGGCCCTGCCACAGCCCCTGCAGCCCTGACAACTCAGGCATCTAAGCACCTTCCAGGAGCCTCCTACATGTTCTGGGGGTCTAACCTTCCTTCCTCTCTCCACCTCTTGGAGACCCAGGGCCCCTATTTGACTGTATGCAGTGGCTACCTTCTGCCACCCTTGGAAAGCCCAGCCCAGGACCCAGCACTTCACTGCTTCATAGCCATCCTTTCTAAAGGGGGGGTGAGCCCCTCTCCTACCAGAACCAATTGGTCTGATCCCTGCTGTCTGCCTCATTTTCTTTCTCCCCTTGCCTTCTGATTTCTCAACCTTTTATACCCTACCCTCAGCTGCCCCCAAGTGGCAGCCTGCAGAAACAACTCCCCAGTACCCTACCCTAACTGCCTAAACCTCAGGGAGTCAAGAGAAATACCCAGGAGGACCACAAGATTAAGGCCCTAAAGTGAGCATAAGCTCCCTCAAAACTGAGGGGGGCTTACACTGATGACTCAGGTTCCCATCTGGAGTCATGGTTGTCACACATCCAGCAATAGAGGCAGTGCTGAACTGTATCTTCATCTCATCTCCTTGAATATTATTCTCATCTCTTGCATCTCATTCTCTATCTCAGACCCCTCGTGCCTCTTGGTGGGTGGTGGACAGCTCCAGTAGTTATATGACTGATCCCTGGTCAACCAAGGAGAGGAAGATGTGTGGGCAGAAACACACAGCACCAGATAGGGAGGGAAGATTTTGCCACTGGCATAACTCATGGCATGGATTTATGATGATAGCATCATGCATCCATTCCTACACCACTGAGTGCCCATTAGAGTGGGATGGGTAAGTCTGGACCCAGGTGTATTTCTGATTGACCTGAAGGTCTTCCATATGGGTACCATGCCACAGTGGGGCATAAGTGGGACATTGTGCTAAAAAACCAAGAGGAAAAACATTGGTGGTGCTAAGGCAGGTGATGCCGCCTCACCCTCCCCACCCAGTTGAGGTGACCAGGCCTTTTGATCTCCAGTCCCCCCCCCTTCCTGTGGTTGGAAAGTTCCTGCTGGCTTAGATCTTGGCAAGTCAGCTCCGCCTGGAGGAATTTATAAGCCTCACCACTCCCTAGCTCCTGATTTGTCTTAGCATGAATACTGTAAATCCAGGACATGGAAGGTATAAGCTAGTGTAGCAGAGGACCAGTGACAACCAATCCTGATGTTAGCATGAGGTTCAAGGCTTGTGGACAGGCTGCATCTTACTCTAAGGAGGGTGTTTGTGCTATGTTTAATTCCTCTTTTACTGAGGCTCCTACTATGTTGCTGAATAAATCTGGTTTATCCTCTGCTAATCTGCATTATGATTCCCTTGCAGTGTCTCCTCTCTCAAGATCTAGGTTTTATTTTAGATTTACAAAAGCTGAGGAGGTGCTTAAATTATGCTCCTTGAGAGATGACACTGCTAAGGGGATCAACAGCTTTGATAACGTTTTACTCAAGTGCTGTGCTGACATCCTGGCTCCCCCATTAACCTTTATATTTCATTTATCACTCACCAAGCAAATTTTTACCACAGCCTGGACATATTCTTTAATTCAGTGGTGCTTATGCAACTAGATGAAATGATGCTTGTGAGGCTTGATTTACATTGTGGCTTTCTGCCTCTCTATCCATGGGATATACCACCCTGTAGGGGTACAACGCAAGAAACCCTAGAGGAGGGGCGCCCCCCATAGGTGCCGAGAGAATGATTCCATCAGCTAAAGGTAGCTTAGGAAGAAGCCCAAAAAGAATACCCAATCGGGTGTCAAGCATCGAAGAGGTGAGGATGACAAATGAATTCTGAGAAGATGATTAAGGGCGGATTTCCTAAGGAGAGAGGGGAAAGCCGGGGCCACCATCCGCCTCCATCCAACAGTGGAACCTAACTAATTAACTGAAGAAAGCACTAAGTCTAACTAATATTATGACCATTGGCATGGAGGAAAGGAAAAACACCCTTTGAGGAGGAAACCTCTGGGGATCCAAGGCCTAGGTCGCCTTCCCTCCAAGCTGACAACATTTGATTTAAGGACGTATGTCATTAAAGAGAAGGATATGAGTAGGGAAGATGATGATGGGATAGGTAAAAAAAAAACCAAAAAGAAATCACATATTGAAGAAGGAATATGAGGCAGCAGAGACCCGAGAGGGGTATGCTCGAGGAGTCAATGGGAAGGAGTAGATCCATGTAGAAGTCAGAGGACCTAGGGGTATCCAGATGCGCTCACGAGAAGACTGGGGATGATGAAGACTGATGGTGATGAGCACCACAGGAGTGCAGCGGTTTGATGAGGTAGCATAGAACCCAATGAGAGGTATGCTCGATTGATGTGAGAAAGGAGACTCAGAGGCGATTGAGCGATGTGATCAAGTAGACTCTAAGGCCAAGAAGGCATGCTTGGAGCCAGAGGGTATGCACGGGTCAAGCGATTGATGGGAGCAAAATGGACTATGAAAGATGATGGAGTAAAGCCATGATTGGAGTGAATCCTAGATGGCTGGTATGAGATAAGGCATGGTGAATGATGACTGGAGTCATGAACCTGATACATGTGGCAAGTGAGCTGCGGGTCGATGAGGTGGCATGTGAGTCATGATAGGTATTCCCAAAAGAAACATCGAGTGCAGGTCAGACGGAGCCTGCCGAGGCATGCTGATTGGTCTTGATAGAAGTGAAGCCTCGATGGCTGGTACGGGATGAGAACTGCAAGGCCAGGTAGGATTTCACTAGGAGACATATTATGGAAGTCCAGTAGAGTACATCTGAAAACTGTATAAGACCCACAAACGAAGATGTAAAGAACAGACTTAGTTAATGGAATACAGCCTCATGTCCATACCTCTAGGGTAGTAAATTAGGGAGGTGAATTTAAGCTAGGGTAAGCCGAACAGACAGAGGTTGAAAAACAAAAATTACAGTGGGGCATGAACGCTTGAAGAGAACACTATCTATAGCGAACTGAAAGGATGCCTATAGAGCTAGAAATTGGAGAGGAGGAAAGGTTTACTGTAGGGTAACACACTCCACCAGAATTGGTTGCAAACAAAATAATGAGTTTGAATTTTTTTTTTTTATATATATATATCACAGAGCTGAACAAGAGAAAATAACACAGGTGGGCACACCATGTTCATAAACTATGAAATGCAATGACAGGTACAGTAGGACAATAAGATAAGAGTACAGAGATAATACAGATGAATCACCATATGGGCAACTCTTTTTTTTTATTTATTTATTTTTTTAATTTATTTAAGTCTAGGATTACAAGTACCTTTGAGCCCAGGCTCTTTTACAAAGGTTGCATGTCAAGTGATGAACAATACAAATATGACAAAAATTTGAATAAACAATTCAGAATACGGTATACATACAATTTCAAGCAGTTGAATACATACATTTGAGGGAAGGTAGGTACAAGGACAAAAATTTGAGTAAACAATGCAGAACATGGTAAACATACAGTTTCAAGCAGTTGAATACATACAATTGAGGGAAGGAAGGGACCAGGACAGGGCAGGGTAAACAGGGATAGTTGAGGCATTGAAGGGACACAAAGAGAGGTGCAGCCGTGGGCATTGTCAAGCTCGAGAAAGTGCATTGAGGGGGAGGAAGGGATGGGGATGGGAGGAGGGAGGGAGGGGAAGGATGTGAAAGAGAGGGAGAGGTAAGTGCTAGGAGGGAGATCAGATTAGGAGGCACAATCACAGGAGCTGAAGGCAGAGAGGTGGAGGTTGGCTTTGAACGGGCCAAGTCTTTGCACAGAGGTGATGTCATTGTTGAGTCCATTAAACCAGCAGGGTGCTCAGTGAGCAAAGGACCTTTGGCCCTGCGTGGTGCGGTGCCAGAGGATATGCAGTAGTTGATTTTCAGAACCCCTGTTGAGGTGGGGGTTGCGTGCTGCATGTAGGAGAGCTTGGACTCTTAGGGGTGCAAGACTTAGCATAATTTGCTTGGCCATTAAGCAAGTATGGTACTTGATATGGTTGGAGAGTTGGAGCCACCCAGTTTGGGCATACAGTTCACACGTGTGGGTGAGACAGTGGGATCCTGTAATGAGACGGCAGGCTTTGTTTAGGGCCAAGGATAAGCACCTAAGGACTATGTCAGTATCGGAGCCATAGATAACCAGACCATAATCGATTAGTGAGACCACAGAGCTCTGTACTGCTCCATTAAGGCATCTGAGGTAAGGCACTGCCTGTGCTTGCAGAGAAGTCCAATGCGCATGTTGACTGCGTTCGCGACATTGTCGATGTGGATGCCATAACATAAGTTACTGTCAATAGTGATTCCAAGATAATTAAAGGATTAAACTTGATCGAGGACAGTACCATGGCAGTTTGCAATTGTGAGGGGTTGAAACCTATGCTTGTTGTGGGAGCCACAGAAAAACATTGACTTGGTTTTCTTATAGTTGAGGACCAGCTTTTGTCTATTAAACCATTTTTCGATGGAGGTGAAGCCCATCTGGAGCTTTTTTTGGAGTAGCTGGGGGTCATGATGTGTGGCATGGATGATGGCGTCATCCGCATAGAGCAGGATTTGTTCCAGACAGGATGGTGGAAGATTGTTCAAAAAAAGGCTGAAAAGGAGTGTCCCGAGTGGGGCCGGTAGAAATGATGAGGGACATGGAAGGGAAGGAAATGGAGGGAAAGGGGCAGCCAGAGTGCTCCTGTTGAGTGATTCCATGATCAGGGGGATCAAATGGGATAGGGAGGGAGAAGCATGCCCGGTTAGAACAAAATGCTTCCCTGGACTAACGGTGCACAGGGCCAAGCATGAGGTATATCAGCTGGTAAAGGATTGTGGAGGTTCCCCGGACATACTGGTCCACCTGGGTACCAATGACATTGAGGGAAATAGTGAGCTAGAGATACAGGCAGGGTTCAGGGAGCTTGCCAGGGTCTGTCATGATATAGGATGCACAATTTCCTTCTCAGAAATCCTGCTGGTGCCAAGAGCTGGTGGGGAACACAAGAGGAAGATTAGGGTGATAAACTAGTGGCTCAGGGAGTAGTGTGGGGCCAGAGGGTATGGGTTGATGGGGGATTGGGGGGAGACCTGGGAGGATAAGGGGCTGTCTGCTAGAGATATGCTCCATCTCAATTTGGAGGGGAAGGAAATCCTTAAGTTGAAAATAGAGGGGTTCATTGGTGAAAGGTGGGGTTTAAACTTGTGAAGGGGGGAGGGATGGGAGAAAAGGCTGTCAAGGGGGGTCCGATAAAGGAGGGACTCTGTCTCCACCTGCCTGGGGAGCTGGAGAAATGCAGGAAAAGGTCAGTTGGTAAGGTGCAGACCAGGGAAAGACAGAATCCCCACGGGAACATGAGCAGGTGAAATGGAAGTATAGGGAAAGGGTGGAAGGTAGTCCTGCTAGATGCCAGGAGCTTGGTCAATAAAAAGCCTGAGCTCCAGGCGATGCTAACTGATGGAGAGGTGGATGTGGCAGTGGTCACTGAGACCTGGGCCATCGCAGGGCATGACTGGGACCTGAACCTGGAGGGTTACACCATGTTCAGGAAGGAGAGGGGGGAGGGAAGGGGAGGAGGGGTAGCAATAATAGTCAAAAACTGCATTGCCATAGGAGGAGTGGAGGAGGCGGAGGCAACTGTGGAGGCGATTTGGGTCACCTTGATAACAAGAGGGACAAGAGAGTAAAAATAGGAGTGGTGTATAGACCCCCCACACTGGCGGAGGAGCTGGAAGAGAGTCTGGTGGCAGATGTTGGGAGACACTGCAGGTTGGGAAGGGGAAGGTTGGTGGTGTTGGGGGACTTAAACATGCCAGGAACAGACTGGGGGACTATGACATCCTTGGTGGCCAGGGAACAGAGGTTGTAGGATGTCTTTCAGGACGCATTCCTAACTCAGCAGGTGGGGGAACCAACCAAGGAGGAGTGGATACTGGATGTGGTCCTGGCAGACAGTGACCAGATTGGGGGCCTGGAGGTAAGGGGCCTGTTGGCGGGGAGTGACCATGCCACGGTCTGGTTCTGCCTGAACCTAGGAGGGGTAGAAGGCTGCACAAAGACGGAGGTAACTGACTTCAGGGGGGCGGATTTCAAAGAAATGGGAAGGATCCTTAAGGAGCACTTGGATGGGATTGGGCCAGAAGACATGGACACTGACAGTAGGTGGGAAATCGTCAAGAGGGGGGTGCAGGATGCTACCAGCACCTGTGCAAGAGTAAGACGAAAATGCTGTAGGGCCTGAAAACCCTACTGGTGGACCAGGGAGGTTCAGGAGGTGGTGAGGGGAAAGAAGGTGGCCTATAGGCATTTCAAGTGCTCAAGGAGTGAAAGGGACCGAGGGGAGTACGAGCTGATGGCCAGAAGGGCCACTAGGGCGGTGAGGGTGGCTAAGGCAAGAGCAGAACCTGGCCAGGGAAATTAGGAGCGGGAACAAGGGGTTCTTTAGATACATTGGAGAAAAATGAAGGGTGATGGGGCAGATTAGCAGGATTAAAACAGGGGAGGGATGGGCACAAGACCAGGGGGAGCAGGCTGAGGTACTAAATGAGTGCTTTGCCTCAGTTTTCACCAAGGAAAATGGGGGACGCTGCATCATACATAGGAGGAGATGGTGAAACTGAGGGGGGGGGCCTTACCAATAGGAGGGTCTGGGGAGGGGGGCATCACTGGCAGGTGAGGGGAAGGCAAAGCAGGGGGACGAGGTAGCAGAGGTGGAAATCATGGCAGAGAGAGTGAGGGAAGCCCTCAGGTTCCTTAAGATGGAGAAAGCACCAGGGCCGGATAAATTACATCCCAGAGTGCTGAAGGAACTGGCGGATGTCCTGGCAAAACCCCTGGCAGAGCTCTTCAGCATCTCTCTGAGGACAAGGTGGGTGCCCCAGGACTGGAAGGTGGTGCATATAGTGCCTATCCACAAGGGGGATCAAGGGAAGTGGCAGGGAACTACAGACCCATCAGCCTGACATCGGAGGTGGGCAAGGTGATGGAGGGCATTGTCAAGGAGAGACTGGGGGGACCTGGAAAAGCTGGGGTGCCTGGACGATAGACAGCATGGATTCGTCCTGGGGAAATCGTGTCAGACAAACCTTGTGGAGTTCTATGACTGGGTGATGAGTGCCTTGGACCTGGGTAGACCAGTGGATGTCCTCTTTCTTGACTTCAGCAAGGCGTTTGACTCTGTTCCTCACGAAGGCCTGCTGGATAATCTGGGAGAAATGGGGGTGGGGAACCAGATGATCAGACAGATAGGCAATTGGCTCCAGAACTGGACCCAGAGGGTCGTGGTTGGTGGGATAGTCTCATCCTCAAGAAGGATCATTAGTGGAGTCCCTCAGGGATCGGTCCTTGGGCCCCTCCTGTTCAAAGCCTACATCTCTGACATAAGGAAGGGTATCAGGAGTGAGATGAGTCTCTTTGCAGATGACTCAAAACTGGGAGCAGTGGTGGATGAGGAGGAGGGGAAGGTGGCCCTACAGGGGGACCTGGAGGCTCTGGAAAGGTGGTCTAGAAAGCGGAACCTGAGGTTCAATGCAGGGAAATGCAAGGTACTGCACCTGGGAGCCAGAAACCCAGGTCACATGTACACCCTTGGGGATGCTACAAGCCATGATGGTAGAGAGGAACCCGGGGGTGGTGGTGAATGTCAAGATGAACAACTCAGAGACTTGTAGGAAGGCAGTGGCAAAGGCCAACAGGATGCTTGGATGCATTGCTAGGGGGCTAACCTCCAGAAGGAGGGAAGTGATACTCTCACTGTATAACTGCTTGGTGAGGCCACACCTTGAGTACTGCATGCAGTTTTGGAGGCCACATTTAAGAGGGATATTGAACTCCTGGAGAGGGTCCAGAGGAGGGCAACCAAAATGATTTGGGGCTTGGGGGAAAGGACCTATGGGGAGAGGCTTGAAGAGCTAAATATGCACACACTGGAAGAGAGAAGGGACTGGGGACATGATAGAGGTCTTCAGGTACATGAAGGGGATAAATATGGGAAGAGCAGTCTGGGTGCTCAGAAGGAAGGGGGGGCAACTAGAGGGCATGGGTGGAAGCTGGAGGGGGGGAATCAGGGGAGAAAGGAGGAGGTGCTACTTCACTGAGAGGGTGGTGGAGCCATGGAATGCGCGGCCCAGGAGACTGGTGGAGGCAGAAATGGTGGTGGGGTTCAAGAGGGGGTTGGATAGGTACATGGGAAAGGTTCTGCAAGCAAAAACCAGTGCAGCGAGAATATCTGGGACTGGGAAGGGAGAAGCCAGAGAGGGCGAGGGGGGCAGCAAGGCCAGCTTCGAGGGTGGTGGCTGACCAAACGAGCATACATGAAAGACCATTAGGCGTATTCTGCTGGCATTTTAGTGTGTTAATATGAGAATGGATCCCTGAGGGACTCCTGAGTGGACGGGTCTAGCATCGGCGAGGATATGGGCAATTTTCACTCTTTGGGAGCGGTTATCCAGGTAGCTCTTAAACCAAGTTGTAGCCTCTGGGGAGAGCCCAGCATTTTGAAGCTCTGTGATGAGTAATCAGTGATGGACAGTATCAAAAGCCTTAGTTAGGTCTATGAAGACCAACCCAGTTAGTTGATTATTGTCCAGGGAGTTGTGGATTGTTCCTGTGAATTCTAGGAGGGCAGCTGTAGTGCTGTGACCTTTTCTGAAACCGTGCTGCTGCTTACATAGGGTGTTGTGCTTTGCCAAGTATTCAGTCAGCTGGTCAGAAACTAATGTTCAATGGCCTGGGGGGGTGTTGGATATAGGCCTAAAGTTCCCATGAAGGGCCTTGTCCCCACTTTTGTGGACTGGTGTTACTGGTGGTGGATTTCCATCTGTCGGGGAACTGGCCGAGGGTGAGGGAGAGGTTGAAAATCTGAGTAAGTAGAGATAGCTCTTCGTCAAGAGTAAGAGTAACTCAGTTGCCAAAAACTAATGAAACAAATAAATAAGACGAAACAAATTGAAAAACTGATGACTGCATTGTAAACAGGGCGCAAACTTGCTCCCGAACCATCCCTGGAAACAACACTTGGTGGAAAACATATGATAACATCACCTAGACAACTCAGGGCTGCCAGAGAGCCAGAGAAACCAGACCCCGAACCAGAGAACATTACGGCCCAGTAGAAAACATTGAAAGCAGAATCTGCCCACTGTCTATGTACCGCGCACAGAGAACAGAGACTGGAACAGAACTGAACAGGAACACGAAGAAGTTTGATTGTGGCAGGTAAGTTCCTACTCACAGAAGTGCTGGCAAATGAGGCAGTGGCGCCGCTAAGGAGATCGAGGGACACGGAAGCCACGGACGGAGGAAACAGAAAAAGACTAGTGCCAAGAGAGGCCACTGATCCAGTGCAGCAAGAGGGGGAAGATGCACAGGGCTGAGCCGGGACGAACCAGGACAGGGAGGAAAGGCACAGAGGAAGAGGAGTGGAGAGAAAGAAGAGAGGTGGGAATGGAAGACCAAAGTGAATGCGAGGTGAAAAGAACAAATTAGGCAGGGAGACAGAGGAACTAACAGGGAAGAGGAGGCAGGTGGCAGAGCTGGCGACCAGAGGCACCACAAAAGAGCAGCAACATGAAAACGAAATAGTAGTAAGAGGGATATGAACGAGGGAGAGGTGGCGCCTCCAGCCGCAACAAGAAATGAATCCTAGGAAGGCCCAGGATGAGTGACCTTATAAGCCTGATGGGGGATTGACGTAGTTGCTCTGCCCATTGAACCTCGGGCTTAAATCCCTCCCATTATCCCTCTTCATGAGGGGGGACAAAATTTTGGTAGACAATTTTCTCCCAATTTCCTTGTTTCCCATAGCTTCCAATTTTTTGGAAAAAGTTGTCCTATTTCAGATAAATGATTATTTAGCAAATTATAAGATCCTTTCCAGTTTTCAATCAGGTTTCAGGCCCAGATTTTCTACCAAACAACACCAACTGACTTTCATGACACCTTTTCAAGGGCTCTGGACAAGGGGTATCTTGTAGGATCTGTGTTTATCAATCTCTCGAAAACTTTTGACATGATCAGTCACTCTTTACTTTTAACTTGACTGTCTTCCTGTGGCTTTTCCTCAAATGTCACCAATTGGTTTTCACCTTATTTACACAGCAGAATGCAATCTGCTTCTTGGAGTACTAGGTAATAACAGCACCAGCAGAACAGCATGGACCACAACACTGCGGAAAACACAGCAAGTGGTAAAACAGCCATACATGACAGTGCAAGGTAAGAACAGTGACAACAATGGGAAAAAAATCACAGCAATCACCCACCTACCTCGCTCTGCCATACCTTGCTACATACAATGCAGGGGGCTTCACTGCCCTGCACTCCCCCTCATATGTAATATATATATATATATATATATATAAACATACTCCAAGTCATACATAGCAGGGGGAGAGCGACAGCAGTGGATCGTGGCACTCTAATGACCCGTGCTGTCATGGGTCAGCTGCTGTTTCCCCACACCCTGTTATTGCAGTGCTGTTTTTGCTGTGCTATTTTTCTGGCACTGTATTCTCCTGATTCTGTTTCTCAGAATGGTTTTCTTTCATCCTCTCCTCCTGTTTCCTCTGGGGTTCCACAGGGGTCTATACTTGGTCCTATTCTGTTTAATCATTTTGTTGATCCACTACCCTCTGTCATAGATTCCTGTTCTGTTAGACCTTATGCTGACAACACGGTGCTTTTCTTTGCCTATAAATCTCCTCCTTCTCTTGCCACAACTCTTCAAGGTGACTTTGATGGTGATGGTTCTTGGACAACTTATTACTTCTAAAAAGAAGACTCAAGCAGTGCTGTTTGGGTACCAGTATTCATTGTCTTCATTGGGTTCTTCTTTTTCAATCTTTTTGAAAAATCATTCTTTGGAACTTGTTAATGAATTTTAAATACCTTGGGCAGGATTCACAAAGGACTTGCGCTCGGTGAATCTTGGATGCCCCAATGCAAATGAGATACACCAAGTGCCAACTGTGGTATTCACAGAAGATGCACCGGGGAATGCCCTGGTGCATCCTCACTGTGTATACCATAGTTGCGCCCAGCCTGGATGCACAGGCACAACCCCCTGGTTGGGCTGGAAATACAATGGAGCAGTGTATCACATGACACTCTGCACCTAAAGTTGCTATTCAGTGCCAGCAACATGCAAATGGGGCCATTAGACATGCACAGCGCAATGGGGCCATTTGCATGTCATTATAGCCCCATCTGCATTCACCGTGTAGGGATGCACCCAGTCAAATGTGCCAGGTGCCCTGCTATGGCTGTGGTCCAGACTTAGAGCCCCATCTCATCCAGAAGAACCCCCCACCCTCCCCAGGCGACCACATTCCGTGCACACCTGGACGTATCCCTGGTGGTCCAGTATGCCCCCTTCCCCACCCCACATCTCCATTATAATGCGTTCCTGCTGATACCATGGTAATAACAGAGCCCCCATCCTGCCTGCATCTCTGTTACAATGCTCCTCTCGCGATGATAATGGTAAGAACAGAACCTCACCCTGAGCCGAACACACCAGCCGCACTCCATAAGTCTCTCTCGGTAGCTCAGCAGACAACCCCACTCGCACTCCCTACCCACCCTCTCCCCCATCCCAGCATATTTCCACTGTTGGCGAACAGCTCAACCCACCTTCATACCACAACAGCTGTCTGCCAACAGAGCTGTCCTGCGAATGACAGCTACTGTACATCCTGTAGCCCATTAGTAGACCCTGTTGACCAAGGGCTTGCAGTGTGTACTGTACACTGTCATTCACAACTTTGTGAATGACAGTGTACAGTACTCACTGCAAGCCCCTTGGTCAACAGGGTCCACCAATGGGCTGCAGGATGTACAGTAGCTGTCATTCACAGACAGCTGTGTTGGTGGGCAGCCGTGGTGGTATGAGGGTGGGTTGAGCTGCCCACCGATGGTGGGAATATGCTGGGATGGGGGAGTGAGGTGGGAAGCGGCATGGTAACAGAGATGCAGGCGGTGAGGGGGGGTTCTGTTGTTTCCACATTATCACCACAGGGAGCGGCATTGTAATGGAGATGTAGGTGGGGAAGGGGGTTCTGTTCTTACCACATTATCACCACAGGGAATGGCATTGTAACAGAGATGCGTGCGGGGAGGGGGGATTCTGTTATTACCACATTATCGCCGCACAGAGCAGCATTGTAACGGAGATGCAGATGGGTTCTGTTATTACCACAGGATTGCTGCAAGGAGTGGCATTATAATGCAGATGCGGGTGGGGAGGAGGGCACACTGGACTGCCAGGGTGAGCAGGCTGCCATGCTGCTGTCTGCAGTATGGCAGCCTGCCTGTGGGTGGCATGCAACTCAGTTCACTTGTTGTAGACTTATCTGTTGGGCGATTCCAGACTTGCCCCGAGTTGCCTCTGTCGTAAGCAGTGAATGGGGCTGCACACCATATGCATGGGCACACCCTTCACAGCCTCCAGATGCACCGATATCATTATGGGTGGCATGCGGTGTATTCAGATGCTACATCTGGGATGTGCCAGCATCGGCCCCTATCAGAATCGCACCAGTGCACAAGTCGGAGATGCACCAGCACATTTCAGATGTGCTGGGCTCATCCCTTTTGAGAATCCTGCCCCTTGACCTTATTTTTGATGTTCCTTTTACCTTTAAGCTACATATTGATAAAACTGTTTCCAAAATTCATCAGTGCCTGGGATGCTTAAAGCATGCCAGACATTGCTTGTCAACCCAGGATCGCAATCATATTACTGGGCAAGTAATTCTTCCCATTCTCAACTATGGTGATACTATTTATCACCATGCTCTTGAGCCACATCTTCTTTCCTTAAACTCTCTTTATTTTCAGTTGCTGTACTTCGTTTTATATTAAAATCAAAGTGGGCTGAGCATCATTTCTCTTTACTACATCAGCTAAATTGGTTCTCTCCTTCCTCCAGGTGCAGTCTTCACTGGTTCTCCCTCATCTATAAATCAGACAATAAGCAGAGTACTATTTATTTGTCCAAAAGACTAATAATTCTTTTCAATAAATATTGCTTAAGAGTTGTGCCATAGCATGGCTTTCCACTACCCAAATTTCATACACATTTTGGCAAAGAATGTTTCTCTTATTTTCTTGGAACAATTTGTCCCCTCAGCTATGGAATTTGCCTACTTTTGCCACTTTTAAGCATGGCTTAAAAAATGTTGCTCCAGGAACAATCTGTTTATAATTGTTTTCTTTTTTAGTTGATCTGGGTATGCTTGCTGAGGTTTCTTTATTGTTTGTTGTAATTTTCTTAAATCTGATTTGGGATGTTCTGTAAATGAAACTTGCTTTTCATGGGGCCTATCGTGTATTATTCCAGCTTTTAATTAACAATAAAAATAAAAAGTGACCCGGATCCAGCAAGTGAGGAAGAAAGCAAATAACAAGTAGAACATGCAGTGTTTACAGCTGCATGGGTGGAGCCTTGCAGATGACTTGCTAACTGTAGGAGAGAGAAAGGGGACTGTGGAAGCACATGACTGGATTCATATCAGTCGTGCTTCCACAGTGCTGTGGCACAATTCCACTAATGTGCCATCAGTGCGCCCCTCCTCTCCACAGCCACACAACCCCTGCAGCCCTCCCCTTCATGGTGGCACTATTCTTTTTTGCCCGTCACTTCCACAGTTGTATGCAGAAGAAAAACAGCCTGCTGCACCCAAGATGGCCACTGCAACCTTCATGTGCATGCGTGTAAATCATGCACTTGCACCTCTGTCAGAGCGGCCATCTTGGGCATGGCAGGCTACTTCTCGAGCATGTGCAGTGATTATCGGTCACTGTGCAAACATGACACTCGCACCACAATGGCACCAGCTGCAGCGGGAGTTCCAAGTACACTTTCACTCAACCTCACTGCTCTGCAGCAGCTGTAGTGGCTCTGACCAGAATTTGTTTTACCTGCAGCTCAAAGAACATAACATTTTAACCACACAAAGCACAAGGTTAATTGCTAAGATATTTAATTATACTGTGTTTTGCAGGTAAGATATTTAATTACTTTCGGGGTCAGATTGACAGTCAGTGCAAAATGATATCCCCTAATTAATGTGTTTCTTCATTTAAAATGTTTGCACCTGATGCAACGAAGGAGAATAAACAATGTAAATACATTGAAATAAAAACAATAAATAAGTGTATGCCCACTGACCAATCCTGTTCAAGGATTTCCCTACCCCATATATGATATACAGCTGTGCTCTTGTGACAGCTATTCTGATGTACATGTCTCCCTACAATGTTTGCACCCTTCTTCCACCTCCCACTGTTCACACAAAGAGTAATCCGAACAAACCCTCCCCCCAAGAATAAACTTATAATCATTTTTAAACCTACTTTCATGCTAAGCCTTTTATGTTTAAGTCACCGTGCTTCTAATGAAAGCAAGGACCAAACAGCTAATGTTCCCACAGTGCGTGACACATAACACTGCTGTTTGTACCACTATTGTAGGCACAGAGTTATAACGCCGAACACAAAAACAGCTCAGCAATAAATGCCACAGACAAAACAGTGTGCACCAAAATAAGGCTGGGCAAAACACCAGCCTTACAAAAACAGCAAACTCATTAAACACAATGGGACCTCTTTGTTTTTGTGGGGGGGTCTGCCCTCACATCCCCAACATGGGGGTCTTCACCACCCACACCCCTCAGACAAAAAATTATAAATTTTGAGGGGGTGTGGACTTCGGGGCTGTGATGAAACTTGAAATGGGGAAAAAAACCTTTGCCACACATAAAAAAAAAATAGCAACACCAGGAGACCTGGTGGAAACCGAACCATGGTCACAGGTCTCCAACCCTGCCGTGTGCTGGTGCCTTAACCACTCCACCATGGGAGCAATTTGGCCAGGCACCTTACATGTGGCAACTTGATGCCTCCCAAGCTCAAGCGTTCAGTGACAGGGGTAGCAGTAATTCCCTGCCACTATTATCCCCCTGTCACTGTAAATGTTTCCATGCTTTACACAGCGCGATTATTGTCGTGCTGTTGTTGTAGTGCTATATTGACCCGGTACCCTATTGTATTCTAACAGAAGGGGGAACATGATTAAATTATAACATAAATAAAAGCTTCTTTGAAAATGTATTCTGTATTTATCTTTTTTTTTGTTGAAGTCCACTGATTTATAATATGTTTATGGTACAGGTAGTAGATGACTCTTACTGTACAGCATATGAATGTTATCTCACACTGTTTGAGCTAACAGAACCACTCAGCTTTCCTTTGCAATCCTCTTATCCAAACAGCACAAGAGATACCATTTTTATACAGTAAGAGATGTACACAACTAGTACCATATTCTTTGCAAAAAAATGCATTAATGCACCAGATAGGGTTCAAGTTAACACCACAAAATTAGGGGAATGTGGCATTAGAATTTCCAACCCTAACTCCCCAACCCCACCTCCTAAGCAGCAAAAGGAAAAAACATTATGATTTGGAGTCTCCAGAATCTTTGCAAATCACTGGTGGGGTCTTCCTTGGGGCTGTCAACCCTAAAGCTCCCCCTAACCTCAGCATATAGCCTCCTCTCTGAAGCACAAGGTACAGCTCCAAGCCAGTGCCTCATAGTGATACACTCTTCAAAGGTAGAGAAGTATGTCTCACCACATGTTGCCAACAGACTCTGCTGTAGCTTTCTTTACACAGGGCCCTGTGGTCCCCGTGTGACACGTAGATATCACATCTGATCTTGTTTGCTCAGGGGAAGGGGTTGGCATTAAGGTTGACCACCCAAAGGAAGACCCCACCAGTGATTCACCAAGACTCCAGAGACCCAAACCCATGATTTTGTTTTCATTTTGTTGCTTGATGAGTCTGGGTGGACAGCAAGAGTTGGAAACCCTGATACCACTTTTCCCTACTTTTCCGCCATTAACTTGAACCCTAACTGGTGCATTAATGCATTTTTTTGCAAAGAATTTCCTTTCTTTCTGAGATTGTGTCCTCATTCACACAGGTCTCTTCAGGACCTGCGTGAACATATGCAGATGTGCAGGACCCTCTGGGTTCGGTACCAAGGAAGACTCCATTCACATATGGAAGTACAGGGCCCTATGGACCCTGGAATTCCATGCAGCAACATATGTCAAGCATTTATGGGGATGTCTGGTGGCCTGTGGAAGCCCAGAGCCTTGTGATTCCTGCTCTTCCATGTGGCTGCAGACATAGATGCCCAGGGCAAAGAATCCATCTCTCAGCCAAACCACATGGCCCTCTCACACCCAAGGGTGCAGATGTGCAGGGCCCAATGCCAAAAGAAGAATTCTCATCACTATGTGGTACTTGGGCCTGTACAGGCAACCTTGCAGCTATCCTTTCTAGGCTGGAGGGTGGTGTCACATGACAGTGCCATCCTCCTAGCCTTGGCCCACCCAGCTGGGTCACCAAGCTTGCCCTCAAACTCAGCTCACTGGCATGGGATCACAAAGCACTACCTGCTGAGTTAAGCACTGGTGCTACGCACAACATTTCTAATGATTGTTTTTTTTTTTTTTTCATTTCAACCCATTTTCAAGATAGTAATTTTATGGCTCCCCCTTAGAAACATGACATGTGGCATTTATAGAATACTGGCCAAAATGTTATTCTGCACCAGATCTGTGAAACAGGTCTTGTCCAGGATTTGAAAAATGACACTTGTTTCATTTATGACTCTGAGGTGGTGTGAAAAAAATAGCTATGTTGAAAGTTTGGAGTCAAAAAATTTAAAATTAGTGAAGTTACAAGTGAACATTGAAATAGTTCAATGTTCACTCATAACTTGACCATTTTACCATATTTTTACACCAAATTTACAACATAGTCTTCTTATGTCCCCAACCCATGAATTCAGTAGATGAACATTTTCGAATTCCACCCAAAATATGATTTTGGGGAGCGACTACGAAATCACCTTACAAGACAGATTTGAACATTTTCACCTGTCTTGTTCATGAGGTGGGGTCCCAAAAAGGCCATGCTGAAAGTTTGATGGAAAAAATGTTAAAAATTGGTGACGTCATTTTAATGTATCTATACATCAAATTTTCAACACAGCCTTATTATGACCCCACCTCGTGAACCCAGCAGGTGAAAATGTTCAAATCCTGCCCGAAAGGTGATTTTACGCTGCTACCACAAAATCACCTTTCGGGCCCGATTTCAAAAATTCCACTTCTCTTGTTCATGAGGTGGGCTTCCAAAAACATCAAGATGAAATTTTGGTGTAAAAATACTAAAAAAATTAGAAAATTATGAGTTAATGTACAAATCCCATCAAAATACATTAAACCTGACTTACCTTACTTTCTCATATTGCAGTCGCCAGTTCCAGCAGCAAAACATCTTTTTGATCAGAGAGTAGACCTATGATGCAGAACAGTTGTAGGTTAGTGAGGCTGTGTGTTGGGTATGGGGTGGTGGGTGCTGAGTGGAGGGTCAGGGTGGGATGGTGGGGTGTGGAGGGTCAGATCGGTGATGGACCATTTTCTTCTTTACAGGGAAAAAATTAAACAAAGACAACAAGAGACTGTTTTCTTTTTTGCAGGATTTTACATGACTGGATCCAACACTGAGAACTGGGCACTCCAGTGTCAACTTATACGGTATGGCGGTACTGGGGTAGGGCACTCTGGTGTTGTAAAACTATGCATGGGGCAGCATGCGATCTGGAGGGGAGGGGGTTGGGTACCAAGGGTGGGCACTCCAGTCTGCTTCATTACAATTATTAGTAGAGCAGGGAACAACAAAAGAGGGATGGCTTAGCCGTGAGGGATGACAGAATAAAAAATAAGAATAAACAATAAATAATAAGAGTAATGCTTCTCTAAGGCATGAGAAAGGATGCCAACTGGTCTAGTACCTGGAAAAGTATGGAATACAGTGTCCACAACAGCACGGGTTCTGAAGGGAGCACAGCACCTCCACTGCCCTCTTGGAGTACTCTGGTTTTCTGCATGGGGCCCTTGACAGTAGTCAAATAGCTGGTGCAATTTATATTGACTTAACTAAGGCTTTTGACACTGTCAACTCTAAGACACTTCTCTCCAAACTCTGCTCCTTCAGACTCTCCACAAAAGTTGTTGGATGGTTTCATAGCTACCTTTACAATAGATCCCAATGTGTAAAAACAGATGACGCAGTCTCCAACAGTCATCCAGTTCTCCTGGGCGTTCCTCAAGGGTCAATTATTGGCCTTCTTTTATTTAGCCTTTTTATTAACAAACTACCCTGAGCCTGCAAAGAGCAAATTCTTTACGTTGATGATGCTGTCATCT
Organism: Neoceratodus forsteri; assembly: GCA_016271365.2. NCBI lineage: Eukaryota > Metazoa > Chordata > Ceratodontiformes > Ceratodontidae > Neoceratodus > Neoceratodus forsteri. The sequence continues at coordinate 871,451,493 of CM028130.1, forward strand.
TCTCCAAAAGCCCAGACCCACTCCAACTTCAGTCGAACCTTCAAACTAACTTCACTGCTGCAGAAGCTTGGTTTTCTAAATTCAAGCTTCTAAAGAACTACAAAAAAAATAAAGTTATGCTGTTTGCAAACCCTCATAATAAGCATAAGAGCTTTGAAATGACAATCCTGAATAGCCTATGCACCCCCATTGAGCAAGTACAAACCTTCAAATATCTAGGCATCACTCTGGACAGCACTCTAGCTGTTGCTCAGCATACAGATCAAATTGTTAAGGTTGTCAATCCTAGAACTTGTCTACTATACAGGCACCATCATTGCCTGACCCAAGAAGCATTGTCACTCACCATAAAAAGCTCCATTCTGTCCATCATTGACTACTGGTTAGTAGTCTATGGGGCAGCCACTGACACCACCCTTAAAAGGATTAGTACTGCCATTAATAAATCCTGCAGGCTTCTTCTTGGTTCCAATGAACTAATACACACGCATGCCCTTTATGCACAGTCCAATTAGCTTGCTCTACAAATAGAATATGGTATCAAGTGTCTTCTAGGGGAAAAAAAAACACCTTAGCCTAACTCCGCCTGCCATCCAGAACCTCTTCTCCACTGCCCCAATGCCCACTACACAAGAAGCACCACCAGACAATTACTCCATGTCCCATTTTTCCATACCTCACAAGCACAAAGATCATTTGCTTATTGGGCCCCTCTATGGCTTAACAAACTCTCCCCCCCCAAATATAATCAGTGAACCCAAGCTTGGCCCATTTAAGAGACAACTCCACCAGCACCTCACCTGTCTTAGCATTTATGATTGCTAGCCCCTGATTCCTGTCCTTGATCCCCTGCCCGTTATGCCCTCTGCATTTATTCCCCCTGCCCCTTCCCCTAACCCCTCTCTCATGGAACCTGACAAAGAAGTATTTATCCTGCTTAACTCTTGATCTTGACAAAGAAACATATATTTCTGCTTAAATATCTCATTTGTTGTTACATTGCAATCTAATTGTATGTTATCCTTGTGTTCTCTGTTCGGACACTGGTGCCCTTAACACTGCACTTTTACTGTTCCCAGTGTTCCAATCTTGCATTGTATGTTATGTGTATTTTGTTCATTTGACGTGGAACCTTTGTAAATCAGCTTCTAGCTCAAAGGTGTATTTCCAAGATTTAAATAAATAAGTAAGATAAATAAAATTAAGGCTCACTGCTTCTACTCAAGCCAGCAGCACAACTACAGGTGTGGCTACACAAACCAAGAAAGTATGCTGTTCTCACACAGAGAATGCAGGTGAACAGCTCCTCTAGCTAAGCTGGGCACCCTGGATTTTGGAGTGCCCGGAAAAGGTATTGTGGTAATGTTTCTGAAAAACAAACACACTTCTACTCTGAAAGTTTCAAGAAAACATTTTGTTCCATCTAGGGTGTAGGTAAGAGCAAAAAAAGTGTGTTAAGTATAAGAAAAAAATTTGCCTTTAATGTAAATATGACACAAGTGGATCTTGGAAACCACACAAGCTTTCATCATAAAACTTTTGACATATTTAAACCTTGCCTCCTAGACAATGCATGTAAAATTTAGAGCAATTTCATTGAATGCTGCCAAAGGTATTAAGGTGCAAAGTTAGGAGTTTAACATAGAAACTGTCAGTCCTAACTATAGTGGCGCTACTGCACCAGTTTAATATATGGGGGGGGCTTGATGGGATAAAAAAAACAAAATGTAGTAATAGAAATACAAATCAGTGATGACCCAGCTTCAGAAGCAATCCCAGGATGTTTGGAGCCAGCTGGGGTACAGAATACAGCATCCCAGAGGGCACTCCTCTTCTCTGGGGAGAGAGGATTGCTGCCTCTGCTGCAATGCTGCCACTTAGGTGAGCACGGGTGGCAGCACAATGGAGGTAGGCATGGTAGGGGGTGGTTGTCAGCTGGCTTGCATACCCCATGCCTTGGTGTGTGTGTGAGTACACTCAAGTCCTCACATGTCAACAAGCACTTGGGGCAAATCTAGAAAAAAAGATCAACCCTGGTACCTAAGGAGATGGGACCCTGATCTACCTAGGCCTTTGTGTGTCCATCACACCTGCTACCTGCCAAGACTGGAATTTCAGGAGAACATCCCCCTGCCCTAACCTTGCTGAGGGGTGCAAAACTGTGGTTCTGTGGAAGGGTGGGTGGTGGCATCATAGATCCAAGACAGTCAGGCTGTACTATGGGCTCCCTGAGACAGCAGGAGCCAGTGACCAGAAGGGGAATATATTAAAAAAATGACAAAAAAAATGCAAATTATTGCAGCATTGTCTTAATACTGTACATAAAATATGTACATTACAGCAACAAATACAAGCTACAGTAAAATATTTACCATAGGAAATACAAAGGCAATGTACAGAGAATCAATATGTTGCAGTATGTGGAAACAGTGCACCTATGGTGCATGGACATAAGAGTGGCTATATTGTGCAAGAGCTGAACACCATTGAATATAATCAGAAGCAGTAACCTGGGGAGGCTATAAGTATATGGGGTGGTGGAGGATGAATATGTATACAATAAGACATGCCAGGATGTGTGATTATAGGGGAACAATTGCATGCTCAGGGGTGTTGTTAGGCATGAGGCATTTGTGCCACAGTCAAAGTGCAATTATTCACCATAATTATAGACCCTTGAAGTGCCTCATAACACTTCTAACATGCTTGCTACCTAAAAATGTAAAAACAAAAAGTAGTTTATGATTTTAGGCTGAAAAATACTGTTTCAACGTGTTTTACTATGGAGAATAAAAAAAAAAGTTCTTTGCAAGACAGTGGTTTTAGAGCCGGCAGTTTCAGAGCAGCATGAGACAGAACAACATGAGAGAATGAAGCAAGTACCTCATGCCTAAAGAGTTCTTTGTGGTTTTGACTTGGAAAATACAGTTACAACACCAGCTTTGCACCACTTGTTCTCCTCCCAACACACCAGGAGAGATGCAGATTCTTCACTCTACCTACAGCATATGGTAGTGTGCTGCCGGCAAGGCTGTCCGAGCTGTGATCATGCTCAACGGCAGCTCAGAAGCTCAGACATCATCCCTGTAGTATGAGATGCACCTTGATATTGCAGTTGAACTGTTGCATAGGCTAAAGAAGTACAGGAGTGTAAATATGGCCTCATAATTATACTCCTGTACTGATCTCTCAGCCAATCAAATGGCTTACATTTTTCTCACCATGTTATAAGAACACCAGTGTGTAGCTGTGTTCTTAAATGTTTCCGACATTTGATCCCAACGAATTTTTATCAGCTTGTTTTGAGAGTTAAACTTGTTACTTACATAATAAAAAGGACCCGTTTTGCCATCATTAACTTGCAGTTTCTAATCCGTTTCCTTCAGAGTTTGAAGGGAGCCTCTTGAACTACGGTGTGATGATAGATCAGAAAGGACAGGGGGTCAAGTTGAAGTTGGCCTACAGGTGTCTGATGTTTCCTTCATCTAATATTTAAGCCCCTGTAAGGTCGCTAAAGTTCTCCCTGGGAATAAAATCCCCCACAAATACCCTGCTGCAGATGTTAGGAGTGTAACCAGATACGGCACATTTGTTTCATTCTACGAGGTGCTAACAGATGCATTTCAAGGAGCAGGTGCCACCATAGATGTAGTTATTCCTCCCTGGAAGTGAAGGTGATCAAAGGGCAGAACCCTTCTAAAAGGGGGCTGCATCAGTGAAGGTTAGTCACTTTCAAATTGCCCCAGAGTCCTGCAAGTCTTTCCGCAAACAGGATCATGATGTACATATTTGGCAGAAGTGGCATTACTTAACCTTTATTGAAGTAAAAAGGACCCATTGAGGTAAAAAAAAAAATCTTTTTTACAAGGGTGATCTGACCAGGGCAGAGGAGGGCAACCATGGAGATCATACAAAAAAAACCTAGAGGGGACATCATGTGGAAAAATGAGGGCTTTCACACCACCTTATGTAAGTGGCCTGTTTGATCTATATGGGGTCATTATGTAAATGACTGGAGGAGTCACATTATGGTCCCTCTATTTCTTGTTATATATGATCTCTAGGAGGGCAAATGTACAACATACTGATCTGAGCCTAGAATTTTTTTCAGGTGATAGACATGTTGTCAAGGGAAAGCATTTTCTCCAAAAACATGTAAAATGTGCCCTTCTAAAACTGTGATTAGGCTGAGGTAGCTATGTTTTGCTGGCATATAGGAGGCAGGGGGAACAATTTCACTACATGACTGGATCCTCCCCTATAGTAACCTACTAAGGCCACAGAAGAGGACAGTGAAAGGAAAGAATAACCAATGTGTATACACAAAGCAAAAATCAAATCTGTAACAAGTACAGGTGATAATTAGTAAAGTCAGATCCAGGGTTTGAGGCCAGGCTTTCCATTTTACAGAGATTATGAAAATCACTTTGAGTGGTGCTGTAAAACTAAAAACATATATTCTGCAGAGTCTTTCCATTTGTGTGTTTAGTCTTGGTGCGTCCTTCAATTTGTCTGCTATTAGGAGTTTTTTCTAAGTTTGCCTACTAGTTTTATGGCCTCAGGGGATCTCCGTATTAGAATGGTTTATTGCTCTTCTACAATGCCTCATGTGTCAATGTGACAGTGAATACAGGCAGACTAGGTGGGCCAAGCGGTCCTTATCAGCCAGCAACTACTATGTTACTATGTGTCTGGGACCAGCGAGTCAGTGAGGGAAAGCACTGCAGCAGTAATCTGCAGATAGAAGCCGGATGCTCTGGCCTCAACTAAATAACTCTAATTCAGTATTTTTGTTTTCTATGTGTTTGTCCAGGTCTAGCCAGCAGGAGTCAAAGTTTTGCTTTTTAAGCTTTTAATTTCATCAAACTACACCCAGCCATAAAAAGCACACAAATCACCCCAGGTCATCAGTGTTACAATTAGTAAAGACTCCAGCTGTTTTCTTACAGAATACCCACGCGATTAGACTACAAGTGATTGCTAAGCTATAAAGGTTGCCTTCAGTGTCTACTGGATAAGGAAAGTGACTTAAAATTACAGCTGTACTGCTGTAAAATTGATTGTAAATAAGCTGGCCCAGTGGCACTGTGGGTTGAGGCACCGGATGCCACACCTCGCGCCACACTGGCGACCCGGGTTCGGGAATGAGCATGGGCCGCTGGGGGGCAGCAGGGGGAAGAGAGGATTGAGAAGCTGGAGGACTGCTCTCCTCTCTCTGGAGAAGGGGACTAGTCATCCCACCCGCTGACTGCCCCCTAGCGGTGGTTGGAGGGCAGTATGGGTCAGGAGGCTTGGAAGCCAATGGGATTACATCGGAGGGGAGGGAAAGGGAGAAAATGGAAAATGGGCGGGGCTCCATAGACCCGTGATGACCCAACCACTCCAGTGAAGTCTGCCCCTCACCACCAGATATGACATACTGGGTGGCAGGGGACCGACGGCACCCCCCATCTGGCCCTGCCGCAGAGAGGGAATCCACAGGGGAACCTCAGTGGGGGCAAACGAGCTGGGGGTCAGGCCAGAGGATGTATCCCCTCTAAGGAGGAGGTCATAGCCCCATGGAGCCTGCAGCAGGGATGAAAATAGTAATAAAAAAAAATTCACTGTAAACCAGTACTTGATGAATCCATGGTCCTGTACGCATCACCGTCACATGGACAGGACACATTGTAGGAAAAAGGAAAACAATAAACCATGGTAATAAAGTATGGAGATCCCCAAAGGCCATAAAATTAGTATGAGAGGCTATAAAACTAGTAGACAAATTGAAAAAAAACCTCCTAATAGCAAACAACGGGAAGGATACACCAGGACTAAACCCAGAAATCAAAGCACTCTGCATAACATATGCTTTTGCAAATTGTAACTGTAGCACTCCTTTAAGCAATAAACCATGATAGGGTGTCTGTTATTGTTGGATTGTGGCACAGTTTGGGAAGTGAGGCATGAGGTGAAGCTGAGTGCCTTACACACCCAAGGAGTGCCATTATTCCACAGTTTCCCGCACCCTGGAGTTCCTGATTGTGATTAGGAAATGGTATAGCTGATTTTAAATTTTAGAACCAGGTAATGAGGTTCAGAAACTCAAGTATTTCCGACCTGTGCTGTTGAGCTGGAATAAGACACAGTCATGTGCTCAGATTCCACCAGTCACAGCAAAGGATTTCCCCAACCCATTTTATAATGTATGATAGCTCAGGGAGATCATGTTACTTACTCAAGGTTGCACTGTTAACCAGTGACAGTAGTGGAATTCCAACCCAGAACTACCTGGTTTATAGTTACATACTCTACCCAGAAAATCAGCTGCCTACCTACATGTCATGAGTCTTTACATTCTGTTTTCAGCCTTCTGTAAAGCTATACTGAGTCTCCCTGCCTGGCAACCTCCATTAAGTCCCTCCTGCTGTCAGGTAGGAGGCCTTGCTTGGGCACAGAGTGCCTTGCCTGGCAAGGGTTAGTCATCCAGGGGGAAAAATAGAAAAATCCCCTTCACTGGCACATTTGGATGGGCAGCATGGTGGGTTACGGGGCCAGTATCACTAATGGGAGGGTCATTTAGAGGGAAAATAGAAGGTAAAAAAGGTTATCTCAAATTACAGTGGATATTCTGTTATGGTGATTGCAAACTACTGGCCTCCAGTGCCACATAAACTAACGGCCCCAAGAAACATGCTTGTAGTTAATTTAATTATACATGTTGTCAGCACTCAGTGCCTCTCTCTTCTGATTTAGAAAGATGCCCATCACTGGCAGATCCAAAAATGTTTTAAAAGGTGGGAGGGGCAGCACTCTTCCCAGGAAAATGTAAAATGCTCCCTTTGAAAACTCACCTCCACTACTCTGCAAGGACACCAGGAAAAGAGGAAGAATGCTGGCGCAGATGGGTCTTCTTCCAATCAGAGGTCAACTCAAAATTCGTTACCTGATACATTTTATTTTTGTATTGCAAGATAATGTGTAATAATAATGCAGTCTCACTACCTCTGATGTAACTGTTAGGTTCTTGTACTCAGATTGCCTGTACTGGTTATCTGCACAGTCCTACAATGTGACTTAACTGAATGGTGACATCTCTGTTCTTTGTAATTGAAATTTCTCTTAATAAAAAAAAAAAAAAAAAAAGAAAACTCACCTCCCACTAACTCAGCTACTGGTGGCTGGCATGGGGGCTGGCAGCTGTTACTTTACTGCATAACTGGCTCCATTAATGATTCCATTGTTGGTTCTTGTGCTTGACTACGGAGACGCTCACCTTTAAAACAAGATGATAAACCCAGGTTCCTACTATTCACCTTTGGTGGCCATCCAGGTGGAAGTTAAAGATCCCAACGTACAGTTTTATTTTAGAGTAGGGGATATCCCCCATGCCCTGGTGGCCAGTATTCTCTAATAGCAAGAAAAGGTTCTAATGTAGAATGATAAAAAAGTGCCCTGCTCAGGCTCCTTTCAATCCTGTGCTGCTCCTGCTCACCTGTAAGTATAGAAGAGCAGCTTACCTGCCACAGGAGATCCTGGAAGGGAAAGCAGGTGCAGTGGCACTGGGAGGGAATGAGCAAACTATAGCTAAAGCTTATACAGCTTCACATTCAATAGGCAGCTGAAAGAACACTACAAAAAAACACAAATTAATGCAAATTTTCCTCAAAATAACTAAGTTCACAAGTGACTCAGTCACTTCACTTGCCTGTGCTCCCAGGTCACACCTGGAAACAAGCTTTGGCTTAGTGTGTCTTTCCTGGTTAAACAGTTTCCCCCTTTCCCCTTCCCCCTTAGCCCATCATGACCGCCATAATGTTTTGAAAACTGTCAAAGCGTTATGGTACTGGGGATGGACTGTGTCACTGTTAAATTTGTTATTTTGAATAAAACGTGCCATTTACATTAATTCATGGTAATTTGTGGGGTTCTTTTGGCTGTCTATTCAATGTGCACACTTCAGCAATAGTTCACTTGCTCCCAGTGTGACTGCACCTGCTTTATCTCCTAGGATCTCTTGTGGCAGGTAAACTGCTCTTTCAGTGTCTAATGTAATTTTCTATGACTTTGAGTATGCCATTGCCTTAGGCAAAATGATATTTTTCATGTACTCCATTATAAATCACATGATTTCAACCAATCAACAGTCAGAATTGTAGAGCCTCTTATCCTGCGGACATATAGGTATTGTTTCATTAGATAATGTTAAATGTGGAGCACTCCACTTCATAGGCAGCGGAGGAGCATTTCATTCACATTTTTAAACAGATTTTAAAAGATGTAAAGTTTATTAATAATGACTCTAGCCAACTCAAGTGATTAATAACAATATTACAGGTGTTGTGAGAGATGGTCTCTTATGGTATGAGAACATCATCTCACACAGTTTAGGCAGATAGAACCGCGAAGCAAGCTCTCACCCAAAGTGCACAAGATGACACTCTTATACCATTAGAGACATCTAGCACTGCACCTACAAACTTGTAGTATAGTGGTTCTTCCACACAATTGTAAGCACTTCACAGGGAGTGCAACAGACATAATTAACATTATAAAGCAGTCTCAGACTTTCAGCCAATCAGAGCAGAGAACCACGTTACATCTTATTATATGTACAGATACTGCCTCACGCATCACATTTAACTTTCCTATTCTGCTGTCTGGTTGTCAACTGCGTCTCACTCATCTTCCTGCTCTGTGCTCACCTGCCTCTAACACATGGCAGTATGTTTTGGAGATATTTAAGAAAGTATTAAAAAATGCCCCTACAATGTTTTTTTTCTAAAACGAACTTAGCAGGGACCTTAGTTTCATAAACTGCTGCACACTGCCATAGAGGCATTCAGAGCAATGCCCAGACTGTATCACATCTGAGTATCACTGGAGGGGGGACAGAAAACTATAAACAAATAAAATTATTTTAAAACAGTTACACTGACAATTTTATCTTCATGGAAAATTTTTGACTGCGTCATAATGTATTACTATGTCTACTTGTGTGTGTTTCTTACTATGTAAGAACTTTATCTTATGCTGTTTGGTCTGACAGAACCGCTCAGCTTCACTTCACGGTCCTCTTGCCAAAACAGCACAAGATACCATTCTTGTGCAGTAAGAAATGGTATAGGAAGATTGTTCCCCTGACGATTAGTCTGGGACCAGCCAGGTCTGAGGCCAGTTTCTGAGCAGCCTGGTCTTAGACCAGTTTCTCCTTCCAGCTGAACTGGTCTGGGATCAATTTTTGTCACATATGTGTCTAACCAGAGGCTTGCTAGGCAGTTGCCAGCATAGTGTAGTGGTTAGTGCACTAGGCTGTGATTCTGAAAGTCTGGGTTTGAATCTCACTTGCCGTAAAATTCTTTTGACCCCAAATTTCACTGGTGTGGTGATCCATGGTGACATGGAGTTGGTAATAGTAAATCTACACTAAAGGGAGTTGCTGCAGGAAAAAAACTAAGTGCAACAAAGAAAGCGCCTGCACAGTGATGAAACGGGCCCCAGAACAAGTGGCTCGGAAACTGGTCTCAGACCAGGCTGGTCTCTGACAAGATTGCATAGAAACTGGTCTCTGTATACATAATATATACCACATGTTGGTAAATGACAAACATCCAGTAGGCATGAGTTTAAATTCATAAAACTAACATCGACTGTGATTAAACATTTTGGGATGGCATGTTCAAAGAGGTAGGTTCTAAGACTGCTTTTAAATTGTTTCACTATAGCATGCATTGATAGCATGTTCCAAAGACTAGGTGCTGCAATGGCAAACATCCTGTTCCTCGACAACTGTAAACAGAACCTTGGAACCAGCAGGTCTGCCTCAGTGGATTGGAGGGAACAAGGAGATCTCTCAGGTAGAGGGAGCAGGTAACCCATGAGGTGGGTGCATGAGGAAGGGCACCGTCCATTACGGTGACTCCTTCCCAGCGCAATCCCTCATGGTAATGGGGGCAGTTGGGTGATCAGATGAGGCTGTGGGCAAATTGGGTGACAGAATGTCACTATGTGTACGCGCCCAGGGTGGGTGGTGGGAGCAAGCATGGTGAGCGTGGGATGGGAAGGGGTGGAGAGGCTGTAGGGGGTGGCACTGCGGTGGCTGGCGGAGCTGCGTTGTGGCATCAGGTGTTGGCGAGTGGGTGCGGTGGGAGAGGCACCGGGTTCAGGACCGGGCGCTGGTGCAATTTTAGTGCTCCTGGCCCAAGCCTTTTTTTTTTCCTGCTTTCACCTCCCTCCCCTGACATGCACCCCCCTAGAGTTGAGAATCCTTAAGTAGGGAGGTGCGGGGGGCAAAGCCCCCCTTGAGGGGGTGGGGACATAGCCCCTCAGAAAGCAGTTAAATAGTGTCCTGGTGCCGTTGTCCTGAGGCGCTGGGATTGTCAGAGTGCCGAAAATGTTTTCGGCACTCTGACTGAGTGATAACGGTCATCGCCTTTAGGCATTCGCTGTAATTACATAAACCCAATGGAGCCAAGTCCCTCCAGAGCCTTAAGAGTTAACAAACACACTTTAAAGGATAGCTAAAAAAAACAAAGAAACTCAGCACTACAGCACTGAGGCAAGGGTTACCCAAAAAGGGCACTGGCAACAAAGCCAGGTTTCAAAGAAATACAAAATCACACATACCCCCATAATGCAAAACATTATGGTATGTATATGTACAGTAAATCACCATGAAAATTTTGACTGGTTCTGCTTTAAGTAGGAATGCATGGTGACAAACCACCTCTTACATAATCTGCAGCCTTTACAGACTGTGTGCAAAGGCTGAAAAAGTACAGTTAAGTTAGAACTTACGGTAACATGAGATCTTCGAGAGAATCTCTTGCATCAGGTCACACCTAAGGAATTATAGCCACAAGACACTAGGACCAAATGGAAACTTTCTAGCTAGCAGTCTAGTAGGGACTGCCCATGAAGACGAAGTCCGCCAATGACGTACCTCCCAAATCAATGTGGGTGGCCCTGCTCCCTCCTCAGTTCCCCCACCAGAGACCATGTACAAAGGATCTTCTCGGTAACTGAGTGAGAGCCAGAGGTTCCCACCAATAAGCAAAGTGAAACAGAAGATAAACCATCCTGGAGAGAGAGAGAGAGAGACAGGAACAGAGAGAAGCTCTAAGACCAAGGGGGATGGAGGGTGGGACGGTATGGCCTGATGCAAGAGATTCTCTGGAAGATCTACTGTTACAGCAAGTTTTTATGTAACTGTACTATCTTCATCGAGGATATCTCTTGCATCAGGCTATGCCTATGGAATGAGTCCCAAACATTACCAGCAGAGATACAGTCTGGGTGGCTGGAGACCATGGGCTTAAGACAGGAGGCCCTGAAGCACAGCCAGGCCAAAGCCTGCTCTCCTTCTTTAGTCAATGTCCAGACTGTGGTGTTTAGTGAAAGTGTGGACAGTACTCCAAGTGGAAGCTGCACAGATTTTGGTGGCTGACACATTCCTAAAACAGGCAACAGAAGTTTCCATGCCTCTGGTGGAGTAGCCATGCACCACACCAGGACGTTCCTTACCATACTTCCTGTAACAGAAAATAATGCAGTTCACCAATTAACCATTTAGACAAGCACTGCTTAGAAACTGGTATGCCCTCTTTCCCTGGGGTGAAAGAAACAAACAGCTGCAAAGACTTCCTGCAGTCCTTTGTATGGTGTATATAGTACCTGAGTATTCTATGTACTGTGCATCTGAAGTATGGAGCAATGCTTTCCCTGGGCTGGCAGGCTTCAGAAAATAAATAGGCAGGTGGATGGTTTGATTCAGGGTAAACTTAGACACCACATTTGGTAGAAACTTAGGGCTGGTACGCAAAGACACCCTGTCTTTGTGGAAAACCAAATAAGGCGACACACATCAGAGCCTGAAGTTGGGAAATTCGTCAAGCAGAATTAATAGCAACTAAAAATAGTGCTTTCCATGACAGAACGCATAGCTCACATGTCACGACTGGCTCAAAAGGAGACAAAGTAAGTTTTTCTAACACAAAATTTAAGTCCTAAAGTGGGACTGGACTGAGGACGAGAGGCTTCAGATGAAGAATGACTCTCAATAACATACAGGACACCTCCAGTTGTGCCACCATATGGCCCTCAGTGGGCACATGGAAGACGGAAATAGCAGTCAGGTGCACTTTAATGGAGGAGCATTGCAGGCCAGAATCTAAAAGGGACAGCAAGCACTCCAGAATCTGGTTCACAGGACAAGCGAAAGGATCCAGTTGGTGGGAAGCTGCCCACAGAGCAAAGCGCTTCCACTTCATGGAATAAGTGGCCCTGGTAGAAGGCTTCCTAGCAGCCACCAGTGCAACAGCCACCTTTTGGGATAATCTGAATCAAGCCATCTCTATGTCTTCAGGAGCTAGGCATGAAGGCGTAGAGGCCTGAGGTCTGGATGGACCAGGGTGCCCTGCTCCTGTGAGAGCAAGCCTTTGCGCAAAGGCAGGAGCACTTGGAGTTCCACTGTCAATTGCTGCAGTAAGGGGAATCATATCTGATGAGGCCAGAAGGGAGCAACGAGCATCATAGCCAGTCTCTCCATCTGGAGCTTGAGCATCATCCTCTAAATCAGTGGGAAGAAAGGAAAGGCATAGAGGAACCTCCCCTGCCAGGAGAGGGACAACACATCTCACTAGAAAACTCCAGGCCCTGGTGCGAGTGAGCAGAAATGAGGTAGTTTTGCATTGAGTGAGGATGCAAAAAGGTCCAACTTTGGATGACCCCACCTGTCAAACACATCTTCTACCACTGAGGTCAGCAGCTCCCACTCATGCATTCTGGACTGTGACCAGCTTAATCGGTCAGCCAGGACATTTTAAACACCTGGAACATGGATGGCCGAGAGTTCTAGACCATGTTCTACAGCCCAATACCAAACTCTCATCACTTCCCTGCACAGGGGGAATGAATGGGTCCCTCCTTGCTTGTTTTTCTTTTTTTTTTTTGCTCCTCTTCCCTGACTCCTGACTGGCCACTCCTTCAGGCTGCTCATGCCCTCCACCACCACCATGCCCCCAACACCATCTGCTGCCTCATCATTGCCGGTCTGTGGGTAACTCAACATAACCTTTCGTTAGGTGGGTCCCCCCCCTTCCAGGGGAGAAGTGCCCATGGGCACATTAAGGTATCCCGGGCTGGCAGGGTCAGCAGGGCAATCCTGGGCTATTGTGACAACGAAGGATCTGGCAGTCTTCATCTGGCCGGTCGGGGGTTGATTTTCCATTTTTCCCTCTCCCCTTCCCACAGTGGCTTCACACAGTATCCCCCCAGCATTAGGCACAGGTGGCATGTGGTTACCCATGCCGCAACGTGCATCTCCACCAGGGGTCGCTCTAGAGAGATGCAGACTCACCTCCCCCAGAGGAGAGCATCCTTTGGATGCCCTATACCCTCCCTGCTGGCCTCTGCTCCTGATGCCCCAGGCTCGGGTGTGAACCCAGGTCACCAGCATGTCAGGAGATCCCCCATTGCCCAGTGCCATGGAGAAGGCCCCTTGCTTGATGATGTAGTGGACTAAACTGATGTTGTCCATCTGCACCAGTAGAGGTTCCAGGGACAGATGGGCCTGGAAGGCCTGCAGGCCATACAGAATGGCCCTCAGTCTCTAGGACGCTGATGTCGAGGGAACTCTCCATGGTGGCCCATGTCCCTTAGGTCTGGAGAGACTCCAGATGTGCCCCCTAGCCCAACCCAGAAGCATCCGTGGTGAGAATCAGGCAGGGGAAGGGATAAGGAAAGGGACCCCTTTGAGCAAATTGGTGGGGTCCATCCACCACTAAAGAACCTGCCTCACAGGTGATGTCACTACAACCTTCTGGTGTAGATCGTCAGTACATTGATCCCATTGGACTATTAATGTCCATTGGGGGATCTGCACGTGCAGCCATGCCAGGGGGAATCATCACAATGGCTACCACCATGAGGCCAGCTGTCTCAGGAATGCCCTAGCCGTGACATACCGGTTGATGTAGCCCAGGTGCTGTGTGCCAGTGGGCTACTACCCCTGCCTGTTGGCTACCACACAGGTTAAGGGGCCTGGGTCCTGCTACTGTGGTGATCAGGGGTTCTGTCCCAAAGTAAAAGTAAAATAGTGCGATGCCTCCACCCAGAGTAGTTTTTTTTTAAACTCTGTTTGTCTCCTACATTCAAGGGCATCTCTCGGGCATCCCTCACTCAGCCTGCAACTCCTATCCACCTGCCTGAACCACTCATCCCAACAACTTTCATCGGTATCAGAATCACTGGCTCTCCAGCCGCCTTGGAGATGCCTGGGGTCCCCAAGGGGTAGAGTCGGGATTGTGGCCAGCATTGGGCGTGTGGAGCCTGGACTCCCAGAGGGTGCTGTCATCTCACCCAACCAGTAGGGGTTTGTCTTACTTTTTCCCTGCCTCCCCTCGGAGCTCAGACATATAATGACATCTGAGGCACTGCGTGCCCGACATCTGCCGCAGCTCCACCCCTGCAACAGCTTGCACAGCAGGTTCCATGGCACACCCCGACTGCCACCAGAGACCACTCAGGAGCGGCGCAGACCCCTACACCCTCCCCAGGAAGGGACAGCAGTCCTCTGGATGCTCGATCCCTTTCCTTCCCTGCTGACCCCTGGTGGCCCAAACTCATTCCCGAACCTAGGTTGCCGGCGTGGTGTGAGGTGTGGTGTCCAGCACCTCAACCCTCAGCACCACTGGGCTAGCCCCACCCAGAGTAGGTTGACAGTGAGCCAGGTGTCTGCTTGGTACAACCCCCTGGGATGCTGTACCTACCCACTTCCCCTTCCAACCACCCCACACACTGGATACCAAGTTGTTCCCCAATACGATACACCACATATAATTGGCAGTAAGCTTTCACAAAATACCCTCCACACAGCAATTTGCAACAAACAAAACACAGCTTTATTTTGGGGGAGGGCTAGGGGGGGGTGCCTGGAGCAGGGACAGCTGTGAAAGGAAGATAAAAGTTGGAGCAATTAGCAACAACAGGGACCGTAGACCAAAACACCCCAGCGCCTACCCCCACTGGTACCATTGTAACCCCAGTTCGGTCTATAAGGGTACCCTGTGATGGTGCAGGCCTAGTCTGTGCCACAGGTTGGCCAGCATTTGGGCCCTTGTAGAGTATTTAAAGGATGAAGATTTAAAGTTAGCTTTAAACCTTTGTTTACAAACAACCTTTTCCCAGTTCCCTTGATCAGGGCAAGCCCTGGGTTACTCATAGTTCTGGAGAGCTGAACAGTCTCTGGAGCAGGGGGGGGTTCCAACAATTCAATTCAGAGAGGGCAGAAACAGATGGGCAGTAGCTGATGATGTGTGCACTCGAACGTGCTTAGAGGTCTGGCCACTTGCCACCTTGATGGGAGGTCTTGTAGCTTGTCTCTTTCAGCCTAATCAAGCCCATTGCAGAGCTCTCACACAAGGCCCACCAAACCACATGTAACCCCTAGGTGGCACTATCCCGAGGGCTACTACCCCTGCCTGCTTGGCTAGTAGCAGGTTAAGGGGCCTGAGTTATGAAACGGGGTGCCTCCAACCAGAGGTCAGGGTTGGTAGTGGTCAAGCCAACCTGGGCACAGCCCTCCAGGACACTGTAACACCCCTCTTTCCTTACTAGTGGCCGGAACAATACACAATAATCACTTTCACAATACCCCTGATACACCACACAAGTACCCATACAGTTTGTACTTACCACCAGGGCTTTCCTCTGGCCCAGCCCTGGGGACCCCCCTATACAACAAGGTTATACACAGCAAATAACAGCAGTATAGTACTCTTGCACAAACTGGAACCACAGTCAGGGTAAATGCAAAAAAGAGTTAGATCTGATTTATTTAAGGGACTTGAACAAGGGAGGAGTATAATCAGGTTAATTTGCTTAAAGACTGTATCAATCAAACAGTTATGCATGCACTTCAGGGTCCATAAACAGTCGCACACTCTGGATACCCAGATGGAGAATGGTGGGCTAGCCAGGAACATTGCAGCTGGTTGGGGCCCTGTGATGGAAGAAAACAACATGCACAACACACATTATTTGTAATCTGGAGCTGGAGGGCTCAGTTCATGAAAAGAAAACAACAAGACAATCAGATGACACACTTTTAGATTAGGCTGTTGTTGCAGGGAGCTACCCCGATGAATACTCATGATACCCAAGACTGGACACAGACTGGACAAAAATCAAGACAGCAGGTGGTTAATCTGGAGTGCCAGGAGAAGCAAGGTCCACACGAATCGCCGAGGTGTCGTTCCTGTTCAAGCGTGGAGCAGGGGGCTGATCCCCTGGCAGGTCTCTCGTCAGTGGCTTTCTCCGTGCAGTGGGGTAGTCTGGCAGGGCCAGCGTGGCATGGCCAAGGCTGAATGGAGATGAACGCGGATTCAGTCCGATTAGGCTGGATAAAGCTTCCAGCAAGCACAACACAGTTCACACAGTGGGGAACCAAATCATGACCCACTTTCAATACACAGCACATTTACATGTAAGGAAATTCTACTGTACCAGGCAAACCGCTCTCCAGTCATGATCACAAAGTCTCTGCACAAACCGGAGATTCAAAAGCAGCTGGAAATCCTGATAGGCCGATCACATTCAACAAAATCTTCAGTCTTCTTCAGGTATGAGCCTGGTAAAAAATCAGTGGCTTACTTTGTTCTCACAAACTTGGATTTAGTCCGAAATAATTCTCTCCTCTCCCTCTCAGGGGCAGCAGGCAGACATGCAGGCCACAACTCTGGCCTTTCTACAGAGACTGTCTCGAGATGTTGCTTCTTCAGCTCCCAACTTAGATCTGACTCAACTGCCAGCAAGCCTGGGAATTTCCCCAGAATCCAAAAGGTTCAGTTGGCGGATCTGTCTGTCAGCCACAACAAAGGCTCCCCCCTTCAGGTGCAAAAAGGCGCCAAAAGCCCAAAACTACAATTCCTACAGATCTTGACTCCAGACAGCTCCTGTAGTCCGGCTCCATTTTAGGTCCCGCCAGTACTGATTGGTCCAATTCGGCAGTCCAGAACCAAGATAGTGGAGATAATCAAAACAGTCACTGCTGCCAAGAAGGCAGGTTAGACAAACTACATTATCATTATCACACTAAATGATTTCAGCAAATAGTTACATCTTTCAACAGGGCTCCCTCTCAGATTACTTATGACTGCAATCCAGGCAGCTCTTAAACAGACAGTACACACAGGCTATACAGGCACTCTCTGGTAATCATATTTAAACTGCTAAAACGCAGGAAACCAGCCTGGCAGTGAGCATTTAGGCAAGCTCAAGGAAGGCTTTTCGGGAACCCCTATTTGTAAGGGGGTTACACACAGAGGACGTAGACCTAGAAGTGACTCTACAGCCCACCTGCTTCACAGATCGAGAGTGTCCTAGCACTCCAGCATGTGACAGTTGCCCCCTGCAACCAGCAGACCCCACTCGGTAGGGGTTAGCAAGTTCCCCATCTGGCTCTGGGTTGCAGCTGGGAATTCCCTGGTTCCAACCTTCTCTCAAATGGGAAAACAGCTCCAGTGTGCAGCCAGACAGTTTCTCAAACCTTTTCACTTTTCAGTGCCTTTTGGCAACTGACTCATACTTCCAGACTAACAGTTCCTTTCCACAACTGGATTTCAGCAGCTGACAACAGGATCCTGAGACCTAGGACACCTGCTCACTTTTTTCTCTCACAGTTTCTCCAGTTCAAAACAGCTTCTGCCTTTAACTCTAGCTCACACACAGTCCCAAGGAAGTCTATTTCTCAGCTCAGGATTTTCTCCCAGTTCCAACTAGTGCAGGATCACTGCAGCAAACGAATCTCCTCAAAACCAGCAATTTGCACCAAATGCCTGGAACGCTCAGAACAGATGCACATTCCCTTTAAACAGCCAGGATGCTACACCTTTAATCCTCAGA
Source organism: Neoceratodus forsteri (assembly GCA_016271365.2). Lineage (NCBI taxonomy): Eukaryota > Metazoa > Chordata > Ceratodontiformes > Ceratodontidae > Neoceratodus > Neoceratodus forsteri. The sequence goes on from CM028130.1 coordinate 871,469,373, forward strand.
CAAACTCAGCTTAAAGTCCTGTGAAAGGTCTTTAGATATGTATCACCACAGTACTAAGCCCCTCTTGACTCAATCAGAGCCCAGAACAGACTGCCCCCAACTGTCCAAAGTCCCTGGGATGCCTCTCGAAAATCCTGCCCTCTGATTGGCTAATTCCAGTCATCAATCACAAATATTAATCATTAGCCTTCTTTGATTGTTGATTGGAAAGGTCTCTTGGTGCCTGAAATTAGTTCACACCTCCTCCCATATTCCCTCACAAGCAGTTTTTCGGCACCTAGGTATCCAATTGGCTGTCCAGTTGGGGTCATAGAGTCACAACGTGGCTGCTTAGTATACAGTCTCACTGCAATCCATAGGGATCCCCACATTCACAGTCCTCTTGCAGCCTTAATAAACAGTTTTATGTCCCCATTTCCCCACATAGTTGTAGCGCTCCCCCTGCCCTATAAAGCGACTGCAAAATATATAATTTGTATCTAGTCTCCAGCCTGTCGCTGCTGCCATTTCTCACCGTCCCCAGGCAGCAGGCAGAGTCTCCTCATTATTATGCATGATATTCATATTGCCCCCCCCCAATTCTGTAGCGCTGATAGGAGCTCCTTGATTTAAATATCAAGAGGCTCCTCATGTGCCCCCTTCACTTTTTCCAGATCTCCAGTGCCCATTTAGCTTAAGAGGAGGACCAGGACCTTTTAAACAGCTTCCATTGTATCGCAATCGCAGTCACCAGATCAGGATCAGCACCATGCATGCACAAGGAGCCGAGATGCACAGAAGTGAAAAACAAATTCAGTGGTTCCATGCATCACTCCTCTGGCCCCAATCTGAGCTGCAAGAGTGAAGAGGGGGCCGGATGAAAACTTGATGAGGCAAATGGGGACCTGGGCCAGTATCAGGAAGATGGAAGAACAGGGGAGCATCAGGCAAAACAGGTAAGCCTCCCCAGGGGGTTTACACTGTAAAGCTCCTGAGACTGTGCTATCAGGCACTCTGCCCTGCCTGAGGCAGAAAGGCTGAGCCCTGAACTTTGTCCAGTATTGCTCCTATATACTGGAGGCAATGACAAGGCATCAAGACTGACTTGGGCAGACTGACCATGATCTCTAGCACTTGGAACCAGTTGTCTGATGTGTGCTAGGGTGTAAGACAGTTGCTCCCTGGACCAAGCTTCGAGCAACCAGTCATCCAGGTAGGGGAATACATACAATCCCTCCCTTTTGAGGGCTACTGCCACCACTGCTAAGCATTTGGTAAAGACCTGTGGCACAGACGATAAGCCAAAAGACAATACCCTGAACTGGTAGTGCTCCCCCTGGAACAGGAACCTGAGGTACTTATTATGGGGGGAGCAATAATCTTTATGTGCAGGTAGGCATCCTGCATGTCGAGGGAGCATATCTAGTCTCCCTGGTGTAATAGAGGTAACGGGCATTCTAGGGTCACCATCCTGAACTTTTTGTACTGGATATAGAAGTTCAGATTTCTCTGGTCCTGAACTGGCCACAAATCCCCTGTGGATCTGGGAACTAAAAAGAAGTGAGAATAGAACCCTCTGTTCCTCTGATCTTTGGGAACTGTCTCTATGGCTCTTTTGTGCAGCAGCCTGCAAATTTCCTCCAGCAGCCCTGAAATGTGGTGTTGATGGTTGCTGGAAGGAACTAGAGGCAGATCTGGAGGCCACTACAGAAGTTCCAAAGTGTGACTTTGCTTTAAGAGCTGCAGGACCCAAGCATCTGTAGTGATTTCCTTCCATCTGTCCAGGTGAAGGGAGAAGCAACCCCCTACCACCACCACCTCCTGCAGTACTGGTAGGGTCTGGCAAGGAGTCAGGCTGAGGTAGAACCAGTGGCTGGGACCTCTCCTCACCCTTTGGGGACCTTCCCAGTGGTGGAGGTAGGGGTAGGCAGGATTGTTCCTGCTCTGTGCTTGCTGGGTGTCTGGCTTTGATCTGTGGGAAGCCCTACAAAAGCACTCCTTCTACCCACTCCTTGGCTGGGTATAGTACAGTGAATGGACTGACCACAAACTTCCCAAGGCCTGCAGGTCAGAAAGGATGTCCTGGACATCCACCCCAAAAAGCTTGTAGCCTCTGAAGGGGGCAATCAAGATGGACTGTTGCATGTTAGTAGCAAAGTCAGTCATCCTGAGCCAAGAATGCCATGTTAGGCAGATGTCAACTGCAGCTGCCTAGCAGAGGCATCTGCGACATCATAAGCAGATCTCAAAAGCGTTTACCCACATCTGCCCCAGAATGGAGAGCCTTAAGCAGCTCTTGCCTTTGAGAGAGCCCTCTGGAAGGACCTGAGCTGCAGCTTTGGCATTTTTCCATAGGGTGTTCTGGAATTTGACCATATGGGCAATGTAGTTAATTATTCTGAGGGCCAGCATAGAAGAGGCATAGGCCCTCTTGTCCATAAGATCCGGCTTTATGGACTTCTTGTCCGGGGGGGGGGAGATAAGGTGCTGAGGCCTCTTGGCCCTATCATGGGCCACATTTATCACCACTGAATCTGCCTGTGATTGCCCTGTGAGAAAAGACTTCCCAGAGGGAGCATGACACAATTTATATGCCTTTCTAGGCATTGATGTGTCCATATTTGGCCTATACCAGGCAGCCATGGTGGCATCCTCAAACACAGCCAGCAGAGGAGGAATGATCAGAGGTGAAGAGTCTAGCAGCTCCAAATATTCTGCCAGTTTTCTCCGGGTAGCATCCTGCTCCCCAATTTCAAACCCCATGGCTGATTGTAGCTGCTTCATCACTGAGCCCTTGACATTGGCAGTCTAGTCTGCAGCATCCATGAGAGAGGCTGAGGCCCCAGTGTCGATGGTACAGCATGCAGCATCGATGAGAGAGGCTGAGGCCCCAGTGTCAACATGACGGCCTGAGGCATCGGCAAGGAAGACAGGTCCTGGCTTTAACATGACAGCCTGAGGCGTTAACGGAGGAGGCTGAATCCCCAGTGACAACAAAATGGTCAAAGGTGTCAACGGGGTGTGCAAAAAAACCCGGCATTGAGAGGCCAAAGCAGGTCTGGCAGAACTCCCTGCCTGTTGTCCTGAGCCAGAAGGGGACTGAATGACGGGATGAAACATCAGTGGGAGCATCAGGAAGCCCGACACCGATGAGCTGGTGCCTACCAAAGAAAGACTGGCGGTCAGCGCTGCCAGAGCCGACCCTGTGGAGGAGAGGGTGTGGGTGGCAGAGGGGATCACCATCATCACCTCTAAGGCAGCTGATGACCCAGCAGTGGCTGGCACTTGAAGCGGCAACTGAAAGCGCACAGGAGAGGATTTCACTTTATGCTTCTCCTTCTCCCAGTGCTTGTGTTTACCAATGAATTTGTCCTGGGCCTTAGAGGAGTGAAAGCCCATGGACAGAGCTGACGAAGCAGAGGAGCTTCTTCCCTGGAGCTCCTTCTCCATTTGGTCCATTTGGGCAACCTTCTGTTTGAGGAGGAAGGTCTCTAGGGCCTTCTGATGGAGGCACTGTGTGACCTGGTTGAATCCGCAGCAGACCATCCCTGGCCTTAACGTCATGGATGGTGCCAAGACAGCAGACGCAGGCATTGTGGTCATCCTTATCATAGATCTTTTTGTTGCACCAGCAGTATTTGAAGAGTTTCTTAGGGTCGGTCAACATAAACTATGGCAAAAATCACTTTTTCACTTTTAAAAAAACAAAGTGATTAACAACTAGGGTGAGACAAGAAAATAAAGCAGAAAACTGAAAATTTGGTGGTCAACTGAAATGGTGGTGTCTCCATGGAGTCTTACATGCGATGGTCAATGGCGGGAGAAGACCTGAGGAGGGCATGGGGCTGCCCATGTTTATATGGGAGGGACATTGACTGACATCGTCATCATGGGCGGCCCCTACTAGACTGCTAGCTAGAAAGTTTTCATGTGGTTACCGTGCCTGATGACTATACGGTAGTTTCACAGGTGTTGCCTGATGCAAGAGATATCCTTGATGAAGATCAGCCTCTGCACAACCTTTACAGACTGAGAACACTGTACAGGTTGTGCACCACCTAAAAGGTAGCCACTGCCAGCCGTGCAGGACAGACATGATATGGTTTCAAAAGCTTGTTGATGTTATCATGGCTACAGTGTTCTACACTATCTGCAGGCAGTGTATCAGCACTCTGGGAAGGTCCAAGTCTAGAGCACTGCTGTAGTTGAAGAGGGATGTCATGAATGAGTGCACCAATGTGTCAGGTCTTCCTCCCAAGATATGGCTTTAATCTGGCACTGTTCTTCAGATGTAAAAAAAAACACACATACCTTCCTGTAGCAGCCACCTGAGACTCAAGTTTCATTGAGAGACACCATCAAAAGATGTCCACTGGTCACAAATGATCGGTTGGAACCTGATCTGATTAGCAGCTTAGGTCCAACTAGCATCAAGCCATCCAGTATTTTATCTCAGAAATACTGGTTTATCATAAACACCACATCCATCCTACAAAGGCCACATGACAGATGCAGCTGAGTATCATTTGCATAACCATGAAACTCCAAGCAGTACTATCTAATATTCTCACACAAAGGCAACATGGACCTGGCAAACAACACTGGGGACAGGACCGAAACCTGTGGCAGTACACAACAGCTGAGAGCAGCAGACTCTAATGAGGTATTTCCCAGCCTCAATCATTGCTCCCTACCAGCCAGGAAGGACTTAAACCAGAACTGAACTATACTGGTCAGTCACCTATTGTACTCCAGGGAACCTATCAGTACCCAATGGTCCACTGTGTCAAAAGCCATAGAAAGGTTGAGAACAATAATTGATTGCTGCCCTCAGTCTTGCCAAGAGGAGATCATTTAGAACCTTGACAAGTGTGTTATCAGTTCTATGGAGGTCTAAAGCAGCAATAGAATGGTTCATAGATAGTGAAACTTTCCATATAAGCCTAGATCTGTAGAGTCACCATTCCTGACCACCTTGTCTAAAAAGTGAAGGGTTGAGACAGGTCGGTGATTTGCCAGAATGGCAAGGTACAAAAATGCTTTCTTAAGGACAGTTCTCATCATAACCCTCTTCAAAACTGCAGGAAAACATCCCTCATCCAGGGAATACCTGACAAGTCAGGTAAACACTAGAGCCAGGACATCACAGCAGCTGAACGTTTGCCAGATACAACCCAGAACCAGAGCACAAGAAATCAGAAGCAGCCTAGATCAATCAATCAGTCAATCAATCAATCAATCTTTATTTAGCCAGGTGAAACTCCATTGAGCAGGCTCATTTTCAAGGAGGGCCTGGTAGCTACAGAATAAATAACACAGTAGCACAACAGAACATATAGCACAAATGGCCATAGTAATACAATACATAGCAATAAAAACAAGGTACAAGGATAATCAATGAGGCCCGGTTGTAAGGTGAAGCCTCATCCCAGTAAACAGTACAATAGAGAGGTAGAAGCAAGTCAGCACCAGTGTGCCGAACCAGTGATTTTAGACACTGATAGCTCTAGTAGAGCAGAGTTAATGCTAGTGACAGTGCAAGCTGGGGGCTCAGCAGCAAGTAGAAAGCAAGGATGAATCCAGGAACACGGCTTAGAGTAATTCTAACGAGAGGATAGAACGTGTAGAGGGTTGACTGTAAGAACAGCAATGTATGGCTACAGTTTAGCAACAGGGAGGGCAATGACAAGGCTCTGAGAAGTATCTCGAATAGACTGACTTAAATTCCACAAAACCAATAGGATGCACCAATTTAATGGATTTCTGGATGTTGTTCCACAGTGGGGGCAGCACATAGCTGAAAGAGGCTCTGCCAAAATGGGAAAAGACTTTAGGCACAGCTAGTGAGATGTACGAATGGCTTCTCAAGGCATAGTTTCGTAAGGTGCAGGAGGGCAGTCAGTCAGAAATGTAGGAGAGTAGCATCTTGGATATAGATCTATAGGTCCATAGTATAGCGTTCCTTTGCCTCCTGAACATAAGTGAGGTCCATCCTACAGTGGAATAGAGTACACAGTGATGGATATTATATGCTGCACCTGAGATGAATGTAAGGCCCTATGATAAAGGGTGTCAAGCCTAGATAGGGTGGCTTTTGGGACGTGGCCGTACAGGAAGTCTGCATAGTCCAAGATAGCTAGGAACGTGGTTTGTACTGTTTTTTCTGGCCTCCTAGGTAAGCAGATGCTTGATTCTAAAAAAAAGTCTAAGCCTCTAAGTTTTTTCGAGAGCTAATCTATATGATCAGCAAAAGAAAGTCTGTTGTCACTCCACATACCTAGGTACTTGAACTTGGTCACATGGTCAAGTGACTCACCAAGCAGAGTGGTGATAGTAGGAATATCGTCTTGCTTAAGAGAGTTTACGGACTTGGTCTTTGGAGATAACAGTGTAGCCTTGGTCTTTTTGGCATTCAGTAGGAGCTTTTGACTCAGGAGAGTTTTTTGCAGCATAAGGAAACCTGCTTGCAAGTCCGAGCAGGCACTTTCGGGGGTAGGCCTGGCAATGTAAAGGACCGTGTCATCTGCAAAGAGATGTACACTGGAAAGTTTGATTCCATGGTCGATGTTGTTGATATAAAGTGAGAAAAGTAAGGGCCCCAAGATGGAGCCTTGAGGTCACCTCTGCTAATCTGTTTTAGGGTGGAGAGATCTCCTACTGCTTTTACTTGCTGCAGCCACTCTGCCAGGTAGCATGAGAACCATTTTAGGGAAGGTGCATCCAGACCAATGTTGCAGAGAGTAACTAAGAGCAATGCATGGCCGATGGTATCGAAGGCCTTGCTTAAGTCGAGGAATACCATGCATACATGATTCTTTAAATCAAGGGTTATCTGCTAGTCATTCATGACTTTAACCAGAGCTGTGATTGTGCCATGGCATGGCCTAAAGCCTGATTGCACAAGGTTTAGCAGATGTGAGGCATCAATGTAGGTTCTAAGTTGGCAATTCACTAATTTCTCCAGCAGTTTTGATAGGGTGGGAAGTAAGGAGATTGGCCTGTAGTTATTTGGGTTTCTGGGGTCTCCTGATTTGAAGAGTGGTAAAACTTGGGCAGTCTTCCAGACAGAGGGGAGTTTACCCAAGCTGAGGGACATATTAAAGAGGTGCGTTAATAGGTTGCCAGCACTTGGTGACCAAGCTTTAGAAAAAAAGGGCCAATGAGGTCCGCTCCTGTGCCTTTTCTGGCATCCAGTTGAAGGAGCAGGCCATCCACTTCATTGTAAGTTACCAGTTGAAAGGAGAAACCTGTGACAGGAGTACTGTGGACAGGGGGAAGGCTTGCTGGTCCTTGTAATGAGAACTGGGTAAGTAGGTTATTCGCAGGTGAAATGTCAAATGCCATACCTGCAGTAATAAAATGATTATTAGTCAAAGATTTCTGCCTTCTCGGTAATGAGGGATCCTTTGTATAAGATAGGAAGAGAACCTGACGAGGCATGACCTTGAATGTTTCTAAGGGTTTGCCAGAATTTGGCAGGGTTCTTGGTGGAGGAGTCCAGAGTTGACTGGAAGTAGTTAGCCTTAATGTTTCTGACAAGTTTTCTGCAGAGGTTTCTGGCTGCCCTAAAATCAGCCCAATCTGACTGAAGCTTTGATTTTTGCACTTTCTTCCAGATCTTGTCCCTGTTGAGCAAAGCTGACTTCAGTTGACGTGTAAACCAAGGGAGAGTCTTTTTCTTAGTACATGCTTTGATCAAGGGGGCATGTATGTCAATAACTCAGCGGACAATAGTATGGAAGGTCTCGTATGCTGTCTCTACTCTCTTGGCTAGGTAGAAGTCCTGCCATAGCAAGGAGTTTTGTAAGTCTGAAAGGAAGGCTTGTGGCACTAAATTACATAAACATCTCCTGACTGTGAACCTGGAATTAGAAATAGGCTTGGGTGCAGCTCATATGCAAGCAATAAAGCAGTGGTCACTGAGATCAGTGAAGAAGACTCCAGAATGTGAGAAGAGGTGCAGCTTGTTTACTAGAATAATGTCTAGTAGAGAGCTTTTATTTGGGTTCTTTATATTTGGATGGGTCACTTCTGAGACAATCTGAGTAAGGCCGAATGAGTCACATAGAGTTTTTAAGGGGTTGGAGGAGTCTGAAAGCCAATCCAGGTTACAGTCACCCAGGATTAAGATTTCAGATTGCAGCACATTAAGAGAGTGGGAAAGGTGACTTAACAGTTGAAGTCCTGCAGAGGGAGGCCTGTAACATCATATGAAGTGCAAGGCCAAGGTGATTGAGAGTTGGACTTTGATCGTGAGGCTTTCAAATTCTTTCGGCAATGATGACGCATCAGTAATAGAAACTTCATATTTTTCCAGTACGTAGATGGCAACCCCTACCTCAAGTCCATCTGTCTGTACGAAAGTAATTGTATTCTGGTAAGTTGACCTCAGAGTCCAGGGTAGTGGGCTTGAGCCAGGTCTCAGAAACCACCAGGATGTCAGGTTTCATGTGTGTAATCCAAGCCTGAATGGCATCTAACTTACTTAGGAGGCTGCACACATTAATGTGGAGGATACTTAGACCTTTTAGGTTGATAAGGTCACAAAGATCAGAGATAGGTAGAGGGGGGCCTGGGTTCAGTTCGGCGTTGACAGAACAGAGCAGAAGCATGAATAGTATCATTTGAAGGGCTCTCAACACAAGCTTAATGGATCGTGCCCAAACCCATTTGTTCTGATGAGGTGGGCAAGGCATATCATAGTTTAAGCAGAAGCCAAGTGCTCCCAAAGTTGCATATAGAAGTACCCTGGCCTGGTGCTGTAAGGGGGAAAGGTGTAGCTGTTCAGATTTGCTAAGTCCAATTCACATATTAAATATCTGTGATTAAGTTCCAATGTGCCATGTCAGCAGAAAAGGGTATGCCAGCGATGACGGCATGAAAGAATCAGTAAAGAGGACATCATTACATGATGGGGCATTCTCAAATGAAGGATGGGTCCCTATGCAGGGAGCTAGCAAAAAAGGTATAAAATTGGCCACGCGGCCTATGAGCAATAAGGGCCACATTCCTTCAGAGATGAGGTGAGTACTAGCGGAATCTACGTATACCTTTGAACAAGTCAGCTTAGGGCCTATGAGGTGGAAGGCGGAGGGAGAGCAGGAGTGATAATACGCTAATTGTGGAGTACTGAGTAATTGGAGTCAGCTAGAATGTTCTGGCTTAGTCTCTTAGGCTAGCCTGGGCTAGCCTAAGGGAAAATCAGAGAAGTGAAGGTTAGGGTAAAATACTTGTTCAAAATAGTTGTGTAGGTAATTGAGGGGCGTGGGAAGGTGCTGTAATAAGGAGGATCAGAGTAGCAGTAAGGGAGAGGAGGTGGGCAGCTAGACAGAGACAATGGGGCCAATTTCAACAGGTGCCACACTATCTAGCAGGACCCAAGCAGGTACTAGGGAGATCACAAACAGTGTGAGCTAGGGCCGGTTCATGGAGACAGCAGACATTGGTAGAGAGGAGGTGAAAAATTTGGAGTCCAAAATGTAGGTGTAAGCCCTTTTCTCTGTGCCTCTATTTTGTAAGCACTACTTGGGCTAGCCTAGGTTCAGAGAGAAAACATTTGCTCAGCATCAGGGCTAGGTTTGTACTTCTGGTCAGGGGCACCCAAGTAACTCCAATCACAGGAAGCCATAACTGAGAATGTCCAAACCAAGAATGGAATTCAAAAGTGTGGCTTTTATTCACTTCAACACAAGAATAACAAAGCAAGATAAACCCCCACAGGGCTTCACTCACTGGAGATGCAGATTTACAGAGGTCAGAACACAACTTCATTACACGACAACCCTCAGGTTCTGAACACATCTAGGCTCACTAGCCTGAACTGCTACTCTTACTCTTGGATTCCCTGGCATGGCACTCTGGCCAGCACAAGAACACGTTTCTATATGGCATGGAGTTTGGTGGTGGCTCCCTCAACCACCCATGAGCGTTTTCTAGCTCTAAAGGGAAAATCTCATCCTTAATCCCACGTCTGGGTACTTTTTGCAAACACTGGCAAAGTGCCTGGGAGAAAGCTATAGGTGCCCAAAGTGAATCTGTATAGGTAAACCTGGTTACTCCAGACGGGGGGGGGGTCTCCCACCTCTTGTTCTCAAATCCATACCCGGCCATTCATTTGGAACAACACCTTTCTTTGAACTCTCTGGTTGTAGATTGCCATCTCGAAATGTAAAGCACATTTAACATTCTATTCTGAATTGAAGTGGTGTCCTGACTCAAACAGTTCTGTTAGTGGCTATGTCCATCATTTAGACCCCACTGTCTCAGATACTTCCAAGTCATACACAAAGTTAAAGGCACTATACTTGGCTAGTCTTCTCCTGACCCCACAGCAGGCAGTTACGTTTACAACACTGTCTTGGTGAAACACATGAGCACTGTGTCAGACTCAGACTTACCGTGGTATGCAAGTGCCCCAGGGCTTCTCTCAAAGGACAACACAAAATTTTCTGGTAACTCAGAACAAACTCTTGTCAGGCAGCTTTTCCCATTCCCAGCAGGGCCAGGGGATTGCCCCTGCAATGCTGGATTCTTCCCCCCATCCCTCCTGGGATGGGGCACTGGAACAACTTGGGGAACAGTCTCTTCCACTTCTGCCGGTATCTTCTGTGTTCTTCTCTAGGGTGAGAACACACTATCCTGTTTCTGGTGTAGCTCTATGACAGAGCTACACTCTGAGGGGCTGCCAACTGCAGCACACCTCCTTCTTCTCTTGAGTCTCCCTCTAGTCTGGCTTGAATTCCCCAATGTTCTAGCCTAACCCCTGCAGCCAACATTCCAGTGTGGCTTATGCTGCTGTGAGAATTCTATAGCGATGTCATCCCACCAGCTCAGCTGAGACTGAGGACAGAGTGAGACAATGTGAAACCCATTTAACTGGTGTCTCACAAGCTGCCTTTCCCTGCCTGCCACTAGTTCTAAGTGGGATTCTAGTAACCCCGGGTGACAAGGGGGTTTCACAGATCTAGGACAGTTTTGCATGAGTAGTGCTGGGTGAGAGCAGCAGACCAGTGGGGAAGCTTTAAGAGATGAAAAGAGAGAGAACGAGAGAGAGGGAGATCAACAAAGGGGTGGAGAGACAGATAGCTTTAAGCTCCTGAATTCTACTACTGGAAGCCAATGGGGGCAGGACAGGGGAGGGGAGGGAGGAGCTTAAGTGTATTTAAAGGTGGCCTGGGAGGGGGAAGGGGGTGGACGAAAAATTCGGCAGCAGAAGCAGCAGCTGTGGAGGCCGGGGCTGTGTATAGGCCGTACCTGATGCTTGTGTCCAGGGGGTCGGTGGCAGCAGGCTTCTTGGCACTGAGACAGGTGCAAAGTGGTTTACAAGTGTGCAGGAGGTGAACCGCAGATGGTGGTAGGTAGCCCAGTGGGCAGCAAGGATGCCAGTTAAAAGAGGGACAGCACAGGATTAAATAGCACTCTGAAGTGGTGGGGTGAAAATAAAATTAGCACACAGACAAAGAGCTGCAATATATTAAAACAGGGTCAAATCAGAGGGCAGGAAGCAGAGAGTTAGGCACCAGCTCTGTAACTGAGTTTTGTAAAACAAGGGGGTCACAGTCGGGGGGCGAAACAAAGGGAGAAATTAAATTGGTAGCTGCACTGGATTCAAATAAAACAAATCAGCTGGCAATGGAGACTTTCAGCAAAGAAATCCTGAAATTCTAAAGTCCTGTAAATCCTGTACTTAACTAATCTTAGATACAGCAACAGAGATACCAAGTTAAATGCAATACAAAAGATGGCTCTAAATGGTGACACAGGGAAAAATTTGCAGGGCAGAAGCTGTGTGGAACAACTTGGCACACTGAAGCTGAAAATCGGAGCTAACAGGGAGACAGGATCCCCGTAAGTGCAGGGATTCAGCTGAGCTTTAAGAGGGAGAATTAAAAACAAATATACTTCTTTGCCAGTTCCAGATTGTTTGAATGATGCCAGACCAAATTAATTCACTAGCTTAATATCTAAGAGCTGAGTCTGGTATCGGGGGAGCAAAATGCCAGTCTGTCAGGCAGTCAGTCAGGATGCTCCTGCTCAGGAGCAACCAATGAGCACTTTTCCAAGGAAAGGCGCTGATTTTCAAAAAATTCGGCAGCAGAAGTAGCAACTGTGGAGGCCAGGACTGTGTATAGGCCGTACCTGATGCTTGTGTCCAGGAGACCGGTGGCAGCAGGCTTCTTGGCACTGAGAGAGGTGCAGAGTGGTGTCCAGGCATGCAGAAGGTAAGCCGCAGATGGTGGTAGGTAGCACAGTGGGCTACATGGACGCCTGATGCTTGTGTCCAGATGAACACAAGCAAATCACCTGGCACACTTGTTCAGAGGTGACTAGCCAAAACTCTACCCAGAACTGCAGATTATCTGCCATATCAGACTCTGGACCACTACCAGACAGAGTATTACTATCTGCAGAGATCAAATCCTATATGATCAACACACTATCAAGGAAGAACTTTGTTGAACTCCTCACACATTTCTATGCCAAGTGCACCTCCAGACTGCAGACAGCAAGGATGTACCTGGCTTTCGGCTCTACAGAGCTGGGCTAGCCTATACTTCCCTGCACCAGTACCTCCAAAACAAATCCTCTGCCTTCCTCTTGGTAATTGCCCTCTGATACCAATGCAATATCAGAGCTAGTTTGTTGGCCTCTGTGAAGAAACTCTTCCACATTTGATCAAACCTCTGCCTCTGTGGCATGAACCATTTAAGCTCTTTATTATGTGGTGCTCACCAACTCAGAGATGGTAGGAGCTGTGAGAGTAGGGGAGCCACTAGGGAACAGCGACGACAACTCTATTTGGTTCAAACTGGCCCTTAGTACTGGAAAACCCCATTCAAGAGCTGAGATCTTTGATTTCAGAAGGGCGGACTTCAACAGGTTGAAGACGTTGGTCCAGGACAAGTAGACATCATAAGAGGTGTGGAAGAGAGATGGGGGCCAATAAAGGGGGCCATTCTCGATGCATCTAAATTATGTATAAGAATGGTAACCAAAAGTAACAAACTCTAAATACCATTATGGCTCTTAACAAGGGTCAGAGAAGTGGTAAGGGCCAAGAAAAAGGCCTTTTCCAGGTACAAAGAAAAGCAGGTGGAGAAAGTATGAGAAGAATACTAAGTGAGAAAGAAGGAGGCAAACAGAGAAGTTAGGGAGGCAAAGGCAGATATAGAGCTGCATATTGCAGAGGGGTCAAGGGCAGAGAAAAATTATTCTTCCAGTATATTAGGGGGAAAAAAGGAAGAACGGAGGGGGAATTGTTAGGAAATCTGAGGGGGGCAGAGTGATACAGGAGGATGTGCAAAAGGCTGCTGTCCTTAATGGTTACTTTTATTTTGTATTCACTAGGGAGGATAGTGGGTCCGTGCCAGAGAGTGGCATCAAAGCAGTCACAAAGGGGATCCCAGTGATGAGGCAGCCAGTATTTACAAGTGAAAGGGTCTGGAAAAAGCTAGCAGCCCGAAAGATAGACAAGGCCCCAAGACTGGATGGGATGCATCCCAGGGTGCTCTGGGAACTGGCAGAACTGTCTGAATCCCTGGTGGACTATTCAATAGTTCACTACAGATGGGAGTAGTTCTGAAGGACTGGAGGGTAGAAGACATAGTTCTGCTTCATAAGGGGGGCAAAAGGAACAAGTAGGGAACTACAAACCTGTCAGTCTTACTTCTGGTGGGGGGAAACAGATGGAGTCATTGGTCAAAGAGGATCTTGTGGACTACATGGACAGCAATGGTCTCCAGGGTAGTAAACAGCATGGGATTGTGGCAGAGAGTTCTTGTCAGATTATTTTTGACTGGATGATGAGGGCACTGGATAGGGGCCACGCTATGGATGTACCCTTCTTCGACTTCAGCAAGACTTTCAACTCCGTGTCTCACAGACAACTGCTGAAGAAGATGGAGGATCTAGGTATAGCTAAGGACATAGTAAGATGGGTAGGTAACTGGCTAAAAGGAAGGCAACAGAGGGTTGTGGTTAATAGGATCAAATAGAAGAGAGGGATGTCATGAACTGGGTACCACAGGGATCCATCGAGGGCCTGGTCCTCTTCAATATGTTCATCAGTGACACTGGAGAAGTAATCCAGGGCAGGTTGTGCCTCTTCACAGATTACACTGAGCTCTGTGGGAGTGTGAATAGCAATGAGGGAATCAGGGAAATGCAGAGTGGCCTGCTACGGCTAGAGAGGTAGTGTGGCAGTTGAAAGTCAATGCCAGAAAGTGCAACGTGAACTGCTGGGAATTATTTAGTATGAGTAATGATTCGAGGTCATGACGGCACAAGTGGAAACTGACAGAAGGGAGGTTCGGGGGGATATGAAGAAGTACTATTTTACAAAAAGGGTGGTGGAACCATGAAACAGCCTGCCAGCTGAGGTGGTGGGCACTAAAACCATTAATGCTTGAAGCATGGTTGGGACAGAATGAAGTGTATAGTGGTTACTCAGGGAGAAAGTAACAGAGAGGGGAATGGGGGGAGTGGATGGGGAGGGCTAGAATCCTGGATGGGCACTAGGTTTCAGGATTAGCTATGGAACTATGGACATTGGATGGACCATCAGTCTTTCTCTGCCACCATTGTCCATATTTCTATGATCCATGGCCAGCTCAATGGAAAGTCGTCAAGCAGGAAGAGACTGGCATAAATCACAAGGTGGTACCTGGCACTAAATCCATTTAAATTCAAAGTGATGCACAAATCTGGAAAAGAGAATGTCAATGTAGATTTTCTGTCAAGATGTGGATCAGAAATTGAGAATTCAGAAAGTTGGAAAAATGTGTGTTTAAACTGAACTGTGCATAAAATGTGGTATGGAAAAGAGGATACTACATATGTGAAAAATTGTAAACAATATAAAGTAATGTTAAAAGGGGAATTTAAACACAGTTTTGGAAACCTGTTTTTTTAAAGAAGGAAAAACAGATTTCCTTTTAAAGAGGGGGGTATGTGACAGGGTTGAAAAGACCCTGCCCCACTTGTTGTACAGAGTTAAAAGCAAGGATCAGTTCTGTTTTCTCCTTTTCTGCTCTTGTCTGTCTTTTGCCTGTCTGTGGCACCCAGGACTGGCCATTCCTATTTGTCCCACAACCCCGCTATCTCCTTGCCCAAACTTGCTGTTTCTATCTTTTCTCCCCCCCCCCCACTTGCTTCTCTGTGGTTGAGAAAGTATATGTGGATCTTTGTGTGAAGCTGGGATCCTTGGTTGGTAATAGTAAATGTACATAATTATATTGTTTAAAATTTAGGAGTTGACCTTAAGAAACCTTTTGACCTATAAGCTCATTAACAGAACTGTCTACAGGAGGTACTTCCAGACATCCTGTTCTAATTAGTTATACCTGTGCAGCCTGTATGTACTTTCTCAGGAAAGAAACTGACAAATGTGTTACATTTTGTGAAAAACAGGATGCAGTGAGAAACTATAAAGACAGCAATGGTTTTGGTTTTTCAGTTTTAGTTTTAGATTTAGGTTAGAGACTTGGAGGTTAAGATATTCTCTCTTGACGGACTTTTGCTTGGACTGCCTGCGTCAAAAGCCATCCTGTACAATTGCTATTATTTTTTTATTTTATTGTTTTTTTAAAATAGTAATAATAAAGTTTGGCTTACAAATTTTATAATTTCTCCTGGACTGCCTATACTTCCGGACCTGTCCTCTATGACAACGCCTCAGTCCTTTTACATGAGAATATTTACCTTCGGTTTGCAGTTCTCATACCCTAAGAAAATGTGCACGAAACCACTCTTAAAACTATAAGATTGATCTCTGCAACAGTATTAAAATACAAAAAATCCAGTCTGTCTGCAAACCTTATGTCCAACTATATGACCCAATAGTTCAGTAGTAGAGTAGAACAGTATTCTGGTGGCCTGGGTTCAGTTCCAAGTAGGGCTCATTTTAAATTTCTCACTACAGTTGGAAAGGCTTTGCCTGGAGTTCAGTGGTCAAGCAGCCAGACACTCCTACTTCCTGAGCTATATAAGCAGTTCATCTCAGCCTCATTGTGAAGCATTTTTTCTTTGCAGTCGAAGGTTCTGTCGGTTTGTCCTCTGAGCTGCTTGGGCCTCCCTGGCTGGCTGGGGCCTGCCCCCACCCCCCAACCCTTTGCTACCCCTGCTTGTATCTGCCGGGCTTCTGTGTTTATCTTCCTGCTTCCGGTTTGTGTTTTGCCTTCGGCTGTGTGTGTTTCCTTCCTTTGTTGGGGGGGCTTTGTTTCTAAACTCCTAGCATACTGCTACTCAGAGCTCCTGCTACTGCTTTCAGTTACCTACAACTGTAGCCACTGCTGCTGTTTGCTTAATTACTATTGTACCCAGTGCTTGTGTTTTTACACTGTACTCACCATGCTCAAACTGCTGCAATGCAACTGCAATCATTATCTGTCTGTTTCAGCTCAGCCATAGCTGCTCCATGTTGCATACTCAATTCTTTTCACCTGACACAGTTCACTCTGACCCTAGTTGTGCTGCTCATTCCTGCTCTCATTCTACTTGTAGCTTCATTGCACTGCCTGGCTACATCTACTTTCAATGCATTGTCTCCCTGTTTTATTGCAGTTACAACTCTGAGGTCAGCCAACTAAGCTCCTGCTGAGGCTGTTAATACAGCTTTGATATTAAAAAATTGCCTCGCCGCCGAAAAATCCTCAGAGTATTTGTCACCTTGATTTGGCTATTCATGTCTGGCTGGCTTGCCCCCACTTCAGTACTGGTAATGCTAATCAGTATGTTATGCGACCTCCGTGCAGGTCCACCTATCACTACTACTTCTTACTGACCTACGTGCAAATCCACACTTGCTTACGCAAACCATTGTTTCATGCCTACTGTCATCCCTCGGCTTCAGCTGCTGGGATTCTGCTGCACTCCATCTGCATTTGACCTTGCAAGGTCTCAGCACTCAATGCTCATTACAATCTCAGCATGCCATGCTCATTCAGCTTACCAGCTTTTTAGCTCTCAATCAATTTCTGGGGTATGCCAGCCATTCTATTCTGGTGTAGGGTTCCTGCAGCCAATGGCCTCGCTCTGCATTTAGTCCATATCTCGAGCATGTCCAGCTTGGGATGGGATCCTTCTCACCTGGCACATAGCTGGGAATGTTATCACCCCGGACTTAGCTTTAGCTGCCTGCTATGCGACAGCAGCTTCTGGTGTCGAATTTAAGACTAGAGGTGAAGGGTGGAAAAAGTTACCTCCTTTGGCTCTAGTGTTTCACTATAACGGTTAGCCATTGACTTTAGTGGTTTCCCTAGCAAGGCACCTTCACCTCATTCTCCCTGTGACTGCCTCTGGTTCACCTGATTTGATTTAGGGTGGGTAGGCCAGGTGAGTGCCTCAGCAGTTGTTGCTCTCCTCCTGCACCTTGGATGCATGTATTGTTGCAGAGTTTTCTTGCAACCTTCCACGGCGTTCCCGCTAGAGGGTTTGAGTGAGAGTCTTCCTCCAAATTGGAATATTTTCCACCTCCCTTTAATTGGGTTTTCCAAATTGCAGCTGCAGAGCTGTCACTAACTAAACTATCCCAAGCCTGGAGGGAAGGTGACCTAGGCCTTGGATCCCCAGAGATGTCCTCCTCATAGGTTTTTTTATTCTCTCCTCCATTGCCTCAGGTCATAACACTTAGTCAGCATAGTTGTTTCTCCTAGTTTCTTTAGGTAGGTTCCGCTGTTGGATGGAGGTGGAGGATGTCCTGCCATTCCTTCCCTCCTTAGGGGATCCCCTAATCTCAATACAAACCATCAGTATCATGTTATGCAAGTCTGGGTATTCATTACGTTATCCAACTGAGCATCTCACTGCATTATCAAACTGCCTGTCCTTCTCCACTACTACATTACAGTTACTTCTCCTATGTCACAGTTACTGCTTGCTCATATGCTTCGTGTTGCCTCCTTTTTGGGGATGATGCTACATTTCTTTTGGGGATTCCTAAGGTATCTTTAGCCATGAGAATCGTCCCGTGGCACCTCTCCGAGGGTTCCTCGCCTTCTTATCCCTACAGGGTGGTAGTTCCTCTGGAATAGAGAGTGCGAATGGCCAAAAGCAAACTAACACAGTTGCACAAGTATAACACTATACTGGCTGCGTAGGTCAGTGAATTGGAAAGGCTTTGCCTGGAGTTCAGTGGCCAAGCAGCCAGCCACTCCCACTTCCTGAGCTATATAAGCAGTACCTGTCAGCCTCATTGTGAAGCATTTTTTCTTTGCCCCACCATCCTCCCCTCCTCCTCCAGCAGCAGCACTCTCTCCTTAGGGGGATTCCTAAGGTACCTTTAGCCACGGAAATCATCCCATGGCACCTCTAGGGGTGGAACCCTCTCCGAGGGTTCCCTGCCTTTGTACCCCTACAGGGTGGTAATTCCTCTGGAACAGAGAGTGTGAATGGCCAAAACCAAACTAACACAGGTGCACAAGCATAACACTATACTGGCTGTGTAGGTCAGTGAATTTATGTTGTATAAGAAAAATTATTAGTCAGGAGGGTAACTCTTGGCAATATTTTTTTTTTTTTTTCATTTTTTTTTTTTACAGTTGTTTTGCTAATTAAAGCTGAGCTAAGATGCAAAATCTCATTTTCAGTAACTTGTTCACGATCACACAGTATCTGGCTATAGCAGGGTTTAAGCCTGCCATCTTTTAGAACATAAGAACATGACAGCAGATGGGGACCACGTGATCCATCTAGTCTGCCCGTTATTTGACCTAACCCCCCACCAAGTATATTCCCTTTCAATATTCCGCTATGTCTGCCCAAGATATTTTGAACTCCTTAACTGTCTTAGCATCCACAACCTCCTGCGGCAGCCTCTTCCATGGCTCGACCACCCTTGGTTCCCAACAGTGCCGCAACCACTGCATTTAACCTTATTGCCTGAGGGGGCACTGGGAAAAGCCAGTGGCTGCCAGCCATGTTTTTTAACAATTTATTTACCAAGAATGACCCAGCTGAGATGTAACATCTCCTTTCTAGTGGGGTCCTGGTTTTACTCATTTTTACAATATATTTACTCAGGATAGTGCAGCCAAGATGCAACATCCCAGAGATATCATGCCATGAGAATTTCTGGTAAGTGGCACACAATTCAACACTAATCTATGGGGGACATTAAAATGGCACTTTTATGGGTTCCTTCCATTCAAAAGGCACTATTTTGGTGTGAATTTGCAGGAGGGGGCCCATGCCCCCCTAGACTCTGTTGGCATGATGACTCTACATCATCCCATTTCCACTGGGGTCCTGCTTCTATCCATTGTTGCAGATGGGTGGATTAGAGCACTGGGAGGGTATGTGATTTGCTTAGGGTTACACAGTAGATACTGTATATATTTCCCACTAGCAGGGACTGCACCTGCAATGTCCTGGTTCAAAACAGAGCTCTAACAATTGCTTCCTAGGGGGATGGTAAGAAAGACAGGAAAGGCAAGAAATTCCTGACAAAATGTTTGTTTTCTTACAATGTATTACCTTAGGTTAGCCCAGCTGAGATGCAACCTCTCATGTCCAGTGGGGGCCCTGCTTCTACCAATTTCCATAGGTGGGTGGGTTGACAGGAGCACTGGGTAGTTAAGTAATTAGCATAGGGTTACACACTGAGTATATGTGGCTTTAGCAGGGTTTGAATTTGGGATCTCCCAATTCAAAACCACACTGCCTACTCCATCTGGGATCCGGGGGGAGGTCCAACAGGAATGGGTCAGTTACTGCTGGCAATACTTTTTTTGTTACTTTTTTTTTAACCAGCATAGGCCAACTGAGTTGCAGCATCTTGTTTCCAGTGAGGTCCTGCTTTTACCCATTTGTATAATGTATTTAGAGTTCCATGCAACCCACTGGAAACAAGCTATAATAACTTAGTCTGCCTTTCCTGGTCAAAAAATGGCAATTATTTATTTATTTGGTTTTGTTTACTGGGTAAGTACACTAGACAACAATGTTGCCTATATTCAGGCACGACCCGGGAGAGTACAGACAGGGGAGACCAGAGTCAACATTAAAGAGTATTTCATGACGCAGCATGAGGTAAGAACAAACATTTAAACAGTATACAGCCAGGTACAGTCATTATCAGTGATGACAAAGAGAAACAGATAACATTACATTAATTATTTTCATCTGATGATACATCAATGACTAAATTGAAACGACAAACAGCAAACAAAACTTAAATGAAGTAGCATTATAACAATAGGATTTCTGCATGGATGGGAAACTTTCAGATTTTGGAGACCAACAGGAAATCAGTAAGTGCCATAGGGAGGAGGAAATGCTAGGAGTGAGGCTCAAGTTACAAGCACAAGAGCAGCAGTCAGATTCTAATAGGTGTGCCGAAGACTCAGTTTAAAGGCCTTGTGGGATTTGGAGAGTTTGATGTGGGAGGGAATGGAGTTCCAGGAGCGGGGGGCAGATATGGCGAAGGATCGTTCTCCTTTTGTGTGAGATATCTGGGAATTTCAAGTTGGGTTTGAGCAGATGCCCTGAGGAGGTATGCTTGGGAGGGCTGAGTTAATAGTTCGGCAAGGTATTTAGGGGACCCCGTTCTGATCATATTATCAATGGTACAGCCTGCAGAATAGTGTCTAAGCGAGTCTGGGGAGAGCCAATTTAGTTTTGAGTAGAGCAGGCAATGATGGGTAAGTCTGTAAGCAGAGAGAGCAAATCTGCATATACTGTTATAGCAGGTGCTCCATTTCTGGAGCGCTCCTTTGCTAGCTTTAAGGTAAACCTGAGAGCAATATGTTAGAGCAGGGAGGAGAAATCCTTGTGCAATAGCAAGCCGGGCAGCATCATTGAGAGAGGACCTAATTTTAAAGGCAAGACCAAGTTTTGAGTAAACTGTCTTACATGCAGCCGCAATGTGGAGGTTAAAGTCAAGAGATGGGTCAAGAGTGACTCCTAGATACCTGAAGGAGGTAACTAATTCAAGAGGGAGGTCATCTAGAGAATGTATCAATAAGTCTGGAGTAAGAGATCTGATTCTTGACGGGGGTCCAAAAAGCATAGTTACAGTTTTCTTAGCATTCATTAGGAGCCCCTTCTGTAGTAACCACTCCTGCAAGCAGTTGAAGTCTGCTTGAAGATGTGCTCTTACTGATAAGGGATCTTTACCACTGGAGAGAAGCACCATGTCATCAGCATAAAGGATTAACGAGGAGAAGCAGGGAAGGGAAGGCAAGTTGTTCATGAAAAGGGAGAAAAGTAGCGGGCCAAGAATAGATCCTTGGGGGACTCCAACAGAGGTAGGGGAAAGATTTGAGACGGCGGATTCAATTTGGACAAATTGCAACCTCCCTGAGAGGTAGCTATCGAACCAGGAGATGGTCGACAGGTCAAAGCCAAGGCAGGACAGTTTGGAAAGTAGCAGAGAGTGATTCACAAGGTCAAATGCCTTTGTGAGATCGATAAATATGGCCCCAGTGAGCAGGCTCTTATCCATCGCTGTAAGGACTGCTTTGTCAGCTGAACTAGAGCAGTTGTGGTGCTGTGTCCTGTTCGGAATCTGTGCTGGGTAGGGGATATAAGGTTGTTAAGGTGCACGTAATTTATGACCTGAGTAGCGATGGCCTTCTCGAGAAGTTTATTTAGGGTAGAGAGAATGGCAATCGGTCTATAGTTTGACATATTTTTGGTAGCCCCTTTTTTGTGAACAGGGACAACGCGAGCGGTTTTCCACAATGTTCATACCGTTTGGGTTATTATGGAAAGATTAAAGACTCTTGCAATAGGAACAGCAAGGGCAGGGGCTGCCTGCTTCAAGAAGCTTGGCAGTAGCCCATCCGGGCCAGCAGATCCATAGGTGGATACTGATTTGAGGAGATGCAGCACTTCAGTGGAGGAGACTAATGTGAGACGAAAAGGGGTTTCATGTGAAAGTTGCACCTCAGGAGGAGGTGAAAGAGGTTGGTTGAATTTCTCAGTGTATTCAGTGAGATCCGGAATTGTGCATTAAGAGCATTAGCAATAGTAGGTAACTTATTACAGTTTGCGCTATTCAGTGTCATGTCGGTAATGGCCGCCTTGGGCCTTTGCCCAATGAAATTTTTGATGGTTCCAAAACCCTGGTATCACCCACTGAAGATTGGAGAAGTTTAAGGCAGTAGCTCCTTTAGCCTTCCGAATATCTTTTGAGGCATTTCTCAGTTGTTTATAGTTAACCCAGTCTTCTGATTGTTGGGACTTTGCCAAGGTCCAGGCCTTGTCTCTTTTTATCATGGCTCAAGGAGGTCTTTTTAGCCATTTATTAGGGGAGCCCTGAGACACCTTTTTTCAGAGGGATGCAGATCCTGAAGGGCCAGAAGCTGAGACATCAGGTATTCAAGTGCTGTGTTTACATCATCAGTGTGATAGATGGGAGACCAGTCTATATTATTGATATCCTCGAGAAGTGCGTTCGTTTAGTTTGGCAAATTAAGAAATTGAATGATTTTTATGGGGGTTTAAGGCAATGGCCATTCCAGATACAGAACATAGGCAGGTGATCACTAATAGAATCCAAAAGGTCCCTGCAGCAATTATTTTATTTGCTCTATTTGTAGCCATCCAGTCCAGGAGAGATTGGTGCCCGGAGTTGGAAGAGATGCGGTAGGGCTAGAGATAAGTTGAGCGAGGTTAAGTCAGGCGAGAGCTTCAGTATATGTACCGGCGTGACTCCCTGATAGGTCTAGGTTGAAGTCTCCCATTAGTATGACTTCAGATCTACCCTTTAGAGTGGCCAGATAATTCAAGAGCCCTTTTAAGCCAGGGAGAGCCCCCTTTGGAGGATTGTAGGCACAGATCAGATTTAGCCTTTTATCACCACCTAGTTGTAGAACTGTATGCAGAGCTTCACAGTGATTTGTTATCCAAGACTGGAGTACAGAGACATTGAGATGCTCTTTATAATAAAGGGCAACTCCTCCACCCTTTTGTTTGGTGGGGCGATCGGATCTGGACAAGCTGTAGCCAGGTATTTTGTACATGGAATCAGGCATCTCTGATCTGAGCCATGTTTCAGTTAGTCCAAGTATGTCTGGATAGTACAGGGCTATCCAAGCTTCAAGTTCAGGAAAGTTTGCTGGTAAACTTCTGATATTCATGTGGGCAATTTTCATGCCCTTAGTGGAAAACCATGAGGAGTCATCTGCGGACCTGGCATTTCAATGGGGGCTAGGGTTAGATTCTATGTCTCCTGACAAGCATAAGCGCAGAAGCATCACCCAAACTTCTTTGTAGAATCTGTAATTGCGCTTGAGGTATTTGGGCATGCTAGGGGGTGGTAGAGAAGGAAATGCCCTAATTTGGAAGGATGAGTTATATGGAGGGACAGGTTAGAGAAGGGAGCAAGGTTCTAGTTGGTATAAGGTTGAGAATACAAAGGAGAATTCTTCATGGCAGGGACCCAGGTATCCAGCTGGTATGTTACATGAGAGATAGGACAGGATGATTATGGTGGGTAGTAATCTGATACCACCAGAAGTGACCTTGGGCATGCAAGAGAGAACATTATGTGTGCCTTGTATGAAACCTCTGTAAATCAGAGGTAGATTGTCCCTTATAAGAGTAGAATATAAGTGACAGAAATGGTGAGTTAAGGGCAGGGTGACACCTATAGTGAAGGCAGTTTGAGTGAGACCTTTAGTGGCCAGAGGTTGGCAGTCAATTATACAAGTTATTCACAAGAGGCAGGTATTCCAATAGAGTGCAGTTTATGAGGAGTGGACAGGAGCAGGGGGAATTTGAAAAGGTGAGGGGAAAAGATAAAACTGGGATACCCTCAGTCTGAGTTACTTTTCCATACAAAATAAGTGTAGTTACACAGAATACTCCAACTGAAATGCAATATTTCATTTTCACTGCAGTCCTGCTTTTACCCATTGATACAATGTATTTACTCAGGACTTTCTGGCTGAGGTATTCCATTTCATTTCCAGTGCAATTCTGCCTCCAACCATTTCCGAATGGAGCTCAACTCAACTGAGCCTAAAAATGTGCCTTCCTACCCAGCAGTTACCATCTCTCTTTGTTAATGATCAAAGTAGTGCCAATAACTGGTATTTGATATTTTGTTTACTAATCTAAGTATGCACAGATCAGGAACAGCCCTGTTATGTGAGTCAAACCATGGTTCAGTTCTTTGCCCACATCATCTGGTCTGAGCACTGTGGATGGCGGAAAAAAAGGTCCATGATTTCAGTCGAAAGAATGGTTTGGTCTGTGAGAGGTCACATGGGTCCAGTTTGACCTGTTTTATTCTTCTGTAAATCCAGACTTGCAGCTCTAGTACAAACCCATTGGAATCTTTCTAGTTAAAGCAGCAGTATTTATCACTCAACAGAAAAAAATTCGCCACATCATTTTTAGCAATAATGTACTTCTGACATACTTCTATTTATCAGCAGTGTAGTTTTAATCTCATCATATTTTCTGAATAGTAAAGGGGTAAGGCAGGGTGGGGTGCATACAGATGTTTGAGTTGTGAGTGTAAGCAGCATTCCATCAAAATGAAGGAGAGGATAAGGGAAAACATTAGAAACCATTACTTCTCACAGAGGGTAATTAACATGTGTAATAGCCTACCACTGAGGTAGTGGAAACACTTACTGTTCAGACTTTCAAACCAGAACTAGTTAGATTCCGGAGAGACAATGTTATTGAGGTTACACACCATGAGTTTGGGGGGGCGGTTAACATTCCAGCTGTTAAGTTAGGATTTGTGCCCTTACTCAAATTGGTTATAGTCACTGCCATGTGGCAAAGGGGTGGACAAGATGGAACCAAAGTCCATTCTGTCATAACAAAACTTTGTCACTCAGATATTTACAATATAGCATTTACTGCTAGTTTTGCAATTATTGACTCACGATAATGAATATGACCGTCACTAATAATTTTTAAAAAATCTCTTCCCTTGAGGAACATTTTTGACAGTAATTTCTAGACTCATACTGAGGATATGACAGCATGGAATTAGCATATGTTTCTGATGAAAAACAGCCCAGTACCACACCAAGATGTCTACTTTTTGCATGGGGGTGTGACAAGAGAATAGGATCTTTTAAAAACATTAACCAGAAGACCAGCAGGGAGGCTAATAAAGCATCCAGTGGTGCTCTCCTCCCGAGAGGGAGTGCTGCACTGCACCTGGGTGGATTACAGCACTGGGAGGTAAAGTTCCAGTAGTGTCTGGTGGTGGTACAGTGGTGGCATCCTTGGTAGCACAGGTGACCATGTACCATGGTCATTTTTCGAACACAGAATGCTACTGCAAGCATGCATGGTAAGGAGGACAGGACAAGGAAAAAGGAAAATCGCCCCCAGTATGTAGGAAGATGGCCCCTATGGAAGCCCCTCCCAAGACGCCCAACCCTTGAGCAGGCTAGCTTTGTCACATCCATCCATCGGTCTACAGAACAGATGTTGCCTCTTTCCCAGTGGAAGCAGAAGCCCCCTCCTGCCCCCCCAGCTGAGTTAAGTCAGAATCTCTGGATCAGCAGATGACCCAGAAGATCTGCAGTATAGTGCCCACAGAGGATTTGCTGTATAGTGCCACACATCTTCAAATTATATTCTTTAAATATGCAATTTCACTTTATTTTGTTCTTCTCTCATGCAAGAAATATTAAAAAGCTACTAGATAAAAAAAACTGGAGCATATTACAGTATTATACAAAATGGTGGAAATCGGGGAAACTCAGTTCATCATGGAGTTATTCAAGATCTGACTCAGTTCTAGGACCAAAATGGAGAAGGACTGCTCTTGTGTAAAATGTAGCCCTGTAAAGGAATGGAACTACCTTAATAAGAAGTAAAAAATGCAAAAATATGAGTAAATAAAGTATAAAATGTTAAAAAACTGACTACATAAAGTCTAAAAATTAAACATATAATGGTGAAACGTCCTCAGACTTCAGTCAGGTATGTTTGATCCTACACCAGAGGTAGTGAGTTCCCCCAGTGAATTTTTTCCATCTCCAACAGTGGTCGTACAAAATATAAATCATGACACAGGTAGAGTATACTGTAAATGAAAATCTCAAGGGAAAATGAAACATGACTGATCATATACTCTGATCATCTTCAGGTATTAAGGATTCTACACCAGATTTGATTTCCATGAAATTCCATATTTGTCTGATACATTCAAATTTAACTTGCTTAAAAAATATGTGTTAATGGCAATACCTCAGATACTTTAAATGTTTGTCAAGAATAATTACAGTTGTTTATAAAGAAGATCCTGTTTATAAAAGTGATATAACTGGGCATAATTTTTTTTGATGGCACAGACCAGTTATTATTCATCGTAATCACCAGTCAGTTATTATGGCAATTGCGAACTAACACAATTCAGACTGCTACCCTGAGACAGTCTTGAATGCTTCATTCTTGCCACACTGCAGTTCGGTTTCGAAACTAGCACATAACATTTCTGTGCTGTAACTTGGTGATTCCACAGTGATTTCTACAAAAACCAGGCTCATTTTCAAGATGAGTACCCTTCACTTACATTTGTGGATGTCTCTGATGGTAAAAGCAGGTCCTGAAAAAAATGACTGTACGTTTCATTGTTAGCACTTTACCTCAGCATGGTGTTCTGAAACTGTTTATGAGGTGAGTGTGGTACTTTATTTATGAGGTCAGTGCTATGTCCTGAAAAAAATTAAATCAGGGGAAAGACACACAAACAGTGTGGGGGGGGGGGGAGAGAGACAACAAAATCAGAGACAGAAACAGTGAGGAAAACATTGATGGCCAGAGATTATAGTAAAATAAGTCAAGGGTGGTGTTGTTACTCACATTTTATACACATGCTGAGTATGTCATGCTTGAATAAACGTGTATGTAGCATTGTGCACCTCAGCTGTATATAAAATTCTCATAACACACACCACCTCATGCATTATTCTGTATCTGAATATTGCTCAAATAGCATCAGCAAGCCAGTCTTTTTGGTTTTTAGAATTCACAATTAGCAAATACTAAAAATCTACAGAAGTTACCTTTCAGCAGCAGCGTAGGGCAGGGCTGCCAGTACACAAAAGTGTGGTGCACATGAAAATCCAAACCAAGCTGGACAGCAAATAAAAGACATTTATTGTGGCAAGTGAAACAGGAGAGACCACATCAGAGACAACTCCAGTACTTCAAATCCAAACTGATTCTTCAGTACAAACATAGTACACATGCAATTGGTCCCTGTCATTCAGATGACAGCTGTCCAAGGTGGTGAGAGGAGGGTCTGTGCCATAGAAACACAGAAGTTGACGGCAGATAGGTGTAACCCCCCTATAAATGGAGGTTCGTAAAAGCCTCCTAGGAGCTGACTAAGTGTTCCCCCTGGTGGATGGCGTTCGGCACTTAAGCCGTTTGAAATGGCTCAGTGAGTGCTTGTAGAGCCTCCACGTACTGTCACTTTAAGAGCCGTCTGCTTGCAGACAAAATCATTGTTTATGAGGGGGACTGTGTGTTTCCTTGCTCGAGTCCCACTCGAGCTGTACTGTAATTGCCCTTCTTTGAGGTCGCTGAAAGCGCCAAGGAAGCCCCCCCTCGATAGGTGTAACTATTTGCCTGAAATCATTTAGAGTGATAGTGAAAATGCAGTTTTGTTTAACCTGCCTTTGTTGCAGATGGGACTCTGTGTGCTGTGCCCCTCCATCTTGGACCAGGACAGTTCGAGGGGTCCAATAGGAGTGAGGGGGTATCTAATCTGGAGTGAAAAAGCAGCCAACCAGAAACCAGGACTCTGGATGGAGCCGGCTGACAAATGGGGACACAGCTTGTAATTCTGGGAAGTGCCATTCTGGGCCATGGCGCTGTTTTGCACCAATAAGGGCAGTAATAAGTGACTGGCATCCGCAGCCCTCCAATGGGATCGGGTGGCACCCAAATAGAGAGACTTGCCCCAACTGCCAAAGGGGAGAGACGCTGTGGCTGTGAACAAGGAAAGAGCCCTGGGCTTCTGCGCCATTAAGTCTTTGTGCGGGAAGTGCGTGTGCGTAGTGAAGGCCAATTTTGGGCAGCTCGGTCGCCGTTATACTCGGACTAAATCCGTGGGGCAGCAGTCAGAGGAGGCTGTCCAGGAGTGCAGCTACCTACCAGGCTCACCCTGTAGAGGACTGGAGAATCTGCTGAATCGCACTCGGTCTGTCAGGACAGTGAAGTTGCAGTGAGACGCCCGCATAGTTGTGAGTTCAGTCGGGTCCTAGAAGCAGCTGCCTGGTATGGTACCCCTCTGTTGTTTTCCATATAAATGTGTGAGGAAGCCTTTGAAGCTCAGGCTTAGCCCTGCAAGTGGTGAAAGAGTGGTTCTCTGCAGGAGTTGTGAGTACTGAATCAGGGTAGCTCCCTGTTAAAGCTTACAAACAAAGGCAAAATTGTTTTGTTGTATTGCTGACTGCACTAATTGAGCTTTCTGGCTCCATCTGATCTGCTCAGGAATTAAATGCTCGCTTGTGTCAGGGCCCCAACCAGCTGCATCGAGGAACTAGCCATTAGGGCTTGGGTACCCATAGACAGTAATTAATAGGTTAGGCCTGTGCACAGAGCCAAGTAGGATTTTCATATACTGTAGTGGTAAGCTAATCAACCTGATTCCCCTTGGTCCTTGTTATCTCCCCTCAAATAAATCAGATTGCTTGTTTTGCAAAAGTACACTGGCTAGTCTATGTATGAATGGTGAAATACTGCATAGTGAATGTGGTGTAACTGTACCTTACTTTCCAAGGGGTCCCCGGAGTGAGCTGACTGGTTCGAGCCGGGGGGGTAAGTGTATATGGTAAGGACACTGAAATTGAACTGCGTGGGCTACTAGTGGGAAGAAAGGGGGGTTGCAGCAACCCAGAGGGCTGTGACCAAGTCAACCTTGACTATTCTAACCCCGACCTCAGGGTGGAGGCACCCACCAATGGATCTGGGCCCCTCACCCTGCTACAGTTAGGGCAGGCAGGGGTAGTAGCCCTTAGGATAGCGCCCCCTTGGGGTTACATAAGGACTGTAAGGCCCATCCAATCTGCCCATTTCTTTTTCTACTTTATGAATGTGCCATAGGCATTTGCTCTGTCTATTTAGACTCATCTGCATTGCTCCCTTATGCCTATCCCATGCCTGTATGAAGCCCTGCACTGTATTCATGTCCACCACTTCCTTGAGATAGGCCATTCCATGCATCCACCACCCTTTCTGTGAAAAAGAACTTCCTCACATTACCCCTTAATCGGCCTCCCTCTATGCTGTGTCCTCTTGTCCTGCTATATTTCTTATATTGAAATATGTTAGACTCTTTCACCTTGTTAATGCCCTTAAGGTGTTTGAATGTTTCAATCATATCACCTCTCTCCCTCCTTTACTCTAGGGTATACATATTGAGCTCAGTTAATCTGTCCTCATATGTTTTCTGATGCAGTCCCTGCACCATTTTGGTTGCCCTTCTCTGGACTGCCTCAATTTGGTTAATGTCCTTGTGAAGATGTGGCCTCAGTACTGCAAGAGTACTCCAGATGGGGCCTAACCAGTGTCTTGTAAAGAGGAATTATTACTTCCTCTTCTGACTTGTGATACCCCTACTAATACACCCCAAAATCCCTCTAGCCTTACCTACTGCTTTAGAGGTCTGCTTGGATGATTTCAGATAATCAGTGATGATGACGCCCAAGTCTCTTTCTTCCCTTGTGACTGCCAGCAACTCCCCTCCCAGCCTATAGGTGGCTTCATGGTTTCTCTTCCATACGTGCATGATCTTGCACTTCTTTGCGTTAAACCCCAGTTGCCTCTCTTCTGACCAATTTGCTAGTTTATCCAGATCTCTTCTCATTCTGTCCACCCCATCTGGATCATCTACTCTGTTGAAGATCTTGGTGTCATCTGCAAACAGACAAACCTTATCCTCCAGTCCATCTGCAATGTCACTGATTAAGATATTGAAGAGGACTGGCCCAGGACTGATCCCTGAGGTACCCCACTTGTGATTTGCATCTCTTCTTACTGTATACCATTTACCACCACTCTCTATTTTGTGCCCATCAACCAGTTTGCCACCCAGTTGACCAACGTCTCATCCACCCCAAGCCTACCCAGCTCATTATTCAATTTTCTATGTGGAACAGTTTTGAAAGCTTAGTTGAAGTCAAGGTAGGCAACATCAACTGCTCCCCCTTGTTCCACCACTCTGGTTACCCAGTCAAAGAAATCTATGAGATTAGTTTGACAGGACCTTCCTTTTGTAAACCCATGCTGTCTTGGATCCTGTGCTCCTATGGATTCCAGGTGTTGCACTATCCTTTCCATAAGGATTGTCTCCATAATCTTGCCCACTACTGAGGTAAGACTGACTGGTCTGTAGTTCGCTGCCTCCTCCTTGCTACCACTCTTGTGGAGCAGGATCACATGAGCCCTTCTCCAGTCTTCTGGGACCTCTCCTGTGCTCAGAGACTCACTAAATAGTTCTGATAATGGCTCTGCTAGTTCCACCCGTAGCTCATTTAGTACCCTGGGATGTATGCCATCAGGTCCCATTGCCTTGTCCACCCTGAGCTTATTGAGCTCCTGTAGGACCCTTTCTTTTGTGAACAGACTAGTGCACACCTCCCTGCCCCCTGTGTCCATGGTGCAGAGCTGTGGACCCTGCCTATCTTCTCTTCAGTAAATATTGAGCAGAAGTATCTATTTAGGATAGATGCTTTTACATGGTCCTCCTCCTCACATGCCCCCTTATCCCCATTGATCTTAGCAATACCCACTCTGGACTTTCTCCTTTCACTAATGTATCTATAGAAAGTCGTCACCTTATTTTACTGTTTGTGCTAGTGTTTCCTCGGTTTGGGCCTTTGCCTGCCTTACTGCCTTCCCTGCTTCCTTAGGGAAGTTTGGTATACCTTCCTATCTTCATCCTGCTTGTTCCTTTATACTCCTGAAGGCCAGTTTTTGGCTAGGACCTTTCTGCTACAGTGTTTGAGAACCAAAGTGGTTTCTTCTTCTTTGCACTTCTTTTTCTCACTAACACAATGGGATGTTGCTTCAAGTATTGCATCTTTAATGCTTGCCCACTTTGCCTGTACCTCTCACCTGTATTTCTTTTCGCCAGGGCTAGCTTAACTCTGTTGTCCATCTTATCAAAGTCAGCTCCTCTGAAGTCCCATATTTTTGCCTTGGAATGGGATGATTTTGTTCTAGTTGCCAAATTGAACCATACCATTTGATGGTCACTGGCACCCAGGTGACCTTCCACCTGGAGATCTGTGATCCTTTCCCTGTTAGTCAGTACTAGATCTAGGATAACCCTGTCTTGTGGGTTGTTGTGCTGGTCATCATCATCCTCTATTCTGCCTGCCATATCAATAGGCTCTTTAATGTGAGTGAAGGACTGGAAATCGGGTGGAAGGTGGTGGATGCTGAGTGGATGGACCAGCCAGCAGGAGGTGGGGGCTGTCATTTGTTTTACAGCTGGAATTGGAGTAGGAGGGGCTCCCACTGGACTAACAATGTGATTTCCTTTCACATCAGTGATTAGGGTGATTTATTTTCATAACTGGGTTTGGGGTGGTTGGGGGGTATGACTAGACTGCTAGGGAATTATACATTAGTATATGGGGAGTGGGTGATGGTGGAGGTAGTGACTGAAGCTCTGTGCAGTGGCTCCATGCATATGGATCCATGGTGGCACTGTGCAGAACTGCTAATTGCCACATAATGTCATTCAAATGGTCCCTTAACACTTTGATGCCATATGTGGTCATCAGCTTGCAAGCATCCTAATATGACATCCAGGGGCAAAGGCGCCACTCTGTTTGGGGTGGGCTATCAACCTTTGCTAGTGGGTGTCTGTTGCCAGCAGTGGACTGTGGTGTGCTGTGTTCTACACTTTGCACAGTGCTACCACTTCCCAATATTTGCACTTGTTGCATTGTAAATATGCCAACCGGATGACTGTGTGCTGTTTCACATGGCTCAAACAGCTGTGTCTGAATATGGGGACCTCAACTTCTAATACATGTTTACTGTGAAGCTGGGTGTTTAGCTAGTGTTATTAGAAATTTAAAATGCTGTGTTTTGCAAAAACAAAATATAGCATACTTAATAAAACTGTTTAAAACACTGACAAAAAATGAAACCAAGGCACTGAAATGCACATTACACATGATCCTGCTCTTCAGGTGTGTCAGTTATCTAACTTAGCATTCTTTTTTATACACTTTCATCCAAAGCTATTGCATTTCCCTTCAGAATCAAATTTAAAGCTGGATCTGTGGCGTTGAGGGTTAAGGAGCTGGACGCCACACCTCACACCACAATAGTGACCTGGGTTCAGGAGACAGCTTGGGTTGTCGGGGTAGGCTGGGAAGGAGAAGATTGAGCATCCGGAGGACTGCTCTCCTCTCCTGGAGAGGGATGGGGTTAGTGTCCCCTGCACTTGCAACCCCCAGTGGAGACTGGAGGCTGCTGCAGCAGGGAACACCTAGCTATGGGACAGGGGCAGCGGCGGATGTTCTGCAAGCGAATGCAGGAGCATGCTGGTTGCATACCAGATGTCATTACACATCCACGCTCCAGGGGCTTAAGCAAGAAAGCCCATCTCCAGTGAATGCCATGATGCCCACAACAGGCTACCACTCCTCTCGGCCAAACAACGCCTAACGTGAGTTGGGGCAGGGGCTCCAGGGTGATGTTGGTTGCTTCCTGGCCCCATCCAGAAGGGCCCCTCTGTAGGGGGCAAGCTATGATCCTCCCCAATCTGCAGTTGTGGAAGTGGCCACCCAAGAGAGAGAGAGAGAGAGAGTGTTGAGAGCCTGCATACAGGACGGATAGGGGACAAGGCGCCGTCCCCGCAGCTGAAGAGGTGAACAAATAGAATTGACAAAAAAATAGAATCAAATTTAAGCAGGAAAAAAATACTTAATAAAAAGTAAATGGGGCTCCTGAGATGTCTCTTAGCTAGTAAATGTGCCCCACTGTAACTTCTTATAGTTTGCGGTTTGTTGCTAAGCAGCACCCACCCTCCCAGCCTCTGTAGTAACTGAACTGTGTGCACACAAAACTAATGCATAAGATTTTCCAGCACAAACTATCTTCTCCATTTATTATTACAACATTTTAAAAGTGGATTGCAGTGTTATAGCAATACAGAAAAAGTCAGCACAAGGCAGTAACCATGAGAAGTCACAGAAGTTGGGAGGCAGGTGCTCCTTAGCAAAAAACTGTAGGTACGGACAATTATTTATGGATAGCATTGCCATAACTAAAAGTGGAGCCACTACATGCCAGTTTTGAACTTTTTAGGGTTGTAGAACCATTAAGCGTTACTTCTCATTTCTTGAACCTTAAGAAGTCATGAGGAGACACTGTTGGTAAGCCATGAGACATCTCCTGAGTACCATTTACTTATTATAATGCAAGTCAAAAATATTTAATTTATATAGCACAAATCACTTCCTTTTGGGCCTGTCAGTAACTTTGGTGCTTTTATGTTTATTTTGCCAAGATTAATGTTAGCTTTTGTGGGAGTCAGCTATGCATCAGCTGTGTGGTTTGTGTGGTTGAGCAGTCAGTGGACTGCAGTACTGGTTGGAACCTTTCCCTGTACAGTTGGACAGCAGGCTATTAGCACTCATGTTCAACACACACCATGGCATCCCCGATGGAAACATCTTCATCTCACTCTCAGCTGCTTATAGTGCTACTTGCACTCTATCTCTTCAGTGTTGAAGCTGCCAATGTAAATTTCTGGGGGTGTTGTTTTACCAACCAGGGGTGGCAATATCAAGAAAGCCTTTTAGGAGCAGGAGACACCACTGCATGGTGTAACATCAATAAAGCTCTTCTAGGCAAAGCATTGTCACTGCAAGCTGCAGTTCCAGCATATGTTTGTAAGTGTGTGTCTATGCAAGTATTTGTGTGAGTGTGTGTTTATAGATATAATGTCATTCAACCCTCAGCACCGCCCATTACTGTTGGTACTTTGATGTCATTGGTTACTTTGAAAAGAGAAAAAAAGGCCATGATGCAATTGCATCATTCAGCTGCCTGGTTCTTCTTTCTACTTCCACCTAGAAAGGAAGGTGAGTGAGAGAGGCTGCAGGTCTCCCCATGTCGTCTTTACTGCATGTCAAATGGCATACCAGATCAAGAACATTTCAGGTGAGTGTTTAGTGTTTTTAGAGAACTGAAGAGTTTAACTCTTACAGAATTAAAAAAAAACAGGCAAATTATTCATTTTGACTAATATTTATCACAGGCACTGCTGCCATTCAAAACTTTGAAACTAAGGAATATTAAAGATGGTCTTCATAAATTATTTTCAGTTGCAGAAATAGGCATTTTAATTAATCCAGCTTATTGTTCAGTGGCCTTTGCAAAAATCAGTGATACTGTAAAACAAAAAGATTTAAAATTACTAGCAACACTCAAACTTAGCCCTTGGTTAGTTCACAGAATGCTAGATCACAAATTGAAATCTTATCTAATTCTAATAGCTGATCCACCTGGGGGTAATCACATCAGATGACCTAAAGGGGTGGCCCGCCAGTGTGACAAGGCAGTAGAAAAGGTGAGTGGGATGCTGGGGTCCATAGGAAGGGGTGTCACCTCCAGAAAGAGGGAAGTGGTTTTGCCTCTGTATAGATCACTGGTAAGACATCACTCAGAGTATTGTGTCCAGTCCTGAAGACCACATCTCTGGAAGGTTTTAGACAGAGTGGAGGCAGTTCAGAGGAGGGAAACTAAAATGGTGCAGGATCTGCATCAAAAGCCCTATGAGGAGAGACTAAAGGACTTCAATGTGTACACCCTGGAACAGAGGAGAGATATGATAGAGACATTTAAATAACTCAAGAGGGTACATAAGGTACAGGAGGGAAGTATTTATCAGAAGAAAAAGTGCTCAAGAACAAGGGGACATGCTATGAAGCTGGAGGGGGGTAGATTCTGAAGAGATGTGAGGAAGTACTTCTTCATAGAAAGAGTGGTGGTTCCTGGAACAACCTTCCAACAGAGGTGGTGGAGACAAAAACAGTAGTGGGGTTCAAGAAAGTGTGGGATAAGCACAAAGGAATCATAGTGGAAAGGAAAGGGGAAGGAGGAAGAGCTGTAGATTCAACACGGTCTGATGTAATAGTGAAGGTAGGGAGAAATGGGCAGACTGGATGGACCAAGTAGTCCTTATCTGCCATCAAATTCTATATTTCTATGTTTCCTCAGTTACGCCAGGCATTCACAGAAGTTCAGATTTCAGACTTTTGACTCTAATCTTCACAGCGGCAGACATGCAGGAAAATTGCAGAATTATGAATCTACAATTTGTGGGTGCTGGCTGGGTATCCCCAAAGTCACGATACATGTTGTTTTATTTTAGCCAAGATATAACCAGCAAAGGAAAAAGTGGTTAGGCTAATTTTTGGACAGATCCCTAGATCCTCCTACAAGACTGCTGGCACAGATCCTATACTGACTCGGAAGTGTACTAAATTTCTCTGAACTATAATTTTCAAAGGAAGAAATGTAAGTGACATCTATATATATATACTAGGGTACTCCCATTGATTTTATTGTATGTGTATATTTTCATGACATACAATGTTGTTTGATACTTTTTTTTTAATGTATTGTAAATTTTAATGTACTGTAAACTATGTAACATACTATGTAAAACTGCCATTTTGTGATGGCTGTTTAAGCTGATTGAATAAATGTGACTTGACATTAAAGAATGAAGAATGCTCTAAGTAACTAAACTTAAAGGGTTCACTTAGAAACTTTGCTGTGTGGATTTATACGCAGAACTAAGGAGTTCATTCTTCATGGTAGTAATGGATGGTTAAAGCAATCATGTTATAATTTTTCTTTTCAAGATAACTAATAAAAAAAACAAGATAGGGGTACATGAACAATGCATGATATCATTCACCAAATAATATAACTATTTGAAAGTTAACCTTTAAAAAAGACTATATTGAAACTGGAAGGTATTTCTTTCACAGAACTAAAATGGGGAATTTTTTTATTTGTGCACTTTTAGATTGAAACTGAAAGATTTTTAAGAGTGAATCTGGGGTTACTTTTTAAGCAACAACGTGTAAGGTAAATGTACTATTTTATGTGAAATTATTACATTTATAAATTAAAGATTTAAAAGGACATAGTCCCTGATATAGTTATGACATGAAATGGCACTTTAAATTGTATTCTTTTTTTTATCTTACTTTACATTTATCTCAAACAATTATGATATTTGCTGGAAGTAATTTTGAATATAAGCTCACTTAAAGTAATAAGACTGATCAACTCAACTTTTGACAGATTAACTGAACAGGAAGTATTTACTTAATAAAAAATACATTAAAATTAGGTTAAATGTTGGTTTGTAGTTAGAAAAGCGTCCCTGAAGTAGTAGTAGTAGTTTTGTTTATATGGCGCCTTCCCCTGAGGCTTAGGCCACCTTAAAGATCAAACAAATAAAAAAAAACTCAACAAAAGCAAATAAAATACAAATAAACCTAGATAAAACAGCATCAAACATAAAACACACATCAATCAGACACTTAAGAGGGGGAAGCAGGTATTTCTTATTTTTGGTTTACCAGGTGAGACACACTGAGCTGAAAGCTTGTTTACAAGTATTATCAACGGCGACTGCAGTTGCTGGGTTTTATGGCTAATGACACATAATACAAATTACTTGCTGAGTAGGCCTGTCTGAAATCTTGCTTTGTTATTATTTGTAACCTGGCCCAGAGGCCATCTTGCAACAAATCTGAACAATGGTTGAAAGTTCCCTGGAAGCAGGGAAGCTCTGCAGTGTGCTCGTGGTTTTCTGGTGTGGATGGCTTTTCCTAACACAGCAGGCCTCTGCGTCTGCACTCTCTCTCAGGGAGTGTCAAATGCAAATGAGTTCCATCTATGGAACTATCTCTCTTGCCACATCACTGTAGTCCTGCACCAGCAGTTCTGGGTTCTGCTTCTCCAGCTCTCGCTGTCTCTTCATCATCACTGCTTGCACTGATTAGCATGCAAATGCTGCTCTCATCCTCACAAGGCTCAGGAACTCTCTTCACAGTCTGTCTCCCCTACTCAAGGCATGGCATAGCACTGCTTGCACCCTCACCTTGGACAGCAGTTTTCCATGAGATCTTTCCCAGCTCTTACAGCCTCCAGCACAATCCCCTCTTATAGCCACAATTTGATGTCCATTCCCATTGATGCATAGGGTGGTCACTAAGCACACTTGACAGTCCACAGGTCCACAACAAAGCCCCAGACTCTCTAGTCCCTCCTCCCCCCAGAAGCCTCCAGTGGTGTGCCTTCTGAGTCCTGCCTCTGTGTTGGCTGTCCCTTAAGTCTTGGGGCAATCCATCTGTGCCAACAAAGCAACAGCCATCACGAGCAGAGCAGGCATGCCCACACAGGTTTGTTACACTATAAAACCCCAAACTCCTAACAATCACTCCCATGGTTATCCCACCACATTAGAAAATAAACCACTCAATCCCTTCCCCCTACACACACCAGACATAAAAATGCATGCCACTCGCTCTTCATCACACTGTTATTCAGCCTAACAAATGAAAGTTAACCACACACACCATACAGTTCATACACTGGTTCAAAAAAAGATCAGTCATGCCAAACTTACTTATAAAATGGCAGGGTAAAATCATGTAATCTGATTGACTCTTATTTATGTGTAAAATACGGTTTACACATGGGTAAAAAAAGGACTGCTCAGCAGTGAAGAGTCTGCAACACAGATCAATGGGCATTTGGAACACAGGCATTTCAGTTAACCCTCTTTTGCCAGAGCTAATCTTCCACCACAAACATGGCTGCTACCTTTACACTGTAAAAAAACTTCAACTGGGCCCTAAAACTAAAAATACCTTAAATAAAAAATTAAAAAATTAATTAAATGCTGTTTCCTTGATTATCACACTCTCCTCACATACATAAACAAATTATAAACAAGTATTGTTTAGAGTTTTCACTACAACTGTTTCTTTGCTGAGAGTCAAAAATCCCCCTTCTATCTTTAACTGCTTATCAGGGAACTCTCTTCTTCTTGCCCTGACAGTGAGATGACTGAGTCTCTGGCTGTAACAAAGCCCTTTGTTGTCTCTGTGTATAGTGTGTTGGGAGAGAAACATTCTGCTAGTGGAACGGAGCAGAATTTTGAATCCATATATTCCATGGTAAACATTCCATGATAAACATTCCATATCTTGAATGTGGGGAACCGCAGAGAAAAAAAACAGGAAGAAGAAGAAAGTAGGCAATATATAGAATAGTGTATGGGTGACCATACACAACAAGACTATGTTTCCATCGAGGATGTGATGATGTCACACAGACCTAAAGCTAAGCTCGGAGAGGTCTGTTTGACATCATCACATCCCCGAGATGGAAACAAAGCTTTGTTGTGTCTGGTCACCCATGTACTATTTTATATAGTATATGGTTCCCAGAAATGTCTACAGTTTAATTTAAATACAAGGTTTCATACCTTGTGTTAACACTCTCTTGTTCCCTGTCATCGCTGCAGTCCCGCTCTACCTCCGGTCCTCGCTACGGTTCCGCTCACCACCCGACTTTTCAAAGTGCCGGTTATTTAAAAAAAAGGAAAATGCCAAACTAATAGTTTGGACACATGGAGTCAACAATGGCAGTTTGTGTCCAAACTATATTAGTGAAACGCTTGCCCCTCCGCTCGCTAAGCAGTGCTGCCATTTTACCCTGTTTGTTTTTTGAACACTGAGCTGCTTTAGCCAATCAGGTAACAGCTCAAGGGGGGGAGAAGTTGTTGTAGTATGGTTGTGATGTCAGAAGAATACTACAACAACTTTTCTTGACCTTTGAACTGTCCTACAACAGCTTTTGGAAAGCCATCGCTTTTTATCCACAATAAGCCCAAACCATATACTATAATACAATAACATCATCAATGACATCACTTGCAAAGGGCGGAAGGATTATTTTATCACAAATGCAAGAAGTAAATCTATTTTTCTACATATAAACATGCTTTTCTCAATAGTCAAACGTAAAAAAAAAAAGGAGTCAATGTTATAAGCGCAATAAGGCACTCAGGGGTGTGTGTAAACCATATTTTACAGCACGGCCAGCAGCTGAAGTCACTCGGCTATTGGCCTCGTGCTTTACTACGCCCCTGGCCGTGCTGTAAAATATGGTTTACGCACACCCCTTTGTGCCTTATTGCTTACATGACTGACTACTTTAACACAGTAATACATGCACTCCTCCCCCCTTCAGCCTGCATGGCAACCAATCTGTGTCACTGCTCTCAATGAAGGCAGGCATGGCTTAAGGAACTCCTGTGTCTAAAGGTATATGGTGTAATGTTCACCAAGAGTCTCTTGCACTCAGTAATATTGGATTGCTTGACTGCCTGCAGGGGTTGGTGGACATGGGTACCTTAGAGAGAGAACTAAACATGCTGGCCACTGGTCTTCAAGCACCTGACTTTACTGAAGGACTTCATGCCAAAGTTCATTTATACAGTTAGAAATCACAGGCCCAAGGACTTCAGTGTGTCGGCTCATACACAGTTCATTATAGTTACTCGGTTTTCATGGATATCCATTCCTCCTTGTCTTAAATGGCATGACAAGCTAGCTGCACAGCAGCTGCCAGCTGTGGCACTGTATATTCCTCCTTTCTCCCAGCAGCTCTGTATTAGACATCTCAGTATACTGTTTCATGCTGTAACCTTGCCATCAAACTGCCCTGGCATTGTATATCGTATCATACTGTCTACTGTATTTACCTATGTCTGTATTGTGTATTGATGTGGAGCCTTTGGAAATGAGTCTCTGACTCAAAGGTTGTAATTCCAAGATTTTAAATAAATAAAATAAATAAATTCTCACTCAGAGCATCATATCTGACACTCTCTATCCATTTTTTCCATTTTGCTACACAGGGTGATTACAGGCAGCCTATCAATACATTGCAGGCAACATGGTGCCATGGGATTCCCCATGCCTCTCCAGTGATTAAACCTGGCTTCCCTGCTCCTTTGTCTAGTGCAGCTACCTGCACGCATGGCCCATTGCTCATCACATGCTATGGCACACTGGCATGGCACCCAACATTCTCAGGGTGAATTCATTACACTGCCTTGACCCCCTGGGCATCATCTGCACTAGTTCCTTGGTGCATGCGTTTGTGCACTCTATGACTCATCCCACCAGGATGGCTTTCTGGTAATTAGGCCATACCCCCCCCCCAACCTGTCTCATACAATCTCTACATGGTACGTGCTTCATGGGTTCCTTGGGTGCTCAATGGTCTCAGGATGCAGGATTCTAAGGTCACCACTCCACTAGGATGCCCTAAATGATTCTTCAGTGGAACCCGCCTCAGTCCCAAAACCCGTCTGGAGATGTCTCTTAAGGGAGCACCTCCTGGGGTTTCCAAACCCTCCTAGTAGTTCCTCTAGACTCCCAAACTGTGAACAAATCTCCTAGATCCTCACCTGATGAATGGTTAAGACACCCGAAGCACCAGGGCTAGTAATGGGCATCTTGAGTCTGTCCACAGATATCTGTTACCTTGGATTTAGTATTAAAGCATTTAAAATTTACTTCCAGTATCTGTGGTCTTTCCTTTTGAGTGCAAGGGAATCCTTTTGGCTCTCCTAGATCCTCACCTGGCAGTATCAGTGGTATCGGACATATCTTGGGTGCCTAAGTGTCTTCCTAACAGCTGCCAGGGTCTTTCTCTCAATGGCATCCAATGCATGTGCTTTAGCAAGGTGTCTAGGATCTCACTGCACTCCCAGGGCATCAAGAGTGACTAGCACCCATGCTTCCAGGTTGGAGCACACTTTGGGTGTCTCCTGTGCCCCAGCCCAAGTCCTTTAGCCAGCCACCTTGTAGATATGGTGTGTGTCTACCCCTACCAATCAATGCAAAAGCACCCCCTGATACCTTAGGGCCTTGCTGATGGTGCCTGCAGCATTCCCCTGACCAATGCCCCTACCAAGGATTTTCCATCCGGCCCCTCAACTGCACTCTAGGGTGCCTACCCAATGATGGAACTGGAGCATCAACACTCCCTGCCTACTAACAGGCACATCATCCACCACCAAGAATACAGAACATCCCTCCTTACTCTCTGGCACCTCATGGGCACCCTGTCTATATACTACCTGATGGTCCTCTCCGCCAACCCCACCCATTGGGAGGATGACAGGGCATTACTCCCTCACTGGCCATGTTTTGGTGACAACTACCAACTTCTACTGTAAGAAGGGGGATGTTACATACAAATGAAGTATCAAGGCCAGGCAGTAAGCATTCCTTGACAAGCAACAAAATCGACACCATCCATCTATAGCAGTTTGAATGCTTGATTGTGCAAATAGTGCAAAACAGTAAAAAACTTACAACTGTCAGTCAGCTCAAAAGTCACTGGCTCCCCTCAGGGTCTCACCTTTTTTGACCTGATTGTCAGCTGTAAGTCTTTTCTCTTTTGCACTGTTTGCTTCGTACAGCATTCAAACTGCAATCTGTAGATTGTGCCAGTTTTTTTGGTCACTCTGGACTGTGTTTTAACCTGGCACATCAGCTGCAGAGCACTTTTTGCATGTCTTTAATAAACATTTTTTACCTGGATTTTAGTAAAGACTTTGACAGAAAATAGAGTAAATGGACTTGGACCTTGAAAAGAAGATTGCAACATGGACAGGCTGCTGGCTTACGGAAAGAACTCAAAGAGTAGTCCTGAATGGTAAACTCTGAGATGGGAGGAGAGTCACTTGATGTGTCCCACAGGAGTCATTGCTTGACCTAGGTTTGTTTAACAAGTTTATTAGATGCTCGACTTCTCTGCCCACATTGATGCCATCCATGCCAAGCTCCACCCCAACCTCAGTTCCCTATACCGTAATAAAGACTGGCTTTATCCACAGGTCCACCGGCAGCTGGTCACCAAAATGGTTCTCCTGGTTTTTCACTATGTGAACATGGTTTATGGCACTGCCCTCTCCTCTTCACTCACCAGACTGGACACCCTCTGCAATGCTTTCTGCAGCTTCATTACCAACTCACCCTCTCATACCCACCATTGCTCCCTCTACTCCTTTCTGTCCATTCTCCCTCTCCCTTCATGATGCCAGTCCCAATGTGCATCTCTCATCTCCAAGTACTGGTTTGGGTCCCTCCTCACATATTGATCCTCACTCTTCTCTCCCATTTCCTCCTCCTTCTTCCTTTTTTCTAGGGACCCTCACGCCTTCTCATTTCCCCATCCACATACCTCTGCTGGGCAGTTTGCCTTCTTCTATCACATTCTCTCCCTCTGGAACCTGCTCTCTTCCTCCCTCTGTCTCTTCCCTCACTTCCCTTCCTCAGACATCAGATAAATCTTCTCCCTGCACCCTCCTGCTCCTGCCAACCCTCTACCTGACCTCTCCCCTGCTACTGCCCCTCCCACTTTCTTGTCTCCCCACATTATGACTTTGGAAGCTCATAAAGGCTCCACCAGAACAAGCACCATCACCTTACCCTACGGTCATTAAGCACTTTAACTTGCTCCTGCTTAGGGTATTAGCTGCTCTGTATGCTAATTTATGGCTTCTCCAACTTGTCATGATTTTGATCAGCTGTACTCTATTATTGCACTTTTGTACACTGTCATTGTAACCTTATTCTATGTCTCAGTGTAATTTTGTAATATTGCCCCCCACCGGTCACACCTGGAAATGAGCCTAAGCTCAGTGCACCTTTCCCAGTTACCAATTGTAAATAAATACACAAATAAACAAATAAATATAGGAAAGGGCCTTAATGGCAACGTTAGCATATTAGCAGACACCACAAAACTGTGGTAAAACAGACTCAGCAGAGGGAATGAAAGTCATGACCTGGGATAAAAAAAGGCTCAAACAATAATCAGGCACCTGTCAACTAAGATTTAATGCCAAAAAGTGTAAAGTAATTTTTATTTATTAATTATTTTATTTGAAAATTGGTAACTGGGAAAGGCACTCTGAACCAAGGCTCATTTCCAGGTGCGATCCAGGAGAAAGGGAACAGGAAAAGACAGAAGTGTGATCCATGTGGCAACTCACTGGTACACATTGGTACGTAACTGCAGCCACAGTACAAAAGGGGCAGTTTTACAGGTGCAAATCAATACGACAACAGTGTACAGTGAGATGATAATAACATATACAATAATGGACGGGGAAGTCTGCTTAATGAGAAATCAATGATTGTCTGAGGTGTGGGATGCCACATGAAGCCTGAGGGGTTTATTAAAGCATCCCACACTGAGGGCAACCATTAATTTTGAATTTATGCACATGTCCCCATGCTTTATTATTGATAATTGCTGGGCAGCAATTTTTCTAGTCTTCCTCTAGTGTCTGTGACTCTCTGACTTTCTCTGTCACACACACACAACACATTCACACATATACACAATCTCTGAGATGGTCTGTTTTTCTCTGGTTTAGGGTGTATTTTTGTAAAGCTTTTTTTTTTTATTTTAAGTAATGCTTTGTTTGGGAGAATAGTTCATACTTTAGATAACACTAGCTATCACTGCTTACCCGACGCAGCAAGATTGGAGCCATTTCCTGGTGGTAGTTTTTGTCCATTGTGGACGCCGGGATGAACCAGATACTTTGCTTTTAAATTGTAAGTGGATTAACTGGTTATTTTGAATAAAAAAAATGAAAATACGATGAAGAACCTTAGCGTGGTGGCTCCTCGCTGCTCGGGGAAAGAGAGCCGCAATGTTTCGAAATTCAATTAGCCTGCCCACGAGGAGGTCAACAGCCAGAAAGGAAGGAAATGTTTTTGACTGACTGGGCGCGTGTTTGCTGTTATAACCTGCAGGTTATAACAGCAAATTATAACTCGGTCAGGCAATCGGAAAAATTGCTGACCAGTTATTATAGCACAATTACAAGTGCCAGTAATTAACAGCAGCAAG
Organism: Neoceratodus forsteri; assembly: GCA_016271365.2. Lineage (NCBI taxonomy): Eukaryota > Metazoa > Chordata > Ceratodontiformes > Ceratodontidae > Neoceratodus > Neoceratodus forsteri. Next base: position 871,513,275 of record CM028130.1, read on the forward strand.
GTACAGTGTGATAACAGCAAAATGACTGAACCTGACAAGAGACCTTACAGGGGAGGGGGGGCATTCTACCCCAGCAGTGGAAGGAAGTGCTGCAGCAGCAGTGAGGAAGTGAAACCTGAGGGCATGGAGGGGAGACTCAGGCAGAACCCCTGACATGAGGATGGGAGGGGGTCAGAAGGAAAGAACCCAGGAGCAGGTGGGGGGAGGAGTTTCAACTGGCGCTTGAGGGATCCAAAGGAAGGAGAGGGGTGAATAGAAGGGGTAGTTGATGCCAGAGTGTGGGAAGTCAGTAGGAGAAGGCATTTTGGCCAGATGAGGAGCAGGGATAAGGAATGATGAAAGTGTTAAGGTCCCTAAAGCAGAGGGAACACGAGACAGGGGGGACTGGAGACAGAAGTGAGGAGAGGTATGAGGGAAAGTAACTAAACCAGTATTTGAAGATGAAGGTGGTTAAATGGGCCTGGTAACATGAGGGTAGAAAAAGGATGGATAAGGAGGAGTAATGGGAGCAGTGGTGAGTGTGGGGGGGGGGATACTGGAAAAGTGGCAAAAGGCATTACAGAGGGGTTCCAGTCTGGCAAGGGAAGTGGTGGGGACAGTGTCGCAGACCACGTTCGGGTAGTTGAAAACAGGGAGCGCCATTTTGGTAACAAGTGCCCTCCGGACATGTGGAGATAAGCAGTCTTTGTTGAGGTACAGGGCACTGAGCTTGGGACAGAGCTTTGCATGGATGATGTAAGTGTGGGCTGAGAAGTCAGACTTACTGTCTAGCCACACTTCAAGGTACTTGAAGGACTGAACTGCTTCAAGTGGATAGCCATCCAATGTGGAGAAAGCAGCAAGGGTCAGGAGTCTGGCCAGTTTCTGGCTGGTACCAAAGACCATGGACACCATTTTTTTAGTGTTGACCCTAAATTGGTTAGATTGGAACTAGTGCAGAACATTGTGGAAGTCCTGCTGGAACAAGTCTTTCATGGCAACAGTGGAGGGACCAGAGGTGAAGATGACTGTGTCACCAGCATACACGTGAGTGTACGAGTTGGCACAGGAAGAGGCTAGGTCACTAAGGAAAATGGAGAAGAGGATAGGACCCAGGAAAGAGCACTGAGGGACCCCAGCCTGGACTGGAAAAGGTGGTGACAGGATACCTCCAACCTGTATCAACTTCTGACAACCTGTGAGGTATGAATGGAACCAATTAACAGCAGGAGCTGAGAGGTCAGTAGAGCTCAGCTTGTCCAGGAGGAATGCATGGGACACAGAGTCGAAGGTTTTGGCCAGATCAATGAAAATACAGCTGTAATGTACCCCTGATCCATCCCAGAGAGGACAGAATCAGTGACATACATCAGGGAGGAGACAGTGGAATGGTGCTTCGAGAAGCCAGACTGGATGGCGGAAAGAAAGTTGGAGAATGAGAGGTAGTGAGAAAGTCTGAAATACACAAGTTTCTCTTGTAGCTTTGAGAGGTAGGGGAGGAGGGAAATGGGGGAAGTTGCTTGGGGAGGTGGGCTCACCTCCTTTGTGAAGTGGAATTACATTGACAATGGCAATCTTCCAGGACTGGGGAACAGTGCAGAGGGAAAATGATAGGTTGAGCAGGTGAGTAAGGAGAGATGCTATGTCAGAAGCTGAGAGGTGTTGGAGCTTTGGATCAAGCCCATCAGGGCTAGACTTTCACAGGCTGGAGGAGGAAAGGGCACACAGGGTTTCCTGAATAGTGACAGGTCAGAAATGGAAGCCTAGGTAGGGATGGGGAGGAGAGGACAGAGGGACAGGAGGAGATTTAGGCAAAATAAAGATGGACTGCACCACTGATGGGGTGATGTGTGGCTACTGAAGAATTAATTGAAGGGCCACCCTATCTGTTTGCCTGCCAGAGAGCAATTCAATCAATCAATCAAAATCTTTATTTATCCAGGCGGGCACCATTGAGCAAGGCTCATTTGCAAGGTGGACCTGGTCATGAAGACATCAATGTACAGTACAGTAACATGGTATACATAATGTAATATTATACAAAGAGGGAAAAAATACACAGTATATACTGTACAGCAGCAAGGTGGAACAAACAGCAATATTATACAAGAGAGAACAATCAGCACATGTACAACAAAACATGAGCGTAAGGGGCTTAACAACAGAAAGCTTATTGGTGGGTGCAGCCGACATGTTCACATAACGGGGACAAAAGACCGTATGTGGGGTGGCAGATTACAGAGATACAGAAGAGGAAGGAGATGTGTCTGTCAACTAGGGGAACAGGTGGACTTAAACTACAGATGACGACAACAGCTGTGGTATACTAGTTTATTAAGATTACGATGGAGAATGGGTAGTTAACACGCAGACTTCTTGAGAAGGGATGGGACTTGGCCAAGGCTGGAACAGACAGGGATGAGTGAGAGAAGCAGGTACTTTAATTGGGAGAGAGTGAGAGGCAGGGGCAGAGGCATGGTGTGAGGCAGGACGGATAGTGTGAGCTGTAGAATACGTGAGCTAGTGGTGTGGAAAGCATTTGCAAGATTCTTTCATGTAGTGGTCATAGAGTGACTTGAAAATATTTCGACTAACAGGGCTGCTCAGCTTCAGATTTTTTTGTAAGCTGTTCCACAAGGCAGGCAAGGAAAAACTTAAAGTAGCTCTGCCTAAATGAATTTTGACCATCGGAACTTAGAGGGCGATAAGGAAATAGCTCCTGAGAGCATAGGTGCCTATCACACTCCAGGGAATACAATCAGAGATGTGAGGGGCGTGTGTTGGCCACCACTCTGAAGGCCCATAGTGTGGCATTTCTACTTCTTCTATAATGAAGGGAAGTCCAGCCGATCGCTGAGTACAGGGAGCAGTGGTGTGTGGAAAGAGAACCTGATTGCTCTGTGGTAGAGGGTGTCCAACTTAGCCAAGGCAGAGGCAGTGCAGTGGCTGTAGAGAAGGTCTGCCAGTGGCAATAAAAAGTGGAAGGAGCCATTTTGAGTCAGAGGTGCGAGACCTACTAGAGAAGAAGAGAGACAGGCTGTTTGCCTGTCTGTCTGCCCGGGAGGCCCCTTGGAGGGCTTGTGCATTCCATGCCTTATCAGGGTGAGAGAGGTGCTAAGATGGTGAAAGCTATGAGTAATAGCCTTTGTGGCTAGACTGAAGGGACCCTGGCATTGTGCCCCAGTATTAAAACTCAATACTTGTCAGCATGTTCATTGTCTGTTGTAAATGATCACTGTTTCGCTATGTAACTTGGTCTTTATGTATATGCTATTGTTATGAATTGTATTGCTTATTGACTTCCTGCATCTATATAATTTATTGTGGGTCGCCCCTGAAAAAGGGACTTTTAGTCTCACTGGGCCAACCCAGTTACCAACATTCAATAACTAAATAGGCAAATAAACAAATAGTTGAAAAGAGTAATTTTGAGCGAGAACTAAATGCAAATATCACTCTGTTATGCTGGGAATGAGGTTATCAGGAATAAGGAAAAAGATATGCAAATTAAATTCAGAAGACCTCCTAATAAATTCTCCTAAATTCTGAGGGAGAGAAAGAGAGCAGAAGATAGCTCAAGAGACATAGCTGTGAGTTAAATTATAAAATAACTTGCCTTGTAATATTGTAAAGTCTGTTACAATTTCATTATTTAAGAGTGTCCTAGGAAAATTTATGTCAAGGGAAGCAAAATGTTGTTGTTTTAATTGATATGTTTTGTATGATTTTGTATGTTTTGTATTATATATTGTGTGTTATTATGTTGTGACTGGGCATCAGTGAAAATGGGCATATTATGCTCACTGGTTATACAGTATAAAAACAAACAAATAAATGCTGAGGATCACATTATGGAGTGCTTCTCAAGTCTCAAATCCTGGTGGTCTCAAACGGCCTCAATGTGTGGCCACCGGATTTTAAAAGTGACCTCACTCCTTATTTATTTCACTCCATACCTCCTGTTATACCCCACACCCCAATATAACAAATTTATTTTCACACAGTACACATTAAATCAATTCCCTGATGTAGTTCCACTTAAAATGTATCTTCTATGTTTAATGCAAATGTAAGAAATTGTTCATCCTATTACCTTTGTAACCTTGGCTCTAAAGAGCTCTGTGGTCACAGAAAATTATGTTGGTGTGCGCACACAGCTACAGTCACCTCATCTGAGAAACACTGCCCTAATGGATTTTCCTAAAAATGAGAAAAAGCAACAGAAGCTTGTTCAAATTTTGAAGATGCAATTCTGATTCAAGGAGGCCATTTTGAGGGGCCATGACTGAGGGTAGGGTACAGTATTAAAGGGGAACTAAAGTCAACATATACAAAAAAATGTTGTGGAGAGTGTTTTGATTTGTAGGTGTAGTGTGTCTGTCCCTTTGTTTGCTGTGAGGAGTTTTGTTTTTTCATATTTGCATGCTAGTTGCATGGCCCCTGTGATCTTCATTTTCACATTTTTTACGGCTCTTCTCTTTCCTACAATGCCTCCTATACCATGTGACAGTGATGTGTCCAGGACCATTCATTCAATAGGAGCTTTTTTTTGTCAAGTTTACTGCACTACAGCTGTGATTTTAAGTAACACTCATTGTCCAGTAAGTTATAATGAAGGCTAAATTTACAGATGACAAACACTTGAAGGATAACTAAGTGGGCTTTTCTGTAAGAAAACAGCTAGAGTCATCACTAATTATAGCACTAGGGTGATTTGTGTGCTTTTTTAATTGTTGTGTGTAGTTTAATAAAATTAAAAGCTTTAAAAATAAAACATTCACTCCTGCTGGCTAGACCTAGAAACATAAAAAGAAAACAGAAAGTTTAGATTAGATAGAGTTAGTTGAAGCCAAAATATCAGACTCCTAACAAGAGAGTGTTGCTGCAGCAGTTATTACCTCTGAATCAATGGTCCTGGATGCATCACTGCCACATGAGTCAGGAGGCATTGTAGAAAAAAGAGCTGTAAAAAAAATGCAAACATGGAGATGCCCAGGGGCCATAAAACTAGCAGGCAAATTAAAAAAAAAAACTCTTTACAGCAAACAAGGGGAAGGACACATTGGGTCTACATCTAGAAATCAGAACACTCAAGCGCAACATTTTTTTTTGTACATTTTGGCCCAGATATTCAGACTACACCAGGCTGGCTGTGCAGGGGCATTGACAGAGTGATATTCAATGGAGCAGCACCATGGCACAGCATCACTGAATATCGCACCCTGGCCACCCGCAGTGTGCATGGTGCAGTGGTACTGCACCAGTGCAAGTGGCCAGAGTGGAGCAGGGAGATGTGCTAGCACAAGTTCCATTGCGCTAGGTGCAACAACCACAGTATTCAAAAGTGCACATGCAAATGGGGCATAATGCATGCAAAGAGGCATGGGACCCATTTGCATGTCGTATAACCTCATTGCATGCAAGTGCGCTGATCCCTGGTGACTTGCGCCTGGCACCCTGCCAGGCTGCAGCCGTCGGGGACCGACGCCCCCTGCACATCACAGAAAAGTGCCCCAATGCCGATTACGGGCATGTGCAAAAGAAGTACACGTCCTATATCCCTGGTGGTCCAGTGGACCGCTTGCAGCCTGATCATGGGCATATGTAGAATAAAATAAATGTCCTATATCCCTGGTGGCCCAGTGGACCGCTTGCAGCCTGATAGCGGGTATATGTAGAATAGGCCGCCTTCTCTCTGGTGGTCCAGGACCGCTTGCAGCCCGATCGCCGGCATATGTTGTAACAACAACGACATCTCTGCGGTCCAGTGACTGCTTGCAGCCAGATCATGGCATGTGGAGGTCTACAGATCTGTGGTACCCTTCATAGCCGCCCACTGAGCCCCACCGCCCAGCAGTACCCCCGGTCAGGCTGGTGGCAGCACTCCAGCCACCCACTGCCCTGCCGCCCGCACCGAGCCACCACACGGCTGGAGCGTCGACATTGTTCACAGCATGAGTTACCGGGCGCAGCCCATATCACTACAGTCCAGATATGTGAATGGATCCATTCATATCTAGACTGTGTAGTACTGCACGGGCTGCACACCCATTGGCTCATGCTGTGGACCAATGGGCATACAACCCTCACCGATGGTATCAGTCAGCAGGCGCGGGCAGCAGGTGGATGGGGTGCTGCCGCCGCCGCTGACCGGGGAGCGGGTGGTGGGATCAGTGGGCGGGTGGGAGGGGTACCACTGGACCACCAGGGATATTGGACCTCTCCTCTTTATTACATATGCCCGCGATCGGGCTGCGAGCGGTCCACTGGACCACCAGGGATATAGGACGTTTATTTTATTCTACATATGCCCACAATCAGGCTGCAAGTGGTCCACTGGGCCACCAGGGATATAGGACATTTATTTTAATCTACATATGCCCATGATCAGGCATGGGGGTGCTGCCACGAAGGTGCAGCAGGAAGTGGCAGCTGCCGTGCTGCGCCATGCAATACGGCAGCTCACCTGTGGGTGGCCAGCTGTTGTTCCTTTTCTTGGGGGCTCACCTGTGTGCAGCACAGGTAGGGGTTGTGCATGCATGGGCTCAGCACATCCCGGGCTGAATATCAGGATGTGCGGAGTATGCATGGGCACCTCCCCACCTGCGCCGCATACATTACTGATGCGCTCTGTCGCATCGGGATTTATGCCAGGCTCAATCCCTGTTTGAATATCGCGCCAGGACACATCAATGGGTTACGCATGGCACAACACTGTTGCACCATGTGCAACCCTTCTGAATATCCAGGCCTTTGACTTTAGTTCCCAGGATCAGTGTCTGAGCATCAAGTGTACCATTGGTCACACTTTATTTTAAGTGACAGTTTCAGTGTAATTGTAGGGTAGGCAAACATTAATTACATGCAACATGGGTAATTACACTGTAGTTACATGTTTGTTGCATGTAACTGCATTGCAATTTAAGTGTAGTTACACTGTAACTACTGTGTAGTTAAGGAAACTTGAAGTGTTACCATACCATCCACCACAGTGTTGTTTGTAACATGCTGTGCTGCCTCCCTGTGGGGAGCAGCCTGACAAAGTAACTGAAATGTGAGGGAAAGTGTTTAATAAACCCTAAACTGAATGACTTAGAAGACCTTGTGTGGTCATTACAATACTTCTCTTGTTGTTTGAAGTGTTTGGGGTGCCTCAACACCACTTGTCATGCTCAGAGTCCAGCTGAGATTGTAAAAACAAACTCTGGCCAGCCCCCTCATGTGGTGGTGTACCCAGCATCCAGAGGTGAACAAGCGATAGAAGCCAAGAAAGAGAAAAAAAACTTGGGAGTGATAAGACATAGCTGTCCAAAACCACTGATCTATTGTAAAAAAGCCAGGAAGAAGGTAAATAGGATACTGGGATGTATTAGGCCGAGGGGTCTGAACTCATAGTGAGACAGTAATCTTGTCAATGTAGCAGTTGCTGGTCAGGTCACACCTGGAGTACAGAGTGCAGTTCTGGAATACTCACTTTAAGAATGACAGGGATAAGTTAGAGAGGATACAGCATGAGACAACAAAGATTTTGCAAGGCAACAGGAGAGTAGTTAACAAGAAAGGCTGCAGAACCACAACATGCCTTCACTAGAGGATTGAAGAGAGAGGGGAACAGTTACATGACTGAGATAGTCAGATACCTACAATGATTTAATGGGTGGATACAAGCAAGTTATTCAAATTACAGGGTCAGACCAACACTAGGGGTCACAGCTGAAGATTGATGGAAAGGTGGGAGTTCAGAAAGGATGTGAGAAGTTCTCTACTGAGAGAGAGAGTAATGGATAGATGGACCAGGCTACCAGAGAAAATAATGAATACTGAGGCCATCTCTGGCTTCAGGAACAAATAGGACAGGTACAAAGGGGCCGTTGGGAGCAAAGGTGAACCCCAGTGTGTTGAAATTCAGGCAGAGAGCTTATCAGACATTGTAGAAATGTATCACAGGACAGAGAAGATGGATAAGAACCCATATTTCTCCTCAACTGTGTATGTATGTATCTATGTCTGTGCATCTACGTCTCACAGTCCAGGGATGACTGGAGGGAAAAGTTCAAGTTAAAAATCCAATGTACTGGGCCAGCCCATTAGTGCTTCTTCCTGCAACATCAGTGACTCTGATTTGGGTCTTAAATGTAGAGCATCAGAGAGCTGGTAACAGGAGGTTTGAACATTCCAAAGGCCATTCTCCTCCAGGAAGGGGGTATGCATGTCTCATTGTGCTACTGCTGCCTGAAGGGCCATGGGTGGTTGTGCAGCTGAGTGATATAGTACAGGAGGGAGGGTGTCATCTGACTTTTCGTTGGCACACTTTGGCAGGTATGTATCTTGGAGTCCCCATACCCAGTATCATTGTTAGTGGGGCTGGGGAAAGAATCAGAAGCAAAAGACCTCTTATGTAAAACTGGTTGAGGTCCCAGTATTTAAGGCCCCATACCCCTACTAGCCCTTACTGTATAAAGACTCCTTTGGGGAATGCCCCCCTCCATGTAATGGGGTGGAGGGTAAACTGTGGAGGTCACAAGGCTAGAAATGGGTTTTGTTGGGGTTGGGAGGTAGACATAATAAAACCTGACTGGGGCAGCCTAAGAAGTACAGGAAAGACAGAATTAAAGAAAAAAGATTCGTTACTTACCAGAAACAGTAGATCTTCAAGGATCTCAATAGAGCCATAATACATCGGACTGTAAGCCATTGACATCAGAACCTCGCAGAAAGCTTTTGCATGATGGGGCCATACACACCAGCAGTGCACAGCTTTGCCTGTATAACATGTGTAGGCCCCAACCACTTCAGTTTTCCAAAGTCACTGAATAGAGTTCTTAAACATCCCCCAGCAGAAAGATTGGGTTTGGCCCCACCAATCATGCACAGAGACCCTGGGGAAATGAAACAAACACTGCCCACCACATAACTAGAGGAGGCACTGATGTAACAATGGACTCAATATCCACTGTCTCACCAAGTAGCTGAAATTAAGGTCTGCCACAACAAGTGAATCGCAAGTGCTAAAAGGTATGGCTCTATGGAGGTCCTCTTAATGAGCTACTGTTACTGGTAAGTAATGAACCTGTCTGCTATGTTAAGTTAGCACTACACCTGGGTTCCAAGGGGAAGGGAAGAATATGGTAAATCAATAGACATATTTAATGTGAAATGCAACCACCTTAGCCAAGAATTTAGGCTGAGTATGCAATGCTACCCTATCTCTGAGAATCACCAAAAAAGGAGGTTTCCGAACCAAGGTCTTCATTTCGGATACATGCCTGGCTGAGATAATAACCACAAACAATAAAGTCTTCCAGGACAGATACTTCATGTCACAGAAAGACACAGACTCACAAGGGAATTTTGCCAGGGATTTTAGCAAAAGGTTCTGGTCCCAAACTGTAACAGGCTTGCAGATCAGAGGGACCACATGCAACATACCTTTCAGGAACCTGTGGACCACATCCAGCTGGGCTACATTCTTGTCCCCCGATATTGGCATGAAAAGCTGACATAGTCAGCAGGTGAACCTTCACCAAAGAGTACTGTAATCCCAACAAAGAAAGAGTCAGGATATAGCCCAGAACCCTCTCCACAGGGCAAGTGAAAGGGTCCAGGGATGCTGCTTGGCACTGCACGGTGAAATGCATTCACTTCTGAGAGTAGGTGTGCCTGATGGAAAGTTTCCTAGCAGCAAGCAGAACAGCTGAGACCTGAACTGAGGCACTGAACCTAGAGATCTGTACATTTTCAGGAGCCAGGTATGGAGTCATAGGGACTGGAGGATCAGATGCAGTACAGGAACCAAAAGGCTCACACCAGAGATGATGGTGCTTACAGTAACAAGCAACCAGAAAAACAGAAAAAAAAGGCACCTTAAATAAAACTTTATGTACTTATATTTGGAAGATGGTTGTGCCCATTTTTTGTCTTTTCTAGGTCCACATGCATCAATGTGCCATTGCTCTGGGACAGGAGGCCTGTCCAGAGGGGCAATGGAAACAGAGCCCCTTCTTCCAGTTCCCACAGTAGTTGAGACCAGATCTGCCAGCATTAGGTCATAAGAACACCTGTCTGAACAGCGCTGTAAAAAACAGCACCATCCAAACAGCAGTCACAGCAAAAGTGGCAGGAAGCAATGCCACCAACAACATCACCACCAGTGGTAGCAATTGCAAGTGTGGTTCGCAATCGCTACCACTAAAAATCATTTTTGTAAGGGGCTCTGCCCCCCCTCACCCCACACACCCTACACCCCATACCCCAAGTTGGAGTTGGATTATGAGGAAAACGTAAAATTATGGAGACCAGGATTAGAACCCTGGTCTCCACCACCTTTCCAGCCGAGCTGCTCCTGCATTACCACTCCATGCCATGGGAGCAGTTCAGCCAGTCTCCTCCATTCCCCGGCTCTTGTCCCAGCTAGTAGTACCCTGGACAGCAACATGGGTAGTGCTTACTGCATAGTGCTGTAATACCTCTGTTGCTGTCCAGGGTAGCATGGTATAGACCGTGCTGTAGTAGTATGTGCTATTAGTGTAGCACTGTTCTGACTGGGTAGGGATCTGGCTGTGCTAAAAGGGTGCCAGCAGAATCATTCTAGTTGATTTCTACTTGAGCTTAATCAGGACCATTTGAGTCAGAGGCAAAGGAGGAAAGGCAGAGTAGACTCTTCCTTTCCAGCAGAAGGACAATACGTGTCATCAAAAAATTCCATACCCTGGAGGGAGCAAGCAGAAATGTCAATTTTGAGTTGTTTGGGGATGCAAAAAGGTCCCAGATCTGTCCTTCCCAACATGTCAACAACTGCCTGGCTATAGGCAGATTCAGCTCCCACTTGTGGGGTTGAACCACACAGTCTGAGACTATCTGCCAGGACAATTAGTGAGCTAGTGACATGGACAGCAGTGGGCAAGACCACCCAAGCTATGGCCCATTCTCACATCTCCATTGCCTTTCGACACAGAGGGTAGGGTGTGTGTGCCCCTCTGTTTGTTTGGGTAGTACACCACACTCTCACTGTCTGACTGTTCATTTATTTATTTATTGTAATCTTTTTACCAGGACAAGCCTAATGAGCTGTAAACAACTAATTTCCAGTGGCATCCTTGGGGAGGGGAGCCTAGGAAGAGCGATACGAGGCATTATGTAGGGCAAGGGGTACAGTACAGTCAATGAATTAGAACTCCATGTACAGTACAACCTCAATTATCTGAACTCACTGGAGGACATAAGATTTGTTTGGATAATCGAAGGTTCATCAAATCGAGGGTCCCTTTCACCTTGTTCCTATTAGCTCGGGGGACATGGTTACGAGTACAGATAATCCAGAGGTTCGGATAATGGGGAGTCAGATAATCGAGATTATGCTGTATTTGTTTTGGTTCAGAATCCCTATCTAGCTGACTATAATCATGTCACGTAACAATGTTCATGCTCTTTATCTGCAGGGAACCCACTTTGTTACCTTGTTTTGATTACTGTTTGGACTTACCTTTAGAGCCCCTTTGTTTTTCCTGTGTATATTTTAACCTGTATGTAAGTATTCCTGCTGGACTATTTTAACCTGCTGAACACTGCTATCCTTATTAGGGCCCCCATGAAAATGAGATGCTTCATCTCATCATGCTATCCTGATTGGAGTAATTTCAAATAAATAAATATGTCTAGTAAATAAGCAGAGAGCAGAGTTATGTGTAGGAGCAGATGTGAGTCATGTGGGCTTGAAGCAGGGCCTTCAAGAAGGACGTGGAGGAACCAGATATGTGGAGGGAGGATCAAAGTAGGTGGAGGCCTATGAGAGAAAGTAGAATGACCAGCTGAAGTTTTGGCCTGCAGAACGGAAAAGGAGTAAGGGTCAGTAGAGTGGAGGGAGTAAGAGGATGGTTGAGAGCAGAATAGAAGGGAGGTGAGATAGCAGGGGAGAGAACCAAACCAAAAGTTAGCAATGGGAGAGTTACAGTTAGAAAGAGGCAGCCACCTTCAAGAGAGGGAAGAGAGAGGGAGGAGCACATGGAAAAGTGGGTGCAGGAAGGGCAGTCCAGGGCAAAAGGCAAAAAAAGAATGAAACAGAAGGTCCAGTCAGGCATGGAAGGATTTTGGGGGCCATTATAGACTACATCACCACAATCAAAATTACAGAGGATAATTTTTAAGATAATCTCCCACCCGACAGGGTAGGGATACAGGCTTTGTTCCTGATAGCAGTCCTAGCTTGGGAAGAAGCTTTGTGTGTATGGCATCAGTGTGGATTGAGAAATCAAGATGACTGTCGACTTGAGCCAAACACCGAAGTACTTCAAAGAGGAGACAGCATCTAGTTGGGATCCATCCAGAGTCATGAGGACAGAAGGTGTTTAGATCCCAGCCAGATGCTGCCAGATGACAAAGGTTATGGAAATTTCTTGGCATTGAGGGTGAGCTGGTTGTTGCGGAGTGTATCAGAAGAGATGTCCCCTGAACTTGAGTGGCCAGGATCTGCAGTTCATACAGAACTTCCCTCATTTCCAGCATGTTTATGTGAAGGCCTTGTTCCTGCAGAGACAAGGAACCCTGGGTATGGTGAGGGCCTTAGTGGATGCCTCAGCCCAGGTTTATTTATTTAATTTATTTGAAATTACTCCAACCTGGGTAACCCCATGAGATGCAGCATCATATTTTTCTTCGAGTCTTAGGGAGGATAGCAGCAGTCAACAGGTTAACATAGTCCAACAGGAATAGTTCTCTATAGGCTAACATATACACAGGAAAAACAAACAAACTGCAATGGCTGGAAGCATCCAGGATGAGGATCAGCTAAGGATAAGGTTGTAGAAAGAGAAAACCCAAGACAAGGTGATCCTCGTCCTGCCACCACAGAAGGGTATCTCTTGACTATCTAGCAACTTTCTGGTGTGGCATAAAGCATACTCTACCCTGGCTTCTGAAGCTCATTTCAGGGGCCAGTCATCCAGGTAAGGGAAGACATAGAATTTCTTGTGATGTAGTGCCACAGCCACCACAGCAAAGCATTTGGTAAAGACACACGGCATGGAAGACAATCCAAAGGGCAAGACTCAGACTTGGTATCACTTCCTTTCTCGGCAGAAGCAAAGGAACTGCTGGTGGTACTACCTGATTTTGATGTGCAGGTAGGCATCCTGCATATCCAGGGTGCACATCCAATCTCACCCTGATAGGAGAAGTAGTAGGGAGCCTAGGAATAGTATATAGGACTTTTTGTATGTCACATGCTCGTTTAGTCTTCAAATGTTCACTGTAGGCTGAAAGCCTCTGGCTTTCTTGCTTACCAGAAAGTACCCAGAGGAGAACACCTGGATAATTTCTGCTGGGGAAAAATGGCTGAATGCCCTTTCTGTGAAGCAATATATGGTTAAGTCCTCCAGGGAGTAGTGACAGGGCTTTACAGGGGTCAGTGGGGGTTTTGACACCAATTCCAGAGCATATCCATGCTTGATGATGTCCAGAGAGCCTTTTCCTCCACCCAAGACCCCAGTAGGGTATCCACAGGAAAGGTTGAGAGTCACAAGGAGGGGGTGGCTGATGGCTACCCTTTTCACGTCCCTTGGGGTCTTTGTAGAGGAACCCCATAAACTGCTGCTGCTGTTGCTGCTGCTGGGATGCATAACCACATCCCTGACCATGGAAAGTATAGCTGCAAGCATTTCTGCAAAAAGAGCTTCTGCCATGGCCATGCTGAAAGTTATTCGGCATTCAAGAACGAATAGACCTCACGAACTTCACTAACTTCTTGGAGGTCTCAAGCTTACTAGAGAATGGTTTTCACCTCTAAAAAAACAACTTGCTGCCCTTGAAGGGGATTTTAGCACCGAATGCTGCACACCTTGGGGAAAACCTGCAACACAGAGCCAGGGGTGGTGTCTTAAGCAAATGCCAGAGTCGGCTGCCATGGCTGCAGCATCCAAGGCATTACAGATGACTCTCAGGAGATGCTTACCCACTTCTGGGATACACAGTGAAAGGCTCCTTCTTTGTGAGGCCCATCAGGAAAACTGCTGGCAATATGACTCATTTCTCTCTACATAAAGTTCTGATTCTTGGTCAGGTAATCCTGATAATTGGCACATATGCAAACCAAGGGAGGCCAAAGCTAAGGTGCACTTGTCCATAATGTTCAGTTTTCTGAACTCTTTCTGGAGGTCTAGTACTTATACTGTGAGAGGCCTGGGACCTGCCATGTACAGCCATGATTACAACTGAATCAATATCTTGTTGGGTAACAGAATACTTTTCATTCTTAGGTATTAGCTACTGCTTGTCTGCCTTCCTAGAATTGGCTGGCAAAGAAGTGGGCCTGAGTCAGGCAGTTAGGCTAGAGTCCACCAGAGCAGTATAATAGGAGTAACAACCATGGGTAGGCACTTTTCACAACCTAGAAATCACAAAGATTCTTTTTTTGAAGAATCTTCTTCCTCCAATGAAAAATTCAAAGCCTCCTGGATCTGCTTCATCGATGGAAGAGAGGGTCCACAGGAGGAGAATGAGAGCTGTACATCTATATCTTTATTACCTGAGGACGCAGTGGAACCAGCCAAATCTTCCTGCCCCAAAAGCATGGAAAAGACTGGTGTCCTCTTCTTCCTAATCCTCCTTCTCATCCAGGAGGTCAGGCTTGTAATCCTCATCTTCCTCTTCCTTTTGGTAAGGAGACTGAGAAGTCACAAACCTTAGATGAGGAACCTGAGGAGGTATAGCAAAACCAGCCAACAATGCTGGAGGTAGTGGTTGAGAAGTAACCAGCATCATCGACTGAGGCAGACTAGGCAGTGATATCTTTATTAACTCAAAGAATTCCACCAAAACTGCACCCAGAATAGTAATGACAGCTGAAGCTGTCAACAGCAATTGGACTGCTCTCCTCAACAGAAATCAATGAGGCAGTGCTCAACTATGTAGTTCCAGAGGTGCTAGAGGGAGGCTGCAGCACCTTGGATATTGGCTCTGAGCCTTCTGCTGGTCAGGATTCTCTCCTTTCAGATGTTGAATCCACCTATTTTACCAGCATAATGGATGACTATGACTTATCATTCCCCTTTGCAAGTGGGGTTCTGGATCACTGATGGGTTTAGGAGCAATGTCAACTCCCCAGTGATGAGCAGCCTGACTCCAGTCAACCCTGGTTGCTCTTTGTCGAAGACCATGAAGACTCCAACTGGGTGGCAGGCCTTGTTGGCTAACACAGCATCAATTTACATAGTGTGTTTGATATACCCATTTTCAGCATTGACAGTTTCTGCTTTGCCAGTGTTGGTGGCAGATTTGGTGACTTGGCAGGCACTGCAGCAGTCTTGCCAATTTTTCTCAAAGAACACTCCAAAACTTTTCACTTATGTTTCTACGTAGCCTGGTTAAACCCCTTGCAAACATCACTGTTTCTTTACATTGTGGTACAAGCCCAAACAGCACGCACACAACCTGAGGGTGTCCCCATGATAAATAGAGTTTTCACTGCAACAATGGTGAAAAAGTGCTTTACTCGGCAACATACACCAGTTATCAATGATTCCTGAAAGAGTAGCTGCTAGAGAAGAATAAATTCAGATGACAAAAATACTGTGACATCAGAACAGCTTCCATTGGTCTGATTTTCACTCTTGAACATGTAGGAGAAAAAGAACTGAAGTGGTTGGGGCATGCCCACATTATATAGATGACACTGTATTCCGCTGATGTGCATCACAGCACATCAACGTGGGCGGCCCTGACATGCAAAAGCTTCACATGAGGTACTGACACTGACAGCTTACAGACCAATGTATTATGGCTCAATAGAGACACCCTGAAAGAAGATAAATATAGGTAATAAGACTCTTCTAGAAAAATCAGGTCAAGGCCATAAGACAGAAAACACTGTCCATAATTTACTAAACCAAAAATCTTCCTAGGCTTTCATCCTAGGGGAGTCAAAGCAGCAAGTAAAGTGCGCTTTCTGACCAGTCCCCACCCCCACCCAAGACGCCTCCTGCTCCTTCCTTTGGGTCTTTCTTTTGGCAACCTCCTAGTCCCATCTGCTGCCTTTTCCACTCTTAGCCAGCATTCATCCACATGGAGCAGGGCACAAGAGGGCCAGAGACTGGCATTCAGATGGCTCGCAGTGCATATCATTTCACCCCAGTTTTCTCCCTTTAGACCCTCCCACTGCCCCATGGCATGGGCAGAAGCCAATTGCTGGCCTATACATATACGCAGCATCCTGAGGGGGAGCATGCTCCCTGACCCTTCCAGCAGGTGTCACTGTGATGCAAACCCCACCGCCAACCCTCCCCAGCTTAGACACACTGCCAAACGGCAGAGGTCTCAGCAATGGCCTGCCCCAGATGTGGCTCTCCGAGTCCACTACCAGACCTGGATTGCTAGATTGGCAGCTCAATACTTTGCACCATTGGGCACCCCACTCTGAGCTCTCTTTACAGAGACAACAAGGAACAATGTTATACTTACTGATCCTCATGAATTCCAGGTCAGGGTGGAAAACAGCTAGCAGCTTCTCCTTTCCTCTCTCATCTTGGTGTACTCTGCTCAAAACATCCATTCTTCACTGGAGAAAAGCAGGCCTGGCTACTACTAGACTTAAGCAAGCTGAAGCCACTCTTGCAGAGGGCCCAACCCACAACAAACAATGTCCATGTCACTGATCTTCATGAGCTCCAGGTTAAAGGTGGAAAATATTGTACACCCACTGCTGGTGACATCATAAGTGTTTCTCATTGTAATATCAGGAGTAGAAAGCAGACAGAGTAGATGACGCCTAGGGGACAGTAATCCTGTTTTCTGGGGGTTTTTTTATTTCCCCTTTGATTTATCTCCCAGTTCTGTTGTTTGCCCCATCAGAGCAGCCTTCCCAGCCTTGTCACCCACCATCTCTGGGACATACTCTATACACCCAACGACTTGTCTCATGGTGCGGTCAGGGGTACATGCCCTTGCCCCTCAAGGCAGGATCCAATGATACCTAGTCAGTGGTGGCAGGCCTGTGGGAAGGCCATTCTTCATCCTGCCTTGGCTTATTGTTTTCCTTCTTTTTCTTTGTGCAAGCCAGGAACATCAACATGCAATGACGCACTGCATCTGCAGGCATCTGTTACCCTATCAGACCTCCAACCTGCCAGATACCTAGCCTCCACTAGATGTCAGGTCCAATATGAGAGGTGCAGCCCACCCATCCCCGGGAGAGGACAGCAGTCCTCCAGATGCTTGATCCTCTTCCCCCTCCACCACCCCCCCGGTCAACCTCTGGTGACTCAAGTTCACTTCCTAACCCAGTGCTACTGCCGGCATGACAGGCAGTAGCACTTCCATCATGCCACTGGACTGGTCCAGTGTTCTCTTGTTGATTTCCATAGTTCTAATGAAAATGAGGAACATAAATGTAGAAAACTGATCAAATCTAAACTAAACTGAGTCTAGAGATAATGTACTTTACACATTTCTTCTGAGACATTAGGGGCTCTTTTAAGGGATAACCAACAGGAAAGACAGATTCTACCTCCTATTGAAGATGCAGGACCCTTGTCTGAGGCCTGATGTAGGCTCAATATCATAAATTATGTCAAATTACTCTAAAGCGTTTCCTCTGAGAGGAAGTGTCTGATTTATAGACTCTTGTACGTATAGTGTCTGTTTTTTAAACCCTCCTTTTAAATGTATATATATTGGCTTCCTGCCCAAGACTGAACATAAAGCTCAGTGCTAATAACTGTAAATTTTGATCTAAGCTTTACTGATGAAATTCAGACCTGTTCTCAGAAATGATATATAGATATATATAAAGACAGAGAATGCAGTATATTTTGCTGTTAGAAAATGTTATTTTTTACAGAAGAGAAATGGTGCTTCTAACATCTTCAGTGTTAGAATACCTTACGAAGAAGTCATCCAATGCCCAAGAAAGTAGCATTTTTCATTATAAAGATTTATTGGCAACCTTAAAAGGATTTTCTGTTAAAGGGAACATAGACCTGACTTTCTCATTTTTAACATAATTTGAAATTTAGGCTTGTTTGTAATCTATTTAATCTCCCTGAAGTACGGCTTCTTGTGTTTGTTTGGAATTAATCTTCATTTTTTTGCCCATAGCACTTTTTCTCCTCGGCCATGACCTGTCAGACACTTACCCTATTTCAAGGGATATACCGTGTTCTGGCCCTTTATCCCCACTGTCCCCACCCCCCCAGTTCCCACCCCATTAACATCTCCCATGGTTATCCTCCCCACGGTAGAGGCTCCGGTGAAAGGCCGTCATCCCTAATGAGGCAGTCCACTATATAGCTTAGGATCTAGTGTTGGTGGGCACTAGGACCCAGGGGAGACCACAGGAGCCCAGGTCATCATATAGATGGTCACGGGTTTTTCTACCAGATTTTCCTGTAGTTCTGCTCTCCTTCCCTGGTGTGGGTGTAGGTAGCCCATCAAGCATCCTCGACTACCCACAGTGATGTCCTACAGAGGAAGCAAAATCCCTTAGATCACTGCAGGGGTCGCTGTAGCACTGGAGTCTAATGCCATCATTCGCTGACTACAGTGCACTGCCAAGAAGCAGCTGCTGTGATCTAGCCTGCCTTCCAACACGGTGTCAGGCGTTCGATCCTGAACCTGGGTCGCCTGCATGGCATGCTGCCACTGAACCATTGGAGAAGCTCGGTGTTCCGTTTTTAGGGTCTGTTGTTAATGCTGCCTTGTCTATGCTGGATATTTATTTTATAATTTTTCATCAGTTCCAGAATCCAGTGACATCAGTTGAGTTGAATCAGGTGGTGAACCTTTCTCTGCAGGCTTCCACTCAACTGATGTGACTGGGTTCTTGAACAGACAACTAATAAAAAAATTCATACTGGACAGAAAAATACAACATCAATAAGGGGCAGTAAAAAGGGAAAAAAGGCAAACACATGAGTGCTGGACCATCATCACAGCAACAGGGCAACCACTTGCAATGTCGACGACCTGGATTTAGGAATGAGCCAGCAGCACTGGACAGCTAGCTGGGGGAGAGGAGGTTAAAGTGTCCCAGTGGATGCTTATTTCAACAGTGGTGGGTGGTTCTCTTCTCTCTCAGTGTAAGCACCGCCTAAAGGGCTCACAGTTAGGGGAACATGGTAGGGATGAGTGTAGAAGGAAGAGGCATTCAGTTCAGTGCACACATGCACACTGCATGCATGTAGCGGCAGCCAGTTAATGTTTATCACTGGAGAGGGGCGAACCTTGAAAACCACCCAGCCATGACAGCATGTCACTCTTAGGCACTCTTAGACCCTTTGTCACCTGCTCACCAGTCACAACAGCCTTCTACCCACTAGATTCAGACATCAGAAAGGGTGCCACCCAAAATACCCCACCCTGGGATTTAAGCGGGGGGAGGGGAGTGGGGCAGGGATAGACCACATGGGCTGGGAGGTTGCCAGGGAAAGAATGGATGAGGATCAAGGCTGGCAATGTAGGAAAAACAGCAAATCAAAAACAACCAAATGGATGAAGCAATACAGCAGCGAGATTAAAGAGACAATGCCCCATGCCCAGACTTCCAATCTTATTAATGTAGCCCAGGTGCCGTATGCCAGTGGGCTACTACCCCTCCCTGTTGACCTACACACAGGATAAGGATCCTGGGTCCTACTACAGTGGTATTTGGTGGTTCTATCCCAGAAAAATAAATAAAATAGCGTGGTGCCTCCACTCAGAGTAAATTGCAGTGGGTCAGGTGTGAGACTGGTTCAACCCCATGGGATGCTGTACCTACCAAGCTCCCCTTCAAACCACCCCACACACTGGATGCCAAACAGTTTCCCAATACCATATGCCACATACACTTTACAGTTGGTTTCCACAAAACACTCTTCACACAGCAATTTCAAGCAACAAAATACAGCTTTATTATAGGGAAGGGCTAGAGCTGGGCTACCAGGAAAAAGGATAGCTGTTGAGGTAAAAATGGTTAGGAATAGTTAGGAACAATTAATAACATCAGGGCCCATAGGCCAGACCACCCCAGATGCCCACCCCCACTGGTACCAGTGTCTTCCCTCTGCCCTTTCTGAGTACTCAGGAGTTCACAGGCATGCTCTATGCCGTGGGTTGGCCAGTGCTAGCCCCTAGGAACAATGCAAATAAATGTTAACAATTAAGCAGTTACTCCACTTGATTTGTCAGGGCAAGCCCTGGGTACTCACAGTCCTAAAGATTTAGGATGTTCCTGGTGCAGGGGACTTCCACCAGTTCAACCTCTGGGGATTTCAGTTCAGGAAAGGCAGAACAAATGGGCAGCAGTAAGTAGTCTGAAGACTTGAGCCTTATTAAAGGTCTGGCCGTTTGTCCCCTTGAATGAAGATCTTGCAGCTTGTCACTTTCAGCCTATTCAGGTCCATTGCACAGCTCCCACACAAGGCCCACCAAACCACAGAGGACCCAGACCTAGGAGTGGCTCCACAGCCTGGCTCCCTCGCAGCTCAAGGGTACCCTAGCTCTCCCAGCATGTGCTGGTGGCCCCCTGTAGCCAGCAGACTCCCCCTGGTAGGGGTTAGCCAAGTTCCCTACCTGGCTCTGAATTAAGCTGGGAATCTCTTGGTTTCTCTTTCCTCTCCACAGAAAACAGCTCCACTGTGCAGCCAAAACAGTTTCTCCAACGTTCCTGCTTTCCAGTGCCTTTGGGCAATGGATTCCAAACTCCAACTGAGGATCAAGAGTTCCTGTCCTCAGCTGGATTCAGCAACAGCAACAGGTCCTTGAAGCATAGGGCACGTGCTCACACTTTTCTCTCTTACAGTCTCTCTGCTTTAAATCAGCATTCACCTTTTCTGTGGTTTACTCACAGTTTCTAGAAAGCCTTTTTCCCAGCTCACAGGTGTTCTCTCAGTCCCAAACTGGTGCAGGATGGCTGCAGCAGTAGTCTCCACTTAAATCAGCAAACTCCAACAAGATGCCTGGAATGATTAGCACAGATGCATAGCTCTGATCAGCAAGAATCTTTCTCCTTTATTTCTCTAACAAACTCCATTTAAGCCCTGTGGAAGGCCTTAAAAGAATTCTCACACAGTACTGAGCCCTCGCGACTCAATCAGAGCCCAGAACAGACTACCCCAACTGCCCAATGTCCCAGGGATTTCTTCCAAGAATCCTGCCCTCTGATTGGCTGGTCCCAGTCATCAATCATTGTCCAGAGCCCTCTTAGATTATTTATTGGTAAAGTCTCTTGACACCTCAAAATAGTTAATACCTTCTCCCATGAGTCCTTTCAAACAACTTTGGGCACCTGGTTATTTGACTGGCTGTCTATAGGGGGTCAAAGTGTCAAAACATGCCTGCTTACACATAGCTTCCACAGCAGTCCACAGAGTGTCCTCAATTCATAGCATTACTATAGCCCAACAAAACAGTCTACATTCATATTTGCCTTCTCATCTGTTAGCTGGTACTGTCCTTCAGCAAACAACCCCTTGTTCATATTGATCAGTCCCCCCAACAACCAGTCACATGCTCCGAAACACAATCCCCCTAGCAGCAGTGATCTGACTCATTAATATTCATGAGAGAGCTCACAGAGGTTCTGGTAGTGCCACTGACTAACTTATTTAACACATCACTTCAAGCAGGATGTGTGCCTCTGGATTGAAGGATGGCACATGTAGTGCCCATTCATAAGAGCGGCTCTTGGGATGAGCCAGGGAACTATTGGCCAGTCAGCCTCACGTCAGTTGTGGGGAAACTAATGGAGACTATCCTCAAAGAGAGGATGGTGACATTCTTGGAGCAGAATGGCCTCCTTGATGACCAGCAGCATGGGTTCACCCAGGGAAGGTCATGTCAGACCAACCAGGTGGACTTTTATGACTGAGTGACTAGGACTCTGGATGAAGGAAAGGTGGTAGAAGACTTGGTTTGCTGGCCAAGGCACCTAGCTTCACCTGAGCTCTTTCCTTCTAAGACTGCTTGAAAGGCAGAGTAGAAAAACTTACCAGAGCAAGGGAGAAGGATTAAGACTTAGTTTGGCTAAGCAGATTTACTGTGTGGTGGTGTTTTTATTTTTTACTCACAGGGATTGCTACTGTTTGTTGCTAACATTTCATTGCTTTATTTTTTCTCTGATTCAAATTGTTGTTGCTGGTATACCTTCTTCTGCATTATTACAAGGTGTGCCTACAGATGTGTGCTAACAGATTACTGCTGTAATCTTCTGATTCAAATTGTCTTTTGCAAGGTATATCTTCTGTTACTGCTTTATTTTTCTCTGGAGCAAAGTGTTTCTTACAGGGTATATCTTCTCTGAAATTATTACAGGTGGTGCTTTACAGGTTTTACAGTTTTATCTAACATTAGGATAAGCTTTCAGGGTTACTGCATTTGTTGTTGACTGATTGTTTCTGCTCTTACCTCCTTGTTCTTTCGTCCGTGGTTCTTCTTTTTTGGCCGGGAAGGGCCCAGCCACCCACCCCATCCCCAACCACCCAACACTACACCCTTTTATAGGGTACTACAGTTGTAACATTTCCTGTGGCAGAACAGGAAGGGGCGGATCAGTGGGGGCTCCACAAGGTGATCTCATTTACAGGGCACTAGTAATTTAACTTGTTATAACAAGTTAAAAAGCACAATTAAACCATTACTTGCATTTTTTTCCTTCTAATTACTCTGACTAGGTTACAAACCCAGCAACTTATTTGGAATGGATTTCATTAACTGCAGGTACTGTGGAACAATTTTCAGAAGGACAGTCTTACAGGATTTAGGACACTGTCCTACATGCTGGGCCTTTGGAGATCTTAGGTCTCAGCTCCGGCAGCATGGGCAGAGATTGCACGCCTCAAATTTCATATTGAAGAGGAAATACATTATAAGAACCACCCGCCATTTCCCCAGCATCCAACAGAAAACCTCGACCGCAGAGGGTAGTTGGTCCAGGAGGTTGGCAGGTGGTTAGGAGGAGCAAATCAGGTGCCCCATCACTCTCTGCTCTCCAACACATTACCTCCAAAAACCATATAAACACTACAAACAGGTATCTGCCTCTATCTCTGAAATCAAATAAAGAGGCAGAAGACACTGCAGAGCAGGACACTGCGGCACAGGAGCTAGCACAACAATACTCACCCAAATCAGGAACCAAAACTAAACAAGCAGAAAGGAAATCCAAAACTTCTGATCATAGGAGACTCCATGATTCGGGAGTTGATACCCATCTCCAGCCAGGGTGATGGTCAGATGTCTCCCAGGTACATCAGCATGGAGAGACACTGACCGCATTGCTAAAATTGTTCACAAAGCAGGAGAAACATTGATGTCCTAGTACACATAGGGACTAATGATCTCGCCAGCCGGTCAGTTGTGGAGACCAAGGAACACCTGACTAGGCTGGGTGACAAACTATCATCTATTTTGTCTGGCATCTCCTTCTCTGAGATCCTGCCAGTCTGGGAGAAGGGAGCAGATGGACGGAAGGTCAGAGAAGGGGAGATAGGGGAGCTAAACACGTGGCTCAAGGACTGGTGCCAGGAAAAAGGACACAGATTTGTAGGGAACTGGCAACAGTTCTGGGAGCGAAAGTTCTTTAAATTTGATGGACTGCATCTGACTAAAGAGGGAGTCAGTGCATTGGGGCAGAAGTTTGACGTCTTTGCAGAATATTTAAACTAGCAATGGGGAGAGGGGTGCAGCACCCATACGTCAATGGAAGAACACCCCTCCCCTCAGCTAGTGGTCAAACAGGAATTCAGCGTGTTTGCCATTCATTTGCATCACCAGGTAAGAAAAAGGTTTGTCTCCCCATACGATGCACAGGGTAATGCCAAACTTCACCCAACAACTAACACACCCAAAATCTGGCCAATGGAAAATCATGTACACAAATGCTCACAGCCCGGGAAATAAGATCCCAGACCTGCAGGCAACAATGTCAGAGGCTAAACTGGACATAGTAGCAATTAGTGAGACGTGGTTTACCAGTAACCACACTTGGGAGACTTCAGTACCTGGATATGTATTGTCTAGAAGAGACCGAGGTGCAAAAAGGGGAGGGGTGGCCCTGTATGTTAATGAAAATATCAAAGCTACAGAAATTCAGAATACACATAAGGAGCCAGAAGAACTGTGGGTCACCCTGGAAACAGGTAATGGGACAGCCATAAGAACTGGGGTTGTCTACAGGCCCCAGACCAGAGGGAGGACATAGACACATTACTGTTAGAAGATATACAAAACATGACAGCTAAAGGGAGGTTCTGATAATGGAGACTTCAACATGCAGATACAGATTGGTCAATACCAGCAGGAACATCTGCCAGAACTAGACTCATAGTGGATTCCCTGCAGGGAGGGCCTCAAACAACTGGTACAGCAACCCACAAGAGACAGGGCTATCCTAGATCTAGTACTGACTAACAAAGAAGGGATCACAGATCTCCAGGTAGAAGGTCACCTGGGGCCAGTGACCATCACATGGTATGGTTCAATTTGGCTACTACATCTAAATCATCCCATTCCAAGGCAAAAATATGGGACTTCAGAGGAGCTGACTTTGATAAGATGGCCAACAGAGTTAAGCTACCTGGCAAAAAGAAACACAGGTGAGGAGGTACAGGCAAAGTGGGCAAGCATTAAGGATACAATACTTGAAGCAACATCCCATTGTGTTAGACAGAAAAGGAAGTAAAAAGAAGAAGGAAACCACTTTGGTTCTCAAATATAGTAGCAGAAAAGGTCAGAGCCAAAAGGCTGGCCTTCAGAAAATATAAGGAACACAGCGGGATGAAGATAGGGAGGCATACCAAACTGCCCTAAGGGAAGCAGGGAAGGCAGTAAGGTAGGCAAAGACCCAAACTGAGGAAACACTATAACGAACAGTAAAAGAAGGTGACAAGACTTTCTATAGATACATTAGTGAAAGGAGAAAGTCCAGACGGGGTATTGCTAAGCTCAAAGCAGAAAAGGGAGCATGTGAGGAGGAGGACCTGTAAAGGCATCTATCCTAAATAGATACTTTTGCTCAGTATTTACTGAAGAGAAGGTAGGGCAGGGCCCACAGCTCAGCATCATGGACACAGGGGAGGGAGGTGAGCACTACTCCTTCACAAAAGAAAGGGTCCTACAGGCTTGCTAAGCTCAGGGTGGATAAGGCAATGGGACCTGATGGCATACATCCCAGGGTACTAAGGAGCTAAAGGAGGAACTAGCAGAGCCATTAGCAGAACTGTTTAGTGAGTCTCTGAGCACAGGAGAGGTCCCAGAAGACTGGAGAAGGGCTCATGTGATCCCACTCCACAAGAGTGGTAGCAGGGAGGAGGCAGGGAACTACAGACCGTCAGTCTTACCTCAGTAGTGGGCAAGATTATGGAGGCACTCCTTAAGGAAAGGATAGTGCAACACCTGGAATCCATAGGGGCACAGGATCCAAGACAGCATGGGTTTACAAAAGGAAGGTCCTGTCAAACTAATCTCATAGATTTCTTTGACTGGGTAACCAGAGTGGTGGACCAAGGGGAGCAGTTGATGTAGCCTACCTTGACTTCAGCAAAGCTTTTGACACTGTTCAAGATAGAAGATTGATAAATAAGCTAGGTAGGCTCTGGTGTGGTCAGAAGTTGGTCAACTGGGTGGCAAACTGGTTGACGGGCAGAAAACAGAGAGTGGTGGTAAATGGTATACAGTCAGAAGAGATGCAAGTCACAAGTGGGTACCTCAGGGATCAGTCCTGGGGCCAGTCCTATTCCAACATCTTCATTAGTGACCTGCAGATGGACTAGAGGGTAAGGCTTGTCTGTTTGCAGATGACACCAAGATCTGCAACAGAGTAGATGATCCAGATGGGTGGGCAGAATGAGAAGAGATCTGGATAAACTAGCAGAATGGTCAGAAGAGTGGCAACTGGGATTTAATGCAAGAAGTGCAAAATCATGCACATAGGGAAGAGAAACCCGAAGCCACTTATAGGCTGGGAGGGGAGTTGCTAGCGGTCACAAAGGAAGAAAGAGACTTGGGCATCATCATCACTGATGACCTAAAATCATCAACAGACCTCTAAAGCAGTAGGTAAGGCTAGGGGGTGTTAGGGTGTATTAGTAGGGGTATCACAAGTCGTAAGAGGAGGTAATAATCCCTCTGTACAAGACATTGTTAGGCCCCATCTGGAGTACTGCGTGCAGTATTGGAAGCCACACCTTCACAAGGACATTAACAAATTGAGGCAGTCCAGAGAAGGGCAACCAAAATGGTGCAGGGACTGCATCAGAAGACATATAAGGACAGATTAACGGAGCTCAATATGTATACCCTTGAGCAAAGGAGGAGAGAGGTGATATGATCGAGACATTTAAACACCTTAAGGGCATAAACAAGGTGAAAGAGTCTAACATGTTTAAATATAAGAAAATAGCAGGACAAGAGGACACAGCATGAGATTAGAGGGAGGCCGATTAAGGGGAATGTGAGGAAATTCTTTTCACAGAAAGGGTGGTAGATGCATGGAATGGCTTACCACAAGAAGTGGTGGCTATGAATACAGTGCAGGGCTTCAAACAGGCATGGGATAGGCATAAGGGAGCAATACAAATGACTATGAATAGATAGGTCACTGACAGAGCAAAGGCCGATGGTACATTTATAAGGTAGAAAAAGAAATGGGCAGACTGGATGGGCCTTGCGGTCCTTATCTGCCGTCAACTTCTATGTTTCTATGTTTCTATGTGGTTGATGTCCTATATCTAGACTTCAGCAGGGCCTTTGACTCAGTGCCCCACAGGAGATTAATTGGCAAGCTGAAAAGCCTGGGCGTTGGGAGAAAAACTGGTCAGATGCATTGGGGGCTGACTAGAGAACAGGCAGCAGAGGGTGGTGGCTGGGGGGAACTCTCAACACCCAGAACAGTCATCAGTGGCATCCCACAGGACTCAGTACTGGGGCCGGTGTTACTCAATATCTTCATATCAAATATGGCAGAGGGGCTACAGAGTAGGATGAGACTGTTTGCAGATGACACTAAACTGGGAGCAGTAGTGGACAAAGTAGAGGGTGGGAGGGTACTCCAGGGTGACCTAGACACATTGCAGAAGGGGTCTGACACATGGCAGCTGGGGTTCAATGCCAGGAAGTGCAGGGTTATATATTTCAGAACCAAGAATCCAGGGCACAGTACCAGTTGGGGGGTGAACAGCTATCGAACTCCACTGAGGAAAAATATTTGGGGGTGATGGCCACTGGTCAGATGAATCATTCAACACAATGTAGGAAAGCGGCGGCAAAGGCCAACAGGATGCTGGGGTGCATAGTAAGGAGCATCACCTCAAGGAGTGAGGAGGTGATCTTGCCACTGTACAGGTTGCTGGTGAGGCCGCACCTTGAGTACTGTGTGCAGTTCTGGTGCTTATTCCTAAAAAGGGACATCAGGTTATTGGAGGGGGTGCAGAGGAGGGTGACCAAGATGCTAAATGGGATGAGGGAAAAGCCCTACAAGGACAGGTTGGCAGAGCTCAACATGCACTCATTGGAGGATCAAAGGGAAAGAGGGGACATGATCAAGACCTTTAAGTACTTAAAGAGCATACATAGGGTCAGCCCTGAAGGTCTGTTCAAATTCAGGAAGGAGGGAATCATGCGAGGGCATGGTCAGAAGCTGGAGGGGGGTCCAGAAGAGAGATGAGGAGGCATTTCTTCATGGAGAGGGTGGTGGAGGAGTGAATGCATTTCCTGAGGATCTGATCTCACTGACAACAGTGGAGGGATTTAAGAGAGGGTGGGACAGGGGTAAGGGTACAATTAGACTAATAAAGGAAAAAGAGGGAGAGGGGGCAGCATCAGTGGTAATCACTGAGAGCTGCACAATCAAGCAGACGTAGTAGACTGTAAGGCCTGTATCTGCTGGCTTTTTCATATGTTCGCATGTTCATGTGAGGGGACTTCATTAATATTCATGACCCCCCCCACCCAGATTCCACAGCGCTCCAAGCGTTGTTTCAAAATAATAGAGCTGCTCCACAGATGCTCCCTCCATGTCACCAGGTCCCAATTAGACTGCCAAAGGGATCAGGAGCACTGGAGAGGCATTTTAATGGCACCCAAAATGGCTGAAACTCCAATGCACTTTTGTGCATGCATGGACCGGTAGACCTCTTCACAGTAAAAACCCAGGTTGCCAGTCCTGCTATTAGACCCCCGCAGCCCCAATTTGGGCTGCATTGCTATGTGGGGGCCCAAGAGAGCAAGGAAAAAAGTAAAGTAAGCTCCCGAAAGGGGATTATACTCCTCCCCCCCTTAAATGCTTGGCATTCTGCCAAGTCTATGGGTAGGAATCTGTAAAGATGCAAAACAGTAAGCCTTAATATTCAGCATATGGCAAACACGTCTACTTAGACACCTGGTTCATATCTATTCAGGTATTAAACAATTAGAAACATGAAACACATTATGTACAATTTATAAGATTAAATACTTTTCCCTTTTAACAAATATCAAATACCACAGTATGCATAGCACCCATACTTGCATACCTTTAGTTATTCAGAACCACATGTATTTTGAACTCACATGAATAATGCATTTTTTACCATTTGTTTCCCTTGGGTGCACTTTCACCTTCCCCTTCTTCTTTTTGCTAATGCTCCTCTGAGCCTGAGGGGCTTAGCACTAGTGGGACACATGTAAACCTTGGATAATGACCTGGGGGTCACATATATACTTTTCTGCACTATAAACAGGGGTATGTCAGTGGGTGCCCCGGGGTATCATAGGTCAGTTTGAGTAAGGGTTTCACAGTTCTCCCCAACCTTCTCAAGGGTTCTTGCTCCTCAGTCTTAGTGGTCACCTCTTGTTCAGAGGTAGGGTCAATGTCACTTGCCTCTGTGCCTGTTTCTTCTTCTCCTATTGCAGGGTGCTCTATCACCACATCACTTTCATCAGTCTTCCCAGTGCTGCTTTCTTGTGGCCATTCAGAGAACACAGTTAGACCAGTATTCAAGTCCGATGTGGGCTCCCAAAAGGCACTGATTCGAGGAAACTGCTCCAAAACCACTCAAAAGGTTCAGCCAGACTAGTGTTCGTGTTCAGCGTGGTCCCTTCAAGGGGCATAGTGAGAGAAGCTGGTGGGGAAAGCCCTCCAAACTTTGATATAACCCACATAGGATAGAATTTTTCACTGAGTCCCCATACATGTAACCCCTCCAATGGCTGCAATTCTAAGTGGGACAGATATTTATCATACCAGGACCTGAAGATGATTGTTACCTGGGAGCCACAATCTAAAATGGCCCGTGTGGCCATTCCATTTATGGTGATAGTGGTCTCTGTGGATGGCCCCACCAGCTTGTCCATATCGAGGGGTGCAGAAACTATGGCTTTGGCTGAAGAGTTCCTAACATAAATTGTGGAGCTGGACTTGTTGGGGGCTGCAGTACAGTCCCTTACCGGGCCCTGTTGAAGTTTGCCTGCAGCTTTGGCTCTCTCCCCAATAACCTGTCTCTCACTCGACTGGGATCTTCCTTGGACCGGCACTCTCTCTGGAAATATCCATCCCTCCCACACCTGTAGCAAAAAATTATCTCCTCTCCTGGATCTGGTTGGGTAATGGGTTGCAGGGGGTGGCCGTGCACTGGAAGACTTGGGGGCCCTGGGTACACTAATTGGGCTGGACCTAAGACAGGAGCAATGGCTTGGGCCATAACCACTCTTCATTCAGGGTCCCCTGCCCTTAGCATCCCTTGGTTCTTTAACTCACTAACAGCATGACACAGTTCCTGAAGGCAAGTTTCAATCTGATGAGCCACAGGGGGCACCTGGACCTGCACCCCCAGGCCCATCATGGGGAGGGTGGCTGGAGCTGACTGAATGGGTTGGCTAGACAGAACTTCAGTAGACCTACCAGCACCAGCATTAATTTAATCCAGTGCCTCCCTGCTCTCCTTCAGCAACACTTAGAGCTCAGAGGTCTCAGAGGGGGGGAGTGACTTCCTGAACCTGGGTTGCAGCTACTACTGCTGGACGGGGTCCCCACTGAGCATCCCTTTCCTCCACCTCCCTTACTTCCCTGAGGAGGACACAGAGGGAGGGGGAATTATCCAGCCTATCCTTCATGCCCAACTTTAATAATAATATTTCCAAGTACCTGGCGCCCCTCAACACCTGTTCCAACCTGGTCTTATTTAAATCCGTAGCCTGTATCCCCGCTTTGCTATATACTTTTTTCAGGCCTTTCTCTAGTCTCTGCATATATTCTGATAGGGGTTCCCCTCTTTGCTGGCAAGTTGCCCTGAACCCCCATCACAAATCCTCACATGTCTCAGTGCTACCGAAAGCACTGTCCAGTGCAGCTATATAACCCTCGACACTAGCCTCGGAGTCGGTGGTCCATAGGGACCAGATAGCATTGAGAACAGGGCTTTGTAAACTCTCAGTTAGCCTTTTGCATTTTTCTCCCTCACTACACTGCCAATCCTGTAGAAGTGGTACCACATAAGTTATCCATGACTCACAGTCCTCCTCCCCA
Organism: Neoceratodus forsteri; assembly: GCA_016271365.2. Taxonomy (NCBI): domain Eukaryota; kingdom Metazoa; phylum Chordata; order Ceratodontiformes; family Ceratodontidae; genus Neoceratodus; species Neoceratodus forsteri. Next base: position 871,543,720 of record CM028130.1, read on the forward strand.
GTGGGGGTGGGCTTTATCCCTGAAAACATTCTCAGCTTTCTATATGATTCTGAAAAGAGAGGCCCCTATCCAGGCCAAAGCCTCACATTTTGAGGTGGGTCAGTGAGGACTCCAAAAAGACACAGGCAGAAGGGGATAGGGAGAAGTACCAGGAGAAGCAAAGGGAGGCAGGGAGGTCAGTAAGGGAAGCCAAAGCTCAGACAGAAGAACACATTGCAAAATTAGTGGGTAGAGGGGACAAAACTTTTTACAGGTACATAAGGGGAAAAAAGAAAGACAAAGGGAGGGATAGTGAGACTGAATGGGGAGGATGGGTGAGGAGGAATGACAACAGTAAAGCTGACATATTGAACAGGTATTTCTGCTCAGTCGTTACTGAGGAAGAGGAGGGTAATGGGTCTGAAGGAGTACAAGGGTGAGAATGGTGCAGAATGGACAAGTCCCTTTACACGAGAAAAGGTCCTGAAGGAACTGGAAGTAATAAGAGTTGATAGCAATGGGGCCAGATGGGTGCACCAGGGTCCTTAAAGAACTAAGAGAGGTGGTGGCTGAACCTCTGGCTATCCTGTTTAGCCGATCACTGGAAACAGGGGAGGTACCCAAAGACTGGAGGACAGCAGAAGTAGTCCCCTTATACAAAAGTGGGAACAAAGAGGAAGCAGGGAACTACAGACCAGTCAGCCTCACCTCGGTAGTGGGGAAGATCATGGAAGCACTACTGAAGGAGAGATTGGTGGAACATCTGGTTGTCAATGGACTACAGGACCCAAGGCAGCATGGTTTCACCAGGGGAGGTCATGTCAGACCAACCTCGTTGAATTTTTGACTGGGTGACTAGGAGGTGGATCAGGGAGGGCAGTGGACATGGCCTATCTGGACTTCAGCAAGGCCTGACACTGTGCCACATAGAAGACTATTACACAAACTGGGGAATATAGGTGTGGGCAGGACAGTAGTGTGGTGGGTAGGTAACTGGCTGGGTGGCAGGACACAGAGGGTGGTGGTAAATGGCTGTCACTCCCCACAGAGGCAGAGTGACCAGTGGGTACCACAGGGATCAGTGCTGGGACGGTCCTATTCAACATCTTCATCAGTGAAATTGCGCAGGACCTAGAAGGCAGAATTTCACTGTTCGCTGATGACACAAAGCTCTGTAACAGATCAGACACACCAGAGGGTGTAGACAGAATGAGAAGCGACCTGCAGAAACTTGAAGAATGGTCAGGGGTTTGGCAGTTGAAATTCAATGCAAAGAAGTGCAAGATAATGCATATGGGGCACAAAAGCCCTGGCACAATATATCAGTTGGGGGGTGAGGATATAGCATGCACCAAGCAGGAAAGGGATCTTGGGGTTATCATCTCTGATGACCTCAAGGTAGAGAAACAGTGTGACAAGGCAGCAGGTAAAGCAAATAGGATGCTGGGATGTATAGGCAGGGGCATCACCAGCAGGAAAAGGGAGGTCATAATTCCGCTATACAAGACACTAGTGAGGCCCCACCTGGAGTACAGTGTACAGTTCTGGAGACCATACCTACGTAAGGACATAGACAGGGTAGAGAAGGTTCAGAGGAGGGCAACAAAGATGGTGCATGGATTGCATCACAAGTCCTATGAAGACAGGTTGAAGGAACTGAACATGTACTCCCTGGAGGAGAGGAGGAGAGAGGGATATGATAGAGACATACAAGTATCTTACAGGGAGGAACAGGGTGCAGGAAAACACTCTTTTAAGCGAAAAGATGTTCCAGGACTAGAGGGCATGGGATGAAGTTGGAGGAGGCGATTCAGAGGAAACATGAGAAAGAATTTCTTCACAGAACGGGTGGTGGACAAGTGGAACACCCTGCCAGAGGAAGTGGTGGGGGCTGAAACAATCACGGGATTTAAGAATGCATGGGATAGACATAAAGGAATTCTGGAGGTCAGGGGTAAGGGGCAACAGACTTCTAGGAAAACAAACTGAACTTACAAGCTCAAATGGGCAGACTGTGTGGGCCATAGGCCCTTATCTGCCGACACTGTCTATGTATCTATGTAACACTCCGTCCCCCGGGGGAAACTGTATTAAACATAGTAACAATGGTCCAGACCTCCAATAATCCCTCTACCACCAAGGCCTCAGGTACCCAAGATGCTTCTATAGCATTTTTACATTCCATCAGCACAGTCAAGGTCCCTGACAGAGTCAAGCATTTTTTCCCACACTATTACCTGACCCAGCCTTATTATTGTGGACAAATACCCTTCTAGATCCCTCTCTTCCATCTCAGGGGGGTACTCCTAAGAGTAAAAGGGACTTCTGGGGATCCATTTTCATACCTCCACTCCATTCCACTAACTTTAACTTATCCTTCTCTCTGGGCCTAACTTTAGGCCTGGGGGTGTAGAGCTGGGGGGTGAGGGAAAATACAGTGTTTTCCCAGTTTGGCCATCCTTGGTGGGTACAGCTGGCGAACAGGAGATCCCAGCGGTGCCTCCAAAGACATACCCCAGGTATCATATGTTAGTGGGCTACTGCCCCTGCCTATTGACCTTCATACGTTAAGGGGCCTGAGTCCTGCTACGGTGATATTCGGTGGTTATATCCCAGAAAAATAAATAAAATAGCATGGTGCCTCCACCCAGAATAAATTGCAGTGGGTCAGGTGTGTGACTGGTACAACCCCCTGGGATACTGTATCTACCCACCTCCTCTCCCAACCTCCCCACACACTGGATGCCAAACAGTTTCCCAATACCATGTACCACATACACCTTACAGTTGGTTTCCACAAAACACCTTTCATGCAGCAATTTCAAGCAACAAAACACAGCTTTATTATGGGGAAGGGCTAGGGTCGGGATACCTGGAAAAAGGATAGCTGTGGAGGTAAAAATGGTTAGGAACAATTAATTACAACAGGGCCCATAGGCCAGACCACCCAAGAAACCCACCCCCACTGGTACCAATGACTTCCATCTGTCTTTTCTGGGTACCCAGCAGTTCATAGACCTTCTCTGTGCTGCAGGTTGGCCAGTGTTGGGCCCTAGGAACAATGCAATCTAATGTTAACAAGCAGTTACTCCCCTTGATTTGTCAGGGCAAGCCCTGGGTACTCACGGTCTTAAAGATTTAGGATGTTTCTGGTGCAGGGGGCTTCCACCAGGTCAACCTCAGGGGATTTCAGTTCAGAAAGGGCAGAACAAATGGACAGCAGTAAGTATTCTGAAGACTTGAGCTTGATTGAAGGTCTAGCCAGTTCTCCCCTTGATTAAAGATCTTGCAGCTTGTCACTTTCAGCCTATTTAGGCCCATTGCAAAGCTCCCACACAAGGCCCACCAAACCACAGAGGACCCAGACCTAGAAGTGGCTCCACAGCCTGGCTCCCTCACAGCTCATGGGTGCCCTAGCTCCCTCTGCATGCACTGGTGGCCCCCTGTAGCCAGCAGACCCTACTTGATAGGGGTTAGCAAGTTCCCCACCTGGCTATGAATTAAGCTGTGAATCTCTTGATTTCTCTTTCCTCTCCACAGAAAACAGCTCCTCTGTGCAGCCAGGACAGTTTCTCCTACTTTCCTGCTTTCCAGCACCTTAGGGCAACGGATTCCAAACTACAACTCCAGATCAACAGTTCCTGTCCTCAGCTGGATTTCAGTAACAGGTCACTGAAGCATAGGGCACCTGCTCACACTTTTCTCTCTTACAGTCTCTCTGCTTTAAATCAGCATCCACCTTTTCTCTGGCTTACTCACAGTTTCTAGAAAGCCTCTTTCCCAGCTCACAGGTGTTCTCTCAGTCCCAAATTGGTGCAGGATGGCTGCAGCAGAAGTCTCCACTTAAATCAGCAAACTCCAAAAAGATACATGGATTGACTAGCACAGATGAACAGCTCCTCTGATCAGCAAGAATCTTTCTCCTTTGTTCCTCTAACAAACTCTGTTTAAGCCCTGTTGAAGGCCTTAGAAGAATTTCCACACATCACTGAGCCCTATCGACTCGATCAGAGCCCAGAACAGACTGCCCCAACTGCCGAATGTCCCTGGGATTTCTCCTGAGAATCCTGCCCTCTGATTGGCTGGTCCCAGTCATAGAAACATAGAAGTTGACAGCAGATAAGGACCGCAAGGTCCATCCAGTCTGCCCATTTTTTTCTACCTTATGAAAGTGCCATAGGCCTTTACTCTGTCAATGGCCTATCTATTCATATTCATCTGTATTGCTCCCTTATGCTTATACCATGCTTGTTTGAAGCCCTGCACTGTATTCATATCCACCACTTCCTGAGGTAGACCATTCCATGCATCCACCACCCTTTCTGTGAAAAAGAACTTCCTCACATTACCCCTTAATCGGCCTCCTTCAAATCTCATACTGTGTCCTCTTTTCCTGCTATTTTTCTTATATTGAAGCATGTTAGACTCTTTCACCTTGTTAATGCCCTTAAGATGTTTGAATGTTTCAATCATATCACCTCTCTCCCTCCTTTGCTCTAGTGTATACATATTGAGCTCCGTTAATCTGTCCTCATATGTTTTCTAATGCTGCCCCTGCACCATTTCGGTTGCCTTTCTCTGGACTGCTTCCATTTTGTTAATGTCGTTGTGCAGGTGTGGCTTCCAGTACTGCATACAGTACTCCAGATGGAGCCTAACCAGTGTCTTATAAAGAGGGATTATTACCTCCCTCTTATGACTTGCGATATCCCTTCTAATATACCCCAACATCCCTCTAGCCTTACCTACTGCTTTAGTGGTCTGCTTGGATGATTTCAGGTCATCTGTGATGATGATGATGATGCCCAAGTTTCTTTCTTCCCTTGTGATTTCCAGCAACTCCCCTCCCAACCTATAGGTGGCTTCAGGGTTTCTCTTCCCTATGTGCATGATCTTACACTTCTTTGCGTTAAACCCCAGTTGCCACTCTGCTGACCATTTTGCCAGTTTATCCAGATCTCTTTTAATTCTGCCCACCCCATCTGGATCATCTACTGTGTTGCAGATCTTGGTGTCATCTACAGACAGACAAACCTTAACCTCCAGTCCATCTGCAATGTCACTGATGAAGATATTGAAGAGGACTGGCCCCAGGACTGATCCCTGAGGTACCCAATTTGTGACTTGCATCTCTTCCAACTGTATACCATTTACCACCACTCTCTGTTTTCTGCCTGCCAACCAGTTTGCCACCCAGTTGACCAACTTCTGACCCACCCTGAGCCTACCCAGCTTATTAATCAATCTATGTGGCACAGTATCAAAAGCTTTGCTGAAGTCAAGATAGGCAACATTAACTGCACCCACTTGGTCCACTACTCTGGTTACCCAGTCAAAGAAATCTATGAGATTAGTCTGACAGGACCTTCCTGTTGTAAACCCATGCTGTCTTGGATTCTGTGCTCCTATGGATTCCAGGTGTTGCACTATCCTTTCCTTAAGGAGTGCCTCTATAATCTTGCCCACTACTGAGGTAAGACTGAATGGTCTGTAGTTCCATGCCTCTTCCCTGCTACCACTTATGTGGAGCAGGATCACAAGTCCTTCTCTTGTCTTCTGGGATCTCTCCTTTGCTCAGAGACACACTAAACAGTTCTGCTAATGGCTCTGCTAGTTCCACCCTTAGCTCCTTTAGTACCCTGGGATGTACGCCATCAGGTCCCATTGCCTTGTCCACCCTGAGCTTAGCGAGCTCTTGTAGGACTCTTTTGTGAAGGGGCCAGTGCACACCTCCCTCCCCCCGTGTCCATGGTGCTGAGCTGAGGGCCCTGCCCTACCTTCTCCTCAGTAAATACTGAGCAGAAGTATCTATTTAAGATAGGTGCTTTTCCTTGGTCCTCCTACACACACTCCTCCTTATTCCTTTTGACCTTAGCAATACCCCCTCTAGACTTTCTCCTTTCACTAATGTATATATAGAAAGTCTTATCCCCTTCTTTTACTGTTCATGCTAGTGTTTCCTTGGTTTGAGCCTTTGCCTGCCTTACTGCCTTCCCTGCTTCCCTTAGGGAACCAACCATAGTCCAGAGCCCTCTTTGATTATTTATTGGTAAAGTCTCTTGGTGCCTGAAAATAGTTAACACCTTTTCCCATGAGTCCTTTCAAACAGCTTTGGGTGCCTAGTTATTTGATTGGCTGTCTATAGGGGTTCAAAGTGTCAAAACATGGCTACCTACACATAGCTCCCACGGCAGTCCACAGAGTGTCCTTAATTCATAGCATTACTGCAGCCCAACAAGAGTCTACATTCATATTTGCCCCCTCATCTGTTAGCTGATACTGTCCTTCAGCAAATGACCCCTTATTCATATTGATCAGTCCTCCCAACAGCCTGTCGATGCTCCGAAACATAATCCCCCTGGGAACAGCAATCTGACTCATTAATATTCATGAGGGACCTCATTAATATTCATGTCCCCTGATTCCACAGTGCTCAAAGTGCTGTTTCAAAATAATAGAACTGCTCCACAGATGCCCTCTCCATGTCAACGGTCCCTAATTAGACTGCCAAAGGGACTGCAAGCACTGGAGAGGCATTTTAATGGACCCTGAAATGGCTGAAACTCCAATGCGCTTTTGCACCTGAGAGGACCAGTGGACATCTTCACAGTAAAAACCCAGGTCGACAGTCCCACTATTTGACCCCTGCAGCCCCAATCTGGGCTGGATTGACATGCAGGGGCCCAGGAGAGCAAGGAAGAAAAAAAGATAAGGTAAGCCCCTGAAAGGTGGGGGGGGGGGGTTACATTAAAAACGGGAAGCTAGGTCTATGTTCCTTTAAAGGAACACTGTCAATCCCCAGAACAGAGAGAGCATTATCAATACATTTATTTTAGTAGGGGCATAGCTGTAAAAAACAGACACTCTAGTGGGCTAAAAACTGAGCCCTGGCACTTTGAGGATTCAGATTCTCTGTCAGTCTCCCACTGGTCAATTTTAGCCAATTAAAGTAATGTGGAGGGGGTAGCTGACAGTGTCTTAAAAACAAAATGTAACCCCATGCTTATGACCTCCAAACAAGATCTGACTTTAGAAAAACAGAAAATCTATTTATTGTACATTTTTGCTATAACACTTATTAGGCAAATGTGTTTAGGTGTCACCACACTGTCACAATACGATGTACTTCTCACATGTCCTCTCGTATGCATTTGCTCACACAGAACAGTGCAGCCTTCGATCAATCAATCAAACAAAATCTTTATTTATCCAGGTGGGCACCATTGAGCAGGGCTCATTTGCAAGATGGACCTGGTCATACAAAAATCATAGTACAGTAACATTTATTTATTTATTTATTGAATTTTGATGACCGGGTAGGCCCACTGGGCCCCGGAGGTCCCTTTTTCAGGGGTGACCCAGGAGTTACAGGACTAGTAGGATACACAATTAGTACAGATGTAGATTATAGCATGTAACAGGTGCACATATATATATATATATATAGCAATGACATATTACATAGCAGGTTACAGTGATTAGCAAAAGTGAAACTGGAATAGAGCCAGAGCAATGCCTGGGTTACAATTACCCGAGTAAAGTATTTTAGGAAGAGAGCCAGTAGAGAAGGATTAGGGCTCCCAGCTTAGGTAGGAGTGAGGTAAGTGCTCAGTCAGGAGGGTAGTGTGGAAGTGTCAGATAACATAGCATTGGAATTGACTCACGGCAAGCATGTGTGCCTTGAGTCCTGTTCGGAAGCTTGCAGGTGATAGAGCTTTCCGAACCTCAGGAGGAAGGTTGTTCCATAGGGAAGGGGCAGTGTGGGAAAAGGACATGCCCCCTGTCTTGGTCCTTACTCTTGGGACTTCGAGAAGAGTTTGGCCTGAGGTCCGTAGGTTGCAAGGATTTCGCTTGGCAGTTATGAGCCCTGCGAGGCTTAGGGGAGGTACTGAGCTAATTAGCTTATGTGCTACGCAGAGCACTGGGTACCTGAGACAGGCTTCGAATGAAGGCCAGCTGAGAAGCGCTAGAGAATCACAGTGGTGGCTCCTAGACTGGGACTGAGTGGCGAAACGGACCACCTTGTAGTACAAGACCTGTAACTTATTGAACTGAAGCTTGGCCATTCCCTGAAGTATCGGGGCAGCGTAGGTGAGTGTTGAGAGGAGGACACACGAGGCAATGGCAGTCCTGGCTTCTGGGATCAGCTGGTCCTTGAGACGATTAAGTGTACCAAGTTTACCGTGAATGACTTTGGTGACTTGGTCAACATGTTGTTTTAGAGTGAAACCTTGGTCCAAAGTAAGGCCAAGGTATTTTGTGGAGGCTACCACTTCTAGAGTGTTACCCACCCTGGAAGTGAGTTGTAGGTGTTGTGTTCTGTTTAGGCCAAGGGATCTAGGTCCGAACAACATGGCCTTAGTTTTGGTAGTATTAAGGACCATTTTATTCTTAGTAAGCCAGTCCTCCATAGTGAGTAGGTCCTCTTGGAGGGATGACCTAGGTCACCCAGGTTGTCAGAGGATCTGTAAATCACGGTGTCATCAGCATACTGGATGACAGTACTGCTCCCGCAGTGGTTGTGCAGATCATTTATAAACAAGGAGAACAGGAGGGGACTGAGTATGGACCCTTGTGGTACCCCCTTCTTTAGGGGCAGTGGATCAGAGATCTTGTCCTTCCACTTGACCCTCTGAGAACGACCAGTAAGGTAGCTTTCAAACCACCTGAGAGCATGAGTATCCAAGCCTGTGTTACACAGTTTGTGAAGTAGGAGTTGGTGGTCAACCAAGTCGAAGGCCTTGGAAAGGTCGATGAAAATCGCACCTGTGTTGGACCCTGAGTCAAGTTCCCTAAGCACATCTGCTGAGAACTTAGTTAGAGCAGTGTCTGTCCCATGCTGAGCTCTGAACCCATGTTGAGCCGGGGAAAGACGCCAATGTGCCTCTAAGTATTCACGGAGTTGAATGTACATCAGTTTTTCCTGGATTTTTGCTAGGGTGCAAATCAGGGAGATTGGCCTGTAGTTGCCAATGGGTTCCACTGGCCCACCCTTGTGAATGGGGACCACGTGAGAGTGTTTCCACAGCTCTGGGACAGTCTCTTCTAGAAGGAACCAGTTTATGAGCCAGGTAAGAGGCCTTGCGAGTGCTGGAGCACTGTCCTTGAGTAGTCTGGCTTGGATACCGTCAGGCCCACCTGATCCTCTGGTTTTCAAGGACTTTAGGAGGGTGAGGACTTCTTTAACCTTAGCTAACCTCAGATGAAAAGATGGGCAGTCAAGGTTAGGAGGTTCCAGTATGTGGAACTCGTTGTTAGTCACTGGGAACCCAGCCTTGTAATAGTCAAGGTTCGTGAAGTGGCGATTGAGAGCCTCAGCAATGAGGGTCCCATCGTTCAGTAACTGCCCATTGGCCTCGATAGGGCCTGAGGCTGCCTTGCCTTTTCCCTTTATCAGTTCATTGATGTGAGACCAGAATAATCTCAGGTTGCCTAGGTTAGTTTTCTGGAGGTGATTGATGTATGCCCTTTTTGCCAGTTTGACTGCATGCTTACTTTGGTTTCTAAGAGCTCTGTAGGTCTCAAGGTCAGCTATGAGTAAGGAGCTCTTGAACTTCTTCCAGGCTTTGTCGCAGCAGATCATCAGGACCTTTGTGGGGGGGGAGTGATCCATTTATAGCAGCTGCCTTTAAAACGATGGGTCTTCAACAGAGCAAATTTCTGGAAGAAGGCAATGGCCCCGTCCAGGGTAGGGAGGCATCGTAGCGGGCTCCAGTCAATGTTACTGAGAAAGGTATTATATTGCTCAGATGAGAATTTGGAGTAGTCCCATGTTGTGAGGATTCTAGGTTGAATCCTGTCTGCCCTGTTCTTCCAGACACAAAAGATGGCGAGTGGTCGCTCAGGGCATCGGCCATAGTGCCTGCCAACTGAATATTCTTTGGTTTTGACACCAGAGCCCAGTCGATGTTTGAGTGCCTTCCCGTTCTATGATTCATTCTGGTGGGTTCAGTGATAATCTGGGCAAGATTTACCTCATGTAGCAGGCCATTGATAGATGACTTTGCCTCCTGGGCCCAGTTCAGGTTAAAGTCCCCCAGTATGAGGAGTTCAGACGAGACCTCATTGGCTAGGGCTTTAGTGAGTGTCTCCAGGGATTGGAGAGCATTCTTAGGGGGGCTATATACACACCCAATGGTAAGGTGCTTGGCACAGCCTAGAGTGAACCGTATAAAGATAGATTCATTCTCAGGGCATGTGCTGTGCAGCATGCTGATCTGGGAGGAGATTAGAGTGTCCTTCACATAGATGACCACCCCGCCCTTCCCTTCTAGTTATTCTGTCTTTTCTGTAGTGGACGTACCCTGAGGCAGCTACTTCGTACTTGAGGACATGGGGTTTTAGCCAGGTCTCCGAGACTGCTAGCATGTCTGGTTCATATAGGGCAAGCCATGCTTGAACTTTGTGTATCTTTGGCCGAAGGCTGCATATATTCATATGAGAGATCCGCAGCCCCTTCGAGAACAGCCAGGTCTGGCCCTGGGGGGAGGATATTGAGAGGTTTGCAATTCCAGAGCCTGGGTTCAGTTGGATATCATGGTAAAACATAATGCAATATTACACAAAGAAGAAAAATATACATATGTACATCAACATTTGAGTGAGAGGGCCTTTACAACAAATAGGCTCATAACTGGGTACAGATGGAATGTTCACCTAAAAGGAGAGAGAAAGGCAAGAAGAGGGATACCAGCTTAGGAAGAAATGATGAGGTTGGAATAGTTAACTGGCATACTTCAGGGAAAGGGGTGGAACTTGGCCATGGCTAAAGAGAGGCAGAGAAGACGGTATTTCGGTAGGGGGAGAGAGAGGCAGGGGCAGAGGCAGAGTGGGAGGCAGGATGGGCAGGAGGGAAACTGGAATATAGGTGAGCTAGTGATGTGGGAAACATTTGTAGGATTCCTTCATGGAGTGGTCATAGAGCGACATGAAAATATTCAGGCTAACAGGACAGCTCAGCTTCAAGTTTTTTTGCATATTGTTCCACAGGAAGGCAACGAGATACTTATGGCAGCTCTGCCAAAACAAGATTTGACCTTAGGTATTTGCAAGGCAATTAGGGAATAGCTTCTTAGAGCATAGGCACCTATCACACGCTGGGGAATACAGTCAGAGAAGTATAGGGGGAACTTGTTGGTAACCACTCTGAAAGCCCATAGAGCGGCATTTCTATTTATCCTATAATGAAGAGAAGTCCAGCCCACTGCAGTGTACAAGGAGCAATGGTGTGTGGAAAGTGGAAGGCTCATTATGAACCTGATTGCTCTGTGGTATAGGGTGTCCAACTTAGCCCGGGCAGAGGCAGTACAATGGCTATAGAGAAGGTCCACGTAATCTATTAATGAAAGGAACATGGCTTGAACCAACCACTGCTTGGCATCCCTAATAAGGAAGTGGTTCATTCTGTAGAATAGTCCTAGTCTTTGTCTTAGTTTCTTCTGTAGTTCTTCGAGATGTTCGGAGAAGGAGAGTTTGTGATCGAGCCATACACCCAGATATTTGAATTTTGGCACATACTCTAGATTTTCTCCAAGTACTGTGGTAATCTGAGGGATAGCCCCAATGCAAGCAGGGTTCGCCGCATAGGACAAAGGGGAAAAGAGCATCGATTTTGTTTTTTTCTCATTAAGCAGAAGCTTTTTGCTTATGAGCAGGTATTGCAATAGGTTCAATTCGGCTTGGAGGTCTTCACAGGCTGCTTCCGCGTGTAGGACGATTCAAATTAAGTACTGTGTCATCAGCAAACAAGTGGATATTGACCTTATAGATGTTGTTAACGTAAACCGTAAACAACAGGGGACCTAGGATAGACCCCTGAGGCACACCTCTCTGTAGGGGTTTAAGTAACAGAAGATCACCTTCAGCTTTAACCTACTGTTTCTGATCTGCGAGGTAGTCAGCAAACCAGCACATAGAGTTAGGATCCAGACCTAGGTTACATAGGGAGGAAAGAAGCAGGCTATGGTTGACTGTGTCGAAGGCCTTACTTACATCCAAAAAAATGGCACAAACGCCGGCCTGGTGGTGCTGAGAATTGAGGCGCTGGACACACCTCGCACTACACCAGCGACCTGGGTTCAGGAACGGACTCAGGCTGCCGTGGGTTGGCTGGGTAGGAAAGGGATTGAGCACTGGTTGGACTGCTCTCCCTCTCCTGGGGAGGGGGGTTTCCAGTGTTGGTATATTGCTGGCTCCTAGCGGAGGCTGGGGGTGGTACACCACCACTGCACATAAGGGGTGAGTGAGAGGGCAGGTGCCGGAGGGAGTGCGTGCGCATTCCCCCCATAGGTGTCATTGCATGTCCCCCTCTCTCTGGGGGAGAAAACGGAAAATGGTGGTGTCCTAGGTCGTGGCGGCTTGATGGCCATTCAGTGGGTGCCCTGGCTTCAGGGACATCGCTGGAGCTGAATCCGGTCCTGGTGGTGAGTGTAGGGGGACTCCCACCACCCTGCTGCGGGGGGCAAGCTGCGGGAAATTACCAGCGAAGAGTCCTAAGCAAGCCAGGGTTTCGGATGGTGGCTGGAACCAGAGAGATGCATGGACAGGGTAGCCAACCGGGACACCAGGTAGGAGAAAGTGAAATAACTGTAAAAAAAAAAAAATGCCACAGACAAAATTCCTATTGTCAAGGTCAAGAAGCCAATCATTAGTTGATTTTGCTAGGGCAGTTATGGTGCTGTGCTTTGCTCTGAATCCAGACTGCACTGGGTTTAACAGACTCCTGGATTCAAGGTACGCTCTTAGCTGACAACTCACTATCTTTTCCAATAATTTAGACAGAATGGGGAGGAGGGAGATCGGTCTATAATTATTAAGGTCGCAAGGATCACCTGATTTGAGCAGAGGGATGACATGGGCTACTTCCCATTGTGAGGGGAGGCTCCCCTGGGATAGTGACAAGTTGAAGAGGTGCATGATTGGCACTGCCAACACATGGTATGCACATTTCAGAAAGTAAGGCTCTATAGAGTCCAAACCTGCACCCTTCTTGATACCCAACTGCAACAATAGATCTTCAACCTCTTTTAGAGAGGCAGGCAGGAAGGAGAAGGCCTCTTTGGTAGCAGGAGACTTGTGAAACAATAATCCCTGCTGAGTGTGGATGGCATTAGCAGGGGATGTGTCAAATGCTAGCCCAATGGTTGCGAAATGATTATTGAGGGCATCCAGTATCTCCGATCAGTCTGAAATGGTGTTACTACTGGATATAATTTTTGATGGGAGGGAATTTCCAGGTGAATGACCAGACATGTCCTTTATTATTTTCCAAAATTTTGAAGGAAGCCTTGGGACCACTATATCGACCAGTCCAGTCCACAGTGTTACCCTTGTCAGTATAAGACAGAAACCAAGAAATGACCAAATGTGCCAAATACTCCGATCCCTTTTCTTTCTTCAACTCAAAATGTATTATGCATTTTTCATTAACAACTTACATAAATACCAATATATATGTACTTCAACCATTTCAATAGATAAATTTTTGCAAAGTCAAAACTGTGGATTACAGAACTTACAACAATCTATACTACTTCAAACTCGGAACACATTATGCATTGCTATATATTTCTTTTAATCTAGGCCATATCAGTACCATAAGTAGTCTGCCTTAAAATCAGTCAAGCATCATGAGCTATTTCTCTCTTTCTCTCTCTGTCTCTCGATCTGTCATTCACAAATGATTCAAAAGGGAACAGTCTTAAAGCATGTTTGGTGCCTTGTTGCCCTCACCTGTTTGACACATCTTCCATCAGTTTTTAACTCCTTTAACACAGTTAACCAATCTTCCCTTTGTAGAGCATTTGGAGATAGCTAAAGTCTAGTTAAGCATTTAGGGCTACCACCGTCAGAATTTTGAGTGGGTACACTTTGCCTCCTTTATGAAAACCACGAGGGTATAGTCCCAGAATATGTAAAAACTGTTTCTGGTTCATGCACCCCCATTATCTCACTACAAATGTCATTAACCCAGGAACTCAGATCCACCATCTCTTAAAAACTTGTATGACAGTTCCAACAGCTTTGTCATCTGTCACCATTGACTACTACAGGAGAGTTCCTCCACCTAGAAATGACAGTCCCGCCATCTAGAAATTCAGATGTGAGAGTTCCCCCATCTAAACATTTCCAGTTTAAACACTGTTTATTTCACCACCCCAAAATCTGACTCTCCCTATCTAATGAATCAGATGCTTGTGCCCCAGTGCTCCTATTGTAATTGACAAGCCGATGTTTTCACTTCATTCATGACTAAGCATGGTAGATTGCAATTACATTTACAATGGGAATGATTAGCAGCTGGTTCAAGCACTATTTTCTTCCTGAGAAAATGTTGTTTTACAGTTTCAGTTCAGTTTCAAGTGTCCAGTATGGCAGGAAAATGAAAAAGGGTTGTACTCACACTACCTCAGAAGTTGAGGACTGTGGAGCAACTGGAAAATGGGAAGGTGCCATGGTGCTGGCAAATTTATGATCAGCAACATTAAAACAGCTAAAGACAAGCTGAGAGAGTTTACCCTGACAATGGAGATTGCAACAGGATCTGACGACCACAAGAATATGAGGGCATGCAGGATGATTACAGGGACGTAGCGACTTACCTTTGATTCTGTCAGGAGCATGAGAAGAGGACTCCAATCTCTGGACCCCTACTCAAAGAAAAGGTGCTCCAGCTTCAGAGGTTTGAGAACCAGGGGCACTTTGTGGATAGTGAGAGCTGGCTGGACCACTTCAAGTGACGACATGGTTTTCACCAGCTATGCCTTTGCAGTGAGCATCTTAGTGCTACAGAGGAGGTCATCTCTCTTGTCATAGAGCAGCTTATGGACACAACTGAGGAGAGTGGTCTTGTCCCCAATCAGCTGTTTAATGCTGACATGACATTTATTTAATTTATTTTGTGTAACCAAAATAAAGTATTATAAAAAACATGGCTGTTATCTGCCGGCATGATGGCGCTGAGAGTTGAAGAGCTGAATGCCTTACCTCGTGGCACACCGGTGACCCAGGTTCAGGAATGAGCCCAGGTCATCAAAGGTCGGCAGCGGGGAGGGGGGGCAGAGCTGGATAGAGTGGCTGGCAGGCAGGCTCTCCTCTTCAGGGAGGTGATGCAGCATCCTTCAGCCAATGGTGGCCCCTAGTGGAGGCTAGGGGTGGCACGGACTTAGAGGGTGACGGGTGCTAGGACATGGGGTGAGGGAAAAGGGATCATGACCGAGGCTGTAGACACATGCGTGCCTCCACCTGCATGCGCTCCTACTCCTGGGGCCCCTGGGAGAAAAAAATCAGAGGAAGAAAATGCCAGCAGCAGGATGAAGACTGACTCCCAGGTAGACACCAGCTATTCTGGGTGACAGGGCTGTGGGGGATCGGTCAGATGGGGGCTGACCGGAGGAGCATAAAGAAACATAAAAAAAAAAAAAAAAAAACATGGCTCTTTGCCTGTACTAGACAGTGTATTGAATTTAACAGTTCAGGATAAGAGATTCAGTTGTGTAGCCAATGCACTCTCGACTATCCGATCTCCTGATTATCTGAACCGATTGGCTGTCCCTCGGGCAGGTTACATACTCAAGGTGCTACTGTATTTATTTTGGGAACAGTCCCAAGTTGTGTGTGTTGTGAAATGTATGCAAATCACTATAAAACAAGAGTGAATATGCTTCCTGTGATGCTTTGTATTATGGGGGTAGGTGTGATTTTGTATTCATTGAAACCTGTTTTCTTCCAGTGCCCTTTCTGGGTATCCCTTGCCTCTGTGCTTTTGTGCTGACGTTCTTTGTCATTTGGATTGCTTTCCTATTTTGGGATCATCATGACCCAAGCCTATAAGACCATCATAGAGCTGGTTCATCCTTGCCCTGGATTCAGATATTAATGAAGCACTCTGATAAGTCCTGAGAGGGACAGAACATGTGTCGGTCTTCTGTTCTCAGTCTCTGCAGACTGTGTGGAAGGCCAGTTGATACTACACAGTCCTGCATCAAACAGCGTCAGTATACATATTTTCTTGGAGATTTGCATATACTTCCCATGGTGCTTTGCATTATTCTGCAATGTGTTAGTTTACATTTCTCTGAAACATGATTTTGTTGTCAGTGCCATTTCCAGCTAACCCTTGCCTTGGTACTTTTGTGCTGAGGTTTTTTGTCTTCGGGATTGCTTTCTTATTTTTGGCTTAGCATGACCCTAACCTGTAAGGCCATCATACAGCTGGTTATCCTTCCCCTGGATTGAGATACAGATGAGGCCCATTGATGAGTCCTGAGAAAGACAAACCATGTGCCTGTATCTTCTGTTCTCAGCCTTTGCAGAGTGTGTGAGAGGCCAGTTGGTACCATACATCCTGCTTCAAGCAGAACTAGCCTAAATTCTTTTATGGTGGTTTGCGATATTGGGCGTATGTGTGATTCTGTACTTCTATTCTGTATATATATTTATACCTTATGCACACTCGGAATCATGTAGTAGTGACAAAGTCTCTTAACTATGTTTATCTATTAATCTTTGTTTGAGCAGAGGAAAATAGCTTCTGGCTCTTAGTATAACCAGTAGAAAATAGATCCTTAAAATCCATATAGCCTTAAACATTTTATAATAAACAAAAGCCATTTTGAGTAAAACGCATTCTGTAAAAAAGTACTTGTTTCAGTCACCCAGTCCTGGCAAACTCTCCTTGCGCAACGATTTTAATTTTATTCAATAAGCCAGTTCAAATTTCCCTGCAACTAGCAACCTGTAAAATAGCTGGAAAGCATTTACTGGAAGTGGCTGTTTGGGCAGGAGTTACAAATACCTCAATTTGAGGTTAAAGGAAAACTGTCATTATGTGAACTGTTCCACCCCCAAAACCTTTAGCCCCCGATAAAGCTTTTGGCACCTTAAAGCAGATTTTTCTGCATGTTTACTTACAGAATTTTTGCTTTGAAAAGTCTGCGCTTCCCAAACATAGCGGACGGTGTATGGTTCCATTTCAGCTGAAGTTGCGGTGCCGCACCGCTAGCCACAATACAGAATGGAGTGGGACTAGCGGTGCAGTGCTGCAACTTCAGCTGAAATGGAGCCGCACACCGTCCACCATGTTTGGGAAGCCCAGACTTTTCAAAACTAAAATTCTGTAAGTAAACATGCAGAGAACATAGAAACATAGAATTTGATGGCAGATAAGGACCGCTTGGCCCACCTAGTCTGCCCATTTTCCTACCTAACAGATAAGCTGCAAATCCTAGTTAACCAACAGCTTACTTCCTCCTACCCCCCGCTAGGACTGCCTTATGTCTGTCCCATGCATTCTTGAATTCTCCCACTGTTCTTGACTCCACGACCTCCTCAGGGAGGCTGTTCCATGCATCCACAACCCTCTCTGTGAAAAAATGCTTCCTCACATTACCTCTGAGCCATCACCCCTCTATCTTCAAATTGTGTCCCCTTGTCCTTGCACATCTCTTTTTCTGAAAGATGCTACCCTCTTGGACTTTGTTGATTCCCTTGAGGTACTTGAAAGTTTCTATCATGTCCCCTCTCTCCCTTCTTTCCTCAAGGGTACACATATTAAGCTCCTTTAGTCTTTCTTCATGATGTCTTCTGTACAGACCCTGCACCATTTTGTTGTTCTCCTCTGGACAGCCTCCACTCTGTCTATGTCTTTGCAGAGATGGGGTCTCCAGAACTGCACACAGTACTCCAGATGGGGTCTCACCAACTGTTTGTAAAGAGGGATAACAACTTCCTGTTTTCTACTATTGATGCCTCTTTCTATACATCCCAGTATCCCCAGCCTTCCTTACTGCCTTCTCACATTGCTTGCCCACCTTTAGGTTATCTGATATAATTACCCCTAGGTCCCTTTCCATTTTTACTGTTATCAGTATCTCACCCCCCATTGTGTACTCTTCCCCTGGGTTTTTGTTTCCCATGTGCATTATCTTGCACTTCTTTGCATTGAATCTGAGCTGCCATACATTTGACCATTCCTCCAACCTTGCTAAGTCCCTAATCATCCTTTCCACTCCATCTTATGTATCAACCCTGTTGCAGATCTTTGTGTCGTCTGCAAAGAGACATACTTTTCCTTCCAGTTCCTCTACGATGTCACTTATAAAGACATTAAAAAGGACCGGTCCCAGTACTGAACCCTAGGGTACCCCACTAGTAACCTTCCTTTCTTCACTGTGTACTCCATTTACTACTACCCGTTGTGTTCTGTTGTCTAGCCAATTGTTTATCCAGCCTACCACCTTGGGACCCACTCCAAGGCTGGCTAACTTGTGTATTAATCTTTTGTGTGGGACTGTGTCAAATGCCTTGCTAAAGTCTAGGTAGGCCATGTCCACAGCCCCTCCTGGTCTACTACTTTGGTCACCCAGTCAAAGAAATCTATTAGATTCATCTGACACGACCTTCCCATCGTGAATCCATGCTGTCTTGGGTCCTGTGCCCCACTGGCCTCTAGGTAC
This sequence comes from Neoceratodus forsteri, assembly GCA_016271365.2. NCBI lineage: Eukaryota > Metazoa > Chordata > Ceratodontiformes > Ceratodontidae > Neoceratodus > Neoceratodus forsteri. Next base: position 871,562,154 of record CM028130.1, read on the forward strand.
TCAACAATCCTTTCCTTCAGAAGTGATTCCCTCATTTTCCCTACCACTGAGGTCAAACTAACTGGTCTGTAGTTTCCTGCCTCTGTCCTGCTCCCACTTTTGTGAAGAGGAATCACATCTGCCCTCCTCCAGTCCTCAGGTACCACCCCATCCTCCCATGAATTGTTAAAGAGAGTAGTTAGCGGTGTCACTAGTTCTACCCTTAGTTCTTTTAGAATTCTTGAGTGAATCCCATCAGGCCCCATTGCTTTGTCCACCCTCAGTCTCAAGAGTTCTTTCAAAACCCTTTCTTCTGTGAATGGAATGGTACTGACCCTCCTATCCAGAGTGTTTCTCTTGTTTGGTTTAGGTATCTCCCCCTCCTCTTCTGTTGTGAATACTGAGCAGAAATATTCATTCAGTATCCCTGCTTTTTCACTATCACCCTCTGTCCACATTCCCTCCCTTTATTAAGCCTCAGTATCCCTTCTTTGGTCTTTCTTCGCTCCCTAATGTACCTATAAAAGGTCTTATCCCCCTTCTTAACAGAACTGGCTATCCTTTCCTCGGTTTGGGCCTTTGCTATTCTGACTGCCTTCCTAGCCTCTTTCTGCTCTAACTGATAAAGTTCTCTGTCCTGCTCCTTCTGTGTTTCCTTATATTTCCTGAATGCTATCCTTTTCTTCTTAACCTTCCCTGCCACCTCTTTTGAGAACCATAGCGTTTTTTTCCTTCGTTGTGTTTTATTGATTTGCTTTACACAAAGGCTTGTTGCCTCTGTGATGGCTGTTTTTATTACTCCCCATTGTTCCTCCACCCCTCCTTCTTGCTTGTTTGCTAGTGCTTTTCTGAGGCACTCTCTCATTTTCCCAAAGTCAGCCCTCCTAAAGTCCAATACTCTTGCTTTTGTATGGCTGTGTTTATCGTGAGCCACACTGTTTGGTCACTTGTTCCCAGATGGCTACCCACTTCTAGATCTGAGATCCTCTCACTGTCCCCATTTGAGAGTATGAGATCTAAGATTGCTCCCTCCCGAGTGGGTTCCAATACTAGCTGTCTGAGACATCTCCCCTGTAGGGCATCAAGAATTACCCTGCTCTTGGATGTGCCTGCAGCAAAGGTGCTCTAGTTAACATCTGGCATATTCAGGTCCCCCATCAACAATATCTCCCCTTTTTCTTCCATTCTAAGGAAGCCTTCTATCATTTCCTTGTCCATTCCCTCCCCCTGAGATGGGAGTCTGTATACAACCCCCATGCGGATTGTGGTGCCATTTCCTGTCACCAGGGTGACCCAGAGTGCCTCATCTGCTCCCTGTTTACTCTTTAGTTCTGTTGCTTTGATCCCTTCCTTTACATTGACAGCTACTCCTCCTCCTCTTTTAGCCTCCCTGTCCCTCCTGTAGATTGTGTATCCTGGTATGTTGACATCCCAGTCATGGTTCTCTGTGTACCATGCTTTTGTGACTGCCACAATATCCAGGCAACCTTCTTCCATCAAGGCCACTAGTTCAGGGAGCTTGTTACATAGACTATGGGCATTGGTACTCATCACTCTCCACTTTTTGATAGCCTTACCCCTTTTAGCCCCATTCCTGTCCTTACTGCCTTTGCCTTTTTTTACATTTACCTCTATCCTGCTCCCTAATAACTTCTCTACCTCGGTGTTTACCTCACTAATTACCATGTTTTGTGGGGGGAGGCTGGGATTTCCCTGCTCCTTTTCAGTGCCTCCCTCCTTGGCTAGTTTAAATGCTTGCCAATGAAGCATTTAAACCTCTCACCTAGGATTCTGGTTCCCCACCGGAGAGATGCAGACCATCGCACCAGTATAGGTCTGCATCCCTCCAGGTGGCTCCCCAGTCCCCAATGAAGCCAAAACCCTGAGCTCCACACCAGTTTTTCAATCACTCATTGAATTCCCTGGCGAGGAGTGCCCTAGCATCACCCTTGCCATAGACAGGCAGCACCTCCGAGAAGGTTACCGTATGCGCTACTTGTCTAAGACCCCTCCCCAACTCTACAAACTCCTCTTGCACTGCTCTGATACCATTCCTAGCCAGGTCATTTGTCCCTAGGTGGACAATAACATCCAGCTCCCTCCCTCATGCAGCTGCTTCCATGATCCTGAGAATTCGCTTCCTGTCCCTCCAAGCCATGGCGCCAGGCAGGCAGGCACCTTACCTCCCTCTCCCCTTCCTCCCCCATTTCTACCCTCCTAATGATTGAGTCCCCCACCAGGAGTTGTTTCCTTCCCCTGTAGGGTCCCATGCCACCCTCCTGTGGGTCTCCTTTGTGAAGGTTCCCAGCATCCTCCTTGGTCTCCACTGCAGGTGCCTCCATAGAGGAACCACTATCCACCAGAAGAGCGAATGAATTGTGGAGAGGTACAGCTGAAGGGATGCAACTCTGTTCCACCACCCTCTCCCTCCCTGAGCCCATCCTGGTCCAGCCTCTCCTCTTTCTTGGCAACTTCTGAGGTAGTGGCATTGGCCCTGGTGGTCCCTGGGTGGGGGAGGAGGTTTCACGAATCCTAGCCAGGTCAGCCTGGAGACGGGCAACCTCCACTCTCAGACCAGAGAGGTGCCTGCAAATAGGGCAGCATCGCTGCCTCCAGAATGTCTCCCGGAACACTGCCGCCCCACAGCCATTGCACTGCACCACTCCTATCATGTCTTATTTTGTGTCCCCTCTCCTGTTTCTCTGTATGCTTACTCTCTCCTCTCCTTACAACTCTCACCCTTCCTGTTCTGGGACAGCAACTTCCTATCTTCTTCAGTAGCCTCCTTCTTCCTTGCTCAATGTCAGACCACCAGCAGCTGGGGGAGTGAGCTACTTTTTTCCTTTAGGGTTGACAAAACCAATGTTTCTCTATGATCCTTCCCTTCCTACTGCCAAACAGGAAGTTCCTGTTGACAGTCAAATCCAGTGGCTATAAAAGTAGAACTGGCTTAGGGTGGGTAGGATGGAGTGCAATTAGTAAGAAAAAAGGCTAGCAATAGGAAGTTGTAATTTGAGTCACCTGCTTTTATAGTGTCTAAGCCACACCCCCAATTAAGCTCTTTCTCCTCCTACTGGTTTAGCAAAGTCAGTTGATACAGTACCCTTCCCAGCACAGAACACACACTGACTTTCTTTCTTTTCTTTCTTTTTTTTAACCCTAAATAAGACCCCCTTCTACTTCTAATAAAGTATCTGTCTACTTAATCTCAACAGACACTGATTCCTGCTGCTATATAAGTGTTAAATTAATAAGAAAATGTAACTTCTTTTAGTTAGCTGCATTCTGCTCTACAAGCAAGGCTAGCAACAACAACAGAAAAATTGCTTTAAGGTGCCAAAAGCTTAATCGGGGGCTAAAGCTTTCGGAGGTGGGACAGTTCACATAATGACAGTTTTCCTTTAAAAGCATTTGGGTTTGGGGTTTTATTTTGTGAAGCATTGCTAATTATTTGTTTATGTTCACTACTGGCGACCAACCATGTGCAATGCCATCAGGCCTCTGCCATTTCTACAGCAGGATACCTAGTAATGTCATCAGACAGAACTAAGAGCACAGCACTGGTGCCAGTAAGGAGAATATAGTGATCCCAGTACAGGAGGGCTGAAGCAAAGCTACTGTACTGTGAAATGTGGTATGGGAGCAGGCACTGTATGATGAGCTTTGAAGGGTACTGAAGCATGGCCGAAGAGTATTATTATTATTTTGGCCGAACCTGGGAAGGTATTGAAGACCAGCTTTTTTTTAATTTATTTATTTAAAAGTTTTTACCAGGAAAGGCATACTGACCAGGCAACTGCTTGATTCCAGATGCCTCCTGGGGGGTGGGACATAGGAGACAGTGCAAAAATATACAACAACAATGTAAGAGAAACAGCACATTATATACAGTGTATACAGTAACTACAATACATACATACATACATACAGGGGTACAATGCAGATATACAGAACAATTAATACAAAATATAAAACAATATAGTACAATATAATACAATCTGATGTTACCCAGCAAGGCAACATAACACAATTCAGTAGATTAAGTAGGCAGCAGGGACTGCCAGCAATGCACAGTCAGGTTGAAGTTCTCAGGCCTAAGTCTGGAAATAGGGAGGGTTAGGTGCATGCACAGGTGGAGTAGAAGTGGGCTTTGAGGAGAGAGTTGAGGCAGTGAGTGGTGAGGGCATGCCGAATGGCTGAGGGGAGCGAATTCCACAGTTTAGGCATGTGATATGAGAAGGCCCCCTGGCCTGCAGTGGTGTACATGCATAGGACAGCCAAGGAGCGGGTGTCATGATGTCTGAGGGAGTGCAAGGGGGGGAGAAGGTGAGGATAGGGCTGAGGAGAGGTAATGGGGCAAGGACTGGGACCAGTACTTGGCCATGAGCCTAGCGCAGTGGGACTGCTTCCTATCCTGAAGAGAGGGCAGGCCTTGGGTTTAATAGAGGATGCAGTGATGGGTGCTGAGAGGATGGTCAAGAATGAAATGACAGGAGGAGTGGAAGAGGGTATCCAGTCTGGTTAGGGAAGTTTTGGGAGTGGCACAGTAGACTACATTATCATAGATATTGGGAGAATCATTTTCTGTACAATTGCACGGCGAGCCGGCAGCAGAATACATCCACGGTTGTGATACAAGGCACCCGGCTTGGGGTGCAGCTTCTTGTGGATGGCCTCAATATGTACAGAAAAGTTGAGGTGTTGGTCGAGCCAAACCCCACGGTATCTAAGGGAGGTGCAGTCCTCCAGCTTTATCCCATCCAGGGTGTGGAAGGTGGGGAAGGAGGGGAGCTGAGAGAGTCTCTGCCTTGTGCCAGAATACATGGAGATAGTTTTTTTGGCATTCAGGAAGAGCTGATTGGAGCGAAACCAGAGCTGGACATTGTGGAAGTCACACTAAAGTCTGGATGCAACATCAGAGGTTGAGGGGCCAGACGTATACAAGACCATATTATCCACATACATGTGAATAGATGTGTGTGGGCAGACTGAGGGCAGATCATTAAGGAAGATGGAGAACAGTGGCGGGCTAAGAACCGAGCCTTGGGGTACACCAGTCAAGATGGGGAGGGAGGTGGAGATGGAGTCGCCAATCCGGACAGACTGTATTCTGCCAGTGAGATAGAAGTGGAACCAACTAGTGGCCATGCTAGAGAGCCCTGCTTGGGAGAGCTTGGTAAGGAGGAGAGGGTGGGATACAGTGTCGAAAGCTTTGGCGAGGTCGACAAAGATGGCTGAAGTGATAAGGCCTTGGTCCATGCCAGTGAGGATGGAATCAGTGAGCCTCAGGAGGGAGGTAGCAGTGGAATGTGACTTCCTAAACCCAGACCGGTTCAGTGTGAAGAAGGAGGTGGAGTCAAGAAAGGAGGAGAGCCGGGAGGGGACTAAGTGTTCTTGCAGTTTTGCTAAGATAAGGAGGAGGGAGATAGGGTTATAGTTTCCAGGGGAGGAGGGGTCGCCGCCTTTCAGAAGGGGGATGACTGTGCCATACTTCCATTCAGTTGGGATAAAAGTGAGGGAGAAGGAAAGGTTGAAAAGGGAGGCCAGGGGTGAGGCAATAGAAGGGCTGCCAGGAAGAGCAATTTGGAGTCCAACCCAGTAGGACATTTGCCCTTGGCGGGGTTTAGCACAACCAGGGCATTGTAAACATCGACCGGGGTAGCATGGCAGAAGGAGAAGGCAGGAAGGGAGGCTTGTGTAGAGTGAGAGGTAGGTGGGGCTGGAGGGGTAGGAGGGAGAGAGAATAGGAGTGATGAGGTACAGTTTGTGAAGAAAGAATTAAACTCAGTAGCCACTAGGAGTAGGTCCATTATTGTGGAGCCGCTGGCATTTATGATAGGGGTAGGCAGCTGAGCTGGAGGGGAGAAGAGTGATTGTACCACCTTCCAGAATTTGGAAGGGTGATTAATATTGATTAGGAAAGTGGTTATAAAATAGTTTGCTTTTGCCTGGCAGATTTGTCTTGTACATGCATTATGAAGTGAGCGGTAATTCTGTGAAACTGAGATGGAGCCAGAAACTTTATGAGCCTTCCAAGCCTGGTCCCTGGCTTGGAGGCTGGCCATGATATCAGCGGTGATCCAGGGTAGGTGAGAGCCATGCACCCTGGTCTCTTTGAGCGGGGCATGGGAATCCCAGAATGAGAGGAACTTGGACTTAAAATAGTCCAGGGCAGAGTCAATAGAGGGGGCATGAGGGATGAAAGACCAATCAACATTTGCCAGATCAGATAGGAGGGAGGAGAGGTCCAAGGATTTGAAGGACCATACCAGTATGGTTTTGGGGGGGAAGGGTGCCTTGGGCCCATGAATTTTTCTTACCAAATAGATCAGATGATGGTCACTTAGTGAGTCGGGTAATAGACCTGCCGCAATAATCCAATGCAGATAGGAGGTGAGTGACCAATCCAGTAGCGTGTGGTTCTGAGTTTTGAAGTTTAGTTGGGTGGGTTCTATAATCAGTTGTGACAGATTTAGAGCAGCTATGTAATTTTGAGTTTTAGAGGTAGATGCAGAGAGCCAATTCACATTAAAATCAGCTAGGATATGGAGTTCCCCCTCCCGATGCATGGGATTGTAGGGTGGTTAAGTGGTCCATAATAGAGGACACAGGGGAGTCAGGGGAGTGGTAGGAGCCAGCAATAAAAATTGGGATGGAGTGAGGGAGAGCGGCTTTCTGGTGTATTGGGTTAGGCCATGACCTGTGAAGCTGTTGGACCTAGGTTTGGGTCTGAGTGTGGAGTTCATTTTTTTGCTAGTGAAACAAATACATTTTTTCTAGGTCCCAGTTCCCTACTGCCCACAGGTTGCCCTTCCCCCCAAGTAGCCCCCCTCCCAAGTTTTCCCCTTTCCCCTGTGTCCATCCCACCCACACCCACACACCCCCAGAGTTGGTCATAACTAGTGGGGGGTTGGGGAGAAATGGGGTGCAGAGGCATACGCCCTCCGTGATAAAAATGTAATCTATCCCCCCCCCCCGAGAACAGAGTAAGCGTCCATCATTGTTTGCGGCAGTTACTGTAATTGATATCACCATTTTTCCTTTCAGTGATATTGTGGTCGCTCTTGTGGTCGATCTCTTTTTGAGTTGCTGTTATCACATAAAACTGGTAGACAAACTCCCACAGGGGCCTTCCCCTTTGGCATGGTGCTCAGTGCTGCTGTGAGCTCTGCTTTTGTGAAAGTTTTGTATATTTCCTTAGCTTGAATCTCAGTTAGGGTGGGCAGGAGCAGGCTGGCTGTGAACGAGTCCTTATCCTCCTCTAAGGGCATGGATTCCAAGGTATACAGTTTTTGTATAGAAGTCTAAAAAGACTTTGTTAGTGCCTGCCTGATCATTTATTTACTTCCTCCTCCTCCCCCCCATTAGAATTTCAAGCTCTGGATTCTAGAACACTGCTGGCATTTCTTAAGCTTGTATGCTAGCAGCCTTTCCGACTGATCCCCCAGCCTCCCAGAAGGCCTGTCGCATTCGAATAATGCAGATTCATTCTTTTGGTGCAGGTGTAGGTTAACCTTAAAACCTGTGCCCACGATCAAACAAACAGCTCCTGACTGTGGCAATATGTGCTTCTATATTTTGCCTCTAAGCTCTTCAGCAGGATCTCCTGCTCTTTGAGATCCTTGTGCTTTGCTCTCTCAACCCTGGAGGCATGTGGCCAGGCAAGGCAAGGCAAACTTTATTTTTATGACGCCCAATCCCTGAGGCTCTGGGCGCCATAAAGTACAATGAAACAGTTCTAAAGCAACACAAATAAAACAGAATTTCTAAGCAGTCTTAAAACAATATGTAAAATCCAATTAAAACAAGTCAGCAGTTCCATATAAGTCGACAGAGGCTGGGGCGGATCATACAGTCTCATCAGGGAAGGCCAGGTGGAACAGGTGAGCCTTAAGCCCCTGCTTAAACTGTTCGACCATTGGGGCCTCCCAGACAACAGATGGTAAAGTGTTCCACAGTGTTGGCCTGGTGACGCTGTACGCTTGGTCACCTGAGGTCTTAAGCCGAACCCTAGGAACATCCAGGAGGCCCTTGTTGAAGAGTGGAGGGAGCGAACTGAGGTGGTCAGTGTCAGGAGCTCAGCCAGACAGCCAGGGCCTAGTCCATATAAGGCCTTATAGGTGAGAAAGCCCACCTTGAAGAGGACCCTCCACCTGACAGACAGCCAGGGCAGAGCCTGCAGGACCAGGGTCACATGACTAGACCTGGGCAAGCCCATCAGCAACTGGGCTGCTGTGTTCTGCACCAGCTGCAATTGGCATAGGTTCTCTCCAGTGACCCAGAAGTAAAGAGAGTTACAGTAGTCAAGCCTCAAGGTGACAAAAGCGTGTACCAGTGTCAGCAGATCATCAGGCAGAATGAGGGGCTTAATCCTGACAATGTTCCTCAAGTGGTAAAAAACACTCTTGACAACAGATGACACCTGTACCTCATGTGTCAGTCAGCTGTCCAGGATCACGCCAAGATCTCGCACCCTCAGAGAGGCTACCAACGGAACACATCCCAGAACAAGTCCTGTGTTCAGTCCGGGAGCACTCCCATCACATCCATGACCTGGCTCAATCACCAACACCTCTGTCTTGTCTGGGTTCAGCTGCAACCAGCTGGAGGACATCCAGTCATTGATTGTGGCCAGGCAGATGTTAATCACATCTATGGCATTGGGTGTTCCGGGGGCAAAGGACAAATACAGCTGGGTATCATCTGTATAGCAGTGAAACTCCACACTGTATTGCCAGATGATCTCACCCAGGGGCAGCATGTACTCTGCAAACAACATTGGCAACAAGATCAATCCCTGTGGTACTCCACACAACAGGGGCTTTGGAGAGAAGGAGAAATTCCCCATCACTACCTGCTGTACCCTGTTAGTGAGTAGGACTCAAACCAGTTGATGACAATACCTGCAAGTCCACAGTACTCATAGAGATGATCAAGAAGCACAAAGTGATCAACAGTGTCAAAGGCTAATGAGAGATCAAGGAGAACCAAAACTGACCATTCTCCTCGGTCTCTAGCCCTAAGGAGGTCATTATGCACCCTAACTAATGCCATTTCAGTGCTGTGTCTGGCCCTGAAACCTGACTGGAATGGCTCATAGATGTCCAAGGACACAAGATGATTCTCAAGCTGTTGCGTCACAAGCCTCTTAACAACCTTACTCAAGAATGGTAGGTTGGAGATAGGATGGTAATTCACCAGGACATCCAGGTCGAGAGATGCTTTCTTCAAGAGGGGTCTCACCAAAGCCTCTTTCAAGGCCATCAGAAAAACACCTTCTGACATCGAGCACTGGGCGATCATAGCGAACACCGGGCCAACAGCCTGGACACATCTCATCCAGAAATGAGTCGGAGCTGGGTTCAGTTCACAATATGTGTGCTTCAGCTCTGAGATCACCCTAATGACCTCAGCCACCTCCACAGGTTTAAACTCCTCCCAGAAAGACTGCTCCTCTCAGCCCAGCCACTACGAGGCAAAGCTTCAATTCTATTTTATTTTATTTTACCAGTATAACACCATTGAGACAGCTCATTCACAAGAAGGTCCTGGGGGGCACAGATACAAATACAGATAGAACTAACAACAAACACAAATGCAAATTCAGAGAACTCATGTACATACATAGGTGTAACAGAAGCATATACAAAATGCAATTTCAGCAAATACAGTAAGTTCTGCAAAATTCAGCAAGCTCACAAAACACAAACTGTGTAGCTAGGGACTGATAGTACCAGGGAGAGGGAGACTGACAGGAGGATAAGATTACAGGAGGGAGAAAGGTGGAGAGAAGGTATGAGTGCTAGAGAACAGCCAAGGGGTAGGATTCAGAAATCCAGCATACAGATTCATACATAGCACTTACATTCTTCCTTCAGCATGAGTCTGAGCAAAGACTTAAAGGTGCATAGACCAATAGCATGCTTGAGTTTGAGTGATTTTTGTAAAGAGTTCCATGGGGTAGGCAAAGCATGGCTAATAGATGAGGAGCCAAAATGAGTCCTAATCCTGGGAATGTCAAATGTTTATATAAGAGAGTTTTCTAAGTGTATACACAAAGGGAGCTCATTTAAACAAGGAGCTGATGTAAGGAGGAAGTTGAGAGGTTAAGACCCTGTACACCCAAAGGGATGCATTTCACCACCTCCTGGTGCTTAGAGAAGGCCAGCCAATCTGCATGTAGAGGAAACAGTAATGAGTGTTAAAAGGGGCGTTTGTGACAAATCTTGAGGCCCTGTGGTAGAATGTGTCCAGAGTTGATAAGGCTGATTTAGGACTGTGACTATAAAGAAAGTCTGCATGGTCGAGTAGCGAAAGAAAGGTCATTTGGGCCAGTCTGAGTTTGGCGTTGTAAGTAAGTGCTTTATTCGGTTAAAGAGAATAAGCCTTTGGTGCAGTTTTTTAGCAAGTTCCTCAATATGCATAACAAAAGATATCTTGCTGTCTAACCAGAAGCTGAGATATTTAAATTTCTCAACCGGTTCAAGGGTCTCAGCAAGGAGGGTCTGAATATGGTAGTTGGCATCTGAGGAATTAATGGGTACTTCTTTGTTAATAGGAGAAAGGAACATCATTTTTGTTTTTTTAACATTAAGAAGTAACTTTAGGCAGAGCAGGTTATGTTGAAGGAGGTCAAATTCATGTTGTAAATCATGGCAGGCAAGTTGCAGGGAAGGCCTGGTGACATATAACACGGTATCATCTGTGAATAGATGGACACTCACTGTGCTAATATTGTCATTGTTATTACTAATGTAGATGGTGAGTAACAAAGGCCCCAGTATTGACCCCCGCGGGACTCCTCTCAGAAGAGGTTTTAAAGGACAGAGAGCGCCATTGGCTTTTACCTGTTGCCGCCTATCAGTAAGGTAGGAAGAAAACCATTTCAGTGAGATGGCATCTAGTCCAAGGTTCTTTAACATGTCAAGTAATAGCTGATGGTCAACAGTCTCAAAAGTCTTGCTTAAATCTGAAAAAAGTACACAGATATGTTTTTTGGAATCTAGGGAGGTAAGCCAATCGTCTGCGACTTTTGCCAAGGCCAATACAGTGCTGTGTTTAGGCCTGAACCCAGAATGATGAGGGTTCAGTAAATTTTCAGCTTCTAGATAGTCTCTAAGTTGAGAGTTAACTAATTTTTTGAGTAACTTGGATAGAATAGGCAAAAGTGAGCTAGGTTGGTAGTTATTAAGATCACTTTGATCGTCAGATTTGAACAAAGGAATAACATGAGCTATTTTCCAAATGGAAGGCAAGGTCCCTTGGGAGAGTGATAGATTGAACAGATGGGTGATAGGTGGGGACAGAAAGTAGTATCCTAGCTTTAGGAAATACAGATCCAGCAAATAGGCACCAGCACCTTTTTTAGGGTCCAGAGAAATAAGGAGATCCTCAACCTGTTTGAGAGAGACAGGACTAAGGCTAAGTTGGTGCAGAATGGGGACGAGGTTTTACGAGAGGGGATAAGAGGGTTCCATCAGGGGGTGTAAGGGTAGCTTGCTAAGAGGAGATGAGTCAAATGCTAGACCAGCTGTGGCAAAATGGTTGTTTAACTGATCCAGTATATCATCACTGCTCATATAGATATGGGCCCCGGAGACTATCTTGGTTGGGAGGGACGAAGGTGAATTGTGGCCTTCGATTTCTCTAAGGATTTGCTAAAATTTGGCTGCATTGCTTTAGTCTTGTACACTGGTTCCTTGCTGCTCTAAAAGCAGCCCAGTCGGGGTCAGATTTAGTCTTGTGGTCTTTCTTCCATAAGTGGTCTCTGTGTTGTAGGGCAGTTTTTAACAAATTAGAGATCCAGGGACAGGTTTTTTTCCTTATTCTGAGCTTTATCATTGGCGCATGTTTGTTAATTACCTCCAAGACAAGGTTAAGGAAGAGGTGCATGCTTCAGTGACAGTTGGGGCCAAGTAAAAGTCTTGCCATCAAATTTTGCTCAGATCAGCTATAAAATTGGAGGGTTTGAATTTGCAGAAGACTCTTTTATAAATGAAGTTTGATTGGTGAGTTGTTTTTGGGAGGTGCCTCACACAGGCAATAGCACTGTGATCGCTAATGTCATTATGAAACACCCCCATGTAAGCAAATTTTATGGGGCCTATTTGTGAAGATTAAATCAAGGAGAGTGCTATGCCCAGGGTTCCCAATGTTAGGGTGGGTGACATTACTGATTAGTTGGGTGAGACCGTAGGCATTACAAAGGTTTTTTAGAGGTTCTGAACAATGGGAGTTCCAGTCTAAATTGAAATTACCCAAGCAAAGACATTCTGAGCCAATGGCCCCTAGGATCCTGTATAGGTGAGGAAGTATTTCAAGATTACCAAAAGGGGGTCTATACCAGCCAGAGATATAGATAGTCTCTTTAGAGGGTAGAGAAATGTTCAAGGTGAGACTTACAAATTCCTTAAGTGAGGCGGTAGAGTCAAAAACGGAAACTGCTTACTTATCGCAGACATAGATTGAAATCCCCCTCCCCTAGTTGACCTACCTGTTCTAAAAACATTGTAGGAGGGGATGTTGATGGCCTGATTTGGGGTAGAGGCTTTCAGCCAAGATTCAGAGACCACAGGTACATCTGGAGTAGTGTGGAGGACCCAAGCTTGAAGTTCTCCATTTTCTTCAGCAGACTACAGGCACTGATATGAAGGAAACTGATTCCTTTTAGTTGGGAAAGGTCAGAGGGAGCCAAAATAGGTATAGGCAGTCCAGTATTTAATTTTATGTTTCCTGAACACAGTAACTAGTAAAATGAGCTTTTTGAAACTGTTAGTAAGGAATTTAAGGAACAGTTGGTGAGCACATTTAGGTAAGGAGGCCCTAGTGGAGGGAGTTTGCAGATAAGTAGGAAAGTGAGGGGGCACTAACCCAAAGACTGTCACATGGACAGGGACATACAGTGGTGAAGGGATATCAGGAGAGACCATAAGAGTCACTGGGCTCAAGATGTCTCATATGTTTTGCGCCCAAGGAATGAGACAGGATTGGCAGTGTAGATAAATTAGGAGAGAGAGAGGGTGGCAGGCAAATTACAGTGGTAGAATGCTACACGGGTTAAAGTCAGTAGGTGTCCCCAACAGGGAATGCTCCAGGATAGAGTCAATGGAGTTCAGTAATAGGAGGGAAGGAAGGAGAAAATGTATTAAAATGAAGGGAGGCATGGTTAGACATGGTTTTGAGGGTACTGATATAAAATCAAAATGCTAGATGCAATGCGTTAGGGTGCTAAGGGGAAAGACAGTCAGTTGTGCACAGAAGAAAAAGAAACAATCTTGCAGGAGTAACAGACTGCCAGAGATGAGGATGATCCCTTAAGGGAAAAGTTGACTATATTAAGCACCAATTGGAAAACTAGAGGCGGAGTCAGGCAGTAAGCAAAGAGCATTTAATAGAGGTCAGGCCGAGGAGGGTGGGACAAAATACAGTTAAGGAGAGCACTCCAGAAAATAGAAGCAGCGAGTGGCAAGCGCCAGTCTCTTTAAAAAAGCTTAACGTCCTGGGCAGCCAATCAGGAAGTGGCTGCAGCTCAGTCAGGCCAATCAAATTAAAGGAACTGAAGCTGTGTTGCACCAAGAGCTTGGAGGCATACCTGAAGGCATCTGCTTGTGGGGCAGGAGGGATTTGCAGCTGGCAGAAGGTGAAGCCAGAGCCACAAGCAGTGGAGGTGCCCACTCAGGGCTCACCTTAAGGGATCCACTTGTGGAGCACATGGGTTAGGAAGAACTTGCGGCCGGTGGAAGGTGAAGCCGGAGCTGCAAGCAGCAGAGGCACCTGCTCAGTGCTCACCGGGCTGGGGGAATGAAGAAAACAGGTACCCCTCTCATTGGTGCCCAACCGACCTTGCCTCACTGATGGAATCTCCGCACAGACAGGCCACCCTGTCAGAAAACAACAGAGCAAACTCATCATATAAAGTGGATGAAAAAGCATTTTTTGACTGCAGACAGACTGGATGAAGTAGCCAGTCTACAGTCTGAAATAGCTGAGCTGATCTGTTCTTCCCTTCAGCAATTTCCCTGGACAGGAATTCTGCCTTCTTAAAGTTAATTGCCCCCTGGTACTCATCGTAATGAGCACACAAGACCAGTTTGTCCACATGAGACCGGATCTTCCACCAACAACACTCCAACTTCTGACCCCTGATCTTCATCGCCTTGAGATCACCATCAAACCAGAGAGATCTCAAGTGGGAAGATTTGGGTCAGATATGGACCAGAGCTATGGCGTTAAGCGCTTCGGATACAGTATACTCCACTTAAAGGGGACGCGCGTAAACGGGATGTCCGCTTAATTGAGACGTCTCTCTCTGGGCACCGAATTTGCTCCTATGATATTCAGTGTCAGTGGTGTACCTTTAATTGGGATGGACTATTCATTTTAATGGGACGATTACTGGCCAGGCTCATGTAATTATAGTGCGCTTGAAACCCTGTCAGCAGCCATTAGTGAGCAATTAGTGGCTCATTAGTGGCTCACAGTTGAAATAACAGCCAGCTTTTCAGTTGTGTCAGGTGTTAAACCATTAATCCAGGGCTTCTTTATGGCAGCTAAGGGCGTAGATCTAACATTAACAGACAAAGTGAAAGTTTTGGAGTCCCTTCAGGAACCCAACACTTCCCTCGTGATTGTTGCACAGAAATTTGGCATCTCAAAGAGTCAGGCAGGTAGAATTTCCCAGAACAAAGAAAGAATTCTTACAGAGTGGAATGACAATCAGAATCTGTAGAGAAAACGCAAACATGAAGGTAAGGACGCGTTGTTGGAGGACGCCCTTCACATTTGGTTTTCTCATGCAGTAAGTCATGGGGCTTGTTTATCGGGAACGGTCCTTTAAAAAAAGCAAATGAACTGGCAGGGCATACGGAGCACAACTTTGAGGCTACCGATGGATGGTTGTCTCTCTGGAAAGCAAGACATAACATAGTTTTTAAGAAAGAGCACGGCAAGAAAATGGATACTGATGCTCCTTCAGCAACTGACTGGGTAACCCATGTTCTTCCTGGTTTGTTAGCCAAGTATGCCCCGCTGTGACATCTGGAATGCAGATGAGACAGGGCTATTTTACAACAGCTATCCAGACTGGGGGCATACCCACAAAGACAACAAACTTATCGGTGGAAAAGAGGCAAAAGATCGTGTCTCACTGTTGTGTTGCTGCAACTTACTGGGGACTGAAAAACTGCCTTTGCTCGTCATCTGTAAGAGCCACCGACCACGCTGCCTACCTAAAGATTTAAATTCCCTCCCAGTGACCTACACAAACAGTGCCAATGCATGGATGACAGGATCGATTTTCTCTGCCTAGCTGGCAGAGTAGAACAGTAAACTCAAGCGCCGACGCAGAAAAATTATCCTGTTCATTGACAATTGCAGTGCACACCCACCTGAGTTTGTTGGTAAATTTAGTCAGATAAAGATTGTGCTCCTCCCACCAAACACCACTAGCTTGATCCAACCACTTGACATGGGAGTGATAAAAAACTTTAAAGGTCACTACAGGGCAATGTTTGCAACAAGGATTGTGGGGATAATCGAAAGTAGTAGCTTGTCCTTGGCAAATGAGATTGCTCGCAGTCTGACACTGTACGATGCAATTCTGATGATGCATTGAGCCTGGGGTGCAGTTAAAGACTCAACAATTTGAAACTGCTATCAAAAAGCCGGCTTTCTGCCTGAAGATGATCTGTCCGGGTGGAGCAGCTGTGGCAGACACTAACATCCTTGCCAACATTGAGAGGCCATATCACATGACTGCCGATAAATTTGAGACCTTTGTGGAAATTTTGGAAGCTTTGAAACAGAGAATGGCTGACTTCCTATACCCTGCAGATAAGTGAACAGTCAGCTGCCTTTTTAATGATTGAAAAATAAAAATTGCACCGCAAAGAAGCCAATCACTCATAAAAGAGCTGTAATCACTGCAATCACTGTGTCTGTGTGTCATGTGTATGTTATGCGTATGTTTTGTCCTTACCAAGCTGTTTTTGTGAGTTTTTTGTGTTTGTGTATTTGTAACGTTGAACAGATAGCACTTCTGTTTAAAGGGACGATCGCTTAAAGCGGACGTTTACTGTGCCACGGATCCATCCCCCCTTTAAGCAGCTTCTACTGTACCACCTTATTATAGGTGGCCACCACCCAAGGATATGATTAGTCTGGTAAAAGGAGATTCATGAGAGGAGCTTACTATCTCCAGAAGCACAACAACAGTCATGTTTGCTCCATTCTATCTCATGGTAGTGCTGCCCATTTCAGACCATAAGAAACATTATCTCTCTGCCAGTCAATGTTTTTCAGGAAGGGTTTAGCCACAATGTCTGCCCCTGTTTGACAAGAGTCCTAGTCAGGTGGTCAGGGTAGCTGAGGAGTGTGCTTGCTTGCTGGCTCCAAGGCTGCATTATGTGGACCTGATGTGTTGTCTTGGCCTATCCTTTTAGCCAGCTGTTCACCATGGGTTAGGTATGATTGCCTGACATTGAAATGCCCAACTGATATCTTTCCGAACGTAATACTGACAGTTATAATGCTGATATCGTTGTAAACCTGACTGTCCAAAATCCTGACATTGCTGTTAAAGGACATGGTGGGCAACTTCAGCCAAGACAGAATCCCTAAACTAATACAAACAGCTTTCGAGTATATAGTCTACACATACTCACTTAGATGGGTTTTAACACTTACTGTACAGTGGTTAGAGTTAGCCAGTAGCTCATGGTATGCACACATTATTGTTTTGAGCTTGGCATCATCTGCCCCAGAATGACATGGTTAAACAGTTGCTGCAGGAGCCAATCATAAAAAAATGCTAGCTATGTGCAGTGTTTTCACTTGGGGCAGACGATGCCAAGCTCTGTTGCTCTGAGCAGAATGGTCGGGCTTGCTCGGGAGAGAGAGAGAGAGCTGTTAAACTTTGGTGTTTTCCCTCAGACAGCTTGGAGATATGCATATCTTACAAGAAAGCAGTTAGCTAGAAGGCAAAACTGTGCTTTTAACTGGATATTGTTATTAATACTTCATTTAATAAAGTTTTGTGCAGTTTGCTGAGTATATAGCAATGCTGTGTTACAAAGCTGACATGAATGAAGTGTTACCGTGGTTGCAGCTTGTCAGGCTGTTTCTTACAGATGTCAGGTTTTTAAAATATGGAATTTTAAATGTTGGGCATGTGATTGTGCCAGAATTTTGGTGTTGTTTTTTTTTTTTATATTGGGCAAAGTCATGTCAGGAATTAGTACAGATCCCGTTCCCCATAGGAGTCAGCACCATGGAAGGAGGAGCCAGATTCTCTGCTGCCATCTTTGCCTGCAGCTGCTGTGGAGGAGCCAAACTTTCTCTTGTCCTGGCACCTGGTCCTCTTCATCCAAGAAGTCTTCCAGTCCATTTCTGGGCTGTCATTGTGCATCTCCAGTTTAGACTGGCCATGATGAGGAGAAGACTGGGGAGTGGGTGGCTGCGACCTGGGGCTGATTGACTTGTGTGGGTCTGTAATATTCAAAGCTTTTCCTGGCCACTGTTTTTGTATGTAGCAAGCAGTCTCAGCTGGGGTCTCAAAACTGTTTGTGACTCCATTCTGGGTTATTTTAGCTTTGCTGCGTACTGCAGTTTACAGGGGATCCCCAGCTCCTGGAATGCCCTTCTGATAGTTGTATACTCCTTCCTTTTGGGCTGACTGCTTGGCAGAACAGTCATTAAATATCAGAATATGGTGACCTTCCCACGTTAAAGAGCCCTTCTCCCTGGCCAGTGCCAGCATCCATTCCTTCTCCATGTAGGCCCACTGTAGGAAGAGAATCTACAGTGGATCTCCAAGAAATACTGTTTTCCCTTAATGAGTAGGTCTCTGGGCCTAAAGAACCCACTAAGGGGTTAATTCCTTGGAGCCTCAGAGAGCTGGGCAGCTTGTCTGTGCTGGCTTCCTGGGTGGAGGAGCAGCTGCTTATAGCTGAAGAGATTGCAGGAAGTTGCTTTCAGTTTTACGGAGTTGAGGAGGTGATCAACAGGCATGCACTGCCTAGCTCCTGTAAGATGAACTTTTCTTTTCTCTGGTGGATGGCCCAGAGCATTGACCAGTGAAGTGGCAGAGGCCAGAGGTACACTGCCCCATGGGGGCAAAGAGCAGTTAGGAGGAGGTGGGAGTGCAAGAGCCTGCAAACGGGAGGAATGGGACTTTGATTCAGCCGCTTAACAGAACTGTGCAGAAGACTCTAAGCACCACTTAGTGCTAAGCCTCCTGGACTTCAGGAGGGAAAACATTATTGACTCTTCAGACTTGGTAATTTGGCTTTGGAACCCTCACCCACAGGGGTCAGTTCATGGGTGAGGGTGGGAGGTTGGATCTGTGTAGCACTGTGGACCCATTGGAGATGCCATCCCCCTCCTTAGCCCACTAAATTGTAGCCCTGTGGGGCAGAAGATATAATTGGGTATGTGGACCCATTGGTCATAGGGGTTAGTTTCTTGGCCAGTGGGTGGCAGGTACCATCTTGTGGCACCATGGACCCCTAGGGATGGCTGCCTGCCCTAGCCATGTAAAAGTAAAATGTTCAGTGGCTTTGACAGAAGCTGAACCTTAACCTTCGTGCACAAAGTCTGCATTGATGGGCTGTAATGGTACAGACTTGTCCTGCTGGGAAGCTGCAGTTTGGAGCAGTAAGAAGGCAATTGATGTCTAGCCGCCAGTGAAAGTGCTTCTTCATGAAGCTGAGTAGTGAGCTGCCAAAGGCTGCTGTGCAAGTCCAGATGGATAACAGCCACTGAAGGGGGCCTGCCAAATGCACTTTATGAATTTATGATGGGTTCCGGAATGGAGGACCCAACCAACAAAGCCTACTGACACAGAGTCTTGAGAGATTAAGAATATTGCTTCAGTGGCTGCAGCCAGGAAAAATGTGCTGCTGCAGTCCAGAATTTTATTACTTGTGGCCAGGGAATTGGGACCAATGGATCCTGCCTCTGGAGTTCAACTAGATAGACAGTGAATAAAGTACCTACTGCAAAATAGATGAAATGCCTGTTACTAGAATTGTTTAGATAATGCTGCCTGCTTTGGAGTAATTGCAATGAATGCCCAGCGTAAATAACGAGCTCTCTACTATAAATATGAACTTTGGGACTTTTGAATTGTGCCTGCCAGGACCTTTCTGTTTAGAGACTTACTTTTCCCCAGTGGGGCCATTGTGCAATGCCTACCTCAAGCCGTCCGTGGACAGATTTGAGGTTTTTCTTCGCTGCAAATGGGATTCTCTGTGCTTGTTTTACAAAAATGTGCAGTTTAAAAGTGAATTCAAGATGGTGTCTTGGAACTGTGAAAATTTTGTTTACATAATACTACCTGCTTTGGAGTAATTGCAATGAATGCCCAGTGTAAAGAATGAGCTATCTGCTGTAAATATGAACTTTGAGACTTTTGAATTGTGCCTGCCAGGACCTTTCAATCTACAGACTTACTGTTCCCCAGTGGGGCCATTGTGCAATGCCTATCTCAAGCTGTCCATGGACGGATTTGAGGTGCTTCTCCACAGCAAATGGGACCCTCTGTGCTTTGGGTGAAGAATTACTTTGTTTTACAAAGTTGTGCAGTTTAAAAGTGAATTCAAGATGGCATCTTGGAACTGTGAAAATCTGCACCTTACAGAGCCTGCAGAGAATGACGGGCACCTGAAACATGTACCAAGATTCATGAGGATGCAAATTAGCTGCAAGAGGGAGCCAGAAATGGACACTAGTGAAAAGGTGTGTGTGTGTGGCTGAATACCCCGCATCATCAGGCTGAGCATGCCTTCCAGAGTGGATCAAAGAGAAGCAAATTCCAGAGATTGATGTAATTCCTGTTATTCCTGGTGCTGGACACAGAGCTGGAAGAGGGAGAAGTGCTACCTGTTCCTAGGGAAGGTACAGTGCTGCCAAGAAGGTCTGGATTGTTATGACCTGCAGATAGATGAGAGAACTCCTTGTGCTTTCTTTTTACAGTTTACAAGAGAAAAAAAATGGTGTTTGCTGTTTTATTGCACTAGCTCGTTGGCAAGTAGTTTTGTTTAAAGGGACACTGTCAACCTGTTCAGCATATTATCTCTAATTAGAACCCCACATTTTATGATTTCTTACCTTCTCTAAAATTCATTGATATTGCTGGTTGTTTTGTCTGCTCCTTGCTTAGTAGAATTAAAATGCATGCTAATGTATAGTTATAAACAACCTTGTTTTGTTTCAAATCCTGGATCTATTCTTATTGAATATGTCCTGCGCCTTATAAACAACCTCAAAAAGTGCATCCACTCATGATGTAATAGCTTCCTAAACTCCCACTGCATAATGAGTGGCTAGACTGTGTTGAGGGTGTTCCTAAATCTAGAAAAGATGCAGTGGCAGTTGATCAAGGAATGTAAACAAACATGCTTTTTGTGTGGTAACACCAGTATGGTGGGCTGTCTGTTAATAGATATGCACCTGGGTGATTAACCGCTTGTCCAAGTTGATGACTGTTTGTCACACTGGAAACCCACTAATCCTGTGTATAAGCTCTTAAATTCATAACCCCCCCTCCACACACACACACACACAGACACACACACACAGAAGATTATGACTGCAGATAATGGAAGTTGTGCTCACCCTGTGTGACTTTTTGGGGGGCCTAATTACATTTTGAATCTAGAGCCTGTTATATCTGCTGCTATTCTGCCTATCCCAGGACTATGTAAGCCTGACCCTGACTTCTGTCTACACCACACACTCCCAGTTTCAAGACATGCGTCATGGGTGTTTTTGTTTCATTGAAGATGTTTTCCCTCATGTACTATGGTTACCTCACTCATGCATTGAAAGATCTCCATCATATCCCCTCTGCACATGCCTGTACTACATATTACGCAGGATGAGGTACAAACGGTTGGCATTTACTGTGCAGTAGCAAAAGTAGAAGTTATGGTGAAGGGCACAGTAAGGTAGATGTGAAGTGTGAGAACCCATGTGATGAGTGTGTGTGAATGAAGCATAACATTCTGTAGTGTGTGGTCTGTATTTATGACACTGATAGCATCTCACATTCCTTGACATGGGGGACTGTGTAACAGTTTGGCCACCCTAATTCAACAAGAAACAATTATAGAAACATAGACAATTACTGCAGATAAGGACTGCCGGGCCATGCAAACCTACACTATTTTCCCCGCCCATAGTTAATTCATCCGACAGTCCCTACTGTCGAGCTTTAAACAGTCTTGCTTACCCCTGGGGTTCCCCTAAGCCTATCCCATGCATTACTGAATGCACCAATCATTTTTGATCACACCAACATCACTGGGAGGCTATTCCATGCATCCTCCCACCTTTCAGGGAAAAAAAACCTTCTTGCGTTACACCTGAGTCTACTTCCCCTCAAACCACATATTGTGACTCCTTGTTCATGAACACATTTTCTTTTGAAAACAGCTAAGATCTTGTACTTTATTTATGCCATTGATGTATTTATAAGTATCTATCATAACCCCACTGTCTCTACTTGACTCTTGTGTCATTGTTGAGTTAAGGCCTCAAGAACTGGATGCAGTACGACAGAGGAGGTTTCACCAAAGATTGGTACAGTGGTATCAACAGCTCCTGTGTTCTGCCGGTGATACCTCTCCTCATGCACCCCAGCATTCTTCCATAGTTCCACTCTGCTTTACCACTTTGTTTGGCCATCCTTTGATCATCAGATCTGATTGGCACAAGGTCCCTTTCCTGTTGGGTCATTGTTAGCTACGCAGCATCCTTCTTGTACTCCTACCCAGTGTTTTTGTGCCCAAAGTGCATAATATAACACTTCTTTGCATTGAATGTTAGCTGCCACACTCATGACAAGCCTCCTGGCTTACTAAGGGGCATGCTTGTTTTTTCAACTCCCCCCCCCCCACAGAGATCCCACAAGTGGATAGATAGAGAGAGATAAATGACAACAGGCAGATGGGTCAAACGGGTATTGGGGGGAAGGGGCCATGAATTGGATGTATTACTTTGGAAGTATTAGTTGCTGGATAGCAAGTGGTGACCATATGTGGTTCCACATGTACAGTAAGCATTCAGAGAGCCACAGTGGAGTGGCACTGTGGATAATGGCCAGTGTATCTCTGGAAACACCTACATAGAAACACATTGGTAAAACAGGGAATCACTAGACCTATGTGATGATGACCAGTAGCACTGCAAGCATGGGAAGCCGACAAATACCATGCATTGCAGTTTCATTTACCTGTTTGTCCATTGGAAGTCTTCCTCCTGTCCACAGAAATGCCGCAGTTGGTAACTTAGTAATTTCACGCTTTCTGCATACTGAAAAAAGCGATGGAAATCTTCATTGTGGGACATGCACTGAAGGACACCATCGCCACTCACATTTAGTAGGGCAACATGGAGACACCATACAGCAATAGCACTCCAGAGTCATGTTCATAATTGTGCAATTATTGCACAGACACCACTCCAACTTTTCAGAATGGGGGATTGGGCAGCTGTAGACCTTCCACATCACTA
This sequence comes from Neoceratodus forsteri, assembly GCA_016271365.2. Lineage (NCBI taxonomy): Eukaryota > Metazoa > Chordata > Ceratodontiformes > Ceratodontidae > Neoceratodus > Neoceratodus forsteri. Next base: position 871,584,645 of record CM028130.1, read on the forward strand.
TCGCTGGCAACCGTGCTGTCACCACTTTCGACTGTGCTGCTTTGCCACATCTCATCATCATCGTACTTTGGCTCAAACCTGTATGCCACATTGTTGCTTCCCCTTGAGCCATGTGAACTATGCATGTCTAGATGAAACACAAAAACACAATAAATAGTTAAAATAAAGAGTAAATAGCATTGTAGTGTTAGAACCTAAAACTAGTCAATATTAAAGTGTTTACTTTCAGCCACTATGAAATGCAGTCAGAGGAACATTAATGTTTTTGGATGTGCATGACAGGTTCCATTGTTCCACTCCACAGCATTTGGCATCCATACTTGTTGAAGTACTCATGCACACAGCAGTCCACAGTTGCTTTTAGAATATGTGTGTTGTATGCTTCCAACCCACACACAAAAAAGTACAATAGACAATATTTGGATGGAGAAAAAATATGGCATGAAGACTGAGTGAAGGTTGCATAGGGTGCACATGCACTTAATATTTCATATTTTTTTTCCTGGTACCTACAACTATTATCAGGTTCCTATCAGAAAAATGATTGCAAAGCCTATATATGTTTGCATTGTGTCAGTGAGGGCCTTTGGAGCAGCCCTCCCCCACATCTAGGAGCCGAATTTAGCAGCTGACCCCCCCCCCCGAGGGTAGGAAGTAGTGAGGCCTTTGGAGCAGCCTCCCACATCTAGGAGTTGAATTTAGCAGCTGACCCCGAGGAATTAGGATGTCATGAGGACCTTTGGAGCAGCCCTCCCCCACATCTAGGAGCCAAATTTAGCAACTGACCTCCCGAGGAATTAGGAGGTTATGAGGGACTTTGGAGCAACCCTCCCCCACATCTAGGATCTGAATTTAGCAGCTGACCCCCGGAGGAATTAGGAAGTCGTGAGGGCCTTTGGAGCAGCCCTCCCCCACATCTAGGAGCTGAATTTAGCAGGTACGGAATCGCCATAACTCCGTGGAGGTGCCTGAAGTTGCGACCACTTGCTGTTCAGCACAGAGTGTGGACAAAGACTGCTGTTTTGCCGCCTTTTTCAAGCCTAGTTTAAATATCGGCACATTAGTGGAGATAGTTTTTACAGTCAATATTTTTACTCATTATTGCTTAGCTTTGTGATGTTTCTGAGCAGTTACTTTAATTAGTAAACTACTTCAGCTTTGTATAGATTCTGAGCAGTTGCTTTAATTGCCGTTTAATCTCAGGCTGCAAATTCCACCAATGGCTCAGATAATACCTTATGCAGCAAGCTCAGTCAGGAACTGTGATATTTCTGTGCAGGAACTTTAATTTGTAATTTATTTCAGCTTTGTAAAGTTTCAGAGCATTTACTTAAATTGAGATTTAATCTCAGGCTGCAGATTCCACCACTGGCTCAGATAATACCTTAATACAGCAAGCTCAGTCAGAAACTGTAAAACATATCTCTGTGTAGTGACCCTAAAGCATTTTAAAGCAACTTTAAGCAGGCTGCAGATCTTTCCTCTACTAGCTCAAATATACCTCAAGTCAGCCAGCTCAGTCAGGAATTGTTTAGAAACGAGGACATTAAGGGAACACAAAATTAATGTAAACTGCACCAAGCAGTAATCCGAAGTAGCTCAGCCCTCCCACAGGGTCCCACCCCTCCCTTACCTTATTTAATGCTCATGTTCTCCCTCTCCTTCCTCCACAGTTGACCCCCCGAGGAATTAGGTCATGAGAGCCTTTGGAGCAGCCCTTCCCCACATCTAGGAGCTGAATTTAACAGGTACAGAATCGCCATAACTCCATGGTGGTGCCTGAAGTCACAACCGCTTGCTGTTCAGCACAGAGTGTGGCCTCGCTGACGCTCTGTGTCAGCTACCCCACCACCCCCACCCCCACCCTTGGTCAACGCTCTGATTTATAGGGGCTAACCTACCATGTGTCTGACTGAAAATAACCTATCAGCCCACTTCACCGCCAGCAGCTTATACTAGTCCACCACTAGTGGCCACCAGCATAACAAACACATACAAAAACATACACAGCAAAACATGGTCCCACAGCTCTTGGTGCTTGTCTTTATCACTTCCCTGATCCCACTAATGTCTCTACCACCCACCAACTCCACTGAGGACTTACCACTAGACTGGTGTACCACTGTCAGTCACCCTCCATGCCCCCTCATAATGCCCCCCTGGGGCCACCAAATGTTTGTTGAAATACCTACCCCCTTGTTGCCCACAATTTTTGCTGTACTGCTACACTGACCCCCCTCGGGTTGCACCCCCTCACCACTGTCATTAGCTACCCTCATGGTCACCACCCACCTTTGTCTGTCACTCTGTTAGCTCACTTCATACACACCCTCCCAGTCCCAGTCGTACCCACTGAAAATGTCCCCACTTCCCTATCACCTTGCACCTCACCAAAACTGCTCAGGATAGCCCTGCCCTGACATGCTCTCCTCCTCCTATCAGGTAATGCGCACCCAAACCTGGGGCCACCAACCCCTGTTGTCTCATTGGTGGCAAGCATGGGAGCCTGCTACTGGCCTCCCTAAATATCTGCAGCCTTTAGAGGAAGTTCACCCCACTCCAGAGCTGGCTTGCTGAGTACTTACCTGATGTCCTAGCCTTATCTGAGACCTGGCTCTCAGAAAATATACCTAATGGATCTGTCACCCTCAGTGATTACACTGTTTAATGAGCTGACAGGTTTAGTAAGAAGGGAGGTGGTTGTGCCATCTACATTAGATCTTCCCTTCACACACTCTCAGTCTCCATCCTGCCACCCACACATGGAGCCCAGACCCTAGCAGTAAAGATAAGCCTTGGCATATGGGTAAAATCCTCTACATCGTGGCTGTCTACATTCCCCCTTGCAACCAAAAGCCCGTCTTTGAATCAGTACTGAACAGTATCACCCATCTCCCTTCCAAGAGCGAAGTCATTTTACTGGGAGATTTCAATGTGAACTGGTTATCTACTGCATCGTTCCCCTACAAGGATTCAGTTCTAGCTTATGACCTCACCCAGGTCATCCAGTCCCCAACTAGTCTGGACCCAAGAACCGGGACTTCCACTCTTATCGACCTCATCCTCACCAACCTGCCTAATAATCTCTCACAGATCAAAGTACTCCCAGACTCAATAAGTGACCATTCAAAAGTTACCTGCTGGTGGTCTACTAAAATCCCCCCAACCCCCCCAAAGGTGTCCGTCCAAAGGCACCTCAAAAAAGGTACCCTCTCATGGTTCAAATCATATCATGCCTCTTGTGATTGGTCCCCTATTCATACTGCCCAGTCCATAGATGCTGCCCTCACCTATTTTATTGCCATCTTTAATTCTGCCTGTGAAACATTTGCCCCCTTCTCCAAGCAAATTGTAAAACACAGAAACACCCCCTGGATCTCCCAAACTCTACTTGACCAAATGCACCTAAGAGATAACCTCTGGCATAAGGCTCTTGACTCACAACTCTGCCAGGACAGACAACTGTACAAAGAGGCTAGAAACAGATGCGCACGGGCTACCCGGCAAGCCAAAGCTGCATACCATAAGCAAACCCTCACCTCCTCCTCCTGGGGCTCCAGGAAAACATTCTGGAGCAATATTAAGGAAATTTGTGGGAAAACTGTATCCCCTACTCCTGTGCAGCTTCTAATAGATGGGGTTACCTCCCAGGACCCTAATACTATTTCCAGTGCCCTCAATACCACCTTCTCTGACCTCAGTCATATCCTCCCTCCTAACTTTTTGACCCAATCACCAACTGCCCCACTGACACCTCAGCCACCACCGACCCTGCCCTTTTCTGGCTATGAATCATCTCCTGCAATGAGGCAAAACACTATCTCACCAAAGCGCTGGTGAACTCTCGCTACAGCAGTGGCTCCCTGGATCTCAAACTCATTCACTTTATGCTGGATGTGACCCTGCCTCATCTCACCAAAATACTTAACTTGTCCTTATGCCTCAGCCAATTCCCCACTGCATGGAAAAGAGCAGTAAAAACCTCTATCTTGAAGAGTAGTGACTCCACTTCCACCAGCAATTATAGGCCAATATCAATCCTGCCCCCCAAGGCTCTTGAAAAAATAGTGTCGGACCAGCTCACAGACTACCTGTCCAAGCACAATCTGCTCTGTCATGAACAATACGGTTTCCGGAGGGGCCATAGCACTTCTACTGCCCTCATTGAATTTACTACATATATACATGCCAGTGTCAGTGGCTCAGTAGGCTGCACACCCGCCTCTGAGGCCAGGAGATCAGAGGGCTGTGGGTTCAGTTCCCACATCTGGCACTTGGGTTAATATCCCAGTACTGACACTGTGTTGCAGCATGAGAGAGGTGCTGTATTTCTGAGGTGCCATCTTTCGGATGAGATGTTAAACCGATGTCCTATCTGCCTGGATTGGTGGTAATTCAGGTGGATGTTAAAGATCCCATGGCACTTATTGAAAAGAGTAGGGGAATTTCCCCGGTGTCCTGGCCAAATTTCCCTCATTCAATAAAAATACCACCAACAGCTTAATCTGGTTCAAAGTCAGTTGGAATTCATCTGTATCCCCCTCCCCCGGGTCATGCCTGAAATTAGGCAGGATTTGTCTAATGCACTTACAAGGTCAACAAAAACTAAATAAATAAATACATGAGGCCCTGGAACAGGGTTCCGTAGCAGGTGCACTCTACATCGATCTGACCAAAGCTTTTGATACCATCAGTCATGCGCTGCTTCTCCACACCCTTCCATCCCTGAATTTCACCCTGGAGGTTACCTCCTGGTTCAAAGACTATCTCTCAGGCCAGTCTCAACAGGTCAAAATCAATGCAACCATCTTCTCCAGTAGACTGGTCTTAGCCAGAGTCCTGCAAGGGTCAATACTTGGTTCACTACTCTTCACCCTCTTCCTGAACTCCGTCCCTCAATCCTGCAGCAGAAAGCTGCTGCTTCATGTTGATAATGCTGTAGTTTTTTGGAAACATCCTCATCCCAATTCACATCAAACTGCCCTGCAGGGCTTCTTTAGTGAACTTAAAACCTGGTTCGCTGAACAACACCTAATACTTAACTGCAAGAAGACTAAATCTATGATCTTTGCCCACTACCAGAACGCATTCTGTCACGTGCCATTAATTGTCATGAACTCCCATGGCACTGTGCTTGAACAGGTCTCATGCTTCAAATATCTGGGAGTCACATTGGACACCTCCCTCACCTACCACTCACACATACAACACATCTCCTCATCTGTTAACACCAGGCTGGGGATCCTGTACAGACATAAGCACTGCCTACCCCCACAGGTCATGCATCTTGCTGTGTCTTCCTCAATTCTATCCTTGGTGGACTATGGAATAGTGATTTATGGGTCCACTGATCAAACTGCCCTATGCAGCATTAACCTCACCCTCAATAAAGTCTGCTGCTTGGTCTCTGGATGTGACAGGTTAACTCACACATGTGAGCTTTATAAACGTATTGGCTGGCTGAACTTCCAAGACAGGCTTAAGTACCACACCTGACTCCTTGCAAAAAAGATACTATACAAGCAAGCACCAATTGACCTCCATCCACTCATCCACATAGTCCCACACAGGAGGGCCCTTAGGCACTCTGCCAACTCCACCCTCCTAATCCCTCACTGTAAAACATCACTTGGGCAAAGGTCCTTCTGATATCGTGCTCCCCTGTGGCTAAACGGCCTACCATCTCCCTGACCCCTAGTCTAGGCCAATGTAAAACAGGTCTCAAGACCCTCCTCCTTGACACTGCAACCTGTGACTGTAAATAAATTTCCACTTCCCTTAATGATTCCACCTCCCTTTCAGACCCTCAGTAGGAGCCATATTGTAATCAGGTACTTGTTCTAATGCAGGAAGGATGTCCACAGATGTGGGATATGTTTCTCTTCTGTCTCCCACGTTTGTCTCTTCCAGGCACCTCAATTCCACTGTATATAAAAATACGACTCTGGGCCAATTCAAGACCCTTCGAAACTGTATCTTGTCATATTTACATAACTTTGACCCGGGACCTTCTTTAAGATCCCTGCTGATGTAACCCTCCAATGTTTATTTCCCTGTGCTGTATGACTTTGTATTACACAATATCAGTTATGTATGTGGACTTTTTTCTTTTGTTTTTAACTGACGTGGAGCCTTTGCAAAAAAGTCTATGACTCAAAGGATTGTAATTCCGATTCTATTCAATAAACAATATACACAAATAATAATCAGTGATTCGGCTCTCAACCAATGCTGCACTGTTCCTAGACATGTTTATATTGCACAGCAATATTGTATTACTATATCTCAACATTGTGGCAGTGTAGTATAAGTTGCTACATTTAGTTACTTTTTGGGGGCAATGTAGCTAGGTAAAGTAACATCTTCAAAGGGCTCATAGTTACTTTGTATCTCTTTGTGAGGCCCTGCTACTGTGGCATGCCGCATAGATGGGGTTGAGATTTCTTTGATCTTTGATACAGTGGCAATGTCGCTAAAATTGGCATTACCCAATCTGGCAGCCAAACGTGGTGCTATCTCTAGGTGCCAGATTACAGTCTGAGTCAGTCATAGTTTGAGCACTATGTGTTCAAGTCACAACTCATGCTTTATATTCACTTAGTATTCAAGTGGCACCATCACTATTCTTGTCACATGCTTCCAAATGATGATTGACCAGCAGGTTTCAAAACAGTTTTTCTTTTTCCTGCTTGTACTTACTTGTATATACACACTAACCACATTTTAAAATGTTACCTGTAATGATTTTCATCTTTGGGCTTTTGTTATGTATGCCCTGGCAGCACAACGATAACCAGGTGCCACTCAAACTTATATTATGAGTTGGTGAAGTTAGCAGGTAATTGCAGCTGGGCGGAAAGTGGCATGGTAAAGGGGCACACACAGGTAAAGATGCACTGGCCTGTATTTCTGCTACAGCTACACAGAAGCCTGTGGATATGATTCCGCCTCCTATGGACACAGCTCCTGCAGAAAGAGTCTTGCAAAATGTCCCCTCGAATTCTGTAGTTACTCTTACAGAAGATGCACAGCCATAAGGGTTGCATGTTGTACAAAGTATAGATTCCTTCACAACCCAGCCTATATCTGAGAGGCCCAGATCATACAGGGTTGGACTGAGGTACAGGGGGCCCACCCAGAAAGTAGATCCAAAGGCCACAGATGTAAGGGGGACTTAGAAAAAGTACAGTATAGGGTTTATATCGCTCAGACATATTAACGACACAATGGAATTTTTGCCAGCAAAATTTACATTCTTGTGCACGTGGCTGGGAAATCCATACATGACATCAGTTTCAAGACATGATAGGCCCTGATAAGATTTTGGCAAAAACTTTGGTTCTTAAAAATTCCCCCCTTTTTTGTCTCATTTCCTAGCAATCCTCCTTATTAAGCTGGCTCATAAAACTATAACTATTCTGTTTGGAAACAAGGGGGTAAACTTTACAGATATTATATATTGGTTAAAACAAAAGAGCACAGTTTGGGGTCCCCAAGGCCATAATCAACGCGAAAGGGATCTGGACTGGGGGATGGAAAGTGAGGGTGAATCTCAAACAGACAGATGCAGGAACACAGCACCTTCCCAATATTGTTTTTTTTTTTGGGGGGGGTACCATGGAGTGCTATTTTATGCTGGCCAACCTAAATCCTGTTATGAGTGGGGATCCTGGGAACACCTGAGCAGCACATGTGACCAGGTTAAATGTAGCTGTTGTGATGAGATAGGACATGTTAGCCTGCATTTCATTATTGAATTTAAATACAACCTCTGTGATGAAGGGGCCACTCATATTGAAGTTGCCTTCTGGCAGCCCATAATCAGGCAGATCAAGAGGATCAAATGGGGCAAAATGTGTATGTCACAATCACCCAGAAATCACACAGCTTGGCTAAACCCTCCTGGAGGGAGCTGTACAAGAAGGGAGAAGCTTAGAAAAGAGCTGCCACTAGCTGCAGACCAGCAGGATACTACTACCTTTTGACCCCCACCAGAATTACATGTGGTAGATGGCACAGAGATTGTCTCCATGACTCCCCCCATCTCAGAGCTTCAGAAAGAGCCTCTTCCTTGTACATCAACACAGCTCCCCCCCACCACCACCACCACCAGGTACAGATAAGGGATCCAAGCTGCATGATGCCTCTGCCGAGTTTCCGATGGATGAAATGCCTCCTAACTCAACACCAGATACCAGCAGACTTAGGATAGTAACTCAAGAGTAGGAGAATTGGAGTCAAACATAGCCACAAATATTGAAATAAGATCTTGTTACTCTATTTAACTGCTATGAGACCTTGGGATCCCCAAACTCATGGGATGAAACAGTGGAGGACTCAGACGCATCCTCTGTGCCCTCATCCCAGATTCTGCAACAGAGGAGCCCATGAGAGATGCATCCAGTAAAAAAAAAAAAAGGAAAGTATAAAGGGGGGAGGAGGTTCAAGAAAAAAGAAATAAACAACAATGTGGTGAGATATTATTGTTTTGTTAATCCTCTACAGCCTGCTACAGTACCCTAAGCTCACTACTGCAACAGCAAATGTTAATATTATCCAGAACAGCAATAGTAGATTAACTGCCTTTTCCTTTTTTTCCAGCTGCCCAACTGTGAGACTATATTCTTACAGGATACTAGGGTGCATACACTGATGGAGGTCTCCCAAACTACAAAAAAAAATCTGTGGGACCTTCTTTGTGGTCTCTGGGTACAGATACCTGCTCAGGGGTAAGTATACTTTACAATACCCCTGAGGTGGCCATACTGAAATTAGTTGCCCTGTCTCCAGGCTGTGTCCTGTTGTTAAACATCCAGTTATATGGGCAAGTACACAGGCTTATTAACATCCATGGCCCACTGACTAAAGCAGCAAGGATTGAGTTATTTAAACTGGTTCAGCCACACCTATTTACCTCTTTGCCAGATATATTCAGTGGGGATTTTTTTCCTTTTTCATTTTTGTGTTCGCTGTGCATGCAAGCGCACATGTTGTTATCAGAGTGCTTTTTGAGAGGTGTGACACTGTCTACGCAATGCAGAGCAGTGTTGCAGGGGCGACTGTGCCACATCAGTCAACACCCAGGCTAACAATGACAGAGTTTCTGGTTTGCTGGGCGGGCACAGTCACCAACTTCAAAAGACATTGCTGACCCTTTGATTTGTGCCACCCAGCAAGCCAGGCTGATCTGTCATGGTCAGGCTAGAATGCAACTCAGTTGCACTTTCCTCAGACTGCAGAAAATGAAAGTGCCCTTCAGCACTCAGAGTCAGACAGAGGGTGTGTTTATGGGGGTGGCGTAGTTCCTGATAAAGTTTACCAGCTCCTGCCCAAAGGTTCACAACTATGGCAGCCAAAATGAAATTCCAAAAGTAAGAACAGTCCAAGCGGGGAAGAAGGACATGCTGCTAAACTTTGTGTGTTTTCTCATAACCACTCCCTATTATTTGCACCCACCCCTTCTTGCTCTCTGATTCATTCTCTCTCTCTCTCTCTCGCTCTCTCTCGCTCTCTCCTCTCTCTCTCTCTCACTCTCTCTCTCTCTCACTCTCTCTCTCTCTCACTCTCTTGAGCAGCAGTTCCCCGGACCTGGTATGAGCACTTCTGTAGTCCAATGATGGCCATTCCAACAGCAGCTGACCCCATTTCACCAGGAGGGGTCCCTATTGTAATACATGGCCTGATCTTAGCTCCTAGCACCAGAGGTTCAGGTGGGCTGCAAGAATGCAAATGTACTGGAGTCCCCAGTGATCTAATAAAAACCCTTCCACTGCGTGCTGCCTGCCCCACACACTCTGTTCCCCCAGCCAGCATTCAAATGATCCCTTCCACTCCCTCCCACTGCATGTTGTCCACCCCGCTCCCTCTGTTCTCTGTGCCAACATTGGAGTGCCCAATCCCTATGTAGGCATCATCTAAACTCCCCCCCCACCGGCCACTGGAGATCCCACTCCCAGTGTCCAGAAACAATTTTTTTCCCTGTTTTTTTTAAAGCCTGTAAAAAAGAAAACAGTCCCTCGTTGTCTCCCTCATACCCCTCCCCATCCTGATCCTCCCTCTGTGTACCTGCCTTCCCTTACCTCCCCCACCCCATACTTACTCTCCAAGGTTAGCAGCTGTGATCTTCTGAGGACTGGGACAAGTCTGCACTCTTCGATGCCAAACTGAACTAAGGAATCAAGGCTGGCAGTATAGCCTAAAGGTTAGAGTAACAAGCTGTGAACAAGCTTGGTACATCCAGCAGACCATACCTGGGTTTAGTTCTCACAACCTCCACTTGCATACAGTGTAACTCAGAGCAAGTCACTTAACCACCCAGTGCTCCCAGGTCACCCCTAAAAACAGGCACTTGTGTCTAGTGGGCCTCAGCCGGTTACCAAAGACTAAAATAAAAATAAAAATAAAAAAAGGTAAGCGCTGTGTAATGGCTGTCAATGGGGGGTTCAACTTATGTTGATATCTCAGCCATTTTTAAGAATTTTGACCCCAGATTTTCAACATGGGGTTCTTGGAACCTCATCTCATGAACACTGTCACTGTCATTTCATTATCTGGTCCAGAAAGATGATTTCGTGGTCACTGCACGGAATCACCTTTCAGGACCGATTAATGAAATGACAGTGCCAGTGTTCATGAGGAGCGGTCCAAAAAAGCCCATGATGAAAATCTGGTGCAAAAAATCCCCAAAATGACTGTGTTACCAGTGTGTGTTGCGCACCTTCTATGCGCACTCATAACTTTGCCAACATTGCCATTTTTTCACCATATACCATCACTGCAGTGACTCCCTGATTGGGAAAACCACCACAGCAGCAAGAGTCAGGCAAAATCCGCCTGTCTCTGTGGTGGTCTGTTTGGCAACTGGGACTGCCTCGCTGGGTGATTGCCCCCCTCCCCCTGGTCCAACTCTAACTTGGAGTTAGAATCCTAGACACCGGGGGGGTTCGGGGGAACAGCCGCCCGATGGTTGCATGGAGGCATCCCCGACACTGCAATGCCGACAGTCGGCACTGCGGCTGCTGCTGTCAGGGATGTCTCCATGCCAACTGTCGCTGCAGCATGGGTAAACCTTTCTTCACACCTCCTCATGAACAGTGCAGCTGTCATTTTTCATATCCTGCCCAAAATGTGTTCTCACCTCTGGCACAGAACTGTGTGGTTGCTGTGCAAAATCACCTTTCGGGATGAGTGAACAAAATGACAGTGGCACTCTTCATGAGATGGTGTCCCAAAAAGGCCATGCTGAAAATCTGTTGAAACAACTCCAAAAAATGGTAGAGTTACACCAAGTCATTCAAAATTCTCTACACACATGTGTAACTTTGGTTATTTTCAATATTTTCACTCCAAATTTTCAATATAGCCATTTTATCACACCACCTCATGAACAGCACAGTTGTCATGTTTTACATCCTGCCCATAATGTGTTTTCACGCCCGTGGCATGGAATGCCATTTTCCCACAAATTTGAAAATGTTCACCTACAGGATTCATGAGGTGGGGTGATAAGAAGACTATATTCAACATTTGGGGACAAAATATGAAAAAAATGACAAAGTTATGGCCATTTGTTGCAGTTTCGGCATGCATGCTCTTAACTGCGGAAATCTTAAATCTTTGCACCCCACATTTTTTGTTTATTTTTACTCCTGCTCCATAGCCCTCTCTATCTGGAGGGAGCCCCAGCCCTGTCCCCCGATGTCCACCAGCTGATGACAACCAGCTACCCCCAGGGCTTACCCACCAGCAGGGTCAGGAGGGGGGCCCATCCTACCAAGACCGATGAGCCCATCCCCACCAAGACCAGATCCAGTACAAGGGTTGGCACCATGGCTATTCAGGGGCAGGACCTGCAAGTTCCCTCGATCATCTGCTGTGCGCTTTTTTCCTCCTGGTTTCTCCCCTTAAGGGGCAGAGCATGCAAGGATGCCAGTGACAGTGCCACACACGCTCCCATGTGCACACCCCATCAGGCATCTGCCCCACCTCTACCCTGATGTCTGCAGCATTGGTATGCCAGCTCCCAGCCACTACTATGGACCAGGCATGCACCGACAACTGGTTGCCCCCCTCCCCGGTGATGGAGAGCTGCCCTGGAACACTTGATCCTTCTCCTCCCCTGCCAATCCCTGGCGGCCCGCACTTGCTCCTGAACACAGGTCACCGGCGTGGCGCAAGGTGTGGCATCCAGTGTCTCTACCCTCAGTGCCACTGGACGAGCAATGCACCCCACATTTTCAACAGAGCCTTCTTATTAACCAAGCTTCTGTATTCAAATGCTGTCCAAAATATGACAGCTTGTCAAAACATACTTCAGGTAGGCTTTATTCCTCCCACCAGAAGTTCAACTAACACAATACACCCTGCCATATAAACCATGCAAGGAAACATTCAGCATTGACACATGGTTGTTTGTGTAACTGTTTTCTGTTATGGAGAGGAGTGGAAGTTTCTTAGCATATGGCTGCATAAGGAAACCACTGGTGCTCTACAGGAATGGAAAGTGCAAAACTGCCCCATGTTCTGTTTAACTGAAGCAGAAGGGAGTGTTTAAACTTGCACGAATTGTTAACAACTGCACCACCAGTCTGACACAATATGATGGATTATTTACGAAGCCTCAAACCCCAAGTGTGGCATCCTAATGGGGAGGGGGGGGGTGCACTGCCTTACATTAATTCTGCCTTTTTATCTCCAATTCTTGGTGTCCTTCTTGGCTTTAGGGATATCATGTGACTGAGGCTGCTCTCCAGCCTTGCAGCTCTCTGCTTTTCCTGTACCTCAAGGTAAAAATGGGTTGGGGGGGGACAGTATCCTTTTGGAGAATGGAGATTGTTTTAATACTGGGTGCGGATTATTGCACAAAGAGCCTCATTTATGGGGAGGGGGGACATTATTCTACCTACCAACAAGGAACTAGTGTGGCGCAACAATAAACTCACAAAAAATCATTAAAAGTAACAAAAACTGTACTTTTCCTTAATTATTTATTGCATAAAGGGATGGGGAACATTGCATAATCACAATAAACCACTCCAGAGTGTGGGTTATGCTGGGATTTACACACGTCTGGTGTGGTTTACTCACTCGGCCTGTGCCCTCATGACCAAACCACACTAGGCATGGGTAAATCCCAGCATAACCCACACCCAGTCATGGTTTATTGCTTAACTAACTTAGTATGTTTATTGCTCAATGCCCAGGATACCCTCAGCTCTGGCCACGAGCCCTCTCCATAGCAACTAAATGTTTCCTGCAGCACCGTCTTACCCCCTCTTCCTTCGAGGAGTGGCACTACTGGGCTCTCCCTCCTCATATCTGGTGGTACCATGCCCTAGAGATTTGGGATGTCAGGAAGGCAGGCCTCTCGAGTCAAACAAAAAAAAACAGGGAAAATGAAATATCCAACATCTCCTAGCACAATGGGAAACTGAGCTCAAGCTGCCGCTACCACTATCGTCCACCATCTACACTTCTATATATATACACACACACACACACACACACACACACACAATGACAACAATGTCAGGGCATAGAGATGGCAATGACGCCCACCTCACATGATGGCTCACTCTTGCAGCCAATCAGTAAATTAGACGGGGTGACTGACAAGGAAGGCATGTCACTTTCAGTGGTATCAGCACCTCACACACCCTATGAGACCAGTGTGTATGTGGCGAACACTTGGCATTGACAAATACTTGTTTATTTATTGAATTTGTAAGCAAAGCTTACAATCTCCCATTGAGGGATAACAGCAGTACAGTTGCCAAACAATGCAGTTTTCTTACAAAGGAGAATTAATAAGACAACTTCTCAAAAGTTACTACATTGGAAGTCTACCAAGCAGATAAAACATAATTGCTCAAAATGCATACAGACAGAGGAAATTTAAGGGGAATCAAGAAAAGGCTGGTAATCCATTATACCCTTATCTTCAACGTGACTATTCAGCCTAAAGATTCCCCCAATACATTACGATATATATAAGCAAAAGCTATCCCCCAACTCCCAACAGAAACAAAAAAGACAAAATTTCAGTATAAAAAACTATCATAGCTTTTAAACAATGGCAAACTAACGGGGCATAATAAGGCACAATGTAAAAATATAGTTGAGGGCACTACGAAGTCCAACAAGCTAGTATACATCGTGTTGATACAGACCTACATCTAAAAAAAAAGACCGACCACTCATTAACATTGCATTTGGTAAAGTGTACAGAACAATCTGCATGTTGGAAAAGAAGAAACTCCCACTATAAGTGCAACACTCAACCATGATTATAAAAGTAGGCAGCTTAGAACACAATGACTGGAGAATGAGCTAGGTAATAACCCTGGAACGTGGGTTGAAGACACCAGGAGGGGCCTGGTACTCCACTCAGAGCAGAGAAATCAAATGCCACCATTTTAGCATCACAGGAGTGTGCAGATCTAGCTACAAATCCAAGCAGGACTCCATGTCCATGTTCCCAAGTTGTGCTTGTCCCAATAAACAAAACAGACATACAAAGCACTAAAAGAAGGGCAGTATATGCAAAGAAAGTCCCCATTTTAGCTCACATCATGATGCCCAGAGTCCCAAAGAAGCTGTCACATATAAACAAATATAATCAGTCATTGTCTGATGAGTCTTCACCCTCTGCATCCTCCACTAAATCCGCTTCAATCCTGTGAACAAGTTTGTCAGCCTCCTTCGGGTCCAAAAACAAATACTGCTGACTATTCCAAACAAGTTGGAGTTTAACTGGTAGTAACAACTGATGCTGGATACAAGCTTGCCACAGCCAGCTTCTGATCCATCGAAAGCTTTGCGCTGCTGGCGAGTACTATATGAGAGATTGGGGAAAATTTGCAAATTATCTCACCATATTTCAGGGCCCTTTCGTGTCTAGCCATTCTCAGAGCACTATCTCTGTCTCCCACACCTGTATAAATGACCATAAATGTCCTGAGATTAGAGGATTCAGCCATCACCCGTCGGGGAGTTTTTTCCAAAGAAAGGGAAGATCAGTCTTTGAAAACCCCAAGACAGCAGGTAGCAAAGTTCGAGTAAAGGAAGAGAATCTTCGTCCTCTGATGATTGGTTCTATGTGATAACGGTGATCGCCATTGGGGGGAGTGTATATCGCTAAAAATAAAAACAGCGTTGTACACTCACAGCGAAAACAACAGCGCTGACATGGATCTGCTTGTTATGCAGGGGGCTTGCCCCCTGCACCCCATAACTAAAGATTCTCAACTCCAGGAGGGTGTATGTCGGGGGCTTGTAAAATGAAAAAAATCTACAAGGCAAAAAACTATCATGCTCTCCAGACCCGAACCCTGCACCCTCACAACCATAGCCAGACACCCTCACAATCATGCTACACTGCCAGCTCGGAAGCCTTCTGCTGCATTGCCTCCCATGTACTTTCCCTCCTCCATCCCCCCTGGTGTGGTTCTGGTCACCCTCATTGGCTTCCTTTCCACCCATTGCCTTCCCCTCGGGGTAGCCCACAACACAGGCACTGAGACTGAGTCACTCATTTTTGAGTTGCTCAATCTCAGTTGTCCTTTTGACGGGATACCCTGATGATTCCAAAAGTCCCACTACCCTAAGGTTTTTCTCCCAAAGTTTGTTCTCAACATTCTCCAGCCACTGCTTCAGCAAAGTATTTTCTTTAATCAGTTGGGTCATCGCATCAAATGTTTTGAGAACCAAAGTCTCTGACCTCTGTACTGATTCCTCAAAGGTGTCCATCCGAGTCTCTAGGGCAGAAACCTGAGGTGTTAAGGCATCACATTTTTGTCCAGATCCTGGACTATCTTGACCATTTGATGAAGTGTTTCTTGTATTGTAGTCAGAGTAGCTTCCCCAGGTGGTGGCCCAGCAGAGTCCGCAGCTTTAACCTACTGTATAGGCTGAGTTTCACATGCCTGCCTTCTGGGTGTAAAAAAGTCTGAAGTTGAGACATTAGCTCCCTGAGAGTTGCTCATTTTGTAAAATTCTCACAGACCACAAGATACTCCATTAACTAGAGCAAATTTGAAGCCAGGTAACAGGATATATATGAATTTTAATTGATTTGACCCAGGCACTCAAGAATGCTGCTGCTTCCTCATTGGCTGCTCAGCAGCGCCCCTCTCAGTGGGGATTTTAATTGTGGCCTTTCAGCATTGGACCATGGGTCAAGGACCACAAAGGTACTGTATATTGCCATGAGTCTTTCCTCAGTGATCTTGTAGACAGCAGAGTTAACAGATGCATACTACCATTTGAATAAATTAAGAAATCACATTTTTTAAAAGGTCTCTGTCTACAAAAGATGGTCCACTTTGTATCTGCTGGCAATTACACTTAATTACATTCATTGATGTTTGATGTTCGATTTGCACTCTGTTGTGATATCCCTGTCTCCCTCCCCCCAGTTATTTGCCCTTGCTGCCTTTAGTGCCCACTTCAACTCGATGCCAATCTTCCGATTTCCAAAGCCTTAAACTCGCAAGCCCAGAAGCTGACCCCTTTTTTCCCCTTTTTATTTCCAAAATACCCTTGGGTGTGTATCTACAAGTTGTAGAGACACACCAAGGGTATTTTGGAAATAAAAATGGGAAAAGAATATGGGTTGCATTGACTGGGTAGCGCTCCCATCTGTGTTCTTCTAAGCTGGGTTTTGCTGCCTCCAGAATGCCTCTCCCAGGGTTTTCTGCTTGATCTGTCTGTGAGCGAGGCAGTGTCATTTTCACTCGGTGTTTTTGTGTTTTGTTGTAAGACAGCACTGACTCGGGGGGGATTGTGGATGTCAGTGTCTCTTCAGAGCCACAATTTGCAGCTCATGAAAACCAGCAGCAATTTTGGTCACAGTTTCCATTCATCAAGGTGGGTAGCGCGCATCCTCAAGCCAAGGCATCAATCCGCCGGTAGCGAATGTCAAGAATGAAAATGTTTTATAAACAGTATTCACACAGTCACAAGCTGCCCAGCTGTGTATTACAATCAAGTGATTGACATTCAAGCTTCAAGGTAAAAACCCATGGTCACAAGAACGGATGAGAACAAAATTAAAAGACGGTGACTTCTTTTCACACAAACCTGTGAAAAAAAAGCTGCGTCCTTTAGGTTTTGTTCCCATTTGTTCTCAAGACCGAGGGTTTTACTTTGAAGGGTGAAGGTCGAACACTTAATTATAATACTCAACTCAGCTGCTTGAGTCTGTGTGAATAGTCTCCAGTAAACTTTTTTCATTCAGGGCAAGCAGCTGCTATTGGCATTGATAAGGGACAACTGGCACATCAACGCTTGTCATCACCAGTCATTTCTTAACTCCCTTGCTTGCCAATGTTGGTTTAGAGAGGTGGGACCATTCAGAAGGAAAGACAGTCTAGTGGTACATAGACTCCTCCCAAGAGTGAGATCGATCTTTTGAGAGACGACAGAGGGCAAGGTTGCCACCACCTTCCAGTGGGTACAAGTACTGACCAACTGCACCACAAAGCCACACACCACATACTATACTGGCAGTAGAGCACCAGTTATACAGTGTATGACATTATTCCAAATATCTTACCATGTTTGTTGGTGTTGGTGATTAGTTCTTAAATGTAAGCACACTGAGGAAAATTGTGTCGGGGGGGCACATAAGGTGGGTGGCTGAAGTGTAAAGGTGAAAGGGGAAGGATGAGACTGGGTCAGACAGACACAATAGAGGGGGTGGGGCTGGGTGTTGGGGGTTGAAAGTATGGCATTCTATGTTATATGGTTGCACATGTGATCCAAAAATGGAAAGATAAAAAGAGGGAATGCAGATGTTGTTTACTGTCAGCACATGGAGGACAGACAGCAGGAGTACGTCTGGAGGGCATAGCAAAACTGTGTTTGAGGTAAAAGAACTGTGCTGCCAGATGACTTGTAATTGCACACTGAGGGAACCGAGGATCTAAACAAAATAATAATGTAGTGGGTGAAGCAATTGGGCAGGAGGAAGGCAGAGACAGGGAATTATAACATATCACTAATAACCAAGTAGTGGATTAGAACCGGGAAGGCAAGGATCTAGTGACCAATGTTGGTGCTGTGGAGGTAACACACTACAAAAGCCTAGCAATACAAAGTAAATATTGCATTAAACCCCACAAGCATTTCAATAAATGCATGTACCTCATACAGATACTAAAAGGGACAGGATGACGGCAGAGTACAGAACATATATAGTTTCAGAGAAGGTTGCAACCATGCTGCTGATATTCACATTTGAGGTGTAGTGATGTAAACTGACCAGTCAGATGAGGAGCAGAAAAAAAAAAAACAGAAAGTGCTGGACAGTGAGACAATCAGAATTTCTCTGACCGGTCTCATCCAAAATGTTGAGTCGGTGTTACAGCTGGTACAGCAAAATTACAGCAGATGCAGGGACCGAAGTTAGGAAGACAGTGTCAGTAAAGAGTCTGTCTGCAATCCAAACTTCCTGAGCTTGTGGTACTGCTGGAAAATGAACAAAAACAGAACATTCACAGTACAGCTGGAAGCAGGGAAAAAGGAGAGCCATTTGTAAACCCCGGCACCGATCGAATTGATGACTGAGAGCCAATGCCACAGAGGTTGGCAACAAGCAGCCAATCTCATTGGCTATTCTGATAGCCAATTGCAGGAGGCTAAGAGTACAGACAATCCTGCAGTACTCTAGCGCTGACACTTTTGAACATGGAGGCCCCCATTCCCACCCCCACTCTTGCCCCCCTGTTTGGAAGGAAAACACCACACACCAATTCTTGGGTCAAAGGCCACAGCACAACTTTACTCAAAATTCAAGAATTTCATCACAATACGTTTATCCAATTTTCAGGTTTTACATATATACATTGTTTTGCACATTTACATCACATATATTTACACATATAGGAAACCACAATACCACAATGAACAGTACACTCAGTTAATACACCCAACAAATACTATACCATCACCCATTTCAGACCCCAGGGGGCCTCATATCCCAGCCCAAGATGCCAAACCCCCCCCATGCCCAAAGGGGTATCTTGGCCTCCCAGAGGGCCCCTTCCACCTCAACCACATGAGCAGAGATATACGAGCTTCCTCCAATTCTCTTACCCTGCCAGCCCTTGACAGGGTGTGGACCCCCCAACACACCTGTTCCTGCCTCTCTGACCTACAGCCACACAGCTTAAGGTCAGCAGGGAACAGGGGTATCGCACTAACCAGGCCTCACAGAGGCACCCAACTACCATCCCCTTCTTAATTCGTTGTGCATGACAATTAAATAGCCCTTCCTGTAATATACTTCCCACCCTACAGCCACAGCCTGAAAGCCCCAAGAAGGGTGGAAGGGTGGGAACAAACAACGTTTCTGGAGCAGATGGTCCGTGGAGAATGGAAATCAAAGAGGTCTGGGCTGTGCGAGTGTGGTAGTGTGGGTTCCAATAACAGATCTTACTTCCAGTTTAAGATGCATAAAAAACGCATACTTCTGCGTTTATCATTTTATTGTCTCAATAAATCAAAACAAAAAAAATTAAAAAAAAAATTAAAAATACTTGTATACAGAAAGGAAATAAATGGTGTTAGTCCTTCACACCTTCAGAACACAGGATATTATTCTTCTTTCTTCAGACAACATAAAAGAATTCCTGCAGTCTCTCCTTTCCATGGAGAAATGTGAAAACTGGCACACTCTCACTAGAACCTTCTCTCACTGTGATCAGCAAGCTACTGATCACCACGCCTGTCTGAGCCCCCTAGAGGAGCACTTTTTAAGACAATCAGGGGTGACCTCATAAGTCATGTGACACCCTTATTAAGGCAAAAAGATCTACTGGAGCCTTTGGATACATCATACATATGTTTTACAACATTAAACAATGTGTTCAAGTCCTTATCATTTGAACATATGTTCATTTAATGCAGCACACCAAGACAGAAGGGAGCTAAATGCTTAATTATAGGGCTAATGATGTCAGAGCATTAGCTTAGCTCCTCCCCCTCATGACATCACTCTCTCCAGGGTCTATAAAACCTGTCAGTCTGTGGGCAGCCAGCCCTGTAGCAGCACCTGTCTCAGCTACTGAGGACCTATCTCAGTAAACAGGGTAAGTATACTTGATATTTTTATGGAATCATGTTACCTTTTATACCTTTTTTCTTTTTTACTAGAAGAAAAGGACATTTACCTTGGAAACCCAAACAGACAATGGCGCGCTCCTTTATCTGTTTGTTTTTGCAAGGGTATGACTTTCTATTCCAGAACCATTAAGAAGGTAGAATCAACATTTTCATTTGCAAAGGACTTAGGATACACATGGCAGCTTAACTAAAGAAAAACCATGTCTCCTTTCTTCATTTGGAAACAGAAACCTAATGATAACTTTGAACAGTAGCCTTGGACTCTTAGTACACAGATACCTTTGTTTTCTTAATTATGACTAAGGAACTTGTGTAATGGGAACATGTTTTAAGGATGTCTTTCAGACAAAATGGGGGGGGGGTTCAGGCTGCATTTCAGACAAGGGATAGATAAGAAAGAAGAGTATCAGGTTGGCCACCCTGATATGAATAAAAGGATAGTCAGAAAAAGGAAAGAAGATAGGAGAGAGTGAAAAGGAAGTTGAAATTTTAAGCTATGCCTGTTGTTTGTTTATTAACATCCTAGCACACTCCTCCCCACACAAGAAGGCAACCAACTAGTAGTTGCCTTAAGACCTCCCACCCTGTGAAGGGTTGGAACTTCCACCCACCCACTTCAGAAGTTCCCCCCAGGGACCCTTAAGATAAACAGTATTCAACACATTACTATACCTATAATAATACTGTTTGTATTCATTCTTTTCCCTGGGGTTGTGCCTTCTTGGCACCATGCATTCCATTTTTAATTCTACTTTTCATTCCCAGAATGGATGCACTACCTTGATCAGCACCAAAACATGATAGAAAATCCATGTTCTGATGCTGAGAACCAGTTCTATGTTTTACAACAAATTTATAAGGTTATAATGACAGATACCACCGTAAAATACGTGCATTTTTATCTTTCATTAAGTTCAGCCAGCATAATGGGTTGTGGTCTGTTACTATTGTAAACTGATTTCCCCATAAATAATATTTAAGGGCCTCTACTGCCCATTTGATGGCTAAACATTCTTTTTCCACCGTGGAATATTTTCTCTCCCTTTCATGCAATTTTCTGCTGAGGAACAATATGAGGTGTTCCTCTCCCTGACTATGCTGGGTTAGTACTGCTCCTATACCTGTGTCAGAGGCATCAGTTTGTATTACAAAGGGTTTAGAGAAATCTGGACTACTCAACACTGGAGCTGAACACAGAATTGCCATGATCTTTTGGAATGCCTCTTCACAGGCTGGACTCCATTTTACTTTGTTTGGAAATTTGTTTTTAGTGAGGTCAGTAAGTGTGTGGCAATTGTTGAGAAATCTGGGATGAACCGGTGGTAATAACTCGCCAGTCCAAGAAAAGATCTGACATGTCGCTTGGTGGTGGGTATGGGACTATTTGCTACCGCTTCAACTTAGTCCACTTCGGGTTTAACCACCCCATGTCCAATTATGAAGCCTAGATAGCGTGTTTCAGTTTTGGCAATAGCACATTTAGACGGGTTGATGGTAAGACCAGCATCTTTGATGCTTTGTATGACAGCACTAAGGTGTATTAAGTGAGAGTCCCAGTCTGTACTGTAAATGGCAACATCATCCAAATAGGCTGCACTGTAACATTTATGTGGTCTTAAAACATGATCCATGTACCTTTGGAAAGTAGCCGGGGCCCCATGAAGACCAAACGGCATAGTGGTAAAATGATATAAACTTAGTGGAGTACAAAAAGCAGTGAGTTCTTGAGCTTGGGGAACTAAGGGTATCTGCCAATACCACTTAGTCAAATCAAGTGTGCTAATATACTTGGCAGAACCTATCTGGTCTAACAGATCATCAATGCGTGGCATTGGATACCCATCGAATTCTGAAACTTCATTAATTTTCCGGAAGTCTAGGCAAAGCCTGATTCCTCCTTCTTTTTTTTGTACCACTACCAGTAGTGAAGACCAGGGGCTATGGGATGGAACTCCTGCTTGCTCCATTCTTTTAACTTCTGCAACTACATCTGGTCTAATCTTTTCGGGCAATCTATATGGTTTTTGATGGATTGGTTTTGATTGTCTAACCCTTATCTCATGTACCACCCCTTTTGCTTTCCCTGGTTTTCTTGTGAATGTATCTGCAAAATACTCCAAGAGATGATCAATCTCTTCCCTTTGTACTCGGTTCAATTCTGTATTAATCTGAATTTCAGTCTCATTCCTGTTTTATCCAGCCTGTCATATGCCATGTCTAATTCTGTCCTCCTTGTTCAGGATGTATGAATAACACGGGGTTGATGGTTTTTCTACCCACTTCCATAAAAGATTGGCATGGTAAATTCGTTTAAGTGGCCTATGCCCTGGCATTTCAATGGCATAATTTACTGGGCCGGTCTGATGTAATACCATATATGGCCCTTGCCAACGCATCAGCAATTTATTCTCAGTGGCAGGTAGTAGCAATAATACTTTTTCTCCTGGTACAAATGTTTTGTTTTTTAGCCCCACATCATATAATTCTTTCTGTTTCATTTGCCGTTGGTCTACATTCTGGTGTGCTATGGACACATATTTGACCAATCGTTTTCTTAAGGAGGTCATATATTCTAATATGTTCTTTCAGGCCACATTATCCTTTTGTTCCCAATGCTCCTTAACAACATCCAATGGGCCCCTAGGGTTACGTCCATACAGCACTGCAAAAGGGGACAATCCAGTGGTGGCTTGGGGCACCTCCCTGTATGCAAAGAGTAAGTAAGGTAAAAACGTATCCCAATCTCGACCTTCCTCCTGCACATATTTCTGCAACATACATTTCATGGTTTTGTTAAACGCCAACTAACCCATCAGTTTGGGGATGGTACGGTGATGTTCTTACAGCAGATACCCCTAATAAACTGTATAATTCCTGTAACATTATAGACGTGAAATTACTACCACGATCTGTCAAAATAACCTTAGGTATATCCATCCGGCTAAATACTTTAGCCAATTCCTCAGCGATACGAGGGGCAGTGACTGTTCTCATTGGTATTACCTCAGGGTATCGAGTGGTATAACCACATATAACCAAAATGTATTGGTTTCCTTTTGAGCTCTTTAATAAGGGACCTACCACATCCATTGCTACTCTATCGAATGGAGTAGTTACATAGGGAATGGGCTGTAAGGGTACTAAATCTTTCTTTCCCCCTTTTGCTACTAACTGATATTGTGGGCATGACCAACAATAAGCAGCAACATCCTGATGTACCCCAGGCCAGCAAAACCAGGATAAGATCCGTTGCACTGTCCTATCTCTGCCCTCATGTCCAGCCATGGG
Source organism: Neoceratodus forsteri (assembly GCA_016271365.2). Classification (NCBI taxonomy): domain Eukaryota; kingdom Metazoa; phylum Chordata; order Ceratodontiformes; family Ceratodontidae; genus Neoceratodus; species Neoceratodus forsteri. Next base: position 871,608,057 of record CM028130.1, read on the forward strand.
GATGTCATGGTCCAGGTGCATTATCTGCTCCCTGTATTTGCTAGGCACTACCAATTGTTCAATCTCTTCAGCTGTATCAGGATCTATAGCAACTCTATACAGTATGTCATGATTAAGTATAAAACGAGATTGTCCAGGATGTCCAGCCTTGTCTACCTGTGACAATAAAGGTTGTAAAGTTTTATCACATTTTTGGTCCTGTACAATGTCTTGTACTGTAGTCCCTGGAATACAAAAAGTGACCTTCAGCCTGTTGCAGTTCCTTCCAGGCCCTTTTTTCTCTTCTCTTGGCCTTTCTGGATTTCTTGGTTGCATTAATAGTTTCAAAATAGTCCTCCTCAAAAGGAAAAACTTCCTGCAAGGGCTGTGTTTTGGCCTGGGATCTAGTGACCACATTGACTGTTTCTGGAAAGGTTTTATGTTGTTGCATTAATAAATCAAAATGGGGAAAGTCTTGTCCAACAATTATGGGTACGGGAAGGCGTGGAACAAGGCCTACCATTATGTCATGGCTTTCTTTGTTTACAGTTATGTTTAGACATGCTGTGGGGTATTTATGTATGTCTCCATGAACACAACGGACAGTGGTAGCTGAGTCATTTTTAGGCATATCGTGAGCTAAATTGGCTCTAACCAAAGTCTGTATACTCCCAGAGTCCAGCAGGCCCAAAGTCTGTTGTTCCCCAATACCCACTGAGGTCATATACCCAAAATTAGCTAGGGCAAGATGTGCCAAATCAGTTCTTTTATTGGGGCAGTGCCTCACAATATGCCCTTTTCCGAGGCAACCATGGCATACAATCTCGGTGTAAGGAGTTCTCCCACCTCTCTCTCTCTCTTTGATAAAATTGTCTTTGATTATGAGAAGTATAAAAAGGTGGCCTTACCAGTGTACTGGATAGTCCTGGGTTGTTCTGGTTACCTCTAGCTCGAGTGCTTCATGCTGCCAAGTAGTCCTCCGCCAACTTGATGGTGTTTTCAGCTGTCTCGGGTTTATGCTCCTTCACCCACAATTGAACATCCCCCTGGTAGTATCTGGATGAACTGTTCTATTATTATCAGTTCCATTATTTCAGCCACAGTTTTGGAGGTGGGCTGCAACCACTTACCACAGTAGTCCTTCAGACGAGCATAAGTTTCCCTTGGGGTGTCCAGGTTGGCCATTTTCTGGGACCAAAACCGCTGTCTATACGTTTCTGCATTTATATTATATCTACGTAATATTTCTTCTTTGACTCTGTCATAGTTGGTACTGTCAGCTCCACTTAGCTGACTGTAAACTATCTGTGCCCGTCCAGAGAGGTATGGGACCAAACGAATCACCCACTGATCTCTGGGCCAGTTGCAGGTTTGAGCCACCCTCTCGAAGGTTGTCAGGTACGCCTCGATGTCATCAACCTCCATTAATTTAGTTAATTTTATGTCTCTAGGAACAGTCCTCTCCGTCTGCCCCTGTGTCATGTCCTGTATAGCTTTTAGAGTAGCTGTCCATTTTTCATCCTGTCTCCATCTTTCTTCTGCCTGTATCCTCCGATCTTCATCCCTCTGTCTCTGGTCTTCTTCTCTCTGGCGCTCCATCTCAATTTGGTGTAGACAAAGCCATTTCAATAATTCGCTCGGGTCCTCTGGTGCTGGGGTCATCTGGCTTCCTCCCTTTTTGAAGTACCAGCCACTGCCATGGCTCCTTCTTCCATCTTCTTTGGTCTGGTGGTAGGTTCAATCCCGGACAACAACTGCACTCCAGTCTTCAATCTGACCGACCTGGTCAAATGTACTGTATCCAGCTCCACTTGTTCTGGTTGTTGCATCTGCCAGGGTATTTATAGTGCAACACCCCTCTGGAGTACCTTCTGATACCCCTGAGGTTGAAATCCCACTTCTGACACCAGTTGTGGTAGTGTGGGTTCCAATAACAGATCTTACAACCAGTTTAAGATGCATAAAAAACGCATACTTCTGCGTTTATCATTTTATTGTCTCAATAAATCAAAACAAAAAAAAATTAAAAAATTAAAAATACTTGTATGCAGAAAGGAAATAAATGGTGTTAGTTCTTCACACCTTCAGAACACAGGATATTATTCTTCTTCCTTCAGACAACATAAAAGAATTCCTGCAGTCTCTCCTTTCCATGAAACAATGTGAAAACTGGCACACTCTCACTAGAACCTTCTCTCACTGTGATCAGCAAGCTAATGATCACCACACCTGTCTGAGCCCCCTAGAAGAGCACTTTTTAAGGCAATCAGGGGTGACCTCATAAGTCATGTGACACCCTTATTAAGGCAAAAAGATCTACTGGAGCCTTTGGATACATCATACATATGTTTTACATCATTAAACAATGTGTTCAAGTCCTTATCATTTGAACATATGTTCATTTAATGCAGCACACCAAGACAGAAGGGAGCTAAATGCTTAATTATAGGGCTAATGATGTCAGAACATTAGCTTAGCTCCTCCCCCTCATGACATCACTTTCTCCTGGGTCTATAAAACCTGTCAGTCTGTGGGCAGCCAGCCCTGTAGCAGCACCTGTCTCAGCTACTGAGGACCTATCTCAGTAAACAGGGTAACTATACTTGATATTTTTATGGAATCATGTTACCTTTTATACCTTTTTTCTTTTTTACTAGAAGAAAAGGGCATTTATCTTGGAAACCCAAACAGACAAGGGCGCGCTCCTTTATCTGTTTGTTTTTGCAAGGGTATGACTTTCTATTCCAGAACCATTAAGAAGGTAAAATCAACATTTTCATTTGCAAAGGACTTAGGATACACATGGCAGCTTAACTAAAGAAAAACCATGTCTCCTTTCTTCATTTGGAAACAGAAACCTAATAACTTTTTGAACAGTAGCCTTGGACTCTTAGTACACAGATACCTTTGTTTTCTTAATTATGACTAAGGAACTTGTGTAATGGGGAACATGTTTTAAGGATGTCTTTAAGACAAAATGGAGGAGGGGGGTTCAGGCTGCATTTCAGACAAGGGATAGATAAGAATGAAGAGTGTCAGGTTGGCCACCCTGATATGAATAAAAGGATAGTCAGAAAAAGGAAAGAAGATAGGAGAGAGTGAAAAGGAAGCTGAAATTTTAAGCTATGCCTGTTGTTTGCTTATTAACATCCTAGCACAGCGAGCGGGCCTTTTTAACCCGCCAACACCTGCTCCCCTCCAGCCTCTCCTCTAATCCCCTCTGTGGACTGCCAGCCTCCACCAATGGCCACGCACTGTGCCCCTCCCTCCCTGGCTGTGTGTCAGCACTAAGCACCCAGGGAAAGAGGGCTTCCAACTGGGGGCACGTGGTCGGGAGGAGGCCCCGTGCCAAACTTCCCTCCCCCCTTAGATGGGGGAGGTTCCTTTTGGACACGGAAGCCCCCCATTCCACCCCCGCTCTTGCCCCCTGTTTGGAAGAAAAACACCACACACCAATTCTTGGGTCAAAAGGCAGCAGCACAACTTTACTCAAAATTCAAGAATTTCCTCACAATACATTTATCCAATTTTCAGGTTTTACATACTGTATATACATTGTTTTGCACATTTACATCACATATATTTACACATATAGGAAACCACAATACCCAATGAACAGTACACCCAATTAATACACCAAACAAATACTATACCATCACCCATTTTGGGCCCCAGAGGGGTCTTGGATCCCGGCCCAAGACACCAAACACCCCCCCATGCCCAAAGGGGTGTCTTGGCCTCCCGGAGGGCCCCTTCCACCTCAGCCACATATGCAGAGGTGGATGAGCTTCCTCCAATCCCTTTACTTCACTTCCCGACAGGGTGGGGACTCCCCCACCACCACCACCTGTTCCTGCCTCACCGACCTTCAGCCGTACAGCTTAAGGTCAGCAGGGAATAGGGGTACTGCACTCACCAGGCCTCACTGAGGTGCCCCCAACCCTCCACAGGGGGGGACATGGTGAATCCTTGCCTGTGTCACCCCCACCACCAGCTTGCATTATTAATCACAGCTGCATTATCCTTTATAAATTGTGGTTTCCAACACTGTCTAAATGGTTTCATTAAAAAGATCCACCCTCACATCTGATAAATGTACCCCATCTGTGTGGTACAGTCTAGAGCAGGAAGTTTCAATTTCCTCATGAGCAATGGTTACACCACCCGTATGGATGACAAACTTACCCACTTCATTATTGAGCTTTACCCTGGCCCAGTCAATGATCTTGGGCACATGGGCATGACGCCAGACTAGGTGCAGCAGTATCGCCGACCATAACAGCTGGCACCTGGGCAGCAGTGTCCTCAGAGTGATCCAATCCCACTTTGTCCACAGGATCAGTTCCAATGTGGCCTGAGACCCCATGTTATTCCCCCAGCATGAACCACCAAAATGTCAGGCATGCCAAACTTCTTTTTGTTGTGCTGGATGCAGGGCATCAGTTGTTCCCATCTCATGCCCCGCATCCTGAACCATTGGATAGTGGCATCCTCTTTTGGTATCCTCAAATTTGTCCTGTATATCCCTCCTCAGCCCTCTTCCAGGCCCAGAACACATAAGAAGATCCCACTACCCACACCTGTTTCTGACATCTCTGTCCTACAGGCACAAGGAGGGGGAAGAAAACATATGTTAGTATTGTGCCTGTATTGGTCTGATATTGTACCTTCTGGACTGCCATCTCCCAATTTGCTTAATATGGCCCTCAGCCAGCCCAAGCTGGCAGCTGTGCTAGCAGCACCTATTCTGAAAGAGTGGGTGCTAAACTTATCTGGATCCTGTCTGCAAGCTTCCAGGCATGTTTTAAAAACCCGGCCAAACTGGTATCTCGACAGCAGCACCCCATCAGCGTGAATCAGGAGCTGGCCATCCCCTGGTGGTCGTACTGCTAGGAATTCCATCACTGCCCACGCTAGGCAGATGTCGGCATACCCCGCAGCCTGAAGGGTGTCCTGTTTCCCCCTGTCTCTTTGGTCTGTCTTTGACCTACGGAGCCATATGATTAGGCTACCCTGCAGCAGCACTACATCCTGTCTCTTGAGGCCACTGAGCCGGTCAGCCTTGCTGGCCGCCATCAACTCGCTGATTTGAAAGGCCCCGAAAAAAGCCAGACAGAAAGCAGCTCAGAAAAGCTGGCACTCATGCTTATCACTTGTGTGGCTATCCAAGCTGCGTACCAGCACCCTTAAACCCTGCAGGGAAATGGGCTGCCTAGCATCGCCAGCCGGAGGGGTCTGTCTCGCCCAACCCTCCATGAACTTTCTTATGGCAAACTGCTGTATTATGTCCCCATGCCCCCGCAGCTTGCCAAAAAAGGCAGTCCCCGCCAGCATTGACCCTGCAAACACTCTTGACAACCCTTCCCCCATTAGGTCCCATAGGAAGCCCAGAAGGGCACCTACCACCCTGGACCATGGGTCCGCTATTCCCTGAGCCCCAAAGAAATCCAAAAATCAGGACCCCCCCCCGTTATACATGCCCCAAGTCCCAGGGGCCACTGACATGGATATTACCTGCCAAATCCCACCCAGTTGTCCCCCAACCAGGCGGGAAGGGCCAGGGGCTCTTCCTTGGCCTTGGGAGCCAGCATCCTGAACCTGTGCCACTGAAAACGAGAAAGTGCATCAGCAATTCTATTGTCCACTCTTGGCACATGCCTTGCCCAGAACATTATATTCAGTCTCAAACATTGCAGGATGAATTTCTGCAGCAAAGAGCATACTTTGTCACAGTTCATGGACTGCTTGTTGATCACTTGTACTACCCCAATGTTGTCAGACCAAAAGACCACAACTTATTCTCCAGCCTCATACCCAAGACATCAGTAGCGACCATGATGGGAAAGAACTCCCTGAAGGTCAGGTTCTTAGCCCCACATCACACCATGGCTGGGGCCAGGCAGCAGTGCACCATTTGCCTTGGCAAATTGTCCCAAAACCCAACCCCCCGAAGCATCCATAAAAAATGTCAGTTCCTGGTTGCTGATGGCTGGTGTCTGTCACAGGGCCGCCCCATTAAAAGATGTCAAAAATTCCACCCAGGTCTCCAAGTCTGCTTTTATGCCTCTGCTCACTTGGATGAAGTGGTGTGGTGAGCGAACTCTGACCATGGCCCTGGCCAACTGCCTGGAAAAGGGTTGCCCCATGGGGATGACCTTACAAGCAAAGCTCAGGTGCTTGTGGAGCTCCTGTAGCTTCTGCAAGGTGACTTTCTTTGATCTCCCAACCTCCTTAGCCAAACTCAACAACTTCTACACTTTCTCATTGGCAGCCTGGAAACCTCAGCTATGGAGTCCAGCTCAATGTCCAGGAATGTGAGTCTGATGCATGGTCCTTCAGTTTTTTTCTTTAGCTAGGGGCACCCCAAACTCTCGGGCTATGCCCATAAAGTTCAATAATACCCTGCCACAGGTGTCTACACCTTTTGGCCCAATGAAGAGGAAGTCATCCAGATAGTGGATAATGGACTCCACCCCCATGGTGGAGCACACTGCACAATTCAAGAAGGTGCTGAACTTCTCAAAGATGGAACATGAGATGGAACAGCCCATTGGCATGCACTTGTCCATGTAGTACTGCTCCCGCACCTTCATGCCTAGAAGGCAGAAGTCCTCTGCGTGCACTGGGATCAGGCGGAAAGTCAATATCGGCCGTCGCCATAAGGGCCCCAGGACCACAGTCTTGCACCCACCATACCGCTACATCAAACGATGTGTATACTATGGAGGTGAGCTCTGAGTCTATCTGATCATTGATTGAATCTCCCTGAGTGAAAGAGAGGTGATGAATGAGGTGGAACTCCCCTGGGTTTTTCTTTGGTACCAGTCCCAGGGGAGAAACTCACAGGTTGGCTGGGGGGGGTAAGGGGAATGGCCCTGCTATCCTCCCCAGGCCCACCTCCTTCTGTATTTTTCCCCCAGTATACCCAGTTTGTCCATGACTGATTTAAGGTTGTTCGTTTCTTGTGCAACCTGTGAGCCCTGATAGGGGATCCTGAACCCATTACAAAAACCTTCCCACAATTCCCATGCCACTTCTCTATTCAGGTGGTGCTTTAACCAGGGGAGCAGGGCCCCAACCTTAATTGGGAAAGGAGCCTTTTCCAGTTCCATTCGAGGTGGAGCCACTGCCGTAGTGGCTGCCTTCACCTTTTTTGCTGCATTTGCTCCCTGGATGGGTGCCCCAGATCCCTGGCAAATGTGCTTGTATTTGCAGTTGCCCTGAAATGGGCACGATCCCTTATTATACCTCCAGCAGCTTCCTTCACCTTTTGTGGTCCCCCTCCTTTGTACTTCCCCCCAGAGGGGAACCCTATGACCAGCAGCCCGCTGCCAGTCCATGGCCCAAGAAAGGGGCACCTAGGGCACATCTGCTCCAAATACAAAAAGGTCTGCATTCTGCCCCATTTCACTGTGGGGTCCGCAGCCATTCTTTTCCGGAATTTTTCATTGTACCTGCTCCAAGCATCACCCACAAATGAGTAGTAGGACTTTAATATGTGGTCCTGGTATTTTATCAATCCCATTGCCTCATCTGGCTATTTTTCTAACACAACCATGGCCAGTATGTCAAATGATGCTATCCATGTCAATATATCTTTCTTCACCTTGCTCTCTTTTTTGTTCTTTTTCTTTTTCTTCCCATCACCTTCTTTCTCCCCTTCCTTAAGCTCCTCTTCTCCGTATAACAGAGAAAATATATCGATATACTCTTTCTTCCATACCTTCTCCTTCAGGTACAGCGGCACGTGGGTCGCCAGTGACCATGCTCAAATGAAGTGGTCCCAGACCTCAGTTCCTGTACTTCTGCCATCAGCAGCTTAACTGTGGCTGCCAGGTCATCGTTTGGTTCACTGGCCCCAGGGGTTGCTGCAGTCAGTAGGGGCACTTCATTCCCCCCTGTGAGCTGTGCCGCAACTGGGCTGATACCCTGCCCTGGCTCTGCTACCTCCTGGCTGGACCTCAGCTGCTCTCTCAATGATGGGACCCCTGGTCCAGTCAAGCCCTCGCCTACCCATACCTCTGCCCCCAGGGGGATCCTGCGTGGCTCCTTGGTACAAAGGTTGGCTACTGCTCCCAGCATGTCAGTAAACATGCCTTGGGAGAGCTGCCATGTTCACTGTTACCTTATCCACCCTGCCTACTAACTCCATACCCCATGAAGGAGTATTTATTTATTTAGTTTTCATTTACCGGGTAAGTGCGCTAGCCACAGAGATGACTATTTTCAGGTACGACCCGGGAGCATAACTGAGCAATTACAGGGAAGTAACAGACAGTGGCAAATCCAGAAAATGGTTCAAAACAAACAAGGTAACTTACTTTTGGGTTTCATCGTGATATGAGGTACTGTGTTTAGAATAGGTTACAGAAACAAGGTCACGTTGGTTTGCCCAGTAGGTTATACAGACCTAGTAATTTATAACCAGTTACAGTATTAATTTAATTAATTTTGTTTTTGTTTACCGTGTAAGTGCCGTGGCCAAAGCATGACTATTTCCAGGCACAACCCGAGAGGTTACAGTGAGACGGGGTAAAACAGGGAGTACATATTGTGTACTGAGAGAAAAGCAAATACAGAGATAAACAAGAGTTCACTGGTACATGGGTAAATTACAGGATAGTTAAGAGTACATAAGCAATACAGAGTTGAAATACAACACATTAAGCAAACAACAATTGGTTTCAGAGCATAAAGCATAGCCATTTGAAACTTAAGTGCCTGGAAAGTGAAGATCAATTTACAGCACGGGGAGTGTGACAGCAGAGCAGCAGAAGCAGGGTGTATGTTCAGGGGGGTTTGAAGCAGGTACAGGAGACCTGGCTAAAAAGGAAGCAGTGATATTTGCCCCTAGGGGTTTTGTCATCCTGCTCTTTCCCTACTTCTTGCCCAATCCACCCCCCAGTTACTACATTCCTACCATCCCACTCAGGCTTGCTACAGACAGATGCCTAACTTCTTCTTCTCCCCCAAAAAGACCATTCCCCCAAAGAATAAATAGAGTACTCACCCAAAGGATTGCTTGATTCTGGATCTGTCGCAAACCGCTTGGCAACCTGGTCCACATCTGCTGCATTCCTCTTCTGCAATCCAATCAAGGGAGTGGGCTGGCTGATGGGGGGGTCTGCTAGCAGCAGGGAGCTGCAGGCCAAAGGGGTACCAGGAGATGTGCTGACTGGGAAGGCCGAGGCCACAGCAGATAGGACAGGCCAGCCAAGGAGGGAGCAGAAAGGATATGGGAGCAACCCAAAGACAGGCCCGAGCCCCCGGCTGCCAAATCGGAAGGCCGCCTAATGGAAGCATAGGCATGCTCTGAACCCACTGTGGTGAAGAAGGTGGGTGGCAGCCAGCTCTGTTTGCCCCTGGCATGGCCACCCCTGCCCCCAGACCTCTGGCCACTACTCGCCCCTCTGGCTGCGCCTCCTGGCAGAGGCCTGCTAGGCCAGCCCATATTCTGGCCAGGTTGCCCCTTACGGAGTACCTGTTCAAGCCATGCAGCACCCCCACTAGCCGCAGTCATAGCCCTGGCCCGCTGGAGGATCTCTTCCAAATTCCTGTGTGGAGACGCCATGCTAGGAAGCCTGACTAAAAACAATAGGACCACCAACCACGTTGCAACGGGAAAAAAAAAAAACACGTTGAAAAATTCAACCCCAAGTGCCCGCAGTTCAAAACTACACTACCCAGCAGCAAAAGCGGTGTGAAAAATGCCAGCTCTGCAGGGGAGCGATTGGATAAAGACCGACCGGGGCACATGGAGAAGGCCACAGGCAAGATAAACCACAGGCTGAATAGGCCACACATGTGATAAACAAACAACTTTTCAAAAGCAGGCGGGCCACGGGGAATGGAGGTCAAAGAGGCCTGGGCCAAGGCAGCTGGGCTTTTTTAACCCACCAACAACCGCCCCCTCTGGCCTCTCCTCCAATCCCCTCTGTGGACCACCCACCTCCACCAATGGCCGTGCACGGCATCCCTCCCTCTCCAGCAGCGTGTCAGCACTAAGTACCCAGGGAGGGAGGGCTTCCAACCGGGGGCACGTGGTTGGAAGGAGGCCCCGCGCCAAACTTCCCTCCCCCTTAGATGGGGGAGGTTCCTGAAAGCTTGCCGGTGTTTTCTGGGAGACAAAGAAACCAGGAATTCCATCTAATATAACCATAGGCTAAGAAGCCCAGTTGATTGTGCATCACTTTCTCGGGGACAGACAGCTAACACAAGAGCAGAGATCCTTAAACTGGAGCAGGACATGGTGATCCCCAGAATTGGGCATGGACCTTGAGAACAGACTTGGGAAGCTGGTAAAACTCAATTTTGTGTATCGAGGGCCAGAAAGTTCCAGGACTAAAAATTTTAAAATTCAGAGATATTGTACAGGCATGTCACTGTATTTCTGTGTAGAGTTTTCCTTTAAAAAACAAATTAGAATCAAACAACCAGCTACATCAGCAGTATTTAAATAGAATGTAAATAATCACTAGGGAGGGGGGTGGGATATTTGCTAAGCATGGCATGAAGGGGATAGAAGCAGAATTGAGTGGGATAGAGGGAGTAAAATAAAGGGAGCATAAGGGAGGGAGAGGCACCCCTGGGGTTTCACATCAGGATAAGGATAGAATGGCCAGCAAGGAGGGGAGAATGGACAAAGCTATCTCCACCAAACTGGTGTGGTAAGCCCTGAAGGCCCTAAAGAAAAATAAATCTCCTGGGCTGGATGGCATACATCTGAGGGTACTATGGGAGTTGGTGGATGTACTGGCCGCACCCCTGGCAGGGCTCTTCAACAGGTCGCTTGAGACAGGGGTGGTACTTAGGGAGTGGCATGAGGCGCATATGGTGCCAATCCCTAAAGGGGGGTCGAGGGAAGTACCAGGTAACTATAGACCCATCAGTTTGACCTCAGTAGTGGGAAAAGTAATGGAGAGTATACTAAAGGAATGATTGGGGGTGTTCCTGGAGGAGGAAGGAGGGCTGGACAGTAGACAACATGGGTTTGTGCCAGGTAGATCATGTCAAACCAACCTTGTGGAGTTCTACAAATGAGTAACATTGGAACTGGACAGGGGGAAGCCTGTGGATGTAATATTCTTGGACTTCAGCAAGGCATTTGACTCGGTCCCCCACAATGGGCTGGTGGAGAAACTGATGGGGTTGGGAGTGTGCCCTTTCATGGTCAGATGGATAGGAAACTCATTACCTGGATGCACACAGAGAGTGGTGATCGATGGGGAGCTCTCAAACCCTAGAGAGGTTGGTAGTGGAGTTCTGCAGGGTTTGGTCCTGGGGCCGATCCTGTTTAATGCATACACATCTGACATCAGGGTGGGTATACGGTGTGACGTGAGTCTTTTTGCTGACGATTCCAAGGTGGGAGCAGTAGTTGAGGGGGAAGAGGGGAGGTTGGCCCTGCAAGGGGACCTGGACACCCTAGAAAGTTGGTCTCCCGCAGGGAAGTTACATTTCAATACTACCAAGTGTAAGATGTTACATCTTGGGTGGGGAAGCCCCAAACACAAGTACACCCTGGGGGGGTTGCTGGAGACCTCGCCTGGGGAAAAAGACCGGGGGGTCATGGTGGATGCGTGTATGAATAACTCTGAGCAGTGATGGAGAGCAACTAGCAGAGCAAACAGGATATTGGGATACATTATAAGGGGGATCACCTCTAGGAGCAGGGAAGTGATTCTGCCACTGTACAATGGGCTGGTGAGGCCACACCTCGAGTACTGTGTACAGTACTGGAGACTGCACTTAAAGAGGGACATACAGCTCCTGGAGAGGGTACAGAGGAGGGATACCAGGATGATTCGAGGACTGGGGGAGTTGACATACAAGGACAGACTTGAGGAGCTCGCCTGTATACTTTGGAGGAGAGAAGAGACGGGGGAGGCATGATTGAGGTCTTCAAGTACCTCAAGGGAATAAATAGGGTAAACACGGAGGGGATCTTTAGACTAAAGGAGGGAGGTATCACCAGAGGGCATGGTTTGAAGTTGGAAGGAGGAAGGATCGGGGAGGAGGTTTTTCATGGAGAGGGAGCTGGATCCTTGGAATGCACTGCCTGGCAAGCTGGTCCAGATTTCCAATGTGGAGGGCTTCAAGAGAGGGTGAGACAGATACAGAAAGGGGTATCGGAACACAAGGGGGTGGGGCCTCGGTTCCCAACAGGGGATCTGAGGTTGTAGTAGACTCGATAGACCATAAGGCCTACTCTGCTGGCAATTAGTATGTTAGTATGTTAGTATAATGTGTTTTTTAAACTAGGGTCACTTTGAGAGCTGCAAGGGTTGACAGTGTCCCTTTAGGAATTTTATATTTGATAGTGATGCAGACTTTGAAATGTTACAGACTTGGACAATTTAAATACTTTGCTTAGATGGACAATTAGGACTTGTTCTTTTCTGATGAATGCCTGCCTGTATAAAAAATTGCATTACTGTTTTACAGTTATATGTGGGTCCCTGTTGGGCCAGTTATTACTACAGTACAAGGTAAATGTTCTTCAGTACTAGGAAAATGTTTTAAGGCACTGTTCTGTTTCCAGTATGGGAATGATGTGCAGCATTTAGGTAGCTAGATAGGAAGGTAGGATCCAGCTAGCAGGAATTGGTTTGCCACATATTAGATGTAGGGTGCCATCTGCTGGTCACTTGAGCACAGTGCCCCGAGGGTCCAGTGGGGTGGGCAGCCAGGGGAACTTGAACAAGTCTGTGCACCAAGCTCAGGTGATCCATTTTCTTTTGGACTATGAGTTCTTTTGCCACCTTCATAGTGAGGCAGCCATGAGCTTCTCTAGGGCCAGGCGGGAGGGGAGTGCACATACCCTTTTTACTGCAGGACTTAGAGGGGTGGCTGGTAGGTGCCCTGGGATGCTTGCCAAGGATGCTGAGCATTTTAAAGAGGGTGAGATGTTGCCCCCCTGTAGGAAGAGACTCTACAGTGGGTCTCCAAGAAACACTGTTTTCCCTTTTGAGTAGGTCTCTGAGCCTAAAGAACCCACTAAGGGGTTAATTCCTAGGAGCCTCAGGGAGCTGGGCAGCTAGTCTGTGCTGGCTTCCTGGGGGAGGGGTAGCTGCTTGTAGCTGAAGAGGTTGCAGGAAGTTGCATTTAGTTTTGCAGAGTTGAGGAGGGGATCAACAGGCATGCACTGCCTGACTCCTGTAAGCTGAACTATTCTTTTCTCTGGAGGATGGCCCAGAGCATCAACTAGTGAAGTGGTTGAGGCCAGAAGTACACTGCCCCTATGGGGGTGAAGAGCAGTTATAAGGAGGTGGGAGTGTAAGATATATATAAGAGTTGGCATATTAAGGAGGCGGGGGGGTGGAAGATCCTGAAACTCTCGCGGGGGTGGTGGGAGAGGGATGGACAGATTGATACAGTGAGGACCAGGAGGTGCCCTGGGATGAAACAGGCACAGGAGCGAGGTTTTCCTTCCCTGTGCCCATACCCAAGGCTTCTGACTTAGTTAGGCAGGAACTGGGGCCATCCTCGGACTCTCATCCCTCTCGTGTGGTGTTATGCAATGCCAGGTCTGTTAGGAATAAGACCGCACTGGTTGTAGATCTTGTAGCCTCTACGTTCCTGGCTTGCATCACCGAGACCTGGCTGGATGAAAATGCGGGTCCCATTTTGGAATCCACTGTTCCAGTCAGGTTCTCAGTAATACACCACCTGAGAGTGGACCGTAGGGGCGAGGGGGTTGCTGTTTGCTTTAGACAGGAACTGGGGATCAGGGAGGTGCCAGTTGAAACTACTAACTTCTTTGAGCGCATAGTGGGTGCGGGTGCAGGTTGCAGGATCCTTCTCATCTACCATCCACCAGGTGATGGGAGGGTTTTCCTGAAGGAGGTTGCAAACTTCATCGCCAATATGGTATTGGAAGCCCCCAGATGGTTGATTCTGGGGGACTTCAATGCCTAGGTTGATGATGAACTCACCTTTTGGACAAAACCTCCTCCAATTGATGGAATAATTGGGCCTGACATGGCGTAGTACCACCGCAACACATCGGGGTGGGGCACCCGCTGGACTTGGTGTTCCACCTGGGGATGGAAATCTCTGATATGGAGGTGGAGCCTAACAGGTGGTCTGACCATCATGCCCTGAGATTCAGTTTTGCAGCTTCTGTAAAAGGCCTGCCCCTAAGAAGCTGGTATGGTATCGTCCTTTGAGAGGAGTTACCTCAGAAGGCCTAATGACGGTACTGGACCTCTCAGGAATTCCAACAGATAGCATTGACCCAGGCCCCCTTGTGCTAGCCTATCATAGGGCTGTTGCTGTGGCCCTGGATGTCATTGCTCTGGTATGTGTTTTCCCTCTTACCCTTTGCCCGGGTGCCCATTGATATGATGGGACACTTCAGGAGTTGAAGAGGCGAGGACAAAGGTTGGAGAGATACTGGTGGAAAACTCGCCTGGAGGAGGAGGGCAGACTTAGATTGCTAGATCATTATAAGATCTACCAATCAGCAATTTCCCATAAGAAGGCAGAGTTCCTGTCCAGGGAAATTGCTGCAGCGAAAAACAGACCAGCTCAGCTCTTCCAGATCGTGGACAGATTGTGCAGTCCAGCCTGTCTACATTCTGGTTGAACACTGTCACAAAAAAATGTGAGACGTTTGCGCAGTTTTTCACTGATAAGGTGTCCTCCATCAGGGATGAGATCAGCCACTGCCTCCTCATTGGACCTTGCATTGATCAATTGGGTGGTACTAATACACAGATGACCTGGTCCACCTTCAGCCAACCAGTAGTCTTGGATATAGTGAGGATCATCCAGATTCTGCAGCCAACTTGCTGTAGTTTGGAACCGGGCCCAACCCACTTCCTTGTGGGATGTGCTGAGGTTATTAGCCCGGTCCTTGCTGAGATAGTGGGGGTTTCACTGTAGAGAAGGACCTTTCCTGATCCCTTAAAGGAGATGATAGTGTGCCCTCCTGAAAAAGCCCTCCCTTAACCCAGACTGTCCGGCTAACTACAGACCAGTCTCTAACTTACCTTTTATAGGGAAAGTTTTTGAGAAAGTAGTCACTCTGCCACTGGAGGATCATTTATCCATTCACAATATCTATGACCTTCTCCAGTCTGGCTTCAGGAAAAGGCATAGCACAGAGACCGTCCTGGTACAGGTGCTAAATGATCTTCTAATAGCGAGAGATCAGAGAGCCCATTCCATCTTGGTTCTCCTTGATCTCTCAGTGGCATTTGATGCTGTGGGACCATGGGGTGCTGCTTGAGCACCTGTGGTTTTACTGTGGACTGGGGGGGGTGGTCCTCAGCTGGTTTCAGTCTTTCCTCAAGAGCAGATCTCAGAGAGTGGTGTCAGGGATTTATTCCTCTGCCCTCTCTGGCTGACCTGTGGGGTACCGCAGGGCTCAGTGCTGTCCCCCATGTTGTTCGCAGAGTACATGCTGCGACTGGGGGACATTATAAGATGGTACGGGTTGAGTTTTCACTGCTATGCAGATGATTCTCAACTGTACATGTCTTTTGTGCCTGAACAGGAGTTAGACTCTGTCTCAATGTTTAACAACTGCCTGTCGGAGACACACGACTGGATGAGGCTTAGTTGGCTGAGGCTGAACTTGGGGGAAAGTGGAGGTATTGGTAGTGGACCCTGATCGTTGGATGACCGGGGCATGGGCAGGAAAATCCTTGGGTTTATACCTTGGAGGGGCCCCATTGAATGCCTCGGGCCAGGTGCGTAACATGGGCATGATATTTGATGAAGACCTGACCCTGAAGGCTCAGGTCTCAGACGTGGTCAAATCTTCCTTTTACCATCTGAAGACTATAGCCCGGGTGAAGCACCTGGTTCCAGCTGAAGATCTTCCCACCTTGGTCCACGCCTGTGTCACCGCTTGTTTTGATTACTACAACACCTTCTACCTAGGGCTACTGGGGGTGGATATCCACCATTTGCAACTAGTGCAGAATGCGACGGCCAGGTTGTTAACTGGAACCCCTAGATCCAGTCACATAACACCTGTGCTGCATGAACTGCACTGGCTGCTGATACAGTGATGGATCACCTCCAAGGTCACATTGCTGACCTATAAAGCCCTACATGACCAGGGACCCCTTTATCTGAAAGAACTCCTGTCTCCTTATTGCCCCACCCACTCAGGCTGATCCTCCAGTGAGGGATTGCTAAAGGTTCCCAGGGTATGCCTAAAAATATTGGGAGGAAGATCGTTTGCCTTTATGGCTCCTTCCCTGTGGAATTCTCTACCTCATCGGATACGAGATAGCCTGACCGTGGAGGGCTTTAAAAGATCTTTAAAGGCATATTTGTTTCAACAGGTCTTTGAAGGGTCCTGATAAAATTGCTGTGGAAACACTGTATGAATATTTATAATTTTAATGTATTATGGAGATAGTATCTGTTTTTATTGATGTTGTTAAGGCGCCCTAAGCTCTGGAAGGGCACCTAATACAAATAAAGTTTTACTTACTTACTTACTAAGAGCCTGCCAGTGGTAGGAATGGGACTTTGATTCAGCACCATAACAGAACTGTGCAAAAGATTCTAAGCACCACTCGGTGCTAAGCCTCCTGGACGGAAAATCTTATCAGCTCTGCAGACTTGGTAATTTTTTTTTTATTTAGTTGTGTTTAACCAGGATTAGCACACTAAGCTGAAAGCTTTTTTACAGGCGCGACCTGGGAGCACAGGGAAGTTAAGTGACTTCCTCAGGGTCACACAGTATGTAAGTGGAAGCTGTGGGATTCAAACCTAGGTCTGGTCTGCTGGATGTCGCCAGATTTGCAGCTCAGAGCCTTAAACCACTGCGCTATACTGCCTCCCCAACTTTGACTTTGAAACCATCACACACAGAGGTCAGTATTTGGGTGAGGGAAGGGAGCTGGATCTGTGTGGCACCACAGACTCCTCAGAGACGCCAGCCCCTCTTTAGCCCACTAAATTGTAACCCTGTGGGGCAGAAGATGTAATTGGGCATGTGGACCCATTGGTCATGGGAGTCAGTTTCTTGGCCAGTGGGTGGAAGGTACTGTCTTGTGGCACCGTGGATCCTCTGGGGATGGCTGACTGCCCTAGCCATATAAAAGTAAAATGTTCAGTGGATCTGATGGGAGCTGAGCCTTAGTGTGTCAAGTCTGCATTGATGGGCTGTAATGGTACAGACTGGTCCTGCTGGGAAGCTGCAGTTTGGAGCAGTAAATGGACAACTGATGTCCAGCCACCAGTGACAGTGTTTCTTCACGAAGCTGAATAGTGAGCTGCCAATGGCTTCTGTGCAATTTCAAATGGTCAACAGCCAGTGAAGGGGGCTGACAAATTCCCTTTGTGAATTTACAATGGGTTCTGGAATGGAGGACCCCACCAGTGAAGCCTAGAGAGAGAGAGTCTTGAGAGACTGAGAATATTGCTGCAGGGGCTGGGGTCAGGAAAAATGTTCTGCTGCAGTCCAGAGTTGTATTACTTGTGGTCATGGAATTGGGAACAGTGGATCCTGCCTCTGGAGTTCGACTAGAGAGATAGCGATTAAAGCATCTATTGCAAAATAGGTGAAATGCCTGTGACCAGAAGTGTTTACATAATGCTGCCTGCTTTGGGGTAATTGCAATGAATGCCCAGTGTAAATAATGATCTGTGTTCTGTAAATATGAACTTTGGGACTTTTGAACTGTTCCTGCCAGGACCTGTCAGCCCAGAGACTTACTTTTCCCCAGTGAGGCCATTGTGCAATGCCTACCTCAAACTGTCCATTGACAAATCAAGTTAATTAAATGTGCTGTTGTTGTTAATCCTGGGTTGGACTGTTTAATGCCTCCAATGTTCAAGTGTTGTCTGCTAACCAAGTTTGCCTCCTAGCCCAGCACACCGAGGGAGAAGACCTGCACCCCAGACCCATGCAACAAAACATAAGTCAGCAGATTTGTTTCTGTGTGGTCCCCCCTCCCGACAGATGTTCCATCAGCACACCCCTAGACATCGGGAAGGAGGGCTACATCCAGAAAGTGAAAGAGCTTCACTAGCTGAAGTTTGGGTCTGTCCCCAGCCTGGGGGGGCGGGGGGTGAGTGTCGTGTGGGCTCACTCAACCTCCAGCTGTGGTCTTCAGTTATAGTTCAAGAGTATTGGCAATTCTCATTGTAGGAAGGCAGCAGGGTCTGACTGCTTAACACCCTCAGGTAAGACCAGGATTCTCAGATTATTCCTGCGGCTCCTATTTTCAGAGTCCTCCTCAACCCTGCTCGACAAGAACCCCACTAGTGTCTCCAGCTCTTGGAATCTCGTTTCATGACAAGAATCCTTGTCATCGGTGTATGTCAGAAAAGTGTCAGTATCTTTTTGTCTATGTTTCAGCGATTTAATCTTGTCTTGCAGATCTAACACTGACTGTTTGAAGGTTGATGTCTTCATCAAAACCTATTGCAACATTGTCTTTAGCACTGACCCATCGCTCACAGACATGGGAGCCTCTAGTGCCTCCACGGTGGCTATCTTGCCACTGAGAGGCACTTCAGTGACTTTGCTCTATGATAACTCGGCCACCACAGATCAGAGGTGAGTTACAAAAATGAATTTCATTAGAGCCTGTGATCCTCTAAAATACCAGCTGGAGGAAAATTTTAACTGAAAGTCCAATTTTGGATGTTAAGGGATTTTTAAAGCCAGTGGTCAGAGCTCTGACTCAAGCATCCATGCTTTTGCATGGCCTGTGCATGCACCCAAGCAGCTGGGTTTAAAATGGGCTGTGCTGTGCTGGGAGCTGACCCTAAATAAACCACATATTCTTTGAAATCACTTGTCTTAGTACTATTTGTTTAAAGTATAAGTGCATGCTTTGTAGAGACTGTCACTGAGTGTGTTGGTTAGCAGATGGGCTGATCTAGTGTGAAGGTGGATGTGTAGGTACTGCATCCCAGGGGGTTGTACTATTCGTACATCAGGCCCACTTTGACCATTCTCTGGATTTAGGCTCTGCACTATTTTCTGTCTTTAACATTGGATACAAATCATGCAATATGGAGGTAAAAGGTTAGGAAGTATACCATAGTGATTAAGTACACTAACCTGCAAACCAGGAGAACTGGGTTTGAATCCCACACCACCACTTGCATACTATGTGACCATGAACAAGTCACTTAACTTCCCTATGTTACCAGGACACACCTGGAAACAAGCCTCAGTTTAGTGTGTCTTTCTTGGCCAAAAAACGCATTACAGAAAAACTGTCTAAATCCACGGCCCCCTGCCCCCGAAAGGCTCACACTCCGATTCAGCTTTTTATTTTGAAAAGCATGTTTTTCTTGCGTTGTCACTTACTTTGTTTTTATTCCGAAAAGTCCGTGAGCCAGGAATATGGTGAATGCTGGGGGCTGCATTTACTGTAAAGGTGCAGCACCGCACCGCTCGCTTCAATACATTCTGAGCAGTGTGGCACCACACCTTTACAGTAAATGGAGCCCCCCCAGTGTCCACCATATTCCCAGTTCATGCACTTTTTGGAATAAAAATAAAATAAGTGGCAGCGCTAGAAAAACACACTTTTCAAAATATAAAGCTGAATCCGGGGATAGTTTTGGGGTAAATATGATTGGAGCAATTTAAAGGCCAAGAACCCTCAACCTTGTTGAGCCCACAAGGCAGAGGTAGTCACCACAACATCCATGGCAATCCGATGGTATGGTAAGGCTGCAGTGCCATCAGGCCCTTAAGATATCTCATGTGCCCCCTTACACGTGTGAAAAATGGGCCCTCTGGCCACATAATCTCTAATACACATTTTTGTTGTTGGTATTATAGTGCTTGTTTATCTAACATTATGGGCCTTGCTTGGCATTGTGTCCTCAGGAAGCAGGTGCAAGTTGTCAGTAAATGGTTGCCTGTTCAATTACACAAATTGAGTCACAGATATATTTTATACATTTAAAAAAGTTACAAAATGTAGATGCCTATTTATAAAACATAAGCAGGGCAAGTGTTATGTATTAAGAAGAGTGATAGTTCATTCTCACTAAACAATTATTTTTTTTGAATTGGTAGCTTTTATCAAAGACGTCAGAGCTGCCCCATCCTAATAGCACCCACCCAATTACATCTGAGGCCATCTCCAGCATGTAACCCCATTTCCCCATGATTTAATCCAGGTAGTAGGACTTTGGGTGGTGGGGAAGTGCCCTCAGGAACAGTATCCACAGGGAAGCTGATCAGCCATGTGGATGCCCAAATGTTCTTCTTGCCATCCTGCACACTTCAGAGAGTTTCTGTTTTTTGTCCTTCCCCCAACCCCAGTAATGGGCACATTTTGTGCCACCCACTGTACCACTGGCCACATTCCCTGCTGCATGAATGCAGTACCATAGGAAGGGTGGCGTAGGAGGGGCAGCCGTCCCAGGCGCAAGCCTCTCATGGGTGCACACAAAGTCCCTCCTGCTGATTAATTCTGCTGCCCGTGGCTGCAATATACAGTCGGTCCTGCTGATTCCCACTATTATTCTCTGGCACGGCATTTCCCTTACTCACTCAGCTCCACCTTCCCCTGTCTGCTTAGGTTAACTTGATCCCAGCACCCGGCAGGTCAGCTGATGACGAGATGTACTACTAGTTTTCTGCATATTGCGGAACGCATTCACCATTGGTCAGTTTAAAAAATGCAGTTCTCACTTCTGTCTGTGATCTCACACACTGGCTGCAGAAGAAGACAGAAGAGGGAAAGCACAGACTGCTGCACAAAACAAAAAAAAAAGTGTGCTGCTGCTGGCTGCTATAACTGCTTGTCCACTGTCCACAGCAACAACTTGTCCTCTTTAGGTAGGTAGCTGCATTTGATTTAAGGTCACTACGCTCGCTGCTGGTGGTTGGATTGGTGGTCACTTCTAGTACAGTCTGTGCTAACTAGTGTTGCCAGCTTGCCAGTCGCTCACTAGTCTCTGCTGCTGCTCTCCTGGACTCCTCCTGGGCTCTCCTCAATCTGCCTTTGTCTACTGAGACCCAGAGTTTGCTGCCTTGCCTCAGCCTTTGCCTTGTTCTGCTGCTTGCAGCAAGTTGCTCTTGCCGCCTCTCATTCTAGTAAGTTTTTTGTCTATAATTTAAAAATCTATTAAATCCTGCAATGTGAGTCTGTGACTGACGTTACGGGGGGTGACGGTGGTCAGTCTGGTCAGTATGAGTTTTTTTATGTCTCCAGGCCCTGGCTCAGCACTCCTGGTACACACCATAGGTCCCAACTCAGACACTTTTGTTCCTCTGCTCTGTGTTTTCTGATGCTTATGGGTGTCTTTATTGAGTTTGACTAACTCTCAGACTACTGAACCACAAGATTAAGACATCCCATCCCAATCCTACATTTGAACTGCCACTGTTGGGAATTGGGATGGATTATTCTTTTATCAGATAAACTTGGTTTTATTTTAAGGAAATCTATGGGGTGGGGGGCCAAAACGGACCAACTCCGAGTTGGCCAGAAGGAACCTCTCTCTGACCTGCTGTCTGTGGGCCTGACTCTTGCTTCCATTACCAGTCAGAATTAAAGTTTGATTATTAGTTTTCTTTCATTTACACTAGTGCGTAATGATGATTTACAATTGCAGTCCTGCAGATGAGCAGACTCTTTGAGCAGTATAGTGGAGAGACTACACAATAGGTCCAGACACAGGCAATTAATTTTGTTCCTCTGCTCTGTTTTCTGATGTTAATGGATGTCAGTACCTATTTCTTGCATGCACCAAAAGTTTATTTTCTGTACAGGATGGGCAGGGCGCAAAATGTGTGGCTAGCCCCAGGCACGAAAATGACTTGCTACAGCACTGCATGAATGTGCCATGCTGCACCACCAGCTGTGATCCTGCAGGTGGCAGCATTGCAGCAGGTCAAGGCACCCACCCTCCCTGGAGCAGAGAGTGCCCAATGGGATGCTTGATCCACCTCCCCCACATCATTGCCACCACAAATGGCAGTGCTACTGCTGTGCCAATGGGCCTGCAAACATGACTATTTTATTTTATTCATCAGTCAACAGAACTCTGTATTGACAACTGCATCTTCAGTCATAGCTGCTTTTTATGTTTGCTTGCACGCATGTGCAAGAAACATAGTGCCATCATCAGAGATTTCGGAGGTGTGTCACCTCCTCCTCCTCCAATTCAGTCAGTGTGTTGGCAGGCGCGGCCCCTGTAAGCCAATGCATGCTGGAGCTGTCTATGACAAGCTCCAAAATGCAGTGGTATACAGTTCAAAGGGGGAGCTACGCTTGAGTGAGCAGCGATAAGATATCACCTGCTCACGCACAGCTCCCCACACACACACACACGTCCATGCAGGCGTGCGCGCCTCACCGCACGCACGCATGCATCACTGGAATAGCCACGGGTGCCCAACTCACGGCTGTGCCATGCCCCCGCCCCCCAAAGCCTTTCCAAATGCCACGCCAGTGCCCACCCCAGCATGGTAACTAATGATATAGCCGACGGGGTGCCCAACCCCGCCGGCTCCACTGTCCTAACCCCCGAGTAAGTGCATGCTGGGAGCCCACCCCAGCATGGCAATCGATCCTAGGCCAACGGGGTGCCTAATCCCATCGGCTGAACGCCCCAATCGTCTTTGTGCCACGCTGGGAGCCTACCCCAGCGTGGCAAATGTCCCACATCGCCCTTTTGGGGTTTTACCTGTAAAGAAAAACGGTCCCACGTAGTCTCCTGGCCCCTCCCACAACCCGCACCACCCACCCACCCACTGCGCATTCTGCTCTCACAACCCCCTCACTCTATACTTACTTCTCCGACTCGGCACGACGTATCTTTCGTGGACTGGGAACATCGCCTGCACTTTCAAAGCCGACCGTGAACTGAGGAAATGCCGTAAGCTGTATAATGGGCTAGATAGGGGTTTTCAACTTTGTTGCATATCTCAGGCATTTTGGATTTTTGCACAAATTTCAACATGGGTTTTTTGGCCCTTCTCATGAATGATTTCACTGTCATGGCGTTATTCGGGCCCGTTAAGGGATTTCGCAGTCACTGCGCGAAATCACCCTTGGGCCTGAATAACACCATGACAGTGACATCATTCATGAGAAGGGGTCCCAAAAACCCCATTTTGAAAATTTGGTGCCAAAATTCCAAAACAATTACTGTTTTACAAGCGTGCGTTGCGCAGTTCCTACGCAGGCTCATAAGTTCGCGAATTTTCAATATTTTCACTCCAGATTTTCAATGTTGCCATTTTACCACACCTTCTTATGAGTAGTACAGCTGTCATTTTTCACATCTCACTCAAAATGTGTTTCTGCCCATGTAGCGCACAATGGCGCAGTCAGTGTGCGAAATCAATGTACGGGACAAATTAAGAAAATCACAGTGACACTGCTCACGAGCAGAGGTCTTAAAATGGCTATGTTGAAAATTTGGTGAAAAAATTCATCAAAATGACTGTTTTACGAGCGTGCGTTGCGCAGTTCCTATACACGCTCATAAGGTCGCGAATTTTCAATATTTTCACTCCAGATTTTCAGCATTGCCATTTCACCACACCTTCTTATGAGCAGTACAGCTGCCATTTTTCACATCTCACCCAAAACATGTTTCCGCCCATGTAGCGCACAGTGGCGCCGTCGGTTTGTGAGATCAATGTACGGGACAAATTAAGAAAATCACAGTGACAGTGTTCATGAGGTGAGGTGTTAAAATGGCTATGTTGAAAATTTGGTGCAAAAATTCCAAAAAATGACTGTTTTACGAGCGTGCGTTGTACAGTTCCTATACACACTCGTAAGTTCGCGAATTTTCAATATTTTCACTCCAGATTTCCAACATTGCCATTTTGCCACACCTTCTTATGAGTAATACAGCTGTCATTTTTCACATCTCACCCAAACGTTTCGCCATGTAGCGCATACAATGGCGCGTTGGAAGTGAAATCAATGTACGGGATAAATTAAGAAAATCACAGTGATACTGTTCATGAGCAAACATCTTAAAATGGCTATGTTGAAAATTTGGTGAATAAATTCCAAAAAATGACTTTTACGAGCGTGCGTTGTACAGTTCCTACGCATGCTCATAAGTTCACGAATTTTCAACATTTTCACTCCAGATTTTCAACATTGCCATTTTACCACACCTTCTTATGAGTAGTATAGCTGTCATTTTTCACATCTCACCCAAAACGTGTTTCCACTCCATGTAGCATAAATGGTGCAGTCGGTGTGCGAAATCAATGTATGGGACAAATTAAGAAAATCACAGTGACACTGTTCATGAGCAGAGGTCTTAAAATGGCTATGTTGAAAATTTGGTGACAAAAGTCCATAAAATGACTGTGTTACGAGTGTGCATTGCGCAGTTTCCACGCACCCTTGTTAGTTCATGACTTTGTAATATTTTCAGTCCAGATTTTCACCAGTGACATTTTTCCACACTTCCTTAAGAACAGTACAGCTGTCATTTTTCACAACATGGCTGAAGTGTGTTTTCACACTTTCAGCGCAGAGATGCGTGGTCGCTGTGGGAAATCATTGTTCGGGACAGATAAAGAAAATCACAGTGACACTGTTCATGATCGGAGGCACCAAAATGCCTGGGTTGACAATCTGCTGTAAAAAATCCCCAACCTAATTATATTACGAGTGTCCATTGCACAGTTTCTATGTACACTCGTGACTTCACCATTTTTTAAATATTTTTACTACAGATTTGCAACATTGCCATTTTTTACACCTCCCCATGAACAGTACAGCTGTCATTTTTTACATCCTGTTCGGAATGTTTTTGTATCTGTGGTGCTAAATGCCGTAATCACTGTGCATAAGCAGCTTTCCGCTAACAAACTGATTTTCCCCCTGTTCATGAGGTGGGGTCACAAAACAAACATATTGAAAATTTGGAGTGAAAATACCAACGAATGCCTGAGGTATTAGGGTTTCCAACTATAACGCCCAACCCTGTAGAGAATGACAGGCATCAGGGTGTGACTTGGGATTCTTGCCTGTGATGCTCATACCATTCCACACCCTGCAGTCAGTGAGAGGCACCAGGTATGCCTGGACTCTTCGCCCAAACTTCACCCCATTCTCCTATATCGCACTCCATCTCACCATATTTCCTAATGAAATGGTGTGTATAAGGCCAAAGACCCAAGGAACACCGTGACACTTGTCAGTGTCTGCAGGGTGGGGTGTGGTGAAATGGCATGGCTGCTATGCCTGACGACCCAAACGCACACCCCAATGCCTGTCACTCTCTGCAGGGTGGTGGTGGGGGTGGCTTCAGTTCAATACTTCACTGCCATTCCTATTATGCAGCTCTGTAACTTCTACACTACCACTGCCAATGCCAGCAAGCAAACATCCAGCATTGACAAATGCTTGTTCTAATCACTCAGCAAAGAGTGAGACTGCTGTTTCTTAGCAGAAAAGCAACAGATGCACAGGCAACAAGATATAATACAGGATGTGAAATCTTGGGACAGAAAATAGGATGTGAAATCTATCAGAGTTCCAGAACCCATTTAGCTGAAGGGAATATTCTGACAAACAGCTTGAAAGACTCTTCCATAACTTCCACAATCTCTACAACAGCAAGTATATACAGGAAAAATACAAGGATATTACTTACTGTACCAGAAAGACAAAGTCAAAGGATATGTAAGTGGATAGTATTAGCTAAGAATGTAAAGCAGCTCAAAAACCAAATCTGCATTTTACCATGTACTTCCAGAAACATAATGTTTCCATTATTGCAATTCACCGGAGAATAGTGTGTGTTATATATATATATATATATATATACTGTGTATATATATATATATATATGTATGTAACCACCCTGCACTACTTTACACAGTTAGCTACCCCTGGTACCCTTGACTTGACACAAACCACTTCGGAAAATGGTACCATCCCTTGCTTTGGGAATGTATACCAGGCTCATTACTTCTAGAGGTCAGAAAAAGGGGTGGGGGTGTTCAAAAGTAATACAATTTTGACCAAAACCCAGGTCCTGAGGAGAGAACTTTTTGCTAGGGCTATGCTAGATCTATACTTCTGAAGGGGTACCCAGTAATTCCACACAGGAAGCAGAAATGTAAATATCCAAACCAGAGTTGGGGTTCTAGAGTGTGACTTTATTCCAAAAGATGTTCTCTAAAGTAAGGGTGGACCCCCAAGGTTTACACATCATGGCACAAGGCATTTGCAGAACAACAAAATGACTGTATCTCACAGAAACTCTATGTAATCACATATTTCATAGGACACTGAATTCTCTTTAGTAGCAATGGTCGCAACTGAACATACATTTCTTCTAGAGGCACTGGCCACAACTATGCACACACATTTCCCATATGGCATAGGACTTTAACTTCTTCAAGTGGCAACTGGCCACAACTGAACCACTTCTTCTAGTGGCACTGGCCACAACAGAGCACACAGGGGCTCATTACTAACACAATCCACACCAAGGGGTAAACTTCTCATCAGACATTGGCCACCATGTCTTGAATAACTAGACACCCTTACGGAACCTGTAGTGCTGAACTGGTTACTCCAGATGAGAGGCTGCTCACCCTTCGCTTCCATGTCCATACTCAGCCATTCTGTCAGAGTAACATCTTAAAACTTCTTGAGAAACACTTAGGAAAATGCATCTCTGAATGAACTTTCGGATCCAGCATTAGGAAACACTACTTTGGGAGTGTAGGAAATTAAAGTCCTGAACAATGTGCATTAGTCTCCCTCTGGACCCCCCAATTGTCAGCCAACTTTAAACTGAGAAAAGTCTCAAACTTAGAACAGAACTGGTGTACCTTTCCCTCTGTCAGAGAAACACCAAAGCACAGGTACTTTCTTCAGGAAGCACAGAGTCAAATCTACTCCCAGTTAGAACAGTACGAGCAGCTTCAAATTGTCCTGGATCAAATAGGGGATTGCCCCAAAGATCCATTTCCTAGCAGTCCTTTTCGTCCCTCTGGGGATGAAAATCAGGAGATCCTGCTGTAGACAATGGTTTTCACCATTAGTAGGCTGATGACTTTCAGGACTAGGGTGAGAAAACAGGCTCTCATCTCAGAGCCCACACTACAGCTGTCACTCCTCACACTTAAACTGCTGACACAGCACTCCCTCTGCTGACAACTGCTGCTGACAGACTGACTGACTAGCAACTACTGACCCAAGATTCTAAAACTCCCACTCACAGCCAGCTGCTGTGGCTTATGCTGCTGCGAGAGTTCCAAATGACCTCATCTCTCTCATCTCAGCTGAGACCAAGTAAACAAAAGAGTGAGTAGGTGAAAACCCCATTTAACCAGTTATTCACCTGCTGCCTTCCCTACCTAGCACTGACACTGATGGGATTCTAATAACCCCAGGAGACTGGGTGGTTACACTCACCCCTGGCCTGGCAAATGACTGTCCACAGTCATTTCTCCACTTGGTACCAGGCCATTCTACCCTCTGCATTACCTATGGGGAGGAGTGCTCAGTCTCTCCCCTACCATGTGCCAGGCACAGGCAGGCAACACTTAAGGCACAGAGGCCAGCTGATGAAACTTCAGCCCCTATCCTACGATCTATCTATGGATACTCAGTGGCTCCAAGAAAATTGCTTGAAGCATGCTCTAATAGACTAGAACTGAGAGCCCCTACTGCAGATCAGGACCCCAGCCTGTCTATCCCCCTAACCCTCTAAGGAAAATCTATCTGACTAGGCTGCTCACTGGGGAACCTACACCCCAGGGTGCCTGTGAACAAAAAACAAGGAGACATACTTTACATTTCCCAAAATTTCCCCACAATCTCACACCTGTGAAGAAAAACATGTTAACACCCTGTTAACCACAGTAGCTCATGTATTCAGTGACCACGCACTGAGCGCTTTCTCAAAAGGGCGACTCAATCACGGCACTTTACACAGGGCTACTGGCAGGAGGTGACAGGATAGGGGGTTTGGCGATTATAGCAACAGGATGTTGCTATGTATACACGTGTGTGGGGGGGTGAGGAGGGACCATGCCATCCGATGGGCAGAAGGGAAGGGAGGGTTTGTGGGGCATAGTGCAGCAGTCAGCTGCCAAGCTGACCATGTGGTGTGGTGGGTGGTTGGCAGGCTGGGGTTGGAAGGATGCCAGGTTCGGTTGTGGGTGGGCACATTTTCTATGCCAGGTTGCTTTTTTTTTGTTTTTATAGCTTTCCACCCCCGACATGCACCCCCCCCGGAGTTGAGAATCCTTTAGTAGAAGGGTGTGGGGGATGAAGCCCCCTGCATAAAACAAGAAAATCCAAGTGTCCTGCACTGTCTTGCTGTGCGCCGTGAGTCTACATTGCCAAAATTCATTTTCGGGTGATGTAGACTCATCCAAATGGCGATCGCTATTACGCAGTCACCATTATCACATGGAACTGTTAACCACAGTCAATCCTAAAAACTCTAAGAAAAGGGGATCTCGGATGAGCTCCCGCATCATCCTCTTCTCTT
This sequence comes from Neoceratodus forsteri, assembly GCA_016271365.2. Taxonomy (NCBI): domain Eukaryota; kingdom Metazoa; phylum Chordata; order Ceratodontiformes; family Ceratodontidae; genus Neoceratodus; species Neoceratodus forsteri. The sequence goes on from CM028130.1 coordinate 871,636,470, forward strand.
TTCTTCTTTTCTTCTTCAGAAACACCTGCAAGAGAAGAAAAACACAAAAACACATTCTGCATTCCACACAGTGCCTAAACCTCCACCTAGATTCATAGATTTATAGATAGTACAAGTTTGAGGGCAAGCCCATTATGAACTCACCACCATTATATCCTAATGGTGGAATCTAAATTTTTTATTCCCCATGTGTAGATCAAGTCAATATTTAAATTGTTTTATATTTTTACTATTCAAAACAGAAACAGGTAAGGAATTCCATAACGGAGGTGTTCTTTGAGTGATGACATTGTTTCTTCTTACTGTCTTATTTGTTTCTACCTGTAGTTTTAGTTTGTGTGATCTGGTACTATCTAAGGAGGCCTGTCTAACAAGGCAGTTTGCTGCAAACAAAGATGGATTTTGAAATGCTTTATATATCAGACATAATTCACCCCGAAGAGCTCTATATTCCAAGGAGAATAGTCCCAGTATTTTTAGTCTGTCCTCATACGCATACCCAGTTGAATGTAAGTTTTTTACTCTTTTAGTGAGTCTTCTTTGGACTGATTCAACAGTTACTTTATCCCCAAGGGTAGTAGGAGAGCAAAAGGGAGCACTGTAGTCTATATGGGGTCTAACCAAGCTAGTATTTAATGGGAGGATGACCTCAGGTTCCCAACTTTTAATATGCTTAAACATGCGTTTTGTAATGCCATGACATTTTTTAATGTGGTTTTATTAGTATGGGTAGTGAATTTAAGGTTGGTAGAGATAGTAATTCCAAGATCTTTTTCATTCGTAACTACCTGAAGCCTAACATTATTGATGATATAGTTTGCTTGTATATTATTTTTACCCAGATGCATTACCTTGCACTTGGCTGTACTGAATATCAATTTATTGGCTTGTGCCCATATGGCCAAATTATCCAAGTTTGCCTGCAAGGAAACAGTTGATGTATTGGTATTTATTATGCAACCCAGTTTACTGTCATCCACATATTCCTGAATCCAGACTCCATTATATGTCTGCATACCAGCGATAAGAATATTGAACAATATGGAACCTAAAACAGAGCCTTGCAGTACCCCACTTGTTACGTTGCCCCAATAAATGTCCTTTTATAATCACTCTCTGCTGTCTGTCCTCCAACTGTGATTTAATCTATTTGATGATATTTGGATGTAATTTGATTTTAACTAACTGCTCAATTAAGACTTTATGGGAGACAGAGTCAAAGGCCTTTTCATAGTCAAGAAATATAATGTCAACAGAAAATCCCATGTCTAGGGCCTTGCTGACAGGTTCAAAAAAACTAAATAGATTACTTTGACAGGATCTACCCTGCGTGAACCCATGTTGTGATATGTCACAATTACCAGTAAGTTTTAAGTGTGTAATGATTTGTTGCTGTAATAACCTCTCCATTAACTTGCCTAGGAAAGAAGTAAGGCTTATTGGCCTGTAATTGACAACACTCTCTTGGGCGCCATTTTTGTGTATTGGGGTAATATTAGCGTACTTCCACTCTAGTATTGCAGACCCCTCTGAGATGGATGTGTTAAAAAGTAGTGTTGGTATACCAACTAGTTCTTGTGAGAGATTTTTAATAAAGATCGGTGGGATTCCATCTGGTCCCACTGAGGTACTAGGTTTCATGCTGTGAATGGCTGACAGAACTTCCTCCTTAGTAAATAATAATAGGGTTTGGGGTTTTCCATAGTATTAAGACATTGTTTCTCATTTGGTTTGAAGATACTAACAAAATAGTTGTTAAACTCTGCAGCCATTTTTTCCTCGTCCGAGATCAAAATCTGATCTTTAAAGAGAGAACCGACACCTTGATTATTGACTTTGATTGATCCAATATAATTATAGAATTTTTTCTTATTATCATTAGTAGCGTTAGCTAGATTATACTCTAGACTATGTTTGGCCCGTCTAATTAGTTCTTTCATCTTATTAGCCAGCTCTCACTGGATGGTTTCTTTTTATATTTCTTAAAGAATTTTTTCTTTCTATTAATAGCTCTTTTTATTTTTGTGTTCCACGATAAAGGAAACTTGTTGTTTGTTGTTATTGTATTTTGTTCATTCTGGTACCCAGGAATTTATGCAAAAGTCTAATTTACTCCTAATAACTTGCCACATAGTGTTAGCATCAAGATGGCATAGGTTTCTTTCCCAGTTCCAACTTTTAAGAACGTTTTTTATTTTAGTATAATCTGCTTTGTTGAAAATTTTAATGTTAGTGTTCCCATTTCAAATGGTTTTAAAACATTTGAAGTTCCATGATACAACATTATGGTCACTATCGCCAAGAGGATCATGCACTTTTGGACTTGAATCAAAGTTTTCAATATTAGAGAATATCAGATCAAGTATATTATCTTTCCTAGTTGGCTCAGTTACCAGTTGTTCAAGGTCTTGTTGTATAGCAATTTGAACCAGTCTATTCTCTAAATTACCATACCTAATTAAGGATGACTAGCTTATGTTAGGGAGGTTAAAGTCACCCATAAGTATATAATCCTCGTAGGTTGTCATTTCCTCCATGGCTTTAAAAAAGGCATTATTTCCTACGGAGTCCAGGTTAGGGGCACGGTATCCTAGGCCTATGGTCAAGGCCCTACCTGGGCAGCTGATTTTAATCCACATTATTTCACTTTCAGGATATATATCAATCATATCACAACATTAAATTTGTTAGTTACGTATAAAGCAATTCCCCCGCCTTTTTTGCTTAGGCAGTTTTTAGAGAAACTTAAGTAACCAGGAATATCTGTTCCCTAGTCACTATCTGTGAACCAGGTCTCGGTCACCCCACAAATATCTACATCCTCCTGTTTAAGGATATACTATAATTCACCCAATTTGTTTGTTAGGCTTCTGGTATTGATCAACATAATTGTAATCACTGGGGTTGACAAGTTTGTACTGCTAGTAATGGTCTTGTAATTTCAGGAGCAGGGATAACAGTGCTAGTCACTGCCGGCTCAATTATATCGACTGAGCTTTTAGTAGTGACAGAAACTGTTGACTGTAATACTTAACCCCACCCCCTAGTGTTTAGTTTAAATGTTTATGGATATAGGTATTTATATGCTGCCCCAGTAAAGATGTGCCCCTCTTTGTGGGGTGTAAAGCATCTCAACATATTATATCAGTCCTATTATAGAACTCCTCCCAGTGGGTAATTCACCCTATATTTTGTTTCAGGCTCCATCACCTCAGCCAGTTATTTACATTTTTTATTCTATCATTACAATATTCATCTGCTTTGATGGTAGGAAGTATCTCAGAAAGGGCAATGTCACAGTTGAGTTCCATTAGGGTGTTTGTCAGACCCACAAACTCTTCCTTAGTGTTCTGTGCACTTTGATGGAAAATGTTATCTGTTCCAACATAAACAACAACCAGTAGCCTTTTCCTTCCATTTTGTAATATTTGTTTTGACATTCTCATGATATCCTTAATTGTATCCCCTCTAAAACATGACATAGTCCTATTCACCTTGTCACCGTCACAAATAGCTCGATCAAGGTGTTTAATTATCGAGTCCCCCAACACAAATATTTGTTTTTGATCCTGTGTGGTGTTTACACCAAGTTCCATAGGCGTAATGGAATCCATCTCTGTGTGTAGGGTGTTGTTCTGACTTTTGGTAGCTTCCACAATAGCCAAGCTGATACAGAGGTCTACTGGTATAACCTCGATGGGGGGGTGAAGTGGGGTATATTTTCTACTATTGGTTTACTTAATAAATCAAAATGATTTAGCATCTGAATTTGAAAGCATTCCACCTTTCCGCCCTTCTTTGAGACCTTGGTGCTTTGAATTTGGTACCATTTTTCCTCAGCCGGATCAGATTCAGCCTCTTCTCTTGTCCTTTTCCTATTAGGAATAGTATCTGTATTGTTTACAGACAATGGGGGAGGTAATAACATTTGGGGGGTGGAGTGTGCCTGTTTATCTTGTGTAACTGAGTTTAACCTTGGTATGCTAGCTGTTTTTATGGAGGTCATTATGTCTTTATTCAATTTTGCCTGTTTACCTTTGTTGATGCTTTTTGTTGTTTATTTTTACTAATAGTGAGGTCACTATTTTTTAATCTTTTTGCCATCTCACTCTGACTGTTTTCCAGAGTGACTAGCCTAGTATTAAAGTGGCTGATTTCTAATAGCATTTCCTCATTTTGTGAACATTTGGAGCATTTGTATATATTGTCAGTAGGAGTCATAGTACTTAAACAAAACATATGAAACACTAGAGAACCCCGAAAATATTTTTCTATAAAAGTACAAAAATTAAAAACTGGAAAGAAGACATTTATATAGCACATTTGGGGATGGAAGGCCCTAAATTGCCCCCCCCCCCAATGATGGGCAACTGGCCTGCCACTGCTCTCTTCCCTCTAGGCATGCTAGGCATATTCACAGGGACTGGCACCATTAAGGGTGGTACAGCTCAGGGTGTGAGGCAAGGACTATGACCCCATCTGGGTGTTCAAAGTTGATGTTGTGGAATGTCTCATTCCCTGCCCCATCCATGATTTGCACAGTGTCCATAAACAGAGTCCTGCCCATTCTCCAGAATTTAAGTCGATCGCTTATGACTTTGTCCCTGACACATTCTGCCACACCAGAGTACACATTCTTGCTTGCCTCTTCCAACAACCTGCATTGCCTCTTCTGTTCAATTTCCTCCCAGACTCAGCAAGGAAAGGTAGGAAAGGACTTCCCATAGATGGCGTCAGCCCTCCTACGTACCAGTCTCTCCTCCTTGCTACCCTTCACAAGTCTGCAACCCATGGCCCGGCTTGGCGGTGGCCAGTCCTGGTTGAGCCAGTGTCGCATACTTAAAGAATGAAAGAACTTGTCTCCAACCATCTCTGTGGGCAGGGTACTGGAGCCTTCCTCTTCTCTCTCTCTGGCTCCTCTGAGGCAAGAGCTTGAGGTGACTCACTGGAGCTCTCAACATGAATATACATTTCTTCATCCTCCTCTTCCTCACTCATGATCTGAGCCCAAGAGTGAGCAAATGTCCTCACTCCTGAGACATTCCACTCATCACTGGGTGTGGAGGTAGACACCGCTCAATCCAGTGTCTCTTGCAGTTCATCCTCCCCCACTAGGCTAGAACTTGGATCCTGCTTCTATGGGTCCATGGATCCTTCCATTGCACTGTCCATCTGGAACAGAGGAATGGAAACCTCTCTCTGTTCCTGCCCTTGCAGTGGATCAACATCAATTTTACTCGATGCGTCTCTGACACATTCTGTGGAACTTTCCCCAACAGGTTCAACCTGGTGCTGCATGCTGCTACATGCAGAGTCCCCTACTTGGGTCCATGTGGGAGTCAAATGAGTTTGTGATGCCCTCTCTGGTGCTGCACCCCTGCTCATGCCATACTTCACAAGGCAGTCCGAGCAGTGGGGTAACAGAAACACAACCCTTCCAGCCTTTAGACACATAATGCACCATCTCACTGGATAGCTAGGGATTGCTACATCTGGAGGCAACCTTTCACCATAGAAAGTTTATTTATTTATTTATTTAGGAAATCGGAATTACAACCCTTTGAGTCATAGACTCGTTTCAAAGGATCCACATCGGAATAAAACATAGACATTCATACAGTACATACATAGAATAAATGTAGGTGAGCAACCATACAGAGTATAAATACAATGAGCATGGGTTAAGTTCTCTCTATTTCTCTTAGTGCTGCCACCTCCTCTGCTATCATAGCTCGGGCATGATCCAGATATCGGGGAGTTCCCAAAGCCATATCTGAAAACAAACACACAAAACTTGTTGTTACTGAATTGCTCACTAGTCTCCTTACTGTCGCACAAAATGGCTCCCTACTGCTGTGTTTACATTGCTGACCCCACCCTGTAATGGCGGAGGTGACTTTCCTCATGCATCAAATTTTGTTCCCCTGCTAAAACTGTGTTTCTGACCTTTTCTGGCTACCGAATTTACTCAAAACTGCAATTGATTGCTCTGCTGGTATCTTTCAGCACATTCACGTGATTTTAAACGTGACTTTGTGATCAGCATCAATTCAGAGAACTATTTACACATGCTCAAAGTCACTTGTAAGCCCCACAGTCTTTCTTTGCACAAGATTGCCTGTTTGCTGCATTCTCACCATACAACTCACAGTCCCTTTTTGCTTAGAAACATTTAATGTTGCTGAAACCATTATCACTGCTCACAGTCTATGCTCAGAATTTTTGTTTGTTGCACTTGCTCTAACAACACACACACAGTCCTTCTTTACAAAAAAAAAATCACACTGCTTGCACACAGATTAAGCTGGCTTGATAATCATACACAGTTTGCTGCACAGTTAATTGTTTTTACTCACTGAATTCAGTAGCTGGCTTCCTCTGATGGAAATGTTCAGCCTGGTGCCAATCCTGGGAAGGCTTCTGGGGGTGAAACAGGCTAGCAGTCCCACCAATCATGTCCACGAATGCCTCGCTCACTTTCCAGTCAGTCGGACAATGGGTTGAGCCTGAAATGACATAGTAATAGTCTGTTTACTACAGATTAGAACATTCACAAGCCCCTCGATGGTTGATCCTAGTCTGACCAGCTCACACACCTCTCTCTCTCTCTCCTCGAACACTCTGCGGTGCACAGATGCTGGCCAGGGGGCAAGACTGATGTTGCACCAGTCACTCAACGCCATGCAAATGAGCCTCTCTCTCTCTCTCTCTCTCTCTCTCTCTCTCTCCTCACTTGCTCTTCCTTCATGGCGATCGCAAAGCAGGGGCAAATTGAAACTGCAAACTGTAACTTTTCTTCTCAGCTGCAATTTCAGCAGCAGGAGTGTTGTTTTGATAGTTTTCTCCACCATTTCTGGCAATTTCTCTAGCGACTCCCCCAATTTGCGCACAAAGCACATGAAACTTTTAGGGCACATATATCAGTCTGTTTCCTAAAGTCCACACAACTTTTGGCATCTGAACATTGCAAGTTAAAAAGTTCTGTAAACATTTTTGATGTAGAGACTAGGACACACACACTTCAAGGCTTTACTGTCCATTGCAAACTGACAACACACAAGCAGCATTCTGTTCTTTTCTGTTCTAGCTGGCACATAAGCAACACATTTGGATGGCACTTTTCTAGGCAAAATCCTCTTGTCCAAAGCTTCCTTTTCTGTTTGGGCTACTATGCTATCAGACTGACAGATACTAGCCATACCCTCAGCAAAAAATCTCTGGTTCTCTCCCCAAATTAAACAACATCCCAGATGAGCCCACATTTTTTGTAACACCCTCCCCCCACGCTACTTTACACAGTTAGCTACCCCGGTTCCCTTGACTGGGCACAAACCACCTTGGAAAATGGTACAATCCCTAGCTTTAGGAATGTATACCAAGCTCATTACTTCTAGAGGTCAGAAAAAGGGGTGGGGGTGTACAAAAGCAATACAATTTTGACCAAAATGCAGGTCCTGAGGAGAGAACATTTTGCTAGGGCTATGCTAGATCTATACTTCTGAAGGGGTACCCAGTAATTCCACACAGGACTCAGAAACATAAAATGTCCAAACCAGAGTTGGGGATCTAGAGTATGAATTTATTCCAAAAGATATTCTCTAAAGCAAGGGTGGACCCCCAAGATTTACATATCGTGGCACAAGGCATTTGCAGAACAACAAAATGACTGTATCTGACAGAAACGCTACGTATTCCTATATTTCATATGACATTGAATTCTCATCAGTGGCAATGGCCACAACTGAACATACATTTCTTCTAGTGGCACTGGCCACAACTGAGCACACACATTTCCCATATGGCATAGGACTTTAACTTCTTCAAGTGGCAACTGGCCACAAATGAACCATTTCTTCTAGTGGCACTGGCCACAACAGACCACACAGGGGCTCATTACTAACACAACCCACTTCAGAGGGTAAACTTCTCTTCACCACCATGTCTTGAATAACCAGACACCCTTACGGAACATGTAGTGCTGAACTGGTTATTTCAGATGGGGGGCTGCCCACCCTTCGCTACCATGTCCATACTCAGCCATTCTTTCCGAGTTACACCTTAAAACTTCTTGAAAAACACTTAGGAAAATGCATCTTTGAATGAACTTTCACATCCAGCATTAGGAAAAACTACTCTGGGAGTGTAGGAAATGAAAGTCCTGAACAATGTGCATTAGTCTGCCTCTGGATCCCACAATTGGCAGCCAACTTTAAACTGAGAAAAGTCTCAAACTTAGAACAGAACTGGTGTATCTTTCCCTCTGTCAGAGAAACACAAAAGCACAGGTACTTTCTTCAGGAAGCACAAAGTCAGATCTACTCACAGTTAGATCAGTACAGGAGTCTTCAAATTGTCCTGGGTCAAATAGAGGATTGCCCCAAGGATCCTTTTCCTAGCAGTCCTTTTCATCCCTCTGGGGATGAAAATCAGCAGAGCCTGCTGTAGACAATGTGTTCCACCATTCTCTTGGCAGGCTGATGACTTTCAGGACTAGAGTGAGAAAAAAGGCTCTCTTCCCAGAGCCCACACTGCAGCTGTCACTCCTCACACTTCAGCTGCGGACACAAAACTCCCTCTGCTGACAACTGCTGCTGACAGACTGACTAGCAACTACTGACCCAAGAGTCTAAAACTCCCCACTCACAGCCAGCTGCTGTGGCTTATGCTGCTGTGAGAGTTCGAAATTACCTCATCTCTCTCATCTCAGCTGAGACCAAGTAAACAAAAGAGTGAGTAGGTGAAAACCCCATTTAACCAGTTATTCACCAGCTGCCTTTCCTACCTAGCACTGACACTGATGGGATTCTAGTAACCCCAGGGGACTGGGTGATTACGTATAGAATGATACATGGGGAGCTGCACACACCCAAGGTGTTGAATGCTTCACAAGCCCTGAGAGGAAAGCTTCAAGGGGTTGATAAATGCATCCCACACTGAGGGTGTGTGTGTAAAACTTCAGGTTTTACACACCGCCCCATGTTTTGTTTTATATAATTGCTGGATGGCGTTTTCTTAACTTTAAAATCCTACCCAGCAGGTACAGAAAACAATATGGCCAGTTTCTCTGGTAGCACTAATTCAATAGCCCAGTCAGCCTAAAGCATAATGTGTGTGTGACAGAAGCAGTGTGGGTATGTGTGACGCAAGGGAAACACGGCACGTGTTCGCTGTTATATCCAGCTGGTTATAATGACAAATTGCAGTATAACCGGGTTTCCCCATGGTAGAAAACACTCCACTGTTATATATATATTTTTTTATTTTCAGTTTTTCCTTTCCAGTTTTTGTCATGTCATGATAGCTTGTCTATGTAGTGCACATCAAAATAATTTGACTGTCCCCAGCTGACCTCATAGTACCTTTGTTTATGACATTATAAAGCTTATCATGACAATAGGGTCTAATTTAACAAAAAACAGCAGTTGTGAGGTCAGTTTATAGGGTCTGATTTTACAAAAAGCATTTGTGAGGTCAGTTGCAGACAGCCATATGGTTTTTGAAAGACAAACTGATATTAAGTTCGCATTGTCTGAAATATTTAGAAGATCAATAACAAGGAAAAAGTAGAGGAAAACACAAAAGCACTGAAATTAAACATGGTTGTAGTATATAGTAAGGGTTTGTTCTGCAACGATTTCCATGACAGCTGAAACCTTGTTGTACTGCAGTTCAAAGGTCATGGAACACAGTTGTACCTTTCTGTGGCACAACAACATTCCAGCTGATCGGAAGTTCTCAAGGCTGCTGGTGTTTTTCACAGCACTGCCGCGCACACAGCAATCTTTTCATGTTCTGAACTAAAACTGCCAGCACTTTTACTGCTGCTGCAGAGCACTGTGAAAACACATTTGTTTTAAAAAATAAAAATGACTAAACAAAAAACTATACGCTATAAAACATTACTGGTTAGAACTACATACGACAAGTTAACATTTCGGTTTCTTTCTGATAACATCAGACCTCCGAAGCTCGCTTCCCGTGGTCTGATGTCATCAGAACCCCTCTGTGGCAGTACAGGCTGGTTGTGCATGGATGCCCAACCAGTACTTTCCATGTTGTAAGTATCATAGTTTTTAATCTTTTGTTGTAGGAGCTACTTGCTCTTTAAACTAAACAAAAAATAATAATAATGTTTAAATCTCTCACCACATTGTTTAAGTCCACTACCTGATTTGGTCAACCCCCCCCCTTCCCTATGGGAGTTCCGATGATGGGACTCCTGTTTTGAGGTACAGCCTTCTCTCCATAGCCTCCTCTTGTTTGGATATAGATTTTGGTAATGGCAATAATGATTACAAACACCCACATGTCAAGTTGTTTTCTTCAGTTCTAATTGTTGTTTTTTACATGTTCCTTTAAGTTATTGACAATGCATAGCTATTAATTTCATGGTAACACTGCCTAGACTGTCGTCGATGTTCTTGTTATCTCTGTATTACTGATATGTCATTTCATAGTCATTCCTTTGCACTGATGCATGTGCAGACTGTATTGTATTTGATAGTTTGTTGTCTTCTAATAAACCTGATTTTAATAAAAAAAAAAAAAAAAAAAAGTAGTATACTGCATGTTCTGTTTCAGAGTAGCACTCCTTCCCAGGTCAGCAACAGCCAAAGATTGGCAAATGGAAACATTTCTTTTTTTTAACTCTTCTATTTATCCCTCCTTCCTACCCTCGGTGTCCACTCCTTCGGACTGCTCATCCACTCCGGCCCACCGGTCCAGGATCTGCCCCTACAGTGCCTCTTCCTCCTTTCTGCCCTGCACAGCAGAGTCTGTCCCAAAATTGGTGGTCTGGGTGGAGCGGTTGTCATCTAGGACCACCAAGGGGGTTATCCGTTTTTCTGTGATCCACTTTCTCCCAGCCCCCTGAGACGCCGGCGCGAGGATGAATGTCCAGAGAGGCGCACTGCTGACGCACGCCTCTCAAGCACCACAGTGTCCCTCCCTCCCCAACCCATGAAACTGGTCAGCTCCCCCTCTCAGAGCCTATGTCTCACCGCTCTCTTAGGGATGTGGCATATTGCACCCCTGGTATCCCACCCCCGAGGGAGGAGAGCATCCGTTGGGATGCTCAATCCTCCCTCTCCCAGCTGACCCCTGCCGACCCAAGTCCATTCCCGAACCTGGGTCACCGGCATAGCATGAGGTGTGGCGTCCAGCGCCTCAACCCTCAGCGCCACCGGGCCTGTGAAACATTTCTAAATCTTAATTTTTAATCAAGCTTTTTCGCTTTCCTACCTCAGCCCATGTTCTCTGCCTGCCAACCCCCAGCCCACTCCTACTAGCCCCCAGCCAGCTTTCCTTCATGGCAGGGTCAAGAGGGATCAGTTCCCCCCCACCAATGATGCACATCAGGTAGGGCTAAGGGAATCCGTAGTGCAGGGTGTGAGAATACCAGCATCATCCAAAGTTATGAAAGGCATGTTCACCTGTTCTCGCACCGATTCACTTTGACCTTTCCTCCTCCCCAACAGCACAGCACCCAACTGTGAACAGCTCTGCGTACAAGCAGTGGTAGCACAAAGTGCTAACCCCTTACAAGCGAGCTAGCCCCCTGCTCACCATGAGTGCTTGCTGTGGCATCAAGCAAGCAATGCTGACTCTCCCTGGTCTGGCTCATTCCAGCCTCCCTCACCTGGCTGCAGGGAACTGAGTTTGCTCCCAAACAGAGGTTACCTGTGTGGAAGCACGACATGCTTCTTCTGGGTCACACGTCTGAGTCTTCGATTCCCTTTTTTCATATTTGAAGCAAATGGCATTTTAAAGTTGTATCAGTAAAGACCAGCTCTGAGGTCAAGATTCTACTGACAGAAAGGAAGTTAAGTTTTATGCTAGAGAAATAAAAATAAGGACAGCCAGTCTGTGAAAAAATAAAGCTGCATCATAACCCCACACTAGTATAAACTTTACATTACAGACTACTGTTATTTACAACAGCATATGTAGGTTTGTCACTCTGGCGCCGTGTAACACCCAACACTGCACCTTATATCAATCATTAGGGTGTCTACCACCCCAGGCATGCAGGGATCTCTTGTACGGTACATTCATTTATAAGACACTCCATGATGGTGCCAAATCACCGCTCATGGGCATGCTTGCCACTAAACGGGTTTCCCGCCAACTTAGGTTCTCCTCGGGTCAGACCCTTAAATGTCCTAGATTATCAATGGTCATGGGGCAGAGGGCCTTTTGCTGGGTAGCACCTAAGTTCTGGAACACTCTTCCAGTAGAACTTCAGTCCTTGGACTCCCCACCAATCTTCAAACAGCACTACAAGGATGCTCTAGCGTACAATGTGACATGTAACTGCAAGCTAGCACTACTATTAGCACTGTTTGTTTGCAATTAACATGCATTTTCTATATCTTAGTGTTACCTAGTCAACTGTTATCCCACTGTGTGGGGCTAAAAGTCTAAAGACTGTACTCATCTCAAGCATTCTCCCTATAAACTATGTGCAACTGTTATTCTAATGTACTTTTGATCATGTCTTTGTGCTGTGTGCCATCTAGGTGGCCCGGGTCATACCTGAAAATGGTCCTCTGCACCAGTGTACTTACCTGGTCAACAAATACATACATACATACATAAATAAATAAATAAATAAATAAATACATTTCTCTTACCAGCAAATATATCAGATAAAATGCTGTATATAGCTGTCCCATCAGCACAGCAGTAGTACTAATACTTATGCTGCTGACAATCCACATTCAGAAGCGAGCCTGGCTTATCAGGGGCCAGCAGGGGAAGGAGGATAACACATCCCAAGGGATGCTCTCCTTCAGGGAGAGAGGGCTGTCGGCACCAGTGTCATATTGCCACCTGGGTGACTGCAACTGGCAGTGCAGATTTCCAGTGACATCATCCATCTGATGGCTGCTTGAGTTTAGAGCTCTCCACCCGGCAAAGCCTAATTCCTCATAAAACTTATTGTTCAGCTTTTGCTCATCACTCAGATCTGCATATGAGGTATGGTAATGAGTAAAGATAAAGGAGGCTCTAACAAATTTGCTATTCTGCAGCTTGAAGGCAACAGACCGGATCAAGATACAACGGGTTCGGAGGCCTCTGTGACCTCTCAGCCTTCCACGCGTTCTATGCCAGCCAAATCAAATACACTGAAGAACCTGTGAGGAAAAAAGCAGGTTCCATGGCTACAAAAATAGATATAATCTTGACGGAGCTCACAGAATTTAAATTAGAATTTCATACATTCCAAGATTCTTTGTCTACATTCCGCACAGACCTCACAACTTTAGAAAGCAAAGTGTCCACGCTGGAAGAAACTCAAATTGAGCACACTACACATATCTCATCGATACAATCTATCCTCCAACAAGTAATAAAAGTTTGTCAGCTCACTGTTGACTGGCAAGAAGATGCCGAGAATAGACACCGCTGGCACAACATTAGAATATATTCAGTTCCAGAGAACAGTGTGGGCTCCGACATAATAGATTTTACAGAAACCTTTCTTTGTACTTCGCTAACCCTAGACTCTGACTTTCAGTTGGAAATCGAGTGGGTTCATCGGGCCCTTGGCCCAAAACCCACATATCCTAATGCTCAACCCAAATTGATTATCATCTGCTTCCTGAGATAGCAAACCAAAGAATTCATATTAAAAAGGCCTGGGCTCAGGGCAAGATCTTTTACTGGGACACAAGAATCTTTATGGACAATGATTATGCCCCAACCACCATGCAACAAAGGTGGCAGTACATCCCACTGCTCTCAGTCCTTCGATAAAATAAACTGAAGTTTCGGACTCCCACAGCTCAGCTCATAGTACAATACCCCACAGGCCAGCAAAGTTACAACTTGGTGAGCGCAGCATACCTGGACATTCAAAAATGAGGCTTTACCATCTCTGCCCATACTGCCTTACCACAGAGGATGAACTCTCATCATAATCTTTCTATACAAGACTCCTCGACCCAGCAAGCGGCCATGGACTCTCTGTTGAAGCTTCTTCAGCACATCACTGCTCAGGACACTTGAACTCTTACTTACTGCAGTGCACCCATCTTCTTTCCTGTTGCAGTGAGTACTTAGTTTTGTGCCGGGCAGCCTGGGGCTCCCTTGTCCAGGTCTTGGGGGGGGCACATAGTTGTCAGCGCTGCCCAGGCCTGATGCTGGTGGATCTTGCTCTGTTTTTTTTTTTTTTTTTTTAATTATATTTTATTGGTTTTAGCCGCTTGTTATAATACCAAATGCAATAAATAGGTACATTCAGAGATAGTACAATGAATAATAACAATAATAATAAGCAGACACAGCTAAATACATTCAAGGATCTCCAGATCTGTAAAATCTCAAGCATAATTTGTTTATCTGTTGTGGGCCTAGATATATTGTTTATATTGGTAAGTATCATGTGAATAATGGAGGTGGGGGGGAAATAATATATTTCCTATCAAATTCTAGCTCAACTAGAGTCTCCAATCCCCCTCCTCCCCCCTCAATAGGGTTAAGTACCCCACATATCTTTAAGTATACTAGGAACCCAGTATACAAGGAATCACAGAAGGAGCAGGACAGAGAATTGTATCAGTTAAAGTGAAAAGTAGCAGGAAAGGCAGTCAGAACAGCAAAGGCCCAAACCGAGGAAAAGATAGCCCACTCAGTTAAGGAGGGGGATAAAACCTTTTATAGGTACATCCGGAAGCGAAGGAAGACCAAGGGAGGGATAGTGAGGCTTAATAAAGGGGAAGGAGGGTGAGCAGAGGGTGACTGTTAAAAGGCAGAGATACTAAACAAATACTTTTGCTCAGTATTCACAAATGAAGAGGGGGAGGTACCTAAGCCAAACAATAGAAACACGCTGGATACGGTGGTTGACACCAGCCCTTTCACAGAAGAAAGGGTTCTGAAGGAACTCTTAAAACTGAAGATGGACAAAGCAATGGGGCCTGATGGGATTCATCCCAGAATTCTATAAGAACTAAGGGTAGAACTAGTGACACCACTGACTACCCTCTTTAATAAATCATGGGAGGATGGGGTGGTACCTGAAGACTGGAGGAGGGCAGATGTTATTCCACTTCACAAAAGTGGGAGCAGGGCAGATGCAGGAAACTACAGACCTGTTAGTTGAACCTCAATGATTGGGAAAATGATGGAATCACTTCGGAAGGAAAGAATTGTTGAGTACCTAGAGGCCAGAGAAGCGCAGGACCCAAGGCAGCATGGATTCACAGAGGGAAGGTCATGTCAGACGAATCTAATAGATTTCTTTGACTGGGTGACCAAAGTAGTAGATCAGGGAAGGGCTACAGACATGGTCTACCTAGACTTTAGCAAGGCATTTGACACAGTCCCACACAAAAGATTAACATACAAGTTGTCAGCCTGGGAGTGGGTCCCAAGATGGTAGCCTGGGTAAAGAATTGCCTGGAGAACAGGACACAGAGGGTAGTAGTAACAGAGTCCACTCTGAAGAAGGTGGGCTTACTAGTGGGGTACCACAGTGTTCAGTACTAGGACTGGTCCTCTTTAATGTCTTTATAGGCGACATTGCAGAGGGACTGGAAGGAAAAGTACGTCTCTTTGCAGACAACACAAAGATCTGCAACAGAGTTGATACACAAGGTGGGGTGGAAAGGATGAGAAGGGACTTGGCAAGGTTGGAGGAATGGTCAAATGTATGGCAGCTTAGATTCAATGCTAAGAAGTGCAAAGTAATGCACCTGGGAAACAAAAAAACAGGGGAAGAGTACACAATTGGGGGTGAGATACAACAACAACAAAAATGGAAAGGGACCTGGGGGTAGGCATATCAGATGACTTAAAGGTGAGCAAGCAAAGTGAGAGGGCAGTAAGTAGGGCTGGTGGGATACTAGGGATGCATAGGGAGAGGTATCACCAGTAGAAAACAGGAAGTTGTTATCCCTCTGCACAGACAGCTGGTGAGACCCCATCTGGAGTGCTGCGCAGCTCTGAGAGACCCAGTCTCCTCCGCAAAGACATAGAGCAGGATGGAGGCAGTCCAGAGGAGGGCAACTAAAATGGTGCAGGGTCTGCACCAGAAGACATATCAAGACAGACTTAAGGATCTTAATATGTACAGCCTCGAGGAGAGGAGGGAGAGGGGGGACATGACAGAAACTTTCAAATACCTCAAGGGAATCAACAAAGTCCAAGAGGGTAGCATCTTTCAGAAAAAGAGGTGTGCAAGAACAGGGGGCACAATTTGAAGCTAGAGAAGGGATGGCTCAGAGGTAATGTGAGGAAATATTTTTTC
The DNA here is from genome assembly GCA_016271365.2 of Neoceratodus forsteri. Lineage (NCBI taxonomy): Eukaryota > Metazoa > Chordata > Ceratodontiformes > Ceratodontidae > Neoceratodus > Neoceratodus forsteri. Next base: position 871,652,722 of record CM028130.1, read on the forward strand.
ATGGAGAGGGTTGTGGATGCATGGAACAGCCTTCCTGAGGAAGCTGTGGAGTCAAAAACAGTGGTGGAATTCAAGAATGTATAGGATAGACATAAGGCAATTCTGGGGGGTGGAGGTTGGAAGAAGTAGGCTGTTGGTTAGCTAGGATCTGCAGCTTATCCATTAGGTAGGGAAATGGGCAGACTGGGTGGGCCAGGCGTTCCTTATCTGCTGTCAAATTCTGTGTTTCTATGTGTATTTAAGGAACAAAGTCCCCATAGTGCCCTAATTGGTATAGCATCCAAATTCTCCATCGATTATCAAAAGCAGACATCCTATTCTTCATTTTAGCTGAGATCCTTTCTAGGTTATATATTTCATATGTCAGTATTCTCCAAGCCTCTTTGGTTGGGATCTGAGTGGAAAGCCATAGACGGGTTATGATTTTTTTTGCCATCGGTATTAATAGAACTAACATTTTGAAAAGCAAACCGTGTACCTTGATTCCCACAGGAGGTATTGCTGTCAATACAAAGGTCGAGGTAAGTATCTCTGGCCTCCCATATACAGCATTTAACTCATCTATGATTTCTTGCCAATATCCCAGTATATGTGGACATGACCATATATTATATTCCATCCCCACCTCCCTCTGCCCACATCCCCTCCAACATCCCTTAAACTTAGCTGTAATTTCCAGGGTTCTAAAATATTTTACTCTGGCTTTCCATGCATATTCCCATCAATACACATTGGAGGAGATTCTGGAGTATAGTGTAGTTAAATTTGTCATTGTTCCACATCCAGTTCGGTGTTCATATCCTTTGACCACTTAATTCTAATATAATCTAAAGATATCTTATCATATACCCTCAGTGCCGAATGTAATTTCCCAATAATATGTTCTTGGGTCTGTCCTCTTAAGTGAAATATCACCATCTGGAGTAGGAGAGAAGGGAATCTGGCTACTTCTATTGTAGTTTCCTCAGATGGTAATAGTGCATCTCTCAAAATCTCATAAAATTTATATTGATTGTTGTGGGGGTTTATACTCTGTTTGCAAACATGAGAAAGAATGAATGCCCATGGGGCCTACTACTTGAAATGTGTAACGTAAATTAAAATTCTCCCAATGAGAAATCAGGGTCATACTTAGGTACCTTCTCTCTAATGGAGATAGAACATTTCTCCACATTTGTATCCAGCTTCTCAGGAATTCTGAGGTGAAGCTCATGAATTTAGAGAATGGGAGACATCTCGGAGTATTCTCTGGTATGTAGGTCGGAACATTCTCCAGTCCATTTAGGGCTACTTCAATGTCTTTCCAATATGTCCTATAACCTGTAGCTACATGTAGCAAAGAAATACGTATGTGAGCTGCCTGAGCATATCTTTTCATGTTTGAGAGATTTAGTTCCCCTTGTGCCCTGGATAGTTGGAGTGTGGAGTATTTCACTCAAGGCGCTTTACCTCCCCAAATATACCTAGAAATTAACTTATCCCATGTTTGAAAATAGATATTAGTTGGGAGTGTTGGGAGTGTCTGTAAAAAAAAAAAAAAAAGCAGACGGGGTAGCACATTCTGCTGAATTGTTTCAACTCTTGGGAGGATCCCCATAGGAAGAAGAGCCCATTTAGATAGCCCCGAGGTAATTTGTTGAGTGATGGGTTCGTAGTTCATCAGATCTAAGTGTAACATTTTATATGTATTTTAATACCCAGGTATCTCATCTCCACCCTATTCCAGCGGAATGGGAATTTTGTTTTTAAAGCTTGGGACGGTTTAAAGAAATAAGTCAAGACCTCCGTCTTGGTATCGTTGATCTTATAACCCGCCAACCCACTAAATACACCTAATTGTGTCCAGACTGCTGGGAATGATGTCTCTGGGAAAGTAAGTGTCAGCAGAATGTCATCTGCAAAGAGTGTCAATTTATGGGATCTTCCCCCCCAACAGGACCCCCTCCACTTCAGCATGGGCCCTAATATTGGCAGCTAAAGGCTCTAAATAAAGTGCAAATAGCAGTGGGGATAGTGGGCACCCCTGCCTTGTGCCTCTAGATAAGAGAAATGGTAAAGAAAGTGATCCATCTAACTTAAGGTATGCTAAGGGCATATGGTACATAGCCTGGATTTGGGAAATAAGTTTATCAGGGAATGCAAAACGTTTTAGGGTTGCACAGAGATAGGGCCACGACACCCTATCAAACGCCTTCTGGGCGTCAAGGCCGAGAAGGAAAGTTGGCATTTGCCTGGAAGATGCATGCTCTATGAGCAAAAGTACTTGCTGAGCAGCATCATGAGCTTGGAGTTTCATGATGAAGCCTACCTGATCTCCATCTATTAGAGTAGGTAACAAAATTGCCACTCTATTTGCTCATTTTGACATAAATAGCTTATACTCACAGTTAAGTTTCGATATGGGTCGATATGAAGCCAATATAGATGGATCTTTTCTAGGTTTAGGGATAGCTACCATTTCTGTATATCTCCATGAGGGTGGGGGGGGATTCCTTCTTGAATGTCTGTGTAAGTTGCTAATAATGAGGGGGTTAATAATCTACCAAATGTACAGTAAAACTCAGTTGGGAATCAGTCAGGTCCCGGAGCTTTCTGATATTTGGTGCGCTTGAGGGTATCCCATCTTTCTATAGTTGTAATAGGGCATAGTAATCCTTCTGCTTGAGCTTAGGACAATCGGGGCATTGGGGAGTTATCCGGGTAGGTAACCAATTGCTGGGGGGTGGGATGGGTCTCTTCCATATAAAGTTTCTGGTAAAAGTTTGCCATCACTTGTCTAATCTCACCTGGGTGTAGTAGTAAGTGGCCTGAGACAGGGTCTCTAAGTTTTATGACCATGGCCTGTGCTTTTGCACCTCGTAGGCACCTAGCCAGATTTCTAGCTCCTCGGGGTCCTCCCTCTTGATACCTCAATTTTAAATAAAGCAATTGCTGCTCTATTTGCTGATCAACCAACTTCTGTATATTTTGTTTTACCTTAATTAATTCCTCTTTGACCATACGGTCACCTTGAAGTCGTCTGGTCTGCAAGTGCAACAACTGTCTGCAGTTCCCTATATGATTTTCCCTTGATTTCTTTTTATAAGTGGAATATCTAATGATTTCTCCCCTCAGTATTGTTTTAAGAGTATCCCATCTTATATTATGAGAGATTTATGAGGAGTTATTGTCTATTAAAATTTGTGGTATAGCCGCCTGAACCATTTTAACAAATTCTGGATCTTGTAGGTGCATAAGATTTAGGCACCAAAAGGAGCCGCCCTCGGTGGTATAACATCTATTTTTAGATATAGAGGAGAGTGATCTGACAAAACCGAGGCTCCCATTGCTATATCCCATATTAAATCCAGGTGCTTGCTGGAGGCAAAAAAATAATCCAATCTAGAAGATGTGTGGGTTTTGGGGGAGTGATAGGTATAGGATCTTGTGGAGGGGAAAAATGGTGCCAGATATCTACCATACCCAACTTATGGAGGGTCAATTTAAGGTATTTCTGAAGTGGTGTGGCCTGATGCCTGGAAAGAAAAGCTGTATCTGGCTTAGTATTAAGAGTAACATTCAGGTCCCCTCCTATAATAAGAAGCGATCAAGATGGCGGCCACGCTGGGCTAAGCTGTCAGCACATCTTACTTAGAGAGCACATTTTATTTAGAGAGCATATTTACTTTATTTTTTGTTTGTTTTTATAGAGCAGTTAGTTAGGGGCGAAGAAGTGAAGTGTAGTGATAGGCACATCTTTTTCGGGTATTGTTTAAATGGTAGATAAAGTAAAAATGGTAAATAATGTCTGCCATATATTGCAAGGACTGCACAGTCAGTTGGCTAGTCCTCTTTCCCTTGTGCCATTTTTTTCCTATTGTGCTATTAAATACCTATTTTTGGTTCATCTTACTTGGCGATCCCATTTTGGCCAGGTTCGAGGATGAGGAGATCATGGGGAAGTCGTCAATGTGGTCCAAGTTGTGGTGCTTTTTTCTGGAACAGAGAAGAGGAGTTGTGGTTGCTTCCTGCCACTTGCGACTGCTGGATCTGAGCAGAGTTGTGGACTACTAGCGGAGTGGAGGTGCTGCTGTCAGGATTGGGCTATTTGGTTTCTTGCTGATTTCAGTGAGGCTGTTGGGGCTCTTTGTTTTACCAACTGGAGCGTTTTTCATCTGCCTCTGTGAGAGGGCTGGAGAGGATTTACTGCTGCCCATATTGCCTCAGCCTGAACCTGGGGAGTGCCACTGGGTGATTGATAGTGCGGAGGACTGTGCCTGTGGTCGTCGGAGGACGAGCGGGCGGTGCGCGGTCCTTTTTGGTCTTGGGGGGGCGCTGATGAGCCTGTTCCCCACTGAGATCTGTTGCGCTTGGATCTCCCGGCGGTGTTCTTCTTGGGGGATGGTTTGGTGGCTTGGAAAGAAGCAGAGAGAAGCAGAGTTCCCTGTGGAGGCCTATTGAATCCCTAGGTCTGAATTAACTTTAGAAGTGACTTGCTTAAAACGGCTTGAGGTCTACAGCCCAGAAGACTACTCCTGGACACATGGCCAGACTATCTCTCCTTTGTTCTCTTGCCTGGCAGACAGTGAGAGTGTCCTGCTCTGTTGCAAACTGTTTAAAAATTGATATACTGTACCCCCAACCGAAGTGAAAGATTGGTTTAGGGAGACATATTTGTTTATTTCTCTGGTGAAGTGAGAGCTTCCAGAGGCTGTAAATTACTTGCTGGAGAGAATTGTGGCAATCTCTTTTTCTAACTAAGTCATCATTTTTAATCTGCTCTGTTTATTTGATATTTTATGTTCATTTACTGTATGAAAGGTGTTTGGTGTATGACTGGAAAGTTGAGTGGTTGGGTGTATAGTGTGGTGTGGATTAGTGCTGTTGGTGTGGAAGTTATTTTGGGTGCTCTGAGTGTGTGAAGATGTGCTGGGGAAGTGCTGGGATGGTCAGGCATTATTCCTCCTCCAGGCCTAAAGATCTCCACCCTTTTAGGTGTCCCACTCTATCTCCGGAGGTGTATAGATGGTGTCGGGCTCTGGGGATTGTGAGGAGGAGGAAGGCAGCAGCAGGGCCTGGTGGGGGAATGGAAAGAAGTGGGCAGATTGAGACAGTGGGGACAAGAAGATGCCCTGGGGCAAAATGGATTCAGAAGAGGGGTCCTCCCTGTCTGATTCCCATACCCAAGGGTTCTGCTTGTAGCAGGCAGGTGGCTCAGTCATCACCAGTGACTCATCCTACTTGGACGGTGTTATGTAACGCCAGGTCCATTAAAAACAAGACTGCTATAATAGCTGATCTTGTTGAGTCATCGGACATGGCATGCATTACCGAGACCTGGCTGGATGACAATGCTGGCCCTGTTTTGACTTCAGCTATACCAGCCAGGTATTCGGTGATACACTGTCCGAGGTTGGATCGTAGGGGTTGGGGAGAGGCCATCTGTTTTAGATCGGAGCTGAACCTGATGGAGGTACCAGTGGGAATCACCAACTCCTTTAAATGTATCAGGGACCATTTGGACACCTTAAAGTCATCTGCCTCCAATGGAGAGCTCCACATCCAAGGCGACTTCAATTTCAACTGGCTTGCAAAAGACAGTGCCAAGCTGAGAACCAAAATAAATGCTCTAAACCTCATCCAGCTACTCTCTCACCCCTCCTGCCTAAACCATAAAATGCAGAACCACTCCCTCCTGGACTGGGCACTTACCACCCACCCACACAGGATTATTAATGCTGGTCTTCTCCCAGACTCACTAAGTGACCACCACATGACCTACGTGGTCAGGAAAGTGCACAGGCCCTCAGCACCCCCCTCCCAAGGATACTGCTCACAAGGTCATATAGGACTCTAGATTTAGCATCTCTACTGCATGACATAGCTCACGTAGACTGGTCCTTCATCCTGAATGCGCTCTCTATTGACTCTGCACTCGAATCCTTCAAGGCCAGATTCCTTATAGTGTGGGGCTTCCATGCCCCCTGAGAAAAAATAGGGTCAGAGGTGCCCATCTCCCTTGGGTCTCTGGTGCCATCATTAGTCATTGCCACTCCAGGGACCAGGCATGGAAAACTCACAAGAAAACCGGCACCAAATGGTCCCTCCAAAGCTACCATGCCCTTTGCAACTCCTGCACCAAACTTATACGTCAGGCCAAAAAGAACTACTTCTTGACGGCTTTCAACGCAAATCCGAACCACCCAACAAACATCTGGAAAACTATCAAGTCCCTCCTCTCCCCCCAAGTCCAACCACTGACTCCAACCCTAAGCATCCAGGGTGCTACCATCACTGACCCTAGTGAAGTTGCCACTGCATTTAATACCTTCTTCACCAGCTGCGTGGACTCCCTGCTAGCTGCTCTCCAGAACCAACCCACATCGAGTACATCCCCGGTTCCGGAGCCATCCAGCCAAGCCTTCAGTTTCTCTTTTCATCCAGTTTCCTCAAACGAAGTACTACAGTTACTGAGGGCCCTTAACCCGAACAAAGGTCATTGCCCCCGAGGCCTCAATGCAAAAATGCTATACTTGTCTGCCTCTGCCATAGCCACCCCACTGGCAGATCTTTTCAACCTCTCCTTCTCACTTGCCATAATACCAGCTGAATGGAAGCAAGCAACTGTCATCCCACTCCACAAAGGTGGAGACCCCTCATCACTGGGTAACTACTGCCCGATCTCTCTCCTACCTATCCTGGCCAAACTGCAGGAATGTCTAGTTCTTGCCCAACTCACCTCCTATCTAGACGCATCCTCCTTCTTCACCCCCTACCAATCAGGCTTTCACAAATCACACTCTACTATCACCTGCCTGCTAAGGCTCACAAATGACCTACTCACCGGCATGGATAAAGGGCTCATCACCTCAGCCATTTTTATCGACTTAGCCAAAGCCTTCGACAACATCTCCCATTCATTGCTTCTATCCAAGCTAAAAACTGCCGGTCTCTCCGACTCGGCCTCCAGCTGGTTTCATGCCTACCTGGTAGGTAGATGCCAATCGGTAAAAATCGGCACCCACTGTTCTAGTCCTCAGCCAGTCACTGCCGGAGTCCCCCAAGGGTCAGTCCTGGGACCACTATTCTTCTCCATATTCCTAAACGTTCTCCCATCTAGCTGACAAAATTCATCCATCCACATGTATGCAGATGACACAGTTCTGTATGCTGCAGGCCCCTCCCCCAAGGAAACAGCCGACATACTCCAGAAATATTTCAACGCAGTCCAGCACTGGTTCCGTTCCAACCAGCTATGCCTAAACTGAAAGAAAACCGTCTCGCTAACCTTCGGATCACAGGCAAGACTCTCCCACCTAGCTGCTTGCCCCTCATTCCAATCCTTGGACGGATCCCCTCTGGACGTCTGCACCTCTTTAAGATACCTAGGTGTCTGGCTTGACCAGCACCTGGATTTCTCCACACACATTGACTCCATCCACAAGAAACTGTTCCCTAAACTTGGCACCTTATACCGCAACAAGGGTAGTATCCCCACACCAACATGGAAGGAAATTGTTCTCGAGATGATTCTCCCATTATTTAACTATGGTGATGTAGTCTATGGTACTGCTCCCACCTCCTCCCTAGCCAGCTTGGATACGCTGTTTCACTCCTTCTGCTGATTCATTTTGGACTGACCAAAATTGACTCACCACTGCGACCTTTACAGCTCCCTAGCCCTGCCCTCTCTCCAGGCACGCAGACAGATTCACTCTGTAAGGACTGCCGCCAAATTCTGGTCTCAGTCCCTTCCCCCGTACCTCACATCTGCTCTCTCAGCACAGCCTATACCAACCTACTCACTCAGAAGTATGGACTCCAGGTTCCTCCATGTCCCTTTCATGGGCTCATCTAAAGGTCAATCTGCCTTCCAATGCCACATACCTAAACTGTGGAATGCGTTGCCCGCTACAGTCAGATACACCACAGGCTCCCAGCACCTCAATCACCTCCTCAGCACCTACTTCACCACCAGTTGTATATGTTTCTAGCCTGTATTTCAACAGCGGCATTTACCCCCAAAGCCATGTAATGTGCAAGTCTAGCCAGCCAGTCTCTTAGTCGCACCGCCCTGAACACCCTATTCTCTTCAGCCTAATACAGGTATCTCAAGTGCAACCCTGCACTAATTGTATTACTGCACCTCTATGTATAAAAGTATTTGCCTGTCTTCTCATTTTATTTGTTATAATGTATTGTATTATCTATGTTGGGATTCGTCCCCCAGGCCACATCTGGAATCGAGAGGTTGTCTGCTCAGCATGCTTTCCTGGTTAAACTCTTAAATAAATAGATAAATAAATGGGTGAGGGTGTGGTGTGCAGGATTCTTCTCATTTATCATCCACCAGGTAATGGGAATGTTTTCCTGTGGGAAGTTGTGGACTTCCTTGTCGACATGACATTGGGATCCTCCAGATGGCTGATCCTGGGGGATTTCAATGCCTGGGTCGACGATGAACTTCTTGCAGTTTGGTCAGGACTTCCCCCAGTTGATGAATTCTCTGGGCTTCACACAGGTTATTTCCTCCTCAATGCATATACAGTAGATCGTCATTCATTGGACTTTGTGTTCCTCCTGGGGATGGAGATATCTGACTTGGTGGTGGAACCAGTCGGGTGGTCTGACAATCACACCATTGGGTTCAGTTTCCTGGCCCCCCCCCAGTAGGCCGGCCCCTACGGAGATGGTCCGCTACCGCCCTTTGAGGGGTGTTATCCGGGGGGCCTATAGAGTCTACCGAGTGAATGCATGGATCCTGGGGACCTGGAACTTGCCTATAATAAGGCAGTAGTAGGGGCCCCGGATTCCATTGCTCCTGTTCGTGTTTGTCCCCTCACTCTTTGCCCCAGGTCTCCTTGGTTTGACAAGACCTTGAGGGAGTTGAGGAAAGTGGGATGAAGGCTTGAGAGGTGTTGACGGAAGTCGGGTCTGGAGTGTGATAGGCTTAGTTTGATGGCCCATTACTGGGTGTATCAATCAGCAATTACCCGTAAGAAGGCAGAATTCCTGTCCAGGGAAATTGCTGCTGTGCAGAATCGACCAGCCCAGCTCTTCTGGACTGTGGACAGATTGTGCAATCCAATCTGTCTTCAGCCCGGAAGTGTGTTTTCACAGGAACAGTGTGAGGAGCTTGCTCGATTCTTCGCAGATAAGGTTGCCACAATCAGGTCCGATCTCCACTTAACTCTCTCAAGTAGGAATTGTGGTGGTTGGTAGAAGATGTCGGACATCCAGTTTGTGTAGTCTGACTTCAACCTACCCACAATCAATGACATTGTGATGGTCGTCCAGTCACTGTGACCAACCAACTGTAGTTTGGATCCAGGCCCCACACACCTTTTAGTAGGATGTGTGGAGAAAATCGTCCCAGTCCTTGCCAAGATAGTCTGGTTGTCTTTCGAGAGGGGGATCTTTCCTGATCCCCTGAAGGAAGCCCTGATTCAGACCCTTCTTAAGAAGCCTTCCCTGGACCCGGACTGTCTGGCTAACTACAGGCCTGTCACTAACCTACCCTTTGTGGGTAAGGTTATTAAGAAGGTGGTTGCATCGCAGCTGGATGATCATTTCACCAGCCACAATGTCTATGATTCTGTACAGTCCGGATTTAGAAAGAGACATAGTACCAAGACAGCCCTTGTTTGGGTACTAAATGACCTCCTAATAGCGAGAGATCGAAAGACTAGTTCCATCTTGGTCCTTCTAGATCTCTCTGCAATATTTGATACCCTTGACCATGGAGTGCTGCTGGAGTGCCTGTGGTTTATCTGTGGACTGCCCAGTTCCATCCTCAGTTGATTTCAATCATTCCTCGAGGGTAGGACTCAGAGGGTGGTGTCTGGGATTTTTTTCTCTGCATCACTCCCCCTATCCTCTGGGGTGCCGCAGGGCTCCATTTTGGCACCCATGTTGTTTGTGGTGTATATGCTGCCATTGAGAGGAATTATTAGGCAGTACAGCTCGAGTTTTCACTACTATGTAGATGATACTTAGCTGTACATGTCCTTTGTGCCTGGCCAGGGTGGTGCTGTCTCGGTCTTTAACAACTGTCTCACTGAGATCCAGAATTGGATGACTGTGAGTTGGTTGCGGTTAAACCCTGAAAAAACTGAGGTGTTGGTTGTGGACCCAGGTCATCGGGAGGCAGGTTTGCTGACAGGATCACCTTTGGGTCTTTGACTTGGGGGTGCCCAGTTAGCTACCTCAGACCAGGTGCAGAACCTGGGTGTTATACTTGATGACTGCCTGACCCTTAAATCTCAGGTGTCGGCTGTTGTCAAAACCTCTTTTTACCATCTGAGGAATATCGCCCGGGTGAAGTACCTGATTTCTTCTGACGATCTTCCAATGTTGGTCCACACCTTCATTACCTCCTGCCTTGACTACTTCAATGCCCTTTACCTAGGGCTACCGAGGGGGTTAATATCCACTGCTTGCAGCTAGTGCAGAATGCGGTGGCCAGGTTTCTGACTGGTACTTCTAGGACCAGTCATATAATGCCTGTCCTCCGTGGACTGCACTAGCTGCCAGTACAATGGTGGATCACTTTCAAGGTCGGTTTGCTGACCTATAAGGCCCTGCATGACCAGGGACCTAGCTACCTACAAGATCTTCTTCATCCCTACTGCTCCCCCGCCCTCTCCGATCCACCAATGTGGGATTGCTAGAGATTCCCAGGGTCTGATTGAAGACATCAGGGGCCAGGTCATTTAGTTTTATGGCCCCGACCCTGTGGAATTCTCTAGATCATCGGGTGTGAGACTGCCTGACCATCCAAAGTTTTAAAGCAGCCTTGAAAACTTATTTATTTAGTCTAGCCTACCCTGATTTTTAAGAATGTTATATTGATTGATTTTATTATATTGTTTTATGTATTTGAATTATTTATTGTGCAAGCGCCTTGACTTTGGAAAGATGCTTTTTACAAATAAAGTATGATGATGATGATGATGATATAATGCACATGCCTTGTGAGTGCAGTAAAAGATCATCTAAAAACTTACTCATTACCTGGACTGGGGAGTCCAATAAGAGGTAGACTGAAGCAAGAGTGATGGTAGTGGTATAAAGTTTGGCCACCACAATGGCATAATGCCCTTCCCCATCTATAATCTCCTTTTGGAGGTGAAACAGGACCCCCCCCCCAGGCACCAAGACTGCAGCTCCTTTCCGTCTACCCAAGATATGTGAAAAAGCTACCACCACCTGGAACCTCCATGCCCTTAATTTAGAGTGTTCAATTTGAGGGAGATGAGTGTCTTGTAAAAGAATGGCATCCGGTTTCTCTTTCTTAAACAGGTTTAATAACCTTCTTCTCTTGATTTTGCTCTGGTTTTGGGGAGGGGGCAGGGGGGGATCCTGGTGAGGTGCAGCAGCCTGGGAAGCCTGCCTTGAGGTGCTTGATAGTCCCCCACAGGTAAATAAATCTGTCTTTGTCTCACTTGCAGTGGTTGGCATCTCTGGATGGGGGGGGCCACGACTGGGTAGCGCTCGCTCAGCCACATCCTTGGGGAGGATGTTTTCCTATTAAATAGGGTTCCCCCCTTAAGAGCAATACGGCTCATGTAAGTGGCAGAACACAGACCTCTGATCACAATGGGTGGATGGAGACACATAGGTCTCCATGTAGTTGGAGCCCTGTGTGCGAGACCCACCTTTGCAGAAAAATCCTATTAAATCGGGAACTTCACTGGCCCACGTTCTCCACCATGCAGTAAATATGCCTCCTTATTATCAACTTTTGCGAGGGACACTGGTGGTCCAGGAGAGCTGAAGGGTTCCTCCTGGCCCATAGTTCCTTCATTGCCAGGGTCCCTTTAAATAGGGTTCCCCTGACTACTGCCTGGACTAACAACTTAACTGTGGCCTGAGTGATATGATTTAGATCCTACCCCCCCCCCCCGAGCACAGGACACGGTCTTACCACTATTGCCTGTTCCTTTTAGAGGATAGTCCAGGCAACCACTGAAGTGTTACTTACAGGTCTATGAGTCTCCCAGTGACAATGCACACCTCAATGGGGGGTTCCCCTCTTCCCTTCCCGGATCAGATGTCGGGGTCTGCTGGGGTCGGAGAACGGGTGGCACATACATCGGAGGGACCATACTGCCTCCGTGCTCCTCCCAGATGGATCTCTCTCTCACCATCCTCCTGGGCCTGGGGGGGGTGGGAGTGGACCACCTGTCACACACTATAGAAGACCGCAACTCTCTTAGCAGCATCAGATGGAATTCAGAACACCGCCTTTATGGGACATATCTTACTGCATATTTATGCATCTCACCCATTCCACTCTTGTAACATTTGCCTGCCATGTGCTGATGGGATGTGGTGACTGAGGAGCTTAGGGAGCCCTGAATCCTCCATGGTTATAATTCCCAGTTTTCTCCTGGGACTTTTAGCAGTCTTTCTTTGGCTGGATTTGGGTAGTTATTTTGAGCTTCTTTCCTTAGAGCACAGAGGTTACTCGAAGAATTGTGGAGAACTGATGTTATCTGCTAAATGAAAAGTATTAGCCCAGTCTCCTGCTTAATGACTTATGCTGCCACATTGCTGGATGGGTGACCAGATGATGATGATGACACACGTTTTTGCCCACTTTACCCCTAGATGCCCCACTCCCCCGTTTTTCTTTCTCCTTTTGATTTTTTGTTCCCTAATCCTATGTTCCCACTTTGCCTACCTTTTGATTAAGGGTCTATGGTACCCCGAAGGAGCCACTCCCAATAGGGTTAGTATATTTCTCCCTGAATGGTTCCATCACCATCACCATTGGGACAGCTAGTGAAAGCGTCCTTCTCTTTGGAAGTCACAGTTCTCTGTTTGCTGTTTCACATGAGATGGATGAAGCCCACACTCGTCCCTCTCATGTTCCCTTGGAGTTGGCCTAGTTGGCAGTTAACTGTTTTTTGGCTGAACAGCAAGGAAAATTGCAGTCAGATAGCAGTTATCTTCTTTTTTTACTTTACAAGATGGTGCAAGGTATGGAAGAATCAAGATATATGTATTGGGCACATAATGGTTCATATTTTACCTTTAAATTGTTTTAAAGCTAGTATTAATTTAAGGATGTTCAGGATTGCGGGCAATGCCTTTCAAGTTTTGTGGGATTTACTTTTTCCCTTGGGAGGGTGGGAGGTGGGGGGCAGGGACACTGGAGCAATAATAGTGACAATGAATAACCCCATCAGAATAATCTCTCATAATGTCAATGGGCTGTCTGGGCTGATTAAAAGATACAGAACACTGACACCCTTAAAAAGTTGAAACCTGATTTGCTGCTGCTTCAGGAGACTCATCTTTCAACAGCCAAACATCGGAAGTTACTAAAATGTGGCTTTTCACATGTTGTGGAGTCAGCCTACCATCATGGCAGACACAGGGGTCAGTAGTTCTGACCCCTCTGTCCTTTCCTTTTATAATTACAGGTCAGTACTCAGATAAGGAAGGCCGTTTGGCCCTGGTGATTGGTACAATTTGAGATCAGCAGTTTAGGATAAGTAGCATTTATATTCCACCCAGGAGTGACGCTTTGTTGATCCAAAATTTGATAGACACAATTATAACACACAAGCAAGGAACCTTGATTACAGAGGGAGATTTGAAGTGCTTCTTGAATCCATTATTCAACACTTCATCCTCCTGACCCCCGTCACTCTCCTCCAGTCAGAAGCACCTTCGGAAGTGTCTAAGGGAAGGAGGATTAGTTAACGCCTGGAGACATCTTCACCCGTCCTATAGAAAGTTTACATTTTACTCCCATGCCTATAGACATTATTCCTGCCATGATTATTTTTGTATAAGTAAGGAACATTTAGGACCAATCCATTCCGCAGATATTAAAAATATATATCTCTCGAATCATGCCCTGATTACATTAGAGTTATCCTCTATGCAGGAAAGGATAAATACAATATGGCATCTCAATAATTCTTTATTGAAGGACCCTACATTTCAGGAATTATTAAAACAAAAACTTCCAGAAATCCTACAAGATAACTCATCCCAACAGATATCCCCCCAGATGCTCTGGGACACTCTGAAAGCAGTCCTACAAGGGCATGTAACCCCTCACCCCTGCCTTTTTGCCAAAACAACAGGTGGCATGCTGTTGGCACTGGCAGCAATACCTGGTGGGGACCTGGGTTCAGGGAGGATGAGGTTACTCGGCACAAGGGGACCTAGGTTTGGCTACTCTGCACAGGGGCACCCAAGTAAATCCGAACACAGGAAGCAATAATTGTAATGTCCAGAACCAGGAATGGGATTTTACAGTGTGGCTTTTATTCATAACTAGCTGAACACAACAAAGCATAGATGGACCCCCATGGGGCTATGTTTACTGATAATGCAGATTAGAGACTACAAAGCGGTCCACTAGAAGAATGAACCATTTCTACTGTTTTCAGGCTCGGGACCCACCAGGTACACAGCCCGGACTTGCACGCGCTTTGGGTACACAGCCCGACTGGCCCAGCTCCCCTGCCGGCCACTTGACTGACGGTCCATTGGAAGAATGAACCCATTTTACTTGTTGTGGCTCCCCACAACACTTAGAGTCTGCGACCCCTAGAGAGATTTTCACATTTTGCGACCCACGCCTGGGTACCTCACTGCCAAGCGCATGAGGCGAGTAGCAATCACAGCAGAAATCCATAGAGGTGGACCTGGTTACTAAAGATGGGGTGTTCCCACCTCCAGCTCCCCACAGCTCATACCGACCATTTCTCTGGAAAAACTGAAACTTCGAATGTAGATTAAATGGTGGATGAACTGTCGCACCCCTCTACAATATTACTTGAATTCACACAGCACTCTAGCTTTGACACTACTCCATTTGTTTGTCCTAGTACTATAGCCTCCCAAATAGTAGTTCAAATCCCAGATTTCTTCACATATCCCAGGCTGAAGAAACACATTTTTGCCCTCTCATATTAGAGCAAACACTCACCCTTTTTGTTGCAGGTGCCCCAAGGGAAGTACAACTCTTCCCACTTTTCAAACACAGACTGAAACTGAAATAGGCAGCTTTCTTTCTTCTGCAGAAATTAGGGGATTGCCCCTGGAATCTACATGGGGATCTTTACTCCCCCCCCCCCCCAGAGGGAGGGGCACTGAGACCCGAACAGCGGTCTCCACCACTTGAAGGCAAAACTGGAACTGCTCCTTCCTGTTTGAGAGCACACAGGAGACTGACTTTGAAAACTCCCAGCGTTCTATCTAACTCCCTCTGCTGCAGATTCCAATGTGGCTTATGCAGCTGCGACAGTTCTATTGGTGATGTAATCTCTCAGTCTCAGCTGAGACTGAGAACAGAGTGAGACAGTGTGAAACCCATTTAACTGGAGTTTCACAAGCTGCCTTCCCTGCCTACCACTAGGTCTTACTGGGATTCTAGTAACCCCGGGTAACAAGGGGTTACACTCGCCTTGACTATGAAAAATGACTGTCCCAGTCATTATGCACCCAGCCTAAGGCCATCCCACTCACTATGTGCTACTCATGGAGGGGGTGATCAGGCCCCCTCCTACCATGTGCGAGCACAGGCAGGCAACACTAAGGGCCTAGAGGCCTGTAGCTGACATATCAGCCTCTACACTATCCACTTACTATGGACACCTAGTGGCTCTGGTAGAACTATCCAGAGCATAGCCCTGATAGATCAGCATTGCAGTCCCAATGGCCATTCAGGACCACAGCCTGTCTATCCCCCCCTAACCCTCTAGGGAAAACCTATCTGCCTCTAACATAACATTCCCAAAACAAAAAAAAAAACCTGGGGACCTCCCCGACCTTGGGCAACCTGCAACCACACACCATTAAAATATCAACATTAACACCTCCTCCCTACCCCCACAACCACACCTGTGGAAGGAAAGGGTTAATACAGCAATAACCATAACAATAACACCACAGTACTTTAAATTTCTACACAATAAAGCACTGACGAGGAACTCCGATGAGCCCCTCCTCCTCTTCTTGTCTTCTCTTCTGTCTTCCCAGGAACACCTGTAAGAAAAAGAAAGACAAAACACACTCTCCTAATCTGCATACACAGTCTATCTAAACCCTACCATCAAAACACTGCAACATCCCAAAAATATATTTTTTTAGGAAAAAGGTAGAAAAACAGTATTTACATTAGAATACAATAATGAAATTATTTACAATACACATTTGGTGGGTGGAGTGCCCTAAATATCCCAACTAGTGACCACAAGGCCCGAAGGCTAGTCCAATAGAGAGTCTCTCCTGGGCTGGAGCCCCCGTGAAGCACAGTTCTAACAGGCCAAAGTCCCGAAGGAGAGAGTCTTTGCGGACAGTTCGCACATTTTTGAAGTCTGTAGTGTAGGGTGTGTACTGCAATGTCATAAAGATAGGAAAGTTTGGACTTACCAGCCTCTTGTAGTACAGTACTAGGCACCTAACCTGCACCGCATCCGAAGACTCTCCCTGGCAGCATTTCTTCTGATACAGCTGGGCGGACATCTTCCAGGAACCACAGGAGGGCACTTCTGGGAACAGCTGGGCTGATGTCATCTCTGGAGACGGAACCTTAGAACAGGAACAAAAAGGAAAACAGCTGGTCTGACGTCATCCGATTACCAGGCGATGAACAGGAAACAGCTGGGCTGGTGTCCTCTCTGGATCTGAAGTCATCTAGTGGGCCAGTGGATGGTTGCTGGACTGGACAGTACACTGTAGACTGATGAAGGTGGGGCACCTGAGTCCTGGTTATTTATATTGGCGGATCAATAAGGGTACTTCACAGTCTGGTGTGGCAGTATTGACTACCACTGCTCGGCTCTCCATTTTGTAGGCACGGGCTTAATTTCTGGGAGGTCCTTGCACTGAGGCCAATAGTACCGGGGGTCAGGGGCTTGAATTATTACCCCGTCTGGGTGCACATAATTCAAACAGTGAAAGATTTCACGTCCCTCTCCATCCACCACTCTCACTCTGTCCATAAACAGTGTCCTGCCTCTCTTCCACTGGGTATACTTTTCATGGAACAGTCTATTCTTTACATGCTGGTTGGCCCCAGGATGCACACTTTTCATTGCTTCATCCCAGATCCAGGATTTCCTGCAGTCCTCAATCTCCTCCCAGACTTTCCGAGGAAAGGTAGGAAAGGTCATACCATAGATCTCATTTGCCTTTCTACGAACCAGTCTCTCCTCTTTACTTGCTTTGGTCAATGTGAGACAGCTGGCCTGGCTTGGGGGTGGCCAGTCCTGGTTCTGCCAGCTTTGCATCCTCAAGGAAATTAGAAACGGATCCCTGACTTCTTCCTTCTGTAAAGCCAGGGCAGTGGTATCACCACCTTCTTCAACACATTCCTCTGAGGCAAGATCTTGAGGCTGTGTACCCGTTCCTTTCTCACAAGGCCACATAGGTTCCCCTCATCTTCCTCTTCACTGAGGATCTGAGCCCAGGAGTAAGTAGTCGTTCTCACCCCTGAGACTATCCATTCATCACTAGGCGCGGAGGTCGACACCTCCCATTCAAAGGCCTCCTGCATTTCATCTTCACCTAAGAGACTTGGGATAGGCCCCCCCCACCCAGGGGTCTATTGATGTTTTATCCGAACTTTCTTTCTGGGATCCAGCATCCAAAACTTCAACTTCAGGTTCAGTCTCTAACTCTGCACCCTCTAGCTTTGTGCCACACTCCCCCGAGGGACCTTCCTCCACAGGCTCCACCTGGTGCTGTGTGCTGCCAACTGCAGATTCCTGAATTTTTGTCCATGTGGGGGCCAAGCGATTGGAGGCGCTTTATACAAGCCATATTTTGAAGGCATGCAGCACAGTGAGGAATCATGAAGACGTCCTTCCAGCACTCAAGCATATTTGGCATACACGCACTGGATAATTAGGAATTGCCACATCAGGAGGCAGTTGCCTCCATAGCAACCACTTTTCAATATCTCTCAGTCTATTTACTGCTGTTACTGCAACCCGGGCATGATCCGTAATGAGCTGGTCCTGAGGCCATAACTGCAGAAAAACAAACAAAAGTTCATTGTAACTGAAAGTCCCACTTTATTGAACACACTCTGTAGCTGTAAAATGGCTCCTCTGCTGCTGTGTTTACTTCACTACCCCACCCTGTAATGGCGGCGGCAGCACTCCTGTGCATCAACATTTAGAATCTTGGTCAAGCCACTGCGCACCCGATTTACACCAGCTACTGATAACTTTTACTCAAACTGCACAACTTGCTCTGATCTGGCTTGAAACACATTTGCAGGATTTTCCTTGGACTTTTCACAAGCTGTTAACATTCATTTAATTCACAGTCCCTCTAAAGCTTCAGGTTTTAGCACAGGATTGCCTGCTTCTACTAGTGTTGCATTTTGCTACAACCCACAGTCTCTCTCTGGCTGCAAACTTTAAACTGAGGCTAATTTCACTTCCATGCACACATTCAATGGCTTTACAGACTTGCACTTGCTGGCAGGACTTCACACAGTCATTACTTGCAAAGCGACTACACTGCTGCACACACATTTTATATGGCACAGCTGAAAATCACTGATTGAGCAGTTTCTTAGGTTGTTTACTTACTGTTATCAGTAGCAGCTTGCTGCGATGGGGTAAAACGGCCTGCAGCCAGTTCTTGAAGGCCTCAATATACAAACGGGCGGGCAGTCTTAGCGATCGTCGTTTTAACCACCAAACTCGCTATTTTAACGATCGATTTGCGGGTTGAGGCCTATTTTAAATTCAGAAGTCAATTTTTTGGATGTTTACAGCGCTTTGAATACTCCGCGACGCTCCTCCACTGCCAGTACATGCACTACACTCTGTCTCCCTCTTGAATGCTGAGGCAGTCTCTGTAGAGCTGGCTGAGGGGCGGGACTGATTGCAGCCTGACCAACCACACGACGCCATGCAAATGAGCCTCTTCTTCCTCACGAGGGCTCTTCTCCTCACGCCGATCGTCGAGCAGGCAAATTTAAACTGCAGAATGCACTTTTTTTTTTCTTCAAACTGACTACACGGCGGGAGCCCTATTCAGCCATATGACATAGCCATTAACTCTGCAGTCTCTCCATTCACACAGAAAGCATTTCAAATGTCCAGGGCATAATCTTCCTTTTGCTACCCCTAGTCTTCCACACTTTCCTTCACAAGAATTCATTTTAAAAGTATTTCAAACATCCAGGGCACAATTTCTCTGTTGCTACCCCTAGTCTTCCACACTTTTCTTCACAAGAATTCATTTTAAAAGCATTTCAAATGTCCAGGGCATAATTTCTCTGTTGCTACCCCTAGTCTTCCACACTTTTATTTACCACAGTTCATTTTTAAAGCAGGCAAAAACGCTGTAAACAATTTTGATGCAGGACAAGGGCACACTCTTTGGCTTTAATGCTTCTTGGTAAACAGTTGGCATTTTTTAAACAGCAGCACAAGATTCACAGCACACAGCAACACACTAGGGAAATTGCTTCAGCTTTTTGGGCTACCCACTGCCAGATAGCCAAAACGCTAGCCCCCTTGCCCAAGCACCTTCCTTCCTGAACAAATCCAAAGAGATGCCTCCATTTTTGTAACCCCCACCCCTGCCTTTTTGCCAAAATGACAGGTGGCATGCTGTTGGCGCTGGCAGCAATACCTGGTGGGGACCTGGGTTCGGGGAGGATGAGGTTACTCGGCACAAGGGGACCTAGGTTTGGCTACTCTGTACAGGGGCACCCAAGTAAATCCGAACACAGGAAGCAATAATTGTAATGTCCAGAACCAGGAATGGGATTTTACAGTGTGGCTTTTATTCATAACTAGCTGAACACAACAAAGCATAGATGGACCCCCATGGGGCTGTGTTTACTAATAATGCAGATTAGAGACTACAAAGCGGTCCACTGGAAGAATGAACCATTTCTACTGTTTTCAGGCTTGGAACCCACCAGGCATACAGCTCGGACTTGCACGTGCTTTGGGTACACAGCCCGACTGGCCCGGCTCCCCTGCCGGCAACTTGACTGACGGTCCATTGGAAGAATGAACCCATTTTACTTGTTGTGGCTCCCCACACCACTTAGAGTCTGCGACCCCTAGAGAGATTTCCTTCTTACTTCTTCTGACTCCCATGCTTGAATGTCGGTCCATTGGAAGAATGAACCCATTTTACTTGTTGTGGCTCCCCACAACACTTAGAGTCTGCGACCCCTAGAGAGATTTTCACATTTGCGACCCACGTCTGGGTACTTCCCTCCTCACTGGCCAAGCGCACGAGGCAAGTAGCAATCACAGCAGAAATCTGTAGAGGTGGACCTGGTTATTAAAGATGGGGGGTGTTCCCACCTCCAGCTCCCACAGCCCATACCCGGCCATTTCTCTGGAAAAACTGAAACTTCGGAATGTAGTTTAAATGGTGGATGAACTGTCGCACCCCCTCTACAATATTACTTGAATTCACACAGCACTCTAGCTTTTGACACTACTCCATTTGTTTGTCCTAGTACTATAGGCCTCCCAAATAGTAGTTCAAATCCCAGATTTCTTCACATATCCCAGGCTGAAGAAACACATTTTTGCCCTCTCATATTAGATCAAACACTCACCCTTTTGTTGCAGGTGCCCCACAGGCGAAGTACAACTCTTCCCACTTTTCTAACACAGACTGAAACTGAAATAGGCAGCTTTCTTTCTTCTGCAGAAATTAGGGGATTGCCCCTGGAATCTACATGGGGATCTTTACTCCCCCCCCCGGAGGGAGGGGCACTGAGACCCGAACAGCGGTCTCCACCACTTGAAGGCAAAACTGGAACTGCTCCTTCCTGTTTGAAAGCGCACAGGAGACTGACTTTGAAAACTCCCAACGTTCTAACTCCCTCTGCTGCAGATTCCAATGTGGTTTATGCAGCTGCGACAGTTCTATTGGTGATGTCATCTCTCAGTCTCAGCTGAGACTAAGAACAGAGTGAGACAGTATGAAACCCATTTAACTGGAGTTTCACAAGCTGCCTTCCCTGCCTACCACTAGGTCTTACTGGGATTCTAGTAACCTCGGGTAACAAGGGGTTACAGGTATATTATAGCATATGCTACTAAGAAGAAGCAGCAAACAGAGGCCAAACTCCAGGTGTTGCAGGATAAGCTGCAATTTCCACAAGCTGTTCACATGCAAGGAGATGATTCCCTAGAGGAACAAATTACATGTACCCAGTGGGAAATTCAGAAGATCCTAACATATAAGATGGAGCAGGCACTTCTTCGTCTCCGCCAAAAATATTTTGAGGGGGGTGTGGGTTTCTCGTATCCTAGCTTTTCCCTTAAGGAAAGAAACTCAGATGGCTACTATAACTAAATTAAAAGACCCTCAAACAGGAAAGTTTGCTGTAACAGCCTCTCAGATTTTACATATTTTCAGACAATACTCTTCCGACTTATATACAGAAAAGACCCCTCCTGATCCACAGGCCATAGAACACATTTTGCCGGGATTAAACCTCCCATCTTCAGCCGAACACCAGGTCACACACTTAACATATCTGATAACAGCACAGGAACTCCAATTAAGAATCTTAAAAATGGTAAGAGCCCAGGCGGCATTGGCTTTGGAGCTGAGTTTTACAAGGGCACCTGGGATTTAATTAAAGACCCCTTTCTTCAGGTCCTTCAGAAAAGTCACTCCACTGCAAAATATCCCATCTTGGAATCAGGCCACCATCTCCACCATACTGAAATCTAACAAGCCACCCCATTTGTGTGAATCCTATGGCCCTATCTCCTTATTAAATCAAGATGTAAGCAATAAGCCACGACAGGGTGTGCGTTAGACATTTTAACACACGGCTAGGAGGCGTAGTAAGGCAAGAGGCCACCGCCGAAAAGGCCCAGCCTCTAGCCGTGTGTTAAAGTGTCTAACGACACTGGAGGGGCTTATTGAGCTTAAAATGGATATCTTAGTGAAACCGATTTAGTAGGTTAAATTTCCAATTTAAATTAGGAAAAACACCTATGTTGGTATCACTTTTAATAAAATAGTTCCTCCGCCTAAGTGTCTTGTGTTTTTTTTCTGCACTGAAGGAATGTTGTCCCAGAAAGGCTTCTGTACTTTAGGTATTCACCCCCCACACATGCTGTATGGAGACGAGGGAAAAAGATTAAAATCCAGCTGTTTGGCTTTTTTTTTATATGTATAATTTAAATTTACAATTTTAAGAGTGAGTGGGCTGGTAGAGAGACAGAGCGAGCGCGCACGCAGGCAGGCAGGTACAGACATTCAGTAAGCGTTAGTGAGATCGCGGTTGTTCTGTTTTTTTTTTTTTTAATAGATGAACGAGCAGGCAGGCTGGGAGAGACATCGCAGCTGTACCTTTGTTTTTTTTTATTAAATTCAAAGACGGATCTTAAGGAGCGAGTGGCTGGGCTGGTAGAGAGATCGCAGCTGTTCTGATTTTGTTTTTTTTGGTTTTTTTATACATTACCGAGTGGGTGGGCTGTGAGAGACATCGCAGCTTTTCCATTCATGCTACATCCATGGATTTCACAGACTGAGGCAATGTGAACAGCAGATCAGATGTATTTATTGCATTTTTTTGTTGGCATACTGAAAATACAGCCTGGCATGTCACTCGCAGTTGGTGAAAAGAAGATGGCTGATTTTCAGTTTGCCAACATTCTAACTGGCATCTTTACTAGAATCAGTGCCCACAGGGCACTGCTGGTCCTTCTTCCTGTGTGTAAGACACATTATCACACAGGTATTGCCCAATCAGATTGCCTCAGTTTTGATACCCATTTCATAAGTAAGCAATAAGCCACGACAGGGTGTGCGTTAGACACTTTAACACATGGCTAGGAGGCGTAGTGAGGCACAAGGCCACCGGCCGAGTACATCCAGCCTCCTAGCCATGTGTTAAAGTGTCTAACGCACACCCTGGAGGGGCTTATTGCGCTTATGAAATGGTTATGTAAAATATAGATGCATGTCATAAGTAAAATTAACAGTATTTCATACTGAAATTCTTAAATATTTGTGTTACATTTTAACAAAATAGTTCCTCCGCCTGTTTTTTCCTTTGGGTTGAGGACTTTTGACTTGCTAGTTTTGACCTACTAAGGCATCCTTACTTGCATTTTTTCGCCTGTAGTTGTCATGCCCCCCCCCCCACAGAAGCAAGTGAGAGGAGCGAGCGGGCGGCAGATTTATTTTGATAGTGAGAGGAATGCGGATTTATGGACGGAGCTGTGGTCTGATTATGTGTATTTTTGTGTTTTTATAAACACTTCAAAATATCGGGTAAAAACTAATTTATTCACAGAACATGCCGGCAGAAAAAGCAGTGCTCCTCAAGTCTGTCATGCTATTTATTAGTTGCAGTGCAGGGTTGATTAAATACCAAACATCCTACTATTTATTTAGCAGGGTTGCTAAAATGCTGAACGTTTACCATACAGTAGTTGTGTACGTCACTGTTGCGAAGTCATCGTTTATGGCTCCTCTGTGTCTCCGGTACCATTTATTTAAATTTACCACGTAAAGAGGCAGAGCCCAGAAGGCTTGTTTCCAGTTGTGACCTAGGGGATGGTGAGAGCGTAGGAAGGTAATAGGCATGGGTAACACGGCAGCAGATTGGGAGACAGCTGCTCAACGGTTTGCAGAAGAGAGTGAGCCAGCGGCAGGTTGGGAGACAGCTGCTCGGCGGTTCACAGTTAATGTGACTGGGCTTTTTGAGAGCGTAGGAAGGTAATGGGCAGGGTTAACACACAGATTG
Organism: Neoceratodus forsteri; assembly: GCA_016271365.2. Lineage (NCBI taxonomy): Eukaryota > Metazoa > Chordata > Ceratodontiformes > Ceratodontidae > Neoceratodus > Neoceratodus forsteri. The sequence goes on from CM028130.1 coordinate 871,676,432, forward strand.
TAGACAGCTGCTCGGCAGTTGGCAGAAGCGAGTGAGCCAGCGGCGGGTTGGGAGACAGCTACTCAGTGGTTCACAGTTAATGTGACTGGGCTTTTTTTTACTTTTTAAATCATGCAGTCAGTTTAAACATTAATGTAAATATTTATGAAATGGGCATCTGAATATTTGCAGATATGTTGACAGATTGAAAATACAGCCTTGTATTTCACTTGCAGTTGGTGAAAATAAGATGGCTGATTTTCAATTTGCCAACATTCTAACTGGTATGTTTACTAGGATCAGTGCCCACAGGGCACTGCTGGTCCTTTTTCCTGTGCGTAAGAAGGAATATCACACAGGTATGGACCAATCAGGATGTCTGAATTCTGATGCCCATTTCATTATATAAAATATACACCAGCATACTCGACCACCGCCTAGATGAAATTCTCCCCTGTCTGATCCACTCTGATCAATCTGACTTCATTAAGACAAGACAAATGACAGACAATATTAAGCAGACCCTTTTTTAATAAACCAAGCATACTTTTCTTAAACCCCACTAATGCTACTGAGCCTTGATGCACAAAAGGCGTTTGAAAGGGTCTCTTTTCCGCAGGGTACTCTTCTGAGATTTGGTTTTCTCCATGAATTCTTAGATAATATAACAGGCACATATTTTCATCCAGAGACTTCAGTTAAAATCAATGGTTCTCACTCTGCCCGCTTCTCTTTGTCCCAGGGAACTAGACATTGTGTTCTTTCCCCCTACCTTTTTGCTCTTTATGCAGAACCAGTTGCACAACACTTGCATCAGCAGGTTCAGATTCAGGGCTTCCAAGTGAGTGACCATGAACATAAAGTGGCATACTATGCTGATGATCTTTTATTCTACCTAGTTAATCCAGAATCCTTGCTGGCGGCCTTGCAGAGGAGATTGCAAGAGGTACAGAGAGTATCCAGCTATAAAATTAACCTGAGCTAAACAGAAGCCTTGTTTATACGGGACTCTCCATCTTCACTTTTAAGGAACACATACCCATACAGATGGGATAGAACATCTATTCATTACTTAGGCATCCGCACACCCTCAGTTCCACATGAAGTGTTTGCTCTTAATTATACTCCACCATTCTCTCGGGTCAGGGAGGAGCTGCGTACATGGTCCCATCTACCTTTTTCTTTACTTACTAGGATTTAGTCTGTTCAAATGAATATAATGTACTTCCTAGAATAATACATTTGATGCAGAATATTCCCCTTCCCTAACAAGGAAGTGGTTAAGTGGCACAGAATGATCTCTGCCTGTTTATGGCAGGGCGGTAGACTGAGACTAGCTCTTGGAAGGTTACAACTACCAAAACAGAGAGCGGAGCTGGCGCTCCCAAATTTCCAAGCCTATGCACTAGCAGCTCTACTCGCTCTTATGATACATTGGCTTTGTGAGCCTTCACAGACCCTCGAGGGGGTTCAGGTGAAGAGGGCCATCTCTCAACTCCCACTTGATCACACCATGCTATTCCAACCAAGTGTACATAATCTGATACAGGAAGGGTCGCTCTACACCTCAGACCTGTTGCATAACTGGACAACATTCTTAAGGAGACTGGAAAATCTACAGAGAGCTCAGTGGATGGGACTTCCGGCACTAGATAGCTCCTTCATCCCCGCTAGACTAGATCTTGACTTCAGGGCTTGGTGGCACAGAGGCCTGGCCAATACTTATCAATTCTATTCTAATGGTATTTTTAAAACCTTCCAACAATTACAGCTTGAATTGTCCCTAACTCAGAGAGATTCTTCTAGATATCTGCAAGTGCGACATTTCTTGAGCTCTACTTTGAGCCTCGATTTATCCTCATTGATGCTTCTACCCATGTTTAATCTCCTCTTTCAAATCTATAAAGAACCCACCCACAGCACCTAATCTCCCACTTATACAAAGCCCTAGTAGGCACACCAATGTCATTTTGGCAGGGTGTGCATACCGTTTGGGAATGGATTTTACACAAGCGGATTGACTTTGGATATGGCATCACCAACACCGAATTACAGGGTCCTATTCTTGGCAAGAACTGAGTTGGAAAATAGTAGCTAGATTCTTTTGCATGCCTCAGATCACAGCCAAATTCCTCCCTACAGCCAATGCATCTTGCTGGAGATGTTGTGGACAAGAAGTTTCCATACACACCCACGTCTTTTGGTTCTGCCCAGTCCTATCTCATTTTTGGAGAGCACTGGATGGAGCTCTTGCAGAGCTCTATCTGGATTTCAGTAGCTTAACCCCTGAGTTAGCCATACTCTTACATTTTCCTAAACATTTTAAACAAAAACACTGAATTTATTTAGTGAGCATTTTCCTGGCGGCAGCAAAAAAGGTGATCACAAGAAAATGGCTACAACCGGACCCACTCACAATACATCAGTGGGAAGGTACAGTCTATGACATACATCAGATGGAGAGTATGACAGTCAGGCTACAAGGCAAATCTTAAGTTATAATGAATAGAAGGACAATTTGGTTTCTATATATAGCTGCCCGTAAACCAGCACAGATTCCATAAAATGGGCACAGCAACAGTAAAGCTTGATCACGAATCAGTCAGCCCCTACAGAGCTATATCATTGTGGTGATGGACTTGATGGTCCTGGGTCGCTCTGGTGGTCTTCACTTCCCAGTCCCCTTCCACCCCATCCACCCCATGGGGTAATCTACTTCTTTTATGTTACTGGTAATGAAAAGGATAATGCGGGGAATCATTGTTTATGAGGTTATGTACTTGGATTTTTTTTTTTATATTCTACCTTGTAATCCTTAATGATTAGAACCCTTGGCTGCTTAAAGATTATATGACAAGCTGTAACTGTACCTGCACCATGGAAAAACTTTAATGAACACTTCAGTTTAAAAAAAAAACATGTGGCAGTGCAGAGAGAGTGGCATAATGGGTGGGGGGATGCCTGTGGTGTCACCCTCCTCAGGCTCGTGTGCATCTCTGCTTGCACACCTCCAAGGTTGGCGTCCCATGGGGACTGGGGCAATCACGGTACATCCTGACCCATGCATGATAAAGAACTGACCCCTTGCAGGCCCTGCACTGATGATGTGGCCCTTTCCCTGAAGTTGGTTCCACTTGCTCTGCAGCTGGGGACTCAGTCACACCCATCCATGAAAGCCAAGCCATGGGGACGTGGGTTACATGGGTAAGTCCAGGTGGTGGGGCTAGGGAGGTACAAAGAACAGGACCTGGTCAGCAAGAAGGAGGTTAAAAAGGCTAACAAAAGGGAACAAAATCTGATAACAGAGAACAGAAAAGCAAGATAAAAGCAAAAGGGCATCAGAGAGGAAGAAAAAAGTTGCTTCTCAGATACTCTGCAGTTTATATCAGTAGAATGAAGAAAATCGATCCAATGTATGTATTTGTACACAGGGTAAAATCACTGAAAAGAATTCCCATTGTCCTGTGAGAGTATTCATTAGATAATGGATAGCACATGACAGGATGTGCAGTTATAAATAGAATAGTATGGGGGTGGTGTGTGTAATGAGAAGTTTACCCTCCCAGGTGTTAGATGCTACATAAACCCCAAGAGCAAAGCTCAAGGGGTTTATTAAAGCATCTAACACTGAGGGGGGGAGTGTAAACTTTGAGTCTGCACACACCACCCCATATTTTATTTTATATCATTGCTGGGTTTCCCTTTTTCATCATGGCAATTATATAAAATATCAGCCGTTCCGGTGTGGTCACCCTCCAGTTCTGTTTTTGTCTGGTCCCTAGATTTTTATTGCATACGATTTTAAAACGTTTAAAAATGTTTTGTTATCCCCCATTTGTGGAAATTGAGAAAGAATTTTTGTTTTCAATAACTTGCCATGGAGTTCCTCTGGCGGTTGAGGAGGAAGCGGCAAGTGGCAGGAAGGGACACACTGCAGCAGTCACATGCGCAGTGAGCGGGAAACCGTGCACATGTTTGCCATTATAAACACTCCTTTATAATGGAAAATTATGGCATTGTTTCCCTATGGGAAAAAGAGGAAGCCATTAATTATAAGGTTATAATGTACACCTTAGGTGGCTGTTAGGCATGAGGCATAGCCAAGTGCTGTAAAGACCTGAGAAGTGCATTATTTGTTTATGACCATGAACACTGAAGTGTGTTATCCCACTTAAAAACAGGGGCTTTTATTTGTTTAAAAAAATGTAGTTTAGAGGATGCGTGCAATTGTCAGAAAATAATCAACAGTTATGTGTCTTGACCAAGGAAATTACAGGATCTTCTTAGCCGATTTTATAAGTACACATGAACTACGGTTTATACAAATGTAGAAACAATACAATTAAGCAATAATGCACGACAGGGTGTGGTATATCATGGGATATCATCACACCTCGGGTAGTTGGGCAAGAGGCCGAGTGTGTCCAACAACCAGAGAAGTGACGATATTCCATGATATACTACACCCTGGAGTGCATTATTGCTATTATGAACTGGGTTCATTTTTTTTCCAGTAAAAAAAATAAAAAAATGTTAAAGCCTTTTGAAAATGCACGTTTTCAGATGCTGGAGGAGTATCTTTTGACACAATAGTTCCTGGAGGGCAGTGGGCAGCAGGTGGCACTGTTGTAATTAGTCTGTATAATCCGTCTCACTCTGCCAGCACTACTGTGTTCAACCCATGTCCCACTGCATGCTCTGGGATCCGGTAAAGATATGTGCGACTTCCTGTTGGTTTTTGTACATGGCAGTTGAAGCTTTTCAGTGCTGTGAATGTTTTTTGGTTTTATTTTAAAACCAAAAAGTCACGTGCTGCAGAATACTGCAAGTGAGCAGCTCACTAGGACAATGTGGTGTGAAGGAATGTATAGAGATATGTGTGTCACGAAGCAGTTCTTGTACATTGGGGTTGGGAGTGTTTCCGAGGAGTGTTTTAGTGTGGTTGCTGGTGCTTCAGTGTGGTGGGTGTTTTTTTTTTTTATTATTATTATTTTGGTTTGACTCGAGTAGCTCAACTTCTGTGTGGCATGAGCAGGATGATGTCGTGTCACAGGAGCGACCAGGTTGGACTCGGACTGTGGGACATGAGGAACACTGCGCAGTAAGTGAGGAGGCTGGTGACCAGTGGTTTTTTTGAAGCCGTGATGATGTAGCCCGATCTCATCACGGCTTCAAAGACATCTCAGCCAATCGACTTCTTTGATTCTCGGCATCTGGTTCATAATACCAGACATCCCAAGTTCATATACAGCAAACAGATGATCATAGGACAATATACAACTAGAAAAAGTGAGTGAGCCTCCCTTACAGAACATGACTAGTATTTTTCAAGGACCACCCCAACTTAAAGCTCTCATTTGCCTGTTAATAACACTGCTGTAAAAATTCTTATGGTTGTTAGAGTGGTCTTGCATGCATTCTTAGGGTATGAGAACTGCAAACTGAAGGTGAGTGGTTCAAATACCCTAAGGATGTAAGTGAGACCAATCTTACAACCTCTAAGAGTGGTATCAGTGGTAGTATTAATATTTATGCAATAAGTGTGGACTCAGAAGCCATTGAATAAATCCATTTATTGTCACATATGTTAAATACATTTTTTTTAAATTGAATTTTATTCAAGGTCATTTTCAATATAAGAGTACAACAGTTCCAGAGTAACAGAAAGAAGTAGCTCACATTTCTGTCCTAAAAAATTAATAACAGATAAAAGGTAACTGTTTATATGACCCATTGTCACTAGGACCAGCAACAATCTGAGTACAATTGAGTGTAGCAAAGTTTAAGCAAATAATCAGCCGATGCCAGCTTGGTCCTTATCGATACTCAACAGCAGCACCCTAAAAAAGCTAAGAGAGCGAACCACTCCAGAAAGAGAGAAAAGAGAAAAGGAAAAAATAGAGAAGTACACTGTAGAACATGAACAGAAAAGTAGAGAAAAAAATGAAGGAGGTATCGCAGTGGACACCAAAAAAGAAACAAGAAGAGAGAAGTAGTACGAAGGAGAGAGCAGTGAGGTGGTGCAGAGGGGGTAAATCCATCCCAAGAATTCTTGAAGAAATGGCAGAAGCAGTCCTTGAGGGGCAAGCCCAGGCAACCCCCGAGGGAACCTGGGTGAATACTTGGCCTGAAAGGTTGTACCATGAGAAAATAAAATTATCAGGGCCCTTGTCCACTGTCCATCCTCAGGACAGCTCTGCTAATACCTCCAGGATGTCCCTTTATTCTTTAGAAGCCATATAATGCAAAAAAAGGGAGCCATCTGCTTTTGAATTTTTCCCTTTGATGCCTAAGTCGATAAGTTATTCATTCCATTTCTAGAATTTTAAGGAAAAAATCATACCAGGAGGTAATGGAGGGGGTCCTGGGAGAGAGCCAGCATAATGTGATAGTCTTAAGGGCTGCCGCTATCAGGATATAGAATAGGTAATGCATGGAGCTTACCCTTAAGGTGTCGGGGGGGTGGCCTAATAGCCAATGGTGGGCCTCACCAGGTAAGGCCTGAGTGAACACCTTCCCTACGGTATCCCTGAGGGAATCCCAAAAGCCTTTTATCTCCTTGCAACCCCAAAAGATACACCAATAAGTTCCTTTCTCCAGATTGCATCTCCAACAATCATCTGAAAAGTGTCTTCTGTAATGTTGAGTTACCACTGGGGGCCTAAAAAATCTAACAACCACGCGCCATCTGAACTCCCTCCAAAACAGTGATGCTGTGGTACTGTGAACACCCCTCCATATCCCCAACCAGGCTCCCTCAGACAAGTCAAAGTTAGCCTCAGCCCACCACTGCTCTTTAATATGAGCTAAATGATCAGGTTTGTCCAAAGCTAAGCATTGAACAATCTTAGTAATTCTGCCCTTTGTGTCATCGAGGAGGACCAGCTCGGATATACATTCCTGCAGAGGGTTCGGAGAGGAGAGGGGCTCCACCCACATCGGTCATTAGAAAGTGTCTCAACTGTAAATACCTAAAACAATCAGACTGTGGAAGATCAAATTCATCTTTTAATTGCTGGAATGATTTCAGGTACTCCCCTGTAAAGCACTGCCCTACTGTCCTAAGTCCAAGCCGTGTCCAGTGATGAAAAGCAAGATCCCACCCAAGTGGATGGAAATTTAAACAGTCAAGAATTGTCGAGTTAAAATTAATCTTGAGGGGTAAACCCAACTTATTATTGGCCTCACCCCAGGTCTTTATCAATGCCTGGGTCCAGGGGTTATTGGGTCTTAACAGCTTAAGTGTGGCTTTATCTACATAAAGGAAATCCCTGAAGCCTGGCAGGAGGAGAAGATCTGACTCAAGGTCAGCCCAGAGGGGGTGTGACTCCCTTTTTGTTTTCAAAATTTTTATTGATGCACATAGAATACAACAACATAAGTTCCTGTTATCGGTACACTTCAATATACCCAATCAGAAGTCCGAGTATTCAACTCCATAACTAATTTAAACTTAACAATAAGAATACAGAGAGTTCAGTACGTGCGAAATAGACAAGGAGTAGCCAAACACTATTGTAAGTTCATAAACGTCTCTTCCTGCGCACTCCTTATACTCTTCTCCTGTTTCTGTTCTTCCTTTTAACAGGAGGCAGACCATTAAAGGGCAGTTTATCAAGCAGTCCATCGCCTGGAGCAAAAAAAAAGAAGAATATTACAACAATCATAAGCCTCACTGGACAACACTGCAAACAGAGGAGTCTCCCACCATGACCATTTGTGGCGAGGGGACTCCAGTGTCAGGCTGATCATCCCGAGGCCCTGTACCCTCATAAAAACCATTGACTAGGTCTGCGACCATCTCCCATAAAGGACATCTTGCTCTATCATTATATTAAACTTCTAACCAGATTTTTAACAAAAACTTTAATAAAGAAACAGTCCCAAATACAACCATAACTAACTTTGTGTGTGATGAGTGATTTTTCAACTTAAAATACTTAATAATTCTGATACTGTTAGCCAAGGCAAATGGTATACAACTGGGTCAAGACTCTTGGCTAATATTCACTGATGTTCACCCTGGGACCCTCTCTGACAAATTCAAGTAAAGCCCCTTTCTCATGCCACTGCCACCATGTGTCTTGAAAGTTTTCTATTTTGAATCTGAGGGAGGCCGTTATCTTTTCCATCTCTTCCAGCTCCTGTACCTTACTTATCCATGTTTTAATGCTTGGAAGGGGTTGTTGTTAACCAATTTATTGTGATACATTTTAAAGCTGCCAGTCATAAAAAATAGTATAATTTTCTCTGCAGTTTGGAGAGCTTGAACCTGTCTCTACCCAAAAGCCCAAGACACAAGTTCAAAAAGGACCTGGAGAGAGTTGCCCCAAAAACCCATTGCATATAATCATGAACATGCTGCCAAAAGGGCCTAACCTCCGGGCAGTCCCAGAAAATATGAAAGTGGGATCCCACCCCCTGCATCCCCTCCAACATAGGTCGGAATAGCTAGGGTCAAAATGCTGAGTAATTACTGGGGTCCTGAAAAATCTAGTTAGTATCTTCCAATGGTATTCACCCCAAGAGGGTGAGGCTGTGACGCGCCAGCTCAAATTCAAGGCTGCCTGCCAATCTAGAGGGTCGATTTGTTGGTTGGAATCCTTTTCCCACCTGAGCCGTAATTAGTTGACCTGTTCGAATCCTGGAAGCTCAATAGCTGGTATACTTGTGAATAGGGCTTATTTGCCTTCAGAGTAACCAGATGAAAATGGTGTGATTCCTGATAAGGAATCCAAAGCCCAAACCTGAGCTGCCAAAAAGTACATCCAAAGGTCAGGGAGACCAAGGCCACCCCTCTCCCTGAAGGTTGTAATCACACTCAACTTAATTTGTGGCTGTTTCCCTTGCCAAATGAATTTAGACAAAGTAGATTTCAAACTTTTCCAAAAAGCAGCTGGCGGAAGAATCAGGAGGGAGGTAAAAATGTACAAAAATCTGGGGAGGATATTCATCCGTACATACTCCACTCTAACTGAAAGTGAGAGTGGTAATTCCCTCCACCAATTGCAATCCACCTGGACTTTCTGGAGTAATTTAAGATAATTAGTCCGGTAAAAGTGCCCCAAGGTCCTGGGGTTCCAAATCCCTAAATATCTAAAACCTGTCTTAGACCATTTTATCTGCCCCAGGTCTGGGAGTTTGGCTCCCAGGGAAGTTCAAATCAGTAATATCTCCATTTTGGCCATGTCTACCTTATATCTCGAGAGTTCTCCAAATTTCACTAAAAACTTCAACATTTCTGGAAGTGTTTTTGCTGGGTTCCTAACATACAAAAGTGTATCATCAGCATAAAGGGACATTTTCACTTCCTTGTCCTTAATCCTAACCCCCAGGTAGTCCGCCATTAGGCAGATATGATTTACAAGCGGGTCCAAACTCAGAGAAAACAGGAGAGGAGAGAGCAGACAGCCCTGCCGCGTGCCTCATTGAATCTCAAAGGCGGGGGAGGTGACCCCGACAACCTAAACCTTGGCCGTCGGTTTGTTGTAGATGTTTTTGATCCAACCTCTGAACTTGTCTCCAAAAACCTAATCTGCCCAGGGTTAGGTCAAGATATTCCCGGTCCAGGTGGTCGAACACCTTCTTAGTGTCAAGAGAAACCACCACCTGGAGGGTACCCCCTTCTAGAGGGTTAGCTGTGGAGAGAACGTTCAGGAGGAGACGGATGTTATCTTGGATATGTCTACCCAGGATGAAGCCCTCTGATCCAAGTGCAACAGGCCGGGGATTATCCTCTGTGGCTGTACACTAATGGCTTTAGCAAATATTTTTGCATCCTGATTAAGTAAGGATATAGGCCTAAAACTAGCACACAAAAGTGGGTCCTTCCCTGGCTTGGGCAAGATGGAGACAAGGGCCTCACCTTGGGTATTAGGTAGAGCTCCCGGTTACTGAGCTAGGTTACATAAATGGGTGAGTAGCAGTGCCACCTTCCCCGCAAAGCATTTGTAGAATTCAGCTGTAAAGCCATCTGGGCCGGGTGCCTTCCCGGATTTGAGGCCTTTAATCGTGCTAATAATCTCGGCCAAAGAGAAAGGAGATTCAACCTCCCGCTGCTGTGATTCCAAGAGCTCCGGTAAATTGGCCAAGTCAAGGAAAGTTTCAATCCTCTGGGTGTGATCCAACCCATGTTCCTCTGAATATAACTGCCTGTAGAAGTTAAGGAACTCCCCAGCTATATCTGAGGGCTGAGTCCGTGGGAGGAAGCCAAGGACATTAGAGACATTTTTTGGAACATATCTGTCTGCCTCCTGTTTTCGGAGTCTTAGGGGCAACAGTTTACCTGCCCACTCTCACCTCTCATAATACCTCTGCCTGGTGTATCTGAGTGTATTCTCGGTGTGTCTCAGCAAGAGGGTATCATACTCAGAGTGTTTCTCCTTCAGACGGGCTAAAATGGAGAGGGATCTGGTCTGTTTGTGCTCAGCCTCCAACTCCCCTATCTTGTCGGAGAGCTCAGACAGTTGCTTTATGTGTTGTCTATTTTTGTAAGAAGCAAAAGAAATTGTGTGGACCAAACCACTGCTTTAAGAGCATCCCAAATGAATTTGGGAAGGGAGTCCTTTTCAGTGTTTTCTTTTAGGTAATTAGTAATAACTTCTTTCGTGGTTTCTACATATCACCTATCATTAAGCAGCCCAGAATCAAACCACCAGCCCCCTTCCCTATTTCTGGGACCCCAACAAACATGTGCCCAGATCATGGCATGATCTGAGAGTGTGACTGGCAGGATCTTAACTTATGTAAATGTATACAAGTATTCTCTCTGGGTGTAGAACCTGTCTAACCCTGAGTAGGAGTTGTTAAAACTAGAAAAGAATGTATAATCCTTGGCCGTGGGATTTAAATAATGCCAGGGATCAAATAGTCCAGACTCAGAGCATAAGGTTTTAAGCAGCCTGGAACATGTCCCAGCCAGCAGACCCCAGGTTCCTATCCAGACTGGCATCCTCCACGCAATTACAATCTCTCATGCAGATGAGTTGTCCCGAGGGGAGGCCGGCCAGCCTGTGGAAAAGGGAACAAAAAAATTCTCCCAAGGGTGGGGGTGTAAATTGCCACAATGTGCAGAGGGTGCCCACAGAAAATACCTGAGAGAATTACTAATCTGCCATCCCCGTCCTTTTGAACCCACTGCACCTGAAAGGGAAGAACCCACCTGATAAGAATCACCACTCCTGCCTTTTTGCTGAGAGGGTGCTCATCGGAATAAACTGCCCCAACCCAAGCCCTGCGAAGTTTGAGGTGTTCCAAGGCTGAGAGCCTCGTCTCTTCTAAGCAGGCAATGTCACAACTGGCCCGTTTCAGTTCAGCCAGGATTTTTGCCCTTTCAACCACATTATTGGTCCCTTTAACATTAAGGGAACAAAGCCTCAAAGCTGTCATGGGAAAAACATCAGAAGACTGCCCATAGGAACCCCCATTTTGCCCACCCCTGCGAAATGTCCCCCACACTCTTCAAAAAGAAGAAAAGCAAAAGAGAAAGGAAAAGCAGAAAGAGAATGTGGTTTAGACATGAAACAGCTTTCCAACAAGAGAAACATTAAGCAAACCAAACCTGCTGAGTTTACCAAACTAATAGGCTTATTCAGCTGCATAGCCATACTCAGGGTATGATCCAGCTCACCTACCGAGAGGGCTAGAGGACCCAGGTCAGCACGTGAAAAGGGAGGGGAGGAAAAAAAAAAACTCACAGAGAGAATTATCCCTTCAATAAAGGGAATGTAGGTCTAGTGCTCCCGCTTCCGCATGAGTCCTATCACCAGTGCCCTCGCTGTGGAAATCTGGTGAAGGCTAGGCACAGACTGCAGGCCCCAAGCATGTTGTCAGTTTTACTAGTTGGCTAAAACACCTCACTAATATCCATCTATGCAGAAACTATTATAAATCACCAACATCTACCCGGGTCACAAAAGAACATTCTGGTGGTCCCATTCGGATTGCAGCAAAGGGGTAACTCTCAATGCCTTTTCCTTTTGCTATAATTCACCCGGGGGGTATGTATTAAATACTGTATTCCACTCAGTTTGAGTATATAAATCTTAAAAAAGCCAGTCTACCAGTGATTGGGGTGTTCCTGGGTGATTCTGGAATTCTGCTAGTCGGTACCCCCTGCCTCACCCAGCAATAGAGTACTAATCCGACACAGGCCCACCCATGTTTACTAATCAATTGGGTTTATTTCCCACAACCTATCCTAATTATAGAGACAATGATAAGACTTTTCAGATTTTCTAGGGCCAACCATAAGAAGAATGCGAAGCCCTTCTCCCAATTGCAGCCCCAGAGTTAGGCAACACCCGCACTGGAACTTTAGAAGGTGGTGAGGGACCTTCCCTCCCATCCCCCATCTTCTCAATTAGTCCAGTACTGAATATAAATAAAAAGTTAGGGGACCTCCTCCGGCTTACCCAATCACGTTGACAAAATTACAGATACCTCTGATAAATTCCACAATTCAGGGAAAAGGCTCTATGATGTGTAGACATCAAGCTAAAGCGATGCCTCCACAAGGTGAATGTCATGAGGGAGCCAGTTCGGACACCAGGCCCGGTCTGGCTAAGAAGCAAGTCAGACCAGAGTATAGCAACTAGTACACAGGTTCCAACCCAATGCTGAACCTACCCAGCCGCGACCAGAGCCCCAAAGAAAGCCTTTTAATGTAAGTAAACCCCAGTGGGTGAGCCCACCAACTCTGGAAAACAAAAAAATTTTTAATAAGGGAAACATTTATGAAGGCAGTTTAACAGCAAGTGGGCCCTTAGGCATGCCTCTGCCCTCACCATAACAACAGTACCCAGAAAAACTTTTCAGGAGATTTTGCGTGGCATAATCCACTTAGCCATTGCTGAATGCAGTGGGAGTAGAGCATCGACTCTGGAGCTCATCTCCAGACACTTTCCTAGGGATATCGACCATAGCAAATCTTCAATCTCTGCCTCTGCTTTCTCCTCTTTCAGTTCAGGAATCTCTATGCCTTCAGATTCAAGAAAGGGTAATGCTTGCATCAGAGTTTCAAATACTTTCACGCCCTCTTTAGTCTCAATCCAAAGGCGAGCTGGGTAGCGTAGTTGAGCTCTAAAACCTCGTTCCTGAAGCTGCTTTATCACCAAAAGGATCTTTTTTTCTCTTGGCCATTAATGCTGGTGGATAATCTTGATCTCTGTAGACCCAGGAACCATTGAGGTTCAGATCTTTTTTGGCCCAAGCCAGGTGCAATATTTTTTCTTTTACTGGATGCCTTAAGAATTTCACCAATATAGCCCTGGGCGGTGCCCCCAGTTTTGGCTTAGGGGTGACCGAACAGTGGGCCCTTTCAATATCCAAACTAAGATCCTCTCCTAAACCAAGCTCGGTTTTCAGCCAGCAGTCAATATACCCCACCATATCCGCCTGCTCCAGCCCTTCAAGTATGTGAATATTCTAATATTGTTTCGGCGCGACCCAGCTTCTGCATCTTCAGCTCTGGCGGTTAGGGCTCTCTCTCTCTCTCTCTCTCGGAGGTAGGCCAGAGACATACTAAACACCATATGTTCGTTCTGGAGCAGTTCTAGGTGGCCTTCCACAGCAGACGTGCGTGCTTCCAGCTTTTTGAAGTCTTTCTGAAAATCAGACACCTTGCCATCAAATTCGGTGAAGTAACTTGAGGATCTTTTGGGATTCAAATCTAGCAGTGGTAGACTCATAGTCAGTGCCTGAATCATCCTCGGCCAATCCTGAGATCATGGAGGACCATGAGGGTGCTTGGTTTAGGTCTTTGACCGGAGTAGCGTTCGGTCCTGAGGTTTGATGCTGCTGGCCCAGTTGGCCTTTTCTTTTGGTTAGACCCATTGCACATGATGGTCTTGCTCCTATATCAGAGATAGCCTCCACAAAGTACTGCTATTAAGGCACTCAGTTACTATAGATTCTATGCTCAGGTGCCAGGAGCGAAGATCTAGGCGGCCATTAGCTAGTGTTGCGTCACCGGAAGTCATTAAATAAATTTTAGAATCCTAAATTTATTCAACATATATTGAATAAATGCCACTTGTCAATCAAAGCTTTTTTGTTCATTTTTGTGACAAATAAATGTGAATACTTTTAAAACAAAAAATGACAGCATGGTACTGTGAGCAAGAAATGTGTCCAGCACACAAATATCTACAAAATGAGTGATGTTTCATTTATATATACCTTTTAGTTTTTTTTACAATTAGCAAAAAACAGCAGAACATTTGATTTATTTTTACTTTTTTGACAAACAAATGTGAATAACTTTAAAACAAAAAATGATACCATGATACTGTGAGCAGGAAAGTTGTTCAGCACAAAAATATCTACAAAATAAATGGTGTTTCATTTATAAATACCTTTTAGTTTTTTTAAATAATTAGTTAAAAAAACTGCAGAAAAATTATTTCTTTTCACTTTTTGGACAAACAAATGTAAATAACTTTAAAATAAAAAATGACAGCATGATACTGTGATCACAAAATTAGTTCAGCACAACAATATCTACAAAATGAGTGGTGTTTCATTTATATATAACTTATAGTTTTTTTTTATAATTAGCAAACAACACCAGAAAATTCAGGCTAGTCCATGGCACTGAGGGTTAAGGCACAGGACGCCACACACCTGACATAATGCCAGTGACTGGAGTTCGAAAGCAGACTCTGGAAGCTGGAGGTCAGCAGGGGGAGGAGAGGACTGAGCATTCAGAGGACTGCTCTCCTCTCCTGGGTGTACGGGGATGCATCACTCTGTAGCGGCTCCTGGTGGACACTTGGAGCACCACAGGAGCAAGCCGATAAGAAGGGGTAAGACAACAGTGGATGTCAGTTGAAGGGCCGCCCTTGGCGCAGACATCATTGCACGTCCGTGCCTTGGGGAGCAGCCAACCAAAGGTGGAAAAACCCTGGCTTCCTGGGAGGCAACAGCAGGGCTCAAGTGGCTGAACCCACACAGCCAGTGCTGGCCCTGATCCCGACTTGACTCTCCAAGGTCCCCGCCTCCTCACAGTTGGGTCTGCGGGAGAGGGGGGACCCAGCACCTGGTTCTTCAGTCAGGGGAGAGAAGTACTGGTGGGCAGTAGAGGTGACACTGAGTGGGTTCCTGCCTGAGAGATGTCCAGAAAACTGCCAAATGGAGAGAAACAAAGTTAAAAAAAATAAATTTTTTGCACTTTTTCGACAAACAAATGTAAGTACCTTTAAAACAAAAAATGATAGCATGGTACTTTGAGCACAAAAGTTGTTCAGCACAAAAATATCTAAAAAATGAGAGGTGTTTCATTTATAGACACCTTTTAGATTTTTTATAATCAGCAAAAAATGGCAGATAATTTAGTTTTTATTTACTGTTTTAACAAACAAATGCCCCCCCCCCCAAAAAAAGAGCAAATACAAAAGAATTGTGTATCCAACTTTTTCATTATGTACTGGCTATAATATAAAGTTGGAGCATCTATAGCAACCACTATGCTAAGCACAGCTACACTGGGAAAACCACAAAAAGTCCATGTAAGTTTACATTAAAAATTAAATAATTTAAAACAAAACTCCCTGCACTATCCTAAAAGATCCCTATTGCATAAATGGAATACATGATTTATTTTCACTTAAGCTGTTTGACATTGAGCACATCACTTGTGGCTTACACTACTTGAGAGGTTGACCAATGTCAAACAGCTCTTGTGAAAATAAAGCATGTATTCCACATGTCCCTGTTATGTATCCCATATATTATTGTCTGAGATCGATCAATAATGTATTACAATTATATAAACTTTTCCTGAAAGTACCCATTTCCAAAGGAGCTGCATGTAAACACTCTTCATAGATTAAGAGTGTTTCACATGTAAGGGAAAGGAGCAGTCTGATTGGTTGCATGTGCTCCCTCCATCTATAATTAAGTTACTATCCCTAATGGTTCCAAATTTAGCTCTTTCTAAAAATAATTTCTTTTAAATGAGATAACTTTGGAACCAAAGGGGCTAGGAACTTAATTTTGTTTTCAAAATTTGGAGTTAGAGTGACATAGATGTGTTATGCCAGTACCATTTACATACAGTGGGCTGGATGTTCAAAAGGGTTGCGCCATGCACAATAGGGTTGCGCCTGCTCCAATCCTAAATTGCGCGATTTTGCCATATTCAGCAAGAGGCAGTTGCGCCCCAAGTCAAGCTGGAGCAACAGCGCAATGCTAATGAAGGCATGCTCAACCGGAGGGGAGGAACCATGCATATACTGCACAGCCTGATATTCAGCGGGCTTTGCAGAGTTGTGCAAGCATGACACAACCTAACCTGCACACAGCTTTGAGCAAAAAAAAAAGAGTAAGTCAAGGGCCACCCACAGGTGAGCTGCCACATTGCAGGCGCAACACAGCAGCTGCCACCTGTGAGGTGACCCTCGGCGTACTCCTGTGCCCCCTGCAGCCCAATCATGGGCATATAGTAACCCCCTCCCCGACTGGCCGATCACGGGCATAGTGTAAAAACCACCCCCAACTGTCCGATCGGGCAGAACAGAGTTCAACCCCCAAGAACATATCCCTGGTGGTCCAGTGGACCGTGAAGCCCGATCGTGGGCATTAGAGTCCACCCCAGGGTCCATCTACCCTGGTGATCTAGGTGGCCCCATTCCACCCACCACAGAGCCTCACCACCCGCCCGCCCCGCCAGCCAGTGGGCAGCAGCATCCCCACCCACCTGCCGCCCCGCCGCCTGACGACCAGCCGGGGTTGCATTGTTCAGAGCAGAGCACAGGCGAGCCTATACGAGAAGAAGTTCAGATATGTGAATGAATGAATTATTCACATATCTGGACTGCCTTGTCACCGCATGGCCCGCGCCCATTAGCTTTGCCTTGAACCAACAGGCGGCAGCCCTACCGAGCAGTCAGTCGGGCGGGGCGGGCGAGGCGGGTGGGATGCCGCCCGCCAGCTGACAGGGGAGGAGTGGGGTGGTTGGGCCCGGGTGGGTGGGGTGGGGTCACTAGATCCCAGGTAGGTGGACCTGGTGGGTGGTGACCTTTAATGCCCGCGATCGGGCTTCGCTCCACTGGACCACCAGGGATATGTTCTGGGGGTTGAACTTGTTCTGCCCGTGATCGGGCTAGTGGGGAGGGTTTTGTCACTTATGCCCGCCATCGGGCCAGTCGGGGTGGGGGATTTCAACAGTTATGCCCATGATCGGGCTGCAGGGGCGCGGTCCCTCGATGGCTGCTGCCTGGCAGGGCGCCAGGCGAAGTCCTCGGGATCGCGCACTCGTATGCTAAATGGCATGCAATGGGGCCATAATAGATGCAAATGACCCCCTTGCACCTTGCATGAATTATGGCCCCATTTGCATGTCACCTTTTGAATATCGGAAATTTACGCATGGCACAATGGAACTTGCACCACCGCATCTTTGAATGCTCTACTCTGACCACTTGCAGTGGCACAAGTTCCACTGCGCCATGCACAGTGGCTGTGGCCAGGGAGTGATATTCAAAGGAGTTGCTCAATAGCGCAACTCCGTTGAATATCGCCCAGGCCACACCCCTGCACAACTATTTTGTGCAGCGCAAGGGTTTGCGCCACAGAATGGCGCAGTTTGAATATCCAGCCCTTGGTGTAATGTATGGAACAGTTCTCTACCTGGAGGCTGACATAGCTAGTTCAGTTCCTCCTCATACATCACCAACCCTATGACCTTACAGCCGGTGACATGTCAACTGACCAAGAAGAACCAATCACTTGCTGCAAGATCGGTCACTTGTGATGTCGCAATAAGTGAGATCACAATGCTAATGAGGTATGAAGAGGGACAGAATTGGATCTATCAGTCTTTAGGTAAAGTGTTACCCTTGTACCACACCTAATAATGTACATCAGGTAAAAAAAAACTCTCTACTGAGCAAATGGATCAAAAAACTACTGTACTTCCAAAATAAAAATTATCTGACTACTTTTAAGAAAAAACAGTAACATCTTCAGCTGGCTAACTCATTTTCAAGAACATGCACCCATATCTAGTGCCTGTAAAAGCGTAACACTCGTCTCACTACTTCTCCTCCCTACCTCTAACATTCTTACACTTTTACAAGGTTCAACTGTGAAAGCCTGAAGATAATAAATAACCCTCAATGACATGTGCACCCTTATGTAAAAAATAGATCTACAGCCTTGTTGAAACTACACTGAGGGTTGATTACACAAAGAGTCTCAGGGATTTTGTTCCAAGAGAAGGCTGTTGCTGAGGCAAACATTATTTAATTAATTATTTTGGGTTTTGATTACCAGGTGGGTGCACTAGACAATAATATGCCTAGTTTCAGGAACAACCTGGGAGAATTGCAAAAATCAAACCAGTTTTACAATTTTACATAATGGTGAAAGTAACAATGAAAACAATTGTGACAAAATTAACAGTACAGAAACACGGTAGAATGCAGGCAGTGCATTACAACTCATCTGCAGCAAACATAAGTACATCGACTGTGGCAGTTAGGCAGAATTACAAATATTAATACAGTGCATTAGGTACAACAACATTTGTCAGAGGAACTTAAGAGCTCATGGAGCTCTCTTTTGAAGCACAAGTGGGATTGAGAGAGCCTAAGGTTAAATGGAAGGGAGTTCCAGAGCTTTGGAGCAAAGGAGGAGAAACCTTTCTCACCTATATTAGTAGAGCATTTAGGAATGGCCAGAAGTGAGAGATCACTGCATCTCAGTGGGTAGGCCTGATCAGTATACATTGACAGAACAGCAGGTTTAGATGATCTAATAATCTTGTCCCTAGTACAGCCTAGAGTGTAAAGTCATTGCTAGGATGTTGATAGCCCTCCTAAACTAAAGTAAAGAGTACAGTGATGGGTTAGTCAGGTAACTGACAAAGCAAAATGACAAATGATAGTATATGCCCTGGCAGGGGTGGAGGAACAGTTGTCCAAACTAAAAGAGGCATAGTGAAGGCAACAAACCTCTGCATCAAGTAGGTAAGCAAAAGCAAAAGGAAGAGAAAATCACTACGGTTCTCAAAAAACGTGGCAGAAACAAAAAGAGTAGCAGTCAGAAGGTATAAGGAAACCCAGAGAGAGGAGGCTAGGGAATGGTATTAGGGAAAACAAAGGGAGGCAGGGAAAGCAGTAGAGTCAAATGTGCAATCCAAAAAAAGAATAGCTCAGGCAGTATCAAAAGGGGACAAGATATTTTTTAGGTATGTTAGCGAAAAAAGAAGACAAAAGGAGAGATTGTATGGTTAAGGGGGGGGACTGTATGGAGGGGAATCAAGAAAAGGCAGACATCTTAATCAAGTACTTTGGCTCAGTTTTCATAATAGAAGGGGAAATGGAGAGACCAAGAAAAGGCACCAGGAGCTTTGAGGAGCAACAAATGGATACTAGTACCTTTTCTAAGGAGAGGGTTATAAAAGCACTCTCTAACCTGAAGGGGAATAAAGCTATGGGGCCAGATGGGGTGCATCCAAGGGTGCTGAGGGAGCTCAAGGAGGTACTAGCTACATCGTTGATTGACCTATTTAACAGATCACTGGAGACCAGAGTAGCCCCAGAGGACTGGAGAAGGGCAGATGTGGTCCCACTTCTCAAAAGTGGTAGCAAGGAAGAGGCAGGCAATTACAGTCCTGTCAGCCTGACCTCGGTGGTGGGTAAGTTAATGGAAATACTACTAAAGGAAAGGATTGTGGAATATCTGGTACAGGATCTGAGGCAGTACGGATTCACAGGGGGACGGTCATGCCAAATGATGACTGAGTTCTTTGAATGGGTGACCAAGGAGTTACATCAGGGAGGAGTGGTGGATGTAGCCTACGTGGATTTCAGCAAGGCTTTCAACACCATTCCACATAGGAGACTGGTAAGTATGTTGGGTAGCTTGAGAATGGGCAACAAGGTGTTAACCTGGGTAAGCAGCTGGTTAGAAGACAAAGGGTAGTGGTAAATGGAGTTTGCTCCAAGGAAGGGAGGGTGACCGTAGGGTTCAGTGCTGGGACAGGTCCTCTTTAATGTCTTTATAAGTGACATAATGGACGAACTGGAAGGGAAGATCTGCCTCTTTGTGGATGACACCAAGATCTACAACACAGCGGACACTCCAGGGCGGGGATGCACAGGGATCTGAAAAAACTGGAGGAGTGGTCAAGGATATGGCAGCTAAGTTTTAATGCAAAAAAGTGCAAGATAATGCACTTGAGCCATAGAAACCCAGGGGGAGAGTACAAAATAGGGGGAGTGATACTGACAATAACCAAGCAGGAAACAGACCTGGGAATAATCATTTCAGATGACCTGAAGGTGTCCAGGCAGTGTGACAAGGCAGTTGGGAGGGCTAGTGGAATGCTGACTTGCATAGGTAGAGGTCTTACCAGCAGAAAGAAGGAGGTGGTGTTTCCCTTATAGATCGCTGTTAAGACCCCACCTAGAATACTGTGTACAGTTCTGTAACCACATCTCAGGAAAGACAGACAGAGTGGAAGCAGTCCAGAAGAGGGCTACCAAAATGATGCAGGGTCTGCATCAAAAACCCTAAGAGGAAAGGCTAAAGGAGCTCAATATGTACACCCTAGAGGAGAGGAGTGAGAGGGGGTTATGACAGACCTTTAAATACCTTACAGGGGTAAATAAGGTACAAGAGGGGGGTATTTTTCAGAGGAAAATGTACTCTAGAACAAGGAGACATGCAATGAAGCTGGAGGGGGGTAGATTCAGGAGAGAAGTGAGAAAGTACTTCTTTTCAGAAAGGGTGATGGATTCCTGAAACAGTCTTCCAGCTGAGGTAGTGGGGGTGAAAACAAAGGTGGGGTTAAAAAATGCCTGGGATAGGCACAAGGGGATCGTAGAGGTAAGGAAGGAGGGGGTGGAAGAGACAGTGCCGTAGGTCACATAGGGTCTGCAACAAAAAAAGGATAATAATAAATGGGCAGACTGGGTGGGCCTAGGAGTCCTTATCTGCCATCAGTTTCTATGTAATATCTCATTTGTCAAGTTACATTTGCTAGCATGATAGAAAGAGATGAACCCAAAAGTAAGACTTGGAGGCTTGGCAGCACAGCACCCTGGGCAATAGCAAGTTTAGCAGCAGGAGTCCAAGGCATATCTAACCTTACATGCAAGCCCTAGTTTAGTGTTTACAGACTTGCAAGCATCTGAGATGTTTAAGGTGAAATCAAGGGCAGGGACACCGGTTCAACAAAAATTTTGTAAACCGACATTACAGTGATGGATTTATGTCGACTGCAAGTTGCGGTCGGCATAAATCCCTCATGAAAACTGTCCTTTTTTAGAGGGCATCGCTCCCCCCAAACCTCCCATCATGTGGGGGGCTGTGCCCCCCCCCCACACACACTTTAGGATTATCAATTCCGAGTCGGAGTTGATTCGGGGTGGGGTACAATACCCAGTAAAAGCAGTGCAAGGGTCCCACGGGTACATTACAACGGCAACAGCTAATTGCCACTGTAATGTTGTTCACTGTGCGAGTGTCAGTGTTTGAATCGTATACCAGGCCTAGATACTTAATGGAGTATGCCATGGTGATAGAGGAGCCATTTAGGCAGTGGATGGCTAGGTCAGCAGTATATGCCCTCAACTTAGGTGCTGATCCGAAGAACATGGAATGGGTCTTACTGGAATTAAAGACAATCTTGTTTTGAGACAGCCATGTCTTAACACTACTGTAGTCAGCACTTAGCTGTGAGGTACTATAAGTAACAGACTTGGAACTAGTATAAAGCACCATGTCATCTGCATAAAGCAGGGTGAAGCAGAAATATGGGGCCTGGGAGGTATCATTAATAAAGACAGTAAACAGTAAAGGACCCAAAATGGAGCCTTGTGGGACCCCAATATTTGCAGTGGTAAACTCGGATTTGAACTGGTTTACTTTTGCAAATTGCAGTCTATCACCAAGATAGCTGGCAACCAGTTTATCACAGTAGAGGAAAGGCCAAAGGATGATAGTTTAGATTTAAGAATGGTGTGGTCCGCAAGGTCAAGTGCTTTTGTCAGGTCTATGAAAACTGATCCTGTGTACCTGCCCTTGTCCAGTGCTACTCTAACATTGCTGGTGAACTGGATTAGTGCTGCTGTAGTGCTATGAGCCTGTCTCAAACCATGTTGTGCAGGAGACAGTCAGTTGTGAAGATGGAGATGATCCATAACTTGGATAGCCACTAGCTTCTCAAGCAGTTTACTGAAGACCAGCAGGATTGCAATAAGCCAATAGTTTTCTGACTGTAACAGGTCTTAATTAAACCCTGGGTATGACCAGACCTTGATGGCATGCACCTCTTTAACTGTAACAGAATTCAGTAAAAAATCAGAAGGTCGGTAAAATAAGGAGAAAAATGTTATTCACTGTGATGGGCATATGACCAGATGGATCTATTAATGTTGTTTTGTTACTGTATTTTGTTAGTGTAATTAGACTTCTGTCATAAGTTCCGCTAGTTGCAATGGGGACACAAAAACATGGCTTTCAAGGTCACATGACCAAACAGGCCTTATGGGGAATATTGGCCAGAGCTGCTCAGGAAAATGTTCCCTTGGGAACAGTCAGCCACAAGATTCTGTAAGGCAGATGTAAGCATGTCATTTTGAACACCTCAGGCATACTGAAAGGTAGGGGCGTGAGGTTGCACACCTTGGGCATCCTGCAAAACAGAATCATAAAAGTGGACAGAGCACATTTGGGTGTGAAGAGAGCCAGCTGGCCTGGATGATGTCATCCCTCCATACACCCACCCATTTGGGGAGGGGGCAGTAGATAACTGTCACTCAAAGGGGGTGAGACCCCTCCCCACAGAGAGAAAAGGAATAAATTGAGGTGCTACACTTTCTCTTGGACACAGTAACATCTAAAAACCCAGAGTCCTGTAGCTAGAGTTCTGGTAAGAAAGATAGCTTAGAGAATCATGTTTTCTTCAGACAGCAGCAGATAAATAAATAGGTTGTAGAGTGAGAATAGTTCAGATTTTTCTATCTGCTGACTGTCTGGTGTAACTCCATTTATTTTAATTTCTAGTAAACTGTAATCCTTTTGTCTGACGGTACATAAATCCTGTTGTAAATACTTGTAATCTTTTAGTAAAGAATTGTACAGTGTATTTTGATAGAACAGGTGACTGCCTGAGTATTTGTTAAGGTAATTTTGTTATTTCTGCTGGACTCTGTTTGCAGTCTGTCTCTGAAGGGGCACTCTACCCACAGTTATTGTGTTGACCTTCCTGACCTTGTGCAAAGAAGGAGGTAAGAAACGGGTTTCCTGGTTCGAACTGGCAAAAACCTGTTGGCGGCAGTGAACTTGAAGTCACTGGTGAGGGGATTTTTGTCACATTCATACATTTAAACAGGAGGTTAAATCATAGTATCTGTCTTTACATGGAAAGTGGTAGCCAATCTAGATATTTTAATAATGTACAATAGTGAGACGTACTGGGGTCCTTATGACATAAGGCAAATCTTACTATTTTGTAATAAATACTGTCTAGTTTCTGGAGATAAAGGAAAAACCTGTAGGGTTTATATCACAAAAGCCAATTTGATGTCACATCGTATTCTAAGAAGTCTCAAATTAGCAGAATATATATCTATGTTTAAGACACTATCAATACCTTCTCCCCCACACACACGTGACACACGCATTAGCTTAGAAGGGCCAAAATTAGCCTAGAGGAGGTTGACAGCATCCCTTAAAGCCATACTGCATGTTATTGTAATAATTTTGAACATATACCATTTTGTTCCATTTTGTGACCTATTTCTCCTGTCTTGTAAGATGCCCATTTACCTTGTTTTAAGTCTGCTTTAGCATTTTTTAGACTGGAAATACAGATGTGTCAGCCACAATGAAGTGCAGTAACTCGCAGTAATGGCATGTCACAAAATCCTGCATGACAAAATGGTTTAATTGCCATTGACTTACAATGGCTTCAGCAGTAAATTGCAGTAGTGGCCCTTAGACTGCCAACAGAATTAGAATGTATAGGAATTCTGGACTGATATATCGGTCCATGGCACAGCAAGGGTTAAAAAGAGTGCTCTTTTAATATGGCTGTCAGTTTTCATTAGCATTCTCAGCTGTTTTTAAACACCTATTATTTATTTACTTTTCTTATGACTTAGATGAATTAGCATGCAACAGACACTGTTCCCTGAAAATCGCAGTGATATCAGATTTTATCATCGATAACTCTGGTGATCTTGTATCTCACAAGACCTGACTTGATGAGGACTCTAAACCTCTCCTAGAAGCAGCCATCCCAGCAGTGCATTGCCTAGGCAGAAGCATGTTGGGGGGACAGGGTGGCCATCTTCTTTAGATCCTGCTTGAGGCTTACGGTGCATCCATTGAGTGAGACAGGGTTGTTTGAATGTACGGCTGTGAAAGAGGATGCAGGTGAGACGTGTAGCATTCTCTTGGTGTACCACCCTCTGGGTAGGAACAGGAGTTCCTACAGGAATTTGCAGATATGACGGTCACCCTGGCATTAGTCTCCCCCATCTTAATTATATAGGGGAACTTCAGTGCATGGATCAATGATGAAGATACACAATTTTCTTAGTAATTCCTCCAGTTAATGAATTTATTGGCCTCACACTGGTAGTTATCTCTGCAGCCCATAAACAGCCATATTTTGGACCACATCTTCTCTTGGAGGCTGAACATCTGGGATGTCAGAGTTGATCCAGTTAATTGGTTAGATTACTACACTGTACTATTCCTCACAGTGGCCCATGGAGGCCTATACCTCCTACAAAGATGGTCCACAACCAAACCAAACATAATCTTCAACCAAGGAAGTTTAAGGCAGTACTGGATGTCACAAACCCACTCAGCAGGTCAGGCCCTCTACTCTCAAAGTGCCAACCTCCGAGCACAGTCTTGTGAACAGTTTAACAGAACAAGGTAACCCTCTTATCTGTTTTGTGAGTTCGGATCAACCTTTGGTCTCAAGTCTTGGAGGGATTCAAACTGTGAACCTCTTGCTAGCGTACCCAATGCACAGGCTCAGATATTTCTGTCTTCAGGGGGCCAGATATCTTTGCCTATGGGCACCTAACCAGGAATACAGAGATGACCCTTAAAACTTTAATAAAGACCTCAGATTTAAAATGCTTCTCTTTCCAGTTTGGTACCACCATTCAAGCTTATGCCTAGTGTCTGCTATAACCATATATACTTTTTTTTACAAATAAAAGAAATTCAAAGACAGACCAAATATGCTCTAAAAAGAATTTCACTAAAATAGATAAAAATATGTAAAACACAAAATACAGAACTCTTATATCACAAGATATACAAATCTTTTAAAAGAACAAGGTTTAAAGAGTACAAATTTCCTACAACAATATTTAGATTTTTGTCTCTCTTTCTAAATACCTGTTTTAAAGTGCTCACAGATGTTTCATTGTCAGAGTCTAAATAAAAGTGTGTGTGAAGTAAAACAGAATATTCCTTAAAGCAAACTGTATTTGCCAACCCCTTTTTGTGTGAGGTCACCTAGCTCCTCCTCTGTCAGAATATATAAAAATATATATATTTAAAAAAAACAGGATGTCTTTTTCAAGAAGTAAATTCTGCAGTCCTCAGCATAATTCAATTTCCCATATAACCCTTTGATGTAGAGGGTCTACTGTCACTCACAGACATCAAAGAAACATTTATGACTTCACACCCTTGTGTAATAACTTGGATTTTCCTCCAACGTCATAAAAAGGGATACTGATTTCCTTTTTTGCAACTACAGCTATAATTAACTCAGACAAACAGGAGATCCTTGATCAAGGTCTGTTCTACTCTGTCATTAGCTTCAGGCTTGCCATGAAACACCTGGTATCTAAAAACCTGTGAGAGTGTGTGTGTGATCTCACATGCTGTTTCAGCATTTTCTCATGGCTTTCATCTTTCAGCTGAAACCTGGGGGGGAGAGGTCACTCCTAAAGCACCAGATTTTCAGCAGACAGTCAGTAATACATTTTATATAAAACAAAATGATACAGCACTCAGAACTGACTGTCCACGTCACAATGGACACCTCAGATATGGAGTCAGCATGTGCAGGAGGTGCAGTAGTGACCATTAATAACTATGATATGGCCATCATGGCTGCTCTGTACCTACTTGCTCTAGTTTGTGCCCGCCTATTGACCTCCCATCATGGCTTGCCATGGCTTGCCATGGCATAATGGCAAGCAGAGACGGTTGAAGGGAACGGAGCATTCCTGGTGGAGGTCAGGCTCATGGGGACAGAATGACTCTAAAGGCCCATTATAGGGACTATCAGAGGGCAAACTCCCTAAAAAAATGCAGAAGCCCTGTCATGGGTGATTTCCTCAGGTAATAAGTGACCAGCTTAACTCTTCTGCACTGTGGACAGGTTGAATCCTACTTCCATCTTCAACCCAGCAAAAAGGTTCAAGGAGTTCAGTCAATTTTTCCTGGGCAGGGTGTCCTCCACAGGGATCCCACTGGGTAGCCTGTTATGGACTGGTAGTATAAGGGGGCAAGAAGGCCAAAGGCTCTCTAGTGTGCAGGAGTGAGTTTTGGACAGTTTCAGTAGAAGAAGTGCCCGAGGTGAACTTTACACTGCACCTCACTTTCTGTGACTTTAACATGAGGCCTACTCAGCTGTTGGCAGACTGCCAGTTGTCCCTGTGATAGGTATTCACCAGAACTATTCAGTGCTCCCTTATAGAGGGGTGTTTCCCTATGGCTCTTAAGAGGGCCACAGTGAAGTCCCTCTTAAAAAAATCATCCATGAACGTGGATGTCCTGGTGAATTACAGTCCAGGTTCAAACCTTCTATTTCTGGGAGAGATTATTGAGAAGGTAGTGGTGATGCATCTTCAAGTTCAAGTTTATTTTACCAGGAAGACTCCATTGAGCAAGCTTATTTACAAGGAGGTCCCATGTGGACAAATGACTTAACAGTACAATGTGAATATATTGTAAACAGAGCAGGCACAGTTAAAAAGGCAAGTGCAAATAGTTACAGATAAGTACACAGTGATAGACAACAACACATACTGTGATAATAACACTAAACAAGTAACTCATAATAATGACATGTAACTCTTCTGCACTTGAGGCAGAAGAGTGGCACATGCATCTTAAAGCCCATTTTGAAAACTTTGACATCTATGAGCCACTGCAATCTATTGTCAGGCCTTGGCACAACACAGAGACCCACACTTATTAGATGTGTAATTACCTACTCCTGGTAAGAGATAGAGGGGACGACTAAATGTTATTTTTCTAAACCTCTCATCGGCATTTAACACTGTGGATCATAGGGTTTTGATGGATTGCCTGCAGGAATACTGGGGGGCTTAGTGGAACAGCCTTGTAAGACATTATGAGATCTTTCTCATCCTGTCCCGCTGTGGTCAGCTGTGGTGTTTCCCAGGGGTCAGTTCTGTCCCCCATGTTATCTGTAGTATACATGTTTCCTCTGGGATGAGTCACTAGCTAATGCAGTGTGAATTTTCACTGCTATACAGATCATACTCAACTCTACCTGTCATTTACTCCTGACAGGCATGAGGCAGTCTCTAATTTGAGCCAATGCTTGCAAGATATTTTTGACTGGATGGCTTCAAGTAAGTTAAGTCTAAATCAGGATAAAACAGAGCAGTTACTGGTGAAACTAGGCCCTCTTGTGTCAACAAGGGTGGGTGGTTTGTCAATTCTGCCATCTTTGAAAGGTACCACCTTGTCAGCCATGGATCGTGTAAAGGATCTTGAGGTCACTGTGGACTACAAGCTGACATCAGGACATCATGTGTCTGCAGTGGGTTTCTCCAATTATGGTAACTCTCTCGGATTCAACTCTGTCTTGTGCATGAGAATCCTGTCACCATCATGCATGCCTTTCATTACTTTATGACATGATTACTGTACCACTCTGTACCTAGGGCTGCCAGGGAAGCTGGTACATCACCTACAGCTGGTGCAGAATGCTGCAGTCAGTTTGGTCACTGGGGCTATGTGCATGGACAATATTTCACCCAGGTTGCCCAGTCTGCACTGACTACCTATCAGGTGGCATACCACTTTCAAGACTGCTTTGTTAACTTATAAAGTCCTACATGGACTGAGCTCTGGCTACCTTCAAGGTGAACAGTCAGCCCTAAGAACCCCACACCCAAATGTGAGGCTTGTCCCAATGTTTAGTTCGTTTGCTAAAACATTTTGTTACTTATTATTTACAGTAGTATATTAGATTGTATCAGCCTGGGCCTTCTGACTTCCACTCTGACATTTAACCAGGAGTCCCAGAATCCCTTGCAGCTGATATCAGAGCTGAGCTGCAGCGGTGGAAGATTCAACAGCCTGAAGTACATGTTAGAGTTTTGGTAAGATCTGATCTTTTATCTACTGGTCCTGCTGTCCTCCCAGGGCTAAGTTCAGTAACAGAGGACTGTACTTAGCCCGGGAGAACAGCAGGACCAGCAAACATCTGATCTAAGCTTATAAAATTTCTAACATGCACTGCAGGCTATTGAATCTCCCATGGCTGCAGCCAAACTCTAACATCAACTGCAGAGGAATATGGGATTTCTGGTTACAGTTCATGTCAGCTTGGGAACCAGCAGGATCAGTCAGATGTGATCTATTATACTGCAGTAAACAGTGAGTAGAAAAACATTTTTGCACACAAAGTGCATATTGGGACCTGCCCCACATTTGGGTATTGGGCTCTTAGTGCTTACTGTTCCCCTTTAAAGATCGGGTGGCCTTCTGTACCCCTGGTCACACACTCTGCTCCTCCAAGGAAAATGCGTTGGCCATCCTGAGGTCTTGCTTTGAACAAACTGGAGATAGAGCTTTCTCACTGGCTGGCCCCATCGTTGTGAAATCTTTATCATGCTACCTTAGAAGTTCATCCTTGGTAGAGACATTTAAAAGGGGACTGAAGTCCATTTCATTTGCATAGGCTTTTAGTGCTGAGTGATCTGTCAATTTCTGAGGGTTTGGAAGCCAGTTTTAAGGGGCTGTTGTTACGTATTCATCTAACTAGATATATTTATTATTGTCTGTTTATTTATTTGCTTTTGGATGCGCTGTTTTCTGTGAAGATCCCTGAACAATAGGGTTAGGGTGTCATATCAACAAATCTGTATTACCTTATGGGACAATCAGTGTTCAGAAGCAGCGGAAAATATTGAAGAATACTTGGGGAAAGCCCTATTTTAAAAAGCGCTGCTGTTTTTAAATTCCTTTCCCCCCTTCACTTATGCTACCCAACCCTACCAGACTACACCCCATCCACAACCCATCTCTGTCATTTACCTAATCCCCCAAGGAGTCCACAGAGGACGTTTCCTCTTTAGATTACATTTTTTCAGTGGTAGGATCCTCTGCGAGTGTCGATAGCCATGACCTCCCACAAGCCCAGCTAATATGTGGGGGGACCAGTGAGCAGTCAGGAGTGGTGGGGCCGGAAAGCACTGGAATCATGCTGATGCATGTCAGGAACCAGCTGGCAATCAGAAACAGTGGGTACCAAAAGTGATGCAATCATCACACTGCACATCAGAGACCAGCGGGAAGACAGCAGCAGTGGGGACTGACTGTGATGGTGTCAGGCTGTTGCACATCAGGGAACAGTGGGCAGTCACAAGCAGTGTGGACTGAGGTTGCAGGCGTCAGGCTGTTGCACATCAGGGACTAGTGGGCAGGCACAAGCAGTAGGGACTGAGGATCCTGGTGTTATGCTGCTACATATCAGGGATTAGTGGGCAGCTACAAGTAGTGAGGATGGAGGGTGCTGGTGCCATGCTGCTACATATCAGGGACTAGTGGGCACTCACAAGCAGTGGGGACAGAGGGTGTTGGCGTCAGGACGTTGAACATCAGAGACTAGTGGGCTGGCACAAGCAGTGGGGACTAAGGGTGAGGGTGTCATGCTGCTACATATCAGGGACCAGTGGGCAGGCACAAGCAGTTCGGACTCAGGGTGCTGGTGTCATGCTGCTACACAGCAGGGACTAGTGGACAGTTACAAACAGTGGGGACTGAGGGTGATGGTGTCATGCTGCTACACATCAGAGACTAGTGGGCAGGCACAAGCAGAGGGGACTGAGGGTGCTGGTGTCATCCTACTGCATATCAGGGATTAGTGGGCAGGCACAAGCAGTGGGGACTGAGAGAACTGGTGTCATGCTGCTACATATCTGGGACCAGTGGGCAGTCACAAGCAGTGGGGTCTGAGGGTGCTGGTGTCATGCAGCTACACATCAGAAACCAGTGGGCAGCTACAAGCAGTGCAGACTGAGGGTGCTGGCATCAGGTTGCTGCACATCAGGGACTAGTGGGCAGGCACATGCAGTGGGGACTGAGGGTGCTGGTGTCAGGCTGCTGCACATCAAGGAATAGTGGGCAGTCACAAGCAGTGGGGACTGAGGGTGCTGGTGTCAGGCTGTTGCACATCAGGGACTAGTGAGCAGGCACAAGCAGTGGGGACAGAGGGTGCTGGTGTCATGCTGCTACACATCAGGTACTAGTGGGCTGGCACAAGCAGTGGGGACTAAGAGTGCTGGTGTCATGCTGCTACATATCAGGGGCCAGTGAGCAGGCACAAGCAGTTCGGACTGAGGGTGCTGGTGTCATGCTGCTACACAGCAGGGACTAGTGGTCAGTTACAAGCAGTGGGGACTGAGGGTGATGGCGTCATGCTGCTACACATCAGGGACTAGTGGGCAGTCACAAGCAATAGAGACTGAGGGTGCTGGTGTCATCCTGCTGTACATCAGGGACTAGTTGGCAGGCACAAGATGTGGGGACTCAGAGAGCTGGCGTCATGCTGCTACATATCAGGGACCAGTGGGCAGTCACAAGCAGTGGGGTCTGAGGGTGCTGGTGTCATGCAGCTACATATCAGAGACCAGTGGGCAGCTACAAGCAGTGCGGACTGAGGGTGCTGGTGTCAGGCTGTTGCACATCAGGGACTAGTGGGCAGGCACAAGCAGTGGAAACTGAGGGTGCTGGTGTCCGGCTGTTGCACATCAGGGACTAGTGGCGAGGCACACGCAGTGGGGACTGAGGGTGCTAGTGTCAGGCTGTTGCACATCAGGGACTAGTGGGCAGGCACACGCAGTGGGGACTGAGTGTGCTGGTGTCAGGCAGCTGCACATCAGGGACTAGTGGGCAGGCACAAGCAGTGGGGACTGAGGGTGCTGGTGTCATGCTGCTACATATCAGGGACTAGTGGGCAGTCACAAGCAGTGGGGACTGAGGGTGCTGGTGTCCTGCTGCTACACATCAAGGAATAGTGGGCAGTTACAAGCAGTGCGGACTGAGGGTACCGATGTCATGCTGCTGCACATCAGGAACTAGTGGGCAGGCACAAGCCGTGGGGACTGAGGGTGCTGGTGTCATGCTGCTACACATCAGGGACTAGTGGGCAGACACAAGCAGTGGGGAGTGAGGATGCTGGTGTCATGATGCTACATATCAGGGACTAGTGGGCAGTCACAAGCTGTGGGGACTGAGGGTGCTGGTGACATGCTGCTACACATCAAGGACTAGTGGGCAGTCACAAGCGGTGGGGACAGAGGGTGCTGGTGTCATGCTGCTACACAACAAGGATTAGTGGGCAGTTACAAGCAGTGGGGAATTGAGGGTGCTGGTGTCATGCTGCTACATATCAAGGACCAGTGGGCAGCCACAAGCAGTTCGGACTGAGGGTGCTGGTGCCATGCTGCTACACAGCAGGGTCTTCTGGGCAGTTACAAGCAGTGGGGACTTAGGGCGATGGCGTCATGCTGCAACACATCAGGGACTATTGGGCAGCCACAAGCAGGGGGACTGAGGGTGCTGGTGTCATGCTGCTACATATCAGAGACCAGTGGGCAGCTAAAAGCAGTGCGGACTGAGGGTGCTGGCATCAGGCTGCTGCACATCAGGGACTAGTGGGCAGGCACACGCAGTGGGGACTGAGGGTGCTGGTGTCAGGCTGTTGCACATCAGGGACTAGAGGGCAGGCACACGCAATGGGGACTGAGGGTGCAGGTGTCAGGCTGTTGCACATCAGGGGCTAGTGAGCAGGCACAAGCAGTGGGGACAGAGGGTGCTTGTGTCATCCTGCTACATATCAGGGACTAGTGGGCAGGCACAAGCACTGGAGACTGAGGGTGCTGGTGTCATGCTGCTACATATCAGGGACCAGTAGGCAGTTACAAGCATGGAATGAGGGTGCTGGTCTCATGCTGCTACATATCAGGGACTAGTGGGCAGGCATAAGCAGTGGGGACTGAGGGTGCTGGTGTCATGCTGCTACAAATCAGGGACCAGTGGGCAGGCACGAGCAGTGGGGACTGAGGGTGATGGTGTCATGCTGCTGCATATCAGGGACTAGTGGGCAGTCACAAGCAGTGGGTATTGAGGGTGCTGGTGTCATGCTGCTACATATCAGGGACTAGTGGACAGTCACAAGCAGTGGGGACCGAGGGTGTTGGCATCAGGCTGTTGCACATCAGAGACTAGTGGGCAGGCACAAGCAGTGCAGACTGAGGGTGCTGGTGTTATGCTGCTACACAGCAGGGACTAGTGCGCAATTACAAGCAGTGGGGACAGAGGGTGATGGCGTCATGCTGCTACACATCAAGGACCAGTGGGCAGGCACAGGTTGTGGGGACTGAGGGTGCTGATGTCATCCTGCTGCACATAAGGGACTAGTGGGCAGGCACAAGCAGTGGGGACTGAGAGTGCTGGTGTCATGCTGCTACACAGCAGGGACTAGTGGGCAGTTACAAGCAGTGGGGACTGAGGGTGATGGCGTCATGCTGCTACGCATCAAGGACCAGTGGGCAAGCACAAGTAGTGGGAACTGAGGGTGCTGGTGTCATCCTGCTGCACATCAGGGACTAGTGGGCAGGCACAAGCAGTGGAGACTGAGGGTGCTCGTTCATGCTGCTGCACATCAGGGACTAGTGGCCAGGCACAAGCAGTGGGGACTGAGGGTGCTGGTGTCTTGCTGCTACACATCAGGGACCAGTGGGCAGGTACAAGCAGTGGGGACTGAGGGTGCTGGTGTCATGATGCTACACATCACGGACTAGTGGGCAGTCAGAAACAGTGGGGACTGAGGGTGCTGGTGTCATGCTGCTACACATCAAGGACTAGTGGGCAGTTACAAGCAGTGTGGACTGAGGGTGCTGGTGCCATGCTGCTACATATCAAACACCAGTGGGCAGGCACAATCAGTTCGGACTGAGGGTGCTGCTGTCATGCTGCTACACAGCAGGGTCTAGTGGGCAGTTACAAGCAGTGGGGACTGAGGGTGCTAGTGTCATGCTGCTACAAATCAGGGACCAATGGGCAGGCACGAGCAGTGGGGACTGAGGGTGCAGGTGTCATGCTGCTGCATATCAGGAACTAGTGGGCAGGCACAAGCAGTGGGGACTGAGGGAGCAGGTGTCATCCTGCTACACATGAGGGACTAGTGGGCAGGCACAAGCAGTGGGGACTGAGGGAGCTGGTGTCATGCTGCTACATATCAGGGACTAGTGGGCAGGCACAAGCCGTGGGGACTGAGGGTGCTGGTGTCATGCTGCTACATATCAGGTACTAGAGGGCAGTAACAAGCAGTGAGGACCAAGGGTGTTGGCATCAGACTGTTGCACATCAGGGACTAGTGGCCAGTCACAAGCAGTGGAGACAGAGGGTGTTGGCGTCAGGCTGTTGTATATCAGAGACTAGTGGGCAGGCACAAGAAGTGGGGACTGAGGGTGCTGGTGTCATGCTGCTACACAGCAGGGACTAGTGGGCAGTCACAAGCAGTGGGGACTGAGGGTGATGGTGTCATGCTGCTACACATCAAGGACTAGTGGGCAGGCACAAGTAGTGGGGACTGAGGGTGCTGGTGTCATGCTGCTACATATCAGGGACTAGTCGGCAGGCAAAAGCAGTGGGGACTGAGAATGCAGAGGTCATGCTGCTA
This sequence comes from Neoceratodus forsteri, assembly GCA_016271365.2. Lineage (NCBI taxonomy): Eukaryota > Metazoa > Chordata > Ceratodontiformes > Ceratodontidae > Neoceratodus > Neoceratodus forsteri. Next base: position 871,710,345 of record CM028130.1, read on the forward strand.
CATATCAGAGACCAGTGGGCAGCTACAAGCAGTGCGGATTGAGGGTGCTGGTATCAGGCTGTTGCACATCAGAGACTAGTGGGCAGCTACAAGCAGTGGGGACTGAGGGTGCTGGTGTCAGGCTGTTGCACATCAGGGACTAGTGGGCAGGCACAAGCAGTGGTGACTGAGGGTGCTGGTGTCTTCCTGCTACACATCAGGGACTAGTGGGCAGGTACAAGCAGTGGGGACTGAGAGTGCAGAGGTCATGCTGCTACATATCAGGGACTAGTGGGCTGTCACAAGCAGTGGGGACTGAGGGTGCGGGTGTCATGCTGCTACACATCAAGGACTAGTGGGCAGTTACAAGCAGTGGGGATTGAGGGTGCTGGTGTCATGCTGCTACATATCAAAGACCAGTGGGCAGGCACAAGCAGTTCGGACTGAGGGTGCTGGTGTCATGCTGCTACACAGCAGGGTCTAGTGGGCAGTTACAAGCAGTGGGGACTGAGGGTGCTGGTGTCATGCTGCTACAAATCAGGGACCAATGGGCAGGCACGAGCAGTGGGGACTGAGGGTGCAGGTGTCATGCTGCTGCATATCAGGGACTAGTGGGCAGGTACAAGCAGTGGGGACTGAGGGTGCTGGTGTCAAGCTGCTACATATCAGAGACCAGTGGGCAGCTACAAGTAGTGGGGACTAAGGGTGCTGGTCTCATTCTGCTACATTTCAGGGATCAGTGGGCAGCTACAAGTAGTGGGGACTGAGGGTGCTGGTGTCATGCTGCTACATATCAGGGACCAGTGGGCAGGCACAAGCAGTGGTGACTGAGGGTGCTGGTGTCAGGCTGTTGCACATCAGAGACCAGTGGGCAGCTACAAGCAGTGGGGACTGAGGGTGCTGGTGTCATGCTGCTACATATCAGGGACCAGTGGGCAGGCACAAGCAGTGTGGACTGAATGTGCTGGTGTCATGCTCCTACATATCAGGGACTAGTGGGCAGTCACAAGCAGTGGGGACTGAGGGTGCTGGTGTCATGCTGCTACACATCAAGGACTAGTCGGCAGTTACAAGCAGTGGGGACTGAGGGTGCTGATGTCATGCTGCTACATATCAGGGACTAGTGGGCAGCCACAAGCAGTGGGGACTGAGGGTGCTGGTGTCATGCTGCTACATATCAGGGACTAGTGGGCAGGCACAAGCAGTGGGGACTGAGGGTGCTGGTGTCATGCTGCTACATATCAGGGACTAGTGGGCAGTCACAAGCAGTGGGGACCAAGGGTGTTGGCGTCAGACTGTTGCACATCAGGGACTAGTGGGCAGTCACAAGCAGTGGAGACAGAGGGTGTTGGCGTCATGCTGTTGCATATCAGATACTAGTGGGCAGGCACAAGAAGTGGGGACTGAGGGTGCTGGTGTCATGCTGCTACATATCAGGGACCAGTGGGCAGGCACAAGCAGTGCGGACTGAGGGTGCTGGTGTCAGGCTGTTGCACATCAGGGACTAGTGAGCAGGCACAAGCAGTGGGGACAGAGGGTGCTGGTGTCATCCTGCTACATATCAGGGACTAGTGGGCAGCCACAAGCAGTGGGGACTGAGGGTGCTGGTGTCATGCTGCTACATATCAGGGACTAGTGGGCAGGCACAAGCAGTGGGGAATGAGGGTGCTGGTGTCATGCTGCTACATATCAGGGACTAGTGGGCAGCCACAAGCAGTGGGGACTGAGGGTGCTGGTGTCATGCTGCTACATATCAGGGACTAGTGGGCAGGCACAAGCAGTAGGGAATGAGGGTGCTGGTGTCATGCTGCTACATATCAGGGACCAGTGGGCAGGCACACGCAGTGGGGACTGAGGGTGCTGATGTCAGACTGTTGCACATCACGGACTAGTGTCGGCAGGCACACGCAGTGGGGACTGAGGGTGCTGGTGTCAGGCTGTTGCACATCAGGGACTAGTGAGCAGGCACAAGCAGTGGGGACAGAGGGTGCTGGTGTCATCCTGCTACACATCAGGGACTAGTGGACAGTCACAAGCAGTGGGGACTGAGGGAGCTGGTGTCATCCTGCTACACGTCAGGGACTAGTGGGCAGGCACAAGCAGTGGGGACTGTGGGTGCTGGTGTCATCCTGCTACACATCAGGGACTAGTGGGCAGGCACAAGCCGTGGGGACTGAGGGTGCTGGTGTCATGCTGCTACATATCAGGGACCAAGGGTGTTGGCATCAGACTGTTGCACATCAGGGACTAGTGGGCAGTCACAAGCAGTGGAGACAGAGGGTGTTGGCGTCAGGCTGCGGCATATCAGAGACTAGTGGACAGGCACAAGTAGTGGGGACTGAGGGTGCTGGTGTCATCCTGATGCACATCAGGGACTAGTCGGCAGGCACAAGCAGTGGGGACTGCGAGTGCTGGTGTCATGCTGTTGCACATCAGGGACTAGTGGGCAGGCACACGCAGTGGGCAATGAGGGTGCTGGTGTCATGCTGCTACACATCACGGACTAATGGGCTGTCACAAGCAGTGGGGACTGAGGGTGTTGGTGTCTTGCTGCTACACATCAGGGAAAAGTGGGCAGGCACAAGCAGTGGGGACTGAGGGTGTTGGTGTCTTGCTGCTACACATCAGGGAAAAGTGGGCAGGCACAAGCAGTGGGGACTGAGGGTGCTGGTGTCATAATGCTACATATCAGGGACGAGTGGGCAGTCAGAAGCAGTGGGGAATGAGGGTGCTGGTGTCATGCTGCTACACATCAAGGACTAGTGGGCAGTTACAAGCAGAGTGGACTGAGGATTCTGGTGTCATCCTGCGTCATATCAAGGACTAGTGTGCCGTCACAAGCAGTGGGGACTGAGGGTGCGGGTGTCATGCTGCTACACATCAAGGACTAGTGGGCAGTTACAAGCAGTGGGGATTGAGGGTGCTGGTGTCATGCTGCTACATATCAAGTACCAGTGGGCAGGCACAAGCAGTTCGGACTGACGGTGCTGGTGTCATGCTACTACACAGCAGGGTCTAGAGGGCAGTTACAAGCAGTGGGGACTGAGGGTGCTGGTGTCATGCAGCTATAAATCAGGGACCAATGGGCAGGCACGAGCAGTGGGGACTGAGGGTCCTGGAGTCATGCTGCTGCATATCAGGGACTAGTGGGCAGGCACAAGCAGTGGGGACTGAGAGTGCTGGTGTCAAGCTGCTACATATCAGAGACCAGTGGGCAGCTACAAGTAGTGGGGACTAAGGGTGCTGGTGTCATTCTGCTACATTTCAGGGACCAGTGGGCAGCTACAAGTAGTGGGGACTGAGGGAGCAGGTGTCATCCTGCTACACATGAGGGACTAGTGAGCAGGCACAAGCAGTGGGGACTGAGGGTGCTGGTGTCATCCTGCTACATATCAGGAACTAGAGGACAGGCACAAGCAGTGGGGACTGAGGGTGCTGGTGTCATGCTGCTACAGATCAGGGACTAGTGGGCAGTCACAAGCAGTGGGGACTGAGGGAGCTGGTGTCATCCTGCTACACATCAGGGACTAGTGGGCAGTCACAAGCAGTGGGGACTGAGGGAGCTGGTGTCATCCTGCTACACATCAGGGACTAGTGGGCAGGCACAAGCAGTGAGGACTGAGGGTGCTGGTGTCATCCTGCTACACATCAGGGACTAGTGGGCAGGCACAAGCCGTGGGGACTGAGGGTGCTGGTGTCATGCTGCTACATATCAGGGACTAGTGGGCAGTCACAAGCAGTGGGGACCAAGGGTGTTGGCATCAGACTGTTGCACATCAGGGACTAGTGGGCAGTCACAAGCAGTGGAGACAGAGGGTGTTGGCGTCAGGCTGTTGCATATCAGAGACTAGTGGGCAGGCACAAGAGGTGGGGACTGAGGGTGCTGGTGTCATGCTGCTACATGTCAGGACCAGTGGGCAGGCACAAGCACTGCAGACTGAGGGTGCTGGTGTCATGCTGCTGCACAGCAGGGTCTAGTGGGCAGTTACAAGCAGTGGGGACTGAGGGTGCTGGTGTCATGCTGCTACAAATCAGGGACCAATGGGCAGGCACGAGCAGTGGGGACGGAGAGTGCTGGTGTCAGGCTGCTACATATCAGAGACCAGTGGGCAGCTACAAGTAGTGGGGACTAAGGGTGCTGGTCTCATTCTGCTACATTTCAGGGATCAGTGGGCAGCTACAAGTAGTGGGGACTGAGGGTGCTGTTGTCATGCTGCTGCATATCAGGGACCAGTGGGCAGGCACAAGCAGTGGTGACTGAGGGTGCTGGTGTCAGGCTGTTGCACATCAGAGACCAGTGGGCAGCTACAAGCAGTGGGGACTGAGGGTGCTGGTGTCATGCTGCTACATATCAGGGACCAGTGGGCAGGCACAAGCAGTGTGGACTGAATGTGCTGGAGTCATGCTTCTACATATCAGGGACTAGTGGGCAGTCACAAGCAGTGGGGACTGAGGATGCTGGTGTCCAGCTGCTACACATCAAGGGCTAGTCTGCAGTTCCAAGCAGTGGGGACTGAGGGTGCTGATGTCATGCTGCTACATATCAGGGACTAGTGGGCAGCCACAAGCAGTGGGGACTGAGGGTGCTGGTGTCATGCTGCTACATATCAGGGACTAGTGGGCAGGCACAAGCAGTGGGGACTGAAGGTGCTGGTGTCATGCTGCTACATATCAGGGACTAGTGGGCAGTCACAAGCAGAGGAGACAGAGGGTGTTGGCGTCTGGCTGTTGCATATCAGATGCTAGTGGGCAGGCACAAGAAGTGGGGACTGAGGGTGCTGGTGTCATGCTGCTACATATCAGGGACCAGTGGGCAGGCACAAGCAGTGCGGACTGAGGGTGCTGGTGTCAGCCTGTTGCACATCAGGGACTAGTGAGCAGGCACAAGCAGTGGGGACAGAGGGTGCTGGTGTCATCCTGCTACATATCAGGGACTAGTGGGCAGCCACAAGCAGTGGGGACTGAGGGTGCTGGTGTCATGCTGCTACATATCAGGGACTAGTGGGCAGGCACAAGCAGAGGGAATGAGGGTGCTGGTGTCATGCTGCTACATATCAGGGACCAGTGGGCAGGCACACGCAGTGGGGACTGAGGGTGCTGATGTCAGACTGTTGCACATCACGGACTAGTCGGCAGGCAGACGCAGTGGGGACTGAGGGTGCTGGTGTCAGGCTGTTGCACATCAGGGACTAGTGAGCAGGCACAAGCAGTGGGGACAGAGGGTGCTGGTGTCATCCTGCTACACATCAGGGACTAGTGGGCAGGCACAAGCCGTGGGGACTGAGGGTGCTGGTGTCATGCTGCTACATATCAGGGACCAAGGGTGTTGGCATCAGACTGTTGCACATCAGGGACTAGTGGGCAGTCACAAGCAGTGGAGACAGAGGGTGTTGGCGTCAGGCTGCGGCATATCAGAGACTAGTGGACAGGCACAAGTAGTGGGGACTGAGGGTGCTGGTGTCATCCTGATGCACATCAGGGACTAGTCGGCAGGCACAAGCAGTGGGGACTGCGAGTGCTGGTGTCATGCTGTTGCACTTCAGGGACTAGTGGGCAGGCACACGCAGTGGGCAATAAGGTGCTGGTGTCATGCTGCTACACATCACGGACTAATGGGCTGTCACAAGCAGTGGGGACTGAAGGTGTTGGTGTCTTGCTGCTACACATAAGGGAAAAGTGGGCAGGCACAAGCAGTGGGGACTGAGGGTGTTGGTGTCTTGCTGCTACACATCAGGGAAAAGTGGGCAGGCACAAGCAGTGGGGACTGAGGGTGCAGGTGTCATAATGCTACATATCAGGGACTAGTGGGCAGTCAGAAGCAGTGGGGAATGAGGGTGCTGGTGTCATGCTGCTACACATCAAGGACTAGTGGGCAGTTACAAGCAGAGTGGACTGAGGATTCTGGTGTCATCCTGCGTCATATCAAGGACTAGTGTGCCGTCACAAGCAGTGGGGACTGAGGGTGCGGGTGTCATGCTGCTACACATCAAGGACTAGTGGGCAGTTACAAGCAGTGAGAGATTGAGGTGCAGCAAGTGTCATGCTGCTACATATCAAGTACCAGTGGGCAGGCACAAGCAGTTCGGACTGACGGTGTTGGTGTCGTGCTACTACACAGCAGGGTCTAGAGGGCAGTTACAAGCAGTGGGGACTGAGGGTGCTGGTGTCATGCTGCTACATATCAAGGACCAGTGGGCAGGCACAAGCAGATCGGACTGACGGTGCTGGTGTCATGCTACTACACAGCAGGGTCTAGTGGGCAGTTACAAGCAGTGGGGACTGAGGGTGCTGGTGTCATGCAGCTACAAATCAGGGACCAATGGGCAGGCACGAGCAGTGGGGACTGAGGGTCCTGGAGTCATGCTGCTGCATATCAGGGACTAGTGGGCAGGCACAAGCAGTGGGGACTGAGGGTGCTGGTGTCAAGCTGCTACATATCAGAGACCAGTGGGCAGCTACAAGTAGTGGGGACTAAGGGTGCTGGTGTCATTCTGCTACATTTCAGGGACCAGTGGGCAGCTACAAGTAGTTGGGACTGAGGGTGCTGGTGTCATGCTGCTGCATATCAGGGACCAGTGGGCAGTCACAAGCAGTGGGGACTGAGGGAGCAGGTGTCATCCTGCTACACATGAGGGACTAGTGAGCAGGCACAAGCAGTGGGGACTGAGGGTGCTGGTGTCATCCTGCTACATATCAGGGACTAGAGGACAGGCACAAGCAGTGGGGACTGAGGGTGCTGGTGTCACATGCTGCCACATCAGGGACTAGTGGGCAGTCACAAGCAGTGGGGACCAAGGGTGTTGGCATCAGACTGTTGCACATCAGGGACTAGTGGGCAGTCACAAGCAGTGGAGACAGAGGGTGTTGGCGTCTGGCTGTTGCATATCAGAGACTAGTGGGCAGGCACAAGAATTGGGGACTGAGGGTGCTGGTGTCATGCTGCTACATGTCAGGGACCAGTGGGCAGGTACAAGCACTGCAGACTGAGGGTGCTGGTGTCATGCTGCTGCACAGCAGGGTCTAGTGGGCAGTTACAAGCAGTGGGGACTGAGGGTGCTGGTGTCATGCTGCTACAAATCAGGGACCAATGGGCAGGCACGAGCAGTGGGGAATGAGGGTGCAGGTGTCATGCTGCTGCATATCAGGGACTAGTGGGCAGGTACAAGCAGTGGGGACTGAGGCGCTGGTGTCAAGCTGCTACATATCAGAGACCAGTGGGCAGCTACAAGTAGTGGGGACTAAGGGTGCTGGTCTCATTCTGCTACATTTCAGGGACCAGTGGGCAGTTATAAGTAGTGGGGACTGAGGGTGCTGGTGTCATGCTGCTGCATATCAGGGACCAGTGGGCAGTCACAAGCAGTGGGGACTGAGGGTGATGGTGTCATGCTGCTACACATCAAGGACTAGTGGGCAGGCACAGGTAGTGGGGACTGAGGGTGCTGGTGTCATCCTGATGCACATCAGGGACTAGTCAGCAGGCACAAGCAGTGGGGACTGAGAGTGCTGAGGTCATGCTGCTACATGTCAGAGACCAGTGGGCAGCTACAAGTAGTGCAGACTGAGGGTGCTGGTATCAGGCTGTTGCACATCAGAGACCAGTAGGCAGCTACAAGCAGTGGGGACTGAGGGTGCTGGTGTCAGGCTCCTACATATCAGGGACTAGTGGGCAGTCACAAGCAGTGGGGACTGAGTGTGCTGGTGTCATGCTGCTACACATCAAGGACTAGTTGGCAGTTACAAGCAGTGGGGACTGAGGGTGCTGATGTCATGCTGCTACATATCAGGGACTAGTGGGTAGCCACAAGCAGTGGGGGACTGAGGGTGCTGGTGTCATGCTGCTACATATCACGGACTAGTGGGCAATCACAAGCAGTGGGGACCAAGGGTGTTGGCGTCAGACTATTGCACATCAGATACTAGTGGGCAGGCCTGGCACAAGAAGTGGGGACTGAGGGTACTGGTGTCATGCTGCTACATATCAGGGACAAGTCGGCAGGCACAAGCAGTGGGGACTGAGAGTGCAGAGGTCATGCTGCCATATCAGGACCAGTCGGAGGCGGCTACAAGCGAGTCCCGGACTGAGGGTGCCTGGTATCAGGCTGTCCACATCAGGAGACCACTAGGCAGCGCACAAGCAGTGAGGACTGAGGGTGCTGGTGTCATCCTGCTACATCAGGGACTAGTGGGCAGGCACAAGCAGTGGTGTCTGAGGGTGCTGGTGTCAGGCTGTTGCACATCAGAGACCAGTGGGCAGCTGCAAGCAGTGAGGACTGAGGGTGCTGGCGTCAGGCTGTTGCACATCAGGGACTAGTGGGCAGGCACAAGCAGTGGTGACTGAGGGTGCTGGTGTCAGGCTGTTGCACATCAGAGACGAGTGGGCAGCTACAAGCAGTGGGGACTGAGGGTGCTGGTGTCCAGCCACAACTACATATCAGGGGACCAGTGGGCAACGCGACAAGCAGCGGACTGAGGGTGCTGGAGTCATGCTCCCAACATATCAGGGACTAGTGACAGTCACAAGCAGTGGGGACTGAGAGTGCTGGTGTCATGCTGCTACACATCAAGGACTCAGTCGGCAGTTACAAGCAGTGGGGACAGAGGGTGCTGAGTGTCATGCTGCCACATATCAGGGACTAGTGGGCAACCGCAAGCAGTGGGGGACTGAGGGTGCAGGTGTTATGCTGCTACATATCAGGGACTAGTGGGCAGGGACAAGAAGTGGGGACTGAGGGTGCTGGTGTCATGCTGCTACATATCAGGGACTAATGGGCAGTCACAAGCAGTGAGGTCCAAGGGTGTTGGCGTCAGACTGTTGCACATCAGGGACTAATGGGCAGTCACAAGCAGTGAGGTCCAAGGGTGTTGGCGTCAGACTGTTGCACATCAGGGACTAGTGGGCAGTCACAAGCAGTAGAGACATAGGGTGTTGGCGTCAGGACTGTTACATATCAGGGACTAGTGGGCAGGCACAAGACAGGGGACTGAGGGTGCTGGTGTCATGCTACTACATATCAGACCAGTGGGCAGTCCTGGCCGTACGGACTGGGGGTGCTGGTGCAGGCTGTTACATCAGGGACTAGTGAGTCAGGCACAAGCAGTGGGGACAGAGGTGCTGGGTGTCATCCCGTGACATATCAAGGACAGCAGTGGGCAGGCGGCAGCCATGGGGAATAGAGGGTGCTAGGGTCATGCTGCCATATTAGGGACCAGTGGGAAGGCAACACAAGTGGGACTGAGGTGCTGATGTCAGACTCTTGCTCATCACCGACTAGTGGCAGGCACACACAGTGGGACTGGGGTGCTGGTGTCAGGCTGCTGCACATCAGGGACTAGTGAGCAGGCACAAGCAGTGGGGACGGAGGCGGTGCTGAACAATCATCCTGCTACACATCAGGGACTAGTGAGCAGTCACAGGCAGTGGGGACTGAGGGGCAGTGTCCATGCTACGTCAGGGACTAGTGGGCAGGCACAAGCAGTGGGGACTGAGGGTGCTGGTGTCATCCTGCTACACATCAGGGACTAGTGGGCAGGCACAAGCCGTGGGGACTGAGGGTGCTGGTGTCATGGTGTTACACATCAGGGACTAGTGGGCTGTCACAAGCAGTGGGGACCAAGGGTGTTGGCATCAGACTGTTGCACATCAGGGACTAGTGGGCAGTCACAAGCAGTGGAGACAGAGGGTCTTGGCGTCAGGCTGTTGCATATCAGAGACTAGTGGGCAGGCACAAGCAGTGGGGACTGAGGGTGCTGGTGTCATGCTGCTACATGTCAGGGACAAGTGGGCAGGCACAAGCACTGCAGACTGAGGGTGCTGGTGTCATGCTGCTGCACAGCAGGGACTAGTGGGCAGTCACAAGCAGTGGGGACTGAGGGTGATGGTGTCATGCTGCTACACATCAAGGACTAGTGGGCAGGCACAAGTAGTGGGGACTGAGGGTGCTGGTGTCATCATGATGCACATCAGGGACTAGTCGGCAGGCACAAGCAGTGGGGACTGAGAGTGCTGAGGTCATGCTGCTACATATCAGAGACCAGTGGGGAGCTACAAGCAGTGCGGACTGAGGGTGCTGGAATCAGGCTGTTGCACATCAGAGACCAGTAGGCAGCTACAAGCAGTGGGGACTGAGGGTGCTGGCGTCAGGCAGTTGCACATCAGGGACTAGTGGGCAGGCACAAGCAGTGCTGACTGAGGGTGCTGGTGTCAGGCAGTTGCACATCAGGGACTAGTGGGCAGCTGCAAGCAGTGGGGACTGAGGGTGCTGGTGTCATGCTGCTACATATCAGGGACCAGTGGACAGGCACAAGCAGTGTGGACTGAGGATGACAGTGTCATGCTGATACACATCAAGGACTGGTCGGCACAAGCAGAGGGACTGAGGGTGTGATGTCATGCTGCTACATATCAAGGGACTAGTGAGCAGCCCAACAGTGAGACTGATGGTGCTGGTGTGTGCTGCCACATATCAGGGACTAGTGGGCAGGCAGAGCATTGGGGACCAAAGGGTGTTGACGTCAGACTGTGCACATCAGGGACTAGTGGGCATCACAAGCAGTGGAGACAGGGGTGTTGGCGTCAGGCTGTTGCATATCAGATACTAGTGGGCAGGCACAAGAAGTGGGGACTGAGGTGCTGGTGTCATGCTGCTACATATCAGGGACCAGTGGGCGACACAACAGTGCTGACTGGGGTACTGTGTCAGGCTGTTGCATCAGGGACAGTGAGCAGGCAGAGAGTGGGGACAGAGAGTACTGGTGTCATCCTGCTACATTTCAGGACAGTGGGCAGCCACAAGCAGTGGGACTGTGGGTGCTGGAGTCATGCTACATATCAAGGACAGTGGCAGGCAAAGCAGTGGGGACTGAGGCGTGGTGTCAGCTGCACATATCAAGGACTAGTGGGCAGGTACACGCTGTGAGGGACTGAGGTGCTGATGTCAGACATCGCACCGGACCAGAGGGCAGGCACACGCAGTGGGACTGAGGGTGCTGGTGTCAGGCTGGTGCACATCAGGGACTGATGGCAGGCACAAGCAGTAGGACAGAGGGTGGGTGTCATCCTGCAACATATCAGGTGAGTAGAGGCAAAACAGGGAGACTGAAGTGCTGGTATCATGCTGCTACATCGGGACTAGTGGGCAAACACGAGCAGTGGGGACTGGGGTGCTGGTGTCATGTTGCTATATCAGGACCAGTGGGCAGTTACAAGCATGGAATGAGGTGCTGGTCTCAGCTGCACATATCACGAGACTAGTGGCAGGCATAAGCAGTAGGGACTGAGGGTGATGGTAATCATGCTGCACAAATCAGGACCAGTGGGCAGGCCGAGCAGGGGGGACTGAGGTGCTGATGTCATGCTGCTACATATCAGGGACTGGTGGGTAGTCACAAGCAGTGGGGATTAGGGTGCTGGTGTCATGCTGCTACATCAGGGATGACTGAGCAGTCACAGGTGCAATGGAGGAAGTGCTATCATGCAGCTACATATCAGAGACAGTGGGCAGCCTAAAGCAGTAGGGACCGAGGGGGGAAAGCATCAGGCTGTTGCACATCAGGACTAGTGAGCAGTCACGCAGTGGGGACGAAGGGTGTTGGCGTCAGGCTGTTGCATCAGACTGGTGGGCAGGCACAAGCAGTGCGGACTGAGTGGGTGTATGGGCGAGCCGGAGAACCAATTGGCACTCAAGGTGCTGGTGTCAGGCTGTTACACATCAAGGAACAGTGGGCAAGCTAAGTAGTATGGACTGAGGATGTGGTGTCATCTGCACATCAGGGACTAGTGGGCAGGCACAGCAGTCGTGCCACGAGTGCTGGTGTCATGCTGCAATATCGAGACCAGTGGGAAGCTACAAACAGTGGACTGAGGTGCTGGTGTCAGGCTGTTGCATCAGAGACCAGTGGGCACAAGCAGTGGGGACTGAGGTGCTGGCGTCAGACTGTTGCACATCAGGACTGAGTAGGCAGGCACAAGCAGTGGGGACTGGGGTGTGGTGTCAGGTTGTTGCATCAGAGACCAGTGGGCAGCTACAAGCAGTGGGGACTGGGGTGCTGGCGTCAGGCTGTGCACATCAGGGGACTAGTGGGCAGGCACCACGAGTGGGTTGAGGTGCTGGTGTCAGGCTGTTGCATCAGGGACTAGTGGGCAGGCACAAGCAGTGGGACTGGGGTGCTGGTGTCATGCTGCTACACTCAGGGACCAGTGGGCAGGCACAAACAGTCTTGGACTGAGAGTGCTGGTGTCATGCTGTTCCACATCAGGGACTAGTGGGAAGGCACAAAGTGGGACTGAGGTGCTGGTGTCATGCTGCTACCATCAAGACTAATGGGCCGTCACAAGCAGTGGGGACTAAGGTGCTAATGTGCTGCTACACACAAGGACAGTCGAGTTACAAGCAGTGGGGACTGAGGTGCTGATGTCATGCTGCTACATATCAGGGACGAGTGGGCAGACAAAGGTGAGGAGTGAGGTGCTGGTGTCATGCTGCTACATATCAGGGACTAGTGGGCAGGCACAAGCAGTGGGGACTGAGGAGTGCTGGTGTCATGCTGCTACATATCAGGGACAGTGGGCAGTCACAAGCAGTGGGGACCAAGGGTGTTGTCAGACTGTTGTTGCACATCGGACTAGTGGGCAGTCACAACCATTGGAAACAGGGGTGTTGGCGTCAGGCGGTTGCATATTCGATACTAGTGGGCAGGCACAAGTGGGGACTGAGGGTGCTGGTGTCATGCTCACTACATATCAGGGACCAGTGGGCAGCTAAGCATGGAATGAGGGTGCTAGTCTCAGGCTGCTACTATCAGGGACTAGTGAGCAGGCAGAAGCAGTGGGGACAGGGTGCGGTGTCATCTGCTACATATCAGGACTAGGGAGCCACAAGCAGGGGGACTGTGGGTGCTGTGTCATACTGCCATATCAGGGACTAGCAGGCAGGCACAAGCAGTGGGGACTGGCGCTGGTGTCAAGCTGCTACATATCAGGGACTAGTGGGCAGGTACACGCTGCCGGGACTGAGGTGCTGATGTCGACTGTCGCACATCACGGACCATCATGCTGCAACATGTCAGAGCAGTGGGCAGTTACAGCGTGGGGACTGAGGTGCTGGTGTCATGCTGCTACATATCAGGGACCAGTGGGCAGGCACAAGCCGTGGGGCTGAGGTGCTGGTGTCATGCTGCTACATAGCAGGGACTGAGTGAGCGGTGCAAACAGAAACTGAAACACTGGTGTCATGCTGCTATATCAGGGACTAGTGGGCAGGCACAAGCAGTAGGGACTAAGGTGGGTGCCATGCTGCACATATCAGAGACAGTGGGCAGTCACAAGAGTGAACTGAGGTGCTGTTGTCATGCTGCTATATATCGGACCAGTGGGAGGCACAAGCAGTGGACTGAAGATGCAGTGTCATGCTGCCACATATCAGGCACTGGTGGCAGGCACAAACAGTGGGACAGAGTGCTGGTGTCAGGCTGCCACATATCAGGGACAGTGGGCAGGCACAAGCAGTGGGACTGGGGTGCAGTATCAGGCTGTGCATCAGAACCAATGAGCGGCTACAGCCGTGGCAGCTGAGGGTGCTGGTGTCATGCTGCTGCATGTCAGGGACTAGTGGGCCGTCAGAGCAGAGGGGACGAGGTGCTGGTGTCACAGCTACATATCTGGACCAGTGGGCCATCCAACCACTGCCGACTAAGGGACGCTGTTGTCTGCCACATATCAGGAACCAGTGGGCAGACACAAGCAGTGGGGACCAAGGGTGCTGGCATAGTGCAGCACATCAGGACCAGTGGACAGACACAAGCAGCGGAGACAGAGGTGATGGCGTCATGCTACCATATCAAGAAACAGTAGGCAGGCACAGTGGGGACTGAGGGTGCTGGTGTCATACTTTATATCAGGGACAGTGGGCAGTTACAGCAGTGGGGACTGAGGGCGGCATCATGCTGATAGATATCGAGGACCAGTGCGCGGTCACAAGCAGTGGGGACTAAGGGTGTAGTCTCATGCTACACATCAGGGACTAGTGGGCAGGCACAAGCAGTGGGACTGAGGGTGGCAACACTACTACATATCAGGGACAGTGGGCAGGCAGAGCAGTGGGAACTGGGGTACTGGTGTCATGCTACTGCATGTCAGGGCCCAGTGGGCGGCAGGCAGTGGGACTGAGGTGCTGGTGTCATGCTGCTGCACATCAGCGACCAGTGATCCAAACAGTGGGGACTGAGGTTCAGTGTCAGCTGCTACATATCAGGGACTAGTAGGCCATCACAAGCAGTGTGGACTGAGGGTGATGGCGTCATGCTACTACATATCAGGGACTGAGTGGGCAGGCCAAGCAGTGGAGCAGGGTGCTAATCGTACTATTAGGGACCAGTGGGCAGTTACAAACATGGAATAGGGTGCTGGTGTCATGCTGCTACATATCAGGGAGTAGTGGGCAGTCACAAGCAGTGGGGAATGAGGGTGCTGGTTTCATGCTGCTATATATCGGGGACTAGCGGTTAGGCACAAGCAGTGGGGACTGAGGGTGCTGGTGTCATGCTGCTACACATCAGGGACCAGTGAACAGTCACAAGCAGTGGGGACTAAGGGTGCTGGTGTCATTCTGCTACATTTCAGGGACCAGTAGACAGTTACAAGTAGTGGGGACTGAGGGTGCTGGTGTCATGCTGCTGCATATCAGGGACTAGTGGGCAGTCACAAGCAGTGGGGACTGAGGGAGCTGGTGTCATGCTGCTACATATCAGGGACTAGTGGGCAGTCACAAGCAGTGGGGACCAAGGGTGTTGACGTCAGACTGTTGCACATCAGGGATTAGTGGGCAGTCACAAGCAGTGGAGACAGAGGGTGTTGGCATCAGGCTGTTGCATATCAGATACTAGTGGTCAGGCACAAGAAGTGGGGACTGAGGGTGCTGGTGTCATGCTGCTACATATCAGGGACCAGTGGGCAGGCACAAACAGTGCGCACAGGGGTGTAGTGTCAGGCTGTGGCAATCGCGAAGGGACTAGTGAACAGGCACAGCAGTGAGGCAGAGGGTGTTGGTGTCATCCTGCTACATATCAGGGACTAGTGGGCAGCACAAGCAGTGGGGACTGAGGTGCCGGTGTCATGCCACCACACCAGGGACTAGTGGGCACAAGCAGTGGGGACTGGTGCTGATGTAGACTGTTACACATCACAGACAATGAGCAGCACCGCAGTGGGACTAAGGTGCTGGTGTCAGACTATTGCACATCAGGGACTAGTGAGCAGGCACAAGCGCAGGCAGGGACAGGGTGCTGGTGTCATGCTGCACATATCAGGACTGGTGGCAGGCACAAGCAGTGGAGACTGAAGTGCTGGTGTCATGCCACACACATCGGATGGGCAAGCAACAGCAGTGGGACAGAGATGCTGGTCATATTGCTACATATCGGAAATAGGCAGTTAAAGCATGGATGGGTGCTGGTCTCATGCTACTACATATCAGAGACTAGTGTGTAGGCATAAGCAGTGGGGACGCAGTGTGTGGTGTCATGCTGCTACATATCAGGGACTAGTGGGCAGTCACAAGCAGTGGGGATTGAGGGTGCTAGTGCAACCTGCTACATATCAGGGATTACGGGCGGTCACAAGTGAGAGATGGAGATGCTAGTGTCGTACTACATATCAGGGACTGATGAGGCAGTCAGCCGTGAGACCCAGGTGGCGTCAGGCTGTTGCATCAGAGACTAGTAGGCAGCACAGAGTGCGGACTAGGTGCTGGTGTTAACTGCAACATATCAAGGACTAGTGGGCAGGCACACGAGCAGTGGGGACTCTGGGTGCTGGTGTCATGCTGCTACATGTCGGACTAGTGGGCAGACCAAACAGTGGGACTAGGGTGCTGGTGTCATGCTGCTACATATCAGGGACTAGTGGGCAATCACAACAGTGGGGACAAAAGTGTGTTGGATCAGACTGTTGCACATCAGGGACTGGGAGCAGCACCACAAGCAGTGGGACAGAGGGTGTTAGCGTCAGACTGCTGCACACAGGACGGAGGCACAAGTGGGGACTGAGGTGCTGGTGTCATGCTGCTACATATCAGGGACCATTGAGCACAAGCAGTGCAGACTGAGGTGCTGGTGTCATGCTACTATATCAGGGACCAGTGGGCAGGACAGAGTAGGGATGGGGTGCAGGCGTCATGCTGCTACATATCAGGCACTAATGGCAGGCACAAGCAGTGGGGACTGAGGATTCTGGTTCATCCACCCACACATCAGGGCATGGTGGCACAAGCAGTGAGGCTAGTGTGGTGTCATGCTGCACATATCAGGGACCAGTGGGCAGGCACAAGCAGTGGACTGAGGTGTTGGTGTCATGCTGCTACATGTCAGAGACAGTGGGCAGTTACAAGCCGTCGGGACTGGGGTGCTGGTGTCAGCACTGCTACATATCAAGACCAGTGGGCAGGCACAAGCCGTGGGACTGAGGTGCTGGTGTCTGCACACATATCAGGACAGTGGGCAGTTACAAACAGAGCTGAGGCTACTGGTGTCATGCTGCTACATATCAGGGACTAGTGGGCAGGCACAAGCAGTGGGGACTGAGGGTGCTGGTGCCATGCTGCTACATATCAGAGACCAGTGGGCAGTCACAAGAAGTGGTAACTGAGGTCTGTTGTCATGCTGCTATATATCAGGGACCGAAGGCAGGCACAGAGTGGGGACAGAAGATGCTGGTGTCATGCTGCCATATCAGGCACTAGTGGCGGGCAAAAGCAGTGGGGACAGGTGCTGGTGTCGACAGCTACATATCAGGACTAGTGGGCAGGCACAAGCAGTGGGGACTGAGGGTGCTAGTATCGGCTGCATCAGAGACCAGTGGGCGCTACAAGCCGTGCGACTGGGGTGCTGGTGTCATGCTGCTGCAACAGGGACTAGTGGGCCGTCAGAGCGTGAGGACTGAGTTGCTAGGCATCATGCAGCTACATATCTCTGGGACAGGCGCCATCACAAGCAGTGGGACTGAGGCCTTGTCTGCTGCTACATCAGGAACAGTAGGCAGGCACAAGCTGTGGGGTCTGAGGGTGCTGTTGTTATGCAGCTAGTATCAGGGACCAGTGGACAGGGACAAGCAGCTGGGACTGAGGGTGCTGTTGTCTGCTACACTATCAGAACCAGTGGGCGGCACCAGTGGGGACTGAGGTGCAGTGTCATGCTTCCATATCAGGACTGGTAGGCAGTACAAGCAGTGGGGACTGAGGGCTGGCGTCATGCTGCACAGATATCAGGGACCGTGTCACAAGCAGTCGGACTGAGGGTGCTAAAATATGCGCTATCAGGACTCGTGGGGGCACAAGCAGTGGGACTGAGGGTGCTGGCATCATGCTAGATATCAGGGACCAGTGGGCAGACACAAACAGTGGGTACTGAGGTTGCCAGCATCCGCGCTAAACATATCAGGGACTAGTGGGCAGGCGAGCAGTGGGAACTGAGGTACTGGTGTCATGCTGCATATCAGGGCCAGTGGGCGGCAGAGCAGTGGAGACTGAGGTGCTGGTGTCATGCTGCTGCATATCAGCGACCAGTGGGCAGTCACAAGCAGTGGGGACTGAGGGTTCCAGTGTCAAGCTGCTACATATCAGGGACTAGTGGGCCATCACAAGCAGTGTGGACTGAGGGTGATGGCGTCATGCTGCTACATATCAGGGACTAGTGGGCAGGCACAAGCAGTGGAGACTGAGGGTGCTGGTGTCATTCTGCTACATATTAGGGACCAGTGGGCAGTTACAAGCATGGAATGAGGGTGCTGGTGTCACGCTGCTACATATCAGGGAGTAATAGGCAGTCACAAGCAGTGGGAATGAGGTGCTGGTTTCATGCTGCATATATCGAGGACTAACGATTAGGCACAAACAGAGGGGACTGGAAGTACTGGTGTCATGCTACTACATCAGGACCAGTGAACAGTCCAAGCAGTGGGGACTAAGGGTGCTGGTGTCATTCTGCTATTTCAGGGACCAGTAGACAGTTCAAGTAGTAAGGACTGAGGTGCTGGTGTCATGCTGCCATATCAGGGACTGTGGGCGATCACAGCAGTGCGGACCAGGGAGCTGGTGTCATGCTGCTAACATCACGGACAGTGGGCAGTCCAACAGTGGGGACCAAGGGTGTGACGTCAGACTGTTGCATCAGGGATTAGTGGGCGGTCAAAACAGTGGAGACAGAGGTGTTAGATCAGGCTGGTGCATGGACACTGAGTAGTGGCACAAAGTGGGGACTGCGGTGCTGGTGTCACTACTGCCACAGGGACCAGTGGGCAGGCACAAACAGTGCGCACTGAGGTGCTAGTGTCAGCACATCAGGGACTAGTGAGCAGGCACAAGCAGTGAGGCAGGGGTGTTGGTGTCATCCTGCACATATCAGGGACTAGTGGGCACAAGCGGTAGGGACTAGGGTGCTGGTATCATCTGCCACATATCAGGGACTGGTAGGCAGGCACAAGCAGTGGGGACTGAGGTGCTGATGTCAGACAGCACATCACGGACTATTGAGCAGACACGCAGTGGGACTGAGGTACTGGTGTCAGACTGGCATCAGGGACTGGTGAGCAGGCACAAGCAGTGGGGCCCAGGGTGCTGGTCCATGCCACCATATCAGGGACTAGTGGCAGGCACAAATGGAGACTGAGATGCTGGTGTCATGCTGCTACACATCAGGGACTAGTGGGCAAGCAACAGCGAAAGTGAGGACAGAGGTGCTGGTGTCATGTGCCCTATCAAGGAAGAGTGGGCAGTTACAAGCATGGAATGGGGTGCTCTCATGCTACATATCAGAGACAAGTGTGTAGGCATAAGCAGTGGGGACTGAGTGTGCTGGTGTCATGCTGCTACATATCAGGGACTGATGGGCAGTCACAACAGTGAGGTTGGGGTGCTAGTGTAATGCTGCTACATATCAGGGATTACTGGGCAGTCACAAGTAGAGAGGATGGAGGGTGCTGGTGTCATGCTGCACATACCAGGACTAGTGGGCAGTCACAAACCGTGGAGCCGAGGTGTGGCGTCAGGCTGTGCACATCAGAGACTAGCGGGCAGGCACAACAGTGCGGACTGGGTGCTGGTGTTACGCTACATATCAGGGACCAGTGGGCGACGACAGTGGGGACTAAGGTGATGGTGTATGTTGCTACATATCAGGGACCAGTGGGCGATTACAAGCATGGAATGAGGTGCTGGTCTCATGCTGCTACATACCATGGAGTAATTAGGCAATCACAATCAGTGGGAATGAGGTGCGGTGTCATGCTGCTATCAGGACTAGTCGTCAGGCACAAGCAGTGGGAACCAAGTGCTGGTGTCATGCTGCTACACATCGGGACCAGTGGGAGTTACAAGTAGTGGGACTGGCAGTTACACAGTCATGCTGCACACATCAGGGATCAGTGGGAGGCACAGCAGTGCAGATGGGGTGCTGGTGTCATGCTGCTGCAGGGAGACTAGTGGGCAATTCCGTGAGGACTGGGGTGATGGCGTCATCCTGCTACCTCAGGACTGAGGCAGGCACAAGTAGTGGGACTGAGGTGCAGGTGTTATCCTGCCGCATCAGAATAACCGGCAGGCACAGCAGTGGGGACAGGTGCTGAGGTCGCACCACATATCAGAGACCAGTGGGCAGCTACAAGCAGTCGGACTGAGGTGCAGGTATCAGGCTGGCGCACATCAAGACCAGTGGCGGCTACAAGCAGTGGGGACTGGGGTGCTGGCGTCAGGCATTCTACATCAGGGACTAGTAGGCGGGCACAAGCAGTGGCGACTGAGGTTGTAGTGTCAGGCTGTTGCACATCAAGGACAGTGGAAAGGCAAAGTGAGACTGAGAGTGCTGGTGTCAGACCTTGCATCAGAGAACAGTGGAGCTGTCACACAAGCAGTGGGGACTGAGGATGCTGGTGTCATGCTTACCATGCTCCAGGGACTGAGTGGGCCGTCACAAGCAGTGGGGACTGGGGGTGATGCGTCATGCTCTTCACATATCAGGGACTGATGTGAGCACAAGCAGTGGAACTGGGGTGCTGGTGTCATGCTGCTACATATCAGGACCAGTGGGCAGTTACAAGCAGTGGTAGAGCTGAGGGTGCTGATGTCCATGCTGCTACATATCAGGACTGAGTGGTGCAGCACAAGCAGTGGGGACTGAGGGTGCTGGTGCCATGCTGCTACATATCAGAGACCAGTGGGCAGTCACAAGCAGTGGTAACTGAGGGTGATGGTGTCATACTGCTACATATCAGGGACTAGTGGGCAGGCACGAGCAGTGGGGACTGAAGATGCTGGTGTCATGCTGCTACATATCAGGCACTAGTGGGCAGGCACAAGCAGTGGGGACAGAGTGCTAGTGTCATGCTGCTACATATCAGGGACTAGTGGGCAGGCACAAGCAGTGGGGACTGAGGGTGCTGGTATCAGGCTGTTGCACATCAGGGACCAGTGGGCAGCTACAAGCCAAGGCGACTGAGGGTGCTGGTGTCATGCTGCTGCATATCAGGGACTAGTGGGCCGTCAGAAGCAGTGGGGACTGAGGGTGCTGGTGTCATGCTGCTACACATCTGGGACCAGTGGGCCATCACAAGCAGTGGGGACTGAGGGTGCTGGTCTCATGCTGCTACATATCAGGAACCAGTGGGCAGGCACAAGCTGTGGGGTCTGAGGGCTCTGTTGTTATGCAGCTACGTATCAGGGACCAGTGGACAGGGACAAGCAGTGGGGACTGAGGGTGCTGTTGTCATGCTACTACATATCAAGAACCAGTGGGCAGGCACCAGTGGGGACTGAGGGTGCTGGTGTCCTGCTTCTACATATCAGGGACTAGTGGGCAGTTACAAGCAGTGGGGACTGAGAGTGCTGGCGTCATGCTGGTAGATATCAGGGACCAATGTGCAGTCACAAGCATTGGGGACTGAGGGTGCTGGTGTCATGCTGCTACATATGAGGGACTAGTGGGCAGACACAGGCAGTGGGGACTGAGGGTGCTGGCGTCATGCTGCTAGATATCAGGGACCAGTGGGCAGGCACAAGCAGTGGGTACTGAGGGTGCTGGCATCATGCTGCTACATATCAGGGACTAGTGGGCAGGCAGAAGCAGTGGGGACTGAGGGTGCTGGTGTCATGCTACTCCATATCTGGGACCAGTGGGCAGGCAGAAGCAGTGGAGACTGAGGGTGCTGGTGTCATGCTGCTGCATATCAGCGACCAGTGGGCAGTCACAAGCAGTGGTGACTGAGGGTTCTGGTGTCATGCTGCTACATATCAGGGACTAGTGGGCCATCACAAGCAGTGTGGACCAGAGGGTGACAGGCGTCATGCTGCTATCAGGGACTAGTGGGCAGAGACACAAGCAGTGGAGACTGAGGGTGCTGGTGTCATGCTGCTGCATATCAGGGACCAGTGGGCAGTTACAAGCATGGGAATGAGGGTGCTGGTGCTCGCTGCTACATATCAGGAGGTAGTGGGCAGTCACAAGCAGTGGGAGTGAGGGTGCTGGTTCCTGCTGCTATATATGGGGACTGGCGGTCAGGCACAAGCAGTGAGGGACTGGGGGTGCTGGTGTCATGCTGCTACATCATCAGGGCAGTAGACACTGCAAGCAGTGGGGAATAAAGGTGCTGGTGTCATTCTGCTACATTTCAGGGACCAGTGGACAGTTACAAGTAGTGGGGACTGAGGGTGCTGGTGTCATGCTGCTGCATATCAGGGACTAGTGGGCAGTCACAAGCAGTGGGGACTGAGGGAGCTGGTGTCATCCTGCTACACATCAGGGACTAGTGGGCAGGCACAAGTAGTGGGGAATGAGGGTGCTTATGTTATCCTGCTACACATCAGGGACCAGTGAACACTCACAAGCAGTGGGAAATAAGGGTGCTGGTGTCATTCTGCTACATTTCAGGGACCAGTGGACAGTTACAAGTAGTGGGGACTGAGGGTGCTGGTGTCATGCTGCTGCATATCAGGGACTAGTGGGCAGTCACAAGCAGTGGGGACTGAGGGAGCTGGTGTCATCCTGCTACACATCAGGGACTAGTAGGCAGTCACAAGTGGTGGAGACAGAGGGTTTGGCGTCAGGCTGTTGCATATCTGAGACTAGTGGGCAGGCACAAGAAGTGGGGACTGAGGGTGCTGGTGTCATGCTGCTACATATCATGGACTAGTGGGCAGTGACAAGCAGTGGGGACTGAGGGTGCTGGTGTCATGCTGCTACACATCAAGGACTAGTGAGCCGTCACAAGCAGTGGGGACTGAGGGTGATGGCGTCATGTTGCTACATATCAGAGACCAGTGGGCAGTCGCAACCACTGGGGACTGAGGGTTCTGGTGTCATGCTGCTATATATCAGGGACTAGTGGGCCGTCACAAGCAGTGGGGACTGAGGGTGATGGCATCATGCTGCTACATATCAGGGACTAGCGGGCAGGCACAAGCAGTGGAGACGGAGGGTGCTGGTGTCATGCTGCTACATATCAGGGACTATTGTGCAGGCACGAGCAGTGGGGACTGAGGGTACTGGTGTCATGTTGCTACATATCAGGGACCAGTGGGCAGTTACAAGCATGGAATGAGGGTGCTGGTGTCATGCTGCTTTATATCAGGGAGTAGTGGGCAGTCACAAGCTGTGGGGAGTGAGGTTGCTGGTGTCATGCTGCTATATATCAGGGACTAGCGGTCAGGCACAAGCAGTGGGGACTGAGGGTGCTGGTGTCATGCTGCTACACATCAGGGACCAGTGAACAGTCACAAGCAGTGGGGACTAAGGGTGCTGGTGTCATTCTGCTACATATCAGAGACCAGTGGGCAGCTACAAGCAGTGGGGACTGACGGTGCTGGTGTCATGCTGCTACATATCAGGGACCAGTGGGCAGGCAGAAGCAGTGCGGACTGAGGGTGCTGGTGTCATGCTGCTGCATATCAGGGACTAGTGAGCAGTTACAAGCAGTGGGGACTGAGGGAGCTAGTGTCATCCTCCTACACATCAGGGACTGGTGGGCAGTCACAAGCAGTGGGGACCAAGGGTGTTGGCTTCGGACTGTTGCACATCAGGGACTAGTGGGCAGTCATCAGCAGTGGAGACAGAGGGTGTTGGTGTCAGGCTGTTGCATATCAGAGACTAGTGGGCAGGCACAAGCAGTGGGGACTGAGGAGTGCTGGTGTCATGCTGCTACATATCAGGGACTGCTGGGCAGTCACAAGCAGTGGGGACCAAGGGTGTTGGCGTCAGACTGTTGCACATCAGGGACTAGTGGGCATTCATCAGCAGTGGAGACAGAGGGTGTTGGTGTCAGGCTGTTGCATATCAGAGACTAGTGGGCAGGCACAAGAAGTGGGGACTGAGGGTGCTGGTGTCATGCTGCTACATATCAGGGACCAGTGAACAGTCACAAGCAGTGCGGACTGAGGGTGCTGGTGTCATACTGCTACATATCAGGGACCAGTGGGCAGGCACAAGCAGTGCGGACTGAGGGTGCTGGTGTCTTGCTGCTGCACAGCAGGGACTAGTGGGCAGTTACAAGCAGTGGGGACTGAGGGTGATGGTGTCATGCTGCTACACATCAAGGACTAGTGTGCAGGCACAAGTAGTGGGGACTGAGGGTGCTGGTGTCATCCTGCTGCGCATCAGGGACTAGTCGGCAGGCACAAGCAGTGGGGATTGAGAGTGCTGGCGTCAGGCTGTTGCACATCAGTGACGAGTGGGCAGGCTCAAGCACTGGCGACTGAGGTTGCTGGTGTCAGGCTGTTGCACATCAGAGACGAGTGGGCAGCTAGAAGCAGTTGGGACTGAGGGTGCTGGTGTCATGCTGCTACATATCAGGGACCAGTGGGCAGGCACAAGCAGTGTGGACTGAGGGTGCTGGTGTCATGCTCCTACATATCAGGGATTAGTGGGCAGTTATAAGCAGTGGGGACTGAGAGTGCTGGTGTCATGCTGTTGCACATCAGAGACTAGTGTGCCATCACAAGCCGTGGGGACTGAGGTTGCTGATGTCATACTGCTATGTATCAGTGACTAGTGGGCAGGCACAAGCTGTGGGGACTGAGGGTGCTGGTGTCATCCTGCTACACATCAGGGATCAGTGGGCAGGCACAAGCAGTGGGGTCTGAGGGTGCTGGTGTCATGCTGCTAGATGTCAGGGATCAGTGGGCAGGCACAAGCAGTGGGGACTGAGGGTGCTGGTGTCATGCTACAATATATCAGGGACTAGTGGGCAGTCACAAGCATTGGGGACTGAGAGTGCTGGTGTCATGCTGTTGCACATCAGGGACTAGTGGGCAGGCACACGCAGTGGGGACTGAGGGTGCTGGTGTCAGGCTGTTGCACACCAGAGACTAGTGGGCCATCACAAGCCGTGGGGATTGGGGGTGCTGGTGTCATGCTGCTACATATCAGGGACTAGTGGGCCGTCACAAGCAGTGGGGACTGAGGGTGCTGTTGTCATCTGCTACGTATCAGGGACTAGTGGGCAGGCAGAAGCAGTGGGGACTGAGGATGCTGGTGTCATGCTGCTACATATCATGGACTAGTGGGCAGGCACAAGCAGTGGGGACTGAGGGTGCTGGTGTCATCCTGCTACACATCAGGGACTAGTGGGCAGGCCCAGGCAGTGGGGACTGAGGGTGCTGGTGTCATGCTGCTACATATCAGGGACTAGTGGGCAGGCACAAGCAGTGGGGACTGAGGGTGATGGCATCATGCTGCTACACATCAGGGACTAGTGGGCAGGCACAAGCAGTGGGGACTGAGGGTGCTGGTGTCATCCTGCTACACATCAGGGACTAGTAGGCAGGCACAGGCAGTGGGGACTGAGGGTGCTGGTGTCATGCTGCTACATATCAGAGACTAGTGGGGAGTCGCAAGCAGTGGGGACTGATGTTGCTGGTGTCATGCTGCTACATATCAGGGACTAGCAGGCAGTTACAAGCAGTGGGGACTGAGGGTGCTGGTGTCATGCTGCTACACATCAGGGATTAGTGGGCAGGCACAAGCAGTGGGGTCTGAGGGTGCTGGCGTCATGCTGCTAGATATCAGGGACCAGTGGGCAGTCACAAGCACTGGGATTGAGGGTGCTGGTGTCATGCTGCTTCATATCAGGGACTAGTGGGCAGGGACAAGCAGTGGAGACTGAGGGTGCTGGCGTCATGCTGCTAGATATCAGGGACCAGTGGGCAGGCACAAGCAGTGGGTACTGAGGGTGCTGGTGTCATGCTGCTACATATCAGGGACTAGTGGGCAGGCAGAAGCAGTGGGGACTGAGGGTGCTGGTGTCATGCTACTGCATATCAGGGACTAGTGAGCAGGCACAAGCAGTGGAGACTGCGGGTGCTGGTGTCATGCTGCTACATAACAGGAACTAGTGGGCAGGCATGAGCAGTGGGGAATGAGGGTGCTGGTGTCATGCTGCTACATATCAGGGAGTAGTGGGCAGTCACAAGCAGTGGGGAGTGAGGGTGCTGGTGTCATGCTACTGCATATCAGGGACTAGTGGACAGTTACAAGTAGTGGGCACTGAGGGTGCTGGTGTCATGCTACTGCATATCAGGGACTAGTGGGAAGTCACAAGCAGTGGGGACTGAGGGAGCTGGTGTCATCCTGCTACACATCAGCGACTAGTGGGCAGGTACAAGTAGTGGGGACTGAGGGTGCTGGTGTCATCCTGCTGCACATCAGAGACTAGTCGGCAGGCACAAGCAGTGGGGACTGAGAGTGCTGGCGTCAGGCTGTTGCACATCAGGGACTAGTGGGCAGGCACAAGCAGTGGCGACTGAGGGTGCTGGTGTCAGGCTGTTGCACATCTGAGACCAGTGGGCAGCTACAAGCAGTGGGGACTGAGGCTGCTGGTGTCATGCTCCTACATATCAGGGACTAATGGGCAGTCACAAGCAGTGGGGACTGAGGGTGCTGGTGTCATGCTGCTACACATCAAGGACTAGTAGGCAGTTACAAGCAGTGGATATTGAGGGTGCTGATGTCATGCTGCTACATATCAGGGACTAGTGGGCCGTCACAAGCAGTGGGGACTGAGGGTGATGGCGTCATGTTGCTACATATCTGGGACCAGTGGGCAGTCACAAGCAGTGAGGACTGAGGGTTCTGGTGTCATGCTGTTACATATCAGGGACTAGTGGGCCGTCACAAGCAGTGGGGGCTGAGGGTGATGGCATCATGCTGCTACATATCTGGGACTAGTGGGCAGGCACAAGCAGTGGAGACTGAGGGTGCTGCTGTCATGCTGCTACATATCAGGGACCAGTGGGCAGTTACAAGCAGGGAATGAGGGTGCTGGTGTCATGCTGCTTCATATCAAGGAGTAGTGGGCAGTCACGAGCAGTGGGGAGTGAGGTTGCTGGTGTCATGCTGCTATATATCAGGGACCAGTGAACAGTCACAAGCAGTGGGGACTAAGGGTGCTGGTGTCATTCTGCTACATATCAGAGACCAGTGGGCAGCTACAAGCAGTGGGGACTGAGGGTGCTGGTGTCATGCTGCTACTTATCAGGGACCAGTGGGCAGGCACAAGCAGTGCGGACTGAGGGAGCTGGTGTCATCCTGCTACACCTCAGGGACCAGTGGGCAGGCACAAGTAGTGTGGACTGAGGGTGCTGGTGTCATCCTGCTACACATCAGGGACTAGTGGGCAGGCACAAGCAGTGGGGACTGAGGGTGCTGGTGTCATGCTGCTACATATCAGGGACTGGTGGGCAGTCACAAGCAGTGGGGACTGAGGTGCTGGTGTCATGCAGCTACATATCAGGGACTAGTGGGCAGTTACAAGCAGTGGGGACTGAGGGTGATTGTGTCATGCTGCTACACATCAAGGACTAGTCTGCAGGCACAAGTAGTGGGGACTGACGGGTGCTGGTGTCATCCTGCTGCACATCAGGGACTAGTCGGCAGGCACAAGCAGTGGGGACTGAGGGTGCTGGTGTCATGCTGCTACATATCAGGGACTAGTGGGCAGTTACAAGCAGTGGGGACTGAGGGTGATGGTGTCATGCTGCTACACATCAAGGACTAGTGTGCCGGCACAAGTAGTGGGGACTGAGGGTGCTGGTGTCATCCTGCTGCACATCAGGGACTAGTCGGCAGGTACAAGCAGTGGGGACTGAGAGTGCTGGCGTCAGACTGTTGCACATCAGGGACTAGTGGGCAGGCACAAGCAGTGGCGACTTTGGGTGCTGGTGTCAGGTTGTTGCACATCAGAGACCAGTGGGCAGCTACAAGCAGTGGGGACTGAGGGTGCTGGTGTCATGCTGCTACATATCAGGGACCGGTGGGCAGGCACAAGCAGTGCGGACTGAGGGTGCTGGTGTCATGCTCCTACATATCAGGGACTAGTGGGCAGTCACAAGCAGTGGGGACAGAGTGCTGGTGTCATGCTGTTGCACATCAGGGACTAGTGGGCAGGCACAAGCCATGGGGACTGGGGGTGCTGCTGGTGTCATGCTGCTACATATCAGGGACTAGTGGGCCGTCACAAGCAGTGGGGACTGAGGGTGATGGCTTCATGTTGCTACATATCAGGGACCAGTGGGCAGTCACAAGCAGTGGGGACTGAGGGTGCTGATGTCATGCTGCTACATATCAGGGACTGGCGGGCAGGCACAAGCAGTGGGGACTGAGGGAGCTGATGTCATCCTGCTACACATCAGGGACTAGTGGGCAGGCACAATCAGTGGGGTCTGAGGGTGCTGGTGTCATGCTGCTACATATCATGGACCAGTGGGCAGTCACAAGCTGTGGGGACTGAGCTTGCTGGTGTCATGCTGCTATATATCAGAGACTAGTGGGCAGGCACAAGCAGTGGGGACTGAATGTGCTGGTGTCATGCTGCTATGTATCAGAGACTAGTGGGCAGGCACAAGCTGTGGGGACTGAGGGTGCTGGTGTCATCCTGCTACACATCAGGGATCAGTGGGCAGGCACAAGCAGTGGGGTCTGAGGGTGCTGGTGTCATGCTGCTAGATATGAGGGATCAGTGGGCAGGCACAAGCAGTGGGGACTGAGGGTGCTGGTGTCATGCTGCTATATATCAGGGACTAGTAGGCAGTCACAAGCATTGGGGACTGAGAGTGCTGGTGTCATGCTGTTGCACATCAGGGACTAGTGGGCAGGCACACGCAGTGGGGATTGAGGGTGCTCATGTCAGGCTGTTGCACATAAGACTAGTGGGCCATCACAAGCCGTGGGGACTGGGGGTGCTGGTGTCATGCTGCTACATATCAGGGACTAGTGGGCCGTCACAAGCAGTGGGGACTGAGGGTGCTGGTGTCATCTGCTACGTATCAGGGACTAGTGGGCAGGCAGAAGCAGTGGGGACTGAGGGTGCTGGTGTCATGCTGCTACATATCATGGACTAGTGGGCATTCACAAGCAGTGGGGACTGAGGGTGCTGGTGTCATCCTGCTACAGATCAGGGACTAGTGGGCAGGCACAAGCTTTGGGGACTGAGGGTGCTGATGTCATCCTGCTACACATCAGGGACTAGTGGGCAGGCCCAGGCAGTGGGGACTGAAGGTGCTGGTGTCATGCTGCTACATATCAGGGACTAGTGTGCAGGCACAAGCGGTGGGGACTGAGGGTGATGGCGTCATGCTGCTACACATCAGGGACTAGTGGGCCGTGACAAGCAGTGGGGACTGAGGGTGCTGGTGTCATGCTGCTACATATCAGGGACTAGTGGGCAGTTACAAGCAGTGGGGACTGAGGGTGCTGGTGTCATGCTGCTACACATCAGGGACTATTGGGCAGGCACAAGCAGTGGGGACTGAGGGTGCTGGCGTCATGCTGCTACACATCAGGGACTAATGGGCAGTTACAAGCAGTGGGTACTGAGGGTGCTGGTGTCATGCTGCTACATATCAGGGACTAGTGGGCAGTTACAAGCAGTGGGGACTGAGGGTGCTGGTGTCATGCTGCTACACATCAGGGACTAGTGGGCAGGCACAAGCAGTGGGGACTGAGGGTGCTGGCGTCATGCTGCTAGATATCAGGGACCAGTGGGCAGGCACAATCAGTGGGGACTGAGGGTGATGGCGTCATGCTGCTACATCTCAGGGACTAGTGGGCAGGTAGAAGCAGTGGGGACTGAGGGTGCTGGTGTCATGCTACTGCATATCAGGGACCAGTGGGCAGGCAGAAGCAGTGGGGACTGAGGGTGCTGGTGTCATGCTGCTGCATATCAGGGACTAGTGGGCAGGCACGAGCAGTGGGGACTGAGGGTGCTGGTGTCATGCTGCTGCATATCAGGGACTAGTGGGCCATCACAAGCAGTGGGGACTGAGGGTGCTGGTGTCATGCTACTGCATATCAGGGACCAGTGGGCAGGCAGAAGCAGTGGGGACTGAGGGTGCTGGTGTCATGCTGCTGCATATCAGGGACTAGTGGGCAGGCACAAGCAGTGGGGACTGAGGGTGCGGCATCATGCTGCTACATATCAGGGACCAGTAGGCAGTCAAGAGCAATGGGGCCTGAGACTGATAGTGTCAGGCTGCTACATATCAGGGACCAGTGGACAGTCATGAGCAGTGGGGCCTGAGGGTGCTGACATCATGCTACTGCACATTGGGACCAGTGAACAATCAGGATTGATGGGGCCCGAGAGTGCTGACATCATACTGCTGCACATCAGGGACCAGTAAGCAGTCGAGAGCGATGGGGCCCAAGAGTGATGGTGTCATTCTACTGCACATCGGGGACCAGTGGACAGTCGAGTGCGATGGGACCCAAGATCTATGGTGTCATGCTACTGCACATCACGGTCCAGTGGGCAGTCGATAGTGATGAGGCTCTGGAGTGATGGTGTCATGCTGCTGCACATCAGAGACCAGTGGGCAGTCGAGGGCGATGGGCCCAAGAGTGATGGTGTCATGCTGCTGCAGGTTTGAAACCAGTGGGCAGTCAATAGCGATGGGGCCCAGGAGTGATGGTGTCATGCTGCTGCACATCAGGGACCAGTGGGCAGTCGATAGCGATGGGGCCCAAGAGTGATGGTGTCATGCTGCTGCACATCAGGGACCAGTGGGCAGTCGAGGTGATGGGGCCCAAGAGTGATGGTGTCATGCTGCTGCACATCAGGGACCAGTGGGCAGTCGAGAGTGATGGGGCCCAAGAGTGATGGTGTCATGCTGCTGCACATCAGGGACCAGTGTTCAGTCGATAGCGATGGGGCCCAAGAGTGATGGTGTCATGCTGCTGCACATCAGGGACCAGTGTTCAGTCGATAGCGATGGGGCCCAAGAGTGATGGTGTCATGCTACTGCACATCAGGGACCAGTGGGCAGTCGAGAGTGATGGGGCCCAAGAGTGATGCTGTCATGCTGCTGCACATCAGGGACCAGTGGGTACTGGCAGTCAGAAGTGATAGGGCCAAAGAGTGCTGGAGTCATGCTACTGCACATCAGTGACCAGTGGACAATCGGGAATGGTGGGACTAGAGCGTACTGGTGCTGCACGTTGGGGACCAGTGTGCAGTCAGGAGTGGTGGGGCCTGAGAATGCTGACATCATGCTGCTGCATATCGGGAACCAGTGAGCTGCTGGGCCAGAGAGTGCTAGCATTATGCTGCTGCACACTGGGGATCAGAGGGCAGTCAGGAGTGGTGGGGCCCGAGAATGCTGGCATCATGATGTTGCACACTGGGGATCAGAGGGCAGTCAGGAGTGGTGGGGCCTGAGAATGCTGGCATCATGATGTTGCACACTGGGGATCAGAGGGCAGTCAGGAGTGGTGGGGCCCGAGAATGCTGGCATCATGATGTTGCACACTGGGGATCAGAGGGCAGTCAGGAGTGGTGGGGCCTGAGAATGCTGGCATCATGATGCTGCACATCAGGGACCAGTAAACAGTTGGGAGCAGTAGGGCCAGAGAGTGCTGGCATCATGCTTCGGCATGTCAGGGAACAGTGAGCAGTCAGAAACTGTGGGGCCTGGGAGGGCCGGTTTCATGCTGCTGCACACTGGGGACCAGTAGTCAGTCGAGAGCAGCAGGGGCTAAGAGTGCTGGTGTCATGCTGCTGTATGTTGGGGAAGAGTAGAGAGTCAGGAGTGGTGGGATATGAGAGCACTGGCATCATGCTGCTGTATGTCGGGGACCAGCAGGCCATCAGGAGTGGTAGGGACTGGGAGGGCCAGCATCATGCTGCTGAATGTCGGAGCTTTTCATCTTTATGTTCCCAGCCCTCAGGATACCCGTGGCAAGGGCGCCTATTTTGCATGTACATAGATACATAGATACTGTCAGCAGATAAGGGCCTATGGCCCACCCAGTCTGCCCATTTAAGCTTGTAAGTTCCCTTTACATTTTTCTAGAAGCTGTTGCCCCTTACCCCTGACATCCAGGATTCCTTTATGCCTATCCCATGCATTCTTAAATCCTGTGATTGTTTCAGCCCCCACCACTTCCTCTGGCAAGGTGTTCCACTTGTCCACCACCCTTTCTGTGAAGAAATTCTTCCTCATGTTTCCTCTGAATCACCCTCCCTCCAACTTCATCCCATGCTCTCTACTCCTAGAGCACCTTTTACACTAGAAAATAGTGTATTCCTGCACTCTGTTCCTCCCTGTAAGGTACTTGTATGTCTCTATCAGATACCCTCTCTCCCTCCTCTCCTCCAGGGAGTACATGTTCAGTTCCTTCAGCCTGTCCTCATAGGACTTGTGATGCAATCCTTGTATCATCTCTGTTCCCCTCCTCTGAACCTTCTCCACCCTGTCTATGTCCTTACATAGGAAAGGTTTCCAGAACTGTAACTGTATTCCAGGCGGGGCCTCACTAGTGTCTTGTATAGCGGAATTATGACCTCCCTTTTCCTGCTGATGATGCCCCTGCTTATGCATCCCAGCATCCTGTTTGCTTTACCTGCTGCCTTGTCACACTGTTTCCCTACCTTGAGGTCATCAGTGATGATAAGCCCAAGGTCCCTTTCCTGCTTGGTGCATACTATAGCCTCACCCCCCCCCCAACTGATATGTTGTTCCAGGGTTTTTGTGCCCCATACGCATTATTTTGCACTTCTTTGTGTTGAATTTCAACTGCCAAACCTTCGATCATTCTTCATGCTTCTGCAGGTCCCTCCTCATTCTGTCCACACCCTCTGGTGTGTCCACTCTGCTACAGAGTTTCGTGTCATCAGTGAACAAGGAAATTCTGCTTTCTAGATTCTGCGCAATGTCACTGATGAAGACGTTGAATAGGACTGGTCCTAGCACTGATTCCTGCAGTACCGCACTGGTCACTCTTCCCTCTGTGGAGTGACCGCCATTTACCACCACCCTCTGTGTCCTGCCACCCAGCCAATTACCCACCCACCACACTACTATCCTGCCCACTCCCATATTCCCCAGTTTGTTTAATAGCCTTCTATGAGGCACAGTGTAAAAGGCCTTGCTGAACTCCAGATAGGCCATGTCCACTGCCCTCCCCCTGATCCATCTCCCTTGTCACCCAGTTGAAAAATTCAATGAGTCTGGTCTGGCATGACCTCCTCCCCAGTGAAACCATGCTGCCTTGGGTCCTGTAGTCCGTTGGCAACCAGATGGTCCACCAATCTCTCCTTCAGTAGTGCTTCCATGATCTTCCCCACTACCGAGGTCAGGCTGACTGGTCTTTAGTTTACCACTTCCTCTTTGTTCCCACTTTTGTATAAGGGGACAACATCTGCTGTACTCCAGTCTTTGGGTACCTCCCTGTTTCCAGTGATCAGCTAAACAGGATTGCCAGAGGTTCAGCCACCACTTCTCTTAGTTCCTTTAGGACCCTGGGATGCACCCCATATGGCCCCATTGATTTATCAACTCATTCCTTCCAGTTCCTTTAGGACCCTTTCCCATGTAAAGGGAGTCAGGACTTGTGTCCATTTCTGCACCCTTCCCACCCCTTGTACTCCATTTAGGCCCATTACCCTCCCCTTACTCAGTAAAGACCGAGCAGAAATATCTGTTCAGGATGTCAGCTTTACTGTTGTCATCCTCCACGCTGCCCCCGTCCTCCCCCTTCAGTCTCACTATCCCTCCCTTTGCCTTTTTTTTTTCCCTTATGTACCTGTAAAAGGTTTTGTCCCCTCTACCCACTGATTTTGCGATGCGCTCTTCTATCTGAGCTTTTGCTTCCCTTACAGACCTCCCTGCCTCCCTTTGCTTCTCCTGGTACTTCTCCCTATCCCCTTCTACCTGTGTCTTTTTGTATTGCCTGAATGTGATCTTTTTGGCTTTCACTTTCTCCTCTACCTCCTTGAAAAACCATAATGGCTTCCTCTTCCTTTTCCCCTTGCTAACCTGCTTAACACATAATTCTGTTGCACTTATAATCCCTGTTTTAAATATTGCCCACTGTTCCTCCACTTCTGATTCCCTCCCCATTCCCATTAGTGCCGCTTTCAAGTACGTCCACATTTTTCCAAAGTCTGCCCTCCTAAAATCCAGGATACATGTTTTTGTGTGGTTTGGTTCTGCTCCTTCTGTGATTTCAAATCACAGTGACCAGTGGTCATTGTTCCCAGGTGCTCCCCCACTGTTACCCTTATCACACTGTCCCTGTTTGTGATCATGAGGTCCAGTATTGCCTTCAGCCAAGTTGGTTCCATGACCAGTTGCTTAAGGAAGGCATCTTGAAGGGAGTCCAGGATAAATCTGATCCTGGTTGATGCTGCTGCTGGGAGGCTCCAGTCCACATCTGGAATATTGAAGTCTCCAACCAGCACCACCTCCCCCCTTGTCCATCATCCTTTGGATGGCTAGCATTAACTCCCTATCTGTCTTCCTCCTGAGCTGGTGATCTGTAGACCATCCCTGTGCAGATGGATGACCCAGTTTTCCTTTCCAGCTTAACCCACAGTATCTCCCCCGGTTTGTTCCTCCTATATGTCTGTGGCCTTTATGCCGTCTTTCACATAAAGTGCCACTTCTCCTCCTCCTCCCTTCCTGCCTGGCCTGTCTCTTCTGAATATGTGCATGAAGATGCAAATCCATGCATGATGCCAGCTAGCGCTTTCCCTTTCACTCACAGCTCTGACTGCACTTCCACCTGTAGTCACCCGGGTGGTTGCAGAGCAGCAGAGCCTATGTCCCACCCTCCCTGGAGGACAGCGTCCTCTAGGACACTCAGTCCTCCACCTCCAGCTGGTCCCCAATTATTCAGGCTCATTCTGGAATCTGTGTAGTGTGTGGTGTGGGCAGCACCACTGCTTCTGTAGCAATGGGCTGACATTGCAAAGGGAATCTTGCAAGCAAACAGGCAATCGTAAATGGAATAAAAAGGAAGAGGTGCAACATTTTTAACTTAACATGCACTGCTGCTTTTACACTTCTTATAAAATGGACAAAACACAATCCTGCTCCCATAGTACTTAAAGCAAAACGTAGCCACATGGGGCAGGATAATCCAGCATATCCCTTCGACACAACTATGAGATATAGAGCCAGAAACACAGTCACAGATGGGGAGGGTGCAAATTTGGGGTACAAAGAGGCACCCTGTCTGCCACTCCTAAAACTGCCATACAGAAAGCCTAGACTTGGTCACCAGGGACAGCCTCTCCCTCGGCTGCTAAGTTGCAATATAAATGTGGTCACTAGATGTTAGTGGGGAACATACTTTTTATTCCCCTGCTAACATGTTGGCGGGCCCCAACCATGAAGTTCTGTGGATTACAGAGTACCAATCACATGGTGCTCCGCTATGCCCTGGTTATGTATCCAGTGGAACCCCCTCCCGAGGCTAATTCCCCCATACACAGCTTTTTTCCTTATGGTTTCTCCCCAATCTTGGTTCCGTGTTGAGTCCTCAGAGAGCCAATGCATGTATGCACCACCTTTTAGACTGCTTCACACAATTCTACAGGAGTCGGTAGTGTTGTGTCATGTGGGTGGCTGTTTGGTGGCAAGGAAGCATCTGTGTATAACACTTAATATAGTGTATGTTAGAACGTTGTATTCACTGGAAATCTAGCTTTCCCTAGTTTTGTTGTACCCTTGATGTGACGACACGATGTTGTTGTACCATCGTGAGTACGTCACATTAATGGTACAACAGCACATATTACATTTGCGCATGCACAACTCGCACTTTGTAGGTGGTCATACAATGGACGGCAGTTAAGTGAAGGCACA
Organism: Neoceratodus forsteri; assembly: GCA_016271365.2. NCBI lineage: Eukaryota > Metazoa > Chordata > Ceratodontiformes > Ceratodontidae > Neoceratodus > Neoceratodus forsteri. The sequence goes on from CM028130.1 coordinate 871,745,441, forward strand.
GGAGGAGATAGTAAGTGACGTTTTTGTTAAATCTTTGCCGGCACATAGTAGTACACCAGTCAAAGGTAACAAATAACTACCACTGTGGACCGGGAATGAGCGGAGTGTTTGGACACGGTGGGGCAGGGGGTGGGTGGGTCTCCGACATCACTGCACGACCGAGGAGGAAGGCAGAAGCTGTTTTTAATTTACTTTTGCCCATACACTATAAAAGACAGTGGATGGGCAACAGTAAACCACAACACTGTTGTAACTTCTCGAGGTTTCATGACAACCGAAAACCTCTCCAGCTTCGCTTTCAAGGTTTACTTGGTTGTCATGACAACCTCTCGAAGTGAACAACAATGTTGTTGTTCACTGTAGCCCATCCACTATCCTCTATTTGCATGCCAGTCCCCAAACCCTTTAATTGTGTTATCACAATGAACATTGCAACAGCACAGGGAAAGCCTTGCAAACCCTTTGCACGTGCCACAAAAAAGGCACAGTTAGGAACAGTACCACAAAGAGGTTGTTTCAATAACTAAAATGCAACAGTGTATGGAGCCTCTAATCTTTTTAGCAAAACTAAAACCATTTTACAAGGAGAAAAAGGCACTCCAGAGTTGTGGCTTAAGCTACAGTAACACAGCCCCACCAGGGGTGTATAGAGTAGCTTCACCCACTGTTGGCTGTGTCTTACTCCTGATATAGCAAGCAAAATATCAACAGCTGGCAAAACCCTTTCAGGACATGCTCAGCAATGATGAAACAGATGCTGTCCATCAGATGGCCTTGATAGTTTTTAATGTTCTTTGCCAGGATAAACAACTTTTTTTTCAACCCAAGTAATAGTATATAAATAACAGCAGACCACGTCATTTTCCAAATATATTTCTTTTCTTTTATGACAGTACTCTAGTTTCACTGTTATGTCTCACATTTAACTGTACTTGAGTAAACTGTCTTCATTTTTTTATCGTTTTCTTTTATGGAAAACATGCAATATGGTTCTTTTCATGAAACCAGGAAGGCTGCTGTTGACCTATCAGTGCAGTGGTCAGATTTATATACACATACAGCGACACAATTGAAACAACCAAAGTCCTCCAGGAACAGAACAGTATAGAATGTTGCCCATGAAAAGAAAACAATGCAAAACATAGTTTTCCACATTAACTTTTGTTCAGGTGCAATTCAATATTTATCACTGGGAGTATGAATATAATTACTGAAAACATGATCACACTGTACAAATAGTTACAAGATAGTATAAGTGTCCTGTCCCGTTTCAGCTTTAATTCCCTCTCAGTGACATGAACTACCCTAACAGTTAGTGGACATGGCTAAGGCAGAACACAGACCCAATGCCAGCTAGCCTAAGGGGAGCTGCTCCTCTACCATGCTGCTAGAGTACTGCCCATTCAGTCTATCACCCATGAGGTCCTGGGTTAAATTCTTCAGAAAGGAAAGTAGGTTGATAATTAATTCATATCCATTGCAGAACCTTTGTTAAAACTGCAGAAAAGGTCAGATGCAGAATGTCCCCCCTCAGTACAGAAATCCAACCTTCTAGTTTTTTTCACAGAATTACCACAGAGTTTACCATTATTGCAACAGCTGTGATTGCTGGGACTAGAAGTTAATATGTGTCCTAGTTACCTTTGTCATCTGAGGTGAGTACTTGTAAACTGCATTTAAAAGCCATGACAGTGCACACTTGTTCAAGGCAACAGGCATGAGGCCATAGCTGTGCCTCCAGTGGATGCCCGTGCATCCTGCCTCTCAGTCAGGCTCACAGAAACACAGAACATAAAAGCGTCTCACGGCTTTCTTCTGAGATTGTGTAAGCTATTTGCAACAAAGCAAAAAAAGGAAAAAAATTTGCTTCTAGAAAATAGACTAATAATGACTTGGAAGTTCGGGCACTGCAATAAGTACAGCGCCATTCTACAGCATATAATGCAGAGCTCTGTATTTCACCATTTAGAAACAAGTTTGTTTAATTGATAATGGTTTTGAGAAAGATACCATTGCAAAGGGTACATTTATATGCACTGGTGACTGATCCTGTCTGTAAGTCTGAGGTTACTGAGGGGGGAGTGGGAGGTGCGCACTAGAAGGTTGTATTTTTAGATTCTGATTAGAAATAAGAAAAGCTGCAGTGAGACAGGTGATAACTCTAAAAGTACTTTCCTCCTTAGCTGAAGTATAAAGCTGTCCTTTACCTATCATTCAGAACAGCACATTCCAAGGTGCTGGTGAGCAATGATCAACATATTCATGCTTGAAGGGAAACACCATCACCTTTTTTATTGAGCACTGTTAGCAGCTAGGGGGCTATTGGTGTCAGTGTGGCTCAGTTGGCAGCCCATCTGCCTCTGGGACAGAATCATAGAAACATAGAATTTGACAGCAGATAAGGACCGCTTGGCCCACCCAGTCTGCCCATTTCCCTACCTAATGGATAAGCTGCAGATCCTAGTTAACCAGCAGCCTACTTCTGTTCTGCGGGTTCTAGTCCCACACTAGCATTGGGCTCATACCATAAATGCTGGCCTCCAAGTGCAGTACTAAGGGGATGTTGTACTGTTGGGGTGTACTGTCCTTTGGATGCCATGTTAAACTGAGGTCCTGTCTGCCTGTTCTGGTGGCTATTACACAGAAACATAGAAGTAGATGACAGTTAAGGACTTCTAGGCCCATCCAGTCTGCCCATATACACTACCTGTATCAGCGGCCACTAACCTTACTTGGTCATCGGCTTTAGCTTCTCCTTCCCACCTCTAGGGTTCCCTGTCCAAGTGGATGATAAAGATCCTGTGGTACTTCTGGAAAAGAGTAATGGAACATTTTATTAAAAGACACCTATACAGCAACTAAAGAATAAACAATTTAAGAAAAAACAGAAAAAACTAAACTGAACTAGACAGAAAAAAAGCACTACCATAATACAGCACAAAGAAAAAAAATATGGCACATCAAAATACAGTAACAAACTAATAGAAACTGTAACCTGCTTGGTACCAGGAAGGGACCCTGGACACATAATTCCAGTAATCCCTAAATACGGCTAAAGAAAGGGAAGCCTCTTCTTTCTCATAAATCATTTTGACACTTTATGGTCTTTTTCAGTTAATCCTGCTAGAAGTACAGACTGCTGCTGCAAAACATACTGACACTTAATGTGCCAGATACACCACTTAATACATGTGGAAGTGACCCGAAGCGACCCACTAGGATATCTGCCCCACGATCCTGAAAGTACCCCATACACCAAAGTAGCATAGCTTAATTGAGAAAACCGTGTTTTATTCCATCTGATCACCAACTGAGACCAGAAAATTTTAATATAAGTACTCTGACCAAAAAAAGGTGGTTTATTGTTTCTACTTGTAAAGGACACATATCTCTCAGGCAATATCTTTCATTTAGACTTTTATGCCAGTGATTATTTCAGACATTTAGGCGGCCATGACAGCAGACCCATACTACATCCCACATTTTAACAGGTATCCTACTCTCTTTAAGTTGTGCTGTCAGCCAATGTGTGGAAATATTGGGAGAGTAGTCAAACAGGATCTGAGGAACAAAATGTCTCCAGAATACCATTATAAAGTGTTTTTTTAGAATAGTCTCTTATCATAGCCACAGAGAAATGCCATTGCTTAATTTTCTTGATGTTTCCTAAAACATAACCTGAAACATTTCCAGGAAGACCGCTGAAGGTTCTTAGAGAGCCATTTGTCCATAATGTCAAAAAATACAACCATTATGAACGAAAAAAATGGAAACCATGGCCACTGAGTGCCTTGTAACAGGGGATGCACATTATTATTAAAAATAACATACAAAAAAGAACCCTACTGGATTGATCACTGAAAGACACCTTCCTTTAATAGGTTTATATGGTTTATTCCTCTTAGGTTAAGCCTACTGCCCCATAGGAATCTAAAAACGCACACTGTGCAAACAAATCTCTAGACTGGCAGGGGGACAGTAAACTGCACCAAGGTACAGAAAAATGGGGAATATAAAGGACTTACACATTAAAATCCTTTTTGCTTGGACATTAGCCAAGGCATCCTTTTGTCCACTTTTGCTTCTGCTAGCAGTAATTTTTCATTCCAATATATGAGGGTTAAGTCTCCATCACTGAATTTAATTCCCAAAATGGTTCAAGGCCCATCCACCAGGGCCACTCCACCAGTTTCTGTGGGTAATACAGTAGGTGGACCCAAAGGTATTCATCTACTTTTTTGCAAGAGTAACTCTAGAACCTTACAGTATAGCCTAGATGTTAGAGTACTGCGCTACAAATGAGCTTGGTACATCCAGCAGACATGGGTTTGATTCCCACAACCTCAACTTGCATACTGTGCGACTCTGAGCAAGTTACTTAAACTCCCTGTGCTCCCAGCTTGGCCCTGAAAACAGGCACGTTTGCTTAGTGGGTCTTACCCAGTTACCAAAAGAATGTAATATGAAAAAAGTAGAATTTTTTCCAAAAGTCCTGCATACTCCAGAGACCACATCTTGGACCAGTAAACAAACGTTGCCCATATAAGCCACCAAACAATGTGGCATGGGACCTATTGAGGGATTTCGAGTCTGGCTCTCACCGTGCTGCTCAATTTTTCATAAAACAGGGTCTAATCCAAAGACATATAGGAGAGGGCTAAGTGGGCAGCTCTGATACACACCCTTCAACATGTGACAGGGACTGCCCAGTGCACCATTAACAAGTGGAGATAAAGTAGCTGCCACATGTAAATGCTCCAGCCAACCAGCAAAAGCAGGAGGGAACCTGTACTTCTTTACAACTCAAAAAATGTAAGAATGGGAGATACAAACAAAGATCTACTCCAGGTTCAAAGCCAGGAGAAGGCCCTCCCTCCCCTCAGTATTGCAAACTTCCACTAGTTCCCTGAGAAGAAAAAGACTGCCTGAAATAGTACATCCTGGTGCCAAGCAGGACTGAGCAAGAGTTATTAGTTGCCCTGCCATGGTCACCATACACTGGCCCAAAGTTTTAGTAAGGATTGTCCAGTCTATATTAAGCAAACTAATTGGACTCCAGTTTTGGAGTGCTGATTTCTCTCCTTTTTCATACAGAAAAATAAGTAAGCCATGGGCTAAGGAAACATCCGTAATATTTTGGCAAAGAAGGGCATTAAAAACTACTATCTGTTCTGAAAGGAAAAATGGAATATATTTTTATAGACCTGTCCTGGCAATCCATCTTCCCCAGGTGAAACCCCAGTATTCAAAGAGTAGGGACTTTTCTCTGGTGACCTGGGCAAATTTCATCCATTCACTAAAAATACCACCAACAGTTTAACCTGGTTTAACTTCACCAAGAATGAGAGAACTGGACAACCCAGCAGCTGGGCAGCAAAGCTTAAAGCTGCCACCTTGGAAACACACTGGGGTCAGCTGGGCCGGGTGTATCAGAGGTGAGATGTGGTCAGCTGGGGCCGAGTGCATCACACAGATGAGATGTGGTTGGCTGGGGATGAGTGCGACACATAGGTGAGATGTGATCAGCTGGGAACAAGTGTGTCACAGAAGTGAGATATGCTTGGCTGAGAATGAATGTATCACAGAGGAGAGATGTGGTCAGCTGGAGATGAGTGTGTCACACGGGGAGATGTGGTTGACTGGGGATGAGGTATCACAGAGGGGATATGGTCAGCTGGGGACGAGTGTGCCACAGAGATGAGATGCGTTCAGCTGGGAACATGTGAGTCAAAGAGATGAGCTGTGGTCGGCTTGGGACAAGTGTGTCACAGAGGGAAGATGTGGTCAACTGGGGATGAGTGTGTCACAAAGGTGGGATGTGGTAGGCTAGGGGTGTGTGTGTCATGAAGGTATATGTGGTCAGATGTTGATGAATATATCACAGAGGTGATATGCGATCAACTGGAGACAAGCGTGTCACATAGGTTAGATGTGTTTGACTGGGGATGAGTGTGTCTCAGAGGTGAGATGTAGCTGGTTGGGGACAAGTGTGTCATGGAGGTGGGATGTGCTCATTTGGGGATGTGTGAGTCATGGAGGTAAATGTGGTCAGATGATGACAAGTGTATTACAGAGATGAGATATGGTCAGCTTGGGACAAGTGTATCAAAGAGGTTAGATGTGGAGGGCTGGGGATGAGTGCGTCACAAAGGTGAGATGCGGTCAGCTGTGGACGAGTGTTTCACAGAGGTAAGATATGGTCGACTGGGGGCAAATGAGTCACAGGGGAGAGATATTTTCAGGTGAGGATGATTGTGTAGCAGAGGTGAGATGGGGTCAGCTGGGGACAACTGTTACAGCGGTGAGATGTCAGGTGGGGACAAATGCACCACACAGAAGAAACATGGTCAGGTGGGGATAAGTGTGTTACAGAAGTGAAATGTGGTCAGCTTGGGATGACTGTGTCTCACACAGAGGAGACATAGTCGACTGACGACATGTGGGTTACAGAGGAGAGATGTGGTTGGGTAGGGACAAGTGTCACAGAGATGAGATGTAGTCGACTGCGGACGAGTGTATCACAGAGGGGAGATGTGGTCAGCTGGGGCTGAGTGTCAGAGGGGGTGAGAAGAGGTCAGCTTGGAATGTATGTGTCACACAGGTAAGGTTTTTTTTGTCAGTTTGTTTTTATTGACTATAATACATTACAACACATATAAGTTATAAGGTATTTAAATGCAATGCAAAAAGAAACAAACTGTCGAATAAGAATGAACAAACTTTTTTTTTATTTAGTCAAATTGGATGCATACTAGTATGCATCGTCTGGTATGCACATACTGTATATCATACTAGAGTAATATAAGCAATAGCCTAAAACTAGTGTAAACAAACTAAAGTCAAAATCTAGGGATGAGTGTGTCACAGAGATAGGATGTGGTCAGCTGGGGATGAGTGTGTCACATAGGTGAGCTCAGTTCTTGGTGTGAGAGGGCTGAGACTGTTCACCATTACAGCACCTCCATCCAGTGGAATGAGGAGAATCACAAGCATTGGCTGAGAAGGTAGCTGCTCGCTGCCTTCCAGGCCAGAGGAAGTATGCTGTCATAGTGACCCCGATCATCTAGGTAGTGGATGGAAAGAACAAAAACAAAGAATGAAAGTTGGGGGTCGGGTAAAATTAAAAAAATTAGAGAACTAGAGAACATATGTGGGTAATTAAAGAGAGGAATGTAGAAAAAATATTCTCAAATATATTTCACAGTCGTGGGCCCATTAACAAAACAGTAGTGCTACCACCTGCGATCCAGTAACTGGGCTTTAGGAACAAGCCTGGGTTGTGGGGAGCTGGCCACCAGGAGGAAGAATGAGTGCCCCAGAGGCCGCTATCATCTTCCGGGAGGAGTTTGTCTGCTCCCTGCTACATGAGCGCCACCTAGGGATGCCTGGGTGGTGCAAGTCAGTTGGGGACAGCTGTGGAAGGAGAAATGCATGGAACCTTGCAGCGTGCATGCCCGTTGCATGCATTCCTGCATGTGCGTGGCCCAGTGCCTCAGGGAGGGACCACTAATGGGAGGATAATTCCTCCAGCATACCACAGAATGGCACCAGCATGCTCAGGTCCTGCACCGTGCATCCACCTAGCATGTAGAATCCTCCAGTACCACCAAATTTAACTCCATGCAGGTGCCACCCACCAACCCTACTGTGGGAGGTCTCTCTCAATGGGGCAGGTTAGTAGAGGGGTTCTCTGAGGTCTGGATAAGGAGATGAAACTGGGCAGCACTCTGGTAGAGGGCCAGCCATGCTGTGAGATGGGAAAACAGTAGTTATAAAAAAAAATATACAATTCCCAGAAAGAGTAGTGGATTTGTGGAATATACATCAATATAAGGCAGCATCAGCTGAAACTGTTTATTTCTTTAAATTAAGGCAAAATGAGTAACTAGAGGAAAAGTGGAGTAAATGATTACGCTCATTATGTTGGCGGTGGATAGAATTTGATGGCTCAAAGGTCTTTTTTCTTTTCTATTTCATACTTTTAGATATAAGTTGCTGAAGATTTACAGTTTGTAAGATACATGCTTGTGTCTAAAGTGTCCTACATTTAGAATGTGTTTCTATGCACCCCATGACACACAAAGTTCAGGTGGAGTAGAGCATCCCTAAGAGAGACAAAGGAGCACGAAACTCACAGAAGGCAAGAAGAAACCCATCCCAAGGAGGAGGCTGCAGTGCCAGAAAAGCAAGTTGTGTAACACATGGAAATAACGAAAATGCCTCTTTTTATTTACTGTGTTAAATAATTAATGTCCGTCTGGAGAAGGCAGCCACAGCTGATGGAATGCAGAACCTTCTTGACCCTACTACATTTGCTATGCTGCGCCACCTACTGGCAGACCTCATCAGGACAATAACTCAGCAAGTTCAGCAATGTCAGCAGGCATGCTTGGTACATCAGCTTCTCAAATCATGACCTGAGCTCAGACATCTGCAGAAATAAAGGAAAACTCTGAAAAGCCATTTTGGTCTTACATTTTCACAGACAATCATTTGTGGTACCTAGAGAACAGGGGCTAAATTGGGCAGTAAATAACAGTTTGGTTCTGTTGTTTTTTTTTTTTTTTTCATCATTATGTTTTACCTCGTCCCAGGCAGCCCCCATGAAGTTTTTTTTTTCTCAGCCACCTCCCAGCCTGACTACCCATCTCTGACAGGCAGTCCCCACAGTGGGGCCTTTGGGAGGCATCCACCTCTCTGGAAGTGAGTTCCTGTACTGTCAGTTGGTGTAGGCACAGAGCCTAAGACTGTCATGGTCTTTTTTAATTCAATTTTGATTTTCCTCTGGTCTCCCTCATTAGCTCCCCCCCATTACCAACTGTTTCAGGGATTTACCAGTTATCTACCACATACCCAGGATCTCAGCATAAAGCTACCAACTTTTCAAGGCCTAAAACTGGGACAGGGTCCATCCTGACCATGCCCCCGCGTCATTCCCACAGACACCATAGCAGACAACGCTGCACACAATCAATTAAATTTTGCTGCTTGTTCTAGCCGTGCTGCCCCACAGTAACACCAGTAGCAAACATCCAGATTAAAACAATACATCATTCTGCTGCAGCAAGTTCCAAGTCATGACGTACAGAAAGTTAATTACGAGCAAACCTGCAATAAATTGTGTTCAGACATTCGAGCTGCATGTAGTGCTCCTCCTGGCAGTCCCATCACAACCCACTTACACTCACCTTATTTGCTGAGCAAACTTCACTTCAGTGACTACCACCACCACACCAGATTGTTTTCACACACTTCCCTGCAGCTGATCAGGTTCGGGTACCTTAGTTCACTGCTGGCAGTCTCTTCTGTCTGGAGCCCCTCTCAGCTGCAGGCAGGCAGACGTCCACATGCACTTGTTTGCACTACTACCCAGTCTAACCTAACAGGAAGGAACATGCTTTACTGTGTTCCCGCTGACTTGCTTGCAGTGCAACATAGCAGCAGGGGTTGAAGTTGCAAACTGTTGTCCAGCTTGAGCAGCGCCACAGTGGTGCTGAAATAACTGTCACTCACAGATTAGCAGTCAGCAAAAAAGGGACACAACTGGGACAAGTAAGCAAAAACCAGGACAAAAGTGACATTTTGCAAAACTTGTGGGGACACTGGGACACGCTGCCTAAAATAGGGACTGTCCTAGGAAAATAGGGACTGTTGGTAGCTTTAAGCATGGTGGATGGCCTGCTTTGCTGATTGTATCTGGGCCTGTGGAAAGCCAGCACTGCTCCGGCAAACTCAGGGATTTTTCTCCTCCCTATTTTCTCCCACTAAAGTCGCCAGCATGCAGTGACATACATACATACATACATGCTGATGCCTGTGAACCACCCCTTGTCCTGTATTGTGTGCCTGTTACGCTGCCATCCAGCTTCCATCAGGTGGCAGTCACTGTATCTGGGCTAGCCCTGAATGACCCAAGTCCATTTCTGAACAGGGTTCGCCAGCATAGTGAACAGTGATGCTACCACAGCACTACCAGGTCAGCACTGCCAGGGCCTTTTGATCCATTTACACCCTTCCCTACCCACAAGTATGCCAGACAAAATGGTTCCTAAACAGGTGTACACCATGGCTAGCAGACACAGACTAAGTTAGCACCCATCCTCCTGCACCATGTGACTCACCAGCACCACCACACGTGGTCATCCAGGTGGTAATATCACAGCAAGGAAAGCCACTTCCTCCTCCTGCCAGCTCTCTGATGCACTAGGTTCAGGGTGTGAATCCTGGTCACCGGCTAACCTACCTATCAATGTATTCTCTGCACCAGAAAGCCGCACCAACTTGGTTGTGTTTAACCCAATTTATAACATAGACTAGAAACATACTGAAAACTGACTGACTGAAGCAACTTCTGTCTGTGGTGATATCTCAGTATATTATCATGGGTCAGAACTAATTACCAAGATAAACCATTTTTCAACACTTCTGGGAATATTTCATAATTACAGTAATACACTCCAGGGTATGGTTTATCATGAGACGTCACTTCTCAGGGGGTTGAAGGCACTTGGCCTTGCTTCATAGCGTACAACACATCTGATCCATGGCAATATCCTATTATATACCGCAACCTGTTGTGTACTGGGGTTACCCTGTCCTTTAATTAAGATGTACACTCCTTGTCTGGAAGTACAGCAGCCAGCCGGGGAGTTGTGCAGAGGGCTATGTCAGTTGCAGTATGCACTCCCACAGCACCAAAGAGACTGGTAAGGGAAGGGGGTTGGGTGGGTGTTTGATGCCATGGGGGGGCACTGGACACCAGAGCAGTACTGCCTGAAGAGGGGTGGTACCGGCAAGGAGGGGGGTACCTGGACACACCAGGGACTAGTTTGTTTTATTTCCCTGCACCTTACCATTTATGTACACCAGCAGTACAGGGGCATATGGTGTGTCTGTATTGGGCTGGGGAGTGGTGACTGGGGAGGGGAACCACTGAACAGGCCAGGATCAGAGGGGTTGGACACTGGGCATCTGGGGCACTATATGTGTAGGTGACCAGTGACTGGTAAGAGGAGACCACTAGACACCAAGGATTAGTACTGTTGTGGGCACGGGGATGGTGATCGGTGGGGGGGACCACTAGGCAGCAGGGATGTCCACACAAATATGGGAACGGGCAATGGGGGGTGGCGCTGCACTATCCTGCCTCCACTACCCATGCAAATTAGCCCATAATGGGCATGGAAATGGCCCCTTTGTGCCTTGCATGCCCAAAGGCCTCATTTGCATTGGTCCCTTTGAAAACTGCAGATAGTACTTGAGCATTATCACTCTTGAGGTGCACTTTGGGATTCATGTCTGGCAGCACTGTTGACTTAGCATTGTGCCGATATGGCCCTATATTCGGTTAGATAGCACAAATGCGCTGCCTGACTGAATACAGCATCCCCAGAACCCTGGACAACTGCAAAGCGCAGCACAGCACAAACCTTTGCACTCCACTTTGCCTTTTTCTGAATATTAGGCCCCAGCAATTATAAAATACAATTCTCAAGGAGGGGTGTGTTAACTCTAATTGTTGATGCACCTTCATTGTGTAATGCCTTTTTTAAACCATTCAACCTTCATTCTCATAGTTTAAGTGGCATCACACAGCTTTGGCGTCTAAAAATATTCTTGCTACACTCACCTCCCAATGTATTATTCAATATGTAATCAAGTCTAACCAGTTATTCTAAATGGATACACTGAATGGGAAGGTAGCAAAACTTCAAAAGTCTACTAGACAATGTAGTAGAGATGGCTCAGGAAGCTCTGGGCGCAGTCAAATGGGTGCACTCAACTTCTACCAAGCAGAGTCTTTATTGGTGGCATTGCAGAGGGGCTGGATGGAAAGGTCTGCCTGTTCACGGATGACACTAAAATCTGCAACAGAGTAGACACTCCGGGGGGGGAGATATGAGAGGGGATCTGAAAAAGTTAGAGGAATGGTCAAGGGTATGCCAACTGGTATTCAATGCAAAAGAGTGCTAAATATTATTAATAATAATAATAATACCTTTATTTACATCGTGCCTTTCAAAGAATCAAGGCACCTTAACAGTAAAATAAAACAAAAATAATATAAAACACAGTTAAATACAGAATCTCATAAAATTCAGACTTCGATAAAATCAAACAAAGTAGGCTAGGTGCCACAGATGGGTTTTAAAGGCCTGTTTAAATCCCTCCATGGTCGCGCACTCCCAAAGCTGACGGAATAGAGAAGTCTAAAGGGCTGGGGCCATGTACATGAATGCACGGGCCCCCAAAGGTTTTAAGGATACTCTTGGAATCTCTAGCAATCCCTTGTCAGCCAAGCGGAGTGATCACCCAGGGTAGTAAGGAACCAGAAGCTCTTTCAGGTAGTCCGGGCCCTATCCATGTAGGGCTTTATAAGTCAGAAGTCCGACTTTAAAGGTGATTCGCCACTTTACTGGCAGCCAGTGCAGTTCGCGCAGCACCAAAGAGATGTGACAAGTCCGGGGAGTTCCCGTCAGCAACCAGGCTGCAGCGTTCTGCACTAGCTGCAAGCAGTGGATATCGATCCCAGGTAGCCCTACACAAAGGGAGTTGCATTAATCGAGGCGCGAGGTCACAAAGACGTGGACCAGTGTAGGAAGATCACCGGACGGACCTAGGTGCTTAACCCTGGAGATGTTCCTCAGATGATAAAAAGAGGATTTGATGACTGCTGACACCTGTGATCGCAGTGTCCGCCCATCATCAAAAATCACCCCCAGGTTTTGCACCCATTCAGAGGTAAGAAGCTGGGAGCCTCCAAGGAAAAGTCCCGCAGGCAAACCCACTCCCAACCCCTCTATCTGATGACCTGGGTCCACGACCATCACCTCAGTCTTTTCCAAGTTCAACCTCAGCCAGCTCAAATTCATCCAACCCTGTATTTAAATGAGGCAGTTATTGAAAACCGAGAGCGCTCTATCCTGGTTGGGTGCAAAAGACAGGTGGAGCTGGGTATCATCAGCATAACAGTGAAACCTCAGCCCATACTGTCTTACAATGTCTCAGAGGGGTAGAATGTACACTGCGAACAACATGGGGGACAATACCGAACCCTGAGGGACCCCACATGACAGAGAGACTGGGTCGGAGGAATAAATCCCCGATGCCACCCTCTGAGTTCTGCCAGTGAGGAAAGATTTAAACTACCTGAGGACTGTACCAGACAGGCCACAGATGAACTTCAGGCATTTGAGAAGAACCCCATGGTCCACAGTGTCAAATGCTGATGAGAGATCCAGAAGAACCAGGATGGAATGGTTTTTCCAATCTCTCACCATCAGGAGATCATTGAGCACTCGAACCAGTGCAGTCTCGGTGCTGTGCCTCTTTCGGAAATCAGATTGGAGAGGTTTATAGATGTCATGGATGGTCAAATGGTTCTCCAGTTGTAGGGCCACTACTTTCTTAATCACCTTCCCCACAAAGGGGAGGTTAGAGATTGGTCTGTAGTTGGCTGGGCAGTCTGGGTCCAGAGAAGCTTTCTTCAGGAGGGGTGTCACCACCACCTCCTTCAGGGAGCTAGGAAACTCACCCGACTCAAGGAAGCACCAAACTATCCATGCTAGGACAGTGCCAATGATATCACAGCAACCCATAATCACAGTGGTTGGGCCCGGGTCCAAACTACAGCATGTAGGGTGCATACCCTGGACAATCCTCATGACATCGACAAACTCTGACCAGTCGAAGATACTCCATGAAAACTGAGGGAAAGTGACCGAGTGCTGATCAGTAGCATCTCCCATAGAGTGTGCTGGCTGGAGCCCCGCCCTGATGTTGCCACCTTAGCTGCAAAGAATCGAGTGAGCTCATCACACTCCACTTGTGAAAAGGCTCTTTGAATCTGCAGGCAGGCTGGGTTGCACAGTCTGTCTACAGTTCGAAAGAGCTGAGCCGGTCAGTTCTGAGCAGCCGCAGTCTCCCCGGACAGGAATTCTGCCTTCTTATGGGTGATTGCAGATGATAGAGTTGCTTGATAATGTTCCATCAATCTAAGATGGTCAGCCTCCAGGGCGACTTTCTGCCAGCAACGCTCTAACCTTCGTCCTAGTTGGCGCATCTCCATTAAAGTCCTGTCAAATCAAGGGGACCAAGGGCGAAGGGAGAGAGGACAAACACGGACAGGAGTAATAGTGTCCAAAGCTGTAGAAATGGCCTTGTTATAGGCCAAAACCAAAGCTTCTGGAATGCTGCTTGCCCTGGGAAGTGCCGATAGGTCAAGCACCGCCGCCAGGCCTTCAGAGCTTACATCTCGTAAAGGGCAGTACCTGACCATCTCCACAGGGGTAGGCCTATGAAAGGAGGCACAAAAACTGAACCCCACGGTGTAATGATCGGACCATCCAACAGGTTCCACCCCCAAATCAAAGGCTTCGGTCCCCAGGAGGAAGACTAGGTCAAGAGAGTGACCGTACTTATAAGTAGCAGAGGTAACAATCATTGTAAGGCCCAGAGATGTCATCAACTGAAGGAAGTGTTGGCCAAATTGCGAGAGTTCATCATTGACTTAGGCACTGAAGTCACCTAGGACCATCAGTCTGGGCGGCTCAAACACCATGTCGATCACAAAATCCGCTGCTTCCTGAAGGAAATGCTTCTCATCCCTGGGTGGACGGTAGATGAGAGCGATCCTACAACCTACACCTGCTACCACAGTACACTCAAATGACCCAGCCTCCTCAACTGGTACATTCGTGAGGTCCGGTTCAGTGTTGAAACAGACCGCAACCCCTCCCCCGCGGTCCAATCTCAGGCGGTGTAAGACCGAGTACCCGGCTGGAATTGCGGCCACCAACGTGGGGCTAGCATTCTCATCCTGTCAGGTCTCGGTGATGCACACCAGATCTGCTGTCCCAACAAGATCTGCAGTAATTGCAGTCTTGTTTTTAATGGATCTGACATTGCATAACACCGCTCGAGTTGGATGGGCTTCCAGGGCCACCCAAGCTACCTGACCACCAATATTGGTGGTGCCCTTGGGTATGGAAACCAGGCATAGTAGGCCATGGTCCAAGTTTAATTTTGCCCCATGGTGTCTTCTGGGCTTAACAACCCTGATATGATTGCCCGCTTATTCATCCTCCACGTTGCTTTCAGCCCCCTCCCCCAAGCGAGCAATACCCAGCACTCTACAGCACTGGTAAGTTGAAAAGTGCAACGGGGAGAGATAAAAGGGTGGAGGGCGCGAAGGGTAGAGGATGAATAGCGCATGACTGTGGGGGCAGGCCTCCAGCACATAGTAATAAGCCCAGTTGGAACAGAACTACACCAAGCCCACACAAAAGAAAAAAGAAAACCCAAACTAATTAACTAAACAAAATTCAAAATAAATAAAATAAGATAAAATACTCCCACATCTCTCACTTGCACTTAGGGGACAGAAACTCAGGGGCAGAGAACAGATTGCAAGTTCCACAGAAGGCAGCACTCACATTTAAGAGCGGGTGCTGGAAAATATAAAATGGCACAAAAATAAAAAACCAGCACTCCAGACATAAAAAAATTCAGTGAATTAGAGTTTTTTACTAGATGAACTTCATAGTACTTACAAAGATGTTGCATCACATAATTAATCAAACTTTATTTTTATAGCGCCTTTCAAGAACCAAGGCGCTGCACATAAAATCAGTTTCAAAATATAACATTAAAACAGGAAGATAAAACACATTAGTCATTAGGGAAGGCAAGATTAAATAAATACGTTTTTAGCTCAGTCTTAAATCTATCAACTGTCAGGCATTCTCTTAACCGACGAGGAAGAGAATTCCACAGGGTTGGAGCTGAGAAAGCAAAAGCACGAGCACCTGATGTTTTTAATCGTACCATGTGAATCTCTAGCAATCCCTCGTCAGTGGATCGGAGAGGACGGGAGGGGCAGTAGGGTATCAAGAGGTCTTGCAGGTAACCGGGTCCCTGATCATGTAGGGCTTTAAAGGTTAGCAAATCAACCTTAAAGGTGATCTGCCACTGAATAGGCAGTCAGTGCAGTTCACGGAACACAGGAGTAATATGACTGGACCTAGAAGTCCCGGTCAAAAGCCTGGCTGCGCATTCTGCACTAGCTGCAAGAGGCAGATATCAACCCCTTGAAGCCCTAGGTAGAGAGAGAGTTGCAGTAATCAAGGCGGGTAGTGATGAAGGCGTGGACCAGTGTTGGAAGGTCATCTGGAGGAACCAAGTGTTTCACCAGGGCGATATTCCTTAGATGATAAAAGGAAAATTTGACAACAGCCGACACCTGAGGCCGTAGTGTCAGACTGTCGTCAAAAATAACGCCAAGGTTACGCACTCGGTCTGAGGTAGTGAGCTGCATGCCATCAATCAAAACACCTGATGCGTGGCCAGCTCACATACCCACCACCGGATGACCAGGGTCCACAACCAGCACTTCAGTCTTATCCGGATTCAGTCTCAGCCAACTAGTACTCATCCAGGTTCTGATCTCGGTAAGGCAGTTGTTTAGCACAGAGAGAGCAGCATCCTGTCTGGGCAGAAAGGACATATACAGTTGAGTATCATCTGCATAGCAGTGAAAACTCAAACTGTATCGCCTGATGATATCTCCCAATGGCAGCAAATACACTGCAAACAACATGGGGGCCAAGATGGGGCCCTGTGGCACCCCGCAAGACAGGGAGTAAGTGCTAGAGGAATAAATTCCAGTGGTAACACTCTGAAGCCTGTCTGTGAGGAAAGAGTGGAACCATTTGAGGACTGTACCAGACAGACCACAAAGTAGCCGCAGGCGCTCCAACAGCACACCATGGTCTACAGTGTCAAATGCTGCGGAGAGATCAAGAAGGACCAGAATGGTACACGCCTTTCGATCTCTAGCCATCAGGAGATCATTCAATACTCAGACAAGTGCAGTCTCCGTGCTATGCTTCTTCCTAAATCTGGACTGGAGAGTATCATAGATCTTGTGAGTTGAAAGATGATCATCCAGTTGCAACGCAACCACCTTTTCAACAACCTTACCAACAAATGGCAGGTTTGTGATAGGTCGGTAGTTAGCTGGACAGTCCGGGTCCAAGGAGGGTTTCTTAAGGAGTGGTCGAATGATCATACGGTCACAATGACAATTTAAGCTCCCACACACAAATCTGCTTCAGCACTTCGGGATCTGGTACCCCTTCATCAGGTACAGGTTGGGAAGATAGTTATTGATGACCACCAAACAGGAAAGATGACCTGGGGTTATCATATCTGATGACTTAAATGTGGCTAGGCCATATGACAATGCAGTTGAAAGAGCCAGCGGGATGCAGGAGTGCATAGGGAGGGAGATCACCAGCAGAAAGAGGGAGGTGGTGTTACCCCTGTATAGAGCGCTGATGTGCCCTCACCTGTAGTACTTTGTCCAGTTCTGGAGACCTCATCTCCAGAAGGACATAGAAAGAGTGGAGGCAGTCCAGAGGAGGGCAACAAAATGGTTCAGGGTCTGCATCAAAAGCTCAATGAGGAAAGACTGAAGGACCTTAATATGTATACCCTGGAGGAATGGAGGGAGAGGGGTGATATGATAGAAACTTTCAAATACCTCACAGGTGTAAATAAGGTTCAAGAGGGAAGCATTTTTCAGTGAAAAAAGATGCTCAAGGATAAGGGGTCATGCTATGAACCTGGGGGGGGGTAGACTCAGGGGAGATGTGAGGAAGTACTTCTTCACAGAGAGGGTGGTGGACACCTGGAACAGCCTCATAGTGGAGGAGGTTGGGGCAAAAACTGTGACAGGCTTCAAGAAAGCATGGGATAGGCATATGGGAACCTTAGAGATAAGTCGGGGGGGGGGGATAAGCCGAAGATCAAGTAGGGTCTTCGGTGATACAGCAGGTAGAGAAAAATGAGCAGACTAGGTGGGCCAAGCAGTCCTTATCTGCTGTCAGATTCCATGTTTCTATGTAGGGGTCCAAGTAGTTAAAACAAAAGTGGAGGTACTCTGCATGAGAAGAGCACAAGGGCACATATTTAATGTATGGCATGATTTTAAAAAGTAGTGGTACACCATACCCCATGTATCCCCTCACTTCAACTCTTGCCACCAAGTTTATCAAACATAAAGCTAACAGGAAATACATACTACAAGCCCTGGAAATTCATGCCCCCCAATGTGCTCTATCAGTTGATTTCCCCAAAGGACTGAGGGTGGATCTCTTGTCTTTTTGAGATTTGATCTCCCAGCAGCACTGCAGCTTGGGAACAGCATTTTATGAAAAATTCAAACAGGCCTACCAAGTTAATCTCAGAAAGGCCCCAACACATCCTGAAGCCTGTAGAACCATCCTACTAGTGACCTTGGAAATGGGGATTCAGGACCATCTTTTAGCAGATGCACATAAGATTAAAGAGGTGTTATAAAATGGGCATGAGGGTTAGAAAGGGGTCACCAGAACTCAGATGATTGCCCAGTATCTGTCTTGTTTGACGCTGAAAAAGCATTTGATAGGATCAAGTGGGACCATCTCTGGGACATGAGTCAAATGGGGTTTGGACCCAAGTTTTTCAGCACAGTGCAAACTATGTATAGAAAACCCACAGTGGCAGTACAAACAAACTCATGGGTCTCAGAACAATTTGAACTGGACAGGGGAACCTGCCGGGGATGCCCCGTCACCTTTACTATTTGATCTAGCCCTAGAACCACTGGCACAGGTTATTAGGGCACATGAAGACATAGAGGGGGTCTCATTGGAGGGCATGACATCTAAGGTATCTTTGTATGTTGATGATCTTTTGGTGTGCGTAACAGATCCTAAAAAGTCATTGTCCAAATTAGTAGAGGCTTTGTCCCCATTTGGGGTATACTCTGGGTAAAAGGTGAACCTTTCTTAAATAATAGTGATGCCCCTGTATAAATGTAGGCACCAGGAATTGAAACAAGACCTGTCTTTACAACAGACAGAAGAAGTCTAAGTATTTGGGGGTAAATGGCAGGAAAAAAACCCAAGTTATATGGAGCCAACTATCCCCAGTTCTGGACACAGTCACCAAACTATGCCAAACGTGGAGTACGCGCTCCCTGTCATGACTTGGACATTTTGAATGTATTAAAAATTGCAATTTTTGCCAGCTCCATGGTGCTAGGTGATAGGGCTCACCTGGCATGCTGGTGACCTGGGTTCGCATCCTGAGCCAGGGGTAGCAGGAGCGGAGGTGGGCAGGGAGGATCCAGAGTGTCCCTTGAACGCTCTCCTCTGGGGGGGAGTAGAGGGATCTGGAACACGTCGCTCTTTGGTGGGCTCCTTGTGGCTGTGCTATGTAGTGCATCATGGGTGACAACACGATGCTTGCGTGGTGCCACCAAGATGTTGCAGCATGCGTCCAATGAGAGGGGAAGGAGAAAAACTAGGAAAATTGCCACCATGCTGCCAGATGGCAGTGGCCCTATCCTCCGATGCTGTAATAGCTGGGATAGCCCCCATGCTGCGCTCCTTGCTGGCCAGGCACAGATGCCTCTGGGCACCGTAGTCTCCTCTCCCTGATAGTCCCCCACGGGGCAGGGGGAACCCGTCAAAGGGATATGGTGGGAAATCCGGGGCAGCTGGAGGAGAAAGGCAGCAGATGGCAGGATCGGAGGATCAGGCGGATGCGAGGTGATTGGTCACCTGAAGGAGAGGTCAACTTGGATGGCCACTGGCAAGAGAGGTAAATAAATAATGCAAAAAATAACTTGCAATTTTGCCAAAATTGTTGTATCTTTTCCAAGTGCTGCCAATAGCTACACCAACCCAATTTTTTAAACAACTAAGAACTTCTGCGGTGTCTTGGGGCTGGAACAAAAAAAATATATGATCAGCTAATTCAGCCAACAAGCAGAGGTGGAATAGAGGCTCCACATTTTCAATATTATTATTGGGGAGCACAACTAACAGGTCTAAAAGAGTGGCACAAGCCGAATTGTACTCACACAGGGATTTGATTAGAACAAGCCTGGATGGGTAGGAGGCGGTTAACGGACTTGCTACAAAACTTAACATTCAGGGAGGTTGGCTGCACAAAAGGCAATACTGTCATATAGCACTTACTGTAAACATTGCATAAAGCACATCAATTTTTTTTTTCTTCCATAAAGCTTTTGATCCCTGGGAGCCCCTGGCAGGTGGCTACGGTCTCTCCTATTGGAGAGACTATGTCTCCAGCTTCCCGTAACCCCCATATCGCTGGCTCAGTTAGTCTCCTGTGGACTGCCCCCTGCAGTGGGGCCAGGAGACAGGGGGCTGGCACACCTCCCCCCCCCCAGAGACCCAATCCAGATCCCCAAGTCCCATGATCACAGGAGCCATCACGGACCCTGCCCAGCTCCAATTTTCTTGTTTTTCATCCATCCCTTCCCAGCAACGTAGCGACATCAGCACATGCCTCCCTACTTGTACTGCCCTCTGGCCATTGCCAGATAGCAGTCATCAAGTGAGATGACAAGTCTCCCTCCCCCCAAAAGAGGAGAGCAGTCCTCCAGATGCTCGATACTCTCTTCCCCCCCCTTCCCGGTGGCCCAAGCTCATTCCCGAACCCAAGTTGCCGATGTAGCACGACGTGTGGCATCCAGCGCCTCAACTCTCAGCACCACCGGGCCGGCAAAGCACATAAATTTAAAGGCATTGAAGTACAGCTCACTGCATTGACTCCAATGTGGGACAGCCACTGGATTCAAAGCATGGGCAGAAAATGGCATAGTAGTCATGGGGCATCTATACTAAGAAGGCAAACTAATGGCATTTGAGAAACTCTGCCAAAGTATCAGTTACCTCAAACATAAATGTTTACATATATGCCAATCAGGCAGTTTTGGGGGGGCCAGACTTATGCCCTTCAGGAGCCATCAGAAACTGCATGAATGCTAGACATGGCCACAGACACTAAGGGGCAGATCTCTAACATATAAAACAGCCTGCTGGCCTCTTTACCATATACAGAGGACAACAACAAAAAAATGTGGGAAAGAGCTGGCCCAGTGGTGAAGAGGGCTGTGGCACTATGCTTTATCTCACATCACACCAGCAACCCAAGTTCGGAACGACCTTGGGTCATCAGGAATCCAGCGTGGAGGGAGGGATGAAGGGAACAGGATTGAGCAACCTAACGGTAGCTCTCCTTTCCTGGGGAGGTTGTTCCCCCCCCCATAGTTCCACTGCTACTGGGTGGAGGTCCGGTGGCAGCATAGGCAAGAGGGGGCAGTTAAGTAGGGTGGAAATCCCAGAACACAGCATGCGCGTGCCGCCACACATGTATATGCGCATCCAAGGAAGGGGAACAGTAAAAAACATGGAAAATACCTACAAAATATAAATAAAAAAAAAGAAAAATGTGGGAAAGTACACTAGTGGCTGAAAAACCCACAGAAGACTGGGAAGAGATAATGCAGTCGGTGTAGCAAATGCCAATTCAGAGAAAAATATAGAATAATGTATGGATGGGTGTGTGTAACCAGAATTTTATACACACCCAAGGTATGGGATGCTACATAAATGCTGAGGGCAAAGCCCGAGGGGTTTATACAAGCATCCCACACTGAGGTTGTCTGTAGAATTCTGGTTCACACCCACCCACCCATATATTATTTAATTAATGACCAGCATTTTTTTGCAGTGGTTTTGTGCCATTTTCTGACTGTTTTGTCTGTCAGGAAGTCCATTCAGATGGTTCAGAGCGAGTTGCTTAGCTTGCGTTAAGGTGAGTGTGAGCTAGATTGACAGGTGCCGATTACAGCCTCCCGGTTATAATCGAAAATATCAACTGGGAGGTTGTAACTGGGAATAAAACTACCATTATCTGTGTATAAAAAATGATGGCCATTAATTAATAAAAAGTTATTCACTATATGACCTTACAGAGGGCATAGTATACCCCAGATAGACTTCAGAAATTCACACACTACTATGATAAGTGCCCACAGTGTAAGTAAGATGAGGCAGACATGGCACATATGAAGTACAGGTGCCCAGAGCTAGGGTAATATATTGGACAGCAATAGAGAGGACTATCTGTAAAGTGATTAGTGCTTAATAAACCAACAGCAATAACCCCTAGGATGGCACTGCTAGGAGACTGGAGTGAACCAGATGAGATACAGACTGGTCACAGGAAATTTTCTTTTATAGCCATTACAATAACGAAGCTGGGAATACTTAAACAATGAAAGCGAATAGCTCCCCCAACATATGCAGCCTGACTAGAAAATACGAAAGACAGTATGACCCTGGAGAAAATTATTTACAGAACCAGAGGCAGGGAACATACTTAACTATACTATCTGGAATCCTCTAGAAAATGTTATAGCCGCATACATGGGAGAAGAGCAAAATATGCAGGGGTTGCCTGATCCTGACATATAACTCTGCATTATATGCAGTATAGGTGTAATCCCCCCTACCAATTCGGGGGCTTACCTGCAGCTCATTTGCTCCCATTTCTGCTTTTTCAATGGCCATTACAAAGCAGCACAACCAATCAGAAAGCTAGGATTTTAAAGCCAGGACTTGTGGGACATTTTTCCAAAGCTCATGGGAAACTTCCAAGTGCTCATGAGGAACTGCAGAGACATAATTTCAGGTGCCAAAACAGCAAACCAACTGTGCATCGAGTGAGGTTCATGCATAATTCATTTTCTTGATTGACAGGCCCTCCAGCAATCAGAGGCCATGCACCCAATAGCTTCAGCCAATCAGCAGCCTCAGGAGAGCCCTATAAGAGACTGTGTTTTCCAGCATTTTGTCAAATTCGAGCAGGAACCACCACAGGGGTTGGGGTTCAGTCCTCCAGCCATGCAACTGGGCCTGGTGATCCAGTTGATCCTCTCCATCCAGGAGGGGATGTTTGCCTTCTTAGCAGTAACAAAGTTATTTAGTTTCTGTAGTACCTGCTAGCCTGGGGTTGCCAGAATGTCCCCCAGGTGCTAGCCCTCCCTACCACAATGGTGAAAGACATGGACCTGCAACCTGATGACATCAAGCCAGCTGTGAGAGAGCTGATCGTACCTCAGTTGTGAGAGGACTGAAGAATTCAGGAACCTTGATAGCGGAGGTTCTGCAGTGAGGATCCTGAGCGAGTACTGTTGTACCCCCCCAGTGCAAGAATGAAAGAAAACTTGCTGAATTGGGGCTGCCTTGCCCAAGTGACTGTGCTATGTAAGATTGTTCTTGGGTCTGCACCCTGCAACTGCCACACCTAACCTTAGCCCAGCGAGGGTGGACCCTTATGTTGAAACCTTTGCTGAACATAACTGTTCTGGGGGGCCCATGTGAGCCCAGAACATAGTATAAATGTGCTGATATCTAATGTCTGCTATGGAGCCTACAGGACTGGAAGGGGAACACTCAGTAAAGGAGCTCATCTTGACTTTGCCTGGGAGGTCCAGTATTGTGCTAACTATCTGGTCGAGATGTCCAGTGGAGCTGCAAGCCACAGCCATGAACTACTAATCGGACTGAGACCCTGAAGTTTGATTGTGCCAATTATCTCTAGAATATAAATGTGCTGAATGTCTAATACATATAAATGTGCTGGATATTCAGGATCTCAGATTAGGATCAAATGGTGTGACCAACTGGTTACATCTAACCAAATGTTTTGACTGCATCATGCAGGGCAATCCCTGTACACCCCAAAGGGTCTGAGAATCATTTGTTTGTTAAACTGTTCCCAGTTTAAACACTATTTCTTCTTTAAATCAAGCCTACCTATGTACAGTTGTGCCATCCATCAGGCTTGCGACCATCAAGGGACTTTGGTAACTGGGTATCCAGTGTAAATGTGTGGAATTGTGAGGTCTCATACTTAGTCTGGGTAACTGGTACCAGTGATGGGTAAATAATGATAATGTGTCCCATCTGATTATAGGCAGCTTAGATAGCCAGGGCTCTGGATATCTACATTTGGTACAAAGTGATTGCTTCTTCTATGTTTAACAGGTATCTACCCAGCTGGAGGGTTTTTCACCAGCGCCAAATCCAAACACATCCAATCGAATGTAAATATTGATAATCATACTGCATAACCTCTATTTCCTGTGTTTCCCCATTCCTAATCCCTATGCCCTCTAAATAAATATTGTTGTTATTGTTTTGCAATTGTGTTGTTGTGAGCCTATTATTAGAGAGAGCCTTTAATTGAGAAAATGTTGACATGTGGGGAAATGTTATTGGGTCAGGTGTTGGGGTGGCTAATGGTTAAAGTGGGTGGTATGACATCCATGGGGGTTGTACCAGGTAACATCTAGTCCACTTAAAGCTATACTCTGGGTGGAGGCACTACGCAAAGGTAAAAGAATGGAAAGAACCAGTGTTAAAGTTTGGGAACCCAGGCCCCTCAACCTTGGTCTGACCAGGCAAGGCAGGGTGGTAACTCTAGGAGTAGCGCCATCTAGGGGTTACATAGGGCAGGCTAATCCATGATTTCAAGAAAGCCTCAAGACACAATGAAGTCAAGACACTGCACATTAACATAAGAAGATACTTTATTAACACACCATGAAAGCAGACGTAAACTGAACTTTTCAAGTCTGGAATGTAGTTCATTGTTAACTGTTTTGTTTTGTCTACATTAATACTGGTCACTTCAGTGTTCTGGAAAAGTACAAGTACCTACTGTAATGCAGGCTGAAGACACACTAGGTCATTGTACAATAATCAACTTGTAAATGAAACTGTGAACTATTAATTGTACTGAATCAATTGTGAAGAAAAATGCTGATGTGTGAAAATGAGTATAAAACATGTACTGTTACCAGTTTAAAATAAATGTATGTAAGGCACCTTTACTTTGCGGCTTACTAAAGTTACTTCTCTCTCCCCCTTCTTTTTGCTCATGTAAGGTTTTTTGGGGGGTGGGGGCTGGTGTCTGCCCCTAGGCATTGTTTGCCTGCCCTCCAAAAGAGCAGGGAAATTTTTAC
This sequence comes from Neoceratodus forsteri, assembly GCA_016271365.2. Taxonomy (NCBI): domain Eukaryota; kingdom Metazoa; phylum Chordata; order Ceratodontiformes; family Ceratodontidae; genus Neoceratodus; species Neoceratodus forsteri. The sequence continues at coordinate 871,770,330 of CM028130.1, forward strand.
TGCAACTTCAAATTCTATAATAACAAACAATGTTGATTCACATCAAAGAATACAAAAAAAAACAAACAAGTATTTCAGTCATACTATTCAAAAGGATTGCACAAACTGTTTAGAAAGAAAAAAAGAAATGCAAAATAACATATTAAATCATATTTTTCCCCTCTTATAATTACTTTATAGATTGCTACCGTAAAACTTAGAAAAAGAGATTTGGAAAACAAAACTAATCTTCAAATAGTTAATGCATGCTATCTGTACACTCCCACCCATCCCCCCTCCCGAAGGAGTAGGGAGGAAACATTTTTTTTCCAGTTTAAGGCAAATAATAAACAATGTTAATTCACATCCAATATTACATAAATAACAAAAATCAAAAGAGTATTGCAATCATACTGTTCAAACCTAAAAAGAATGCACAAAATATTTAAAAAAAAGGAAGAATAGCTACATGTCAAGTAACTTATTGCATCATACTTGTCTCCATTCTTGAGTTTATAAGATAAATGAGCATTTCAATCATATTTTTATCATATAATTTTCAAAGTCCATATGCAACACAATAAAATTTTGAAACTACATTATTTACCCCCTTCCCCACAAAAGTGCAGGGGATATTTTTTTATTTTCTTGATACCGTAAATCAAAAAATTAGTTACTATTTATGTTAAACTACACATATACAGATATAAAATACATATTTTTCCTAAAAGGAGAGCACTTAGTCTCAACCCAGAGTATTACCCAGTGTCTAGCCATGTCATATGCTTCCATCTCTTTTTGTTAAAGGGCAGAGATAACCCTTCTATATCCCTTTTTTGTACTGACTTAATAGAGTCGTGTACCATCCAAAATAGTTGGTCAGGTGTAATGCATTGTTACTGTAGGGACCATCTACACCTTACTTGCCAGATCTGATATTTTATACAACTTAATATAATGTGCATGGTGCCCTTGTCATATTTCTCCCATGACCTAGGTAAGATTCCTCACAGTAGTATGTCATTGGTAATTAACGTTAATGGTGAGGTAGCCCATCTAGAAAATACCAGGGACCAAAATTGCATGATAAAGGGACATTGGAAATATAAATGTTCCATGCATTCTATGGAGGCTGTACAAAGATTTGTACGAGGACAAACCCTCTCCTCCATCCCTTTACGCATGAGATTTTCTTTCACGTTAAGCTTGTCATGTGCTTCTAACCAAATTACATCCCACATAAATGGTGGTGTACGGGGTTGTGTCAGCATTGTCTGAATCTGTTGTAACTCCTGTGTAGGCCTTTTCCCAAAGTCTGGGGATATAAGAACGTGTTTTTGTTGTAAGTATTTGTACATTTCTTTTCTATTTTTCTGAATTACCATGGTCTTTGGAACATTCCATAGTTTTAATTTACTGAAATAGGATTGGAAATACTCCGGCAACCCTGAGATGGGTTTCTGTTTTGGTATGGCCATATCCCACTTCCAATCCATTAATCGTGGGTGTATGTGAACCATTACCCATGAACTCCAAATGGTTTGTTTATCTTGTATCATTGGATGAATATTTATGTATAAAAATATACAAAAGAAAAAGGTAATTGGGTTTACCATACCCAGGCCCCCTTGATCTATATCTAAATAAAGAATGCCTCTCTTTATGGAGTTAAGGTGGCTGCCCCCAAATGGCCTGGAAAAAAATGCTTAACAATGTGGTTTCTAGTGTTTTAGGTACTGGAAAAATAGCTGCTAGGTGCAGAAATATTCCCATTAAAAATGTTTTTACCATGTATGTCCTCTGTTTTTTGGACATCTTCCATTTATTCCAGACCATAATTCTATTTCTTGCTGCTTTAATTAAAGTATCCCAATTGTAAAACTCTACATCACCTTTTCCAAAATAGACTCCCAATATTTTGCACATAGTGTTTGAAATGGGGATTCCCATAATAGCAGCATGTTCACAATCATCTGTACCAATGTAGAGACACTTCTCTGGAGGTTGAAGTGAGCACCTGTACCTTCCGTGAATGCTATTGTCACTGCTTCCGTAGCCTCACTGGAGGGAAGATCTGCTAATAAAATATAGATATCATCTGCGCAGGCAATTGTTTTGATTTCAGTAGCTTCACTACTAATACAGAGACCTCTTATATTGTCAGATTGATTGATTTTTGAAAGTAATGGTTCTAGTGTTAAAATATAAAGAATCAGACTAAGGGAACACCCTAGTCTCACTCCTCTGGTTATATTCCTGATCTTGTCTATCCATTCATTTGTAAGAAGCCACCATAGCCTGTCTGTAGTACACCTGTAACCATCTAACAAAGGGGCTGGAAAACCACATTTCTCAAGACATTTCCATTATATAAGTAGGACACCCTGTCAAATGCTTTGGTCTGATCCAGGCTTAGCAAAAAAACAGTGATTTCATCTGCCCTACCCCACCCAGTATCTAAGTAAAATAAATGCATCAGTGATGTTTCTACGCGGTACTGAACAAAATTGCATTGGATGGGTTATATGATCTAGCATAGCACTAATTCTATTACATAAAATTTTTGTTAGAATTTTGCTGTCTGTGTTCAATAGTGTAATCAACCTCCAGTTTTTTAAATCTTCTCTATCTCCAGTTTTAAAAAGTAAAATTAGTAAACCCATATTTAAACTGTCCGGCAATTGTCCTTGTTCTAAACTGGTGTTAAACACTTGTATGATTTCTGGACCTAATAGCGTGCTTATACTGTGGTATAGCTCATTGGGAAGTCCATCGCTCCCAGGGGCTTTACCGTGTTGTAGATTTTTTATCACATTCTAAAATTCTGAATTATTAATAGGTGTCAATAATGTTAGAAAAAAATGCTCAGGGACATTAGGTAATGTACAAGATTCTAACCAAGAATCTAAATGATGCTCTGTTAGTGAAGGGTCTGCCCGAAACATATTTTTTATGTAGTTGTCAATTTCATTCAGGATCTTTTTGTGTGTTGTTATTACGTCTCCTGTGGTGAAATTAAAGTCCTGATTTCTTTCTTTTTGCACTGTTTAGCACAGCTCTCAAAAGGATTTGTGGTGTCTTGCTTTCCCTGCATTCCAAACCTCTGTTCCGTTTCTAAGGGTTTTCTTCTATCACAGTGTGACTCAGCTTTTTGTCTTTATGTTCGAGACCTCCTGTGGATCTACCTCCTCTCCTTTATTTAGCCGGGAATATAAAGAGAGTAATCTAACTCTTATATCTTGATATGTGTCTCTTTTATATTTTCCTAATATTTTGCCTATTTGTTGGAAATAATCTTTAAAGTCTGTCTTACTATCTTCCCACCAGTCCTGATGAGATTTAAAGAGAAAAAATACAGATTTTCTTGCTACCATTAGATGTTGAAAGCCTTCTGCTACTTTTGGATAGTCCAATAAAGATACATTTTATTTCCAGTATTCCGGTCCTTTGGATGTGTCCATATAGTTTGATATAGTGATACCCAAGAGGCCATGGTCAGATGTGGCAACTGGGGTTACTAAAGGGTTTCTATGTTGTAACGTGGGAAATATAAGCCAGTAGTCAATGCTAGACTTTCTGTTTCCTTGAAAAAATGTATAGGGTGCTGTATGATCTGTGTGTAGAAATGCATCTTGTAACCCTGTAAGGTGTATTAATTCCTTTACAAATACTGAATCGCAGTATAATTTGGCTGTTTTTGCTCCCCTGTCTGACACTGATCTGTTTATATTAAAATCTCCCCCAATGAGAATATTTTTTCTTGTGAACAGGCAGGGTTGTATCAATTTTAGTAAAGAAATTCTTTCTGTTTTACTTTGTGGTGCCTATATATTAATAAGATGAAATTCTGAGGTCTGTATTCTGATATCTAATAGGAGAGCTCTATCTGGTAAAATCTGTATTATTTCAGTTACTGTAATTGAAGAACTGAAAAAAACATATACCTGTACCAGAACATAGAACACCCCCGTGACCAGTAACATGGTCCCCATAACCAGGCCTCTGAGGCAGTTCCAAAGTCTTCTGCTGTATACAATCTTGTATCCTGAAAGAAAGTGGCTAATCTTTTCTCTCAGATCTTATGCGATTGACATTTAAGCTAGCTATTCTAAGGTCATACAGTGCTGTTGATGGAAGATGAGTAGAGTCATGTTGGCGTTGGTTTTTGCCTTGCACTCTTCCTAATGCCAACCCTGGGCCCTATGCATTTTTTTTCCCTGTTTTTCAGAAGTGTTTGCTGTGTCTGTCTCTGAAGCTGGCTCTTTCTGGGAAGAAGTCCTGGATGCTGTGTCAGAGTTTCTGTCATCCTCTTCTATGTAATTTTGCAAGGCTTCAAATCTATTAGAGAGAACTACTTAATCTGGTCTGAAAGGAGTATCCCCCACGGTATGTGGTACCCCTGTCCCCTTCACCACTTTGAATTCCATATCAGCTGCCACTGGCATTGGATGGAGGCATTACTACAAAATATGCACTGTTTTGAATCTCCATAACTTTAGGAGTAGCATCTGTAGAGGGGCCAGCTGCGTGATTCATGGTAGTAGTAGTGGTTGGTTTTGGCAGTCTCGGGGGTATTGGTCATTCCCCAATATGTGTACCCTGGGGTGGGGCTGTTTCTGCCCTTCTTGGATGACACGGGCCCCTAGAGGGCCTTAGACCAGAGGAATCACTTGCAGCCCTTGCTGCTGTTAGGATATAAAAGTCCTGCATAGCAAAGTCTGTGTCCTCAGTATTACATGCTGCCCAGGGGCAGTCTGTGAAAGTATGACCTGCTTCATCACAAAAATTACAGTTTGGTGCATTTTCACATTCAAAACCAGAGTGCCCTAGCTCTCCACATCAAAAACATTGTATTTTGTCACAACTGGAACTTACAGTATGTGATGTAAGGAGCCACATTTGTAACATTTTCTGGGCTGACCAGGGTAGAATATAAATCCTTTGTCTCTCCTTATGTAGAAACAATTGAGTAGATGTTGTAGTTGTCATTGTTTTGAAAAAGCTTGATTTTTATCCATCAGACACCATTCCAAAAACCGTCACTGTCCAAAATGCATTCAGGAGACCCTTGCACATCACAGCATTTCTCCATCCAGTATAGAATATCTGTGATGTTCACCCCCCTCATTTTGAAATAGTACTGTTACTATTCGAAGGGATTGTTTAACAAGGGGGATGACTTGAAAATGAGACCATAACAGATTTATTTTCAACAAAGTATATTTAGTCCAAAATCTCTCCAGAGTATCAGATGTTTGAAAACTAATGTCAAATGTATGCTCGCCTGGAGCATGTATCAGCACATAAACTTCAGCAGGCATGAAGCCCAATGATTGTTTTAATAATATTCTGCCAACATAAAAATGATCTGGTAGTTCATCCATGCCTCCCAAATACCGGAGGTGGACAGCATTATGCCTTTTTGCTTGTTCTACTGGCTTAGAAAATAGCCCAGCATATGAGCGCTTTTGCTGTGCTGTTTATGTGTTTGTTCAGAAGCACCTTCTTCCTCTGGTTCTACACCCCCCCCCCACCTTCATATTATTGCCTGAAGCATTCTCAGAAGTCTATGGTTGTGCATCAAAAAATATATCCTGTGAACCCCTCGAGGAATTAGAAATTGTACCTGTATTTGTAGCCCGATTGTCCTGAGGATCCATGTTTTGCTGGAGATTTCCTCCCGGTGCTTTCTCGGACGGTTCAGTGTGAGTTTTTTCTTGAATGCTGTATGAATCAAATTCTTGATCCACCACCCATGCTCCTCCTGCATCTTGTTTCCACCCTGCTTGTAGCAGAGCACTTTCTCGTGTCCAAGACCCACCTCCTGGTGTTTGGTGCTGCTGTTGAGGTGGTCAGACAACTTCCTTTTCCTGTGTTGTAGTCATAGTGCTCTCCGCTCCTGATCCAAAAATGAAAGCCTTGGGGAAAGATTGCTCCGATGTGGGCGAGTTCCCTTCCAGTCTTTTGCGTTTCTTTTCCTCTAATAATTTAGCCTTGGCTTCCGAGAAGTCTTGCTCCGCTTTCTGCATTTGCTCCATCAATAGGGTGTTTTGTTTTTCTAGTGTTTCCTGTAGAATTCATTCCTCCTCCTCTTCTAGTTCCATAGCATTGTCGAATGTGTCCATGTAGTATTGGTTTGCTGAGCCTCCCTTTCGATGTCGACTGCACCTGCTGAGGTCTCTGCTATGCAACCTCTCTCCTCCATCTCAGTCTCAGTACTGAGCTCTGCCATTGCTCTCACCTTCGGGACAGTGCCCCCTACCACAGAGTAGGGAAATTTCCCTGGTGTCCTGTCCAAATTTCCCACAGTCATTAAAAATCCCACCAACAACCTTAATCTGGTTCGATGTCAGTTGGCATCCATCTGTATGCCCCTCCCCGGGACAAGGCTGAAAATAGGCAGAATTGTCTAGTCCTCCTTTCCTGGTCAACAAAATCTAAATAAATTGCAATGAACTGTTAAATGCTTGGGAATCAAGTTGGGAGGTTGACAGGGAATGCGGTCGGTGGGATAGAGACACTGCGTAAGAAGGGGAGCTGTGGCTCAGAGGAAATTGAAAGTTTGACCTGCCTCGTGCTCCGTGGCACTGTGGATGGTCCGGGGATCTGGTATGAAATCCTGACAGCCAAAATCCTGACACCCAAATTCCCAACAAGGTCAAAATGCTGAGAATTAAAATCCCCAACAATCAAAACCTTGTCAAGGCCAACTACATCATTCAACTTGGATAAACCATGCTTTTCTGACAATGCTTCTTGATGTAGCAAACTATGGAATTAAAACAATGTATGACGGACCGCATTAGTATGAAATTGTACAAATCCAGATTTTCAACCTACCATATTAAGTGTCCATTTGTTGTCACGTATGTTATCTTTGATAAGTCGATATTTAACAGTTCTTCATGTATTTCATTACTCGCACAATCACTCAATGATTGCTAATCGTGCTTGAGATGTCACGTCAACACTCCTATGCAAACAGATAGAGTAAACTGACACATTTCTTAAATCTAAGGAGAAAGTTATTGTGGCATGTTGACTACAGAATGCTTATCCACGCCACTGTCTTTCTGCTTCAATATTTTGGGCTTTATGGAAGACATTAGCAATTGCAAGTAGACCCTATTACAAAATTTAAAATAATATGGCACATAAAAGTATGTGTCATTTACATTACAAATTACATCAAAGAAATTATTGGGTAGATTAAGATCAAAGTTGTCTACTTAATCTTTGTTGTGAGTTTGGGTTCAGCCCTGTTGGTTCATTTAGTTCTGAAAAACATTGTTTTGCTATTTTATACATGGATGTTAACATCAAGTTAAAGTATATTTTTCAACTGCTTGTCAGGAGTTTAACTGTTGAGATTTCGTATGGATCCCAGGTCTGGGGCCTTGTCCAGCATATTTTGGAGTGAGGTGGTGGGGGTGCTTTGGCAGTGGCAGTGCCGTGGCATGACCCAGATGGTGGTGGCAGCACCAATGGGTCATACCTGTGTGACACGTTGTCTCTGTTTTTTGGCCTGGTGGGAGCGAGTGGGGTTTGGTGCCTACCTTTCCCGTGTTTGTCTAGGTCCAAGACCAGGGTGGGCCCAGCCATAGGCCCAATGCAGCAGGTGGGAAGTGTAAGCAACTTTGGGAAGCTGTCTGCATTTCAAGTAACCCCCTTTTGAGGATAGCCGAGAGGAATTGGTTTCGAGCAGCAGGGAGAACGGCCAAGTGTGGGTAATAGGGAGGATGCATGTACAAGGGAGCCCTGGATGTGAGGCCTAGGTGTGCTGTTTGAGTTTTGAGCCCCCTGGCTCAGTGTTTGTGGAGTTCATTCATTTGGGTCTGCTCTGGCCCTAAGTCTGTGCTGCAGCCTTGTGCTGCAGTTGGGAAAATGTGACACCACCTTTGTGCCCATCTCCAGTTGCCTCCTGTCCCATGAAGCTGTTGGTTTTATTTTAAAATAAATTAATGTTTTATTCTTTTAATGATGTGTGCCCTCTACTCTGTGCTGTGCAGCTTTTTCTAACCAAGATCCCAACCCCCAACCCAGAAAGTTCCGGGACCGTACCTGCCTGATGGCCTGCTGCTTGTTGTTCCTGCCACCTGAGTTGTCATAATTTATGGTAAGTGGCTCTTGGGACACCTGTCTGTGTCATCTTTCAGGTAGGCCAAGCATTTCTTTACTCCTTTGGGACAGATTCTCGGCTTGTGCCCCACATGGTTAAATTTTACATCAGGCCCCTAAACACAAGCTGGATGGAGGGTTACATGTCAATAAAATACATTTGAAAAATAAATAAATAAAATGGGCTTTAAGAAAGTGAGCAATCCAAGAAATTTAACTGATGTAAGCACATCATCTGACTGTGCATTAATTCCTTAGGAAACTCACAGATTGTAATTAATTTACACTAATCCACCTAGCAACAGCCTAACTATATAAAAAGAAAACCTTGTTTTATTAAAATAAAACCTTGCAGTTTATGTAGTAGTAGCAGTAAAATATATTTATTCATATAATTTCATATGAATAAGGATTAACTCTACTGAGTAAAACTCGTTTTCAAAGAGGTCCACAGCAAGATAAAAGTTTCCATAACATGAAACACAGAGTTATACAATACGTACATTTCAATCAATTAATTAATAAAAAATCTTAAAACAGAAAAAATACATATCATAAATTTACCCTTGGCTTTGACTGTTAATTACAGTTTGGATGTTAATGTCAGTGCAGAAGCCTTATTCAACAGTGTTCTCTTCCCTGCCTTGACCAGACGCTAATGTTTTTACCCATTACCCTTTACCCTGTCCCGGCTAGTTAATTCTAATCACATGATACACAACACTGCCTTAAGTTGCACAAATCTTTTCTTAACCATGATTTTATCCCGGTCCAAGATTTGTTCACATCACCTGTTCGCAGTTGTGCAGGTATCTTATTCCAATCTTGTATTCCCCTATAATATACTGACTTACAATCAATCTCTAAATTACATTTAGGTAATACTAAGTCAGGTGCTTTAACTATTCTAAGAGAATCTAATTTTATTCTGTAAATCAGATTATCTGTAATGTATCCAGGGAGTCTATCTGACAGGCCCTTACATACAAAAGCCAGCAAATGTTCATGGCTACTTTCACCTAAATTCTGCCATCCCAACTGATTATGTAAGATACACATATGGGTTTGCCGAGGGGCCCCTAATGTATATCTAGCAAGGCTACCATGACAAGCCTCTAATTTTTTTAAGAGCCCTTTTTTTCCCCCAGAGAATAGAGAATATCCCCATAATCAAACATAGGAATTATCATGGAATTCACCACCCTTCTTCTAACTTCCATACTCATATAAGTGATCTTACCCTGTATAATGCTCCCAATCTTTTACCCACATTCTTAACCAAGTTACTAATGTGGGTACCTGAACTTGAAGAATCATCTACCCACAAACCCAAATACTTATATGATTGCACCTGTTGAATATGCCCCCCCACCCCAAGAGTGACCAAGCCCAGGGCCCAATTATCCTGCTTATCACTCGTACGTCAGAACATCATGGACTGTGTTTCTTTGTATTCAATGTTAATTTACTATCTACCAGAAAGACTAGTAGCTCATTAAATGCTCTCTGGAGCTTCATTTGTATCTTTTCTAGAGTGTGATCTGATGTATAAGTAACGGTGTCATCTGCATAAAGATGAAACATTACCATTGGAACTGAATAACACAGTCCATTTACATGTATATTAAACAGGAGAGGTCCCAAGATGGAACCCCGGGGGAACCCTGATCCAACAGGCAGCAGGCCAGAGTCCTATTCACCAATTGATACCATCTGACTCCCTCCCATGAGATATGATGCCAGCCATTTCTGTGCTAGGCCCACAAACCCCAAAGATGCCGCCCTGGACAGGAGGACACCGTGGTTCAAGGAATCAAAAGCCTTGGATAGGTCTACAAATATAGCACCCACCTGTGTCCTCCTGTCCAGGGCCACCTGGATATCCCCCACCACTTTAACGAGGGCCAAAGTGGAGCCATGGCACAATAACTCAATGCATTTCCCAGGTACGTGAATGGCACTTGTCTGTTAGGCTTGTACTATATATACAGTTCAAATGGGGCATACACAAATTCTCTAGAAATCCATGCCCTATGGTGGGTTATTGCTTGAATCCTAAAGGCCATCACCCATCATGCTTTTCCCCAGCCTCAGTTTTACCACTCATGCCCACCGGAAAGAATCTGATGGGTTCTGGATTAAACTGCACTACCTGGGAGTTATCTATGTTCTGACATTATTAACTAGAGTGCAGATCACATTGGGGAGCAAAACTTTTATATTTAATTACACTAAGGAGGTGGAGAAGCTGGCCCAAAAGATCAAAAGAGAATTTTCTGTCAGTACGACAGATGTCCCCAGTGAGAGAGAGAGAGAGAGAGAGAGAGAGAGAGAGAGAACTGAGGTGGGGAACAGTGAGGATGGTGATCTTGCTGCTTGCTCCAAACTATTTGCACGGTTCAAGATCTAGACCTGCAGTGATTACTAATAATGTAATTGTTAAGTGTTTATATGGTTCATACATTTATAATTATGAATAGTTAGACTTTTAGATAATACTCCATCTGGGCTTGTTGGAATGGTACAGACTCAGTTTTGTCACATACTAGGGGACGTTTTCATAAGTCTACCACTATTTACATCCTGTGCCCACTGTAAATTTGGAACTTGAGGTTGGGGAAGGGCATCATCTCTCTTCTACAGTATACATTTACATACTAGTTTAGACTTATCTAGTACCATGTACTAAAAGGCCATCGGTCTCTGGGTTTGTTTATTTGTATTTATTTTGATTCCTAGGAATTCAAAAGTAAATAGTAAGGTATTAGTACAACTGCATACATTTTGGCTTAGTTTTAGTTTTTCATTTCACAAAAAATCCTTTAGGCAGGGCCTATCTTCAAAGACTCTAGAGCCAGATGTACAAAACATAGGAGCATACATACATCAGTTATTCACGAATACACAGTGCAATACAAATTACATGAAAGGTGTCATGCAAAGCAGTATAAGAAAATACATTGTCATGATTCAACAGAATTAGTAGTTGCTTTTCTCCCCCTTTCGTTTAATGCCCCCTTCATCAATTACTTACCTTCCATCGGATCTCCACGACAGCCATCCAGACCTGTCACCTCCACATGCAACTATTTCTTCAACCAACTGCATGTGTCCGTTCAAGATCAAGGTCAGTTACAGGTGTCAGGCAGGGTGCATAGTGCCCAAGTGTACCAGGCCTACTTCATCCTGCTGTGTCAGGGTATTTTCCATTTTTCATTCCCCACTCCCCTGGGACATCACTGGTAATGATGACAGACAGTGGCCGTACATGTGACCGTTACGCGCAATGAACGACAGGCGATGCCCCCTCCCCAATCTTATTAATGTCTCCATCTACACTTCCCCCTGTGGATGTGGTGGTGTTACAGTGAAGCACACAACCCTTCCTCCTGGAACAGGGAAGCATCCTCTGGGATATTCAGTCCTTCCCTCTGGCCAGCCCTTGATATCACAGAGTGGTAACTCAACCACTGTGCTGATGGCTGTAACCTATGACTGCATTGCATTCAAGCAGTTTAGAACTTATTATGACTTCCTACATACCTAGATATTTTAAGATTATTATTATTTACTGGTATAGTTTTACTCTATAAATGTTGTCATGAAGTCGTGAGGCAATCTAGCAACTGTGTTATGATATGAACATATGAAACTTCCAGCAGTAAAAGACCATTTACTCTACCAAGTCTGCTTGATGCAGTGTTCCTGCATCTTATGTTACATGATGCTCCACCCCCTTCCCCTGGCACCCTTAATCTCCCCTTGACCTTCTCCCAACCCCTCTTAAATCCCACAACTGTTTTTAGGTTTATCACCTCCTCCAGCAGCCTGTTCCACCCTGCCACCACCATCTCCATGAAGAAAAGCCTCCTGCCCTCCCTCCTAAACCTACCTCCCAACAATTTCTGACTATTTTCCCTTGTGTTTTTGTTCTCACTGAATCTAAAAAGACCCCCAAGGACACCCTTGTTCATACCTTTAAGGTATTTGAAGGTCTCTATCAGGCCCCTTTGTTCCCTCTCTCTCTCTTCAACCAAGTGCACTTAAAGTTTCTCCAGTCTCTGCACATATAAGAGACACAGCTGGCCCTAAATCATTTTTGTAACTCTTCTCTGTACCACTTCCTGTAGATTGATGTCCTTTTTTGGTAGGGGCTCTAGAAATGCACACAGTACTCCAAGTGTGATCACACCATTAGCCCATAAAATGGAAATATAACCTCTTTCCTCCTATTGATGAATCTGTTCTTATGCAACCTAGCATCCTGTCTGCCTTCTCTGATACCGTACTGCATTGCACAGAGGGTTTCCATGTGCTCATGACTGCAATCCCCAGGTTATTCTCTTCCTTAGACACCATGGCCATCACACCACCTAGTCACTGTTCAGCCCTGGGGTTCTAGATATGTACCTCAGTGGGTGATACTGCTGTGTCACATGGATATGCCTATTACTTCCGTGAAAGGACTTTGCCATTCTTGGACATATTTAAAATAAATAAAATGCTAATTTAAACAAAAAATAGTTTTTCAGCAGTATTCAAATAAAGCAAAGCTACCTGTCTGCGTGCTCCTGTTCTATTTAGTGTCTCTTAGTCATCTGTAAGTGTGCCATGCTCTGTTTTATTTTTCTTGCACTCATTTTTCTCAGTGGAGTGTAAGCACAGCATACTTAAACATTTTATTAGAATACTGCTGAGAAACTACTATAATTCTACATGCTTTACTAAAGCTTGTGTTAAGTGGACTCCTGAAGAAGCCTTTTAAAAGGAAAGCAAATGGTAACACTTTATTTTAAAGGAAAGCTGTTGTTTGCAGTGGCTCCTACCCCTGCAAACGACACCCTCCAGTTAAGCTTTTCCAGAAAAGAGCATTTTTTTTATGCCCGGCAAAGTAGTTTACTTTAAAAAAGCAAAGTCCGCTACCTGGAAGTATGGTGGACTATCAGGCGGCACCATTAACTGTAATGGTGCAGCACCACAACCTGCACTTCAGTGCATTTGTGTTGAAGTGCAGGGTGCGGTGCCACACCATTACAGTTAAAGGTGCTGCCCCATTTCTGGAAAAATCTTAAGCGGAGGGTGTTGTTTGCAGGGGCCGGAGCCCCTGAAAATGACAGCTTTCCTTTAAGTGTCATTAACTACAGTGCAATTACTGTGTAACTACAGTGTAACTGCACGGTAACTTCTGTGCAGTTACAGGTAACTACTATGTAGTTTTTAACTAGTTTCACATTTGTGTGTTGTGGTACTTACACAATTTGCATGAAGTAATAGTTACACGTGCAACTACTACTGTCTCCTTTTTGGCACAAATAAGTTCGGGCCACTGGGGGTCAGCAGGGGAAGAGAGGATTGAGCATCCAGAGGACTGCTCTCCTCTCTCAGGGGGAGGGGGACTAATTGTCCCACTCGATTGCCCTCTGGTGGTGGCTAGAGGGCAGTATGGGCCAGAAGGCTTGATCTGACATCCTCACATCAGATGGAAGGGGGGGGGGATGGGCTAAAATGGAGGAAAATGAGCCTGGCAGGATCAATAATGGTTCGCTGCTCCCAGGAGCTGTCCCCGGATTCTGGATTGAGTCTCCAGGAGGGGGGAGAAGCCAGCAACCTTCTCCTGGCCCTGCAGTGGGGGAAGGGAAATTCATGGGGGGAACTACCGGGGACTGCAAAAGCATGGGAGCAGCGGGACCAAAGAGTGTACCTCCATTCGGAGGACTGAGGCCTCTTGCCAGGGCTCTGGAGGATAAAGAAATTATGAAAAAAAAAAGTGGTAGCTCTAAAAACAGTGGGGTGCTTTAAAATGGGGTGGGATAAGGTCAAGGGCAAGGTACTTGTCAGTGGAGAGTTGAGAGGGGAGAGGGGAAGGGAAAGAAGCAAGGGGTAGGGAGGACAATAGACAGGCAAGGGGTGGGGGGGCAGGAACAGGAGTTTAAACTATGTGCTCCACAATCCAGCAGATGCGATGGACCACTTGGCCTGTATCTGCTGGCATTTTCATATGTTCGTGTGCAAATACATGTTACCTAGGCATTAACTGTGAAAACACTACTATTATTTCTTAGCCACAATATCGTTACAGAGCCAATTAGTAATTATGCAAACTAAATATTTTTGTGTACAGTTATATATCAATTCACATGTTTATTAACCTGTAAGTTCATGAAAAACTGGTATACAGACAGGGAACATCATCTAAAGAGTTGCCAGTCAGTGCAATTAAGTGTAGCAGACTGAAGTCATATTGTAATCATATTTTAGTTACCATTCTAATTACACTTTTAAGTTTTTCTGTGCTATTACCATTTAATTCAATGTCAGATAGACATAGACTGTTGAAACAGTGCACAAGACCTGCATTCATATGTAGTAACACTTGTAAGAACAAATTTAATAATGCCAAAATTAGTTACACACCAGATTTGCTGTTACAATTTGCAATAGCTATTACATGTGTAGTTGCCCTTGTAAGAACAAATTACATAATGCCAGAAGAGATACAGTGGTAGTTGCACAATAGATTTTCTGTTACACTTTGCAACAGCTATTAAATGTGTTGTTACACTTGTCAGAATGAACTGATTTGTGCCAAAAGGGAGACAGAAATAGTTGCATGTGTAACTATCACTTCATGCAAATTGTTTATGTACACAATATGCAAATGTGAAACTAGTTAACTACATAGTAGTTACATGTAACTGCACAGTAGTTACAGTGCAGTTACAGTGTAGTTACTTCATGCAAATTGTGTGCAAGTACACAACACGCAAATGTGAAACTAGTTAACAGCTACATAGTAGTTACATGTAATTGCACAGTAGTTACAGTGCAATTACAGTGTAGTTATATAGTAGTTACAGTGTAGTTAACAACATTTAAAATAAAGTGTTATCAGCAAAACTTTGGGGTACAGATGCTGTGTTAGAAGTAAACAAGATTTGCAAGCTTCAAGTGTAAAGAAAACTTGATTTTTTGCATCCCCGTCCCATTCTGCTTTGCTCAGTACCAAAATCTGGGGGTTGGCTGCATTAGTAGGATACTGTATAAACTTTTGGGACAGTAGGAATTAACCAAACATACCTTGTTTTCTGTTAGTTCCTGGTCAGCACTGGAAGCCGCAGCAGGATGGTCAGTGCTGGAGAAAGGAGAACCAGATAGGTAAGTGATGGGTGCATGGGGGTGCT
Organism: Neoceratodus forsteri; assembly: GCA_016271365.2. Classification (NCBI taxonomy): domain Eukaryota; kingdom Metazoa; phylum Chordata; order Ceratodontiformes; family Ceratodontidae; genus Neoceratodus; species Neoceratodus forsteri. Next base: position 871,785,608 of record CM028130.1, read on the forward strand.
CAGAGAGTGAGGGGGTTGGGGATCACAAAAGACATCACTGGGCTGTTTTCTTTTTTACAGGGATTACAAATTTAAAAAATTACTAAAGGGACTGTTTTCTTTATTCCAGGACTGGCATTTCATGGCACTGGGGGTGGGCACACTGGTCTTGCACACAAATGGGGTCCCAAGGAGACATATCACCTATCAGCCAGGCTGAGCAGCATCATCATCAGCATGCTCCTTATTGGCCTGTCACTTGCACAACTTCTGCAGGCTCAACTGCATTGGCTGCTACAGTACCACACCTCCCCAGCACCTTCTCTGCAAGTAGCCAGCCATAATATGTTTGCCTTGTGCATGTACAGAAGCAAACATAAAAAGGTATTCTTTTTTTCCTTTGTCATAGAGGTTTTTCTGCCCTTAGACAGCTTGGGTGGCTACTCAGCCCTGTCATTGCCCCTCAGCCTAGAAAATGCCTCCCTCAGGGTACTCCTCTAGTCTTCAGTACCCCCACTGACTACCCTGTGGTGGGGCCAGAGGGTTGTCCTCCCCCCAGTCCAAATATTTGTGCAGATCTGGTGTCCTGGCTAGCAGTGTGGGCCAGAGGTAGACATGCAGGGCTTCACAAAGCCCCTGCCACGTATTTTCTGCTTTTCTATGTCCTGTTTCTATCACAATGCATGGATGGTTGCATGTGGAGACACACATGTGACCCCTCCCTTCATTGCTGCCCAAGCTGCATTGCCACCAGGCCTCCACCTGCTGGCAGTCCAGTGCCTGGAAAACATGCTTCTGCACACAGGAGAGGAGAGCAGTCCTTCAAACACTCAGTCCTCTCATGCCACAGCTGACCCCCGGCAACCCCAGCTCGTTCCTGAAGTCAGGGCACTGTCGTGGCAGAAGGTACTGCACCCACATCTTCAGCTCACCATGCCACTGGGCCAACCCCATAAAAAGGTATTCTAGCAGTAACAAAAGTTTACCTCAGGCAAGTGGGCAAGGGAAGGAGACACTACCAGCCTATATAGTTTTCAAGGAAGGTTGGGATAGGAGCGAGGGAAAAAATGTGACCTTCAAAGTGTATAAGGCCAGGCAGATGGATGCAAACAGGGAGGTCTACCGTGTAAAACCAAAGGAAGCTAGCAAGGCCACTGAAGAGGGCCAAGGCAGAGGTGGAATTCAGGATTGCAGACAGGGGAAGGAAACTCACATGGCCCTCCTGAGGTATGCCAGGAAAAAAAGGAAAAAAAAGGTTGGCATAGAGAGACTGTGAAAGGGCAAGACATGGGTGGAGGGGGATGGACAGAAAGCTAATAGATATTCTGAATGAATACTTCTGCTCCGTCTTCACAATAGACGAGGGTGACACTGCCTAAGTACTTCATTCTGGTTGGACAGGGCACAAATATCGACATGGGTGGAATTACAGAGGAAATGGTGCTTAAGGACATTCCCTCGTGTTTCTGACCTCACGTCAAATTCCAGATTTTTTCCCAGTACATGATGTCATCTAACTATTTAAAATCCACAAATTAAACCATGGGTTTCCATGCTTGTTTTTAAGTTGCATGGTGAGACATATGCCTCTTGATGGAAAAAAAAATCTGTAAGGGGACAGATTATTTTAGTTAATAACTGTATAATTGTTTTAGGTATCAACATAAGTGCAAATGAAAATATAAAACAAGGACACCACATCTGCCAAGATTTTTACTGAAGTGTTTCCACCAGTGTAAAAATAATGTGTACATACTGATACTATGACCCCACCACCCCTGAACCAACACATCAAAAAAAGGGAATTTTTATATGTATGTTTTTATGCATAAAACCAGGTAAATTTCATATTACCTTCACAAAACTTTTTTGCTAGCTGTAGAATATTGTTTCAAACATAAAGTAGTGAAAAATACAAGGGTTGCTGTACTGTTTTAGATTCATTTGTTTTCATAGTGGCAGGTTCACAGCTTGTTGACTTAGGACAAATGTAACTAAAAACTTACTAAAAACTAAAATGTGCCCCAAAACCTTTCATTCCATTTAAAAATAGATAAATAATGACAACAAGTTAAATATAAAAGAAATAAAGCAAACCAAGACAGACAGACAGACATGTAAACAGGGCACCTTGATAGATGCCAGTGGCTATACTTGTGAGAGCTTATTTCCTCATTATCATCCAACATGTAAGCAATAAGACATGATGGGGTGTGTGTCAGACAGGTCTAATGCTTGGTATGGGGGCGTTGTGAGGCATGAGGCTGTAGGCCAAGTGCGTTCAGTCCCCTAGCCGTGCATTAGAACTGTCTAACGCACATCCCCAGAGTGATTTATTGTGCTTATAAAATGGGCTTGTGTATTCTATATGGGGTTTCTAGCTTTAGCTGTGCATTAGACACTTCTTATGCATGGCTAACTACCAATCAGATTGCTTGAAATCCTTTGCCCATTTTATAAAACACAGCAGGGTACATTATCCATCTGAAGAAGTGAAGAACTGATCAGCAGGTGGCGGTGTATGTGAGCTGCCTGAGCTGCGTTCATTTTTTCTGAGCTTTAGGTGTTTTAAATCGTTTTTGTTTATTTTCTCTTAGATTCGGTTTTATTTCATTTACTTTGTCCGCTTTTTTCATTTAACTGTCTGCGTTTTGTATTGAGCAAAGATTGAAGTCAAGTATTACAGCATTGCGGTCTCGATAGTGACCGGTTTGTATCTCGGTTTTTCGGCGTCATCTAACATATTCCCCCAAGAAAACCGCAGGTAATGTGGAGCAACCCTAGGATCTTTTGTGGACTTTGGAGGGGAGTTTTGAGATTTCAGAGCTCTGTATACTCCCCCAAGAAGATTGAGGATATCGCAGGGTAGCCCTGCATTCGGTGACTTTGGTGGGGAGTTTGTGCTTTGGAGCCTCGTGATTTTGTTTTTGGAGCCTGTTAGTGCATTTTTCAAGGAAACTATGGATCTGGTAGAATATTTGGATTCCTGTGGAGTACCTGGATTTCATTGGGGAATTTACGACCTCGGAGCCCTGTGGTTTTGAGCAACATATCTTTGGGACTCTGGATTTTTGGTCCGTGAGTGATATCCCCTTTGCCTGCTTCTTACTGTGGTGGAAGCACTTGGAAGTGGGCTTTTGCTGCTTGCCTGGATTACTATCAGGGCGGTGAGAGCGCCTGGAGTCCAGGGGCAGTAAATGGAGGATATTTGATTTCTATCTGGTGATGTTGTGACTACTTGCTTGGCATACCGAGGACGGAAAGAAATATCTTCCCCTCCTGAACTTTTAGGCAGATGTTCCTTTCCTCTCAGCGTGGACAGTTTACAGGGTTTTGAGCTGTTTAGGGAGGAGCTGCAGGGATCTGAACTGGAGGGCTCTTTTTCCCTGTGGTTATTGGTGGGGGGACCTCAGTGACTGGTGGGTGACTGGAGTTTCGGATTCCCCTCCTGGAGCAGCTTGTTACTCTTGTGAGCTTTACACTCCTGTAAAGGGGGGAATTTTATTCTGCCTTTTGGGCCATGGCTTCTGAGTAGGGGTCATGGGTGAATTTTGGGTTGTGCTTTAGAGGAAACTCCTGGGGGCTATATGGAGGTGGGGGGCCCTTTGTCGGAGGTTCCTAAGGTTTCTCTGTGAGGGGAGCAATTGCTTCCTTCACAGGATCCTATTTTTGAGCACAACCCTTCAGCCTGTTCCTGATCTTACTGTCTTGGCCTGAGTACTGGAATACTTCCAGGAAAGGAGTGAAGAAGAACTGGTCTCTGGAAGAACTTATTGAAAATTAGATTTGATGGGGTGAGAGCCCCTCCTACTATCTTTTTCTAAGAGGTCCTTCTGGTTGATTTTGGAAATCTCTATGTGTTTTTAGATGCTGGTTAACCAAGATTATATCGAGACTTACATTTCTTGACTTTGCTCTAGAACTGAGGGAGGGTGAGAGCCTCCCGTATTCCAAATACGCAGCACTTTCTGGATATTTTGTTTATTTATTTGGATACTATTTATTTGGATATTTTTATTTTTGCTTGTTGATTTGATATTTTATTTTGTTTAATTTGGATTGTTTATATTGTTTTTCTAGGGTTTAGTTGTGTGGGTGTGGGGTTTTTAATATGTGTAAAGGGCCTGCCACCACAGTCGTACGCTATTCATCCTCCACTCTTCATGCCCTCCATCCTTTCTCCCCCTTGCCGTTACAGCTGTCAACTTACCGGTGCTGTAGAGTGCTGGGGATTGCGCGCCGGGGGAGGAGGGGTTTTGGGGGTAGCGAACAATGGAGGATGAACGAGCTGGTACATCGTATTGAGGTAGTGGAAACCAGAAGATGCCCTGGGGCGAAATGGATTCCAGAGTGAGGTCATTCTTGCCTGGTTTGCATACCCAAGAGCACAACTACTGTTGATGGTACTGGACAAGTGGTCTGTACCGCTCCTCAGACCTGTCCAACTCGGGCGGTGTCGTGCAATCCCAGATCCATAAGAAATAAGACTGCAGTTCTTGCAGATCTTGTGGGGTCTGTGGATCTGGCCTGCATTACCAAGACCTGGCTGGACGAAAATGCTGGGCCAGTTTTGGAGGCAGCAGTTCTAGCTGGGTACTCGGTGTTATACCACCCGAGATTGGACTGCGGGGGGGGGGGGGTTGCAGTCTGTTTCTAGACCAAACTGGGCCTCACAAGTGTACCAGTTGAGGGGACTGAGTCCTTTGAGTGTACTGTAGTGGCAGGTGTGGGTTGCAGAATTGCTGTCATTTACCGTCCGCCAGGTGATGAGAGACATTTTCTACAGGAAGTAGCTGATTTCGTCATTGACATGGCATTTGAGTCACCCAGGCTGATGGTCCTGGGTGACTTCAGTGCCTGGGTTGATGACAAACTCTCGAGTTTGGACAACACTTCCTCCAATTAATGACATCTTTGGGCCTTACACAAGTGGTTACTTCTGCCACTCATAAGATTGGTCACTCCTTGGACTTGGTTTTCCTCCTGGGGATTGAGGCCTCTGATGTGGGGGTGGAACCCATCAGTTGGTCTGATCATTACACTGTGGGGTTCAGTCTTCATACCCCCCTTGTAGGCCCACCTCTGTGGAGATGGTTAGGTACCGATCTTTGCAAAATGTTAGCTCTATGGGGCTGGTAGCAGTACTCAACCTACCAGAGTTCTCTGGAGTGAGCAATGATCCAGATGTGTTGGTGTTGGCCTATAATAGGGCCATCTCCTCGGCTCTCGATCAAATTGCTCCTGTATGGGTTCACCCTCTCCCCCCTTTGACCTCGGTCTCCATGGTTTGATGGGACTTTGGGAGAGATGCGGCGACAAGGACGAAGGTTAGAGCGTCGTTGGCGGAGAACAGCCCTTGATGCCGACCATCTTAGACTGACAGAACATTATCAACTCTATCATTCTGCAATCCCTCGTAAGAAGGCAGAGTTCCTGTCCGGGGAGATTGCAGCTGCTCAGAACTGACCAGCTCAGCTTTTTCGAACTGTGGACAGACTGTGCAACCCAGCCTGTCTTCAGGTTCAGAAAGCTTTTTCACAAATAGAGTGTGATGAGCTTGCTCACTTCTTTGAAGATAAGGTGGTTGACATCAGGGATGAGCTCCATCCTGCTTCCTCTATGGGAGAAGCTATTGATCGGCATTTGGTTGCATCCTCCGGTTGCTCCTGGAGATCCTTTGACCAGCCTGAGTTCATTGATGTCATGAGGATTGTCCATAGTATGTACAGTACTTGCTGTAGTTTGTATGCCGGCCCGACTTCCCTGATAAAGGGTTGTCTTGATACCATTGGCCCTGTCCTAGCATAGACAGTCTGGTGCTCCTTGGATATGGGTGAGTTTCCTAGCTCTCTGAAGGAGGCGGTGGTGACACCCCTCCTGAAGAAAGCTTCCTTGGACCCTGGCTGCTTTGCTAACTACAGACTGATCTCTAATCTTCCCTTTGTTGGGAAGATTATTGAGAAAGTAATGTCTGCTCAATTGGAAAACCATTTAACCATCCATGACATCTATGAACCGCTCCAGTCTGGTTTTCGGAAGAGGGCAAGTACCGAGACAGCGCTGGTTCGGGTGCTCAATGATCTCCTGATGGCTAGAGATCAGAAGAAGCGGTCCATTCTTGTTCTTCTTGATCTCTCATCAGCTTTTGATACTGTGGACCATGAGGTGCTTCTCGCGCGCCTGGAGTTTATCTGTGGCCTGTCGGGTACAGTCCTCAGATGGTTTAGATCTTTCCTCACTGACAGAACTCAGAGAGTGGTGTCAGGGATAAATTCTTCCCACCCAGTCTCTCTGTCATGTGGGGTTCCCCAGGGCTCGGTGTTGTCCCCCATGTTGTTCGCAGTGTATATGCTGCCCCTCGGAGACATTGCAAGAGGACATGGACTGAAGTTTCACTGCTATGCAGATGATACCCAGCTCTACCTATCTTTTGCACCCGACCAGGATAGAGCTCTCTCGGTCTTTAATAACTGCCTCACTGAAATCCAGTGCTGGATGAGTTCAAGCTGGCTAAAATTGAACTCGGAGAAGACGGAGGTAATGGTTGTGGACCCGGGTTGTAGAGTAGAGGGGGTGGGAGTTGGTCCTCCCTCAGGTTTATTTCTGGGAGCTGTCCAGCTCCCTACCTCTGAACGAGTGCGTAACCTGGGGGTGATTTTTGACAATGAGCTGACACTTCGTTCTCAGGTGTCGGCTGTTGTCAAACTTTCCTTTTACCATCTTAGGAACATCGCCAGGATTAAGTGCCTTGTTTTGCCTGTGGATTTACCAACGTTGGTCCATGCCTTTGTGACCTCATGCCTGGATTAGTGTAACTCCCTTTATCTAGGGCTTCTTGGGGTTGACATCCGCCGCTTGCAGCTGGTGCAGAATGCTGCGGCCCGGCTATTAACAGGTACGTCTCATGCCTGTCATGTTTCGCCGGTGCTGCACGATCTGCAATGGCTGCAAATTCAGTGGCGGATCACCTTTAAAGTTGGTCTTTTGACTTACAAAGCCCTACACAGACAGGGTCCAGACTACCTGAAAGAGCTTTTGGTTCCCTACTGCCCCATGCGATCTCTCCGCTCGGCAAACAAGGGGTTGCTAGAGATTCTGAGGGTTTCTTTAAAATCATCAGGTGCTCATGCCTTTATGTATGCTGCTCTGACCCTTTGGAATTCTCTATCTCACCCGCTTCGTCAGTCTGCATCCGTGGAGGAATTTAAAAAGGCCCTAAAGACCTATCTATGGTAGAAGGTTTCTTTTAATTAATACTGTGATTTTAGGAGCTCAGATTATTATGCATTGTTTTTTATTTATAATGTTGTTGGATATTGTAAGGTGCCTTGATTTTAGAAAGGCACGATATAAATAAAGTTTTATTATTATTATAATGGTTCCATACAGATATGAATGTATTTGTGCCAATAAACAACCTTGAAAACATTTCTGATTGCACTAGAAAAATGTGAATCTGAAACACCAGTTAAGAGGCTGAAAGGGTTGCAGGTGTCTAAGTCCCTAGTACCAGCTGGTTTACGCGCGTGGGTACTTATGGAGCTGTAGCAGACTCTGGTAGCACCCCTGGTAGACCTATTAAACTGCTTGATTGAAACAGTGGTAGTACCCAGGGTCTAGAGGGTAGAAGATGTCATCCTACTACACAAGAGTGGAAATGGTGAAGACCCAGGGAATTGTAGACCAGTTAGCTTGGCTTCCATTATCATGAAGCTCCTTGAGACGATAATCAAGGAACTACGAGCCAGCGTTCTGGTGTCTCATGACTCCAGGACAGCATGCAGCATGGCTCTGTGAAAGGGAGCTCCTGTCAAATGAACCTTGTTGATTTCTTTAATACTGTGTTACAAGTGTCGTAAAAAGGGGCAAGTGGTGGATGTCCTGTACCTGGACTTTAGTAAGGTCTTTGACTCTATGCCCCACGGAAGGCTAGTAAAGAAACTAGGGGACTTAGATATTGAGGAAAAAGTCACTAGATGGGTAAGGAATTGGCTAGAGGGGAGAACACAAAGGATGGTACAGATTGGTGCATATTACGAGGTCAGGGGTTATGAGTGGGGGTCCCACGGGGATTGGTCCTGGGCCTCAGGCCCTTCAATGTCTTCATTTGTGACACTGGAGAAGGGATCTAGGGCATAATGTGTCTATCTGTGGATGACACTGAGACATGCAGCAGAGTGGATAGTGCAGATAGAAGAGAACTAAAGAGAGACCTGGAGAAACTGAAAAGGTGGTCCAGAATTCGGCAACTGGAAATCAATGCCACAAAATGCATTATGCACTTGAGAAGGGGGAATCCAATGAAAACTGGGGGGAGGAGGGTTTGACTGTTCCTCTCTCCCACCAACTCAGTGGGAATATCCTGTCATCCTGTTTGCTTTGAAATACTTGATGGGTCTTAGCTTAAATAACCACATGCACTGGCAGTCTATTCTGAGTGATCACCACTTGTTCTATGAAATAGTTCTTTCTGATGTTTCCCTTGAATCTTCCTCCTTTCAGTGACATTCAACATTCTGTCATTCTTGTGCATTTTGAAGAGTTGCACTTGTTATAAGGGTGTTATCCCTCTAAGATACACAAATAATGTGACATGTCACAATTCCATGCTTTGCTGCATTCTCTGGTGCATGCTAGGGTGTTAGCAGTTGCAAATCCATCTGGGTTGGTGATTTGCATTGTGCCACACCCCCTTGCAATGTGCAATAGTCTTTAAAGAAGCACCAGGTGCAGTACCAGCACAAAGTATTGGGGGCCAGATATTTAAAACTTTGCACTGGGTGCAAAGTGCTTGTGCCCGCTTTGCACGGGAACTGTGCCAAAATCCCATATTCAAAGGGGTGAGCAGCACACACTTAATCCGGTTGCACGTGCTCACATTGAAAACATATGAAGCACGCAGATGCAGGGGCAGGACCATGCATACCAGCACAGTGCAATTATCAGTGTGTTAGCACCATGCAACAGGGTTAGCACAGGCCACTTAGTTTTGTGCAATTACCACCTACGAAAAGGCTGACTTAAACCCGGACAAATCCCGGAGGTGGGTGAAGACACTGCAGGCAACAGTGCAAGACAGTGCTCAGAGCAGCACATATGGTGTACATGCTGCAGCAGCACATACAAGAGGAAGAGAGGACTGATGCCCACCCTGGCCCCATACATAGGCCATGGAGGCACTGTGCTGCACACAGACAATACCGTCTACAAGTCACATATGAAGTCCTCGGTGATGACCAGCTTGTGAGCTGGTAAAGGCTCAACAGGCCTATGCTCAAGCAACTGTGTGAGCTGCTGCATGACCAGCTCTGGACAGACGCCCAACGCAATCATGTATTGTCTATTGAGCACAAAGTGATGGCTGCAATGTGTTTCCTGGCCACTGGAACATTCTAGACACGGCTGAGGGACACCATCAGTATCTTACAGTTGGCTACCTTGCGCCTGTTAGGGCAGTTCATAGCTGTTCTGCTGGATGATGCTGGTGAGTTTATCATATTCCACAACACTCCAGTGGAGCTATCAGCAACCATGCAGCAATTCCATTGAGCTGTGCGCCTGCTATGTTACCACCCAGACACCCACTGGTGATGGAGTGGAGGCCTATCTCAGTAGGAAGAGACACCATTCCACCAATTACCAGGTGGTGTGTGATGCAACAGGGCACATCATCAATGCCCTACACAGTACCCTGACTGCACCCACAGTGCCTTCATATAGCACAATTCAATCTTGTGCCAGGTTTGAAAGTAGGGACATCCCTAGTGGCCACCTCAGTGGTGCATATACACCACACGGCCCCCACAGAAGACCCATATGGGACATGATTGGGTAGAACCCTGTATGGACCATAGGTCCTGGGTATGCTAGTGTCTATGGGTGGACTGGATGGACTAGTGGTTGTTACATATCATCATTGTCTATGTACCTATTCTGCTGTGTAACACTAACCTATGCCCTTTACCTTCACAGGTGACAGTGCCTATCCCCTGCATCCCCGGCTCCTCACATCCATCCTCTGCCCCACATCCATTGCAGACAAGGTATAATGCAGCAGACACTGCCACATGCAATATCGTCGAGCATGTGTTTGGAATGCCCGAGATGCCATTCAGGTGCCTTGACCATTCTGGTGGTGCCCTGCAGCATACACCTCAGAAGGCCTGTGGCATATTCTTTGACTGTTGTATACTACACAACATGGCACTCAACCATGGGATATGCCTGCCAGCCACTGAAGAACACCCTGCATCGGATACAGAGCCAGAGGATCAGGGAATATTGGAGCAGCTTGACAGCTGTGATCCCAGAATAGCCAGGATGGCCCAGGAGTACTAACCTCGAATCATATGTGCCATCTACAGACATGGCGAGTGAGTACAGACCACACAGGAGACTGTAAGATGGTAAAGCAAAGTATTATCACACAGAAAAAGCAACAACAACAGCAAGAATAATGCAAGCAGTGTGGTATGCTAGACATGGGGGTAACATGGAGGGTGAAACACAAATGCAATGCTATCAAGCAAGGGGGGGGGGCTGCAAATAGGGCACACACAAACATACATCCATGTTAGTTGGTTGTAAGGGGTACCAACAGAGATAAATGCCATCTATGCTGAGGGGAAGGGGATGCATAGCATAACAGACCCACCATACATGGGGACAGCACATGGGGCACACACAAACACAAGCCATTTGGGGGGGAATACAGGGATACCTGCCAGTCAAGAGGGATGGGGGCTGTACTACAAGTCATGCATGCTGGAGTCAGACAGCCTTGTCCACAACACAAGGGCAGCTGATGGTGTAGCAGGGGTACAGTGGGGGTGGCTGGGAAACCCAGTTGGTGGGGGGTAGTCATGCACTGCCTAAGTCTGCCCTAAAACCACCTCAGGTACAGATAGTCTGCCTGCGTATTCCTCTATATGTTGAGGGGTGGACCTCAGCCATAGTATGGGGGATGTCCATGGCAATGGTGTAACCCACCCCAGCTGCAGCCCCAAGGAATACTGCCCCAAGGGAAGGGCAGGTCTCGACCTGGTGTGCGCAGTGTCTTCAGTGACCTGGGAGTCCCTGGTGTACTGGGCATTCTTGTCCCAGCACTGCATGGCATCAGCATACTCTAAGGTGTCTGTTGTAGGGTAGCACTAGGCACACTGGACTGACCTGGGCTAAGGTCGACCCTCGCAGTGCCTGCTATCATGGCTGCAGCCTCCCACACAGCAACACACAGGTCCCATAGGAGTGCCATGAGCTCTGCATGCTATGCCTCCATAGATACATAGAATTTGACAGCAGATAAGGACTGCTTGGCCCACCCTGTCTGCCCACTTCCCTACCTAATGGATAAGCTGCAGATCCTAGCTAACCAACAGCCTACTTCTTCCACCCTCCGCCCCCGAGAATTGCCTTATGTCTGTCCCATGTATTCTTGAATTCCACCACTGTTTTTGACTCCAAAACCTCTTCAGGAAGGCTGTTCCACGCATTCACAACCCTCTCCATGAAAAAATACTTTCTCACATTACCTCTGAGCCGTCCCCCCTCTAGCTTCAGATTGTGCCCCCTTGTTCTTGCACACCTCTTTTTCTGAAAGATGCTACCCTCTTGGACTTTGTTGATTCCCTTGAGGTATTTGAAAGTTTCAATCATGTCCCCCCTCTCCTTGAGGCTATACATATTAAGATCCTTAAGTCTCTCTTGATATGTCTTCTGGTGCAGACCCTGCACCATTTTAGTTGCCCTCCTCTGGACTGCCTCCATCCTGTCTGTCTTTGCGGAGACTGGGTCTCCACAACTGCATGCAGTACTCCAGATGGGGTCTCACCAGCTGTCTGTACATAGGGATAACAACTTCTTGTTTTCTACTGGTGATGCCGCTCCCTATGCATCCCAGTATCCCACCAGCCCTGCTTACTGCCCTCTCATATTGCTTGCTCACCTTTAGGTCATCTGATATGACTATCCCCCCGATCCCTTTCCATTTCTGTTGTTGTTAGTATCTCACCCCCCATTGTGTACTCTTCCCCTAGGTTTTTGTTTCCCAGGTGCATTACTTTGCACTTCTTAGCACTGAATCGAAGCTGCCATACATTTGACCATTCCTCCAACCTTGCCATGTCTCTTCTCATCCTTTCCACCCCACCTTGTGTATCAACTCTATTGCAGATCTTTGTGTCATCTGCAAAGAGAGATACTTTTCCTTCCAGTCCCTCTGCAATGTCCCTTATAAAGACATTAAAGAGGACCGGTCCTAGTACTGAACCCTGCGGTACCCCACTAGTAACCCCCCTTTCTTCAAAGTGGACTCCATTTACTATTACCTTTGTGTCCTGTTCTCCAGCCAATTTTACCCAGGCTACCATCTTGGAACCCACTCCCAGGCCGGCCAACTTGTATATTAATCTTTTGTGTGGGACTGTGTCAAATGCCTTGCTAAAGTCTAGGTAGGCCATGTCTACAGCCCCTCCCTGATCTACTACTTTGGTCACACAGTCAAAGAAATCTATTAGATTCGTCTGGCATGACCTTCCCACTGTGAATCCATGCTGCCTTGGGTCCTGCACTCCTCTGGCCTCTAGGTACTCAAAATTATTTCCTTCAGAAGTGATTCCATCATTTGCCCAATCACTGAGGTTAAACTAACAGGTCTGTAGTTTCGTGCTTCTGCCCTGCTCCCACTTTTGTGTAGCGGAATCACATCTGCCCTCCTCCAGTCTTCAGGTATCACCCCATCCTCCCATGATTTATTAAAGAAGTTAGTCAGTGGTGTCACTAGTTCTTCCTTTAGTTCTTTTAGAATTTTGGGATGAATCCCATCAGGCCCTATTGCTTTGTCCACCTTCAGTTTTGAGAGTTCTTTTAGAACCCTTTCTTCTGTGAAAGGGCTGGTATCAACCCCTGTATCCAGCATGTTTCTATTGTTTAGTTTAGGTACCTCCCCCTCTTCATTTCCTCCACCTCTTCTCTTCCATCCACTTCTTAGTACACTGCATGTCTTCATGCAGGGTTTAGCAGAGGTGTGTCAGCTCCTGCTGCACAACAGTCTCCACAGTGGACCACAGCAGCTGTCAGTTTTCAGTCACATCCTGCTGTCTCCCTGGACTGTCCAGTGGGACAGGATGGGGCTGCACATGTGGCTGTTGTATGGGCTGGAGCTGCATCATAGTAGGTGTGGTGGTCCATGGTGGGCACTGCAGGCTGGCAATGGCTGGCCCGGTGCCATGGGAATGTGGTGGTAGGGCCATTTGGAGGCTCAGCGGTGGCTGACCCTGTGGTATCAGCAGGGATTGGTAGGGCACTGGTTATGGTGCTGGTGGGGTCCTGGGGTGGCAAAGCAGTGGCTATGCTAGGGACAGAGGTAAGCTGTACCCCTGTGATCATTGGGCCATGTGGGGACAGCAACTGAGCCCCAGTGGTATGGGGGCTTGCACTGGGGCACAGCCTCTCTCAGTCTGGGGCAGGCTCCACCTACTCCAAGCTCTCAATGTAGGTTTCATCATCATCCTCTTCCACATCCTCCTCGCTGCTGTCCTCCAGGTGGGGCAGACAGGTGGGTGGCAGGAACTGCACACACCAGGATGGTCCTGAAGTGTCCTCTTCTGTGTCAGAACCCATGTGTTGTGATGAGAGGGGAGTTATATAGTACCATACAGGATACAGCAGTGTGCAGGCTGAGGCTGTATATATGACCCGGTATGCAGTGCCATGCACCCACAGGTTGTGTGTAGTGCAGTGCCCCTACCCCACAGGTACCAGCGCATCCACACACTGGGAAGACACATGCCATCACCATGGGGAACACAACACAGTACGAATGCCCATACAGCCCATCAACAATGTGCTCACACCCCACACAAATGTAGATTCACCCAGCACCAGGGTGTACACACCCACCACCAGTGGACACTCACCCAGCACTGGTGGACACACACTCAAACACTAGGGAATGTACACTTGGCACCAGTAGACACACACATCCCAGTAGAACAGGTACACTCCACCACCCCAGGGTGCGCATATCTCAGCCCCAGAGAGTACACAGGCAGCACCACATGGGGCATTGTCATGGGCATGCACACAGATGGCCACTCACTGGGTGACAGGGACGCAGCAGTGTTGCCCACATTCACTGTGCTACTGGCCCTGTCTTCTGCATGCACCATACTTCTAGAATCCACACACACACACACACACACACACACACACACAGACACATATGGCCTACAAGACATGGGCTGGCAGTATAGCCTAGAGGTTAGAGTAATGAGCTGCGAATGAGCTTTGTACATCCAGCAGACAGACCTGGGTTTGATTCCCACAACCTCCACTTGCATATACTGTGTGACTCTGAGCAAGTCACTTAACCTCCCCGGTGCTCCTGGGTCATCCCTGAAAATAGGCACCTGTGCCTAGTGGACCTTACCTGGTTACCAAAGAATAATAATAATAAAAAAAAAAAAAAAAGACATGGCAATGGCAGTCACTCACATGGCTAGGCAGGTCCCACTTGGCTTTCATATCTGCTACTTGGAACTCTCATCACCTCCACAGGCTGTAGAGTGGATGCTATAGCCTCCTCCACAGGATCCAGGGAATGGGCAGCCACTGATGCCCATGTGCCCCAATGACCTCCTTCATGCACCTCTTGAAGTCCCTGAAGTGCTTCCTCACTGCTTCAACATACCCGTTCTGTTCACCCACGGCACTGACTTCCTCCGTGACTTCGTCCCAGGCACACTGTACACTAGCATCAATGTTTTTGCACCAGGATATGACATCCTCCCTGGCCTTGTAGGCCTGTGCCAGTGCATGCAACTCCTCCATGGTGAAGCAGTGGGCCTGCAGCCTGTTGGTATCCTCCATGGTACCTGCTGGACAAGGGGGTGCAAGACAGGTGACCAAGGAATGCAGGCAGTGGTACACAGCTAAACGGGACAGCAGAGTACCCCATCACCACCACCCACCAAGTAGGCATTCCCAGAAATGTATGTCCTCCCACAGCCCTAGGTCTACTGACACCGGGCCATCCATCTGTGCACCCGGCCATTGTGATGGACACAGACAGGCAGAGGTGGACAGGGGCATGGGCCCATGTACCCCTGGGCTGCCAACACGGACGCATGACTGTGCGGGGGTGACCCTGCTCGCAGTGTGCACCACAGACTGGGGGGACCCTCCCAGACATAGCAGCATCACCACCACTGAATAAGGGTGCCATCGTACAGCACTGCCATATGTCCATGGTAGTGCTGCACAAAACGTACACAAAGGGGTACATTTCATGGGAGTCACAGGACCTCCATCTGAACACAACCCCGGCACGTTGCTGACAGGTCCACCACCACCATCGTCATCATCATCATGCAGTCCCACATAGACTTACTGCTGACAGACAACATCCCCACAGTACAGACACCACCCAGAAAAGAGGATGTGATTGGCCCCCCACCACAGCATTTCCCTTATAGCGCTGTGACATGCCAGACTACCCAAAGACAATGTCTCTCCTGAGGCAGCACCCTTTGTACTGCCTCTGTAGCCTACAGGCCCATAGGTTTAACCAATCAGTATCCTAGCTCGTACCAGTGTTAAGACTATTTTGACAATGCCTCCGACTGTAACTATGTGTTTCTACCACTATACTTAGCTACCTCATGTATAGGACAATTATCATTATTGGTTTGTTGTATACTCACTATACGGCATCTTCCTGTATTCAATTGTCACAATTGCTGTCTTGTAATAACCTATTGTTGATACTGTTTGTCGATGCTGTATTTACAATGTATTTGACGTGGAGCCTTTGGAAATAAGTCTATGACTCAAAGGGTTGTAATTCCTATGTGATCTTAAATAAATAAATAAACATGCACCCTGTGGCTCCATAGCATGGATCCCATCTAACCCTGTTGTCCCTCAGAACCATCGTACGGCTATGAGGACAGGTGTGCATTACATGGCTCCAGGTCCATGTACAGTACATGATGCCCTGTAGATCAGGTACCCCGCCTAGTACATTCAGTGCTCCCAGGACTACAGGGATTTCTGTATGTTACTGGGCTTTAGGGAGATCTACCGATAAATTTGTCTCATGGAGCTGTATTGGTTATAACGGACAGTAGAGCACATCGGTCTGCATAGGACCAAATGTACTCTACAGAACACTGGTGTTACAGGGACAATGCCAGAACATTCTGGGAGCATTGTACATGTCATATTCATCTGGGGGACATGCTGAGGCCAACACATACAGTCCTCTGCACACACGTCCCATTCTAGGCCAATCCATCGGACACTTACCTCCATTTGCTTGCAGTTCTGGTGTGTTGTCTAGGTGGTGCACTGTGCTTCCTTGTATGGCTCAGGTGCAATTTGGCATGCAGACCTGACTGTAATGACATAGTAATGTGGCTATTTGCCCATGGACTGCCTAATGACCACATATGCATGCCCTGGCTGAATATTGCATGTTTGCCCGGCACCCTAACTGGGTTTGCTCTTACGCCAGAGTTTGCACTGCATCTGTCATTGTCCTATGGCCATTGTGTAGGCATGTACCACCTGTGACATCATTACTCTGCGTTGCTGTGTCCATGGCAGCACTGAGCAAGCCTGCAGCACTGTGCACTGCAGTGCATGCACCACCCACCCATGTGTGTCTTGCATATGTACCGCCCAAAGCCAGCCACGTGCCCATGGCTCTGCCCATGCCCCTGGATGTGTATGTTGTGCAGCACAGTGTACTATAGTGCAATCATCGCAACATGCTATGCAACTGCTGCACAGGCCCAGCACAGGAAGCAGTGTGATTTTAGCCTATGTATCACTTAGGAGGCAGCAGCCATGTCTGGAAGCTGATGCAGGGCACTGGTATGGTGTGACCAGAGGTGGTCAGCAGTCAAGACTGCCAGCCTGGTCAACCTAGTGGTGGCCAAGGAGGACCAATTGCTGGGGAAAGGTGGCAAGGGTGGACAAACTCTGTTGCAGGGTCTGGACCTCATTAGAGCGATACCTGACGCACAAGACCGGGGTTGCCCACACTGGGGGTCAATGCAGGGATAGATTTAATGACCTGCAGCAGAAGGAGGCATGCCAGCTGCAGGAACTGCAGGCCATGGTGGCCAGTAGTGCCATACCCAGGCCAGGTAAGTATGGCTGGTTGTAAGGCAAGTGTGTGTACTAGCCTGTGTGCAGGCCTGTGACATGGTAGTATGCATTAGGGAAAGACCCCCCCCAGGCACTTTGCACTCCACCTGTGTGCCCTCTGTGTTTTCCTGTGTACATGCCAGATGTCTGCAGCTGGTCAGGCACCCTTACGCACAGGATGTCCTTCTGTCCTGTGCATGACTGGACCTGCCATGGATGACTGAGAGGTGCACCAGCCCTCTCCACATGGTGGGAGCTGACATAGGGCTATGGCAGCAGTGTCACAGGCATGACATCCCTCTGTATAGTGGCATGGCATGAATAGCAGAGATGGTTAGCTGGCTACGGGGTCCCTGACATGTCACTGTCTGCCACCATGCATGGCCAGGACAATGGGCACAAGCATCGTATGTGTGTCTGTCCAGGGTACTGTATCCAGGAAGACATGGTACTGTCCCCCAGCAATGTTGTACATACTGTACATAGTATGCCACATGGCCATGAGCCTACATGTGCTGGGTACTGCATGGGGTATGGCGGTACTGCACAGAGGCCCGAACATATACAGGCCACTGTGTGGGCACACACCTAATGTATCCAGGCCCCTGGCTATTGCGCCGGTATGCTGTGCCTGCCCTAGTCCTGTGTTACCTGGGGCACCGTGCATAGCCATGCCTATGATGCCTGGACAGGGTCTAGAGCTGGCATTTGTTCTCAGTGGTATGGGGCCTGGGGACTGGCTGGTTTTGGTCATGACATGGAGCACATACACTGTGGCTGGCTCACCCAACGTGGGGAGGGTTCATACCATCTGTGCACATGTCACAGCACCCATGTGTGTGGTGCAGCAGGTGGTGTCACAGGTAACTTGAAGCCCTGCCCTGCCCTGCCTGTCCACCTGAGGAAAGAATATGTTGCAGCTGGGGCACGTTACAGGTGTATGGGTGGTTATACTGGGTAGTGGGTACTGAATGTAGCACCGTGTACCACTGTGTGGGGACTGATCACACCTCCCCATTTCCTACTCTACAGATCTCAATACACAACCCACCCAGGAGAGGAACCAGACAACATGGGGCCAGCAACACCCGAAGACATACCAGGAGGGGTCACCAGGCTGTGACAGGGCCCATGTAAGTACCACAGAGGAGTGGCAAACAGGTGAGTAGCCTGCATTGTGTGTGGCACCCAGGGTTACATGTGTACATGTATAGGTGTCGGTACAGGTGGCACTGTGGTGGTAATGGCCCTACTGCCATCATGGGTGTTGGGCCTGGCCCTCCTTGTTTTACACATGGCTATCTGACACTGCTGGAATGTGTCTTGCCAATGCCACATATGTTGACCAGGGGGATATGGATACTGCACCACCTGTGTGGCCTGACTGTTAGCAGTGGCATAGGGGACAGCAGCATCCCAGGGGGTTCAGCAGGGGACAGCCATAGTTCTGTCCCATGGGGACATGGCACAGTAGGTGGCCATTCATGCTGTCAGTTGCATGCCAGGCCTTGGGGGGGGTACAAGGCACAGAGTACTGCAGTTGGGTGTGTGGGGAACTGCACCACCCCATTCCGCTGCTCAGGCTGGCCCAATGGGTGATGGCAACACTGGGTGGGGGGAATGCACCCCTTACATCCCTGGCCTGACAGTATGCTGATCAGCCTGCCACATGTCTGCATTATGTTGCCCATGTCGGCGTCCGGCAATGGGCATTTCTGTGTGTGCCACCATGCTTGATGCATTACTGTGGAGGCATCACTTCAGGGATTTTGGTGGTGGACACTCACCATGCACACTGAGTGGTGGGCAAACATTTCCACAGGGCTGTGTCATGTTGTCTGCACTCTACCATGGTGCAAATACATTCTGCTGGCACGCTACCCTGTGTCTGTCTTCCATACCATCCTGTGGCCCACATTATGAGGACGTGAGCAACATGTGCCACTGAACAGCTGCCATGAGGGATGGTGACAGTGCACACAGCCCCAAGTGTGCCCCCTCACAGTTGGTTAGGCTTGTCCCTCCTTTGGGCCATAACTATGTATGCTGGCTGTCTGCAGGTGGTAGGCATCTGTCAGTGTGGTGTCATTACATCACTGTGACCAGCCGTGTGCCTCGGACAACCGCTGTGGGAGTCCCCTTGCACTGCTGGCATATCCAGTGCCACATGCAGTGCACGGCATGCCTCAGTAGCTCACTGCTAGCCTGTAGTGCTGGCAAGGGCCAGCAAACAGTAGGGGACCATGTGTGAGTACAGCGGGCCACAACTGTGGCAATGGCTACCCAACACAATGCTGACTAAGATATGGTAATTCTACGGTATACAGGCAGGCCAGTCATACAGTCAGACATGACAGGGCCCTGAAACCAGTGACCTGCACCAGCCCTGTTGTGCGGGACATATCTCTGGTCTGACCAGGGTACAGGGGACCCACTAGATAGTGGCTACACAGGCCCACCGGGGTGATCCCAGGATGACAGTCATATGAATGAGCAGCATCACTGTGCTACTGTGGAGGTACCATAATTGCACCTTCAGTGGCCTGTCAGCTTCAGTCAGGTAGAGTATGGCAGATATATGCAGAGAGTGTCTGGTTATATAAGGTGGCCAGGTAACCACCGGGGGGGGCCTACTTGGACATGTCTGGGTATCCTGGAGGCCCAGTCTGAGCCAAGCCACACTCTACATAGGGTGCACCAGAGCCAACAGAGATGTCAGACATGTCCAGGCTGCAGTGTTATGTACACCAGTGGTGTGGTGACTGGTGCACAGTGTGTCCAGTGCCCTGTCACATACACCACCGCTGCAGTCGTGGGCACCATGGTTGATGCACACAATGCCACCTGCTTGTCCCTGCCATGTTCAGCTATGCTGTATGCAACATGTGTGTGTACCTCTGCCCCCTCCCGCTGGTGAGCTGGGGAGGAACACGGATGCCTGTCCTCCACTCCAGGGTTGGCCTCTGTGCTGGTTGCCTGATCAATGACCACAGATTGTGTGGGCAACCCTCCCTGCCACATGATACTGCTTATCAGCCTCTGGTGTGGTGCCGCTGATGCATGTACCACAGGCATACCTCTGCTATGCTCGCTGATGGTGTATGTCCATGCCATGTCCAGGCCTGCCCTGGTGCTGCATGGTGTGGCCGTTGCACATGCACCCCTCCAGTGTATGGGCCCATGGTGCTGTCCCTGGTATGCCACACTTGATCCACTGTGGATGTCAGACACCCAACATCCCTGTGTGGCATGGTGGCACATATGCTGGCTTGGTGTACCTTGACCGTGTACATTAGACCAACACCTACATGCACAGCTGGCTGAGTTCAATGTCTTTCTGTCCATAGGTGTCTGAAGGAGTCCCAACCATCACCAGCAGCCTGAAAAATACAAGGAGAGGGACAACCTACTATGCCGGCTGGTACGGCAGCAGTGCCTGGACCTCCGACAGCTAGACAACATCGCTGGGGACATACAGGAGCTGGTGCCCAGCTGCAACCACAAGCATTGCCTCCAGCACCATCACCTCTACCACCAGCACCTTGAGTTTGCCTGTAGCACAGGTGGTCCAGTTCTGTTCATACCCCTGCTGGACTTTTTTCACCCCATGTTTCCTCTCCACCCCCATCTACCTTCTCCCTTTACATGTCCTGTTTACATGGCCTGTTGCCTTTTCATATGATTAAAGTTTATGTTTTGATACTGAAGCAACTATGCTCTGTGTCTGTCATTGGTTCTCGCTCTTCCCACCCACAGTAACCCCAAGTGTGTAGCTCCATATCCGGAGCTCTGGACAGGGCCGCGCTACTGTGCGCCCTCTTTATGCTACCCATGGTACTATATTCAGCACTTTGTTGCACACTTGCCTGTCATTTGTGCAGAGTGCAATCTATCACATATTCAGAGGGTATAGCACTGGCGCTGTGCCTCTGAATATAGCAGCCTATAGAACTAGCGCAGGCGCAAATGGTGATGCAGCACACACATTTCGCCTGTGCGCACTTTTGAATATCTGGTCCCAGGTATTTTTCAGGAATTTTTACTATCACAAGTAAAATCTTTGTTTTGTATCCTCTGACTCCACATCTTGATCGGTGTTGTAGGTTCCTTACTTTTTTGTTTGTTTGCCTTTAAATGTGCACTTTTATGCTGCCCCCGACTGCGACCAAGATTCCAGCCCAAGGTGACTTAGAATACAGAGACTATGAAGACATAAAACAGAAGTTTCTCCCCTTCTGATCTTAGCAATGGCACTGAACAGAGCAAGACTGTTAGCTTTCATGTTGCCCTATCTGTACTGTTCTACACATATATATATATATATATATATATATATATATATATATATATGATGTATATATATATAGATGTATATACCTCCCTGTGCCTTGTCGGCTTTCCAAATAGTAATTCCTAATCATCCCCGCACTGCCTTATCTGTAAAGCAGAAAACTGTGTGCCACTCTGTTATCAGCCAAGGGCGACTGCAGCTAAGTGTGATTTCATTATGCAGTGCACTGCCACTGTAACAGCAGGAAGAATCTTCGGTGCTGAGGTGGCAGACTAATTCATACTCATCAGGTGACAACACATGGCATGCTACTTCATGAATAAAGTCGAATGAGACTCAAGTTAATATCGGACTTGTGTCAGCCAGTTATGAATGTGCTGCTTTTGTGAAGTTCCTTATGTTTTTATTTATGTATGACTTGTTTACACATCATAGATTCATGGAGGGCTTCTGATCAAATGTGGCACTCCTCTCCCCTGTGCAGGAGACACTCTTATTGTGCAAACTGTGTCTCCTGTGCAGGTGCCACAGACTCCAGCTTGTTCAGGGGAGGTGTTTTTAACATTTTTAACATATTAATGGTTGACCTCCATCAATTATCTATTAATACTACCGCAGATACCACTCTTACGGTTGCAAAAGTGAGCTCAGTTACATTCATAGAGCATGCCCTAAGAATGCATGAGAGACCACTCTTACAATTGTAAGAGTGGTTTTCGCAGAAGTTTTAATATACAGGATAGCCCAAATGAGATGCAACATCTAATTCTCAGTGGGGTTCAATGTCTACCCAATTCCTGTGGAGACAGAAGCACATGGAGTTTACATGACTTGCTTAAGGTCACACAGTGAACAAGTGGTTGCCATGGATTTTGAACCCGCATCTTCTGATGTATTTATTTGCTGCTGGATTACCCCGGAAAGTAGACTAGGTTTTGTGACCTGTTTATGGCGATTCTCAGTACTGTGCTCTGAGCATGAGAGCACACTGTCTTGGGCTCAGAAGCATTCATTGTAAATAATGCAGCCATTTAGTACAGCAGCCTGTTTAGCCTTTGAAGCTTCTGAACCTCAACTCTGAAAAATCCGTCTGTCAGAGGGCAAAGCAATGTCTCACTAGTTACATGGTTACTCAGACACTGCATTGATAAGCCTCCAGATTCTGCTCATGTGCAAGGTTTGGCAGCCAGAAAGAGTCAAAATTTAGGACCAATAATAGCACAGTACAGCATAGAACAAAACATTAAGCAATAACGGCCTGATCGACAGTTGGGTTGTTATAAATATAATTTGCACACTGACGGCCCATGCAGTTAAGGTCCCCATACCACTTTGTAGTGTACGGGATTCTCAGTCCCCAGCTGTCCCAGCAGCAAGCATTGAGCTTTGTGCAGGGCCACAGGGGGTGGTCCAGGAAGCAGAGCTGGGCCAGGTATTAGGATCTCAATAGGCCGCCCAGTCAACCACCTCAGACTGCCACATTTCTGTTTCAAAGATGTCACATTTTGTTAAAAACATAAAACACATGCTGTCGTGCCTACCACCGCTCCATGCTTTTTCATAGGGCAGGGGCCATCTGCTGGGGGCCACTCTTGCCCCAGACATTCCCAAGTGATGTGGCAGAGAGAGAGATGGAGAACTTACAGGACAGGTCTCGCTGGCATAGCCTCCAAGCCCTATAAAAAGCCTCCACAGTGTGTATCCCATGCTGTGAATCACCACAAAGGGTGGCCCCACTCATCTGGTGGTCAGGGCAGTGTGGATCCGGCCTAATGCATGACAGTATGTGTTACTGCTGGATGTAGCCACAACTCATGTTCTGTAGCAGGAGGGGCAGCCCGATGCCTTAAAAAACATGAGGAGGGGCTAAATACTGCAATGCCCACACCCTGGAGTGCCATACTGCAATTATAAAATGACTCCATTTTTAAAAGTTTAGTAAAGGAGGGAAAGTATCCTTCTATTATAGTAAGGAGAAAACTGAATAAAATGCAGTACAGTGCAAGATTTCCAGTCTGTGTGGCATGCTGCGATTTATATATAGGGTCTAATCCTCATGGGCCAATTTGACTGAATTACAAAAACGAACCATTTTATAATAAAACAGCTATGTATTAGCCACAACAGAACAGTGACTGTTTACAGAAAATATGATGCCGTCATACACTCAACAACATCGCAAAAGTCTTGGGCAATCATACTGCAAGGACTTATTTTAGGCCTTCACCCTTTTATGTTTTGCAGTGTTTTATTGTGTATTTATTCATCGATTCTTGCATGCTCTGTAAAGCACTCTAAGAGTTTAGAAGAGCATGCAACAAAAATAACTGTTATAAAATGGACAGTAAAAATCCTGAAAGCTGATTGGTCTAGAGGTAGTTCCAGCCATGACATTATCCCAGTATGCACTGGGTGTGGGAACACATACGCCACATAAGCCACAGCTCACAAACTGATTGAAGAGGGGGCAGCATTCTGGGCCCTGACCACTGATTTTGACTACTCCTACTGATATCCACCTCGACGTCTGTAGTAATATGAATTCTGTACTCTGAATAAAGCATCATTTTAAATGCATAACATTAAGCACTGCTGTATTTTTTGCTCTTATTATGCAGTTGCCAAGGTGACTGGGTAGAAAATATGGGCATGACTACAATTAGGAGGAGGTGGCTGCAAACAGATACCAAAGGGTTCTGCCTTACAAATGTTATTTTCCTAGCTACATCACTGCAGTACAACATCATAGCTGGAAACTAATCTAAACAAAACCTGCATAAAAGCCTTTATTTTAAAGAATCTATTTTATAATTGTAATAAAGCACTCAGAGGTGTGTGTTATAATGGTTAGCATCACTATTCGGGTGGTTGAAGGCTCTCAGCTGCATCTTGTGGCTCACATCACAACACAACCTAGGCAATATGTTATCCCAGCATAATACACACTCTGTTATGCCATATTACTTAAACCTAACCTGTCTGTGCTTTTAGACTTTCTCATTTTCATTTTGCGATGTAGTGATGCAGTTATTGAATGTGAAGAAGCAATGGGAAATTTCTCACATGCTAGCATGCACTGCAGTCTCCTGACTGGTGGAATGGAGCTCTGTGTAGTACAATGCGTTAAAGACTAGGCCTTGCAAAGCCAGCCTGGTGGCATAGAGGGCCCAGTCACTGTAATGTGCCTTAACTCTCACACACTGGTGACCCGAGTTTGGGAATGTGCACAAGTCACCAGAGGTTGGCCGGGGGAAAGGCTGGGAGAAGACTGAGTGGCTCTCAGGCAGCTCTTCTCTCCCAGATTGGGGAGGTAAGCCTTAGCGGCTCTTGACTGCCACTGGGTGGAGGTCTGGTGGTAGCACCATTGCTCAGGGAGGCTGGCATTGGTAGGTTGAGTGGGGTTGGTGGTTCAGGAGCACATGCGTGCTCATGCCTCCATGTGCATGCGCTAACCATGTGGCCGTAGCCCCGGGGCTTCAGGGGAGAAGACAGAAAATTGACTGGCGCAGGTTACATGAAGCCCTGACCACCTGCCTTCATCTGGATGAAAGTCACCATGGGGGGAGGGACAGCCCTTCCCTTCCCAGCCCTCCCACGGAGGCAATCCTTGGGGCATCTTGGGCTTGGTGGTTCAGGGGAGGGGAGCACCGGGCAGGAGGAGGTAGGGACAAGTCTGAGAACCTGCCTGCACTGACCATCCTGGAGAAAAAGCTTTATGAAACAAAAAAAAAAAAAGACTACCCCTTGCAGATATAGGTATCAGCACAGTTATAGTCAGCAAAACTAAAGCCATCTTGTTTTGGATCAAACAGAATAGCCAAAGAAGTGCCACAGCAGGAATTATCGCTGGTATTGAAGTTCAACACTGCAACTTGATTAAATATTGAACTACTCACTTAAAGATCCTAAGCTCAATTTTCAAAGCCCCAGGAATTACACACGGCAAGCATCAAACAGGAATGATGCAAGGGGTACCTTGTGCCACGCCATACATCATTCTCGATTTTCAGATGCCACCTGCACCAGAAGGGGGTCAGGCTGCACCAGTCACACTTGCACCATACCTGCAGCAGTTGCACGGCTGCACCAAGGCAAACAGGGCCATGCACCACAGCAGTGCTGCAGTATCCCTTACTTTCAGAAATTCATAGGCCCCTCATGGCCACAGGGCTTGCAAGGACTTGGACCAGTCATAGCTCGGCTAATGGCCCTGAGCACCACCACAGTTGGTACAGGTGGGATGGCCAGAGGGAGCCTGCAGCACTGGTCAGCCACCTGCCACATCCTGGGGCAACCACGGGACTGCCTGGGTAACCCAGGACTGGTACTATACCCCCAAGGGGCATCTCCACTGTTAGGAACAGCCACAGCCCAACAACTGCAACAGCCACATCACGTCACTGGTCCAAGTAGGTTGGGCATGTACTGATGCAGATGTCACTGACTGCACTGCCCACCCCCCACTGCACATATTGGAATGGCCAGCTGCAACACAGAATCATCATGGCAATGTGACTGTCTGTAATGCAGAGCCCAGTGTACCACCCAACACAGCAGGTGTGGCAGTGGGGCATACCTTGACTGTCCTCATGCTGACATAGTCTGCAGCACTGGGCAATATCCCAGCAACTCCCGACAGGTGACTCATGTCTCACACCGAATTTCACTGGCCACTTCAAATCATAGTAGCATTCACCATATGGTTGCTATAGTGGCGCCTTCCATGCACTGGATGGAAGGGTACCTGGCACACAGCGGGGTGGCTGTCCGAGAATATGTATGGTCTGTTCACAGTGTCAGGCTGCATAACTCTTCTGGTGTAAGCAATGTGCCAGGGACTCATAAAAGGGTTCTACCACGTACACCTGTGAGACCTCCGTGGCCGCAGGTATGTGCCACTGATATCCTGCTACCTTCTACTCCGTGTCTGGCAGCTATGGGCCTCCAAAGTGTACCATACATTACTACCAGCTCTCACCACCACAGTCTGTTCTGTACTCCAGTTTACTCTATCAAGGGGCTTCTGGTAGGTTGCTCATACTGTGCTGTAGGCACTACTGTCACGAGTTGTATAGCACATTCCCAAGTACATCCACTTCCACAGATGACGTAGCACTGCTGCTCGCAGTGGTGCCATGGATGGCTATGGCTACCATACCTGTGGAATGCCCCTTTCCATGTCCCAACTTTGAATGTACTCCCTGTGCATGGGCATTGCAATGCTGCCTGACTGCTTCTGCTGCCACCTGAGATCTCTTTGACCACGTTTCCTGTGCACAGACCATGGGCATTACTCTGTTGCCAGCTTTTACACCCTGAGTAGCTGTGTATGTGCAAGCAGCTGCGCCCGTGTGCACCGTCAACAGTGCTGCACAGTTGCCTCCTGGGCCTGCTGTTCAAAGGACAGGGGCAGGTGGAGTCCTTCATCAATTTCTGTCCATGCACCATTGCTTTGATGCATGAGTGTGGTATCAGCATCCTCAGGGAGTTTAATGCAGGGACCCCTCCTGTACCAAAATCTAGTTCGGGGTCCCTGGCACACCAGGCTTTGGTATAAGCTGCCATTTGGCGCAGCTTGCATCAATCTAAGGAGCCTTTGAAAAATCAACCCCCATGTAGCATGCCTAATAGGCAAGACAGGCACAAAGTTTGCTTTCTTGATATGTATTACACCATGCCTGACTGAACAATTTCTACAGCATTTCCCCAGATAAAGTAAAAAGGATGGGGGATTTTGTTGAGCAACACAAGCATGATATGCAGTGACCCTTCCTAGGTTCTTTCATTTTTCTCCCCATTTCTTTCTCCCAAGTCCTTAGACTTTGATTTTTCTCTCTGACTCTACTTTCTTTTATAGGCAGTATTTTCCTCTCTGTTGCCCCACAAAGGCTGCAACTGTAATACTGAGGGCCACAGAGCTGCTTGACACACAAGGCATGAATCTTAGGGGTGTTACAAAAGTATGGGGACAGCCCTATGCATAAATGCTTCAGAGAACCTGAGATAGTAGTCTATAATGCACTGATTCTGCCCACTTTGGTAACAGTGATGTCACTTAAGTTGGGGGAGGAGGGGCACTGCTCACACAGTTATTTGTTGCGTAAAGTGCAAAGTCTATAAAACAATTTATTTGTAATTTATTGACCACAAAAGGCACATTGAGCTATGACAACTCATTTCCTACTATGTTGTGCAGTAGGGAGGGTGGTTTTGATTACATGGACCTGTTTGGGGAATGTTGGCCAGGACACCAGGGAAATCCCCTACACTTATGCCAAGTGACCTGGGACATTTAACTTCCAGCAGGACAGCCACCAGAGAGGGGCAGAAGGATCTCAGTTTAACATATAAGGATAGCACCTCGAACACTGCAGTGCCTCCTTGTGTTGCATTACAGTATCAGTACTGGGTAGCAGCCAAAGGGGTTGGGGTCTTGTTTATTAGTCCAAGTTTCTTGTACAGAACAAGAACCCACTACCTTCTGATCTTCAGATCCCAGAGGTGAATATGCAAACTATTAAGTGACCAACACTGCTTGCAAGGCCAGCAGAATCCATACAAACTAATTCTAGAACTTCATCCAAAATACATTTGCAAAGCTGAACTGGTTACTTCTCTGTCAGAAGAGGAATGCATCTGCCGGACCATCAGCGCAATGGTAGAACTACTGCTTCCATCGCTGGTGATCCAGGTTCGAGAACAAGCCTGGGCCATCAAGGACTGGGCAGGGGAGGAGCATTGCCTATTCCCAGTGAATGCTCTCCTCCTCCTCTGGGAGGGAGGGTTGTCTGTTTTGTGGTGCTATTGCCAGCTGTAGGTATATAGGTGGAGGAGTAGCTGCCGAGACACTGGGGAGGGGATGCTAAAATGTATTCGGTGGAGCATGCATTAGGATGCTTCTGCCAGGACCTTGGTCCCCATGTCAGTATCCCCTTCGGCTGGGAAATTGCAGCCTGGGGAAACTAAGGAGTAAATCCCCTTTGCCCGAGCTCCATGATGGCTGGTAAATCCAGCCCAATAGTGGTATATATGCAATGCTGAGCAAAGGAGCAAAAAAAACTATTAAAAAAGACAGAAAAATGCATCCAACAACAATGATGTATAAGGTAACAGCTCATACTATCTCAGAAACAAATTTCAGCAACTAACCTCGGCGCATGAATATAAGACCAGAGGTAATGCAGATTCCAAAAGCTAATAAAAATACTGGCAAAGCTTCCTGTATTGTAGAGGAGGCCAGATCTAGATACTTTCTCCTTTTCATCAGCCACATGCTACATGTAAACACTGAGCAAAATCCCATCAATGTACAGCAACAGGAATAATTTGTTATACATGCTAGAGCTATGAACTACTGCACAGTATATATTTACTGGCCAATGGGCTTGTTTTGCTAATAGCCTTACACTGTGTAAATGTGCTGTATTTATACCCCACTCTTGGGAGGAACCAGCTGTAAAGCTGCCAGCTTAACTGGGATGTCTTTTTGCAAAATCCTTTTAGTACATACACATATAGAAAATATTCAACAGGATGATTTAATACAGTTAATTTATTCTCAGACATTAGGAAGGGCCTGAACCATACCTGGTGAAAAGAGCGTTTCAAATATAGCGCCATAAAAACCACGCTTCAAAGAGCGCGTCTGCCTTGATAATGACATGGGTAGGATTGCGCATGTTAATTACTGCAACCCCTGTAGCTGTCAAGGCAGGGGAGGAAGGAGTTCCAATCCCCATGTTCTACCACCTATGTAGTTGAATATATTAATATCGTGGGGTGCTGGGGGCAAAGCCTCCGCATTGGAGGGTGCATGAGGTGAAGCTCCCCCAAAAAAAAAAATTTATATTTTGTGTTTTCGGCATGGTAGCAGTCATTGGCTACCACTGGCAGTTTGTTCCGGTGGTGTTTTGGGATGGAGTTGTTCTTTACAGCACCGTTTTTGTGGCACGCTTGTTGACGGCGCTGTTACTGATTTTTGTTGTCTTGACCTAGTGCCAGGGATGAACCACATACTTCATGAGCAATATTGCAAATTTTCATTTATATCACTAGACACATGATTACCACAATATTTGGAAACACACACACTTAAAATTGTCTAGCTTTAATTCAGATTTTTCAGTTTTCCGAGTTCAACTGTTTTAAGTATAGTAGGGCTCTTTTGTGACATAATTAATAAATGCTATTTGTCATTCGTCAATAACCAACTACATGTACAATTTACTGCTTTATGACAAATAACATATGTGTAAAACACCAAAATGCTTGCATGATATACATGTTTTATACAACACAATAGCTATAAATCTGTGCATATTAAATGTATCTTTGCTGATGAAATATCCAACCTCCAGGATAACATGCTACCTTTACGACTGAGTAGGGCACAGTCCATACCTTGGAGGTTGGGTACATCACAGTGAAATACTGAACCAATCAGACAGCAGCTTTCACAATGCTGATGACATCACAATAACCCTGTGCAGCACTTGAGACAGCAATTGTAATAAAAAAGTTACATATTCACATAAACAGCAGATTTATAACTAGCAAACTGATGCAGCAATCAAATGAGTACTGGTCTGACTAAAAATATGCAGTCTATCATCACTTGAGAGTGGGCAGGATTTCTATAATTTGTGTCTTCCTCCTATGAGATACAGCCTTGCCCAACCACTTGCCAATATATTGCATATTTTAAATCAAGATGGCATATCCCATATACCAACAATTACTGTGCAGTATTTTTATGATATTCAGGATGAAAGACACTCTACAAAACATACATATAAATTTAAGAAAGAAAGTTCCAAGCAGACCACTAAGGCAGTAGGTAAGGCTAGAGGGACATTGGGGTGTATTAGTAGGGGTATCACAAGTCAGAAGAGGGAGGTAATAATCCCTCTTTACAAGACACTTGTTAGGCCCCATCTGGAGTACTGCGTGCAGTACCGGAGGCCACACCTTCACAAGGACATTAACCAAATTGAGGCAGTCCAGAGAAGGGCAACCAAAATGGTGCAGGGACTGCATCAGAAAACATATGAGGACAGATTAACTGAGCTCAATATGTTTACCCTAGAGCAAAGGAGGGAGAGAGGTGATATGATTGAAACATTCAAACACCTTAAGGGCATTAACAAGGTGAAAGAGTCTATCATGTTTCAATATAAGAAAAATAGCAGGACAAGAGGACACAGCATGAGATTAGAGGAATGCTGATTAAGGGGTAATGTGAGGAAGTTCTTTTTCACAGAAAGGGTGGTGGATGTATGGAACGGCCTACCTCAGGAAATGGTGAATATGAATACAGTGCAGGGCTTCAAACAGGCATGGGATAGGCATAAGGGAGCAATAAGATGAGTATAAATAGATAGGCCATTGACAGAGCAAAGGCCAATGGCACATTCATAAGGTAGAAAAAGAAATGGGCAGACTGGATGGGCCTTGAGGTCCTTATCTACCGTCAACTTCTATATTTCTATGTAAAGTTCATTGGCCCATCTAATTCCTTTCCCCCATCAGTTCAGTGGTAACACCCTGTCACCCCTTTTTTTTCAAAGTTCTGACTGTATCTAGTTTAAGTCTGCTGCTCCATATAAACTGGGACTACCCAAGTATTAACCCCCTAGCTCACTCCCTTTCTCATTTTTTTGCTACATCTCTCCTCCCTCTGCCGACCCGCCCCCACACTCCATCACTCCTACTCCCACCCTCAATATTGTTCCTCATTGCTGTACCCTTGACAAAGCCACCTTGGCTGCTTATCTCTCTACTCTATGTACCTAGGTAACCCAGGAACTCTCTTTGGCCCCAAGTTGCTTACTGAACTTACCGAATCGATGTACCACACTCATGGAGTGTTGTTATATTTTCGCCCTTAGCACTTCTGAAATTGAAACTGTGTAACCTTTCATGTAATTAATGTCTTGTCTGCCTGTGTTTACCTGTAACCAATGTGTTTACCTGTAACCAATGTATTGACATGTACTTCTTGACTTGAAATGAATAAAAAAGTCCGAAGGTCAAAACAGTGAAAACTGATACCACTTGTTCTGGAAGTCAAAGGTGAGCTTATAAGCTATTCTGCTAAGAAAAAGAAACTGAGAGAAGCCTGCTACCTCAAACTTTAGCAGACTCAACGAACATTGCAGTCCTTCCTCCAGCAAGGGAATACTTATATAGCCCCTCAAACAGCTAAAGTGAAGCAAGAATTACAAAAGATCATGGACACCAAGGTAGAACTGGCACTTTCCTATTTAAAGCACTCTTACTATGAGGGCGGACATGCAGTGCTTGAAACTTAGCCCACAGACTTCGGGCATGCAAGACCCAGGCATGAATCCTGCAACATTATGACCACAGTTATGTGACCTTCTCTAAGCCATCTAGTGAAATCAGAGAGATCGTGACTACTTGTAAATCCCTGTATGCAGCAGAAAGTAACACCACACAGGAGCAAATGCAGGCTTTTTTTTGCAAGCACTTCCCCTTCCAGCATAAGATCCAGATGTGGCCCAGAACCTACTGGCCCCCATTACAGACTAAAACTCAGAAGTGCCCAGGCCCAGAGGGTACCCTGCCCTCCTCATGGCAGTACGCTGCGATCTCTGTGATCCCAAAACCAGATAAGGATCCCAGATATGCAACTACATGCAGTCTGATATCTATTTTAAATTATGACTACAAAGTCTTCACATTAGTCTGGGCAAACTGGCTGACAAAGCTCTTGCCAACCCTGACTGATAAAGACCAGGTCAGCTTTGTTTATTGCTGACAGGTGCATGACGGTGTCCACCACACCCTGCTTCTCTTAGACTGTGCCGAGGCCTGGCTACTACCAGTAGCATTGCTCAGGTTAGATGTGGAGAAGATATTCAACAGGGTGGCCTGACCATTCTTATGGGCCACCCTGTCAAAATTTGGTTTCCCAGAGGAGGTACTTAGGATGCTACAGGGAATATATGCTTCACCACAAGCATACCTTATAGTGAATGGCTTGCTTACCCCCCATTTCCCCTTACAAGAGGCACAAGGCAAGGCTACCCTCCTGTTACCACTGCTTTTTTTCTATATCTAGAACTGCCACCGTCTGAGCTAACCCACAGATTACGGGGATTCCCATCAGTGAGAAAGATTATAAACTTTCTTTATTTGCAGATGATGTCTTGCTTACTCAGACTTCCCTGAGGAATACTATCTGGCAGTCTGGAACACCCGATCACAGACTGGCGATATGGCAGAGTACCAAATGAATACCCAAGATACCGAGGTTCCTCACTGAAACTATCTCTTCCCCCGCATTAAAATGGGCATTACCCTTTAAATGGCATAAGGGAGCTCTTGGTTATCTGGGGGTTAAACTAACTAGGAAACTTGAACATCTGGAGCTTCTCAACTATGAGCTGCTAATCCAGCAGATCACAGATGATCTCTTCATGGGTACTGACTGGCTCCTCAGTTTGAGGAGAACTCTCAGCAACAGGGGGAAGGAGGGGGGAGCACAGAGGAACTTCCCTGTACAATCCAGAGCCGGGGCATCCAGGGGTACTGTGCCCATTGCTGGGGCCCTACAGTAAAATTGAGGGAGCTGGTGATTCTTCCTGGAAGCGAAAAGATCTATTTCTGGGTACCCCACCTCCTGAAAACAGTGTCCAGTACCTGTTTGTTCAGGGACAACTTGTGGTGGTTCTGACTGATTCTGCTGAGAGAGTCTGTCAGGGCATTGTTCTTCCCTGGAAGATGGATTGCAGATAGGCTGATCTGACTGAGTAGGCCAGGCTCCAGTTTTCCTAGCCTCTGTGCACAGCTTGGTGGACCTGGTTCCACCCTGCTTGTTGATGTAGTACATCATGGTGGTATTGTCTGTCGTGACTTGTACAGATTTTCCTTGGATCTTTGGGGCAAAGGACTGTAAAGCAAGAAAAACTGCTCTCAGTTCCAGCAGGTTGCTGTGCAAGCTTGACTCCTGGACAGTCCTGGTACCACTTATCGTAAGGTCATCCAGATTTGCTCCCCACCTCCAGAGGGAGGCGTCTGTTGTGAGAATGATGGTGGGAGCCTGCCGCTGGAAAGGCAATCCTGCCCTGAGATTGTCTCTTTACTTCCACCACTGGAGAGCCTGAAGGAAGGACTTTGTCATTGGAACCAGTTTGGAGAGGGAGTCCTTTCTCTGGGACCAAAGGGATCTCAGATGGAACTGCAGGTCCCTCATTTGGAATCTGGCACCTGGGACCACCGCCATGGTGGCAGCCATGTGGCCTAAGAGCTGTAAGAAATGTTTTGCTGGTCTGGGTTGCCCTGGGACACATAAACTTGCCAGGGCCAGTATACCGTCTACCCTGTCCTGTGGCAGAAATGCCTTCCACTGCAAAGTGTTTAACTCTGCTTCTATAAACACCAGGACCTGTATGGGCTCTGTCTGAGGTTTTTGGGGACTTATAAGAAAACCCAAAGATTCCAGGGTGCACTGTGTCAAGCTAAGTGAGTTCTTGACCTACTGGAAGGACTTTCCAGTGACTAGTCAGTGATCCAGGTAGGGGAACACTGTGATCCCTAGTCTCCTAAGTTGTGCCACCACCACCACCACTGCCAGGCACTTTGTGAATACCCTGAGGGCTGAGGAGAGACTGAAGGGGAGGGCTGAGAACTGATATTGACCTGAGGGTAACCTAAACCTCAGGTACTTTCTGTGGCTGGGCCTGATTGGGATGTGGAAATATGCATCCTTCAGGCCCAGAGAAGCCAACCAGTTTACTTGCTGAAGGGAAGGGATGACTATGGCCAAAGTGACCATCTTGAATTTAGGCTTTGTCAGATGCCTGTTTAGGAGCCTGAGATCCAGAATAGGTCACCGTTCCCCGTTTTTCTTCTGGGTGAGAAAGTATCTTGAGTAGAAACCCTTTTCCCACTGTGGTATGGGAACCTTCTCCACTGCATTCACCTGCAGGAGCTTTCTGACCTCCACTTCTGGAGGGTTTTCTCTGCTATGATTGAAGGTTTGAACCTTCTGTGCCCCTGCAACCTGGGGAAGGATTTGAAGTTCAGTGAGAGACCCTGGCTCACTACTGCCAGGACCCACTTTTCTGTGGTGATGGTTTCCCATTCCTGGAAGAAGTAAGCCAACCTGCCTCCCACTGGGGGTAGAGTGGCAACCCGGACAAACACATCAGGGGTTTTGCTTGGGCTGGCCCTGGCAGCTGATGCCGGGTCAGGCTGTCTGGAGGGCCTCCTGACCCTGAAATAAACTCTGGGCTGTTGGTAGTCAGTGGCTGCCTAGGCCTGGAAAAAGGGCATGGGATAGAGACCCCTACCCTTACCCCACCCCTTCCCTGTGCTCTGTAGGAAGTGGAGGGTTTGTCACTAGAAGCGTTACTTCTAAAAGTGGTCTTGTATTCCTCCACCTTCTTCATACAAGCCTCCATCTTGTCACCAAAAAGCGAACTGTTCTCATAGGGTAAATCCATGACCTTGGCCTAGGTGTCCTGAGAAAGATTAGTGGTTCTGAGCCATGCAAACCTCCTCATGGAGATGGCTAAAGCCATGAACCTAGAAGCACTATCATTGGCGTCAACTGCCATGTGGAACTGATACTTGGTTGCATCTAAGGCTGTCCTGGCTGTCTCTGCCAGATCAATGGCCACCTCACCTCTGACCTTGTCACTCGTGGCCAAGATGGATGACCAGAGGGCCTTTTGGTACTGAGCTGTGTAGGCCATATAGGTAGCCTGTCTGAGAAGGAGAGAGGCTGCCAGGTACTCTTTTTTTTCCCATGCTGTCAAGCTTCCTGGAATCCTTGTCAGGGGGATGTAGGGATAGGGGGACCCTAGCCTTGTCACAAGCTGCAGCCTGGACCAGCCCCTCATGGTCCGGGTTGGTAAAGAGATAGTCAGCACTGGCCCTGTCCAGTTGGTACTTTTTGTCCATTTTTCTGTCCACCCGTTATACAGCTGGTGTTCTGCAGGATCTTGAGTAAAGCCTTCTTGAAGGACTTATGGACTGGCAGGAGTAACCTCTTGGTTGGCATCAGCCCCATCATGTTGAGGAACTCTGCCTCATCCTCAAAGGACAACTAGAGTGTCAAAATAGGTCTAAAACAGATGGGCAGACTAAATGGACCTAGCAGTCTCCTTCTGCCGTCAACTTCCATGTTTCTATGCTCCACCGCTTCTTGTGTAGAGACGTCGAGGGTATCCACCATCTGTTTAACAAATGCATAGTGGGACGAATAGACTCTTGGCTGCGAGTAGGGGAATCGAAGTCCTGCTCTGGAGAGACTTTCAGTTCAATAGGTTCCCTTTCTTCCTCCTCTTCATAAAAATATTCTGCCTCAGTAGGAGGATCTGAATCCTGGGTTGGAACCTGGGGAGGAACTGTGGACCCCAGAAGGGAACTGCAGGTCTGGAAAGCCTGGAGGACTTGCAAGGCTTTAGCTATGTTATCAGCAGAAAGCATAGCAGTCTTGTCAGCTGAGAGCTCCTTTGCTTTTTTAGTGGGAGATGCAGTGACATGCTTTTCCTTATAGTTTTCTTTGCAGAAACTGGGCCAGTGCCCTGCTCTGTCGATCTTTTTGGCTTGAAGGAGTAACCCTTTATTGGAGGTTCAGCCTTAGGCCCCTTAGATTTAGAGTGGGAGGAGGAGAAGTCCTCATCAGAAGGTTTTGGTGATGAAGAGGTGGGGGAAGCCACCTCCTCCAGCTTTTGGGCCCTCTTTTTAACTGTTTTAGGGCAAAATTTAGAGCACAAATCAGTTTGCAAAATTGTGCCGGCTGGCCTTAGCCAAAATCTGGAAACACTTAGTACAGTTTTTGAAACCATTCAGTCCAGTTTTCTTTTTAGGCCTCACTGACATGTCCAAATGTCAGGAGGAAGAGAAAAACACGGTCCCAGAAGGAGAAAAGGGAATTCATAGTTGGTTCCTCTTATAAAAACGGAACCACAAATTTACCACAAACAGGGAAGAAAATATGAATTATTGCGGCCCAGTTCCCAGAAAAAGAAACTGGAACATGTAACCCCCCTGTTACCCAGGGTTACTAGAATCCAAGTAAGACCTAGTGGTAGGCAGGGAAGACAGCTTGTGAAACTCCAGTTAAATGGATTTCACACTGTCTCACTCTGTTCTCAGTCTCAGCTGAGACTGAGGGATGACATCACCATAGAACTATTGCGGCTGCATGAGCCATATTGGAATCTGCAGTTGGGAGTTAGGTTAGAATGTTGGGAGTTTTTGAACAGTGAGCTGCAGCAGTTGTGTGTGAGCAGTCTTGAAGAGAGGAGCACAGCAGTCTGTGCACAGGCTCTTGGAGCCTAAAGCTCTGATATAGAGCTACTTTAAGGTAAAGGTGTGTGTTTCCGGCAAAAGATGAACACAGTAAGCTGTTCAGTGAAGTGGTGGGGCCGCTGTTACTGGTCTGTGCCCCATCCCTGAGGGATGGGGGGTAAAAGGTTTGCCTGTCATTCCAGGGCAACCTCCTGTTCCAGCTAGGGAAGAAGCTGCCTTATTTTTCTAAGTTGTGCTGCAGCACCAGAAGCTGTCAATAATCGCCTGTGGGGCACCTGCAACCAAAGGGTGAGTTCTGCTCTTACATGGGGCCTATGTTTCACCTGAACTGTTGTAAAGTGGGGATTGGACTGCTTAATCAGTGGGAGGCCTAGAGTAATAGGCTAAGCCAAAGTAAAAGTATGTTAAAGTCCACCACAAGGGGAAAGCCAAGACATGTAGAGGAAATGTGCTATGCATTTATCCTTTAATCTACACTGCCAAGCTTTTTAGAAAGAGATGTTTAAGTATGTTCGAGTCTAGTATAAGGAGAAAGTCAAGACGTGTAGAGGAAATGTGCTATGCATTTACCCTTTAATCTACATTGCCAAGCTTTTATTAAAAGAGTTGTTTAATGTCCAGAGAAATGGCTGGGTATGGATTGTGGAAGCTAGAGGTGGGAGACCCCCCATCTTTAGTAACCAGGTTCACCTCTACGGATTTGCTCTGTGGCCTTTTTACTTTACCTCAGGCACTTGGCCAGTGCTGAGGGAAGTACCCAGACGTGGGATTGAAAGGAAATTTCCCTTAAGGAGTCGAAGGCTCTAAGGTGGTTTAGGGAGCCACCGGAGAATGTGTCCATGTCACATGGACAGGGTTCGAGTGGCCGGTAGGGGAGCCGAGCCAGGGAAAACCCAAATAGTGTACAAGTCAGGCTGTGTACCCAAAGAAGCATGCAAGTCTGGGCTGTGTGCCTGGTGGGTCCAGACCCTGAGGGCTGAAGTGTTGAGAAAATGTTCTGTTTCTCTTATCTGCATTACCAGGAATGTAGCCCCATGGGGGTCTGTCTATGCTTTGTTTGTTCAGTTTGGATGTGAATAAAAGCCACACTTTAGAATCCCATTCCTGGTATTGGACATTACAGTTATTGCTTCCTGTGTTCGGATCTACTTGGATGCCCCTGTGCAGAGTAGCCAAACCTAGGCCCCTTGTGCCGAGTAACCTAGTCCTCCCCGAACCCAGTCCCCACCTGGTACTGCTGTCAGCTTCAACAGCATACCACCTGTCGTTTGCAACAAGTACAGGGGTGAGGGGCTTACAAAATGGAGGCACTGCTTTGGATTTTTAATTATGGAGGAAAGGCGCTCGGGCAAGGGGCTAGCGTTTTGGTTATCTGGCAGTGGGTAGCCCAAAAGCTGAAGCAAGTTTAACTAGTGTGTCGCTGTGTGCTGTGGTTCATATGTTGCTGTTAAAATGCCAACTGTTTACCAAGGAGCAGTAAAGCTGAAAAATTATGCCCTTGTCCTGCACCAAATATTTACAACATTTTTGCCAGCTTTTAAAAAAAACTGTATGTGATAAAGAAAAGAGTGGAAGACTAGGGATAGCAACAGGAAAATTGTGCCCTGGATGTTGGAAATCCTTTCTAAAGAACTGTTGTGATAAAGAAAAGTGTGGAAAACTAGGGGTAGCAACAGGAAAATTGTGCCCTCGACGTTGGAAATGCTTTCTAAAAGAACTGTTGTGATAAAGAAAAGTGTGGAAGACCAGGGGTAGCAACAGGAAAATCGTGCCCTAGATGTTGGAAATGCTTAGTAAACTGAGAGACTTGCTGTGTTAATGGCCATGATAAATGGTTGAAATGGGCTCCCGCTGTGGAGTCAGTTAAGAAAAAAAAAAGTGGTTTCTGCAGTTTAAATTTGCCTGCTCGACGATCACCGTGAGGAGAAGAGCACTAGCGAGGGAAAGAGGCTCATTTGCATGGCGTCATGTGATTGGTGAGACTGCAATCAGTCCCGCCCCCCCAGCCAGCTCTACAGTGACTGTCCAGCATTCGAGAGGGAGTGTGAGTGGAGTGCTTGTACTGGCTTAGTGGAGGAGCGTCGCGGTGATTAAAAAGCGCTGTAAAAGTATTAAAAATAGACTTTTCTGTTTAAAATCGGGCTCAACCCGCATCTCAATCGACTGGATTGTGAGTGTGGTGATCAGAGAGACGATCGGCAGGACTGCCTACCCGCTTCCTTTCTGAGGCCTCCAAGACTGGCTGCAGGCCGTTTTTCATTGCAGCAAGCAGCTACTAATAACAGTGAGTACCAGCAGTAATAATTGCTCAAAACAGTGATTTTCTGCCAAAAGCCAGCTGAATGTGCGTGCAGCAGTGTAGTCGCTTTGCAAATAAAGACTGTGTCAAGTTTTACCAGCTAAAGCAAGTCTGTTAAGCCATTGACTGTGAGCATAGTTATGGGTTCAGTGTCAGTTTAAAGTTTCAAAGCCAGTAGAGAGACTGTGAGTTGTAGCAAAATATGCAGCACTA
Organism: Neoceratodus forsteri; assembly: GCA_016271365.2. Classification (NCBI taxonomy): domain Eukaryota; kingdom Metazoa; phylum Chordata; order Ceratodontiformes; family Ceratodontidae; genus Neoceratodus; species Neoceratodus forsteri. The sequence goes on from CM028130.1 coordinate 871,824,826, forward strand.
GTTACAGGCAATCCTGTGCTTGAAATCCTAAGGCTTTAAGGGACTGTGAGCTAAAGAAATGTTTTCAGCAAGTGAAAAGTCCATGGCAAATCATATAAATGTGCTAGAAAAAGAGCAGTGCAAGTTTGTGCAGTTTTGAGCAAAGTTATCAGTACTGGGTCAGATATTCAAAAGGGTTGCGCCATGTGCAATAGGGTTGCGCCTGTGCAAGTCCGAAATTGCTCCATTCTGCGATATTCAGCAGGAGGCAGTTGCACCACTGAAAACATGCTGAGCAACAGCACAATGCAAATGAATGCATGTTGAACTGGAGGGGGAAGAACCATGCATAAACTGCACAGCCCGATATTCAGCCGCGTTGTGCAGGCGCAACCCCCAACCTGCGCCTGCACAACTTTGAGCCAAAAAAAAAGGATCAAGTCGAGGGCCACCCACAGGCGAGCTGCCGCATTGCAGGGTGCAACACAACAGCTGCCACCTGTGGCTGGCCCTCAACCCACTCCCTGTGCCCCCCGCAGCCCGATCACGGGCAAAGTGTAAAAAGTCCACCCCCCACTGGCCCGATCGCGGGCAGCAAAGTGTCCCCAACATATCCCTGGTGGTCCAGTGGACCGAAAAGCCCAGCATTGCAGGCAGCAAATGTATAGCACAACCTCCTCCTCGATATATCTCTGGTGGTCCAGTGGACGATGAGTCTTGGCTGGGTTTAAACCCGAAGACATCCCTGGTGACCTTTCCTCCCTCCACCTCACGAAGCCCCACCACCTCGCTTTTCTGCAGCGTTGGCGGAGCACCACTCGCCAGCCCCCGCCGCTTCACCGACGTCGTAGGCTTGTGAGCAAGAGCTACTGGCGTAGTCTCATACCGTAGATGCCGCCCAGATTTGTGAATAAACTGACTGTCTTGTACGGTATAGCTGCACGCCCATTGGCCTTGCTCACCTCAGGCGTGCAGGCCCTACCGGCAGTCAGTCGGCGGGCGGCGGGCGGCGGTGGAGTGCTGCCGCCGCCAGCCGCGGGGAGGGGTAGGGCTTCCGTGGGTGGTCGGTGGGGGACATTAGGTCACCAGAAGTGTTCGGGGGTGTTTTACAACCCAGCCCGCTGACATGCATCGGTCCACTGACCACCAGGGATGTGTTCGGGGTGTTTACAACCCGCCCACGATCGGGCTTATCGTCCACTGGATCACCAGAGATATGTTCGGGGTGGGTTTACAACTCAGCCCGCCATTGGGCTTATCGGTCCACTGACCACCAGGGATATGTCTGGGAGATATATTGCTGCCCACGATCGGGCTGGGGGGTGATGGGGGATTTACACTCTTTTGCCCGTGATCAGGGCTGCAGGGGTGTCGGTCCCCGACAGCTGCTGCCTGGCAGGTGCCAGGCGCAAGTCCTCGGGGATCGGCACACCTGCATGCTAATGGCATGCAAATGGGGCCATAATCAGGTGCAAATGGCCCCCCCCTGCGCTTTGCATGAATTATGGCCCCATTTGCATGTCACCTTTTGAATAACGGACATTTGCGCATGGCGCAATGGTACTTGCACCACCGCAAGTTGAATGTACCACTCTGACCACTTGCGGTGGCGCAAGTTCCACTGCGCCATGCACAGTGGCTGTAGCCAGGGGGGTGATATTCAAAGGTGTTGCTCAAGGGCACAACTCCTTTGAATATCGCTCTGGCCACACCCCTGCGCAACTATTTTGTGCAGCGCAAGGGTTTGCGCCACAAAATAGCGCAGTTTGAATATCTGGCCCAGTGTGTGTAAATCGGATGCGTAGTGTCTTGACCCAATTTCAGAATGTTGATGCACAGGAGTGCTGCCGCCGCCATTACAGGGTGGGGTAGTGAAGTAAACACAGCAGCAGAGGAGCAATTTTAAAACTAAAGAGAATGTTCAGTAAAGTGGGACTTTCAGTTACACTGAGCTTTTGTTTGTTTTTCCCTGCAGTCATGGCCTCAGGACCAGCCCGCTACCTGGATCATGCCCGGGCTATGGTAGCAGCAGAAGTAAATAAGTTAAGGGACATTGAAAGGTGTTACTATGGAGGACAACTGACTTCTCATGTGGCGATTCCTGGATACCCAGTGCAAGTGTGTCTAATATGCTTAAATGCTGGAAGGGACTTCTTCATGGTACCTCATTGTTCGGGGTGCTTAGAGAAATACAGCTTGTTTAAAGCACCCAAGATTCATTTGGCTCCCACATGGACGAAAGTTCAGGAATTTGTAGTTGGCAGCACACAGCACCAGGCAGAGCCTGTTAAAGGAAGGCCACTCGGGGGAGTGTGGCACAAAGCTAGAGGGTGCAGATTTGCAGACAGAACCATATGCTGATGTTTCGGATGCTGGATTGCAGAGAGATAATTCAGACACAGCATCAGTAGAGCCCTGGGGGGGGGGCTTCTCATAGGAGAAGATGAGATGAGGGAGGCCTTTGAATGGGAGGTAGCGACCTCCATGCCCACTGAAGAGTGGATAGTCTCAGGAGTGAGGACGACTGCTCACTCCTGGGCACAGACTCTCAGTGAGGAAGAAGAAGAGGGAGAACCTATGTGGCCTTGTGAAAAAGGAACGGGTACACAGCCTCAAGCTCTTGCCTCAGAAGAATGCATGGAAAAGAGTGGTGATGCCACTGCCCTGGCTATGCAAGAAGAAGAAGTCAGGGATCCGTTTTTCGTCTCATTGAAAATGCGTAACTGGCAGAACCAGGACTTGCCACCCCCAAGCCAGGCCAATGGTCTCAGGTTGACCAAAGCTAGTAAAGAGGAAAGACTGGTTCGTAGAAAGGCAAATTAAATCTATGGGATGTCCTTTCCTACCTTTCCTTGGAGAGTCTGGGAGGAGATTGAGAACAGCAGGAAATCCTGGATTTGGGTCGAAGCAATGAAATGTGTGCATCCTGGTGCAAACAAGCTTGTCAGGAACAGAATGTTTCATGAAAAATACAGCCAGTGGAAAAGAGGCAGGACACTGTTTATGGACACTGTTCAAATGGTGGATGGAGAGGGATGTGAAACCATTCACAGTGTGAATTATGTGTGCCCAGACAGGGTAATAATTCAAGCTCCTGACCAGTTGTGCTATTGGCCTCAATGCAAGGACCTCCCTGCAAATGTGCCCGTGCCTACCAGATGGAAAGCAGAGCAGTGGTAGTCAATACTGCCACACCAGCCATTGCAGTGCCTTTGTTGTTCCGCCAGAATGGACATCCAGGACTTAGGTGTCCCGCATTCATCAGTTCTACAGTGTACTGACTTTCCAGAATCCATCGACTGGCCCACCAGATGACTTCAGATCCAGAAAGGACGCCAGCCCAGCTGTATCCTGATCCATCGCCTGGTAATCGGATGATGTCAGACCAGCTGTTTTCCTGTTTGTTCCTGTTCCAAGGTTCCATCTCCAGAGATGACATCAGTCCAGCAGTTTCCAGATGTGCCCTCCTGTAGTTCCCAGAAGATGTCCGTCCAGCTGTATCGGAAGAATGCCGCCAGGGAGAGTCTTGACAGAGGGAGCAGGTCGGTGCCGTTTGTTAAGTTCTACAGGGGCTTGTAAGTCAAACTTTTCTATACTTATGACATTGCAGTACACACCTACACTAGCAGACTCCAGAATGTGAACTGTCCTCAAGGACTCTCCCTTGGGACTTTGGCCTGCTAGAACTGTGCTTCACTGGGCTCCGGCCCAGGAGAGACTCTTTAATGGACGAGCCTTCAGGCACTGTGGTCACTAGATGGGACTTTTAGGGCACTCCATCCCCAAATGTGTATTGTAAATAATGTCATTGTTTTTCTACTGTTTTCTAATGTTTATACTGTTTTTCTTCCTTTTCTAAAAAAAAAAAAAAAAATCTTTTTGGGATTCTCCAGTGTTTTGACGGTAGGGGTTTAGATAGACTGTGTATGCAGATTAGGAGTGTGTGTTGTCTTTCTTTTCCTTGCAGGTGTTCCTGAAGAATACAGAAGAAAAGACAAGAAGAGGAGGAGGGGCTCGACGGAGTTCCTAAATAGTACTTTAGTGTGTAGTATTTAAAGTACTGTTGTTGTTGTTGTTACTGTAGTAACCCTTTCCTTCCACAGGTGTGGTTGTGGGGGAGTGAGGGAGTAAAGTAATAGATGGTATTAGTTTCCTGGTGTGTGGTTGCACGGTGCCCAAGGTCGGGGAGGTCCCCAGTTTGTTTTTGTTTTGGGGTTTTGAGTTAGAGGCAGACAGATTTTCCCTAGAGGGCTAGGGGGGATAGACAGGCTGTGGTCCTGAATGGCCATAGGGACTGCAGTGCTGATCTATTAGGGCTATGCTCTGGACAGTTCTACCAGAGCCACTAGGCACCCATAGTTAGTGGGTAGAGTAGAGGCTGATATGTCAGCCAAAGGCCTCTAGGCCCTTAGTGTTGCCTGCCTGTGCTCACACATGGTAGGAGGGGGCCTGATCACCCCCCTCCGAGGTGGCACATAGGGTGGGATGGCCTAAGCTGGGTAAATAATGACTGAGGACAGTCATTTTCCTGGCCCAGGGTGAGTGTAACCCCCCTGTTACCCGGGGTAACTAGAATCCTAGTAAGACCTAGTGGTAGGCAGGGAAGGCAACTTGTAAAACTCCAGTTAAATGGATTTCACACTGTCTCACTCTGTTCTCAGTCTCAGCTGAGACTGAGGGATGACATCACCATAGAACTATCACAGCTGTATGAGCCACATTGGAATCTGCAGTTGGGAGTTAGGTTAGAATGTTGGGAGTTTTTGAACAGTGAGCTGCAGCAGTTGTGTGTGAGCAGTCTTGAAGAGAGGAGCACAGCAGTCTGTGCACAGGCTCTTGGAGCCTAAAGCTCTGATAAAGAGCTACTTTAAGGTAAAGATGTGTGTTTCCGCCAAAAGATGAACACAGTAAGCTGTTCGTGAAGTGGTGGAGACCACTGTTACTGGTCTATGTGCCCCATTAAAGGTTTGCCTGTCATTCCAGGGGCAACCTCCTGGTTCCGGCTAGGGAAGAAGCTGCCTTATTTTTCTAAGTTGTGCTGCGGCACCAGAAGCTGTCAAGAATCGCCTGTGGGGCACCTGCAACCAAAGGGTGAGTTCTGCTCTTACATGAGGCCTATGTTTCACCTGAACTGTTGTAAAGTGGGGATTGGACTGCTTAATCAGTGGGAGGCCTAGAATAATAGGCTAAGCCAAAGTAAAAGTATGTTCAAGTCCACCACAAGGGGACAGCCAAGACATGTAGAGGAAATGTGCTATGCAGTTACCCTTTAATCTACACTGCCAGGCTTTTCAGAAAAAGATGTTTAAGTATGTTTGAGCCTAGTACAAGGGGAAAGTCAAGACGTGTAGAGGAAATGTGCTATGCATTTACCCTTTAATCTACATTGCCAAGCTTTTCAAAAAGAGTTGTTTAATGTCCAGAGAAATGGCCAGGTATGGATTGTGGAAACTAGAGGTGGGAGACCCCCCATCTTTAGTAACCAGGTTCACCTCTACGGATTTGCTCTGTGGCCCTTTTACTTTGCCTCAGGCACTTGGCCAGTGCTGAGGGAAGTACCCAGACGTGGGATTGAAAGGAAATTTCCCTTAAGGAGTCGAAGGCTCTAAGTTGGTTTAGGGAGCCACCGGAGAATATGTCCATGTCACATGGATGGGGTTCGAGTGGCCGGCAGGGGAGCCGAGCCAGGGAAAACCCAAATAGTGTACAAGTCGGGCTGTGTACCCAAAGCAGCATGCAAGTCTGGGCTGTGTGCCTGGTGGGTCCAGAGCCTGAAGGCTGAAGTGTTGAGGAAATGCTGTGTTTCTCTTATCTGCATTACCAGGAATGTAGCCCCATGGGGGTCTGTCTATGCTTTGTTTGTTCAGTTTGGATGTGAATAAAAGCCACACTTTAGAATCCCATTCCTGGTATTGGACATTACAATTATTGCTTCCTGTGTTCAGATCTACTTGGGTGCCCCTGTGCAGAGTAGCCAAACCTAGCCCTTGTGCTGAGTAACCTAGTCCTCCCCGAACCCAGTCCCTCACCTGGTACTGCTGTCAGCTTCAACAGCGTACCACCTGTCATTTGCAACAAGTACAGGAGTGAGGGGCTTACAAACATAATACAGAAAATAACTATGAAAAGGGAAAAGTGCGGTAAAAACTGCCACAGAAAGGGATTTCTCTGGTTTCCTGGAACTGTTGAGGAACAGGAGATAAATGCCCGAAAACAGTAAAAACTTATAAAAACCTAACTAACTATACCTGAAAATAAAACTTAGGGGCAGCAAATATGGAAATAATTCGAACTTTGTTTTTCACATGGAAAACAATAAAGTACAGAGAAGCACTGAGGAGAACTCTCCGAGGCATCTTACTAGGGAGGTGGAGAAACCGAATCTGAACAGTTTAGAATGGAGCAGCACCTGGGGCAGCAGTATGAATTACTGGCATGAGCCAATGATTCTATTTACTTATTTATTTATTTAAGTTTAATCAGGAAGTACATACTGAGCTGAAGACAGCTAGTTTCTAGATGTGTCCTGGGGGAGAAGGCAGTAGGAGATAGCGAACAATAAAAAAACTAATGAGGTAAAATACAATAATACAGTTTTATAAGAAGAATCATAAATATTATAGGCAGAATAGTAAATAAAGGCATCTAGAAAATACACACCAATATACTGTATACAGAAAGGGAAAATAGCAGAATAGTAAAAAAGGGCAAAACTAGAGAATGGAGAAAAAGAGGAGAGTCACAAGCAGTTGCAGGTAGGATGACAAAAGTCAGAAAAAAAGAGACTTTAGAGAGGAAGAAGCGGCAGAACGAATAGGAAGAGGAAGGGAGGATGAAAGTTTTGGAAAGCGTTAAGAAAAAAGCAGATTGGTCAACAATAGATTTTCTAGAAGAAAAAGAGAGAGAATGAAAAGTATTGCTGCGTACAGGGTAGGAAGAAGGAGGAGGTGAAAGAAGGGATTTGAGATGAGGGAATAGTGCCAAACCAGAATTTGGATAAAGAGACACAATGGGAAAGGCGCCTAGCATCAAGAGGGGTAAGAAAGAGCTGAGTAAAGAGAGCAGTGGTGAGTATGAGAGGGCAATCTAAAGCAAAGCATCTTTACATACATTCCAGTCTCTCCAGAGTAGTTCAGCACAGGAGACTAACTGCTATAGTTAAGCATTCTGAGGGATTCCTGGGGTTTGAAACACCTCTTGGCCCACCCAGTCTGCACAGGTAGTCCATGCCTAGTTTGCCTACACAGACTCTAACTGCTCTCCAGCAACCCTTCCTCTTCCCTAACTATTCATCAATATTCCCTTATGTCTATCCCATGCATACTTGAAGCACCCTACTATTTTCACCTCCATCACTTCCACTGGCAGCCTATTCCAGGCACCTACCACTCTTTCAGTTAAGTAGTACCTCCCTGCATCTCTCTTTAACCCCCCAGCTTCACTGAATGCTCTCAGGTCTTGGTGTTCTTTCTCCTTTGAAAGACACTTTCCTCCTGCACCCTGTTCACACCTGTGAGGTACCTGTAGGCAGGGCTCCAGATAAAGGGTGTACCAGCCTATTTTACTCACCTCATTTTAGGAAATACTCTTCAGAATTTTTTTTTTAATGAGTACCAGTACTCACCCAACATTTGTAAATACTCCACACGCCAACGAATGGTGCTTCATAACATAATTGGTGATTCAAAAGGAACAATTTTTTGCCAGATTTACAGTACTTGTATGCATCCCACTTTTGTTTTACTCACTATGTTTTAAAACTGGTGAGTGCATTCCTTCCTGCCAACATTATTTGGAGCATTATTGGCACCTGAAATTCTTATCTAGAAAAAAAAGTAATTTTTTTAAATAAATGTACTCCTCAGTCCACTCTAGCAAGACATTTGTACACATCTGAATTTCGTTTTACTCACCTCACTTTCAAAATGAGGAGTACAGGTACTCATCCCAAAAAATCCTATCTAGAGCACTGCCTGTAGGTCTCTATCATGTCCTCTCTTGTTCTCCTCTCTTACAGGGTGTACATGTTGAGATCCTTCAGTCTCTCCTCCTAGGGCTTTTAGTACAACCCCTGCACCATTTTAGTTGCCCTCCTCTAGATTGTCTCCACCTTGTCTATGCCCTTTCTGAGGTGTGGCCTCCAGAACTGGACACAGTACTCCATGTGGGGTCTCACCAGTGAGCGACACAGTGGCAACACCACCTCCATCCTCCTGCTCAAGATACCTCTCTCAATACACCCAGCATCACAATGCCCCTACCCACTACTCTGTCACACCGTCCTGCCACTTTAAGGTCCTTTTCCTGTTTAATAGCTGACAGTACCTCCCCCCCCATCCTATACCCAGTTCCTGGGTTCCTATGGCCTAGGTGCATAATTTAGCACTTTTTTCCACTGAACCCCAATTGCCATGTTTTGACCATTCTTCAAGTTTCCCAAGATCCCTACGCATTCTTTCCACCCCCTCCTGACTGTCCACCCAGTTGAAGATTTTTGTATCATCTGAAAAATGGCCTATCTTCCCTTCCAGTTCATCTGCAATGTTACTTATGCAGACACTGAAGAGGACCAATCCCAATACTTAGCCCTGTGGCACCCTGCCGGTCACTCTTCCATCCTTAGAGTGAGTGCCGTTAACCACCACCCTCTGTCTCCTATCCATTAATCAGTTTTTAACACAGTTCACTACTCTGGATCCCACCCCTAGGCCACTCAATTTCTTAATCAGTCTCCTGTGAGGCACAGTGGTGAAGGCCTTGCTAAAGTCCAGATAGACCACATCCACTGCCCTCCCTTGATCTATTTCTCTAGTCACCCAAAGAAATCAATCAGATTGGTCTGGCATGACTCCCCCCCCAAAAAAAAACCATGAATCCATGTTGCTTTAGGTCTTGCATTTGATTCCAGATACTCTACCAATCTTTCCTTTAAGTCTTTCCATTAATTTGTCCACCAATTGAGATGAGGTTCACCGGCCTATAGCTGCTCGCCTCTTCCCTGCTGCCACGCTTATGTAGCAGGACCATGTCCACTCTCCTCCAGTCCTCTGGAACCATACCCAATTCCAGTGAGCTATTGAATAAAGCCATGAGTGGGGCAGCCAGCACCTCCCTGAGTTCTTTCAGTACCCTTGGATGTATCCTGTCTGGTCCCAGAGTCCTTCTCCACTTTCAGAGATGTAAGTCAATTTAGGACTCTTTCTTCTGAAAATGGACTTGAGTCTGCCTCCTCCCCAGTTCCTGCAGCTCCTGGTGATCCACCCCTCCCTCACTGTAAAGACTAGCAAAGTACCTGTTTAGCATGTCTGCTATTTCTTGGCCCCCTTCTGTGCAGTCTCCTTCTGCCATCCCCTTTATCCTCACTAACCTCCTCTTCTACGTAGATACATAGAAGGTGTCGGCAGATGGGGACCACTGATCCATCTAGTCTGTCTGTTTTTTTTCTTTAACTCCCCCCCCCCATGTTTTCCCTGTCTTTGTTGTCACAATTCCTCTGCATCTATCCCATGCATTCTTGAATTCCCTAATCCCGTCTCACGTATGTACCCGAAGAAAGTCTTACTCTATTTGCTACCTTTTTAGATATTCTTTCCTCTCTGCACCTTTGCTCCCCTCGCTGCTTCTCTCTGTTTTACCTGGTACCTGCCCTGTCTTCCTCCCTCTGCATTTCCTTATACCTTCTGAATGACACCTTCTTTTTTCCTTCACTATCGTGACCACTTCCCGAGTACCATAATGGTCCTATTTATTTATTTAAATGTTGATAACTGGGACACACTGAGCTGAGGTTCAATTCCAGGTGTGACCCGGAGCAAGGGTAAGGGTACAATTAACAGTTAAAACAAATTACAATAGATGCATGAAGAGTACATGATGCAGGACTAGTGCATAACAGTTTGAATTTGGTGCCGACAGCTGAGAAAATGACATCAGGTAGAAAAAAGTTGTTGCTGGTATGAGACCATCCAATAGTTTGGGGATATGAGAAATACAACAGATTGACATAAGTACAGTACAATTCAAAGGCTATAACATGAGGCGAGCAGCAAAGGGAGTTACAGATTACTTATACACTGCAATAAGAGCTTATGTTGGTAGGGGTGGAGGGAGAGTAGGGGTGATTGATGGATGGGAATCAGGGAAGAAAACAAGGAAGGGGATTAGGAGGGGAGGTGGCAAAGACAGCGGGTAAGAGGGAGATGCCTGAAGTAGTTTTTGAAAGACACCACAGTAGGCAAACTGCGTATGGTGAGGGGTAGTGAGTTCCACAGGGCAGGGAGCTGATAGCTGAAGGCTTGTTTCCCTGCAAGGGTGTGCGGAGTTGTTAGTGAGAATGAATGTTGGTTGCAGGAATGAAGAGCGTAGCCAGGACTGGGGGCAGGGGCTAGGAGGGAGGATAGGTAGATGGGGAGGGTATTGAACCAGAACTTGGTGATGGAGATACAGTGTGTAAGCTGGCAATCGTAAGGGAGGGAAGGGAGATGGACTGGTAAAGGAGTCAGTGGTGTGTGCAATAGGGGAGTTAAGTGGTGAAGCAGCAGAAGGCATCGAACAGCAGGTTGAGCTTGGCAAGGGAGGATTGTGGGGCTGAACTGTAGACCACATCAACGTAGTCAAAGAAGGGGAGGATTAGCTTGGATAACATTTTTCTTCTTTCATGCATAGGCTGGCTGCCTTAATTATGCCCTTCTATATTTTCCCCACTGTTCCTATACCCCTCCCTGACAGTCCCCCGCCCCCCCCCAACTAGGCAGTCTCTGTGGCAGTCTCCCATTTCTTTAATGTCCAGGACCCTCATCCTTGTGTGATTTAACTCTGCTCCTGTCTTACTGTTAAACCAAATTATACGTTATCACTGGTTACCAGGGGACTTCCCACAGTGATGTCTGCAATGCTGTTCCAGTTTGCAAGCACCAAGTCCAGCACTGCCCCATCCCTGGTGAGTTCACTGGCTAGCTGCCCGAGAAAAGCCCCTTGTAGGGAATCAAGGGTGGCCCTGCTCCTTGCCGAACCTGCAAGGTTCCAGTTCACATCTGGCAGAATAACGTCCCCAGCAAGCAGCACCTTCCCCTTGTTTGCCATCCTGATGATGTCATCCCCAAGTGCCTTATCCAACTTTTCTCCCGTTGCTGGAGGTCTGTATACAACCCCTGTATGGACAGCAACCTCAGCTCCTGTCTTCAGGATGACTCACAGCACCTCCAGCTCTTCCTTTTCCTCTGAGTGCCCCTGTATTTCCACAGCCTTGATAATCTCCCTCACATATAGTACAACCCCTCCTCCCTGCCCCATCTCTCCTGAAGATAGAGTAGCCTGGTATGGCCATAACCCAGTCATGACAGTCAGTGCACTATGAATATTATGGCCACCAAATCCAGGACAGCCTCTTCCATGATGGCCTGGTGGTCTGGAATTTTATTTCCCAGACTTTTAGTATTGACACACATGGCTCTCCATACTGTACTCCCTCCCTGCTCCCACCCACCCCCACAGCCTGTGCTGCTCCCTGAAGCTCCCCCTGACCCCCTGCTTCACTTGTTATCCTTTCCATTTCTTGTCTCTTTTGCTCCTCTCTTCTTACATTCTTGATTTATATCCCCCCTTGTCCTCTGCCTTGTCCCCACTCATTTCTTTTCTTGTGCCCCTGCCTGGGGAAGCTTCCTCCCCTTGGGTCCTCCCTCCTTGTTGCTTCATTATGTGGGGGACCATTTTTGCCTCCCTTGATACTACAGCCCTCCCTCCCAAGCTAGTTTAATTGCTCATCTAAGTAACATTTAAATCTTCCATTAAGGACTGTGGTCCCCCTCCTGGAATGATGCAGGTCATCTCCCTTATAAAGACCCATATCCTTCCAGGCTGGCCCTCAGTCCTCAGTGTAGCCAAAGCTCTCCTCCATGCATCCTTCCTTCAACCAACTATTAAAAGCCCTAGTCCAGAGTGCTCTTTCCTCTCTCCAGCGGAACACAGATAACACCTCAGCAAATGCCACTTTGTGTGCTACCTGCTTTAGGCCCCTCCCCAGCTTTCTGAAATTACTCTGCACAACTACTATGCTATCCCTTTCCAGTTCATTTGTCCCCAGGTGGGCAATGACATCTACCTCCCTCCTTCCCTCCCATCTCCCACCACCATAATGATCCTCTGGATCTGCTCCCCATTCCTCCAAGCCGAAGCACCAGGGAGGCACTTCACATCCCTTTCCCTTCCACTGCCCACTCCCAAGTCTATCACCCTGATGATAGAGTCCCCCACCAGCAGCTACTTACTACTTGGCTGGTTTCCTCTTCCTCCCTCTCAGGGGCCTTCCCATCTGAGGACCACCACATTCTCCCCTCTCAGTGCTGTGGGTGCTTCTTCCTGGTTGCCAAACTCCACCAGTATAGTGAAGGAATTTTGCAGTGGTACAACCTGAGTGCATACCCTACTACCTGCCACCCACACCTTCCTGGAGCCCACCAAGGTCCAACTGTTCTGCCTCTGCCTAGGCATCCTATGGGGGAGTGGCAGCAGACTTGGTGGCTCCTAGGCAAAGGTTTTCTGCACCCTTGCCAGTTCGGCCCAGAGTCCAGCTGCCTGGGTCTTCAACCCAGAAGGATGAGTGCAAATGGGGCAGCACCTCAGTCTCCAGAATGTGTCATGAAAGACTGCGGCTCCACAGCCATTACACTGCACTACTCCCATGCTCGTTCATTCCTTAACTCTTTTGTCTGCTGAGCCTTTCCTGTACCTTCCTACCTCCTTTCTATGCCTGTTTACTTCCTACTTCTTCTTTTCCTTTCCTCAAATATATGTATTACCCTACCCTAGACAGGGTATCGTCTACTTTCCCTTCCACCACTAGCTACCCTTCCCTGATGTGTACCATCTCTTATCCCTTAGTTGTTACCCCACTACCTGTAGTTACTTAACCTTATGTTGTTTACTTCAGTATATCTGTACCCTGCACTGTAACTCCTACCCTGTTCTGGTGTCTCCCCTGCAGAGTCTCCTGTGGACTGTGACCTATCTGTACTGTTCCACTCACGTGCTGGAACATGCTGTGCAAGGAAGTTTTTATAGTGCTCTTCTTAGAAGGCTAAGGGAAGTCTGCCACTAACCACCTAACACTAGGACTCTTATTATGTTCGCTTTTATTTGTGCACTCTCCTTAGCCTGTTCCTGCCCCCCTGTCAGCAGAGAAACAACACAACTGGCAGCAATCCTAGTAGCTAATGAGCAAAATCAAGCGTTTGTACTTTTTGGCCTCATTTGTTTTGCTCATTAGCTACTAGGAATGCTGCCACTTGTATTGTTTCTCTACCATTTCTCTCAGCTAGCACCTGCCGTCTCCCGTCCCAATTGCTCAGCTGTTGTACATCTCCTCTCTGTCAGTACCTTCCTAGTCTCCATCCCTCCCCTTGGCTTGTACAGCTCAGTATTTTTCCCCACACTACCCCATCCTTTGTTTTCCATTCCAGTAGGGTTTGGTTTCCCATCTTGCCCCCTTCTTTACTCACCTGTATTTGGGTGTGCTCCCCTTCTCCCTTACTACCCACAGGATTTTTCCTCTGTTTAGCATGGGTCCCTTCTCCCTTTCAGTTGCTTTTTTTTCCCTTTTCCCCACTGATCCTCCTTGGTGTCTACCTGGGCTGCCATGTTCCCCACCCCCATTTTGCCTGTTTGTTTATCCTGAGCATCTCTTTTATCCCATACATCTACCCCCTATCGAGCAACCTGGTTACCACGTCTCCTCATTTCTCTTGTAGTCCTTGTCCACCAATGTCCCCCACTAACTGCTCCTGTATGGCCTGGGCCTGACCTATGTTAACCTTTCTGACTGGGTAGATTCCCCCCCCCCCCATGCACCACATTCACCTTCACTGCTTTGGCTCCCTGATGCACTTGGGTACTGACCCTATCATGGAATCCATGGATCTGGTAGTGGTTCTGGATTGCTAACCTTAAATATGTGTATATTTCATCTCCATCCCACCCACCACCCTCCACACCCTGCACCATTACCTGCTCTAGCAGCCTTCGGGGCCTCTGTGGCAGCGGAGTACACAAAAATGGGTTACTTTATGCACCTCTCGGCCTGCTTAGCTCAGCCTTGTGCAGGGCTCACCTCTACCATCAGAAATCCTATTCTTCTACAGACTGGGCACCCTCTTATCTGCCAAACCATTCCCAGGAAGACTGCTGTTCCACACCCTCTGCAGCTTATGATCCTCCCCCCCTTCTGCCCACATACTGCTGTTACCTGTTATAGCACTCATGCCCCTTTATTTCTGATCTGACATACCCTAGATAGGTTGCTGTGGCCTCCTACGTGTTTTTCCTCCTCCCTGACTTGTTTTAATTGCCTACCCTAGGGGGTGTCTGACACCCTGCCACTTAGGGAAGGACCAGAACAGATGGAAGCAGCTCCTTCCCCATACATTTTTTGTACCAGCTGCCAATTTGAGGCCTCCCCCACAATGTTTCCCTTTGGTTTGAATTAGTGACCTATGCCAGATTGGATTTTACAGGCTCCTACACCTTCCCCCTTCCTGAATTCCCTTAGTGACTTCCCCTAGATAGGGTGTTGCAGCCGCTGTTTGTTGACCTGTTACCATCATTCAGAGCCCCATCCTTTCCTGTCCTATACCAGCCTCGGTTACAAAAGTGGTTATCCCTGCTTCCACTGGCAAAGTTCCTGCAAAACTGGATTCTCCTGCAGATGGCATCTTCCTGCTTTGTAGTCCTCGCGCCACTGGGTCACTTGATCTTATGTGTATAAATACTGTGCTGCTATTGTCTGATAGGTGCTAGGCAGCCAGATGTCCCTACCTCTCCATTAATGGTGCCACAGGAAGCTGCCAACTCCTGCCCCCAAAACAACCCACACAACCCTCCCAGCACCGGTCCTTCCTTCATCCCCAATTCAGCAACACATTTAGTTCTCAAGTGCAGTACCTGTGAAAAGAAACACCAAAATACTGTAGCAGGCAATCAAAGTTTACAGATTCTGTAACCACAGGCTGGCTCAGTGCAAAGGCTGTCATAAGACACCCACGCACTTTTTTTAAAGAGAAATTGTGGATTTAATAGCCTTCCCACTGCCACCCCTGGTGGGTCTGTCTCACCCTGTTATTGCAGTACATTATCACAGACGATGTTGCATTTCACCATCTCATGAGAACTTACCAGCGGAGACACAGACATCACCTGAAGCAGAAGGCTGTGTGGTTTTAAATGTATCAGTTGGAATTTAACATTAGTCAAATAAAAGGAATTACTCATCTGCCAGGGTTTGTTTTCTTCAATTTATTTGCCAAGGATGACTTAGCGGAGCTATAATGTCTTGTGTTCAGAGGTGGTCCCACTCCTACCAAGTTTCTACAGCTGACAGGAACATAATACATGGAGGTCAAGTGACTTGCTTAGTAGTCACAGAGTAAGTGGCTTTGGTGGAATTTGAACTCAGGATCCTCCTGGTTCACAGGCAAATGTTTTAACCACTAAATTTAACTTCAAACATTGCTGTGTGTAACACAGCTTGAGACATTAAGATAATAGCTCTTATACAGATTGCCCAGTAGGTGGTGTAAATGAAACATTTTTGAGGTTCAGCATAGCAGTTACACTACCTAGTGATGATGGGGGTTAGACATCAATATCCAACCCCTTTTCTTCACACCATTACAGTGGGTACCATTCTAAGACATTAGGAAAGCATATTGCATGTCTGGGTGCATCCTGAAGGGGGGATACAAAAGAAGGAAGCATGCACATGACAACAGATCAAACTATTTATTTATTTATTTATTATAGAATCAGAATTACAAACCTTTGAGCTAAGAGTTCATTTACAGAGGATACTCATCAATCAAAGGAGGGGAACAATTACATGAGTTGGGAATAGCAAATGCAGCTAACAGGCATTGTCATGCATATATTAGTAACACATTAACAAACTAATAAGAAACTGAGTATTAAAGACAGAGGCAAATTGTAAAGTACAGTCTTAACACAGAGTACATGAGGAACAAAACACCAGCAGTATAAATAAGGTGCTAACAGTTCAGTTAGGTACTCACAAATAGCAGCTAAGAAGCCTTGTCGTAGGCAAGGGGATGCCAAGGTAGAAACATCTCAGTGAATGTGTAGCGAGCAATAGGTAAAAGAGTGGGGAGGCTGATTCAGCAGAGTATGTATAGATATAGTCTAGTAGGGTACACTGGTAATGCCCTGAGGGTTAGGTAGAGTAGCAGCAGTGTGTACGTGGGGCGATGAAATTCCGAAGTTCGGACTTGAGGTGACTAATGCTGGTGAGGCTTGTGATGGCTTGACAGAGCTTATTTAGCCAGGTGGGTGTCCTGACTGCAAAGACATGACTCCCTAGGGCAGTTCTTCTGAATGGCACCCCAAGTGTGTGTTTTGTAACACTTCTCGTGACATGTTTAGAAGGGGCAGGTCAGAATAAAGCCTGTAAAGAAGGTGGTGCCAGTCCAAGCAGGGCTTTCATCCCCAGGAGGCAGGAGTGGAGTCAGATCCGGTCCTTGAGAGGAAGCCATTTTGTTCTAATGTACAGATTCCAAATGTGCGGAAGGCAATCAGCATCTAAGACAAGTCTGCGGGCTTTGTTTAGGGTGGTGTGGACTCAGTGTAGGCTGGTGTCGGAAGCTGCACTGTAGACCACAATTCCACAGTCTAGGATTAGTAGGATTGTACCTCTGATGGCCTGATACCTGACCTCTGGAGTGAGGCAGGACCAAAGCATGTAGAAGGCCCTTAACTTCCTGTTAGCGGCGGTGGTAATAGTACGAATATGTTCATTGAAGGCAAGGGACTCATTGATAGTGATCCCCAAGTACCTAAAAGAGGACACTTGCTCGAGTGCAGAGTGAAAGCTGTCATTTATGACAAAGGGTGCAGTAGTTCTTCTCTTTTGACACCCAGCAAAGAGCATTGTCTTTGTTTTTTTGCTGTTGAGCACCAATAGGCTGTCCTTAAACCAGCCCTGCAGCGTGTCAAAGTTGTGCTGCAGGTGCCTGGTGAAAGTCTCTTGGCATGAATCCCGCAGAAAGACAACCGTGTCATCTGCGTAGAGAAGGATCCTAGCCAAAGGGCAAGCCTCTGGGAGATTGTTCACAAAGAGGCTGAACAAGAGCAGGCCCAGTACAGAGCCCTGGAGGATCCATACCGTGACTTCACAAGCCTGGGAGACCGCTGCGTAATTTTTTATCCTCTGGAAGCATCCAGTTAGGTAGCTAGTGAACCACTCGACTGTGCCTGAGGACAGCCCCAGGCAGCCTAACCTATGTAACAGCAGCTGATGATCCACAAGGTCAAAAGCCTTAGTAAGGTCTATATAGATAGCTCCAACTAGCTGGCCTTGGTCAAGTACTTCATGCACATAGCCAGTGAAATCAACTAAGGCAGTATTCATGCTATGCATCTTGTGGAAGCCATGTTGCTGTGGGCAGAGGAGGTTGTATCTGTGTAGATGGTCCGTGAGTTGGTGAACTATAATTCTCCCTAGTGCTTTGGAGAGTGGGGACAGTATGGAGATAGGTCTGTAATTAGACACAGTTGCCTCATCACCTTCTTTTAGCACTGGGGTTACAAGAGCAGATTTCCAGGTAGAAAGGAAAGTGGACAAGCAGAGAGACAGATTAAACAGCTTTGTTATTGGTATGACGACCTCAGGTAGAGCAATGGCTACCAGTTTCGTATCGATACCATCGCTGTCCATCCTGGCTTTGCCTAGCACTCTAGTTAGGTATTTTTTTGTTTCCTGAGCAGTTACATGTTTGAAATAGAAGTTAGGGCTTGTGCTGGCATCAGGTCAGGAATTAGGAAAAGAGGTAGCTGGTACCCCAATGGGGTACATAGCCAGTCGGGGGGGGGGGAGGACTGAGCTGCAATCTGAGAATGCTGTGTTAAAGATACTGGCCATGGTACTGTCATCTAGTATTACCTCACTGTTATGCTGAAGCATGGGGGGTGGGATCTGTCACCTGACCCTAGGAGGTTCTTTATCGAAGTCCAGAACTTCTTCCCATCACCCCAGCATTTAGCCTGCTGGTTTTTGTGGTATGTGGCCTTAGCCTACCAGATTTCCACGTATACCTGTTACGGGCCACTTTGTACCTTTGTATATCTGCAGTTGCCCCCATCTCCCTGGCACAGTGCAAGACTGTGTCTTGCTGCCACATCATACTGAGCAATTGAGGGGTGACCCAATCCATACTACCTCCCTTTTATCATTTTCTTGCAATAAGGAGCGAACTTGTCCGCAGCTGTGTTGAAGTGGGAAATGAATAGCTGGAGTGCTGTATCAACATAGGGGCATTAATCAATGACGCTCCAGTCTATGCCTGTGAGGTAGTTCTTGAAGTGAGACATGGCATGTTTTTTTATAACCTATTCCTCACCAATCTTGGGGGGGGGGGCTGACCACTCATATTGGACCAGCGAATGATCACTCATGGTATCAGGGAGAACCTTGACATTAGATAGACTTTCTGGGTGTGTTGTTAGGACCCAGTTGATCAGGGTGCTTGTACCTGTGTGGTAGTTAGTCCTAGTGCTGCTTGAAACCATCTGCATTGAAGGTTCAAGAGAAAAAGAAAGCATTCAGGAAGTACAAGGAATCACAGAAGGAGCAGGACAGAGAACTGTATCAGTTAAAGCAAAAGGAAGCTGGGAAGGCAGTCAGAACAGCAAAGGCCCAAACCGAGGAAAAGATAGCCAACTCAGTTAAGAAGGGGGATAAAACCTTTTATAGGTACATCAGGGAGCAAAGGAAGACCAAGGAGGGATAGTGAGGCTTAATAAAGGGAGGAGGGTGGGCAGAGGTGACTGTGAAAAGGCAGAGATACTAAACAAATATTTTGCTCAGTATTTACAAAGGAAGAGGGGAGGTACCTAAAACAAACAGTAGAAACACTCTGGATACAGAAGTTGATACCAGCCCATTTACAGAAGAAAGGATTCTGAAAGAACTCTTAAAACTGAAGGTGGACAAAGCAATGGGGCCTGATGGGATTCATCCCAGAATTCTAAAGGAACTAAGGGTAGAACTAGTGACACCACTGACTACCCTCTTTAACAAATCATGGGAGGAGGGGGTGGTACCCGAGGACTGGAGGAGGGCAGATGTGATTCCCCTTCACAAAAGTGGGAGCAAGGCAGAAGCAGGAAACTACAGACCTGTTACTTTAACCTCAGTGGTAGGGAAAATGATGGAATCACTTCTGAAGGAAAGAATTGTCAAGTATCTAGAGGCCAGAGGGGCACAGGACCCAAGGCAGCATGGATTCACAGCAGGAAGGTCATGCCAGACAAATCTGATAGATTTTTTTGACTGCGTGACCAAAGTAGTAGATCAGGGAGGGACTGTGGACATGGCCTACCTAGACTACCAAGTCCGCATCACTCAGGTGAGCCAGGTCTCTGTTAGAGCAATGACATTTGGCTGGGTGTGTTCCACCCAAGCTTCAAGCTGAGTTAGCTTAGCTAAGAGACTACAGATGTTGAAGGCCACAATCTTAGTAGCTGTGGCCTGTGGGTTAGTAGGCAGTGGTCCGGGGTTAGGGTGGATGTTACCTGAGATCAGCAATAGGATTAGGATGTTTTCTGCATAACTTAGGGTAGATGAGTTTTGCTTGTGGCCTCAGAGGATTCTGGGAGGTGAATTTGGCAGGTGGGCCTTGTGCTAGGTGAAGACTGGGGAATAGATTTAAGGCCGAAATAGGGCTCATCCTTAGAGTAGAGGCCCATATGTGTGGTAGCACTGGGTGCGTAGCAGAAGGTCGAGTATTGTGGGTCTCCCATTGAGCCAGTTTGCTGCACCAGAAGAGGTATTCTTGGTGGCTGTTTGGTGTTGGTAGTTGCTGTGGCAAGGTATCTGGGATATAAGGCAAGCACCAGGGTTAGGATCAACTGTAAAGGGATACCTCCTAGTGTAATGTGCCTGATAATTTTGACATCCATTTTGAATAGAACAGTATGCTAGGTGAGAGAAATACAGTACAGTCCCAATTATCCGAACCCTGATCATCCGAAAATCCTTATCTAACAAACCAGACTCTTGTTGCCCGAGCTTACTTGAAGTGAGATTGGATAATCGGGGTTGTACTGTTCTTAGTTGCTGCACTGTAAATCTCTTGCTCTTGCTCTATTTTAGTTCTGCTGCCTGATGTCACTCGAGATCATTAATGTGTTTACTGCTTTTAGTTGCTGCACTGTATATCTGTTGCTACATTTCATTTCTAGTGCTATAAATCAGTGCTACAGGAACTGTGTAATGTGCCGCCTCAACCTGCTTCAACACTTACTTGCTCGCTCCGATCCCTCTCACACTCACTCTGATACTGGCCAAGGAAGACAGCCATGCGGTCAGTAGAAAATCGGCGTGTGGATGGGATTACTGTCTTTAGAATCATTGCACTTTTTGTACAGATCTTAGAATTTAGAGGCCCTCTCAAGCCATGTACTGTACTGTACTTATAGAGTCCTCATTGATCCCTCTCACACTTGCTGCCTTTTAAATTTATCCTGCTTCCACACTTACTCGCTCCCTGAGATACCTCTCGCACACACTCTGATGCTGGCCAAGGAAAACAGTCACGCGGTTGGTAGAAAATCGGTGCGTGGATAGCGTTACTGATTTTAAAATGGTTTATACAGATTTTGCACAGATTGAGAATGTGTGCTGTGTTTACTTTATAAACAGACTTGTGTTGCGATAAAGTGGTAGGAAATAGGTGGACCAGATGCTTCAGCCAATATGCTGGTAAGAAATGATATAATGATGCTGTGCAGCATATGTTATGATCTGCAAAAACAGCAATCTCGATTTAACGCACTCCCGATTATCCGAACCAAATTGATGTCGCCCAGCCGGTTTGGATAATCGGGACTGTACTGTAATATGTTAGGTGCAGACTGTGTGCAGACAGTGAGGGGCATACACAGCAGTGGAAATGGGGAGGGAGGAACTGAAGGAATTCAGTTCCAGAAGTGAAATTCAAAGTCTAACTCAGTTCCAGGAGCAAAGTGAAAAATGACTGCTCATATGTTAAATCTAGCCCTGTAAAAGAATAAACTAATTAAAAGTGTAAAAAATCTGAATAAATTGTAAGCATTTTAAAAAAGTGACTAAAGTGTAAAAATGAAACATATAATGAGGAAATGTGTCCCCAGACCTCAGTCAGGAATGTTTGGTGCTCCATGAAAGGTAGTGGACGCCCCCAGTGATTTGTTTTTCTATTTCCAACACTAGGCTGGCATACATAAGCAGTAGACTGACTCAGTAAATATACAGAGTCAAATTATATAGAGGATAATGCCTGATGTACAAGTGATAACCATGGTGTAATCACCTTGAGTGGTTGCTAGGGTATCAATAAACCTCGAGAGCGCAACTCGAGAGATTTACCATTGCCCTAGCAACCAAGAGAGATGATTACACCATGGTTATCACCTGTACATCAGGCATGGTCATTTATATTGCATGGGACTTGACATGAGAAGTTACAACCCCCCCCCCCCCCAAACACAGGTAATTTAGCCTTACCTTATTAACAAATCTGCCCTATAGCCACATGATTGTGTAGGACAATTATTTATTAGGATACATGGACTGAACAACAGTGGGCTGAAAGAGCACCAGAGTTAAAATCTCTATCAGACATAGTGATTGCTAGATTCAGTAACAGTAAACTGAGACAACTGGAATGTTATTTGAATACTGTACTGAGACTAACAAGCACATTCTGGGTGTTTAGAATACTGAACAACACTGGCATTCCATTTTGTAAACCCACTGCTATGACATACATGAGATAGGTTTATAAGGTTCTGACATCACAACAGTGGGATTACAAGGTTGTAATCTGCATGATTTCAGTGGGTAATAAGTGCTACCCATACATTATATAGAGGATAATGGCTGGGGATCGGGTGATAACCACACTATAATCACCTTGAGTGGTTGCTAGGGCAACATGGTAAACCTTGAGAGCGCAGCTCGAGAGGTTTACTGTAGCCCTAGCAACCACGAGAGGTGATTTCAGCGTGGTTGTCACCCAATCCCCAGCCATCATCTTTTATAGTGTATGGTCAAAAAAACACTGTTTGCATTCTATGTGTGAGAATTATGGAACTCTGGTGTATTCTTTTTTCTTATGCCACTGTTTGGAAGTTCCGAAGTGTGGTTAACAACTTTTAAAATTCTAAACAGTGCATAACAAAGCTGTGTGACTGCTGATTATGGTGGTTAATAGGCACTTACCATACATTATAATAATATAATGTATAGGAAGGCCTTATTATTAACTGAAATCAAGCAGATTACAACCTTATAATGTATGGTAGAACACTGTTAACCTTAGGAAATCATAATTTCCTATGGTTGTTATACCATCGATGTGACATAGTAATGTTGATAACTTATCG
The DNA here is from genome assembly GCA_016271365.2 of Neoceratodus forsteri. Classification (NCBI taxonomy): domain Eukaryota; kingdom Metazoa; phylum Chordata; order Ceratodontiformes; family Ceratodontidae; genus Neoceratodus; species Neoceratodus forsteri. Next base: position 871,847,230 of record CM028130.1, read on the forward strand.
ATGCTATGTCACATCGATAGGTTAACAACAGGGATCGGTCTGCGCATGTACGCGCCTTTTTTTACTCGGGAACCAATGGATGCACGCAGCGGTAAGGGAAGGACTGAACGACCACAGCGGTGACTATGTTTCGAAAAGTAAGGAGCTGTTTTTCCCTTTTTCTTGGGACCATACACTATAAAAAATAATGTATGGTCCTTCTATCAGCAACCGGTTACTGTTAACCGTCTCGAGGTTGCCATGGCGACATAAACCTCTCGAGCTTCACTCTCGAGGTTTACACAGTCACCCTGGCAACCTCTCAACAGTTAACAGACCAGTTACTGATAGAGGATCATACATTATCCTCTATTAAATGTCGAGAAGCATTTGGGAAAGGTGCAAATACAGATTAAGAATCAAAAATAGTTGCAATATGTAATGGTAAACTCTTGTAGCTGGCTCTTCAATCCTGGTCCAGAAGAGGAGAGCAGGGGAGTTTATTCCACAGGTTAGGAATTCCACAGGGAAAAAAGTACATTGACCAACAGCCTTATTTGCATTGTAGGGTGCAAGAGGAGTTATATAAGGCGTAATTACAGTGCATATATATCTTGTACACACAAGCCAAAACCCTAATTTTTTTTTTCCTTTTGTTGGTTGCGGGGTGGGATCGAGAGTTAGGGCTAGAAACCCTAACTCTACATTTCCCTACTTTTGTTGCTTTAAGCTGAGCCCTAGCTGGTGCATTAATGCAGTTTTTTGCAAAGTATACACACAGACACACACACACACACACACACATACACATATATATGTATCCTATCTGCTTATTCAAAAGGTATCTGTATAGCCAAAGGTTTGCAGCACAGTAGTAAACAGCAATTTAGGCAGTTAACTATCTGAAATACACACATTAAAAACTGGCCATTGTTCCCTTAAAAGTTACAAACCACAACCCAACTTTTTTTTACCTAGAGTCCCCTTAATTTGGCATTTAGTAAACTTTGTTGTACAGCTGGAAATATAAAATGTTTTCCCTCAGAATCTTCTGCTTGGGTCCTCTATTGGGTACCATTCCTCCAGAAAGCTCTCACTGTCACAGGGTTGGTGATAATGCTCAGCCTAATTCCAATCTGCAATCAGGGTGGTGCAGAAGGGTCCCTTTTTGCCCATAACATAGCACTGCCTCCTGAAATTGCTATACACAGCACTGGTCTTGCACTGTGGGGGAGGATCCTCCTTGCATATGCAATGCAAAAAATATTGCCAAGACAGACGTTTGCAATGATAGTACCCACTAATATTCCACAGCACCTACAGCTACAGTGCAACACAGCACTGCAACATTCCCAGCACGTCACACTACTACATGGCAGTACCACATCTGTGGTGCCAGGCACCACCTCTTGTAAGGTCTTCTCATCTAGTGACCTCCCCATCCCACTGCATCCCCATGATCCAAAGAGTCCCTAGTGTTTAGTGGCACGCCACGCTCCCCTCACCCATGTTCAGAGAAATCCCTGGTACGCCAGTGACATCCCCTCCCATTCTCTGCTGCCACCCCCCCCCAAAAGTGATCCAAATCCACCACCATATTGATACAGCACCCCTACTAATAATGCAAGGCCCACTGATCTCATCACTTTCATTTTTTGATATCCAGTGATCCCACTCCTCTTCCACATCCCCCTCCTGCACTTGTGGCCACTCTTCTAGGTTTACCACCTAAATTCCAGGAGGGCACTGCAGCCTGTGAGCTGGGGTGCAAGGGCCACAATATAAAAAAAAGTCACATTTTTATTCATCATATGTAGTTTAGTATAATCAATTTATTTGTTATTACTGAAGCAAAGAAGGGACATGCCACTGGGTTGGGATGCTTGCAGACAAAATACAAAAATATGCAACACCAGACTTCCAGCACTCTCCACCTTCAACTAAAAACACACAGCTCTCTAAAATATTAAAAAGCCAACTTTACTATGTGCAAAGAACTGAAATATGTCTTGATGCATTTCGGATCATAGAGCCTTTATCAAAAGGCATGTTGAACACACTGAGATACAGACCTCAAACACATAAAAAAAATAATGTATCATAGCACTTTTTACCTCCTTGGTCAGAGCAGTGCCCAACCAACCCCCGGCCACCAGCACCCGCACCCCTGGAGTCGAGCCCGACGTGTGGATTTATACGCCCCGAACTGTCTGGCCCATGACAGCATCCCTTCCCCGGGGACCTGCTGCACTGAGCTGCCGAAGACACCTAGTTGACTTTGGGGGCGCAGGGCTGGCCAGCAGCCGCCGAGGTCACCCCACCAACATTTTCCTCCTGTTTTTCACCCATTGAGGAGCTGGACGTGCAATGGCATCGCACTGACGTGCAGACACCCACTACACTCCTCCCCTTTACATATGCCCTGTGACTGTGGAACACCCAGCCTCTGCTGGATGTCACTGCAAATGCAGCGCATGGCCCTCACCCTCCCCAAAGGAAGGATAGCAGTCATAGGATGCTCAATCCTTCCTTCCCCATGCCAGCCCTCGGTGACCTGAGTCCGTTCCCGAACCCGGGTCACCGGCACACGTGAGGTGTGTTGTCCAGCTTCTCAACCCTCAACGCCACCGGGCCAGCTAAATACATAAATTATGATGTCATAATTCCTTTCACCTTAATCATATAAAAAAAAAAAAAAAATTCAACACGAACTTACTCCAAGTGCAGAAAGCTTTGTTTAAACTAACTTTAATTCAGAAAAAATACCTACACCTATTCAAAACATTATATTTTAAAAAACACACATACAAAATTACAAAGAGTTCCTCCCTTCTCTATTTATGTTTCTACCTATTCCCCTGATACTTTTCAAAGGGTGCTAACTAATATTTATTTATGTCTTTGGTAACCGGGTAAACAAGCTGATCCAAAGGACGTCTTCAGCCACAACCCGAGCCACAGTGTGGCAGACAGCAAGCATCAGCAGAGGTATAATACAGTGATACAGGAAGACAAACACACCTCAATATGAGGTCAGTACATAGTGTCAAAAATACAAATCAGTACATACAGCAGTATTCAAACACAGGGTTACAGAAATGATAAGAGGGCTTAACATAGTAGGAGCGGGTACAGACTAAATTGACAGACATGAACGTTTAGAATGTACGATACAACAATAGTAATATTATAGGTTGACTAGGCAAGCTATACCTTCCTGTAGGCTAAGCTAATGTATGGTAATCACTAAATATGAGACAACATTGAAAAACAAAACAAAAGGGGGTTGACATTCTTTGTAGATTTTTATCAGGACCAGAATAAGAAGCATATGCACAGGACAGAAAACAGTGATAGGGAGTAACAGCAGGTGACCCTTAATATATCCTAGGGTGGCTTGCAATCTGTGGAGATTCCTAGAGGACAGTTACAAGTGTATTCCATCTGGAGCCAGGCTTTGAGATTTGTTTTGAAAGATTGGTAGAAGGGGGATGAGCGGATAGACAAAGGGAGTCTGTTCCAAAAGGAGGAGGCAGAGACAGAAGATTTTGTTACCTATGACAGAAGATGTACATGGAACTTCCAGTGGAGGAATGGAGGAAACTCTGAGGCTCTGAGAGGCCACTCCTATCAGTGAGTAAAGTGGAGTAAGGGGACAGTTGGTAGTTCCTGAGTGAGTTGTCAACTAGGCAGCCTGTGGCATAGTCAAAGCTACCCTGTAATGTGAGTCACCCTAAGGACTGTTAGAGCGTGCAGTGGTCGGTGGAGAAAGGGGCCTGAAGAACAAAGCGACAGATGGAGTTATATGTTAAGGTTAGACGACAACGTAGAGAGGACACTGAGGAGTAGACAGGGGAGCTATAGTCAAGCAGAGGCAGCAGGTTTCCTTGGATGACAGCTAGTCAGGCCTCAGGGGTGATAGAATTGGCTAAGCGGTAGGCTGCACCTAGCTTTTGGTGGATTTTCTTCACAGTAATACTTATGTTTTTATTAAAGGTGAGGGAGGGATCAAGTGTCACACCTAGATATTTAAAGAGGGAACCTTTTCCAGGGGGGGCCTGCAGGGGTACTTACGAGGAGGAAGGAGTTAGATTTGGTGACCTTTGCAAGGAAAGGTTTAAAGCCAAACAGCATGGCCTTTGTCTTCTTCTCGTTCATGAGGAGTTTCCTGGAAATGAACCATTTCTGCAACGCATTGCAGTTTAGTGAGTGGGTGGAGGAGATAGATTCCAGAGATTTTTCACTGTGGTAGATGACAAGGTCATCCACATAGAGTCTTACAGTTACATAGCCTTACAGTTAATGCTTTCAGCAGGGAGAGCATTTGTGGACAAGGAAAAAGTACTCCAGAGTGGATAGGTACTGAGGCAGATGAGTTCTTACTTATAAAGATGGACTGGGACCTGTTGGAGAGAGAGCTACGGAACCATACAGCATTGTCCGGGGCACAGCCAAAATTCAGTAGGGTTGAGTGGAGAAGGTGGTGGTCAATGAGATGGAAAGTCTTTGATAGATCCACAAATACCATTCCTGTTGCTTTGCCCACATTCATAGTTCTAAGGACATGGTTGGAGAAGAGGGCCAAAGCAGATGAGGTGCAATGGTGTTTATGGAAACGATCCTGAAGGGGATACAGAAGGTTATATTTTTCAAGGTGTTCAGATAGTTGGTAGTGGATGATTTTTTTCAAGTAATTTACTCAAGTGTGGGAGGAGGGAGATGGGTCTGTGGTTTTGGGGGGCCAGGGAATTAAAAATTGGTACCACAAGAGCATGCTTCCAAGAGTCAGGCACAGTGGATGTCGAGAAGGCAAGATTAAAAATGTAAGTTAGGGGTTTAACAATTACTGGGGAGAGTAGTTTCAGGAAGGTGGGGTACAGTCCATCACTGCCAGGACTCCCTATGACTGGTAGTGTCTTTAGGGGTTTTAGGATGACACTCTGACCAATGATCTTAAAATAAAATGTGGGATGGTATTCATGGAGGAAGTGGAGCAGTGTGGTTTGCTATTGAGGCCAGGAGGAACTATTTATCTCCATCATAAAAGTTTTTCTTCTTGCCAGGTTGTAATAATGTTTTTCATTATTAATAAATTAATATGTACTATATCATAATATAACAACCAATGCAAGGAAGGCAGCATATCTCAAACCCATAGAATCTCTGAAGACTGAACTTATACTACGGGCTTATATCAAAGGCTCTGTTTAATCCTGGTTTGGTGCAAGCTCCTAAAGTGTAAATCCAAAAGCCCCCTTGTTTAAGTGCATCAAAATCCCCACCCCTAGATCTCGTGGCTATTGTATCTATTGCCACAAAATTAAAGCTGTGTTCTAAGTCACTCTGATTTTGTATGATTTGCAGGGCAGTTGCATATTTAATATCTGTGTTTTGTATAGCTCTACAGTGCTCTGCAACCCTTTGTTTAAACATCCTTATAGTTTTGCCTATGTAGAAAGCGCCACACCGGCATATTGCAGCATAAATCACCCCCATACTTTCACAATTGATGTACTGTCTCATATCAAAATTCCTTACAACATGGGGGTTGCAAAAAGTGTTACCTGTGGCACTGCTTTTACAATAGGTGCATCTATTGCATTTGAAGCACCTTTTCCTACTACTTTGCAACCATGTGGATTTATTGAGTTTTTCCTGTCTGCTATGCATCAAATGATCGTTTAAACTAGACACTCTTCTACATGCCATGCAGGGTGGGTGGGTGGGGGCAAATTTACATCTTATAATCCTGCATCCCTTTTCAAAGTATGCCAATTCTTTATTATTTATTTATTTATTTATTTAGTTTTGTTGACCGGGTAAGTGCACTAGACAAATCCTGCCTATTTTCAGGCATGACCCGGGGGAAGGGGATGCAGATGAATGCCAACTGACCTTGAACCAGATTAAGCTGTTGGTGGTATTTTTTAGTGAAATGAGGGACACTTTGGCCAGGACACTGGGGAAATTCCCCTACTCTTTTCAATAAGTGCCATGGGATCTTTAACATCCACCTGAACTACCACCAATCCAGGCAGATAGGAGCTCGGTTTAACGTCTCATCCGAAAGACGGAATTATAATAGATACTATGCCCACAGTATGGGCCAAAAAAGTTGTTACAAAATTAAATCTGTGATGTGCATCATCCTTTGGTTTTTCAGGTACCAATAAGTCTGGGTCCCATGCGGGACATAGTAGGGAGACTGCCCTGGTGAGGGTGCTTAATGATCTCCTGACGGCAAGGGACAGGAGCGAGCATACCATTCTAGTCCTCCGGGACCTCTCCACAGCATTTGACACTGTGGACCACAAGGTGTTGCTTGACCACCTGCAGTTCCGGTGTGGCCTGTCCGGTACTGTTATTAACTGGTTCAGGTCATACCTGACAGAGTGCAAAGGGTGATGATGGGACTTACCTCATCTAACCATAGGCCTCTGAGTTCCATAGGGTTCGGTCTTGTCGCCCTTGTTGTTCGCGGTTGGGAGACATTATCAGGTGGTATGGGCTGGGATTTCACTGCCTGCAGATGATACTCAGCTGTACTTGTCCTGCACACTTGATACCCAGGTAGCAGCCTCATATTTAACAGCTGCCTCAAGGAAATCCAGATGTGGATGACTCAGAACTGGCTTAGGCTCAACCCAGACAAGACTGAGGTACTGGTTGTAGATCCGGGTCATCAAGGAGGGTGAGGGGTTACCACCCGGGCTTGTGCTGGGGGGGGTATTCCCCTTGCCCCATCTAGACAGGTGAAGGATCTGGGTGTGATCCTAGACAATGGCTTGACTTTGGAGGCCCAGGTGTTGGCTGTGGTCAAAAGTGGATTCTATCATCTTAGGAACATTGCCCAGATCCAACCCCTGATCCCGCCTGAAGACCTGGCAACAGTGGTACATGCTTTTGTCATGACCAGACTGGACTACTGTAATGCCCTGTACCTAGGGCTATCTGGAGACAACCTCCACAGGCTGCAACTAGTGCAGAGTGCGGTGGCGAGACTTGTGTCAGGAGTTAGAAATACGATCATATTACCCCGGTCCTTTGCAAACTGCACTGGCTGCCAGTCAGGTGGCAGATTGTCTTCAAGATAGGGCTCCTAACCTATAAGACCCTGCACACAGGGGGACCTGTCTATCTGCAAGATCTCCTTGTCCCCTACCATCTGCCCCGGGAACGTCATTCTGCCAGGGGAGACCTCCTTTGAGTTCCCAGGGTTAGGCTGCGGCATTCGGGGGATAGGGCATTCTAAGCAGCTGCACCTACCCTGTGGAACTCACTGTCTGGTTACTTAAGGGAGGCTCCCTCGGTGGAAGCCTTTAAGAAAGGGTTGAAAACACTGTTGTTCCAGCAAGCTTTTATCAATTGATCAATAATGTATTCTTTTAAATTTGATAGACAGATTATTGCTCCCAGCTATAGTGATTTTATGTTTGTATTTCAGTATGATTTATAGTATTGTTTTATTGTACAGTGCCCAGAATCTAAGGAAATGGGTGCTTTAAAAATAAAGTATCTATCTTTCTAATAAATCTCCCGTCTATTTGTTTAACCTCTTCCAACGCATTTTGCAAAAGTTGCTCACAATAGCCTCATTCCCTAAACCGGTGTGTTAAATCATGAGAAGCATTTCATTTTAATCTTAAGTACTGTCCCTTCAGAATATTGTTTACACATATCTGAGATAACAGCCAGATGATAGAAGCAAACTGTTTCTATCTGTACTTTTTCTAAGGATATCAGTACTGTACTAACATTGCCTTCATCATCTTTACTTATACAAAGGTCCAAAAAATAGAACTTGCTTTTACTAGCCGGATATGTGAACCTTAAATTGGGGTTCGAGTCATGTAGATACTGTACAAATTGATCAAATTCTGTCAAGTTTCCGTTCCACACAATAAATATATGGTCAATAAACTTTATTTATATCACCATTTTATCAAAAAAAAGGATTTACATCAGGGTCCCTGATTATTTCAGACTCCCATTTCCCTATATACAAATTTGCGATACAGGGGGCAAAAGTTGCCCTCATTGCCGTCCCCTTGGTCTGAAGATATAATTGGTCCAAAAACATGAAGGTGTCATATTTATAGGTACATCAGGGAGTGAAGGAAGACAAAGGGAGGGATAGTGAGACTTAATAAAGGAGAGTGAAGGTGGGCAGAGGATGACAGCGAAAAGGCAGAGATACTGAACAATTACTTTTGCTCAGTACTCACAAAAGAAGAAGAGGGGGAGGTACCTAAACCACACAATAGAAGCACTCTGGGCAGGGAGGTCGACACTAGTCCATTTACAGAAGAAAGGATCTTGAAAGAACTCCTAAAACTCTTGGTGGACAAAGCAATGGGGCCTGGCGGGATTCATCCCAGAATTCTAAAAGAACTAAGGGGAGACCTAGTGACATCACTGACTAACCTTTTTAACAAATCATGGGAGGATGGTGTGGTACCTGAGGACTGGAGAAGGGCAGATGTGATTCCCCTTCACAAAAGTGGGAGCATGGCAGAGGCAGGAAACTACAGACCTATTAGTTTGACCTCAGTGGTAGAAACAATGATGGAATCACTTCTGAAAGAAAAAATTGTCGAGTACCTAGAGACCAGTGGGGCACAGGACCCAATGCAGCATGGATTCACAGCGGGAAGGTCATGTCAAACAAATCTAATAGATTTCTCTGACTGGGTGACCAAAGTAGCAGACCAGGGAGGGGCTGTGGATATGGCCTACCTAGACTTTAGCAAGGCATTTGACACAGTCCCACACAAAAGAATAATAAACAAGGTAGCCAGCCTGGGAGTGGGTCCCAGGGTGGTAGCCTGGGTAACAAATTGACTGGACAACAGGACGCAGAGGGTAATAGTAAACAAAGTACACTCTGAAGAAAGGGTGGTTACTAGTGGGGTACTGCAGGGTTCAGTACTGGGCTGGTGCTCTTTAATGTCTTTATAGAAGACATTGCAGAGGGGCTGGAAGGAAAAGTATGCCTCTTTGCAGACGACACAAAGATCTGCAATGGGGTTGATACACAAGGGGAAGTGGAAAGGATGAGACTTGGCAAGGTTGGAGGAATGGTCAAATGTATGGCAGCTTAGATTCAATGCAAAGAAGTGCAAAGTAAAGCACCTGGGAAACAAAAACCCGGGAGAAGAGTACACAATGGGGGGAGGTACCAACAACAACAAAAATGGAAAGGGACCTGGGGGTAGACATATCAGATGATGTTAAGGTAGGCAAGCAATGTGAGAAGTCAGTAAGGAGGGCTGGGGGGATACTGGGCTGCATAGAGAGAGAGGCATCACCAGCAGAAAACAGGAAGTTGTTATCCCTCTGTACAGACAGTAGGTGAGACCCCATCTGGAGTACTGCGTGCAGTTCTAGAGACTCCATCTCTACATAGACATAAACAGGATGGAGGTGGTCCAGAGGAGGGCAACTAAAATGATGCAGGGTCTGCAACAGAAGCCATATGAAGAGAGACTAAAATAGCTTAATATGTATACCCTTGAGGAAAGGGGGGGGGGACATGTTAGAAACTTTCAGGTACCTCAAGGGAATCAACAAAGTCCCAGAGGGGAGCATCTTTCAGAAAAGACATGTGCAAGAACAAGGGGCACAATTTGAAGATAGATGGGGACAGCTCGGGCAACGTGAGGAAATATTTTTCATGGAGAGGGTGGTGGACACATGGAACCGCCTTCCTGAGGAGGTCATGGGGTCAAAAACAGTGGGGGAATTTAAGAATGCATGGTACAGACATAAGGCAATTATAGTGGGGGGTAGGAGGAAGTAGGCTGTTGGTCAACTAGAATCTGCAGCTTATCCAATAGGTAGGGAAATGGGCAGACTAGGTGGGCCAAGCGGTCCTTATCTGATGTCAAAGTCTATGTTTCTACATTTAAGAACAGATTCTGATAACTTTAAAAGAAATTCCGTAGGTGGTTCAACATTTTCTCATTGTGAATTCAGAAAAGAGGCTATAATATCAAAAGCTTCTTCCTTGGGAATATTGGTGTACAGGGACTCAACATCCATAGTAATAAAATAAGAGTCCCTGTATATTTCAATATCCCCAGGACCTGTAATATAGTATGCCAGTCATGTCTTTAATATAGAAGCCCAAATACTGTACAAAAGGCCTCAAAAAATACTCAATGTATTGCGAGAGTGGCTCCTTAAGGGAACCAGTCCCACTTACAATGGGTCTCCCTGGTGTGACTCTAGGGATTTATGAATTTTGAGCAAGGTATATATAGTTGCCCTAATAGGATGTTTCACTGTTAAAAATTCCTTTACTTATCAATTATCCTTTTATCATGCGCTTCAGTTATACATTTGTGTATACACCATTTAAAATTCACAGTATGTTCTTTATTCAACTTAGTGTAAAATTTTGTGTCATTTAGTTGTCACAATATCGCTTTAATGAAATCATCTCTGCTCAAAATAACAGTACTTCCCCAACTAGTCCGCCGGCTTTATAACTATAGAGGTATCTTTTGCAGATCTTCACGTGCAATTCTCGCTTACCATATCAGATTATCAAAATGCACTCTTGGTAATTCATAAAAAAAAAAACTGCTCAAGTTCTTGTTCACATTAAATTAAAATTAAGATTGCCGCACTGGGGTGTGGGCAGATGTTCGTTTTCCCTTTAAATTTCCGATATTCAGTGTCAGATACACTGATATCAGTTCTTTCAAGACCATTTTCAGATAAAATATCAATTTCTATGTCCCATGCCAGTTCTTTCATAAGTTTCAAATTTATTAACTTGTGCTGTCAGTGCAAAAGACAGCCTTTTGTTAAGCAAATCAATTTCAGCAGGAGTCAATATCTCATTTGAAAGGTTAATTACCTTTTGTTGTTGTGCCATTGGTGCTATCTCTGTGGTCTCTGTTCCCGACAGGTGTTCTATTGTTGCATTGTCTCTTGATGTTAAGTATGCTGATTGCGTCGACCTTGTCCACCACGTCCTCCTCTGAGTGCTTGGAAATTCTTTTATTTGGAACCCTTGATATCTGTTTTGTTGTGTGCTTCTTCTGGGGCCAGGAGGTGGTTTGGGGGTGTCTAGTCCTCTTCTAAAAAAATCCTCGGAGTCACCTATTTCAGAGCCACTAAGATCAGTACTGATGTTAAATGATACTCGCCTTTCACATTTTAGAATACTCCTGTCCCAATTTGATTTTGACTAATTGTAAACTCTGTCAAGCTCATAATCATCCTGGTCTCTCCTGAATTCATTTTGGTTTGCTAGTTTAAGTTTCTCGTCTAGTTTAGACATAGGCTCTTTCAATTGATCATTTAATCTGTCGAAATCTGCATGGTCTCTGTAGGTTAGAAGTACTGCTTCATTTTTCTTAATGTCCTCCGCCAGTTGTTCATTACCATTCCTTACCATAATCAATTATAAGTGTCATTAATTTATTAAAAGCCTCATTTAGAATTTCTCACGTTTTGTCCATGAAACTTTCAACATCCTGGCCAAAAGTTGGATTTTTTTTTTTAAAGTCTTAATCTTCAAGGGAATCCAGAGACTTGCAAACAGGCTTCCAGACTGACTTGATTCCAGTAAATGTTTCTAACTATTATGACTGCTTTTTCCAAATTTTTAAAAGCATCAAATAAAGTCGCTGCTTCCTCACCATATTGTCCTTTTGCTGTCGATTCAGAGTCTGTCAAAAATGGATTTGCTTGTATTGCTGCCATCAAAAGGTCATTCACATACGTGAGTGGATCATTTTGTGTCTGTGCTGCTTGTGAAAGATTCAGTGTTCCTTCTATTGACATGTTCACATTCAAATGTAGCAGATCAAAGCACACTGTTGGCAATTACTTTTCAACCCGGAGCATACAGTACTCTGCATTCTTGCTGAAGGTTTTACATTTCCAGTTTTTTGTTGCCATAACCTGTGCAGTTTTCCCAATTAGAAATCACTGAAGCAATGAAGGGACATGCACTGGGTCGGGGTGCTCACAGACAGAATATAGAAATACACAGCACCAGAGTCCAGCACTTCCCACCATGAACTGAAAAGACACAGCTCTCGGAAATATTAAAAAGCCAACTTTATTACATGGCAAGAACTGAAACACGCCTTGACCCCCTTTTGGATGAGATCGCCCCCATCCCCCACAGGGCATGTAGAAGAGCATCTACTTTAAAAGATCATTTGGTGCATAGCAGACAGAAAAACACCACTAAATGGGTTAATATCCCAATACTGACATTGTAGTGCAGCACAAGGGGAGTGCTGCACTCCTGAAGTGCCGTCTTTCAAATGAGACGTTAAACTGAGGTCCCATCTGCCTATTCTGGTGGTAGTTCAGGTGGATGTTACAGATCCCATGGCACTTCTCGAAAAAAAGAGTAGGGGAACCCCCAGTGCCCTGGCCAAATTTCCCCCCATTCACTAAAAATACCACCAAACAGCTTAATCTGGTTCAAGGTCAGTTGGCATTCATCTGTATCCCCCTTCCCCAGGTCATGCCTGAAAATAGGCAGAATTTGTCTAGTGCACTTACCTGGTCAACAAAAACTAATTAAATAAATCCACATAGTTGCAACGCAGTAGGAAAGGATGCTTCAAATACAATAGATGCACCTACTGTAAAAACACTGCCACAGGTAACACTTTTTGCAACCCCCATGCTGGAAAGAATTTTGATACGAGACAGTACATTAACTGTGAAAGTATGTGGGTGATTTATGTTGCAATATGCCAGTGTGGAGCTTTCTACATAGGCAAAGCTAGAAGGATGTTTAAACAAAGGGTTGCATAGTACTGTACCACTATGCATACATACATACATAGATGCCAGCAGAATGGACCCAGACGTCTACTGAATCTGCTTGAAATCAGCACCCAGTCAGGACACTGTTGCTGCCCTGCCCGCCTCCCCTGCAAATCCCCCGACCCCAAACCCCATTGGGGTTACACCTCCAGATCTGACATTTGTTAGCTTAACCTTACACCTGTCCCAGCCCCTCTTGAATCCCTCCACTGTATCAACAAACACAAGTTCTGCAGGTAGTGAATTCCAGGGGTCCACCACTCTCTTGGTAAAGTAGTGTCTCCTACTCTCTCCTCTGAGCCTCCCACCAACCAGCCTCATGGAATGCCCCCTGGTGGCTCCTTCCTTTCTTTCTCAGCTTTAACACCCTATTTGGACTGACCCTGCTCAATCCCTTTAGATTTTTGAAGACATCGATCATGACCCCCCATCCCTCCTCTCCAGGGAATACAGGTTCAGCTCCTCAAGCCTCTCCTCATTGGATCCTTCCTCCAGTCCCTGTATCATCCTGGTTGCCCTCCTCTGGACCTTCTCCAGAAGTGCAATGTCCTTTTTCAAGTATGGGCGGCAAAACTGCATGCAGTAATGTAAGTGTGATCTGATCAGGCAATTATACAGAGGGAGAATAATCTCCTGTCTCCTCGAGGTTATCCCCCGGCAATGCACTCAAGCATTTTATTTGCCTTAGCCACAGCCCTCCTACACTGCTCAGTGTTATTCATCTTGGCATCCATGACCACCCCAAGATCCTTCCCCCAAACCTACAGTTTCTCCCCAGAAGTACTCATGAACAGGGTTTTTAAGCCCAAAGAGAGGAACACTGCACTTCTTGGCATTAAACCTCAGTTTCCAGGTGTGTGACCACCTCTCCAGAGTCTCCAAGTCCCCCTGTAGGGCTATTCTACCCTCCTCCCTGTCCACCACTGCCCCCAGCTTCGAGTCATCCACAAAGAGGCTCATCTCCCTCCTGTTACTGTCCCTGATGTTCGAGATGTAAGCATTAAACAGGAGTGGGCCCAACATCGACCCCACTAATGACCTTCCTAGAAGATGATACTCCCCCGACCACCACCTTCTGAAACCACCCAGTTAGCCAGTTCCCTATCCACTTTACTATCCTTTCCCCCACCCCCATTCCCTCCAGCTTGTCCAGCAGCCCTGGATGTGGCACTGAGTCAAACGCCTTGCTGAAGTCCAGAAAGAGGACATCCACTGGCCTTTCCTGGTCCAGTGCCTTTGCCACTCAATCATAGAACTCCACAAGGTGAGTCTGACATGATCTGCCCTGGATAAAGTCATGTTGGTGGTCAACTAGGAGGCCCCATGACTCCAGAAACGCCTTCAGTCTCTCTTTCAAAATGGCCTCCATCATCTTGCCCACCAACGGCGTCAGACTGACAGGCCTGTAGTTACCCGGCTCCTCCCATGAACTGCTTTTGTGGATAGGCATGACATGAGCCATCCTCCAATTGTGGGGCACCCACCTCGTCTGAAGGAAGGAGTTAAAAAGGTCCACCAGAGGTGCAGCAAGGACATCCTCCATCTCCTTCAGCACCCTGGGGTGGAGGCCATCCGGACCTGGTACCCTATCCATTCTCGGGGACTTAAGGGCCTTCCTCACCCTACCAACAGTAATTTGAAAAGCAGACAGCCCCCCTACCTCATTTCCTGCCCCCGGATGATGTTGTTCCTCCATCATCTCTAGTGAAGACTGAGGCAAAGTACTCATTAAGTACCTCCGCCTGCTCTCTAGCCTCCTCAGCCCACACACTCCCTGACCTTAGTCTGGTAATCTGACCCTATACCTAAAGAACTCTTTCCCCCCCCCATTTCTGATCCCCTGTACCAACCTCTCCTCCATCCTTGCCTTGGCCAATCGTACCACCCTGGTTACCTTTTTTGATATCCTGTCGTACTCCCCCGTCCTCGTCCCCTTGCAAGTGCTTGTATCTCCTATAAGCAGCTCTTTTTTCCCCTCACACCCTCCTGGACCTTCCTAGTCAACCAGCTCGGCTTTCTGGCCCTACCATACTTGTGTTGAACCTTCATGCAAGCCTTGGTGGCTTCCAGGAGCCCCCTTTTAATAACTTCCCACCTGCTCTGTGTGTCCATATCCAGTGTGATCCCCTCTAAATGCCCCTTGAGGATCCCCTCCATATCCTTAAATTCCGCTCCTCTGAAGTCAACTACCACCGTTTTGGTGTGATTTTCCCCTTCCCCCATGTCATGAGTAAACCAAACCATGGCATGATCACTCCCAGCCAGTGGGTCCCCTACAGCTAGGTTCCTAACCAGCTCATAATCTGACAGCACCAGATCCAGGATGTGACCATCCCTCGTCGGATCAGCCACCAGTTGAGATAGGAATGCATCCTGGAAGATGTCCAGCAAGCGCTGCTCCCCAGTTCATGAAGATGCCATACTGCCCAAATCAACCCCATGCATGTTAAGGTCTCCCATCACCACAATTCTACCCTTCCCCTGACCACAGTGATCTTTTAGATGCACCACCACCCCTCCTCGAGTTCCTCAGTCTGCACGGGCAGCCTATAAGCCACCCCCAGGTTGACCATCTTTCCCATAGGCGCCTGCAAGGTAACCCATAATGACTTTACATTTCCCTCTGCCCTCTCCACCCTGCATATATTCATGCCATTCCTAATGATGAGTGCCACCCCACCACCCCTGCCCACAGTCCTGTCCTTCCTGAGCACAGTGTACCCCATCATGTTTAGAAACATAGACTTTGACGGCAGATAAGGACCGCTTGGCCCACCTAGTCTGCCCATTTCCCTACCTACAGGATAAGTTGCAGGTCCTAGTTAACCAACGGCCTATTTCTTCTTACCCCCCACAAGAATTGCCTTATGTCTGTCCCATGTATTCTTGAATTCTCCCACAGTTTTAGACCCCACAACCTCCTCAGAAAGGCTGTTTCATGCGTCCACCACCCTCTCTGTGAAAAAATACTTCCTCACTTTGCATCTGAACCCCCCATCTTTAAATTGTGTCCCCTTATTCTTGCACATCTCTTCTTCTGAAAGATGCTACTCTCTTGGACTTTGTTGATTCCACTGAGGTACCTAACAGTTTCTATCATGTTCCCCCTCTCCCTCCTTTCCTCAAGGGTATACATATTAAGCTCCTTTAGTCTCTCCTCGTATCACTTCTCTTGCAGACCCTGCACCACTTTAGTTGCCCTCCTCTGGACTGCCTCTATCCTGCCTCTGTGTTTGTGCAGATGGGGTCTCCAGAACTGGAAGCAGTACTCCAGATGGGGTCTC
Organism: Neoceratodus forsteri; assembly: GCA_016271365.2. Classification (NCBI taxonomy): domain Eukaryota; kingdom Metazoa; phylum Chordata; order Ceratodontiformes; family Ceratodontidae; genus Neoceratodus; species Neoceratodus forsteri. The sequence continues at coordinate 871,863,294 of CM028130.1, forward strand.
ATCAACTGTCTATAGAGAGGGATAACAACTTCCTGTTTTCTGCTGGTGATGCCTCCCCCTATACATCCCAGTATACCCCCAGCCCTCCCTACCACCTTCTCACATTGCTTGATAACCTTAAGGTCATCTGATATGATTACCCCCAGGTCCCTTTCCATTTTTGTTGTTGTTACTACCTCTCCCACAATTGTGTAATCTTCCCCTGGGTTTTTGTTTCCCAGGTGCATTATTTTGCACTTCTTTGCACTGAATCCAAGCTGCCATACTTCTGACCATTCCTCCAACCTTGCCAAGTCCCTTCTCATCCTTTCCACGCCTCCTTGGGTATCAACCCTGTCGCAGATCTTTGTGTCATCTGTAGAGATACATACTTTTCCTTCCAGTCCCTCTGCAATGTCACTTATAAAGACATTAAAAAGGACTGGATCCAGTACTGAACCCTGCAGTACCCCACTTGTAACCCCTCTTTCTTCAGAGTGGACTCCATTTACAATTACCTTCTGTGTCCTGCTGTCCAGCCAATGTTTTACCCAGGCTACCACCCTGGGACCCACACCCAGGCTGGTTAATTTGACTATTAATCTTTTGTGTGGGACTGTGTCAAATGCCTTGTTGAAGTCTAGGTAGGCCATGTCCACGGCCCCTCCCTGGTCTACTACTTTGGCCACCTAGTCAAAGAAATTAATTAGATTCTTCTGACATGACCTTCCAGCTGTGAACCCATGCTGCCTTGGGTCCTGTGCCCCACGGGCCTCTAGGTACACAACAATTCTTTCCTTCAGAAGTGATTCCATCACTTTCCCTACCACAGAGTCCAAACTGACAGGTCTGTAGTTTCCTGCCTCTGTCTTGGTCCCACTTTTGTGAAGGGGAATCACATCCATCTTCCTCCAGTCCTCAGGTACCACATCATCCTCCCATGATTTGTTAAAAAGGGTAGTCAGTGGTTTCACTACTTCTCCCCTTAATTCTTTTAGAATTCTGGGGTGAATTCCATCAGGCCCCATTGCTTTAGATCCCAAACGTGCTGAGGGGTGGCCCAAGTTTCAGTGACTGCCGCCACATTCACATCCCCTTCAGCTAGCATCACCTGAAGCTCAGGCATCTTATTCCCAATGCTCCTAGCATTAATCACGACCACCTTCAATCCCTGCCCCTTGCCCTCGGCCATCCCCCCAATCAGAGATCCCTCAGTAAATTGCAAGCTCCCATTCCCTCGTTCACTGTCAGATGCCCTAATTAAGCACCCCTTTCCCCCTGCTGGGGAGAAAAGCCAAGTTCTCCTTTGATGTGCCTGCCAGCAGAAGCCTCAAGCCCCAGCCCTCCCCCTCACAAGTTTAAACCCCACCTAGCTTTAATGAATTTGGTCAGTTTTAGTTTCAAAACCTCCCTCCCCCCAAATTTAAGTGAAGTCTATCCCTTGCGTACAGCTCCTTGTCTTTCTAAGTTGCACCCCAGGCTCCCACCAAACCCCCAGCTATACACCATGCTTTGAGCCATTCATTAAACTCCATGATTTTCTGCTTGTTTCCCATGCTAGCTCTAGGCACCGGGAGGACCTCCAAGGAAGAGACTGTGCACCCCACATCAGGACACACCTTGGCTAGCTCCCGAAACCTTGCCTGCATCTCCTCCACACTATTTTCCTTTATGTCATTAGTGCCTAGGTGCACTAATATATTAGTGGATCCTCCACAGTCCTTCGCCAAAGCATAGACCGAGTGCTTGGCCTTGTGCACGGTCATGCCAGATATATTCTTGACGCTGACAGCACTGCCTTACCCTTCACTCCTCCATCCCACTTGATGCCCCTAATCATGGAGTCACCTAGCAGAAGCACTTTAGCCTCCTCCTTCCCTTTGAGCCTAACTCCCTCCTCCGCCACACACTCTCACTCCCATTACCTCTATGTCTTTTCTGACTGCACCATTAATTTGACTGCCAACGGCTGCCTTTACCCCCCTGATCCAACTACTTCCCCTGTCCGACTGCTCCGTCCGCTCCTCACCTAGCTCACCCCCCCACCTCATCACTCTGGTCTGTGCCAGCAGCACTCCCGTAGCCTGTGGTCCCTCCTGACCCCCAGAGGCTCTTGCTTCCACCCCCCCCAATCTTCCTTTTTACCAGTCTCCCCTACACTTGCTCCCTGATGGTCCCTTCCCCCCTGAGATCCTTATACAAAACAAAGATATTAAGTATGCAACTGCCCTGCACATCGTACGAAATCAGAGTGACTTAGAACACAGTTTTAATTTTGTGGCAATAGATAAGCCAGACAAGACCTGGGGTGAGGATTTTGATGCACTTTTATTAAAACGAGAGGGCTTTTGGATTTACACTTTAGGAGCTTGCACCAAGCCAGGATTAAACAGAGCCTTTGACACAATCCCATATGTACAAATTCAGTCTTCAGGAATTCTAGTAGTAGTACAAATTTATTGTTCAGCTAAAAAGCCATTACAATATATAAAAAAGAAAAAAAGATCACAACAGCTACAGACATTCCATACAAATACAGAGTATATAAATAGCCATCTATAACATACTTTAAATATGGTCTAAATACATATATCTTTCCTGCCAAAGCACATTATTTTCTAAGCTAGTTCTCTTGTTCAGATCAACATATACATTACATTAGGACCCATTGTTCATTTCCTACTCAGCAGGAGAATGTTCTAGCCTCTCCAGACCTGGGTAAATATTAACCCAGGCTATCATTAAAAAACAAAAAATGGAACCTAGTATAAAAATTAAACGAAAGGCACTAGGACAGGCTATTCTGTCCTGCAGAGCTTACCCTACCAGATCACATAGCATCCCATCGACACCCACCTGGAAACCAGTTGGACACACTGAATTGTAAAAGGCAGATCACTTAGGAGTACCATGCAGCGCACACTGCTCCATACCCCTTAGACCACCTCCTAGACAGTCAGGCCAGACAGCCATACCTGAGGCGCCTGATGTGACCACATGTTATAAGAAGGGCCCGTCTAGTCACACCATGCTCCAATTGTGCCTACCTTGTTACCAACAGGACACGCCAGCCTTAGGGGCACATCTATTTGGAACACCATGCAGCACATTCTGCTCCGTGACCCAATGACCACCCCCCTATCCAGCCACTCCTATCAGCCACTATTGAGGCACATAGTGGAACTATGTGTCACAGTCTAGGTCCAGCCATTCACACCATATCTCATCTACGCCTACCTGATGGCCCGTCAGACACACTGGCAATAGAGCACGTCCATAGGGGCACCATGCGACTCATGCCGCTCCATGTCCCCTGGAATTAGCCTTAATCCAGTCACTCCAACTGGCTACTCCAGGATGTAAAAATGGAAGCCCATGTTTCCAGTAGATTCACCCATTTGGGGCATTCTATCTTAACAAAATAATGTCAAAACATTTGCCATAAATCAATCCCAATAAGAGAAATAAACTTACACAATACTTTAAAATATCAGAAACATCATTAGATAGCTTTGTTACACTCAAGAGCCCAGACATACAAGGCTCAATGAAATGGCTCCTTTTTCTACAAAGAAGTCCATTGCTTCCTTTGAAATGTAACTGTCGACTCCAAACCTTGGGGTCCTTGTTCGGCGTCTCATGTTACCTTTAAAGAGTCCCACTTAACACACAGAACAATCTAATATTAGCATTTTAAAATGAGCTCTCGGAGAATGGGAAGATAATGGGAAGCTGATAGCAATCCACTCCAGTAAAAGGAAATCAGCCTTCCAGCAAGTTAAATCAACTTAGAGTCACATCAAGGTTTAGAGCACTTAAAAGGAATGTTGAAATTAAATAAAAAGTTTAATACAATGGAAAACTCATCTAAAGCAATAGCCTTTCAGAGCTTCAGAAAATGGTAAGCTGCCATTGCAAAGCATAATATTACTATCATTCAACATTTTAAATGCCATTTTAAATGCCAGGTCGTATCCCAGTTATTTTATAGTTCAGTCTGTTCAGTCAGACAAATAGTAACAAAGCAGAACCTTTAATGGAGCTGTATCTAAAATTGACTCCCCACCACTGTGACAACCTTATTGGCAATCTTACTGGCAACTTTGGTTTGTTTCAGTGCGTTAATTAGTAGAGGGAACAAACCATCCGAACCTCAAAAAATAATTCATATCCATATAGGCCATATCTCTCCTTTTAGGTCAGCTGTTCAGGATTCATTATTGCCCCATATCTTCTCTATATTCAGCTCTCCTCCCGACAACTGCACACTCTTTTTTCATCAGTTTTTACACACATCTGTGGAATATATTTCCAAAACTTCTCTGGTCATTCCAAGCTCTTTAATTGCTTCACCTTAGGCACACCTGAAATATATAATACAAGACACTTCTCTAAGGGCAGTAACTTAGGTACTACATGCCTTAGCCCAGCACCCTACCCTAGACAACAATCAGTATACCTATTTAAAAAGAAGAAAGTGTTTTTCTGCACTCAAGGTACTCCAGTCATTGCATGGTTCTAGCTTTAAAACACCAGCACTCGAAAAGGGAAGGAATCTAACTCTCCCCTCCAGCCATCTTTCTCAAATGATCCTTCATCTTCAGCTTTTTTTTCCCTTCGAGACACTTCTCACAGAAGTCGAGCCGTGTTCTAAATTAAATATTTTGACGGCCAGTCTCGAGCACTGCTACTGCCCAAATACGCCCAAAAATGTGTTAATCGGCCAACACGACCGTTAAACAATGCACCCAGTTCTGCCTCTCCAGCAATAAATCTACACCACAAAAAGCTCATTTCCAGCTATAAAAAGCCAAAATAACACAAGTTTCATTCAGTATATTCAGACTGAACGCAAGATAAAACAGTCGGATGCCATGGAACTTGAAACACAGCATAGAGTGGCGGGGAGTGGAGCAGCACCGCAGCCATCTTGCCACTTCTCAGGAATTCTATGGGTTTGAGATATGCTGCCTTCTTTGCATTGGTTGTTATTTTATGATAGAATGCATATTAATTTATTAATAATGAAAAATATTATTACAACCTGGCAAGAAAAAAAACGTATAATGGAGATAAATGGTTCCCATTAATTAGCACCCTTTGAAACGTATCGGAGGAAAGGGTAGCAAAATAAATAGAAAAAGGAGGAACCTTTACAATTTTGAACATGTGTGTTTTTTTAATATAATGTTTCTAAAAGGTGTACGTATTTTTTCTGAATTAAAGTTAAACAATGTTATCCACACTTGGAATAAGTTTATTTATTTCATTTTTGTTGACCAGGAAAGGAGGACTAGACAATTCTGCCTATATTCAGTCTTGTCCATGGGGAGGGGGATACAGACAGATGCCAACTGACATTGAACCAGATTAAGCTGTTGGTGGTATTTTTAGTGAATGTAGAAAATTTGGCCAGGATACAGAGGACATTCCCCTGCTCTTTTCGAGAAGTGCCAAGGGATCTTTAACATCCACCTGAACTACCACCAGAACAGGCAGAAGGGACCTCAGTTTAACATCTCATCCAAAAGATGGCACCTCAGGAGTGTAGCACCCCCCCCCCCCATGCTGCACCACAGTGTCAGTACTGGGATTTAACCCAAGTGCCTGGTGTGGGGACAAAACCCACAGCCTTCTGATCTTCCAGTCTCAGAGGTGAGTGGGCAACCTGTTGAGCTACTGACACTCCAACTGTAGCCCTCCAATCATCCATTCATGTTGAATGTGTCTTTTTTTTATGTGATTCAGATGAAAGGAATTATGATGTCATAATGTATGCATTTGAGGTATGTATCTCAGTGAGTTTAACATGCCTTTTGATAAAGGATCTACGATAAGAAATGTATCAAGATGTGTTTCAGTTCTTTGCACATAGTAAAGTTGACTTTTTAATATTTCCGAGAGCTGTGTCTTTTCAGTTCAAGGTGCAGAGTGCTGGACTCTGGTGTTGTGTGTTTATTTGGTATGATCTTGCATTCACCAGTGGTAACAGAACACATACTCTTCAGAATTCTTTTTATTAAAGGACCTTGAGCTCAAGGTTTCTAATTTACTGCCACAATATACTGTGTCATATGTTTATACTCTGCTCCCATCTCTGTTCCTTTTCCATGGCTGTGCAATGGACTGCAGTCACATTGGAAAGGTTTGGATTGGGCCCTATTCAGTTTTAGGCACTCATGGACCCTGCAGTTGCTGAAAGCCTTTCCCACAACAATAGCTGCATGTCAGTTAACACTGGAGGGGTGCAGCTGGATGGGTGCTGCTACTGCAGGCAAACTAACAGAGTACGAGATCCGCTGCACTCCTGAACAAAAAAAGAGGCACTGTTCAAACTCAAATTTCATGCTGCTTCTTTATTCAAATCAACTCTGAAAAGGTGTTACTGTACACATGTATTTGGCAGCACTTGTTCATCTTTTCAAAACTGATTTCAACAAAGCAGCAGCAGGAAGCTTAGGTTTGAACAGTTCCTCTTTTTTGTTCAGGAGTGCAGTGGATCTCGTACTCTATTAGTTGCTGGGAGCCCCCCACACACAGGTGGACCCCACCCAGAGTATCACCTCATTTACAATAAATGTTCTTTTTAAATGCCTGGTGCCATGGCTTGGAGGGACAGGAAGCAAATCCTCAGGATTGCAGAAGCAGCATCACAGGAGAGGAAACTAGATATCATTGTCCACCTCAGGACAAATGACCTAGTTAGGCATGAGATCAGTGCAGTGCAGGATGAATTTGTGGAGTTGGGGAGGGGCCTCAGACAGGTAGCAAGCATGGTAACCTTCTCAGAGGTGCTGCCAGTCTATGGCAGGGGTGAGGCTGGGGTACTGCACACCATGCAGTTTAATCAATGGTTGCAAAACTGGTGCAGAGCACAGGGCTTTGGCTTCATTGGGGACTGGGGGTACACCTGGAGAGATGAAGGCCTATACTGGCATAATGGCCTGTATCTGTCCAGGAAGGGAAACATGCTCCTAGGTGACAGGTTTAAAGGCTTCCTTGGCAAGCTTTTAAATTAGCCAAGGGGGGAGGTGCTGATAGGAAACAGGAAAGTTCAAGCCTCCCCCCACAAAACATGGCAGGTAATAGAGTAAACACTGAGGTACAGAGCTTGACAGAGGGCAGGACAGGGGTAAATGGAAAAATGGACAAGGGCAATAAGAGCAGGGATGGGGTAAAAAAGGATAAAGCCAACATTAAATGGAGGGCAATGAGTACCAATGCCCATAGTTTTGGAAACAAGCTTCCAGAGCTAGTAGCCCTGATGGAAGAGGAACACTTGGATATTGTGGCAGTCACAGAAACATGGTACAATGAGAACCATGACTGGGATGTTAACATACCAGGGTACACAATCTGCAGAAGGGACAGGAGGGTAAAAGAGGAGGTGGAGTAGCTCTCACATAAGGAAGGGATCAAAGCTACAGAACTAAAAAGTAAAGGGGGAGGACAAGAGGAACTCTGGGTCACCTTGGAGACAGGGAATGGCATCACAATCCTCACAGGGGTTGTATACAGACCCCCATCTCAAGAGGAGGAAATGGACAAGAAAATGATAGAGGGCATTCTCAAAATGGCTGAAAAAGGGGAGTTACTGTTGATGGGGGACCTGAATATGCCAGATGTTAACTGGGTGACATGGACTGCAGCCACATCTAAGAGCAGGGTCATTCTCGATGCCTTACAGGAGGCATGCCTTAGACAGCTAGTGGTGGAACCCACTCAGGAGGGAGCAATATTAGACCTGGTACTCTCAAATGGAGAGAGGATCATAAATTTAGAAGTCAGTAGATATCTGGGAACAAGCGACCACTGCACAGTGTGCTTCACAATAAACACAACCATGGAGACAAGCCATACAAAGACAAGGATACTGGACTTTAGAAGGGCTGACTTTGGCATAATGGGTGAATACCCGAGGAATGGTTTAGCAAATGGCCAGAAAGGAGAGGTGGAAGAACAATGGAGAAAAATCAAAACTACCATCATGGAGGCAACAAGCTTTTGTGTGACACAAATAAAGAAAACAAAGCAGAATAAAAAACCAATATGGTTCTCAAAAGAGGTGTCAGGGAAGGTTAAGGAGAAAAAGGCTGCATTCAAAAAGTATAAGGAATCACAGACGGAGCACGACAGGGAACTGTATCAATTAAAGCAGAAAGAAGTGGGGAAGGCAGTCAGAAAAGCAAATGCCCAAACCGAGGAAAAGATAGCCAACTCAGTTAAGAAGGGGGATAAAACCTTTTAAAGGTACATTAGGGAGCATAGAAAGGTTAAGGGAGGGATAGTGAAGATTAATAAAGGAGGGGGGAGGTGGGCAGAGGGAGACAGTGAAGAGGCAGAGATACTGAATGAATACTTTTGCTCAGTATTCACAAAAGAAGAAGAGGAGGAGTTACCTAAACCAAACAGTAAAAGCACTCTGGGAAGTGGGGTTGATGCCAGTCCATTTACAGAAGAAAGAGTACTGAAAGAACTCCTAAAACTCAAGGTGGACAAAGCAATGAGGCCTGACGGGATTCATCCTAGAATCCTAAAAGAGCTAAGGGAGGACCCAGTGACACCACTAACCACACTTTTTAACAAATCATGGGAAGATGGGGTGGTACCTGAGGACTGGAGGAGGGCAGATGAGATTCCCCTTCACAAAAGTGGGAGCAGGGCAAGCGAAAACTACAGACCTGTTAGTTTGACCTCAGTGGTGGGGAAAATGATGGAATCACTTCTGAAAGAAAGAATTGTTCAGTACCTAGAGGCCAGCGGCACAGGGACCCAAAGCAGCATGGATTCACAGCAGGAAGGTCATGTCAGACGAATCTAATCGATTTCTTTGACTGGGTGACCAAAGTAATAGACCAGGCAGGGGCTGTGGATATGGCCTGCCTAGACTTTTAGCAAGGCATTTGACAGTCCCGCACAAAAGATTAATAATCAAGTTAGCCAGCCTGGGAGTGGGTCCCAGGGTGGTAGCCTGGAGTAGCAAACTGGCTGCACAACAGGACACAGAAGATAATAGTGAATGGAACACATTCTGAAGAAAGGGAGGTTACTAGTGGAGTACCTCAAGGCTCAGTACTGGGTCCAGTCCTCTTTAAAGTCTTTATAGGTGACACTGCAGAGGGTCTGGAAGGAAAGGTATGCCTCTTTGCAGATGACACAAAGATCTGTAACAGAGTTGATACACAAGGAGGGGTAGAAAGGATAAGAAGGGACTTGGCAAGGTTGGAGGAATGGTCAGACATATGGCAACTTAGATTCAATGCAAAGAAGTGCAAAGTAATGCACCTGGGAAATAAAAATTCAAGAGAAGAGTACACAATAGCAGGGGAGGTACTAAAGACAACAATAATGGAAAGGGATCTGAGTGTAGTCATATCAGATGACCTAAAGGTGGGTAAGCAATGTGAGAAGTCAGTAAGGAGAGCCAGGGGGATACTGGGATGCATAGGGAGGGGCACCACAATTAGAAAAAGGGAAGTGGTTATCCTTTATACAGACAGCTGGTGAGACCCCATCTGGAGTACTGCATGCAGTTTTGGAGACCTCATCTACGCAAGGACATAGACAAGATGGAAGTAGTCCAGAGGAGGGCAACTAAAATGGTGCAGGGTCTACATCAGAAACCATATGAAGAGAGACTGAGAGAGCTTAATATGTGTACCCTTGATGAAAGGAGGGACGGGGGGGACATGATAGAAACTTTTAAGTACCTCAGGGGAAACAACAAAGTCCAGGAGGGTAGCATCTTTCAGAAAAAGAGATGTGTAAGAACAAGGGGGCACAATTTAAAGTTAGAGGGGGGATGGCTCAGGGGTAATGTGAGGAAATACAGGTTACTCACCTGTAACAGGAGTTCTAGGAATGGTATATGTTGTTCATCCACACTCATTGGCAGGTATCCTTGCCACTTTAAATCTTGCCGGAAGGTCTTCAAGCTTGCTCCTCCCACCCACCGGGTGAGTATAACTCTGACTCCCGCCCCATGGCCTTAGATCTGGCCAGCTGGAAGCTCAGGTTGTCGTCGAAGCTTGAAGGCCGAGGTGGAGCCGATGTGGATGAACAACATATACCATTCCTAGAACTCCTGTTACAGGTGAGTAACCTGTATTTCTAGGGACATGGATATGTTGTTCATCCACACTCATTGGCGAGACTCCTAGCAGTTCTCGGGAGGAGGGAGGCAAGGCACACCCCCAATACTTACTTGGGAAAAAGAGAGACTGAGGAACCGAGGCCCCAAAACCAGCATCCCGGCATGACTCAAGGTCGATGTGGTAATGGGTAATGAAGGTGTTTGCTGACTTCCAGGTAGCAGCCCTGCAGATTTCCTGGATAGGGACGTCCCTGGAAGCAGCCACCGTTGCAGCAGTATGGCGGGTGAGAATGAGCTCTTATCCCTCTGGGAGGCTCCATGCCCGCCAACTTATAGCAGAGATCTATGCAGGAGGTTACCCACCTGCTTATCGTCGCTTGGCTGCAGGTCTGCCAGATGCGCTTCAGCGTGAGTGACAAACAGCTGGCGAACCTCTCCCGAATTTCAGCCGTGGCTCCTTATAATAGCGAGCCCTTCCAGGAGTCCAGAGTATGGAGCCCATATTCGGCCTCCGAGGTGTGATTGGGGTAGAACACCGCAGAGTCAACACCTGGTTAAGGTGAAACTCCGACACCACCTTCTGGAAGGAATTTCGGTGGGGCGCAGGACAACCTTGTCCCTGTGGAAAGACCAGGTAAGGAGACTTGATGGAAAGCGCCTGGAGCTCTCCCATCCTTCTGGCTGATGTGATAGCCACCAAGAAGGCGGTCTTCCACGACAGGTGAGAGAGAACACACCTGTGCATAGGTTCGAATGGCTTGCCCATGAGCTTTGCCAGTACCAGCAGTAGATCCCACGGAGGTGGGGTTCCCGCACTGGAGGGGAAATGTGATCAAGGCCTTTGAAAAGCGCCAGACCACCTTCTCCTGCGCTCACCGACTGCTTCCGGCCCGCCCTGCAAGCAGAGATGGCTGCCAGGTGCACCCTTAGGGTCGTCGACTAAGCCCTTGACTAGAAAGGGACCATAAATAGTCCAAGATGCTTGCCAAGGAACAGGAGGAAGGGTCCAAGCCCTTGCCCTGACACCAAATGGAAAACCTTTTCCATTTGAAGGCATAAGCATTTTCTGGTCGACTCTCACGGGACGCCTCAACTACATTGAGGACCTCGTCGGAAAGACCCAAGGCCTGGAACTCTAGCGCTCAGGAACCAGGCCGTCAGGTGCAGGGATTGAAGGTCCGGATGGAACACCTTCCCCTGATTGACTGAGAGCAGGTCGCGGGCGAGCTGGAAGCTGCAGCGAGTCCTGGAGCTGAGACTGAGGAGATCTGGGTACCAGAACTGGCGAGGCCAGTCTGGGGCTATCAGAAATCACCTGCGCCTTGTCCTCCTGCATGTGGCTAGCTTGTGGATCAGGGAAATGGGGAAAGAAGTAAGAGGCCAGGGTCCACTGCCTCGAGAAGGCATCCCCTGCAGCGAGCCCTGCTGAGGGGCGGGCATGGAACAGACTCAGCCGGCGTTCTCCCTGGAGGCAAACAGGTCCACCTGAGGTGTGCCCCAATGGGAGAACAGATACTGTACTACCTCCGGCAGGAGAGACCACTCGTGGGATGCAGCCCCTATCCGGCTCAGGGCATCGGCCAGGGTGTTGGAGGCTCCTGCCACGTGAATGGCTAGGAGATCCGCCTCCAGGCTGCACGAGTGACCAAATGCGGAGAGCTTCCTTGCATAGAAGCATGGAGAGCGTCCCGCCCTGGCAGTTTAGATAGTACATGGTCGTGGTATTGTCCGTCTGGACTCGGACCACTTGACCCCGGAGGAACGGAGCAAAGGCGGTGAGAGCTAGGCGGACCGCTCGAGACTCCAGCAGGTTGATGTGGCATCGGGACTCCCGCGGGGACCAGAGGCCATGAGCCCGGTGTTCCCCCAGATGGGCACCCCAACCCATCAGAGAGGCATCGGTCGACAGAGAGACCGTCGGCTCGGGGCGGACGAACGGGATGCCCTCCTGCAAATGATCTGGAATGGTCCACCACTGGAGAGCGTTCCACATCCCCTGTGTCACCGACACAAGCTGGTCCAAGAGATCGCAGCGTTGTGACCACTGGCTGGCCAGTCCCCACTGAAGGGGACGCATGTTCCAGCGGGCCCAACGGACCACGCTGGTGCAGGCCGCCATGAGACCCAGGAGGCGCAGGAAGTCCCGGGCAGGGCGCAATTGCCCAACCAGAAATGATCGGGCAAAGGAGGAAAGAACCTCGCCCTGTCCGCGGGGGAGCAGCGCTCTGGCTCGAAGAGAGTCGAGCTAGCCCGATGAATAGAATCACCTGCTTGCTGAGTTCGACTTGGCCTCGTTGATAAGGAGGCCCAGTTGAGAGCAGACCTGGAGGGCCAGATCTCTGGACCACTCCGCCTCCTTCCTGGAGGGAGCTGCATCAGCCAGTCGTCCAGGTAAGGCACACGGACCCCTCGGCGCCGCCAGAAATGCTGTCACCACTGCCATGCATTTGGTGAAGACCCTGGGAGCTGGAGACAAGCCGAAGGGCATGGCTTGGAACTCGAAGAGGGATCCTTCCGCTCGGAAGCGAAGGAATCTCTGGTGAGACGGACGGATAGGGACGAGAAAAAACGCGGCCTGCAAGTCCAGAGAGCAGAACCACACGCCGCGTTCCAAGGATGGTATTATCTGAGCCAGAGTGACCATCCTGAAGGTTCGAGACCTTAGGAACTTGTTTAGGTCGTGTAGGTTGAGAATGAGGCGCCAGCCCCCCGTCCGCTTCGGAACCAGGAAGTACCTGGACACAAACCCTGGGTCTGAAGGAGGGTCCACCACCTCTCTTATCACCTCCTTCTGGAGGAGGAGAGCGATGTTGGCTCGACGAGCCGCCAGTGAGCTGGGGATCCCGAAGCCCCGGCGGCGGCTCTGAAGGGTGGTGCCTGCTCAATCCAGAGGCAGGCCTCTTCCCACCACCTCAAGACCCACCTGTCCGTGGAAACAGCGGACCAGGCGGAACGGAGGTGCGGGCCGTCCCCCACGGGGGGACCGAGGGCAGGTGACGGGGAATGGGGCAACACCCCTCAGCCCGTCACTGGGCAGGCTTGGAGGAGGGACGGCCGAGGGACCTCCTGGGCCTTTCCTCCCTGCCTCCTGTTAGAGGAAGCCGCGGCTTGGTTTGGGATGCAAGGCCGAGCCTGCTGGCCCCTGGTGCTGGGCGGGCCGGGGCACAGAAGGATGAAAGGGCTTAGGCTGTGGCTTGCGGCCTTTGTCCTTCTGGCGGAAGAGACCGAGTCCAAGGTAGCATTGGACTTCTCGATCCTCTGCAGGTGACCTTCCACCCCAGGGGCGAAGAGGTCAGTCCCCAAAAGGAACATCCGCCAACTTGTGCTGGGTATCCGAGTAAAGGTGGATATCCTCAGCCAAGCCAGCGACGCATAGCCACTGCGGCCTACCGATCCTGGCACATGAGTCCCCTATATCCAAAGCAGTCTGGAGCTGCTGTTTGGCCACTGCCCTGCCCTGGTCCCGCACCTGCTTAACCGTAGTCTGCAGATCGGCGGAAAGATGAGGATGACCTCATCCAGGGAGCCCAACAGGGCATGAGAAAATGTGCCATGAGGACGGCCGAACTGGCCTGACGAAGGCGAGAGAGACGCAGTGTAGACTTTTAAGCCGACATAGTCAATTTCTTGGACTCCTTGTCAGGAGGTTTGTCCACATCCCTGGCGTTGCGGTGCGCCGAACGCTGTCGGTAACCAACCCCTCAGCAGAGGGTGTTCAAACCGGACAAGGAACCGGTAGGGACCGCGACTTCCTGGCCATCCTGGCGGCGGGGCAGGAAGCAGGCGCGCCAAAGCTCCAGTGCCGGACCCACTATGGCCTCGGCCACCGGAAAGGCCTCGTCCGGAGAATCCCCTCGGTCCAGAATCTCCCGTGAGGATACCTGGCCCGTTTGGAAGCGGGTTCGAGCTCCATCCCGGTGGACTCGAGATGAGCGAAGCAGTCCTAGGAAGGACGGCGGGCTCTCGTCCATTGACTGACCTCCTGAAGACTCCAAGTCCAGTCGCTTGGAGAAAAGGAGGAATCATCTTCAGACTCGGAAGAGTCCTCGAAGAGCTGCCTCTGGCCTGAGCCACCCTTCACCTGCCGGAGTCGGTGCGGGAGTGAGGGTAACTGACAGCGATGGGTGGAGCCTTAGCGACCGAGAATCCTTGGTGAGAGCTCCAATAGGTGGCTGTGGAGGCGGAGGTTCCACCGGAATCGGTGGAGCAGCTGGTTTTGGCCGAACAACCGGCCTGGGTATAGGCTCCTCGGATAAGTCGAGGGGTTGTGTCGCCCGCTCCGGTGACAGCCACTTAATGGCCGGGGAAGGCGACGGGGTCGGCTTACTCCCGGCCAGGAGGAGCTGTTGCAACATGAGGTCCTCGTACCGTCGACGTAATTTACGCCGAAGCCTCCCCTCGTCCGAGGAGGAGGACGAGGACGAGCGGCGACCCCGCTTACCGCGGTGCCGAGACCGAGACCGCCTATGACGGTGGGATCGGCTGGACCGTGAAGAGGTCCGAGACCGAGACCGAGAGTCCCGGAATTTCCGAGGTCGGTGCGGGGAGGTGTCGGCCGGAACCGGCACTCCCTTCGGCTCGGATGGTCCATCCGAGGGCTCCGGAACCGGAGGCACAGGCGAGCCCACGGGATCCCCAACTCCTCCCGGGGAACCCGGGAGAGGGGAATCTCGGCTGCTAAAGGCGACAGCCCGTCCAACGGGTCGAGAAAAATCTCGACTTCGTCGGTGGGAGTCTCGGTCAACTGACCTGACGGGGACACCGTGAGGCCAGTGGCCGAAGCCGAGCGGTCGACCGAAGCCGACGGTCGACGACTCGGGGAGAGGGACCTTTCCCGCTCCCAAGAGCGTCGACGGAGGGACTTAACCCTGTCCTTCTTTTTGGACCGAGAATAAGGTCCAGCAGACGTAGGCCCTTCTCCCTTAGTGGAGAGGGACAGACAAAGCTCCTTAAAAGAAGCCGTGTAGGAAGAACCCAGAAGGCCGGGATAAATGCAGCGGCGAGGAAGAATCTGACCCAGCGCCTGCCTCCTCTTGAGGCGACCATCCGCTCGAGCTGATCCGCCCGAGCCGCCGCCGCGGACACCGCTAACCGGGCCTCCTTGGACTTCACCGGAGGGAAACGCTTCTCGGGACGGCCCAGTTGCAATCGGGCAGCACGGTCTTCGAGGACGTAGGCCGAGAAAGATGAGCACAGGTTGCAAGCCTGCGGGTCGTGCTCAAGGCCTAAGCAGTAGACACACGTGGAGTGTGGATCCGTCCGAGACATCTTCTGCCCGCATGGGCATCTCCGAAATCCGGGAGTCGATTTGTCCATCGCAGCCGCGAGGGATCGAAGACTGAAGTCTTTTTCGCAAAATTTATTTTTAAATCCGCAAAACGGAGAAATAGGAACCAGTCTCAAACGCAGAGCGTTAAGGAGGGAACCTGAGCTTCCAAGCGGTAAGGAAGATCTGGCGTCATGGGGCGGAGCCGAGAGTTATACCACCCGGGTGGGTGGGAGGAGCAAGCTTGAAGACCTTCCGGCAAGATTTAAAGCGGCAAGGATACCTGCCAATGAGTGTGGATGAACAACATATCCATGTCCCTAGAAATTCTTTTTCACGGAGAGAGCGGTTGATGCATGGAACCGCCTTCCTGGAGAGGTTGTGGGATCTAAAACAGTGGAGGAATTCAAACATGCATGGGACAGACATAAGGCAATTGTAGTGGGGGGTTGCAGGAAGTAGGCTGTTGGTTAACTAGAATCTGCAGCTTATCCAATAGGTAGGGAAATGGGCAGACTGGGTGAGCCAAGTGGTCCTTATCTGCCGTCAAAGTCTATGTTTCTATGTTTCTAAATACTGTCCTGTGAGAAGTAAAGCAACAGCAAAGGGCATTATTGTGCTTGTGAAGCCTTCTGATGTGGTGTCATAATGCATGAAATAAATGACCAGGGTATTGCGCAGCACAGCAGAAGCTGACAGACATGGACTGGATGAGCAGAGTTGTCCCATGGGCTAACTCTGCTACCTCACCCTAACAAAACATAAATATTTAACTGGCTGTATTGAAAATAAAATGCTGTGTGTATGAGACAGTGTGAAAGATATTGTCAGGGTGAGATGGGGAAGAGACCCACAAGTCTATCTTGCTGGGCACCCCCAAAACTCTAAAGCTGGCCCTGACTGAGCCTGTAATGTTTACTGTTCTCTACAAACCTGTGGTGCTCCTGTCCTGAAATAGCACGGATGCAGATGAGCTCTTTGTAACAATATAGCAACACAGAAACAAAACACAGAAAACAAAAATAAAGGGCAACTATGCTGCAAGAGTGAGCAGATTTATTAAGACTAATAGAGTGCAACTGCCCCAGCATTTCGTGGTGGGCTGCTATTTCGTCAGGGGGCTATTTGTAACAGTTTTTTTTGAAATCTTATTACACAGAAAGGCCTTCTCTGTGTCCTGCTGTGACTGCTGGATATATTCCCTTCTCACAATTATATAGCACAATCTGATTTTGAATAATGTCTTTAATGCAACTGCATCCAAAACCCTTAAACAGAAAGGGAGAGAATAACAATAAACAGGAAGATTAAATATAAGTGTTGTGAAACTATATACAGATGACGCTGAAGTGGGATACAAGACTAAGCAACAGCAGACATATTGGAATAAGATGATAAATCTGGTCATTTACAAATTAAGTGCGCCTCATTTTGAGAAGTGAGAGGGAGACTAGTAAAAAGATCCAGTGCTGTTGAATATTCAAAGCTGAAGTAAAATGAGCAGCCACCTCTGTAGTCATGGTGTTGTCCGTTATACCTACCGTACCCACCAACTCTCGACTCCATGGCAGATTTACAGGAGGACAGGAAGGAAGTTGGATGATGGATCACATTAAGGAAAAATTTTGTTTACGGTTAGATCTACCAGAGACAACTTCAGGCACAACATTTAAGGAAAAAAACAGGAAAACATGATTTTTTTTTTGTTACACACGGCAGATGTGGGAGTCAAAATGACAAGATATAAAATATATCTTGCTTGGTGACATCAGTAACAGCAACATATCAAAAATGTATTGTTACTGTGGTCACAATGGATATTGTTAAGGTTACTGTCATCACAGTGGAACAGTGAACCAATCAGAGAGCAACTTTCACAATGCTGATGACATCACAATGCCTACTGCAGCACTGATGCCAGCTGTTAAATCAAAGAAAAACAGCAACATCTTCAAACAAACTGCAGGTTTAAAAGCTATAACTTGTAAGCTACTATTGTATATACCAAATATATACTAGCCTGACTCAAAATAGGCAATTTATCATAATTTGTGAGTAGGCAGGACATTCAAAACTCGCTTGTGGGTCTGCCACTCATGAGTTATGGTCCTGCCCCCTCACATTTGAAGACAAATTATATATTTTGAGTTAACCCATTACATATCCCATATATAGATAGATATTCATTACAAAACAACTATATCACTGCAGATTGGGGTTGCTACCACACAAAACTCACACCCCACAAAGTTTGAAATGTGCTGTTATGATTTTCGACCCAATGCCCACAAAGTTTGGAAATGTGCTATCAGGGTTGTCAGGCCTCACTCCCACTCCATCCACCTCCCTTCATTACCCAAGGCCAAGCTACAGGAATGGGGCTGTGCCACATACATACATAACAGCAGGTTCAGCTGATGGAGGCGGGGGCAAATGAGGGTGGACAGAGGGTAGGGTGGCATGGGGACTTGTGCAGACATCATGCATCATGACATGCTGTATTTTAATGCCTTTAGCCCACCTACTTCCCTCCGTGACCAAACCAAGCTGGTGCCTGACTTCTGAGGGGAGAACCTGCGCTGTATGTTCACCCAAAATGCCAAGGACACTTCAACCCACCAGAAGGCATGACAGCAGCAGGGCATGTGACCTCCCCCACCCAAGTCCAGGACTGCTGACTCTGTGGCACTCCTGCAACTCAGCTGTACAGGTAGAGGACGTTAGCCTTGAGCTTCAAACCCAACTCTCCTGTATGATAGTGCAACATGCTTCAGCTGGTGCCACTGGGCCATGCATGGAAGCTTTTTTTTTTTTAAATTCTGTTCATCCTCCTGCTCACTGACCTGCCTTTACCTGGTCAGCCCCGTTTCACAGGAACTTACCCCATCATCTTCCCTCATGCCCCCGCCCCCATGATGGGGCTATCTGTTCTCCTTATCTCTTCAAGGGTCAGTCTGGTGGAGGAGGGTGCCTGGTCAGTGGTGCTTCACCCACTAGGGACTGGCTGAACACTGTATTAGGTTATTGCACTCTACTCTTCCTTCCCCCTTCCCCAGGATTTGTCTGGAAAAAAAGCTGCTACCAGCTCAGTATGACTTTCCTGCTAAAACTTTTGAAATAAATAAAGATAAGTCCTGTTGCTGTTTATTTTTCCACTCTTCTGTCACATGGCTCTGCCACAAACATAAGACTGTAAAGGCTCCCCGATGGGTAAGGGATGCCGGTGACTCAGATTTGGAAGTGAACCCTGACCAGGGCTGTGCCAACAACATAAGGGCCCCACTACAAAATATTTTGTGGGGCCTACCTCCCCACCAATAAGCATAAAATAAACATTAGTACATATAACATATTTATAGCACAAGTTCTTTTGTATCTGTCCTGCTAAGCATCCATGTTTTGTTCATGTTGCCATCCCCGACACCATGGCTCAAGGAACTGAACAATGTAATTTGTCTTTACTTCTCCTGGAGACACTGGCACCAAGAGTAGATGTTTTTGAGTAATGAGCCTTATTGCTTCTTTGTTCTGTACTGTCCCCACCCTGTGAAGCTGGAGTTGGAATCCTCAGCACATAACCCGCTGCTGACACCCCTATTTTAAATCCATAAGCAATCTACATGTAATCCGGGTACTGTGTACAAGCAGGCTACTACCCCTGACTGGTGACCACAATACAGGTTGAGGGGCCTGGTCTCTGTTCTTTTTTTTTTTAACTTTAGATCTTAATTTTTATTTTATCTGTGAACAAAGTACATTATACATCATACAAACAAGTAGCACAATTAAGAACAGTTAAAAACATCAATCTGAAGAAAACCACACACAATAAAAAGGTGGGAATTGATAACTTTTAGCCTCACCCAATTTATAACTGAGGTTGAACAGAAACCTATACTGCTTCAAGTAAAAGAAGGGAACACAGTCCCAGAAGTGGAAATAAATTAAATTGATCATCCTTACAGTAATTGGATACAGCACCACATGATCTTAACTAGACCTTGAAGAGCCTATTTTATTCTGTGATCCCTGTAACTCTCGAAGTGGCTAGTGGCATTGGGAGTATAGAGGACTGCACCTACGAATGAGCATCCCCCCCTTAGGTCTACTGCCTGGTCTCTGTTCTAATTGTGACAGGAGGGTCTTTCCCAAATAAAAACAGATAATAGTATGGTGCCTCCACCCAGAGTAAATATAGTGGGCCAGTTGTTTGTATGGTACAACCCCTGAGATGCTGTACCTACCCACCTTCCCTTCCAGTCACCCCGCACGTGGGTTACCAGCTTAAACTGTAACACACAGCTATTCATGCAATTACTGCCTGTAGCTAATAATATGCTCACAGACAGTTTTAACCAATAACCATGAACTATTTATTAGAAGGGGGAAGGGAATAGGATGCAACATTAAATAAGCAACTGGCAGCAAAGCCATTAAACAATAACATGCATAGTGCCCGCCCCCACCAGCAACAATACATTCCAACCAGCCCACTTCCCCACTGGTACCAGTAATAAAACTATAAACACAAGTGCAGTATTAAACATTAAGGTCTGGGTACCCAGGTGTTATGACACAGTCACATTGCAGGCCTGATGACAGAGTTCCTGGGATCTTGCAGTGGTGAACTTGGTGAAATTTACCAAGCTTGCAATTTAACCCAACAGGCCATAGTGTGCTAGCCCAATTTTAAAACTTCACCTTCAAAACTGGAAATGGCGACCATTCAAAGGCAATAATTGTAATACAACTGGGGGAAACAGAAATTTCAGCCAGACGTGACAGCACTCACGCGACTCTTGGATTCAGCAGCAGAATGGCAGTTCAAAAGGAGCAGGAAGCAGTACACAGGAGCAGGAAAACAACCCAGAAGCCTTGGATTCTTTTGAGCAGGCAGCAAAGGTTCAGCCCTTCTCGTCTTACACCTCTATGAATGCAGCTGTTCTCTATCAGCTCTCAAGCTGCAGCCCTTCAGGCTCATACTTTTCTGGATGCAGAACCCTTCTGGCACCTCTTCGCTGGTATTAGCTCTTCCCTATCACACCCAGGAGGATACAGGAGTCCTGCTGAGTGCCTTCCCGGTTCACAAGGAGCTCAGACCCCAGGAGCAATCCCACGGTCCAACTCCCCCAAACAGATCATGAGTACCTCAGTACTCAGGCACACACCCATGGCTCTGTTTCCCGATCCATCCCACTTGATAAGTACTAGATGACCCCTTACCTGGCTCCAAAGCAGCTGGAACAGGATGCAGTCTCTGTCTCCACTTGAATCAACTCAGAACTCCTGAATGAAGTAGGGCCCCTTTAATTCACACTTTCTGCAGAGCATTCCGGAACAGTCTCCGGCAGTGGGTGAACCCAGGCATAGAATCACAAGAAATATCTTGAAGGAGCCCTGGGAAGGACTCAGAGGATGTCTGGCCTGGCTAGGCCCCTCTCTTCCACTCACTCACAGCTCCCCTCTATTATCAGAGAGCTTCAGCCACCAACTTCCCCAAGCTGAAAACTGTTTCAGGGGAAACTGGCAGCTTTCCATTGGTTCATACAGCTGTCCACCTGGTAAATTAATAAGCATTAAGTCTCTTTGATGCCTGATTGGTTGGCTATTTGGGTGCCAAGGGCACTGTCCTCTCCCCCTTCCCAGAAGCCATAGATGCAGGTCCTTGGGCTCCTTGAACACTGACTGACTGACATAGAGGTCAGGGGTGACAAACATGGCTGCTGTATACACAGTTTATAACACTGTACCAACTTTGTCTGTTTTGCAGCCAAACAGTAAAATAACCTCATTAGCTGCCCCCATGGTTCAACAGGGGCCCCTCTGCCCTGGTGTCTGATGGCAGAAAGGGGCAAAACTGTGGCTTCCCCTGCGGGTTGCTTGTGCCAAAGCGCTATCTTCCCCAGGCAGCAAACAGAGCTCATGAATATTCATAGTAGCCTTGGCTGCTTTAAAGGAGGCAGGCACCCGTTCATTATTTTTAAAGTTCAGCCCCCTAGTTTCTTTAAAACCTCCCATGTGTTTCCAGATCCCAATTAGTCTCCCTGGGATCCTGGCACACAGAGGGGAACAGTTTGCAGAGCTGCCGCAGCAGCTTTAATATATAAGTGCCATAGCGCTTTCAACACTTGAGCTGGCTGCAGCCAGCTTGCATACTGGAGTAGCAGCTTGGGAGCACGCACTCAGCGCAAGACAGCATTCTACCATATTGCCATCTGGCAGTTCTAAACTTTTGTCTTTCTACAGTTTTCTCCTCCTGTCCCCCCTACCAGGACAATGTTGCAGAGGGCCAACATGAGTGTACCAGAGGACCGGGACTGGCGGCAGTGAGTGGTTGGGAGGCAACGTAAGGTAAGGCCCACCCATTGGGGGGGGAGTTTACATGCAAAGAGAACATTGTAAGTTTGTCTGTGATAAGAAAAGGTTTTCTAAATGCAGACCTGAGGCAATGGGCCCCCTGACAATGTGGGCCCTAGTGCAACCGCAGCTCTGGCACCCCCCTGGTCACAGCCCTGATCCCGACTCCCCACTATCTGGCAGCACATGGTTAGGAACTGATACCAGTAGCGGTGCTTCCTGGCCAGGGAAGGGAGTTGCTGATTTTGTCTCCCACAGCAATCTCTATGGTAGGACCAAGGAGGTCATGATGCAAGCGTCCTGTCTCCTGCACTGTCAATGCGGACCCATGGGCAAACTGCCGTGCCTGCAGGTGGAAGAAGGGTAGGGAAAAATTCAACCATGGTCACTGGTACTCTAGGCTCCCACGCTACACAATGAACTGTGCTGCAGTTATTGGGGCTGGAAATTCACCAGTAGTGGCTCACAATGGGAACACGACTAGGGACATACATTGGCATAAAAAACTACAAAGAGAGCACAATTCAAACTTGGAAAACAAATATTTTATTTTACTTTATTACAATAAAGTAGGAGCTAATTGCAGTTATCAGTTATCTCCTTGTTGCAGCACATAGTATCCCCCCCCCCCACACACACACAATTTTGATACAGAAATATTAGTTAATCATATTTGTTCTCTTTGGTGGTGAGGCAGAGGAGAATCAAATCTCCTGGTGGAAAAAGCCATTGCTGAGCCTGAAGTCACAAGAGATTCTGGGGCAGGGGGCATCTTGAATATATTTTGAGCCTTAGTTTAATGTTTTTATTTTTTCTATTTGATTTTGTCTCTTTCTTACATACATAAAAGAGGTTATTGTGACTTCTCTACATACACACACCACATACACATGCAGTCTGTGCATTGAAGGACAATGCATGCAGAGAGAAAGGCATCATAGTCGAGTGACTAGAGAATAGGGCTGGGAGCCAGGAGACCTGGGCCCAGGCCCCACCACAGCTACTTACTCACTGCATGATCCTAAAGAAGACAATTACCCTCTCAGTGCTTCACGTTGTTAAAAACTAGTAAACACAGGATGCCACTGAAAATGAGATAGTGCATCTCAATGAATTTATCCTGAATAAATAAACTGCAACAAAGAAAAATGATGCCCACACAGGCTACAATATATTCAGCTAGAGAATGGGTATACTGACACGAAGGCTTACATGAAGCACCCAGTATGGGCAACCAAGGAGGAAGAGTAATGGCTGGACTCAGGATATTTACAGCAAGGGTAGGAGTATGTGTCGCTAAGGGGGTGATGTGGTCACAGTCCATAAGTAGGGCACTTAGCATGCAGTGCATACTCAACAATCACCTGCAAAATGCCTAGCCCAGGTTACATGCAACACTTGGCATTGGTCTAGATACCACTAATGTGTGTTGCCAGCAGTGCAGCTACGAGAGAGACATGGAAGGTGGGGGATAGGAGATAGGGAGGAGAAAACCAGTAGCCTCTCTCTCCACTGAATAAAACAAGGGAAACCCGAGAAGGATGAACAACTAATGGGTTGTGTCTGGAAACAGTTTGCTGGCAAAACTACTTATCTATTTCTCAAGTGAAAGCATATCTAAAAATGGCTCCAGCCCTGGTCTCAATGACAAACGTGTTAGCTGAGGCTTGTTTCACGTCACTAATATTCTGCTTTTAGTGGCAATGCAGCCAATTAAGATTAGACTAAAGTCAGCTTTGGACCATGCACCTTCAGATTTCTGTCCAAGTAGACAAAACAAGGCAAGGGGTACCTCCCGGCTATTTTCTTAAGCAGCTTTAAGTGCGGCCACATGCAGTGTAATGTTTCCATGGATAAAACAAAACATAATAGATCAGAACAGGACAGGACAGTATAGGACAGAAACAGAAATTTGTAGGCAGAAGGCCTTGCAGTGTATCCAGTCTGCCCAGCGCAGAGGTATATTTCACTTACAGGTTCAAGTCCCCCCACATCTGCCCCGTAATCTCCTCCTTTTACTTGTCCCACCTTCTCTTGAAGTTGTCAATAGTTTAAGCTTAAACCACCGCGTATGGCAGCCAGCTCCACCCCTCCACCACCCTTTCCATGAAGCAGTACTTCCTGGCATCCCTCCAAAACCCCCAACTTGCAACCATTCACTCTAGTGCACATCTCACTGGGCCAAAACTATTTGCTGGAGTCCACCTTGTTTATACAGTGCCTTTCACACATCTGAAGGTCTCTGTCATGTGCCCGTCTCCCTCCTGGACTCTAGTGAGTACATATTTTGGGCTGTTAATATGTTTTCCCATTCTGCCTCTGTATCATCCTTGTGGCCTTTCTTCGCACTGATTCCAGATTATTAACATCCTTCTTCAGACAGGGATTCCAGAACTTCACACAGTACTCCATGTGCCATGCATCAGGGACATGTACAACGGCAGTATCACCTCCTTTCTCCTGCTACTGATCCCTCTGCTCCTGCATCCCAGGATTCTGTTGGCTTTTCCCACTACCTGTCTGCACCGTGCAGATGATTTGAGGGTCTCACAATTGGTACTGCCAAATTCTTTTCTTCTTCTGACACCATGAAAATCCCACCCCACATAGCGGGCAGGATAGGGTTCTATACAGCACCTTACATATGCTGCACCTCAACTACAATTGCCTACCAGTTTTTGACTGGATCATCTGTTTTTTAGGGTCCTTATCCAATACTCCATTTTTTTTTTTTTTTTTTTAGAGCTGGGACCCGATCCACAATGCTCTGCACAGGTATACAGGGTAGCTCCTGCACTGTGGAGGCACTTCTCTGCAAATGCAAGGCCCTCCTGACATGCAGAACCCTCCTTGCTGAACTCATCTGCCTCAGACCCCATCACACCCCACTGGTGGCCCTACAGTACTAGGACAGTTTGGTTGGTGGGGCAGAGCTGCGCACCATGGCATTCCTAAAGCCAGGTATGGCTGTCTTTTGGCTCACAGACATCAAAGAACTTTCAACTCGTCAGCACTTCCTGCTGTGAGGAGACCATACAGTATTTGGAAATCCAATTAGGCCCCTACATTAGTTCTCAGCCCTCCACAAAATCACAGAGGACTGGAAAGAAACAGCAGGGTTTTGTTCAAATAAAAACTGCCTTCAAATTGTTATTTCTTTGTCATGCTTCACATCTACCCGACAACTGACTTGGGCTTCTGCTAGGAAGTTCAGTATCTAGCTCCGATCCAGATCCTGGCTGGCTCGTTGACAAAAGGGCTGGCCGGGGTTTATGAATGGTGCCTGCTAGCCATGCTCATACAGCAGTACTGGAAAGCAGAACAGTGTATATGTCTGCTTGTTTCTGAGCTGCAATTGGGGTGACTAACTGGCCCCATGCTCTTAAAACAAAAGCTGCCAAATGATACATTATTTGGCCACACTTCCAGTCAACACATAAGTGTCTACAAACATACAGATTTTTGCTTGCAAAAAACATTCAGTTAAACTGGTAAAAATCAGTGAACTGCAGACAATGCTGGCAGAAGCTAAGTCAGACTTAGTGGCCATCATGGAGACCTGGGCCAGTGGCAACAACGACTGGGATCTAGCTTACCTTACTTAGGAGAGACAGGGTAAGGGTACAGAAAGTGGAGTAGCCCTATATATTAGGGAAGGAATCACAGCAACAGAGGATGGGACTATAAAAAAAAGGATGAGGGAGGTGAAGTAGAATCTGAGTGCAGCTGACAACAGCTGTTGACAGGAGGGTTAGATTAAGAGTGGTTTACAGACCACCAGGGCAAAAAGAGGAAGGAGACAGAGAGTTGGGGGAGGAATTCAGAAAAGTAGCAGAAAAAGTGGATCTGGTGTTAGTAAGAGACCTGAACCTGCCAGATACAGTCAGAATTCCCAGCAGCAAAGAGCACCAGGGACCAGGCACTTTTAGATACTCTTCAGGACCATCTACTACTGGTGCAGCCAGTCACGGATCCCACACGGCAGGACCCTATACTCAATGGGGTACTCACCAACTCCGAGACGGTGGTGCTGGGAGTCATCCTGGAGACATGCTCTGGGGCTGCTATCCGTACAGGGGTGGTATACAGACCGCTAGCACAGGAAGAGGAGTTGAATAAGGCACTTGGGGAAGCCATCATCAGGATGGTAAGTAAGGGGGAGGTGCTGCTAATTGGTAACTTCACTCTGCCAGATGTGAAGTGGAGCCTTCATCTGCAGCTTTGGCAAGGATCAGGGCCATCCTTTACTCCCTACAAGTGGCCTTTCTCAGGCAGCTAGTCAACAAACCCACTATGGACAGGACAGTGCTGGACCTGCTGCTTACAAACAGGGACAGAATTGCAAACATCACAGTGGGCAGTCCCCTAGGTACCAGTGCTCACTATACAGTGTTAACATTAAAACAGGAGCAGATGCAAACCACATGAGGATGAGGGTCCTGGACATTAGGAGGGCAGATTTTATGGAAATGGGAGACTGCCCACGAAAATGCCTGGGGGGGGGATGCCAATGGAGGGTTAGAACAATGGGAAAAAATAACAGAGAACATAGTTAAGGCAACCAGCTAATGCATGAAGGAAGGGGGTTAAAGCAAAAGGGAAAAAATAGGTTACTCAACTGCAACCACAGTTTTAGGAGTGGTATATAGTTCATATCCATACGATGGCAGTTCCACAAGAAGTACTGGACATCTTTAAGCTAAGTTCCTCCCACCACATGGGCAGTATATTCTCCAGCTCCACCCTGAGATGTCAGATCTTGCATGCTGGAAGCAGGGTATCATGTGCCACTTGCCAGGAGAGGTCAGGTGGGTGGTGTGGATGTGAACTATATATCACTCCTAGAACTATGGTTACAAGTAAGTAACCTGTTTTTTAAGGGCATGGATACAGTTCTCTGGGAGGAGGGGGGAAGGTGCACACCCCTACTTGGCAAATAGAGACTGGAGAACTGAGGCCCCCAATGCAGCATCCCAAAGAGACTCTAGTTAGATGTTGTAATGGGAGATGAAGTGTGCTGACTTCCAGTTGGCAGCCCCGCAGATCTCCTGGATAGACATGTCCCTGGAAGCAGCCACTGAGGCAGTGACATGTCTGGTGGAATGAGCCCTAAGTCCTACGGGAGGCTCCCTACCAGCCAATCTATAACAGAAGTCAATGCAGGATATAACCCACCTGCCAATCATTCACTCAACTGCCAGTCTGCCAGGTGCAGCTTCAGCATATGTGACAAACAGCTGGCAAGCCTCACCCCGATCTCCAGGCATGTGCTCTACATAGTAGGAAAGTGCCAACCACAGATCCAGAGTATGGAGCATGCTATGAGCCTCCAAAGATGGGCTGGTAAAATATACTTGAAGGTTCATCACCTGCTTAAGATGGAACACTGGTACAACCTTCAGGAGCAACTTCAGGTGTGGAAGAAGGACTACCTTGTCCCTGTGGAAGACCAGATATGGAGACTCTGAGAGCATCTGGAGTTCACTAATCCTGCTGGCTGAAATGATAGCCACCAAGAAGGCCATCTTCCAAGACAGATGCGACATTTCACACGTGTGCACAGGCTCAAAAAGGCTTACCTATGAGCACAGACAGTATCAGCAGTAAGTCCAAGGTTGTGGTAGTTCATGCACTGGAGGGGACTGGTCATCCAGGCCTTTAAAAAAAGCACAGAAACACTTTCTCCTGGGCAACCATCGACATACCAGCTCGCAGCCAGTTTGTGGAGACTGCTGCCAGCAGGACCTTGAGTGCTGCCGCTCACAGCCTCAGCTGGGAGAGGGACCAGGGGTACTCAATGATACTAGCCACAGGGCAGGAAAGGGGATTAAGCTCCTTGCCCTGACACCAAATGGAAAACAGTTTCCATTTAAAGGCATTGCACCAGTGAGTCGACACTTTAACATGGAGCACATTCTCCAAAAGACCCAAAGCCTGAAACTCTATTCACTCAGGAACCACGTAGTGAGGTGCAGAGAATGAAGGTCTGAGTGGAGGACCTTTCACTGTTGTCTGGCCAGCAGATCCAGGTGAAGAGGCAATGCCATGAAGGCCTGCTGCTGAGGCTGAAAAGATCTGAGTACCAGAACTGCTGTGGCCAGTTCAGAGCTATCAGGATTATCCATGCCTTGTACTTCCAGGCCTTGACCACCCCGTTGAGGATTGGGGGAAAAAGAGAAAAGGCATATATGAAGCCTGGGGTCCAGGGCCTCGCAACCTCAGTTTTGCATTTTCCCGTAAGACAAACAGGTCCACTAGATTGATGTCCCACAGGGAGAACAGGTGGTTCGCCAGCTCCTGATGCAGGGACCACTCATGCAACATCTCACTTACTCAGCTAAGAGTGTCTGCCAGCTGACTGTTCACACCAGGAACATGAATCGCCAGGAGATGTGCACATAGGCTGCATATGGGGGTCCAGGTGTGGAGGGACTCCCAACACAAGGGAAAGGAGTGCACGACAACCCTGCCTGTTCAGGCAGAACACGGTTGTGGTGTTGTCCATCTGAACTTTCATGACTTGACCCATGACAAGAGGAGCGGAATCCATTAAAGCAAGCCATATTGCACGGAGCTCCACCATGATGATGTGATAATGAGACTCCCTGGGTGATCGGAACCCGTGGGCCGTGAGCCTCAAGCTGCACTCCCCACATCACCAGAGATGCATCCATCTTGAGAGTAATGGTTAGTTCTGGGCAAAGTGGATTTCTTCCTCTAGATGTTCTGGGATCAGCCACCACTGGATGGCATTCCACATTGGCTGGGTCACTGTGACCAGCTGGTCCAAGTGTCCTAGGCAATGGGACCACTGATGTACCCGAGCAGCCACAGGAAGTCCCAGGCAGGTTGTGAGTGTCCAAACTGAAATGATTAATGATTGGGCAAAGGAGGTAAGATCCAGTGTCCGGTCCTCAGGGAGGCGGGCCTTGACCCGCAGGGAGTCTAGCTCTGCCCCAATGAAGTGAATCAACTTCAGGGGGATCAGTGTGGACTTGGCTGGGTTAACCAGGAGGCTCAAGTCTCTACAGGTCTGGAGGGCCAGATTGCTGAACCACTCCACAGCCTTCTTGTATGGCCTGGCTATCAGCCAGTCATCCAGAGAGGGGTAAACCCTGACACCCTCACACCACAGGAAGGCTGCCACCACTGCAAGGCACTTGACTCAACTTAGCTGTACCTCCATGGACAGGATGAGGTATTATACCACTTAAATTTCCTTGCCATTCTTTCTTCTAGTTGCTTAACCAACACCCATGTCAAGATTCACCGAAGCTATCTAATGTTTCATCTATATATAATATAGTTGCACTCTGTGCTGTTGTCTGTTGCCTCTGTATATGACTGTTGTTACATTGTGCACATACTTGATATTTACTTGTTGTCTGGTAGATGTTATTTGTTTCTATTGACTGTAATAATCTTCTCTTGTAATGTATTCTTTGATCCGGAATTAACCAGGTCCCACTTGCAACTGAGCTTTGCTCAACGATGTTCGCCTGGATAAATAAAGATTTTGATTGATTGATTGATTTTGATTGATTGATTGACAAAAGACCCTGGGTGTGGACGAGAGGCCAAAGGGCATTACCTGGAACTGACAAGGAAGCCCTTCCATGCGGAAATAGCAGTTACGTAAGAACTTACCGTAAGAGTAGATCTTCGAGAGAGGTTCTTGCAGTAGGTCTTCATTGACTGAACTGCACCCCCTGGCATCAGGACCGGATGGCAATCTTCTAGCTAGCAATCCATAGCAGGGGACCGCCCCTGGCATCACATGACGGGACACTGGTGTGACAGTATATAGGGGGCAGTCCCCACGCCCACCCTCCAGTTCTTTCGCTGGAAGATCCCTATAAGGATGATGAGAGAAAGGAGTATTAATTCCTGGAGCCCAGAGCTGCTGATAAGAGCCCTAAAAAGGGGTAGGAAAAAAACAGGAGCTGGGGGAAGGTGGGAGGGAAAATATGACCTACTGCAGGAACCTCTCTCGAAGATCTACTGTTACGGTAAGTTCTTACGTAACTGCTACATCTTACTTCAAGAGGGTTCCTGCAGTAGGTCTTCACTAATAGGACTGAATACCAAGCAGGAAAGAAAATTAAGTCAGAGACTACGGTCCAGGAGGCGGAATGTCTACCAACTAGACAGTCAGTTAAGATAATAGGCCTTGCAGTACAGCAAGTCCAAAGCCGGCTATGTGACTAGAGAGAATGTCCAGACTAATGCTTGGTAAAAGTGTGGACTGAAGATCAAGTGGCTGCAGCACAAATGTCCAAGGCGGACATGTTTCGTAGAAAGGCCGTGGAATCAGTCATGCCACAGGTTGAGCGACCCTTAACTTTCCCCGGAAGGGGTTTCTCATACTTCTGATAGATGAATGAGATGCAATTAGCCAACCATTTGGACAGACCCTGTTTAGAGATGGCCATACCCTTATGTCTGGGTGTGAAAGTCACAAACAACTGGTCAGATTTTCGCACCTCCTTGTTCTGAGAGATATAGTATCTCAATATCTTGTGCATGTCCAACATGTGCAAAAGGTATTCCCCCCGTTGGAATACTCGGGATAATAAACCAACAGTTGAACATCTTGGTTCAAGGTAAATTCTGAAACCACTTTCAGTAGAAAGGAAGGATTAGTCCGCAGAGTCACCCGATCTCTGTGGAAAATTAAATAAGGCTCCTTGCAAACGAGGGCCTGGAGCTCAAATTCTTCTAGCTGAGGTAATAGCAACCAAAAAGAGCGTTTTCCAGGACAAATAGCACATGTCGCAACTTGCTGCCAGCTCAAAAGGGGGCAAAGTAAGTTTCTCCAAAATAAAATTTAAATCCTTGGGGGAACCAGACTACAGACTGGAGGTTTTAAGTGGAGGATCCCTTTCAAAAAGGTTTTAGAGACCTCCAACTGTGCTAGGGTTTTGCCATCTACCGGAAGGTGATAGGTGGAAACCGCAGAAAGATGGACCTTTAGGGAAGAGTAGCTGAGGCCCCAATCAGACAGATGCAAGAGGTACTCAAGGACCTGGGGCACCGAGCAAGACAATGAGTCCAGGCCCTTGGCCGTGGCCCAAATGGTAAATCGCTTCCATTTCATGGCATACGTAGATCTAGTGGATGGTTTTCTAGCCTCCACTAGGACCTGAGCTAATCGTGTGGAGACTCCGAAACGTGAGACCGCTATGTTCAAAGGTGTCACACATGCAAGTGGAGAGATCTGAGGCTCGGGTGCACCAGGCTGTCCTGCTCCTGAGACAGAAGATTGTGAAGAAGGGGAAGAGGTACTGGGGGTTCTGCTGCCAACTGCTGTAGCAGGGGGAACCAAATCTGCAGAGGCCAGAAGGGAGCTATGAGAATCATGTGAGCGCCCTCTGCTTGGAGCTTCAGCAGAACCTTCTGTAGAATTGGAAAGGGAGGGAAGACGTACAGAAATCTCCCTGTCCAGCAAAGAGACAGCGTGTCTCACCAAAAAACACCATGCTCAGGAACAAGCGAGCAAAAGTTGGGTAGTTTTCCATTGGATGGTGAGGCAAACAGGTCTATTTCTGGCCAACCCCATTAATCAAAAAGATCTTCCACTATCTCCTGCTTTAGTTCCTACTCATGTGCCTGCGCGACAGTGCGGCTGAGACAGTCCGCCAGGACGCTGTGAACTCTTGGGACATGGACTGCTGTCAGAGACAGGCCATGCTGGACTTCTCAGTACCACACCTGCATGGCTTCCCTGCAGAGGGGGTACGATTGGGTGCCTCACTGCTTGTTTGTGTACCAGACCGTGGCAGTGTTGTCAGTCTGGATATGGAGTATTACCGGTTGCAAGAGGGGCTGGAATGCCTGTAAAGCATAGAGCACTGCTCTCATCTTTAGGACGTTGATGTGTGAATGTTCCTCTTGTGGGGACCATCTCCCTTGAGTTCAATGGTCTCCCAGGTGGGCTCCCCAACCCTGACCCGAGGCATCGGTTGTGAGGGTCATGGAAGGAGACGGGGGATGGAAAGGGGCCCCTGAGGAGAGGTTGGACAGCTCCTGACACCAGAGGAGATCCCTCTTCATGCTGCTGGAAATCAGGACTCTGTGGTCCATGTCATCTGCGCGTTGGTCCCACTGGACGCTGAGGGTTCACTGGGTCACCCTCATATGCAGTCTGGCCAAAGGAACTGTGGGTATGGCAGCTGCCATCAGACCCAACAGACAGAGGATGGAGCGTTCTGCAGTCCAGCGAGAGTTGGACACAGACAAAGCTTGCTGAATCAGAGTATCCGCCCTGTCCTGAGGCAAAAAGGCCCTGCCCTGGACTGCATCCAGCACCGCTCCAATAAACTGGAGCCGCTGAGAGAGTGAGGGTTGAGACTTGGGACAGGTCACGGTGATTCCAAGCCAGGAAAGGAGGTCCAGGGTGGTGGCAAGGGCCTCCATCAAACTGTCCTGAGACGGGGCCGACAGCAGCCAGTTGTCCAGATATGGGAACACATAAATCCCCTTGTGGCATGGGGCCGCAGCTACCACTGCCAGGCACTTGGTAAAAACCTGGGGTGCCAAAGGGGAGGGCCTTGAATTGGTAGTGGTTCTCCTGAAAGGTGAAACAAAGGAAACGGCAGTGGGCCTGGAGGGTGGGGATATGCAGGTAAGCATCCTGCATGTCCAGCGAGCACAGCCATTGGTTCTGTTGGAGCAGGGGTAAGTTGGGCAGGCTGAGGTCCAGGATGGGCCTCAGATCACCCGTCTTTTTGGGCACCAGGAAGAAACAGGAGTAATACCCCCCTTTCTATCTGCCCTGGAGAAACCGGCTCTATGGCTGAGTTGTCTGGTAGAGCCTGGATTTCCTGCTGAATGAGAATCAAGTGACCTGATGGGTAGTGAGACCTGCTTGGCAGATTGTCTGGGGGTCTGTGCAGGAACTCAATTGAGTGCCCTCTTGCGATGAGTTGAAGGACCCAAGCATTGACGGTTACTGCCTCCCACCCGTCCAGGTGGAGGGCGAACCTTACCCCATGGGCTCCTTAGAGAAGATGTGAGGAGGTGGAAGGAGTCCCCTCACGTCAGGAGGCAGAGGGGAGGGCCACTTTGCTGCCCCCAGCAGCCTTCTGGGCTTTTGCCTGAGGGGTCTGGGCACCAGAACCAGTAGCGCAGCATTTGTCCTGGTGTCTGTTCTGATTCTGTCTGTTACATCTCTTTTGGGGGCGATGAAAAGGCTGCTTGGATTTTTGGCCTGAGCGATACATGGTGCGGACATCCCACGGGGATTTACCGCTCTCCTGCAGCTCGGTTATAATATCTTTTGCATCGCCTCTAAACAGGACGGAACCCCTGAAAGGGGTGTCCAGTAGAGTGGTCTGGACATCTTGCACCAGTCCTGCAAGACAGAACCATGTCAGACATCTCAAGCAAACTCCCGAATATGTGCATCGGGCCACTGAGTCCACTGAGTCACAGGTGGCGTGCAATGTGTGGCAGCAAGAAGAAGAATTGTTAAGTCTCACCTTGTCCATCAGCTTATTTCTAAGTTCCTCGTCTGGAATAGACTGAATCTTTTTCTCCAAATCGGTCAGAGTCTACTTCTGGAAAGAGATTATGTGGGCCACATAATTAAGAGACCAGACAACGCAGGTGGAGGAAGTACAGACCTTGCGGCAGTAGTGGCCCATCTGCTTGGACTCTCTGTCCAGAGGTGAGGCACTCAGATGTTTAAGTTGAGTCAACCTAGCGTGGGCTGCTGTGATGACAATGGAGTCGGCCTTGGGTTGGTTGGTAATGTGGTTGGCCCCTTCCGGGGGACGATAGGCCCTGTCGGCCTTTTTAGAGACCACAGGAATGGAGGATGGTTGTTGCCAGATTGTGGATGTTAGGTCCTCGTGTGGTCCCGTCCAAGGTGGGATGGGTAGGGAATCCGCACTGGCTAAGTCCAGGTGCTCAGCTAGCCTCTTCCTTTTTGGATCCATCTCCTGGGATGCCCAATCACAAGCCTGTTGGATGGATCTGAGGAGTTCCGTAAAAGATGGGTCCTCTGGTGGAGATCTGGGAGACTCCTTAGGTTGAGGTTCCATTGGGGAATGAGGCCTGGAATGAATTTCAGAGTCTAAGTCATTGTCTAAGTCTGAAGACTCCAGTCTGCTGGGCACAGAAATATCCAGGACTTCCTCCGTAACCTTGACGCCTGACAGAGCCCCTGCTGGACGCCTGACAGAGCTCCTGCTGGGCGCCTGCCAGAGCTCCTGCTGGGCGCCTGCCAGAGTCCCTCTCCAATGACCGATGGTCAACCGGGTATGGGCTCCT
Source organism: Neoceratodus forsteri (assembly GCA_016271365.2). Classification (NCBI taxonomy): domain Eukaryota; kingdom Metazoa; phylum Chordata; order Ceratodontiformes; family Ceratodontidae; genus Neoceratodus; species Neoceratodus forsteri. The sequence continues at coordinate 871,897,262 of CM028130.1, forward strand.
AGGAATTACCCTATGCATCAGGGGAGAAACCACAACTGGTTGGGGGTGCCACAGCCTCTGTAGGAGCTGCAATTTGGCATCCTGTCACCAGGCTGGAATAGACCCCTGTGGTTCCAGCTGAGGAGGAGGAGGAGGAGGCAGGGGGGCGGATGAAGCTGGTAGCCTGGGAACTCTGAGTGAGAATATGGGGGGGGGTAATCAGGAGTCTGGTACCAATAAGAGTAGTGATGATGGTACCCCTGAAATGTATGGCCTGGCGTAGAGTACTCTGGCATCAGCACATGCGACAGATAACCAGAAGACGGCTCACCTGGTGCCGGATGTCCTGACGACAGCCCACCTGGCGCCAGATAATAGGGAATCTGTGGTGGCAGGTAGCCAGGTTCGAGCCTACAAGGCCAGACAGTGGGGGAGCCAAGGACCCAGAAGGTGGCAGGGCTGAGGGATCGCTGGGAGCATGAGAATCCATCGGCAAGCCAGAGATCCCAGTTGGAATCCCCAAAGGGCCAGGTGGGAGCTCTGGCATTGGAGCAGTAAATCCAGAGGCCATTCCCGTGTCTGGAGGGATGTAGGAGGGAAAAAGACCTGGCATCGGGGGTCTAAGAGGCCCTGAAGTCTGATTCAAGGCCGTCAAGGACGGAAGAGGAATAGAAACCCCCCTTGACAGGTCCACTGGGGAAGCGGGAAGCTCGGACAAGATACCCGGCTAAGGGGAAAAAATCCCCTGGCCAGAAATACTCATGTAAAACGAAAGGTCAGGCTGGGTCAGTGAGTACTGGGAAGGAGAACCCTCATGGGACAAAGAGGTGTCTGGAAGCTGGCTCTGCACGATGTCGGGTGGTACAGTAAGGCCTGACAGGAGAGCTTCGGCTGAGCGGTCGACGGACAGGCCAGCGACCGACTGATCAGCCTCAACTGAGTGGACGTCGGAGGAGCCAGCGTCTGACTTATCAGGATCAGTCAGGCGGACAGCAGAGGAGCTGGAGTCCGGCTTACCGATTAAGGCCATGCACTTGGCGGGCGGGCCGGAGGGTGACTCATCAGCCTGAGAGCTGTTGACAGGTCCTAATACAGAATCCTCCTCGGAGGAACACCCATTGCCCACTGACAGAGGTGGGAGGGGGAGTCAGTGACCTATCCGCCGGAGCAGATGGCGACCGTGGAGGATGAGTACTCACCGAGGTGGACACCCCACCTGAAGTACAGTCAGCTATCTTGCGACACTAGGTAGAAGGGGACCGATCCCGAAACTTCTTTTTCTTACTCTCTGAGGTGGGTGAGGACGAATGTTCCCGCAGCTCCTGAAGCTCCTTTTCCATCGATGCTAGGCATTTTTTCCAAAAGGTGGGCATCAAGGGCTTTCTGGCGCCTGGCGCGCATGGCCTGGTTGTAGGACTGGCAGATGTTGCAGTCATCAATCCGATGTTTTGGGCCTAAGCAAAGGACACAGCGGGAGTGATCGTCCCCGTGCGGAATCTGAGCACCGCACTGAGAGCATTTCTTAGATTTAAGCAAAGACATTCATTAACTATAGAAAAAAGACTTAGAAAAAAGAGCAGAAATACTTGTAAAATGGCGGTCGACTGTAGCAGAGTTCACCGCGAGGTCCGACATATACAGGTCGACGGCGGGAAAGAACTGGAGGGTGGGGGCGTGGGAACCACCTCCTATATACTGTCATGCCGACGTTCCGTCATGCGACACCGGGGGTGGTCCCTCGCTATCGATTGCTAGCTAGAAGTTTGCTATCCGGTCCTGATGCCAGGGGGCACAGTCCGATCAGTGAAAACCCACTGCAGGAACCCTCTCGAAGTAAGATCTGAAGATACGGCCAGTGGGATGGACTGGGATGTGGAATAATGTGTCCTGGAGATCCAGTGAGCGGAACCACATGCCCTGCTCCAGAGATGGTATAATCTGGTTCAGAGTGACCACCTGGAACTTGTGCCTCTGTGTGAACTGATTGAAACCATGCAGATCCAGTATGGGGCATCAGCCCCCTATCCATTTCTGGACCAGGAAGTACCTGGACACATACCCCTGACTTGCCAGGGCATCTGGGACATGGGCTATAGCCCCTTTTACAAGGAGCTGAGCAATATCCTTCCTGAAGTTGAGGACTGTCGACAGCAAAGCTTCCCAGCTGTGTGGAATGCAGAGCGAGAACACTTTGACAGCAATCCCGACCACGACTGCAAACCCGACGATCGATGGCAGGGTGAGCCTTTCAGCTGGTTGTGGCATTCTACACACCTTCCCACATTAAGCAGCACAGGTGTCAAATGCTCAACCACTGGTGGAGGCTGCTCCCACCAAGGACCGGATGGGGGCATTGACCGATCCACGTCTCCCTGAGTCAGGACCAGCACTGGGGTCTGTGAGACTGAATCCTCGACCTCATCTGATGGCCAACTGCAGTTAAGTCAACTGGCTCAATGAGGCTACCAAAGAGCGCTCAACCTGCCCTTCAACTGAAGGGCACTTGACCATCGTTAAGCAAAGCAAATTTTATTTATCAAAAATGCCATTCCAAAAGACCATGGTGTTGTACATAAACATAACTAAAAAAACAGTTATCATAAAAACATATACTTAAAATCAGTTGTAAAATCAGCAGGAATTAAACCTCAGGGAAACGAAATTAAAAAGGCTGGTCTTCAAGGCAGATTTAAAGGCCTCAATGGAAGGGCACTCTAATCTGACGAACACAGAAATATAGAATTTGATGGCAGATAAGGACCGCTTGGCCCACCTAGTCTGCCCATTTCCCTACCTGATGGATAAGCTGCAGATTCTAGTTAACCAACAGCCGACTTCCTCCTACCCCCCACTAGAATTGCTTAATGTCTGTCCGAAGCATTCTTGAATTCTCCCACTGTTCTTGACTCCACAACCTCCTCAGGAAGGCTGTTCCATGCATCCACAACCCTCTCCGTGAAAACATACTTTCTAACATTACCTCTGAGCCGTCCCCCCCATCTTCAAATTGCGCCTCCTTGTTCTTGCACATCTCTTTTTCTGAAAGATGCTACCTTCTTGGACTTTGTTAATTCCCTTGAGGCACTTGAAAGTTTCTAACATGTCCCCCCCTCTCCCTCCTTTCCTCAAGGGTATACAAATTAAGCTGCTTTACCCTTGAGGAAAGGAGGAAGAGGGGGGACATGATAGAAACTTTCAAGTACCTCAAGGGGATTAACAAAGTCCAAGAGGGTAGCACCTTTCAGAAAAAGAGATGTGCAAGAACAAGAGGGCACAATTTGAAGATAGAGAGGGGACGGCTCAGAGGTAATGTTAGAAAGAAGTACAGAATTCCACAGGGCCGGTGCTACAAAAGCAAAAGATCTTGCTCCAGACATAGTCAGGTGGACTCTGGGAATCTCTAGCAATCCCTCATCAGCAAAGCGGAGTGGGTGAAGGGGTGGTAGGGGCACAGGAGGTCTTGCAAATAGCATGGTTCCTGTCCTTATAGGGCATTATAGGTCAGCAAACCAACCTTGAAGGTGATCCTCCACTGCACTGGTGGCCAGAGCAGTCCACGAAGCACAGGTGTGATATGGCAAGATCTTGACAAGCCAGTCAACAACCTGGCAGCCATGTTCTGCACTAGCTACAGGCGGCGAAGGTCCACCCCCAGCAGCCCTAGGTATAGAGCATTGCAGTAATCAAGGCGAGAGGTCACAAAGGCATGGACCAAGGTTGGAAGATCATCAGATGGGACTAGGTGCTTTATCCGAGCGATGTTCCTCAGATGGTAAAAAGAGATCTTGATGACGGCCGACACCCAAAACTTAAGTGTTAGTTCATCAAGCACAATGCCCAGATTCTGCACCCAGTCAGAGGTCAACAGCTGGTTACCTCCAAGCCAAAGCTTAGAGGGCTGAGTTAAGGGACAGGGAAGATCTCAATCTCTCCCAGTCCTAAGACTGGTGCCGATGGCATTTGTACCTGGAGCCATGGTGGACAGGGCTCTTCCCCACGGTCTGGAGGGCCAAACACATGTCCACAAAGCCTCCAGTGAGTGACCCTCTGATGCTGGCCCCAGCCTGGAACAGTGCCAAGACCGAGGAGCTGAGCAGACCCGACTGCAGCTAAGGCATTCTTGCGGCCCTTAGGGCAGTCCTTCACATCCCATTCAAAAGGCCAACCCAGCGAGAGCCACAGCTTTCTGTCCCTGAGGCACACAGGAAGCATGCCAAGACAAAGGCCGCACCCAATCACGTAGTGCTGCCCGCCTAGGCAGTACATGCACATATCATACGGGTCAGTGACCTACATCTTCTTCCAGCACGGAATGCAGAATGTGAACCTCAACTTACTTTGCTCCATCGACGATCTGCAAGGGAGTCGGAAGGAACCAAGGAAATAAAGCCAAAGAACACGAAACTTTTGGAAAAAAAAAAAAAGGTTTGCCTATGGCACATGAAATCCTTACTGACAGCCGTAATGAATGTGACCTGTTCTTCCAGCAGAAAGACCTGACATCACAGGGTAGAGTCATGGTATATACCACCTGGATGGTGAGGGGAGCTTAGCTTAAACATATCTGGCAAATAAAGATTGTTCCAATGGAACTGCCAGAGTGTGGATAGTGACCTATATCCACACCCCTAGAAACTCATAGCTTTTCTATTCAGATGGAGACAGTCTCATGTGTTAAGATCATTTCTCCTACGAAACTCCCCCAATTTCTTAAAAAGTGAAAATTCTCTCTTCGACACCACTTCCTCAATCTTTTATCGACACCACTCCCTCAATCTTTTATTTGTCCCCTCAATCTGATATTGTTTATGTTTAGAGGCAAATGGCAACAGTATTATTTCTAAGAAAATGATTCTCCTACCTTTGTTTTTCAACTTCTCTCCCGAATTTTTAAAATCTCTAAAAATCTGATTTCCCGGCTTTTTACCAATATTATTTATTTATTTATTAAATAAAAAAAAAAAGAGTTTCACCAGGAAAGACAACAATGAGTCAAAGGCTCATTTCCAGATGTGTCCTGGGGGAAAGGGGTAGAGGAGTAGTATACGTAAGATAACGCAACACAGTATACAAAACATATAAAATGAGAGAAACATAAGCTCATCAGCTAATGTTTGAATCCCACAGCCCCCACTTCCATACTGTGTGACCCTGAGCAAGTCACTTAACTTCCTCGTGCTCCCAGGTTGCACCTGCAAACAAGCTTTCAGCTTAGTGTGTCTCACCTAGTAAAATAATTGGTAAAAAAAAAAATGCAATCAACAATGTCAAGGAAACAACAGAGGCGGTGGGCCACACAGTGCAGAACAGAAACCAGATTACCAAATAAGGAAGGGAGATGATCGGAGTGAAGAAGGTTTAGAGAAAAATTAAACCAGTGAGAACAGCAAGGATGATGAGCAGAGGAGAGATACATAGTAAAAGAATAAAAAGTTAAGGAGAGGACAGGACAGGGGAAAGAGAGATAGGGAGGGGTGGAGGACAGGTAGATAAAAACAAAGTTATGGATACAGTGGGGAGTGGGGAGTGAGGATAGATCATAAAAGGGGGGAAGAGAAAAGGAGAAGAGACCGCTAATGGCACTGGCAGGAACGGGCAGTGTGGATTCAGAGGAGAGGGAGTACTTGGAAGGAGCAGAACGAATAGATAGTGGAACGGAGTTCCAGAGGTCAGGAAGGTGGTACAAAAAAAAAAACAACAGACTGACTAGGTAGAAATTTAGGATAAGGAACTTCACGTGAGCGGGGCCCAGAGGATCGAAGAGTGTGCGAAGAGCAAGAATTAAAAGGGAGAAGAGCACCGAGATATGTGGGGAGAGAAGCTAGCCAGAAGTTAAGAGACAAAAGAGGCGCAGTGAGCGAGCCTGCAGTCGCTTAAGGAAGGGAGCGAGAGCGGAGTGTAAAGGGAGTAGTGGTGGGTACGCAATGGGCAGGCCAAAGTGAAACGGCAAAATGAGTGGAAAAAGGGATCCAACTAGGCAAGGGAGGTTTTAGGGGCAGCACCGTATACAATATCACCATAATCACAAATAAGCAGGATCATCTTAGAGATAATGTCACGACGTACAGCTAATGGGATACTGCTTTTGTTCCTGTAAAGGGCACCGAGCTTCAGGTGAAGTTTTTGTAAATGGCGTCAATATGATTGGATAAGCTAAAGTGGTAGTCAAGTCAAATACCAAGGTATTTAAATGAAGGAACATCGTCAATAGGACACCCATCTAAGATGTAGAAGGAGGGGAGGGAAGGAAATTTTGAGAGCTTTTGCCAAGTTCCAAAGCACATGGAAACAGTTTTTTTAGCATTAAGGATAAATAGGACAGTATTGTCTGTATGCAAGTGAATGAATGCAGAGGAGCAGACAGAGGGGAGATCATTAAGGAAAATGGAGAAGAGTAAGGGACCAATGACAGAACCTTAGGGCGTGCCGGTGTGAATGGTAAGGGAAGGGGAAAGGGAGTTACTGATATGTACAGATTGAGATCTTCCTATGAGGTATGAACTAAACAAACTAGTCGTTGACTCAGATAGAACCACAGATTTTAACCTTGCCAGGGGTAAGAGGTGAGAGATAGTGTCGAAGGCTTTCACCAGATTGACAAAGATACCTGCAGTGAGGAGGCCCTGATCCATTCCAGAGTGGATGGAGTTGGTTAACCTAAGAAGAGAGGTAATTGTGGAACGATGTTTCCAAAACTTTCCCGAAAGCTGGACTGGAATGGAGTGAAAAAGGAGGTAGGTTGAAGGAAGGGGGACAGTTGAGACAGGACAATATGTTCTTGAAGCTTGGATAGGTTTGGGAGGAGAGATATAGGGAGAAAGTTACCAGGAGAGGAGGGGTCTCCTCCTTTTGGGAGTGGGATAACTGTGGCATGTTTCCAGGTATCCGGGACAGTGGGAAGAGAGGAGGAGAGGTTGAGCAGAAAGGAGATGGGCTTAGCTATAGTAGGAGCAGAAAGGTGCAGGAGCTTAGGGTTGAGGCCATCTGGGCTCCCACCTTCCTGTGGGTTGAGAGCCAGGAGAGCTTCCAGAGCCGAAGCTGGGGAGACTGGCAAGAAAAACAATTGAGATGGGGAGGTCAGAAGGAGGAAGGGGGGAAGCAGGGAGGGCGGAGAGGAGAGATGAGGCACAGGTAGTGAAATATGTATTGAAAGCTGAGCAACAGGAGGATCTGAAATAGCAGAATAATCTATCTTAAGGACAGGAGAAGGGGAATGGGAAGGAGGGGTGAAGAGGGAATGAATTACTTTCCAGAACTTGGAAGAGTTATTAAGATTGTTCTGGAAGGAGGAAGAGAAAAACTCTGCCTCAGCTAACCTTATGACTCTTGTGCAAGAGTTCCTCGGAGCACGGTACTTATGTAGAGCATCTACAGTGCCAGAAGAGTTATAGTATTTCCAGCCCAGTAGTTCGGTGGAGAGCCAAGGGAGACGAGAACCTCTGACCCTGGTTTTCCTAAGGGGGGCGTGTTGATCCCGCACTGCTAAAGATTTTTACCAACATCACTGGTTCCTACAGGAACTGCTATACTGTAAGTTTTGTGGCTGTTCCTATGAGGATACCATATATCCTTTCCACTAGGTCCTTTGTTCTAGCCCCATGGAAGCAATTAACCATGATGTTGTATGTCCTCTTTGCAGATTACTGAATCCGTGCAGCAAATGACAGAATCCCCAATTACTTTTTATGTGGGATGGGGATGTATTTATTTGCCTCTTTTGTTCCTTTGTTACCAGGTTTTCATTATTCCAATGTGTGTGTCAGTGTGTGGGCGGGGGTCACCCAACTGTGATGAAAGGTCATCACACAGTACTTTGTATCTGTTCTGTATCTGAATCAGGTTCTTAATGAAGATTTCAGCTCCCTTTCCTCTCTTGCTGTTCTGTTTTCATTTTCTAGTGCACCATTCATTTTCAGTTGCGAGGTCATACATTTTCTTCTGCCCTGCCATTTATTTTTTCTGGTACCATCTTCCAATGATATTAAGTAAGCAATAAGATGTGATGGGGTGTCCATTGATGAGATATTACCACACGCCCAGGGACGTAGTGAGTTGAGTGCCTTTAGCCCCAGGAAGTGCAGTAATACCTGCTCAATGCACACCCCAGAGTGTCTTATTGCACTTATTAAATGGGCTACCTTTCTTTTTTACTTTTTAATGTAAGAAAAGGCCAGATTTTATATATCTATATCAAGAGGTTATTATCAGAATTTGACATAAAATAGTCCTTCCGCCACCTAGAATATGACCTCACATGATGTTTTGCCCACCTCAGTTGGTCCACAACCACCACTACAACCATGGTTTTAAACACCGACTGGAGTAGTAGACAAGAGATAATTATAATTATTCCACTGCAACTCCAGAGATATTGTACATCTTTAATTGTAAATCTGTTTTTAAACCAACATGTAACTAAGTGTATTCTGTGTTCAATGTCTGCACCTGTAACGTTGTCCAATGTTGTATCTGCACAATGTTCTATTGTCCTACCCTTCCTGCGACAAGGTGCCTTTGTAAATGAGTCCCTGACTCAAAGTTGTAAATCCGACTCGTTCAAATAAATAAATAAATATTTTTTTCCCCCATCTGACCCCACTACATTGGAGATCTTGGTTGATTATGTTGATGTGATCACAATAATCATTACATACACCCTTTCCTTGCTCAATACAGAGATTTAAAAAGGAGGTGGGGGGGGGAGGGCAGATCATCTGAGTGAGCGGACCAGAGCAGCTCAACTATTCCCCCAGTTACTACATTCACACCGTGAGGGACCCCTGTAACCGAGCTGATCTTATTGATCAGATTACGGAAAAGAATGAAGATTTGAATTTCTATCTCATTGTGCCAGTGTTACCCTGCACTGCTGTGAAGACCCCACAGTCATGCAGGATACAGTACTTCCAGCCTTACCAATGCTGCTTCATTTTGCATCTGACAACTTCTGAGAATCTGCAGCTCCAGACCAGGTGGCCTTGCCTGGCGAATGGAAGAAACGGAGACTACTTTGAAAAAGTTTGAGAACTGCAGGGGCGGCGAGAGTGGAAATGCTAGTGGAGACAGTGTAAGCAGAAATGCAGATGGAGCGTTGGGCATGATTTTAAGGTGCTGTGTAAAGCAGTGTGGTCTAAAGTTTTAAATACTGTTTTCAGATTAGGGCAGGATTGTGATTTTTAACACAGATTGGGTGGGGGTCACTAATAATGTTTTGATTTTGATTAGAGAGCTGTTGGAGAGCGAAGTTTCCTACAGGCAGGGAACGGTATCACGGGGAGAGAAACAGGCAGACAGAGCACGGCTGACAGCAATGCTGTAACAGTGAAGAATAAAGTGACACAGCAAGGCAGACTTTCTTTAAACACGTATCTGTTTTTTGCGGTGAAAGAGGAAAAAAAAAATCAACAGTGCATGACACCAGTTTCTCGGATCTCGCAAGTCCGGGATGCATTAGCGAGTGAAAAAAATAGCTGCATTTCAAAACTGAACGTTCGGCCAGCTCACTGACTTTTTTCCAATGCGGTCCTGCTTTTGAGAACTTGTTTTTACCTGTGCATCGAACTGATTTGATGCACAAGTAAATACAGGTTACTCAACTGTAATAGGAGTTCTAGGAGTGGTATATGTTGTTCATCCACACTTATTGGCAGGTTCCTTGCCGCTTTAAATCTTGCCGGAAGGTCTTCAAGCAGGCTCCTCCCACCCACCCACCTGGGTGGTAAAACTCTCGGCTCCGCCCCATGACACCAGATCTAGCGCTGGAAACCAGGTCACGGTCAAGCCAGGAGGAATGAGAATGTAGGGATGAACAATATATACCACTCCTAGAACTCCTGTTACAGGTGAGTAACCTGTATTTCTAGGGACGGGATATGTTGTTCAATCCACACTTACTGGCAAACTCCTAGCAGTTCTCTGGGAGGATGGGGGCAAGGCGCGCAACCCCTACTTAGGGAATAAGGACTGGAGAACCGAGGTCCCAAAACCAGCATCCCGGCGTGACTCTAGGTCGATGTGGTAATGGGTAATGAAGGTGTGTGCTGACTTCCAGGTAGCAGCCCTGCAGATTTCCTGGATAGGAACATCCCTAGAAGCAGCCACCGAAACAGCGGTATGGCAGGTAGAATGAGCTCTTATCCCTTTGGGAGGCTCCATGCCAGCCAAATTATAGCAGAGATCTATGCAGGAGGTGACCCACCTGCCTATCGTCCACTTGGCTGCAGGTCTGCCAGGTGCGGCTTCAGTGTAGGTGACAGACAGCTGGCGAGCCTCTCCCCAAACTTCAGCCGTTCGCTCCTTATAATAAGAGCACGCTCTTCTAGGGTCCAAAGTATGGAGCCTATATTTGGCCTCCGAGGTGTGATTAGGGTAGAACACTGGCAGAGTCAACACCTGGTTAAGGTGAAACTCTGATACCACCTTCGGAAGGAATTTCAGGTGGGAGCGCAGGACAACCTTGTCCCTATGGAAGACCAGATGAGACTCGATGGAAAGCGCCTGGAGCTCTCCCATCCTTCTGGCTGACGTAATAGCTACCAAGAAGGCGGTCTTCCACGACAGGTGAGAGATGTCACACCTGTGCATCGGTTCGAATGGCCTGCCCATGAGCTTAGCCAATACCGGCAATGCCGTCCCATGGAGGTGGAGTTCTCGCACGGGGAGGGATATGTGATCAAGGCCTTTGAAGCCCCGACCACCTTCTCCTGTGCCACCGACTGCTTGCTGCCCGCACCCGGTTAGCAGAGATGGCTGCCAGGTGCACCTTGAGGGTCGTCGACCGAAGCCCTAGCTGAGAAAGGGACCACAGATAGTCCAGAATGCTAGCCAAGGAACAGGAGGAAGCGTCCAGCCCCTTGCCTTGACACCAAATGGAGAATCTCTTCCATTTTAAGGCATAGCATTTTCTGATCGACTCCTTATGGGATGCCTCAACAACGCTGAGGACCTCGTCGGAAAGACCCAAGGTCTGGAATTCCAGCCGCTCAGGAACCAGGCCATCAGGTGCAAGGATTGAAGGTCCGGATGGAGTACCTTCCCCTTGTTGACTGAGATCAGGTCCGGGCGGGCTGGAAGCCACCTCGGGAGCCTGGAGTTGAGGCTGAGGAGATCTGGATACCAGAACTGGCAGGGCCAGTCTGGGGCTACCAGAATCACCTGCGCCTTGTCCCTCTTCGCCTTGAGAAGCATCTTGTGGATCAAGGGGAATGGAGGGAAGGCGTAGAAGAGGACCGGGGTCCACGGCCTTGAGAAGGCATCCCCCTGCAGCGAGCCCTGCTGAGGGGGGCAGGCGTGAAACAGCCTCTGCTTCGCATTCTCCCTGGAGGCGAACAGATCCACCTGAGGGGTGCCCCAGTGGGAGAACAGATCTTGTACTACCTCCGGCAGGAGAGACCACTCGTGAGATGCAGCACCTGTCTGGCTGAGGGCATCGGCCAGACTGTTGGAGGCTCCTGCCACATGGATGGTTAGGAGATCCGCCTCCAGGCTGATCACGAGAGACCAAGTGCGGAGAGCCTCTGTGCACAGGGGCAAGGAGTGTGTCCCCCCATCAGATGAGGTAGTACATGGTCGTGGTGTTGTCCGTCTGGACCTGGACCACTCAACCCCGTACAAATGGAGCAAAGGCGGTGAGGACTAGTCGGACAGCTCGAAGCTCCAGCAGGTTGATGTGGCATCGAGACTCCTGAGGGGACCAGAGGCCTTGGGATCTGAGCTCCCCCAGATGGGCACCCCAACCCAACAGAGAAGCATTGTTCGTCAGAGTGACTGTCGGCTCGGGGCAGACAAATGGGATACCCTCCTGCAGATGAGCTGGAATGAGCCACCACTGGAGGCCGTTCCACATCTCCTGAATCACTGTCACTGGCTGGTCCAGAGGACCAGAGCGCTGCGACTATTGCGAGCCAGGCCCCATTGCAGGGGACACATATGCCAGCGGCCCAATAGACCATGCTGGTGCAGACTGCCATGAGGCCCAGAACGCACAGGAAGTCCCGGGCAGGGTGCAATTGCCCAACCAGAAATGATTGGGCAAAGGAGGAAAGGACCTTAGCCCTGTCCACCAGGAGCCATGCTCTGGCTCGAAGAGAGCTGAGCTCTGCCCCGATGAACTGAATCACCTGCGATGACAAGAGTTCTGACTTGGCCTTGTTGATGAGGAGGCCAGTCTGAGAGCAGACCTGGAGGGCCAGATCCCTGGACCGCTCCATCTCCAACCTGGAAGGGGCTGCAATCAGCCAGTCATCCAGGAAAGGGTACTCCCGGACCCCTTGGCACTGAAGGAATGCTGTCACCACTGCCATGCATTTGGTGAAGACCCTGGGAGCTGGAGAGAGGCCGAAGGGCATGGCCCAGAACTCGTAAAGGGATCCCTGTGCTCTGAAGTGGAGGAATCCCTGGTGAGACGGACGGATTGGGACATGAAAGAACACGTCCTGAAGGTCCAGAGAACAAAACCACATGCCTCGTTCCAAGGATGGAATGATCTGAGCCACAGTGACCATCCTGAAGGTGCGAGACCTTAGGAACTTGTTCAGGTCATGTAAGTCAAGAATGGGGCGCCAGCCCCCATCCATTTTGGGACCAGGAAGTACCTGGACAAAAACCCTGGATCTGGAGGGGAGTCTGCCACCTCCCTGATCACCTCCTTCTGGAGGAGCAAGGCAATGTAGGCTCGAAGAGCTGACAGAGAGGCCGCTGAACCCGTAGCCTCCTGTGGGGCGATGGCTCGATGGGGGGGGGAACTGCTCGAATTCCAGAGGCAGACCCCTGCCTACCACTTCCAACACCCAGCGGTCCATGGTGATAGCGGACCAGGCGGAAAGGAAGAGATGGAGCCGTCCCCCCACGGGGGGAACCCGGGGAGGAGTGACGAGGTTGGGGGCGACACCCCTCAACCCGTCACTGGGCAGGCTTGGAGGAGGGGCCGGCCGAGATGCCGCCTGGGCCTTTTCCTCCAGGCTTCCTGCTGAAGAAAGCAGCAGGCTTGGCTTTGGGGTGCCAAGCACGAGCCTGCTAGCCCTGATTCTGGTGTTGCTGGGCCAGACGTGCCGCAGGGGCTGAAGGACGAGAGGGCTTACGCTGCTGCTGGCGGCCTTTGTCCTTCTGGGCAGATGTGACCAAGTCCAAGGTGGCACTGGACTTCTCGATCCGTTGGAGATGACCCTCCACCCCGGGCCTGAACAAGCCGGTACCCAGGAAGGGGACCGTCTGCCAGCTTATGCTGGGTATCAGCCGCGAAGGTGGAGATCCGCAGCCAAGCTCTGCGGCGCATGACCACTGCGGCCGCTACTGACGAGCCCATGAATCAGCAATGTCCAACGAAGTTTGGAGCTGCTGTTTTGCTACCGCCCTTCCCTGATCCCGCACCTGCTTGACCGCCGTCTGAAGGTCAGCCAGGAGATGAGAAATCACCTCATCCAGGGAGCCCAAAAGGGCGTGTGAAAAGTGTGACATCAGAACATCCAAGCTAGCCTGACGAAGCCCAAGGGAGGAAGCAGCGTATACCTTCCGCCCTGAGTAATCCAACTTCTTGGATTCCTTATCGGGCGGTTTGTCCACATCCCGAGCGTTCCCGGAACGTCAGAAAACGCTATCGGTCACTAACCCTTCCACGGAGGGGTGCTCCGAGAATCTGGAGAGTGAGCCAGTAGGGACCGCATACTTTCCAGCCATCCTGGCCGAAGGTGCGGGACAAGATGCTGGCTGCTGCCACAACTCCAGGGCCGGGCCAACAATGGCTTCAGCCACCAGAAAGGCCTCCGTAGGGGAATCCCCTCGGTCCAGTATCTCTGTAAGGGGATACTTGGCCCATTTCTGAACTGGTTCAAGCTGCAACACAGTAGACTCTGAGAAGAGTTGAAGCATTCCCAAAAACGAGGATGGGCTCTCGTCCACTGACTGACCCCCTGCAGACTCCAGGTCAAGCGGCCTGGAGAACAAGGAGTCGTCGTCATCAGACTCTGAGGAATCTGTGAACAGGTGCTGAGCGCCTGAGCCACCCTCCACGTGCCGAGGTCGAAAGGGAGTGAGGGTGACCGACAACCTATGGGGCAAGCCCTGACCCGACTGAGAATCCTTGGTTGGGGCCCTAGCCTTCGGTTGTGGAGGCGGAGGTTCCACTACAATGAGTGGAGCAGCCGGTTTTGGCCAAACAACCGGTGCTGGTTTCGGCCCCTCGACTACTACGAGGGGTTGTTTCGGCCGCTCAGGTAACAGCCACTTAATGGCCATTGAAGGCGATGGAGTCGGCTTATTCCCGGACAATAAGAGCTGCTGCCACATTAAATCCTCGTAGCGCCAATGCAACTTGTACCGCAGCCTATCCTCCGAAAAGGACGATGAGGATGAGCAGCGATGCTGCTTTCCACAGTGCCGAGACCGAGACCGCCGACATCAGCGGGACCGGCTGGACCTGGAAGAGGTCCGAGACCGAGACCTTCGGGGATTCCGAGGGTGAGTCAGAGAGGGAACGGGGGGAACCTGTTCCTCCCTCGGTACAGGGATCTTAACCGGGGACTCCGGCACAGGAGGCACAGGCAAGTCCTCGGTTTCCACCGGGGGAACAGGTGAAGTAGGGCTGTCGGCATCACCAGTCGACAAACCGTCCGACGGGTCGAGAAAAATCTCAACTGCGTCGACGGGTGTCTCGGCCAGCTGACCTGACAGGGACACCGTGAAGCCAGTGGCCTTAGCCGCAACCTCAACCGAAGTCGAAAGTCCGGTTAAGGGGATCTCTCCCGCTCCCACGAACGTCGACGGTGGGACTTACCTTTTGAGTCCTTCTTCTTGGACCGACTGGAATGTCCCTTCTCCCTTGGTGGAGAGGGACTGACAAAGCTCCTTAAAAGAAGCTGTATAGGAAGAGCCCAAGGAGAGCGGGATAAATGCTGCGACTGAGAAGGAAGAAGACGCGGCCTGGGACGCCTCCTCCTCGAGGGCGATCATCTGCTCCAACTGTTCCACGGAGCCCACTGCCATGGACACCGCCCAATGGGCCTCCTTCGACTTGACTGGCAGATACTAGTTTTCAGGGCACCCCAGAAGAAGTTGAGCAGCGTGGTCCTCCAAGACCGAAGCCGAAAAGGATTTGCACAAGACGCAAGCCTGCGAATCGTGGCCAAGCCCCAGGCAGTAGACGCATGTTGAGTGCGGATCGGTCAGGGATGCAGCCGTGAGGGAAAAAGAAGATTGAAGTCTTGTAAATTTTAGAATTAGTTTCGGGTTAACCGAAGAGTGTGGATCCAGGCCTAAAACGCAGAGCGCTAAGGAGGGAACCTGAGCTTCCAAGCGGTAAGGAAGATCTGACGTCATGGGGCGGAGCCGGAGTTTTACCACCGGGTGGGTGGGTGGGAGGAGCCAGCTTGAAGACCTTCTGGCAAGATTTAAAGTGGCAAGGAACCTGCCAATAAGTGTGGATTGAACAACATATCCACATCCCTAGAAAAAACAATTACTCTATCTACATGCAGGCTCGGAATCGATTATAAGGTATTTGATTGCTGTGTAACCGATTCTGACCCTGCATACAAATGACAGCACCAAGGATTCAAGGATCGATCCGGGAACCAATCAAAGTGTACAGAATAAGTGCACCTGCCCGCTCCATGGCACTGAGGGTTGAGGCGCTGGATGCCACACCTCGCACTACACCGGCAACCAGGGTTCGGATGCAGACTTGGGTCATCGGGGGTCGGCCAGGTGGAAGAGGACTGAGCATCCCTGAGACTGCTCTCCTCCTCTGGGGAGGAGACTCCCACAGAGGTGCTGGTTCATGGCGGTGGCTAGGGGGTAGCACAACTCACGGTGCAATGATGGGGTCGGCACGGGCAGACGTCTGACATGCGGTGCACAGAAGCGCATGCTGCAGCATCCTTGGTGTCACTGCACGCCCGTGCCATGGGGAAGGGACTCAGGGGACAAACATAGCTGAATCATCTGGCACATATGAGGGTCTGCATGCAGTGCTGCACCAGATGGTCCATGAGCTCCCTCTGGCCCTGCCACTTGGCCTTCTGCAAGGGGGTCCGCGACATGACCTCAGAGCGGGAGTGGGGAAGGAGGTAGTAGCTCGGACACTGCGCCCGATGGAGGAGCTGCTAGTGGACCAGAAAAAAGTGGGGAACCATAGGAACACCCCAGCCAAGTGGTAGGCACATAAATAAAGAAACTAAAAAAAAAAAAAAGAAGTGCACCGATTCCAGTTTTTAAATTTCACGTAAATTCGATCGGAGCTGGAACTGATTCAGTGCAGAGGCTCAGTAAACTTGCACCCCATTTACATGCAAGATAAAATAGACTACATGGTAATCAATTACCCTGTAATTGAATATTATTACCCTACATGTAAACCCATTCTCTTCTGGGTGCATCGTTTGATGCCCTTCATGTAAACGTGAATGGAGTTGGTAATCGATTACCTAGAATCGAAGACTAGGTAACTGATCACAAACTCATGTAAAAATAGTAACTGAAAATGCAGGATTGGTTCTCCCCATTTTGAAAGGGTAACCCCCCTCCCAAGTCGGGAGCTTACCCGATGCTCTTGCATGCCAGCGCTGTGTGGCTTCGCTCCCCTGGCTCGCTCCTGGACTACCAAAGGGCCGGGGAGCAGATTAATTTCAGTGTGGCACCTCCTGCACCCAATTCTGTGCGGCCGGCGAGCCGCTAGCATCCTTGCTCCCCTGGCCCGATCCTGGACTGCTGCTAGGGCCGAGGAGTGCAACAAACAGTTCCAGTGCCTCCAGCATCTGATAGATGCAGCAGCCAGTGAGCTGCACATTTGTGTTGCTCCCCTGCCCCCCCAGAACTGCCACACAGCGGGGCAAGGAGCCAGTGACAAGGCTGCAGAGTTGTTCTGGTGCCTCAAGCGCCTATTAGGAATGTGGCAGAAGTGCCACTTGTGGAAAGCCACTCCCCAGCCCCACTGGACAGCAAAGGGGGCTGGGGGGAACAAAACCACCAATGATACATAACTTAGCAAGAGGCTCCTGACACAATCCAAGCCTCCAGAGGATCGGGAGTCAGAGGACAATATGGTGCCTGCTGGGACTACAAGTCCCATGATGTCTAGTGCCTGAACTGCCATTTTGCCACACAGCTCCTCCTGGGGAGCCCACAAAACGGAGCTTCCGATGGAGCTCCTGTCCCCCAAAAGTGCCCCATGAACTTAGCAACCACCAGAAGGGACCAGAAGGGTCCTAACCATGCAGCCAGATGCTGCTAAGACTGTTTCATTTTATTTAAAACTGGATTTTGATGAGCAAGTACTGTCTGGGGATGGCCATCTTTGCCAATTATTTTTCTTTTTTAATTTTATCTTTTTTTTTTGGTGCAGCCTGCCGCTGGTCTATCCACCCAGGTCACGGCCCCCTCCGCTCCCACTACAACATGAGCCGTGACTCCTCGGATACCCCCTTGATTCCCCCCCCCCCAGGGTGGGGTAGTGGCACCCCCAAGTGCCGCCACCGATGGGACAGGTCCGGGAGTCAGGCTGGGAGCTCATTAGAGCGGAGAGGTAGGCATCATCATGGTGACAGGCTGCGTGTTTTTTCCCCTGTAGGTCCCCCCAAAGAAGGACAGCAGTGATGGGACACACACTGTCTTTCTCCCTCCGGTGCCCTGGATCCATTTCCGAACCCAGGTCGCTGGCATTGCAAGCAGAAATCCAACCACTGTGCCGACAGGCCAGCCGCCGATGTTGTTTGAGTACAGCGTGGAATCCCATTGGTAGCTGCAGTACCTCCAATCAGGATGTGGAGCTCGAGAATAGTGAGGACCAATGAGGTGCTGAGATTCAAACAAAACATTCTGGGGTTGACAGTTTGGCCCTGGGTCTTTTCTGTGAGAGTGTGGAAGAAGAAACAACGATTTTGACAGCTCTTGCTGCTGTCACAGAACAAAACTGAAGTAGTGTGTGCCAAAACAAACTAAGGACATTCTGAACTTGTTCCTAATTGTCTGGTAAATTCCAGAGACAAGGAGATTTACCTCAGCCTGGACTAGACTGCTGCTATTTGGCAATCCAGATATCAGTGACAGCTGGAAGACGTCTTTTATTTGTGCTTGTGTGAGGTGACAGATCCTCTGCCTCACTGTCCTAACACAAGAGACTGAAATTCCTGCCAGGGGACCTAAGCTCTTAGGTCCTGCCTGCCTGTTCAACTGCTGGCCTATCTGCTAGGTGGGCAAAGATAAGTCCCTCTGGGGGGGTGAAGACCGCCTACCTACTGCCAAGGTGGGTGAAGACAAGTTCCTCTATGGGGTGAAGACGATGGCCTGCCTACCCAATGAGGTGGGTGAAGACAAGTCCCACTGTGGGGTGAAGACAATGGCCTACCTACAGCCAAGGTGGGTGAAGACAAGTCCCTCTGTGGGGTGAAGACAACGGCCTGCCTACCTGGAGAGGTGGGTGAAGACAAGTCCCTCCGTGGGGTGAAGAGGATCATTGCCTGTAGTCCACACAATTTGCATGTTCTTCCAAAATTGCCTGTAAGGGGAGACATCCCCCAGCTCCTGCATCTCCTATTCAGCAAAAAGTCGCAAGTACTGGGTTTTACCCAACCAAATACTTTTCTAACTGTTCAGCTTGCTAGCTAGTTAACTTTCCATCTGGGCTTCCTGCGCAACCTTAGCTACACCCACAGCAACAGTTACAGCCAGGATAAACTGTATTCCTACACCCCCTGGTGTAGTTTGGTACTTTGGGTCACAAACGCACTCAGCAGGTCAGGCCCTCTGCTCCCACAGTGCCAACCTCCAAGCGCAGTAATGTGAACAGGTAACAGACAGAGTAACCCTCCTGTCTGCTTTTGGGTCTGAATTACCTTTAGTCTCAACTTCTGGGGAGATTCAAATTATGAACCTTATGCTAACGTACCCAGTGTACAGGCTCAGATACGTACTCTCTTCGGGGATTGCGGTACAATCTTTCGCCAGGGGCACCAAGCCAGGCTTCCAAAATGAACCCTTAGAACTCTATAAAAGACCTTAGCTATATTCTTATCTTTTCCCAGTTTAGTAACACCATCAAGCTTTTAAACAGTTTTTGTCAGTCTTAACCCTCTATACGTCACATGCAAAAAAGAACTGACAGACCCAGGCAGTCTTTCAAAATAAAGGATACTTTACTAAAAGATGACAAAAACATGAAAAATGTAAACACAGAACAATATATCAAAGAGCTCACAATCACATAAAAGAAAACAAGGAAAACTACAAAACAAACTCCTACCACAATACAATTAGACTTTTTCTATCTAATGTATTACCTCTATACAGTGCTTAAAGCAGCACTACTACAAAATCAGGAAGTGAACTATCAAAATTCTGTTTTTCGGCTGTAAGCATGCAGCCAAAGTTCCAGTTTCCATACATGTAAATGTTTTTTTCCAGTCGTCTTTAGTTTTTTTAGATATTTGCAATTTATTTGAAGTGTTGTAGCGCTACAACAAATATGGCGGCTGACTAATTTTCAGCTGCGCTTTTTCTACAGGTCACATCACGTCATTTGACAACAGCAGAGGGACCCTCTGCTGACCATTCCCAATGTCCCTGCAAGTCATTCACATGTGCAACTGGCAGCAGAGGGGGTTCCAGTGCAACATGCTTAGTGGCAGAAATGTAAACAAAAGCAGAGAATAACTGAGCAAATTACTCAGCCATAGTACAATCCCAGCGAGAAAAATCACCAGGTATATGATTAGCAGGGCACAGGGAATAAACTGTCAAAAAAGTGAAATTTTTTTTGTAGTACTGCTACTTTAAGTTATATCAGAGATCTGTCTTTCTTGAGTCCCAAAATGATATGTCAAAAACATCAGACACCAGTACAAGTTTAAATTGTGTCTCTCCACACCCCTTCTGTGAGTAATCTATCTCCTCCTTTTAGAATATAAGAAAAATACAAACATGATGTCCTATCAGAAGGTATATTAAATAAGGTGACATCAGCAAAAACTAATTTCCCAAATTATGAGTCCTTTGATCCACCAGTTCCTTTTAAGTTTACAACCCTGCAATTCTCTCACCTAGGTGCAAGATATCTGGGAGGAATCAGTTTAATGATGTGCTGTTTCTGAAGTCATAAAATGTATATTTTAGTTTCCCAGCTTCAGAGCAGCAACAGGTCATAAAACGGCCATAAAATGCAATGTCTCAAGGAAGTTAATTACATTACAGAGGTCTCCTAGTCAATTATATATCCTGTAGTTTTCACTGAAATCTGGGGGAGAGGGGGCACCCATGGAGCACAGGCTGTCTTATGTGAGGCAATCACATACTATATTTTTTATTAAAAATAGCATACCATAATCATAACCAGCTGGCCAAGCATCACAGCCCTCCCAACCTAGACTGAATTTGGGGGCTCTATCCCCTGCATGAGATGAGCTTCCCAAGTCAGTTCACTCCTCATATAGACACGATACGCCATCTGTGTTCTGATTGGATGCTCCAGCCCTATGTATGATTGTCATGTCATACCCTTGCAAGGCAAGACTCCATCTTAATAGTCTATTATTAGTTTTTCCCATTTGCGTTAGCCAAACCAGGGGGTTGTGGTCAGTTTGTACCTCAAAATGCTGCCCATACAATTATGGCTCTAACTTCTTTAGGGCCCACACTATGGCAAGACACTCTTTTTCCACAGTAGAGTAAGCCTGCTCCCTGGGAAGTAACTTTTTACTCAGGTACACTACAGGGTGATCTTTCCCTTGGTTGGATGTCTGACTCAGTACTGCCCCAATACCCACGTCTGAGGCGTCAGTCTGGACTATAAAGGGTCTGCTATAGTCAGGACTTGTCAACACAGGAGCACTGCACAGCGCCTCCTTCAGTCTGGTAAAGGCTTTTTCACAGCCTGGTTCCTAGGTAATTTTCTTAGGCATCTTTTTCTTTACCAGGTCAGATAGGGGAGCAGCCAGGGCACTGTAATTGGGTAAAAACTTCCTATAGTACCCTGCTGTCCCTAGAAAACTCCTGACCTGCTTCTGCGTCTCTGGTCTAGGCCACGCCTGGATCACCTCTATTTTTACTTGGCTAGGACAAAGCTGTCCCTGGCCTACAACATGCCAGAGGTATGCCTCTTCAGCCAAGGCCACCTGGCACTTCTCAGCTTTGACAGCGAGACCGGCTCTCTGTATCCTGCCCAGCACTTCCCTAAGATGGGACAGGTGTTCCTCACAGCAGGCACTAAAGATGGCAATGTCATCCAGGTATGCCACAGCGTACTCCTCAGCACCATTTAACACCTGGTTCACCAACCTTTGGAAAGTGGCCGGGGCATTCTTCCTTCCGAAAGGCATTACTTTAAATTCAAATAAGCCTATCGGAGTGATGAAAGCCGACCTCTCCCTAGTTCTGTCAGTTAACTCTATCTGCCAATACCCCTTTGTCAGGTCAACAGTCGTAAGGTAGGTCGCCCCTCTGGGGCATCAGGTGGGCGTTTGACTTCGTGACTGCATTCGGTCCACGATAGTCCACACAGAAACGAGTAGAGCCATCTGGCTTGGACACAAGGACTACAGGTGAGGCCCAGGGGCTGTGAGATCTCTGGATTACCCCTAAATCCAGCATTTCCTCCACCTCCCTCCTAATGTCCTTTTGGACAGCCTCTGACACCTGATATGCTGTCCGCCGTATGGGCGCCTGTGTCCCTGTCTCCACATGCGATTGCTAAGGGGTTAGTCCAGACTTGGCGCTAAACAGTGGGGCAAAGTCTGCTAAAACCTCCCTTACTTCCTGGATCTGGTCTGGGACCAGCTGGGGAGACAATTTAACTGCCTCCACAGAGGACTCCCGCTTGCTTTCTTCCAGCAAGTCCAGAAGGGTGTCTCCTTCATCCGTCCCCTCCCCAGGACTACATACCGCAAACACGTCAGCCCTATTAGCATATGGCTTCATCATGTTGACATGGTACATTCTTTCTGTATGTCTTCTGTCAGGTAACTCTATGATATAGTTCATGTCATTTACCTTCCTAACTACTTTGTACGGTCCTGCCCACTCAGCCTGCAGCTTGTCTTTCTGGACCAGAATAAGGACCATGACTTGTTGACCCACCGTGTACAAGCGAGCTCTGGCTCTGTGGTCGTACCCCACTTTTTGTTTCCGTTGGGCAGCTGCCAGGTTGCTCTGGGTTGTCCCCATAAGCTCCTTCAGCCTTTCCCTAAACCTAAGAATGTAATTCACTGTGGGAGTGCCCTGGGTGGCGTGCCTGCCTTCCCAGTCCTCCCGGATCAAGTCTAGAGACCCACGTACCCAGCATCCATATAAGAGGTTGAAGGGAGAAAATCCTGTTGACTCTTGGGGCACCTCCCTGTATGCAAACAACAGGTGGGGAAGGTATTTCTCCCAGTCCCTCCCATGCTGTTCAGCAAACGCTTGGAGCACTGACTTCAGGGTACTGTTAAATCTTTCCACAAGCCCATTGGCTTGCGGGTGATAAGGTGTTGTGCGCCTCTGCACAACCCCACACTTCTCCCACAAATATTTAATCAGGTCCGACATGAAGGAACTCCCTCGATCAGTGATAACCTCCTGTGGAAAGCCAACACGGGAAAAAATCCCAAGTAAGGCATCTATCACTTTGTCTGTCCTCAGTGAGGATAGGGCAACTACCTCTGGATACCGGGTGGCATAATCCACCACAGTCAGGATGAACCTCTTCCCGGAGGAGCTAGGGGTATTTAAAGGCCTCACAATATCCATTCCCACCCTCTGGAATGGCTCCTCCACTATGGGCAATGGAATTAGGGCAACTTGGGTTTTCTTACCTGCCTTCCCTATTTCTTGGCACCGGTGACAAGACCTGCAATACTCAAGACCTGCAATACTCCTTCACCTGCTGGGTGAAGTTGGGCCAACAGAAATTCTAGGCCAACCGCTGTGTAGTGTGCACGATTCCCAGATGGCCAGACAAGGTAATATCATGTGCAATCTTGAGCAACTGCTCACGGAACCCCTGGGAAACGACAAGCTGCCTGCCTATCACTCCTCCCTCTGTCTTCACATCCTGAGTATGCATCAGTCCATTTTCCCAATAAACTTTATGTTTACTGTCACCTCCCTGTGCTCCGTTAGAGTCTGCCCAAGCCCTCAGTTTCTCTAGACTAGAGTCACTTTTCTGAACAGTTGCAAACTCCTTACACATTCCCAAGGCATGGGACAGGTCCCCTTCAGTCTCTAAACTAGGGTCCCTAGCACTAGCATCAGGGCACTCAGGATCACTGTCATCCCTAACCCTCTGACAATTGGTCACCCCTCCTTCTTTGCAGTAACCCTCCGTAGCTGTGTGGTTAACTGCTACTGGGGAAATTTCTACCCCCTTTTCATTAGTCTCCATATCAGGAGACACAGGCTGGGGAACCAGCCTCCCAGTGGTTTCCACAATGGATTCTGTGGGGTCCATGGAACTACAATTTTCCCTTGCCACTTGGCTACGGGTAACTGCACACACCATCCTGTTTGAGATTGTTGCCAAGGATGATGTCAACTGCTAAAGTTTTGGCTACAGCCACCTGTTGCACAGTACCCCATTTTACCCCAGTCTAGGAGAACACTAGCTAGTGGCAATGTGGTCTCCTCACCAGTGAACCCTTGCACAGTTACAAATTCATTGGGTATAAGCTGACCAGGCTCTACCAGATACCCTTTTACCAGCATCAGGGATGCACCTGTGTCCCTTAACCCTTGTGTACACCATTCACCATGACTGGGTGCATGTGTTCCCTCATGTTCACAGACATGCTTCCAGGGACACACACACAACCCACTTCTTTCCTAGCCCCATTCTGCATATTGCTTGTCCTTTTGGGACACTGTCTGGCAATATGCCCAGTTTCTTTACAGACCCAACATTCATTTCTTTTCTCAGAGAAATCATTTCTTTGAAACCTGGGGCTAACTGGTTTCGGTGGAGGCAGCGAGGGGTTTAGCAGCCCTGAAGGCACGCTTTTCCCTTTCTGTGCTGCCACGCCCACTCCATTCGCTCTCAAAGCAGGTCTGCTCTTGACATAGTGGTCCGAGAGTTCAGCAGCCTCTTGCACTGTTTTGGGATCTCGGTCCTCCAGCCAGGTTTTCAGCTCTACTGGGCATGCCCCAAAAAAATGTTCTACCAAAACAGTATTTTCAATTGTATCTACAGAGTTTGCTTCAATTCCTTCCCACCAACATTTTAAACACTGATGTTGTTTTGTGGCTAGCTCCTCGTAGCACATGTCAGGGCTTCTCCTGAGCTTACGGAATTTAGCTCTACACACCCCTTCTGTGAGTCATCTAGCTCCTTTTAGACTATATAAAAAAATAAAAAAAAACAGGATGTCCTATCAGGAGGTATATTAAATAGGTGACATCAGCAAAAACTCATTTCCCAAATTATGAGTCTTTTGATCCACCAGTTCCTTTTAAGTTTACAACCCTGCAATTCTCTCACTTAGGTGGACTTTAGCTCTGTATGCTTCTGCAGTTAACGCAAACTTTTTTAAAAGTGCAGCTTTAAGTTTGCTGTAATCATTACTGTCCTCATTGTCCATTTGACCCAATGCATCCCGAGCTTTCCCAGTAAACAGCAGGGATAGCTGGAAGCTCCAGGACCCTCTAGAATTTTTGCCTGAATACAAACTATTTCAAAGGAATTTAAAAAGGCATCCCTATCCTCCCTCTCTTTAAATTCAGCGATCAATTTGGAATTCAATTTGGAACTACCTGCTCTGGTGCTGGTGGTTAGACTCGTAGCTTCTCCAGCTCATGTCACCTCTGGTGCTCACGCTCTTCACGGTCAGCCTCCCACTGTTCCCGGTCAGCCTCTCGCTGTTTTTGCTCCCTCTTCCCCTCTGCGGCTCACTTGCACTCATGCTCTTCATAGTCAGCTTCTCATTGTTCTCGCTCCCTCTTCTTCTCTGCAGCTCGTTTCTCTTGCTCGGTGTCTCTCTGGAACTCCAGCTCCATTCTGCGCAACTCACTCTGCAGGCTGACTGCTTCTGGCTCCAGAATGCTGATGACCTTGCCCTGCTGCTGTGGCCCTTGGCTTGCACTGACCCTGCTGCCCTCCTCACTGGATATGGGCACTGCACTGGCCGCTGGCCCCTCCACACCCAAGGTTTGGTCCTTTATAGTCACAGTCTGTGACTCGACACTCTGGGCATCTGCTGCCATCAGGGCATCCACGAGGTTCTGCTTGGCTGTTCTCGCCTTGTGCTGGATTCTTCTGTCCTGCCACAACTGCCTCAAGTAGTCTGCAGTGTACCCGCTGTAGTTGGAAGACATCTTCCCTAACTACGGCTACTCTAACTTGCACTTTAGACAAAAAAATAAAAAAAACAGGTAGGAACTTGACTGTAAGCAAAATTATATAGTTCGGTTTCCTTTTTAAAAAATAAATCACTGCCTTATTTTGCAAGTGAGCTGTACAGTATTAAGCTGATACACTGAACAGTTAAAGCTTGTGTTACCAATATTTTCGCACCACTGCTAGCCAAATCTGTCATAAACACACTCAGCAGGTCAGGCCCTCTGCTCCCACAGTGCCAGCCTCCGAGCGCAGTAATGTGAACAGGTAACAGACAGAGTAACCCTCCTGTCTGCTTTTGGGTCCAAATCACATTTAGTCTCAAGTTCTGAGGGGATTCAAACCGTGAACCTTATGCTACTGTACCCAATGTACAGGCTCAGATATGTACCCTCTTCGAGGATTGCGGTACAATCTTTCGCCAGTGGCACCAAGTCAGGCTTCCAAAATGAACCCTTAAAACTCTATAAAAGACCTTAGGTATATCCTTACCTTTTCCCAGTTTAGTAACACCATCAAGCTTTTGAACAGTTTTTGTCAGTCTTAACCCTCTATACGTCACATGCAAAAAAGAACTGGCAGACCCAGGCAGTCTTCCAAAATAAAGGATACTTTACTAAAAGATGATAAAAACATGAAAAATGTAAACACAGAACAATATATCAAAGAGCTCACAATCACATAAAAGAAAACAAAGGAAAACTACAAAACATAAACTCCTACCACAATACAATTAGACTTTTTCTATCTAATGTATTACCTCTATACAGTGCTTAAGTTATATCAGAGATCTGTCTTTCTTGAGTCCCAAAATGATATGTCAAAAAGATCAGACACGAGTATCAGTTTAAACTGTGTCTCTCCACACCCCTTCTGTGAGTCATCTAGCTCCTCCTTTTAGACTATAAAAAAAATTCAAACGGGATGTCCTATCAGGAGGTATATTAAATAAGGTGATATCAGCAAAAACTAATTTCCCAAATTATGAGTCTTTTGATCCACCAGTTCCTTTTAAGTTTACAACCCTGCAATTCTCTCACCTAGGTGCAAGATATCTGGCAGGAATCAGCTTAATGATGTCCTGTTTTTGAAGTCATAAAATGTATATTTTAGTTTCCCAGCTTCAGAGCAGCAACAGGTCATAAAACCGCCATAAAATGCAATTTCTCAAGGAAATTAATTACATTACAGAGATGTCCTGGTCAATTATATATCCTGTAGTTTTCACTGAAACCTGGGGGGGGGGCACCCATGGAGCACAGGCCGTTTTATGAGAGACAATCACATACTACATTTTTATATTAAAAATAGCATACCATAATCGTAACTAGCTGGCCAAGCATCACACTTTGCATCTGCGGCATCCAACCATTGCAATGGTGCTGCACCCAGTGTCCACTAGCCATAGGCCTGAAACTCCTCAGTGTGCACACAAGGTACTTGGACGCTCCCACAGGGACTGTGGGGTTAACTGGGACCGGGAATACTGGGTGTAATACATTGTGGTACCTGTTTATTCTGCCTGCTTACAGTCTTATTGTAAGGTTCTTGTTGAATGTTTCATTACCCTTTGCTTCCCTTGTCCCCTACTTCATCATCCAGCCCAAAATAAACCCCCTTATTTATTTTACTGCATCTGCTGAATTATTTGCATTATTGTGTAGTGTAATATTTGCATGCTTAGAGTGATACGTGGGGAGGGGACTGTATATTGTTCTACGGGAAGGGGTGGTTACATAAGCATGATTAGTGATCCCTGGGTGTAAAAGGTTTGGATCAGTGTCCCAGTATGCACAGCAGACACAACTGGTCCTCTGCCATGTCGCCTCCGGTGCTGCTCACTGACGCTCGCACAGCCACCAGCAAGTGTAGTCTGGTGACCAGAAGTTGGGCAGCGCTCACTTCCTGTTCTCCCCTTTTACATCAGGGGCAAATTAAGTACAATTCTGAACTTTTAACAGCTACTTCAGTGTCCTCCCTGCAGTCACTGACTGCGTACATTTGGAAACTGCCTCAGCCATCCATGCCACTGGGCTGTATCCATACTCTCTACCTTTGAGTCAGGTGCCTGCTGGGATAGTGAGGGTGCTACTCCCTCCAACTTTAAAAACTAAACTCAGCTGGAATAGTCCAGACTATTCTGACTAAGTTTAATTTTCAAAGTATGTGTGTGTTTGTATGTGGGGGGGGGGGGGGATAACACCCTCACTATCCCAGCAGGCACCTGACCAAAATGTGAAGAGTACTGTTAGAGCCCCATGGCGTGGGGGGCTGAGGTGCTGGGTGCCTTACCTCATGCCACACTGGAGATCCAGGTTCGGGACTGGATCAGGGTTGTTCGGTGGCTGGCCAGTGGAAGGAGGATCAAGTGACCTTAGACAGCTCGCCTCTTTGGGGAGGGGGAACAGCGCATGCCACTGCTTGACTGTCACCCAGCGGAGGCAGGGTGGCACAACATGCCAGCCATGTCTCTGCAGGTCATACGTGGGAGTCTGAGTGTACGCATGCATGTCGATCTCGGGGTGGGGAAAACAGAAAACAGGAAAAAGCAGGGGCTGTGCAGCCAGGAAACCTTGCTCATCTGTCACGACCCACATCACCCAGGAACCTTGCTGAACCAGATCAGCACCCCAGGGGGGGATTGGTCCTTCTCTCCCTGCCCCAGCACAGGGGGCTAAGCCATGGGGGAATGTGGCAGGTGAGTCCTGGGGGGTGACGGTGGCTGGTCATGAAGGCAAGGGCTGAAGAGCAAAGCCACCACCCTGAAGGCAGAAGAAACTCCATGTCGAGGAAAGGGTACAGACAGAGAGGGTACTCTTTATCTTACTACAGTTGACACAATCCATAAAAAAAAATAAAAAAACACGAATGGTGCACACAGACAGGCACAATGTGATCTAAAAAACACAGTAAGAGGCATGATTTGCAAGCCCGCAGTCTGCAACGCTTACACATCAACAGACTTGAGTTGGTACAACGAAGGGTCACCAAAACAATCCAGGGCCCTGCAGGGCGGATCCTATGAGGAATGGCTGGAGGCCTTAAAAGTATTTGCTGAAGGCCAGGCAGGAGAGGGAGAACATGACTGAAGTATATGTTTCTCAAGGGCATAAACAACATAAGCAGTGAGGATGTACTTCTAATAAATACGAATGCAGTTACTAGGGGGCAAGACTGGAGGTGGGTGGCAGGCAAAATCAGGTGAAGCTGGAAGAAGTTCTACTTCACTGGGTGGGTGGTGGAACCATGGAACAGACAGTTGGTGGAAGTCGGGGCAACTTCCCCTTAATGGGTTTAAACATCACTAAGGCAGGGCAAGGGGATTCAGTCCCCAAGTGGGGCAACCAAGATTTGAGAGGTGGGGAAGTGGGGAGGAAGAATACAGCCCACCAGGGCAGTAGGTTAGTGGGGTGAGGCAGTATAGCAAGGAGTACTTCAGTTTACTTCTGTCATCAAATTCTATATTTCTTTGTTTTTATGTTTCTAAAGCTGTTAAGACCCATTTCATGTCAGCATCTTTATTGCTCCTTGAAGGTCTTCACTACTATAATTTAAAGTTTTACCAGGAAAGGCATACTGAACTAACAGCGGCTTGTTTTTAGAGATGTCCTTGGGGAAATGTATTTGGGGGGGGGGATGCAATTCAATAATGGCACAAACAGTTCTATTTATCTATCTATCTATCTATCTGCAGACAGTATCTATCTACAGAGGGTATCTATCTAGAATCTACAGACAGGATCTATCATCTACAGAAAGTATATATCTATCTATCTAGACAAGTGTTGTGCGCAAGGAAATACACCATCAAGGGAGGGAGCTAGAGAGCACATAAATCATGAGTGTGAAGGGTTAGTGGCTTTATGAGCCCTTTAGCCCCGAGCCCCTGAGATGGTGTTATTTCCTTAGTATTAACCACTTGTCTATGGTTTATTTTATAACACATTAGGGTAGCCAACATGGACTTAATGTTAAAACTTTTTTCAGAGTATGTAATACAGATTTAGAAGTATGAGACATGAAGAAATAATGCACCAGTTTTCATATGGGGGAAGAAAGTCTAACCATGTGTAATGTACAAATGTGCAGAGAGAAAGAGGCTATTTGATGGCAAAGTGTCAAATACAAGGAAATATTATAGATTGCTTAACAAGATCCAAAATCCAAGAGCCAGAAGGGCAAGTGGCCTTTAAGAACTTGTTAGCACTGAGAAGGGTAATACTGATTAATTATACAATGGCAAGAAGAAATCCTGGACTCTGATTGGTCAGTCTTGGCTGGACCCGTGATGTTATCCCAGTACAACATCACGTGTCTAGTCTCAGCCTCACTGCGAACCTGCAGATGAGCATTTTATGGAGTCTTTGATTGATTGTTTCATCTTCTCTTAAAAAACAAAATATATTTTTCCACACAAAAACATCTTTAAAATTATATTTTTTATTCTGTATGACAATGGGCCATTGTATAATAGCAATAATGCCCTTCAGGGTGTGTGTCATTTAGGATAATGTCATGCCTCAATTGTTGGATGCACTCGGCCTGTGGCCTCGTGCCCAACCACCTGGAGGCGTGACGTTATCCCAGCACGACATACACCCTGTCGGGCATTATTGCTTAAGTATATGGGACTCTGCCTGCAGCTATTTTACATATTACAGAAGTGTAACCCCCTCCTTCCATAAAATGGTGGCTGCCTGACTCCTCCAGCCCCCAGGACCTGATGCCCATGGATAGGGGACCAGGAGGAGAGTGCTGTTTTTGTCCACAATTTTTTTTTTGTAGTATACTGACATTTTTGATATGTCCTTGTTCTTTTAGTGTTTCCTTAAGGTAGGGTCCTCCTATAAAAAGAGGTGGGGCTGTGGTGGTCCATCCTTAAGTTCAGCATTCAGCATGGTGCTGATGAGTGATGCAACATCTGTGATTCAGAGCAGCCTGGAGTGAGCAGTTAGGAGCGGTGGTCAGAAGTGGCATGGATTCTGTGGTCAGGAGCATAGTCCTGCTGTGGAGCATTTGGGAGGTGTCACCAGAATGGAAGCAGCAGCAGCAGTATAAAGGGCTTGCACGTGAAACAGATAGTTGGAGCGTCATGAGACAGCTGTTTTGTGGGTGAGGCTGGAGGGAGGTGTGAAATAACAGGATTTTTATGGCAGGGTACTTTTTGAAGGCAGTTTTTTTATATTTCTGCTGCTTTTTGGGGGCTTATTTGTGAGAGGTTGTGAGGTGTTTAGTGTGGCTCCTACGTGTGTTAATATGGTTATAATAAGGTGGTTTGCAGTGTGTGCATCAGGCATCAGTGTGTTTTTAAAGTGTTCGTAAGTTGGTAATAATAAAAGTGGTAGGGGT
Source organism: Neoceratodus forsteri (assembly GCA_016271365.2). Classification (NCBI taxonomy): domain Eukaryota; kingdom Metazoa; phylum Chordata; order Ceratodontiformes; family Ceratodontidae; genus Neoceratodus; species Neoceratodus forsteri. The sequence goes on from CM028130.1 coordinate 871,927,875, forward strand.
TAACTGGATGCATAATGTCCATCAGATATCGGGACATATCTGATGGCCTTTTTCTATGGGGAAGAGGGCCCATCAACGTAAAAAGGAAAAAATATATACAACTGCAAAAAATGATGGTAAAGCATCAGTTAGGGTAGAAGCTTAATGCCACAAAAGAAAGGAAATACAAGGTTAGGACTGAAAGTCCCCTGTGCCGTGATGAATCTGTATCCTGATGTTTCTTGGGGTTTAAACAGTCATGTGACCAAACGCTGGCACTGCCCAGACTTCTGTACTGTTTGCCCAGGCACCTAAAAAAAATCATACACAGCAATGCCTTGAGACTGGGTACAGAATTCAGGCAATGCCAATGCTGTGTTGTGTGAACATTCACAACCTGAGGAACAGAATGCAAGGACACCAATTCACCATGGCTCAGGGGACTTTTAACCATAATGCTGCATTTCCTTTCTCTTGTGGCTTTAACCTTCAGCTCTGATGCTGTAACGCAAGTTCTTTGCAATGAATTTCCTTATTTTGTTTTTAAACATAGGAAGCACTAAGCCTGGAGTGTGCTTCCTGAATGGTCCAATGGGTCATTTTCAAAGCAGCAGATGCAAATGAATGTTCTCAGGCCTTTAACCGACACCTTCTCAGATGGGTAAAAACTAAAGTCCACCTGCAGGAGTGTCACATATGCATAGTTTGCATAACTCACTTTCAAGTCAACTGCAAAACGTTTGCAAATGTATTTTTATTTGCAACTTCTATTTTTAAATATCTTAACTTCTAATTTTTGTCAATAAGCTAATTATAACAAACACATACACACGTTCCAAATTTTAAATCACTCCTGGTTTTCTGTCACAGGTGCTCTTTTGCAAATGGTCAAAACAGTCCTGCTGTGAAAATCTCACAGATGCACATTTCATAGATAAACATCTAACTTCAGTTGCAGACGTTCGGAAATTGTATTCACTTTTTCATTTTAAAACTTTGCAACTTTTAAATTTAGAAAAAATGTCTAATTAAAACCATCCCTCATGACAATTGATGTTACCTTTTGAATCCCTTCCACCTCTCTGCTGTTAACTTTGTCACTGTCAAAGATGCACTTTCGCAGATAGAAAAAAAGTGCATCTGTGAAAGTAGCAATTAGAGTGGAACATGAATTACACTAATCAGAGTAAAAAGAGATACATTTCAAGTATTTTGCCTGCCTCTAGCAAAAGAAACGCTTTACCAAATTTCAACAAACTTGCCACGTCTGGAAATTCTACGATGCAGATCACGCTTCTGAACATTAAACGTCCAAGATATAAGATGCTGAAAATTGCAATTTAACACTAAAGTGCAAAGTGAACCCTAATTATAGTGATGCTACTACACCACTATGTTCACATACCAAACTATAAATCACATACCAAAAATGTCAGTATACCACATCAAAGTTTAAAACCTGTTGGTGTATTATGACAGCTTCATGATATCACACAGCACCTCTGATGACATCCTGTACCCAACTATGGCACTGTGTAGCACTGTTGTTACACCACCAGAATGGAAGGAGGGTTCTGTGCCACATTTGGCACACATACAGCATCAACAGACAAGTTGTACAAGTAAAACCATAAACGCTGAAAGTTCTCTTCTGTCTGCACAGACTTTATCTCATGATGAGGCTCTGCACTCTGTTCAAATCTCTGCTGCCGGCAACGCTCCAGCTGTCAAACACCTTCGTGATTATATTTTTAGCAACTACTTCCCATTACATTTGTTGAGGCCAGGGCAGAAATGCCAATCACACTGAGGAGCAAGAAATAGCTAAGCAAGCTCAGACATTAACGCTTTAATATCCACTAAGAAATTATAAACATAAAATCTATGGCAGGGGATTATTTTGACAGATTAATTACATAAGCCAGTGAAGATTCTGTCATTTTCCGTACAGCAATTTACAAAAAAATGCCCCACGTTTACTGGACTACAAGACCCACTGGAAATGGGTTACATGGAAACCTATGGACAAGGTTCTTTAGAATTCATTATAGATCAAGGGGTGCATTTGACAAATCAGAGTGCTTCTTTGCTCTGCGCATGAGACACTCTTCTTCTGTACGGAGTGTCATATGTGCAGAAGCCCTGAAAGCAGTCATATTCGGGTAGATTTTTTACATTTCTGATACATTATTGACTGACATTGATCAGTAATATATTAATAATGCCACAGAGACTACTCTTTTCTTCAAGCAATAAGGAATGACATGGGGTGTGTTATAGTGGGATAATGGCCCACCCGAGAAGGGCAGTTATCCTACCATAACGCACCCCAACAGAGTGCCTTATTGCAATTATGAAATGGGTCCCTGTTACTAAATGGTACACAGTATTTTAAAACTAGTTTTGGATTATTACATTTAGGAAAAAAAAATATATAAAAAAAAATGCATAAAGAGGATAATGTATGATCTTTGGTTAATAACCACACTGTAAACGCTTGAGAGGTTGCCATGACATCAGTGTAAACCTCGAGAGCATAGCTCGAGAGGTTTTCAGATGTCATGGCAAACTTGAGAAGTGTTTTCAGCGCGGTTATTATCCAAAGACTGTACATTATATTTTAGTGTATGTGCTACCAAGATTATGTACTCACAGACTGAATTACTTTTCTGAGTAATTCTTACATTAAGCAGTCATAAATCATGTAGGAAGATTCCTCATCAATGTTTATTGTGTGTTCTTCGCAACACTATTCATCGGTACAGGATGGCACAAATCAATTTAATACCAACATTTTAAACATTTTCTCAAGGTGTAAGATTTAATATAGTGTATGTTAGAACTTTTTCGTTAAAAATCTAGCTTTCCCTACTGCTGTTGTACCATTGATGTGATGTCATGATGTTGTTGTACCATCGTGAGTTCGTCACATCGATGGTACAACAGCGCAATATTCCACTTGCTGTCTGTGAGTCGCAGATTCGTGTGAGACAACAACATGGGCACCGCCAGTTCATCGGAGGCACCTGAGGATGTCTAAAAATCTGAGTAAGTTCCGTTTTTTATAAGAGTGGCTGGCACACAGCAGGAGAGCCATATTTGTATTTAAATATTCATGATCGCACGGGAAGGAGTGCAGTGTATTTTCCGACAAGGGCGGGGGGGGGGTCACCGACATCACGGTGTGACCGTGGATGTAGCCAACAGCTAATTTGTTTAGTGTTGCCCATACACTATAAAAGACAGTGGATGGACAACAGTAAACAACAACACTGTGTTAACTTCTCGAGGTTTTCATGCCAACCGAAAACCTCTCGAGCTTTGCTCTTGAGGTTTTCTTGGTTGTCATGAAAACCTATTGAAGTGAACAACAGTGTTGTTGTTCACTGTTGCCCATTCACTATCCTCTATGTTGTGAGCATTCCATTTTGTTATACCATTGATATGACATACTCAAGAAGAATTAACAACAGAGTGATGTCATAATGATGGCATAACATAGAGGATAATGTATGGTCCTCTATCGTTAACCGGTCAGTTAACAGTCGAGAGGTTGCCAGGGTGACCATGTAAACCTCGAGAGCGAAGCTCGAGAGGTTTACGTCGCCATGGCAACCTCGAGACGGTTAAAATTGACCGGTTGCCGATAGAGGGACCATACATTATTTTTTATAGTGTATGGTCCCACTATCAAAAAAAAAGGGCTTACCTTTTTAAAAAGTCGCCGTGGCCTTGCAGTCCCTTCCCGTCGGTTCCTTCCAGTCGGTTTCCGTGTAATAAAGCGCACATCGCAGACCACTCGCTGTTGTTAACCTATCGATGTGACGAGGATCGATGGTTAACAACATATCTACGTCACATCGATAGGTTAACAACCTTAGGAAATGATGATTTCCTAAGGTTAACAGCGATCTAACATACATTATAATGCTGTAATCTGCTTGATTTCAGTTAGTAATTAAGGCCCCCATGCATTATATAAATGTTTGAAGCAAAAAAATATCCCAGTCCAAAGTCTGCATTTTTTCTGATTGCCAGCAGGTGGTGCCAATGCTGCATTAAGCAGTACTAAGGGAAAGGGAGGCCAGGCAATGGCTTCAGCCGTTAGCTTGTTCTGGCAGAGGGCCTTGTGTTCCCTGGGGCTGTCCCTTGGATCAGGCCACTAGCTACTGCTAGGGTGGAGTCAGGGCAGGCCGCAGTCTGATCAGGGCAGAGCAGGCAAATTTATCAACTGCCAGCCAGTTTGTTGTTACAAAAAAAAAAAAGGTAATTATTGCTGGTACGGCATGCGCGGGTCACAGCCTTGTACATACTGTGTTTCATGAAACCACAATAATAAAAAAGCTGTTTATGAAGTGGGACCAAAAGACTGTGTTACACCAGGGAGACAGAAGCCGGGTATTTACCGCAGATCTGCTGAGAGCAGGATCGAAGGATGTGTATCACAGAGGACAACAGATTTAGTTATCACAGGTATGAGGTGTGTGGGGACAAGCAGTTATGCTTTTCATGATCCCTTGTGTCTGCGGCGGGAGTAGTGATGATCGGTTGAGGTGGACGCTCTAAAGGTGCATGCTGAGCCTGTTGGTCTGGGGGTACTTTCAGTCAGGCTGTTGTGCTGGGATAACGGCCCAGCTGAAAGTAGCTCTTGACCAGTCAGGATTCAAGATTCTTAGTACCCATTTCATAATTTTGCTTAACTTGGTAGCTTATCTATCTTCCACCAAGTGCTGCCCTCTGGCCAGCTCCCTCAGCCTTGTCACCCACCATCTTTGGGTACTTACCTCAGCCTCCATGTTCCCCCAAGACCTGGCCCCCATGGCGGGGTCCCAAAGGGTCAGCACTGCCCCAACTTGGTCTGGATCCAGTCAGGAGGCAGGTGCCCAGTTGGTAGTGTCAGGCCTGCGAGGAGATGGCCATCATCCAGTAGGCAGGGATGTCAGAATATAAAATTTTGCATATCACGGTATTTGTTGAAAAAATATCACAACATATACATTATCACGAAAATCTGCAGCATTTCTAATTTTAGGGAAAAGTAGTAGCTTTAAAACATAGGCGTTGCCAGCAGATAAAGACCAAGAGTACATCCAGTCTGCCAAGAAAGACTTATTACCTATCCCCTTGGTGTACCTTTGTAGGGGGTAATTAGCCCTAATGCCTACCATCTTAGAGGGGCAATTATCCTGAATGCCAACCCCCACCTAGTAAAAATCTGAACAGAGGACGGTGGGGAACGGGGACTCATACCTAGAGAGGAATACGCTCCTATATGCAGAGACAACTCTCACGGTTATTAGAGTGGTCAAACATTCCTAGCAGAACTGCTCACCTTCAGTTTGTGGTTCTCCTACACTAAGAATGTGCATTAAGAACACTCTTACAACCATAACAGTGGACTCCACGGCAGTGTTTACATACAAAACTCATCTAGAGTGTATTCCTCCAAGGACAGGCCTCTGTAAATGAGATGCTGCATCTCGGCTAGGGTCCTGCTTCTGCACTATTTCATAATTATAAGTAGGGCTGTAATTTTTTCACAGGGATCACGGATTTCACGATTCCCGTGAAATTAGCCCAATGCCGAGAAATCGGCAGTCCCCTGTAAAAATCCCCCAAGACAGTAAAACAGCCGAGAGCTCAATGACTTTCTGCAGAAACCGCTGCAGTAAAAATTAACAGAAACAGAAACAATTGTTTTTAATTTGCCTGTCTCAAATTAACAAGTTACCCAAGCTCTGTGTTCTCACCCGGTACATCAGTAGAGCAAGCACAGAAAGCAAAATAAAAAAAAATATACCATGGTGAGTGTGGGTGAAAATACTTTTAAAGTTTCTGTCCTAGTCAGTGGCAGCTACGAATGTGCACGGAGAAAAAGTTTTCACATCATGGGATACCGATTAGGGACACTGGGAAATGGGGTCCTCAGAGGAGAAAACTTAGCAGAAATTTGCCTACATAGTGTGAAGCCTCCGATATGATCTGTCGTCAGAACAGTAAGCTCACTCTTTGCTCATTGTAGCAGGTCTTTATCAAATCGCAGTCCTAACAGAAGGGGAACCGTGGTTATTTTGATTAAGGCATTGGGTCTTACACTGTATGGTTATGGACACTGGGGATTGGGGTCAGTGCAGGAGACTGTAATGAAGAAGGGGAACCATGGTTATTTTCATTGTTTAAGACATTTGGTCTTATGCGGCAGGGTGACTGCAGGAATTGCCTCATGTTCAATCCCACTAGCGTGAAGTGCCGTGAAATAGCTTATTTTCCACTGTGCATATGCCGTGAATTTGGCAGCTTTTTACTGTGAAAAAATGACAGCCCTAACTATAATGGACTGAAGCACAGAGACCAAGTGACTTGCCCAAGGTCACAACAGGAGCCAGTGGCCATGGGGAGACTTGAACTAGGATCAACGGTGCATATTTGCAACCACTGAACTATGCTGTTGCTCTCTATCTAGAGGAGGCAGGGTAGTAACAGAGAAACACAGAATTTGTCAGCAGAAAAGGATCGCCTGGCCAACCCACTATGCCCAGATGTTCCCTGCCTAATCTGTCTTCACAGACCCTAATTGGGCTCCGACGACCCTTCCCTTCCCTATTTACTAATATTCTTCTATGTCTATCCCACGTATGCTTGAAGCCCATCACTGTTTTTGCCTCCACCACTTCTGCTGGCAGTGTGTTCCAGACATCTATCACCCTTTCAGTGAAGTACTACTTCCACACATCCCTCTTAAAATCCCCCCCCCCGGCTTCAACTTCACTGACTGCCCCCTGGTCCTAGTGCTCTTTCTTATTTGAAAGAGACATCCCCTCCTGCACCCTTTTCACCCCTGAAAGGTAGTTGTAGATCTTTATACTATCCCCCTCTTGCTCTGCTCTCCTCCAGGATAATATGTTGAGATCCCTCAGTCTCTCCTCGTAGGGCTTCTCGTGCAATAGTTGCCCTTTTCTGGGCTGCCCCCACCCTGCCTCCACCCTTTTTGAGGTGAGGTCGCCAAAGCGCAACACAGTACTCCCGGTGGGGTTTCACCAGCGAGCAATACAGTGGCAACACCACCTCCCTCCTCCTGCTGGAGATACCCCTCCCTATGCGCCCCAACTATCCCACCAGCCATATCCACTGCTCTGTCATACTGCCCTGCCACTTTCCGGTCATAGTTATAATAACCCCTAGGTCCCTTTCCTGCTTAGTGTCAGTACCTCCCCTCATCCTATACTCCACTCCTGGGTTCCTATGCCCTAGGTGCATGATTTTACATTCTTTGGCAATGAATTCCACCTGCCATGCTCTTGACCAAGATCCCTGTGCATTTTCTCTACCTCCTCTTGAGTATCCACCCTATTAAAGAATTTGGTATCATGCACAACAGGGAAACAGGCATATATTCCCTTCCCGTTCTAACTGGTCCCAGTACTAAGCCCTGCAGCACCCTGTTGGTCACTCTCCCATCATCAGAGTGAGTGCCCTGGGGATTGCACGGAGGAGGCAGAGACGGAGGGGGGGTCCCTCGGCTACGAGGGGGGAAGCGGAGTGGGCGAATAAGGGTGGTGAGGTCAGGGAGACGCCCTGGGGCAAAATGGGCCCAAGATAGGGGAGTGCAATGCCTGGTTCCCATACCCAAGGGCTCCACCGAGAGTGGGCAAGTAGCCTGCTCCTCCAGGGCCTCTCGTCCAACCCAGGCATTGTTATGCAATGCCAGGTCTATAAAAAACAAGACAGCAATTATTGCTGATCTTGTTGAATCATCTGACCTGGCTTGTATTACCGAGACCTGGCTGGACGAAAATGCGGGTCCATTTTGGAGTCAGCTGTTCCAACCGGGTACTCGGTAATGCATTGCCCGAGGTTGGATCGTAGGGGTGGAGGGGTTGCTATTTGTTTTAAATTGTAATTGGGCCTTGTGGAGGTTCCAGTGGCGTCCCCTAGATCCTTTGAGTGTATCATGGGAGCAGGTGTGGGCTGCAGAATCCTGCTCATTTACCGTCCACCAGTACAGAAAGTTTTTCAGAAAGTCGCGGACTTCATTATCGACCTGGTGCTGAAGCCCTCCAGGTGGTTGGTCCTGGGGGACTTCAATGCCTGGGTCGATGATGAGCTCTCGCATTTTGGTCAAGACTTTCTCCAACTAATGAGTTTGTTGGCCTTCACACAGGTGGTTACCGCTGCTACCCATATTCAAGGTCACTCTTTGGATCTGGTGTTCACCCTGGGGATGGAGATCACGGGACTGGTGGTGGAACCAGTTGGGTAGTCTGACCATCACTCCGTAAGGTTAAATTTTGCGGCCCCCCCTTACAAGACCCACCCCTTTGGAGATGGTCCAGTATCGCCCTTTAAGGGGAGTTACCCCTGAGGGTCTGATGGCGGTACTGGACTTATCAAGTTAGCTTGTGGAGTGCATGGAACCAGATGCCTTACTAGTGCACAATAATAATATGGTGCTGAGGGCACTGGATTCCATTGCACCTGTCCGCGTTCGCCCCCTCTCCCTCTACCCTCGGTCCCCTTGGTTTGATGGGACATTGAGGGAGCTGAGGAGAGTGGGGCGAAGATTGAAGCGTTGTTGGCGGAAATCTGGCCTGGAGGGTGACAGACTTAGATTGATGGCCCATTACATGGACTATCAATCAGTAATCTCCCATAAGAAGACAGAGTTCCTGTCCAAGGAGATAACTGCATCAAGAAACTGACCTGCTCAGCTCTTCCGGACCGTCGACAGACTCTGCAATCCAGCCTGTCTGTGGGGTCGGAGAGCCTGTTCACAAATACAGTATGATGAGTTTGCTCGGTTCTTTGAGGATAAGGTGTCATCAATCAGGTCGGAGATCCGCAGCACACGTTCAAATGAGCATTGCAGCGACCGATGCAGGGTTACATGCCCTCGGTCTACCTGGATAGATTTTGGCCAGCCAGCGATCATGGATATCATGAAGATTGTCCAGGGCTTACGACCGACTTGCTGTAGCTTGGATCCTGGTCCTACGTGCCTCCTTGTGGGGTGCATGGATGTGATCGGACCAGTCCTTGCGAGGATAGTCTGGAGTTCTTTGGATCAAGAGGTGTTCCCGGAGTCTCTGAAGGAGGCTGTCGTGACACCCCTTTTGAAGAAACCTTCCCTTGACCATGACTGCTTCGCTAACTACAGACCGATCTCTAACCTGCCCTTTTTGGGCAAGGTTATTGAGAAAGTAGTCGCGTTGCAGCTCAGTTACTTTCTTACCACCCATGAAGTCTATGATCCTCTCCAGTCCAGTTTCAGGAAGAGGCACAGTACTGAGACGGCATTAGTTCGGGTACTTAATGATCTCCTAATAGCGAGAGATCGTAAGAGCCGTTCAATCTTGGTTCTCCTTGATCTCTCTGCAGCGTTTGACACTGTGGACCATGGGACATTGCTGGATTGCCTGCGGCTACTCTGCGGACTGTCAGGGACAGTCCTCAGATGATTCCACTCTTTCCTCACAGGCAGAAGTCAAAGGGTAGTTTCAGGGATTTTCTCTTCCGCTCCCTTTGCTCTGTCCTGTGGGGTGCTGCAAGGCTCTGTGCTTTCCCCCATGTTGTTCACGGTGTATATGCTGCCGTTGGGAGACATTATAAGGCGTTATGGACTGAGTTTTCACTGCTATGCAGATGATACTCAGCTCTATATGTCCTTTGCACCCGAACAAAATGACCCAGTGTCGGTTTTTAACAACTGCCTCGGTGAGATTCAGGACTGAATGAGTGCAAACTGGTTGAAGTTAAATTCAGATAAGACTGAGGTGTTGGTTGTGGACCCGGGTCATTATGTAGAGAAGTTGACTCCTGGGGTCCCCTCTGGTCTTTTATTAGGGGATACCCAGTTGAGACCTTCTGAACAGGTGAAATCTGGGTGTAATCTTTGACAGTGCACTGACGCTGAAGACACAGGTATCGGCCACTGTCAAGTCATCCTTTTACCATCTGAGGAATATCGCCCGGATAAAACACCTTGTTCCGCATGATGACCTTCCTGTGTTGGTCCAAGCTTTTGTTTCTTCTCGCCTTGATTACTGTAATGCTCTGTATCTAGGGTTGCCGGGGGTGGATCTCCATCGCCTGCAGCTGGTGCAGAACGCAGCAGCCAGGTTGTTGACTGTGTTACCAAGAACTTGCCATATCACACCTGTGCTGCACGAACTGTACTGGCTGCCAGTGCGGTGGAGAATCACCTTCAAGGTCGCATTGCTGACCTATGAGACCCTACACGGTCAGGGACCGGGCTACCTGCAAGATCTCCTTTGTCCCTACCGCCCTCTCCACCCACTGGCGAGGGATTGCTAGAGATTCCCAGGGTTCGTCTTCAATCATCTGGGGCAAGGGCTTTTTCTTTTATGGCCCCGACCCTGTGGAATTCTCTACCTCGTCAGATTAGAGAGTGCCTGTCCGTGGAATCTTTTAAGAGGTCTCTGAAAAGCCACTTACTTACACTAGCAATCGGATAGATTATTTTATGGTCATTTTATTGTTTTATGTTATTATTTATTATTGTTGATGTTTTATTCTTGTTATGTATCAGCGCTTTGATCTATTGAAAAGCACTTTATAAATAAAATTTTGATTGATTGATTGATCAACCTCTGTCACCTATCCATTAACCAGTTTCTAATCCAATTCACCACTTCTGATCCCACCACCAGACTGGCAAATTTTTTTATCAGTCTCCTGTGTGGTACAGTGTCGAAGGCCTGGCTAAAGACCAGCTAGGCCACATTCCCTGCCCTCCCCGATCAACTGAATCACCCAGTCAAAGAAATCAATCAGACTGATGTTGCACAACCATACCCCCTCGTGAATCCATGTAGTGGTTAAAAGCACAGATGCACACATGCTCCATGATGGTGACCAGAGTTTGGAAGCAGAATCAGAAGTAAACCAGGTGGCCCAGGGAAGCGCTGCCATGTCGTACCGCTCCCAGCCATGGAAGAAAGGGCACGAGGTTGACCCTGCGATGGGCCAGGGAGCCTGCCTCCTCCGTGGGTGCACACTACATATGGGTGTAAACTCTGCAGGGGTGCCGTCCTGGCAGCAGGTGGGTAATAGGCAAGGAAAGGAGGGAAAATGGAAAACTCTGATGTGCACTGGCTGCCATACATGACGGCGCAGGTTCTCTGTGATCTCACCTCATGTGGAGCCTTGATGGTGAGACAGCGGGGTGATTGGTGAATGGGACTGGGAGTCTAGCAGAAAGCCTGATGCAGGTGTGAGAGGGGGGTCAGAGGCTCAAGCTGAATAAAAAAAAAATAAGGCACAGGCTTAGAAACCAGCAGACCCAGGTTCAAATCCCACCAAAGTACCTCAAGTCACTGTGCAACCTTGGACAACACACATACCCTCCAGTACTCAAGCCACCCCAGCTGTATAAATGAGCAAACAGGACCACACTACGAGAACCTGCTTTGTAGTTCCAGGTACCGGGCTTGGGAGTGTCTTGTTGAATCTCAGTTGTGCTACTCTGGATAAACTGCAAACAGTAAGAAAACAAAAGGCCTAAAAAAAGAGAAAATTATCATAAGATGACCAAAGATGTTCCAAATCTTGAACACCATCAGGAGTCTACAACTACTTTCCCGTTTACCCTGCAGTGATATCATTTATTTACAGAATGTATTTGTTTGAAAACTGGTAACTGGGAAAGGCACACTGAGCAAGGGCTTGTTTCCAGGAGCGACTGGGGGCGGGGGTTGTTACAGAAGGAACAATGAAACATAATACAGTACATTTCATGGTACAGAAATAAGGTGCAGACACAGTACAGTATAGAACATTTTGCAGGTACAAGCTTGGAACACATTAAAGTGCATGTTTTCGTACAGTATGCTGTGCTAATACAAGTTCAAGAGTAAAACTGAATAATACCTCAGAAGCAGTACACAGTCAAGCAATGCAGTGCACTATGCAGGGTACTAGGGATCAGTTCGGTCGTCAAAAGCCAAAGCCCTGAGCTACCAGTATCACCAGGGAGGGCCTCCTATGGGAAACAGGTGCAGGTGGGGTGGTGGTAGGAGTTTCAGTGGGAACCTGAGGAGGTGGAATTGTGGAGGGATAAGGGAGCTGGTTCCAGTGTGCTGGAAGGCAAAAGGAGAAGACAGACTGCCAGCAGAGGAACGGGTAGGGATGGTGAGGAGTGGAGAGGCTAGTCCCTGGAGTGGAGGGAGCAGGAGGGGCTGGAGAGAGGAGTGAGGAGAGATAAGAAAGAAGGGAACCAAACTAGTACTTGGAGATGAAAGTGGAGCAGTGTGATTGGTGATGTGAAGGTAGGGGGAGGATTGAAAGGGAGAAGTAGAGGGAGCAGTGGTACGTATGAGGAGGGGAGTTTGTAGCAAAGCAAAAAAAGGCACTGTAGAGGGTGTCCAGCCTGGCTACAAAAGTAAAAGGGGCAGTACCACAGACCACATCTGCATAGTCAAAAATTGGGAACACCAATGATACGATTTGACCCTGGATTTCCTGAAGGACCCCATGCTAGTCCCATGCTGAGGAAAATTTGGAATGAAGAAGGGAGAGGGTGGCCGGCCCGGTAGGCTGAGGGTTGAGGCGCTGGACGCCACACCTCGCTCCACGCCGGTGACCTGGGTTCAGTGACGAGCTTGGGCTGCCGGGGGTCGGCAGGGAAAGAGAAGGATTGAGCACCCAATGGCGGCTCTCCCTCTCTGGGGAGGGTTCTGTGCCTGTCCCGCTGCTCTGCCATCTCTCAGGTGAACCCAGGGGTTGGTAGTGCAGGTCGGGTCTGCAAGGGAAAGGGGCAGTGTCAGCCGAGAGCCCTGGGAGGAGTTGCGTCCTTACGCATACCTCCCAATTGGCTCTCCTAGAGTGCCAATGACTGTGGGGAACAGAACAAGGAAAAATGTCGGCCAGTCACTCCTACGTGATGACCCCTCTAGCACCGAGCATGTTGGCAACTGTCAACAGAGCAGACTCCGCTGTGTACCACCCGCTCCACCGTTGTTCGGGGAGACGGTATGGAGGGCCTCTCCTCTCCCCACCCGGGGGGGTTATCCGGGGTACCTAGGGCTACTGAAGGGGTGATCACTCTAGGGGCAGACTCCTGTGTCAGGAAGGCGAGGTTGCGAGGCATGCAGGGGCTCTGAATAAGTGGAGTGACGACGCAGGGAAGGTGGCAAAAAGAGCAATGTTAAAAAAAAAAAAAAAAAAAAGAAAGAAAGAAGAGGAGAGGGCCACGTCAATGCTGGAGGCCTGTGGGATGGTTGACCAGTTTGTTGCATCGAAGTCACTCATGAAAGCACTGATGTTCAGCAACCAGAGACACCTGGACCAGATGTATTTTGGGGCAGAGTGCGGATGCCAAATTCTCCCGACGCAGAACTTCATATAGTGGTCGCTAAAACAATCAAGCAAGATACCTGCTGCAATAATGCGGTGGGGTTGGAGGACAGAACCCAGTACAGCAGAATGTGACTGGAGGAAGGGGGGGGGGGGTTGAGTCATGTTGGTTCAGAGATAACCTGGGTCAAATTTAGGGATTCAGTCTTCTGGGTGGTCAACCTTGAGGTGGGGGGGAGTGCAATTTATGTTGCAGTCCCCAAGAAGAATGAGTTCACCAGTGGAGGAATGTGAGAAGATGTTGGAGAGAGTGTCAATCAGAGAGGCCAGTGAGATCTTGGGCGAGGTTTAGAAAACTCCAATGAGGATGGAGACAGATCAGGGGAATGAGAGCCTGACAAGAAGAAATTTGTGGGAGAAGGGTACAGCGACCCTAATATCTATTGTGCAGGACAGGCTCTGGTGAACATAGATAGTTATGCCTCCACCATGTTTTCCCCTGTCCTGCCTGAAACGATGGAAGTGAGAAAGGGTCAGGCTAGAGTCTGAAATCCTGAAGGAGAGTCAGGACTCACAGGTGCAGAGAAAAGGAGTCTGGAGAGTGTTGTAGAGCCAAAGAGTGAGGAGGTCGAGCTTAGGGAGAAGGTTCCTAGCACTGAAGGAGCCCAGGGTGGATAGCAGGGGAGAAGGGCAGAGGGATAGGAAGAGGGAGGAGAGGGTAGGGGAGCAGGAAGAGGTACTGGACAAGGCAGTGCAGGTTGAGGAACATGGTAGTGAGGTAGCAGTATGCAAGATACATCTGCAATACCCAAGAACAATGGAAAAAACTGTGTTTAGGCTAGTTAATGTTATAAAACACTGTGACAGCACTACGTAGTAACTGTGGGAGTGAGCAAAAACTAACAGGTGGGAATGAGAGGACGGGGGAACCTGGGGCCTAAATAAATGTGAGGGAATAAACCAATTATTACCAGTAAGTGTTTAGCACTATCAGAACCTCATCAAAATTGCAGAGTACAACACAGTTATGAGAAATCAAGATCGTGCGTGCAAATAAACGGCACACTCAGACTGGGTGTATCTAGGAGTCACAGAAACAGAGCTAATTTAAAAGTCAGAGCGGATAAAGTAAGGGTGTATGAGTGTAGTATACAGAACCAGAGAGGGCTTAGAACAACAGTCCAGTTACAATTAGCTGATAAAAAGTCTAGAGTGAGGACAATCATAGTGCAAGGCAATTGGTGTACCCTTAAAGGGTGTAAGTAGGAGTTAGGGAAATTAAACAAAAACCTGCAGAACAAGACTAGAAACTTAACATGCTAACACAGTATGAGAAGCCAATCCAAAAATGCACAGGGGAGGGAGTACTTACTGTAAGAGTTTTACAAGAAATGATAAAGTGGCAGTCTGCAGGAGCAGCATGGCCGCCAAATGGCTGACACAATACAGACTCCTTTGATGCCCTTAGCACTCCAACTGGCTGCACAGAGGCCTGCTTGTCAACAGCAGTCAGAAAGAACAAAAAGCCCCACCCACATTTGCCAGATTGGCTGAGGAAGCTGGGGGGGCTCAGACTGCAGGTCTCCAGTCTGTCAGGAGCAGAAGACAAGTGGTGTGCGTCTGCGGGGGCACAGTCCTGTCCTCCAGATCCCATGCAGAGTTCGAGTTGTGGCAGAAAGCAGGAAATGCAGCCCAGATCAGTCTTTAATGTGAGAGTTTAAGCTTGGCACCATAGTTGAGAGCCACCTACAGCTTGCCAGATTGGTAGAGGGCACGGGTGGGGTGCTCAGACTGCAGGTCTCTTGTCTTTCGGGAGCAGGAGGCAACTGGTACGTGTCAGGTTGTGGGGGCAGGAGTTTTGGTTCTCCTGCTCTCCAGACCCCATGTAGTTTCAGTTGCGGCACAGAGCTGAAAACACCTCTCAGATCACAGTTTTTAGTTCAAGACTTTAAGCTTGGCGCTGTAATTGAGAGCCACCCACAGCTCACCAGATTAGCTGAGGGCATGGGGGCAGGAGGTTAAACTGCAGGTCTCCAGTCTGTTAGGAGAAGAAGGCAAGTGGTACGTGTCCGGGGAGTCTTAATGGTCCCGACCTCCAGACCCCGTACAGAGTTTGAGTTGTGGCAGAAACATAGACTCTGACGGCAGATAAGGTCCGCTTGGCCCACCTAGTCTGCCCATTTCCCTATCTATAGAATAAGCTGCAGATCCTAGTTAACCAACAGCCTTCCAGAAAGTTGGAAACACCACTCCAATGTTGAGACCATATGCATTTATTTCATTTTCATTTAATTTTTTATACTTGTTAGCAAGATGAGCAAAATGCCCGTTTTCACAAGCGACAAGTTAAAAGAATACAGACTGTCTCATTATTGTAAAGAGGAACAAAGTAAGGTAATGGCAACCTTGTGGCAGTATATTGCAATCTATCCCATGGCCAAGCAGTGCATAGCTGAGAAAAATTTAGATTATATTTGGTAAACTGTGAAAAAAATGTTTTTTTATGTAGCTTAACTGTCCACTTTAAGTGCAATGTAGGCTAGAAAAAGCATATGGTGGCCCCATTACAAGTGGCTCACAGCTGCTACACTATGTCAGGGACAAGGGTTCATGCCCTGAGCTTTGCTCATCGCTGTAGGCTGCCATTAGGTTGCAGTAGCACTGGCATGGATGCTCCAGAAGGGAGGAGAGCTGTCTAAGGGACGTTCAATCATTCCTCTAGCCTGCCCCTCAGCAACTCACGTCTGTTCCCAAATCCGTGGTGCTAGCATAGTTGGCAGCTCTACCACTGTGCTAAGTAACACCCAATCTTAAAGCATTTTTTTGCACGTCTTCACTACAGAGACTAAAGACAGTGCACGACAGTCTACCATGAGGTTGTTACAAGCCACCACCACGTCCCCACCACTTGACTGATGAATCAGCACACAGAATTCTTGGAAACATGTTTCTTTCCTCAATCACAATGGGAGAGCGAAGCATTTCCATAGTGATCTTCACTGGGTTTACTGGTCCGCCATGATGAAAGATACACCATCTGGACTATTTATTAATGGACTAGCCCACACTGTTTGTATTACTATGAATGGGGAACCCCTTAAACCTGCTTCAGGGCTGATGGTGTATGAAAACACTATTCTTATATTCCCTTATATTACTGTGACTCTTGCTTGCACATACCCAACCAGCAGCTTCAGTCAAGCAAACTGAAAAAATAAACTAGAGGGCAGCCCCAATGGTCCAGCAACAATGTGCCATGCTGCCATTCAGGTGACCTGAGTTCACAAGTGAACTCAGAAACACCATATGAGGAAGCAAGGCAGACCACAACTGCTGCTGCTCGGCAATGTGTGCAGTTAGGAAGGGATGGCATTGGCCTTCAGTGTCCCATGGACCCCTGCTGTGGGCCAAGGAAGCTTGCTCCCATTGCATGATGCTGCTGCATGCAACCAAGGCTGCTCAATGAACTCCACTCACGCCGGGGGACCAGGAGAGAAAAACTGTGAGAAAAACCCATCTCTGTCTATACGATGACCTGGACTCCCCTGGCTTCCCATGGGTCCCGGTGCCCATTAACGCTGGATTATACAATGGTGTGTGAAAATCCTGTAACCTCATTGGTCAAAACATGTCACATGACCGTGGGTAAATCCTGCATTACCAACGGCTGAGGAATTGCATTTAGAATAAACATAATTAAACACATTTTACATTTATTTTACACACATGGGTCCATTGTATAATCGCAATAAGGCACTCCAGGGTGTGAGTTATTGGGGATTTACCCACTTCTTGTGTGGTTAAGTCACTCGGCTGCACCTCGTGACACACCACACAAGGCGTGGGTAAACCCTCAATAACCCACACCCTGTTGTGGTGCCTTATTGCTTAATTCTAGTCCCCACAGTGGACTGCCTCAGAAGGAGGATCGCCTTCCCCCTGGAGCCCCTACCATGGAGGGGAGACCCGTGGGAAATGTCGTGAGGGCACGACCCGGGGGACTGAGGGTCAATGGGCCAGAACATGGTATATCCCAGGGAACAGGGTATATACCCGACAGACAAGGACGGGGAGAAAAGAGCTCTATGGAACAAAAACAAAACTAGAGAGAATATGGAGTTTTGCAAAACAGATCTGATTACTGTGAAACTGACTGGTGTACAACTGTGCATGCCAAATTAGTCCACTTATCTCCCATAACACAACTGTGTCCATTCCCTTCAGAGGCAGTCTCATATCAAACAACCATTTGTCAATGCCGAATGTTGTTGGCGCTGGCATTGGCTTTGGTAGCGCACTGCGGAAACACATTTTTGGCAGGATGTGAAAAATGACAGCTGTACTGTTCATAAGGAGGTGTAAAAAAATGGCAGTGGTGAAAATGTGGCATGTAAGTATTGTAAATTTGTGAAGTTACAAGGGTGCGAGGGAAATGCGCAATGCACACTTGTAACACAGTCATTTTATGGACTTTCGGCACCAAATTTTCAACATAGGCATTTTAGCACCTCTGCTCATGTACAATGTCACTGTCATATACTGAAACTGTCCCAAAAAGTGATTTTACACAGCGACCGTGCTACTCTGCGCCGGACGTGTGAAAACACATTTTGGGCAGGATACGTTAAAATGACAGCTGTACTGTTCATCAAGAGGTGTGGAAAAATGCCAATGGTTAAAATCCAGAGTGAAAATATTACAAATGCACGTTACGAGCGTGCATGCAAACTGTACAACGTGTGCTCGTAACACAGCCATTTTATGGAGTATCGTCACCAAATTTTCCATATAGGCATTTTAGGACCTCTGCTCATGAACAGTGTCACTGTCATTTTCGTAATCTGCCTTGAACACTGATTTCCCACAGCAACCACGCTATTGTGCGCCGTAAGTGCGGAAACACATTTCGGCCAGGATGTGAAAAATGACCACTGTACTGTTCACAAGGAGGTGTAGAAAAATGACAATCTTGAAAATCTGGCATGGAGGAACAATATGATTAAACGAAGTTAAAGCGTGCGCATACTAGCATGCGCTTGTAAAACAGCCATTTTGGATTTCTTCCACCAGATTTGCAACATAGGCTTTTGAGAGCCCACCTCATGAACACTGCCACTGTGGTTATGTTAATCAGTCCAAAGGTGATTCCCATGCAGGATCATGTAAATCACCTCTTGGCATCGAGAAACGCCATAACAGTGAAAGAATTCATGAGGAGGGTCCCAAAAACCCAATGTTAAAAATTTGGTGCAAAAATTCCAAGAAATGCCCGAGATATGCATCAAAGTTGAAAAAACCCTAGTTATTACATTATACAGCTTACCGGCATTTTCTCAGTTCGCGGTCGGCTTTGAAGAATGAAGACATGTTCCCGGTCCACCGAAGACCGTCGCGCCAAGCTCCGGAGGTAAGTATGGGGTGAGGGGAGGGTGTGGGAGAGCAGGGTGTGCAGTGGGTGAGTGCGGGTGGTGGGTAGGAAGACTACGAGGGACCGTTTTCTGTTTACAGGTACTGTAGTGAAAAAAAACATCGCGGACAGTTTTCTTTTTACAGGTGGTTTTTTTTTTTGGTGGAGGTACAGTAGCCAGCGGAGTTGGGCACCCTCATCAGCACAGAAGATGGGGGACATCATGCCGACGGGAGTGGGCTCCCCTGTCGGCACATTACGAGGAAAGGGCAGGGGATGGATGCCAGAGTTGGGCACCCGTCCAGCAAACAACGAAAGTGGGGTGGGGGACATTCTGCCGACGGGAGTGGGCTCCCCATTTGGCTAATACTTTGAGGGGCAGATCGCCCGACCAGGATTTAGCACCCCAAAGTGGCAGTTCGACCACTGTGCCGCCTTTACTTGCTGGCGAGCACATGGAAGGGTCGCTAAGCCTGGCGAGCTTGCTTTCGGTTGCAGCGGACCTTTCCTCAGCTGTGCTCGCCACATTAGTATGCATGGTGTGGCGCCGACACGCAGGCTGATTGGGGAATGAGGGACGCACCTATGGTGCGTGCCCTGCATTCGCCTGTAACCTAAATTTGTTCCGTCTGTCCTCAATGTGACGAGGTACCTTTGGAAATGAGCCTCTGGCTCAAAGGTTGTGAACCAATTTTTTACAAATAAAATAAACAGCGACCGCGCCTCCAAATCTCCACTGCCACAAGATGTTGGCTGCGCAAGCGTGCCAACATAAAAAGGAATGTATCATTCAAGTAATTCACATGCCCATCTTGTAACAAAAAAATAGTATCCCTAGTAAATGGTTTTCAGTACTTCAGTATAAAATTAAATGCATTTTCTTAGCTTCATGTGTTTCTTTTTTCAGTGTTCTCACTGGTACTTATTTAGGGACAGTCCTGTTCATGGACTAACAAAGAAGAGTGGATGTTCACATCAACAGTAGTTACACATTAATCTGTGTAATAACAACTGGTAGAGTCCTGAAAGTGCAAACATGTTTCCGGCGTCTCCACAGAACACACAGGCTCATGAGCCTTGTACTTCTATAGAAAGGGGAACAGCCTTTTCTTGAGTATGTACAGAACTGTGGCCAGAAACAATGCTATGGCAAGGAATATGAGCAGCTTGTCAGTGAGCTCTCGACGATTGTACTTTGTAATGAGTTTCCGGCCCAGGAGTATCGTCCCCGACATGGACTTGAACTCTTCGTGGGTTTCATGCACCGTTCTTGAAGAAGTCACTGGATTGAGAAGAAAAAAACACCTATTAGGCCAATAAAGTGCTTTATATTTTCAGTCAGGTCAGGGACCTATTTCCACATCTGTTAGTGTAATATTTATTGTATACTTTTCTAGTGGTTTCCACATTCTGACCAGCTGGTTATAGGTATGCAGTGAGACGCACCAGGGTATGCAATTAACATAGAAACACAGAATCCAACAACATAAGGAGACCGACTGACCATCAAGTCTGCCCACAGTTGTTACCACCTTACCTCTCCCCCCCCCAGCCTAGTGCCACAATGGGTTATTTACCCCCAACCCCATTTCCTCTCATTTCCCAGTTCCCACAAGTGGGATTAAGTCAGCTGGCCTTGTCCCATTGATGTTTGAAACTACTAAAAGTCCCTGCCCCCACAGCCTCCGCCATTTATGTGATCCAAGGTTCCACCACCCTTTCAGTGAAGAAAAACTTCCTCATATCCTTCTCGTATTTACTCCCCCACCAATCTCCAAGTGTGCCCCCTTGTTACTGCACCTCAATTTCTGACAAAGAGGTCCTCACAAGGTACCCCATTTATACCCCCTAGGAACTTGTAAGTCTTTATTATGTCCCCTCGTTCCGTCTGGCCTCTGCAGCAAGTATATGTTCAGGGCTTTCAGCTGCTCCCTGTAGGATCTGCCTTGTTGGCCCTGAATCATCTTTGTGACCCTTCTCTGCACTGACTCTGGCCTATCAATGTCCTTTCTCAGGTGAGGACTCCAAAACTGGGCAACGTGCTCCGGGTGAAGCCTTACCAACGATCTGTATAGGGGCAGTATCCCCCAACTGTCAAACCATTCTTATACATCCCAGCATCCTAGATGCCTTGCTATAGGCCTTGTTGCACTGGCTGGTCTGCTTGAATGAGTCGCTGATAAGGACTCCCAGATCCTTCTCCTCTGCTGAAGAGGCCAATTTGAACCCTCCCCATTCAATACTCCACGCATGGGATCTTAATCCCCAAGTGTACATCACCTTGCACTTCTTGGTAATAAATCTCAGTTGCCAAACCTTTGACCACCTCTCAAGCCCTTCTAGACATCTCTGAAGCTCCCTCACCCTCCACCCTGCTGAAAAGCTTTGTGTCATCAGCAGAGAGATACATCTTACCCTGGATACTTTCACCATCATCGCTACTGAGCACATTAAATGGGACAGGTACCAAGACTGATCTCTGTGGCACCTCGTCCCTAGATTTGACCCCGTTAACCACCACCCTCTGCTGCCTTCCCCTAACCAGTTTCCAATCCTCTGGAATAATCCCTTCTCTACTCCTAACCTCCAGCTTTTTTAGCAGCCTCCTGTATGCCATGGAGGAAAAAAATACTCACCGTAGTAATGTTTTTTTTTTCTTCTTAAGGGATCCCTCACTATGTTTACACTTTAGCAGTCACCTCAGCTGACAGTGATGCCTCGGAGATGGAATCTATGCAAATTTTAGAATCTGGAATCTAGGTTCAAACTCTACATCCATGATCCACTCTGGCCATTGCTCAGATCTGCTTCCAAGCCAGAGTGGAGCAGCGGCTAGTGAAAAGGCTACCAAAAGATTTTTTGAAAAAAACTGTCACAGAATTTTAAAATCACCAAAAGAATTGAAAGTAAAATTGCTAAATTTTGTCAAATAAACTTATAATTATAGGAAATGCAACAGTAATGCTCAAGCAACCTCAATGAAAAGGAAAGTACAGTTATGCAAGAACTTACCATAAGAGTAGATCTTCGAAAGGATCTCTTGCATCAGGCCACATCTACGGAACTATGGCCACCAGGCACTAGGACTACACAGAAACTTGTTTGCTAGCAGTCCTCAAGGGGCTGCCCACGACAACGTCAGGTGCCAACGTCGCTTCTCCCATATAAACATGGACGGCCCCGCACCCTCCTCAGTTCCCCCACTGGAGACCATATGTAAAGAATCTCCTCCTGGGGAACCTAATGAGAGCTAGACATTCCTGCCACTAAGAAAGGTGAAACAGAAGGCAAACCATCCTGGAGAAAGAGAAACAGAAAAGTGAGAAGCACAGAGATCAAGGGTGATGGAGGGTGAGGCAGCATGGCTTGATGCAAGAGATCGTCTCGAATATCTACTGTTACAGTACGTTCTTACCTAACTGTACTGTCTTCATCAAGGGTATATTTTGCATCAGGCCACACCTAAGGAAGGAGTTCCACGCAGTACTGAGAGAGAGACAGTCTGGGTGGCTGAAGGCTATAGGCCTAGGACAGGAGACCTTGAAGCACAGCCAGGCCAAAGCCTGCCCTTCTCTTGGAGGCAATGTCCAGACTTCAGTGTTTATAAGTGTGGACAGTACTCCAAGTGGCAGCTGCACAGATTTCAGCAGCTGACACATGCCTGAAACAGGCAACAGAAGTGGCCATGTCTCTGGTAGAGTGGCCACGCACAACCCCAGGAAGGTCCTTACCATACTTCCTGTAACAGAAAATAGTTGGCCAACCATTTGGACAGCCACTGTTTAGAAACTGGTACGCCCTCTTTCCCTGGGACGAAGGAAACAAACAGCTGCGAGGACTTCCTGCAGTCCCTCGTGTGATGAACATATCAGAGTATTCTATGTACATCTAAAGTATGGAGTAATGCTTCCCCTTGACTGGCATGTTCTGGGTAATACACAGGCAGGTGGACGGCTTGATTCAGGGTAAACTCATACACCACCTTTGGTAAAAACTTAGGATTGGTACGCAAAGACACCCTATCTTTGTGGAAAACCAAATAAAGAGCCTCACACATCAGAGCCTGACATTCCAAAATCCTCCAAGCAGAAGTAACAGCAACTGAAAATACAGGTTACTCACCTGTAACAGAAGTTCTAGGAATGGTATATGTTGTTCATCCACACTTATTGGCACGTTTCTTGCCACTTTAAATCTTGCCGGAAGGTCTTCAAGCTGGTTCCTCCCACCCACCCGGGTGGTAAAACTCTCGGCTCCGCCCCATGACGCCAGATCTAGCCCGCTGAAGCCAGGTTGTGCATCGAAGCCGGGGAGGTCGGGTGGGTCGTATGGATGAACAACATATACCATTCCTAGAACTCCTGTTACAGATGAGTAACCTGTATTTCTAGGGACATGGATATGTTGTTCTAGCCACACTTACTGGCAGACACCTAGCAGTTCTCCGGGAGGAAAGGCGCACACCCCCAATACTCACTTGGGAAATAGAGACTGGAGAAGCGAGGCCCCAAAACCAGCATCCCGGCGTGACTC
The DNA here is from genome assembly GCA_016271365.2 of Neoceratodus forsteri. Classification (NCBI taxonomy): domain Eukaryota; kingdom Metazoa; phylum Chordata; order Ceratodontiformes; family Ceratodontidae; genus Neoceratodus; species Neoceratodus forsteri. Next base: position 871,951,105 of record CM028130.1, read on the forward strand.
AAGGTCGATGTGGTAGTGGGTAATAAAGGTATGTGCCGACTTCCAGGTAGCAGCCCTGCAGATATCCTGGATAGGGACATCCCTGGAAGCAGCCACCGATGCAGCGGTATGGCGGGTAGAATGAGCTCTTATCCCTCTGGGAGGCTCCATGCCCACCAACCTATAGCAGAGCTCTATGCAGGAGGTGACCCACCTGCTTATCGTCCGCTTGGCTGCAGGTCTGTCAGGTGCGGCTTCAGCGTAGGTGACAAACAGCTGGTGAACCTCTCCCCGAACTTCAGCCATCCGCTCCTTAAAATAAGCGAGCGCTCATCTAGGGTCCAAAGTATGGAGCCTATATTCGGCCTGCGAGGTGTGATTGGGGTAGAACACCGGCAGAGTCAACACCTGGTTGAGGTGAAACTCCGACACCACCTTCAGAAGGAATTTCGGGTGGGGGCGCAGGACAACCTTGTCCCTGTGGAAGACCAGATAAGGAGACTCAATGGAAAGTGCCTGGAGCTCTCCCATCCTTCTGGCTGATGTGATAGCCACCAAGAAGGCGGTCTTCCACGACAGGTGGGAAATATCGCACCTGTGCATCGGTTCGAATGGCTTGCCCATGAGCTTGGCCAATACCAGCAGTAGATCCCATGGAGGTGGAGGTTCTTGCACCGGAGGGGAAATGTGGTCAAGGCCTTTGGAAAAGCGCCCGACCACCTTCTCCTGCGCCACCGACTGCTTCCCGGCCCGCACCCGGTAAGCAGAGATGGCTGCCAGGTGCACCTTAAGGGTCGTCAACCAAAGCCCTTGCTGAGAAAGGGACCACAGGTAGTTCAGAATGCTTGCCAAGGGACAGGCGGAAGGGTCCAAGCCCTTCCCCTGACACCACATGGAGAATCTCTTCCATTTGAAGGCGTACCATTTCCTGGTCGACTCCTTACGGGATGCCTCAACGACGTTGAGGACCTCATCAGAAAGACCCAAGGCCTGGAACTCTAGCCGCTCAGGAACCAGGCCGTCAGGTGCAGGGATTGAAGGTCCGGATGGAATACCTTCCCCTGGTTGACTGAGATCAGGTCCGGGCAGGCTGGAAGCTGCCTTGGGAGCCTGGAGCTGAGGCTGAGGAGATCTGGATACCAGAACTGGCGGGGCCTGTCTGGGGCTACCAGAATCACCTGTGCCTTGTCCCTCCTCGCCTTGAGAAGCACCTTATGGATCAAGAGAAATGAGGGAAAGGCGTAGAAGAGGCCCGGGGTCCACGGCCTCGAGAAGGCATCCCCCTGCAGCGAGCCCTGCTGAGGGGGGCGGGCATGAAACAGACTCAACTCGCATTCTCCCTGAGGCAAACAGGTCCACCTGAGGTGTGCCCCAGTGAGAGAACAGATCTTGTACTACCTCCGGCAGGAGAGACCACTCGTGAGACGCAGCCCCTATCTGGCTTAGGGCATCAGCCAGGGTGTTGGAGGCTCCTGCCATGTGAATGGCTAGGAGATCTGCCTCCAGGCTGCACACGAGGGACCATATGCGGAGAGCTTCCTTGCATAACAGCATGGAGCGTGTCCCGCCCTGGCGGTTCAGACAGTACATGGTCTTGGTATTGTCCGTCTGGACCTGAGCCACTTGACCCCGTAGAAACGGAGCGAAGGCGGTGAGAGCTAGGCGGACCGCTCGGAGCTCCAGCAGGTTGATATGGCATCAGGACTCCCGAGGGGACCAGAGGCTGTGCGCTCGGTGTTCCCCCAGATGGGCACCCCAACCCATCAGAGATGCATCGGTTGATAGAGAGACCGTCGGCTCAGAGCAGATGAATGGGATGCCCTCCTGCAGATGTGCCGGAACGATCTACCACTGGAGAGCGTTCCACATCTCCTGGGTCACTGTCACAGGCTGGTCCAACGGATTGCAGCATTGTGACAACTGGCTGGCCAGTCCCCATTGAAGGAGATGCATGTACCAACGGGCTCAACGGACCACGCTGGTGCAGGCCGCCATGAGGCCCAGGAGGCGCAGGAAGTCCCGGGCAGGGCGCAACTGCCCAACCAGAAATGATTGGGCAAAGGAGGAAAGAACCTCGGCCCTGTCCGCCAGGACCCGAGCTCTGGCTCGAAGAGAGTCGAGCTCTGCCCCGATGAAGAGTATCACCTGCTTCGGCATGAGTTCCGACTTGGCCTCGTTGATGAGGAGGCCAATCTGAGAGCAAACCAGGAGGGCCAGATCTCTGGACCGTTCTGCCTCCACTCTGGAGGGGGCTGCAATCAGCCAGTCGTCCAGGTAGGGGTACACCCGGACCCTTCGGCGCTGCAGGAATGCTGTCACCACTGCCATGCATTTGGTGAAGACCCTGGGAGCTAGGAGAGGCCGAAGGGCATGGCCCGGAACTCGTAAAGGGACCCCTCCGCTCTGAAGCGGAGAAATCTCTGATGAGACGGACGGATTGGGACGTGAAAGAACGTGTCCTGGAGGTCCAGGGAACAGAACCACATGCCTCGTTCCAAGGATGGGATTATCTGAGCCAGAGTGACCATCCTGAAGGTCTGAGACCTTAGGAACCTGTTCAGGTCGTGCAGGTCGAGAATGGGGCACCAGCCCCCCGTCCGTTTTGGGACCAGGAAATACCTGGACACAAACCCCGGGTCTGGAGGAGGATCCGCCACCTTCCTGATCACCTCTTTTTCGAGGAGCAGGGCAATATCGGCTCGGCGGGCCGACAGTGAGGCTGCGGACCCCGTGGCCCCCAAGGGGCGATGGCTCGAAAGGGTGGAGCCTGCTCGAACTCCAGAGGCAGGCCTTTTCCTACCACCTCCAACACCCAGCGGTCCGTGGTGATAGCGGACCAGGCGGAAAGGAAGTGGCGGAGCCGTCCCCCCATGGGGGGAGTGACGAGGCTGGGGGCGGCACCCCTCAACCCGTCACTGGGTAGGCTTGGAGGAGGAGGAACCGGCCGAGCGACCTCCTGGGCCTCTATCTCCTTGCTTCCTGTTGGAGGAAGCCGCTGGCTTGGGTTTGGGATGCCAAGCGCGAGCCTGCTGGCCCTGTTGCTGGTGCTGTTGGGCAGGTCAAGATGCAGGGGCCGGAGGACGAAAGGACTTCTGCTGTTGCTGACGGCGGCCTTTGTCCCTCTGGGCGGAGGTGACCGAGCCCAGGGTGGCATTGGACTTTTCGATCCGCTGGAGGTGTCCCTCCACTCCAGGGCCAAAGAGGTCAGTCCCCAAGAAGGGGACATCCGCCAACTTGTGCTGGGTATCTGCCGTGAAGGTGGATATCCGCAGCCACGCCCTGCGGCGCATGGCCACCGCAGCCGCTACTGACCTGGCACAGGAATCACCTATGTCCAGAGCAGTCTGAAGCTGCTGTTTCGCCACCGCCCTACCCTGGTCCCGCACCTGGCGGACCGCGGTCTGCAGGTCGGTCAGGAGATGAGGGACAACCTCATCCAGGGAGACCAAGAGGGCATGGGAGAAGTGTGCCATCAGCACTGCCGAGCTGGCCTGTCGGAGGCCAAGGGACGATGCAGTGTACACCTTGCGCCCGGCAAAGTCCAGCTTTTTGGACTCTTTGTCGGGGGGCTTATCCACATCCCGAGCGTTACTGAGCGCGGAAAACGCTGTCGGTGACTAACCCCTCGGCAGAGGTGCTCAGAAATCAGGCAAGAGTCGGTGGGGACCATACTTCCTGGCCATCCTGGCCGAGGCGCGAGGACAGAAAGCAGGCGCTGCCAAAGCTCCAAGGCTGGGCGACAATGGCCTCAGCCACGGAAAGGCCTCCGTGGGGAATCCTCGGTCCAGTATCTCCGTCAGGGGATACTTGGCCCGTTTGGACACGGGCTCGAGCTGCATCCTGGTGGACTCCGAGATGAGTCGAAGCAGACCCAAGAAGGACGATGGGCTATCGTCCAATGACTGGCCCCCGGAGGACTCCAGGTCGACCTGTCTGGAGAACAGGGAGGAGTCGTCGTCGCATTCTGAAGAGTCTGCGAAGAGCTGCCTCGGCCCTGAGCCACCCTCTACCTGCCGAGGACGGTCGGGAGTGAGGGTGACCAACAACCTGTGGGGCAGGCAGTGACCCGACCGAGAATCCTTGGTCGGTGCCCCAGACTTCGGTTGTGGAGGCGGAGGTTCCACCACAATCGGTGGAGCAGCTGGTTTTGGCCGAGCAACTGTCCCTGGAACGGGCAACTCGACTGGGGCGAGTGGTTGCTTTTGGTGTTCGGGCGACAGCCACTTGATAGCCGGGGTCTGGACCGGAGTCGGTTTAGACTCGGACAAAAGCAACTGCTGCCACATAAGCTCCTCGTAGCATCGACGTAATTTACGCCGAAGCCTCCCCTCATCCGAGGAGGATGACGAGGAGGAACGGTGTCACCGCTTACTTTGGTATCGAGACTGAGACTGCCGATGTCGGCGGGAATGGCTTGACCGAGATGAAGTCCGAGACCAAGACCCTCGGGGGAACCGAGGGCGGGTCTGGGAAGGGGGCCGGGGACACCCTCTCTTCCCTCGGCTCGGGCACTTTAACCGGGGACTACGGCCCCAAAGGCGTAGGCAGATCCTCGGTCTCCACTGGGGGAAACGGTGAAAGTGGGTTGTCGGCTTCACCAGTCGACAGCCCGTCTAACGGATCGAGAAAAATCTCAACTGTGTCGACGGGAGTCTCGGCAGGCTGGCCTGATGGGGACACCATGAAGCCAGCGGCCTAAGCTGCAACTTCGACCGAAGTCGACGGTTGGCTGTCCGGGGAAGGAGACCTCTCCCGCTCCCACAAACGCCGATGGTGGGACTTACCCTTCAACTCCTCCTTCTTGGGCCGAGAAGAATGTCCCGATTGGCCCTCTCCCTTCGTGGAAAGGGACTGACAAAGCTCCTTGAACGAAGCCGTGTACGAGGAACTCAGAGAGAGCGGGATAAATGCCGCGGCCGAGGAGGAGGAAGATGCTGCCTGGGCCGCCTCCTCCTCGAGGGCAATCATCTGCTTGAGCTGCTCAGCCGAGCCAGCTGCCACGGACACTGCCCAACGAGCCTCTTTTGAGTTTACCGGCAGAAAACGCTTCTCCGGGTGCCCGAAGCTCAATCGGGCAGAGCGATCATCCAGGACGCTACGACAAAGAGCGCACAACCTCAAGAGGCTCATGGTCGTGATTCAGGCCTAGGCAGGAGAGGCACGCGGAGTGCGGATCCGCCCTGGACATTTTCTGCTCCGCAAGGGCACTCCAAAGCCGGAGAATAGATTTGTCCATCGCAGCCACGAGGGAAGATGAAGACCGGTTTAGAAAACTTCAAACCAATTTCGGACAAACCAAGAGTTAGGATCCAGTCTAAAACGAGAGTGCTAAGGAGGGAACCTGAGCTTCCAAGCAGTAAGGAAGATCTACGCGGCATGGGGCGGAGCCGAGTTTTACCACCCGGTGGGTGGGAGGAGCCAGCTTGAAGACCTTCCGGCAAGATTTGAAGCGGCAAGGAACCTGCCAATAAGTGTGGATTGAACAACATATCCATGTCCCTAGAAATAATGCTTTCCATGACAGAAAGTGTAGCTCGCATGTCGTGGCTGACTCAAAAGGAACCAACATAAGTTTCTCCAACATGAAATTTAAGTCCTAAGGTGGGACTGGATTGCGAATGGGAGGCTTCAGGTGAAAAATGCCTCTTAAAAATGTATGGGACACCTCCAGTTGTGCCACCGTATGGCCATCAACAGGCACATGGAAGGCTGAGATAGCAGCCAGATGCACCTTAATGGAGGAGTAATGCAGACCAGAATCTGAGAGGAACAGCAAGTACTCCAGATTCTGAGTCACTGAAAAAGTGAAGGGATCCAAATGCTGGGAAGCCACCCACAGAGCAAAGCGCTTCCACTTCATGGAATAAGTGGCCCTGGTGGAAGGTTTTCTGTCAGCCACCTTTTGGGACACCCTAAATCTAGCAATTGCTATGTCTTCAGGAAAATGAGAGAGTGCCTCAGAAAAGCACTAGCAAACAGGCAAGAAGGAGGGGTGAAGGAACAATGGAGAATAATCAAAACAGCCATCACAGAGGCAACAAGCCTTTGTGTGAAGCAAATCAACAAAACAAAATGAAGGAAAGAAACACTACGGTTCTCAAAAGAGGTGGAAGGGAAGGTTAAGGAGAAATGGACAGCATTCAGGAAATAAGAAAACACAGAAGGAGCAGGACAGAGAACTTTATCAGTTAAAGCAGAAGGAGGCAGGGAAGGCAGTCAGAATAGCAAAGGCACAAACTGAGGAAAAGATAGCCAACTCTGTTAAGAAGGGGGTTAAAACCTTCCATCGGTACATTACGGAGCGAAGAAAGACAAAGGGAAGGATACAGAGACTTAATAAAGGGGAGGGAATGTGGGCAGAGGGTGACAGTGAAAAAGCAGGGATACTGAATGAATATTTCTGCCCAGTATTCACAATGGAAGAGGAGGGAGAGGTACCTAAACCAAACAAAAGAAACACTCTGAATAGGGGGGGTCGATACCAGTCCATTCACGGAAGAAAGGGTTTTGAAAGAACTCTTGAAACTGAGGGTGGACAAAGCAATGGGGCCTGATGGGCTTCACCCCAGAATTCTAAAAGAACTAGGGGAAGAATTAGTAACGCCACTGACTACTCTTTCTAACAAATCACGGGAGGATGGGGTGGTACCTGAGGACTGGAGATGGGTAGATGTGATTCCACTTCACAAAAGTGGGAGTAGAGCTGAGGTAGGAAACTACAGACCAGTTAGTTTGACATCAGTGGTAGGGAAAATGATGGAATCACTTCTGAAGGAAAGAACTGTTGAGTACCTAGAGGCCAGTGGGGCACAGGATCCAAGGCAGCATGGTTTCACAGCAGGAAGGTCATGTCAGATGAACCTAATAGATTTCTTTGACTGGGTAACCAAAGTAGTAGACCAGGGAGGGGCTGTGGATATGGCCTACTTAGATTTTAGCAAGGCATTTGACACAGTCTAACACAAAAGATTAATATACAAGTTAGCCAGCCTTGGAGTGGGTCCCAAGGTGGTAGCCTGGATAAAAAACTGGCTGGACAACAGGATGCAAAGGGTAATAGTAAACAGAGCTCACAGTGAAGAAAGGAGGGTAACTAGCGGGGTACGCAAGGGGTTGGTACTGGGACCGGTCCTCTTTAATGACTTAATAAGTGACATTGGAGAGCACCTGGAAGGAAAAGTATGTCTCTTTGCAGACGACACAAAGATCTGCAATAGGGTTGACACACAAGGTGGGGTGGAAAGGATGAAAAGGGACTTGGCAAGGTTGGAGTAATGGTCAAATATATATGGCAGCTCAGAGACAATGCAAAGAAGTGCAAGGTAATGCATCTGGGAAACAAAAACCCAGGGGAAGAGTACACAATGGGGGGGTGAGATAATAACACCAACAAAAATCGAAAGAGACCTGGGAGTAATTATATCAGATGACCTAAAGGTGGGCAAGCAATGTGAGAAGGCAGTAAGGAGAGCTGGGGGGGATACTGGGATGCATAGGGAGAGGCATTAACAGTAGATGACAGGAAGTTGTTATCCCTCTGCACAGACAGCTGGGGAGACCCCATCTGGAGTACTGTGTGTAATTCTGGAGACCCCATCTCCGCAAAGACATAGACAGAGTGGAGGCTGTTCAGAAGAGGGCAACCAAAATTGTGCAGGGGTCTGCACCAGAAGACATATGAGGAGAGACTAAAGCAGCTTAATATGTATACCCTTAAGGAAAGGAGGGATGAGGGGACATGATAGAAACTTTCAAGTATCTTAAGGGAATTAACAAAGTACAAGAAGGTAGCATCTTTCAGAAAAAGAAATGTGCAAGAACAAGGGGGCACAATTTGAAAATAGAGGGAAGGATGGCTCAGAGGTAATGTTAGAAAGTATTTTTTTACAGAGAGGGTTGTGGTTGCATGGGACAGCCTTCCTGAGGAGGTTGTGGAGTCAGGAACAGTGGGAGAATTCAAGAATGCATGGGACAGACATAAGGCAATTCTAGTGGGAGGTAGGAGGAAGTAAGCTGTTGATTAACTAGAATCGGCAGCTTATCCATCAGGTAGGGAAATGGGCAGACTAGGTGGGCCAAGCGGTCCTTATCTGCCATCAAATTCTATGTTTGTTTCTATGCATGAAGATGATGGCTATGTCTTCAGAGCCATGTATGAAGATGGAGTGATGAGGTCCAGATGGACCAAGGTCCCCAGCTCCTGTGATAGCATGTCAGTGCACAGGGAGAGGGGTCCTGGAGGTTCCATCGCCAACTGCTGTAGTAAGGGGAACTAGATCTAACGAGGCCAGAGGGAGCCATGAGAATCAGAGTCGCTCCTTCCATCTGAAGCTTCATTCACACCCTCTGAATTCGAGGGTTGGGAGAGAAGGCGTAGAGAAACCTCCTTTTCCAGGAGATGAACAACGCGTCTTGTCAGAAAACTCCAGGCCCTGGATCGAACGAGCAGAAAAACAGCAGTTTTGCACTGTGTGGGGATGCAAAAAGGTTCAGATCTGGACAACCCCATTTGTCGAACAGGTCTTCTACTAGCGAGGTCAGCAACTACCACTCATGCATTTTGAACTGCGACCAACTCAGACCATCTGCCAAGATGTTTTGGGTGCCTGGGACATGGACTGCCGACAGTTCTAGACCATGGTCCAGGGCCAAGTACCAGACCCTCATCGATTTCCTGCACAGGGGGTACGAATGGGTCCCCCCCACTTGCTTGCTTATGTAGTGCACTACACTGATGTTGTTCATCTGCACCAGCAGAGGTCCAGGGGACAGGTACCTCTGGAAGGCTTGGAGGCCAAACAGGACTACCTACATTTCTAGGATGTTTATGTGGAGGGAACTATCCACAGCAGTACATGTTTGGGTCTGGTGAGGTCCCAGACGTCCTCCTCAGCCTATCCCTGATACATCCATGATGAGCATCTGATGAGGGGAAGGGACCAGGAAGGGAACCCCTTTGAGCAAATTGCTGGGTTCTATCCACCACTGAAGTACCCTCTTCACTGGCAAAGAGACAAGAACTTTCTGTTCTAAGTTGTCGGTACGTTGACTCATTTGGACTCTAGGGTCCACTGGGGGCTCTGCATGTGCAGTCTTGCCAAGTGCACCGAGACGATGGCTACCACCAACAAGCCCAGTAGGCGCAGAAATTCCCTGACCGTAGTGTACTGGGTGTTGTGGAGCCACTGGGCCTGAGCTATCAGGCACTCCGCTCTATCCTGGGGCAGGAAGGCTGCTCCCTGAGCCATGTCCAGTATAGCCCCAATGTACTGGAGACACTGACGGGGGGGCCGGGTGCTCAAGACTGACTTGGACAGGTTGACTATTATACCTAGTGCATGGAACAACTGTCTGGTACACAGTAGGGTGTGGGTCAGTTGTTCTCTGGACTGAGCCTTCAGTAACCACCCATCCAGACAGGGGAAGACATATAGTCCCTCCCTCTTGAGGGCTGCTGCCACCACTGCTAAGCATGTGGTAAAGACCCGTGGTGCAGAAGACAAGCCGAAGAGCAAGGCCCCGAACTGGTAGTACTCCTCCTGGAACCAGAACCTGAGTAACTGCCTGTGGGAAGCACACATTTTTATATGCAGGTATGCATCCTGCATATCTTAGCAGGTCCCTTACACCGGTACGCTATGCAACGCATCCTTGAACATGGGCTAGGCAGCCCATAAAGTCCTCCCGCTGCTGTCCCCACCACTGTTATATAATCATCCTGAGCAGTGTTAGGGTTCAGTTATCAAAGGTGCCTCAGCAATATCACATTTTCTGCTGTATAGCTTTGTTACTGCTAGTTACTTGTTAAGCTTACCTTGGTGCTCTCATTCCTGGCAGCCCTGTTAATCTACTGTCACATGTTCTATGTCCCTGATGCAATCCTGTAAACTTGTATGTCCCTTGCACAATTCTGTACACTTGAATAATATTTGTATGTATTCTGCTCCTTTTCCTCCTTCCCCCAGGATGCATCTGGAATCAAGCAGCATCTCCGCTCAGTAAGCCTTCCTGGTGAAACATTTAAATAAATAAATATCTAGGGAGCACAGCAAATTCCCCTTGTTTAACAGAGACAGCAGGCCCTGCAAGGTTACCATCCTGAATTTCTTGTACTGGATGAAGCAGTTCAGGTTGCATGGGTCCAGGATGGGCTGCAAATCTCCTGTGGATCTGAGGACCAGAAAGAAGTGTGTATAGAACCTTCTGTTCCTCTGGAATAGGCTCTATGGCTCTTTTCTGCAGCAACATGTGAATTTCCCCCAGCAGTACTGGTATGTGGTCTGCAGGGTAGCTTGAATGAACTGTAGGTAGATCCAGAGACCACTTTGTAAGTTCTAGAGCGTGACCTTGCTCTATTGCAGGACCCAAGTATCTATTGTGATCTCCATGTCCCCCTACCACTGCCTCATGTAGAGCTGGAGGGTGGGGGCCTAGCAAGGAGTCATGTTCAGTTAGTACCTGCAGCCAGGGCCGCACCACCACCTCTAGGAGCTTTTGCAGTGGTGGAGATGATGGTAGACAGGTTTGTGGCCGCTTGGCGCTTGCCTGTCTGTTGGGCATCTTGCTTGGGTCTGTGGGAGGCCTGACGAAAGGGCACTTTCTGTTAACTTCTTGGCTGCATATCATAAAGTGAGTGGACTGACCGCAGAGTTCTCCAGGAGGCCTGCAGGTCAGAAAAGATATCCTGGAAATCCACTCCAAAGAGCTTATAGCCTCAGAAAGGGGCATTCAATGTAGACTGTTGCATGTCAATAGCAAAGCCAGATACCCTGAGCCAGGAATGTCTTCTGAGACAGATGCCCGCTGCAGCAGCTCTAGCTGAGGCACCAGCCATAACACAGGCAGCTCTCAGGAGGTGCCTGCCTACATCTGCTCCCGCATGGAGGGCTTTGAGCAGCCCCTGCTTTTGTGGATGCTCTGGAAGGGCCTGAGCTGCAGCTTTGCCCTTTTTTGCAGCGAGTACTCTGGAACTTGACCATTTGAGAAATATAGCTAACAACCCTGATGGCCAAAGTGGACAAGACATAGGTCCGCCTGTCAATAAGATCCAGTTTTCTGGACTTCTTATCAGGAGGGAGGGAGATGAGGTGCTGAGGTTTCTTGGTCCTATCATGGGCAGCATTTATCACTACTGAATCTGCCCTTGGTTGATCGAAGAAGAAAAGCTTCCCTGTGGGAGCCTGATACAGTTTGTCAGCCCTTTTGGGCACTGCAAGGATTAGGTTTGGCCTGTACCAGGCAGCCATGGTGGCATCCTCAAATGCAGGCTGCAGAGGAGGGATAATCAGAGGGGGAGAATCTGGCAGCTCAAGATATTCTGCCAGATTTTGCCTGGTAACATCCTGCTCCTCAGCGTCAAGTCCCATAGCTGCCTGCAGCTGTCCCATCAGAGAGATGAATGATGGGTCATCTGAGGGGGACATAAGGGTATATTTAGAAGAGTCCTCACCCCGAGGGAACCACAGAAACCAAGCTAGAGGGAGTCCTAGCCCCTTCATCCTCATCTTCCCTCTCTTCATCAGGAGAGAGGAGGTCTGGACAATACTCATCCTCAGCCCCAAGCTCTGAAAGAGGCACAGAAGACATCAATGACCTGGAGTGCGGGGGGGGTGCAATGACGTGATAGGTTGCAGTGTAGGGGTCGGCCTCACGGGAGCCAGCATTGATGGGCCTGGAAGGGCCATGACCTGGTGTATAAACTCCCAAAAGGAGATAAGCATAGTCTGGATGTCGATGGATGTTGGTGTCACTGGAGCAGGAAGAAGTGTCGATGGAGGTGGCTGCGGCCCCCGTTATCTGCAGTACTGGGGAAGGCTGTGCCAAAAGGGGCCGAGGCCCCTGCGTTGGCACGGGGCTCAGTAATGGCGACAGGGGAGGTAAGGTCATTGATGTCAATGAGGTGGCACAAGTATGCGACGCAAGAGGTAAGAAGCCCTAAGTGGAAGGGCCTGCACCCGCCGACATAGCGCCAGTGAAACCCCCGTCTGAAGCCCGTGATCTGGGAGGGGCTGTGATGGCAAGAGGACCTGAGGCATCAGCAGGGGCGACTGAAGGCCCGGCAATGACAAAGTGGCTGAAGACGTCAATGGGGAGGAGGAAAAACCCGACATCGACAGGCCAACGCCAGACAAAGATGGTCCGGCAGAGAGACCTGTCTGTTGCCCCTGGATTGAGATGAGCCTAAACGACAGGAGTTGTAGTGTCAGCGGGGGCATTAGTAGGCCTGACGTCGATGAGACATCACCACAAAGACCAGCAGGAAGCACTGCCAAGGCCGACCCTGTGGAAGAAAGGGTGTGGGTGACAGTGGGGGTTGCCGCCGAGGCGGGGGATGACCCAGCCCCAATCGTAGCGCAGCACGGCAACTGAGTGTGCACCAGGGAGGATTTCTCCTTGCTCCACTCCTTCCCCCAGTGCTTGTGCTTGCCAGATGACTTGTCCCTGGCCCTGGAAGAGACAGCCTGAGGATGGAGCAGGCGAGGCGAAGGAGCTTCTGGTCTGGAGCTCCTTCTCCATGGTGGCGACCTTCTGCTTCAAGAGGAAGTTTTCTAGGGCCTTCTCTTGATGCAGCCGAATAGCCTGGTTGAATCCACAGCAAAACTCACAGGTCTTAATGTCGTGTTTGGGGCAGAGACAGCAGACACAGGCATCATGGTCATCGGTGTTGCAGATTTTGTTACTGCACTTGCAGTATCTGAACAGTTTCTCGGAACTGTTTGGCATAAACAAACATGAAGATCACATTATAAAATAAAGTGATGAATGGACTAGGTTGAAAAAAATAAAGAAAAGTAAACTTTGGTGGTTGACTGAAATGGTGTCTCCGTGGATGGTCGACAGTGGGAAAAGAACTGAGAAGGGAGCGCTGCCATCCATGTTTATATGGGAGGAGATACAGTGGCTCCTGACATCGTCATCCACGGCCCCTGGATGACTGCTAGCAAAAACGTTTCTGTTTGGTCCTAGTGCCTGGCCACTCTAGTTCCATAGGTGTGGCCTGATGCAAGAGATACCCTCAATGAAGATCTGATAATTGTGTGAACCTGTGCGAACCTATTTCAGGTTCTGGAAGCGGAGGCAGGGTTTGGGAGTGTGAACATAGCGAGGGATCCCTTGAGAAGAAACAACATTACTACCTTGAGTAATTTTTTTCTTCTAACCCAAGAAATCCTTCACTTAGTGTTTACACTTTAGCAGACTTCACAGCAGTACCTTGAGAGGCTGGGTCCAGAACCTAGCTAGGAAAAAGGTTCCGCAAGACAGCAGTTCCAAAGCTGGCATCACTTCTGGACTGTATGCCCAAACAGAAGTGCTTTGTGAAGGAGTGCATTGTCTTCCACGAAGCTGCTTTATAAATGAATAACGATGCAATGCTCCTTGAAGCAGCCACAGAAACAGAGTTACTCCTTGCAGAATGTGCCCTCAACTCTCTTACTGACATTGTTTTCAATTTTTCTTTGCAGAAATGAATGCAAGAGACTATCCAGCGAGAGGCAAATCTTTTTGTAGCTAGTCTGCCTTTACCATCTGCATGACAGGTAACAAAAAGCTGGATGCCCTCGGAACTGCCATCTTTCGTCCAGTCCATCTACACAGTCAGGACTCATTTTAGGTCCAGGCAATGCAACTTTTCCTCACCTGGACTTTGATGTGCTCTGGATAGAGTATAGGAAGGGTCACTGACTGATTTAAGTGGAACTCGGATACCACCTTACGCAGCAGTAATTTTCTGTTGGTTCTAAGAACTACTTTGTCCCTGTGGGGGATTTAAGCAATAAACCACAACAGGGTGTTGGTAATGCTGGGTTTACCCACGCCTGGTGTGGTTCAGTCACAAGGCCACAGGCTGAGTTACCAAACCATGACAGGTGTGGGTAAATCCCAGCATCACCCACACCCTGGAGTGGTTTATTGTGATTACACAATGGCCGCCTTTTGTTTTCTGACAAAAAAAAAATACAGAAAAAGTGTTTCTTTCTTAAATTGTATGTTACTTTTATTGAATTTGTTGCTGCGCAGCAAAAAACAGTCCTGGGTTGCTAGGGCAATGGTTTGTGGGTTGTTAGGGCTCGCATTTACTGCGCATGCACAGGAGTGTTTTCTATTCCTGGCCCCGATGCTTTACTTGGGGCCGGGAAACTTTAACACTGTGTCCCTTGTAGGTACTTCAATCTGTCCCAGCTCTGTTTTTGGTGTAGAAGCCGGGGCAGCCTTGAAAAGTTGATCTAAGCATGATTTAGAAAACTATTCCCCAGCTGTCCTCCACTGCCGGGCTGTGGGGAGTATGCAGTGTTGTTTTTCTGCCCTTTGCTAGACTTAGTGCGTGGGCAGGGGAGTGAACTGTTATTTGTTTTATCAGTCCCTTTCAGTACCCATCTCTCGAAGCATCAGACTCTGCAGTAGAGAGAGGTTGAAATGGTGAAAACTTTCTTTTCGTTGATTGTCAGAGCGAGACCGGGTATTCATGAAAACGGGGCAGCCGGTGACTGAAACGGGATGGAGTGAGTGTTAGCGTCTTGTAAACGGAGGTGAGAGAAAGTGTGCAGCATCAAGCAGTCACCAACCACTGAGGTGATAACGTAAAGTGATTTTTTTTTTTTAGTTTGTTTTAGAGAAGAGGGGTCACCAGGACACTTGAGTAACTTTGTTTTGCAAGTTTTTGTAGGGTTTTCACATGAGCAGGGTAGAAGCTGAAGCAGTGACAGTTACACCAGGACTAAAAGCCAGCATTTTTAGTTGTGGTATTGGAATATTTAACTAGGAAAGAGGTTTCAGGCAGCTGATCATGGAGACAGAAACAGCCGCATGCGGAAACATTGATTTCAGGCAAGAAGCAGGTAAAAGTCTAAAGGGACGTACAATGAAAACTCTCTTTGTGTTTGGAGTGGGTCTGGTTGCTCTTTGTGGTGTACTTTACTTCGGGAGTGTTACGTCGCGGTTTACCAGGAATGCCACATGGCAGTTGTCATGTTCTGATTTTCGGCTGTTCGACTGATTTGTTTTAGGGATCCGAGATGTGACTGGCTGCCACCTCTTCCATGAGTAATGTCAGGATTTACCATGGCTGGAAAGTGCCAGCTAGCTAATCAAATTTCTAAGTATAGAGATCCCACTGTATAATATGTGATTTGGCCCTGTGCAGAAGGCTTGCAGTTCACCTACCCTCCTAGCAGAGGTCATCGCAACCAGGAATATGGTTTTCCATGTGACATACTCCAGGTCAGTAGTTTCTACAGGCTCAAAGGAAGCTTCCATAAGCTGTGCAAGGCATACACTGAGGTCCCCCACTGGTGGCCATAAATGTCGGATGCCTTTAAAAAAAAACCTTTAGAAATGGGTTGTGAGGCCAAAGATTTTCTCTTGTCAGCTGATATGTATGCGGATACTGCTGCTAAGTGCACCTTTAAAGTTAAACACCATAGGCCTAATGACTGCAGGTGTACTAGGTATTCCAGAATTACAGGCAACCCGTCTCTCTATTTTCCTGGGGATAGACCACTAAGAAGACCTTTTCTACTTAGAGGAATACACTTTTCTGGTAGCAGGTTTCCTTGAAACCATAAGCACCTTCAGGATGACTTCTGAGAAATCCAGTCCAGAAAACTGTGACTCCTCAAGAACCATGCCCTCAGTTGTACGGTCCTGTGGTTCGGGAATGTTATTCTGCCGTGGAACAAAGTCAACAGATTGTGACTTGAGTGGCAGGCTAATTGGATTCTTGCTGGACAGGCTCAGGAGCATTGAGAACCAAGCCTATCAGGAACTGTTAGGATCACTGTTGCAGGTTACCTCCTGAATTTCAAGAGTACTTTTTGAATGAGTGGGAAAGGTGGGAAGGCATACTTTCCCTGTCAAGTCCAGTACCAGGGCATTTTCTGGGACTGTCCCTCTGGTTGGTGATCTAACTGTGGTAGCCGACAGCTCTTCCAAGAGGCGAACAGGTCTTTATTGGGAGTGCCCCATCTTCTGAACCCTGAGGCCAGAATCTGCTAGTTCAAGGCCCATTCGTGACTTCCCCAGCTGATTCTGTTAAGGGAATCCGCCAGGACATTGTCTTTACCTGGAAGATGCACTGCAAATATGTTTTCTTCCAAGGGGTCAGGTCCCAGATCCTCAGTGCCTCCGTACACAGTTTTGAGGATCTTGTTCCTCCCTGCTTGTTTATGTAACATATTGCCGTGGTGATGTCTGTCCTGATTTGGGCAGACTGACCCTGTAGTTGAGTGGAGAAAGAATGCACTGCTAGCAGTACTGCTCTAAGCTCCAGGAGGATAATATGTTCTAGTGACTCCTGTGGGTTTCATGTGCCACTCACTGTAAGGTCCTGCAGGAGAGCACCCCACCCCGAAAGTGAGGCATCTGTAGTAAGCAGTTGTTGCTGATTGCTCAAGGAAAGTAATGCCTTCTCTGAGGTTGCTTTCTTCCCTCCATCACTCTAATGATACCACTAGTGCTTCTGTCACTGGCACTAGCTATGAATGGGGGTCCCATCTTTAGCACAGAAACATAGAAGTTGATGGCAGATAAGGACCGTAAGGCCCATTCAGTCTGCCCATTTCTTTTTCTACCTTATGAATGTGCCATAGGCCTTTGCTATGTCAATGGCCTATCTATTCATACTCATCTGTATTGCTCCCTTATGCCTGTCCCATGTCTGTTTAAAGCCCTGCACTTTATTCATATCCACCACTTCCTGAGGTAGGCCGTTCCATGCATCCACCACCCTTTCTGTGAAAAAGAACTTCCTCACATTACCCCTTAATCGGCCTCCCTCTAATCTCATGTTGTGTCCTCTTGTCCTGCTACTTTTCTTATATTGAAACACGTTAGACTCTTTCACCTTGTTAATGCCCTTAAGATGTTTGAATGTTTCAATCATATCACCTCTCTCCCTCCTTTGCTCTAGGGTATACATATTGAGCTCTGTTAATCTGTCCTCACATGTTTTCTGATGCAGTCCCTGCACCATTTTGGTTGCCCTTCTCTGGACTGCCTCAATATGGTTAATGCCCTTGTGAAGGTGTGGCCTCCAGTACTGCACACAGTACTCCAGATGGGGCCTAACCAGTGTCTTGTAAAGAGGGATTATTACCTCCCTCTTCAGACTTGTGATACCCCTACTAATACACCCCAACATCCCCTAGCCTTACCTACTGCTTTAGTGGTCTGCTTGGATGATTTCAGGTCATCTGTGATGATGATGCCCAAGTCTCTTTCTTCCCTTGTGACTGCCAGCAACTCCCCTCCCAGCCTATAGGTGGCTTCAGGGTTTCTCTTCCCTATGTGCATGATCTTGCACTTCTTTGCATTAAACCCCAGTTGCCACTCTTTCGACCATTTTGCCAGTTTATCCAGATCTCTTATTCTGCCCACCCCATCTGGATCATCTACTCCGTTGCAGATCTTGGTGTCATCTGCAAACAGACAAACCTTACCCTCTAGTCCATCTGCAATGTCACTGATGAAGATATTGAAGAGGACTGGCCCCAGAGACTATCCAATGGTACCCACTTGTGACTTGCATCTCTTCTGACTGTATACGCTTACCACCACTCTCTGTTTTCTGCCTGTCAACCAGTTTGCCACCCAGTTGACCAACTTCTGATCCACCCCAAGCCTACCCAGCTTATTAATCAATCTTCTATGTGGAACAGTATTGAAAGCTTTGCTGAAGTCAAGGTAGGTGACAGCAACTGTTCCCCCTTGGTCCACCACTCTGGTTACCCAGTGGAAGAAATGTATGAGATTAGTTTGACAGGACCTTCCTGTTATAAGCCCATGCTGTCTTGGATCCTGTGCTCCTATGGATTCCAGGTGTTGCACTATCCTTTCCTTAAGGAGTGTCTCCATAATCTTGCCCACTACTGAGGTAAGACTGATTGGTCTGTAGTTCCCTGCCTCCTCCCTGCTTCCACTCTTGTGGAGCGGGATCACATGAGCCCTTCTCCAGTCTTCTGGGACGTCTCCTGTGCTCAGAGACTCACTAAACAGTTCTGATAATGGCTGGCTGTCTCTTAAGTGGTACTGGATATATCTCATCTGGAACTTGGCCTGTAAAACCACAGCTGTGGATGTGGTCATGGGTCCTAGTAGCTGCCGGAAGTCTCTTGCAGGTCTTGGCTGATCTGCTGTGAAAGACTGTGCTGTTCCTAGCAAATCTGTAACTGTAGGGCTGGCCTGCTGGTGCAGCGGTAGCGCTACCGTTTGCTACACCAGTGACCCAGGTTCGGTAGCAAGCCCGGGCTGCTGGAGGGCCGGATGGGGAGAGAGGGACTGAGCACCCGACAGGACGCTCTCCCTCTCTGGGGAAGGGTGGGCTGTATTCCTTGTTGCTGTACTGCCACCACCTGGGTGACCACGGGTGGTGACAGGTGGTAGGGGAATCAAACGGTAGGGGAGGGGCGGGCATTGGCTGGGGATCTGAGCCGAGGCACATCTCAGCATGCCCCCATCTCATTGGTCCTCCCTAGACTGCCATTGCTAGATGGGAGCAGGAATGAAACAAAGGAAAAACACCCCACAGTTACGCCGGTAGACGGGCCTCGGCGTCAGTGATTGAGGAGGAGCCGGGGGAGCAGCACAAGTGCACGCCCTCACTGTGGTAAGGAGGGGAAGGGGGACTCCTCCACCCTAACCGGGGGGTGGGGCTAAACCAGAGGGCTTAAGTGAAAAAGGACAGCAGGGCACTCATCTGGGCTTGTGGCTCTGACCCTACCATCACTAGGGCGCATTGGGGACCCCCAAAGAAAGGGGCAGCTGTGGCGCAAGGGGGAGTATAAAGAATAAGTAAAAAAAAAAAGGCAGCTGTAACTCTGGCCTGTGGGAGGAAAGCTTTTCCCTGCAGTGTGTCTTGTTCTGCTTTTATGAAGTCCAGTACTTGAATGGGCTCTGGATGGGACTTCTGCAGGTTTATCAAGACTCCCAGATTCTCCAAGGTGCTTTTTACCAATTGAACTGAGCACCCTGCCTCTTGTTCCATTTTCCCCGGAGACTAGCCAGTCGTTCAGATGGGAGGAAAACCACCACGCCTTTTTTTTTTTTGGGGGGGTTCCATTTGTGCTGGCACCACACCCAAGCATTTTGTGAAAACCCTTGGAGCTGGGGTGAGACCCAAGGGAAGAGCTGCAAATTGGTATTGCCACTTCCCCAGCTTTAATCTGAAATATCTTCTGTGGAATGGTCTGACAGAGATATGAAAATAGGCATCTTTTAGATCCAGGGATCCCATCAAATAAGCTACCTGCAAAGATGATATCAGTCCTTAGTGTGACCATCTTGAGTTTCTCTTTTTCAAATGTTTGTTCAGAAACCTGAGATCTAAAATGAGTCACCACTCCCCATTTTCCTTGTGAGTCAGGAAGTACCTTGAGAATAGACCACTGACCCAATGGGAGGCAGGGACTTTTTCTTTTCTTTTTTTTTTCCCCCATAAGTACTTTGTTGCCTTTTGTCAGTTTTCTCCCCAGTCTCGATCCCACTCATCCCCGACGTGACGCACGTGTGTGTAGGCATGTGCACATCACGCCCTACGGGACACCCCACCCTACCAGTCGCATGTTACCGCCTGCCACCGGACCTCCATCCGTGACCAGCGGGACTACAGAGGTGACCCACCGACCCGGAGTGGAGAGCCAACGCATCCTGCTCCTCCGCGTAGCACCGACGACCCGAGTCCGCTCCTGAACCCGGCCGCCGCATGGTACGAGGTATGGCATCCAACGCTTCAACCCTCAGCACCACCGGGCCAGCTGGTAGGGACCTTTTCTATGCCTTTGATGTTAAGAGATTCCTTACTTCCAGTTCCAGCAGACTTTTTTCCGAGGGAGAGTGAGCAGGAAAACTTCTGTTTCTGTAGGTTTGGAAAGCATTTGAAATGCAGACACAATGCCTGGCCCACTATTTCCAGTACCCACTCGTCTGTGGTAACGTTTACTTATTCCTGGAAGTAATGTGTCAGTCTTCCTCCCACTGGCAATGGTTGGGCGACCTGGGCAAAATTGCAAGGGGTTTTATTTTTGGCTGGGGCTTGCGTGCTGGAGCTGCAACATTACACCTGAAAGCCCTTTTTCCCCCTTCCCATATAGTAACCACTTTGTGGCTGGTACTCATATGGGCCATAAGAGACACAGACTCTTGGAAATTATCCCCTGCCTCTGCCTCCCCTTCCACAGGACCTGTAGAAGGTAGAGGCCTTTTCCTTCTCATTACTTTTGAAAGTGGTTTTGTTTTCATCCACTTTTTTTCACATAGGATGCCATTCACCAAATAATGAATTTTCCTTAAAGGAGAAATCCAATGCCTTGTTTTGAGGGTCCTGAGAAAGGATGGTAGTCCTCAGACAGAAAAACCTTTTTAAGGACACTGCATGAGCCAAAACTCTAGCAGCAGTGACATTAATGTCCACTGCAGTGTGGAAATTAGATTTTGTGGCATCCAGGGCTGATCTTGCTGTGGCAATCAGGTCATATGCCAAATCATTATTTGCTCTTCCTGCCACTGCCAGAACTGTGTTCCAAAGTGCTTTCTGGTACTGTGCTATATGTCCCAAGTAAGCTCTTTGCCTGATAACCAGGGAAGCTGTAGCATAAACCTTTTTGGCCAGAGTATCAATATGTAAGTTTTTATGAAAACGTTAGTAAGTCCTTGGATGGTAAGATCCCCTGTGATGTTGTTTTTATTGATTTTAGGAAGACTTCTGACACGGTCCCTCATGATGCGGTGGCTAGAAAGCTTATTCAGAAGGGCACCAACAACAGAATAACTACTGGGGTCTAACTGGCTTAAGAACAGATCTCAGAGGGTAGTCTTGAATGGAAACCAGTCTGGAGCGGGTAAAGTAAGCAGTGGGGCTCTGCAGGGCTCCATCCTGGGCCCTTAACATTTTTAGTTTGTTCAACTCTGGCATCTCATAAGGTCTTAACTACTGGTCTGTCAAATACACAGACGATATAAAAATTGGTAGTGTCTGTAACAACACTGATGATAGAGAAAGATTACAATCTGACCTTGCAACTATCTCCAGCTGGGCTCATGACTGAGGCATGAATTTCAGCTTAGAAAAGTGCACTTTTTAATAACCCCAAATATAATTATTTGCTTTGTGGCAAGCAACTTAGGGGTACGGTGTTAAAAGAAGGCTCTTGGCATCCTAATCTCAGATACCTTCAGCTTTACTAGACACATCAATGAAACAATCGGAAAGGTGAATAAATTACTTTAGACCATTAAAAACATTACTTTTAGGAGTGCATGCATTTTGTTACCTCTTCACTGATCCTATGTGAGACCATATTTTGGTTATTGTTCTCAGCTTTGGTCCCTTTATAAGAGATGTGACATTTTTCAACTCGAAAAAGTTCAAAAGAGATTCACAAAGCTTGTTCAAGGGTTGGGCAAAAATCAATACAACAACAGATTAACTACACTGAGGCTTATCTCCTTGGATTTAGGGAGACATCACGGTGACCTATTATTTTTATGGGACATTACAAATTATCCTTACTTATTCAGCAAAATTGGCATCTCTTTTAAACAAGACGCAGTTGTAACTAGAAGTCACCTGCTTCGATTAAGCTTCCCAAGGTTCAATACCATTAGAAGAAAGTTATTTTTTACCCATACAGTAATTAGCACTTGGATTGCTCTTCCTCTCCATCTGATCTTAAGCAAGAGTAAACAGTCTTTTAAATACAATCAAGATAAATGGCTTTTAGAAAACACTGGGTCACATGCTTAAGGTTCCTTAGGCAGGAACTAGTTATGGGCAATTTGCCTTCGGCTCCTCACACCTCCCGTAGTATGAACAACAGTATCCAATGTTTTAGAATCCTTTTCAGGGGGCTGCACAGATAGAGTGATTTTTGCTCTCTCACAAGCAGCAGCCTGGACTACTTCATGATGATCAAGACGGAAATACAGATATTCCACCCTCTGCTTGTTCACCTGATAGTTTCTTATCTATGGCTGCAGTTGAGGTGGGTGCAGACATGATTTTTGATACGACCTTCTTAAATGGTTTACACATAGAAAGTAGCATTCTTCTAGGTGGAGCTACTCCCAACGTACTGTATCCATAAAAATCAGCATCCCCTTCATCCTCCTCTGTCTCTAGTGGGGGGATGTTGAGGGTAGCAACCATCTGTCTGACAAATGAGGAAAAGGCCAAGTCCTCATTATGCCTTGGAGGAGGTTTGAAATTTTGCTCAGGTGCACCCCCTAATTCCATGGGGTCACCTTCCACCATTTGTACATAATAGTCTCCTTTCTCCTACTCCACATGCAGATAGGCTGCAGCCTGAGCCTGGGGAGGAGGGGTGGCAAGCATCTTATTAAAATTTCCCATGGCCTGGACGGCCTGGAAAAAGTGCCACATTTTTGATATGTCCTCTGACAAAGGCATTCTATCTGTGCCACCTGCGTGCTCCTTTCTCCGTACAGAAGGAATGGCATTAATGTTCTTTTCTTTAAATTTCTTTTTGGCAGATACCATTTCCAGTGTCTGCTCTAAGGCTCTTTTATTTATATTTTGCCATCAGTGGATTCAGGGTTCCCCTTTCAGATACCCTGAGGTCTGAATCTTCTTTACCAGTCTTATCTGAAGGCTATGCAGCTTTACCTTTTTCTTGTCACCGTTCACATTATTTGCTGCTGAATGCGAGGAGATGAACCCTTTAAGTGAATGCATTCCACCATCATTGGGAGCTCCCTCAGAGCCTTTTTTTGCACAGGTTCTATATCTGGAGTGTCCATCTCAGCCGAGATGACCGGTAAGGTGTAAAAACTAATTGAGGGATTCCAGGGGTTACAATCAAAGGCTTTGCTTAAGTGAAAGTAAAGCAAATCCACCACATGGCCACTGTCCACTGCTCTAGTGATCTAGTCAAAAAACACGATCAGGCTGGTGTGACATGATATTCCTGACACAAACCCGCGCTGCTTGCCCCTACCCCCTTGTCTAGTGAGACTACATCTGCAGATGTCTAATCCCACTGGCATTATAGCCAACTCCAGTGAGTTGTTAAATAGCTTGGACAAGGGCCCTGCCAGCTCTAAAGCAAGTTCCCGAAGTACCTTCAGGTGCAGGCCATCTGGGCCCAGTGCCTTGTCCACAGTAAGGGCCGCTGTTGCTTCTCTACTTCTCATTCAGCCGTGATCACCACTCTCTCCATTTCCAACGCCTGCCGCCTGCCCCCCCCCCCAATGTGGCTGCCTTGATCCCGCTTTCCGGTAGAGGTTCATCATCCTCAACTGTGAACAATGAGCAGAAATAACTGATTAGAATATCAGCCTTCTGCTGGTCATCTTCCACCACCCTCCCCCTAAGCTAGCTTGACAATCCCTTCCCTAGCCTTCCTTTTTTCCGAATGTATCTAAAAAGTCCTTTTTCCTTCCCTTCACACTTTCCGCAACCCTCAACTCCGTGTCTGCCTTTGCCCTCTTTCTTACCACCTTTGCCTCTTTTAACTTTGCCTGATAATCCTCCCTTTCCTCCTCCCATATAGACACCCTGTACCTCTTGAAGGCCTTCCTTATTTGCCCCATAGCCTCCCATGCGAACCAGACTGGTTTCTTGAGCTTCTTCTTTTAAGTGACCTGCTTAGCGCAAGACTCGGTTGCCTCCAGATTTGCTCCCTTGGCCACACCCCACTTTTCCACTACCGCCTTGATCTGGTCTATCCCTACCAAGTTTTTCCTGACCCTGTCTCTTATCCAGGTAAAATCCACCCGCTGTCGTCCAGAACCACCACTGTCGAGGTGGGACCAAAGTTCCCCACAGCCATTTCAAACCAGATGGAACTGCGATCACTGGAAAATGGTTCCCTGACTGCCACCCCACCCACCACTTCCGAGTTCTTAATTACCAAGTCGTGGACACAGAGCTGCAACATGAGTTCCATAACCAGCTGCATCAGCAGACAGTCCTGCATCACATCCAGCAGTTATGGGTCAATAACTGCACATCTGAAGGCATTCAAACAAACTTGAGAGGTGCGATTAATGACCATATAACTACACATCCCTAAAGTTTCTTATTGTGCACACAAAATGGGTCCTATGTAAGAAATGTAAAGGGGACAGTCAGTCCTACGAGCCGTGCACATCCAAATGTTGTGTTGGTCCCAATTTGCTCTACTGTGCAAAAACATGTTGTTGTTTTTCACTAATTGTTTCCTGCAGTATTGTAGATTGTATTAGACTATTTCTGTTGACTTTAAGCTGACATTTTCTGAACTACAAATCCCAGAATCCGCTGCAGCTAGAGGAGGGCTGCAGCAATAGGAGATTCAATAGCCCGCAGTGCATGTTAAGAGTTTTTATGAGCTCCTATCAGATGTTTTCCAGTCCCACTGTTCTCCCAGGGCTAAGTACAGTCCTCTAGGAATATATTTAGCCCAGGAAGGACAGTGGGACAAGCAAACAAAATATCAAAGCTTATAAAAACTCTAATATGCACTGCAGGCCACCGAATCTCCCACTGCTGCAGCTCTCCTCTGATGACAGCTGCAGGGGATTCAGGGATTTGCAGTTACAGGAAATCTCAGCTTGTAAGTGAAAAAGAAATAGCCTGATACAATTTGCTATCCGCAGTAAACAGTAAGAAAAAAAGAATGTTTTTGCACACAAAGTGCAAACTGGAATCACACCACACTTGGGTGTGGGGCTCTTAATGCTGACTGTTCCCTTTAATAAAAACTAAAATGGTTTAAAGAAAATAATGTTTTTTCTGGCATTTGTTTTTTTGTTTGGGGCAAGGGTACATCCATATTTCTGTTCATTTAGCTGGAAAGTACAACCTGTGGAATTAGGGAGGAAATAATTACATGGGTTGGAACAGTTCTCAGCCAATGGGACTCCATTAGACCCATTTAAAAACATCAATTAATTACCTGTATGTTCTAATATTTTAACCCTTTATTTAAAGGTAAACATTTCTGTATGCAGCCTGACACCTAATGGGTGGGCTACTCTTAGTGTGTATTGTACAGGCCAGTAGAGCACTGTCAGTGGCTTCATTTACTAATCATTTCCATTTATAGCTGCCATTCCTGCAACCCTAATATAAACATAGGTATCCCACAGCTTTATGATGCTCCAATATGTCGGTTGTTAATACTGTACTCCTTTCTGAAGCAAAGTGCAATTAGCATTACCTGTACTTTGCCTTGGGATGAGTGCAAGCCCCAAACCGGCTACCAGTGTAAACAGATACACACATCCACACACAAACAATGCCATTGGCTTGGCACTCATTTATAGGCCTCCATTCAACCTGGATGCATACACACTGGAACAAGGCACAGCCCCCCGTTTCCGTGAAACATGACAATTCCATCAGGGAAGAAATTTTTTGCCTAGTGGTCAGAACGTCGAACAAAGAACTAGATGATCTTAGGTTCAAATTCCACCAAAGACACTGGCTCATTTTTTTGTTTGTTTGTTTGTTTGTTCTCTGGTAACCAGGCAAGGCCCACTGGACACAAGGCCTGTTTATAGAGGTGACCCAGGAGCACAGGGAGGTTAAGTGACTTGCTCAAAAGCCAGCCTGGTGGTGCCGAGGGCTGAGGCGCAGCCAAGTGCTTTACCTCATACTACACCAGTGACCAAGGTTTTTTTTTTTTTTTTTATCTCATCTTTATTTATGCTCCTTCCTGCAGAGCGGATCCTCGCGATCTCCGGCCGTAACACCCCGGGCGGTCTGGCACCCACAGGGCGGCCTTTATCAGCTCACGCACCCTGTGGGATCCTCTCAGTACCGGGGGATGCCATCAGCCGCAGAGATTGTGCTCAATCATTTCTGCCTGATTTTTGTGTTCCTGAGGCCGGACGTGCAATGGCATCAAGGCACTCGTGCGACACCTGCAGCGCTCTGCCCCTTATTTCTGCTGCTCGCTGCTGCTGGCAGCCTCCACCAGCTGTCGCTACATTGCACTACAGTGCCCTGGCCACACCAGAGGAAGGAGAGCAGTCGTGGGACGCTCGATCTTTCCTCTACCCTGCCAACCCCCAGCGGCCTGAGTCCATTCCCGAACCAGGGTCGCTGGCGTGGTGCAAGGTGTGGCGTCCAGCGCCTCAACCCTCCGTGCCACCAGGCCGGCCCCAGTGACCAAAGTTTATTCCGAGCTTAGGTGGTTGGGGGCTGGCCGGGGGGGGGGGGCAGGACAGAGCAGGCCACATGGCAGCTCTCCTCTCCCCTGGGAGGGTTTCCAAGCCATCCCCATCTTAGCTGCCACCTAGTGGCAGCTGGTAGTCAGAGAACAGATGTTCGGAGGCTGATGTGATGGGAGGGTGGAAGGGGAAGTGAGCCAGGAACACATGCATGCCTTGATGCGCATGTGCTCTCCATTGTCACGACCTCAGGCCAGGAGAAAACAAGTGGGAAAAGGTCAGCAAGGAAGGGTCCCATGATGCCCACTCACCACACCGCCATCCAACACATCACGGCAGTGACTACTGGATTGTGCTTCGGGGGGGGGGGGTGATATTCCTCCCTCTCCTGACCCCATCACAGGATGAAGATCCGTGGGGGTACTACGCTGACATGTGAGCCAGGGAGATCGTGGATGATGGGTGGGGTGGTGAGCCAGCTGAAAGGCAGCCTACCCTGCCGTGGCCAAAGGAGATAAAATGTATATAGAAAAAAGTGACTTGCTCAAGGTCACACAGTATGCAAGTGGAGGCTGTGGGAATCAAACTCAGGTCTACTGGCTATACCAAGCATGTTCATCGCCACTCTAACCTCTAATGCTACACTGCCAGCCACTTGCTCGCCCTTCTTCAGCCCCTCCCAGTTGTAAAACTGTAAAGAAGCACAAACTTAATAAAAATGAAATGCTGCACCTCAGGCGAGTTATGCTGAGTAAATAAGAACTTTTAAAAAGAAAAACCGAGGTACATAAGCAACAAAATCAGTAATCTACAATCACAGACATACCTCCTCATACCCCACACAGGCCAGTGCACTAGTCTCCTCACATCAGGGTGCCCTGACGAAGCCAAGGTAAGTCACCACACATGGGCTAGTGCTTAGGATGCAACTGTAGTGTGCTGCTGTGCTACTTCCGTATCACTCTGTGTCCACAGGGATTATACGGACTCAAAGGGATTTCTGACTGAAGGTCACTGTTTTTCATTCCAGTCCACAATCATCTCCACGCTGAACGGTCAGGGCATATATTTGGGAGTATTGAACTTTATCCTAGTGATTTACATTGCTGATACATCAATTTATTTTAGAGCTAAACATGCAGTCATACAACCACACGTCAACAGCTTATTTGCGAAGACAATTTTTTGTCACAGTTTATAGAATACTAGTCATGCTCACATTTTTCGGTCGTACTTACTTAGTGTTTGCACAGTCTCTTCACTCTGCTGGACCTGCTGTGACATCATTCGACTAA
The DNA here is from genome assembly GCA_016271365.2 of Neoceratodus forsteri. Classification (NCBI taxonomy): domain Eukaryota; kingdom Metazoa; phylum Chordata; order Ceratodontiformes; family Ceratodontidae; genus Neoceratodus; species Neoceratodus forsteri. Next base: position 871,978,485 of record CM028130.1, read on the forward strand.
TATTCATCAAACTCTCTGTGATAGAGCTCGACACCTCAGTCAGGTTCTCCTTTGTTGTCTTCCTGAAACATAACCAAGGCAACATAATATTGAGCCCTTATGAGGCTATCTATAGTCAGCTGATAAATGTTCCACGGTTCTCAGATCAGGCTGACATGTTCCCAGTAATTCCAGGATGATTTTCCTGTAGAACAAGATGTGCTTCATTTCCCGTGTTTTTTTAATGTGCTTTATGGTCCAGTCCTGACTACAGCTCAGCCCCTGCCCGCAGCCCCACATCCATCGCCCTGGGACTTACCACAGCTGCTGTTCCTCCCTGGCTTGCCCCCCTGGGCCGGGCCGCTGAATAGGCACATCTGCTCAGAACTGAAGCCCGATCTCCACCAGACACCTCTGCCAGTGTTCCTCCCTAGCTTACCCCCCATGGGTGCAATGACGTCAGTGGCCAACGTGCTGTCTGTCCTGCCTCCCCACCCCCCACCCTCTAGCAAGCTCCAACTGTTAGGTACCCCAGCCTCCACTAGGGGTCTGTCGAGCACTGAAAGCTAACCCTCCTTCCTCACGGAGGAGGAGAGCAGTCCCTTGGATGCTCAGTCCTCCTCCTCCCGGCTGGTCCTCTGACTCCCAAGCTTGTTCCCGAATCCGGGATGTCGTCATCATGAGCAGTAGCTCTACTGCTGTGCCGGCAGGCTGCTGATGTGCTCCATATTACTCCCTCCCAGTAAAGACTTGCTCCTCCCCCTCCTACTCTAGTTTCAAATCCTCCCTATGGGGGTTCCTCAAATCGGCTTCCACCTGTCTCTGCACTTAATGGGTCCTCCACAGTCCAAGCTGGCTGGCTGGGGCAATTTCTAACCCGGCCATGACTGTTTGAGGAGATGAGTCTCCTGGTACTGAATGCGCTATCTGCTGGCTAGTCTGCTGCTATCAGCTGTATTGCCTGGAAAAGTATTCCTTCCTTGCCTTTCTGCACATGTCAAGTGAAATTCTATGCTATCCCTAAGCTTATTCGGCTCCAGCCCAGAAAATTGTGTAGTTGTGATGTCTGTATATATTGTTGAGGGGATGAGTCTCCTGGTACTGAATGCGCTATCCCCTGGTTAGCCTGCTGCTATCAGCTGTATTGTCTGGAAATGTGTTCCTTAATTGTCTCTCTGCTCATGTCAAGCGAAATTCTATGCTATCCCTAGCTCAGTGGGCTCTAGCCCACAAATGTGTATTTGTGAGATCTATATATCGACTGCTGTCTAAGGCCTGTACCATACTGTTTTCTAGGGTTGCCACCTTTGGATGAGATGAAAACCGAATACTAAACCACACCCCCAAACTCCACCCCTAACCCCGCCCCTTTTATGACTAATGAGGACATCGCTTGAACTCTGATTCACTTGATTTATTCAGAATTGCTGCTGATATAACATTGTGTACAATTTATTTAAATTACATCGTGATTATTATTTTCCGTTTGTTTGATTTAGATTTAAATATTTTACATTTCAGTGTGTGTTAACATTTGGTTGGGTTGGAGAGGGTGTTCAGGGGACTTTCCATCCTGTATACAGCTAGCTGACAAATCGAAGACTACAAGGACACCTCTGACAACTGGCTAGATTGGATCAGTTGGCCTTTTCTGGTAAAACTCTTTCAATAAAACTACACCAGTAATGGTGGACTAGATGTAATTACAAATATCATCTGCCATTTTAAGATGTGCTACTGTCCTCCATTGCTCCTACTCTAAAGTTATTTGTAATGTCAGAGAAATTTTAAAAGTGATAGGAATTATTCTGTGCTGTTAAATACCTTATTTTGTTTTCCATGTCAGTCATACATAGCAGATAGCATGATATGTGATACGTAGTGTGGAAGCAGTATAGTGCAGTGGTTTAAAGCTCTGAGCTGCAATTCTGGAGACTAGGGTTTGAATCCTACAGCCCAAACGTGCATATTTTGTGACCCTACACAAATCACTTAATATACCCTTGTGCTCTCAGGTTGCACCTGTAAACAAGCTTTAGCTTAGTGTGTCTCTTCTGGTAAAAAAAAAATAATAATGTTTTGAAAAAATGTTGATAAATTGCCTAAATTTGCAGTGCCATCAAATCTAGATTGTTTTCCTGTCATCTCATCAGCTACTGCTCTCTCTCTTCCTTTTCTCATTTCTGTAGTTTAGCATGACACTAGCCCCATTCTGTGCTGTTCATCTGAAAGGCCTGGATTGGTCTTCCTGGAATATCTAAGTAGTATGAAAATTGACAACAATAACTACTGAGAAGAGAGAAGCATAGTATTGCTAGAAATTAAATAAAATATTAGATTATTAATTTAACAACAAAAGGGCTAACAAATATTAAAATATAGGACAGACCCTAAAAGAAAAAAATGGTGAACATTTAAAGGTATAAAAGTATTCCTTATCACAGCAGTCAAAGACCAAACTCATAATGCAGCCTGGAAAGGATTAGTTTGATTTGCTGTTAATGGTCTTAATAGCACTACTTTACACCTCTCAGACTGACTGGTATACAAACAAAGGTCTGCATGGCATCAGAATTTGTTTGTAATCCGACCATGCAAGTAAAATGGTGAAAGATTTAACAGAATCCGTTTTACAAGTATGTGAGCATTCAAAATGACTGAAAAAGTACTACCTCTGAATAAAACTGGATTAGCAGGTAAAGTTTCTGAAACACATTGTACAGTCCATACTGGGACAGGAAGCTACCCTAATGTGGTGCCTGTCTGGTATCAGAAAAATGAGGGTGTTAATTAAGGTGGTATTGTTTACCCTTCCTGAGAATAATCTTCCAATTTGCTGGTGTGAAGTTAGAGGTGACAACTAAGCAGACAGGGACACATTTGGCTCTTTAAGTGCCCTGCTCTTGAAGGCATTTTCTGATTAGCATGCACTGCAAGCAAGCAATCACACTAAAATGTCAAACACTTGCTTACAGTCAGATGAGAAGAAAATGATAGGAGTTAGTGGGGAATAACAGGTGCTGCTTGACCCACCATAAAAAACGCATTTGCAATGGTGAAAACAGGAGGACCGAATCTGGACCTAGAAAACCGAATCATTCGGTCAAAAACCGAGTAGGTGGTAACCTTACTGTTTTCACATGTGATGTAATGTCTACTGCCTGATGCTCTCGTCTGTACCTTGCAATCTCCTGGGTCACTCCTAAAAATAGGCACTTGGCTGTCTACTATACTTACCTGGTAAACAAAAGCAAATAAATAAATATTCCTATACAAGCACTACAAATCCATGGTAACAATCTTCTCGCAGTCTGACACATTTCCCAGTGAAGTAAATGAATCCCTGAAGATCTGAGTGCACACAAAAGGCACTTATGCACCTGAGCTGTAGGACATGAGCAAAATTATGCCATGACACAGACCACTATGGTGGGGTTTGCTGCCATTATGGGTTCTTTTTCTCCATTTACTTCACACGAATGCAGAAAGTAAATAAGCCCATCAGCAGTGCTGCACCTTGTGGCACCAATAAACTCAAGATCAGGACACCCGTAGGGCCACTAGCAGAAGGATTTGAGTGTTCCAGGTAAGGAAGGTAGTGCCTAACTCTGCGATACTACTACCTGGGTGACCACTGGTGGCAGGGCAGCTGAAAGCACTCATTGGGGGGGGGGGGACTTATATGTGATGTGTCCTGTTATATAAGCACAAGTCTCTGCCCTTGGGGATGGTGATCAGAAGAGCAAACAAAAAAACCCCAAACCAGTTCAGCTGAATAACTCCTACACTGTTTTGGAAAAATGGGAATGCCCCACACAGGCACTCGCAGCTGGGACCAGGGAGGATGGTCAGAACCTCTAAGCTGGAGCCCTAGGGAAGGGGGAAGCATCTCCTAGTAGGGGACTCTATTGTCTTGGGTGTGAAGTTAGGGACGCCTAGCAGGTGGGGGGGAAGAGACTGGTCAAGTGCATCCCTGGAAACGCTGCATGGAGGGATGGGAAGCGAATCCATAGGATCGTTAGGGCGATAGCCAGGAGAGAGGAGCTGGATGGCATTGTCCACCTGGTGACCAATGACCTGGCGGGGAGAAGGGTGGAGTTAGCCAGAGTCCAGAAGGATTTCAGGAAGCTGGGGGGCCTGAAACAGGTAGCATGTTCGGTCTCGTTCTCAGAGGTGCTAACCTGTCCAAGGCACAGGAGAGGCTAGGGCACTCCACATCCAAGCCTTCCACACCTGGTTGAAGGACTGGTGTGGAAGGGAATGATTTGTCTTCATAGGGGACTGGGGCTCCACCTGGGCAGATGTGAGCTTGTATCAAGAGGATGGGCTGCATCTTTCCATGAAGGGGACCTCCTTCCTTGGTGAGAAGTTGGAAAGCTTCAGCAAAGAGCATTTAAACTGGCCGGGGGGGCGGGGGCCAGGAGAGACAGGTGGCTTAGGAACACTCCCCAATGGTAGCATGCAAAATCACAAGGCGACAACAGGAACACCTGAAGCAGGCACTGAAGAGCAGGCAGGCAAAGTGTGTATGGGGGAGGGGACAGGAGCACATGAACAAGAAAACCGAGGGGGGAAACGGAGAGAGAACAAGAACAGAGGGAGGGCATGGTGTAAAACATGGAAGGTATTGCTCACAAATGCCTGCAGTCTGGGAAGTAAGGTTCCAGACCTGGAAGCCTTGATGACAGATTCAGACCTTGACATAGCAGCAATAACAGAGACATGGTACACTGCTAATCACAGCTGGGACGTCAATGTACCGGGCTATACACTGTTTAGAAGGGACAGGGAAGGTAAAAAGGGAGGGGGGGGCAGGCCTGTACATCAGAGAAGGCATAAAGACTACAGAAGTACAGGGAAGACAGGGGGAGGCCGAGGCAATGTGGGTCACCCCTGAACCAGGGAATGGCACAGAAACACAGACAACAAACTAGATATGAAGGCACAGTTAGCCTGGAGAGGGGAAAAGGAGCGCAGAATGCAAGGAGGACATCAAAATACAGTACGAGGGAATACAAGGGTCAGGAACAGTTGCAGAAGGGGGTGGCAAAGTCCTGAGGAAGGGTTTTGAGGGAGGAGAAAGAAGAGGCTGAATGAACAGACAGGGAGAGGGAGGACCAGAATTTAGGAAAACAATACGAGAAGGCAGCTTGGCTTCTTCGGTTGGGGGGGGGGGGGGTGCAGTTTTCCAGAGGAGTAGGAAGGAGGAGTGGGAAATGAGAAGAGGGTAGAGAGGTACATTAGAACTGGGGGCCCTTACTGGACAGGGTTGCATCCAAGGGATCAGTGATAGTGGGCAGCAGCCACCTGTGTCTAATCGTGACCCTGCCACATTTTAAGTCGGTCATGGCAGATTGGGACAGCCACAAGAAAGCCTGATAGGAGACCTGTTAAGTAGGGGGGAAAAATACAGGTTACTCACCTGTAACAGGAGTTCTAGGAATGGTATATGTTGTTCATCCACACTATCTGGCAGGTTCCTTGCCGCTTTAAATCTTGCCGGAAGGTCTTCAAGCTGGCTCCTCCCACCCACCGGGTGAAACTCTCGGCTCCGCCCATGACACCAGATCTAGCCCAGCTGGAAGCCAGGTAGCGCCGGGCCGGGAGGTTAGTAGTAGGATGAACAACATATACCATTCCTAGAACTCCTGTTACAGGTGAGTAACCTGTATTTCTAGGGACATGGATATGTTGTTCATCCACACTATCTGGCAGACTCCTACAAGTTCTCCGGGAGGAGGGAGGCAAGGCACACACACCCTACTTGGGGAATAAAGACTGGAGAACCGAGGCCCCGACCAACATCCCGGCGTGACCCAAGGTCGATGTGGTAGGGGGTAAAAACGGTATATGCTGGCTTCCAGGTAGGAGCCCTACAGATATCCTGGACAGGGGTATCCTCGGAAGCAGCCACCGATGCAGCGGAAGGGCAGGTAAAATGAGCACTTATCCCTCTGGGAGGCTCCATGCCCACCCACCTATAGCGGAGATCTATGCAGGAAGTGACCCACCCGCTCATCGTCTGCTTGGCTGCAGGTCTGCCAGGTGCGGCTTCAGCGTAGATGACAAACAGCTGGCGAACCTCTCCCGAACTTCAGCCATACACTTCCTGGGAAGGCGAGCGCTAAATTAGGGTCGCAATGGATCCTATATGCGGCCTCCGAGGTGCGAATGGCACTGAACCCCGGCAGAAACAATACCCAGTTAGGGAAAAACTCTGCCACCGCCACTTGAAGGAACTTCGGTGGGCGAGGACAACCTTGTCCCTGTGGAAGACCAGATAGGGAGACTCAAAGGAGCGCCTGGAGCTCTCCCAGCCTTCTGGTTGGCGTGGTAACCCCAAGAAGGTGTTCTTCCACAACAGGTGGGGAAATCGCACCTGTGCATAGGTTTGAACGGCTTGCCCGTGAGCTAAGCCCATACCAGCGTAAGATCCCACAGAGATGGGGATACTCTCCCCCGAGGGGAAGTGTGATCAAGGCCTTGGAAAGCGCCAGACCACTTTTCCTGCGCCACTGACTACCTTCCGGCCCGCGCCCAGAAGACAGGGGTGGCTATCAGGAGCACCTTAAGGGTCGTCGACCGAAGCCCTTGCTCAAGAGGAAGAACGGACCACAGGTAGTCCGGAATGCTCGCCGAGGAACAGGAGAGGGGACCAGGCCCTATCCTAACACCAAATGGAGAACTCTTCCATTTGAAGGCGTAGCATATCTGGTCAACTCCTGGCAGGAAGCCTCAACAATGTCGAGGACCTTGCCGGAAGACCCAAGGCCTGGCCACTAGCCGCACAGGGACCAGGCCGCCAGGTGCAGGGATTGAAGGTCCGGATGGAATACCTTCCCCTAATAACAGAGATCAGGACCGGGCGGGCTGGAAGCCGCCTCAGGAGCCTGGGGCTGAGACTGAGGAGAGCTGGATACCAGAGCTGGCAAACCAGTCTGGGGCTACCAGAATCACCTGCGCCTAGTCCCTCCTCGCCTTGCCTGTGGGTCAAGGGAAATGGGGGAGGCATAGAAGAGGCCCGGGTCTGCGGCTCAGAGGCATCCCCACAGCTAACCCTTTGCTGAGGGGCGGGCATGAGACAGTCTCGCCCCTGATTCTCCCCTGAGGGAAATAAAGGTCCGCCTGAGGCGTGACCTAGAGGGAGAAGGATCTTGTGCTACCTCCGGCAGGGAAGACCACTCGTGAGGCGCAGCCTTATCCAGCTTAGGGCATCAGCCAGGGTGCTGGAGGCTCCTGCCATCGAAATGGCTAGGAAACCGCCTCCCGGCTGCGCGCAAGACCCAATGCGGAGAACCTCCTTATGCAATGGCAAGGGGCTCATCCGACCCTGGCGGGTTAGGTAGCACATGGTCGTGGTATTGTCCGCCTGGACCTAAACCACTGGACCCCGCACAGACGGAGTGAACGGTGCGAGCTAAGCGGACTGCCTAGAGCTCCAGCAGGTTGGAATGACATCGGGACTCCCGAGAGGACCAGAGGCGGTGCACTCTGTATTCCCCTTGATGGGCACCCCCACCCATCAGAGATGCATCGGTCGGAGAAGACCGTCGACTCGGGCGGATGAACGGGATGTTCTCCTGCAGATGAGCTGGAATGGTCCAAAGGAGAGCGTTCCCCAACCCCTGGGCTGATGTCACGGACTGGTCCAAAGGATCGCAGCGTTGTGACCGCTGGCTGGCCAGCCCCCATTAAGGGGACGCATGGACCGGCGGGTCCAAACAGACCACGCTGGTGCAGGCCGCCGCAAGGCCCAGGAGGTGCAGGAAGTCCCGGGCAGGGTGCAACTGTCCAGTCAGACATGACTAGGTAAGGGAAGAAGAACCTCGGCCCTGTCCGCCGGAAGCCGAGCTCAGTCTCAAGAGTCAAGCTTCGTCCTGAAGAAAGGATCACCCGCTTAGACAAGAGTTCCAACATGGCTCCATTAGAGAGGAGACCGGTCTGAGAGCAACCTAGAGGGCCAGAACTCTGGACCGTCCCCCTCCGCCCTGGAGGGGTTGCAGTCAGGCTACCATCTGGGTGGGGTTACGCCCGGAACCTTTGGTGCCGCAGGAATGCTGCTGAGAAGAGACCGAAGGGCATGGCCTGGAACTCGAAAAGAGATCCCCCGCTTTAGAAACGGAGGAGGCTCCAAGAAACGGACGGATCGAGTGTAAAGTACGTCCTGGAGGTCCAGGAAATAGAGCCACATGCCTCTGCTCCAAGGATGGGGTATCTGAGTCAGAGTGACCATCCCATCATGGGTCAAGGATGGGCACAAGCCCCCGTCGCTTGGGGACCAGGAATACCTGGACACAAACCCGGGGTCTAGAGGAGGATCCGCCACCTTCCTGATCACCTCTATCTCGAGGGGCAGGGCAAGTCAGCTCGGCGGGCCGACAGCAAGGCTGCAGACCCCATGGCCCCCCGAGGGGCAACAGCTCGAAAGGGTGGGGCCTGCTCGCAATCCAGAGGCAGGATCTTCCCCTAGCACCTCCGACACCCAGCGGTCCATGAAAGCAGACCAGGCAGAGGAGGGGCGGAGCCGTCTCCCCATGGGGGGACCTAGGTAGGGGTGACGAGGCTGGGGACGGCGCCCCTCAGCCTGTCACTGAGCAGGCTTGGAGGAGGGACTGGCCAAGGGAGCTCCTGAGCCTTTACCTCCCTGCTTCTCTTTGGAGGAAGCCGCTGGCTTGGGGTCAGGATGCCCAGTACAAGCCTGCTGGCCCTCATGCTGGTGTTGATGGGCCAGTCGAGCTGCAGGGGCCGAGGGACAAAGGGGCTTACGCAAAGGCTGCCGGCGGCCCTTGTCCCTCTGGGCGGGGGTGACCGAGTCCAGAGTGGCAATGGACTTCTCGATCCCCTGGAGGTGTCCCTCCACTCCAGGACCGAAAAGGTCAGTCCCCAAGAAGGGGATGTCCGCCAACTTGTGCTGGGTATCCATTGAGAAAGAGGATATCCTCAGCCACGCCCTGAGGTGCATGGCCACCGCGGCCGCTACCGACCTGGCACAGGAATCACCCAAGTCCAGAGCAGTCTGAAGCTGCTGCTTCGCCACAGCCCTACCCTGGTCCCGCACACGCCGGACCTTAGTCCGCAGGTCAGCCGGGAGATGAGGGAGCACCTCATCCAGGGAGCCCAAAAGGACGTGGGAAAAATGTGCCATCAGTGCGGCCGAGCTGGCCTGTCGGAGGCCTACGGAGGATGCGGCGTAAACCTTGCGCCTGACATAGTCCATCCTTTTGGACTCTTTGTCGGGGGGCCTATCCACATCCCGAACATTCACAGAACGCTGGAAGACATTATCGGTAACTAACCCCTCAGCTGAGGGGTGCTCCAAAAAACCGGGCAAAGAACTGACAGGGACAGAGTACTTTCTGGCCATCCTGGCCGAGGGCGAGGACAGGAAGTAGGCCGCTGCCAGAGCTCCAAGGCCGGGCCGACAATGGCCTCGGCCACCGGGAAGGCCTCCGAGGGTGAACCCCTCGGTCTAGAATCTCCGCTAGGGATAAGAGACCCGTTTGGACATGGGTTCAAGCTGCATCCTGGTGAACTCCGAGACGAGCTGAAGTAGACCCAGAAAGGACGATGGCTGTCGCCCACAGAGCGGTCCGAGAGGACCCCAGGCCTCCCGACTGGGGAACATGGAGGAGTCGCTGCCTGACTCAAGGGTCTGCAAAGAGCTGCCTCAGGCCTGAGCTATCTTCACCAACCGAGGGCGGGCGGAGTGAGGGTGACAGACAACCTGGGGACAGGTCGTGGACCCGACCGAGGTTCCACCAAATCGGTGGGGCAGGTTCGACGTAACCGGCCCTGGAAGTGGGCACTGACTGCAACGGCGTTGCGTCGTTGCCTCGCTGCAGCTGCTTGCTGGACGGGAATGAATCAGAGTCGATTGATTCCCCGACAATAGCAACTGCTGCCACATGAACTCCTCGTAATGTCGACGCCATCTGCATCGAAGCCACTCCTCATCCAAGGAGGGAGACGAGGAGGAACGGTAATGCCACTTAACTCGATGCCCTGACCGAGACTGCCGAGGTTGGCGGGAGCGGCTTGACCGAGAAGAGGACCGAGACCCAGATCCTCAGGGAAACAGAGGGTGGGTCCGGGAAGGAGCGGGGGACACCTGCTCTTTCCTCAACTCGGACAAAAAGACCGAGGCCTGTCGCCCCAAAGGTGCAGGCAGAACCTCGGCTTCCACCGGGGAAACCGGCGAAGGGTTGACGGCTCCTGCAGTAGACCGCCCGGGTGACGGGTCGAGAAAAGACTCGACAACGTCGAAGGGAGTCATGGCCGGCTGGCCTGACGGGGACACCATGAAGCCAGCAGCCTGAGCCGCAATCTCGACCGAAGTCGAAAGTCGTCAGACAGGGGAAGGGGACCTCTCCCGTTCCCGCAAGCGCCGACGATGGGACTTACCCTACGACCTTTGACCTGGCAGAGAGGCAGTCTGAAGGTCCTCTCCCTTCGAGGAAAGGACTGACGAAGCTCCTTGAACGAAGCTGAATGAGAGGAACTCAAAGAGAGCGGGATAAGCGACTGGGGGGGGGGGGACAGCCTTGGTCGCCGCCTCCTCCATGGAGGAAGAGAGATCGAGCTGCTCAGCCGAGACAGCCGACGTGGACACCACCCGACGAGCCTCTAAAGATTTTTCCGGCGTGGAAAAAATTCCAGGTCGCCCGAGCCCCAAATGGGCTGCACGATCCTCCAGGACGCTGGTCGAAAGGGCACAGCAAAATTCGCAAACTTGCGGATCATGGTTCAAGTCGAGGCAGTAAACGCACATGGAGTGCGGGTTCCAGGAGGTATTCCCCGGGCACCTCCGAGAGCTGGGAAACAAAATATCCATCGCAGCAATGAGGGAAGAAGACCGTAGTTTTAGAAAACTTCCAAACTAAATTCGGAAAAAATGAAAAATCAGGAACCAGTCGAAAACGCAGAGCGCTAAGGAGGGAACCTGAGCTTCCAAGCGGTAAGGAAGATCTGGCGTCATGGGGCGGAGCCGAGAGTTTTACCACCTGGGTGGGTGGGAGGAGCCAGCTTGAAGACCTTCCAGCAAGATTTAAAGCGGCAAGGAACCTGCCAGATAGTGTGGATGAACAACATATCCATGTCCCTAGAACACAAAGTATTTTAAGGAAATACTGTATGTTGACTATTCTGCGAATTTCCAGCAGGTAATCAAGAGTTTAACATTTTTTTTAACTCGACTTTATTGTGGAAATAACAAAAAACAAGACATCCTACATTACATAGCCATTTGTATAAATTATTTTCGACCACACTGCAGTCTGGACTTCTCCCCTCCATAAGGGTGGGGTCATAGGTTAATACTTATACACTGTGCGCATTACATTTTGGTTAGGGGTGGCCCCTGTAGGGCAGGAAGCTCAGTAATAGTGTTTTAAACCCCCTCACACAACTGTGCTAAGGGTAAGGTAACTGGTCCAAGGATAAGAAACCGTAACATCATAAATGACAGTAAGTTGTAACGTCAATACAGCTAATAAAAACTGTTGATGTGGGGCTGCCATTCCAGTCTCCCTGGTCATTCTTTATTCACTATTACCATATGTCTAGGATCTTTTCTATCTGGGAATCATATTCTCTCATGGGGGAGATTGCCATAGGCACCTACTAGCTAGCTCGGGGGCCACCCGCCAAAGAGTCCTTCTCACCAACCCGCCCACCCCGCCTCCTTTTTGGTCCACTTTCGCCTTCTCTTAAGTTGGAGTCCTCCAACTGCTCCCAACTGGCCCAGCACTCATGATGCTTGTCTCTGGTAAGACGGAGAGTGGCCATTATTTCTTCCATTATTCTGATATTTCCTACCCTTACTCTCCAAGAATCTAAAGAGGGAGGGGTTGCCCTAAGCTAATTTGTCATTATTTCTTTTAGAGCTGCCAAAGTCAATATATGAAAGAGGGCAAGTCTGTGCTTATCTCGGAAGACAGGGTTCTTCATCCCTAGGAACATGATTTTAAAATCTAGCTAAATCTTGTCTCCCCAGAGTCTCTTGAGGTGTTCACGCATTCCCGACCAAAGATGTATTCAATGGGCATGCCCAGAAAGTGTGGTAATCGGTGTCTCATTGGCCACAGCCTCTCCAGCACAGCGAGGAGGTCCCCACCTTAAAATGTGGGGTAATAGAAGGAAAATGGAAGAATCTAGTCAGACACTTCCATTTAAACTCTCCTCATCCTGGCGAGGCCATGGTTCTCCACCCATATTTCCATGTCTGTCTCCAGAGCTCCTCTGCTATGTGTCCCCCTGACTCCGCTTCCCAGTTTACCCTAAGTTGATCAAGTGTTCTGTCCTGCTTACCCCCAATTTTTTTATATGCCCCTGCAATAAATCTACCTCTGACAGTTAGTTTGACTGCCCAGTACACAAAGGTTTCTAAGGGAAAAAGCGCTCTGATAATTTTGGCCACTAGTTGGTTGGAGATAAGGTAGTGTCTGATCTGGAGGTATCTATGAAAGTCAGCTTTATGAAGGGTATATTTTCTCTGTAGGTCGGTGAAGGGGAGAATGGTATTATTTGAAATGAGGGCTCTATAAAGAGTTAAGAAGAGGTGGTTCCATCTGGTAAACCATGGGTCCGTTCTGACTGGTGCAAAGTTGGGCTCTCCTATACTAACTGTTAGTGGGCTGATCTCCTCTGATGTATGTGAGAGTCTGCAGGCCTTAATCCACATCCTCAGCGTGTGCCTGGACTATGGATTCACCATCTCCTTCCAGATCTGTGGCATTAAAGATGCATGCGGAATAGCAAATAGTGGGGTAGTTTTCAATTGGGCCGCTTCTATCTCCTGCCAACCCGTTTCCTCCTTTTGCTTTATCCAAGACACAATGGGGGCTACTTGCGCCACTTTGTCTTGTCTGCCTCCTACTCCACTCACCACTGAAAGCTATACAGCACCCTTGGCTGGCTCCCTCTTCAAGGCTATTTAGATCTTACCCTTGGATCCTCATCAAGACAGTCATTCGTAGTGGTCCTGTCTCCCCCCTATTCTCCCTTTGTGAGCCCTGCATCACGCCAAGGAGTCTCCGGTCCTCTATCATCCCACCCCTATTGATCCCGAGAACCTCTACCAAAATGGGTGAAAACGCTTTATCAGTATCGGCATGCTCACAATGGAATACCCTTCCTGCGCTCCTCAGGTCATCCAACACACACCTCACCTTTAAGAAGAAACCTTAAATCCTGGCTTCTTGCTCGTGATGCTTGCAGCTGCTTCCACAAGAAGCACCCACCCACCCCCACCCCCATTGGCTTTCTGTTCTTCCCTGACGAACCTGCCTACACACATTCCCACTTTCGTTGATGGCTCGCCGGGCCTGTTGAGGTATTGTGAAGGAGGGGTTCTTTTTGGGGTTTGTGGTATCCCACCTCTCTGGGCCATTTTTGTTACTCTTTGCCACTGTTCTTTCATTTTGTACAATGATTGTCAATCTGTTCATTAATTTTCCTTGTTACTTCTCATCCTGTAATTTTTCAGCTACTGTATATTTTGTTTCCTATCAGTGCCCTGACCACACATTTTATTTTTTTATTTTAATATCTTGGAGAACATCTGCTGTACAGTGCAAACCGCTTACCACAGACAGTTTTGTGTAGCTGTAATTTGTCCGTCTAAAGCAATGTCCGCAGAGGGTGGCATTGCCCAACAGAACGCCACTCGTGGATTTCTCTTACTGTATTTCTGAGCTACGACACTTTTCCAACAATTGATATGCTGCTAACTAAGCTACACCCCATAGATGAAGCATGCTACAGTTCATCACAGCAAGTGTTCCTTGGTCTAGTTTTGCACGGTGGAGAAGCGTGGTAAGCCACAGCAATGTTCACTATCTCGGGGAGGCGGGAGTTAAAGCTCGAGGAGGGAGGTGAACGGGAGGGAGGTTGGTCGTTTAAATTACAGACAGAACAACAAAAATTGTTAGCAATTAACTGCATTAGCGAAATCCAGAAGTGCCTGTTTAATGGCCAGCATTAGCACATTTATGGACTAACTCAGTGAATCATCACCGGCCGGTCCTCCAAACGGATCACTTAGTGCTAATCACTACCATCGGCTGTCTGCAGTTGCCGGCATGCAACGTCCGCATAAACAGGCCAAACTAATACTACAGTCTGTGGGGATGGTTTGGGTTTTCAGTTTTTTTCCATATTTTCCGATTGTCCGAGGTATCCGTGTCCGCATTAGGTGGAGTCTACTGCACTTCTATTTGTCAAAATGTTTCTGTTGCATCTTTCTGTAAGAATGTCTGTATATGTGCCTTTTGGCCCTGGTTGTGCCTGTAAATGGTCCTTCAGACCAGTGCACTTACCCGGTTATCAAAGTTATAAATAAAACAAAAGATAGTATGCCTTAAGATCTGGCAGTGCCAGTCCTCCTCCCTCCCTAGGTTGTGTAAGTGTCATCTGGTGGACTCGCCGCCTCCCCGTGCCCCAAATAAATGTCATGAGGGTTTTGTTGACGTTTTTCCAGAATGCCTATGGGATGTTAATGGGGAGGATCTGGAACAAAAACAGTAGGCGGGGTAAAACATTCATTCTGATAGTGTCAATTTTCCCTCTCAGTGACAAGGGTAGCATCTACCACCCCAACAAGTCTGTCTTAATCTCTGTCCAGAGATTTTCATAATTTAACCAAAAAAGGTTATCTATGGAGGGGAGACCCTCACCCCCAAGTAGTGGACCATGTTATTAACTGCCCATCTAAAGGAAAAGTTATCTGGGGCACCTTTCTGGAAGGGGTTCCCAAACTTAATGGCTTCAGATTTATCGAGGTTGATCCTGTATCTGGAAACTTGACTGTAGCTTTCTAACTCTAGAAGAAGCTCCGGGAGGGAAGTCTGTGGAGATGTAAAGAAGAATAGGGAGTCACCGTGTATAGCGAGACTTTATGTTGGCAGCCATCCACTCTAATCCTCTTGATCAAGTCACTGTTACAAATCGCTACAGCGAATGGTTCGATGCATAGGGCAAACAGTAAGGGGGACAGTGGGCACCCTGCCAGGTCCACCTGCTAAGATGAAATCTATCCAAGGTGATGCCATTAAGTCATATCATAGCTGGGGGAGGTATATGCAAGCAATACTACCTGACAGGGTGGGCGGTATTGGGCTATATCTGCCCGCGGGCGTAATGAGGCCCGACGCCGCAGGAGGAGGGCCTTATAGCCCCTGGAAGGGCGGGTGTAGCCCATACCACCCACCCTGGAGAGTATTATCATGCTTAGAAAATGGGCTTGCTGTAACATTATAATACAGGATTTAATACAATTAAAAAAAAAAATTAAGAAAAACACAAAAACAATGTGCTTTAAATCTTGTTATTGCTAAATAGTCCCTCTGTTATTGTGTTGTTCCATGCCCCCCCACCCCCCACCAGCTATTCTCTTCTTTGGTCTCCACTCCACTACCTCCAGGACTGTTTTTAACCTGTTTGCTGTGGGTTTTTTTTTTTTTTTTTTTTTTCAATATTGTCGTTTCAGAAGCAGGACACAAGAAAGTGTTATTTCAGTTTAGCTTTGTTTTTTGTTTATTTCAGTGCTTCACGCAAAATGGATTTGAGTGTTATGAGGCGCATGACCATCTTACGCTGTACTGAGGTGTTCTATGACTTGACTTCGAGGAGAGACGGCAGCGCTCTAAATTTTGTTTCCTTTTTAAAAGCACAGATATTATTTTTAATTTTTGGGCAGTAACTGGTGAGGAGACATCTCATTTCCTGGTTTGGGATGTTGGATGAAGGTCAGCAGAGGGAAATGCGTGTGAGTCACGGGAGAGAGAGACGCAGAACAGCAAGTAAACAAAAATATTAAAATGGAGAAAAAAAAAGATGAGAAAAAAGTACATTGGTTTGTTTTGGGCAGTTTCC
This sequence comes from Neoceratodus forsteri, assembly GCA_016271365.2. NCBI lineage: Eukaryota > Metazoa > Chordata > Ceratodontiformes > Ceratodontidae > Neoceratodus > Neoceratodus forsteri. Next base: position 871,994,334 of record CM028130.1, read on the forward strand.
GAGTTGTTTGGGCTAATTAGTACACACCGGACAACCACTGTAGGTAAACGAGCATTCAGGGGCCAGTCTCTCGCTAAGCAAGACAAAAAAATGGTGGAGATTTCAAATGAAAATGTGGGGGATTTAACCAATTAGGGGGCAGGGTGGGCACCAGGATTCTGGAGATGGGGTTGGCTGGGCTGGTACTTTTAATAGCCGGGCACCTGTTGTCTGATAGATGCCCAGCTAGAGAAGTCCCTCAGCCAATCAGAAGGCTGAAATGCTTTTAGCCATTTTCTAAAAGGCAGTAACCCTGGCTCTAAACCTTGGTCCAATACCCATTTTCTCCAGGGTTCTGTGTAAGTAGTGCCAGTACACTCGGTCAAACGCCTTCTCTGCATCCATAAAAATAGCCAACGAGGGTATCTTTGACCTTTGTTGGTACGTAATCAAATTTCGAAGGTGCCTAATGTTACGAGGATTAGTCTATTGGCTATAAAGCCGGTCTGATCTGGGTTGACCAGGCCCCCCATACAGCCCTGAATTCGTCCAGCCAGAACCAAGGTAAGGATCTTCTGGTCTACATTAAGTAGTGAGATGGGTCTATAAGAGCCGCATAATAGGGGATCCTTCCTGGGTTTGTGGATAACTGATATCTGGGCAAATCTCCAAGAAAGTGGAGCCCCTTCCCCTTCCAGGACATCTCCGAACACCTGCAGGAGATGGGGCAATAACTCCTCCCTAAATACTAACATACTAAAAAACCAGCAGAATAGGCCTAACGGTCTGTCGTGTCTGCTCGATAGCCAGCAACCTAGTGGGTGCTCACCTTCCCGCCCCCCCCCCAGTCCCCCGAGAGGGTCTTCTTTAGCTTCAGTTTCACCTTGTACCTGTCCCACCCCTTCTTGAAGTCCTCCACTGTGCCCTCCTCCATCAGCCTCTCGGGCAGTGCATTCCACGGCTCCACCACCCTCTCACTGAAATAATGCTTCCTAAGTTCCCCCCTGTAATTTCCCCCCTCCAGCTTCCACTCATGCCCCCTGGTTGTTCCCCCCTTCTTTAGCCTACACAGCTCCTTGGTTCCGCTCTCGGTTATTCCTTTTACATACTTGAAGACCCCTATCATGTCTCCCTTGTCCTTCCTCTCCTCCAGTGTGTACAGCCCAAGCTCTTCCAGTCTCTCCTCATAAGGCGTCCCCTCCATGCCCTGAATCATCCTGGTCGCTCTCCTCTGGACTCTCTCCAACAGCGCTATGTCCTTCTTCAGATGAGGTCTCCAGAACTGTACACAGTACTCGAGTTGAGGCCTGACACAGATTATATAGAGGGAGGATCACCTCCTCCTCCTGGATGTAATTCCCCTGGCTATGCAGCCCAGTATCCTGTTTGCTTTGGCTGCGGTTCTTCTACAATTTTTGGAGTTATTCATTTTGACATCTACCACCACCCCTAGATCCCGCTCTCCCAATGTGGCTTGCAGTGTGAACCCCCCCCCCCATGTGTAAACATGGCCCGGGTTTTGACCCCCAAATGAAGTACCTTACATTTCCTGGCATTAAACTTCAAAATCCACCTCCATGACCACCCCTCCAGGGTATCCAGGTCCCCCTGGACTGTGTCCCTCACTTCTTCCCAATCCACCAGTGCTCCCAGTTTTGAATCGTCCGCAAAGAGACTCAGCCTACTCCTAACCCCCCCCCCATATCCGAGACACAGGCACTGAATAGGAATAGCCCCAATACTGAACCATGGGGGCCCCACCGATTACCTTCCTGGGGAAGGAGACTATCCCACCAACCATTACCCTCTGTATTCTCCCCGAAAGCCAATTTTCGACCCACTTGAGTTCCTGTCCTCCCACCCCCATCTCCCTCAGCTTTGCTATCAGCCCATTATGGGGCACTGAATCAAACACCTTGCTGAAATCTAGGTATAGGACGTCCACTGGCCTATGTCCATCCAAGGCCCTTGTCACCCAGTCATAAAACTCTACAAGGCTGGACTGACACGATCTCCCCGGGATGAAGCCATACTGTTTATCATCCTGGTGCCATAACCTTTCCAACTGCCTCCCAAGCCTCTCCTTGATAAAGCCCTCCATTACTTTGCCTACCACAGACATTAGACTGACAGGCCTATAATTTCCCATCTCCTCCCTAGACCCCCCTTTATGTATAGGCACTACATAAGCTACCCTCCAGTCCTGTGGCACCCATCCTGTCTGCAGAGAGGTGTTAAAGAGTGCAGCCAGAAAAGCTGTCAGCTCCTCCACCAGTTCCTTCATAACCCTCGGATGTAGCCCATCCAGCCCCGGCTCCTTATCGGTTTTTAGCTTCCGAAGGGCCTCCCTCACCCTGTTCACTTTGATTTCTCACCCCAGCCCTCCCCCTCATGCAACCGCCCCACCCCTTCTGGGTCTGGCCCAGCCTGTACCCTCGCCTCTTTCAGTCCTCTGGTCTCAGACTGACCCCTTGATTTTGTTGGCTCCTCTTCCCTCCCATCAGGCTGTAGGGATCCCCTGTCACCCTCTGCAAAGATTGAGGCAAAGTACTCGTTTAGCACCTCTGCCTGTTCCCCTGCTTCTTGAGCCCATCCCCCACAATCTTATTCCTGTTGATCTGTGTCCTCTCTTTTCTCTTCTCTCTTATGTATCTATAGAATCCCTTCCCCTCCATTCGGATATCCCTAGCCAGGCTTTGCTCCATCCCTGCCCTGGCTCCCCTCACCACTCTGGTGACCTTCCTGGCCAACAGTTCATACTCTCCTCGCTCCTTGTCCCCCCTTGAGCATTTAAAACGGGCATAGGCAGACTTTTTTTCCCTCACCGCCTCCTGCACCTCCCTGGTCCACCAGCATGGCTTGCTGGTTCTACCATGCTTTGGCCTTACTTTAGTACAGGACCTAGTAGCCTCTTGCACCCCTTTTTTAATGGTCTCACGCAAGCTTCCAGCATCCATGTCCGGCCTAATCTTGTCCAGCCTCTCCCGCAGAATCCTACTCATACCCACGAAGTCCGCTCCCCTGAAGTCTACCACTACTGTATGAGTGCGGTTTTCCTCCCCCCCCCCCAGATACAGGAGAAACCAGACCATGGCATGGTCACTACCCGCCAGTGGACTGCACACCTCCAGGCCCCTTATCTGGTCACTGTCCACTAGGACAACGTCCAATATCCGCCCCTCTGTAGTAGGTTTCCCCACCTGTTGGACCAGGAAGGCATCCTGAAAGACATCTATCAGTCGCTGTTCCCTGGTTACACAGGATGTCATGGTGTCCCAGTCCACTCCCCGGCATATTAAGATCACCCATGACCACCACCCTACCCTTTCCAAGGTCACAGTGACCCCTGATGTTCTCAACCAGTTTATCCCCCCGAGCCTCCTCTATTGCGTGGGGCCTGTATACCACCCCTATTTTCAATTTCTTCCCTTCCCTCGTTTGCAGGGTTACCCAAGTCGCCTCCACAACCCCTCCAGCCTCCTCCACTCCACTAAGCACTGTGTCATCTCTGACCATCAGCGCAACCCCTCCCCCTCTTCCCACTCCCCTATCTTTCCTGAATATCTTGTAGCCCTCCAAGTTTAGGTCCCAATCATTTCTCTGTAATTGCTACCACCTCCGCTGTTCCCTCAGCCAGCATAGCCTGGAGCTCAGGCATTTTATTGCTCATGCTCCTGGCATTGATCAGGACTGACCTCTACCCCGACCTCTACCCTCTCTCCAGTCCCCCCAACCCTGCGCAGTCCCTTTTCTGCCTAATTTTCCTTGGATTTGCAATGCAGTCACCCCCTCCTCTCGTGCCCTAGACCTGGACCCTCAAACAGCCCCCCGGACCTTTCTTTTATTTGACCCTTCCCCTTTACAAGTTTAAACCCCACCTCTCGCCTATAAATCCAGAAAATTTGAGTTTCAAGATCTCCCTCCCCTCCAAGTTGAGGTGTAACCTATCCCTAGCATATAGCTCCTTATCCTCCCAAATATCCCCCCAATCCCCCACCAGCCTATATTCCTCTGCCCTGCACCAGGCCCCGAACCACTGGTTCAACCCTCTAAATTTTTGCATGTTCTCCCCGGTTGCCCTTGGTACCAGCAGAATCTCGGAGAAAGAAATTTTACCTCCTATAGAGTGACAAACCCCGGTCAGTTCCCGGAATCTAGCCTGTATTTCTATCTCACTGTTCCCTTCCAAGTCATTTGTCCCCAGATGCATTCCAGTGCTATCGAGCATAGGTGAAATTTGGCCTTGTGTACGGATAGTCCTGGTATACACATTTAGCCTTGACTGGGCTGCTTTTATTCTCCCCCACCCTATCCCACTGGATACCCCTGGTCACGGAGTCTCCCAGCAGTATCACCTTTCCCCCCACTTTGTTAGCCCCGGTCCTTCCAGACTCCTCCTTCTGCCATCGACCCCTGCATGCTCCTCCTGCTCCAGTCAGCCTGGGGTCTTTGTGTTTGTTTTGTTCCTTCCAGGCTCCTCCTTCTGTCGACGACCTCTGCTTGCTCCTCCTCCCACCCCTGGTCAGCCTGGGGCCACCCTCATGTCGTGCCCCACCATGCTCCTTTTCCTCAGACTGCCAGTTTGCTCTTTGCCCCCATCTCCCGGTGCCACAGTGCCCCCAGTTCTACCTCATCTCCCTTCTTCAGCTATAATCCTCCGATCCCCCACCCCACTCTGGACCTGCACTTCCCACCCCATCTGCCGATTCCTGCACTCTACCTCCCACCTCTTCCAGTGACCCTGTCTCAAACTGACCTTAGAGAATGCTCCAACTGCCCCCTCGTTGATTGACTTCCAGTCTGGACACCGGCCTGACCCTAGTCCTGCCTCCTTCCACCCTGGCTTCTCTCAGTGCCCCCCCTTCTACCATATTTCCCTCCAACCGAGGCTCATGTCCCTCCCTCCTCCACCCTTTCCTTTGATTCTGGCTCCCTCCTCTGTCCCCACCCACCTTGGCTTACTGACCGAACCCTCTCTGTCTGCCTGCTCCCCCTTCTCACCAGCCTCCTCCACTTCATCTCCCGGGTATAGCAGGGTGAATCGGTTGTAAGTGTGATGCTTGCCCACGTTTTGCTCTCTCCTACCCCCCCTTCTGCTCCCTCTGAGCAGCCCCTTCCCTACGGAGTGCTTCCTGTACATTGCTTGATCCGCCCTCCCACACCTCTCGAGTGACCATAAGGTCCACCTGTCCCCTGGGATATGACCTTTTGGCCTTGTCCACTTGCCCCCTGGGGTATGCCAATTTGGCCACGTCTAAGCACATATGGTCCATACCCCACCTTAGCCCCCCATCTCTCCTCCCCTCCCAGCCGCCTTCTAATCACCCTGATCTCCTCCCTAAATGTTTTATAGAATTCGATCGGCAGGCCGTTTGGTCTGGGTGCTTTCCCTGATTTCAAGTTTAGCATCACTGTGCCAATCTCCTCATGGGTAAAAGGGGAGTCCATTGACTCCATCTAAAATGAAAGATATTTGCAACTGCCATTAAACTTAACCCCTATCCCTTGACAAGCAATTGTATGCCAAATAGCCTGTCCTTTCCTTGGCTAGAACACAAAAACTGCCATAACTGCATACAGCCTATATTTGCTAAATGCCAAGACCCCTTCCTACCTACTCGCTCATTCCCCTCAGTCCCAGCTCTCCTATCTCCTACTCCACCCCACTCTTTCTACCCCCTCCCTCCCGCCAATCCTCTACCCTCCCCCTCCTTCTTTCTTATCCTCACTTGCCCTTGCGTTTATTTCCATCTTAAATTCCCATACCTGTGCTATGTATTTATTTAGTCCCTAGTGATAGCTTGTTCCGAAGAAACAACTTCTTAACTAAACCAAGTGCTGCTAGGTGGCACCCTATCATGAAATGTCTTTTTGTAATCAATGTATGCACTTTAATCAGCTACTTTAGCTAATGAATACTCTTTGTAATTTTCTTAAGACGTTGTATATGTCCCAGGACCGCCTTGTGAATGAGCTTGCTCAATGGAGTTTTATCCTGCAATAAACTTGAACTTGAAGAGTTTTATATTCTAATTTCCAGAATGCATGTAAGGGAAGGGGGAACCAATGGACCCGAAAAGATCACTTCTGTTTGCCCAATTATGTTTTTAGCTACTATCCTACAAAAAATCTCCTGGCCCAGCTGATGTACTTGCTGAAATGCTGCCTCCACTAATACTAGCCGGCAGGGCTAGCTGAAGAACACTTTTACTGGCCTCATCTCTAGGATTGGGCCAGTTTGCTGATGCAGATTTCATATCCTATACAAAAAAATAATGCATTACTCTGATAGCACAAATGTGCCACAGCAGACACCTAAAGTAACAGTTACCATAAGACAGAGTTCAGTCGTAAAGGAGCTGTTAACTGCAGAACGTTGCTGACTTGCAGAATGGAGTTTAGTGTCTGTCACCATCGGTTAGTTAACAGAGTGATACTCAACTGAGTTACCAAATCACTGCACAGTAAGACAGACCTCCTATGAATCCTGGACAAGCTTTACAATGACACGGTCCTTGAATAAAAATAGTGTACCTTTGTCTTAAGGAATCAGCCCCTTGCAGTAGTTCCTCTTTCTCCGAGTTGTCAATAGTGAGCTTGCACGCCAGGTTCGCCTTTCTCCAAGCAGTTTGATTACTTTAACAAAAAAACAAAAAAAAAAGTATATAAGGTCCTCCTCTTAATAGTTTAAGTATTGCAGGGGTTACACCTTTTCTTTTTAAAACTAGTCAGCAGGGAAAGTAGAACCAGAATGTTGCTGCCCCACTGCGGACTACACAGCTGTCATGGGTTCAATAGGAACCCTTTTTTGGGTGGCACAGCAGCACCATACAGCTTTTTATTTTCCAGTTCAATGGATTACACTTCCATCCTTGAGCTAGAAAAAAATGGCCACATTAGGCAACCAGAGGCGACTTACACTAGTCTAAGGACAATTTGGAGTATGCCATGAACCGGCAAAGCAAGTGTTAAAACTGACCTCTGCATTACCACATTTTTAGCCAACAAAACTATTTAGTTTTACTGAGATAATACTTTGCACAGTATCTGTATCAAAGTAAAAAAAAACTCAAAATTCCCCGGATGACAGTCCCCAAGTCGCCTTGGCTCCGATTCCCAAGTGATCCCATTATTTCTTTGTCACTATGAGTTTGGTTTCTAATGTCTAGCTGTGCCTCGCAACTTAACTCCATCTAAAAATGCTGTGAGAACACGGTGAATTTGTTGGTGCTGAAACCAACTCATCGAACGAAAAACCTGCTGTGAACCTTTTGACTTTTGATCTATTATTCTTCATGAGAACGCTCCCCATTATGCCAAATTTTAAAATGGCTTGGGAAATTGATGCAATTGATTGGAATGCAACATAGAGAGTACTGGATGAGCAACTATGCACAACCAGTGTGTTCTGCCACAGAGGGGTTCTGATTCCCTCTGACCTCGAGAGAGAAGCTAGAGAGGTCCATGGGAATCAGAACCCAGAGGTGACAGAACACACAGGTTGTGCATAAAGTTGCTCATCCTGTATTTGTATAGTGTATAGTAGTACTATGTGAAATGAGTGCTTTGTGGGTTTTTTTTTTTCTCTTTTTCATAATGAAACTGACCTGAAAAGTCTCTAGAGGTTCTAGAATACTGTCACCACAGAATTAAATAGAGGAAAGCAACAATGTGCCAGGATTCCAAGTGGTTCTGCTGCAGTAGTGACATCACTACTGCAGCAGAACAACATAATGACATCACAACTGCAGCAGAACAAGCATATTCCAAGCATGGAATTTCATGCATAACAGCATTCCACTATACACTACAATGTGTTGTTATCCTAGTAAAATTACATACTTTGATCAGCCCATGACCTAATCACTTTTTTTTTTATTTTTTTTTATTTTTTTTAACAATTTTGTGCTTTCAAAAGCTGCTTTATAAAAGCAATAACACACTCCTAGGAGTACATTTATCACAGGATATATGAGATTCTCACACGGTTGAAGGCACTCTGTCTCACAATGTGCTCTAGGCATGCACATATCCTGTGATGAACGGCACACTATGTCATTAGCTATTGCTTACATGACTCCCCTTCCCACCAGTACCTTCTTAAATTAAATCTACTTGGGTTACAACTTTGTCTTCGGCTCTCATTCACAAATAAGAAAAGCACCCAGGCATTAAACCACAGCCGCCAGATGGCCCTTTCTTATAAAAACACTGCATGCTTCACATCTTGGACTGCGAAAAGGACACACAGTTCCCCCCTATGCAGTGAGCACTGGTTTACAGCTGACTTCGCAATTTACCTCAGCATCTGCTTTCGGTGATTCTCCACTTCTTTAAGTAGTGCGTGCTTATCCGATTCTTTGTCTTGTTCCTTAGCCATCTGTTCAAAGTCCTTAAAAATGTTGCAAAATAAAATAAAAAAAAAAACATATATATAAAAATGTCAAAGGCAGCCTTAAAACATAATAAAGTCCCACCAGAACTGTTGGCACCACTCCAATGTTTAATAGCTATCCTTAACAATTGGATAAAAACAACCTATTAACAGTTCATTTCTCATGGGCAGCAGCCATGACTCACCACTCTACAGAGCTCAGAAGGTCACCTAACCATCTTAAAAAAAGAGTCCTCCCCAGTTTGAAACTGGTACTGCTGATCAGATTATGTGTTCTACTCTCTTACAGTTGTTTTCCTTGTAGAAAAATTGTTCAGTACACTTTATTAGAAAATTAGAATGCACATCACCACAGCAAGCTGCTGTCCCTTGCAGCACCAGACAAATGGGAGTCAAATACCAGCTCAACAGTAGCTGCAGACATCCTAATCCCTGTTAAGCTCTCAGGGATGCAGTCACTTGCATCCTTCATGCTCAGTGAGCTGTTCAGGATCCGTGAGGTATACAATTTGTGTTCAGAGACATGCACTTTCATGATCCAGGACTCCCACCTCAATATAGTAACTCAGCACACTGTGAGACTGCCTCAACTTAGCACACTGGGAAACCAATCTATGCAAGCTCCACCACCCTCTCCACCCAGACCTTAACCACCCTTCTGGTGCCTAGTTACATGCTTCAGTAAATTTATATTTAATTCCAATGCAGCACGCCAATGCTCATCTTTTTGTCTCAACAATACTCTGCACTAGAATACCAGCACCCAAGACCCACGGTGACAGCAAGAGGAGGAGGATCAGCGTGTTGTGTTGGATGAAATAGTCATTTATTTAAAAACATAATTAAGTGTCAGACAGCTGTTTAAAGACCGAGTGGGGAGGCCGGTGGGGCATAGATAGCAGTCGAGTAGTTTACTTTATTTGACGGACGCCCGTCTGAGTGTGTGTGGGAGGGGAATCACCAGCAGACAGTCAAAACTGCACAGAGGCAATGTTGGAGACACTGGCCTTTAGAATAAAACTTTATGCAATTTAAAAGAACTCCATTTCACATCAAACATGAGAATGTAAAGTTAGTCAGAACATAGCAGAATGCACTGCCTTTAAACTATGTAAAGTTTCATTTTGATTTAGCATCATTAAAATTTTAAACTCATGCTTTAATAATCTGCGTTTACAGCACACATCTGTGTGTAGGCAGTACATTTCCTCCATGGGACAAATATGGGGCAAAAAAGAGGGTAATCTAAAGTGATGTGGGACAGCTGAGAGATGTAGGGGCAGCGTGCTACCACACAGTGGATGGAACCCCCGCTTTTTGTAACAGGGTGTTCCAGACCTTCAAAAGAAAAATTTTACCGACTGCCCTAAACTCCTGTTTGCACTTCTGGTACTGGGACAACATCATGGGTAGAAGACTACTGTAAAGCTGTGGACAGTGGGACTACATCCCTCTGTCTCAGGGGGAGGAAATGGACAAGGAGATGATAGAAGGCATCCTTAGGATGGCAGAAAAAGGGGAGATACTGTTGATGGGGGACCCGAATATGCCAGATGTAAACTGGAGCACCTTTGCTGCGGCCATATCCAAGAGCAGGGTCATTCTGGATGCCCTACAGGGGGCATGCCTCAGACAGTTAGTGTTGAAACCCACTCGGGAGGGAGCAATCTTAGACCTGGTACTCTCAAACGGAGACGGAGAGAGGATCTCAGATCTAGAAGTGGGTAGCCATCTGGGAACAAGTGACCACCAAACAGTGTGGTTCATGATAAACACAGTTGCAGAGTCAAACCATACAAAAGTGAAGGTACTGGACTTTAGGAGGGCTGACTTTGGCAAAATGGGAGAGCACCTCAGAAAAGCACTAGCAAACAGGCAAGAACGAGGGGTGAAGGAACAATGGGGAAACATCAAAACTGCCATCACAGAGGCAACAAGCCTCTGTGTGAGAAAAATAAATCAAAACGAAAGAAAAAACCACTATGGTTCTCAAAAGAGGTGGCAGGGAAGGTTAGGGAGAAAAAGACAGCATTCAGGAAGTATAAGAAAACACAGAAGGAGCAGGACAGAGAACTGTACCAGTTAAAGCAGAAAGAAGCGGGAAAGGCAGTCAGAATAGCAAAGGCCCAAACCAAGGAAAAGATAGCCAACTTGGTTAAGAAGGGGGACAAAACCTTTTACAGGTACATTAGGGCGTGAAGAAATACCAAGGGAGGGATAGTGAGGCTTAATAAAGGGGAGGGTGGGTAGGCAGAGAGGGACAGTGAAAACGCAGGAATACTGAATGAATACTTCTGCTCAGTATTCACAAAAGAAGAGGAAGGGGTGGTACCTCAATCAATCAATCACTTCATTTAACCAGGCATAAACACCATTGAGCAAGCTCATTTTCAAGGTGGTCCTGGGCATTAATACAATACAGTACACTTCATAAGATTACAATTACGGTGGACAACAGTGCAAAAAAAAAAAACATTGTGAAGGTGCTGGTCAATATGGGCCTACACATACTGGTCAACATAATTTACATGCAAAGGTACATAATGATAAACTTTACTGGAATGAGAAGAGACAACAATCCCATATAGTCTCCGCTAAGCAAGAGCTCATACCTAAATGATAAAAAATAAGGAGGTACAAAGAAACAGGGTAGAAATTGGGGTGAAAGAGTAGGCAGCCAAGAGGGAGGCCAGAATAGGCAAAATGTAGAGAATAGGCAGGGCCATCTCGGATTAAAGGAACTAGGCTCATAGGTTTCTGCTGTTAGGAATGCAGGGTGGATTAGATACTTAGGCGTAGGATTTGAGAGTGGTACCCGGGGCTTAGGGGTCACAGGCGACTGAAACAGTTGCATGAGTCCTTCAGATAATCCGTTAATAGAGCTTTGAATGTGAAAATTCTTGGAAGTGAGGATAATTTTAATGAGTCTTGCACAGTGTTCCAAAGTGATGGAATGAGAAGTTGATTGCTGCCGAGCCAAGGATAGTTTTCACTCTAGGAATCTGGAAGCAGATTATGGAGAAGCATCTCAGGCCATAGGAACCTTTAGCCCATTTGAAGAGGTTCGAGATGTATGCAGAGAGGTTATCAGATAATGCTCTAAAAAAACCAGAGGAGAGCATTCCTTTTTCTCCTAGTTGACAGTGAGGTCCATCCCGAAACCTGGTATAGACGACAGTGATGTGTACCACGGGGTAGATTTAGGATAAATCTTAAAGCCCGGTGGTAAAGGGTGTCCAGTTTCTTTAGTACCACTGATGGGCAATGACTGTAAAGGAAGTCAGCATAGTCCAGTATAGGTAGGAATGTAGTTTGTACTAGTCTCATTCTGGCTTCTAACGTAAGTAAGTGTTTAATGTGATAGAATAAACCCAATCGCTGTCTTAGTTTCTTCGAGGTTTCATTTAAGTGGTACAGAAAGTTGAGCTCATTATCCAGCCAGAACCTTAGTTATTTAAAAGATATCAACAACTTCAAGGGGTTCATCTAAGAGTGTTCGGATCTGTGTGATATGTGGACATCCGGAAGTAGACTTTGGTGAGAGAATCATTGCTTTAGTCTTTTTGGCATTGAGGAGGAGGAGGAGCTTATGAGTGATAAGGTTGTAATGGAGGGTGACAAAGTCTTTCTGTTAGTACTCATGGGCCAAATCCAAGGAAGAATTTGTGGTATAGAGTACAGTATCATCTGCGAATAAGTGCTCATTGGCTGTGCCCAGCTGTGAATCCAGATTATTGATGTATATTGCAAAGAGGATAGGGCCCAGGATGGAGCCTTGTGGGACTCCTCGTAACAAGGATTTCTGTGGGGACAGATCTCCTATGGCTTCGACTTGTTGTAACCTATTGGTTAGGTAGCTGGTGAACCATTTAATGGCAGAACTATCAAGTCCGATGTTACTCAGTGCAGTAAGCATGATGGCATGATCCACAGTATTAAAGGCCTTACTTAGATCAAGCAAGAGGGCAAATACAGTACATGCTTCTTAGAGTCCAAGGCCATTTGCCAGTCTGTAGTTACTTTGGCAAGAGCCAATGCTGTACTGTGTTTGGCTCTGAAGCCGGACTGAGCCAGGTTTAGCAACTTTTGTGAATCCAAATGTTCTCTAAGCTGGATGTTGACAATTTTTTCAACTAATTTAGAGAGGACAGATAGTATAGAAATAGGCCGTTAATTGTTCAGATCACTCAGATCCCCAGTCTTGAATAATGGTAGGATGTGGGCAGTTTTCCATGAGACAGGTAGCTCACCTTGAATCAGAGAGGTGTTAAATAAGTGTGTAATGGGGGCGGTTAGATAGGTATGGCCAAGTTTTAGGAAGTAAGGTTCAATATTATCTGCACCCGCACTCTTTTTTGTATCCAGAGAAAGGAGGCGGTCCTCCACTTGCTTGAACATAATTGTGAGGAAGCTAAAGGGGGTGGGATGCGGTTGGTTATGGTTGTGGTTATCAGTGAAGCCAACAGTGTAGTCTCTTGCCGGGCTAAGTTTGCTGATAGGTGAGGTGTCAAAGGCAAGCCCTGCAGTGGCACAGTGATCATTAAACATCTCTAGTATATCAGCTTTGTCCGTATAGGTGGTACCATCAGACACAATTTTGTTTGGAAGGGGTGTTGCAGTGGACTGACCTTCGACTTCTTTGAGGATGTTCCAAAATTTGTCAGAGTTGTTTTTATTGTCTTCTAGTTCTTTTTGGAAGTACCTAGCTTTTTCTGACCTAATTAACTTGGTACAAGCTTTCCTAGTGGTACGGAATGCTAACCAATCGGCTCCAGGTGGGATTTCCTTGCTTTTTTCCACCAGTAGTCCGTATCCCTAAGTGCATTCTTCAGGATGGGAGAGAACCAGCCAGGAGTTTTATTTTTTGATTTGATCAGTCTTAGTGGGGCGTGTTTGTCTATTAGCCCCAGTAAGAGGCTGTGAAAGATGTTAAATGCCTCGTTAAAGGTAGGGGCTAGATAGAAATCCTGCCAACGAATGTTGCTTAGATCTTTCAGGAAACTGTACTGGCAGAACTTTTTCAGGCATCTTTTCAGTTTGAATTTGGAGGCCGTTTTTATTTGGTACCTAATCCAATCAATAGAAGCACTCTGGATAGGGGGGGTCAATAACGGTCCTTTCTCAGAAGAAAGGGTTCTGAAAGAACTCTTAAAACTGAAGGTGGACAAAGCAATGGGGCCTGACGGGATTCACCCCAGAATTCTAAAAGAACTAAGGGGAGAACTGTGACACCACTGACTACCCTTTCTAACAAATCATGGGAAGATGGTGTGGTACCTAAGGACTGGAGGAGGGCGGATGTGATTCCCCTTCACAAAAGTGGGAGCAAAGCAGAGGCAGGAAACTACAGACCTGTTAGCTTGACCTCAGTGGTAGGGAAAATGATGGAATTACTTCTGAAAGAAAGAATTGTTGCGTACCTAGAGGCCAGTGGGGCACAGGACCCAAGGCAGCATGGATTTGCAGTGGAAGGTCATGTCAGACGAATCTAATAGATTTCTTTGACTGGGTGACCAAAGTAGTAGACCAGAGAGGGACTGTGGACATGGCCTACCTAAACTTTAGCAAGGCATTTGACACAGTCCCACACAAAAGATCAATAAACAAATTAGCCAGCCTGGGAGTGGGTCCCAGGGTGATAGCCTGGGAAAAAGACTGGTTGGACAACAGGACACAGAGGGTAATAGTAAACAGAGTCCACTCCAAAGAAAGGGGGATTACTAGTGGGGTACCGCAGGGTTCAGTACTGGGTCCAGTCCCTTTTAATGTCTTTATAAGTGACATTGCAGAGGGACTGGAAGGAAAAGTATGCCTCTTTGCAGACGACAGATCTACAACAGGGTTGACACACAAGGGAGGTGAAAAGGATGAGATGGGACTTGGCAAGGTTGGAGGAATGGTCAAAATTATGGCAGCTTAGACTCAATGCAAAAAAGTACAAAGTAATGCACCTGGGAAACAAAAACCCAGGGGAAGAGTACACAATTTGGGGGCATTTGTGAGAGGGAGCTCCTGCCACTCTTGAGGACCAACCTTTTCTTAAATCTGCTGCAACAGTTCTATTTCTTAGTCTATTCTATCCTTTCCAATTTCTAGTCCATAAGGTTGGCCACCTCTGGGCACCCCCTCCCCTTTCTTGACTATGCTATAGTGTTCTCTTCAATGTTCCTTTTCCCTCTCAGGTCCTCATGCAGGGAGGTTATTGTTGTGACCTCCGAGCTGATATAAAACAGGCTGTGTTCCTCATTGATGTATTTAGTATGTAATGGCACTAAGTCATAAAATACTTTCATGTATATACCTTATGTGTATACTACCTGTAAATGCTGAAAATACCACAGCACTAGGTGTTTTTGATAAAGGTAAAAAGTACTAGGTGACTGTATATTATATAAATTAAGTTAGTTGTGCTACTTAAAATGCATGTAAATTGCTGTAAGTTGAACACGTCTGAAATGTCACAGTGATTTATATATATCCCATGGTGCCTTGCACTACAGAAGTATGTATGACGTATTTCTTTGAAACTTGATTTGTTGTCAATGCCCTTTGGCGTAACCCTTTTTTCAGTGATTCTGCATTGAGGTTCTTTGTCTATAGCTTGTTTTGTTTTTTTTCTTTTTGAGCCCCCACTACCCAAGCAAAAAAGGCCCACATAGGGATGAAGGGTTTTCACTGAAAAGTTTAGATCAGAGATCAGTCAGGAGGTGCTGGCTAAGTACAGAGAAAGGACATGCATAGTCTGTTGCTGCAAACTGATGTTCTGAAGAAGGGATATGCCATTGCTTAAGGTTATCTTCTGTGCTTTGAATAAACATCACACAGAGATTGTGTGCTGAACTTAAAGTCTGTTGTCAGATCCATCTGTTATCCCACAACCTTGAGGAAAGGTGGGAGAGGGAGGACATGATAGAAACTTTTAAGTACCTCAAGGGAATCAACAAAGTCCAAGAGGGTAGCATCTTTCAGAAAAAGAGATGTGCAAGAACAAGGGGGCACAACTTGAAGATAGAGAGGGGACAGCTCAGGGGCAATGTGAGGAAGTATTTTTTCACAGAGAGAGTGGTGGATGCATGAACAGCCTTCCTGAGGTCGTAGGGTCAAAAACAGTGGGGGAATTCAAAAATGCATGGGACAGACATAAGGCAATTCTGGTGAGGGGTAGGAAGAAGTAGGCTGTTGGTTAACTAGGATCTGCAGCTCATCCAATAGGTAGGGAAATGGGCAGACTAGGTGGGCCAAGCGGTCCTTATCTGCCGTCAAAGTCTATGTTTCTCTGCCACCAGTTAATACTTCCACACACAGGCAGAACTGAACAGGATGGAATTCGGACGTTATACATTTTACTGTATATATATATGCCTTCCATACAGTTACAATACAATTTTATTTTAAATAGCATCTTTTATACAAATGACTCTCCCAGCACTTTACAAATTGAGTTGAATACCAGTACAGCAGGGAGTGTTTGCAGACAGACATGGCAGCCATTATACAGTCATCATCATTCACACACACACACACACACACAGCTGTACAAAACTAAAAAAACCTGTCTTACTTAGACAGTTGGCCAGGACATCAGAGATATTTGCAGTCTTCTTGTATTATGAAACCAGATTAGCTGTTGCTAAAGGGATTTTACTCCCGTAACAAGACTAGGGTTCTTTCACCTTTATAGAAGGTGAACCAGCAACACTTGAAATCACATTTGAAAATGTTCCAATAGTGCCCATAGAAAGTAATGGAGAAGGGTTTCCCCCCTTTGGTAACCAGGTAAGACCCACTATGCACAAGTGCCTGTTTTCTGGGGTGACCCAGGAACACTGGGAAGGTTAAGTGACTTGCTCAGAGTCACACAGTATACAAATGGAGGTTGTGGGTCTCAAACCCAGGTCTGCTGGCTGTACCCAGTACCAAGCTCTCTCACAGATCATCACTCCAACCACTAGGCTATACTACCAGCCCAAGTGCAAGGATCTATCAAATCACGCATTTGGAAATCTACCACCTACGAACCTTCCCGTTCCCAAAGTCTGATGCCACTAGACAAACTGCTATTAGTTAGCAGACAGTAGTCTGCCAAAGTGACTTACAAAATATTCTCCAACAGTTGACTCTGCAAGGATGCCTGCAAGTATACACAAACGCCATCCCGCGTACCCAGGTCTGTCCCAGGCATTCCACGTACAACAGCAGTTCTTTGTCTGTATCACTTAATTTGCCTCCAGCCGCCTCAGACTTCCCATTGTCCTGCTTAGTCTGAATACTGTTAGCTCTCCATCGTCCATTGTAGCTGTGATGCAGTTTCAGTCCCCTCTCTCCCCCACAGAGCCACAGACATGAGAGTGCGTTTACTAACCCTCCCCCTTGTGCTCCACAAGTTGCACATCTAGGTGGTATCTTGTTACTCATCCCCTTCAGTGCAGCGCTCCGTTATGCTCAGCTGACCATCCAGTCCATCTTGTTTATGCTGCCTGCACGCTTGAACCCATAATGGCATTTGCTCCTACCCCCTCTGCCAGCAGGTTGCTCCTCGGTTCAACTATCATCTCAGTCAAGTAAATTTTCCTTACATCGCTCCTGAACCTTCTGCCACTTTCCATTCGTGCCCCCGTTATGGACTCCCAGTTCCTACTGAATAGATCCTCAATGCTGACCTTGTCTAGTCCTCAAAGGAACCTGAAGTTCTCGATCATGTCACCTCTCTCCCTTCTGGCCTCGAATGAGAACACGTTCAGTGCCTCTAGCCATTCCTCATAGGATCTGCACTGTTGGCCCAGAATCATTTTGGTGACCCTTCGCTGTACCAATTCCAGTCTGTTCCAGTCCTTTCTCAGGTGGAGACTCCACAACTGGACACAGTATTCCAGATGGGGCCTCATCAGCAATCTATATGCCAGCAACATCACCTCCTCTCTCCTAATATCAAAACCGCTCCCAATGCAACCCAACATTCTCGTTGTCTTGCTGTACGTAATATTACTCTGACTAGTTTGTTTGAAGGAGTCACTTATGACGACTCCCAGGTCCCTTTCTTCGAAGTAGTGGCTAACTGAAACCACCCCACCCACCCACCCAATCCAGTATTGTGTCCTAGGGTTCCTCTTCCCTATGTGCATCACCCTGCACTTTTTGCCACTGAATCTTTACCGCCAAACCTCAGTCCACACCTCTTTTTTTCAATCTTTTTTTCTAAGTGCACAAAAAGTGCATTACATATGGTTAAAAACATACAGCATTAACACATGTTTATCTCACTCAAAATATTTTTATTTATTTATTACAATCTCGGAAGTACCTCTGAGTCAGTGACTCATTTACAAAGGTTCCACGTCAGATAACAGAGTACTGAAACTAACGACACAATTAACATGAAAACACACAAGAAATATATACAGTAAAGCAGGAGTACACAGTGGACAAGTAGGTGACTGTGCAAGGTCAGCAGCCATAATTTAACACTGATGCAAAATGGAACAACAGGCAGTCAGAATTGTTTTAGCAAAGCAGTTCTTTTGTCAAGGTACCTAGCAAAAGGCGAGACCAGGTGCCATGTGAGGAGGGTACAGGCTGTTGGCAGCCAGCAGAGTATAGGTGGAAAATAGAGGGAAGAAGGCAGTAAGGGCAAGTGGGGAGAGTGAGGGGGTTGGGAGGTGCTAAACATGGAGGGGGAGGTAGGAAATGGAGGAAAAGGAAGGAGAGGGGGTAGAAAGCAGATTGACGGAGTAAAGGGAGAGTAGAGTGGGGAAAGGTGGAAGGGGAGAGAGAGAGAGAGAGAAGGGGTAGAGGGACAGGAAGAGGGGGAGGTGGGCAATTTCACAGTTAATGGAAACGGTGGGGTGAGCAAGGAGAGGGGTGTAGAGTAGGATGTAGGAAGCAGGCAGAAGAGGGTTATATAAGGTGAAGGTAAAGTTGGAGTAGGAGGGGGTTATGAGGGGCAGGGTTGGATGTATGAGGGGGTCGACAAGGGAAGGGAAGGGTTGGAGAGAGCAAAAGGGGGGGGGAGGGGAAGGGAGTACTACATTGCGCAGTCACATACACTGTCCAGGGCAACAGACACTCTGACTTGGGATTTAAATGGGCCCAGTTTGGTTGTATTTTGCAAATCTACACTGAGGGAGTTTAGCCAGAAGGGGGCACGATATTTGAAGGAACATTGCCCTTGAGAGTTTCTCCGGAATGGGACTTTCAAGGTGACGTCGTTAAGTCCCCTAGGGTATCTACCCGAGTCAGGTGTTTGAGGAGGTTCTGAGGGTGCAAGGCCAAGAATGGCTTTTTTAGTAAGTAGGCATGTCTGATAACAGATGCAACCGTCTAGGTTGAGCCAACCGCTTTGGGTATAGAGCTCACAAGTGTGAGTTAGGCAATGCACCCCCAATACAAGCCTGCAAGCTTTATTTAGGGTAGTTTTAATTCTTTTGAGACCTGTGGGAGTTGCTGCATCATAGATCGCAAGGCTGTAGTTGATGATATTCAGTACAGAGCTGGTCACAACCAATTTTGGGGCGTCAGGTGTGAAGCAACGCTTATTTCTGTAGATTAGGCCTAGTTTAGCATTAGTGTTTGCGGCGACCAGCTCAATATGTCACGTGTATGACAATGTTGAATCTAATGTTACCCCAAGGTATTTGAAATGGGTAACAGGTTCAAGGGGTGAGTTCTGATTATTAACAATTTGAAGTTGGCAGTTCCTATGCCTGCTGTGGGTTGATGCAAAGACCACTGTCTTAGTTTTTTTTATAGTTTAGGAGTAGTTTAAATTCATGGACCCAATTATATTGAGCTATGCCCTAATACATAAAACAGGAAAAACAGAAAACTCAACATAAACCATCAAGCAAACACTGGAACTTCAAAATAATAGAACGGGTAATCAGGAATGACACGAGCATAGCTATAAAATACAGGTTTGCTTGGGTATGAAAATTCATTATGTTACTTACACATATGGGTATGGATAAGGCAGGGGGTAAAACTGATAGGTCAAACTCCAGCCAGATGCAAAGATACCAGATTGTTAAGCAGGTTGTCTAGATTCGTGACAATATTTGGAGTTTAAGTAAGGTTTCCACACTGCCTGGAATGAGTGCAGAGTACCAGAACTTGTGTGTGATAATCGCTCTACTGTTGCCAACTGACTCACAGTGTTAAGCCACTCGTGTGCAGTGGGGACCACTACAGATATCCAGTTGCATAGTATGAGCCTTTAGGCAGAGACACTAACAGCCACAAACCACTGCAGAACAGGTGAGTGCTTGGGGAAGAACACGGAGGGGAAGCCTAGGAGTAACAGTGGGGTATCCACAGGGACACAGGAGGACACCACTGAGGTGCAAATTTACTTGATATCATCCCAGTAGTTCTTTAAGCTTGGGCATTCCCATATTATGTTCATCAACTGTACTCCAGGTTGCTGACATCTCCAGCACCTGTCTTCTGACAGCAGAACTATCCTATTAAAACAGCTGGCATCCTATACCACCTGAGGAGGACTTTTGTTCTGGATTAGGTGGCTGCAGCCATCCCCACAAGCCCTGTGTGTTCAGAAAAGAGTTAAATCAGTCCTCTTCAGAGATCTGCATATTCAGTTCTACCTCCCAAGCATGTCTAGATGACACGGACTGAGCCGACAGAGCATCTCTGAGGCACTGATATTGTAAAACTATCAAGTGCCATGTAAACTTTATTCAGCGGATCGCCGAAGTCAGCCGTTTGCACGCAAATTAATTTTAGCAGGTGGCTTAGCAAGTAGTTATATTAGTTCTATTACCATGCCTGATGTGAGCAACTGCAAGTAGTTAGCGGCTGATCAGAATGGCTATTTCAGGCACTGCCAGCGAGAGCATTTAGAAATGCTCCCTGCTATGAACTACCATGCCTCACATCTCACCTGCTTCTCCCGAAAATGTCCATTTTCAAGTGGCTCAGCCGAAGTCAAGGCAAGCGAAAGCATGACTTTGCTTTTTTAAATGAAATAAGCCCTACAGATTTATCAGAGCATGCTGGTGTTAACATTGTTGTAGCAGAGAAATGATAGTTACTCACCTGTAACCATAGTTCCAGGGGCAGTATATGGTGTACATCCACACTTCTGGCAGAATCCTTTCCCCTTTAAGAATGGCTGGAAAGTCTTCAAGCTGGCTTCTCCCACCCACCCAGGTAGTACCTCCCTGGCACCGCCCCATGATGTCAGATCTTACACACTGGAAGCAAAATCAGGTGTGCTACTTGCCAAAGGAGGTCGGGTGGGTTGTGTGGATGTACATCATATACCACTCCTAGAATATACAGTTATGTAAAATCTTACATACTAACAGTAGATCTTCGAGGAATGTCTCTTGCAGTAGGTGATTACTTCTGGGAGTTTCCAGCAGAGGGCGCAGTGACATGACAGCTCTTCTAGCAGTTTTATACCAGGGACCACCCACACATTACATCATCTTCCTGCTTCCTATATAAGTGTGGGCGGTCCCTGGTATCCTCAGTTCCCCCGCCGGATTCAGCTCGCAAAGCGAGGACCGAGGGGAAGCCAAGGTACCAGAGAGTCCCAACCCAAAGTCACTGAATCAGAAGTTGCTCTCTTTGAGAAGGAGGGGGACGGAGGGTGGGATCATACCT
This sequence comes from Neoceratodus forsteri, assembly GCA_016271365.2. Classification (NCBI taxonomy): domain Eukaryota; kingdom Metazoa; phylum Chordata; order Ceratodontiformes; family Ceratodontidae; genus Neoceratodus; species Neoceratodus forsteri. Next base: position 872,015,329 of record CM028130.1, read on the forward strand.
ACTGCAAGAGACATTCCTCAAAGATCTACTGTTATGGTAAGATTTTACGTAACTGTACTATCTTCCATGGAATGGTCTCTTGCAGTAGGTCATTACTTCTGGGAGAATCCCACGCAGTTATGCCCATGTGGGAGGACAATTATGACAGGATACCTTGTAGGACTGCACGGCCGAAGGCTGCCCTACGTTGTGAGGCAATATCCAGATTGTAATGCCATGTAAAAGTATGGATTGTGGACCAGGTAACTGCATTGCAGATATCCAAAATGGATGCTCCTTTAAAGCAAGTCTCAGTAGTGGCCATAGTTCTAGTGGAATGGGCTTGGACAGATCCAGGTACATTTTTGTTGTAATTTTTGTAGCAAAAGGTAATACAATTCGCCAACCAGGAAGAAAGGGTTCATTTAGCAACAGGAAGCCCTTCTCTGCCAGAGGCAAAGGTGACGAATAGTTGAGACGTTTTCCTAATCAACTGGGTACGATTAGTGTAATAGCACAGTATGTGATGGACATCTAAGGTATGTAAGAGATGTTCACCTTGATTGGCGTATTTAGGGTAGTAGACCAGAAGCTACAAGGACTGATTTAGAGTATGTTCGGAGACTATTTTAGGAAGGAAGGATGGGCTAGTATGAAAGACCACCCTGTCCTTATGGAATATCAAGAAGGGCTGCCTGTACATGAGGGCATGAAGCTCAGAAATACAGTGAGCTGAAGTTATAGCCACTAGAAATAACGTTTCCCACGAAAGGAAATGGAGGTCACAAATGGCCGCTGGCTCAAAAAGCTCGAGGGTCAATTATTCTATCATAAAATTGAGATCCCACGGAGGAGTGGGTCTTCTGATAGGAGGCTTAATATGCATCATTCCTCTCAAAAACATCTTGGCCAAATGATGTTGGTACAGTAGTTTGCCATCTAAAGGTTCATGAAATGCTGAGACGGCAGCTAGGTGGACTTTGATGGAGGAGTAACCTAAACCTGACTCTGATAATGAGGCCAGGTAGTTTAAAACGGTCGTCAGTGGACAAGAGTAATGGTCCAGTGAGCGAGAGGCAGACCATATGAAGAAGCGTTTCCATTTAGAATTATATGTTTCTCTGGTTGCTGGTTTACGAAAAGCCAGAAGAATGTTGGCAACAAGAGAGGACATTTGAAGTCTATTTATGAACGCGTCCTGTCTTCAGGAACCAAGCGTGAAGATGAAGGGTCTTAAGGCTAGGGTGCAGGAGGGATCTGTGACACTGAGTCAGGAGGTCTGGTCTGACTGGCAACGGAACAGGTTCCCTTACTGACAGTTGTTTGAGTAGGAGGTACCACGGTTGACTAGGCCACATTGGCGCTATGAGAATCATGGTGGCCGGTTCCATTTGTAGTTTCAATAGAATCCGTTGCAAGAGAGGGACGCGAGGGGGGGAGGCACATAAGTAGAGTTCTGTCCAAGGTTGGGACAGGGCATCTATAGAGCGTCGCTTTTTGCTCAGAATAATGGAGCAGTAACTGGGGAGCCGGTGACTGACTGGGGAGGCAAAGAGATCCAGCTGTGGAGTTCCCCACAGGTCAAAGATTTCTTGGAGTACTTCTTTGTGAAGTGTCCATTCGTGAGAGGATGACATCGGTCTGCTAACTGACTGCACCGTCCCGGTAGATGGACGGCCGTTAGTGTTAGCTGTTGTCTGATGACTTCTTGCCAGACTGCAAGGGTCTCCATGCAGAGGGTGCGTGATTTCGTGCCCTCTTGCTTGCTGAGGTAAAACACCACTGCAGTGTTGTCTGACTGAATCAGCAATGGCCCTGGCTTGAGGTAGGGTTGGAATGCCTGAAGGGCTAGACGGACTGCTTTCATCTCGAGATTGATATGAGGGTGATGGGAAGAGGCGGTCCACTGGCCTTGTGTCTGATAAGGACTTAACTGTGCACCCCATCCGTCCAGAGAAGCATCCGTGGTTAACGTTTGCATGGGAGGGAGGCACCGGAAAGGCATTCCTTGGCAGAAATTGGTTTTAGTTGTCCACCAGGTCAGGGTTGACTTCAGAGAGGAAGTGACCCTGATTGTGTCTTCGAACGGTCCCAGTTCTTTGAGACCACTGATTCTGGAGGGTCCACTGAACAGGTCTCATGTGAAGGCGGGCAAATGCCACCATTGAGTTAGCAGCGGACATGTGACCCAGAAGGCTCAGCATTTGTCTGTCCGTGACTATTTTCTGAGTCTGTATTCGCAAAGCCAGAGATATAAGAGTGTCCTGGCGAGCAGGTGGAAGGTAAGCTCTGGCTGTGACTGTATCTAGAACAGCTCCGATGTATTACAGAGATTGTGTCGGGTTTGGACTGGACTTCGGCCAATATAGTCGGCCTTTGGACTGTTATCCCTAGATCATTGAACATGTTCAGGGTAGCGGCTAGGGAGGCAGGCAGAGTTTCTCTGGAGTCTACTTTGATTAGCCAATCATCTAGGTATGGGAAGACGAAGTGCCCTATTTTCCATGAGGCTGCTGCTGCCGCCACCACTAAGCATTTGGTAAACACTCTTGTGGTTGATGAGAGGCCAAAAGGGAGTGCTCAAAACTGATAGTTTTGACCCAGAAAATGGAAGCGCAGAAATTTGTGATGGGCGGGATGAATGGGGATATGTAAACAAGCATCCTTCATATCCAGGGCACAAAGCCAGTCCCCTTATTTTAGGATAGGCATGATGGCAGTTAAGAGTTATTATGCAGAAATATTTGAACTGAATGCATCAATTCAGGTGTCTCAGGTCTAGTACTTGTCTGAGATCTCAGGTTCGTATGGGTACCAGAAAGAAGTGGGAGTAAAATTCCATTTTATGTTCTGGAAGGGGCACTGGTAAAATGGCCTGTTTGGCCAGAAGGGCCTTCAATTCTTCTTGAAGGATAGGTACATGATCTGGAGGATAATGAATCATCCGGGGGGAGGGGTAAACTCTAGAGTGTTCCCTTTTGAATGATCTAAAGTACCCATTTGGCTGAAGTGATCATTTTCCAGGCCTCCAGATGGAGAGCAAAATTACCCCCTACAACCTCCGAGGTCTGGTTGAGGAGGCGAGGGGAAAGCCCTGATAGGTCACTGGGTACTGGGTTGCCCAGCCCCTCCCGAGGGATGGGCACAAGAGTCACAGGTGGCAGAGGCATTGCCTCTTGTGGACTGGGCACGACCTCGAAAGCCACCTCTGTTAGAGGCCTTATATTTTCCGCCTCTTTTGGAATAGGAGGAATATTGAGTACAATGGCTCGGCTGTGGAGTATGGTACATGCCGTGTACCATACGAAGGGTTCTGCCTGATGCCTGCAGGTCGTCCAATAATGTTTGAGTACCTGGCCTGAACAGTTTGGACCCACTGAAGGGTGAATTTGCTACTTTATGTTGTATATCAGGAAACGCCAAGCATACCGACGCAGAGACACCAGTAGCTGAGAGTCGGGCTGAGGTATCTATGGCATCATACCCCAAACTGAGTAGGTAACGGGAGATAGAGTTGCTAGTTGACACTGTTGCCATTAACTTGACTTTTTCCTGGGAAGGAGGAGGTTTATTGATGATTTCAATGGCCGAAGCCCCATTGGTATTTAACCATATGTAGTAGTAGTAAAAAAAATTTATTCATACAAAAAATGAATAAGGCTATCTCCACTGAGCCGAAGCTCCTTTACAGTGAGATCCAGGTGTCATTTCCAGTTACTCTTATAAATTAACAATATATAACGAAAGCAAACACATATACACTATAATTATATATCAATAAATATAACACAGTTCCAAATCATAAAACAAACTAGGACAAGAAGAACATGCAAAAACAATGATTAATTCACAGTATACATTTAATACAAGTTACAATCTACCATCCTAAGATTCAAACTATTTCCCATCATAACTAATATTTTTGATAAGCCATTGTTTAATTTGGAGAAACTGGAAATTTCCCTCAAGGGATCTAAGCTTCCCATGCAATTTATTCCATATAGAAGGTCCGATATTAAAAAAATGCTTATCCCCCAAGCCGTTCTACGACTTGGGACTCCACAGTCCAAGTAATTAGCAGAGCGCAGACCCTCAATAGTTCTTTTTATTTTAAAGAACTCAGCCATATATTTAGGGACTTTTCCTGAGATACATTTTAACATTAACATAATTGTACTAAGAGCCCGCCTTTGAGACAAAGTATGCCAGTCTAATTAGTTATACATATCTACTCTATGTTCCTCTTTGCAGCTCCCTATAAATCTAATTAATTTATTATACATAACATTAGCTTATATAGTTGCTCTTTAGACACACCCATATATATCAAATTACCATACTCCAATATGGGTAGTACAAAAACAGTTACAACTAATTTTCTAATTTCCAAAGACATACTATTTCTTACTCTATATAATGACCCCAAGCACTTACCAACTTTAGTCAAAATACTATCTATATGACTGTCCCATTTAAATTTTGTATCTAAATACACCCCAGATATTTATAACTAACAACTTGTTGCAAGATTCTTCCTGAAAATGTTTTAATTTGTAACCCTCATATTCAGTTTTAGACCCGTAACCCTATGAAACACCATTACCTGAGATTTTTTCATTCAAAACCAATTTAGATCTAAGCAAAAATTCTGTAACTGATCAAAAGCCTGTTGTAATACTATTTGAATAGTTCTCACTGATAAATCAGCAATATACACAACTGTATCATCAGCATAAAGACTGTATTGTAGCTTTGGTTGTTCAAACCCCAAATCATTCATATATAAATTATATAGTATAGGACCCAAAATGGATCCTTGTGGGACTCCTGACACAATCAATTTCAAATCAGATGACCACTCTTTAATAGTCACTTGCTGCAATCTTGAGTCAAGATAATTTCGAAACCAATTTATAACCGACTCAGACATACCACAGGTTTTTAGTCTGGACAGGAGGATGCCATGGTCCAGCGTGTCAAAGGCCTTAGAAAGGTCAACAAAAATTGCTCCCACTGGCATCCCCCTGTCCATGCTCTCCATTATATCTCCTGTGACCTTTATAAGGGCAGTGTTTGTTCCATGTTCGGTCTAAGCCGGATTGATAACTGTTAAGATTTCATTATCTTTCAGATATACCTGTAATTGTTTTACAACTATTTCTCCAAAATTTTAGAAATTGTTGGTAAAAGAGAAATGGTCTATAATTTTCTAATAATTACCTAGATCCTGTCTTTATAAATTGGCACAATCTTGGCAGTCTTCCAAGTTTGAGGTAACTCCAGAGAGAAGAGACAAATTAAATAAGTTTGCTAAGGGTAAATCAATAATAGGGCTACATACTTTAATAAGATATTAGGATACCATCCATACCTTCTGCTTTATTAGTATTAATTTGAAATAATAAATCCCTAACATCTCCTCTAGTAATAGAAGTAAACTTAAACTCAGCTTGTATACCAGATTGTACATAAACTCTATCTGTATCATTTACCTGGGAATTTCTCTGTAGAACCTGATTTACATCTCCTCCACCCAACTGTAATTCATTAATGCCCATATTTGTAAAAAGGTATTAAACTCATTAACCACATTGTTTCCCAAATCCATCTTATTACCATTAATTAGGAAATGATTAGGATATCCCAAGCTAAGTCCCTTTGCATCTTATTTATTGTGTTCCAAAATACTCTTGAGTTTTCCATCATTTCTTTAGACAATTTTTGTTACAATAGGCCAATCTAGCCTTTCTAATTTCCTTTGTATATAAATTTCTTAATTGCCTATATTTATGCCAGTCCTGGTCTCTCTCTGCTAATTTAGCTTGTTTCCATGCCTTATCTCTAGCTCTTTTAATTTTAAACAAACCTGAATCATACCATGGCGCTTGCTTTGATTTTATCAACCTAGTTTTTATAGGAGCATGTTTATTGCAAATTTGTATTAAATCCTTTTGAAACATATCCCACGCATCCCCCACACTGGGAATTAGTTCTAGTCTCTCCCAGTTATAATTTTCTAATTCCTGCATAAATTGAACATAATCAAACTGTTTAAAGACTCTAATTTGTACAACATTCTTGGATGTCTTTCTAGATTTCTGATTTCTAATACAGAAAATTATCTGATGATCTGACATTGAGTCTGGTAACACCCCACTCTTTATAAACTTTTTTGGATTTGTGGTAAAAATAAGATCTAACATAGTTGAATTACTGGGATTTACTGCATTTAACCTAGTAACATCTTTTATCAGTTGCACCAAATTCAATGTAGTAGCCATATCAATTAGACTATGATGGGCATCTATATTTCCTCAATCAACATTTAATCCCAATTATCAAAATTTCATGTGAATTTTGATAATTCTTCAGTACATCCTGTATTTCAGAGAAGACCATTAAGCTGCTTTTAGGTGGACGGTAAATGCCAATCAATAACATGGGTTTAGAATAAGGTAGCTTTTAATTCTAATGATAACAATTCTGAATCAGTCCAATTATACAAATCTTGCAATTCCCTAACATCAATCCAATTTTAACATAAACTAATACTCCCCTCCTCTTTTGGATCTGTCTTTTCTATATATATATATATATATATATATATAGAAATTTTCCAGGGCTATATCATTATCTTGAATTTTTGTATGCAGCCATGATTCAGTAATTATTAAAATATCAGGCTTATAATAAACCACCCACTCTCTTAGATACTCAGTTTTCTTAAGCAAACTACAAATATTGATATGCACAATTTTCAATCCTTTTTCATTCAACATTTCAAATGTATAATCATGATTCAAATCAGCAACAGGCCCAGGATTTAACTGAACATCCCCACTTAACATTAACCCTATAATTACAAACCATTTACCCATTCTAGACATTTTAAAATATAAACATTTCCCCTTCACTAAATAATTTCTAGATTTGGCACTTTCTAAAACAGCATTATGTCCCCAGCCACACAGAAGTTCACTACCCATATACACCCATTTGATCAAAGTTGTCTCACTATGGATATTCAATAAAGAGGCATGAATGTCCCCTTGCCACCCAATTAGAACATTTCCCTCTCCCATCATAGTTCCTTTATACTCTATTGTCAAGTATGGACATTCTATAAAGGATTTTCTATTCTGAGCAGAATTTTCACTTACTAAAAACTGGCACCCTACCAGAACAATTCCCCACCATAACATCAACATTGTGAAAATTTAAACCGCCCTGTTAATCAGACTTTAATTATAATAAAATAATGAGCAACTACCTCATTATATCAGGGAAAATCCTATAAAGTAGAGGAAATCTCAGGTAATCCACTTAGTAAATACTATATAAAACTTGCGCATGTAAGCAACCCACCCAGAATATATTAAATAAATTAAATAAAGAATAAAAAAAAAAAACAAATAATAAAACTCAGTATAAAATTAACATTAAATGAAACAAATAACCTACCCAGACTCACATAAAAATATTCAACCTCCAGTTAGATTAACCCTAAGTTTCTAAGTAAATCTCAACAGAAATACTACTCAAATTTGCTCCTATTGTTACTAATAAAATTTCTAATACCGAGTGGCGCTCGCGCTGCAGGCAGCGTGGTTCTTTTATATTGTACTGCCCCTCCTCCTTGATGAAGTGTGCTCTGTTACACCTGGCCCCTCTCACTAGCGCACAGGAATGCAGGGTCAAAGGGGAGCAAAGGCACAGAAGAAATGAGGTTATACAAAGTGCTCACAGTTTTAACAGATATCAGGCACACAGTTCGAATCCCCCAACAGGCAGCAGCACGCTCCTTTAGGTCTCAGTCTCACAGTCCAGCAAAACGAAACAGCAGAAGAAATAACCAGTCTCTCAGATGAGAGATGCAAATGGCATACCTGTTCTGGGTTTAGGCAGCGCAGTTCTTTTATATTGTATTGCCCCTCCTCCTTGATGAAGTGTGCTCTGTTACACCTGTCCTCTCTCACTAGGGCACAGGAATGCAGGGTCAAAGGGGAGCAAAGGCACAGAAGAAATGAGGTTATACAAAGTGCTCACAGTTTTAACAGATATCAGGCACACAGTTCGAATCCCCCAACAGGCAGCAGCACGCTCCTTTAGGTCTCAGTCTCACAGTCCAGCAAAACAAAACAGCAGAAGAAATAACCAGTCTCTCAGATGATAGATGCAAATGGCATACCTGTTCTGGGTTTAGGCAGCATGTCCCATGTAGTTTAAAATTCGAATATTCATGGTGCCTGAGGCAAAAATCTTTTTCCTCAGGTAGTCGATTCTTTACCAGGTGGTAAGGTACTCATGTGTTTGGGTCTTTTAGTACGATCATGAGCGGCAGTAATGACCACTGAATCCACTTCTGGGATGGTGGACAGAAAGGGATAATTCAGGAAAACCTGATATTAGCGGTCTGCTTTTCGGGGAACAGCTGTAATAGTTGAGGGCTGATGCCAGGCAGCTAGCATGGCAATCCAGTAGGTCGGAATCATTGGGGGCACCACTAAGGCCGGCTCCTCTGGCAGCTCAAGATATTCTGCAATATCCTTGCGTTGTTTGTCATGTTCTGTAGTAAAGACTCCCATGACCTTTTGTATTTGAACCATAATCGCATTAAAGGTCGGGTCATCTTGGTGGGGGGGTGGAAGCTGCTGTGAGTATAGGCAGTGCTCATCCAGGGTAGAGGTTTCGAGTAGGGGGACTCCAGATTTGGGAAATCCAGATCTTGGAACTCTTCTTCATCAATATCACCGGGCAGATCAACTGATAGTTCAGGTTCATCTGACAAATAGTTTTCCATATTTGGAGGAAAAGACCAAGCTGGCAGTATATCCCTGTCACCTTGAAATCCTTTAGGCGGAGGAGATTGAGACCTTAAAGGATCATCTAGCACTCCTGTGTCAGAGGGCTGAGAGTAACGCACAGCATGCAAGATGTGCTTTACTACCTTGGTGATGTCCCGTTCTTAAGAAGGTGGGTAAGTAGTGGGGCAGGGTGAGAGACAATGACGGTGATAGAGGGGATCGGATGATCAGTGTGAGGTCTTGCTCCTGGGTAGTATGAACCAGGGTTCCAGTCTCTGTCTGCTTGCCCTCTGTAAGGTGCCACCTGTGAAGGTAAGGGGCATTAAGTAAGGCAAAAGCCATTGGTTTGCCCTGTGGAATGCGGGATCTCGTCGATAAGACCGTATAATTATTTTCATTAAGTATGTCAGACGCCGTCAATGGGAGAGGAGTCCCCCGTCGACGGAGCAGCTGAATTTAAGACGCTAGTATAGCTCTCATTGATGGAGCAGGCAAAGCCTGCAGAGCATTTAAAGCACTGGAGAATGCCGTCGATGAGAGGGTACGAGCCCCCCGTTGATGAAGAAGCTGTAGGAGGATGCTCCGACGACAGAGGAACCACAGAAACAGTGGCCGTCAACGGGCGACATGGCAGGGAGTGAGAGGAGGGTTTTTCCCACTCCTTCTTCTGCCAAGGACGAGAACCAGAGCTGGGAGAGCACTTGGTACGAGCCCCCAGGTTCTCTAACAGAGACATTTTCTGCTCCATTAAAAGATGCTGAATTTCTAGCAACCGTCGATGGGTTGCTTGGTTAAACTCCTGATAGGAGTTGCAGAATTGGTGTCGTGTGTGGGTCCCAGACACCTTACACAAGCTGTGTGGTTGTCAAAGTAGAACATCTTACTACCACAGCAGCAGGAACGAAATAGAGCTTCTTTGGTTGAAGAATCTTTAGACATTTGTTTTGGAATCCAATTCTCGTCGATGACTGCTACACAGAAGCTGAACTAGCTGTCGTGCGAGCTGAAGACAGCGGGAAAATGAATTGAAGATACCAGGGACCACCCACACTTATATAGGAAGCAGGAAGATGACATCATGTGTGGGCGGTCCCTGGTACAAAACTGCTAGAATAGCTGCTGTGTCACAGCACCCTCTGCTGGAAACTCCCAGAAGTAATGACCTACTGCAAGAGACCATTCCATGGAAGATCTATGGTTACAGGTGAGTAATCCTCATTTCTAGGGATGTAGATATGGTGCAGTATCCACACTTCTGACAGACTCCGAGCAATTCTCTGGGAGGACAGGGCAAGGAACACACCCCCTATTTAGGGATGAGAGACTGGAGAACCAAGGCTCCAAAACAAGAGTCCCAGCATGACTCACGGTTGATGTGGTAATGGGAGATGAAGGCGTGTGCTGACTTCCAGGAAGGAGCCCTGCAGACTTCCTGGATAGGGATGTCCCTGAAAGCAGCCACTAAGGCAGCAGTATGTCTGGTGGAATGAGCCCTAAGCCCAACAGGAGGCTCCCTACTACCCAACCTATAGCAGAGGTCAATGCAGGAGACTATCCATCTGCCAATCGTCTGCTTAGCTGCCAGTGTGCCAGGTGCAGCTTCAGCGTAGTTCACAAAGAGCTGGTGAACCTCTCCTCGAACTCCAGCTGTGTGCTCCTTACAGTAAACGAGCACTCACCTCAGGTCTAACGAATGGTGCCTGTGCTCGGCCTCCGAGGTTGGGTTGGTAAAGTATACTAGGAGATTCATCACCTGGTTGAGGTAAAATTCCGAAACAACCTTCAGGAGGAACTTCAGGTTGGAGCAGAGGACAACCTTGTCCTTGCAGAAGAACAGATAAGCAGACTCCACTGAAAGCACCTGGAGCTCACTAATCCTACTAGAGGAGGTGATAGCCACCAAGAAGGTGGTCTTCTACGACAGGTGGGACATCTCACACCTGTGCATGGGTTTGAATGGCTTACCCATAAGCACCGCCAAAACCAGCAATAAGTCCCAAGGTGGTGGTGGTTCACGCACCGGTGGGGATAAGTGGTCCAGGCCTTTCAAAAAATGCCCAAACACCTTCCCTTGCGCCACTGTCAGCATACCGGCCCATGCCTGGTAGGCAGAGATGGTCGCCAGATACACCTTGAGGGTCATCGACTGGAGGCCCAAATGCAAGAGGGACCACAGGTAAACCAGAATGCTAGCCACCAGGCAGGACGGGGGTTCAGCTCCTTGCCATGGCACTAAATGGAAAATCTCTCCCATTTGAAAACATAGCACTGGAGAGTCGATTCCTTCTGAGAGGCCTCAACAACATGGAGGATCTCGTCGGAGACCCAACAGCCTAGAGGTTAAAGTAACGAGCTGTAAATGAGCTTGGTACATCCAGCAGAAAGACCTGGGTTCGATTCCCACAACCTCCACTTGCATACTGTGCGACTCTGAACAAGTTAACCTCCCCAGTGCTCCTGGGTCACACCTGAAAACAGGCACCTGTGCCTAGTGGACCTTACCTGGTTACCAAAGAAAAAAATTCAATAAAGCCTGGAACTCTAGCCACTCAGGAACCAGGCTGTCAGGTGCAGGGACTGAAGGTCCGGGTGCAGGACCTTCCCCTGAGAGCATGTCTGGGCTGAAAGGCAGTTGCCACGGAGGCCTGATGCTGAAGCCAAGATCATCTATCAAAACTGGCAGGGCCAGTCTGGAGCCACCAGGATCACTTGCGCCTTGTCCCTCCGAACCTTCAGCAGCACTTTGTGGACCAGGGGAAAGGGAGGGAAGGGGTATATGAGGCCTGGGGTACAGTGCCTTGCCAAGGCATCCCACGGCAGTGTTCTGCGCTGAGGGAGGCGGGCACAGAACAACCTTAGCTTTATGTTCTCCTGAGAGCACAGACTGGCCTGGGGAGTGTCCCAAAGGGAGAACAGGCGATCAACTACCTCCTGCTGAAGGGACCACTCATGAGATGCCTCACTGAATTGGCTTAGGGCATTCGCAAGCTGGTTGGACATGCAGGCCACATTAATTGCCAGAAGGTCGGTACCCAGACTGTGCACACGGGTCCAGATGCGGAGAGATTACGTCCCACCCTGCTTGTTGAGGCAGTACGTGGTCATGCTGTCCACCTGGACCTGGATGACCTGACCCCGAACATGCAGAGCAAAGGCTGTCCATGCAAGACACAAGACTCGGAGCTCCAACAAGTTGGTATGTCATCAGCACTCCCTGGGGGTTCAGAGGCCATGGATTCTGTGGTCCCTTAAGTGGGTTCCCCATCCCATCAGAGAGGCGCTGCTTGTGAGAATGTCGACTCTGGACAGACAAACCAGAATCCTTCCTGAAAATGTTACGAGACCAGCTACGGCAGTACTTGACCCATCGCCCATTCCGGTTGCTAACAGCGACCCAGAGTACCTTGTGGTGGCCTATAATACGGCCATTGTTGCCTCCTTGGATGTAGTTGCTCCTGTCCGTGTTCGTCCCCTCCCCCTTCACCCTCTGTCTCCATGGTTTGATGGGACCTTGATGGAGATGCGGCGACAAGGATGAAGGTTAGAGTGTTGTTTGCAGAGATCTGCCCTCGATGCAGACCACCTTAGGTTGATGGACCATTACCAAGCCTATCAATCTGCAATCACCCGTAAGAAGGCAGAGTTCTTGTCCGGGAAGGTTGCAGTCGCTCAGAACTGACCAGCTCAGCTTTTCCGAACTGTGGACAGGCTGTGCAGCCCGGCTTGTCTACAAGTTCTGAAAGCATTTTTGTAAATAGAGTGCGATGAACTTGCTCGGTTCTTTGCGACTAAGGTGGCCGACATCAGGGCAGCTCTTCATCCGGCACACCCTATGGGCACTGCTGATGACAAGCGCTTGACCACTAGCCTCCAGCTTTCCTGGAGTACCTTCGACCGCCCGGAGTTCATGGATGTCATGAGGACTGTCCAGGGTGTGCACCCTACATACTGTAGTTTGGATCCAGGACCAACTTCCCTAATGTTGGGTTGTACTGATTCCATCGGCCGGTCCTTGCATGGATAGTTTGGTACGCCTTGGAAATGGGTGAGTTTCCTAGCTCCCTGAAGGAGGCGGTGGTAACGCCCCTCCAGAAGAAAGTTTCTTTGGACCCAAACAACCATGCGAACTACAGACCAATCTCTATCCTTCCCTTTTTAGGGAAGGTGGTTGAGAAGGTAGTAGTCGTACAGCTGGAGAGCCACTTGACCACCCATGACATTTATGAACCCCTCCAGTCCAGTTTCCGAAAGAAGCATAGTACGGAGACAGCGCTGGTTCAGGTGCTCAATGATCTCCTGATGGCTAGAGATCGGAAGAACTGTTCCATCCTGGTTCTTGATCTCTCATCAGTGTTTGACACTGTGGACCATGGGGTTCTGCTTGATCGTCTGAGGTTCATCTGTGGCCTGGCAGGTACAGTCCTCAGGTGGTTTACATCTTTCCTCACCAGAAAAACTCAGAGGGTGGTGTCCGGGATTTATTCTGCGGACCCAATCTTTCTGTCTTGTGGGGTTCCTCAGGGATCGGTGTTGTCCCCCATGCTGTTCGCAGTGTATATGCTGCCCCTCGGAGACATTGTAAGGTGGTATGGGCTGAGGTTTCACTGCTATGCTGATGATACCCAGCTATACCTTTCTTTTGCCCCCCACCAGAATGGAGTTCTCTCGGTCTTTAATAACAGCTTGGCAGAAATCCAGGAGTGGATGGATTTGAGCTGGTTGAAGCTGAACTTGGGAAAGACTGAAGTACTGGTTGTGAACCCAGGACACCGGATGGGGGGGGGGGTTGGAGGTAGGTTTCCCTCAGGGCTTTTCCTTGGAGGTTTGCCACTCCCGGCCTCTCAACAGGTGCGTAACCTGGGGGTAGTCTTTGACAAGGGGCTGAACCTACACTCGCAGGTGTCAGCCATCGTCAAGACCTCTTTTTACCATCTGAGGAATATCGCCAGGATTAAGCACCTTTTTCCGTTAAACGATCTTCCTATGCTGGTTCATGCCTTTGTGTCCTCCTGCTTGGATTATTGCAGCTCCCTGCATCTAGGGCTTTCTGGGGTAGAAATCCACCATTTGCAGCTAGTACAGAACACAGCAGCTCAGCTTTTGACAGGAACCTCTCGGTTCTGCCATATTTCTCCGGTGCTGCGCGGTCTGCACCAGCTGCCGGTACAATGGCAGATCACTTTTAAATTCGGTCTTCTGGCTTACAAAGCCCTACATGGATAGGGCCCTGACTAACTGAAAGAGCTTCTGGTACCCTACCGCCCCGGGCGATCGCTCCGCTCAGCTGGCAAGGAGTTGCTAGAGATTCCAAGAGTGTGCTTAAAATCCTCTGTGGCCTGGGCATTTTTGCATGTGGCCCCTTCTCTTTGGAATTCTCTATCCCGCCAGTTTCATGAGTGCGTGACTGTGGAGGGATTTAAATGAGCTCTGAAAACTCATCTTTGGCTCAAAGCATTTGGCAACTGATTGGTTATTTCATTTTCATTTTATAAGTTTGTTTAGATGTTTGTGTACTAACTAAGCTGCTGTAATTTGTGCAATATGTCGTTTGTTTTTAAATTTGTTTGGCACCTTGGTTTTGGAAAGGCACCATAAAAATAAAGTTTTATTATTTTTTATTATTACCACTGGATGGCGTGACACATCAACTGCGTCACCGTGACAGGCTGGTTGAGTTAACTGAGACCACTGCCAGGCCAGCTCCAACTGCAGGGGGTGCATTCTCCAGTAAGCCCACCAGACCACGCTGGTGCAAGCTGCCATGTACCTCAGTAGACACAGAAAGTCCCGGACAGGGTGCAACTGTCCAATCTGAAATGATCGGGCAAAGGAGGGAAGATTCTCCACCCTATCTGCTGGGAGTTGGGCCCTGGCTCGAAGGGAGTCGAGCTCTGCCCCAATGAAATGGATGACCTGCGTTGGACTGGCATTCCGACCTGGCTTCGTTGACCAGAAGGCCTAGAGTCGAGCAGGTCTGGAGAGTCAGATCCCTGGACCGCTCCACCTCTACTCTGGTGGAACCGGTGATCATCCAGTCATCCAGGTTAAGGGTACACCCGGACACTTCAGCACCTAAGGAAGGCTGCCACCACTGCAATGTACTTGGTGAAGACCCCTGGAGTCCAAGAAGAGGCCAAACGGCATGGCCCAGAACCGATACAGGATCCCTTCTGTATGGAACCGGATGAACTTCCAGTGGGACAGACGGATGGAGATGCGGAAGAAGGTGTCATGGAGGTTCAGAGAGCAGAACCACATGTGCTGTTCCAGGGACGGAACCACATGTGCTGTTCCAGGGACGGAATGATCTGCTTCAGAGTAACCATCCAGAATTTGCACGGCCTGAGGGATTGTTTGAGGTCATGCAGATCCAGTATGGAGTGCCCACCCCCTGTCCATTTCAGAACCAGAAAGTATCTGGAGACAAACCCTGGACTGGTCGTGGTGTCCTGGACCCGAACCACTGCCTTCTTTTGGAGGTGCCAGGCGATGTCCTCTCGAAGGGCATACAACATGTCCACAGACACTATGTCTTCTCATGGGGCACTGGCACGGCTGGGCAGGAGAGCCTCAAACTCCAGAGGCAAACCCCAGACGACCACCTTGAGCATCCACCTGTCTGAGGTAATAACAGACCAGGTGGAAGCGAAGTGGTGAAGCCGGACCCCCATAGGAGGTCCTGGGGTAGAGAGGATGAGCTGGGAGAAGGAACCCTCCAACGCATCATTGTGCAGGCTTAGAGGCAGTGGTGGGGCTAACTGAGGAAGCAGCTGATCCTTGTCCACTGGACTTCTTGGCAGCTGAAGAAGCTTGCTTCAGTCAAGGCCACCAGGTCTGCTGTTGCCCTGCTGGGGGCTGAGATGGTCGGGCTGCAGGAGTGAAGCAGAGCTGAAACTTAGAGAGTTTTTTCTTAGCTTTCTGACCCTTAACATCCTTCTGGGTGGATGTGATGGAGTCCAGAGTGGCGCTGGACTTCTCAATGTGAGGGAGATGGCCATCCACATTGGGCCCAAACAAGTCAGTGCCCAAAAAGGGAATGTCCGCCTGCTAATGCTGGGTATCAGCTGTAAAAAGCCGAAATCCTCAGCTACACCCTGTGGCACATAGCCACCGCTAAGGCCACTAACCTGGCACAGGAGTCACTAATGTCCAGGGCTGTCTGTTCAGCAACAGCACAGCCTTGATTGTGGACCAGCTTGACCAGCAGCTGCAAGTCAGCTGGGAGCCGAGGGATAACCTGATCCAGGGTACCCAATAACGCATGGGCAAAGCTGGCCATCATAAAGGCTGAACTAACCTTTCAAAAGCCTATGAACGAGGCCACACAGACCTTTTTTGGCCGTGTGGCCCAACATCTTGGACTCCATGTTGGAGGGTTTGTCTACATTCCCAACATTAGACATGTGCTGGAAAATTGAGTCGGCCACCAGCCCCCTTGGCCGAAGGGTGGTCGGTGAACCAGGACAAAGATCCAGTGGGCAGTGCATATCTGTAGACCATATGGGCTGAAGACAAAGGGCAGGAGGCAGGATGCTGCCACAGCAGGGCCAAGAACAGCCTCCACTACAGGGAAGGCAATCCCAGGGGAGTCATCACTGTTGAGGAGCTCTGTCAACGGGGTACTTAGATTGTTTCTGGCCAGGCTATAATGGGATCCCCAGTGACTCAGAAATCAAGCGTAGCAAGATTCCGAAGGAGGTAGGCCCATGCTCCATAGAGAGTTCCTCTCCGGACGTGTGGTCAAAGCCCGGGATCTATTGAGAATGCATTGAGAAGCCCTCCAAGTCTGCAAACTTCTCGAACACCAGCCAAGAAGCCACATCCCCACTGACTTTGTGAGACTCGTCAGTGAGAGTCACAGTGACTGACAGCCAACAGGGAAGTCTGGTGTTCGAGCACGCAGTCTTATGAGGAGCCCCCTCCTTGGACTGCGGAGGTGGGGTCTACTGGAATGGGCGGAGAGGCCGACGATGGCCAGACTGGCAGGGCCAGCTCAGATCGAGGGATCAGCAGTCACAGAAGCACCGGAGTGGACTGTGGCACAGATGGCGGTATGTGGCTGTTGCTGTGAAGCCACTGTTGCTACATGAATTCCTCATAACGGCGCTGCATTCTACAGAGAAGCCAGTCCTCCCCCAAGGAGGAAGAGGACGAGGAGTACCATTGGCATTTCTTTGTCAAGTGCAGGACCAATTGCCATGTCGGAAATCACCTGACCTCGAGCTATGAGACCTCAACCTGGTCCTCGATCACTGAGGCACCAGTCGTCTAGGAGGGACGGGGACAGGCAAAGGACACCTGGGATCCCACAAAAGGTTGGGCTCCATAGGAGGAGGGCCAAGCTCAGCGTGTTGATCCAGCCAACACTGGGAGAGATCAAGCAGGACCTTGGTTCTGGAGAGGGAGTCTTCCCCCTTGTCTGGCGACAATGGGTTGACTGGGTCGAGAAAGATCGCAACAGGTTGGTCGACCTGCATCCTGGCCAACAAGGCCGACAGGGACTCCATGGGGCCAGCGGCCTGAACAGAAACATTGCCCAAAGCCAATATCTCAACAGCCATTGAGCCAGCAGAAGCACAGGAACCTGAGGCCTGAGAGCACCCTCGCAGTCCTACAACCTGCAATGGGGCTTCTTGCTTTGGAGTACCGATTAGAAGATTTAGAGAATTAGGCCAAAGCCAATAGCTTGACAGCCATTGAGCCAGCAGAAGCACGGGAACCTGAAGCCCGAGAGCACTCGCAGTCCTACAACCTGCAATGGAACTTCCTGCTTTTGGAGTCCCGTTTAGAAGATTCAGAGGATTTTAAACCCATGGGAAGGGCCCTCCCCAAGGGAAGGAAGGGCAGGGCTAGAAATAATGACTGTGCTGGAACATTTCCTCTGGAAATGTGGGTGGTGTAGCATATATTTCCGGGGTAAATGTTACATTTCCACATCGAAATAAAAAAAAAAAAATTATATATATATGTATACTGTATAGATACACACACACACACACACACACACACACACACAGACAAACACACTTGGGAGTGTTTCAGGAACACAATTTATACACACACACACACACACACACACACACCTTCCTCTTCACTTGATGACTGCTGGCTTTAAGGGCACTTATTGTTAGATCCTCCTCACTGAGCAATACAAATTGAGAGATTTATGTAAACTAAAAACTCTATGAAGTCAGACATTTTTTTTAATTAAATAAGCCTTTTACCACCTACTGAATAGTAGGCAGTGCTGTTTTTGTCACAGAAACCAGGACTGAAATGTTTATTTTACACTGCAGATTTCCACAATACTGAGATCAGAGAAATAGTGACTTTCTTGCCATCCTTGGAGCAGATTAGCAATTAAACAAAGCAGCACAGAAAAAAATAATTGTTTAGATGACTGAAACTATCTGTTGTGACCCAATCCATTTAGTGGCTAAAATATAACAATGCTACTTTTTTGAAAGAAAGATTTTTGTCTTGCTTCATTTTTTTACCTGCGTATAAGGTGCCAACATTTAAGTGCCTTCTCCCTTATCTTTCCAAGTGTCTCTTATGCCCTCTGTTTCAAACCAGATGGCTCAGATAACCAGTTCAGCTTTTTTTTTTTTTCTACTTTCTTTTTTCCTACACCTCTACTGTCTCCTAACCTCCACTCCTTCAGGCCACCAAGGTGCTCTGCTTCCCGACCCTACCGACTACCCCGAAGTCTGCTCCTAGAGTGCCACACAATCTCGAAAACTCGGGTCCCTTTTGGGCCCGGATTACCCCCCAGGCGGGGCGAGGAGGGAACCCTCCTAACTCTCCTCTATCCCCGAGTGATCGAGCTATTGTGCTGAGTCTGCCCTTACTAGTCGGTGGGTGGCGTAAGCAGGCAACGTGGTCACTATCTAGGAGGATTGGGAGATGTTTTTCTCATTTCTACAGAGCCCTATATGTGCAATGACGTCAATGCACTGGCATGCAGGCGTCTGCGGCTCCCCATGTCAATGCGCTGCCGAACACCCAGCCTTCTCTGGGTGTGTCTGCAGTGCGGCGTTATATCCCTAACCCACCCCCTGGAGGAAGGAGAGCTGTCATAGGACGCCAATCCTTCCTTCCCTCTGCCAGCCCCCAGCGACCTAAGTCCATTCCTGAACCTGGGTCACCGGTGCGGCGCAACATGTGGCGTCTAGCACCTCAACCCTCAGCACCACCGGGCTGGCTCTCAGTTCAGCTTTCTTAATTAACATTTAAACTAGCCACCGAGCTCAGCAGCTTGTGTGTAAAAATATATATATATATATATATATTTTTTTTTTTTTTTTTTACTTACAGAGCCAAACAAATTGAGGGAGCACAAATGGATGATACTCTTTCTGCTGCTTTCATTCTGTCATGAGACTGCAGCACTACCATAGGGAGGCAGTGCAAGAGATTCACAGTTGCAGCCAGTCGCAGTTTTAGTTTACAGCGCTAAAAGCTTTCCCACTGTTCTCTCTGATGCTGATCAGTACCCTGGAGCAGGCTATGTAAAGCCTGATTGTAAAACATCTGAAATGTTTTTTCCCCTGCTGGCCCCTTGCTTCAGCGCATGACACCCGCCTGAACGCATTGGCGCTCACTACTGCCCCTGTGGCCAAACATAGCAAATGCACTTCCAGACAGAAATGCAGGATTCAAAAGCACATTTCCAGCACAGAAACTGCCTTTCCTCGGAAATCCGGAAAGGCTATATTTCGAGCCCTGAAGGAGCTGACACAAATTCCGAAATGCCCCCATAAACGAGGCACCAAAAACCATAGCAACCAGGGCAGACATGGATGACATGCCTGCCATAGCTTGGGCTGATGCCTCCTCAAAGGCAGCAAGTTGCTCAGACAAGCCCGCTGCCACAGAAACCACCTTGCGGGCATCCTTAGATTTAATGGAAGGGTCCTGTTCATCTGGATGGCCCAGGAAGGGGCAAGCGTAACAGTCCTCCAAGGTAGAAAAATGAAGCGTATGGCACAGGCCACAAGCTTGCGGGTCATGCTGCAGACCCAGACAGTAGACGCACACAATGTGCAGGTCTGTGCATGGCATTTTCTGGTCACAAGAGCACAGTTCAAAGCCAGTACTGGATTTCAGGTCTCTTGATTCCATTTTACAACAGTACAAGTTAAAAGCACAAAGCTTGAAGACTGAAAAGTAATGAAAAGTTATGGCCTACACCTAGCATGAAGCTGCGATGGAAGGAACCTGATGCTTCCAAAGGAAAAGAAGATCTGACGTCACAGGGTGGATACCACCCGGGCAGGTGGGAGGAGCCAGCTTGAAGACCATCTGGCCATTCTTAAAGGGGAAATGATTCTGCTAGAAGTGTCGATAGTACACCATATCCACGTCCCTAGAATGCTGTTTCCGATTTGCAGTTAGCAACTCCCCCACCATTCAAGAAGAGATGGAGTGAATACACTACATACTCACGCCAGGTATGTTATGAGTTGGGACGGTATGCAGCAAACAATGGGATCATGAAATGTGTCCGTTACTATCAGGGCAAGTACCAAAATGACAAACTAAATCACTGTTCATAATTTTGTCATCCAGAAAAATTGACTGCCTAAAGAAAATGGGCTTTGCTTGATCTTTTTGTTTTATATATTTATTTATTGTGTATGTCGAAATTTACAGGACTGTATAACACACATTTCTGTATAAGCATTTTGCATGCACTGTTGTATTACATTTCCATTCTATCAGTTTATATTTTCTATGTTAACCAAAAAACATTTTCAAACTTCAACTTTTCTACAGTTGCAAACTATGCAGAGGTCACTTATGTTTCATTCTAAACAGTATTAGTCTTCCTATATTTCAGGTCTCCAGGTCTGTGTTTGATATTTATTCTCTGTTACCTTTTATCAGAGCTTTGATGCCTTTGGTCCCTTTGCCTTTTCCTACCTTCAGTGGCGATCATCTGGTCATCAACATTGTCCACTTCATCCATCTTTCCAAAAACTTTTCTGTCCTGCCTCTAACTGCGTATGTCAGATGTTCCGGGCTTTGCTTTTTCTTCATTTGCTTCATGCCCACACAACAGAAGCAGTAATAAAACACTCTGAAGAACATAATATTAAAAGGGACTGTCTTTTCGACGGATGCCGAAAAAGCCTTTGATAGAATTGAGTGGGAATATCTACTGCACATTTTGCAGAGATTTGGGTTGGGGGAGGAGTTTGTAAAGATGGTGGGGGCATTCTATATGCATCCGAGGGCACAGATTCTAATTAATGGAACGGCATCTCCGGAATTCAGATTATACAGGGGAACGAGACAGGGATGCCCCTTGTCACCCTTGCTATTTGCATTGGCAACAGAACCCCTGACAATTAAAGCTAGAAATGAGCCCGCTATAAGGGGTATCCGGGGAAGACGGGGGTGTTATATCTTTTTATGTAGACAATGTTCTTTTGTTTCTGTCAGAACCAGACGTGTCAGCTTCTAAAGTATTGTCAATAATAGAGCAATTCGCAGTTTTCTCTGGGTATAAATTAATGTGTAGAAGTCGGAAATAATGTTTTTGGGAGGGGGCAACAGGACGGATGCCTGAGGGTTGAAAATAGTTCAACACACATTTACATATTTAGGGATTAAGGTGGGAAAACAAGTGGGGAGCTTGTATGAGGTGAACTATAGACCGCCGATGAGGGAAGTCTTACAGGACCTGAGAAGGTGGAAGGAGTTGAGCATTTCTTGGATGGGAAGGATTAACCTCCTCAAGATGAATGTTCTGCCCAGACTATTGTATAAAATGCAGATGATCCCTTTCAGCCCGGTAGCCCAGGATATAAAGAAACTGGAAAAGACATTTACAACGTTTGTGTGGAAAGGCAAATACCCTAGAATTAGTTTGAAATGACTGAAAGCACCGGTAGCACAAGGGGGGCTAGACTTCCCGGACGTGATGGGGTACTTTCTGGCAACACAATACAGGTACATCCAGAACTGGGTACACAGTCAGGAAGTGGCCGGGTGGGTCGAGTTGGAAGAGGATGGGGCTCCAGGGAGAATGTCGAGTTACTTAAGTGGAGAAGGACTTAAACGGTACAGAAAGCTGGTGGCACTTAACCAGATTGTGGTGGCGGGCTTATTGGCCTGGGAGAAAATTAAAAAGAGACAAGGCATTGATACATATCAGACTCTGCTGGTCCCGGTGGTAGGGAATCCCAATTTCCTGCCAGGCCTGGAGGATGACGGGTTCAAACTGTGGCAGGACAAGGGGGTGAAACATATGGCGACTTTAACATCGGGGGGGGGGGAAGCATATGTACATTCCAGGATTTGAAAGAGAGTTGGAGCTTGCCTACCTCACACATGTATAGATACTTCCAAGTAAGGGATCATTATAAATGGCTTAGTGGACCTAGAAAAGAAAGGAGACTAATGGAAGACATGGAGAGGGAAATAATGGGGGCTAATAGATGTGAGAAGGGGCTAATAGGGAGGGCCGTAAAGTTAGACAGAAAATTTTTTTTTCAAAACCCTCCCCAGAAGGCGAAGGTTTGGTGGGAACAGGACATTGGAGAAGAAATTAGTGAGGCTAACTGGCAGTTAATGTTAGAATCCCATCAGGGATTATTAGTATGTAATAAGTTCAAAGAAGCTCAATTTAAATATATACAGAGACTATATTATCTGCCAGCTATGGTGCATCGTTTTTGCCCATGGGTCTCGCCATTTTTCAATAAGTGTTAAATAAATAGGGGTACTTACCAGCACTACTATTGGGGTTGTCCAATGACAAAGTCCTACTGGCAAAGCATAGCCAAAGAAATTACATCTATGAGAGGAAAGCCCATTGAGATCTCCCAAAAATCACTGCTGCTAGGGGTAGAAGGAGAAGAGAATGGGGAATGGTTTCTCTACCCCAGGTGGATCAGAGTGTTACTTACAGTAGCTAGGGTAGGAATACAAAATGTATGGACCACAGCTTGGGGGCCTACAGTGGGTCAGTGGAAAGAGCTTACAATGAAGATATTAGCAATTGCTAAGCTGACACATTGCCTGAAGAGGACAGAAGATAGGTTTGAGAGAACTTGGGCAGAATAATTGGGTGCTCTGAGTATAGGGGGAATAATGCTTCTGGAGGGTAGTGGACTATTTAATTGAAAGAAAGGGCCTCTGTTTAAGTATGGGATGAGGAGAAAAGGATGGACACAGACAAGAGTTAATTGTTAGAGGTTACTAGTTTAGTGGTGTTGCTGTAAATGAATATGATTATGCTGTATGGACTATCTATAGCTGCTGGCTATGAATTGTATATGGTCAAGTGTCAATTAATAAATATATGAAACAAAAAAAAAATAAAAAAAGGGACTGTCTTGTCTCAGAGGGCCTACCCGGTTACCAAAATTCAATAAAATAAATTATATCAATTTTTATATCACCAGCATGCACAGATTTATTAGAGCCTGTTGATGTCAGTATTAATAAGCTGCTGAAACAGGAAATGAAAATCGAATTCACTAACTGGTATGCTGAGCCGATAGCAATGCAATCGCCGAAGGAGTTTGCCCAACTAAAATTAAAATGGACCTAATGACCACTATTAAAGCGAAACATGCCCAATGGCTTGTGGCAAGCCCAGATTATGGCAAAGGCGAGAAGACTGTCTAAGGGGATTCAAACAAGCCAGGCTACTGGGAGCTATATCACACAACATCCAGTTCTAGCGTAAGCCTGTCACATACTGCAGCAAAATACTGTATTTCTGTGCCAATATAATGAAGACAGGTACTGACAGGATGAT
Source organism: Neoceratodus forsteri (assembly GCA_016271365.2). Taxonomy (NCBI): domain Eukaryota; kingdom Metazoa; phylum Chordata; order Ceratodontiformes; family Ceratodontidae; genus Neoceratodus; species Neoceratodus forsteri. Next base: position 872,038,885 of record CM028130.1, read on the forward strand.
TTAATTCCTTGTAGATTTAACGTGGTTGCTGTAAAAAATCACTACGAGAATGAAATCAGAATGTAAATGGGGCTTTGTGAACATCGCAGCTCAAACAACACTGTTCAGACCAGCATTATTTAATTAAATGGATACAGTATAAATTCTACTAGAAACTGTTTGTTGTTTTTTTGTTACTATTTTATTGGTTTGTTGTTGGTTTTTTTTTTGCTCCTGCCCCTGCACCCCGGCTGGCCTCTCCTTCTGGCCATCTGGGACCTCTGCACCGCCCACCACCTCGCCATGTGCCGTCCATATAGTCAGCCCCACACCCCCCTGGTACCCCGATGGATCCCTTCATTGGGTGGGTCCTATTTTTCTGGGGAGGAAGTGCCGGTAGGCGTAACCAGTTGGCCCAGATGCTGCTAGGGTCGATCCGGGCTGTCTGGGGCTCCATGGCGGCGAGGGTCCAGCGGCGATCATCTGGTCAGCTGGGTGGCATTTTTCCATTTTCTCCCTTCGAAGCATGGCGTGCCACTGATGTCAAGGCGCATGCTGTTCCCCCAGCATTCACCAGGAGCCAGCAAACGCAAAGGCGAGCAGTCGGACACTCAAGCCTCCCCCTCCCAGCTGGCCTTCTGGCGCCCGAGTCCATTCCCGAAAGCGGGTCGCCAGCATCACAAGCTGAATTCCAACCGCTGTGCAGACGGGATACCTATTCCCCCCCCCCCCGACCTGCAGACCCGACCCTTCGGGACCGCCATGGAGTCATTCTCCTGCCTCACTTGTCCTACCCAGACTTACCTCACTGTCCCCATGTAGCTGTGGCTTCTCCTCGCCAAGCGGGCAGAGGTAGCGGAAGCACCCAATACTTATATCTCACGGACTGAGGCAGTTGGTATGAGGCACATTGGAAGCATGCCCAGGCGCTCCTTCTTCCCAGGATCTGCAGGTGTTTTTCCATTTTCTGTGTGGGGAAGTGGCATGCACCCTATGCCATGGCACCATTGCCAGCATCGCCTCTCCCCCATCCCTCTATGTCTGCTCTGAGCTTACTGTGCCACTGGCCTCCTCCAGAGACAAGTCAAGTGCCGAGCACAGACCTCCCTCCCTCGAGAGGAGAGCTGTCCTCGGACGCTCAATCCTCTCCCTCCCCTGCTGACCCCCGATGGCCCAGGCTCACTCTCGAACCCGGGTCGCCAGCGTGTCGCGAGGTGTGGCGTCCAAGCGCCTCAACCCTCAGCACCACCAGGCCAGCTGACAGGATAGCTATGTTACTGTTTTTAATTACACTAGTATCTGCCACATACGCATACAGTAAATAAAGACTGCAGTGAGTCTATGTTTGGTGGATGTGTTTATTAAAGGGAGATATGAACGTTTCTAAAGTTTATAAATAATTTTATGTTGTAAACCTATTTTCGTGGGTGACACCTAGCCCGTGAACATTTTTTTAAAGCAAGCAATTTGAGCTTTACAGTTTATAAAACTAGCTCTGCCCACTGGAACATAGCTACCAGTGAAAATAAAGGAGGTGGATCCTAAACTAGGCTTTCTGAGGGCGGTAGAGATTTTAGCACTTAGAAGGCTCCGAAGTTTGTGGTATCTCCAGAAATCTTGCTTTGGCTGACCATACTTCTTTTGTAGAGAGAAGACTGATTTTATATGACTGCCATCGGTGGTCAGGAGCTCTTTCACTATGGACACCCCTCTCTGCTCCTATGAGTTCTATTTTGAGGGAGAGCCCATAACACATAATGTTTCATTGCTCCCCAATGGTGCAAGCTGTAGGGGAACAGGATCTATGGCCGTGTACTTGTGCAGCCTGAACCAAAAATCTCTCAATGCCATTAAGGCTGGGTGGTCCCTGAGATCTTGCTGCATCTTATTATAAATCTTGTTATAAATCAGGGTGGCTGCTATGGGGTATTAGCAGTACTTTTTTCCCTACATAGGCATCATAATGCACATGTGCAGGCTGCTACAACCCATGTCAGAGTGTCGGCAGTGAGAAATGCTATCTGATTGCCTTGAAACCAGTGGAGTCCCCAGCTTCAGTGGCTCCATTGCTTTGCTCTGCTGTATCTAGGTGGTCTTCCTTCCCGTAGAAAACTCCCTGTGATTCTGCCCATCTTTGCGAACCATCTGATGGCTACATTGATGGGCAAGTGGGCGAGTACATGGGTAATTTTAGGCACCAGCATTATCCTGAATGCCTCCAGCCTGCCCACCAAGAAGAAGGTTATGCGTTTCCATCTCTCTCCAGTTCTGTCCTGGTCGCGTCTAGTAGTGAGCCCAGTTGAGGGCCCCCAGTTAATGCAAGGACCTGTGAATGCCCAAGTAAGTCAGTCCTTCTGTAGCCCATTTCAGCCCTGTCTTTAAATGGTTCAGCCGTGCACGTGTCATTTAGGGGTACGTACTTTGGTCTTGGTACGTACTTTGATCTTGGTCTGACTGACTCTCAGGCTGGCGATACTGGTGCAGTGGGCCAGTATCCAACTAGTGGGCTCAGTAAGGCTGTTCTATCCCCTTGAAGAACAAGCAGATCATATGCGTAAAGAAGGGTTTGGTGTTCTTTATCCCCAACCCATATCCCTGACAGGTGCAGGTGATTTTGTACGACAATTACCAGCAGTTCTATTGCCATAACCCATAATGAATGGCAATGGGAACACGGGGCAGCCCTGCCTTGTACTTTTCTGTAATGGGAGGAGTGCAGGGCGTAGTCCATTTGTGAGGACACTAGCTGCTGGGGAGTTAAATAATGCTGTGATCCATCTGCTAATGTGACCGACTGGGAATTGAACCTCGACCCACAGAATACCATCCCCGTTTTCTACTACTAAGCTACTGGTTCACATGACTGAACCTGGGGTTTCTGAACACACTTCCTTTCTCTAGTATTGCATATCCTGCAACTAGAAACAATTGAGAGGATAACTAGATATCTTTGGTGCTGTATTTGCCACTGCTTAGTAATTAAATCATGAATAGTAAATTACTTCATTGCTAAGCAGTGGCAAATACTGCCTCAAAAGCATCCAGTTTTGATCCATCTGAGGAATACCGGGCCAGCTCCCATACTCTCCATGGTGTCCAGGAGGTACCCAACTCCACAGAATAGAATGCTTTCTCAAAGTCTATCATCAGTGCTACAGCTAGAGTGGGACCTCTGTGCAGTATGATCAGGTCAATAAGGGTACACAGATGGTCTGTACTATGCCTTTACTACCCTTTACAAAGCCTGGTTGTGCTGGATGGCTCAAACCTTGCAGAACAGGTTCCAGTCTAGTCGCAAAAAATGTTGGTATCTGTGTTAATAACAGAGATAAGTCTGCAGCTCCATGGGGTAGTGCCCTTCCCATTCTTTGGAAGTACTGTTACAACCACCTCTTTTAGTGTGGGGGCATGGAGCCCGTAACGAAAGTTTCCTGAAACACTGCAACAAGGACCACAATGACTTCACTGCAGACCATTTGGTAGTAGTCAGCTGGGAAGCCATCTACCCCTGGTGCTTTGCCCTTTTTCATGGCACAGACAGCTGGGACCACCTCCTGCTGAGTAATGGAAGATTCCAGTGCGTTACCTTGAATCGGGTCAATTTGGGAGAGTATTCATGAAATTAGTAATATCCTCAGGGGCAGGAGGATTAGGTGAGGTATACAGAGTCTCACAGAATTTTTTCACAATGTTGTTAATGCATTTGGGGGTTGCAATCCGTCACTCCTGCCCCAACCTTTAGCTCTGGAATGTTTCTCTGCTTGCTTTTTCCTTTTTGCTCCTACCAGGCCCCCACAGCCCCACTCCTTCAGGCTCTCATGCTGCCGCTGCCCCCTTCTGCACTGTGGATCCAGCGCACCTGTCTTGGGCTCCCCACGGGCCCTGCCAACAATCCCCATGGTGGTCTGGCTCATCCCTGCTGGGAGGTGGCAGTGGTGGGGGGGGGTTAGCGAGCATTACACCGGGATGTCAGTCGGGGCCAGGCATGGTGCGCTGGGTGGTCGGCTGCAGGAGGGGTCCTATGGGAGGGCCATCAGCCAGCACTACAGGTGGCCATTTTCCTTGTTCAAACCCCAGCAATCCCTCGGTATGCTAAACTAATGCAGTCAGCCTCCTGCGTTGAACTGTCTCGAAGGAGAATGGAATATATTTAAATGATGGAACTCTCATTGGCTCGTGACAATTTCAAATTGCTGCCCCTAGTTACTGCTGCATTCTGAAAATACTCAGATTAATTTCTACACCTGCTAGTTTGGACACTTCGGAGAGCTCTCTTTGACTTTCTTACTGTTATTGTTATTTTTTCAGTGTAGTACCATTTTATTACTTTATTTGATTATTGCTGCCCCTATTTAGGTTAGTTAGCTTAATTTTAGTGGTTTTGTTTTTTTTTTTTTTTTAGTGGTCCTTCATGATTCTGGGGAACCAAGGGGAACCACAGTCTCTGTGGCGTTTTTGCCACATTTTTTATATACTTGCATACTAGTGCTCCGGTTCCTCTCCTGGACCTGTAGCGCTGTTTATATTTAAATTTTTTGAAGTTTTCCCGCAGTTCCTTTCCTGTCAGGAACCGAACGTTTTCGTCGATTCACCTGTTTAATTCTCGTCTGGGAACCAATCTTTTTTTTTTTATATATATATTTAACATTGTTTTTCTTTTTGGTCAAGGAACCGACCAATTTTTCTTCTGGATTGTTTTCTGCAGAGCCTGACACTCATGTCAGAGACACCTAGGCAGAAAAAGACGACAGAACCTACTGGTTTAAAAAATTGTATTAGCTGTGGACAAATAGTGGCCAAAGCCGACAGACACGACTTGTGCATTGTTTGGCTGGGAACTAGTCACATCTTCGCAAACTGTGACATCTGTAAAACCTTTTGCCCCAAAATTCTAAGAAAGAGGGCTAAATGGCTACTCCTTCCTCTCCTTCTAAGCCAACTGAAGAGGCTTCTTCCTCAAAAAAGATAAAAATAAAGAACCAGTGGACCCCAAATCCACTGAAAAACCTGATTCCTCTCAGTAAAGAAGCCAGTGGAACCGGCTGCAGAGTCAGTTCCTGCTAAAAGAAAGCACAAAGAAAAACATCTCACTGCACCTTCTGCTGAAAAAGCAAAGGAGCTCTCAGCAGACAGACCGACAAGGCACTCGGCAGAGGAGATTGCCAACGCCCTACTGATATTACAGTCCCTCCAGGCTATCTGTCCCTTGGTTCCCTCTTCGGTTCCTCCCTCAGCTCCACACACACAGGAACTGGCGTACCTATATGAAAAGCCAGAGGAGGATGAGGAGGGGGAACCCATCGAGCCAAAAGTCTACTCAGAGCAGGACTTTGGTTCCCCTCCCCGGGGACCGGAGGATTATCCATCTCACAATTCTTTTGTGAGGCAAATAGTCAATACCCTTAATCTCTCCATCCAAGAGGAAGAAGCGGACTTCTTGGACATGATGGGTCTCATTCCCACTAAGAGACTCTTACTGCCTATCCAGAAGTCCCTTAGGAAGGCTGTGTTAAAAATTCTGCATACCTCAACTTCAGTTCTAGGGGTAGACAAATAAGTAAACAAGAAGTATCAGCTGGATAGATCAAATGCCAACTTTCTATTTACGCATCCTGGCCATGACGGGGTGGCACAGGCTACTGCATGTGATAAAGCTAGAGAGACTTTGACTTCCCATCTTCCTGATACAGACTCCAGGAAGACTGATGCCATGGGAAAGAAGGGGTACCTGGCAGCCTCCCTTCTTGTCGGGCAGGCCAATTATATGGCCTATGCAGCCCAGTACCAGAAAGCCTTCTGGTCTAATGTACTTGCTATGGCAGATAAGATCTCTGGGGAGGTGGCAGTGGACCCGGCTGAGACAGCCTGAACAGCCCTGGACACCACAAAATAGGTTTCATGTGGCTGTGGATGCCAATGACAATGCTGCCAGGTTTATGGCCCTCACAGTGCCTAAGAGAAGGTTTTCTTGGCTTAGGGCTACAAACCTATCCCAGGATACCCAAACTAAGGCCATGGATCTTCCCTGTGAGAATAACCCTCTTTTTGGAGCAGGGACATATTAAGGCATAGGCAACATAGGCACAAGCCTAGGGGTCCCACCTGCCAGGAGGCCCACAACAATCCCCAAAATATATTTACTAGTTACCTGTTTTTTTTCTGCCTGAGCTGCATATTTTTGTAATGAACTTGCCCCCTGAGTAATCTGAGAAAGGCAGGAGCTGAACTGTGATGTGACTCTCACCTACCTGATTAGATGTTAAGTGTAGCTGATGGCTTCAGGGAGCTCCAGCCAGACTGAACTTTAAAGCCATTTACCAAGTTTTGATATATAAATGCATATACTGCAAGGTGACTGCCTATAGAACTGATTCACAATGTATTTTGATAGATGCATAGCCTATTTTAGCAAATTAAATCAGGTTTTCACCCTCACAAACCAGGAAGTGTCATTTTGTGTATTGGAGCCTGTATTTGGTGACCTTTGACACCCATTACCTTTGCAGTGTCACCACAGGGAGATCTGTGCTCTGCAATTAAAATTAGTTCTTGGTCACAGCAATTCTGTCTTGATAACAGAGCTCTTGGTCGCAGCATGCAGCATGACAATAGCAATGTTAAACAGTTCATTTTCAGGGTCCGATGATGAAAGCATTATGTTGTCCTGCACTAACAGTGATCTTTCGGACACTGACATAGTGCCACAATTTGACAGCCACTGCATAGTAGATCCCCATAGGGATGACCCTATGACAGCAGTGAGAATGATGTGGGCAGTAGCTCAGGCAGTCACAGCAGTAGTCCCAATCCATTCCAGTGCAGCAGTGAGAGCAGACTTGGTAACACGGACTGTTAATATTATATTTTGCTACTTAGTGCTATGGTTTGGTTCCTGTCGTTGCTGTCATTTTACTGTGCAAAATCGAGGATATGGTGTGTGTTCTGTTACTCCCAGCATCGATGTAGCACACAAATGTTAGTGATAGTACCCTGGGTTTTATTTCTTTTCTTGGGGGATTGCTTTCCTATGCTAACGAGTTGTTGGCCACTCAGCTTGACACTGAGAGCACGGCTCGACATCTGCTGTATTGCATGAGCAGGACAAATGGCTCACAATTTGTCCAAATTCCTCACCTGGTACTAGTTAGTAGTGACCTCCTGTCAATTGATTTATCAGTTATTCACTCTGATGGAGCACAGGGTGGAAATTACAAGCAGGCACCTTGTACCCCAACCACTCCAAACACCCCAGCTGCACACATACACTTAGAAAAATGCTGCAGCAAAGAACTTTTATTATCTGTAAAATATTTATACTGTTTGGGTCTGTCTTTGCCCTAGTGCCAACTGGTCTACGATGTAGCTTTCTTCTCTGTGTATGTTTGTGTTTGGGGGCAGGGAGCCTGCTTGTACTTTCCCCTTTAGAGGTATTAGTGATTGAGTAACATGTTGAAGTCACTGGTTCCCCCGTTTACGGCATGTTATAAATTTAAAAGCTTTGTGTTACCTCTAAGCGCTCAGGAACTATACAGACTGCAGCTGTCATTAGTGTCTGCATAAGCATCTGTAATACCATCCTGGCATTGGCTTATTGCCGCTACATGTGTGCCTCCAGATGCATTATGAACTGAGAAAAAAAATATACACAGTACAGTCGGTGATTATCCCCCACCCTCCAAGGGTAAAAATGACACTGCCGATACCCTTCTCATGGAGAAAGAGACCGCATTTATGTTTAGACAGCCTAAGTACCACTTGATTGGTCCACTACAAAAAGGGACACATCCTTGCGGTAGGTACTCAAGTGTTAGACTGTATTTGAACAACCCTTCCTCACTTATGTCACCATACTTCATTACCACTTCAGTGTGTGTCAACCGTTTGTGTTTTCCCATTTTTTCCATTACAGTGGATCTCTGTTGCACATGCGTAAAGTGTACAGCAAATACAACAGATGATGCACTATACTGCTTCCCATGCCTTACTGATATCATGGTGCACTGTGTAGACTCCCTGCATTCATTGCTGTGTAGCCCATATTTTGGTTCAGACATCATTCCCTAAGGATGCCGAACTGACTAGCACACTTTGCAATATAACACCATAGAAGCCGTACATTGGTACCACAGTGTCGGGAGAGGATGGCAACTGCAGTCTCTTCTTTTGCTGATGCTCCAGAGCACATACAATGATGCCATAATCCTAATTATAAATGAAGAGTGTATGTTAAAATGTTAAAAAACTAAGTGTTTTTACTTTTGAGATACACTGTAAACTATGTATAATTATAATTAAAGGAAATTAAGGAATTATATTTCTGTGCATCATGTATTTTCGTTATCCTTACTGTATCGTTATGTTCTGTAATTTTACCTCCCGGGTCGTGCCTGAAAACAGTCACTTGCTGGCTAGTGCACTTACTCGGTTAACAAAAACTAAATAAATAAATAAATGTACAGTATATAACTGATTTTATTGCATTCATTTATAAACTTAGTGAGGAGCTGGCAGGCTGGAGAAACAATTCAGTGCACCATGTCCCTTTATTCATGCAGATCTAAGCATACTTTGGTGATCAGTGTTATGGTGCTTGCATGAGAACACCAAATGAGCCCAAGAAAACACAGGAGCATAAGAAAAAATATAAACTGTCTATAATGATGGTGACAATCAGAAATGCAATAGCAAAGGCAGTTTACTGAAGCAATCACACTGGAAGCAGCACTTACCAAAAATACACAGTTTATTGCACTGTTCTCCTGGGATTGGACTGTGCAGCTCAGTGCTTATACTCTTGCTGCACATTACAATTCTGAACTGCTGAAAAGAGTCATCCATTTAACACAGACCTCCATGTACTAATACTGAAAAGCTTACTTTAATTTATAGATCTGCCCAGTTCAAAAGTTGTCCTTTTGTGTCCCAATACGCTACAGATTACAGCTCCACTCAGTTAAAAAAAATATTTTTTATACAGACTTGTTGTTATAATTACGTACTTGCAGCACTTATTAAAACTGTAAGATTGTACTCAAGCAATGTAGATTGTGATGTTCCTAGAACTGATGGACCTTGGACACATAGCTTAGTCAGATGAGTAAACTGAAAATCAGGAGAAATCACCACATCTGCAGTCCCAAAAGCAAGTTGAACAGCTGCCAGTATAACAAACAATTTCAGTCATCAGTGCTGTCATTTTTGCCAGTTCAGTTTTGAATCTGCACTCACTGAGGCTGGGTCCAGGAAAGATGAATGAACGAGCAGTGAGAAAGGTGCAGTGGGAACACCTTCCCAGTGCTGATGTTACTCATGCATGTGGATGCACTGCTCATGTGCGAACTTCTAACAAAGAAAAAAAACATGCAGAGACAACTGTGGCACAAAAATGTTAAAAAACTAAGCATCTGAATATATTTAATACTTAACTTCAGGGCAGCTGAGCTTTGCATCACTCAATGAAGGGAAGGTGATCTGCAAACATGACATCGGGGGAAGTTGGTAAATCACTTTAAGGTGTAAACAGGCCCTTTTCCTTTGCATTGTCTGCTTGATTTTGAATCTTACCTCCCTGATTAGGTGTTAACTACAGCTTCAGCGGGCTCCGACCAGACTGACCTTTAACCCTTGCAGGGCCACAGACTGATATACAAGTCCAAAATTCCTATATATTTTACCTCTGTTGGCAGCCTAAGGATTAAAGGAAAACAGTGGAAAAGACACAGTTGTCCTCAGACACTACACAAGCTCTCAGTTAGTGCTTTCAGACAGTAACAACTTTTTTTTAATTATTTAAAACAGCTACCCACAACTTCCACTTTCTGTTGCTGGCAGCCACCATCTCATGAGCAGCAGTTAGATTCCTGAGCTCACTGTATGTTAATATGTCTGTTTGACCTCTGCTATTGGTTGGCAGGACATATCAGCATAAAGTAAGCTCAGGAAGCTATCTGCTGCTAAAGAGAGGGTGGCTCTCAGCAATAGAAAGTAAAAGTTGAAGGCCACTGCTTAAATCATTACAAAAGGCAATTAGAGGTAATTTAAAAAAAAATGATACTGTCTGAAAGCACTAATCAGGCATTTTTGTAGTGCCTGGGTAAAGCTGTGCCTTTTCCAGTGTTTCCCTTTAAGGTATAAACTGTCTCTTTTCCTTTGCATTGTCTGCTTGAATTTGAATCTCACCTCCCTGAATAAGTGTGAACTACAGCTGATAGCTTCAGGGGGCTCCAGCCAGACTGACCTTTAAGATGAAAACAGGCCCCTTTTCCTTTGGTCTTGTCTCCCAACCCCTTGATAGCACAAGTGCGAAGAAGTGGCTAGAAAGATCCCTGCCCCATAACTGGTGCTCCTGATAGGGAGAGTGACTGGTGCAAATCTTAAATGGGAGCCCTCTGCAGTAGTTTGTCCACTACTTGCTACATCTTGTGCATTTGAGGGGCCCCTATCATTCATATTGGAAGGCCTGGCGAGCCAGCAGAGCCTGCTTACTGACGAGCCTGTTCCAAGTTCCAGGTGCCTTTCATTAGCACATGGATGTTCTGTGACAGGCCTTGGCCCTGGTTCACACAGTAAGTATGCAGATAGAGGATGTGGTTCAGAGATCCAAGTGTTCTGATTCTACATGTTTTCCAGGTTCTTGGCTTGGGACTGTAGCCACTAGGCTATACTGCCTAATGTATTCATTAATTTTTTCAGTCCTTGACTGGAAGTGGATTATCACTGTTAAATGCAATTCTCCTTTTGGGAAAATTAGTAGGAGGGTTCATGGTTGAGTATGGGTTGTGGCAATGAGTGTCATGAAAATGATAAAGTTATAAAAAAAAAATTTGGTTTGAATTTTCTAAGTCCTTTAATAATACTATATTGCAATTGGCCTGGCCCAGTGCAACTGAGGGATGAGGTGCTGGACGCCACACCTCACACCATGCCAGCGACCAGAGTTCGGGAGCAAGCTCGGATGTTGGCAGGGAGGAGAGGATCGAGCGTCTGATGGACTGCTCACATCTCCCTGGGGAAGGACCCAAGGTCTCTCTGGTGCAGTGGAGATCCCTGGTGGAGACAAGTGTATTGCTAGCACCAGAGCAACTAAGGGGGAGGAGCACAGCGGACATCTACGGCGCAGCCGTGCTAACATCATTGCATGTCCGCACTCCTGGGGGGGAAAAAATGAAGAAAAACCCCTACCATGCCAGTAGGCAATGGTGTGGGTCAGTGGCACAGCCCCATGCCCAGTATTGTGCCATCCGTCCTGGTGCTCCCAGTCTCCCTCCGCCTCTCTCCGGTTGCTTCATCAGATTGTAGACAGAGCGCCAGAGGAGTTCACGGTCCCACCCTGGGGGCTCAGTGCCAGGGAGTTGAGTGGCCGGGGGAGGTGGGGGGGGGAGAATCGGGGCCGAGAGAGCACCAGAGTTGGGGGCTTCAGGCAGGCAGCAGAGCTCCGTCGAGTACCTATACCTGAGAGAGTCTGGCAGGGTAAGTGATAAATAGCACACAAAAAATATATACTACAGTATATTGCAGTTTGCAAACAGTATGGTTAAGCTTGATCTTTACCACCACCTACAATACCACATTTTAATGACACAAAGCAGCAAAGAGGCTCAGGCTACAGTGCTATAGATGGGCTTACAATGCCGTCAGGGGCAGTAGTGGACTTTAGATCATATTTTGTTAATTTGCAGGCAGTTGTATATGTTTTGGCGCTATATACAGACAATACTACTCCCTCACACACATTACGTACAATTGCCTGAAATGTAAACAAGAAGCATCTGAAGGCCACCATTAATCCTGACCATTCTAAGTATATCTATAACACTACAACCCCTTCCCTATGTGGTTTTGTGGGTGGGGCTGTTATCAGGAAGTAACGTTACAAAGGTGACAATCATGCATGCTGAGAGCAGTCTTGCACATACAGTGATCCCTTGATTATCCACCAAATGTTTGTACAAAATAATAGCTATTCCATTGCTCCTTATTATCTCTCACTCTTGATTATCCACCCAAATTTTGCTTGTACAAAAATGGGCAGATAGTCAAGTGTGCACTGTGGATTATCAGACTGAAATCAAACAGTATAAGACACTTGGGGAAAAGGGAGAGGCAGAATGGTGTGCACTGTCACTAATATAATTTTGAGAGAGGGTAATAGAAGGGTAGGAATTTGATTTGTGTTTTGTTGCCCATACCTCTTTACATACAAACTGTATCCTAACATGGGATACAGTCTGTATGTAAATGGATTCCAAAGGTGTCTTACAGTCTGTGACAGGGTCCCTTTGCGGCAAAATGGCATGGTCACGGCAAGAGGGGGCCCCAGACTTCTCTTGGGCCTAAGGCCCCAGATTACCTTAATCTGGCCTGTTTTGGAGACAAGACAGAGGCCTACATGAAAAAAGTGGAGGAATACAAAACCACTTATAAAAGTAATTCTGCCAGGCACAGACCTTCCAACTCCTACAGATCCCAGTACAGGGGAGGCAGAAGTAGGGGATCCTACTCCAAGCTTTTTTTCCAAGCCCAAGCATTGCCAGACTACCAGTAGACCGGGGGTACTTTAGAGGTAGAGGCAGAATGGCTATGAGAAGGTCTGAGCCAGCACCTCAGGCTCGTATGCCGATCAAACATCAACACCTGTACCACGAACGACAGTACAGCGACCGTACTGTCACCATGGGCCCCTGACACTGCTTTCTTGGAGTCTTGCACCCCCTTCCCGAATCAACTCTAACTCAGAGCTGATTATATTAAGTACGGGGGGGTGCGGGGGGGGTCAGGGGGCAAAGCCCCCCCCCAATGAAAACATAGTATTCCCATATGGATTTATGCCAACCGCAACTGCGGTCACCATAAATCTGTCGCTGTAACATCGGTCATCAAAATATTTGTCGAACTGGCGTCACAGAGCCCTCAGGCCAAGGCCCAGATGAAACAGAACCCCTGACATGCTTGCACAGATCGCCTCTCCCTTACCAGTAGCTGGCAGGCTGGCTCACTTTCTACAAGCATGGCATACCATTACCATAGACAAGTGGGTCTTGGAAGTCGTTAGGCAGGGCCCACTCCTATGTTTCAAAACTGGGATGGCAGTATAGCCTAGAGGTTAGAGGAATGAGGTGTGAACAAGCTTGGTACATCCAGCAGACCAGACCTTAGTTTGATTCTCACAACCTCCAATGCATACTGTGTTACTCTGAGCAAGTCACTTAACCGCCCAGTGCTCCCAGGTCACCCCTGAAAACAGGCACTTGTGCCATGTGGGCCGTACCCGGTTACCAAAGGCTAAAAAAAAAAAAAAAAAAATTCCCCCAAAGCAGGATTTTCTCTCAAGTAACTCCAACAGAAAGGGCTTTGCTGGAATCAGAAGTTGCCAACCTTCTGCTCGTCAGAGCAGTGGAACGTTTCCCTCTATCCCAGAGGGCAAAGGCTTCTACTTCAGGTACTTCCTCACACAGAATAAGAAGGAGACTGGTGACCCCATCCTAGATCTCAGATTCCTGAACAAGCATGTGACAAAGTCAAAGTTCAGAATGATCACTTTGACTACAATAATCCCAGCTCTCCAGCAGGGGGACTGGATGGCATCCTTGGATCTCAAGGATGCTTATTTTCACATTCCAATCCGACCCAACCACAGAAAGTACCTAATGTTCAGACTTCCCTCAGGCCACTACCAGTTTGCAGCCATGCCCTTCGGCCCAACTTCAGCTCCCAGGGCATTCACAAAGTGCCTAGCCATAGTGGTGGCCTACCTGAGAAGGCAAGGGGTCACAGTATTCCCTCACCTGGATGACTGGCTAGTCATAGGGCGTCCCAACACACCAGACACTCTTTTGCTTTCATTCAGAGCACCTTTGAATCTCTGGGATTCCTGATAAATGCCCAGAAGTCTCAGATGGAGCCTATGCAGGTTTTGGACTTCATAGGGGCAGAGCGGGACACCCTGTATGGAAGGACATTCCTTCCCCAGGACAGGATAGACAGTATCCTGGAGCGGACAGGCTCTTTCCAGCTAAACAGACCCAGGCCAGTAAGGCACTTCCTACATCTACTGGGCCACATGGCAGCAACCACTGCTGTCATACCAGGATTAAGGTTCCAAGTGAGAGACATTCCGTTCCACTTAAGGGCCCACTGGTCTCAAAGGAGAGATCCTTTGGCAAAATTAGTGCCTGTCACAAAAACTCTATTATAGGCTCTACAATGGTGGTTAGAAAGACAACCTCAGGGAAGGAACCCTTTTTTGGAAAGAACATCTATCAGTAGTGCTTACCACAGATGCCTCCCTCCTACGGTGGGGGGTATACATGCTCGACCTCACAGCCAGCGGTACATAGTCTCATCAGGAATCACTTCTGCACATCAGCCTGTTAGAGCTCATGGCGGTTTACCTGGCTCTCCAGTCATTTGCAACTCAGCTCAAGGGCAAGGTGGTGCAGGTCAGAACAGACACCACTACTACCATGTATTACATCAACAAAAAGTGAGGCATGCCAGCCCAGTGGTGTGGAGGGCTGAGGCATCCGTGCCTTACCTCCTGCCAAACTGGGGACCCGTGTTCGCGGTGTGAGCAGGCCGCCAGGGGTCGTCCGGGAAGGGAGAAGATCGAGTATCCATAGGACAGCTCTCCTCTCCCGGGGAGTACAGGGTCGGTACTTCCCTGACACCCTAGTGGAGGCTGGGTACCAGCACATCATAGAGCCTGTTGCAAGCAAAGGGGGGGTGGAGCAGTCGGCCAGCGTGCTGTGGGCGGAAGAGCACACAGCTTGCCCACTGCCGATACTGCACGCTCCACCCCGGGGGAAACCAGAAAAAATAGGAAAAAGAGGTCCCAGGTCGAGCAGGATGAAACAGCCACCCTCCGGAGGCCCAGACTCAGAATGCCACTCCCCCGGAGTCTGGATCTGATTCGAGGCGAGTCGAGTTGGGAGCTCCTCACCGCCCCGCCATGGAGGGGAAACCATGGGGGAAGACGGGGACAGCTGCCTGATGTCGGGTGTGGGGCTGGGTGGGTGGCTGAGAGAAGGTATGACGACTGGTGGGGACCTGGGGAGAAACAGATAAATTAAATAAAAACAAACAGGAAGGCACCAGGTCGACCTTACTGTGCACAAAGGCCACGAAAGTCTGGAACCTGGCCTACTCCCTGCAGGCATCTCTGTCCGCCATTCGTCTTCCCTGAAAAGACAACATTCTGGCACACTCCCTCAGTAGGATCAGCCAGAACCAACACATGTGATCCATGAACACACAAGTGCTGCAATCAGTGTTCAGAAGGTGGGGCAACCAGAGATAGATCTCTTCACCTCCTCAAGCAACCACTAGCTGCCACAGTTCTGCTGCAGACCTCCAGCCCAGGGACTGTGCCAGTGGATGCCCTAGCATTGAACTGTTCAAGCAGACTTCTTTATGACTTTCCTCCCTTTCCTGTTTTTTGTTTTCAACTTTATTTTTAAGATTATATACTGAATAAGCCAGCATGTCAGACAAATAATGACATAAGAGATTGAAGCTCCATCACATAATGATACAAACATGATAGCAACAGGATTATGTAAGTCATTATTGTGTGATACGACTTGTGAGGTACCACCATAAAATGTTCAAAAGTTTCAGTGAAACTGTCCTGAAAAAAGCTTAGAAGCTTGGCCAGGCCATGACTGTGGAATGCCTGAAATATTCAAACAAGAGAACAACATGTATGGACATTACTTACACTAGTCATTATTTCCACAAAACAACGCAGTTTAAATTAGGGAGGTAAACATTCCAAGAACACGCCCCTTGCACAGTTCAGTCGATTCTACATATACTGTAACTGTACAATTTTAAACAACCCCTAATTTAAGTTCTCTAAATGAACTTTTTCTATCTTGGCACAGTAATTTAGCATGATCCCAAACAGGGAAAAGCAAACAGTATGGGTGGACCCCTCTATTAACCCCGATGTGATTTAAAGGGAATATAAACACCATACATTAAATCTATTGTCCCGGAGAAAGTCAAGGTCCACAACTGCCACATTATTCAGATCCATGCGGTCGGCACCATTTTAAATCCATGCTGTGCCCAAAGACAGTTCTGAAATCCGAGGGATATTTTACAATACTATGCCAACTTTCCAAACTGTAAAACAAGAAGTCACTCAAGCCTCTTCTTCCGATTCTTCGTGACTCACTGCACCAACAGCTTCTGCAGACCTAAATTCCTGCACCATCCAATCCACCCTTTTTTTTTTGCCTCTGCTAGATCACAGAACTGATAGGATTTATTTCCATAAGTGATACGGAGTCTGGCTGGCACAAGCAGATGGTGCGCAATCCCAAAATCCCTTAATTGTTGATGGAGGGGATCAAATAACTTATGGTGGGATAGGGTGGCAAATGACCAACTGGGGAACAGTTTAATAGGATTGTCATCCATATATATAGGAAAGTTTGCTTGGGCCCAGGTCAAAATGACATCACGTACTTCTGAACCTGTAGTCACTATTTGCAGTGTTTGTGGTGCATCTCTTGACATTTGCGCTTGACGAAAGTTGACCTGGTAAACTTTCTGGATGGATTCAGGTTCAAAAGATAATTCCTCTGGTAACATGGAAGAGAGCCATGTACGAACATAAGAAAGTGAGCTATCCTCTTCAGAGCCCTCAGGAAGTCCTATTACTCGTACTGTATATTTATAGCCCACTGGGCATTCTCCGAAGTTTCTAATTGGGCTCTGAGATGCGCTGTCTCCATTGTCATTTTGCTGAACACTGCTCGGGTTCGAAGTGAACAGTCTTCTGCCTCTTCCACCATTGTCACTGCCTCACCAATTTTTACATCCTGTGCTCCCATGCACTCCAGGATTTTTTCTATTTTTTGATCCATGGATTGTACCGCCTGCAGAACTGACTCCCATGGTGAGACCTCTGCTGCCTCCCTTGAGCTGGCAGTTTCCATTTGGTCTGGCATAGTTTTCAAGGGCAGATGTGGCCGCATCCCCTGTTTTTGTCCCTGGCTGCCTGTCACTCACTTAGGTCGTCCCATCGCTAAATTTAGTATGGCAGTGTTCAGAAAAGGGAGATCTTCCAGTTGGTGCTGATGAAAATTCAAAGTTAGCACACTGAAGAGTTTGAAAATAAACTTTTAGTTGAGCTGTGGTGGAGCATGCAAAGCACGTCTAGCCTCAGGCATGGCTCTCTAATGCTCCATTCCTCCCTTTCCTCTGTTGCTCAGAGTTCTGATAAAAACTCAGGACACAACCAACAACAATGATCCTGGTGGCACCGGATTGGGCAAGACAGCCTTGGTACTCCCTTCTGCTAGCCCTATCAGTGTCACAACCAATTCACCTCCCTTAGAGGCACACTCTACTAACATGACCTCGCAGGGCAGGATCCTATATCCCAGTCTCAAGTCTCTCTGCCTGAAGGCTTGGCTCTTGAAGACTTAAGAGTTTGCCAGTCTACACCTCTTTGAAGAAGTCCTGAGTGTCCTCAGGGGTTCTCAGAAACCCTCAACCAGGAAAACATATGCTTCCAAATGGAAGAGATTTTCTATCTGGTGTGGCTGCACTGGTATTAATCCTTATGGGGCTGGGTTATCTGTCCTTTTAGACTACCTGACCCATTTGCATTTTCTAGGCCTTAGGCCTTCTACCCTGAAGGTGCACCTAGCTGCAGTCTCTCAGCTAAAAAGGACAGGTCTATGAAACATAGACTTTGACGGCAGATAAGAACTGCTTGGCCCAGCCAGTCTGCCCATTTTCCTACCTATTGGATAAACTGAAGATTCAAGTATACCAACAGCCTACTTCTGCCTACCCCCCACTATAATTGCCTTATGTCTGTCCCTTGCATTCTTGAATTCCCCCACTGTTTTTGACCCCACAACCTCCTCAGGAAGGCAGTTCCATGCGTCCACCACTCTTTCTGTGAAAAAATATTTCCTAACATTGCCCCTGACCTGTCCCCTTAGGGAGCCAGTTCTAGCTTGGGACCCGAACATTTGTATTGCCAGGCTTGCAGAACCTCCCTTTGAGCCTATGGCAACTGTAGACGAAGTATGTTACCTGGAAGACTGTTTTCCTGGTAGCCATTACTTCGGCTAGGCGAGTAAGTGAGCTACAGGCCCTGTGCACAGGTATGAACTACGTTTCCTTCCACAGGGATAAGGTGGTGCTCAGGACAAATAGAAAATTCCTTCCTAAGGTGGTTTCAGATTTTCATCTGAATCAGTCCATCACACTGCCAGTCTTTTTCACTGCCAACTCCAGCTCAGGTGAGCGGAAACTGCATAGCCTGGATGTCAAGAGGGCACTCAGCCACTACCTTGACAGGACCAAAGCCTCCAGGCCAGAGTGTACCCAGTTGTTCCTCACTTATGGGGAAGTGGGTAAGGGTAAACCAGCTTCCGGGAGAACCGCTGCACACTGGACAGTGAGTGGCCTGCATACAATTCTGTTATAGTAAAGTTGGTAAGCAGCCCCCCAAGCCTCAGGGCAGATTCTACCAGGGGTACAGCTGCATCAGTAGCTGTAGCAAGGGATGAACCCCTACTGGAAATTTGCAAAACAGCTACATGGAAAACTGTTCACATGTTCACCAAGAACTACTGCTTGGACATATAGTACAGAATTGATGCCAGATTCGGCACAGCAGTTCTGCAGAACCTTTTTCCTAAATAGGTTCTGTATCCTACCTCCAAAGGTGCTGTTTGGTAGTCCGCATTAGTTACACATACTAAGGGATTCCTGGGGTTTGAAGAAAAAAATACTTACCATTGTTATCTTCTTTCTTCCAGGGATCCCTCAGTATGCTTAAAGCTCCCACCCTGCCTCCCCTTCCAGGACCAGGAAAAAGGGATCCTTCATTCTGCTGGTCACTGTCTGTACTAACATTTGCTCTGGTTAATGGTTGGACATTTTTAAACCAGTTTGTTCTAACTTCTTTGTCCCTTCTTACAGGGACCATATTTTGGGGGGGATTTGTTAAGATGGGAATAGTGTTTAAGTAATATAACTAGTTAGTAAAAAAACAAAGACAAGGAGCTGCGTCAGCATGTGGTCTAAAAGCAAAACAAAATGGTTATATTAAATGCACGCTGAAAATAGAAAATAGAGTTAAAAATCTACGTTTCGACCTTAGGTCTTCTTCAGGAAATATCTAAAAGAGAAAAAAAACAAGTTAGTGTAGAGGAGAGGTAAAATGAGAGAGATATATATGTGGAGAAAGAAGAAGGGGAAGCAAAGGAGAAGAAGTGATAAATGGTAAGATTAAGAGAGAATCTGTGAAACAAAAGGTGATGATGGGAAAGATAAAACATAATGGGAGAGAAAGAGCTGGGGAAGTTCCCAGGTAGAGACTGATTAACAGGGCCTTGTAAGAAGGCTGAAAGGTGACAAATGTGTGAGGAGGAGACAGAAATGGAGACATATGGTGAAAATGAAAAATAAATCAGTACAAAAACAAATTGACTTTAGGGAAAAATAGGGAGGCTAAAAGATGTTAGTGGAAAATAAGTCTATCATTTAAACCAGAGGGCTGCTGGGAGCCAAGGCGGATGATCAGCTTGGCTTCCATGTTTTTCTATGGTTAGGATCCGGAAGCCCTGCTGAAGGACACAAACAGAAAGGTCATTGACATTGTGGTCCCTGGAGATAAAGTGGGATACAATGGGTTTAGCAGTTTCACCATTCCTGACCCGCTCTGTAATGTTCCTCAAACGGTCAGCAAAGACGCTTACCAGTTTCTCCGATGTAAATAGCTGAACACCTCCTGCAAAGAATACAGTACACTACATTAGTGGAGGTACAGAGAACTCCTTGGTGATGTGAAAAACACCTGTAGGCCCCAGATCTCAGTTACACTGGAAATAAATTTGCAGGTGTAAGCGAGCCCTGTTGCAAGGTTTGGTACCTGGGGAGGAACTGTTAGGAGGGGTAGGCTGCTTTTACCAGGAGATTATGCAGGTTAGTGGTCAAGTAGAGTGCAATAGGTGGTTCTGTAAAGGAAGCACCAATGTTAGGGTCAGTTTGCAAAATGGGAAAGTTACTAGTGATGATCCTGTGAAGAGAAGGTGTGCTCTGATGGAAAGGAAGAACTAGTGGAATTCGCCGTTGTTCTTGTGTGACAGTATCCCTCCCATGGGGTCAAGGTTACGGGGCATGTTACTGACCCGAGAGTGCTCTGTCCACTGTGCTTTAGGGTATCCCTGTTGATAAAAAACTATGCATTATTTGGGTCTGCTCAGCAAAATCATCCTCTTCACTGCATAACCTCGAAGTCTAAGAAACTGTGAATAAGGCAGGCCATTCTTGACATGTTTAGGATGGAAGGAGCTATGGAGGAGGAAACTGTGAGAGTCAGTGGGTTTGTAATAGACTGATGTCTTCAGACCAGTGTTCTGGACTGAGAGCTGGATATCCAGGAAGGCAGTGTAGAGAGGATACTTCAACAGTGTACTGAAGGGAAGGATGAGCCGTGGTGAACTCGTCAAGGAAGACTTGGAGGTCTCCTGGAGCAGGAGGTGCCTCCACACAGTCATCAATGAAGCTTAGAGTTCAAGCACAGTCCTGTGAATGAGAGAAAAACATTCCTCCACCCAACCCACAAACAGATTAGCAAAGCTGGGACCCATCTTGGTACCCATGGCAACTCCACTGACCTGCTGAAAAAACTGTTATTAAAAGAAAAAGCATTGAGTGTTAGAACCAGTTCTGCCAGACGAGTTAGTGTGTTGTGTGGGTGGCTGCTGGACTTCCCGCTTGTTCAAGAAATGCTGCAAAGCTGTCAGACCATCATCATGGGGGATCACTGTGTAAAGAGATTTGATGTCCATGGTGAAGATGAGCTGATGAGAGTCACTGAATCTGAACCTGTCAAATAACTGGAGAGCATGGTTAGTGTCTTTAACATAGGAGGGCAGGGACTCAACAAGGGGTCTCATGAGGCCATCCAAAAATGCGGAGATGTGGGATGTGGGGCAGGAGCAGGCACTGCAGTCACTTACAGTTTCTTTCCAAATGCCGCCACCTGGGTATTATTCCTAAAGGTTTCTGTTTGAAATTTCATCCTTGTTCATTTGGATCTGAGACACATGTTTCCTCTACTAACAAGCTTTTGAAAACTTTCTCTAGGAAACTTATCGTGCACACCATTCTCTCCATCAAAACACAGCTGATCTCTGTGGACAAAACCATTCAAAGGCAAAAGGATTTCCTGCAGCGAACGGCTCCACATAACCTTCCTTTTATTAAGCACTGCATCCAAAACCTCAACTCCACTCTCTTTCAGTTTCTCAAGGATACCAAGGCTGCAAAACTCCAGTCTCTCGCCCAGCAGATCAACAACCAGCATGAGCCCTCGAGTCAGACACAACCTAACAATTTGGTATTTTGTATTCCTCCAGACCTTCCCCTGACACAAGATGAGCACTCACTCCTTAGCAAAGGTCTCTCTTGTGCCCACACCCAGATATCTTGATGCACCCCAGGTTCAAGTTGATCTGCAGTGCTTCTATCGAGAACGCCTTGCAGCTCATTTTCTAATATGACTCCTCTTCCACAGATGATGACGGTATCACCAGAACTATCAATGACATCAATCCCCAGCGAGTGCATGGACACCCCTCCAGGACGCTTTTGCTGCTGTTGATTATTTTGTTAACCAATGCATGGAAAACACCACTAACTTTAATCTTCATTGCAGGCACAACCATTCCAACCTGACACCTGGTGAGCTTGCAGCCCTCAGATCTCTACAATGTAGGAATGACATTGTTATTAAACCAGCTGATAAGGGAGGTGCTGTTGTGGTCTGGCAAAGGAGCTATACATCATGGAAGCCACAGCAACTCTCTGACACCAGGTTTTATTCTTCTCTTCCACAGGACCCCACGCTGACTATCAGACAGAGGTCACCACCACCATCACCTCTGCTATTGAAAACAATGAGCTCCCTGCTTGCTAAGAGACTCATAGTCCAGCATCCCCAGACATCTAGGTTTTATCTTCTTCCCAAAATCCACAAAACAGGTAACCCGGTCGTCCCATAGTGTCTGCCTGCTCCTGCCCCACATCCCACATCTCCGCATTTTTGGATGGCCTCATGAGACCCCTTGTTGAGTCCCTGCCTCCTATGTTAAAGACACTAACCATGCTCTCCAGTTATTTGACAGGTTCAGATTCAGTGACTCTCATCAGCTCATCTTCACCATGGACATCAAATCTCTTTACACAGTGATCCCCATGATGATGGTCTGACAGCTTTGCAGCATTTCTTGAACAAGCGGAAGTCCAGCAGCCACCCACACACACACTAACTCGTCTGGCAGAACTGGTTCTAACACTCAATGCTTTTTCTTTTAATAACAGTTTTTTCAGCAGGTCAGTGGAGTTGCCATGGGTACCAAGATGGGTCCCAGCTTTGCTAATCTGTTTGTGGGTTGGGTGGAGGAATGTTTTCTCTCATTCACAGGGACTGTGCCTGAACTCTACAAACGCTACATTGATGACTGTGTGGGGCCACCTCCTGCTCCAGGGAGACCTCCAAGTCTTCCTGACGAGTTCACCACGGCTCATCCTTCCCTTCAGTACACTGTTGAAGTATCCTCCTCTACACTGCCTTTCCTGGATATCCAGCTCTCAGTCCAGAACACTGGTCTGAAGACATCAGTCTATTACAAACCCACTGACTCTCACAGTTTCCTCCTCCATAGCTCCTTCCATCCTAAACATGTCAAGAATGGCCTGCCTTATTCACAGTTTCTTAGACTTAGGGTTATGCAGTGAAGAGGATGATTTTGCTGAGCAGACCCAAATAATGCATAGTTTTTTATCAACAGGGATACCCTAAAGCACAGTGGACAGAGCACTCTCCGGGTCAGTAACATGCCCGTAACTTGACCCCATGGGAGGGATACTGTCACACAAGAACAACGGCGAATTCCACTAGTTCTTCCTTTCCATCAGAGCACCCTTCTCTTCACAGGATCATCACTAGTAACTTTCCCATTTTGCAACTGACCCTAACATTGGTGCTTCCTTTACAGAACCACCTATTGCCTCCTACACACCGCCACCTAACCTGCGCAATCTCCTGGTAAAAGCAGCCTATCCACTCTAACAGTTCCTCCCCAGGTACCAAACCTTGCAACAGGGCTCGCTGCTACACCTGCAAATTTATTTCCAGTGTAACTGAGATTCGGGGCCTACAGGTGTTTTCACATTACCAAGGAGTTCTCATGTACTCCACTAATGTAGTGTACTGTATTCTTTGCAGGAGGTGTTCAGCTATTTACATCGGAGAAACTGGTAGGCGTCTTGCTGACCGTTTCAGGAACATTACAGAGCGGTCAGGAATGGTGAAACTGCTAAACCCATTGTATCCCACTTTATCTCCAGGGACCACAATGTCAATGACCTTTCTGTTTGTGTCCTTCAGCAGGGCTTCCGGATCCTAACCATAGAAAAAACATGGAAGCCAAGCTGATCATCGCATTAGCTCCCAGCAGACCCTCTGGTTTAAATGATAGACTTATTTTCCACTAACATCTTTCAGCCTCCCTATTTTTCCTAAAGTCAATTTGTTTTTGTACTGATTTATTTTCATTTTCACCATATGTCTCCATTTCTGTCTCCTTCTCACACATTTGTCACCTTTCAGCCTTCTTACAAGGCCCTGTTAATCAGTCTCTACCTGGGAACTTCCCAGCTCTTTCTCTCCCATTATGTTTTATCTTTCCCATCATCACCTTTTGTTTCACAGATTCTCTCTTAATCTTACCATTTATCACTTCTTCTCCCTTTGCTTCCCCCTTCTTCTTTCTCCACATATATATCTCTCTCATTTTACCTCTCCTCTACACTAACTTGTTTTTTTTCTCTTTTAGATATTTCCTGAAGAAGACCTAAGGTCGAAACGTAGATTTTTAACTCTATTTTCTATTTTCAGCGTGCATTTAATATAACCATTTTGTTTTGCTTTATAACTAGTTAGGGTGTCTTCACCCTGCTAGGCTTCACAATGAATCTGAGCATTTTCAGAATGTAACAGTTACTAGGGGTAGCAGCTTGAAAGTGGCATGAGCCAATGAGAGTTCCATGATTTACATACATTCCATTCTCCTCCGAGGCAGTTCAACACAGGAGACTGACTGTATTAGTTAAGCATACTGAGAGATCCCCTGGAAGAAACAAGATTACTATGGCAATTTTTTCTTCTGGGGCACCCACCCACCACCCACAATGCATGCAGCTGCATCCTGGGAACAGGGACATACGGCAGCATGTGGTCACCCATGCCGCCAAGTACGTCTCTATGAACCACCACCAGAAGTCACTACTACAGTGGCTCGACATGTCCCACCTCCCTCCAGGAGAGAAGAGTCCAAAGGACACTGTCAACTCCCTCCCTGTCGGCCTCTGCTCCCAGCATCTGGGCTTGAAGTGCGAACCTGGACCGCCAGAGCGATGCCCCACTGCTCTGCGTCACGGAGCAAGCCACTTTTTCTTAATTCTCTTTCTTTTTCCCCATATAGGTTTTTATCCTCCTCTGGCAGTATGGGCACTTACCTCAGCCCTGTTCCCGTCAGCCACAGCCGTCTCCAGCATCCTATGTGGTCAAGGGCTGTATTGGACCTGGAGTGGCCAAGCGAGCTACAGCATGACAGACAGGGCTTCATCAAACCCATCCTCCATTTTTTCCCTGCTTTCCTCTGACCTCCACAGACGTGCACGAGCAAAGTGCCAGTGTGGAGTTCATGAGATGCCCCCGAGCTCTAAACTTGGGGTCCTCCCACAGAGTGCACTGTGACGCCACCAGCTGGATTCCTCCAGGCGGCAGTCAAATAGCAAGCCACAGTTTCCCACCTCTCCGAGGGAGGAGAGCTGTCCTACAGATGCTCAGTCTTCCCTCCCCCCGCAACCCATGTCAGTTCCCAAACCCAGGTCATTGGTGTGGCAAAACATAAAGTGCTACAGTGCCTCAGCTCTCCATACCACTGGGCCAGTGCCTTTTCTTAATTCTATAGACTAAAAGTTTATTGGCCTTATCTCCCATCTCCCAGTATACCTGTTTCAAATATAGATAGATAGATCAATACAGACAGATAGATGTTTTTGTAGTGCTGTGGCTTCGGTGTTTTGTCTGGTGGTGGGTGGGTGCCTGGTTATGTTGTTGTGAAGGTTTTGAAGTTTACCAAGAGCACCCCCTTCCTTGTGCAAGCCCTTCTGCCTGCTTTACATCTTCAAATACATGAAGGGGATAATCAAAACAGACACAGAGGGTCTATTCAGGAGGAGGGTGGGGAGAGTCACTAGGGGCCATGACATGAAATTGGGAGGGGGCAGATTCAAAAGGGAGGAGAGGAGGCATTTCTTTACGGAGAGGGCGGTGGCAAAGTGGAATGCACTACCGGCTGAATTGGTGGCATGTAACACAGTGGAATGCTTCAAGAAGGTGGGACAGGGCAAAGGGGAGGGTAAAGGGAGGGAAGGGAGGGGAGGGGGTGGGGCAGCTGCTGAATAGGGAGCTAGCTGCAATCTCGAGCAGCCTAGATAGACTAGGATGACCTTCTGCTGCTGGCAACTTTCATAGATTGGTATATTCATATAAATGAAATAGGCACAGTTTGGCCCTCCTTGTCAGAAGGTCATTTAGTCTGATTCTAGTACTGGCCAAACTGGCTACTAGTTCAGCTGGGGGGTGCTGCTGCTTGTAGTTCTGTTCCATCTCCTTAACTCCTGCTCCAGTTTGAGGAGTTCTACTGCCCGTTCCTTCTGCCTGCTCACTGTGTGCCCAATGATTTTCCCTCTCACTGTGGCCTTATAAGCCTCCCAGAGCACACTGCTCCTGTGTTGCTCCAGAGCACACTGTTTCCCTGTGTTGCTGATCGCCAAGTAGGCTAATGTCTCAGATTTTACTCATTCTTTGAAGAAGGAGTCCATACGGAGCAAAGGGTCTAACCTCCAGGACCATGTATTGGGGTATCTGTCGGCCCCAGATCATAGAGTGTGCTAATGGGGCATGATCTGAGATTATTACTAGGTGCATCACAGTGTGTAGAGTATTGTGTCTAACGTGAGAAGATGAGAACCACACATTTATGCACCTGGACGTGCACCATTTTGAGAAGCACGTATAGTCTCTCATGTTAGAGTGCTGCAGTCTCCAAGTGTCGAGTCTGTGTTCTTTTAGCAGTTCTCCTAGAGCCACCTGAGCTCTGACATGTGGTTCTTGAGCTCCAGAGCTGCAGTCCAGACAAGCCTCCAGAGCAACATTAAAGTTCTCACCTACCAGAAAAAGCACAGGGGATGAGGCAAATACATTTAGTCCCTGCCTCAGTTAGTGGAAGAATTGTGGTTCATCTATGTTTGCCCCATATACAGTATACTGGCCAGGATTAGGGGGCCATCTGGTGCTGATAACTCAGCAATAACCCACAAACCCTCCTTATCCTTCACTGCACGACTAACTAACCAACAAAGGCTTTTGTGTGTCAGGATCGAACCCCCCCCCCCTCTTTTTTTTGTTTTGTTATACAGATGCTACACTATATAATTTAGTTCCCAACCATTTCCTCTTGAGTTTGGCTGCCTCTGCTTCACTGAGACAGATCTCCTGCAGTAGGGAAGTGCACAGCTTTTCAAATGTGCTAAAACTTTTTTCCATTTTACTGGTGAATTTAGGCCGCAGACATTCCAGCTGATGGCCCAGGTATCAGCTATTAGGTATGAACTGTGAGGTCAGCTGTGGTGTATACTGTAACCAGGAAGCCCTATATGGCACCCAAAAGGAGTACTTACTGTACGATGCATAAGGGCAGCCTCCCAATGTAACCTCTTTTCTTGCCACAGCCCAGTGCCACAGAAAGATTATCTCGCATGAAGTATATACCAACTGAGAAAACACCCCATCCCAAATAACGAGTCTAGTGACCCCTCATCCCTATATCCCCCACCACCACCATAAATCCACCTGGAATCCTCTCCTCTTCTTTTCAACCCCTTGTGCATTTTCCAACATCTGATCTCCAGAATCCAAGTGCTGGTATTTGGATCACAAACGAGACATCCGCTAACACTCCCTACCCAACCCATGTACTCCCAACCACAAAGCTGGGAGAATTAAAGACACGGTGTAAGGCCCGTCAAAGCCAATTGCAACATCGAGCAGAATCATTACCTTCAGAGGTTTGAATGATGTTTTACATCATGGGCATGGGTCACGGTTAGCTTACCCTAGTATTAATGGACAGGTGTGGGCCAGAGCACAGCTGTAATATAGTCGGTCTTGGTAGTGAGCACAGGGGGTGGGGTGATCATGATGAATGGTCAAGATGCATCCCATTTCGGGTATAGACTAGTGGGGATGTCATCTTACACAGAAGCCCTGCCCCTGGCTGCCTCCCTCCGCTATGATGAATGCGGCTGGGGGGGGGCAAGTAATTATGCCACGCAAATTAGATAATTTCCTTATCCTCCTGAGCTGCCAAATTAAGCAATGCTGGAGGATGGGCAGTTACACCCCTTAATTTTTCCCACCAAGCAGCTGTGATCTGGCCTATCCATTGGCACCTCAATCGTCTAATGCACTCTGTAACCACAGTTCTTCGGCAGAGTGGGACACAAACCTAGCAGGGTGAAAGGAAGGGTCTCAGATACTTACCAACTGGTCTCCTTTGTGCTTGGGAAACTTCCCGATTGACTCCACCCTGTGGATCCAAAACCACTGTGTAGTACGGCAGATGTAGTGTGGCAGGGAACTGTGAGCCCACAGAAAAAACTTTATAACACCTCAGACTAACATTATGAACCTTAAAAACACAGTAAAGCATTTCTGTGGGTTTGGACCATAATGCATACCAAAACCTATAATGAAGAAAAGAAAGGTTAAGCAACATGTAATAAAAGAATATTGAGGTCTGCCCCCTTTAAGGGCTCCAGTGGCTTAGCTGCTGAGCAGACCTGACAGGCCTCTCGGGTTGAGTACATCACCACCAATTAGTGGAGGCTTAAACAAAACCTCTGAATTCTGGGTGTAGACACATGTGAGGAGTCTGTTCAAGTGAGTGCAATGGTCAGTGGAGCTTGGGTGT
Source organism: Neoceratodus forsteri (assembly GCA_016271365.2). Taxonomy (NCBI): domain Eukaryota; kingdom Metazoa; phylum Chordata; order Ceratodontiformes; family Ceratodontidae; genus Neoceratodus; species Neoceratodus forsteri. The sequence goes on from CM028130.1 coordinate 872,066,943, forward strand.
CCAGAGTCGTGGTGGTTCACTGCTCATCTGTGCCAGAAGATTCACTGGATGGAAGGCCTGTGGTGGCTGCCACCGGGCTCACTACCTCTGCCCAGGGTTTGGGCTGGTTCACTTGGTCAGGCAGCAAAGGCTGTTGTGGCTGTTGAGAGAAGTTTTGCCATCTGTGTCCTGGGAGATTTGTAGCAAGGTTGTGGCCAGGCCTCCGGAGCTGGCGTGGTATCCATCTCTTGGAACTGGTACCCCCTTTCCCCAGCCTGCCACGGGGTCTGTACTTACTCCAGTCGGACTGCGGCCAGCGTTTGTAGATAAAAGCTTTGTCTGCTTCAGGAGTCTCAAACTGCTGGGATGCTCCGTATTTACTGTCTCTCAGTGTGGCCAGATACCCGAGGCTGTATGGGATTCCCAGATCCACAATGGTCTTATGGGCCAGACTGTAAGCCTTCCTGTGGTCCAAGAGGTCTTGGGAGAAGTCCAAGAATATTTGGGCAGTGTCCCCCCCCCCCCCAATTAGGCTGCCTTTTTTTAGCCCATTCCATGATTTCCTCTTCATCTGTGAAGTGCAGGAAACAAGCTAGATTGGGTCGGGCTGTTCTCCAGGCTTTGATGGGGGCCAGAGAGCGATGGGAGCAATCGATTTCTAGGTTGCCCAAGTACAGGCCACTCAGCAGTCCGTGGAAACCATTCATGTTTTTCCCTCGCAGACGTCAGAGAAGCCGAAAAAACAGAGACTCTTTCACAGGCCCCAGTTCTCCAGACTGTCAGCTTTCTCCCACAGGATGCGAATGGCCTGGTCTTGTTCCCTGATGTGAACGGTGAGTTGCTACATGCAGTCATCTATATCCGCCACTCTCTGCTCTGCCAACATGATTCTCTGGGCTACTTGCAGGACATCTGCACTGGTTTATCTGTACCATTAACGTTTGGAACATATCCTTAATTTCTGGCAGTGCTGCCATCCTTTTTTTTTCTATTTACAATTTTTCAACTCCTCCACAGAGTCGACAGGTGGCTCCGGCCCTTCCTTGGAGGGTTCCTTCTCCGGTTCCAGTCGTCCTCTGCTCCGCTGACCCCCGAAGATTGCCCCCCCCCCATGGTGGGGCCAAGGTGAGGATCACTGGCTTATCCTCCCCCCTTTTCCCCAGAACAGAAATCCAGAAGTTGGAGGTGGCATCACGGAGGGACGCACCGGGCCATCATGGGTCCTGTCAGCTCCCAGCTATTTTCCTCCTGTTTTTGCCCTAAGCCACGTGTGTGCAATGGGCAGAGCAGCTGTCCCCGCCTCCGCAGAGGCAGCCTAGCACCCTGGACGTGGGCTCTCGCCGGACGTGGCTGTCACTGACACCAGCCACTGCTGGGTGTCAGTCTACAGAACAGTCTAATCCTCCAGAGGAAGGAGAGCCCTATCGACACTCAATCCTTTCAAACCCTGGCCGACCCCGACCAACCAGAGTTGCTCCCAAACTCGGGTCACCAGTGTGGTGCAAAGTGTGGCGTTCAGCACCTCAATCCTCAGCACCACCAGGCTGGCTCCAAAGCTGTCATGTTTGAGTGCCACTTCGGAGAGCCAGGCCTGCTGCTGAGACAGACATGAGGACTGAGAAGATTTTTAACTCAACACGTTCTCTGCTGGCACTAGCAGAATAAGAACAAAAAAAAAGTGTCAAAATGTTCAGTGTGAGATGCCCTGTGGGACCAAGTGCTGTGGATAAAGGTAGGTGCCGTGGTTGAGAACGATTACTCAGGATAATGATGGTGGGTAGTAAGAAATTATGCGGCCATCCTGTCGGTTGCCAAGCCACACCCTTCCCTTGATCACGTCTCTAACTGTTCCAGATCCCCTTGCAATTCCCTCATCTCCTCTTTACTGTTCACACTGCTGCAAAGCTTTGTATCATCTGCAAAGAGACATACATTGTCCTATATACCTTCCCCTTTGTAACTGATAAACATATAGAAAAGGACTGGTCCCGGGACTGACCCCTGTGGTACCCCACATGTGTCCTCCCTATCGCCCGATTTGACCCCATTAACGAACAGCCACTGTTGCCTCCCCTAGCCAGTTTCCTAACTATTTTACCAGCAGTCAGTCAGTCACTAAAACTGAAGTTCAAACCATCACATATGTAGGGCAACATTTAAATATATTTGTACAAATCAAAATAGGAGGGATCAGATGCCACCATATTATTAGTTTAATTCAATGTTTGCTAAACAATGCAAAGTATGAAGGAACTGTAGGCAGGAGAGGACAGAAAGGTAGGTCACAGACAGATGCTGTAAAACATGTCTAGCACTGGGTCTGACTCTGTATACTTACTAATGTTAATGAATAATCTCTGTGGTTGAGACGTGGCTCTCACCAAAAATAGCTGACGCTGCCGTTTCCCTACCAGGTTATACAGTTTTCAGGCATGACTGACTATCCAAACGTGGTGGAGGATGCACGATATACCCAAGAGACAGTCTACAGGGGCTAGTCCTGCCACTGCCTAATACAGGTGCGCATTGGCAAGCGCTAGCTTCAAAGGTTCTCCTTGGCGCCCATAATAAAACCCTCACGGTTTTGTCTGTTTATATTCCACCCAAGCCCTCAGCTGGTTGCTCAAGGCACTACTGGGGAACTTAAGTGCTCTGAATCTTCATTCAGAACTAATTCTTCTCGGGGACTTTAATGCCAACTGGCTCTCTACTCAGGCCAGCCACCTTAAAGACTCCGTCTCAGCTATCCACCTCACCCAGTTGGTTGAATTCCCAACTAGGATGAACTACCAAACAGGTGCCAGTACTTTACTGGACTGGGTACTGTCAAACCGTTCTGACCACATATCCAGGGTAACTGTGCTACCAGATGCCCTCAGTGACCATTCGCCTGTCCTGTTTCAGTGCTCAATACAATTCTCAAAGCCCCCAGCAAGAACAGTAACAAACAGGGTTCTCAAGCGGGGCCACCCTGATATGCTAAAAGCTGACCTTCAAGGACGTGACTGGTCTCTAGTCTATAACTCCTGTGATGCTGACACAGCTCTTGAGCATTTCATCAGCCAATTCAACAACATATGTGATAAACATGCCACACATAAAATGAGGAAAATCAAGGGCCACAGTAACCCTTAGTTCTCTACGTACCTGCTTGAACTTCTGAAATCCAGGGACCACCTATGGCTAAAGGCTCGGGAATCTGGGAAACTCTCACACATTCAAAACTGTAAGAAATGCTGGAACGACTGCACTAGGGCTATACAAGCATCAAAAAATCAACACTTCAAGGAGGCCCTCACACGTGCCTGGCGTGATGGTAGGAAATTTTGGAATAACATAAAAATGTCACTGGTAGACAGGTCAGTCCTGCCCCAACCATGTTAAACATTGATCGTGCACCAACTCTGGACCCCAGAACAATCACAAATGCCTTCAACAGTGCTTTCTCTGACTTAAGTGGAGTGCTTCCTCCTGACGTTTTCAGTCAGCCCACCCTGGAGGGCTCCTCCAAAATATGGGGCTTAACCTACCCACACCCCACATTCCATTTCAAAGCTCTAAACACCAAGAAAGTTAAAAAAAAATACCTCCTGAAGGTTCTAGGCAAATCTAGACACAGTGGTGATACCCTGGACCTTAAATTTGTTCATTTGACACTTAATGCAATACTGGCTCCTCTCACCCACATCATTAACACATCACTCAGGTTCTCACAATTCCCTGACAGGTAGAAGGAAAGCAGCCACAATGATGCCTATGTACAAGAGTGGTGACTGAACGCTGTGTGGAAACTACCACCCAATTTCTATTCTTCCTATTCTTTCAAAAGCACTGGAGCGAATTGTCAGACCAGCTGGTTGACCACTTGGTAAAATACCAGCTTCAATGCCCAGATCAGCACAGGTTTAGGCATGGGCACAGCACTACTACAGCGCTACTAAAATGCACAGGATACATTTACAAATCCCTTGACCAAGGCTTCCTTGTAGGCGCAGCGTACATCGACTTGTCCAAAGCATTTGACGCAGTCAACCATGCCCTACTGGTCAGTCAGCTAGCCGAGCTTGGTCTCTCTTCAGACACAGTCGCTTGGTTCTCCAGCTACTTAAAGAACCAGTTCCAGCAAGTCAAGGTTGGCACTGCCCTGTCAGATAGCCGACCTGTCCACTCTGGAGTTCCGCAAGGCTCCATTTTGGGCCGCTTCTTTTTAGCATTTTTCAAAATAAACTCCCATTCTCATGCCAATGTCCTCTTCTACTCCGTGCCGATGACGCCATCCTATTTACAAATGACTCTGACCCCACTGCCCTGCAAACCAAGTTGCAAAGCATAGGGTCATAGGGTATGGGTGAGACCACTTTTGCTGTCTGGATCCATTTTTCTTTTTCCCTTTTCACAAGTCTGCTGCAGCTGCATTTCTCTTGCTTAACTCTACTATGGCTTTTCTATCAACTACTTATTCACTCTTTCCCAGTTTGGCCAACTGGGAAGGTTCTTATTGCTGTCCCTATTGTGGTTCCAGAGAACAGAGGTCCGGCTGCCCTTGATACCTCCCCCCTTCAGCGCGTCCCCCCTGTGAACAAGCCAAGGACTGCAGAAAACAATAGCTGTGTAAAGCTTAGTTGTAAGGTAGCAGCCACGATGTTTATGGGTACAGTGGCTGTTGGCAATGTAAAAACAGTTACTCCTGCAGATACGGAGTAAGAAAGAAGAAAACCCTTTTTTCTTTTGTGTAGTAGGTGACTGCAGAAGTAGAGCAGCGCTGATAGCGCTTGTAAAAGACGCGGTTGTTCTATTTAGAACACTGGCAATAAGGCATTTGCCTCCCATAATGGATCTGTGGATGTCTGTGTCCACTCGATGCTGCGCATGGTTGCGCAGGGCTGCTCGACAGTGTGAACACTCATGCAGTAGTGCTTTGTTTTTGTATCTTTTTTTTTTTCTTTTTCCCTGCTGCTCTCGCTTTGCCTTAGAGACCAGCACCCAATCTAAAAGTAGGATGTTTGAGTGCAGGATAGTAGCAGCGAGGAGCAAGTAAGAACAACAGTAGAGTAGAGGACACAGATTTGTAGGGAACTGGCAACAGTTCTGGGAGCGAAAGTTCTTTAAATTTGATGGACTGCATCTGACTAAAGAGGGAGTCAGTGCACTGGGGCAGAAGTTTGACGTCTTTGCAGAATATTTAAACTAGCAAATGGGGAGAGGGGTGCAGCACCCCATACGTCGAATGGGAAGAACACCCCTCCCCCCTCAGCTAGTGGTCAAACAGGAATTCAGCGTGTTTGCCGCTCATTTGCATCACCAGGTAAGAAAAAGGTTTGTCTCCCATACGATGCACAGGGTAATGCCAAACTTCACCCAACAACTAACACACCAAAATCTGGCCAATGGAAAATCATGTACACAAATGCTCACAGCCTGGGAAATAAGATCCCAGACCTGCAGGCAATAATGTCAGAGGCTAAACTGGACATAGTAGCAATTAGTGAGACGTGGTTTACCAGTAACCACACTTGGGAGACTTCAGTACCTGGCTATGTATTGTTCAGAAGAGACCGAGTGCAAAAGGGGGAGGAGTGGCCCTGTATGTTAATGAAAATATCAAAGCTACAGAAATTCAGAATACACATAAGGAGCCAGAAGAACTGTGGGTCACCCTGGAAACAGAAATGGGACAGCCATAAGAACTGGGGTTGTCTACAGGCCCCCAGACCAGAGGAGGACACAGACACATTACTGTTAGAAGATATACAAAACATGACAGCTAAAGGGAGGTTCTGATAATGGGAGACTTCAACATGCCAGATACAGATTGGTCAATACCGCAGGAACATCTGCCAGAACTAGACTCATAGTGGATTCCCTGCAGAGGCCTCGAACAACTGGTACAGCAACCCACAAGAGACAGGGCTATCCTAGATCTAGTACTGACTAACAAAGAAGGGATCACAGATCTCCAGGTAGAAGGGTCACCTGGGGCCAGTGACCATCATATGGTATGGTTCAATTTGGCCACTACATCTAAATCATCCCATTCCAAGGCAAAAATATGGGACTTCAGAGGAGCTGACTTTGATAAGATGGCCAACAGAGTTAAGCTAGCCCTGGCAAAAAGAAACACAGGTGAGGAGGTACAGGCAAAGTGGGCAAGCATTAAGAATACAATACTTGAAGCAACATCCCATTGTGTTAGACAGAAAAGGAAGTGCAAAAGAAGAAGGAAACCACTTTGGTTCTCAAATACAGTAGCAGAAAAGGTCAGAGCCAAAAGGCTGGCCTTCAGGAAATAGAAGGGAACACAGCGGGATGAAGATAGGGAGGCATACCAAACTGCCCTAAGGGAAGCAGGTAAGGCAGTAAGGCAGGCAAAGTCCCAAACTGAGGAAACACTAGCACGAACAGTAAAAGAAGGTGACAAGACTTTCTATAGATACATTAGTGAAAGGAGAAAGTCCAGAGGGGTATGCTAAGCAATGGAGAAAAGGGAGCATGTGAGGAGGAGGACCCTGTAAAGGCATCTATCCTAAATAGATACTTTTGCTCAGTATTTACTGAAGAGAAGGTAGGGCAGGCCCACAGCTCAGCATCATAGACACAGGGGGGAGGGAGGTGAGCACTACTCCCTTCACAAAAGAAAGGGTCCTACAAGAGCTTGCTAAGCTCAGGGTGGATAAGGCAATGGGACCTGATGGCATACATCCCAGGGTACTTAAGGAGCTAAAGGAGGAACTAGCAGAGCCATTAGCAGAATTGTTTAGTGAGTCTCTGAGCACAGGAGAGGTCCCAGAAGACTGGAGAAGGGCTCATGTGATCCCGCCTCCACAAGAGTGGTAGCAGGAGGAGGCGGGAACTACAGACCAGTCAGTCTTACCTCAGTAGTGGGCAAGATTATGGAGGCACTCCTTAAGGAAAGGATAGTGCAACACCTGGAATCCATAGGGGCACAGGATCCAAGACAGCATGGGTTTACAAAGGAAGGTCCTGTCAAACTAATCTCATAGATTTCTTTGATTGGGTAACCAGGTGGTGGACCAAGGGGGCAGTTGACGTCGCCTACCTTGACTTCAGCAAAGCTTTTGACACTGTTCCACATAGAAGATTGATAAATAAGCTAGGTAGGCTCGGGGTGGGTCAGAAGTTGGTCAACTGGGTGGCAAACTGGTTGACTGGCAGAAAACAGAGGTGGTGGTAAATGGTATACAGTCAGAAGAGATGCAAGTCACAAGTGGGTACCTCAGGGATCAGTCCTGGGGCCAGTCCTATTCAACATCTTCATTAGTGACCTGCAGATGGACTAGAGGGTAAGCTTGTCTGTTTGCAGATGACCAAGATCTGCAACAGAGTAGATGATCCAGATGGGTGGGCAGAATGAGAAGAGATCTGGATAAACTAGCAAAATGGTCAGAAGAGTGGCAACTGGGATTTAATGCAAAGAAGTGCAAAATCATGCACATAGGGAAGAGAAACCTGAAGCCACTTATAGGCTGGGAGGGAGTTGCTAGCAGTCACAAAGGAAGAAAGAGACTTGGGCATCATCATCACTGATGACCAAAATCATCCAAGCAGACCTCTAAAGCAGTAGGTAAGGCTAGGGGTGTTAGGGTGTATTAGTAGGGGTATCCACAAGTCGTAAGAGGGAGGTAATAATCCCTCTGTACAAGACATTGGTTAGGCCCCATCTGGAGTACTGCATGCAGTATTGGAGGCACACCTTCACAAGGACATTAACCAAATTGAGGCAGTCAGAGAAGGGCAGCAAAATGGTGCAGGGACTGCATCAGAAGACATATGAGGACAGATTAACGGAGCTCAATATGTATACCCTTGAGCAAAGGAGGAGAGAGGTGATATGATCGAGACATTTAAACACCTTAAGGGCATAAACAAGGTGAAAGAGTCTAACATGTTTAAATATAAGAAAAATAGCAGGACAAGAGGACACAGCATGAGATTAGAGGGAGGCCGATTAAGGGGGGAATGTGAGGAAATTCTTTTTCACAGAAAGGGTGGTAGATGCATGGAATAGCTTACCACAAGAAGTGGTGGCTATGAATACAGTGCAGGGCTTCAAACAGGCATGGGATAGGCATAAGGGAGCAATACAAATGACTATGAATAGATAGGTCACTGACAGAGCAAAGGCCGATGGCACATTTATAAGGTAGAAAAAGAAATGGGCAGACTGGATGGGCCTTGCAGTCCTTATCTGCCGTCAACTTCTATGTTTCTATGTTTCTAAACAGAAAACAGCAGAAAAGAAAGAAAACTGCTGTAAGGTAACTGCCTAGCGCTGCCTTGTAAATATGTATCAGGATGCATTTCAAGAAGCATTTTTCCCAAATTTGCTGACTTCAGAAACATTTAAAAAATACTTTAAAAAGATAGTTGCCCTAAACATTTCCTGTGTTTCAATGTATTTTATACTTTGCTGTTTTCACTGAGAGAAATCACTATAGGTAATATTTTGCTTTATGCTTGTAAAACTGTATTATAGTGCTCCATAAATACAGGAGTTATGGATACAGGTAGCAAGGTAACAAACACATTCAGTTTGTTGTTCAGACATTTAGAATGAAGTAGTTTTTCAGAATAGCTAATGTCTGCTGCTCATATAAGTTAGGACTTAGTAATTTAAAAAAGAAATTGTCTGCATTATAAAGACATAATAAAACTAGTTAAGACTACTCATCTTCCTAGCTTCCTTGCTGGAGGTCCTCCTCCTTGAGCTTACCATTGTTTCTAAGAGCCGGCCGGCCTTGTTCTACACAGTTAAATACTGGTCAGCTCAAGGGGAAGGGCCTGCTGCTGGAACTTTCTGTAAAGATTTAGAAATAAACTAAGAAACTGAATTCTAAAGTTACTGCTGTAAATATTTAGAAGGTACTGACGTTTTCATGTATAGTATGTATAAAAATGGTGCTTCTATTGTGATTTAAGAATGCTGAAAGCTAGTAGGCAGGGTTTCAGGTAAATCACCTGACCCCTACTGATATAAATGGAGCTTCCTTTCCAAGCCTCCTCAGATGAGTGGAGAGGCTGGTACTGTACCGACCTCAGCTTGTGCTCTAGCTATTTACTGGAGAATTTATGGACTTCTGTTTAAGTTGTGCTTCTGTTTTATTTTTGCCGTGATCAGTCCGCCTTTATTATTTTATTTGACTGTTAATAAAATATCTGCCTAGCATCTGCTTGGCATCCTAAGCTACTATTGTCTCTCCGTCCATCCATTACCACGACTCTTTGACACAACTTTACAGCTGTTGAAAGCTGGTTTAACGAGCACAAGCTAGTGATGGAAGTATAAAAAAAAAACAAAAAAACAATGCTGTTCTTCACTATCCGCAATCGGCACAAATCTCACCCACTGTTCATCACCACTAAGATGGGTACTCCACTTGAACTTGTGCCTCATTTTAAATACTTGGGGAATATGGTGGACAGCTCCTTGTCATTTACACAACACACTGACAATGTGGCCAAGGCAGTCCATACTCACATTGGACTGCTGCACAAGCATAAGTACAGCCTGACCCATGAGGCTCTGAAGCTAGCAGTTCATAGCTCAGTGGTATCCCTCATTGACTATGGGCTTCCAATTTACAGGTCAGTCTTGGACTCCGCCCTGTGACGAATCAAGGCTGCCCTTAAAGCCTGCCGGCTAATTACTGGATCCCATAGGTTGACTCATAGCTCTGACCTGTATGTTCAGACCAATTGGCTGCAGTTCTCTAACAGACTTAAGCTCCAATCCTGTCTCCTCACAAAAAAAGTTAGTCTTGGCTTGATGCCCACAGGTGTTCAGAATCTCTTCTCCCCTTGCGACAACACACGTGCCATACGCAGTTCAGGTAGCCTAATCTTCAAAATTCCTCACTGTAGGACCTCCATGGGTCAGAGATCCATTGTGTGTAGAGCCCCACGATGGCTGAACGCACTCCATGCCAACATTGCCCTGACTTCTCAACTACATCCTTTCAAAAGTAAACTGAGACTCAAGCTTGTCATGAACTCCAGCTGCGACTGCTTCCAGTTATCTTAGCTCCTTCCCTACACCCTCCCTTCTTTGCACTTACCCCCTAAAGATCCAGTCTACACAACATTCGCCTTCCACTACCCTTGCCCCACCCTCATTCTCTCTCCTATTTTCGACTACCACCCCTGTCAACTACTTTCCTCCTGCCATTGTCCCCTTATGCCCCACACACTCCCCAGTCTCTCTAGCCTTACTCCTTACCACTCCCCCCCGCCCCGGACGATGCCTCCTGGGCAGAAGCCTCACCTCCCCCCCAGTCCCGACTCGGGGCTCTGGCCTACTCTCAACTTTCCTATGCCCTGATAGCTGTTCTTCCCCTGCACTGATCATCTCACCCTCCGCCTACTTCGTTCTGCACTTGCCCCTACTCGTATCTTGATCATCCTCGTTGTACCACTGTCGTCTCCTTAAGCTGCTTATTTAAGCACTGTCATTTACTCTGCAACCTTATTGCATCTTCATTCTGATGTACGCATTCAACATGTTTGTCCTTACTTTCACTTTGTATAACGTCTGAAGTGGAACCTATGAAATGAGCTTGTTCTCAACGGTGTTAATCCAAGATCATAAATAAATAAATAAAATGAATAACGAAGAAAAATGCTGATACCGTAAAGGATCTGCTGCATCTGCTGATGTACAAGGCCACAGCTGGAGCAAGGGAGTGAAGTAATGTGTGTTTGAGGTATGGATGGTACAGATGGATGGGGTATGGTCTGTATAGGTTTTGGTCTGCGTGACTAGTCTGTGTCTAGTCATATTTTCGGATTCAGGAAGTTAGGTGTCGGAATATGTACATCTGTGGGTATGAGGATTGTATATCAATAAGGGAGTATGACTTGAGATTTGGCAAGCCAGGAGTACGAATGAATGCCATTAACGACTAATATGATACCTAAGCCACTGCAGCTATTTTTGGTCAGATTCCCAACTGCCATGCCCAGTTTAAGATGTCTGACTATATCCTGTCATGGGTCACTGAAGTGGTCCATTTCCTGGAACTCATAAGAGTGTCCACCACTCTTTCCAGACAATCTAGCCTGAGGAGTCTCTGCCTCACATAAGCCAAGCAGCCAGCTGGAGCTGAGCTCAATTTGGTTGTAGGATTGGACCCTGATGAAGAAGGTTGTACTAGTGAAGAAGTGGAAGCCTGAATGGTGTCTGACTTGTCATATGGATTACAGTGGAGAACCACTGCTTTCTGGCCCATTCTGATGCTGTGAAAAGAAAATGCCCCATGGAACACCGACGCTTCCCGTGTACCGGCGGAATCAGAAGGAATGGAGGGAAGAGATGTTCTTCTCAAGTGCCACTATTGTGACCAAGTGTCTAAGGCCTTTGTCTCTAGACAGTTATAGCAGCTGAAGAACCTCAGGACCTGTGCACTGATCTAAGCTGCGAACAGATCTATTTCTGGTGTGCCGAACCTGTGACACAGGAGATGGAGTATCTCCTTGATCAGGGGCCATTCCCTTTGGTGAAGATACTGGCGACTAAGACAATCTGCCTGAGCATTCAGCTCTCCTGCTAGATAGACTGATGAGAGGCATTCCAAGTTTTCTTCTGCCCAGTGGTGGACTCTGTATGTTTCTGTCTGCAATGTTTTGTTTCTTGTGCAGTCTTGGTTGTTTATACAGGGACAGTCCCTGTGTTGTCTAATTGGGCTTTTATTGTTCTGCCATTGACTGTCTCACATCTGCGTATGAGCCAGAAATATCACTCTCGTCTCCAGGACATTAATCTGCAGAGTCCTTTCCTCTGGCATCCAAATTCCCTCAACCTGAATCTGGCCCAGGACTGCAGTTTTGAGTGCTCTCCCTCTATGACAGGGAGTGACACGCTTACTTCGGTATCCACACTAGAATGTGATATTGCTCTGATGCTGGAGATGAGTGAGACAGGACAAACACTTGCAAAGGTCTGATGTGGAGGCTGGCTGACGGGCCCATCTCTGCTGCTTCCATCATCAGGTCCAAAATCTGAAGGCTTCTGTGGGCTAAGTCAATTTTCCAAGATCTGACCTGGGGAATCACCACTGTGAGATTCCCCATTCTCTGCTGAGACAGGAACATGAAGCTGGATCTGTGCGAAACTTTGCTCCCAAACACACTAATGTCGGTGAGATTTGTTGTGAGTGTCTGTCTACAGCCACTATCCAACTATGTTCCTGAAGGACATGCAACATCCTCTGCAATGAACAGCATGTCAGCTGACATGTTGGCCCTCAAATTAACATACTGTCCAAATAAGGGTATACATGACCCTCTTTCTTTGAAAGGCAGCCACCACAGGTATCAACACCTTTGTGAAATCGGAGGGTCTGTGACCCCACCAAAGATAGCCTGGTATTGGAAATACCAATTCTAAATTGCAAACCTGAAATATTTCTGGCGAGATCCTCGGATGGGACTATGTAGATATGCATCAGACAGATCTATTAAGGCGAGGAAATCCCCCGTTAGACTGCTTTCATGAAGGATAAAAGGGATTCAATCTTAAAATTGTTTTTATCTCATGAAAGCGTCTGGTGCCTCCAAATCCAGAATCAGGTAAAACTGAAGGCTCAGAACAAACAGAAGCACTGGGGTATTTGTCAGTGGCCCTCACTTCGTAAGTTTGTACTTTGTACTTCTTTTCACATCATGGCTCTTTATTTTAAAAGATACACAGACAATGATGGCAGAAAAGGCTTGTCAGCCCATCCAGTCTGCCCACCCTACCTACCTGCTCTGTGCTGGCACTAGTGGCCATCCTTCCCCTTTGTTTCTGCCCCACCCTTCTAACTAAGCCCATACCATATGCCTATCCTATCGTTGCTTGAAGCTGTTCACTGATCTGGCCTGTACCACTTCCTCCACCAGCAGCTAGTTTCACTTGTCCACCACTCCTTCTGTGAAAAAGTGCTTTATGAATGTCCTTTTGAATTCCACACTCCCACCTGCACGTCTAAGTGAGACCCTCTCATTCTTGTATTTGAACTAAAGGAGAACATTTCCTTGATGTCCACCCTATTTATCCCATTTAGGTACTTGTATGTCTCGATCATGACACCCCTTTCCCTCCTTTTCTCGAGGGTGTACATGATCAAGACCTCTAGACTCTCCTCGTATGTCTTGCTCCCTAGTCTATGGACCATCTTAGCTGCCCTATGCTGTTTCCACCTTGTTGCAGTCACTCCTCAAGTGTGGACTCCTGTATCTGTGCAGAATTCCAGGTGTGACTGCACCAGTGACCTGTACAACAGGAGGCTCCCTCCCAATATCTTCTGCCTCTTTTTTTTTGTGTCGGCTTCCTGACTCCCCCATGTCCAGACTTGCCCTCTGGGTGGCGGGCTGCTTCTCAAGGTCAGCTGTTACTTGCCCTGGCTTATCCCCACTGGTGAGGCCACAGCGTGTAGGCAGTGGAGCACAGCTTCATGCTCGAAGCTCGGGCATTTTGTGGGGTGCCATCGGGCGGGACGCAGATGATTGCCAAGGGCCCGCTCCGCCCCCACTGGATGCGGGCGCTGGCACTGCAGTTCCCCAGCCTCTGCTAGGGGTCCACAGCATGCCAGACACACAACTTCCCCCCAACCCCCAGAGGAGGAGAGTAGTCCCTAGGATGCTCAATCCTTCTCCCCCGGTCAGCCCTCTGATATCCAGAGTCCATTCCTAAACTCTGGTCGTCAGCGTCACAGACAGATGCCCTGCCTCTGCGCCGGTGGACCGGTCTAATATCTTCTGCTTATCCCCCTCCCAATGACACCCAGCATTCTGTTTGCCTTGCCCACAGCTCTATTACAACGTGCTGTTGTTTTCAGGCTCTCCGATATCATCATGACCCCATAGGTCCTTTTCCTCTGTGGTGTTTTTCAGCACCACTCCCCCATGTCATATTGCACTCGTAGGATCTTCTACCCAATATGCATCACTTTACTTTTTTTTGTTGAAGCCCAGTTGCCAGATCTTTTACCAGCCTTCCAATCTGCCCAGATCCTCCCAAGTTCCCTTATCCCTTCCTATATGTCCACCATCGCACAGATCTTTGTGTTATCTGTGAAGAGGCAGATCTTGCCTTTAATGCCTTCCCATATGTCAATTAAGTTAAAAAGGACTGGGCACAGTACCAACCCCTGAGGTACTCTACTTGTTACTCCCCTCTCATCTCAGAAAACTCCTCATTAACTAATCCCTTTGTGTTCTTCCCCTCAGCCATTGTCCACCCAAGTTGCCATTTTTTTCCTCCACTTCAAAGTCCCTTATCTTTCTGACCAGTCTCCTGTGGGGGACAGAGTCCAAGGCCTTGCAGAAATCTGGGTATGCCACACCTACTGCATGTCCCCTATCTGCTGCCCTGGTCCCCCAGTTGAAGAAGTCAACAAAATTTGTCTGGCAAGACCTTTCCCTTTTGAATCCATGCTGTAGGAGGTTCATTAGACAATTTCCTTCCAGGAAGTCCGCCAGTTCTTCCCTTAGTAAAGATTCCACAATTTTTCCCCCTACAGACATCAAGCTGACTGGTCTTTAATTCCCTGACTCATCCTTCCTTCTTTTCTAGTATACAGGGACCATGTCAGCTGTTATCCAGTCCTTAGGGACCACACCCATGGCCAATGAGCAGCTGAATATATAAGTGGCCCTGTTATAACTTCTGCTACCTCCTTCAGCATCTTGGAGAGAAAGCCATCAAGTCCCATTTATTCATCTACTTTCAACCCTGTAAGCTTTTCCAACACTCTTTTCTCTGTTATTTTGACCATGCCGCTTGCACACTTGCTCTCCTCCCTTGCCCTCTTAACCCATACTCTGGCAGTGGCCCATCCTTGTCCCTAGCCAATATGGAACAGAAATATTTCAGTATCTCTGCTTTCCCTTTGTCCCTCTCCTCCCATCCTTCCTCACTCTCAGTCTCACAATACATCCTTTGACCTTACCGTTCTACTGGATGTACCTGAAGAATACTTCTTCCTCTTGCTTCATTCCCTTTGCCAGCCAGAGTTCCATCTCTGCCTTAGCCTCCTTCACCTTTCTGCGGACTACCTTTGTTGCCTCCAGGTACTTCTCCCTAGCCTCCTTTCACTGGCTTTCCTTATACTTTAAGAATGCCCTCTTTTTGACACTTAACATCCTTACTTTGGCCATGAACCACACTGGACCTCTTGCCCTTTTCCCCTTTGAAATCTTCGTTATCTAGCGTTAGTTGCTTCTGTCACTGCTTTTTTACATTCTTGTACAGTTCACACAAGGACTCACCTTGTTCCCATTTCATTTAGCTGTCAAATGTACAGCATGTGAGGAAGTTTGCTGTACCACTACAGAGCACTGTAACTGCAGTTAGCCTTAGCAGGTGCCAGCCCTCCAGTGAACTGTACCACAATTATCTTCTAACTGGGCACTGCCGACCCTGGTGCGATCACACCGACCTGAACGAACTGTATTTTTTAAATTCTTCCCATCTTTCCTCTGCCCCCCTCTACCTTCTCTGTACTCCTTGTACTTTTTTTCCAACTGTTCTCTCATCTTGCCATAATCTGCTTTTGTGAAGTACCATGACGTTACGTTTTTTGACTAGCATGGTCCCTATCTGGACCTCCAGCGCCACTGTTCAGTGGTCAGTGGAATCAGCTGATTCCAGGACTGCTACATTCTGGATCATTTCACTGTTGGTGAGTACCAGATCCATTGGAGTCCCTTCCCTTGTCGAACCCTGGACTTGCTTAACAAGGAACTGCTCTTGGCATGCACCCACAAGGCACTGATTCTTGTACTTGCTGCAATTTGCGCTTTCCGGTCCACATCCAGCATATTAACTCATTATTACCTGGTCGTCATTTTGTGTCAGGCAAACAATGGATAGCTCAGACTTCATACAAAGCTTTGGAAGTAATGAGTTAAGATCCCCTACTACCACCACCTCCCCTAAATTGGTTGCCATCTTAAGCATCTCTCCCAGTTTCTTGTCTGTCTCCTGATCCTGACCCTGTGGTCTGTAGACCACCCCAATCTGGATTTGTTTCACATTTCCTGTAGCTGTTAGCACCCACAGGGTATTAAGTTTACCTGACTCCCCCATGCTATCTATTTCAATTGCCTCTATTCCTTCTTTTACATACAGCACTACTCCCTCTCCCCAGCCCTTTGCCCTGACCTTCCTGTACAACGAGTACCCTGGTATGGTCATGTCCCATTTGAGGTTTGAGGCTGCCCACATCTCTGTGACAGCCACTAGGTCAATGCCCCCTTCTGTGACCATCACCTCAAGTTCTGGCATTTTGTTACCAAGACTCCTTGTACTGGTGCACATCTTCCAACATGTATCCCGCCCCCATCTTTTTCCTTGGGTATGTTTGATTCTGCTGTATTGGTCAATGGCGGAGGTCAGCAAGGCCTCTTTGTTTGTGCTATCTTGTGTGTACTTTGCACTCTGACTCACCACCTACTAGTTCAAACTAGCTACAAGCTGTGCCCACCTTTCTTCCAGTATCCTTCTGCCAGCCTCACTGGGATACAAGCTATCCCTTTTGAACAGCCACCAGTCCCACCAGTTCAGGCTCAAATCTCCGAGGAACAGAAATCCCTCCTCCCTGCACCAACCTTTCAGCCATGCACTGAACTGAAACACATGGAATTTTTTCCTCTGAGTAAAGCATGGCTGCAGTAGTACCTGGGAGAAGATTACTGCCCCTGCTCTCTCCTTTGCTACCTTCCCCAGAGGACACAAGTCTGACTTCACCTTTCCATGCTCCGCCTGCTCAGATCATTCATGTCTACATGCACAATTTGATCTGGCCTTCCCTCTCCCTCGCCTGTGAGTTCCACCACCCTGCCTATAAGTCTGTCTGCTGTCACTCCAGGGAAACAGCAGACTACCGTTGGACGAGGGTTGCAAATCCCTGCCAATGCCCCTCAGTTTAGATCCTCCTTAGATGTTGAAGCATACCACTGTATATCACTGCAGTACTATATAACGGTTGCTGTTTATCTGCAATTTTTGGTTTTGTCTCTTTTTCTACCTAGCAAGTGTGCAGCTACAGGTTGTGCTTTGGTCATGGCTGTTAAGGTGTGGCCATCCTGCAGCTGCACCTCCCCGCTGCATCTAGTGCTCCCTTGTTCTGGGTGAGCAGCTTGATGCCACTGCTTTCGTGTTGTGAAAGCAAACGTTTTGTATCAGGCCTTTTTGGACATTAGATAACTTTTCTGAACCCTGGTATAGTTTGCAAGTATAGGGATAGTCGACAGTTCTACTCTTTACCTCCAGTTTACAAAATCTAAAGCCAAAATTAGTGAAAAGAGTCGAGTGAATTAAGAGCAGCAGGGGAATATTAATGTAACAACTCACAAAAGGCCCCTTGATGAAGGTGCAGCACTAGCTGAAGTGCTGGGGTGTAGCACTTTTTTTTTTTTTTTTTTTAAGGCATACCACTGTATAGAACTGCAGCACTTAAAATACAAGTAACTGCTGTCTTTCTGCAATTTTTGGGTTTAATCCCTTTTCTACCTACAAAGTGTGTAGCTACAATTTTTTTCTTAGACATGTTGTAAAGGGGTAACCATCCCTGTAGCTTCACCTCCCTCCTGCATCGAGCGCTCCCTCATTCTTTGGGTTCAGAACCTGGTTAGGTGTCTTCCAGGAATCTCAGCTGAGAGGGATACACACACAGGATAGAAAGGACTGTTAGGGGTGTGGCAGGAGGCTGGAAGTCACTGTCCATCTGGAGATTAATGATCTGGCTAGTAGACCCTTACAGGAGGTGATGGATAGCTTCAGAAAGCTGGGAGAGGGCAGCCATGGTATTCTTTTTTGAGGTCCTACCAGTCTGGTCTGGGGAAGGCATCTGCTGATCACTCGCCTCAACTTTTGGTTGATAGAGTGGTAGAGGGATGAGGGCTTTTGCTACGAGGAAGATTGTTGCCACTCTCAGAGGGATAGAAGGCAATACAAGTGGTATGTCTACACCCCTCCAAGGAAGGCACCAGGTTGTTAAGCTAAAGTTTACAGAGTCCACACAGGAGTTTTCAAACTAGCAGAGGGGGCAGGCAAACCGGTTACTGATAGGTGCACCTTATTAAATGAGGAAGGCCAAGTGGGGCTCCCTCACCCTAACGCAAGAAAACACTGAGGGAACACTAGGGAATAAAAAGACACAGAAACACATACAATGTTGGCAAAAAAAAAAAAGACCACTGGTCCATCCAGTCTCCCCAGTTTTACCCTACCCTACCACATGGGCTACTGTCTAGATGAGGTTTTTCCCCCTTGCCTCCCTCCCTCCCTCACTCACTCTCTACCTTACTGCTACGACCTCCCACCACCACAAGTAACTATTCAGCCCTTTACTCTGTCCCAGCAGTGAGCGTCTGTGACTAAGTGGCGTCTGGAGGAGTCCGCAGGCCACACTGGTCAGGGCACAGAAGGTAAGTACACTAAAGGGGAAGGGGAAGGGAAGCAGAGTTTGTGAATACATAGTTGGGAATACGTATGTTAGCACTAACAAAGTGAGGGAACAACTACAGGTGGAGTAAAACAACAGAAAAAATAAAACAAAATATAACAAAAATAAATAGGAAAGGAACAAAACCCTACGGTATAACCAACCTTTCGCTAACCAGCAGGAAAAGGTGACTGCAGCAAAATCCTATCTAGGGTCTACCTATTTGTGAAATGCAAGCAGGGAAAAAAAACTGAGAAACATAGCTCGGCTGGTATAGACTAACTGGGGAGAATGGGGGAACCTAGGAGCTTGCACAGACAGCAGGATAGTTGGGAGGGGTGGAGGATGAGGGAAGCGAGAAGATACAGTGGACAGGATGTGGAAGGGAGGGTGGTCAGCTGCAATTGAAGTGGGGCCGCAGTCTTTTTGGGAACAACGTTGAGAGCAATGGGTTGTCTAGTGTGCAGAAACCTAGTACAACACAGGGCACTGATGAGGTGGTTAAGATGGGAGCTGGGGGGGAAGGCAGTATAGTGGTTGAAGGGGCAGGTAAGGGCTGTCCCGGGGCATCTGGACAGCAGGCACAGGATGGAAGTAGGGAGGTTGCCATAGGGGAAAAGGTAGGTGGGTAGGAGGATCAACACAAGGAGGAAGGGCAGGGGAACAGGGTGGGAGAACAGAGGAAGGTCCTGAAAAGGGCGTGCCCTCATCGAACAGGTATGCAATACTGGCCAGTCTGGAGGAATGGGGGCAGGTGGTGGAGTAGAGGTTTAAGAAACCACAGAGTCAAAGGATGGTGAGAGGGGTGAGTAGCTTTGGGGGGGGGGCAAGGAGGGAAAAGTAGTCAGGGTGGAGCAAAGGATGGGAAAGAACGTAAAGTTAGGGGAGGGAATAGGGAGGGAAGTGTGGTAGAAAGTAAAGGTAGCCAGGGAGGGATGGGAACAAGGGGGATTGGAGAAGCAGCAGCAGGAGACATTAATGATACAGATGGAAACACATCCATAACAGGTAGACAGCAGATGAAGGGGGAAAAGGCTGGTTCACCAGGAGTGGACAGGAGGTCGAATAAAAAGCCTGCAGCGGATGGAAGGGTGATTATCATTGGGATTCCTTAATTAAAGGTATCCACTGGGGGAGGAAGGGGGACCCAAGGAAAAGAAGAGTTGTTGTTTGTATACTGGGGATGGAGGCAGGGAGGGCAGAACCAAGGATCAGGGAAGTTGTAAGGGGGTGGGTAGAAAGCCTCACTTGGTCAACCACCTGGGAACCAATGACTTCACAGGGGAAGAGGTGGGGTGGTGCAGAACAGGTTCATAGACTTAGCAAATAACTGCAAGGATTCAGTGAGTTCTTTGGTCATTTCAGAGGTAATTCCAGCCTCCAGAGCTAGCACAGTCAGAAAAAAAGAGGATTGAGGAGTTTAATGATTGGCTGAGGAGCTGGTGCAAGGGTTCAATTGTACTGGGGGAGGCAAGTGATCGGACAAGGGGCTATATTCATCAGATAGGTAGCGCCTTAACTGGGATTGATCGAATGTACTCAGGGACAAGCTGAGGAAATACATAGAAAAAGATGTGAGTTTAAACTGTGGGGGCCAGAGGGCTGAGAAACTTCAAGACAGGGAGGTCTGTGGACACGCCCCCGCACAAGAAGTAGCAATCAGGAGGGAAGGCATAGGGGCAAGGGAGGACATCCAAGGACAGGGGATGAAGCGGGGAGTACAGGGGATAGGCAGGTCAAGAAAGATACAGGAACTAGGCAGGGAGGCACAGAGTCGAGGTGGAGGGTGGTGTCACTCCATGCTTGCAGTCTTGGTAACAAGATGGCAGACATGCAGGCCCCCTTGGGGAAGGTAGACAGAGCAGCAGTTACCTAGACCAGGGCTCCAGCACACCATGACTGAAACCTCTCGGTCCCGGGGTACAAGCTGTACAGAAGAGACAGAGTTTTAGGCAAAGGGGGGGGTGGCGGCACACATCAGGGAGGGGAATAACATGCACTAGGGAGGAGAATGAACAGGGGAAAGTGGAATTGCTATGGATTCAGCTCCAGACCAATAGGGGGAAGGAAGGTCAGGTTGGGGGTGGTCTACAGATCACCCAACCAGGAGGAACTATGAGGCAAAGAACTATGTACGGAATTGCTGGAAGCAGCAGGAAAAGGGGAGGTGATAGTGGTGGGGGACTTTAATCTGCCTAAGGTGGACTAGGGTACACCAGCCACATCCTGTGCCAGGGGTCAAGAGATCCTGGATGAGATACAGGGAGGGTTCATGACCCAGGGAGTTATGGAGCCCACCAGGGAGGGGGCAATCATTGATCTAGTGCTCACAAATGGGGAGCATGTACAAGAGATAACAGTCAAGGAACCCCTGAGAGGTAGCGACCACAGCATAGTGTGGTTCAGTTTGGATATGGGAAGAGAAAGCTCCTCCACCAAGACCAAAACCATGGACTTCAGGAGAGCGGATTTCCAGAAAATAGTTGAGGTGCTAAGGAAGCAACTAGAGGGCATCAAAGCATACATGGGGGTGGACTGACAATGGGCCATCATCAGGGATGCAATACTAGCAGACATAGCAGATTGTGTTAAGTTTAGGGTAAGAAATCATGGGCCAAATCACCCATCTGGTTCAACTCTGAGGTTGCCAGGGCGGTGAGGGACAAGACAGCGACCTATAAGAGATACAAGAGGACTTTGAGCGAAGCAGATAAGGAAGAAATACCTGAGGTTAACTAAAGAGTCAGGCAAGGTGGTGCAGCTAGCAAAGGCACAGAAATAACTGCAAACAGCAGAAGGGAATAAGACCGGGGAGAAGGCCTTCTTTCGCTACATAGGTGAGAAGAGGGACAAAAAAGATGGGACAGTTAGCTGAGAAAGTGGGATGGTTATATGGAGGATGAAGTGAGCAAGATGAAGGTACTGAACGAATACTTCTGCCCTGCCTTTACTAGAGAAAAAGATGGGCCAGTACCACTTGGGAGAAGAAGGGGGGGAGGGCCACAGACAAGGTAATAGGGCTGGATAGAGTGAGGAAGGGGCTACTAACACTGAAAGCAGGCAAGTTCCCACGACCAAGTGACATACACACAAGGGTATTGAAAGAGCTAGCAGAGGAGCTTGCAGGGGCCACTGGTGGACCTCTTTAATGGATCCCTGGAGTCAGGCATGGTGCAGCAGGACTGGAGAATGGCACATGCGGTGCCTCTCCACAAGAGTGGACCCAGGGATGATCCAGAACAGGCCAGTCAGTCTGACATCGATCGTGTGCAAACTCAGAGAGACCATATTTAAGGAGAGGTTGGCAAGGTACATGGAAAAGAATGGTCTCCAGGATGAGAAGCAACACAGGTTTGTGGGAGGAAAATCCTGTCAAACGAACCTGATTGACTTTTTTGACTGGGTCACCTGGGCAGTGGATGGGGCAAAGCAGTGGACATAATTTACCCTGACTTTAGCAAAGCCTTCGATTCTGTGCCATATAAGAGGCTAATCAGGAAACTGAAAGATCTTGGGGAGAAAATAACTAGGGTGGTAGAAAGCTGGCTAAGTGACAAAACCCAGAGGGTGGTGGTGCTGGCAGCGTTATCCAGTACCAAGGAGGTCACCAGCAGGGTCCCGCAGGGATCACTGCTAGGGCCGGTGTTGTTCAATGTCTTCATAAATGACACTGGGGAAGGCATAAAGGGCAAGATGCAGCTGTTTGCGGATGACAACAAACTCTGTGGGAGGGTGGACACAGCTGATGGGCTACAGGACCTGAGGGAAGACCTCCGGAAACTTGAGAGATGGTCAGGGATCTGGCAACTTGGCTTCAATGCCAAGAAATGCAAAGTGATGCACATTGGGGCCCGAAATTCTATGACTAAGTATTACCTAGGGTGGGTCTGAGTAGCAGCATCGGAGGAAGAGAAGAATCTGGGATGGTGATCACTAGTGACCTGTAGCACTCCTTGCAATGCAAAAAGACAGCGGCGAAGGTGAACAGGATGTTGGGGTATACAGCCAGGGGATTCAGCAGTAGACAGAGTGAGGTCTTACTGCCCTTGTACAGGTCACTGATTCATAGGTTCATAGTGCTGGTTTTCAAGTTCAGGAGGCCGAAACTTATTAGGAACCCGCCACCTTGCTATCGATGGAAATAACATTTATTAGTTCCCACATGGTCATCGAGGCTGCTCTCAAAGGTTTGCATATTCTCACTTTCGACTATATTTTTAGGCAATCTGTTCCATAAAGGAATGATTCTCTGCATGTAGAAATATTGCCTTCTAGAGGTACGATTTACCTCACCTATTAATTTTAAATTATGAGAGCTTATTTTGGTAGGGCCATTACGTTTGACTAAACCTACAGTTTCCATGAGATATTCATCTTCCAGATTAAGAGTATCCTGATTTCGCCCTAATTCCAATCACCGTGCTGACCTCTGCACTTCCTCCTATCTCCCCTAAACTGCTCCTTTCTATGTAACTCCACACCCCTGAGCACCACCTCACCCCGATCCTCCTCCTCCCTCCTCCCCCCACCCATTCTCTTCCTCCTTGAACTCCCTATCCACCCCAATGCTGTGCTACTTCCTCACTGCATACCTCCCACCCTCCACCTCCCCCTTTCATTACCACCCCACACCGTCTTCCTCCACTCCTTCCCTTCTCCTCTTACCCTCCCACTCCCATTTGACAATGCTCCCTCAGGCTGCCACTCAATCTAAAAAAACTGAGACAGAGGCTTGGACTCTTTTTCAGGATTAATCACTTCCTTACTAGAGATGCCAAGCTGCGGCTGGTACAAACAACGTTTCTCTCCTTGGTTGACTATGCTGACTTTCTTTATAGTCATTGCCCTGCCTCTCATCTTGCTAAACTGGATACGTTGTATCACAGGGCTCTGAGATTTATTACCGGCCTAACCTTTTCCACTCATCACTGTGCCCTGTACGCTGCGTGGGGTGGTCTTCCCTCCAGTATAGGAGAAATAGAAATGCTGTACTCTGGACTTTCGGAGCCATTATCAAAAAACTACCTCTATATATCTCCGATTGTCTTCTGCTATGCGAGTTAGGGAATTATACACTGAGAAGCTACTCCTTTATTTCCTTAAAGGTACCTAAGCTTAAAACTCGTTTTGGGAGCACGGCTATAAGCTTTGCACTGCCATCTCCATGGAATAAAATACAAAAATCGCTAAAGCTTAGTACTTCGGTCAATCTATCCTCCTTCAAGAAACTATATGCCCATTTGGTCAAGGAAATTTGTGACTGCTTCCCCCGAGCCTAAATTTCCTCTGCACCTACGGCGCACCTTGATGGCATCTGTCTTCTTCGCTATGTCTGGCCTTGGGCCTCTCCTTCCCATTTCCTCTACTACTTTCTCCACTCTGTCATCCAATTTGTGCTCTCCATCCTCCTGTCCTGTGTCCTCTCTGTGGCTTTTATCTCTCCATCTTCTACCTTCAACCACCCTGCCTGTACTCTTCTTCCCCCCTGCCTGTCACACCCCCCTTCTACCCTGCTTACACTGATTATGAACACACGGACTGTCTTGTTTCACAAGGCACTGTATGTATTATACTCTTACCTAACTGTCGTCCTCGTACAGTTCACCCTGATACTGTTGTTACTACACATTACTACACCATGAAGGAATTGAACCACTGTTCTCTATTTGTGTCTCCGTTAAACTATTGTGTCACTGTACTGTATAGTATTACTGGGATGTTATGTTGTGACTGTTTATTAATTGTATATCCTGTGTTCCTGTGCTAACCAGGTCCATCTTGTAAATGAACTATGCTCAATGGTGTTCACCTGGGTAAACAAAGATTTTGACTGATTGAATCTTTCTCATCTACAACCTTACCTCTTATTAATTTTTTCATTTAATTTATTTAGTTGTTTAACCAGGAGTAGCACACTAAGTTGAAAACTTTTTTTACAGGAGCGACCTGGGAGCACAGGGAAGTTAAGTGACTTGCTCCGGGTCACACAGTATGCAAGTGGAAGCTGTGGGATTCAAACCCAGGTCTGGTCTGCTGGATGTCACCAGATTTGCAGCTCAGAGCCTTAAACCACTGCGCTATACTGACTTCCTGCCTCAACTAAGTACTTGCTCACTGAATTCATTCCTTCCGACAGGGCGGACTCCTTACAGCTGCATTTTTAAGTAGGGCTAATGGAGTATTTTTCTATTTTTGTTTTTTTTAACTTTAAACAAAATGTAACTTTTTTTTTTTTTTTTTTTAAACTCTTTTCCTGGCTCCGCTTGGACCCCGGACAACTCTCTCGGGCATCTACACACCCTCGGCTCTACCTCTGAGCCTGAAACCCCCCAGCTCAAGGCACCAGTCCGGCTATCCCCTCAGCTCTGAGCCCTCCCGAAGTGGTGCTACCCTATCCACCCAGGGCGCTCTATCTTGTAATTCAGGCTGGGCTGGGCTCGGCCCAGGAGCTGGGTGGGTCCGGCTAGTGGAGTGTGGTCGAGGGGGCAGTGCCATCGCCTATCTCTGGGAGTGGGGATTTTCTTGGCTGCGTTGCTTCTTTCCCCTCCCTCCCCCCCGGCAGAGCTCGGACGTGCAATGGCGCCAGGCATGCCGGCTGCAGCTCCGCCTCCTCTAGTAAGCCCTGCGTTGCAGTGCCTCTGTAGCCACTGAGGCCGCGCAGTGCCGCCATGAGCCTGGACCCTCCCCCGAGAGGAGAGCAGTCCTCCGGATGCTCGATCCTCTCTCCCTGCTGACCCCTGGCAGCCCAGGCTCATTCTCGAACCCGGGTTGCCGGCGTGGTGCGAGGTGTGGCGTTCAGCGCCTCAACCCTCAGCGCCACCAGGCCGGCTTTACAAAATCTGATTTTAATGTAACTACTGTCAGATTACCGCAATCTTCTCTTATTGTATGTTTACCAAGTAACTTTGCATCCCTTGTTATCCTTTGTTCCCTAAAATACCCTGCTGTATATTCTACTGTTTGTTTCATTTTCTGTTATATTCTATTTGTCCGACTTGGAGTCTGTATAAACGAACCTTTGGCTCAAAGGTATTAATCCCAAACTGAAATTAAAAAAAAAAAAAAAAATTATCTTGTAGGGCATTATAGGAAAGACACAGATCTCCTCTTTGACTCCTGTAATGCAATGAATACAGTCCCAGTAAACTTAATGTCTCACCATATTCAAGGTGTTTCAGGTTGTGTATATGTCTAGTAACTCTGCATTGTACTTCTTCTATCACTTTCATTTCTTTTATTGTGTTGCAGCACACAAGGGAGAGCAGTAATCAAAATGAGGCCTCACCAGGCTGGTATATAGAGGTATTATAACTTCTGGTTCCCTGCCCTCTATATTTCTAAAAATACAACCAATTATTTTTGACATTTTTGAACCGTCGTGTTAGTATTAGAATCAAATTTGAGTTTATTATTAATAGGTATCCCCAAATATTTTTCTTTCTCTACCACAGTTAGTGCTATGTTATTTAATTTATAGTTAAATCTATTTTTTTTTTTTTGTCCAAGGTGCATAACCTTGCATTTTGCGTCGTTAAAGAACATTTTGTTTTCAACAGCCCACAATTGTAATTTGTTTAAGTTATCCTGGAAGTTCTGGGCATCTTGCAAGTTGTTTGTTCTACTTCCTATGTTGCAGTCATCTGCATATTTTGGTGCCCATGCATTACTGTTAACCTGCATAGTGGAGATTAGTATATTGAAAAGAGTTGGGACCAGGACTGATCCCTGTGGAATTCCACTCGTGACTGGGCCCCAGCTAGACAGATGTCCTCTAACTGCCACCCTTTGCCACCTTTCGTTCAGCCAAGATATAATAATCCATTTTATAATATTGTTATGAAGTTTGAGTTTAACTAATTGACCTATTAGAATACTATAATTAACTGTATCGAAAGCCTTCAAGAAATCCAGGAAGACTATATCGACAGAACATCCTTTGTCCAATGCTGCGCTGACTGGTTCAAAAAAATTAAGTTTGTGAAGCAAGATCTCCCAGTATAGAAGCTATGTTGATTTATATCCAGCTGCTCATTTTGTGTGATATGATTTAATGTATATATTGCTGTATTAATCTTTCTAATAGCTTACCTATTACTGATGTTAAGCTTATTGGTCTAAAATTACTTATCTCTTTTTTATTTCCAAATTTATGAATCTGTGTTACACAAGCTTCGGTCCACATATGCCTTCTATAACAGAGGCATTAAAGAGGAGCGTCAGTGGGCCAACTATTTTGATTTTTAATTTCTTTAATAAAGTTTGGATGAATGCCATCAGGTCCTGCAGAACTATTACGTTTGAGTTTCAATATTGCATCATACACTGGATCTTGACTGAAAGGAGGCAGATTATCCAATAGGTCTACCTTGATGCCCACAATGTCTTGTTTTTTGAAAACACTAAGAAAGTATTTATTAAAATCCTCAGTCACATCTTGTTCTTCACTTACAATACCATTTTTTTGTTTCTATGGGTCCAATACCCGTATGGCCTCCTTTTAATGATCCTATGTAATTACAGAATTTTTTATTTTTATTTTTAGTGTCAATTGCTAACTTTACTTTGTAGTCTTTCTTAGCTTTTCTTATTTTGGTTTTATTAGCAACTTTTGTAAATCTGAGCCAGTTCTCACGTGTAGGTTGTTTTTTATATTTTGTATATAATCTCCTGTTTTTACCGATGCATTTTTGGATACTCCTTTTCCACCATAGTGGATTTCTACACTTGTTTTGATATTTATTGCATACTAGTACCCACTTATCAATACAATAGTGTAATTTGTTCATGATTATTTCTCCTATTCTGGTTACTCTGTTATTTTTTAGTTCAGTTTTCCAATCCCATATTTCAAGATATTCTCTTATGTTATGGTAATCTGCCTTAGAAAAATCCTTTATTTCTGTTTTACCTTGAATAACGTGTTTTATATCAGTAATGTCAAACGGAACCATTATGATCACTGTCACCGGTGAGACGGCATTTAGCATATGGGGTAAGGTACTGGCATCCATGTCATAAGATGGACATCAGCTTGTTAGAGAGGGTCCAAAGGAGGGCAACCAAGATGATCAGGGGTCAGCAAGGGAAGTCTTACGAAGAGAGGTTGGGAGCCCTGAGACTGTACTCCTTGAAAGAGAGGGGGGGGGGAGAGAGAGAGAGAGAGAGAAGGGGGATATGACAGAGACCTTTAAGTACCTGAAGGGAGTAAATATAGTGGATAGGGAAGGTCTCTTCAAGCTATGTGACAACAGAACCACAAGGGGGTACAGTTTGAAGGTGGGGGAGGTTTAGGAAGGGTGTTAGGAAGTTTTGTTTTTTCCACAGAGAGGGTGGTAGACACATGGAATGCACTGCCAGAAGAGGTGGTCTCAGTGAAGATGGTGGGCGGCTTTAAGAGGGCCTGAGATAGGCATAAAGGGAACCCATGGGACCGGGCGGAGAGGGGGGAGCAGGGTCAATGGCGTAAGCCAGGCACACTGCAATATTAACAAGCAGACTCAATAGACCAATTTAGCCTTCTTCTGCTGGCTCTTTTGTATGTTCATAGCCGTGCTTGAACCCATTAATGGTTTTTGTACCCATAACCTCTGCCAGTAGGCTGCTCCACGGTTCAACCACTCTCTCTGCAAAGCAAAACTTTCTTGCATTCCTCCTGAATCCCACCACCACCACCTTGCATTCATGTTCCCTTGTTTTCAACCCACCATGCCTGCTAAATAGTTTGTCACAGTTAACCTTGATTATTCATTTCAGGAAACTGAAGGTTTCTTTCATGTCACCCCTCTCATTTTTGGCCTCCAGCCAGTACGTGTTCAATGTCCCGAGCCAATCCTCATAGATCTGTCCAGTTGGCCCTGAATCATTCTGGTTACTCTATGTAACACAGTCTCCAGTCTCTCTCCCTCTCTCTCTCTCTCTCCCTCTTCTCAGGTGAGGACTCCAGAACTGGGCAAAGTATTCAAGACGGGGTCTCATCAATGATCTACAAAGAGGTAGTATGACCTTTTTCCTCCTGCTATCAAAATCCCTTCCAATACATCCCACCATTCTGGTTGTCTTGCTGTAGGCCTTGTTAAATGGCTAGTTTATTTTAGGGGCTCATTTATGATGACCCCCAGGTCCCTTTCCTCAGAAATAGTGGCCAACAAAACCGCTCTAATCCAGTATTATGCCCTAGGGTTCTTGTTTTCTATGTGCATTACCTTGCACTTTCTGGCATTGAATTTCAACTGCCAGTCCTTGAACCACCTCTCTAACCTCCGCAGATCCCTCTGCAACTCTCATACCCCCCCAAACTGTCAATCCTGCCAAAGAGCTTAGTGTCGTCTGTGAAGAGACACAGTTTGGCTCAGTATTCCTTCTCCTATGTCACTGATAACATACTGAAAAGGATTAGTCCCAGGACTGTCCCCCTACAGCATCCTACTCATGACTTTCCTTTCTCCTGAATTGACCATGTTTCCCACCATCTGCTGTCTCCTTCCTAACCAACTTGCCACCCATCTAACTAGGTCCTTTGCAACTCCCAGAACCTTTAATTTCTTCAGCAACTTCCTGTGTGGCACAGAGTCGAATGCCTTGCTAAAGTCGAACGGTAAATCTAGTGCTTGTTCCTTATCCTACACCCTTGTTACCCAGTCAAAAAATACTACCAGGTTGGTCTAACAAGACCTCCCCGCCACAAACTCATGCTGCTTACTATCCTGGAGCCTATTTCTCTACAGATAGTCCACTGAGTTCACTTTGACTAGTGTCTCCATCAATTTCAGCTACAAGGGGGGTAAGACTGAAGAGGAAAGGGTGGTGGAACAGCATAAAAAAAAAGGTAAACATTTACAATGTACTGTACCTGGATATTACTTAAATGGGGTGCCCCCTCACAATGTTCCTGGCCAGATTTACACACAGACGATTATCGCAAGCACAGTGATTTCACCTGGTATGCCTGAACAGCGGATAAGGATTTCTTCCAGGAGCCAAGAACCGCACTCATAATAACCAATATTTCACCATGACAGGTTAGGTTATAGTAAGGAAGCACTGTAGTAGTAGGTTTGAATCATGGAATGATCAGAAGCAGTATTATGTGACAGGGATAAGAAACAAGGATATGCTAGTTGATGACAGAGTGAGAGTTTCAAGAGGATTGAGGTGGGATGTAAATTAGTAGTCACAAGGGTTTTATAAGTGTTGAAACAATGCCTTCTTGAACTGTCCCAGGCTGTTGAGATGCTTCACTCCTTTGTTTCAGGTGGCCAGGGAGGCGGCTGCAAAGGTCATTCTCTGACTGATTTTTGTGCTCGAGGTTGATGCAGGATATTTTTGGACTGGGAATGCAATTAACAGTTCTGGATTGGTCTAACAAGGAGGAGGTTTATGTATGGTGGACACAGACCCAGGACACATTTAAGCTACAATGACTGAGAAGCCGATCATTTCCTAGGGATTAACAACTAGTTAGGGGGATGGGTGGCTCGAGGCACAGCTGATGGCTACCTCTTTCTATCCTTTCATTAATCTACGGAAATTACCAGTTTGGAGGTTGTTATTGCAATTATACGTCTAATCGCAATAACACAGAAACATAGAATCTGATGGCAGATAAAGACCGCTTGGACCACCTAGTCTGCCCATTTCCCTACCTAACAGATAAGCTGCAGATCCTAGTTAACCAACAGTCTACTTCCTCTTATCCCCCACTAGAATTGCCTTATGCCTGTCCCATGCATTCTTGAATTCCCCCACTGTTTCTGACTTTACAATCTCCTCAGGAAGGCAGTTCCATGCATCTACAACCCTCTCCGTGAAAAAATACTTCCTCACATTACCTCTGAGCTGTCCCCCTCTATCTTCAAATTGTGCCCCCTTGTTCTTGCACAGAGCAAGGAGGAGGTGGAAGAGGAGAGGGGGAAGAGCCAACAACAGTAAATCGGCTGTCCTCAGTCTGGGCCAGAGAGCGCACCTGGAGCCCCAAGGGAAGAGGGAACTCCAGAAAACTCAACAGCCGACAGCTGGTCAACCATAGTGGAACTGCCTAGGCTACTCCCTGAAGAATCCCCCCTGTGAGGTGACCAGGGCCATGAAAGTCCAAAAGGATGGTCCCCTACCTCCAAATAACAGGGCCCTCTCGAGGAGACCGAAAAGGAAGGGCAGAGGTCCACACTACGACTCCTCCCGGAACCCGGGTGGGTCCCAGAAAAGGGTTGCCATGTCCAACCCCTCCCCCTCAACCCCTCAGAGTCCTAAAGAGCCCTTCTCCTCGAAAAAGCCAGCCTAGGCAGCTGGTAACCCTGGTCAGTCCCCGAGGGGAATATCCAGGGAGCAGCACCCTCCCCTTCCCTCCTGTGGGTGCTCCGATCGGCCCCAAAGTTGAGCAATCCAGGCACACCACCTGAGGGGGTACCACCACTGAGAGGTCAGAAAACCCTCTGAGGCCAGGCTGCAGAGCAATGGTGGCCTGCATCACTGCCTGCTGGTCAGCAGCCCTGACTCTGGGAAGCAACTATCCGCTCCTCAGAGGGGGGTCTGGTTCCGGTCTGTCGAGGACACTACCAAGGTGTCCCCATGAGCAGCCAATTCCAAAGAGTCAGACTGCCTATCTGACTCAGAGTCTGATTCCACATCCAAGGAGGTAAAGACCGAAGTCCTGTGCCAGACGGTACGTGGACGCCGGCTACCATCCCAACTGAATGGGGCACCAGTTCGAGGGACTGCACCAGAGTT
The DNA here is from genome assembly GCA_016271365.2 of Neoceratodus forsteri. NCBI lineage: Eukaryota > Metazoa > Chordata > Ceratodontiformes > Ceratodontidae > Neoceratodus > Neoceratodus forsteri. Next base: position 872,098,088 of record CM028130.1, read on the forward strand.
GGCGCCAGAGCCCCCAACCGCACCACGAACAGTGCAAAAAGAAGACACGGTGCCAAGGACAGCATCAGTATTGGGGCCGGAACCTGTCATGGTGCCATCCTGACCCACGGCGCTGCAAGCAGCACCGAGGCCAGAGACGGCACCGACGACAGCTCCGACCACACTCTTGGCGCCGCGAACGGCGGCAAGATTGGAAACCCCCATGGCGCAGTGTGCTCTCTCGGTGCTGCAAGCAGTACCAGAGCTGGACACAGCACCATGCTCAACCACATCGCCAAGGAGAGAAACAGTCAAGGATGGTGCCGTAGAGCCTCCCACAGCGCTGTCAGCACCATCGGCGCCGCGAACAACGCCGACAGCATAGACGGCACTGAGCAACAGACCAGTGTCAACGACGGTGCCATCAGGACCCACGGTGCCACAAACAGAGCCGAGGCTCAAGACTGCGCTGACAGACGGCACCGAGGACGGCACCGACCCAGGCCTTCCAACCCGAGGAAACGACACCGGGGGAGCCTTCACCCCTTAGGGGGAAGACTGCCAATGCGGTGCCTTCTGCCCATCCCCCAGGGGGGACGGACTAGGCCTCCTGCACCGTAGAAGGGGCTTCTGCAATGGCGAGGCTACTGGGAGCAGAAGCCCACTCCTCCGCGGTCCGTATAGAACCGGGAGGGTACCCGTAGGAAAGGCTGAGAGATCGTGGCTTGGTCTGACGACTGCGCGCCTGTCCTCCGAAAGTCGGCGGGGCTCGTCCAACTTTCCACGCACTTTGTTCGATGACACAACGGTCCATGGAGAAGTAGGCGTCGCACAAATCCATGTCATGTAGCGGTCCAAGACACACGAGGCAACGGTCATGCTGGTCGATGACGGAGTACTTACGGCCACATGGGCACCGACGCATAGGGGGCCGTCCCGTCTTTGAAGTTTTCTTGACCCCCGACCGAGACATGACCTACAGAAAAAACAACCAAACAAAGACTCGACGTCGCTAACAATACAGAAAAAGGAAGTCTTACCAGTGACATCAAGTGGTGGCGAACAGCGGAACCGGCAGGCAATAAAACAGCTAACTATGTCGGCGTAGACGGATTCGGCGTCAAGAAAGCAGCGAAGTTAAGGTAGGCTTGAGAGAAGACAGCAGGCCTCTTGCGCAGAGTTTCCCACAAGGTGCGACCTCTAAGGTGGGAGACGAAGAACTGGCGGGAAAGCGGGTTTGATCGCACCCATCGGCCAACCGTGAGTACACATGCGTGTCGGGCTCTCGAGGGCAGCGCCGATGGTGCGTCAACTCTGTCCATCCAAAAAAAAAAGAGCTCCTGCGAAGTCGTGACCTCCGGCCACTATACCCAAAGGTGATGAATGGTGAAGACTGACACAGATAAGATCTAGCTGTCTGAGGCATGCCCCCCTGCAGGGCATCGAGAATGCCCCTGCTCTTGGTTGTAGCTGCAGCAAAGATGCTCCAGTTAACATTTGGCATATTCAGATCCCCCATCAGCAATATCTCCCCTTTCTCTGCCATCCCAAGGATGCCTTCTATCATTTCCTTGTCCCTTTCCTCCCCCTAAGACGGGGTTCTGAATACAACCACGTGCGGATTGTGGTGTCATTTCCAGTCTCCAGGGTGACCCACAGTGCCTCCTCTCCTCCCTGTTTACCCTTTAGTTCTGTTGCTTTGATCCCTTGCCTTACATAGAGAGCTACCTCCTCTTCTTCCCTCCCTGTCCCTCCTGTAGATTGTGTACCCTGGTATGTTGACATCCCAGTCATGGTTCTCTGTGTATCATGTTTCTGTGACTGCCACGATATCCAGGCATCCCTCTTCCATCAAGGCCACCATTTTGGGGAGCTTTTTACCTAGACTACAGGCATTGGTACTCATTACCCTCCATTTTATTATGGCTTTATTTCTTTTTGCCCCATCCCTGTCCTTACTGCCTTTGTGTTTTTCTCCATTTACCCCTGCCCTTCTCCCCATCGACTGCTCTATCTTGGTGTTTGCATAACTACCCTGATTTTTTTTGGGGGGGGGCTAGGATTTCCCTTTTCCTTTTCAGTGCCTCCCCCCCTTGGCTAGTTTAAATGCTTGCCAATGAAGCATTTAAACCTATCACCTAGGATCCTGGTTCCCTTCCTGGATAGATGCAGACCATTGCGCCTATATAGGCCTGCATCCCTCCAGGTGGAGCCCCAGCACCCAATGAAGCCAAATCCCCGAGCTCTGCACCAGTTTTTCAACCAGTCATTGAATCCCATGGTGCGCAGTACCCTAGCCTCATCCATGCCATAGACAGGTAGCACTTCCGAGAAAGTTACCATGTGTGCTACTTGTCTAAGACCCCTTCCCAACTCCACAAACTCCTGTTGCACTGCTCTGATCCCATTCTCAGCCAGGTCAGTTGTCCCTAAGTGGATAATGACATCCAGCTCACTCCCTCTTACAACTGCTTCCACGATCCTAAGGATTTGTTTCCTGTCCCTCAAAGCCATGGCGCTGGGCTGGCACTTTACCTCCCTTTCCCCTCCCTCCCCAAGCTCTACCCCCCCCAACTACTGAGTCCCACACCAGGAGTTGTTTCGTTCCCCTGTGGGGTCCTGTGCCACCCTCCTGTGGGTCTCCATTGTGGAGGTTCCCAGCATCCTCTTTGTCTCCACTGCAGGTGCCTCCATAGAGGAACCATGCTTTGCCAGAGTGGCAAATGAATTGTGGAGAGGCACAACCGGAGGATGTGCCTCCTTCACCACCCTCACCCTCCCTGAGTCCACTGTGGTCCAACCACCTCTTCTTGGCAACCTCTGAGGTAGTGGCAGTGGCCTGGGTGGTCCCTGGGTGGAGGCAGGTTTCCCGAATCCTTGCCATGTCAGCATGGAGACGAACAACCTCCTCCCTCAGACCAGAGAGGTGCCTGCAAATAGGGCAGCAACGCAGTCTCCAGAATGTCTCCCAGAAGACTGTTGCTCCACAGCCAGTGCATTGCACCACTCTCCACATGTCTGTGTCCCTTCCTGTTAGATGCTTTTCTTTTTTTTATTCTCGTTTTAGTGTGTGCAAGCTTGTGAGTGTCTCTACCCCCTACTGAGTGTGATGCGCCTTTAAGGACATGAACAGGTGTATGTCGTTAGCAGTTTTGGGGAAGTGATGTCAGAACCCCTGCTACAAAGGAAGTTATGCGCTTGGGGTGAGTGGGGTGAGTAAACATATGCCCTCCAGAAACAATCAACTACAACTCTGACGCTCCACCCCGGGGAGTGCCTTCCTTCCTTTCAGATACCTATTTGACAGAGGTTAAGTAACAGGTCTAGTCACAAATGACTGCAAATATCTCCCAGCTACAGTTCCTCCCTGGCAAATTAAAGTTAAACTAAGAAAAGTCAACCCCAAAAACAGAATCAATACTAGTTACTTACACAGGTCCAAAAAGTAATAATTCAATTCAGTGTAGTCTAGAAAATAACCTCCTTGATTTAAGGATGCTCTGGCTGCTTTCTCTCTCTCTGTCTCTGTTTTTTTTTTTAATAACTTAGATTGATGTTTTAGCTGTGTGGTACGAGTCGAGCGTGCCATACAGCATCAGTTGGCAGTTAGATCGGTCATTTCTAAGACGTTCATGACCAATCAAGCACCCAATTAGGAGTCTCACTAGGCTCACAAATATTAAATTAGACTTAAAACTATATATAAAGATAGTTCATTTGAGCATTCTTTTATCTGTGGGAAAAGTTCAAGTTTACAAGACAGAGTGCAGTGATGAGTTCTCTTTTCAAACACACGTTTAAACCAGCATGTACTGTTAAAAGTGATCATTATTTTTTGATATGGCAGTGATATTGGCTGTCCTGTAGATTTCCCTCCCGTATTAGCTGGCACTGAGTACTCTGCAATACAAGTAGACTTGATAGACTGCAAGGCCTTATTCTGCTGCCACTTTCATATGTTCTTATGTATATTCTATGACTGGGAGTAAGGATTCCCACTGTAGGGACTTCTTTGTGTTTAGGGTAAGATAGCTTTTATTGCGATAGAGGAGACAACGGTAGATGCGTGCTCTTCTGATGGACCTGGAAATGTGATCTGTATGCATTATCATAGAATCTGCCACAATCCAAGATATCCAGATAGCTGCACAACTTCCAATGGTGTTCCATACAGTGGACGAATTCAGAGAGAACTGTTTGTGGTAACCATGTTCACTACTTTTCACATTCTTACATGTTTTTGTACGAAACTCTGCATATAATTCTTCAATTAAGCTTCTTAAATAAAAAAAAAAAAGAACAATTTGTGGAGGAGGTTCCAGTGAACAGTCAGACTTTTGTTTTAGAGTTCTTCAGCAGAAGACAGGGATTAGTCATCCAGTGCTGTGTTGCATCAAAGACAGATTGTCGTGAAGTGTTGAGATCACTGACCGATTTTGGATTTGGAGTAGATGACTGTCACTGCCATAAACATGTGTGCTTGTAGTAAGGTAATTAAAGACTGAAGGCAAGTCGTTTATAAAGAAACTGAATAGTAGTTGGAGACTCAAGATAGAACCCTATGGAAACCCAAGATTAAGACTGCTAAAGTTGGAAAAACAACAAATAATTGCAAAGAATTCAAATAGAGGAACTACAGGTCGAAGCTGCTGGTCCTTCAACCAACAATGAAGGACTGAGGGGTCTCTGCAAGAGTGTTTTAATCCTAACTGCTAGTTTGGAAAGTTCACCTCCCTGGGTGCCAGGGATGCTGTCATGGGAGAGAGAGTGTGTGTCTGTCTCTCTCTCACTAGTTGCATGACATCACGGATACCCAGCAGTAAATGAACAGCATAGTGACAACGTGGACTGAAACAGAAAAGGTATGCTGTCACAACCCCATAGTGAGCCTGAGGGACTTCTTTATTTTAATTAAACGGTTTCAATTTTTTTTTTTTTTTATAATCAAAGTTTTTTTCATATTACCAACAAGACAAACAAGGAGTAACAGTAAGAAGTACAGCTTTCATTTTGATCAATACACTCCACAATGCATTCTGCTGCAAACTGAAGATATGACTCTCTAAGTTCCGGCACTCCCCCCTCAGACCGCAACCATTATATTGCTAATACAGTGCATGCTAGGAGACCAATAAAACCAACTATATTAAAAGACAAAGAACCTCTGTGCGCAAACACTGAGGCAAGGGTTACCCCAAAGGGCATTTGGCTGGGAAGCCAAGTTTCAAGAAAATACAAAATCACACATGCCCCCACAATGCAAAGCATCATGGGCTGCATATGCAAATCACCACAGAATGTTATGCTGGTCCAACTTTAAGCAGAATTGCATGGTGCCGAAAGGCCTCTCACACAGTTTGCAAAGGGTGCTAACAGAAGACATAGACACGTGTTTCGTCCTACCAGGACTCATCAGTATGCCTCGTCTGTTTGACACCCCAGTGGAATGGACCAGCTACCCTTAAGGCCTTAAAGTTGGACCAGCATAACATTCTGTGGTGATTTGCATATGCAGTCCATGATGCTTTGCAACGATATTATACATTTCTAATAAGCTCTTAAAGTTGCACCTAGACAATCATCATCACGAATGGGCAAGAGAGACCTTGAATTAACCCTTCATCTTTAGACCAATACCTCAATCAGCACATCAGCATCTCCCCTCCCCTGATGTTGCACTGCAGTGTCAGAACTGAGTATGAGCCCCAAGTCCCATGTGTGGGACTTGAGCTTATGACTTTCTGGCCTTTTGATGTGCAAGCTACAAATAAGCAACACAGACAGATGACAGCAAGCTGTACCCAGCGATAAGTATAAGGAAGAGGGTGACTCTAATTATCTGACCTCTGACATTTGCTTTCACAATGCAGCTTTTCCCCACTTACCTGTATCCTGAGCCTTATCTGTTGAAATTTCTCCTTTACTCTAGCATTGAGCTCTGTTAGGACACTTAGAGGCCCCAGGCAATCCCTGATATCCTAAAAGAAAAAAAAAAAGCTTTTAATATACTAATAAGCTAACTTGCAAACTAAGGAGGTAGAAGTAAAGATAATGTAACACAGTAATGCTGCTTAGCCAGCTACAGATAAAACTGTTGCTCAAATGAACCTTTTGCTATCCAACATGATGGCCACATGGAGTTCTAGAGAGCAACAGCCAAGACAAGAATGTGTGGATTGTTGGGTTTGTACATGGGATTTCCCCATGCCTGGTGTGGTTTGGTCATAAGGCCAGAGGCAGAGTGAGTAATCCACATCAGAAATGGTTAAATCCCAGTATAACTCACACTGTGGAGTGGTATATAGGAATTATACAATGTCCCCTTTTTTTGTGTCAAAAAAAAAAGAAAAAGTTTTTTTCACATTTTAAATGATTTTTCCTGTTTTTATTGCTCTGCCAGAAAAAAATAGTTCCCTGTTGCTCAGTACAATAATGTCCCCCAAGAGTATGCATTTTTTTTTATTCACCTCTAACCCCCTCATCAGCACTGAGTCAGTCATAACTTTACTACAAGAGAGAGCCTGTGAGGCTTGTTTTCTGTTTTTTTCTTTTAACAGGGAGCATTTAGTTTGACACATGTTACTCCCAGCAACAGTATGTGAGTGAGGCTTCAGTTTTCTACACTCCTCTCCCTCCCCCCAAGCTCACATGGCCTCCTACAGACATGCAGACACACCAATTTTATTTTTTTTCAAGACAGAACTGCATGATTTACTATGGTTACTTCGATAAAGGGCTGTCATCGGGCCTGTTTCAGGGTTTCTGTGTTGCTCCAGTGGAGAGGAGGTGATGCGAAGTAACGCTGTCACTTGTTTTTGGGAGAGCATGTAAACGTGCTTTCAAGAATACCGGGAGCTGCTACTTGAAGATTTGTTTACAGTATCGAGCACTCATAACGGAAGCTGGGGGGAGTGAGTGTCCGAGGGGCAAACCATCAACGGAAGGCAGGAGGGAGCAACCATCATCAGTAAACGTACTGTTATTTTGTTTTACTTTTTTCCCTGAAGTTGTTTCACAAGGTCAGTGTCTAGCACTACAAAGCAGCAGTGCATGTTTAAATTTTGGGTTTACCATCGCGGTTTACCAGGCAAACCAATGTGGCGGTCTTTCGGCTGTTAGCCAACATATCTCGGATATACTGTATAAATGTGTATAATCAGTACTTTCTTGTCTGATGCAGACCAATGCAGACCAGCTACATGTTTAAAATGTGGAGTGGTGGTCAGGTAACGGAGGAGAGATGGCGCGAGTTCGGGGGGAGCGAGTGTACAGAAGCCAGCAGTCATGACAAAGGTGTTTTGTGTGGGCTGGGAAATGATGAGAAGGACCTTCTTTTTTTTTTTTTTTTATAGAAATGGGAGCAAAGGGAAATACAGGGTTACGTGAGCAAGATGGAAAGAAAGAAAGACAACTGTCTGCAACTCCTAGTTTGTGTAAGCTTTTTAATAGACTTTTTTTTGGTATTGGGCAGATGGTCTGGGGAATGTGGCAATGGAGCCCAGCTGACAGTTAAGAGGTGAAGCTGGTGGAAGCGGTTACGGGGGAAACACTTGTAAAAATACTGCTTTGGCACAGATTTGGATTTTCTGGGTGTTTGTGGCCTTTGTTGTCTTGGCAGGTACTTTCAGGATAGCTTATGTGGAACAAAACCGGCAGTTTGAAACTCGCGTTTCAATGTGGCTGTTTAGCAGCGAGTCAATATGGCGGTTATTCTACTCTGATTTTCGGATCAGAGTGATTTCAAAAGCTGTGGATTCCAGATGCGGCTGACTGGCACCTTTTGTGTGGGTAATGCCAGGATTTACCATGGCAGAAAGGTGCCAGTCAGCCAATCAGAATCATTCATTCTTAGACCCCATTGTATAATTGGAGTTATAAACTTGCATTCATGGCTGGCTGGTGAAGATGCTCCTTAGCACTCAGAATTAGAAAACTGGAAATACTGAGTAAACACTAGCCATTTCTGGACATTTGGGGTTAATCTGACAGATCAGATAGCAACCTATAAATGGTTGGAGTTTGGCAAAGATGGGTCACCTGAAAGTGACTGCTTCAATCACTGGCACTAAACAGCAAACGCAGTAAGTCAGTTCCTCAGCAGCAGCGGTCTTCAGGAAACAAGCAGAAGCAGGGGGGAGCCTTCACTGCAGGCCATCATGAGAATGGTGTGGACAACAGACCAAAAGGTAGAAACCATCCTCCTTTAGCTGCAAACCCACAAACCCAGAACAGACGCTATCCAAGAGAAAGTAAAGGGTCAGGTGACTATGGCACTGGGGGAGATGGCATATTTACTAAAAGAAAACACTGCTCTGGAATTCAAGCTGGAAACAATCAAGACTCACATTTGTTTCACTAATGTGTGGTTGGGCTCGTAGAGGGTGTGGAGGGTCTGGAGTTAAACATTTACATTTATGGCTGGTGAAAATGATGCATCTGGATAGGGACTTGAACATTATACCTGTATATTGGGTAGACCCCAGAGCTAAGCTGATACAGTCAGACTTCAACAAAAGCACCAAGAGACATGGTAGCACTCAAAAGGAAGCACCAAATGCTATATATCCCAAAGTAGTTTATTTAAGCGTCTATGCAAAGATCAGAAAGTTTCAGCAGCACAGCTCTGACCCCTAGAGCCTCAACTCTCACGAGTCTTCAAGGGAGTGAGGCTGTTTGTCAAAACACTGCCTTTTCTACAGCTTTAATTAATATTCATGAATACATCACACTGTAACATTTAAAGACAACACTTCATTTTGTCTCAAAACCTTATAAAAACATATTCTACAAAATAACTACAGTTATATCTAGTGATCACCCCAATAAAATTATAATATTGTTGTATAACTAATAATTTATATCATTGGTACCGTTTTTAACATTTTTTAACCAAAGGAGGGGTGAAAATACATCTCACACAAGGCTTAATAACTGGCTAGTAGCTCATCCCATTATACCCGTATATTGGATAGACCCCAGAGCTAAGCTCATGCAGCCAGACTTCACCTGGTGATAGTAATCCTAGACAGCATGGCATCCCGAGATAAAATCCATCAAGTGGTGAAATTTTAAGGTCCTCTGGATGTGGAGGACAAAACAGGGAAACAGATTCTAGATCTGAGTTTTGCAACCTGGTCCCACCAAAAACAATTTGATGGAGAAAGGTGGCAAATGCAGGCTCTGGGATCAAACATCCGTTTTTACTGCCCACCACCTAAGGGTACAGTATGGAAGCCCAGTATATCTTGTATGTATAACCTCATGAAGCTATGGCTATGTATCTGCCTGCAGAAAATGCACTCTACCTTGCTTATGTTTCTTTTTATGTATATCATGTAACTGACCTTACTGTATATGTTTGTATGCTCTCCCATTCCCCCTACCCCCAGGGCGCATCTGGAATCGAGCAGTAATCTGCTCAACATGCCTTCCTGGTTAAATAAATAAATAAATTGCAATTTATTGAATCTAAGGAGGTAGGTAAATGAGCAGAAGAAAACAGCAAAAGAATATGCAAGGAAAAATGAGAAACATCTAATTAAAGTGACTGAGGACTATGATGTTATTTCTGAGTCTTTCGTTTGGGACTGGACATCGAGAAGTAAAGATTTTTCAGAGTTTGCTGAAGGGGAGCAGTATGTTTTAGTTATAGTTAAGTGATGCGGGGTTGAGGGGTCTGACATGTGCCAGTAAAAATTTGAAGCTACATGGCCAAGATGGAAAGCTGTATGTGCCAATGAAGCCGTTTTCCCTTTGCCCTCATCTTCGACAGATTATGAAGCCTTTTCCTGCCATATTATGTCAGTAACATAGCTTTTTCACAGCATGAGCGCAACGCAAAGAGTGCCCCACATATAATTCCTTTTAGTTGTCTTTACTGGTCTGTGATACTCCCGATCATTGCGATCCATCTTGGTTCCATGGGAGCTTTAAGTCCTTTGGATAAGACGTTAAACCAAGGTCCCTTCTACCCATCCTGGTGCTGTCCTGGTGGGTGTCCAGGTGGAAGTAAAAGAACCCAGGGCACTCTTCGCAAAGAGTAGGGGACATTTCCGGTGTCCTGGCCAACATTCCCCTTTCCATAAAACTGGTTCATGCAATTGTCCAGGCTGTATGTGGGTGTTGATGTGCGATATGGCCAGCACTTCTCATTCAGTCACTTTACTACCAGTCTACCATTGCTTGTAAAGCGCTTTGGGATGCACTTTGTATGAAAAGTACTACATAAATGCTGATTATTATTCTTTTTCTCCTAACGCCCCTCCCTACTTGACAGTCACTGTGACAATTTCTCAGACAGTCTTACTCCCCTGACCCTCTATTGACAAGGCCCCTTGAGCCGAGGTATCTCTTCACCCTGCACACATACCTGTTCACTCCCCTGACCCTCTATTGACGAGGCCCTGCGCTGAAGTATCTCTTCACCCTGCACATATACCTGTTTACTCCCCTGACCCTCTATTGACAAGGCCCCTTGAGCAAGTATCTCTTCACCCTGCACATATACCTGTTCACTCCCCTGACCCTCTATTGACAAGGCCCCTTGAGCAAGTATCTCTTCACCCTGCACATATACCTGTTCACTCCCCTGACCCTCTATTGACGAGGCCCTGCGCTGAAGTATCTCTTCACCCTGCACATATACCTGTTCACTCCCCTGACCCTCTATTGACGAGGCTTCGCGCTGAAGTATCCTTCACCCTGCACATATACCTGTTTACTCCCCTGACCCTCTATTGACAAGGCCCCTTGAGCCGAAGTATCTCTTCACCCTGCACATATACCTGTTCACTCCCCTGACCCTCTATTGACAAGGCCCCTTGAGCCGAAGTATCTCTTCACCCTGCACATATACCTGTTCACTCCCCTGACCCTCTATTGACAAGGCCCCTTGAGCAAGTATCTCTTCACCCTGCACATATACCTGTTCTCCCCTGACCCTCTATTGACAAGGCCCCTTGGGCAGTATCTCTTCACCCTGCACATATACCTGTTCACTCCCTGACCCTCTGTGGCGAGGCCCTGCGCTGAGAAACATCTCTTCACCCTGCACATATACCTGTTTACTCCCCTGACCCTCTGCAGCAAGGCCCCTTGAGCCGGTATCTCTTCACCCTGCACATATACCTGTTCACTCCCTGACCTCTATTGACAAGGCCCCTTGAGCCGAAGTATCTCTTCACCCTGCACATATACCTGTTCACTCCCCTGACCCTCTATTGACAAGGCCCCTTGAGCCGAAGTATCTCTTCACCCTGCACATATACCTGTTCACTCCCCTGACCCTCTATTGACAAGGCCCCTTGAGCCGAAGTTATCTCTTCACCCTGCACATATACCTGTTCACTCCCCTGATCCTCTATTGATGAGGCCCTGCGCTGAAGTATCTGTCACCCTGCACACATACCCCTTATTTTCACCCTGTCCATTCCTTGAAATATTGGAATGTATTGTACATTGCCTGCATTGTTGTTATTCTTTCTATTGTTCTGTAGTTCTATAATGTATAGTACTGTATTTCTAGTCTTTGAATTACCCGTTTACCTGTAAAACCAACTGTTGTCACTGTTATTGTTTTGCCTGACGTGGAACCTTGTAATGAGCTTGTTCTCAAAGGTGTTAATCCAAGATCCCAACAAATAAACAATAAATAAATACAACTTTGGATACAGGCCCAGAATTAGGCTGCAGTTCTACCCCACAATAAAAAAGTTTGTGAGACAAGTTAGAGGAGTACTACAGCCAAAATCTACAAAAACATATGTTGTGCAGAGTGTTTTGAATATGTGCGTTTAGTCCTGGTGTGCCCTTCCTACTGTTTGCTAATAGGATTTGTTTCTTAACTTACCTGCTAGTTTTATGGCCTCTGGGGATCTCCATATTACTATGGTGTATTGCTCTTCTTTTTCCTACAATGCCTCCTATACCGTGTGATGGTGATGTGCCTGGGACCACAGATTCAACAAGTACTAATTTACAGTCAATTATACAGCAGTACTGCTGTGATTTTACTTCCCTTATCCAGAAGGTACTGAAAGCTACACTTATAGCTTAGCAATCACTTTTTATTTATTTACTGAATTCTCGGATTAAGACCTTTGAGTTTCACAACTCGTTTACAAAGGTTCCATGTTAAAATGGTACCATAGACAAATTACATCATCAACAGGTCAAAGTACAGTAGCAAGTTCAAACGGCTATGCGTAATTAACAATAAACAAAAAGCAATGCAGGCAGTTCAAAGTAGGGAAATACAACTCCCCACAGTTACAATGGTTCAAGAGTATCTATACACAGAGAATAGTTACTAAGTGCTGACAAATTGCTCTTGGGAGGGTAAATTCTCAGTACAGAAGGTGGGAGAGAGGGGGATTTATCATTCCAGAGGAGAGCGTGGGGTGCAGAGAGGGAAGTTAGGTGCAATGAGTCGCAAAGGTGAAAGATAGCAGAAGTACGGGAGGGCCTCAACCTAGGGGGTTTCATCATAGAAAGGGAAGGACAGAGAAAGAGGCCTCCTGGTGGGTACGTAAATTCAGATTAGGAGAAAAGACGGAATTAGGGGGTAACAGTAGGGGCTTGGGGGAAGGCTATTCAGAGTGCAGCCAGCCTGAGGGTTAAGTAGTAAGAATTTTGAGGTAGGGAAGGTCATGGGGAAGAGGGTGAGATAATGATCTGAGCAAGTTCTTACCTTAAGAGGAATACTGAGATGCCGTGGGGGGAGAGGAGTAAGGGGTTAGTGCATAGTAGGAGGCAGAAAAGGGCATATACCTAGTCGAAGGGTGAGATAACGAGCAGGGCAAGTTCACTGCCTTAAGTTAGAGGAGTACTCAGATGCAGTGGGGGGAAGGGAGACTGGAAAAGTGCATTATAAGAGACGGAGAAGGGCATGTACCAGGTAAATTAGGTTTTTGAGTCACAATCACACATACTGAATGCGATCACTTGAGGTCCACCTGAGTGAGTATTCTGTAAGAAAACAGCTAGAGCAGTGATACTCACTCCAAAGCTTGCGAGCCGCATGCGGCTCTTCAAGGTATCACTTGCGGCTCTTTTGCAATGTCAAGAGGCATGGAGATGACATCTTTGCTTGTCTGTTATCCTGAATGCATCCTCCCTGAAACTGCACCCCCACAACAAATACACCCCCATGGCAGCAAGTCATTTTATTTGCAGCTGAACAAGTTTTGTTTACTTTTAAACCACCCCTGCCGCAGTCCATAATTGATGACAGCAACATTCTTAGCCAAGTGGGTCGCCCACAAACCCAGAAGTTGCCTGCTTGCTCGGCTGTCGGGTTAGCTGTGGCAAGCTGCTTACCTCTTCCACAGTGCGCTTTCCCATCCCACTCCTCTTACACACCGCAACCCCTTCCCTCACAAGATAGCCAGCTATCACCCTGGTCTGCCAATAAAAAGCTAGGAACAACATGAAAGGTAGTAAAGTGGTGAAGGCTCTGTAATCAAATGACCGTACTAATCAGGCAGCTTCAATGGACCCACCACTCCACTGCCGGCTCTGCCATAATCTTTCTCCTCTGCTCTTCACTGTTGGGGAGGGGTTGCGGAAGTGCCGATTTCAAACAGATAAACTATGATATCCCTAAACTCAGTATACTGACGCTCGGCATGCGGAGTACAATGGCCCGAAATCCACAGCCCCGAATGGATCCTATGCCCGACAGGAAAATTTGGGGCATTACATGGAAAATAAGTGGGAAACATGGGGGGCTTTGCCCCCCAGCAACCCCCATGTGGGGGGCTACACCCCCACACCCCCCGTAACTAAAATATCTAACTCCAAGGGGGAGCAGACCCCGGAGTAAAATAATAAGTAATTGGGGGGGGGGGGTGGACCAGAACCTGGGTCACCCACAGCATGCTGGCTGACCTACCGGTGATGTACCCCTCCACACCACTCGGGCAGCTTGGCCAGCAACCCCATCCAGCTGTCCTTTTTCATACTGCAGAACGGGTAAGGTAGCAGTCCGTCACATCCGCTACCTTAGCCCGTCGGGCGGAATACTGTCGGGTTTACTGCCGGTGGGATATCCCATCTATCAGGCAATGCTGACTGGGGTACTGGTTGTCAGGACAGTGAGCTTCAGGATACGGTAAGTATACCTTTCAAACACCCGGCAAAACGGTCAGGCACAGAAACAGTAGTTTGGTGGGATGGGTAGGGGGCAAAATATAAACAGTGTGGGGTGGGAGCAAAATACCAGCAGAGGGAGGGTAACAGTCAGCAGCAGGTTAGTATGACATCACATATATGCTGTGGCTCCTTGGTTAACGCTGACTGCTCATGGGGCTCCTAAGCCAATTAGGACTGAGTATCACTGAGCCAGAGTCTTTACTAATTTATAGAAAACAAAAATACTGAATTAGAGTTACAGTATTTAGTTAGGCCAGAACATCACGCTTCTATCTTCAGATTACTGCTGCAGTACCTTCCCTCAATGAATCAGTGGTCCTAGGTGCATCACTGTCACATGTGACAGGAGGCATTATAGGGCAAAGAGGAACAATAAACCTTTCTAACGTGGAGATCCCCAGAGGCCATAAAACTAGCAGGCAAATTTAGAATAAACTTCTAATAGCAGACAAAGGGAAGAAAACACCAGGGCTAAACACACAAATCAAAACTCTGCACAGCATATATTTTTAAAAATGTTGACTGTAGTACAGTACTCCTTTAATCAGCTATGATAAAGGTTCTGGGAGACATAACCTCCATGTTGAAGTTCTGGGAATGGGATAATAAAAGCTGTTGTAGGTGTGTAAGGGGAGATTTTTGAAGCTCAAATGCAAGATTTTATCCCGTCTGGCTGATGTATCACCAATGGTAAACTTCTATGTTGTAAATATCAGTTTTAGACTGTTCCCCTATCAAAATCAAAAATTACTTACCTGAGGAACCACACTAAGGAATAATAGCAGAGGACCCAGTAACACACCCTTAAAAAGGTGAGTGGTCCTCATTTAGGCACTGTAGGCACTAAAATGAGAGTTTAGCTGGTAGGTTAGCCAATTTGAAAACTGCAGGCAGATTAACAGGCACAATTTCTAAATGTAAGGGTACTCCCTGTCACCAGGCACAGTTCGAAATATAGCCTTTCCGCATTTCTGTGGAAATACTGAAAGGCTCTCAGAAATGTATTTGTGATCCTAGCATCTCCATCTGGAAATACTATACCACTCTGTCGCAGTTCGTTATAAGGCCACGCAGCAGAATGGCAGCATAGAGCGTTTATCACACTGTCTGGTCGGGGTGGGACGCAGAATCTCCCAATCGACCATGACTGCTGAACATGCTGGAAACAGGCATTCATAGGGCAACCTGTTGGGTCCTTAATGGAGCTTGCAGCAGAGATGAGCACATGATACCCAGACTCAGGTCTGATTGGCCAAAGGTGTCTGAACCTGCTGTGGCACAGTTGTAGTGTGGGCAGTATGTTAGAAGGATCTCTGTGGGTGTACTCTGCAAAATCGCATTTTTCACAGCAAGGGGGAATATTTTAAAAAATAAATAAATAAGAAATGAGGGACTTAGTTTGTCTTGAAAGAGGGAACTAGTTCTGGGAAAGCAGAACAAAGACAGACTGGGGACAGACAGGAGCAGGGTGTGGGGAGAAAGAAAACAGCAGTGGAAGGGGCTCAGAAACAATCTCAGGGAAGGGATCTTGATTATAAATCTTTCCCTACCTGAAAGGGACTACAAAAATAAATTAGTCAATTTTTCAAGACTTGAGGGATAAAATATTTTGTGTAGTGTGGGGGGGAGAAACGATCGGTACAGGGAGGAGAATTTGAAATAAAAATCACTCCCAGCAACTGAAAAGAATTCTTTAAAAAAGAAAAGAAACTGTACATTTTCAACATTTGGGGATAGAATAATTTGAGGAATAAGGTGGGGAAAACAATCTGTATAGGAAGGGGGATCTGCAATTCCCTGCAACCGAAAAAACTTCTTTAAAACAAACAGGACCTTTTTTCAACACTTGAAAGATGCTTTGTGGAATGTGGTGGGTGAAGAAACAATCTTACGGGGGAGAGGAATCTGCAAAAATCATTTTTTAAAGCACTCTTCAGTAGCGGGGAGAAAGTTATTTTTCAACAGTGAGATAAATACCATATTTCATCGAATAGAAGCTGTGGGTTCTATTTGAATTTCTTTTATTTTGACCTGCAGCTTGTACTTGAGGGCGGTTTGCATTGCAAAATCCTATTTATGCAATAGGTGTGAGACCAAAAGCCATAGAATAAATCCATTTATTTCCACATATGTGGAATAAATCTAACCACCCTAGATTTATCCCACATATGTGGGATAAATGCAAACTGTCAATCAAAGCTTTTTTGTTCACTTTTTTGACAAACAAATGTGAATAACTTTAAAACGAAAAATGATAGCATAGTACTGTGAGCACGAAAAATGTTCTGGACAAAAATATCTACAAAATGAGTGGTGTTTCATTTATAGATACCTTTTAGTTTTTTGTAATTAGCAAAAACAGCAAAAATCCTATTTTCTTTTCACTTTTCAGACAAACAAATATAAATAACTTTAAAATGAAAAATGATAACATGGTACTGTGAGCACGAAAAATGTTCAGCATAAAATATCTACAAAATGAGTGGTGTTTCATTCAGAGATACCTTTTAGTTTTTTCAAAATTAGCAAAAAACAGCATAAAATTCAATTTTCTTTTCACTTTTTCGACAAACAAATGTGAATCACTTTAAAACTAAAAATGATAGCATGGTACTATGAGCACAAAAAATGTTCAGCATGAAAATATCTACAAAATGAGTGGCATTTCATTAATAAACACCTTTTAGTTTTTTTTATAATTAGCAAAAAACAGCATAAAATTAAATTTTGTTTCACTTTTTCATCAAACAAATGCGAATAACTTTAAAACAAAAAAGGTTGCATGATACTGTCACCATGACATTTGTTCAGCAAGAAGTTCTCTACAAAATGAGTGGTGTTTCATTTAATAGCAACCACCCGCTTAGGCGGACATACACCAGGAAAGTTAACCAAAGTCCCAGAAAGTCCCAGAAATTACCATTTAAAAAGAACATAAACAGTCAAAACCAAATGTTCCCACACTGATAAGAAGCATCCCTATTGCATAAATGAAATATACAATGATGAGCTATCAGATAAATGATTTATCTACACTTGTACTGTTTGACCTCGGACACCTCACTCGTGGCTTACGCCACTCGTGAAGTTCCCCGAGGTCAAACAGCACTTGTGTAGATAAATCATTTATCTGACAGCTCACCATTGTATATCCCATATTTTAAGCGTGAAAAAAAAAATATTACATATTCTGAATATAATCAAATATATTGTTATTGGTCTACTTTATAGCAAAATAAGAACACCACAAACTAAAGTTAAAAATTATAAAAAATATAACAATCATATTTACAGAGATTAAAATCATAAAGAGTCCCACCTACAGAGTTTTATCTGGCATGACTTCAACCGTTATTATAAGCCACGGCTTCTATTTGAGGGTGGCTTTTTAATTTGTAATTTTTTTTTTTGTTGACCAGGTAAGTGCACTAGACAAATCCTGCCTATTTTCAGGCACGACCCGGGGGAGGGGGATACAGATGAATGCCAACTGACCTTGAACCAGATTAAGCTGTTGGTGGAATTTTTAGTGAATGAGAGAAATTTGGCCAGGACACAGGGGAATTTCCCCTACTCTTTTCGATAAGTGCCATGGGATCTTTAACATCCACCTGAACTACCACCAATCCAGGCAGATGGGACCTCGGTTTAACGTCTCATCTGAAAGACGATAAAAGTATTCATTATGACCTGCGTCTTGTATTTCAGGGCGGCTTCTATTCAAAGAAATATGGTATTTTATAGTGTGGTGGGGTAGAAATTATCTTTAGGAGAAGTTTAGACGTAATTTCCTGCAACTGAAAAGGGCTTAAAAATTATTTTACTACAATTTGTTGTACAAACATTTGTGAGATGGGGTGGGGAGAGACCTCTCTTTACAGGGAGGAACTCCCTAACATCTCATACAGCTGAAGGGGCTTAAAAAAAAAAAAAAAAAACCTTTATTCTGGGGGGAAATCAATGGAGCGGTGGGGCACAAACAATTCCAGAGGGACATTTGAACAAAAACAGTGGCAGCTGAAGGCCTTCCTGCCCGGATCTGTGGAAGGGGGAGACTAGTCAGTCTAGCGCAGATCGAAGAAACCAGTCAAAAAAGTGCAACTTCTAGGGGAAAATTCAGTGGGAATACCCACACAGTAAAGCACAGACAACACTCTTTTCAAGAAGTCACTTGTCTCACAAGTGTATCCCTATCCTAACCTACTGTGACCAACGCAGAACACCTGCCAAGGCAGGACCATCAGTACAAATTGTCCAAGCGATCAGGGCCAAGGATGGCAAAAATAACGGCTCTTGATCAGAAGGTGGTGGACATACAAGCAAAGCTGCTCACTTGTGAGCAACAAGCAACGCAAGCGGTTTCAGAGGCTAAAGAAGCAGTGGATGCAGCCAGAAAGTCACTGGTGGCAACCACAGGACTAATTAAAAAAAAAAAAAAACGGGTCCTACGATATCGGCTGGAGAATGTTGAGAATCAGATCCGAGCAAACAACCTTAGGGTTGTAGGACTGCCTGAATCCACTGAAGGAGCCGATCCTCAGTCCTTTATGCAAAAGTGGCTAAATGACCACTGCAATGTCTCCCCTCCAACAGAGATTTCAAAGGCCTACCGCATCACGCCAAGAAGAGCAGTATCGAGGTCGGAGGGTTCTAGGACTCTTCTGGTCCAATTTCTATACCCTGCTGGTCGTGACCAGATCTTGGAAGTTGCTAGGTGGAGGGCCCCTGTAATGCTTGAAGAAGGAGTAAAGGTTTTCCTGTTCCCTGATTTAAGCTTTGCCACAAGAGACAGTCGCAAAGTATTCAACAAGACCAGATCGATCCTTAGGGAATTGGGAGTATCCCACTCCACAGTTTCCTGCAAAGCTCAAGTTAACCTACTGTTGGAAAGTGTACATATTTAGTGAACCGGCAGAAGCAGGAACTTTGCTGACAAGAATCAGGAAGGACTCTGCTCCACTATCGGACAGGTCAGATGCCGAAGAAGACTGAACAGGCTTAAATAACATTTAGTGAATCAGGTAATGTGTAGGGAGGGAGGAGGTGGTCGGAAATACAGGGACTAAAATAGTTTAAAAGCTTAACAGTTTTAAATGTGGGTTCCTAGATTGTTGCTATAAAAAGTTATTTGTTAAGAAGTTTATTTTTTCCACTAAACGACAGATAGGAACCTTGACAGAATTTGACAGCTGCCGACGTCGTGGCTGGGCTACATCCCCCTTCCCCACCTTTGGCTGTAGTTCGCTAGAAGACACTACGTGGTGAGGAATATCTTTCCTTCCTCTATTTCAAGTTTAAGCTTGCACATTCTAAGTGTTTTCCTGATGTAAGCTTACACATTCTAAGTATTTTTCTGAGATAAGCTTACACGTTCTAAGTGTTTTACTGACATGTGTCGACTGCTAGTGAATAAAATTTGAAATAAAGAAAAAAATAGGTGATAACTGATAACCAGTAAATCTGTGAATGTCTCATCTGAGTTTGAAATATGTAAGGGTTGCTCTCTGACATGGCGTAGGCCTTTCAAGCCAAGTTTTCACTGCAAGTAGAGTTAGGACCTGTATAAGCTTCAATGCTTTTTCATTAATATCGTAGGCACTAAGATTTGTTTAATTGGGTCCATGCTTGCTGGTTGTATGCTGGCTATTTTGGTAACTATCGGAGCCTTTGTCTATTATCTCTAGCCCTGAAAGATGTAACAACCTGGGCATGCTGCGTTTAGAATCCTGCTATAATGTATTATGTAAAGAAATATTAGTATGCTCATTTACTGTGGATCAATTTTTGTTAAGTCCTAAACTAATAAATAAAAGTTTAAAACAAATATTAATCTCAACACTTGGGCTCAGATATTCAAAAGGGTTGGGCATGGCGCAACCCACTGATGCGCCCTGGCTCGCTATTCAAAAGGGAAAAGTGCGCCGCACAAATCCCGATGTGCCAGAGCGCATCAGTAATGTATGCAGGCACAGGAAGGGGGGCGTGCCCATGCATAACCTGCATAGCCTGATATTCAGCCTGGGATGTGCAGAGTCATGCATGCGCAGCCCCTACCTGCGCCTGCACGAAGTTAAGCCAAAAAAAAAAAAGGAACAAGTGATGGCCACCCACAGATGATCTGCGGCAATGGAGGGTGCAACACGGCAGCTGCCACTTGTGGGTGGCCACCCGAGTTCCTGTCGCACCTGGCGGCGCCCCCCCATGCCCCATCGCGGGCATCCCTTGAGCCAATCCCCGTCCAATATCCCTGGTGGTCCAGTGGACCTCTATATCGATCGCGGGCATCAGTATAGTCCCCGTCCAATATCCCTGGTGGTCAGTGGACCAATCGCCCCTGATCGCGGGCATCTGTAACACATAACAGACCCTACCCCCTCCCCACCCGCCACTGGGCCCCACCACCCCGCCCCGTCAGCCAGCGGGCGGCAGCACCACCGCCTGCTGCCCGCGCCGCCGACTGACAGCTTTCGTGGGAGCTGCCGCCCGATGGTTCTGGCGTGAGCCAATGGGCGTGCAACCATACGTACTACTCAGTGCAGATATGTAATCATTCCATATCTGGCTTCGTGATACCAGTATGGGCTACATGCCCGATGGCTCACACTGTGAACCAAGGTCGTGCAGTACCGACTGTCGGTCTGCGAGCGACAGCGGTGGGGTGCTACCGCCTCGCCGGCTGATGGGGGAGCGGGCGGTGGGGCTCAGTGGGCAGGTGGGAGGGGTACACTAGACCACCAGGGTGGTAGAGGGTCTGTTATGTGTTACAGATGCCCGTGATGGGCGGCGATCGGTCCACTGGACCACCAGGGATATTGGACAGGGCGCGGGACTATACTGATGCCCGCGATCGGGCACATAGAGGTCCACTGGACCACCAGGGATATGGCGCACCTGCATGCTAATAGCATGCAAATGGAGCCGTAATGAGATGCAAATGGCCCCATGTGCGCCTTGCATAAATTTATGGCCCCATCTGCATGTCCCCTTTTGAATATCGCAGGTGCTGTGCATGGCGCAATGGCACGTGCGCTAGCGCATCTCCATGCTCCACTCTGGCCACTTGCGCTGGCGCAGTGCCACTGCACCATGCACAGTGGGGGTGGCCAGGGTGCAATATTCAAAGCTGCTGCGCCATAGCGCAGCTCCATTGAATATCGCCCAGGCCACACCCCTGCGCAACAAAGTTAAGCTGCGCCCAGGCTTGCGCCACAGCCTGGCGCAGTTTGAATATCCGGGCCTTGGTGTCTAAATTGTGTTCCTGAACCATTCTACAATCATTAAATAATTTTTTTTTCATTTTGTATGTGGAAAGTAACTTTTGCCCAGGAAACGTATCTGGCACCCCAACATTTCTAAAGAAAATGTACCTTCAAAGCCATTATTTCTAGTCATGCAAGGTCACCCAACCCTTCTTATAGTTACTGAATCCAACAAAAAAGTAAGAATAACAGAAACAGCAGCAGATGCGTAAAAAAAAAAATTTCTTCAAAGAGCTCTATCTATGCAGTCTACCCTTCAGTGGTACAGCAAAGACTGGCTAGCTACTGCCTTTGGAATCCTCATGTTTCCAGGGCCCTATGCTTGACTGACAGCCTTGGGCTGTACCACTACTTCAAAAGGGAGTTTATTACCCATATGCATTAACTCCCCATTGACAATGTGGAGCGATACAGAAACTAAAAACCAAAGTATCGGCATTCTATATGGCTTAAAAGATGTACTGTACCGGCAGTATTCTCTTGCGTGTGGCTGATTACTTTTGTGTCCGATCGATGCAGGGACTATCAGGGCACTCAATTCTTCAGTGAGAAGCCTTGACAGGATACAAACCAGGGCTCCAGCTCAGATCTTCAAAGCCACTGCCACACAGCTTCCCTGCTCTCAGGGCCTCAGGATTGGTACTGGGACCGAGGCAAGAAAGGGATCAGCCACCTCTCAGGGCCTCAGGATTGGTACTGGGACCGAGGCAAGAAAGGGATCAGCCACCAATCAATGGATCTCTGAGCCCAGCAGAGTCAGTGGGCCAGGGAACTTAACAGCTAGGATTGCGGAGCCATGTCAGGCTGCCGCACTTGCAAACATGCATATCAGAGCCGTAGCTCCATTGTGCAAAATGGGCCACACGCCCACATTCACATATGATCCCAGCTCCAGGGTAGGCAGCAGAGCTGGGAATCAAGTGAAACACGCAAACAGGCACATAAACAAAGGGTTCTTGATCCAGGGCAGGCAGCAGGTTGGGAATCGTGAAAAAGATGATGTACACATGCACACCTGCACAAGAGAGTGGCTGCAACAGCTACCTCCCTCAAATGGAGGCCCGACTCCAAACCAGGGAAAGTGACAAGTAAACATCCCTGGCCCCAGAACAGATAGTGGGGCGTAACATCAGCACTTGGGGACTTAAGATAAAACTACAGCAAGCTGCAGAAAACAAGTCAGTCACTGAAAGGATAAAAAAGCAAAGATGGTGACCCCCATGTCTACAGAGCACTGCAAAGACTTCTGGGAAAAGATCGGAGGTTGGCACAAGATTTGGCTGTAAATTTCTGCCAATCAGGAGCCTGCAATGTGACAAAAACTGCACACAAGCCTGGCACGGCTTGGTGAACATTCTAAAGACTGCTTGCCTGGGAACAAACCTGAGCAAGTAGTCGTGGAGTTTCATATGAGATAGGATCTGTTCCCAGGGAGCAAGACCAGTTCAACCAGACTACCAGAACAAGTGACTGTGTACTGAAGCGAGGGCTGGTGCATCACTGTCTGTCCAGGCACTGCAGGCCTGGCAGACCTGAAGAGTCTGTGATCCCAGTGAAAGTGTTTGTGTGAAGAAATGCAGCAGTTGTAAACAAAACTACAGTGAAGGTAAGTTTGGAGCTGAGGTTCTCCTGCCCCACCACAGACTTTCTCCTCTGGGAGATGAGCTCTTGCAACATCTACAATTCGAGAAGGTCACTACCTTGCTCCAGGTCCCGAGCTTCGGGGGGGGGGGGTGAAACCGGTGAGAGATCACCAGCAAGTGGGTTGTGCCTCTGGAATTTATGAGCTGTTTTAGTCATAAGAGGGATCTTTTCTGATAATAAGTAAATGACACATTGTTGAGGCCCTGCATTAAATGTTATGGGGATATCTAGAATGGGTAAATAAGACTGAACTCCCAAAAATTAATAACAACAATGAGAATTACTATTTTTTGACTTCTTTACTAAAGCTTTTAAAGCTCTTATTAACTGATGGGATGGTGTTCACTATTTTGATTAAATGAAACGGTACTTGGTGCTTTAAATTTCAGATACCACCTTCCATTTTAGTGGGTCTTGATTACATGACATTGGAAATATTTAATAGCTAGCTATAGAGCTATTTGATGTAGAGTGCAGAAAATTAAATGCACTCATCAGGCTATTAAGCTTTTTTAATGATTGACTGCTAGAAGATAAATAAAGTGGATGCAGTTAATTATTTAATTAGTGTGCGGCTAGAGACTGACCACCCACTATATAGGGAGTGTGAAGTCTGGATGCAATTTCACCTCTTGAGAAAAGCCACTTGTGTTGGTCGAAGCGCTGGGGCGTTTGTGTGTGTTTTGTCTTTTGGCGTGAGTAATATGAAATGCACAAAATAAAATGTTTTAACTGCAGCTGAATTTGCTGTATCCCTTTTTTTCCTAAGTGCAGCCAGCTACTGTGCTCTTCAGCGAGACTGGGGAAGCCTGCCTGTCCCAGCTATCGACATTGCATGCATCGTCTGGGGCATCAAACTGTGAATAAACGCCAGAGTTTCGGTCCTGCAACAGGGGAGAAAGGGTACTGTGTAATAGGGATGCCACGATAACACGATATGACGATATGTCACGATAACTGCCACTGACGATAACTTATCGTTGTAAAAAAACATTATCGCGGTTATCGTGCAGCACAATATACCGCTGATACTATGGTAAGCACTTTCAGCTTGCTTTACCAGCAGCACATCCCTTTCCAGTTTCAACCATGATTCCTGATTCCCCACCATCCTTCTATAAGATTTTTAGTATTTTTCCTTAAAATAAAAAATGCAGTGCTGCCCATGTGGCGTGGAGATTTGGGGGTCTGAGCTCATCACCTGTCACTATGCTGGTAAACCAGGTTCAGGGATAGACCTTGGTCGCTCGAGTGAGGACTGAGCATCCACTGACGGCTCTCCTTTTTCATTCAGATTTTTCTATCCCTCTGTGGGGTTCCTGGCTGGAACTGCAGCCTCCCTCATGAGGAGATTCACCCCTCAGGCTCCCGATGTCCCTGTGCTCGCGGCCCTGTCCAGTCCCCCACAGATTACCCCTGCCACAGGGCCTGGAGAGAGGGGACTGGTACTCCCTCCCCACTAGAGAGACAATCCAGATCACTGGGGCTGACCACCACGGAGACTGGGAGCCATCATTTAGCTTGCCAGGGCTCTGTTTTTCCCGGTTTCTCCCGTACCCCCTCTCCCAGATGTCATGACATAGGTGTGTACCTCCTGACCTATACTGCCCTCTAGGCATCGCCAGAGGGCAGTCAATGAGCTGGATGACATGTCCTCTCTCCCCTGAGAGAAGAGAGCAGTCCTCTGAACGCTTGATCCTCTTTTGCCCCTGCCGACCCCCAGTGACCAGAGCTCATTCCTGAATCTGGGTCACCGGTGTGACGTTCAGCGCCTCAACCCTCAGCTCCACCAGGCTGGCAGTGGCTCTCCTTTGAGGAGAGGTGACAGAGCAAGCTGCTGCTTGATCGCAGTCTAGGGGAGGCTGAATGATGCAGCAGTAACAGCCTTTTGACTGGGTTCAGGGGCCGATTACATACGTCACATACTCGCACCATCACACGTGTGCATGCCGAGGGATGGGAAAAAGAAATGGGGGGGGGGGGGAAGAGATGTACACCAGTCGACTTAGTACATAAGGACTGCTTGGGCCAACTAGTCTCCCCATTTTCCCCTACCTAATATGATATTACAGACCCTACTTGATCTCCGTCTTTACCCTCCCTTTCCTAACCAATAAGGTTCCCTTATGCCTGTCCCATGCGTTCTTTAATCCTGTTACAGTTTTTGCCCCAGCCACCTCCACTGGGAGGCTTTTCCAGGTATTCACCACTCTTCCTGTGAAGAAGTACTTCTTCACATTTCCCCTGAATCTACCCCCCTCCCCCCCCAGCATCGGAGCATGACCCTTTTTCTTGAGCACCTTTTTTCTGAAAAATGCTTCTCTTTTGTACCCTATTTATATACAGGAGGCATTTGAAAGCATCTGTCATCCCCCCTCTTTCTCCAGGGTATACATATTTAGGTCCTTTAGCCTCCCCTCATAGGGCTTTTTTTATTTTTTGCTCCCCCAACCACACTGGCAGGACTCTCCTTTGGGCCCCGTCAAGGACCAGATTCCTGCCTCAGTAGTCCCCATGACCGCCCCATATCACAGTCAGCCCTAGAGTACCCTGATGTATCCCTTCATCAGGCAGGTCCCCTACCTTCACAGGAATGAGCCTTCTTTCTGGTCCTGAGTGCTGCTGAGGTGGCTGAGGAGGGCTCGGGTACTCCGGTGGTGAGGATCGGGGGGGCCGCCACCCGATGGACCAGCGCATGTTTTTGTCTTTTCCTCCCACAGGTCGTGACATCCATGATGCAAGGTCAATGTCAGTGTCAGTCATGCTCCTTGGCAAAGTGGCACCAGGTGCGCTGCTGTACCCCCAGCCTCCACCTGAGGTCAGTAGGCACTGGTCCTCTACCCCCCCCCAAGAGAAGGCGAGCTGTCAGTGGACGCTCCAGCCTTCTCTCCTTGGCCAGCCCTCCAATGCCCAAGTCCATTCCTGAACCTGAATCGCTGGCATAGCAGTGGTAAATCTTTCCACTGTGCCGGCAGGCCATGATAGGGCTTTTCATGCAGGCCCTGCATCATTTTAGTACCCCTCCTCTTGACTGTCTCTACTGTATGTCCTTCTGGAGATGTGGTCTCCAGAACTGGACACAGTATTCTAGATGAGGTCTCACCAATGATTTATGCTGCGGTATCACCACCTCCCTCTTTTTGCTGGTGATACCTCCCCGTATGCATTCTAGCATCCCACTAGCTCTTCCTACTGCCTTGTCACACTGTTTGGCCACCTTTAGGTCGTCATATACTGTACGATTACCCCAGGTCTCTTTCATTCTTGATGGTCATCAGTACCACTACCCTGCCCCCTCATCTTGTATTCCGCCCTGGGTTTCTGTGCCCCAAGTGCATGATTTTGCACTTCTTAGTGCAGAATCTAGCTGCCACACTTCTGACCCCTCCTTAAACTTTCTTCAGTGTCTATTCCTTTTCTTTTTTTTTTGCACACACACACACACACACACACACACACACCTGCACCAGATTATCTACCCTACTGCAGATCTTTGTGTTATCTGCAAAAAGTCATACCTTCCCTTCTAGCCCCTCTGAAATGTTGCCAATAAAAAACATTAAAAACAGAGGACCTGTCCCTGTACTGATCCTTGTTGCACCCCGCTGGTCTTCCTCGGAGTGAGCTCCGTTTATTTGTCGTCTATCCCCCAACCAATTTCTTACCCAGTTTACAAACTTTGGACCTACTCCCAGGCTACCCAGCTTGTTTGAGTCTCCTATGTGGAATGGTGTTGGAGGCCTTACAGAAATCTAGGCAGGCTACATCCAAGGCTCCACCCTGATCTAACAAATGTAACAAGGCTCATGCTACTTGAAAACTGACTCTGATTTGTACTACAAGTCGGGTTAAAATCGTAAAAATAAGTTTTTAAAATGCCACACCATAGACTTGCATTGAGCATGCGCATCCCCGCACTACACAAAAAAAAAAACCTGAAAAACAAGGAAGCACAGGGATGGCATTGGCAATCAGGCAGTGGAAGGGATTGAGCGGTTAATCTCTGGGGCAAATACAACTTTACCTTCTTTAGGGGATAAGGAAACATTTTCAACTAATATGGAGGAACTCCCGGCCAGTTAAGGGAGTCTCCTGATGATTTTGCAGGCAAGAAAAAATCTTGGAAAGGCGCTTTTAAATAATAAAGTAAAATATTTGCTAATTTACATTTTAAAATGCATTGTACTCTGTATAACACATGTATTAACTGTATTTGTGAATTTTAATGTAAAAAATGCAAGCAATTTTATAGAAACAGACTGACGGCAGATAAGGGCCGCTTGGCCCACCCAGTCTGCCCATTTCCCTACCTAATGGATAAGCTGCAGATCCATCCTAGTTAACCAACAGCTTACTTCTTCCTACCCCCCCCAAACAGAACTGCCTTATGTCTGTCCTATGCATTCTTGAATTCCACCACTGTTTTTGACCCCACAACCTCCTCAGGAAGGCTGCTGCATGCTTCCTCCACCCTCCTCATATAAAGTTCAGAGATTTTATTGTGAAAAAATGAAATTTTTTTTCAAATATTTTACTCTTTGCATTATTCTACAACAGACTTCAAAATAATGTGCATAAATGCGTAGCACTGCTTGAAAAAGGGTAAAATACATGAATTACGCAAAAAAATAGAATTTAAATTGTTTAGCTAACATTGTTGCACAAGTGGGAAAATTATTGCGATAACTAGGTTACCGCGATAATCTAATCACGGTTATCGTATCGACAAAATTTTATTATCGTGGCACCCCTACTGTGTAAGGGACTGAAGTAGAAGTCCTGGGTGAGCCTCTGCCAAGTGTGGGAGGCCCAGGCAGAAGATCTATGGAGGCCATCTGGCCACCTATTCTCTGCAGCTCACAGTTAGGGGCACCTTTTCAAACAGTTACAGTTTACTGTTCTGGAACAGTTGTGTTTAATGTGTGTTTTACCTGAAACAATTTAAAGAGTTCAACCCTGCTAGCAGCATCTGCAGCCCCAGCGTGGTACCCACTGCAACACAAAAACTACAGCACTCTCACCCATGGCCTTTGGGGGAATCTAAGATGGGTGCACCTACACTGGGCATCTGAGGACTGCCCGGGTGGGGGTTCAGATTCTGTGGGCTGTATTGTTGAACTGTTTTGTTGCCTGTTAGTATTTTACCTGCAGAAATTATCAGTATTTTACTAAACAGAGCTTATAGAATTTACTGCTAACTCCCCCCCCCACACTGCTCCCATTTTACCCTTCTGCCCTTTGTTCTTTCCGTAACCACCATTTAAAAAAAATATTTGTTGAACTGAATTTCTTGATTTGGCAGTCGTTATTGCTTTGTCACTTGTTCTGAGGGCAGGTCTGTTTGAGCAGATTATGCACGGTTTCCTGGGGGCTGACAGACTTGTGGATCAGCATCCGGGTAACTCATATTACCACCCCAGGCAGAGGCACTGCACACGTGAGGCTCATGTACGCAGTGTAACACATCTTTAGGTAACCCAGGCCAGCCCCACTGGGAGGTGGTGAGAGATGAAGGACTTGCCCTGTGGGGCATGAATGACATCAGCTACCTTATGATGGTTACAGCACTGTGCAATTTGAGTTCTCCAGGGTGGGAGAGGGAGTGCCACACAGGACCGACACCACAGTATTGACATGTCCTGAATCCAAGGGCACGGATGTCACTCCACTGTTGATCGGTACCAGCGCAGACATGTTTGGGAGGATGGCCCAGATATGCCAAGACAAAGAAGAAGCACAGTGCCTACAGAGTCCACCACTGCAAGCAACTGTAAAGAGAAAGTGCCCGAAACTTGATGCTACAAAGCCAGTGGTGCCAGAAGAGCCCCTTGGAGTGATCCACCAGGTCAAGAGCAAAGAAGTCATCTTGCTGCCAAATGCATGGTGCTATGTGGTCTGTATAACAGAGTTCAAGCATCAGCCAGACAGACCTGCTGTCATCATTGGAGCACCAGCTGACCATAGCTTGCCAGAAAGACTGTTGATCCAGAGAGGAGCGATGCCATCACCTGCCACCCCTTGGGCAAGGCAATTAACAGTGAGGATGAAGAACAAGACTGAGAAACCCATCATGCTGTGGAAAGGTCGAGTGTTGGTGAATACCTTTTATGCTGTAAGTGTAACCAGTGTGGACCTTGAAGTTGCCACTACCACAGAAACAGACACCAAACTATTCGAGTTTTGAGACTCACCCATACCCAACCACTACTGGTGGAGCCCAAGTAACAAGCTGGCCAAGTGCAAGACAGTGTTCTCCTTGAATGAAGGAGATATGGGACCTGTCAAGGGAGAAGAGTACAATATCCACCTTTGTGACGACTGAACCTTTTGGGAGAGATCCCGATGACTGACCCCTGCTGACATAGAGGATGTCAGGCACCACTTACAAGAGCTACTAGCAGCAGAGATCATCCAAGAGTCCAGAAGTCCCTATGCCTCACCCATTGTGGTGGCCAGGAAGAAGGTCTGAGCAATTCGTATATGCACAGACTGCCATACACTCAGCAAGAAGATGACGCCCGGCCAGTACACAGAATCCCGATTCAAAAGTGCCCTGGTGAGCTTAACAGGAAGAAAGTGATTCTCAGTGCTGGATCTGCGCAGTGGCTACTATCAAATTCCCATGGTGGAAGAAGATGAAGAAAAGATTGCCTTCAACTGCCCCCCGGGCTTCTACCAGTTTGAAAGGATACAGCAAGGCATATCTGGGGTCCCTGCCATATTTCAGAGACTGATGAAAACAACTTAATACTGTTTAGGCAGACACTGGACGAGCATGAAGCCCAACAAATGAAAGTGCTGGACAGATCGATGGAGTTCGGTCTGACATTGTCCACTGACAAGTGCCAATTTTGTCAGTCACTGGTCAAATATGTGGGTCACATTGTTTCTGTTAATGGGGTACAAAATGACCCAGACAAAGTAGTGACACTCACCACTTGGCCTAGACCACACAACCTTAAGTCACTACAGTCATTCCTCGGATTCTGCAGCTACTACAGGCAATTTGCATACGTAAGTAAGTAAGCCTTTCTTTATATGGTGCCCATTCAAACAATTAACACAAACAAATAAAATTTATAATAAATATTATCCAGCTAACAATCCCAAATTAAATAATAATAACAATCAAATAAATAATAAGTAATGATGAAATTCCTGATAAACAGTCAGTGAGTCAGGGCCGATACTTATAATCCAAAAGTCTCCTTGAAAGGTTGTCATTTCAGACCCACCTTAAAGGCCTCCAATGAGGGGGCCTCCCTCAAGTGTCTTGGAAGCGAGTTCTACAGGGCTCGGCCAGCTACCTCAAAGGCCCTGTCCCCAGATCATGTTAGCAGTGTTCTGGAAACCACTAGGAAGCCCACCTCAGAAGAGCAGAGAGGGCAGAGGGTATGATAAGGAATCAAGAGGTCACATAGATAGCTGGGGCCCAAACTGTATAGGGCTCTATAGGTCAGTAAACCAACCCTTAAGGTAATTCTCTCCCTCACCGGCAGCCAATGAAGATCACGCAGACTGGGGTCACATGACAGGACCTCAGAAGGACCGCGTCAGCAACCTGACTGCCACGTTCTGCACCAGCTGCAAGTGACGCAGGACCCTTCCATTCACCCTGCGGTACAGAGCATTGCAGTAGTCGAGTCTGAAGGTCACAGAAGTATGTACTAGTGAGTGCAAGTTGTCAGGCAGGATCAAGGCTTTAATTTGAGCAATGTTCCTAAGATGGCAAAAAAACACTCCAAACAACAGACAACACCTGAACCTCCAGTGTCAATCCATTATCCAGGATGATACCCAGATTCTTCACCTTGGTAGAGGTGGTAAGAGGAGAGGAACCAAGCAACAGCCCAGTCGCCTCGCCCATCATCTCTACACCTCACCAACAGCCAAGTTCAAACACCAGCACCTTAGTCTTGTCCGGATTATAGGGAAACGTCCACGTAAGATTAAATTTATCAATATTATTACCAATGGAAATCTGCTTTACTTAAGGTATTGACCGAACCCATAACACTTTTAGGGCCAGAATTATAACCCATTTAGTTGCCCCTCCCTTTGTAACTGCAGGCATCCATTTTCTAAATCACAGGCATAGGAAATTACATCACATCAGGGGACAACACATATAGCCAATAAATTGTTTAACCAGGAAAGGCACACTAAGCCGAAGCTTGATTCCAGGTGCGACCTGAGACCACAAGAAAATTAAGCGACTTGCTCAGGGTCACACAATAATGCAAGTGGGGACTGCAGGATTCAAACCCAGGTCTGTAGGTTTGCAGCTCAGAGCCTTAAACCACTGCATTATACTGCCTCCTTGAAGCTTAGCAAAATGTTTTGTGCCTGTGTGATTTGCAGAACATTATGCTACTGTGGTAACACTGTAAATCGTTTTTATACCTATACCTATTTAGTTCCAGTATGTTAGCACTGAAGTAGTCATGTTTTGCTTTATTTGTTGGCATCATGTTCTTCCATTTATAGGAGTGTGATCCAGTGACTAGAGCACAAGCTTGGAGCCCAGGAGATGAGAGGTTCAAACCTCAGAAAAGTCAAATACTAACTGTGTGACCTTGAGTAAATCACATAACCTCCCAGTGCTCCTGTCCACCTAGCAGCAGAAATGAATAGCAGCAGGACCCCACTGGAAACAAGGTGGCACATTTCAGATGGACTATCCTTGGCAAATAAATTGTAAAAAAATTTGTTGTGTTTTTGTGTATGATAGGATAGATGGCTGTCAGTAGGAGACCCTTCTGAACATAGGTACCAGAACCTATAGGTGTGGGGGGTGGACACCCCCACTTTTGCCCATGAGCATTCAAAGTACCCCTTCAATGCATGCAATGTCAGAAGGGAAGCAATCACGGTCTCTTATTACTACAGTGCCCCCCCCTCCCCTCAACACACACACACACACACACACACACACTCACTTTTCCCTAATGTTCCGACACAACTCCTTCGGAAGCTTGTAAAATAAAAAAAAATATTTATCTGAACACAATCCAGAAATAGGTTTTCTTTCAGCGAAGTAAAAGAAAAACAACACAGCAGATTTTTTTTTTCCATTTCATGACTCCCAACTGTTTCATTCTGTCTTTCCAGAAGGAAATCTCCAGTAGCCCCCTTCTTTTTAAGATAAAAACCTCTTCACTTCCCTGATGCTCCCAGGTGCAATCACTAAATTTTGAAATGGGTAGAAAGAATACTGGCTCCTGATTGGCCAAGAGGTACTCTCAATTGGATCACTATCCCAGCACAACGGCCCAGCTGAAAGTAGCTCAACAGAAACATGTTTGAAAAATACATCCAATTTACTAAAAAGGACCCATTTCATAATCGCAATAAGGCACTCCAGGGAGTAGATATAGGGCATGGTTCTTCTCGGTGGTGGAGGCGATTTATTTCATGCCTCAACCCACCCGAGGTAGGCCATTATCCCACAATAACACACCTCCTGTCATGCCTTACTGTTTAATTAATTATTAGGTGGCTGGTTGTGACAGCTCATCAAGCTGCCCAACCCCTTCAGAATTGAAGATAAGTTCACATCCCCAGGGCCTATTTTTTCTTTTCCTATTACCTTCAAGGAGGCAGTATAGTGCAGTGGTTAAAGGCTGTGAGCTGCAAACCTGGAGACCTGGGTTTGAATCCCACAGTCCCCACTTGCATTAATGTGCAACAATGAGCAAGTCACATAACTTTGTTGTGCTCTCAGGTCACACCTGGAATCGAGCTTCAGCTTAGTGTACCTTTCTTGGTTAAACAATTTATCGACTGTATGTGTTTTCTCCTGATGTGATGCAATTTTCCGTGCCTGTGATTTAGAAAATGGATGCCTGCAGCTATAAAGGGGGTGGGGGGGCAACTAAATGGGCTATAATTCTGGCCCTAACAGTGTTCCGGGTTTGGTCAATAGCTTATGTAAAGCAGATTTCCATTGGTAACAATAGTGATAAATTTAATCCTACATGGACGTTTCCCTTTAAGCCTCAGCTAGCTAGAGGACATCCAGTCCTGGATTTCAGCAAAGCACGACTTCAGCACAGTGGCTGAATCCTGTATCCCAGGCGTAAATGACAAATACATCTGGGTGTCATCTGCATAGCAGTGAAACCCTATGCTGCAATGTCTGATGAGGTCACGCAGGGGCAGCATGAACACTGAAAACAGCATGGGTGAGAGAAGAGGAACACCGCATGACACAGGCTTCGGGCAACAGGAATAATTCCCTGTAACCACTCTCTGCATCCTATCTGTGAGAAAAGACTCAAACCAGCTAATGACAATGCCGGCAAGTCGACAGAGGTTCCTAAAATGATCTGACAATACACCATGGTCCACAGTGTCAAATGCTGAGGAGAGGTTGAGTAGAACAAGAATTGACCATTCACCTCTGTCTTTCGCCCTGAGAAGATCATTTTGCACCCTGACTAAAGTGATCTCCATACTGTGTCTGGACCTAAATCTCATCTGGAGGGGCTCGTAGATGTCTAGGACAGTGAGATGAGCCTCCAGCTGCAGAGTCACTATTTTCTCAATAACCCTTCCTAACAGGGGAAGGTTAGAGACTGGTCTATACTTTGCTAAGCAGTCCGGGTCTAAAGATGGTTTCTTCAGTAGGCCAGTATCTTTTTACTTTGCAGCTCGGGCCTTTAAAATTTTTGTTACCCTTTTCAATGGGCCCTTTTTATGCAGGAGCTTGCTCCTATGTCCTGGACCTTGTCTGGTGCAGTTTCAAAACTCTTAGAATTTTTTGAAACTGCACCAGACAGGGCCCAGGGCATAGGAGCAACTAAAACTTTAAAGTCCCTAGCTGCAAAGTAAAAAGATACTGGCAGGCTATTAAGAGGCCCTACACATGAATCAATAAGAAACAAGAAAAACTAAAAATGAAAAACAGTCACCAAATAACAGAGAGAGGATTTATGTGTGAGACTGAACAGCAGATCCCTGACCCTGATGAAGGCCAGGGTTGGGTGAAACGTTGGGCCACAGGGGATTGCTGTGTTCATAGTAAAGCAACAAATAAAAGGAAATAGATTTTATACAAAACAAGTGCGGCTGGTTGATGAACAACAAAACTTTTTCTCTGCTAAACTCACTCCAGATAGGAAGACTGCTCCTACTGATGACTATCTCTCTACTGCAGGGCCATAACAGCCCCCCGGGGCAATCCCTGACCTGATAGAGGACACCCTGTCAGAGAAGAACAGAGCAGACTTTTCGCACCTGGCAGCTGACACTATTCTAACCAGCTGAAGACAGGCAGGATGAAGTAGCCTGTCCGCTGTCCGAAAGAGATAAGCCGGGCTGTTCCTCCCTGCAGCAATCATCCCGGTCAGGAACTCTGCCTTCTTATGGGAGACTGCTCTTTGATACTCACCACAGTGAGTTCTCAAAGCCAGCCTGTCCTCCTCAGTATCAGATCTCCACCAATGATGCTCCAACCTCCAACCGCTGGTCTTTATTTCTCTGCGCTCTCTGTCAAACCACAGGGAACTCAAGCAAAAACATCTGGGTCACATACAAACTGGTGTAACACAGTCGAAAGCCGAGGAGATGGCCCTATTATAAGCCGCTACCGCCTCTCCCATACCTGTCCCACAATCAGCCTTCACACCCAAGAGGTCCATCACCGTCTGAAGTTCTACTGGAGACAACCCCTTTAAAGGGCAGTAGTAGGCCATCTCCACAGGGGATGGACTACCAGTGGGGGCCCGAATGAGAACTTTACCATGCAATGATTCGACCACACAACCGATAAATCATGAGGTTGTCTATCTTGAGCCCCAGCAAAAATACCAAGTCCAAGACATGACCACATCTGTGGGACACAGTAGTAACAACTTATGCAAGGCCCAGCGTATCCATCGTCTGGAGGAAGTCTTGTCCAGACTGGGAGAATTACTATGCTGGACCTCATCACCCTGACAGTGCTGAAAATGTGGATTATCGCACTGTCAGGTGATGCACAACATCCAATGAGAATCTTGGCTCAGGAGCCCCATGTAATAAAAGTTAATAACATATACAATTTAAAAATTAATAATCACTCCAACATTCACAAACCTAGCCTACCCACTCACAATATCCAAACCCACCCTAAATCCATCAATTTTAACTAAATATAAATACTTAATTCAGGCATTGTTGTCTGCCCTCTGAACTGCCTCGACCAGGGGTACCAGTCTACAAACAAAAAGAAGGCCTGCTCTGGGAGGAGTAATACCTAAACAGAGTACTGGAAGGTGAATGAGCCATTTGGCGACAGGTGGACCGAACAGTGTAAAATGACATTCAAAATGGTAATCAAATGCATAAGTGAGGCACCCGTGCCGGCATTCGCCGATTCCACAAAACCACACAGCCGCCAGTTTGAGTGGCTTGGCAACTGTTCTGTACCAGAAGCACCCTGAGGGACTCTGTCCAGTTGCGTTTGCCAGCTGCAGTTTAAACCCATCTGAAAACTTCTACTCAGTGCACAAACTAGAATTTTTAGCCCTCAAGTGGGCTGTCACAGAGAAATTCCAGGACTACTTGAATGGGGCCCAGTTCACAGTGAGAACAATAATCCTGTCACCTATGTAAACACAACAGCCAAGTTGGACACAGCTGGACGTCGGTGGCTTTCAGCTTTATCTACCTACAATTACAGTCATGGAATACCACAATGTACCACTGCGGCCAAGGCAACACTGATGCTGACGCTTTATCACTGCGTCTACACCCTGATCAGTCAGACCCAAGTATTTCCATTCCAAGTGCAACAGTAAAGGCAATGTGTTTGAAATTACAGTACAGGCACTGCAGCTCCTGCAAATCCGCCCAGTGCATTCGGCATGCTGAAGGCCTCTCCAGATGCTATTGTGACTGCATACCTAAATGTCACTGGGTTGGACCTTCTGTCTTTGCCTCACCCTAGCTGTACCGAACTCAAAGGTGTAGTACACGTCCTGAAGATGGAGCATGATGCAAGTCAGGTACAAATAACTCACCCAGATATCCCCCTGTTATTGACAGAATGGAACAAATTGCCTTTAAAAGATGAACTGCTCATAAGAACTAATCATGACAGTGCACAACCTGAGCTCCCTCTACAACAAATGGTATTACCACTGAAGTAACGGACAGCCATCATTCGATCCCTACAGGGCGGCATATGTCACTTGGAGTCTGGCCCCACTCTGGACTTAACACAAGCACATTTCTAGTGACCCAAAATGGCAAAAGAGGTTGACAAGCATTGCAACAACTGTCTGATGCATCAAAAGAAAAACTCTCAAAACGAATGGGCCACCTGAATTACTTTGTATGGACTACCTCTCATTGGAGCCAGATAGCAAAAACAGTGTCAACATCCTGGTCCTAACCGATCATTACACCCAAAGTGCTCAAGCGTACCAGATGAAAGATGAAGAACCCAGCACTGCTGCCAAGGTATTGCAGCAATATGTAAATCTTTATGGTATCCTTCAAAGAATTCACTCTGATCAAGGGAGGGAATTTGAAAGTCGACTTGTAACAGAATTTCTGACAGCCTATCACATCAGAAAGTCTAGAACGACTCCTTAACACCCAAAGGGGGACCCTCAGCCTGAACGCTTTATCAGAACACTGCTCGACATGTTGGGCACCCTTGACAGAAGCCAAATAGGAGCCAGAAAGTAAGTTCCCTGGTACATGCTTACAACTGCACCCAAAATGACACCACCCAAAGGTCCCCCTTCTACTCAATGTTTGGGGGAGAGGCTTGTCTCCTTGTTGATCTGTTTCGGAGTCTCAGCCGATAGTGCATCAGAAGAGACAGAATACGCCAGGCAACTGCATCAGCAGCTGCAAAAAGCATACCAACCTGCCTCTGAGGTCGCAGCCAAGAACAGTCAGGCAAACAAAAACAGTCAGGTATGACTTACGAGTTCAACATCAGGTATTTCAAGTTGGAGATTGTGTACTCCTGAGAAACTTGGGCCTACAAGGAAAACACAAAATTCGGGACTACTGGGCATCAGAATCCTACAGTACATCATAAGTGAGCAAATGACTGACTTGCCAGTCTACAAGATTCACCACGAACAAGGCAGAGGCATAGAAAAGACTGAACAGAAGCCACCTTCTACCCATTGGAGAGACTGTGCCTGTGCCTGCAACAGAAGTGAAATGCCTAGTGGCTAAGAGACCAAAAACTCTGAGTCAAAAAAATGCACAGAGTTGTAATGCCTAGAACAGATACTAATTTCCCTAATGTAGAACCTGTACAAGAACCAGTGGATGTTGACATTGTGTGTTACACCCGAGTACCTGACTTACCTCAAAGTATGCAATTTCAGCCAATGGAATGGAGAAATTCAGAGCCGTCAGCTAGCACTTCTCTCACTGAGGACTTTGCAAATCATGAACTTTCTCACAGTCTAAACCCAGATGCAGCACCATTTTGCTAGAGGAACTGGATACTGAGCAACCTGAAGATCCAATTATGGACAATAATGTGTGGTTTGATTTGAAGGAAGAAATCCCAAAGACTAAAGCAATACCTGCCATTCTTAACAATGCCCTTGTGCTGGACACAGAGACAGGAGAGGGAAGCATGAACCCTACTCCTGAGGAAGAAACAATGTTACCTCAAGTCTGGCTGTGAGCCTAAGTCTATTATCAAGTTCCCTTATAACACTCTCAGTGCCTACTCTGACTTTCCCATTCATAAGGCCCATATGTTTATAATGCCCTCTGTGTGTGCCTTGCCCATTTTTCCCCAGGTACCATTCAGAGATAAAGTTCAGTGTTGGGGAACGTAATGGGATGTTGCCTAAAAAAAAAAAAAAAGTATTGGCCGGCCCGGTAGCACTGAGGGATGAGGCACTGGGTGCCACACCTCGCGCCAAGCAAGCAACCCATGTTCGGGAATGGACACAGGCCACCAGGGGGCGGCAGTGGCAGAGAAGGATCGAGCATCCCAAGGACTGCTCTCCTTCTCCTAGGAGTGGGGTTTTCAGCAGTCGGCATGCGTTTGCCCCCAAGTAGAGGCTGGGAGGCAGACAGCCAATGCTGATGTGGTGGGCAGGGAATGTAGCAGACGCCGGGAGGAGTGCGTGGGGAAGCGTGCATGCTCTCTCCATTGGCATCATTGCACGCTACAACCCCTGAAGGCCGAAAATGGAAAAACAGGAGTGCTCGGCCACAGGATGAGGATTGTCCCCCTCCAATGTGCCGCCAGGGAAAACGCCTCCCTGGAACTGGATCCAGTCCGGTAGGTTGACGATCTCCCCA
Organism: Neoceratodus forsteri; assembly: GCA_016271365.2. NCBI lineage: Eukaryota > Metazoa > Chordata > Ceratodontiformes > Ceratodontidae > Neoceratodus > Neoceratodus forsteri. Next base: position 872,136,394 of record CM028130.1, read on the forward strand.
GCCCCTGCCATGAGGGGTAAGTCATGGGGGCTGAAGAGGAGGTCGTCTCATACCTGGGGTCAGCGCAGGAGGGGGACATCAGATGGCATCGGCTGAGGACTCCAAGGGGAGAAAAAGTAATAACAAAAATAAATAAGTAAGCAATAAGACATGACCAGGTATGTTGAACATATATTACCACGACGGGGTATTAGTAAGTCACGAGGCCACCGGCCAAGTGACTTCAGCCACAGCCGTGTAGTAATATATGTTCAACACATACCCCGGAGTGTCTTATTGTGCTTACAAAATGGAGAACTTTTATTGGAATTAAAAAAATTTCAAAAATATTGCATTTACATTAAAATATAGCTTTATTTGAACAGTGTCCCTACACAAGGAAAAATAGTGCCTTTTAATTGGCACAGTAAACTGCTTCAGATAGTCTAAAATGACACAGTACGGTTTATCACGTTCCACCGTCACTTGGAGCAGTATTATGATTTCCAGCCCTCTTGAAAGAACAGGTGTAATTATTTAGCGACTGAAATACAGAGCTTGTTAGTTATAGTGTCACGAAGTGGTGTTTGTGTATACGAGAAGCCATGCTCCAGTTTCTCCGAAAGGGAGTACAGATCTGCGTGCACGTGAAACAAAACGTCAAATTTTGCTGTTTCAAGCAAGCCCCCTTCTGGTCGTCTTTGTGTGTTGTTGGTTGCACTAACGTAAGGCAGAGGGCAGCCCCCCACAGCACTGGCAGTTTGCCAGCTAGCGTCCATGCCGAGTCGCGGTGTCGGTCACTCTGAATAACGCTGAATCGCGGTGTTGGTCGTTCTGAATACTCTCAGTCCCAGGGCGAGTGAAAGGAAGCGGTCGGCTTTGTAACTTCACTTGGAGAAAAGAGGGAGCACTGTGAGGCCGATAAAGGTGTAGAGAACTAGAGCTGTTGTCTGCTTCATTATTTGCTTGTAAGGATCTCACTAAGCGTGAAAACAAGATGGCTAACTGAAAATTTATGAACATTCCATTTTTATTTGTCAACATTCTATTTAGGGGCATTGATTTGTTTGCCTGTACTTTTTTTTCTATGTGTAATACATATATGGCACTGCTTTTCTAGCCAATCACTAGCCTTATTTTGCTATGCCCATTTTATAAATAAAAGTGTTGCCAACTGTTTCATGCGGACAGATAGGCATCAATTCTAGTAAGAAATGTGATGCTGTGTAAATATGTAAAAATGCGCTGAACAGTTAGGCATCAGATGTTAGCTAGAACTGTATATATTATTGATATGAATGTTCATGCCACTACCATTTGCACATTCAGATAGTAGGGACATGGTCTTGGCGAGGGTGTCAAGAGTCTGGCAGAGTGTGTGTAAGCCACCACCACCATCCCCCCCCCCAATCGGTGGCTCACCTGTATTGCATCCTCCAGTAAATAAAATGATGTCTTGCTCTTCATCCTCCAGACTCCCGAGGTGAGGACTGGTAGAGCACTCGAGTCTTCAGTCATTCGCCCTGGTGGGATACAGACTAAGGACCCACCTTGGAGCTTCGCCACTGTTGCGGCACAGCTCCCCCTGCTCTTGTGCCTTCAGGACTGGTAGAGGAGCAGACATAGGGGACAGAAAAAGCAGCAGCCACCAATTTGGGGTTCCTTCAGCCCAAGAGAGGTAGCAGGCCAAGAAACAGAACAGCTAGAAGTGCAGCGGTCATGCTGGGCTGCTGCACACGTGCAGTGGCACATATTGGAGTTGTAGCTCCGTTTGGCAAAATAGGGCATGCACCCTCTTCCAAAATAATCCCAACTCCATAATAAGCAGCAGAGCTGGGAACCAAATGCAGCACACCATTGGGCACATAAACAAAGGATTCCTGGTCCAGGGCAGGCTGCATGCCAGGGACCGGGAAAAAGACAATGTGCACCTACACAGGACAGTGACTCCAACAGCTCCCTCTCTTAAACGGAGCCCTGACTCGAAGATGGGAAAAGCAGCAAGTAAACTTAGTACATCCCTGGCCCCAAGACAGCCAGCAGGGCAAGGAAATGGTAACAGTACCACTGGGGGACTTAAAATAAAGCAGCAGATGGAGTGCATGAAGGTCGGCAAGGGGAAGGAGGATTGAGCATCCAGCGGACTCTCTCCTTCTTCAGGGTGGGATACCAGGGTACTCTGCGCACCTGGCCTCTGAGGTCAGTAGAATTACTGACTTTCGGGCAATAGCAGCTCCATGGGGCTGGGCGAGGGAGGGAGGGCGCTGGTGGGCACTTGGCAGGCATAGTGCGTAGGCACGTAACCTGCCCGAGTCGGCGTCCTCAGGGGGATGGAAGGGGACCACAACAGAAAAATTGAAAAACAACCCTCTGCGTTCCTAGATGAAGACTGCTCCAGGTCTTCCAGCCACAGATCTACAGGCAGACCCTGCTGTGCAGGCGCTTCATGGAGGAAGAGGGAAGGAAGGTAGGAGTTGCAGGGGGCACTCTAGGGGCAGACTCTGCATCTGTGGCATGGGGACATGAGCGGCCTGAAGGAGTGGAACAAAGAGGGTAGATTAGGAAGGGATAAAAAAAAAAAAATTTTTTAAATAAATAAAGCAGCAGCAAGCCGCTGAAAACAGGTCATTCACTGCAAGGATATGAAAACAAAGCTGGCATCCTCCATGTCTACAAAGCACTGGAGAGACTTTTAGTTACATAATTATATAGCAGTTTTTGGCAGAAAACGATCCCATGGTCCATCCAGTCTGCCCTGGTTCAAGATTAGTTATTTCTTCTTTTCTACAGATCCTGTCAGACCTGTGTCCTTATTTCCCCCTTTTCCTGACATCACAAGTCCTCTGTTTCTATCCCATGTGTGTTTGAATGCCTCCATGGCGCTTGCACCCACCACTTCCTCTTGTAGCTTGTTCCAGGGTTCCACCACCCTTTCCATAAAGAAGTATTTCCTCACATCCCCCCAGTCTCCCCCTTCCAGTCTCATGTCATGCCCTCTTGTCCTTGTGCATTTCCTTTTCTGTAGAAGGCTGCCCTCCTCTACTTTATTTATCCCTTTGATGTGTTTGAGGAGAAAGGAGAGACGAAGGCGGCACAAGATTTGACTATAAATTTTGGCCAGTCATGAGCATGCAATGTGCGAAAGACTGTATGTAAGCCCAGCACGGCTGGGTGAACATTCTAAAGACTGTCTGCCCGGGAACATGCCTGACTAATCAGGCGTCGCGTCTCATACAAGATAAAAGTGGCTGTTCCCAGGGATCAAAGCCAATTCAAATCAGACCACCAGAGTGACTGTGCATTGAAGTGTGGACCGGTATACCACTACCTGTCCACATACTGCAAGTCTGGCAGACTTGAAGATGTCTGGGATCCCAGTGAAAGTGTTTGTGTGAAGAAATGCAGCAGTTTTAATCAAAACTACAGAGTGAAGGCAAGTTTGAAGCTGGGGTTTTCCTGCCCCCACCAGGGACTTTTCCCTCGGGGGGACAAGCTCCCAGTGTCTACAATCCGAGAAGGTCACTGCCCTGTTCCAGACCCCCAAGCCTCAGTGGGAGAGACAGAGGGAGAGAGAGAAGTGCAACCAGTGAGAAACCACCAGCAAGCCTGGGGAAGCCTGAATCTCATCCGGGAGCAACTGCATCTATCCTGCCTGTCCCAGCGACCAACACAAGAGTTATCAATTGAGGCATCAAACCATGAGTAAACATCAAGGTTTCAGTCCTGCAACTGGGAAGAAAGTGTACTGTGCCATAGGCTGAGGGAGAAGTCCTGGACGGGACTTTGCTAAGTGTGACAGGCCCAGGCAGAAGATCTGTGGAGGCTATTCGGCCACCCATCCTCTGGGGATTACAAATAGGGGCCCCTGTTCAACCTTTTCGGACAGCTACAGCTTACTGTTCTGGAAACAGCTCAGTTTAAAGTGTGTTTTACCTGCAACATTGAAGCACGCCACCAAGCTCCACCCTGCTAGTAGCATGTATGCCCCAGATGTGGTGCCAACTGCAACCCAAAAATCACAGAGGGCTCTGGCCCATGGTGTTTGGGGGAGAATTAAGACGGGTGCAAACCGCACTGGGGATTGGACAACAGCCAGGGGTGGGCAGAGTCTGTAGGGCAAATTGTTGAACTGTTTTATTGCCTGCATAGGGCTTTAGTATTTTGCCTGCATAGATTATCATTAGTATACTGAATATAGCTTACAGAGTTTACTGCTACCCCATTACTTCCATTTTACCCTTCTGCCCCTTGTTCTTTCCGTAGCCTCCCTTTTAAATAATTTGTTGAATTGCATTTCTTGGTTTGGGGGCTGTTATTACTGTAATGTGTCACTTTTTTGGGGAGTGGAGCTGTGTGGGTAGATTATGCACAGTTTCATGAGGAGTAACAGCCTTGTGTGTCAGCATCCAGGTACCCCATATTGCTGTCCTAGGTGGAGGCACAGCGTTACGTTAGGCCTGTGTACCCAGTGTAGCACATCTTTACGTAACCCCGGACGGACCCCTCAGGAGGTAGTGACAGGTGAACCCCGAGGGCCCTGGGGGCGGTCCACTATAAAATGATTAACAACTCATGCTCTCCCAACTGAAGCTAAAATCTCAGCTGTAATTTTGTATACCATCTTTGCATAGCAAAAAATACACCCGCTCCAAAATTCAGGCCGTAGTTCCATATTACGTCTTCTGTTATGAGTGGGCGTTTGTGGGTGGGGTGAACATTCTTTCAGCAGAATTATGCAGAATCTTGAATTCTTGTATTCTGTATGTAAACAAGCTTCCAACTACTAGACAGAAAAACGAGAAACAGTTTGGTAAAGGGAAGCAGATCCCAAATGCTTCAAAAATCATCCCTGTAGTTTTCAAAACCAGGTAAAATAAATCTTGTACTGCGATTGGAGGATCCCAGTCACATAACCGTGCACTAATAAACTTAATGGTCTGTGAAGTTTTCAAATAGCTGATTAATCTAAATCTGCCTAAAATGCAATTTTATAAGTACAATAACACACTCCAGGATGTGCACTGGGCTAAATTAACACACTTCCCAGGTGCTTAAGGCATGCAGCGTTACCACGTGGCTCTGCACACAGGCGCGCGTTAATTTAGCTGATAAAATAGCAAGGCAAAATCCTGAAACCTCATTGGCTGAGAGACATCATTTTACCATGTATTAAAAAGCTAGCAATACAGTCAGGTGTTAAATTGCACTACAAAAGCAAAAACAAAACAAAAAAACGCACATACTCGTTACCTGCAAAATCAGATACTATTTCATTTATATAATTTACCCTAATGCACACCCTGCCGCGAGTTATTGCTTACATGTACTGGAACCAAGACTGGGAAGTTGTGCAGAAGAAAACACCTTCTGTGATGTAAGTACTCTACTGCCAGCTGCAAATAACGTTTACATTTGTGACTACTGCCGGCCCGGTGGCGCTGAGGGTTGAGGCGCTGGACGCCATACCTCGCGCTGCACTGGCGACCCGGGTTCGGTAATGGGATTGGGTCATCTGGGGTTGGCAGGCGGCTGGGGGGGGGTCAAGGAGCAGGATTAAGCAGCCATACTGGCAGCTCTCCTCTCCTGAGGAGGACCTCTGTTGCCTCCCCCCGCAGAATCGGGAGGGTGCCCTGTACCCGTGGCATGTGCGTGCCTCCACATACGCACACAACCAGAGCGGGGCAAGGGCAAAAACCGCACAAAATATAAATTAATAAAAATGTTGTAACTTTTTTTTTTTTGGTGGACTTTATTTATGCTCCTCCCCAGGCCAGGCATCCTTCCGGGGTGTTCACATAGCGAGAACTGCTACTCCCTTCCTGAACCCTATCCTCGACTGAACACCCCCCACCGACACCTCAGGCAGACCTAGCCCACGGGATCACCCACCAGGGCGGGCCCGTTCTCCCTTAACAGCCTGTCTGAGGTTAGAGAGGCCTTACCTGGGTGCATGGTCTGCCGGGAGTCCCTCCAAGAAGATGGGCCAGCGGCGGGATGTGCGTCCTGCCCCTGGAGCCCCCCCATCATCTCCACGATCCTAGGAGTTTTTTTTTTCCTTGTTCCATCCCCCATGAAGCATGGCTGGCATGGCAACGTAGAACCGTGACTCCGCCCCCTGAGGCATGCGCCCGGCGTCGCTATGTTGCAGCCACCGCCAAGAGGTTGCTAATGAGCAGGCATCCCCCTAAGCCCTCCCCGGGAAGAGAGAGCAGTCCATCGGTCGCTCGATCTCTCCCCTCCCCTGCCAGCCCCTGGTGACCCGAGCTCGCTCCCAAACCCAGGTCGCCGGCATGGCGCGAGGTGTGGCGTCCAGCACCTCAACCCTCAGCGCCACCAGGCTGGGCTAGTGGTGAACACATTGAATATATTTATTGCATTTTTAATAAAGATACTTAATTAGAACTTATTTATTTTCGCATTCCTTTTACAGATGGGTTTATTGTATAATAGCAATAAGGCACACCAGGGTGTGGGTCATTTTGGAATCTACCCACTTCTTGTGCAGTTTAAAGCACACCACACAAGGCATTGATAAATCCCACAGTGACCTACGCCCTGTTGTTGCCTTATTGCTTAATTTGTCCTAGCATTACCTTCATAAGCAGGAAGTAATAAATATTCTTCACAAACATATACTAATTTATAGGGATGTTTATCTCTCCTACCCAGGGTACTTTGTGATTACCCTGTTAAGCACAAATTTGTCCAGAATTATCCTGAAGGCTAATACTGTCTCTATGTCCACTATTTCTGCCAAAAGTCTGTTCCATACAGTAGGTTCACCATTCTCTGTGAGAATAATTGCCTTTTAACACTGCCCCCTGTATTTACCACCTCTGACCTTCAGGGTATGTCCATACATCCTACAGGAGCACACCAGGACAAGCATCTTTGTTCAATGCGGTACCCTTGAGTATTCGGAAGACTGAGATCTTGTCCCCTCTCAGCCTCCTTTTCTCTAGGGTGGACATGTTAAGAGCTTCAAGTTTCTCCTCATAGCTCTTATCCCCCATACCCGATCATTTTGGTGATCCTGTGTTGCACCCTTGACAGTCTCTATGTCTTTTTTTGTATAGTGTGACTCAAATCTGCACAAAATACTCGTAAGTGTTGATCTGACCAGGGTCTTGTAAATTGTCAGGATTACTTCTCCGTTTTATTTATTTTTTTTATTTATGTCTTTGATAACAGGGTGGGTGCGCTGATCCAAAGGACCGTTTTCAGGCACAATCCAGGCCATAAGTATAGCACAATGAGTAATACCAACACAGGCATCATGACAGTAATTACAGGCATCAACATTTCAGTGACAGGAGCAAGGTACAATAATGGCGATACATAATATGAATAACAGTAAGGTACATGGAGTAGTAAACAAGTCAATCATCAGGTCATTATATAATCACGAAACAAAATCAGAGAGGGATTAACACATGCAGTTGACGTTAAATAACTGCCACAGCATAGACAGGAAAGGGGAGAGAAAGAGCCAGGTAGGGTGACAGTGCATTCAGCAAGGGGAAGACACCATGTATAGGGGAGGGGGATTCAAAGGCAGGGATGCACACTTTACCCAAATGGGCAAGCAAGAGCATTTGGCTTCCGACAGCAACCAGGCTTTGAGGTGGGTTTTGAAGATGGGGTGAGAGTCGGCTGAGCAAAGCAACAAAGGGAGCTTATTCCATAGGGTGGGGGCAGAGAAGGAGAGTGTTTTACTGCCCATTACAGTGGAGAGTCTAGGGACTTCCAGAAGGGGGACGGAAGATTCATGGAGGCACCTTAAAGCCACTCTGCCCTTGAGGAGGGATGAGTATGGAGATAGGTGGCTGCCTCTGAGGGTGTTATCTATAATGCAGCCAAGGGCACAGTCAAAATGTCCTTGGAGTGGAAGCCATCCTAGTGACTGGTACAAGTCACAGTGATGGGTAGAGTAAGAAGACTGCAGCATGAAGCAACAGATGCTATTGTGTACCGAGTTTAGCCTGGAGCGCAGGGCAGAGGACACTTGGGAGTAGATGGGGAGCAGTAGTCTATAAGGGGGAGAAGGTTGCCTTGGGCAATCTCTGAGGTCATGAACTGTTTATGTCGGTAGGCAGCCCCAAGCTTCTGGTTTATTCTGTGCACGATGTTGTTGACATGTTCCGTGAATGCAAGGGAGGGATCAAGTGTAACTCCTAAGTATTTAAAGCTGAGAACATTTTGGGGGTGGTGGGGACTTCCAGAGTGAGCACTAGGAGTGAGGAGTATGATTTGGAGATGTTTGGTAAGGAACAGTCTGGACCTGAGGAGCACAGATTTAATGAACAGCCTGTGAAAGAAACTAATTGTAAGCTGTGCCACAGTTAAGGGTTAGGTTGGAGAAGATGTTTGTAACGGACTTGTCACTGTGGAATAGGACGAGGTCATCCGTGGAGAAAAGTGCCTCGTAGGATAGGCTCTCGGCGAGATGGGAGTTTATAAAGATGGAAAATAGCAAGGGGACAAGGATGGAGCCTTGACGGACCCCCGTGGAGACAGGCAGGGCAGGGGAGGATTGGGACCGGCCCATGAGATAGCTCTGGAACCAAGAGGAGGTCTCAATTGAGCAACCCACGTGGAGGCAAGTAAAGAGGAAGAGGGAGTGGTCGACGAGGTCAAAGGTCTTTGTCAGATCCCCACATCCCACATACAGCACCAGTGGCCTTACCAGAGTCCATGTTTCTGAGGACGTGATTTGTGAAGTGAGCCAAGGCTGATGCGGTGCTATGGTGCTTTCGGAACCTGTGTTGCTGGGGGCACAGCAGGTCATATTTTCCGATATGCTTGGAGAGCTGGCAGTGCACAATTTTCTCCAGTAGTTTGCTCAGGTAGGGGATAATGAAAATGGGCCTATAGTGGTCCAGGGAAAGTGGGTCCCCAGCCTTGAATATAGGCACTACTTTGGCAAGTTTCCAGGAATCGAGCATGTTAGATGTGGTCAGGGCCAGGTTGAAAATGAAGGTGAGGGGTTCTATGATAGCAGGGGAGATAAGCCTAAGGAAAGAGGGGAAAAGACCATCACTGCCAGGGCTGCCCCTGTCTGGGAGGTTCTTCATGAGCTTGACAGTATCACTAAGGCAGATGGCTCTAAAATAGAAGGGGGGGGGGACTGCCGGCAGGACAGGAGCTCTTCGCTCGATCACCAGGGTTTGGAGTCGGATGGGTGGGTAGTTTACTGAGGTAGGCAGCTAGGTCAGTATTTATTTATTTTTTTTTTATTTATATTTTATGCCCCTGATTTTCCCCTTTTTTTGGCCTGTCCCGGCCACAAACACACATGTGTAGAGGCACATGCATGTCACAGTGCCGGGACACCCCTCCTTCTTGCTGCCTGCCCGGACCTCCATCCAGGGGCAGTGGAACTACAGTGGGCAACAGAGTCCTCCCCGGGAGAGGAGAGCTGCCTTTCGGCTGCTCAACCCTGCCCCCTCCCTCCTGCGCTGGCTCTCCGATGACCCCAGGCTTGTTCTTGAACCCGGGTCGCAGCGCGACATGAGGTAGGGCATCCAGCACCTCAGCGCCACCGGGCCCCCTCAAGTCAGTAAATTTTTTTTTAAAAGCCTGTGCTACCTCTGAGGTATCAGTCAGTGGACTAGGTGGAGAGGTGAGTTGAATGATTGGGCTATGGGTCAGAGGACTAAGCAGGGACCCAACAGCTGCCCAGAAACGTCGGGGGTCACTAAGGCTGTCTTTTTGTAAGTTAAGGTAGCACTTATGTTTAATTGATTTGGCAGTTTGCTTACAGGTGTTACATAGCCGCCAGTATTCGTTCCAGTGTTGAGAGAAGGGGAATGTTTTATAGATTTTCCACTTCCTGTCCCTCACTTTCATTAGAACCAGTAACTCTTTTAAGATCTAGCGGGTACAACCCCCTCTCACTCTACAGGTAGTGAGCGGGAAGTGGCAGTCCTGTATCCAGAGGAGGGCATCCGTGAGAAAGCTGACAGCAGATGATACATCAGTGAGGGAACAGAAGGCAGACCAGTTCACCGCTCTGACATCCTCAAGGAGACTGGCAGTGTCCTGGCAGTTAAAGTTTCTGAAGGACAGATATTTGGGGGGTGGGGGGGTTGGTCTTGGTGGACCAGATGATGTATGTAGGTGAGCGGTTGTTTATAGAATCCGAAAAAGTCCCCGCCTATTAGTGGCTACTCAGTCAAGCAGGGAGTGGTTAAGTGTTCAGGCGTTGTGTCTGGTGGGGATGGAGATTGTTTGCACTAGACTGTGTAACTTTAGGAGGTTGGAGTAATCGGGTTCCTGGGCACATAACCAGTTAAGGTTGAAGTCACTGAGTAAAATAGTGTCCCAAGTAGGAGTGAGTTGACTCAGACCGTCCAGGAGGTTTGATAGGTCGGTGACGCCCCCATCTTGGGGATTATAGCAGCAACCATGGTACAATTTGTTTGATGAACCCAGGATTATTTTGGCATAGAGCCATTCGCTGGGGGATAGGGGGTCAGAGCAGTGGACAATGGTGGCTGAGGAGGGCTCCTTGACATACAGAGCCACCTCACCACTTTTTTTTTGTACACTCTATTTCTGCACCGGAGGGCCAGAGCATCTGTCAGGTGTACCCTCTCGGACTCAGCCTCTACTCCCTGCCTGAGACCCCTCCCACTGGGAGTACAAGGGCTGAGCAACCCCCTTCCCAAGCCTGTGGACTCGGCCAGCCATCGGGATCTAAGCCCCCCAGAGCGGGATTGCCTCTCCTACCCAGTGACCTTTCTGTAGTCTAGATGGTCTGTCCGTAGCTGGGACGAGTGGTTCTGGAGAACCAGTGGAAATGTGGTCCGGCACTGGAATGTGGGCATCGGCCTCTGGGGTCACCGTCACCTCCCTAGATCCTCCGAGGTTTTTCCCTTGGTGTTTTCCCCCCAGATGCGGCGTGCAATGACCCTGCGCGACTCTGCCTCTGCCGCCAGCGTCTCGCCCCTTGTCCAACATCCCTGCTCTTGTGCTGCCCCCGATCTCCATCAGGGGTCGCTACAGAGCGGGGAGCCCCCTGTAACCCACCCCGGGAGAGGAGAGCAGTCCTCTGGCCGCTCAATCTTCTCCCTCCCCTGCCGACCCCCGGTGTCCTAAGTCAGTTCCCGATCCTCGGTCGCTGGCGTGGCGCAAGGTGCGTCGTCCAGCGCCTCAACCCTTAACGCCACCAAGCCGGCCCCCCACCACCCTTCTTTCTACCGGGTCTATCAAGGCGAAGTAAGGTGTAGCCTGGCAGGAGGTAGGTGGCATCAGAGATGTAAGTTTTCAGCCAAGTTTCCGTGAGCCTGAGTACGTGAGGCTTTTAAAGGGACACCAAGGCTTCAAGGTCGAGGAATTTGGAATGGAGGCTACAGATGTGCTCCTGCTCTTCTGGAAAAACTCCTTTTGATGCACCCCTGAATTCGGCAGCCATGCACTGTTTGTTCAGCTTTTTATTATGACTCATAGGTCCTTCCCCTATTCCAATGTGACAAGAACTCTACAAAGTGTATATGTTCTACTATCTCTGTTTTACATCCAAAAGTGTACTGTACCACTACCGCCTTGCTTTTGGCTCAAAGGAATCTCAGATTCCAGGTTTTTGACAAATTGCCCTGCTTGTTTAGGCCTTCCTGGATTTTCAAGGGAGTTTACCAGCCTGGCCAACTCAGCATGCTTTACCCCTGTTTTCCACACTTTGCTCCCCGTTACTTGCCCCAGTGATTGCAGCTTCCACAGCAGCACACTTCCTCTAGCCAAAAGGGCAGGCGATCATTTGCCTTTGCAACTGGCACCATGCCACCAGCAGGTGGTGAGCTTTTGGGTTAATCCTCACCCTCCACCACCTGGAACAGAGTGCTCACCTGCAGGATGTGCACAGCCCCCAACCAGCCAGCGTGGGATTCCACAGCTTGCAGGTGAACTCTGCTCTCCCACGTGTCAGTGCTATGTACTGATGATGAACCATGATGTTAGCTTCAGATTTTAATACAAACATACATACCCATACCCAGTAGCTATCTGTGTTTCTCAACAAACCGCAAACCTTGTCTCCAATGACTTGTTCAAGTTCAAGTTTATTGAGGGGAACACTCCATTGAGCAGGCTCACTCACAAGGAAGTCCCGGTAGATAAGAAACAAAATACGAAAATATACAGTGCAATGGCAATAACTGTAAGAACACATTAACATATAAACAATGAAGTGCATAGGAGGTTACAAACAAAAATTACAATGCATAGCTACTCCAGTGGAGAAGGAAAAAAAACAACACAATAGACATTGCGAGGCAACTCAGATGCAGAGTAACGACCCAGCACAACAACTCAGGAGAAGGTCTCAGGGAGTTATGAAGGTCACAAGTAATTGACAAGGAGTCAGGCAGGAAGTGTCGCTGCACATATTTGGTGGGGGTGAAAGGAGGAGGAGGTCTGGAAAAGTTGGGGGAGAAGGGAAGGAAAAGATGGGGGCCTGGGGGGACCATGGGAGATAGGATGGGAGGCAAAGTCACGATACCCTTACCAAAGATGTCAAGAGGGCGGGGGTTTTCAATTTCTGTTACAGTGGCAGGCTACTGGTTAAAGTCACTGGATGATAAAAACTATGTTTGTGCCCTATTTCTTGATCTCAGCAAAGCCTTTGACATGGTGGACCATGACCTGCTTCTGCTTTCACAGCAAAACATTGGCCTGGACTCCCATGCGCTGAACTGGTTTTCTAGTTATCTTACTGCCCATCAACAGCAGATTAAAGCAGATGGGGACCTCTCTCTATTGAAACCTCTTATGAGAGGTGTGCCCCAATGGTCCATTTTAGGCCCATTATTATTTGCAATTTACATCAATAACATAAATTCCGGTATTAAATCAGCTACCTTTTCGCAGGTGACATGGTTCTCTACACTGACAGGCCCACTCAGAGCTTGCCTGCAAAGACTACAACTGGACTTTAATCTTCTGCAGCAAAATCTCCTTCATCTAAAATGCTTGCTAAATGCCAAACAATTAAGGGAATGCTTCTTTCACCTCCAACTAAAACATCCAGCCACTGCCCAGCACCTCAAATTACCACCTTACCGGGGGAAAGTCTGGAGCTTGTAGCCAAATTCAAATATCTGGGCTTCTGGCTCGACCATAAGCTGTCCTTCGTCGACCATATCAAGGACCTAGCAAAAAAACTAAAGCAAAGGCTTGGTCTGTTCTTCCGCATTAGGCACTCACTTACGCAAAAAGCAAAAACTCGATTGGTTCAGTCTACATTTCTTCCACTCCCTGATTATGCGGACTTCCTCTATAGACAAGGCTCTAGTATTGCCCTAGCTAAGCTTGACATTCTCTACCACCGAGCTCTAAGATTTATTACCGGTGCCCCATATTCCACCCATCACTGTTCCCTATATTCCAAATTAGGATGGCTATATCTTAAACTTAGACGACAGAAAAATGTACTCACCTGGATGTACCAAGCAATTCTCAACAAGCTGCCCAGTATATTTCCGACTGTCTACCTGCACTACTAGGAACTACCGCCTTAGGAGCCTCTCCTACATCACCCTAGTCATCCCCAGAGTTAGAACGCACCTTGGTGAAGCTTCTATAAGGCATGCCCTGCCTGTTCTCTGGAAAAGCATCCAAAAGATCTTGAAAATAGCAACCCCTGTCAAACTGGTCACTTATAAAACCTTGTTGGCTCGTTCCTTCACTGAGTTTTGCAATTGCTTTCACCGCTGACCTACAGTACCATATGCTGGTTCCTGACTCCCTCTCTTATTTCCAGAAATGTCTCTTCTGCCTCATCTCCAACATAGACACATAGACTTTGACAGCAGATAAGGACCGCTTGACCCACCCAGTCTGCCTGTTTCCCTACCTACTGGATAAGCTGCAGATCCTAGTACCAACAGCCTACTCATATCATTAAGTTATCCTATACTATTGTGCAAATATTAAGTATATATTGCACATATTTTGTATATTGTATGGTGCATATATTATGTTCTACCTTGCTACATTTCTATGTAACATTTAGCTTACACTGTACTACTTTACGTATTCCTTATTTTCTTGTTAACCACTGTAAACATACCCAGATACATCTTGTAAATGAGTTTTACTCAATGATGTTTCGCCTGGTACTATAGCATGTGGTTTAAGGCTCTGAGCTAGAAATCTGGAGACCTGCGTTTGAATCCCACAGCCCCCACTTGCATACTGTGTGACCCTGAACAAGTCACTTAACTTCCCTGTGCTCCCAGGTCGCACCTGTAAACAAGCTTTCAGCTTAGTGTGCTACTCCTGGTTAAACAATTGCAAAAAAATAAATAAAAAATAAAGATTGATTGAATGTCAACAGGAGCTACTAATTTCCAGTGTGGCAGTCAGAAGATTTATGCCCCACATTTTGCTTGTATTTGGGAAAGTGGCAGCATACCTCTCAACTGTCCTTGATTTTGCCTCACATTTTTCCTCTGTCCCTCATAAAATTTGTGTTCTTGTGACAGACCAGTGGGGATTAAAATCACAAAATAATGTCAGACGTTAAAGTAACATACTTGTTATTCTTCAGAAAATGCAAATCCCTTTATTCTATCAGCTTTATGAATGAATAGTACCACATTTTAAGATGTGTCCCCTGATTGTTTCAAGCCTTGTCACTGATTCATGAGGCAAGAGGTTGACAGATACGAGTGGAACTGCTCACATTTTGCTAATAAAACAGTTCAAATGCATGGCTGTTTTGCTCATTTATCAAACATAATTTAAATAACTTGCCCACCCCTTTAACTTTTATGCAGGCAAGCATTTCACTATATATGCGGATTACAGTTATACCAGCACAACATTCTATTTTATTTTCACCTGGCACGTTAGTCTCCAGAGTATTGTAATGTATTACCAAACCCTCCGAATAGTTAATTTTCGAGAGGAAAATGCATGACAGAATGCAGCTCAACAAAGCTTGCGGATTCTGACAACTGGGATAATAATACTGCTGCAGTTTATTAGCTTGAGCTTTCTGTGCATGTTTTCTACTGTGATTTTAAGGGTACAGTATGCGCTCACGCTTTGCAGGTTCAGAATATGACCGGTGCACCTGACACCCCTCCCTTTCCTGCCTGGTTTATCCCCGATACCTGTATCAATGCCTTTAACTCGCAATCGTATTTGATTATTTCTTGACTGCAAATTCGGACGTGGACGTCCTGGGAAGCCGCCATCTTGACAACTGGCTACGGAAGCCGAAGGCAAACAAGTCATTGCCAAGCCGTTATTACAGGGTACGTAAGGGTGGCCATGTTGTTTAGCGGGTGATTTGATAATTGTCTCGTAGTGAATACTAATCTTAAAATTGATAGTTTTCGGGTGGCTTTTATGATGTATAGCTTGTTTTTTCGCCTCCCCTTAACGATTTTGTTTGTTCGCCATGTATGCGTAATTTTACCTCCTCGATAGATAAATGCGTCGGATATGAAAAATATAGGAAAACATCAAAGTCATCACTAAACTAGTGGCTCCTAAATCAACTTTAATGGGTGTTAGAACTTCAGTTGAGAAAACTAGGGATGGTCGTTAAAGTACCACATGCATACCTTTCAACTCAGTAAAGCGCCAGAACGTGTGACACTTTATTAATTTAAAGACTATGTCCCCTTCCCCGACAAGGGCATAGCTACTGATGTTGCAAGTAAGCCATGACATACCAAGTTTAGTAGCACGGGGTAGCAAAGAAGCTGACCAGCACTGCTCTGCCCTCTGTAGTCCATCGCATTTAAATTAATTTGTTTGGCTTCACGTGCTTTTTTTTTTTTTCCTTTTTCAGCTTTTTTTTTGGGGGGGGGGGGTGGCAGAGTGGACCCCATACTCTGAAGCTGAAGGTCTCCGGTCTGCATGGTCCACCTACATAGTGATTGGCTGTGGCATCTGGTAGGGGAGGTGTGGCAAGTCTGGGGCAGTGAGTTTAAATGCTCCAGCAAAGTTAGAAGCCATACTACTAGTTCAATTGTCCTGGGAGCAAGAGAAGCAGTGGAAGAACTGAGAAGCAGCAGACGGAAGAACAGACTCAGATCCAGTGATGAAAGTGAGCAGGAACTCAGTTCCTGTACCTTTTTTGCAGCAGGAACTCAGTTCCTGTAATTTTTCCCACTGACACTAAAACTGAAATTATTAAACCAGCAACATAGTGACAGTTTCTGGATCTGTGATCTGCTATCCTGGTTTCCATAACACCATTTGACTTGTACAACAATGCTGTTTTCCTAGAAATACTTCAATGGCCTGGATAGTCAAACTGTGCCAGGCTGTGGCGCAAGCCTGGGCGCAGCTCAACTTTGTTGCTCAGGGGTGTGGCCTGGGCGATATTCAACGGAGCTGCGCTATGGCACAGCAGCTTTGAATATCGCACCCTGGCCACCCCCACTGTGCATGGCGCAGTAGCACTGCGCCAGCGCAAGTGGCCAGAGTGGAACATGGGAGATGGCTAGTGCAAGTGCCATTGTGCCATGCACAGCACCTCCGCGATATTCAAAGGGACATGCAAATGGGGCCATAATTTATGCAAGGCGCACAGGGGCCATTTGCATCTCATTATGGTCCCATTAGCATGCAGGTGCGCCGATCCCGACAACTTGCGCCTGGCACCCTGCCAGGCAGCAGCCATCGGGGACCGACGCCCCCTGCAGCCCGATCGTGGGCATTCGTGTAAAAGAAACCCCCCCATATCCCTGGTGGTCCAGTGGACCGATCGCTGCCCGATTGCAGGCATCTGTAACTCATAAAATACCCCTGCTACCCTGGTGGTGTAGTGTACCTCCCTCCCGCCCACTGGGCCCCACTGCCCTGCTCCCCGTAGCCGGCAGGGCGGCAGCACCCCACCCGCCTGCCGAGCCACTGCTCGCCGACGACAGCTCGAGGGCTTGACGCCGACAGGTTCTGGCGTGAGCCAATGGGCGTGCAGCCCATGCCGTACTACTCTAGTCCAGATATGTGAATGAATTCATTCACATCACTGTGTTAGACGGTGGGCTGCACGCCCATTGGCTCACTCTGTGAACCACTGGGCGCAGCAGCCCCACCGAGCTGCAGGCGGGTGGGTGCCGCCACCGCCAGCTGACGGGGGGCGGGCGGGGCTTATTGTCTGGCTTATATACTACCCTGCGCACTTATACCTCTCTATTACCTACTCTTCGCACCCTCAATTTCTCCTTTCCCCCCCTTCCTAATCAACCTAAGCTCCCCAGCCCCACTCCCTCCCTCCTCACCTAACCTCCCACCTATACACCTACGCTTCTACACCCTCCTTCTCTACCCCTATCTTGTTCTCCAAATCCTTCCTTTCTACTTGATGCATCTCCCTGAAGCTCAACCTTCGCTACTGGCACTCAAGTTCTGCTATTACTACCTCTGTTCTGTAAACTGGCACTTATGTATTTCATGTTTTGCCTCGATGTGTACCCTTGTTTTGTATACCATGCCCTTACGATCATGTTCTGTACTGTTCTTATCTCGTTGGGTAACCACGATTTGTATAACCTGTACTTGCTGAGCCTGTGCTGTACTGCTCTGCCTATGTAACAAGTTCAAATGTAATCCCTCCCAAGTATGTACATTATCCATATTGTGCTACTGTAAGTTCAACTACTGTATGTATACCTGCCCCTCTGTAACCCCCCAGGTCGCACCGTGAGACGAGCATCTTTTTGCTCAGTGTGCCTTTCCTGGTGAAACATTTTCAATAAATAAATAATATCTGTGCCAATATCTCTAACTGAATCTACTAGCGTCAAATTAGATAGTTGTGCCTTGACACCGCTATCCTTTAGATTGAAGATCTTCATTCTGTATTTCATAAATAAATAATATGTGTGCCAATATCTCTAACTGAATCTACTATATACTAAAGGAACGATTGGGGGTGTACTTGGAGGAGGTGGGAGGTCTGGATAGTCGGCAACATGGGTTTGTGCCAGGTAGATCATGTCAAACCAATCTTGTGGAGTTCTACGAATGGGTAACATCAGAACTGGACAGGGGAAAGCCTGTGGATGTATTATTCTTGGACTTCAGCAAGGCGTTTGACTCTGTCCCCCACAATGGTCTGGTGGAGAAACTGGTGGAGTTAGGAGTAGGCCCTTTGATGGTCAGATGGATTGAAAACTGGCTAGCTGGACGCACCCAGAGAGTAGTGGTCTGTGGGGAGCTCTCGAACCCTAGAGAGGTTGGTAGTGGTGTACTGCAGGGCTCGGTCCTGGGTCCGATCCTGTTTAATGCATACATATCGGACATCAGGGAGGGTATAGGGTGTGAAATGAGTCACTTCGCTGATGACTCCAAGATGGGAGCAGTAGTTGAGGGAGAAGAGGGGAGGTTGGCCCTGCAAGGGGACCTGGACACCCTAGAAAGCTGGGCTCACACATGGAAATTAAATTTCAATATCACCAAGTGCAAGGTGTTGCATCTTGGGCGGGGAAACCCTGAACACAGGTACACCCTGGGAGGGGAGGTGCTGGAGGCCTCAATAGGGGAAAAAACCTAGGGGTCATGGTGGATGCATGTATGAATAACTCTGAGCAGTATAGGAGAGCGGATAGCAAGGCAAACAGGATGTTGGGATGCATCGTAAGGGGAATCACCTCTAGGAGCAAGGAAGTGATTCTGCCGCTGTACAATGGACTGGTTAGACCACACCTTGAGTACTGTGTACAGTACTGGAGACCACACTTGAAGAGGGACATACAGCTCCTGGAGAGGGTACAGAGGAGGGCAACTAAGATGATACGAGGGCTAGGGGATTTGACATATGAGGACAGACTTGAAGAGCTCTGCCTGTTTTCACTGGAGGAGAAGAGAGACAGGGGGGACATGATTGAGGTCTTCAAGTACCTCAAGGGAATAAATAGGGTAAACATGGAGGGGATCTTTAGATTAAAGCAGGGAGGTATCACCAGAGGGCATGGTTTGAAGTTGGAAGGTGGAAGGGTGAGGGGAAAGAGAGGAGGTTTTCACTGAGGAGGTGGTGGACCCTTGGAATGCACTGCCTGGCGAGCTGGTTCAGAGATCCACAGTGGAGGGCTTCAAGAGAGGGTGGGACAGACACAGAAAGTGGATGTATCAGATGATGGCCTGTCCCGGGGTGGGGATGGATGATAGGGTTTCTGGAACACAAGGGAGGGGAGGGCCTCGGCACCCAACTAGGGATCTGAGGTTCGAGCAGACTCGATAGACCGTAAGGCCTAATCTGCTGGCAAATAGTATGTTAGTATGTTAATCTACTAGCGTCAAATTAGATAGGTGTGCCTTGACACCGCTAGCCTTTAGATTTATTTATTTATTTAGTTCTAGAATCAGATTTACAACCTTTGAGTCATAGACTCATTTACAAAGGCACCTCGTCGCAGGGGGGGTAACAACAGCAGTGTGGTACGACAGGGTGAGACAAAACAGGTGCGAATACATACATTATACATTGCCTAAACATGGGTAGCTTCTGGTGGTACAAGACACAATCAATAGGTAGGACCTAGCTGGTCATGCAGGCAAAGGCCTATACATAGTTTAGCACATAGGTAGATTTCCATGGTATAGAACAAGGATCATTGGTGAATCCTAGCAGGCCAGGCAGGCAATGGTCAGTGTAAAATAGAGTGGGTGGGCTAACGAGCCTGAGGGGCAATGACAGGCCCTACCGTAGGCACGTACACCTCCGAGTGCTAAGAAGGTGGTTGCGTAGGGCAGCTTTGTACTGACCAGTTTTAGGAGTGCTTGAAATGTGCGTGGGGAGGGAGTTATACCAGGACGGTGCTCTGTAATGGAAGGACCTTTGGGCAAGGGAGGTCCTGGTTCTAGGCACCAAGAAGGTGGCTTTGCTGGCAGTACGGGTAGCAGCCGAGTGGAAGGCAAGCTGGAGCTGTGCCGAGACACCCGGGGGACACAGTCCAAGAAGAGTCTTTTTTGCTAGTATACCAGTGTGATAATGCAGTCCTTCTTCCAGATTGAGTATGTTTGTGGTAGTATAGAGCTGACAGGTGTGGGTTCCACTAGGAGCACCAGACAGGAGCCTGCAGGCTTTGTTGATGGAAGTCTGGATTTTGGTGAGGACAGTGGGGCCAGCGGCTGCGTAGACGGGGAGGCCATAGTCAACTAATGACAGCACAGAGGAAGTGATGGCCAACCGCAGGGCGAAGCCAGGGAGGCAGTTTTTGTGTCGATACAGGAGCCCAATCTGGACGTTCATGGCGGTGGATAGGGCACTGACATGGGCATGGAAAGAGAAAGCTGAATCAAAGGTGATGCTCAGGTATTTGTATGTAGATACCTGCTCAAGAGGATGGGAGGTGATGGGGAGGATGGTGAGAGGGGCATTTTTGGAGCTACTTTGGTGGTGAGCAACATCATTGCTTTTTGTTTTCTTGAGATTCAGGATCAGGCGGTGGTCGAGGAACCATTTTTCAGCTTGGCTGAAGGAGGACTGTAGGCTGTTTTGGAGAATGACCGGGTCAGGGTGCGTGGAGAGTAGGAGGGCATCGTCTGCATATAATAGCAGTTTACCAGTACAAGAGCTGGGAAGGGTGTTCAGGAAGAGACTGAATAATGTGGGGCCCAGAATAGAGCCTTGTGGAACTCCCGAACGTACAGGTAGAGCCGAGGATAGGCCACCAGTCAGCTTGACGCGTTGGGATCTACCACAGAGGTAGCTGGAGAACCAGTCTAATGGGCCAGCAGACTTCCCCATTTTACAGAGGGTGTCTAGCAAAAGTGGGTGGTTCACAGTGTCGAAGGCCTTGGACAGGTCAATGAACACTGCCCCAGCCAACTCTCTGGAATCTAACGCAGAGTGTATAATGTGGGAGAATTCCAGTAGAGCTGTGGTGGTGCTGTGACCAGGCTGCAAAGCCATGCTGTTCAGGGCACAGGATGTTGTGGCTGGATAGATATGCTGTAAGTTGAGCGGATACTATTTTTTCAAGGGCTTTGGAGAGGGGCCGGAGGATGGAGATAGGTCTGTAGTTATTAGGGACAGTACGGTCTCCATTTTTGTGTATAGGGATAACTTCAGCCTGTTTCCAAGCCCTCGGGAATCGGCCGAGACACAGGGATCGGTTGAGGAGGTTAGTGAGGGGGACTAACATGACATCCAAAGTTCGGCGGAGTATCCAGGAGTCAAGGGGGTCATCACTAGGGTTGCGGGAGGAGAGAGCTTTTAGGAGGATTGGCTTTGTGTCCTGTGGTGAGATAGTCCTAAAGAGGAAGGGGGGGGCGAGCAACAACTGGACTGTCGCAGACTGGTATGGGGTCAAAGAAGTGGGCCGGGAGTACAGAGCTTAGATCAGTGAAGGTTTCATTAAGGCAGTTGGCAATACGGGAAGGGTCAGCGTCGATAGTGCCATTTGTGATCATCTGAGGGGGGGAGCGGGATGACCCGTTTAACTCTTTCACGTTATTCCAGAAGGTGCGGGCATTGCCCCAGGTGGATGTCAGGGTAGATTGGTAGTGGCTGGCTTTGGCTTTTCTTATGGCCCAGGTGCACTGGTTATGTGCAGCGTTGTAGGCTTGCCTGTCTGCTAGCTTGCCTGTACTGACAGCAATGTGCCATAGGTTATCACGTTGCTTCAGTTGATGGATCAGAGGGGGGGATATCCAGGCAGCCGGGTGCCTCTTAGTACTAGTGTGGGTGACAGGGGCGAAAACGTCACAAGCCTTGCAGAAGGCATTGGTGAGGAAAGCAAGGGCAGTGTCTATATCCTTTGCGTGAGAGATTGGGGACCAGTCAAGTTATGCAAGGTGACGCTTAAGTTTGCGTAGACCACCAGGGCGAAAGCGGCGACAGTGGGCGGGGGGGTGAATGGCTTTGAGCGCAGTGCAGGACCAGAGGAAGAGAATTGGTGAGTGGTCACTGAGGGAGTGGTGCTCACTGCTCACTGGTAAATGCCACTGACTGCACCACGAGTCCAAGACCATGGCAGAAATGTCTTCTCTCTCACCTGCAGGTAGGCAAATTTGCTTCACTTGCCACTCCACATGAAGTCTTTATTCTTTTAGTCAGCTCTGAGCAGAAGATTGAAGATTTTCATTCTGTATTTCATAAATAAATAATATCTGTGCCAATATCTCTAACTGAATCTGCTAGCGTCAAATTAGATAGTTGTGCCTTGACACCGCTATCCTTTAGATTGAAGATCTTCATTCTGTATTTCATAAATAAATAATATCTGTGCCGATATCTCTAACTGAATCTGCTAGCGTCAAATTAGATAGTTGTGCCTTGACACCGCTATCCTTTAGATTGAAGATCTTCATTCTGTATTTCATAATTGTCAGTGCCTGAGTTCCTGTACTTCTTGTCTACCACTTGCACCACTGCTCAGAGCTGACTAAAAGAATAAAGACTTCATGTGGAGTGGCAAGTGAAGCAAATTTGCCTACCTGCAGGTGAGAGAGAAGACATTTCTGCCATGGTCTTGGACTCGTGGTGCAGTCAGTGGCATTTACCAGCGGGCAGTGAGCACCACACTAGCAGTGCAGACAGACAGTAGGTCTAGTGTGGGAGTCATCTGATTGGAGCCTGGAACCTCGGACTCGGAGGGGGGGGTAAGCAGAGTGGCAGGTTGCTGTACAAATCTGAAATGCCTGGCTACACCCCTGCTTCCCGAATGGTAGAGCTCGGCAAGCCAGAGCAGGCTCAAGCCTGGCTCGAGCTTAGTACCCAGCTTGGCTCCGTTTGACCCCTGTAAGTAATTGAGAGCCAAGGTTAAGCCAAGTTAGTTCTGGTCAAAGTAAGTATTTATGTCAGCCTAAGCAGTTAGTGTAGTGTCTGAAATGTTCAACTACTATGTACAGCTACCAAATTTCTGGGAGGGCTCAAGGGGACAATCTAAGGCCAGTGGTCTGGGGACCGCTAAGCCCCCCAGAAATTCTGGGGGTTTAGATGCCCTGTGGCGAGATTTGGGGCTTTTATTGAAGATAAAACACACTTTGTTACATCTTCCTCACCCCTGACTCCAGAGAACAAATAATGTTGTCCCCTGGAGTCAGAGGGGTGTGGAATTCTTGGTTGGTTTTTGAAATTAGCTGTAATTAGTAAGCAACTGGTTGGCTAATAATGCCATCTCTTCACTTCGGTCATTTCAGGCCCGATTTAATATGTGTATACTTTATTAAATCGGAGTCTGAAGGACTGAGAGTGGGAGGGATGGCGTGTTGGCCAACCAGTTGCCCACCCCAGTTGCAGCTGCAGACTTTAAGGCCAGTCAGGGTCTATGTGAAAATAATTAATTCTTCTCACTCTCCACTGACTGTTTTCTTTCTGCAAGCTCTGACTGACTGACATGATCTTCCCATACTACTGCTCTGATTTCAGACACATAAATGCATAGTACAGTACGTACAGATGCATAAATGGTATGAGAATGCTAATACCAAAACTGAACCATGAATGTCAGAAAATGGGCTACAGTTAACTGAGGTAGATATAGTAGAGATATTTAATAAACATTGTATTGTCTTTCAAAAGAATTATAATTTTCTTAACTGTGTCCAAGTCAAGGCCCATGATGAGGAAACTTTTACTACAAGAGAGGTGGTGTCAAAAGGATTACTAATATGAACCATAAAAAGGCTGCAGGTCCTGATAACATCCAGCTTAAATTATACGAACATATGAATGTGCCAGCAGAAACAGATCACCTGGTCTATCTAAGACTGCTCGAGTGTGCAGCCAACACCCCCAGTTTGCAGCTGCCCCAACCCCCCCCCTTTTGCCATCTCACTGCCACCCTCCACCCTCACTCTCCCCTGTTCCCTGTCCCATGCCCTTTTGAAGCTGTTCACAGATTTACATGATACCACCCATTCTGGTAGGGTGTTCCATTTTGCTACCACCTTCTCTGTGAAATAGTGTCTCCTCATTTCCTTCCTAAATCTTCCCCCCTCTATTCTTAGCCCATGCCACCTGGTGACCCTCCCCCTCCTTAACTTAAAGACCCCCATCTGCCCCATCCTTATTGATTCCCCTCAGATACTTGAGTGTCTCTATCATGTTCCCCCCTGCCCCTTCTATCCTACAGGGTGTACATATTGAGGTCTCCCAGCCTGCTGTCATAGTCTCTCCCCTCCATTCCACATGGTTGAGAGATTTGAACATGTAATCCCTGGAGCAGAGGGGGCATGATCAAGACTTTCAAGTACCTTAAGGGTATAAACAGGGTGTCAGGGGGGAGCATCTTCAAGATGAAGGGAAATCAGAGGATGAGGGGGCATGGCCTGCAGGTGGAGGGGGGACAGTTCAGGGGCAACATTAGAAAATACTATTACACAGAGAGAGTAGTAGAAAAGTGGAACAAAGTCCCAGAGGCATTCGTTGGAGAGGAAACAGTGGAAGGATTCAAAAGGGCATGGGACAACCACATGGGAGTGTTAAGGGGGGGAGGTACAGGTCCAAGCAGATAGCTGGGCAAATGGGCAGACTTGGTGGGCCTAGTTCGGTCCTTTTCTCCCGTCACACTTCTGCGAATCATCTTTGGTAAGTGCGGCCTTACCAGTGATCTGTAGAGGAGCAAGATCACCTCACTTCGCCTGGATGAAAAACCCCTTGCTATGCACCCCAGCATTTTGTTTGCTTTTGCAGCCGCTCTCCTGCACTGGGCAGTGTTGTTCATGGTCCCCGTTATCATTACCCCAAGGTCCTTCTCCTCCTCTGTGATCCCCAGCTTAACCCCCCCCCCAGCCAATATTCTGTCCTTGGGTTCTTCACCCCAAAGTGCATAACCTTACACTTCTTTGAATGGAACCCCAGCTGCCACCTCTCTGACCACTCCTCTAGCTTACTTAGGTCCCCCTGCAGCTGCTTTCACCCCTCCTCTCCATCCACCACTGCTCCGATTTTGGTGTCATCAGCAAACAGACTTACCGTGCTCACCACCCCATGTCCAATGTCTGATATGAAGAGCCCAAACAATACTGGCCCCAACACAGAGCCCTGTGGCACCCCACTCGTTACCGGCCTTGGAGTTGAGAGCTCCCCTCTCACACCACTTGTTGCAGCCTTCCACTTGGCCAACTTGTAATCCAGTTTATCATTTTTGCCCCTACTCCTACACCAGTTAGCTTCCCTCCAAGGCACCCATGAGGCACTGAATCGAAGGCCTTGCTGAAGTCCAAGTAAAGAACATCCACCGCACGACCCTTATCCAGTTCACCTGCCACCCAGTCATAATATTGTATCAGATTGGTTTGACAAGACTTCTGTGAAACAAACTCATGCTGCCTCACATCCTGGAGGCCATTGTCCTCCAGGTACGACACCAGTCTTTCCTTTAGTATTGTTTCCATGAGTTTTCACACTATGGATGTGAGACTTACCAGACGATAATCACCCGGTTCATCCCTTGTCCCGCTCTTGTGTAATGGCACTATATGTGCCATCCTCCAGTCCATTGGCACACATCCCGACTCCAGTGAGGTGCTGTACAGATCTGCCAGTGGCTCCGCCAACACCTCCGCCATCTCTTTCAGCAACCTGGAGTGGATACCATCTGGCCCTGGTGCCTTGTCTGCCTTCAGTGCCCTTAATCCCTCTAGGACTCTACTTGCCTCAATTCTTCCATGTGTCGCCTCCTCTCCTCCTGTCCTCACCCTCCCAGCCCATGCTCATAGCGGTCCCCCCTTTTCTTCTGTGAACACGGAACAAAAGTATTTATTCAGTGCTTCTGCCTGCTCCTCCCCCTTTTCCGTCCACTCCCCACCGCTTTTTATCCTCACTATTGTCTCCTTGCACTTTCTTTTTTCCCTGATGTATCTGAAGAAGTCTCTCCCCCCCCCCCATTAGTTCATACCCTCTAAATCCTCACATTGTTATGCATACATATTTAATATTTTCCTTAGAACTGGGAAGGTACCAACTGACTCGCCATGATAATTGATCTCTATTAGAAGGGGGATAAAACATTTGTGGATAAGTGTCATCCTCCATAAAATAATGGAAATTATAATCATAGTACTTTTAAATATTATTGGGAAAGAAGGTTTGTTGGATCACATACATCATGGATTCACAGTTAAAATATCTTTGTCACCATCTGTTACCCTTCTATGAGCCAGTGAATAAGAATCTAGATGATGGTAAACCAAGTGAAATAATATTCCTGGACCTTAGCAGAGCATTCAGCAAGGTTCTTAATGAAGCTATAACAACAGAGATAAATCAGTGTGGCATAAATAAGATAGTGGGATGGATAAGTGGGTGGTTAGCTGCTAAAAACCAGAGTACAGTTAAATGGTGTTTATTCTGGTGAAGGTAAAGTGGTGAGTGGTATACCTCGGGGATCAGTGCTCAGACAAGTAATATTTAAAATGTTTATCAATGACACAGACAAGGTCATTGACAGCTGTCCCCAGAAGTTGGAAGACCTAACAAGATATTTCTTTTGTAGTTAATCTTTTTATTAGATATTCATTAAGATAAACAGATGTCTTCCAAGTACATAAATACATATGAACATAGAGGAAGAGATAAAACTGCATGTTATCTCAAACATTTGTTGAATAATTGACATGAAATCACGTACTATAAATTCTGAATTAAACATTACAAACGAGGGGGCGCTAATGAGCAGCTAAACCAGACGCACACGTTTTCCTAATGCTCTCCCTCGCTAGCCGAAATAAAAGTAAAAATAAGTTTAAAAATACCTGAAAGATATGAAATTTGGTTCTCTGTCGATCTCGGACAAGAGTATGGATGAATATCTGATGCCAAATCCGACCAAAAGGCAGCGAAGTGCCAATAAAAATACTAAGAAGACGGCAGCTGGTATGGCAGGAGAAAATGGGGGCCTGGTATCACTGTCGGCGGCGGAGGTCATGGCGCTTGGCCGAGAACTAACGGGCCAGGTGATAGCAGCATTGGAGCCACGACTGATTAAACTAGAGGGGAAACTAGATTCAAAGCTACAAGAAGTCCAGGAACAGCAAACAGCACAGGCTAACCGTATAGTAGAAGTGGAGGACCGTATTTCTCGGGTGGAGAATGAGATGGCGGCTGTCCCGGGGCAAATACAGGCACTTCAGAATGAATTGGCTGAGTTCAAAGAGGCATTCAACAACCAGGAGAATTACCACCAATGCCTTAATCTGCATCTAAGAGGGCTACCAGAAGGGAGAGCAGTGATGCCTCAACCGCCTACAGATCAGCCCCCGAGGAAAGTGATCATGCGTTTCCACAATTTTCAAGATCGGGAAGAGGTGCTGAAAGCGTATAGAGAGAAGGGGAGTTTAGCATATGAAGGGCATCGATTATTTCTATCGCAGGACTACTCTGCACACCTCCTGAAGAGAAGGAAAATGTTCAATGGAATAATTGGAATAATGCAACAGTTGAGAGACCTAAAGGTAGAAAATTTCCTAGTGTATCCTGCTACATTGAAAATAATGCATGAAGGGGCGACTTACTCGTTCTGGGACTTTGAAAAGGCAGAGCAATTTGTTAGTGGTCTGAAGCAAAAAATGCATTGAATGAGGTAACGAAAGCATTATGAGTATTTAACAGTGGAGAGCAGGGTATGACTGTATCAGTGTGCTTTTGGTTTTATTCTAAACTATTATTTCGTCTCTCATCTGGATGCTCTTTGTTTTGTCGTCTGGACCAAGATATTAAAGCTCTAGCAAAAACAACTGCATTATTCATGTACATACGAGTGCTAAAAGCAGGGTGCCTTGTTCATGTTTTTTGGCCCCTCTCATTTTTGCTGGAACGTGTGGGATGTAAGGTGGGCCTAATAGAAGCAGAAATCTCTCATGCCGCCGGACTTTCTTGTGCCAAGGAATGTGTGATGAGGAAAGATTGTGTGGAAAAAGGATGGGTAGTTGGAGCAAGTGGAGGAACTATGGGCAATGTGGGGAACAAGGCAATGGTGAACGAAAGAAGCAAGAGGGAGAATGGTGGCCGGGAGAAGGGCTTTGCACGTGACTTGACTATTTTTATACACTCGCACCCGACGGAGGAACCTATTAGTGATCCTAAAAATGGGGCGGGGACGTGAAACAGTTGCCCTGACATATGGAAAATAAAAATGCGAGAGTATGAGCGTTTCGTTTTGGGGCCTCGAAAAACACAGAGCAACTTGCTTAGACACTAAGATATCAGCAGGAGCACTTATGCGATGTGAATACTTCTGGGTATTATAGACGGGGTGGTCTTTGTGTCTTGTTTCTCGTTTTTCTCCCCTGGGCCTAATGAAAAAGCTGGACTATGCACAGATTGGAAGGGCTCAAATCGTATGGGACACATAATGGGGTCCAAAAGAAGCAGGACTCTCTCGTGCTATGGAACTTTCTGGTGCTAACAAACATGTGAAAGAGAATGGATGTGTGGAGTGAAGACGAGTTGAACTAAATGGAGACATAGTGGGCTATATAGGGGGCTGGGTAGCAACGGGTGAAAGGAGTAAAAGGAGAGGCTGATGGCTGGGAGAAGGGCCCGGCGCGTGAGTTTAAAGGCACGGCCTGCTTTCGTATGCACTCGCTTCCAATGGAGGAATTCACTCATGAATGGAAATGAGGGGTATCAGGAGGGATGAAATGATTGCATATTACATAGGTTGATGTCTAGTACTGGAAAACATTAAGAAAGAAGAGATTAAGACATGATGGGGACAGTATGAAAAAGAAAAGCAGGGATGCAACCCGAGGAGGGTAGGAGAAGACCTGAGATAGAATACACAAGGAAAGGGTGGAAAAGGAAATGGAGAATATTTGGGGCCATAAAGAAGAGGTGCACAGTATCTAGGAGGGCATAAATTGCAGGAGTGGGAGGATTTCCTCTCAGAAATTGGTGTCTGGGAGAGAGAAGTGGGCAAAGGGAGCGGCGTGGATAGGGAGGAGAAATGAGATCAAGGAGAAATGAAGATGGATGAAGGGTAAAAAACAAAATCGGCTGGGGGGGCTGGGGACACAAGCGTCAGAAAGGTGATTGATTAGGACACTCGAGCTGAAAAGGCAATTAGTGCCACAAAGGGAACAAATAGAAGGAAAAGTAAAGGGAGAGGAAAACTTGGTACGAGGTGTCACGGGAACTAGAGGAACAAAAAGAGAAATGCATTTACGTAGTGGGGGTAAGGCAAGGAAAAAGGAGGGGAGAGATATGGGGGGAATAAAGGGACGAGAAGAATTGGGAAGGATGGTTAGGGAAAGGTATCATTACTAAAAATAATAAGAATGAGAAAGGACGGGGGATAGGTAAAATAGATGTTACAAATGTTACTGTTATTATTGTTATAGTTGTTATGTGTGTTGGTGCAATCATTCTATTGTGTGCAATAACAGGTCTTATATATGAGGAGAATAAGGAGAGGTGTAGTGAAATTCTAAAAGCAAATAATTGGATCAAATGGACCCGATACTACTAACGAGGGGGACTGAAAGAAGTATATGTATATAACAATGGATAACGCACAAAATATCAATGTAGTCTTGTGGAATGTACGAGGCATCGCAAACCCAGTCAAAAGGACATCGTTATTGACTGCACCGAAAAGGGTAGGGACTCAGGTAGCTCTGATACAGGAGACCCATCTAACAGATATTGAGCACACTAAATTGGCACGGAACTGGGTGGGGAAGTGCTATGCAGCATCCTTTTCAGCACACAAGAGAGAAGTGGCCATATTGGTGCACAAGGCTCTCCATTTGGCAATTACTAAAATAGTTAAAGACCCTAAAGAGGGGAGATACAGTATATATTCATCTCAGGAGAACTTAATGGGGAAAAAATAACATTTGGGTGTATTTACGCCCTGGCAGTATACGAGCCACAATTTTATATGTCCTTACTGGATTTGCTGACAAGGGAACAATTCCCAGGACTTATCCTGGGTGGTTACTTCAACTGGACAGCGGATCCAGTAATGGATCACTCAGAAGGAAAGGGGAGGAGACAAGAGATAATGAAACAATGGGAGATGGGTATGGTGGACATGGACCTCATAGATAGTTGGCGTACAGCCAACCCAGGGGCAAAGGAATATACCTTTTCTCTAACCCATATAAAACATGGTCCAGGATCGACTATATTTATCTACCCAGGGGGTGGTACGCCAGAGTGCAAGATGTAATACATAGCCCTATACACATATCTGACCATGCAGTGGTTATCCCGAAAATAAAAGGAGGGGAAAAGCAGAGAGGCCCTAATCAGTGGAAATTCCCAACATATATGGCAAAAAAATAAAGAGTTTAAAGAACACTTGACAACCCAGTGGTGGGGATTTATGGAGACCAATGATACGGGGGAAGTATCTAAGACAACGCTGTGGGAGGCGGGTAAGGCATATATGAGGGGGATAATCATAGAATATATGGCCAGATTGCAAAAACAGAAAAAGGAGACACAGATAGAGTTAGAGGGGAAACTGAAAGAATTGGAAAGAAGAGTGGCAGGGGGCGAAAAGGGGGAAACAACCAGGTTGTTGGAAACAGCAAGGGAAACCCTAAATGCCCATCTTAAAGCAGAAGCGGAGAAGACAGGGCTTTATTGGAAACGCCACGTGTTTGAATGGGGAAACAAACCTAGTCCATTACTCACTAAACTGCTGAAAGGGGGCAGGGCTGTGACACACATCATAGGGGTAAAAGACAAACGGGGGAACCTTCACAAAGATATGAAATGTATAAAAGAAAGTTTTAGGGCTTTCTGTCAGCATCTGTATCATGCAGAGCAGGCGGGTAACTGTGAAGAAATGCAAAGATTTTTAGAAAAAGTAAAGTTACCGGAGGCTACTCAAGACCAGAGAGAGATGCTTAGCCAACCGATTACAAAGGTGGAAATAATGAATGCGATACAGAAGCTGCAAAGTGGTAAAGCTAGCGGCCCAGATGGATTCTCCGTAGAGTACTACAAAATGATGGGAGGCCAGATAGGGGAACTGTTAGGAGAAGTATTTCACCAGAATGAGGAGACAGGTGAGATAAACCTGCCCAAAACTTGTTATGATGCAACTATATGTTTAATACCTAAAGTGGGAAAAGATGTGGAGAAATGTACCTCCTATAGACCAATTTCTTTGCTTAACTGTGACTTGAAAATTCTGGCTAAGGTCTTGGTACTGAGGTTGGAGCAAATACTTCCAGAGCTGGTTCACCCGGATCAAACTGGGTTCATTAAAGGGCGACAGTTGTATCATAATATGTGTCGTCTCCTCAATATTATATGGAGAGCGAATCAGGGAAAAGAAGCAGTGGGAATTATATCCATGGATGCAGAAAAAGCATTTGACAGAGTGGAATGGGAATACTTATTTGAGGTGATGTCCCGGTTTGGTCTGGGTGAACCACTCGTCAGATGGACAAGGGCTGTGTATGTGGCGCCTAGAGCAAAGGTACTGGTAAATGGGGAATTATCAGAGGGGTTTAAGCTGGAAAGAGGTACGAGACAGGGCTGTCCTCTGTCCCCCCTGCTATTCGCAATGGCAATTGAACCATTGGCTATAGCCATAAGGAATTGTGTAGCAATTACGGGAATTGAAGGGACAAAGGAATCACAGCATAAGTTCGCTTTATATGTGGATGAGATGTTAGTGTTTGTGAAAAATCCAAAACAATCGGAGCCTCCCCTACTGGCTTTGGTAGAGGAGTTTGGGGCCTTCTCGGGATATAAAATTAATTTGGGGAAATTGGAAATTATGTGTTTTCCTGAGATAGGTAAAGAAACAGAACAGTGGGGATTGAAGCAAGTAGGGAGGTGTTTTACTTATCTTGGTATATGGGTGGGCAGGTCGCTGGGTTCTCTGTATAGTTTAAATTACATGGAATTGGTGAAAGTGATAGAGGTAGACCTTAGAAGATGGGAACAACTACCGATTTCATGCATGGGCAGACTAAATACTGTCAAAATGAATGTGCTCCCCAGGATATTGTATCCATTACAGATGTTGCATGTGAGGCTTACGAGAGGGGACATTGACAAGATAGAAAAAGCTATTTCGAGTTTTATTTGGAGGGGTAAATGACCAAGGGTTAATTTGCAAAAATTTAAAATGGAAAAGGGGAAGGGAGGTCTAGCCCTACCGGATATACATAATTATGGACTAGCAGCGCAGCTGATATACATAGCGGATTGGGTGCATCAACCCAGGGAAGCCAGCAGGGTAGAATTAGAACAGGTGGGAGCATCGGGACGACTCACAGCATAATTGTGTAACCCCCTTGTTACCCAGGGTTACTAGAATCCCAGTAAGACCTAGTGGTAGGCAGGGAAGGCAGCTTGTGAAACTCCAGTTAAATGGATTTCACACTGTCTCACTCTGTTCTCAGTCTCAGCTGAGACTGAGGGATGACATCACCATAGAACTATCGCAGCTGCATGAGCCACAATGGAATCTGCAGCAGGGAGTTGGAATAGAATGTTGGGAGGTTTGAACAGTAGTCTGTAGTCAGTTGGAGTTGGGAGCTTGCTGTGAAAGCAGCACAGCATCTCAGTGTAGGCTCTTGGAGCCTCAGCCCTGACAGAGGGCTACATTTAGGTAAAAAGGGTGTGTGTCTCCACCAAAAGAGAGACACAGAAGTAGTTTGAAATGGTGGAGACCGCTGTATTCGGGTCTTAGTGCCCCCTCCCTCCGGGGATGGGGGCAGGAAACGGTTTCCTGCATATTCCTGGGGCAACCCCCTGGTTCTGCTACTAATGGAGAAGCTGCCTATTTGTTCCAGAGTTTTTGGGAGAACAAGAAGATTTGTGAATCGCCCATGGGGCACCTGCAACTGGAGGGTGAGTGTCTGCTCTTTCTGAAAGGGCCTATGTTTTTCACCCTGGGACTTGTGTGACATGTGGGGATTGGACTACTGAAATAGTGGGAGGCCTAGAGTAATAGGCTTAGCCAAAAGTAAAAGTATGTTCAAGTCCAGCCCTTATTGGGAAGTCAAAAGACATGTAGAGGAGATGTGACATACGTCTACCCAGTAATCTACATTGCCAAGCTTTCAATGAAAGAGATGTTTAGTATCCAGAGAAATGGCCGGGTATGGACTGTGGGAACTGGAGGTGGGAGACCCCCCATCTTTAGTGACCAGGTCCACCTCTATGGATTTGCTCTGTGAATTTCTACTTTGCCTCATGCACTTGGCCAGTGATGCGGGAAGTACCCAAACGTGGGATTGGAAGGAAAATTCCTTCTAGGAGTCGAAGGCTCTAGTGTGGTTTGGGGAGCCACAACAGGATAACTGGTTCATTTCCCAAAACGGACCATGGATCAAGTGGCGGGCAGGGGAGCCGGGCCAGTGGGGAGAACCCAAGTAGTGTACAAGTCGGGCTGTGTACCCAAAGCTGCGTGCAAGTCCGGGCTGTGTGCCTGGTGGGTTCAGAGCCTGAGAGCTGGAAATAGGATAAAGTGTTCTGTTATCTCTAATCTGCATTACCAGGAATGTAGCCCCGTGGGGGTCCGTCTATGCTTTGTTTGTTCGGCTTGGATGTGAATAAAAGCCACACTGTAGAATCCCATTCCTGGTTCTGGACATTACAGTTATTCCTTCATGTGTTCGGATTTACTTGGGTGCCCCTGTGCAGAGTAGCCAAACCTAGGCCCCCTGTGCCAAGTAACCTCATCCTCCCCGAACCCAGTCCCCGCCAGGTATTGCTGTCAGCTTCAACAGCATGCCACCTGTTGTTTTGCAAAAAGGCAGGGGTGAGGGGTTACACCTGCACTCTAGAGGTTCAAGAGTATATCGAACTAGAAGTAATAATCCATTAGTGGAACAGGTCTTGATTGCCTGGGGACGGTTTAGAAAGCAGGGGTGGACACGACAAGGGGAAACCATACTACTAACTGTGGCAAAAAAAATCCCTTTTTCTTACCGGGGTTGGAGGATAAAGGCTTTCATGAGTGGGAACAGAAGGGAATCCAGAGTCTAGGGAATCTCCTGGTACAAGGAAACCTCTGTACCTTTGAAACTATGCAGAAGGAGCTGGGGGTGGAGAGGCAGCACTTGTTTCGATATCTGCAGGTAAGGACATTCATGCACAAGCTGGCAAGGGGAGGGGAAAAAGGACTTGAACCAGATGAGGTAGAAAGCCTAATATACCAGGTTAAAGTGGACCCCAAAGGTTTTCTCAGGAAGGCAGTCAAGAGAGGAAGTCAGAGACTCCCAGATAGAACAGGGAGAACAAGAATGTTGTGGGAAAGGGATTTGGAGAGACCTATCACGGAGGAGAATTGGAGTATAGTACTCCCAATGCACTCAGGGATCATGGCATGTAATAGATACAAAGAGGCATACTACAAGTTTCTTCATCAACTGTATTACCCGCCAGTGATAGTTCACAAAGCACACCCTTCAATATCACCCGGTATGTGGGAGATGTGGAGTGGGAAGAGGCACGTACATACACTGCTTTTGGACCTGTCCCATCCTACAACTGTTTTGGGGAGGAGGTAGTGGAGGAAGTGGCAGCAATAGCTGGAAGGGAGATGGAAAAGGATCCACTGCTATGTCTGTTTGGAATGGAGGTGGGAGAGGGAGAGGAGTGGAACCCGCTTCCTAGGTGGATGAGAGTCTTGTTCATCCTGGCTCGGCATTGTATACAGAACACATGGGTGTCCCATGTAAGGCCGAACCTTAAACAATGGAGGCAGATGATACTGCAAACACTGGCATTGGAGAGGTTGACCCATGTATTGTGGGATCGGGAGGAGGTTTTTATAAAAACTTGGTTACCCTATACGTCCTCATTAAATCCAGAGGAGGAAGTGATATTAAGGACAGGGTTAGGCTGTTGAGAGTGGTAGTAAGACCCCAATATTTATCAATAAATTAAAAGGCTGAGCTTAAGAAATTGTATTAGAGCTGCAAGACTATATACCTCAATAGCTATGATGTATTAATTGGATGGGAAATTAAATATTAATGGAATGCACAAATGATTGCACCTGTTGGTGTTGTTTTTAATGTGTAATGTGACTTTCATGTTGAAGGTCAGTGTGTCCGTATGTCACTATGTGTGAAAATCAATAAAAAATATTATACAAAAAAAAAACATTAACAAACCATGAAACTGAAGGAGACCAAGCATTATACAAACAAAGAAGAGACTATGAAGGGTGAGTTGAGAGAGACTATGTATACGGTCATGGTTGTGCATAGTTATGGTATGAATATACTACAGTGCTATAGCTCACATATAAGGCAGGAAGACTTATAGAAGAATAACCAAGTTAAACAAGATATTTCAGTGGATCAAGGAATGTGACATGACCAGAAATGGAGAAAAGTAAGGTATTGCACTTACACTTAGGCTGTAACAACCAGCTAAATACCTACTACCTGAATGGTCATTTATTATGTAAAACCACCAGTGAAAAAGACTTGGGGTCTTGATAAATATTAATTTTAGTAACTCTGAAAACTGCTGAGAGAGCAGTAAAATAGCCAATAAAAAATGGGTTGTATTACTAGCAAAGTCAAAAGACTAGCCGAAAGATGCCACTGCTCTGCGCATTGCACTCAGAATTAAAACATGCAAAAAAGACTGCCAGCAAAAACAGTACAATACCACTGTCACTGCCCATGATTTAGTTGCTTGTCCTCCTGCCGACCTGCAAAAATAAATAGGACTCACCTGGCTAGGCTGGCTTTTTTCTTCTTCTCTCTGCAGTCTCTAACCATCTATCAATCTACTCTGGCTTTGCTAATGTAATGCAGGTCAATTACTCCGCCACTGTTGTTGCCGCCCCGCTGTCCATGTCCATCCGACCATAGCAACTATGGTTGGATAGACATGGACAGAGGGGTGGCAACAGTAGTGGCAGAGCGATTAATGCAACCCGGACTCAACCCATTCTATTCCCACAGGCAGACAAGGCAGCCACAGTAGTGAGTCACAAACTGCAAAAGGGCCACAAAGTTAATGGAGATAAAAAAAGCAGGCAGAAACTAGAGCCAGACCCAAAGAGTGATGAGAATCTCCATGGTGATGGCACGCTCTCTAACTCTATTTGAATTTCGAGCCAGCACCAGATGACTGATCGTATCCTGTTCCTAAAGCGCAGCACTGCTCGCCTGTCATTACTGGTTCACAGCCAATGGAACTAGAGTCCAAAGCCCTGTGTTCCAATCGTACCCCCTAAAGCATAGCTCTTGCTCTGGATAGTCCGATTGGACCTTCCTACCTGATCCCCTCAACTGTCATTGGTGATTCAATTTAATTAAAGTGCCAAAGGTCGGCAGATGGCATTTAAATAATTGGATATCTTTGGGTTGGCACGCAGCAGCGGGGAGACGGGTGGTGGGTGACGTGGATTGGATCACATAGCCAGCTCAACCTGTCAACCGGGACCAAATTCGCAAACCAGGACAAAATCCCAATTTCAAGAAAAGCTTCGGGACACTGGGACAGCCCTTTATATACCAGGACTGTCCCAGTCAAACCGGGATGTTGGCTTTACTCCTGTATACTTGCCTACTATGGCCGGTGGCACTAGAAACCCAAGAGCGAGACAACAGGCAGCTTAAAGCATACAGAAAAAAACCAAACACTTACAAACTGCACAGGTTCTTCCTTCAGTGCAAGATATGGAAAAAGCATGGCAACTGTTTCAGACCCTTCAAAAGATGGGTCCTCGATTTACTGGGGCTGGCAAGCACTCTTCCACAGTTCTCTCTTCTGTAGACTGTGAGGGTGACGTAGATGATGATCAATTTCATGATGCCCCTGACATGGATTTTATGGGCCTTGAGCCCCAGGAGTCTCCGGACCCTCACCTTGGGGATCCCCTGGGTGACCACAAGAATCCTTCCTCTATGCCTTCCTAATGCCTCAGGTACCCCCTTCCTCTGTCCCTTCTCATGACTTGCCTCAGCAATCAGTCTGCATCATGCTCCTTCGGCACCTGCCACCCCACCCTCCCCAACTCACACTCCCATGAGTTTCCCCTAACAGTCACTACTAATGCAGGCTGCCTGACCATGCCCTCTCATACCCCATTATTTACTTTAGCATGTCTTCTACACTTAGCCTCCCCTTACCCCACCATTTATCCCTATACCTTATCGCCCTTCTTTCCCCACCCTTCACCTTCATTGCATTACATAAAGTACCTCTTTCTCGTACCTCCTTTCTTCACCCCACTGCCAGCTATCCCCGTCCTCTGAACTACTGACAAGGCACTCTGTGACTGCTTATCCCCCACCCCCATAAAATGTTTTTCTTTTTATTTTAACTTGTACCTATGTTTTGAGTTATTCTGTAAGTTCTGAATCCAAGCTGTATCGTTCATTGTAATGTACCGTTGCTTTCTCCTATTGTTCTTTGTTTTGCAGTCTATGATGTGGAACCTTTGTAAAAGAGCTTGCGCTCAAAGGTCTTTTCCAAATCACTAAATAAATAAATAAAATGTTTACATTTATACAAAATATACTCAATCAATCAACTTTTATTTACAAAAAGGCGCTTTTCTCAAATCCAAAGCGCCTGTACAATATCATAAAACAGTAAATAGACAGAGTTTAAAACTATTATAAATCATTAAAAGCTATATTAAAAAGGTGGGTTTTCAATGCTCCTTTAAAGCTAAGGACAGTCGGACTATTTTGCACCTGACGAGGTAGAGAATTCCACAGGGTCGGGGCCATAAAACTAAATGACCTAGCCCCTGAAGATTTCAAACGGACCCTGGGAATCTCCAGCAATCCCTCGTCAGTGGATCGGAGGGGGCGGGAGGGACAGTAGGGGCAAAGGAGCTCTTTCAGGTAAGTTGGTCCCTGGTCATGTAGAGCTTTATAGGTCAGCAAACCGACCTTGAAGGTGATTCGCCAAAATACTGGCAGCCAGTGCAGTCCGAGGAGCACAGGCATTATATGACTGGATCTAGAAGAACCAGTCAACAACCTGGCCGCCGTATTTGCACTAGTTGCAGATTTAAGCTTCAACCCCTCAAGTAGCCCTAGGTACAGGGAGTTGCAATAGTCAAGGCTGAGGTAACAAAGGCGTGGATCAATGTTGGAAGATCTTCTGGAGGAACCAGGTGCTTCACCCTGGCGATATTCCTCAGATGGAAAAAGGAAGTTTTGACGACCGCTGACACCTGAGCTTTAAGCATCAAGTGGTCGTCAATTATTACACCAAGATTCCGCACCTGATCTGAGGTTGTTAGTGGAACGCCTGCAAGCCATAAGCCAGAGTGCGATCCAACTGGCAGACCCGCCTCACAGCGACCTTTATCCACAACCAACACCTCAGTTTTGTCGGGGTTTAACCTCAACCAACTCCCATTCATCCAATCTTGAATTTCTGCAAGGCAGTTATTAAATACTGACAAGGCAGCATCCTGGCCGGGCACAAAAGACATATACAGCTGGGTATCATCGGCATAGCAATGAAAACCCAGACTGTGTCGTCTTATAATCGCTCCCAACGGCAGCATATACACCGCGAATAACATAGGCGCTAGAATAGAGCCCTGCGGTACCCCACAAGGCAGGGAGACTGATGCCGAGGAAAGATTCCCGACACCACCCTCTGAGTCCTACCTTCGAGGTAAGATCTAAACCACCTGAGGACCATACCAGATAATCCACAGATGGACCGCAGACGCTCCAACAGCACCCCATGATCAACAGTGTCAAATGCTGCAGAGAGACCAAGAAGTACCAAGATAGAACTGGTCCTACGATCTCTCGCTATTAGGAGGTCATTTAGTACACGAGCGAGTGCTGTCTCGGTACTATGCCTTTTCCTAAATCCAGATTGGAGAGCATCGTAGATATTGTTGTTGGTCAGATGATCCTCCAGTTGCAGTGCGACCACCTTTTCAATAACCTTACCCACAAAAGGTAGGTTAGAGACTGGTCTGTAATTTGCTAGACAGTCTGGGTCTAAGGAGGGCTTCTTTAACAGAGACCTAACTATAGCCTCTTTAAGGGGATCTGGAAAGATCCCCCTCTCCAAAGACTTCCAGACTATCAAAGCCAGGACTAGGCCGATTTTATCCACACAATCCACTAAGAGGCGTGTGGGGCCAGGGTCCAAGTCACAGCTAGTTGGTCGTAGCACTCGAATGACCATCATAATATCCTTGATTTTGGGGAGGCTGAAGTCAGACCATGCAAACTGGGTGTTTGACATCTCCGGCCGACCATCACTGCCCCCATTGGAGAGGGAAGAGCGGACGTCCGATCTGATTTTGGCAACCTTATCTGCAAAGAAAAGAGCAAACTCCTCACACCGTTCTGTGGAAAAGGCCCTCCCGGGCTGAAGACGAGACTTGATTGCACAGTCTGTCCACAGTCGAAAGAGCTGGGCTGGTCTATTCTGTGCAGCCGCTATCTCCCTGGACAGGAACTCTGCCTTCTTACGGGAGATTGCGGATTGATAAACTGTATAATGGTCCATCAAACTAAGTCTGTCATCATCCAGACCGGACTTCCGACAACGCCTCTCCAGCCTTCGTCCTACCCTCCTCAACTCCCTCATGGTCTCATCAAACCATGGAGACCAGGGGCGAAGAGTGAGTGGACGAACACGAACAGGTGCAATAGAATCCAGGGCCCCCGTAACCGCCCTATTATAGGCCTGTACTAGGTCACCTGGATCCAAGCAATCTATCGGAAGGTCCAATAGGTCCAACACCGCCATCAGGTCATCTGGGGACACACCCCTTAATGGGCGGTACCGGACCATCTCCGAAGGCCCTGACCTAATGGGGTGGCCTCAAAATTGAACCTAATGGAGTGATGGTCAGACCACCCGAGTGGTTCCACCACCAAATCAGATATCCCCATCCCCAGAAGGAACACCAGATCCAATGAGTGCCCACCAATATGGGTCGAGGAGGAAACTACCTGTGTGAAGCCCAGTGATAACATCAACTGGAGGAAGTCTTGACCAAAACATGAGAGTTCATCGTCAACCCAGGCATTGAAATCCCCCAGAACCAACCATCTGGGGGACCCCAATGTCAGGTCGACAATGAAGTCTGCGACTTCCTGCAGGAAAACATTCCCGTCACCTGGTGGGCCGGTATATGAGAAAGTATCTGCACCCACCCTCGCCTAAGACACACTCAAAGATCTGGTGACTGCACTGGTACCTCCACCAGGCCCAATTCTGATTTAAAACAAATGGCACCACTCCCCGCCCCTTCGATCCGGCTTCCTTGAGCGGTGGCATCGCCGAGTACCCGGCCGGAACTGCTGCGGCTAATACTGGCCCAGCATTTTCATCTAGCCAGGTCTCGGTGATGCATGCCAGGTCAGCTGACCCAACAAGATCGGCTATAATAGCCGTCTTGTTTTTAATAGACCTAGCATTGCACAACACCGCTCGTGCAGGATGGGCCTCTGATGATGACCGCGTTACCTGCTGGAAACCAGAACCCTTGGGTATGGGCACAAGACAGGGAAAACCCCTCTCCTGAGCCCATTTCGCCCCAGGGCGTCTCCTTGACCTCACAATCCCTATTCGCCCGCTCCTTTCCATCCCCCCCCCCAGGTTCAGCCCCAACCCTCCTCCTTCCCCTCACAATCCCCAGAGCCCTACACCTTCTATAGACTCCCGGGACGGGGGGGACAGGAGAAGGGACGGAGATCCCTGAGCCTGAAGGGGAATAATAGCCAACCGTCCTATTTTCATTCCAACACATAATAACACAACTAATACAAAACCCCACCAAAATATATAAATAACAAAATTTAAAATAACACGCAAATAACAAGATATAACTATTATAACTAAACAAAACAAACCAAACTAAAATTATACCCTAACAAAATACACTAAAAACTAAACACTGTATTCCAATATCAGACATAAAACATTTCATAACAATGTGTTTGAGTTTGCACATAGATATATCAGAAACACTTGTCCATCTACCCCACCCACAGTGCTCTCACCACTGCAGAGAAGGATTTTCCACCACTAGTATGGACCAAAAACTTTAGACAGTCTTCTCTCACAAGACTAGACTAAATAACTCGAGTTTTGGTCCTCCCAGTCGTGTCCCAAAATATCATGAACTAAAAATAGCGAAAGTTCAGGTATACATCACCAAAATAGCGACACTTGTTTCATCCACCAGGACTATCAGTGTGCCTCGCCGCCCTCAATCCAGGAGTTAGTAAAAGAAAAAGGAATCGATTCTCCAGCAGTCCAAAAAATAAATAAAATCCAGAGAGCAACAGAGGAAGGGTATTAGTAGACTGCCATCCTAATCTTTGTAACACCCCGTATCCAGGAGCAAGGGAAACAAAAGGTCAGTTCTCGAGTAGATCAGACACAGGCAAAAGTCAAAATCGAGTCCAAACAAGAAGAAGGAGATAGCCTTTCCAACAGCACGGTCAAAATAGCAGGAGTTCGAATCAAGACTGGGGAAAAACAAACAGCTCTTCAAATAATCCCTACAGCACAGTCAGGAGCCAAAACTGCCATTCAGGATTGACCGCAATCACGATCAAACACCGCAGCCCATCCACCAAACAAAAGCAGACACCTCCGGCCGGTCAACGACCAGTAGCTACAGACACCTCAAGAGTCAGCTCAACAGCTGAGCCCCAGGGTGACTTAAGAGGAGCCTCAGTCCCCCCAGCTTCCCAGGGAGAAACCGAGGCCACTCCTGCTCCGGTCGAGGACTGAAACGGCGGCAGTCACAGCAGAACACTATAGCCAAGGCAGTTCCTAATCTAGTCAGAGACAAAAAGGCAGTAAACGCTCCAACACGCTGCAAATTCTTGGTCCAGTCTCCTCCAGACTACTCCAAACGAATAATCCCACTTGAATCCGCTGATTCCCACGGAACAGATCCACAACTCCACAGCTCCAACACGACCTCCAAAACCGAGCTCCTTTAGCCTGGCGAGACTGCAAAAACCAGTAAAACAATACAGGCAAGGAACAGAGTCAGTCGGCGAACAGTTCTTAGTTCAAACGTTTGTTTTCCTTAGTTCAAACGGAGCAGTAATAGCGGTCAGATATCCAAGTTGCAAAATGCACTTAATAATACTTAGCAGTACATTAACGATACACTAATTTAACCTAAAACAGAACTACAAGCATAAAATTGTTTATGCGCTAAACATTAACGCACTAAACGTTAACTAAAACTAAAACTTTAACTTCAACTCCTGGTAGTCTAAAGTGGCTGACCCAGCATGGTCGCCATCAGGCATGCAATTGGGAGAACGGGATATGGAGCAAACCCTGTAATTGATATTGCTAAACACTAAATACTGGATACGCTGGGCCTCCCTACGCAGGAGCCCAACCAGCATGTTGATGAAGACTAAGATTATAAGAAGATGAAGGGTCTTCCATCCTCAAAGACCCTGGTCGTCCCTATCTATAATGCATTTAGAAAAAATACCAAGAAGGTGCTTCAACCCTCCACTTCAGTATCAGGGGTTGATAAGCGACTTGAGAGAAAATGTAAATTGTATAAAAATGGTACAGAGTTCCTTTCTGCACACACTAGCCATGAAAGTATAGTGCAGCAGGCAGCTTATGAGAAAGCTGGAGTCTCCTTGTCACGCTCTCCCCCTGACAAGGATTCCAAGAAAATTTACTTTATAGCAAAGAAAATGTATACCACAGCTTTCCTGCTTCTCAGGCTTTCTTCTTACATGGCATTCACAGCCAAATATCAGAGAGCCCTTTGGAAATCTGTCCAGGCTGTCACCCGCAACGGATCAGATTCTATGGTGCAGGAGCTGGTGGATATGTCAAAAACTGACCTGATGACAACAATGATGCAGTCTCTAGGGCGATGGCCCATGCCATCTCTTTGAGACGCTTCGCCTAGCTTAGAAGAACCAGTCTGACCACAAGACCATGGATTTTCCCTGTGATCAAAAATATGTTGTTTGATTGCAGAACCACTGACTACATGAAAAAAGTCGATGAGTACAAGGCCTCCTGGCAGTCACCCATCCAAGTCTAAACCTGCCACCTCTCAGAGATCCCGTCCCAGGGGTAGTAGGGGAGGAAGTTTTGTTCCCAGGCCTTACAATCCCTATCCCCAGTCTGACTTTAGCCAGTACAGGGGGTCTTTCAGAGGCAGGGGCAGAAGGGGCCAAGGAAGAGCCACCTCTACCCAGTCATCTGCCTCTCAGTCTGAGTCCTGATGTGAGTGTCCAGGTCACCTCCCTGTTTCTGGTTGGAGGCAGACTCTCTCACTATCTTCAGCACTGGTGCCTCATCATGTCGGACAAGTGGGTGCTGGAGATAGTGGAGAAGGGTCTGTCATTACAGTTCAAGCAGCTGCCAGACCTCAAACCTACCCAGGTGTCAAGACCTCTGTCCCCAACACAGATACCACTGTTGGAAATGGAGATACAAAACCTTCTGCCTTTATGAGCAGTGGAGAGGGTCCCCACCCACGAGAAGGGCAAGGGCCTCTACTCCAGGTATTTTCTGACACAAAAGAAAACTGGAGAGTGGCGACCTGTCTTAGATCTCAGATATTTAAATAAACATCTAAAAAAAACAAATTCAAAATGGTCACTCTGTCACTGGTCATACAGTCCTTATAGCAGGGAGACTGGCTAGCCTCCCTCGACTTAAAGGACGCCTACTTCCACATACCCATAAGGAGATCTCACAGGAAGTTTCTCAGGTTCAAACTTCCTTCGGGTCACTATCAGTTCACCGCAATGCCCTTCGGTCAAGAGACTTTACCAAGCATCTCGCAGTGGTAGCAGCACATCTCAGGAGACTGGGTGTCGCTCTCTACCCCTATCTGGATGACTGGCAAAGTAGCAAAGTCTCCTTGCCAGGTCAAGGAATCTCTTTCCCTCACAGAACACACTCTGGAGTCTCTGGGTTTCCTGGTAAATCTAAAGAAATCTCACCCGGAACCCACCCAGCTGCTCACCTTCATAGGAGCCCAGCTGGACACTCAGAAGGGATATCCTTTCCACCTGCAGGAAAGAATTCAAAGTTTCCTTTCAGTGGCAGATTCTTTCCCCAAGGGACAGCCATGACCAACCAGACATTTCCTCAAACTTCTGGGACATATGGCCTCTATGACTGCAGTAGTCCCAGGGGCCAGGTACAGGATGAGACTCCTGCAAGCCTACCTCAGAGCTTGCTGGTCTCAGAGAAACAACACATTTTCAAAGTCAATACCTGTGTCTGAGCAGTTCCTCCAAAACTTGCTGTGGTGGAAGAACCCTGCAAATTTGCAGGCAGGGGTTCCCTTTCAAGCTCCTCTTCCCACAAAGGTGATCACCACAGACGCCTC
This sequence comes from Neoceratodus forsteri, assembly GCA_016271365.2. Taxonomy (NCBI): domain Eukaryota; kingdom Metazoa; phylum Chordata; order Ceratodontiformes; family Ceratodontidae; genus Neoceratodus; species Neoceratodus forsteri. The sequence continues at coordinate 872,180,562 of CM028130.1, forward strand.
CCTTTTGGGCTGGGGAGCTCATTTAGACAATGCCTCAGTAAGCGGCAGCTGGACTCCCGAAGAGTCACAGTTGAACAAAAATCTTTTGGAACTCAGAGCAGTCTTACTAGCTCTGAAAGCTTTCACTCCCAGCATAGAAGGGCAGGTGGTTCAAATTCGAACAGACAACACCACTGCAATATTCTACATAAACAAGCAGGGTGGTACCAGATCAGGAATACTCTGTTTGGGAGCTCTGGTCTCTAGCATTCTCCCTAGGAGTCAGCCTCTCAGCTATTCACCTCCCAGGCAAACTCAGTACTCTGAAAGATGCTCTAAGCTGCATCAGTCAAGGTCCGAGCGAATGGACACTGAACAAGCAAGTACTAGCCGCAGTGTTCAGGTGGCGGGGCACACCAGACGTGGATCTATTTGCCTCTCCTCTCAATTTTCAGCTTTCTCAGTTCTGTTGCAGGCCCCCAGTTCCAGGAACACTTCCTCTGGATGCACTGATCCTGGACTGGTCAGGGAGGTTCCTATATGCATTTCCTCCCTTTCCCCTAATAGTCAGGGTTTTGCTGAAACTCAGACAGCAGCCTGCATCGATGATCCTAGTGGCGCCAGACTGGCCCAGGCAAGCCTGGTACCCTCTCCTTCTCTCAATGTCCTGCAGCAGGCCCATTTGCCTGCCTCTGACTCGCTCCCTGCTGACCCTTCCTCAGACAAGAGTGCAGTACCCAGACATACACTCTCTTCACCTCAAGGCCTGGTTCTTGAGGAATTAGAGTTTCCATCCTCACAGTACTCTGAACAGGTCCTTAAGATACTGAGGATGGCTAAAAAACCAAACACTAAGAAGACTTATGCAGTCAAATGGAAAAGGTTTTCCCTCTGGTACAAGAACAAAAAGGTCAAACTCCTATCAGCTTCAGACCCTCAGCTGCTAGACTACCTGGTACACCTACATGTGTCAGGCTTGAAACCATCTTCACTCAGGCTACACCTGGCAGCAATTTCAGCCTACCTTTCGGTTGGAAAGAAGAAATCATTTTTTTTCCCACAACATTTTTAAACAGTTTTTCAAAGGCCTCTTGCACCTCCAGCCTCCAACCAGGGAACCTGTTCCTCCTTGGAGCCTGAACCTTTGCATAGATGGGCTCATGAATCCACCTTTAGAGCCTATGTCCATGGCCCACATCAAGTTTGTAACTTGAAAGACTGTCTTCCTGGTAGCTATTACGTCTGCCAGGAGGATTTCAGAGCTACAGGTCCTGTGCACTGAGCCGAATTACATAATCGCTCACAATGATAAAGTTTAGCTCAGGACAAATAGGAAATTTCTGACAAAGGTGGTTTCAGAGTTTTACTTGAACCAGTCCATTACTCTGCCTGTCTTCTTTAATGAGCCATCCACTCCTGGCGAGCAAAAGCTCCACAGCTTGGATGTCAAAAGAGTCATCTTTCACTACCTAGAGCATACTAGACAGTCCAGAGGCTCTTCCACTCAGTTGTTCCTCACCTACGGGGATGTAGGCAGAGGAAGACCAGCTACCAAGAGAACTATTTCTTATTGGTTGGTCTCTTGTATTAGATTCTGCTATGAGAAAGCTGGTCAACAACCTCCAGTGGGGCTCACAGCCCATTCCACCAGGGCATTGCAGCCTCACTTGCAGCAGCAAGGGACATTCCCTACTGGATGTGCAAAGCAGCTTCTGAAATCTGTGACACCTTTGTGAAACACTACAGTTTGGATGTGCAGAACAGATCTGATGCCAAATTTGGCAGGGCGGTTCTGCAGAGCCTTTTTTCTAAGTAGGTTCTCTGCCCACCTCAAACTTGGTACTGCTGGGTAGTCTGCAAAATAGTTACTAATGCTAAAGGACTCCTGGGGTAAGAAGAAAAAATTACTCACCGCAGTAATCTTCTTTCTTCCAAGGGGTCCTTTAGCATCAGTATGCTCCCACCCTTCCTCCCCAGTTCACCTGTCAGAGAAGGGCTCTTATGTCACCTTTTACCAAATTTGGAGTTTCTTATTGATGAATTTTTAGCTCGTGTTGCTTTTGTTTTTGTTTCTGCTGTTGTGGACATTTGCATGTTTTTTGAATCCTGCTGATTCTTTTTCAGAGCATTTGCCCTCGTTTCTCCTTGAAAAAATTCTGAAGCATTCAACAGCTGTCACTCAGCTCACACCCCTCCTGTCTTTTGATTGGCTTGGCCATACACTCATTTAAATATCTCTTAAAGGCACACCTCTGGGGCAGTTGCACCTAGCCAGTTGAGTGCAAAAAAGTTACTGATGCTAAAGGACCCCTTGGAAGAAAGAAGATTACTGTGGTGAGTAATTTTTTCTTCTCACCCCAGTGAAATAAATCCTGACGTATGCACTGTGATATCTGACATTTATACACACAGTGCATATGTCAGCAACATTTATTTCAACAGTGTCTACGTCACTTCACCTGCAGAACCATTAGTTGCTGTGCTAAACTTCTAAATCTCCACAGTAACACGTACAAATCACCCGCAGACTTTTAATGAGTGAAAGAGAAACTCGCGTTCTTCCCATGGAGAATCCTGCATACCACAAGCCGCTATTTATTTATTATTTTTTTTTAATTTGTGTTGACCGGGTAAGTGCACTAGACAAATCCTGCCTATTTTCAGGCACGACCCGGGACAGGGGGATACAGATGAATGCCAACTGACCTTGAACCAGATTAAGCTGTTGGTGGTATTTTTTTTAGTGAATAAGGGAAATTTGGCCAGGACACTGGGGGAAATTCCCCTACTCTTTTCGATAAGTGCCATGGGATCTTTAACATCCACCTGAACTACCACCAATCCAGACAGATGGGACCTCGGTTTAGCGTCTCATCCGAAAGATGGCACCTCAGAAGTGCAGCACCCCTCTTATGCTGCATTACAGTGTCAGTACTGGGATATTAACCCAAGTGCCAGATGTGGGAACTGAACCCACAGCCCTCTGATCTCCCGGCCTCAGAAGCGAGTGTGCTACCTACTGAGCCACTGACACTGTTGCAGACTGCAGACACCGGTACTGGAAAAAGAAAGAAAATAGAAACACATGATTCAGTTCCTGGAAATGGCAGTATTCCATAACAAACTAAAAAGACCAAAAACCGGCGCAAGTGCAAAACGTAACCATATATTCTCTCTCGCTCTCCCACAGGACATTAATATGACAGGAAACCGTGTAACAGAGTTCGAGTACTTGACTCTGACACGAAATCCAACTAACCAGTTAGAGGAGCAACACACCAAACTCAGAAAGTCACACTTACTAGTGAATGGAATTCCTGTTGAAAAGAACATGATCAGCAAAGTCCTCAAAGTGAAGAAAACAGTCCCGCTCCTGTAATCCAACAGCAGCAGCCCCCCCCCCCATGAAGTAAACCGGAGCAAACATTAAAAATACACTTTCACAAGCACTACATATCAGAACCCTCAGTAAATAAATAAAATAAATGATAGCCACCACAAAAACAATAAAAAAAGAAATGATATACACCGAAAATATGTACACAATATACGCGAGTGCAGAACCTCCACCATTAGTAACACCCGCTAAGTCCTGCCTACACAGCACAGAACAACCAGTCAGAACACAACCTCCAAATACACAGCCAATCAGCATATCCCACAGCAAACCATTCACAACTCCAACCAATCGCAACAGTAAAAACACCTCCATTCACAAAACTGAAAGACGCCCACGGAAGCCATTCAACTGATAAAATAACACCACGAACAAACACAGAATTTACCGCAGCACAGATATTAGAAGCCCCTATTGTATAAATCGCACACATGATGTGCGACAGTGTGATACCAGAAATATTTTCTTTTTTTTTTTTATTTAGTTGTTTAACCAGGTATAGCATGCTAAGCTGAAAGCTTTTTTACAGGAGCAACCTGGGAGCACAAGGAAGTTAAGTGACTTGCTCAGGGTCACACAGTATGCAAGTGGAAGCTGTGGGATTCAAACCCAGGTCTGGTCTGCTGGATGTCACCAGATTTGCAGATGTGCACAGTGACCTCTGGTAATACCATTCGTGGCTCCGCCACTCGTGATATTACTCGTAGTCACTCTGCACTCATGCAGACATTTCTGATATCACACTGTCACCCATCGTGTATCCCCTATATAGTAACTAGCCTTCTCCTCAGTGGTGGAAATACAGTTATTGTCAGTTATAAATTGGTTAGCTGTACCTCAAAGGATTCAGTCATCACAGGAACATGAAATATATAAAAACAAATATTTTTTATATGTCAGTATAATTACACAGATTCTACAGGATATTACAACAAAACTATAGGGACAGTAATTTTACAGAAATTAAAAGATAATTGTTTTCATAAAGAAGTTTTCATGCAGAAAAAATCTCTCTCTTCTCTCTCTCTCTCTTCTCTTATTTTATCTCTCTCTTTCTCTCTCTCTCTCTCTCTCTCTCTCTCTCTCGTTGATTAGCTTACCAGTAGCCAGTTTGAATCAGGACACACATGAACATTTAACTGTCAGTTTGTTTCTGACTCTGTGAGGCCCTGTCATACCTAAAACCCTCTAGTTGTTCCCCCTATTACACATCATCCAGTATGTCACTCTGACATCACAGATTCAAAATCTTTTGTCTAGGTCTACCGTTAGAAGAAGCAGCTTGTACCAGTCTACTGGATAATTACATGAGTCCCTCCAGGAATGTTTGTGTTAGCTAAGGGCTTGTTGACATCAAAGACACACCTAGTGCTTGTCTACATTTCAGTGGTCCAAAGTGGACATCCTTGAAGTAATTATATTTACAACCAGCCACGCCTGGTGGTGGCACTTTCTGTAGAAAGTGGTACCCGTGCTTGTATGCACTTTCTAAAAATTACCCCTTTACTTGTTTTTGCCCCACAAAAAATGCACCCCTTAAATACAAATGTAAGAGCTTAATTATGGCCCCCAACTCCCTTGTTTGGCATAAAGTGAGGAACCCAACTGCAGGTTTGCAGTAATTTATTTTATTTATTTATTCACAATTCGGATTTACAACCTTTGAGTCAAAGACTTATTTACAAAGGCATCTCGTCGCAGGGATGGGAGACAACATTTTGGTGGAGTACAACAGTGGGGAACAATACAGGTGAGATACAATAAGGAGCATACAAAGCAAAGCAAACGGACATACAAGCAATTTCAGCGATACAGTGGAGCACGCAGGTTTCAATTCGTGTTGTATAGACTACAAGTAAGCTAATCTAAATAAACTAGTACACTTGACATAATATAAGATCCCTAGAGATACTAGGTGGCGGATACCTGGGGGGGGGGTGGAGGGTAGATGCTAGGGAGAGCGGTGGACTGGGAAGACTTTGTTTGTGGATTGGCTCAGGCGGAGACTCTAGGTATGGCCCAGTCATGGGCATTGGCAGCTCCGAGTGTCAGTGAGGTGATTATGTAGGGCGATTTTGAAGGGGCCGATTTTAGAGATGTTTGTGATGTGAGCAGGGAGGGAATTATACCAGGAGGGGGCTCTGGAGTGGAAAGATCTTTGGGCAAGCGAGGTCCTAATTGTATGGATAATGTTGTTTTATAGTAAACAAATGTATTTAAAAGCTTGTTGAAATGTTCTAAATATGTGAGATGTTTACAGGGCTTTCTGAGCTGGTCTGATGCAGAACCAGGTGCAGAACATTCGTGATTCACCTGGAGAATCAAGATTCACCAATTTCACCTCAGTTACAATACATCTAAAGCTAATACCGCACATTTAAGCTGTTCAACTAAGTATTCATAAAAAAAAACCTAGCTCTCATTTTCTTTTAAGATCATGCATGTTTTTTAGTGTATATATTCGCCAGACATCATCAGAAGTTAAAATTCCTCTTTTTCACTGTAGATTGTAGCTTGGGCTGATATTTCTTCCAAGGCTGCCTTAGACATTTTTATACAGACATTCTATTTTTACAGTACTGTACTACAGTAGTTTTGAATTCACTCCTGTACAGCTCTGAATTGCACATCATTTGTAAGAGAATTTCTGTAGCACTCCACATTGTCAATGAGTAATCATTATAGCTGGGTATAGTGCACCCCTACCAGGGGATTGGCACAGCCCAAGATTTAGAATGTTGGGCACCAAGGATGCTATGCACTATCGGCAACTCCCCAGTTTCGCTGTGCCATTCAAAGGGGATGGAGCTACTTTTCTCTTTTCTGAAGAATTTCAAGATACAAGACTTCAGTTGGGGCTGCGATTCTGCTCTGCAGGTTGGGGCTTCCTGTTTCAGGGAGCACCCCCCAGGAGCACCCTTAAATTTAAATCGTGCCTGTAAAGCTGCAGCTTTAAAATTGAATTACCTGCCTTTTTTCTCAGTCCCTGTGTGGACTGGAAGCCACTTCTGCCTTGCTAGGGTGTTTTTTTTTGTTTTGTTTTGTTTGTTTTTTTTTACCAGAAAAGACACACTAAGCTGAAAGCTTGTTTACAGGTGCGACCTCGGAGCACAAGGAAGTTAAGTGACTTGCTCAGGGTCACACAGTAAGCAAGTGGGGACTGTGGGATTCAAACCCAGATCTCCAGGTTTGCAGCGCAGAGCCTTAAACCACTGCACTATACTGCCTCCTTTTCTGTAGTTTCCTGTTACAATCTTTTAAAAAAAGGTGCCTCAGGTAATTACAGATTTATTTCTTGGAAGTGTAGGGGCTCTGTGCGGTCACTCATCTTTAGCCTCGGTTCCCTTGCCCCCTTCACACCCCAGCTTGAGTTTTTTTGTTGGTTTACTGTGTTTCTGCCAAAAAATTCTGTGATTGCCAACTTGTGAGGTGTTTTTTTGTATTTTTTCCACCTTAGCCTCCATTTTTACAGTTGCGCAGCCGCCATTAGGGCTGGGCGCGCACTTCTTCATCATAATAGTTTCCCGCCAGTAGGCGGTGGAACACAGTGCATGAACAAGTTTTCTCAGGTGCACACATGCTCGTGTGCTCGTGAGTCTACAGGGCGAGTGCACACTGAGTTACAACTTTTCAAGCTGCTGGAACGGTTTTACAGTTGGCTGGCAGTTTTGTGGATCTTCACAGTACGGTTTAAAAATCCATGTTTTTTCCTGTCATAGTTTTTCAGTGGTGGAGCAATGATCTTTTTTTTTTTTTTTTTTTTTACTTACTCTTTATTCTCTCCCACACACTGCAGCCCCGCTCCCTCAGGAGACGCCTATGCACTTGCCCCACTTCACTGCCTTACCTGAATCTCTGGTAGACCCCCATGGAGCTGTAGCTGTACACCCCAGGCGAGTACAAGGTGGGGCCTGTACACCCCAAGATCCTTTTAATTTCATCAGGTCCCTCCGGTGGTCAGGTAGGCAGGAGTCATTAGGGTCTGTGCAGGCGCTCCTTCCTCTCGGTGCTCCAGTGTCATTTTCCCTGTTCTGGGGCGTGGCATGTGCCCTGACGTCAAGGCGGCTCCACTGACGTCCACCACTCCCCGGCCCACTCTGTATGCTGTGCTCTTGCTGTGCCTCTGGCCTCTGCAGAGGCCAGTCCGCATGAACCAGAACCCCACGCTTCCGGAGGGGAGGCTGTCCTCAGATGCTCAATCCTCTCCTCCCTGCCGACCCACAATGGCCCGGCTCGTTCCTGAACTCAGGTCACCAGCGTGGCATGAGATGTGGTGTCCAGCACCTCAACCCTCAGTGTCACCGGGCCAGCTGCAGCATTATCTTAAAGACAGTTTCATATCTTACTGTTTTTCTGTTTTTGGCACCATAGCTTTCAGAAGACCATACATTATGAAACGATGTAAGACCTGCAGAAGGGTGATGAGGCCCTCTCCCATGGATACATATTGTCCTCATTGTGTTGCCCAGCATAATATTTCCATCACAGTCCCCCCCCCCAGCGGTCCCTGAGCTGGGAGGAGGGGCACCTGGTCCGTCACTTGGCAGTGGCAAAACAGAATTGCGTAAAAATCTCTGGTTCCTCCTCAGTGAGCTTTTGAGCCCCAATGTCTCGCAGAGCATCCCAGCAGATATACCCGACCCCATACCAGGCCCTTCAGGTCGGGGGGGGGGGCCCACACAGGCATGTTCAGGTGTGACGCAGCAGGAGCAGGCTGCGGAATCAAATATGCAGGCAGATCCCGATCCTAACCCATTGGAAGGCCAGGATGATGATGATTATGGGGATCTTGGGGAAACACCTGACCTTAAAAAAATTACTTTCAGATGAGGAGGATGTCTTCTCTGAAGAGGAGGTAGAGGAAGGAGAGTAGACTGAGCCCAAGATCAGGATACTGATTCCACCCCTCTTTGATAACAAGTCCTTGTCCTTTTTGATAACTGAGGCATGTAGATCTTTACAGCTCGAGGAGCAGTCCGTGGAGACACTGGACATTAATCTAATTCTCTCAGCGTCCTCCTGTACTCCAAAATGTTTCCCAGGTTTTCTCCAGTGTGACCAAATTATTGAACAGGAATGGGCAGGTGTGGATGAAAGAAAAATCTCCCAAAACCAAGAACTAGGAATGATCCTTTTTTAGGGAAAAGGTCTCACAAGCAGGAACCCGCCCTCCCCCCTTCCCCGGCAGACAAGGCTGTTTATACTTCTATAAAACACACCACCATTCCAGTGGAGGGAGCTGTGATACTATCAGATTCACATGATAAGCAGATGGATACCTTATGCAAGAGGGCTTTCGCCGCTTCAGGCACACACATTCGTACTTTCTATGTTTCATTTATTGTTGCCAGAGTCTTAAACCTCTGGGTCACTACGCTGACCGACTGCATCTCTCCTGATTAAGAGGGTGTGAGTATTTTACAGTTGGTGGCCGTGGCATCCTCCTTCCTTGGGAATTCCACAGTGGACAATTTATGCTTGTCAGCCCGCTCGGCTTACCACACTGCGTCGGCCATGAGGGCCATGTGGCTCAGATATTGGTCTGCTGATTAGTCTTCAAAGATGAAACTGTTTAGACTTTGTTTTGAAGGAAGTTTATTGTTTGGTTCTGGTCTGAATTCTGTCATGCAGGATGTGCAGGATAAGAATGGCCATCTCCCAGTGCCAAAACAGCAACGCAAGGCCACAGCTCCTCAACAAGGCCAGGGCGATGGTCGGCACAGATAGTCCTAGGGAAGATATCATCCCTTTTGGAACTTTGATACTCAAAAGAACAGAGGTACCGCTTCAGGCAATAGAGGTTATGACAATCGAGGATCCTTTCCCAGGTGTCGCAGAGGAGGACCAGCGAGGATCCTTTCCCAGGTATTGCGGAGGAGGACTGGCACAAAGGACTGGTACCTCACAATGAAGGCATGCAGGCCCATCCCTGCCCCCTTCCCTTAGTTGGAAGACTACAGGCATTTCTTGCAAGATGGGCCTAAACAACGTCAGACACCGGGGTTATGGAAATCCTTTACCTGGGCTGTGCCATAGAATTCTTAACAGTTCCCTCAAGGGGACGTTTTCTGCCATCCCCGATTTCAAAGCAAGTGACAAAACACCAGACGGTGTCAGACACTCTAACCCATCTCATTCAGATCGGGGCCATCGTTCTGGTTCCCCCAAATGAGCAGGGTCAAGGGTTCTACTCCGTCTACTACGTAGTTCCCAAGAGGTCTGAGGGATTCAGACCCATTTTGGATCTGAAGCATCTGAACAAGTTTGTGCACCACAAGACATTCAAGATGGTGTCTCTGAGGCTGATAATCCGGGTTGTTCAACCAGGGGACTTTCTAGCCTCAATAGATCAGACAGATGTTTACCTCCACATCCCCATCTATCAGTCCTACCAGAAGTACCTCAGGTTCTCAATACTGGGCCAATATTTCCAGTACAAGGCACTTCCGTTCGGCCTCACAATAGCCCCTTGAGTTTTCTCAAAGGTTTTGATTGTTCTGGTGGCTCAACTACAACAGTAGGGTCATCATGTCTATCCTTACCTGGACAACCTGCTCATCTGAGCATCAACAGTGCTTCTTGTGAAGAGGTCAGTGTCCAGGACCCTGGAGATCCTGTAATCACATGGCTGGATAGTGAACAGGGAGAAGTGCTCCTTTGAGCCATCTCAGTCCTTGGAACACTTGGGGGTGATCTTTGACATGAAGGTGGGGAGGGTGTTCTTATTATCCTCCAAGGAGGAGACGTTGCTGTCAGAGATACGGTGACTCAGGATTCAAGCCTCAGTGTCAGCCCACACTCTGCTGCAGATTCTAGGCCTTATGGCTGTGGCGAAACTTAGTTCCCTGGACCTGCTTCCACATGTGGCCCCTTCAGACAGGCTACTGATGGCCTGGGACCCGTCACCAGAGGACTGCAAAGCCAGGATCCTCCTCACCCCTCAGCCTCTTTATTTCCAGAGTTGGTGACTGAATGTGCAGAATCTCAACAAGGGGGTTCCTGTAGACTACCACGGAAGGTGAGCCTCATAACGGATGCAAGCCTGCATGGGTGAGGGGCAGTCCTGGACCAACTTCCCCTCAGAGGATGTGGTCACTACAAGAAGAGGGTCTCCACATAAATGTCCTGGAGATGCGGGCAGTTCACTTAGCTCTGCTTCAATTTCAGTCCAGACTGAGGAACACTGCAGTAAAAGTGTGGTTGGATAATGCCGTCACAGTTGCCTACATAAACAACTAAGGAGGCACAAAAAGCAAGGCAATGCTTTGGGAGACCTCTGAACTACTGAGCTGGGCAGAGGAGAATCTTCTCTCTATCAGCAGTTCATCTGGTGGAGGAATTGAACATTCAGGTGGACTGGCTAAGTTGCGAAACTGTTCACCCCAGAGAGTGGCAGTTGAACCCGGAGGTGTTTGCGCTGCTAAGCAGTTGGTTTGAGCAACCGCAGATAGATCTGTTTGCTTCAAGCCACAGTGCTTAGACCCACAGGTTCTTCAGTTGGTATCGGTGGCCTCAGGCAGAGGCAGTGGATGCTATGGCTCAGGTGTGGTCGTTCTGCAGAGTGTATGCCTTTCCTCCACTGCCTCTCCTCCAGAAAGTCTCAATGAAAATAAGACACTCAAGCGGAAACTTTCTTCTGATAGCCCCGGAGTGGCCAGGAAGATCATGGTTCTCAGATCTACTAAACTTAGCCCAACAAGTACCCTTCCACCTTTCGATATGAAGGGACCTCCTGCTGCAAGGCCACATTCTCCATCAAAACCCAAGCACAATGCAACTTGCAGTCTGGCTCCTGAAGGAAGGAGAATCTTAAGACTAGGTTTTTCCCCTGAGGGTAGTTGAAACCTTGCTAGCGGCAAGAAAAACCTCTACCTCGGCTGCTTACATTCGAATCTGGACTATATTTTCTTCTTGGGCCAGAGAGAGAGAAAAGAATTAAACCTTCAAAGGCCTCCATTGCTCAGATTATGGAATTCCTTAAGGATGTCACAGATAAAGGGCTGGCATTGAGTACATCGAGAGGTCAGGTTTCGGCTTTTGGGGCTTCCTTGGGGTTCTCCCTAGGAATAAATAGAGAGGGTGTTCGTTTTTTGCATGCTGTTGGCAGGAGCCGACCGCTATTTTGATCCCCGGTTCCCCCGTGGGATCTTTTTTTTTTTCCATATTCTGTTTGTGCTCCTTATTCTTCATGCCCCCTTCTGACCGACTCTCCCCGGCCCGACATCCCGGAATAACTGTGGCTTACCTTTCTGCCTGGCCTAGGAGTGGACCCTGCAGAGAGTCAGGCTTCATCCTGCAACCAGAGAATTGTTTTTCTCCCCATCCCTGTTGCTGCGGCACCCATGCCAGACATGTGTGTGCAGAGGCGTGAGCACGTCCGCGAATGTCCCGCAGCACCCACACTTCCTGTGTGCCCCCAGACCCGCACTTCCCCCTGGCCTCCACCTGGAGGCAGTCATTCGGCGGGAGCGCAACTCCTCCCCTCTCCAGGAGAGGAGAGCTGTCCTCTGGACGCTCAATCCTCTCCCTCCCCTCCGACCTCAAATGGCCCAGGCTCATTCCCGAACCTGGGTCACCGGCGTGGTGCGAGGTGTGTCATCCAGCGCCTCAACCCTCAGCATCACCAGGCCGGCTCCTCCCCCTGGGATCTTAACTTGGTTCTGAATGCTGTCTGTGTTAAGCCTTTTGAACCGTTGTCATCCATGCCACTGGATGTGTTGTCCTACAAGGTCTGTTTTTTTTAGTGGCCATGTGTTCAGCCAGGAGAGTGAGCAAACTCCAGGCCTTGTCTTATAAGGAGCCTTACCTTATCATGCATAAGGACAAGGTGGTGCTTAGGACTGTTCCATCCTTCATCCCTAAAGTGCCCATGGCTTTTCATGCGAACCAAGAGATTTGCCTCCCATCTGCATCCTTCTCACCCCAAGGAGGAGTTACATAAACTGGACCTGAGGCAGGCAGTTAGGATCTACCTTAAACGTATGTCTGAATTTTGTAAGTCAGATAGTCTGTTTGTGCTTTCTGGGGCAGCCAAGCAAGGACAAAAGGCCTCTAAACCCACCCTAGCTAGGTGGGTATGGGCCTGTGTTGCTAAGGCCTACATGGTGAAAAAGAAGAGGTCTCCAGCTCATATCTAGGCTCACTCCACCAGGGCACTGGCAACTTTCTGGGCTGAGAGGGGCAAGGCCACTGTTTCAGAACTATGCAAAGCAGCTACGTGGACCTTATTCCACATGTCCACAAAACATAAATTAGATGTTCAAAGTTTTGCTGATGCAGCTTTTGGTCGCAGAGTGTTGCAGGCAGCAGTTTGCAAGTAATTATGAAGCATCTGGCACATGGGATAACATTTTCCCCCGCATGGTTTTTAGTCTGGGTGCTGATTCTTAGAACCCAGTTGTAATGATTATGCATTAACAATGTGGAGCACTACTGAAAGAAGAAATTAACTTCATACTTACCGTGATTTTCGTTTCTGTTGGCGCCAACATTGTTGTCAATGGGACCTGCCCAGGAGCATGGCTCCTGAGGGAGAGTCTTATCCTGCATGCTAGGAGAGAGAGGTCTATTTTTTAGTAAAATCCTCTACATGGATCTTTCTTTTCTGCTGCACTGTACTCTGATATGTATATTTATATGCTGATTTATCAATTACCTGTGACCACAGGTTAACAGGTTTCGTTAGTTAACTAAGGTGTGTTTCCTGTTGCAGTTGAGTTCTCCGCCTTCTAAAAAAAAGGAAAAAAGACAAAGATCATATGCCTCATTGTATGCTAGCTTCAGTTCACAGATGGGTGACTCCTGTGAGACATGTTGTGCCTGTGAAGCACCTAATGACTGCATGTTTTTCTCTACAAGATCCGAATACTTCAGTCATCCTTTTTGGGTCCGTGAAAAGCATCCCTTCTCCGAATATTGGATAGGAAGGTAAGACAGTTTTTTATTATTGTAAATATGTGATTGGTTTTTGATTGTATATATGTGTAGCTCTCATGGCACTGTTAAGGATTTAAGGCTAAATTTAAATGTCACTTGTTATCTGTCAATGTTTGTAATTGTTAGTACATTGTTAGTTATGTATTTATATTGTTTTATTGTTGATTGTTTTCGGGTCTAACCTGAAAAAGGGCTTTGCCCAGTGTCCTTACCAGGCTAACAAATAAAAATAAATAAATAAATAAATAAAAAGTAGTAACTGGGGAGTTGCCATTAGTGTTTGGAACTCCCAGGTGCCCAACATTCTAAATCTTGGGCTGTGCCATTTCCCTGGTGGGGTGCACTATACCCAGCTGTAATGATTACCCATTGACAATGTTGGAGCTAACAGAAAAGGAAACTATGGTAAGCATGAAGTTAATTTCTTCTTTTCTTGAGTTCATTTCAGCTGCAAAACTTGCCACCGGGTAGCAAACATTCAGACCAGGCATTTAGATCATGCACCCAATTCTGCTTTGATCCCTTTCTGACTGCCCTTACTGCATCAAACATTAATAACAAACCTGGGTAACAAATTAAAAGAGCAATTCTTACAGGAACTAAATTCTGAGTCTAAAATCGATTCATTTACAGTACAAAGGAACCCAGGATAAACCCCTCTGGGACAAACCCTGATAGAAACATAGAATATGTTAGCAGAAAACCAGGAACCTGCTGTCTCTGTACTTTTGCAGCCCCCCCCCAACCTCACATACCCCCTGTTGCAGGCCTGGTCACAGGCTTGGCTGAGTAGCATCTCCGCGGGCATCCCTGGATCCCCGTGCCTGGCGCTGGACAACTGGTGCATAGTACCCCCCCCCAGCACTGCCAATTACCGGGGCCAGTTCCTGAGCCAGTTCTGGCCATGTAGCCACCCGTTCCCTCATCATATCCCACTACACTGTGTACATACCAGGCCCGGACAATGGGTGCACATATCTCCCCGGACATACCTAAATTAGATGCCCATTCAATACGGAATTTGATGCTTCTGTCCAGGATTTGATCCTCCCCAGTGATCCCAGCCAGTGATCCTCCCAGTCCCAGCTCTGGGTGTAGCTCTCATAGTTATGTCAGCTCCTCTGTTGGCTCCCAGCATAAGCTATGGGGGGAGTTGGTGTCACTGTGCTATATTATATAGCACAGACGAGGGGGGAGAAAGATTTGATTGACCCCTGATTGGGAAATGTTGATGGCACTGATAGATGCAGTGCCATGGTAGGGAGCTGGAATTGGTTAACATTTTCCTGGCCTACAGATTTTAATCCTTTTAATCACTCCCCTGCCGGGCTTCCCCTGCCAGCTTGCTTTTAGGAGTTGCAGCTCAAGTTGCAGGAAACACGAAGAGAGCAAAGGGGTAGGGTGCAGTGGTGGGGCACAATGTTAAGTGCAAGAAAAACTGAAAAACAAACAAACAGTGATTTCCTGATTCCAGGACCACCACCACCCCTCCTTCGGCCACCTCTTACCCTCCCAAAATGAAAAGCCACATTGTAAAAAAATAAATAAAAAAATACCCTAACTAACAAAAACACAGAGGGAAGCATCCACATCTGCCCTTTAAGAAACAACCCTTTTCCTCAATTTGGCAGATGCATACATACCACAGTGGCCTCAGAGTGCCACCACAGGGAGGCCATAGCTGGTCTGAGATACTGATAAGAACCCTGCCTGTTTTCAGTAGGCAGAATTACATACGTAACAAAAACAAAATATATACAAAAAGAAATACAGTGCAGGTACCTAGCAAGTTGTTACATTACATTACATGTATACATTACACACCCCCAAGAAAGAAAAAAACAAATCTTGTTAGCAGCACTAAATTATTTTCTTTTTCATGTGAGATAGCTGACTCCACCTGCCATGCTCTCAGTTCATTTGTTGTGGCAACCACACGCCTTAATTTCTCCTACATGCACAAGCTGCTGAAAGGTAGCTGGCACATTCTTCATCCCGAATGTTATCACCCTGATCTGGAATAAATAAACAAGGTAACAAAGTCAGACAATTCCCTGGCTTCGGGGTGTATCTGCCAGTAACCCTTTCTCAGGACTATGGTGGACAGGTAATGGAATCCCCTTAACCTCTCTAGGACCTCATATGTCCTGGGCATGGATTATGCATCCGACTCTGTGTAGCTGTTGAGCTGGCGGTAGTCAATGCAGAATCTCATGATCCCTGTCATCGAGGCACAGGTCAGGAAGCATAGGAAGTCCAGGAGTAGTTGAAAAATTTGCAAGTAAAGTTTTATTATTATCAATAACAGTAAAATAAAAATTGTTCAGTATAACTGTTTACAAAGGCAGTATACACAGAGAAAACAAAGTCCTTCATCTGAGGGTATCTTTTCAATTCCAAATCTCAATCTCTGTCTCTCTCTCTCTCTCTCTCTCTCTCTCTCTAGCAAAAGTATTGCTGCTCTTTTTATAAGTCTTTGCTTGGGAACTGGTCAAGTCACATCCTGTTTTTTACAAAACGTACTTGTCAGTTTTTTTTGTAGAGCAGGCTTGCAGACAGAACAGGCTCCCAAGCTGGCCCCCCCTGCTGATAGCTCTGCAAACAAGCCTAAGAGCAGCTCAAACTGCATCTCAGGTTAACCCCCTAAATTCCAAATAGCTTTTTGCAATCATTTCAAGCAGTATAACTATATACATTTCAAACAAAGGATCCCAGTTTCACATAAAGATTCACATATATTTTTTATAACGGCAGATATGCAAGGGGAAGAGAATACAGAAACAGCAAGTGGAGGCAGAGAGCTAGTGAGAGGAGGAGAATCACAAGACCATCAGAGTGATCAGTTCCTAGGTCTTACGAGAACATTTATTTGTGCAACCAGACAGACAAGAGACAGAAAAGGAGAGGATAGAACAGATCCTTGCATTTAACTCTTTCTGCATAACAAATGGGATAGGGCCCCTTATTCAACCCTATCACAATTCCACCCTTTTGGGGAATCTGTACCACTGGGGAGGCCCAGGGACTACTGGACTCCTAGATCATCCGGAGTGTCAGCATCTCTTTGATCTCTCCTCTGTGGCGTGTCTTACACCTTCTGGGACTCTGTAGGGTGGCTGTCTAAGTGGGGTTTAGAGCCCTGTATCCACGTGGTGCTCTGCCAGCGTGTTATATCCTGGCTTCCATGCGAACATTTCACCAAATATATTCCCCCCGACTCATTTTGTCAGCCTGGGCTGATGTCAGCTGTTCCAAGAGGGTGACAGCATCCACTGAGGGGTCTCCCTTCACCTCTCCCAGAAAATCTACCAGCAGGTCTGCCTCCACCCCTTCCGCCAGAGAGCCGCACACAGCAAGAACCATCTCATCCCTGTCATGGTAGGGTTTCATCATGTTTACATGGTAAACTCACTGTTTGCGCCTCCTGTTGTGTAGCTCCACCATGTAATTAATATCATTTACCCTCCTGGACCACTGAGTAAGGCTCCTCCCAAGCTGCCTGCAGTTTGTTCTGCCAGGTGGAAATGAGCACCATCACCCATTGTCTGATTTCGTACTCCCAGGCTGTGGCCCCACGGTCATACCACATTTTCTGCCTCTGTTGTGCAGTGGCTAGGTGCTTCTGGGCGAACCCCATAAGCTCCTTGAGTCATAACCTAAAATTCAGGACATACCCACATGGCGAGCAAGCTCACCCTCCCATTCATCTCTTACCAAATCAAGAGGACCCATACCCTATGGCCAAACAGGAGCTTGAAGAGTGAGAACACTGTGGACTCCTGGGGGACTTCCCTATATAGGAATATGAGATGAGGTAGGTACTTGTCCCACTCTCTTGCATGCTGGTCAATGAATACTCAACATTGTGTTAAGGGACCCATTGAATCGCTCAACCAGACCGTTAGTTTGGGGGTGGTATGGTGAGGATCTGAGCTGCCTTACACTATACTTCTTCCAGAGACTAAGCATCAGATCAGACATGAAGTTGGTTCCCTGGTCTGACAGAGTCTCCTGCGGCAAACCCCAACAAAATCTCCTGGGGCAAACCCACCTAGCTAACTATCCCCAGCAGTTCATCAGCCACCTTCTCAGCCTAGATGGAGGATATGGGCACTGCTTCCGGGTACCTTGTGGCATAATCTACAACAACCAAGGTGTACCACTTGCCAGTGTGACTTGGGGTGCTAAGGGGCCCCACTGTGTCTACAGCAACTCACTGAAATGGCTCTTCAGTAACATGTAGGGGAATCAGAGCCACTTTAGACTTGACCTTAACCTTTCCCACCCTCTAGCACTGCAGAAAAATCCAGCAGTAGCTTGCATGTCTTTAAGAATACTGGACCAGTAAAAACTATTAGCTGTCTTTTTGTATGGCTTACCCCTAGGTGTCCTGAATAGGGTATGTCATGGGCTAAGGCCAGAAGTTGCTTCCTATACTCCCTAGGAACCACCATCTGCCAGAGTACCCCTTCCTTCTGTCCTCCCTTAGGAACCCACTCACAGTACAGGATCCCATTCTCCCATTACACTTGCCTTTTTTCAACACTCGAAGGGTCACCTTCCACACAGGTGGCTAACTCCCTTGGCTTTTGCAGGGATGGGTCAGCTTGCTGAGTTCTCCATAGTTCCGCATGCCTGACCTTCCTCAGAACACATTCTGCTGTGAGACAGCCGGCCCCAGCTGACTTCTCCTCAGTCTGTAGCTGTGGCTCAGAACTGCTGCTCCCAGTTTGTTCTTCAGTTATAGCCTCTTCTGCTACTGAGGTAGGGGTAGCTTCCTCATGCACTGTCCCTTCTGTGTCCTCAGGAGCTGGTTCCCTTGCCTCGATATGGGTAGTGACACACACAGCATTGGCCCTACTATCAAAGTCTTTACCCATGATTACATCCACAGGGAGGTCTGGTACAACACTCGTCTCCCATATGCCCTGACCACTTCCTCAGCTTAGAAAGATGTGGACCAGTGGTACTGAGACTGCAGAACTCTTCACTCGTCTAATCCTAGAAAACTGGCCAGGCAGTATCTGTTCCTTTTGAATCAAATTGTGCTTCACCAAAGAGATGGAAGCCCCAGTGTCCCTCATTCCCTGGGTCACCATCACACTAGCACACACAGGGTACATGTGTGCAGTGGAGTTAGGGGGCACTGCATTCTGCATACAGACTACTAACTGCTAGGAGCTTCCCAAGCTACCCCCCTCCAGCAGCACTCGCACCTTATGTTAAATTGTTTGGACAATCATAAGACAAATGCTCCAGTTTTTGGCAGATGTAGCACTTGTGTTCACCTGCCCCCATGCTTTTGAGACCAGGTGGCATCCCTTTTTGTTTGGGCACTGGCTGACTTTCTTTAGGCTGCCACTTGGGTTCCCCTTAAACTACCTGATGGCCCTTCCCCATTCCCTTTGTGGTGAGAGGATGGCCGGCTGGATATGAACTGATCAATCCTCTCGGTTGCCTCTCTCACAGAGCTCTGAGTTCTGTCCAACATCCATATTCTCATATTCTCAGGTATAGTTTTTTAAAAGTGTTCCAGCAGAAATATATCTTTTATCTCCTCTACAGAATGAGCTTTTGCACCTACTACCCATCGTTCTAACAAGTTACTTAGCTGCACACACACATTTCAGCATAGATGTCCACCTGGGCCTTTCTTACCCCTGTATATTTTTGCCTATAGGCCTCAGGGATTAACTCAGAATGCTTCAGTAAGGCATTTTTTACTTTTTCATTTTATCATAGTTCATGCAATCATTATCATCCATTTAGGCAAAAGCTTCTAATGCTTTGCCTGTAAGCAGTGGAAATAGGTAAGTCGCCCAAGAAGCCCTGCCCAATTCCAATTGCCCACAGATTCTTTCAAAAGATCTTAAAAACAAATCAAGATCATCCCCCTCCAGATATCTAGGAAACATTCTAGAATTAATTTTGTCTTCCTGGGTCGAACCACTCATGCCATTACTCACAGTTTCTGGTGATGCTCTCTGGCGCCAAATCTCCATCCAACTGTCATGCTCAAGCTTCTTCATCTTCATCTCATGCTGGCACTGCTTTTCTTGCTCCTCAGCCTTTTTGCTTCTCCTCTTGTCATTCCTGTCGATCTTCTCACTTTCACTGGATCTGGTACTGGCACTCTTTCTCTCGCTGCTCCACTTTTTGCTTCTCCTCCTCTGCCTACAGCCTCATCTTCTGCAGCTCCATGCCTGTCTGTCTGTTGCTTAAGGATGGCAAGTTGCAGCTGCAACATCTTTAACTGGTCTGTGGGCATCGCTGCCCTAGTCAAAGGCCCTGGCACATCTGCATTGTCCAATACCTTGGTCGTGAGCCCTTGGTTTTCCTGGTCATGTGTTTGGAAGATGGCTATAAGTTCAAGTTTATTTTCAGGAAAACTCCATTGAGCATGCTCGTATACAAGGAGGTCCTGTAAGGACAACAGCAACATAGTACAAGTAAGCAAATACAAGTTCAAGTAATAGAAAGAAATACAATATAAATAAAAGGCCTGTTATATACACTCTGTGAAAAACAAAGAAGCATACAATGGCATTTAAGTTACATGTTTTGCATACAAGTAATATAACATTTACACATGCATGAGGAAGCAAAGGAGCAAACAGTGGTATTTAGGTTACAGGTTTTGTGTACAAGTAGGGTGACATTTGAATATACATAAAAAGAGAGAAAGAAAGTCAAATGTTAGGGAGGGGAACCATGGAATGGCCATAAATGCTTGCTAATGAAAGTAGACCTTGGAGAGGGAATATTTGCTGATATAGCATTGGTAGGTTTCCTGGACAGCTGTTTTGACTGTAGTTTTGAAGTGAATAAATGAAACTAGTTTGGTGAGCTGGAGTTTGTTCCGAGCTGTTGGAATGGCATATTGAATAGTTGCTTTACCATAATGGGTGTGGAACTTAGGTAGGATGTTAGTATTTTTCTGAAGGGAATAACAGCTGCCAGAATGGTGAAACGGACATAATATATGTGGTAAGTTTACTGAGAAGTGCTTTGCAGGCCCATGAACAGGTATGAGCATCCTTCCTGAGGCCAGGGACATCTAGCCTACTAATGAATAAAAGACACAGTGGTGGGTTCTAAATGGTGCATTAGTTATAAAACATAGGGCATGGTGATAAAGAACATCTAACTTGTGCAGCTTAGAAGCAGAACTACAACTGTAGATGATGTCAGTATAATCCAAGAGAGGAAGGAAGGTTACTTGAACTAACCAAATCCTAATCTCTAGGGAATAGAGTTTTGTTCCTAAAGAAAAACCCCAATCTGGCTTGTAACTTTTTTTGTAAGGGTTTCAGTATGTTCAGCAAAGGTTAGCTTACTGTCGAGCCAAATTCCTAGTATTTAAATTTGTCAACAGCCTTTAGGGAGTCCCCTAGTAACGTTGTAACGGGAGCAGGAGTGACTTGTTTGTAAAGTGATCCTGAGGGATTGTTGGGGAAAAAAAGAACATAGCTTTAGTTGTTTTGGCATTTAAAAGTAATTTTGAATTTATTAGATTGCGTTGCAATTGATTAAAGTCTGCCTGTATCTCATTTCTAATGTTGGCTAGGGATGGTTTGGAAGTGTAGAGGACAGTATCATCAGCAAAGAAGTGGAGACTGGAATTGGCAATATTGTTGCTTAAGGTATTTATGTAAATTGAAAAAAGTAGTGGTCCAAGGATGGATCCTTGTGGGACACCTCTTGTGAGCGGTAACGGGGATGATAGCAGCCCATCGACTTTGATATACTGCAATCTGCCTGTAAGGTAACTGGAAAACCAGTTTAATGAACAGTTGCTTAACCTATGCTCTTTGAGCTTCGTAAGCAGTAGGACATGGTTGACAATATCAAATGTCTTACTTAGGTCTAAGAAAATGGCTCTGGTATGTAGTTTGTTATCAAGGGCGGTTAAACAATCATTTTTTACTGTGGCCAGAGCTGAAGCCATGCTATGCTTTTGCCAGAAACCAGATTGCAAAGGGTTAAATGGTTTGAATTTTTGAGGTGGTCTTTTAACTGGTTATTGACAGCTTTTTCCAGTAGCTTTGATAATACAAGCAGAATGGATATGGGCCTGTAGTTGTTCAGGTCACTTGGATCTCCTGACTTGAATAAGGGTAGCAGGAAGGCTGTTTTCCAGGAAGAGGAAACCATTCCTGAGGTTATGGACAAATTAAAAAGGTGTGTAATAGGGCCTGTTAAATAATACCCTAATTTAAAAAAAAGCAGGGTGCCAGTACCAGATCCAGCGAGAGTGAGGGGATCGACAGGAATGACAGGAGGAGAAGCCTGTGTTTGGCCTTCCTCAGAGGCAAGCTGTCTGTTTTGGCACAGCTACTGTAGTTGTAGCAGTGAGCAGCTGTTACATGACCCAGACATGATATCTTCTATTTTTCTAGTATTGCTAAACAAAGAAACAAAACTGGTGGAATAAACAGTTCCCCTACATATATCCTGTTCTGTGACTGGACCGGTAACCTTTATACTGACAGGCTGTTTCAGATCCCACACTCTGTCTCCAGTTTGTGACAGACTAGTCTTTCCCTGATTTAGCCAGTATCACTGTTACCAGCTTTCTCAGTACTTCAGTAGCTGCCACCACTCAGCTCAGACACTCTTTTGTGGAATCTCCAGGTGCGCGTCCCTTCAGAGTCACTGCTCAGACAGTATAGTGCTCCCTGCTCAAGGTCACACATCCCACCCCTCTCTGTCACAGCAGAGAAAACTTAACTTTAGAAGTAGGAAATGGTAACTGTAGTCTTCTCATCAGTGGTGGAAATGCAGTTATTGTCAGTTATAAATTGGTTAGCTGTACCTCATAGGTTTCAGTCATAGAAACATGAAATATATAAAAATATTTTGTTGTATTTCAAGATAATTACACAGATTCTACTGGATATTACAACAAAACTATACAGACAGTAATTCTACAGAAATGAAAAGAAAGTTGTTTTACAATCATTAGATTAGAAAATGCAGTGATTGCTAACTTCGTCTACCTTTATGAATCAAAAGTCGGATATTTTAACTGGTAGACTTACTAAGGTGGGAAGTGCCCTTGCTGCAGTACAAGGGGAGATGGAGGATATCAAAGACCATTCAGAAACCTGCAAAAGCACTGTGGTTCAGTGAGCCAAGGAGGAGCAGCAGCACACCAATAACCATTTAGAAATTCTCGTGAATCAAATCCATAGTCACAATGTTCGATTTGTGGGCTTGTCCGAGGGCTCGGAGGGGGACCATGCACTGTTGTTTCTGCAGGACTGGGTGAAAGATGAATTTTGGGCTCAAGTTATAGATCAGGACTTCCCGATGGTGAAGTCATACCAAATTTCCCTCAGAACAAAACCACAGGCGGAACTTCTGAGAGTCCTGATGGTGGTTTTGGACAGCATTGGGACTCGAGATAAACTACTGAATTTGGCTAAACCCTTTGGGCCCTTGAGTGTGGAATCGACCACCATGTATATCTTTCCAGATATTTCATATGCCACCAGACTCCACTGTAAGAAATTTGAGGGGGTCCATGCCGTTTGAAAGACCTTAATATACCTCAAAGTATTCAGTTTCCCGTTAAGCTGCACATTGTGTATGACAGCAAGGTTTTAATTTTTACCGACCCCTCTAATGCAGGGAAATGGGCCTCAAAGATGGCAGCTGTTGCGAAGGCCACATGTACCGCAGAACAGGAGGCTGAAGTGGAGACTCAGGGCACTGGTCTGTCTCCTTCCTGCCCATGTGGTTTTGTCCTTCCCAAGTGCTTTGGGACACTCTTCCCATGGGATTTTTTACTTTTAATGCTGTTTCTTCTTTCAGCTGGTATTTTCAAATGTTTAAAGTGTGGTATCAAATATCTCCTGCGTCAGAGTGGTGAGTACTCCTACTAACTTAATTGTTTTTTCCTTTTAGAGAAACTGGGGTGAGTCTAGCAAACTTTATATCCTATAGGAGAGTACTCCCTTCTTATTTTTAAAATGTTTATGATTTATTACGCAGGTTTTGTTGCTTTAGTTTTGCCGCTGAGACAATTAGCTTTTTTAGTTAAGTATGTTCCAAGTTTAACTGTACCTGCTTACATTTTTAGGAGTTATTTTAATCTGCAGAGCAGGAGTTAGCTAATTGTGACTGTTATAACATTTTAGAATTTATATTTCCATGTCACTTTATTCATGGCATCCATTGCCCACTTAAGCATCGAACTATCTGGATGCATTTTCCGCTTCTTGTAGCCATGAGCTCTTGGGCTATAGTTCCACAGCATTAGACTACATGTATTATAGTTAACAACAAAAATATCAATGCAGGGAGCCCAAACTTCTTATTTCAAAAAGAGTTCTTTGAACAACTTGGTGTTTATCTCACTTCTTTTATTCTTTTATAGTCCCCTACGTTTCGCTCCTTTGAGCTTGTTCACGGGGAATTTTAACTGTTTTAACAGAAAAAAGAAAATATTCTAGTTAGAACTCTCTCTTTGTAAATATTTTTACAATTTTTTATTTTTATTTATTTATTTAGTTTTTGTTGACTGGGTAAGTGCACTAGACAAATCCTGCCTATTTTCAGGCACGACCCGGGGGAGGGGGATACAGATGAATGCCAACTGATTTTGAACCAGATTATGCTGTTGGTGGTATTTTAGTGAATGAGGGAAATTTGGCCAGGACACCGGGGAAATTCCCCTACTCTTTTCGATAATTGCCATGGGATCTTTAACATCCACCTGAGCTACCACCAATCCAGGCAGATGGGACCTCTGTTTAACGTCTCATCCGAAAGACGGCACCTCAGAAGTGCAGCACCCCTCTCATGCTGCAATACAGTGTCAGTACTGGGATATTAACACAAGTGCCAGATGTGGGAACTGAACCCACAGCCCTCTCGTCTCCCGGCCTCAGAGGCGAGTGTGCTACCTACTGAGCCACTGACTCTGAAATTGTCAATGACTTCATGACATATTCAATTAGGAACTTGTGCACGGTATTTACCATTAAGATTGCTTTTTCAACTGTGCTTTTATGTAACCAGTCTTTAAACAAAGCTCTCTGTAAAAATAAAAATGAACAAAGAGGACTTTTAAGCACAGTGCTCGCACAAGCCTCGTAATTATGCTTTCATTTTGCTACTGCATATGCTTGAAAACCACATAATTGCTCACGTACCTCAAGAGCTCTGAAATTTTGTTCAAATTCATTTTTATAATTAAACGTTTTACTACTGATGCTTCTTTTCTTATGTTCCAATTATATAGAACTGCCCCTGTAATACAAAAGAGGCCCTTTTAAACATTGTAAACTAATTTTCTTTCCTTTTCGTGCTCTTGATGTTGACTTAAACTTAAGTCTTGGCACACATACCTCAGGTGCCTCAATCTTATTTAGCTGTTTGTTGTTCTTCAGTTTTGGCTTTTAAAACAAACCGGCATTTCCCTTGCCTTGTGATTCAGTAATGTTGTCCCTGTGACGTGAATGGGACATTTTAATACTATATCCATATATTTCAATTATTTTAACTTTTGCTTCCAAAGTTGATCAATTTTTACTTTAATTCCTTATGATTTTAGCCACTTTTAACAAAAACTCTGCTAAATACAATGCCTCTTTGCACGAAGCCGTAATGGCGTTTCTCAAAGGCTGAAAAGCTCTTGAGAAGTGTTTTCCTCTTGAGCCTGCTTGAAAAGACCACCAGAGTGACGTATCACTCCCTGTACCTCTAGCGATCAGAGAGTGTTGCTAAGCAACTGTACATTCTTTCCCCTGAATAGGGAGAAAAGACGCTTCTTCCAAGCAGGCTCTTTAGCATAAATTTCTGGTGCTTGTGTGGGCTAATTACATTTAAGCTACTTTCTGAAACATCTAATACAAAACCATGAGATAGCTTCAGTAATACCTTAACCACACATAAATTAATTCTTCATTTTTCATTCACTGTACTCAACTTCATCTCTTATAAACTCTATTCTGGCATTATATTCTTAGTGATTCCCAGTGCAGGCTGAGGTGTGGAATTCCAAGGTTTTAAGACATTTCACATCTTGTTATTATTATTACAAACATACCCTATATGCATTCAACTAAAATTTCAATATTCGTTGCATGACAATATTTTAAAGGAAGAATAGATTGTATATGAAATTTTATTTTAAACCAAATCTATTGATTATTGCAAATATTTCATGTGGAAATAATTTTTATAGTAGCTAATGTTGGACTAATAAACTAGTTTCATTACTTGTAACTGTTTTTCTTACTTGTAACTATTTTCCACCCCTCTACATCGTTCCAATCCAAACTAAAAATCTGTCATCCTCTATGTGCACACTTGCCAGTTACTTTCCAGATTCATTCCAATATCTGTCTTTAGTGTTTTTAAATCAAAAATCCACTTCATTTCCCTTTGTTCTAATAATTTGGTATAATTGCCACCTCTCAATGGTGGCTTCACTACCTCTAAACCCCCAAATCCTAAAGAGGCTCCTGTATGTCCTGCTGAATTAAAATGTTGTGCCACTGGTGACTGTTCATCTTTGTTTCTTATATCACCCTTATGTTCCAAAATTCTCTTTTTAAGGGCTCTCTTGGTTTGTCCCACATATAATCTATCACATGGGCACTGTATTACATATATTACTCCTTCTGTATTACAATCAATATGTTCCTTAATTTTGAACACTGCATTAAAGTGATTTACGCCCAACTAAAAGGACATATCGAAACCTTTTCCCTTCTCAACCCAGCTTAATCTGGTTTCTGTCCTAATCATAGTACTATCACCGTCCCTTGCCAAAGTCACCAGTGACTGGGTTTCAGCTTTCGACTCCAAGAAGATCACCATCGACCACAACTTAGTTGTCAGCAGCCTTACTAACCTAGGTGCCACCTCTTCCACTGCTACGTGGTTTACTAGTTATTTAACGGGGAGGTCCCAGAAAGTTAAAGGAGAAGTCCACCCAAAACTTGCAAAAATATATGTTGTGCAGAGTGTTTTAATTTGTATGTAAAGTTCTAGTGTTTCCTTCCCTCTGACTGGTATTAGGAGTTTTTCCTAAATTAGCCTGCTAGCTTTAGGGTAGTTTTATGACCCCTGGAGATCTACATATCAAATAGCTTAATTGTATTTCTTTGTCCTACAGTGCACCTTGTTTCATGTGATGGTGATGTAGCAGAGCCCATAAATCCAGCAGAAAGCATTACATTACAATCAGTTCACAACAATAGAGATGGCTATATTTTAAAATCTGTAGAATTCAGCTTGATGACCACCTTCATCGTAAATATCTTACTGTCCTGAAAAACTTTGCTGCTGGTAATTTTTGTGCAGCTTGTAAAGCTTCCAAGATATTTAGTTTGTTTGGCATGTGTGTGCTGAATGTTGGGTCTCTCTTACATCACTGTCACATGAGACAAGATGCACTGTGGGAACAAGAAATACAATTAAGCTGTCTGGGATGAAGATCCCCAGGGGGTCATAAAACTAGCATAAAGCTAGCAGGCTAATTTAGGAAAAACTCCTAATACCAGTCAGAGGGAAGGAAACACTAGAACTTCACATACAAATTAAAACACTCTGCACAACATATATTTTTTTAAGTTTTGGGTGGACTTCTCCTTTAAGGCTGATGGTCTATTTTCAGTCTCCCTCCTGATCATTGGGGGAGTCCCACAAGGCTCCATTTTAGGCCCTATCCTGTTCTCTCTTTACATCAATAATCTTGACTTCAACATAACCAAATCCAATTTGCATTTCTTTGCTGATGACACGGTCCTGTACACTTCGAGCTCAACTCTGTCTGAAGTAAAAGATGTACAGTACTACAAGCTGACTTTGCACAGCTTAAACAGAATGTTATTAATGCAGAGCTCCTTTTGAACACCAAAAAAACTAAGGCTATGATCTTTACTCTCAATACGACTTCCACCGACTCTCTAGGCCTGCCTAATGACTTTTTTGTCACCTCCTTAGGTGAATCCCTTGAGATTGTCTCCAAATTCAAATATCTAGGCATATGGGCTAGATAATAAGCTCACCTTTAATGACCATATTGATAACTTAACTAGCAGGTTAAAATCCAGTATATTTTTTTTCTTTAGAAATAGGTACCTATTTCCTTCTGAAATCAGAACCAGGCTTGTTCATGCCATCTTCCTCCCCTTACTTGATTATGGTGACATAATCTACAATTCTACATCAGCCTTAAACCTGAACAAATTGGACGTCCTCTACCATCGTGCCATACAGGTCATTACTAATTCCCCTTATCAAACCCACCATTGTGATCTGTATGTAGCTGTTAGTTGGACGTTGCTTACTACCAGGCAAGTGCTTCACTCTGGCACTTGGACTCTTAATCCTCCTGAACAAATTGCCGAGCTACTTAACATCCCTTTTCTGTATCTCCCATAGTTTGTATTCCCTCAGGAAGTCTGACTTTGTCCTCTTAGATGTACCTAGACTTTGTACCTCCTTTGGCAAACGTGCCATCTCTTATGTACTTCCAACTATCTGGAACCAGCTCCAGTATGTACTGAAACTTCCTAGTATTGTCTCCGTCAGTCTCTTTAAAACCTTGGCTGTGACTAAACTAAACATTTGTCAATGCCGAATGTTTGCTTGCTGGCATTGGCATTGGTAGTGTAGAAGTTACAGAGCTGCATAATAGAAATGGCAGTGAAGTTTTGAACTGAAGCCAACCCCACCACCACCCTGCAGAGAGTGGCAGGCATTGGGGTGTGCCTTTGGGTCGTCAGACATAAGGGCCATGCCATTTCACCACACCCTACCCTGCAGACACTGACAAGTGTCACGGTGTGCCTTGGGGTCTTTGGCCCTTATGCGCACCCCATTCCATCAGGAAATACGGTGAGATGGGTGCGGTACAGGAGAATGGGGTGAACTTTGGGGCTGAAGAGTCCAAGGCATACCTCGATGCCTCTCACTGGCTGCAGGATGTGGAATGGTATGAGTATTACAGGCAAGAATCCCAAGTCACACCCCTGATGCCTGTCATTCTCTACAGGGTGGGGCGTCATGGTTGGAAACCCTAACACCTCAGGCATTCGTTGGTATTTTCACTCCAAATTTTCAACATGTTTTTTTGTGACCCCCACCTCATGAACAGTGGCAATATCAGTTTGTTAGCCGAAAGCTGTTTATGCACAGCGACTATGGCATTTAGCACCACAGGTGCAAAAACACATTCTGAACAGGATGTGAAAAATGACAGCTGTACTGTTCATGGGGAGGTGTAAAAAATGGCAATGTTGCAAATCTGCAGTAAAAATATTAAAAAAACTGGTGAAGTCACGAGCGTGCATAGAAACTGTGCAACGCACACCCATAATGTAATTAGTTTGGGAATTTTACAGCAGATTGTCCACACAGGCATTTTGGGACCTCCGATCATGAACAGTGTCACTGTGATTTTCTTTATCTGTCCCAAACAATGATTTCCCACAGCGACCACAGCATCTCTGCACTGAAAGTGTGAAAACACATTTCGGCCATGTTGTGAAAAAAGACAGCTGTACTGTTCATAAGGAAGTGTGGAAAATGCCACTGGTGAAAATCTGGACTGAAAATATTACAAAGTCATGAACTTACGAGGGTGCGTGGAAACTGCACAATGCTCACTCGTAACACAGTCATTTTATGGACTTTTGTCACCAAATTTTCAACATAGCCATTTTAAGACCTCTGCTCATGAACAGTGTAACTGTGATTTTCTTAATCTGTCCCAAACATTGCTTTCGCACACCGACTGCACCATTGTGCGCAACATGTGCGGAAACACATTTGGGGCAACATGTGAAAAATGGCAGCCGTACTTGTTCATAAGGAAGTGTAATAAAATGGCAATGTGGAAAATCTGGAGTGAAAATATAGAAAATTCTCAAACTTACGAGCGTGCATAGGAACTGCGCAACGCACGCTCGTAAAACAGTCATTTTTAGGAATTTTTTCACCAAATTTTCAACATAGACATTTTAAGACCTCTGCTCATTAACAGTGTCACTGTGATTTTCTTAATGTGTCCCATACATTGATTTTGCACACCGACTGCGCCATTGTACTACATGGGCAGAAACACGTTTGGGCAGGATGTGAAAATGACAGCTGTACTGCTCATAAGGAGGTGTGGTAAAATGGCAATGTTGAAAATCTGGAGTGAAAATATTGAAAATTCGCGAACTTACGAGGGTGCGTAGGAATTGTGCAACGCACACTCGTAAAACAGTCATTGTTAGGAATTTTTCCACCAAATTTTCAACATAGGCTTTTTGAGAGCCCACCTTATGAACAGTGGCAGTGTTGTTTGATTACTGAATCCCGAAAGGTGATTTTGGCGCTGTGACTGCAAAAATCACCCTTCGGGCCCGATTAACGCCATGACAGTGGAGAGTATTCATGAGAAGGGGTCCCAAAATCCTATGTTCAAAAATTTGGTAAAATTCCAAAAATGGCTGAGATATGCAGCAAAGTTGAAAACCCTATCTATCCCATTATACAGCTTACCGATTTCTCAGTTCACGGTCGGCTTTGAAGAGTGCA
Organism: Neoceratodus forsteri; assembly: GCA_016271365.2. Lineage (NCBI taxonomy): Eukaryota > Metazoa > Chordata > Ceratodontiformes > Ceratodontidae > Neoceratodus > Neoceratodus forsteri. The sequence continues at coordinate 872,210,419 of CM028130.1, forward strand.
GACGTGTTCCCAGTCCATCAAGATCATCACGCCGGAGTCCGGAGGTAAGTATGGGGTGAAGGGTGTGGAGGAGGCGGGTGTGCAGTGGTGGGCACGGGTGGGGGCAGAGACAACGAGAGACCATTTTTAAGTTTCAGGTTTTTTTTTTTTTTAAATGATGACATGACGTTGCCACGCTGGGGTGGGCTCCCAGTGTGGCACAAGGACGGGTTGGTGGGGGTGGTGGAGCCGACGGGGGATTGGGCACCGAAGTCGGTACAGATCTGTTGCCACGCTGGGTGGGCTCCCAGCGTGGTACACTGTACTTGGGATAGGAGCCACGGGGATTGGGCACCCCCGCCGGCTATGTTGATGTGCAGCCACGCCTGGGTGGGCACCCAGGTGGCATATGTAACTCTGCTTTGGGGGTGGCACAGCCGACGGGATTGGGCACCCCTGCTGGCTACACACAGTGTGTGCGTGGGGGGCAAGCACACAGCATGCAAGCAGGTGTGTGTAGGGGAGGGCGATGAGCAGGCAATATCTTATCACTGCTCACTGAAGCAGATCTCCCCCTTTCAACTGTACGCCACTGCATTTTGGAGCTGTCATAGACAGCTCCTGCAGGCATTGGAGAACTGCAGCCGCACCTGCAAACACACTGACTGAATTGGAAGAGAGCTGCCACACCTCCGAAAACTCGGATGATGGCACTATGTTTCTTGCACATGCACGCAAGCAAACATAAAAATACTTGTAGCTGTTCCTAGCCCCTATGTGACTCCCACTCTCAATTCAGTAACTCACTTCCCACCTGACTCCTTCTATTCCTTATTTTACTTACCTCTCCCCTCCTCCCCCACTCTTTCTTACCGCCTTCCTTACTTTCGATGGCTAACCATACCTATCCTCCTTTTCCTTCCCCTCCTCTACAACATCCTCCCTCCTCTCTCTCTCACATCCCCCCAGCACCTATCTTTTACCCCCGCCACCTTCTGCTTCCTATTGCTCTTGTTCTACTATTCTGACTGTACATTTTAACCGTGAATGATGTATACAAGATATGTTTATAAATTTTTAACTTTTATGTTTTTGAGCACTATGTATCTCATGTAACTTGTACTTTTGTACCAAGATCTTATGTATGTAATTTCCCTTGTCTGTATGCATTCCCCAGGACCTCCTTGTGAATGAGCTTGCTCAATGGAGTTTTCCTGCAATAAACATTTTTTTTTCAATTGTTTAACCAGGTGAGACACACTGAGCTGAAAGCTTGTTTACAGGTGCAACCTGGGAGCACAGGGAAGTTAAGTGACTTGCTCAGGGTCACACAGTATGTAAGTGAAGGCTGTGGAATTCAAACCCAGGTCACCAGATTTGCAGCGCAGAGCCTTAAACCACTGCATTATACTGCCTCCCTAAACAGAACTTAAAACATGATACTTGAACTTGAAAGGAATGCTTGTATTTTTGCAATTTTCGTAGAAAATGTATAAAATCTAAATTAAAACAAAAGAAAAGAAACTTATTTTCATACAGAAGGTTTCACATAGAAAAAAAACAATTTCTCTGTCTCACTCTACAAAGTAGATTACCTTACCACTAGACTGTTTGAATCAGGGTAGACTTGAACTTTTAGCTGGCAGTTTGTTTCTAATACCAAGCCTGACTGACTCTGTGAAGTCCTGTTGCATCTAAAATTCTCTAGTTGTGTCCCCTCCATGACACGTCATCCAGTATGTGACTCTAGCATCACAGATTCAAAATCTTGGGGCTACTGTTAGAAGAACCAGCTCGTACCAGTCTGCTGGATAATTACATGTTACATCAATAACTGATTGAGCGTGTACTGTATACAGTAGTACGTGCTCTGAGGGAGCTCAGTCAGTAGCTGGCCGTGGAGGTGAGAGGTGGGTTGTGCCAGTTGCCAACTGGAAACGGGTGTGGGGGTGGACTGGCACTGCCAGGTGGGGGGCCACTGGACTACCAGGGATCGTGGGTACCTGTTGCCAGGCAGCTGGAATGGGGGCTGTGGGGAGGGGGGTGCCTGTATAGCCCTGCGAGGCTGTGCTATTGTTTGAGGGAGCGGGGCTTTGTGGGGGAGCATGCATTTGGGGCTATGGAGGAGGGGACCTGCGCCCTGCCAGAGGGCATTGCTGTGGCTTGCGGCACCCTGTTGTGGAGTGCCCTCCCTGTGGCGCACTGCCTAGGGTGCCACAAGTTGTAGAACGTAGCCACCGGGGACCCTGCCTGTACTGGAATCGGGCACAGGGTCCCAAGTCTATCGGCATGTGGTGCAACTCATAAGTGCAGACGACTGGCGCCATATGTCTTGGAATCAGGCCCAAGGAGTCTACGCAAGTCCCATGGATTATACTTTTCCTCCAAGGAGCTCTACTGGCCAGATTTCTTAGTCGACTAGGGGGAGAGTACCACAGTTGTGAAAAAGTATACAAAGCAATGAAGAAAAACAAATAGTGAGTACAAATGATGGAAGTACTTTTATTCATTTTTCAGTAATAGGCATTCTAATTGTGGGGGGTTTTTTGTTTGTTTTTTTGTGGGGAGACAGCATCTGTTGTGATTTCATACATTCTAAATGTGGTATTGTGATTTTTAAAGTAATGGTAATTTGTGTCCTTCCATCTCTGCGAGTGTCACTTTGTTCCCTCCCTTGTTTTCTCTCTGCTCTGTTCATTGGAAGGGATGGACAGTAATCCCAGCAAGGGCATCAAGCCCTGAAAATACTGGCATGTGAGGGTGTAACTGTAATTTGAAATCTAAGTGCATTAGCTTTAAAGTTGCAGTGTTTATTACAGTGAAAATTTTGATATGTACTTTTATTTGTTCATATTAGAGTTCCCCTTACCTAATATCCTGTACAGTGCCCTTCTCCCAGTTTGAGTCTGCTTTTCAATTTTTACAGCTGAAATACTAAAAAGAGTGCCTTTTAATGTGGCTTAAACCAGGTTTTCATCAGTATTCTCAGTGTTTTAGTACACCTATTGCCTAATAAGGTCAGGGTTCAGGGAGGGATGTCTGTTGCATGTCAGTTCATTTTAGTCACAAGATAAGTGATGTTAAACCATGTGTGTTCAAAAACAACAGATAATACTGATGAAAATCTGGCCTGAGTCATATTAAAAAGAGAGCACTTTTAATTATTGTAAATGTAAATGTAAAAAAGTGCTAAAGCTAACTCAAAATGAGGAAATAAGGGTACCATACAAGGCAAGAGATAAGAGGTAATTAAAAATAGAATTAAAAAGTATAGGGCAGAACTGTTACTGTTAACATGCACTACCGCTTTAAAAAGTAACTTTTTTCAAAGAACAGAACCATGGTAAAGTTGGGCTATTCAAAGAGACTAAGACCTGGTACAGCAGCAGAGTGTATGGTGGACTCGTGAATACTTAATTAACAATGTTACAAACTCATGTGTATTATATGCAGATCAATCTCCATAGTGTCTGACTACTTTTGTCTTTAACAGATAACCATGCAGCCAGCCACTGAAAATGTCCTAAGCATTAATGACCAGAAAAAGTACTTTAAGTAGCCTGAGGCAAAAAGGATAGTCAGGAACCAACCAACCAATCATTCATTTGCATTACAGACACTGTGACTTGAGGTTGATACTGCTGTTAAATTTCATAGATATTTTAAATTAGAAAAAATTAAACAAAATCACATCTGAGCCCTTTGCCCTTGTTCAGTGAACAATTTCTATTGTGTGTGAATATAACATGATGGATGGCCAAAATTGTAGAGAACTTCAACATTCTCTAGTAGCGCAGTCATACAAATTGCCGCAGTCTATTACAAAAAGTCCCTGTGCTATGTTTCCCATTGACCTATTGGTCTATAACTGGAAAGAATAACAAAAGATAAAACAATTCCCCACATATATATATATATATATATATATATATATATATAATTATTATGTCTGCAACAAGATCACCTTTTATTACCCCAGTAGTTTCTTCTTTCTTGAATTCAGCAGCCCAGGGCTTTGATACAACCTTGGTTACTGAATGCCCAGCTGTAGGCACGATTTTGGTGGAGATGTTCAGCAACTAAAGGTTTACAGTTGCGATTCTGATAGTCAGCAATGCATGTCTCATACCCTTATATTTGAAAAGGACTGGTAGGGTTCTTTAACGGAGTTCAGTTATATTTCAGCATACATACCACTTCATATAAGCACTGCCAGTTGATATCGCCAACACATCCAATCTCAGCTCTTTCAAGCACAAACTATGACAGCATTTGATGACTAGTGCCCACTGTGACCGCTTCACCTAATTTTCCCCGGCCAGCTTCTCTTGATTCTCTGCTGTACTTATGCACTCTCTCCACACCCATCTCCCTCCCTGTTATCTCCTATTGCTTTCCCCACCAGCCTCCTTGGCCTTCCCCGCCCCCCTCTCTAACATCTCTCTCCTCTCTCCCTTGATTGTCCTAACCCCCTTCCCCTCTCCCCACCTTACCATTTCATTGCCTCCCTTCACACCCAATCCCACTCCACTCCTTCCACTCCCACTGCCACCTTCCCCAGTACCCCTATCCCACCCCTTCCTTTCTCCAGTCCGCTACCCCCTTCAATTCTGCTATAATGTCTTTTAGTAAGGCATTTAGATCAAATTTAGGTACATGAGTTTTTTGTTAGTATTATGACTGTCTTATCCTGACAATGCCTCTGTCAACTCAGTAAGCGCAGGGGCTCCGAGCCGCCAGCGGGCGGGCGGCGACCGCAGGGCCGAAAGGAGAACCAGGAGGCCGGGAGAGACAGCCAGCAAGCCGACCCTGCCCTCGGCACCCAGTAAGCGCAGGGGCTTCGAGTCACCAGCGGGCGGGCGGCGACCGCAGGGCCGAAAGGAGAACCAGGAGGCCGGGAGAGACAGCCAGCAAGCCGACCCTGCCCTCGAGCACCCAGTAAGCGCAGGGGCTCCGAGCCGCCAGCGGGCGGGCGGCGACCGCAGGGCCGAAAGGAGAACCAGGAGGCCGGGAGAGACAGCCAGCAAGCCGACCCTGCCCTCGAGCACCCAGTAAGCGCAGGGGCTCCGAGCCGCCAGCGAGCGGGCGGCGCGACCGCAGGGCCGAAAGGAGAACCAGGAGGCCGGGAGAGACAGCCAGCAAGCCGACCCTGCCCTCGAGCACCCAGTAAGCGCAGGGGCTCCGAGCCGCCAGCGGGCGGGCGGCGACCGCAGGGCCGAAAGGAGAACCAGGAGGCCGGGAGAGACAGCCAGCAAGCCGACCCTGCCCTCGAGCACCCAGTAAGCGCAGGGGCTCCGAGCCGCCAGCGGGCGGGCCGCGACCGCAGGGCCGGAAGGAGAACCAGGAGGCCGGGAGAGACAGCCAGCAAGGTACGGGAAAGCCGCGACCAATCGGAGGGCGAGCGCTACCTCAGCCTTGCTTCCGATTGGTCCTCCTTCTTCATTGACTTTGCTCAAGCTTGCACTTCCAAATACTGCCTGGGAATAGTGGTTTTTACCTTAATTTTTCTCAAAAAGAGCTGTTTTTACCAAATTGTTTAAAAATTCTAGGTTTTATGTTGCTTTCCTTGTAAATGTCTAAGTGATACAGTCCTTTGGTGGGTTTTCTGGTGGGCCAGACGCTAAGGCGCCTCCCCCCAGTCTTTTGTTGTGCAAAATTGTTTAGCACCTCATTGCAGAATCGCTTGATTACTGCAATTGTGCTTTCCTGACTGTCCTCTCCTCTGTCTCCTTCACTTTAGCCGACCCTGCCCTCGAGCACCCAGTAAGCGCAGGGGCTCCGAGCAGCGGGCGGGCGGGCGACCGCAGGGCCGAAAGGAGAACCAGGAGGCCGGGAGAGACTGCCAGCAAGGAAAGCGGGAAAGCCGCAAATTTTGCCCGCCTCCTCCCCCTCTGGCTGTTTCTTTTATACACACCTCCCGCCTAATTTCCTCTCTCCTCCCATAGCCAAATTCTAGCCAATAATCTGGAATCAGTCCCCACTGCCTTCACTATTATTAACCCATAGTTACCGTAATCATGCTGATGCTTCTCCTACTGCTTCTTTATCTCTCACCTATAATATATCTTGAGGATGATACCCTTCCAGTTCATGCCCTCTTGAAAATGTGGCTTGCCAGGGTGGCCTCCTGTCTCACCCCAGTGGATGCCAATCAATTCCTCAACTATGCATTACCGTTGTTTCATTATAATCCATGGGTAGCCCTCAAAAAGGGTCACAACCATTCATGTATCCCTTACGCCCTTTGCTCTCATATCTTGGTTCTATACTGCCCCTTGTACCTGTCCATCAAGTTGGTACTCAGAAAATTTATTAAGCCTCAACACATCCTGGACCGCCTCTAAAGATTGGACCCCGAGCAGGAAGAGAAAACCTCTTTTGGTCCTCATGCTATCACTTGAAGCCCTCATTAAACTATTACTCTTCTTGTTGATCTGGCGCTGGCAATATTGAAATCAATCCAGGACCCCAGAAGGCTTTACCTCCCCATCAGATCTAGCCTCCATTAAAGGTTTAAGCTTCACATCAACGCATGCAGCCTCCTTAAAAAGATCTCATTAATCCAGGCCTGGGTCGCCCACACCCTGCCAGACCTTCTGGTAATTTCTGAGACATGGCTTAAACCTGCTACACATGACAGGGAAATAAATCTACCCAACTACCAGCTATTCAGATCGGACCGCCTGACAAGGGGCGGTGGAGTGGCTATCTATGTTAAATCAAACATTTCTGCATCTTGCCTCAGTGTATCATCAGTGCCCAAAGAATTCGAATGTTTATCCCTTAAAATAGCTCTCCCCAATATGACAGCTTTTCAATTGGTTGGCTGCTACAGGCCCCCCTCTGCCGGCCTTCAGCTCCTAAATCACTTGGGAAATATAATGAATCTGGGCCCCGAGGACACCATCATTTTAGGTGATCTGAACCTTAACTGGCTCTCCAACGCATCTGCACCTCTAGTATCTTTTTGTGACACATATGGATTCACTCAATTAATAAATGAACCGACAAGAATTAACTCAAAAAACAAAACTAACAGCACCCTACTTGACATTATGTTGGTAAACAAACCGCACCTGTTTTCCCATGCTGGAGTGCTTTTCAGTGATATAAGCGACCACTGTCTTATTGCAGGGATAAAATCATCAGTCAAGCCATCCAACCCTGCGAAATTCCTTATAAGAAGGTCTAAAAAAAACCTTAACATCGAAGGATATCTCCGTGACCTATATCATTCCTTACGCTGGCAAGAATTCTATCACACAGCTTCTGGAATCAGCACTCAAGGTGCTAAATGACATCATCATAGGCGCCTCAATACTCATGCACCTTTCACTAGGCGTTAGAATAAAAAGCAAATCCTGCCGCTGGTTTTCTGCCGATCTTAAATCTGCACTGCTTGCTAGAGATAAACTCTGGAAAAGGGCTAGAAGACCAAGGATCCGTCTGACTGGCTTCAGTTCAGAAAAGCCAGAAACAGCTGCACCAAAATAGTAAGAGAAGCCAAAGCTGCCTTCTATACAGCCGAGCTTGATGCCTCCTACCTTAACCCAGCCAGATTCTGGGGCACCATCAAGGGGATCCTAGGGCAGGACTCCAGTACTTCCTTGCCATCCCAAGTACACCTTAACAATGCTGTTATCACTGATAAGCGTGAAATCTTAGATGCATTCAATAATCATTTCACTACAGCTGGCCTAGCTTTTGACTCCTCCCCAGCAAATCTATTACGGTCACAACTTAAATTCCAGTCTATTGATGGTCAGAAGGATGCCTCTTCATTCTCCTTCAAGACCATTTTATTAAAACAAGTGGAAGACCTATTGCGACATCTAGACACCAAGAAAAGTGCAGGTGCAGACTCTCTGGACCCCTGTTTCTTAAAAATTGCTCTACATGCCATTGCAGTTCCCCTAACTCATCTTTTTAATCTGTCCTTATCCACTGGTTCTGTTCCTACATTGTGGAAAACAGCACAAGTGTTTCCCCTCCTCAAATCAGGGGACCCCATGGATCTCAACAATTATAGACCTATATCCATCCTACCTGTGCTGTCTAAAATGTTAGAAAAGCTGGTGAGTATCCAACTAAGAGACTACCTCGATGCTAATAACCTACTTAACCCTGCTCAATCTGGGTTTAGGACCGGACACAGTACCATTTCTGCATTAGCAAAAGTAACAAATGATTGGCAAACTGAGTTAGACAAAAAAAACAGCATCTGTGCTGTATTTCTATACCTAAGTAAAGCCTTTGATACAGTGGATCATGAGCTGCTAATTTCCTCACTGCACTCCTTAGGCCTGGATTCAACCTCCCTTGGGTGGTTCAGATTTTACCTCACTGATAGAATACAGCAGGATGAAGGTGCCCTATCCTCCTCAAAACCACTTCTAAGGGGAGTACCGCAAGGATCCATCCTGGGCCCTATCCTCTTTGCTGTCTATATCAATAATATTGATTCCAACCTCACTGTTGCCAATGTCCACCTTTTGCTGATGACACTGTCTTGTATGTCAGTAACCCTCACCATCAAAGGCCTGTGAGTTATTACAATCAGAATTCTCCCTGCTGCAACATCAACTACTTGAAAAGAAACTACTATTAAATGCCAAGAAGACAAAGGCTATGTTCTTTTCCACCAATATATATTCTACCACTCTCTCATCAAACATTCTTCCCAACTATCCACCATCCTTGGAGAAAATCTGGATTATGGATAAATTCAAATATCTAGGGGTATGGATTGATAATAGACTTGATTACACTCAACATGTTGAGGAACTCCTTAAAAACTCAGACAGAGGCTCGGCTATTCTTCAGAATCAAACATTATCTAACCATAGAGTCCAAAACAAAGACTAATACAGGCATCATTTCTATCTCTCATCGATTATGCAGATTTCTTTATGGCCACTGTACTATGTCCTATTTAAGTAAATTGGATACCTTGTATCACAGAGCTCTAAGATTCATCACAGATCTTCCCTTCAACACTCATCACTGCTCTCTCTATAATGCTGTTGGCTGGACATCCTTACACCTTAGAAGGAATAAAAATGCTGCACTATGGATTTACAAAGCTCTGTCAAATAAACTTCCATCTTATATTTCTGATTGCTTTACCCTGGCTACACCTAGATCATATGCCCTAAGAAGCAATAACCTTATCACCTTGAAGATACCTAAAGCCTGTACCCGGCATGGGAGATCTGCAATCAGCTACTTCTTAGCATCTACCTGGAATTCTCTGCAGAAGACCCTAAAGTTGAACCCCTTCATCCCTATAGCATCCTTTAAAAAGCTCTTTATAAGTCTCTTTCCTGAGAGATGCAACTGCTTTCACTAAGCCTAATCCTCTTACCCTTTACCCCCTTTTTTCTTTTCTATCACAGTTTATATACTTTTCTAAACTTAGCTACAATATACCCTAAAATCCATTGCCATTCCCTTCTTTTTATCCCCATTTCTACTTGCTTAAGTATCTACCCAATTACAACACAACCTGACCAATTCCACAATCCCAATACCTTACAGTCATCTGGTCAAACCTGTCTGAATTATTTTGTTTTGTGGTCCAAAATCATTTACCTTGCTTGTATATACATTTTTTTATTATTGTAGCTGTTTATTTATATTTAAGTCTTTGTCTCTTTCTCTGTATTTGTTTATGTATGGAACAGTACCTTATTTTGATCTTGACCTATCAGGTCCATCTTGTAAATGAGCTTCGATCAATGATGTCCGCCTGAATAAATAAAGATTGTGATTGATTGATTGATTGATTGATTGAACTCTTGTATCTGTGCATAACTGTAACTATTAACTGTTAATTACTGTTGCTTGTCTTGTTCCAACTTGTCCAATGTCATTGACATGGAACCTTTGTAAAACAGCACTGTATGCTCAAAGGTGTTATCCAAAATCTTAAATAAAATAAATAAAGATAAAAAATATACAGTGGTGAGAAAAAAATCATTTGAGCTAAGGAATCCCTTACACACTTGCTTAAGCCTTCAGCAAATATGTTTTAAAGGGGACAGGAAATGTTTCTGATGTGTTTCTTTGTTTGAATACTGCTTAATACTTATTAAACAGACATTGTTGCAATTAAATATGACTCCTGTCATTATTTATGCGATGTGTCTTCACTACCCCATAATCTGGTTGACAGTCTGATCATGAAAATTATTTTCAGTGCTCGAGATCTGCTTAGCAAATTTTTGAATGTTATATAACGTCCCTGTTTGAGCCAGCTATATGGTGTTTGTGAGGGCTCAAAGTAAATACAAGGTATAACTAAATATGTGTATAGTTGACAGTAGTTTTTATTGTGATATTGATAATGGTTGCATGTCTATGCCGGCAAATGAAAAACACCCCCAATTTGGACCGTTACTGTGCATGGGCCCACTAACCAGAATAGTTGCTGGCAGGGCTCGGAACCTAATCAGACCATTTTTTAAACCATAGAAACGTTACTGTGTGACATGGCATGATTGTTTTTATTCTTTATGCTGTTCAACATTAGCGGTATCGCATAATCACCTGTGGCATAGATTTCTTTGCTGGTATACTGGAGTGGGATTTCAGTCATGGTTCATGAGAATCTGTCTTCATTTTAACTTTTTTTTCCTATCAGATGGTGAGATGTCCATACAGTGATAGGTCATCTACTGTAATTAATTAAACTGGCCATGTATAAATAAACTGTTTGATTTACAGGCTGTATAATGTGATATTTGGCTACAACACCTGGTTGTACTCGTTTCTAAAAACTATCAAGTGCTGTAACTGAACTACTGAAAATTAAACATTAAAGGCTGCAAAACTAGTCTCTGTTCTAGGTGATGAGTTTGCCCGAATTAGCCACAAATGAACGAATGCTTGCTAGGAAGGAGCCCCCTAAAACAGTTTCCTGTAGTTTTGTGCTGGTTTCTTGATTTCTTTATAGAACTGTGACATTTAATTAGCTTAGGTAGATTTCATATATTGTCAACCCTTGTGTTGGTGAAGTGGTTCTCAGTGCATTACCCCAGTTCTTGTTTCTGTTTTTTTTTTGTTTGTTTTTTAAGGAGGGGGGTGCTTTTCTCGCCACAGTCTGACTTACTGACTGGCACCATGCCTGGTCATGACTGTGCACATTCCCTCCCCATTCCAGTTTGAAGTCTTCTCACAAGCCTACTATAGCACTAAAAAATAAAAACAAAAAAAAGGAAAATGAAATTTCAGAATCATTTCTGGAGCATTAGGCAACTTTCCCCTAGTTTTTATATATGTATTGGCCTGCGTTTTACATAAAAATGTTCAGTTTGTCACTTACTAAATGTTTGGTACCACCTATCTCATTATTTTAGCCTCTCGTAGTTGTACATCTGTACCACAAATGCACTTCAGTTACAATGGCTGTAGATTGGATTTGCAAATGCTCTTTAATCAGGGATGGGTGGGCAGATCAGAGTTATGGTCAGTGGCTGGTCTCGATCCGGGTCCTGCAAGCAGGATTTAAGTATTTACCATGGCTTCAGTCTGTCTCACCCTGGTAGCCTCATATAGTAGCATATTACTTACCAGAGTTTAGGTAGAAATGCCATAGATCGTAGTTATAGCCACTGATAGCACTTAGTCTGGTGAGACTTATGGTCACTGGTGAGTCTTAGTCGGGGTCAGGCAGACGGAATGTAAGAATGACCACAACTTCAGACTGTCTCCCCTTATAGCCTCACATAGTCTCATATTTGTTCTTCTAGTTTTCTCTGTAATAGCCAAATAAATGCTGTATGGTGGTGATCTACTGCTGGACTACTCTCGACTTTTTTTTTGGTGGGGCTGATTGGTATTAAATACATGTGTTGTATATCACAAATAAATAAAAAAAAAAAAAGTTGTAGGTATAATAAAATCCAACTTGCCTGCACAGGTTGAGTCCAGTCTGTGATCATAATTGTGATCTACAGATAGGTGGAACCCAGTGATGACGATTTTTTTTTTTTTTGTCCAACTTACAGTTCACTTTTTGTTTGGTTTGCTTGATCCAATGCTAGTCCTTTCTTATCCTATTCGTATATTAGAGAAAAGGAGGATCATGTTCACAGAGAATGCTCATGGTCTGGTTACATTATTGTAACATTCAGTGTGTGTGTGTGCCTATAGCAAAAACAGTGCAGCATCTTTTTTTTTTTTTTTTATTAATGATTTTACAGCTCCATTGAAACGCCTATTTTACAGTACAGGCATGTAATCATAATCATCTCTCCCCAAGACAAAGCGAAAGTATAAAACAAGAGCTGTGCATCATTAGATCAGCACCATACTAAGGGCTGTGTCATACAGCTCCATTGCCACATCAGTGCTACAGGTCATGTATTTAATCATAATCATTTGTCACAAAAAAAAAAACTAAAGAATACAACAAGAGTAGTCCAGCATTAGAACACCACCATACCAAGGGCTGTAATGTATTCAACAAATTGAGATAAAAAATCATGTTTTTGGCTATTACAGTCATTTACAATGGACTAATATGGTATACACAGAGTACTCTGTTATAAGCAGCTTGCACTGTAGTTAAATATTCACACTATTTTATTTGTATTTAATTTAATAGGAAAGTAATACCTATTAATGTTCAATTTGCAACCATGCCTTCAGATAAGGGTGTATACAGTAGAGAAGACACTACAAAATTGTCTTTTACATGACACTATAATGTAACATCACGCAATAAAACGGATACCATGTTTTATCTCCTTAGTGAGCGAGAGCATCCCCTTCCCAGTGAAATGATCTCTGTCAATAGAGAATGCTGCTCTCAATGAAGTGTCAAGAGAAAAATGAAATTTTAGCAGTAATTTGAACAGTTACAATGTATTTCATTTTGCTTTTTTTATGAAAAATTATTTTTGTATTCAACTAGCAACGCTTTCACTTCTCCTGCTTCACAGTAATTATTCACAGCCCCTCTTGACTATGCTGTACCCACCACTTATTCAAAACATAAACACATGTTGCTGTGACTCCACCCTTAACCCACAATGTGGCTTTCCTGTTCTGTTCCCTCTCCCATTCCCCATGGCCGACTGACTGCTCGGACTTACAGTAAACATCCATGGTGGTAGTTGTTGGGATGCACTCTACCTTTCCAGACAAACAGTTGCCAGTTGATGAGGTGAGAGGAGGTCTGCACCTGTCTCAGTATGCTCATTTGTGACACTGGGGATACGTGTATATGTTTATACTTGTATCTTGGTTAAAAAAAAAAAAAACAGTGCTAAGTCCATTTCCTGCTTCCTGGTAATGTTACTGTAACAATTAACCCAGGATTGCACAGCTGAGATGCAGTACCTCATTTTCAGTGGGATTCTGTTTCTACCCATTTCTGCAGCTGGGTATACTGGAGCAGGGAAGTTAAGAAACATGTTTGAGGTAGCACCACAAGAATTTGGCTGTGCTGGACTTTGAACCTATGAGCTCCTGAATCTCAAGCTGCTCTAACCACTAGACCCCACTAACACGGCAAGTCATCAAATTGATAATGTAACACGTTGACTACCGCTAAATATTAACAAGTAAAACAGTAATTACCGACCAGCATTTTGAAAAATAAATGCCCATTGTAACTATTTATGAGATTGTACTAACCCAATTAAACCCTGAGCTGCATCGCAAAGCAGCCATCATCAAACCTAGTCTTACTGACTGTGTTAGATGCACAAAATAGGTGATTTAATACCTTTTATTGGACCAACAAAAAAAATGCTGTGTTAGAAAATGGAGTGCAATAATAGTTCACAGACTTTATTCATGGTCAGGTTTATAAATTCGTTATGGGGTGGGGTATCATCCATGTTTCCCTTTGTACTCGATGCAGTAAAACGCACATGATAAAACTGATAGCTGGAAGAGCTAAGTGCCTTTCCAGAAAGCTTTTCCCTTTCCCTCCCCAGAAGTAAAGTAAGTATACCTCTCCGAAAACAGCTTGTGGCTCGGACTTCTGCTCCGGGGACAGTAGTACTCTACATCTTGCTGCTCTGCCCTCCGTACGCTGCAGCTAAACTTTGGGATCTTTTCCACAACCCCATCAGCCAGTATAATCGTATGGGGTGGGCAGTCGAACCCTGAGTGCACTCGCAAGACTACTGTGCTGCTTATTTATTTATTTTAATTAGTGTATTCCCCAGTTGTGCCTTTGCAGTGTTAGGGGCAGGGGAAGGCAGAGCAGAGAGCACCAGTGTAGGTTTGCAGACTGCTCAGAAGGCTCGGCAGTAGGATCTGTCTCTGTGGTGTTGGGGGGGGGGGTTCTCTGTGGTGTTGGGGAGGTTGTCTGGCAGGAGCCTTTGATCATTGTGGGGTTAACAGCTGGTGCATGAAGGGATAATTAATTAATTTTATTTAAACTGCTTATGTTTCCTTCATGATGCCTAATCTTTCTCCCTGACAGTGAATTGCCCCTGTGATTCAGAGCTTGCTGAATGGTTCACTGTTTCCCCATATCTGCATGACTCAGTGAGTGCAAATGGTAATTTACCATTGACAGTAGGATTCGAATGGTAAATAACAAATCGAACAGCAATTAGTTAGCAAGTGATGGGGGACATGATTTTCAGATAAAAAACTCATATTTGCCATGGAGCTATAATAATTTTAAAACAAACATGGAACAACGCATATCACAGAGACCCAAATACAGGTGTTGTACTGTCCTTAGGGTGCAGTACTGTAGTTGTGTACAACATTATTTTAAAACATTTTTAGAAAAGGGACGGTCCGGTGGTGCTGAGGGTTGAGGCACTGGATGCCACGTCAGCGACCCAGGTTTGGGAGTGAGCTCGGGCCACCAGGGGTCAACCGGGGTGGGGGGGAGTGAGGAGTCAGATCGAGCAGCCACAAGGGAGCTCTCCTTTCCCGGGTGGGACATGGGTTTCCCCTGGCTCTTGGCTGTCACCCGGTGGAGGCTAGGTGGCAGTGCCAAGTCAAGGGCAGAACCCTGCATTAGGCCAGGAGGGTGGAAGTGGCCATTACCAGAGCCGTGGAACACATGCGCACCCATGATCTGGGGTCCCGGGTAACAGGGGAGAAAAGCAGTAATACCATGGCTCCCCCTTTGCCAAGTAAGGTGTAGGGGTAACGGGTGCAAAAAGCTTCCTGGAAAAAAATTATTTATTTTTTTTTTTAAACAAGATAGCCAAAATCAGAAACAGTATTTTCTCTGAGAATCCAACAGTAAATGAACCTTTCAAATGGTTATTTACCGTTCTACCTGTTTTCGTTTACCTGCCTGTCCTGCAACTATCACAAAAATCATTATAATTCAAAAATGGTGATATATTTTTTCACCAAACCACCCAAACGCACACCCTTGGCACACACCCCATCATCCATGAAAATTACAGAGGAATTTTTCATTCCATGTGAGCTGTAGATGACAGCAAAAAATCCCATGCTAACCTATGGGGAAAAAAATGTAATTTTTATTGGTTTTCACCACTTTATGGGCCAGATATTCAAAGCTTTGCGCCGGGCACAAAAACATTTGCACGGGTTTAGCGCAGGATTAGCGTGGGTCTGCAATATTCAAAAGACCAAATAACGCAGGCGAACCGCATTGGCGCCGGGCAAACCATAAGTATATGCAAGGGGCAAAGTGAACATGAATAGAGGCACATTGAGATATTCAGCAACTAGCACCGCACTAAGGTGTTTAGCGTGACTTAGCACAACCCATAGCACGGTACAAATTACTGCCCAGGAAAAGCTGGTCTTAACGCTGGGCAAACAGCTTTGCACGACATTGTTGCTTTGCGCAGTGATAGCGTGGCATTAGCACGGCTTGCGCGACCCTAACATATGAGTATAACACTTAGAAACTGCCAGACATGGAGGATACGTGCTGCTTACTGAAGGCACCACCATGATGCCAACAGCTGCCACAGGTCCCAGCCATGCACAGGCAGTAAGGGGTGAACGGGCCCACAGAGGACATCAAGGTAGTGTGGCCATACACCACACACCTGCAGACCATACATCTGTAGTGCCCAACAGATGCTAGCCCATACAGGCAGCACTGTGGGCATGGTGGCCATTGAGGGGAGGGTGTACGGGTGGCCAGACCTCACCACAGCCCAAGTGTGGCCACAAGACTGGGACACAGCACGCAGTGCACGTGGGCCAGTAGTGGGAATACTCCACCGCCCGTGTGCCAGTTGGAGCCTACGTGCCCCCCCCCAGCCACATACAGCACAACTGTACAGATGCCACAGCACTCACAGCCGGCCATGTATATGTCACTGTGTGCATCACATGCCACAGGTGCAGCATCTGTGGATCGCGCAACAGTGTAACAGTAATGTCCACTGTCAGTAAACACCTGCAAGTTGGGCCTGTCACTGTGTACAATGAAGTCAGCATCACCGCCCTACACACCATAGGCATTGCTGTGTCCCTCACACTGCTGGCTCCCTTGCTACTGTAGTGTCTGCTGTGCACTGTAGCATGCCGTACAGTGTGACTGTTGCATACTGCACCACCACCACCTGTGCCTATGCTGTGTTGTCCCCTGGGGTACAATATGCTATGCTGTACTGTTTACATGTAGCCTGCAGCTATCAACAGGCACTGCCAGACAGACCTACAGGTGGAGCTGCGTTCGGACCTGGCCAGACCCTGTACTCCCAGACTGACCTACAGGTGGCTCTGTGAGACCCTGCAGTAACGCTGGGCAAACGGCATGCAAATCAGGACACGAGATGCTAATCAGGCTGTTTGCCCAGAGTCTGCGTAGTAGGCTCATTTGCATGCCACTTTGGAATATGGCAAATCTTAACGCCGGGCAAATGTGTTTGCACCAGGCAAACAGCTTAGCTCCATGTTAAAGCCATGCTAATGTGTTAGCGTGGCGCTAATGGTTCAGGGAATATTATACAGGTTTAATCACTGTTCTTTCACATTTGCTGCTGCCTGCAGCTGTACTGGGTCCACACATTTGCTGGCACACACATTGGCCACATAGTTCACCTCTAGCTGCCTCCTCATCGCTGTGCACTGTGTTGCTGTTGTGGTTTGCACTTCCTGGTTGCTGTGTTCAGAGCTGTCTTATTCCAGGGCTATGTTTGCCCTGCACTCCCAGCCCAGTTTGTCTGCCCTCATTCCCATGCTATATTCAGAAGTTGTTTGCCCCAGGCCATTCCTTTTGAATATAGCTTGCTTTGTGCTCCGGGCTAAGTTTGCCCGCCAGGCAGTGCTAACTTAACCCAGGGGCAAAGCTTTGAATTTCTGGCCCTATATCTCAAAAACCATACAAGATGCCATCCCAAAACTTTCCAGATCTTGCAACACTGACAAAATGACAGCACATGCCAAATGTTGTCCTATTTTTTAAATAATGCCAAAGTTATTAAGGTGCAAAAATTGGGATTTAACATTGAAGTGCTGTACCAACACTATTTATGGGGGTGCTACTGTGCCCCTATAATGTGTCAGGTATTAGAATTTTGTTGTTCGTTGTCTGTATGTTTGTTTAAATTTTTCCCTTTAGTGTCAGTGCTATGAGGTATTTCTGCATATCTTGAATGATTATTGAACTGCACTGTTGCAAAATTATGTTGTTTTATGTATCTGTGTGGTTCTATTGAAAAAGTTCAATTAAAAGAATTACACAAAAGAATAAGTGGGCAAGCAATTTTCAGCCTATAAAGCTGGCCAAGGCTAGTGTGCACTGACTTTCACCAGCATGGAGAGATGTTCTTTAAAGAGAGTCTGGTCTATAGTAAAACTAAGATACTTGAAACGGTCCGCTCTCTCGACAATTGTTCCTCTGAAATTATTAACTAAGTCAGAGGGGGTAAAGCTTTTAGTTTTTGTTTTCTTGGAAAGCGCATATACTTGGTTTTACCACCATTAAGGCCGTGTTTTTACAACCATTTTTGTACTAATTAAAAGTCAGGCTACAAATATCTGCTTATGTCACTAGCATTTGATACCCTTCTGTACAAAGCAATATCATCTGTGTACATGGTAATACTGAATTCAGAACAATGCACTATATCAGCTAGATCATTCAGAAAAGCACTGAACAAAATAGGCCCCAGGATGGATCCCTGGGATATGCCAGTAGTAATTCTGATGAGTGGGGAAAAAATGGAATTCAAAGAAACTGACTGAGATTTGTCAGTGAAGTAAAGGAACCAGGATAAGGCAGACACAGACAGACCAAGGGTTTGTAGCTTGGCAAGCAGGCGACTGTGGTGCACCAGATTAAATGCTTTGGAAAGACTGAAGAAGAGCGTATCAGCCTTGTCCCCATTGTCCAGTGCCCTGTGAACATTATTAGTGACTTCAAGCACAGCCGTGAGCATGCTGTGATTATTTCAAAAAGCATGCTGGCAAGGAGTTAGCAAATTGCCAGTATCCAGGAACACCTTAAATTGGTCAAAAACAGTCCCCTCAAGGACCTTGGATGACGGAGCAAGTAGGGATATTGAGCGATAGTTTTTGGTCAGGGTGCATTCTCCGGCTTTAAAAATAGGGACCACTATTGCCTGCTTCCACAGCCTCGGGACTGCGCCAGTAGAAAACAAATGGTTATGCAAAATGCATAGAGGATGAGCCAGTATATCAACAACAAAAGAGTTTTAGGTCAATATTGTCCAACCCCATGCCAGGTTTTTAAGTTCATAACTATAAGTTACTTCAAAGTTTCATCTACCGTTAGTGATCTGAATTTAAAATTAGCATCAGAACCACCAAAGCTAGACCCAAGCTGTACAAGAACTAACGAGCCTAAACTAGGGATATTTAAGAAAATACTCCTCCAACACCTTGCTTCCCTAAGCAGGTGTGACTGTTTAACCCTAAGTACCGCACTCATCCTGTGTCTGTCCACCCCCCTGTCCCTTTGCTCTATCACTTGCCTCCACCATCCTACTCCTTAATCTGCTTCATACTAACCCCCTCACCTCCAAATCCTGCTTACCTCTTCCTCCCCACCCTCCCTCCCTCCCTCCTGACAAAGTCAACTTCTGACTGCGTTATGTTGCCAAATATGTATATACCTGGAAGTTTAATATATTGTTTCTACTATGTATTCCAAATATATATATTCTACTATGTACTCTACTCTGTACTCAGATTGTCAGTGCCATCCTGTAATGTTTTTGTGTTGACGTGGAACCATTGTAAATGAGCTTTTAGCTCAAAGGTATTACTCCAATAAAATAAAAACAAATAAATAAAGACCTAATAGATCAACCAAAGGGGCAACTGATATGTCTCCACAAAAGGTGGTGTTGAGCTCTGTAGCAATTCCAATCAAATCTGTCAAGTTAACTTGTTCAGTAGTCAACCGTGTATGCCAGAGCATTGCTCTGCCAGGGAATCCTTCCTCAGCCTTTGTTCCTAAAACAGCCTCAATCTAGGTACTAAACCCCTCTGAAGTTCCTCCTGCTTCAGCTGCCATCACAGTGTCCTGTGATCATCCCATTCTTCATAGGCCACTGGTGCCTGGAACCCTTTGACCTTCTGTCATGCCATGAATGTGTATTTCTCAAATGTGAGTTAGCTCACCTCAGCCCACAGGAGACCACTGGGGGTCCTTGCTTTCTTTTGCATGACCCCCTTCCCCCACCTGTCTCGATCCATGCGAGGGACCACTAGCTCACATCTCACACACAGCCTCCTGTGCTATCTGGCAACCGTCGATCACCCATTCAGCTTCCTCTTTGCCCAGTGAATCAGACCAACAGTGCCACTGCCGAGGGACTAGTATATACTTCTCCCTCCAAGTGCTCCCTGGAAATGAATCTCCTACCTACACCCAACCAAGCCTAACCTGCCAGCCTTCAGGTAGTATGATTCTGCACAAGCCAGCAGCTGGAGTCACCCCCCAACCATCTCCCTCAATGTCTTTGGGAGAACTCACTATATACCCACAAGCCATCGGGTGAACGGCATTGAGGGGAAGTCCCCTGGGGTTCCTGCACCTTTCCAGTGGTCCCCTACATATTCTCCAACTGTGAGCAACTCCAGCTGTACCCTTCAGATAACTGGTCCCTTGGGAACTATGTCCTAGTCCCACCCATGCCCCCTGGACTATGGTAGTAGACCAGTTGCCACCCCAACTGCAATCTAGGTAACCCAGTATCCCTCCTGCTATGAGGTGAGAGGAGCATCCCAAACATTCTGTGGTTCTGGACCCTGGGCACTTATTGGGGACATCTGCTAGGATGCTGCTGGGGAGGGCACCCATGCCACTGGGGCCCACCTTGTCATCCCAGCAGCTGAGACCTGGCCCCATGATGGTGCCTGCACCCTTCAAACACCCAGTCTACCTTTTGATCTTGCTACCAACACCAGGGCATGAGAGCATCCTGGGTGCCACAAAGGTACTTTTATACCTAATCTAGAACTCCTCCCCCTGTCTGTACCATCAGAGGATAATGCCAGAGCATTTCCTCACTGAACCATTCCTCACTTCCCCTTCCCTATTCTGTAAGGAGGGGGCTGTGAAATTATCAATTTAATTATTTATGAGGTGAATGCAGTTTCTAACTAGCTGTTGTATCAGGTGGTAATCACCTTAAAAATTCCTAGTACAGCTCACATGACCGCACTGTGTTTTTATAAGTTTAAACTTAAAAAAAAATACAATAAGTCAAAATTAGATGTGTAATTACAATAACTCCCTCACAGCAAACATTTCAAGTGGACTAGTGCCGAGTGGGGTTAATGGCCCATGGCTTCTCCTCGACCATCAGAGCTACCCTGGGAATGCCAGGATGTGTTGGCATCATTGCTTAAATAACAGTGAAAATAGTGGGTATCATGTTTAGTATTAATAAATATTTCTACAAAATGAGTCTAACTTTTTAATTGTTTTAATGTCCAGAACTATACATAAGGGTGACTGGAGTTCCTGATTGGCTGCTGTACTGGGCATTAGTCTCCAAGAAATGCCCAGTATAGCTCTAGGGACCACATCATGCATTTGTATGCTTAAACTTTAAACTTAAAAGAAGATTTTGCTCCAAAATTAGATTTATAATTGCATTACCACTCTCACAATACCAGGCAAGCCAGCATTTGGCATTGACAAATACTTGTTCAAAATGTCACTGCTTTAGTTGCTCGGACATTGACATTATCTGGCTAACTTGTAGACAGTGTGCAAACAATGTATTGTCTGAATATGGTTCTGATTCAGGCCCATTTTACACAGTAGCAGCAACAGGGAGAGACTAGATTCAGACTAAGACTAATAGGTTACCATCCATGCAAATGTTTTCATTTCTGCTTTTCTGACCTAGATTTATGATGTACTGTATGCCACTTCCCATTTGCTGCTAATGGTCAGTTGTTTGAGGAACTTGTATGCATGAAATGTGAGATCCTCCGATCCCTCCTGTTTCATAAACTTAAGAGTGATTAAATACAATACAGTCAAGAGTGTGCAAACACAGTTTAAAGGAAATGGGTGATGTGACACTTTGGGCTTCATAGCCCGCTACTCTGGGGCGGTGATAGCCCCTCTGTGTAAAAATAAAAATGTTCTATCACTGAATAAAGTTTGGGAAGGGATTGTAATGTTTCCAAACCGCAAGCTAGCCGATCCCTTCCCACTTCCTAGATCGTTTGCTCCTCCCGCTGGCCTCCCTGCTTTGTGTCGTGGTACCAGGGAGAGCTGGGACGGACCCCATACAAGTCTATGGGGCTTATTTTCAGAATTTTTTTAAACTAACTTTTTTTTTTTCGAGAGCCTCCACACTCCGCCGCTCTCCGGGCCTCCCCGGACATGAGACTCCCTCCTTCAGCACCCCACGACTTACCTTTGCGGCAGGGTGGTGGGAGCGACTCAACCCACCAGAACGGTCCATGCCAGGGAGGCGTCCTCCGGGAATGGCGACGGGGAACGACGTCCTGCTGCGGCTCCATTAACCCCGAATTTTTCTCCCAGCGGGCATGGCGTGCAATGACGCCGGCGACTGAGTACGCGCACGCTCCCATGCGCGTACTAGTCAAGCGTCTGCCACGTCCCGCCTTCCCCCTGTCTCTGCAGCTGCGTGTTGTTGATCCCCAACCTCCGCTAGGGGTCAGGCAAGCACCGGGCCCGAATCCCCACCCGGAGATGGAGAGCAGTCCTCCGGATGCCTCGATCCATCTCCTCCCGCCGACCTCGACAACCTGGTGCTTCGTTTCGAACACGGGTCGCCGCATGGCGCGAGGTGTAGCGACCAGCGCCAACTCCTCAGCGCCACTGGTCAAGGTTAATTCATCTTTGATAAATGAAGACACCACTCAACTAATAGGGTCCCTATTAGTTGAGCGGTGTCTTTCATTTTGATCAAAAGTTAGTTTAAATTTTAAAAAAAAGTTCTGAAAATAAGCCCCGTAGACTTGTATGAGGTGCGTCCCTGCACTTTCCCTGGTACCACATCCCAAAACGGGGGAGCGCGGGGGCGGAGCAGGCAGTCTAGGAAGTGGGAAGGGATCAGCTAGCTCGTGGTTTGGAAACATTACGATCCCTTCCCAAACTTTATTCAGTGAGTAGAACATTTTTATTTTTAAACAGAGGGGCTATCGCTGCCCCCAGGGTAGTGGGCAATGAAGCCCAAAGTGTGTTTTTTAAAACATCACACATTTTCTTTAAAGAACTGTCAGTTAAAAGTTGTAGGAAATGCGATAGGCACAGGGAATACAAAAAATAAACTTTGGAACCCCACAGGCACAAAACTGTGCTGCAAAGTGGTCACAAGGACCACTTTGTGGCACAGTTAAATCTTGTACCCCTTTATGCCATACACAAAGGGGTCCCAAGGATATCCCTGCATGGGAGCAATGGATACTGCCTGCTCACAGAGAAAAGGGCAGGAGCCCATATGGTAATGAAGTGCTGCGCAACGCTCAGTCGCTTCCCTGCCCCCAAGTCTACTGACTCACGCTGCAAAATATGGTACACTATGCTGCAGCAGGGCACTTTAACTTCACCATGGGATCGAGTGGTGGCAATGTGGGACCAATCTAGTTTGGAGAACTGGAATGGTGAGAGGGTTGCACTAGGTATGATTGTCGAGATACATGAAAAATTAAAAAAGCATCTGCCCACAAATGGGCCTTCTTAAGTCATGGGATTCGGGGCTTGGGGGTATAACTTTGGTAATAGTGCCTGATGCTACAGACTCTGGGCATGGTATCGCACCATGCAGCTGGTACAGTGTCATGCCCAGATGTCATGGTGGTCGCAATGTAGAGGTCTGTGAAAAACCTGTTTACGATACAAACATTTGGTGACTGTCATTTGTGTTGCAACTTAGCTGCCAAAAGAACATTCAGAAAGGCTTGGGATAGGTACAAAAGAATCATAAAACTGAATAGCAGTTAGGGGAGGGGCGGGTTTATGGGCAGACTAGATGGATCTGGAGGTCCCCTTCTGCCATCACTTTCTATGTTTCTAAGAGACTCTTCCCTTAGCAGCAAAGTTCAGGTTTTGTGTATGAATGTTTTCAGGTGGTAGACCAGGAATCATCTGTGTGCCCCTAAGGTCCACCACCCCCAGCAGCGACAATGCATCAGGCCCTGGTCAACTGCAGGCAAAGTGAAAAAATTCAACAATTCACGTAGCATGTAGTGTAATGCAGAAATTTATGTAATGAAATTCCCCCAGTTGCACAAAGTTTACTGCACAAATTGATGCAGTATGCATGCATGCACTATGCATCATGCAGCAAAATTTACTACATGAATTGCCACACTTTGTGTCCAAAATTCACTGCAAAATGTAAATTGCATCACTTCACATAGTAAGTTTGCATTGTTGCAGCAAATTGAGTAGTGCACATTATGCAAGTGCTACGTGTAGTGCATAATGGCTGAATTTGCCACAGTTTGTGCGCAAATTTTAAATTCGCAACACTCCTAAACCTGGGCCCCTTCCCACCTACTCAGGTGAAGCATGATTCAGTAATAGCTAATATCTAGCACATACAAGGGGATCCAGCTACGAAGCATAGTAATGCTTGCTGCCCCTTAGGCCAGCAAATAGCAGGTGTTTTAGCCTAACCTAAGTTCTAAAAGGAAACATTTTACATTTTGGGGGGAAAGTGCTACCCCTTGATAAACTTGCTTCCTTTACACAAATATTCTAGATCTACCCCTTAGCATATTAGGTGGTTGAAAAGGTGGCAGTGTTTTTGTTTTAACAGCTCAGAATTGTTTGCACTCCGAAGTGAACAGTCCGAGACCGAAGATTAGAAGGCAACAGAATTTTTATTCATCTTGACTGCTGTATAATGGCAGTTTCAAATTAAACTGTGCTTATCAAACATTTCAAAGGTGCAAAACGTACACGATAGAAAAATAGCAATTATAAACTCTAGGTCCCAGCAAAGTACAGTACTGGCACCGTAGTGCAGCATGGGGGGATGCAGTACTCCTGAGGTGCAAAAGAAACATAGAAACATAGAATCTGCTGGCAGATAAGGACCTCCTGGTCCACCTAGTCCGCCCTGTTTTCCCTACCTTTAGTGACACCACAGACCCTACTCAGTCTCCAGTTCCCCTCCTCCCTCCTTACGTCTATGATCTCTCTGTGTCTATCCCATGCATTCTTGAACCCTATAACCATTTCAGCCCCCACCACCGTCTCTGGGAGGGTGCTCCATGCATCCACCACCCTCTCCGTGAAGAAGTACTTCCTTCGATTTCCTCTGAGCATCTGCCCTTCTATCTTCATAACATGTCCCCTTATCCTATAGCATCTTTTCTTCGCCCTTTGGAACATGCTTCCTTCTTGTACCTTGTTTTTACCTGTGATGTATTTGAATGTTTCTGTCATATCCCCCCTTTCCTCCAGGGAGTACATATTTAATTCCTTAAGCCTCTCCCCATAGGGTTTTTGATGCAGACCATGCACCATTTTGGATGCCCTCTTTTGTACCACCTCCACCCTATCTATGTCCTTGCAGAGGTGGGGCCACCAGAACTGTACACAGTACTCAAGGTGTGGTCTCACCAGTGATCTATACAGGGGTATTATTACCTCCCTCTGTCTGCATACCAGCATCCTGCAAGCCTTCCCCACTGCCTTGTCACACTGCTTCGCTACCTTCAGGCCATCAGAAAGTATCACCCCCAGATCGCTTTCTTGCTTTGTGTCAGTTATTACCTCTCCTTCCAGTTGGTAAGTTGCCCCCAGTTTTCTGTGCCCCATGTGCATAATTTTGCACTTTTTTGCGTAAAACCTGGCTGCCAAACTCTTGAATACTTGTCCAGTCTATTTAGATCTTTTCTCATTCTTTGCACCCTCCTCCCTTCACGGTGAGTCCACTCTGTTGCAAAGCTTTGTGTTGCCTGCGAACAGGCAACCTTTCCCTTCCAGCCCCTCTGCAATGTCACTAATAAAGACACTGAAGAGGACCAACCCCAGTACTGATCCTTGTGGCACACCACTGGTCACTTTGCTTTCTCCAGAGTGGATGCCATTTACCACCACCCTCTGACTCTTATTGCCCAGCCAACTTTCCATTCATTTAACTACCTTAGGATTTACTCCTAGGCTCCTCAGTATGTTTAACAGTCTTCCATATGAAATAGTGTCGAAGACCTTGCTAAAATCCAGGTAGGCCATGTCCACTGCTGCATTCTAATCCACTTCTCTGGGCACCCAACCAAAGAATTCTATCAGGTTTGTCTGACAAGACCTCCCCCCTGTGAAACCATGCTGCCTCTGATCCTGGAGACCATTGGTTACAAGGTATTCCCCAATCCTTTCCTTCAATAGTGACTTCATTATCTTGTCCACCACCAACATCAGGCTGACAGGCCTATAATTTTCTGCCTCCTCCCCATTTCCACTCTTGTGGAGTGGTACCACTTCTGCCCCCCTCCAGTCCCCTGGCACCTCCCCTGTTTCTTTTTTTTTTTACTTTTTATTTATATATTTTATGGCAATAAGTGTTATAACATACACTGAGTAAAGTAGTACAGCATTAATTGCACCATACAGTGTGATATACAGATATATAATACTTTAACCACATTCGTTACATGATAAGGGGAGAAATCCTATAGGTTTTAAAGTCCATAAATCTTTTCACTTAAAGCAGTGCTGTCAATGCCCAAATATGATCTACTAATAATTTGCTAAATAAATGTTTACTAGCCAACAGGCCTTCGTGTTATATACTTCAGATAGTATAAGCTCCATATTCCCCTTAACTGACCCCCTCACCAAGATTCTTCCTCTTATAACAATCACAAGTATTTAACTCTAAACTCTTAACTCAGATAACCTCCTCTCTGATAGACCAACCTAAAACTTTTGCTGTTAACTGTGCCAAACCAATTAGTAGAGGTGCATAGTTGATTAACATGTATTCTTGCCCCTTTTATCCCACAGTCAAAATCTGACTAGGCGGTATGCAGATATTTTATCTATTAGGTATTATGTCTTTAAACATTTGGGGCTGGATATTCAAAAGGGTTGCACCATGCGCAATAGGGTTGCGCCTGCGTAAGTCTGAAATTGTGCCATTCTGCCATATTCAACAGGAGGCAGTTGAGCCCCCCAAGTCATGCTGAGCAACAGCGCAATGCTAATGAAGGCATGCTGAACCAGAGGGGGAGGAACCATGCATAAACTGCACAGCCCGATATTCAGCGGACTGTGCAGAGTTGTGCAGGCGCAACCCCCAACCTGCGCCTGCACAACTTTGAGCAAAAAAAAAAGGAGTAAGTCGAGGGCCACCCACAGGTGAGCTGCCGCATTGCAGGGCGCAACACAGCAGCTGCCACCTGTGGGTGGCCCTCCACTTCTTCCCTGTGCCCCCCGGAAGCCCAGTCGCAGACATAATCACGGGCAAACCCGTAGTAATCCCCCTCCCCGACTGGTCTGACAGGGCAAACCCGTAGTAATCCCCTCCCCCAACTGGCCCGACGCGGGCAAACCCATAGTAATCCCCCACTAGCCCGATCGCAGGGCAGAACAGAGCTCAACCCCCCTCAGAACAATATCCTGGTGGTCCAGTGGACCGCCGGCTCATCGCTGGCATTAGAGTCCACCTCATGCCAAGTCCTGGTGATCTCAGTGGTTCTCACCCTCACCCACGAGTCCCACTCACCCAGCCCCGCCAGTCGGCGGACGGCAGCACCCATCCGCCAGCGCCTCGCGCCGGTCACGACTGACTGTTAGCAGATTGTTGAGCTAGAGCAAGAGCCAGTGGCGCAGCTCATATATATAGAGTAGTTCAGATATGGAATGAATTCATTCACATATCTGACTGCTCTTAGAGAGGGTTGCATGCCCATTGGCTCTGCTCTAAAACCAATGGGCGTGCAGCCCGCCCCAAGCAGCCAGTCGGTGGGGGCGTGCAGGCGGTGGGCTGTCTCCGCCGCTGACGGGGGGAGCGGGTGGTGGGGCTCCGTGGGTGGGTGGGGTGGGGCCACTAGATCACCAGGGTACTTGGACCTTGGGGTGGACTCTAATGCCTGCGATCGGCTTCACGGTCCACTGGACCACCAGGGATATTGTTCTGGGGGTTGAACTCTGTTCTACCCGCGATCGGGCTAGTGGGGGGTGGGGGATTACTACGGGTTTGCCCGCTGATCGAGCCAGTCGGGGAGGGGATTTACCATGCCAGCGATCGGGCTGCAGGGAGTGTCGGTCCTCGACAGCTGCTGCCTGGCAGGGGCGCCAGGCGCAAATGTTTGGGGATCGGGCGCACCTGCATGCTAATGGCATGCAAATGGAGACCATAAGTAGATGCAAATGCCCACCCATGCCCTTGCATGAATTATGGCCCCATTTGCATGTCACCTTTTGAATATCGGAAATTTGCGCATGGCGCAATGGAACTTGCGCCACCGCATCTTGAATGCTCCACTCTGACCACTTGCGGTGGCGCAAGTTCCACTGCGCCATGCACAGTGGCTGTGGCGGGTGATATTCAAAGGAGTTGCTCAATAGCGCAACTCCGTTGAATATCGCCCCAGCCACACCCCAGCGCCACTTTTTTGAGCAGCGCAAGGGCTTGCGCCACAGAATGGCGCAGTTTGAATATCCAGCCCACGGTATATTATTTTTATGAAAGAGCACATAAATCCCTCAATAGAAAAGTCAAGGGTCTCCAGAGTCAGAGTTCGAGGAGGGATTTCCATCTCTAGCAGCCCTCTCTGTCTCCAGCTTTTCTAAAAGTTTGGCTGCCTCCTTCAGATCGGTGTAAATTTAGGCCTTCCGACCTACCATTACCTACAACCGAGCTGGCATCAGGATACTGTTAGGCACCTCTAAGTTCCTCATTCATCAAAACTCTTCCATTTCATGCGAGTCACATAAGAGAGATCCGGGAACATTAACACTCTGCTACCCTCCACCTCGACTCCTCTTCTCCTCCATGCCACCTGGAGTAACCGATCCCTAGTCACCATTGATGCAGTCACCAGCATTATAGTGCGTGGTCCAGCTTCACGATCTGTAGCTCTTCTCAGGTTAATTCTGTAGGCACGCACTAACTGACCCTGGAAATCAAGCTCAAAATGTTCGGCTATCCACTCTGAGAGAGAAGCCAGGAGATCTTCCCCTTCTACCTCCTCTGGCATGCCAATAATGCAAACATTTGCAACTTGGGTCACATTTTCCAAATGTGCAATTCGGGATTTCAGGAGTGATTTCTCTTTGATGGCGGATGCCGCTGCAGCGTGGGCCCCTCTCTGCCTTGTGCTCAGCACCTTTTGCTATATCCATGACTCCATCCAGTTTCTGCTCCACTGCTACCATCCTATCATTATAGCCATCCATTTTATTATCCATCTGCTGCACAGTTCTTGTTAATGTGGTCATGGCCATTTGCAGCGAGTCAAGGGTCGCTGGCCCAGCGCTCTCCGGGCATTGCTCAGCAGTAGTAGTCGAGGTTTTGCAGGCCCCACCATGCGGCATAAAAAAATGTGCCTTCTGATCCGTCATTTTCCTCCCCATTATCAGGATCCCCACTAGAACTGGTCTCTGCACCTCCAGTAATCAAGGCAGGTAATCGCAGGTCTCTAGCAGCCAGCAGAAAGGGGTAATTTATTGCAATTTTGGATGTTTCGGTAGGGAGCCCGCTGAAAGTTCATCCTCACAGCTAGACAGCAAGCCATATCCCCCACCTCCCCTGTTTCTAATGACAGGTTGAAAAGGGCTGTCAGAGGTGCAGCCAGCTCCTCCTTCAGTTCTCTCAGTATCCTGGGGTGTACCACATCTGGCCCCATTGCTTTGCCTACCTTTAATTTTGCCAGTTCCTGAAGCACTCTTTTCTCTGTAAAATGGTTTGTGTCCACTTCCTGTCCTATCTTTCAGAATATTTATTTATGTCTTTGATAGCCGGGTAGGTGGATTGATCCATAAGGACCAATTTCAGCCATGAACCGGGCCCCAAAGAGAGGCAGCAAGGTGGACATTATTAGATTGTACAAAGTGCATATTCAGCAGTAATACAAGTACACGTAGGGACAGTGAGACAATTTGGACACAGAGAAGTAGAGACTGGGTAACAATATGAAGGTCTTGGTCTACAGATCAAAAAAGTATATACAATTACACAGAACAAAAGCTTATTTACAGTAGTTGAGCTGTCATACATTTAGACAGAGGTGCTAAAAAACATTATAAAATGGGCTTAAAAAATCCAGAATGCTGATTGGCTAAAACCTAGTTTTAGTCGTGTCTTTATCAGCATGTATTGTGCCAACCGGCACTAATTCTGCCAAGCTGACCACGCCATACAAAAATATCACTGTCCCCCACACCATCCTGTCTCAAGTAAATGACTTGCAGCTCCGTGCCACGCTGAGCAGACATCAACTACTGTGCACTAGACAAGCTGCTTAACACTCTCTCGCTCTGCCCCCTGACCTCAACATACCCAGACAGCCCACAGCAAGTACTGAACACTCTGCTCCCCCCGATACATAGACTACATCAAGTCTGTTTTCCCAGAATAAATACACATCTGTTTCACATGTATTTTTCTATGTGTTGTAATCATTTGAATCCTGACCTGCACTGAACAGTGTCCTGATGGCAAGGAATCCAGCGAGCCACAGGTTTGAAATACCCGACCCAGAACACCTCGCCAAATTCCATCCTCCCTTCCTGATCCACAAAATCAAACCACCAAATATAAACATCCAAAAAAATAACCTGGACTTTACGTTCCTCCGTTCAATAGTCGCAAACACCTGTTTCCATCGACGCCAGCACACTAAGCCGTTTTTCTCAACGGCAGCCTGTACAGGACATGCTCGCTTTTACTCTGGCCACCTGCCGCTACGTAAATCACAGAGGAACCGTGAAGAAAAGTAAAATAAAGAAAACGCAGAAACAGAGATGGAAAAAAAAATAATTCTACCTCCCTTACAACAGTAACAGACCTACTACAACACATGCAGATACCATTATAAAAATTGCTTTCTGTGGCCACTAACAGACACACACTGTGTAACGTTCAAACTCGCTAAACCCTGAAATAACAAACAAAAAACTCAAACAAAAAGAAAAAAAAAAAGTGTTTCTGTCTTGCAGAACACATGGGGGGGAGGCACACAGATACATATTACATTATACATAGCCTATGCAGTACTGAGGGACTATTTTTCTATGCCTTAAAAATTTGACAGTTTTTAACCATACTTTTCTAAATGTATACATATTTTTTTTCTACTGGGGTGCTTATACTTACAGCCCATTTTATAAGTGCAGTAACACACTCCAAGGTGTGGGTTACGTGCTGATAAGAGCACACCCAAGGGCATAAGGCACTCGGCACAAGTGCCTCATACCTTAGTACACCCCTGGGCTTGCTCTTATCAGCACATAACCCACACCTCATCATGTGTTATTGCTTGCTTAAACTATAATACAGCAGTTTATTTTGTCGGGGCAGCCCTGATTAACCCTGAGGAAATAAGATAGCAGGGATAATAAGCAAAAGTAGATAAGCACAAAATGGGACTAGAGGGCAAGGGTGAATGCTGATGAGTAAAAGTCTGAGGTAGAGGCAGTGCAGAAAGGCGGTGCAGTAAGCTGGCAAGGGTGGATCATGGGCCGAAACATGGTCTCAGGAACAGTTGCAGGAGGATTCCGTCAGGAGCCAGGCTCGAAGGTTGCTTTTGAGGGACATGTGTGAGGGGGAGGAGCGGATTGTTTGTGGGAGCCTGTTCCAGAGGGAGGAGGCTGACACATAAAAGGCTTTACTGCCCATGGCAGAATAGGACTACCAGAGAAAGAGTGGAGGAGGACCTGAGGGTTCTAGGCGCAACCTTGTCTATGAGTAGTGAGGCGAAAGGGGACAGGTGGCGATTTCTGAGAGAGATATCAGTTAGGCAGCCCATGGCTTGGTCAAAACCATCCCTGGAGGTTTGGCCACCCTAAGGATTTGTAGAGTGTGCAGTGGTGAGTAGAGTAGGGCACTTGGAGAACAAAGCGGCAGATGGAGTTGTACGTAGTAGTGAGGCGAAAGCGAGGCAAGGAGGCAGCAGCGAAGGAGTAGACGGGAGCAGTAATCAAGCAGAGGGAGGAGGTTTCCTTGTGCTATGGTCAGGCGGGCCTCCAGAGACAGAAATAATTTGGTTCTGTAGGCCGCCTCAAGTTTTTGGTGGATTTTGCTTATGATATTTGTTAGGTGTTCATTAAATGTTAGGGAGGTATCTAGTGTCACCCCTAGGTATTTGAAAGAGGAGACGGTGTCAAGCGGTGGACCAGCAGGGGAATGTATGAGTAGGGCTGCACTTGACTTAGCAACCTTGGCAAGAAAAGGCTTTGAGCCAGACAGCATGGCCTTGTTTTTTTTTGCATTAACAAGCAGTTTCCTGGAGAGGAACCAGCCATGGGCAGCGCCATAGTTGATGGTTAGGGTGGATGAGATTTTCTCCAAGGATTTTTCGCTATGGTACAGTACCAAGTCATCGGCATAGAGGAGTGCACTGCAGTTTAGGCTTTCTGAGGGGAGAGCATTTATGAACATTGAGAACAGTAGTGGGCCGAATATGGAGCCCTGTGGTACTCCAGTGCATGTGGGTAGAGATGCAGAGGGCACCTTTCCTATTAGAACAGATTGGGACCTGTTTGACAGGTAGCTGTGGAACCATGTGGCAGTATCTGGTGAGCAACCGAAGTGATGCAAGGTGGAGTGTAGGAGGTGATGGTCCACTAGGTCAAAAGCCTTTGGTAGGTCTACAAATACCACACCTGTGGCCTTGTCTATGTCTATGTTATTCAGGACATGGTTGGAGAAAAGGGAGAGGGCAGAGTAGGTGCTATGATGTTTGAGGAAACCATGCTGGAGTGGACACAGAAGGTTATATTTATCCATATACGTGGACAGTTGATGGTGGACTATTTTTTCCAGTAACTTGCTGAGGTGAGGGAGGAGGGAGATGGCTCTGTAGTTTTCAGGGGCAAGGGTGGGTCACCAGCTTTGAAGATGGGTACCACATGTGCATGTTTCCATGTGTTTGTCACTGTGGACGTTGAAAGTGCAAGGCTGAATATAAAGGTCAAGTGTTTGACGATTGCTGGGGAGATGAGTTTCAGAAATGTTGGGTATAGCCCATCACTCCCTGGGCTACCTTGGGCTGGGAGACTCCTTAGTAGTTTCATGGTTACACTGTGGCCGATGGCCCTAAAGTAGAACCATGGATGAGTGTTACCATCTGTTGATATCTGGGGGTTCAGGGGAGATTTACATGGGTAGTGGGAGGCTGGGGTGGCAGCTTGTTTAGGTGTGGGTTAAGGTCAGTGAACATAGTATTGAATAGGTCTGCAATTTTTGCAGGGTCGGAAATGGGACCTGAGGCTGATGTGAGCTGTGTTATTTGCTTGTTTGACTTGGGATTTAGGAGGGACCTGGTGGGGGCCCAGAAATCACGGGAGTTGCTAAGGGCATTTTTTTTTTTTGCTGGTTTATGTAGCATTTCCTTTTTAGTGATCTGGCAGCCTTCTTGCAATAGTTTTGCAGCTGTCTATAGGCATTCCATGATTGAGGGGAAGGGGTTGCCTTGTGGAGCTTCCATGTATTGTCCCTTTCTTTCATTTTTGCAAGTAATTCTTTGGACAGCCAGCAAGAACACCCACCCCTGACTCTCCTGGTGGTTATAGGGAACAGTTGGTTCTGTAATGCACAAAGGGTGCTCTGCTGGTATAGGGTAGTCCAATTTATGGACCTTGCTTCATTAAGGACCGGGACCAAGTCATGGCAATTGAAGCTCCTGAAGGACAGAAGTTTGAGGGGGGGCGCGGTTGGTTTTGGTGGACAGTATGATATAAGTGGGGGAATGGTCACTTATAGAGTCAGCCATGGTGCCAGCTTGTATGACTTAGTCGGCTCTACTTGTGATAACCCAGCCCTGAACAGAATGGTTTTGCGAGCGGAGATTGTGCCTGGTGGGAGAGGAGATGATTTGCTCCAGTTGGTGCAACTTTAGCAGCGTAGCTTGGTCAGAGGCTAGAGAAGTTTCCCAGTTTATGTTAAAGTCTCCAAATAAAATGGAGTCTCTTAAGGGTGTAGCATGTGCTAGCCCATCCAGGAAATTCTCTAGGCCCTGGTGATTCCCCATGGGTGGGGGGAGGGGTTGTAGCAGCAGCCTAGGTAAAGCTTTTTTGCTGTTCCCAAGGATAACTCCATTAGTATCCACTCACTCGGGGAGGTAGAGGCTGAGCAGCTTATGGAGGTGGTAGCGATGTGGTCTGGGACATACAGAGCGACACCTCCGCCTCGTTTTCTACCTGTCCTGTCCTGCCGAAAAAGGGAGTAACCCCCGGAGTAGGTATGCAGCATCAACATGATAGTTCTTTAGCCATATCTCAGAGACTCCTAGTACATTTGGATTGTATAGGGATACCCGGCCCTCAAGTTCAGGGAAGTTGGCTGGGAGGCTGCAAACATTCATGTGGGCAACATTTAGGCCTATTTGAGTTGCCCAGGTGATGTTTGATTGGTCAATGTGCATGTTCAGGGGGCCTGGGATCCTTTCTACATCGCCAGCAAGCAGAAGGAGGGAGAGCAGAGGGCCAGCCAGAGGTAGATCCAGTGGGGACTGGATGTGGAGAGAGAGGACAAATAGCCCAACTAGGCATAGCTCATAATTAGATGAGAGTGCTAGTAAGTTAATACCCATAGATGTGAGCACATATCTGATCACAAAAGCTACAGGTTCCATGGATGAGGGAGTTTCTTTAAATGAGAGGAGGTCTTGTTGATCAGCTGCCAGAGTATAGGCGCAGAGATCAGTGAAAAGTAGCAAGCCTGACATCAAGGTTGAGATAAGAAGGATAGTAACTAAGTGCATGTTTGCTGACATGTCTAGCATTAGTGGGAGTGGTAGATTCGCCCAGTATGGACTGTCACCAATGGTGGTGGTAGTAATGCCTAAGAGGAGGGGTGAAGGCACATTAAATGGAGGCCTGGGAGGGGGAGGGGGGAATTTCCCTGAGTCAGAAGAATCAGGCTAGAGTGAGCAGCCCTGAAAGCACAGCAAGTCAGGTGCTCCAATCAGTGCATCTGTGGAGCTTGTATTGTCCAATCTGGAGTCAGCTGACAAAGCGCTGCACCAAACAGCATTTAAGTGATGAAACGAGCAAAAGCGGCCATACATGGGTCTTGGATCCACGCTTGGGTTTCAGGAGGGTTAATATGTTAAACCAGTGTCCCCTTCTGCCTATTCTAATGGTTGTTCAGGTGGACGTTAAAGATCCCATGTCACTCCTCGAAAAGAGTGGGGTAATTTCCCTGGTATCTTGACCAAATTTCCCCCATTCCCCCCCACAAAAAATACCACCAACAGCTTACTCTGGTTTCAATTTCACATGATTTTACATCCGTATCTCTTCCTCCCCAGAATGAGGCTGAAATAGGCAGAATTGCCTGGTCCTCCTTCCCAGTCAACAAAAACTAAATAAATAAAGTAACACCAAGTGGACATGACCCAGATGCAATGGTGCTTCGCCCAGCAAGGAGCTTTGTTTTTTATTTTATTTATTTAGAAGTGTTTCGCCAGGAGGGCACACAGGCGAGGCTCATTTCCAGGTGTGACTTGGAGAGGGGGGAAGGGGGAAAAATACAGCAATAAATAAACATACAGACACACACACACATACACACACAAGCAAACAAAGCATATGACATAGCAGCAATCGTGTGTGTGTGTGTGTGTGTGTGTATATATATATATATACATATATATAGAGAGAGAGAGAGATAGATATATATAAATATATAACTGTGTGAGAGGCCTTTCGGCACCATGCAATTTTGCTTAAAGTTGGACCAGCATAACATTCTGTAGTGATTTGCATATGCAGCCCATGATGCTTTGCATTGTGAGGGCATGTGTGATTATATATATATATATATACAGTATATATATATATTTATTTATTTTATTTAGTTTTTGTTAACCGGGTAAGTGCACTAGCCAACAGGTGACTATTTTCAGGCACGACCCGGGAGATACAAGACAAAACATAGTGAAGGTGATAACAAAACAGTACAGTTGCATAGACAGTAAAGCAGGGTTACAGGTCAAAAGTACAACGAATATAACATTGTTCTAAAGTAGTAGATAGCAGGAAAAAATGGGTACTGGTGCATGGACAAACCTAATTGATTGTTCCAGGCAGACATGGTGTAAGGAAGCGGGGGGGGGGACGTAGTGGAGGAGGGGGCTGAGGATCCGAGAGAGAGCAAGCTAAGACTATGCTGAGAGAACCACTGTCTGCAGCTCCGAGCACAGAAACGATTTATGACTTTGGCGGCTCAGGGTACTATCATGCAGCCGGGCTCATGGTACTCCTGCTTGGGCATGAAACACAGCAGGCAGCCTCCGAAAAGCGGATCTATCGGGGACCTCTGAGGCTATACTTGGTTTGTCCATGCATGGGCTGTGGCGGCAAGTTACGGCTTTCGCGGTTGGAGGTAGGGACAAGCAGCCAGTCTCTTGGTTCCATTGCCGGGCATACGAGCGATGTTCGGTCATGGCTGTCTGGGCAGGGACATTACAGCAGTACATCAGTGACTCGGTGAAATTACGGGTTAGCGGCTAGAAAGCATAGACAAGCAACCAGCCACCTGGTCCCAAAGACGGGTATGGGTGCAGCAAGTTGACAGGGTTAGAGGTTTAAATAGGCAAGAACTTATGGCTTTAGTGGCAGAAAGCGGGGATTTGTAACCGGGCTCATGGTTCCGCCTCCGGCTTGAGAGTGACAAAAAGGCGGGGTCGGAGGTGTTTTACGGCAACCTACGGGCTTCTGAAGTGTCGAAAGTAAGGAAAAGTGTCTGGGCTCATGGTTCGTTGCCGGCACAGAGCTGCTGTACTGTCAGGGTACGGAGGGGCTTACGGCAATCCAACAGCTAGGGAAGCTGAAAGTAGGGACAAGTCTCCTGTGTTCAAGGATCCATTGTGGGGCATAAGAGCGGTGCACAGACAAGTTTGAAGCGGAACCAGGCGAGTAATCCCGGACAAACCCGGGGAGGTACATCCATGGGTAGGGAGAGGAGAGGCTATGACCTTGGTTGTACCAGTACCCAAATTCACAAAAATTCTGTCCTGCTCTATAAACCGTGAGATCCAGTACAGGTTAAAACAGCAGTTTTCAAACAGCAATGTGAAGAACAAAAGGCAAAGTACAGACATTTTACACAGTAAGTAACAGAGACATAGCAGTAAGGGCTTATTTCATATAACACAGCATTGCATAGTACAATAGGCTACATAACCAAACAGTTTTGATTAGGGGGATATAGGATATCAGCAGATAGATAAGGTAAGAGAAACAGGCAGGGAAGAGTAAGCATTTGGAGAAAGGGGACCTAGCATAAGGGGGGAGGAAGATGAGGCAGGGAAAAAGGGGGAGTGGTAGGACAGGCTCAGGTAGGGTCGTAGCAGGCACATTGGTCAGAGGTAGCTAGGTGGTTGCATAGCCCATGCTTGAAGAGGTAGTGCGATGAGGCATGCCTTAGATCCAGTGGCAGCATGTTCCACATCTGGGGGGCAGTATGCCCGAACGCACCAGACCCTTTTGGGTGCGGCAATGGGGGACTCTCAAGAGAGATTTATCAGATGATCTCAGTTCATGAGTAAAGGAAGCGGGATGTAGTAGCTCAGCTAGTGATGCTGGTCTGTCTAATCTGATGATGGAGTCGCAGAGACAGCCCAGATAGTATAGCCTGGTGGCGGAGGGAGAGAGCCAGCCAAGGTCACTATATATATATAAATATATATATGTGTGTGTAAAACATATTACATTGCAGAAATCAGGGGAAGGGACATTCAGCAGTAAGTATATATAAACAGTACAATTACACATTCCAAAATACAGCTGTAGTAGCGAAATAGTGATTGGTAAACAGTATTCAGTGATATGAATTGATATAAGTGTGGTTATATAAAGGCATTACAATTACAGCAGTCTAACATCCTAAACTGAAGATACGGAATAATGATTTGTGAACAGTATACAGTGAATAAGCTGGTACAAGCTGGGATGGAGAGACGGGAGTGATTAGCTGGGACAAGTAACTTGGAAGTTAGGTCGCCCCATAGAGATGGAGGGAGGGAGAAATTAGGGTAGGATTTAGAAGGGGGTAAATTAGATGGGATTGAGGGATAGGTCATGGGGAAATGAGATGGGACTAAGGGGTGAGTCATGAGGAGAAAGACTTAGTTGCAAGGGTAGATGTGGGGAGGGAGATGGCGGAGGAGAGAGAAAAGAGCAGCGGGAGAGGGGGCATGATGAAGGGGCAGGGAGATAGAGGTCCACAGTTTGGGCAGGTGGTAGGAGAGAGCAAATTGGCCTTTAGAAGTGGATCTTCTAGGAATAGTTAGAGAGTGGTGGTTTGTCAGAGGGTAGGGCTAGTGAGTATGACAAGCACTTAAATATCCCCGGGGGCTGAAGTCATAAAACAAATTTACCAAAGTGCTTGCAAAACGAGCCCCTGTGAAAAACATTACATAACCTGATGGCTGCAGAAACCGGCTTAGATTGACAGTATTGTAATAACTATAGGTAATGCTTCAGTATAACATAAAGGGGAATCTAATGAGCAGCCTCCCTGAGAAAGCTTTTTTGCAAAAAAAAAAATGCAGGAAGTAATAAGTGAACAACAACACAAACAACTAGTACAAAATCAACCCACTTGGCTGGCAAGTAACTTCAGCAAAGGCTGCCAATTTATATAAAAAATAATACTGTAGGATCACCTACTAAGTTGTGATAGGACATTTTTACATAATTTTAACATGCTTAATTCCAAAGTCAAAAAGTAAGAGCCAAAAATTAGAGCCATTAAAGACTGTAAGACAGACTAATCAGAGAAATATTGAGGTTAATGCTACCAGGCCTTGTGCTGTGATCACCCTTTTGCTCCATTGCTTTTCGGTTCATGCAACCAATGGTGATCCAATAGGAACAAGAATCCCATCTGACAACTGGGTTTATTATTATGGCTACAGGCCAGGAGAATTGAGCAAGGAGCAGCTGTCACAGAAATCTGACTATCAAGATAGCCTAGAGGTTTGAGTAACAAGCTGTGAATGTGCTTGATACATTAAGCAGACCTAAGTTTGATTCCCTCAGCCTCCATTTGCATACTGTGTGACCCTGAGCAAGTCACTGAACCTTCTCGTGCTCCCAGGTCATCACTGTAAATGGACCTTGTGTCCAGTGGGCCTTACCTGGTTACTGAAGAATAATAATCAAACAAACAACAAAACCAAGAGTGTAACTTGTTGGTCAGCCAGCAGAACATGTGTGAAAGCCTTGTAGCCTGAGCCCCCCACGCCTGCCCTACCTCACTGGGAGCCAAGCCCCCACATCTGCCCTCCCTCCCTGAGAGCCAAGCACTTCACTTTCTGTGTTGCAATGTTAGTCCATCACAGCAACAAGGGAACCCTGTTTCCCACAGGCTAGCATTGGAATGTCCTTGCTTAAATTTTCAACTAAAAGGATTTCACAACAGATTTCAGATTGTCACTGCTTTCATCCTCACATCCCCGGAATCCTCTTTTGCATTTTGTGCACTTGTAACAACCCCCCTGGTTCAGTGTTTGCGACAGAGCATTGTCTGTTGAAAGGATTAATTTGAGGTATAAGGAAACCAGAATATTATTTTATTCGAGAGGAAAAGATAATGATTTACTTTGCTCCACTTGGCTGCTTTAACCCAGTAACCATCGTTGTGTGACTACATGGCAGCAGCTGCAATCAGTTTGGATGCACTATTTAAGTGCCCTTTTTCTTTGGCATTTTTCTCTGCATAAACTTTGGATCTAAAACAAGAGACTTGGCCTTACATTTTGGAGGCTCACCATGCTTCTGTCTCAGTGTCACTGTGTACATTTTGTAGATGGAGACAGACAGAGTAAGCCACTGGCCCATGTAGTCCAGCTCCATGTTTTTCAATCAGTAGTAACCTGAAATACTTTCTCCTGGGAATTTATCTATTCCCCACTTAAAGTGGCACATGACTGTCTCCACACAGAACAACCTCTGTAGCCTGTTCCGATCACAAGATGGTAGCCATTGTTTACTGCTAACCAAAGAAGGGCTGGTATAACTAAGCTGGGCAGAGATTAAAACCGCATCAAGTTTCTCACCTGCTCCATGGCAAAAAAAAAATCTACCTTGGCCTTGCACCTTCTGGGGTCTCAACTCTGTTACAACACTGAACCAACAAACTGTGCCTTCGGAGATCCACATTACAGCTACTGAAAGTCCCCCACTGTCACACTTCACAGGGACAACGCTCTTTTTTGCTTATCGTGCACCACTCTGGTTCAGTGGCCTTAGCTCCACCATCTCTTCTGCCCCGACAATTGGTATGTTTAAAACTAGGCTCCGGGACTATCTCACTACCAACAGCTCCTGTGACTGCCTAACTTAGCCTTGTTTCTCCACTTCCCTGCCTGCTCTAGTGGTCCCCTCTCCCCTTCTCACTGGATTCTACCATCAAATCTTGGTATACCCAATGCTGCACTTTTCACCCTCTCCCCACCCTACCTACATTCCTTCTCCCTCCCCCTTCCCCTTCCCTCTCCCTATGACTCTGGTACTTCTTATCTCTTGTCTGTTCTCTCTGACAAATGCTGCTGGCTGCCTTGCTTACAGTGTTACCTTTGAATTGTATTAATCTGTAATCTGTTTGCAATGTCCACATTGTTGTAATGTCTGTCTTGATGTTCCCCATAATTTGTATTTCTCTGACGTGGAACCTTTGTAAAAGAGCCTTGGCTTAAAGGTATTTGTAATCCTAGACTTGATAAATAAAAAAACAAATAAATAAATAAGATTTATATTGGGATATCAAGATAGCCCAAAATTAAAATAGCACACACAAAGGAAACTTTTCATACAGCTCATGTACACTTCTTTTTTTTTTTTAACAAATTTTATTTATTTTCCATTGGTTACAAACAAATTCATAAGTCATAAGGTAAAGTACAATATATTGCAGAACATGTAATTATGTACATAACAATCTATGTAATGTCTCGTTAACTATGAATCCCTTGAGGGGGTGCTGTGTAGCCCGAGCAAGATGGATGCGCCAAGTCAGAGCTCCACAAATATTCTGAATAAATGAGTTAGAAAGTACTAGTTTTTGTACAAAAGGACAATTTCTGAAACATACCACATGAAGCTCAGCAGTTGCTTGACAGAATGGGGAATCCTCTTAAGGAAAAAACTAACATTGAGTGAGGGTGCTAAGCCTAAGACGCCCACCAGAGCTCCAGTCATGAGGTCTACTCAGGGCGGCACCACAGAGCCTGCAGAATCCACCAGTGAGGAGACCCTTCAAACCCTGGGGTCCAAATTAAACAGATTAATTACATCTGTTGCTGGACTTTTGGATAAATGTGACTCCCTAACCAACTGGGTAGCCGGTGTTGAGGCTGCTGTGGAAGCAGTACAAGGAACAGCTGTTGAAGCTACAGAAAGAGCTGATTTGGCGATGGGAGTCGTCACTACT
This sequence comes from Neoceratodus forsteri, assembly GCA_016271365.2. Taxonomy (NCBI): domain Eukaryota; kingdom Metazoa; phylum Chordata; order Ceratodontiformes; family Ceratodontidae; genus Neoceratodus; species Neoceratodus forsteri. The sequence continues at coordinate 872,251,383 of CM028130.1, forward strand.
GTAATAAAGGAAAATAACACCTTAAAGCTTGTCTGGAGACCCTCGAAAATCAAAGGAGGGCTGCTAATGTCCACATCTTAGGTTTACACGAAGGCTGCTAAGGAGATCACATGCTGCTATTTAAACAATAGTGGTTGGTGTAGCAGTTGGGGAAGAGGTAAGTGCCCAAGCTCAACACATACAAAAAGTATACTGAGTGACCCCAGAAGGCCGACCAGACAATCCAGAGGTGCCTCGCTCGGTGATGGTGGTTATGGATGGCATGGGCTCCAGAGACTATGTGCTCTCACTCGCTAGACAGAAGAGGACCCTCCTTCAAGATGGTGAGCAAGTTTGCCTTTTCCCCAACATAGCGTATGTATGCCACCCCTCCAGAAAAGGAAGAAATTTGAAACCATAAGAGCCACATTGCGGGAGGCCACTATTTCTCATGGCCTGATCTCTTCAGCCCAACTCCGCATCACACACCACGGCAGGATCTACATATTTTCTGACCCCAAGAACCTCAGAAGTGGGCTCAGAAGCATGTGGTAGGGAGATCCAGAGAAGCAGACCATGAGAAGCCTTCATCAGGAGAAGAGGAGGACACTTGAAGTTCTATGGGCACCAGTATTGTGGCTAAGTTTTCTTGGGGCTGAAAACTTTCATTGTTTGGGATTGAAAGATTTTTAACTCAATCGTTTTTATTCCTGGAGCAGTATACCCCACAGTGACTCTGGGATTCTTTTAGTATGAGAGGGACATTACTGTTTAAAGTAATGTTTTTTCTGTTTGAGACTGCAATTTGTTGCTGCCAGGGGTTGTTGTCCCTTCTTAAGCTTAAACAAGAACAGCTTGGAGATTGCTTTACAGTTTGTAGTGCCTCAATACTTGTTACATATGGTATGCTATGTTATGTATCTTGAAAAAATTAGATTAGACGTAGTGGATACCTCCTACCCCACCCTCCCCCGGTGGAGGAGGAGGACTTTTCTGAACAACATTAAGAGCATTTCATAATGGAAACTTTTCATGTAGCTCATGGACTCATTATGCAGCTTGTCGATAAAGTTATTAAATATTTTATTATTTCTTTCATTCCCTCTTTATGACATATCTTAAAGTACTGACCAACCTGCATGTTTGTATTAAGAGGAGTGGCACCCTCATGGGTTCTATAAAATCTCATCTCTAAAGATCAATACTTGTGTATTAACTGTATGTTTGTTATGAATACTAGTAAACATAAATTTAAAAAAACTATGAATCTTTAAACTTACAGCATATTAAGCTTGATTTATATTTCAAAATTATCTAAAGCCTAAGCTATTATACCAGCAATATTACCGTCTTTAAGTACACAGTACCTTACAGGTTCCATTTCATAACATTGTGAGTTTTAGCATAGTATCCTGTTTAATCTTTTGCTAACCATTTTAAGAAGGGATCCCATGTGGCAACATATTTATCCAGTGTCCCTGTGTTCAGATGACTGATCCTTTCATTAAGGGCAAGATTCGTGAGATGTCTGACCCATTTATCTAGGCCAGGGGAGTATCTATCCTTCCAGTGTCTCAGAATCAGGCGTTTGTACCCTAAGGCTGCCAACATGAGTCATTTTTTCTGTGTTGAATTTAGGGTTAATATATTTCTTGTATCACCCAGTGTAAAACTCTCAAGTTCAAAGGGTAGAGTAACTCTGAGAACCTGATTACGTATTTTTCAAATGACTAACCAGAAGGGCTTAACATGTTGGCAGCCCCATAACATATGAAGAAGTCCTGCATGTGCAAATCCGCACCGCCAGCAATTACTGTCAGAAGCCATGCCAGCCTTGTGTAGCTTCTCCGGGATAAAGAATCAATCATGTAAAATTTTAAATTGATCTAGATGGCCTTGCATATCTTTACTTCTTTTATAGGCATTATGCCACATAAGATCCCAGGAGGATTGAGAGATTCTATGGCCTAGACTCTTTTCCCATCCATCTTTAGTTTTATCTCTTAAATCAGGGCCTGCCTCAGTGGATATTTTATATAGTTTGCTAGCCCCTCCTTTGCCCCTTACCATTGTAATCAGGCTGTCAAGTTCTTTGGAAGAATGTACAGCAAAGTTAGCATCCAGTACAGTTCTCAAAGTTTCTCTAATTTGTAAGAAGGAATGGAACTCCATGTATGGTAAGTTATACAGATCCCTCAGCTCGGTAAAGGACCTAAGAATACTGCTACTATGATTTACTAAGTCTCATATAGTCAAAATATCTCTGCTTTCCCATAATGTGTTAGTCAGAGTATCCCCCGTAGTAATCATGGAATTTCTCCACAAGGGAGTATATTCCAGAGGAAATAGGGAGCTCATAGACATCTGCCAAACCACTTAACGGTCCCTGCTCCTACCCTTAAGTAAGGATGGGATGGGATGCTATTTTGGTTGGAACCATCCATGTCATGAGAAAATACAACATTTAAGGACAAATTATTGCTGCTTCATATTGAGCCAAAAGAGGGACATTACCACCATGTTGGAACCAGTGGCAAATGTGCCTAAATAAGAAGGCGCGATGGTATCGCTTAAAATCTGGAAGACCCATGCGCCTAGCTGCCAGGTTTTCTTTATTTTCACCAGACAGAGTCTAGCTTTTTTCCCTTCCCATAAAAACCTTCTAACAGAGGAGTCTGTCTTTTTGAACCAGCTTGATTTTATATCCATAGGAATATTCTGGAGTAGGTAGAGAATTCTGGGTGGCAACATCATCTTAAAGGCATTAATGGGCAGACTGGATGGGCCGTGAGGTCTTTTTCTGCCATCAGAATTCTATGATTAACCTTACCCCACAGGGACATATTAAATTTGCCCCACTTACCCAGAATGATACTGCTCTCGCTCACATACACTTCTAAAAAGGCCTACAGTAATGTTATCACACAAGTGCAGCATATCACAACGCTGTGATAATACAGTGCTCCCTCTTTTACCCGCCAACCTCTGTACATCCTAAATTGTGGTGGATAAAAGAGGGTGGCAGATAACAGAGGGCGGTTGTTAAAGGGTGGGATAGCATTTTCTGGAAAATGGGACAGGAGCTCACAGTTGCGTTAGAGGATACACCATCATAGCTTGTAAACTTTGTTTCAAATCAACAAACCACTTTTTCATGTAGCTGTTAGAGATACATGTGATTGCTTTGGTTTATTTTCACTGTTCATAATAGTCCCTGTAACTATCCTTGGGGACTTCATTTCCTGGTTGTTGAAATATCATTGTCCCTGAGAGCTGCATTAGCATATGAGAACATGATGTGTCTGCACCCTTTAGACTCCACAGTATGCCTGTCTGCTTACTTAGACTTACGAACATATGAAATCTGCCAGCAGATAAAGGCCTAGAGGTCTATCAAGTCTGCTCGAATGTGCAGCTAGCACCCCTTATGTGCAGCTGCAGAACACATTCCACCCAGCTACCACCCTCTCTGTAAAAAAGTGTCTCCTCATCTCCCTCCTGAACCTTCCTCCCTCCAGTCTCATATCATGGCCCCTGGTGTCCCTCCCCTTCCTTACTTTGAACAGCCTCTCTGTACCTGTCCTGTTTATTCCTTTCATGTACTTAAAGGTTTCAATCATGTCCCCCATGTCCCTCCTCCAGCAAGTACATGTTCAACTCCCTCAGCCTCCTGTCTTATGATAAGTCCCCCAGCCCCTTGATCATCTTTGTCACCCAGTGCTGCACCCCCTTGAGTAACTTAATGTCCCTCCTCAGATACGGGCGCCAGTACTGCACGCAGTACTCCAGGTGCAGTCTAACTAGTGATCTATACAGTGGCAGAATCACCTCCTCCCTCCTCGAGGATATAACCCTTGCAATGTAACCCAGCATTTTGTTGGCCTTTGCAGTAGCCTTCCTACATTGTGTCGAGTTGTTCATTAACCCTGTAATTAGTACTCCCAGATCCTTCTCCTCCTCTGTCTGGGCTAGCTGCACTCCCCCAGCTGGTAACTCCTCCTTGGGTTCTTCACCCAAAAATGCAGCACCTTGCACTTTTTGGCATTAAACCCCAGTTGCCAGGTGTCTGACCAGGTTTCAAGCTTTGCCAGATCATCCTGCAACCCCTGCCATCCCCCTAGGTCGTCCACCACCGCTCCCATCTTGGTATCATCAGCAAACAGACTGATCTTGCTCCTGATGTCCAATGATATGTCTGCACTGAATATCCCAAACAACACTGGTCCCAACACTGAGCCCTGTGGAACACCGCTCGTCACTACCCTTGGGTGTGAGAGCTCCCCACCCACCACCACCCTCTGTTGCCTTCCCTGAAGCCAGTTCCCTACCCATCTCACCAGCTTTCCACCCGCCTCTGTGCCTTCCAACTTACTTCCCAGGCTCCCATGTGGCACCGAGTTGAATGCCTTACTGAAGTCCAGATACAGGACATCCACTGCATAGCCCCTGTCCAGTTGCCTAGTTACGGAACAAGTTGCAGCAAGGTGTTAAATAACCACATTTACTGTCAGTTAGCTTTGCAAACTGTCCGAACTGTAATGCAGGGTTTTCCCCTTTAAACAGCATTCAGTATGAGTGTTTCCAGAGAGTTTTTGTAGGATATTTGTACTTTCAGCATAGAGATACATGGTATAAATGAGTGATGTGGCATAATGTTCTCATATACTAATGCAGCTCTCATGGACAATGAGATTTCAACAACCATAAAATAAAGGCCCCAGGGTAGTTACAGAGGACTAGCATGAACAGTGAATACAAACTAAGGCAAGCATGTATAGCCCTAACAGTTACAGGAAAAGAGTTGTCTGCTGACATGGAAACACATAACATTTATAAGATACGAGGGTGTAGTTTTCCTTCACGCAAGGGTGTTGGATGGGGGGGGGGCAGATAAAGGAGGGAGCATTGTATTGGTGATATCAAATTGCCCTGGCCCTAAGTAAGGAAGAAGGAAGCAATTTGGTATTATATAGTGCACTGAATACAGTTTGTGTCTTAAAGCACTTTACAATCCAGGAGAGGGAGGAGGAAAATGTTGCTGCTTATTAGGTGACAGATTCAAACAGCACTCAGCGATTTTGAGACAGTAAACAAAAGGTTATCTACAGGGAGGTTACAGGGAAACATCCATGTCCCTGTTCCACACACACCTTAGTGTGGGTCACCCCCGATTGGCAGTTTTGTTCTGTGTTTACAATTTTGAGCTACAGTAATTGCTTTTGTTGCAGTTATATTTTGTCTGGTTGATCCTGCTGTCCCTCTTGCTGCCATTCTGACTCAAGTGCATCTAGTGGTGCATCTTACAATCTTCCGCGGCTGACAACAGAGTGGAAGAGCGGCCATGGGAGCATGTATAGTGTAAACCTATGGATGGAGCTATTAATAGTTGCTCTAGCTTAGTTAAATCTAGTATTTTTCATTTTGAACTTTGGGACATTTTAGGAGCTTTGTGGTACAAAATTAGTTTTACTAAATGTCTTTTTTGGGGGGACTTTGGCCTTACAGGTTTTAGTACCAGAATTTAGAGCCTTTTGTCATGGCGAGACTACTTTCTACCTGAAAAGTTACTGAGCAAATGCCAGCTAGCATGCTGCTTCAGTGGTGATGCGGCTGCCTTTCCTTATGTACTGTTTAATAAGTGGAGCGCCTTGCCACACATTAATTCCAGCTGTGACTGAAAGCCATGAAACAGTCAACAGTTAAATGAGTGAAATATAGTAACCCTGTGATCTTCATGGAAGGTGGAAGGTCAGAAAGGCATGTTTGATAAACGTGTTAAAAGGTGACAAGTACTGCACACTTTCTTTAATCTTCATGCTTCTCTAAGGTGAGTCACAACAGGGCAGTTCTGCATTCCATCATGCACATTTCTTTAATCTTTCCTTCCCATCCCCACCCCCATCATAGGTGGGCCAGACTGCAATCAAAGAGTTGTAATCCTCTTCAGGACCATAGTGCAGAGGGCTCGGAACAGTCCCTGCTGTGCTCTGTTCCCCACCCCGAGGATGGGCACTCACAAAACCAAGTGTTTTGAAGGTAAACGGGATCAGCACCCCCAATATTCACAGCACAGCCTGGTGTACTATCTGAGATTCATTCATTCATTCATTCTCGGATTACAAGTATCTTTGAGCACAGGACAGCTCATTTACAAAGGTTCCACGTCAAAGAGTGGGAGGGTAGAACAGACAGACAAAGGATGGCATAATGTACTTTTACAGATAACAGCAAGAACATCATAGTACAAAATTGTTTCTACATACTCAGCTACAAACTAAGAAACAAATTCAAGCAGTACAAGAACGGAGTGGAGGGGAAATAGGGGTAGGAGTTAAGGAGGGTCAGAGAAGGAGTGAGGAGGGTAGCAGCCAGGAGGCTTTGTCAAGAGAACATGCGGTGGATGGAGAAAGGGTGAGAGTAGAGGGGAAGGGTGAGAAGACATGGGCCAAAGGAGCAGTACAAGAGAGAGAGGAGTGGGCAAGGCAGAGAAAACGTAGGAGACAAAAGTGCGGTAGGGTCAGAAGAGTTCCCAGAGTAAAATATGATTCATAAGAAGACTCAAAAGATGAAGGTGGTAATCAAAAAGAGAAAGGCAAGGCTGGTGGCCTAGAGGGCTGAAGTGGGAATGGCTTGATTCATAAGTGGGCAAAGCTGTTATTACTTCAGGCAGTCACAGGTGCTCTCTAACAGCATGTGTTGGTGCAGAAGGTGTTTAAACTTGGACATCCCAGTTAGGCTTGTTAAATCGGGGCCAAGACCATTTAGCCATTTGGGGGCTCTGTATAGGAAAGACCGCTGGCACTGTGTAGTTCGGGCCCTGGATACGAGTAGAAGCTCAGAATCCCGAGGCCTGGGTATGGCAGACCTTGAGGGATCTGGGAAGAAGGCAGGAGATTCCAGTAGGTAGAGCTCCACTGAGTGCTTTCTTCGCTAGTATACATGAGTGACACTTGATCCATCCTTGGTGATTGAGCCAGCCAGTTTGTGCATAAAGATTGCATGTGTGAGTGAGGCTTTCTGAGTCCGTGATGAGTCTGCACGCTTTAAGTGTTATGTTTAGCCTTTTTTAGGGATGCGGAGGAGGCTGCTCCATATATAACCACGCTATAGTCAATGGTGGATAATACAGAACTGATGACTGCAAGTTTAAGTGCCTCTGAGGTCAGATTCCTTCTATGCCTAAATAGAAGGCCTAACCTCACATTCGCAGACTTGGCAGTGGTCTCAATGTGGGGTACATAGGAGAGACAGCTGTCTAAGGTTACTCCAAGATATCTGAATTGTTGAACTTGTTCAAGGGGGGCTCCAAGGTTGCCTTTTTACTGATATAATATGCAACCTATGCTTATGTCGGGGGGGGGGGAGAGAACAGCAGAAGCTTAGTTTTTATTGTAATTCAGGACAAGTTTGTGCATATGGAACCATTTTTCGACTTCAAGGAAACCAGTTTGGAGATTGACCTCGAGGGCAGCAGGATCAGTGTTGTTCATGTAGATGACAGCATCGTTGGTGTATAGGAGTGCTCTGAGTTGACAGAAATGAGGTAGGTTGTTTAAGAAGACAGGAGAGGACCAAGGATGGATCCTTGTGGGACACCAGAATGAACAGTTTGCAGTTCAGAGACGACAGTAGATATTTTCACCCACTGTGACCTATCAGCAAGGTAGCTTCCAAACCATTTCAGCGTGTTTTGTGAGACACTAGTTGTGGCTAGTTGAGTGAGGAGCAGGTTGTGATTCACGGTGTCGAAGGCTTTCGTAATGTCGATAAATGCAACGCCAACAAGCTTGTTATTGTCAAAGGACTGATGGATGTAGCTGGTAAATTCTAACAGAGCTGTGGTGGTGCTGTGCTTTTTTTCTGAAGCAGTGTTGCTGAGGACATTGTAGGTCATACTTTTCAAGATATTCAACCATTTGGTTGGAAACTATATGTTCAAGGACTTTCGATAGCGGGGGGAGTATTAATATCAGCCTGTAGTTTGAGTGCTGTGTATGATCCCTGGATTTATGCACAGAGGTGACCAACACAGATTTCCATACTTCTGGGAATTGTGATAGGGAAAGTGATAAGTTTAGAATCTTGGTTACTGGTAGGAGAACTTCTTCAAGAGTAAATGCAAAGAGTTTGAGATCAAGCGAGTCTCCACTATGTCTGGATTTGCCGAGGACTTTAGTCAGGAGCATTCAGACTAGGGATTGGGAAACCCTTTGAAATAGAATGGTGGGTGTTCGGGACTAATTGTTTCAGTGACCCCTGCTGATGAGGCAGGAGCATCATCAAAGAAGTCTTTGAGGAGGACACCCGACAGATTGGTGAAAGCTGTGTTGAAAGTATTTGCGATTTGGAGTGGGTCAGTGATGAGATTGCCATCTTCCATTATACAATGGCAAGAAAGAATCTTGGACTGTGATTGGTCAGTTTGGGGCTGGACCCATGGCATTATCCCAGCATAACGCCACAGGTCTAGTCTCATCACTGTGAATCAATATGGATGAGCATTTGGATACTCTCTTTTTTTGCATCTCCTCTTAAGAAACAAAAATATTTTTCCACGCTAATAAAAACATTCTTTACAATTTTTTTTTTATTTTATATATAACAACAAGCCATTGTATAATAGGAATAATGCACTCCAGGGTGTGTTGTGCTGGGATAACTCCATGCCTGGGGCATTGGACACACTCGGCCTGGCGGCCTTGTGCCCAATCCCCAGGCATGGCGTTATCCCAGCACAACACACACCCTGTCATGCATTATTCCTTTATTAGTATTGTAGGTGTGGTCTTATGTTCTTTGCCTGTGATGTTTTTTATATTAGCCCAAAATCTCCTACTGCCACCCCAGAAGTTAGAAAGTAGCTCTCTGTGGAGCCTACTTTTCGCTTGTCTAATTTCCCTAGTACAGGCATTTCTGGCCACTTTGTAAGCCTGCAGATCCTGTTGCTTCAATGAAGATTTAGCCAGTTGCCATAGATGGTCCTGTATCTTCATTCTGTTTATTATTTCGGGAGTGATCCAGGAATCTACCATACCTCAAACTTTCATTCTCTTGAGTGGGGCGTGGATATCACAGACTGTGTTGAAGACACTGACGAAGTGTTCAAATGCAGTGTTAATATCATCAGCCGTATCCAGGAAGGACCAGTCCTGTGAGCAGAATTGTTTTTTTTTAGGAGATCCAAATGCCCACATTTTAGTACGTGGTTGTAGATGGTTCGAGGTGGGGGGGGGGTTAAATTTATTTGACCAGCTTCAGGTGATAGGGGAGTGGTCGCTGATAGAGTCAGGGTGAAGCGTAATGTTTTTAATGTGATCTGGGCGATTAGAGACAATTCAATCTGTGGTGGTACTGGTCCCTGTTTTATAGTTTATTCTGGTCGGTGAGTTTACAAGTTGCATGAGGTGCAGTGATGCTAATGTGTCCTTTATGTAACCACTAGCCCCAGACGGTCAGTTTATATTGAAATCCCCCCATTAAAATCAACTCAGAGAGGTGTTTTTGTGCTCAGAGGTAGTTCAGCAAACTAAGCAGGCCAGGGGCCGGATCCTTAGGAGGTATGTAGGTTGCGATTATAGTGAGGGCTTTGCTGTGTGCCCCCAGGAGTACTTTAACCCCTAAAGCCTGTGCAGAGCAACCAAGGTCAATCAGGGGGCATGACCAGCCCTCTAATGGAATTTTGTAGGTAAATTGCACAACCACTGCCCTTCTTAGCAGTGCGATCAAGCCTAAAAGTGGTATAGCCTCCGAGGGCAACTGCATTATCCAGTATTTTAGGAGATAGCAAGTTTCAACGACAGATAGCACATCTGGACTGTGTGAGGCCACCCAGACCTTAAGGAGGTCGATTTTATTTAGGAGGCTACAGATATTTATTGTGGCTAGTGTAATGGACCCCTGCTTTGTTGGCAGATTCTTTGGGGTAGTTACATTTGAACCCGGGTTTGGGTGGATATTGCCTGACAGCATCAGTAACATTAGAGCTACTTTCAGGAGGTGCAAGCGTTGCAGTTTGGTGAGACACCAAGCTTGTCCACTGAGGCTACAGCGTTTGGCCTTTTTTATCCTCAGATTGCAGGTCAGGATGGTACCAGCGAGGGTGTAGGTAAGGCCAACGTCCCAGTGGGCATGCCAGTAGTGGGGCCATGGGCGTGTATGAAGCGGGGGCCATGGACCTATGTTGGTGCTGAAGAAACTTCCAGTAGTGCAGCCAAGAGGGTAGTGAAGGCTTTCAACTACTGTCCAGCTTTGAGGTGTGGAACACTTAGGGGGCTGGTATTCTGCATTGCCAAAAAGTAGAGTGAGCAGAATAGCAAGTGGAAGAGGTAGCTTTAGGACAGAAAGCATTTTGACCAAGCACAGAGAAATATTGAAAAAGGATTGACTTGAGAGCGAGTAAGTTAGGTGCAGAAGCGTGGGGAGGGGGAGACAGAGGCAGGTCAGCCAATGAGCATGTGCTAGGTGGAGCCTAACTGTATTTAACAGCGGTCAGGATTGGGGTGGGTGGGCAGGAGAACATTTGGATGCAGAGATAAAATTCAGCAAGCAGGAGCCCGCCAGAAGTCGAAAAAAGCAGGCTAAGAAGCCAGCCTATAGCGCTAGTGCTAGAGGCTATGGAGTCCAGTCAGCGCTAGGCAGTAGAGAAGAAACAGGCAATCGTGTATAAAACCATATATTCCAGGGAGTCAGAGACGTACCTTGATGCTACCGTGTAGGTCGAGCCCCAGGAGCGGGCAGGAGCTGGCAAAGAGTCAGGCTAGCAGTAGAGGGGCCCCAGCTGCAGGGGCACAGCCAAATCACAGGCTGCAGACCTGGGGAGAAGACAGAGAAAAGGTCAGGCAGATATAGACAGAACAACGGGGAGTGGCAGTAGTAGGAACAAAAGGTTAGAAGGAGGTGGGAGGGAGAAGAGGAACAGAGGCCACAGACCGAGGGAGGAGTGATCAATATGTATAGATGATAGGCAGTTCCAGAAAATGTTCCTTCCACAGCCCCTCCAACAGAGGTTGAAAGGGACGGCTCCAAAGTACTGAGTGATGCTCGTAGTGTGGAAAAAGTGGACCAAGCACCTCCACCTGACTTCACACCTTTCAGGGGATGCCATGATCTTCCACCCCATGTCTGATATTTTAGCCCATTCTTCATCGGTAACCGGGGTCTGAGAATCACCCTCCCACTGTGTCCTAATAAAACTTTATAAAGTTTGCTTTGATTTACTGATACATACCAGTTCTGGGTGGTCTGCCCCAAAGGACACTGTATGCTATGGAGAGTATGCCTCCATGGCCCTCCAACATCGCTGCCTAGTATAAAAAAATCATCCAGTGTGGTAAGCTGTCTGCGCACAGATTGCACCAGGTTACTGGACATCAGGTAATGTCAAATCTGGAGGTATCTAAAAAGAAGTCTCACTGGGGGAGCTCATATTGCTGCGGGAAGTCTGCGAAGGAGACGCAATCCCCCACACACACTCACACACTCGCACAAGGTGCTTGTACTTCATCAGGGTTAGCCTGTTCCATCTGCAGAAGTGGGGTCCCTGATGGTAACAGACAGCAGACCATGTTCACAGAGAGAGCCTGTTAACCACGTCACTTTAAGGAGCATGCAGATAGTCTGTTTGATCTACAGGTTAGTTATCCCCAAACATAGACATGGAGTTAAGGGGATATGTGGGAAGGCAAACAATGGTCCTGGGAGATGCTAGGCTGCTTCAGTTTGTAACCATCCCGTATCCTCTCGTTGTTTGGTCCAGGTTACCACTGGGGCAGACTGGGTCACCAAGTAGTACAGCTAGCTGGAAATCAGGCATGGCCAATCCATCTGATTCCCTAAGGAACATAAGGAGCTTTCAGGTAACTCGGTGCCTCCTTGATGACGAAACATAGTGCATCAGTAGCTTTTGCAAATGACACCAGAACTCCTTGGGGATCCATACTGGCAAGATCTGAAAATAAATCTTGGCAGCACATTCATTTCTATTCAGTTAAATTTATTGGAAAGCAAAATTGAGAGCATGCTCTCTTTTATTTAGTTTTTGTTTACTGGGTAGGTACGCTAGCCATAGAAATGGCTGTTTTTAAGGAATGACCCGGGAGGTTGCAGAGTGAAATTACATAAAACGCAGAAACAAAACAAGGTTTTACAGCAAAAATACAAGCAAGGTGATGAGAGCAAGGTACAAAATAGTGTGATTCATGACAAAACATGTGATAAGGCAATTTGTTGGCAGGTGCAGAACATAGCTCACATATTTGCAAGGAATTATCACAATGCAAAGTTCGCCAAGAGGTTCACTGAAAACAACCACATACTTGCAAGGAACTATCAAGTATAATGAGCAGGGAAAATTACAAAATAACATACAGTAGGCAGATCCTTAAGGGAGAAACAGTCACACGGTCTGGGAGATAGGGCACAGAGTACTGAAAGTAGGAGCTTTTCGGCAATGATTACAAAGATCTAAAGAGCTGAGAATTAGTTATAGTAGGACAGGGCAAGGGGTTTGAGATAACAAGCAAAGAGGAGATGCACATCAAGCTGGGAGGGGAGACAAGTAGACAGGCAGGGGGAGGATTAAGTGCAAGGCATTAGGTAGAAAGCAAATCAAGTGCACAGCGGTGAGAGTAGGAGTGGTGCTAACTGGGGTTGAAGCAAGGGCATTGATTAGAGGAGATGAGGTAGCTATGGAGCTCCTTTTTAAAGGTGTTATGGGAGGGTGCTTGACGGATCGCTAAAGGGAGGGAGTTCCATAGCTGAGGAGCATGGTGGGCAAAAGCACTGGTGCCTTTGGTGGTGTTACTCTTTGGAACACCTAGAAGGGATTTTACAGCTGAGTGTAGACCATAGCCGGACATCTGAGGAACAAGTAGATCAGCTAAGATTTCTGGAGTTTGAGACCGCATAATGCTGTCGACAGTCGACCCAAGGGAGTAAAGTCTAGTAGCATTTGGTGACAACCAGTTTAGATCTGAGTAGAGGAGGCAGTGGTGTTTCCGCCAATGGGAGAAGGAGGCATAGCAACAGATATCATTATAGGTGAAGTCCCATCTATGGAGATTGGATTTAGGAAAGGCAGTATAGGTCGCAACTCCGTATGTAAGGGTGGGTAGAAGAATACCATGAGCAGTGGTAAGCCTCACTGCATGGGTTAGTGCATACCTGGTCCGGTAAGCTGTACCTAATTTAGAGTTGACAGATTTACATGAATTCTGGATGTGAAGATCAAACTTTAGGGACTGGTCCAGTGTTACCCCTCGGTACTTCAATGAGGTCACTGAACCAATAGGGGAGCCATCAAGACAAGAGACCATGAAATTATTTTGGCAGGTTCTGAGTTTAGAATTTGTCCCAAATAGCATGGATTGGGTTTTGGCCTCATTGAGGACTAGTCTGTGATGTGAGAGCCCGGCTTGAGTGCACTGAAAGTCAGTGGAGAGCTACCGATTGATGTCAGAGATGTTTTTCGCGCTGGTGTATAGGACTATATCATCAGCGTAGAGGAGGGAGGAGGTGGAAGTAAGATTGGAGGTGTTGTTATTGATAAATATAGAAAATAGCAGTGGCCCCAAAATTGAGCCTTGTGGTACGCCAATATTCACTGTTGCCAGGTCGGAATAGTTTGAACTGTGTTTTACAACTTGGACTCTTTGACAGGTAACTAGATCTGCAACAGGGTTGATACACAAGGAGGCGTGGAAAGGATGAGAAGGGAGTTGGCAAGGTTGGAGGAATGGTCAGAAGTATGGCAGCTTGGATTCAATGCAAAGAAGTGCAAAGTAATGCACCTGGGAAACAAGAACTCAGGGGAAGATTACACAATGGGGGGGGGTTAGTAACAACAACAAAAATGGAAAGAGACCTAGGGTAATCATATCAGATGACCTTAAGGTTGGCAAGCAACGCGAGAAGGCGGTAGGGAGGGCTGGGGGGATACTGGGATGTATAGGGAGAGGTATCACCAGCAGAAAACAGGAAGTTGTTATCCCCCTGTACAGATAGTTGGTGAGACCCCATCTGGAGTACTGCATCCAGTTCTGGAGACCCCATCTCCACAAGAACATAGACAGGATGGAGGCAGTTCAGAGGAGGGCAACTAAAATGGTGCAGGGTCTGCAAGAGAAGCCATATGAGGAGAGACTAAAGGAGCTTAATATGTATACCCTTGAGGAAAGGAGGGAGAGGGGGGACATGATAGAAATGTTTAAGTACCTCAGTGGAATCAACAAAGTCCAAGAGGGTAGCATCTTTCAGAAAAAGAGATGTGCAAGAACAAGGGGACACAATTTGAAGATAGAGGGGACGGCTTGGGGCAATGTGAGAAGTATTTTTCACAAAGAGGGTGGTGGACACATGGAACAGCCTTCCTGAGGAGGTTGGGGTCTAAAATCTGGAGAATTCAAGAATGCATGAGACAGACATAAGGCAATTTTTGTGGGGGGTAGGAAGAAATAGGCTGTTGGTTAAATAGGATCTGCAGCTTATCCTCTAAGTAGGGAAATGGGCAGACTAGGTGGGCCAAGTGGTCCTTATCTGCCGTCAAAGTCTATGTTTCTATGTTCTTTGTAAGTTGACAACATTATGCATGAAGCCCAAAGACTTCAGAGTGACAAGGAGTGGTTCACCAAGTCAAAGGCCTTTGTCATGTCTATAAAAACAGCTCCAGTTAGAAGGCCTGAGTCCATAGCAGTGAGTGTGTCAGTAGTAAACTTAAGCAGGGCCGTGGAGGTGCTATGGCCCTTGCAGAAACCATACTGGTCAGTTGTGAGATGGTCATTTTTGAGAAGGAATTCAGTGGTTTGTGTAGCAATTAATTTTTCCAGAATTTTGCTCAGAACCGAGAGGATGGCAATGGGTCTGTAGTTAGATTTTATTTAGATGGGTCTTTTGGGTCACCCTTTTTGAAGACCCTGGCTATCTTCCATATGTCAGGGACACTACTTTGACATAGAGAGAGCTTGAACATTTTGGCTAAGGGAGCAGCAATGAGCGGGGCTGCTGTTTTTAGTAGTCTGGGTTCAAGACTGTCCAAGCCTGTAGCTGTGCTGTGTGAGATTGAGCTAAGTAGTTTAGAGACCTCCTGTCGAGTGATAGCCTTAAAGTAGAAGGAGGGGCCAATGACTTCTTGGCTGGAGGTCACAGGAGGGCAGTGGTGTTGTGAGGCAGGGAAGGAGGATGTGTATTTATTTAGATCTGAGAATTGATTATTTAAAAAAGTTAGCTGTGTTCTGAGGATTATTACAGTGAGTACTGTTGAGGACCAGGTCATTTGGGGTGGCGGAGCAGGTAGACCCCAGGAAGGTTTTTATTTGTGACCAGAATTTTTGGGGTCGCCTGAGGCGTTCACTAGTAAGCTTTTGCAGTAGTAGCCTTTGGCCATTCTTATTTCTTTTTGCAGGCATTCCGCTGCTGCCTGTAGGTGTTATAATCCACTGGCAGGCCTGAAGACTTAAAGCAGTTCCAGTTCTTGTCCCTTGCTCTTAGCTTAGCAAGTAGTTCCTTTTTTTTAGCCATCTGGTTTGTTTCCCCTTAATTCTGCTGGTAATGAGAGGGGAGTGTAGGTCCTGCAGTGCCAGGAATTCTGTCAGAAAAATGTCGAGGACAGACTGTACAGCATTGGCATTGTAAAGACTGGACCAGTCAATGTTAGATATGTCACGTAGAAATTGCTGTGTATCTAAGTTAGTATAATCCCGGAAAGTGATGTGACGAGGTTGTGAGGGGCGGGTGTGGTCGAGCCCCAGATGCAAAAGATAGGGGAATGGTTAGTAATAGCATCTGCGAGTGTGCCAGTAGCTTGGATGTGTTCAATACGATTTGCTAATACCCAGTTGATCAGGGTACTAGAGGTTGAGTGGGGAGCAACTGTAGTGGGCGTAGTGATCAGCTGATGCAGATTATGGCCCTGAATTTTGGAGATGGATGAGGCTTAGCACTTCCCTAACCGGTTTAGGTTAATATCGCCAAGAACGATAACTTCATTTTTACCAGAGAGTTTTTACAATTGCATCCATTAAACAATTAATATAAAAACAGACGTAACAATCAAAACGTAAACATACAGACAATGGTATACAAATTAGTACACATAATGTAATGACTCAAAAATATAACAGGTCAGACATATACATATACACTATTTTCAAGAAAAACAATTGCATTCATGTGTCATAAACGTAAAAATATTACGTTTAAAATGCAAAATTGATATCAAAGATGTCAATTTTAGGTTTTTTTGTGCTGCAACCCATGAAGTAGGTAAGGCAATGGCAAGACTGTACCTACCAAATCTATTTTTATGCCTCGGTACCGTGAATTGAGGGAGATCTGTGGATCATAAAGAATATTTATTTTGTTTAGTGGTAACCAAATTTAGTACATGAGGAAGTTTGTGCAAAACAAATTTATATGCGAGTAGTTACCAATGTGCTTGCCTACGGGCATAAAGCAACTGCCAACCAGATAACAAATAAAGATTACAATGATGGGTACGCCATGGCATACCGGTGGCAAACCTCAAGGCACTATGATATAGTGAATCAAGGGGTTTCAGTATAGTAGTCATCGTATTCATATAAATACAATCCCTATAATCAATCAGGGACAGGAATAATGAATTTATAAGTTGTTTATGAATTACAAGGCTAAAACAAGCCTTATTCCTGTAAAAATAAATATAAATATATATATATATATATATATATATATATATATATATATATAATATGTTTTCAGTTTATTAGACATCATTTGAATGTGTATATCAAATTTCATAGTTTCATCAAGCATGATGCTAAGGTACTTATATGAGGTAACCTTTTTTAAATCTGTTCCATCCAATGCCCTTAGGCTTTTACTATGGTTCTCCTTGACTCTGCTCAAGAAAAGTACCCATTGGGTTTTACCCACATTTAATAATAAACGCAGATTAAACAGTGTACACTGGATTATATCAAAATCTTTTTGCAGGGTATTTATTGCTACTGTTGTGTCCTTGCCATGGGTATAAATAATAGTATCATCAGCATACAATTGAATAATTGAATCAGCTGAGATACTTTTAGGTAGATCAATAACATAAATAAGAAACAAAAGGGGGCCCAGTACAAATCCCTGGGGCATACCCTTAGTAACCAAAGCAATGTCAGAACAGTACTCACCCACTTTTACACATTGCATCCTAGGTGATAAATAAAAGGAGAACCATAGTAAAGCTTCAAGACCGAAACCAGAGGCCTTTAATCTATTTAACAGTAAATTATGATTAACAGACTCAAACGCGTTTGACAGATCTAAAAAACAGCAGGTACTATATTTCCCTGGTCAAAAGCAGTATAAATATCATCAGTAACCTTGAGGGTAGCAGAAATAGTATTGTGGTCCTTATGAAATCCTACGTGATAATCAGGTAAAATTGTATTTTTCTCCAAGTACTTTGATAGCTGAATATGTAACAATCTTGCAAACAACTTCTAGATGAGTGTCAAAAGGGAGATTGGTCGATAACAACCAGGATCTGTTTCATTACCACCTTTAAAAATTGCTGTAATACAGGCCGTCTTCCAATCAATACGTATCTCAGAAGTACGTAATGAAAAACTGAACAGATAAATTACATATTCAGCTATCACTGGGGCTCCAAGTTTATAAAAAATGGGATCTTTTCTGTCTAGGCCAGCCCCTTTCTTTACATCTAACTTTGATAATTCAGTTAGAACAACTTGGTCTGCAATTTCCCTAAAAGTGAAAAGAGGTCGGTTATTACTAAAAACAAAGTTAGTATCCAAGGCATCAACAAGTTGGTTTGGATATTTTTTTATCAAATGTGCTCCTAGCTTCCAAGAAGTATTCATTAAAAGCCTTAACTTGTTCAAGGGGTTTACATGTTTGCAAATCCTTATAATGTAGTAACTTAGGTAGCATTGCTGTACGGGAGTTTCCCTGCAATTGCTTTATACTATCCCATATTTTCTTACTATTCCCAGAGGCATTTTGAAACTGCAAATTATAATTACTTTTGGCTAACCTAACTTCACATGTGCATCTGTTTCTAATTGTTCTATAATTCTGCATGCCAGTATCTAATTTAGAAATTCTTGCTTTTTTCCACAATAGATCTTTTTCATTAAGTTTTTTAATTGCCTATTTAACCACAGGGCAGGCCAGGTCTTCACTCGTTTTCTAATGAAGGGAGCATGTTTATTAATAACCTGTAAAAAAAAAAAGAATCTTTAAAGTAAGCCCAGGCAAAATGAATATCAGGACAACAATATATTAATGTCCATTTAACACCACGTAAATCAAAAAGAAACAGTACGTGCTAGTCTAGGTGTTTTGAGTTGGTGACGGATGCATGTTATATATAGTAGCAGTGATCACTTATGTCTGCATCGAAAACAGAAAAAATATGTTTATTAGGGGTGTTAGTCAAGATTATATCCAATAAAGTATCTTTGTCTGCAGTAGTTTTATTAGGACAAGTTGGGTTATCAATGATCTGAGTTAAATTAAGAGTCACTAATTGATTTGTTAATCGGGTAGTAGGATTTAACATATCCCAATTAAGATCACCTAATATTAGAAGTTCTTTATCTAGGAATGGAGCAAGCACTGACACAAATAATTGAAGAGTTTCAGCAGAGGCTGAAGGGGTTTATAACAGGCTACCAGTGTGAAACTGAAATTTTGAGATATACCAATATTCAATATTACAATGTCCAGCTTTTTAGTCAGATTAGTCAGATGAACTGTACCAACCAAAGTATTTTTTACATAAATACCCCACCACCCTTGGTTGATCGATCCTGTTTAAACAAATCAAATCCATCAATACAGACTTCGGTATCTTTAATTTTGCTATTCAGCCAAGTTTCCAATAAGACAAGTACTTCAGGGTTGGAGCTGTGCATCCATGTTCGGATATAATCAATTTTAGGTAACAACCTCCTTACATTAAGGTGCACCAGCCTCAAGCCTGTCTGTTCACTGAATTCTTGTAGGCTAAAGTGGTTATGCTTTACAATGGGTCCAGGGTTTGCATGCACATTGCCTGAAGAAAGTAACACTATTAAAATGACCTTTCTTAAAAAAGGTAAAAAAAAAAAAAAAACCTTCTTCTAAAATACAGTGGAAGACCATGAGCAACTTTATTAGAAAAAGAACCAGATACTTGCTAACTAATCCCAACTACAGATGCTTTAAAAGTCATTCCCCTAACTATAAACATTGATGAGGAAGCATTCGGTAAAAACAATTTGGGCAGAGTAGCCTGAGTCTGAGATTTATCACTACAAATGCTGCCCCATTTTAGAGTCAAGCTCACCCACCCGCCGATAGTTAATGAAAACATTTTACATATTTACAGGTAGTAATAAACAAACAGTGCCTTACACGTTAAAATGCAATCAAAGGAACAGATGTGTGCTGGAGTAAGTTACCAAATTACTGAGACAGAGTCCACTCACACTCGTGCTGTGGTGTAGCAACAGCCAGACAAACCACGAGAGTCTCAGTTCTACACAGGCTGAATGATCAGCTGGGTGGCAAGTTCATTGCAGAGAACAAAGCGCTAGATGTTGTTGCAGTAGGCAGCAGATGAAATTAACTTTCTGTGGTGTAGTGTGGGTGTTTAAAAAGCCCTGTGTTCCCGCCCACCATGGCTGATTGGTTGTACCTGCCAGCTTGCCTCCGAGCCACCTCCAACAACAGCCAGACAAACCACGAGAGTCTCAGTTCTACACAGGCTGAATGCTCAGCTGGGTGGCAAGTTCATTGCAGAGAACAAAGCGCTAGATGTTGTTGCAGTAGGCAGCAGATGAAATTAACTTTCTGTGGTGTAGTGTGGGTGTTTAAAAAGCCCTGTGTTCCCGCCCACCATGGCTGATTGGTTGTACCTGCCAGCTTGCCTCCGAGCCACCTCCAACAACAGCCAGACAAACCACGAGAGTCTCAGTTCTACACAGGCTGAATGCTCAGCTGGATGGCAAGTTTGTTGCAGGGAACAAAGCATTAGATGTTGTTGCAGCAGGCTACACACTTTCCTAAACTCAGTGGGAGAAGGTTCCATCTGGCAATGTCCCACTTAACTTCAGTAGAAAGTTTTTCATAATTCAGGGCAAATAGGAAGGATAGATTCAATGAAATCCTCACCCCAGGTAACAGACCACATTACTGGAGACCCATTTGAAGGGCATACTGATCAGAATGCCACTGGGTACCTGTCCCCCAGACGGACAGCCTCTGAGTTATCAAAGTTAATTTTGTGGTCCGGGACTATGCCATAGTCCTTCAATTCTGCCAAAAGAACCAGGATAGATGTCTCCGGTAATGAGTGAAAAACAAGGAGTTATCAACATAAAGGGATATTTTATGCTCCCTTCCTCCAGTCAGACCCCGGATATGTCTGAGTTGTGGCATACTGTCACCACCAATGGCTCTATGCAGAGTCCAAACAAGAGGGGAGAAGAAGGGACATCCTTGCCTCATTCCCCTCTTAAGGAAGAATCAGTTAGATTAAATCCTGTTCATCATGACCGTAGCTTGCGGGGAAGCATAGAAGGCTGGAATGCTAGCTTGGAAATTAGGTACCACCCACATCCCCTCTAGGGTAAGATGTAGGAATCTCCAGTTCACTCTGTCAAACGCCTTTTCAGCACCATGAACACCGCCAAGGTGAAATCAGGGAAGTGGCATTGTCCAGAGATGATAGTCAATAAGCAACGAATGTTGTCATGGATCAAGCGTCGATTAATGAAACCGTTTGATCAGGGTAAACCTGGGGATGCCACCCACCACTGCAACCTACCAGCCAAGGCAGAGGTGAATATCTGAAAGTCAACAATCAGGAGGGAGATAATACCATAGGAGTCGCACTCCACTGCATCCTTCCCTGGTTTTGGCAAGACAGATTTTTGGGCATACTGTTAGAAGGGCTGTGCTCCTCTCCCCTCTGAAACACCCAGCAAACTCCCTGAAACAGGGGAGCCAGCTGTTCAGAAAAGGTTTGTTAAACTCTGCCTCTGCTCTATCTGGGCCTGGGGATTTGCCAGATTTCAAGTGCTATACAGCCTGCTCCATCTCCTCCAGCAACAATGAAGCATCAAGGGACTTGTTCCTCCACAGTAAGTCGTCAAACCCACACCCTACTAAAGAACGCCTGTATGCACTGCGTGTAGTTATCTCATTTTTCCTGGACGTATACGGATTTATAAAAGGCCCCAAATGGTTGTGCTATTCTACTAGGATCAGACTCCTATTGCTGAAGTTCCCCCAACCCCGCCCCCCCCACTTTCAGTAGGCAGAGTGTCACCCTACTGGCGGCCTCTCTCCATAGCTGCCAAGCCAGTAATGGCATGCCCTATTGCCAACTTTGTAGAAGCATTGGCAGGAGTAGCGCAACACCCCTTTGGTTTTAACCTTCAGACTTTTATTCAGGGCAGGCCTAATATGTGCTTTACCCCCTCAGTTAACACAATCTTGTGTTCTGCCTCCAGGTGGTAAAGCTGGGATTCGATGTCCCACTGTTCCTTCAGTCTTTCCCTTTTAAGGTGCAAGGAGCAGCTGATCGTGTGAGCAGTTAATACCACCTTGAGTCCCTCCCACCGGGTTGCCTTTGTTGGTTCCCCTTTCAGGTTTAGGACTTGATATTCCTCTATCCCTGTCTCTGTCAAGGAGATATAATCAGGATTTGTCATTGAGGACACATTTAAGCTACGTTTACACCACCATCTTTGCAGCGCATCCACTTATGCACTCCGGTTGATGCACTGCAAAGATGGCTTTGTGGACACTCACCACATCACCTTAAGTGCAGAACCGCTCCAGATTTTAAGCCAACAGAAAAGTGGGGATGCATACTAGATTGAGCGCATTACCTCACGGTGTAAATGACTGATGCGCTCGATCCGCTGTGATCTCCTGTTTGCTGAAGATTTAATTTTTTGAACTCTGACCACATGTCCAGGAACACTGCTCTTGGCGTGATCTGTGGCACATCAGGGTCAGGAGTGTAAATGGAGAAACTGCAGGATCAAGTCGCAGCGCAACGGGAAGGCAGCAGAGTTTTTTGAGGCACTGCTGCTGTGTAAACAGGGCATTAGTCACTAGCATGGAGTCTTGGCCACTGGGGGAATGACCAGATCTAGTATGACTGGGGTATGGCCTGTGAGTGTAACTGATTTAATGACACAGTGCTTGGTGGCTTGCACCCAGTTGGAGGACAAGAGAAAGAAATCCAGGCAGGAATAAGCCTAGTGAGTCGGTGACCAGCAGGTATAATCCCAAATTGACGAGTTCTGGAAGTGTTATATCTCCAGTAAGCCACAAGTTTTGGGCCAAGTATCTCAGACATGCCCCCACTTTGGTATCAGGGTGACACCCAGAGCCTGACCTGTCCAAGTTAGGTTTCATACCCCCATTAAAGTCCCCTCCACTAGGTATAGCTCAGTTGGGGTGGATGCTTTCCTTGCCTTTTTAATTCTAGTTTTACAGTCCCTCAGTGCTGCTTTGTGGGGCCTGAATGTAAACAAGTCCCCATGGCTAGATGGTCTGTACCCAAGAGAACTGAAGGAGACGAGACTGGCCCTGGCAGTTCCATTGGTAGACCTATTGAAGGATTCATTGGCAACAAGTGCCATGTACTGGAGGGTAGGCAATGTTGTTGTCCTACACTAAAGTGAAAACAGGGAAAACTCAGATGATTATCGGCCAGTGAGTCTGACATTAGTAGTGGAAAAACTGCTATAGTGAGTTATAAAGGAACAGACAGTGGATTTCCTAAAGGAAAGCAACCTTCCTGGCAGAAATCAACATGGGTTCAAACATTGGCAACACACTGTACTGTTAGTATATCAAATGGAAAACTTACATTTCAGCTGAGGAGGAGAGTGGCTACCTTGCATATGATGTGTAGACTTTGATAAATTTATTATATGTGCAAACCAGAGATGCAGTGGGTCCCCTCCCAAAATATTATTCCTACTCGTTTTTCTTGGGCTGGGACAAGCGGATAAGTCAAAACAGAAAAATATAAACCAGCCGAGATTTCACATTTCAAGGTAACACTTTTATGTTCTAAAACCTCTTCACACTGCCATGATCCTCTCAATGCCCTACATTTCACCCACTGGGCTTCCTCAGGGGCAGGGATCTAGGAGTGAACTTAGAGTTGTATATGTTAATTTGTCTTTTTTTTTCGTTGAGTCTTTTATATTCCACATTCTATGGTCGTTCTTCAGACCTCCTAGTCTTCATTGAATATTTCTTATTAGTTTTCCTTCAGTCACTCTGACTTTTAAACCCTCACAGGGCCTTGATGGTTGTTACGGCTCACAACGTGAATAATCATGTTTTTGATCTGATTGGTAAAACTTTGGAACAAACATATTGTCAATCTATTTCATGCTCTCCCACTGCTTCCCGTAGAAGTAGATGAAGCAATCTGACTTGTCCCATTGAACATATTTTGATTGGCGTAGGCGTGTAATGCTGCCTCCTTCTGGCTATAGAATACACTACATCTGCTGCTGGAAGAGTTTGAACGAGCTGTGTGGTTTAACTGCTTTATGTGCTGCATGTACCTCAATGCACTTTGTACTCTTCAAAACAAAACAAAAAAACATTTTTGAATAAAAACCTAGATTAAAAAAAAAAGGAATCAACGAGGGTTCATGAGGGACAGGCATGTCATATGAACTTAATTGGTTTTATCAATTGACACAGATGGTAGCTAGAAGACAGGCAGGCATTTGATTTGGTGCCGCAAAGGAGGCTTACACAGAAGGTAATGGACTTAAATTAGGGCTAGGGATACTGTTACTGTTATAGTACCACCCTTATACTTTGCCTATATAGGTCCATGTCATGCCTGAAAAGGTCCGCAGGTGAGTACTCTCAGAGTGGTGAAGCTCACCTTGTAGGAGGGATGATGGGACAGGTTATGGGACTAAATAATACAGGGTGGACTTGTGACAGATAGTTTTTTTTATATACAAGGGTGTGATGTGGATATATATGGAACCCAAACAAACAAAAGAGAGAAAGAAATGAGTGTCTTAGCTAGGATTTGAACCCAGGTCACCCGAAATTCCATTCCGTATGTGCTACCAGCTGAGCTACCAAGGTATATGAAACTCTGGGATTTCCAGAAGCACAGTATTCATTCTCAAATTCACAACTTGGTGCTGCACAGATAATTATATTAACAAATGCAATTACCTAGCTGACCAAGTGGGGCTGAGGGTTGAGGCCCTGGATGCCACACCTCACTCCATGCTGGTCACTGTGGTTCGGGAACAAACTTGGATTGCCAGGAGTTGGCCAGAAGGGGAGAGGATCGAGCATCTGGAGGACTGCTCTCCTCTCCCTGGGAGGAAGGACTGCCATTTCCGCCTAACGACTGCCACTAGGTGCAGGTCTGGTGGCAGTGTGGGACTGCAGCAGCAAGAGAAGGGTGAGTGCTGCAGGACTCTGTGGCATGAGCGTTCCTCCACACGCTGACACGCATGCCCCAGTAAGGGTTTAGGGGAGAAAAGTGGTGGGAAATGGTGGCGAGACAGGCATTTATTACACTCTGTACACTGATCCCCAACCCAACCCACCTCACCACCAGGGACCTGGCCAGCCAAAACTGGGTTGTGTTTGGGGGGGGTGAGGATGAAGAGGATCCTCCCCCTCCTGACCCCATCACGGGGGGTAATCTGTAGAGGTATTCGAGCCATGCAGGTATGCCTGGGGAGGTGATGGTCAGAGGGGGTTGGCTGGGACAGAGCTGAAAGGAGTCCAAGCCTGCCTCAGCCAAGGAGACATAAAATTTTTATAGAAAAAAAATATATAATTATCTGTGCAGCACCAGGCTTTGCATTAGAGAAAGACTAATGTGGACAGATAAAGGTAGATCATGGTCTGTTATTGTCACCTCTTGGCAGATTGGGCATGTCCGGTGACGTGGTAGGGTGGTATAGAAGTTACCTGGGACAATGCTCTCAGATCAGTGGTCAATACTCATTCCCTGCTTCTTTATCACTGGGTGTTCCCCAGGGGTCTATTCTGGGTCCTCTTCTCTTTTTTTTTGCTCACTCCCTCCCAGCTCTGGGCCAGCCTCTCCTTCAGCCCACCTATGCCCGCCATGCCGCACTGTTTCAGATCAGCCACCTCTTCACCCCATAATTGCAGCCCCCGGATAACCCCCCGGATGTAACCCTTCGCCGGGTGGGTCCCTCTCCTCCGAGGGGGAAGGCATTGGTGGGGCAGCCAGTGCAATACTTGCTCCCGGTGCTGCTGGGATGGTGCGTGCGCTGTCCTCAGACTCGCAGCAATGGGAGCTGGCGACCGTCATCCAGTCAGCTACAGGGCTCTTTTTCCCATTTGCTCCCAGGGGGGCATGGTGTGCTGTTAACGTAAGGCTGACACTGATGTTCACCACACCTCCTAGGTGAATGGGACCCCAAGCATTGCCATTCCCCCAGCCTCCGCTAAGGGTCAGCAATTGCTGGGTCATGTCCCCGCCCTCCCCCTGAGAGAAGGTGAGCCGTCAGCCGACACTTAAGCCTTCTCTCCCCGGACAGCCCTCCAGTACCTGAGTCCATTCCCGATCCTGGGTTGCTGGCGTTGCAAACGGAAATCCAACCGCTGCACCGACGGGCTGGCCTGTCCTCTTCTTTTTAGTCTTTTTTTGAACACTCTTCCTTTAGTTTGTACTAACTCTCAGATTTTACTTTATGCAGATGAGACAATGATCCTCACGAGTGGATCAGATTTCAGAACAGTTCAGAAACATTTGTCTAGTGTCTTTATAGCTGTATATAACTGATTTATTGATAATAGATTGGTGTTAAATAAAAAATCAATGGTCTTCTGTAAAGCTAGAAGGAAAGCAGGGGAGAATATAATACTTTCCCTTCAGACAGTTTTGGGTGTGGATATTGAACAAGTCCAGCAATTTAAATATCTAGGACTAATAATTGATGAAGGTATGACCTTTGAACCCCACATTTCTGGTATGATCAAGGTTACACATCAAAAACTGGGAGCACTGTATCGCTTAAACTCTTTACTGGTTCCTTCAACTAGAAAAATTCTCGCCCGAAGTTTCCTTATTCCAATCATAGATTATGGACTGTTTTTTTTCCAGCTGGGGAAGGGTTATTAACAAAAGTTAAGATTTTACTGAACCAAATAGCTAGCTTCTCAACACAACTACCAGCAAGGACCCATCATTGCAGCTTATTGAGGATGGCCGGTTTATTACTTTTAGACTATCGCGTTAAACAACAGCTAGGACTTTTAGCCAAGAAGGTAGCCATGAATAAAGTTCCTGCTATGTTAACTTCCATGTTAAGGAAGCACTTTAGTCCTGTTTCAACTAGGTTATCTGAAAAAAAATGTTGGCAATACCTAGGATGAAAACTTCATTAGGACAAAAGTCTCTCCCATATTTTTTCTATATTTTGCAATCCATCTTTGACTGCTTAAACACCTCACTTTTGACTTTTACAATGAAGTTAAAATAATTTAATGCCTGGAAAGTGAATGTAAGTGTATTACTTGATTGTGCTGTGTTTGTGTGTTAGATAACTTTTTTGTATAACATAGCATGTTAGTTTTATGTATTTTATTGTATGCATTGTTTGCATGTTAACTGGTCGACCATGTAAATGGGTCTTAGGCCCATGGACTTTCCAGTATAAATAAATAAAACAAATCCTCTAATCCCACCACAGCCAACTGGGCTGCCTGGCCTGCTTCTTCCTGTCCAATTCTTCCCTCTGGCCTCCCCTTCTAGGAATGAGTACATGGAGGAATAGAATATTGGTCTTCAAGAGGTTACAAGAGCAGGAAGTGGACACTGAGGGAACTAGAAGGATGATCCCAGGTCAGGTGTTCCAAACACAAAGTAAAAAAAAAAAAAAAAACAGTCACAGGCCAGCTCAATGGTGCTAGGCCAGTACCTCGTGTTGATACCTGGGAGGACAGGGTTCAAGTTTAACCCCTAAAATCCCATGCTGGGGCAAGCTGGGAGCCTTGTGCATCATGCGGAGGTCAGACACTTGACTCGGGGTGGGGTGGGGGGCAGGCTGCTTGGCAGTCAAGCACACCAGCCAAGGCACTGACTGAAATAAGCTGTGAAAACAGCTGCTAGACCCTTCTCCCAGTTGGAGAAAGAGTGCAACCACGATCGCCCCGAACATTGTGCGGGGTGAGGGGAATAAAATAATAAAAAGCAAATCACTAGTTAAGAGCTTTAGTATAGATCTCACTTTAGTGAACTTCAACAGAATTGTTTCCTCATGTTTGTTTTCTTGTGGAATCGGTAATCATAGTGAGTTCTGCTTTTCATGTATGGTTGTGCCATCTGCATTTTCCAACTAATGCTGGCAGGATCTACACTGTTTAAAAAACAGCGGGCCTGATTTTTTTTTACAACCTTCTTATCAAGCAAATTTGACAGAAAGAGGCATCATTTTTGTTAGCGGTTGTATTTGAGAAAACACAACCATATTAAAATAAAGTCCAATTAAAACAAAAATATCTACACTCTAATCCCCAAATTAGCACTGTTTTTTTGTTATCCTGCTAAGAGGTTTAACAAGCATCAAAAATATTTTCTTAATATAGCCCAACAGTGGCCAAAAAAGTCATCACGAAACTGTGTAGTTGCAACTTTTGCCTACCACAGCAGAACAAAACAAATATACAACATGGGAAAAATAACACACAGGCTGAGGCATCGGACAGACTAGGTGGCAATGTTGGATCTTCCACATGATGAATGTCACTCCAGGCTTTGTTCCCTGAGGGCAGGCCTTAATATACCTTAAAAATAATTAATCTGCAAAAGCAGGTCGTATGAGATACAATTGCAATTACTGGAATTTTTCCATTATGGCTCGGCTATTTATGGCAAATGACACCACCACCGTATTGAGTGGCGAACACGGTATACTCAGAAATACCAGTGGCTATAATTAAGTTATGGGATGGGGGCATTAAAAGAATTGTTTGTGGGAGTCGCTATAAACTTGAAATGATGTGAAAGACAGAATCTGAGCAATTGAAAATCTGTATATAATACCCCTTACCTCCAATGGAATTCTGTACTTCATGCAATGTACTATCTAATGTACTCCTCCTTGTTTACAATACAAAGACATTTTTAAAAAATAAAACAAAAAAGTCCTTTATTTATGTTTACCAACAACCCAAACTGGGAAACAGTGAAAACTGTGGTTCCACCATTTCCAGGAACTGTAAAGGTGTGGAAGAAATAAATGCTAAAATATATAAAAGACGATGCTAAACTAACACATAAAATTGAATAATCTCATAAACTTTACAAATAACAAACCTGTCATCAAAACTATGAAAACTCAATCACTGAGACTGGGACTCTGGAGTGACTGAACTCTTCAGTGGAGAAATAAATCTGCTGTTAGAATGCCAGGAGGAGCAAAATCACACTGTACAGGTTTTTTTTTGTATAATGTATTTTTTAAGATTTTCAGATATAGTACATACAAGAACATCAGATTTCAAAGGCATCATGTTTAACACTAGGACACTTCTGCTCAAGCTGCACCTTCACAAGCACTCAGTCGATTCATAGTCCTTTACCATATCTCTTCGGTGCACAATTAATACTATGACTACCTGTGCATAAACATTAAGAACATTAAAAAGGTAGGTATAAAACACACAAACAAAATAAACTGAAACCACATGACATAAAGTGGAAAATGCATTTCGCTCAGCATGTGAATTCATAATTTCTTTCTAAGGTATGTAAGTTTTCACTGATCATTGGTGCCCTGCCCAGAGTCCCTCCCCCCACCCAATATCTAGCCCTCCAACTCCGGTTTTCTCTCCTCCGCATACACCCATTTTAGTAGGCAACCCCCTCCTTCCAGTGCTTCCCTGGCCCAGAGTTGTGCTCACACTGTATATCCCGCTCCCCCTTCTCTTAGTAGCATTGCTTCTCTGAGCGTGAGAGTGTTCAGAAACTTACCCCATTCACTCATTAATCTCTCCTCTCTCTCCCCTTTAAGACATGAGTAAGTCTGTCTACTGCTGATACCTTGCAAGTTAGCCCCTTCCACTGGTCAACTATTGGGACATTGCTAGTAATCCATAAGTTCTGTATCACTTGGCGGGCAACTACCAACAGAATTCTCATCTATCCGGGGGTAAAGGGTCCATTCCCCATCTCCCAATCCCTCCACCCCAAGCAAGAGTGACCATGGGGAAACCTCTATTGGTTGACCTTCCATCATGGATAACTCAAGGGCAATACCCTTCCAGTAAGACATCAGCCAGGGACAGTACCAGTAATAATGAAAAAAGGTGCCTTGAGCTGCTCCGCATTTACCACAGTTTGGAGATACCCCAGGGTAAAATGTGTGCACCATACTGGGTGGGTAGTATAACATAGAAACATAGAATTTGACGGCAGATAAGGACTGCTTGGCCCACCCAGTCTGCCCATTTCCCTACCTGATGGATAAGCTGCAGATCCTAGTTAACCAGCAGCCTACTTCTTCCTACCCCCACCCCCTAGAATTGCCTTATTACTGTCCCATGCATGCTTGAATTCCACCACTGTTTTTGACTCCACAACCTCCTCTGGAAGGCTGTTCCATACATCCACAACCCTCTCTGTGAAAAAATACTTCCTTAAATTATCTCTAGGCCCCCCTTCTATCTTCAAATTGTGCCCTTGTTCTTGCACACCTCTTTTTGAAAGATGCTACCCTCTTGGACTTTGTTGATTCCCTTGAGGTACTTGAAAGTTTCTATCATGTCCCCCTCTCCTCCTTTCCTCGGGCTATACATATTAAGCTCCTTAAGTCTCTCTTCATATGTCTTCCGGTGCAGACCCTGCACCATTTTAGTTGCCCTCCTCTGGACAGCTTCCATCCTGTCTATGTCTTTGCAGAGATTGGGTCTCCAGAACTGCACGCAGTACTCCAGATGTGGTCTCACCAGCTGTCTGTACAGAGGGATAATAACTTCTTGTTTTCTACTGGTGATGCCTCTCCCTATGCATCCCAGTATCCCCCAGCCCTCCTTGCTGCCCTCTCACATTGCTTGCCCACCTTTAGGTCATCTGATATGACTACCCCAGGTCCCTTTCCATTTTTGTTGTTGTTAGTATCTCACCCCATTGTGTACTCTTCCCTGGTTTTGTTTCCCAGGTGCATTACCTTGCACTTCTTAGCATTGAATCTAGCTGCCATACATTTGACAATTCCTCTAACCTTGCCAAGTCCCTTCTCATCCTTTCCACCCCACCTTGTGCATCAACTCTGTTGCAGATCTTTGTGTCATCTGCAAAGAGACATACTTCTCCTTCCAGTCCCTCTGCAATGTCGCTTATAAAGACATTGAAGAGGACCGATGCAATAATTTGTTTTGCATCTTTTTAAACTTGTTACATAGGAGAAGACCCATGTGGGAGAACAGTAGTAACTCTTAGTTAGCATCCGTAATTGGCATGCTGAGATCTCGTTCCCACCATTGTCTCACCTTATGAGTATCATTCCAGAAAAAAATTATATCCAACTGAACAGCCCGGCCAATTAAGCCCTTCTTGTTCTTCCTAGCCCCCAAGATTTCCCTTTCAATGTCATTCATAGGAGACTCCATAGGTAATATTCTGTTTAATCTGTGACAATAGTCCCTGATTTGAAAGCATTTAAACAGGTGAGAGGCGGGTATTCCCAGCCCCAGCTGGACTTCCTCAAATGAATATGCACCTGTTCAGGTGAGGAGGTCCCCCATGCATCGCACCCCTCGCTCCTGCCACATAAGGAACCCAGCATCCCCAAGCCCTGGCAGAAAATCAGGATTACCCACTACCAGGATCAGAATAGTGTTCACCTGGGTGACTCCTCTCCATTTCTTAATAGCCCCCATGCCTCAAGGGCTGACACGACCAAAGGATAAGGGTCACTTAAACAATGATATGCCTGTACCCCTCCCTTCCCTAAATAGGCCGAGACCCTCCTCAGGCAGTCCCTTTCTTCTGGCTCAAGCGAAGTTGCCACCCCACTTCTATTAACCCAATTGTGTTTATACCTATATTGCATGGCTAGAAAATATTCCTTAATATTTGGGAAGTTCATACCTCCACTTTCCCTTGAGTTACTTTAAACTGATTCTCCTTGCCATATGAAGTCTGTGAGACCCTTCTCCACTCTCTCAATGTCCTTATTTGTTGGACAGCAGGGCACCATTTGCATTATATAAAGGATCCTTAGCAGGACATTCATTTTAAGGAGAATAATCCTGCCCAGCCATGAGATCAGTAGGTCACACCACCTGCTCAAATCCTTCAGAATTAACTCAAATAGTGGTGAGTAGTTTAAGGTATACAGACTTCTCAGGTCTTTTCCCACCCTAATGCCTAAGTACATAAATGCCTTGTTACCAAATTTAATCCCCAAATGACCCCCCACCCCCATTCCCTTATCCAAGTACATTATTTCCGAGTTATGTAAATTTAATTTGTACCCCAAAAGTCTTGCGAAATTATCTATATTATAAAGGAGGATGGGTATGGACTGCTCAGGCTTTGTTACAAAAAGCAAAATATCATCCACGTACAAGGTAATAATATGTTGAGAGCCCTTTCCACCTGGTATGCCAGAGATCAGTGGATCACTCCTTATCCTAATGGCTAGCAGCTTGATCACACAAGCAAATAACAGGGGGGAGAGGGGACATCTCTGTCTGGTGCCCCTAACAAGCCGGAACTCCTCTGATGGTATACCATTAACTAGCACTCGTGCCGTTGGCACCTGATAGAGAGCACTCATCAGTTGCATATACCCATCTCCTAGGCCAAATCTCTTCATAGCATTCATCAAGTACAACCACTCTATTCTGTCAAATGCTTTCTCGGCATCCATGGACAGTACACAAGCCTATCCAGGATGCCGAGTTCCCCACCATATCACGTTTAGCAGTCTTCTCATATTGTGGTAGGATAACCTTACCTGCACAAATCCCATCTGGTCAGGGTGATCGATGAGGGGGAGCACCTTTTCCAAACTCAGGGCCAGGACTTTCACCATAATCTTGCAATCGTAATTCAATAGGGAGATAGGCCTATGTGACGAGCATTCTGCTAGGTCTTTGTCCAGCTTGGGGAGGACACAAATGTTAGCCTCACAGCATGTTTTGGCAGTCCCCTCCCCCTGTGTCTCTTCCATCAAGTCTTGGAGCAGCCCTGCTAGCTCCCCCCACAATTCTTTATAATATTTTGCCCCAAGCCCATCAGGACCTGTCGCCTTCCCCCTCAGTAAAGTTCCAATCGCCTTGGTAACCTCTTCTACAGTAATCTTGCCCCCCCCCCCAGTGCTGCTCTCTGTTCATCATTTAAGGTAGGAATGTTTAGCCCCTCCATAAATGCCTCCATTAAGTACTCTGATCCCCCACATTCTACATGGTACAATTTTGCATAGAAGTCTCTGAAACACTGTCTGATTTGGGCATCCTCATGCACTAAAGTCCCTTCCCTGTTCCTAATATTGATTGTTCTGTTTGTTATTCTGCCACCCTTCATCAGGTGCACTGGGAGTGGACCCAGCTTATTTCCCCATTCGTATATTCTCTGCCTCATAAACAGTAGTCTGGACTTCACTCCCTCTGTCAAGCAAATATTAAGGGCCTCTCTGGCAACCTGTAACTCCTGTAATGTTCCCTCGTCCCCAGTTTTGATGGCTTTTCATTCTAGATCCCAAATGTTATTTTCCATGTCCACCTGCCATTGTCTTCTCTCTTTATTTTGGCTGTGTACCCAATTATTACCCCCCTCATGTAGGCCTTCCCCGTCTCCCAGTAGCTACCAATTGTGTCTACTGACCCCTGATTATGTTCTACATAGGATTTCCATTGTGTTTTAATGTATTCCCGGAACTCCTTCTTCGCTAGTAGATAGGTAGGGAACCTCCACCCTTCCCCCTTCTTTTCTCTCATTGTGTCAGGAGCAAGTCCAATTGCACCATAGTATGGTCTGACACAAAAATGGGGCTGTGCTTCACATCTGCCAATATAGTATAGAGTTCTCTCTGAATATACATGTAATCAAGTCTGGACCATGATGTATGGGGGTGGGAGAAGAAGGTGTATTCTCTGGAGCCAGGGTTGGCAGTTCACCAGGTATCCACCATTTTCAGGTCCAAGAGCCTTAACCGCCACTGCTTAATAGTCATGGCAGCCCAGGATCTTGCCCAGAGTAGTCCAGCTCGTGGTTGGCAACACAGTTAAAATCCCCTCCTATTATCAGGTTGGGGAATTGTTCCCTGATAATTAAATCTATTATTTTTTTGTAGAAGGTAGATGGTAGAACTCCATTACTGAGGGGTCATAAACACTGCCAAGTATTAGTTCCCTCCCATGGACCTCCCCAACCACAAAGATAAATCTGCCATCCAGAGGATCTTTAACAACTTGGTGTATTGCAATTGGGAAGCTTTTGCGAAACAATATGGCAACCCCTCTCTTGTGGTAGTTGCATGAGTACTCGTAGCATGCCCCAATCCATCATCCCACTTGTTTGGTATGCTCCCATGGAGTCAAATGAGTTTCCTGAAGCAGTGCAACACTTTCTCCCTTCCTTTTGAGTACAGCTAAAACTTTAGCCCACTTGGCCGGGGAGGTGAAGCCCTTAACATTCCAAGATATAGTACAAGTTGTCTGGGCATTTACCATTTTTGTGACAAATTCCATTACCTATCCCAGTATTAATAAATGGACCTTATTAACCTTTGAAAACCCATCCAGTCTAGGCATGCGAGCAAAATGAGTCATGTGAAGACATTGAACAAACAACATAACAATTAACATCAACCAGTTTGCCGACCTGCGATGCTGGCAACCTGGGGTCGGGAACGGACCCAGGATGTTGGATGGCCAGTCGGGGGAGAAGGATTGAGCATCCAATGACTGCTCTCCTTCTCCAGGGGGGGAGGGTGGTAGAGTGTTCAGTGCTATACGGACACCTAGCGGAGGCTAGGTGTACCGCAAGCGCCAATGCCAATACATTCGGGGGCTGGGGCAGATGCTGGTCGTCACTGCATGTTCTCGCCCCCCGTATATTGGGGAAAATCACTGCTGCTGCTGCCTTGATGAAGCCCACTCCTCCACTTCCATTAGCTTCCAGGCTGGCTCCCTGACCTATCCCCATTGATTGCAGAACTTTGGGCCAGTGCCACAACCCCGCCCTGGGGGGGGAGGTAAGCCAGGGGGTATCAGGGAGTTGCGTCCAATGTGGGAGTGGGGCAGAGGGCTCCATGACCAGGTTAAGGTACTGGCATTAGGCGGCACAATAAAGCATAATAAATAACACCAACCAGTTTAACTTTATAACAGTATCCTCCCCCCCAAATACACAAATCCATACTTGTTGCCCACCAGGTTAAGACCTGGGTCAGTAAAAGCCCACTCCTCCTTCTAAATCCTGTGTTTTGAACTTTTGTCTTATTCCTATCCATCCCACATGCCCCCTCCCTCCGCATCACAAGTGATCATCCCTTTTGAACTGAGCATACCACTCGACCCCAGCCCTAGTATCCTGCCCTCCACTTCAATTCTGTATAATACAGGATAAAAAAAATGTATGACAGACAAACCCAACATCATTTCTAGCTACATCCGGAACATCTCATCCTCCTCCTTCTCCCGTGCCCAGCACTCTCTCTATTTGGGGAGGTATCGCAGTGGAAGAATCCTCTTGATGTTCCCGTCACCCCGAGCAGCCTCAGTCGGTCCACCCATCCCAGCTGAGCCCCGCCCCAAGTTCTGCCAGATTTCCCAAGAACTGTGTGCCAAAGAGGCTCTGTTGTTCCTCTCCTTAGATTCCCCCATACAGCCCACCATATTAAGTGCTCCTATCCTCCCCCCATCATCCAACAAGGGAGAGGAGCAGGCCAGGGACAGAGACCATCCTCATCATCAGTCCCTTTTTTTCCCCACTGAATCCCACCTGATTTATCCTCTTTAATTGACCCTAGGGTAGCCACCCCGCCACTCCAATCTGCATTTCAGTTGCTCCCCCCCAGCCTCCCATTCCCCTTCCCCAGTCCAGCTGCATTATAGTAGCATCACGGATGAATGAGGGAACCTCCAGGGGTCTAGATCTGAGTGGGGGAGGCAGCCAGTGCCCTCAACGATACATGCAGGCCCCCTCCCCAGCCCCACCAGGACTCCACAGCAGTCGCACTTCTGCCCCCGCTCTTTTCAGCTTAATCAGTTCTTAGGATTCCTGTAAACATTTTCCTGCACAAACTGTTCCAACATTTAGCCTGTCATGGGCCCAGAGTGAGGCCTCCAGGTGCCACATCTGCATTGCAGTTGCAAAGATCCCACCATATTGTACAGCATGACATGGCGAAGTCTATTACCAAGAGTCATCCTTCCACCAAGTTCCAGCTTCAGGCTCCAGTCAGAGTCAGCATTTGAGCATGGGACAGAAAGCCTGCACACAATATATCCTGGGCAATGCCACATAGGGCGATCCTGTGGCAGTCACAGGAGGGGGAAATAAAGTCTGCCAGGGTCCTGCTGGTCACGCAGGGCAATGAGCAGCTCAGGGTGATGGGTGAGTACAGTTTCATCTGAGGCCCTCCACTTGGCTGACCAAAATCCCCAAAGAGATGCGCCAAAGGTACCATTATAAAGCAGAGATCAAACAAACTGCCACTCAAGCAGACTCACCCTCGCTTGTTCTTTTTGTCCCATTCATCGAGAAAGTTTTGTAACTTAGCTGGCTCCCAGAAGGAGTATGTCACCCCTTCCAATCGAACTTTCACTGTAGCCAGGTAGGTCATAAAGAATTCCAGGCCCCGCTCCTGCAGTCCATCCATGTGGCCATTAAAAAACTGGTACTTCTTTTGGATCCGCGCTGACATATCCAGATGCAGTGTGAGTGGTGACCATCATGAATTATTTCTTTTGGTATTCCACCATAATAGCTTGTCAATCCTGAAAAGAAGTGCAGACAAAGTATAACCTGCCATGTCGGCTGATTATTAGGCGGCGCGGTACTAGGCCCTGTGTGCTCTCTCAATTTTAATCTGCCTGTTCTTAGTGGTCATGCCCAACAACTTTGGCAACATCTCCGAGCAGAAGTCCAGCAAATTACCCCATTCAGATCACTCAGATAAGCCCCGAATCCACAGATTTTTACATCTACTGTAGTTTTCCTGGTAAGTCCAGGGCCTCCCATAACTCCTCCATCTCTTTCTCAAGTCAGGCGATCTTGTCCGGGACTGCTCGGGTTGTGTCCTCCAAATCGGACACCCGTTGTTCCAGTTCTTTTAGCTGGCTGGAGTGCTGCTTGAGCTCCGCTGTGATGCCAGAGATAGATTTTTCAAGCTGATCCCATTGTGGATTAATGCTGGTGAGGATCTGCTCCGTAACCACCTTGCTGATTAGTGCAATCTCTGCAGCCGACAGGAAAATCAGGCCCAGTCCACCAGCTATCCCTCCGTCCTGTGTGTTCGATTTTTCAGCATTCTTGGTTGATTGGCAAGCCATTTTGCCTGATGTCAGGTAGTTGTCCATTTCAGCAACATTCCCGTATTCAAAGAACCTGGAAATATTTATTATATGCAAAATATGTACTTTTATTGCATTGTGATGCAGAGCTCTGGAGAGATGTATCTTACTCGGTTAGCTGCTCATTAGTGTCCCCACACTGTACAGTTTGAACATTCTAAAGTACCATTTCTGGGCAACACCTTACGTCTGAGATGCTGCTTTTTGTATGACATAACAAATGCACTCTCACTGTTAGACAAGCTGTTTTTTTATCTCCTTGACAGAATTCCAGTAGTGTCTTCTGCATTTGACACCAGTTGTTTAGGGAATTGTCACGTTCCAAATCTAGTAACGTTATTTTAATACTTCGATACATGAAAACTGTATTGATTAAATAAATCTATGTCAGCCCGACACCAAGCTTTCATTTTAAAAAATAAAATAGTTTCTATCCCTAATTGTTCCAAAGTTAGAATTTTGGAAAGATAATATCTTCTATTTAAAAGTGTAGTGATATACTTTAAAACTGTATCAGTATTATTTTAATGACATTTTTTTTTAATTAATCTTTTTTACTCCTTCTCCACGGTCAGTGCAGGCCATCCTTCTCACCTACCCTCCCAGCCCTGTCACCCGGCATCTCAGGGACTTACCTTCAATCCTGGTGCTTCCCCCATGGCTTACCTACTGTGGCAGAGGTTGGCAGCAAACTGCCAACAAAATGGATCAAGTTCCTGGAGAAGGCCCTGTAGCCCACTGTGAAACCTGTGCTGCACCCAGCCATTTTCCTCCACTTTTTGTCCCCTGGAGGAACAGACATGCTATGCCATCCAGACATACCCAAGCACACTCCTGTGTGTGAGATGTCACCAGCTGCCATTCTTCCTTTCCCCAAGTTGCAGTCCCTGGCTGTCTACACCCCTAGCCACTGCTAGAGGCCTAACATGTGCAAGGATCCATATCTCTCCCTTCCCAGAGGAAGAGAGCAGTCCACTGGATGCTCAAACCTCCTCTCCACGGACAACCCCCAGTGACCCAAGCCTATTCCTGAACCCAGGTCGCTGATGTGGCGGCAGGTGAGGCACAGTGCCTCTGACCTCCACACCACTGGGCTGGATTTTATTTTAATATCTTGATACCTGCAAGCTATCAATAGAAAAAACATTTCTAATATGACAGCATGACGTCAAGTTTTCTTTAAAAGAATACTCAGGTGAACACTATTCTGGTTCCGGTAGCAGACAGACCTGATTTCCTCCCAGGGCTTAGGGATGAGGGATTCCGTATGTGGCAGGAGCTAGGGGGTGCAGTGTGTGGGGGACCTCCTTACCCGAACGGGCATGTACACATTTGAGGAAATCCAACTGGGGCTGGAATACCCGCCCATCACTGGTTTAAATTCTCCCAAGTCCGGGGTTATTGTCAAAGGTTAAACAGAACATCATTTACAGAATCTCCTGTGGCTAATGTTGAAAGGGAAATTTTGGAGGCCAGGAAAACTGAGAAGGATTTGATTGGCCGGGCGGTTAAGCTGGATAGAAGTTTCTTCCGGCATGATACTCACAGGGTGAGACAGTGGTGGGAACGAGACCTTAACATGCCAATAATGGATGCCAACTGGGAGTTATTACTGGCCTCCCACATGGGTCTTCTCCTTTGTAATAAGTTTAGAGAAATGCAATATAAATTCTTGCACCACCTGTATTACCCACCTAGTGTAGTTCATAAATTTTACCCAGAGGTATCTCCAAGCTTTGGTAAGTGTGGAGTGGCCCAGGGTACCTTCCTTCATTATTATTGGGATTGCCCCAGATTGGCACCTTACTGGAAGGGGATTGCCCACGAGCTTTCAATAATGGAGGGCAGACCCATCAAAATCTCTCCACGGTCACTTTTGCTAGGGGTGGAGGAGTTGGGTGACGGTGAGTGGGGCCTTTACTCCAGATGGTTGAGAATCCTATTGGTCATTGCCCGACAGGGGATACAGAATCTATGGGTTACTAATACTGCCCCAACAGTCGACCAATGGAAGGGGATGGCTCTTAAGGTACTAGCAGTGGACAAGCTAACGCACATCCTAAAGGGCAGGGAGGAGAGATTCATGAGTGACTGCAACAAATTTCTGAACACTCTTATGTACGGAGAGGTGATGCATCTGAGAGAGGGGGAACAACATCACTGTTTTGGACCGGGGGGGGCACTAGACAGATAATGTGGGTACTGGTCCAGGACAGTGGAATACTGGAGGGAGGAGGATGCCTGCCTAAACGACTATGTGGGAAAGGGGGAAGTCAGAGTTGGGAGGATTAGAGATGACAGAGAGGAGTGACCCTGGGAAGGATAGTGATGGTCAATGAGAGCCTAAATACCATAGAAAGAAGTGATGAATCTGCATGTTGAGTGAAAAGTATTTCTTTTTTCTTCGTTACGCTGTGTCATGTGGTCTTGCATTACTGTGTTTCTGTGTTTTGTTCTCAAAGTTCTTTATGATTATGTACAGGTAATTATAGCATCATGTGTGCCTTGAAGTGATATGACAAAAGTATATGAATCAACTGTAAGCTTGTGAAGCTGTACTTCATGTAGAAGTGTTCTAGTATCCAACCTGATGCTTATGAAATGTGACTTTTTTTTAACTTGAATGAATTTTATTAATAAACTCAGGATACAATGGTTCATAAGTAATGACAGTGTAAAGGCAGACATTTACCTCTTAATTTGATGAGTTTTACAGCCATACATATATTTAAAATAATAGTCCTTGAAACTTATTATTATTTCTTTTGCTTACAGGTTGTTCTTCGTTACTTTAGAAAGTTCACAGGTTCTCCATCTAGTGATTAGAGGAGGAAGTTCAGCTCTCTTGCCTGTTCTAATTGTTTAAACATTAATATATTATAACCTCGACACTGTTGTCCATCACTCAGTTATTTATACACAACTCCATATTTCTACTGAGTTAATAACTTCTACCAAAGAAAAAACACCAACATTAATAAAAGTAACTAACATTTCGATGTGGAATCTTGTATTTTTTATGTTTCACTTAATTTATATACAAGACAATGTTAGTTTACCGTACCATTTGAGGGGAAAATCTATCTTCCATTCCATTAGACTCATATCTTCATTGGTGATTATTACAAAAGTTTATTCAGGTTACCCAGGGTCTTGATCTCCCCCACCTATCAGAGCTAGAAGATATCTTGGATCATGAAGATAGCTAATATTGCTCCAATACTGGAGCTCCTTCCTTGTCCTCCACATGATCAAACAATGGGAGCCAATTCAAATTAAATTGTTCTGTGCAGAGCCTCAGGCGTGCTGTGGCCACTTCCATCTCTTTGATAGAGTTCACGTTGATTCTCCACATGGCAAGAGAAAGCAGATGAGGCGTCAGCCAATGTTGAGTAATCACTTTTAACGCTGCTGCAACCAGAACAAAAAATAGGTATGTTTGATTGTAGGACTGAATTTCCTTCAGAGAAAGGCCCAGAACTCAGTTTGTACAATTGGGAGTAGTCTCTAGCTGGAAAATCTCTTGTATTGCCAGGGAAACTGTCTTCCAGTACACTGTAATCTGTAGGCAGTCCCGAAAGATATGAAAGTGTGTCCCCCTCCTCCCACATCCTCTCCAACGTTTATCTGTCAGTGGTATTGTATAATGTGCAGATATTCCTGGGATAATAAAGTATCTGGAGGTTACTTTCCACCTGAATTCCCTCCATACTGGTGAACTAGTAGTTCTACAGACCCCCCTGTCAGACTTTGTCTCATTCCTCCTTTGCCAAGGAGATGGCCATTTGATCCTGTCATGCAACTTTTTTGATATGTCTTAATTATTGGTTGAGCTGGATTTTCTGTGAGGGCTGTTATTCCTATAGTAGTATTTATTTAATGTCTGCACTGTAAAAACCTGAAAAAAATTCCTTCTTGGGATACCAAATTCCTGCAGCAAATCAGTAAAGGATTTAATCAAATTTCCCTGTATAAATTGGGTAAGAAAGCATAATCCCTGATGCTCCCAGCGGGCAAAACAGTGATCGTCCAAAGTGTTTGGGAACTGTGGAAGGAAGGGCAGGGGTATATATGCCCAAAGTGGAGTGGGAATTTCCCAACACTGTCCGGTATGAACCCAAATTGTAATGGTGTACTTGGTCCATCTGTTAGTTATGTTCTTTAGGTCTGGGGCTACAGCTACCCATGGAAGAATGTTAAGAGGGATTAATGGATGTGCACCCCTTTCCATGAGATACCAACCCCCTCTATACTCTGGGGTTAGCACTTTTAGGATTGGTAGTATCTGTGCTGCTTTATAATAATTGTAGAAGTTCAGAACTCCCAATCCACCTTTCTCCATTGATTCTGTTAAAAGCTCCCATCTTTTCCTAGGTCGTCTACCTCCCCAAATAAACTTTGTTAGTTTTTGTTTAAGTTCTCTCCAATCCCTTCTACGAAAAGGTAATGGTAAGTCTGTGAATGAAATGTGACTTCTTTTTACTGTATGTGCAGTATTTGAAAATTTTTAATAAAAATATTAAACAAAAAAGAATACTTTGCTTTTAGCCCTAATGGCTTCCTAGCATTACAGATTCCGTATACTGATTTCCCTGCAAGCTCCTCTCTGGTACACTCACTGTGAGTGTTCCAAATGTACATAGCACTAATGGTTCCAGACTTAAACTTTTGTAAAGATAATGGTCTTGATTTTCAAAGGTCAGGGAATGACATGCAGTGCTTGCATCAAAAAGATCTAAGGCCACACTGTGCACCAGTCCCAATTTCTGTAGGAAGCATATGGCAGACCAGGGTCTGGCTGCATCATACAGGCATGCGCCATGCTTGTGCCACTTGCAGGGCTACGCCATGGCAGAAAGGGGGCTTGCAGCAGAATCCTGCTGCACCATCCTCTTTTTTATTTAGATTTTTATGTGCTCCCAGGTTTCGCTTCAACTCAGGATCCCAGCAGACCGTGTGCGTGAAGGTGTACATGCACACCGGTACTGGCTCGGCCACTTCCACCCCACCCCTGGCATCGCCACCACCTCCCACCTACGTATCCAATTGGACTTCCACCAGATGGGAGCGGAACTACGGGAAGGGCGAACAACCACCCTGGGAAGGGAAAGCTGCCTTTAGGCTGCTCAGTCCTGTTCCCTTCCCACCCCCCCGGGGCCGGCTCCCTGATGATCCGAGGTTGTTCCTGAACCTGGGTTGCCGGCTTGGCATGAGGTAAGGTGTCCAGCACCTCAGCCCTCTGTGCCACCAGGTTGGCCTGCACCATCCTCTTTATGGGGATTCTGCAAGCCCGCAGGTCCAAGCTGTGGCTAGCCCAACCAGAGCTGGTCTAACAGCCCTTGCACTGTCACTGCTGCACAGAATATACCAAGCATGGCAATGGCAAATGAGAAGACATGCACAGGCAGTGACTGGTTAGGTGGGTTTCTGGTCTGCCGATGTCCTGAATAGAGGTCTGTGGCTGGAGGCTACCTGTGCCAGCATATACAGTATGTAATGTAGCCTGACACCATTCGGGGCGGTGGTCTCGGACAGTAGTGAGTGACATACACAGTACCCACAGACAGGGTAGTGGGGCAGTGTGTAGGAACAGTTGTGCAATGGTACCCACTGTGGGTGGCAGGTGCCAAACCCATGTTGATGGCGACTGTGTGACACGAGTCCTGGATGGCTGTGGGAGTTTGCTAGCCTCGGTACTGGAATGACCAGCTGCATGATGCGGAAGTGTGGCTGGTACTAACACACCATGGACTGCATGCTGTCCTGCTCTGTCATGGGAGGTGGTTGTCTTCAGCACTGGTGCCACAGGCTGCTGCACGCATGTTTGGCGTATGTCTACTGCCTTGCTAATACTGTCCTGTGTGGTGCCCATGTGTGTTCTGGTGGTTTACTGTAGTATGGGGCAACTGGGCAGTGCCACCAGTGCAGCAGACTGCTGCTGCCTGTCAGGGCTCATCCGGATGAACCCATTGGTACTTTCTTACACTGCTGTACATTGATGCACAACACTGCCCTCGGGACATCAGAGTTGCTGTTTAGTCAGGCGGCTGGTGCCAGCTGGTGGTATCTACTGTTGGTCGTGCTTGTCAGCATGTCTGTGGGGCTACCTCCAGGGGCCAGCTTGTCCATGGCTGGGGGCAGTGGCAGCCTCCGTCGATCTCCTCCATTGTGCTATCTGTTAGATGCAAGGGATCACTTGTGACTGTATCAGGGACTTGGGCGCCAGGACTGGTTTCCTACCAAAATCCAGCACAGGATCCCTGGCACACTAGGCTTTGCCACAAGCAGGTGTTCAGTGCATCTTGTGTCGATCTACAGGCCCACTATAAATCAAGCCCTGTGTCTTTAGAAAGGGTCAGAACAGCTAGTCACCATGTTGTTTTTGTCAGCAATAATGTGTTTCTGGCAAAAACATTAATATACCTATTTTCATTGTCTTGAGCTGCAGGATTTTGAAGTTTTAAAAAATGTACGTTCCCATGCTAAACCCATCATGAAAAAATTAGGGCCCTGATAGACAAATGTGCAAGCACAGAACAAATGTTTGCGCTGCGCTTGCACCTGCTGCTATATTCAGTCAGATAGTGAGCAACGCTATCCGACTAAATATTGGACTGTGTGCACTGCCCAGCCCTGACACATACCTAGGCTATATATAACCCACAGGGAATAGTGCTGCCCAAAACGGGATAGTGCCAAGACCTGTGTGGGCTATATTCAGCCTGAACATGCAAATGAGCCCATTGGGCATGCAAGGTGCTAAGGAGCAATTTGCATACCCACTATGGGCTCATTTGCATAGGGCGCAGCAGCCTCTCTGTGCCACTGCTGCAGAGGAAATGTAAGCCCTGCTGGTGTAATGTGCCCCCCCCCAATTGCTCCTCTGAATGTTATGTGCTCATCTCTGGCAGTGTAGCATGTTCCCCTCCCCCCCAACCATCGTTTCTCCAAGCATTGTTATGAAAGTAAATGCTGTTTGTAATCCTCACTGGTGTTCAGTGGTTCCCCCACCTCCCAATTGCCTGTTTCCACTTGTGCAGTCAATCCCTGGTGTCTAGTGGTACCCCCGATTGTCCATTCCATATATTAAAGTGCAGCCCTTCTGGTCCACTGGTATTCTCCACCGCCTGATCACCCGTTCAACCAATAAAGGCAATCCCCGGTGTCTAGTAGTAACCCCCAC
The DNA here is from genome assembly GCA_016271365.2 of Neoceratodus forsteri. Lineage (NCBI taxonomy): Eukaryota > Metazoa > Chordata > Ceratodontiformes > Ceratodontidae > Neoceratodus > Neoceratodus forsteri. Next base: position 872,295,097 of record CM028130.1, read on the forward strand.
CTGCCTGTTCTAACTGATAAAGGCAATCCCTGATGTCTAGTGGTACCCTTCAACTGCCTGTTCTAACCGAAAAAAGACAATCTGTGATGTCTAGTGGTACCCCTCACCCGCCTGTTCTAACCGATAAAGGCAATCCCTGGTGTCTAGTGGTACCTCCACCCCCAACTACCTGTTCTAATCAATAAAGACTATCCCTCATGTCTAGTGGTACCCCCCACCCCCCAACTGCCTGTTCTAACCAATAAAGGCAATCTCAGGTGTCTAGTGGTACCCGCCCAGCCAACTGCCTGTTCTAACCAATAAAGGCAATCCCTGGTGTCTAGTGGTATCCACCAGCCCCCAGTCACCCACTGTAAGTACAGAAGACATTCCTGGTGCTTCAGTGGTTCCCCCAGAATAGTGCCCTACCCATCCCGCCCACTGGTATCTCCCCCAGTGTCTGGCATTTATAACATCTCTCTCTGTACAGGGAGCTGTTAGTGAGCATGCATGCAATAGAAAGTTTCTACTGTACATGCACTCACTGACAGCTCATACGGCAACTGGTAGTGGAGGTGAGAAGAGGCTGTGCCAGTCACCGTATAGAGATGTTAACAGTGCCAGACACCCGGGTGGAAGAGGTGCAGGGAAGTAGGATGTGGTGGGGGGGGGGTGCGGGCTTAGCACCTCTTTAAACAGCAGTGCAAGTTAAATGGTACCTCCGTTTTTGGCTCCCTGTTCCCGGTCTCAGTCCCCTAAGCACTGATGTGTTTTTCTTCTTTCCGGAACACCCGTTTTCACAGTTAAAAATATATAGGATAGTGTATGGTTACCCATACACTACAAGGCTATTCTTCCACCGAGTGGATACAATGCCGACTGATGACCTCGAGAGCGAAGCTCGAGAGGTCTCCAAGTCGGCATTGTATCCACGAGGTGAAAGAATAGCCTTGTAGTGTATGGGTAACCATAAACTGTTCTTTATAGTGTATGGTGCCCAAAACAAAGACAAAAAGAGACTCAGTTTTCCATATTTTCACTCGGTTCTGCCGAGGCCGTCGATTCACAACTGCCGCTGCCCAGCACTCTCACGCGCCCCTCTCACACAGCAAGGGTCGATTTAGGACGTCTGCTGTAGCCCCTTGTATTATGACGTCCTCACTAACGCAGAACAAAAAGTCATTCTGCGTTAGTGAAGACGTCACTACTGCAGCAGAACAACTCTTTGCGGTGTATGGATTTCCATACACAACCGCATTCCACCATACACTATAGTTATTTTCAGATCGCCTTTATGTTTTTGTTACGATTATCAGCTGGCTTGATGTGTCACAAAGTGCAGGGAGCAGCATTCTGGATAGCGCGCCCCCACCCCATGTCCCTCCTCTTCCTTTGTCACAGTGTGGTCCCGAGAAGTGGCAATATTGTGCAGTACATCAGTCCGGCTAAATTCACAATGACTTCCTCGAGTTACACCATGGAGGGCAAACTATCCATGTTGGTATGAGCAACGGATGTCATAGGTTGCATTTGGCAAGGTGGTAGAGGAATGTAGAAGTAAATATTGTCACTGGTGCCGCTTGCTACTGCATTTTGGGGGTACTACTTGCTTCCACCAACAAAGCTTGTTCATGGTGTGCCAGTCCCTATACCCTGTCACTCATCAACATGTTCATGATTTGGGGGGTGTTAAGGGTGCAATGAATTATTTTTGGCAGCATGCAAAATACTTTATTGTGAATTCAAAACAGCACCAGTCTGCAACCGTGCAATCAGTTTCACAGGGCATGAACAACAGTGCTGCAGGGGCACTTCTCTACGGTGGTGCAGAGCTTGAACATTGCTGCCACCCACTCCCTCTGAGACCACTGCCGGCTCCCTGCTAACAGATTCCTCCAAGCTCCCCGACCAGGCACTTCTTCACTGTGGTACGGCACCTGAACATCGCTACTGCCTGCTCCCTCTGAGACCACTGCCGGCTCCCTGCTAACAGATTCCTCCAAGCCCCCCGACCGGGCGCTTCTGCACGGCGGTGTGGTACCTGAATATCGCTGCCGCCCACTCCCTCTGAGACCACTGCCTGCTCCCTGCTAACAGATTCCTGCAAGCCCCCCGACCAGGCACTTCTTCACTGTGGTACGGCACCTGAACATCGCTACTGCCCGCTCCCTCTGAGACCACTGCCGGCTCCCTGCTAACAGATTCCTCCAAGCCCCCCGACCGGGCGCTTCTGCACAGCGGTGTGGTACCTGAATATCGCTGCTGCCCGCTCCCTCTGAGACCACTGCCTGCTCCCTGCTAACAGATTCCTGCAAGCCCCCCGACCAGGCGCTTCTCCGCAGCGGTGTGGCACCTGAACATTGCTGCCGCCAGCTCCCTCTGAGACCACTGCCAGCACCCTGCCAACAGGTACGGACCACCTCTGTCACCAGACTTTTTCAAAATGTTGGCACAGAAGACTCCACTGCAGCTGATTGGCTGGCTGCCCCAGCTGCCTCCCTCTTATTGATTCTCCTATCTAGGGACACTGCTTGAGCTCCACAGCCTGGTCTCGGTTCCCAGAGCTAGTTTGTAAATTATTATTTCTTATTCAGTAATCTGTAAACTATTGCTGCCTCTCTCTCTCCCTACTCTTGCTTACTGTTGCTAGATAGGAAATTTTAGCCTGCTACTACTGTATTAGTCCAGCTTAAAGTTGATACTATCTAGAGCAGTTATTTTTACCGTTTAGAGTTTGATGCTTTCTCGCCTTTACTAGATTGCTAAGAATTTTTGCTGCTGATTGTCCTCCGCCTATATTCATTTTCCTACTCCTGTCTCTTTCTCCCCCTAGCTACCCCCCCTCCTGCCTGAATTGTAGCAGGTGACCCTCGCTCTGCACCCCGCCATTCTACTAAATTCTTCTTTGCTGAACTTGGCACCTAACCCGCCTTGCCCCCTGCTCCCTATAGTGCTCTGCTGTCTGTAACCTGCCCCCATTTAACTTAATTCCCCTCTGCCGCCTAAGGCCCCCTGCTATTCCTCTGTCTGCTTCTTCACCCCACCCCCTGCTCTGATTTCTCTCCCTTTAACTAATCCCTCTTGCTCTCTCTCCCTCCTGCAGAGTCCTCCGCCCCCGACTGGCGTTTCTCGATGATGCAAGCCTGAACATCGCTTTCACCCGCTCCTCGAGACCAATGCCGGCTCCCTACTAATGAATCGGGACCTCCTCTATCACCGGAATTTTTCAAAATTTTGGTGCAGAAGACTCTGCGGGCTGCCCCCGCTGCCTCCCTCTGATTGGTTCTCCTATCTAGGGACACTGCCTGAGTTCCCCAGCCGGGCCTCAGTTCCCGGAGCTAGCTTGTAAATTATTATTTCTTATTCAGTAATTTTGTCCTGCCCGCCGTCCTCCGCCCCCAGTGCTCTTTAAATCCACTACATTCACTTTTGGTTCCACCTTGTAATGAACCCTGGCCAGTTGTTGTTCACTGTCATATCTCACTGACTGCCCTAATTTAATCACACCACTGATCCCTCTCTCCATGGTGCCTGTCTGTTCCACACAACCTGATCTAGTTTTGTCAGAACATTAAACTATTCCTTCTCTCCTGTGGGACACTGTCTGCTGTTCTTTGACTCAACTTTATTCTTCCATTAACATTTAACATTTCCACCGTTCTAGCTGCAAATGCCCCAGCACTTACAATCAGTCTTTGCACCCCTAGCACCTGACCTGTCATATTCCTTCGACAAGGCCTCCTGGCTGCACTGTCTACCACCCTTGCCCACCCCCCCATATCTCCACTCCTGCCCCTGCCCCAACCACCTCCCGTACTCCCCTTACCCCTACCTCCTCCCCCAATCTACCCTCCTCCCCCCCTTCCCTTGTCTTGCTCATAGCTCAAGTCTTTGTACTGGTTATTACTTGTCTGTAAGTCAATGACTATATGTTTGTAACTAAAAATGATGACTGTTGCACATGCTGACGTGGAACCTTTGTAAAAGAGCCTCGGCTCAAAGGTATTGTAATCCTAGATTGAAGTAAATAAATAAAATAAATAAATTATAACACCTCGGAACCTCTAATACCTTACCTCCCATTTGTACATACTGTCCCACTTTTGGCTGTGTTGCAACACCTTTGCAGCACCTCTGATCCATAATTTACCCTTCCTCCAACTCCCCACCTCCCTCCCCATCTTCCAAAATGTCCCTAGACTCTCGTTTGGCTGGCTCTTTTGATATGTCTCCTACAGCCACTAAGCTTCTCCTCACCATCTTCCTTTCTCTTTGCCTTCCTCCCCTTACCCTCACTCCGAGTCCTCTACCAATCCTATCAGTCCCCCACACCCTTACTTTATGCCACTCTCCATCCAAATATTCTGCGGCTATCTCTGCATCAGCTGCTGTTAGCTGGTCGCACTACCCCATCCGCCCTAGTGTTTCACTCCTACCCCTACTCCTAACCACCTACTGCACCTTATATATACTAAAATTCCAACCTCCTCACCCCCATACTCCTCAATTATTTTCCACCAGAGCACAAAAATATATTTCTTGATCATTGCTTTATTGCTTCTATCCTCCAGAGACATCAGCCCAAACCCTGGGCCTTGCCCCTCAATCAGCTTCTATTGTTCCATCCCTGAGCAGCCCGCTTGCCCTCCCTGTTGGCCTGAAAATCCTTAACCTAAGCATTCATAGCTTTCTCCCCAAACTTGATCTACTGCAACCTATTGTTGTCTCACTAGCCCCCGATGTTATTATTCTTTCCAAAACTTGGCTAAGTAAAAACATAGGTGATGCCTCCCTCTCCATCCCTGGCTACACTATAACCAGGCAGGACTGAGCCAGTAGGGGTGGAGGAGTGGCAATTTATGTTTCAACCACCTTGCAATTCACTATAATCCTCTCTACATCGGTCTCACAAGCCTGTGAGACTCACCCTAAAAATATCCCTTTCATTTGCTATCCCCATATATATCACGGGTGTTTACTGCTGCCCGGGTCTTCCTCCCTCTGCTACCACCCAACTCATCAACAACATAGCTTCCCTCACCAGTTCAGGTGAAGTATATATAATGGGCGACTTCAACCTAAATTGGTTATCCCCCTCTCAAAGCAAGATACGCAATGATATTAACGCTCTAAACTTGTCGCAACTCATTTCCGAACCTACCCGCCTGAACCATAAAACCAGTAACCACTCCCTAACAGACTGGACCCTTATGTCCCACCCACATAGGATTATCAAAGCTGGCACCCTACCAGACGCCCTAAGTGACCACCATGCTACCTTCATGGTACACAGAATCCACAGGATAAAGCCCCCACAAAACCATGTACACAAGTTCGTACAAATCCTTAAACCTCACACCACTCCTACATGACCTGGTTCATAATAATTGGTATCCAGTAGCCTCCTCCATCTCCATTGATGTAGCCTACAACTACTTTCATGATAAATTTCTGGCGGTCTGGACTAAACACACCCCTCTGTGTCGCTCTAGGGTAAGGAGAAATCACCTACCATGGATTACCCCAGAACTCTTGGCGTGCCATAGAGCCAGAGACCAAGCTTGGAAAAAACACAGTTTCCAAGCTCCCACAAGACTATAATACATACCGCTTTCTGAGAAACTAGTGCACTAAAGCTACTAGCCTAGCTAAAGCCAACTATTTCTGCTCCACCTTTCAGACTAACATTAATAAACCATCTAAATTCTGGAAGGTTGTTCATTCCCTTTTCTCCCCTCCTTCTTCACCACCCACTCCTCTCCTTGATGTCAACAACATGCTCATCATGGACCACTTGGGTGTAGCTACCAAATTTAATACTTATTTCACTTCTTGTGCCTCCGCTCTCCTATCTGCAGTACCATCCCCCCCCACCACACTTACCTTCACCACCCCACCTTCTCCTTCACTAAAACGTCCCCCTCTGACACACTTGTGGCTTTGTATGCTCTAAACCCCTCCAAAGGCAGCTCACCCGACTTTTTGGACCCTAAACTGCTATACCTATCTGACCCTATCGCTCTTCCTCTATCTGAACTTCTCAGCCTTTCCTTTATAACTTCTACCATCCCTTCTGTCTGGAAGCATGCCATCATTCTTCCCCTTCTCAAGGGCGGTGATCCTTCCACCCCTGCTACCTACCATCCCATTTCACTTCTCCCTACCCTGGCTAAGCTTCAAGAACTTCTGGTTCTTTCACAACTCTCTACCTACCTCTCTGACACTAACTTTTTCACTCTGTTCCAGTCTGGGTTCCAGAAGAACCACTCCACTACCACTTCCCTGATTAGACTCACTGACTGTATCCTCTCAGGGATGGATAGCGGTCAAATCACGTCAGCCATTTTTGTCGAACTAGCTAAGACTTTTGACACTGTCTCCCATACCTTACTTATAAACACCCTCTCCAAGGCCGGCCTATCTGACTCTGCCACAAACTGGTTCAGAGCCTACCTGGAAGGCAGGACACAGCCTGTCATAACTGGTGACTCCATATCCCCTCTCCTCCTCATTAACACTGGCATCCTACAGGGATCCGTGCTGGGCCCAATCCTCTTCTCTACCTTTCTGAATGACCTCCCCTCTGCCTGTTCATCCACCTCAATCCATATGTATGTGGATGGCATGGTTCTTTTCACTTCGGGTCAATCCCCAGATGATGTGGCTACCAGGCTACCACATGACTTCATCCAAGTTCAGCTCTGGTTTAGCTCTCATCAACTGTCCTTCAATGTGAAGAAGACTGTCTCAATGACCTTTGGCACAAGACAGAGACTCTCTATGCTCCCCTCATTACCCTCCTTCCACATCCTTAATGGGACAATCCTCGAGGACATATCCTCTTTTAGGTACCTTGGGGTGTGGCTTGACCAACACCTCAACGTCTCTGGCTATGTTGATGCCATCCTCAAAAAGCTGTGCCCCAAGCTTGGCACACTATACAGGAACCATAGCTGCCTCCCGCTACCGGTAAGGCGTGAACTAATCCAGAAGATGCTATTACCTATTTTTGACTACTGTGATGTAGTCTACAGTGCCGCTCCCAAGTCTTCCCTATCTAGACTGGACACTCTTTTTAACTCCTTCTGTTGTTTCTCTCTGGGTGCCTCCCCTCTCACTCATCACTGTAATCTCTACCACTCCCTCGCTTTCTCATCTCTAGAAAACCGACATCGCCTCCATTGTGTTAAATTTGCGTCAAAGCTTTGGTTCGGATCACTTCCTCCTTATCTAGCCTCTTCACTATTCCCTCTCCCACCGCCTGCCCTCTCCCTTAGATCCTATGACTCTCACCTAATGGTAGTCTCCCGTCGGTCGACTACTGTTGGCCAGGCGACTTTCTCTCATCGCTTCCCCAAAATATGGAATGCACTTCTGCAACAGATCTGCCACTCATGTTCTCCCCACTCCATCTTCTCAGCACTTTACAACTTCCTCTCAGTAAATTGTGGTTAAACCGCCACTCCACATTATCCAAACTCACTAACCTACATTTTACCTCCTACCTATGCCTCCTGCCTGCCTTTCCAACTTGCCCCCTTCCCCCTCATTTCCCCACTCACTCCCCTTCCTTTACCTTACTTTCCTTAATCCACCTCCCTGTGATAGCCAACTAATGCACTATTATCCACCATGGGGTATTTGCTTACAAGCATTCTAGCACTTACTAGTAACTCGTCTCTCAAGGTACACAAATCCTAATGCCTATTTTAATTGTTTAGTGTTTGGTGATTTTATGTCAGTTGGCTGTAACCTCCAGAACTATTGCCTGTCATGTTATACAGTATACTGTATTATCCTTGTTGTGTAGTATATCAATTCCCTATTCTTTTCCCCTCAGGATGCACCGTGAGACAAGCAACCTGTTGTTCAGTGTGCCTTTCCTGGTGAAACTTTTCAATAAATAAATAAATAAACATTTTGTGTTATTTGTATGGTTTGTCAAGGGTCGTGAGTGGTGTCCACATTATGCGAAACTGTGGTCTCTGATGCCATTACCCACCCCTTTACCTTATCCCAGTCATTTACCTGTTCTGGTACTTTATCCCACCCCCGCAATAGTCTCTCCATAAAGTGCTATCTCCTGTTGTTCCTTCTGATTGTGCCCTCCTTGCCAGTTTGCAGCAGTTTTATGCCATTGATTTGTTAGTGTGATCTAGAATTGTGTACGTCTCTGGAGGCTACTTTATCAGTACCCTTCATGTAGTCAAACATCTCTATCATGTCTCCACTCTTGTCCATCCCACAGTAAGTACATATTGTGGCTGTCCAGCATGTATTGGAACGATGGCTCCTTACGCCTCTGAATCATTCTGGTGCTCTTGTTTGCACTGCCTCCAGCTGATTGATATCCTTTTCTGTGGTAAGGCTTCCACAACTGTAGACAGTATTGCAGGTGCCATGGCACCAGTGATCTGTAGAGAGGTACTATAACCTTTCTTCTGCTTAGGAACACAATGCTTATGCAACCCATCATTTTCTTTGCGTTACCAATTGCTTAACTGCATTGTGTGGAGGGCTTTGGGGGTACTTGTGACTGCAACCCCTAGGTCTTTCTCGTCCTCAGTCACTGTTACATCCCCCAACCCCCACCAGTCTATACTCCACCCTTGAGTTCTATTTCGACACAGGCATGGCTTGGCACTTGGAAAATTCTGGCCTATCTGTGTGGTGCTTCCAGGTTATCCCTCATTTCTATAATTTACACTGTTCTGTGTGCACCTTCCCGCAGAGGCAGGTGTTGTCCTTAAAATGTCAGATTTTGCCCTGTACATTATTCCTAAATTCATGTATGAACATATGAAGCAGCAGCAGCCTGAGAACTGACCCCTGCAGTACCCCAGTGGCAACCTTCACCTCCTTGAGTGGTGCCTTCCATCCGCGACTTCTTTTATTTTTCCACTAACCCAATACATATCTTTCCTGTTATTTTGCCCCCTGCACCTAGGTCGTCCAGTACCTTACCAAGACCTCCTTCAGGTCCTGAGATCCAGCCCACATGTTCTTCCAACATGTTGGTCAGTGTTGTGGCTTTATTTTTTTGGGGGGGCAAACACACTCTCTTCAGCTACTGTACTGTCTGTTGTGTTGCCATTTGTGTGTTGCATTGTGTGATGATGTGGCATGCTGTCAGCTTGCAAGGTTGTTGGTGCTTCCCAATCAGGAGTGGTGGTGCTTGATGTGGTGGTTTTCAGCCATCAAGTTGGTAGGAGACCAAGGATGACATGCTCCTTACAGCCCTCAGAAAAATAAATTGTAGTTCAGGTTGCCCTAATATAACAATCTGTTGTTCCTAGTTGTTGGGTCATCCTTAATAGTAGGCAGTCCATATAACTATAAAAGCTAGAAAAGGATGAATTCCACTGCACAAAAAGTCTTTAAAGCAAAAAAGCTGCTTTATTGTGGTTTTAATTTCACACTTAGTCATGAGGGCGACAGTTTCGTGGCTGTCGCCACTTCCTCAGGCCCAGTACAGTGTTGAATCACATGACGTATAGCAATCTTACTTGCTGAATACTCTTTCAATTTCCCTTTAAAATCTCTCAAAACATCTGAGCTACCAAGTGCTATTGCACACTCTATAAACAAATGTAATATGTTTCATTAGAAATTTAACCGTAATGCATGGTATACTACATTCCTTTCACATGTCCTGCAGTTTCTATTCAATCAGCGTAAAGTGCAATATTCAAATTGCTTCTAAATCACAATTTTCTGATGTACTATCTTACCAAAACAAATTTACCATATTTCTCTTGACCTATTGTTTCTTTCTTATCCATAGACAGTGTAAGAAACACTTCTATATAATGGATGTTATTCCCTTTTTAAGCTTCCTTCATTGTCAGGAGATGTGAAAGGAATCTAGTGTACCATGAATTATGATTAAATATGTAATGAAACATATTACATTTGTTTATAGAATGTGCAACAGGACTTGACAGCTCAGATGTTTTGAGAGATGTTAAAGGGAAATTGAAAGAGAATTGAGCAAGTAAGACGGCTATACTTCATGTGATTTCATTCATCAATTACAAGGCCAGAGAGAGGGGCCCAATTCACTATAAACCTTCTCTACCTATGCACACAGATGTTCTTAATTGAGGCAAGTGCCAGAGAGTTTTAAAGACAGAATACGAGTACAATCTTGTAATAAGAGATGTACTGAATTACATATATTTTTTTATTTTTTGGTAAGGGGAATCTCATTTGGTGCTGTGTAAGGTTAAAAAAAATGGTCACAAAACTGTTTTCATCATTCAGAGATGGAACAGTTAAGATACTTTAACACTCCCTCAGGATACAGTGGTAGAGGCATTATCACTTGTCTGTTCTGAAATAATATGTAATATGACGGAAGGAATCAAAAAATGCTTTTATCTGTTTTATTTAGATTCAATACTGTACTGGGCATGAGGAAGTGGTGACAGCCATGAAACTGTCACCGTCGTGACCAAGCGTGAAATTAAAACCACAGTAAAGCAGCTTTTTTGCTTATAAGACTTGTTGTGCAGTGGAGTTCATCCTTTTCTACCTTTTTTAGTTACATGCTCCTTACAGCTACCTTCTTGGTCCACACATACCCTGTCCTGATACTCCCTGAACAGTGTTGACAACACTGGGATATGTGGTCATGCAGTTATGGGCCACTGAACCCACCTTGCAGGAAGGCCGTGTTGGGGCAGCATGTGTTTCTGGAATGTATGCTGTGTGTTGGACTAGGGGAGTGCTGTTTGCACTGCTGATGAAGCATGTACCAACTTTTAATCTCTACTAGTGTGGCACCATACAACCATTTAAAGTATGCTCTCCTCAGCACCGCTACACGGTTACTTTGTGTCAAGGGTTCTGCTGTCAAATCGACACACTTTGCAATTGCGGTAAGAGTGGCACAATGGAAAAAGGCAAATATTCTCAGAGGAGTACGCATTTTTGTGGTGAAAATACAGATGTGTCCATGTGTGCTGGCTAACTGTAGGTGTGTGTATCTTTTAACACAGTGAACCACCATCAAGCTACATAATTCACTTCTAAATTGTACTCTATGCATATATCCCATTTTTTGGAGTGTACAGATCCCACATATATGGACCGTGATGGTCAAGGCAGTTGGGTGTCTTTTGATGTATTCATGGGCCACAGTCCACGTCTCATCTTCTGGTGTTTATTGGACACTGTGCCTCTTTTGGAAGATGACTTGCAGCAGGTTAGCGAAGTCTATGAGGGGTGTTCTACTGATGAAGCAGTGTTCGCATTACAGTGACTTCCTCTGTAGATGACCACACAAGGTGGTTGTGTGTGATGGTTCCCTACGGGGAATCACAGTTGTGTGCTGACAGGGTAACAATGGGACAGAATCCATATTGCACTGCTGCTGTACCACACCTACATACCATGCTAACGTGTGTGTGTGTGTAAGCGGATCATGCATCAGTGAATGACCACTACTGTGCATGTGACACTGTGGCCATGTCAAAGCTGATATGTCACAAACACCTAAACTGATACTGCAGAGTTTGTGGTGGTGAAACCACTTCGGTGGTGTGCTGATACACACAGTGCACTCTCCCAGTCATAGTACTGTGCTGCCACATATACTGTGTCCTGGTACCTGGTCCTCCACAGTACATGCACTGTGCTGTGCTGTGCTGCTCAGCAGCACTACTACCACCATTCCAGGTTTGTGACATGTCTGCTGCTGAAGGTGTTTTCCCCCATGGTCTATAGTGATGTGGGAAGTGGGATGACAATTAGTGTGATGATGGTGCATTTTTCACATTTCTATGTTCTGTGGTGGCTGTCACTGAGGAGTTGGGGGGTGCAGTTGACACTGGGGTATTGGTGTTTCTTTCCATATGGCAATCGATGAGGAAATGTGAAGTGGGGGTATGTGCTCTGCAGTTGTGTAGCCACAGTGTTTGTGGGTCTGTCTTGAGGGGTCACTGTCGCCATGTCTATCAGTTCTGCTTCACTTGTTCACATCTGATGGTGCTAAACACTAGTCAGTCTTGTGCTCATGTGTGGAGTGGTATGGGTATACATGCATCACTGCAATGCCAGTGGACATGTGCAAGGAGAGACATGACACCCATTTGCATATGGTTCTCCTATGTGTGGACACTACAAGGTCCATGTAGTGATGTACCATATGACCATGTGTCACTTGCTCTGTGGTTACAACATCGTGATGGTGTACATAGTTTCTGTCGACCACAAACTGTTGCTGTATGTGGTCTGTGATGGTAGAGCCTCACTATCACCTACTTTGCCTGCAATGACCTACAGTCAGAATTCAACCTTTTGCAAAGCCAACTCCTCCAAAAAAAGCTACTCCTTAATGCCAAAAAAACTAAAGCGATGGTCCTCTCTCCTTTTATCCGTACAGCTAACCCTGTGTCCAGTGGGACAGTTCCCCAAATTACCACAGTTCTAGGTGAAAAACTAGAATTTGTTACAAAATTCAAGTATCTGGGAGTTTGGATAGACCAAAGACTCTCCTTCATTGAACATATCGAGGACTTGCTAAAACGACTTTGGCAAAGGCTTGGACTGTTTTTTAGAATCAGCCAATTTCTCACCAGAGATGCCAAGAAACAACTGGTCCAATCCATTTTCCTATCATTGGTTGATTACGCTGACTTCCTCTACAGCCAATGCCCCAACTCTTACATGGCTAAACTGGACACACTCTACCATCGAGCACTGAGGTTTATAACGGACTCCCCTTGAACACATCACTGCACCCTATATGCGGCAGTGGGATGGACATCACTAAAGTTCAGGCACCACAGAACGCCGCTCTCTGGACCTATAGAGCCATCTCTAATAAGCTGCCTTACTATATCTCCTGCTGTCTTCCCTGAGTATAATTGGAAATACGCATTAAGTTACTCAGCTATTACACTTCAAGTACCCAAAGCAAAATCCCGCCTGCAGGGCAGCCATAAGCTTTGTTACCTTCCTTATGGACAATCTACAAAACCTCAAATTAAGCACTCTAATAGGTATAAATGCTTTCAAGATGCTTTATTTCCGTACAATCAGAGAAGTATGTAACTGCTTTACCCACTCAGACCCAGTACCGGTGTCTGCACTGGTATATAGCCACGCCTAGACCCAATTTTAAGTACTGACCCCACCAGCTTGCTCCTCACCAGCCTAATTGTTCTCTCTCTTATACCCCTGTCTTATCAACACTAGGCCCATCCAGCCCCTTATTCTTCCTTTCCCAACCTCGGATAGGAGCTCACTACCCTGGGTTGTGACATCCTACCATGCCCCGTACTTTATAGCATTCAATCCCGGGGCTCACACATACTCCTTTTCTCCATCCACCTTCTCTACATCCAGCTTTACCAACTCCTTTCTGTGCACCGTGCCCTCCTAGCCTTTCTCCCCCTACTTCCCTCCCTCTCTTCCCCCCTACCTTCACCTCTACCTGGTGTATATTTTTATTTTATTTTTTTTCTTCCGTTACTTCCTCCTGCAACCTTAGATAACCTGCTTTATCTTCCTATAGACACTTCTATGTATGTAAATACCGTGTAATCTGTACAATATCTGTATAATTCTATGTACATATGAACTTCTTTTTCTTCCTCTCTGTAAAGAGTATTATCTGTATTGCCTTGTAAATACCTGTGTTGACCTGTATATACAATTGTTCATGCTCCACCCAGGTCCATCTTGCAAATGAGCTTCTGCTCAACGATGAACGCCTGGTTAAATAAAGACTTGATTGATTGATTGATTGATTTATTGATTGATTGATTGTTGTGTGGCACATCTGTACTTCTCCTTCCTGGTTCATTGTGTGTAAGCAAGTGTGCTTCTACAGTATTCCACTGTAGAAGCAATGACCACGTGACACACCTGGTTGATAGTCAGGGGAGCTGCTTTCACCCACAACACAATATGTTGGCCAACATTGTGATGGGTGGTACAATGATGGTGCACTGTCCACCTGTCCATGGGTTTTGTAGTTGTGGAGTTGGCAGAGGTCCTAGCAAGACCACTGGTGGACATATTCTACACCTCTCTGGGGAGTGGGTGCATGCCCAAGGACTGGCAGATGGCGCATGTAGTGCCCCACCATAACAGTGGGCCCAAGGACAAACCAGGCAATTATAGATCAGTCAGCCTTACCTCCATTTTGAGGAATTTAATGGAGACTATCCTTAAGGAGAGGTTGGTAACCTTTCTGGTGGAAAATGGCCTCCAGGACAACAAGCTGCATCGATTTGTCTCTGGCAGCTCCTGCCGGACCAACCAGATAGACTTCTATGACTGGGTGACCAGGCCACTAGACAAGAGCCACGCAGTGGATGTCCTATGTCTGAATTTCAGCCTTCGACTTAGTGCCACATAGAAGGTTAATTAGCAAACTGAGATATCTGGGAGCAGGGTATAGGCTGGTGAGGTGGGTTAAGAACTGGCTGCAGGACAGGCAGCAGAAGGCAACATTGGGCAGGAACTCCTAACATCCAGAGCTGTAACCAGCAGTGTACCACAGGGCACAGTACTAGCTCTTGTGTTGTTTGCCATCTTTATTTCAGACATCTTGGAGGGGATAAGGAATATTATGCAATGGGCCACAAAACAGAACGTAAATTCTCTATCCTGATTGGCTGACTTGCACCCCTCTCCTGTTGTAAAACCTACAATCACCCCATGGGAAGAGGTGCCACCCACCGTTCAGCCACATCAGTAACTAATTTCAATATCAGTCCGAGCATCGCCAGCTCTGAATCTCAAACACAAGAATACCAGCTGAACACCCATCCCAAACTCCACTGCCTCAACTCTGAGTTCAACGCGCAAACAACTTCAAATTCCTTACATCCGCAAAACTCACCTACGTAGAAAAAAATAACTTGCTGCCCTCCATCCTCGTCCCTCCTTTTACCTCGTTTCCTGCATCTCCATACCCTTTTTTCCTCATTGATATTTACCTGCCAGCTACCACTCCTCTCTAACTCTGCCACCAATTCTCTCTTTTTTATCAGCTGCACCTCCTTCCTTTTCCCCTCCGAGCCTTCTTACTTTAGTACTTTCCCTTAGCCGCCGCTTCCACTTCCATTTCCTTGTTATTAATCACGATATATGCTCTCTCTCACTAAATAACACACTACCCTCTCTCTTTCTGATTCCGTAATCCTTGCTATTAATTTTCACACACATCGGCGACTCCTCACAGATCTCCCCTGCGCCTCTTTCTCTCACAGATCACACACACAGTCCTCACACCTTCACCACAATGGGATCCTGCAACCGAATGCCCACTGCATGTTATCACAAACTGTCCCTATCCTATTCAATCCTAAATGGTGTACGGGTATACGTCTGAGTGTTCAGACAAATAAATATACTACTTCCGATCACCACTAAACTCACATCTCCACTCTGGTTTTTCAATATACAAAATTACAGTGTTCAATGGCTAAAACCTACTGAAAAATCTATTTATATTAGACACTCATCTAAAAAAACAAAATAAAATAACTCTCATTCTTTTCATGCTGCCCCACTATACCAGATGCCAAACAGCTGCTCGAGCTATCACACGCAAAAATCACTGTGACTCCATCTTGCGCTCCACCTGCCACACACATTCACCTCTCGCTAACAAACGTGCCTCGGAAAACAAAAACACCACTACTAGAAGAAAAAAAAAAAGAAATACAAATGGATACTACATTCGCCTTAATAGATGAAATGGAGCTAGAAGAAATGCCCACCATCTTAGAAACACAAACTCCCGAAACTCCACCACAACAAAGTTCTACCAGGAATATACTCTCCAGCTCTTCCTCAGCATCTCAACAGGCTCCTCTCTCAGAACTGACTCCGCCCTTCCAGATCAAAGGAACCGTGTTGAAAGCACTCCCTCATCGGTGTTCCTTCAACAGACTCCCCCTGCGCACGTCACAGCAACCAGGCCACCCACATTTAAAGTCACAGAAAAGAAAAGACATTTAAATGTGAATGAAACCACCCTAACAACTCTAGAAATTAATCACAATGAAAAAACAACTTTGAAACAAACAAGGTGGGCACTAAATGTATTCCATGACTGGCTCTCAGAAAACAATGTACAAATAAATTTTAAAACTATACCACTGCCAGAATTAAACACTATACTCAGAGGCCCAGATATTCAGACTGCGCCAGGCTGTGGCACAAGCCTGGATGCAGCGCAACTTGGCTGCGCAGGGGCGTTGACTGAGCGATATTCAACGGAGCTGCACCATGGCACAGCATCATTGAATATTGCACCCTGGCCATCCACAGTGTGCATGGTGCAGTGGCACTGTGCCAGTGCAAGTGGTCAGAGTGGAGCAGGGGGATGCGCTAGCGCAAGTTCCGTTGAGCTATGTGCAACAACCGCGATATTCAAAAGTGCACATGCACATGGGGCCATAATGTATGCAAGGCACAAATGGGGCCATTTGCATGTCATTATGGCCCCATTTGCATGCAGGTGGGCCGATCCACGGTGACTTATGCCTGGCGCCCTGCCAGGCAGCAGCCGTCGGGGACCCACACCCCCTGCACAGCACGGCAATATGCCCCACAGCCCGATTGCAGGCTTCAGTATATATAAATCATGTCCCATATCCCTGGTGGTCCAGTGGACCGCTGTCAGCCTGATCGCGGGCATTTGTAATAATAGATTAAAGTCCATTATCCCTGATGGTCCAGTGGACCGCTCGCAGCATGATCGCAGGCATGTGTCATATTAAAATACAGTCCAATATCCCTGGTGGTCCAGTGGACCACTCGCAGCCTGATTGCGGGCATTTGTAATATTAAAATACAGTCCAATATCCCTGGTGGTCCAGTGGACCACTCGCAGCCTGACCACGGGCATTTGTATGAAAAAAAATGAAGTCCAAAATCCCTGGTGGTCCAGCGGTACCTCCCCACCCGCCCACTGGGCCCCGCTACCTCGCTCCACGGTTGGCGGTGGGCGGCAGCACCCCACCCGCCTTCCACCCCACCGCCCGCCAACTGACACCCGTAAGTAGGGCTGTCGCCCGTTGGTCCACAGCATGAGCCAATGGGCATGCATCATACCGTACTACACATTCCAGATATGTGAATGGATCCATTCACATATCTGGACTATTAATACAATGCGACTGCATGCCCATTGGCTCACGCGAGTGGAGCCAATGGGCATACAGCCTACCTATGGTGTCAGTCAGCAGGCGGCAGGGCGGCAGGCGGGTGGGGTGCTGCTGTCCGCCACTGACCGGGGGGGAACGGGGCGGTGGGGCTCAGTGGGCGGGTGGAGGGGTGCCGCTGGACCACCAGGGATATTGGACTTAATTTTGTTTCATACAAATGCCCGCGATCGGGCTGCAAGCAGTCCACTGGACCACCAGGGATATTGGACTTTGTTTTACTATTACAAATGCCCGCGATCAGTGCTGCAAGTGGTCCACTGGACCACCAGGGATATTGGATTACATTACCATTACAAATGCCCGTGATCCTGCTGACAGTGGTCCACTGGACCACCAGGGATATTGGACATTATTATTCTGAACAGATGCCCACGATCGGGCATGGGGGGGTGTGCCACCTCGGAGGTGCAGCCGGAGCTTGGGTGGCCACCCACAGGTGGCAGCTGCCATGTTGCGCCCTGTAACACGGCAGCTCACCTGTGGGTGGCCAGCCATTATTCCTTTTTTGGCTCACCTGTGTGCAGTGCAAGTAGGGTTTGCGCGTATAGACTCCAGCATCCTGGGCTGAATATCGGGATGTGCAGAGTATGCATGGGCACGCCCCCCCCCCACCTGTGCCGCAGACATTATTGATGCGCTCTGGCGCATCGGGATTTGTGCCAGGCACAATCCCCGTTTGAATATCGTGCTGGGGCACATCAGTGGGTTGCGCATGGCACAATGCTGTTGCGCCATATGCAACCCTTTTGAATATCTGGGCCAGAATGTTTTACAGCTCTGTAAGAAATTCATCTGTACAACGATATGTTCTTAGCAGCTATGTAGGTCTCAGGGCAGGTATCAACAGATTTCTGAATGACCCCTGCCCCATAAGCCGCAATATAAACATTATCACAGATACTGAATTTACAACATCTAACAATGTATTTAAAGGTGTTGTCAAAACATATTGGAAAGAAGGAAAAGATCAACAATCTCACCACCCCCAAATAAGTCACAATGAACTAATTTTTCTCAGAAATTCTGAAGCTTTGTCTCCAAACACAGGAAAAGGACTACTGAATAAAGTCTGGCTAGACCACCAGCTACACCTAGCAAGGAGAGGAAATGAAGGAGTACGACATTTCACCCCATCATCATTTGAAATAAAAACAGACACTGAAGGCAAAAAATATGTAACAAAGACATACAACGAACAAACAAAAAATCATAAAACATACAATGACCCAACCAGACAATCACTCCGAGGCTTCATGTATGAGCAACCTAACGACCTCCTCTGTCCTGTCCAAAGCTTCATGAAATACATATCAAAACTTCCAGAAAATCCTCCAGCGTTCTTCTGCCACCCAAAAAAACAACCACAACATATCCTAGATAATTCCTCAACGTGGTACACACGAGAGCCACTAGGAGTAAACACACTAGGAAAAATGTTGCCAAAAATATGCAACGAAGCAGGCCTTCAACAAATCGATACTAACCATTCTCTATGAGCAACGGCAGTAACATTATTATCAGAAGCAGGATTAGAAGCCCGTCAAATAATGTCTATCACAGGACATAAAAACGAATCATCATTAAGAAGCTGTTGGAGACCTAACCCACAACACCATCAGCCATGGGGAGACATTATTGTAGGCTGCAAGCCCACCACATCAGCAGCTCTCACACAACAGAAGACCCCAGACACATCCACTCAAAAAAAACTTGATTACCAAGAAGCATCAACAAGTACAAACTTCAGCCCAATAAACCGAAACCAAATACTTACACAAAATCAAGTATTGCAGAGCTGCAACCCACCTCCCAAAAAACGACCTGCCAAACTGAAACACACAACCTACATCTGTCAGCAAATAACTCCATCCACACAATCAGAAACTCTACATCCAGACATATATGAGCTACCATTAAGCCAAATCCAGTTCCTTCAAGAACAAATCCTGCTAGAAGTTGTCAACACTCCAACAACAATATCCCAGTTACAAATCTTTCCAGATATATTGGGAACAATACAACTAATGAATAAAACTCAAGCCACTGAGACACCATCTATGGAAACTACAGAAATGACTACAAAACATCCTGCAGATCATGAATACCCTGCACCAAGCATGAGTCATTTTATAAATTATGGCTCCATTAACTTCTACATGTCTACTGCACGGAAATGATCTGCAACATACCCAACTACCTCCAGCAACAGGTAAACCCAAATTAATTCAAAACTACCACCCCTTCCCTCCCCCCAATAAACCTTACTTAAAACCACTCTCTTCTCTCTCTCTACAGGAAAGAAAAAATCTCCCTCAGAAGAAAAACTTACACTAATTCACCCGACGACAATCACCACCAAGACTCTACAGCATGATAAAACATCGATCTAATGGACAAAACAGTTATTTATTCACTAATACTTTAATAAAAACACTGGTGTTCCTCATTAAATAACTAAAAAGTTACATTAAACACTCAACAGTCACTTCATGTGTTTCTACATATTTATGCAATCTTATTAACTGTTACCATGTTATTGTTCAATAAACTCCATTTACAATAAAATGGACTATTTTCTCTGGCGTACTAACACTTTCACTTTTTCTCCTATTTTAAATAAAAAATAAATTACTAAAAATTAAAAATTACTAAACACAAAATGTAAACATTGTATAATAGCAGTATCCCACTCGAGGGTGTTGGTGATGCCAAGTTTACCCACCCTGGGATATTTGTTGGTCACTCGGCTCGCCTCATGACGAACAACAGCCCAGGGCGTGGGTAAATCCTGGCATCACCAACACCCTCTCATGGTATATTGCTTAATTATACAATAGCAA
The DNA here is from genome assembly GCA_016271365.2 of Neoceratodus forsteri. Classification (NCBI taxonomy): domain Eukaryota; kingdom Metazoa; phylum Chordata; order Ceratodontiformes; family Ceratodontidae; genus Neoceratodus; species Neoceratodus forsteri. The sequence continues at coordinate 872,315,105 of CM028130.1, forward strand.
GGAAAGTATCCTGGGCTTTGATAGGTCAGTGCCCACCTTCAGCAGTGATGTTATCTGAGTATAACATCACTGTATGAAGGTCCAGCATGAAGACGACCTAACAGAACAAAATCACTGTGCCCCTACATGTCTCAATTCCTGCCTCATACACATTGCACTGAAATCCTCCAGCATGTCCCACAAGCCAAGACAGTACCACACAGTGAAGCCATCAGCCTTAACAACGCCCCCCCCCCCAAATATCAATGCTTTCTCTCTGTCCCACATTCATAAAATGGCACAGTTCACCATAAAAAAAGCAACTTAATTTCCATGACAGTTTTTTAACCCTGAACCGAATGGCTTGAGTGAACCGTAGCTACCAATCCCGCAGTTCACTGAAGCCACTCGCTTCAGGGAGAAAATCCTACCAAGACGACATTGATACGAACCGAGAATAAGCAAGTAAAGTAAGAATCTTTATCAGACACTCTTTAGAAATTGAGGAACAGATTTCTAAAAAGTATCTGATAAAGATTCTTACTTTGCCTGCTTATTCTTGGTCCGTATCACTGTAAAGTAAAAGAAAGCCGAAACAGCGGCTTTCACTTCCTGATTGAAACCACAGTTCTACAAGCACAAGGACACTTCAGCATGGTACTTCTCTGTACTGACAACCATTACTTTTTGTCTAAAACTAAACTTAAGCTGAGAAGCCAAACAGCTTCTTGGTCCCCCACTCACAATGGGCTGGCTTCTAAAAACCACAAGTGAACATAAGGGGGGATGTTACCCAACATTCCAGCTAAGGATTCACAGAAGAATCATAGGTGAATGTGAGGGCAGGAAGGGTTAAGCCAAACATTCTCGTTGGGGATTCACATTCAAAAGTAAAGAAGAGAAACACTATCCACCTCAGCAGACAGCATCATTCATGCACCACCACTACCTAGTGGCAAAGAGAAAAACTGTGAACTTTTTTTCTATATGTACACATCCGCTTACAAAAATCATATAAAAAATAAAAAAAATTTAAAAAAATTGTTCTAATTTTTTCTATTTTATTTGCAAACGAGCCATTGTATAATAGCAGTAATGCACTCCAGAGTGTTTGTAGTGCTGGGATAATGTCACTTCTGGGGTGTTGGATGAACTCAGCCTGTGGCTTCGTGCCAAACCACCCCAAGCATGACATTATCCCAGCACAACACACACCCTGTCATGCATTATTGCTTAATTACCAGCTGGGTGGGGTGCAGCTATCCATTACAGAGGAGGAGAAGGACCTTGGGGTGCTAATCACAAGTTACATAAACCATTCAGCACAGTGCAGGAAGGCAGTGGCTAAGCCTAATAGGATGCTCGGGTATAGTATTGCCAGGGGTATCACCACTAGGAGGATGGAGGTCATCCTGCCACTGTACTTGTCACTGGTGAGATCACACATGGAATACTACATGCAATACTGGTGTCCCTATTTAAAGAAGGATGTCAAACCACTAGGTGAGGGTTCAATGCAGAGCTACCAGGATGATCCTTGGAATGGAGGGCAAAACCTACGAGGAGACACTGAGGGAGCTGAACATGTACTCCCTGGAGCATAGGAGAGAAACAGGGTATATGATCGAAACCTTCAAACATATGAAGGGCATAAATAAGATTGGTATGGAGGATGTTTTCAGATTAAAAGGGGGAGGGATACTAGGAGGCACAGTCTGAAGCTGGAGGGTGGGAGGTTCAGGAGGGAGATGAAGTACTACTTCATGGAAAGGGTGGTAACTGGATGGAATGCACTGCCACAGAAGGTGTGATTATCAAAGACAGTAAGCGGTTTTAAGAGGGGGTGGGACAGGGTTGGGGGAAGGTCACAGCACTGGAGTTACAGGGGAGGTTAGGGGGCGGGGGGGCAGATGCACTCTAATATAATGTTAGCTGTACACTCGAACATACTAGAAATACTGTATGGCCTGTATCTGCTGGCATTTTTCGTATGTTCGTACTTGTGTACCCCACAGGGCAGTGGTACCGAATGATCATAAGGGTAGTTTCAACATGGGTGATTGCAACACATTCCTATAAATGGGAATACCATTGCTGAAACACATACCAGCTACTGATACCGGCATTTTACAAGTACAGAAACTGCTGAAGTATGCACAGATGTGATGGATCAGTTTCCGCATTTACAAATCATACCTGACATCCAGACATGTTGCTGGGACATGGTATGCGGGTGCTCTCCACCAATGGAGGTCTTCCTGGGACGAGGGATTTTGGAGGGGACAATACTGCTGTTTGGGTTGCTGGCATTGTTCAAACACTGTTACACTGTGATATATGGGATGGTGGCGACGGTGAATTGATTAGTTATGGTGCTCACTGATGGCTCCACCATGCTGTACATGTGTGGTACACCTGTAACATTCTCAAGACTTTCACCTACTAGGGCTGTCCCAAGAGGAGACCAAACATGGTCACCAGTGCTGTTCTGTGTGTGTAGTAGACCAGAAACATTGTCCTCACTGGGAAGGTGTGGGAGGGGCTGCTGGTAATGCCACAATGTTTATTTGTGATAGCAGCATATAGGCGTTGTGATAGCATACAGCTACAACACTGTCCACTCTGGACATCTGTTTGTTGTACTGGGGGTCCGCACAACATCCATCATTGCTGTCCACACTGATTAAACCACAGGTACATGGTGCAGGCCACTGGTGGTGCCCCTTTGGTAAGTCCCTGTTCATAGTGCAGGCGTCACTTGCTTGCCCACTAATGGAAAGCAGTACTGAGTCACCAGCAAACTTTAGTCAGACACAGTGAGTCCACGTTCTGCAGATTGGGACAACCATGTGCGCCACTCATCTTCCTCTGTATGATGGCCACCATGGTCATTGGCACTACGTGTCATGCAGTCTGCATAGCTGTACTGTGAGTGCACATCACAAGGCCATTTTTGTCAGCGTGGTCGATATTAACTACTAGCGGCACAGTATCAAAACCACGGTGTCTCTCTGACCACAGTGACGTGACCTGATGTGCATTGGGTGACCAAGGTGAACATATGCATCACTGTCTACAATGCCAAACTGCTCCATGACTGTTCATACACCAAAGGGTGTACACTGACAGAGAGGGTTACTTAACCCATTGATGGTGCTTTGAAACGTGACAATGTGCTGAAGTATTTCTCCGGAAGGATTAGACACATTAGGTTACGGTGCACTCAATGACATGGTGGGTGATGTTCTGACCTATTTCTGTGTTTGACAACACACCCTCATTGTCATTGGAAGTATGGAAAGGTAATTACAATGCACTGTGAAAACACAATGAGTGGAACCCCATGGACACTCTTGCAACGGATCAAATGCAGCTGGCAGTTTCAATGTTGCTCACCCTGTCTTCCTACCCCTTTCTTTTGTCTGTATACAGACTGTCTGATGTAGAGACCTCAGAGTCCTATGATTCATCCCTCCAAAGTTCGATGACCCAGCAAGTCGGACCATTTCCTCATGGATGTGCTCGAAGTGGAAGCTCCACCAGAAGAGGGTCGGCAGCAGGACATTGCTTACATGGTCATAGAACCGGCAGACGAAGATATAGTCATGGATGAGCATTATTCCAGGAAAGTGACACAGAGGATCATGAACTTTTGCTTCTTGATCAAGAACAAGAAATACAGGTACAAAACACATACCTTCAAGATTATCAGCTACACCTTACTTACTCTCGATATGATATGCTCATGTTTGACATGCAGCTGGATATGCGGACTGTTTTGCATCTACCTGCAATTACAACATCACCTGGGAATGAATCCACTAAGTCTTTGTGATGATTCCTTGACAGAAGCATTACAGCATCTTGGTGGTTCGTAGATATGCAGATGTATGTGGGTGTCTCAGGACATCTACACACATGTTTCAATGTTTCCTATGTCGCCACAACATATGACTGCATAGTGCGACTCTCAAGACACACTCATTGTAAACCTTGGTGTCTGGCTTGAATGCCACCTTGGTTTTCCCTTAGCACATAGATGCCATGTACAAAAAACTCCACCCTAAGCTCGGTGCCCTTTATAGGAACAAAAGCTGCATCCCTGTATCTGCCCACCGAGACATCATCACTAAGATGATCCTCACCATTTTTGATTATGGTGATATTATCTATGGTACTGCACCAAAGTCCACCCTGGCCAGACTGGATCCCCTCTTCTACTCCTTGTGCCATTTTGCCTTGGCCTGTCCCCCCACCGCACTCACCACTGTTCTCTGTATTATGATCTCTCCCTCTCTTTCTTGGATGACCGCTGCCTTATCCACTGTGCCTCCTTCATTTCCAAATTGTGGTTGGCTTTGCTTCCTCCCTATCTCAGCTCTCTCCTATCCCCTATGCCCCCTTCCCCTTACACGCTCCGTAACTCAAGCTATCATTCCCTTTTGCTCCCCTTTTGTAAATCCCTAGCTGGCCAGTCTGCTTTCTCCTTTTGCCTTCCTAATCTCTGGAACTCTCCTCCCCTAACAATTCTCTCTGCCCCCTCCAAATGCTGTCTATTCTCTATGCTCCAAGGCCACATTGCTCTCTCCTGTAATGCCCTTGGCCTAATGCCCTCTACCTACTCCCTAGCTACCACAACCCCTGCCCCCCCTTTTCACCCCTATCTCTATACCCCCTTACTCTCCTCCCTTCCCCCTCCATTCTCTCTCTCTCTCCCATCCAGTCCTCCTAACCTTTACCACCCCACTACTCCCTCAACCCCACTCCCACCCTTATTATCCTCTCTACTGTCTTTCCACTCCCCTTTTTCTGTCATTATCAAACTAGTCCCACCTCCCCTACTTGCTCTTCCCGACCCTAATCCACCTCCCTCTGTCTCTCTACTTCTCCCACAGCGACTTCACCCCTTTCTCCCCTCTCTTAACCTTCCCTCCTCTCTTCCCTCTTTCACTAACTGTACGCTACCATGTCCTGTATTCCTGATGTTATAGTCTCGAGAGTGCCTGTTACTTCACTCTACTGATGTCTGAACCTCGTTGTTATTACATGCCGATTTGGCACTGTATATTATTGTACAATGTTGTGTTTTGTTGTATTAGTGCACTTTTACTTGTTATTTTGTACTCATCCCTTACCCCATCCCCCCAGGACGCATCTGTAAACAGGTTTTATGGCTCAGTATGTCTTTCCTAGTAAATCTCTTTAAAATAAATAAAAATATGTGACGTTCCCATTGAAACTGTCTCTTCAGCAATGGTACCCCCATACCCACTTGTGTGTAGTGATTGGTCAGTGACATCTGTGAGGACTTCAACTACTCTCTATGAATGGGAAATGTACTGTTCCCCATCTATGGTACATATTTACAGGTAACTGGATACAGTCTGCCTGATGAGTCTGCCCACCGTGACATGGACATGCCCTGCTGTCAAGAAGCACAAACTAGAGTGGTGTTGTGGTTTTCCTTGTTCATTTTCCTGTGCAACTAGTCCTGTACCTGTTACCACCGCATGCACTGGATGATGTTACACCACTTCAGATGTCCACCACCATGCTGTCTTTTGGTGACACATTCAACACGTGATGTCCACTCCTGTATCAAGAGTTACAGGAATGACAGCATGTCCATTCCAGATACTGGAATATCTTACCCTGTTCAGCTCATACTTCATTTTCTTGGATAAATTCCTTCAGGAGATAAAGGGCTTAAATCAATTTAGATGCCAATGCAATTAGCTTTTATACTTTAACTTTTATATTGATTAATTAACACAAATGTCATTGCTGAACTCAGGGTTTTATAAAACATTTAAACATATCTTTGTCTTAAATATTTTGTTGCTACTGTACATTTTATTAGTCAGTTAATGTGTATATGTATGGGTAAATTAGAGACTAACAGGACTGTCTTGTAAACTTGGTTACATGACCTAAATGACATGTTTTCGTGTATAAAAATAACGTTTTTACTACTACTACTACATGTTCACATTTCAAATGAAGTCTTACTACTGCTATACACATTAACATCTTCCCCCTGTGGCACAGTTGCTGAACATGAATGACAATGTGCTGCTACTTGGCTTTGCCTGCCTGTATGTGTTCATGAATAATGATTGCTCTTGTATTGATTCTGTTTTAGCACTTTGTCCATGGCCAGGAGAGAGAAAGATTGGAAACTCTGGTGGTGCAGCTCATCCAAAGTCACCCGGGTGGTCTATTCAGTTTTCTGTAGGCTTCCACCATGGACAGTCAAGGAAGTCACGAGGGGCCACATTGGTGCATGTGCACAGTCTGTCGAGAGATGCCAACACCACTTGAGAGACTTTGTTGTGGGAAAGCACCAGAGCACTGCATAAGCCAAACTGTCACGATAAGACTGATATGCCTACACATGCCTGTTCTGGCGGTGGCAGGGGCATATCAAAATGATGTTTTTGGGTTACATAACCATTTGGAGGAGGACTACAATAAAGAAACGTGTTACACTGCTTATTGGCAGTTTGTCCTCTGGCAGCACAGTCACCTTGGTATGGGCAGCCAGAAAGTTAATCCCTCCTGTCGTGTGTGGCGCATTCGGGACCAATACCCAGACCCATTTGGTCATTAAGTGGGATTCATCCCACATGCCTTGGAGTGAATGAGGCCCACACATGCAATACTGAGTGATGATGACATCTGCAGATGTTAATACTAAAGTTCCTGGTTAGTGGGTTTTATTTACGTTAGGTAGCTCATTTTTACTGTTCACTCATAATCCCCTATTTCAACATATTGTACCAACTGGAAGTGTGACAAGCAGTTTTACCAAGTGCATTCCTCTTACTCGGCTGGAGTAGACTGCTTGGTGACCATGCAGGGGTTGGGGTGAGAGTCATGTCCCACATTCCTTTGGGCATCTTTGTGCAGTGAGCAGCACAATGCACGGTATGCTTAGCAAAGTATGACACGATGTCGTGCATAAGCCTTACTGTTGCGATCAGTCATCTTCATCACTGATGCAGACACTTCTCCCGTAGGATGTATTGGATGACTGCATTACTTCTTTATTGTTTGCACTTTAATGGTCACACTTCTGTACTGCTTAAGGTGATATTTCAGTCCAGGAAGTTCAACCACCCCCCCACCCCCACCTCCACCTCCAGTTATCATAGTACCACGGAAGTGCCATGACTGTGGGATTGTGGAAGTAGTACATTTCATATTCTGACCTGCTTGCTAAGTAATCCATTGCTCTGTGTGCTGGCACACTCTGTTCACTTGTTCACATGTCAACAGGAGCAGTAACAGTCAGGCTGTGGCAAGGCCACTGCATGCCAGACCACTGCGCATGTGGCCCTTGTCAAGTGTGGTGTGCAGAAACACCTTCTACTTGCATGCAGGTCTGTTCCGCATTCTGTCAGAAAGAGGTGAAGTATGTCTGCTCTTCCCAGGTATCACAGTGCCACTTTGATAACCACAAAGTGAAAAGTCAATGGTCAAGATGTGCAGGGTAACTCAGTAACTGTGCCTTTCAAAATTTACTCTGCAGCACCCCTCCTTCCTGCCATACTGAGACTGTAATCGATGTGCTGCATGCCAACACTGCCTCGATATGTTGTATGTCACCAGCACCACTGCTAGTCAAAGCTCCAGAAGTTGTTGAACTGTAGATGGTTATATGGTTCTATTAACGGTTTTTTTTTGCGTACTTGCTTTCTGTTTTTACTGTTGCATGGTTGCTTTTGTGAAACATGTGAAAGAAAGTTCCATCACTAATGTTACTGTACTACGGCACCACCCTGAGCAGCAGCGCCAATCATGCTCACAGAGGTGCACTGTTTTGGAAAAGTATTGGCATAACTGCATGTTGGTTAAAACCATCAAGCTCTAAAATAAACATGGTGTTGAGTAACCATTGCTTGTTGTGGTTTTCAAGGCTGTACACATGGGATACAGTACAGTACGTTGGGTTCTACATCCGTAGTGTTCACCGTGGAACAACAGTTTCATGCAATCGAAATGTAACATATTACGCAACATGTGCCTCCAGTATGAAATGTGCACATATGTCTCACTACGTGCTTTATCACTTGGTATTCACATGCTATGTGACAAGTTCATTGCACTACTGAAGTAGTATTATCTCCAGGACACCACCACCCCACCCCACCCGCACCTACGCCTGCTATGTAGGAAGACATGACCCAACTGACACCTTGAGTATCAGATAAAGAGCAGAATGCAGCCACCCCTCACTCTTGTTTGCCAACAATGCCCGTCACCTGCAGCACCCCCAGATGTCATGAGTGGTCAACATGACAACATCATACATTGCAAAACATCAATAAGATCTGTACTATGTGGAGTGATGATCTCCACACAACACAATTTACAGGGAACAGCAAAGACATCATAAAAAAATGATAACAATTAACAATGAAACACAAAATAAGAAGTACACAACCAAGAAACATAACACTGATGACTAACGGTTTTATTTAAAAGGAATAATTCATGCAGACAACAAAGATACGCAAATACTGTGTAGTTTTCTTGGTACAAACTGTATATACAGCAGATCAGTGTTTGCAAGCAATATGTGCAGTCCAGCGCAATGCTGTTTAGTATGTGTGCTCCGCTATGGTAACCGACAATGGTAAGGCCACCGTAACCCACAGAGCAGCAGTACTTCAGTTAAGGGATATGGGTACCCTGTGACGCTACCATGAAGAGAGTGTCATGATAGTGTGCAGTACAAATTCACAGTTTTCACACAGTGTCACAACAGGCTAGCTATGCCTCAATCTGTCACACTTAATTCCCTCACCATCAATGCCTTAGTTGCCAGCACTGAGATTCAGCAGTACTGTCTTCTGAACTCTTGATTTCTTGATAGCGACAAGCTCCTGGACCAGTGGCACTGATGCTGTAGTGGCGGACAGAAGGATGGGATGCCCAGGAGGAACTGCAGTGGACCTCATAATTGGCTCAGTGTCCACCATTCTTTGACCCATGATATCTCTAATGATGCTGGGGATATACTCATAGCACTTGTTCTCTTTCACTGGCACTGCACTCTACTCCACTGCTTGGTCCGTTTGGAGAAGTGTCTTGTGTGCCTGTCAAAATATGACATCCTTATTACCTTGCAGGACAGTACTGACATGTACTCAAGCGGCAATTCAATATGCATGCTTCCTTGGTATTCTCTTAATACTACTACACTAAAAAGGAGGGAAATGAGGGTGGAGGGAGAACAGGATGACTACAGGACATGTGCCGCCAAGCACTGGAAGGCAGTCTGATGACTCCTGAGGGATGCTTGGGTGACTCAAACTAGGCTAGGTATAACATTGAAGCGATGATATGGTGTTGCAGTACTGAGTGTCCTTGTCGTAACTTCTACAACAATACTTACTACACAGGAATGTCACCTGTCCACCCCGCCATGCATTGCCAATACCATCACACATAGAGCTGGACTAACATGGCCCTTCAAGAATCACTTTTGTACATCTGAAAGGTGAAAGACAGAGGGACATGACATTTCTGCAGTGTGGACAGGTGGTTCCATGTAAATGGTATGTGAAAAGGACTGCTGGTACGGGCCAACACACACATTCACACTGCATACATGGAAGCCATGCATACAGTGATGGCATTGGTCAAGCATTGGATGACATCGTTGCCCAACACAAGTATCAGTGCTGTCCTGCGCTGGAACTGTGGCATCTATGTTGAGTCACGCAGCAGGAGGTACTTCCATGTAAGGGAATAGAAAGGGTGTTACACAGCACATACTGAAATGGTGACAGGAGTACATTGCGATGGTATGTGTGGCTGGGGGGGTGGGAACTGGGAGCAGTGGTCCGGCAAAAGGTACAACCCATGAGTGGGGCTGAGTCTGATTGTGGCTACTGTGGTGACGATCAATTAAATGGACAACAGTAATGGGTAGATGATGATGTATTCCGCAATAGGAACACAACAGCAGCAAAACGTGTCAGCTGTGTCAACATACATACCCAACAGGAAGGCAGTTTGCAAATTCAAGTTCGTTTTGCTTTTTTTTAAGTTTTCCTTTTTTTTTTCTTTACTTTCTCTCTCTTTCTTTTCTTTTCAACTGTGTTAATACTCCTGTGTGTGAAACAGTACATAGTATCAGGACATTACCAAGGAATTATACTGTGACATGTCCCTGGACCCCGACATGACACACAAGCCTGTGTGCAACAACACAAGATGCCTGAAGCTGTGCAGGGATGTTCAGAACAGGCAGACTGTGGTACGTCTGGTAAACTGCACTGCTCTGTGGAGCAATGCGACTCTGTCCTGGGACATGGATCACCCTCCAAGGAATGTAGCTGGCACAATGACCAACTGATCACCACCCAACATTACAGTTTGCCATACTACAGACATAACAGATACCAGTATGGTGTACAGGTTCTCCCTTGGTTCCATTCCCTTACACCCCCGCTTTACTAGGCTATTCCTACTGACATGATCATGTCAACTTTTGTGCCTGAGTCTTACTGTAACTGAAAAGCGTCACAGGCCTACGAACCAGCGATCACATCAAAGAACTATTTTTGCACTGCATGTAGGCTGTTACCTGGCTCACAGATGATTGTGCGACTGGTACTATGGATCATTCCACTGTAACTACTGATCACTAAAGGAATCATTCAAACATTACACTTTTCAAGTATGTGGGTGTAGGGATTGTTGTGATGTACACTGGTTATCTGCTGGAAACACAGACATGTTATGCTTACTTACTGAATGGCCCCGATATCATTGGCCACATATGGTCGGTCAAGATGTCTGTTGTAATCTATAGTGGTCAGGAGACTGTGTGCCACATAAGCCTCATACCTGTGAGAAGGACAATGTACACATAAGTGAATATCAAGCAGTGAGGGAGACAGGCAGGAGGTCATCAAGGTACAACACTGAACGTGACTGAACTCATTCCTTTCAAGTGACATATTGCGGCAACCTGGAAAGGCACACTAGTCTGCATTGAGAGACCTACAATGTCAAAGGAGGTGTCAAACATGTGCCACCTATTAACCATGTGTCCAAAGGTTAGGGCATCACCAGTCGTGTGTGCCTGGCATGATTACTGTGATGAACGTGACACCCTCTGTCTTGTGTTGTTGTATGCAAATGCCTCCATTGCAAAACTGTGACAGGGTGTCAACTTCCAAGCTCCATTCATGTCTGGCCTGCCGGTGCAGCCGTTTGTGTGATGATGATCACCATAACATCATCTCTGCTCCAGGCAGAGACCAGAGAGCACGGGGGTTATCGAGGGAGAATTTGACTGATTCTCTGATGGACACTGCCTCTCCCTAGGGGAAAAGGGTGGAGGGCAGTTGAGAGACGTGATGAGGACATGCCTGTGGCAGAGGCCGGATGTTGTGTCTTGAGGGAGTCGTCCATGACGTGTCTGCATTTGTGCAACACGTCCCTGCACAATAACCCTACAAGGGAGCATTACTGATGGAAACCAAAGAAAGTTGCTTCAATGCTCATCTGCCTCAGGTCTGCCTTCCACACCCTTTGTCGTCAACCCTAACATGGAGATTGACTCTGAAAGTCGTACCATTAAGGGGGGGGGTGATCTGCCATTGGTGAGTACTCACACACAGAAAGCAGAGCTCAGGCCTGTCCCCAGAAAAAAGCATTCCACAACATAGAATGTCTGATACCAAAGCCACATTTATTCGTTAAAAAAGTTGCAAAGTCGAACACCTGGTGCTGCCGAACATGTTTGGATATCCTCCTTTTCATACCCCTTTCTCCCCCGATTCTTCACAATTGTTATATTAGCTTTATACCAGTTTTCCTCTGAGGTTTTACACAAATGCTAGTATGTATTTATTTATGCTGTGAAATATTGTTGTGTGTTCTTGAGCATGATTTGATCCGGGGAGTTGGATAATTTTAACATTGTTACTTTAAGTATTCTCTTTCTAACGGTGTATTTGCTTATGCATGCTGTGCCTTGATAGAGAGTCCAGTGGGGCTCGAACATGCTCGGCAGCACCAGGTGTTTAGCTTTGCATCTTTTTTAACGAATAAATGCAGCTTTGATATCAGACATTCTATAGTGTGGAATGCTTTTTTCTGGGGACAGCCTGAGCTCTGCTTTCTGTGTGTGAGTGCAAGTTTACGTTTTGTAGCTCTGCTGGTCAGTCCTGTTGCCGTTCTCTCTGTGTGCCGTTGGTGTGTCTCCGTCTACTCCATTGTCAGGACATGTACTCTGAATTCCATGGTGGCTGCACCCATGGGGAGCACCACACAGAGGGGGTATGACTCTGCACATTGTCTTTCAGTCACCTGCCATTGATTGTTCATGGGCCATGGCACTGGAGACTGTCTGTGTTGATGTCTAACAACAACAACAATCACAGGAAATCAGAGTAGAGACCCATACACCCTAATTGTTTTGTCATAATTGAAGTGAGGCGCTGTCCTCACATTGCACTCCAGGCACCCGTACTGCATCATGACAGTTTTGTTCACGATACAGTTATGTTGTGGCATCATGATCAGCACACCGTCCATTGATGGAAATGTGTTACAGTGCCACGAAAATAGCTGTGCGTACTATGTTTTCTATACATTCCTGTTAGGGGATCGTTTCTTGATAATCTTTATGACAAACAATGTGAAAATACTTACAATACTATGACATCAGGGTCTCAATACTTACCCATATGCAAACCTTTTTGATGCGTACTGTACATTAGAATGTGATTACTGAAATTTTCAAGATCACTGGTTGACTTAGGTGGAGACAGTAACGTGACATCACTGATGCTGCTTGCTGCGATGAGCATGACAATCACAGTATACGAAAATGAATAGTGCATACATCAGTCAGGTAGTAGCGCTGCATGACATGATGTTGCCCGCAACCACTGCAACATACCTGATTGGGAGGTTGTCAGTGTAACAGCGACACTACATGACTGATGAAGTCTGCAAATGGTCACTCACATGCTTGTCATGACACAGAGAAAGCCATGATTGATCATGTAAGTAATTAACAGTATATGTAACAAAAACATGCAGAGTGATGAGGACAGCATTTGTCATGGCTCACCTCGGGCAATCCTTAAAGCCCACAGTACAGTATTGACTGTTGCCGTGGCATGTGTACCTGGCATTTGTGAAGTATGCTAATTTTCCAGTGATCTATTTGTCAAACAGAGGAGGCAGTATAGCGCAGTGGTTTAAGGCTCTGAGCTGCAAATCTGGAGACCTGGGTTTGAATCCCACAACCCCCCACTTGCATACTGTGTGACCCTGAGAAAGTCACTTAACTTCCCAGTGCTCCCAGGTTGCACCTGTAAACAAGCTTTCAGCTTAGCGTGTCTCACCTGGTTAAACAATTGGAAAAAAAAAAAAACACTGTGGTATGTAGTGCTTTGAGGGAGGGGGGAGTCTGTTGAAAGCCAAGGCTTTTGGTCGTCGTGTTCATCGGCATCATGCAGACAGTGATCCACATTGTCTGGTTGGTTAATTAGTCATTGGTGTTTATTAACAGTGTGGTGCACCACACCACGACAGACAAAGTTAAACAGAAGACTGTTAGAATGACCACAGGTCGGGTGTGGAATTGTAATAAGTGCATCGTGACACAGACTTTACCAGTAAAAGCTGTTCACTTCCACTGCAGTTCCCGCAGGAGAGCCAAAAGTGGTTGATGATGTCCCTTATCCAAGATGGCGAATCCTTGTTGTCTCTCTGAGTTACAAACTGAAAAGCATAATTAAAGGACTGTATGCGTGACTAGGTTGGATGATGCAGCTGACTAAGGGATGGTACCATGATTGGCGACAGCTCAACCTCTGCAAATAATAAGGCATTGTTGTTGTACGACATTTTGTCTACAGGAGAGATTCAGAATGATGCTTGCTCCTTATCTGTGGCCATCAGGATGCAATGGGGATGGTGGTGCCATTGAGAACCGGTCTCCTTATTGTTGACTTAGTTGTCATACTGAGAAGCGGGGTGACAGACTCCTGTTCAGGTGCCAAGCACGGCAATGGAGTTGTTTCTGATTGCAAACTGAGTACTGGTCCTAAACAACTGCACCACACTTGCAAGCCCAAATTCACCAATGTGGTAGTGCTGCTGCTGAGAGCAGCACAAGAGCAGACAGTGGAGGTGAAACATCCACACAGACCAGTATAGTGCATTGAACTTTCCTGTCACTGTTATGAGACAGGGAATGCAAGCTATACTGCAAGTGATCAACGTAGGAACTGCAGTGTCAAACAACAGTTGTCAGCAACAAGTTGTATAGTACCTTGCACAGACATTTGTCCTTGCTTCCATGCCAGATGTCCATCTGATGCTGAATATGTGGATACTGCTCTGGGAAAACATAACTGATGCACTGATTAGCGGTACAGCAATAAACACAGCTGTCAAGATCCATGTGGAACAGTAAAAATGAATCTGTATGCATGGTGGACAGAATTTGAGTATCTGCATCCATCACATATTTTATGGAGATACCAGACCTAGTTACCTTCTGAAGGGTGCGCTCAAATGCCAGAACCTCCATGTTACTTGGCTTGTCTCCAGCCTCGTGAATGTCCACTACCTGGATGTCAGCTATCTGCTTCGAGTGACAGTCCATCATGGTGTAGGTTTTTTACACCTATTTAGCTGAGTGACCTGGACTGTCATTACGTCCATCCCCCATAAGCACCACTGGCTGCTTTAGTGAGGCAAAAATCTGCTTCTGATAGTCCAGTAATCTCTGATGGATGGGCACACATAACATCTCTGAATAGCATGAAATGTCAATTTGGATGGCAGAGACAGGTTCATAAACGTAAAGAGTTATGCGATTTTTGCATAATTGTTTCCTGATAGCACAATGTTCACATGTAGCAGGAAATTTCCAGCAGTCCTCCTCCTTAAAAGTGACTACGACCACCAGGGCTGCTTGTGCCCCTGCGTGCAACAAGCCGTGATCTGGATGGCAGTTCCATTTTTCTTCTGTTGAATATTCACCAACACAGAGCAGTTACGATGTTTGCACCTTGAAAAAGCTAGTTTAGCAAGTGACAGGAGGCAACAGTCGTAACAAATGGGAGTGTCCATCTCATGCAGTTCAACGTCAAGAACAGGATTAGAATGTCTCCACCTCTGGAACTTCACTGTCATTCTCGTCAACCAGGATGTCATCCTCCACCATGTTGACACTGTTGTCCGTGAACTCACTTTTACAGTAGCTGGAAGACAGCAGATATAATGAGGTTGCATGTAGCTATTCTGTATTTCAGGAAGCACCTTCAATACACTCTGTCAGATGATCACAGTGGGAATGATGATCAATGGAAGGGCTGATGTCTGAAAAAATACATACACTCGGAGAAACCGAGTAAACAAACTGTGGCACTATACCCACAAGCTGAAGCTTGTTGCTCACTGATAAGAATAAATATTAATGAGACCTTACCAAACCAGTTATTCACATTTATTCCAGTGTGCAAAGCAAAAAACTAATCCATAACCTGTAGCAAAAGGGTGTAGGCCACGGCAACACTGCTTCAGCAATTAAAACAAAAAATCCGTAGACACCAACATGGCATTTGTTTCCCCAAAGCAGACTATGGCCAGCAGCTAGGTAGACAGCACATGTGCGTGATGAAGCATGCTGAGTCTGCTTATCTCTGAAAAGAAATGTGATGCACTACTACTTGTCTGCAGCACAAGAGAAGGAGGAGTATGAGCATAGTGACACAGTGGATGGGGTCAACTGTCACTTTGGACAGGCTTTTAGTGGGTGAATCACCTGACATCAAAGGATAGCTGAAGTGTGTTCACAGGAGGTAAGTATTCAGGACATTGTTCGTATGGTGGGCAAGAGAGGGTGTCGCGTTTCCGAGCGTGGTGTGACAAGGAGACGGTTGGCAGCATGGTGTCGCGTCTCAAAGAACCATCATTCCTCTTCCATGTGTTCATCACAACACTTGTTCGTTGTCATGACAGCAGTCCGTGTCATGAGTGCCACTTTGGTGAATTTTCTGAGGCAAGTAAAAGGGGGTGAGACATTTCTCTGTCATGAGGGAGCACAATGTCACAGAACTGCATCACTCGATGTGAGGAGCCTGTAATATCAGTGTAACAAAGGTTTTGGTGGTAGGGGTCCAACAAAGCATGCAGAAAAAGGGCCAGCAGTTGTGGTGTCACTGCTGTGAAGTGGGGGAATCAATTACCACACGGACATTGCAAGACCCAAACATAGCACATGTGTAACTCTCACTTTTCAGAGTGTGGGATGTATGTTACATCAATGACCTTACAGCATGGCATGGGAATGTTGCTGGATGACTCCGGGAGCATGTCACTTACTGGCAGTCTGATGGAAAAGGAGAATGTGGTCATCAGTACAACAGAAGTCACAACTGCTTATAATTCTTGGGAATTGTCAACAGACGCACTTCTGGACAGATGGCAACCACTTTTCCGCTGGGGTGGAGCACATAGGCGCTTCCCTTGTGGTGATGGGGGACACAATAGACAATGTGCTGTCAGCATCACATGGTGTCACGGGAGACATGCCTGAAAACAAACAATAAGAAAGACATGGTTGCCTGAAGACAGAAAGTGCATTTACATTTACACTGTCTTACTTGAAGAAAGATCCAGGAATGAACAGTCAGTACCACTGAGTCCACTTGCTGGTACGTTTTGGTGCTCCATATTGTCTTCTATATTGTTCTACCTTCTTGGGGGGAGGAGGGATGGAGAGGGGTGCTCCTGTGGATCCCCTATCCAGACGAGACCAGCAGCACCACACCGGACACACCTCCTTTGCTCGACCCTCCATTCTCTCTCAAAGCACGTGTTACAACAGGTACATATCCCACACATTGCAGAAGACCTGAGGGGCTGGACTGGAAGGATCAGGTTGGATGTACACGGTGCGGTGCCAGTGGAACATGGCCTTCAAGCATATTAGAGGATTGTTTTCTCCCTTGGTGTTTCACCATGACGCAGGCATGAAATGCCATCAATGATGTTGCCGCGCACATTTCCACGTGCTGCACATCCGACGGCTGTCTGTAATGACCCCACACTGTGACTGCCTGTGCAGCAGCCACTAGTCACCGCTCACCAGTTAGAGCCAGTAACACAGTGGTCAACATACCACCACCCTCCACAGAAAAGGAGAGCAGTCCATGGACTCTCAATCCTCCTCTCCCTGGCAGACCTTCCTGTGCCCAGGGTTGCTGGCTCCGCAAGCAGTAGTTCTACCGCTGTACCAGTGGGCTGGTCTGTGATCCATATTGTAACTGTCAATAAGACAAAATTGAGCATGGTAATGTTTAACAGCAAGGTACATCCGCAGTAAATGTTTCTGGTCCATGACATACGTACAGTGTTCCTCTGCTTGTGAGACTGGTGAGACAGGTGAATTGACACATATGTTCAGTGTACTCCCTATGAGAAGAAGAGAGAAAGTGGAAAGGAACAATAGGTATTGCAAGGAGATTAGACAAGTCAGTCAATAGCAGAAGTGACAGATAATGGCAACATACCTGTGCAAGTCCAGCAAGTAGTCAGCAAGGTGATCATCTTTCTGGAAACCTTTTTGAAGTCGCAGTGCTGTCCAACATTCATAGGTAGTCCCAAGGTGCACTGACTTCTTCTGGTACTCTCATTACTGATCCAGACATCAATGTTTGGCGAATGATAGGGAGCTCTTGGACGGTCTACCACGACACTGAGGTGCGGACATGTTTATGTACTGTGTCACACCTATGCAAGGAACATGACAACAATGTGTGACATGCAGTCATCAAAACAGAGGTACTATCATGGTCAGGTATACATCTAAAAACAGAGAAGACATATTGCCTGATGTGTCGTGGAAACATCTCCCCACCCACTATGACATGGAAAAACGTATGTAGAGGCATTGCCTTCCGTCTGTCTGGCCATGACAGTGTCACCACAGCAGGTATTGACCATCCACCATGGCCACCCATCACAAAGAGGAGCCTGTGAGTGGCACTACCCTAGAGTCAGAGACAGGGCCATGTTGCACCAGTGATGTCACTGCACATGTAATTTGAGAGAGACTAATTGGTCAGAACCACCTTATGCACAGTCGAGGGTTCTCTCGATCGATGGACGTGGTCGTAATGCTGCTGCTGAATGTGAAGATGGGGCAGTACCAGCCGGGCTCCACAGGGTGTGGCACAACGCACCTTAGTGATCTGGGTTACAGTACTATGGGGGGGGGGGAATGTTGATAAGGAGGGTGGTCGGGTAAACACTCTGGAATGGTTTCTACACCTTTTTAAATGTATGGGGTCTCAGGACAGGCATGTTGATACTCTGCACACCAGAAAAAATAATAGCAGCTTGTGGAATGGCTGGTTCGTGTACTGATACCCACCAGCTGATGTTAACATTGTCAGAACAGGACCTCGGGGAGGAGGACTGGGGGCCACCACACAACATCAGAAGCATCAATTGTGAAACATAGCCTTGATCGCGTTTGATGGCTTGTTGCTATGTCCTGCAAAGGATGTTGTCATGATCAAGTTCAACCAGGGAATCTGAGTGGGAGCTCTGCTACACCCAATAGAGTGCTGCGTTAGTGGTGGGTGTCTACACATGCAAGTCATACGCAGACCGCTGTTGTATCCCTCCAGTGCCTTCATTTCCGCACTGTATAGATGTAATGGTTCTTCAGTCTCTCTGCACAGTGTTACGATGTAGATCACACATCATGGGTCTTGCCCCACTGTGGGCTCATGAAGTGTCCATAGGTAGTTTTGCAGATGTGGACTCAATAAGCGGATGCATTACTCCATATGCCGTTTCACCACCAAGTGAAGAGGGGAAATAACTCATTATTTATTTTGTTAGTAACACTCACAATGTACCGCTACATACCACCGGCTCTCCCTACTGCTGTGTCAGACTGGTTGGGCAACTTTAGTTCTCAGAAATCGTTACACCACAGTCTCAGACCTGTGTGTTGGTCGGCAGCAGCACCGCACCCATTTAGTACTGCGAACCCTGGTTCCAAAGTGCTTACTGGATGATTTTGTCTTGTTTTCATATGTGTTGTTAGTCACCACTATGTAAATAAGTCCTGTGGCTTCCCTAGATTTCCCCCTCCCCCCTCAAATGATATCTCCCTTCCACCCCCTCCCTCAACCACCACAACAAAGTGATCAACACATTGCCAATGTACGGGTCATTGGCAAGTATAAATACATTCCCTCACATTTCCTAAGCAATGTTACTTAAGCAATAATGTACGACAGGGTGTGTTTTGTGCTGGGATAACGTCACGCCCGGGGTGGTTGGGTGCAAGGCTACAGGCCGAGTGCATCCAACACCCCAGAAGTGATGTTATCCCATCATAACACACACCCTGGAATGCAATATTACTATTATACAATGGCTCTGTTTCATAAAAAAGAAAAAAAGATTAAAAAATGCAGGTTTAAAGTGTATTTTTGTTGTTCTTTTTGTATGTGTAGGTATACAGTTTAAAAAATAAGTCCTGATGTTCCTCTTTTGGCCAGTAGGTGGTGCAGCATTCTTATCTGTTAGTGTTTTTCTCCCCAGAAATGTCTGTGTTCTACACCTCCCTCTCCCTCGTTCTTTTTGTTTGTTTTCTCTGATTGTGTCCCTGGCTTTAATTCAGCTGGTCCTGCTGCCTTTAATGGGAGCAGGTGAATGATTTTAACTGGAGAGTTGTTGAGGAGCACAAAGCATGACGGCAAGACCAAGATCGGCTAACTGACTTGCTTTTCGGGGACTGAGAGATTTGTGCTTCGGATGTGATCAGTAAGTCTCTCGGTCCCACTGCTGATGTGTGTGTGTCTTTTTTTATACAAAAGTAGTTTGAACCTGGCATCTGCTGACAGAAATCCTAGCTTTGTGTGGCTTTTCACAGAAATGGATGGCAAAGCACATGCCTGACAAGGTAAGTGAGACATTGAGAAGCCGTATGCAGTGGCGGAGTTTGCTGTTTAGCGTGCGGAGCAGGGAGAAATTAATTAGCTGCTCTGTGGAAAACTGCCCTTTTAGTTGTCCAAGGCAGCAGACTGTGACTTACTGGGAGGGAGTTCGTGGTCTGTGTGGTTGTGGCTGGTGGGGGCGAGCAAGGTTCACAGCTGAACACAGGGGTGTGGGGGAATGGGTTGTGAAGCCCACATTCGTCTTTTGCTGGTCCTTCTAAACTCATTTTCAGTTGAACGGGTATTATTATTTATTTAATTAATACTGAAAGAGCTGGGGAAAGTGGCTTGCAATTGGGAATCTGAAGCGGGCTGCCAAGTGGGGATCAGTGTAGTGGACAGCATGGAGTGATTCAGCTAAAAGTTTATGCG
The DNA here is from genome assembly GCA_016271365.2 of Neoceratodus forsteri. Classification (NCBI taxonomy): domain Eukaryota; kingdom Metazoa; phylum Chordata; order Ceratodontiformes; family Ceratodontidae; genus Neoceratodus; species Neoceratodus forsteri. Next base: position 872,335,459 of record CM028130.1, read on the forward strand.
GTCATCTGAGTGCTGGGACTAGACCCGTGATGTTGTACTGGGATAACATCACAGGTCCAGTCTCAGTACGACCAATCAGAGGACATCATTCTTTCTTGCCATTGTATAATTAAAGTTAGTAACTAATACACATCTCTGTACACATCCCCCTAGTCACCCTGTAAACAGCAGATTGATCTGAGTTTACCAGTACCCAGTGTCTCCTGTTCACCTAACAATCTGTGACGCAGTCCACCACTATTGCTCCCAGTCCAAGGCTGGCCAGTTTGGTTTTGATTCTCCTAAGTGGGTGCACTGTAGAAGGCCTTACTGCAGTCCATTTAGGCAATATCCACAGCACCACAATGATCTCCCCCCCCTTCCCCCCTTCCCCCCACCCTCGTTACCCGAATATGTACCATTACTTTCACCTGACCTTTCCTTATGGAATGCATGCTGTGTATTCAGCATTCCATACTGTTATTAGAAAGTGCATCACTGTTCCCACACCCAAACTCAGGATAAGTGACCTGTGATTGGTGGCCTCCTGCATGCTTCCACTGTTAAGAAGTGGTACTACATCCATTCTGCAATACCCTGGGACCACTCCTGTTTGCAGTGATTGTGTGCTGTAATCTGTTAACAGTGCAAGCAGCTCCTCTGTTCACTCCCTCCATAACCTTGCATGTATGCATGCCAGCCCCTTGTCAGTACAGTAGTGCGTTATGCCGCTTCCTTTTAGATCAGTGTCACAGAGCCCGCATCCATCACCCATCCTTTGTTGTCTGAGAAGTGCAGAACAGCAGTTGAACATAATGTGTGTGTTTTGCTTCTACCCTTTCACATAATCTGCACCTTCCATCCATGACCTTCCATCCAACCCCTGGTCTTTCTCCTGTCGCTGAATTATCTGAGAAATGATTTTCCCCTTTCCTTACGGCCTGTGACTTCTGATTATCTATATTCACCATTGCAGTCCTGAATGTTCTGCTTGGTTACATCTGAATGTGTTGATATCCCTCCCTATGTGTGTCTTAGTACCATATCCAGCCACTGAAGTGCGTATCCAATTTTCCATATAGTGTTGCAACATCCACCCTAACAGTGGCTGGCTAGGGATTCCCAGAAAATGCATAAGATTTATCTCAATGCTCCCATCCCAACAAATACTATTTGTGTCTACATGAGGGAGTAGTGTGTGATGGACAATAAAAGCATCTCATGACCACTGGGAGTATTCTCATAGACACTGGTTTCTGCCCACTCTGCTGTTGTTCAAGTGGCTAGATGAAGGAGACAATAACTGAGCTGTGTGAGGTCATGCCCTTGCTAAAACCAACAGCTGGTATGCTATGTGGTAAAGGAGACACTAGTCTGACACAATGTTTGAGGAATATCACATGATGATTCTTGACAGGAATCACCCATGACGCTGAACCTTATATTGATGAGACATCATAGAAAGCCATGGGGGGAGGGGTTGTTGGTAGGGGCTATGTCCAACATGTTTTGTTACTGTGGCCTGTAAAAAGGAGGGACTGAGTTACAATAGTATGCCAGTACACTTCGCTGTCTATCACATATCATTTGGTTGGGGGAGGGTTACCTGGGGCTGTCCAACCAGTTTCTGACTGCGGGGTTCAGACATGACGGCACGCAGTGGGATTTTGAGGATGGTGAACCCCACTGTAAATGATGCAACAAAGTAACATAATAGTTGATGGCAGATAAGGATTGCTCGGCCCATCTAGTCTGCCCATATTCCCTGCCAGCATCAGCGGCCACTGACCCTACTTGACCATTGGCTTTTGCCTCTTTTCCCCACATCTAGGGTTTCCTTATGTCTATTCCATGCATGTTTGAATCCCCCCCACTGTGTTAGCACCCACTACTTCCTGAGGAATGCTATTCCAGCATTTACCCCCCTTTCTGTGAAGAAAAACTTCCTCACAGTCCCCTTTATCCTTCCCCCCTCTAATCTTATAGTGTGCCATCTTGTCCTCATGCAACTCTTGTACTGGAAGACGTCACCCACTTGCATGTTATTTAAGCCTTTAAGATACTTAAAGGTCTCTGTCATATCCCCCGCTCCCTCCTCTCTTCAAGTGTATACATGTTGAGGTCTGTTAATCTGTCCTCATATGCTTTGTAATGCAGGTCCTGCACCATCTTGGTCACTCTTCTCTGGACCGCCTCCACTTTGTGTATGTACTTTATTCTAAATGAGTCCTGACCTGTGTTTTATACAATGGCATCAGCACCTCCCTTCTTCTGCTAGTGATACCCCTTCCTATGCATCCCAACATCTCACTGTCCCTCCCAACAGCCTTGTTACACTGTCTGGCCACCTTTAGGTCATCTGAGATGATAATCCCTAAATCCCACTCCTCCTTGGTCACTGCCAGCAATTCCCCCCATACTGTAGTTCTCCCCCAGGTTTCTACCCCCAGGTGCATGATTTTGCACTTCTTTGCATTAAATTTAAATTGCCACACCTGTGACCATTTCTCCAGCTTTCCCAGATCCCTCTTCATTCTATCAGCCCCCTCTGGAGTGTCTACTCTGTTGCAGATCTTGGTATCACCTGCTAATAGGCAAACCTTCCCCCTCCAGCCCTTCAGCAGTGTCACTGATGAAGACATTAAAAAGGACTGGCCCCAGGACTGATCCCTGAGGCACACCACTGGTCGCCCTTCTTTCCTCAGACTTGATCCCATTTACTACCACCCTCTGCTTTCTGTCCCTCAACCAATTTCTAACCCAGTTTTCTACTTTTTGGCCCACCCCCAGGTTGCCTAATTTGTTCACTAGTCTTCTGTGAGGTACGGTGTCGAAGGCCTTGCTGAAATCGAGGTAGGTGATATCCACTGCTCCACCATGATCCACCTCCGTCACCCAGTCAAAAAAAAGTCAATCAGATTTGTTTGACATGACCTTCCTGCTGTTAATCCATGCTGCCTCAGATCCTGTGATTCCATGGTTACCAAATGTTCCATAATCCTTTCCTTTAGCAGCACCTCCATTATCTTACCCACTACTGAGGTGATACTGACCGGCCTGTAGTTTACTGCCTCCTCCTTACTACCACGCGTGTGCAGCAGAACTACATTTGTCCCCTTCCAGTCCTCTGGGACCACCCCTGTATTGAGTGACTCATTAAATAGGGCCACCAGTGGTGCCGCTAGTACTGTTAATAATTCCTTTCATATCCTGCGGTGTATATCATCCAGTCCCATTGCTTTGTCCACCCTCAGTTTTGTAAGTTCTTCCAGGACTTGCTGTTCTGTAAAGGGACTGGTGTTAACCTCTCTCTCCCTGTTGTTCCTGCTGTTTAGTTGTAGTCCCTGTCCCTCCCCCTCCACCGTCAATACCAAACAGAAGTATTCATTCAGTATCGATGCTTTTTCTAAGTCCTCCTCTACCCACCCCCCTTCCTCCCCTTTGAGTCTTACAATCCTCACTAACATCCTCAACCACTCCCTCTGCACGGGGTCCTTCCATAAAGCATGGAAGAGCGCCATTATTAAACCTCTTCACAAATCTGGTCCCAAGGATCTAGTATCCAATGTGGTGGACTCAGGTACTGCAGGAGAGGGGGTTTCCCTGAATAAAATAGTCCGGGTACAGCTGCAGCTGCTCAGGCAAAAGAGCTTTAAAAACAGGAAGGAAAAGCCAGCAGTAGGTTGCTGCAGGGGTAGAGGGCTGACAAGCTGCCTGGATGTGTTCTGGATCAGGAGTCCCATAAGCAACTCTCAGGAGATTGGTCTCCTGAATTATGCCAAAAAGAAAAATTTATTTTAATTTAGAGTTTTCCGTTTTACTGTTTGTGTTCTTCCAGAAGGTCTAGCCTTCTGGAAAAGGGGGTTTCTAGTTAGGGTCAGGGATTGTTTAGACAGCGCTCCCACCCGGAGCTAGGCCTCTTTATTTCTGTTTTTGTTTCATTTTCCCCAGTGGGGCTTAAAAAGAAAAGGGTAGAAGCCCAAAGTTCTGTGTTACCAACCATATTAAGGAAATAAAAATATACCTGGTTGGTTTGATGTTAACAAACTGGTCTTTCTGAGACTTCTTACCCACCACAAAGCTGATCCTGAATCCCATGGCGAGGTCGTGCCTTGTCACACCAACTACCGCCTCATCTCCCTCCTTGCCCCTCTCTCGGAAATCTTAGAGAAAGTGGTCCACAGGCAAAACATGGAATTCCTCTCCAAATACAACCCACATAAGGAGGCCCAGCGTGGGTTCTGTGCTCGCCACAATACTGAAACTGCCCTCATCAAGTTCACCCACTCCATTGCAGAGGTGGACTGAGACCCATTTGGTCCCCTGGCAAAAATGTTGTTTTGGGCCCCTCATGAAACAGATGAGGGTGCTGATGCTGGCGTGACTATTGTAAACTATAGGCTGGGGGTCTAGGGGTCGCCTAGGCCCCCAGAACATTTTTTAAATTTGGTGCATTCTGGCACATTTTGGAGGTAATTTCAAACAGAATTTGCAATCCTGTTACTCCCTTCCGATGTACAATAACTAAATCCCAGAAGGAGGTAATCCAGACCCCACAGAAAAGGAACATAATATAAAGACCTCATAGTCATAGTGAGGAACCATCCTATAGAGACCCTAGAGGAAGGAACGACACACAGCATGTAGAGGGAACACAAAACCCCAGAGGGCAGGACCCCAGACAGAGATGCCAAAATATAAAGGCCCCCAGACCCACAAGGAAGGGTCATAAATTATGTAAAGATGCCAGAGGAATGAAATCTCAGAGCCCCCCCCCCATGGAGAGGCATTAAAATGGGGAAGGACAACAATATAAAGACAGGGTTGGACTTGGGTACAGAGTGACCACTTGGAAGGTGGATACAGAGGCCCACCTAGAAAAGTCAACATGAGAGGGCCCAAGGTGACACACATATCAATATTCCACTTAAATCTGATATACTAGCTCTGTGCTTTCTTCTTACATTTACTTACAGTACCCCAAATACCCCATTGAATAAAAAAAAAAACCTAGAAGATAAATGCAAAGATTTCCAGAATTTAGAGGCTGACCAGGTACCCAAGGTGGGAGGGATCACCTGGAAATTTCCAGGTATCCAGGTGGGCAGTCTGACCTGTATAAAGACCATGGAGAATGAAGCACCACATAGAGTGACGTGGACTACAGTATAAGGAGCCTAGAGATAGGGACCACAGACCCCATGGGAAGAAACCCAAAGACCTGCTTTTAAAAAAACCCACAGAAAGGGGCCGTAATATAAAGACACCCCTGAGGGGCACCAATTTAAAGACCCCACAGAAAGAGATCACAGTATAAAGACCATCAAAGAATGGGACCACAATAACCACAAAGTGAGAACTTCACTTCCCATTTAAAAACCACACAGAGGCATGACTACAATATAAAGACCCCACAGAGAGGAACCACAAAATAAAGACCCCACAGAGAAGGATCACAGTATCCATGGACAGGGTGGGGAACTATGATTAAGGACCCCAAAGAAAAAGACCACGCTATGAAGTCAAAGAGACACACACACACACACCCACTGACTTGGCTGCAATATAATGAGTCCCAACCCTGGACCAGACTATCCACAGAGAGGGGCCACCCCATCCCCATTGGAAGACCACACAGAGCAGAATCACACTATAAAGACCCACCCTGCAGAGAGGGCTCTATTTAAAGTCTACACACTCACCAACTCCGTATTTCTCCATTTCAGTCGGGGTCCACATGATCCTGGTACTATTTCCCAAAAAAACACCGGATTGACAGGTTTCATGGGGAAATCTCCCGAAATGCTGAATGAAGCTGAGCAGTCAGAGCCATTCATACTCCATCCTGTTTCCAGAGAAAAAAAATCCAGATCAATCCCCTACATCTGTCTGCTGAGATGCTGCTGCTAGTGATGCGCTGCCACTGCAGGCAGAGGCAGCCAAGGAATGCAGTTCCTCTGAGACTGGAGACTGGCACCAGTGACTCAAAGAGCAGCCTAAGCAATGGAAGCCAGTGCAGTGCTTTTCAGTTGGCAGAACAGCGGTGATGTTCTTTGGAGCTGAGCAGCAGCAGTACCCATTTACTCCTCTACTTGATTCCTGCAGCAAGCGGGCACAGCGCTTTCCTCTCTCCGTTTGTCCATCTGTCCCCTATCACTTTGCCCACGGGCACCCTAATTTCTCAATCTGCCTGTATAGTGAGCATGCCAAAAGGAGTTATTCCAGCATAACGATCTCATGGCGGTGATGGCAGTACCAAGTCTCTCTGCTCATGCTCTCTCTGCCTCTCTGTCTCTCTGTTTTGGCTGAGCTGTGCCACTCTTCCACTCTGCCATTCATGACTGCGGCATCTGCCCTCCTGTGTGTACCACCAAGAGACTTGATTTTAGTCCAGGTGGTGTGTCACTACGTGAAAGGCAACCATAGGGAGAGGAAAATGTTTGTGCCGGGAGGGCCCCTTTGCCTCCCGGGCCCTCAATCAGTGCCTGGTAGCCTGACTGGTCAGTCCACCCCTGCTCCATTGATAAAGCCAACACTGAAGGCCTCTACACTGCTGCTGCATTCGTAGACCTCACCAAAGTCTTCGACCTCATTGATCATGAAGTCCTTCTCCAAACCCTGGCTGGCCTCTATTTCTCACCAGAGGTCTGCCTCTGGTTTAAGGATTACCCAATGGGTAGATCCCATTACACCATTATTGGCGGTGCCATCTCCGAATCCTGCACCATCAAATACAGTGTTCCCCAAGGGTCAATCCTGGGTCCTCTGCTCTTCTCTCTGGTTGTTAACTCCCTACTTGACATCTACACCTCCTCTGAACTTGTTCTCTATGCCAATGATGCGGTCCAGTCAGGACAAAAAGCCCACCACTCTTATTAACAAACTCCAGTTTGATTTCAGCAGACTTCACACTTGGTTCACATCCAAAGGTCTAGTACTCAACTCCAAAAAAACGAAGTTCATGGTTTTCTCCAGCCCCCGCAAATCCCTTGACATTGACCTCTCCCTATATGACAAACTTGGCAACTCCATTGAAAGAGTCAGTGAATTCACGTACCTTGGCTTACTCCTGGATTGCCATCTCAATTTCAATTCTCACACTAGCCTCACAATCAAAAAAGCCCACCAACGCCTCGGTATCCTCCGCAAAGCTAAGCATTATATTAACAGGGAATTCAAATCCCTCCTAGTTTCCAGCTTCCTACTTCCTGTCTTTGACTATGGTTCTCTTATCTCCCTTCCCCACCTCTTCATCAAAAAATTCTCCAGACCCTGCAGCTCCTACCACAATAGAAACATAGAATTTGATGGCAGATAAGGACCGCTTGGCCCACCAAGTCTGCCCATTTCCCTACCTGATGGATAAGCTGCAGATTCTAGTTAATCAACAGCTTACTTCCTCCTACCCACCACTAGAATTGCTTTATGTCTGTCTCATCCATTCTTGAATTCTCCCACTGTTCCTGACTCCACAACCTCCTGAGGAAGGCTATCCATTTTGCTTCTGGCCTCCCTAAACTCACACACCACTGTGACCTTTATCAACTCACCCGTTGGCCCTCACTTGAGGCCCGCCTCAACTGCAAGATGGCCACCTTCTTCAAACTCTCTCGTGGGCTGCTCCCTGATTGCCTCACCCCTCTGTTCCAGACAGCTGCCACCTCCAGGACCTCTAGACTGTCTCTTTCACAGTTCCTTTCTTCTGGACCACTCAAGGCCAGAAAACATTCTCCTTTATGGGATCCAAACTCTTTAACTCTCTCCCCTTGGAACAAAAACTATGTCCCTTCACAAATGCCTTCAAACAAAATATCAAGAGACATTTCTCCCTCACACACTCCTGCACCTGCTCGCAGCCCTAATCTGGCTCCCCCACTGCACTCTTTTCCCCTCACCCTCTGATTATACACTTCTGGCACTTACCCTCTCTTTCTAGCACTTGTAGTACACCTCAGCTAGTTTTTTGATTGCACTTAAATGTTTGTTTCCCACTGTTTATATTATTGTGAATCCCTCACAGAATGCTAATGTCACCTCTGTATTTGTTAAATCACCCAGGTTAGTTCTTGGTTGCCCTTTTGTCTATACTGTCATGACTGGATATGTAACTTGGTGTTAACCCTAGCTGTAAGTTAAATGTTTCAGCCCATGTCATGTAACTGGACGCTTGTGTAAACTGGCAGCAATGCTCACATGCCTTTCCTGTATAACCAATAAAAATGAAAAATGAAATGAACCAATGAACAATCCCTTCCCTGGCCTTCCTTGTATTGCTAATACATCTATAAAATGTCTTTTCCCCTCATATTACCGTCTGAGCTAGTCTCTCCTCAGATTGCGCCTTTGCACTTCCTAACTGATTTCCCTGCCTCCCTCTGTCTCTCTAGGTACACCAGTCGATCCTCATCCATTTGAGTCTCCTTGTACTTTCTGAAGGCTCCCTTTTTGTCCCTCACCTTCTGTGACACCTCCTTTGTGAACCATAGTGGTTTGTTCTTTCTTTTTCCCCTTGTTTCTTAGCCTCGTACAATGCTTTGTCATCTCCACTCTGGCTTCATTTTTTTTTTTTGAAATTTCTGTTTGTACCTCTTTCCTCCAGTGCCAGTCCCCACTCCTTCAGGAGACACAGATGGCAGTCTCTCCCCACTCTGCAGTCTCCCCAATTCTGCCGGGCAGTTCCCCATCGAGCCATGGCTGTACTCCCCAAGCTGGTACGGGTGAAGGCGTCGTCACCCCAAGAAACTTGCTGGTGTCGGATCCGCCGGGGACGTCAGGCAGGTGTGGGCAATCAGGGTCTCTGCTGGGTCTCCGTCACCTAGGAGACAGACAGTGGTGTTTCCTCCTCTTTCCCCCTCGCGTGGTGTGCATTCTTGATGTCAAGGTGCTATGCGCCAACATCCACCATGCGTCTCGGCCAGCCTCTACTGGTAACAGGACTTGCCGTACTCCAAGCCTCCGCTTGGGGTCAGGAAAACTGCGGGCCTTGGCCTCCCCCTTCCCCCGAAGATGAGCAGTCGTGAGATGCTCAAGCCTTCTCCCTGGCTGGCTCTCCAGCGACATGAGTCCACTTCCGAACCTGGGTCGCCGGTGTCACAAGTGGAAATCCAACCGCTGCACTGACAGGCCAGCTCCACTCTGGCTTCTTTTATGTGTGCCCACTGCTTCTCAACCCCTCCCCCTAGCTTCCTTCTTTTTATGGTTTTTTTGATCCCTCTCCCCATCTTAGCAAAGTCTGCCCTCCTAAAATACAGGACCTTGTCTTTGTGTGACTCTCCTGCAACACTATACTGATGCTGAACCATACTGTATGGTGGCCGCTAGACCCTAGGTGCCCATCCACCCTGACTTCCTTGATCTTGTCTCCATTAGAGTGAGTGTGGAGTGATTGTTCTATGTTCCAGGTCAATGCAGACATTGAGAACAGGCAGGACACAGTGTTATTGGCATCATGCTAGACCACTGCAATACAGCAGAAAACTATGTCTACTGCCCGGGGGTTGGGGTGGTGGTGTTGGTTTGTTCTTTGTCCCAGGGCATGCAGACATTGTGAGCAGGCAGGGCACAGTGCTACTGGCAGCCTGCTGGACTACTGCAGTGCCAAGGCAGAGCAATCAGTGACCTGTGATGTTCAGATGAACAGTGCAGCTCCTAGGGGGTAGCCTACACCGGACCAGACCGGTCGGTCAAAAGGCATTGCTGGTGTCACTCAGTTAGCCAGGCAGGACAGAGACAAATTCTGCTGCTTCACTGCTTCATTCCAGACACTCCAGACTGCCAGACTGTCCCAGTGCTGGGCATCTTGCTTGAGTCCCATGGCTAAGGTAGTGCGACTGCCAATAAGCTGTAAACCTGCGCGACTCAATGCACTGTTTTACATACAGCAGCGATAGTGCAGAATGAGTCTATTTGGCTTGTCTGAGTAACTGAGTACAGCAGCAACCTGCTGCTACTGTGCTGGACCATTCTGCCTGATTCATCCTGGGGTGAAGGGAGGGGGTGAGGGTGGGGTTATTTGTCCCAGGTGCATGCAGACATTGTGAGCAGGCAGGGCACAGTGCTACTGGCTGTCTGCAGGACCACTGCAATGCCAAGGCAGAGCAGTCAGTGACCTGCAATGTTCAGATGAACAGTGCAGCCCCTCGGGGGTAACCATTGCTGGTGTCACTCAGCCAGGCAGGACAGAGGCAAATTCTGCTGCTTCACTGCTTCATTCCAGACACTCCAGACAGCACCAATAGATTTACAGCTCACCGCCAGACTGTCCCAGCACTAGGGGTCTCACTTGAGTCCCATGGCTAAGGTAGTGTGACTGCCAGAAAGCTGTAAACTTGCTGCAACTCTGCACTGTTTGCATACAGCAGTGATAGTGCAGAATGAGTCTATGCCCTTTGTGACTGAGCGAGTGCAGTACCAGCCTTTCCTAGTGTGCTGCACCACTTTTACGCACACATTAGACAGAGCTGGAGAAGGGGAAGAGGGATGATGTTATCTGTGCCTACTGGCACTGCAAGTTATAGTGTGGAAGAACGTCTGCTTTTTTACAAGTCCCTTACGAGGGTAACCTCAGTTGAAGTACCGTGACATGAATAGCCAGAACAGCACGGTACCAACTTGTGATGACCGCAGCACAAAGTAATGACAGCTACACAACACAGCACAATTCAATAAATTTAACCGGGGGGGGGGACTCAGTCTGTGCCTGCTGGGACCCGGGGAGATGCAGTCAGGCAGAGTGGCTGCTTTCTTACAAGTCCCTTACAGTTGGTAACCTCACTTGAAGTGCCGTGACATGAATAACTGGAACAGCATAGTACCAACTTGGGATGAGCAATGCACAGAGTACTGGTAGTTCGGCTACACTACACGGCACAGTTCAGCAAATGTAAGGGGTCGGGGGGGGCTATATGTACTTGGCAGGACTCCGGAAGAATGTAAACAGGCAACACGGTTACTTTATTGCAAGTCCCTTACAGTATGTGACAGCTCAACAGAAGTACTGTGACACCAATACCAGAACAGCATAAGTTGCAATGAACACTGCCGTCTGTACACACAAACCGGCTTGACAACACGGCAACATTCAGCACAATAAAAAGAAATTAAAAAAAATGTATAAAACCACTCAAACAGTTGGTGCAGTGGAAGAACAGCATACCAATACAGAGGAAGCTATCCAGTGCTGCGATATCAGGAAGAGGCATTTGGCGGTAGATATTACAATGAGCGGGAGCAGGCAACCATGGGGACAACGGATGTAAACAGTGCACGTACAAGCTGACGCACAGGAGCAAAACAAAACAAAATACGGCAGTTGCCATCTTTCTTGTAGCGCCACAGGAATGGTAAACTTCCTTATTTCTCAAAACCTACAGATCTTGGGACATAGAAACAAACAGATTCGTAAACCGGAATTATGGCTGAAGCAATACAGCGGAAAACTACAATTTCGATGATCACTTCCTGGTTATCCAGTACTGCTGCCTTTAAGACATGTTTTTTGGTGGTGTTAAATAGTGCTGCTTGGTGGGCTATTTACTGCTGCTGCAAACCTTGAATATACTGGTGGCATGAGGGGATCCCCTCATTTGCATAGGCTCAGCAGTATTTGAGTGCTTTGGCTCTGCCAGGTTTGTGGGACGCTACCAGGGCTTCGGAACACGGGCCGGCTGGGAGCACGCATGCAAAACTGGGTTAGTGCCTACACTAACCATGTTAGCGTGGGAACAAACCTTTGAATATCTGTCTCTAAATGTCTTTGTGTGGGATTATACTGTTTACCATCTGAAACATGTGGGAAGACTGTGACAGGGAGCTCCTGCCACTCTTGAGGACTGACCTTTTCTTAAATCTGTTACAACAGTTCTTCTATTTCTTAGCCTAATCTATCCTTTGCAATTTCTAGTCCATAAGGTTGGCCACCTATGGGCACCCCCTCCTCTTTCTTGACTATGCTATAGTGTCCTCTTTAATTTTCCTTTCCCTCTCAGGTCCTCGTACAGAGAGTCTAGTGTGACCTCCGAGCTGATATAAAACAACAGGCTGTGTTTATCATTGTTGGAGTTAGTATGTAATGGCACTATGTCATAACATACTTTAATGTATATACCTTATGTGTATAAAACCTGTAAATGTTGAGAATACCATAGCACTAGGTGTTTTTGCTAAAGGCAAAAAGTTACTAGGGGACTGTATGATAAAAATTAAGTTAGTTGTGCTATTTAAAATGCATGTAAATTGCTGTAAAACGGAACCAGTCTGAAATGTCAGTGATTTGCATATATCCCATGATGCTTTGCATTATGGAAGTATGTGTGATGTTGTCTTTCTTTGAAACTTCGCTTATTGCCAATGCCCTTTGGGGTAATCCTTGCTTCAGTGTTTCTGCACTGAGGTTCTTTGTCTTTAGCTTTTTTTTTTTTTTTAATTATTTGAGACCCCACCACCCAAGCAAACAAGGCCCGCATAGGGGAGGCTAAATCTCAAGAGCTAAGTTACATCAGAGATCAGTGAGTCAGTAGGTGGTGCCTAAGTGTAAAGACTTGCTTAATCTGTTGCTACAAACTAATGTACTGAAGCATGAATATGCCATTGTTGAAAGTTATCTTCTGCGTTTTGAATAAACATCACGCAGAGATGGTGTGTTTATCTTGGAAGTTCGGTGTCTGGTCAATCTGTTATCCCACAATCCCTCCACAAAGACCACGGTAATACAGCCACAATATGAATCTAGTATCTGCATTTAAAAGGTAACCTCAATGGAAGAGATTTTTTTAAATTGTGAGGTTCAACTTTAACAACTTCAGTCATTAATTAAAAAAGAATAGCTAAAAGATTGTTTTCAAAATATTATCTGATGGTATAAAAATACTCTGATGATGAATCTTAGGATGTCAGAAATACATTTTTGCTATTGAAAAAAAAAAAAACACTACAAGATTACATTTTTTGCCAACCAACAAATGCTGCTGTTTGACATTTAGAGCTGAGTATTCGAAAGGTTGCCCTCCATGCAAAATGATTGTGCCTGGATTGCACCTGAGAGCAGTATTCAAAGGGATTTGTAGCATGTGCTTATGGTGTAAGATAATGTATGTGGTGTGCAAAGGGAAGGGCAGGGCCATACATACTGGTACAATGCCATATTTAGCACAATTGTGCTGTGCAATAGGATTAGTGCAGGCCACTTAGTGCCGTGCAATTACCGCTTATAAAAAGGCAGACTTAAAGCTGGGCAAACCCCAGAGGCAGGCAGAGACACTGTAGTCATTACGCAAGATGGCATTTGGGGGCGAACACCTGCTGTATGTGCTGGAGGAGGCTGTAGAACAGGAGGAGGGGGCAGATGCCTAGCCTGGGCGCATATGTAGGCCGTGGAGGTGCTATGCTGGACACAGCCATCACTGGCCAGGAATCACATTCGAGGTCCTCAGTGATGACCACCTCATTTGCTGTTACAGGCTTGACAGAGCCGTGCTCAGGCAGCTCGTTGAGCTCCAGCATTATGAGCTCTGCAGTAACACCCAGTGCAGCCATACCATGTCTGTGGAGCTGAAGGTGATAGCTGCAATGTGTTTCCTGGCCACAGAAACATTCCAGACACTGGTGGGGGACACCACTGGTGTCTCGCAGTCTGCCACCTCGCACCTGCACTGCTGCAACATGCTGGCGAGTTCACTGTATTTCCAAGCAAGCACCCCAGCAGTGCACAGAGCAACAATGCAGCAGTTCTACTGGGCTGCGCACCACCTGCAGTACTAGGTGCCATTGCCTGCACCCATTATGCCATCCCGGCACCCACCAGTGATGGGATGGATGCCTACCTGAATAGGAAAGGGTACCACTCCATCAACTGCTAGGTGGTGTGCGATGTAACTAGGCACATTACCAGTGTCCTGGCATGGTAACCTGGCAGCGCTCACGAGACCTTTATATGGCACAATTCCATCCTGTACCAGAGATTTGAAGGTGGGGACATCCCCTGTGAACACCTTGTCAGTGAGTACATGCAGCAGACCCCCCCTTGCAGATCCCCCGTATGGGGTGTAAAGGCTTAGAATCACATAGGCACACCTCATTGTTGGAATGGGAGGGTGGACAGGTGCACAGTATGGCCCACCGGGTGTGGGCTGTTGCCATTGTGCAGCTGCTTTAACTGTTAACACATACTAACATATGCTCTTCCCTTACGGGGGACAGCGCCTATCCCCTGTGCCCCAGTTCCTCACACCTGTACTCCATCCTGCATCCGTACCAGAGGACAGGTACAGTGCAGCACACACTGCCACACTCAACATCACAGAGCATGTCTCTGGCATGCTGAAGATGCGGTTTCTATGCCTGAACTGTTCTGGTGGTGCCCTTCAATATATCCCTCACAAGGCCTGTACCATATTCCTAGCCTATTGTATACCACACAGCATGGCGCTCTCTTGTGGAATATGCTTGATGGTCCCGGAGGTACTGAGTGCATCTCATACAGAGCCAGAGAAGCAGGGGATACTGGAGCAGCTCAAGAGGCGAGATTCCCCCAATGGCCAGGAGGGCCCAGGACTACAGAGCCCACATCATACATGACATCTCTGCATCTGGCAGGTGAGTACCCACCACACAGTATATGCTTGCATGCTTCACTAATGTATTATGAGCACACAGCGCACCAGTAATAACAACAGTAGCCAAAACAACAGAGGAAGCATTACAGACAGAAACAATGCAAACGGTGCTGGATGGGTGAGGAAGTGGACAAAAAGGTGTGCCTAATACATATGTCCATGCCACAGGGTAATGGGGGATGTATATGGCACATAGCTGGAGGTGGCCATACCGGGCAGTGGTCTGGGGCTGCCAACATTAAAAATGGCATGGTAGGTGGGTGGCTGGGGTAGAAACATAGAAGTTGACGGCAGATAAGGACCACAATGCCCATCCAGTCTGCCCATTTCTTTTTCTACCTTATGAATGTGCCATCTACCTTTGCTCTGTCAATGGCCTATCTATTCATACTCATCTGTATTGCTCCCTTATGCCTATCCCATGCCTGTTTGAAGCCCTGCACTGTATTTATATCCACTACTTCCTGAGGTAGGCCGTTCCATGCATCCACCACCCTTTCTGTGAAAAATAACTTCCTCACATTGCCCCTTAATTGGCCTCCCTCTAATCTCATGCTGTGTCCTCTTGTCCTGCTATTTTTCTTATATTGAAATGTTAGACTCTTTCACCTTGTTAATGCCCTTAAGGTGTTTGAATGTTTCGATCATATCACCTCTCTCCTCCCTCCTTTGCTCTAGAGTATATATAGAGCTCCATTAATCTGTCCTCATATGTTTTCTGATGCAGTCCCGCACCATTTTGTTGCCCTTCTCTGGACTGCCTCAATTTGGTTAATGTCCTTGTGAATGTGTGGCCTCCAGTACTGCACAAAGTACTCCAGATGGGGCCTAATCAGTGTCTTGTAAAGAGGGATTATTACCTCCTTCTTCCAACTTGTGATGCCCCTACTAATACACCACAACATCCCCCCCAGCCTTACCTACTGCTTTAGTGGTCTGCTTGGATGATTTCAGGTCATCGGTGATGATGATGCCCAAGTCTCTTTCTTCCCTTGTGACTGCCGGCAACTCCCCTCCCAGCCTATAGGTGGCTTCAGGGTTTCTCTTCCCTATGTGCATGACCTTGCACTTCTTTGCATTAAACTCCAGCTGCCACTCTTCCGACCATTTTGCCAGTTTATCCAGATCTCTTCTCATTCTGCCCACCCCATCTGGATCGTCTACTCTGTTGCAGATCTTGGTGTCATCTGCAAACAGACAAACTTTATCCTCCAGTCCATCTGCAACGTCACTGATGAAGATATTGAAGAGGACTGGCCCCAGGACTGATCCCTGAGGCACCCCACTTGTGACTTGCATCTGTTCTGACTGTATACTGTTTACCACCACTCTCTGTTTTCTGCCCGACAACCAGTTTGCCACCCAGTTGACCAACTTCTGACCCACCCGAGCCTACCCAGCTTATTAATCAATCTTCCATGTGAAACAGTATTGAAAGCTTTGCTGAAGTCAAGGTAGGCGACATCAACTGCTCCCCCTTGGTCCACCACTCTGGTTACCCAGTCAAAGAAATCTATGAGATTAGTTTGACAGGACCTTCCTTTTGTAAACCCATGCTGTCTTGGATCCTGTGCTCGTATGGATTCCAGGTGTTGCACTATCCTTTCCTTAAGGAGTGCCTCCATAATCTTGCCTACTACTGAGGTAAGACTGACTGGTCTGTAGTTCCCCGACTCCTCCCTGCTACCACTCTTGTGGAGCGGGATCACATGAGCCCTTCTCCAGTCTTCTGGGACCTTTCCTGTGCTCAGAGACTCACTAAAATGGGTGATGGGCAGTCATGGTCATTGACATGGGTGTGGCATACGGGGTCAGCCAAACAGAGACATTGATGGGCTTGTGAGGTTAGTAGGAAGATCCGCCAGCCAGGCAGGGTGGGGGCTGCATGCCATGCAAGGCAGGCCACGGTGCCTGGGCCATAGGCAACACATGTGCCAGCCTTAGCAGCCACAGGGTATCTGAGGGGGTGGACAGCTGGGTTTCAGGGGTAGACATGTCACCTACATCTGTCCACCACTACCTCCCCAGGTGCTGACCATATGCTGGTGCAGCCCCCTGTCTGGGGTGGGGGCTGCCCACCGCAACAGTATGGAGGATGCCCATGGCGATGGTGTCAGCCTGGCCAGGGAGCAGTCCCATGGGGTGCGGCCGCTGGGTAGGGTTAGATTGGGACATGGTGTGCGTGGTGTCCCCATGGTTTTAGGGTCCCAGGCATGCTGATTATTGTCCATCCTGGCATGCTGTAGCATTGGTGTATGCCATGATGTCCGTTGGGCACTGGGACTATGCATACTGGACAGGCCGGTGCTATGACTAGCCCTCACAGCATCTGCCACCATGGTTGCAGCCTCCTGCACTGCCCCGCATAGGTTCTCTGTGGCAGCTGGGAACCATACCTCATGGTCCTCTGCCTGCTGCTCAGCCCACTTCAAGTCCTCTTGCAGTAGGTGGTGGATGCAGGTCATGTCCTCATGCAGGACATGCCAGAGTTGTGTCAGCTTTTGCTGTGCTTTGGTCTGTGACTCCATGGTGGCCTGTAGCAGCTGCCTGGCCTCTGAAGCATTCCGCTGTTGCTGAGGACTGTCTAGGAGGACAGGGTCAGGCTGCACCCATGAGCATTGTGTGGCCTGAGGTCGCACCTTGACGAGGGTGGTGGGAGGAGGTGACAGTGTTGCAGCAGCTGTGTCTGGCCTGGCGTGATGGGTGCAGGACGAAGGGGATGCAGACAATGCACCAAACCCCTGCTCGTATGCCCACTGGTAGTGTGAGTAGCATTGTCAGTGGTGCCTGGCATGGTTGTGGTCATGATGACGGTGGGGCCCATGTGTGTGTGTGTGTGTTCCAGACACAGCAGTGCCAGGGCCAGGGGTGGGCAGCAGCCATGCGTCAGTTGGGCTGTGTGGTGAATGTGGCTGGATGCTGGTAGCGGTGCTGTCTGTGAAGGACCGCCTGTCCTGTTGAGGGGCCAGTGCTGCCAGCTCCAGGCTGTCATGTCTTGTCATCTTCTTCCTCCTCCAGGGCCTCCTCGCAGTAGACCTCCAGGTGATATGGCCGGCTGGGCAGCAGGCAGCAGTGGAATCAATCTCGGTGTGGTGGCAGGTATCAGAGGAGGAGCTGACTGCAGAAACGTGGCTGGCAGCAGACTGAGCAGAGGACTTGGTCCCCACTGATGGACATCGATCACAGTTTTGATTTGTGGGCTACAGATCTGTACCTGCAAATGTGAGAGTAATTTTTTGGCAGATTTGAACCTGCAGCCTAAGTGGTGGCATCAAGCTCAATTCTTAAGGAGGGTCAAGTTGCCCAGCTGCAGTAGAGTTGGGCACCAGGGTACACTAGAACTGGAGTGAGCAAATAAGGAAAAAAATCGGAATGGAGAATTGTATTGATTGCTACTACACTTTAGTGAAATGAGGGTCACTGACTGAAGAACATCACCGCCCCCTAGTTGCTGGGAAAAGAGAACATGCTAACCAAGGTTACTCGAGCTTAATAAAAATGGCTTGCTTGCATTTTTTAGTGTGTTCCCCAAAAGAAAAATCAGAAGTCAACAAATCCTACATTCACTGCAAGTTACACCGTCCTTCACTATTATAGGAAGACAATCCCCACCAACACACAGATTTGCACACTGCACTCAACATGTCTGTTGTAAGACAGTTGGGGTATTCCTAGTTTAAAAAAAATATTATCCAAAAGAACGCTGATCAAAATCAGAAAAAAAATAAAATGGCTTTCAAGTTGGAGTCCCTCTTTATGTCTGCTAACTGTAAATATAAACCAGAAGAAATCCAAGCAGGTTTTGCCTTCTGTGTAGTTTTAGGTGAGTGTTTATGTCCTCTTCCAATTATAACCTAGGAGAACAGCAAAAGCCACCAATTTCCAGAAGAACAGATAAGCCTTCAAATTCGGGGTGAGAGGGAAAAGTCATTAAAAGAGAACACTGATGCCCATGGCTGTGCCAGGTTTGGGTTATTGCAATTTAATATTTGTGATAAGATTACATACTGTTAAATGGCCTGCTGTTCCACTTTCAGTGTAGCAGAGTGGTTGCACGAAGGCAGTCAAAGGGTAAACTAAGACTTAATCCCCTTGAAGTTGTGCTGTTTAACGACAACTTATCTGCCGCAGAATCAGCAGTTCTGCTGCAGAATGTATGAGGTCCTGCCACAGAATGTAGGTCCACTTTGCTGCAGTAAACACGGGGCCCTGAGTATCTCCTCCTTGGTCTCGTAGGCCTGCGCCAGTGCATGGAGGTCCTCTTCATTAATGCAGTGGGCATGCTGTCTGTCACTGTCATCCATGGTACATACCAGAGGAGGTGATACGACATGGCTGAGAAGGTGATGTGACTGTGTCAAACAGGTGGGCATGTGCAGGCCTGCTATCCCACCTGGCGTACATCATGGAGGCAGCCCCACCCACCTGTCCCACTGTAGCAGAGGGCCCCTCAACCCTGTTCCAGCCATCCCAGCAGGGCTGTGGGTACCTGTGTGTGCAGTCTGTGGGCTTGGCTGGTGTAGGCCGCATGATGCGGGCCACAGCAATATACACATATGCAGCGCAGCCAGGCAGTCTGGTTGGTTGCATGATCCACCATGTGGTGTACCTGCAGGGACAAGCAATGACGTGTGTCCCCAACAACTGTCAGCCAGAGGAGTGGTTGTACCAGGAGGTCAGTAGGCTGTCCCTAATGCAGGCTGGGAGACCACAAAGACACGTCTGACTATGCTACATACAGTGCAATGGCAGGCACACATCATGTAAGCTGTGGACTGTTGGTACAAAGTAACATGATACTGCCACATGACGTCCACTGCACTGGTGTATGTGACACATGTGCCCCTCAAACCTCAATGGCAGCTGAAGAGCCAGGCCATGGTTTGGGAGGTGGTCCTGCAGGACCATACCATTCCTCCAAATGTGTAGCTACTGCAGGCATGCCACATGCCAGGTAGAGCATGTACAGTAGCATGCAGAGGGCTATTGTCGGCCCAGCATCCCAGACACAGGGCCACGATGCATGACTGACCACCCACGGCATGCCACACCCCATTACCACTGATGCCACGCCTGCTGCACGCCACACCCAGACAGGGCCACTGCACTACCCACAGGGATGTCCAAACAACACAGCCATCCCTGCATCCAGGGGTGGGTGGAGGTGAGGGATGCGGCTGTCCCTCCCGACTGGTCCATGTACTGGACAGTGGCCATGGACTGATCTGACAAGTGGTAGGGAGAGGTATGTAGTGGGTAAACCTTCCCAGATAGGGTTCACATATGGAATACTTTTGTATCACATCCAACATGTCATCTGTGAAGGAACCCCCCCCGACCCCTACTAACTGACTGACAGCAGCCTCCAGTGTGTGGTTCCACGCTACCCACCAGACAACCTGACCTATCCTTTTTCTGTGTACAGTATGACCCTGGAGCTGTAGCAAAGCAGGCCATGACCCCAGAGCATCCCCAGCAACAATACGCAGGTTATCACTGGTCAACATCCTGCTGACACGCTGCAAGCCATAATGTGAGTACGTAGAAAGGAACACTATCTACAGTACGTCATACATGTTACAGGCACAGACCCCCTTAGTACTATTGGAACATGACTGCAAGACCTGAGAGGGCCAGGCCCTACCATGTATGACACTGGTAGAGCCATGGCCATAGTGGCTCCCCTTGTTGTGGCATGTATGTTACTGTATCACCCTACAGCTGGGGACGGGGCCAGCTCTGGGACATTACATGCTGTCTGGATATGGACATGGGTATCTGCTGTCCCTGTTGGAGCAACCACCGTGCATTTGGGCCATTGTCCTAGATGTCTGTATTCCTGTTGTGGGCCTGGTCCTGTGGAGGGGTGCTATTTATTGCTGGACTGTAGAGGGACAGCTGCAAAGGCCCTGCATGTGAGGCTAGAAAGCCTGGCCCATAGGCCTATGTCCTACTGTAACGGGGGCCCTGTGGTGGCTACCTCATGGCCACACAGCTGAGGGACACGGCAGGCACTGCAGCAACAGACAGGGTAACTGGCACACCACTCTACCGCATGTTCACTCCTGTACACCAAGCTATGCTGGCGAGGTGATCCTCTGTGCTGTCTTAGTTGACCTGCAGTTTCACTGTGCTGTGTAGGCGGTGCATGTCTCCCCTTAAATAGCCCAGGTGCAATCCAGCATGCTAATGTTTGCAGACCTGCCTGTAATGAGATGCAAACAGGCCCATTTGTCCACGGATTGTCTGATGAGATGATCTGCATACCCTGGCTGAATATAGCAAAACTGCAAGTCACACTAACCGTGTTCGCACTTGCTCAGGGGGCTGCGGAATGCAAAACACGTTAATGCCATACCTGCATGATGATATCACTGGCCTGTAAAGTCAGTAGGCTGTGCAACCCCATCCAGGTTAGTGCAGTAGTGTGACAGAGCATGGGTCATGTGCAGGTTGTGCATGCGCAATCTTAAGTGCCGCCTGTGCCGTGCATTGTGTGTGTGTAACACAACATTGCATTGCACACATGCTGCAGTGCAAACATCACACCGACCTACAGCAGGAAGCAGTGTACCCCGATCCGCCCGAGAGCACCACAGCAGCAGAGCATGGCTGGCAGGTGCAGAACACCAGCTCAGCAGTGCGACCAGCAATGGACAGGGATGGAGCTGCTCAACCTGGTTGACTTTGTGGTCGAGAGGGAGGGCCAGTTCCAGAGGGAGGTAGCTGGGGCTGACAGGCCCTGCTGCAAGGTTTGGGCCTCTGTGGGGCACCAACTGATGTGGCACACTGGGGTGGCGCATACTGGGGACCAGAGCTGCCACAAATTTAATTTTTTGCAGTGTATGGAGCAGTGCTGCCTCTGAGATGTATGGGGCATGATGGCTGCATGCATGTTGCCCAGACCTAACTGCAATGTGGTGTGTGGCTGATGTGGGTAAGGGCACGGGGGTGGACGGTTACATGAGTATGTGCCTGATAGGACAGACACCCCACTGATGCCGTGGCCCTTCACAGGGTGCCCTTGCACACTCCTGCATGTGGTCTCCCCATGGCTCTGTGACAGCCTGATCCCACATAAGGCCACGACCACCTGGGCTTGACCATAGGCACCAGTGACCCAGCCCATGGGTGTCAGTGGCCCTGCTGCACAGTGGGGCACACCTTGGGGCACCTGCAGTGGTGGTATGGGTCTTGCGGTCCAATCCAGTGGTGCCCCCTACATGCTACACATGTGTTAGCAAGGGATGCCGTCCCCTATATGGCAAAACCTTGCCCCATAGCCTTGCAGCCACCATTTCTGCCTGGGCACCCAACATAGGGACTACAGACTGTGGGGCCCAGTACTGTCTGGGGACTATACGGCATGGAGGTCTGCCCATCACCATATAGCAGCATCCTCCCAGGTGCCATGTGCTACCTGGGGTGTGCACTGTGTGCCCACAGGCCACCTGCTATGACATGCTGTGCTGACATACAACCCATATATGTGACACTGGGTCTGCAGTGCCTGTGGACCATGCTGCCACTGTGATGGTCACACCATGCCTCTCCATGTGCATGCTACATGGACTGGGCCCATGCCCACCATGCTTGGGCACTCCTCCATGGCTGCTGAGGTGGGGCCAACTCTGGCGATCCCCACATCCCCCAATGTCACAACCCCTGGGATGCCAGAACCCTGGGAGGCTCCCACACCATGCCATGCATTCACCTACAGCTGGCAACATGGCTGCATCGCTGGGCTACCCCGCATGCCCATCCATGATCACCACGGGCGATGGGTGGTCCCAGTTAGAACTGGACATGTAGTTGCCTAGGGTGCGTGACCTACATAGGGCGTATTGCTGCACAGCGTGGTTCTCACCTCATCTCTTCTTCTCTCCCCTACACCAGCAGGACCCACAGACCACACGGCAGAGGATGTCCCAGGAGCAGTCCCCGGGCCATGATGGGGCCCACTCCAGTTCTAGCTGGAGGTGGTACACATGTGAATACCCAGTGCTGTGTGTGTCCCTGGGCCTATATGTGTGCTCAGACCATGCCGGTGTCCATGACACACTGCTACAACTGGGCCACATGCCCCTACAGGTCTCTGTGTGGCTGTCCATCATGTACAGGTCTACCACACATTCTGCCATGGGGCACCTATGACCACACTGTCTCCGTGGCATGACACGTGACAGCAGCAGGGCCCTTGGGTCGGCCAGTATACTTTTCCCTGGGACCTATCACCTGGCCCAGACAGGGAAGGTGGGTAGGGGTGCCAGGCCATGGTGATGTGCATGATACAGTCTGCCGCTGGCAGGTGTGTGGGGCCGCACAAAACCCATGTGCATCCACTGGGGCAGGACCGCTGTGTGCCCCACCCATGCATGGCTGGGCATGGGCAGACCTGTCCACCACATGGATCCATGGCACCACCACTGTTGTGGCCTAGCTCTGGGTGGCTTTGGCCACAATGCTGCAGGCCCTGTGTGTTGACCCCATCCTAGAGCACACGGTTGTGGGCACTGGCCCTGCACAGGTGGCAGCAGGCCCACACTACCCTCAGCCCATACCACGGTGTGTGCCGTCCTTACATTCCACACATGTGCCACTGTAGTGCATCCCACTGTGTCCGTACCCTGCTGTGTCATGGCTCACATTATATTCGCATGCGGCACAGCCAATGCTGGCTACTGGCCACCTGCCATAGTGGAAATGCACACTGCCCCGGGGTGGGTCCTGCACCATCAGCTGTGGCACCCAAACCTGCTCCCAGACCTGTGTCTGGGGTATGCAACAGGTGGCTCATCTGTCTGTGTGGTGTCCCCAAGCAGCACAGGCACCACAGTGGCATGGACGCCCACCACGAGTGATCATGCGGAATGCCACCTTCGCCTGTGTAATCGGTGCTGCATATCGTGCCACATCACATCACCATGGGGTCAGCAGTGTAGGCACAGTGGGCCAGCTGGTTGGTTCACAGATGTGGTGGGGGAGAGTTAGGGGCCCTGTGGGATGTGGTTTGGGCTGCAGCACTGGATACCTGACAGCACACATTCACAGGACTGGGGACCCCAGTGTATCTGAGTAGGCTGGCCGTACAAGCGGCCATCACAGGATCCTGCTCCCTGTGCCCTGTTGAGCCCTACTGGCGAGCACATTTTAACTTCCCACACAGGGACCATAGCCATGCCAGCCTGCTGGCCCTGGGGGTGGGTCTAGGCTGCTGCACATGTCAGCATGGGCAGCGTCACTATGCAGCCATTGTGCCCACATAGGACCATTCTGAGATGGGTGGTGGCCCTGCCATCTCAGGGAGGGAGGGAGGTATGGCTGTGCATGACTCCTGTGGCAGGCTGATCTGGGTGCTTGCCTTGCCACCTGTGGGGACTCCCAGGACATTGCCAGGTATCCTGACAGCCCCACCTGCCCATGGTCAGGGACCCTATAAGAATGCTGTGGTGACCACAGGATCGTCAGTCCATCCCAGCCGTGGCACAATGTCTGCCACTGCTCTGTTGGCAGCACAGGGTGTGTGCAGCACCCTGTCATGTACAACACTGATACAGTGGCATGTGCCATAGCCAACCCACATCATGACACCTTCATCACCCCACTGTGTGCATCACTGCTGTGTGTATCATGTGCGTGCCTGTGTCTTGTCCGTCAGTGACACACAGCAGGCTCTGCATGGACTGTCATGCATGCCATGGCAGGCCTGTGCATTGATGTCCCCTGTGCAGCCACAGGATGTCCATGCAGCCTGCATTTGCTGCAAACATGCCACCGCCATGCCCTCTGCTGGAGTGAGTCCATGCCATATCTGGGCAGCCACAATGCAGCATGGGACCATCCCTGCATGTGTATCTCGGTAGTGCGCGGTTCCCTCATTCTGTTTGTGGCCTGCCACATCCACCATGGTAGGGGGTTGGACATTGGGAGGGGAGTCATACGGCACAGGGTTGGACATATGGGGCACACCTAGACCACTGCTACTCATGCTTCCCAGCCCCATGTCTCTGTGAGGTCCCAGGATGGCATATTATTCAACATATGCCACAGACATTTGTCACAGATGTGACATGTGAGTCTTCCCTGTCCTACTGTGCCCACAGGCCCCTTGCCCTGCAGACCTTCATGGCACCTGCACATCCACCCCATGCTTACACAGTGGCACTGTCCCTACATGGGTTGCACCTGCACATGTCCATGTCTTTGGCTGGTGTGGCCATCTCCACTCCACAATGCCTGTGTGCCAGCTGTGTTCCCTTTGTGGCATGTTGGTGCCTATGATGAATGGGTTCCTCATGGCTGTCTGATGGGTAACAATGGCATGCTCCATCCTGTGTACATAGGTTACTTAATATTCTTTCTGTCCATATGTGACCAAAGGAGTACAGCAGAGGCCCAGCGACCTGAAGTGACAGAGGGCAGGAATGACCTGCTCTGCCAGCTGGTGCGCCACCAGCACATCATGTTGAGGCATCTGGAGGCCATCAAAGAGGTCAACACACAGATGGTCTCCCTCCTGCAACATGTTGCGGGAAACAGACAACACCCTCCTGCACCATAGCCCTTTCCCTGTGTCCCCAGTTCTTGCACCCCACACCTGCCTTCCCTTCCCATTTCATTTTTCAAGGCCTGTTGTCTTCTGGTTTAAATAAAGACTATTTTTGATACTGTTGCTACTGTATCTGATGTTATACTGTAGCACCTATGTACTTGTTTGTTTTCATGGTGCCCTCACCCTGTGCCATGCCCAGGACCGCATGTAGGGATTCAGTTAATTTATTTTTAGTGGACGTCTACAACTTCCATGGGTCAACATTTGGTATCTGGCAGATATCCACATTTTTTGTCACGCCACTGGGATCCTTCCTTCCCAGTGTCATGTCCAGGGCAGCACCCAAGGGTTCAGTTCATTTATTTTTAGTGGATGTCTGCAACTTCCATGGTCAGCAACTGGCAGACATCCAGATTTTTTGGATGTCATATTACTTCCCAGAACCAATATTTTGGAAGTCAGTGTTTTGGGACAGACCATTTACAGGATGTTATTATACACATTTCTGGTAGGATTCCATTTTTGTTCTGGATTAACTCCCATCATGCCCTGACTGCCATGACTGCAATTTTGGACATCATGTACATTTTTGTCCTACGTATGGATGTCACCGACTTCCATCCCCTTAATTTTGGAGGTTTCTGCCTTATTTTTGGAAGTCAAATACTCCACATATGGAGTTACCTGACTCCCTGGCTGCACCACTGTGTCCCCTTCATGGACTGCACTATTCCCAGTGCTATATTCTGTCCTGCGCAAATGTACTGCACTGCACTCCTGTCTGTAGCTTGCATACTGCCCACCGTGCCTTATATTCAGAAGCCTTAGTGCTGGCATTATGCCTCTGAATATAGCAGGCTGGAGGCCTTGCACAAGTGCAATCTGGGTCGCAGCACAAACTTTGTGCCTGGGCAATCCTTTGAATATCTGGCTCCTGAACTGTTAGGGCCGGAACCCTGATTTTTTTTTTAATTAAGTAAAGAGTGGGATCAGGTTGACATAGATAAATGTTATCAACAGAGTTTTATGTATCAGTGTACAGTGTTCCACTTTGATGCAAGAAAAAATTGCCGGATAATTGAGGGTGGTAAATAATTAAGATGTAGTAGAAATGTACTGGTCATATTTGTGAAATCTTTGTTCCTATTAATTTACCATGGCCATCACCCTCGGAATCAGAGGGATCGAAGGAGATCCTTATAAAGAGTTCCCTTTCCAGGATATGGGCAGTGCCATTGCCACAACATTCCAGGCCATGGTTTGAGCAAGTAAGTACTAATGCAACAGCTTTATGTTGTGTGGGGATGCAAGTGTCTAACTCTGGATAACTATCTTTCAAAGAGCCATCTACAATGGAGTCAAGAAGTTCCCACTCATGGAGTAGAGCTTGAGACCAGCTGAGACAGTCTGCTAGGATGTTTAGGAGTTAGGCAAAAACTCTGGTCAGAAATACTTTGTGTTCAATCATCCAATATCACACCCTCATTGGCTCTCTGCACAGAGTATAGGAGTGGGTACCCCCATGTTTGTTGAGATAGTGCATCACACAAATGTTCATCTGTACCACAAGGGGCTGACCCTGAAAATTGACAGTGAACACCTGTAGGTCAACCCCATAATGTTGAAGAGAGTAGTTGAAGTGGGACCAGAGACCTTGAGTCCACATGGAAAGATGCTCCCACCCGCCCCCCAGCCTTACCCTGCGAGTCCCTTGTAAGAATGGTCAGAGGCATGGGACACAATAACCGAGCGCCCCCAATCAGTAGACTGGAGTGATCCAAGCACCAGAGGAGGGCACAAAGGTGTATATCTTCACCTTTCTGCAGCAGCAGTATTGAAATAAGGGCTCCTTCGACTGTGGCATACACCAATAAAGAAAAAAAGCCTAGAATGGTGATGTTAGTTTATAGCACTGTTTCTTTGGAGATCCAATGAGCAGTTAATGGTGGGAGAAAGAACTAAGAAATGGAGGGGCTGGCCACCTTTTATAGGTGGTACTGATGTATGTCAACGTGGGTGGCCCCACCTAGCAAAAGTTTCTGAGTGGTCTTGATGTTAACGATTTACAGTTCCAAAGGTGTGGCTCTATGGAAGATGATGTCCTCAAAGAAGATGAAATTAGACTGACAGAGAAAGATTATTTTCCCATTATTCTGAACGGATTGTGACAATGAAACAACATCAACTCGAAACTCAAACCAGGTCATACATGTATAATTAGGAGATCTCTGAAAAAACAGAACTGTATTAAAGTGTTGCATCACTATTCGGTGGTCACATTCAGATACACCCAAGGCCTAGTCTCCCTCACTCCACAGCAGACTGTGTCAGTAAATGGCATGTATACAAGTCAAGAACTAAAAGCTAATGTAAATGAGTACAAGGAGTACGCCTGCCTCCACCCTTGAATCGAAGGAATTCACATGGCGGATGATGCTACAGGAGAAAACACGCTAGCAAATAGTGAGAGTAGCAGATAATCAGGGATTTCTGGTGACATCACAGCCCGCTCTAGCAACAAACGTTTAAGCTCCCAACCTCTTTCCTGCAACAAACGCCCCAAACTACATATTTCAACAATCAAATTTTAATCGAATAGCAGGGGGTGGAAAGAAAGAGAACAGTTGTACCAGATCCCAATTAAAGAACTTGAAAGTAGGACAGGATGCCGATGGATTAGAGTGCAGAAACTTGGATGGCAGCCGGAGCCCCTCACCTGCCAGCCATTGCGGCCAGGAGGAAGATACAGACCAGGAGGTTGAAAGACTGACCCAGGGGCATTTGTGAAATCTTGTTAGCTGAGATTATCACCTCCCAGGACAAAAATAAAACAGAATTCAAGCAGTTTAACACAAAACTCACCAATCTGGAAAAATGGATGGTGGAAGCAGAGGATCGTGTAGAGTCAGTGGAGAACAACACCTTGCAGTTGGTGAACACAATAGGCCACCTCCTTAAACAAATGACAACACTACAGGAAAAATGCATTGATCTGAAGGGCCACTCCCACTGGGACAATTTAAGACTCTACAATCTCCCATAAGGTGCAGAGACTGTCTGTATGACAGAGATCATAACAGATTTGCTGTGATACGTCCTGGCCCAATGCACCCTACAACCCAGGCCTACAGACCCCAAGGCAAGACCCAAGTCTGTTATTATGAAATTTGCCAGCTTTAAAATTAAAGAGGAAATCATACGTCAGGCTTGGCAGAAAAAGGACATCACTTACTTGAGTTCCTGACTGTTGTTCATTTATGACTACCCGTCGGAGGTGCTATGACAACAGTTGGCTTATGGGGATCTGCTTAAATCTTTGAGGGAGAAACAGATCAGATTCCACATGCCCTACTCCATGAAACTCCGGGTGTTTTGGGAGGATGGTGCCACCATCCATAACTCCTAGAGGGAAGCACAGAAGGTTTTGTGCAGAAAGGGATCCAGCTCCCCAAGGCAGCCATAACACCAGGGTGGAAGCACCGCACCTCTTTAAGTGACTGGAAACTGGTTAAAATCACACATAGCCTGGAGAGACAGCTGAGGTGAAGCTCTCAACACCTTACAACAAATGTGCACTCTGCTTTAGGGTTTCTCAAGCCCCTCACAGACTCAAGACTGTTTGGCAGCCCAACCTCTGTGATGAACTGTGTGGCAGGTATTTAGTTTTGCTTCACTCCCTAAGGAGACTGATTAAGATGGACTACCGAAATTACATGTTCTACCTTCTTATAATAAACTCCTTTAACAGGACTTTAGCCCTATTTAAGTTTTGCATAAACATTATCACTCACTGTGAGACTCCTTAAGTGAACTTTGACTTGTTGTTATAGTAACTGGCTGACTTTTTTTTTTTTTTTCAGTTGGGAAACTTCAACCCAGATCTCTGGTCCAATTCTATATGGGGACTATATATATATTCCCTTCCTCTTATGGGTACGCTAACAAGGGTTTTCCCCCCTTGAGAATATCAGATGTGGGGGGTCGGGGTCCAGGCTGACACTGAATGATGGGTTGGGTGCGGCACCTTGCCCTGGTACAGTACATTTAACCGTTGACCGTGATTTCAACTCTGACAGGAGGTGGAAGCCTAATTCTTCTCTTGCAAGATAACTTTAAGGAGTTTTTAGAGGGAGCTGTTACTGAATATTTTGAGGTTAATGATATCGGGCAAACGTCATATGCAATTTTATAGGATGCTTTTAAAGATTTCCTGAGGAGAAAAAAATAATATAATTTGAAACTAACAAGAAAAAGGCTACCCTTGAAGAGTTATCTGAAAAAAAAAACAGACTCAAGGTCTTAGAACTTGAATTAAAGCAGGGGAAAAACAGAACACAGGCTAGGCTTCAAGAGATTATGGCACACAAGTCTGATATTAGTATGATATTTGCTGGTTAGGGTCAATAAACCACTACCAGCGGGACCTCAACAGACCCGTAATTCACATATGTGAATTACAGAGCTCCGTAAACCGTGGTCAGAGTAAAAGCCGCAGCACCTGTGAAAGCTGTCAAGAAGCTGTCTCGCATTGATCGCCCACTACAGCTTTAAACAGTCGGCGTGAGGCACAAGCTTCTCCAGGGGGGACACACAGAACATTGCAAAGCGGCTAAAAGTAAATAAAAAAATCGAACATTCTTTAAAATCAATATGGCAACACCGTCCTGTTTTATTCCTCCCAAAGAAAGTGGCAGGCAACAACTCATAGAAGACCAGGAAAATAAAAATACTGTACCTTTAAAAAAAAAAAAAAAAAGTGATGTTCAGCTCTTCTTGAAGTACCTAGAAGACATAGGTGAGTCCCCAGATTTCCTATTATATTTAATTGACTGTTACAGGCACCATCTCTCTCAATTTCTTAAAACCAGTACATATAAAAAAACATGCAGGAAATGTGACTTATGAGGATTTTATGCACACCCTCAGTGTGTGATGCCTATATAAACCCCTCGGGCTTCGCCCTTGGGGTTTATGGGGCAACACACACTGAGGGTGTGCATAAAATCCTCATAAACCACACTTCTCCATGCATTCTATATATATGTACATACATATTCTCTGCAAAGGCTGAATTTGCACTGGCAGTTATGAAAACAGAAATTCTGGGATGCAGGTGAGAAATCAGGAAAGCTTTGAGACTTAAAAAAAGATTTAACCAAAACTTGATTGCGAGTATCAGAGACAAACAGGGTGATGTTCAGGTAGCAAATCAGGATATTAACAAGGTGTTCATGAAGTTTTATGAAGAACTTTATGCTAGTTTGGTTTCTGCACAGAATGACCTATTGCTTGAATTCTTGGGTCCCTCTAATCTACCATCTTTAGAAGATACTGATAGTGTTGCTCTGGCCAGACCCCTGACAGCTGAGGAAATCTCCCAGGGTATTAGGGACTCCCCCATCAATAAGGCTCCAGGCTCTGATGGCATCCCTGGACAGCTATACAAGGCAATGGGTCCATTAATTCCAAAGTACCTTTGTAAAGTGTTTGAGGAAACCTTTCAGGAAGAGAGTCTTCCTACTTCATTCAGTCGGGCCTACATCACCTTGATTCTGAAGAAACAGAAGTCCCCTTTAGCCTCTGAGAGTTACAGGCCAATCTCTTTGTTGAATGAGGATTACAAGATTTTGGCCAAAACTCTCTAAGGATTTGGAATTTAGTAGCTAAATTGGTAGGAGGGGAACAGGTAGGCTTTGTCCTGAGTAGGTCTGGTATTTTATTTATTTATTTGCTTTTGTTGACTGGGTAAGTCACACTAGACAGCCAAGTGCCTATTTTCAGGTGCGACCCGGGAGAGTTACAAACTTAAGTAGGCAGGTACAGTGACAAATCATTTTTACATACAATGGAATAACAGGCGATGGAAGAGAATGACAACCAGTAACAAGTCACGAACCCGGGGGGTGTTACAGATGACCCGGGAGAGTTACAAGCTAGAGCATACACAAACAGTTTGTGAGTCAAGATTTACATATAACGGGAGAGCAGGCGAAACCAATATGGCACTCAATGAGGAGATGGTACACTTTAGAATGATTTGGGTAGGTAGTTAACAGTGCTCAAAAGGGTTAGGACAAGGTAGGTGCAGTGCACATAATAACCATAACACAGGTTCAGTCATATGTTAAGCCAAATAAGTGCCAGCATGTCGGGGGGGGGGACCTCGGGATGAGCTTAACGAGGGGGGATAGATGCTTTCTTACAGTTATGTATTCGGCTCAGATGACTCAAAAACCCTAACTGTTCTTTCCATTGATTTTTTTTTTTAAAGCTTTCAACACTCTCGAGTGGGACTACCTATTTAAAGTACTAAAGAAGCATAATGTGGGGAAGGGATTCATTAGCTGGATTAGGACTCTATACAGTTGCCCTTCTGTGGACGTATCTACTAATGGGAAGGTCTCCCTCTCATTTAGGTTACACGGGGGACAAGACAAGGGTGTCCACTTTCACCTTATTTGTTCATTTTGGCCCTGGAACCACTTATTAGGTGAATATAGACACTTATGGACATTCATGGTTTTAAGACAGGAGCAGTAATAAATAATTTGTTTGCGTACACAGATGCTCTTTTGTTCACCTTATCATACTTTAATGATGCCCTTTGTGTGCTCAAAGCTGTGCTGCAACAGTTTTCTCATTTTCAGGTCTATCAGTTAATTGGAAGAAAACCCAGGCTTTGCAGGTATATGATGGGGGAGGTGTAAGTGTGGGGGACAGTCTCTTGGAGAGGGAGTGCTGGGAAAAGAACTCGGTGCTCTATCTGGGGCTTAAGATTCTGAGAAATGTTCACACCATGGTGGATATTAATCTCCACTCCCTTCTGAAAGA
This sequence comes from Neoceratodus forsteri, assembly GCA_016271365.2. Classification (NCBI taxonomy): domain Eukaryota; kingdom Metazoa; phylum Chordata; order Ceratodontiformes; family Ceratodontidae; genus Neoceratodus; species Neoceratodus forsteri. Next base: position 872,367,433 of record CM028130.1, read on the forward strand.
GATCAGTTCTGATTTAGGAAAATGGGCAAATTTGTCCACATCTCTCTGGGGGAAAATAAACTCTGTACAGATTAAGGTGGCCCTGAGACTATTTTATCTTTTTCAGAATATCCCCTTGGCATTTGGCACCTCTAAATTCAAGAAAATCACATCCATAGAGGGTTTTTAATGGGGCTCCAAGGCACCTAGACTATTATTATCCAAACTATGGGCTCACTGGACGCAGGGTGGTTTTGGACTTCCGTGGTGGGAATTGTACCAACTGGTTTTCCTTTTCAAACAGTCTGTCTACTACCTTTCGCCACCATCTAGAAATGTACCCCTGTGGTTTGAGGTGGAGCAGCAACTATGCAGGCCCGACAGGCCCTCCAATCTCTTATTCAAGGTGAGGTCAATCACAAACATGGCAAGCCCTTGTGTCTCCAGTTCTGTCAGAACCATCAAATTGCTCCAAGCTAAATTCTCCTTTGTCAATTTCCCACCTCATTTGGAGGCCTTTCCGCATAACCTTAATATAGCAGTGGGAGGCAAACCCCTAGCAAACTCAGAGTGGCTTAGACTAGGTATTTCCAATGTTGGGGACTTGATTGATCCAGATACTAATATCCTAGGGTCTTTTGAAAAACTCAGGCGTAAATTTAAGCTTCAAAAATTTCATTTTGTCTCATCTCCAGATTAGAAAGGCCTTAGCAGACACAATACTAGGTCCGAATCTGGAATTACCTCTAGCTGGCCCGTAGTGAAATTTAATCTTTAGAGCTGTTAGTTCCAAAGGGGGAGTGTCAAAACTATATAAGTTGTTGTGCAATTGTTCGGATAACCCCAAAGTAAGTGAGGCCTCCAGGTCTAAGTGGGAAGCTGCCCTTGGGCAGAGTATCTCTTCAGATGACTGGGCATCTGCATGGAAGAATGCCTGCCATGCATGTAAGGAAGTTCAAGGGAGGACTGTTCAAAATTCGGCACCAGTATTACTACTTCTCCTATAGACTTGAAAAGATGGGGTTCTGTCCTGGAGGTAACTGTTGGAAGTGTGGAGAGGCCCATACTAACTTATTACACATGCTAGGGAGTTGTCCTCAGGTTTTGAAATTGTAGGCACAGCCGGCTCCGCTGCGCTGGGCAAAGGGGGTTCACCTGGCATGGTGGTGACGCAGGTTTGTGCCTGAGCCTGGGATGACAGGAGCAGAGACCGGGGGTGGGAGGGTGTAAACCAGCATTGCCCTCAAGCGGCTCCTAGTGGCCAGTCTTCAGCGATGCACCTTGTGGTGTGTGTGACCATAAGTCGCAGGTGTATTGGCCCAGGCTGCCGCGGGTGTGCGGCACCAATAGGAAGGAGGGGTGGGCGGGGAGAAAAACGGAAAGTGTCTGCCCGATCGTTATTCTGTCCCTTTCCTTCTCAAATGTACTGCCACTACAGCTAGGCACTTTGTGAATACTCTTGGAGCTGAGGTGAGGCAGAAGGGAAGGGCTGTGAACTGGTACTGGCAGTTCTCTAAGCTGAACCTGAGGTATTTTCTGTGACTTGGCCTAACTGGTATGTGAAAGTAGGCATCTTTCAGATCCAGTGACCCCAGCCAGTCTCCTGCTTGCAAAGATGGAATCACTGAGCCCAGTGTTACCATCCTGAATTTTTCTTGGCAAGGCAAGGCAAATTTTATTTTAAGACGCCCAATCCCTGAGGCTCTGGGTGTCAGTGTCAGTGGCTCAGTAGGTAGCACACTTGCCTCTGAGGCTGGGAGATCAGAGGGCTGTAGGTTCAGTTCCCACAACTGGCACTTGGGTTAATATCCCAGTACTGACACTGTAGTGCAGCATGAGAGGGGTGCTGCACTTCTGAGGTGCCGTCTTTTGGATGAGACATTAAACCGAGGTCCCATCTGCCTGGATTGGTGGTAGTTCAGGTGGATGTTAAAGATCCCATGGCACTTATCGAAAAGAGTAGGGGAATTTCCCCGGTGTCCTGGCCAAATTTCCCTCATTCACTAAAATACCACCAACAGCTTAATCTGGTTCAAGGTCAGTTGGCATTCATCTGTATCCCCCTCCCCCGGGTCGTGCCTGAAAATAGGCAGGATTTGTCTAGTGTACTTACCCGGTCAACAAAAACTAAATAAATACACAAAAAATACAGCCAAAAAATAAATAAAAACAACACACCAATAAATAAAACAGTATTAAAAGACAATTATGACAGAATAAAATCAGAAAGATAAATGGCTAAATAAATAGGTAGCCTGCGACAGAAGCTGTTTCACAGTATGTTAATACCAAGGCAGTATTTAAAGAACAGGGTCCTGGGAAGCTTGATTAAACAAGAAGGCCTTGAATACCTCTACTGAAGGGGCCTCCCTTACAGCTGGAAGTAGCGAATTCCACAGGACGGGCCGGTGACACAAAAACCTCAGTCGTCAGCCGTTTTTAACCTCGTCCTGGGAATCATGAGGCCCCTAGAGGAGGAACGGAGGGAGTGGACTGAGGCAGCAGGTGTAAGATGGTCCCACCAGGTAACCAGGGCCCAGGCCGTGTAGGGCCTTAAAGGTGAGCAAGCCCACCTTTAAAGAGGACCTTCCACCTGACTGGCAGCCAGTGCAGTTCATGCAGCACTGGGGTGATGTGGCAGTACTTAGGCTGCCCTGTCAACAACCTGGTGATTGTGTTCTGCACCAGCTGTAGCCAGCGGAGGGTTCCTCTCAAGACCCGGAGGTACAGCGCATTGCAGTAGTCAGGCCTCAATGTCTCAAAGGCACGCACCAAGGTAGGGAGGTCCAGGGGCAGAACTAGAGGCTTGATCCTGGCGATATTCCTCAGAGACATTGCCTTGTTGTAAGCAGCAACTGCCATGCACACATCCCCTATGCATGCACTTGTCCACACTAGATAGGTCGGCCACTGCCAGAAAACCCTCAGGGGTCAAACCCCTCTAAGGGTGGTAGCTTACCATCTCAGCAGGGGGCGAGCTCTCGGGGGAGGGGGTCAAACAGGAACTCCACCGTGCAATGATCGGACCAAATAACCCCATCAGTTTTGACATTATTTCTCTCAAGCCCCAGTGAGAAGACCAGGTCCAACATGTGGCCGCCCTGGGTGGGTCACGGAAGAAACCTCTTGCGACAGGCCCAGAGATTACATCATCTGGAGGAGGTTATAACCAAGCCTAGAAGATTCATCATCGTCCCAAACATTAAAGTCCCCCAGAACTAAACATCTGGGGGCCTCCAATGTTTCACCGACAACGAAGTTGGCTACCTCCTGCAGGAATTCTCTCACTGCCCCTGGGGGGGGTAAATCAGGAGAATCCTGCAACCTGTGCCCGGACCTCCCTGAACAGCCACACATTCGAAAGAACCATGTGTTCTCACTGGGTGCATGGTGAAGCCTAGCTCAGATCTAAAACAGATGGCCATCTCCCCCCCCCACCCCTTCGTTCCACTCCGGGGCAGTGCACTACAGAGTACATGGGGGGGGAACGGTGGCCTCTAAACTCTGGCCAGCATCATCACCCACCCAGGTCTCCGTGATGCAAGCCAGATCAACTAAAGAAACCAAGTCCGCTATAATTGCAGTATTGTTTCTGATTGATCTGGCATTGCAAAGCACTGCCCTCAGGGGACTGGTGGACAATGCAACCCCTCTGGTTGCCTGCCCACTTGGTCTGGTGGGGACTCTGGGTATGGGTACCAAACACGTCTGGCCTCTCCCTTGGACCCATTGAAACCCAGGGTGCCTTCTGTACCTGACAACCTCTATCCTGCCCCTTCAAGTTTGTTCAGGTATCCAAGGACTAAATTAGGTCACCATTTCACATTTTTCTTGAGGATGGGAAGTACCTGGAGTAAAGTCCCTTACCCCATTGTGTGGCAGGTACTTTTTTCACTGCATTCGCCTTGAACAATTTCTTCACCACCATCTCCAGCAGAAAGTTTTCCTGCTGGGGTGTGAGGCTGAAAAACTCTTACTGCCAGGACCCACTTGTCTGTGGTAATTTTTGTCCATGCCAGGAAGTAGTGAGCCAGTCTTCCACCCACTGGCAAAGGGTGGACGACCTGGGCAGACTTGTCAGGGGCTTTGTCTGAACCTTGGGTGCTGGTGCCAAGTGCCCCTTCTACTCCTGCTCCTATAGTAGCCTCTTTGTGGAAGGTACTCATGGGGAGCAAAAGCATGAGGGTGGTATTCCCTACACCTCCCCTTCCATAAGGCCTGTAGGAAGTGGAGGTCTTTTCTTTTCTCAGTACTGCTCTTGTAGGTGGTTTACGTACTCATTCACCTTTTCATGTAAGCCTCTGTGTCATCACCAGTGAATTTCACTCATAGGGAAAAATCCATCGCTTTTGCCTAAGTGTCATGGGACAGATCTGTAGCCACGGGTAACACAACAACCAGCAACCAGGCACAGAAATGAGGTGCGATATCACTTGACGCCGGTTGCTATTATCCACATGAATGAAGCAGATGCACTGCTGCACTGGAGCTATTGGTGTCTTCTATATGCACTTGGTGAGTTTCACCAGTTTTCTTGTTCTCTGTGTTGCAGTATTATTGAGCTGAGTCACCTTAACCCAGTGGCGGCCCTTTTTGTTTTCATAGATTTGTAGTCCAAAACCAGGCAAACCTTCTTCGGGACAGTGCATGGGCCATGACCCTAGATGCTGTGTCATGGAGTGGAGGCAGTCCAAAGAAGGGCTATAAAAATGGTACATGGGGCTACACCAGAAGTCATAAGTGGAGAGACTGAAAAACCTCAATATGTATTCTCTGGAAATGAGGAGAGAAGGGAGGGACATGATACAGATGTTCAAATACCTTAAGGGGATAAATAAGGTACAGAAGGGTAGCACCTTTGGGAAAAGAGAATGGATAAGAACTAGGGGACACGATATGAAGGTGGTGGGAAGTAGAATCAGGGGTAATGAGAGGACGTACTTCTATACAGAAAGGGTGGTGGATGCTTGGAACAGCCTCCCACGCAGGGGTAGTGTGGGCAAAAATGGTGGAGGAATTCAAAAATGCATGGGACAGACACATGGGAACCCTAGAGACAGGGAGGAGAGGGAAAGCAGCAGACCAGCTACAATCTGCTTAAGTAAAAGGTATGGAAAATAGGCAGACTAGATGGGCCATGCAGTCTTTATCTGCAGACAAATTCTATGTATCTACATATTTGTGCCCACTGCTTTATGAAAATGAGGGTTACTCACCTGCATCCATAGTTCTAGGGTGGTATATGGTGCATATTCACACTAAGGTAGCTCTTTCTTTCCCTTTAAATCTTGTTGGAAGGTCTTCAAGCTAAGCTCCTCCCATCTGGGTGGTATCCTCCTCGGCATTGCCCCGTAACATCAGATCTTGCAAGCTGGAAGCAAGGATCTGTGTGCCACTTGCCAGGGGAGGTCGTGTGGGTCATGTGGTTGTGCACCATATACCACACTTAGAACTATGGTTAGAGGTGAGTAACCCTTATTTCTAAGGACATGGATATGGTGCACTATCTACATTTAGGTAGACTCCTAGCAATTCTCTGGGAAGAGGGGGCAAGGTGCATACCCCTACTTAGGAAAGAGGGATTGAGAACTGAGGCTCCAAAACCAGCATCCTAGCATGCCTCAAGGTCGATGTGGTAAGATGAAGGTGTGTGCTGACTTCCACGTAGCAGCCCAGCAGATCTCCTGGACAGGATATCCCTGGAAGCAGCACTGAGGCAGCGGTATGTCTGGTGGAATGAGCTCTTAGCCCAACGGGAGGCTCCCTACCAGCCAACCTATAGCAGATGGTTGATGCAGGAGACAATCCACCTGTCAATCATCCACTTAACTGCCAGTCTGCCAGGTGTGGCTTCCAAGAGCTGGCAACCCTCTCCCCAAGTTCCAGCTGTGTGCTCTGTATAATAAGTGAACGCTCACCTCAGGCCCAATGTGTGAAGCCTGTGCTCAGCTTCCGAGGCTGGACTGGTGAAATACACTGGGAGGTTAATCACCTAGTTAAGGTGAAACTCCAAAACAACCTTTGGGAGGAATTTTGGGTTGGGGTAGAAGACAACCTGTCCTTGAGGAAAATCAAGCATGGAGACTCCACCAAGAGCACCTGGAACTTGCTAATCCTTCTGGCCATAGGTGATAGTCATCAAGAAGGCGGTTTTCCATGACTTGTGGGAGATGTGACACCTGGGCACTGGTTCAAATAACTTGCCCATGAGCACTGCCAGTACCAGCAACAAGTCCCAATGTGGTGGAGGTTCACGCACTGGAGAGGACAAGTGATCAAGGCCTTTAAAGAAGCACCTAGCCAACTTTTCCTGCGTTGCTGGCATAACGGCCTGTGTCCAATATGCAGAGATAGCTGCCAGGTGCACCTTGAGAGTCACTGACCTCAGGCCCAACTGACAGAGGGACAACAAATAGTTCAGGATGCTAGCCACAGGGCAAGAAATGGGGTCTAGCTCTAGCTCCCTGCCCTGGCACCAAATACGGCAACGTGGAGGACCTCATTAGAGAGGCCCAAAGCCTGGAACTCTAGCCGCTCAGGAACCACGCTTGTCAGGTGCAGGAACTAAAGGTCCAGGTGGAAGACTTTCCCCTGGGAGCAGGAGAGCAGGTCTGGGCATAGACGCAAGCACCACGGGGCCTGCTACTCAGGCTGAGGGGATCTGGGTACCAGAAGAAAAAAATTACTCACCACAGTAATCTTGTTTCTTCAAAGGGATCACTCATTATGATTAAACTTAATGCAGTCAGCCTCCTGTGTTGAACTGCCTGGAGAAATGGAATTTTATGCAAATTATGGAATTCTCAAGTGGCTCATGCCCATTTCAAACTGCTGCCCTAGCAACTGCTGCACTCTGAGTGCTTCAGATTCTTACGGAGCCTAACTGGGTAAAAGACCCACAAGCTTAAAATTAACATTAAAATAACATTTTTGCCCTTTCAGGTCAAAACATCCTTAACCAACAAACCTAAGAAACTTTAAGACCACCTGGACACCAACTGGTTAAACAAAGTGAGTCTCTACCTTAACCAATATATGAGAAAAGAAAATACCCCAATGCAGAGATGCAGAGCAACTTCTATAGGTTCTAGTAGGGGAGGTAGGGAGGGTCTTTAATCATAATGAGTGATCCCTTTGAAGAAACAAGATTACTATGGTGAGTAATTTTTTCTTCTAACCCCAGGAATCATTCATTATGATTAAACTTAATGCAGACTACCAAGCAGTACCTTTGGAGGTTGGGCAGAGAACCTATTTTGGAAACAGGCTCTGCAGTACTGCTGTACCAAACCTTGCAAGTCCAGGCTGTAATGCTTTGTGAAGGTGCGTACTGTTTTCCATGTAGCTGCTTTACAGATTTCCAGTAGTGGAATTTCTCTTGAAGCTGCCACTGAAGCAGCTGTGCCCCTGGTGGAGTGTGCTCTCAGGCCCAGAGGTACCTGTTTACCCACCTTACTATAACAAAACTGTATACATGCCACTATCCAGCGAGCAAGTGTATGTTTTGTTGCAGCTCTGCCCTTACCAACTTCACCATATGTGAGAAACAGCTGTGATTGGCTTGTCCGGTAGGACTTAGTTCTGTCAATGTAGTGGCTAAGTGCCCTTTTGACATCAAGGGAATGGAGTCTCCTTTCTGCAATTGTCTGTAAAGAAGACAGGTAGAGAGACTGATTCAAGTGAAAATCAGATACCACCTTGGGAAGAAATTTTCTATTAGTCCAAAGGGCCACCTTGTCCCTGTGGAATGAGATGTAGCCCACATCTATGCACAGGGCTTGTAATTCCCTGATCCTTCTGGCTGAAGTAATGGCAACCAGGAAAACAGTTTTCCAAGTGACATACTTCAAATCTGCAGTTGCCATAGGTTCGAATGGTGCATCCGTGAGCTTAGCAATGCAAACATTTAGATTCCAGGCCAGAACCGGTTCCCTTAGGGGAGGGTGTAGAAGATTAAGGCCTTTAAAATATTTTCTAAATACTGGATGAGAGGCCATAGACCTCTCCTTACCAACTGACAGGTAAGCAGAGACTGAAGCTAAGTGGACCTTGAGGGTGGAAGGCTTCAGACCTAAGGAATGTAAATGTGTATGATAATCTCAAGAATAGCCAAATCAGCCCTGACAGGGCTCCACCCTTACCTGTACACCATAAAGTAAATCTTTTCCACTTAGAGGAATATTGTCGCCTTAGTAGAAGGCCTTTCCTGGAACCCCTAAGCACTGTCAGCACCTGTCCTGATAGGTTTAGGTTAGCAAATTCTAAGTCCTCAAGAGCCACGCCTTGAGCCTCAGTGATTTGAGATTGGGATACAGGATCCTGCCCTGAGAGGAGGTTAACAGGTTGTGCATCCTGGGCAGGTGGCTAGGGGGGAACCACTGACTGAGACAGCAGAAGAGAGTACCAGTGCTGTCTCACCCAATCCAGAGCCACCAGTATCATTTTTGCTGGTTGGGACCTCAATTTCAGTAGGGTCCTGAAGATCAAAGGAAAGGTAGGGAATGCGTACAGGAACTTTCCTGTCCAATCCAGGGCCATGGCGTCCAGGGGAATTGTGCCCCTTAGAGGAGGCCTGCAACAGTACATTGGAAGCTAGTGGTTTTCTGTGGAGGCAAAGAGATCCACCTCTGGATGCACCATTTCCTGAAAATTGTACTGAGTACCTGAGTATTCAGGCACCACTTGTGGTGGTCTTGACTTATCCTGCTTAGAGAGAGTCTGCCAGTACATTGTCTTTCCCTGGAAGGTGTATGGCTGACAGGGATACTCCCATAGAGTATACCAGGGACCACAGTCTCATTGCTTCTGTGCACAGCAGATCTGACCTGGTACCTCCTTGCTTGTTGATGTAATGCATGGTTGTGGTGTTGTCTGTTCTGACTTGCACCACCTTGTTTTGTAGGTAAGGAGCAAATGCTTTTAGAGCCAGGTAAACAGCCCTGAGCTTCAAGAGATTTATGTGCAACAGAGACTCTTGGGGGGACCATGTGCCACTTGCTGTGTGTTCTAACGTGTGCCCCCCAATCTAGAAGAGAGGCATCTGTTGTCAGGATTACTGAGGGTTGTTCCCTTATAAAAGGTACACCCACCCTGAGGTTGTGCTCATCCAGCCACCATTGTAAAGCCTGGACTAAGCTTTTTGTGACTGGAACCAGTTTGGACATAGGATCCGTCCTTTGAGACCAATACTATCTGAGATGGAACCGAATATCTCTCATTTGAAACCTGGAGCCCATTTCCACTGCAGTGGCAGATGCCATGTGGCCCAGTAGCCTGAGAAATTCTCTGGCTGATTTGGGTCTCCCGGACACACAGGATTTTGCAATCTGCAGAATGCTTGCCACCCTGTCTTGCGGCAGGAGGGCTCTGCCCTGTCTGGTGTTTAGTTCTGCTCCAATAAACTCCAGCACCTGAAGTGGTTCCTGCTGAGATTTCTCTTCATTTATCAGAAATCCCAGGGACTCCAGTGTAGATTTTGTTAGTGCCAGAGACTGCACTGCATGCTGCAGAGACTGTCCTACTACTAACCAGTCATACAGGTAGGGGAACACTGTTACACCTTGTCTTCTCAGAAACTCAACCGCCACTGATAGGCACTTTGTAAAAACCCTTGGTGCCAAAGTTAGTCCAAAAGGGAGAGTTGCAAACTGATAATGGCCTGAAGACAGTCTGAATCTCAAGAATTTTCTGTGAGATGGTCTGATGGGAATGTGAAACTAAGCATCCCTTAGATCTAGGGAAGCTAGCCAGTCTCTCTTTTGCAATGAGGGAATGATTATTGCAAGAGTGACCATTTTGAACCTTGGTTTCAAGATGTGCTTGTTCAGAAGTCTTAGATCCAAAATAGGTCGCCAATCCCTGTTTTTCTTCCTTATGAGGAAGTACCTGGAGTAAAAACCTTTGCCCCTGCTTATTAGCAGCACTAGCTCTACTGCTTTGATTGCTAGCAGATGCTTTACCTCTGCCTGCAACAGAATTATGTCTACAGCTGTTGTTGGAGCAAAGGTTCTTGTTCTCAGCTTTGGAAATGATTTGAAACTGTGTGCTAGGCCCTGGCTCAGTACCTCCAACACCCACTTGTCTGTGGTGATTGAATGCCAAGCATGAAGGTAATGAGCCAGTCTGCCACCTACTGGTGGTCCTGCAATAGGGGATGCGACCTGCACTAGCCCATCAGGGGTTCCGTGCAGGCTGTGCCTGAACCTGTGGTGCAGGAGCCTCTCTTCTCATGGCTCTCCTGCCCCTTCCTCTAAAATAACCTCTGGCCTGCTGCTGAGGCTGAGAGGCCTGAGCCTGAAAGAAGGGTTTGGGGTAAAAACCCCTACCCCTACCTCCCCTACTCTGGGGTCTATAAGAGGTGGAGGGCCTGTCCTTGGAATTGCTCTGATAGGTGGCTTTATATTTCTCCACCTTCTTCATGTATGCCTCTGTTTTATCCCCAAACAAAGAGTTGTTTTCCAAGGGAAAAACATTGCTTTGGCCTGCGTGTCTAAAGTCAGGTTGGTGGCTCTAAGCCAAGCAAACCTCCTGAGTGAAACAGACAAAGCCATTAACCTGGATGCAGTATCACTGGCATCCACTGCCATATGAAATTGGTACTTGGTAGCATCAAGTGCAGCCCTTGCTGTATCTTGTAAGTCTACAGCCACTTCACATGGGACCTTATCAGCCAAAGCCAGAACAGTGTTCCATAGAGCTTTTTGGTACTGCACTGAATATGCCATGTAATTGGCCTGCCTAACTAATAAAGAGGCAGCCATGTACCCTTTCTTTCCCATAGCATCCATTTTTCTTGAATCTTTGTCTGTTGGATGGGTAGCCAAGGGGATCCTGGCCTTGTCACAGGCAGCAGCTTGTACTACTCCCTCAGGATCAGGATGAGTAAACAGAAAATCAGCTGTAGTTCTGTCCAGCTGATATTTCTTGTCAGCTTTCTTATCCACACCAGGGATAGAGGTTGGATTTTTAAAAATCTGCACTGCAGCCTTTTTTAAGGATTTATGTATGGGCAGAAGCAGATGTTTTGTAGGGGTTAACCCCATCATCTCCAGAAAATCTGCCTCCTCCATATCCTCTTCTGTTTCATGAAGAGGAAGGTTCAGGGTTTCCACCATGCTCTTAACAAAAGCATAGTGGGAGGACTATTCCTCAGGACCCCTAGGAGGGGACCCAAATTCTTGCTCAGGAGAGACCTCTGGATCTATAGATTCCCATTCAAAGTCATCCTCCTCCTCCTCCTCCCCATACACTTCCAGCACTTCTTGCCTTGCTGGGGTTGTAGGAGGAACCGGGGCAACCGGCAAAGGAACTGGGATTGCACCCTGTAGGGCTTGTAACACTTGTAGTGCCTTAGCAATGTCCTCAGCCGAGGGCATAATGTACTTGTCTGCTGGGAGCTCCTTAGCCTTCTCGGCCGGAGGCGCAGTGACATGTTTTTCTTTACACTTTTTCTTTAATGGAACAGGTTCAGAGCCTGTTTCCACAGCCCTTTTTGTTTTACCTTGTTCAGATTTATCTGAACTCCTGTCAGGATCCTTGGCTTTACCTCCATCCTTTTTGTGGGAAGAGTAAGAAAGAAGCAGAAGCCATCTCTTCTAAAATTTTAGACCTTTTCTTTAATGTTTTAGGGCAAAAGGTCTTACAAATATCACAACCGGGAAATATATGACTTGTACCCAAACAAGAAATACACAGAGTGTGTCTATCTGCTTTTGTTATAAGTTGCCCACAAGACTCACAACATTTAAAACCCGTGAATCCTGTACGTTTTTTAAGTTTATCTAAATGGACCGCTGACATTGATAGACAAAAATATTACTTAACAATAAACCGTTATTTAAAGCACCTCGGAACTGGAGGATTTTTAAAATAACAACCGCTAGCGGTTCCTGGAACCGATCACAATTCGGTTCCTGAATAAAAAGGGAACCGATAAATACAGCAATTTAACAAAAATAAAGCGGTTCAAGGAACCGATCGCTAAATATATAAAATAAAGAAAAACTGAGGTACAAACCTCGCAAATAGATGCAGAATCCTCGGTTCCAAGGAACCATGAAGGAACCGCGAATAGAGACAAAAAACTACTATAATAACACTAAACTATACTAAACAATGTTTCTAAGGCAGCAATTTAGATATAAACTAAAATGAGTACTTACCACAGATAAACTTTATTCTGAAGACAGTTCAAGGAGAGCTCTCCGGGACGTTCTTCCTAGGCAGGCGGAGTAAAGAATCTGAAGCACGCAGAGTGCAGCAGTTGCTAGGGCAGCAGTTTGAAAGTGGCATGAGCCACCTGAGAATTACATAATTTGCATAAAATTCCATTTCTCCGGGCAGTTCAACACAGGAGGCTGACTGCATTAAGTTTAATCATAATGAGCGATTCCTGGGGTTAGAAATGGAAATTACGTACTTACCGTAATTATTGATCTTCTTGGATGGCCTCCATCACTCATTCACACTAGTGGGATAGCGCCAGAGGTGCTAGGACCAAGTGGGAGCCTAAAGTTTTCAGAAGGATCGGTGCCAAGACAGGACCACACATGCAGGCACCGTGAGACCAGCTTGTGCCTGTGTAGGCTATCTCGCCGTCAACCCTCCAACCGCCTCAGTACCTTTTCGACCGAGGAGGTGCAGCATAACTAATGAAAATAACTTATCCTGAGTTTCTGGGCCCGAGAGGGCCCTTGCAAGAAGGGTCAAAGAATAATGTCTTCTCAGCCTGAGCCATAGGATCATGAAAACCAGGAAAGAGAATGAGTGAACCCAGGCGATGGTGGTTGGGCGTGTGAATGAGTGATGGAGGCCATCCAAGAAGATCAATAATTACGGTAAGTACCATATTTCCATATCTTCCTGGACTGTCTCCATCACTCATTCACACTAGTGGAAGAGTACCGAGCTAAAACCAACAACCCTGAGTAGGGTGGAGGAGATAGGGTTCACTTCAGAAAGGACGGCCAAGGACTGTCCTGCTAATAAAAGGAGCTGTCTTGTAAAGAGCATCTAGAATATAGTGCTCACAAGATAAGTGCTTGAGTTGTAACACCACTTTACAGACGACTGTAATGGACACAAAAGTGAACTCTGCCAGGAAGCCGCAACCACTCTAGGAGAGCGGTGAGAACCCGGCCCCACAGTTTGGTATAGGACCAAAATTAATAGTGTCAAAGACGTACTAATCTGACATAAAGGATGTCAGGAGCTGAAAAAGCCAGAGGTAAAGTCTACTGGTTAAGGGTAGACCAAAAAGCGCAGATGAAAATAAGCAACAAGTCCAAACGCACTTGAACACCTTGCTTGGTGAGCAAGAAGGTGAAGGTGAGGTTAGCCCATCAAGGAGGAGGGTTTTCACTCAGTCACTGAAACCCTCCCGATGGAAGCCCAAAGCATGACTTAGAATCCTCTTGTGGTGGTCTAGTAGAACCAGTTCCTACCCACTTTATACTCCAAAAGGAATTATCCTGCCCCTATGTGTACAACTGTAGCAGCAGTCTCTGAACTCAAGGAAGAGAGGAAAAGTGTACAGGAGAAGGTGTCCACTGCGGAAAAACATTCCGACAGAAAAAAACGGGCTGGATTTGTAAGGCAAATAGAGGCGGATGTGCGTCAAGGAGGGATGTAGCAGGAGCAAATTAGGGCTAATCCATACGTTGAAAGTGACTGAAAGCGGCAGTGACTCAATGCGGTGAGGCACTACTCACTCTGGCCTCCCTGAAGGGAGTAGGAAAGGATTCTGGTCTGTTTGCCGAAAAACAAACATCACAACTCCGTCAGCACTTGGAGAGGATAGCTTCATGAGCAACTGGTATGGAACCAGTTTGCAGGAACTGAAGGTGTGAATATTTGAGAAGCTACCTCAGAAAAAAGACCTACTTGACCTTCAGTCAAGAAGGAGTACATTGCCTGTTAAGTTAAAGCAAGCAAGGAAGTAGGAACCTGATTTCCGACTCGTCGGAGAGTTGCTTCTGCTGCTGCGAGACTCTGCTCAAGAGAAGAAAGCCTGATAAAAAGAAAGGGGAATTAACAGACTGGGCAGTCACCTAGGTCTAGGAAATGTCTTTGAATGAGAGAAATCTCTCTTGGAGAAAGAGATGACCCATACTGCCACTGGATCGGACTTCCCCTAGCGGAAGAAGAAGTCAGGTAGTCTTTACCATACTCTGGAGATGAGTACCTCAGGGGCTGAGGCAGAACCTGACCAGATACAAAAGGGGGTTATCAGGTAATTTTGGCTAAGCCCTGTGCAGTGATAATTTTTTTTTTTTCAGTCCAAGCCTAACAAGGCTTTCAGGCTGCTATTTCGTGGATTGTCTTGATACAAAATGACGAAGATGTTCTCCATCTGAGTGCAGAGGGAGTCCGAGTGTCCATACTGAAATCCTGACTGGACTAATAATCACAGCTGGAGAGATGTTAACCACCTGTGCCGAAGAAGCCACCGAAGGGGCAATATCACAAGTGGGCTATATACCCCTATCAAAGGAGCAGAAGAGCCTGAGTGGCTCCCAACCATTAAATTAGAATGTTCCACAGAGTGTAATTGTCTTGACGACTGAAAAAGTCTAGACGCAGAAGTGTATGGTCCACGGACGCAGTCTGAAATACTATAGTGGACCCCATTACTGAGGAACTACTGAAAAGATCTTCCATCACGGACTCTGATGATAGAGAGGACGTGCCCTTCAGTATATAAAATGAGTCGTCTGCTGTATTACTGACTAGAAGGGCAGGGAAAGACCCATCTAGGTGCACTTCTACCCCAGAAGGACTTCTAAGAGAGGTCTAGGTCAGAGCCACTAGAGACTCCGCCACCAGGAAGGATGTCAAGGAGCTTGGTACCATGTAGAGAGTCGAGAAAGTGCTCAGCGGAATGAGAGATTCTGCTGGCAGAACAGTACAGCAGAGTTCCATCAGCAGAAAACCACTGGAAGACACAAGATCCCACACAGACCGCTACTAACTAAGATGTGTGGAAAAAAATTATCTGCAGAACAGGACTTCATTCTGTGGAAAACATCCTGCCACAAGTTCTGTGGAGAAGAAGTCTGAAAGGAAAAAATGTGTCACTAATTCTGCCAGACAGCACCCATTAACACCCCCGCGGCACCAGCATCACTCGTGGCACAGGACGGCACCAAGCAGTGCCTATGCCAACCTGGGCAATACCCGAGGGCACCCACGGCGGTATCTGCAGTCATCCTGGCACTCATGCAGCAATGGCACCTGAGGGCACCCCTGACACCCATGGTACCATGGCACCTGAGGGCACCAGCGGCACCCATGGGCACCTATGGTGCTACCCGTGGCACTCATGGGTGCCCCTAGTGCCACCCATGGCACCCGTGGGTGCACAGTGTTGCCCATGGGCGCAAGGCACCACCTAGACACCCGTGGCACCAACAACCCACGGCACCACACAGAGCGATGGTGCCGACCCATGGCGCCAACCAAGGCACCGAGCCACGGTGCCGAAGGAAAATGCCAATGGAAATCCTGAGAAGAGGGGAAAGGAAAAAGGTGGTGCCCATGCCGGCCCCTGCATGGAAAAGGGAGAGGGGGGTAGGCACGAGGGGACGACACGATGGCAAAGGCACCAACAGGGCACCGCGCTCATCCTGATCCAATCGACCTGGCTCCGGTCCAATGGCTCCGAGGCCCCGAAATCAGGAACACAGCCAGAAAAATTGAAGAAGTCAAACCCCCTGCTCCACAGGAGCGGCCCAGAGGTGAAACTGCTCACCGGAGCTCCAACGAGGACAGAGATGGAGTTTGGAGTCGAGAACGCAGCAGTTAGGAGCGGGGCCAAGGGAAACCCACCAAAGTCGGTTCAGGCCTATCTCACCCTCTGACGAACAATCCTCGTTACTTGAGCGTGCCAAGGGGCACCCTCGAGGGGCACTGATTCTTCTTCTCTAACGAGGAAGAAGAGCTGAGGTTAAGTGGAGTCGACCCCGAACGCTTAGATTTGTACTCGTGGACCGTCCCCCGAGCACAGGACTAACCATGAGTCGGACCCCCTGTTCATTAAGGGTGGCAGACCAGACACAGCCCTTCTGCCATAAAACTTAAAACCAAGTCCTCCTACTGTCACCGCCACTGCCTAAGGATGACTCGCTGATGGCAGGAAAGAATTTCTTTTTTCTTCTTCATAATCTTTTCTTGTTCAGAAATAAGTAACTACTAAAATATTAAATTAAGCGCTAAAAGCTGTTGTCGTATAGGCAAAACATCAAATCTGGCAGACGGCGTGAGCACATCCAAGTGCACACTTGGCGCAGGAGAAAGGAACTGAGGCAGTTGGAGGGTTGATGCTGAGACAGCCTACACAGGCACGAGCTAGTCTCACGGTGCCGCACATGCGTGATCCTGTCTCGGCGCCGACCCTTCTGAAAATTTTAGGCTCCCGCTTGGTCCTAGTGACTCCGGCGCTATCCCACTAGTGAGAATGAGTGATGGAGACTTACTCCAGAAAGATCAGGTGCGGTCAATCCTGAGCCACCAGAATCATCTGTACCTTGTCCCTCTGCACCTTGATGAACACCTTGTGGATAAGGGGAAAGGGAAGGAAGACATACATGAGGCCTGGGGTCCAGGGCCTCGTGAAGGCATCCTCCATCAGTGATCCATACTGTTGGGGGCAGGCACAAAACAGCCTTAGCTTCATGTTCTACCAGGAAGTGAACAGGTTGACCACTGGGAGAACAGGCGATCGATCACCTCCTGGTGAAGAGACCAGTTGTGAGGTGCCTCGCCCATTTGGTTGAAGGTGTCCGCTAGCTGGTTGGAGGCACAGGCCATGTGGATCACCAGATCATCAGTGTTCAGACTGCGTATGAGGGTCCAGGTGCAGGAGTTTCCCGACACAATTGGAGGGAATGCGTTTCACCCTGCCTGTTGAAGTAGTACATGGTCATGGTGTTGTCTGTCTGGACCTGCTTGACTTGACTCCAAATAGGTGGAGCAAAGGCCATCAGAGCAAGGTGTACTGCATAGAGCTCCAGCAGGTCGATGTGATATTGGGACTCCCTGGGGGTCCAGAGCCTGTGGGCCCTCAGGTAGGCTCCCCATCCTACCAGAGAGGCACTGATCATCAGAGTGACTGCCGGCTCTGAGCGGATGAATGGGAATCCTTCCTGCAGATGTTCCAGTATGAGCCACCACTGGATGGCATCCCACACTGGCTGTGTCACTGTGACTGGCTGGTCCAGGTGACTGAGGTGCAGAGACCACAGGTGGGCCAGCTCCCAGTGCAGGGGGCACATCCGCCAGTGGACTGACTGGACCACACTGGTGCAGGAAGCCATGTATTTCAGCAGCCGCAGGAAGTCCTGGACAGGGCACGAGTGCCCAACCTGAAATGACTGAGCAAAGGAGGTAAGATCCAGCGCCTGGTCTGCTGTGAGTCAGGCCTTGGCCCACAGGGAGTCAAGCTCTGCCCCGATGAAGTGGATTACCTGCCAGGGGTGAAGTTCCAGCTTGGCTGAGTTGACTAGCAGGCCCAGGGCTGGACGAGTCTGGAGGGCCAGGTTCCTGGACCACTCAACTTCCTCCCGAGAGGAACCGGCGATCAGCCAGTCATCCAGGTAGGGATATACCCAGACTCCTAGGCACGGCAGGAAAGCTGCCACCACCACTATGCACTTTGTGAAGACCCTGGGGGCCAAGGAGAGGCCGAATGGCATGGTGCAGAACTCGTACAGTACCCCTTCCAAGCGGAACCAAACTGAAGGAACCGCCGGTAGGAGAGATGGATTGGAATGTGGAAGAAGACGCCTTGGAGGTCCAGAGAGCAGAACCACATGTCCTACTCTAGGGATGAGATGATGTGGTTCAGGGTGACCATCCACAACTTGCAGTTCCTCAGGTACTAGTTGAGATTATGAAGATCCAATATGGGACGCCAGCCCCCCCCCGTCCATTTTGGAACCAGGAAATATCTGGAGATGAAGCCCTGATCAGCCATGGAGTCTGGGAATGGGCTACAGTGCCTTTCTGAAGAAGCTGAGCAATGTTCTCCTCAAAGGCAGGCAGCATGTCCAGGGACACTATGGCCTCCTGTGTGGCATGGGCTTGGTAGGGTGGGAGAGCCTTGAAATCTAGAGGCAGACCACGACTTACCATGTTGAGCACCCATTTGTCCAATGTGATGACCAGGCATGCAAGAAATGGTAGAGCCAACCCCCCATGGAAATCCAAGGCCGGAGCAGGACAGGCAGGTGACACACCCCCTGACCCATCACTGGGCAAGCTTGGCGGAGGCTCCAGTGCCTGCTGCTGGGGGAGCGCTGGCTCCCTGGCCTCCAGACTTCTTAGAGCTAGATACAGCAGGTTTAGGCTGCCAGGCCTGGGCTGCCCTGCTTGGGACTGCGGCTATCTGGATTAAGGCACTGGGTAGAGCAGAAACTGAAAAGGCTTCTTCTATTTCTGGCCCTTAGGGTCCTTTTGAGACGATGTTACGGAATCCAGAGTGGCACTGGATTTCTTGATCCAAGTGAGGTGACCGTCCATTCCTGGACCAAACAGGTTGGTACCCAAGAAGGGGACACCCACCAACTTATGTTGGGTATCCACCATAAAGGCAGAGATCTGCAACCAAGCCTGGCACCGCATGGTGACTGCAGCGGCCACGGACCTGGCACAGGAGTCTCCGATGTCCAAGGCAATTTGGAGCTGTTTGGCAACTGAACATCCCTGACCCCGGACCACCTTAACTGCCAACTGCAGGTCCGCAGGGAGGTGAGGAAGAATCTGGTCCAAGACACCCATGAAAGCATGGGATAAGTTGGCCATCATGATGGCAGAACTAGTCTATCAAAGGCCCAGGGAGGAAGTGATGTAGACTTTCTTAGCCGCATGGTCCAGTTTCTTGGACTTCTTGTCGGGGGGGGTTATCAACATCCCCAACATTGCCCGTCCACCAAAACACCAAATCTGCCCCAAAACCTTTAGACAAAGAATGGTCAGTGAAACGAGGGACACACCCGATAGCTACCTCATATTTGCTGACCATGTGGGACGAGGGCGCTGAGCAGGAGGCTGGACATTGCCACAGCTCGACAGCAGGACCAAGAATGGTTTTGCAGCCAGGAAGGCAAACCCTTGGGAGTCATCCCTGTCCAAGATTTCGGTCAGGGAGTACTTGACCCGCCTTGGACCAGCTCCAATGGGATCCCCATAGATTTGGAGATCAAGCAGAGCAAAGTCCCGAATGAGACCGGTCCATGCTTAGTGTTGAGCTCTGTGGAGGATTCCAGGTTGAAGACCGGAGTCTGAAGGAAGTGCATGGAGGGAGTCCTCCGAACCGGAGGACTTCTCTAACACCACCCTTGACCCAGACTCCCACTGGACAACCCATGGCTCATCTGAATGGGTGACTTTGACAAACAGTCGACCAGGGAGACCGGAAGCTGGGTGGGAAGTCTTGGACAGGGCCCCATGCAAGGGCTGCAGAGGTGGAGGCTCCACCTGAATGTGAGAAGCTAGCATTAGCTCGACCGGGGTGACTGGAGTGGGCAGCTGCAAAGGCAACCATAGAAGCACAGGTGGCCGAGGCAGGGCGCAGCTCTTCATAACGGCACCGCAATTCGTGGCGGAGCCTGACTTCATCCAAAGATGAATAAGCTGGACAGCATTGACAGCTGAGAGCGGGAATGCCGAGATTCCCATGATCTTGAGCAAAAGCACAAATGAGACCTTGACAGACGACGGTCAGGTCGTCTAGGAGTAGACAATGGGGAAGGCAACATGTGATTGACCAGAGCTGGGCTCTGAGGAACCCACACGGGTTAATCTCTCGAGGGGAGACAGCCAAACTGGCTGGTTTGCCCAGCCCCTCCTGAGAGAGAGCTGAGAGGACCAAAGTCCTTGAAAGCACATCATCCCCACCATTCTCTGGCAGTGGGTCGACTGGGTTGAGGAGGATCTCGGCAGGCTGGTCGACCTGCATCTTAACTGGCAGGCCTGACGGGGATGCCAAAGGGCCAGTGGCCTGGACAGGGACAACTGGAGTGTAGGCTGCAGCCAATGGCTGTCGCGTCAGAGACAGAATCATGGGAGTGTGAAGAGCGCACCTGCTCCCATGACCTGCCACGGGATCTCTTAGATTTGGAGGCCTGAGACGATTTGGACCCTTGGGAAGGGCCCTCCCTGAGGGTAGAAAGGGAATGGTATAATGCCTGGAATGCTTTGGTGAACAAAGCACTCAAGCCCACTGGCAGATACAAGGGGACTGAAGCTGGGCCCACCACAGCCTGGGCTGCAGTCTCTTCAAAAGCAGCGAGCGATCCACTGCCGCCGAAATCGCCTTACAGGTGTCCTTGGTATGAACAGGAGGCTCCTGTTCATCCGAGCAGCCTAAGAGGAGGCAGTGTAATGGTCTTCCAACACAGAGGCCTGAAGGGACTGGCACAGGCCACAAGCCTGCGGTTGTGCTGAGCCCTGAGGTAGTATAAGCACAAGGTGTGAGGGTAGGTGCGTGACATTTTCTTGGTACACAGCTTGAACTCAGCACCAACTTTCTGGTTGTCATGCTCCATTTTAATATCATTCTGAGAAGCTGCGAAGAAAAAATAGTTGAAAACCAAAGTGGGCCTTCACGCAGGAGCTGCGAAGGAGACCAGATGCTTCCAGCAGAAAGGAAGATCTGATGTCATTGGGCAGTGCTCAGGAGGATACCACCCGGGTGGGTGGGAGGAGCTAAGCCTGAAGACCTTCTGGTGAGATTTAAAGGGGAAGAAGAGCTGCCTAAGTGTGGCTACTGCACCATATCCACACCCCTGGAACTGGTACTTTGTGGCATCCATGGCAGATCTTGCTGTGTCAGCCAAATCCTAAGCCAAATCTTCAGCACCAGAACGTAGTTCCATTATGCCCTCTGGGACTGGGCCGTATAAGACAAGTAAGTCACCTGCCTTAAGAGGAGGGAAGCTGATGTGTAAACCTTTTTACCCATGCTATCCAGCTTCCTTGAACCTTTTTTCAGGGACTGAGGAAGATGCACTTTGGCCTTGTCATAGGCGACAGTCTGGACTACCCCCTCATGCTCAGGGTGGGGGTACAATACTCAGGGCCCAGTTGTCTACCTGGTATTTTTTTTCTGAGGAAGGATGTCAGGTCCAAAGGGCCTGGGGATCAGACACCAACAGCTAGCTCTAAGTACCTTTGTTGGTAATCTTTGCAAAAATCTGCACTATTGTCTCTTTGGAGCACTTCATTTCAGTCAGCCTATTTATGCATTTTAAGAACCACCAAGATATTAATATGCCAGCACAGTATTATAAAGCCTTCTTTGCAGTTTGGATGGATGGAATTTTTCTCTGCCTAGCATAGCTATCACATCAAGGATATTTTAAACTGCTGCAAGATATTTTAAATAAATTACTACTGGTAATTGCACAATATATATTTGGTGGCATGTCAGTTATTTTTGATAAGTGCTAATATGTTCTCTGGTGGATGTAATTTTGTAACTTGCAACAGACATAATGGTACTGCAGTCAAGCTTATAGAGTGCAGAGGATAACTTTTATGGAACTGTTTCGAGGTTTTGTTTTGTTTTTTTATACGGAATTGGCCAGTCTATTCTCTGCACCACCCCAACCTTAAGTTTTTGGCAGCTTGCAACGTTAACTTCTGGATAAGTCTACAGGTACTCAGCACCTTGCTTGTGCTCCTGGTATTTTATTTCTCTGTTTTTCTTGTCAATGTCAGCAGCTGAGGTGGGTGCCGACATGACTTTGTATGTGGCTTTCTTGAGGGATTTGTGAATGAGCAGCATCAACCTCTCTGTGGGTGCTAAGCCCGTCACATCCATGAACTCTACCTCATCGGGTTTTATGAGTTCTTCCTCCTCATGTTCGTACTAAAGTTCAGTCTCCTCCTCCACAGGCATTGCAAAAGGAACTGGAGTCGGGGGGGGGGCAGCGGCATATTTATGAAATTCCCCATAGGCATATTTATGAAATTCCCCATAGGCTGGAAAGCATGGAGGAACTGTCTCGCCTTTGCCATGTCCTCTACAGGGGACATTTTATTTGTGACCACTAGCGGCTCCTTTCCTGCTTCAGTAGGAGGGCCAGCAACATTCTTCTGTTTTATTTTCTTGACAGGCACTGTCTCTGGTGTCTGCTCTGAAGATTTTATTTTTACTGGGTTCAAGATTCCCCCCTTTCAGATACCCCGAGTTCTGAACCATCTTTAGCAGCTTTATCTTTCTTCTCCTCTGATGGACTGCTGCTTTTTATCTTTCTTTTCCTTTGATGGACTGCTGCTTATTTTGAGGGTTTTGACCCCCCCCCCCCGAGTCTTTTGGTGACATGGAGGCCAACAGAGAAGCCATAAAATCTAATTTGTTAGCCCTTTTCTTTCGTGCTTTAGGGCAAACATTTTTACAGAGATCACAACTGGCAAAATCGTGGCCTGGACCCAGGCACTTCAAACACAGCTCATGGCAGTCTGCCTTAGCCAGGAGCTGAAAACAAACCACAGTTTTTAAAGTCTGTAGGACACGTCTTTTCTTTGGGACCATCAGTCATGACAAATACTGATGACCCCCGAGAAGATATTTCCAGTACCCAAAAATAATTGAAATGTACAATAAGCCCTAGCAATTTAGAAAGGGCTTAAAAGGTAAAATTGCGGTTTGATTCCTTGAAAATGTAAAATGCAATAATAAGTACCTCAAAAGAGGTTTCTAAATTTTAAATAACAGAAATTATCATCTTAGTTCCTAAAAATGAGGAATCTAAAATAATTTTAGTAAAACCGTAAAAAAGCAAACAAACAAACAAAAAAAAAAACCCACTTATTTTTATTTACTTCACAGAAGTTTCAACAGCGGTTCCGTTACAGTGCGAACCAAGCTGAGTGCGGCCTTCTCCAGTTCCTAGGAACCGGAGAAATGTTACCATCTTATGCAATTAAATACAAATAATACACTAAGTAATGCAGCATATTGAAACGTTAACCTATAATACTAAAACAGTGCCTTAGTTAGAAGAACCAGGGTCAAGATGGCGGCTACGCTGGGCTAGCCACGTCGAACTGCAGAACTGTTCTGCTCTGCTGTTTTGTTTGTTTATTGCCCTTTTATTTTATTTTATTTTATTTGCTGCTCTGTTAACCGTGTAGCGGCATATTTTACAACCATTTTTTTGGTTGTTTTTTCGGTTCGCCGACGATCCGTTTCCTCCGTTTTGGCTTGGCTCGTTTTTGCGGGTTGAGATTCTGTCCGTGGTCGGATTTTGGAGGTCGGGAACGAGCCGTTGTGATGGCAATTTCTGTTTAACTCGCGACCACCCAGTTAGGCACTGACCTGATTGCAGGCTTGCAGGGGTCGGCTCGGTTGTCCGGTGTTGGACCGGGGCTGAAGTCTTCAGACAGATTCCGACAACTCGAGGACTGTGGCTGGGATTGTGATTGGAAGCCTGGTGGTTGATGGAGGCTTCCTTTTTCCTGGATGTAGATGTCTGCAGGATTTGGAGTTGTGGAAGAGCATTAGCAGGATATTGGCGGGTAAGCTGTGGTTTCGGTCCAGGGACGGTTTCTTCTCGGACCAGGAGACGCTGTCAGATTGTATTGGCGTGGGGCTTTTTTGCCAAGGAAGTGGCCATTGGACGATTTGATAGAGGAATTTGGCGGTGGATAACTGGAAACTGTACCTCCACATAACCTGAGGTCTAGCTCCCTGGTCCAGACGGGGGGGCTGGTTTGTTCTGCCTCCGGAGGGTGGTGGGGCTTGCTTTGCTCCCTGGGTGGGGCAGGGGGGCCATCGGAGGGTGGTCCTGCCTTCCTCATGTCAGCGAGGGTCAGGGGGAGCTGGAGTGGTTAATATTTGTGGAGGTGAGGAGTCGTTTTTACAAATCTGTCACAAGCTGATTTGACCCCTCTACGTCCTCGGCTACCAGGAACTTGGAAATTGGGATTGAGTTTTGGGAAACACAGAGCAGAATTTGGTGAAGTATTTTCATTTATTTTGGTGAACTGTTGTGTTTGGTACTGGGAGACTGCAGAAGATGACTGTGAAGCCTAACTGTTCTGAGTATTATTTTGGGTACATCAGTCTCGTGAGAGGTGTCTGATGTACATTGAGGACATATGGTGTGGTGAGGCATTAAAGTGTGACTTCAAAATCAAAGGACTTTGAACATTGTTGGTTAATTTTCCGTCGTCAGTCTGCACTATTTCTGTACTAAATAAATGTATGGTTATAAAAATTTTAGAGATATAGGGTAATTTTTTAGTAGTTTTAGGTGGTGTGCTCCTCTCCCTGCAGTGGTGAGAGTACTGTGGGGTAGAATTAGAATTATAATAGATGTTGATAATTTTAACAGCACTAGAATTGCTAGATTTTGTGTTTTATTGTGATTATTGTTTTATTTTAGTGTAGTGTAAAAATGTGCTGGAGTAATTATAAGGCCGGGTATTATTCCCCCTCTATGCTTAGGGACCTCCGTCCTTTCTCCTGTCCCCCGTTGTCAGCTGAAGTTTACAGGAAGTGTAGGGCTTTGGGGATTGCGAGAAGGAGACGGAGGGCCCATGCTGGAGGGGGAATGGAAAGGAGTGGGCGGATTGGGATTGTAGGGTCAAGGAGCGCCTGGGCGGTAAATGGGCACGGAGAGAGGTTCTCCTGTCTTGTGCCCATACCAGGTCCTGGCTTGGACCAGCAGGTAGGCCGGTCATTATCGGAGGTTTGTCCTACTCGGCGGTGTTATGCAATGCCAGGTCTATTAAAACAAGACGGCTGTTATAGCTGATCTTGTTGAGTCATCTGACCTGGGCGTGCATCACAGGAGACCTGGCTGGATGAAAATGCTGGGCCTGTATTAGCGCAGAAATTCCGGCTGGGTACTCGGTGATACAGCACGAGACAGGATCGTGGGGCGGGGTGTTGCCATGTGTTATAAGTCAGAACTGGGTCTGGTGGAGGTGCCATGAGGTCACCAGATCCTTTGAGTACATTGTGGGCGAGGGTGTGGGGTGCAGGATACTTTAGTATACCGGCCCACCAGGTGACGAATGTTTTTCTGCAGGAAGTCGCAGACTTCATTGTCGACCTAACATTGGGGTCCCCAGATGGTTGGTTCTGGGGACTTCAATGCTTGGGTCGACGATGGATTCTCGGTTTGGTCAAGATTTCCTCCAGTTGATGATATCACTGGGCTTCACACAGGTGGTTCCTCCTCGACCCATGTGGGTGGACACTCATTAGATCTGGTGTTCCTTCTGGGGATGGGGATATCCGACTTGGTGGTGGAACCGGTTGGATGGTCAGACCATCACTCCATTAGGTTCAGTTTTGAGGCCACCCCTGTTAGGTCTGCCCCCACGGAGATGGTTCGATACTGCCCTTTGAGGGGTGTATCCCCAGAGGACCTGATGGCGGTGTTGGACCTATCAAGCCTACCGATAGATTGCATGGATCCAGGTGATCTGGTACATGCCTATAATGAGGCGGTAACAGGGGCCCTGGATTCTATTGCACCAGTTCGTGTTCGTCCTCTTACTCCTCGCCCCAGGTCTCCTTGGTTTGATGAGACCATGAGGGAATTGAGGAGAGTTGGGCGAAGGCTGGAGAGGCGTTGGCGAAAGTCCGGTTGTGATGATGACAAGCTTAGTTTGATGGACCATTATTTGGTCTATCAATCCGCAATCTCTCGTAAGAAGGCAGAATTCCTGTCCAGAGAGATAACGGCTGCACAGAATAGACCAGCTCAGCTCTTTCGGACTGTGGACAGACTGTGCAATCCAGTCTGTTTTCAGCCCAGAAGAGCCTTATCTCAAGAATGGTGTGAGGAGCTTTCTCTCTTCTTTGCGGATAAGGTTGCCAAAATCAGATCGGACATTCGCTCTTCCCCTCCTAATGGGAGCAGCGGTGGTCGTCAGGAGATGTCAAACACCCAGTTGGAATGGTCTGACTTCAGCCTTCCCATAATCGAGGATGTTGTGATGATCATTCGAGCACTGCGACCGACCTGCTGTGATTTGGACCCTGGTCCCACAGCTGCCTCTTAGTGGGTTGCGTGGATAAGATTGGCCTAGTCTAGCTTTGATCATATGGAAGTCTTTGGAGGAGGATTTTCCAGATCCTGAAAGAGGCTATAATTAAGCCTGTTTTAAAGAAACCCTCCTTAGACCCATACTGTCTAGCAAATTACAGGCAGTCTCTAACTTACCCTTTGTGGGTAAAGTTATTGAGAAAGTAGTCGCAGTGCAGTTGGAGGATCATTTGACCAACAACAATATCTACGATTCGTTCCAGTCTGGATTTAGGAAAAGGCATAGTACCGAGACAGCGCTCGTACGAGTACTAAATGACCTCCTAATGGCAAGAGATCGTAGGACCCGATCCATCTTGGTACTACTTGATCTCTCTGCAGCGTTTGACACCGTTGACCATGGTGTGCTGTTGGAGCGCCTGCAGTTAGTCTGTGGACTGTCTGGTATGGTCCTCAGATGGTTTCAATCTTACCTTGAGGGTAGGACTCAGAGAGTGGTGTCGGGAATTTTCTCCTCAGCATCATTCTCCCTGCCCTGTGGGTACATGAGGCTCCATTTACTACCCATGTTGTTTTCGGTGTATATGCTACCATTAGGGGCGATTATTAGACGGTACGGTTTGAGTTTTCACTGCTATGCAGATGATACCCAGCTGTATATGTCTTTTGTGCCCGGTCAGGACGCTGCCTTGTCGGTATTTAATAACTGCCTTGAAGAAATCCAAGAATGGATGAATGGGAGTTGGCTGAGGTTAAACCCGGAGAAAACTGAGGTGTTGGTTGTGGATATAGGTCGCTGTGAGGCGGGTCTGCCAGAGGGATCACCCTCAGGCCTATGGCTTGGAGGTGTCCAGCTGACGACCTCAGACCAGGTGCGAAATCTTGGCGTAGTAATTGATGACCATTTGACACTTAAATCCCAGGTGTCAGCGGTCACAAAGACTTCCTTTTTTCATCTGAGGAATATTGCCAGGGTGAAGCACTTGGTTCCTCCAGAGGACCTTCCAACATTGATCCACGCCTTTGTTACCTCCCGGCTTGACTATTGTAACTCCCTATACCTAGGGCTATCGGGGGTTGAACTTCGCCGTCTGCAGCTGGTGCAGAATGCAGCAGCCAGGCTGTTGACTGGAGTTTCTAGATCCAGTCACATAATGCCTGTGCTCCGCGGACTGCACTGGCTGCCAGTGTTTTGGCGAATTACCTTCAAGGTCGGTTTGCTGACCTATAAAGCCCTACATGATCTGGGACCTACTTACCTGAAAGAGCTCCTGTGCCCCTATAGTCCCTCTCGCCCCCTCCGATCCACTGACGAGGGATTGCTAGAGATTCCCAGGGTACGCTTGAAAACATCTGGTGCTAGATCGCTTAGTTTATGGCACTCTACCCTGTGGGGAATTTCTCTAATTTCGTCAGGTGCTAGATTGCTTCACCGTTCTTAGTTTTATGAGCAATTGAAAACCCACCTTTTTAATATAGCTTTTAAGGATTTTTATTAGTTTGATTTATTATATTTATTGTTATATGTATTTGTACAGGCGCTTTGATTTTAAGAAAAGCGCCTTTTAAAAATAAAGTTGAATTGAATTGAATTGAATTGAAAATATAAAATGATAAACTGTAATCCAGCCTTATGTGTAGAAAAGGCTTCAGGACAACTGTTTTCCTCAGGCAGAGAAATAAATCTGACATTGTGTCCACAATGCAGAGTTTGAATTTCATTCTAAATTCCATAATATGCATAAAATTCTAAAGCTCTGGGGCTGCTCATTCCAGGGGAATGATTGCAGTTTTTAAACATAAGTGAGGAATTCCTTGGGTCTGAGTTATGACTTTGACATGGGTTACTGAAACACCAGGGAATATCCTTAAATTGAGGGGTAGGATAAAGAGGAAAGTACAGTTACATAAGAACTTACCTTAACAGTAGATCTTCGAGAGAATCTCTTTTCATCAGGCCATACCTATGGAACTATAGCCGCCAAGTGCTAGAACCACACAGAAACTTTTTTGCTAGCAGTCTACTAGGGGCCGCCCGTGGCCCACGGCGATGGAAGATGTTGATGTCCTCCACTATATAAACATGGGTGGCCCCGCACCCTTCTCAGTTCTCCACCAGAGATAATACACAGATGACCTCCTCTTAGGGAACTGAGAGAGAGCTGAAGGTTTCCGCTACCAAGTGAGGTAGAACAGAAGGTAGACCATCCAGGAAAGAGAAATAGGGATGGAGAAGCTCTGAGTCCAAGGGGGATGGAGGGTGGGATGGCATGACCTGAAAAAAGGGATTATCTCAATGATCTACTGTTTTTACAAGTTCTTATGAAACTGTACTATCTTACTTCGAGGATATCTCTTTTATCAGGTCACACCTATAGAATGAGTCCCAAGCAGTACTGACAGAAAGACAGTCTGGGAGGCTGGAGGCTATAGGCCTAAGAAAGGAGGCCTTGAAGTACAGGCTGGCTGAAGCCTGCCCTTCTTCTAGAGGCAATGTCCAGACTGTAGTGTGTTAACAAAAGTGTGGATAGTACTCCACGTTGCAGCAGCGCAAATTTCTGCAGCCAACACATTCCTGAAACAGGCAACAGAGGTGGCCATGCCTCCTGTTGAATGGCCACACACAACCCCAGGAAATTCCTTACTGTACTTCCTATAACAAAAAGTAATACAGTTGGCCATTTGGAGAGGCACTGTTTAGAAACTGGTACCCCCTCTTTCCCAGGGGTGAAGGAAACAAAAAGCTGCGAGGACTTCCTGCAGTCCCTTGTACGGTGAACATAATGTCTGAGTAGTCTATGTACAGTGCCTTCAGAAAGTAGTCACCCCCCTTGGATTTTGTCACATTTTGTAATGTTGCAAACTCAAATTAAAATACATTTATATGGGATTTTTTTGTCACGTATCTACAGAAATTACTCTATAATGTCAAAGTGGAATGAAACTTCTGGAATGTTTTGTACACGTAATTTAAAATAAAAACCGGAAATGTCTTGATTTGATAAGTATTCACCTCCTTTGCTATGACACTCCAAATTGAGCTGAGGTGCATCCAATTTCCTTGTGAGATCACTCTAAAACTTGAATGGAGTCCACCTGTGGTCAGTTCAAATGGTTGACATGATTTCAGAGGAAATACACCTGTCTATATAAGGTCCCACTGTTGACAGTGCATGTCGGAGCAGAAACTCTACCATGAAGACCAAGGAGCTGTCCGTAGAACTCCGTGATAGAATTGTGAGGAGGCACAGATCTGGGGAGGGGTATAAAAACATTTCTAGGGTGTTGAAAGTTCCCAGGAGCACAGTCAAGTCCATCATTAGGAAATGGAAAGATTATGGAACCACCCAGACTCTTCCTAGAGCAGGCCGCCCTCCCAAACTGAGCAACAGGCAAGAAGGACCTTGGTCAGGAAGTGACCAAGAACCCAATGACCACCCTGACAGAACTACAGAGTTCCATGGCTGAGATAGGAGAACCTGTCCAGAGGACAACAATCTCTGCAGCACTTCACAGATGTAGCCTCTATGGGAGAGTGGCTAGACGGAAGCCACTCCTGAGAAAAGGCCACATAATAGCATGCCTGCAGTTTGCAAGAAGGCACGTGGCAGACTCTGAGACCATGTGGCAAAAGATTCTCTGGTCTGATGAAACAAAAATTGAACTCTTGGCCTGAATGCAAAGCACTATGCCTGGCGCAAACCGAACACAGCTCATCATCTCCGTAACACCATCCTTACCGTGAAGCATGGTGGTGGCAGCATCATGTTATGGGGATGCTTCCAGCGCAGGGACTGGGGCACTTGTCAGGATAAAGGAACAATGAATGGAGCCAAATACAGGCACATCCTTGAGGAGAACCTGCATCAGTCTGCAATAGACCTTGGACTGGGGTGATTTACGTTCCAACAGGACAACGACCCCAAGCATACAGCCAAAGCAACACTGGAGTGGCTTCAGAACAAGAAGGTGAATGTCCTTGAGTGGCCCAGCCAAAGCCCAGACTTCAATCCCATTGAGAATCTGTGGAAAGACTTAAACATTGCGGTTCACAGACACTCCCCATCCAACTTGACAGAGCTTGAGCAAATCTGCAAGGAAGAATGGGTGAAAATCCCCAAATCCAGATGTGCAAAGCTGATACAGACATACCCAAGAAGACTCAAAGCTGTAATTGTTGCCAAAGGCGCTTCTACAAAGTATTGACTCAGGGGGGTGAATACTTAAGTAAACAAGATATTTCAGTTTTTAATGTTTCATAAATTTTTGTTACACAATAAAAATATTTTTGGCCCTTTAAATTGTTGAGTATGCTGTGTAAATCAAGGGGGAAAAAAATGATTTCAATGCATTAAAAATTCTGGTAGTAACACAACAAAATGTGACAAAATCCAAGGAGGGTGAATACTTTCTGAAGGCACTGTACATCTAAAGTATGGAGCAATTCTTCCCCTAGACAGACTGGCATCCTCTAGAAAATAAACAGGCAGGTGGATGGTTTGATTCGGGGTAAACTCAAGACACCACCTTTGGCTAAAATGTAGGGTTGGTACAGAAAGATACCTTATCTGCGTGGGCAAAAAAAAGAGGCTCATGCCGTCCCGGTGGCGCCGAGGACTGAGGCATGGCATCTTACCTCATACTATGCCGGTGAACTGTGTTCGGGAATGAGCATGGGCTGCTGGGGGTTGGCAGAGATGAAGACGGATCGAGCGTCTGATAGACTGCTTTCCATTTTCGGGGGGGGGGGGAGAGAGTTCAGCAGCCAGTGCAAGCCTGACTCCTGGCGGAGGTTGGGGCTCGGAGCCGCTACAGCGTGGGTGCGGTGCGTGGCAGACGCCTGACATGGCTGTGCATGGCAGTGTGCGCGACCCTGTCGCAGGCATCACTGCATGCTGCGCGGCCATGGGGCACATTGGAAAAAACTCTCAGCGGATGACGAGGGAGCTTGCAGGCCCCACACCTGGTTAGCCATGGCGCAAAACACTTGATCCGATCTCGGTGGGGGAGGGCCCTCTCTGCTGACCCCACCAGGGGGGGTAAGCCCTGAAGCACTAGCACCAGGTGGTAGATGCCAGGGTGATGGGGCTGGGGCTCCCCCGGAGTTAGAGGACCATTAGTGCAGGATGAGCATAAATAATCTCAAAAAAAGAGGAGGCTCACAAGTAAGAGCCTGAAGCTCAGAGATCCTTCGAGCAGAAGTAATAGCAACTAAAAATAATGCTTTCCATGACAGAAAGCGTGACTCACAAGTTGCAGCTGGCTCAAAAGTCGGGACTGGATTGCAGATGGGAGGCTTCAAGTGAAGAATGCCTCTCAAGAACATATGGGACACCTCCAGTTGAGCCACCATACAGCCCTCAATAGGCACATGGAAAGCTGAAATGGCAGTCAGGTGCTCCTTAATGGAAAAGTGCTACAGCCCTGCGTCTGAAAGGGACAGCAAGTCCTCCAGAATCTGATTCACTGGACTAGTGAAGAGATCCAAGTGGTGGGAAGCATCTCACAGAGCAAAGTGCTTCCACTTCATCGAATATGTGGCCCTGGTGGAGGGTTTCCTCACAGCCACCAGGAGATCAGCCACCTTTTGGGATACCCCAAATCTTTCCACGGCTATGTCCTCAGGAGCCAGGCATGAAGATGGAGGGACTTGAGGTCTGGATGGACCAAGGTCCCCTGCTCCTGTGAGAGCAAGCCTTTGCACAGAGGTAAAGGCACTGGAGGTTCCACCAAGGCCAGAAAGGAGCAATGAGTGCCAGTCACTCCTTCCATTTGAAACTTGATCAGCACCCTCTGAATTAAGCGTGAAGGGAAGAGAGACATAGAGGAACCTCCCCTTCCAGGACAGGGACAACACATCTCGCCTGAAAACACCAGGCCCTGGAGCAAGCAAGCAGAAAAGCAGCAGTTTTATGTTGAGTGGGGATGTAAAAAGGTCCACCTCTGGACATCCCCACCTGTCAAAGAGGCATCCCACTACTGAGGTCAGCATCTCCCACTTGTGCATTTTGGACTGCGACCTGCTTAACTGGTCTTCCAGGACATTCTGGATGCCTGCAACATGGATTACCAACAGTTCTAGACTATGTTCTAGAGACCAGTACCAAACCCTCATCACTTCTCTGCACAGGGGTTATGAATGAGTCCCTCCTTTGCTTGTTTATGTAGTGTACTGCACTGTTTTCCGTCTGCACCAGCATAGGCCCCAGGGACAGGTGATTTTGGAAGGCTCAGAGGCCATACAGAATGGCCTTCATCACTAGGATGTTTATGTGGAGTGAACTCTCCACCACGGTCTAGGAACCTTGACCTTTGTCTGGTGAGGCCCCAGATGTGCCCTCTCCCCAGCTTATCCCTGAAGTATCTGTTGTGAGGATCTGATGAGGGGAAGGGATCAGAATAGAAACCCCTGAGCCAGCCCGTTGACATAGTGGTAGCCCTACCGCTCGTGACACTGGTGACCCGGGTTTGGATGTAGACTCGGGTCGTCAGGGGCCGGTCGGGGGGAGGAGGTCAGAGTATCCCACAGACTGCTCTCCTCCGCCGGGGAGGGAGGGCAGTCATCCCTGCTGCAATACTGCCACCTGGGTGACCACATGTGGAGGTGCAGCTCAGGGATGTCATGGGAGGGGAGGATGTCGGTGAGCACCAGGACTGCTGTCACCAAGTGATGCACCTATATCCCTTGGAGCTCCCAGTATGCAGACACCCTCGGGGATGGGAGAAAACAAGGAAAGACCACGTGGCCTAACCTGGAGATGGCTTCCTGCATGTAGCCCCACTATGATCCCCGGGGCACCTAACAAAGACATAAAGCAGGTGGTGGGGGGCAGTAAGGGGAGACTGCACCTCCCTTCCCACCAGGGGTCAAACCTAGCCAGTATGGAGGTGGCCCGGAAGGAAGAGGCTGGAGTGCAGCCAGCACGATGCCTTGGAGGACCTGAGGGAAAGTAAGGCCGTGGGGAAGGAGGGGGCATAAACAGCAAAATATTAAAAAAAAAAAAAAAAAAAGAACCCCTATGAGCAAGTTGCTGGGTTGCATCCACCACTGGAGCACCTTCCTCACTGGCGCGGTTACTAGATCTGTCTGTTCTAGATCATCGGTGCAATGGTCCCATTGTACTCTTAATGTCCACTGGGGAATCCGCATGTGCAGCCTTGCCAGGGGAACTGTGACAATGGCTGCTGCCATCAGGCCCAGCAGTCTCAACAATGTCCTGACTGTGACATACTTTGTTGTAAAGCTCCTAGGCCTGTGCTGTCAGGCACTCTGCCCTGTCCTGGGGCAGGAAGGCTGACCCTTGAGCAGTGTCCAGTACAGCCCCAATGTACTGGAGACTGACAAGGAGTCAAGACTGACTCAGGCAGATTGATCATGATCCCTAGTGCACTGAACAGCTGTCTTACATGTGCCAGGATATCAGACAGTTACTCCCTGGTCTGAGCTTTGAGCAACTAGTTGTCCAGGTAGGGGAAGACATATAGTCAGTCCCTCCCTCCCATGGGCTGCTGCCACTACCGTTAAGCATTTGGTAAAGACCCATGACGCAGAAGACAAGTCAAAGAGCAATACCCTGAACTGGTAGTGCTCCCCCTGAAACACGAACCTGAGGTACTTCCTGTGGGCAAGGCAAACCTTGATGTGCAGGTAAGCATCCTGCATGTCTAGGGAGCATATCCAATCCCCCTTTTGTAGTAGGGGCAGCAGGCCTTGCAGAGTTACCATCCTTTTTTTATCATGGCTTTCTTTTACCGCCTTGCTGCAGTGATTACCAGCGGGGGCATCCAGCCGCGTGGGCATCCAGCCGCTGGCCCTGCCCGCCAGGAGAGCACCAGGCTCACTCACATGATGTGGGATCCGGTACGGCCATTGCCAGTCCACTGGAGGGCCTCCCCATACCCTGCCCAGCCGGCTTGGCCCTGGACCACCCCCCCAGTGTGATTCCATGAGTCCTCCCAGTGAGGCAGGGCATGGCCATCAAGCTGCATGGTCACGCCCAGCCATTTTCCACCTGGTTGTGCCCACTGGAGCATGGATGTGCAATGATGTCCAGGCACAGCGTGCCGACGTCTACTGTGCTCCTCCCCAGCTGCACCGGCATGTAGTGCCCTCGGGCATCCCCAGGGGCCACTACAGCAAGGTGGCTTTCCCTAACCCTCCCCCAGGATCAGGACAGCAGTCTACGAATGCTCGATCCTGATCCTCCCCTGCCGACCCACTGATGACCCGAATCCGTTCCTGAACCCAGGTTGCCGGCGTAGCACAATGTGTGGCATCCAGCTCAACCCTCAGCGCCACTAGGCCAGCTGCAGAGTTACCATCCTGAACTTCTTGTACTGAACATAAAAGTTCAGATCTCTCAAATCCAGGATGGGCCTTAAGACCCCTGTGGATCTGGGAATGAGGAAGAAGCGAAAATAGAACCCCTGTTCCTCTGTTCGCCAGGAACAGGTTCTATAGCCCTCTTCCTCAGCAATGTGTTTACTTCCCAGTAGCACTGGTATGTGGTCTGGAGGGTAGTTTGAGTGATTTGGAGGGAGGTCTGGAGGCAGCACCACAAATTCTAGAGCATGACGTTGCTCTGAGCTACAGGACCCATGCATCTGTTGTAATCTCTCTCTCCACCTGTCCAGGTGAAGGGAGGATCGACCCCCTACCACCAGCTCCCGGAGTACTGAAAGGTGGGGTCTAGTAAGGAGTCATGCTGAAGCGGAATCTGCAGCTGGGTCTGCACCTCAACCTCTGGGGGATTTTCCCAAGGTGGGGATAGGGGCAGGCGAAGTTGCTGCTGCTCTGCGCTTACCCTGCTGCCTGATTCCTGGCTTTGGTCTGTGAGTGGCTCGACAAAAAGGGCACCCACTGTCCACTTCTTGGTTGGGTGTGGTAAAGGGGAGTGGACTGACCATAGAGTCCGCCCTGAGGAGGCCAGAAAGGATATCCTGCACATCTGCCCCAAATAGCTTGTAACGTCTGAAAGGGGCATTCCTGCTGCTCTGGATGAAGCATCTGAAATATAATAATAAGACCTCAAAAGGTGCTTATCTACATCAGCTTCAGTCTGGAGGACCTTTAGCATCTCCTGTTTATGAGGACCCTCTGGAACAGCCTGGGCTAAATCTTTAGCCTTTTTCCAGAGGGTGTTCTGAAATTTGATCATATGGGTCTGATAGCTATTCTGAGGCCCAGTGTGGCACAGCCAAGGTTTTCTTTCCTGTGATGTCCAGCTTTTTTGACTCTTTATCTGGTGGGAGAAAACAGGTGTTAAGGCACCTTGGACCTATCATGGGCTGCCTTAATTAAATACGAATCTACCTCAGGTTGCACTGTGAAAAAAGGCTTCCCTGATAGGGCCTGGTACAGCTAACTTGTTTGCCTTTCTGGGCATGGCAGGGATCAAGCTTGGCCTGTACTAGGCAGCCGGGGTGGCATCCTCTAGTGCACCAGCAGAGTAGGAATGACCAGAGCCAGAGAATAGAAGAGTTACCTAAGAACTTACTGTAACAGTTGATCTTTGAGGGGATCTCAGTCATCAGGTACCACCATAGGAACTTCACCGTCGGTGAATGAGAATCAACACAGAAGATTTTCAGCAGTACAACTGGGGCCGTCAACATGGCATTGATGCGTCACCAACCCTATATAGGCATAGGCATCCCCACTCTCCCCTCAGTTCTCTCCCCCCCCCCCACAGAGCGGAAGGGTGCAAGGCTCAAGCCCTGGGGAACTGAGGAGAGACAGAAGGACCCAGCTCTAAATCAAAGTATGAAACAGATAGCCAGATCCTGAATAGGAGCCCCAAGAAGGGGGACAGTGGGAGGGAAAGCATACCTCGAAGGTCTACTGTTACGGTTAAGTTCTTACATAACTGTTGTATCTTCTGCGGGGTTATCTCAGTCATCAGGTACCACCGTAGGAACGAGTACTAAGCAGTGACAGGTAGGATCAGGCAGTCTGGGAGGTTGGAACTCCTTAAACTTAAGACAGGAGTTGAAACAACTCACCCAGCCAAGGAACTTCTTAAACTTTAGATGGAAGACCTTGGGGACTGAATCTGAAAAGGGACTCTATAAGCTTAAGACAAAGAGCCCTTGCAGCATAGCATTGCCGAAACCAGCACAGGCTCTAGAGGCAATGTCCAGACTGTAATGCTTGGTGAATGTATGGACTGTACTCCAGGTGGCAGCCACACAGATATCCACTGCTGGGACCCCTTTGAAACAAGCCACTGAGGTAGCCATGCCTCTGGTGGAATGAGCTTTGATAGCACCAGGCAGTTCTTTGCCGTACTTGTAGCAGAACACAGTGCAATTTGCCAACCATTTGGAAACACATTGCTTAGTAACTGAAAAGTCCTCTCTACCTGGGGCAAAAGAAACAAACAACTGCTTTGACTTTCAGGACTCCTTAGTTCTGAGCAGATAATGTTTCACAGTTCTGTGCACATCTAACGTATGGAGCAGTGCTTCCCTTAGATTGGCATGCTCGGGGAAAATAAAAAGGAAGGTGGATAAATAAGTGTAAACTCTGAAACCACCTTTGGTAAGAACTTAGGATTTGTAAGCAAAGACACTGTCTTTGTACAAAATCAAATAAGGCTTCTTGCACTCGAGTAGAAGTAATAGCAACTAAACACAGTGCCTTCTGAGAGAGAGAGAGAGGATAAATAACAAGTGGTGACTGGTTCAAAAGGAGAGAGGATCAGTTTTTCCAAAATAAAATTTAAGGAGCTAGCCCGGTGGTGCTGGAGATTGAGGCACTGGATACCACACCTTGTGCCACACCGGTGACCTGGATTCGGGAAAGAGCCCGGACCTCCGGGGGTCGGCAGGGGTGAGAGATTATTAAGCATCCGGAGGACTGCTTTTCTCTCTCGGGGAGGGAGGGATTGTCATCCCGCCCTCTTGTGGAGGCTGAAGGTAGATATGAACCGGCAGGCATGGAGCCAGTGGGTGTGATATGCTGGTGCCCCTACATGCGTGCGCTCGCGCCAGACGCTGGAGGGGAGGGGGAGTTGGGAGAAAAAAAAAAAAACCAAAATGGAGCTGACAGATTCAATGACGGCCCGACAAGTGCCCGCACCACCCCCACGGTGTCTGGATGTTGGTCTCCAGGAGGAGGGAAGTCGACGTCCCTTCATCTCGGACCTGTCACGGGGGGGGGGGTAACCCGTTGGGAACTTTCCGGGAGAGTCAAGCGCAGGAAGGTCCAGAGCCACCTGCTGGCCCCACCACAGATAAAAATCTCAATAAAAAATAAATAAATAAAATTTAAGTCCCAAGCCGGGACAGGAGAACGGATTGTGGGTTTCAGATGCAGTATGCCCCTCAAGAAAGTACAGGAAACATCCAGCTGAGCTATCGTGTGGTCATCCACGGGCTCATGAAAAGCAGAAATAGCCAAAAGGTGGACCTTGAGGGAGGAATACTGCAGATCCGGAGTCAGACAAAGAAATCAGGTAATCCAGGACATGCTTCACAGGACATGTGAAAGGGTCTATGGACTGCTTTGCAGCCAAGATGGCAAACCGCTTCCACTTCATGGTACAAGTGGCACGGGTGGAAGGCTTGCAGGCAGCCACCAGGTTGTCCGCTACCCTGCTAGAGACCCCAAACCTGGCAATGGCTATGTCCTCAGGAGCTATGCATGCAGATGAAGGGACCTGAGGTTGGGATGGACCAGGGTCCCCCAATCCTGGGTCAGCAGATTCCTGCAAAGGGACAGAGGAACCGGAGGCTCCTCTGCCAACTGCTGCAGCAGATGGAACCTGACCTGGCGAGGCCAGAATGGGGCTACCAGGATCATGCTGGCCCCTTTCATTTGCAGCTTGAACAGCACCCTCTGTATTAGTGGAAACAGAGGGCATGCATACCGAAATCTCCCTCTCCAGGAGAGGGACAACGCATCTCACCCAAAAACTCCAGGCCCTGGATCTAGCGAGCTGAAATTGGGCAGTTTTGCACTGAGTGGGGACGCAAATAGGTAAAACTCTGGATGACCCCATCTGTCGAACAGATCTGCTACGAATGAAAGAAGCTCCTATTCGTGCATGCTGGACTGAATCCTGTGGAGACTGTCTGACAGGGTGTTTAACATGCCTGGCATGTGGACCGCTGAGATTGTTAGGCTGTGTTCCAGAGCCCAGTATCACACTTGCATGGACTCCCTGCAAAGGGGATATGAATAAGTCCAGCCCCATTTGCTGATGTAGTAGACTACACTCAGATTGTTTGACTGTACCAACTGACCTGGAGCAAGATGTTCCTGGAATGCCTGCATGGCATAGAGCACCGCTCTCATCTCCAGGACACTGATATACAGGGCAGTTTCCCACTGGGACCAGGAACCCAGAGTCTGAAATGGGCCCAGATGCGCCTCCCAGCTTAGCTCTGAAGCATCCGTGGTGAGGATCTGATGCAGGGAAGTGATCTTGAAGGGAACCCCCTGAAGGAGATGAGGGGTCCATCCACCATTGAAGCACCTTGCGGACTGGGGAACAGACCAATATCTGCTGGCCCCACTCGTCCAATCGCTTGTCCCAATGCACCCTGAGGGTCCACTGAAGGGTGTGCATGTGGAGCTTGGCCAGTGGAACGGTGGGAATGGCTGCTGCCATTAGACCCAGGAGTCTCGGGTATAGCCTGGCAGGAATGTAGCCACTCTGAGCTACTTTCTGAGCCTGAGCTATAAGGCATTCTGCCCTGTCTTGGGTTAAGAAGACCCTTCCCTGCTTGGAATCCAGAACTGCCCGTCTTGGGGTAAGAAGACCCTTCCCTGCTTGGAATCCAGAACCGCCCCAATGTATTATAATCTTTGTGATAGTACAAGAACAGAGTTTGGCAGGTTGACATAGTTGGTTAAATAGGATCTGCGGCCTATCCTGTAGGTAGGGAAATGGGCAGACTAGATGGGCCTAGCGGTCCTTATCTGCCGTCAAAGTCTATGTCTCTATGACAGTTATGCCCAGGGACTGGAAAAGCTGTAGAGTCCGCCACAGGTTCAATAACAGCTGTACTCTGGACAGGGCCCTGAGAAGCCAATCGTCCAGGTAAGGGAAGATGTACTGTCCCTCCCTTCTGAAGGCTGCTGCGACCGCTGCTAAGTGCTTGGCACAGACACGCGGCGCAGAAGATAATCCAAAGGGTAATAACTTGAACTGGTAATGTTCCCCTGAAAGGCGAAGTGGAGGAACCTCCTGTGAGGGGGGGAAAGACCGTTATGTGCAGGTAAGTGTCCTGCATATCCAGTGAGCATAGCCAATCCCCTGGCATGGGGGCAAGAGGCCTGGTAAAGTTACCATCTGGAACTTTTTGTACTGGACACAGAGATTGAGGTCTTTCAAATCGAGAATGGGCCTCAGATCTCTGGTCTTTTTAAGGACCAGGAAAAACCTGGAATAGAATCCCTGGTTCTCCACTGTTCTACGTGGAGGGAGAACAGACCTCTGACCACCACCTCCTGGGTTTGCACCTGAGGAAGACGGTCCGGCATGGAGTCAAGCTGAGGTGGGGCCAGCTGAGAAAACTGGTCCCTCAGTTCTAGGATGCTTGGCTGCCGTCCCTGAATGGAAGGGGGCAGGCAAGGAAGACTGGGTTCTGCATTCACCCTGGGTATGGGGGCCTGAGCCCGGTCTATTGGGCTGTCTACGAAAAATAGAGCGTCCCCTACCAAGCTGCTGGGTCTGGTAGAGGGAGTGGACAGATTTAATGGCCGTGCCTGAAGCCTGCAGATCATTAATGATGTCCTGGGCATCCGGACTGAAAAAACAGGTTACTCACCTGTAACAGTAGTTCTAGGAGTGGTGTATGTTGTTCATCCACACTCTTTGGCATGTCTCTTTCCCCTTTAAATCTTGCCGGAAGTCTTCAAGCTGGCTCCGCCCACCCGGGTGGTAAATACCTCAGCTCTGCCCCATGACGCCAGATCTTAGCCCACTGGAAGCAAGGTGGTGCGCCTAAAGCCGGGGAGGTCGGGTGGGTGCGTGCGGATGAACAACATATACCACTCCTAGAACTACTGTTACAGGTGAGTAACCTGTTTTTCTAGGAGCGTGGATATGTTGTTCATCCACACTCTTTGGCAGACTCCTAGCAGTTCTCCGGGAGGAGGGAGGCAAGGCGCACACCCCCTACTTAGGAAACAGATTGGAGGACCGAGGCCCCAAAACCAGCATCCCGATGTGACTCAAGGTCGATGTGGTAATGGGTAATGAAGGTGTTCGCTGACTTCCAGGTAGCAGCCCAACAGATGTCCTGGATAGGGCTGTCCCTGGAAGCAGCCACCGATGCAACAGTATGGCAAGTAGAATGAGCTCTTATCCCTCTGGGAGGCTCCTTGCCCGCCAACTCGTAGCACAGACCTAAGCATGATGTAATCCATCTTGCAACAGTCTGTTTGGCTGCAGGTCTGCCAGAAGCAGCTTCAGCATAGGTGACAAACAGCTGGTGAAACTCTCCCCGAATTTCCACTGTCCTCTCCTTGTAGTAGAAGAGAGCACATCTAAGGTCCAGGATATGGAGCCTGTACTCAGTGTCCAGGGTGTAGTTAGGGTAATATACCAGCAGAGTCAACACCTGGTTAAGGTGAAACTCTGACACCACCTTCGGAAGGAATTTTGGGACTGTGAAAGACCAAATAAGGGGAGTCCACCGAAAGCACCTGGAGCTCCCCTGTCCTTCTGGCTGACATGATAGCCACCAGGAAGGCAGTCTTCCACAAGTGTGAGAGTTCACACTTGTGCATGGGATTGAATGGCTTGCCCATGAGCTTTGCCAAAACCAGCAAAAGATCCCACCGAGGTGGAGGTTCACGCACCGGAGGGGATATGTGATCCAGGCCTTTGAGAAAGCGCCCGACCACTGTCTCCTGTGCCAATGTCGACTGACCGGCCCGCGCCCAGTAAGCAGAGATGGCTGCCAGGTGCACCCTAAGGGTCGATGACCGAAGACCCCTTTGAGAGAAACCAAAGGTAGTCTAAAATGTTAGCCACAGAGCAGGACAAGGGGTCCAGACTCTTACTCTGACACCAAATGGAAAACCTTTTCCATTTGAAGGCATAACATTTCCTGGTCGATTCCTTCCGAGATGCCTCCACCATGGTGTAGACATCCTCAGAAAGACCCAGAGCCTGGAACTCTAGCCGCTCAGGTACCAGGCTGTGAGGTGCAGGCATTGAAGGTCCGGGTGGAATACCTTCCCCTGGTTCAATGATATCAGGTCCGGGCTTGTACAAAGCCGCTCCGGGGCCCTGCAGCTGAAGCGATCTGGATACCAGAACTGGTGGGACCAATCTGGGGCTACCAGGATCACCTTTGCCTTGTCCTTGCTCACCTTGAGTAACACTTTGTGGATCAAGGGAAATGGAGGGAAGGTGTAGAGGAGGCCTGGGGTCCATGGCCTCGAAAAGGCATCCCCCTGCAGCAAACCCTGCTGAGGGGGGCCGGCATGGTACAGCCTCAGCTTGGTGTTCTCCCTGGAGGCAAACAGGTCCACCATCGGTTTGCCCCAACAGGAGAACAGATTGTAAGCTACCTCTGGATGGAGAGACCACTCGTGGGATGTCTGGCCTATGCCGCTGAGAGCATCCGCCAGTTGGTTCGAGACTCCTGCCACATGGATGGCAAGGAGATCCGCCTCAACTGGCTGGACAAGGTCCAGATCCGAGCGCCCTTGCATAGCAGACGTGAGTGCATGCTGCCTTGTTTGTTGAGGTAGTACATGGTCGTGGTATTGTCCGTCTGGGCTTGAACCACTTGACCCCGGAGCTGAGGAGCGAAAGCTGACAGTGCCAATCTGACTGCTCTGAGCTCTAGCAGGTTGATGTAGCAATGGGACACCTTGGGGGGTCCAGAACTCGTGGGCTCTGTGGTCCCCCATGTGGGCTCTCCAGCCCACGAGAGAGGCATCG
Source organism: Neoceratodus forsteri (assembly GCA_016271365.2). Taxonomy (NCBI): domain Eukaryota; kingdom Metazoa; phylum Chordata; order Ceratodontiformes; family Ceratodontidae; genus Neoceratodus; species Neoceratodus forsteri. The sequence continues at coordinate 872,409,320 of CM028130.1, forward strand.
GTCATGAGGATGACCGTTGGCTCGGAGCGGACAAATGGGATCCCTTCCTCCAGACGACCTGGGATGGTTCACCATTGGAGAGCGTCCCACATCTGGGTGACAGTGACCAGCTGGTCGAAATGACCCTGACTCTGAGTCCACTGAGCGGCCAGCTCCCACTGGAGGGGGTGCATGTGCAATCTGGCCCAATGGACCACTGACGTGCATGCCGCCATGTAACCCAGAAGGCACAGGAAGTCCCGGGCAGGGCGCAAGTGCCAACCAGAAATGATTGGGCAAAGGAGGAAAGAACCTCCGCCCTGTCCACTGGAGGCTGAGCTTTGGCTTGATGAGAGTTGAACTCTGCCCCGATAAAGCCCATCATCTGAGAGGGCACGAGTTCCGACTTGGCCTCGTTGATCTGGAGGCCTAATTGGGAACAAGATCGGAGGGCCAGGTCCCTGGACCTCTCCACCTCCTGCAGGGAGGAACCCGCTAGGAGCCAACTGTCGAGGTAGGGGTATATCCGAACCCCTTTGATGCCGTAAATGGGCCGCCACCACTGCGATGCACTTGGTGAAGACCCAAGGGGCCGATGACAGACCGAACGGCATGGCTTGGAACTCGTACAGGGTCCCTTCCACCCTGAAGTGGAGGAACCGCTGGTGGGACTGATGGATTGGGACATGGAAAAACGCGTCCAGTAGATCCAGTGAACAGAACCACATGTTTCGCTCCAGAGATGGTATGATCTGGTTCAGAGTTACCATCCAAAAGGTGTGAGACCTGAGATATTGATTCTGGTCGTGGAGATCTAGGATGGGGCGCCAACCCCCCATCCGCTTGGGCACTAGGAAGTACCTGGACACAAAGCCTAGTACCTGGACACAAAGCCTGGGTCTGTAGGAGGATCTGGCACTAGAGCTACCGCCTCCTTTCCTCCTGTGGGGCACGGGCTCGGCAGGGAGGGCACTGCTCGAACTCTAGAGGCAGTCCCCGACCGACCACTTCCCAGGACCCACCTGTCCGAAGTGATACCGGACCAGGCTGAAAGAAAGTGGCGGAGCCGGCCCCCCATGAGAGGACCCAGAACTGGTGTGATGGGTGTAGGGGTGGCCACCCCCGACCCATCACTGCGCAGACTTAGATGAGGAGGAGGCTCCTGGACAGGCACCTCGGCTTCCTTTGCAGAGCTGTTGGGGACCCTGCTTGGGCCTAGAGCGCCAAGCTTGAGCCTGCTGTTGCTGCTGACCTCCCTAGAAGGGGGACTGTCTAACCACAGGAGAAGAGTGCCAAAAAAGGCTTCTTCTTGCGCTTCTGCTGGTTCTTGCCCGAAGAACCTTTTGCAGAAGTGGCATCCAAGGTGGCATTGGACTGCTCTATGCACTGGAAGTGACCTGCCACTCCCGGACCAAAGAGATCGGTGCCAAGGAAGGGCATGTCAGCTAACTTGTGCTGAGTATCCACCAGAAAAGAGGATAATCTCAGCCAGGTCCTGCGGCGAGTGGCCACTGCAGCTGCTAGTGAACGGGCACAGGAATCTCCAATGTCCAAGGCCATCTGGAGCTGCTGTTTTGCAACAGCATGGCCCTGGTCACGGACTTGCTTAACCGTGGTCTGCATGTCCGCTGGGAGATGAGGGAGGACTTCATCTAGCGACCCCAAGAGGGCATGAGAGAAGTGTGCCATGATCACTGCCGAGCTGGCCTACGAAGGCCCAAGGATGAGGCCGCATATACCTTCCGGGCAGAATAGTCCATATTTTTGGATTCCTTGTCCAGATGGCAGTCAGTATCTGCTGAGCTACCCATGCGTCTAAACACTGAGACAGTCACAAGGCTCTCATCCCAGGGATGCTCTGTGAAGCCCACCAAGGACCCCATGGGTACAGTGTACTTGTGAGCCATGCGGGCAGACGGAGCCGGGCAAGAGGCAGGGTGCTGCCATACCTCAAGGGCCAGGCCAACAATGGCTTCGGCCACTGGGAAGGCCACCGTCGGGGTATCCCCCCATTAAGGATATCCGTGAGCGGATATTCTGCCTTCTTTTGGATAGGCTCCAAGGGCATACCCGGTGGACTCTGACATAAGTCGGAGGATGCCCTGGAAAGAGGAAGGGCCTTCCTCCAGGCCTGTCACTGACAACTCATCCGGGTGTGAGTGAAGACCAGTGGTATCCGAGTCCGAGGAGTCAGGATACAGGGGTCTCCCGACTATGTCCCCCTCAATACGCCGAGGGCGATCGGGAACAACAGTGATGGACAGATGATGGGGCAGGCCCATATCTGCCTGATCCTCTTTCGATGGAGCCCCCACCCCGAGGCTGCTTAGGTGGTGGCTCCACCAAAATTGGTGGGGAGACCGGAACAGGCCCAACAGGAATGCGTGCCAGTCCTACCAGAGGGAGAACCGCAGTCTTCGGCTCCGGAGGAGTCGGCGTCGGCCTAAGAGGCAGGGGTCAAGTAATGGCCGGTGTAGCTGGCGGAGCCGGCTTTTGACCGGTCAGAATTGACTGTTGCCACATGAGGTCCTCATAACGCCGACGGAGCTTCCGAAGTCTCTCCTCGTCCGAGGAGGATGAGGATCGGTGGTGGCGCCTTTTCCGGGAGTGTTTGTGACCCTTTTTCAGTTTTTCGACTGACGGGGTCCTAGTCCTCAATCGAGACTGACGGTGTTGGCTCTGTCAATCGGGAGAGGCCACATTCAGAGAAAACCGAGGTTCTGGCTCCTGTCCCTCAATCAGGATACCCGAGGGACGAGTCTCCTCGTCGGGAAAGGATGGGTGTCCTCTCCAAGGAGTCGTCGACCGGGGTTGGCAACAACGGTTCGATTGGGTCGAGAGAAATCTCTGCCGGTTCGGCCGGATCCTCGGCCTCGGTGCCTTGGCCTGACGGAAGGTCCAAGAAGCCAGCAGCTGAGGAAGCGATCTCGACCAAGTTCGAGACCACAAGATCCTGAGAATCAGACTGCTCTCAGTCCCAGGAACGTCTTCTTCAGACAGCAGAAGATGATTTAGGGTCCTTGTCCCTTTTTTTAGGGCGGGAGGAGTGCGAGCCCGAGGACGCCTCACCCTTAGTAAGGAAAGATTAGCACAGCTCCCGAAAGGACCCAGTGAAAGTGGAGCCCAGGTTAAGCGGCATGAAAAAACTTTGGCTGGCCGAAGCTTGAGCAGCTTTCTTTTCAAAAGCTGCCATCTGTTCGAGCTGATCGGCAGATCAAGCAGCTGCGGAAACCGCCCACCTGGCCTCCTTCGATTTCACCGGTGGGTTGCCAAGCTCTGGTCTCCCTAGCTTTAGGCGTGCCTTGCACTCGTCCAGGACGTTGGGATGGAAGGCCAGACAAATGGTGCAAGAGGTGGTGTCATGCACGACACCCAAGCAATAGACGCACGAGAGGTGGGGATCAGTGTGCAACATTTTCTGTCCGCAAGGACACTGGCGAAACCCGGGGGACGACTTGTCCTCCATGTTCGATGCGCTCGGATCGGAATCATAAACTCGTACTAGTTTCAAAGAAAGCAAATGCGGCAAAAACCATCGATTAGAATCCAGAACCTATGGTACTGCAGAAGTAGCACGAGGGAACCTGAATCTTCCAGCAGAAAGGAAGATCTGGCGTCATGGGGCGAGCCGAGGTATTTAACTCCCGGGTGGGCGGGAGGAACCAGCTTGAAGACTTCCAGCAATATTTAAAGGGGAAAGAGACATGCCAAAGAGTGTGGATGGACAACATATCCACGCTCCTAGAAAGCCTGTTGCCATTGAAAGGGGCATTAAGCACTCTGTTTTGCACGTCCATTGTGAACCCTGAAACACGGAACCATGAATGCCTACAAAGGCATATACCAGTGGCAGCTGCCCTGGCAACAGTATCAGACAGATCATAAATGGCCCGAAGAAGATGCCTGCCAACGTCCTCAGCCGTTTGGAAGCACTGCAGTAACTCCTGCTTCTGGGCACCCTCAGGAAGGGCTTGGGCAGCAGCCTTGCCCTTTATCCAGTTGGTGTTCTGGTATTTCACCATGTGAGGCAGGTAGCTGGCAATCCTCAGGCCTAGGGTTGAGAAGGCATATGCCCTTTTCCCCCAGAGGTCAATCCTATGGGACTGCTTGTCTGGGGGAAGGGAGCCAAGGTGTTTGGGCACCTTATACCTGTTGTGTGCTGCCTTAATAACTACGGAGTCAGTTTCCATCTGGGCAGCAAGGTGAGGAAGGCCCTGAGGGACATTGTAAAGCTTATCGGCCCTACAGGGCATAGCTGGCACCATGTCTGGTCTGTGCCAGGGTGCCGTGGTAGCATTTTTTAATGCCGGAAGCATAGAAGGAATGATCTTAGGGGGGAAGAGTCTGGGATCTCCAAGTAGTCCACCAGATCCTTTCTAGTGGCATCCTCCTCCTCCTCTGTCTGAAACCCCATGGTGGAAGACAGCTGCTTCATGATATTGAAGAAGGTGGCATCCTCAGCTAGGGACCTGGAGGTGTGCCTAACAGAGTCTTCACTGACTAAAGTGGCAGTGGACTTGTCTAAGATAAGGTACTGGTCCTCCTCCTCAACGTTGACATCTTCTTCTGGATCAGCCGACGTATGTGACATTGACGGTCCTTGGGAAGATTCCCAGGGCCGGCGAACAGGTGTCAACGTCGCCGCCAGAGCCAGCAGCAACGGTCTGGTAAAAGCTACAAATTGCTGGACCAGGATGCTCCTCTTGTGGCATGAGGTCAGGTATGTATTCCTGATCCTAATCGATGGGCTCTGCAGGCTGTAAGGAAGGGAGCGAGGACATCGACGCCCTGGTGCAAGCACAGCACGACAATGAGGCAGATGTCGATGTGGGGTTGGTCTAGTAGGCCCCCGGCATCATCAGGCCTGGGGGAGGCAGAAGGCACCATAGAATCTCCAAAAATGAGGAGAGCACAGACTGTACATCGATGGTGGCTTGCACTGCAGAGCACTGATGGGGAAGGCTGCAGTCCTGACGTTGACAAAGTGCCTTCCGGCATTGAAGGGGGAAGTAGAAACCCCGATGTTGATGGGCCATCGCTGTCCATGCAAGGTCCGGCAGAACCTGCTTCCAGTCAACCTTGAGGAAGCCGAGGTCTGGGCAGCAGGTTTGCAATGTCGGAGGGGCATTAACAGCCTGGACATTGACAAGCCTTTGCCCTGCCATGGAAGGTACAGCAGAACTCACTGCCAAAGCCGTCCCTGTGGGAGCGCCCGCAACAGTCTGTGCCAAGGGACACGATGACTGAGAGTGGACCCGCGGGGACTTAGCCTTACCCTGCTCCCTCTTCTGGTGTTTGTCTGAAGACTTGGCCCAGGCCTTAGAGGAATGGGAACCAGAGGACTGGGCTGGCAGTGCAGAGGAGCTTCTTGCCTGGAGCTCCCTTTCCATTCTAGCCACCTTCTGCTCTAAGAGGAAAGACTGCAGGGCTTTCTGGTGGTAGCACTGGATGACTTGGTTGAATTTCAGGCAGATCTCGAAGGTCTTGATGTCATGGGTCTCTCCAAGACAGTAGAAACAGACGTGGGAGTTGCTTTTTCCCCTCACACTTGCAGTAACGAAAGAGCTTGGTGTGATATTTTGTTGACATACATGATGGCAATCACTTTAGGAATACAATGATAACATACTTGGGTGAGAAAAAATAATTAAGTTTAGAAGTTCGAAGATATGCAATTGACTGTAGCAGCGGTGTCTCTGTGGAGTCCAGCAAGTATGTTGACAGCGAGAAAATAACAGGAAAGCGTGGGGCCTCCTATGTTTAGATAGTGGAGGACGTCGTCAGACGTTGCTGTGGGTGGCCCCTAGTAGACTGCTAGTGAAAACGTTTGTGTGGACCTAGCACCTGATGGCTATAGTTCCATAGGTGTGGCCTGATGAAAGAAGTATCCTTGAAGTAAGATCATAATTTATTGCATAACATAGAGAGATCAGCAAGTGGAATATTCTACACAGTGAGACAGTGGACGCTAACCCATTCATACTTTTAAAGCAGAACTAGACAAAATCTTGTGAGAGAAAATAAGACAACTGTCGCAATGGCTTAGTAGTGGATTAGTGGATAAATACATTTATACAACATAAGTTGGCATAATAATGATGAGTGATATCTCCACTGACAACAGTAATGGCAAGATATCAAAAATATGACTTTTGTCACTTACAAGTAGTGCCACTCACACTTGAACATAAACTGTGTATTTTGACTCGGGGCACTGTATATTTATTTATCTCAAAAGTTTCACCAGGAAAGACATACTGAGCCGATGAAGCTAATTTCCAGATGTGTCCTGGGAGAATGGGGAACAGGAGCGTAAGAAGGACAGTTTACTCACCTGTAACAGTAGTTCTAGGAGTGGTATATGTTGTTCATCCACACTTCTTGGCATGCCCCCTTCCACTTTAAATCTTGCTGGAAGTCTTCAAGCTGGCTCCTCCCACCCACCCGGGTGGAATATACGTCGGCTCCGCTCCGTGACACCAGATCTTAGCCCGTTGGAAGCAAGGTTGTGCACCTGGAGCTGGGGAGGTCGGGGGTGTGTGTGTGTGTGTGGATGAACAAAATATACCACTCCTAGAACTACTATCACAGGTGAATAACCTGTTCTTCTAGGAGCGTGGATATGTTGTTCATCCACACTTCTTGGCAGACTCCAAGCAGTTCTCCGGGAGGAGGGAGGCGCACACCCCCTACTTAGGAAATAAAGATTGGAGAACCGAAGCCCCAAAACCAGCATCCCGGCGTAACTCAAGGTCGGTGTGGTAGTGGGTAATAAACATGTTTGCTGACTTCCAGGTAGCGGCCCGACAGATTTCCTGGATAGGGATGTCAATGGAAGCAGCCACCGATGCAGCAGTGTGGCAGGTTGAATGAGCTCTTATCCCTCTGGGTGGCTCCTTGCCCAACTCATAGCACAGACCTATGCATCATGTAATCCATCTTGCTACGGTCCGTTTGGCTGCAGGTCTGGCAGAAGCGGCTTCAGTGTAGGTGACAAACAGCTGGCGAATCTCTCTACGAATTTCCGCTGTTCTTTCCTTATAACAGGAGAGAGCACATCTCAGGTCCAAAGTATGGAGCCTGTACTTGGCATCCAAGGTGTAATTAGGGTAGTATATCGGCAGAGTCAACACCTGGTTATGGGGAAACTCTGACACCACCTTCGGAAGGAATTTCGGGTGGGGGCGCAGGACAACTTTGTCCCTATGAAAGACCAGATAAGGGGAGTCCACCGAAGGCGCCTGGAGCTCCCTTCTCCTTCTGGCTGACGTGATAGCCACCAGGAAGACCGTCTTCCACAAGTGTGACAGCTCACATTTGTGCATGGGTTCGAATGGCTTGCCCATGAGCTTTGCCAAAACCAGCAAGAGATCCCACGGAGTTGGAGGATCACGCACCGGAAGGGATATGTGATCCACGCCTTTGAAAAAGCGCCCGACCACTGTCTCCTGCACCAATGTCGGCTGAATGGCCCGCACCCGGTAAGCAGAAATGGTTGCTAAGTGCACCCTAAGTGTTGATGACCATAGACCCCCTTTGGAAAGAGACCAAAGGTAGTCGAGAATGTTAGCCACAGAACAGGATAAGGGATCCAGACCCTTACCCCTACACCAAATGGAAAACCTTTTCCATTTGGAGGCATAACATTTCCTTGTTGATTCCTTCCGAGATGCCTCCACCACGGTGTAGACATCCTCGGAAAGACCCAAAGCCTGGAACTCTAGCCGCTCAGGTACTAGGCAGTCAGGTGCAGGGATTGAAGGTCTGGATGAAATACCTTCTCCTGGGTCAGAGATTTCAGGTCTGGGCGTGTACAGAGCCGCTCCGGGGGCCTGCAGCTGAGGCTGAGGAGATCTGGGTACCAGAACTGGTGTGGCCAGTCTGGGGATACCAGAATCACCTTCGCCCTGTCCCTCCTCACCTTGAGTAACACCCTGTGGATCAAGGGAAATGGAGGGAAGGCGTAGAGGAGGCCTGGGGTCCACGACCTCAAGAAGGCATCCCTCTGCAGCGAGCTCTGCTGAGGGGGGCAGGCATGATACAGCCTCAGCTTGTTGTTTTCCCTTGAGGCAAACAGGTCCACCATCGGTTTGCCCCAACGTGAAAACAGGTTGTAAGCTACCTCTGGATGGAGAGACCACTCATGGGATGTCTGGCCTATAAGGCTGAGAGCATCCGCCAGCTGGTTCAAGGCTTCTGCCTCATGAATGGCTAGGAGATCCGCCTCCAACCGGCCTACGAGGGTCCAGATGCGAAGCACCTCCTTGCACAGCAGACGGGAGTGCGTGCTGCCATGTTTGTTGAGGTAGTACATGGTCGTGGTATTGTCCATCTGGACTTGAAGCACTTGACCCCGGAGCTGAGGAGCGAAAGCTGACGGTGCCAGTCTGACTGCTCTGAGCTCCAACAGGTTGATGTGGCATGGGTACTCCTCGGGGGTCCAGAACCCGTGGGCCCTGTTGTCCCCCATGTGGGCTCCCCAGCCCATGAGAGAGGTATCGGCCGTAAGGATGACCGTCTGCTCAGGGCGGACAAACGGGATCCCTTCCTGCAACCAGTCTGGGGCGGTACACCATTGGAGAGCGTCCCATATCTTCTGGGTGAAAGTGATCAGCTGGTCGAAATGACCATGGCGCTGAGTCCACTGGGCAGCCAGCTCCCACTGGAGGGGGCACACGTGCCATCTGGCCCAACGGACCACTGAGGTGCAAGCCGCCATGTAACCCAGAAGGCACAAAAAGTCCCGGGCAGGGCGCAAGTGCCCAACCAGAAATGATCGGGCTAAGGAGGAGAGAACCTCTGCCCTGTCTGCCGGGAGCCGAGCTCTGGCTTGACAAGAGTCGAGCTCTGCCCCGATGAAGCCCATCACCTGAGAGGGCACGAGTTCCGACTCAGCCTTGTTGATCAGGAGGCCGAGTTGGGAACAGGTTTGGAGGGCCAGATCCCTGGACCTCTCCACCTCCTGAAGGGAGGAACCTGCCAAGAGCCAGTCATCGAGATAAGGGTAGATTCAGACTCCTCAATGCCGAAGGTGGGCTGCCACCACTTCAATGCACTTGGTGAAGACCCGTGGGGCAGATGACAGGCCGAACGGCATGGCTCGGAACTCATACAGGGTCCCTTCGACCCTGAAGCGGAGAAACTGCTGATGGGATGGACAGATTGGGACGTGAAAGAACGCGTCCTGTAGGTCCAGTGAACAGAACCACGTCTCACTCCAGGGATGGTATGATCTGGTTCAGAGTTACCATCCAGACGGTGCAGGACCCGAGATATTGATTCAGGTGGTGGAGATCTAGCATGGGGCGCCAACCCCCCATCCACTTGGGCACCAGGAAGTACCTGGACACGAAGCCTGGGTCTGTAGGAGGATCCGGCACTGGAGCTACTGCCTCCTTGTGGAGGAGCAGAGCTATATCGTCTCGGAGAGCCGACTGAGTGCAAGCTGAGATCCTTTCCTCCCGAGGGGCACGGGCTCGACTTGGAGGGTACTGCTCGAACTCTAGAGACAGTCCCTGACTGACCACTTTGAGAACCCACCTGTCCGAAGTGATATCGGACCAGGTGGAAAGGAAGTGGCAGAGCCGACCCCCCACGGGAGGACCCAGAGCTGGCGTGATGGATGTAGGGGTGGCAGCCCCCAACCCATCACTAAATAGGCTTACAGGAGGAGGAGGAGGAGGAGGAGGCTCCTATATCTGCGCCTCAGCCTCCTTTACAGGGCTGTTGAGGACCTTGCTTGGGCCGCGGGCGCCAAGCTTGAGCCTGCTGCTGCTGACCTCCTTGATAGGAGGGTTGCCTGACCGCAGGGGAAGAGTGCCGAAATGGCTTCTTCTTCCTTTTCTGCTGGTTCTTGCCTGAAGAACCCTTCGTAGAAGTAGCATCCAAGGTGGCACTGGACTGCTCTATGCCCTGAAGGTGACCGGCCACTCCTGGACCAAATAAGTCGGTGCCAAGGAAAGGCACATCAGCCAGTTTATGCTGAGTATCCGCCGGGAAGGAGGAAAGCCTCAGCCAAGCCCTGTGGCTGCTAAAGAGCGGGCACAGGAATCTCCAATGTCCAGGGCTGTCTGGAGCTGCTGTTTGGCAACAGCACGGCCCTGATCACGGACTTGCTTGATCGTAATCTGCATGTCTGCCAGGAGATGAGGGAGGACCTCGTCTAATGACTCAAGGAGGGCATGAGAGAAGTGTGCCATGATAACAGCCGAGCTGGCCTGACGAAGCCCTAAGGAAGAGGCCGCATAGACCTTACGGGCAGAGTGGTCCATATTTTTTGACTCCTTGTCGGGGGGTCGGTCAGTGTCAGCAGAGTTACCAGTACGTCTGAACACAGAAGCGGTCACTGGGCTCTTGGACGAACGATGGTGTGTGAACCCTGCCTGGGATGCCATGGGCACCGCATACTTGCGAGCCATGCGAGCAGACGGTGCTGGACAGGAAGCTGGATGCTGCCAAAGCTCAGAGGCTGGGCCAACAATGGCTTCAGCCACTGGAAAGGCCTCCGTCGGTGTATCCCCCCTTTTGAGGATATCCGTAAGGGGGTATTCCGCCTTTTTCTGGATGGACTCCAGGGGCATTCCGGTGGATTCGGAAATCAGGTGGAGAATGCCCTGGAAGGAGGAAGGACCTTCCTTCAACCCTGCCATGGACAACTCATCATCCCCGGGATGGGAGTGCAGTCCGAGTCAGGATACAACGGCCTCCTACCTAGGTCTTCCTCAATACGCTGAGGGGGGTCGGGGGTGACCATGATCGACAGACGTCAGGGGAGCCTGGAGTCTGTGCAGTCCTCTTTTGAGGGAGCCCCTCCCTGAGGCTGCTTAGGCGGTGGTTCCATTAGAATTGGTGGAGAGACTGGGATAGGCCGAACCAGGATACGAGCCGGCCCCATGGGCGGAAGAACCGATGGCTTTGGTTCCGGAGGGGTCGGCGTCAGCCTGGGAGGCGGAAGCCAAGTGATGCTGGGGTAGGCAGCAGAGTCGGTTTCGGCCTGGTCAAAATCAGCTGTTGCCACATGAGGTCTTCATAGCATCGATGAAGTTTCCGTCGAAGCCTCTCCTCGTCCGAGGAGGATGAAGACCTGTGGCGTCGCCTCTTTTTACAGCGCTTATGGCTCTTTTTCAGCCTTTCAGCCGAAGGGGTTCTGGACCTCGACCGAGATCGGGGAGGCAAACTTGGTCGATCGGGAGACACTGGGGTCGGTGAAAACTGAGGGTCCGGAACCAGGCCCTCGATGGGGACACCAGTGGGCTGAGTCTCCTCATCAGGGAAGACAAGGACCGGAGTCCTTTCCAAGGAGTCATCGGGCTGAGCTGGTGACAAAGGGTCGATAACGATCTCGACCTTGTCAACCCCTTTCTCTGTCCCCTGGCCAGACGGAAGGACCGTGAAGCCGGCAGGCGAGGATGCGCCCTCACCCAAAGTCGAGATCGAGTGCTCTGGAGACGCCGGACCTTTCTCGGTCCTTAAGAGCGTCACAAGACGAAGACTTCGGATCCTTCTCCCTCTTTTGTGAGAGCGGGAGGAGTGCGAGCCAGAGGGGCGCCTCACCCCTGGTGGGGAGAGACTTGCACAACTCCTTGAAGGAGTCCTAAAAGGTTGAGCCAAGGTTCAACGGAACAAAAAAGCTTCGATTGGCCGAAGCTCAAGCTGCTTCCTCCTCAAATGTCTTAATTTGTTCCAGCTGCTCGGCGGATCCCACGGCCGCAGAAACTGACCACCTTGCCTCCTTCGATTTCACTGGCTGGTTCCTTTCTCCAGTCTCCCCAGCTTTAAGTGCGCCTTGCGGTCGTCCAGGACATTGGGATGGAAGGCCAGGCAAAACCCACATGATGAGGTGTCATGTCCAACACCTAGACAGTAGACGCAGATTAGGTGGGGATCGTGCGCATCATTTTCTGGCCACAGGGGCGCCAGGGGAAGATTATTCCTCCATGTCAGATGCAGTAAGATCGCAATCGCGAACTCGAACAAGTTTCAAGGTAATTTTTGGCAAAAAAATGACGTTTTGTATCCAGGGCCTATGAATTGCTGCAAGAGCACGAGGGAACCTGTATCTTCCAGCGGAAAGGAAGATCTGACATCATGGGTTGGAGCCGAGGTACATACCACCTGGGTGGGTGGACGGAGCCAGCTTGAAGACTTCCGGCAAGATTTAAAGTGGAAGGGGACATGCCAAGAAGTGTGGATGAACAACATAACCATGCTCCTAGAACAGAATATTAGCAACAGTTAATACAAAAAACAACACTGGTGACAATAAATTAAGCCATACAAAACAAAGCTGTCCCATGGGTACAGCAAAAGTACAACGCATCACAGGATTAATGATGCTACAAGGGGAACAGGGTGTTATAGGAAGGAGCGCAGATGGAAGGGAGGAAGGTAAAGTGCAGAACAAGTGGGGCTGGAAGAAGAGAGGAAGTAAGGTTTAGGAAGGTGGAAGAAGGCAGCCTGACCAGAGAGGGATTTTCTAGAGGAAGGGTGAAATGAGTCAAGGACAGGTACAGGAAGGAGCAGTGTGGTCATGGAGCGGGAGGACAGAAAGCATTTGAAAGAGTTTGAGCGAATGGCTAGGGGGAGAGAGTTCCAAAGTTTAGGAAGGCGGAAGAAGGCAGCCTGTCCAGCGAGGGAATTTTGAGAAGGAAGGGTGAAGAAGAGTCATGGAGGATGTATGTAGAGGGGGTGGGGGGAGATAAGGTAAGAGGGGAGGGAGGCCAGCCAGAATTTAGAGATAAAAGAAGCACAGTGAATTAGGTGGTGATCTATAAGGGAGGGGATGGACAGGGCAGAGCATAAGGAACAGTGGTGAGTGTGAGGCAGGCAGTCCAAAGCAAAACAGCAGAAGGAATGAAAGAGGAGGTTCAGTCTGGCTAGCGTGGACTTTGGGGCAGCACTGTAGATAATATCGCCATAATCAATAATGGGAAGGATAATTTTAGAGATGACTTCTCGACGAGCAGGGGGTGGGATGCAGCTTTTCTTCCTAAATAAAACGCCAAGTTTAGGGTGGAGTTTTTTTATGTATGGCATCCAAGTGCTGTGAAAAGTCAAGGTGCCGATCAAGCCAGACAGCAAGGTACTTAAATGAAATCACGTTGTCATTTGTGACCCCATCTAGTGAGTGGAAAGGGGGATGGGATGTGAGGCTAGAAAGCCTCTGCTTTGTGTCAAAGGTCATGGAGACAGTTTTTTTGGTATTCAAGGATGACTGATTTGACCTTAACCAATGCTGGACCTTGATGAAATCAAGATGAAGCTTGGCCGTTAGTTCAAGAGGGGAAGAACCCGAGGCAAAAAGGATTGTGTCATCTGCGTACATGTGGATGGATATAGATGAGCAGGCATAGGGAAGGTCATTTAGGAATATAGAGAAAAGTAGTGGGCCATGGACAGAGCCTTGGGGGACACACGGTGCAAATGGGAAGGGGAGGGGATAAGGACTCGCAAATTTTAACTAGCGGAGATCTACCCACTAGGTTGGAATGGAATGGGAATATCCCATATATCTTCTATTTTAAAGCACATCAGATCTCACTTCTATTTTTTCACCAGAGCCAATGAACCGTTTTACAGACCAAGTCAAAATACTGAACTGGAAAATATACTTAAATTCAAGCGTCTTTCTTTTTTTAGAGGTTTAAGAGATTAACCTCTTAAATTAACAGAAAACACACAAAATGGGTGTTTTGAACTTCTTTATTTTAATTTTGAAAAAATAAATAAAGAACTCAGATTACATAAAGCTGTGGTACAAACACCAGGATAATGCAGCGGAAAATCTCTGAAAGAGAGAGGCACCATCATTGGGAGCAAGATTTTTCAAACAAAAATACATCATATTTTCTCATTTTAGTCCAAATACTCTGTTGCTCATGCATTTAAACTTTGCTTTAGAGAACTGATTTACATGTAAGAGAGACTCTTGGATTGCAAGGTTTCCCACTCATAGGTGAGAGGACTTTTTAATTGTGCCTCTTTTAAACGTTAACAAACTAGCACAACTGCTGACATTATACATAGCAACTCGTTTTAAACAGATCATGCTTGACAGGCACATATTTTCAGCAACAGATGTAGACGAGACAATCGTGATAAAAGTTCTTGTTGATTTCAGCAGAACCGGAAACTGCAGACTAATATCTAATTTAAAGAATATGAACATGGGCAGCAACTTACTGCTGTCAACCTGAAAAAGCTCCTTAGCAAATGTTTTAATGTTGAATAGCGGTTTCCATTGCTTCTTCTCTTCAGAAATGAATTTCCGACATGCATTTTAGATCACAGCTCCTTTGAGCTTAACATGACTTTCCAAAACAGAACACCATATTAGAATGTTGGTTCAGGAAGCAATAACTGCCTTACATCATAGTGAAGGCTCAAAGGCAAACATATACACCGAGGCCCTTCCGCTGTGAAAGAAAGTAAGAGACAGTGTAGGCACAGCCACAATATATGGCAACTTTAAACTTGCTGTCACTTATGTTTGGATACCAACAAATATATATATATAAAGATATTATTTGTATATGCACACTCCTTTCATTTAATTTTGTGAAGTGCCTATGTTTTTATAAGCTTAGCGTTAAACAGTTCCCTCAAGTTATCAAGCATCACCACCTTTGCCATGTGTAACTGAACAAATATTCCTCAATGAAGTATTAAAAAAAAAAACAGATAAAGTAGAAATAATGGAAAATTGTATGCCTTACAAAATTGTCATATGAAGCAAAAGTATAAAAGGCAATATCCACATTCAGTAAGATTTTCATTTAGGATCATTCAGGTTTTTTGACTGTAGGGGAGAAGCATTAACATCGAGAAGGGAAATGGTAGCCCTACCAGAGTTGTATCTCAGCCTGCTGTTTATTTACTTGTAAGGAAAAATGTTTTGCATGTTTTAATTTTCAAAAGATGTCCAAATCTACACTACAGGAATCAGCTAGGGAGTAAAATTCTTGTGCTGGGGGGGGGGGGGGAATCACATCTGTGATGAGTTTAGTCAATTTTATTGCACCTGAACAAATTTTGGTTGGTAAAACACCCATGGGGCCCCATTTTCAAACAATGTCTGACACTGTAACAGGACTGGAAACCCTTTGTTAAAATGGCTGCATAGGGCACTCCTACAGTTGGTTAAGTGTGGTCTCGTGAATTCTTAGGGTACAAGAACAACAAACCAAAACTGAGCATTTTTGGTACCGCAAGAATCAGTTACAGTACCTTCAGCAGCTGTATTAACATTATCAATCAAGGACAATCAATAATATTTAAAAATCCTCCCCCAGTGTACTCGTTTCCAGGGTCCCAGCAAGAGGCCTTTTACAAAATAAGAGGGTCTCACCTGCCAGGGAAGGGAGCGCTCTCTTAATCTGTAACGTAGTAAATGGAGCCCCTAGAGATTCTTACAGTACAAGTGGGCATTGCCTTTTGTTTTTTTACATACACAAAGGAAGACCGCTCAATCACTTCAGGTTTAGGAAAATACAATCCTTACACATCATTTTTTTGTTGTTGAAAGCAAGTCTGTAAACAGTTTTAAAGATTACTTTGTAGCAATGTTTATGGTGGACCCCTCCCCCCCTTTTTTTTTCTATATTCCAAACAAGGTGACCACAAAACATGATTTTAGCAACTGAGATTCAAGAAGGGAACAATACTTAACTGCATATCCATTTTGTTGTGCACAAACTCTTCAAGAGCAAGATTGTGCTAACTGAATATGCAGATTATTCAAGCACTTTATGCCAACATAAACAAGTCGTCACCTCATCATTTTATAGAGAGTCTAACAAAGGAAAAAGCTACAGAGCAATCTGCACTAATCTTGTCGTAGACGCCTTCAGCAGCCAATATACTATGCCCTACGATTATTGTAGATGCCTTCCAATATGCAGTTTTCGTTAAAGAGCTAGTGGAACCAAAACAAGCAGGAAAATGATACAAATTTCAAGTAATAGTTGTAACTTTTTATTTCTGAAGTATTCTTTTTCTCTTTGCTAATTAGAAAGTTTTCTATGTAATAATATTGTGCTGAATGTGTGGAACAGCTCTCAGCCTCGAAGCTGACATGTCTATATTCCCCCACCACCACATCATCAGCACTGTGATCTCATTGACAGTGACATCACAGGTCACTGACCTGACAGCTACCAAGTGGCTGTTCCTAAGCAGCAGTGATAGAGTCAGTGAGGTCACAATTCTGATGATGTAAAAGGGGGAGCAGAGCTAGATACAACAGCTGCCAAGTACAGTACTGTTCCACACATCCCATACTAACATCAGGTATACAATCTTCTAATTAACCAAAGGAAAACGAGAAAGTACCTCACGTATAAGAGGTAATGGTTGACTGTTTCAAAACACTTAGATTAGTTTTAGGTAGTACACTAGCTCTTTAAACACTTCATATGTAACTCTGTTAAAAATACATTTCTTAACTCCACTCAGTCCTGGCTTTTAGCATACTCAACACAATCACATTGTAATAGAATATATTCTGCCCCTGCACTGAAATGTCTCTATAGTATATTGCACCAATATAACGAATAGATTAATCTCTATCAGTTGATTAATCAGCATATCCTACTTAATGGTTTCATTGGTTGAAGCCAAAGTATGTAGGGAAAACGCTGAGATGTTTTTAAAAGTAAAAATGAAAATTACATTTACTTGTCTACAGTACGTCAACTATATTCTTCAGTATATTATCCTACATTTATAACCCCATTATTGAGATTTCGGTATCCCCACCGTATTATATTTTTAAACCCAAGACGGGCAGAAATTATCAATAAAATGTATTTTTAGAACAAAAAAAGAATTTTTAAAGCTTCTCTACTTGAATTCAAATTGCATTCTTCTATGAACCACTGTATGTCTTTTAAATAAGGATACATGCTCTTAAACCCAACTACCCACTCTAAGAAAAAGAGGGGCCCATTTGAGGCATTGTTCTACGACAGCTTTACAGTGGTCCAAGAGATATGGGATTTTTAAGAAATTCAGGGGGTCACAACGGTTTTTCTTTTTTCCAAGTAAGGCACACTATATACCAGAAACATAGGCTATATGAAACAACTATAGACCTTGCATGGTGCACTGGGTTTGAACTGTTCTGTGTGTCTGGGGTTCAGGTCCCACCACAGCTACTTAATCGCTGTGATCCTGAGCCACTTAACTTCATAGTGTGGAAGTCCACCAAGCTGTATAAATGGTTAAAAGCAGGACCCTAAGAAAACAGAGATACTGCATCTCAGCTGAGCTATCCTGGATAAATCAATGGTTAAAAAATAATAATGATCATTGAGATGCTTTTATTTTCTTAATGTATCATTATATATTTTCTAAACATCCAAATATTAGACAACATATTTAGAGAATACTACTTTCAGGCATAACTTTTTAATGTAGTTAACTGCTACTGTTTATTTTTTAAGTGCTTTTGCTAAAAGGAAGTCACTTTTAGGTGTGATGTGTGGAAGAGCACTCTACCTGTACACCGACATATCTAACTTTATAAAATGGGTAAGGAAGAATCCTGCATCCTAACTGGCTGGCACCGACAGTATGTCTTAGATCCATCTAATGTACAGGTAAAAAAAAAAAAAAAGAGATGGCAATTGGGGCACATTAGCAATATCAGTAGCCTTTTTCAAAAATTTCTAATTGCCTTTACGAATATTGCTGCCACTTTTACACACTAAAAAACTTACCAGCCCTAAAAATAAAAGTCCCTCAAAATAAGAATCACCACCACCTTTATTAAATATTCTTTTCTTTTATATTTACCTCCTTACACATATGTGCAAATTAAAATATGAAGTACAGCTCAGTTTTATTTTCTGGGCCTTCTTTATGACCATGCAACAGCCTCCTATTATTCTTACCTGCCTAGTGAGGAAATCTTTGCTGCTTGCTCTGCCGCAGATAAAAACTGAATACCTGGTTTTATTGAAGCCACCTGTTTTGTGTGTTTATGTGGGGAGAGGTGAACAGTGAACCAGTAGAATTCTGCATAAGTTTGAATGCCTGCATTCCATAATAAACACACATTCCACCTACTAAATGTGTGGCTAGACAAATGCTTGACAACTGGGGAGGGACTATCCTTGAACAAAAGAAAATTCCTGGCATTTTTTTTTTTTTTTTTTTTTTACTTTTTGTATGCTCCCTTCTTCTCTGGCCCCTTAGGACTCTCTCTGGTGTGGTCTTTCGGACCAGCAAACCTCCGCTCCGCCTGAGGTTTCCCCAGACCCAGCCTCCATTCCGTGATCTCTCCTCGCCCTAATATCAACCCCCGAAATCCCCCCCTCCCCGAGGTGGGACTGCCTACTCCTCTGGTGTTCTATCTAGAATCTAGTAGGGCGGCCGGAGTGGGGAGGAGATTTGGAGGCTGGCTGCGGTAGACCTAGCATTGAGCATGGGGGCCGCCCACTGGACCCATCTTCGCCTTCCCGGTTGCCAGGGCATTTTTCCTTGTTTTGAGTTTCCCAGAGATGTGGATGTGCAATGACGCCCAGCGTGCGACCAGCGCACTAACGCACCTATCCACGGGACGTCCGCCGCTACCTCCATACCCCATGTACATGCCCTGCTACTTGCAATGCTCCTAGTCTCCACTGAGAGCTGCCAGAACTGCGGGGTGCACAACCCACCCTACCCAGGAGAGGACAGCAATCCACTGGATGCTTAATTCTCTCCTCCCTGGCCAACTCCCAGTGACCTGAGTCCACTCCCGAACACAGCTTGCTGGCATGGCATGAGGGAAGGCTAGCAACTCAACCCTCAGTGCCACCTGGCTGGCTAATTTATCCATCTTATAAGTGCAATAAATACAGGTTACTCACCTGTAACAGGAGTTCTAGGAATGGTATATGTTGTTCATCCACACTGTCTGGCAGGTTCCTTGCCGCTTTAAGTCTTGCCGGAAGGTCTTCAAGCTGGCTCCTCCCACCCACCCGGGTGGTAAAACTCTTGGCTCCGCCCCCTGACACCAGATCTAGCCAGCTGGAAGCCAGGTTGTGCGTCGAGGGCGAGGTCGAGATTGTAGATGAACAACATATATACCATTCCTAGAACTTCTGTTACAGGTGAGTAACCTGTATTTCTAGGGACATGGATATGTTGTTCATCCACACTGTCTGGCAGATTCCTAGTAGTTCTCCGGGAGGAGGGAGGCAAGGCGCACACCCCCTACTTGGGGAATAATGACTGGAGAACTGAGGCCCCAAAACCAGCATCCCGGCGTGACTCAAGGTCGATGTAGTGGGTAATGAAGGCGTGTGCTGACTTCCAGGTAGCAGCCCTGCAGATTTCCTGGATAGGGACGTCCCTGGAAGCAGCCACCGATGCAGCGGTATGGCGGGTAGAATGAGCTCTTATCCCTCTGGGAGGCTCCATGCCCGCCAACCTATAGCAGAGATCTATGCAGGAGGTGACCCACCTGCCTATCGTCCACTTGGCTGCAGGTCTGCCAGGTGCAGCTTCAGCGTAGGTGACAAACAGCTGGCGAACCTCTCCCCGAACTTCAACTGTCCACTCCTTATAATAAACGAGCACTCTTCTAGGATCCAAAGTATGGAGCCTATATTCGGCCTCCGAGGTGTGACTGGGGTAGAACACCGGCAGAGTCAACACCTGGTTAAGGAGAAACTCCGACACCACCTTTGGAAGGAATTTTGGGTAGGGGCGCAGGACAACCTTGTCCCTGTGGAAGACCAGATAAGGAGACTCGATGGAAAGCGCCTGGATCTCTTCCATCCTTCTGGCTGACGTGATAGCCACCAAGAAGGCGGTCTTCCACGACAGGTGAGAGATGTCACACCTGTGCATCGGTTCGAATGGCCTGCCCATGAGCTTAGCCAATACCAGCAGTAGATCCCACGGAGGTGGAGGTTCTCGCACCGGAAGGGATATGTGATCAAGGCCTTTGAAAATGCGCCCGACCACCCTCTCCTGCACCACCGACTGCTTCCCAGCCCGCCCAGTAAGCAGAGATGGCTGCCAGGTGCACCTTAAGGGTCAGCTTCGACCGAAGCCCTTGCTGAGAAAGGGACCACAGGTAGTCCAGAATGCTTGCCAAGGAACAGGAGGAAGGGTCCAAGCCCTTCCCCTGACACCAAATGGAGAATCTCTTCCATTTGAAGGCGTAGCATTTCCTGGTCGACTCCTTACAGGATGCCTCAACGACGTTGAGGACCTCGTCGTAAAGACCCAAGGCCTGGAACTCTAGCCGCTCAGGAACCAGGCCGTCAGGTGCAGGGATTGAAGGTCCGGATGGAATATCCTCCCCTGACTGACTGAGATCAGGTCCGGGCGGGCTGGAAGCCGCCTCGGGAGCCTGGAGCTAAGACTGAGGAGATCTGATACGAGAACTGGCGGGCCAGTCTGGGGCTACCAGAATCACCTGCGCCTTGTCCCTCCTCGCTTTGAGAAGCACCTTGTGGATCAAGGGAAATGGGGAAAGGCGAGAAGAGGCCCGGGTCCACGGCCTCAAAAGGCATCCCCTGCAGCGAGCCCTGCTGAGGGGGCGGATATGAAACAGTCTCAGGTTCGTGATTCTCCTGAGGTAAACAGGTCCGCCTGAGGCGTGCCCCAATGGGAGAAGAGATCTTGCACTACCTCCGGCAGGAGAGACCACTCGTGAGACGCAGCCCCTATCCGGCTTAGGGCATCGGCCAGGGTGTTGGAGGCGCCTGCCACGTGAATGGCTAGGAGATCCGCCTCCAGGCTGCGCACGAGGGACCATATGCGGAGAGCTTCCTTGCATAACAGCATGAAGCGCGTCCCACCCTGGCGGTTTAGGTATTTACATGGTCGTGGTATTGTCCGTCTGGACCTGAACCACTTGACCCCGTAGAAATGGAGCGAAGGCGGTGAGAGCTAGGCGGACCGCTCGGAGCTCCAGCAGGTTGATATGGCATCGGGACTCCCGAGGAGACCAGAGGCCGTGCGCTCTGTGCTCCCCCAGATGGGCACCCCAACCCATCAGAGATGCATCGGTCGATAGAGAAACCGTCGGCTCGGGGCGGACGAACGGGATGCCCTCCTGCAGATGTGCCGGAACGGTCCACCACTGGAGAGCGTTCCACATCTCCTGGGTCACAGTCACATCCAACGGATCGCAGCGTTGTGACCACTGGCTGGCCAGTCCCCACTGAAGGGGACTCATGTACCAACGGGCCCAACGGACCACGCTGGTGCAGGCCGCCATGAGGCCCAGGAGGCGCAGGAAGTCCCGGGCAGGGAGTGACTGCCAAACCAGAAATGATTGGGCAAAGGAGGAAAGAACCTCGGCCCTGTCCGCCGCGAGCCGAGCTCTGGCTCCAAGAGAGTCGAGCTCTGGCCCGATGAAGTGTATCACCTGCTTCGGCACGAGTTCCGACTTGGCCTCGTTGATGAGGAGGCCAATCTGAGAGCAAACCTGGAGGCCAGATCTCTGGACCGCTCCACCTCCGCTCTGGAGGGGGCTGCAATCAACCAGTCGTCCAGGTAGGGGTACATCTGGACCCTTCGGCGCCGCAAGAATGCTGTCACCACTGCCATGCATTTGGTGAAGACCCTGGGAGCTAGAGAGAGGCCGGAACTCGTAAAGGGATCCCTCCGCTCTGAAGCGGAGGAATCTCTGATGAGACGGACGGATCGGGACGTGAAAGAACGCGTCCTGGAGGTCCAGGGAACAGAACCACACGCCTCGTTCCAAGGATGGGATTATCTGAGCCAGAGTGACCGCCTCCTCCTTGAGGGCGATCATATGCTCGAGCTGCTCAGCCAAGCCAGCCACCGCGGACACCGCCCAATGAGCCTCTTTGGATTTTACTGGCGGGTAACGCTTTTCGGGGCGCCCGAGCTTCAATCAGGCAGCGCAATCCTCCAGGACGGTGGCCGGAAAAGAGCGGCACAACTCGCAGGCCTGCGGGTCGTGGTCTAGGCCTAGGCAGTGGACGCACATGGAGTGCGGATCCGTCCTGGACATCTTCTGCTCGCAAGGGCACCTCCGCAAGCCGGGGATCGATTTGTCCATCGCAGCTGCGAGGGATAATGAAGACCGAGTTTAGAAAACTTCAAAACTAGTTTCGGACGAACCGAAGAGTTAGGATCCAGTCTAAAACGCAGAGTGCTAAGGAGGGAACCTGAGCTTCCAAGCGGTAAGGAAGATCTGGTGTCATGGGGCGGAGCCGAGAGTTTTACTACCCGGGTGGGTGGGAGGAGCCAGCTTGAAGACCTTCCGGCAAGATTTAAAGCAGCAAGTAACCTGCCAGACAGTGTGGATGAACAACATATCCATGACCCTAGAACACATTTTTGGGCTGTGCATTATGCTGATCTAACTGCATTTCCAGGACCAGAGGCACTCTGCCTGCAGTGTCGTGCCTCATTATGCCCCGGGATGCAGTTAGGTCAGCAAAATGCACGCCCCACCATGTTTAATCACTTCCCAATTCCCCTTCATACCTCATCATCATTATGGATGACCTTAGAGATTGTGACACTGTAACGGACCAAGACAGACCCTCACCTTTTGCTGGACTGGTCATCTGTGTAACAATGAAGTCACATTGCTGATGAGGTATGATGAAGAATATAACTACATACAGTATGTCAGTCTTCTTGGTAAGGTACTGCTCTTCATAGCACACGTAATACTATCAGGTAGAAAGCCTTCTAAGTAGCAAAAGGAAAAATACAACAGAAATAACGTTAACTGATTACTTTTAAAAATTAACCTTTTTCTATTTGCTCTTTCTGGTCCTACTAGCTCCTTAGTATGCAGTACGGAAGCAATCTCCATGTACCATCTAGTGTTTCTCCCAACTGTGTTTAATATAATACTTTGTATGCTTCATCCTCGTTATACAGTTGCTACACCTTGGCTTGCAACCACATAAAACTCAACCAAAAATTACCTTGATTATAATGCACCCCAGTTACAGAGCACACAAATTAGTGGGGTCCCCAAGGACATGCTACAACAAGGGTGGAGTAGTATATTATTTTAACCAGTTTAAGAGTTCACATTTTGTATGAAAACCCATATAATTTCTTTAGGCATTCACAATGGAAAATATCTCTTTGCCATCAAAAATCACCTGCCCCCCCCCCAAAAAAAAAACAAAAAAAACACAAGCAGCAAACTGGAACAACTAATACATTTTTATCTTTCT
This sequence comes from Neoceratodus forsteri, assembly GCA_016271365.2. Taxonomy (NCBI): domain Eukaryota; kingdom Metazoa; phylum Chordata; order Ceratodontiformes; family Ceratodontidae; genus Neoceratodus; species Neoceratodus forsteri. The sequence goes on from CM028130.1 coordinate 872,432,467, forward strand.
CAAATGGGAATTTTTAACATTAGAGCAAGTTGTTTTCTTTTTTTGCACTGCCTCCCTCGTGAGATCAGACTTCATGGTGCTCCAGATACCATGTATGAATACAAGAAAAATATAAACTTGGCTGTATGTTCTCCAATGACACGCAATCCAAAGAACATTTATGCATGCCCAAGTTTCCACAACAGAACACGTAAGATTTCTATGTTAAGTACACATCAGATTACTATATACTTTAATGACCATAGATGAAGCAGAATATTACTGGCATTGAAGTACAACCCTTTCTAGACTGTTTTAAATGCCACAGAGTCCCCTGGTTAAAATGTAAAGCTGCACAGCTTGAGCATGTCATCTTTGTGTTAGACGTTAAACCAGCAGAGACTGGACTTTACTCTACATTTTACTGCCAGGTTTTTACTTTACTATTTTAGATCAAGTATTGCTGCAGCATTCTGACCAGTCCAGAGTTAGCAGCAATTGGCAGGAATAATATAAAAATGCAATCCTTGACAAAGTGCTTTTCTAAGATATATAAATAGATACAAAATAAAGTGTTGATATTAAAAAGCTCAACTATTTAACTTATCCCCCCCAAAAAAAAAAATAATAATACACTGAAACGCAGGAGCAAGAAATACACTGCACATCACAAACAACAGTAAATGCTTTAGTAATTCCAGACCAAATCATCCTCTGGTCTCTCAGACAATCTGTAATAGTAGACTTGGGATAGTAGTTGTCTCTTTATACAGTACACATCTCATTGTTGACTTAGCTGCTAAGCGTATTATCTGTACACTATACTGCCAAGAACAGACACAAGTTATTCTAACAGTGTAGAGTTATATTGGGGAATTCTGACACCAAATACCTATTTCTCAGCAGAGAAAGTATGGCAAATGCCATGTAGCCCCCCGCCCCCCAAAGCTGTGAAATGCATGTCTGAATATGCGTTTTCATATAGACTGACTAAAGAGATCTCAAAAGCTTGTTTAAAATACACCGGCTCCCATAAGCGCTGTTCGAAGTCTGAGGATTCTATTGCTTAACCTTAATTCAAAATGGCATCCCGGAGTCAATGAGTTAATGAACCATATGTTGATCTAATTAAAAGTATGGCTTTAACACATTTAGTTTGATTTGAGTTTTTCCCCTCTACAAGGTCTACTATCCCCTTATTGGATTTCTGATTTGGGTCCTACTAAAGAAAAAGTGTCCATGTGGCATCCTTCAAATAATGCTTAGTAAAATGCACAGCATAGACTTTCTAACTATAATATGTGTAAGCAATAACCCATGACAGGGTATAGGGTTACTGGGGATTAATCAACACCCTGGGTGTTTTTTTTTTTTTTTTTTGCAGTTTAAATACAGTAAATGTCACTGTATCCTGCCAACATGAAAAGCAGTCCCCAAAACTCATGCATCTGTTACTGACTTTATGAACATAGAAATGCCACAGATACACTCATTAAATCATCTTAGACATTCCTATATTCACAACATCAACAACACATGCATGAATATCACAATGCCGTTGGTGGGGGCTGTCACTCTGCAGAACATGTCTCTGCCTCTTGTGCAGAAACCAGCCCACAGACAAGGGAAAGTCCGTTTCACCGAACTTCAAAGACACAGAGATGACACTGCAGCACTCCTGCATTAGATGTACAGCTGGCCCTCTCTCCATGGCTGTCACAGGAAGATGGTGAAGTGTTCACACTATCTCTGTTGGTCAGAATGGGACAGGAGTGGGAACACCAAAGAATTCACTGTCTACCCCTGCATGGGATGGGAGTGCACACACTATTGGCATGGAAGCGCATTACTTTCCTCTGCCCCCCCACTTTGCATCCACAAGATCTACACACAGAGAAACAGAATTATGTACTCCCACCATTCCGTCAATGACCGAAATGTTCAAGCAGCACCTCCTCTCAGCGTCTGTCTGCACAGTCGGGGGACACTGGAAGAAATGTAGCGGCACTCCTGTATGTCTGTCTATGGGTGGGAATGAGAACTGTGATGTGCATGAACAGTCTCTCTCCAGAGTCCCCACACTGCCTCCCACTCACACTATGACCTCTCCACTTTTGTTGTCTCCCATCTGTGGAGCATACTGTGCTCCATCACTGTCTCATGCTTTCCACAATGGCTGCCTTTCCCGTTTGCTGTGTGTACCACAAACAGGTCCCGATGGCATTTATACTGCAGGGGAGTATGAGGAGGGATCCAAGCTGCAGACGCTGCACAGCAACTGTTCGTATATTGTGCAGTAATACACAGTCAGCTGATGCCTTCCCTTCAGTCAGGTAAGTGATCCTCTCGACCCCATGTTATAAGCCAAAACTTTCCACCATTATAGTGATGCTCAAACTTCTCTAGGTAGTTCATGCTAAAGAAGCGGACTTTCCATCTTTTGAGGGCCCCCACAAAATTGCCGTTAATCTTCAAAGAAACACGTTACATGACAGCAAAGCCCCCCCCCCCCCGATTCTGTTGGTGGGGAAGACTGTGACTTGGAATCATGCTCTCAGCCTCCAAAAAGCTCAGTCAATTATCTCAAGCATACATAAAAGGGTGCGGACAAACTAACCCTTGCTGTGAGTTATAAACTCAAAACAAATGGCTACCCCTGTCTAGGAGAATCAGATACCAAACCAGCATTCTGGGGGAAAAAGGCCCCGCTGAGACTTACCCCGCCAACATAAAAAACTACTTCTGTCATGTCAACAACTGGTACAATACCAGGAGTATGGCATCGAATACATTAATGATACCCATCTGTAGAACAAAAGTGGGTCAGCACTCCTTTATGGCTGAATGAACTACTGGACACACTGTTCAGTAGGTCTCATCTTGCTTAATTTACAAGATTAATTCAGGCATCGCTTTCTACACAACGATGCCGTAAATGTAAACTATCCTGTAAATTATTACTTGTGCTCTATCTGTTCTGCATTGTTTTTACTGTAATGTCTTGTTTTACGGCACTATAACTACGGAGAGTTTTTTTCCACTGACAAAGCCAGTTACAACATATTGTTATGACCGGCAGATTAAAAGGGCAGACAGACATAGCTCTGTCAAGGGGAAAGCCACAAGGCACTAAGCGACTTGCGCTATACTATTTACCTATTCTAGTGACATTTGCAGAGGTGAAAAAAAATGCTCTCAAGAATTATATAAAACCAGCCATGGGGTGGTGTGTAAAGCTCAAATTTTACACACACCCTTTGTGTGGGATGCACAGATAAACCTCTGGAGCGTCACTCTCAGGGTTTATGTAGCATCCTACACCTCAGGTGTGTGTAAAATTATTGTTAAATACACCACTCCATGCATTATTCCATATGTACTGTAATGGATGAGAAACATTTAAAAACAAGCACTTGGGCTCAAAGGTATTTTCCTAATAAATAAAATAAAATGTACACCCTTGAGAAGAGGAGGGACAGGGGTGACATCATTAATAGAAGTACCCACACAGGATAAACAGAGTGGTCACCAAGGAACTCTTCTTGAGTTCACAGGGACGAGAGGGAAGTCACTAAAACTGGCCGCTGTGGGGATTCAAAAAGGACATTCGTAAAGGGGAAAGTGGAAATGTTTTAACCAGGAGAGGCACACCAAGCCTGAGCTTGTTTCCAGGCGCAACCTGGAAGCACAAGGAAGTTAAGTGACTTGCTCAGGGTCGCACAGTATACAAGTGGGGGCTGATGGGATTCAAACCCAGGTCTCCCGGTTCGCAGCTCGGTGCCCTTAACCACTACACTATACTGCCTCCCACACTTCTTCATGGTAAGGAAGGGTGGTGGACAAGTGGAACAAGCTGCCACAGTGGTACAGGCCAAATCCTCAGCAGCTTCAAGCATGAATGGGATAGTCATGTGAGTTGAGTCAGAAAAAGAGAGAGCAGTAACAAAGGGGAGGACTGCCAGTAGGGATGACAGAATAGTTAGGTAGGGTGGGCGGACTGGATGGGCTAAGAGCCTTTTCTGCTGTCATCATCTATGTATCTACATAATAAAATTGAGTCCCCCAGGTGAACATTTCCAGTTTAACCAAACTCAACAGAAAAATGAAAAAATTAGTTTCCATAGCTTACCAAAAATAAATTTTGTTACCCAATTTTCTCAACTGTATTCTTGTACTACTTAACTGTGAGAATGCTCTCTTCCTACGTCCCCCACAAAATACATCATTGTGCCTAGGCCATATGCATTCAAGAGTACAGAAAGTCTCTATTATGATGTAATCAGGGGGGCACTAGTGGCTACTCCACAAAAGAATGGCAAGAGCACTTTCCACAACAAAGTAATATTTTAAGTGAAAAACATTTTGTAAATAAGTTTATCTTTGGTAAGATTCTGAAAATGTGATTTTTGTACAGTTACCAAGGTGGTTCAGTCGAGATGCTTTCAATTTGACTGTAGAATCCAAAGCTGGTAATGCCATTAATATGATGGCAAAAAGTAATGCCATCTATCTGATGTCATATCAACAGGATTATGAGATCAAATGTTAATCAACAACCACCGGCATGAGCTGGCTTTCACTGAAAACTGTCACAAGAGTGAACCCGACTCACAACTAAACAATTCTTAGTCTTTTTTTTTTTCCCCTTCTTTATTAACTAATCTGATCCAACCATATACTGCCAAAACTGAAAGATGGAGACAATTACTTGGCTAAAATTCTATCTTGGGAATATGGTGACATCATGGAATCACTTGGGCTCTCATGATTATTATGTCAGCAAAACCCCACAATGGAATTACAGCCATGTAACTGATAGGTCCCCATCCGTGCATGCAGCTACCCATCTCATAACGTGCAGGAAAAATCTGTAATATGACTGATGGAAATCAGTCATGTAATTGTTCGGATATTTCAGTATAACCACATCGGTCAATTAAAATGTATTTTTTTGGGGGGGGGGTCTGTGGGGCTTTTCTCATTATTTTATTAGCACAACAGCACTTTCTAAAGTGGTTGTTCCAGCTTCACCGTACAACCCGTCATGCTATCATTCACACATCTAAAACCTAGTGCACTGGTCTTTTAAATTTCCAGCAAGTGCATATTTTTCATTAAAAAAACAGCTGGCAAGTCCTCAAAACCAGAGAGTGATGCTGTCTGGGAATACATGTCTTTACGACCTTTATATTTCTGATACACTAACACTGGCTAAAAAAAAACAAAAAAAACAGAAACTACCTGAATACTAAATGAAGCAAGCACAAAACAAACCAAACAAAAAAAAAAAACCATAACAGGTGTATAACATAACCTAATTATAAGAACTGCAAGCATTAACAAACTTGACTAACGATAGTTTTATATGTACATGTTTGAAGAAGCCAACTTCAGGATACCTGTACAAAAATATAGAACTCTATAAACTTTTTACAACCTATGTTGATCATTAAAAATATAACATGCACAATAATACATTAAGTGAAAAAGTGGCAACTTAGGAATTAGGTATGTATTTTTTTTTTTTTTTACATATATACACACACAATTTTTTGTTTGCTTTTTGTGTTATTCGATGGAAAAATACTACAAATAAGCAAAATAAATTTCCATTTTGAGTGCCGAGTGAAAGCTGTTCTGTAGCTTAACAGTTTTAACAAAAATCTGAGTATATTACAACTTCTTACTATAAACAAGCCGGGGAAAAAATGGAGATTTACAACAACCAACTTATCTACTGTAGAAGCCAACTACAGAAATAGCAGAAAAAAATAGTGTCTAAGAAAGCTCCTCCTGTAGATAATTGGACCCAAACAGAAAAAAAGATTCACAATTCAGTGAGACCCCTAACCCAGACCCTTTAGTTATTTTTTACATTCAATACAATATGTAAGCTGTGCAAAACCTTACTTAGACTGGCGGTTGCCATTATCAGTTGCATTTGTCTTTGGTACAAAAATAAAACAATCGCAATAATGTGCAATTACTGTCTTCCGGTAAGTACCGAAATCTTTAGATTTTTCAAAAGCCATCTCTTTATACAATACATAGACTCTGTGGCATGTATCTACATTGTCAACATATTCCTATATACATTCAAATGCATTAAGAGCCGAAACAAATACTTAACAAATCCATTATTTTACCACCTGTACATCTATTTCAGGGTTTTTTTTTTTATCATAAAATAAAAATTGCCAGCTTACAACTACTGAGTTCTTTTTTTAGTACAAGGCACAAAAATATTTCTTTACTTGCACATACATTTATATATTCGGGTCAGAAAAGTACGTATCATATGGCATACTAGCTACTGATGCTGTGTGTGCTATGTACAAGTGGAACTCAATCAACAGCTAGAAGAAAAAAATAGTACAAATATGAAAGGAAGGAAGGAAGGAAGCAAAGCATGTAATGATTTTGGAAATCATTAACTCCTCTTCAGCACTGTTTACCACCAAAACAAATACTTCAGCCTTCAACGTCTTAGAATCAGAGCATACACCTGCTATTTTCTCCGCAGTTCATGGATGGTTTTCCTGGCATTTGCCAACAGTCCTTTCCCAACTGAACTGTTTTTGCCTCCTAATCAGAGGAAATAATCCCAACCTGATAGAGCAACAGTCTCGTAGCAAACTATTTTTGCATTTATGTTAGAAGCATTCAGCATTTAAAACTTAAGGTGCTTAGTTTATGCTCTGGAAAATGCTACTGTAATGCACTCATTCTGCGTTTCACTTTTTGCACTGCTCATTCTCGTTCACCAAGTCTAGCTTAAGTGTTTTAGGTAAATCTAAAAACAACATGCAAAAATGAATGGAGTCATCTGTGACAGTACACATCGATGGCTGAGACAGGCCTGCTGACTATCTCTTCTTGGCGCTGCTGCGCATTACACTTTTGATGTCGGCACCCGGAGTCCCACCAGCCCTCCGGTTGGATCGCCCCCCGATGTTTTCTCTAACACCTGGTTCACAAACTCTGAAGTCAGCCCTGCCACTGGTGGACCTGCAGAAAAAAATGTAATGTGTTAATTAGATTATGAAATGTGGCAGGAGGAGAGAGATGATCATAAAAGGGGGTAGCAGTTTCTTTACTACAGTGTATACGTTGAAAAACCAAACAGAAACTCTACTTAGACTTGCGTTTCAGGGAAAAGTAATACCTGATGTTTAGTATCTCACGTGCATTTTCCTTTTCAGCTACAGCATCCAGGAAAGTGAAAGAAATCTGAATGGTGGCATTCAAAGATGTTTTAAATAAAAGGGAATTTTTATAAAACTGGGGACGGGATCTCAAATTTTCTGGGGGGGGGGGGGCAATGAAGTCCTCTGTATTGGACCCCATCAAATATATGAAATTTAATCCAAACAGCAGGGACTCCCCTTCCCCAACCAACCAGCTCTTAGTGAACGGCAGCTGAAGTTGGAAAATACTTGCAATCTACATATTTGGATATGTCAGAGGCGGCAACTGTTGGATTGTAGCACTGTGCATTTGTCATTGCTACCCCTTTCCAAAACTCTCTGGCCCACAATACTCTGATATGTTAGCCCTTAACTTTTAATTATTTCTACCCCAGCACTTTAAGAAGTTTAAAACAAACACACACACAAAAAAAAGATATAACTTCATAGTGACAGGACTCATTTTTATGTGCCAAATTGTTCACTATACAGTACCTGATTTAGCAGGAGAATATAAAAATTACTCCGCATAGTAATCATTTTTCTTCTGGAAGGTGTATTTGTGAATTGCATGAATTGCATCATCTCAGCCCTGAGGTGCTGCCCTGGATATAGAATGCTAAAGTTCAACCTCTGCAGTATGGTCATATGCCCCTTGGCATTCCAATGGCAGAGTTATGCTGAAGAGCAGACAAAAGCAACAACCATTCAACTGCACATTAATACAAGCTACGTATCAAGAAATCTAAATGCAATAATAAATGACAAATCACTATATGAAACATAAACTGCTGGGCTGGAAATTGTAAAATGCTGCAAGCAAGAAATTTTTTTTCTTAATTTGATGTGACGATCTAAAGAACAGTTACACAAGAACTTACCGTAACAGTAGATCTTCAAAAGAATCTCTTTTATCAGGCCACATCTCTGGAACTATACACACGTCGACGCTAGGACCACATGGAAACTTTTGCAAGCAGTCAGCCAGGAGCCTCCACAATGATCAATCATCCTTTATTTTTATAGCACAATTCTCTGTATGAACCAAAGCGCTTTACATACAATACAAACATACAGTAAAATATCATAATAAAATATACTAAGATATAATTTCATCTTACTTAATCATAACTAACATTATTCTGATTCAGGAAATGTTGCGTTTTCAGCTCACGCTTGAACTGATCTATGGTCTGACATGCTCTAATCTGTCGAGGTAGAGAATTCCACAGGGTCGGAGCTGAAAATGCAAATATGCGAGCTCCTGATGTCTTTAAATGAACCCTGAGAACCTCTAGCAATTCCTCGTCAGGGGAGCGAAGTGGGCGGGGAGGGGTGGTAGGGACACAGAAGGTCTTGCAGGTAGCAAGGCCCCTGCCCATGTAGAACTTTACAGGTCAGCAAACCAACCTTGAAATATATTTGCCAACTAACAGGCAGCCAGTGCAGATAGCGGAACACAGGTGTAATATGACACAGCCTAGGTAGGCTGGTCAACAACATGGCTGCCGCATTCTGCACTAGCTGCAGTTGACGAAGATCTACCCATGACAACCCTAGGTATATAGGGCATTGCAATAATCAAGGCAAGAGGTCACAAAAGCATGGACCAGTGCTGGCATATCACAGAGGGAAATCAGGTGTTTAATCTGAGTGATATTCCTCAGGTGGTAAAACGAGGTTTCAACCACGGCTGACACCTGTGCCTAGAGCGTCAAACTACAGTCCAAAATAATGCCCAGATTCCTCATCTGATCCAAGGTAAGCAGCTGGGAGTCCCCAAGCCGTAGCCCAGAGACCTGTCCGGCTTGCCCCTCACTCCCTGGCAACCAGGTTCCAGCACCAGTACTTCAGTCTTGTCTGGATTCAACTTCAACCAGTTGGCCCTCATCCAGTCTTGGATCTCAGCTAGGCAGCTGTTAAATACTGAGACTGTTTCCCGCTGTCCAGGCACAAAAGACAGGCATAGCTAAGTGTCATCTGCATAACAGTGAAAACTCAGTTCATACCATCTTATAATGTCCCCCAGTGGTAGCATGTACATTGCAAACAACATGGGGGACAAAACGGAGCCCTGTGGTATCCCACATGACAGGGGCAGAGATGCCGAGGAAAAAATTCCCAGCACAACCCTCTGCGACCTGGCAGTGAGGAATGAACTAAACCAGTTGAGGACCATACCAGCCAGCCCACAACAAACCCGTAGGTGCTCCATCAGCACCCCATGGTCCACAGTGTCAAATGCCCTCAAGAGATCAAAATGAATCAAGATGTAACGTCTTCCTCGATCCCTCGCCGCTATGAGATCATTTGGCACCTGAACAAATGCCGTCTCAGCACTATGCCTTTTCTTGAAACCCGACTGCAGAGTATCGTAAATGCTGTGTGCTGTTAAATGGTCTCCAGTTGAGCAGCCACCACCTTCTCAATAACCTTACCCACAAAGGGCAGGTTAGAGACAGGTCTGTAGTTTGCCAGGCAGTCCGGATCTAGTAAAGATTTTTTCAGGAGCAGCCTTACAACTGCCTCCTTCAGGGGCTCAGGAAAGACCCCTGTCACCAGAGAACATCGGACTATCCTGGCTAGGACTGGGCTGATGACATCAACGCACCCCACTACGAGGCACGTTGTTCCTGGATCCAAACTACAACAGGTTGGCTGCAGCCCATGGACAACCTTCACACATCCATGACAGCAAACTGGTTGAAGTCAGACCAGACAGACTTGACTGCCTGTGACCTCAAGCCTGTTATTGTAAGGCCCATTTGAGGGCGCTGACTGGATTTCCGATCTGATGGAGGCAATCTTATCAGCAAAGAACAGAGAGAACTCATCACATCTTAAATAGTGAAAAGGCTCCCCTAGACTGAAGACAGGTTGGCTTGCACACAACCTATCAACTGTGCAGAAGAGCTGAGCCGATCTGTTAGTTGCTGCAGCAATCTCCTTGGATAGGAACTCTGTCTTCTTACAGGAGACTGATACTGGGCTATCAATATACGTTTGTCCTCCTGCAACGCATCTCCAACCTTCGACCCCTCATCCCCTTGATAGTCCCATCAAACCAAGGGGACTTCTGACGAGAGGTGAGGGGTTGAATATGGACAGGTGTGACAGAGTTGAGGGCTTCATCGATAACTCTGTTATAGGTCAGCACCAACTCGCCCGGCTCCTCGCACGCACTCATCATACCTGATAGGTCCAGTACCTCCATCAGACCTTGTGGGACAATCCCTTTAAAGGGCGGTACTGGACCATCTCCATAGGAGCAGGTCTATTTGGGGGTGCCTCGAACCTGAACCTCACAATATGGTGGTCCAACCAAGCAACCCGTCTCCACCATCAGGTCGAAGACCTCCATCCCAAGCAGGAAGACAAGGTCCAGTGAATGGCCGTGAATATGGGTTGCAGAGGTAACATGTGTTAGGTCCAGCAAACCCATTAGTTGAAGGAAGTCTTGACCAACCTGTGAGAGTTCGTCATCGACCTAGGCATTGAAGTCCCCTAGAGACTCCCATACCAGTTCGAAGACGAAGTCCGTGACTTCCAGCAGGAATTCCTTCCCCTCCCTTGGTGGTCGGTAGATGAGAAGGATCCTGCAACCTACACCAACAAACCCTTGAAGCGCTAGCTCGCTCCAAGGATCTCTGTAATTCTACACGGAGGGTTGTGGAGGCCCAAGTCTAACTTTAAAACACATGGCTACTCCCCTTCCCCCAACGATCCTTTCTTGGTGTCACACGTCAGCGTCTACATAAATATGGGCGGCCCCTCCTCTCCTCAGTTCCCACCAGAGAGCATACTCAGAGGACCTCCCTGTAAGGAACCAGGAGAGACCAAGCACTTCACGTACCAAGCGAGACAGAGTGCTGGAAAAGACAGCATTGGAGACAGCAGCACAAAGATACTTTGTCGCAACCGCAAAAGGGGAAGGAGGGAGGGAGGGACGGCATGGCCTGATGAGAGATTCTCTTGAAGATCTACTGTTACAGTAAGTTCTTATGTAATTGTTCAATCTTCTTCAAGGATCTCTCCTCAGTCCACACCTTTGGAACAAGTCCCAAGCAGTACCAAAAGCTCGCAGACTGGTCAACTGGAGTCTACAGTCTTATGGCAATAGGCTTTGTAGCACAGCTAGGCCAAACGCAGCTTGCCTATGAGAGACAATGTCCTGACTGCAATGTTTAGTGACGGTGTGGACTGTACTCCAGGTTGTAGTTGCAAAGATTTCTGCAGCAGAAACATTCCAAAAACAACCTACAGAAGTGATCATGCCTCTAGTGTAACAACCACGAACCACACCAGAAAGTTCCTTCCTGTACTTCCTGTAACAGAACGTAATATGCTTGCCATGTGGACAAGCACTGTTTAGAAACTGGAGCGCCCTCTTTCCCAGGGGAGAACAAAACAAAAAGCTGCAAGGTCTTTCTGCAGTTCTTTGTACAGTTTGTATAGTACCTGAGTATTCTATGCACGTTTAAGGTGCAGAGCAATGCTTCCCCTGGACTGGCATGCTCTAGATAGTACACTGGTAGGTGCGTGGTTTGAGTTAAAGTAAACTCGTGACACCACCTTTGGGAGAAACTTAGGACTAGTATGCAGCGATGCCCTGTTTTTGCAGAAAATCAAATAAGGAGGCTCACACATTAGACCCTGCAGCTCTGAAACCTTTTGAGCAGAAGTCACTTCAACTAAAAATAATGCTTTCAAAGAAAGAATGTATAAGCCACAACTCGTGGCTGGCTCAAAGCAGCCAAAATTAGCTTTTCTAAAATAAAATTCAGATCACAAGCTGAGACTGGATTTCGAATGGGAGGCTTTATGTGTAAAATGGCTCTCAAGAACATACGGGCTACTTCCAGCTGAGCAACTGTACAGCCATCCACAGGCATGTGGAAAGCTGATATAGCAACCAAGTGCAATTTGACTGAGGAATACTGCAGGCCTGAATCCGATAAGGACAGCAGGTACACTAGCACCTGATTGGCTGGGCAGGTAAATGGATCCAGGTTATGTGAAGCGGCCCACAAAGCAAACCGCTTCCATTTCACGGAGTGTATCTGGTGGACAGTTTTCTAGCAGCCACCAGAACATCTGCCTCTTTCTGTGATACCCCAAAGCAAGCTATGGCTATGTCTTCAGGAGCCATGCATGCAGATGTAGAGACTTCAGGTCTGGATCGACTAGGGTTCCCTGTTCCTGTGACAGTAGACCCTTGCACAGGGGCAGAGGTACTGAGGTTCCACTGCCAGCTGTTGCAGCAGGAAATATCACATCTGTCAAGGCCATAAGGGTGCAAAGAGTATCAGAGTTGCCCCCTCCATCTTCAGTTTGAGTAGGTTCTCTGAATTAGTGGGAAGGGAAGGAAGGCATACATCCCTTTCCAGGAGAGGGACAACACGCATCGCCAGAAAACTCCAGGCCCAGAAGCGAGCAAGCAGAAACTCAGCAGTTCTGTGTTGTGTGGGGACGCAAAAACGTCCAGCTCTAGATGACCCCATCTTGCAAACAGGTCGTCGACCACCGAGGTCAGCAGTTCCCCCTCATGCATTCTAGATTGTGACCTGCTTAGTTTGTCTGCCAAGACATTTTGGACGCTTGGAATATGTACTACTGATAGTTCTGTGTGTTCCAGAACCCAATACCAAACTTGCACTGCTTTCCTGCACAGCAGGTAATAATGAGTCCCCCCTTGTTTGCTGATGTAATGCATCACACTGACATCCATCTGTAATAACAGAGGACCTGGGGACAAGTGTTCCTGAAATGCCTGGAGTCCATACTGGACCGCTCTCATTTCCAGAACATTTATATGTAAAGTGTGCTCCACCTTGTTCCACGTGCCTTGTGTATGAAGAGGTCCCAGGTGGGATCCCCATCCTGAACCTGAGGCATCCATGGTGAGGAACGGATGTGGGGAAGGAATCAAGAATGGGATGCCCTTGAGCAGGTTGTTGCATTCCATCCACCACTTGAGCGCTTTTTGCAACAGACATTACTAAAACCATCTGTTCTGGATCATCTGTCAGTTGGTCCCAGTGAACTCTCGGGGTCCACTGTGGGATCTGCATGTGCAGCCCAGCCACTGGCACTGTGACACTGGTTGCCACCTTAAGACCCAGAAGGCACTGAAATGTCCTTGCTGAGACGTGATGGCTGTCGTGTAACAACGCTTGTGCAATCAGGTGTTCTGCCCTGTCCAGTGGGAGAAACACAGAACCCTGGGCCGTATCCAGAATTACTCCAATGTACTGCAGGCATTGGCAGGGTGTCAGTACAGACTTTGGTATGGTGACTGTCACCCCCAGAGTACTGAACATCTGTGTGGTTCGAGCCAAGGTCTGCAGCAAGTTGTCTCTGGAGTGGCTTTTTAACAATGTCCAGGTAAGGAAAGACATACAGGCCTTCCCTGCAAAGGGCTGCTACCACCACTGCCAATCATTTGGTAAAGACTTGTGGCTCAGAAGATAGGCCAAAGGGCAACACTCTGACCAGGTAATGCGCCCCCTGAAACAGGAACCTCAGGTACCTCCCATGAAGTTTCTGGCTCTCAATATTAGGTAAGCATTCTCCACATCCAGGGAGCAAATCCAGTCCTCTGTTTGAGGCAGGGGAAGGAGCCCATGTGGAGAGAAATCTGAAACTTCTTGTATTCTATGAAGAAGTTTAGTCCCTTAGATCCAGAATAGGCCTCAGATCCCCTGTCCATTTCGGGATGAGGAAGTATCTAGAGTAAAACCCTTTGTGTGTCTGTGTTGAAGGTATAGGTTCTAGGATGTCCAGAAGCTCCAGTGCATGACCCTTCTCTATAATCTCCAGAACCCATTCATCTGTAGTCACTGTCCTCCATGATCCTGGTGGAGGGAGGGGCAATCCCCTACAACCACCCCTAGATGTAATGGTGGTTGGAGGGTGTGCAAGGAGTCATGCTGAGCGCGGGGGAACAGACACAAGCTCTGCTACTTTTAGGTGCTTTTGTATGGGCACCTGGGGTTGAGAAGGGGACTAGAAAGGCACCTCTGCCTCTACTCTGCTGTCTGTGGCCATGACAGTGGATTGGCGAGAATTACCCCTGCTCTTACCCCCGTTTTGGGTATGGTACAGGGATTTCACTGACTTCAGAGTCTTGCCAGATGATTGAAGGCTTCTCATAGCTTCTTCTACATCACGGTCAAACAGTTTCTGACCTCTAAATGAGGCATTGAGAACTGTTTGCTGCACAGTGACAAAACCTGCTAGCCTGAGCCAAGAAACATAGAATAGATTTTGTTAATAGAAAAGGACATTTATGCCCATCCAGTCTACCCTTTGTGCTTGCCTATTCCATCAACACTGATCCTAGCTGGTCATAGGTGTCACTCCCTCCCCTGTTCCTCTAAGTAACAGTAGGCGTGGTGCCTAAGACAAATGCCAGAGGATGCAGCCTAGCAGAGGCATCAGAAATATCATATGCTGTGTGGATCAAATGTTTACCCACATCAGCACCAGCATTAAGAGTTCTGATTAAAGAGCAGTTACATAAGAACTTACCATAACAGTAGATCTTCGAGGGGATCTTAGTTATCGGGTCACACTGTAGGAACTTGACCATCAGTGAAGCAGGTTCCACATGGAAGATTTTCAGCAGTACAAGTGGGGCCACCCATGCTGTCACCAACCCTACAAAGGTGTGAGCGGCCCTGCTCCCTCCTCAGTTCTTTCCCCCAGAAACCAATGGAGCAAAGCTCATGCCATGGGGGGCCAAGGAGAGAGAGGTGCCTAGGCCTGTAAGAAGGGATGGATACACCAGAGAGCCAGTTCCAGTACAAGAGCGCCAAGAAGGGGGATGGTGGGAGGGAAAACAGACCTGATGACTGAGATACCCTTGAAGATCTACTGTTACATAAGTTATTGCATAACTGTTCTATCTTCTTCGGGGGTATCTTGGTCATCAGGTCACACTGTAGGAACAAGTCCCAAGCAGTTACAGGTGCAAACAGACCGTCTGGTAGGAGGGCCCTGCAGCACAGCCCTGCCAAAACCTGCATGGGCTCTAGAGGCAATGTCCAGACTGTAGTGTTTGGTGAAAGTATGGATGGTACTCCACGTGGCAGCCGTGCAGATGTCAGCGGCTGAGAACCCTCAGAAACACGCCACAGAGGTAGCCATGTGTGGAATGAGCCTTGACAGCTCCAGGCAATTCTTTGCCATACTTGTTGTAGTAGAAAACAACGCAATTTGCCAACCATCTGAATAAACATTGCTTAAAAACTGAAGCACCCTCTCTACCTGGGGCGAAGGAAACAAACAACTGCTTCAACGTTCCACATTCCTTGGTGCAAAGCAGGTAGTACTTCAAAGCTCTGTGCACATCTAATGTACAGAACAGTGCTTCCTCTGGATTGGCACACTCAGGAAAATAAACTGGAAGGTGGCTAGAGTGACTGAGTGTAAACTTGGAGACCACATTAGGTAGAAACTTAGGATTTGTGCACCAAGACATACTGTCTTTGTGAAAAATCAAATAAGGCTCCTTGCACCAGAGGACCTGAAGCTCTGAAGTTCTTCCAGCAGAAGTAATGGCAACTAAAAATAACGCTTTCCAAGAGAGAAAGCATAACTTGCAAGTCGCGGTTGGCTCAAAAGGAGATGGTCAACTTTTCCAAAACTAAATTCAAATCCCAAGCCGGGACAGGAGAGCGGTTGGGGGTTTCATGTGCAGAATGCCCCTTAAAAAAGTACGGGAGACATCCAGCTGTGCAATTGTGCAGTCACCCACGGGCTCATGATAGGCAGAAACAGCTGAAAGGTGCACCCTGAGGGAGGAGTACTGTAGACCAGAGTCAGACAGAGAGATCAAGTAGTCCAGAGTGTGGCTCACTGGACAAGTGAAAGGGTCCAGATTATGCTTGGCAGCCCAGATGGCAAACTACTTCCACTTTATGACATATGTGGCGAGAGTGGAAGGCTTCCGGGTGGCCACCAGGACATCTGCTATTTTGTTAGAGACCCCAAATCTGGCAATGGCTATGTTCTCAGGAGTCAAGCACGCAGCTGGCGGGACCAGATGTTGGGGTGGATCACGGTCCCCTGATCCTGGGTCAGAAGATTCCTGCAGAGGGGGAGAGGGACTGGAGGTTCCTCTGTAAGCTGCTGAAGTAGAGGGAACCACATCTGCCGAGGACAGAATGGAGCTACCAGAATCATGCTGGCCCCCTCCATCTGCAGTTTTATTAGCACCCTCTGAATGAGAGAAAATGGAGGGAAGGCATAGAGAAATTATAAATATGATATTAGCTTGTTATATGTTGTGATCAAGTTAAAAATATGTTTAACTTGGTTTTACCTTTTTGGTCTCTTTCCTTGCCAGGTAATGAAGCTCACAGTATTGATATAAAATTGTTCACTGGAAGCCTCTCCACAACGGATTTGTTTCCTATGTTAGAAGATTTGGACTGAGATTTAAAATTATTCCCCCTTAAAATCTTATTATACAAAAACAATTTCTGGATAAATATAAATCTCTTGCTGTGATCTTTTGTTTCCAAGCATTTGCTTATGAAGACTCATGACCCTGTGAAGTGAAGCTCTGCTCCTAGGTTCCTAGTTTTCCACTTTTTGCCCCCAAAAATGTTCTTGCTTGTCACCTTTTGCATTTTTTTTTTTTACTTATTATTTTTCTGCACCTACTATCCCCTCAACCTCCACTCCTTCAGTCCCCCAAAGAGTATCATCCTCCCAACCCTACCGACTACCCGGGTCTGCCCCTAGAGTACATACTCACTTGCCACTGGGGCCCTTGATGGCCCGGATTACCCCCCGGGCGGGGTGAGGAGAGATCCCCCTCTTACCTCCCTCTTTCTCTTGCAGTGAGCTGTACAGCAGGGTCTGCCCTGTTCTAGTTTCCATGGTGGCTAGGACTGGTTCGGAGGGCTACATCTAGGTGGCTGAGGGTGTTTTCTCCTAGTTGTATTTCCCAACGTTGGCATGCAATGAGGAGCAAGGCTGCCATGCGTGGAGATCTCCATCTATCTTCTTTGCCTTTTAAATATTTAAATTTGTATAAATAGAGTAAGAATTGATATACCTGTACACCTTTAACACATTTTATTTGTGAAATAATTACTTGGTACTACTGAGCAAAATAATTGTGCTTAACACTTTAAGGGCTTTGCTTCACTATAAATTTGGTAGCACTTTGACACACCCTCTGTGAAGGCCCGAATGTTGGGCCAAGGTGCCAAGGGAGTCCAACCTGTACATGGAATAAAACTTGCAACCAGACTGCCCATCTTCAGCGTTTCACTTTCCTGGAGTGCTCTTACTTTTTCATCTTGTGGGAGCTGTCAGGAGCCAGTCATCGAGGTAGGGGTAGATGTAATGTCCCTGCCACCTGAAAGCTGCTGCTACCACTGCCAGGCACTTGTTGAATACTCGAGGTGCTGAGGAAAGACCGAATGGCAGTGCTCAGAATTGGTAATGCTCATCCTGGAAGGTAAAGCAAAGGTATTTTCTGTGGGATGGCAGGATTTTTATGTGCATATATGCATCCTGCATGTCCAGGGAGCAGAGCCAGTCCACCTGATGTAGCATGGGCACTAATCTCGGCAGTGTCACCATCCTGAACCTTTTGTAGTCGATAAAATTGTTCAGCTGATTGAGATACAGGATGAGACGAAGGTCCCCTGTCTTTTTTGGCACTATGAAGTGGGAGTAGTAACCCCTTCCTCTTTGGCTCAATGGGACTGTCTGGATCACTTTTTTGTTCTGGATGGCTTGAATTTCTGCACTAATGAGGCCTGCGTGGGATGGGGAGCAATGAGTAGGAATCAGTGGGTTGTCTGGAGGAATCTGGGTGAACTCTAGAGCGTAAATCCTTTCTATAATTTGGAGTACTCACTGATCTGCTGTGATGTTGGACCAACTTGTGAGGTAAAGGGAAAATCGCCCTCCTACTGCCTCCCCTCGTAGCTCCGCCAGAGGAGGAAGGCAGGCAGGGAGTCATGTAGAGGTTGTTGGGGTAGGCAAGGGGGTTCTAGCATGTTTAGCACTTTTTGGTCCCTGTGCCCTTGCTTGCTGAGATGGAGCTTTTCTTTTGTATCCTCCTCTGTGCTGCTGCCTTTTTGCTTGCTGGCCTTGTTGCCTGCAAAAGGGCAAACGTCTGTTTGGGGTTGGCTCTGACTTATACATCTTGTGGACATCAGAGACTGCCTTCCCAGAGTCTTGCAACCCTGTGATCATTTTCTCTGCCTCCTGGCCGAAAAGTACATATCCCTATAAAGGGGCATCTAGAATAGAATCCTGCAAATCCTGCAGGAAGCCCGAGACCCTTAACCAAGAGTAGCGCCAAAGGCATATCCCTGTGGCAGCTGCCCTTGCTGCAGTGTCTGCCAAATCATATGAGCGCCTGAGGATGTGTTTACCGATGTCAGCACCGGACTGTAAGACAGCTAAGAGCTCTGTCTTATTAGGGGAGTCAGGCTGTGACCTGGCCAGGTCCATAACTTTGTTCCAGAGAGACTTCTGGTACAGAACCATACGTGCCAGAAAATTTAGTGACCGGACCGTACAAGTGGCTGATGAGTATAACTTACAGCCAAAGTGGTCCATCTTTTTGGACTCCTTATCCGGTGATTGGGCGCTCATATGCTTGGGTTGCTGAGCCCTTCCGTGCGTAGCCGTAAGGACCATATAGTCTGTTTTTGGCTGATCATTTAAATGTGGTTCTTCCCTCGGGGTCCTGTATAAGCGGTCAGATTTCTTAGGGACCACCACAGTTGTGAAAGGGTGCTTCCAGACTAGTTTCATCATGTCCTGGAAGGGCTCCACTAATGGATGGATGACCTAAGGTTTTGGGTCACTGGCCCCTAAGAACTTTGCCAGATGGCATCTTTTGGGGTCTAATTCCTCTGTCTGCCACTGGTTAAGGAATTTTATGTGCCTTATCACATCAAGGAAAGTGAGATCGTCTGGAGGAGACCTTGGGGAATCTTTCCTTGAATCCAGAGATGGAAGAGACAAGTCGTCCTCTGAAGAGTCATATGAGGAGGAACCACTGCTGGACTCCTCTGAGGATGTGGACCGGTGTCTGCTAGAGCGACTCCGGCATCTACAGGAGGATCAGGATGACAGGTGGCAACCACGTCGCCGTCACTGATGGGACCCCTGTCCTATGCCACCTGGAGTCGGGCAGGCTGGCATCGGGGGTGGCGAAGGTGTTCTGAGTGAAGAGGGGGTAGGCTGCCTAGGCGGAGCTGGTGTAGGCAGTCTGGATAACAGAATCCCCTTGATTGTGTTCCACCAACTGATAAACAGGGCCACAACCTCAGTAAGAGGTACCACAGGGGCTGTCGACAGTTCAGGCGTCAGGGTAGGAGTGACCAAGGGGCCTGGCATCGGGGCCCTTTAGTTTAGTCTCCCGTCGTCAGGCCTCACGGCTCTGTCGTCTTGTGCGTTAGGTCTGGCAGTGTCTCATTCCCTGGTGTCGGGTGCACTGTCGTCTGTTCATTAGGCTCCGGTGGCGGAGTGTGTGGTGCTGTGTTCTTAGGCTCTGTAGAGTCTGGCGTTAGGTCCTCTGTCGTCTGCTTCGTGGATGGAGACTTTTTGGATCCCTGCGGTTCAGGAGACAGCTTAGAGGGTATTGTCTGATCTGGCTCCGTGGAAGTGGAGTTAGAGGGAGTTGTGGTCTGTCGTCGGTCCGGAACCCCGGCTGACGACGGCTTGGAAGGTGAGCGTGGTTTCTTGTGGTGTTCATGTTCCTGATGCCTCTTGGTGTCGTTGGACCCCATCTTGTCCAATGACCCTGAGGGAACAGTCTTGAGGATGGCAGGCTCCAACCCAGTAGTCTGTTTGTGGGGGCCTGATAGCCAGGGAAATGGGGACCTTAGAAGGCCCAAGCCCAGAAGACCCCTCCTGCCGGATGTCTGGGTAGAGGCGGGAGTCTTCCTCAATGGTAACCTGGGAAGAGCAAGGGAAACCAGAGGGGCTGAGCCTGACCTTACGTCGGAGGTGGACCTCTTAGAAACCTTGCGAGGAGACCTGGACTGGGATTTTGATCTGGATCTGTCCTTGTCTCAGTGATGGTACTACCCTCTCTAAGAGGAGACTGCCCTGGCTGAAGAAGATGAGCTGTGCCCCAAGTGGGTCTTCTGCATGGCAGCCACTTGTTGTTCTAGAAGGTATGCTTTCAAGGTCTTCAGGCGGCGGATACAGGTCCTCTTACTGAAGCTGAGGCAATGCGGGCAGGTGTCCGGCTTGCGGTTGGGGCCTAGACACAGAAGGCAGGCCAAATGGCCATCTTTCACTGGGATTTGCTTGCCACACACGCACTTCGATTTCTGCTACTCTGTAGATGAAGTTGGCTGGGTAGACATGCACGACGAAGCTGGAAAATGAAGATAAATGGAAAAAATGGTGGTCGCCTGTTAGTAGGAGGCGTTTGTGGAGCCAAGATGCATGGGTCAACGGCGGGAAAAAAAAAACTGAGGTGGTGCCAGGGGACCGCCCCTTTATACCACTGGGTGACGTCAGGGTGCGGGGCCGATTCCACATTGCTTTCTGGTAGTGGGATGTGTATCCCAAATAGGATGCCCGCTTCTGCAGTAGGGAGGCTGTTGTGTATACTTTTTTGGCCACAGTATCAAGTTTCCTGGAATCCTTTTCAGGAGGCTATGTGGAGAAGTGGCACCTTGGCTTTCTGACAAGCAGCTGCCTGTACCAACTCCTTCATGATAAGGGTGGGAATACAGATAATATACCCGCTGTCTGTCCACCTGATACTTCTTTTTTTTTTTTTTTAATCAATGCCAGCAGGTGAACTGGGTTTGGACACAATTTTGAATGTAGCCTTGTGGATGGGGACTAGTAGTCTTCTTCGGGGGGGGGGGGGTGGCTAGCCACATCATATGCATGAACTCCATTTCCTCCTCATCCTCCTCTTTTTCATGAGAGGGTACATTGAGGGTGTTCACCATCTGTTTGATGAACATGGAATAAGAGGTATACTCCTCTGTGGGCCTAGGAGGGGAACCAAACTCTGGTCAGGTAAGCCTTCAGGTTCTACAGGTTCAACTTCCTTCTCTTCATAATACACATTCTCCTCCTGTAATGGCAAATGGTCTGGAACCAGAGCCTGGGGAGGGCAAGCATATTAAACAAATTTCCCACACCCTTGAAGGCTTGGAAAAACTGCCATACGTTAGTCATATCCAATGTTGAGAGCATTTGTTTCTGATCCACTGCCTGCTCTTTTTGCTTTGCAGGAGTGGCATGGACATGTTTTCCTTTTTGTATTTTTTCCCTCTTGGCAGGCACTGGTCATTTGTATTTCTGCTAACACTGGAATCAGGGCTCCTCCTTTCGGACATCCTGGTATCTTAACCATCTTTATCATGCTTATCCAATGGCTGAGCAGCTTTATCTTTATCCGTCCCTTTGGCAGGGGCTGCTGCTTAAGATGAGAAGAACCCTCTGGTGGCCTGCTTTCTACCAGCATTAGGAACTCCCTCTGAGCCTTCACTGTGCTTTGGCAACATAGAGGCAGACTAAGAAGCCATCAATTCTTCCTTTTTAAAGCCCTTTTCTTTTAGGGAAAAGTTTTTTTACTAAGTTCACAATTAAGAAAACCATGATCTGGACCCAGGCACTTCAGACAAAGCTCACAGCAGTCTGCCTTTGCCAGGAGCTGAAAACACATTATACAATTTTTAAAATCTGTGGGTCCTGTTCCTTTTTTTTTTTTAGGTCTGTCAGTCATGCCACACACTGCTAAGACCTATAAAATATTTGGTTGTGAGTGACAAACACAGTAAAAATGAACTACTGTTATCTGAAAATGCATAAAAAATGCTTAAAAGTGAGTAAAATATAAGCAATTTATTTTAGTCATAACGTGGTTGATTCCCTTCGAGTGGGAACAACATTATAAAGTGACATTCTCCGATTCCTGCAACCGGAGAAACCACAAAGAAATTACTGAATTCTTCACCTATCACAGAGTAATCAAAAACTAAATATGTACACTTTTTCACAGGATTTGAACTCTGTGACTCTTACTAATGTGAAGCTGAAACTGGTTATTGGAAACTGGAATTTTATAATGTTCTGATCATTTGCATATAGGAATTTCTGCTTCACTTAATAAAAATTACATTTAAAAAAACACTATATATGAATACCAGAAGACTGGAGCTGACTTTGGGGCTCTCTTCTGCAGAGAAACAAATCTGACATTTGAACAACAGAGTGAGTGTCACCACAGTGCAGAGTCTGAACTTGTATTCTAAATTCTACAATTAGCATAAAGTTCTATCTCTGGGGCAGCACACTCCTGCAGACTGATGCCATTTGTAAGGCATCTCACTCATGGATTCCTGCCGTTTGGAAAAACAACTGTTATTTTTGCTATTTAATTTTAAGAAACAGAGAAACTGACAGCAAAAAAAGACCATCCAGTCTGCGCAGTTTTCCTACCTACTCCCCCTTGACCTATTGCTGAAGAGGGTTTTTACCTGAAGGGTTACCCCTCTTTCCCTTCTCCAAGCAGACCCCTCTCTACTTTCTACTCCCTCTGTCCTTACTCCTTCTTTTGGTACTACAAGCCCCTTGTATCTGTCCCACCCAATCTTGAACCCGTATTTATAGATCCCTCCCCCAGCACTTTTCCCGACGACCTGTTCCACTGTTCTATCATCCATTCAGTGAAGAATGTACTTACACCCCTTTATAATCTCCCACCAGCAAGTCTCCACTCATGTCCCCTTGTCTGGAGGCCCTGTAGCTAACATCTGCACACAGAGCATGCAACATGCATCACGGCGCCAGTGTCTCCCACCCTCGATCTCTGTCTCCAGCTTGCACGGCCACCCGGGTGGCAGTGTCACAGTGGAGTCCAGGCACCTTCCCACCCCGAGGAGGTGCGTGTCCGCTGGGAAACTCAACCTTCCTCCCCCAACTAATCCTTGGATGACCAAGGTCACTGGGGTCATGAGCATTAGAGCTACTGCTGCGCCGACAGGTTGACTCCAAGGTTTGCTTCTGCTGAACCCTGACACAGAGCTGTACCCCTTGCAAGCAATGAGATGATGACCAAGAATACTGAGTGTGCTTCTGCTTGCGACTCTTCTCGTTGGCCTTTCTCCCCTGGGGCCTATGTGGGTGGTGACCACCGGAGGAGTTCAAGCCACTGTTTGAAGAGCTGGAGGATCTACTTGAAGAAGAGTGGGTGTTTCCTGTGTAGGCTAAATGGGCGATGCCATGTGGTGAGTGGTCATGGGGGCGGGGAAAGGACGACGAGAGACTGCCTGAATCAGACCTCTGGGAGAGAGGGCCCAGCTGACTGCTCAATGGGCAAGTCTTCTTATGAAGGTACTGCAGGGACAGTAACCTTGAGAGGTGAAACTCTGGCTAGGACAACGGCCTAGTCGCGTGACAACTTCTGTTTGCCTGCCGATCCAAATGGCTTGAAGAAGTGGGGCTGGTTAAAGTATCGAATGGCTGAGCCACTGGTCAACCAGACTGATGAAACAGACCTTGATATTACCCAAGTACTCGGCCTCCACTGTGACAGTCAGCGGTTGCACCTTGGTCTTACACTCTACAGAAGGGTGAGAACCAGGTTTAGTCATGGCTTCTTGGTTGGGAGCTGCAAGCTGGCATGACTAGAACTTCAAGGGTGCTGAAGTAGACTTTGTCGGGACACTACTGGTTTTTGTTGAGCCACATTGCTCTTTACACTTACGCTTCTTCTCCAAGGTTTTGAAAGAGGCACTTGCAGCTGGTGTAGGTCTCGGGCATTGTGGCTTGAAAGTGTGCATAGTTCTTGACTTTGTGATGAGGGCACAGACATGTCAAGACTACATGGGGATCTGGCACCAACACCAAGTTGCAGCATGCGCAGCACTTGAAGCCAAACTTGGGAGTCATCATTTAGGAAAAGTCCCAAAAGAAAATCCAGGAACTTGTCCACCAGACTAGGGACCAAAAAGCTCTGAATGCAGTGGTGAAAAAAAGAACAAACTCACTGAAACAGTCAAAGAAATTTCTTTAAAAAGCACTAAAGACAGAACCTACCTAGAGATCGACCTGTTGAGCAGCAAAAAAAGAAAAAAACGATCTGGAACATGGAGGGTGAAGGTATGGGAAGGTGAGGAGCTGACGCTTTATTCCAACAGAATTTACAAGGACTTGGCGCATGCTCAGATCTGTGCACTAGTGTGACTAAGTAAAAGAGATCCAGGAAGATTAAAAAGTAAATTAAAACAACAAAAATGTAGACTGGGGTAAGCGCAATTGATTACTGTATTATTTACCATCAGATATTCGGGTGACTTTCATTTCCTCTACTCTTGTATTTTTGTACCTGCTTTGCAAAGCCAAGGACAACAGGACAACAGTAATCTGCAATACAGTTTATCCTGAGTGCTGATCTTGGGGATGGCCCTAATTACACTGGTCTGTGTTATACTGATATGCAGTTAACATCACTCCAATCTTTTCCATGCCCCCTCCCCACCCAGTAACTAATAAAGTGGGATGGTTCAACAATATTTGACACTTGCAGCTCGCATTTGAATGAGGGCATTTTTGTTCAAAACACCAATTAGGATACTAAATAAATGAAACAAAACTTGAAATGAGAATATTTCATGTTGGGGCTAGAGGGTAAATCAGTAGAACAACCGAACTGTAGTCCCAGAGACATACTGTATCCAGGAACACTACCACTACAGACTAATAATACCCAGATAAACATCAATCATCCAGCAACAGACATGGCTAAAAAAAAGAACGTCATCAAAATAAAGCTCCGCTGCTGTTAAAACGTCAGATGCAGAATACAAAGATCCATGCTACTGCTTTTAGGTTTTCTATACTCATAGGAGTTTAATTCTTACCAAGAGTGTCCTTAGTAAGCCTCTCAAGTTTATCAGACATGCTAGTTTCCTTCTCTTCTCTAGGGTTCTGAACTTTTTTGACTATTTCCTGCTTGACGGAATTTATTACAAACAGCAGACGATCTGTAAAATAAAGAGCATCAATTAAATGCTGGAATACGTTCATTACTACATCCACTGACATTCTGATTGCATCCGACAACCAGCAGCTCTTACTTTAAAACTGCTGACCAATGGCTGGCCTTGTGGTGTGGAGGGCTGAGGCTCTGGACGCCACATCAGCACCCTAGGTCAGTGGAGGGAGGACTGAGCATCCAATGATGTCTCTCCTCCTTTGGGGTAGGGAGTTCCTGGAACCCACCACTCAACTGCCATCTGGCAGAGACTGGATGGCAGTGATGGTGACAGTGCGTAGGGAGGTTGTCAGCAGACTCGGAATGCTGTGCTACGCATCACTGCATGCACGACAACCTGGGGGCAAGGTGGAACACATTTGCTTACTCGGTGTCCCCTGCAGACCCCACATGACCCTACAGGGCAGGCCACCTACAGGTGGGTAAGAAAAAATTACTTACCATAGTAATCTTGTTTCTTCCAGGGGATACTCCAATATTCATAAGTCTATGCAGTGTCCCTTTAAGACAGAACTGCCCAGAGAGATGGAACATATGCTAAAGAGAGAACGTTCATTAGCTCGTGCCATTCTCAGATGCTGCCTTCACTAACTGTTGCATTCTAACCCTTCAGTTTTCAAGGGAGCCTGCTCTAGAGGCCCAACCAAACTCAATCTACTTAACCCTAACAACTAACACCTACAGGCCCCAACTGGGGACAGAATAGTTTTAAATCAACCCCCAAAAAACCTTAATGTCATAATCACCTGAGGAAGGGGATAACAAGGCCCAATGGGGCTAAAAAAAGATAGAGAATATGCCAGTGTGTGGCACCTCTACACAGTCAGTCAGCTTGGAGTGCAGAGGCCACTGGTTCTAGAAGGGAAGGCTGGGTGGGAGAGTTATGAATACTGGAGTATCCCCTGGAAGAAACAAAGATTACTATGGTAAGTAATTTTTTCTTCTTACCCCAGAAATACTCCAACATTCCTAACTCTATGTAGACTAAGAAGCAGTACCTTTGGAGGTAGGCACAGAAAGTAGTTACGTAAGAACTTACAGTAACAGTAGATCTTCGAGAGAGGCTCTTGCAGTAGGTAACTGCAAATAGGACTGAAGCTGGCAGGCATCAGGACCCCACGGAAAAATTTCTAGCTAGCAGTCTCTGGCAGGGGACCGCCCCCACATCAGGTGACGTCAGTATAAAGGGGCTGTCCCCCACGCCCCCCTTCTAGTTCTTTCCTGCCAAAGGCCCAAAAAAGGCAAGATGAGAGATATTTCCCTTCCTGGAAAAGGAGCTGAAAAGCAAAGGGGGATGGAGGGTGGAAAGCATTGCCTATTGCAAGAGCCTCTCTTGAAGATCTACTGTTATGGCAAGTTCTTACGTAACTGTACTATAGTGTAAAGTAGAATGCTGTTATGGATAGAAATCCATAACTAGAATAGAGTTGTTATGCTGCAGTAGCTATGTCATCACAGCTGTTATGCTGCACTAGCTATGTCACTACTGCAGCATAACAACTTGGAATGCTGCCACATAGTTGCTTTTCTCAATCCAGTTAACCTGGAAGTTGCATTTTTTTTAAAACCTGAACTTGCAGAAACATCTGCAGTACGCTGTGTCAGTTAAAAAAAAAAGAAAATGTTAACATTTCTATTCTCTGCTGTCTTCTTCAGCTGGTTTTGTGTGATTTTCTATGCTGTGACTGCCCATACACTGTAAAAGATTGTGTATGAGCAGTCATATACAAACAAGGAAATTCATGTATCTTGAGGTTCCCTTGGTAACAGAGTACCTCTCGGGCTGCGCTCTCAAGGTCATCTGTTACCAAGGAAACCTCTCGATACAAGAATATCCTTCTTATGTATGACTGCTCATATACAATTCTCTACATCTTACTTCGCGAGGGCTCTTGCAGTAGGTAATTACATATAGGACTGAGTCTCAAGCAGTCTGGAACAAGGAGAAGCACACAGGAGGAGGAAAACTACACAATCATATAACCTCCGGCTGTGAGGGTCTCAGGAAAGGAGACCTTGCAGAACAGTCCGCCCGAAGCCTGCTCTACGGCGAGAGGCAATGTCCAAACTGTAGTGTTTCATAAAGGTATGGACAGAAGTCCAAGTGGCGGCTGCACAAATGTCAGCCACTGACACATTCTTGAAACAAGCCGCAGAGGCAGCGACACCCCTAGTGGAGTGGCCTCTGACTTGACCCGACAGGGTCTTGTGATACTTGTTACAGAAAGTGATACAATGAGCCAGCCATTTAGATATGTATTGCTTGGTAACAGCATTGCCTTCTCTTTTGTGAGCAAAAGAGACAAAAAGCTGATCAGATTTCCTGAGATCCTTCGTCCTAGTGGTGTAGTATCTCAGTATTCTATGAACATCCAACGTATGCAAGAGGTACTCCCCTTGATTGGAGTGTTGCGTAAAGAAAGCAGGTAGCTCAATGGATGGATTCAGCATAGATTCCGCTACCACCTTAAGGAGAAACTTAGGGTTGGTACGCAGAGCCACACATTCCTTGTGAAAAATCAAATACGGGATTTTGCACATCAAGGCATGAAGCTCGGAAATACATTGAGCTGAAGTAATGGCCACTAGGAAAAGAGTCTTCCAGGATAGGAACTTCAAGTCTGCGGAGACTGCCGGTTCAAAAGGAGGCAGGGTAAGCTTCTCAAGAATAAAATTCAGATCTCAAGGAAGGGCAGGAACGCGAATGGGGGTCTCAAATGGAGAACCCCTCTAAGAAAAGTCTTAGAGACTTCCAGCTGCGCAAAAGTTCTGTCCCCAAAAGGAACATGGTAAGCGGAAATAGCCGCCATGTGAACTTTCAAGGAGGAATGGCTGAGACCCAGGTCAAACAGATAACGCATGTAGTCCAGAATTCTCCTGACAGGGCACGAGAATGGCTCGAAATCCTTGGAAGAGGCCCAAATTGAGAACCGTTTCCATTTCATGGCGTAGGTAGATCTAGTGGAAGGCTTTCTGGCCTCCTCCAGAATCTCAGCCACAAGCGGGGAGACCCCGAATCAGGCTTGAGCTACATCTGCAGGAGCCACGCATGCAACTGAAGGGACTTGAGACCTGGATGAATCAGGGTCCCCCTGATCCTGGGTCAACAAATGTTGCGACAAAGAAAGAGGAAGTGGAGTTTCCTCTGAATACTGTTGTAGAAGAGAGAACCAAACCTGCCTGGGCCAGAAGAAAAAAATTACTCACCTTAGTAATTGTGTTTCTTCTAATGGAGTCTTGCCGTATTCTGACAATCTGCAGTTAGCTCCAGCCTTTAAACTGCCCCAGAGAGTAGAGGGTTAATTTTCTATGCAGTGCTTAGAACGTTGAGTTCGAGCTCGGTTGAGGTCTCTGTCTGCAGCACTTTGAAACCCAGCCGTCAGATTCTTATGAGCAAACACTCACTGACTGACTATGTGGAAATTGTAACATTTTTTTAACTAGCCAACTGGCAACCAAAAGTTTTGGATTCCCAAAGGAAGACTCAAGTCAGGAAACCCAAAACGAAAATCTATCCAAAATAAAGATTATAATACAAGCACCCAGGTAAAATGGATGGTGTGCTGAAGACACCCCTTGGGTGCAACACTGCACCTGCCCACCCACTTCCCAAAACCAGATTCTGAGAGGGGAGGCAGGGAGGGAGGTCAGAATACAGCAAGACTCCATTAGAAGAAACACAATTACTAAGGTGAGTAATTTTTTCTTCAAACAACATGAGACTTGCTGTATTCTGACAATCTGCAGACTAAGCAGTACTTCCACGGAGGAGGGACAGAACCTACTTTGGGAATAGGCTCTGAAGTACTGCTGTGCCAAACCGAGCATCACTCCTAGCCTGGATATCCAGACAGTAATGCTTGGTAAAGGTGTGGACTGTTTTCCAGGTGGCTGCTAGACAAATTTCTAACAGAGGGATATCCCTGGCAGCAACCAGGGAAGCAGCTGTACATCTTGTGGAATGAGCCTTCAGGCCTGAGGGTGGAATTTTTCCCTGCTTCTCATTGCAGAATTGTATACAAGAAACAATCCACCTGGCAATAGTTCTCTTGGTGGCAGGTTTGCTCTTTCCCACTTCCCCATAAGTGAGGAACAACTGGAAGGAATCAAACCTGTGACCCTTGGTACGCTCTATGTAGTGACTAAGGCTCTTTAACATCTAAACTGTGTAGCCTTCTCTCCCCTGAGGAAGAATGATCAGTGAAGAAAACAGGGAGAGACATGGACTGATTCAAATGGAAGTCTGAAACCACTTTGGGCAAGAACCTCCTATTGGTTCTAAGGACCACTTTACCTCTACGGAAGGAGATAAAATCAGGTTCCACTGACAGGGCTTGCAATTCACTGATATGTCTGGCAGAGGTAATGGCTACCAAAAACACAGTTTTCCAAGTCAAGTACTTAAGCTCTGCTGAGGACATAGGCTTAAATGGGGGTTGCATAAGTTGAGTAATGCAAACATTTAAGTCCCAGGCAGGGACAGGATCCCTAAAGGGAGGACTGGTATGAAGCAATCCCTTGAAAAATTTACAGAATACAGGGTGAGATGACAGTGAGGAAGGCTTTCCCACTGACAGAAAATCAGAAATAGCTGACAAGTGTACCTTGAGATTAGCTGGTCTGAGGCCTAGACCATTAAGATGAACCATATAATCCAGAACTGCAGGCAATGCAGCAGTATCTGGAGATGTATGCCTCTTGGAACACCAAATGCTGAACCTTTTCCATTTCGAGTCATAAGTCTTTCTGGTGGCAGGCTTTCGAGAGGCTTTGAGAATATCCAGAACCCCTTGGGACAGATGCAAATCTGCATACTCTAGCTCTTCAAGAGCCATGCCTTGAGATTGAGGGACCGAAGACTGGGGTACCAAATTCTCCCCTGAGAGGAGGTTAACAGGTTGTAATTCCTGGGAAGAGACAGGGCAAAATGGACTGCTAGGGACAGTAGGGGTACCAGGACAGCCTGGCCCAATCTGGAGCAATCAGAATCACTTTGCAGGGTTGTGACCTCACTTTGACCAGAACCTTGAACAGTAGAGGAAAGGGAGGGAAGGCATAGAGAAATTTCCCTTCCCAGTTCAACATCAGAGCATCTAGAGGGACTGAGCCCAAGACTGGGGGTCTGCAACAAAAGAGAGGAAGTTGGTGATTGTCTGAGGCTGCAAAAAGATCTATCTCTGGAGTGCCCCACCTTGAGAAAATCACTTTTAAAACCAGATGGTCCAGGGACCATTCGTGATGGCCCTGGGAGATCCTGCTCAGTGCATCTGCTAGCACACTGTCCTTCCCTAGAAGGTGGCCTGCTATCAGAGAGGTCTGCAGAGAACAAGCCAGGGACCATAATTTCATGGCTTCCATGCACAAGGTCGGGGACCGAGTGCCTCCCTGCTTGTTGATGTACCACATGGTGGTGGTGGTGTCTGTTCTGACCTGAACCACCTTGTTCTGCACTGACTGGGACAAAGCTTGCAGGGCCAGAAAAACTGCCGTGAGTTCCAGGAGATTGATATGAAGAAGGGATTCCTGAGGGGACCACAGTCCCTGGGCTGCGAGAGCCCCCAGATGGGCTCCCCACCCCAAAAGGGAAGCATCCGTGGTAAGGACCACCGAATGAGACTAACAAATGGGACCCCTTGCCTTATATTGTCCTGATCCTGCCACCACTGAACAGCTTGGATCAGTGTCCGAGTCACTGGAATCAGTCTGGTAAGAGTATCCTTCCTTTGGGACCAAAAGGCCCTCAGATGGAACTGAATGTCCCTCATCTGGAATCCTGCCCCTTGGACCACTGCTGTAGAAGCTGCCACATGGCCCAAGAGCTGAAGGAAATGCCTTGCTGGTTGGGACACCTGAAGGCTGAAGGAAGAAGCCAGTTCAATAAGAACTCTTGCCCTTTCCAGGCGAAGAAAGGCTCTTGCTTTGACAGTATCTAGCTCTGCCCCTATAAAGGTAAGAAGCTGTACCGGTTCCAGAATCGACTTGGGGAGGTTAAGAAGAAATCCCAGGGAAGTGAGCACTTGCTGGGTCACTTGCAGGTCTGACTTGACTTGGTCTGGAGACTGACCCACTAGGAGCCAGTCGTCCAGATATGGAAAAAATGGAAATCTTTTGCCTTCTTAAAAAGGCAACTACTACTGCCAGGCACTTTGTGAAAACCCTTGGAGCTGATGTTAGACCAAAGGGCATTGCTTTGAACTGATAATGGCCTGAGAGCAACTTGAACCTGAGGTACTTTCTGTGGGAGCACCTGATAGGAATGTGAAAGTAGGCATCTTTGAGATCCAGGGAGGCTAGCCATTCCCCTGGCCTTAGAGAGGGAAGAATTACTCCCAGAGTCACCATCTTGAACCTTGGTTTTAAAAGATGTTTGTTCCAGTATCTTAGATCTAGGATGGGTCACCACTCCCATCTTTTTTGGGTTAAGGAAGTACCTGGAGTACAGACCTTTGCCCTGGTGTAGGACAGGAACTCTCTCTCTATGGCTCTTAAGGCCAGAAGAGATTAAACCTCTGCCTCTAGGGCAAGGGTTTCGGAAAGACCTGCAGGTGGAAAATATCGGGCTCTCATCTTCGGAAATTTTTTGAAGCTGAGAACCAGTCCCTGGCTTACTACTTCCAAGACTCACTTGTCTGAAGTAACAGACATCCAGTCCTGGACGAAATAAGCCAGCCTGCCCCCTACAGGGATAGGAGAGTAGACCTGGGCAGACCCATCAGGCTGTCTGCTTGGCAGGGGCCTTAGGCTGAGCTGTGGATGTAGCCCTGCTCACCCCCCTTCTGCCTCTCCCTCTGAAGAACCCCCTCTGCGAAAAGGGAGAAGAGGCCTGAGCTTGGTAGAAAGGCCTCATGAAAGGCCCGCCTTGCCCCTAGATTGCTGCCTCCCTTGACCTGAGCACTCCTATGAGTGGTCCTGTACTCATCCATTTTCTTCATGTGATTCTCTGTCTGCTCCCCAAACAGAGAATTACCCACCACAGGGAAATCCATGGCCTTAGCCTGGGTATCCTGTGAGAGGCTAGTACATCTGAGTCAAGCCATTCTCCGAAGAGCCACAGATGTAGCCATGACTCTTGAGGACACATCACTGGAGTCCACAGCAGCATGAAATTGTACCTTTGATGCCTCAATCCCATCACCAGCCACCTCCTCCAGCTCCTTGGCCAGCTGGGGGAAGGCCTGCATAGCCAGTGCCAGTACAGTGTCCCACCTGGACTTCTGGTACCTGGCTGTACAGGCCATATAGTTAGCCTGCCTGAGTCCCAAGGAGGATGCCATGTACTGTTTCTTTGCCATGGCATCCATCTTCCTGGAGTCTTTGTCTGGGGGGTGTGAAGCCAAGGGAATAGTTGCCTTGTCACAGGCTGCAGCCTGCACTACCCCAACATGGCTGCATTGCTGGTAGAAAAATTCCGTATCTGAGCCTGATAAAGTATACCTCTTGTCCATCCTTCTGTCAACAGGAGGTACAGAATTAGGAGACTTTAGGATTTTTTATGTCTGCTTCCCAAAGGACTTATGAAGGGGAACAGTCTCCTGGACTCTGGGATGTCCATAATTTCAACAAAATCAGGCTCCTCCTGATCCTCCACAGCCTCCTCCATAGGAAGCTGGAGGGTTTCAGCCACTTTTCTGTAAAACAGATAGTGGGGAGGGGGACTCACAGAGCCTAGGGGGGAAAACACCAGAAGGTCTGTCTGGGAGATGTCCGTTCCACAGGCACATCCAGACTTTCACCATCATCTTCAAAATCCTCCTCCTCTTCAAACTCGTTCATAAAAGTCTTCTAGGGTATAATCTGAACCGGGGGAACTGACCGAACTGAACCCCTGCCAAAAGGCGCGGATCGGTCGGAACCGGACGAAACACTTCAACAATCTGAATCGCCTGGCTAGTTCTTCGGGCGGTCGGAACATGAACCTCTGGATCCAAGCCGGTCGCATTTCTCTTTATGCTTTTTGTAGGAACTGATCCCCAGGATCGCTCTCTCTTTGCCCCGAAGAAGATCGCCTCAGTCAGAGGGCACTCCTCTGGTTCGGTCAGAACTAAACCAGGCTGGCCATCCAGGTCAGTGGACTTTTCGGCCTCCTTTTCCCTAAGTCTACCTAATCTTTTTTCCAGGGTAGACTTAGGAAAGTTTTTACATATTTGGCAGTCTGTATCGAGGTGGTCAAACCCCAGACAAACACAGGTGGTGTGGGGATCGGCCTTAGCAAAGACCTCCCCACACTCACTGCAGTGTTGAAACCTAGTGGGCCTGGTTTTTTTCTTGGGTTTCTCAGACATGGCCAACCCCCAAACTTATCCTTTTTTCAGGCAAGACTCCCTTATCAGTTTCTAACCTTGTTATGGGTATTGGAAAAAAGTTGAAACACATTTTTTTAAAACTGATAAGAACCGTAACCACACACAAGGAAAAAAACATTAGTTCAATATGTTGGACTCGGTTCAGCTGAACTGATCGAGAATACAAGTTTGTACAATTTCCACAAAATAACAGAGAAACTATCTAAAGTACTCACAGTACCGCAGACAGAGCCTAAACCGACAATGTGGAAATAAATTCGGAATGAAAACGACAACTTTAACCGACTTTGAACTGAGGAGAAAGAGAAATCTCCGGAGCGACTGTTCAGTGAGGCGGAGTAAAGAATCTGATGGTTGGATTTCAAAGTGCTGCAGACAGAGACCTCAACTGAGCTCGAGCTCAGTGTTCTATGCACTGCATAGAAAATTAGCCCTCTACTCTCCGGGGCAGTTTAAAGGCTGGAGCTAACTGCAGATTGTCAGAATACAGCAAGATTTCATGTTGTCTGAAAGGAGCGATTAGGATCATGGGAGCTCCTTCTGAGCCGAGTTTATGTAAGACCCTCGGAATCAAGGGAATCAGGGTTGGGGGTGGGGACATAGACAAATCTGTCCTTCCAGTCTAGAGACAGAGCATCCCTCCAAAAAATGCCTCGCCCTGGAGCGAGCTAGCAGAAGTTGGGAAGTTTTACTGTGAGGAGACAAAACTGGTCTACCTAAGGTGTTCTCCATGCCGAGGAAGACCGCTCACTACTCCTGATCCAGTTACCATTCAGTAGCCTTTGCTGATAACCTACTAAGGTGGTCTGCACAGTATTTTCAACCCCGGAACATGAACTGCTGGCCAGGTGAAGGCTGTGTTGCACAGCCCAATCCCAAACTCTCACTGCATAGAGGGTAGGAACGCATTCCTCCCTGCTTGTTGATGTACCAGACTACGCACATGTTGTTTGTCTGGACAGCCAGATGACCGAGAAGCACATACAAGTTCAGAGCATGGAGAACATACAGAATGGCCCTGAGCTCGAGTACGTTTATATGAAGAGTCTGCTCGAGCCTGGACCAGGAACCCTGAGTCCTGTGAGACCTCCCTAATGGGTCTTCAACTCTCTCCCGAGGCGCCTGTTGTCAAAAGTTTGGGAGGGAGGTTTGAGGCAGAAGGGAACTCCCAGCAAAGGTTCTCTTGTACCATCCACCATTGCAAGTCCCAAACCATGGGGTTGGAAACCAGGACTCTTGGTCTAGGGTCGTCCCAACATCTGGTCCCACTGAGACCAAAAGCGCCCACTGAGAGATCCTCATATGCAGCCGAGTTACGCAGGGACTGTCAATAGGAATAGCAGCCGCCATGATCTCGAGAGTGCTATGATGACCTGCAGCGACCTGCCTGGAGACCGGACAGCAGGCTTGCATGAGCCTGGAGGGTGTCCATCCTGTCCGGTGGCAGGAAGGCCACGCCAGTGGTCGTGTCCAGGATCACCCCGATGAACTGAAGCCTCTGAGAGGGGACCAAATGGGACTCGGCCTGGTTGATGGTGATACCCAGGCTGGTAAAAACCTGCAGGGTAAGGAAAAGAGAACGCAGGAGATTCTCCCTGGATGGGGCCGCCAGAAGCCAATCATCCAGGTACAGGAAAATCTGCACTCCCTTGGTACGCAGGTGAGCCGCTGCCACAGAAAGGCATTTGGCGAACACTTGGGGTGCCGAGGAAAGACCAAATGGGAGGGCCTTGAACTAGTAGTGGTCCCCAAGGAATGAAAACCGAAGGAATTTGTGGTAGGAAGGGCGTATAGGGATATGCAGGTAGGCATCCTGCATGTCCAATGCGAAGTCAGGGCAGAAGGCTCTGCAGGGAGAGCATTCTGAACCGTTTGTCCTCCACAAACATGTTCAGGGAGCTGAGGTCTAAAATATGCCTCACGTCTCCCAATTTCTTTGGAACCAGGAAGAAATGGGAGTAGCAGCCTGTCCCCCCAAAGGTGGGTTGGGACAGGCTCTATCGCCGCCTTCAGAGGAAGGGAGGATATTTCTTCCCGAACCAGAGAAAGATGTTCCGGGGAGTAAGACGACCTGGGGGGTGGTTTTCTGGGTGGTTTCTGAAGAAACTGGATTGAGTGTCTTGCTGTTATCAGTTGGAGCACCCAAGCATCCGATGTAATCCTTCTCCCAACCCAGTAGATGGAAGGAGAACCTCCTCCTACTGGTTCCTCTGGTAAGTCCAGAGGCTGTGAGAGAAGAGGAGTCAGGAGGTGTGGGCAACGCCTGGCTGAAGCCCCGCCTTTTTGGGCGGGGGGCTTGGCAGCCAGAGAGGCCTCCGTTTATTGGGCCGCTTGCCCTGAGGTTTCGCTTGGGCCGAGAACGCCTCAGTAAAAGGACCTGTGCTTCCCTGTGGGGCTGTACACAGAGTCAACAGACTTGCCGCAGTGCTCTTCTTGGTGGTCGGGTGATGATGTCTTTGACATCCCACCGAACAGCACAGAACCCCTGAAGGGTGCATCCTGAATAGCGGACTGTACTTCAGAGACTAAACCTGACACCCGGAGGAGCCAGGCATGATGCTGAAGACCTATGGCGAAAGCTGAGCTCCAACCAGCAGCGTCCACTGCGTCGTACGTGGCACGGAGCATGTGCCAACTGGCCAAACGAGCAGATCGGACTAGATCAGCCGCTTCCTGCTTTGTCTGAGACTCAGGAAGGGAGTCCAACTTGGCTTCCACCTCACTCAGGATAACCTTCTGGTAGTCCCCCATATGTGTGACATAATTCAGGGCCCTTATCCCCAGAGTGGAAGAAGCGTACACCTTCTTCCTGTACTGGTCCAGAAGGCAGGATTCCTTGTCTGGTGGAGATGAGCCGAGATGTTTTGGGTTCGCCGACCGGCCGTGAGCGGCGCTAATCACGACAGAGTCGGCCTTGGGGTGTGTATGCAAAGAATCCACACTCTCAGGAGCCTGGTATAGCCTATCCGCCTTCCTCGGAAGGGGGGCTAACACCGATGGCTGTTTCCAAATAGTGGAAACGAAGTCTGCGTGAGGCTCGATCCAGGGTGGAATCAACGTCGGAGCAGTTTCGGGCAGATCCAAATGGGCAGCGAGTTTCTTCCGCTGTGTATCTGACTCTAGAGATCGTCACTGGTGGACCGCCTGGATCTTTCTCAGCAACTCCAGAAATTAAGGATCTTCCGGAGGCGACTTCAGAGGAGTCCTTGGCTTGAGTTGGTCTGGAGTGCGTGGCTCGTTGTCAGGATCGGAGCAACCATCGGAATCGGATTCTGAGATCTCCGAAGAGGAAGATGAAGACCCCTCCCGGTGCGGGGGAGGAACGGACCCCTTGGGCAACCCTCGGGGAAGCGTGTCCTCCCTGGCCCTGGCACCAGAGGGCTCACCTCTGGTGTCGGGTAAGGGGGAAGGAGTCTCAACTCCGGCGACAGGCATCCGGAACTGGGTCTGGTGTCGGCAGACGACTCTCCACCTCCCTAGTAAGCTGAGCCTTGGCCTCAGCCCACCAGGAAGCCAGAGTCTCCTTCAGATCCACCGGCGGCTGGGGGTGCCAGAGGAGGAGGGGGATATGGACATTGAGGGTATCCGTAATGCGAGTGTCCGTAGCCCGACGGCGGGAAGCATGGCATCAGGTACTGAGGCA
Source organism: Neoceratodus forsteri (assembly GCA_016271365.2). Classification (NCBI taxonomy): domain Eukaryota; kingdom Metazoa; phylum Chordata; order Ceratodontiformes; family Ceratodontidae; genus Neoceratodus; species Neoceratodus forsteri. The sequence continues at coordinate 872,469,586 of CM028130.1, forward strand.
CCATGTACTGTGGCATTGGGTAGGCCGGCGTATGGTACTGCGGTGCAGGATACTGCGGTCCTGGGTAGGACGGGGTCAGATACCCAGGAACCAGGGGCTCTGACGGAATAGAAGGCCCTGGGAGAGGCCCAGCAACAAGTGTCCCGGCGGGCACCAGGTCAGGTGTTGGGACAGTGTCCAGTAAAGGGATGTCGCCCGGCATCGGATAGGTCGGCTCCGGAGCCGGCGTCTGAGGGTATGACGTCAGGTCATCCAGCCCAGCGGGAGGGAGACCTGACGGGAACATACTGGTGTCCTCTGTGTTGCTCGGGGAAGGAGGACTAAAATCCCCGGGGTCCAACAGAGGAGACGCTGGAGCCTCTGTCAGCAGTGGAGAGCCGGGGATGGCAGACTGGTCAATCGGGTCTTGCGTTGGCTCTAACACTATGCATCCATCGGAGGAGCCGACGTCCGCCTCACCGGCGGGATCAGGGCGGGCGTTGGAGGAGATGGCGTTTGATTTATCGGATCTGACGCCCGACGAAGGCCACGAGGGAGGAGCGGTCTTGGTGGGCATTTTAGAGGTCGTGTGCTGCCCTGGAGGGTCGGGCATATTAATGGCCTTGTTCGGACAGGCATTGGTGGCACCGACGTTCAGCTTACCGGACCCGCTTGACCTGGAAGGCCGCATGGTGGCGGCTTTCCTGGGAGCGGCTGCCTCCTTTATCCCGGAGGCTCCCGATGGGTCCAAGCGCGAGCCCGACAGGAGGGCAGCCGCCACCTTGAAAACCTCCAAGACAGCCGTCGAGGATCAGTCCCTGGGGGGAACATTACCTTTAGCATGTCGACTCCGGCCGGAGTTGCGGTGGCCATGAAAGTGGAGTCCCAGTCCCGGGGCTTCTCCTTCTTGCGGTGTCCCTCAGGGGAAGTTGAGGCCTGCCGAAGCTTCTTCAGCTCCTTCTCCATGGAGGACATCTTTTTCTTCAAGATATGGGCCTCCAAGGACTGCTGCCTCCATTTGTGGGTGGTGGCGTTGAACTGTTGGCAGTGCTGGCACTTCTCCATGGGGTGTTGCGGGCCTAGACAGAAGAGGCACAGGAAGTGACCATCCTTATGCGGGAGCTTGGCGCCGCACGAGTCGCACTATTCTTATGCGAATCGATGAGGAGGGGGACATTAGATATAGATAAGACTTGTTTTTGCAAGAAAAACGAGAAAGGTTTGGTAGTAAACCGACGACAGACTGACAAAGCAGACTGAACTTAACCGCGAGGTGCCTTCACAAGCTAACGCCAGGAAAGAACTGGAAGGTGGGCGTGGAACCACCCTTTATACTGGATGTCAGCTTCGACGCGTGCCCCTGACGGTGTGGTCCCCGCCAGAGACGGCTAGCTAGAAATTTTTCCATGGGGTCCTAACGCCTGCCGGCTTCAGTCCTATATGTAATTACCTACTGCAAGAGTCCTCTCGAAGTAAGATCCTACTCTGGAAATAGACTCTGCAGGACAGCTGAGCCAAACCTGGCATCACTTCTGGACAAGGGGTCCAGGCTGTAATGCTTTGTAAAGGTGCAGACTGACCTCCAGGTAGCTGCTTTACAGATTTCCAGTAATGTAACATCCCCGGCAGCTGTCACAGTTGCAGGTGTACCCCTTTTGGGAAGATCCCTGAGCCCTGCAAGGGGCTCTTTTCTACCTTTGAACAGCAAAACTGGATGCACTGAACTATCCAGAGAGAAATGGTCTTTTTTGGATGCTGGGTTTACTTTGCCCTCATCACCATAGGTTAGGAAGAGCTGCTGTCTGTCCTGCCTATGGTCCTTAGTATAAGTCATGTAGAAACTCAAAAATTCCTTTTACATCAAGAATACTCGGTCTGTGCTCCCCTGAGCTGGGATGCTCAGTGAAAGAGACTGGCAAGGTAATAGACTGGTTTAGGTTGAAGTCAGAAACCACCTTGGGGAGGAACTCTCCATTTGTTCTCAGCACTACCTTGCCCCTATGAAAGGAGACATAGTCCTTTTCAATACACAAGGGCTTGGAGCTCACTGATCATGTGGCAGAATTGATGGCCACCAGGAGAACTGCTTTCCAGGTAACATACCTAATGTTTATTGAAACCATGGGTTCCAAAGGAGAAAGCCTGAGCTGGGCAACAGAAATATTTAGATCCCAAACTGGCACTGGTTCCCTGTGAGTGGGGTGCAAATGGGACAAACCCTTGAAAAACCTCCTGAAGATTGGATGCCACAAAGGCATCCTTTGCAGCTGAATTGTATGTAGACGCTGAGGCTAAATGGACTTACAGAGTTGAAAGCTGTAAATCCAGAGAATGTAAATGAGTTAGGTAGTCCAACAGGGCTGGAACCCCTGCATGCGTTGGCACTATACCATTGGTAGAACACCAAACTGAAAACCTTTTCCATTTTGAGGCATAGGTTTTCTTGGTGGAGGGCTTCCTGTACCCCCTTAACACCTCCAGGACACCTTCTGGGAGTTGCAAACCTGCACTCTCCAAGTCCCCAAGAGTTATGCCTTGAGCCTAAGGGACCTGAGGTTCGGGTACATGACCCTCCATTGGTAGGAGGCTAACAGGTTGTGGCTTGGCCACAGACCTGGGGAGCAGCGGAGAGTATCACAGCTGTCTGGTCCAATCTCGTGCTATCAAAATCACTAATGCCGACTGTGATCTGAGTTTGATTAATACTCTGAAAAATCAGGGGAAAGGGAAGGAAGGCATATAGATGCCTCCCTGACTAGTCCAGTATCAGAGCATCCAGGGGGACTGCACCCCTGGCAGGTGGTCTGCAATAATAGTGTGGCAGGTGGTGGTTCTCGCGGGAAGCAAAGAGATCCATCTCTGGGGTGCCCCACCTCCTGAATACTACATCCAGCACCTGCCTGTTTAAGGCCCACTCAGGATGGGTCTGGTTGATCCAGTTCAGAGCATCTGCTAGGATGTTGTTCTTTCCTGGCAGATGGATAGCTTGTAGAGAGGCACTGTGGGAGTAAGCCAGACTCCATATCTTCATTGCCTCTGTGCACAGGGGGCTGGACCTTGTCCCTCCCTGCTTGTTTATATAGCACATTATGGTGGTATTGTCTGTTCTGAACTGTACCACCCTTCCCTGGGATCAGTGGAGCAAAGATCTGCAGGGCCAGTAGCACCACCCTCAACTGCAGCAGATATGTGCTGGAGTGACTCTGCGCTTGACCAGGTGCTGTGAGTGGTGTGCTCCCCTAGGTGGGCACCCCACCCCAGTACTGATGCATCTGTTTACAGGATCACTGGTGGAGACTCTTACTGGAAGGAAACCCCTTATCTTGAGATTATCTCCTTTCCATCACTGAAGAGCCTGCAGTAACATACTTGTTACTGGAATTGGCTTTGAGAGTGGGACTCTCCTCTGGCACCAATGTGCTCTGAGGTGGAACTAAATGTTCCTCATTTGGAACCTGGAATCATGGACTGTGCCCACTGCTGGTACCATGTGGCCTAGGAGTTGTAGAAACTGTCTTGCTGTTCTCTGAATGTTTGGGTTGAGCGAACCAGCAGGTTTCAGGATGCTGCTTACCCTTTCCTGAGGTAGATAAACTCTCCCCACTATAGTATTCAGTTCTGCCCCTATGCATTGCAGTACTTGGCAAGACTGGCCTTTTGACATTTATCAGAAATCCTAGAGACTCCAAAGAGTCCTGGGTTACCTGCAGATATTCCCTTACCTGCTTTGGGGGAGGGGGAATAGCCAGTCGTCCAGGTAGGGGAACAAAGAAACACCTAGCTTTATTAGGTGAGCCACCACCACCACTGCCAGGCACTCTGTGAACACTCTTGGTGCTGATGTGAGACCAAAGAGTGTTGAAAACTGGTAGTGTCCTGAAGGGAGTCTGAAACTCAAGATATTTTCTGAGAGACTCCCTTATAAGAATGTGGAAATATGCGTCCTTGAGATCCAAGGAGGCTAGCCAGTCTCCTTTTTGTAAGGCTGGCAGAATCATTACCAGTGAGACCACTTTGAACCTGGGTTTTACCAGGTGTATGTTAAAAATTTTGAGAAACCCTTCCCCTTTTTCAAAGAGGGTATATGCTCTAGTACCGTGTTTAAGAGCAGAGCCTGTACTTCTTTTTCTAGCAACTTTCTTTCTGAGAGAGAGAGAGAGAGAGAGCGCGAGTGAGAGAGAGGCTGCTTTGAACAAGTTTGTTCTCAGGGCAGGAAGAGATCTGTAGCTTAATGACAAATCCTGACTCAACACCTCCAGGACCCACTTCTGTAGTGATACTTTTTCACTGGCCTGGAAACAGCGAGTCAGTCTGCCCCCAACCGGTGCCCGGAAGGCAGCCTGAGGAATGGAGTCAGAGGCTCTATTTACTTTTGTGGCTGGGCTTGCCATGTTTGCCACCCCTTCTGCCCCTGCAATAGCCAGCTGGCTGAGTGTATTGCAGTTGTTGTGGTACAGCCTGGACCTGGTAAAAGGGTCTGGTGTATGTAAGCCTACCCTTACCTCCCCTTCCATAGGGCCTGGAAGAGGGGGAAGGTTTTTCCGTCGCTAAATTGCTCCTAAAGGTGGCTTTGTATTCATCCATCTTTTTCATGTACGCCTCTGTCTGTTCACCAGATAAGGAGTTATTCTCCACAGGAAAATCCATGGCCTTAGCCTGGTTATCCTGAGTCAGGTTAGTAGCCCTAAGCCAAGCAAACCTTCTTAGGGCCACTGTGCCAACCATCCACCTGGCAGCAAAGTCATTAGTGTCTGTTTACATTTGAAACTGGTACTTGGAGGCTTCTAGTCCCAACTAGATCAGAGGAGATACCGGAAGGATCCTTTTCTGACATGGTCAGTACTGAGTGCCACAAGGCTTTCTGGTACTGGGCTGCATAAGCTTGGTAGCTGGTTTGCCTGATTGCCAAAGAAGCAGACAGGTAGTGCTTTTTTGCCATGCTGTCAATATTTCTAGAATCCCTTTCAGGACGGTGTGAAGCCAGAGGCACCTTAGCCCTTTCACAGGCTGCCTGTTGGATTATTCCCGGTTAGGGTGAATAAAAAGAAACTCAGCACCTGCCCTGTCCAGCTGATATTTTTTGTCAGATTTTTTATCAATGGGAGAGGCAGTATTAGGCGTTTGAAATACAGTCATAATGTCTTTCTTAAAAAACTTGCACAGTGGGCGTAACAACTTTCCAGTGGGAGTTAACCCCATCATTTCCATGTACTCTGCTTCCTTCTCATCCACCTCAGTGGTAACAAGACCCAGGGTTTCCACAATTTTTCTGACAAAAGAAACATGTGAGGAATAATCCTCAGTAGATCTAAGGGTGAACTAAACTCCTGTTCAGGGGAGACTTCAGGTTCAATACCCTCATTTACCTCAAACTTCTTGTTTCTCATACTCCAACTGTTCTAGGGTGGAGGGAGAACAGGTAGTTGCTTGCCTTGTCAGGGGCTGAGCAGGTGGGGAAATCAAGCCCTGCAGCACCTATATAACTTTTACAGCCTGTACAATGTCATCAGGTGAACGCATACTTGCAGACACTGTAGTAGCTCCTTGTTGCATTCCAACAGGTGTCTCCGTGGGTTTAGTCTGTTTTAACTTTTTAGCTGGCACCGGGGAGTCAGCCAGTTCAATACCTCTTTTGCCAGAGTGTTCACCCGTATCAGGGGTGGTAAGAGAAGCCTTGGCCTTTCCAGACGTTTTTCAAGAATCTCTTGAGGCAAAGACTTGCAAATTTCACAATCCTCTGTGAGGTGTTGCTGTCCAAGGCAGAAAACACAAAAATCATGTTTATCTGCCTTGGCAAACACCTCACTACATTTAACACAATTTTTAAACCCCGTATGTCCAGTTTTCTTCTTAGGTTTATCTGACATATTTATGCTAAATTTAAGAAAACAGGAACCGCAAACAGTAGATTATAACAGTAAAGCTATAACCTGCGGTCGGTTCAGGAACTGAGAAAACAGTAAAACTTCTCTATTGCGGTCGGTTCCAGGAACCGGGGTGTAGGAACCGAAAAACTTGAGTCAAAATACTCAAATTTAAATAAAAATAAACCAAAAAGGAACTGGAACACTAAATAAAAGCTCCGATTAAAACTTAGCTAAATATCGGATCCCCTACAGTGTCTGGCAACTGCGAGGAATCAATAAAAAAATAAATACACACAAACAAGGTTTTTAAATTTAAACAAGAAATAAAGGCAGCAAACAAAAAAATATGAAGAAATACTTATATATTTTTAGAAGATACATGTCAGGAACAACTTGTGAGAGAGAGAGAGAGAGAGAGAGAGATCTCCAGGGCATCTTGACTTGCAGGTGGAGAAAGAAATCTGAAGGGTTAGAATGCAGCAGTTAGTGAAGGCAGCATCTGAAAATGGCATGAGCTAATGAACTTTCTCTCATTAGCATATGTTCCATCTCTCCGGGCAGTTCTGTCTTAAAGGGACACTGCATAGAGTTAGGAATATTGGAGTATTTCTGGGGGCAAGAACCTTTAAGTCCCCAAGATGGGTTGGTGACAGAGCTGATGGTGGAGGTGGGCCACTGAGTCAGAGGATGAAAAATCAGGTGGACAAAAACATATATTGGGGGGGGGGGGGAGACACCCTGTTGAGCAGAAGGGACAAATTCTTCCCAGCTGACCCTGTGCCCCAGAGGCAGCATGTTGTAAGACATGGGTTTGGGCGCTGCCTTGGGTCACTCACACAGTGGACTGGCGGTACAGACATAGGGTCATATGCTTGCACACCATGGTATGGAAGGTTACAGCATGTTACTCTGCAGCATCCCACATCACGGAGTAATGAGCGGAGCTTAGTAGGGTCTTTGAGGAGACCACAGTGCGTGTAACCCCATGTAGCCAAGAATGAGACAACAACATACTCTAAGAGTAGATCTGACAAGACAAAAAATGCCCAGTGAACTTTTACTACAGCACTGCCGTATGATTATTGGACATTTACAATAGAACAGACTTCTGTTTAACACCTTTCACACAAACATGCTTACAAAGTGACACGTTATAATCTGGCAGTGCAGGGACTATATGCTGTACACATGCAGAAGCCATTATGTGTACTAATACCAATCACACAACCATACTGCGACAGAGAGGGAATGCTGGACAAAACACCAGGGATAATGGCACCCAAGAAGTGCCATTACCTCACAGTAATGCACACCCTGGCGTGAACCGCAGCTACTGTTCTGTCCTACTACTTCATGACTGCTGGACATTTTTAGTTAAACAAATGTAACAAAGAACCACAGGCAGGTAATGAGCCACAATATGTCATTTGAGACTTAAACTAGGTGGGCTAAAAACAAGAGCCACTAGCGAAACACCCTCACATATTGTGGGACACTTCCGCTTGACAGGTAGCAACTTGTCACCTGCTTTTTTTTGTTCTTGAGTACTCTGCTCTTCCGCAGTTATGACTTTGCAGAAGCAACGGTCTGCTCCGGTGCATGACTTACCCTTGTACTTCTGTTAAACATAAGTAACAAGAAAGCAATAGCAGTGCCAATTAAAAAGCATACAAAATACTATTAGTCTTACCATATTCTGTGTTGAGGCCCCACAACTTCACTTTGTTTGCCTCATACTGAGCTTTCTTCTTCAGCCTGCATGCCCTAGAACAGTTAACAGAAACATTACAGAAAACTGCATCTAACAGCAGGTCATGAAGTACAGTTTTGGCAGATAGCAGTTTCTGCATTACTACAAGCCAGAGGTAAGGGATTAATTTAAAACAGAGCTGAAGAAGGAAAACGTTTACTCACCGTAATAATGTCGTTTCTTCCAAGGAATCCCTCACTGTGTTTACCAACTGCATCAGGTTCATTAGAAATGTATGTAAATAATGGAGTGTTTACACTGAATTAGAATGCAATTCAAAAGCTCCCCCAAACAACCAACCAGACTTCTTCAAGTCCGAGACCACACTGGCTAATGGTTGGTGGACAGTTCCTCAGCCGAAGCCTGATCGAAGATATAGGTCCTTGCGGTAACACGGATGAACTGTCTGAGTCGTCCAACGACTCCTCAAAAATGGCCCTCGACTGCTTGCCGTTGTGGACCACCTAAGTGTTTTCCGATTGGGTGATTTCCACCAACAACAGGCATGGCAAGTCAGCTGCAGCACTGAAGTACTTAGTCAGGGCTCCCACCAAGGGCTGTGGTGGATGCAGCTCCACCTGCAAGGGTGGAGAGACAGATACCAGAGACATCTGTCAAGGGTGGACTGGTGTGCATCACTGGCAGCTGCCAATTGACCAAAGGTCCAAGGACAGAGCACTACCCCAACACACAATAGTTCACTGCTGAATGAGGAGCTCCTCGTAGCGATTTTGCAACCTGTGGCGGTGCCTCGCCTTGCCTGAGAAGGTTGAGAAGTGTTAATGGTGGCACCCCCCGCTCGAGCGAGACTGAGAGCCCGAAAGTGCCTCAACATCGACTGCCAACCCGTGGGCCAACAACAAGGAGACGCCTCTGGAGGGTCAATCTAAACCACATGCTAAGCGATACTCACAAGCATCAGCTTAGGAGGCTGGTCCCAAGGAGAACCAGTCGGAGACACCGACCAGACCATGTCCTCCTTGGTGAGGACAGCAAGAACATGGGTCTGGGAGATCGACTCATCGACTTCCTCTGACAATTAGTCAAAGCTTGAGAAAGATCTCAACAGCCTGCTCGACCAGTGTCAAGCTCAACAAGCCCAAAGTGGCCACCGAGGAGCAGTCAATTAACCCCTTGATCAAGGGGGAGCTCAACCAGAGTCTAGCGCTTGATGTGAGTCGAGCATCAGGGGGAGCTGAACAGTAGAGGGAGCCAAGGGAGTTGGAGGACAGCAATCTCTCCCAATCCCAAAACCGACACCGCTTGTGCTTTCTGCCATGGCGAGCAGGGCTCTCTCTGAAGGCCTTGAGGCCCCAGCACATACCCCGAAACCTGTTCAATAAACACCCTCAGACGCTGGCCCCAACCGAGAGCAGAGGTGAGGCTGAAGAAGTACTCTTCATAGCAGCCCCGTTTCGTCCAATGCTGCTAGTTATGCTGCCAACCCACCTGCAGCCAAGGCTTTCTTGCGGCTTTTAGGTAGAAGTTTCGGGTCCCTGTTGGCCATTCGACCTAAGAGAAGCCTGGCCATGCGATCTTCCAGCAATGCTGTAAGCATCGCCTGACAAAGGCCACATTCCTCCACATTATGCTGTAATCAAAGACAGTAGATGCAGGACATGTGGTGGTCAGTTTGATATCTTTTGTTGCCATGTGATCTAAAAGTTGAAGCCTCGGGATGGCATTGCTTCCTCCATGCCCAATCCTCCATTGATGAGGCAAAGCTGAAGGAGCGTAGTTTTAAATCGAAGAATTCCATCTTGAGGAAGTATGCTGTAAAACATTGCCAAATCTCTAATGCTGTAGAGCTGTGAAAGAGGAGATGTGTCCCTTTTAGCACAGAAAGATCAGACATCACTGGGTGAAGCCAGCAGATATACTGCATAGATGGTGGGAGAAGCTTACCTTATGAGACGTCCAACGAATATGCACTTCTAATGGAACAGCTAGAGTGTGGACAGTGAACTGAATTCATGCCCTTAGAACTTCTGTTAGTCCTGAGGACTACCTTATAGCTGTGGAAGATTATGTAGGTTGGATCTGTACAGGGAGCTTGCAAGTTGCTTACTCTCCTGGCAGAAGTCAAGGCACTCAGGAAAAGTGTTTTCAAAGTAACATGTTTAAAGGAAAAGTCCCCTCAACCTATTTTCTGTATACCTGTGTAGTTTGTAGGCATAAACAATTATTCCCTCTCTTATACCCCCTCTCCCCACCCCCAATTAAATCCTAATTTAAATTTAAATGAAGTTGCTTCACTCTGTTCTGCCCTGGTGTGAAAACCTGTTTCACTCCCTTGCGAAGGTCATGGCCACTTTCAGGCAAGGCATCATGGGAGTTGATGATGCATATACGCACAAGCCAGCCGAACCTGTCAGTCAGTTCTGTTGTATGTCTTCAGAAGTCCCTGTATTCTTGTCTCATGCTGGCCATCAAACCTTTCAAGAGAAGTTCCCTAATGCTTTCTGTTTAAAGTGTGTCTGAGTTGGAAGGATGCTGGTGCTTTTGATGTTTGGTTACTCAACTGATTAATTCTTAAATGCTAGGAGCGATTTGCTTACTCCCAGTCCCTCTGATGTGAAAATATGCATTATCCACTCCCATGTTTCCTTTTATGAGTGGGGCGATGACCTTTGCAATGGAGTGAAACAGGTTTTCACACAAGGGCAGAAGAGGGTGACTTCTTATAAATTTAAATTAGGATGAAATTAGGTGATACAAGAGAAGGAATCATTGTTCATGTCTACAAACTACATAGGCAAACAGAAGAAAAAAAAGGGTTGAGGGGACTTTCTCTTTAAGGTCAGCAGTAACTGCTGGCTCAAAGGAGCCTCCATCGGCTGTGCAAGGCATTGCGTTTAGTTAACAAGGAGGGACAGCGTCCCTCACAGGCGGGTATACAGAAGGTTGAAGCCTTTAAAGAACCATTTAAAAAACATTTCTAAAGCCAGAGATTTAGGCACGCCAGCTGATGTGTAAGCTAAAACTGCTGCTAGGTGCACTTTCAGGGGTGGAGGGCCTCAGGCCCAAGACTGCAAGTGCACCAGGTAGTCCATGACTAAAGGCAATCCTGCCTGTCTGCATATATGTGTGTGTGTGTGTTGTTAACTTTCTGTAGCACACCAGTATGAAAATCCTGTCCATTTCGAGGTGCAAGTTTTCCTTGTTGAAAGTTTACTGGAGATCTTCAGGACTGTCATTACCTCAACTGACAAGTTTAGATCAGAGAATTCTAGCTTTTCAAGAATCATGCCCTAAGGTCTGGGAAAGCCACTCTGCCCAGAGTCAGTGTAAGCATATTGTGTCTCAGTGGCATGCTGGCTGGGGTCTTGCTGGACAGGGACAGGAGCATGGAGTACCAAAGCTGTCTGGCCCAGTTTGGAGCTATTCTTCCCTATCCACTTCAGTGTTGGGGCATCTTCCAGGACTGTGCCCAGTGCTGGTGGCCTGCACCAAAACTGTGGGAGCTGGTAGTTCTCCCAGGAGGCAAACAGGTCTATAATCTGGTGTACGCCACCTCCTGAACACTGATGGCAGCACTGTGTGGTTCGGTGTCCATTTGTGGTTTTCCTGTCGGATTCTGCTAGGTGAGTCTGCCAGTACATTGTCTCTTCCTGGCAAGTGCAGTGCTGACAAAAGTGACTTCCAGGCAAGCCAGGTTCCAGATCTTCATGGCTTCTGTGCACAGCTTAGATGATTTGGTTTATGTAATACACTGCAGTGATACTGTCTGTTCTGATTTGCACAGACTGGCCTTGGATTTGGGTAGAAAAAGCCTGCATGGCCAGGAACATTGCCCTGAGCTCTTACAGGTTTATGCATTCTCTGGTCTCCAAATGCTACTGTGAAATCCTCCAAGTGGGCTCCTCACCCTTGAAGGGGGTTATCTGTTGCGATATTTGTGGGGAATGCTGCAGGGAGGGAATGTCCTCTCATAGGTTGCTTTCCTCCTTCTACCACTCCAGTGTGCCTGCACGACTGTTTTTGTCACTGGCACCAAGTTTTGACAGAGAATCCCACCTTTGAGACCAGTGGTCCCTTAGGTGGTACTGTGCGTCTCTCATCTGGAACCACTGCTGTGGAGGATGCCATGTGTCCCAGGAGCTGCAAGAAATTCTTGCAGGCCCTGGGTGTCCCTTTTTGAAGGAATCTGCAGGTATGATACTCCTGCCTGAGGAAGCAGTGTTTTTCCTGCAAGGCATCTAGTTCTGCGTCTGTCAAGTCTGACACCAGTGATGGCTTTGTCTGGACCTTTTACAGATTAGAAAACCCAGGCTTTCTGGAGTGTTCTTTACCAGTTTTATTGAGCACTTTGTTTTCCAGATCTGTTTTTCCTGAGACTAGCCAGCCGCCCAGGTAGAGAAAAATCACCACATTCTGCCTTCTTAGATGTGCAACTACCACATCCAGGCATTCTGTGAACATCTTGGGTGCTGAGATGTGGCCAAAAGGGAGGGCTGTGAACTGGTACTGGCAGTGGGATGGCCTTAATGGAATGTGGAAGTATGGATCTTTCAGATCCAGTGACCCCAGTCAGTCCCCTACCTGCAGGGATATTGTAACTGTTCTTAGTGTTACCATCTTGAATTTTTCTTTCTTGATATGCTTGTTCAGGTATCTCAGATCTTAATGGGTGGCCACTTCCCATTTTTCTTGTGGGTTAAGAAGTATCTGGAAAAAAGGTCCTTCCCCAATTGTTTGTGGGCACTTTTCCACTACTTTTACAGCTAGCATTTTTCCACCTCTAACAGTATTTTCTCTGCTGGGGAATGTGGTGGAAACGGAGTTATTTTTTGCAGTTTTGGAAATTTCTTGAAATGCAGGGTTAGACCCTGACTCACTACTTCCAGAACCCACGTGTCTGTGGTAATATCTGACCACTCCTTGAAGTAGTGACCCAGTCTTCTCCCTACTGCCACTGGTTTGGCAATCTGGGCAAAACTGTCAGGGGTTTGTCTGGGTTGTGGCTTTGGGGCTGGTGCTGCAGCTGCATGCCTGGTGCCCCTTCTGCCCCTGCCTCTACAGTATCCCTTTGTGATTGGTACTCTTAGGAGGCATAAGGGCTTGGGTAGTAACCCCTGTCCCTCTTCCGTAAGGCCTACAAGAGGTAGAGCCCGTGTCTTTGTCAGTATTACTCTTATAACTGGTTTTATGTCCATCCACTTTTTTCATGAAAGCCTCTGTTTTGTCACCAAATAGGGGATTACCCTCAAATGAAAAATTCATTGATTTTGTTTGAGTATCCTGTGAGAGGCTAGTGGCCCTAAGCCAGAAGAAGCTTCTCAGGTACACCACATATGCTAGGACCCTTGATGCTGAGTGTCCATGGCCATGTGGAACTGGTACTTTGTGGCATCCAGGGCTGATCTAGCAGTACTTGCCAGTTCTCATGCCACTTCAGCCTCTACTTTGTCACTCATATGCAGAACAGCATTCTGTAGTGCTTTCTGGTACTGAACAGTGTATGTCATATATGCTGCCTGCCTTACTAGTAACTGGGAGGCTGTTGTGTAAACTTTTTTGATCACTGAATCCTGTTTTCTGGAATCCTTTTCTGGTGGCTGTGCTGAGAAAGGTACATTGGCCCTTTCCCAGGCAGCAGCTAGGACCACTCCCTCATGACTTGGATGGGTATACAGGTATTTTACTCCATGGCTGTATGCCTAGTATTTCTTTTCAACCCTTTTTTCGATGCTAGCAGCTAAAGTGGATGCTGACATGATTTTCCAGGTTGCCTTTTGGAATGATTTATGGACAGAGAGTAGCACTCTCCTCGTGAAAGCTAGCCCCATCATGTCTTTAAACTCTGCTTCTAATCCCAGGAATCCTTCACTTAATGTTTACACTTTATGCAGTCATCCTGGGTAAGACTGACACTCTGGAGAGTGAACCTATGCAAATTTTAAAATTTGGAATGTAGGTTCAAATTCCGCATCAGCGCTCCACTCTGGCTCTTGCTAAGATCTGTTTCTCTGCCTTAAGAGATTAGTTACCCCATAGTGAACTCCGGTAATGGATAGTTCTCCAGTCAGGTTTTTTATTTAGTAGTTTATCTTGAAAAAAAAAAATGTATTCCAGTTAGTTTTCTTGTTTACTCTGTGTTACCTAGGTTTTTTTTCTGTAAATTACGGTTTCTCCAGTTCCCATTTTGATTCCCAGAAACCAGAGAATTCCCTTTTTGGCTACCTTTGTTATTTTGTTCACTATTTGGCTGGTAACCCGCATTGTTTTGAGGATTATTAGTGGTTTACTATTTTTAGCTATCCAATTTACAATAAACAGAGCACTTTCACTTTCTGTTTCTGTGCCCTTTCCCCTTAATGAATCAGTTCTTGTTACAGGAGCAGTGTTTTGATCATTGGCATAGTTTCTTCAGTACAAAAGCAATTTTCTGCGATTGGGCTCTTGTGCTGAATCTTTTTTTGTTTGTTTGGAATCTTTTTGATTTTTAAGTTTCTCTTTGACTGGTATGTCAGCGAGAACTACCATTAAAAAATGGTTCCATGTAAAAACAGTGATCGTTTAGTAGCGAAGTTAAATAACGCAAATGCAATACAGCGAGTGTCAATATCGCAACCGCACATTACGGCACCCACAAGTTCGGATACACTGTAATATTAGCAAGTGGTCATAACTGGACTGTAAACATATTACAAGTTACCTTGTGCACCAACTTATCAATGCAGTCAGACAGGTCACTTAGCAGCACTCTTTGTTTACTTTCTGTGTCTCCCTGCTTCCTGTTTCTGGTTTAAGCTCCTCCTCCTACATGCTAGAAAAGGGAAGCTCAGTGAGCTCTACCTGGTCTGTGTTGGAAAAAGCGATGGAGTTTGACACAATTCAGAGCCAGAAAGGTAGGCCTTTAGTCCTATACAAGTGATTATGTGTATTGAAAGGACAAGGAGACCGCTGATAAGGTGTACTGGAGATGTGTAGACTCGCAGAAATGTCGATGCTTAGCGAGGCTACACACAGTTGAAAACAAAGTGACTGCTGTAATAGGATAGCACACACGTCCCAGATGCAGGGGATGTGGGAGCAACAAAAGTGATGGCAGATATACGAGAGAGAGCTTGTAGCACTGTAGAGACAACTTCCCAGGTTGTTGTTCAGTGCACTAGCAGTATCCCTGATTGAAAATTTTTGAATGCCTAAAAGAAGAACAGCAGCTCACTGAATTAAAAATTGAGCAAATTGTGTCAGGGGTGGTTGGATTAACACAGAAAAGAAAATACAAAGATTCTAAAATCTGTGTTGAGACATTAGTGTTTCAATACACTACACGGACCAAACATGAGTATTTACGTGGCTTAGCATAGAACTTTCAATTTAAAGTGTAAAGCATGATTCTGTTCATATGTTTGAGGATGAATAAAGTCTTTTTTAGCAGCAGTTACAAAGGACAGTCCACAGGAAGTCGTTCGCAATCAATTGGATTGTGTTTTTTTTTTTGGTCTGCATAGTCGCTATTTTGACATGTACAGAGGCATTCGTGATCTTGTTTACGCGCTATTATAGTGTTGCTATTTGTAGCTGAATCACGGTTATGGTCGATCGCTATTCTTTATAGGTCGCTATTATCACTTTAGCTCTTATTTCTTCACGATTTTGCCTTCACGAGTTTTGCATTGCTAAAGTCACGGGATACCTTAAAAAATTGTACAAACTGTTTTCGGCTCCTGCCATGGGCAGACTGTCATAAGCTCAGTTTGAAGTGTTTCTATCTACAACACTACTTTATAAAGTCCTGTCATATGCTTTGCTCAAAAACCTAATTCAAAAGGGTACACATTTTAAAAGGAAGCATGCCTTCTCAGTCTGCTTCTGTGTCACCTAACAACAAAAAAAGGTTCAGAGGGTGGGTCCAACGATGGTGGAAAGCAGGCATCTGAAGTGTCCATCTCCTCATGTACAGCAGCAGATAATGTAAAAGGTGAAAAAAAAAAAAAGAAAAAGATAAAGCTGCACAGCCACCAGAAAGGTCTGGTAAAGATGGTTCAAATTTCAGGGTGTTGGAAAGGGAAACCCTGAATCCAGTGATGGCAAAAATAAAAATAAAACAGCCTTAGGGCAGGTACTGGAACGAAACAGTGTCTGCAAAAAAGAAATTTAAAAGAAAATAATGCCACTGCCACTCCTTGTGATCGGTTCATACCAGTTTGTCACAATGCCATTCTGACTACATGGGGCCCCAGCCACTTTTCAGCATTTTATGGACCACATACTAAGACCACACACTGACTACTGTGCGGCTTATTTGGACAATGTGGTCATATTCAGCCCTGACTGGGAAATCCATGTTAGACACTTGTCCCAGGTATTGCAAGCAATAAAGGAGGCAGGAGTGACCATTAACCCTACTAAGTGTGCCCTAGGGAAGACAGAAACAAGATACCTAGGGTTCATTTTGGGAAACAGACAAGTGAAGCCTAAGGTATAAAACGTGACAGCAGTAGCAAACAGCCCAATACCTACCACAAAAAGGCATGTGAGATCTTTCCTAGGCCTGGCTGGTTATTACCAGAGATTTATTCCTACTTTCTCAGCCATTGCCAGTCTTTTGACTGATCTCACTAAAAAGAGATGCCCAACTAAGGTTCAGTGGACCCCTATTTGTGATGAGGCTTTTAGGAATATCAAGGCCATTCTATGTACAGCTCCTGTATTGAAAGTCCTGACTTCAACCAAGTGTTTGAGGTCCAGACAGATGCCTCAGAGAATGGCATTGGGGCAGTCTTATCTCAGAAAATAGATGCAGAAGAATATCCAATCATGTATATCAGCAGGAAGCTACATGAGAGGGAGAGAAGATATGCTACCATAGAGAAAGAATGCTTAGCTCTGAAGTGGGCTATTGAGTCTCTGAAATACTGTGGGAGCTGAATTTAAGGTTTAACTGATCACAACTCCCTCTGCTGGTTGCCCTATTGATTTACTGTGTCCTACAGGGTAGGGACAAAACATGTAAATGCTCATTTCATGTCTAGATATGGTGCAGGAATTGATGTCACTGAAATATGATGGACTTTCCCTAAAAGGAGACTGTGCAGGGAAGGTACCGTTAGTCTCTGTTCAGTAAGGCCTTCGACACTGTTCCGCATGGTGGAATGGTGCATAAGCTGGACAGACTAGGGGTGGACCACAGGATCACCAGGTGGGTGGAAAACTGGTTGAAGGGAAGGAGTCAGACAGTGGTGGTAAATGGGACACATTCCAGAGAATGGGTGATGACCAGTGGGGTGCCACAGTGGTCAATGCTAGGACCAATACTATTTAACATCTATGTTAGTGACCTTCCGGAGGGTCTGGAAGGACAAGTGTGCTTGTTTGCAGATGATACAAAGGTCTGCAATAGGGTGGATTCACATAGCAGGGTGCAATCCATGAGGAGGGACCTGGAGAGGCTGGAGAGGTGGTCTGACACCTGGAAATTGAAGTTTAATGCACAAAAGTGCTCAGTGGTGCACCTGGGGAGGAGGAATAGAAGCGAAACTTACTCTCTTGGGGGGTTGGTGATTAAGAAGAAGGAAACAGAAAGGACCTGGGGATTATGGTATCACGTGACCTCAAGGTGGGCAGCCAGTGTAGCAGGGCAGTGGGAAAGGCAAATGGAATGCTGGTCTGCACTGTGAGGGGTTTTAATAGCAGGAAGAGGGAGGTGTTAATGCCATTATACAGAACCATGGTCAGGCAGCATCTGGAGTATGGGGTGCAGTTCTGGAGGCCTCACCTACGCAGAGATGTTTAGTTGATGGAGAGGGTACAGAGGAGGGCAACCAATATGGTACGAGGGATGCAAGATGTACCCTATGAGAGAAGATTGAGAGGGCTGAATTTGTACCCTCTGGAGATTAGGAGGGAGAGGGGGGGACATGACTGAGACCTTAAAGTATCCGATGGGAATAAATAAGGTGGAGGGTGACAGCTTGTTCACATTGAAGAAGGGCGCGAACACGAGGGGACATAGCCTCAAACTGGAAGGTGGGCAATACAGAGGTAATGTCAGGGGGCAGTTTTTCACAGAGAGGGCGGTGGAGTCCTGGAACAAGCTGCCAGAGGAGGTAGTGGCAGCTGAAATGGTGGAGGGGTTCAAGGGGGCCTGGGATTGATTTAAGGGATTGGGAAAAGAGGGTGGAAGCATAACAGAAGGGGGGTAGAGTGTTGGGCAGACTAGATGGGCCATGGGGCCTTTCTCTGCAGTCACATTTCTGTGTATCTGTGTAAAATGTGTTAACGCCTCAGGATAAAGAATGTGTATCATAATAGGGACCCTGAGATGGAGCTTCTGAAGATGGATGGGTGGAAGCTCCATCCCCTCCTGGGACAGGAAGGTGGTAAGCAGTCTGAAATAACTGCTTCCCTCTTAAGGTGGGGGATATGTGACAGGGAGATCCTGCCACTCTTGAGGACCAACCTTTTCTTAAATTAGTTGCAACAGTTCTTCTATTTCTTAGCCTAATCTAGCCTTTACAATTTCTAGTCCATAAGGTTGGCCACCTATGGGCGCCCCCTCTCAGTTCTTGACTATGCTGTGGTGTCCTCTTAATTTTCCGTTTCCATCTCAGGTCCTCGTACAGGGAGGTTACTGTGTTCCTTGTTGTTGGATTTAGTATGCAATAGCACTATGTCATAAAATACCTTGATGTATATGCCTTATGTGTATGAAACCTGTAAATGTTGAAAATACCATGGCACAAGGTGTTTTTTTTATAAAGCATGTTACTAGGGGGCTGTATTATAAAAAAAATAAGTTAGTTGTGTTAGTTAAAATGCCTGTAACTTACAGATTGTTTGAGAGGCTCTTTGGCACCATGCATTCCTGCTTTAAGCCAAACAAGCCTATTATTTCATGGTGATTTGCATACAGATCCCATTGCATTATGGGGGTATGTGTGATGTTTTTCTTTGAAACTTGGCTTTATTGCCACTGCCCTTTGGGGTAACCCTTGCTTCAGTGCTTCTGCACTGAGGTTCTTTGTCTTTAGCTTGTTTTTGGAGTTTTCTTTTTTTGAGCTCCCCATCACCCAAACATAAGGACTGAAAAAAAAATTTCATTGAAGAGGCAGATCAGTAGGTGCTAAGTGCAGAGGAAGGACATGCATAGTCTGTTGCTGCAAACTGTTATACTGAAGAAGGGATATGCCACTGCTTAAGGTTATCCTCTGTGTTTTAAATAAACATCACACAGAGATTGTGTGTTGAACCTGAAGTTCTATGTCTGGTCCATCTGTTATCCCACAACCCCTCCACACTCATCCCGCATGGAGAAAAGATCAGGCAGATGGCACAGAAAAAATGCCCTCATCAGAGGACATATGAAAAATGGCAATTTTCCAGGCTATGGGAAATCTGAATAGAATACCTGCCACCCTCCCCCCCCCCGGCTCAGACTCCAACCTATCTGCCTGTGGAGAAGGAAGAAGACTATTATGTACATATAGCGGAAAATAACCTCATGGAGTTAGAAGGCACACCTGAACAATCTTTTGAACCTCCTCAAAGGCAAACTGAGGACCACTCATTTTTTCCCCTCATTTGTCAGTCAAATGGTTGATATCCTCACCATCCTCCACTAGAAACAGAGAAGGATGAAGAGGTTGCTGATTTTATGGACATGCTGGGAGTAGCTTCACCAAGAAGGATGTTACTTGCTATCCATAAACCATTTGAAAAGGCCACAGCAAAAATTATGGCTGCACCCACTTCAGCTACATCAGACAAAAAAATTGAGAGAAAATATCAGGTGGAGAAGCAGGAAGTGGAATATCTGTATGCCCATCCTTACCATCATGGGGTAGTCCAGGCTGCTGCCTGTGAGACAGCAGAAATCACTATCTGTGTAGCCCTCTGAAAAAAGACTGAAAAATTGGATACTATGGTAAAAAAGGTTCATACAATAGTTTCCCTGCTAATCATGCAGGCCATTTATTCAGCACATACAGCATAGTACCAGAAAGCACTGTAACACAATTCTGGCATTGGCAGAAAGAACAGATGATGGTTTGGCACAGGACCAGATTGCCACAGCAAGATCAGACCTGGATGCCACAACATAGAATTCCCACATTGTGGGGGACACTAATGACACTGCTGCCAGAGTTCTGGCTCATGCAGTGTCATGAAGAAGGTTTTCTTGGCTAAGGACAATCATCCTTTCCTAGGATACTCAAAACAAGGCCATGGATTTCTCCTTTGAGGGAGATTCATTATCTGATGACAAAACAGAGGCCTACAGGAAAAACACTGATGGATACAAAACACTTTCAAAAGTTAACAATGAGAATGAAAAGGCCTCTACTTCCTACAAGTGATATGGATGGGGAAGGAGAGGCAGGGGATACTTTCCAAGGGTCTGTGTGTTTTACGCTTCCTACAAGTACAAATCACAAAGAGGTTACTACAAGGGAAGGGAAGGGGAAAAGGGCTTCTAGGTGCAATGTTGCTGCAGACCCTCCAACATTTGACAGATGAAAATGGGTACACGTGTGTTTGGGCGAGAATGACTCATGGCAGGCTTGCCTGTAACCCCCCCCCCCCCAGCATCCTAGAGCAACCAGACACAATCATGGTCCACAGCCTGAGCCAAGATTAAAAAACTGCTTATTTGAATTTTAAACAAACAAAAAAATGCCATCAACTTAAAAGAAAATGAATTACTGGACTGCTGCATTCCTGCTCAACCCACACACAACACATGGCCGCCCACCCACTATAGCATAAATTCCCCAATTTCCTGCCATGCTGCTGAAATAAACCAAACTAAAATCTAGCGGAGAAACAAGGCAAAAGGCAACAATGAACATTTAAAGGAAATAAACTTTCACGAGCTGCTACAACACAGATGCCTCCCACTGATGATCAAGATTCAATTCAGTAACCTGCAGTGCTGACGCTCCTGCCAGTAGTGTCATGGGAAGCATCCAGGTTGCAGCACTGAGCTGCTTCTGGGGGTCATAGGCGAGCCAGCACATGTCCGTGGATGGTTACCATGGGGATAATGGGACACTTTTCGCTCAGACCTGCATGCGGCCCCGCTGCGGGGTCACCCATCACCATACACTGCAGAAACGACTGGGGAACACAAATTAAAGAATTTTCAGGCAGCCGTCAAATTAGGTACACACTGAGAACTTCTCAGGATCCAGTACCACTGTCTGACAGCCTGTACTGTACCGGCCAAATTGGTATAGTTGGAGGGGTATGCGGCTGCTCCAGCACCTAAGCCCCAGCCAAAACCCAACCTCCCCAACAGTTTTGCCCAGGTCCCCAACCACCGCCAGTGGGAGGATGACTGGCACATTACTTACAGGAATGGTTAAGCATTAGCACAGACAAGTGGGTGGTGGAAGTAGTGGGCCGGGAGTCGTGTCTGCAGTTCAAACACTTTCCAAACCTGCACAAACACAGAGGTTTTCAAGCTCAGTCTCCCACAGAAAAAAAGGAAATGGAAGTAAAAAAGAAAATGTTAATATTCAAGGCTATAGAAAAAGTTCCTGCTTCCCAATGGGGCTGGGGCCTATTCTCGATATTTCATGAACCACGAGAAAAATGGGGAGTGGTGACCCACTTTAGAACTCAGGTTTCTGAACAAACATTTAAAAAAAGAAACATTCAAGATGGTCACAATAAGGACAGTGACACCATCTTTGCAGAAAGGTCATTGGCTGGGATCCCTGGATCTGAAATATGCCTATTTTCATGTCCAAGTCAGACAGCATCACAGAAAATGCCTCAGATTCAAGCTGGGGAACTGCCAGTACCAGTTCACAGCTCTCTCATTTGGTCTCAAAGGGTTTTTACAAAGTGTCTGGCTGTGGTGGCAGCACATCTGAGAAAACAAAGCCTGGCAGTCTACCCCCACCTGGACAACTGGTTAGTCTTGGGGAAAACAGAACAAGAGGTAAGGTGCTTAATTCAGTTGGTAAAAAGCACCCTAGAGAATATGGGATTTTTTGATAAACCTATGGAAGTCCCAGCTATAGCCTGTTCAAATACTAAATTTTATAGGAGCAGAGCTAAAAAACTGTAGGGGAAAGCTTTCCTTCCACAGACCAGGGTTACAGGTTTGGTAGCAACAGAAGAGCCGAGATCTCCTAAAGTTACTAGGTCACATAACCGCATCCACAGCTGTGGTTCCATGGGCCAGGTTCCAAATGAGAGACACCCAGTACAACTTAAGGGACAACTGGTCCCAAAATGGCATTCACTCTCGGAGCTAGTGCCAGTGACAAAAGCACTGGTGGAATCTTTAGACTCATGGAAGGAAGAAGGCAACCTCAGACAGAGCGTTCCCTTCCTTCAGCAAACACCAGCAAGTATTCTTACTATGGATGCCTCACTTCTGGGGTGGGTGTCCACCTGCAGGCCTCACAGTGAGTAGCGCACGGAGCTCACAGGAGCCACTAGAACACATAAACCTAGAGCTCAGAACAGTATTACTAGCAATGCAATCTTTCTCCTCTCAGCTACAGGGTCAGACTGTCCAAGTAAGGACAGAAAAAAGAACAATATTGTACTACATAAACAAGCAGGGAGGAACAAGATCCTCAAAACTGTGTACAGAGGCGATGAAGATTTGGGACCTGGTTTATTCCTTAGAAGCAAACATAGCTGCAGTGCATCCGCCAGGTAAAGAAAATGTCCTAGCAGACTCAATAAGCAGAATAAGCCAGGGAAATCACTAATGGGCCTTAAACCATCAGGTACTGGCAGTGTTCAGGAGGAAGGACACTCCCAACCTAGACCTATTTGCATCTTGGCAGAACTATCAGCTTCCAAAGTTTTCTTGCAAACCACCAGCCAGAGGAACAGTTCTGGAAGACATCCTGGTACTGGACTGAACACGGAAGTTCCCATATGCCTGGCCACCATTTTCAGCCATTCAGAAAGTACCTCTGAAACTCAGGCGGGAACCTGCAACAATGATCATGATAGCCCCAGACTAGGCCAGACAGGCCTGGTACTCCATGCTCCTGGTCCTATCTGACAATAATCCAATCAGCCTGCCACTCAGTCACAATCTGTTGACTTTTTCCCTGAGCAGAACAACACTTTCAAATTCTATGAACCTACGCCTGATGGCATGGTTCTTGAGGAGTTACAATTTTCTCGACCGAATTTCTCAAAAGATATTCTGAAGGTGCTTACGTTTTCAAGGAAATCCACTAGCAGAAAAGCTTATTCCTCTAAATGGGAAAGGTTTTCTTACTGGTGAGCCCCTGGAAAAAATAAACCCAACAGAAACAGGGTTGCCTATAACTCTGCAATACCTGGTACACCTACAATTGTTAGGCCTATGGCCTTCAACTTTAAAGGTGCACTTAACAACAGTACCAGCATACATACCAGCTGGTAAGGAAAAACCTTTGGCCTTATATCCCATTTTCAAAAGGTTGTAAAGGCCTTAACCACTTGTATCCACCAGTGAGGGACTCGGACCCACTCTGGGACCTCAACATATGCTTGCACAGCTTATGGAGGCTCCTTTTGCACCTATGGAAACTGCTGACCTGAAGTATGTCACATAGAAAACCACATTCCTGGTTGCAATGACATCTGCTAGGAGGGTAACTGAACTGTAGGCCCTCTGCAAAGAGCCAAATGACATAATTCCCCAAATTGATAAAGTAGTTCTTAAAACAAACAGGAAATTCCTTCCCAAGATGGTATCCGGATTCCACCTCAGTCAGTGACCCTCCCTGTACTCTATCCAGAGAACTCCTGTCCAGGTGAGGAAAGGCTGCACAGCCTGGACTTTAAGCAAGTCCTATCTATCTACATGGACTGCATAAAAAATCTGAGGTCTCACAGCACCCAGCTTTTTGTTACCTATAGCAAGGCTGGCAAAGGCAAACCGGCTACAAAGAGCTCCATATCTTGCTGGATAGTCTCTCGCATTTGGTTCTGCTATGAAAAAACTGGGAAAATGCCACCAAGAGGCTTAAGGACACACTCTACAAGTGGTACCCTCTGCCTCTGTGGCATCCTCAAGGGCAAAATGCAAACATTATATGAGGGATTCCTGGAGTTAGAAGAAAAGAATACCACGGCAATATTGTTTCTCCCTAAGGGATCCCTCACTAAGACCGTTTACCTCTCCCTACCCTGCCTCCCCTTACAGCACCTCAAATAGGTTCACACAAGAGTCAGTTATTTTTTTAATCGAGATTGCCTGAGCATTACTATTGCAGTTCCTATAACTGTGTTTGTTATCGTTTATATGACAATTTTCTTCTCAAGTCTGCTTTCAAATTGTTTGCTGTTTTAAAAAAAATTCTATAAACATTTTTTTCAAAATTTTCTTGGTAGCCTTTTGCTAGCTACTGATCCACTCTGGCGTGGAAAAAGATCTGAGCAATGCCTAGAATGAAGCACATTTGCAGAGTTTGAACTTACATTCCAAATTCTAAAATTTGTATAGGTTCTGCGTCACTCTCAGTGGAGATGACTGCACAAAGTGTAAACACAGTGACGGATCCTTTAAGAAGAAACAAAATTACTGTGCTGAGTAATTTTTTCTTTCTCATCATTCTCCTCCTCTGTGTATATATATATATTGTGAGCCTTCTGCCTTACAAAGGAGGAAAACTGGCTATAGTCCTCTGTAGGCTTGGGAGGAGAACCAACTTCTTATGCAGGGGAACTGTCCAGTTCCAGAGGTTCACTTTCTTCCTTTTCATTATAATACTGGGCTTCCCACTCCACAGGCAACGGATGTGGAACCGATGCCTGAGGAGGAAGGGCAGGCATATTAACAAAATTTCTCATAGCCTGGAAGGCTTGGAAAAATTGCTATCCCCCTTGTTATAAGGACATTTTACTTCAGTCAACTGCCTGCTCCCTTCTTTCTGCAGGAGAAGTGGCAGAGACATGTTTTTCTTAATGTTTTTTTCTTGGCAGACACGGTTTCCAGTATCTGCTCAGAGGCTCTTGTGTGTCTGTGTTTGCCATCACTGGATCCAGGGTTCCCCCTTTCAGACACCCAGATTTCTGAACCAGCTTTCCTATGCCTGTCAGATGGCAAGCATCTTTTTCCTTTTTTGTCTGTCCCCTTTGACAGGGTCTGCTGCTGATTTTCAGGAGATGAACCTTCTTGTGCATGCTTGCCACCATCATTGGGAACACCCTTAGAACCTTTACTGTGCTTAGGCGACAATGAGAAGCCATTAGGTCTTCTCTTTTTCTAACCCTTTTCTTTAGAGTTTTTGGACACCACTTGATACAGAGATCATAATCAAAACTGCGGTCTAGACCCAGGCACTTTAAACACGACTCGTGGCAATCTGTCTTTGCCAGGAGCTTAAAACAATTTGAAAATTTTTTTAAAGCCTGCTGGTCTTGTACAAATTTTGTGAGGAGTGTTAGTTATGCCAGATTACTGAGACTCCCCCAAAAAACTGGTGCTAAAAGAACATTTTTTAATATTTAGTTATTAAAATATGAACTGCTAAAATTTTAAGTCAAAACAGAGTAACTGTTCATTTAATTAGAAGCTGTTTTGCTCCAAAAACAAAAGCTGAATGAAAAAAGTAGCTCGGTACCTCCCCTGTCCCCTTCCCCCAGGACACATCTGGAAACAAGCTAGTGTAGCTCAGTGTGCCTTTCCTGGTGAAACTTTTAAAATAAATAAATAAAAAGGGAACCATAACGGTAAAAGTAAAACCGCTAAGTTTAAAGTTATAAAAAAACGATTTTTTTAAAATAAATTAAGTTTTAAATGCAGTTCCCTGAAAGCAGGAACTGTATTATCACAGAAATCCGACATCAGAAAAGGACCCCAATGGCCTGTCGAGTCTGCCCCTTCCTCCCCCCCACTCATCTTTTCCACAGGCCCTCCCCTTTCCCCCACTTACCAACCCCATGTCTTTCCCATGCCCCCTTGAATCCCTCCACCGTTTCAGCCACCACCTCTTCTGGTAGTTTGTTCCAGGCCTCCAATACCCTCTCCGTGAAGAATAGCCCCCTCACATTGCCTCTATATCTTCCTCCCTCCAATCTTAGGCTATGCCCTCTAGTTTTAGCACCCTCCTTCCTGTTAAATAAGCTCCCCTCCTTCACCTTACTGAGCCCCTTCACGTACTTAAAAGTTTCAGTCATGCCCCCCTCTCCCTTCTGGTCTCCAATGGGTACAGATCCAGTTCCCTACACCTCTGCTTGTATGGCTTCCCCTGCATACTGTGCACCATCTTGGTTGCCCTTCTCTGAACTCTCTCTGTCCCATCTATGTCCTTGCATAGGTGCAATCTCCAGAACTGGACCTCGTACTCCAGGTGCAGCCTAACAATGGCTTTGTAAAGAGGCATCAATACCTCCCTCCTTCTGCTAATCATACCCTTCCCAATGCATGCCAACATTCCATTTGCCTTCCCTACAGCTCTGCTGCATTGGCTACCTACCTTAAGGTTGCTTGATATTATAATCCCCAGACCCCTCTCCTGTTTTTTTGATCCCCACCCCCAAGAGTGTAAGCTGCTCACGGGTTTTTACGGCCCAAGTGCATCACAGCACACTTTTTGGCACTGAATTTCAGTTGCCAAGTTTCCGACCACCCCTCCAGAATCTTCAGGTCCTGTCTCATGGCCTCCACCCCGGGGTGTCCACCCTATTACAGATTTTTGTATCATCTGCAAATAGGCACACCCTTCCCTCTAGGCCATCCGCTATATTACTGATGTATATATTAAAAAGGAAGGGTCCCAGTACTAACCCCTGGTGCACCCCACTCATCACCCCCCCCACCCTGGAGTGCACCCCATTTACCACACTCTATGGCTTCTGCCTGCCAACCAGTTTTCCACCCACCTAGTTATTTTCCGTCCCAACCCTAAGCTTTCCAACTTATTTACTAGCCTTCTGTGAGGGACGGTGTCAAAAGACCTTACTGAAGTCCAGACAGGCTACGTCCACCGCCCCTCCCTGGTTAACCATCTGCATCACCCAACTGAAGAACTATCAGGTTTGTCTGACATGACCTCCCATTCGTGAAGCCATGCTGCCTATCATCCTGCAGGCTGCTATCCACCAGGCCGTCCACCACCCCTTCCTTTATTAGTGCCTCCATCACCTTACCCACCACCAAGGTGAGGCTGATCGAGCAATAATCCCCCGCCACCTCCTTGCTGCTCCCCTTGTGCAGTGGAACCACATCCACCCTCCTCCAGTCCCTTGGCACCCACCATGTATCCAGGGACAAGTTAAACAGTCTCGTCTATGGGGCAGCCAGCTCTTTCTTCAGTTGCTGGAGTACCCTCAGGTGCAAGCCGTATGGCCCCATTGTTTTGTCCACCTTTAACCTGCCTAGTTCCTCTTTAACCCTGTCTACACTGAACAGGCTAGGATCCACCTTTTTGTCTTCCCTACCCCTCCCCCTCAGCTCAGGTCCCCTACATCCCCCTCCTCCGTGAAGACCGAGCAGAAGTAGCTATTCAGCACCTTTGCTTTCTCAGAGTCCCCCTTCAGTTGTATTCCTCCCTCCCCCAACCATACTATCCCCTGCCTTGCCTTCCTTCTTTCCCCACATACCTAAAAAAAAGTTTTATCTCCCCTTTTGGCCTGCCTAGCTATTTTCTCCTCAATGTCAGCTTTAGCTCTCATCATCTTCTGCCCTGCTATCCTCCGCTTCCCCCTATAAGCCTCCCTGTCCTCTTTCCTTTTTGTCATCTTGCATCAGCTGTCTATTCCCTCCCCCAACCCCGTGAAGGAGGTCTGTATACCACCACCAGTCTCAATGATTCTCCAGTCCGTTTATCCAGTGTGACCCAAAGGCGCTCTGTCTCCCCTTCCTCCTCCTCCTCCTGCCTTTCCATTGCCCTAATGTTGTCCCTGATGTACAATGCCACCCCTTCTTTCCTGTCCGGTCCCTCCTAACCAGTTTGTAGCCTGGGATAACTATCTCCCAGGTATGATGCTTTGTCCACCAGGTCTCACTTACCGCTACTATGTCAAGACCCTCATCCCACATGATGGCCTCCAAGTCCACCATTTTATTCCCCAAACTACTGGTGTTAGCTGATAATCCCTTCCACCATTGTCCCCCCACCCCGTGATACGCGGTTTTCCTCAGTTCCTGGAACCAAAGCAGGAACCAAAGGGAACTGCTAAAACACCAATCTGCACAAAAACAACCTAACTAATGCTGGGTATATCGCAAACTCACTAAAATAACTTTTAAGCAGTAAAACTATAACATTAAAACAATAAAACCATTCTAGAAGGTCAGAAGAGTGGAGCTGTATTTGGGGTGACTACACTCTTCAAGTGGAGAAACAACTCTGATGATGGTTACTAGGGGGACGTGTGACCACTCAGCAGGGTTCATATTGCATTCTGATTTCATGTGAACACTCCATCATTTGCATACAAGTCTAAATCTCCGGGGCACTTAGATCAGAGGACTTAATGCAGTTGTTAAACAGAAGTGAGGAATTCCTGGGGACAGAATGAGTGCGTTTTGGGGAGAGGGATACAACAGGGAAATTAAGCCAAGTGTAGTGTTACACATAAAATGCACCATTTAGGCTGGCCCAGTGGTGAAGAGGGCTGAGGTGCTCTGCGTCTTACCTTTTCCCACGCAGACGATCAGAGTTCGGGAACAAGCTCGGGTCGCTGGGGGGAAGGGAGAGGACTGAGCATCTGGAAGACAGCTCTCCTCCCCTGGGGAGGGGTGGTTTGACATCTCAGCCTTTGGCTGTCCCCAGGTGAAGGTCTAGGGGTAGCACCAGCAGACTCGAGCGATACAAAGGGAGGGGCCACAGTTCTGTAGGTGTGTGCACCTCCATGTACATGCCTACATGGCACCGCAGCTGGGGACTTCGATGAGAAAATCAGAAAATGGATGGTGAATGTTAAATGAAACCCTGCCCGCCTGCCTCCACTCCAATGGCTGATCGCCAGGCCCATCTGGATGCGTGTCGCCGGGTGAGGGGAGGACAGCACTCCCCTTCCCAGTCCCTCCACAGGGAGCAAATCCATGGGGAATTCAGTACTGGCAGTCTGGTGCTGTGGCTCCTGGGTGAGAGGGGGCAGGGACAGCGCTGAGAACCTGCCCACACCAGCCAAGGAAAGAATCAGCTCTATGGAAGAAATAAAATGCACCATTTAATCCACATTACACCTCTGCCCAATGCCAAGCACAATAAACTTATGATGACAAACTATTAATCTACAGTAGAGGAGACCACATCTCTATCCAGTGCCAAGCACAATAACCTTATGACAAACTTGCTATGCGGAATACATTCTTCATATTAACAGAAGGTGCACAAACCAGGCTCTCACTACTACAAAGCAAAGTACCTGTGATGTGCATCTGTGTGTCTCTATGTGAGTGTCTCTCCATGTCTGCATGCCACTGTATGCCTGTGTCTCTGTGCCTCTATCTGT
Organism: Neoceratodus forsteri; assembly: GCA_016271365.2. NCBI lineage: Eukaryota > Metazoa > Chordata > Ceratodontiformes > Ceratodontidae > Neoceratodus > Neoceratodus forsteri. Next base: position 872,498,560 of record CM028130.1, read on the forward strand.
ATCTGCATGTCTCTCTCCATCTCTATCTTTTGTCTGTGTGCATTTTAGTTTTCCTCAGGTAAGTGCACGAAATAATGACTGGTTCTAGTTATTGGCTGAATGACTGGTTATATTTACCGGCTGAATGACTGGTTCTATTTACTAGCTGAACGACTGGTTATATTTGCTGGTTGAACAACTGGTTATATTTACCATGTGAATGTATTTACTGGCCGAATAACTTGTTAAACTTACTGGCTGAATGACTGGTTCTATTTATTGGTTGAATGGTTATATTTACTGGCTGAATGACTGGTTATATTTACTGGCTGAATGGTTATATTTGCTGGTTGAATGACTGGTTCTATTTATTGGTTGAATGGTTACATTTACTGGCTAAATGACTGGTTATATTTACTGGCTGAATATATTTTTACTGGCTGAATAACTGGTTATATTTACCGGCTGAATGTATTTACTGGCCGAATAGCTTGTTAAATTTACTGGCTGAATGACTGGTTGTTATTTACTGGCTGAGTGTCACTATTTTTGTAAGTGTTATTGACGTTTAACTCATGTGCTTTTTGTAATTTTTGCACGGTTACATACTTTCACAGTCACTATATTATTTATACTTTGCATTTTATAGTCCCTGTACATGCGCTGTTGTCACTATTAAGCAATAAAGCATGGCCGGAGTTAGATTAACAATCTGTTAATCACCTCCTAGGGGTTTAATTTAGTCAGAGGCACAGCCAAATGTCATAACTGCTCCATGGGGGTGATTAACTGAGTTAATCCAACCCCTAGAAGTGCAAATGAATGAATGAATGACTATATATATATATATATATATATTATATACACATATACGTATACACACACACTTCTTCATAATATTTATAGTTTTTTTCTATGTTGTTAAGCTTGTAATGTTAATCTATAAACTTTTTTTAATTTAAAATATAGTAAGAAAATGTAACTGTATGTTGAATCTGTTTTATTCTTGATTACTATTAACATTTTATTGAGAAAAAAAAAAAAGGCTCCTGCTATTGCCTTATTGCTATTATAAAAATGTATTCCAAAACAAAAGTGTTAGAAGTATATCTTTTGGTCACTGTGAGGGAGTTTTTTTATTTATTTATTTATTATGCTTTTTGGTGCCTGGACCTTGTAGCCCCTGTAACTCAGCCCCCTTTCCCTCCGGTCTCCACCCCCGCACCCGGGACTTATCTGTGTGATGGTCCACCCAAGCCCCCCCTCCCCCCGGTGAGGCCGCAGAGCAGGCATAACCCAACAGAGATTGCACTCGGTTTCTGGCAGATCCTGGACTACCGGTGTTCCTCCCTGTCTTACCCCCTTATCCACCAACTGGTTTAAGAATGCTGGTTCAGAATAAAAATGTATCATTCTGGTCATTCAGCAGTGATACAGGATAGAATGCTGACAGGAGGAATTCGTGCTCCTGGTGATCACGCTATACATGGCAGTATAAAAGAGATTAACAAAAGGGTCTTAGAATGCTGACAACCAATCAGCTTGCAGCATTTCTGAGACCCTTTTTATAATAATTGTTAATGTCATTGTTGGTTCACTCCCTATTATAACCCCTTCCCTGGGATGCACCTGGAATCGAGCTTCGGCTCAGCTTGCCTATCTCAGTCGCCACATTTTAACTATGTGATGCAAACCTATATATGTAGCAACACTGTATGTATATATGTATTATATATAAATGTAGCAATACTGTACTTTCTGGTATACTGATGTAGCGGTTTACATGATTTTCAGTTAGGCCTCATGCAAGCCTAGGCTCGTGGGGGACTGTGAAAGTGACCAGGCAGACTTGATGGATTGGGGGTCCTTTTATCCCCCCTGTGAATTTGCTGTTTCTGTGTTTCTGTCTGTGCATCTCTCTGTGTCCGTATGTGTATCTTGCTGTCAAAGTGCGCATCTCTTTGTGTGCGTCTCTGTCTGCATCTGTCTCTCTCTCTCTGTCACACTCGCTGTGTCTTTGTGTGTTCGTGCAGATGTGTGCATCTGTCTGACTGGTCAGTACCTGGAGGCAAGTTTGTTCTTTTCTTTTCTAGACCTCGGTCTCGCTGTTAATGGCAGCTCACTGACTGGTGTCAGGTCACTGATGACCTTGTTCAGTTTTCTCAGCTCATTGCCAATCTGGAAAAGCTTCCTTGGGTTGGGAGTCAGATCTTCTACATCAGTTCTTCGAGACTTCTTCGCTGCATACCTTCCTGTTTTAAGGACAAACAAGAAAAAAAAACAGCACAAATGCATGAAATGCAATCAAGTATGTTAAGAAGGTCTGGTATTCTATAGAAAAGAGCCATCAGATTTATTTTTAAAAATGTAACCATCAATGAAAACTTTCTTTTGTTATCTTGCAACTAAGAAAATTAAACCAAAATCTTAACCTTGTACGCATAATTATAGGAGCAATGTCTCGAGTGTATAATGATATATATATAGCATGTTCAGCTTTCACTTAAAATCTTATTTATTTGTCTTTTGGTAACTAGGTAGGTACACTAGACAACTGAGTGCCTATTTTCAGGAATGACCCAAGACAGTACACTGCACGAGACAACTGCTGGTCAAAAGCACAAGTATATTAAAAGTCCAGCAAGATACAAGTACACTAAATCGAGCAACATACAAACATAGAAAAAGTACAGTTACGTAAGAACTTACCGTAACAGCAGATCTTTGAGAGGAGCCCTTGTAGCAGGACTAAGCCGCCAAGTGCTAGGACTCCACGGAAAATTTCTAGCTAGCAGTCTACAGTGGGGGACTGCCCCTTTACGTCAGTCCACCTCGATGTCATGTTTCATAGTCAATACAAAGCTTTAATTCGGCTTTCGCCCATTTGCTTGCTATATACCCATTTTGTATCAATCTTAATTGATTAGTACGCATACAGTTTATTCAGACTATAAATGTCCAGTCTTTCTTTGAAACTTTCTAACGACGGACTGTCTACTACTTCTTTTGGAAGTGCATTCCAATGTGGTGCTACCCTTTGGCTAAACCAATATTTCCGCTTTAGTAGTTTACACCTTTGTAAATCTAACTGTAAACTATGAGTTATAGTACTGTAATTGTTCTGTTTTACTACAATCCCTAAATCTAATCTCAGATTATAGTCCTGAAAAGCTTTATACACCAATATCATATCTCCTCTCCAACGTCGATATGCCAGTGAGAAAAGATTTAAGTTCTTCATCCTCTCCTCATATGTCATAGTATCTAAGCCTTTTATTGCCCTAGTAGCTCTTCTCTGCACCCTTTCCACTCTGTCAGTTTCACCCCTCTTGTACGGTGCCCACACTTGAAAGCAATATTCAAGTTGTGTTCTCACTAATGACCCATACAGTGGCATCAACACCTCTCTGCCTCTACTTTTAATATGTCTCAAAATACAGTTTAATATCCTGTTCTCTTTACCTATGATATGATCACAATGAGTTCCAAAAGTAAGGTCATTTTTAATAATAACACCCAGATCTCGCTCTGCCACAGATTGTTTTAGCATATCTGTACTCATCCTATAATCATAAGCTGCATTCTTCTTCCCAAAATGGAGAACTATGCACTTATCCCCATTTAGTTTAAGCTTACATTTTTGTGTCCAAAGCTCAATATGAGAAAGAAAACTTTGCAGCCTTTTTTGGTCTTGTAATGATTTTATGACACTTCCCACACAGCAATCATCTGCAAATTTCCTGATCCAATTATCTATTTTACACTGTAAGGTGAAAATACAAGTTGAACAAACATGGTCCCGTATGGTATAAAAGGGGCAGTCCCCCAGCCCATCCTCAGTTCTCCCGCCCCAGCACGAAGAAAGAATACGGAGAACTGAGGAGGTTCCTCATAGATGAGGAAAGATATCCATGGCGAATAGATAGCTACCAGGGGAAAGGTGGGAGAGAAAATAGTACCTGTTGCAAGAGCTCCCCTCGAAGATCTACTGTTATGGTAACTTCTTACGTAGCTGTACTATCTTACTTTGAAGGGGCTCTTGCAGCAGGTTACACCATTAGGACTGAGTCCCAAGCAGTAAAGGAGAGACCCTGGCCAACTGGGTGGGGGCAGCAGAAACTCCTTATGAATCTTAAAAGGAGGCTTTGTAGGACCGCCAATCCGAAGCCTGCTCTGCGTCATAAAACAATGTCCAAACTGTAAAGTTTGATGAAGCAGTGTACAGACCTCCAAGTGTCGGCTGCACAAAAGTCAGTAACTGAAACATTCTGCAGATAGGCAAAGGAGGCAGCCATGCCCCTGGTAGAGTGGCCTTTGAGTGAGCCCAGTAAAGACTCAACATACTTGTTTTAGCAGAAAAACAATGTTATTAACTAACAGTTTGGTTAGGTATTGCTTAGAAACTGGAGCCCCTTCCAATCTGTGGGCAAAAAACACCAACAACTGTCAGACTTTCTAACAGCATGGGTGCGCTCTAAATAGAAACAAAGCACCCCATGAACATCCAGAGCATGAATTAATGCTAGGTAGGTGGATGTCTTGATGTAGTGTAAACACAGACACCATTTGAGGAAGAAAAGCTTAGGATTAGTCCTCAAGGATATCCTGTCCTTGTGGAATGGTAAAGACGACTCTTTACCCACCAAAGCCGAAAGCTCGGAAATCCTTCCAGCAGGAGTAATGGCAACTAAAAAAGGAGCTTTCCGTGACAGAAATCGCAGTTCGCAACTTGCAGCAGGTCCAGAGGGAGGCAAGAGCGAGCTTTCCCCGAGCTTGTCCAACTTGAACAAACAGACCCCATGGTGGGACTGGGTCTCTAATGGGAGAATTTGAATGCAAACTGCCCTGCAGGAACTTGCGAGGGAAGTAAGTCTGGGCAAAAGTTTTGCCCTCTCTAGGTGCATGGCAGGTAGGGTAATGCTGACAGAAGCACCATTAAAGAGGAGTAACTCAGACCTGAGTCCAACAGGGAGAGTGGGTACTCCAGTACAGAGGTCCCCAGGGTAGGGGAAAGGAACCAGATACTAAAGCGGTAGCTCAAAAGCAGAACTGCTTCCATTTCGTAGCATAAGTGGCCCTGGTGGAAGGTTATCTGATGGCCACGAAGACATCCTGAATGAGGAGACAGCTAGACCTGCCGGAGCCACGCATGGCAATGCAGAGGTTGAAGATCCAGAAGGATCAGGGTGCCCTGCTCCTGGGAGAGAAAGTCTGAGCACAGAGGCAAGAAAACCGGAGGTCCCACAGCTAGATGCCAAAGGAATGGAAACAAATCTAACACAGCTGAAAGAGCGCCACTAGAATCATCTCTGCCCCCGCCCCCCAACCCCCGACTGCAGCTTGAGAATAACTCTCTGCAGTAAGGGAAAAGGAGGGAAGGCGTAAAGGGATCCCTCCATCCAGGCTCTCAGAGGCACAACGTGTCTCTCCAGAGAACCCCAGGCCCTGGACATAGCGAGCAAAAACTGGGCAGTTTTGTGATGGATGGGGAGGCAAACAGATCCAATTCGAGACATCCCCATCTGTCGAAGAGATGACTTCGACCACTGAGGGTAGTAGTTCCTACTCGCGGGCCTTGGAGTGAGACCAACTGAGGCTGTCTGCCAGGATGATTTGAACACCTGGAACGTGGAGTGCGAACATGTCCAGGTGATGAGCCATGGCCATGATTGGACTCTCATGGCGTCCAGCAAAGGGGATAAGAACGTGTCTCCCCCCCCCCGCTAGTTTATGTGGAAGACTACAGACATGTGGTCCATCTGGAGTAATAGAGGGCTGAGCAGTAAGACTGCATGGGAGGCCTGAAGAGCCTATAAAATCGCCCGCACCTCCAGGACATAGAAGTGGGGATAGTTCACATGTTGGAAACAAGCCCTTGAGTCTAACGGTCTCCCAAGTGAGCTCCCCAGCCTCGGCCTAATGAGACTGTGGTCGGAAACTGACTGGGACTTTCCCCCTGAAAGCAAACACCTTGGAAAAGCTAGGTGCGATTCAGCCACTTTGCGAAGGCCTGTCGTACAGTGTTTGAACTTAAGACAGGCTGATGTAGAATGTCTGAACATTGGTCCCCGTTGGACTCTCAGGTTCCACTGGACCCTCCTACAGAGCCAAACCAGGGGGATCGAGGCAGTAGCTGTGTCCCTGTGTCTGAGGACAGGCCTGACCAGGACCAGGCGATAGGAGGAGACCTGCCAAGTGTATGTTAGGAGACACTCCACAGTGTCTGGAGAAAGAAAGGCATTGCCCTGCGCCATGTCCGGAATCGCCCCTACATAGTGCAGCCTCTAACCTGGGCAAGAAGAAGACTTGGTCAGGATTAAGGTGATCCCTAGGTCCTGAAACAGGGTGAAGGTGGCCTGCATGGTTTGAAGAAGCCGGCTCTGGTGGGAGCGGTCAACAGGCAGATGTCCCGGTATGGGAGTACATAATTTCCCTGTCTCCTTAATGCTGCAGCCACTACTGTGAGGCATTTGGTGAACCCCCTGGGGGCCGAGGACAGGCCGAAAGGCAAGGCCCGAAACTGATGGTGGCCCCTGTGGAAGCAGAAGCACAGAAACCTCCTGTGGGGATGAAAAACCCAGAATGTGGAGGAATGCGTCCTGCATATCCAGTGGGCATAACCAATCCCCTTGATGGAGGAGAGGAAGACCACCGAATGGAGTGATCATCCTGAATCGTTAGTACCCTAAGCACTGATTCAGGTGGCTGAGATTGAGGATAGGCCGGAGATCCCCAGTTTTCTTTGGCACTAGGAATAACTGGAAATAGAACTCTATACCTGTTTGCGTCAGAGGAACTGGCTCTGGTTTACTTCACAGAAGAGCCCGGATCTCCTCTTCAATGAGGACAATATGAGCCTGAGGGTAATGGGATGGGTCAGGTGGGTTGCCTTGGGGTATGTTTGTGAACCCCAGCATGTGCCCCTTGTCTGGCAACTGAAGTACCCACTGGGTTGAGGTTATCTGGCACAAGCCTTCTATGTACAAGGGAATATCGACCCCTCACTGCCTCCCCTAAGGATCCTGCCCGGGGAAGGGCTCTGTGACTCTTCGCCAAACTGGACAAGGCCCTGAAGGGGCATCCGCGTCCTGGACCGTACGCCCTGCAAAAAAAGGGACTGGGCATCCAGAGCCATGAAAACCAGCCGATACGTGAAGCGGAGGATGCAACTCTTCTGGCAGAGTCCACCATATCATAAAGGCTTGGAGTATGTGGTTGTAGACGTCCGATCTGGATATTTGATTGGCCCAAAGCTCTGCCCTACCTGGGCAGTCTGGCATGTCCTAAGCCATTTTCTATGCCTCATCCTACCAGGCAGTCTGATAAGGGACTATGAGGGCAAGGAAAGTCTGGGACCATACAGCACATGTGGCCAAGGGGTAAACCTTTTTGGCCAGCTGGTCAATTGCTCAGAGTCCTTGTCAGGAGGTTGAACCCTCAAGTGCCAAGGATGCTTGAAGGGATCATGGTCAGCACTGAAGACCGTGAAGCATCTTTCTGAGACTCAGTGAGTGGAGAGACTACCATTAGGCAAGGAGTCCCGCCGGTCCAGGTCCTGCTCCTCCGTGTCCCAGCCCTTCAGCTGCTGGATGTGCCATGTGATGACTGCAGAAGTGGATTCATCAGGAGGAGAACTAGGCCTCTCAGTCTCCAATGGGAGGTCGTAATCATCATGACCTGACAAAGAGGAAGATTACTCATCCTGACCCCCTAAAACATGGGGAAGCAACTTGCTTTTGGGCCAGAGGTTGGCAGCTCCATCCAGCATTGGGGTAGCCCCCTTTGGAGGAGAAGTAGATCTTGAAGGAGGTCCACCCAGCCGTGAAAGTCTCACTGAATGCATGTGCTGGATTAGGTGACAGGACTATTGTGTCCGACGTCGGGGGGGGGGTATCAGCCTAGAAAGCCCCAATGTCTGGCCCTCAAGACTGAGTTAACCCGGAGTCAGAAGAGGTCGGTCTGGGGTACCTGGCGTCGGTAAGGGACGGAGCCATCCACTGTCTGGTCAGGATCTGGCATCTGACCCTCAGGCGTCAGGCCCAGCTGGCGACTTAGGAGGATAGGGTGGCGTTGGGTGCACCATCTCCACAGCCGACGTCAGAGAAGCTGGCAGAGGCTCAGGCATAGGCTGGCTCTGGACTTGCGGCTCAGCCGGCATCCGCCAAAGACGGAGAGGCCTATTGGGGAGCCAGCTCCCGAGAGGGGCAGGGATGCCACTCTCATGGGGGAGATGAGCGTATCCCCAGGGCATCGCCTGGAGGAGTCGGCCCCTGAGGTCAGGGAGGACTTGGGCGATGGGCTAAGATCCACCAACCGCACCACCTGGTTTAGGACCAGCTGGGACAAAGGGCCTAAGCTCCAGGGTCAGAGAGGTGGGGGACAAAGTCCTGAGCCCCTTCCGTGAAAGTGAAGCCCACAGGGAGTAATTTTAAATAAAATAAGCAGGTACCTTAAAATTGCTGGTTATATATGTTTTGGCAAGTTTTAAACAATTTCTGCAATCAGGAATTATTTTAAGCTGGCTGCGCTGACTGGACCCCGTGACCGCACTGTACGTGCAGAGGGATGAGGTCATTCTAGCGAGTCATGTGGTACTTTTTAATGATATAATGATGCACAGATATGCAGCGCCTTTCGTCTGAGCCAATCGGGGCTTACTTCGAAAAAGCGCGCGCCTTGCGATTGGCTGATAACAAGGGTAGCTTGCCAGCTGCTGGTTGCAGGATTCCCCTGGCAGAACCCTGGCAGTAACAAATTGTTTTAGTAAGAAAGAGAAGGAAGGAGATTCGACAGGGATGGGAGTGGGCGGTGCTAACGGGTCTATATAATAGCACACAGGAGGGGGGGATGGGCGTGTGGGCAAAAAATTGCAGCTCTGCCGTACCTCTCAAGCGGTGGAGTCTGATGAGGAGGTCTCGGGCGGCAGCTTCAGAAGCGCCGACTGCCCGGTGTCCGCGGTCCACACAGAGGGCGTCTGAGCTGGGATCCCTAGCGGGTTCTCGGCTAGAGAAAGGAGAGAGGAGCTCGGATTAATACTGGGGCAACACAAAGGCTAGCAGTCTGAGCGAAAACTGCTCAGTTAGCAACTGAAAAACCAGCGATTTCCTTGGCGCATTGCAGTCTGGAGAGAGCTACAAAGTCACAAAGGGGCTGTAACACTTGGTTGCTGGGAACATTTCTAGACAATAAACACAGTTTTTTGGCAAATCAGTCACAGTTTAGTAATCTGTAGTACAATTTTCAAGTAAAATACTGCCTTAGCAAGACAGGATATGCTAGTCAGCAATAAGCAAACCTAAAGTACCAAAATGGTATGCCTCAGCAAGACAGAGTGAGATAAAGCTGCTAGAAGGCTTAGTTGCAAAAAGGGGATGGGAGGAATTGCAGCTGTTGACAGTAACCAATAAATTGAAACATCAGATAGGAGTGAGCGGAGATTGTGTGCATTTAAAGGAGGCCTGGGAGGGGGATGGGGTGTGGGACGAAAAATCAAGGGGAAGTTTGCAGAGCTAGCACTGAATCAGTGCACAAACAGCTGGAGAGAAAATGCAGCAGGGGAGGAATGGTAAGTTACTTTACACAGGCCGAGCAGAATAGGCTAAATTAAAATATATAAATCAGAAGCAGAGTACAGGGATGCAGACTTACATTAAGCCACATGTCTTGGGTGCTCCTGTCTCAGGTGAGTGAGACCAGCCAATCAGGGGGCTCTACACAGGCGTGGAGCCAACAGCGCTACCCTGAGAAGGCGCTGAACTTGAAAACAGCAAATTGCAACTGATGATCCGGTTCAGCGTTCACACAGCCCAGAGGAATCGTGGCAATTTTTCAAGCATCATACCTTATCTATCTCTTTGGGGGTTAGGTGGATCAGGCTCCTTGTACCATAGAGGTGCTATGACCACTGCCCGTGGGGGCAAGTGGCACCAGTAAGGAAGGAGACAGCAGATTAAATAGCAGATTGGGGGGTCTAAACAGAGACACACAAAGAGAGCTGAGCACCAACTTGAAAGACAAGTCAGGGGGCAGTCTCAGACAGAGGCAAGGTGCCGGCTAACTCGGGAATCCAAAACAAGCACAAAAGAACAGACTGATGGGGGAGGGCAGGAGGGACAGAACAGAGACAGAGAAGGACAGGGGGACAAAGGAAGATGATTAAGAATGTTAGTCAAGGGTGGGCCTTTTCTTCCCACCCCCACCCCTCAGGCCTCCATTAAATACTTAATTAGCTCCGCCCCTATAGAGCTGTTTCACTATATTCGCTCACATTAAGGGCACAGACCGTGCTGCAAGCCACCCTCTCTCTAGGCACCCCGCCCCTTTCCCCTGCACTAGCCTGCTCTGCTGAACCATGACTCAACTCCCCATTGTCATTTTATTTTTGCTCACTAACATTCTAACTATATGCTATCACAATGAAGTCTCAGGTTCAAAACCTACCCTGGAACATCTCACTGCTATTTAAGTTGCCCCTTTTCACTGCACTAACACTCATCCAAAGCCCACCCCTTCCTTTAATTACAACCCACTCCCCTGCTTTTATTACCCCCTTCTCACATGTCACTCAGAGCATTATCCCTATTATCTATTAATTGCCACATTAGACTGTACCATAATAGCTCTAAAATGGTATCCTCTACCAGTACTATTAGCCGGTCACAACTTAAAAAAGCGTCCAGATCCATCACAACAGCTATAAAAAAACTCCTGCTCCTTCTCTGCTCAGGTAATGTATACTAAACCCAGGTCCTCTGTCCAGTTTCTCCCTCGCCTGCAGGGTTGCTGCCGCACAGCATAGAATTCACGTTGGGGGGTCTGTGGAGCCCGAGCAGCGTGCAGCAGATTTTTACAGCTCCTAAACAATTAGAAGGAGTTTTGCCTAAAAACTCAAGTTGGGCGCTTCACTCAACCTTTTCGACCCCACTACTGGAAAGAGCGGCCCAGAAATAGCTAGGATGGGTAAACCTAGAAAAGAAAAAGGACCAGGAGGAACTGGAGGAACTGGAAAATGCAAAGGAGCGGGGGGGTCTCGGAAGAGCAGAGGAACCTACAACATCCAAAGAGAGGCCTGAACCGGGGGAAACCATCACCACCCTAGGCTACAAACTCCAGACTTTGATCAAATCCACGTCCAACCTTAATCAAAAAGTGAACGATTTTAATGCCCGTGTTATTACTTTGGAGTCTGCAGTGGATGGCCTTAAAGTTGACCTCCGTGATGTGTGCAAACAGGCCAACGCGTCTACTGGTGCGACCACACTAATGCTTAAAGAAAACCAGCATCTGAGGGCACGGCTGGAGGTACTGTACTTGAAAACCAAGCCCGAGTGGCGAATGTCAGAATTGTCGGCCTTCCTGAAGGCCTGGAAGGGGATCACCCACTTTTAAATATAAAAGAATGGTTAACCGAGAAGTTATCACCAGAAGCCCCTGATAATACCTGGGAAGTGCAAAAAGTTTACAGAATAGCCCCTCATGGTCACCCACAGGACATGGAGGAACCACATACCTTGATGTTGGTGACTTCGGGCGTTGCATCTCGAGATAAGATTCTCCGGTGTGCCCATATGGCAGCTCCCTTGCTCCAAGACGACCATCCAATCCACATATTCCCTTATGTTAGCTACGCGACGAGACAGCGGCGTAAGAAGTTTGAGAGAGTGAGAAGAATCCTCCTGGAGTTGGGCATAACGCATACTATTATTTTCCCTGCTAAGCTTCGGATTGTCCATCAAAGCAAGGTGTTCATATTCTCGGATCCAATCGAGGCTGGTAGATGGGCCGACCAGAGAGCTGCAGAGTCACGTAGAAGAGCTAGCAGATCGGATGGTGAGGACAAGGAAGCCGCAACTAGAAGTTTTCTTTTCTGGGACATTACTTTTTATTTTTTTGGTTAAACTAAATTGATTTACCTCAGCATAATGGGACTCTATAAAAATGAAAATCTGTTCAGTTCATTTTTCCGAAGAAACAGAATTACTCATCTTATTTTTGCAGTTCTGGACTCAACTCTGAACAGGTTGTTATTAAAGCAATATACCATGACAGGGAGTGGGTATATTGGTGGATTTACCACACCTGGTGTGGTTCAGTCACAAGGTGCAGCCGAGTGACTTAACCACACCAGAAGTGGTAAATCCACCCATATACCCACTCCCTGTCATCGTATATTGCTTTTATACAATGTTCAACTTTTTTTTTTGTTTTTATAGTGATATCAAACTTTTACAGTGGGTATACTGGAGGATTTATCACAGTCGTGTGATGTGTTTTGACCAATGAGGTTACAGAATTTTCATACCCCATTGTATAATAAATAACTTTCAACTGAGGGATATTATTTTAGGGCTTTAATGTCCTGGTGTGTTTTGAACCATGGGACTGCAAGGCACTGTTTTCCCTTTAAGGATGAGCTTCAATAGTCTGCAAGCATATTTAAAAGGGGTGTTTTTTTTTTCATTACATTAAGGTATAAATATGGCACTAATAGTCCCTTTATTAGGGGTATTGCTTATTTTTGGTTAAAATTGTTGGGCAATTAAATTACATTAGGTAAGGCCATATGGCTCATGGGCTAATATCACAGCACATAATTAAGAATAATTTTAATCAGGTTTTTATGTTAGTAGGAACCCCCATATGTTGTAACACTATACAGTGGATGCATGCTTTTACTTTGATTAAGGGGACTGTTTGCACCCCCAGTGGTGATAATGGCATTATAATGGTCTATCTGCTATATGATGTATACCTGTCATATATTTGATAAAAAGTAAAAATAAAGTATAAAAAAAAAAATTCATGTTGGTCAACATTTTAAGTTTGCCCCAAAAAATTAACCTTTTACAAGCCTGGACCTTTACACACAGACCCGACCTATCATATCACGAATCCTGGCTCAAAAATACTATTACGGACCAGCAAATAACTCTCAACTATAATCTCTATAGGGCTGATAGGAATACGGGGGTGGAGCAGTTATTTATGCCAAATCCAAATTCCTATTAGTGACATCTTCTGCAATTCTAAATCTAAGGAATACGAAATCGTATCTCTGAAACTCCACCTTCCCTCCAATGAAATTATTACAGTAATCGGCGGCTACAGACCTCTAACTGGTGGAACTGAAATCATCAATGTCCTAAAATCCTTAGTTACAACAGCCAACACAGAAACACTGACACTCTGGGACCTCAACATGGATTGGCTCACACAAAAATTGCATAGCCTGAAATCCCTTTGTGATGAACTAGGTCTTGCCCAGATAATTAGTGAGCCCACTAGGATTACCACCAACACTGCCAATAGTTCTCTCATCGATGTCATACTTACCACCCATCCCCACAAAATACAACAATCAGCTGTTTTTTCCAACGATATGAGTAATCACAGAGTTGTGGTCTGTACAAGACATCAAAACAAAGCCCGCACTCAGCCTAAGTTCATAATCAAGCATTCCTTTCGTAAATTCAACACCCTGAGCTATCTGACCGACCTTCTCAAGGTCAAATGGCAAGATCTGTACCTCTCTAAAACAGTCGATGAGGCTGTCTCTAACCTAACTGAAAATCTCACCACCCTGGCTAACAAGCATGCCCCATTTATTAAGGTGCGTACGCGCACGGTCTCCCACCCCTGGTTTACACCACAGCTCAAAACCACACTTATAAACCGAGATAAACTCTGGGCTCTAGCAAGAAGAACTAAGAATCCGACAGATTGGCAGACATTTAGAGCAGCTAGGAACGCCTGCATAAAACATATTCGCTCTACCAAAGTGAATTACTACGTTTCCACGCTGGAAAAAGCCAAAGGAAACTCGCAGAATATTTGGAGGACCATCAAGTCTATTGAAGGTCGACCGGCTGCCCCCTCCATCCCAGCTAAGAGCAACATAAATGGCACAGTTATTGAGAACAATTACCAAATCCTCGAAGAACTGAATTCTCACTTCGCCACAGCTGGTCTAGCTTTCGATGCATCACTGTACGCATCTCATACTAGTATCCATGAAAGCCCTATCACTGTCCAAAGCTACAGCCCATCCTTTCCAGCTGCTCCCCCTCAGCTTCAAAGAAGTCGAAGATTCACTCAATTTAGATATCACAAAAATTGCCGGAGACGATGGCTTAGAACCATTTTTCTAAAAAGTCAGCTACCGCTATCTTACTGCTCCAATTCTCCATATATTCAACCCCTCTCTCTCTCTCTCTCTCTCTCTCTTCTGTCGTAGTTCCATTATGCTGGAAATCCACTCATATCATACCCTTATTTAAATCCGGCGACCTATGCGACTTAAACAATTACAGACCAATCTCAATCTTGCCTATTCTTTCAAAAGTCCTCGAAAAATTGATTTATATACAATTGAAGAATCATCTGGAAACCTACTCTCTCCTCAATCCAGCCCAATCAGGCTTTCGCTCTACATCATAGCACCGTTACTGCACTAGCTAAAGTCACCGATGACTGGATCTCAGCCAAGGATGCTAAATAAATTACGGGTGCAGTATTCTTAGATTTGAGTAAAGCATTCAACACCGTTGCCCATACTCTAATTGTGAACATCCTCCCCAATATTGGCGCTACCCTAGCTGCTACCAAATGGTTCTCCAGTTACCCATCAGGTAGAATGCAGAAAGTCAAAGCTGGTGGGCTGTTCTCTGCCTCCTTACCAGTTACTAGGGGAGTCCCGCAAGGTTCCATCTTAGGTCCTATACTCTTCTCTCTATATATCAACAACCTCGATTCTCAAATAACCAGGTCAACCTTGCATTTCTCTGTAGACGATACAGTTTTGCATACATCCGGCCGTACAATATCAGAAGTCAGGGATATACTTCAAGTCTATTTCGCACAGCTAGAAACAAATCTCATCAATACCAAACTCCTCCTAAACACTAAAAAAACTAAGGCCATGATTTTCCCCCCTAATACTTCCTCCGTCACCCTCACTGTCCCACCTAAAGACTTCATTGTTACATCCCTAGGTGAACCACTGGAAGTTGTCTCTAAATTTAAATACCTCGGCTTTTGGTTAGACAACAAGCTCTCCTTCAACAAGCACACTGACGACCTGTCCAGATGACTAAAAGCTAGACTAGGCTTCTTCTTCCGAAATAGGTCCCTCTTTCCCCTGGAAACCAGACTCAGGCTTGTTCAGACCACCTTCCTCCCTTTACTTGACTATGGGGACATATTATACACTTCTGCAGCAATTACTAACCTAAACAAATTGAACATTCTCTATCACCGCGCCCTGTGCTCTATTACAAACTACCCATACCGAACCCACTATAGCGAACTATATGCAGCTGTTGGTTGGACTTCACTTACCATTAGATGCACACTCCATGCTGGCTGGTACTTGGACCCTAAAACAACTTCTGAATAAATTACCAAGCTATTTAGTAGCACTTATCCGTACTGCCCACAGCTCTTATTTCCTTAGGAAATCAGATTTTATCCTACTTGACGCACTTAGGACTCGTACCTCCTTTGGCTGACGAGCCTTCTCAAGTGCCCTACCAACTATCTGGAACCAGCTGCAATCCACTCTGAAACTATCCAGTGTAGTCTCAATAAATTTCTTCAAAAAACTGGTGGCTTCAAAAATAAAGGACACCTGTAACTGTTTCTAAACTCCCTCCTTAGCTTTCTCCTTACTTTGTTCTCACTACACTGCCTTCCTTAAACAACTTGTACTAAATATTTTTTTGGTTTTTGTTTTTCATCCAGTACTGTTTACCCATGTACCTTGTAGGACCTGGTCCGCCATTTATGTATTGTTATGTTATTGCCTGCATTGTATATTTGCTGTAACCATGCACCCAGGACCTCCTTGTGAATGAGCTTGCTCAATGGAGTTTTCCTGCAACAAACTTGAACTTGAAAGACACAAAGAGCCGCTTTGTTTTGCTGCACTCCTTGGTGCATGCAATATAATACTGCAGGATTCTATGAACATCCAAGGTATGGAGCAAGACTTCCTCTAGGTTGGCATACTCCGGGTATAGAACTGGAAGATGTACATCTTGGTTCAGGGTGAATGCCATACTACCTTGGGTAGAAACTTAGGTTCGTTCTGATCAAGACCCTATCCTTGTGGAAAATCAGATAGGGCTTGTAGCACATGAGAGCCTGGAGCTCCAAAATTTGTTGAGCAGACGCAACTGCTACTAGGAATAAAGCTTTCCATGATAGGAAGTGAAGATCACTAATCGCTGCAGGTTTGAATGGAGGTAGGGTCAATTTCTCTAACATGAAGTTGAGGTCCCACGGGGGAAGCCGATAACCTATTGGCGGTTTTAAATGTAGCAAACCGCGGAGAAACATTTTTGACATATTCAACTGGGCAACCTGACAGTCGCCTACTGGGTCATGGAAGTCCGATATGGCCACCATGTGAACCTTAATTGAGGAATATCCTAGGCCGTGTTCAGATAGCCCACAAAGATAGTCAAGGATATGTGTTACAGCACAAGAGTAAGGGTTTATCCCCTGATCTGCGACCCAGTGGGCAAAACTTTTCCATTTAGAAATATAGGTCTTTCTGGTGGACAGTTTTCTGGAGGCAAGTAAGATGTTGGCAACAGACAAGGATACTTTATGTCTGGCATGAGGACGTCCTCTGGAGCTAAGTGTGACGGTGAAGACACCTGAGGTTCGGGTGAAGTAGGGTTCTGTTGCGTTGTGTCAGAAGGTTGTTGCGAATGTGGAGAAAAATGGGGTCCATGACTGAAAGTTGTTGGAGAAGCGGGAACCAGATTTGGTGAGGCCAATATAGGGTGATCAAAATCATGGTCGCTCTCTCCAACTGTAGCTTTATGAGTACTCTCTGGATGAGTGGGAAGGGAGAAAAGGCATAGAGAAAGTGTCTGTTCCAGGAGTAGGACAAGGCGTAGCGGGAGCGGCCGTGCTGCTCTGGGTATATGGAACAGTATTCCGGGAGACTGGCATTGTCAGGAGTGAAGAGGTTAATCTCTGGTGTGCCCCACAGGTTGAACATGTTGTGGAGTACCTCCGATGCCAGGTCCCATTCATGGGACTGAGCAGGACAGCTCAGGTGGTCTGCTACCATGTTGTGGGCTCCTGGGACATGGATCGCCACCAGGTGTATGTTGAGTAGTAGCGCTTTCTACCAAACTCTCAGGGTCTCCTGACACAGAGCCTGTGACTTCGTGCCTCCCTGTTTGTTTATGTAATAAACTACAGCGGTATTGTCCAACTGGAGAAGCAGCGGTCCTGACAAAAGGAAGGTCTGGAAGGCTTGTACAGCAAGGTACATTGCTTGCATCTCCAGTATGTTGATATGTAAGGCCAACTCATTAAGTGACCATCGACCCTGGGTCTGATGGTTGCCAAGATATGTGCTGCATCCAGACTTGGAGGCTTCAGTGGTGAGAGTCTGTGTTGGGGGTGCTGATTGGAAAGGGAGGCCCGCTAGGAGATGGGAGTGGGTCAAGCCACCAAGCTAGGGCTTTCTGCAGGGAAGGTGTGATGCAGACTAGATCCTGTAGGTCATCCATTTTCTGCTGCCACTGTGTTCTCAGCACCCACTGGATAGGTCACACGTGCAGTCAAGCGTATGGCACTGTGGAGACTGTAGCTGCCATGTGTCCCAATAACTGGACATACTGCTGGGCAGTTATTTGGGTGATCCCCAGACAGTGTTGGATGAGAGAGGCAAGTTTGTGCTCTGTCCTCCAGTAGGAAGGTTCTGCCCAGGGAGACGTCCAGAACTGCTCCTATCTACTGGAGGCACTGAAAGGGCATCATATTCGACTTGGCAGCATTGATGGTTATTCTGAGTCGAGGGAAAAGACGGAGGATGCGATCTAGAGATTGTAGGAGATCGTCTTGGGACGACACCTTAAGGAGCCACTCGCCCAAGTAATTGGAGATGGGTCTTTTGGATCTTGATATGGAGGGTAGACGCCCTTCATGTTCAAGGAGCAGATCCAATCTCTTTGGTGCAATAGTGGAAGGAGGCTCGGTAAGGTCACCATATGTAACTTTTTGTACTGTATGTACAGATTGAGACCCTTGAGGTCTAAGATTGGCCATAGATTGCCTGTATGTTTGGGAACCAGGAAGAAGTGTAAGTAGAAACCTGTTTCCATGGTGTCCTGGGGTACTGGTTGCACCGCTTTCTTTTGGATGAGAGAGGATAGCTCTGTTAGAAGAACTGGTATATGCTCGGGCATGTAATGTGTTGGCCTGGGAGGAGTTTGAGGGGGATATGCCAGTAATTCTGGAGTATGCCCCGTGTGGATTAACTGGAGCACCCACTCATCTGTTGTGACCATCCTCCATGCCTCCAGATGAAAGGAGAAATGGCCTACCACTTCCTCCAAGGCAGGAGGAGACCCCGGAAGGGAGGCGCAGGAGTCAGACAGAGGGAGGGCCGAAGGCGGGGCAAAGAGTAGCAACCCTGCCGGCTTTGACAATGGAGGCGGAAGCACCGGGGACAGGAGGAGTGCACTTCTTCTTAGCGTGTTGTCTGGCTACCCCTTTCTGCCTATGCGATACCCGTCAAAACTGAATTTTACGGCGTTGAGAGCCCTGAGGTTGGGAATGGTACACAGTGTGTACCGAGTGCATGGTCCTACCGGAGGGTTGTAGCTCACCGAGTATGTCCTGAGTGTCTGTGCCAAATAACTTGTTGCTATGGAAAGGGGCACTGAGTAGTGATTGCTGCACATCAGGCATGAAGCCGGACACACGAAGCCAAGGAGTCTCCAAAGAGAAACACTTGCAGCAGAGGAGCGGGCAGAAGCGTCCACTGCATCATCGCCTGCATGGAGAAGGGGAGAAGGTGGCAGCTCATGCTGGCACCCATTCGGAGGGCCCAGAGCATCATCTGATATTTGGGCATGTGTCCCATATAAACAGGTTACTCATCTGTAACAGTAGTTCTAGGAGTGGTATATGTTGTTCATCCACACTTGTCAGATCTGCCTTCCCTTTTAAGATCGCCGGAACATCTTCAAACTGGCTCCTTCTACCCACCTGGGTGGTATAACCCTCGGCTCCACCCCATAATGCCATATCTTAGCCTGCTGGAAGCCAGGTTTGTGCGTCGAAGCCGTGGAGGTCAGGTGGGTCAATGTGGATGAACAATATATATATACCACACCTAGAACTACTGTTACAGGTGAGTAACCTGTTTTTCTAGATCATGGATATGTTTTTCTATCCACACTTGTTGGCAGACTCCTAGCAGATCTCCGGGAGGGTAAGAGGCAAGACGCACACACCCTATTTAGGGAACAGGGACTGGAGAACTCGGGTACCAAACCAGCATCCCGGTGTGACTCAAGGTCGATGTGGTAATGGGAAATGAAGGTGTGTGCCAAATTCCAGGTAGCAGCCCTGCAGATTTCCTGGATAGGGATGTCCCTAGATGCAGCCACCGACACAGCGGTATGGCGGGTGGATAAGCCTTAAGCCCTACGGGAGGTTCCCTACCCACCAACCTACAGCAGAGATCGATGCAGGAAGTGATCCACCTGCCAATCGTCCGCTTGGCTGCTGGTCTGCCAGGTGCAGCTTCAGCATAGGTGACAAACAGCTGGCAAACCTCTCCCTGAACTTCCGCCGTACGCTCTTTGTAGTAGGCGAGCGTTCGTCTCAGGTCCAAGGTATGGAGCCTGTACTTGGCCTCCGAGGTGTAACTGGGGTAAAACATCGGCAGAGTAATCACATAGTTAAGGCGAAACTCTGACACCACCTTCGGAAGGAATTTCGGGTGGGGGCATAGGACAACCTTGTCCCTGTGGAAGACCACGTAAGAAGACTCAATAGAGAGCGCCTGTAACTCCCCAGTCCTTCTGGCTGACATGACAGCCACCAAGAAGGTGGTCTTTCACGACAAATGTGAGATGTCACACTTGTACATCGGTTCGAATGGCTTGCCCATGAGCTTTGCCAAATCCAGCAGTAGATCCCACGGAGCTGGAGGGTCACGCACTGGAGGGGATATGTGACCTAGGCCTCTGAAGAAGTGCCAGACCACTTTCTCCTCTGCCACTGACTGTTGACTGGCCTGCGCCTGGTAAGCAGAGATGGCTGCCAGGTGCACCTTCATAGCTGTCGACTGAAGTCCCTGTTGGTAGAGGGACCAGAGATAGTCCAAAATGCTAGCCACCGGACAGGACGATGGGTCCAACCCTTTACCCTGACACCAAATGGAAAATCTCTACCATCTGACGTTGTAGCATTTCCTAGTCGATTCCTTACAGGAAGCCTCAATGACGTTAAGGACCTCGTCAGAGAGACCCAAGGCCTGGAACTCTAGCCGCTCAGGAACCAGGCTGTCAGGTGCAGGGATTGAAGGTCCGGATGGAGAACCTTCCCCTGATTGATGGAGATCAGGTCTGGGTATGCTGCAAGCTGCCTCGGGAGTCTGGAGCTGAGGTTGAGGAGATCTGGATACCAGAACTGGCGTGGCAAGTCTGGGGCTACCAGGATCACCTGCGCCTTGTCCCTCTTGAACTTGATGAGCACTTTGTGAATCAAGAGGAGTGGAGGGAAGGTGTAGAAGGGCCTGGGGTCCACAGTCCTAGAACACATCCTCCTGCTGCGAGCTCTGTTTGGGGGGTTGCATGGTACAGCCTCAGTTTAGCATTCTCCCTGGAGAGACAGGTCCACCTCGCGGGTAGCCCCAGTGGAAGAACAGATCTTGCACTACCTCCTGGTGGAGAGATCATTCGTGAGATGCCTCGCCCAACTGGCTGAGAGCATTGGCCAGCTGATTTGAGGCTCCTGTTACGTGAATGGCTAGGACATCTGCCTCCAAGCTGAGCACGAGGGACCATGTGCGGAGAGATTCCATGCACAGAGGCAAGGAGTGCGTCCCGCCCTGCTTGTTGAGATAGTACATGGTCATGGCATTGTCAGTCTGGACCTGGACCACTTGACCCCGAATGAAAAGAGTGAATGTGGTCAGGGCTAGCCGAACCACTCGGAGCTCCAGCAGGTTGATGCGATATCGGGACTCCTGCAGGGACCAGAGCCTGCGGGCTCTGTGCTCCACCAGATGGGCACCCCAAATCATCAGAGAGGCATCAGTCGTCAGGATGACCACTGGTTCGGTGTGGACTAATGGGATCTCTTCCTCCAGATGAGCTGGGACGAGCCACCACTGGAGGCCGTCCCACATCCTCTGGGTCACAGAGACCAGCTGGTCGAGATGACCTGACCGTTGAGACCACTGGCTGGCCAGTTCCCACTGGAGGGAAAGCATATGCCAGCAGGCCTATCGGACAATGCTGGTGCAAGCCGCCATGTAGCCCAGAAGACGTAGGAAGTTCCAAGCAAGGCGCAATTGCCCAACTAGAAATGAATGGGCAAAGGAGGAGAGAACCTCCGCCCTGTCTGCTGGGAGCCGAGCTCTGGCTCAGCAGGAGTCGAGCTCTGCCCCGATTAACTGAATCACCTGCGAGGGCACGAGTTCAGACTTGGCCTTGTTGATCAGGAGGCCAAAGTCGAAGCAAGCCTGGAGGGCCAGATCCCTGGACTGCTCCACCTCCAGCCTGGAGGGACCTGCTATCAGCCAGTTGTCCAGGCAAAGGTACACCCAGACCCCCCGGCACCTCAGGAAAGCCACCACCACTGCCATGCATTTAGTGAAGACCCTGGGGGCTGAAGATAGGCCGAAGGGCATGGCTATGAACTCGTAGAGGGTTACCTCGGCTCGGAAGCGAAGGAACCGTTGGTGGGACGGATGGATCGGGACATGAAAGAACGCATCCTGGAGATCTAGGGAGCAGAACCACATGTCTCGCTCCAGGGATGGTATGATCTGAGCCAGAGTTACCATCCGGAAAGTGCGGGACATTGAAACATAGAATTTGATGGCAGATAAGGACCGCTTGGCCCACCTAGTCTGCCCATTTTCCTACCTAACGGATAAGCTGCAGATCTTAGTTAACCAACAGCCTACTTCCTCCTTCCCCTCACTAGGACTGCCTTATGTCTGTCCCATGCATTCTTGAATTCCCCCACTGTTCTTGACTTCATAGCCTCCTCAGTAAGGCTGTTCCATGCATCCACAACCCTCTCTGTGAAAAAACACTTCCTCACATTACCTCTGAGCCATCCCCCCTCTATCTTCAAATTGTGCCCCCTTGTTCTTGAACATCTCTTTTTCTGAAAGATACTACCCTCTTGGACTTTTCGATTCCCTTGAGGTACTTGAAAGTTTCTACCATGTCCCCCCTCTCCCTACTTTCCTCAAGGGTATACATATTAAGCTCCTTTAGTCCCTCTTCGTATGTCTTCTGGTGCAGACCCTGCACCATTTTGGTTGCCAACCTCTGGACAGCCTCCACTCTGTCTACGTCTTTGTGGAGATGGGGTCTCCAGAACTGCACACACTGCTCCAGATGGGGTCTCACCAACTGTCTGTACAGAGGGATAACAAGAACAGGTTACTCACCTGTAACAGTAGTTTTAGGAGTGGTATATGTTGTTCATCCACACTCTTTGGCATGTCCCTTCCCCTTTAAATCTGGCCGGAAGTTTTCAATCTGGCTCCTCCCACCCACCCGGGTGGTAAATACCCTCAGCTCCCCCATGACGCCAGATCTTAGCCCACTGGAAGCAAAGTTGCGCCTAAAGCCGAGGTAGGTGGTGATAGAATGAACAACATATACCACTCTTAACTACTGTTCAATGTGAGTAACCTGTTCATCTAGGAGTGGATATGTTGTTCATCCATACTTCTGGCAGACTCAGTAGAAGTTTTCCGGGAGAAGGGAGCAAGGCGACAACCTACTTGGGAAATAGAGACTTGAGACCCAAGGGCCCCAAAACCAGCATCCTGGCGTGACTCAAGGCCGATGTGGTAGTGGGTAATAAAGGTGTTTGCTGACTTCCAGGTAGCAGCCGACAGATGTCCTGGATAGGGATGTCCCTGGAAGCAGCCACCCGATGCAGCAGTTATGGTTGGTAGAATGAGCTCTTATCCCTCTGGGGCTCCTTGCCCACCAACTCATAGCACAAGACCTATGCATGATGTAATCCACCTTGCAATGGTCTGTTTGTCCTCAGGTTTACCAGAAGCGGCTTCAGTGTAGGTGATAAACAGCTGGCGAACTCACTACGAATTTCCGCCTGCTTCTCCTTGTAATAGGAGAGACGCTCAAGTCCAAAGTATGGAGCCTGTACCGGCGGCCCCAGGTGTAATCACTAGTATACCGGCAGAGTTAACACCTGGTTAAGATGAAACTCTGCCGCCACCTTCGGAAGGAATTTCGGGTGGAAGCACAGGACAACTTTGTCCCTGTGAAAGACCAGATAAGGGGAGTCCACCATAAGCGCCTGGAGCTCCCCTGTCCTTCTGGCAGACGTGACAGCCACCAGGAAGGCCGTCTTCCACAAGCGTGAGACCTCACACTTATGCATGCATTCAAATGGCTTGCCCATGAGCTTTACCAAAACCAGCAACAGATCCCAAGGAGGTGGAGGTTCACGCACCGGAGGCGATATGTGATCCAGGCCTTTGAAGAAGCGCCCAACCACTGTCTCCTGTGCCAATGTCGGCTGACCAGCCCGCACCCGGTAAACAGAAATGGCTGCCAGGGGCACAACAAGGGTCGATGACTGCAGACCCCCTTTGGAGAGAGACCAAAAGTAGTCGAGAATGTAAGCCACAGAGCAGGATAAGGGGTCCAGACTCTTACCCTGACACCAAATGGAAATCTCTTCCATTTGAAGGCGTAACATTTCTGGTCAATTCCTTACGAGATGCCTCCACCACGGTATAGACATCCTTGGAAAGACCCAGAGCCTGGAACTCTAGCCGCTCAGGTACCAGGCTGTGAGGTGCAGGGATTGAAGGTCAGGATGGAATACCTTCCTCTGGTTCAGAGATATCAGGTCCGAGCGTGTACAAAGCCGCTCCAGGGGCCTGCAGCTGAGGCTGAGGTGATCTGGGTACCAGAACTGGCGCGGCCAGTCTGGGGTTACCAGAATCACCTTTGCCTCGTCCCTCCTCACCTTGAGTAACACCTTGTGGATCAAGGGAAATGGAGGGAAGGCGAAGAAGAGGCCTGGGGTCCATGGCCTCGAGAAGGCATCCCCCTGTAGCGAGCCCTGCTGAGGGGGGATGGGCATGGAACAGCCTTAGCTTGGTGTTTTCCCTGGAGGCAAAGAGGTCCACCAACTTGTTTGCCCCAGTGGGAGAACAAGTTGTGAGCTACCTCTGGATGGAAAGACCACTCGTGGGATGTCTGGCCTATGTGGCTGAGAGCATCCGCCAGCTGGTTCGAGACTCCTGCCACATGAATGGCTAGGAGTTCCACCTCCAACAGGCTGACAAGGGTCCAGATGCGGAGCGCCTCCTTGCAAAGCAGACGGGAGTGCGTGCCGCCCTGTTTGTTGAGGTAGTACATGGTCGTGGTATTGTCCATCTGGACTTGAACCACATGACCCTGGAGCTGAGGAGCGTAAGCTGACAGTGCCAGTCTGACTGCTCTGAGCACCAACAGGTTGATGTGGCATCGGGACTCCTCGGGGGTCCAGAACCAGTGGGCTCTGCTGTCCCCCATGTGGGCTCCCCAGCCCATGAGAGAGGCATAGGTCATGAGAACGACCGTCAGCTTGGGGCAGACAAACGGGATCCCATCCTGCAACCGATCTGGGGTGGTCCACCATTGGAGAGCGTCCTACATCTTTTGGGTCACAGTGATCAGCTGGTCGAAGCGACCATGGCGCTGAGTCCACTGAGCGACCAGCTCCCATTGGAGGGGGCGCATGTGCCATCTGGCCCAACGGACCACTGGAGGACATGCCGCCATGTAACCCAGAAGGCGCAGGAAGTCCCGGGCAGGGGGCAAGTGCCTAACAAGAAATGATTGGGCAAAGGAGGAAAGAACCTCCGCCCTGTCCGCCGGGAGCCGAGCTCTGGCTTGACGAGAGTTGAGCTCTGCCCTGATTAAGCCCATCACCTGAGAAGGCAAGAGTTCCGACTTGGCCTCGTTGATCAGGAGGCCTAGTTGGGAGCAGGTTCGAAGAGCCAGATCCTTGGATCTCTCCACCTCCTGGAGGGAGGAACCTGCCAAGAGCCAGTTGTCGAGATACGGGTAAATTCGAACTCCTCGATGCTGGAGATGGGCTGCCACCACTGTGATGCACTTCGTGAAGACCCTTGGGGCTGATGACAGACCGAATGGCATGGCTTGGAACTCGTACAGGGTCCCCCTCGACCCTGAAGTGGAGAAGCGGAGGAACCGCTGATGGGACGGACAGATTGGGGCGTGAAAGAACACATCCTGTAGATCCAGTGAACAGAACCACGTTTCAATCCAGGGATGGTATGATCTGGTTCAGAGTTACCATCCGGAAGGTGTAGGACCTGAGATATTGATTCAGGTCATGGAGATCTAGGATGGGGCGCCAACCCCCCGTCCGCTTGGGCACCACGATGTACCTGGACACGAAGCCTGGGTCTGTGGGAGGATCTGGCACTGGAGCTACCGCCTCCTTGCGGAAAAGCTGATCCATGTCGTCTCAAAGAGCCAACTGAGTGCAAGCTGAGATCCTTTCCTCCCGAGGGGTGCGGACTCGGCTGGGAGGGTACTGCTCGAATTCCAGAGACAGTCCCTGACTGACCACTTCTAGAACCCACCTGTCCGTGGTGATATCGGACCAGGCAGAAAGAAAGTGGCGAAGCCAGTCCCCCAGGGGAGGACCCAGAGCTGGCGTGACGAGTGTAGGGGTGGCAACTCCCAACCCATCACTGAGCAGGCTTAGAGGAGGAGGAGGAGGCTCCTGGACCGGCACCTCAGCCTCCTTTAAGGGGCTGTTGAGGACCCTGCTTGGGCCTGGGGCACCAAGCTTGAGCCTGCTGTTGCTGCTGGCCTCCTTGATAGGAGGGCTGCCTAACCGCAGGGGAAGAATACCG
The DNA here is from genome assembly GCA_016271365.2 of Neoceratodus forsteri. NCBI lineage: Eukaryota > Metazoa > Chordata > Ceratodontiformes > Ceratodontidae > Neoceratodus > Neoceratodus forsteri. The sequence continues at coordinate 872,524,448 of CM028130.1, forward strand.
AAAGGGCTTCTTCTTGCGCTTCTGCTGGTTCTGGCCCGAAGAACCCTTCACAGAGGTAGCATCCAAGGTGGCACTGGACTGCTCTATGCGCTGGAGGTGACCAGCCACTCCTGGACCGAAGAGGAAGGGGCCTAGGAAGGGCATGTCAGCTAACTTGTGCTGGGTACCCACTGGGAAGGAGGACAGCCTCAGCCAAGCCCTGCGGCGAGTGGCAACTGCGACTGCCAAAGAGCAGGCACAGGAATCTCCAATGTCCAGGGCCATCTGGAGCTGCTGTTTTGCAACAGCACGGCCCTGATCATGGGCTTGCTTCACTGTGGTCTGCATCTCCGCCGGGAGATGAGGCAGGACTTAGTCCAATGACCCAAGAAGGGCATGAGAGAAGTGTGCCATGATAACAGCCGAGCTGGCCTGACGAAGGCCTAAGGAGGAGGCCGCATAGACCTTCTGGGCAGAATGGTCCATATTCTTGGACTCCTAGTCCGGGGGTCAATAAGTGTCGGCTGAGCTACCAGTACGTCTGAACACAGAGGCAGTGACTAGGCTTTCAGCCGAAGGATGCTCTGTGAACCCTGCTAGGGACCCCATGGGCACCGTCTATTTGCGGGCCATGCGGGCAGATGGAGCTGGGCAGGACGCAGGGTGCTGCCAAAGCTCAAGAGCTGGGCCAACGATGGCTTCGGCCACTGGAAAGGCCTCCGTTGGGGTATACCCCCTTTTGAGGATATCCATAAAGGGGTACTCCGCCTTTTTCTGGATGGGCTCCAGGGGCATTCTGGTGGATTCGGAAATCAGGCAGAGAATGCCCTGAAAGGATGAAGGGCCTTCCTCCAGTCCGGCCACGGACGACTCATCCCCCGGATGAGAGTGTAACCCCGTGTTGTTGGAGTCCAAGAGTCGGGGTACAATGGCTCACCGACTATGTCCCTTCAACTGGCTGGGGGTGGTCGGGGCGACTATAATGGACAGACGTCAGGGAAGCACGGTGTCTGTCCGCTCCTCTTTCGAGGGAGCCCCTCCCTGAGGCTGTTTAGGTGGTGGCTCCACCAAAATCGGTGGAGAAACCAGAATAGGCCGAGCCGGGATACGAGCCGGCCCCATGGGTGGTAGAACCGAGGCCTTCAGTTTCAGAGGAGTTGGCGTCGGCCTAGGAGGCAGGAGCCAAGTGCCGGCTTCTGCCCAGTCAGAATCAGCTATTGCCGCATCAAATCTCTTTATAGCCGATGGAGTTTCCGTCAAGCCTCTCGTCTCTGAGAGGGATGAGGACCGGGCGGCGGTTTTTTTGAGGGTTTGTGGCCTTTTGGCTGTTCGATCAAGGGGTCTTGGTCCTCGATCAAGACCGACAGGGTTGGTGCAGTCAATCGGGGCACATCGGAGTCGGTGAGAACTGAGGTTTCGGCACCTTTTCCTCGATCGGGACACCTGAGGGCAGTGTCTCCTCATCGAGAAAGGAAAGGACAGGTGTCCTTTCGAAGGAATCGTCGACTGGAGTTGGCGATAAAGGCTTAATTGGGTCTAGAGTAATCTCGGCCGGTTCAGCCGTTTCCTTGGTCTCAGTGCCTTGGCTAGACGGAAGGTCCGTAAAGTCAGCGGCCAAGGAAGCGATCTCAATCGAAGTCGAGACCACGTGCTCCTGGGACTCGGACCTTTCTCAGTCCCAGGAGCATCTCCTTCTAGAGGAAGAAAACTTGGGGTCCTTGTCCCTCTTCCAAGGGCGGGAGGAGTGCGAGCCCGAAGATGCCTCACCCCTGGTGGGGAGAGACTGGCACAACTCCCTAAAGGAGCCCAAAAAGTAGAACCAAGGTTGAGGAGGAACGAAAACTGCAACTGGCTGAAGCTTGAGCCGCTCTCCTCGAAGCAGCTATCTGCTTCCAGCTGTTCGTGATCCGTCGCCGGAAACCGCCTACCTTGGCCTCCTGATTTGATTTCACCGGTGGGTTTCTAAGCTCTGGTATCCACAATTTTAGCGCGCTTTGCGTCAGGTCAAGCGATGGGATGGAAGGCCAAACAGATGGTACAAGGCGTGGTGTCATGAACGACACCTAGGCAATAGACACACGAGAGGTGGGGATCGGTGTGCGACATTTTCTGGCTGCAGGGACACCGGCAAAATCTGGGGGACAATTTATCCTCCATGTCCAATGCGCTGTAATCGGAGTCGTGAACTCTGATGAGTTTTATTAATTTGCGGTGAAAACCGACGCGGCTAATCCAGGGCCTACGAATTGCTAAAGTAACACGAGGGAACCTGAATCTTCCAGCGGAAAGGAAGATCTGGCGTCATGGGGCGGAGCTAAGGTATTTACCACCTGGGTGGGTGGGAGGAGCCAGCTTGAAGACTTCCAGACAGATTTAAAGAGGTAACGGACATGCCAGAGAGTGTGGATGAACAACATATCCACGCTCCTAGAACTTCCTGTTTTCTACTGTTGATGCTTCTCCCTATGCATCCCAGTATCCCCCTAGCCTTCTTTACTGCCTTCTCACACTGCTTGCCCACCTTTAGGTTATCTGATATAATTACCCCTAAGTCCCTTTCCATTTTTATTGCTGTCAGTATCTCATCCCCTATTGTGTACTCTTCCCCTGGGTTTTTGTTTCCCAGGTGCATTTCCTTACACTTCTTTGCGTTAAATCTAAGCTGCCATACATTTGACCATTCCTCCAACCTTGACAAGTCTCTTCTCATCCCTTCCACTCCATCTTGTGTATCAACCCTGTTGCAGATCTTTGTGTCGTCTACAGAGAGACATACTTTTCCTTCCAGTTCCTCTGCAACGTTACTTATAAAGACATTAAAAAGGACCGGTCCCAGTACTGAACCCTGCGGTACCCTGCTAGTTACCCTCCTTTCTTCACTGTGGACTCCGTTTACTACTACCCTTTGCGTCTTGTTGTCCAGCCAATTTTTTATCCAGGCTACCACCCTGGGACCCACTCCAAGGCTGGCTAACTTGTTTATGAATCTTTTGTGTGGGACTGTATCAAATGCCTTGCTAAACTTCTAGGTAGGCCATGTCCACAGCCCCTCCCTGGTCTACTATTTTGGTCACCCAGTCAAAGAAATCTATTAGATTCATCTGACATGACCTTCCCGCTGTGAATCCATGCTGCCTTGGGTCCTGTGCCCCACTGACCTCTAGGTACTCAACAATTCTTTCCTTCAGAAGTGATTCCATCATTTTCCCTACCACTGAGTCCAAACTAACTGGTCTGTAGTTTCCTGCCTCTGCCCTGCTCCCACTTTTGTGAAGAGGAATCACATCCACCCTTCTCCAGTCCTCAGGTACCACCCCATCATCCCATGATTTGTTAAACAGAATAGTCAGCGGTGTCACTAGTTCTACCCTTAGTTCTTTTAGAATTCTTGGGTGAATCCCATCAGGCCCCATTGCTTTGTCCACTTTCAATTTTACTAGTTCTTTCAGAACCCTTTCTTCTGTAAATGGACTGGTATCGACCCCTATCTCCTGAGCGTTTCTCTTGTTTGGTTTAGGTACCTCCCCCTCCTCTTCCTTTGTGAATACCGAGCAGAAATATTCGTTCAGTATCCCTGCTTTTTCACTGTTACCCTCTGCCCACATTCCCTCCCCTTTACCTAAGGAACTTGTTCAAGTCATGCAACATCTAGAATGGGGTGCAAGCCCCCCGTCCATTTTGGTACCAGGAAGTACCTGGAAATGAACTCTGGGTCTGAAGGAGAGTCTGCTACTCTGCGCACCACCTCCTTGCGAAGGAGCTGAGTTATGTTGCCTCAGAGAGCCGACCGAGTGGCTGCAGACACCAGATCCGGGCGCGGGCTTGATATGGAGGGGCCTGCTCGACTTCCAGAGGTAGGCCTCGACCAACCACTTCCAAAACCCAATGGTCTGTGGTGACAGTGGACCAGATGGAAAGGAAGTGGCTAAGCCGGACCCTCATGGGAGGTCCCAGGGGAGGTGGGGTGGGGGCAGGCACCCCCCCCAACCCATCACTGAGCAGGCTTGGAGCAGGAGGACCCGGCGGAAGGGCTGCTGGGACCTTTCCCTCCGGGCTTCCTGAACGAAGAGGCCACAGATATGGCCTGAGGTCGCCAAGTATGAGCCTGCTGGCCCTGCTGCTGCTGGGCTGGTCTGGCCACAGGAGTGGACGAACAAAAGGGCTTGTGGTTCTGATGCTTGGAGCCCTTGTCCTTCTGAGCAGATGTGGTGGAGTCCAAGGTGGCACTGGACTTCTCAATACGTTGGAGGTGGCCCTCCACACCGGTGCCCAAGAAGGGGACATCTGCCAGTTTGTGCTACGTACCAGCGGTAAAGTTTAAGATGCGCAACCAAGCCCTGCGGTGTATGGAACCTGCGGCCGCAACCGAATGGGCACAAGAATCACCAATGCCCAGAGCAGTTTGGAGTTGTTGCTTTGCCACTGCCCTACCCTGGTCCTGGACCTGCTTGACCGTGATATGGAGTTCCACCGGGAGATGAGGAATCACCTCGTCCATGGAGCCCAAGAGGGCATGTGAGAAGTGCGCCATGATCATGGCCGAACTGGCCTGGCGGAGGCCGAGAGGAAGCTGCGTAGACCTTTTTCCCCAGAGTGATCCAACTCCTTGGATTCCTTGTCTGGGGGTCTGTCCATGTCCCCTTTATTGCCTGAGCGCTGGAAGATGGAGGCTGCCACCAACCCCACCACCGAGGGGTGCTCAAAAAACCTCGACAGGGACCCAATAGGGACTGCATATTTGCAGGCCATCAGAGCAGAAGGCGCAGGACAAGATGCAGGATGCTGCCACAGATCCAAGGCTGGGCCCACAATGGCCTCAGCCATGGGAAAGGCCTCCATCGGCCTATCCCCTTTGTCCAAAATCTCTGTAAGAAGATATCTGGCCCGTTTCTGAACGCGGATTCGGAAATGAGCCCACCGCAGCCTGGGCCGCCTCCTCCTCAAAGGCCTTGAGCTGTTCTAGCTGCTCAGTGGACCCCGCAGCCTCAGAGACCACCCAACGGGCATCCTTAGATTTAACAGGTGGATAACGCTTTTCCGGTCACCCCAGTTGAAGTCGGGTAGCGTGGTCTTCCAGAACCGGAGAAAAGGAGCAACACTGATCGGAGGCCTGCGGATCGTGGTCGTGTCCCAGGCAGTAAATGCATGTGGCATGAGGGTCGGTGCTAGACTTCTGCCCACAGGGCACCGGCGAAACCCAGGAACTGATTTTTCTTCCATCGCAGTAGCAAGGGAAGAGGTAGAAGATGAAACTCAAATGAGTTTTAAAGTAAGTTTCAGAAGTAAATCCGAAGATTTGAGAGCCAGGGCCTACTACACGTGGGAGCGCTAAGGAGGGAACCTGAACCTTCCAGTGGAAAGGAAGATCTGGCGTCATGGGGCAGAGCCGAGGGTTATACCACCCAGGTGGGTGGGAGGAGCCAGCTTGAAGGTGTTCCGGTGATCTTTAAGGGTAAGACAGATCTGCCAACAAGTGTGAATAGAACAACATATCCACAGTCCTATAAAGTTTAGGATTCTCAGAGTCGATGTTGAAGAAGCGCAGTCCCTCTTGCCCATGAGATCCAATTTGCTCAACTGGAAGGAGGAAGAGTACTAATATGGTTGGGATGTTTTATCCTAGCATGGGTTGCATTTAAACAACTGAATCGGCCTGAAGAGCAAACAAGAAATAAGGTTGGTTCGGGGGAGCCTGATACAATCTGCCAGACTTCTCTGACACTAGAAGAACTGTGTGAAGTCTATGCCCAGCAGCCGTGATGGCATCATTACAGGCTTGACTCATAGGTGGCACCACAGTAGCAGGACCCTCTGGGAGTTTCAGATAATCTGCCAAGTTTCTCCTCTGCTGGTCTTGTTCAGTAGTGGTGAAGCCCATAACCTGTTGGAGCTGTGTCGCAACCTCCAAGAAGGTGGGATCATCAGGAGGAGACCAAAGAGAATAAATAAATGGGCCCTCTCCTGCAGAGGAAACAGCTGAGGTGCTGGAGGGTGTACGGACTCCATCATCCTCATCCTCCATGAAGTCGAAGTCATCATCCTTACCCTCCATAGGAAGAAGAAGGGGGTAGGGTTGGCATGACGTGTCTCTTGTGGGACACTGTCCATGGGGGAGGCCGAGGTGATGGCTGCAGAGACTGCATGATCTCAAACACCGTCTTTACAATAGCAGGCACGTCGATGGAAGGCACCGTCGTCAGGGCTGGAGACAATGTATTAGCCACCCCATATGGCGCCATAAGTGAGGGCAACAGAATAGAAGCAAGAGGTTGGGTATGGAGAGTGTGGCAGAGCCGAAGGTTGACTGAGCCTGCACTGAAAGGCCATGGTAAGCTGGAGGCCTTGTCGGAGGGGGCAACGAAGGAAAGTCAGTCAACGAAAAACTCAGACCCATGCTGGAGGGTGCGGGTACTGCAAAAGCCGTGTCTGTCTTAAGTATGTGAACAGATGGCGTTAGCAGGGCTGTCGATGAAGGGATGGTAGACATTGATGAGAGGTGCTGAGGTGGAGCCAGGGCTGACAAAGTTTTGGAGAGCTCTGATGTCGACAGGAGGGACAGACTGCTCATCGACGGGGATGCCGTTGACGAATGTGGAGACCTACCTTTGTCTCTGGAAGCCTTATCCTTATCTCTGTGTCTATGCTTGCCTGAATGGTGTTTTTCTTTAGATTTCGATGGCTAGGAGCTCACTGATGGTGATCAAGACTACGAGGATCTGGAGTGAAGCTCCTTTTCTAGGAGAGCCACCTTCTGCTCCATTATGTGAGACTCTTAACTCCTTGAGTCTCCGTCAATGGGTGACTGTGTTAAAATCCTGGTAATAAGCACATGAAGTGACATTATGTGCAGCCCCCAGACACCGAACACAGAGCGACTGCCGATTGTTCTGGTAGAGCTTAAGACCACAATGACAGTTTTGGAAAAGCAAATCGGTGTTCGACATAGAGGAACGTGGTACAAACGTACCGAAAGTCGGGTGTTCTGTCGGCGTCAGGAATGATCGTCTATGCACTGCTGTGACAAGCGGCACACAATCAAAGTGAACTCGTCGATGGCAGAAAAAGAACTGAGGAGTCCTCAGAGCCGCCCACGTTATTTATGCACTTACCTACCCTTACGTCACTATGGGTGGCTCCCAGGCACACTACTTGAGAAAGCTGTCATGCAAGGAGCGCTGTCCGGTTGATATCCTAAGAGTATGACCTGCTGCAAGAGATACCCTCGATGAAGATCATATGTTGCTAGCATACCATCATTTTGATGGCCCACAAGTCAACGCTGTGATGAGCCAAAATATTCTGGGATACTAAATTAATGTTAATTTAGTTAATTACCGTCACTCAGGATCATAACCTTAAACCTAGCCCTATCAAAATAACATACATGGATATAACGTACTGGTCAGAAAAAAGGTAGACACCAGTGTACTAGCCAGAAATAAGGATAAACACTGGAGAAAACAACATCAAGTTAGCAGGAGGAAAATTAAGGACAGATGTGAGAAAGTATTTCTTTACTTAGGGAGTGGTGGACCAGTAGACTGTACAGCCAAGGAAAGTGGTGGATGCTGGCATTACCTCTGTCTTAAAATTTAAATGGAACAGATACAAGGTGTTTAATTATTTGTAACCCCCACAAAGAAGCAGTATAGCTAGTGGTCTCAAGGCTCTGAACTGCAAATCTGGTGACATCCAGCAGACCAGACCTGGGTTTGAATCCCACAGCTTCCACTTGCATACTGTGTGACCCTGAGCAAGTTACTTAACCTCCTTGTGCTTCCAGGTCGCTCCTGTAAAAAAGCTTTCAGCTTACTGTACAATACCTGGTTAAACAACAACTAAAAAAAAAAGAAAAAAAATTGGGGTTTACTATAATGTCTTCCTGGGCTCCCTAATGCCTCTCTCAGGCTGGTGTCCTGTCTTTAGTAGTGCTATTCGTGTGAGAGAGCTCTAGTGAGCCTCCGCACCTGTCTCTAAGAAAATGGCTAATATGTGTTTAGAAATTAATCTGGGCTGGGTCTGAGTGATTTAAGGCTCGTGGCCAGCCAGACAGTCTGTTATTCTGCTCTATTCTGTAGTCGCTATTTGCACAGAGGGAGCCCTATTAGGAACTGTGATTGTTTATTGCTAATTTGCTGTTATAGTAAAGATGGTGAAGTTTGTCTAACCTGCCTTTATTGCAGCTCGAACATCTGAATGGAAGCCACCATGCTAGGTTCTGGACTTAAAGTATTTGGACCAATCGAAGCACTGAGAACCTAAAATGGAGACTGTCCCCAAGGGTCTTGTGGGAAGGAAATTCTGTAGTTTTATGCAGTTGGCCCCTAAATTGGCCTGGAGGAGGAGCCCAAACAGTGACTGACAGTTCCCTCAGTCAACAAAACCTTTTGGATTACAAGGGAAATACCCAGAACTGCCTGAAGCAGTGGATCAGTTAGAGTTGGAGGTTGAAGAGTGAACAGCTCGAGCTTTCAAGCAGCTGCTCCCAGAAGGAGTGTAGGGGAATCAGCAGGAAGAGGCTCTACTGGCCTTCCTACCACGTTTCTCCTGCATCTGAACTGCCTATTGCAGAAGTCAGATCTGTTCCATTTTCCTGTTTGGAACTGTGGCAGAAGAAAGAAGAAGTACGTTATTGTGACTTGTGATTTGGATCAAAGACTTGCTCCAGAAGTGATCGGCCCATCTGATGATAGAATTTGTCTCGGACTGAAAGGTTTGCACAGTGAAGCTGTCATCTGCAACCAGACTGTATCCAAACTGTTGTTTACAGAAATTAGTGATTTAAATGTGCTGAATGTGTTTCATGGGTCGCGTTTTGATTCCCCACAACAAAATCTTTCATACCAGCTGAAGGCTTCACCAGCAGAAGATCACGAAATCTTGCAGAATTGTTCATCCTGCCTGGGCCCAGTCATCTCAACCTAGGCCGCTACTCCTGCTTCAGAGACCATCTCAGTGAAAGACCGGCTTCAGAATTCGGCCCCCTGCCCAACATCATCGAGCAGGTAGCAACCACCCAGAGGAGAGTCGTGTCAGCCCTGCTTCCCCTAGCCTTCCTGATCATCACCACGAGATATACATCTCGTCTATCCTGCATCTTGGTCTGGGTAGCGTGAGTACAATCCAGGGTAGCTCCCTGCAACAAAAGCCAAAATCACTGTGGTACCATCTAATTGCTTCTTTTCACTGGTTTAGTGCGACGGACTGAGCCATCTGGCTTGGATTACAAATAACTGGGTTGTGTGCAAGTTAACTGTCTTTCCTTTTCTAAGGGCCCCAACACCAGCTGCAATGCCGGCCCCCCTGGGCAATGCTTCAGACTAGCCTGCATGACATACTGGGTACCCAGAGTTGCTGAACTGTTTAACTGGAACTTACACTGCATGCTGAACAATCCTGATTCAAATCAGATTTATTTACTTATTTGCTTTCGGTAACTGGATAACTGCACTAGACAGGACTGCTTATTTTCAGGCACAACCTGGGAGATTACAGTTCAAACAAGTTACAAACAATAGCACAGGGAGGAGCTGATACAATGCAGTACATAAAGAGATCAACAACCTTACATGACAGTAGAATTACTTAGCAAGAAAGAGATGGCATACATAGCATAAGCATAATGGTACAAAAGAGATAAAAACAGCTTGCAGAGATCAGTAACGTAAGTGCATAAAAGCAGTGCTGGTGGCATAGGACAAGGAAGGGGATAGTAGTGCAATGGCAAGTAAAGGCGGTATGTTCCGTGAACTAGAGCAAGTAAAGAGGTGTAATACATGAACTAAAGACATTTACATGCGTCTAGGGAAGTGAGGTAATTAAAGAGTGCATGCTTGAAGGCAGGATGAGAACTGGAGCTTCTAAGGAAAAACGGAAGGGAGTTCCAGAATTTGGGAGCATAGACACAGAAGGCAAGTTCATCCATTTTGGTGGAGCAATTAGGGATAGTGACTAGGGCTGAAGTTAAGGACCAGAGGAGTCGGGGGCAGTCAACTGGGGTGAACATGGCTGCAAGGGACGAGGGGAGAGAAGACTGAATTATATTGTCGGTCAGGCAGCGTATGTAATATAAACGCCAGGAGGAGGGAGATAACCAGCAGAGGTCAGAGTAAAGTGTGCAGCAGCGTTTAAGCCGATAGGCAGACAAGGCAAATCTGCAAACATTGTTATAGGCAACATCTCACACTTGAAGGACGCTTGGCTGCACTTGAGCAAAGACCAGCAGTGCACAGCAAAGACCAGGGAGCAGAAGTCCTTGGGCGACGGAGATCCTAGCGGCAGGAGTGAGGGCGTGGTGGACATGATAAGCCAACCCAATTTTGGCATTGACAGATTTGTATACCACACTGACATGGAGAGAGAGAGAAACTGAGACACGGATCCAGAATGATTCCTAAGTATCTGAAGGAGTCGGTAACGGAAGCCACCGAGACAAGAGACAGAATTGAGGGGTTTAGCGCACTGAGCTTCCTGCGGGTCCCGAAAAGCATGGCCTGGGTCTTGGCAGCATTTAGTATGAGGTGGCGAGATGTGAGCCATGTTTGGATTCGTTGCAGGTCAGAAGAGAGGTGGGAATTAATGTCAGAGATGAAGCTAGAGGAGGTATAGAGGACCAAGCTGTCAGCGTAGAGTAAGGTGTGACAGTGGGTGGGAATGGTAGGTAGATTGTTTATAAATATAGAAAAGAGCAGGGGCCCAAGGATGGAACCTTGTGGAACACCAGTGGATAGAGGGGCAGGGGAGGAGAGGACTCTACAGTAGGAGACAGACTGGGTGCGATTGTGCAAGTAGCTGGAGAACCAGGCAGTAGTGGACTGGGAGGCACCCAGTGAATCTAGCTGACGCAAGAGCAGTGAATGGTTGACACAGTCGAAAACCTTCGCTAAGTCAATAAGTCAGAATCTATCCATGGTGGTTGAGGTGTCGTTAGATTGCAATTCATTCTGCTAGAATAACGCCCCTCCCTTGTTCATTGCCCCTAAATAAATCTGATTGTCTTCTTTCATGTTTAACCTGTCTAGTGTGCATATTATTAGCTGGGTTACAGTGGTAAGACTGCATTGTTGATCTTATTTTCCAGGGTAGTCTTCAGGGCAGCTACAGCAGATCCAGCCCTGGTGGTAAGTGAAAAGGGTGTGAGCACATTATTATTGTTACACGCACTGACTGTGACGGCATTACTGTGTTATTTCTTAGGCCACTAGAAGGGTTGGTGGGTGGTTATAGCATCCCAGAGGGCCATACCAGAGCAGATGAGCTACCCCAATACCATTCCTCTGGGTGGAGGCACCAGATTACAGAACTCAGGCCCCTCAACCTGTGTATTGCCATATAGGCAGGAGTAGTAGCCCTTAGAATAGTGCCGTCTAGGGGTTACATATTGGTTTTTTGGTAACATGGTAAATCTAAACAAGAAGTCCCTTATTCAGAGGCAGCCGGGAATTAGTTACAGGCAGGGACATAACAAGAAGTCACAGAGGTCAAGGATGCCTAGCTAACAGTGGAAAGATCCACACGAAAGTTACACAAAGTTTTGGTGGTCTCGGATTTCAATAATTTTAGGTGGGGGTATTCTATTTTATGTGCCCAAATACAAAAGACCCAAAGGGTGATCACTGACAGCATCAGCAAACAGGCCAGCAGCGAGTACTTGGTCATTTCTGTGCATTAGAATCCAGTCTAACAAAATATGTTTATTAAATTTCTTATTCCTGTGGGTAGGCTCAGGAATAATTTGGTTCACGTTTTATGTGCTTAGATCACTCAAAAAAGTTGCAAGTCTAATTAAGATTAAATTTACCCAGTATCAACTGTTCATCTGTTTGCCAGATAGTTGATTAGGTCAGTTAGACCAAGCTTATCTTCAGACGGTGGGTGATACACACAACAAATAGTGCTCCCCTCCTCCAGTTTTAGGATAGGTTATATCATAATGCATAGTTTACAAGGTAATTTATCAGCAAGGGCAAAGAGAGAGCTCCTTGGCCTGGAAGACATTTCTAATACTCTTTTACCAACTCACTCTTTCCTTATTACAAAATAATTAGGGGTGCTAATTTTAAGTAAAGCAAGATAAAGTGTCAGATACAGCCACTGTATCAGGGGAGTAAAGATCAACCCAGGCTTTGAGTTCCTGCAGTTTTGTCCTGAGGCTATTAAAGCAGCAGTATTGTTAGTGACCATATAGTTTTTTTCCAGCAATAATATTTGTTTGGCAAAAATATCAAGAGTCACTGTCTTCTTTCCATTTTCTTTCATTCCTGCACCAAGATAGGGATTTTGAAGTTTCTCACCCTGTGCCACACCCACCATGAAAAATTTAAATTACTCGGTATAGTGTTGTGCCGTTTACCAGCAGAAACATGTGGTAACATCATCTTAATACATCCACATTACGACTCTAGCATGTACAGTCATCAAGTAAACTCACATTAGAGATTTTTAAAAATTGCGAGTGGCGGCCATCTTTTAGGATGCGAGTCATTCAATTCAGTGCTTTAGAGTAACTGGTAGTTGCTATTTTTCCTTTAAACTTAGATTGTGGGCTTGTAGTGACACTATACTTTCTTTGTTGTCTTTACTTATAATTGTTTTTGGGCTGTTGAAAATTTAAAACATATTGGTGGTGTAATTCTGTGCTGTCTTTAATTGCTCCCTCCCCTTCCCCCAACTCTTAATTATATGCCCTGATAAATCTGATTGACAGGAGCTAAACACAAGGTATAGTAAGGGGTGTGAAGTAGGAGGCATAAGGTGAGGAAGCCCACCCTCAGCACGACAAGTGTTTTGACTCATTTATTTATTGGTTTCTTTTTCCTTAAAAAAAAAAAAATTATCTGAGGATCAGTGGACGGATTTTAGTACAGTAAATTAATAAAAAGAGAACTAGGAGAGCTTCAGTAGCAGACAAGTAGTGAAATTGCAGTATAATGTGGGAGTGGTGCAATGCAGTGGCTGTGGGGCAGCCATATTCAGGCAGACCTTCTGGACACTGAGGTGCTGCCTATCTGCATGCCATCTCTCTGGACTGCGGGATGAGGTAGCCAGACTCAGAGCGAAGTAAACTGGGTCAGGAGTACCATCACCCCTATCCAGGGACCACCCAGTCCAATGCAGCTGCCTCAAAGGATGCCGAGAACGAGGAGCACTTGGATGACAGTGGGCTCAGGGAGGGTTAGAGCAGTCAGGCAGAGGCACATCCAGATCCTAGTCCACTCAAGAACTCATGCCACACTGGCAAACGAGGACAACCAAATAGAGGTACCCAGAAGTGGAAGGAAAGGATGTGAGGTTAGCCAAGGAGGTGACCTCAGCGGGAAAGCAGTGGACCCCAGAGGAGGAGGAAGTGAATCCTGTGGGGGACTCCATCGTAAGAGAGATCCAGCTAGGAACACAGGACGGGGAGGACAGGGAGGTGAGATGCCTACCAGGTGCCACGGCATGGAGGGATGGAAGGAAGATCCTGGGGATCACTGGGAAGGCAAGTCGGGAGGGTGAGCTGGATGTCATTAGCCACCTAGGTACTAATGACCTGGCAAATGGGGAGAAGGAAGTTCAGGAAGAGTTTAGGAAACTGGGAGGGTCTCGCAAGTAGCTACTTCTGTCACTTTCAGAAGTACTACCTGTGAGAGGCAAGGAGAGATAGGAGTGCATGCACCAGGAACTTTAACTCATGGTTGAAGAACTGGTGCTGTGAGGAAGGTTTGATTCATTGGTGACTGGGGACTCACCTGGAGGGATGGAGGTTTGTTCAAGCCTGACGACTGCATCCATCCTGGAGGGAATCCAAGCACTCAATGATAAGTTTAAATGCTACATTGACAAGCATTTAAACTAGGAAAGGAGGGTGGCTGGCCAGCAAGGAGGGACCCATTGCTCACCCCCTCAGCTAGCAGTGGAACCAGTGAACCAGAGGAGGGCTATCTCTGCAAAGCAGTGCAAAAGATGGAGATTAGTGCCAAAGAGGTGGATAGAAGAAAGGGCAAAATTCAGCAGAAGGGCAGACAGCAAGGAGAACCAGGAATAAATGACAACCAAGGAAGGGGCTGGAGTAGAACAGTGAAGCAGTCTAGGAGGTCAAATCATGGAAAGCCATGTGTGCAAATGCCAGGAGCCTTAGCAACAAGATGGAAGATCCGGAGGCTGTCATGTACAGTCAGACCTGGCATTGTAGGCCATCACTGAAACCTGGTGTAATGATAACATGACTGGGAGATAGCCATACCTGGCACAACATATTCAGAAGAGACAGAGCAGGCAGGAAGGAGGAGGTGGCACTGTATGTGAAAATGACATAAGGGCCACAGAGATCCAGGAGGAACAAAATGGGGGAGAGATACTGTGGGTTAAGCTGAAAGGAAAATGGGGCCAGCCATCCGCACAGGTGTGGTCTATAGACCACCAGCCCAGGAGGAAGAAACAGATAGGAGTTGATGCTAGCCATCCAAAGGATGGCAGACAAGGGTGAGGTAGTACTGGTTGGAGACTTCAATATTCCAGACGTGGACTGAAGCATCCCAGGAGCAGCATCAACTAGGAGCAGATTTATCCTGGACTTCTTCAGGGTGCCTTCCCTCAAGCAACTGGTCATGGAACCAACTCGGCAGAAGGCAATACTGGATCTTGTGCTCACAAACAGGGACAGTGTGATGGGGGGTAACAGTGGGGAGCACCTGGGTATCAGTGACCACCAGTCATTGTGGTTTGAAATCACAGAAAGAGCAGAACCAAACCACACAAAAACACGTATCCTGGATTTTAGGGGGCAGACTTTGGGAAAATGGGGAGATACTTGAAAGAGGCATTAAGGAATAGGATAGGAATCAGGGTTGAGGAACAGTGGGCAGTATTTAAAATGGGGATTATAAGAACAACAGAATTATGCATTAAGCAGGTTAGCAAAAGGAAAGGAAGAGGAGACCATTATGGTTTTCCAAAGAGTTATCAAAGAAAGTGAAAGCCAAAAGATTGCATTCAGGCAATACAAAAAGACACAGGCAGAAGGGGATAGGAGAGTACCAGGAGAAGCAAAGGGAGGCAGGGAGGGTCACTAAGGAAGCCAAAGCTCAGACAGAGGAACACATTGCAAATCAGTGGGTAAGGGACAAAACCTTTTACAGGTACATAAGTGAAAAAAGAAAGACAAAGGGAGGGATAGTGAGACTGAAGGGGAGGATGGAGCCACGATGGAGGATGACAACAGTAAAGCTGACATATTGAACAGGTATTTCTGCTCAGTCTTTACTGAGGAAGAGGGGGTAATGGGTCTGAAGAGAGTACAAGGGGTGAGAATGGTGCAGAAATGGATACAAGTCCCTTTACACGAGAAAGGGTCCTGAAGGAACTGGAAGTAATAAGAGTTGATAAAGCAATGGGGCCAGACGGGGTGCACCCCTTAAAGAACTAAGAGAGGTGGTGGCTGAACCTCTGGCTATCCTGTTTAGCCGATCACTGGAAACAGGGGAGGTACCCAAAGACTGGAGGACAGCAGATGTAGTCCCCTTCTACAAAAGAGGGAACAAAGAGGAAACAGGGAACTACAGACCAGTCAGCCTCACCTCGGTAGTGGGGAAGATCATGGAAACACTACTGAAGAGAGATTGGTGGAACATCTGGTTGTCAATGGACTACAGGACCCAAGGCAGCATGGTTTCACCAGGGAGGTCATGCTGACCAACCTCGTTGAATTTTTTGACTGGGTGACTAGGGAGGTGGATCAGGGAGGGCAGTGGACATGGCCTATCTGGACTTCAGCAAGGCCTTTGACACTGTGCCACATAAGACTATTACAAACTGGGAATATGGGTGTGGGCAGGACAGTAGTCTGGTGGGTAGGTAACTGGCTGGGTGGCAGGACACAGAGGGTGGTGGTAAATGGCTGTCACTCCACAGAGGGAAGAGTGACCAGTGGGGTACCACAGGGATCAGTGCTGGGACCGGTCCTATTCAACATCTTCATCAGTGACATTGGCAGGATCTAGAAGGCAGAATTTCACTGTTCGCTGATGACACAAAGCTCTGTAACAGAGTAGACACACCAGAGGGTGCAGACAGAATGAGCGACCTGCAGAAACTTGAAGAATGGTCAGTGATTTGGCAGTTGAAATTCAATGCAAAAGAAGTGCAAGATAATGCATATGGGGCACAAAACCCTAGCACAATATATCAGTTGGGGCTGAGGATATAGCATGCTCCAAGCAGGAAAGGGATCTTGGGGTTGTCATCTCTGATGACCTCAAGGTAGGGAAACAGTGTGACAAGGCAGCAGGTAAAGCAAATAGGATGCTGGGATGTATAGGCAGGCATCACCAGCGGAAAAGGGAGGTCATAATTCCTTTATACAAGACACTAGTGAGGCCCCACCTGAGTACAGTGTACAGTTCTGGAGACCATACTACGTAGGACACAGACAGGGTAGAGAAGGTTCAGAGGAGGGCAACAAAGATGGTGCATGGATTGCATCACAAGTCCTATGAAGACAGGTTGACGGAACTGAATATGTACTCCTGGAGGAGAGGAGGGAGAGGGATATGATACATACAAGTATCTTACAGGAGGAACAGGGTGCAGGAAAACACTATTTTTAGCTTAAAAGATGTTCCAGGACTAGAGGCATGGGATGAAGTTGAAGGGAGGACGATTCAGAGGAAACATGAGAAAGAATTTCTTCACAGAACGGGTGGTGGATAAGTGGAACACCCTGCCAGAGGAAGTGGTGGGGCAGAAACAATCACGGGATTTAAGAATGCATGGGATAGACATAAAGGAATTCTAGAGGTCAGGGGTAAGGGGAAACAGACTTCTAGGAAAACAAACTGAACTTACAAGCTCAAATGGGCAGACTGGCTGGGCCATAGGCCCTTATCTGCCAACACTGTCTATGTATCTATATATCTATGTATGTATCTATGTATCTATGTATTCATTACAAAATTAGTTGTAAAAGCGGTTTTAACGATGTCTGAGAAAACTAAAAATGAACTGAGCATTAATCTAATTAATGAGTACTTCTGCTCAGTATTTACTAAAGAGAACAGGAGGGGACACCCAAGGGGGGAGAAATGGCAGAAACAGGGGGGAAAGGGGTGACAGATGGGGAAATCATGGAGGGCAGAGTTCGAGAGGGTTGAAGGCACTGAGGGTGGACAAGGTGCCAGGCCCAGATGGCATCCACCCCAGGGTACTGAAGGAGTTGGCAGAGGGTCCTTGCAGGACCTTTGGCAGACCTATTTAATGCCTCACTACATTCGGGGTGTGTACCAGGACTGGAGAATGGCTCATGTGGTGCCCTTCAGCAAGAGTGGCCCCAAGGATGAACCAGGAAACTACAGACCAGTGAGCCCCATATCCATCGTGGGTAAGCTAGTGGAGACTATCCTGAAGGAGGCTGGTGGCCTCCTAGAGGCCAAAGGACTACAGGACAGCAGACAGCATGGCTTCATATGGGGCAGATCCTGCCAAACCTACCTGGTGGAGTTCTATGACTGGATAACTAGCAACTGGACAGGGGCCATGCAGTGGATGTCCTGTATCTGGACTTCAGTAAGGCATTCGACTCGGTGCCGTGTGGAAGGCTGGGAAGGAAGTTAGTAGGCACAGGGGCGGGTACAAATCTGGTGAGATGGGTAGGAAACTGTCTTCAGGGAAGGCAACAGAGGGTGGTGGTGGGTGGGGAGCTCTCACACCCAAGGGCAGTGACGAGCGGTGTTCCACAGGGCTCGGTGTTGGGACCAGTGTTGTTTGGGATATTCATTGCAGACATATCATGGGACATCAAGAGCAAGATCAGTCTGTTTGCTGATGATACCAAGGTAGGCGGTGGTGGATGACCTAGGGGATGGCAGGGTTGCAGGATGATCTAGCAAAGCTTGAAACCTGGTAAGACACCTGGCAACTGGTTTAATGCCCAAAAGTGCAGGTGCTGCATTTTTGGATGAAGAACCCAAGGAGGAGTTACCAGCTGGGAGTGCAGCTAGCCCAGACAGAGAGGAGGAGAAGGATCTGGGGGTGCTCATTACAGGGTCAATGAACAACTCGGCACAATGCAGGAAGGCAGCTGCAAAGGCCAACAAAATGCTGGGTTGTATTGCAAGGGGTATATCCTCGAGGAGGGAGGAGGTGATTCTGCCACTGTATAGGTCATTAGTTAGACCACACCTGGAGTACTAGTGCAGTACTGGCCGCCCATATCCAAAAGGGACATTAAGTTACAGGAGGGGGTGCAGTGCAGGGCAACAAAGATGATCAAGGGGCTGAGGACTTATCATACGAGAGGAGGTTGAGGAGTTGAACATGTACTCATTGGAGAGGAGGACAGGGTGACATGATTGAAACCCTAAATACATGAAAGGAATAAACAAGATGGGTACAGAGGGGCTGTTCAAAAGTAAGGAGGGCCACGATATGAGACTGGAGGTAGCAAGGTTCAGGAGGGAGATGAGGAGACACTTTTTTTTTTTTTTTTACAGAGAGGTGGTGGCTGGGTGGAATGCGTTACCTGCAGAAGTGGTATCCAGTAGAACAGTGGACTGCTTCAAAAGGGGATGCGACAGGACAAGGGGGAAGGTTAATGAAGGGGAAGGGTGGAAGGGAAAGGCAGCTGCAGAATAAGGGGTGCTAGCTGCACATTCGAGCAGACTTGATAGACCTCTAGGCCTTTATCTGCTGGCAAATTTCGCATGTTCGCAAGTTCGCAATCTAAGGATGTCAGCAATACATTTTTGCCCAAAAATTAAAATTACGTACCTACCATAATTGTTGATCTTCTCCTGTATCTTCACCATTCATTACTGCTGGGTGTAAGCCGGAGGCACGCACCCGCTACGGGAGTTTTTTTTTTTTTTTTGATGGAGGAGTCGGCACCGACGGCACCGCCCACAAGAGCGACGCACTACGTGGTGCACGAGGGGTGACTGTTAGACACTCCTCCTCCATCTCAGTGCTGTAAGCCGGAGAGGTGAAATAAAAGAATAGAAAAATAAGAGCGAGGCAAGGGAGCCGGGGGATAGTAAAAGGAAAAGAAACAAAGAAACAAACTGAAAAAGGAATAAGCCGAAAGAGGACAGGAAAGAGAAAGATCCTACCCTAAGGGACCAGAGGGCCTCCTTCCTTGGGCAGCTCTGAGGGAGTAACAGATAAGGGAAGGGAAGAAAGAGGAAAAGGGAAGAAGATATTGGGTGGAGGGAAATATACTGCCACAATCCAAAGTGAAACTGACTTGAAGCTTATCTGCTCGGATCTTGAGCAGGGAGCAAGGATCCCTCAGATAAAACTGGTTCGGATGGTCCAAATGAACCTTCTAGACAGCTTAAAACGAGAGAGGCAGATTTCCCTTCACATCCCCCTATCCTATTCCCCTCACTCAAGCTGAGAGCACACAGAATGCCAAGGCAAGGTCTGTTCCAGAGAAGGAGAGCTCCCAACTAGGAAAAGGGAAAAAGACCCCTGTACCACACAGATATGTGCTAAATGGGAGAGAGGAAGGAGCTCAAGAGAGGGTAACTTTGTCGGGTGACAGAGATAGAAAAGGAGCTCCTTCTGACTCTCTTGGAAGGCAGAGTTAATGGACCAGACCAAAACGTAATTATCGAATTGGGCTAGAACAGACGAGACTAGCCATGGCCTGGCATTACTAGAAAATAAGGGACATCAGATAAGTCTGAAGACTGAAGGTTAGAGGACTGTTTAAGAGACTAACCCTGATGTCCGGAGATTGAGCTAATCTGGCCTGACAAGTTCCTGAAGGAAAAACCTTCTAGGAAATGAGAACGTTCCCTCAGATGAAAAGGACGATGTTTCGCTCGCCCCACCTCCTCCTCCTCAAATCCTTCTACATGTTTTTAGAGAAGAACAGAAGATCCCAAGGAACCAGAGGATGAAGCCCCCCCAGCAGGGAAGGGGAGGAGGAAGGCGAGCAGGGTGGGGAAGATGCCCAAGAAATGAGGCCAATGAGGGGAAGGCGGGAAGGATTCAGTAATGAATGGTGAAGATACAAGAGAAGATCAACAATTACGGTAGGTATGTAATTTTCATATCTTCCCTTGTCAATCTTCACAATTCATTACTGCTGGGCAGTACTGAGCCCCAGGGGTCCTGGAATTTGTCCCTAAGGAACAGATCCCACAGCCTCCTACTGGTGAAAGCAGGAGGGGAGACCCTAACCAACAGGACTGAGGCAGTCTAAGGTTGCTGGAGGGTGAGGTGACCCCCGTGGCTGGGGGGGGGGAGAGACAGAGGGTGCCCCTTAAGTATCCTCCTCGCCCTGTGGGAGAACAGGCAGGTCCCCTGGAAAGTGAAGGCAGCCACCCTACGCCGGGCAATGGGTGACAGTCTGGACAGATGAAGCCATGCCGTCCGCCTAATGCAGATCGCTGTCCCTGCTAGTCTGGAAGCCACCTCGTTGGCGTCGTAAGATGCCCTCGCTTGGTGCCTTGCAAGCTCCAGACCCTGTGCAGAGAGGGCAATGGCTTGTCTAGACTGCTGTGTATCAAGCATAGATGTCAGAACCTGCGCTAGCATCGACCACAGATGCCTGTTGTAGGCAGCGTGGTGTGCCTGATGTGAATCTATGCACATCAACACATGACTTGAAGAGAAGACTCTACGTCCCCACCAATCAAATTCAGCAGAATCTGGATCCGGGGGTCTGTCATGTGCCAGGCACCGAGGCCCAGAAGGAGTGTCTAGGGACATCAAGCCCAAAGGTGGGTGAGGTATTGAACCTAGAGACTCATGGTGGGCACAATACTGTCTCCTGCAGACTGCTGGGGCTGGAGAAGGGGCGGCTGGAGACTGCCAGGTACGGATAGACATCTCCTGGAAGGGGATCGGCCAGGAAGGCACCACGAGGTGGCGAGCACTGAATTCACTGAGGAATGCACGCGTCTGCCGCTCGGTATTGTCCCTGCGGATGTAGGAGATATGAAGCTCCAAAACCAGCCTCGAAAGGAACAGCTGATATTCAGTGAAATCAGCGTCGGAGGAGAGGTGGACAGAAGGTTCCTCTTCCTCAGGAGAGGAAGTCGAGGAGGAAGTGAAGCTAGAATGTTCAGAAGACTCCTGCGGCAGGGGGAGACAGGCTTAAAACCTGTTCGTCCATGGCCCTGACGTATGAAGGGAAGGCCGCCGCAGTAGCTCTGAACGTCTCCCAAGTTAACGGTCCCGTAGGACCCACATGGCCCGGGAGAGGGCTGTGTGGCTGCAGAGGAATGGGCGAGGGGCACCTAAGGGCATGTGCCTGGCCTCTGCCAGGGCTCTGAGATCCAAGGAGCGATGCCACCAAGACTGGGGATCCTGGGATCATGCCGGGTTGTGAAGAGGTAACGTGTGAAGGCAAAGGGAGGCAGTATAGCGCAGTGGTTTAAGGCTCTGAGCTGCAAATCTGGTGACATCCAGCAGACCAGACCTGGGTTTGAATCCTACAGCTTCCACTTGCATACTGTGTGACCCTGAGCAAGTCACTTAACTTCCCTGTGCTCCCGGGTTGCGCCTGTAAAAAAGCTTTCAGCTTAGTGTGTCTCACCTGGTTAAATAACTAAACAAAAGACAAAAAAAAAAACCTCAACGAAAGCCCAGAAGGGGAATCTCCCGTGACGCAACTGAGGTTGTGTGTGTCCAGAAGGGCAACCCTCAGTACCGCCACTAGAAGACACTCTGGAGACTTTGAGAGAAAGACGGGGTTCAGCACTACGACTCCTCCCCACACCCCTCAGAGCAGTGGGAATGCATCGCTGCTCCTCACCACCCTAACCTCTCAACCCCTCAGACTCCGAAGCAGACCTCTTCCTCAACACCAGTGTAGGAGGTCCCCGCTCTGCGAGCCTCCGGAAGGAGGTCACAGAAGCAGGGCTCTCTACCCTCTCCCAAAGAGCCTCAGCAGCACCAGAGACGGCAGCTGCCTGGGCCCTCTCAGGAGGAGGCATCCCTTCATGAATCCTAGAAGGATTGGCCGCAGAAGGTCCCAGGGCCACCCCTAGCCATGAGACCCTTAAGGGGAATCCGGGGACAGGAACACTGGGCCGCCCGACACTACGGCCTACAGAGAGTTCCAAATCGGAAGACTAAGGCTGCCAGTCCAGGTCCACCTCTGAGTCATCCTCCCCCGAAGTGGAGTCGAGCAGAGTGACCTCCAGAGAGGCAACCCCAGGAACCTCTCCTGCGACGGCACCGGGAGCGGTACCGATGTAGGCTGCGACAACGTCAACAGCGCCACTCGAGTCCCCTGTCCCGTGGACGGTACTGGGAACCACAACAGCACTGCAAATGGTGCTGCCCAAGTCCCTGGTGCCGTGGACGGTGCCGGAACCCAAAGCAGCATCCATGTGCTGTGCCGGAACCCGAAGCGCAGCTGCGGGCAGCGCCGGAACCCAAAGTTCCATCGCTAGGCGGCATCAAGGGTCCACCAGTGCCAGGCCCCACAACCAGATGCTGCAACATTGGGGTAGCTTGCACCTCCGAGGAGGTGACTGCTGGGACAGCGCTAACGATACGCCCCGGGAGGGATCACACCGTTCCTCCGGCACTGAAGAAGAAACCTCCTCCTCTGCAAGGCTAGAAGTGGAGGAGGTTCCCTCCTTGGCGGGCCGTATAGTTCCAGGAAGGGACCCGGAGGAAGGGTCGAGATCTGGCTGGAAAGTCCGCATGGCAAATATCGCCCTCCAAAAGTCGGAGAAGCCTGCTAACTTTAAACGCGTGGATTTAAAAAACACGGCGTTCGATGGAAAAACAGGCATCGCAGTGGTCCATATCATGGTTGGGTCCTAGGCACCGAAGACAAACATCATGCTGGTCCATGACTGAAAACTGCCGGCTGCAAAGGGCATTGATGCAGAGGGGCACGGGTCGCCTTGGATTTACGCTTGGTCCCCGAATCGGACATGATGCCAAATTAAATAATAAACAGAAAAGCTCCCAGCGCCGTCGAAAGTAAAATAAATGAAACAGTCTTACCGGCTTCAACGGCGTCAGAATGAAGGACTGAGATGCAGGAGTCGACTTAGACGGTGTCGAAATCTAACTAGGCCTAATAGCGTACCAGAAAAACTTTCTCACATGCGCAGCAGGTGCAGCCTCGATGGCGGGAGAAACAGAACTGGGATGGAGGAGGAGTCTACGGTGCCTAACAGCTGCCCCTCGCGCACCACGAAGTGCGTCGCTCTCATGGGTGGCATTGTTGGCGCAGACTCCTCCCCCCCAAAATAAAATAAAAACCCTCCTGTAGCGGGTGTGGTGCCTCCGGCTTACACCCAGCAGTAATGAATGGTGAAGATTGACAAAGGAAGATCTATATGTAGCAAAAAATGAAGGTTAAAAAAAACTGGCAGGCTGGGTGGGCCCAGCTGCCCTTGTCTGCCATTACATTCTATGTTTTCATGTTTCTATGCTTATATTTTCTGCCGCCAACAGAAACCGCGGCTTTAATATTCATATGCACTGCTTTTAGACCATTTACAACAGGCAGGGGATGTTAGAGGTTAAGTTAAAAAAGCATTTATTTATTTATGTTTACTACTGGGCCAGGGTTAGATTCCACGTCTCTAGAGCATAGCAACTTTAGCAGTAGAAAAGGCCCGTACATGGTTTTACCTGCGAACCAGACATGAATACAACTTCAAGTACGTCACACTAGGGAGCCAAGTATGTAAGAGTTTTTCTTACCAGATCATTTACTGCAAGAAATAGCCAAGGCTATGGAGACGGTGGGTGAAATATGGCAAATTAGAAAATGGGCAAAGACAATTCTCTCTTCTGATTGGCTGAGACACTTATTTAGGTGGGCATCTATCAGACAATAGATGTCTACCAAATAAAAAGTTCCAGCCCAAACCTGCCTCATGTCCAGCCAAGTATCCTTGTGCCCAGCCTGCTTCATCATTGGTTTAAGCACTGGGCACACAATTTCAAACTGCCGCCATTTTTTTTCATCCCTTAGCGAGAGGGCGAGACCCCCCACACACACACACACACACACACACACTCCTGAAACATGACACCATCCAGATCCATGTGCCCAGTTTCCCTTTTTTCTGAAAACTAAAGTATTTTCAACCATCACTGCACAGGCACAGTTTTTAAACAGAATGCAGCTGTTTTCAACTTGATTACCGAGCGAGCGCGTTGAGATGCACTCGAAAGACAAACTTACATGATGATGGAAACAGGTACTGGCTGCAAGACAAAACTCCCATTTAACATTTCCTCATCTTTTTTTTTTTGTTGTAAGAAAATCAGCTTTTCATTCGAAACAATAGCGACAGCACATCGCACGCTCACCACCAAAGACAGTCACGCTCCATCCCCCATCAACGGAAATGGACAGTTACTTCAAACATCTCTCGGATGATCAGGCTTCCTGTGTAGAAGAATCATACCTGCTGTTTCAGTCATCCTCCATTAATTTCTGACTCCTTTCTTCCTGCACCCCACCCCTGTTCTCACACTTCCCCTGCCTCCGTTCCTGCAACACTCCATCCTCTCCATACCCACAGTTTGTTCCTTTGCACTGCAGACTCAAACTCCAGACTGCAGAATCAAAGTTTCAAAAAAAAAAAAAAAAAAAAGCGAAACCGAAGAACTGGCAAGCAAGAAACATACAGAAGTAAACGTGGTAGGTACTGTAGATACCGGAGCACTCCGCAGGCTTACGTCTTTTTTTCCTCCCTGCTCGACCATCCTCCACCACTGCTCCTCGGTCGATTTCCAGATGCAAATACTTTTTAAATTGTAGGCTTACGTTTGTTTTTTCTCCCTGCTCAGTCGCCTGCTACCAACACTCCTCGGCCAGTTTCCACAATGTATTAATAAAGCAAAAAAATCACTGAATGCAAAAATAAATAAAAATAAAAACAAAAGTAAAGTGTTTGGCTGTGTGTGTGGGGGGGTTAGGTCATAATAAAAACACAGCATTATACGTTAGGTCATAATAAAAACACAGCATTATAATGCAGGTGGAGGAACTATATTATTAAAAAATACAACAAACAGCTAAGAGTTGTAACATTTAACCATTTTTTTTCCAGATATATTTATAATACAGTGGCTCATTTTCTAAGTGCAATAATAATACCCTTCAGGGTGGGCGGTATGGGCAATACCGGACCTTCCAGGGGCTATAAGGCTCTCCGCCTGCGGCTTTGGGCCTCATTATGCCCCTGGGTGGTCCGGTATTGCCCAATACCGCCCACCCTGTTGGGTATTATTGCTTACGTAAAGGACAACTTACAACATACAGCAGGGCCATAAGAAGGCCTACTTTAACCATTATAAACGTGTAAGCAGGCAGGTTGCTAAGGGCTTAGATACATACAAACATAAGAAGAAGCCAGCAGAAGGCCAGTTGGTCTATCATGTCTGTTCGTATTGCAGGGTCCACAGCTTGAGATACTGTCCGTGCCCCCCCACTCCTCACATCCTCCCAACACATGAGCCTTACCTTCCCCCAATGCCTATCCAAGCCTCTCTTGAAGCTGCCAACTGTCTTCCACAAGACCACCTTTTCCAACAGCACATTCCAAGCATCCAACACCTTCTCCGTGAAGAAGTGTTTTCTGACCTGCCATCTAAATCTCCTCCCCTCCAGCTTAAGACTGTGTCCCCCTAATTTTATGGTTGCCGCTTAGCTTAAAGAGACCCTCTTTATCCACCTTATTTATCCCTTTCAAGCACTTGAAGATCCCAATCATGTCCCCTCTCTCTCTCCTGTCCTCCAGGGAGTGCATGATCAATGCCCTCAACCTCTCCTCTATGCCTTACCCTGCTGACCAGCTATCAACTTTGTAGCCCTCCTCTGGACCTTCTCCAGCAGGTTAATGTCCTTTTTGAGGTGTGGGCACCAGTACTACACTCCATACTCTAGATGTGACCTCACCAGCGACCTGTACGAGGGCAGTATAACCTCCTCTCTCCTACTACTGATCCTCCTAGCTATGCATCCCAGCATCTTGTTTGCCCTTGCTGCTTTTTTGCAAAGCATGAAGTGCTTCAGGTCACTAGTGATCATCACTCCCAGGTCCTTCTCCTCCTCTGATGCAAATACCTGGACTCCACCCAGGTAGTACTCCGTCCTGGGATTCTTGGCTTCAATGTGCATGACTCTGCATTTCTTGGCATTGAAGCCAAGCTGCCAGATCCCAGACCACCTCACCAGCTTTTACAGATCATCCTGTAGGTCCTGTATCCCTTCAGCTGTGTCCACTCTCCCACAGAGCTTGGTGTCATCCACAAATAGGCACATTTTGTCCTTAATGTCACTGATGAAGACATTGAACAACACCGGCCCCAGCACTGAGCCCTGTGGGACCCCACTGGTGACCTCTATGGTGCCAGACAACTCTCCCCACACAACCACCCTCTGGGTTCTGTCCATCAGTCAGTTTTCCACCCAGCTGGCCCTCTCTCCAAACCCGAGATACGCCAACTTCCTGATCAACCTTTTTTTTTTTATTTAGTTGTTTAACCAGGAGTAGCACACTAAGCTGAAAGCTTTTTTACAGGAGCGACCTGGGAGCACAGGGAAGTTAAGTGACTTGCTCGGGGTCACACAGTATGCAAGTGGAAGCTGTGGGATTCAAACCCAGGTCTGGTCTGCTGGATGTCACCAGATTTACAGCTCAGAGCCTTAAACCACTGCGCTATACTGCCACCCTTTTGTGGGGCACAGAGTCAAAGGCTTTGCTGAAATCCAGACAGAGGATGTCTACTGCTTGGCTCTGTCTACTATCTTAGTGACCCAGTCAAAGAAGTTAATCAGATTCATTTGACACAATCCGCCCCAAATAAACCCATGTCACTCGCATCCTGGACACCATGTCCTCTAGACAGTCTACCAACCATTCTTTAAGTATGGTTTCCATGAGCCTGCACATGTTTGAGGTCAGTCAGACTAGTCTGTAATTCCCTGGGTCATCCTTGGGACCGCTTTTGTGGAGGGGCATCACATGTGCTGTTCTCCAGTCCTGCGGTACCACACCTGACTCCAGTGAACTATTAATTAGGCCTGCTAGTGGCAGTATCTGTCAAACAGAAGAGGAGCAGCGCATATAAATACTTTAAAGTGCAGTAGAAGTTGTCTTCATTTGCTATCCTTATAATAAACAGACTGAAGCTACCAAACAGACACGGAGATACTGACGAAGTACAGGTAGAGGATATGAAACTTTGTGTGGGTGCCTTACTATAGCATTTCAGTATTAGGTCTGGCAGTAACTGCAGACTAGGGGACCCTGTTTAGTAATACAGCTTATGTACATAAAGATATCAGGCACTGATCAATAAACTTACATGTACAACAGGCCAGCTAGCAGTGGACCTCGGGTGTCACGGCAACAGTAAGGTGCAGAACAGTGCAGCAGAGGATACACACTCGATGGGAAGAATGTAACTGGCTGAAGGTAAACTCCCGAGCTTATGTCCTCGAGTGTAACACACTTATTTTGCACTGCAGCCTGCTGTGTTGAGGGCCACTTGATGCTGTGGCCCATTAGAGCAGAAGGGAGATGGAAGCAGGCTTCTGGGCTCAGCTCAACTGGCTGCCCAGTACCATGACCTGCCCCACAGCATCTAATCAGAGGGTGAGAAAATACAAAAGATTACCTTTGAAACTGGTAAGAGTCTGACTGGTTTGGAGGCTAGAAACAGCGAGGCGATACCGACCTCTCCTTACAGTATCGGTGGGGAGGGGCGTTCCTGCCTAATTAACTCCACCCGGACTATGGCTGCAACCTCCGAATAGCTGCCACAAGCCCCAGCTGTTTAGGAGACAGTGAATTACAGATAAATGGGAATATAAGAGTACTGGTGAATTTGGGATTGGGGGCCTGGACTAGTAATTTGGTTGGATTCAGGGCAGAATGGGTGATCGACAGTCCTTTTCTAACCAATGCTATGTATCTATGTAAACTTTCTCCTGACTGTCTGAGTATATATCCTTCTGTTGTCCCATTTTTAACCTGCCATTCCTAATCAAAACACAGGAATTCTCAGACAATTCAGTCTATTTTTCTCCTATTCCACGGCACTGAAATTTATCAGAAAATTGAGCCAGGCCCTTCTCACAGCTGTTACTGACATTCTCATTGTCTCAGATCATGGTTTCTTCTCACTCCTTGTTCATTTGACCTTAGTGTTACATTCAGAAGATATGATCACTTGTTAATACTTAAGTTACTTTAATCAGTATATACTAGTATCTATAGTCCTCTTCTATCCTGGTTTCTATCAGATCACTCCCGTTTTTTACGGCTGCAGTGGGCGAAGCCTACAGACGTTTTACATGTACAAAAGGAGTGATGCCATGTTTTCTGTTCGTGGAACTGACTGAAGGTGTAAATGGTGTCCTTCGCCTTACCCTCCTCCAAGAAATGTTTTCCGCCCTAAAATAAATATGCTTTCATGTTAGTTAATAGTTGCAGGGCACTATTTTCTTTATTAAATAGGAGGTACAAGAACTGGAACCCGAGTAGTGGGAGGCAGCATTACTTTTTTTTTGGGGGGGGGGAGTAAGATCCACCCCCCACCTCCACCCGAGAAGCTCCTAAAGATCCACCCCCACCTTTTTGGGGGGGTTCATGTGGGAGAGGCATGAGGTGGATCTATCATGTTGAAACAACTGACCATCAGAGCTGCCTGGAAGTAATTAAGGAGTTCCTGAAACTGCATCTAGGCATATTCCACCCCACCCCCACCCACACACAGACATCATGAATTTTTTTTTTTTTTTTTTTTTTTAACTCTAAGCATGTCAATATTTGGCTCAAACAGTATGAGCAAGTTGGGCATAAAAATAAAATAGGAAAAAAAAGGATCAAGCAAGTGCCTTTTCCTTTTTTCAGATACATGCAGACAGAAGGTCACAAATCCTGTATGACAAGTTCATTATATGAATGTTTTCCATGTAAAACAGAAATGTTGTTAATGTCATGTCTGTAGCATCATTTGTAGCCAGTAAACTATTATTTACGTAGGTACTGTAAACGACAGGTTTTAATTCAGAAATCCAGTCTTGATAAATTTGTTTTTTTAGCAGTTCTGTAAGATTTATGTCTCTCTGATATAAGGATGCATAGCACAGAAACAAAAGGGTTTCTGTAACTGACTGCTGTTTGCATGAGAAGTGGGCATGACAGTGGCATGCAAAAGTGAAGTCTAAATTGTTTCTTGGCCATTCTGGCATCTGAAGTTTAACAGTAATGTGTGAAGAGAATAAAGTCGTGTGTCTTGTGCATTTCAATAGGTTTAGTGCTTTGAAGTTAAAATATATAAATATATACACATAGTGTCATGGGCACCTGAAAAGGAAGGAGATACTACTAAAATAAATGCTATTCTGATGATTTATTTATGTGTAAGAGTTTAAGTGTAGTTCTGCCTAGGGCACAGACACATAAGCTATAAAAAGTACATTTAAGGATGGATGTATTAGTCAAAGCTTGTAGTAGCAAAATAAAGCAAGAAAAATAATATATCATGTTTTTTTTCTTTCAATTGTTTAACCAGGACTGCAGTGGCACCAAGCTGAAAGCTTGTTTACAGGGGCAACCTGGGAACACATGGAAGTTAAGTGACTTGCTCAGGGTCACCCAGTATGCAAGTGGGATTCAAACCCAGATCTCCAGATTTGCAGCTCAGAACCGTAAACCACTGTGCTATATTGCCTCCCTAGTTATGGCAGTCATCTGTTTTACGATTCATGATGTTGGTGTAGTAAGCAGCAATACATTGCATAGCTGTTGTAAAATGTCAATAAGTAGGTCATGCAACAGATGTGCCGAGAGTTACTGAAGCAAGAAATGTATTTAGGATAGTAAAATATTCCTGATAAATGTGTGACATTTGCATCTCAATTTCAAGGAGGTCCTTATGGGGTGTCAATGTACAATATAAAGTAGTTAGTTTTCAAGTTGTCTGAGTATTTGCTTTGTACTACCACTGTTGCTAAATTTAAATTATTATATGAAGGAAATTAAGTTTATGTAACTGTCTGCAAATGTATTAAAAACATTTACTTGTCCTTATAATGTAATGCATTAAATGCTGTTGCTAGGTTAAGAAGTCACATAACAGCAATAGAGATGAAAACAATGGGATGCATAGAAATTTGAAAAAAGTATACATTAGCAGGAGCAGTGTCATGACTTCATCAATTTTTTTATAGTTTCATTCTAGATTTTCAACATTACCATTTTTTACACCTCCTCATAAACAGTACAGCTGTAATTTTTTACATCCTGTTCAAAATGTGTTTTTGCACCTGTGGTGCCAAATGGCACAGGTCGCTGTGCAAAATCACCTTTCAGCTAATGAACTGATAGTGCCACTGTTCATGCGGAGGGGTCATAAGAAGCCCATGCTGAAAACCTGGAGTGAAAATACCAAGAAATTCCCTGGGCATTAAGGTTTCTGACCATAACACCCTGCACTGTAGGGACTGATAGACATCAGGGGTGTAACTTGGGATTATCAACAGTAATGCTCACGCCATTCCACCCCCATCCCCACCCTTCAGCCAGTGACAGGTACTGAGGTGTGCCTTTGATTCTTCAGCCCCAAAGTTCACTCCATTCTCTTATACTGTACCCATTTCAGTGTATTTCCTTATGGAAAGGGGTGAATGTAAAGTCTGAACACCCCAAGGCACACCTCAACACTTGTCTGTGTCTGCAGGGAAGGGTGAGATGAAACAGCATAAGCGTTATGGGCAGTGACCCAAAGGCACACCCCAGTGCCTGTCCATGTCTGCGGGGTGGGGGTGGGGTTGGCTTCACTTCAATACTTCACTGCCATTCCTATTCTGCCTGTCTGTGTGTCTCTCTCTCTCTATCTATATATATCTATCATTCTATCAATTGCATGTATCGCTATTTTTACCTATTTCTAAAACAAACCTGCATATCACATTTGCCTGCACTATGAGCACA
This sequence comes from Neoceratodus forsteri, assembly GCA_016271365.2. NCBI lineage: Eukaryota > Metazoa > Chordata > Ceratodontiformes > Ceratodontidae > Neoceratodus > Neoceratodus forsteri. Next base: position 872,555,338 of record CM028130.1, read on the forward strand.
TACTTCTGAAACTGTACATATTTGTACTCCGCTTGTGCACAGACCTCATACTTTCCTAATATTCCCATTATCACAAGCATAACTACCTTGCCCTTATCAAAAGTGACCCCCTCTGAAAGTTACTATCACATTTTCTCTGCTAATAGTCCATCATTACACCCGACTTCCTGACATCAACACATTGTTTAACTATAACTTGCATCACCTCATGGACAAAAACCCTGTTTCTCTATAAAAAAATTAAAAAAAAAAACACTGTAAATAATCCCAAGGCTGAACATATGCCAGCTTTACTTCTTCATGTACTGCCACCTTCTGTACCATCATGGGGATTTGCATATGTTTCCCATGATGCTTTGCATTATTGGGATATGTGCAATTGTGTTTTCTTTAAAATTTGGCTGTCTGGCCAATATCATCCAGGATAGCATGTACATCAGTGGCATTTGCTCTGGGGTTCTTTTGTAAACCTATATTTCTTCCTATTCCTTCCATTAAAATGTACACCTCCATATATTTTCCTAATAATGTGTATGCCTTCCTTAGAACAGAAACTAAAACAAATCTTACTACTTATAAATCATTATGTTGTTTCTCTATACCTCCTTTACAATTCCACACAACTTCACTAACTTCATTATGCAGCCGTGGTGGATCTGACCAGAACATGCAGAGTGTGGTGTTTCCTCTTTAATGTTCCCTTTCCACTATAACTCCTTTGTTTTTTTGGTTCAAGCTCCCTCTCTCCACTGATCATTTACTTCCTCCATCCTTCATCAAATCACCAAGGAGGACCTCCCTGCCCCCCCAAAACAAAGCTTAGGCTGGCCCCATGTCATCAGCGAGGTGCATGTTTGCTTCTGGCAAGGATTGGGGAAGCTAGAAACGGTGCTGGGCCCATTCTGGGTGTACGCATTGTTTTTTCCTGTATATAGTCTGGCTCACCTCCCAAAGCAACAAACTGGGGATGCCCTGCTGACAACAGCTGGTGGTGGTGGTGAGGAGATGAAAATGTTGCATGGTCACCCATCACATCAAGATCTCTTCACTATCCACAGGAGGCCTGTGTGTAGCTGGGCAGACAACACCCTGCTCCAGGAGCCTGAACATTTTGATAGCCCAGCTGGAAATGCAATATCTTATTTTTAGTACCGTTTTGCATTTTACCTAGCTTTTTTTTTTTTTGTAACAGCTGGGTGAACTGAGGCAAAGGGAGGTTTAGTGACTTGCTCATGGTCACACAGGAAGTAAGTAGCTCTAGTGAGGTCTGAAGCTGGGTTCTAGAAGGAACCTGATCATTAGCCATCGAGATAAAGTGACACTTTAACTGTCACCAAAATGTTGACACATACAGTACTTTAAGGACTCCATAATATCCCTATACACCATATCGGGGAAACTCCTTGAGCAGGACTTAATTTGCAGCTACCGGCACAAGTCCAGTGACCTAATGTTAAGTGCACCTGCTAACCATGCAGGGGATGTGGGTTTGGGACCTATGGGCAGTGGAAGCTGACTGTAATCCCCCCCCCCCCCAAAAAAAAATTACTCACCTTAGTAATGTTGTTTCTTCTAATGGAGTCAGGTAGTTCTCTGTCTGCTCCCCAAACAGAGAGTTACCAATGACAGGAAAATCCATGGCCTTAGCCTGGGTATCCTGTGACAGGCTAGTACATCTGAGCCAAGCCATCCTCCGAAGGGCCACAGATGTAGCCATGACTCTAGATGAAACATCACTGGAGTCCACAGCAGCATTGAATTGCACCTTGGATGCCTCAATCCCATCTGCAGCCACCCGCTCCAGCTCCTTGGCAAGCTGGTCAGGGGCCTGTTTAGCTAGAGCCATCACAGTGTCCCACCTGGACTTCTGGTACCTAGCTGTGTAGGCCATATAATTAGCCTGCCTGAGTCCCAAAAGATGCTGCCATGTACTGTTTCTTTGCCATGGCATCAATCCTCCTGGAATCCTTATCTGGGGGGTGGTCAAACCCCCAGACAATAAACACAGGTGGTGTGGGGATCAGCCTTAGCAAAGGCTTCCCCACACACACTACAGTGTTGAAACCCAGTGGACCCGTTTTTTTTTTCTTGGGTTTCTCAGACATGGCCAATCCGAAACAAAACTTACCCTTTTTTCGGCAATCCGCCAGGCAAGACACCCCTATCGGTTCCTGATCATGTTACGGGTCTTGGAACAAATCGTAATAAAATCCGGGTTTTTTAGAACCGATACGGACTGGTTACCACACTCTAATAGGAATAGAAAAACTTTTTCACAAATAGTCAGAATACAGCAAGACTTCATGTTGTTTGAACATCTACAGCTGCTTGGCTTTGGGGTGGGGAATCTAGCATGGCAGAACGCGGCCACCCCTTTCCCTAGTGCCCCCATTCAGGCTTTTAGTGGAGTTTGGTGCATGTGCCTTCAGCAGACCATGCCTCAACACTTCAGTGCTGATGACACAAGTGGGACCAGTCATTTAAGTTTCCTCCCCCAAATGCAGACTTTATTGTTACCTCTTCTACGGATCCACTTCACCTGAGTGAGAGCAGTCATAGGGCTGTATAGGAAATAAGTGGAGGCAGCTGTCAAAGAGAAACTCCTGCAACAGAGATCAGGGGAAGGGGGCATATATATGGAAGGAGTATAGGATACTGGGAAATATTTTGGGGGGCGAGGTTTGAGAAAAAGAACAGACAAAAAAAAAAAAAAACAACAACCCTAACTTCAAGATGGAAGCATGCAGTTAGGTCCTTCACAAAAAGAACAGTACAAACTTCATCTCTAATTTTAAGTTTGCACTGATTCTTTCAGGGGGCCCTTCTTTGAAAACCTTTAGATGCAAGGCTTTTCTTTAGACCCTGCAGTTCCCATGATATAGGCAGAGACAGGAGTACTTCCACCCAAGACCAAATACCAAACTACCTTTTGGCACACTAACAAGATTTATCCACATCCCCATATGTACTGCTACGTGAACAATATCCTCATCCTGTTGCTATTCTGGCTAGCATGGATAACGCTGCTGGCCCTGTGACATCCAGACATGGGGTCTTCTTCTGGCTGGGAATCAACAGCCCCAACTATTACTCTACATTATAAAAAAGGTCTGAGAAATGGAGCTTTCTCATTGGCTGTAAACATTCTAACAGCCTTATGTTAATCTTTTATTAACATATATGTAGAGCTTAATCATATGCTGAACAAGGTTTAACACAATTTAAAAAAACATTTTTATAATAATAGCAATAAGGCACTCCCAGGGGTTATGTTAATGGTCAGTTAATCACCCTCTAGGGGCATGTGGCACTCAGCTATGCCTCATGTCACATCACACCCCTAGAGGGTGATTAATAGACCATTAACATAATCCCAGGTCATGCTTTATTGCTTAAATCTTCTTTTAACACTGCATGCAATGAATCGATCACAGACCATGCTTTATTTTTCCCATTTGAAGACTGCAGCGTTACACAACTTATGAATCCCACCCTCACTGTAAAACTAAATGGGTATAGAGGACCCTTACCATGGTGAAGCCCATGTTTTTGATACAAGTTGCTAGGCAGTGTATCCCGATCCCATTCTGATGGCTTCAACATTCTCTCCTGGTGTGAAGGTGCCAGCTGCTCACTGTACTCCCAGAAGTACCTCTTCTTGCCCCGTTTTCTCGTAGATACCTCTGTCATTTCTTTAATGTCATCGCCAAAGTCATTTTCATATCCTAGAACACAAAGAAATTTGGTAACTTGTTTTATCTGAGATATACCATGTGTGAACTCATCACCAGTGTCCTTTGACAAACATGCACTAACAATATCCTAAAACTGAGTTACAAAACATACATACATATGTACATGTAAGGAACACTCAGCTACATACATCCCCCATAAAGCAATGCATCATGAGTAATATATGCAAATCACAAGGACGGAATTTAGACTTCAGTGCTTTTGAATTGAGGTTCTTTTCCTATACATATATGTTCATGATCTGCCATGATGTTTCTTCTTTTTATAGTTTTTTTTGTAGTATTCATGAGAGTAAAATAACATTTTCAAGGGATCCAACTGATTTTGTCGAGTTCTGCTTACCTTTAAATTGAGAGCACACCTAGTGCAGAATCACACACATACACAAATAGACATTATCAGCAGACAAAGTTCTACTAGCCCATCCAGTCTGCCCACCCTACCTAGCTACTCTGCAATGGCTCGATTGGCCAGCCTGCCCCTCAGTTTCTGCCCCCCCCCCTTCAGACTAAGCCCATATACTTGTCCCATCCCCCCCTTAAAACTGCTTACCGATTTGGCCTTCATCACTTCTTCTGGCAGCCTGTTCCACTTCTCCACTACTCTTTCAGTGAAAAAGTGTTCATGGACATCTTTCTTGCCCCCCCAATAGCTTGAGCGAATTCCTCCTTGTCCCTGTATTTAAGCTCAAACAAAAGAGTTCCCTGGCTTCCTACCTATTTATCCTGTGCAGATGCTTGTGCATTTCTAAAATGTTCCCCCCTTTCCTTCTCTTCTTGAGGGTGTGCATGTCCTGCAGCCTCTCTTTATATGACTTGCCCCAAGTCCCTGGACCAATCTGGTCCTGGATGCCCGGCACTGCAGTGTTGTCACTTTGTCGTGGTCTTTCCTCAGGTGTGGACTCCAGTACCTTGCACAGTGCTCCAGGTATGGTCTAACAAATGACCTGTACAGTGGAAAGATTAATGCCCAACTGCTGCTGTTTATCATCCTCCCTACGCATCCCAATATCCTGTTTGCCTTACCTCAGCTCTATCTCAGTGAGTGATGGACACTGGGCCTTCCGATATCATGACCCCTAGGTCTTTTTCGTCCTTGGTTCATTCCAGTACAACACAGAAACAAAGAATCTGATGGCCGATAAGGACCACTCGGCCCACCTAGTCTGCCCATTTTCCTACCTACTGTATAAACTCCAGATCCTATATGATCTGTAGCTTACCTTCTCCTTCCTACCACTAGGGTTGCCTTCTGTCTGTCCTAAGCATTCTTGAATTCACCTATTGTTTTTGCTCCTACGACATCCTCAGGGAGGCTGTTCCATGCATACACCACCGCTTCTGTGTGAAAATACTTCCTCACGTTGCCCCCCAGTCTTCCCCTCTAGCCTTATGTTTGTGACCCCTTGTTCTTGCATCTCCTTTCTGAAAGATACTTGCCCTCCTGAACTGTGTTAATCCCCTTGAGGTACTTGAAAGTTTATATCATATCCCCCCTCTCCCTCCTTTCCTCCAGTGTATACATATTGAGAACCCTCAGTCTCTCCTCGTATGGTTTCTGGTGCAGTCCCTGCACCATTTTCGTTGCCCTCCTCTGGACTGCCTCTACCTTGTCTATGTCCTTCCAGAGATGTGGTCTCCAGAACTGCACACAGTACTCCATTTGAGGTCTCACCAACTGTCTATACAGTGGCATCACCACCTCCTGTTTCTACTGGTGATACCTCTTCCTATGCACCCCAGCATCCCACTGGCTTTTCTCACATTGTTTGGCTACCTTTAGGTTGTCTGTTATGACCACCCCCAGGTCCCTTTCAAGTGTGGTTGTTGCTAGTACCTCCCTCCCAACGTGCATTCCTCCCCTGGGTTCTGTCCCTTAGGTGCACAATTTTGCATTTCTTTGCATTTAACTGGAGCTGCCACAGTCTTGGCCATTCCTCCAACTTGCCCAAGTCTGTTCCCATTTTCCCCCCCCGGACTGTCAACCCTATTGCAGATCTTAGTGTTATCTGCAGAGAGGCATACCTTTCCTCCCAGCACTGACCCCTGTGGCACCCTGCTGGTCACTCCCCACTCCTCTGATTGAACTCCGTTTACCACCAACTTCTGTGTCCTACTGCTAAGTCAATTTCTGACCCAGTTTACCACCTTGGGACCCACTCCCAGTCTGTCCAACATTTTACTAACCTCTTGTATGGGACTTAGACAAATGCCTTACTAAAGTCTAGGTAGGCCATAGCCACTGCCCCTCCCTGATCTACTACCCTTATCACCCAGTCAAAGAAATCTATCAGATGCCAGTCTACAGTTTCCCACTTCTACCTTGCTCCCACTGTTGTAAAGGAGTATCACGTTTGCCCTCCTCCAGTCCTTTGGCACCACTCTCTCCTCCAGTGATTTGTTGAATAGGGCTGTCAGTGGTGTCACTAGCACCTCTGAATTCCTTTAGTATTCTGGGATGCATCCCATCTGGCCCCACTGCCTTGTCCACCTTCAGTTTCAAGAGTTCTTTTGGTAATCTCTCTTCCGTGAATGGACTGGTGTCCACCCCCTTAACTGTGTGATTTTACTGCCTAATTTCAGTCCCTTCCCCTCTTCTTCCTTTATGAATACCAAGCAGAAATTTTCATTCAGGATCTCTGTTTTTTCTAAGTCCTCTGCTACCAACTCCCCCTCCTTTGCTTAGCCTCATTATCCCTCCCTTGGTCTTTTTTCTTTCCCTAATGTACCTGAAAAAAGGTTTGTCCCCTTCCTTTACTGTCTGGGCAATCCTTTCTTCTGTTTGTACCTTTGCGCTTCTGACCACTTTCCCCACCTCCCTCAGCTTTGTCTGATACAGTTCCCCGTCTTCCTCCTTCTGCGTTTCCTTGTACTTTTTGAATGTCCATTTTTTTTATGTTTGCTTGCGAACACAGCATACAGCAAACACTTTGAGGAGAGTAGAGTACTGCAGAGGTGTGGCAGTGTTTGGCCAATCTGGCGTGCGCTTTCAGGGGCGCGTCCCTCGGCCACCAATCAACAAGGAAGCTGCCGATGATGGCAGTTTCAGAGCGAGTGTCAGACTTGAAAGAAATCTGCCGCTCCAATCATGGACAGTTTTGTCATTGCAGTGGCAGATCTCTTGCCCCCCTCCCCTTCCCGGCAACCAGGAACATTCCAGCCATGCACATTACAGTGCACAGGAATGCTCATGGCCTGACTTACGAGCAACTCGACTGCTCAGTGTGCCTTTCCCAGTGAAATAAAAAATGAGCCGCATAGCTTTGCATAATTGGCAGCTCCTGCCACCCACCACACACTCCCCCCAAAGCCAATATTGGAGTGCCCAATCCCCATGTCGGCATGCCCCCCCAGCTATCTTTTGCCAATAATGGGGTGCCCAATCCCCACGTCAGCATGTCCCCCCCTGTTGTGGCACCTGGGAGCCCACCAGTGTGCCTCACTGAACATTATGTTTTTCATCGGATGCCCACTCCTGGTATTGGATGAGCCCCACACACCTCTTTTTTTCAGCCTACCTCCAGGGTGTCCAATCTCCAGGTCGGCACTGATCCCCCCCTTTCAGTGTGCCAAAATCTATGTTTCATAAAATTACACCTGTAAAGAAAAACTGTCCCCGATGTGGTGGCGGCCCCCTCCTTTCCGGCCCTTCTCTACCCACTCCACCTCGCGCATCCCCTCACCCCACACTTACCTCCAGAGGTCCGATGCTGCCCATCTTCTGTGGACCAGGAACATGTCTGCACACTTCAAAAGCCGAACGCAAACTGAAGAATATCACAGTAAGCCCTATAATGGCAATCAATGGGGGGTTTCAACTTAGGTTGATATCGCATCCATTTTTTTTGGAGTTTTGGCCTCAAATTTTCAACATGGGGTTCTTGGGACCCCACCTCGTGACCATTGACACTGTCATTTCATTTCTCGGTCCCGAAAGGTGACTGTGCAGTTGCTGAGCAGATTCACCTTTCGGGACCGATTAATAGAAACACAGACTTTGAGGGCAGATAAATACAGGTTACTCACCTGTAACAGGAGTTCTAGCAATGGTATATGTTGTTCATCCACACTTATTGGCAGGTTCCTTGCCGCTTTAAATCTTGCCAGAAGGTCTTCAAGCTGGCTCCTCCCACCCACCGGTGTAAAACTCGGCTCCGCCCCATGCGCCAGATCTGGCCCGGCTGGAAGCTCAGGTTGTCGCGTCGGCCGGAGGTCGGTGGGTAGTGGATGAACAACATATACCATTCCTAGAACCCTGTTGGCGGTGAGTAACCCGTATTTCTAGGGACATGGATATGTTGTTCATCCACACTTATTGGCAGACTCCTAGCAGTTCTCCGGGAGGAGGGAGGCAAGGCGCACACCCCCAATACTTACTTGGGAAATAAGGACTGGAGAACCGAGGCCCCAAAACCAGCATCCCGGCGTGACTCAAGGTCGATGTCGTAATGGGTAATAAAGGTGTGTGCTGACTTCCAGGTAGCAGCCCTGCAGATTTCCTGGATAGGGACGTCCCTGGAAGCAGCCACCGATGCAGCAGTATGACGGGTAAAATGAGCTCTTATACCTCTGGGAGGCTCCATGCCGCCAACTTATAGCAGCGATTTATGCAGGAGGTGACCCACCTGCCTATCGTCCGCTTGGCTGCAGGTCTGCCAGGTGCGGCTTCAGCGTAGGTGACAAACAGCTGGCGAACCTCTCCCCGAATTTCAGCCGTGCGCTCCTTATAATAAGCGAGCGCCCTTCTAGGGTCCAGAGTATGGAGCCTATATTCCGCCTCCGAGGTGTGATTGGGGTAGAACACTGGCACAGTCAGCACCTGGTTAAGGTGAAACTCCGACACCACCTTCGGAAGGAATTTCGGGTGAGGGCGCAGGACAACCTTGTCCCTGTGGAAGACCAGGTAAGGAGACTCGATGCAAAGCGCCTGGAGCTCTCCCATCCTTCTGGCTGACGTGATAGCCACCAAGAAGGCGGTCTTCCATGACAGGTGAGAGAGATCACACCTGTGCATTGGTTCGAATGGCTTGCCCATGAGCTTTGCCAGTACCAGCAGTAAATCCCACGGAGGTGGAGGTTCTCGCACCGGAGGGGAAATGTGATCAAGGCCTTTGAAAAAGCGCCCGACCACCTTTTCCTGCGCCACTGACTGCTTCCCGGCCCGCGCCCGGTAAGCAGAGATGGCTGCTAGGTGCACCTTTAGGGTCGTTGACCTAAGCCCTTGACTAGAAAGGGACCATAAATAGTCCAAAATGCTTGCTACAGAACAGGAGGAAGGGTCCAAGCCCTTGCCCTGACACCAAATGGAGAATCTCTTCCATTTGAAGGCGTAGCATTTTCTGGTCGACTCCTTACGGGACGCCTCAACAACATTGAGGACCTCATCGGAAAGACCCAAGGCCTGGAACTCTAGCCGCTCAGGGACCAGGCAGTCAGGTGCAGGGATTGAAGGTCCGGATGGAACACCTTCCCTTGATTGACTGAGAGCAGGTCCAGGCGAGCTGGAAGCTGCCTCAGGAGCCTGGAGCTGAGGCTGAGGAGATCTGGGTACCAGAACTGGTGGGCCAGTCTGGGGCTATCAGGATCACCTGCGCCTTGTCCCTCCTTGCTTTAAGAAGCACCTTGTGAATCAAGGGAATGGGGAAAGGTGAAAGAGGCCCGGGGTCCACAGCCTCGAGAAGGTATCCCCCTGCAGCGAGCCCTGCTGAGGGGGGCGGGCATGAAACAGCCTCACCTTCACGTTCTCCCTGGAGGCAAACAGGTCCACCTGAGGTGTGCCCCAGTGGGAGAACAGATCTTGTACTACCTCAGGCAGGAGAGACCATTCGTGAGATGCAGCCCCTATCCAGCTCAGGGCATCGGCCAGGGTGTTGGAGGCTCCTGCCACATGAATGGCTAGGAGATCCGTCGCCAGGCTGCGCACGAGTGACCAAATGCGGAGAGCTTCCTTGCATAGAAGCATGGAGCGCGTCCCGCCCTGGCGGTTCAGGTAGTACATGGTCATGGTATTGTCCGTCTGGACTCGGACCACTTGACCCCGGAGAAACGGAGCAAAGGCAGTGAGAGCTAGGCGGACCGCTCGGAGCTCCAGCAGGTTGATGTGGCATCGGGACTCCCGCGGGTACCAGAGGCCGTGCACTCGGTGTTCCCCCAGATGGGCACCCCAACCCATCACAGAGGCATCGGTCGATAGAGACCGTCGGCTCGGGCGGACAAACGGATGCCCTCCTGCAAATGGAATAGAACGGTCCACCACTGGAGGCTTCCACATCTCCGGTCACTATCACTAGCTGGTCCAAAGGATCGGCGTTTGACCACTGGCTTGCCAGTCCCCACTGAAGGGGCGTTGTGCCAGTGGGCCCAACGGACCACGCTGGTACAGGCCACCATGAGACCCAGAAGGCGAGGAAGTCCCGGCAGGCCATTGCCCAACCAGAAATGATTGGGCAAAGGAGGTAAGAACCTCGGCCCTGTCCGCTGGGAGTCGTGCTCTGGCTCGAAGAGAGTCGAGCTCTGCCCCGATGAACAGGATCACCTGCTTCGGCTCGAGTTCCGACTTGGCCTCGTTGATGAGAAGGCCAACTCGAGAGCAAACCTGGGGGGCCAGATCTCTGGACCGCTCCACCTCCCGTCTGGAGGAGGCTGCTATCAGCCAATCGTCCAGGTAAGGGTACACCCGGACCTCGTGGCCGCGGGAATGCTGTCACCACTGCCATGCATTTGGTGAAGACCCTGGGAGCTGGAGATAAGCCAAGGGCATGGCTCGAACTCGGAGGGATCCCTCCGTCCGAGCGGAGGAATCTCCATGTGTGACGGATAGGGGCGTGAAAGAACCGTCCTGAAGGTCCGAGAGCAGAACCACACGCCGTGTTCCAGAGATGGTATTATCTGCGCCAGGTGACCATTCTGAAGGTTCGAGACCTTAGGAACTTGTTCAGATCATGTAGGTCGAGAATGGGCGCTAAGCCCCGTCCGTTCGGAACCAGGAAATACCTAGACGAACCCGGGTCGAAGGGGGTCCTCCACCTCCGTGATCACCTCCTTTGGAGGAGGAGGCGATGTCGGCTCGGCGAGCCGCCAGTGACTCTGCGACCCGAGGCCCCCGAGTGCGACGGCTCTGAAGGGGCGGGGCCTGCTCGAATTCCAGAGGTAGGCCTTTTCCACCACCTCCAGTACCCACCTGTCCGTGGTAACAGTGGACCAGGCGGAAAGGAAGTGTCTGAGCCGTCCCCCCACGGGGGGAACCAGGGGTGAGGTGACAGGGATGGGGCAACACCCTCAGCCCGTCACTGGGCAGGCTTGGAGGAGGGACTGGCCGAGGAACCTCCTGGGCCTTTACCTCCCTGCTTCCTGTTGGAGGATGCCGACAGCTTGGGCTTGGGATACCAAGGTCGAGCCTGCTGGCCCTGACGTTGCTGGGGAAGGCTGCCTGGGTGCAGAAGGATGAAGGGCTTAGGCTGTGGCTTGCGGCCTTTGTCCTTCTGAGCGAAGAGACCGAGTCCAAGGTAGCATTGGACTTCTCGATCCTCTGCAGGTGACCTTCCACCCCAGGGCGAAGAGGGCAGTCCCAAAGGGAACATCCGCCAACTTGTGCTGGGTATCCAGTAAAGGTGGATATCCTCAGCCAAGCCCGTCGACGCCGATGGCCACTGCGGCCGCCACAGACCTGGCACATGAGTCCCCGATGTCTAACGCAGTCTGGAGCTGCTGTTTAGCCACTGCCCTGCCCTGGTCCCGCACCTGCCTGACGGTAGTCTGCAGATCTGCGGGAAGATGAGGGACAACCTCATCCAGGGAGCCCAACAGGGCGTGAGAAAAATGTGCCATGAGGACGGCTGAACTGGCCTGACGAAGGCCGAGAGAGGACGCAGCATAGACTTTTAGCCCGCATAATCCAATTTCTTGGATTCCTTGTCGAGGTTGTCCACATCCCTGGCGTTCCGGCTCGCGCGCAGCTGTCGGTAACCAACCCCTCGGCCAAGGGTGTTCGAAAAACCGGACAGGGAACGGTAGGGACCGCCATACTTCCTGGCCAACCTGGCCAAAGGCGCAGGGGCAGGAAGCAAGGCGCTGCCAAAGTTCAAGGCGGACCCACTATGGCTTGCCACGGAAAGGCCTCCGTAGGAGAATCCCTCGGTCCAGAATCTCCGTGAGGATACCTGGCCAGTTTAGAAAGCGGGTTCGAGCTTCATCCCGGTGGACTCGAGATGGAGTCAAGCAACCCTAAGAAGGACGAAGGGCTATCGTCCATTGACTGTCCTCCCGAGGACTCCAAGTCTATGCGCTTGGAGAAGAGGGAAGAACCATCATCAGACTCAGAAGAGTCCTCAAAGAGCTGCCTCGGCCCTGAGCCACCCTCCACCTGCCGAGGTTTATCGGGAGTGAGGGTGACCGACAGCCTATGGGGCAAACCCAAAGCCGACCGAGAATTTTTGGTGGGGCCCCAACTAATGGCTGTGGGCGGAGGTTCCACCAGAATCGGTGGGGCAGCTGGAATTGGCGAATAACCGGCCTGAGGACCAAGCTCCTCGACTACAACGAGGGTTGTTTGGCTGCTCCGGTGACAGCCATAATGGCCGGGAAGGCGACTGGGTCGGCTTATTCGGTCAAAAGAGCTGTTGCCACATAAGTTCCTCGTACCTCCGGCGCAACTTAGCGAAGCCTCCCCTCGTCCGAGGAAGAGGCGGCGCCCGGCTACGCTGATGCGAGACGGACCGCCTATGGCGGTGGATCGGTTGGACCGCGAGGATGTCCGAGACCGAGACCGAGAGTCTCGACTAGGCCGAGGAAGGTGAAGAGAAGTGTCGTAAATCGGCACTCCCCTCGGCTCAGACGATCCCACCGGAGGCTCCGGAACCGAAGGCACAGACGAGCCGACGGGATCCTCAACTCCCACCGGGGGAACCGGGTAGAGGGGATTCTCAGCTTCTCCAGCCGACAACCCGTCCAACGGGTCGAGAAAAATCTGTCGACAAGGGGAGGGGGATCTTTCCCGCTCCCAAGAGCGTCGACGGAGAGACTTACTTTTGCTCTTTTTGGACCTGGAAGAAGGTCTCAAAGAAGTTGGACCCTCACCTTTGGTCGAGAGGGTCAGACAAAGCTCCTTAAAAGAAGCCGAGTAAGAGGCACCGAGAGAGAGCGGGACAAATGCCGCAGCCGAGTAGAGCGGCCAGCGCCTCCTCTTCGAGGCGATCACGCCGAGACCCTGCCAATCCAGCCTCTTTAATTTCACCGGTGGAATTCTTTCTCGGGCGCCCCAGTTGTAATCGGGCAGCATGGTCTTCAGGGCGTGGGCCGAAAGGAAGAAGGCACAAGTCGCGGGCCCTGCGGGTCGTGCTCAAGGCCCGGGCAGTAGGCGCTGCGTGGGTCGGATCCATCGGGCATCTTCTGCCCGCGGAGCACCTCCGAAATCCGGGAGTCGATTTGTCCATCGCAGTCAAGGGAGAGAAGACCCAAGTCTTTTGCAAAACTTCTCATTACGAACTTTTCAAGAATTAGGAACCAGTCTTAAGCGCAACGCGTTAAGTAGGGAACCTGAGCTTCCAAGCGGTAAGGAAGATCTGGCGTCATGGGGCGGAGCCGAGAGTTTTACCACCCGGGTGGGTGGGAGGAGCCAGCTTGAAGACCTTCCGGCAAGATTTAAAGCGGCAAGGAACCTGCCAATAAGTGTGGATGAACAACATATCCATGTCCCTAGAAGGACCGCTTTGCCCACCGAGTCTGCCCATTTCCCTACCTAGAGGATAAGCTGCAGATCCTATTTAACCAACAGCCTATTTCTTCCTACCCCCACAAAAATTGCCTTATGTCTGTCCCATGCATTCTTGAATTCTCCCATAGTTTTAAACCCACAACCTCCTCAGAAAGGCTGTTCCATGCATCCACCACCCTCTCTGTGAAAAATACTTCCTCACATTGCCCCTGAGCCTTCCCCCCAATATCTTCAAATTGTGTCCCCTTGTTCTTGCACATCTCTTTTTCTGAAAGATGCTACCCTCTTGGACTTTGTTGATTCCACTGAGGTACTTAAACATTTCTATCATGTCCCCCCTCTCCCTCCTTTCCTCAAGGGTGTACATATTAAGCTCCACTAGTCTCTCCTCGTATGGCTTCTCTTGCAGACCCTGCACCATTTTAGTTGCCCTCCCCTGAACTGCCTCCATCCTGTCCATGTCCTTGCAGAGATGGGGTCTCCAGAACTGGATGCAGTACTCCAGATGGGGTCTCACCAACTGTCTGTACAGGGGGATAACAACTTCCTGTTTTCTGCTGGTGATACCTCTCCCTATACATCCCAGTATCCCCCCAGCCCTTCCTACCACCTTCTCACATTGCTTGCCAACCTTAAGGTCATCTGATATGATTACCCCAGGTCCCTTTCCATTTTTGTTGTTGCTACACCCCCCCACTGTGTAATCTTCCCCTGGGTTTTTGTTTCCCAGGTGCATTACTTGCACTTCTTTGCACTGAATCCAAGCTACCATACTTCTGACCATTCCTCCAACCTTGCCAAGTCCCTTCTCATCCTTTCCACACCTCCTTGTGTATCAACTCTGTTGCAGATCTTTGTGTCATCTGCAAAGAGGCATACTTTTCCTTCCAGTCCCACTGCAATGTCACTTTATAAAGACATTAAAAAGGACTGGACCCAGTACTGAACCCTGCGGTACCCCACTAGTAACCCCTCTTTCTTCAGAGTGGACTACATTTAAAATTACCTTCGGTGTCCTGTTGTTCAGCCAATGTTTTACCCAGGCTACCACCCTGGGACCTAGTCCCAGGCTGGTTAATCGGACTACTAATCTTTTGTGTGGGACTGTGTCAAATGCCTTGCTAAAGTCTAGGTAGGCCATGTCCACAGCCCCTCCCTGGTCTACTACTTTGGTCACCCAGTCAAAGAAATCAATTAGATTCGTCTGACATGACCTTCCCGCTGTGAACCCATGCTGCCTTGGGTCCTGTGCCCCACTGGCCTCTAGGTACTCAACAATTCTTTCCTTCAGAAGTGATTCCATCACTTTCCCTACCACAGAGGTCAAACTGACAGGTCTGTAGTTTCCTGCCTCTGTCTTGGTCCCACTTTTGTGAAGGGGAATCGGATCAGCCTTCTTCCAGTCCTCAGGTACCACACCATCCTCCCATGATTTGTTAAAAAGGGTGGTCAGTGGTGTCACTAGTTCTCTGCTTAATTCTTTTAGAATTCTGGGGTGAATTCCATCTGGCCCCACTGCTTTGTCGACCTTCAGTTTTAGGAGTTCTTTTAGAACCCTTTCTTCTGTGAAAGGACTGGGATTGACCCCCGTCCAGAGTGCTTCTGTTAACTGGATTAGGCACCTCCCCACTTCCTCTTTTGTAAATAGAAGTATTCATTCAGTATCCCTACTTTTTCACTGTCACTCTCTGCCCACCCACCATCCATTCTATTCAGCCTCACTATCCCTTCCTTAGTCTTTCTACACTCCCTGATAAACCTATAAAAGGTTTTATCCCCCTTCTTAACCGAGTTAGCTATCTTTTCCTCAGTTTGTGCCTTTGCTATTCTGCCTACCCTCCCTGCTTCCTTCTGCCTTAACTGGTACAGTTCTCTGTCCTGCTCCTTCTGTGTTTCCTTACATTTCCTAAATGCTATCTTTTTCTCCCTAACCTTCACCGCCACCTCTTTTGAGAACCATAGTGGCTTTTTCTTTCGTGAAACGACAGTGCCACTGATCATGAGGTGGGGTCCCAAAAAGCCTATGTTGCAAGTTTGGTGAAAAAAATCCAAAAAATGACTGCGCTACTTGCATGCGTTGCACTCATAACTTTGCCAAGTTTTAATATTTTCACTCCAAATTTCCAACATTGCCATTTTTTCACACCTCATGAACAGTACAGCTGTCATTTTTTGCATCCTGCTTGAAATGGGTTTTCGCACCTGTGGCGCAGAATGGCGCAGTCACTGTGCAAAATCAACTTTTGGGACGGATTAATGAAATCACAGTGCCACTGTTCTCAAGGGGAGGTCCCAAAAAGGCCATGTTGAAAATTTGGTGAACAAATTCCAAAAAATGTTGGTTATGCAATTTCTATGCATGCTTGTAACTTTGCCACTTTTTCATATTTTCACTCCAGATTTTCAACATTGCCACTTTTTCACACCTCCTCATGAACAGTACAGATGTCATTTTTCACATATCTCACTGGTAGTTGTACTGGTACCTGTACCCTCTGTATTACGAATTGTTGTACTGCTTCAAACTGTTTATTTGTACCCTCCTGGGTCGTGCCTGAAAATAGGTATTGCTATGCCTAGTGCACTTACCCGGTTACCAAAAGCAAATAAATAAATCAAATAAATAAATGTATTTTGGCAGCTGTTGCGCTGAATGGCACATTCGCTTTGCAAAATCACCTTTCAGGATTGAGTAACGAAATGATAGTGCCACTGTTCATGAGGTGGGGTCCCAAAAAGCCCATGTTGAAAATTTTGAGCGAAAATACCAACAAACGCCTGGGGTGTTAGCGTTTCCAACCTTAACGCCCCACCCTGTACAGACTGACAGGCATCAGGGGTGTGGCTTGGAGTCCTCGGCCGTAATGCTCACACCATTCCACCCCCACCCTGCAGCCACTGACAAGCATCAAGGTGTGCCTTGGGGTCTTCGGCCCGAATGTTCACCCCATTCTCCTATACTGCACCCATCTCAGCTTATTTCTTTATGGAATGGGGTGAGCGTAAGGGCCGAAGACCCCAAGGCACACCATGACACCCGTCCGTGTCTGCAGGGTGGGGTGAGGTGAATGGCGCGAGTGTTATGGCAGACAACTCAAAGGCACACCCCAACACCTGTCAGTCTCTCCACGGTGGGGGTTGGCATTAGTTCAATACTTCACTGCCATTCCTATTACGCATCTCTCTAACTCATGCAGTACCAGTGCTTGTTCTCTCTAACCTTTCCTACCACTTCTTTAGAAAACCATAATGTTTTTTTTTATCTTTTTGCCTTGTTAACTTGCTTCACACAATGGATTGTTGCCTCTGTTATGGCTCTCAAGTTACTCCCACTGCTTCTCTACCCACCCTTCTTCCTTTGCCAGTGCTTTCTTGAGGCATTCTCCCATTTTTGCAAAGTCTGCCCTTTTGAAGTCTAGGATCTTTGCTTTTGTGTGGCTTGCCTATTCTACTGTTTTTAACCTTGAATCATACTGTATGGTGGTTATTCTGTCTCCATTTGTGAGCAGTAGGTCTAATATTACCCCCTCACGGGTGGGTTCCACCACTAGTTGTCTGCGGCCCGCCCATGCAGGGCATCCAGGATGTCCCTGCTCCTGGATGTGGCTGCCCCAGAGGTGTTCCAGTTGACATCTGGCATATTTAGGTATCCTACCAACAACACTTCCCCTTTCTCGGACATTTCAAGGATATTTTCTACCATCACCCCATCTATTTCCTCCCCCTGTACTGGAGGTATGTAGATAAACGCTGTATGGATAATGATGTCATTTCCTGTCTTCAGGGTGACCCACAGTGCCTCCTCTCCTCCCTGTTTCCCCTTTATCTCAGTTGCTTTGATACCCTCTCTAATGTAGATCGCTACCCCTCCTCCCTTTTTGCGCTCCCTGTCCCTTCTGTAAACTATGTACCCAGGTATGTTAATATCCCAGTCATGGCTTCCTGTGTACCACGTTTCCGTGACTGCCACAATATCCAGGTCTCCCTCTACCATCAAGGCCACTAGGTCAGGGATCTTGTTAAGTAGGCTGTGGGTATTTGTACACATAGCCCTCCATGTTTTGACGTTTTTGCCCATATTAGTACCAGTACTATCCCTTCCCCTGTGCATCCCCTGGCTTTACCCAATTTCATTCCCTTGTGTATTCTCATCCTTAGGATCCTTTTTACTGTCTACCTTTGTGTGTGTGTTGCGGGGAGGGCAGTTTGGTTTTCCCTGCTTATTTAGCTCTTCCCCTTGGCTAGTTTAAACAGAAATGTCCATGTAGGATTAAATTAATCAATATTGTTACCAATGGAAATCTGCTTTACATAAGCTATTGATCGAACCCGTAACACTTTTAGGGCCACAATTATAACACATTCAGTTGCCCCTCCCATTAAAGCTGCAGGTATTCATTTTCTAAATCACAGGCACAGGATATGACATCACATCAGGGTAAAACACATATAGCCGATAAATAATTTAACCAGAAGAGGCTCACTAAGCTGAAGCCCGAGTCCAGGTGCATCCTGAGAGCACAAGAAAGTTAAGTAACTTGCTCAGGGTCACACAGTAATGCAATGGGGACTGTGGGATTCAAACCCAGGTCTTCCGATTTGCAGCTCAGAGCCTTAAACCACTGCGCTATGCTGCCTCCTTGAAAGTAAGAGGAAATGAAAAAAATAAATGTTTTTACCCAGCCCATGGGGATGTGAACTTGTCTTTAATCTTGAAGGCATTGCTATAAACAAAAGTTGTGTGTTGCCGGTGCCCACAGTTTCCAAGCTGCTTTGGGGTTCTATTGCTTTGTGACATTTCAGTTTAGTAAAATGTTTAGTGCCTGTGTGATTTGCAGAGTATTCTGCTACTGTGGTAACACTGTAAATCATTTTTATTCCTGTACCTATTTATTTCCAGTATTTGCTAGCACTGAAGTAGTGGTGTTTTAATTTTTTTTGTTGGCATCTTGTTCTGTCATTTGTAGTAGTGTGATCTAGTGGCTAGAGCACAAGTTTGGGGCCCATGAAATGAGAGTGTCAAACGTCAGTAAAGTCAAATACTAACTGTGTGACCTTGAGCAAGTCACATAACCCCCCAGTGCTCCTGTCCACCTAGCAGCAGAAATGAATAGCAGCAGGACCCCACTGGAAATGAGGTAGCACATCTCATCTGTATTATCCTGGGTAAATTAAGTTGTAAAATAATAATTGTTTTATGTTGGTGTGCGATAGGATAGATAGCTGTCAGGAGAGGACCCTTCTGAACATAGGTGCCAGAACCTATAGGTGTGTGTGTTGGGGGGGGGGGGGACACCCCACACTTTTGCCCATGAGCATTCCAAGTGCCCCTTTAATGCATGCAATGTCAGAAGGGACACAATCACTGTCTCTTATTACTACAGTGCCTCCCCCCCCCACACACACACACACACTCACTTTTCCCCATATTCCAAGCACTACTCCTTCTGAAGGTTGCAAAATAAAAAAAATCTTTATCTGAACACCATCCAGAAATGTTTCCTTTTGCCAAAGTAAAAGAAACAAAACACAGCAGATTTGTTTTCCATTTCATGATTCCAACTGTTTCACTCTGCCTTTCCAGCAGGAAATCTCCAGTAGCCCCCTTCTTTTTGAGATAAAACCTTTTCACTTCCCTGATGCTCCCAGGTGCAATCACTAAATTATTAAGTACCTGGTTGTGACAGCTCATCAAGAGCCCAACTCTTCTCTTCCCCTTGCCTTGAAGGAAGCAGTATAGTGCAGTGGTTTAAGGCTCTGAGCTGGAAACCTGGGTTTAAATCCCACAGTCCTCATCAGCATTATTGTGTGACCCTGAGCAAGTCACTTAACTTTCTTATGCTCAAAGGTCACACCTAGACTCAAGCTTCGGCTTAGTGTGCCTCTCCTGGTTAAATTATTTATCGGTTATATGTTTCCCCTGATGTGATGTCATATCCTGTGCCTGTGATTTAGTAAATGGATGCCTGCAGCTGTAAAGGGAGGGGCAACTGAATGTGTTATAATTCTGGCCCTAAAAGTGTTACGGGTTCAGTCAATAGCTTATGTAAAGCAGATTTCCATTGCTAACAATATTAATTTAATCATACATGGATGTTTTCCTTTAAATGCTTGCCAATGAAACATTCAAACCTTTCACTCAGGATCCTGCTGCCCCGAATAGATGCAGACCATCTCTTGCCTGCATTTCTCAAGGTGGGCCCCCAGTCCCTAATGAAGTTAAAATCCTCAACTCCACACTAGTTCTTCAGCCAGTTGTTGAATCCCATGGTGCAGAGCACCCTGGCCTCTCCCATGCGTTAGACAGGTAGCATTTCCGAGAAGGTTACCGTGCATGCCACCTGTCAGACCCCTCCCAAACTCAGTGAACTCCCTCTGCACTAACCTTAGTTTCAACCAAGTCATTAGTCCCCAGGTGGTTAATGATGTCTAATTCGACCCCCCCCCCGTGCTGCTGCCCCAGCCATCCTTAGGATTCGCCTCCTATCCCTTCAAGCAGTGGCGCCAGGTAGGCACCTTACCTCTCTCTCCCTCCTCCCTCACTCACCCCCAATTCTACCCCCACCGCCATTCTGAACTGCACCCTTGGGTTGTTTTTCCTAGTGTGCGTTACCTGACCAGTTATCCAGCCTGCCCAGATCCTCCCAGAGTTCCCTCATCCCTTCCTCCACTCCAGCTATTGCACATGATGCACACCTTGCCCTTTATGCCATCCCATGACACAAATGAACTGGCTGAAAAGGACAGGGCCCAGCAATGATCTCTGCGCAACTCCACTTTTCAACTCCTTTACCTCCAAGAACTCCCTGTTTACTAAAACCATTTGTGTTAATTCCTCACAGCCAGCTCTCTACCCAAGTTGCCAACTTTTCCTACACCCCCAAGCCCCTCAGCTTCTTGACCAGTCTTCTAGTGGGGGACTGAGCTGAAGGCCTTATTAAAATCTAACTATACTATATTTACTGCTTGTCCCTTGTCTGTCATCCTGGTCACCCAGTCAGAAGTCAGTTCAGTAGTTCTTCAGTATAGACTCCAATACTTCCCCATTACATACATCATAGTTTCCTGGCTCATCTTTTCTTCCACTCTTGCGCAGAGGGACCATGTCTGCCATCCTCCAATTGGCAAAGACAACCCCTACAGCCAGCAAGCAGTTGAATATGTTTGCAAGTGATGCCGCTTTTACTTCCACAGCCTCTTTTGGCATCTAAGGGCGTGAGTCATCAGGTCCCATAGTTTTATCTACTTTCAACCTTTCTGACTTTTCCATCACCCTTTCCCTCATTACAGTATCTACCTATGCTGCTTGTATGCGGACCTCCTTTACTACTCTCCTCACTCCACATTCCAGCAGTGGACCCTCTTTTTCCTAGTAAATACTGAACAGAAGCATTCGTTCTGTATCTCTGCTTTACCTTTGGCCCCTAATCCCAACCTTCTTTCCTCTTAAGGGTCACTATGCCTCCAGAACTACACACAATACTCAGGTGGGGGTCTCATCAGTGAGCGATACAGTGGTAACATCACCTCTCTCCTTCTGCTGGTGATACTATTCCCTATGCATTTCAGCATCTCATTGGCCCTACCCACTGCTTTGTCACACTGTCCTGACACTTTGAAGTCACCAGATAGGATAACTCCAGGCCCCTTTACTACACAGTGACTCCAGTATCCCCCTCCCCCCACCCTATACTTGGCTCCTGGGTTTCTATGTCCTAGGTCATTGGTTCACAAGCCTCAAAAGGCCTCAAATTGTGGCCACCATAACTTATCGGTGGCCTCCCTCCCTATTTTTCACCTTAAACCCCAGGTTGTACCCTAAGCACTTAAGTCTCTGATGTAATTTCACTTCAAATATATTGCTTAGGTTTATTTTAAAGGTAAGAAATTTTCAATTCTATTATCTGAAGCTCTGAAATCAAGGCCACTGGTTTTTGGTTTCTGCTGTAAAGCCCAGCAAAATTCTGGAATCTGGACTGTCTGCACACTGGTAAAAACAAAATTTCATGGAATTTGGCATTTTGTACAAGATCAGTGAATCTACAGAACTTGTATTTTTCTCATGATTGCTTCCTGTACTATTTTCAATTTGCTTTATTTAATGCTCTGTATATTAAGCCTTCTTTAAGTCTGATTATTTATACACATACTAAAAGAAGGACAGTAGAATCCTGGCAAAATACAGAAATTAGACTAATAATCACTGTTGCAATTCCAGGAATTTCAAGTCTTGAAAACGGAATTTCATAACTTTAATCACCATAAATCAGTGCCTCGTCTATAATGCTCTGTGGGTGCAGAAAATTGTGCTGGTGGTTGCATGCGGCCACGGTGGCCTCATTTGAGACACACTGCCCTAGATGCATGATTCTGTACTTTTTTGGCACAGACTCCCAGCTGCCAGACCCTTGACCACTCCTAGAGTTTCACGAGGCCCCTATGCATTCTCTTCACCCCTTCCAGAGTATCCACCCTATTACAGATTTTGGTGTCAGCTGCAAAAAGCATACCCCCCCTTCCAGTTCTTCTGCAACATCACTTATAAAGACATTAAAAAGGACCAGTCTCAATACGGAGCCCTGCAGCACCCCACTGGCCACTCTCCCCTTATTAGAGTGAGGCCCTTAATCACCACCCTCTATCGCCTATTAACCAGTTTCCTACCCAATTTACCAGTCTGGATGCCATCCCCTAGCCTGCTCAATTTTCTTTTTATTAGTCTCCTGTGTGCCACGGTATTGAAAGTCCAAATAGGCCATGTCCACTGCCCTTCCCTGATCTACTTCCCTGGTGATTCATCTGGTGTGACTAACCCCCCGGTACCCCGTGAATTCATGCTGCCTTTGGTCCTGTAACCAACTGGATTCAAGATATTCTACTAACCTTTCCTTTAGTAGGGTCTGACTAGCCTATAGTTACTAACCTCCTCCCTGCTGTCACTCTTATGAAGCAGGACGTCTGCTCTCATCCAGTCCTCTGGAACCATGTCTGTTTCCAGTAAGTTGTTGAATAAGGCCATCAGTGGTGCAGCAAACACCTCCCTGAGTTCCTTTAGTACCCTTGGGTGTATCCCATCCAGTACCATGGTCTTATCTACTTTTGAAGCTGCAAGTCCTTCAGGACTCTTTCCTCTGAAAATGGACTTGTGTCCACCCCACCAATGTTCCTGATGCTCCATGGTGGTCCGTCCCCCCTTACTTCATTGTGAAGATTGAGCAGACAGAACAGTTACGTAAGAACTTACCGTAACAGTAGATCTTTGAGAGGATCTCAGTCGTCAGGTCACACTGTAGGAACTTCACCGTCAGTGAAGCAGGAGCCACAAGGAAGATTTTCAGCAGTACAACTGGGGTTGCCCACGCCAACATTATGTAACGATGACACCAACCCTATAAAGGCGTGAGCAGCCCCGCTCTCTCCTCAGTTCTTTCCCTTGGAGACAAAGGGAGCATAGCTCTGGCCATGGGGGACTGAGGAGAGAAAGAGATACCCAGGCCTGTACGAAATGCTGGATACACCAGATAGCCAATTCCAGGAAAGAGTTCCCTCAAAAAAGAAGGAGATGGTGGGAGGGAAGGCAGACCTGATGACTGAGATCTGCTCGAAAATCTACTGTTACGTTAAGTTCTTACGTAACTGTTCTACTTCGAGGGTATCTCAGTCATCAAGAAACACCACAGGAATGAGTCCCAGTTACACGTGCAACAGAACAGTTTGGGAGTAAGGCCAAACTTCAGCTTAAGACAGGACGCCCTGCAGCACAGCCCTTCCAAATCCAACACGGGCTCTTGAGGCAATGTCCAGACTGTAGTGCTTGGTGAAAGTTCGGACAGTACTCCAGGTGGCAGCCGTGCAAATGTCAGCGGCTGAGACCCCTCGAAAACAAGCCATATGGTCTCGAAAACAAGCCATAGACGTAGCCATGCCTCTTGTGGAATAAACTTTTACAGCTCCAGGCAACACTGTGCTATACTTGTTGTAGCAGAATACAATGCAATTAGCCAACTAATTAGATGAACATTGGAAACCTGAATGCCACTCTACCTGGGGAGAAAGAAACAAACAGCTGCTTCGACTTTCTACTTTCCGTAGTTCGAAGCAGGTAGTACTTCCAGGGTCTGTGCACATCTAACATATGGAGCAGTGCCTCCCCTGGACTGACACGCTCAGGAAAATAAACAGGAAGGTGGATGCATTGATTGAGGGTAAACTCAGACACCACTTTATGGAGAAACTTAGGATTCATGCGCAAAGATACTCTGCCTTTGTGAAAAATCAAATAAGACTCCTCGCACCAGAGGGCCTGAAGCTCGGAAATCTTCCGAGCAGAAGTAATAGCAACTAAAAATAATGCTTTCCAAGAAAGGAAGTGAAGCTCGTAAGTTGCAGCTGTCTCAAAATGAGACAGAGTCAACTTCTCTAAAACAAAATTCAAATCTCAAGCCAGGACAGGAGAACGGATTGGGGGTTTCAGATGCAGGATGTCCCTCAGGAAAGTACAGGAAACATCCAGCTGACCTATGGTGCGGTCACCCACTGGCTCATGAAAGGCTGAAATGTGCACCTTGAGGGAGAAGTACTGGTGGCCTGAATTGGACAGCGATAACAGGTAGTCCAGAATCTGGGTCACAGAACACGTGAAAGGATCCAGATTATGTTTGGCAGCTCAGATGGCAAACCTCTTCCACTTCATGGCATGAGTAGCGGGCTTTCAAGTGGCCACAAGAACATCCGCTACCCTGTTGGAATTCCCAAATCTGACAATGGGTACCTTCTCAGGAGCCAAGCTTGCAGATGGAGAGACCTGAGGTTGGGATGGACCAGAGTCCCCTGAGCCTGGGTCAACAGATTCCTGCAGAGAAGAGGAGGGACCGGAGGCTCCTCTGCCAGCTACTCTAGTAATGGGAACCATATCTGGTGGGGCCAGAACTGAACTACCAGAATCATGCTGGCCCCCTCCATCTGTAGCTTGACTAGCACCCTCTGAAGCAGAGGAAATGGAGGGAAGGTGTAAAGGACCCTCCCGCTCCAGGAGAGGGACAACATGTCTCATCAGAAAACTCCAGGCCCTGTACTGAGCAAGCAGAAATTGGGCAGTTTTGTATTGCGTGGGGACGCAAAAAGGTCCAACTCTGGATGACCCCATCTGTCGAACAGCTCTTGTGCGATGGATGAGAGAAGCTCCCACTCGTGCATGCTGGACTGCACCCAGCAAAGGCTGTCTGGCAGGGTGTTTAGCACTCCTGGGATGTGAACTGCTGAGAGAGTCAGACCGTGGTCTAGCGCCAGTACCACACTCTAATGGCTTCCCTGCACAGGGGATACAAATGTGTTCCCCCCTCCCCCCCACTTGTTGATTTAGTACATGACACTGAGGTTGTCGGACTGAATCAACAGCTGGCCCTTGAGATGATTCTGAAAGGCCTGCATGGCATACAGGACCACCCGCATCTCCAGGACATTGATGTGCAGGGAGTTTTCTATCTGGGACCAAGAGCCCAGAGTTTAAAAGGGGCCCAGATGAGCCCCCCAGCCCAAATTGGAGGCATCCGTGGTGAAAATCTGCTGGGGGGAGGAGATCTGGAAGGGGACCCCTTGCAGGAGGTTCAGGAGGTCCATCTACCACTGGAGCACCTTGCGGACTGGGGAGGAGACCAGCACTAACTGATCTAAATTGTCTGTGTGCTGGTCCCATTGTACCCTTAGACTGGAGAATGTGCATGTGGAGCCTGGCCAGTGGGGATGGCTGCAGCCATCAGCCCCAACAGCCTCAAGTACAGCCTTGCAGGGACATAATGGCTCTGGATGACTTCCTGAGCCTGGGCAATAAGGCACCCCACTGTTTCCTAAGGCAGGAAGGCCTTTCCCTGTGCAGAGTCTAGAACCACTCCTATGCAATGCAGCCTCTGGGACAGGACTAGGACCAACCTGTGGAAACTGACTGTAATGCCCAGGGAGAGAAACAACTGAAGAGTTCTCTCCAGAGTCTGCAGGGGCTGTTCTCTTGATGGGGCCTTCAAGAGCCAATTGTCCAGATAAGGGAAAATGTACAGCCCCTCTCTTCCGAGAATCACGACTACTGCTGCTAAGCACTTGGTAAAGACCCACGGTGCAAAGGACAAGCCAAAGGGCAGCACTTTGAATTGGTAATGCTTGCCCTGGAAGAGAAATCGGAGGAAACTCCTGTGGGGAAGGAACACTAAGATGTGCAGGTAAGCATCCTGCATGTCCAGAGAACACAGCCAGTTGCCTTACTTGAGAAGGGACAGTGGTCCTGGCAAAGCAGTAATTCTGAACTTTTTGTACTAGACTTACAGATTGAGGTCCTTTAGGTCTAAGATGGGCCTCAAATCTCCGGTCTTTTGGGGGACCAGGAAGAATCTGGAATAAAACCCCTTGTTTTTCTAGTTCCTGGGCAGTGGCTCCATGGCCTGTTTGTGCAGAAGGAACTGCAACTCCTCCCAGAGAAGAGCCAGGTGGGTCGGGTGATAGTTGGAGGGCAGTGTAGTAGTCTCTGGGAGTCGCTTGATGAGCTCCAGAATGTGACCTCTTTCTACGATTTGAAGAATCCAAGCATCTGACATGATGGTTCTCCTCTGATTGAGATGGAGGGAGAACCGACCTCAGACCACCACCTCTTGTTCAAGGACTGGAAGAGAGGGTTTAGCGAGGAGTCAAGCGGAGGTGGATCCAGCTGCCGGAGCTGGTCTGTCACTTCTAGGGTGCTTGGCAGCGGCCCCTGCAGTGCAGGGGCGAGTAAGGCAGTGGAGGCTCTACATTTACTCTCTGCCTATTGGGTCCCTTGTGAAAGGGAGGGCACTGCCTGCTCTTTGGTTGTGTATGACAGAGCGAGTGGACAGACTTAGCCCCGCTAGATGTCTGCAGACCATTAATGAAGTCCTGGACATCTAGCCCAAACAGCTTTGACCCTTTGAAAGGGGGCATTCAGCACTTCTGCTGGACATCTGCAGCAAAATCTGAGACCCTCAGCCAAGACTGCCTACGGAGGCAAATGCTGGTGGCAGCAACCCTGGCAGTAGAAACTGAGAGATCACAGAAGACCCATAGGAGGTGCTTGCTAACATCCTCAGCAGCCTGCAAGCAAGTAAGAACCTCCTGCTTCTGGGTACAGTCTGGAAGAGCCTGAGCTGCGGCCCTGCCCTTCTTCCAGTTAGTATTCCAGTATTTTACCATGTGAGACAGGTAGTTTGCAATCCTCAACTCAAGGGTAGGGGTCCTCAGGAGGAGACCTATGAGTATGCTTGACAGAATCCTCGCTCACTGAGGAAGCCGTGGATCTGTCAGAGGAGAAGGGTTCTTCCTCCTCCTCTTCCCCATTAGAAGGATAAGGTCAGGGTGATACTACTCGACATCGACCTCTTCCAGATCAAGGTCAGATGTCTGTGAAACCGAAAATGGTGCCGGGGGGGGGCACAGCCCTTGACCACTGAGGTGGAGGCGATGACGACAGTGCCATCAACGGTGCAGGTGAAGTAGGCCTGTATGTGTCTAACTGATGGACTATCACCAAAGTGAATTTAATCAAGATTTTGTTGAGGTCAATGACCATCAAAGGCTGTGTCGACAGAGGAGGGGTCGATGGCACAGGGAGTGACGACCCACCAGAGGGGCCTCAAGAGCCCAAGGGCCTGCAGAAGCATCAGTCCTCAATGGGTGGGCCGTCAAAGACAACCCTGTCAACGAAGAAAGGGCAGACGACTCGGAGGTCGAGGACCAGCCACCATGAAGTTTGGGCGGAGGCACTGTCAGTATGGGTCTGGTATGGACAGAGACCTGGATTGCAGGCAAATCCTTTTGATTTAAGCTTCTTAGTTACCATCCATAGCCAGTTAAGCAGTACATTCAGGACGGCAGTGCTGCTGCACTGCCCGCTTACATTTCACCCTCAAAAATGGCTTCTTCAGGGAATATAGTGCATTTGTGTCTCAGTGATTTTATACCATAATAATTCAATTAAACAATTACACCATGACCCAATCAGTGCACTGTCTGTGTGTCACATCCCTTAATGCGTAAGTGCATAAACAATTCAAATCAATTTCAAGCCTGTGGTCATCTTCCATTATTCTGTTAAATCCTATACTTTCTTCCTTTCTCTTTGCTCCGGACAAAAGATGTATGAGGTGGTGACCTCGAAAATACCATTAACCAAAAAGGACAGGAATGGATATACAGATCGCGCGCCCTTTGGTACCTTGGTTTAAATGACAAATTTGAACTTAGACCTTTTCTGATGAAATGCAGTTAAACAGGTCCCCTCCATGGATAGGTTAACACATTCTGGATAAAGATGCCTTGAACCCTCACATCTTGAGGTAATGATGCAACAGAATTCTCACAGTTTTTTTACTTACATCTGGGTGTTTTTCTTCAATGCAAGAGGTCCAGAACTAAGAAAAAGGAAGAAAGTATAGGATTTAACAAAATAAATGGAAGATTAACATGGACCTGAAATTGATTTGAATTGTTTATGCACTTATGCGTTAAGGGGTGTGACACACAGACAGCATACTGACTGGGTCATGGTGTAATTGTTTGAATTATTATGGTATACAATTGGTGAGACACACATGCACTATATTCTTTAAAGAAGCCCTTTTTGAGGGTGAAACTAAGTGGGCAGTGCAGCAGCACTGCCATCCTGAATGTACTGCTTAACTGGCTATGGATGGTAAATAAAGAAGCAGCTTAAATCAAAAGGATTCATCTGCTCATTCTTTCTTTTGGCAGGGGCGAGTGCTGTTCTCTCAAACTACGTACTGTGATAAATTGTTGGGTGAGCACTAGGGAGGCGGTGCTGTTCCTCTTCACTTGTTTTCAACCTGGACAGCAGATTTGTGCATTGACAGAACTGCATTCGACGGAGTACCCCCGGACGAAGAAGAAGAGGCCTTCGGGAGCCAACGCTGCCAGGGGGAAGCAGGCCCAATCTCTATCTATTTTATGACTCTTCCTTGAAGACTTGTCTCGGGCCTTGGTGGCCTGGGAGCTCGATGACCCTGCCGGCAACTGAGAAGCAGGGCCTCGAAGGATCCTTACCCGGAACTGGCTACCTGCTGATCCATGAGGAAATTTTTAAGTGCCTTTTTGCATCACCCGAGGGTTGTTTGATTAAACTTCTAACAGAGCTGACAGTCGGAGACGTCACAGTCAGGCCCAAGACAACAGAGACAGAGAGAGTGTTCATCTGTGGAGGCAATCTTCTTTCCATAGCAGCACCGACGGAAGAGAGAAGTCGAAGGATTAACTCTTGACAAACAAAATAAAGGCATCTCTTATAAAAAGAGATTCTAATACAATAGGCAAGAAAAAAACATAGGCGAAAAATGGTATGAAACTGTGTCAGAGCTTCCGCGGGGACCCTTGTGAAAAAGTCGACAGCAGGAAAGAACTGAGGAGGAAGCGGGGCCGCTCATGTCTTTATAGGGCTGGTGCCACTGTCACATGACATCGGTGGCCCAGCTGCACTGCTGAAAATCTTCCGTGTGGATCCTGCTTCACCAACGGTGACGTTCCTACAGTGTGACTGGATGACGGAGATATCCCCGAAGAAGATCTACCTATTCAGAAAGTCTGCCTTTTCTTGATCCTCTTCTACGCAGTCTCCCTTCATCGTCCTCCTTACCCTCACTACCCCTCCCCTTGCTTTCCTCTTCTCGTTTATGTACCTGAAGAAAGTCTTATCCCCTTTAGCTAGCTACCCCTCTTGCTATTCTTTCCTCTCTCTGTGCCTTTGCTCTGCTGCTTTACCAGCCTCCCTCTGTTTTTCTTTGTTACACTTCCTTGTTTTCCTTCCTCAGTGTTTCTTTGTACCTTTTGAATGCCACCCTTTTTTCCTTCAACAACATGGACATTTCCCTAGCGTACCATAATGGACTTTTTTCCCCTTTTGCTCACTTCCTTCACATAGAAGCTGGCTGCCTTAATTATGCTCTCTCTTATTTATCCCACTGTTCCTCTACTCCTCCCTGGCATTCCTCCCCACTAGGTAGTTTCTGAGGCAGTCAGTCTCTCATTCCTTTAAAATCTAGCCTCTTAATGTCCAGCACCTTTGTTCTTATGTGGTTTGCCTCTGCTCCTGTCTTAACATTGAACCACACTATACGGTGATCACTGGTAACTAGGGGACCACCAACTATGAAGGCTGCAATGCTGTCCCTGTTTGCAAGCACCAGGTCCAGTACTGCCTAGTCCCTAGTGAGTTCGCTGACTAGCTGCCTGAGAAGCGCTCCCCTGTAGGAAGTCAAGGATGGTCCTGCTCTTTGCCGAAGCTGTAGCTGGCAGGTCGCTTATCCACACCTGGCAGACTGAAATCCCCAATTAACAGCAACTCCCCCTCACCTGCCATCCTGATAATGGCTTTCCCTAGTGCCTCAGCTAACTGCTCTCCCTGTGCTGCAGGTCTATATACAACCACTGCATGGATGTGGCCTAGCTCATATCTCCAGTGTGACTTGCAGCACCTCCAGCCCCTTCTTTTCCTCCGGGTGCCCCTATATTTCCACAGCCTTGATTCCCTCCCTCACATACAGAACTCCTCCTCCTCCTCCTCCCCTCCCATGTCTCTCCTGAACAGAGAGCAGCCTAGTACGGCCATAACCCAGTCGTGATTGCCAGTGCACTACAACTCAGTTATGGCCACCAAATCCAGGCTAATCTTCTCCATGATGACCTCCTGGTCCGGAATTTTATTTCCAAGACTCCTTGCATAGGCGCACATGGCTTTCCATATCTTGCTCCCTCCCTGCCTGCAACCCCTTCTCCCCTTCTTCCTATGCTACTCCCTGAAGCTCCCCAGACTCCCTTTCCCTTGTTTTCCTCTCCTCTCCTTTTCTTGTCTCTTTTATTCCTTTCTTCTTGCAGCCTTGATTTATTACCTCCCTCCCCCATCTTCTGCCTTGCCTGCACCCCTCTCTTCTTGTGCCCCTGCCCTGGGAAGCTTCTTCCTCTTGGGCCCTCCCTCCTTCCTACTTCATCTTGGGGAAGGGGGCAATTTTTGCCACCCTTGGTAATACTGCCTCTGGCTAGTTTAAATGCTCATCCAAGTAACATTTAAACCTCCCACTAAGGGCTGTGGCCCCCTACTGAAAGGATGCAGGCCAATTCTCCCACAGAGGCCCATCTCCTCCCAGGCAGACCCCCAGTCCCCAATGTAGCCAAAGCCCTCCTTCCTGCACCATGCCTTCAACCAACTGCTGAAAGCCCTAGTACGGAATGTCCTATCTTCCCCTAGGCAGTACAGAAGTAACACCTCAGTAAATGCAACCATGCAACCTACCTGCATAAGGTCCCTTCCCAGCTCCCCAAAATTACCCTGCACTACCCCTACCCCATCCCTTACCATATCATTTGTCCCCAGGTAGACAATGACATCTCTCTGCTGTGATGCGCCGCTCTAACAATCTTCTGGATCTGCTCTCCATCTCTCCAAGCCGAAGTGCCAGGGAGGCAGTTCACCTCCCTCCACCTCCCATGTCTATCCCTGTAACAATACAGACCCACACCAGCAGCTGCTTCCTCCCGGGCTGGGGGCTTCTTCCTCCCACCTAGTGGCCTATCCTTCTAAGGACCCCTACATCCTCCCTTACCACAACTTTAGGTGCCTCCTCCCGGATGTCCTATCCTACCAACCTCACTGTTTTGTGGCCACTGGATCCTAGCAGTTCCAGACCAGGGGTATATGTTAACCCATTACTTCCAATAACTTTGTATGAAGTCTGAACCATCCACTGCTTAACCTGATACAAAATGGCCACTCAAGTGAAAAAGAGTTAAGTTTGGACCATTTTTAATAAAGACAAAGTACTACTGTCACTAATGTTTAAAAGTAATTCCATGGTTTGTTTAAAAATATCAGTTTCCCAGTGCAAAAATGGCTGCTGACATGCAGGCATTATAATGTCAGAGTAAGCCAATGATAGAGGACTTTTATCAACTACAGCACTACACAAAATTTATAGTCCAAGACTTTCAAGAAGACAGGCAAAAGCTCCCAACTATGCATCACCAAATCAAAAGGAGAAAGTCCTTCATACTTACCACAAATTCCATTTTTGTTAGCTCCAACGTTGTCAGTGGGGGGATAATTACACATGGGTAATGTGCTCCCTCACTGGGATAGTGGTACAGCTCAAAGCTGTGACCTCAGCATAGAACCTTAGGACATGAGAATTCTGATTACACCAGTCAATCAGTTTACCCTTTTCTACGCAGTACAATCAAACAACATATATATAAATGCAGACCTCCATGTCTCCAGGTGAGCCTCCTAAATAGCAGTGTCATATAGACTGCAACAAAAACCTCACCTTATTCAAATTTGATTCAAAAATGAAAATGGTACATAGACTACCTTGTCCTGAATGACACCTTCAGTAATCAAGTTGTTTTGCCCTTCTCATCTCACTCACAGGGGCAGCTGGAAGAACTCAGTGCCTTCCCTGGACTACTGTTGGCTCGCAGACAGACATCTCCCATCATTGTAACATATAACATTTTATTAGCAGAAACAGCCAACTTGATTCAATACAAGTGGATACTAACCTGGACAGGTCGCCTAATTTCACAATGTAACACATCGCAATCAGTAAGCATATTGGCCCATCACACCAAACAGTGGCTTATATACTGAAATGTCCATAGGTAACTAATGAATCCCAGTACTGCTCAGCTGTTTAACCATCTTGTCAGAAGCAAAAAGACAGATCTATAAATATATTGGACAATATTCTCCAAAAAGAACCACAAGCTCCAGGGAATAGAGGCCCCAATGACAACGCTGGACTTAACAGAAAAAGAAATTACATTAAGTATGAAGAAATTTCTCCTTTCTGTATTGTTCCCCGCTGTCAATGGAGAATAATTACATATGAATTCTAAACAGCATTACCCATCTTCAACAGGGACGGGAGAGAATATTGCGCCATATATGACCTAGGGATTCAACCGCTTGCCACATCCTGCACACACTTTGCTTAAAGACTGTATCAGTACAGCCCAAACATCCAGTTTGCCACGCTCTATGCATGTACAAATGGAGAAAAGCACTGCTGCCTGCTTAGTTCTACCCCCCCCGCCCCCCGATGTTGGGGTTGCCCATAGGGCCTGCTCCAAACAGGAGTATCAGTGCATGCCAGACTGCGCTGCACAATCCCAGATCATGAGATTCTGTCTCAAAGTTGCTGGCTCCGGTCAAGCTGACAGATTCAAAACTTCTTAGTTTGCCTTAAAAAGACTGCAGAAACTATGGGAACATATGGCGGAACAGCTCTCAGCAATACTAGACTCCATGCACTATTAGGTAGGGTTCCCTGTATGAAACAAAAAGTCTGCAGTTCACCAATTTTCCCGGTTGTCCACTTTGAACTAGAAATATACCTCATAAAACTGAATGTCCAACAGAATCCGTGGAAAGGGCCCAAAGAACGCCAAGTGCGGGTGAGGAATACTACTTTTAAATTGCACGACGAGAACAGGACTGACAGTGGGACAGCTCAGCCTGACTGCTTTGAGGATCTGGATCATGCCCATGCTGAACTCCAAAGACGTTCCCACGGTTGGCTCCAACATCAGACACAGAGCGAAATATGTCCTCGTAGGGTGGACAATGCTTGATCCTGTCCACTCCCTCTTGTAAAGTCAACAAAAAACTGTGGACCATGGCCCCGGTGTCTGTTACCCTGGGTTCTGGCCCCAGTTGAGAAAATGAACCACACACTGCCAACAGCCACTGAGTGGACGCATTCCTAGATGTAATTAAAATGACCACCTTTTCAGCAAACTCAACGTCAGGAGACTCCTCTACACAGAAGCCAGGTTACCAACCACGTCGCCTCCATACTGGATGTAGAAACTGTCCTTAAATGAGCAAGCCCCCACTGTGTTGCTTCTATACTGGATGTAGAAACTGTCCCTAACTGAGCAAGCCCCCATGAATAGAATCTGAAGAGAAACCGGTGCTTGCAGTGCCAGGTTTTACTGATCTGAAAAGAAAGAAAGGGGGGAAAAAAAAAAAAAAACACATTCTTCTTGGCCACTATGAACTACTATAAGAGTCTACTTACTAGTCACTAAATCTCTTGGGGCCCCAGGGAAACCGTGGAAGCAGATATGCACCGTCAGCGACCCACTCCTGTGACCTGTCAAGAACCATTCCACGCGTGAGCACCACAAAACTAACTAAACATCTCAGTAACAGAGTATGCTCTTTTTACATGACAAAAAAACAGCCCGATGAGGATGACTGGACCTTCTGTACAGCAGGTTGAACTCCCCTGAGACCAGGGAACACCCCCAGTCACCCTGCCATGGAAATGTATTAGGGACAATCACTTGCTCTCCATTCACTGAAGGACCTAGTTGTGTCTGTAAGTGTGTTCCGACTGGTGTCGAAGGACACAGAGACGAGTGCTGGCTGTCCTCACCTTTACCATCTGTGACCCAACTCAGTCCTAACAAGAGTGCCAAGGCTAGATGCACTGCTCATAAATGGATATATATATATATATATATATATATTAAAAAAACAAACAAAAAAATAAAAACAACACTGACCTAAAAAAACCAAAACAAGGGCTATTACCTTAACCGGAATCTGGACTAGACATGTCCCCAAGCCCAGCCGACTAGCCAGGATCCCTCCAAGAAGGCGGCCGTAACAGTGGTGGATACTGGACTGGGACTCGGAAGTCCACTGATGCCAGAACCCATATGGCAATATCCTGTTTTGGAGAGATCTCATGAGAAAATTGGTTCATGGTACCAACAATAACACTGTGGAAATCAGAACCATAAGTGGAACAATCTGTTGGCAAAACAGCTGACTGAAAGCTCCGCCAGTCTTCTGGACTGGGTTTGCCACCTGGTTGAGTGATGTGAGCATCCCTTGGCTGCTCAGCTTTCACATCACTCCCAGGTGGTGCAATCTCACTGCGATGGTGTTGGTGGGACGTCTCCCTATGGAAAATCCAGTCATAAGTCTCCAGGACATCCAAGAGGTGAGGCAATATTTGATCTGGTGCTCACAAATGAGGAGCACGTGCAGGAAATAATGGTCAGGGAGTCACTGGGTGAAGTGACCACTGCACAGTGTGGTTCCAGTTGGATATGGGCAGGGAAAGCATCCCAACTAAGACCAACATCTTGGATTTCAGGAGGGCAGACTTCAGGAAAATGGGCGAAGCGCTAAGGAGCCATCTGGCGGGCATCAGAGCAGATATGGGGGTGGACCAAAAGTGGTCCATCATTAAGGAAGGAATACTGGTTGCCACAGATGAGTGCGTTAGGCTCACGGGAAGAACACAATGACCAAAGCACCCAGCTGGTTCGGTTCTGGGGTTGCCAAGGCAGTTGGGGAAAAAGAGGATGGCCTATAGAAAATTCAGGAATACCAAGAAAGATGGATAGGGAAAATTACCTAAGGCTAGCTAGTGAGGCAAGTAAGGAAGTCTGGTGAGCAAAGGCACAGAAGGAATTAGGAAGGGGAGAAGGCTTTCTTTCACTATATAAGTGAGAAAAGGGACAAGAAGGAAAGGATTGTTAGGCTTAAGAAAGGGATGGAGGATAATGGGGGAAAAGCAGAGATACTAAATGTATACTTCTGTTGTCTTCACCAGGGAGAAGGACAGACCAGTGCCGCCTTCAGGATGGAAAAGGAGGGTGGGGGGAGACACACAGATGTAGTGATAGAGGAGGACAGAGTGACGGAGGGGTTGCTGGCATTGAAGGTGGACAAATCACCAGGCCCAGACAGAGTACATCCAAGGGTACTAAAGGAACTGGCTGAGGAGCTGGCAGAGCCACTTGCAGACCGATTTAATTGTTCACTAGAGTCAGGCATGGTAGCACAGGACTGGAGAAGAGCACATGTAGCGCCCCTCCACAAAAGTGGTCCCCAAGGATGACCCAGGGAATTACAGACCAGTCAGTCTGACCTCCATTGTGGGCAAGCTCATGGAGACCATACTAAAGGAAAGGTTGGTGAAATATCTAGAGGAGCATGGTCTCCAGGATGAGAGGCAGCATGGGTTCATGGGGGGGGGGGAGAGAGACTGTGTCAAACAAATCTGATTGATGTCTGTGTCACTAAGCCAGTAGACAGGGGCCAAGCGGTAGATATCCTCTATCTTGATTTCAGCAAGGCCTTTGACTCTGTGCCCCACAAAAAGTTGATCAGGAAGCTGGTGGATTTTGGGGTTGGGGAAAAAAATGGCCAGATGGGTGGAAAACTGGCTGAGGGACAGAACCCAGAGGGTGGTTGTGGGGGGGGAAGAGTTACCTGGCACCAGAGAGGTAACCAGTGGGGTCCCACAGGGCTCGGTGCTGGGGCCGGTGTTGTTCAATGTCTTCATCGAGGATACTGGAGATGGCATTAAAGGCAAAATGCGCCCATTTGTGGATGACACCAAGCTCTGTGGGAGAGTGGACACAGCTGAAGGGATACAGGACCTACAGGAAGACCTGGAAAAGCTGGGGAGGTGGTCCAGGATCAGGCAGCTTAGCTTCAATGCTAAGAAATGCTAAGTTATGCATATGGTAGCCAAGAATCCCAGGACAGAGTACTACCTGGGTGGAGTCCAGGTATTTGCATCAGAGGAGGAGAAGGACCTGGGAGTGAGGATCACTAGTGACCTGAAGCACTCCATATAGTGCAAGAAAGCAGCAGCAAAGGCAAACCAGATGCTGGGATGCATATCTAGGGGGATCAGTAGTAGGAGAGAGGAGGTTATACTGCCCTTGTACAGGTCACTGGTAAGGCCACATCTAGAGTATGGAGTTCAGTACTGGTGCCCACACCTCAAAAAGGACAGTAACCTGCTGGAGGAGGGCTACAAAGATGACAAGCAGTCAGCAGGATAAGACATAATGAGGAGAGGTTGAGGGCATTGAACATGTACTCCCTGGAAGACAGGTGAGAGAGAGAGGGGGACATGATTGGGACCTTCAAGTACCTTAAAGTGATAAATAAGGTTGATAAGAAGAGTCTCTTTAAGCTGAGTGGCAACCATAACATGAAGGGGGCACAGTCTTAAGTTGGAGGGTGGGAGGTTTAGGAGGGAGGTCAGGAAGCACTTCTTCACAGAGAGGGTGGTGGACACTTGGAATGCACTGCAGGAAGCGGTCATCTCATTGAAGACAGTGGGCAGCTTTAAGAAAGGCTGGGATAGGCATGGGGGAAGGTAAGGATCATGGGTAGGGAGGATGGGAGGAGTGGAGGGAGGAGGTAGAACATTAGCTCAAGCTGTGGACCCTGCAATCCGAGCAGACTTGATAGACCAAATGGCCTTCTTCTGCTGGCTTCTTCGTATGTTTGTAATGTCCTGATCCCTGACTTCCGTGCCAGCTGTGTCAAAGAACACCATGGAGGAGCTCAGAAATGAATACAGGAACAAGGAGTATATGAAAAACCCTTCTGCTTTTGACTGCCACAAGACAACTGGGGATAAACCACGCGGAGAGATGAATGCTGGCAACCGAATTGCAAACCTTTGGAATGTCTGGTATGTGAGAAGGTCAACAAGGAAAGGTGATGGACATTCCCCAATCGCTGAACGCCAATAGGGATATCTTGTATGAAGGACTGCAGGGCCTACATTGACAATCTGAACCAAAAGTTCACACCCAGAGATGGCTGGAACACCCCCCAACCTCTCTGACATAGAGGACTGCCTCTTTCTATACTACAAACTGTCTGACTGCCTGCTCCTGGTATTTACCTGTTCTTGAGGGATGGGAACTAAAGAAAAAAGATCTCTCTTCTTGGCCTATCCCTGGTATCTGACAACTACTGCTTGCTATACAAATTCTGCAGGTTTTTTTTTTTTTTGCCAAAGACAGCACGTAGAAATGGGCTTGTGTGCCCCTCCACAGTTCCTAGAAACAAAGGTCTATCTTTACAAGTGCCTGTAAAACTGGGGAGGCTCCTCTACTTCTCTGATCTCCAAAGTTCTGAGTGGGCCGAAATCTGATCCCTGACTGTCAAGAGGCAACCGAACTCCCACCCCTCGCCACTGTTTGTGCTTTCACTGCTGCTTAGAAATGGCAACTAGCATGTCTTGTCCTGGATGCCCTTGACATCCCATCCGGTTCCATGCAGGACATGAACTCCCAGACTAAGGAGACATAAAAAAGCCTTGTTTAAACGCCTGATCTGTGGCTCATTAGCACGACTGCACCTAGGGTATGGCAGACACAACGGAGTAGGCTGAGCAAACAGACAAATGCAAACTGCCTATAGCCACCTCTCCCAGAGGTACAAGCTCACAATATGAACCGTAAAATAGGAGCACCCAGAAGGCACGCAAAGATCCAGGTGCACAGACTCTGGAAGCAACAAAGAGGAGTGTCAGTGTTTACAAACATGCCTCTCAAGGAACAGAATTATCTGCACGCCGCCCCCAGAAACTGCCAAGGTCATCAATACTTCCAGAATATGGTGGTATGCTCAAAGTGCAGCCTATAGTCTCATCAGGGATCACCCACTTCCAAACAGGTATCCTCCTAAAAATACAGTAAAACATTGAACCTGAGACCTGCGCTGCTGACCTTGTTTGAGCAACCCTACCCATCCCTTATCTATAATTTGACTATAGTGACTGGGGTTCGAAGGCACCTTGGGTCTGACCACATAGGCTCACATACCAAGCCTCTATGGGCTAAGCTTTAGCTGAAACTTTCTATAACCTCTTGCAGTACAAATCATGACAGCTACTTTGAATCAACAAAAAGGCAGGAATCAAAATCATCGCTTTCATGTTCCAACTACTCCCTCTCCTCCTCAGAGTGACACGCTTCACTAACGGACCTGGCTCCGCTTGGTCAGGACTCTCCTCAGACACCCCCTCCCCCCAAGTATCCTCCTATTGACATGACATACCTTCAGAGTTGGGGGCAGCCGGCAAGTACGGTGAGTAGGTAGCTCTCCTCTGGTGCACCTGGACGTGCCTGTACAACTCCTTCCCTGACCTGAGGGATCCACATGGATTCAGGTGTCTTCACAGGCTAAGACCTGCAGATCATCAGAATGGAATGCCTTTAGGACAGGACACGGGCTTTGCATAACTCAGCTTTATCACTGCCAACTGGTCCCAGAGGTGCACCCCCTTCCCAGCCCGAGGGTCTGGCTAGGGGAGACAAAAATAGCCATATTAAAATGGGTTACACCGTGCGGACGGCAGGTCCCCATGGATGCAGAACCTCAATGTCCCACAGCAGGTCTGGCAGCTTGTGTTACTGGTCTGTAATAAGCCACGGTGCCACAAAATTTACCTGAAACAGAAAGAAAAAATTACTTACCATATTAATATTGTTTCTTCCAAGGTATCCTTCAGTATGCTTGTACTTGTGCAGTATGCCAGCTGGGTTCAGTTGCCCCAGAGGTGCAGTCAATGCTAATGACTTGTGGCATCAGCCAACCAGAGAGCAGGGGAGAGAGAGAGAGAGAGAGAGAGTGTGCTGCCTGTAGGTTGTGCAGGAGGCCAGTCAGATTCATTTTGAAGCTACAAGAGCAAAAGGCCCCAAAATTCAATCCTATAGAAAAACTATTGAAATTATTGTAAAAGAGCAAGGTATAAAAACTGAACATTTATAACTGTGAAAACTCTGAAATTATTAAATCTGAACAGTTAAAATTTGGGTAAAGGTATGGACTGCAGGACCATTCTCAGTCAGGTTATGTAAGGGAAGGATGGGTGGGAGGTCAAGCATACTGAAGGATACCTTGGAAGAAACAATATTACTTAATAGCAAATAATTTTTTCTTATCACCCCAAGAATCCTTCAGTATGCTTGTAGTTGTGCAGACTACAGAGCAGTGCAGTTGGGAGGAGGGAAGGAACAGAACCTACTTTGGAAACAGGGTTCTGCACGACTGCTGTGCCAAATCTGGCATCCGACATGGACTGCACATCCAAACAGCAGTGCTTTGTGAAGGTGTGTACAGTCTTACAGGTAGCTGCTTTGCGGCTATCTAGCAGGGGTATGTCCCTTGCTACTGCCACAGAGGCTGCTGTGCCCCTAGTGGAGTGGGCCCTGAGGCCTTAAGGTGGCTGCTTGCCAGCCTTACTGTAACAGACCTGGATTTATTTCAAAACTTTCATCAGGAGAGACATACCGAGTTGAAAACAACTCAATTCCAGATGCATCCTGGGGAGGGGCGAGGGTAAAAGGGATATATACATATATGCAAACAGAGTAGAATATAAATAATGGTTAAAATATTTACCAGGATGGCAGGCCCGTCGGCGCAGCGGATTGAATTCGCTTGCGCCGGCGACCTGGGTTCGAGAGCGAGCCCGGGAGCTGGAGGGCTGGCCGGGAGGGGAGGACTTGAACGTCCCAAGGACTGCTCGTCCTCTCCGGGGGGTACCAGAGCTCGGCTCCTGTCTGACCCCGGGTGGAGACCCGAGGTACAGCAAACCCGATGCTCCAACAGAGAGGGCGATGTGCCAGACGTCGGCGCTTCAGCGCCTTGACGTCCGGGGACCTGGCACGTCGAGAGAACATCAGGAAAAAACCTTGCAGCCTCCCGGCAGACGGAGCACCAGGCCCTGACCATCAATACCCCTACCTGCCTGGAGACAGCATGCCGACGAAACACAGAGAAGCATCGGGGTGTAGGGGCTCCCACCCCGTACCTACTAGCAACCACGGCTCCATGGGGCATGGATCTGCACCGTCACCTGGTAGGTGAGCGAGGGCTGATAAGGCCGTAGGTGTCTCCCGAAGAGGGGAGAGCTGCGAGGAGGGGGAGAATAAAGAGAAGGTATAAAAATATATATATATATATTTACCAGGTAAAATAAGCACAATTACATACATTATACGTAAATGAAGCATCAAGAGATACATTGCAAGGTACAAAGTATTTACAAAAAGATAACTACAGAAATAAGCATCAGCAGGCAATACAGTGAATATAGTAGCCTACAAGATCGAAAGGGGAGTGGAAAGGAAAAATTACTCACCTTAGTAATGTTGTTTCTTCTAATGGAGTCTTGCTATATTATGACATATGCAGTGAGTCCCAACCTTCCAACTGCTCACTGCCCCGGAGGTGAAAGAGTTAACTTTCCATGCTAGGCATGGGCAGCTGACTCGAAACTCGGGTTGAAAACTCTGTCTGTTGTTCTTCAAACTCAAACTGTCAGATCTTTATGAGCTAAACTCACTAAGGTCCTGTGTGGAAGCTGTTAACCTACACTAGCCAACTGGCTACTAATATAACAACACATTTTTGGTCCCAAAACAAAGACTCAAGTCAGAGACCCAAAATGAAAAACACACACCCAGTCACCCCAGAAAAAGAGAGGGGAAAAAACAAGGTGGGCATCTACCATGCCAACACTGCACTACCTACCCACATCCCAAAAACAGAGGTTCTGAGAGGGGCAGGCAGGGGAGGTCATATATATAAGACTCCATTAGAAGAAACAACATTACTAAGGGAGTAATTTTTTCTTCAAACAACATGAAGTCTTGCTATATTATGACATATGCAGACTACACAGCAGTACCTCCATGGAGGAGGGACAGAACCTACTTAGGAAATAGGCTCTGAAGCACAGCTGTGCCAAACCGAACATCACTCCTAGCCTGGGTGTCCAGAGAGTAATGCTTGGTAAAAGTATGAACTGTTTTCCAGGTAGCTCCTTGACAAATCTCTAGAATGGGGATGTCCCTGGTAGCAGCCAGGGAAGCAGCTGTACTTCTGGTAGAGTGAGCCCTCAGGCCTGAGGGAGGAACCTTACCCAGCTTTTCATAACAGAATTGGATACAAGAGACAATCCACCTGGCAATGGATCTTTTAGTGGCAGGTTTCCCTTTACCAACCTCACCATAAGTGAGGAACAGTTGGAGGGAGTCAAACCTGTGACCCTTGGTACGCTCAATGTAGTAACTAAGGGCTCTCTTCACATCTAAGCTGTGCAGCCTCCTCTTGCCAGAGGAGGAATGGTCAGTGAAGTACACTGGAAGAGAAATAGATTGATTAAGGTGGAAATCTGAAACCACCTTAGGCAAGAACTTCCTGTTAGTCCTGAGGACCACCTTATCTCTATGAAAGGAGATAAAATCAGGCTCCACTGACAAAGCTTGTAATTCACTTATGCGTCTGGCAGAAGTGATGGCTACCAGAAACACAGTCTTCCAAGTCAAATACTTGAGGTCTGCCTGAAGACAAGAGCTCAAAGGAGGCTGCATAAGCTGAGCAATGCAAACATTAAGATCCCAGGCAGGGGCAGGGGCCCTGGATGGAGGGTTGGTGTGAAGCAATCCCTTAAAAAACTTAAGAGAATACAGGATGAGCTGAAAGAGAAGAGGGTTTACCTGCTGAAATGAAAGCAGACACAGCAGCCGAATGCACCTTTAGGGTAGCTGGTCTGAGCCCCATAGTGTTCAAATGGACCATATAATCCAGGACTGTGGGTAAATCAGCAGATTCTGGGGAAATATGCTTCCCAGAGCACCATATGGAAAACCTCTTCCATTTGGAATTGTAAGTAGCCCTGGTGGAAGGCTTCCTAGAAGCCTTCAATATATCCATTACCCTTTGGGAGAGGTGTAGATCAGCAAATTCTAACTCTTCAAGAGCCAGGTCTTGAGACTGAGAGATCTGAGGTTCGGGTACCCAACCCTTCCCTGAGCACAGGTTAACAGATTGTGATTCCTGGGAAGACACAGGGGAAGATGGACTGCTAAGGACAGTAGGAGTGGATACCAGGGTTGTCTGGCCCAATCTGGAGCAATCAGAATCACTTTGCAGGATTGAGATCTGATTTTGACTAACACTCTGAACGGGCGGGGCGGGGAGAGCATAGAGAAACTTTCCTTCCCAGTTGAGAACTAAGGCATCCAGAGGGACTGAGCCCAACACTGGGGCCTGCAGCAAAAAGGGAAGTTGAGTGATTGCCTGGGGCTGCAAAAGATCTATCTGCGGGTGCCCACCTGGCAAATATTACCTCCAGGACCAGGGATCCAGTGACCATTCGTGATGGCCCTGGGAAATCCTGCTGAAAGCATCTGCCAGGACATTGTCCTTGCCTGGGAGGTGAACTGCCGTAAGGGAGGTGTTCAGGGAATAAGCCAGAGACCACAACTTCATTGCTTCGGTGCACAAGGCTGTAGACCGAGTGCCTCCTTGCTTGCTGATGTACCACATTGTAGTGGTGTTGTCTGTTCTGACCTGTACAACTTTGTTCTGAACAGATTTGGAAAAAGCTTGAAGTGCTAGAAAAACTGCTCTGAGCTCCAACAGGTTGATGTGGAGCAGAGATTCCTGAGGAGACCACAGTCCCTGGCTAGTGAGATCGCCCATGTGAGCTCCCCACCCCAAGAGGGATGCATCTGTAGTAAGGATTAAAGAGTGAGACTGAGTGATAAAGGGAACCCCCTGTCTCAGATTGCTCTGATCCTGCCACCAATGCAGGGCTTGGATCAGGGTTCGAGTCACTGGGATCAATTTGGTTAGAGGGTCCTTTCTTTGAGACCAAAAGGCTCTCAAATGGAACTGGATGTCCCTCATCTGAAATCTGGCTCCTTGCACTACTGCTGTAGAAGCAGCCATGTGCCCTAGGAGCTGTAGAAAATGCCTTGCTGGTCGAGAGACCTGCAGGGTGAATGAGGAGGCCAGAGAGACCAGGGTCCTTGCCCTGTCCAAAGGCAGGAAGGCTCTGGTTTCCTCTGTGTTCAGTTCTGCGCCTATCAAGGTGAGGAGCTGGGCAGGCTCTAGAACTGACTTTGGAAGATTCAGAAGGAAACCTAGAGAAGTAAGCAGTTGCTGAGTTATCTGAAGATGTAACCTGACTTGGTCTGGAGACTGGCCTACTATGAGCCAGTCGTCCAGGTAAGGGAAGATGGCAATTTTTTGCCTTCTTAGGTGGGCAACTGTTACTGCCAGGCATTTTGTGAATACCCTTAGAGCAGAGGTGAGACCAAAGGGCATTGCTCTGAACTGGTAATGGCCTGAGGGCAGCTCGAACCTGAGGTACTTTCGATGGGAGCTTCTGATGAGAATATGGAAGTAGGCATCCTTGAGGTCCAGGGACGCTAGCCAGTCCCCTGGCCTTAGAGAGGGCAGAATAACTCCCAGAGTCACC
The DNA here is from genome assembly GCA_016271365.2 of Neoceratodus forsteri. Taxonomy (NCBI): domain Eukaryota; kingdom Metazoa; phylum Chordata; order Ceratodontiformes; family Ceratodontidae; genus Neoceratodus; species Neoceratodus forsteri. Next base: position 872,598,915 of record CM028130.1, read on the forward strand.
ATTTTGAATTTTGGTTTTAAAAGGTGCTTGTTTAAGTATCCGAGATCCAGGATGGGCCGCCATTCTCCTGTCTTTTTTGGGGTAAGGAAGTACCTGGAGTACAATCCTTTGCCCTGGTGTAAGGGTGGAACCCTTTCCACGGCTCTGAGAGCCAGGAGGGTAGAGACTTCTGCCTCTAGGGCAAGTGCCTCTGATGGATTTGCAGGTGGAAAGGATCTGGTTCACATCTTTGGAAATTTTTTGAAGCTAAGAACCAGTCCCTGGCTTACTACTTCCAGGACCCACTTGTCTGATGTGAGAGACTTCCAGTCCTGGACAAAGTAAGCCAGCCTGCCCCCTACAGGTAGTGAAGAATTGGCCCTGGCCACCCCATCAGGGTGCCTGCTTGGCAGGGGCTTTAGGCTGAGGGGTGGAAGCAGGCCTGCCTGTACCTAGTCTGCCTCTCCCTCTAAAGAACCCCCTCTGGGCGTAAGCTGAAGAGGAGGCCTGGGCTTGGTAAAAGGCCTATGAAAAGGCCTGCCCCTGCCCCTTGAAGGCTGCCTTTGAGAAGTGGCCTGCCTTTCCTTGGCCTGTGCACTCCTACAGGTGGTCCTATACTCATCCATTTTCTTCATGTAATTCTCTGTCTGCTCCCCAAACAGAGAATTACCCACAACAGGAAAATCCATGGCCTTAGTCTGGGTATCCTGTGACAGGCTAGTACATCTGAGCCAAGCCATTCTGCGAAGTGCCACAGATGCAGCCATGACTCTTGATGACACATCATTACAATCCACTGCAGCATGGAACTGCACCTTAGATGCCTCAATACCATCAGCAGCCACCTGCTCCAGCTCCTTGGGAAGCTGGCCAGGGACCTGTTTCGCTAGAGCCATAACAGTATCCCATCTGGATTTCTGGTATCTAGCAACATAAGCCATATAATTTGCCTGTCTGAGTCCCAAGGATGCTGCCATGTACTGTTTCTTTGCCATGGCATCAATCCTCCTGGAGTCCTTGTCAGGGGTATGTGAGGCCAAGGGAATATTTGCCTTGTCACAGGCTGCAGCCTGCACTACCCCAACATGGCTGCACTGTTGTGTAAGGAACTCCATACCAGAGCCTGACAATGTGTACCTCTTGTCCATTCTCTTAACAGGAGGTATAGTGTGAGGAGTTTTTAGAATTTTTACTGTGTTTCCCAAAAGATTTATGCAAAGGAATAGACAGTCTCCTGGACTCTGGGATATCCATCATTTCCACATAGTCAGGTTCCTCTTGATCATCCAGCTTCCTCCATAGGGAGCTGGAGGTTCAACCCACTTATAAAAATAAAATGAGAAGGGACTCAGAAAACCTAGGAGGAGACACTCCTGAAGGTCTGTCTGGGGAGATGTCCCGTTCAATGGGCACATCCAGACTTTCAAATCCACATTCACTCTCCTCATACTCTCTTCCCCCTCCTCCGGTTCATAAAATTCCTCTAAATCATACTCTTGAGCCGGTGGAACCGGCAAAACCGTATGCTTACCTGATGGTGCCGGTTCGGTCGGAACCGGGGAAAGCGACTGGACAATTTTAATCGCTTTGGCTATTTCTTCAGCGGTTGGAGAGGAAAGTTTTGGCTCCACACCAGCTGATTTCCTTGTCCTTTTTGCTGGAACCGACTCCTCCGAGTCGGCTCTCCTTTTGGCCGAGGAAGTCTTGCCCTGGTCAGAGGGCGCTCCCTCCGGTTTGGTTGGAACTGAACCGGGCTGGCCATCCGGGTCAGCGGACTTCTTGACCTCCCTTTCCCTGAGCCTACCAACTCTCTTATCCAGGGTAGCAACAGGAAAATTTTTGCAAATCTGGCAGTCTGCATTGAGGTGGTCAAACCCCAGACAATAAACACAGGTGGTGTGGGGGTCAGCCTTGGCAAAGGCTTCCCCACAGACACTGCAGTGCTGAAACCCAGTGGGCCCGGTTTTTCTTTTGGGTTTCTCAGACATAGTGCAGTCTAACCAAACTTGCCCGTTTATGGCAATCCGCCAAACAGACCCTCTTATCGGGTTCCCAACCGTGTCACGGAGTGTGGAAAAAGCGTAATAAAATCCTTTTTTAGAACCGATAAGAACCGGTAACCACACTCTAAAAACAGATTAATATATTTCAAAACAACCTGATCGGTTCAAACCGAACCGATAACTGTTTAAGTTCCACACAGAAAAATTAAATGTAAAAGCTATCTAGTACTTACAATACCACAGACAGAGCTTGAACCGACCGGTTGCGGTTTAAATTCGGTCAAAAAACAAAATAATACTTTTAACCGACAAAATGAACCGAGCAGAAGGAAAAAATCTCCGGAGCGACTGTTCAGTGAGGCGGAGTAAAGAATCTGACAGTTTGAGTTTGAAGAACAACAGACAGAGTTTTCAACCGAGCTCGAGCTCAGCGTTCCATGCCTGGCATGGAAAGTTAACTCTTTCACCTCCGGAGCAGTGAGCAGTTCGAAGGTTGGGACTCACTGCATATGTCATAATATAGCAAGACTTCATGTTGTTTGAACAGGGGATGGCAGAGCAGCCAAGAGGAACTGCATGCAAAGGTGAAGAGTAGCGAGCAGGAGAAGATAGAAGGTAGAGAGAGGAGGGGAGGCGGGAGGGGGCAGGGGAGGAGAGGACAGGAGACAAAGATCAATCTAGAGGAAGCGGTGATGGGGAGCAGAGTGAAGATAAGGGGAGTAAGAGCTGAAGACAGTACCAGGAGGGAAGGGCGGGGGGGAGAAGTGGTAGCATGAGGAAAAGGGGGAGAACTTAGGGACAGATGCATGAGACAGGAGTCTGGGGCAGTTACAGGAGGGAGTGCAGTAATCATGTAGAAGACTGGAGAGGGAGCGGATAGAGGTGGCAGAGCGAATACAGAGAGGGAGGCTATTCCAAAGTTTTGGGAGGCGGAAGGAGAACGCGGCTTACCCAGCCAAGGACCGCCTAGGTGGGAAGGCGAGAGAGCAATGGTTAGAACGCTGGAGGGAGTAGGAGGAGTTAGAAGGGGCGGAGAGAAGAGAGGAGAGGAGCAGTAGAATGGAAGGGAGCTCAGCCAGTGTTTAGCAATGAGGAAGGAACCATGAATGAGCCGTCTAGCTTCAAGAGAGGGGATGGAGAGAGAGAAGAAGAAGTGACAGTGGTGAGTCCTGGAGGGGAGACAGTGAAGCCACACCCCGGCCGGACAGGGGGCAATGGGATTTGCACACCCCTTCTCTAGGTACTTGAGGGATGTGACATCTTCAAGGACAGAGCCGTCCAGGGTGTGGTAAGTGGGCAGGGCTGGAAGGCTAGCAAGTTTTTGCCTGGTCCCAAACGTCATGGAGACTGTTTTCTTAGCATTTAAAGAAAGCTGATTAGAGCGGAACTAGTGCTGGATGTTGGCAAAATCCAGCTAAAGTCTGTTTGTCAGCTCAGCGAGGGAGAAGCCAAGGGCAAAGATAACAGTATCATCAGCACACATATGAATGGATGCAGAAGTACAAGCAGATGGGAGGGACTTTACAAAGATGGAGAAGAGGATGGGTCCAAGCACAGAGCCTTGAGAGACTCCAGTGTGGATAGGAAGGGGTGGGGACAGGGAGTTGTCATTTTTATTAGATTGTGTACGGCCCAAGAGTTAGGAGCGGAACCAATCTGTGGCTCTGGGAGAGAGTCCAGCAATGGACAGATTAGCTAGGAGGAGGAAGGGGTGGGCTACCATGTCGAAGGCTTTGGCCAGGTCGACAAAGATACAGGTAAACAGCCCCTGGTCCATGCTGGTCAGAATGGCATCAGTGAGCCTGTGGAGGGAGGTGGAAGTGGTGTGAGATTTGTGGAAGTCAGACTGGAAGGGGGTGAGAAAGGAGAAGGAATCAAGAAATGGAGATAGCTGTAAGAGTACCACACGTTCTTGGAGTTTACCGAGGGTAGGAAGGAGACAGATGGAAAAGTAGTCGCCTGGAGTTGAAGGGTCACCACCATTAGGAAGGGGAATGATGGTGGCTTGCTTCCAAGAAGTAGGCACCAATGCCAGGGAGAAAGACTGGTTGAGGAGCAAAGCAATAGGGAGACAGATGAAAGAGACGATCCAGAGAGAGACAATCCTCTTAGAGGCAGGCCTACCCTTTCCCACCTCGCCATACAAGAGGAAGAGCTGAGTATGTGAAGTCCTGAACTGCTTGGTGTGCTCCAGGTAGTAGGTCAGTGCTCTTTTCACATCCAAGCTATGTAGTTTTTCGTTCACCAAGAGTGGCTTTGTCTGTGAAGAAGATGGAGTGTTATGGACTCATTCAAGTGGAATTTTGACACTAACTTGGGGAGGAATTTCCTATTTGTTCTCAGAACTACCTTATCTTTGTGGGAGACAATGTAGTTAGGTTCAGTGCAGAATGCCTGCAGCTCAGATCCTTCTAGCTGAGGTGGCTGCTACTAAGAAGACGGTCTTCCAGGTGACGTATTTTAACTCTGTTGTAGCCATAGGCTCAAAAGGGGGCTCCATGAGTTTGGCTATGCAGAGGTTCAAGTCCCAGGGAGGGACAGGTTCCATAAGCGGAGGTTGAAGGTGCAACAGGCCTTTGAAAATGGAATGAGAAATTGTAGATTTATCTTTGCCAGCAGAAATGTAGGCCAGAATGGCTGCTTAGTGAACCTAAAGAGATGAGGCTCTAAGGCCTGAGGTTTGTAAGTGCACCAGGTAGTCCAGTACTCAAGACAGGGTAGCTTTCAGTGGATGGATCTGTCTGTCACTGCACCATAGAGAAAATCTTTTCCACTTGAAAGCATGGGTCTTTTTAGTACTAGGCTTCTTAGCCAGGTGAAGGATTCTCAAGACTTGTTCTGAGTACTGAGAGTCTGGGTACTCTAGCTCTTCATGTACCAGGCTTTGGGGTGAAGAGACTCTATGTTGTGGTACGTTATCCCCATCTGAGACAGAGTCAGGAGACTGTGGCTCGAGGGCAGTCGAATTGGTCGCTTGACTGACAGAACAAGGAGCAAAGAATACCAATGTTGTCTTGCCCACTCTGGAGCCACCAGAATCATGGCTGCTGGCTGGCTTCTCAGTTTCAGAAGGATTCTGAGAACTAAGGGGGAATGGAGGGAAGATGTATAGGTACTTCCCTGTCCAGTTCAGATTCAGGGCATCCACTGGCACTGTACCAAGCTGGAGGCCTGCAGCAGTACAGACAAAGCTCGTAATTGAGGCTGGAGGTAAAGAGAGCTATCTCTGGAGTGCCCCACCTCCTAAAGACTGTGGCCAGTACTTGTCTGTTCAGGGCCCACTCATGGTGACCCTGACTGATGCGACTTACAGCATCTGCCAGGACACTGTCCTTGCCTGGCTAGTGGATGGCAGAAAGCTGCATGTCCAAGGAGTAGGCCACAGACCAAGTTTTCATTGCCTCTTTGCAAAGCTTTGTGGATCTTGTACCCCTTTGCTTATCAATGTAAAACATAGCTGTGTTGTTGTCTGTTCTGACTTGGACAGACTGGCCTTTTTAACTGGGGAGCAAAGGCTTTGATAGCCAGATAAACCTTCTCAAACTCAGAGCTGTGTATGTGGCAAATGGATTCCTTGGAGGACCATGTTCAGCTGATGGACTGATCTGCCAGGTGTGCCCCCCCATCCTAGAAGGGAAGCATGTGTAGTGAGCACACTGGCTGGCTCCCTTTGTTGGAAGGAAGCTCCCTTCTGAGATTTTCTATATCTTTCCCCCAGTTCAGGGCTTGAAACAGTGTCCTTATGACTGGCATGAGCTTTGACAGGGAGTCTTTCTGGGGCCTGTGATCCCCTTAGGTGTCCCTCATCTGAAATCTAGTGCCTGGAACCACAGCTGTAGTGGAGGCAATGTGGCCCAGAAGTCTGAGGGAAATGTCTGGCTGGTCTGGCCTGGCCCAGGACAAAGGAATTTGCTAAGTCTTGAAGATTTTGGGCCCTGTTGAGAGGGAGCAGGACTTTTCCCTTCTGTGTGTCCAGTTCTGCCCCAATGAATTCCAGTAACTGAACTGGTTCGAAGTGGGACTTTTGAGGACTGACGAGAAAGCCCAAGAACTCCACACTGCACTGTGTTAGGCTGAAGGAGTCTCTGACCTTCTGTGGGGACTTGTCCATCACTAGCAAACTGTCCAGGTAAGGAAAGACAGACACCTGCTGCCTCCTAAGGTGAGATGCCACTACTGCCTGGCATTTTGTGAAGACTCCGGGTGCTGAAGAAAGGCAGAAAGGCAGTGCTGCAAACTGATAATGGCCCGAAGGTAGTTTAATTCTGAGGAATTTTCTGTGGGACAGCCTGACTGCAATGTAAAAATAGGAGTCCTTGAGCTCAAGGGGGGCTAGCCAGTCTCCCTTTCGCAAAAATGGAATCATCACAGCCAGGGTGACCATCCTGAATTTGAGACTGAGTAGGTGTTTGTTTAGGTACCTGAGGTCTAAAATGGGCTGCCAATCCCCAATTTTCTTCTGAGTGAGAAAATACCTGGAGTAGAAACCTTTTCCCCATTGGTGGAAAGGAACTCTCTCCATTGCTCTTGCAGACAGGAGTGACTTCACCTCTAGCTCCAACAATAGTTTTTCTGTTGGAGTTAGATTTTAATGACTTGTGACCCTGTAGAGTGGGACATTTTCTGAAATGTAGAAAAAGTCCTTGACCCACCACCTCCAAAACCCACTTGTCTGTGGTAATGAGGTGCCAGTGGTGGAGGTAGTGGGTTAGCCTTCCACCTGCTGGGGGAGGGGAAGCGACCTGGCTTCTGTGGTCAGGAGATCTGTTTAGACTCAGTTTTTGAGGATGGAGAGGGATCAGCTTGTCTCTGAGCCTTCCTTCCTCCCTCTTCCCCTGTAAAACCCCTCATCTGAGGGTAGTCCAAGGGCATGGGACTTGGCATAGGGTAGAAGGCCCTGGGGAATATCCTCTGCCTCTGTTCCCTCTACCTTGGAATCTTTGGGAAGTAGAGGCTTTTTCTTTGGCAGCAATGCTTTGGCACCTGGTTTTGTACTCCTCTACCTTTTTCACATACGCTCCTGTTTTGTCTCCAAATAGAGAATTATTCTCACAGAGAAAATTCATCGCCTTAGCCGGAGTGTCCCGTGAGAGATTGGTTGTTCTCAGCCAGGCATAGCGCCTAAGAAAAATGGCCTGGGCCATGGCTCAATAGGCAGTGTCATTAGTGTCCACTGCCACGTGAAACTGGTATTTTGTGGCTTCTAAGTCAGTCTTTACAGTTTCTGCCAAGTCTTGAGCCACTTTGTCTGGGGCCTGTTGGCTGATGGCCAGAACAGAGTTCCAGAGAGCCTTTTGATATTGAGCTGCATAGGCCATGTAGGTAGAGAGGCGGAGCAACATAGAGGCTGTGGTGTAAGATTTTTACTCACAGAATCCGGCCTTCTAGATTCCTTTTCAAGAGGTTGGGAAGACAGACGCACTTTTGCTTTGTCGCATGCAGCAGCTTGCACCACCCCCTCATGGTCTGGGTGCATGTAAAGAAATTCAGCATTACTTTTTTCAACTTGATACTTATTTCCAATTTTCTTGTCCATTCCTGGAGTGGAAGTTGGGTTCTGGATTAATTTAAAAGTAGCCCTGCGAAGTGATTTATGTATAGGCAAAAGCAACTTTTTAGAGCGAGAAAGACCCATCATATCTAAAAAGTCTTCCTCCTCCTCCTTGTCAGTGGTCTCTTGGATAGTGAGATCCAGAGTGTCCACCATACGCTTAATAAAAGTATAGTGGAAGGAAAAATCCTCCTGGTTATTAGAGGGACAGCCAAACTCTTGGTCAGGGGATACATCTGGTTCTAAAGGGCTACCCTCTCTTCTTCCTCTTCCTCACCTTCATAATAAAAACCCTGGCCAAGCCCAGGGTCTGAGGGGTGTTAGTATCAGGAGGGACATTAAAGAGTTTGCCCATAGCTTGAAACATCTGATATAACTGCCAAGCCTTAGCGATTTCCTCATCAGAGGGGTAGGTATCTTTTTGTGTTACTGGCATCTCCCTTTGTTTTACGGTGGGAGGGGCAGTGATATGCTTTTCTTTTTATTTCTTTTTTTGCAGGCACTGAATCAGGAACCTGCTCATTGTGTCTCTTTTTGGCTTGGTCACTATTATTATTCTTAGCAGACTTATTTTCGAGGGCGTCCTTGCAGGACTTTATTTTATGAGCAGACGACCCCTCCTCAGGGTTTTTGTTAGATGGGGAAGCAGACTGAGAGGCCATAATTTCCAATCTTCGAGCCCTCTTTTTAACTGTTTTAGAGCAGAATTTAGAGCAAAGCTCACAATTATGGCCTGGACCAAAACAGCTTAGACAAAGATCATGGCTGTCTGCCTTGGCCACTTTCTTAGAACACTTAATACAAATTTTTAAAACCAGTAGGTCCAGTATTTTTTTCTTAGGTCTATCTGACATGCCACCATCAGAAGATCTGAAATAAGTGTTCCCAAAAGGGAAAAATAAAAGAATTTGGTCTGTTCCCAAGCACTATGGAACCGAAAAGGAACCATTCCAAAAGTGCTTAAAATAAAAAATGTGTGTGTAAAAAGCGCGGTTCTGACGAAATATAAGGAACCGTGAAGAAAAGAAAGTAAAAGGAATAAAAGGTGCATTTATTTAGTGAAAATTGCTAAAACGTTTACCTCAGAAAAGGGTTGGAACCGCTGAGGAGAACTGAATCTGCGGTTCCTGGGAACCGAAAGGAAACGTGAAAAAAAAAAGTAAAAATTAAGAAAAATAGCTAAGAAAACACTACAGGCAGCACTAATAAAATACAACCGACTTTAAAAGAAATGAACTTCTTCAAGCAATGTTTTGAAGAGAGGACTCCAGGGCAGTGTTTCTCCAGTCAGTGGAGAAATTAATGTGACTGGTCTCCTGCACAACCTACAGGCGGCATTCTCTCTCTCCTGCTCTCTGATTGGCTGTTGCCACAAATGATTAGCACTGACTCCATCTCCAGGGCAGCTGAACCCAGCTGTACGCTACTAAATACAAACATACTGAAGGATTCCTGGGGTGAGAAACACTGTTTACCTGACCATATATTCGACCCCCAAGCCTGGCAGTCGACCTCAATATGAGTGGTGCCTCGTCAATTGTGAAGGTGTGAAGGCAAGGCAATTTTATTTATAAGGTGCCCAATCCCAAAGGCTCTGGGCGCTGAACATAAATAACCAACACACAGCGGTTCAATTAACACATGTGATAAACCTCATTAAAACCATATCAAAGTTAAAATTCAGCAGCATTAAAAGGTTTCCAGAGTGCAGGGAAACACAGAAACTGATGGCAGGTAAGGGCCGCTTGGCCCATCCAGTCTGCTCTTTTACACTGTGCTGCTTTCGCTGCAGACCATTCTAGTCTGTAGCACTTTCACTTCCACCCCTTTCCCATCCCTTGTACATATCCCAGGCTTTTTTGAATCCCACCACTGTTTCCGTTCCCACTACCTCCACTGGAAGACTGTTCCAGGCATCCACCATGCTTTCAGTGAAGTGGTGTTTCCTCACATCTCTCCTGAACCTACCCTCTTCAGCTTTGTACCACGACCCCTTGTTCTAGAGCACCCCTTCCTCTGAAAAATATCTCCCACCTGTACAGGGAAACACATGCCTCCACTTAACAACAGCACTCCTTTCCTGGACACAAGCACTGCCCCTCTAATGGATCTCCGCAAGGAGAGGGGGACACGAAAAGTATGGCACTCCCCTTTCCAACAATGAAAGCAGCCACTGACCTGACAGTGCCTCAGTCACTACAGAGCAAATCCTGCTGGAGAAAGCCTTGTTTTAGCACAGTGAAAACCAGTTCCTTGTGACGGACAGTATTTCCCCAAATGTTGCTAGTTCACCTACATCTGAGCCCAATGAGCTTTAAATTATGCCTCCAAAACAAAAACTTCCAGCGTCTGGCTGAAACACCCATAGCGCCATCCAAAAAGCACACTCCTCATTCCTTTCTCAAATACATCTTCTCTACAGGAGTGACACAGCAATGACCAGCTGCAGTGCTTTTTCATTTTTTTTATTCTCTTTACCCCCCCCCCCCGGGCATCCTTCAGGAGTGCCCACTCGGAATTCACCCTAACTCCCAGCCTGAACCCTCCGCAACTCCCAGGAACTCCTCCCCTCAAACGACCACAGGCAGGCTCGACCTGCGAGGCTGGTTCCGCCCTCCCTCTGGCGGTTGGCTTCTAAGTGTGAAGTGCCTTACCTGCGGTCGACAGGTCGGAAATGGAGAGTGATCCGGGTGCGTCTGGGCCGGTGTTGGGACGTGGAAGATTCCCCTGGGCCACAGTCATCTCACCGGCGGTGTAGGAGGCATTGTTCCTCTTTTTCTTTCCTCACGAGCGCGGCGTGCAATGGTGTCAGCACGCAGGCTGCCCTTGTAGACGCCAGCCACACTCGTCCCTTTTGAAACTCGATCCCATGCATGTAGTACCCTCGGTCTCCACCGTGGGCCACTAATTCGCTGGGAAACCCCCTGGATCCCTCCCCTGGGAGAGGAGAGCAGTCCTCTGTACGCTCGATCCAACTCCCTCCCTTGCCGAGCCCCAGCTCCCGGGCTCACTCCCGAACCCGGGTCGCTGGTGTGGCGTGAGGTATGGCGTCCAGTGCCTCAACCCTCAGCGCCACTGGGCCAGCCAGCTACAGTGCTTTTAACAGTGCCAGTGCGCTCCGACTCTGCTGCAGTACTGAGTGAGGATTTCCCTGCAAATCTGGAGAAGTGCTGGCATGGTAATGTCACGATGATGTGCGTTATGTCACTGCTGAACAGAGGCGTTGAGCACGAGCGCACAGAGGCACATCTGCTATACACAAGGAAAAGGGGCATGAGGTCCATGGCTTTACACAGTGAAAAAGGCTGCAAAGCCTAACTCACTGGCAAGCTGCTAGCAATGGCGCAGGGGGACTGTACAGAGCTGAAAACACAAGAAAGGTCACAGATACTAACGCAGTAGCAAGTGGCTGGCTGAGGCTCAAAGGAGCTCTTACAGGCTCCAAAGGTCACTCCCAAATTAAAGACTGCCACTCAACAACAACAAAAAAAAAAGCATATATACCAAAAAGGAAATTTCAGAGTTCTGCACGTAGGTTTTATAGCCTGTTACCTTACCTTGGTGCAGCACTAGTCATTTCTACCATATATTGTAATTTTTTTCTTCTTCAAAATCCATTTTGGGAAGGGATCGTAGATCAGGCTGAACCAATGGCCAGCAAATCCCTTTCACGTCCCAGTTCGCCGGCCATGCCCCCATGCTCAGACTGATTGTTATATATCTTCAAATGCCCAAAGTTAAAATACTTGTTTGGTTTATTGTAACTCAGACACTCTTGCTTCTGCCATGCATGAACTATGGGCATAACTTAGATTATTTGTTGAAGGTATGATTTTCCTGTACACTTTGGTTGTTTAAAATTCCTGATACAATTAATATCCTGCTGGCTGGCAATGGTTTGGTCATGGGAGCTGTTACCATTACCACTGTTTATTTTTTACTGATTCTGGGGTGGAACAATGGAGGTTAGAGGCAGAGGGTACTAGCAGAGACTCCGCTGATATAAAGAAGCAACATAATTCTACAAACTTCTGGGAGAGAATGGAACTCATTACTAATTGAAGGACTCCTATGGTCAAATGGAGCTTCACCTCACTTGATATTGGGACTTGTGCGAGGCCTCTCCATGGTATAAATCCGAACTCTCAGACGAGAGAAGTGAGTCAAGCTGTTTGAGCCCTGGGGAGTCAATTTTGTCTGGCAAAATTTTATAAAGACGCTACTGTAGCGATTAAAGGCGACAAAACATGGGATTTTTATATTACGTTAATTATGCCCACAAGTAATTATGCTGTTCTAGTATGTGAAGCATCTACTGGTTTTTACTTACTTCAACAAAAGATTTAAGTATTTAAGTATGATTTTTACCATGGTTACTTGTGTAGAATTCAAGGTATAAAGCTTTAGTGTAAGGACTAGATTAAAAATATGGCCAAGATAGACTGTGATAAAAATAATTCTGTATCTTTTTCCTTTTAAGAGTGATTAAGTACATGCTTATGGTATAGTCGGCATGCAGTCAGATGAAGGAGGGGTGTTCTGGGATAGTCTCTGTAGAACCGGTAAGTGATTTCTGGCATGATAGCCCCACAGGGGGTGTTTAGCCTGTCGTGTCTGACTGCAGAAACTGGGATGAGACCAGATGCTGCCCAGCATTTGGACACCAAACAGGTGTCATTTTTATCACCCTCTATAAGTATCTGTTGGGTCCACACTATTAAAGACCCAGTTGGCCCAAACGGCCTAAAAAGAAAGCTTCCTGGTTTAGGGAGCTAGTATAAGGGTCTGATTCAATGTGGCTCTGCCGGGAAATGCTGGATGATATATACTTCGAATCTTGGGTTGTCCTATGCCACTCCTAGAACTCCTGTTACAGGTGAGTAACCTGTATTTTAAGTTTATTGCCATTCAGGTGCAAACCATTGCAACATTAAAACATTTTAAAATATTGCATATATATATATATATACACACACACACGTATAAAATATTGTGGGATCCTTTGGGTCATGCTGTTAAATACTATGGCTGGGCTCATCCCGGAGGGCCCTCAGAAAAGTTTACTATCTGGCGACAGAGTTTTTTTTTTTTTTAGGGAATACCTTCCTGAAAATCGGGTCTTGCTATACTGCCTCTTTTACTGTGGAAAACTCTTTTTAAAAACAGTTACTTATTGTTGTGATTAAATGTATGCAGAAAAGGCTATTTCAAAGGAGAATGTAACAAGTTTCCTTGGTTTATAGTATTTAGAAGATATAACTTATGGTTGCTAAACTTAGAATTTGTATATCTTGTATATATTATTTAAAACCAGTGTGTCCTATAATGTGGTTATTCATACTAATAATTGGTGAATTACTTTTGGTTACTGTAGCATGGCTAGTTTAAAAATGCCTTTCTGATGCACTGCAATATTTTTAAATGTTTTAATGTTGCAATGGTTTGTAACTGAATGACAATAAACTTAGAATACAGGTTACTCACCTGTAACAGGAGTTCTAGATGTTGTTCATCCACGCTTACTGGCAGGTTCCTTGCCGCTTTAAATCTTGCTGGAAGGTCTTCAAGCTGGCTCCTCCCAACCACCCAGGTGGTAAAATTCTCGGCTCCGCCCCATGACGCCAGATCTAGCCCGCTGGAAGTCAGGTTGTGCGTCGAAGCCGGGGAGGTTGGGTGGGTTGTGTGGATGAACAACATATACCACTCCTAGAACTCCTGTTACAGGTAAGTAACCTGTATTTCTAGGGACGTGGATATGTTGTTCAATCTACACTTACTGGCAGACTCCTAGCAGTTTTCCGGGAGGAGGGAGGCAAGGCGCACACTCCCTTATACTTACTTGGGGAAAAAGGACTGGAGAACCAAGGTCCCAAAACCAGCATCCCGGCGTGACTCAAGGTCGATGTGGTAGTGGGTAATGAAGGTGTGTGCTGACTTCCAGGTAGCAGCCCTGCAGATTTCCTGGATAGGGACGTCCCTGGAAACAGCCATCGAAGCAGCGGTATGGCGGGTAGAATAAGCTCTTATCCCTTTGGGAGGCTCCATGCCCGCCAACCTATAGCAGAGATCTATGCAGGAGGTGACCCACCTGCCTATCATTTGCTTGGCTGCAGGTCTGCCAGGTGCGGCTTCAGCGTAGGTGACAAACAGCTGGTGAACCTCTCCCCGAACTTCGGCCGTCCGCTCCTTATAATAAGAGAGCTCTCTTCTAGGGTCCAAAGTATGGCGCCTATATTCGGCCTCCGATGTGTGACTGGGGTAGAACACCAGCAGAGTCAACACCTGGTTAAGGTGAAACTCCGACACCACCTTCAGAAGGAATTTTGGGTGAGGGCGCAGGACAACCTTGTCCCTGTGGAAGACCAGATAAAGAGACTTGATGGAAAGTGCCTGGAGCTCTCCCATTCTTCTGGCTGACGTGATAGCCACCAAGAAGGCGGTCTTCCAAGACAGGTGAGAGATGTCACACCTGTGCATCGGTTCGAATGGCTTGCCCATGAGCTTAGCCAATACCAGCGTAGATCCCACGGAGGTGGAGGTTCTCGCCCCGGAGGGGATATGTGATCAAGGCCTTTGAAAAAGAGCCCGACCACTTTCTCCTGCACCACCGAATGCTTTCCAGCCCCACGCCGGGTAAGCAGAGATGGCTGCCAGGTGCACTTTAAGGGTCATTGATCAAAGCCCTAGCTGAGAAAGAGACCACAGGTAGTCCAGAATGCTAGCCAAAGAACAGGAGGAAGGGTCCAACCCCTTATCCTGACACCAAATGGAGAATCTCTTCCATTTGAAGGCACAGCATTTTCTGGTCGACTCCTTACAGGATGCCTCAACAACGTTAAGGACCTCGTCAGAAAGACCCAAGGCCTGGAACTCTAGCTGCTCAGGAACCAGGCCGTCAAGTGCAGGGATTGAAGGTCCGGGTGGAGTACCTTCCCCTTGCTGACTGAGATCAGGTCCGGGCGGGCTGTAAGCCGCCTCGGGAGCCTGGAGCTGAGGCTGAGGATATCTGGATACCAGAACTGGCGGGGCCAGTCTGGGGCTACCAGAATCACCTGCGCTTTGTCCCTCTTCGCCTTGAGAAGCACCTTGTGGATCAAGGGAAATGGAGGGAAGGCGCAGAAGAGGCCTGGGGTCCACGGCCTTGAGAAGGCATCCCCCTTCAGCGAGTCCTGCTGAGGGAGGCGGGCATGAAACAGCCTCAGCTTCACATTCTCCTTGGAGGCAAACAGGTCCACCTGAGGGGTGCCCCAGTGAGATAACAGATCTTGTACTACCTCTGGCCGGAAAGACCACTCGTGAGATGCAGCACCTATCTGGCTGAGGGCATCGGCCAGAGTGTTGGAGGCTCCTGCCACATGGATGGCTAGGAGATCCGCCTCCAGGCTGATCATGAGAGACCAAGTGTGGAGAGTCTCCTTGCACAGAGGCAAGGAGTGCGTCTCGCCCTGATGGTTTAGGTAGTACATGGTCGTGGTGTTGTCCGTCTGGACCTGGACCACTTGACCCCGTAGAAACGGAGCAAAGGCGGTGAGGGCTAGTCGGACCGCTCGAAGCTCTACCAGGTTGATGTGGTAGCGAGACTCCTGAGGGGACCAGAGACTGTGAGCTCTGAGCTCCCCCAGATGGGCACCCCAACCCATCAGAGAGACGTCGGTCGTCAGAGTGACCGTCAGCTTGGGGCGGACAAATGGGATACCCTCCTGCAGATGAGCTGGAACAAGCCACCACTGGAGGCCATTCCACATCTCCTGGGTCACTGTCACTGGCTGGTCCAGAAGACCGGAGCTCTGTGACCACTGGCGAGCCAGCCTCCACTGCAGGGGACGCATATGCCAGCAGGCCCAACGGACCACGCTGGTGCAGGCCGCCATGAGGCCCAGAAGGCGCAGGAAGTCCTGGGCAGGGCGCAACTGCCCAACCAGAAATGATTGGGCAAAGGAGGAAAGGACCTCGGCCCTGTCTGCCGGGAGCCGAGCTCTGGCTCGAAGAGAGTCGAGCTCTGCCCTGATGAACTGAATCACCTGAGATGGCACGAGTTCAGATTTGGCCTCGTTGATAAGGAGGCCAATCTGAGAGCAGACCTGGAGTGCCAGATTACTGGACCGCTCCAACTCCAACCTGGAGGGGGCTGCAATCAGCCAGTTGTCCAGGTAAGGGTACACTTGGACCCTTCGGCACTGCAGGAATGCTGTCACCACTGCCATGCATTTGGTGAAGACCTTGGGAGCTGGAGAGAGGCTGAAGGGCATGGCCTGGAACTCGTAAAGGGATCCCTCTGCCCTGAAGTGGAGGAACTGCTGGTTAGACGGATGGATTGGGACGTGAAAGAACGTGTACTGAAGGTCCAGAGAACAGAACCACACGCCTCGTTCCTAGGATGGAATGATCTGAGCCAGAATGACCATCCTGAAGGTGCGAGACCTTAGGAACTTGTTTAGGTCATGTAGGTCGAGAATGGGGTGCCAGCCCCCCGTCCATTTTGGGACCAGGAAGTACCTGGACACAAACCCTGGGTCTGGAGGAGGGTCCGCCACCTCCCTGATCACCTCCTTCTGGAGGAGCAGGGCAATGTTGGCTCGACGGGCCGACAGAGAGGCTATGGAACCCGCAGCCCCCCCGTGGGGCGACAGCTCCATAGGGTGGGGACTGCTCAAATTCCAGAGGCAGACCCCTGCCTACCACTTCCAACACCCAGTGGTCCGCGGTGATAACGGACCAGGTGGAAAGGAAGTGTGGCGAGCCCGTCACAGGGAAACACGGAGGAGTAGCGAGGTTGGGGGTGACACCCCTCAACCCATCACTGGGCAGGCTTGGAGGAAGGGCCGGCCAGGAGCCGCCTGGGCCTTTCCCTCCTGGCTTCCTGCTGGAGGAAGCAGCATGCTTGGCTTTGGGGTGCCAAGTGTGAGCCTGCTGGCCCTGATGCTGGTGTCGCTGGGCCGGACGTGACGCAGGGGCTGAAGGACGAAAGGGCTTACGCTGCTGCTGGTGGCCTTTGTCCTTCTGGGAAGACGTGACCGAGTCCAAGGTGGCACTGGACTTCTCGATCCTTTGAGGATGACCCCCCCCCCCAGACCGAACAAGTCGCTATCCAAGAAGGGAACATCTGCCAGCTTGTGCTGATTATCCACTGTAAAGGTGGAGATCCGCAGCCAAGCTCTGCGGCGCATGGCCACTGCGGCCGCTACTGACCGAGCACACGAGTCAGCGATGTCCAAGGAAGTTTGGAGCTGCCGTTTGGCCACCGCCCTTCCCTGATCCCGCACCTGTTTGACCGTCATCTGAAGGTCAGCCGGGAGATGAGGAATCACCTCATCCAGGGAGCCCAAGTGTGCCATCAGGACGGCTGAGCTAGCCTGACGAAGGCCTAGGGAGGAAGCAGCATAGACTTTCCGCCCAGAGTAGTCCAATTTCTTGGACTCTTTGTCAGGTGGCTTGTCCACATCCCGAGCATTCCCAGAACGCCGGAAAACGCTGTCAGTCACTAACCCCTCCGCAGAGGGGTGCTCCGAGAAACCGGAGAGTGAACCGGTAGGGACACCGTACTTCTGAGCCATCCTGGCCGAAGGCGCTGGACAAGAAGCTGGCCACTGCCACAGCTCCAGGGCCGGGCCAACAATGGCTTCGGCTACTGGAAAGGCCTCCGTAGGGGAATCACCTCGGTCCAGTATCTCCATGAGGGGATACCTGGCCCGTTTTGAAACGGGTTCGATCTTCATCCCAGTGGACTCTGAGATGGGTCGGCATTCAAGGAACGAGGATGGGCTATCACCACCAACTGACCCCTCAGTGACTCCAAGTCAAGCGGCCTGAGATCAAGGAGTCGCTGCCAGACCTCGAGGAGTCTGCGAACAGCCGTCGTAGCTTGCCACCCCTCCATCTGCCGAGGTCGATCGAGAGTGAGGTGACCACCAAACCCATGGGCAAACCCTGACCGACTGAGAATCCTTGGTCGGGGCCCCAGTCTTGAGTGTGGAGGTGGAGGTTCCACCACTATGTGTGCTGGCAGTTTCGGCCAAACAACCGGTGCCGGCTTCGGTTCCTCGACCACTACCAGGGGTTGTTTCGGCCGCTCCGGTGACAGCCACTTAACAGCCGGGGAAGGCGACGGAGTCGGCTTTTTCCCGGACAACAAGAGCCGCTGCCACATTAGATCCTCGTTGCGCCGACATATCTTGTGCCAGAGCCTATCCTCTGAAGAGGACAACAAGGATGAGCGGCGCCACCACTTTCCATGGTGCCGAGACCGCCAACGTCGGCGGGACTGACTGGACCTGGAAGAGGTCCAAGACCGAGACCTTCGGGGATTCCAAGGGTGGGTCAGAGAGGGGACGGGGGAAACCCGCTCCTCCCTCGGCTCAGGAACCTTAACCGGGGACTCCGGCACAGGAGGCACAGGCAAGACTTCGGTTTCCAACGGGGGAACCGGTGAATAAGGGTTGTCGGCTTCTCCAGTCGACAAACAGTCCGATGGGTCGAGAAAAATCTCGACTGTGTCGACGGTTGTCTCGGCTGGCTGACCTGATGGGGACACCGTGAAGCCAGTGGCCTTAGCCGCAACCTCGACCGAAGTTGAGTGTTGACTATACGGGGAAGGGGACCTCTCCCGCTCCCACGAACGTCGACGGTGGGACTTACCTTTGGAGTCCTTTTTGGACCGACAAGAATGTCCCAATGGCCCTTCTCCCTTGGTGGAGAGGGACTGGCAAAGCTCCTTAAAAGAAGCTGAATATGAAGAGCTCAAGGAGAGCGGGATAAATGCCGCGACCGAGGAAGATGATGCAGCCTGGGCTGCCTCCTCCTCGAGGGCAATCATCTGCTCTAGCTGTTCTGCCGAGCCCGCCGCCACAGACACCGCCCAACGGGCCTCCTTCGACTTGACCAGAGGATAATGTTTTTCAGGTTGCCCCAAGCGCAATCGGGCAACGCGGTCCTCCAAGACTGAAGCCGAAAAGGATTTGCATAACTCACAAACCTGTGAGTCATGGCCGAGTCCAAGGCAATAAACGCACGTGGAGTGCGGATCGGTTCGGGACATCTTCTGCCCACAGGGGCACCGACGAAATCTGGGAGTCGATTTGTCCATTGCAGCCGCGAGGGAAAGAGAAGACCAAAGTCTTTTAAATTTAAGAAAAAGTTTTGGAATGACCAAAGAGTGTGGATCCAGGCCTAAAACGCAGAGCACTAAGGCGGGAACCTGAGCTTCCAAGTGATAAGGAAGATCTGGCGTCATGGGGCGGAGCGGAGAGTTTTACCACCCAAGATTTAAAGCGGCAAGGAACCTGCCAGTAAGTGTGGATTGAACATCATATCCACGTCCTTAGAACTTATTACTTGTTATAATAGGGCACATCACCACGCTCTCCCTGGTTAGACATCGTAAAAAGTCTGAGTGGTTGGGCATGGCCAACGGACCAGAGGGTGGAAGGGATCTGCTGGCCACTGGTCTAGCCCGATTTAAGAGTCCTTCCCTCCTGAAATGGACTTTGAGGAAAATTACAATACATGGTGGAAATGATAAGCACTGCACTAAGTTAACGGGCTATAAAGCCCATATGCACTAAATGTAACGTTGGAAATTTACTTTAAACTGCAACAGGCTAAATAGGGAGCATGCTGGAAGGCAATGCTCAGCTTTAAAGGAAAGCTCTCTTTAATACAGGTTCCCTACTTCCCACCATAAGCCCCCAAAAAAAAACAGGTTTCTCAAATAAATGCAATTTTCTGTGCTGGTTCACGTACCTTTTTAATTTTTAAAAAGTATGGCGATCTGCAAAATGGCACAGCCTGTGCTTCTCATTTCACTGCAGTATGGCATACGACTCCGCTCCAGTACAAGTGTACTGGAGCCGAGTGGTGCTGCGCTGCACTTTGCAATTAAATGCTGACACACAGCCTGTGCAATTTTGTGGATAGCTAGATTTTTAAAAATTAAAAAGTAAGTAAACCGGCACAGAAAATTGCATTTTATTTGAGAAACCCTAGTCCGGGGTTAAGGCTTGTGAGGGTGGGGAATCTGTATTAAGAAACACATCACTTTAGTAATTCTGTTTCTTCCCAGTGATACTCAGGTATTCATAACTTTCTGCAGTAAAGTTGGAGGGTTGGAATGCCCGGAGAGAATGGAACATATGCAAATGATGGAATCATCTGCACGTGACAACTTTTCAAATGCTGCCCTATACTAACTGCCAATGTTCTAAACCTCCTCAGATTTCCTAGGAGCCTGAATAGACAAGCAACACAGTAAAAAAAACTGCAAGTATTTAAAAAGAGCGAGATAATTCAAAATGACCCCAATTTTTGTCTTAAGAAAAACTCCAACTGGAGAAAAACACAAAAATGTTTTAAAGAGTCAGCATGTCAGAAAAAACATCTGAAAAAAATAAAGGCCATAAACCTTGTTTACCAACTTGTATCACTATGTGGCAACATATATACAATCATTGTGATGTACCCTTTTATGGTAGCGCAACATGTGAAAGTGCAGAGGCTTGAGTTCTGGAAAGGGAGGTAGGGTGGGAAGTTATGAATACCTGAGCATCACTGGGAAGAAACAGAATTACTAAGGTGAGTAATGTTTTCTTCTAACCCCAGTAATACTCAGGTATTCATAACTTTCTGCAGACTATAAAGCAATACCACTGGAGGTGGGCACAGAACATTTACTTAGGGAATGGACTTTGCAGGACCGCTGTGCCAAACCTAGCATCACCTCTAGACTGGATATCTAGACTGTAATGCTTTGTAAAGGTGTGTACTGTCTTCCAGGTAGCTGCTTTACAGATATCAACCAGTAGAACATCCCTTGCAGCTGCCAGTGTTGCAGCTGTTCCTCTGGTGGAATGCGCCCTCAACCCTGTTGGGGGCTCCCTACCAGCTTTTGTATAGCAGAACTGAATACACTGGACTATCCAACGAGAAACAGACCTTTTAGAAGCTGGATTACATTTTCCCACATCCCCATAACCATAGGTCAGAAACAGTTGTTTCCTGACCTACCTATGGTCCTTAGTGGCTGTAATATAACAAGTGAGAGCTCTCTTCACATCCAAACTATGAAGCCTTATTTTACCAGAAGTAGAATGCTCAGTGAAAAAGACAGGTAGGGTAATAGATTGGTTGATGTGAAAATCAGAGACTACCTTTGGTAGGAATTTTCTATTTGTTCTCAAAACTACCTTATCTCTGTGAAAAGAGATATAATCCTGCTCCACAGAGAGCCTGGAGTTCACTTATTCTTCTTGCAGAAGTAACTGCCACTAGAAAAACTTCTTTCCAAGTGATATATTTGAGATGAGCTGTAGCCATAGGCTCAAAGGGATGCCACATGTCCTTGGCTATACAAACATTACGGTCCCATGCTGGCACAGGTGCCCTGTGAGGAGGGTGCAAATGGGCCAAACCTTTGAAGAACCTTATAGAAATGGGGTCTGAAGCTAGTGATACCCTGGCACCAGCACAAATGTAAGCAGACATTGCTGAAAGGTGTACCTTGAGTGAATTGGGTTGTAGACCCAAAAAATGTAAATGAGAGAGAGGTGATCCAAAATAGCTGGGACCCCAGCCTGTAATGGAATCAAATCTCTAGTCGAACACCAGACTGAAAACATCTTCCATTTAGAAGAATAAGTTTTCTTAGTAGAGGGTTTCCTATAGCCCCTCAGAATGTGAAGCACTGATTCAGAGAGTTGCAAGTCAGCATATTCTAGTTCCTGAAGAACCAAGCTTTGAGGTTGAGAGACTTGAGGTTCGGGTATAACAGGGTCCCCTGGTTGGAGGTCAATAGATTGTGCCTCAGAGGGAGTCGTATCAGTTTGATGACAGACACTGAGAGCATTAGAGAGTACCATGGCTGCCTGGGCCATTCCGGGGCTATTAGGATCAGAGATGCTGAGTGGGACCTGAACTTGGGTAACACTCTAAAAACCAGGGGAAAAGGAGGGAAAGTGTACAGGAACCTACCTGACCAATCTAGAATCAGGGCATCCAGAGGCAAAGTGCCCTAATCTGGTGGGATGCGAACAAGTCCACCTCTGGAATGCCCCACCTTCGCAAAATTAAGTCTACCACCTGTTTGTTCAGAGTCCATTCGTGATGGGCCTGGTTGATTCGACTTAAGGCATCTGCCAGGGTATTGTCCTTTCCTGGTAGATAGATTGCCTGCAGGGAGACTCCTAAAGAATATGCCAGAGTCCAAATTTTCATGGCCTCTGTGCAAAGAGGACCTGACCTGGTGCCTCCCTGTTTGTTGATGTAGTACACTGTGGTGGTATTGTCTGTTCTGACCTGTACCACCTTTGACTGTACCAATCCTGAAAAGATCCTTAGAGTCAGAAAGACAGCCCTGAGTTCCAACAAATTTATGTGCTAGAGGGACTCTGTGGTTGACCAGGTACCCTGGATTGTATGATCTCCCAAGTGGACACCCCAGCCCAATAGGGATGCATCTGTTGTGAACTGAGGGGTAGTTTTTCTGAAAGGGAACACCTTCCCTTAGATTGGGTACCTCCTTCCACCACTGCAAGGCTTGCAGCAGAGTTCTTGTGACCGGGATGGGTTTTGAAAGAGGATCTCTTCTTTGACTCCAGTGAGCCCTGAGGTGGAACTGGATGTCCCTCATTTGAAACTTTGAACCCAGCACTGTAGCTGTGGATGCAGCCATATAATCCAGAAGTTACAATTACTGCCTTGCAGGCTTGCTCCTGTTCAAGGTGAAGGAGTTTGCTACTAGCTCAAGATTTCTGACCCTGTCCAGACGGAGGTAGGCCCTGCCCTGCAGGGTGACTCTCTGCCCCTATGAACTGCAACTTTTGTGTAGGAGTGAGAACTGACTTTTTGAGACTGATAATGAATCCCAAGGATTCCAGCAGGCCTTGGGTAAGGTTTAGATACTGAATGACCTGTTGTGGTGACTTGCCCACCACCAGCCAGTCATCCAAGTATGGAAAAACTGTTACACCCTGTCTTCGAAGGTGTGCTACCAATGGTGCTAGGCACTTTGTAAACACCCTTGGAGCCGAAGAAAGGCAGGGTTGAAAATTGGTAGTGACCTGAAGGGAGTTTGAATCCGAGATATTTTCTGCGAGACTCCCTTATGGGAATGTGGAAATGGGCGTCTTTCAAGTCCAGTGATGCCAACCAATCCCCTTTCTGGATTGTTGGCAGAATCAATGCTAAAGTTACCATTTTGAACTCTGACTTTTTTAGATGCCTGTTTGGGGCTCTGAGATCCAATATAGGCCGCCACTCCCCACTTTTCTTTGTGGTGAGGAAGTATCTGGAGTAAAAGCCCCTTCCTCTCAATAGGTTTGGGACAGGTTCCACTTGCTCTTAAAAGTAGCAGTTTCTGGACCTCTGCCTCCAGCAGAATATTTTCTGCCAGGGAAGGTGCACTGAAACCCCTGGCTGCTAGAGGAGGAGGAAGGGATCTGAAAACTAGAGACAGACCATGACCCACTACCTCCAGGACCCACTTGTCTGTGGTGATGGTCAGCCAAGTCTGGAGGAAGTGGGAAAGTCTGCCTCAGACAGGGAGTGAGGAGGCGGCTTGTACTTTAGGGGGTCTGCTTGGCTTGGGGTGGAGGTTGTGCTTGAGCTCCATGCCTAGATCCCCTTCGACCTCTGCCCCTAAAGTACCCCCTGCTGCGGGTACTGGGGTTTGGCCACTGGCTGGAAAAAGGGCCTGGTGTGGAAGGACCTGCCCCGGCCTCCCCTTCCATAAGGCCTGGTGGATGGAGACGCTCTCTCTCTCTCTACTAGAGCTGCTTCTGTAAGTGGCCTTGCACTCATCCACCTTCTTCATATAGGCCTCTGCGGATTCTCTCGAAAAGAGCATTTCCCGCTAAAGGAAAATCCAGGGCCTTAGACTGTGTATCAGCAGTGAGATTTGTGGTCCTCAGCCATGCAAAGCTCCTCCGGGCTACTGTACTTGCCATCCATCTGGCTGCAATGTTGTTGGTATCAGCAACCATCTGGAATTGGTACTTAGCTGCCTCTAGCCCAAACCTAGCTATTTCCGCTAGGTCATCAGATAGGGGTGAGGGAGCCTTCTGTGAAATGGCCAATACTGACTGCCACAGGGACTTTTGGTACTGGGCAGCACAGGCCTGAAAGTTAGCCTGTTACATGGCTAGGGAGGCTGACAGGTATCCTTTCCTAGCCATGCTATCCATTTTCTTAGAGTCCTTATCTTGTGTATGGGATGCCAGAGGGACTCTAGCCTTATCACAGGCTGCTTGTTGCATGACCCCTTGATCTGGATTAAGGGGTGCTAGCTGCACATTCGAGCAGACTTGATAGGCCTCTAGGCCTTTATCTGCTGGCAAATTTCATATGTTCGTATGGATGGGAAAAAGGGAACTCTGCCCCTTTCCTCTCCAACTGATATTACTTGTCTATCCTCTTATCCAGTGGGGGGACAGAATTTGGGGTTTGAAACAATTTCAGAGCATCTTTCTTAAAAAATGTATTGACTGGGAGGAGGATGGCTCTGGTGGAAGTCAAACCCATCATCTCCAGATACTTTATTTCCTCCTCATCCTCAACTTCTTCTCTTGTGGAGACGTCCAGGGCATCTGACATTTTTCTCACGAAAGGAAAATGAGAAGAAAAATCTTCAGATGTCCTAAGGGGCGAACCAAAATCTTGTTCCGGGGATACCTCGGGTAAGATGGGCTCCCCTTCATCCTCCTATTTGCTGCATTCCTCCTCTTCAATAAGAGGAATTCTGCCAGGCTGTCCTGCTGTAATAGGTGGTTGCTGAGCAGGGGGCACCAAACCCTGCAAAGCCTGAATGACTTGAAAAGCCTGTGCAATTTCCTGAGGAGTTGACGTGACAGTAGCAGATACAGAAGTCCCCTGATCAATACATGGAGGTTCTGTGTGCTTCAACGTGTGTGCTTTTTTCTTACTTGGTATGAAAGAACAGAAGAAGGCCAGAGCCCATCGAGACTGTTCCCCACACTATGTGGGACATTATTTATCTATTATCCCTCAACCAAACATCTAATTTGTTTTTAAAGACAGTGGCACTAGTTGCCCCTACCAATTCTTGTGGCAAGGTGTTCCATACAATGGATGCTCTTATTGGAAAAAAGTTTCCCCCTTTTGCTGGTTTTATAAGTTTTTACCTCAAGTTGTTTATTATGCAGTCTTGGAACATGTCTCCTTTTGGAGAGTGTCAGACCACATTTTTCCATTAGATCTGGTGAATTTATTAAATTAAAAACCATAAGCATATCACCTTTTAATCTTCTAGCTTGAAGAGAGAAGAGACCAGTAGCTTTTAATCTGTTCTGATAATCCAAGTTTGTTAATCTTGGAATCATTCTAGTTATTCTCCTTTGAACCTGTTCAAGAATTGCTATGTCTTTTTTGGTTTGGATTCCAGAAAGGGGAGCCATAGTCTAGATACGGTCTAATGTATGCCCTATACAATGGAATAAGGCATTGTTCGGTGCGATTAACAAAAGTGCATTTTATTTGCCTCAAAAGTCTGTTGGTCATGAAAGCAGTTCTAACACAGTGATCATTTGATGTAAGTTTATTATTAACATATACCACTAAAATCTTTTTCACAATTTGATGAGTGAAGTGGTAGTCTGTTTATAGAATATATCGTTTTTGGATTATTTACACCGAAATGCACTACTAAACATTTGTCTTGATTAAACTGCATATGATTTTCATTTTCCCAAAGTGTTAATTTTTCCAAATCCTTCTTTAATGCAGAAATATTTTCTTGATTATTAACCTTGCCCCCCAATTTAGTATAGTCTGCAAATTTAACCATGAAGTTATTTGGCCCTGTTTGTAAATCACTGATACAGAGATTAAACAATGTTGGTCCCAAGACCGACCCCTGTGGTACACCACTTGTCATACTACCCGAATCAGACAAGAAGATATCATTAATTCTGACTCTCTGAGAACGATTTGTCAACCAGTTTAAAGTCCAGTTGACAGTATCAGGTGACAAACCTAGATTGTGCATTTTAGTAATGAGTTTTTCACGCGAGACTTTATCGAAAGCACTACTAAAGTCCAAAAGAATTACATCAGTAGGGATACCCACATCTAGTAGAGTACTTATATTATTGTAAAAAGATATCAGATTGGTGGTGCAGGAATACTTGGGAGTAAACCCATGCTGATTTTAATCATAAATTCCTAATTTTTTACAATCTTGATCTATTAGAGACTTCATTACTCGTTCCATTAATTTACCAGCCACTGAGGTCAGGCTAATTGGATGATAATTTTGCACAGAACCTCTATTGCCTTTTTTAAATATGGGAGTAACTATTGCTGAACGCCAATCATTTGGTACAATGCTTTCTTGTAAGGATTTGTTGAAGATAATTGACAAAAGGTATAGAAATATTTATAGAGGTTTCGATCAGAAACCATGGATGAATACCGTCTGGGCCCGGACTAGTATTTGTTTTTTGGTTTTTGATAGCCTGTATAATGTCAGTTGGATAGAACCTATGATAATCTACGTGGTGAACTTTAAATGTACTAATAGGTGAGCGTACTGCCTCCTCTCACAAGAGTTTCTGGACCTCCCTGTGGGATCATCCTAAGGTGGCTTCTCGCTGTGAATGTCCTAAGCCTCCTTAGCCTCCCGGTGTCCACTGGTGCTGGCTTCTTCTCTCCTGCTCTGGCGTCACCACTCTTGCGCTATGTCCTCGTCCAAATCCCCCCTTCCTTGCTTGACCGACGCTATGATGTTACTATGCTCAATAATCCTCACCAGCCCTGTTGGTCATTGAATTTATCTCTAACTTATACCTTGCCCCAGCACTGTATCTGGGTGTACCTTCCACGTAAATGTAAAAACTGTAAAAATTGTCTTTTCTCCTGTTTTTGTACCTGAATGTATTCGTCTGAACGAATTACTGTATCAATGTACCTGTTGTACCCTTTTGTACTTTCCCGGGTCGTTCCTGAAAATAGGCATAAAACTTGTCTAGTGTACTTACCCGGTAAACAAAAACTAAATAAATAAATACATTTTTGAGAGAAGACAGGACAAAAGTACTTATTAAAGAGATTCGAGGTTTCTATATCAGATAGAGAAGAGCCATTGGTTATAATGGGACCAATGGTCCTTGATACACCTTTTTACTATTTATATAGGAGAAAAAAGATTTGTGACAGTCTTTTGTGTGAGCTAGTTTAAATTCTAGCTTATTTTTTGCCAATTTAATAGAATTTTTTAAGTTTTTCACAGATTGTCTGTATTTATGTAATAAGAGTAGTTTTAAATGGAACAGAACTATTCTTAAGTTTCCTAAAAAGTTTAATTATTTTAATCTGATTTTTAATTGTCTTGTTGAACCAAGGGGGAATTTTTCCTTTATTATTACATTTCCTCTTAGATGGAATAAAGGTATTTTCCAAATAATGTACAATGTTTTTAAAAAAGTACCAAGCTTGTTGTGTTGTACAATTAAGAAGATTAGATTCCCAGTTTATGTTTTGTAAGTATTCATTGATTTTAGAAAAATTTGCTTTATTATAATTTTTTGTACAGTATAACTTCCTTTGTGTAGTTTTAAACAGTTGAATTTCAAAAAGAATAGATGAATGATCACTGGTCCCAAGTGGATCCCAAATTTGTAAATTGCTAATTTGTTGCTCTATGTTAGTGAATAATAGATCCAAAATATTAGGACCTCGAGTGGGTTCAGTAACAAGTTGTTGTAATCCAGTACTAACTACCACATCTATTAGTCCTTTCTCGGCATAGGACTGTCCTGAGAATGAGTCCCAGTTAATATGAGGGAGGTTAAAGTCACCAAATATTACAGTATCTTGAGATTCTGAAAAATGTGTAATTTCTTTAAACATATCAGTTGTGTAATCTGAATTTGTAGATGCAGGTCGATAGATGTTACCAATAGTTATATAGGACTGCTCCTTCAATAAGATTTTAACCCATATACTTTCCAAAGGAAAGGAAGAACACACTTCAAAAGAAGGAATATCATTTCGTATGTACATACAAACTCCACCACCTTGCTTATCTAATCTGTTTTTATGATAGAACTTATATCTTTAGAGGGAACCGGGGAGCTAGCTGGTTCAGAAATCCATTTAGTAGCTTTATCACCCTTCTCAGGGGTGGAAGCAGCAACAGATGTGGGTTCAGCCACAATAAGAGAGGGTATTGGCTGGTCAGAACCAGAGGGACCCTTGGGGAGCTTCTTTTTCAGCCATTCCAGGCATTTTTCAGTAGTTTTTTCAGGGAAAGTCAGGCAGATTTGACAATCCTCTTTAAGATGCTCATATTCCAGACAAGCCACACACACAGTGTGCTTATCTGCCTCTGCAAAAACATCCCCTCACTGTGTATACTTTTTAAAACCAGGCTCACTATTGTTTTTTTCTTCGGTTTTTCTGCCATTTAAACCTATAAAAAGAGAACCGCAAAAAGAAAAGATTTTAAACAATAACAATTGCAGTTGTGGTCGGTTCCGGAAACCAAAAAAGAACCAGAGGAACCAAACCGATAGAAAAATCGAAAAGGGTACTAGTAGTTCAGTAACCGGAAACTACGGTTACAAAAAAGCACTTTTAAACCAAATTAAAACAAAGATAAAACAGGTTTTGTGTTAGAAAAAACCCAAATATATGAAACTAACCCGGTTCCCTCCCGGTTATACCGAACCGAGAGGAACCGGCAAAAACAACTAAAAAACTAAGTTTAGCTAAGTAAAACAATAAATATAAGGCAGCAAATAAAAAAGAAACGATACTTATAGGTTTTTCTATAAGTTTCTTCACTTCAGACAGATGATGAAGAGCGACACTCTGAGCGACCAGACTGTTCAGGCGGAGAGTAAAATCTGAGGAGGTTTAGAACATTGGCACTAGTATAGGGCAGCATTTGAAAAGTTGTCACGTGCAGATGATTCCATCATTTGCATATGTTCTATTCTCTCCGGTCAGTCCAACCCTCCAGGCTTACTGCAGAAAGTTATGAATACCTGAGTATTACTGGGGTTAGAAAGACAGCTTTCCTTTAAAGCCTGATGGGAGCTAAAGAAAAAAACAAGGTATAAAATTACAACTTAAATCAACACTACTGATGACCCTTCACTACAAGGAACAAACAGAAAAAACACCAAGCCTAAGCCACTGGGGGTGGGGGAGGTACCTACATAGAGATAACTCACAAGGAAGCCCGATTTACCCGAGGCACCAAACTAACAATACATTAGGAAATACATTACAAAAGAGTGAGGTAGTGAATGCCTCTCCCAGATAATGGAGCAGCAGTGAAGAAAAGCCCTATGGACATAAAATCCCCAGGGGTAGTGGGGAGTATGGAAGGGGGGGGTCATGAGGCAGAACTGATGCTGGGAAAAACACCAGGGAGGGTGAGCAGAGGGAAGATAAAAAGGAGTAGGACAGTATCAGAGAAAAAGGTCAGGTGAAGGATGTACTCAAGAAGAGAGGCCAAAGTAGGGGCAGGAAAAGGAGCCTAGGAAACAAACTTCCTGACCTTGAGGCTACCACAGCAGAGACGGACCTGGATCTGCTAACCATAACAGAATCATAGTGAAATGACAATCACAGCTAGGAGGTGGCCATACCTGGTTAAAACGTATTTTGTAAGGACAGGGCAGGGAGGAAAGAGAGGGTATTGCTTTATATGTAAGGGAAGGTATTGATGCCTCAGAAATGCATAAAAAAAGTGGAGGGCCTGGAAGTTCTTTCAGCTGGCTTAGAAATGGGGTCTGGGGCTCTTATACATATGGGAGTGGTGTACACACCACTAACACGGGGAAGAACTGGAAAGTGTTTTGGGGGAGGCCACAGGCAAAACAGCAAGCAAAGGGGAAGGAGTAATCATGGGTGACTTTAATATGCCAGATGTGGACTGGAACATGCTGGCTGCAGCCATGACTAGGAGCAGGTTCATCCTAGACCCCTTGCAAGGGACATTTCTCAGACAGATGGTTACAGATCCCACTAGAGATGGCGTAGTGTTGGATCTGGTACTTACAAACAGGGACAACATTGCAGATGTCACAGTGGGTAACTTCTTGGTTTAAGCAATCATCATACAGTATGGTTTGGCATACATGTTGGGCTGGGGAATACCACACCGACATGTTGGTCTCGGACTTCAGGGAAGCAGATCTTAGAGAAATGGAAGACTGCCTTAGGAAGTACTTTGAAGGGGTGGATAGCTGTTGGGGAGGGGGTGGTGGAAGCACAATGGAATAGGCAAACTGTTCCAAGGTAATAAGAAAGGGTAAGAGGAGAAAGAGACCACTTTAGTTCTCGAAGGAGGTAGCTAAAGTGGTAGAAGAAAAAAAAACAGCTTTCAGAAAGTACAAGGAATCCAAATGAAGGCACACAGGGAGATATAGCTGACTTCTAGAGAAACAAAGGGAGACAGGAAGGAGGATAAGGACAGCAAAGGCTCAAACTGAGAAAAGGCTCACCCAGGAGGTCAAAAATGAGAATAAGACTTTCTTCAGGTACGCGAGTAAGAAAAGACAAAGGGTGGTACAGTGACGATTTGACCAGGAGGGGGTGACTATGAAGAAAAGACCAAGAAAAAGCTACATTTTTAAATGAATACTTCTGTTCAGTATTCACAGTAGAAAGTGGTGGAGGGATGGGCTGACATGCATTAACAGACACATCACAAGTGACCTGAAACACACTGCGCATTGCACGAAGGCAGCAGCCAAGGTAAACAGAATGTTGGGCTGCAGAGCCAGAGAAATAACTAGCAGGAATGCGGATGTCATTCTGCCACTGCACAGATCCCTGGTGCATCCACACCTGGAGTACACTGTGAAATACTGGTGCCCATACCTAAGGAAAAGAGATCAATCTTCTGGAAGTAGTCCAGAGGAAGGCAACTAAAATGATCCAGTGTCAGCAGGGTAAGCCGTATGAAGACAGACTCCGAAACCTCAACATGTACTCCCTTGGAGGACAGAAGGGAGAGGGGAGACATGACTAAAACATTTAAATGCCTCACTGGTATAAGTTGAACTCAGAGGGTCTCTTCAGCCTTAGCATGTAACAAAACCACTATACGACAATGCCTCTAGCTTGTGGGAGGAGGATTCAAGAGGGAAATGAGGAAGCATTTTTTTCACTAAGAGGATGGTGGCTAAGTGGAGTCAGTTGCCAGATGAGGTGGTATCCCTGATGACAGTGGACAGCTTTAACAGGGGTTGGGACAAAGTAAAGGAGAGGGTTGCAATTAAAAGCGGAAACCGGGGGGTGATGGGCTCCTCAGTAATCACTGATGAATCCACATTACAAGCAGACAAAATAGATCTTTTGGCCTTTTTTTCTGCTGGCATTTTTCATATGCGCATAATCTGTCATAATCTCCCTCCACTTTAGAAGGGAGAGGGAGGCCAGCCCGGTGGTGCACAGTGCTGAGGCGCCGGATGCCTTACCCCATGCCATGCTGGCGATCTGGGTTCGGAAATGAGCCAGGGTCATTGGGGAACCAACGGGGGAGCAGGAATAAGCAGCCATAATGGTGGGTTTCCTCTCCCTGGGAGGATCTCTATCATCCCCCTCCACCGTAGTTCCACTGCCCTCAGGTGGAAGTCAGACGGGCAGCTTGGGGCCGCAAGTAGTGGGAGGGTGCCTTGAGCTGCGCGATGCATGCCCACAAGCACGCCGACTGAAAGGGTGGGGGCAAAATGGAGGCATAAAATGTATATAGGAAAAAGAAGGAAGAGGGCGATGGAGATGCAGCTCCCACAAGGACACCAAGGGGAGGCACAAGAGAATAAGATGACTCCAGGGGTGGGCAGTGCATCACCAAGACCCGCACCTCTGGTGACCCTGGGATGGGCACCAAGGGGCAAAGGGACCTGATGGGAGGCCTGGGCTATAGCCAGGTCCCATGAATTAGCCTCTACCAGGGCAGGCATAGGGCCTACGAAAGGAACTTTGGCCTTGAATCCGAGGCTTTGTGATTAAGGGTATGAAGGGATCTCAAGGTCATTTTAGGCATCTGAAGGTCCCTCAAAGCAAACTCTACTTCGGAACCAAAAAGCTACTTACCTCTAAAGGTAGCATTAAGGATCAATTGCTGGACATCAATGGCAAATCCAGTCACACGTAGCCTTGAGCCAAGGGTGCAGGCAAATGCCAGAAGCAGCCGCATGACCAGCAGCATCACAGCTATCGTAAGATGACCTTAAAGAGCTAGTAGATTGAGAAGATGTAGCACTGTGTGGGTAACCAACGCAAGCCTCCTATACATTTAACTACTGAATTCTATGTAGTTTTATACAATTAAATGGAGTATTTCAGTATTGTAAACTCTGTTTAGCTTCAGGAGCTGTAACATTCTTGAGTGAGTGGGCAAGGTTTGGAGGTCTCTGTGCCAACCAGAAGTGATGCATTGAAAGGAAAGCCATAGCCATTTAAAAAAGGTGTCACAGAGCAAAGACTGGTTTGCAGCTCTGCCTTAACAATAAAGTAGCATATACAGGATTGTTCAAGATGTTTGTGTTTTTTTTTGCTTTGAATAAAAGATTATTGAATAAATCTTTTTTTTTTGCCAGCCTGTTGGCACAATGGTAGCACTACCACTCACGATGCCAGCGCACCGGGTTAGGGAACGAGCCCAGGAAGCTGGAGGGTCAGCTGGGAGGAGAAGACAGAGCGTCCCAAAGACAGCTTGCCTTCTCCAGGGAGGGAGGGGGGTAGCGACTCAGCGCTTGACTGGCCCCAGGAGGAGGTCTGGGGCATAGCAAGCCCCGAGGTAGACATAGAGGGGAGGATGTAACAGACGTCGGCGCTATGCACCATGACGTCAGGGCAGACGTTACAGCCGTCAAGAAAAAGAGGAAATATGCCTTCCAGCTATGGGGAGATTGTCCACTGGAGAAGACCTTGATGTGCCCCCACCCACCTGGCCACCCAATACCTAACGGAGACAAGAACGTTCTGCGTATATGGGCCCCACCTCATCCCCACCGGGGACCGCAGCTCCATGGGGGAATGGGACAGATCAGGTAAGGTGGGAAGCAGGGGTGACTTCACAGGTGGTCCAGAGGAAGCGGAGCTGGAAGGGTGTGTGTGTGTGTGGGGGGGGGGAATAAACAGAAAGTAAAAAAATAAATAAATAAAATCTTTGTGTGTCATCTTTTGTCCACATAAGTACAATCATATGAAAGTTTGATATGAAGCAATGCATTGCCATCGGCAATTTGTGGAGGACAAGACATAAAGCAGTGAAGGTATTGATAAAGATGTTACCGTTTTACTCATTCGGCATCAGATAAAAAAAGCAGCAGCCTAAAGAGTTCCCAATGTTCAGTCTGAGCTAGCACTCCCCCCCCCCCTCCAAATTCAGCAATCAGCTGTTGCCCGAAGCCCGAGAAAGTTTGCTGGGTTTAATCTGAGCTAGTTATTGAAATAAATATCACAGCCTGCGATAGTTTCCAGCCAGTGCTGTTTTTATTTACTGTTGTCCAGCTTCTTTACTGATCGAGGGAAGGCTGGAGCAATGAACTCACACCATGGAGATTGGAAGCATGCTAAACAGATGCATAATAATCCAGTTCAATGGCCTTCTGTTAAACGTGAAGGCTGTTTATGGGACGAAAAGTCCACCACCACTGTGCCCCTGGTGGAGGGTTTTTCATCCAGACTAAAAGAAGGAGTCGAATACCGACAGTTTAGGACAATGAACCAGAGCGGGCATGGGGGCTGCCACTGGAGGTGTTCAGCGGCGGTCACATTCAGTTTGGATACTTCAGTTTGCACCGCGTGGTGCAGTACGTGGCTTTTATCAGCAACGCTGCATTGTGTTGTGTCACATGCCTTAAAAGAAAATGGAAGAATAATTCAAATAGGTGCCACTGGAGTTCATGAGAATTTTACATTTTTTATTTTTTCCATTTTTAAAGCCGCGTTTTCTCACTGGTGACTGTTCAGGTGGGAGAGTAGGGTGTGTGTGGTGCTATCGGAGGAAACGGAAATCACGATTGAGAACCAAGCCAGAGAAAAATAAAGACTCCTGCTGCAGCTTACTCGTACTGACAGGCATGCTGCCTGATGTGGGACACGAGCAGACAGCCAGGCATGCAGCAGTCTAGCAGTCAGTGACTCGCCCCAATTCCATATAATTAGCCCACTGACTGTACACGCCGTTTCTTCTGATGGCACTGTAGTGTGTGCCTTGTCTTCTCCTTCTCGCTTCGATGGGTGTGGTGGGCATCCATGTGAAGAGGTGGCTGTCTCATTCCTATCTACAGTACTGCACTTTAAAAAAGAGTAAACAAAAAAATCAGCAACTGGCATGTAATTTATTGGCATTTATTTACTTTAAACTAAGGTAGCGTGCACAATCTGAGCCGTTCATCCCATAGCATCACACAGCGAGTGTGCTACCTACTGAGCCACTGACACTGACAAACTTTCACAGGCTAGTCTAATCATGTAAGCCTAATAGCTGGCAATCATGAAGCCAAGGGAAGCGGATGCGTAGGTCCTCTTGCCCATCACATCCAGCTCTCTTGCTTCCTTGTCAGGAGGAAGACAGTGCATGTGCTTAGGGGCTTTAAATCACTCATGTGCAGCCATAATAACCACAAAATCCATCTCATATTGTGTGGAAGTATAGGGCCTATCTGAAGGTGCAGGATATTCTCTGCCTTATAAGGCACGGCAGGCAAAGCTCTGGGCCTGTGCCAAGTAGCCATAGTGGTATCCTCCAAAGCCAAATGGACAGGAGTAACAATTACACACAGGCAGAGCAGAAACCTCTAGAAATTCATAAAGGGTCTTCTTGGAGGAATTCTCTTTCTCAGCAGCAACTGCCACAGGAATGCCTGAAAGAGACATCCTCAGGAGGGGACCTAGGTGTATAATGTACACTGGCCTCACTACAAGTAGATGAAGTGGAGCTGGATCCCACATCAAAAGAAGGGGTCACGCTTTCTTCCTCCTCCTCTTCATATTCCTCTACTATCAGGTCTGAATTATACCACAACTCTTCTAAACTAATATTAATTTTACCACTTTTGAAAATCAAAATCTAGGTCTTCCCCAGAGGAGCCAGCTCAAACCAAAAAAGATATTTATTTTTAATCCTGGTGGCTGCTGCAGGTAAAGCCCTCACCCAGAGATGGTTGACCCCAGTATATAAACAAGTCCATGGAAGCTTATTTTTTTTATTTATTTCAGTTTAGGATTAATACCTTTGAGTCAAGGACTCGTTTACAAAGGTTCCAAGTCAGACAGATACAGGATATGACATAACATTTGACAGGTTACACAGGAAACATAACCACTAACTATGTGACACTTGCAAGGCAGCAGACAAACATTTCATTGCCTACTTATGAAGTAAGAAAACATTAAAATTGGTGACACTTGCTAAAAACAGCAGACTAGGAATTTTACAGCTTTGCCTATACAGCAGCAAGACAAATTCAGTGCCAAATGGCTCCCCTTCTAGGGAAGACCTTGAAGGGATCCCTCCCAGTACTAGAGCAGTTCCTAATGTATGGATTCATTCTCATCCACTTAATTTACCGCTGTCTGAATATTTATCTTTAACCTAAAACTACTAATTTTTCAAGGCATAAAATAAGTGGGATTGCATCACAATTTGCAATCCAAGATCGGGAAAAAGTGAGGCAAACATGGCAATGATTAGCAGTTATTGCTAATCATTGCCAGCTGGTTGTGAGTCCTGTAGAAGTGCCTTATTGGGCACTGTCACATTAAATTTTTTTTTTTTTTTTTGGTCAGGGTACCCTGTTTCCGTCCTCTTCCCCTGCGCCCTGCCCCATTCGCACCGAGCTGTATTTTGATTTGATGAGTGATGCTCCTGCGCCCCACCCCCAAACCCGGTCTCCGCGTGGGAGAGACGTGAGGGAGTCCTTCTGCAGTGCACCCCAGGGAACAGCAAGTATGTTGGGAGCTCCAGCCAGAGTAAAAAGGTGAGTTAATTTTTTTTTTATTTTCTTTTTTTTTTTTTTCGTTGTTGTTGGCGTCCATTAATTTATTTGTATCTGTTCTTTTGCAGGAGACCGAGGAGGAGTGACTGGAGGGCGTGGGCCACACCAAGGAGGAGTCAGAGGGAGAAGGCCGAGACTGCGAGAGGGCATGGGACCGGGATGGAGAGCAGGTGGCTGCATCGCGGGGTGAGGCACGGTGATGCAGATTTCGGCGACCGAGGGCAGACCAAGAACACAGCAGAGAACCGGGGAGCTGAAAAAAAAAAAAAAAAAAAAGTAAACATTTTCATTTTATGGTTGGAGAGCCTGGAGGAGGGAAGAAACACAGGACAGCACGAACTTCAAGGCACAGATCTGGGGGGACAACTGCGTAAACGGCAAGGCCTGGAACAGTACTGGACATTGGGTTGTGGGAGAAGGGCATCTGGGCAAGTAAGAGGGTGCCCTGCTTTCTGAACTTTTTGAGACATCAAAAATAACTAAGTTTGTGCCCTGCTTTGCAGTGAAGTCATCTGGAAACAGAACAGAGTGACTAAGTAATTGCGCTGCTTTGCAGAGATCCATGAGGGAAAAGTAAAAAGACCTTGCCCTGCTCTTTGCAGTGCACATTTGGGAACAGAAAAGACGACGTACTGTACCCTGTAGCTTTGCAGAGGTCCATGAGGGGAACCAGTAAAAAGACTTAATGTGCCCTGCTAGTGTTGTGCCCTGTTCTCTTGAACATGGGAACAGAATTAAGACTAAGTAAATGTGCCCTGCTTTGCAGAGATCCATGAGGGGAACCAGTAAAAGACTTGTGCCTGCTATGTTATGTGCCCTGCTCTTTGCAGTGAACATTTGGAAAAAGAAAAGACTAAGTAATGTGCCCTGCACAGTGGCGTAGATTACAGAGCAGCCTGGACTTTTTCTCCGTCCTTTTTATTTATTTTTTCCTCTCCTCTCTCCTTCCTGGCCCGGGAAATGGAAAAAGGCATGCGTGTGTGTGTTTTTTTTGTGTGTGTGGGGGGCCTTTCCTTAAATTGTCCTGATCTGATGCACCTTACATTTTTTATACCTGTCCTGATTGCCTGCTTGAACCAGACGCCTCCGACTGTCAGCCAACTGCAGTGGCCATACCATACTAGAGTCTCCCGCATGGCACAGTGAGCGTAAGCGTAGCTTGAAATGTGCCATAAAAAGGCACATCTGGCTGGACCGGTGGTGCTGAGGGTTGAGGTGCTGTACGTCACACCTCGTGCCACGCCGGCGACCCTGATGCAGGAGTGGACTCGGGCAAGGGTTGAGGATCGAGTGCCCTCATGGTGCTCTCCTCCCCGGGGAAGGTGGTGGGGGTGGCCCGGCGTGTCATTGACCCCGTTGGAGACCAGGGGGAGCTGCAGCAAGCCAAGCAGTATGTTAACAGTGTGGCCGATGCAGGCAAGGTTGCCGCGCACCTGTGCATCGGAACATGCACCACGCATGGATGGAGGGGGGAGAGAGAGAGAAAGAGAGAGCGTAGAACAAGGAGAACACCGGTTCCGTGGGACAGGCGACAGCACCTGTCCGCCATGCCCTCTGGAGGGCTCTCCTCGAGTGGCCTTCCAGTTCCTCCACACGGGTCCTCTCCTGCAGCCAGAGTCTGACTTAGTATGAGCACCCAAGAGGAGGGGAGACCCACCCCGGGTGGGTGAAGCTGGGGGTACTGGCTGCGGGGGGGGGGGGAGCACAGATTGGGGGAGCTTCAGGCAGGGCAGGACATGGATAGGATGCCCAAGAGAAGGTCCCATGGGCCACAACGGGAGGAAAGACAGTTGGGAGGGCACATCTGCTCCATTTTTTTCGATTCGAAAATATTCCTGAAGTCACTCACTCACTCCTTATTTTAGTCATGCAGCGCTTGTGTCGGAGGGGGTTGGCCCATGGTCTGGACCAAAGAGAGAGGAGCCAGACTAAATGCACAAAATCAAACTCGCTCAGTCATCTGGGACCGACTCGACAGGGGCAACCGTAATGCTGGTTGCTGCTGGGCTTTTTTTTATTTTATTTTTTTTTTATTTCTGTTTTCAAAGTTTCAATCCAGAGACTTCGGTTGAGAAATGGCGGGACAGACACATAGGATTAGCGATCTCTCTCCCTATACCGGCAGAAAAGGTCACTGTACCCTGCTGTTAACGCGAAAACGCATTCACATCGCACACTACACCCTATAGTGCCTAGTTGACGAATCCAAATGGAAAATTTCCCGCGGGGTATGGCCCGCCAGACGAAAAACAGATATCAACTTCTATCGGACCCCACCGAGGTTGACTGCGACCTGGCTGTTTCAGCTCCTCAGACATGCACTGCACAGCAAAAAGGAAAAAGGGGGTAAAAAGGTCACAGACCCCATGTAATCTGAAGCCATACTAAAAGCAATAGCGGAATTCCGCTCAGAAATGAAGGATGCAATAAAAGATATTCGAACTGACCTGGGGGAGCTCCAAACTTGGATAAACGAGGCAGACTCATAGATCACAGAGAATACAAGTAGAATTGACTCCCTCGAGCAGGCTGTGAACGCCCTTGCTGCAGAGCAATTACATTCCTTTTTCAGGCAGGAAGATGCCAAAAATAGAGGGCAGAGAAAAAATATTAGAATTTTTGGCCTTCCGGAGGGTGAGGAGGGGACGGACCCAGTGGCCTTCGCCGACTACCTTCTAGATCTGAGGCCTGAATACCAAATAGATATAAGAAAGGGCGTACAGAGCCTTCGGTCCGAAGCCATCAAAACCAGATGCCAGACCCCAATCATTCGTTATGAGTTTCTTGAGTTATAATCAGAAAGCACAGTTACTTATAAAGGCTTGGCGCAAACAAAAAATTATGTTTGCAAATCAGCGCCTCATTTTCGATAATGATTATGCACCTGCAACACAGAAGATGAGAAGGGAGTATTCCTCTTTACTTCCCCACCTCAGGGCAAAAAATCTCAAATTCCGCACCCCTTACCTAGCTAAAATGGTGGTAATGTTTCCCAGTGGTCCAGTGGTCTACAACTCGGCAACTGAAGCCAGAATGGACTTGCAGAAGCGAGGGATTCTTTCAGAAAAAAGCTCAGAAGCAACTACGGACCCATCTGCATCCACGCTGACTAGGGCAGATTCCCGTGAGCAGAGACAGTTGATGATCCACAACTGCAAACCATCTGGAAAGGGTGCGCCAATACAGAAACCCGACCATCCAAACTTGAAGTTTGAGCTAAATAAATGGACTCCTTGGCACAGGTTGGTGGTGGGGGAGGTGGACCGGGGGGGGGTTTCTAACTGCCGAGCAGAGAGTAGAGAACGGGACTAGGTAATCCCTAGCATAACATTATAATAATAGCCTCTATGTAAAATAAGGCATAATAGGGGTTAAATATAAATAATATCACCCTGTTCTCCTCCATGCTTGCGTGGGCAGCTCCCCTCCCACTTTAATAGTGGGGCTGCACCCCTCCCAGGGTCCCTGACCTCATCCTTCCCTTTGAACCAAGTCCTGAGCTCGCAGCTAGTTCAGGAAAAAGGCTCAGTGCTGCTTGACACATTGAACGACAATTTTTAGCGATTGCAGGACTGCATCATTTTGGCTTTGTGAGCTTACTAGTACAGTGTCCAGAAGGGAGGAGACAGGCCCGTTTAAGGGAGCAATTAATCCAGGACTGATTCGTGGCCGAGGCCCTGCCCCCCCCAGTGAAATAACTATATCAACGATGGTCTGTATGAGATCTAACCAGACTAGAAAGGAGCGGACTCCCATATAATGAGATGAAAGGGAGGGCAGTAAGGGTCACAAATCTGGCATGCTCTCTCCCATTAGCGGTAAACCAGGAGAATGTTTTCTTTTTTTCTTCCCTTTGATTACTGTGAGCTCACTTCGGCTAAAAATCCATTTTACATTTTCCTCACCATAGCGCCCCCACGTGGAGAGTAACAGAAGAAATTTATGGAGAGGGAGCTACTCTATACCTCAGAGTTAGTTCAGTTGTCTTTAGCTTAAGAGTTAGTTTAGCTTTATCCATGTGTTTACCAGAACTGGAACAGCTAATATATTTTTTGCTGTTCCTTGAGAGGATTATTATCCCTCTCAGGTGGGCCCATACCCAATTTTTGTGGTCTGTATCTAACTTTACCAGGAGAGGAAATGTTCTTGGTAATTTTCTCCCAGCACCTGGGTTGCAGAAGGTGTCTTCTCCCCCAAATGTGGAAGCCCACATGTATATAGTTCTTTGGGTTTTTATCCAGTTTGTTATAGGTTAAGATGTTGGTCATTGTTTTTTATACTCCATATAATGAAGATAGCAATGTTTGGTTTGGTTTTTCTTACAGGTAATAAAGTTGGAAAAACGCTGGAAGACAATTTAATTTTTAATATACTTGGGATTCAACCTAAGAGGAGATGCTCGAAGAATGGGGAGATGCCAAATAATTTTGCTGATAAATCCTCCACACAGGTCCTCTACATACTGGACTGAGGTAGTACCTGTTGGGGAGTGGTGGAAATATTTTTCTCTGGCTCTAACTGTTGGGTGTGTTCTCTCCCCCCTGAGATGTCCTCTTGTAAGTAAATATACCCTTACCTGATGTAATGGCGACTGTCCCAGTGAAAGTTTATTCGCAGAATGTAAATTGCTGCTGAGACTGAGACAGGGAGAGTGAGAAAGCAGCCACAGCTTCCTTAAATCAAGGAGGTTATTTTCTAGACTACACTGAACTGAATTATTACTTTTTGGACCTGTGTAAGTAACTAGTATTGATTCTGTTTTTAGGGTGGACTTTTCTTAGTTTTAACTTTAATTTGCCAGGGAGGAACTGTAGCTGGGAGATATTTGCAGTCAGTTGTGACTAGATCTGTTACTTAGCCCTTGTGAATTAGGTGTCTGTTAAGGGGAGGAGCTGAAAGGGGCCTAGCTGAACTGAGGATTTATAACTGGAGTTGCTCGTGGTCTCTGTCTGCTGAGACTGACAGGGAGAGTGAGAAAGCAGCCACAGCTTCCTTGAATCAAGGAGGTTATTTTCTAGACTACACTGAACTGAATTATTACTTTTTGGACCTGTGTAAGTAACTAGTATTGATTCTGTTTTTGGGGTGTATTTTTCTTAGTTTTAACTTTAATTTGCCAGAGAGGAACTGTAGCTGGGAGATATTTGCAGTCAGTTGTGACTAGACCTGTTATTTAGCCTTTGTGAAATAGGTGTCTGAAAGGAAGGAAGGCACTCCCCGGGGGTGGAGGGTAAGAGTTGCAGGTGATTGTTTCTGGACGGCATAGGCTTACTCCCACCCACCCTTCCCTCACCCCAAGCACATAACTTCCTTTATAGCAGAGGCTCTGACATCACTTCCCCAAAACTGCTAACAACATATACCTGTTTATATCCTTAAAGGCACAGCACACTAAATAGGGGGTAGAGACACTCGCAAGCTTGCACACACTAAAACAAGAACAAAAAACAAAAAAGCATCTGTAACTGGAAGGGACACAGACATGTGGGGAGTGGTGCAATGCACTGGCTGTGGAGCAGCAGTCTTCTGGGAGACATTCTGGAGACTGCGTTGCTGCCCTATTTGCAGGCACCTCTCTGGTCTGAGGGAGGAGGTTGTTTGTCTCCATGCTGACCTGGCAAGGATTCAGGAAACCTGCTCCCCCACCCAGGGACCACCCAGGCCACCGCCACTACCTCAGAGGTTGCCAAGAAAGAGGAGTGGCTGGACCACGGTGGGCTCAGGGAGGGTGAGAGTGGTGGAACAGAGGTGCATCCCTCCAGTTGTGCCTCTCCACAATTCATTCGGCACTCTGGTGAAGCATGGTTCCTCTATGGAGGCACCTGCAGTGGAGACCAAGGAGGATGCTGGGAACCTCCACAGTGGAGTCCCACAGGAGGGTGGTCCAGGACCCCACAGGAGAAGGAAACAACTCCTGATGGGGGACTCAATTGTTAGGGGGGTAGAACTGGGGGAGGGAGGGGAAAGGGAGGTAAGGTGCCTGCCCGGTGCCAAGGCTTAGAGGCACAGGAAACGAATCCTCAGGGTCGTGGGCACAGCAGCAAGGGGGAGGGAGCTGGATGTCATTATCCACCTAGGGTCGAATGACCTGGCTGAGAATGGGATCAGAGAAGTGCAACAGGAGTTTGTGGAGTTGGGGAGGGGCATTAGACAAGTAGCACACACGGTAACGTTCTCGGAAGTGCTACCTGTCTATGGCATGAATGAGGTTAGGCACTCCGCACCATGGGATTCAATGACTGGTTGAAAAGCTGGTGCAGAGCTCAGGGATTTGGCTTCATTGGGGACTGGGGCTCCACTTGGAGGGATGCAGGCCTATATAGGCACGATGGTCTGCATCTATCCTGGAGGGGAACCAGGATCCTAGGTGATAGGTTTAAATGCTTCAATGGCAAACATTTAAACTAGCCAAGGGGGCGAGGCACTGAAGAGGAGAAGGGAAATCCTAGCCCCCAAAATAAAATCAGGGTAATTAGTGAGGTAAACACCAAGATAGAGCAGTCAACAGGGAGAAGGGCAGGGGTAAATGGAGAAAAAACAAAGGCAGTAGGGACAGGGATGGGACAAAAAGAAATAAAGCCATAAAAAAAAAAAAAAAAGAAGAGGTAATGAGTACCAATGCCCGAAGTCTAGGTAAAAACTCCCTGAAATGGTGGCCTTGATGGAAGAGGGATGCCTGGATATTGTGGCAGTCACAGAAACATGGTACACAGAGAACCATGACTGGGATGTCAACATACCAGGGTACACAATCTACAGGAGGAACAGGGAGTGAAAAAGAAGAGGAGGAGGAGGAGGAGGAGGAGCTCTCTATGTAAGGGAAGGGATCAAAGCAACAGAACTAAAGGGTAAACAGGGAGGAGGAGATGAGACACTGTGGGTCACCCTGGAGACTGGAAATGACTCCACAATCCACACAGGGGTTGTACACAAACCCCCGTCTCAGGGGAGGAAATGGACAAGGAAATGACAGAAGGCACCCTTGGGATGGCAGAGAAAGGGGAGATATTGCTGATGGGGGACCTGAATATGCCAGATGTTGACTGGAGCACCTTTGCTGCAGCCACATCCAAGAGCAGGGCCATTCTCGATGCCCTACAGGGGGCATGCCTCAGACAGCTAGTTTGGAACCCAATTGGGAGGGAGCAATCTTAGACCTGGTACTCTCAAATGGGGACGGAGAGAGGATCTCTGATCTTGAAGTGGGTAGCCATCTGGGAACAAGCGACCACCAAACAGTGTGGTTCACAATAAACTTAGCTGTACAGTTAAGCCACACAAAAGTGAAGGTACTGGACTTCAGGAGGGCTGATTTTGTCAAAATAGGAGAGTGCCTCAGAAAAGCACTAGCAAACAGGCAAGAACGTGGGGTGCAGCAACAATGGGGAAACATCACAACCGCCATCACAGAGGCAACAAGCCTTTGTGTGAAGCAAATAAATCAAAATGTAAGAAAAAAACACTATGGTTCTCAAAAGAAGTGGTGGAGAAGGTAAGGGAGAAAAAGACAGCATTCAGGAAGTATAAGGAAACACAGAAGGAGTAGGACAGAGAACTGTACCAGTTAAAGCAGAAGGAAGTGGGTAAGGCAGTCAGAAGAGCAATGGCCCAAACCGAGGAAAAGACAGCCAACTCGGTTAAGAAGGGGGATAAAACCTTTTGTAGGTACATTATGAAGCAAAGAAAGACTAAGGCAGGGATACTGAGGCTGAACAAAGAGGAAGGTGACTGGGCAGAGAACGACAGTGAAAAAGCAGGGATACTGAACGAATACTTCTGCTCAGTATTCACAATGGAAAAGCAGGGAGAAATACCTAATCAGGTCAATAGAAGCACTCTGGATAGGGGGGTTGATATTGGTCCTTTCACAGAAGAAAGGGTTCTAAAAGAACTCTTAAAACTGAAGGTGGATAAAGCAATGGGGCCTGATGGGATTCATCCCAGAATTCTAAAAGCACTAAAGGAAGAACTAGTAACACCACTCACTACCCTTTTTAATAAATCATGGGAGGATGGTGTGGTACCTGAGGACTGGAGGAGGGCGGATGCGATTCCCCTTCACAAAAGTGGGAGCAAGACAGAAGTAAGAAACTACAGACCTGTCAGTTCAACCTCAGTGGTAGGGAAAATGATGGAATCACTTCTGAAGGAACTGTTGAGTACCAAGAGGCCAGTAGGGCACATGACCCAAGGCAGCATGGATTCACAGCAGGAAGGTCATGTCAGACAAATCTAATTGATTTATTTGACTGGGTGACCAAAGTAGTAGACCAGGGAGGGGCTGTGGACATGGCCTACCTAGACTTTAGCAAGGCATTTGACACAGTCCCGCACAAAAGATAAATAAACAAATTAGCCAGCCTGGGAGTGTGTCCCAGGGTGGTAGCCTGGGTAAAACACTGGTTGGACAACAGGATACAGCGGGTAATAGTAAATGGAATCCACAGTGAAGAAAGGACGGTTACTAGTGGGGTACCGCAGGGTTCAGTACTGGGGCCGGTCTTTTTTTATGTCTTTATAAGTGACAGGGAAAATATGTCTCTTTGCAGATGACACAAAGATCTGCAACAGGGTTGATACACAAGGTGGTGTGGAAAGGTTGAAAAGGGACTTGGCAAGGTTGGAGGAGTGGTCAAATGTATGGCAGTTTAGATTCAATGCAAAGAAGTGCAAAGTAATGCACCTGGGAAACAAAAACCCAGGGCAAGAGTACACAATGGAGGGGTGAGATACTGACAACAAAAATGGAAAGGGACCTAGGGGTAGTCATATCAGATGACCTAAAGATGGGCCAGCAATGTGAGAAGGCAGTAAGGAGGGCTGGGGGGATACTGGGATGCATAGGGAGAGGCATCACTAGTAGAAAACAGGAAGTTGTTGGCCCTCTGTACAGACAGTTGGTAAGACCACATCTGGAGTACTATATACAGTTCTGGAGACCCCATCTCTGCAAGGACATAGACAGGGTGGAGGCTGTCCAGAGGAGGGCAACCAAATTGATGCAAGGTCTGCATCAGAAGACATAGGAAGAAAGACTAAAGGAACTAAAGATGTATAGCCTCGAGGAAAGGAGGGAAAGGGGGACATGATAGAAACTTTCAAATACCTCAAGGGAATCAACAAAGTCCAAGAGGGTAGCATCTTTCAGAAAAAGAGGTGTGCAAAAACAAGGGGGCACAATTTGAAGATAGAGGGGGGATGGCTCAAGAGGTAATGTGAGGAAGTATTTCTTCACAGAGAGGGTTGTGGATACATGGAACAGCCTTCCCGAGGAGGTTGT
Organism: Neoceratodus forsteri; assembly: GCA_016271365.2. NCBI lineage: Eukaryota > Metazoa > Chordata > Ceratodontiformes > Ceratodontidae > Neoceratodus > Neoceratodus forsteri. Next base: position 872,643,699 of record CM028130.1, read on the forward strand.
AGAGCCAACAGTGGGGGAATTCAAGAATGCATGGGACAGACATAAGGCAATTCTAGTGGGGGGTAGGAGGAAGTAGGCTGTTGGTTGAGTAGGATCTGCAGTTTGTCCATTAGGTAGGGAAATGGGCAGACTAGGTGGGCCAACCGGTCCTTATCTGCCATCAAATTCTATATTTCTATGATTTACACTCCCCAATAAAATGTGCCAGGGTAATGCAACACTTGGGGAGACATAAAGCAGACCTGTACTTCCTACAGGAGACTCACCTTTCTCCTGGGGAACACTCAATATTAAGTTGGGGCAACAGATACAAGGTATTAGCATCCTCACATCCTTGTGGGCGACGGAGATGTACTGCTATCCTTATTTCCATTTTGATCCCGATGGAACTCCAAGAAACCTATCTGGACCCCCAGGGATGCTATGTTATTGCCAGAGGTACTCTGTATTTCCAGACGGTAACATTAGTAAATATGTACATTCCACCACAGTCCTCCCTTCCTGTCATTAGGACTTTTTTACAAAAGGTTATAGAAATGTACCAAGGTATCCCAATTATAGGCGGTGACATGAACACATTGTTATCACCCCATCTAGACTTATCGAACCATTATCTCACAGGCTTTCTAATGCAACAAAATATCTGAAGGGAAATTTAACCTATTTGGGAATCGAGGATGTCTGGAGGAGGTTGTTCCTGACAACCCCCGGCTACACCTTTCACTCAGCCAGATAACGATCATAATCTAGACTTGATTATTTTTTTACAACATGCGAACATCTCACATTGGTGCAGGATACAGAAATAGAGCCAAGAGTACTGTCGGACCATAATCCTATAATTCTAAAGATAAATCTGGGTAAACAACAAAAAAATTTAAATTCTGGTGCTTTAACACTTCACTTCTTCGAGATATGGAATTCCAGGTATTCATGCGTGCCCACATACCACAGGTGATCAAAGAGAATGCCTCACCTGACACTTCCCCATAAATCCAGTGACATGCATTGAATGCTATACTTGGGAGACTCTAGCTTACTCTTCCTGAATGTGTACACGTATGGAACTCACTATAATTTTCTAAAGGATCAGCTAGATTCCTTCCAATTATTGTACAGGGAAGGAAACCGAGAGCTACAACAAAAAATCCGGGGCATAAAACAAGAAATCCAGAAAATATTAGATTATAAAATTCTACAGAACTTAAACTTTTTAAAACAAATAAATTATGAAGGGGGGCTAGAATGTTGGCTCGTAAACTGAGAGCCAATAGACAAGCTTCAACAATCCTAAAAATAAAGCTCCAAGGCTCTAATAAATGTACCTACAAGGAAGAACAAATTAAGCAGGCCTTCTCCCAATATTACCAATATCTATATGCTTCCCCTCACCGAACCCAAACCCAAGACCAAATAATATATGTGTTTTTAGCGAGTTTCCTGCTACCCCAATTATCTGAGAACCAGAGAAAATCTCTTGAGGCCCCAACAGGAGCATCAGAGATTCTGCAACAGGTGAAAGCGCTGAAAACTCTTATATGTCCAAGCCCTGATGGACTGGGTGCGGAGTGGTACAAGGCCTTTGTGCCCATGCTTTTACCAAGTTTCCTTCCAGCATGTAGAGCGGTGGCTGAGGGGGACATCCCCCCCTTCCTGGAACCATGCAGTTCTTTCTCCTATCGTAAAACCAGACAAGGACCCCACACTCGTCTCCTCGTATCGTCCAATTTAGATTTTGAATGTGGACTACAAAATATTTATGGCCATTTGGGCGAAAAGATTGGAGCCACTATTGATACATTTGATCCACCCAGACCAGTCTGGATTTATTAAAAAACGTTCTACTTCAGATAATTTACAATGATTACTGCTCCTACTGGAATATGTACACTCTAAACAGATCCCAATGATCCTAATAAGTTTTGATGCTGATAAAGCCTTCGACAGGGTGGCTTGGGACTTTTTCTGGGCCACCCTTTCAAGATTCGCTTTTCCAGATTCCTTCATTTCCTGACTTAAAAAAAAATTTACACATGGCCTGAAGCCTATATCCACATTAATGGAACCCTAACTTCAACCTATACGAATACAAAGGGTTACCAGACAGGGATGTCCTTTGTCCCCGCTGCTTTTTGCTATTTATATAGAACCTCTGGCCAAGGCTATTTGGAAGAATAATATTATAGAGGGTGTTCCCCTTGGCCAGAGGGAACACAAGGTTGCGCTATTTGCAGACAATGTCTTAGTTACGTCCCTGTCTCCGGAGACTTCTCTTCCGGCTTTATCGTCGACCCTGGAGAGTTTTGAGGGGATCTCTGGACTACAATTGAATATATCTAAAACTGAACTCCTACCTTTGTATTTCACTCCCTCCAAAGATCTTAACTTGAGATTTCCAATAAAGTGGCACCTAACCAAACTTAAATATTTAGGAATTTATATCCCCCCTAAAGTTGGATCATATAGAGTTGTAAAATTTTGAACCTATCTTGAATTGGATACAATCAGACCTTTCAAAATGGACACAAAGCATCTAAATTTCTTTCAGAGAATTGAGACCATTCATATGGTGGTTCTTCCCCGCCTCCTTTACTTATTTCAAAGTATTCCTACTTTTACTTCTAAGTATTACTTCGATTCCTGGGACAAGATGGTCTCCAATTTTATATGGAATGGTCAGAAACCTAGGACTATGCTGTCCCTTCTTCAACTCCCCCTGACCCAAGGAGGAGACAACTTGCCCTAACTTTAAGTTCTATGTGTCGGTGGCTTTCATGAAAATACTCTTTTTATGGTTATCCCCTCCTATTCGTCCCTCTGGAAGGATCTCAAGTTTATAATTAATTTCTCCATGACATTAACAAAATAACCCTATCATCTAGATCAAAGAGATCTCCTTTGCGAGACTTCTCACCATATATGGGGCAAATGAAAAAATTACTCACCTTAGTAATGTTGTTTCTTCTAATGGAGTCTTGCTGTATTCTGACTATTGCAGTTAGGTCCTGCCTTTCAACTGCCCCAGAGAACAAAGAGTTAACTTTCCATGGCCAGCATGGAATGTTCAGCTAAGCTCGGCTGAAGCCCCTCTGTCTGCTGTTGTTTAAACCCAAACCATCAGATCTTTATGAGCAATAGTCACTAGAAGTTCTGTGTGGAAACTATAAAACTCACACTAGCCAACTGGCAACTAAATTTATTAAAAAAGGGTTTTTTGGTTTCAAAGCAAAGACTCAAGACAGGAAAGCCAAAAAACAAAACACAACACACACCCAAAGTAAAGGAGGGTGAAAAAGGGCACCTCTGGGTGCCAGCCTCTTTCCCTGCCCACCCACATCCCAAAACCAGGTTCTGAGAGGGGAGGCGGGTGGGAGGTCAAGACACAGCAAGACTCCATTAGAAGAAACAACATTACTAAGGTGAGTAATTTTTCTTCAAACAACATGAAGTCTTGCTGTATTCTGACTAATACTGAACACCAAGCAGTACCTCCATGGAGGAGGGACAGAACCTACTTTGGGAATAGGCTCTGAAGTACTGCTGTACCAAAACCGAGCATCACTCCTAGCCTGGATATCCAGAGAGTAATGCTTGGTGAATGTATGGACTGTTTCCAGGTGGCTGCTTGACACATTTCTAAGATAGGAATATCCCTGGCAGCAGCCAGGAAGCAGCTGTACCTCTAGCAGAGTGAGCCCTCAGGCCTGAGGGTGGGGTTCTACCAGCTTTTCCATAGCAGAATTGTATACAGAGACAATCCACCTGGCAACAGATCTCTTAGTAGCAGGTTTGCCCTTACCGACCTCTCCATACGTGAGGAACAACTGGAGGGACTCAAACCTGTGACCCTTGGTGCACTCTATGTAGTAGCCGAGGGCCCTCTTAATATCCAAGCTGTGCAACCTCCTCTCTCCAGAGGAGGAATGGTCAGTGAAGAAAACAGGGAGAGACATAGACTGGTTAAGGTGGAAATCTGAAACTACCTTAGACAAAAACTTCCTGTTAGTTCTTAGGACCACTTTATCTCTATGGAAAGAGATGAAATCAGGCTCCACTGACAGGGCTTGCAATTCACTGATACGCCTAGCAGAGGTAATGGCTACCAAAAAACACAGTTTTCCAAGTCAAGTACTTAAGCTCTGCAGAGGACAAAGGCTCAAAGGGTGGTTGCATAAGCTGAGCAATGCAAACATTAAGGTCCCAAGCAGAAGCAGGGTCCCTAAAGGGGGGATTGGTGTGTAGCAATCCCTTAAAGAACTTACAAAACACAGGATGGGCTGACAGAGGAGAGGGGCTTGCCTACTGACAAGAAGGCAGAAACAGCTGCCAGATGCACTTTAAGTGTAGTCGGCCTAAGTCCTAAGCCATTAAGATGAACCATATAGTCCAGGACTGTAGGCAACCCAGCAGATTCTGGAGAAATATGCTTATTAGAGCACCAAATAGTGAACCTTTTCCATTTGGAGTTGTAAGTCTTTCTGGTGGAAAGCTTTTGAGAAGCCTTAAGAATATCCAGAACCCCTTGAGAGAGGTGCAGATCAGCAAACTCTAACACTTCAAGAGCCAGGCCTTGAGATTGAGAGATTTGAGGTTCGGATACCAAATCCTCCCCTGAGAGGATGTCAACAGGTTGTAATTCCTGGGAAGAGACAGGGGAAGGTGGACTGCTAAGGACAGCAACAGTGGGTACCAGGGCTGTCTGATCCAGTCTGGAGCAATCAGAATCACTTTGCATGGTTGAGACCTGACCTTGACTAACACTTTGAACAGGAGAGGGAAGAGGGAAAAAGCATACAGAAATCTCCCTTCCCAATTCAGAATCAAAGCATCCAGGAGGACTGAGCCCAAGACTGGGGGTCTGCAACAAAAGAGAGGAAGCTGGTGATTGTCTGGGGCTGCAAAAAGATCTATCTGTAGAGTGCCTCATCTCAAGAAAATCACTTTCAAAACTAGGGGATCTAGGGTCCATTCGTGATGGCCCTGGGATATCCTGCTGAGAGCATCTGCTGGGACATTGTCCTTCCCTGGGAGGTGAACTGCTATCAGAGAGCTTTGCAGGGAATAGGCCAGGGACCAGAATTTCATTGCTTCTGTGCACAAGGCCATAGACCGAGTGCCCCCTTGCTTGTTGATGTGCCATATTGTGGTGGTATTGTCTGTTCTGATCTGGACCACCTTGTTCTGTACAGATTTGGAAAAGGCTTGCAGTGCCAGAAACACTGCTCTGAGTTCCAAGAGATTGATGTGAAGCAGAGATTCTTGAGGTGACCACAGCCCTGGGTAGTAAGATCCCCAGGTGGGCTCCACAGCCCAGCAGGGAGGCATCTGTGGTGAGTATCACTGAATGAGACTGAGTGACAAAGGACTCCTTGTCTCAATTGTCCTGATCCTGCCACCATTGCAAAGCCTGGATCAGGGTTCGAGTCACTGGGACTAGTCTGGTAAGGGAATCCTTTCTTTGGGACCAGAAGGCTCTTAAGTGGAACTGAATGTCCCTCATCTGAAATACTGCTCCCTGGACCACTGCTGTAGAGGCTGCCATGTGGCCCAGGAGCTGCAGGAAATGCCTTGCTGGTCGAGACACCTGAAGGGATAATGAAGAGGCCAGTTCCATAAGGGTCCTTGCCCTGTCCAGGGGAAGGAAGGCTCTTGCCCTTATTGTATCCAGCTCTGCCCCTATGAAGGTGAGGAGCTGTACTGGCTCGAGAACTGACTTTGGAAGGTTGAGGAGAATCCTAAGGAAGTGAGCACTTGCTGAGTTATTTGCAGATGTGACTTGACTTGGTCTGGAGACTGACCCACTATGAGCCAGTCGTCCAAGTATGGAAAGATGGAGATCTTTTTTCTCCTTAGGAAAGCAACCACTACTGACAGACACTTTGTGAACACCCTTGGGGCTGATGTTAGGCCAAAGGGCATTGCTCTGAATTGAGAGTGGCCTGAGGGCAACTCAAACCTGAGGTACTTTCTGTGGGAGCACCTGATGGGAATGTGAAAATAGGCATCTTTGAGGTCCAGGGAGGCTAGCCAGTCCCCTGGCCTTAGAGAGGGCAGAATTATTCCCAGAGTCACCATTCTGAACTTTGGTTTTAAAAGGTGCTTGTTCAGATATCTTAGATCCAGGATAGGCCGCCATTCTCCTGTTGTTTTGGGGGTTAGGAAGTACCTAGAGTACAATCCTTTGCCCTTGTGTAAGGTTGGAACCCTTTCTATGGCTCTGAGAGCCAGGAGTGAAGAAACCTCTGCCTCCAGGGCAAGGGTCTCTGATGGATTTGCAGATGGAAAGGATCTGGTTCTCATCTTGGGAAATTTTTTTGAAGCTGAGAACCAGTCCCTGGCTTACTATTTCCAGGACCCACTTGTCTGAAGTCAGAGACTTCCAGTCCTGGACAAAGTAAGTCAGCCTGCCCCCTACAGGTAGTGGAGAATCGGCCCGGGCAGACTCATCAGGGTGTCTGCTTGGCAGGGGCTTTAGGCTGAGGGGTGGAAGCAGGCCTGCTCATTCCCAGTCTGCCTCTCCCTCTGAAGAACCCCCTCTGAGCATAAGAAGAAGAGGAGGCCTGGGCTTGGTAAAAAGGCCTTTGAAAGGGCCTGCCCCTGCCCCTGGAGTGCTGTCTCTGAGGAGTGGCTTGCCTTTCTTTGGCCTGAGCACTCCTGTAGGTGGTCCTATACTGCCCATCTTTTCATGTAATTTTCTGTCTGCTCCCAAACAGAGAATTACCAATGACAGGGAAATCCATGGCCTTAGCCTGGGTATCCTGTGACAGGCTAGTACATCTGAGCCAAGCCATCCTCCGAAGGGCCACAGATGTAGCCATGACTCTAGACAAAACATAACTGGAGTCCACAGCAGCATGAAATTGCACCTTGGATGCCTCAATTTCATCCGTAGCCACCTGCTCCAGCTCCCTGGCAAGCTGGTCAGAGGCCTGTTTAGCCACAGCCAGCACAGTGTCCCACCTGGACTTCTGGTATCTAGCTGTGTAGGCCATATAGTTAGCCTGCCTGAGTCCCAAAGATGCTGCCATGTACTGCTTCTTTGCCATGGCATCAATCCTCCTGGAGTCCTTATCTGGGGGGGGGGGGTGATGCCAAGGGAATATTTGCCTTATCACAGGCAGCAGCCTGCACTACCCCAACATGCCTGCATTGCTGAGAAAGGAACTCCGTGTCCGAGCCTGAAAGGGTATACCTCTTCTCCATTCGTCTGTCCACAGGAGGTATGGAGTTAGGAGTCTTTAGAATTTTAAATGCCTGTTTCCCAAAAGATTTACGGAGGGGAATAGACAATCTCCTGGACTCTGGGATATCCATCATTTCGACAAAATCAGGCTCCTCCTGATCCTCCACTGCTTATTCCATTGGAAGCTGGAGGGTTTCAGCCACTTTCTTGTAAAACAAAGTGGGAAGGGGACTCAGAAAGCCTAAGAGGAGAAACATCTGAAGGTCTGTCTGGGGAGATGTCCAGGTCAATAGGCACATCCAGACTTTCATAATCACCATCATCATCATTATCCTCATACTCTCCCTCCTCCTTCTCCGGTTCATAAAATTCTTCTAAAGTATAATCCGGAACCGGGGGAACTGATCGAACCGAGCCCCTGCCAGATGGTGCCAGTTCGTCCGGAACCGAAGTTAGCAACTGAACTATCCTTATCGCTTTGGCTATTTCATTAGCGGTTGGAGAAAGAATTTGTGGATCCGAACCAGATGATTTTTCTCTTTTCTTTCTTTTAACCAGAACAGACTCCTCAGAATCGGCTCTCCTTTTGCCTGAAGAAGTTTCGCCCTGGTCAGAGGGCACTCCTTCTGGTTCGGTCGGAACCGAACCGGGCTGGCCATCCGGGTCAGCGGACTTCTCGGCCTCCCTTTCCCTCAATCTACCTACTCTCTCATCCAGGGTAGCTTTAGGAAAACTTTTACAAATTTGGCAGTCTGAATCGAGGTGGTCAAACCCCAGACAATAAACACAGGTGGTGTGGGGATCTGCCTTAGCAAAGGCTTCCCCACACACACTACAGTGTTGAAACCCAGTGGGCCTGGTATTTTTCTTGGGTTTCTCAGACATGGCCAATCCTATCCAAAACTTACCCTTTTTTCGGCAATCCGCCAGGCAAGACACCCCTATCGGTTCCTGACCGTGTTACAGGTCTTGGGGAAAAAAAACGTAATTAAATCCGTTTTTTTTAGAACAGATACAGACCGGTTACCACACTCTAATAAATTCAAAACTTTTTAAGACCAATCTGATCGGTTGAACCAAACGATCTCCAATTCTAAGTTCCACACAGAAACTAAATGTAAAACCTATCTAGTACTCATGGTACCACAGACAGAGACTTAAACCGACAGATTCGAGCAGAAATTCGTAGAAACCGAGTGAAAACGACACTTTAACCGACTTTTTCGAACCGAGCAGAGGAGAAATCGGAGCGACTGTTCAGTGAGTATGGAGTAAAGAACCTGACGGTTGAGTTTAAACAACAGCAGACAGGGGCTTCAACCGAGCTCGCGCTGAACGTTCCATGCTGGCCATGGAAAGTTAACTCCTTGTTCTCCGGGGCAGTTGAAAGGCAGGACCTATCTGCAATAGTCAGAACACAGCAAGACTTCATGTTGTTTGAAAATAAAGTTATGGTATCAATTAAAAAGTAAATTTAAAGAGACCTTTTTCTTCCATACCTTAATTTTGGAAGACAAAAGTTTCTTCTCTATAACATTTGACAAGACATTTGCTAACCGGAGAAGGTTAGGACTAAATTTGTTTTCTCAATTCATTTCAAAATCAGGCATTATTTCATTCGAATCTCAAAGTTAAATATGGTTTGTTGGAAAATGACATTTATAGATACACGCAGATTAAAAACTATATCATATGTCAGAGGGAAGTGGGAGCTTGCTCCCCAGACCCTTCTCCGGTGTTGTGGTGCCTCCTTGATGACAGCTTGAGAGGTACAACGTGGGGACACCCGATAGGTCATCTTTACAAAATACTGAGAGAGGGCTTGGGAGATTCTTCTGAATCTATTTTGAACAGTTGGAATCAAGACCTGGAGTTGGAAATCCCCAGCTCAGAATGGCAAGAGGCTTCTAGTAGGGCAATTAAGGTCACCCAATCCAGCCGCTGGAGAGAATTTGCCTGGAAATGCCAGTCAAGGTTCTTCCACTCACTGGCCATCCTAGCCAAATACCTCCCGCCGTCGTATGGATGGTGCTGATGCAGATGTTCCTGCGCTCTGGCTGACCTGGGCCACGTCTTTTGGACGTGCCCAATGATCACACCTTTTTGGTGTGTATTTTAGCAAGAAATCTCAGACTGTCTGGGGGAGCTGATAGACCTAACTCCAGAACTGGTGTTGATGTCTATATTCCCATCTCACAGCCCCTCTAGGCACTGTACTTTACTTCCTATATATGTCTTGGCGGCTAAAAAGGCTATTACCAGACGCTGGATGTCCCAAATAAATCCTACTATAGTTGACTGGAGAAAGGTGGTCTCAAGAGATCTATTATATGGAAGGTTTAATGGCAAAGCTCCATAATAAACATAATATTTTTGAAGCATGGTGGAGGCCATGGGTCATGCATATCTCATTCCTTGATCCAACCTTCATTACCTAGTCCATCTTGAATTGGGTGGACTTTACAGGTGTGGAGGGTCTAGAGGTGAGAGAATCTAGACAAGTGTTGGGGATTGTACGCCTTCTGCAGATGAATGCAACAAAGGAAGGCATTTAATTTAAATAACTGAATAATAATACTCCTAGGATAGACATATGTACGATTCCTGGAATTATAGAGCCTAAATGAGTTTCAGACCTTACCAACCCAATATATTTTATTGTTTTACTGTTAATTGCGACGTCAGCAAAAGTAATGTACCAGGAAGTATGTATGTATGTATGTACTGTGTTCTTTCCACTGATAATAAAAATAAATAAATAAAATGAAAAAAAAAACTTTCAATCTGGAGCACCGGGATGTTGCATTCTCTGCCAGCCAGAACGAAGAACGGGAGCAGAGTGGAAAGCGGACAGTATACTGACTTGACACGAGTCCGACTCAGATAGGTATGTACCTTCGGCTCCAGTCCTACAGATTCCAAAAAAAAAAAAAAGCTACATTATTGTTAGCAGGCTGCTGTGTTTTGTGTGCCACTGCCACCCAGACTAGTAAAAGTTAGATGATAGTATTAGCAGTACTATGTATGTAACCTGGCTTGGCTCTAAAAACTTAAAATGCTTGGGTTTCTTATATTTTCTTTCACATTTTTTGAGACAGGGTCGTTTGGCTGTTTATTGGCACTGTGACTGGTCCATCCAGACCCTCACTGATTTTTTTGATAACCTAAACCAACTCCTCCGATCGAGGACCGGGCTTCACAGCTTTCCTTCACAACCCGACCGACTACCAAGAGGCTCAGTCCATCCTGTCCGATCGACCCGAGTTCAGTTATTGTACAAAGAAATAAAATTAAAACTGATACAGTCGGGACCGGCCTGGGTCTGGATCTTACTTGGGAAAGAGAAAGGGAATATTGTTCAACCAGGAGTAGCACACTAAGCCGAAATTTGTTTCCAGATGCAACCTGGGAGCACAAGGAAGTCAAGTGTCTTGCTCAGGGTCACACAGTATGCACCTAAGTGGTTGTGGGATTCAAACCCAGGTCTCTAGATCTGCAGCTCAGAGCCTTAACACACTGCGTTATACTGCCTCTCTGTTGGATGGAACTACTCTCCCTCCCCCACTTGCCAAAGACAATGATGGCTAATGTTGCTAAAGATACGCATGCTTGTACGCTATATATTACGCCTAGCGTGTTTTGCGTGGTCAGTGAGACAGCGTTGCAGACTACACTAGTGTAAAGTAGGCTAGCCAAACTGGTTCTATTTCCCAAGACAAGGCAGAACCTGTTTTTGTGAGGATTTCGCTGTAATTTAAGTATATCATTTAACTTATGCTCAGTGCCCTAGGAGACTTCTAGCTCTTGTTTCTATTATACACTCCTGAGGAAAAATGGCAGAATTTATTATAACTATGGATGGAGAAACTGCCATCAGATGTCACTCCTGCAATATGTATGCACTTGTTTCAGATATACCAAGTAATAAAACAACTTACAAATGCATAAAATATGTAACAAATGTTGAATTGCAACGAGATAAGCACATTTGGAGCAAGACTGCAGATGTTTGAGGCAAGCCAAAATGACACGGCTAATAGATTACAAACTAATACTGATAAGGATGAGCAAATAAAAATGCTAGGGCATGCTGTATTGATACTAATACGTCTGATAACCTAATTTGTACCCCCATACTGGAAAGTCATAACAACGAAAAACAGATTATAGATTTACAAACAACAGATGTGGTTTCCAATAACAATAAATAAAGGCCCAGAGAAATTGACCCAACCTCCAATCTAGAGGATGAATGGTTTGTTGTCCAAAGTTCAAAGCCTTCAAAAAAAGGCCGTAGAGCAGAAACTTTTCAGTAACCAATAAATAACAAACCATTACTCAATGTTAAGCATCCCGGAACCAGCTGAGGATAACATTGCTAACCAAGTTATTGAGCCCCATTCTTTAATATCTTTGGACCCTAACACAATCATAGCTCCAACTATACCTCTCATAGGGCCCACTGATGCCTTAGCTGTTGATATCCCACGTGAGACTTAGTTGATGGATTTTAAGACCGACATAACACCTAAATCAGCATTTGTTTTAGGTGATTCCTTAGTAAAACATCTAGACCGAATTATCTGCAATCCTGGCAAAACAACCAGAACATTATCATCATTTGGCGGAGCTAAAATAGGTGATATCACGCTAATGCTGGACAACATTTTGGCAAATTCAGTTCAGCTCTCAGTCATTATACATGCAGGGGCAAACAATATTTTGAAAGAACCACTAGCTAAAGTAAAAAGATTTTGTTTCTATGGCCAACAAACTTACTAATTTAAACTGTAATTTTGCCTCTCAGAAATTGCCGATTCCAAAAGCTTCATATTATAGCCAAACTAAAATTAAACAATTAAACAACTGGTTGAGAAAATGGTGTCTTAAACAATAAATAGGATGTATTTCTCATTGGGAAGACTTTTGTGATAGAAATAAGCTTTTCTCCTGGGACGGACTACACCTGAGTAGAGGGGGAAATGCTCTACTGGGGAAACATATACTATCATACATCCAAAACAGTTTAAACTGATAAAAAAGGGGGAGATGCCCACAATGGAGGGCTCTCTGAACCATAACCATGCTCAAACAGTTGATGCTTGGAAATTTAACAATGAAACTTCAGGTAAGAGTCTAAACCCAATTCAGCTAGAAATGCAACTCGAGTGAATTAAAACAGCAAATCACTGTACAAAATATAACTTAAATATCTTACTTGTAAATGCACGTAGTCTTTCAAATAAGATGAACGAACTACAACAGTTCTTGGAAACGAACAAAATAGACTTGTGTGGGGTTACAGAATCTTGGTTTAAAAATGATGTCTGGGGTATAGAAATATCCGGTATATTAAATTTGGAAAAATAAATAAAATCGCATAAACTGGGTGGATAGTGCTCTATGTAAAAGAGGCATTCAAATGCTATCTGGCAGACAGAAATTGTTTACAAGATGACAACATAGACCTAATCTGGATTAATAATATGCTTACAAAAAAAACATTTAATAAAAATAGGCCTGGGATACAGAGCTCCAAACTTAAATAAGGAAGAGAATGATTTGAGCATGAACAATACTGAAGCTATGATAGATGACAAAGACTGCATCTTTGTGGGTGATTTAAATCTTCCAAACATCAACTGGATATCTGCAAGGGCAATTCACCTCTCGATTCCAGATTTTTAGACCTAATGATCATAAACAATAGGTATCAACTAGTGAAAGAACCAACAAGAGAGAAAAACATACTGGATCTTCTCTTCATTAATACTGAAAATGGTAATATTGATGTTATGGTTACCCATCCCTTATCTAGCAGTGACCATAATATGGTTCTTACAACTATGAACTGTGACCATTCAACTAAAACAAATGGCTGTACAGTACTAAGAAACGTTAATAAAACTAACTATGCATGTATTAAAGAACATCTAAAAAATGGAACTGGGCCAACAATTTAATTGACTGTGACTTTGACAATATTTGGGCCAAGATTCAGGATACTCTTGAATATTGTATAAACACATGGGTTCCAATCAGAGCAAAATATAACAAAAACAAAAGAACACCATTATGGTGGAATACTAACATAAAAAAATATTAGCAAAGAAGCAAAAATTATATAGAAAAAAAAAAAATCAGACTCCATTAAATTGGCAATTGTATAAAACTTCAGTAAGCAAAAGTAAAAGAATCATAAAAAAACAAAAACAAACTTTAGAGGAGAAATTTGCCACTTCAGTTAAAGACACCAAAAATCCTTTTACAATTATGTTGGTTCCTTGAATAAAAATACCCCAACCATAGGACTACTATACACCCCAGAAGGCATTGTTACTGATAAGTCTGAAATGGCAGCTAATCTAAATAACTACTTTACAAGTGTATATAAACCTAAATCTATAACTTCTTTATCAAATACAAATATCGATATTCCTTTTGAACCAACCACAAAACAGGAAATTAGGGAAGGAATCGACTTAATTAAACCAAATGGTTCACCTGGGCCAGATGGTATAACTAGTCTTTTTAAAACCCTTATCTGAAGTTCTGATCGGGCCTTTAACATTTTTATTTAATGCCTCTTTTAAGGCAAGTGCTGAAATTCCAATTTGGAACAAAGCTATAGTTATTCCACTTCATAAAGGAGGTAGTAAAAATCTCTCACAAAACTACAGACCTGTAAGTTTAACTGCTGTATTCTGCAAACTGATTGAAAGAATCCTAAAAGAATTATTAAACATCTGGCGGAAACAGGCCATGTGGATATCTACCAACATGGATTTGTTAAAGGCAGATCATGCCAGACTAACCTTTTGAACTTTTTGGAGCCAGTTAGCAAAGCACTGGATAAGGGTTTGTCAGTGGATGTGATTTTCTTGGATTTTTCCAAGGCTTTCGATTCAGTGTCACACCAAATACTTATCAAAAAACTACATTCATTAAGAATTCATCAAATAATTATAAACTGGATAAAAGCTTGGCTGTCAAATTGTATCCAACAGGTGTCAATAAGAGGTTATCTTTCACCTTAGGGACAGGTTACCAGTGGTGTCCCCCAGGGTTCAGTTCTGGGACCGGTTCTTTTTAACATATTAATATCAACTATGAGTCCTTTAATTCTTGTTGGTTAGCCAAATTTGCAGATGACTGCAAATGTACTCTTGAACTTCAAAATAACTTATCTCACCTTGAAAAATGGTTAAAAAAAACGATTTATTGTTCAATGAGCAAAAATGCAAGGTAATGCACTTAGGTAGAAATAACCCATGTTATGCTTACAAAATGATTATTACGTTATAGACAAATAAAGATGAGAAAGACCTTGGGATAACAATCTCAGTTGACTTTTCCTCTGAACTCCATACAAACAACGCTGTCAAAAAAGGGAACAAAATATTGGGATGCATTCTTAGAAATATTAAAAACAGAGACAAGAACGTAATCATCCCACTATATACAGGCAGTGATGAAAGTGAACAGGAACGTCCTGTACCTTTTTTTGCAGCAGGAATGGAGTTCCTGTACTTCTTCCCACTGACACTGGAACTGAAATTCTTAAACCAACAACATAATGACAGTTTCTGGCCCTGTGACCTAAAATTAGGGTTTCCATAACAACATTTGACTTGTACAACAGTGCAATTTTGCTAGAAATACTTCAATATCTCTAACTGAATCTACTAGTGTCTAAACAGGTAGACGAGTCTTCACAAAGCTATCATTCAGGATTGAAGATCTTCATTCTGCATTTCATATTTGACAGTACCCCGAGTTCCTGTACTTCTTGTCTACCACTTGCGCCACTGTATATAGGCCTTGTAAGACCGTATCTGGAGTACTGCTCCTCAGTGGTAGCTCCAAATTTAATCAAGAATAAAAAACTTTTTGAAAAAATACAGCGTAAGGGCACCAAAAAAGTACATACAATAAGGGAACTTGATTATAAGTCGTGACTAAAAACTGTGGGCCTCTATTCCATGGAATATAGGAGACTTCAGGGCAACTTATGCTTAACATATAATGCTTTTTGATAATAACTTGATTTTGGAAACAACTGACTTAATTTGAAACCTGTCAAAGGTTAATACCAGATCCCATACATTGAAATTAAAAGGAACTCAAAATAAAACACACAGGAGGAACAAGTGGTATTCACAGAGAATAATTAATTTGTGGAATGACTTACCAAACAGTATAGTAACAAGCACCTCTATGACTTAATTTAAGGCAAACTTAGATTTATATGTGGGAGATTCAAAATTTAACTTCCATCAATAATGCTGATGGCGAGTTCACAAAGGGCAGTTCTGCTCATCGAACTCGAAAATATCCTATGATCCTATGAAGGAGTGCAGGGGTGGGGATCAGACAGATTAAAATTCAAGTGAGGCAAAACCCTCAGATGAAAGGGTGAGGGCACACTGGGTATAGCGCAGGGTAGCAGGGGGAGAGAAAAGGAGAGGGGTTGGGGGCGAGACTGGAGCAAGTTGGGGGTTGGGCTAAGCAACCGCTTGGAGGATAGTAGGGATGAGGCATGGTGAAGAAGAGGAGCCAGTTCCATAAGGAGGGGAGACACTAAGAGAAAGGCAGCATGACCAAAGCAAAAGTAGGGAAGATCGACAAGAAACAGGAGTTTCTCAAGCGAAGGGGATAGGAGGAGGGACCAAAGGGGAGAGAAGAGAGGAGAGGATAGACAGGAAGGGGGAAGCAAACCAGTATTTTCCAGTTGGAGAGGAGCAATGGGAAAGGCAATGTGAGGGTAAGGGGGCGATAGAAAGAGTGGAATAAAGGGAGCAATGATGTGTGTGGGGGGATGAGAGTTAGCAGCAAAGCGACAGAAGGCATTAAAGAGGGTGCCCCGCCCAGCCTAGCGAGAGTGGAGGGAAGGGCAGCAATGTAGACTGCATCCAGACTACATCTGCATAGTTAAAAATAGGGTGTGTCATTTTGACAAGCAGGTCCTTGCAGACTTCAGAGAGGAGGCAATCCTTGTTACAGTACAGGATGCTTTCTTTGGGGTGAAGCTTAGAGTGTATAGCATCAACGCGTGCCAAGAAGTCTAGGTTACTGTTGAGCCACACACCGAGGTATTTATAACTGTGGACTACCTCGAGCTGGGTACCATCAAGAGTGGATAAGACAGGGAGAAAGGATAGCCCTACTGGCTTTTGGCCGGTGCCAAAGGTCATGGACACTGTCTTCTTGATATTTACTTTGGGTTGGTTGGCTTGAAATCAGCGTAGTATATTATGGAAGTCATGCTGGAGGAAGGATGTAACCGCAAATGTGGAGGGGCCAGAAGTGTAGATGACAGTGTCATCGATGTACATATGAATCTGGGAGGCAACCCAGACAGAAGGTAGGACATTTAGAAAAACAGAGAATAGTACAGGGCCCAGGGTAGGGCCCTGGGGGACTCGAGTGAGAATGCAAGGGGGGGGGGGGAGTACCAGCCACCTGCATGGATTGTTGGCACTTAGGTAGGAATGGAACCACTGAAATGCAGGAGTGGAGAGGTCAGCTGAGGCCAGCTTGTTTAAAAGGAAAGGGTGGGATACTGAATCGAACGCCTTAGCAGGATCTATAAAAATGGCCACAGTGATGTGACCCTCATCCATCCCTGCAAGGACAGAGTCAGAAACACGGAGAAGGAAGGTGGCTGTGGAACGTTTTTTTCTGAAACCACACTGGAAGGGGGTCTGGAAGGAAGAGGAGTCGAAGAAGTTGACTAATCTGAAGTAGACTAGCAGCTCTTGCAGTTTAGCAAGGCAAGGAAGGAGAGAGAGACAGGTCTATAGTTGTCGTAGGGATTTTGCAACACCCCCTTTGCAGAGGTGGAGTACCTTGGCAGTTTCCCAGGTGAGGAGAATGGCAGAAAGAGAGGTTCAAAAAGTGGGTCAGTTGGAGGAGAATAGCAGTGGCTGATATGTGGAGGAGTTTGTGGTCTAAACCATCAGGGCTGTATTTGGAAGGGATGAGAGAACTGAGGGCAAGAAAAACCTCCTTAGGGGAGATGGGAGGAAAGTGAAAACCAGCAGACGAAGAAGGTTGTGGTGGGAGGAGATTCAGGACTGAGAGGGAGCAACGCATGTTGTGAAGAAATTGTTAAAAAGGGAGGCAACAGCAAGGTGGTCAGAGACCAGCGAGTCATCAAAAGGGGGGCAGGCTGAGATGGCAGGTCGAAAATGGAGTGGATTACTTTCCAGAAGTTGGAAGGGGAGTTTAGGCTGGACTGTTGGTTTGAATTAAAGCAGTGGACCTTAGCTGCATGGATAGCCCTGGTGTAGGAGTTTCTAAGGGACTTGTAGTGCTGGTGGTCACATTCAGAGTGGGAGGCCTTAAAATGGGCCTAAGCAAAGTCTCTAGCTTTGCACTGCTCTAGGAGGCCAGGTGTAATCCAACGGGTAACGGGAGCATTTCACTTTAGTTCTTTTGAAGCAGGTGTGGGTGTTCCTGGAGTGGGAGAGGATGGCAGTGAAGTGGGTTAAGGCTGTGTCGATATCTTGAGTAGAGAAGACCGGGGATCAGTGTGTGAAGGCTAGGTCGCTCAAGAGAGCATCAGTGTTGAGGAACCTTAGGAGTCGGTGCCAAATGTATTTTGGGGAGGATCCTGGGGAGCAGGTTTTCCTAATATAACTGACAAGACAGTGATCACTGCATACATTTGGAAGCAAGCCGGTGGATGAGACTCGATGGAGGTGATGGTGAGAGCACAGTACCCAGTCCAGGAGGGAGTGGTCTGAGGAGTGGGGTTAAGCCTGGTGAGTTCAGAGACTAGTTGGGAAAGGTTTAATGATTCAATGACGTACTGGACAGGCTTAAGAGTCTGGGGAGAGCCAGTTTAGGTTAAAATCACCAAGAAGGATAAGTTTGCTAGTGGCAGTGAGGAGAGGGAGTTCAGGAGAGAGAGCAGAATCTTAGGGAGCAGATGCCCATGAAAATGGAATGACGATTCTACCGTAATTATTGATCTTCTTGACAGTCTCCATCACTCATTCATACTAGGGGATGGGCCAGAGGCGCAGGACCAAGCAGGAGCCTAAAATATCAGACGGGTCGGCACAGAGACAGGACCATTGGGCAAGTGCGGCACTGCGAGACTAGCTCGCACCTGTGTAGGCTATCTCGGCCGACCCTCCAACCGCCTCAGTACCTTTTCTCGACCAAGGAGTGAGTGTAACTAATGAGAATAACTCATCCTGAGTTCTGGGCCTGAGAGGGCCCAGATGGCCTTTGCAAGAAAGGTCAAAGAACAATGTCTTCTACAGTCTGAACCATGGGACCATGAAGACCAGGAAAGAAAAGCAGGTGAACCCAGGGGATCAGAGTCAAGGTAGGACGGTGATGTAAGACCGTCCAAGAAGATCAACAATTACGCAAGTATGTACTTCCATATCTTCCTAGACTAAGCTCCATCACTATTCACACTCAGTGGGAGAGTACCGTTAAATCCAACAACCCTGGAGTAGGGTGGTAGGAGATAGGTTCACTTTGAAAGGCCGGCCAAGGACTGTCCTGCTAATAAAAAGAGCTGTCTTGTAAAGAGCATCTAGAACATAGTGCTTACAAGATAAGCGCTCGAGTTGTAACTCACCACTTTGCAGACGACTGCAATGGGCACAAAATGAAGGTCTGCCAGGAATCCGCAACCACTCTAGGAGAGTGGCAAGAACCTGGCCTCACAATTTGGTCTAGGACCAAAAGTAATAGTGTCAAATACATGTACTAATGTAACGTAAAGGGACTTCAGGAACTGAAAGAGTCGGAGGTAAAGTCTACTGGTTCAGGGTAGACCGGAAAGTACAGATGGAAACCCCCACTATCAAGAGTGGCTGACCTGAGAACAACAGGTCCAGCAGCACTTGAACCCCTTACTTGGTGAGCAGAGGGGATCCAGGTGGGGTTAGCCCATCAAGGAGAATAGTCTCCACTTAGTCACTGGAACCCTCCTGATGGAAGGCCAAGCACGACTCAGAAGCCTCTTGAGGTGGTCTAGTAGAACCAGATCCTACCCACTGCATATTCCAAAAATGAACCATCCTGCCCCTGTATGTACAACTGTAGTAGCAGTCTGTGAACTCAGGGAAGAAAGCAAATGTGTACAGGAGGACATGTCCACTGCGGAAAAAAACATTTCGACAGAAAAAAACAGGGGCTGGATTTCTAAGGCAAATAGAGGCAGATGTGCATTGAAGAGGGGCACAGCAGGACCAAGTTAGGGCTAACCCATTCGTTGAAAGTGACTGGAAGTGGCAGTGACTCAGTGCGGTGAGGCACTACTCACTCTGGCCTCCCTGAAGGGAGTAGGAAAGTATTCTAGTTTGTTTGCTGAAAAACAAACATCACAACTCTGTCACGCACATGGAGAGGATAGCTTCGTGAGTGACAGGCATGGAACCAGTGCGCCGGAACCAAAGGTGTGAATATTTGAGAAGCTACCTCAGAAAAAGACCTACTTGACCTTCTGTCAAGATGGAGTATATCGTCTGTTAAGTTAAAGCACGCAAGGAAGTAGGAACCTGAGTTCCGACTCGGTGGAGAGTCGCTTCTGTTGCTGTGAGCCTCTGCTCAAGAGAAGAAAGTCTGATAAAAAGAAAGGGTAATTAACAGACTGGGCAGTAGCCTAGGTCTAGGAAATGTCTCTGAATTAGAGAAATCTCTCTTGGAGAAAGAGATGACCCATACCACCGCTAGATCGGACTCCCACTAGGGAAGAAGAAGTCAGGTACTCTTTACCGTACTCTGGAGACGAGTGCCTCAGGGGTTGAGGTGGAACCTGACCAGATCCAAAAAGGGGGTATTGGGTAATTTCGGCTAGGCCCTGTGCTGCGATAAAAATTGTATTTTATTTTATTTTTTATTTAATAGTCCGAGCCCAACAAGGCTTTCAGGCTGCTATTTCGCAAGGATTATCTTGATACAAAATGACGAGTACAGAAGGAACCTGAGAGTCCATACTGAAATCATGAGCGGACTAATAAACACAGCTGGAGAGATGTTAACCACCTGTGCCGAAGAAGCCACCTAAGGGGCAATATCATAAGGGGGCCATATACCCCTATCAAAGGGGCGGAAGAGCCTGAGCGGCTCCCAACCATTAAATTAGAATGTTCCACAGAGTGTAATTGTCTTGATGACTGAAAAAGTCTAGACGCAGAAGCGTATGGTCCACGGATGCAGTCTGAGATACTATAGTGGACCCCATTACTGAGGAATTACTGAAAAGATCTTCCATCACGAACTCTGATGATAGAGAGGACTTGCCCTTCAGTATATCAAATGAGTCGTCTGCTGTATTACTGACCAGAAGGACAGGGAAAGACCCATCTAGATGCACTTCTACCCCAGAAGGACCTCTAAGGGAGATCTAGGTCAGAACCACTAGAGACTCCGCCATCAGGAAGGATGTCGGAGAGCTTGGTACCACATAGGGAGTCGAGAAAGTGCTAGGCGAAATGAGAGATTCCGTAGGCAGAACAGTACAGCAGAGTTCCATCAGCAGAAAACTGCTGGATGACACAAGATCCCACATGGACTGCCACTCACTAAGATGTGTGGAAAAATAATCCACAGAACAGGACTTCATTCTCCGGAAAACATACCGCCAGAAGTTCTGTGGAGAAGAAGTCCGAAAAGGAAAAATGTGTCACTAATTCTGCCAGACAGCACCCACTAGCACCAGCATCACTCATGGCACAGGAGGGCACCAAGCAGTGCCTATGCCAACCTAGGCGATACCTGATGGCACCCGTGGCAGTACCCGCAGGCACCCCATGGCACCCATGCAGCAATGGCACCTGAGGGCACCACTGACACCCATGGCACCATGGTACCCATGACACCCATGGCAAGAATGGCACCCAAGGGCACCAGTGTCACCCATGGCGCCTGTGGCACCCATGGCCACCCATGGGTGCCCCCGGTACCACCCATAGCACCTGCGAATGCCACCAGGTGCATGGCACCGCCCACGGGTGCTCGGCGCCAGCTAGACACCCATGGCACCACTGGCGGTGCCGACAACCAAGGGCAGCAACAGCCACAGCGCCGACTATGGCGCCGACCCACAGTGCCAACCAAGGCACCAAGCCATGGCTCCGACCAAGGCACCAAAGGAAAATGCCAATGGAAATCCTGAAAAGAAGGGGAGAAGGAAAAAGGTGGTGCCCGTGCCGTCCCTGCATGGAAAAGGGAGGGGGGCACGAGGGGTTGGCACGATGGCAAAGGCACCAAGAGGGCACCTCGCCTATCGTGATCCATTTGACCTGGCTCCAGTCCAATGGCTCCGAGGCCCTGAAATCAGGAACAGAGCCAGGAGAACCGGAAAAGTCAAACCCCCTGATCCACAGGAGCGGCCCAGAGGTGAAATTGCCCACCGGAGCTCCAACGAGGACAGAGATGGAGTTCGGAGTTGAGAATGCAGCCGTTAGGAGCGGGGCCAAGGGGAACCCACCAAAGTCGGTTCAGGCCCATCGCCCCTCCCGAACAATCCTCGTGCAGACGTACCAACGGGCAACCTCGAGTGGCACCAGTTCTTCTTCCCCAAACAAGGAAGAAGAGCTCGAGGTTAAGCGGAGCTGAATCCCCAGAACCGCTAGATTTGTGCTTCGGTGAGCTGCCCCCCCCACCCCAGGACTGTCCACAGTCGGACCCCCCCCCATTAATTAAGGGCAGTGGACTGGACACAGCCCCTCTGCCACAAAAACTTTCAAACAAATTCCTCCTACCGTCACCGCTACCGTCTAAGGACGACTCCGTTGATGGCAGGAAAGAATTTATTTTTCGTCTTCTTCATAATCTTCTTTTCTTGTTCATAAAATAAGAAAGTACACTTAAAATATTAAAACGCTAAAAGCTGCTGTCGTACAGATGAAAACTTAGACTCCGGCAGACGAGCGACGTCGACATCTAAGCGCACTTGGCAGAAGAAAAGGAACTGAGGCGGTTGGAGGGTTGACGCCGAGACAGCCTACACAGGCCGAGCTAGTCTCGCGGTGCCACGCATGCATGGTCCTGTTTCTGTGCCAATCCTTCTGAAAACGTTATGATCCCGCTTGGTTCTAGCGCCTCTGGCGCTATACCCACTACTGTGAATGAGTGATGGAGACTTAGTCCAGGAAGATTAGGGAGGGTGGAGGGGAGAGAGAGTTTGAGCAGCAACAGCTTGTGAGGGGAGGGGATGGCATCTTTGAGGGTGACAGAGCAGGAGAGGTTATGGCGGGTATAAATAGCAACTCCACCACCTTTACCTCTGCCCTGGCGGAAAAGGTGAAATTCAGGGAGGGCGAGAAGTGAATCCAGGACTCTAGAGGAGAGTCAAGTTTAAGATATGCAAAGGACTCTGGGGAGGTGGAAGATGAAGGTTTTCCCAAGAAGAGAACAGGTCTGTCTTGGGAGTGCACCACCTTCTGAACACTGTGGCCAGAACATGTCTATTCAAGGCCCATCAAAGCTGATCTGTGATTTCCCTGAGTGATTCTGCTTAAAGAATTTGTCAGGACATTGTCCTCACCTGGCAAGTGCACTACATGAATGTCTGTTTCTAAGGTGTATGCCAGGTCCCAGATACTCATTGCTTCTGTAGAAAGTTTTAAGGATCTTGTCCCTCCCTGCCTGTTTATGTAATGCACTGTGGTGATATCTGTTCTGATTTAGACAAACTGACCCTGTAGCTGGGAGCTAACAATTGTACTGCTAACAGCACTTCCCTGAGCTCCAGGAGGTTGATGTGTTCTGGTGGGCTCCATGTGCTACTCACCGTGAGGTCCTGTAGGTGGGCAACTCATTCTAGGAGTGAAGCATCTGTGGTAGGGATACTTGTTGGCGATTGCTGAAGGAAGGGAATGCTCTCTCCAAGGTTGCCAGGCATACACATGGCATTAAGGCAAAGTCTATAAAAAGCAAGGCACGGAAGATACAGAGATGATTTAATCTCCGTACATAAGAGCACCATGGTGGAAGGAGCACAGGCACGTCATCATCTCATGTTATTAGCAGTGTAATCTCAGGGGGTGAGGACCACAGTATTACAAGCTGCCGGCTGGAAGGGAGCATTATACAATTTTTATGAGTCATAAGGTAAAAAAACAGCATGGTGAATATTGTGCCTGCAGGGGGATCCAAGTACTGAAGCCCCAATCTGTGCAGTGGGTGGGCTTAATGTCTGCCTGCAGATCTCCTTTAAAGACACTGCATATGCCAGAACTCTAGCTGCCATGTCACTGGTGTCCACAGCTGTGTGGAAATGGTATCTGGTGGCATCCAGGACTGCTCTTGCAACGGCAACCAGGTCCAATGCCAGATCACTGTCTGCTCCATCAGCAAGTGCCAGAATTGTGTTTCACAATGTTTTCTGGTACTGTGCTATATATGCTGAATAAGCTGACTGACTAATGAGCAGGGAAGCTGCAGTATAAACTTTTTTTCTTGGCCACAGCACCCAATCTTTTAGAATCCTTTTCTGGAGGCTGTGCAGAGAGAGAGAGTGACTTTTGCTCTCTTACAAGCAGCAGTCTGGACTACACCTTGGTGATCAGGGTGGGCATACAGGCATTCTACCTCCTGGCTGTCCACTTGTTATTTTTTATCAATCTTTCTGTCAATGGCTGTGGCTGAATTAGGAGCAGTCAAGGCTTCTGTATGGCCCTTACGAGACTTGTACATGGGAACTAGCAACCTTTTTGAGGGAGCCATACCTATCATGTCCATAAATTCAGCATCCTCAGTTTCCTGAGGATGGATGGTTAGAGTATCAAGCATATGTCTGACATCAAGGAAAATGAAGTGTAGTCATTATACCCTGGAGGGGAGCCAAAATCTTGCTCAGGTGGACCCCCCCCCCCCGGGGTTCCATGGGATCACCTCCCTCCTCTTGTACATAGTATTCTTCCTCCTTCTCCTCCGCAGGCAGACAGGCTGGGACCTAAGCCTGTGGAGGGAGGTGGCATTCCTATTATTTAAATTTCTCATGCCCTGGATGGCTTGAAAAATTACATTTTTAATATGTCCTCTGATGAGGACATTTATCCTTAATCATCTGCCTGCTCCTTTCTCCACTCAGGAGTGGAAGTGACATTTTTTCCTTCTGTAAAATTCTTTTGGGCGGGCAGCGTTTCCAGTGTCTGCTCAGAGATTTTTTTAATTACATGTTTGCCATCAACGAATTCAGAGTTATCCCTTTTCTGATACCTGATATCTGATCCATCTTTCCATGCCTCAATGGATTCAGGGTTCCCGCTTTCGGACACCCTGATACCTGGTCCATCTTTTCCATGCCTTTCAGATGGCTGAGCAGCTTTATATCTTTTTCCTGTCACCCCTTTTTGTTGCTGCTATTGAACATGGGGTGACAGAACCCTCAGGTGTGTACATTCCACCATCATCAGGAACTCCCTCAGAGCCTTTTGTTATTTTTTGGTGACAAAGAGGCAGACTGAGAATCCATAACGACCCCTAATTTATCTGCCCTTTTATTTTGTGTTTTTTGGGCAAAACAGTGCAGAATTCACCAAAAAAAATAAAGTTGTGATCTGAACACAGGCAATGTAATTTATACTCTTAGCAGTCTACCTTTGCCCAGAACTGAAAAATGACTCTGGGAAAAAAAAACAAAAAACACACACACACAAAAAAAATGTTTTAGCCTGTAAATGTACTAGGACTCTTGGTTATGCAGATTTGGAGAGATCATAGTAACGAATGAAAAATGAAAAGCAAATCCACAAAAAAAAAAAATCTAAAATAACTGAAAAGAGCCCAGTAGTTAAAAAAAAAAAAAAAAAGGCTCTTACCTTGAAAAGGTGTCCCAAAAGTCAAATTGTGACTTCTTGTACAAGCAGAGAAACAAATCTGACAACTGCCGGGGTAGAAGGTGGCTGCAAAGTTTTTCAAACACCTGTTCTAAATTCTAAGTTCCATTCTTGGCTTGGGTTTTGCCTCCAGGGCATCTGTTTCTATGGAGAATGATGCATAGAGTGAAACCACAAGTGAAGGATTCCTTGGGTTAGAAAACAGGCATTTGCTGTCTAGTGTACTTACCTTGTTACCAAAAACTAACTACTGTATATAAAATAAACTTAAAAGCGTGGCATTTTATTTTCTGTAGTTCGTCACTATATTTCCCTGTTGCCAACCATGTCCCCTTGTGCCAGCCTTCCCAGCCCCATCACCTGCCTTCTCCAAGACTTACTCATCGACTCCAGACTTCCATGGTTTGGGTGGGGGGGTGTCGGAGCTCCCCATCTTCCACAGAGGAACGGATACAGTTGGAAGAAGTGTAAAGGTGCGGTGCCTGCAGGAGGCAGTTATTTACTCTGACTAGTCAGTGTTTCCTTTTTCAGTGCCAGGCCCACAGAAAGCTGGTGGTGAGTGTGCACGCTTGCATGGCACCCGTCAAGCATCCCCCTTCCCACGTAGCTACTCCTGACTCCACAGCTGGTCACCCAGGTGGCAGTATCCTTGCACAGATATCTGCCTCCCTCCATGAAGGAGAAGAGCATCCTCTAGGACGCGCCCCCCCCCAACCAGCCTCCAACAACTTAGGATTGTACACGAACCCGAGCTGCAGGCAGTGCTAGCTGTAACCCTACCGCAGGGCCAACAAGCTAGGTAGAGGGTGGCATTTTGGAAGTGAGGCACATAGTGCAGGGAATGACCAAGGAGGGGCCTCACCATGTCCTAAGCTCTGCCAGGGTCGCTGGGGTAGTGTCTAGTGAAAGATTATTTGGGTCCCAGCTGATGTGGCTGCCAGAATATTAGTGGTCTGTCCTTCTGTCCATGAAAAGGAGCATTCTGCGTGCTTCTAAATCTCATAAGGGATTTGATAGTGGCTTTTGGCCTTCCGTAACAAAGAACCCTACTTGAGATCCAAACAAGACAGGCTCTTCAAAATGAAGGTCTTCCACTGTCTGAGAGTGTCTGGGACGATCACCCCTTGACAAAGCGTAAGCACCTACACAAAACATTGGGTCACTAGGCCACTGCTCCTGTTGTTTTGCTGTGTCTGCAAGTTTGTGAACACTGAAATAAATTCTGCAGTCTTTCACCTTTGAGTCAGCAGAAGATTTATTACAGCTCGTAAGGCTGCTTTTGTGCCCGGTTTGATGTTTCTGCAATGTTCGGTGGATTGATGTATTCTGCAAAGTTTTTGGTTTGCTCAGAGCACCAGTCAGTCCTGGAGTATTCTCTGAACTTTGGAGGTGATGGGGTTGGCCGAATGGGGGCAGGGGCAGCAGCAATAGGGATAAACAAAAGATTTAAAAAAGTGTATGTAGTTTAGAGTACATATTTAGTGATTTATTTCTGATGTCATGCCAAAAGCACCATGGGAAATATATGTTGGGAAACTGCTGGACAGATACTGTCGTATCTAACCTGTGCCTAAAACTATATCAAAATAATTCAAAGTAATTTTTATGCTACTTGCCTTGTGGGTTGTGGAAGGACGAGTTGCCAACCACTAGCAGACTCGAATACTTAGAATAGGTACCTGGTTCAGAGAAAGTGTCACTCATGTCATCATCCTTGTCATACTCGTAATCCTCTTCCTCTTCATTATCAGACAGCTCATGCTCACTCCCGAAGCCTTCATCATGGTCTTCTTCATCCTCAATATCTTCTGCTTCTTCTGCTTCATCTGCATCGTCCTCATCGGGCTCAAACTCATCTGGTTGGTCATCCACCGAGTCCGAGACAAAGAGAGAGTAGTTGTGCTCTTCCTTTTTCTGACACTGTTCTGTGGCTGAAGCATTAACAGTAAGGCAGCTTGCCTCTGTACAGAGTTCTTGGTCCCCCTGTGAAGGAACAAAGAGATCTTGGGTTTCTTTGAAAGGCAAATCAATTTTGCTGGGGCTCTGAAAGCTTTCAGGACTCTTTTTTTCTTGTTTCTTTGTCAAAGCTCCAGTTTCGTAGTAGCAGGTATTCTTGGTTACGTCAGGGTGTATGGGGTCGACAGCTGGTCTGTTGTGCACCACTGGATTAATCATTACCCTTGCCTTTTTTACATAGTCTTTATGTTCCCCTTGGAACTGCATCTTGTCTGTGTTGTGCACATTAGTCTTAGTAACACTTTCACAACTTGAAGCAGGTACGGCTACCTTCTGAATGCAGTCCATCGTGGGGGACTCAGAGCAGACACTTTTAGATGAACACACAGGAGTAGCTGCTCTCCCCACACTTTTCTTAACAGCAAAACAAGAGGACAAAGGTTTTATAGTGAAAAGCAGATCAGGGTGATAAAGTGAATCGGTAACAGACAGGGAGTCTTCGCTGTTCAGTTGTGCCAGAGTTGGGGTTTTACAGATAACCTCTTCATCTTGGTAAGGACTAGAAAAATCATCTAAGCCCAAGAAGTCCACTTCCTTTGTCCCCCAGATGTCACAGTTGGCAAGTTTGGTGTATTTGGTTAAGTCTTCCCAATATGTGTCCCACTGCTCCCAGTTTGAGACATAAGCAGGGTTATCATCTGGGAGCTCTGTAAAAATTTCTAGGGCTTCAATGTCTTTGCAATCCTCCGTAGTGAGGAAGTTGTCTCTGGGACTCTGTCGGTAATTCATTTCCCTGTTCTAGGACAAAAAATAAGAAATACAGTGAAAACCCGGAAATGATGACGTTTATTGTTTAATAAACATGTATAGGAACAGAACCGCAGTTAATGTTAACACATCTGATGTACAAATGAAAAGCACTTTTTGGGCCATAGTAAATTAATACAATGTCTGAGGAGATAAGACACCATGAAATTGAGGTTTTTGTTTTAATGTAAGCATCCTCATAGGTAGTGCTGTTGTTGGTATGGACAGTGCTGTAAACATAAAAAAAGTTATATTAGACTTACTGTAATGTCTTTTCTGTTACTTCCATCACTGTCACTGGGCTAGTCATTTATAGCTGGGTAGTACCTGCTTAACTAGTAGGGGCCAACATACTACACTCCAAAGACGTGACATCACCATGGAACTCTACAAGCTTCTCCCCATTCTGTGAGCTTGCTTGGAATCGGTCATAAATCTTTCAGGCCTTCAGAGTAACACAGTACAATGAAATACAGTGAAGTCTTACCTTACTGTAATGTGTAGACAGCATCAGTTCTCCCCATACAATGTGTGATTCAAGGATTTGTATCTTCAATGTGTCCCATGTAATTTCTGCAATGGTGGCTTCAGCAATGATCTCTTAACAGGGAACTGAATAAAACCATGACGCACAAACAATATGTGCCCAAAATGAGCAACATCAACTCGTTTGTGAAGAAATTTAGAAAAATCTAATCACACCTCAGCTGTAGAACATTCTCAAAAGATTGAAGCACTCTAGGGTGGGCCCCAGTAACAACACTGTAACAGAAAAAATAAATTACATTAAGTCTGACAGAATTTATTTTTTCTGTGTCATTACACGTTGTCACTAGGCTAGTCATTTACTGCTGTGATGTGATTAGCAGTATTCACTGAAGGAAATATGTAGGGAGAAAATATTTCTTTGTTTTGCTGCCCATTGCTTTACTGTCACTTGCAGTACCCACACATCTCAACTGCTATGAATTCCACCTAGCGCTATGATTTTTACACTCAAATTAACCCATGCTCTACAAAGGTTTACTGATGTTTTTTTTTTTTTGGAATAATTTTTTTTATTAATTTTAAAATGATCAACAAAGACATTACACAGCGACATACAAATATACAAACAAATGCATCTCATAGTTCATTATTATTACATTCTGAGATTCCTCAACATTATTTCTTCCTTCTCATTTAATTCTTCTCATTTATGATTACTTTTACAGTTTCCTTAGCTAGCATATCCCCTTAGTGGAGCAACGAGGCATGGGAGAGTCCAGGACTTCTTCTATATCTAACTCTACTCTATGCCACAGCGTAGGATGGTCATCTCTTCACTACTTAGTGATGTCAAGAAGCGGGCCCATTCTCTATAAAAGGCATCCTCCCTATTACTAAGCAGCAATGACAATCTTTCTAGTGCCAAATTCTGTATTACCAATTGGCGTCATTGCTGAGTGGTGGGAACCACATGATTAAGCCAAGTATTCTGGATACAATGCCTGGCCATCACCATCATTATTCTAATCCACCGTGGCAATGGCTCCCATTCACCTGTCGCTCCAAGGGTCATACCAAACAATCCTGTGATAGGATCCATTTGAATGGAGAACCCCACCATCTGTGTTATTTCTTCACAAATTTTACTCCAAAAGGCCCTCAAGACCCTGCATTTCCAAAAAGAATGCATATATGTCCCCCTTTCCTTTCCACATCTGCCACAGAGAGGGGAGACGGAGGGGTGCACCCTATGTACCACTGTCGGTGGATAATACACTCTGTGCAAAAAATTTATAGAAGGCCTCCTTAAACTTGCTGCATATTGAGAGGCACATTTGGCCCACCAACACTTGCTGCCAACTGTCCTCTGACATTTGGATCCCCAGGTCTTTTTCTCATAGCTGTTTAACCCTCTGTGTATAATCTGGGTATACTTCTCTCCCCACCTTTACTGCCTTCCCAATAAATCCCTTGGGGTCACGTTGCGCCCTATGTATCACCATCTCTACTGGCCCCCACCCATGTGATTCTCCCCTCCCTCTCTACTTTCGACAGGAATGCCTGTTGCACAAATATCGCAACGCTTGGCTGCCCTTGGAGGCCCAACCCCTGTATAACTTCCCCCAGCATGCTCAGTGTGTCATTACAAACCAGATTGCCCAGACACTTAGCTCCCCTTCTTTCCCATTCCCTAAACCCTCCATCCTCTAATCCTGGTAGAAAAAAAGGGTTTCCCTCTCTTGGCAATAATAATGTTTCTCCTTTAGTAATCCCCCTAGATTTCCTGAGAAGGTTCCATGCCTCCAGTACTGATTTTACTAAGGGGTTACGACCCCCCCCCCTCCCCCGGGCAGCATAGGCCTGTGCGCCTTTACTATGTAAGTAAGCAGATAAGCGCCCCGGGCATCCCCATTGTTCCATCGTAACCCAACTTGCCACTGCAGGATGGTATACACAGTCAGCAATATAGCATTGCTGGATGGCCAAATAATAATTTGTTATGTCGGGAAAATTTAGGCCTCCTCTGGTTGTCTCTGCAAACAGATTCTCAGCCTCTGCCCCCTCCATATAAACTGAGTAGCTAGCTTCTCTACCTTAACAATGTCCCCTCTGACAAGGTGCATCGGGATCATCTGCATGGGGTACAAGATCCTTGGTAGGATATTCATTTTCAATAGATTAATCTGCCCCAACCAAGATATGGGTAAACTGCAACCACCTCCTCAAATCCGCCTCTATTTTGATAAGTGGCATGTAATTCAATCCATATAGTGACCCAACTGTCCTACCCACTTTAATACTCAAATAGGTAATATATGTCTCCCGACCCTGTATTCCCCATTGCTTATCTGCTTCCTCCAGATTAGGGAGACAAAACATTTCATATTTATTTAAGTTAATTTTATACCCAGAAAAAGTGGCAAACTTCTCTATCAATTCTAATAGTAGTGGCATAGACCTCGGAGGGTCTCTAATAAATAAGAGCATATCATCTGCGTATAAGGTGACCTTATGCACAACCTCCCCCTCCCCCATAATACCCTGACACTGCCTTATTGCTGCAGCCAAGGGGTCCAGTGTCAGAGCAAACAATAGTGGTGATAGCGGGCACCCTTGCCGAGTTCCCCTCTATAAAATAAATGGTGCAGTAGGTATCCCATTTACCACGACTCGTGCTCTAGGGGCTTGATACATAGCTTTAATCCACCTGACGTATGATTCACCCAGACCAAACTGGATCAACACCTCAAAGAGGTATTCCCACTCCACCCCATCAAAAGCTTTTTCCGCGTCCACAGATATAACATAGGTTTTCTCAGGCTCTTGCCCTGCCCTCCAGACTACATTAAGCAATCTGTGCATATTATGACAGGATAGTCTCCCCTTTTATAAATCCGGTCTGGTCTGGGTGAACCAATGCAGGCAAATAATCCTCGAGCCGCATCGCCAGAACCTTGGCCAGGATTTTAAGATCGCAATTTAGTAGCTAAACTGGTCTGTATGAAGAACATTCCGATGATTCCTTACCCGGCTTAGGGACCAGACATATCATGGCATCATAACAAGTGTCCGGTATTCGCAAGTGTTCCTCCCCCTTATCCCCTTGGAACACCTCACACAGCGTATCCACTAACTGACCCGCTAGTGCACTATAAAATTCCAACAGGAATTCGTCTGGCCCACTTGCCTTACCTTTTTGCATTTTACCAACAGCCTTTAAAACCTCTTCTTTTGTTATAGGCTGGTTTAAACGGTCCCTTTGGTTCACCGTAAGCCTGGGTAGTTCTATCTTATCTAAAAATTCCTGCATCCCCTGCCCCCTTCCCTTACATTCTGCTTTGTGAAGCCGGGTATAGAACTTCTGAAAACAGTCCCTCACTTCCCCAGCCTCCCTATGCACCCTACCCTCCTTATCTTTAATCCCCATTATCCTAGTGGGGCATTTAATCCCCCCCCCCCAATAAGTCTAACCGTAAGTGGGCCTGGTTTATTAGACCACTCAAACATCTAGCGTTTAGCATAAAACCATGACTTTCTGGCTTCTCCACGCACCAGGGAATTCAATGCTTCTCTTACAGTCGTTAGCAGCCGTTCTACTGCACCTCCCTCTCCCCAGGCCACATGCCTTTCCAGATCTTTGAGCTGATTTTCCAGTCCCCATCTCTTTTCTTGCTTCTCTTTTTTAACCCTGGCCATATAGGCTATTATGGAACCTCGCAAGAAGGCCTAGCGCCACTGTTTTGACAAGTATTCCCTAAATTCCTTATTGGGAAGCATGTATGGAGGAAATTTCCACTGTGGTGGCGTGTCCCTTATCCCTTGCATCCTAAGCTTCCCCATCACCACAGCGTGGTCCAAGATGTGGATTGGGCTATGTGATACATCTACAAGCCTATCATTCCATTCTCACGGGACCAGAATATAGTCATTTCTTGTCCATGTCCCGTGAGGGTTCGAGAAAAACATGTATTCTCTGGCCCCTGGGTTTACCATTCTCCAACTATCTACCAATTCAAGATCCAACATGCTCATCCACCACTGATTTAATGCCTCTGACCTTCTCCCTTTCCCCTCCGAATGATCCATAACCGGATCTAACATACTATTCAGGTCTCCCTCCAGTACAAGACCAGGGAACTGTTCCCTAAGAAGCAAATTCAAGAACCCCGGGAAAAACTTCGGTTCATATGTAGCAGGTACATAAACATTACCAAATGTAATTTGTTTCCCATACAGCTGCCCCACCACAAAGACGTAGCTACCCTCTCTATGGTCTTTCACAATTCTTTTAACCTCAAATGGCGGACTCTTATGCAATAGGACAGCTATCCCTCATTTCCGCGAAGAGTAGGAAGCAGCAAAACACTTACCCACCCACCCTCGAGCGAGTTTGGCATGCTCTATGTCTGACAGGTGGGTCTCCTGTAATAGTGCTACTTGCGTATGCCGTTTCCTAAAGCTGTTAAAAGCATTGTGCGCTTAATCGGGTCTGTAACCCCTCGCACATTCCAGGAGACCACCGTCAATTCTTGTTTACTACCCATAGTCAATTACCTCTTTTCCCTTTGCATAAGAATCAACCATCAGATCCCCCCATGCCTCAAAATATATTGCCTCATCGTATCACTCCAGATTCAACATGAGATGCATACAACAACATACAGCATAAATAACAATAAGATAACAAGATAACATGAACAGTATATCCCCCCAACTGAAAGTTAACACCTTCCCTTAAAACCTTGCTTCTCCCCCCCGCTTCTGCTCCCTACGAAAAAGCATATCCCTACTAAATCCTTTGTTCCTTTGAATTTCCCCCTGCACCATACCCCCACCCCCCTTGATGACACTAGTTGCAATCTCAGCATGAGTGTCAAATACCCCATTAACGATGTCTATGCCCCGCTGCTCCTGCCACAGCCAACAACTATTTTCGTTTATTTACACGTATAAAAAAAAAAAAAAAAAGGAGACTTACCAAGCTATATGGACAGAACAAGCTTGAACCCCAACTAAAACTTTATTGTCCCCCTACGTAGCCTCGCCCTCCATTAACGCTCAAGAGTATGTGGCAGGAGCACTCCCCCTTCTGAGCTTCAGATCATTCTGAGTCCCCCAAAGAAATGTATCCTGGCCTTACTCCTCGTTCCTAAAACAGACCCCAATCCTGTCGAGCCCTCCCCCTTTTCCCCACATCATTCATCAACAGCATGTCTCTCTCCCAGGAAGCTTCATATACAGTGAGCCCTAAGGCTGTGAGAAAGGGGTAGGCTGCACCATAAACATACGTGCTAAGCCCCCCCCCCACGATTTCAAAAACGAACCATTCTCCCCCTCTCAAAGACCTTCCAGCATTCTTACTCTTTTAGGTCCAAAACTTCAACTCCAGAGGATCTATACTGTCCTGAGCATTCTCCACCTATATGCATGAACCACCTCGGGGGAAAATCAGTCCGGTCAGCAATCACTCTTCATCTCCAGGCTTACTGCTCGACAGTCTCTCATCTGGAAAGACCTTGGGGCATATCTCCAGAACTCTGAGCACAAAAGGAACCCCACATTCCTCCAGCTCACATGACAAGGCAACACGAGCAGAGAGACATTCAAAACATTAATGGTGCAAAGGCAACCAACACCCAGTCCAACAAATTAGCCAGTCACCTCAGTGTCATCACTTGCCCAGTTTCTTCTGCAGGTCAGCCATGAAAAGTTCTGCTTTATTGAGCTCCAAGAAGGAGTACGTCGCACCCTCATATCTGATCTTTAGTACTGCAGGGCAAACCATAAAATTATCAACCTTAAGACTTCTCAATTGAGCCATGAGTGGGTTGAAAACCTTCATCTTCTGAAGGAGCCGTAGGGGATAGTCTTGTGAGATGAATATATGCACCCCTTCATACTCCAGCACCCCCTTACCTCTATAGGCTCTAAGGATCGCTCCTCTATCTTGAAAGGACTGGAATCGAACAATTATCTGCCGCGGGGGCTGGTCTCCCAATGGTCGTGGCATCACGGCTCGATGAGCCCTTTCTAACTTGAAGCGGCCATTTTTTGGTTGTATTCCCAAGAGCTCCAGAAGGATCTGGGCACAAAAACCCATTATATCCCTTTTCTCCGCACCTTCTGGCAAACCTCTGAGGTGCAAGTTGAGATGCCGGTAATAATTTTCTTGGTAGCCCATGGCATCTTTTAATTCTTCTAACTCCTTCTGTAACCATACAACTTGCCTTGGGGTTTCCACATTTTCATCTTCCAAGCGTGATATACACTCCTCAGCCTCCTCTATCCTGTTAGAGTGCACGGTCTGCTGTTCCAGCACTTCTTGGAGTTTAAGATCAATTTTTCCTTCCAGTTTTAACAATCTGGGCTCCAGCGCAGGAATGACTTGGCCTGTAACTTCCCGGCCTAATGCACCGATCTCGGCTGCCGATAAGGATATTTTGCCCGCGCTTTCACCCGATGTGGAGGCCATGGGAACTGCAGTCTTCTTTCCCGATTTACCAGCAGTCCATTGACTCTTCCCAGTATAGGGCATGAGATAATCCTCCATAGCACTTTCCCGAGCAGACTGGTGCCGCTGTAATATTAAGAGGTCAGCTTTTTCACCATAATTTTAACTTTTAATCGTCTGTTAGCATGGAGCAGCGTGGTGGCACGTCTATCTTGCTAGCTGCTCAACAGCACACCCCCCCCACTGATGTTCTTAATAATGTTAGAGCTCTTTTGGGATATACAAACTATTAAATAATTGAACAGACTTGATAGAGACATTCCTTAACACTAAATACATGAGGCCCACTATTTGTAGACATATTCTTTAAAATAAGAAAGTGCTACAAATTCTGGCCATTTGCTCTGAATTTTGAAGGCAAGTGCTATGAATTTTAATGCTGAGAGATTGAGAGGTATGGCAGTACTTTACAACCGAAGGCTGAACCAGCGGTGCTCAGTGTCCAGTCTGTAATGTTCTGTAAATATATACAAGGAGGACCAGCTGCCTGCCTTGCACAAGTCAGATACAGAGGTGTCTGCCCTTTCTGCCCAAGAGCTGGCTGCAACAACCCTTGTCAAATGCACCCTGATCAAAGCTGGCAGAGATAACTTTAACATTGTATAGGCCTTTGCTATGCATGTCAGTGGCTCAAGTAGGTAGGACATTCACCTTTGGGGTCGGAAGAGCAGATGGTGGTGGGTGCTAGCCCCACACCAGGTACTTGAGGCAACACCCATTACTGACACTGTACTACAGTACCAGGGGGGTACTTCACAACTGAGGCATTGTCCTTTGGATGAGATGTTAAACCGAGGTCCCTTCTGCCCATCTCTAGTCACTGTCCTGGTGAAAGTAAAAGATCTCATGGCATTTTTATAAATTAAGAGTAGAGTGTCTTGGCCAACATTTACCCATCAATAAAACAGGTACATGCAACCCACCCCCTGGACACTCCTGGGCAGGAGGGAGAAGTGGCAGTGCTCAAGTTACAAACCTGTGATTTCTCCCCCCAAAAAGCAAATGGTTCAGTTTGCAGAAGAGACACTGTGTTGGCACTGAAGCAGCCACTTTAGAGGCACCGGAGACCACAGCAAGGTTGTAAGTTATCAAACAACATTCTCCCATCTCCAACAAGAGGTAGTAGTTGCAACCAGTTTCGAAACATTCAAAAATAAACTAGATACCCATTTAAATTGGTATGAAAAGCACGATTAAACCCCCACATGGTGTAGGAGACATACCTTATGGGCCACGGCCTTATGTCTTACATTCCCTAGTAATCCTAGTAGACATCCATTTTATTTTACAATAAATTTAACAAATAAGCCATTCACAGTCCTCCTGACCCGAAATGAGTTCGAGAATCGACTACATGGACGGGCTGCACTGAAATGCAACCAACCAACAAAGCAACATTAAACAAGCAAGTCTTGAATTTTGTACTTTTTAGGCAGTTGGGGCACTGCCGACTATGGTTTTGATGGTTACTAAGCTTAGGTATTTGTTTGATCTTGTAGGGAGCTCAGCTTTAGCCACTGCATGTTATTTGCTGTCGGGGGCTGCATGCCTCGTGATCAGCACCACACTTGTGGTGGAGTGGAGGAGGAGGAGGTTCAGCAGCAAAAGAAACAACCACATCATCTTCTGCGTGTGAAGTTTTCTGACACATCTCAAGAGACTGTAAATGTTGAGACTGATAATGACAAGTAGTCTGAAATGTGGGGAAATAATTCTGAGCAGATGATGCAGACGAAAGAAATTTGTTCTGAAGAAAAACTTTGTTAAAAAAGACTTACCTAGGCACCAAACCAAAAGCAGACCACTACCATTTTCCACTTATCTCACACCCATGAAGCATACTGAAAGAATTCAGGCAGAATGGCAAAACACCCGGCATCCAACAGGAATTTGGGTGTAAAAGCAGAAACCAGTTTAAGCAAATAAAACATAAGCATGCTTTACATTTCAGAATTTCTGTCCGTAGGAACAAACGGGATTCTTAAGTGAGAGTTACAACAGTCTGAGAAAATAAGGTTTAGAAGAAAATCTTGAGCTAGGAGAACTTTAGTTGTGCTGTCAACCCTAATGCCGACACACTTAAAACTGATGATTTCAAACGAACTGTCACAGAGTGAGGATGAGCTTAGGATTCCATGGTGATGTCACAGCTTTGGAGTGTGTTGATGTATAGTAGGTGAGCATGTATTACCCAGCAGTAAACTGCTATGCTTACATGTAGAGGTAATCTTTTATTTTTCTTATCAATTGTTTTCATTCAGATTAGCTATGTTTACACGCACCTGAACTCAATTATCTGGTAATCAATGCCAGGTTTTGTACTGTAATCTGATCGTGTTTATAAGTACCACAGAACTCGATTACTGAGGAACTGAACACTCAGTAATCAAGTTACTAGGTTCATGTAAACAAGGTAGAATGCCCCCCCCCCAACTAAAACAGAGAGAAAAAAAAAAGCACAAACATTTTGCCATTCTGCATGGTTGAAGAACTGATACAGTACATTGATCCTGTTTACAAGTTACCAACTACTGAAAACCAGGAAATCGGGGGACTTATACTGATGCACTTCAGTCAGATTCCAGTTTGGTTCCTATTACATCAATACAAGCATTTACGCAATTATTCAGTGATGAGCTAAACGTTGCATGTAAACAGGGTAACTGTAATCCTTTTGGATTTACACGTTGTTGGATTATTGAGAATGAAATCCCCCTTCCCCTTTAGTAACCGGGTAAGGCCCCCTAGGCATAAGTGCCTGTTTTCAGGGGCAAACTAGGAGCACAGGGGAGGTTAAGTGACTTGCTCCGAGTCACAGACTATACAAATCGAGGCTGTGGGAATCAAATCCAGGTCTGCTGGATGTACCAAGCTTAGTTACAGCTCGTTACTCTGACCTCTGTGCTACACTACCACTGCCACAAATGAGCTGCGTTGATTACCACTGCATGTAAACATACAATACCTGTGGATTGTGAATCTGGTTGCATTCCTTTTGCAGCAGTTTCAACAGCAGAATCAGTTCAGAAACAAATTTACGTACAAAGTAAACCGGGTTCAAAATAATCAATGCACTTGAACCACTGCACGTGAATCTGCTTCAAATCGAAAACAGGATGGATCCCTACTCTGTATCAGTTTACATGAGCTGTCAATTGAGAATTGCTGTATTAATTCCACAGAAAGTGGAGTTTGAGTTTGATTCTACAGTTTGTATAAACAAATGACTATCCCGGTGGCAACGTAAAAATACACAGAAAAAAGTGCTTTGGGACTGCAGGGAGAAAAGAATCTGCTGGTAATGACAGATACAATGGCAGTTCAAATTTAGGAAATTTTCATTTTCCTGCATTTTGTATTCAACAAGGCCATCAATACCCTTGGTAAAACATGTGCATATACAAAGTAGTTGTTACCTGTAAATGTTTCTTCTATTTATCTGTAGTAACACATACATTGCATCAATTAAGTCTCAAGGAGCCAGCATTCAAAAAAAAAAAAAAAAAATTCGGATTAACACCACAAATGCCTCTGTCTTTCCTGTGCAGTTCCTTCCAACCATTGAATCTTTTCAGCTGAAGGAAGCAGACTGGATGGGCCAGTAGGCTTTTTCTGCTGGCCTTGTTAGTCGACCGGTGTCCACGTTTCACCACAAACTGACCATTATAATGTATGAAAACACTTGGAAAGCTGGCGCCCATTCCCTATAATGGAGCGTGCCCCCGGGCTCTCTCTGGCATCTCATCATAACGTTGCTGAGTGCGAGGGTGGACCTTGGGTGGCTCTTCAGACCGGGAAGTCCTCCGGGACCCAGTTTACCTAAATTACGAGCATTTTTTAAACAACACTACGGAAATATTTACCGACATGTGGAGTTACACAGATTCACCAGGAGGTAAGGCACCCATATATCGGGTGCACTAACATAAATTGGTGAATCTCTTTGAACAGGTAGACTACAGAGAGCAGATCCAATGGAGACTTGTTGCAGTGAGTTACAGGGGATACAACAGCAGATAAAACATCAGGGCGTAAAGTTACATTAATATTAGATAATGCTTATTACGTAGTTTATACCTAGTAGCACTGAGTGGGCATTCTGTTAAGTTCTGTGAGCAGTCACATCTAGAGTCTGATGAGAGAACCTTTCTCAGCCCTGTCCTGAACTGGGCAATGTCAGGGAGGCACAGCAGGGATTCAGGCAGCTCGTTTAACCAGAGTGGTGCTCTATAGGAAAAGGAATGTTGGGCCTGGCTAGTTTTATGGAAAGGTACACATAGTACTTTCCTGGCCATACACCTAGTTAAGTATTGTTTTTTGGCAGGGTGCAGGAGGTTTTGGATAGCATGAGGGAGAGACCCATGAGTGCCTTCATACCTAGTAGGCACCTGGTACTTGAGTCTATCTTGTAGTGGGAGCCAGTCAGATTAGGAGTACAGGGTACAAGTATGTGTGAGCCTATCAGCTCCTAGAACGAATGGACAGGCCATGTTTAGCACCAATCTGACACTATTGAGGGCCTTATCCATAGCCGTGCCATACACTGTCAGGCCATAGTCCAGCATCGGGAGGACACGGACAAGGTTCTGCAAAACAGCAGTGCCTAAACTGGCATCCCTTCTGGTCCATATGTCCAGGCAGTAATGCTTTATGAAAGTATGTGGGGATAGAAAATGGGCTGTGAGGCCACTGACCTGTCCTTGAGCTGAGGAGTAAGCTGATACTGCTGCCAAATGAAGCTAAGCCTAAGGCCCAAGGACTGGAGGTGAACTAGGTAGTCCAGGACTGCAGCTAGACTTGCTTGAAGTAGGTTGAGCAGTCTAGGGGAACACCCAAAAGAAAGAACAGTTACGTACCTACCGTAACAGTAGATCTTCAAGAGAGTCTCTTTCATCAGACCACACCTATGGAACTATAGCTGCCAGGCACTAGGACCACATGGAAACTTTTTGCAAGTAGTCCACTAAGAGCCGACCACAACAACGTCTTATGTTGACAACTCCCATATAAACGTGGGTAGCTCCTTCCCTCCTCAGTTCCCTGCCAGAGATCATGCTCAGAGGACCTCCTTCTAGGGAACCGGGACAGAATCTAAAGTTCCAGATACCAAATGAGGCTGAAAACAGCAGGTAGACCATCTTGGAGAAAGAGACAGAACCTGTAGAGCTCAACTGTGTAGGGGGGCAGAGGGTGGGATGGCATGGTCTGATGAAAGAGATTCTCTCGAAGATCTTCTGTTACGGCGAGTACGTAACTGTTCTATCTTCTTCGAGGATATCTCTTTCATCAGGCCACACCTATGGAACGAGTACCAAGCGGTACTGACAATAAAACAGTCTGGGTGGCTGCAGCATACAGGCCTAAGAAAGAAGGCCTTGGAGAATGACTAGGCCAAAACCTAGCCAACTCTTTCACTGCCAAATTCTGGTTTGGGTTTCTTCTCCCATCTCTCCTCTCGCCTATCCCCTGCTACTCCTTCCTCTTATGCTTTGCACACCAGGGACCCCCTGCTCTTTCTCCTTCCTCATCCCCAAGCTACAGCTGGTCAGTCTGCCTTCTCCTACCACCTCCCTCTCCTCTGGAATCAGCTCCCCCAAACCTCTTTCTCCTTCCCTGCCTTCAAACGCCTCATCCAACTCCTTCCTGCCCCTCTTTGCTCCTATCCCTCTTTCTCCTCTGTCTCACCCCCACTCCCTCCCTAGCCTCCCCTGCTCGACTGACATTTTAACTGCTGAAGAGTTTTTTTTTTTTATTACGCGTACTTATTTTTCTGATATGCTCGCAATGGTTTCCAACTGACTGTATGTTATTTATTTTGATGCATCTTGTTTTCTGTAACCCCTGCCTGATACTGCATTTGCTGTATACAATTCTCTGTAATTCTCTGTACTGTACCCCTGTCCCTGGATTGCAACTGGAAATGAGCCTCAGCTCAGTGTGCCTTCCACGGCTACCAAATTTTAAATACATAAATAAATAAAACCTGCCCTTTTTCAAGAGGCAATGTACAGACTGTAGTGTTTGGTGTAGATTGGGACAGTGCTCCACGTGCAGCACCATAAATCTCTGCAGCCGACACATTCTTAAAACAGGCAACAGAAGTTGCCATGCCTCTAATAGAATGACCACAAACACCACCAGGATGTTCCTTACCTTACTTCCTATAACAAAAGGTAATACAGCTGGCCAACCATTTGAACAGACACTGTTTAGAAACAGGTATGCCCGCTTTCCCAGGGGCGAAGGAAACAAAAAGCTGTGAGAACTTCCTGCAGTCCTTCATACGATGTATACAGTACCAGAGTACTCTATGTACATCTAAAATATGGAGTAATGCTTCTCCTGGATTGGCATGCTCAGGAAAATAAACTGGCAGTTGGATAGTTGATTCTGAGTAAACTCGGACACCACCTTAGGAAGAAACTTAGGACTGATATGTAAAGACACCCTGTCTTTATGGAAACTCAAATAAAGAGGCTCACACATTACAGCCTGAAGCTCTGAAATCCTTCAAGCAGAAGTATTAGCAACCAAAAATAACGCTTTCTAAAGAAAGAAAGCATAGGTCACAAGTCTCGACTGGCTTAAACAGAGCCAAAGTTAGCTTTTCTAACAAATAAATTCAGGTCCCAAGCTGGGACTGGATTGTAGATAGGAGGCTTCAAGTGCAGAATGCCTCTCAAGAATGTACGGGTCACCTCCAGCTGAGCAACCGTATGACCATTGGTAGGCACATGGAAAGATGAAATGGCAGCCAAGTGCACTCCGGTAGAAGAGTATTGTAATCCTGCATCTGACAAGGACAACAAAAACTCTAGAACCTGATTCACTAGACACACGAAAGGATCCAGGTGATGGGAAGCAGCCCACAAAAGCTAAATGCTTTCACTTCATGGAACAAGTGGCTCTGGTGGAAGGTTCTCTGGCAGCCACCTGACTGTCAGCTACCTTTTGAAACACCCCAAACCTAGCGGGGACTGTCTTCAGGAGCCATGCATGTAGATGGAGTGACTTGAGGTCCAGACAGGCCAGAATTCCCCATTCCTGTGATAGTAAGCCCCTGCACAGGGGCAGAGACATTGGTGGTTCAACTGCCAATTGCTGAAATAGGGGGCACCAAATCTGACGAGGCCAAAGGGGAGCAATGATCATCAGGGTAGCTCCCTCTGTTTGGAGCTCGATTAACATCCTCTGGATTAGAGGAAAGGGAGAAAATACATAAAGGAATCCCCTCTTCTAAGAGAGGAACAATGCATCTTGCCAGAAAACTACAGGCCCTGCAACAAGCCAGCAGAAAAGCAGCTGTTTTTCATTATGTGGGGATATAAAAAGGTTCAACTCTGGACGACCCCATCTGTCAAACACTTCTACTGCTGCCGAGATCAGCATTTCCCACTTGAGCATTCTGGACTGTGACCTACTTAGTCTATCTGCCAAGAAGTTTTGGATGCCTGGAACATGTACTGGTGACAGTTCTAGACAATGTCCCAGAGTCCAATACCAAACCCTCATTGCTTCCCTGCATAGTGGGTAAAAATGATTTCCCCCTTGCTTGTTTATATAATGCACCACACTGATATTGTCTGTTTGCACCAGCAGGTATCCTGGGCACAGATGGGTCTGGAAGGCTTACAGACCATACCAAACAGCCCTCATTTCTAGGATGTTGAGAATGCTCTCCACTTTCGTCCATGTTCCTCGAGTCTGATGAGATCCCAGATGTGCCCCCCAGCCTATCCCTAAGGCATCTGTGGTGAGAATCTGATGAGGGGAGGGAACCAGGAAAGAAACCCCTTTCAACAAATGGTCAGGTTCCATCTGCCACTGAAGCACCTTTCTGACAGGGGATGTTACAAAGACCTTCTGCTCTACATCACTGGTTTGTTGATCCCACTGGACCCTCAATGTCCGCTGTGGAATCCTCAAATGGAGTGTGGCCAGTGGTACTGTTCAACAATGGCTACTGCCATCAGGCCCAACCGTTTCAGGAATGTCCTGGCTGTGACATACCTGTTGTTGTAGACCATCTGGGCCTGTGCAGACAGGCATTTGGACCTGTCATGGGGCAGAAAGACTAAGCCTTGAGCGGTGTCCAAGACTGCCTCTATGTATTGCAGGTGCTGACAAGGGGTCAGGACTGATTTGGACAGATTGATCATGATCCCTAAGGCACTGAACAGCTGCCTGGTATGTTTAGGGTCTGGTAAAACTGCTTTTTGGAGTGAGCTCTGAGCAGCCAGTCGTCCAGACAGAAGAAGACAAAGTCCTTCTCCTGAGGGCTGCTGCCACTACTGCTAAGTATTTAGTAGATACCTGTGGTGCAGATGATAAGACAAAGGGCAATACCCTGAATTGGTAGTGTTCCCCCTGGAACAAAAACCTAAAGTACTTCCTGTGAGGAGGACAAATCTTGATATACAGGCAAGAATAATGCATGTCTAGGGAACATAACCAGTCCCCTCCTTGTAGCAATGGCAACAGGCCTTGCATAG
The DNA here is from genome assembly GCA_016271365.2 of Neoceratodus forsteri. Taxonomy (NCBI): domain Eukaryota; kingdom Metazoa; phylum Chordata; order Ceratodontiformes; family Ceratodontidae; genus Neoceratodus; species Neoceratodus forsteri. Next base: position 872,686,950 of record CM028130.1, read on the forward strand.
TGACCATTCTGAACTTCTTGTACTGAATAAAGAGGTTCAGATTTCTTAAGTCCAGAAAGGGCCTCAGATCCCCTGTACATCTGGGGTCTAGGAAGTAGTGAAACTAGAACTCCCTGTTCCTCTGTTCCCAAAGAACTGATTCTATGGCCCTTTTCTGCATTAGGGTATGTACTTCCTCTAGCAGCACCGGTATGTGTTTCTGAAGGATAGGCTGAAGGACTTGGCGGATGGTCTGGAGGTAACTCCAGAAGCTCAGTAGCATGGCCCTGTTCTATTATCTGCAGAACCCAACCATCTGAAATGATCTTCCTCCACTGGTCCAGGTGGAGGGAAAGGCAACTCCCTACTGCCAGCTTCGAAGGTACTGGTGGGTCTAAAAATGAGCTGTACAGATGCAGACTGTGCAGCTACAAATGCATTCCCACCTTTAGGGGCTTTGGAATGGGCACCTGGGATGGGTCCTGGGGCAAGTAAATCTGATCCCCTTCTGCATTTACTTTGCTGTCTGGCCCCCGAATGGTGTCTCCTGCTGGCCAGACAAAACGGCACCCTCCGCCTACTTCCTGGTTCTGTATGGTAGAGGGAGTGTACTGATTTCAAAGTCTTGCCCAAAGCCTGTAGGTTTGAGAGGACATCCTGTATGCCTGTTCTGAACAGCCTGTATTCTCTGAATATGGCATTTAAGATGGATTGCTGAAAATCATTGGCAAATCCTGCCACCCTCAACCAACAGTGCCCTCTTAAAGCAGATGGCAGAAGCTGCTGTTCTAGTCAAAGCATCAGAGATGTCGTAGGTAGACCTTAACAGATGTTTACTTACATCTGCCCCTGTCTGGAGGGCCTTTAGCAGCTTTTGCTTAGGGGTACCCTCTGGGAGAGCTTGGGCCACTGCCTTGGCCTTCCTCCAGAGGGGATTCTGGTATTTTACCATATTTTTATTTTATTTAGCTTTTGTTTACCAGGTAAGCACACTAATAATAATAATAATTTTATTTATGAAGTGCAATCTCTAAAATCAAAGTGCTGTACAATCATAAAACAGTTAAAAAAAAAAAAATCAAAGAATGCCAGCCCGTTGGCGCTGAGGGTTGAGGTGCTGGACGCCACACCTCATGCCACGGGTTCGGGAATGGACTCGGGCCGAGGGGCTGGCAGGGAGAGAAAACACTGAGCATCCCATGACTACGCCTTCCTCTGGAAGGAGGGCACTGAATGACTGTAGTGGTGACTATGTGAGGCCAGCCGCACCACAGTTGCATGCACAGCAAGGGTGGGAGCACGCGGCGCCAGTTAACAGATGTGCACAACGCCATTGCACGTCCGGCTCCCCAGGGAAGAACACTGGCAGAAGATGGCGGGGCGATCTCTATGGCTGATGGCCATGCCCCCGGACACGAGAGAGTGCCTTCGCCGGGGTGTGGCTGACCCTGTGCACATGGCGTGATTACCACGCGCCAGACCTGGTCTGGGGGTGTGAGTGCCGGTGGCCAAGGGTTGTTGGGCCCACTCCGCAAGGGAGCAAAAAATAGAAAGAATAAAAAAATAAAATCAAACAACATAAGTATCAAATATAGTTAAAATCAAGTAATAAAAATATTGAAACAAGCAGGAGCATATAATGTGACTAATCACCAAATGCTTGGCAGAACAAAAAGGTCTTTAAAGCTGCAATAACAGGTTTGCAAGAACAAGGGGGTACAATTTGAAGACTGGGGGACGGCTCAGAGGTAATGTGAGGAAGTATTTTTTCATGGAGAGGGTTGTGGATGCATGGAACAGCTTTCCTGAGGTCATGGAGTCAAAAACAGTGGAGGAATTCAAGAATGCATAGGACAGACATAAGACAATTCTAGTGGGGGTGAGGAGGAAGTAGGCTGTTGGTTAACTAGGATCTGCAGCTTATCCATTAGGTAGGGAAATGGGCAGACTAGGTCGGCCAAGCAGTTCTTATCTGCCATAAAATTCTATGTTTCTGAGTTTTTATGTTTTAAAGCCCCCCACGGTCTGGCACTCTCGAATCTGATGAGGCAGAAAATTCCACAGGGTCGGAGCTGCAAACATAAAAGCGCGCAAGCCAGAGGTTTTCAGCCATACCCTGGGAATCTCTAACAACCCCTTGTCAGCTGAGCGGAGTGGGTGGGCGGGGCAGTAAGGAACCAGGAGCTCTTGCAGGTAGCCTGGGCCCTGTCCATGTTGGGCTTTAAAGGTCAGAAGACCGACCTTGAAGGTGATTCGACACTGAACAGGCAGCCAGTGCAGTTCGCGCAGCACAGGCCTGATGTGGCTCGAACAAGGAGCCCGAGTCAACAGCCATGCCGCAGCGTTCTGCACCAGCTGCAAGCGGTGTATATCAACCCCTGGAAGTCCTAGGTAGAGGGAGTTGCAGTAGTCCAGGCGCGAGGACACAAAGGCATGGATCAATGTCGGCAGGTCACCCAGACAAGAAATGCCTATTTTCAGGTACGATCCAGGAGATTACAAGGGTAAAAATACAGAAAACACTGAATGGACAAGAACAATGACAAGGATCAACTGAGGAACATGAACATAATAAGCAAGATGACAAATACAGCGAAGGGCAATGGTACAAACTGGATAAGGAAAAACGAGCATTAGGAGAGGCCATACGTACAGTGCTATTTATTAAATATGTGTAAACAGCCGAATACTGTGTACACATGACTTCCGGTACTATGTAACTGCACAAAAGTTCATGATGTCTGTACTGTTATTCCCAGGTCGCCCGAGAAAAAGGGACCTTCGGGGCCCAGCGGGCCTACCCGGTCATCAAAATTCAATAAATAAATAAATAAATACAATGAAAAATTCATAAGTGCAAGAGCATAACAAAAAATGTAGGACATAATCCATTTCCCAGGTGTGAAAGAAAGAAAAAAAGGAAAAAGGAGACCAAGCAGGGGCACACCACAACCAGGTGCAATGGGGGCAGGCACACTCAAGAGGCAAATTTCATCAGAGACCACAAGGATCTTTTAAAAGAGGGATGGGAAGTGGCACACCTAGTGAGCACTGGGAGGGTGTTCCAGAACCTAGGGGCACAGACTGCAAACACTCCATGGGCCTGATCATTTGCAATTCTCAAGCCCAGGGTAGCAGAAGCAAAAGTCCTCTTCACCAGGACATCTAGTCTCCTGGGCTTCCTGTCAGGAGGAAAGAGAACGAAGATGTTTAGGCTTTAGACCTATCATGGACTGCATTTATCACAACACAGTCAGCCTCAGGTTGGCCTGCAAAAAAAAAAAAAAGAGCATTTCTGAGGGTGCCCAATACATTTTTTCTGCCTTCCTTGGAATGGCAGGGATCACATTTGGCTTGTGCTAGGTAACCAGAGTGGCATCCTCTAGGGCAGACAATAGAGGAGAAATGATAATAGGTGGAGAGTCTGGCAGCTCTAAGAATACCACCAAATTCCTTTTTGTAATATCTTGCTCCTCAGCTTCTACCCCCCCCCCTTAGCAGCCTGGAGTTGCTGCATCATAGAGATGAATGAGGGGTCTTCAGGAGGCAGCCTCGGAGTGTACACAGTAATGTCTTCACTCCCTGTGAGATAGTGGAGCTGGACCTCTCATAAGAGCTCTCCAAATATTCCTCCTCCTCCTCTTTTTCTTGCATTATGAGGTCAGAGTTATACTCCTGGATCCTCATCAACGAGCTCTGTAAGCCTCAGGGAAAGAACTTGGTGCGTTGACCCAGTAAGCATCGGTGCTGGGGCTCATCTGGGATGCCCTGTCAATGCTGCTCCTATCACAGGAGGAGGAAGTAGATACTGCAGCATGTCCACGAAGGACAAGAGCACTGCCTGCACATCTCTTGTTTGCACTGCAGGAGCACCTTGAGTTGTCAACAGGGAAGGCGTCATCCCTGATGTCGATGGCCCCTCACCAGCCGTAATAGGCCTAGCAGTACTCACAGCCTGTCCCGACCTGGTAAATTCAGAGGTCTGGGCAGCAGAAGGTGTCGCCACTAAGGTGGTCGACGTCACTAAGGCAGTCACTGTGGTATGGAGCGGCAACCAACAGCGTACCCGGGACAATTTTTCTTTGCTTCTCTCCCTCTCCTAGTGTTTGTGTTTATGTTGCCCAGAGGATTTCTCCCAGGATTTGGAAGAATGTGAGCCCGAGGAGCGGGCTGGCGATGCATTAGAGCTCTTCTCCTGGAGCTCTTTATCCATCCTGGCTACCTGCTGTTTTAAAAGGTGGGTTTCCAGGGTGTTGTTCTGTCATCACCAACTAGCTGTGTTGAACTTTTAGCAGATCTCACAGGCCTTAACATTCTGGGCCATGCCAATGCAGCACATGCAGAGGTTGTGCGAGTCGCATGACTAAATATTTTCACTGCATTTCATAGTATCTAAAGAGCTTTGTGGGTTCTTTAGGTGACATACATGATGACAGCAATCACTTATAAAAAGTGATGGCAAACTAGGGACAGAAATACTGAAAAACACAGAGTAGCAGTCAACTATAGCAGCAGTGTCTCCGTGGAGAATCCGGCCAGTATGGTCGACAGCGGAAAAAAGAACTGAGGGCGGAAGGGAATGCCCACATTTATATGGGAGGTATCGACATAATAAGTCGTCATGGGTGGCCCCTAGCAGACTGCTTGTAAAATTTTTCCATGTAGTCCTAGTGCCTGGTAGCTATAGTTCTATAGGTGTGGCATGATAAAAAGAGATATCCTCGCAAAAGATAATCTTTTCCACTTTAAAACACAAGTTCTATAATCATATCTGAGAAATTTAGTCCAGAGAAGTCTTCAAGGACCATGTTCCGAGACACAGAGTTCTCGAATCTGAGACTATCATCCTGCCCTGGGTCACTTTCAGCAGACTGTATCTTAAGGGCAGGTTGAAAGGCTGTTCAAAGGCAGGTTGATAAGCTGTCTGTTGGAGAGGGACAGTTGTAGGGAGTATCAAATCTGTCTGGCCCAAACTGGAGCTATGAGAATCACTGTTGTGGACTCCCTTCTCAGTTTCAGTAGCACTCTCAGCAAAAGTGGGAAAGGAAGGAAGACATATAGAAACTTCCCTGACCAGTTGAGAGTTAGGGCATCCTCTGAGATCACCCACTGACAGAAGTCTTCAACAAAAGAGTAGGGGCTTGTTGTTCTCCCAAGATGCAAACAGGTTTATTTCTGGCATACCCCACCTTCTGAACACTGTCACCAACACCTGCTGGGTTCAGGGTCCAGTCATGATTTCCCTTGCTGATTCTGCTCAGGAAATCTACCAGCACATTGTCTTTCCTTGGCAAGTGGACTTCTGAAAGCTGAACTCCCAGGGAGTATGCTAGGTTCCAGATCTTCATTGCTTCTTTGCACAGCTTTGAAGATCGTGTCCCTTCTGTTTGTTCATATAATTACATAGCTGTGGTGTCTGTACTGATTTCGACAGACTGACCTCTGGATGGGGGTGGGGGGAGCCTGCATTGCCAGGTACACTGCCCTGAGTTTGAGGAGATCTACGTGTTCCTGATTCTTCTGTGTACACCATGTACTAGTTACAGTGAGATCCTTCAGGTAGGCACCCCAGCCCAGAAGGGAGGCATCTGTTGTGAGTATGGCAACAGGAAACTACTGGAGGGAAGGAACTCCCTCTCTAAGGTTGCCGTCTTCCTTCCACCATTCTGTGCCCTTAGCAGAGACTTTATGACAGGCACTAGTTCTGAAAGTGGATCCCACCTCTGGGACCAATGAGTACCTAGGTGATATTGGGTATCTCTCATTTGAAACCTGGCATCGGGTACTAATATAGCTAACAATGCCACATGCCCTAGCAAACACAGGAAATCTCTTGTAGGTCTGGAGTGACCTGCCTTGAAAGGTTTTGCAGCTGCAATCAGATCTGCTACCCTTGCCTGGGGAAGAAATGCCTTCCCTTGCAGAGTATCTAGCTTTGCATCTATAAAGTACAGTTATGTAATTTACCATAACAGTAGATCTTCAAGAGGAGCTCTTGCAATAGGTAATTACCATCAGTACTCTGCTGCCGGGCACTAGGACCCCATGGAAAATGTTCTGGCTAGCAGTCTAAGGTGGGGTACCACCCTCTACGTCACCAATGGTATAAAGGGGTGGTCCCCCGGCACCATCTCAGTTCGCCCACCAGAGACAAGGCTAGCATAAAGGATGGGAACCGAGGAGGTTCAAACATCCCAAAGGGAGAAGAAAAAGTGAAATATAAATCCAAGGGGAATGGAGGGAGGGAAAGCATACCTGCTGCAAGAGCTCCTCTCGAAGGTCTACAGTTACGGTAAGTTCTTATGTAACTGTACTATCTCACTTCGAGAGGGAGCTCTTGCAGCATGCAATAACCATCAGGACGGAATCCCAACAAGCAGTACAAGGATATGATCCAGGTCAGATGGGCAGTGGTAACAAGTATCCAACTAGTCTCCTAAGAGAGCAATCTCTGGAGAACAGCAAGGCCGAAGCCCGCCCTCCTCCTAGAAGCGATGTCCAGACTATAGTGTTTAATGAAAGTATGCACAGCACTCCAGGTGGCAGAAGCTCAGAGATCCACTGCAGACACATTTTGAAGAGAGGCGAAAGAACTGGCAACTCCTCTCGTGGACTGACCCTTCACCGAGCCCGGTAAGGGTTTGTTGTACTTCTGGTAACAGAACACTATGCAGTTGCCAACCATTTGGATAGTGTCTGTTTAGTCACTGGAGCCCCAATCATTCTAGGGGCGAAAGAAACAAATAACTGGTTTGTTTTCCTAGAAGACCAGGTGCAGTCTATGTAAAAACAAAGAACTCTGAACATCCAGAGTATGCAACAAGGCCTCCCCTCAGTTTGAATACTCCGGGTATTAAACTGGCAGGTTAATGTCTTGGTTGTGAGTGAACTCAGACACTACCTTTGGAAGAAACTTGGTATTAGTACGCAATGACACCCTATCCCTATGAAAAATCAAACAGGGCTCTTTACACATTAGAGCCTGAAAAACAGAAATCCTCTGGGCTGAAGTAATGGCAACTAAAAATAACGCCTTCCATGATAGAAGGCGTAGCTTGCAACTCACAGCTGGTTAGAAGGGAGACAGTGTGAGTTTCTCTAACATGAATAACGAGTCCCATGGGGGAAATCAAGTCCTGAATGGGTGATTTAATATGGAACATGCCCCGAAGAAAGATGTGGGACAGATCCATTTGCATCAAGGTCTTGCCGACCACTGGTACATGATAAGCTGGTAAAGCAGAAAGGTGTACCTAAAGGGATGAATAGCCAAGACCGGCATCTGACAGAGAAAGTAGGTACTCCAGTATCGAGTTCACTGGGCAGGTAAATGGGTCTAGATGAAGGGTAGATGCCTGAAAACAGAAGCATTTCCATTTTGTGGCATAGGTGGCTCTCTCTCTGGTCAAGGGTTTCTTCGCTGCCACTAGGACCTCCACTACTCTTGGAGACACTCCACACCGGTCCTTGACCAAGTCTGCAGGAGCCAAGCAAGCAGATGCAGACTTGAGGTTCGGGTAAAGGAGAGTACTCTGTTCCTGGGAGAGTAACTGAGAGGACAGGGGAAGCGGAATTGATTGGAGGTTCTATCACCAGTTGCTGGAGCAATGGGAACCAGATCTGCCTGGGCCAGAATGGTGCTATCAGAATCATATCTGCTCGCTCTGCTTCTAGCTTGAGCAGACCTCTCTGGAGCAGTGGGAAGGGAGAGAGGGCATAAAGGAACTTCTCTGTCCAAGAGAGGAACAGTGTCTCTCACCTAAAAACACCAGGCACTGGATCTAGTGAGCAGAAATTGGGCAGTTTGGCATTGAGCGGGGACGCAAAGAGGTCCAATTCTGGAAGACCCAATCTTTTGAATAGGTGGTCCAGTATGTCCTGTAATAGCTCCCATTCGTGAGACTGTGACCGAGAGTGGCTGAGGCTGTCGGCCGAGGTGTTTTGAATGCTTGGAACGTGAACTGCTGTGATTTCCATATTGTGCTCCACTGCCTAGTACCAGACTCTCATAACCTCTCTGCATAAGGGGTAGGAGTGTGTGCCCTCTTGCTTGTTGAGGTAAAAGACCACTGACATGTTGTCTGTCTGGATCAGTAGGGGGCCTGGAAAGAGGACTGTCTGGAACATCTGTGAGGCATACAGAATGGCTCTCATTTCTAACATATTTACTGTATGTGTAGGCTGAATTCCAGAGGAGATCACGTCCCTTTTATCTGGTTGTTTTTGAAATGTGCGCCCCGCCCCGGCCCTGAGACATTTGTTGTTAGGATCTGCTGAGGACTGGGACTGTGAAATGGGGCTCCAGTCTCCAGATGGGAAGGAGTGAGCCACCATTCCATGACCTGACTTGGTGTTGGAGACATGGACTTGCTGCTCAAGATCGTCCCAACGCTGATCCCACTGTACTCAGATTCCACTGAAGAACTCTCATATGGAGTCGGGCTAAGGGCACTGTCACAATGGCGGCTGCCATGTGACCTAAGCGCTGTAGCACCATTCTGGCTGGGACCTGGTTCGAGGAGCCAATTCTCTGAGCTAGAGCCCGAAGGCGGCTGTCTTCCCTGTCTGAGGGGAGAAAGGCTCTCCCATAGAGGATGTTCAAGACGGCTCATATGTACTGTAGTCTCTGACTGGGCCAGGGGATGACCTGGGAAGATTTAAAGTGACCCCCAAGTCTTGGAATAGATGGAAAATGCTTTCCAATGTGTTCCGCAGTTGCTCTCTTGTGGGGGCTGTTAGCAGTCAGTCATCCTGGCAGGGATAAATTAAATGCCCCTGCCTCCTAAGAGCTTCGGCCACCACCGCCAGGCATTTGGTGAATACCCGAGGTGCCAGCAGCACTCGAAATTGGTAATGCTCTTCCTGGAAGGTGAAGCAAAGGTACTTTTTGTGGGACAGCAGGATCTTTATATGCATATATGCAACCTGCATGTCCAGGGAGCAGAACCAGTCCCCCTGATGAAACATGGGAAACAGTCCGGGCAGGGTCACCATCCAGAACCTCTTATATTCGATAAAAAGGGTCAGCTGACTTAGGTCCAGGATGGGATGAAGGTCTCCAGTCTTCTTTGGCACTAGGAAACAAGCATTTGTCAATGCCAAACGTTCACTTGCAGGTATTTGCATTGGCATTTAGCATTTATGCCTACTAAACTGAAGTGTAATCTGACATCACACTGCGAACAATAGCTTACTACCCCTATAACTGGATGCTACTGTATACTCTGAGTAATTATTGTAACTACTGTAAAGAATGCTTGTATGTGTCTTTGCTCTGTAAAGAATGCTATTATGTGTCTTACTCTGTAACATATCTGTGTCGCCCCTTGCTAATGCACATTTGTGTTAATTATTGTAACTACTGTATAGAATGCTAGAATGTGTCCTTTTCTATAAAGAATGCTTTTGTGTGTCTCTCTCTCCCTGTAACTAATTTCGGGTCTCCCCTGAAAAAGGGACCTCTGTCTCAGTGGGCTTACCCGTTACCAAAATACAAATAAATAAATAAATAAAATGTATGCAGCCCCCAGTTGTATCCATGTCCCTTTAGCATTCATATCCCAACAGAGTACCTCTCTGCAACTCCTCCTGCATCTGATTAACATTTAACCATCATACTTCTTAAGTGTCTGTTTTAGGAAACCTAATGCCCTGGGCGTGCTCAAGGGAACGAGCCTGTGTGGAAACTGCAACCCGCGCTTGTAACACAGTCATTCAGTTGAATTATTTCACATTTTCAACATAGGCATTTTGTCACCTCTGGTCATGAACACTGTCACTATGGTTTTTATACGGTGCACTGAACACTGATTTCCCACAGTGACCGCACTATTCTGCGTCGGAAGTGCGAAAACACATTTCAGCCAGAATGTGAAAAATGACAGCTGAACTGTTCATAAGGAGGTGTGGGAATTGCAAATGGTGGAAATCTGGAGTGAAAATATGACAAATTCGCAAAGTTACGAGAGCGCGTGGAAACTGCACAACGCACGCTTGTAAAACAGTCACTATTTGGAATTTTTGCACCAAATTTTCAACATGGGCATTTTAGGATGTCTGCTCATGAATGGTGTCACTGTGAATTTCTTACTGTGTACCGAACATGATTTCCCACAGTGGCCATGCTATTGCATGCCGGAAGTGTGAAAACACATTTCGGCCAGGATGTGAAAAATAACAGCTGTACTGGTCATAAGGAGATGTGGGAAAATGACAATGTTGAAAATCTGGAGTGGAAATATTACAAATTCACAAACTTACGAGTGTGCGTAGAAACTAATACTTGTGGGATCTAACAGCCAGGGAAGACTATGCTGACGAAGGCCCAAGCCCAGAGGACTCCCCGTCAGATCTCAGGGTGGAGGCGGAGAGCTTTATCGATGGTATCCCAAGTAGAGCAAGGGAAACCAGAGGGGCTGAGTCCAACCTCACGCTGGAGGTGGCGCTCTTGGAGACCTTTAATGGAGACCTAGAACGGGCTTCTGACCAGGGTCTATCCTCGTATCGGTGATGGTGCATCCCGCTAGATTTCTTCTTTCTAGGGGAGGTGTCCCTGGCAGATGAAGAAGACTAATTTTGTCCCGCGTGGGTCTTTTGCATGGCGGCCACTTGTTGTTCTAGTAGGTAGGCTTTCAAAGTTTTCAGGTGGCGAATGCGGGTCCTTCTGTTGAAGCTGAAGCAGTGCGGGCAGGCGTCCGGCTTGTGGTCGGGGCCTAGGCACAGTAGGCAGGTTGAATGGCCGTCATTGGCCAGGATCTATTAGCCGCATGCACACTTCAATTTGTGCCGCTCTGTGGAAGAAGATGGCTGGGTAGACATACACGATGAGTTGGTAATGTATTGAAACAAATGGAATTGCGCGAAGCGTAAAAAATGGCTGTCGACTGGAAGCAAGAGGTGTCCGTGGGGCCGAGATACAAGGGTCAAAGGCAGGAAAAAAAAAATCCTGAGGTGGTTCTGGGGGACCGCCCCTTTATACCACTGGTGACGCTGGGGCCGGGGCAGACATCAGGGGATGGTCCCCCGCCTTAGACTGCTAGCTAGAAAATTTTTGTGTGGTCCTAGTGCCTGGCGGCATAGTCCTGATGGTTATTGCTTGCTGCAAGAGCTCCCTCTCAAAATGAGATTGTGCAAAACCGGTATTAGTTCTGTTTGTGACTTTTGAACATTTTGAGAAAGCCCAGGTCCTCCAAGGTGCCCAAAGTACCCTGAATGAGGGAGGACTTGGCCTCCTGGTGGGATTTTCCTGAAACTAGCCAGTCACTGAGCTAGGGAAAGATCACTATCCCCTGCCTCACATGTGCTGCCACTATGGCTAGGCACTTTGTGAACACTCTGGGTGCTGAGGATAGGCCAAAGGCAAGTCCTCCGAACTGGTAGTGGCAATTCCCTATCCTGAACCAGAGGTATTTTCTGTGGCTGGACTTTACTGGTATGTGAAAACAGGTATCTTTCAGTGAACCCAGTCAGTCTCCTTCCTGCAGAGATGGAATCACTGAGCCCAGTGATATCATCTTGAATTTTTCTTTCTTTAACTGCTCATATATCTCAGATCTAAAATGGGTCACTACTCCCCATTTTTCTTGTGGGTCACGAAGTATCTTGAGTATAGTCCCTCTCCCCATTGTGAGGGAGGTACCATTTCCAATGCATCTGCCTGCAGCACTTTTTTCACCTCCAGTTCCAAGGGGATTCTTTCTACTGGAGTGTAAGGTTGGGACTCTTCGTGAATCTGCAGTCTTGGGAATTTTCTGAATTGCGAGGACAAACCCTGACTCACTGTTTCCAGGATCCACTTGTCTGTACTTATTTTTGTCCATTCCTAAAAACAGTGTGTCAGCCTTCCTCCCACTGGCAAAGGATGGGCAACCTGTGAAGACTTGTCAGGGATTTTGCATAGCCTAAACTTTCGGAGCTGGCTGAGCAGTTGCGCACCTGGTGCCCCTTCTATCCCTACCACTAAAGTAACCTCTGAGAGGGAAAGTCATAAGGGATATAAACATGGGGAAAGTATTCCCTATCTCTACCTCCCCTTCCATAAGGACTACTGGAAGTAGAAGACTCTTCTTGCTCAGCATTGCTCTTGTAGGTGGTCTTGTATTCATCTACCTTTTCACATAAGCCTCAGTCTTGTTATTAAAACAGTGAATTTCCCTCACAAGGAAAATACACTGCCTTGGTTTGAGAGTCCTGGGATAGACTGGTAGCTCTAAGCTAGGCAAACCTTAAGGACACTGCATGTGCCACAACCCTAAATGCAATGTAGTTAATGTCCACTACTGAGTGGAACTGGTACTTTGTAGCATCTATGGGTGACCTCGCTAAGCCAGCCAAATCCTGTGCCAAGTCACCAACAATTTTTTCAATCACTGTCAAAATGGAGTTCCAAAAGGCTTTTTGGTATTGAGCTGTGTAGGCCAAGCATGCTGCCTGCCTTAAAAGTAGACAAGCTGAAGTATAAACGTTTTTTCCCCATACTATCCAGCTTTCTGGAATCTTTCTCAAGAGGCTGGGAGGAAAGGGGCACCTTGGCCTTGTCACAGGTGGCAGTCTGGACCACCCCCTCATGATCAGGATGGGAATACCCCGACTGTTGACCTGATACTCCTCAATTTTCCTATCTAAGCCCGCAGCTGAGATAGGTGCTGACAAGATTTTACAGGTAGCCCTGAGGGATTTTTGGATGGACAGTAGCAGCCTCTTTGTTGGAGTCAAACCCATCATATCCAGGAATGCCACCTCATCAACATCCTCCTCAGTCTCTTGTGACATGACTTGAGGGTGTTGACCATACGTCTCACAAAAGTATAGGGAGAGATATAGTTGTCCGATGGTTGAGGAGAGGAGCCAAACTCTTGTTCAGGAGAGCCATCTGACTATGAGTTCTCCCTCTTCCTCCTAATACATTTCAGCCGCCTCCTTCACAAGCACCAGAAAAGGAACTGGAGCCGGGGAGGCATATTAATGAAATTCCACATAGCCTGGAGAAACCGATATGCCTTAGTTTTATTGCCTTCTTCACAAAGAGGGACTGCAACATGTTTTTCTTTCATGGCAGGCACAGTTTCCAGTGACTGCTCCAAGGCTCTTATTTTTGCTGGATTCAAGTACCCAGTTCAGACAACCTGATTTCTGATTACTGTTTTAATTGTATTTATATGCTTATTTATTTCTCTTGCTTGTTCAAATTGTTAGGTGCCCAGAGCCTCCGGGACTGGGTGCCATAAAAATAAACTTTGACTCGCCTTGAACCATTTGCAGCTTTTTTCCTTCTTATATGTCCTATCTGACAGGGATTGCTGCTTATTTTGAAGGTCTGGACCTCATCTGAGCCTTTAGGTGAGATGGAGGCAGACTGAGAAGCCATAATGTCTTCAAATTTGTTAGCATTTTTCTTTTGCATTTTAGGGTAAAACGTGATACACAATTCACAACAGACAAAAATCGTGATCTGGACCCAGGCATCTCAAAGACAACCCATGACAGTCTGCTTTAGCCAGGAGCTGAAAATCATTTGTACAATTTTTAAAGCCTCTGGATCCTGTCTTCATCTTGGGCCTGTCAGACATGCCAAACACTGACAATCCTGGGATGACGTTCCAGTTCCCAAAAACAACAATTTTCAATAGTAACAGATTTATTTTTTTGGTTCCATTAAAAATTAGAACTGCAAAAGCAATGGAACGTCGAATTTTGAAGCCAATTGTCTCGGTTCCCCATAAAAGGAACTGATAATAAAATAGCGGAAATACCACAACTCGTTACAATTTATACAGCAAAATAAACTTTTTAAAGAAATCTGTAGCCGTTTTCTAATTGTGGGACCTGCGCCGCAAAACAGCCTTCTCCAGTTCCTGGGAACTCATAAGGAACTGGAGAAAAATCACATAAATACACCCTAACACAAGAGTTATCGATAAAGTAACAAGTAAAACTATACAAAAATAATAAACCGTGATTGATCCATCCAGAAGTGAAGAGAAGATTTCGAGCTGACTGCTTTCTTTAGGCAGAGAAATAAATCTGATTTTAGAATGCAGGTGTGAGTGTGACCTCAGAGCAGGGTTTGAATTTAATTCTACATTCTCAAATTAGTATAAACATTCTAAAGTTCCGGGAGGCTCATTTCAGGGGAATGACTGCTATTAAGTATAAGTGAGAGGGTGGCTCTATTGATCTTATTTCACTTTTTTTATTGGAAGTGTGCCTATATGCAGCAAAATAAATTCTGACTTATGGTTATGCACTTCCTTTGTAAGATTCCTTGATTTATGTACTTGGGGGAAGGTTGCAATTTTTTTTTTCTCGTTTCATTGATGTATAAATTTTTAACCTAACGCAACCGCAGCCTGTGGGCGACCTCTTTCTGTAAATACATTTATATGCTACCTGGCTACATCTAGATCCATGAACTTGTGTTTGATAGGGCCCCAGGGGCATCTGTGGTGAGGATCTGTTTCGGAGTTGAAGGAATGTAATGCCCTTTAGTAGGTTGTCGTCCAACCGCCATGTCAGTGCCCTGCTCAATGGAGTCCTGACGAGTGTCATTTGGTCCAGCTCGTCCATCAGTTGATTCCACTGGACTCTTAATGTCCACTGAGGGTTCCTTATGTGCAAGCAGGCCAGTGCCACAAGGACAATGGCTGCTGCCATGAGTCCCAGAAGATGTAGAAATGTTCCGGCTGGGACTTGATGACTGTTGCAGAACAACCTGGCTTCAGTCATTAGGTTTTTCGCCCTGTCCAAGGGTAAGAAAGCACAGCCTTTTTCCTGTGTCCAAGACTGCTCCCTATGTACTACAGTCTATGGCAAGGAGTTACGACTGTGGTACATTCATTGTGATTCCCAAGTCAAACAAGTGCCGTGTCCAAGACAGGGTGTGCAGCAGTTGTTCCCTGGAGTGGACTTTCAAGAGCCAGTCATCCAGATACAAGAGATGTACAGGCCTTCCCTGTAAAGGGCTGCTACCACAATTGTCAAGCATTTGGTAAACACCAGTGTGGCACAGAAGACAAGCCAAAGGGCACTACTCTGAACTAGTAATGTTCCTCTTCCAGCATACAGTGGTGATATTGCCTGTGAGTCATCCTGATTTTGATATGATGGTATGCATCCTTCACATCTAGGAAGCAAAGGCAGTCCCAATTGCAACACGGGAATCAGAGCTTGCAGGGAGACCATGCAAAACTTCTTGCATTCTATGTAGATGTTTCAGTCTCTCAGGTCCAAAAAGGCCGCAGATCTCCTGTCCTTTGTGGAACCAGGAAATATCTGGAATAGAACCCTTTGTTCTTCTGATGAGGAGGAAATACAGGTTACTCCCCTGTAACAGGAGTTCTAGGAATGGTATATGTTGTTCATCCATACTTACTGGCAGGTTCCTTGCAGCTTTAAATCTTGCCGGAAGGTCTTCGAGCTGGCTCCTCCCACCCACCTGGGTGGTAAAACTCTTGGTCCGCCCCATGACACCAGATCTAGCCCAGCCAGGTTGTGCTGTCAAGCTGGGAGGTTGAGGGAATGTAGATGAACAACATATACCATTCCTAGAACTCCTGTTACAGGTGAGTAACCTGTATTTCTAAGGACATGGATATGTTGTTCATCCACACTTATTGGCAGACTCCTAGCAGTTCTCCGGGAGGAGGGAGGCAAGGCGCACACCCCCTACTTAGGTATAAAGACTGGAGAACTGAGGCCCTGACCAACATCCTGGCGTGACCCAAGGTCGATGTGGAAGGGAAATCGGTATATGCCTGCTTCCAGGTAGGAGCCCTGCGGATATCCTGGACAGGAGAATCCTCAGAAGCAGCCACCAATGCAGCGGTAGGGCGGGTAAAATGAGCACTTATCCCTCTGGGAGGCTCCATGCCCGCCCACCAATAGCGGAGACCTATGCAGGAGGTGACCCACCCGCTCGTCGTCCGCTTGGCTGCAGGTCTGCCAGGTGCGGCTTCAGCTTAGATGACAAACAGCTGGCGAACCTCTCTTGAACTTCAGCCCTACGCTCCCTGGGTAGGCGAGCGTTAAATAGGGTCCCAATGGATCCTATATACGGCCTACGAGGCATGAATGGGGATGAACCCCGGCAGAGACAATACCCGGTTAGGGAAAAGACTCTGCCACCGCCTACAGAAGGAACTTCGGGTGGGGCGCAGGACAACCTTGTCCCTGTGGGAGACCAGATAGGGAGATTCAAAGGAGCGCCTGGAACTCTCCCCTCCTTCTGGATGGCATAGTAGCCCCAAGAAGGTGTTCTTCCACAACAGGTGGGGAACTCGCACCTGTGCAAAGGTTCGAACGGCTTGCCCGTGAGCTAAGCCCATACCAGCGAAGATCCCATAGAAATGGGGATACGCCCCAAAGGGGAGGTGTGATCGAGGCCTAGAAAAGTGCCAGACCACCTTTTCTGCGCCACCAACTGCCTTCCGGCCCGCGCCCGTAAGACAGGGGTGACCAACAGAAGCACCTAGAGGGTCGTCGACCGAAGCCCTTGTTCAATAAAGAACGGACCGCAGATGGTCCGGAATGCTCGTCGAGGAACAGGAGAGGGGCCCCAGGCCTTATCCCAACACCAAATGGAGAACTCTTCCATTCGAAGGCGAGCATGTTTGGCCGACTCCTGGCAGGACGCCTCGAAAACGTCGAGGACCTTGCCGAAGGACCCAAGGCCTGGCCCCTAGCCGCACAGGGACCAGGTCTTCATGTGCAGGGATTGAAGGTCCAGATGGAAAACCTTCCCCTGAAAACAGAGATCAGGACCGGGCGGGCTGGAAGCCGCCTCGGGAGCCTGGGACTGAGACTGAGGAGAGCTGGATACCAGAGCTGGCAAACCAGTCTGGGGCTACCAGCATTGCCTGCGCCTAGTCCCTCCTCACCTTGCCCGTGGGTCAAGGGAAATGGGGGAGAGGTGTAGAAGAGGTCCGGGGTCCGCAGCCTCGACGGCATCCCCTACAGCGAACCTTGCTGAGGGGGCGGGCATGAGACAGTCTCAGCCTCGTATTCTCCCTGGAGGGAAAAAGGGACCGCCCGAGGCGTGACTGGGAGGGAGAAGATCCTGTGCTACCTCCAGCAGGGAAGACCACTCGTGAGGCGCAGCCTATGTCCGGCTTAGGGCATCAGCCAGGGTGCTGGAGGCTCCTGCCATCGAATGGCTAGGAAACCGCCTCCCGGCTGCGCGAAAGACCCAATGCGGAGAACCTCCTTACGCAGAGGCAAGGGGTTCATCCGAACCTGGCGGGATAGGTAGTACATGGTCGTGGTGTTGTCCGCCTGGACTTAAACCACTAGACCCCGCACAAACGGAGCGAGCGGTGCAAGCTAAACGGACCGCCTGGAGCTCCAGCAGGTAGGAAAGACATCAGGACTCCAGAGAGGACCAGCAGCAGAGCACTCTGTATTCCCCTTGATGGGCACCCCCACCCATCCGAGAAGCATCGGTCGGAGAAGACCGTCGACTCGGGGCGGACAAACAGGATGTTCTCCTACAAGAGCTGGAATGGTCCGAAGGAGAGTGTTGTCTAACCCCTGGGCTGTAGTCACGGACTGGTCCGAAGGAACGCAGCACTGTGACCGCTGGCTGGCCAGCCCCCACTAGGGGGACGCATGAACCGGCGGGTCCAAACAGACCATGCTGGAGCAGGCCGCCACAAGGCCCAGAAGGTGCAGGAGGTCCCGGCAGGGCACAACTGCTCAGTCAGACCTGACTAGGTAAGGGAGGAAGAACCTCAGCCCTGTCCGCCAGGAGCCAAGCTCGGACTCAAAAGTCGAGCCTCGTCCCGAAGAAGGATCACCCGCTAAGACACGAGTTCCAACGTGGCTCTGATAAAAGGAGACCAGTCTGAGAGCAACCTAGAGGACCAGAACTCTGGACCGTTCCCTTCCACCTGGAAGAGTTGCAGTCAGGCTGCCATCCGGGTGGGGTTACGCCCGGACACCTCAATGCCGCAGAAAGCTGCTGAGCAGAGACCGAAGGGCCTGGCCTGGAACTCATAAAGAGATCCCCCGCTTAAGAAAGGGAGGAGTCTCCCAAGAAACGGATGGAACGAAGTGTAAGTACGTCCTGGAGGTCCAGGAAAGAAGCCACATGCCTCGTTCTGAGGATGGGATATCTGAGGCAGAGAGACCATCCGGACATGCGGATAAAGAATGGGGTGCAAGCCCCCCGTCCGTTTGGGACCAGGAATACCTGGACACGAACCCAGGGTCTGAAGGAGGATCCGCAACCTTCCTGATCACCTCTATTTAGAGGGTCAGGCAAGTCGGCTCAGTGGGCCGACAACGAGGCTGCAGACCCCAAGACCGCCGTGGGGCAACGGCTCGAAAGGGTGGTGCCTGCTTACAATCCCGAGGCAGGGCCTTCCCTTAGCACCTCCGACACCCAGAGGTCCGGGAAAGCAGACCAGGTGGAGGAGGGGCGGAGCCGTCTCCCCATGGGGGAACCCGGGTAGGGGTGACGGGGTCGGGACAGCGCCCTCAGCCCGGCCACTGAGCAGGCTTGGAGGAGGAATTGGCTGAGGAGCTCCTGGCCTTACCTCCTGCTTCCTTTAGAGGAAGACGCTGCTTGAGTCAGGACGCCAAGCGCAAGCCTGCTGGCCCCTCATGCTGGGGTTGATGGGCCAGTCTTGAGCGGGGCCTGGGGCAAAGGGGCTCACGAAGGCTGCCGGTTGCCCTTGTCCCTCCGGGCGGGAGTGACCGAAACCGAGTGGCATCGACTCTCTCGTCCCCTGGAGGTGTCCCTCCACTCAGGGCCGAAATGTCAGTCCCAAGAAGGGATGTTCGCCAACTTGTGCTGGGTTTCCAATGAGAAAGAGGATAACCTCAGCCACGCCTGCTGAGCAAGATGGGACACCGCGCCGCCATCGACTCCAGCATACAGGAATCCCCAAGTCCAGAGCAGTCTGAAGCTTGCTTTGCCACCGCCCTCTACCCTGGTCCCGCAACACGCCGGACCGTGGTCCGCAGGGTCGGCCAGGAGATGAGGGAGCACCTCATCCAGGGAGCCCAAAAGGGCGTGGGAGAAATGTGCCATCAGTGCAGCCGAGCTGGCCTGTCGGAGGCCTAGTGAGGACGCAGCGTAAACCTTGCACCCGACATAGTCCATTCTTTTGGACTCTTTGTCAGGGGGCCTATCCACATCCCGAGCGTTCCCAGAACACTGGAAAACATTAATCGGTAACTAACCCCTCAGCCGAGGGGTGCTCCGAGAAACCGGGCAAAGAACCAACACGGACAGAGCACTTCCTGGCCGAGGGCGCAGGGCAGGAAGTAGGCCGCTGCCAGAGCTCCAAGGCCGGGCCTACGATGGCCTCTCCCACCGGAAAGGCCTCCGAGGGTGAACCCCCTTGGTCTAGAATCTCCGTCAGGGGATAAGGGGCCCATTTGGATACGGGCTTGAGCTGCATCCCGGTGAACTCTGAGATGAGCTGAAGCAGACCCATGAAGGACGATGGGCTGTCGTCCACAGATCGTTCCGGAGAGGACCCTGGGTCCTCCCGACTGGGGAACATAGATGAGTCGACTTCGGACTCCGAGGGGTCTGCAAAGAGCTGCCTCAGGCCTGAGTCACTCTTGGTCTGCCGAGGGCGGGCGGGAGTGAGGGGGACAGACAACCTGCGGGACAGGTCGTGACCCAACCGAGGTTCCACCGAGGGCGGTGGGGCAGCAAGGTTCGGACGAACAACCGGCCCCGGAGTGGGCACCTCGACTGCAGCGAGTGGTTGAGTCGGCCGATTGGGCGGCAGCTGCTTGCTGTATGCGGAATGAATCGGTGTCAATTGATTCCCGGACAACAACTGCTGCTGCCACATGAACTCCTCGTAACGTTGACGCCATCTGCATCGAGGCCGCTCCTCATCCGAGGAGGGAGACAAGGAAGAACGGTAATGCCACTTAACTCGGTGCCCCGACCGAGAACGCCGAAGTCGGCGTGAGCGGCTTGACCGAGAGGAGGACTGAGACCGAGACCTGAATCCTCGGGGAAACCGAGGGTGGGCCTGGGAAGGAGCGGGGAGCACCCACACTTCCCTCGGCTCGGAAGAAAGGACCGAGGCCTCTCGACCCGAAGGTACAGGCAGAACCTCAGCCTCCGCCGGGGGGACCGGCGAAGGGATGGCAGCTCCAGCAGAAGACAGCCCAGATGACGAGTCGAGAGACTCGACAACGTCGATGGGAGTCCTGGCCGGCTGACCTGACAGGGACACTGAAGCCAGCGGCCTGAGCCGCACCCTTGACCGAAGTCAAACGTCGGCCGGCAGGGGAGGGGGAACTCTCCCACTCCCTCCAGCGCCGACGATGGGACTTAGCCTGCAACTCCTTAGACTTGGGCCGAGAGGCAGGTCCCGAAGGTCCCTCTCCCTTTGAGGAAAGGGACTGGCGAAGCTCCTTCAACGAAGCTGACTGAGGAGAACTCAAGGATAGCGGGATAAGCGCCACGACCGAGGAGGGAGGGCAGACTTGGACACCGCCCCCTCCATGGAGGAAAGAAGATTGAGCTGCTCTGCCGAGACAGCCGACGCGGACACTGCCCAACGAGTCTCCAAGGAGTTTTCTGGTGCGGAAAAAGTTTCAGGTCGCCCGAGCCCCGAACGGGCCGCACGATCCTCCAGTGAGCTGGTCGAAAGGGCACAGCAAAAATCGCAAACTTGTGGATCATGATCCAAGTCGAGGAAGTAGAGGCACGTGGAGTGTGGGTCTTTCCTGGAGGAATTAACCGGGTGCCTGGAAAACGAATGATTCATCGCAGCAGCGAGAGAAGAAGATCAAAGTTTAGAAAAACTTCCAATTAAATTCGGAGAGACCGAAAATTTCAGGAACCAGTCGAAAACGCAGAGCGCTAAGGAGGGAATCTAAGCTTCCAAGTGGTAAGGAAGATCTGACGTCATGGGGCAGAGCCGAGAGTTTTACCACTCGGGTGGGTGGGAGGAGCCAGCTTGAAGACCTTCCGGCAAGATTTAAAGCGGCAAGGAACCTGCCAATAAGTGTGGATGAACAACATATCCATGTCCCCAGAACAGGTTCTACCGCAAGTTTGGGTATCAATGCCTGTGCTTCTTCTTTCAGAATGGACAAATGTCCTGGAGGATAACTGGAAGGAGGCAGAGGATGCTCTGCAGGGGCCTGTAAAAACTCCAGAGCATAACCTCATGCAATTATCTCCAGGACCCTTCGTCTGTTGTGACCTACCTCCACTGTTTGACCTGTAGGGAGAGCTGGCCCTCCTACAACCACCCCTGAAGGCAATGGTGGTGTAGAGGTCATCTGAATCAAGTCAGGCTGAACTGATGGGGGCAGCTCTTCAGGCTCCAAAGGCACTGGGTACTTTAGAATGGGAAACTGGGGGAAGGGGCCCACTACTCTTACCTTAGCCTTGCTGACGGTAGGCTTGGCAGCAGTGATTAAAGTGAACAGGAACGCACAGGAACTCAGTTCCTGTACCTTTCATGCAGCAGGAACAGAGTTCCTATACTTCTTCACACTGATATTGAAACTGAAATTCTTATTTCAGCAATACAGTGATCAAGGTTTTGGGGCCTGTGACCTGAAATCAGGGGTTTCCACTACAAAAGTCGACTTGTACAGTGATGTAATTGTTCTAGAAATACTTTGATATCGCTAACTGAATCTAGTAGTATCTACATACTGTAGCTACACGTGTCATGATAAGAGTTATCTTTCCTGTGAGAATCATCATTCTGTGCCTCATGTTTGACAATATCTGGATTCCTACACTTCTCGTGTACTACTTACACCACTGCTTGACAGCCACCTTTGGCAGCAGGCTGGTGAAAGGATCCCCCTCCACAACCCCTATCAGGCATGGGATAAAGGGACTTGACAGACTCTTTATCATCATAGCCAAACAGCCTGCTCCCTCACAAATGGGCATTTAAAACAGCTTGCTAAGGGCGGGGGGGACTATAGGCTGGGGCATTGTGGTTATGGGGAGGGGAGTTGGGCTTCCTTTACAACACGGGGGGTGAATGGAAAAGTGATAGAAGGTGTGCAGGGGGATGGGGTCCCGGGATCATTAATTGTTGATGTTCACTGTTACTGAGGGGGCAGAAAATGGTTGGAAGGGTATTTCTACAAGGGGCTGGATAAGCAGTCTGAGGTCTCACTGACTGTAAAATAGGCTTGATGGTCGAATGACCAGCAAGGGGACGGTATTGGAGTGATGAATGTTTCGCTGTTGGGGGCAGTGAGACATGCATATCACTTGAGGGATTCAGACACCTATGCTGTATTGGCAATTAGTGTCATAGGGCTTGGGAGGTGGAAGGAGAGGGGTATTGAGGGCTGGGGGGGGCGAAGGATGTATGTTTGTAGCGAAGGGGAATCTACGAGAGGAAATGTTGGGGATTCCTACTGTGTATGGGATTAGTGGGGAGTATGCTGTTACGGGGGAGAACTGTTTATGTTAGGATGGGGAGAGGGGAAGGGGCAGGGAAAGTTAGTGTGTTTTAGAGTTACAAATGTTTATGTGTGTTTTTGTGCAATCAAAGAAATGGATGTTCCACTGATGACACAAACTGTGGTAATACTGACCTTGTGTGTTGGGATTTGGAAGAACGGAAGCTGGGGGCGTACATACTACCATTTTGCTGGTGGGGAGCATGTGGAGGGATATGAATGGGGTAATAGCTAAGTCACCAAGTGTCACTATTGTGTCCTGAAATGTAAGGCGATAGCAAATCTAGTTAGACATCACTCCTTACAGCCTTAAAGCGGGAGGGAGCGCAGATGGCTCTGATCTAAGAAACTAACCTGACCTAGAAGGATCATGCTAAGCTGGCTAGGACTTGGGTGGGAAAGTGCTATGCTGCCTCATATTTCGGCACATAAAAGAGGGGTGGCTATATTAGTACACAAAAATCTCCCCTTTGAAACTACACGAGTGATTAAGAACCAGGAAGGGGGCAGGTATGTGTTTAGTTCTGGGGAATTCAATGGGGAAAAGATGACGTTTGGGAGTATTTATGCTCCTGCGGTCCACGATCCACAGTTTTACATGTCCTTACTGTATTTGCTAATAAAGGAACAATTTCCAGATCTTATTCGGGGGTTAACTGGACAATGGATCCACATATGGATCACTCAGAGGCTAAGGGGAGGACATCGGAGACCATGCAGCAGTAGCAGATAGGGATGGCTGACCTGGACTTAGTAGATGGATAGCATGCAGCTAATCCAGGGGCCAAAGAATATACTTTTTATTCAAACCCACATAAAACTTGGTCTCTACTTGACTATATTTATGTGCCCAGAGATTGGTATGGGCGTGTACAATACATCACTCACAGCCCTATACATGTCTCAGATCACGCAATGGTGATCCTAAAGTTACAGGGTGGCAAGAAATGGAAAGGCTGCCCCCAGTGGAAGTTTCCAACATACATGGTTAAGAATCAGGCCGTTAGGGATTACTTGGAAGAAAAATGGCAATACTATGTGGAGACTAATGCTAGGGAGGACACGTCGAAAGCTATTTTTTGGGAAGCAGGTAGGGCATTTATGAGGGGTGTGATTATAGAGTATATGGCTAGAATAAAGATGCAAAAGGGGAGAAAAGGCTGGAGCTCAAGCAGAGATTAAAGAAACAAGTGGTGGGGGGGGGTGAGATTTTTGGTGGTGACAAGGGAGGCACTGAATGCCCTGTTGAAGGAGGAAGCTGAGAGGGTATGGTTCTACTGTAGGTGCCAGATACATAAGTGGGGGAATAAGCCCAGCCCTCTCCTGGTGTGATTAATGAAAGGGGGGAAGGGCACAACTAGGGTTACAAGGGTAAGGGACGGAAAAGGTAAATTACATAAAGACCCAAAAGGGATAAGGGACTGTTTTAGAGCATTCTACCAGCAGTTGTACAGGGCAGAAAATGCCGGGAAGGGGTTGCAGATCAAAGAATTTCTGATAGAATACAATTACCTACAGCTACAAATGAACAAAGAGAACAGATGAGCCGGCCAATCACAAGGTTAGAAGTACTGGGGGCCATTCAGAAGCTACAGAGGGGGAATGCTAGTTGCCCAGACGGGTTCCTGGTGGAATACTACAAGATGATGGGCGGGCAAATGGCTGAGGTACTTTGCGAGGTCTTTTGAAGGGAGAGAGAGAGAAAGACAGGGAGGGTCACACTACCCAAGACATGTTATGACGCTACGATCTGTGTAATACCCAAGCCGGGCAAGGATGAGTATGAATGCACCTCCTATAGGCCCATATCGCTGCTTAATTGTGATCTCAAAATCCTCGCTAAAGTACTGGCCACTAGGCTGGAAATCAACCTACCAGACCTTGCTGGCCCAGACCAAACCGGCTTCATCAAGGGATGCCAGTCATATCATAACATGCACCAGCTGCTTAGCATTGTCTGGAGAGCGAATCGAGGGAAGGAGAATGTGGGTATTATCTCAATGGACGCTGAAAAGGCATTTGATAGGGTGGAATGGAGTACCTGTTTGAGGTGATGTCTGTTTGGTCTGGGTGACTCATATTGGGTGGATACGGGCCATGTATGCGGCACCCAGAGCTCGTACCTTGGTGAACGGGGCCCTGTCAGAGCAATTCATCTTGTAACAAGGCACACGTCAGGGTTGCCCATTGTCCCCACTGTTGTTTGCGATGGCCATAGAGCCACTCACAGTGGCAATATGTAGACATGCAGAGACAGAAGGGATTGTTGGGGCACAGGGCTCCCCATATAAAATAGCCTTGTATGCGGATGACATGCTTATATTTGTGAAGAATCTGTGGAGGTCAATGCCCCCCTTGCTGTTACTGATAAGGGAATTTGGGGCCTTCTTGGGGTACAAGATTAACCTGGGGAAGTCGGAGCTTGAGTGTTACCCGGAGATGGAGGATGGGGATTAAAAGTAGCAGGGCCGAGTTTTACATACCTGGGTGTCCAAGTGGGTAGGTCACTGGGATCCATGTATAGGTTTAATTATACTGCCATACTAAAGGCAGTGGAGGTGGACCTCAGGACGTGGACGCAGTTCCCAATGTCATGGCTGGGAAGGGTCAGTTTAATCAAGATGAATATTCTCCCCAGGATCCTTTACCTGATGCAGATGTTACCTCTGGGATTAACAAAGGGGGACATAAGGAGGGTACAGAAAGCTTTTTCAGGGTTTATTTGGAGAAGGAAAAGACCTAGGACCAGCTTACAGAGACTGAAAGCGGAGAGAAGGGGGGGGTTGAACTTCCCAGATCTCGGTAATTATTACCTGGCAATATAGCAGAGGTACATCACGGATTGGGTAAACCAACCCAAAGAAGCCAGCTGGGTGGACCTGGAACAGGGGGGAACCCCTGGGAGACTCACTGTGTATCTACATAGTCAGGGAACCAGGGCGTACAGGACTGGGGGCCCGGGCAACCCGCTAGTGGTACAAGTACTAGAGGCCTGGGGTCAACTTAAAAAACAAGGATTGGTATAACAAGGTGAGACATTGCTCTTACCAGTAGCGGGCAACCCCTTACCCGGGCTGGAGGATAAGGGGTTCCAGGAGTGGGAACGGAGGGGGGTTCAAAGTGTAGGCAACTTGCTGGAGCAGGGGGAACTTTACTCCTTTGAAACTATGCAGTGGAGTCTCAAAACAGATGGCAGCACAGGTTCCGGTATTTCCAGGTCAGAGCCTTTGTTGGGAGTCTGGAGCGGGAGAACCCAGAGCAGTTTGTGCTGGACTCTGTAAAGAGTTTGGTATACCAATCTAAGGTGGACCTGAAGGGATTTATTGGGAAGGTGGCCAGGTTGGAGAAACAGAAATTCCTGGACATGACGGGGAAATACAGGTTACTCACCTGTAACAGGAGTTCTAGGAATGGTATATGTTGTTCATCCGTACTGTCTGGCAGGCTCCTTGCCGCTTTAAATCTTGCTGGAAGGTCTTCAAGCTGGCTCCTCCCACACACCCGGGTGGTAAAACTCTCTGCTCCGCCCCATGACGCCAGATCTAGCCCGCTGGAAGCCAGGTTGTGCGTCGAGGCCGGAGAGGTCAGGAGGGTCGTGTGGATGAACAACATATACCATTCCTAGAACTCCTGTTACAGGTGAGTAACCTGTATTTCTAAGGACATGGATACGTTGTTCATCCACACTGTCTGGCAGACTTCTAGCAGTTCTCCAGGAGGAGGGAGGCAAGGCGCACACCCCCTACTTAGGAAATAAAGACTGGAGAACCGAGGCCCCAAAACCTGCATCCCGGCGTGACTCAAGGTCGATGTGGTAGTGGGTAATGAAGGTGTGTGCTGACTTCCAGGTAGCAGCCCTGCAGATTCTGGATAGGGACGTCCCTGGAAGCAGCCACTGATGCAGCTGCATGGTGGGTAGAATGAGCTCTTATCCTCTGGGAGGCTCCATGCCCGCAAACCTATAGCAGAGATCTATGCAGGAGGTGACCCACCTGCCTATCGTCCGCTTGACTGCAGGTCTCTACAGGTGAGGTTCGCGTGTGGACAAACAGCTGGCAAACTCTCAACTTCAGCTGGCCCACTCCTTATAGTAAGCAAGCGCCTAGGGTCTAAAATATGGAGCCTATATTTGGCCTCCGAGGTGTGATTTGGGTAGAACACCAGCAGAGTCAACACCTGGTTAAGGTGAAACTCCGACACCACCTTCGGAAGGAATTTCAGGTGGGGGCGCAGGACAACCTTGTCCCTGTGGAAGACCAGATAAGAAAACTCGATGGAAAGCTCCTGGAGCTCACCCATCCTTCTGGCTGACATGATAGCCACCAAGAAGGCGGTCTTCCACGACAGGGGAGAGATGTCACACCTGTGCATCGGTTCGAATGGCTTGCCCATGAGCTTAGCCAATACCAGCAGTAGATCCCATGGAGGTGGAGGTTCTCGCACTGAGGATATGTGATCAATGCCTTTGAAAACGCCCAACCACCTCTCTCCCAGTAGCACCGACTGCTTCCGCCCACGCCTCGATAGGCTAGAGATGGCTGCCAGGTGCACCTT
This sequence comes from Neoceratodus forsteri, assembly GCA_016271365.2. Classification (NCBI taxonomy): domain Eukaryota; kingdom Metazoa; phylum Chordata; order Ceratodontiformes; family Ceratodontidae; genus Neoceratodus; species Neoceratodus forsteri. Next base: position 872,713,890 of record CM028130.1, read on the forward strand.
AAGGGTTGTCGACCGAAGCCCTTGCTGAGAAAGGGACCACAGGTAGTCCAGAATGCTTGCCAAGGAGCAGGAGGAAGGGTCCAGGCCCTTGCCCTGACACCAAATGGAGAATCTCTTCCATTTGAAGGCATAGCATTTCCTGGTCGACTCTTTACGGGACGCCTCAACAACGTTGAGGACCTCGTCGGAAAGACCCAAGGCCTGGAATTCTAGCCGCTCAGGAACCATGCTGTCAGGGATTGAAGGGATTGAGGTGCAGGGATTGAAGGTCCGGATGGAATACCTTCCCCTGACTGACTGAGATCATGTCCGACAGGGCTGGAAGCCGCCTCGGGAGCCTGGAGCTGAGACTGAGGAGATCTGGATACCAGAACTGGCGGGGCCAGTCTGGGGCTACCAGAATCACCTGCGCCTTGTCCCTCCTCGCCTTGAGAAGCACCTTATGGATCAAGGGAAATGGGGGAAAGGCGTAGAAGAGGCCCGGGGTCCACAGCCTCGAGAAGGCATCCCCCTGCAGCGAGCCCTGCTGAGGGGGGTGGGCATGAAACAGTCTCAGCTTCGCATTCTCCCTGGAGGCAAACAGGTCCATCTGAGGCATGCCCCAGTGGGAGAACAGATCATGTACTACCTCCGGCAGGAGAGTCCACTCGTGGGATGCAGCCCCTACCCGGCTTAGGGCATTGGCCAGAATGTTGGAGGCTCCTGCCACATGGATAGCAAGGAGATCCGCCTTCAGGCTGCGCACGAGTGACCAAATGTGGAGAGCTTCCTTGCACAGAAGCATGGAGCGCGTCCCGCCTGGCGGTTTAGGCAGTACATGGTCATGGTATTGTCCGCCTGACCTGAATTCACTTGGACCCGTAGAAATGGAACGAAGGCGATGAGGGCTAAACGAACCGGTCGAAGCTCCAGCAGGTTGATGTGACATCGGGACTCCCGAGGGGACCAGAGGCCGTGCACTCTGTGCTCCCACAGATGGGCACCCCAGTCCATCAGAGAGGCATCGGTTGATATAGAGACCGTCAGCTCGGGGTGGACGAACGGGATGCCCTCCTGCAGATGTGCTGAAACCGTCCACCACTGGAGGGCGTTCCACATCCCCTGGGTCACTGTCACTAGCTGATCCAAGGGATCGGAGTGCTGTGACCATTGGCTGGCCAGCCCCCATTGAAGGGGACGATGCACCAACGGGCCCAACAGACCACGCTGGTGCAGGCCGCCATGAGGCTCAGGAGGCACAGGAAGTCCCGGCAGGCTTAATTGCCCAACCTGAAATGATTGGGCAAAGGAGGAAAGAACCTTGGTCCTGTCCACTCGAGCCATGCTCTGGCTCGTAGAGAGTCAAGCTCTGCCCCATGTATTGTATCACCTGCTTTGGCACGAGTTCCGACTTGGCCTCGTTGATGAGGGAGCAAACCTGGAGGGCCAGATCTCTGGACCGCTCCACCTCCGATCTGGAGGAGGCTGCAATCAGCCAGTCGTCCAGGTAGGGGTACACCCAGACCCTTCGGCGCCGCAGGAATGCTGTCACCACTGCCATGCATTTCGTGAAGACCCTGGGAGCTAGGGAAAGGCCGAAAGGGCATGGCCCGGAACTCGTAGAAGGATCCCTCTGCCCTGAAGCGGAGGAATCTCTGGTGGGACGGACGGATTGGGACGTGAAAGAACGCGTCCTGGAGGTCCAGAGAACAGAACCACACGCCTCGTTCCAAGGATGGAATGATCTGAGCCAGTGTAACCATCCTGAAGGTTTGAGACCTTAGGAACCTGTTCAGGTCGTGCAGGTCTAGAATGGGGCGCCAGCCCTCCGTCCGTTTCGGGACCAGGAAGTACCTGGACACAAACCCCGGGTCTGGTGGAGGATCCGCCACCTTCCTGATCACCTCTTTTTCGAGGAGCAGGGCCATGTCGGCTCAGCAAGCCGACAAAGAGGCTGCGGACCCCATAGCCCCCCGAGGGGCAACGGCTCGGAAGGCCGGGCCTGCTCGAACTCCAGGGGCAGGCCCTTTCCTACCACCTCCAACACCCAGTGGTCCGTGGTGACAGCGGACCAGGCGGAAAGGAGGTGGCGGAAAAGTCCCCCCATGGGGGGGGGGACCCAGGGGGAGTGACGAGGCTGGGGGTGACACCCCTCAACCCGTCACTGGGCAGGCTTGGAGGAGGGACTGGCCGAGGGGACCTCCTGGACCTTTTCCTCCTTGCTTCCTGTTAGAGGAAGCCGCAGGCTTGGCTTTGGGATGCCAAGCGCAAGCCTGCTGGCCCTGATGCTGGTGCTGTTGGGCCGGACGTGCCGCAGGCGTAGAAGGGCGAAAGGGCTTACGTTGTTGACGACGGCCCTTGTCCTTCTTGGAGCGGAGGTGACCAAGTCCAGGGTAGCACTGGACTTTTCGATCTGCTGGAGGTGGCCTTCCACTCCAGGGCTGAACAAGTCAGTCCCCAGGAAGGGGACATCCACCAGTTTATGCTGGGTATCCGCTGTGAAGGTGGATATCCTCAGGCATGCTATGCTGCGCGTGGCCACTGCGGCCGCAAATGATCTGGCACAGCAGTCTCCAATGTTGAGAGCCGTTTGGAGCTGCTGTTTTGCCACTGCCCTTCCCTGGTCCCGCACCTGCTTGACCGTGGTCTGCAGGTCGGCCGGGAGATGAGGGATCACCTCATCCAGGGAGCCCATGAAGGCGTGGGAGAAGTGTGCCATCAGCACGGCCGAGCTGGCCTGGCAGAGGCCAAGGGAGGACAAAGCGTACACCTTGCTCCCAGCATAGTCCAGCTTTTTGGACTCCTTGTCGGGGGGGCTTATCCACATCCCTAGCATTCCCGGAACGCCGGAAAATGCTATCGGTGACCAACCCCTCCGCAGAGGGGTGCTCCGAAAAACGGACAAAGAGCCGGTAGGGACAGCATACTTCCTGGCCATCCTGGCCGAAGGCGCAGGACAGGAAGCCGGCCACTGCCAAAGCTCCAAGGCTGGGCCAACAATGGCTTCAGCCACTGCAACGGCCTCCATGGGCGAATCCCCTTGGTCCAGTATCTCCGTCAGGGGATACTTGGCCCGCTTGGATACGGGCTCGAGCTGCATCCCGGTGGACTCCGAGATAAGCCGAAGCAGACCCATAAAGGATGATGGGCTCTCGTCCATCGACTGCCCTCGGGAGGACTCCAGGTCAAGGGGCCTGGAAAACAGGGAGGAGTTGTCGTCGGACTCCGAGGAGTCCGCGAAGAGCTGCCTGGGGCCTGAGCCACCCTCCACCTGCCGAGGATGATCAGGAGTGAGGGTGACCGACAACCTGTGGGGCAGACCCTGACCCGACCGAGAGTCCTTGGTCGGCGCCCCCGATTTCAGTTGTGGAGGTGGAGGTTCCACCACAATCGGTGCGGCAGCTGGCTTCGGCCGAACAACCGGCCCAGGCTTGGGCACCTTGACTACGGCGAGGGGTTGTTTCGGCAGTTCGGGTGACAGCCACTTGATGGCTGGGGAAGGCGACGGCGTCGGCTTGTTCCCGGGCAGAATTAACTGCTGCCACATTAGGTCCTCGTAGCGCCGATGCAATTTGGCGCTGAAGCCTCTCTCCGAGGAGGAAGATGAGGATGAGCGGCACCGCCCGCTACTTCATATGCAGATCGAGACCGCCGATGTCGAAGGGATCGGCTGACCGAGACGCAGGGTCCGAGACCGAGACCTGTGTTTCCGGGAGGCGGGTCTGGGAAGGGGTGGGGACACCGGCTCTTCCCTCGGCTCGGGAGCCTTGACGGGACTCCGGCATGGGGCGCAGGCAAATCCTCCGGTCTCCACCGGGGAACGGTGAAGAAGCGTGATCAGCTTCACCAGTCAAAGCTCGTCCGATGGGTCGAAAAATCTCGACCGCCAGACGTGGGTGTCTCGCGGCTGACCTGACGGGACATCAGAAGCTGCTGCCTTAGCCGCAACCTCGACCAAAGTGTCGACCGTCCGGGGAAGGGGACCTCTCCCACTCCCATGAATGCCGATGGTGGGACTTACCTTTCGAGTCCTTCTTTCTGGACCGAGAAGAGTGTCCCATAGGCCCCTCTCCCTTCGTGGAAAGGGATTGGCAAAGCTCCTTAAAAGAAGCTGTGTAGGAGGATCCCAGAGAGAGCGGGATAAATGCCACAACCGATGAAGCCTGGGCCGCCTCCTCCTCCTCGAGGGCGATCATCTGCTCGAGTTGCTCAGCCGAGCCAGCCGCCGGACACTGCCCAACGGGTCTCCTTGGACTTCACCGGCGGGTAGCGCTTCTCGAGGCGCCCAAGCTGTAACCGGGCAGCACAGTCTTCCAGGACATTGGCCGAAAACGAACAGCATAACTCACAGGCCTGCGGGTCATGATCTAGGCCGAGGCAGTAGACGCACGTGGAGTGCGAATCCGTCCTGGACATTTTCTGCCCACATGGACACCGCCGAAATCCAGGAGTCGATTTGTCCATTGCAGCTGCGAGGGAGTAATTAGACCGAAGTCTTGAAAACTTAAGAATTAGTTTCGGGTGAACCGAAGAATTAGGATCCAGTCTATACGCAGAGCGTTAAGGAGGGAACCTGAGCTTCCAAGCGGTAAGGAAGATCTGACGTCATGGGGCGGAGCCAAGAGTTTTACCATCCGAGTGGGTGGGAGGAGCCAGCTTGAAGACCTTCCGGCAAGATTTAAAGCAGCAAGGAACCTGCCAGACAGTGTGGATGAACAACATATCCATGTCCCTAGAACACAAGGTTATTGTGGGAAAGAGATCTGGGGAGAACTATCTCTGAGGAGAACTGGGGAATGGTGTTGCCCTTACATGCTGGGATTATGGCCTGTAACAAGTATAAAAAAGCATACTGTAAGTTTATACACAGGTTATATTATCCACCTGTTATAGTACATAAAGCACACCCCTCGGTATCACCTCTATGTGGGAGGTGCAGACAGGAAAGGGGGCATGTACATTCATTGTTTTTGGTCCTCCCTGGTGCTATAGCTGTTCTGGGGAGAAGTGGTGGCAGAGGTAGCAAAAATGACAGGTACGGATATGGAAAGGGACCCTTTGGTGTGTCTGTTCAGGGTACAGGTAGGGGAGGATGAGGAATGGGTGCCCCTGCCCAGATGGATATGGACTCTGTATGTGCTGGCCCGTCACTGTATTCAAAATATGTGGGTACCCCATGCTAGGTCCACAGTCCAGCAATGGCGTAATCTAGCCCTGCAGACCCTGGCCCTGGAGAGACTGACTCAGGTGATCAGAGATAGAGAGGAGTCATTTATTAGAAGCTGGACCCCTTTTCTGTCCTCACTAAGCACAGGGGAAGCAATGGTACTAAGGGAAGGGCTGGAAGGTTCAGAGGGAGTGAGAGAGAACATTATTATGTGGAATAAGCTGCGAAAAGGTCAGGACAGTTAATGGTATGGTTAAAGTGTATAAGAATAAATCTGAAATTTGATGGCAGAATGTACGTACATGATTGCACGTTTGACTGTTAGTTGTATGTTGTATTAACTCATTTTTTTACAAAAACCTAATAAAGATATTATACACAAAAAAAAAAAAAAACTGCTCGCTGTACATCATCAACAAATTCAGCTACCCTTAGCCCAGAATAACGCCTCATGCAAATGCCAGATGCAGCCATCCTAGAAGAAGCATCAGACACATCATATGCTGAACGGAGCAAGTGTTTGTCAACCTCAGTCCCAGAAGTCAAAGTTTTAATCAATTCATTCTTTTTTTTTTGTACATTTTCTTTATTGCCCTTTGCTGGTCTCTTAGGTCTCTCTTCAGTTCTGCCCAATCCTTACCCACTGTACCGCTCTGTCTGAGACTCCCCACCATCCGATCTCCAGCAGACGCATCCCTCAGTTCCTACCTGGCAACTGACTTCCTGGCTCGGAGCCCCCCCGGATAAAGGCCCCCAACTCCTCTGGTGCTCTATCTAAGGGTCAAAGTTTCCACCAGGGGATGGAGGATTGGAGATGGCGGGGCGTGCCAGACACAGAGCGTGGATGGGTCAGGTGTGCAGGCCTTCACCTACCCAGGCACCAGTTTTTTTCCTCTTTTCTTGGTTTCCCCAGGAGCTCGGACATGCAAGGACATCCAGCGCGCGATGGGCACGCTCCCGCACCCATCCACAGGATGTCCGCTGAAGCTCCCATACCCCGTGCTCGTGGTCTCTGCAGTTTGCAATCCCCAACCACCGCCAGAGGTCACGCATGCTGTGGAAGACAGTGCCTTCCCCCTCCCAGGAGAGAGCAGTCTCACGGATACTTGATCCTTTCCTGCCCCTACCAACTCCCAACAGCCTGAGGTCATTCTCGAACCCGGGTCGCCAGTGTGGCGCAAGGTGTGGCATCCAGCACCTCAACCCTCCACACCACCGGGCTGGCTAATCAATTCATTCTTGGCAGAGCCTTCTGACAGAGCCTGGGCTGCAGCTTTAGCAGTTTTCCACAGGGTATTCTGATATTTGATCATATAAGCTGGTATTTTGCAATTCTGAGGACTAGTAAGGCAGAGGTGCACATGCACTTGTCCATCATATCCAGCCTCCTGGATTCTTTGGCAGGAAGCAGAGCGCTCATGTGTTGAAGTGCCCTGGATCTATCATGGGCAGCCATAACAACCACTGGGTCTGTTTCTGGTTGACTGGCATAATATGGCTCAGCAGAAAGAGTAGGATACTGGTTGTCAGCCTTTCTAGGTATAGCTGGCAATGAGTTACACCTGTACCATGCAGCAACTGTAGAATCCTCCAACGAAGGATAAACTGGAGGAATAATAAAAGAATGGAGTGCAGGGTACCTTCACAAACACCATCAATTTTTTCTTTGTGAAGTCCTTCCTTCCATAGCAGTTTAACTGTAGTCTGCATTTGCTACAGTATAGACCGAAATGTAGGACCACCTGGAGGAGATCAGGGTGTATATACCACAGAATCCTCACTACAAGAGGGAAGGGTGAAACTGGGATGTGGTGCATACTGTTCTCCCTCATAACCTTCTTCCTCATAATAGTCCTCCATAATGAGGTCAGGATTATATTCCACCTCACTGACCTCCTTGTTGGCGATGGGAACAAAGAACCGTGCTGGCGATGCTGGTAGCAGTTGAGAAGGAGGTACTGGCGGTGTACTGGAAGATAGCATCAACGATAGTGGAATACCAGTAATATCAGTTGACAATAATACAGACTGCAAAGATAAGCCTGGTAAAATACATTGTATCATCTCTGAAAACGATGCCAGTACTGCTTGATTGTCGATGACACCCTGGCCAGGGGTCGTGACAACTGAAGTCGACGATGGGCCGGGACCCATCAATGACAAAGTACTGTCCAGAGTAGGTATGGCAGAGTTCGAGCCAAGCACTGGCCCTTTGTGCAGTGGCGACCTGGACCTCACCAGGGAGGAGGATCTCTGTTTATCCCAACGCTTGTACTTATGGCTCAACGATGAAGGGGGTCGGGATGACGACCGATCCTTCTCCCGGTCCTTAGACTTTGTTGGCCACGATTCAGTCAATGGGGTAGGCAATGCAGAGTTTTGGCTTTGTGCTTGCTTCATGGCTGCCAAAGTTTTCTCCAATAGCAATTTTTCCTGCAGTTTCTTTCAGCGTCACCTAGTAAGGGTACCCATTGTAAATTAACTGCAGCTCAATAGGGAATAACCAATTTCATGTACAAGAATATTACACTGAATAAAAATGTTATTACTACTACGGCTTCTCTCACCACAGAGCCACACCTTTGGAATGATTCCCGAGCAGTACCAGACTGCACAAAGGAAGGTCAGACAGGACGGACACAAAGTCTCTCAAGACATCAGGCCTTGGAGGATAGCAAGTCTAAAGCCAGCCCATCTACAGGACACCAGGTCCAAACCACAGTAGGATGGCTCATGGTCCAAGTAGTGGCAGAGCATATTAGCATACATCTGCTGTCAAAACAGAATGAAAACAAATAATAGAAGCGGCTATGTCATGGGTGGCACTCCCACATACAGGACCAGGAAGTTATGTTGGCTTCCAGAAGCAAAATAAAATGCAAGATGACAACCATTTCAGAAAGCAGTACTCAGAAACAAGGGAGCCCAACATACTGGTGGTGACTGAAATAAGAAGCCGAAAGAACCGCATGCAGTGTGTCATGCAAGCCAAACAGAAGTGCACGGCTCTACGGGCATCCAGATAATACAAGATAACTATACCAGGAGTGACAAGGCATAGCCCAGTGATGATGCGTGCAATCAGGAAGAAAGCTGCAGATATGTAGTATGACCCAAGCAAGAGCCTGCAGCCGACCAAGGTGTCACAACTATGCCCGCATTTAGAGGGGATGGAAGAAAAAATTACTCAACTTAGTAATTATGTTTCTTCTAGTGGAGTCTTGCTGTATTCTGACAATTGCAGTTAGCCCCAGCCTTTAAACTGCCCTGGAGAACAAAGGGCATAGAATGTTCATCTCGAGCACGGTTGAAACCTCTGCCTATTGTTATTCGAACTGCAACCGTCAGATCTTTACGAGCAAAACTCACTAGGTGTTCTGTATGGAAACTGTAAAATTGTTAACTAGCCAACTAGCAGAAAAATAATGTTTTGTGTCCTCAAAGGAAGACTCAAATCAGGAAACCGAAAAACAAAAACCAATCAAATGAAATAACATTCCACCCAAAGAAAACAAAGGGTTTAAAAAGGCGACACCTCTAGGGTGCCAACACTGCGCCTGCCCACCCACAGGTTCTGAGAGGGGAGGCAAGGGGGGAGGTCAGAATACAGCAAGACTCCACTAGAAGAAACATAATTACTAAGGTGAGTAATTTTTTCTTCAAGCAACATGAAGTCTTGCTGTATTCTGACAATTGCAGACTACCAAGCAGTACCTCCATGGACTACCAAGCAGTACCTCCATGAAGGAGAGACAGAACCTACTCTGGAAATAGGCTCTGAAGTATCGTTGTGCCAAATCGAGCATCACTCCTAGCCTGGATATCCAGAAAGTAATGCTTGGTAAAAGTATGGACTGTTTTCCAGGTGGCTGCTTGACAAATTTCTAAAAGAGGGATATCCCTGGCAGCAGCCAGGGAAGCAGCTGTACCTCTTGTGGAATGAGCCCTCAGGCCTGAGGGTGGAGTTTTACCCAGTTTTTCATAGCAGAACTGTATACAAGAAACAATCCACCTGGCAACAGATCTCTTGGTGGCAGGTTTGCCCTTCCCAACTTCTCCATAAGTGAGGAACAACTGGAGGGAATCATACCTGTGGCCCATGGTATGCTCTATGTAGTAGCTAAGGGCTCTTTTAACATCCAAACTGTATAGTCTCCTCTCTCCCAAGGAAGAATGATCAGTGAAGAAAACAGGGAGAGATAGACTGATTCAGGTGGAAATCTGAAACCACTTTAGGCAAGAACTTTCTGTTAGTTCTAAGGACCACTTTATCTCTGTGAAAAGAGGTGAAATCAGGTTCCACTGACAGGGCTTGCAACTTACTGATACGTCTAGCAGAAGTAATGGCTACCAAAAACACAGTTTTCCAAGTCAAGTACTTAAGCTCTGCCAAGGACAAAGGCTCAAAAGGGGGTTGCATAAGCTGAGCAATGCAAACATTAAGATCCCAAGCAGGAGCAGGATCCCTAAAGGGGGGATTGGCGTGAAGCAATCCCTTGAAAAACTTACAGAATACAGGATGGGATGACAGTGAGAAAGACTTGCCCACTGATAGGAAGGCAGAAACAGCTGCCAAGTGTACCATGAGAGTAACTGGTCTGAGACCTAGGCCATTGAGATGAACCATATAATCCAGAACCGTAGGCAATTCAGCAGAGTCTGGAAAAATATTCTTCTTAGAACAGCAAATGCTGAATCTTTTCCATTTGGAGTTGTAAGTCTTTCTGGTGGAGGGCTTTCGAGAAGCCTTAAGGATATCCAGAACCCCTTGGGAAATATGCAAATCTGCAAACTCTAACTCTTCAAGAGCCATGCCTCGAGACTGAGAGACTGAAGATTGGGGTACCAAATCCTCCCAAGAGGCTGTTAACAGGTTGTAATTCCTGGGAAGAGACAGGGGAAGATGGACTGCTAGGGACAGCAACAAGGGATACCATGGCTGCCTGGCCCAGTCTGGAGCAATCAGAATCACTTTGCATGGTTGTGACCTTATCTTGACTAACACTTTGAACAGGAGAGGGAAGAGGGGGAAAGCATACAGAAATTTCCCTTCCCAGTTCAGAGTCAAAGCATCCAGGGGGACTGAGCCCAAGACTGGGGGTCTGCAACAAAAAAGAGGAAGTTGGTGATTGTCTGGGGCTGCAAAGAGATCTATCTCTGGAGTGCCCCATCTTGAGAAAATCACCTTCAACAGCAGAGGATCTAGGGCCCATTCGTGATGGCCCTGGGATATTCTGCTCAGTGCATCTGCTAGAACATTGTCCTTCCCTGGAAGGTGAACTGCTATCAGAGAGGTTTGCAGGGAATAAGCCAGGGACCACAACTTCATTGCTTCTGTGCATAAGGCCGTAGACAGAGTGCCTCCTTGCTTGTTGATGTACCACATGGTGATGGTGTTGTCTGTTCCGACCTGAACCACCTTGTTCTGCACTGATTTGGAAAAAGCTTGCAGTGCTAGAAACACTGCCCTGAGTTCCAAGAGACTGATGTGTAGAAGAGATTCCTGAGGCGACCACAGACCCTGGGTGGTAAGTTCCCCTAAATGGGCTCCCCAGCCTAGCAGGGAAGCATCTGTGGTGAGGACCACTGAATGAGACTGAGTGGCAAATGGAACCCCTTGCCTCAAATTGTCCTGATCCTGCCACCATTGCAGGGCTTGGATCAGAGTTCGAGTCACTGGAATTAGTTTGGTAAGGGAATCCTTTCTTTGGGACCAAAAAGCTCTTAAGTGGAATTGAATGTCCCTCATTTGGAATCTTGCACCTTGGACCACTGCTGTAGAAGCTGCCATGTGGCCCAGTAGCTGAAGGAAATGCCTTGCTGGTCGAGACACCTGAACGCTGAATGAAGAGGCCAGTTCCATGAGGGCCCTTGCCCTTTCCAAGGGAAGGAAGGCTCTTGCTTTTACCGTATCCAGTTCTGCCCCATGAAGGTGAGGCGCTGCACTGGTTCGAGAACTGACTTTGGTAGGTTGAGAAGAAATCCTAAAGAAGTGAGCACTTGCTGGGTCACTTGCAGGTGTAACTTGACTTGGTCTGGGGACTGGCCCACTATGAGCCAGTCATCCAAATATGGAAAAATGGAAATCTTTTGTCTTCTTAGGAAAGCAACAACTACTGCCAGGCACTTTGTGAGGACCCTTGGGGCTGATGTTAGGCCAAAGGGCATTGCTCTGAACCGATAGTGGCCTGAGGACAACTTGAACCTGAGGTATTTTCTGTGGGAGCACCTGATGGGAATGTGAAAGTAGGCATCTTTGAGGTCCAGGGAGGCTAGCCAGTCCCACGGCCTTAGAGAGGGAAGGAAATTCCCAGAGTTATCACCTTGAACTTTGGCTTTAAAAGATGTTTGTTCAGGTATCTTAGGTCCAGGATGGGTCACCACTCTCCTGTCTTTTTGGGGGTTAGGAAGTACCTGGAGTACAATTCTTTGCCCCAGTGTAGGGAAGGTACTCTCTGTATAGCTCTTAGAGCTAGGAGAGAAGAAACCTCTGCCTCTGGGGCAAGGGTTTCTGAGAGATTTGCAGATGGAAAAGATCTGGCTCTCATCTTGGGAAATTTTTTGAAGCTGAGAACCAGACCCTGGCTTACTACTTCCAGGACCCAATTGTCTGATGTAAGAGACATCCAGTCCTGGACAAAGTAAGCCAGCCTGCCCCCTACTGGGATAGGAAAATCGACCCGGGCAGACCCATCAGGGTGTCTGTTTGGCAGGGGCTTTAGACTGAGGGGTGGATGCAGGCCTGCCCATCCCCCTTCTGCCTCTCCCTCTGAAGAACCCCCTCTGTGAAAAGGAAGAAGAGGCCTGTGCTTGGTAAAAAGGCCTTTGGAAAGGCCTGCCCCTGCCCCTGGACTGCTGCCTTTGAGGAGTTATCTGCCTTTCCTTGGCCTGAGCACTCCTGTAAGTGGCCCTGTATTCATCCGTTTTCTTCATGTAATACTCTGTCTGCTCCCTGAACAGAGAATTACCCACTACAGGAAAATCCATGGCCTTAGCCTGGGTATCCTGTGAGAGGCTAGTACATCTGAGCCAAGCCATTCTCCGCAGAGCCACAGATGTAGCCATGACTCTTGATGATACATCACTGGAGTCTACAGCAGCATGAAACTGAACTTTTGATGCCTCAATCCTATCTGCAGCCACCTCCTCCAGCTCCTTGGCAAGCTGGGGGAAGCCTGTTTAGCCAGTGCCAGTACAGTGTCCCACCTGGACTTCTGGTACCTGGCTGCATAGGCCATATAATTAGCCTGCCTGAGTCCCAAGGATGATGCTATATACTGCTTCTTTGCCATGGCATCAGTCTTCTTGGAGTCCTTGTCTGGGGGTGTGTGATGCCAAGGGAATGCTTGCCTTATCACAGGCAGCAGCCTGTACAACCCCAACATGGCTGCACTGCTGATAAGGGAACTCCGTATCTGAGCCTGAAAGAGTAAACCTCTTGTCCATTCTTCTATCCACAGGAGGTATGGAATTGGGAGACTTAAGAATTTTTTGTGTCCGTTTCCCAAAGGATTTGTGGAGGGGAATAGACAGTCTCCTGGACTCTGGGATGTCCATTATCTGTACATAGTCAGGCTCTTCCTGATCCTCCACTGCCTCCTCCACAGGAAGCTGGAGGGTATCAACTACCTGTCTGTAAAACATGAAGTGTGAGGGGGACTCAGAAAGCCTAGGAGGAGAAACACCTGAAGGTCTGTCTGGGGAGATGTCCGGGTCAATAGGCACATCCAGACTTTCACCATCACCATAATCATCTTCCAACTCTCCTTCCTCCTCAAACTCCGGTTCATAAAATTCTTCTAGGGTATAATCCGGAACCGGGGGAACCGACCGAACAGAGTCCCTGCCAAAAGGTGCCAGATCAGTCGGAACCGAGTGAAGCGATTCCACAATACAAATCGCTTTGGCGATTTCATCAGCGGTCGGAGTATGAAATTCTGGATCCGAACCGGTCGATTTGTCTTTTTGTTTTGTCGGAACCGATTCCTCGGAATCGGCTCTCCTTTTGCCCGAAGAAGTATCACCCTGGTCAGAGGGTACCTTCTGGTTCGGGTCAGAACCGAACCGGCTGGCCATCCGGTCACGGACTTCTCGGCCTTCTTTCTCAGTCTACCTAATCTTTTCCAGGGTAGATTTGGGAAAAGTTTTGCAAATTTGGCAGTCTGAATTGAGGTGGTCAAACCCCAGACAATAAACACAGGTGGTGTGGGGAGCAGCCTTAGCAAAGACCTCCACACACACACACACACACACACACACACACACACACACACACACTGCAGTGTTGAAACCCAGTGGGCCCGTTTTCTTGGGTTTCTCAGACATGGACAACCTAACCAAACTTACCCTTTTTTCGGCAACTGCCAGGCAAGACTCCTCTATCGGTTCCTGACCATGTCACAGGTCTTGGAAAAAAAAACGTACTAAAACCCGTTTTTGTTTTAGAACCGATACGGACCGGTAACCACACACTAAAGTAAAGTACAAATTTTACCTGAAATGATCGGTTCAGCCGAACCGATCCACACTCTTTACAAGTTCCACACAGAAAACAGAACAAAACCTATCTAGTACTCACGGTACCACAGACAGAGACTTGAACCGACTATGCGGAAACAATTTCGGTAGAAAAACCGACATTTCAACCGACTTTGACCCGAGCAGCAGGAGAAATCTCTGGAGCGACTGTTCAGTGAGGCGGAGTAAAGAATCTGATGGTTGCAGTTCGAACAACAAGAGGCAGAGGCTTCAACCGAGCTCAAGATGAACATTCTATGCCATGCATAGAAAAGTTAACCCTTTGTTCTCCAAGGCAGTTTAAAGGCTGGGGCTAACTGCAATTGTCAGAATACAGCAAGACTTCATGTTGCTTGAAATAAAACATAGGAAGGTGCACAACCAGACACAGTGCAAAGGCACACAGCATCTTGGAAATAAACTGAGGATGGGTAAAGAGTGAAAATTCAATCCTGGAAAACAGTAAGGAACGGTACTCCTTAATCAATGCTTGCAGCATGGAATTTCAGTGAACTGAGGGCATAATATCCAGACAAAACCCTGTCCAGACAAGGCAATGTGTATCATAAGTGGCTGCATATCTGAATGGAGACTGTGCAGGGACTCTAGAATCAAATGAAGGTGTTTACACTGGAACCAGTCAATGGACAGAGGGAAGCAAATGCAGGAACAATGTCAAGAACCCGCAGGACACCACCAAATAAGCCACAGCCTAGCCCATGGAGAGGGCATGAAATGTGGCAAAGGCCAAAAAATATATCTGCACTGAAGAGTACAGGAGATTTATGAACTCAACCACTTCAGGGGAAAAATACAATGCTTCTAGTAATGTTCAACACAGTGCTTGCTTTTATTGAGTACAAAAGTCTGTGCAACACAAAAAGACAGGAATACACCAACAGAACCTGGAAGTGTCGTGTTCGTCCTCTGGAGTAGCAAGTGCACAAATTTCCCGTTCTGACTGTTTACTTCTTGTGGCACCACCAGCCTTGGATGTGGCCCTTTCCTCCAGTTTGGGTCTAGAGTACAATAAACCAAAGTCCAAGAGAGACAAGAGGTATACCAAAGCAAACCAGACTATATAGTTACAGGGTGCAGGGAGTGAGGCACACCAAATACTGAAATGTGACCATAACGGGGAATATGGATTCTGAGCAAAATGCATCCAAATAGCCAAGAGAGTACTTGAGACAGTGGGGGAAATGCCCAAGTGGGACAAAGCCAAGGCAGCAGGAGCCAGGTGTGAGGCTGCAGGCCGGGAAGGTCTAGATATAACAGACATCTTATGGCAGATTTAAAAACAAGCCCCATCCATACAAGGAGGGGAAAAGTGGGTCCGGAGGGGATCATCAGAATCAAGGCGACCAGTGTTGTTTGGAACTGCATCAAGCCCTCAGGAGCAGGAGACAAACGACTCATCCAGGAGAGGGACAACATGTCCATGAGCCTAGAAAATACTAGTCTGAGGAACAAGCCGTGAAGAACCTGGACCAGGACTGATATGGATACAGGCCAGAGGCACGGGGGGCACTGGAACGGGAACCAGAAGGTCTCACAAGGCAAAAACTTAAGAGACCAGGGAAGGCATCCAGTACATCGGAAATCCTGAGAAGGGAAGAAGCCTATATCAAGGCCTACACTGGCACCTGAAAAAAAATATGAAGTAGAATCAGCAGCAGTGGCGGAGCACGCAATACCATTCAGGAATAGAGTGCATAGGCAATGCCCTGTAATAACAGGGGAAGGAGCAAATATGCAAAACTGTGTTGTATGCAACAGACATGGATAAATCCAAATACTAGGATAGCACAGTGACTACACAGCCACTGTAGGACCAAGAATTACCTGAAGTACAACTACCCAGTCGACACTGAAGGAGAGACCAGTAGGAAAGCCCAGAAGACTGACAGAGGAGGTATGTGGGTGCATAAAACTAAAATGTCAGTCAGCAGGGTAGTTTTATGGAATAAGGACAGGCAGGGTGGGCACAGGATAGCAACTTCTGAGGGAAACCCAACCCCAGACCAAACAGTATAAGGCCACAAATGGCTAAGGCAGCACTGAAAACCATATCATGGTAGTAAAACCAGGGACAGGCACCCAGTAGCATCAGCGAGCAGAACCTAGGAACCATATGGAGAACAAAAAGTTATCCATTGTGGTGCGGAACAGTGGCTTAACAAATATGCATCAGTGGCCAAGCCATGTGTAACAAAAATGTCATGTGCAAAGCAACAGACATGGAGTGGCCACCAGGCAAGCACATCACAAGGGAACTGGAGACAGAAACTGCCACAATCAATTGTCATGGACTAAACCATAAGCCAGGAAAAGCAACCCTACGAAAGCCTATACCAGTAGAAGCGGAAAAGCAGGCACCCTGTGGAAAAAAGACAACAGTGGCCCAGACACAGCACACAGTGTAGAAAAGTGAGGAGATACAGATTTTTAAAGAGAGGCCACAAGAAACACTGTGCCAGTTCCAGGAAGGGTGGTGAAACATGCACATCAGAAGAGGCAGGATATTACAAATCCATCATCCTGGGAACCGCTGGCAAGAACTAAGGCAGTGCCAAGCAGCCAGGGCAACTACCATCAAGCATGAAAATCTGGAGAAAGGACCACAGTAAGGTAAAACCAATAAATCATGTGGGAAGTAAAGATACCAGCCCACTACAAAAAAACCTGCAGAAGAGTGCCCACAGAGGCATCCATCAGTAGGAGGAAAGCGGGGAGTAGAACCTACTATAGACTCAGGCTCCCAAAACACAGTGGAATGAGAATCAAACCCATGAGTAATAACCCTGGTTTTCTTGCAGTACACTCCATATTTATAATTTAGACAGCTCACGCACAGAACAGGAAGCAGCTAGGATTCAGCCTACAAGGCCCAGTCCGCCACGTAATGAAGAGCAGGAGACATACCCTGACCTCAGTATCAGGAGGAGAGATGAAACAAAAATGTCAAAAGTGGTCAGAATAGCTAAATACCCAACAGTGATAATATCGATGATGGGGGCCGAGACAGTGACAAAATACATGGTACGTTAAGTGCGTCTGGAGTCTATGGATCTATGCAGGGAACATAGCTATAAAAAAAAAAAACTGAGCAGGAGCAGGGACAATCCCGGCAAGAGCTAGTCGCTGAACGCTGTGTCAAGGATAATGTCAATGATGGTCTGACAAAGCGGTTACAGGACTGTAATAATGTCCCAGCAAGAACTGGTAACCGAAAGGAGAGACACAAGGGACAGCCAGACCAGAAAGAGGGGGCCAAATAATCTGGCTGACAATAGTGCTAGCAGGAAACAGTCAGTACCAGCTGCAAAGGGAAACACAAAGGGGCCAAAGACCCAATAATCCCAGACAGCATTGTTAACAGTGACGCCAGAGGCAGTGATGACAACTGACAGCATGGAAGGCAGCAATCCCTGAAACCACATGAAGCATGGGGCCAAAAACCACCATGTGAGTGTCAATGACAGCAGCCAGAGCCATCAGTGATAAAGGCACTGAGGAGGCCAGGCCAGACAACATGACTAGCAGATAGCCGCAGGTCCAAGACAGAACCCAAGCCAGACTTTTGCCAACAAATGACCTGGGTGTTCTGGTGATGGATAGAGCAGACATACCGGCCAGTGATGTGGCTGCAACCCACAACATCCACATCATAGCCAAACACAGTAGGCAGCAGGAGCGACAAGGCATAGCCCAGTGATGATGCGTGCAATCAGAAAGAAAGCTGCAGATATGTAGTATGACCTGAGCAAGAGCCTGCAACCGACCAAGGTGTCAGCATGCCAGCTTGAATGGCAAGAGCGGAAATGATGATGACAACGCAGAAAACAGGCAGGTGACTCTGGAGTAACACAGAGAAGAGAGCCAAAACAACAGCAGAAGCATCAATAAGGTGAGGCCTGACCATGACCTGTAAGAAGAAAGCTGTGGGACAGTATCAGGACCCAAGATAGTGCCATCGACTGACCTAAGTATCATAATGATGGCCGGAGTGGCACAAGTAGAGTTGACAATGAGAATGCCAACAGCAATGATGCCAGTAGTCTCTGGAGTAATACAGAGAGCAAAGCCAAAACAGTAGCAGAAGCGCTGAGGACCAGTGACCTGAAAGATATAGGCTTCTTTGAAGGAGCCAGGCCAGTGCTTGGAACCAACCTTGATGTCACAATGACAGCTACAGTGATAAGAACGGAGTCGACAATGTGACGGTCAATGGCAAAGATGGCACAAGTCTCTGAAGTAATACAGAGAACACAGCCAAAACCACAGCAAAAGTGCTGACAAGGTCAAGCCTGATGACAACCAGAGCAATGGGCCTGTACAAGGCACACAGCCCAGTGCCAGTAACGGACCTTGGTGTCGCAAAGACAATCTAAGCAACAGTGGAGTTTGAAGACTCGGACAGAACTTCAGTTAGCTGGAGAAGGAGGGAGAGACTCCAGCTGGTGATTTTGTGACTGTGTTGGTAATTGTATTTGAGGTATTTTCTTAGCTGCCATTTCTGTGTGTTTTTAATTGTATTTTAGGTCTTAACTGCTATTTGGGTGCTTTTCCATTTAGTTTGGGCAGGATCGAGGGATTCTAGCTGACAAATTTGTGAGTGGAGTGAGGTGTCACTGCCAGAGGACTCCTTGGCTGATTGTTGTTTAGGACACAGCCTGTGGTGTAGTCCCACCTACCTGCCCCAGGGCTTGCCCTACATTTATGGGGTGGGTCCCATAAGGCCTTGCAACATCCTGCATCCATACAGGAAGTAGCAAAGAGAGGAAGCATTACAGAACACAACAGAAATAAAACATATTGGGGGATATCAAATAGCCATCTTAAGTAGGGAGTTGACCGAGGAGGGAATCAGACATGATGGGAGTGGTGCAGTGCAGTGTTGGAGGAGCCGCTGTCTTCAGGAAGACATTCTGGAGGCTGCAATGCTGCCCTATCTGTAGGCACCTCTCTGGGCTGAGGGAGGAGGTTGCCTGTCTCCAAGCAGAGTTGACCAAGCTGAAGGTGGCATCCACCCCCACCCAGACACCACTGGGTCCACAATCTTTACCTCAAAGGATGCCAGGGAACGGAGTGAATGGACTAGTGAGCTCGGGGGGGGTCGAAAGCACATCCCCGAACTGGTACCGCTTAATAACTCCTACATTGTTTTGGAGGAATGGGAAAGCCTCACTCAGGAACCCAAGGCTGAGACCAGGGAGGATGGGAGGGTCCTCCATGATGAAGCCCCAGGGAAGTGAAGCAGGGAACCCTGGAGGGGGGGGACGCTTCTCCTAGTGGGGGACTCTACTGTCTGGGGAGTGGAGTTAGGGTCACCTAGCAGGGGAGAGAGGGAGGGAGGTCAAGTGCCTCCCAGGAAGTGCTGCATAGAGGGATGGGAAGTGGATCCACAGAATCACTATGGCAATAGCTAGGAGGGAGCAACTGGATGTCATTGTCCACCTAGGGACCAATGACCTGGCCAGGAGAAGGGTGGAGTTAGCCAGAGTCCAGGATGATTTCAGGAAGCGGGGGGGGGGGGACCTGAAACAAGATAGCTCGCTCTGTCTCATTCTTGGAGGTGCTACCTGTCCAGGGCACAGGGGAAACTAGGGCACTCCACATCACTACCTTCAACTCCTGGTTGAAGGATTGGTGTGGAAGGAAGAGTTTTGGTTTCATAGGGGACTGGGGCCTTACTTGGGCAGATGCAGGCTTATATAAGGAGGATGGCCTGTATCTGTCCGAGAAGGGGACCTTGGTACTCTGGGAGAAGTTTAAATGCTTCAGCTGTGAGCATTTAAACTGGCAAAGGGGGGAGAGCCAGGAGGCTCAGGAGGCTTAGGAATACCCCCCATGAGAACATGCAGGAACACAAGTGGACTACGGGAACAGCAAAAGCAGGCAGGAAGGGGCAGGCAGATGAAGACTGTATAACGAGTGATACCGGGGCAAGAGCACTTAGGAAAGGAAACCGCGTTTGGGGGGAAGATGCTGGAGAGGGAGAACAAGAGCAGAGGGAGGACAGACTGTAAAACATGGAAGGTCATGATAACGAATGCCCGTAGCCTAGGAAATAGGGTTCCTGATCTGGAGGCCTTGTTGGCAGATGCAGACCTTGACACAGCAGCAATAACAGAGACACGGTCCTCTGCTAATTATGGCTGGGAAGTCAATGTACCAGGCTATACACTGTTCAGGAGGGACAGGGAGGGTAAAAAGGGTGGGGGAGTGGCCCTGTACATCTGAGATGGTATAAAGGCTACAGAAGTTCAGGGCAGACAGAGGGAGGCTGAGGTAATGTGGGTCACCCTGGAGCCAGAGAATGGAACAGCAATACGCACAGGGGTGATCTACAGACCTCCAGCACAGGAGGGAGGAAGTAGACAGGGAACTAGTGGAGAACATACAAGACATGGCAGCTAAGGATGAAATCCTGTTACTGGGGGATTTCAATATGCCGGACATGGATTGGGCTATCCAAATGGCTGTTTCAGCCAAAAGCACAGCCATCCTTGAATCCCTGCAGGGGGTTGGACTCAGGCAGATGGTGCATGAGCCAACCAGGGACAAGTCAATTCTGGACCTGGTATGGCCCAATGGGAACAAAGTCGAAGAAATACAGGTGGAAGGGCAGCTGGGGTCCAGTGACCACCACATGGTGTGGTTCAGCATGGAGACATGGACTCAATTAAGCCACACAAGGGCAAGAGTATTAGATTTCAGGAGGGTGGATTTCACTGAAATGGGTAGATGTATAAAGGCAGTACTGGGGAAGGGAGAGGTAGTAGAGGGAGTGGAAGAACAATGGGAGAAACTGAAAGGAGCCATAGTGAATATAACAAACCAATGTGTTAGGATAGTGGCCAAAGGGAAAAGAAGAAGGAAACCACTATGGTTGTCCAAAGAGGTGAGTGACAAAGTCAGGGCTAAAAGGCCGAGTTTCAGGAAATACTAGGGGAGTCAAAGGGAGGTGTACCTTGAATGTCTAAGGGAAGCAGGAAAGGCTGTTAGGAGGGTGAAAGCTCAGACAGAAGAGAGCTTAGCACAGTCTGTAAACAAAGGAGATGAGGCATTTTATAGGTACATCAGTGAAAAAAGAAAAAATGGGTGGGTTGTGAGGATCAAAGAGGAGAAGGGAGAGTATAAAGAGGGGGATCTGGACAAGGCAGAAATACTGAATAAATACTTCTGCTCAGTATTCACTAAGGAGGGGGAGGGTCAAGGACCACAGTTGGGTTGCAGAGGCAGTGGGGGGAGAGAGGTGAACACCAGTCCATTCACAGTAGAGAGAGTTCTGTAAGAACTCACAAAGCCGAAGGTGGATAAGGTCATGGGGCCAGATGGCATCCACGTGAGGATATTAAAGGAGCTGTGAAGGGAATCAGCAGCGTCTCTGGCGGCCCTGTTCACAGAGTCACTCAACGCGGGTGTCGTTCCAGAGGACTGGAGGAGGGCACATGTAGTCCCACTGCACAAAAGCGGGAGGAGGCGGGTAACTACAGGCCGGCCAGCCTCACCTCAGTGGTTGGAAAGATCATGGAGACACTGCTGAAAGAAAGAATAGTGGCACATATGGAATCCAGTGGTGTTCAGGATCTGAGGCAACACGGTTTTACAGCAGGAAGGTCATGTCAAATGAATCTAATAGTTTTTTTTTGATTGAATGACTAGGGAACTTAACCAGGGAGGGGCGGTAGACGTCACCTATCTGGATTTCAGCAAAGCCTTCGACACCGTCCCACACAGAAGGCTGATTAACAAGATGGGTAGTATGGGTATGGGAAACAAGGTGGTGAACTGGGTGAGGAACTGGTTAACAGGAGACAGAGGGTGGTGGTAAATGGGGTACAATTTGGGGAGAGGAGGGTGACCAGTGGGGTACCACAGAGATCAGTACTAGGACCAGTCCCGTTCAATGTCTTCATTAGTGACATTGCAGAGGGTCTGGAAGGAAAGGTCTGCCTGTTTGCCAATTACACCAAGATCTGCAACAGGGTGGATACTCCAGAAGGGGGTGCAGAAAATGAAGAGGGACCTGAAGAAGCTTGAAAGATGGTCAGAGATGTGGCAACTGAGGTTCAATACAAAGAAGTGCAAAATAATGCACCTCGGTAGAGGGATCAGTGGGGAGAGCTACAGGTTGGGGGGGGAGCTGACTGTCACCCAAGAGGAAAGGGACCTAGGGGTTATCATCTTGATCTTAAGGTATCAAAGCAGTGTACAAAGGTGGCAGGGAGGGCCAGTGGCATACTGGGGTGCATAGGCAGGGGTATCACTAACAGGAGGTGGTGATGCCATTGTATAAAACACTGGTAGGGCCTCACCTTGAGTACTGCCTGCAGTTCTGGAGACCACACCTACGCAAGGACATAGATAAGGTGGAAACTAGCCAGAGAAGGGCAACAAAGATGGTGCAGGGCTTACACCACAAAACATATGAGGAGAGACTACGGGATCTCAATATGTACTCACTGGAGGAAAGGAGACGGGGTTGGGGGGACTTGATTAAAACTTTCAAGTACCTCAAGGGCATAAACGAGGTGCAGGCGGGGGACCTTTTCCAATGTAGAAAAAGTACTAGAACAAGGGGACACAATATGAAATTGGAAGGGGGTAGATTAAAAGGTAATGTGAGGAAGTTCTTCTATACAGAAAGGGTAGTCAACACTTGGAATAGTCTGCCACAGGAGGTAGTGGGGGCAAGCACAGTGGAGGGGTTTAAGCATGCTTGGGAGAGGCACATGGGAAGCCTGAGAGGGGAGGGAGTGAGGAAAAGCCACCGATCGCGTAGGGTCAGTGGTCACATACAATGTATAGGGCCTACGGGCAGACTGTGGGCCTAGTGGTCCTTATCTGCCAATGATTTCTATGTTTCACATGAGAAACCACAGCGTTTCACCAGGACCCAAAAGCAGAAGAACACCAACTGCACTCAGCCAAGGACAATGGCTCAGCCAGAGAAGAACACACATCTTAAGCTGGCAATGTCACTCTAAGAGGAGGCCAATGAGATGAGGAGGAAGAAGGCTTAAAAGTAGGAGGAAAGCCAGAAACAACTTCCAATTGTGGCCCTTGAGATCGCAGCACAGCAAAAAAACATGAAAAAATGCTGCTGAAAAAGCAACAAACTGCACCATTGCAGAGATGAAAAATTCAATGGCTCCTTCAACTGTAGCAGTGTCAGTAAATGTTACAGTAGAAAAGAGTTGATAAAATAAGAAAAGACTTCAGCGATGAAGATTGACGGAAATGTTTCTTCATTCCGATGTGAAGCTGACCGCGAGGTAAATAAAAACTGAGATGTTATGGGGCTGCCTGCATTATATAGGCAGCACCAATGTACATCAAAATGGGCAGCCCCAGCTCAGCAAACATTTGAATGGTCCTGACAGTCTACTTACAGTTCCAAAGGTGTGACTCAATGGAGGGGGCTTGTCCAAAGTTCCCCTCCAGAGTCAGAGTCCTGAATTCTGATGTACAGGTTTTTTTATCATATGTCTTACGAAACAGTGGTATTTTTATGATTAAAACCACTGAGCTAACCTTGTTACAATGGTTTCCTGGTTATGCAAGCTGAAGACATTAGATATAAATTTCACATAACTGCATAACAATAAATAACGACAGATTTATAATACAAGGAAATAGACAATAGATAATCAAGTTAAA
This sequence comes from Neoceratodus forsteri, assembly GCA_016271365.2. Classification (NCBI taxonomy): domain Eukaryota; kingdom Metazoa; phylum Chordata; order Ceratodontiformes; family Ceratodontidae; genus Neoceratodus; species Neoceratodus forsteri. Next base: position 872,737,222 of record CM028130.1, read on the forward strand.
CTATCATGCAAGTCCTCTGCAGGAGAGATGTAGGAGGTGCTCCCTATTCCTATTCAGACCCTAAAAACCCCTCCAAGTTTGAATCCCAGTTAGCAAGGTCACCCTATGAACCAGGATAAGTAGCCCTTAACGGCTGTCCAGGTGTTCTCAGAGTGGAAAGAACCTGAGCAGTCCCACCGAGAGACACCTGCAAAGAAAGCGATTGGGTTTGGCCCGATGAAAGAGGCAGGCAGTGAGGGCATGATTCTTCTGCACGCTCACCCCCACCATGGCCTACCATATTAATCTCTGAGGCAATACCTAAGGCCTGAGATGCTGCAATTTGTATGAGGATCATAAATCTCTCATCACTAGGACACTAGGGACTGGAAAGGAACCAAGAGAGAAACTGGTACTGGGGAATGTGGACTGTAAATTTCCAGGTAAGGGGAGCTCTGAGAGAGGAGACCTGAAGTGGCCCTTATTCTGGAAAGGCTCTAAAGGGGAAAAGACCTTGGTCTGCATTACTGGACCAAAGTCCTTTAGGGGATGGAGAACCAAGGGACTGGGACTGGTGCACAGACCCAGACTCAGATTTGTTGTCCCAACAATTCTGGCATCTGCTGCTGGCGCACAGCAAGAGCCAGAACCCATGGGGCATATGGTTTTGAAACCAGGAAGGTCATGGCACTGGGGCCGCTCCTCAATAGGGAAGCTATGGAGCTTTCCATCCAATCTAACCGAGGATACCTGGTCCCTGGAGGACCGGTGACAACTGGAAGCCGATTGATCAGAACCAGACTGTCCTCCAGCAGTATCTTTACTGAAACCAATGGGAGTGGACTTTCCTGTTGGAGATGCATTTAACTTTTTGAGCCAGGTTTCCTTTTACTTTCAATACATCTTCTTGCAGGAAGAACAGTATGGAAATTTCTTGCCTTGATCTGGGCACAAACACTCAAGACATTCAATGTCGACAACGGCAGATGGCATAGGTTTACGACACACAGTGCATTTATTAAAACCCACCTGAAGGATTGACCTGCTGAGAGTTATGACAAGAAGGACTCCTCAGGAAACTGCGCATGCAAGAGGTGGAGGCATGCATGTGGCTGCAGTCTGAATCCAACTGGACAGCTCTGTAAATTATGCAATGTGTGTGACTATAGCTATATTATCTTAATTAGAAAGCAGGGCTGTAAGAGTATTCAAACTTCAGCAGTCCGGGGCCTCCAAATAAAGCAGGAAAAAAAAAATGGGGCCTTGAACCAAAATGACCATTAGTCACCCCATCAGAATATAAAAAGCCATACAAATGGCTGCTGATAATGTAGCAGATGTTAATCTGTTTGATCATCAGGGCGGCAGGGCTAACTACTCACAATGACAAAGACCTGGGTTCAGGAATGAGCCCAGGTCATTGGAGGCTGGCTGGAGGAGGGGCTGGAGAGTCAAGCGTCCCACAGGATGCTCTCCTTCTCTGGGGTAGGTAGAGTGCAGGTGCTCTGCTGCAATACCACCACCTGGATAACCCCAAGTGCCAGTGCAGTGAGAGTGGCAGAGGAAGAGCGGATGCTGGTTGCGTCACAGAGCAAGCACACCTTGCAAGCATGAGCGTTTAATGACGCCTTCCATGGTGGCATCATTGGGGAGAAAACTAGGTAGAAAAGTCCCCATACCCTTCAGGCTCTGCCAACCCTACTAGATCCGCTGCCTTCCACACATGATGGACTTGCCGGGGTTACTGGACCCCTCCCCCCCCCGTATGGAGCCCACCCTAACTGCTGTAGCTTCAATAAGGATCCCCTGGAGCAACGGTAAGTACTGGAGAGGGAAATGACAGGACTGGCGTTGGCCAAGTGGAGGTGGGCCACGCTGGTGATGGGGGGGAAGTAAAGTATTTAGGGAAAAAAAAAGGCAATGTGGCAGCAGTCATTAGGAAATGCCCGAAAGCACAGATGCCACATCTCAGGGACGTAACATCATGACAGTGTTGTACCAGGCACTACTGTGGGTGTGCCAAGGGCAAGGCCAACTGCATTTCTCGAGTCTTTTACATCCATGACAAAGCTCACACCAATATGCATCTCCAGTGTTGTGGCTGTTGATCGCTGCATCTCATCCTGCTACTATGTGCCAAATTTTTTTTTTATTCATTTTTTCCCCCCCCATATAAGTTTTTGATCCCCCTGCCCTTACAGTGCATTCACAGCTGTTGCCAATGCCAGCTGTGACTGGCCAGGAAGATGACTGTACCCCACCTTTCCTAGGAACGAAGTGCTTCACCTCTGGGACAACCTGGCCATCAACCAGCCTCAGCATGCGATTCCAGGGCTGGAGCAAGAATCCCAATCTCCCAGGTGGTAACGTAATGCTCTGTCACCATGCCTCTGAACTGGCCCGATGCACAAATCTTTGCTTCGTGAGGGTGCACATTTCTGAGCAGGTCAAGTATGTGTGAATTTAGCTCAGTGCTTACAAAATAAAGGAAAAGCATCACATTTATTTGGTTTTGCCTTTCTAACGGCCATCTTATTACCTGTACACCACAGCAACCTGAAGGATAAATTTTTTAGCCATTTTAATTAAGTAGTGAGCCATGACTGGATGTGCATTACAGGATTTTAATGCATGCCCCCAGGAAGTAGTAAGGCACAAGGCCGAAGGTTTTTCAGAAACTATGCATGAATATGCAGTGACGTCATGTCTGGATGTAGCAGGGAGACCTTGTTCTATGAGAGAAGAGTTCAACACAATGGCAAGGGCAGTGGAGGGTCTACCGCTAGCTGACAGAGGGGGAAAACAGATTTGGCATGACCACAGAGGAGCTATGAGGAGGAGGGTGGCACCCTCCATCTGCAGATTGAGTAGTACTCTTTCTATGAGAGGAACTGGAAAGAATGCATACAGGATCCAGAGGGACAACGCATCTCGACAGAAAACTCCAGGTCCTAGAGCAAGAGATCAGAAACATGGCAGTTTTGTTTTGTACTAGGACACAAAAAAGGTCCAAATCTGGATGACACCATTTTTTTTTGTACTTTATGTTTATTGGCATATAATAAACACACTCAGAGCAGTTTCCTGAAACAGTATATAAGAATACATGTCAGAATAAAATGGCCACACGAGGGCGCCACCCCTCTTAATACACGCACATATAAACACATACTGAGTCCATAAGATACATATTTGGGTGGTGTTAACATAATTTAACAAACAGTAATTTTAATTGTTTATGCTGTCTATTGGCCCAAAAGTGGCATGGTATATTACCTCAAGTAGTTATTATAATCTAATTCGGTTTACATGTCCTTCCAGAAGGAGCTAAATGGCCATGCTTACTTCAAGTTAAGGCACCCATTTGAGTGATCTTCAGAAAAGATATAACATCTAAAATGGCCATACAAAACTTAATGTCCATTTAAACTTCGGTGAAGATATCAGTAATGCCTCCCAGTTTAAAGCACTGAGAGAGAACTTTTTTTTTTTAAACTTTATTTATTGAAGAGTCAGTGGACTGAGAAGCGCTCTACAGAGTCAGAAAAGCAATGACATCTTGATCACTTACATCTTATTACATGTACAAATCAATTAGGGTACAATCCAAGATCCGTCTATATCCCCATCTTATACAGTGAAATATATTAACTATATCTCATTTTGGCTTTTCTTTTTCTTTCTTTACCAAAAGGCCCTCAATTTACCCAGCTGAGTACTGAGGTGGTTCTTCAATTTAATGCAACCCATTCCACGTTCCAGAGCCAGAGGACCCCCTCCATCTGTGCAGAGGTTAATATCTTCATAACAGAGGATTTCCTAGAAAAGCAGAAACCACTCCTTACCCAGTGCCCTCTCAAGGGGGGACCATATCAAAATCATATTTATCTAGTCATTCCAAAACTTTATACTGGATATGCTCTAATTTCATATTATTTAAGAGGGCCTTTGCCCATTGGGCGATAGTAGGCATGGCCTGGGCCATCCAATTTTGAGCTAAAATCTGTTTACCCACAACCAAAGCCAGTCTTCTCAAAGGATGTGAGGCTTTTGAACTGGCCCCCTCCATTTCTAGTTACCCTCAGTAAAATATCCACAGGATCAAGTCGAATTTCACATTCCAAAACCTTGTTTAGAATTTGATTTCTCTCATTCCAGTATATTCCTACCTTCGGACACGCCCAAACCAAGTGGTAAAACTTACATTCCGGAACACAACATTTAGGGCATTGATCCGAAATCTGGGGATTAATCTTATTTGCCAGAGCTCGGGTATAATAAATTCTATTCACAATATTATAGTTAATTATTCGTAACCTATTATTTACTGAGACAGCCTTGCTACTCCGAAGAGCCAAGTTCCAATCCACTCCAGTTAACATGTTTCTGCCCAGGCCTTTATCCCAGCTGTCCTTTAGTTTTTGCAACTTATCTGGTTGAGCCCCTAGTAAAGCTTTATATAGTACTGACAGTGGTTTCACACCCGCATGTTTTTTACAATGTTGAAGAATCTCCTCCAGGGACGTTCTGTTCAAGGATGGTTCACCTCCTTTTATCCCAGCTAATTTAAGCAACCTGGACCTTATTACCACATAAGTAAAGTAGTGTGAGGGGTGAATATCATATAATTGTCTTAGCTCAGGAAAACTTAGTAAGGTCTCATTATTAAATAGATGAGATGGGAGAAAGACACCCTTCCCCTTCCATTCCCCCACAGCATGTTTGACAGGGGGGGGGGCCCCTTCCATCTTTCCACAAGCTGTACAGAATGGATCCCTCAGGTAACACGCCCCCCTTGTCCCCCATCATCTGTGAAGCCACCCTCCAGGCCTTAAACATATTATTGGTGAACGGGTTTTTAGGTTTCTCACCATCCCCCTCACGAGAACTTAATGGGAGGAGGTATTGGGCATAGGGTGAAAACACGCTGGACTGCGACTCCATAGTGACCCAGGCCCTCGTTCTTCCTCCTATTTCCTGACAGTCCATAATAAATGTTAGTTGGGACGCTAAAGCATGTAACTTCAAGTTGGGGAGTGTCAAGCCCCCTCTATGAAATGGCTACCACAGCACCTCCTTCCTAATCCTAGGTCTACGATATGCCCAAATTAAAGAAGTGATAGAGCCCTCTAGAGACTTCAAGTGACACAGTGGAGGCATAACAGGCAGGGTCTGGAAGAGATAAAGGCACTGAGGTAATATTTGCATTTTTACTAAATTTACTCTTTCCATCAAGGACAGGAGGAGCGACTTCCACCTACTACATTGTTCCTTACTTTTTGTTGCCAATGAGTTATAGTTTAAGTGCCCCACATCAGTTATCTTACGCGGAAGCAGTATTCCCAAGTATTTTATTACTGTTCTAGGGGGGATATCTATTCCGCTAATATGTATGGACCCTCTATCGTCCATCAAGGGGAGCCACTCGCTCTTATTCCAGTTGATCTTATGCCCAGAGAGACCGTATTCCTTAAAAAGAGAAGTCACGGCAGGCATAACTCTTACTGGGTCAGCCAGAAATAATAGCATATCATCTGCAAAGAGAGAGATAATGTGCTCCTTTCCATTAAGCATATAACCTTTTATTTCCCGATGATGTCTAATAGCTGTCGCCAATACCTCAATAGTCAGGACATATATCAACAGGTGAGGGGGACAGCCCTGTCTCGTCCCTCTATGAAGCCAAAAGGGGGGTGATAACGTATTATTTGTAAGGATTTGGGCCCACGAGGGATTGGTATAACCACTCTACTCATAAGCCTGAAAACCCGGGTGCAAACCAAACTTTTTAATACTGCAAACATAAAGGCACTCGACATTGTCGAAGGCCTTCTCTGCATCCAATGCGAGAAGGCCCCCATAAGCTTTTCTTCCTCTTGACCCCTGCCAGATGATGTTCATTACCCGTCTTAAATGATGCCTTGCCTGCCTACCCTTAACAAAACCCCCTTGATCATGATGAATAACCTGTGGCAGGGCCCCCTCAAACCTCCTTGCCAATATTTTCGCTATTATCTTGTAGTCAGCATTTAGCAAAGAAATTGGACGATAAGAGCCACATTTTTTGAGATCCTTGTCTGGCTTGGGTAAAACTGTTATAATAGCTAGCTGTTGGGATGGTGTCAACCCCTCTCCCTCCAAAACCTCCCTTGCCATACTCATAAAGAGTTGGCATAGGTCTCCCCAGAACTTTTTATAGAATTCCAGGGGTAGGCCATCTGGCCCCAGAGCTCTTCCTGATCTTAAAGCCCATACTGCCTCCTTAACTTCCTGTGCAGTGAGCTCTTGTCCCAACCTTTCGTTTACTTGGTTGGGTATTGTAGGTAGGGGAATATTATCTAGAAAACTCTCTAAATTTGTTCCTTGTGGGAATTCTGATGTATATAGCTTTTCATAGAAGGATTTGAAAATATTGTTTATCTCTCGGGCAGAGGAAGTACAGTCCCCATTCTCATTTTCTATTGCTAGAATAGTTCTCTCTGCTCTTTGTGTCTTAATTAACCAGGCCATCCATCTCCCTGACTTGTCCCCCTCGAAGTACTGTCCCACTTTTGACATTAGGATATCCCTCTCTATACGTTTACAGCACAACTGGTTATACTCTCCCTTCATACTCTTCAACTTCGCCATATCCCCAGGTGACTGACTGCTCATAGTCTGTTTTTCTAGCTTTATATTGGATTCTAGTTCATTCTACCTTCGTTTCTCTTGCTTGCCTTTGAAGGCTGCATAACAGATAGTCTCCCCCCTTACAAAGGCTTTCAAGGCCTCCAATGTAGTCCTTGCTGAAGTGTCTTCCACTCTGTTGTTTTCTAAAAATTCTTGAAGTCTCTTGGACATTTGCTGTACATACAGGGGGTCTAACAATAGGGTAGGGTCCATTCTCCATTGACGCGCCCCCCCCCTTCATCTACCTCTTTATCCACTTCTAAATACAGTGCTGCGTGATCGGACACTATAATAGGGCCATAGTCTATCTCTCTTATTCGCCCTAAAAAAAATAGGGGAAGCCAGGGAAATAATCTAGTCTTGTATAGACCTTGTGGGCATACGAATAGAAAGAGAACTCCTCTATATATACAGGTTACTCACCTGTAACAGGAGTTCTAGGAATGGTATACGTTGTTCATCCACACTGTCTGGCAGGTTCCTTGCCGCTGTAAATCTTGCCGGAAGGTCTTCAAGCTGGCTCCTCCCACCCACCCGGGTGGTAAAACTCTCGGCTCCGCCCCATGATGCCAGATCTAGCCCGCTGGAAGCCAGGTTGTGCATCGAAGCCGGGGAGGTCAGGTGGGTCGTGTGGATGAACAACATATACCATTCCTAGAACTCCTGTTACAGGTGAGTAACCTGTATTTCTAGGGACATGGATATGTTGTTCATCCACACTGTCTGGCAGACTCCTAGCAGTTCTCCGGGAGGAGGGAGGCAAGGCGCACACCCTCTACTTAGGGAATAATGACTGGAGAACCGAGGCCCCCAAACCAGCATCCCAGCGTGACTCAAGGTCGATGTGGTACTGGGTAATGAAGGTGTGTGCTGACTTCCAGGTAGCAGCCCTGCAGATTTCCTGGATAGGGACGTCCCTGGAAGCAGCCACCGATGCAGTGGTATGGCAGGTAGAATGAGCTCTTATCCCTCTGGGAGGCTCCATGCCCGCCAACCTATAGCAGAGATCTATGCAGGAGGTGACCCACCTGCTTATCGTCCGCTTGGCTGCAGGTCTGCCAGGTGCGGCTTCAGCGTAGGTGACAAACAGACGGCGAACCTCTCCCCGAACTTCAGCTGTCCACTCCTGGTAATAAGTGAGCGCTCTTCTAGGGTCCAAAGTACGGAGCCTATATTGGCCTCCAGTGTGACTGGGGTAGAACACGGCAGAGTCAACACCTGGTTAAGGCACACCGACACCACCTTTGGAAGGAATTCGGTGAAGCAGGACAACCTTGTCCCTGTGGAAGACCAGATAAGGAGACTGCGAAAGCGCTGGAGCTCTCCCATCCTTCTGGCTGACTTGATAGCCACAAAGAAGGTGGTCTTCCACGACAGGTGAGAGATGTCACACCTGTGCATCAGTTTGAATAAAGCTTGCCCATGAGCTTAGCCAATACCAGCAGTAGATCCCACGAGGTGGGAGGTTCGCACGGAGGGATATGTGATCAAGGCCTTTGAAAAAGCACCCGACCACCTTCTCCTGCGCCACCGACTGCTTCCCGGCCCGTGCCCGATAAGCAGAGATGGCTGCCAGGTGCACCTTAAGGGTCGTGGACGAAGCCCTTGCTGAGAAAGGGACCACAGGTAGTCCAGAATGCTTGCCAAGGAGCAGGAGGAAGGGTCCAGGCCCTTGCCCTGACACCAAATGGAGAATATCTTCCATTTAAAGGCACTTAGCTTTTTCTAGTGGAAGCTCATATGGGGCAGCCTCAGCTGCTTGGTGAGGACCTCGTCGGAAAAGACCCAAGGCCTGGAACTCTAGCCGCTCAGGAACCAGGCCGTCAGGTGCAGGGATTGAAGGTCGGATGGAATACCTTCCCTGACTGACTGAGATCAGGTCGGCAGGCTGGAAGCCGCCTTGGGAGCCTGGAGCTGAGACTGAGGAGATCTGGATACCAGAACTGGCGAGGCCAGTCTGAGGCTACCAGAATCACCTGCGCCTTGTCCCTCCTCGCCTTGAGAAGCACCTTGTGGATCAAGGGAAATGGGGGAAAGGTGTAGAAGAGGCCCGGGGTCCATGGCCTCGAGAAGGCATCCCCCTGCAGCGAGCCCTGCTGAGGGGGGCAGGCGTGGAACAGTCTCAGCTTCGCATTCTCCCTGGAGGCAAACAGGTCCACCTGAGGGATGCCCCAGTGGGAGAACAGATCTTGTACTACCTCCGGCAGGAGAGACCACTCGTGGGACGCAGCCCCTATCCGGCATAGGACATTGGCCAGAATACTGGAGGCTTCTGCCACATGGATGGCAAGGAGATCTGCCTCCAGGCTGCGCACGAGGGACCAAATGCGGAGAGCTTCCCTGCACAGAGGCCTGGAGCGCGTCCCGCCCTGGCGGTTTAGGCAGTACATGGTCGTGGTATAGTCAGTCTGGACCTGGACCACTTGACCCCGTACAAACGGAGCGAAGGCAGTGAGGGCTAGACGAACCGCTCGAAGCTCCAGCAGGTTGGTGTGGCGTCGGGACTCCCGAGGGGACCAGAGGCTGTGCGCTCTCTGCTCCCCCAGATGGGCACCTCAACCCATCAGAGAGGCATCGGTCGATAGAGAGACCGTCGGCTCGGGGCGGACAAACGGGATGCCCTCCTGCAGATGAGCTGGAACGGTCCACCACTGGAGGGCATTCCACATCCCCTGGGTCACTGTCACTAGCTGATCCAAGGGATCGGAGTGCTGTGACCATTGGCCGGCCAGTCCCCACTGTAGGGGACGCATGTACCAACGGGCCCAACAGACCATGCTGGTGCAGGCCACCATGAGGCCCAGGAAGTCCCGGGCAGGGCGCAATTGCCCAACCTGAAATGATTGGGCAAACAAGGAAAGAACCTCGGCCCTGTCCGCAGGGAGCTGTGCTCTGGCTCGCACAGAGTCGAGCTCTGCCCCAATGAATTGTATCACCTGCTCTGGCACGAGTTCCGACTTGGCCTCCTTGATAAGGAGGCCAATCTGAGAGCAAACCTGGAGGGCCAGATCCCTGGACCGCTCCACCTCCATTCTGGAGAAGCGCAATCAGCCAGTCATCCAGGTAGAACCATTCCTTCCCGGACCCCCGAGGAATGCTGTCACCACTGCCATGCATTTGGTGAAGACCCTGAGAGCTAGAGAAAGGCCGAAGGGCATGGCCCGGAACTCGTAGAGGGATGCCTCTGCCCTGAAGCGGAGGAATCTCTGGTGGGACGGATGGATTGCAACGTGAATAAACGCGTCCTGAAGGTCCAGAGAACAGAACCACATGCCTCGTTCCAAGGATGGAATGATCTGGGCCAGAATGACCATCCTGAAGGTTCGAGACCTTAGGAACCTGTTCAGGTCGTGCAGGTCTAGAATGGGGCGCCAGCCCCCCGTCCGTTTCGGGACCAGGAAGTACCTGGACACAAACCCCGGGTCTGGTGGAGGGTCCGCCACCTTCCTGATCACCTCTTTTTCGAGGAGCAGGGCAATGTTGGCTCGATGAGCCAACAGGGAGGCTGTGGACCCCGTAGCTCCCCCGCAGGGCAATGGCTCAGAAGGGTGGGGCCTGCTCAAACTCCAGAGGCAGGCCCTTTCCTACCACCTCCAACACCCAGCAGTCCGTGGTGATAGTGGACCAGGTGGAAAGGAAGTGGCGGAGCCGTTCCCCCACAGGGAACCGGGGGGCGACAAGGCTGGGTCGCGACACCTCAACCCATCACTGGGCAGGCTTGGAGGAGGGACCGGCCGAGGGACCTCCTGAGCCTTTTCCTCCTGGTAGAGGAAGCCGCAGGCTTGGCTTTGGGGTGCCAAGCGCAAGCCTGCTAGCCCTGATACCGGTGTTGCTGGGCTGGACGTGCCGCAGGTGCAGAAGGGCGAAAGGACTTATGTTGCTGACGACGGCCCTTGTCCTTCTGGGCGGAGGTGACTGAGTCCAGGGTAGCGTTGGACTTTTCGATCTGCTGGAGGTGGCCTTACACTCCAGAGCCGAACAGGTCAGTCCCCAAGAAGGGGACGTCCGCCAATTTGTGCTGGGTATCCGCCGTGAAGGTGGATATCCTCAGCCATGCTCTGCGGCGCATGGCCACCGCGGCCGCTACTGATCGGGCACAGGAGTCTCCAATGTCTAGAGCCGTTTGGAGCTGCTGTTTCGCCACTGCCCTTCCCTGATCTCACACCTGCTTGACCGTAGTCTGCAGGTCGGCTGGGAGATGAGGAATCACCTCATCCAGGGAGCCCATGAGGGTGTGGGAGAAGTGTGCCATCAGCACGGCTGAGCTGGCCTGACGGAGGCCATGGGAGGACGCAGCATACAACTTGCGCCCAGCATAGTCCATCTTTTTGAACTCCTTGGGGGGGCTCATCCACATCCCTAGCGTTCCCGGAATGCCAGAAAATGCCATCGGTGACCAACCCCTCCGCAGCGGGGTGCTCCGCAAAACCGGACAAAGAGCCGGTAGGGACCGCATACTTCCTGGCCATCCTGGCCGAAGGACAGGAAGCCGGCTGCTGCCAAAGCTCCAAGGCTGGGCCAACAATGGCTTCAGCCACCGGAAAGGACGCCATGGGCGAATCCCCTCGGTCCAGTAGCTCTGTGAGGGGATACTTGGCCCGCCTGGATATGGGCTCGAGCTGCATCCCGGTGGACTCCGAGATGAGCCAAAGCAGACCCATGAACGACGATGGGCTCTCGTCCATCGACTGCCCCCCGGAGGACTCCAGGTCAAGTGGCCTGGAAAACAGGGAGGAGTCATCGTCAGACTCCGAGGAGTATGCGAAGAGCTGCCTGGGGCCTGAGCCACCCTCCAACTGCCGAGGACAGTCGGGAGTGAGGGTGACCGACAACCGGTGGGGCAGACCCTGACCCGACCGAGAGTCCTTGGTCGGCGCGCCCGATTTCGGTTGTGGAGGCGGAGGTTCCACCACAATCGGTGGGGCAGCTGGTTTCAGCCGAACAACCGGCCCAGGCTTGGGCACCTTGACTACCGTGAGGGGTTGTTTCAGCCTTTCAGGTGACAGTCACTTTAAGGCCGGGGAAGGCGACGGCGTCGGCTTGTTCCCAGACAAAAGGAGCTGCTGCCACATTAAGTCCTCATAGCATCGACGCAACTTGCACCGAAGCCTCTCCTCTTCCGAGGTGGAAGACGAGGATAAGCGCCGCCGCCGCTTTCCTCGGTGCCGAGACCGCCGATGTCGGCGGGATCGGCTGGGCCCAGATGAGGACCGAGACCCTCGGTGTTTCAGAGGCGGGGTCTGGGAGGAGCGGGGACACCCGCTCCTCCCTCGGCTCTGGAGCCTTGATCGAGGACTCTGGCACAGGAGGCGCAGGCAAGTCCTCGGTTTCCACCAGTGGAACCGGTGAAGAAGGGTTGTCGGCTTCACCAGTCGGCAGCCCGTACGATGGGTCGAGAAAAATCTCGACCATGTCGACGGGTGTCTCGGCCGGCTGACCTGACGGGGACACCGTGAAGCCAGCGGCCTTAGCCGCAACCTCGACCAAAGTAGAGTGTCGACTGTCCAGGGAAGGGGACCTCTTCCGCTCCCACGAACATTGACGATGAGACTTACCTTTCCAGTCCTTCTTTTTTGACCGAGAAAAGTGTCCCGATGGCCCCTCTCCCTTCATGGAAAGGGATTGGCAAAGCTCCTTAAAGGAACCTGTGTAGGAGGGTCCCAGAGAGAGCGGGATAAATGCCGCGACCGAGGAAGATTAGGATGCGGCCTGGGTTTCCTCCTCCTCGAGGGCGATCATCTGCTTGAGTTGCTCAGCCGAGCCAGCCACCGTGGACACCGCCCAACAGGCCTCCTTGGACTTCACCAGCGGGTAGGGCTTCTCGGGGTGCCCAAGCTGTACCCGGGCAGCGCAGTCTTCAAGGACGTTGGCCGAGAATGATCTACACAACTCGCAGGCTTGCGGGTCGCGATCAAGGCCGAGGCAGTCGACTCACGTGGAGTGCGGGTCCGTCCTGGACATCTTCTGCCCACATGGGCACCGCCGAAATCCGGGAGTCGATTTGTCCATCACAGCCGCGAGGGAAGAATTTGACCAAAGTCTTGAGAATTTTAAAACTATTTTTGGGAGAACCGAAGAATTAGGATCCAGTCTATATGCAGAGCATTAAGGAGGGAACCTGAGCTTCCAAGCGGTAAGGAAGATCTGGCGTCATGGGGTGGAGCCGAGAGTTTTACCACCCGGGTGGGTGGGAGGAGCCAGCCTGAAGACCTTCCGGCAAGATTTAAAGCGGCAAGGAACCTGCCAGACAGTGTGGATGAACAACATATCCATGTCCCTAGAACTGGGTGTTTAAATCTCCACACTTCCTGCAGAGCCCTTTCCTCTGCTAATCTCCGTCGGGCCACCAGGCTTTTGGGGGTGCGTCTAACACGGGGTTTTGAATGATCAAGCAAAGGGTCCCAATAGGTGTTATAGTCACCCCCTATAATCATTTTGTCTGGGAACACTGCTAGCATAATAGCTAGATGCTCAAAGAATTCTGGGCAATCGAATGTAGGTCCATATAATGACCCCAGGACTAGCACTTCCTCTTCCACCGTAGCCTTCACTATAACATACCTTCCCTGACTATCCCTTTGAGTTGTGTGAATCTGTACCCTGATCCCCGGTCTGAACCACACGTTCCCCTGGCCCTGGACGTGAAGTGAGATGCTATCATTATACCTCCCCATTTTCTTTCTACCAGCTTAAGCTCTTCACATGTTAAGTGTTAACTCCTGTAGCATCAGAACATCTGCCTTTTTTTTCCTTAATATAGGACCATACACATTTTTGGTTCACTGCTGTTTTTAAACCATTTACATTCCAGGATAGCACTTTTAAACTAGCCATCCGGTAACATCACATTTTTCTTTCTTTTTTTTTTTTATATTTTCTTTGTATGCCCCCTCTCTCACCACCGAACTCCTACCCCTTCTGGAGTCTCCAACGGCCTGATTTGTCCCCGCTCCTACTGACCGACATCCAGTGCAGTCCATCCCCCCCCATACAGCCTTGGCTGTACCCCCCCGAGGGGTACAGGGTGGAGCCCTTTTCACCCCGACGTGTCTGTATTTTTTCGCCGGGGGATGCTGGTGCTGGCGCCGGTAGGGGCATTGGGGATCGTGGCCAGGAGCTCCGTCTACCAGGAGTTCAGTGGGGTATTTTCCTGGTTTTCTTCCCTGCCCTCAGGACGTCTACACGCTGGGGAAGCCTGGGACCGAGCACGTCATGACGTGCCTGACGCTCCGGCTTCCGGCAAACGCCCCTCCCTACTTACGTGCAGAGACTCGCTGCACCTCCACCTGTGGTCACCCAGGTGGCAGTATTGCCAGCGGATTTGCATCCCACCCACCTCCCTGGAGGAGGAGGCAACCGTTGGGCTCAATCCTTCCTCCCCCTGCGACCCTCCAGCTACCCGAGATCCGCTCCCGAACCGGGTCGCTGGCGCCGCAAGCGAAATCCACCGCTGCCAGGCGGCCGCCCTGGTAACATCACATTTATTCCTGTGATCCAAAATCCCCTTCACATTGCATCCATCTCCACCAGCCCCCCCCCCACACTCGACTCTTGACCTTTTTTATTTTTTCTCCCAATTAAAAAAGAACCCCTTCTCCCTCCCCATCGAGTCTGGTACCTCCCTTTTAATTTTACCCCTTCAAAAGCCCTCAATGCTCTATTTAACATTTCAAAAGGAAACAGAAAGGAGAACCAAAGAAAAAAGAAAGAAAGAAGAAATAATGAAGATCTGTGCAACAGGCACTTATCTAATCTAATAAGACTATACCCCTTTAACAAAAAGTTAGCGAGGTGGTTTCCAACTTTTACTCACCACCTAGCTTCCCTCTTCCCCCCCTAATATAGATTTATTTAGAGCCCCCTTTGATATCATGGGTTAGCCTGCTGGCCACACCGTCACTATCCCTCTATTAGGCCCAAGTACGGCAATAAAGCAGGGCCCCACCCAGGGCTCCCTCCTTAATCTGCCAACAGTAAAAACAGATTCCCGCAACCCAGCTACCCAAATAAATTAAACAAATATAAGGCTGGGCTAGACGAGGACACCTAAGGGTCCGTACCTCCCCAGGGAACCTCCGGAATGAGAAGCCCATCAAGGGAGGCCAGACCCCTACACATAATTTTACATACAGTCTCCTTATTGCTCAAACGTCCTTTCAGTGCCCAGGTGTCCCCTTCCCCCCTCCACCCCTGAGTCGCACAAAAAAGACACCACAGGTCAAAAGAAGGAAGATGGCCAACATTCCAATTGGCCTCCTTCGCGGGTCCCCGCCCGCCACACTCGGAATAAAAGAAAAATAACTGAGTCCCTTTCCCTTCCCCAGGACATAAATCGCATCCCTATATTCAAGCAAAACATATCATAAGCTAAGGTTGAGCACTAATTTCCTCCCTTTTTCTTTTCTTTTTTTAGGAAATGAAAAGCAAGAGATTAGATCTTCAGCTCCCTGTTAGTTTGTTGATCAAGCCGCTGGTACTGCTTTCTGGTGTATTAAAGTTAAAATAATAGTGGTCCCAGTTCATAAAACAAAGTCCAGTGGCAGCAAGTAAATCTCTGCGAAGTCACTCTGGGAGCACTTCCGAATGAACAGCCCAGCCAGGAGCTAATGCAGGGGGAAACGGGGAAGGCCGCCTGCTCCAGCTTTTATAGGCCTCAAAAGAGTTTCGGAACAGACCGAGCCAAGCTCTACTCCCCCAACACACCCCCGTGCCTTCATCCCTCATTAAGCTGCTCTGCCAACACAAAACACACTATCTGCACATTTTAAGTTCAAATAAAGTTGAGCAGAAAAAATAGATCTTCAGCTCCCAGTTTGTTTGTTGATCAAGCCACTTGTATTACTCTCTGTTATATTATAATTAAAATAATAGCTGGTCCCAGTAAATAAAGCAAAGTCAAGCGGCAACAAATAAGTCTCTGCAAAGTCACACTGGGAGCACTTCCGAATAAGCAGCCCTGCCAGGAGCTAGTGCAGGGGGAAACAGGGAAGGCCGCCTGCTCCAGCCTTTATAGGCCTCAAAAGAGTTTTGGAGCAGACCGAACCAAGCTTTACTCCTCCCCCCCCCCCGGTATCCTCATCCCTCGTTTAAACTGCTCTGCCAGCACAAAAACACTATCTGCACATTTTAAGTTTGAAATAAAGTTCACCCATCTGCATTTTCTCGCTGTTTCGATTCATGCTCGATGTACTGCATCGCCGCATCAGGATTTGTAAACACCTTCAGTGTATTGCCCTTCTCCGTATAATCAATCGAGCAGGATAAACAAGCGCAAAAGGCCACTCGAGTTGATGTAACCTCCTCTTCACAGGCATAAAGGCATTTCGTTCTGCTTGCACCGATTGAGAAAAGTCCTGAAATATACTGACAGGGTGAGAACCTTCTCTAATAGCACCCGCCTTTCGCGCTGCATTCAGTACCACCATTCTATCTTGATATCTCAGGAATTTTACAATTATGTGACGGGGCCTTTCATTTGGGCAGGGCTACGATCGAGTTCTAGCGCCTCGCTGTATTTCCAAGGAACACTCAAGTTGGTAGATCCATTTGCCTTTTAACCATGTTTGACAGAATGCTGCACAGTCTCTGCCTTCCACCCTTCAGCCATGCCCACAATTCTTATATTTGTTCGCCACTCCCTGTTCTCATGATCATCTAGTACTGCTATTAGTTTCTCTATTTCGGCCAATGCTGATTGCAGTTGGGGGTTCCACTAGTTATACCGATCTTCTTGCGCACTGACCCTTTCTTCCACCTCTGTTAACGGGGCCGAATGTTGTTCCGTTGTCTCACCCAAGCTATTTACTGTTGTTTGCAAAAGGGCCAATTGAGCAGATACATTTTCAAACCCTGCATTCATTTTGCTCGTCAGATTGTATTTTAGATCATTAAACAGTTTTTCCAAAACCAAGAACTGAGGGCTATACATACTTTCCTCCAGGGCCCCTATTGAATTTGTTGCAGCCTCATTGCCTGCGTTTTCCCCTCGTGGTGGCAGAGCTTCCAGGCCCGAATCTTTAAGTCCGTTGCTGGCGCTTTTAAATGGTAGTTGTCCCTGTTTTTTGGACATCTTCGGTGGCATAACTGTTTTTCCTTCAAGATCCCACGTTTTTTATCTCATTAAGTCCCGGGGTAACGGGGGAAAAGGAGATTCCTGACGGTTTACGCTCAGAGCTCCAGGACTAAGCAGCCATTCTGGATGCCGGCTTGGCCATGCCCCCACTGAGAGAGAACTTGAGAATATTTTTTTTTTTTTGTGATTGTGAGCCAACCCTTAGAAAGAACAAAACATAATTGCAAAACAAAAGCATAGTGAGCTAATAGATTACTCCCTGTTATGATCTATCACAGGACGGTAATCGCTTTAACTTGATTCTTCAGTCTTAAATCGGTCCTAAAAGGGGGAGAAAAAAAAAACCCTATCCCCAAAAGTCTGACCGCAAAGCAGTTTTACAGGGAAAGAACTTCAGAGTCTATATTAGGAGTGCCAATTAGATCTTCGACCTTACTTGTTTCAGGTCTCTTCATCTGCGTCTTCAAGATCCGATTCTCTAGACTCCTCTCTTCTCCTCTGTGGTAAAGCATGACGTTGGGACCATTTCAGGGCTTCGGCTGGATCTGAAAAAAATAAGTATTTTCCCTTCATGGATAATTCGGAGGCACGCAAGAAACAGCATATTATGTATAATCTGCACCTCCCTTAGTATAGCTCGGACCCCATCGTACTTCTGTTTGCGATGCCGTGTGGCATAGCTCAGGGCGGTGTATACTTGAATGCAGGTCCCTTCATGTAATAGTATTGGCTTTGGCTCACCAGAAAAGGGTACTAAGTCCCTACAGCCAATTCCATCCAAAACTGCCACTACTGCCCTGGGTGCCTCTGGACTGTTTGGTCGTCCCCTGTAGGCAACACGGTATGCTTTTTGAATCATGACCTTTTTATCTTTAATAGCCTATCCCAACTGATGGTCCCAACTGATATTCTAAGCAATCACAGGTAAATAAAGCCAAGTGATCCCCTTCACTTTGTTCTGGCATTCCTATAACACAGATGTTCGCAAATCGGCTTGATTCTCAAGCGATTCAAGACGGGATCTCAGGTGAGAATTCTCCTTTACTAAATTTGTTGACACACCCAGGGCAGCTTCCGCAATTTTACAAGTGTCTAAGGAGACTGATTTAAGATTAGCTACCTCCGATTCCATTGTGGTGACTCAAGTTGTTAAAGAGTCAAATTTATCAGCCAAAGCAGACACAGTTGATACTAGTCTGTTTATTTTAAGGCCCAGCGTCTGCAAAATTTCTTCTCCGCCGACAGTTTCCTCTGGAGTACTATGGCCTTGTCCTGACCTGGTGGCTGAGGGATTCAAAATGGATTTGCTTTTATTTCCATCTTGGTTCCCTTTATCCTTCCTAGGATTGCCCATCTGTGTTCTTTAGAGGTTCCGATTTCCAGTAATACAACTTGGAAGCATCTACTTCACCGAAAAAGCAATTATTTTTCTGTTATTTTTATTGTTGTAGCCGAGCTGCTGTTTTAGATGTCAGTCTAGCTCAGGCTCAACAGCACCCCCCCCCCCCGATGACACCATTTTGCAAATATGTCTTCAGCCACTGCAGTCAGAAGTTCCCATGCCATGGGAGACTACTAGGAAAACTGAGGAGTTTAGGAGTGGGGGCAAAGACAGTTAAATGGATTGGGAAACGGCTGAGTAACAGACAATAGTGAGTGGTGGGGGGAGCTTTCAACACCCAGAAGGATTATTAGTGGGGGTTCCGCAAGTATCTGTCTTGGGTCCACTCTTGTTTAATGCATTCATAGCGGACATGGTGGGAGGAGTCAGGACCTAAATGACCTTGTTTGCTGACGACTCTAAACTAGGAGCAGTGGTGGATAGCGAGGAGGGGAGGAGGACTCTCCAGGAGGACCTGGAAACTCTGGAACAGTGGTCTCACATGGCAGCTGGGGTTTAGTGATCAGAAGTGTAGTATACTGCATTTAGGGGCTAGGAACCCAGAGTACAGTTACCATCGGGGGGTGGGGTGAGAGCTAATGGTCTCAAATGTGGAAAAGGATCTAGGTGTGGTGATTGACGCCAAAATGAATCACTTCGAATACTGCAGAAGAGCAAAGGCAAACAGAATGCTGAGGTGCACTGCCAGGGGGATCACTTCAAGGAGGAAGGAGGTTATCCTGCCACTGTACAATTCCTTGATTAGACCGCACTTGGGAGTACTGTGTGCAGTTCTGCCGTCCTTCCTTAAAGGGGGACATCATGCTCCTAGAGAGAGTTCAGAGGAGGGCGTCTAAGATGATCCACGGACAGGGTGAAAAATTCGATGAGGTGAGACTTAGAGAGCTGAACATGTACTCGCTAGAGGACAGAAGGGACAGAGGAGATATGATAGAGACCTTTAAATACCTGAAGGGGATCAAAAGAGTGAACACAGATGGATTGTTCAGATTAAAGGGGGGAGGGACCACGACAGGGCACAGCCTGAAGCTGGTAGGAGGAAAGTACAGAAGGGAACTAAGAAAACACTACTTCATGGAAAGGGTGGTGACTCCCTGGAACACGCTACCAGAGGATCCGATTTCACTGGAATCAGTGGAAAGCTTCAAGATAGGATGGGGCAGGTACATGGGCAAGGTACAGGTCAGGGAGAAAAGAAAGGTATGTGAAATGAGTGTGGGGGGGGG
Source organism: Neoceratodus forsteri (assembly GCA_016271365.2). Lineage (NCBI taxonomy): Eukaryota > Metazoa > Chordata > Ceratodontiformes > Ceratodontidae > Neoceratodus > Neoceratodus forsteri. The sequence goes on from CM028130.1 coordinate 872,756,570, forward strand.
GTTGCACCTTGGAGCGTGGGAAGAAAAAGGGAAGGGGGGGCAGCTCCAGCGACTAATGTGAGCTGCACCACGAGCAGACATGATAGACCATTTGGCCTAATCTGCTGGCATCTTCGTATGTTCGTATCTGAGACGATGACAAGACGTTTTGGGCACCTGGGAGAAGCATGGCTAATAGCTCTAGGACGTGTTCCAGTGCCCAGTACCAGACTCTCGTTGCCTCCTGACAAAGGTAATAATGAGTCCCACCATGTTTGCTGATGTAGTGGACTACACTGCTAATCTTATGCTATTTCAGGCATCCTAACCCCTTGTCTCTCCCTTTCAGATCGCGCCCTTAACCCGGGTGAAGCCACCTCCTGCCAGCGGCTTGGCCATCCACTCCGGCTGGCTGCACAGACTCCTCCACCCACAGACAAGGAACAGCTCTCAGGTACGAAAACGGGGATCGGAAGGCAGAAATCCAATTGGCAGCTCATTACAGAAGCCCTGCCCGCCATTGGCTGTTCCTTTCCTGGCTCGCCAATCATTGGCTGCACAATTTTGGCTGCTGTTTTTCAGCTCTGGGGGCTGGTCACGGTTTTCTGACACTGCACCCTGGCTCCTAGCTGATTGACGGCGAATAGCTGATTTTAACAAATTAGAGTACAGCAAATTTTTCTCCCACCCCACCCACGCCTCCTTTAAATACACTTGAGCTCTTCCTCCCTCGGGACCATCTCCATTGGCTACAGTCTTCTCTGCTATTCCCTCCACATCAAGCTGAGCTCACAGCCTCCTCCTCCTCCTCCTACTCTCTTCTCTGGGACTGTGGCGGGTGTATCATACTGGAGGTCCTCTCCTTGCACTATTTCAGCCATAGAGCACTATACTATCGAGCTTACTACCCAGTGTCCTCCATTTCAGGCGCTGTGTTTTTATGTAGCTTGCACGCATGTGCAAGAAACATAGTGCCATCTGTGACGTAGACAGCCAGCTCTGAGTGCTCGAGTGCTGTATTATTTTTTTTTATTACATAAAAAATATGTGATGGGAAACTCAGTTTGAGGAAACTACTGTCTTACTGGAACTGACACATCAAGACCACCCAGGGATAAGTTCAAAGGGCAGGAGGTATTTTAAACTGCAGAGATCTGTGGTGCAATTACCTTGTCAATTTGCTTTCATCCCAGAAAATAAGATTAGCCATTCATAATGCCCTCAGGGAGATCCTTTGACTTGCATGGTTACGAGGAAGAACTTATGGGGAGGGGCGTCGGAGAGAGGCCAGAATAGACATTGAAGAGATTAGATGTCTGAGCCAGGGAGGAACCAGACGGATTTGGAAGGTCCAAAATACATTCCCGGGGAACTCTTGAATTACATCAGAAAGACCTGAGGTGTAGATTCCAAGGTCCAGACGGGATTAAAGAGGCAAATACACTTGTGCTTTGAATACAGTGACTTAGATCAAAGAAACTTTTGAGATGTATGTGTAGCAGAGCACAAACCAGTTCTGACCAGTTAACCTGTGGAGAGGAAAGTCAGTGAGGTCATCTCATATGTTTTTTTTTAATATTTTATTTGGAGACCCTGTATTGTAAAATATAGAGTTTGATACACCAAGGTGGAGTTAGTGACCTCATGAGAAGGCCGGCTCAGAAGTATGTTTAACTGCTGAGAGAACATGACAGAGATGCACAAGAAAATATTTCTGACTGAGAGAAGGGAGATCCTAAAAGCACTGAAAGAAAGTAAGTATTAGATAAGTCTGAAGTTATTAATTGTAGGAACTGTAATTTTTTTACCTGTTTGTTTTAAGGCTGTATGTGTTGGGATATATATTTGTTCTGTAATTATTGCTCTGTTTTGATATTTTTAAAGTAAAGATATTTTTTTTTTTTACAAACAAAACTGCTGGAGTGCCTTGACATTTCTTTTTATTTTAAGTGGAGCTTTTAAAGGTTATAAGAACACTGTGTATGGGCTTATTGTATACCGAACTGGGAAATGGATAGAGTTCTCTAAAGTCTTGCATAGAGTTCTAAGGTTTCATTTGAAAGACCTGGTTGGGTGCCTGTAGGTAAAGATATCTGGCCCCCCGAAGACAGAATTATCTGAGCCTGATAATTGGGTACGCTAACAAGAGGTTATCAGTTTGAATCCCTTCAAAGCTTGAGACTAAGGTGACTTGAACCCAGAAAACAGACAAGAGGGTTACCTAGTCTGTTCACTGTACACAAATCGTACGCACAGAGGTAGGCACTTTGGGAGTAGAGGGCTGACCGGCTGAGCAAGATGGTGACACCATCATCCGAGTTTTCTGAGGTGTGGCACCCGTCTTCCAATTCAGTCAGTGTGTTTGCAGGTGCGGCTGCATTTCTCCAATGAATGCTGCAACTGTCTATGACAGCAGTTGAAAATGCAGTGGCCGCAGAGTTGAAAGAGAGCGTAGCGGTAAGATCGCATGCTCATGCATGCTCCCCCTCCACACACACACACACACACACACACACACACACACACACTCATGCATACTGCGTGCTTCCCCCCCCACGCACACGCCTGACACTGTATTTTCCAAGTAGAGTAAATCACTGATTCACTAAAAGCAGACCACATCAGTTTACAATGCCCTGATGTTTCACGTTTGTCTGTAATGATATGTATTGTGAACGCCGATGTCGGTCTTCGTCCAAATTAGAACCACATACGCAAATGAAGGGACCCAGTTCCTTTTTAAATAGAATATGATGCCCCACTGGGGGAGATCGGTGGTGGTGTCTGAGTCTCCTGTAGGACTTTTATCTCCCTTACTGATAATGATGAGAGCTATTTTACTTTTATACCTTTTATGCGCATCATTTTTATCAAGCGAGTGTTTTTTTTTTTCCGTTTTTTTTAATTTGTTATAGCAAACTATTTACAGTTACAAGATGGATCTATGAATCGATGTCATACTGTTAACTACAGAATTTTGTGCTTCCAGGCATCCGCTCCCAGGTGGTACTGACAGATTCCGGTGGAGATGTGAAATCGGCTATGGTGGGAGCAGCATATATTACTCCCCCTTGGTGAAGGACCGGTTCACCATCTCGAGAGACAATTCCCGGAGCGAGCTGTATTTAGACATGATGAGTCTGAAATCTGAAGACACCGCCGTGTATTACTGTGCGAGAGACACAGTGATATGAAGCAGTGAGGGACTTGAACAAGAACCTACCGGGCACCCTGCTGAGCAGGGAAGTGTTCAGATACTAACCACCGCATTAGGGTCTGAGCAGGTCGAGGTTATCAATATTTTGAGACAGGGAATGGTGAATGAATGGCATGAGATGATGTGAAATTGTTGTACAGCTGAGCCTTTCTCAATAATTCATAATAGACCGGAGTGTGGGGTCGAAATTTGGCGCTGCCCCGTGAGTGGCACTGGTGCTTGGTGCGAATAAATTGCGTTACTCCAGTGGGACTTATCTGACAGGAAACGTCAGGGAACCAGATCACTGTTCTGAATAAGACAGAGGCCGGCGGGGTGCCCAATCCCCCGTCGGCTACTAGCCCCCGAGACTATCGGGTGCCTGCTGGGAGCCCACCCCAGCGTGGCAACAGTGCCGATGGCCGACAGGGTGCCCAATCCCCAGTCTGCTCCACTGCCCACCCCCAAACAGCCTTCCAGCTGCCACACTGGGAGCCCACCCAAGCATGGCACTAGTCCTGCATCACAGTCCCATGTCATCTAAGTAAAAAAAAAAAAAACCTGAAAGAAAAAAACCTTCCCTCGCTGACTGTCCTGACCCCCCACTCGCACCCACCCTCTGTGTATTCACCTCCCCACACCCCCAACTCACCCCATATTTACCTCCGGAGTCTGGCGCGGCGATCTTCGGTGGACTGGGAACTCGTCTGCTCTCTTCAAAGCCGACCGCGAACTGTGGAAATGCCGGTAAGCTGTATAATGGAATAAATAGGGTTTTTTCAACTTTACTGCATATCTTGGGCATTTTGGGGAATTTTTTCACCAAATTTTCAACATGGGGTTTTTGGGACCCCACCTCATAAATTCTGTCACTGACATGGTGTTACTTGGCCTCAAAAGGTGATTTCGCGGTCACTGCACGGAACCACGTTTAGGGACCGATTTAAGAAACGACAGTGTCACAGTTCATGAGGTAGGCCCCCCAAAAACCCTATGTTGAAAATTTGATGAAAAATTCTGGAAACTGACTTGTTTTACTTACATGCGTTGCGCTGTTCTACTGACGCCAGAAGTTCAAATTTTCAATATGTTCATTTCCAGATTTTCAACACTGCTATTTTATCACACCTCCTTATGAGAAGTACAGCCGCATTTCACATCTCTTCCAAAATGCATTTCCGGCATGTGGCGCTACAATGGCGTAGTCGGTGTGCTCAATCAATGTTTGGGACAGATTAAGAAAATCACAGTGACACTATTCATGAGCAGAGGTCTTAAAATGGCTATGTTGAAAATTTGGTGAAAAAATTCCCTTCAGCCGTTCTGCAGTGTTATTAATGAAGACATTGAACAGGACTGGCCCCAGGACCAATCCCTGCAGCACCCCACTGGTCACCCCCTCTCCGCAGACTGCACCCCATTTACCACCACTCTCTGCCTCCTGTTTGTTAGCCAGTTTCTAACCCAGTTTACCACGCTTTCCCCCATGCCCAGCCAACCCAGCTAGTTTATCAGTCTCTTATGTGCGATGGCATCAAAGGCTTTGCTGAAATCAAGGTAAGCGTTGTCCACTGCCCCACCCTGATTCACTTCCTTTGTCACCCAGTCAAATAAATCAACCAGATTTGTCTGACATGATGTCCCCACTGTGAATCCATGTTGTCTATGGTCCTGGGCTCCGATGGCTTCTAGATGTCCCACTAGCCTTTCTTTAAGCAATGTCTCCATGATCTTCCCCACTACTGAGGTGAGGCTAAACGGCTTATTGTTCCCCGCCTCCTCCCTGCTGCCAGACTTGTGTAGAGGGACCACATGTGCCCTCCTCCAATTCACTCATGTTGAATGACTCAATGAACATGGCTGCCAGAGGTACTGCTATCTCTCTTTGCAGTTTTCTTAATATCCTTGGGTGTATGCCATTTGGTTCCATCGTTTTGTCCACCTTCAATTTAGTGAGCTCCTGCAGGACTCTTTTGCCTTTGAATGGACTATTGTCCACCTCTTCACCCCTTTGCCAACTGCTGTACTGCTGTGGCCCTTGCCCCTTACCCCTCCCACTCTTCTGTAAATACTGAATGGAAAGACACAGTGGATGTCTTGGGAGAAAGGCATGGAACTATCACTTCCAAATACCTAAACAGCACATACAAGCAAGCAACATTAGACACTGACAAATGCTTGTTCCTGAACAGGCAGACGAACACACCACTACGCTGCTTCACCCTCCCCACTGTCTCTCGCTCTCAATAACCGGTCTACTCATCCTCTGTTCTTGCTTTCCTTTTACCTACAACCCCCCCCCCTCCCACCACCATGACTTGCCCCCACACTCAGCCTACCCTTCCACCGGCCCTAAGATCCCCATCATGTCAGTCATGTTGGGGCCCCACCTCTGCGCCCCTCCACCACCCCCAAATATCCTTATTCCATCCTAGGATTATAATACATACCAGCTTGCAATACTACTTATAATCTCCTATCTCAGATCCTGTCGGGCATCTATGATTTACCACGCCTTATTTCCATCTTACCAGCACCATTTCAGTGCACAATCACCCATATCTACCCACCACGCAGGTGCTCAATCTCATTCAAAATTAAGTTGCTATGCAGATGGTTTATCAACATAATTTTCCTGTCACTAATCTGCACAGACAGTGAGTTGTTCTCACAAGGGAAATCCATGGCCTTTTTTTGTGTATCCTGTGACGGGTTTGTTGCTTTCAGCCAAGCAAATCTCCTTAAGGCCACAGTGAGTGCCATCTACCTGGCAGCAGTGTCACTGGCATCTGCTGCCATGTGGAACTGGTATTTGGTGGTTTCCAAGCCACACTTAGCTGTTTTGGACAGATCTGCTGCCATCTCTGCAAGAACCTTGTCTGCCATGGCTAGGACAGACTGCCACAGAGATATTTAGTACTGGGCTGCATAGGCCAAGTAATTGGCCTGTCTTATGGATAAAGAGGCTGCAAAGTAACCCTTCTTGGCCATGCTTTCGATTTTTCGAGAATCCTTATCTAGAGGGTGCGATGCTATGGTCCCCTGGCCCTGTCACAGGCTGCAGCTCATACCGGCCCGATGGTCAGGATCGGAAAATAAAAACTCAGTCCTTGACTTCTCCAGCTGATATTTATCAGCTTTTTTGTCCACGGGGGAAACTGAATTAGGAGTCTCTAAAACCTTCATCACCTGTTTCTTTAGAGACTTATTTATTGGCAATAACAGCCTTTTGGTGGGTGCCAGGCCCATCATTTCCAAGAAATCCACCACCTCCTCCTCCTCGTCTTCTACTGTTTCACTGGTAGTGATACCCAGTGCCTCTACCATTTGCTTCACAAATGTGAAATGAGAGGAACAGTACACAACCGAGGAGAATTAAATTCATGGTCTAGGGACACCTCAGGTTCAATGGGTTCCCCTTTGTCATCTTCATAAGGTTCATACTAAGGTAATATGATGCAAAGGGGGCTGAAAGGCCCATAACTGCACCTTAATCAATTATAATACCCCAAATTTGGTTTATTAAGGATACATTTGTCAAGGTAATTTTTGAAGTTTTTTTTTGTTATTGCTAGTAACAATTCCAGGGATTAATAGATCTTTGTATAAAGTAATATTTCCTTGATACATGAAAGAATTTAGCCCTGTTAATCTGTAGTGGGTGACCTCTGATGTTTTATATATATATATATATATATATATATATATATATATATATATATATATAGTTTTAAACTCAAAACCTATTTGAGCAAACAGATATGGGTCAGTTACAATATCAAACATATAAATTAAATCTTCACGAAGACTTTTAAGTGATAAGGGCATAAAATTTAGATTTTTCAGACGTAGTTCATATGGAACATTAGAGAGTCCTTTTATAATTTTTGTGAATCTCCTCTGGATTTTTTCAAGGGATGCAATCTCACACTTTTTATATGGATTCCATAGTTGTGCTGAGTATTCTAAATGGGGTCTAGCGTAAGCTCTATATAGAGAAAGCATAATCCCCGGGTCCCTTGATTTAATGTTACTCTTAATAGACCATATTATCCGATTTGTTTTATTTATTGCCTCATTAATTTGATTATTATGCCCAAGATCATTTGACATGTAAATGCCCAAGTCTTTTTCATTAGTAGTAGTTTCCGATGGAAACCCATTTAACATATATGTGGCCAAATGGTTATTTGGACCAACGTGCATCACCTTACATTTTGATGGGTTCAAACGCATACCCCAAGTATTAACCCAATCCAATATGCTGTTGAGGTCCTGTTGAATTATGGATATCATTTCTACACTGCCACAAGGCCCACCAAGTTTAACATCATCTGCATATTTTACGGAAGTGGACAAACAGTTTTGTGTTAAATCAGCAATAAATATTAAAAATAAGCAAGGGCCCAAAACAGACCCCTGGGGAACTCTACTACTAACAAATTGGGAATCAGACAAACGACTGTTAATTAATACCTTCTGTGTTCTATGATCTAACCAAGTTTTGATCCTTGCAATAATGTATTTATTAATATTGGTATCTAACAATTTAACTATTAAGAAATGATGAGCCATCATATCAAATGCCTTACTAAAATCGAGATAAATAATATTCCAAGGGGTTCCATGGTAGATGTATCTGCTATCATTTTCATAGAAACGCATCAGATTGCTAAGGCACCCTCTGCCCTTTTTTAAATCTGTGTTGTTCAATATCTACAGTGTTCAATTTTTTCACATAAGTTCTTTTTTTTTTTGCAGGCATTGTTTCTCCTGGGGCTTCCAGTCGGCTGATCTGTCCTTGCATCCCTTTCTCCAGTCGCCATCTGACTTCTACTGATCTCCATGGAGGGCAACCACCCAACTGCCCCACGGCTTACCCCCCATGGCGGGGAGGCAGGGGGCGGCCAACTCTCCACCTAATATGGATCCACACTTGGCGATCCGCTCCTGGAGCCTGCACAGGTGCTTAACAGATGGCCATCAAGCCACTGCAACTGGAATTCCCTTTTCCGCTTTTCTCCCCTGCGGGCCACAGCGTGCAATGACGCCAGCGACTGGGTGCCCGCACGCTCCCGTGCGTGCCCCAATCAAGCGTCTGTCACGTCCTGCCCCCATGGCGTGCTGCTACATGCCACCGAGCCCCAGCCTCTGCTAGGGGTCAGGCAAGCACTGACCGCAGGAACCCCCTCCCTGGAGATGGAGAGCAGTCCATCAGATGCTCAATCCATCTCCTCCCTGCCGACCCACAGCAACCCGTGCCTGTTCCCGAACATGGGTCACCGGTGTGGCGTCCAGCGCCTCAACCCTCAGCGCCACCCGGGCCTGCGCACTTATATGTTCTTTAATTAGACTCTCAAGTACTTTACAGATAGATGATGTCAAACTAATAGGTCGGTATTTTTCCCAGTTTCTTTAGGTACAAAATGATGCTTCAAACAATGTTCAAAAAATAAACATAAGGGATGGGATATGGAATCAGCGAGTAAGTATAATAGGTGTCCACTAATATTGTCTGGACCTGGAGAATATTTATTTTTTAATGATTTGAGTTTCTCCAATACTGCCTGATAACTGGATCAAAGATTCATTTGTTACATTTACAATTACGTCATTTTGAATGGATTTGTGACTAAATACAACACAAAATCTATGATTTAAGATATTGGCCATATCAAGAGGATTACGACAAAGTTTTGAGTTATCCAAAGAGGTCCACCCTGACAAGTAGTTTTTTTAAGAGTTAACATAAGAATATAACATCTTGCCATTATCTTTACTGGCATTTTTAGCCAAGATTTAGTTCCCAACCCTTTTTCTGCGTTTCTTATAGGTTTACATTTCTTTTGAATTTTAAGATAAGTAGACCAATGCTCTTTTGTCTTGGATTTTACGTATATAGCATATTTTTTTTTTATCTTAATATTCATTGAATGGTTTTGGATAGCCATTTCAGTCTTTTTTTGCCCATACTTAATAGTGGATGGAATGAATTTCTCTCTTAATTGCAATAATGTATGTTTGAAGAAGTCCCAACAATTTTCGGGGTTAGATGAGGTCATAATGATAGATAGATAAAAACTTTATTTTTTATACAGGAAATTCTAATTATTAGGATTATACAATCTTGTTCTCAAGACAGTCCTTCTGTATTTCACTAAGTTACATCTAAACATATAACATAACACTTCCTAAATAATTAAAACATTTGCACAAAACACAATATACAATATCCAACAATACATTAAGACACAAAAACAAAATAAAAAATGCAAAATTTCTCAATAAAAACTCCCTAATCAAACAGAGTCATGTGCAACTACATTCTATTTTATAAAACTTCAAAATTTCATTTTTGAAAATCGTGTGGTCATCTAAGGATCTTATTTGTGGGGGTAGAATATTCCATACTTTAGCTGCCTGACATGAGAGGGAACCATTGCCATATTTATTATGAGTTTTTATGGGACAGACTCTATATCTAGGCACAGATCTTAATAACTCATGCTTGCCTTTATTAACTTTGGGAAAAAGTGTTTGTGTAATATAATGATCAGGGTAATATATCATATATTTATGCATCAGTATTAACCAATTTTTTTGAGAAACCATTTCTAAAACTGCCAGTTTAATTTTATAAACATATTACAATGATGAGTTTGATATGCACACTGTAGAACATACCTAGCTATTCTATGTTGCACCCTATCCAATCTAATCAACTGATGTTTACTCGCAGTTCTATAAATTAAATCCCCATACGTCAGTGTTGGCATAATCAGCTGTTGGGCCACTTTTTTCCTATCCTTAATTTGTAGACATTTAGTAGTTCGTCTCAAGGCTCCCAATTTCTTGGTCACCTTTTTTATAGTATTATTTATATGAGTGTCAAAAGTTAGCAAAGAATCAAAAGTCACCCCCAAATAACAGTAACTATCCACCTGTTCAATAGATTTGTTTGTATTTGTAACAATATGAATCTGTGATATAGTCTTCTTATTTGAAAAGTCCATTAACTTTGTTTTGTTAATATTCATCAAGAGCGTCGACCTGGTGAGCCACTCCCCCTACCCTGGCAAAATCTGTTTGAAGCTTTAGTTGAAGATCCAAGACAGAACTTCCAGTGGTGACAATCACAATATCATCAGCATACAGCCTCACGGCTGAATGCCTCACCACCTGGGGCAGATCATTATTAAACAAGAGAAACAACCGGCCCTAAAATGGACCCCTGTGGAACTCCTCTACTAACATTTCTAGATGTAGATAATGTCTGTAAGACCTCTACCCTCTGAGTACATCCTGTTAAATACGATTTTATCCAACTTCTGGGCCCATCAACTATGCCTATTTCTTTTAATTTATCCAGTAGGAGGGAGTGGCTCACCAGGTCAAAGGCCTTGGATAAATCCACAAATACAACAGCAGTGTCCAACCCCAGATTTAAAGAAGTACAAACCAAATTTTTAAACTCTAATAATGCCATAGTTGTAGAGTGACCCTTTCTAAACCCTGATTGATAGGGTGTCAGCAATCTATATTTATCCAAGTGTTCAGAGATCTGCCTATTGACACATTTTTCCAAACACTTGGACAATATACAGTAGATAGTAAGGCTATAGGCCGATAGTTATTCAGTTCTGCAGTATCACCCCCTTTATGAATGGGGATGATCTTACTTTCTCTCCAAGATATAGGAAAACATTCAGACTCTAAGCTCCAATTAAACATGTAAGTTATAATTAGAGTGATATAGTCTGCTGCTAACTTAAGAAATCTACCCTCAATTTCATCTGCCCCTGCTGACTTATGGGCATTTATAGACCTTAATTCCTTACATACTTCTGATATTTTCAAGACCTTAAATCTAAATGGTGGTAAGCTAGGTGAATTCTCCGTTTGCACAGGCAGTATGTCCCCTGACTCAAAACCTTCTAACTCATTACAACCTGGCAGGTCTATAAAAAAATTATTCAAAGCCTCAGAAGCACTTTCTGGTTTAAACTATTAAATTTGCCCCAATCCGTAAATTTAAATTTACTTGTGTTCCAGATTTACCAGGGTTTGTTAAATGATTAATAGTATGCCAAAACTTGCGTGGGTCAGAATTGCAACTCATCTTATTTCTATAATAATGGGCCCTAGACTTTCTTATAAGTTGCTTACATGCATTTCGATTAACTTTAAACAACTCCCAATCACAGACTAATTTAGATTGTATAGCCTTTTTCCACCATCTGTTTTTTACTCTGATATTTTTCAAAATCTTATCGTTAATCCATGGTAACCGAATATGTTTGTTTATCACAAGATTTAGATTTTGGTGCATGGTAATCACAAATTGTGCGAAAAGTAGTAGAAAAATATTCTACTGCTTGATCCAATTCTGGTACTAACCTGCATCATTCCCAATTTTCATTTGCTATACTTTGCAGGAATCTCTGTTCAGAGAAATTCCACATATTCCTTTTCTTATTATTATTTGGACATTCTAACAGACACCGGACCTGTTTTGTTACCACGGCCCATATTGGATTATGATCACCAAGGTACAGTGGTAAAGTTCCTAAAGCCTCAATATCTATTAAAATATTTATAAATAACAGGTCCAGTATAGTTCCTTCAGTCCTAGTATTTGTATACCGAGTAGATGTTTTAATATGCTGAGTTAGTCCCAGAGTTGAAGCTATCTCCTTTAATTTCCTACCTCTAGGCTTAAACCAATCACAATTCAAATCTCCGATTAGAATTAATGACCTATCCCCTGTACAAGCACAAATCTTATTTAGTACTTCTTCAATAAATACAAGACTTGATTTTGGAGGAGAATACACCATAGCAAAAACTAAGTCTATCCACATATACTACCAAGTATTCAATGTTATTCTCGCTCCCCTTTAAGAGGAGTTCCACATGGCCTACCACATTTTTTACATAAAACATTACCCCCCCCCCCCCATCTCTGTCAGATCTAAAAGTTGGTAGTTTGGTAAGTCGATTCACTATCCCCAATCTTACTTGATAACCAAGTCTCGCTCAACTTAGTACAATTGTCGCGTGTTCTGCTACCAATAAAGCTAATTGATCAGTTTTTGGTGCCACACTACGTGCATTATCATGCATTACTTTACAGGTATTATTTACTGGGCCAGGATTCAATTCTGTATCTTCTCCCAAAATCATCAACATTATAAAACAATCCCCCTTACAGTCCGGTACTATCCTTGATGAATTAACAAACAGAAACCTTTATGTTATTGTGATAATCAAGTCTCCCCCAATTTCTAGTAAAAACATTCCTTCTAGTAGATTTCAATTTCTTCTCTGAGGCAGAAGTTGGCCAATATGCACCCAACTTATTTCTATTCGCTCCAGTAATAGAAGCAAACATCAAAAAACAAAGAAATGCAAAACAACTTAGTACTTTAAATACAATCATTTTCAGATGAAGCTGCTAAAACTTAATGTATACACCCACTCTGTAGCACAAATATAACCTACCTACTCTACAAATGTGATTTAAACAAGACTACCTTAGACTAAACCCACTTTTTTTTTATTCAAACATTGCAGGACGGGGCATGCATGGTAAGTCCAAACCTAAGCAAAACAACATAATGATTACAATTAAAAGGCAGCACCGTTTAATACAATGCAGCCACTCTTACTCATAATAAATAAAACACAGGCTTACTATGTGTGTCCCGAACCTCAAACAATAATCAAATATTCCTACTTCCAAATACACCGGAGCTTCTCATAAAATATTTCTTCCGAGTGGCGCAGCCACTCACGCTCGCACCACCGTTCATGCTCAGCGAGCGGCACAGGCTTTTAAAGTACGTTTGCCCCGCCTCTTCTGCTTGCTCACTGGCTGCCGGCTCTCCCGAGCCCCCACACACCAGTATACCCTTTCAGTCCTGCTTCTTTAAGTACTGTGGAAACAGCAGGCAACACACAGCAGAACGAAGCCACAGCACAGATGGAAAAGCTGGGCAAGTTGTAAATTTCAGCCGCCAGCAGTCTCTCCTTCTCGGCAAGCGGCACGGGCTTTTATAGTACGTTAGCCCCACCTCTTCTGCTTGCTCACTGGCTGCCAGCTCTCCCGAGCCCCCACACACCAGTATACCCTTTCAGTCACAAAATGACAGTCCTGCTTCTTGAAGTACTGTGGAAACAGCAGGCAACACACAACAGAACGAAGCCCCAGCACAGATGGAAAAACTGGGCAAGTTGTAAATTTCAGCTGTCAGCAGTCTCTCCTTCTCTGCAAGCGGCACAGGCTTTTAAAGTACATTAGCCCCGCCTCTTCTGCTTGCTCACTGGCTGCCGGCTCTCCCGAGCCCCCACACACCAGTATACCCTTTCAGTCACAAAATGACAGTCCTGCTTCTTGAAATACTGTAGAAATAGTAGGCAACACACAGCAGAACGAAGCCCCAGCACAGATGGAAAAGCTGGACAAGTTGTAAATTTCAGCTGCTAATTGATGCCATTTAATAAGTAGAAATACTTAATAAGTCGGCCTTGTTATAAAAATAAATAGTTTTATTACTATTAATAATGACTGTTCTACAGAAAACTTAACCGAACAGTGGTCACTATTACAGATGGGAGATGAAATAGTGACACCTTGTATGTTAAGATGACTACTGTAAAACACAAGATCTAAAATATTGTTCCCCCTAGTTAGAACTAATATACATTGTTGGATGTTAAGTTGTTTAGAGTGGGCTAAACGTTTTTCGCCTGCACTGGTAAGTGCAGTTCCTTTCTCCCGACATATGTCACCCAAATTAAAATCCCCCATACACAACATGGGACCATGTACACAAGCATTTTCAAATTCTGTAATGATACCTTCTGTATAAGTGGTATGTGCACTCGGAGGTCTGTAACAGACTCCCAGTATAATGTTTTCTAAACCTGTTAAAAGTTTCAACCATACCGATTCAATATTAACATCAGCGTCTTTTGCTTTCGTCTGGTATTTCCACAGAATCACAGACATCTTTGATTAGTACGGCCACACCACCACCTATTCTACTAGATCTATTCCATTTATAGATTTTAAACCCTGGAATAATACAGTCCCAGGCCGAATTATCAGATCCCCAAGTTTCAGTAATTGCAATACCATCAACTTTGTCTTCAAGAACACGTATTTTAAGCTCATCAATTTTGCTATTTAGACCTCTGGCATTAAAATAAAGAAATTGAATATGGTGTGAAATACCTTGATTGGGCACTGTATGGTCAGTATTTATGTTAAGAGAGGATTGAAGAGCAGACCTCTCCCCCTGTGGAACTAGTTTAAATGTTGATTAATAAGTTCTAGGAATTGTTTCCCCAGGAGAGATGAACCACATCTGCTAAGATGCAGTCCATCCCCGCTATATCGTTCAAAATGACCAGCAAATTCTTCCCAATGAGTTATACAGGATATATGTTGATACATACACCACTTCCTGAGCCAATCATTATATTGGTGTATTTTCAAATTCACTGACTGGGGGCTTTAGGAATAGGGAGAATTTCTGACATAATGATATCACACCTCATCTCAGTTAAAATATTAATTAAGGCATCTGTATGCTGCTTAACAGTAAGCAAGTCCTCTCTGCTATATTGTTAGCCCCAGCATGAACAACAACTACGGGATTAACCCCTCTTTCAGAAAGAATATCTTCATCATCCTCATCATGAAGTTCATAGGCCAGATCCTGTGTGAGAGGAACCGAACCCAAAACCGGGACAATCGTCAGTTGCGGAACCGCAGGAGTAACGGGAACCATTTGGACCGGAACTGGTATAAGCACTTGATTCGTTGCTGTCTGCAAAGCTTGGAGAACTTGCACAGCTTCTGCTAAGGGCATGGATGTTTTAGGAATAGAAGTCTCCTTTGGTTTTTCAGCTGGAGGTTCTGTATGTTTCAACTTATGTTTCTTTTTGGCCGGAACGGGTTCGTCAGCCGGTTCTCTGGTTCATCTAGATTTTGATGGCTCTCCTTTTATTTATTTATTTATTTATTTTGGGGAGGTGTCAGTTCGTTTTCTTTAGTCTTATCTTTTTTTGCAGAAGAGGGAGGACTAGGTTAGTCAGAACCCTGATCCCCTGGAACTGATGGAGAAGCCATCCTTTTTTTGTATTTTTCCAACCTTTTCTCAATAGTTTCAGGAGGAAAAGTCTTGCAAATGTCACAATCTGAAGTGAAGTGGGGTTAACCCAAGCAGACCAAACATAAATTGTGTTTGTCAGCTTTTGCGAATACCTCACCACACTTGGTTCCTCAATGGTTTTTCACAACTGAGGAACCACAAAACGTGAAGTAAAATTACAAACTAAACTAGGGCTAAACTATACAAAAGATGGTAAAGTCAGCAGATGAAATAAAAACAAAGTTTTGCTTGTTTTTTTTCAGGAAAAATAATGAATTTCAAGGACTTCTGAGGAGAGGTTTCCAAGGCATCTTGACTAGGCAGGCGGAGAATGAAATCTGAGCATTACAGAATGCAGCAGTTGGCAAGGGCAGCAGTCTGAATAGTGGTACAAGCCAATGAGTATTCCATCATTTGCGTAAATTCCATTTTCTCCGGGGCAGTTCAACACAGGAGGCTGACTGCAAGAGTTAAGCATATTGAAGAATTATTGGGGTTAGAAGAAAAAATTACTCACCTTAGTAATGTTGTTTCTTCTAATGGAGTCTTGCTATATTATAGACATTAGCAGTTTGATCCAGCTCTAGAACTGCCCCGGAGTGAAATGGTTAAAACCATTCCAAAATAGAATTTTGGTACGGAGAGCAGCTCTATCTGTGTCATTTCAAACTTGAACTGTCAGATCTTTACGAGCCAAACTCACTAAGGTCTGTGTGGAAGCTGTAACCTACACTAGCCAAATGGCTACCTAAATAACAACCATTGATGGTCCCAACACCCAAGACTTAAGTCAGGGGACCAGAAATACTAACACCATTCTAATAATATGAAAATGGAACATAAGTATAATAAAAACACACAGCGCATACATACACACCCCAAAGTCCCAAAGGGACAAAATGCTAACAGGCGTAAGTAGTGCCCACACTAAGTTGCCCGCACCCACCAGTAGAGGTTCTGAGAGGGGCAGGTTGGGGAGGTATAATATAGCAAGACTCCATTAGAAGAAACAACATTACTAAGGTGAGTAATTTTTCTTCAAACAACATGAAGTCTTGCTATATTATAGACATTAGCAGAATACACAGCAGTACCTCCATGGAGGAGGGACAGAACCTCACTAGGGAATAGGCTCTGAAGAACAGCTGTGCCAACCGAGCATCTCTCCTGGCCTGGACATCCAGGGAGTAATGCTTGGTAAGAAGTGTACTGCTTTCCAAGTAGCAGCCTGGCAAATCCTAATAAAGGGATATCTCTGCAGCTAGAGACGCAGCTGTACCCCTGGTAGAATGAGCCCTCAAACCGGGGGCTCTGCCCACTTTCTGATAACAAAATTGGATACAAGAGACAATCCACCTGGCTATTGATCTCTTAGTGGCAGGTTTGCCTTTCCCAACTTCACCATAGGTAAGGAAAAGTTGGAGGGATTCGAACCTGTGACCTTTAGTACGCTCTATATAATAACTAAGAGCTCTCTTAACATCCAGGCTGTGCAACCTCCTCTCACCCGAAGAGGAGTGATCAGTGAAAAATACTGGAAGGGAGATAGATTGATTAAGATGGAAATCTGAAACCACCTTAGGCAAAAACTTCCTATTAGTCCTAAGGACTACCTTATCCCTGTGGAAAGAAATAAAGTCAGTCTCCACTGACAAGGCTTGCAATTCACTTATGCGTCTGGCAGAAGTGATAGCCACTAGAAAAACAGTTTTCCAAGTTAGGAACTTAAGCTCTGCAGAAGACAGAGGTTCAAAAGGGGGTTGCATTAACTGGGCAATGCAAACATTAAGGTCCCAAGCAGGGGCCGGTTCCCGAAAGGGAGGATTAGTATGGAGTAATCCCTTAAAAACTTGGAAAACACAGGATGAGAGGAAAGAGGGATGACTTTCCTGTTGACAAAAAAGCAGACACAGCTGCCAAATGAACTCTCAAGGTAGCTGGTCTGAGACCCAAGGAATTAAGATGTACCATGTAATCTAACAAAATGGGCAATTCAGCAGATTCTGGGAAATATTTTCCCAGCACACCAAATGGAAAACTTTTCCATTTAGAACTATAAGTAGCCCTAGTGGAAGGCTTTCTGGAAGCCTTTAGATCTCAAGAACACCCTGAGAGAGTGTAAATCAGCAAACTCTAACTCCTCAAGAGCCAGGCCTTGAGGTTGAGGGTTGAGGTCCGGATACCAAACCCTTCCCTGGGCACAAGTCAACAGATTGTGATTCCTGGGGAGGCACAGGGGAAGATGGACTGTCAGAGACAGAAGGAGTGGGTACCAGGGCTGCCTGGCCCAATCCGGGGCAATCAGAATCACCCTGCAAGGCTGAGATCTGATTTTGACTAGTACTTTGAACAGGAGAGGAAAGGGGGAAGCACAGAGAACTTCCTCCCAATCCAGAAGAAGGGCATCCAGGGAACTGAGCCCAGCACTGGAGGCCTGCAACAGAACAGAGGAAGTTTGTGATTGTCTGGGGCTGCAAAAGATCTATCTGAGGGATGCCCCCTGGCAAAACTATCCCCAGCACTTGAGGATCCAGGGACCATCGTGATGGCCCTGGGAAATCCTGCTGAGGCATCCACTAGGACATTGCCCTTCCCTGGAAGATGAACTGCTATGAGGGAAGTGTTCAGGGAATAGGCCAGAGACCACAACTTCATTGCCTCGGTGCACAAGGCCGAAGACCGAGTGCCCCCCTGTTTGTTGATGTACCACATTGTTGTGGTGTTGTCTGTTCTGACTTGTATCACCTTGTCGTGGACAGATGCAGAAAAAGCTTGAAGAGCTATAAAGACAGCTCTGAGTTCCAGCAAACTGATGTGGAGCAGAGATTCCTGGGGGGACCAGACTCCCTGAGTGGAAAGGTCGCCCATGTGGGCTCCCCAACCCAGAAGGGAAGCATCTGTAGTGAGAGTCAAGTCGTGAGAAGGGGAAATGAATGGGACCCGCTCTTAAATTGCTCTGATCCTGCCACCACTGGAGACCTAGGATCAAGGTTCGAGTCACTGGGACCAACTTGAAAGGGGGTCTTCTTCTGAGACCAAAAGGTTCTCAAGTGAAACTGAATGTCTCTCATCTGAAATCTGGCCCCTTCACAACAGCTGTGGATGCAGCCATGTGCCCCAGGAGCTGCAGAATGTGTCCTGCTGGTCGAGACCTGCAGAGTGAAGGAGGAGGCCAGAGCCACTAAATTCCTTACCCTTTCTGGGGAAGAAAGGCTCTGGCTAGCTTTGTGTCCAATTCTGCCCCTATAAAGGTGAGTACCTGGACTGGTTCCAGAACCGACTTTGGTAGGTTTAGCAGAAAACCCAGGGAGATGAGAAGCTGCTGGGTGACCTGCAGGTGAGATTTTACCTGTTCTGGGGACTGGCCTACAATGAGCCAGTCGTCTAGATAGGAAAAACAGCAATCCTCTGCCTCCTTAAGTGGGCCACTGCCACTGCTAGACACTTTGTGAATACCCTTGGAGCAGAGGTAAGGCCGAAGGGCATTGCTCTGAACTGGTAATGACCTGAGGGCAGTTCGAATCTGAGGTACTTTCGATGGGATCTTCTGATTAGGACATGGAAATAGGCATCCTTGAGGTCCAGGGAGGCTAGCCAGTCCCCTGGCCTTAGGGAAGGTAAAATCATTGCCAGAGTTACCATTTTGAACTTTGGTTTCAAAAGATGCTTGTTCAGATATCTGAGATCTAAAATGGGCCACCATTCTCCTGTCTTTTTTGGGGTAAGGAAGCATCTGAATACAGACCCCTGCCCTGATGCAGGAGGAACCTTTCTACTGCTCTGAGAGCTAACAGGGATGAGACCTCTGTTTCCAGAAGCGAGGGTCTCATGAAGCACTTGCAGAGTAGAAAAAGTCTGCTTCTCAACTTGGGAAACTTTTTGAAGCTGAGAACCAGACCCTGGCTTACTACTTCCAGAACCCACTTGTCTGAGGTTAAAGAAGCCCAATTCTGACTGAAGTAAGCCAGCCTGCCCCCCACTGGTACAGGGGAATCGGCCCTGGGCACCCCATCAGGGTGCCTGTTTATAGGAGCTTTAGGCTGGGGGTGGGAGCAGGTCTGCCCACCCTCGTCTGCCCTGCCTCTGAAGAAGCCCCTCTGAGCATAGGCAGAGGAGGCCTGAGTCTGGTAGAAAGGCCTGTGAAAGGCCTACCTCACCCCTGGGGCATGCCTTTGAGGAGTGGCTTGCCTCCTTAGCCTGGGCACTCTTGTAAGTAGTCCTATATTCATCCATCTTCTTCATGTAATTCTCTGTCTGCTCTCCAAATAGAGAATTTCCCACCACAGGAAAATCCATAGCCTTAGTCTGGGTATCCTGTGACAAACTAGTACACCTGAGCCAGGCCAACCTACTAAAGCTACAGATGTGGCCATGACCCTAGAGGAAACATCATTAACATCCACAGCAGCATGAAACTGAACCTTAGAGGCTTCAATGCCATCAGCAGCCACCTGTTCTAGTTCACTAGCCAGCTGGCCATGGGCCTGCTTGGCCAATTGCATAACAGTATCCCATCTAGATTTCTGATACCTAGCTACATAAGCCATATAATTTGCTTGCCTGAGTCCCAGAGACTGCCATATACTGTTTTTTTGCCATGGCATCAATCTTCCTGGAATCCTTGTCAGGAGGATGTAGCCAAGGGAATATTAGCTTTATCACAGGCAGCAGCCTGAACTACCCCAACATGACTGCACTGCTGAGAAAGGAATTCTGTATCAGGGCCTGACAATGTATACCTTCTGTCCATCTTTTTTATCTACAGGAGGCACAGAATTAGGAGCTTTTAAAATTTTAATTGTTTGTTTCCTAAAAGACTTATGTAAAGGAATAGACAATCTCCTAGACTCTGGAATATCCATCATTTCTAATCAGGCTCCTCTTGCTCATCCACAGCCTCTTCTAAAGGAAGCTGGAGGGTTTCAGCAACTTTTTATAAAACATAAAATGAGATGGGACTCAGACAGCATAGGGGAGATTCTAAAGGTCTGTCTGGGGAGATGTCCGGTTCAATGGGCACACCCAGACCTTCCCAGCCACATTCATACTGTTCATAATCCTCCTCCCCCTCCTCTGGTTCATAAAATTCCTCAATATCATAATCCTGAACCACTGGGACCGGACGAACCGACCTTTTACCAGATAGTGGTGGTTCGGACGGACCCTGAGACAGTGACTGGACAATTTGTATGGCTTTTGCTATCTCTGCAACAGTTGGAGAAGAATTTTGGACTCCAGACCTGCTGATTTTCTTGTTTTCTTTACTGGAATTGGTTCCTCAGAACCAGCTTTTCTTTTGCCCGAGGAAGTCTGGCCCTGGTCAGAGGGCACTCCCTCTGGTTCGGTTGGCACTGAACCGGGCTGGCCATCCGGGTCAGCGGACTTTTTGGCCTCTCGTTCCCTGAGCCTGCCCAATCTTTTTTCCAGGGTGGCTGCAGGGAAATTCTTACATACCTGGCAGTCTGACTGGAGGTGGTCAAACCCTAGACAATAAACACATGGGTGTGTGGGTCAGCCTTGCAAAGACTTCCACAAACATCACAGTGTTGAAACCCAGTGAGCCCGGTTTTTCTTTTGGGTTTCTCAGACATAATGCCAAGCTAACCAAAAACTTGCCTTTAATAGCAGTGCCAGGCAAGACATATATCGGTTCTAACGATGTCGCGGGTATTAAACGTAATAAATCCGTTTTTTAGAACCCGATACAGAAGGAACCGCACTCTAAAATAGTAACTTTTAGTTTTAAATGAGTTTTAAACCCACTGATCGGTTCAAAACCGAACCGATAACTTACAAGTTCCACACAGACAAAACCTTCATTTACTTACGTTTACCAGATAGAGCTTGAACCGAACGTTTTGTGGTTAAATAAACTATTCGTTAAATCCAACCGAGAAAACACTTTTAAACCGAGAAATGAACCGAGCAGAAGGAGAAATCTCCAGAGCGACTGTTCACTGAGGCGGAGTAAAGAATCTGACAGTTCAAGTTTGAAATGACACAGATAGAGCTGCTCTCGTGACAAAATTCTATTTTGGAATGGTTTTAACCACTTCACTCCGGGGCAGTTCTAGAGCTGGATCAAACTGCTAATGTCTATAATATAGCAAGACTTCATGTTGTTTGAATGGGGATTATAAAGTTGTTCCCCCATATTCCTCCTCCTCACCACAATCCTGCTCCATCATGAGGCCAGGATTACACTCATTGTTGTTAGGCCTGTCAACGAGAGGGATGGATGACCGGGCCGGTCATGCCGGCAGCGGCTGTGAGGAAGGAATAGGCAGTGAACTGGAAGCATCAGTCGATGGGGCTGGAACAGTCAGTGATACCATCATCTGTAACATGGGTTGTCACGGCAGACCTGGCAAGAGTCACTGAATCATCTCTGAGAAAGACGCCGGTACTGACTGCGAGTCGATGACACCCTGGGCAGAGGACGTGCTCGGAATGGTCGATTGGCTGAAAAGAGACAACAATGGCGATTTACCAGCCACAGTAGGCCCGGAAGTGCCGAAGTCAGACCCCGACCTTGGTGTCTGATCCAACAGTTGGGGGTTGGCTGTAGTCACCATCAGCAAAGCAGACGGAGACAAAGAAGGCATACCTGAAGGCAGCAATGGCGACCATGATCCCGCAGGGGAGGACACCTTTTCCTTATCCCTGTATTTGTGTTCATGAGCTGATGAAGACTTCTGTTTTTCGTGGTCTTTCTCCATCGGTGACTATGAGCTCACAGAAGTAGTGGGCAATGCCGGTTTTTCACCCTGGTTGAGCTTCCCCATGATGGCCACCAACGTTTTCTTAGTAAAAACATTTCTAGGCCTTTCCGATGACATTGCCAAGTGGCTTGGTTAAAGCCCTGGCAAATCTAACAGGCCCGGACGTCATGAGAGAGGCCAGGGCAGCAGACACACACTTTGTGTGTTGTTCCTGAAAATCTTCTCTCCGCATTCGCAATACTGGAAGAGTGTCGACAGCTTGACAGTCACGCAGAGAAGAAGAGAAGAAACTTTTCTGTATAAAAAGGTTATGTCAATAGTGTTTCCGCAACAGGTCTAACGAGGCTGAACGATGGTGGGAAAAGAACTGAGGAGAGGTAAAGCCACCCACAGTTCTATACACATTGATATGTGACATCAATATGGGTGGCCCCAGCTTGGCAAAAGCTTCCGTGTGGTCCTAATGCCTGACAGTTGTTGTTCCAAAGGTGTGGCTTAAGGGAAGAATATATATTTTTTTCTATTATTTGTTTATCCTCCTTGGAGCCTGACAGGCAGTTCCGTCCTCTGGCTCACCATCCCCAAAACATCCCCTGCAATCCCCCACACCCCCGTGACAGGGCTAAGGCGAAGGCGCAGCTCCCCCCGGAGAGATATCCAGATGTTCGGGAGCCAGGATGAGGACTGGCGAGCCATCACTGAGCATGCCAGCTCCACTTTCCTCCATTTTCTCCACCCGCCCCTCCCTGCCATTAGCAATGTGCCTCACGACTTACATCTCCTCCAGCCACCACCAGAGGGAGATCGACAAGTGGGATATCAATCCCTCTGTCCCTCCCTGAGAGAGGAGAGCAGTCCCCCGGACACTCAATCCTTTCTCTCTCCCCTGCTGACCCCTGGTGGACTGGGCTCGTTCCTGAACCGGGCTTGCCGGCGTGGCGCGAGGTGTGGCGACTAGCGCCTCAACCTCCAATGCCACCAGGCCGGCAGGGAAGAATATCCTTGAAGTAAGATCATCCCTCATTTGAAATCTGGCTCACAGTACCACAGCTGTGGTTGAAGCTATTTGGCCCTGAAGTTTCTGGAATTTCTGTGCAGCCCTTGATTGGCCTGCCTGGAATTTGTATGCACATAGGATTTAGTGCTTCCCACCTTTGTAAAGAGTGGAAAGCTTTGCCCTGCTCTGTATTCAGATTTGTGCCTATGAACTCCAGACTATCTGGGTTCACAGTGTGACTTTTATACATTTAAGAGGATGCTCCTTACTGTTTGAATTGCGTGCACTGCCTCCTCTTGTAATTTTCTACACACTAGCCAGTTGTCTAGGTAAGGACATGCCACTATCCCCTGCATGCACAGGTGAGCTACCACTAATGACAGCTGCTTTGTGAAAAAATTGAGTGCTGTTGTCAGGTCAAAAGGCATTGCTTTGACCTGGAAATGATCAAGCCCCACTCTGAATCTTGAAAGGTTTCACGTGGCATTGCCTTATGGGGATGTGAAAGTAAGCATCCCAAACAATTCTCTACCTGTAGGGATGGGATCATGGTTTGCAGTGTCACCATTCTTTTTTTCTATGCCTGTTCAGGAGTCTTAGGTCCATAACAGGTCACCATTCCCTATTTTTCTTGAGAATGATAAAGTATCTTGGAAAGAAGCCCCTTCCCAACCGGGTGACAGTGACCTTTCCTACTGCATTTAGCTCCATCAGCTCTCTCACTTTCAATTCCAGTAGGGGTTTTGCTCTGTGATTTCAGCTGGAAAAACTATGAATCTGCTTAACTCCGAAATTCTTACATAACTGAAGGGTTAACCCCTGACATTATCCCATGTGACTGGGAAAATACTTTTCTATGGCTTGAGGTAATAAGACAGGTACCCTCCTCCAGGCAATGAGACTATAGCAACATGGGCAAAATTGTCAGAGGTTGGTCTCTGCCCAATAAACAAAAGCTACCAGGCAGAGGTTCAGCTGTGTGGGGTAACAATTTAAAGGCAGCACAGAATCACGACACACACTATATGAATATCAAAAATATTTATTGTGGAAAACAAGGACTCCATTCTATTTTTCACAATTAATACTTTTGCTAATATTTATATAGTGTGTGCTGTGATTCTGTGCTGCCATTGGTCTTTGACCAGCCTAGAGCAGCTGAAGCTGCTTCCTACCTTGCTCCCACTCTACTTCCATCTCTTCCTGTGCTCCTCTGAAGTCTGTATTCATGGTGTACACAGGGTCTTTGTCAGATTTTTGAAAGCTGCCTTTTCTTCATTAACTTTATTCATGTATAACTCAGTTTTGTCAACAAACAAGGAAGGTACCTTTGAAGGGGACATCAACAGCTTTACCCTGCATGTCCTGAGACAATCAAGTTGTCCTGAACCATACAAACCTTCTAGATAACACTGAATTAGCAAGGGCTCTAGAAGCTGTGTCACTTGCATCACCAGCTATAGGAAATCTGCACTCTGTAGTTTCCAAACATGCTTTCACTGTATGTGGCATGTGAAGCTTTTCCTGTGAAGGAAAACTCAAACACAAGAGCAGAACTGAATTCCATATGGCCTGCTGATAGTGTGATAAGTAACTTGGGTAGCCTGCCTGCCTCAACAGAAGAGGTAGTATTTAGCCAAAAGGTCAATTTTTCAGGAATTTTTATCAGGGGCTGTTGCATAAAAATTTATTTTTGCTTTTTCACAAGCTGCGGCTTCAATACCACCCCCCCCCCCAAGGTCATGGTGACTTTAAACAAAGTTGGATACCTCCTTGGTTACTGCATCCCCGTTTTCTTGTTTATGGTCACAGGGATTAGGCGTTGATAGGTATAGATACTCTCAGCTGAGGTTGAGCCCAGCATTCTCCTAAATTCTGTCTCCTCTATGTTCACATCTGTGTCCGTGGACAATAGTATCATCATACCCGGTGGGGAACTGAACTCCTTGGCAGTATCGTCTGGGGAAATCAGTTCCTCTTTCTCATCCTCCTCAAAGCAATCCTCTGGAGGGATGCTGAGTGGGGGTGGGGGTGGGGTAAATCGGAAGCAGGCCTCTCAAAGCTCTGCACGGTCTTAAAAAAAAAAATCCACATCTGTCCGTCGTGCTTGGGAGAAGGTAAGTGATCTTACATTCCTCTATTTGCTTTTCAGGCAGAGGAACCTCTAGGTGCTTTTCTTTTTGCTTCCTGTTAGCAACTGTAATGTCTGCTTGTTGTTCAATATCAATGTTATGTTTTTTGTGTCTGCCATCAGAGCATTTCTGGCTGGGAGCCCTGTGTTCTTTAGAGGACAATGGTTCAGTCTTATCTGTTGGTACCAGAGACAACTGCCATTTACCGTGCTGTTCTGCCTTTTTTTTTTTTTAAGTTACCTTAGTTGCCAGAGACTGTTGCAGAGAAGAAGTGTCATCTGAAGAGTACTTTCTCCCTTCAGTGAAACATTTCTCCCTTATTTAAACAGGGGAGTACTCCTGTGATGCTGTTGTGATAATTGATGTAGAGTATAACTCCCATTTAGCTGACCTTTTTCTCTTAGTTTTAGAATAGAAAACCATGCAGAGTTCACAATTATCCAAACTGTGATCTAGGCCCAAAGATCCAAGCAAAGTTTGTGGCCATTTGCTTTTTCCAGTCAATGCTTACATGCCACACACTGTTTAAACCATGCAGGCTCTGTTCTCCTTGATCTTCCTGGCATGCCAATTTGACAGGGAGCACAGAAAAAAATTTTTTTAGTGGTCGTTAAATGTAAAAAAAAAAAAAAAAAAAAATGCAACTATTTTTAAAAGCAGGCTGAATTCCAACAAAACTGCAGTACTGTTTCGAAAACGAGTTGGGAACCCAAACCTGAACCAGTGAAAATAAGCGGTTCTCCCAGTTCTAGGAAATGGAGCGGAAATGGCAAAAAAATGCTAAAATGAACACAACTAAGCTAAATTTCTGCAGAATATTAAATTAAGTTTTAATCTTTCCAAAAGCAAGATAGCTAAAAGTAAGACGACACGGCCAAGACTGGAGCAGGACACTGGGATGACTTATCTCTTCAGCAGAGAATATCTGCCATTAGAATGTTAGGGAGAGCATTGCCACACTGCAGAGTGCAAACTTTAAAGAGCAGCTCTCTACTAAAATAAAAAGGTTAAAACTATTAAGGTTTCCAATAATTTTGTTTAACTTTAGTGTTTTCTAGTACTTTCTTTTGTTCTTTGTCTACTAAGTATTTCAGATAATTTCAGATTTACACACACGTGACCTGTACGTTCAGGCCGGATGGCTTCCTCTCCTCAGTCGGATCCAGTATCAAACCTGCCTCTTAGCCAAAAAGGTCCTCCTCGGGATCATGCCCCCTGGTGTTGAAAAGCTCCTCACTGACCACCACAACACCCAGCATACTAGAAGTTCACAACAACAAACTTTCCTGGTCCCCAGATGCTGGACTACATTGGGCCAGAGGGCTTTTGCCCACAGAGGTACAATATTCTCAACAAAGAGACACTTGCAGCTACTGCTCTTGGCCTTTTTAAAGGTCATCTCCAACTACACCTCATTTCAACTAGTCATTGTGACTACTTTGCCTAATCTGGGGCCCTATGCTCCCTGCACTTTACTTTAGTCAGGACAGCTACCTCCCTTGCCAGTCCTCCTTCTCCTGTCTCCCTTGCCCCACCACCCTCTACCACACCCACCCTCCTCTGGCACTTATTGACAACTATGACTCACCTCCCTCCTCTTATGTGCTCCTACCTTCACCCTCACCCTTCAACAACGGCCTTCCAGCCAGCCTACCCCCCCCCTTCTCTACCCTCTCCCCAGCGGCTCTTAATTAAAGGTTGCCCATGGTTGCTGTCTCATTCTACCTAACATTTGCTCATTTTGAGGTATTGTAATTAACTAAGCCTCAGTCTCTTGCTTCTTTTTATTGTGTAACCATGTGTAAATATGTCGACCTTTGTATGTATGTTTATCGTCCATTTTTTCAACGTGGAACCTTTGTAAACGAGCAGTTCCAGCTCAAAGGTATTTGTAATCCTAGAATTCAATAAATAAATAAATAAAAACACAATGCAGTGTATATTTCACAGAGTCTTTAAAAAAGCATCAGTTTCCAACTGATGTCACAATTAAGTTTTGTGACATTACTGTTTATGGTCATGGTAAGCATTACGGTGGCGACCCTTGGGGAGGCATCCTGGTCGAGGATCTCGGTGAGGGGATACTTGGCCCATTTCTGTATAGGCTCTAACTGGATCCCTGTGGCCTCAGAGATGAGGCGAAGCATGACCGCAAAGGAGGTGGGACCATGGTCCATGGGCAAATTCTCTCCTGACTCCAGGTCAACTGGCCTAGAATGCATGGAGGAAGCCGCTGATTCTGAGGATTCTTCAAAGACTGGTCAACCCCCCTGAGTCACTGCTAACCTTGCAGGGCTCACTGACCCTAGTGACTGTGACTGATAACCACTGAGAATGCCCGGGGGTAGTGCAGGTGCCCTTGGATGGAGGACCATCCTTCGGCTGAATCGGTGCAGGTTCTACCCAAATAGGCAGAGAGGCCGGAATCGACAGAGCTGGAACCGGTTTGAGCGGAAGTGGCGGCAGCCAAGGAAGTGCCGTGGAGAGAGCCAGCACTGGCTTGGGCCCAGCACCCAAAAGGAGTTGCTGCCACATGAGTTCATAGCGCTGCTGCAATTTGCGGTGGAACCATTCCTCCCCCAAAGAGGAGGAAGAGAAGGAATAGCGGCAATGACACATGCCCAAATGCCAAAAGCATAAACGCCAATTTCCGTGAGGGCAGCTCGACCTTGAGCTATGGGTTCGAGACCTCGACCACCAGTGGACCGGACAGCAAGGAGAGGCTGGAACTGGCGAGCGATACCTGCCACCCCCCCATGTCCTGTTAGTTAGGGACCAGATCAGTGGGCTGATCCAACCTGCCCTGGGACTGCAAAGTCAGTTTTAGAATCCTTCTTGGATTTAGACCGAGAAGGGCCTTCTCTGAGGGTAGGGAGGGACTGACACAAGTCCCGGAATGCCCCTGTAAAAGAGGCACCAAAGCACAGCGGAACCTGCGCGGACACTGAGGAGGAGCCCGCAGTCACCTGGGCGGTAACTACCTCAAAAGCTGCCACTTGTTTAGTGGACCCTGCAACCGTGGTGACCACCTTGCAGGCATCCTTAGAGCAAACCGGAGGATCCCACTCATCCAGGAAACCCAGCAAGAGTCTGGCATACCAGTCCTCCAGAGTAGAGGGATGCAGAGTGCGGCACAGGCTGCAAGCCTGGGGATCATGGTCTTGGCCCAGGCAACTAACGCACATATTCCAGTGAGCAGGTAAGAGTGCACACAGGATACGGTGCTAAACAAGCTGCCAGCTAGCAATAATGAGAAAAAAGAAAAGCTCAGCACTCGTGGAGCAAAGTTAATCCAGTTGCTTGGTGCGAAGTTTATTGTGACAAAATGCCTAAACAATTACCCTGCAACTCCAAGCGCTTCAACCCTTCTACAGGACTTCCTCCGGGTGGTGGGGTGGGTCTAAGGAGTTAACAAACGTGCGATACTTTTATACAATGTCAGTTAAAGTGATACACACCCTTAGTGTTTAAAAATGTAAAGAACAAGTTATCAAAAAAGCATACAAAACATTATTTTCTGAATCTTAGGCTGGACAATTTTGAAGTAAATGGTTCAATTACCACAGTTTACAATAAATAATTAATGTCTCTATTGTAACTTTTAGTCTTAAGCCTAGATCATTAAAGTTTTTCAGATGGTAGAAACAAAAGAAAAGCAAACAGGAGTTGGGAGATCTTAAAGTGTGCAGCTTTTGCCCCATCGTAAGCTAATTTGTTCATGGGTCACTTTGAAGAAAAATGTATCTATAATTGTGCCACTGATGATTTCTTGAGACATACAGAAACCTGGTACAGATTTATAGATATTACTGTAATCTGGAAAGGGGATGATGAAATTATACCAGAATTCATCCCCTATATTAACAATAATGACATGGGCCTACAGTTTACCCATGAGCTGAACAAGGGAATCATAGGGAAGTGGAAGATTAGCTAAGGCCAACGACCAAATAGAGTCAGCTGACACATTCAACAGGTAGGGTAACTGGACAGACTGGATGCTGGGCCTGGTGGTCCTTATCTGCCGTAAACTTCTATATTTCTATGTAAGAGTAGTATTACATTTTTAGATCTGAAATTATTAGGGACACCAGGGGAAAGCATCAAGACAAAAGAATATAGAAAAGAGACAGCAGCCAATAATATCCTACATGCAAATAGTGCACACCCCAAAAAACTGGTATCGTCTATACCCTATGGAGAGTTCATTAGATTGAAAAGGAACTGCTCAGATGAGGAGATATTCTTGGAACAAGCCACCATGCTAAAACAGAGATTATTCCAACAAAGTTCTTGAAGAGGCATTTGAAAAGGTTCAAAATCTTAGGAGATGTGACCTTTTGACCACTAAAAAAGAAAGGGCAGCATGCAATATGGAAACCAGCCAGAAACCAGAAAAAAACATAGTTACATTTGTAACCAAGTTTAATCCACTAGCAAGTAGAACAGGATGACTGGCACACAAATTTTGGCCACTTCTTTTATCTGACCCTATACTAACAAAAAATAAACAAACAGACAAAAAAAAAAAACAGATTGCTGAAAAAACAAGAGTGACATTCTCCAAAGGGAGAAATACTGGTGATAGGGTCACTAAAAAACACTTTGTCTCATCTATTGATAACCACACTGGAAGTGGTTGGTTTCAAACTAAACCAAAAGGCTTACATAAGTGTGGATGGTATAACATTTGCCAGTATGCCCAAACATGAAAAACTTTCACGAAAGATGGGACAGTAATTGATATTATAACACAAGTTGCTGAAATCGTGGAACCCCATTGGTGCAGTCAGTGTGCATGGCCATGCATTACACTTGATGTGAAGTGTCATTAAGTAGTATCATAGGGCACACCGGTCCTCGTTACTTTCTGTCCCTCAGGCAGCAGAAGGGAAAGTCAGAAATTTAAAACAGGCTGAAGCGAGCCACAGGAGACAGCGAGCGAGAGAGAGAGAGCATACGACATTGAGACAGAGACAAGTAGAATTTGAACATACAGTAGATAGCGAGGGAGGGAGCGAGTGCAGTAATGTGATGTTGTCCAAATGTTGTACCCTGATCACTGCAACAGCAGCCAGCCACATGGTGTGGCACTCTGTCTCTCTCTCTCTGGAGTCCCCAGCTTCCCAGCCCTGCACCGAGAGAGAGAGAGAGAGATGACAAGTCAGTTAAAACATGTAATTCAGCAGTCCAGCACCAGCAGAGCTGTCCCTCTCAGCAGTGGAGACCAATCGTGGAAGTCCCGCAGGCAGATTCCCAATCCCTGAGGGAGCGCTGCAGAGTAACAGCAAGGTATAATTGACCGGAGCAGCATGGTGTGGTGGCCAGGCCATCTTGTATTCACTGCACTGTGCTGGGAGAGTGGCTGAAATTATTTCTGCGGGGAGGGACTGCACTGTGTCCAAAAGTGGTGCTGTGTTGCAGTCCTCGCTGTGTTACAGCCCCGTAGAGATCCAGACCAAGCGGGCTGAAAGCTACGTCCATAGCACGAGAGATCCAGACCGAGTG
Organism: Neoceratodus forsteri; assembly: GCA_016271365.2. Classification (NCBI taxonomy): domain Eukaryota; kingdom Metazoa; phylum Chordata; order Ceratodontiformes; family Ceratodontidae; genus Neoceratodus; species Neoceratodus forsteri. The sequence continues at coordinate 872,787,262 of CM028130.1, forward strand.
GCAACGCGCAGGGCAAAGGACCGGAGCATCTGGTATTCGATGCACTGTGCAGGGACAGTGACTCAAAATTGTTTGTGGAGGGGGGGTTGCTGTCTACCCATGACTGGTGCTGTGTTGCAGTCTTCGCTGTGTACCACACCCCCCCCACCCCGAGACAGCTAAACCACAAGAGGGGAGGTACAGGTGCAGAGTACGAGAGACAGACCGAGTGGCAATGGAGGGCAGGGGCATAATTCTGCAGACACAATTCGGGGAGGTCATCCAGTCTATGTCCCCGATCACTGTCAGTTGTGCCTTCCCCATCCTGAGTGATCTGGCGGTACTCATCTGCCCATCACTGTCAGAGTGCCAGTAGGAGGGCATCAGAGAACATTGTGAAGGTGATGTTGTGGTCCCCACCCCCAACCCGACACACAATATCCCTTCGGGAGTTGCTAACTGTGCAGCAAGCAGTAATACCAGCTGTATCCCTGTCCCCTACTAGTTCAGCGCTGCACGGTGACAGTGTGTTATTTTGTAGTTTATTTAATAAAAGGTATAGCGGGAGAATGTTAGATGGTGTAGTGGCAGAGAGACAGGAAAAGCGATCAAGGGAGAGTCAATGTCCTCTGATGTAAAGACAGGGAGAATGCTGTGCAGGTGGTGTTCGCCCCCCCACCATGACACACAGTGTCCAAAAGGAGCTGCTACCTGTGCAGCAAACAGCAGTGGCAGCGTGTGAACGGGCGTGCAGAGAAAGAGAGACAGTAGTTAAGCACGCTTAGGAGAGAGAGCAAAACAGAGAGGGTGCTGCATGGAAAGTCATCAGGGCACAACGGTAATCGATCTGTGCATTGTATTGCAGCAGTTGATGTTAGTGAACAGACATGTAGTCATGCAGTCGGGGAACAGCTGCGGGGGAGAATGTACTGCAACTCTGCGCTGTCCCTCAGTGCTACTCTGTGTCATGCCCTGGGAAAAGGTGAGCACTGTGTCTGTCTCCGTCTGTCTGCAGTGAACTGAATGTGTGTGTGTGTGTGTGTGTGTGTGTGTGTGTGTGTGTTTTGGGGGGCAGTAAAGTCATGGGTGTTAGACTATTATGCACAACAAATGTCACAAATGCTATCAGTACTGTATCTGTGACATTTGTATGTACATAACGTAAGTCAGATATGCATTCTTTGTTGGGGACTATTCTGCAAGGTGGCAGGACACAGTAACTTTCTGCTGTTTAAACAGGGGAAAACTCCCTTTCTGTGGGTTTTCCCTTGTTAACATAACCCATGTTATAAGTGCAATAACCCACTCCAGGGTATGGGGTTATGGGGATTTAATACACGGCTGAGGTGCTGCAAGGACATTCAGCCTGCAGCCTCGTGCCTCACAATGCACCCAGCTGTGCATTAAATCCCCATAACCCCACAGCCTATCATGGGTCATTGCTTACTTTACAACTTTATAACATGCACTATACCTTTCGTAGTGTACATGTGCTGGTTCACCTGCCCGTGCTACCATGTGGGAAGAACCAGAACACCAGCAATACAGAGGATTCAAGAGCACATTCGTGCAATTGTAAATGGAAACATTTACAGCGCAATTGGGGCCCACTTCCTACAAACCCACAATGGAAAACCAGACTGTTTCAGATATACCCTACTGGAACATGTTGGCAGACATCCTAGAGGTGGTGATAGAGTGAAAATTGTATCACAGAAAGAGACAAAATGGATCCTCATGTTATTTACAGTGGTACCTATAGGACTCAATGAGGAAGTGGATTTTTCTCCATATTTGTAATTACTATGTCTGTCTCTCTCTCTCTCTCTCTCTCTCTCTCCCTTTTTACAGGAAAATAACCTAGACCCCTGATTCTGAAAACTGAAATGCGAGCGCTACATTCTTTGTATGCCTGCTGAGCACAGAGGAAGTTTATTACATATAATATTGGACTTGTGGCAGGTTAACTCTCTGAGAATGTTTCCTTTTTTTCCCTATACTATAGGCTGACATTCTACACATTAAAATGTCTTTATCTGTTTATACACAATGTCCATGCAGTTATGGCCCATACACTGTATTAATCCCCACCTGTTTCTAAATAAACTAATGGTTATTTTCTAGTACTGAGAACTTAAAATTATATGCGGAGTAGTTTGTTGTTCTCTGACCCCCGGACCTCACAGAAGAGCCTATTGAATTAGACATTAACTAATGGGCTACTTCTGTTTTGCATATCTAACCCCTTGACCTCCCATTAATTTAAGTCACCAGACTGATAAGAGATAAGATACAGATAATTTTTTACAGACTTAAAGACCTAAGAAAAAGTTTACAGAGATTTTGGTCTGTTTTCTTTCCCTCCCCACTCCCCACACTTTAAGATCTCCTAACTCCTGTTTGCTTTTAGTTTCTTTTGTTTCCTCCATCTGAAAAACTTCAATGATCTAGGCTTAAGACTAAAAGATACAATTAAGACATTAATTATTTATTGTATACTGTGGTAATTGAACCATTTACTTTGAAATGATCCAGCCTAAAATTCAGAAAATAATGTTTTGTATGCTTTTTTGATAACTTGTTCATTACATTTTTAAACACTAAGGGTGTGTATCACTTTAACTGACATTATATAAAAGTATGGTACATTTGTTAACTCCTCAGACCCACCTCCCGAGGAAGACCCATAGAACGGCTGAAGCGCTGGGGCTACAGTGTGATTGTTTGGGCATTTTGCCACAATAAAAATTGCACCAAGCAACTGGATTAACTTTGTTCCACAAGTCCTGAGCTTTTCTTTTTTCTCAATAAATGCACATGGTGTGAGGGTCCCTGAGAAACATTTTCCACCTGCATGGACAGAGTCTGAAACCAGGCCCTGACTTCTGAGCAGAGGAGTCCACTGTGTGAGCATGGAAAGAAAACCACAAAGCAGCCTGAAGGGCAAGTTCAAAAAATATCAACGAAATAAAGATAGTTCCTACAAAAACACAGAGCACAATGGAGGGAACCCATCTCTTCCAGCAGAAAGGAAGATCTAATGTCACAGGGCGGTGCCGAGGTGGATACCACCCGGGTGGGTGGGAGGAGCCAGTTTGAAGACCTTCCGGCAAGTTTTAAAGTGAAAGGAATTATGCCAGAAGTGTGGATAGTACACCATATCCATGCCTTTAAAAATAAATCTAATACTGCCCCCTCTTAACATGTGAAAGCACCTACACAGTAAAATATATCCATATACACGGTGCCACTCCCTCCCATTACAATCTATAGCTATCAATAGCCCTGCAGCCCATTCTCCACTTAGCGTCATCAAAACGCTGTTTTTAGGGCATGGCCGCGGCAAGCACTAAGCTTTTTTTAGCAATACATAAGTAGGACTGCTGGTAAACTTAGTTAAATATCTCATTAATGCCCAACTAAAAAAATACTGTAATGGGACAGTTTAGGCTCTTGGGTCAGGCAACTCACCATGAGATGCCCAACCGTAAGTGTTAGTAGCTCTTTAAAATAACTGTCTGGAAATTTCTAAAAATCAGTCCGGCCTCCATCGAGTACATGCGGGCTTTATTCGTTGGCCCATAAATATGGACATTTATACAATGACTCAAGATGACTGCTACACATACTGCTCAATGAATGCACGCTGTGTTCACTGGAAGATGAAGGTACTCCTCCGGTGTGTGCTGAGGAGCATCAGGCCTGCAGCCTTGTTCTCAGTACACTCCAGAATGCGTATATCTCTCAACAAATGTACACATTTCCATGTGTTACCGTCCACATAAACAATGCCATATAAAAAGTATACCTACATTAGAGCAATTAACAATGCTATTTAAAAAGAATATAACTGCATTTAAAGGATAGTCCTTGAATTCCACAATAGTTTGTTTATGCTTCGGAAACCACTATCTCCCGACTAATTACACGTTAGATGAAATGCAGGATATATCTCTAGGGCCTCTCAAACGTAAAATGGCAAGCAATTAAGAGGTTGCCACTAACCAACAGCATCTTGTAAAGTATTTCTGTATTCTTCTTCAAACAGCACTTCTCAAGTAGCCGAACTGCAAGAGTAGTTCCACAGGCTGTCAATGAAACTTCACATTTGTTAAGGTTTAGCTAAGAGGTTTATCATTTGGCTAAAATGTATAGGTAAGAATTATTCAGTATTATCTAGGGTTTTAGACTTCCAGCATAAACACTGGGGAGGAGTGTTATGGTGTTGATGAAAACAACAAACTTCACTTTCATTCACTGAAGTCCAGGTAACATCAGCACACATAAAGGAAAGGACTATTTTTCACCAGAAGGAGACGAATAGTGTCCTTCAAAAAGAATAAATAGCTGGCCCAGTGGCGCTGAGGGTTGAGGCGCTGGACGCCACATCTCGCGCTACACTGGCGACCTGGGTTTGGGGACGACCTGGGGTCATTGGGGTGCAGACGTGGGGGGGGGGTGAAGCAGGATCAAGTATGCCGATGGGCATCTCTCCTCTCCAGAGGGTGGTTGCCCCCACCCCCCCGTAGTTCCGCTCCCATCAGGTGGAGGTCCGGTGGGTAGTGTAGGCAGAGAGGGGGCAGCAAAGTATCGGGAGATGGAAGGGGCTGAGCTGGCACCACAGGGAGCGTAGCGTGCCTCCACATGCTCGCACTGCCATGTGCCGTGGGGGGGTCAGGGGAGAAGACCAGTAAAATACCTATGTGTCCCTGTCGCCAGTTGGCGGGAGGAGGCGACGGGTACCAAAGAGCTATAAAAAAAATAAAATAAATCTTACCAGTTCATACATGAAGTCAGGGTCTGAGCTGCTTGCTAATAAATCTGTGCTCGTCAGAGTCTGGTCAGAAAATGTGTGGCTCTGAAATGCATTCCCAAAACCAGGATCCATCCCACTCACACCGTGCTGTAAGGAAGTGAAACACATACATAAAATGTCAACCCTTTTTTTTTTTTGTTTAAGGAAAGGCAAGTGTTCTTGCTGCTTACAATTAAACACTGTTTTGAGGGGGTGGGTAGCATTTACAGTGCTGCATTCACAAAAATGAATATCTGATAAAAATAACATCTGTCATACCAATCAGGGCTTACAATGCGGGGGGGGATTGTGTGTTTTGCGCTACATATGCAGCTCATATTACCCGTAGTATGTATGTAAGTATGTAATTATTTCAAAGGTTCTACTAGGAAAGACATAATGTACGTATGAATGTAAGTATGCATTTATTTATTTCACAGGTTTCGCCAGGAAAGACATACTAAGTGGCTAACAGCTTGTTTCCAGATATTTATTTGTTGAATTTTGCTGACCTGGTAAGCCCACTGGGCCTAGAAGTCTGTTTTTCAGGGGCGACCGGGGGGAGGGGGGATACAGATGATAAGCAACTGAAATTGAACCAGATTAAGCTGCTGGTGGTATTTTTAGTGAATGGGAGAAATTTGGCCAGGACACCAGGGAAATTCCCCTACTCTTTTTCGACAAGTGCCACAGGATCTTTAGCATCTACCTGAACTACCACCAATCCAGGCAGATGGGACCTCGGTTTAATGTCTCATCCGAAAGACGGCACCTCAGAAGTGCAGCACCCCCCCCTCATGCTGCACTACAGTATCAGTATTGGGATATTAACCCAAGTGCCAGATGTGGGAACTGAACCCACAGTCCTTTGGTCTCCCGGCCTCAGAGGCGGGTGTGCTACCTACTAAGCCACTGACATGGGTATGATATGTCCTTGGGGAAAGGGAAAAAAATAGAATGCTAAACAGTAAAACTACTATAAATACCAAAAAAATAGAAATCATAAAAAATACTACAGTACTCCAAAGAAGGATAATCATAAATATCAGAGGCATATTAGAAGCAGAAAATAAAACACTCTCATATGCATAAAAGGGAAAATAGTGGAAAAGCATGATCACGGCAAAACTAGTGAAGGGGGTAAGACAAGAGGAAAAGGGTCATGGACAGTTGCAGGTAGGAGAAGAAAAGTCATGAAGAAGCGACTCGAGGGAGGGAGGAAGGAAGGAGAAGATGCAGATCAAATTGAAAGGGGAAGGGAGGACCAAAGTTTAGGAAAGCAATAAGAAAAAAGCAGATTGATCAACAGTACATTTTCTAGAAGGAATAGACCGAGAATAGGAAATACTGCTGCAGAAAAGGTAGGAGGAAGAAGAAGAAGAGGACAGAAGGGATTAAAGAAGTGAGAAGGGAGCCGAACCAGAATTTGAACATAAATGAGACACAACGGGAAAGGCGCTTAGCATCAAGAGGGGAGAGAAAGGGCAGAGTAGTGTGAGCAGTGGTGAGTACAAGGGGAACAATCTAAAGCAAAACGACAAAATTATTGAAAAAGGGGGTCCAGTCTGGCAAGGGAGGATTTTGGAGCACCACTGTAGACTAAGTCACTGTAGTCAAAAATAGGGAAAATCATCTTTAAAATAATTTCTTAGCAAGTAGGAAGCAGTATACTGGCTTTATTTCTGTACAATGCACCAAGCTTGGGGTGAAGCTTATGGTATATGGCATGAATATGCGCTGAGAAATCAAGATGCTAGTCAAGTAAGACTGGAAGGTACTTAAAGGAACAAACATCTTCTACCTTCGCACCATCAAGGGTGCTAAATGGAGGGAGAGAATTAAGTCTGGCAAGTCTCTGTCGGGTGTCAAAAGTCATGGAGACTGCATTTTTGGTATTGAGGGACACCTGGTTAGACCTGACCGGTGCTGAATGTTGTCGAAATCCAACTGCATTTGGGAGCCAAGGTCATGGGCAGAGGAGCCAGAGGCAAAAAAAACTGTGTCAAAGTATATATAAACGGATGCAGAGGAACAGACAGAGGGGAGGTCATTTAGTAATACAGAAAAAAGAATAGGACCCAGCACAGACCCTTGAAGGACACCTGAGTTGATGGGAAGTGGCGATAAAATGAAATTTCCTATCTGGATAACTTAACAGGTTTCCTATCCGGACAGTATAAACTACCCACTGATGACATAGAGTGAAAAAAAAAAAAAAAATTGCTGCACACCTTGGCCTGGATTTTCACAGCCGCCCTTGTAACTCCTGCAGCTGCAGGGAAAAACTGGCACAAGTGGGTCTCCACTTGCAGAGCCGCAGTTTTCCCCCCAGGTGCAGTATTTTCAAAAGTGAAGCCAGTTTGCGACTGGCTCCATGATTTACGGCAGCTTGCATGTGTTGTTTCTCCACAGCTGTGGAAAAATATTACAGCCGGTGGGACCAGGCATAACATCTCCCACAACTGGGGGGGCTGAAAATACTACTCTCCGCAGCACTAGTTATACTGTGGCAGTCATCAGACCCAAAGTATGAAGGCAACAGTGAACAGAATCCACCTTCTGGGCCCTGAGATGCCACACATCTTGATGAAGCACTTTCACTCTGGATGGGAAAAGGAAAACTCACTGCATCTGTTCCTGCCTTTGAGATGGAAGGAGCTCTTTTCTCTGCTGACCATCCAACCATGCTTTCCCAGGACCTGTAATGTTTGGACTACAGAGGATCTTGCTGCAAGGTATAAAGTAAACGTTTGCGTAGCAATTTGCTAGCCTAAAAAATGCAGTTTGCTAATCAAGTGCAGCCTTGATTAGCAGAAGTTGATATCACCCGATTTACCACACTATAGTAATTATTTCGGAATTGTAGTACTTTTTTCCTGCAGTTGTGGTAAAAAGTACAGAACTGCAGAAATTTATCTCACAATTTGACACTTTTCTCCCCACAACTGCACTCTGCTGGAGTGTATCCTACAGTATATATAAAAAATATATATATTTTGAGAAATTAAAACCTCAAACCTGGTTGGTTGCTAATCAACATTTTTTTGATTAACAAATACTGCTAAAGGAGGCAGTATAGCACAGTGGTTTAAGGCTCTGAGCTGCAAACCTGGAGACCTGGGTTTGAATCCCACAGCCCCCACTTGCATACTGTGTGACCCTGAGCAAGTCATTTAACTTCCTTGTGCTCTCAGGTCGCACCTGGAAACAAGCTTCGGTTTAGTGTGCCTCTCCTGGTTAAACAAATTTCCCTTTCCTAATCAAGTTTTCGAAAGTAATTTATGCCTTGTTGCTGCCAGTTCTAATGAAGCTCCGATCAGAGGATCAGCTCTGGTCTGAGGAAGAAGAAGGTACCTGAAAGGGCAACAAGAGTACACTCGCAACAGTTAATAGGGGAGAAACATAGGACGCAGAAGAGAAGATGGCTCAGTCAAAGAATAATCAAAAGGTGGAATTCACTACCGTCCAAGGTGGTGGAGGCTGCTAATATGGAAAGTTTCAAAAAATAATTAGATCTGCAAATGCAGGAAAGAAAATGGGAATATACCCATTAGTAAGTGGCAAGTCCGCCTACGGCCCTGTGGCTGATTGGACTTGTATACATATCTATGAAAAATCAGGGTAAATGTGATGACCCTCCAGTCAGAGAGGCAAAAATCACTATCAGGACCACCCCTCAAGAACCTTGGAGCAAAAGCTAGAACAAGGGGACAGCCTGTCACTGAATATGCTGATCCCAAATGGAAAACCTGAAAAATCTCTAATGAGTGGAGGATTGAAATATTTAGTTATTGATAACTGGGCAAACTGGACTGAGACATGGGTCTCTTTTTCAGCCACAACCCAAGGGAAAACATGGAGAGAGCGTATAGTGGACTATATTTCAATGAATTCAATAAATCAAAATTAGCAAAAATCAGTACAATACAAGAGTACTATATATTTCAGTACATTATTATATATCAGATTCAGTGACTTCAGTATAAAAATAAGTAAGGTCAGCAAGGCAGCGGGGTAATCCTGTGGCCAGTTTAATATATCATGGATACTATGAAGATAGGTATCCAACAGCTCTGTGGAAGCCAGATAGTCAGTGCAGTTCAACAAGAGGACTATCAACTGGAGACTCCATCTTGAACTTTGTTTGCCTCACCAGCTTCTTAAGATCTAAAATTTAGTGAAATCTCTTGGACTTCTTTGGGACTATGAAGTAAACTGATCAGAAACCATGTTCCCTTGGTGGGGGTGGGGGGGGGGTGCAATGTCTGGTCCAGTGCTTTTCTTTTCACTGGGTTTCTGGATACAGTAGACTGAAAGAACCGGCCCCTTGAGAGCCCTGTAGAGAATTCTACTGCATAACCAAGGGAGACGCTCTCTAGCACCCACAAGTCTGATGTGGTATGGGCCAGTCTACTGACAAAGTTCTGAAGACATCCCCCAAGGCTTGAGGGCCAAGATGGACCAATAAATCCTCATGCAGAGCATCTGCCCTTCTTGCCGGCTCCTCTGCAGGAGAAAGACCCTCTGTTCTGAGAGAACTTAACACTGGCGAAGGCGCAAGTTAATTTCTGCAGCCTCAAGAGGATCAAAAATCAGCTGTAATTTATTGAGCATGTCCAAAACTCGTGGAGGGTCCCCAGTGGAACTCTGTTGTTCCTTGGAAACAGGCACCTGGCCCTTCTTTGTCTTTATTTATTTAACTTTTGTTGACCAGGTAGGTACACTAGACAATCTGTATGCCTATTTTCAGGTACGACCCAGGAGAGTACAATGAAAATATAGGTTCAAACAAGGTACATAACAACAAGAGGGGCAATCTATAGAGTTACAAGACAGCAAGATAAACATAGATAGTATACAGTAAGCAGTAATAGGTAAAATATACATATACATACAGAATAAATAGACTAACATTCAAAGGTAATTTATCAGGGGATACTGTATATTATGATCTGCCAAAACTCGGTCCCCCAACGCTCATAATCCCAACGCCGGGCTCCCGACACATGGTTGGCCGACATCGGGATTATGCCCGCAGCAGGGTTATATGTATGTTTCGGGGGGCTTCGCCCACCACACCCCCCGAACTTTAGAATTCTAACTCTGCCACAGACTTAATCCCGATGTCGGCCAACCGTGTGTCGGGAACCCAGTGTCGGGATTATGAGTGGTGGAGGGCCAAGTTTCAAGATGTTAAATGGGTACTTTATCGGTTAGAGTCTTATCTAACTTGGGTCTGAACAACCCATCACTAGAAAGGGGAACCCCACACAAGTGTGCCTTGGAGGCTTAATCTGCAAAGCAGAAGCTAGACTCCTCTCACAGCTGAAACTATAGCGGAAAAACACCTTGCAGAATACTGAAGGCTGTCTAAAACATCATCTCCCAGAAACAAGGATGCTAAAGTAATAAGGAAGAAGGCTAGACACTCAGGAATCCTCCAACAAACCATCCAAGAGAGCGGACACCCAGTCACAAAAAGCCCTGAAAACCAGGAAAGAGGCATACCTTAACTCTAATGTTACATTTTGTCACTGAAAATGCACACCATCAAGCTGCATCTACCTTCTTATCAGTCCCCACTAAAAGAGTGTAGACATACTCTTGACTGGGATTGTGGAATGCTTACCCATATTAGCCACCAAAGCACCAAAGAAGGTTGGAAGTTCCCATATTTTTAGCACAGCATCCTGAAAAGGACAGCCTTTCACCCTGGATTTTGAAAACTGTTTTTTTCTTAAAACATCTAACCACCTTAGGTGATCACTTGGTCACAATGATGTAAGCTTGGAAAATACATAGAAGCATTCCCCAATATGGAATTCAGTGGATTCACAAGTAGCGGGGCCACAGACTAAACCACAGGGAGTTTTCGCACTCTGCAGGATTCAGCTACTAGAAAAGAAGTGAACAGAGAATCAAACAAACGTGTAACAGAGGATGTCTGAAGGCCCTTCCTCTTCTCTGGAGAAGTCGTCACTGTCTAGAAGTTGAGCAAGGATCACAAGAACAGGATATTGCTCATCAACCAGCCATATTTTTGCCTGATTATCAGAGCAAAGTTTAAAAAAGATATAAAACATCAGGGGATGGCTGCAAATTGGGTACAGCATCTCTGGCATGCTTTGATGCATCTGCATGTCTCTGCTGTGGGCCCAGACGGTTGAGGGGCCCATTCTCAGGTGTCTTCACAGGAGAAAACTGCAGTTCTCCAGCATGGAAGGTATTCAGGAGTTTTACTAGGGACCAGTGTAACTCAATTTTGCCACTGCCACTTGGAATTTCCAGATGTAACTTCCAACTCAACACCAGGTCTGGCTGCTGAGGGACAAAAATGCTGTGTTTGACTAGAACAGAAAAACAGAATGAACCTTACGGAGAATGTCTCAGTGTCCTATGACAGGCTTTGCACTTTTTTTTTTTTGTTTTAATTATTCTGTTTTTCGCCCTGAGCCCTGGCAGGTGGCTATGGTCCTCCTCACGGAAGACCTCAGTCTCCGGTCCCACGTGTCCCCGCCCTGCTGACCCCCGGAAATTCCCCAGAGGCAGGGCCAAGGAGGAGGGTGTCAGCCCCCCCCTCCGAGACCCAATCCAGACTCCAAGGGCGGCCCTCGGGGCCATCATGGAACCTACCAGCCTCCTTTTCCACTTTTCTTCCCGTGCCCTCTCCACTACCGACGCAAGGATGTCGGTACATGCCTCCTGACATGTACTGCCCTCCAGCCACCACCAGAGGCCAGTCAACGAGCAGATAACAAGTTTCCCCTCCACTCTACAAAGGAGAGCAGTCCTCTGGATGCTTGATCCTCCCCCCCCCCCGACGACCCCTGGCATCCCGGGTTCGTTCCTGAACCCAGGTCACCGTCACGGCACGAGCTGTAGCGAATAGTGCCTTAACCTCCAGCACCACTGGACCAGCTAGGCCTTGCATTTTTTAAAAGAAAATGGTCTACAGAATGCCATGGTGCCAAAGCAACCCCCCCCCCCCCAATTACTGGGAGGGAAAAATACTGAAATGTTCTAATATACCTAATCCAACCTAACAGAAAATCTTGGGGGGGGGGGGCTGCTCAGGAGCACTGTATAATGTGGGGCCCAATGTGCCCCTTAAGTCAAAAACTGATGGAAAATTGATTAAAAGAGCTGAAAAGCAAGCAAGCACTTACATTTTAGAAAATAGTCCAAATGAATAAATTGTGTTTCTGCCACACAACTGTGTGAATGACATCCATTTGCACCTGACATAGAGGAAGCACAAGTGGCGCTCGTGCATCACAGAAGCATGGGCATGAGTTTGCCCTAGTAAACAGTGGAAACATGACCACATGTGCAGAATGTTGTCTCTCAGCTGTTGGAAGGAGCGCTAAACCGTTGCTCATGTGGCCAGCAGCTGAGGAGAATAGAAGCAGTAAAAAATACACAAAATAGGCAAAACACCTCAGTAAAATAATAGCTTGGAGAAAGGTCTGAAAACCAAGTGGGTCAATAATATTGGGTGGAGGGCCCTGACGGACACTAAACACAAAGGAAAAAAAATACTTGAGGAACCAGGCAAAGAAAAGGCACAGTCCAAGTACAGAAAATTATTAATTAATTTTAATGAAAAATTATGCGCCCTAATATTTCTTGCAAACTATTGGCAGTGGCAAACTAAACCAGACCTTCACAAAAGCTATACATGAGAAAAAACACTGACGTACTAATTTAAACTGTTAGACAAACACCCTGCAGAAAAAACAGTCCCTACCTGCTAAGGAGTTACTCAAAAGGGAGAGAAAACAAAAGTGGTGAAGGAGCTCCTCAGATGGGCCGCTGCCCTTAGCACACAGGTACAAAACAGTGACTGAAATTGCTCAAAAACTCATTGACACCAGCATTCCATGCTGCTAGGCAGAGCTGGACTGGCCGCCACACTAGGATACCTGGAAATTTCCAGGTGGGCCTCCCTCTGTTTGGTGCCTGGCTACCTTATAAACTCTGAAAATCTTTACATTCATCATCTATTTTCTAATTAAATGGGGTAGTTTGGGAACTGCAAGTTTTTTTTTTTTATTTATTTGGAATTTTGGATAACACCTTTGAAAATAAGCTCATTTCATAGGCTCCACATCAGATGAAGAATGCATATTGGAAAAGTATGAGACGGAGAACAAACAAAACAAGGAATTAATTATACAAGACATTACAAGAGTGTATAACTAGAGAAGTTCCAATGCATGTGGCGTTGTACAATGTATGCCATGGTGCATATCTGATTAAAACCTGGAATTCAAAGGGTCATATTCGAGGGGATGGGGTCTTATGAAACAACCCTTTACAGAAAAATGAGAACAGACTCAGCATGATATCTAATAATCAACAAGGAAAGGGATGGCATCAGCCCAGGAGCCTCGTCAGAGGTGAGAAGGTATGGGACAAAGCATTTAAAGTGAGCAAGGGAGCTCAGGAGATATAACAGGGAGGGGATGGGGGAAGCCATAGAGGGGTGTGGGGAAAGAGTGGAAGGGATCAAGAGAAAATGTGAAGGGGAATGATTAGCAACTTAGAACAGTTATTTACATGCTGAGAACAGTTATGCATAAGGTAAGGATAGCATAAAGAATAAGTGCTGGTCACAAGAAGGAAGGTTATTGGAAGTAGTCACAACTGGCATCAGCAACTAGCTGTTGCTTAAGTTTAACCTTGAAGGAGCCCAAGGTGGATGCTGAAGTGATGTCATGGTGCAGCGAGTTCATCCATAGCAGGGCACAGTAGGCAAAGAACCTTTTGTCCCAGAGAAGTATGACAGCGGGGCATATTAAAAATCTGGCTAGTAGAGCTTCTGGTGCAACGACTGTTGATAGTGGGGGTAATAAGCTTTTGCACTCCTGGAGGTATTTTGCCTAAGCTTTATTTTTTGGACAGTAAACATGTTTGGTACATGAGTCTACCTTTGAATTGCAGCCAGTTAGCCTGACCGTACATATCGCAGATAGGGGACAGACGGGCTGAGCCAGTAAGGAGCCGGCACGCTTTGTTGAGTGCAACTATGATGAGGCGAAGAGTTGTTTCAGTAGCTGATCCATAGATTGGTACGCCATAATCAATAAGCGAGACAAGAGAGCTTTGAATGGCCACGTTAAGAGCCTCTAGGGTCAAACATGCTTATGCCTATAAAGTAGCCCAATGCGGGTGTTAACAGCCTTAGCAATATTGTCAATGTGATAGGCATAGGTCATCGCACTGTGAATAGTAATCCCCAGATATGTAAAGAGCTGAACTAGCTCCAGGGGAGAGCCTTCTTCATTGGTGACAGAGAGAGGGTTAAGTTCTGTGCCTATTCTGGGAGCTGGAGAACAGCATAGTTTTAGTCTTCTTGTAATTCATAACTAACTTGTGCTTATGGAATCATCTTTCTACGACTACGAAATTACTCTGTAGCCTGGATTCAAGAACCTTAGGGTCTGGACCACTGGTAAACAGGACAGCATCATCAGCATATAAAAGGATGTGACCCTGACAGGAGTAAGAAAGGTTGTTGAGGAAAATGCTAAACTAAAGAGGACCCAAGATGGACCCTTGAGGAACTCCAGATAGGACAGGTCTGCTATCCGAGAGGGTGTTAGCAATCTTCACCTGCTGTGTACGGTTGTGCGGGTAACTTTCAAACCAGGCTACGCTGTCACGAGCTAGGCCAATGGTGGTAAGCTGTTCGACCAGGAGTGCATGATTCACTGTGTCGAAGGCTTTGGTTAAATCAATGAAAGCAGCACCAACCAGGTGTCCTTGATCTAAGGAGTGGTGAATAAAGCCTGTGAACTCCAGAAGGGCAGTAGTGATACTATGACCATTTCTGAACCCGTGTTGTTGTGGGCATTGTAGCTGATATTTTTTCTAAGTATTCAACCAGTTGGTCAGCCACTATACGCTCAAGAGCTTTTGAGAGTGGGGGCAGGATAGAGATAGGCCTGTAGTTCCCAGCAATTGTGCAAGTAAATGTATTATGCTAACACATAGCTAATACAGCACAGTTAAGTGAAATGCTAATATGAGTGTGTCAACTGGGGCTCGTCCCTATTGATTTTCCAGGTGGGCCCCCTGTACCCCAGTCCAACCTTGCTGCTAGGTACAGAACAAAACGGAAATGTTCAGTGCAAGACTGGGGGGAGGGGGGTACTATTTGGTCTACTCCTAAATAATTAAATCTAAAGAGTACACTAGATCTTATTGAATAACTAGCTACCCTAAACGATGGCTGTATCAAAATTGTCATAAATTGTCAAATATGTTATTATAAGCTTTTAATCTTAACTTTTCATTATATTGGTGCATGCAAGTACCCCGAAAATATCTGTACTGTTTTGTGTCGTATGTGTAATAGTGTACAAGTATTTAAAATTTCAATAAAAAAGATTTTACCCATAAAGCTCAACTCTCTTCACTGAGAAAATATCAGCAGGTGTACAAAACAAATCTGGTTTATTCCTCAAACAATGGGGAACACTGTACAAGCTACTATTGGAAAACAAAGTTACTATACAGTAATGAGTTACTATTCTCCAATTACCTCCCCTTTTGATAACATATACTGTCAAACCTTTACTGCACAATATATAGTATAAACAGTATTCTTCATCGGTAAGCTATGCAAGTAATCTTAGAGATGCATGAAATGCTAGCACTGAACCCTTGTATGGTCTGTTTTGTCTGTATTTCTTCTGCATAAAAATGCAATAAAATGTTTCAATATATGGATTTTGAAAATACTACTATAGCAAAGCATACAAAAAATTATTGGTAATACCATCACTCCCAGAGTCATAATACCACAGTTCATGAGTGATAATACTGTCGTTCAGGTGCCTTAATACTATCTTTCGGGGTGGCAGTGGGATGACAAAAGGGTGGGGCAACTGCAAACTAGGGGTGCTAGCTGCACACTTGAGCAGAAGTAGATAGACTGGGTGGTCTGTTTCTGCTGGCACATTCGTAGGTTCGTACGATAGTATCACCAAATGTCAACAGCGTAAGTCTGCCTCCCGATGTGTTCCAAAGCGTGCCTTCCGATTGGCCGCTTTTCCTGTGTGGGCGGGCAGAACAACTTTCCAAATATGGCATCTCTCTCTCTCGCTTAGAGAGAGAAATGTCCTTGGTGAGTCCAGCAGCATTTTTTTTCTCCCCTTTTCCTTATTTTACCATTCTATTTGGTTGATCCTGCTTTCACTCTTCTGGCCACTGAACTCAACTTGCCACTCAAGGTAAGAGAGTGAGCGACTCGTCGGTTCAGTGCAGTGCTCCTGTCATGTCTCCAGTAAGGAGTATGCACAGGAGACAACAGGCGCCTGTAGCGAGTGTTAACTCGGGCACCCATTTTCGATCCAGCTTAAATTTCAAATCGGATCCATATATTAAAAAAAATAACAGGTTTGTGTGCATTACCAGGGAATCCTACTATCTTCAGGTTCTGGACACACTGAACCTCTCGTTCCTATGTGTCCAGAACCTCTCGATAGTATTACTCCCTGGTAATGCACACAAGCCTATCCATTATTCTATTTTTAAACCAAAAAATGCTATAGTTGTACAGTATCAGCCAGTATGCAGAATAAAACTGGCCTATTCTATGAAAGGTAAGGCACCGCTATATAGTCTTCTTACGAAAAAATACAGACCACTCCAAGCAATCAATATCAGATTATATAAGGTTTCTCATTGAGAAAGTCTATTCTATATTGTCACATGTATTTCACTGCAGGATTTAGATCTAGATACCCAAGTATAATTAAAATTTGTTTTCATGATTATATATTGAACCCTTGAGTCTATGTAAGGCGTTTTATTTGTCTGTATTTTTATTTTATATGATTATCTAATAAAAAGCTTAACCCTCCCCCCCAAAATGCTATAGCTGTACCAGTGAGCCCCTTGACTGGAGTGATATTACCCATATTTTAAGTAATTCCAAGTGACAACGCTGAGCAACACAGAAGGCTAATAGACATACTTAAAGAACACATCTGGAAAAAAGCTGCCTGCAGCTAGGTACAATTCTGCAGAGTAGAAATGTTAAATAACTAAACAGTTCATCTTCATAAGTCTGTTCCCTGCATGGTGTACCTAAGCAAGGAAATGGCTAGCACTGGTGCCATCCAAGTCATACTCTCTCTATAAAGTTTCATCCCCAATTCTAGACACCTCAATATAATTAAAAATGTCCCCATCACAACCTACCACCAGAGGATCAACCTCTGATTCAGACCCTCAACTCAGTCCACCTATTGCCCTCCTACTTGAAACTTGCCCCCCCATAAACTCCTGTGAGGAGGGTACCTCAAAATCTGGTGTTCTGGGCTGCCGAAGTGGGAAGGCGAGTGGGCCACACTGGCTTCATTCACTGAGCTCCAGCTCTTTTGCTGTTCTCTCCATTCACAGCACAGTCGAATGGGATGACACAAGGTGGGTGGACCTACTCCACCAAACCTGTTCCCTAGATACTGACTTGCTTCTGTTGTCACCACTATCCTGGTCCACCAGCAGGGGAAGCGAAGTATGGGAAACGCCACCAAGTTAATCACCAACACCTCTGTCTTATCCAAGTTCAGACAAGACAGCTGTGTTGATGATTGGCTCAAGTCTTCATCAGTCTATGATGATTGCAAACATTATTCTTCTTCAGACTCCTGAGGCTGTGTTACCGAAAGCCAAGGAGGTGGCCAGGAACCTAGGGGTTGCTTCTCACTGCAGGTTGCCTCTGGTGTCCCAGGTGGCTGCAGTGGTTATGAATGTATTTTTTCACCTGAAGAGGATGGCCAAGTTGGGGCCTTATCTGTCACCTGTGAAACTGGACGCTCTGACACATACAGTCACCACCAGTTTCATACAGAACTGTAACACTCTATACGCAGTTACCTGAAGTGCTCATGCACCGTCTTCAGCTAGTGCAGAACGTAGCAGCCAAGCTTCTGATGTCTACACAGAATTCAGTCCACATAACACCAGTGCTGTATGAACTGCAATGGCTGTCTGTTTGGTGCGCATCACTTTCAAGTTGTTAGTGCCAACATATAAAGCCCTCAACAGACTAGGCCCATACAACCTTCAAGGCCAACTGAATGTCACTGACATTTTCTAGTAGTGAAACTCAGTCTCAGGTTATGTTTGAAACTGGCTGGAGGTAGGGTGTCTGATGCAGCAGCTTCAATCATATGAAATGCACCTCCAAAATGTCTTTACTTTCCCTCTTTGCAGGAACATTTCAAAGCAAATCTGAAAACTCACCTTTTTAATCAGCCTCTGATGGGGTATGTCTAGGACAGGGGTTGAAAGAGCAACCTGACCCATCTGTCCAAGACAGCAAGATTTCCCTAAGGAGGAAATCCCCCCCCAGTACAAAAAAAAATAATAATTAGCAAGCATTAGGACCCAGAAGATACAGCCACCTTTGAATTTAGACTGACATATATGTCCCACCCATAGAATTCAATATACAGACAGAGGCTAGAGTGCAGACTCCAATGGCTCAGTTGAAGTCGCGCATCCGCCATACTTGGGGAAGACTGAAGTGCTGGCAGATAGTAGGCACCCTTCTTGAAACTTAGCGGCACCAGCACACGGTTCTGACAGCAATCTGCTGATCCAGTTGGATAAAAAGCACCACTGACAGCAGGGAAATGATGAAGCAGACGCACATTGTGGTGACAAAAACAAGGTATGCTCGTTTGTCCTTTGCTTGTATAAGATAGAGGATAATGTATGGTCCTCTATCGTTAACCGGTCAGTTAACAGTCGAGAGGTTGCCAGGGTGACCGTATAAACCTCGAGGAAGCCGAAGCTGAAGGTTCACGATACGCCATAACAACCTGAAACGATTGACCGATTTGCCGATGAAGGACCATACATTATTTTTATAGTGTATGGTCCCACTCAAAAAAAAGGGCTTACGCTTTTTAAAAAGTCACCGCCTGCTCCTTCAGTCCTTCCCCGCCGGGTTCCCTTCAGTCGGTTTCCGTATCGAAAAAGCTGACTGACTGCTGAAGAAGACCTATCGATGTGACGAGGATCATAGGTTAACAACATATCTACGTCACATCGATAGGTTAACAACCTTAGGAAATGATGATTTCCTAAGGTTAACAGCGTTCTAACATACATTATAAGTGTGTTACTTGACTGCTGTCAGAACAGTGTGCTGGTGCCGCTATGTAAGTTTCAAGAAGGGATCCTGCCATCTGCCGGCACCTCAATCCTCCCCTGATATGGCAGGCATACGACTGAGCCACTGGACTCCGCACTCTAGCCTCTCTCTATAATGAACTCTATGGTCCCACCATGGCATCATATGGTGAGAGACATCCATTCAACCCATCATCATGTAATGACTTCTTCTGTGCTGTCGGGTGATTTCAGCAGGCAGCAGACATGAAAAGAGAGTCCCAGCAGGAATAGGCTACATATGTGTAAAGTTGTTAGTGTACATTTGCAGTTGTTGGTCTTCATGTTGCTTGCTGCACTGCATAACTTGCTTCTGTGTGTGCTGTATTTAAAAAAGGTGAACACTCATTTACAAAAAACTGAGCTTTAGAGAAGTAAACTAAAAACCCTTTTCAGGATGGTCTACTAGCTGAAAGGGGGCTGGGGAAGGCTAATCAGAAGCCTCTGTAAGGGCCAGAAAAACTGGATTTGAAAGCCATTTTCAAGGCAAGCACTCAAGGCAACAGGAGGAGACTGAGGATTAAGAGATTCAGGACTGGAACTCAATGAACCGAGGATGTTAGTGAACAGTCACTGCCAAGGCAGACCGGGCTCCAGATAGAGCAGGAGAGGAGGCTGGTTAAAAGTAAAAACGTTTTCTTGAATTAGTGAGCAGTTAGTGTCAAGACTATTTACGGGAAGAGAGAAAGCTGATCAGTGTTTCATGACAGAGGCAGAGACATAGGCAGCTAATTAAGAGCTCTTGTCTGGAATACTACTGAGCATGAGGAGAAGGTAATTAAAATCACTAATTGGGGCACTGCAGTGGGGGTACATCACTGGGTCCTTTTCAGGGCATAAGTTATTAGCCTTTTTCAGGGCACCTTACAAGGGGCACCATCAGTTTTTATGCTATTTTCAGGGCATGTAATAGCCAGTGGGCACAACAGTTCTCATTAGCTCTAATTCAGACACAAAAATATAAAAAATAGTTATCTGGACAGGTACAAATCCTGTGAGACAGGAAAACGTTACAGTAAACTTATTCCATGACCAACCATCCCCCCCCCCAAAAAAAAAATTTTTTTCTAGCCCTCAGGGACCAACCTGTATTTAAAGAGAACTGCAAGAACCTGCAAGTCATTGCCCCCAATAGAAGCAGATTTTTGAATATGGCTCACGTTATTTTACTGTTTCAGCTATTGAGTGTGTGTGTCTATATATAATAAAAATGTTATTTATATAGCGCCTTTCGCTATATCAAGGCGCTGAACAAATTAATCAAAACTTCAAATTTCAATACAAAACATCAAACATTATAAAATACATCATAAAAACATAATAAATTACAATAAAATTCCAAACATATTACAGTTCACATTAACTATCTAAGAAGGCCATTCTCCATAAATGTGTTTTCAATTCTTTCTTAAATATCTCCACGGAGGTGCATTCCCGTAACCGGCATGGTAGAGAATTCCAAAGAGTGGGTGCAGCATGAGAAAATGCTCTGCTGCCAGAGGATTTTAAACTCACTCTTGGAATCTCTAACTACCCCATGTCGGCCGAGCGGAGTGATCGGCCGGGGCAGTAAGGAACCAGTAGGTCTTTCAGATAGGACGGACCTTGATCGCGAAGGGCTTTAAAAGTCAATAAAATGACTTTAAAGGTGATCCGCCACCGGACTGGAAGCCAGTGCAGTTCGCGCAGCACCGGGGTAATATGACAGGACCTACTTGTCCCAGTCAAAACCCCGGCTGCCGCATTCTGCACAAGCTGTAGGCGGCGGATTTTAACCCCAGAAAGCCCAAAGTAAAGGGCGTTGCAGTAGTCTAGGCACGAGGACACAAAGGCGTGGACCAATGTTGACAAGGAGTCAGATGGAACAAGGTGCTTAACCCTGGCAATATTCTTAAGATGGTAAAAGGAAGTCCTGACGACGGCCGACACCTGAGATTGAAAAGTCAGCCTATCGTCAAGGATCACCCCAAGGTTGCGCACCGCTCAGAGGCCGCAGTGACACGCCGCCAAGAAAATTCCAGGCTGCGCCAGTACACGACTTCAATCTGACCACGCGGGTCCACAACCAAAACCTCAGTTTTCTCCGAGTTCAACTTTAACCAACTAGAATCCATCCAGTCTTGGATTTCCCCCAGACAGTTATTAAACACCGAGAGAGCTCCATCCTGGTCGGGTGCAAAAGACAGGTATAGCTGGGTATCATCTGCATAGCAGTGAAACCTCAGCCCATACCGTCTTATAATGTTTCCGAGGGGCAGCATATACACTGCAAATAACATGGGTGACAGCACAGAACCCTGAGGCACTCCACACAACAAAGAGACTGGGTCGGAGGAAAAAATTCCCGACACAACTCTTTGTGATCTCCCAGTAAGGAATGAATTGAACCATTTAAGAACGGTTCCAGACATTCCACAGATTTGCCTCAGGCATGCTAGCAACACCATGTGATCCACAGTGTCAAAAGCTGAAGAGAGATCAAGGAGAACCAAGATGGAACGTCTCCTTTGATCCCTCACCCTCAGAAGATCATTTAGCACCCGAACCAGCGCAGTCTCGGTGCTGTGTCTTTTACGGAAACCAGACTGGAAGGATTCGTAGATACTATGGATGGTTAAATGGTCATCCAACTGGGCAGCTACGACCTTTTCAATAACCTTCCCAATAAAAGGAAGGTTAGAGATGGGTCTGTAGTTAGAAAAACAGTCTGGGCCCAAGGAAGCTTTCTTCAAGAGAGGTGTCACCACCGCCTCTTTCAGGGAGCTAGGAAACTCACCTGACTCCAAGGAGCACCAGACTATTTGCGCCAAAACTGGACCAATGATATCTACACAACCCAAAATTAGGGTAGTCGGTCCAGGATCCACGCCGCAGCTTGTAGGGTGCACACTATGGATGATCCTCATAATATCCACGAACATAGGACGACAAAAGGAACTCCAGGAGAATCGAGGCCCTGTGCTCTCACACACTCCTACCACGTCACCCTTAGAGGTTGTCGGACACAAGTCCGCCCTGACGTCAGCCACCTTAGTTGCAAAGTATCGAGCGAGCTCATCGCATTCTATTTGCGAAAAGGCTTTCCGAACTTGCAGACAGGCTGGGTTGCACAGTCTATCTACAGTTCGGAACAGCTGAGCCGGTTGATTCTAAGCAACTGCAATCTCCCTGGACAGGAATTCCGCCTTCTTATGGGTGATTGCAGATTGATAGCTGGTATAATGTTCAATCAATCTAAGACGGTCAGCATCAAGGGCGGACTTGCGCCAGCAGCGCTCCAACCTTCGCCCTTGTCTCCGCATCTCCCTCAGAGTCCCATCAAACCAAGGGGCCCTGGGGTGACGGGAAAGAGGGCGCTCGCGAACAGGAGCAATAGAATCCAGGGCAACCGTGATGGCCTCATTATAGGCCAACACCAGTGCCTCTGGGCTACTGCCCACCAACACGGGGGATGATAGGTCAAGGACCGCCGCTAGGCCTTGTGAAGTAACATTCCGTAATGGGCGGTACCTGACCATCTCCACATGGGATGGCCTTCTCGGCGGGGTGCAAAAATTGAACCTCACGATGTGGTGGTCAGACGAAATGACTGGTTCCACCCCCATGTCGGATGCATTAATCCCAAGAAGGAAGACTAAGTCGAGAGAGTGTCCAGATTTATGTGTAGCAGTGGAAACTACCTGTGTAAGGCCCAAAGAAGACATTAATTGGAGGAAGTGTTTACCAAATCTTGAGAGTTCGTCGTCAATCCAGGCGTTGAAGTCACCCAGCACCATCAATCTGGGTGACTCAAATGACATGTCGACGAGGAAGTCTGCCACTTCCTGTAAGAAGTGTTTCCCATCTCCGGGTGGACGGTAGATGAGAATGATTGAACGCCTACACCTGCTACAACTGTGCACTCAAAGGACTCAGCCTCACCACTACCACATTGAGAGCCCAATCCAGTCTTAAAACAGACTGCAACCCCGCCCCTGAGGTCCAATCTCGGCGGTGTATCACCGAGTACCCGGCCGGAGCCATGGCCTCCACTATAGGGCCAGAATTTTCATCCAGCCAGGTCTCGGTGATGCAAGCCAGGTCAACCGAACCAATAAGGTCGGCAATAATAGCAGTTTTATTCCTAACAGACCTGGCATTGCATAACACTGCCCGAGTTGGACAAACCTTGGAGGTTGTTGGGCCTATCTGCCTACTGAAATCAGTAGTGCCCATGGGTATGGAGACCAGATAAGGCGGACCCCGATCTGGATTCCATTTCGCCCCAGGGCGCCTTCTGGACTTAATAACCCTCAACACGATGGCCCCACTCGCTCATCTCTTCCTCAGCTCAGTGCACCCCCGCCTCACTCTCCCACCAGCAATCCCCTAATGCTCTACAACGCTGATAAACCTCAAACTGTAAGGGAGGAGTACAAAAGGGCGGAGGGCACAATGGAGAGGAAGAAGAATAATGCACCACTGTGGGAAAAGAGGCCAGCACATGACGCTGCTTACCAAAGTAAACAATAACAAAACAAACCCACCACGAAAATATTCAAATTATCCTAAACTAACAATCCATACTAACTAATAAACAAAATTAAATCTACAAATTATAATAAAATACACAAAAATAAATTTATAAACCCCTCCCCAGTCCTCTCACCACCGAGAGCGAGGGTAGAGAGGCACTCTCACTGCCACATCAACATAAAAACATACAAATATTTTAAACTCCCCCCAAGTTCTCTCACAACAGGGGAGAAATAAAATTAGTCTTTCTCCCTACCAGGAGAAAGACACACACTATCAAATCAAATAAATAAAACAAATAATTAAATAAAAAATTTTGGACCCAGGGTCCTCTCACCACCCGAATGTCCAAAACAGAGTCAACAGGAGACAGGAATCAGCAGCTTCTCAAATAAGACATGGGTCCAACAAACGATCCAAGTCCAAGATCTATATCTATATATCTCTATATATATATATATCTATATATCTGTGTATGTATGTATATGTATATATATATATATATATATATATATACACACACACACACACACACACACACACACACACACACACACATATTGATTGCAAAAAACTTCATTAATGCACTAGTTAGGCTTAAACCAACAAATGCAGGGAAATGTGGTATCTTGGTATTATCAGACACGGAAGACTACAGCCTATCAAGTGTCTCCCACTGCCAAGTGGGCCAATGATTTCTACCACCCTAGATAATTGTCTAATCTAGTTTTGAAAACAGTAAAAGTTTCTAAAGCCACAACTTCCTGCTATTCCATATTTTCGCTGCTCTTATAGTAAAGAAATAATTTATTTTTTCTGTGTTGGGTTTACTGTAATGTAACTGTTTATTATGACTTTTCAGGACTTTTTTCCTATACAAGAATTTTAAGTTGCAGGATCTAGTTAGTGCATCGTCTCCCAATATTCTGTACATGAGTAACATGCCACCTCTCTTCATCCTTTCTTTTAGGGTAACCAAACCTGTTTTCTGTAGTCTTTCTTCATAGGTTCTATTCTTTAATGTTGCAATTATTTTTGTGGCCCTTCTTTAAACTGATTCAAGGAGGTTAATATTCTTTTTTAAATAAATAGGGGTTCCATATAGGTGATCCAAAATCTAGCATCGGCCTTACATAGGCCCACTATAGAGGTACTATAACTGACTCACTTTTGTTAGAAAATGTCCTTTTATTTTGTTTAGTATACTGATAAGCTCTATTTACATTATGTTTACAGTGATCTTTCATTGATAAATCATCATTAATAATTATTCCCAAGTCCCTTTTTCTGATGATGTATTTATTTCCTACAAAATATTTGTACTTTGGATTATTTTTACTGAAATGCAAGATAGTACATTTATCTAGGCGGAGTGACATTTTGTTTTGGTTACACCAACTGCTTAACTGTAAAAGATCTGAACATAATGACCAATACTTTTGTACAGTATCTACCTCCCCACCAAGTTTTGCATCACCAGCAAATGTAGTTATAAAATTCTGTATATTCTCATCCATGTCAGATACAAACCATTTAAACATAACAGGGCCCAGAACTGACCCCTACGGTACACCACTGGTCACCTCTCTAGGTTCTGAGGTAACCCCCCTAATTCTCACTCGATGTGTTCTATTGTATAGCCATTTATCAACCCAGTTTACTATGAACTTATTTAACCCTAAATTCTTGAGTTTATAAATTAATTCTTTATGTGGGACCTTATTGAAGGCCTTACTAAAATCTAACAAAATGACATCTGTAGGAATATTATTGTCAAGGCACATGCTTATTTTTTCATAAAAGGAAACTAAGTTAGTGCTACAGGACCTGTTTTTTTGTAAACCCATGTTGTAATGGGTCTATTTTATCCAAATTCTTGATTTCATTTTCTATTTTTTCCTTGATTAATCTCTCCATTACCTTACCCGTTACGGAAGTTAGACTTATTGGTCTATAGTTTGTTTCTATATCTTTAGATCCCTTTTTATGGATCGGGTCACAACGGATGTTCTTCATTCATTTGGTACAAAGGCCTCTATAATGGATTTACTGAAAAAAATCGTTAATGGCAAAATCAAGACATCAGCAACCTCTCTTATGAATCTAGGACTAATGTTGTCAGGACCCGCTGCTGAGTTTGGTTTTAGTAATTTAGTAGCTGCTGCAGTTTCTGCATTAGTGAAGTTAATATAGTCTGAGTGGTTTCTCAAATTCAACTTACACTGTTCTTTGGTATTATAAACTTCACAATAATAACACCCCATGCCCACCCTGCAAGTAGCAAAAAGAAAAAAACTTTACGGTTTTGAAACTTGAGTCTTAGCAACAGGGCCTGGGGTCTTTGGGGTCATCAACCGTAACGCCCTCCCATTCCATCAACAATAAGCCTGGATGTGCAGACTATATGAGAATGGGGTGAGCATTAGGGTTGATATCCCCAAGGAAGACCCTAGACCTGATTTGCCAAGACTCAGGATAGCGAAAACTGTAAAGTTTTTCCTTTTGCTGCTTGCAGGTTGGGGTGGAGTGTTAGGGTTGGAAACCCTAGCACCACATTGCCCTCCTTTTGTCAGTTTCATCTTAACTGGTGCATTAACAAAGTTTTTTGCAATGAATTTCCTTACTTTTTGAGATAGTAAAATCGTATTGTCATTCACACAGGGACCTGCATAAACACACCCTTGTAATTACAGAAGTGCAGGGCCCTGTGGGCCAGTGCTTCTGTGCCTCCATTTGTCCACATGTTTATCTGGGTATGGAAGCACAGGGCCCTTGGGGCTCTGCACTTCTGTTCCACCAAAAAAGCAATGAATGTGCTTTCCTCGTAAATTTTTTTATTTTTGTAAGGATGGACCATTTTCCATTCTTATTTCTTAAAGACTTAGTGTTGTACTAGTGATTAAGACCTTTCTATTTATATATATATATATATACACATACGCACAAGCCAATTAACTCCAAAGATTGACAGAGTTACAGCTTGTTAAAGTTGCAACGTTATCCGATGGGAAATGTACTTTTTAAATTTTAATGGTTTTTTTTGTTTTTGTTTTTTTTAATGTGGCCCCTAAATTTTAGGAGGGTGTTACCTTTTAGTACTGTAGTACTCATTAAGACCTTTATTTTGATATACAGATTGACCCGTAACTGCATATACTGACGGAGTTATGGCTTGTTAAAGTTTCAAATGTGGAAAAAAAAAAAAGCCCAAATTCTTTTTTCACATGAAGGAATCTTTTTTTGTGAGGCTGTGTCATTCATATGAGAAAAAGATTCCTTCATAAAAAAAAAAAAATTCTGAAAAAAAAAAAAAAAATCCAAGTTCAAGTTCTTTTTTTGTATGAAGGGAATCTTTTTTCATATGGCCAAACGAAAGAAATTCGGGGAATGAAAAGTGATTTTAATGTGTGTTTTAAACACATTTGTGGGTGATTTTTCCAAAAACTAACTGCAGAACCCACCTATGAGGGTCCCAATTAACAAATTACATGTGTTGGTGTCTCTGCAGGATACCACTGCTTTTCCCAAAAAAACTGTTTGCGGGAGGGGGGGACAGAAACAAGATGGCGGCCATATAAACAATTTTTTCTCACAAAAAAAAAAAAGATTACCCCCATATGAAATGGAATCTTTTTTCGTATGAAATAGCAATCCAAAAGACCATACCGAGCATGCTCAGAACTGAAATTTGTAATCCTTGTAACTCTGGAACAGATTAAATATGGCCAGAACCATCGTCTCTGCCTGCTGACAGGCTGCTGCAGTTCTTTATTTTCCTTGCTACTCCGTCTCCTTCTGGACTTTAAGCTAATGTTACTGGTTGTGGTACTGGTTAAGCCTCTCCAAACTGTTCTGTGAATCCTAATCTATACATGAACCTAAGCATGTTTACAGCAATTTTGCACTGCAAGGGTAGTTTGAAGTGCAAGTTCTTTTAGGCTGCAGGTTTGTAGATTTTAAAGTATTACAGCTCTCTTTGCTTTAAGGTCCAGTGCTAAACTACCCTGAAGCAGAAACTAACTTTAAAGTGATACAGTTTTTTCTGTTTAGACTAGATTTCATCTGGGTCACAGCTGTAAGCTTTGCCCTGCAAATGATCCAATTTCTGCTTCACTTTCTCTCTTACAGTCTCCTCCTTGCTTGAATTTTTACCCCCACGTCCAGCCTTTATTAAATACTCTCCCTCCCCCCTTGGCACCAGCCCTAAGCAATTTTCATCCTTCCTTCTCACTAATATTGCAACTACACTTAAAGATACAGAGTGCAGCTATTAGGCCTAACACTTGTCCTGTCCTCCCCTTAAAGACATCTTCCTTTTTAGGTCACCACCAAACTGTTGGTGTAGGTTATAAGCCGCCTCCCCTCTTAAAGAGATACTCCTCTTCCTGTACTTGACTGGCACCGCATGCCCGTCCTCATTGCCTACTGCTTCACCTCTAATCTAATGGCTCCACTGACAACTATTCTTGTCCTCAGCTGCTTCCTACTCCTCCCTTATGACCTCATTGTTAAACGTACAGAGAATACAGTCCTGCACATGCCCAAGTACCAAGAGCTACATGGTATGGTGTTAGCTCACTATCTGTCCTACTCCAAAGGTACTGACCTCCACACACTCACTGCATCTCCCCTCCAGCCGAGATCTTCCATCCATACCCACTTATCGTTCCTCCTCCCAGTTAGAGTGGCGATCTATGCCCTGCTCCTCTCTCGTTGTTTTGCTACCCCCAGCAATGCAAACCGAAAACCGTGCACACTAAGCGTCGGAATAAACTCACGTTGAAAACTATTATAAATTGCCTTAGGAAACTATTAGTTCTCCTTCTACTCTGCTCAGGGAGTGTGGAATTAAACCTCGGTCCACCCCTTTTTATAGATGCACCCTTGGACCTCCCTCTGCTAAAAGGCCTCAGTCTTCTACATATGAATATCCGTAGCTTGCCTAAAAAATTCGACATGGTCCAAGCCTGGGTGCTACACACGGCTCCAGATATCGCTATGTTTTCGGAAACATGGCTCAAGAACAACATTCCCGACAAAACTATTAATATCCACGGTTATAATTTATTCAGGTGCGACAGGCAAACAAGGGGCAGTGGAGCTGCCATCAATACCAAAATCAATCTCTCTGTCTCTGATATTGTTTGCACCTCTATACCGAAGAAATTTGACTGCCTAGCTGTGAAATTGACCTTATCTTCTGGAATGGCACTCTTAATATCTGCTTGTTATAGGCCCCCTTCTGCGGGGTTTGGCATACTCGGTCACCTTCACTCCCTGTTGGAAAAAACAAACTCAGAATGCATAATAATGGGGAACTTTAACCTCAATTGGAATGATGCCTGCTCCAACAAAATTAAGGAGTTCTGTGATGAGCGTGGCTTAACCCAGATTACCCCGGAGAATACCCGTCCTAACAAGAAACTCTGACCAGCAGCTCATTACTGGATCTTATGCTGGTTAATAAGCCACACAATATCTCTCACACAGGGGTTTTCCACAGTGACCTGAGTGACCACTGTGCTACTGCCTGTATTAGAAGCTTCCCTTACCGGCCTCCTACCTCCACTTTTAAACTAAAATGAAGTCTAAAACACTTCTGCCAACCTGCCTTCCTGGCAGACCTAGGGAATATTAACTGGCAGGATTTTTACCTGGCACCTTCTGCCTCAGAAGCCTATAATATCTTCTAAAACCTGGTACTGAAGGTGATTGATAAACACGCACCACTTAGAAAAATCAAATCTAGGAAAAGGTCACCCGACTGGTTTACACCCGCCCTAAAGAAAGATCTGAGGGACAGGGATGTACTGTGGAAAAGGGCACAGAAAACAAAATTGGATTCTGACTGGCTGGCCTTTCGGGTTGCCAGGAATGCCTGCACCAAACTTGTAAGAACTGAAAAATCACGTTATTCCAGTCCGCTCTTGAAGAAAATAAAAACTGTCCCACTAAATTCTGGAAAGTTCTTAGAGAGGTAGTAGGTCACTCGTCAGCCTCACCTTTGCCTGCCAAGATTGTGGTAGGAGACGTTTCCTACACGGACAGGGTGGACATCCTAGAAAAGCTAAATAGCCACTTTGCCACTGCAGGCCTTGCGTTTGATGCCTCACCCGCCAGTAAAGTGAGTGTCTGCAGTGATGATAACAACAGCCCTAGCCCTGTCACCACAGCTATCCCGGGGCGCTCCTCCTTTAGCTTTCATCCAGTAACCTTTGAACAGGTGGAGGACCTCCTGCTAGCCTTGAACACTAAAAAGTGTGCCGGTACTGACTTCTTAGAACTGTTCTTCTTGAAACTTGGCTGCTATCACCTGACAGCTCCAATCATTCACCTATTTAATAGTTCCTTGGCTCATGGTGAGTTGCCACCACTTTGGAAAATAGCGCACATTATTCCTCTTTTTAAAATTTGGTGACCCAACTGACCTGAACTACCGCCCAATTTCCCTTCTCCCAATCCTATCAAAGACCCTGGAAAAAATTGTGAACTCTCAACTCAGAGAGTTCCTTGACACCAAAAATATCCTAAACCCCGCCCAGTCGGGATTTAGACCCAAGCACAATACTGTATCAGCCTTTGCCAAAGTGTCCAACAAATGGCAAACCGCCCTGGACACTAAGCAATACATCTATGCCCTCTTTCTAGATCTTAGCAAGGCCTTCAATACAGTGGATCATCATATTTTACTTAACGTCTTGAACAGCATCGGGGTAAACAACACTGCCTTAAAGTGGTTTGATTGTTAACTCACCAACTGAATGCAACAAATCAAAGATCAAGGGGAACTGTCTCAGTTAAAGTCCCTGCCACGTGGTGTGCCACAAGGCTCCATCTTGGGCCCTATTCTCTTTGCTATTTATATAAACCACATAGACTACTATATACGCACAAGTAACATTCATCTATTCGCTGATGATACCGTGCTCTATACTACTAACACCTCCCTAGACGTAGCCCACAAGAAGCTTCAGTTAGACTTTGACATCCTTCAACGCAACTTAATAAGGCTCAAGCTTCTGCTTAATGCCAAAAAGACCAAAGCTATGATTATCTCACCTTGTGCTGCCCACTACACAGGACCATCTTCGAGCCTCCAGATTTATACCTTGCTTGACGAAGCCCTGGAACTAGTAGAAAAATTCAAGTACCTGGGTGTTTGGCTAGATAACAGGCTCAACTTCTTGGCTCACCTTAATGGTCTAAAAAGCTAACACAACGTCTAGGCATATTTTATTGAATAAGACACCTCCTTACTCTTGAAGCAAGGAAACAACTTGTCCAAACAACTTTTCTACCACTGCTGGATTATGCCGACTTTCTCTATAGTCACTGTCCTATTCAGGCACTATGTAAACTTGACACCCTCTACCATCGTGCGCTGAGATTTATCCTAAACATGCCACTATGCACCCACCACTGCCTGCTCCATCAGGCGCTAGACTGACCCTCCCTCACTCTGAGGAGGCAGAAAAATGCCTTCATGTGGACATACTGGGCCCTAACCAATAAACTACCGACCTATATTTCTACCTACGCTGTTTCAGCATACTGGGGGAACATATGGTCTAAGAAGTTTGTCTCTTGTCTCTCTTAAAGTACCCAAAATAAGGACACGACATTGCTCAGCGGCTATCATCTTTTCTCTGTCCATCCTTTGGAATGTCATGCAAAAAACTCTCAGGCTGTCCTCCCTCCCGGGGCCTCATTCTTTCAGAAGGCTGCTCGCTCTCAAACTGAGAGCCATGTGTGTATGCCACAAATAACCACTTCCTCCATCTCCTGTGGCCCCCCAAACTCTTGGCACTTACATGTATTCCCCAAGCACTTCTCTTCTTCTTTCCACCTTGAGATTATTCTGCCAACTCCCACCTGTTTAACTACATCTATTTCCACCCCTCACCGACCCTTTCCTTTGTTTTTTCCCTGCCCATAAACCTTCGGTTGTTGTTCCCTCACCTACCCTACCTGGTATCCCTCGTCCTTATTGTAACATTGTGACCTTTGTCTGAATAATCCCACGTCTTGAGGGAATCCTTTTTATATACAGTCAATTATCAACCCGGATAGTGTTCACCATATGTACTCCCCAGCCCTGATCTTATCTGTTTCTCTGTAACTGTCTTTTATTTGCTCATTCTGTGTACACTGCTTATCTGGTAATTTTGCTGTAGTTGTATATGTCCTACTTGTCCAGGACCATCTTGCAAATGAGCTTGCTCAAGGATGATTTTGCCTGGTTAAATAAAGTTTGATTGACTGAATATTTTTTTCCCCAAACCAGTGAAAGGCACCACTGTAGCGCAAGTCCTTTCTACCCTGACAATTTCAGAAAATAAATTCCAAACCATCTGGGCACTAGGTGATGAAAATAAAATGATTTGCAAATCTGTTAAATGGTGGCGAAGCTAATAAAGTGCAAATTTAGGGGTTTAACATTAAGGATGTTCCCTGGCGTTTCAGCAACCTCTTGAAAATAGGGTTTGATGCCAAGGAAATAGGTTTCCCAGCAGAAATGTAGGCAGATACTGAAGCCAGATAACTTTCAGGGAAGTGTGTTGCAGTCCCTGGGAGTGCAAATGAGTGAGGTAATCCAGCACAATTGGAATACCCACCTGTGTTGGTACCACCCCCCCCCCGGAAGAACACCAAATGGAGAACCTTTTCCATTTTGAAGCACAAATTTTTTTTCTGTGGAAAGCTTCCTGTACCCTCTCAAGATATCCAGAGCATGGGGGCGCTGTGGAGTACTGGACTGGGCAGACGTTCTTTTAAAGCTCTGTGTTTTGGTTTCTCTAATTCTTTATTTTTAATAAGTAGTTGGGAACAAAAACTAGCCCATTTTATAAAAGACATGATCGGAGCTGACGGCGAACAAAATGAGCCCAAAAAACACCATCAGAATGTATCATCAGGGCTCGATACTTACTTTAACTCTCCGAGGACCAAGCGCTTCTGGCAATCAGGAGGCCCAACTTCTTCCCTCGCCATCGTGAACTGGCGCGGAATTCTCCGCTCTAATGAAGTTACAGAAGACGGAGATGAGACAAATAGGCGCTTGGCGGCTATGGAGCAGAAATTCGTGGACGTGCAGAACAAAAAAATTAAAATAAAAAAATCGAAGAAAATAACCCAGCGATTACTGATCTGAACACAGCTTCGGAACGTCAATCTGAGATCAGCACGGGCCTCATCCAAGACGTCAATTTCCGGAGAGCACAAGTGGAGTCGTTAGAGAACGGTCTGAGGCAAAAGAACGTCAGGATTGTAGGTTTTCCACCAAAATATGCCAATCATACGGAATTGCTACCGGCGCTTGATCATTTGATCTTTGAGGATCTGGAACTATTAAAAAAGGACATGGGTGTCACTATTGTGCAAGCCTTCACCATCCCTCTGCGCCCTGGGTCAAAAAGAAGCACTACTACACAGCCATTAACAGCAACTGTTACCTTATCCACCCCAGAGGCTAGGATCCCTTTATTACAAGCAGCCAGGAAGAAAGGGGACATTGTTTGGGAGGGGAATCCGTCTGGGTTTCTTCCCGGATTTAGCCTCCCAGACACAAGAACGTAAGAAAAAACTGCAACCCATTAAAAAGTCCTTACTGGCCAAGGGAGTGCAAGCTCAGATGCTCTACCCTGCACGACTGCAGACTCTTCACCAGAAAAAGACATATTTTCACTGACCCCAACGCAGCTTCCAGTTTCACAGAAAAATTACTTTCTCAAATGGAGTCGGAGGCTTTGGATTCGGACGCTGAAGGGGATCCTGTGTGAATGCAATATGATTATAGCCGATTTAAATGTTACTCAGTGAAATCCAGTTAGGTCCCTTAGACACACTAATGTGGACTACTCAGTGAATGCTTCACAGTATACAATGTTTGTAGGTTAGGTGGAAAATTATTTTTTAAAGATCTTTGATGAGCCCTATGTTAAATAATGTAAACTACTGGTAATTGCTTATCTGCAACTGGACAGGAATTTAATTTGTGCACTGTGGTGCACAGCTCTGTTTGCAGACTTTAAATCTATTCTGAGAAAATACTCTTCCCCCTGCATGGTCTCCTTTTGAGACTCTGGGTGTTCAGGGCTCTAACTTAGCTTAACTGAGCCCAGACAGTCTATAGGTCTGTATAGTGTCCAGTTTGCACAGGTTCTTTCCCCCCAGTATTTTAAGTCTTCGAGTGGGAGGAAAGCTTGGTGAATAGAAGGGGATCTATTTTTTTTTGTTAGCCCTGAGGTGAGAGCACGATATATCTACAAGCTTATTCTCTCTGTACATTTATTCCTTTTGATATTGCAGTGGAGGATCTTGTCTTGAAATATATAGTCCTGACAATGTTTATTGTTAAGTTTACTGAATAGACAAATGTATGCTACCCACTGACTAATGGAATATGTACGATGAGTGCTGCTCTTTGTATGTTGAAAATTCATAAATAAAGAGTACAAAAAAGATATCCAGAACACTTTCTGAAAGTTGCAGATTTGTGTATTCTAAGTCCTCAAGAGTCATGCCTTGAGCCTGAGGGATCTGAGGTTCGGGTACAGGGTCCTGCTCTGATTCGAGGTTAACAGGTTGTGCCTCCTGGGGAGGTGTACTGGTTTGGCCACTGACATGGAGAGCAGTAGGGAGTACAATGGCTGCCTGGCCCAGTCCAGTGCTATCAGGATCATGGATGCAGGTTGTGTCCTGAGCTTGATCAGAGTCCTGAAAATGAGAGGGACTGGATGGAAGGTGTACAGCCTCCTCCCTGAGCAATCCAAGGCATCCAGGGGAATTGTACCTCTTGCTGGAGGCCTGCAGCAATACTGAGGCAGATGATGGTTCTCGTGGAATGCAAAGAGATCTATTTCTGGTGTCCCCCACCATCTGAACACTGCTTCCAGCACATGTCTGTTGAGAGCCCATTCGTGATGGGCCTGACTGATCCTGCTCAGGTCATCTGTTAGGGTGCTGTCCTTTCCTGGCAGATGGATGGCCTATAATGAGGCCTTTAGTGAGTAAGCCAGACTCCAGACTCTCACTGCTTCTATACAAAGAGGGGTCTGACCTTGTCCTCCCTTGCTTGTTTATGCAGTACATTGTTATGGTGTTGTCTGTTCTGACCTGCACCACTTTCCCCTGCACTAACGGTGCAAATTCCTGCAGATTTATGTGCTGGAGAGACTCTGCGCTGGACCAGGTACTGTGTGTGGTGTGTTCCCTTAGGTGTGCACCCCATCCCAACAAAGATGCATCTGTCGTGAGGATTGCTGAAGAGGTTTCCTGTTGGAATGGGACTCCTTCTCCCAGATTGCCTGGTTCCTTCCACCACTGAAGTGCTTGGAGCAGTGTCCCTGTCACTGGAATCAATTTCGAGAAAAAGTCCTTCCTCTGGCACCAGTGTGCCCCGAGGTGAAACTGTATGTCTCTCATCTGGAACCTGCCTCCCAGTACTGTGTCTGTTGCTGCAGCCATGTGGCCCAGAAGCTGCAGAAACTGCCTTGCTGTCTATGGGTTGTTTAACCTGAATGAAGCAGCTATTTGCTGCATGCTCTGTGCTAAGCAAGGAAGGCCCTTCCCTCTAGAGTGTTCAGTTCTGCTCCTATAAAGTGCAGCACCTGCACTGGAGTGAGGGCAGATTTCTCCAGGTTTACAAGAAACACTAAAGACTCTAAGAGGTCTAGGATTACCTGCAAATGGACCTGCACCTGCGGAGGTGAGTTTCCCACCATCAGCCAGTTGTCGAGGTAGGGAAAGACTGAGACACCTAACCTTCTTAGGTGTGTCACCACCATTGCCAGACACTTTGTGAACACCCTTGGAGCGGAGGTAAGGCCGAAGGGCAGAGCTGAAAACTGATAGTGTTCTGATGGAAGTCTGAATCTGAGGTACTTTCTGCGGGACTCCCTTATGAGGGATGTGGAAGTAAGCATCCTTTAGGTCCAGGGACGCCAGCCAATCTCCTTTTTGGAGGACTGGCAGGATCCTTGCCAGTGTGACCATTTTGAACTTTGGCTTTACTAAATACCTGTTTAGACGTCTGAGCTCAAGGATAGGCCGCCACTCCCTATTTTTCTTTTTGGTGAGGAAATATCTTGAATAGAACCCTTTTCCCTTTTGCTAAGGGAGAACCAGTTCCACTGCTTTTAGAAGGAGGAGGCCTTGCACCTCCTTCTCCAGGAGTTTTCTTTCCAGAAGGGAGGCTGGTTTGAACACTCTTGTTCTTAAGGGTGGGAAGGATTTGAAGTTCAGGGACAGACCCTGACTCACCACCTCCAGAAACCACTTGTCTGTGGTGATGGATCTCCAAGACTGGAAGTAGTGAGCCAGCCTGCCCCTACTGGGATTGGGGAGGCGGCCTTTGCTATCGAGTCAGGGGTTCTGCTTTGCCTGGGGCTGGGCCTGGGCTGTCTGGGAGCCCCTCCTGGACCCTCTTCTACCTCTGCACCCGATGTATCCAGTCTGCTGAGGGTACTGCTGATATTGAGGAATAGCTTGGGCCAGGTAAAAAGGCCTGCTATATGATCTCCTGCCTCTGCCACCCCTTCCATAAGGTCTTTAAGAGGAGGAAGGCTTCTCCTTGGCAGAATTACTTTTGTAGGTGGCTTTGTACTCGTCCACCATTTTCATATAGGCCTCTGTGTGTTCCCCAAACAGTGAATTATTTTCCACTGGGAAATCCATAGCCTTATTCTGTGTGAGGTTTGCGGCCCTGAGCCATGCAAACCTCCTAAGGACTACAGAGAGTGCCATCCACCTGGCAGCAGTGTTGCTGGCATCAGCTGCCATCTGAGACTGGTATTTGGCTGCCTCCAGACCAAACCTAGCAGTTTCCGCCACGTCATCAGCCAAACCAGAAGGGGCTTTCTCAGACATTGCCAAAACTGACTGCCACAGAGATTTCTGGTACTGTGCAGAATATGCTAGGTAGCTGGCCTGCTTAACCCCCATAAAGGCTGCCAGATAGCCTTTCTTTGCCATGCTGTCTATTTTTCTCGAGTCCTTTTCAGGAGAGTGGGAAACCAAAGGCACTCTCGCCTTGTCACAGGCTGCCTGCTGAACCACACCCTGATGATCAGGGTGTGTGGAGAGGAATTCAGTCCCCTATCTAACTGATATTTCTTGTCCGCCTTTTTATCAAGAGGGGGAACAGAGTTAGGGGTCTGAAGGATCTGTAAAAGATCTTTCTTAAAGAATGTGTTAATGGGAAGCAGTAACTTTTTGGTGGCAGTTAACCCCATCATCTCCATATACTCCGCCTCCTCCTCATCTTCTGTCACCTCAGTAGTTGCAATGTCTAGAGCCTCAACCATTTTCCTTACAAAGGAAACATGTAAGGAAAAATCCTCAGGCCAGGAGGAGACCCAAACTCTTGCTCTGGAGAGACTTCAGGCTCGACTGGTTTACCTTCCTCTAAATACTCAAATTCTTCATACTGTATCTGTTCCTGGGATGGAACAGTGGATAAGGCAGGTGTAACCGGGGCTTGAACCGGCGCCTGTGGAGCTGAAAAGGGCATAAGCCCTTGCAAGGCTTGGACAATTTTAAAGGCCTGAGCAATCTCCTCAGCAGATGGCACGCTAACAGGAACAGTTGAAGCCCCACTTAGTTTATTAATCTGGGGTTCTATATGTTTTGTTTTCTTAATTTTCTTAGCAGGAACCAGGGAGTCAGCCGATTCACCACTCCTTTTTCCAGCTGAGGACTCACCCTTATCAGGTAGGTTTGTTTACCTTGAGTGGTTTCACCCGCATGCTTAGAGGTGTGAACTGGTCAGAGCTTAAGGCACCCTTACCTATTTTCCTCTGAAGCCTTTCAGGGCGTTTATGTTTTTTTGAGGAAAGGACTTGCAGATTTCACAGTCTGCTGAGAAATGTTCATGGCACAAACAGACATACACAAATCGTGTTTGTCTGCCTTAGCAAACACATCACCAGATTTAAGGCAATTCTTAAATCCCGGAGGCCCAGTCTTCTGTTTTAGCAAAGAAACCGGCAACCATAACGCAGATTGTTTTGGGATTTTCTTTTTGGTTGCGATCGGTTCCAGAACCAATGAAGGTTCCCACAGGAACCGGGGCAAAAAGAACCAGGTTAGCGGTTAAAAAAAGTAATAAATTTAGAAAATTGAAGGGTCAAAATAAAGTGTATTGAACCGGAATAAAATGAAAAACTCCAGTCTAAAGAGACTTAATCTAACTAAAAACTCAGTTCCTCAGCAGTTATCTTGAACCGTGAGAAACTGAGAAAAATAACTAAATACTAACTAAACTATGGTTAAATAAAACTATACACAGAAGTAAAGGCAGCAGTAAGTAAATGTTAAATAATACTTACATGCAGCGAAGGAAACACACTTCAGGAACAACCGAGAGGGAAAGTCTCCAAGGCATCCTGACTTGTCAGGCGGAGCGAGAAATCTGATACGTTAATGGAACGTGGCAGCTGATAATGGCAGCAGTTTGAATAGTGGCAAGAGTCAATGACAGAGTATCATTTGCATGGCATTCTCTCCAGGCAGTTCTACTTAAAGGGCACACTGCATAGAGTTAGGAATATAGAAGAATACCCTGGGGTGAGAAACATGGGTTGCCATGCTTATTTTTAAGTTACATTGGTGAGACGATCTTTCTTTTTGGAAAAAATCTGGAAAAGGACAGATTTCTTTATGTGGTTAAAACATCAACATTTTAGATGTCAACACATGTGAAAGAAAATGTGAAATAAGGACACAATCTGTCATGATGCTTGCTTCATCTTTTCTATTAATGCAAAAATAAAGAGTAAATTACCAATACTATGACACCCTCTTGAACTGATATTCCCCCAAAAAGGGGGAGATATTTGTATGTTTTTATACATAAAACCATTTC
This sequence comes from Neoceratodus forsteri, assembly GCA_016271365.2. Taxonomy (NCBI): domain Eukaryota; kingdom Metazoa; phylum Chordata; order Ceratodontiformes; family Ceratodontidae; genus Neoceratodus; species Neoceratodus forsteri. The sequence goes on from CM028130.1 coordinate 872,825,604, forward strand.
AAGCCCATATCATTTTCATGATAGATGTAGTATATGGTTATGAATATAGAAACAGAAAGAAATATAGTGGTTGCCATGTTTCTTTTGGTTATATCTGCTTTCAAAGTTGCAATTTCAGAGGTGGTCGGCTCCAGGCAAAAATAAGACAAAAATGATTGAAACACCCCAATAAAAAAATAAAACTGGCAAGAATGCTATTCAAACAACTCAAAAGTACATGCAGAATGGCAAGGACTTTAACATGAAATAAACAGTGTAACCAAAGACAGACAGATATTTAGGTCAAGTGCCTAGCATGATACCAACTGCTGCAACAGTGGGAGCTAATTTCCTTGATGCCATCCTGTATATATTCTTAGCTGGACATGGCATAATAGGATAAATCATTATTCTAATAATGTTTCCATATATTTAAGAATGTACTTGTGCCAGAAAACAACCTTGAAAACATTTTCGAGAGTAACAGAAAAATGGGAATTTTAAACACCATGAAACATCTTTAAACAGCCTACTCAACCCAAAGTGTAGTGGCACTACCACACCACTATACAGATACACATACACGGTATACGAGGAAATTACATAACCTTTGGCATAAGGCCCTTGATTCCCAAAGCACACGATAGACAATTATACCGAGCTGCCCGCAATAAATGTACCTGGGCCTTACGACAGGCTAAGGCCTCATACTACCACCAAACTCTTACCTCCTCCTGGGGAGACGGGAAAAAATTCTGGAGAAACATAAAAGAACTAAATGGGAATTCCCGCCCCCCCAACTCTCTATAAATGGAGAAGTCACCCAAGACCCCACCGCTATAGCAGAAGCCCTCAACACCACATTCTCGGACCTCTCCCATATCCTCCCTCCTAAATTCTTCCACCTGTCCCCCCACCCGACACTCCTTCTAGCTCTGGTTCACTACCCTTCAGGCTGAGAATCATCTCCAACGGAAGCAAACATTACATTTCCAACGTAATTTCAATTCCGGTACAGCAATGACTCACTAGATCTTAAATTTCTTGACTGACACTGGATGTCATGCTTCCCCACCTTACAAAAATTCTCAATCTCTCTCTCTGCCTGGGTCAGTTTCCCTCAACCTGGAAGAGTGCTTTTAATCACTCCCATCCTGAAGAGTGGTGACCCCACACTCTCAAGCAACTATAGACCCATCTCTATACTTCCTCCTCTCTCTAAAGCACTGGAAAAAATAGTCTCTGACCAGTTTACTGAACACCTAACTAGATATAACCTTCTAAGCCATGCACAGCACAGTTTCCGGGCAGGCCATAGCACCGTCACCACACTTTCCGAACTCACCTCGTTCATACATGAGGCCCTAGACCAAGGAGCCATTGCAGGTGCAATCTTTGTGGACCTTACCAAAGCCTTTGATATGGTTAGTCACGACCTGTTGCTTAGTGTTATGCCACAGCTACACGTGGTCCCCGAGACTACGGCCTGGTTCAAAGACTACCTCTCAGGCCGGTCTCAGCAAGTAAGGCTAAATACTACCATCTCCACTCGCAAAGCAGTGAGCTCGGGGTCCCTCAGGGTCTATCCTCGGCCCTCTTCTCTTTTCCCTCTTTTTAAACTCCCTTCCCAAGGCTTGCAGTGGCCATTTGCTTCTCTATGCGGATGACGTGGTACTTTTCTGGAAACACCCGCAGCCTAGCGCCCTACAACATGCCCTACAGGGTTTCTTTGGGGAGCTTGAATCATGGTTTGATGAGCACCGACTGATCATCAACTATGCAAACACAAAATCCATGTTATTTGCGCACAGACAAAGCCCACACAGCCATTCAGCACTACTAATTAAAAACACACATGGAACCCCCCTTGAACACGTCTCTAATTTCAAATACCTGGGTATCACGTTAGATACCTCTCTCTCTTACCATAGCCACATTCAACTGCTTTCCACCACTGTTAACACCAGAGTGGGAGTCCTCTATAAAGTTAAACACTGTTTACCCCCTCAGGCCTTGCACCTAGCTGTATCCGCCTCAATCCTCTCCCTAATTGATTACGGGATTACGATATATGGATCAGCAGAACCCACTGCACTAAATAAAGCCTGCCGACTAGTCACCGTCTGTGACCGTCTTACTCATACATGTGACCTTTATGCCCTGACTGGTTGGCTAAATCTCCAACAAAGACTTCAGTACCACACCTGCATACTGGCAAAAAAAAATACAACTCCAGAAAGCCCCACTTGGTCTTCTCCCCATAATCAAAACAGACCCCCTATCAGGCATATCTAGCTTCCGCTACTAAACTCTCATTCCAGGTCCCCCACTGACAGGACATCAATGGGTCAAAGATCGCTTCGGTACCGAGCTCCCATGTGGATTAATGCTCTACCTCCTCGACTCGCTCAGACTCTCAGCATTTCCCTGTTCAAAGCAGGCCTCAAAGCCCACCTAACTGAGTCTGCAACCTGTGACTGTGGCTAGCTCTGCCCTCCTAAATATGCTACCTAACCCCGTTAACTTCAGACACAGGGTATTCTGAGACCACACGACTACGCCTCCCCCCATTTCTCTAACAAATGATGCCCCTAACACTGCCCACCTCTGCCTATGCAAATCTAAGTTAGAGCCTGGTATGAAATGCCAGTACTGTTTGTCCAAAAATGAGTGTGTATGTTTTTTCTTCTATACTGCTTTACTACTTATGTATCCCTGTATTACGTTCCTCCTCCACCCCTGTAACCGACATGGAGCTTTTGCAAATGAGTCTGTGACTCAACGGGTAGTAATTCTGATTTTACGCAATAAATAAATAAAATAATTAGGGTTATAAGGCCATGAGCCCAAAGGGCGAGTGGCTTTACTGCCCTAACTAGCCCCTGAGCTGGGTATACTTCTGAGTGTTCCACCCTTACCCATTGCTTGCTGAATAGTGCAGCTACGAGTTTGGGGGATTTCTGGGTTTGGGAGGCTTTTCTGGGTTTGAAAGGGTTTTGTGTAAGTGTCTTTTTTTCCCAGGTTCTTTTGCAGCTTAATTGGTTTGGCTAGCTTCCTAATTATGTGTAATTGTGTTATCATTTGTGTCTCATAGGGTTTAATATAGTACAGGGTGTGTACTTTTTTTGTATACAATATTTTTATTGAGCTTTAATGCAATTATTATTGCAGGTATATACTTTTAATTGTTTGATTAGTGTAGGTATACAGCTTTAATCAGTGTAGGTATACAGTTGCAATTGATTGATTAGTGCAAGTACATAGCTTTAATTGATATTAGTCACAGGTCTACAGGAAAATAAATGATGGCCTTTTCAATGGGGCAAAGTTCCCATCCATGTTATATACATTATATCTATATATACACATACATATATATATATGTGTGTATATATATACATATATATATATATATATATATATATATATATATACATACATACACACACACACACACACACACACACACACACACATATATATATATATATATATATACACACACACACACACACACATATATACACACACACACATTGCAAAAAACTTAATGCATCAGGTAGGGTTTTTACTAAGTGACAAAAGCAAGGAAATGTGTGTTAGGTTTCCAACCCACACCCTGCAGACACTGACAGGCGTCGGGGGTGGCTTGGGGTCATCAGCCCTAATGCTAATGCTCACCCATTCCATAAGTAAATAAGCTGAGATGGGCACAGTATAGAAGAGCGGGAATTAAGCATAGGGCCACGACAGCCCAAAGCACACCCCGTTGCCTATCCAGTGTCTGCAGATTTGGGTGTTAGGGTGGAAACCAACACATTTCCCTGCTTTTGTCACTTTAGTAAGAACCCTGATGCATTAACAACGTTTTTTGCAATGAATTTTCTTACTTTTTCAGATAGTATAATCATATCCTTAGGGCCCTGCGCTCCTATTCCTCTACAGATGCGCATATGTATATAGGTGTGGAAGCACAGGGTCCTCCAGGCCCTGCACTTTTATTTACAGGACAACAGTGACCAAACTGTCAGCACAGCCATCTTATTACCCCACCTCATGTACCCCGGTACAGAAAAATTGTCAAATCCCTGCCAAAATGAAATTCTGTGCAACTGCACTGCCACAGGTGCAAAAACACATTTTGGGCAGGATCTGAAAAATGACAGCTGTGACATACATGAGGTGGGGTAATAATAAGGCTATGTTGAAAATCTGGAGTAAAAATATTTAACATTTCCGAAGTTACGAGCGGGTGTAGCGAAACTGCAACGAAATGTCATAACTTTGGCATTTTTTCATATTTAGACCCCACATTTTCAACATAAATCTTCTTATGATCCCCCTCATAAACCCTGTAGGTGAAAATGTTAAACTCTGTACCAAAACGCCATTCCGTGCCACAGGTGCAAAAACATGTTTCGGGCAGGATGTGAAAAATGACAGCTGTACTGTTCATGAGGTGGTGTGAAAAAATGGCTATGTTGAAAATTTGGGGGAAAAATATTGAAAATTACCAAAGTTATGCGTGTGCCTACAAAAATTTCAATGAACACACGTAACTTGGGCATTTTTAGGAATTTGTTTACCAAATTTTAAACATGGCCTTTTTGGGACTCCACCTCATGAACACTTGCGGTAAAATTTCGTTATTCAGGCCCAAAAGGTGATTTTGCGCAGTGACTGCAAAATCAACTTTAGGGCCCGATTAATGAAACAACAGTCACAGTGTCCATGAGGTGGAGTCCCCAAAAGGCCATGTTGAAAATCTGGTGCAAAAAGTCCCCAAAATAGCAAAGTTATCATCATAAGTTCAAAACGCTACTGAAATACATTATACGGCACTTACCTTGATTCATCAGGCCCTGTACTAAAATACAGTTTCAATGCCATCTCTTTCAAAGGAGGACAATATCAACTAGAACTCTTGGATCTTGTCAGTGTCAGTGGCTCAGTAGGTAGCACACTCGCCTCTGAGGCCGGGAGATCAGAGGGCTGTGGGTTCAGTTCCCACATCTGGCACTTGGGTTAATATCCCAATACGGACACTGTACTGCAGCATGAGAGGATGAGACGTTAAACCGAGGTCCCATCTGCCTGGATTGGTGGTAGTTCAGGTGGATATTAAAGATCCCATGGCACTTATCGAAAAGAGTAGGGGAATTTCCCCGGTGTCCTGGCCAAATTTCCCTCATTCACTAAAAATACCACCAACAGCTTAATCTGGTTCAAGGTCAGTTGGCATTCATCTGTATCCCCCTCCCCTGGGTTGTGCCTGAAAATAGGCAGAATTTGTCTAGTGCACTTACCCGGTCAACAAAAACTAAATAAATCTTCCTCTTGCCAGCTCCCATCAATAACCAGGCTTGGGACATGAACCTGAGGTGGTAGCATAGCAAGAAATGTCCCTACCCATTGTACAACCTGGCCAGTCCCTATCCAATTCTATTAATGATGGCCTTTACTGTTGCCCTTGGCAGTCAATTCCATATTATAACAAACTTATTTGTGAAAAAATATTCTCACTAAATTCTTCTACTGTAAGTCTAAGCCCTTCCATGCCTTCAAAGTATGCCAATTTTTTAAATTAATGCCAATCTGTTCAAACTTCTTACTTCTATCTTCTCTTTTCCTATCAACATCTTATTTACTAGGAGCCCTCTTCTTCTGTAGATAATTAACTTAATCCTGCTCTCTCCTCTTTCTTCATAACTCACTCCTTTATGTTTAAAGAGCCCCTGATTGTGACAACTTTGAAAAGAAAAATAATATTTAGACACGTCAGCTTATATTTAATATTTCCTCCTGTAATTCTCAACCTTACTTCTTTACTACTAAGTATATTTGCATGCAAACAGGACAGCTGTCCTGTCTGTTCTGGCTGCTTGTCTACACCTGACATCACAGTTCAGTTTATGACATCACAATCTGTTGCTGTGGGGATACTTACGATGCCATAAATGGGATGATGGCAGATGTAGGCAAATAGAAAGAGCAGATAAAGTCTAAGGGACAGTAATCCTCTTTCATACATCTGTCGTCAGTAATAAAGATAAAAGGTAAATAATAATAGAAAATATCTGAAATATGAACTAAATTGTGTCTAAATCTTATTTGTTTCAGAGTTTTTCTAATGGTGTCAAGGGCTCTTTAAACACTCTACAGGTTGCTCACTTTAGCATCTTTTCCATTCATCTGCCATCTTATAATAGGGCACCGGCCCACCAGCCAAATGTTAAATTTGTATCCGGCTGGTAAGATTTTCCCTTAACTAACCCTGCAGGCTTATAGTGGAGAAGGTTAAATTTCAGTAAGTACACCAGCATGGGCCAGTGGAAAGTCTCTGGAGCAAGCAGATTTTCCCAGTCTCTAGCCTTGCTGGCTAGTGGCTGCAAAACTTAACTTCAACCCCTGTGATTACCAAAATTGAGCACAAAACTCCAAGTATGGCCTCACCAATCCCAAGTTAAGTGTGCCAAAATACTGTCTGCTGATTTAGCTGTACCCAGCTGTGGTGTGCCTCAAGGCTTGATTCTGGGCCTCACGTTGTTTGCTGTATACATGCTGCCGTTTGAGAAGATTATTAGATGGTACAGGCTGGGTGCTCACAGCTATGCTGATGATATCCAATTCTGCTTGTCTTGTGCTCCAGACAGGTGTTGCGGTCATGGGGTGGAGTGAGTGTCTTAAGGAGATCCAAGACTGGATAGCCACTAGCTGGCTTAGTCTGAATTCCACAAAGATAGAGGTGCTACTGGTGAAACCTGGCTGGTGTGGATCGGCAAAGAATGGCGGTGATAACACTTTACCATCGGGGTCAGGAATCTGGGTATCACTGTGGACTCCAAGCTGACTTAAGAATATAAGGTGCCAGCAGTTGTCTGCAGTGTCTTTTTTCCATCTGCAAACCATCATCTGGATCAAATCCGTTCAAGCGCCCACAGACTTAGTGATGCTGGTGCATGCCTCTGTCATATCTAGACTGGACTACTCTAATGCTCGCTACAGTACCTAGGCCTCTCCACGAGGCTAGTGCGTGGCCTACAGCTTGTGAAGAATGCGGTAGCCCAGCTGACTGCTAGGACCTCTCTGAGTAGATCATGCTGGTGCTGCATTGGCTGCCTATTCTGTACAGCATCAGCTTCAAGGTGTGTTTGTTGACCTACAAGGCCCTGCACAGACTGGGCATGGGTTACCAGAAAGACCTCCACATCCCATACACTCCTAACCTATTCTGTGGCAGGTCTCCTCTCTATCCAGAAATCATGGCTTAAATCTTTGAGGATCACACATTCAGTATTCCTAGAGAGATACTTCAGAATATGCTACTCCCGGAGGTTAGAGGAGCTTGCTCAGTTTAACTGTTTTATAAAGACAGCTGAAAACTTGTCTATTCAACATCTGTTATGGATGTGGCAGTATCTTTTAACTTTGTATTTCTGTACCTTGTGGTTTTATGCTTTTCAATTTATGTAGCTTTATTTACGTAAGGTGCCTAGCGCCTTTGGAATTAGGCACCATAAATAAAATTGCTTTGCCTTATAGTCTGTCTCTACATCTGAAGATCTTATTTGCATTTTTATTTTTTTTTAATTTTTAAAACCAATGAAGCACAGTACAGACTATAGTTCCCAAGCCCACAATCCTGGTCTATGCTCTGTATTATTTATTTCTTTAGTTCTCCCTACACCAGGATAGCCTCACTAAGGCATATGACCCAAGTTCCATGAGGGTCTCGGGGCAGAAAGCAGAAGCAGCATGTTGCAGTACATTACATAAATCATGTTAACATTTTTTAACAGGTGAAGAAGCATGCCTACAAATGCCAAACCTGTACATTTTAAACATACAAGGTAAACAACCATTGACTGCCCAGTGGTTATCACAGGGCACAGGTAATTCAGGCATAAACTTCAGAGTCACGTCAATTCACGCAATGAAAGGATTTGTCTGCAAGGCTATATATATATACATATATATATATATATATATATATATAGGCAATCTGAATAATGACTAGTGGGGGGCATGTTTTTTATATCATCTGGTAAGGCATTCTAGGTGACAGAGGTGGAGTAAGAGTTACTTATATTTAGGATTCAGAGGTTGTGTGGGTCTTTCAGTACGTCAAGGGAGTAGGGAGGCAGTATAGCGCAGTGGTTTAAGGCTATGAACTGCAAATCTGGAGACCTGGGATTGAATCCCACAGCCCCCACTTGCATACTGTGCAATCCTGAGCAAGTCACGTAACTTCCCTGTGCTCCCAGGTCGCACCTGTAAACAAGCTTTCAGCTTAGTGTGTCTTTCCTGGTTAAACAATTGGAAAAAAAAAAATTTGAGATATCAGTTGCTAGACGCAGGCTGTTTTGGGTCAGGAAGGGACTCAAATAATCAGGGTAAAAGCCAAGGATGCATTTATACATTAGACTGAACCAGTGACATTCACAACTACTGGGAAAGACAGTAGTCCTAAACTGCTTTGCAGCTCACAGTGAGTGACAAGTGTTCACAACTCAGTACAAATCTGCAATTACACTGAAAGAACAGTTACATAAGAACTTACCATAACAATAGATCTTCAAAGGGATCCCAGTCATCAGGTTACACCGTTGGTGAATGGGGAATCCACATGGAAGATTTTCAGCAGTACAACTGGGCCCACCCATGCCATCGACGTCAGCCAACGTTGCCAACCCTATAAAGGCGAAGGCGCGCCCACACCCTCCTCAGTTCTTTCCCTCCAGAATCGAAAGGAGCAAAGCTGATGCCCTGGGGACCAGAGGAGAGCAAGGACCCAGCTTTCATAGAAATGATGGAAACAGCAGACAGCTGGGTCCTGAATAGGAGCCCCAAAAAGGGGGAATGGTGGAAGGGAAAAGACCTAATGACTGAGATCCCCACAAAGATCTACTGTTGCGATAAGTTGTTATGTAACTGTTTTGTCTTCTTCGGGGGTATCTCAGTTATCAGGTTACACCATATGAATGAGTCCCAAGCAGTGACAAGAGTAACAGACAATCTGGGAGACTGGATCTCCATAAACTTAAGACAGGATGGGTGGAACAACCCACCCAGTAAAGGAGCATCTTAAACTTAAAGACAGAAGACCTTGAAAGCTAAACCGATCAATGAACTCCATAAACTTAAGACATGAGTCCTTGCCGAACAGCTCTGCCAAATCCTGCATGGGCTCTAGAAGCAATGTCCAGACTGTAATGTTTGGTGAAGGTGTTGACTGCACTCCAGGTAGCAACAGCGCAAATGTCAGCAGCTGAGACCCCTTTGAAACATGCCACAGAGGTAGTCGTGCCTCTGGCAGAGTGAGCTTTGACAGCACCAGGCAATTCTTTGTCATATTTATTGTAGCAGAATACAATGTAATTTGCCAACCATTTGGATAAACACTGCTTAGAAACTGAAGCGCTCTTTCTATCTGGGGTGAAAGAAACAAACAATTGCTTAGACTTTCTGGACTCCTTCGTCCTGAGCAGATAATGCTTCAAAGTTCTGCGCACATCTAATGTATGGAGCAGTGCTTCCCCAGGATTGGCACGCTCCAGAAAATAAACAGGAAGGTGGACAGACTGATTGAGTGTAAACTTAGAAACCACCTTAGGAAGAAACTTAGGATTTGTGCGTAAAGACATCCAGTTTTTGTGAAAAACCAAATAGGGCTCCTCGCATCAGAGAGCCTGAAGCTCTGAAATTCTTCAAGCAGAAGTAACTGCAAATAAAAAGAGAGCTTTCCAAGAGAAAAAGTACAAATCACAAGTCGCGACTGGCTCAAAAGGAGACAAGGTTAACTTTTCCAAAGCAAAATTCAAGTCCCAAGCCGGGGCCGGACAACAGATTGGGGTTTTCAGATGTAGGATGCCCCGGAAGGTACAGGAGACATCCAGCTGAACAACAGTGTGGTCACCTACGGGCTGGTGGAAGGCAGAAATAGCCGAAAGGTGGACCTTGAGGGAGGAATACTGGAAGCCTGAGTCAGACAAAGATCAGGTAGTCCAGAACATGTTTCACCAGGCAGGTGAAGGGGTCAAGATAACATCTGGCAGCCCAGAAGGCAAACCATTTCCACTTCATGGCATAAGTGGCATGAGTGAAGGGCTTGCGAGCGGCCACTAGGACGTCTGCCACCCTGCTGGAGACACCAGATCTGGTGACGTCTACGTTCTCAGGAGCCACACATGCAGATGGAAGGACCTCAGATTCGGATGGACCAGGGTCCCCCGATCCTGGGTCAGCAGATTCCTGCAAAGGGGCAGAGGGACTGGAGGCACCTCTGCCAGCTGCGGAAGCAGAGGGAACCATATCTGGCAAGGCCAGAATGGAGCCAACTAGGATTACGCTGGCCCCTTCCATCTGCAATTTGATCAGCACCCTCTGTATTAGTGGGAACAGAGGGAATATGTACAGAAATCTCCAGCTCCAAGAGAGGAACAACATGTCTCGCCAGAAAACTCCAGACCCTGGATCTATCGAGCAAAAACTGGGCAATTTTGCGTTGTGTGGGAACGCAAAAAGGTCCAACTCTGGACGACCCCATCTGTTGAACAGATCTTCTGCTATGGATGAGAGAAGCTCCCCTTCGTGCATGCTGCACTGAGTCCTGCTGAGGCTGTCCGCCAGGGTGTTTAGGATGCCTGGCACATGAATGGCAGACAGTGTCAGACTGTAGTCCAGTGCCCAATACCACACTCGCATGGCCTCCCTGCAAAGGGGGTACAAGTGAGTCCCGCCCTGCTCGTTGATATAACAGACAACACTCAAGATTGTCTGACTGCACCAACAGCTGGCCTGGGGCCAGATGATTATGGAAGGCCTATAGGGCCTAGAGCACTGCTCTCATCTCCAGAACACTGATATGCAGAGCGGCTTCCCACTGGGACCAGGATCCCCGAGTATGGAAGAGACCCAGGTGGGCTCCCCAACCCAGACCCGAGGCATCCGTGGTTAGGATCTGACTCAGGAAGAAAGCTGGAAAGTGACCCCTTGAAGGAGGTTCGAGGGGACCACCCACCACTGAAGTACCTTGCATACCAGGGAGGAGACCAGTACCACTTAGTCCAAGTCGTCCATCCACTGGTCCCACTGCACCCTGAGGGTCCACTGCAGAGTGCACACGTGGAGTCTGGCTAGCAGGACCATAAGAATGGCTGCAGCCATGAGTCCTAGGAGCCATAGATACAGCCTGGCAGGATGTACAGACTCTGGGTGACCTCCTGCGCTTGAGATGAGGCATTCTGCCCTGCTCTGGGGTAGGAAGGCCTTCCCCTGCCCGGAGTCCAGGACCACCCCAATGTACTGTAACCTTTAGGATGGAACTGGCACTGATTTGGGCAGATTGGCTGTTATGCCTAGAGACTGAAAAAGCTGAAAAGTATGCTCCAGAGTGGCAAGAGCTGCTCCCTGGATGGAGCCCTGAGAAGCCAGTTGTCCAGGTACAGAAAGACATACAGTCCCTCTCTTCTGAGGGCTGCTGCAACCACTGTTAAGCACTTGGTAAAGACATGCAGTGCAGAAGATAAGCCAAAGGGCAATACCTTGAACTGGTAATGTTCTCCCTGAAAGGCAAAGTGGAGAACCCTCCTGTGAGGAGAGAAGACCGCGATGTGCAGGCAGGCGTCCTGCATGTCCAGTGAACAGAGCCAGTCCCCTGACTTGAGGAAGGGAAACAGGCCTGGTAAGGTTACCATTCTGAACTTTTTGTACTAGAGAAAGATTGAGGTCTTTCAAATCCAAAATTGGCCTCAGATCTCCAGTTTTTTTGGGAACCAAGAAGAATCTCGAATAGAACCCCTGGCTTCTCTGCCTCTTTGGCACCAGTTCTATCACCTGCTTGTGCAGGAGAGACTGCACTTCCTCCTGGAGAACAGACAGATGAGCTGGGGGGGTAATTCTAGGGAGGTAGTGGTGGAGGAAGGGTATCTGGAGGCTGCTGGATGAGCACCAGAGTATGACTGCACTCTATGATCTGCAGGATCCAGGCACTTGATGTTATGGCTCTCCACTGGATTCAAATGGAGGGAGAACCGACCTCGGACCGCCACCTCCAGAGCCTGGACTAGAGGAGGGGTCCAGCAAGGAGTCAAACTGAGGTGGGGCCAGCAGAGGAGGCTGAACCCTCAGTCCAGGGACGCTTGGCTGCCGCACCAGCATGGAAAGAGGCAGGCAAGAAAGGCTGAGCTCTGAGTTTGCCCTGAGGACAGGAGCCAGAGCCTGGTCTGTCAACTTGCTTACGTAAAAGTAGGGCACCCCATACCACGCTGTTGAGTGTGGTAGAGGGAATGGACGGACTTAATGGACGTACCCGAGGCCTGCAGATCATTAATGATGTCCTGGACATCCGGGCCAAAGAGTTTAGTGCCATTAAAAGTGGTGAGCAGTACCTTGTTTTGCACATCAGCAGCAAAACCAGAAACCCTGAGCTATGAATGCCTTCGGAGGCACATGCCAATGGCCACCACCCTGGCAATGGTATCAGATAATCGTAGATGGTGCTTAGAAGATGCTTCCCAACATCCTCTGTGGTTTGGAAGCATTGGAGCAATTCCCTCTTTCTGGGCACCCGTCAGGAAGGGATTGGGCAGCCGTCTTGCCCTTTCTGGCATTGGTGTTCTGGAATTTCACCATGTGAGACAGGTAATTTGCTATCCTCAGGACAAGGGTAGAGGAAGCATATGCCCTTTTGCCCCAAAGATCTATCCTGTGGGATTTTTTTTTGCCATACACATTTTATGCCTCTTTCAGGAGCTGGCAGGCGACTCCAGTCCCTCTCTTGAAGGGGACTCGTCTCCCTGGCGAGGCTTTCCCCACACTCACCCCAACCGGCCATCCCCCCACGGTTACCCCTCACCCAAAGACAGGACTGGTAGTGAGGGGTGCCGGCCTCCCCCCAACCCCAGAAGCCAACATCTAGATTGCTGGGAGGAGGCACGGGTGCAGCCTGTAATCACTGAGCCTGCCAACTCCGATCCTTTTTTTTTCTGTTTTATCCCCAGACCCAAGCATGTGCAATGGGCAAGATGACTGTCTCTTCCTCTGGTGAGGCAGTCTTTCACCCTGTGCATTGGTCCTCCCTTTCTAGGATTGTACCTGTGTTGACCCACAGCCTCCGCTGGGTGTCAGTCTACAGTGCGATGCAGAGTCCTCCCACCCCTGAGGAAGGAGAGCTGTCAACGGACGCTCAATCCTTCCTCGCCCCAGCCGACCTCCGATCGATCCGAGTCTGTTTCCGAACCCGGGTCGCCGGTGTACCGCCAGGTAAGGTGTCCAGCACCTTAGCCCTCTGTGCCACCAGCACGGCCACTCCTGTGGGACTCTTTGTCTGGGGGCAAGGAACTAAGGTGCTTGGGCACCTTAGACCAGTCATGTGCCACTTTGATGACCACTGAGTCAGTTTCAGCCTGAGCAGCCAAGTAAGGAATGCCCTGAGGGGCACTGTAGAGCTTATCAGCTCTGAGGGGCATAGCTGGCACCATATCTGGTCTGTGCCAGGCTGCTGTGGTAGCATTCCTGAGGGCTGGAAGCATGGGAGGAATAATCTTTGGGGGAGACCCAGGGATCTCCAGGTAGTCTGCCAGGTCCTTCCTGGTGATATCCTCCTCCTGTCTGAAACCCCACAGTGGAAGACAGTTGCTTCATAATGTTAAAGAAAGAAGAATCCTCAGGTGGAGACCTGGGGGTATGCTTAACAGATTCTTCACTGACAAAAGAGGCAATGGACTTATCTGAAGTGTAATACTGCTCTTCCTCACCTACCTCCTCTACCTCATCAGGAAATATGAGGTCGGGGTGGTATTCCTCCTCCTTGAAGTCAAACTCATCTGGGTCTGGCTCCCAGGTCCGAACAGGAGTCAACGACGAAGGCGTCAGTGAAGGCACTGGCGACAAAGGCCTGTTAAAGGGTGCAAACTACTCCACAATCACAGTATCATATTCTGTGCTAGTTCTGAATTCTTACCAGCACTGCATCGTCTCGAGCTCACATCTGCAGTGAAACTGCCGTTAGTGAGATAGGGCATTCCACAAGTGCTACAAGTGTCACTGTCTCTTGACTTGACGGAAGCTTGAAACGTAAAACGGAAAGAGTTCAGCTTAAGAATTTAAATCAGTTATGATCCTATGACCTTTTAGTTGTTTTATTAGTTCAGAAAAAGAAAAAGTTCGCTAGCTTCCACTCTTCACCAGCCAGTCGATATCACCGTCTCCAATGAAGTCACAAGTATTTGAAAGGACTTCAGTATTTGAAAGGACTTCAGTCTTTACTGTTTGAATAGTTTAAAATCCTTAAAACTTGCAATGGTTTAAATTGCAAATGTTGTTCTGAAGCCTTTCCATCTCGCATGTTGCTGTAGTGCTTTGATTATCTCAGTACACGCACTGTAGAACACTGAACCAGTCTCGTTTTCTATTTTGCTCTTGTCTAAACTCCATGCACCAGCAATTATAAAAAATACTTGCTATGCCGGGTGTCCGTTAATTTATTTTTTTTTAAACACACCCTCATTGTGTGATGACCCGGTAAACCTCTCGAGCTTCGCTCTCGAGGTTTATGGGTCATCACACAACTCGGGTATGTAAAAAGAAACATAACACACACTCGCATAGCCGTTATTCTCTATTTATTTATCAGCCATTCTGGGGACTGAAGTCAAAGTGCTAGGTTTGAGCTAGGCAACAAAAAGGTAACTTCCTCTAATGCATGGTTTACAGGAGGCACTACAACTGGAGCTGTAACTTCAAAGAACGCCATTAAAATTCCATTTACTGGAGTCTTCCTCTTCATCCTCAAACCCATCACATCTTTGATTTGTTTCAACAATGCCCGAAATGAGGGATCTTCATAAGGAGACCTGGGAGTTAAAAACAGCACAGTCCTCACTGCAAGAGGAGAGGGTACAGCTGGAAGAGAAACCCCCTTCAGAGAGGTCCTTTCCCCTCATTTTGTGGTGGCTATGCTGGAGGAACTACAGGCCTGCTTTTAAGTCTTGTCAAAGTGACTATTAGCATAGATGCGGACAATGACAGAAACAGGCGAGTTAACATGTCTGAAAACTAGGCCAGCATAGCCTGCGAGTCAACAATGCTCGTTTGCAGGTTTGTGACTGCTGCAGTGCCAGGACAAAACCCAATGATGGAGGAGGCATACCGTCTCTAGTAGGTATGGCCGTGTCAGAGCCAGACCCCAATCTTGGTGTCTCAACGACAGTCAGGTGAGCTGAAGTCGATGCTGCTGGAGCAAACAATGACAAGGATTTACCCTCCTTTAATGGACACCTCAGCCTCACCGGTGAAGCATGTTAATCCCTATGTTTATGGTGGCTGAAGAAGGAGGATTTCGATGCAGATATACAGATATACATATATATATATATATTTTTTTTTTTTTAACTACTGTATATGTTTATTGATTTCTCAAATCACATATTGCTTAAGAAATGCTGACATAGGACATAAAATATAAGCAAAAAAAATACACTGAGGGCACCACTCCTAATAAATCAATAGGGAGCATCCTACATTAATAAGATACGTCATATGGGGTATAGAAAAAAATAAGTATATCCACATGAAGCACAGTCCACAAAATAGATGTAAAACAGAGTCCATGAGCTGCATGGCTAATAATCCAAGAGGATTAGAACGAATTGAGCCAGAGTCTTTTCCTCCTACCTGAGAAGGACATTGAAGAAGTCACGCTATACCCAAGAAGTACACAATATGTGCAAAAACATAAACGGCTTTGAGCATTCTGCTAGTGAAAGACATATCATTTAGGCACATTAAACATATAACATATATTTAGGACTGTCACCAGAACTAGTCATAAACAACAACTGGAAAAACATAACTATTGTCTATAATAACATGAATGCAACATCATAGAAATAGTCCCTGGAATTCCAACAGGTACATAACTAACAGAGAGGTAAAAAGTACCTGAAGGGTTTCATGTATTCAGCAAATTAAACAGGCATTGAAAGAGACAACAAATGTCCAAGAGTCAAGTCTCTTCATCGGAAACTCTGTACTCCCGAATCAGCCGGTCGTTCTCAGCCCATTTCAGGGCCTCTGAGGGATCACTGAACAAATAAATCTTTCCGTAGTAGACAGTCCTTTACTGTGCTGGGAACATCATGCCATGCAATATCTCAGCCTCCTGTAAGACGCCGTTGAATTTTCTCTTCTTTAGTCATGTGGCAAAACTTGAATCAGGAAAGATATTGATCATGTTGCCGTCATGTAGTAATGTTCTCTTACATCTGGCCAGGGCCAGCACTCGATCTCTAGTGCAGACCCCATCCAGAACCACCACAATAGCACTGGGTGCCTCGGGGTTGTCGGGCCTCTCTGTTGGTGTAACTCGATAAGCTTTTTGCATGTTTACTGGCCTGGTAAGAAGCTCGTCTCTGAACTGCTGCTGGAGCCACTCACTAAGGAAGAGAAGCAGATGATCACTCTCAGACCCCTCAGGCATTCTGATAAGAGGAAGGTTAGCCAACCTGGTTTGATTCTCTAGTGTTTCCAGTCTAGTACATAAGTGATGATTCTCTTTAATATAGTAGCTGCAGCCCCTATAGCCAAATCCAAATGCTTGGTAGCTTCAGTTGTAGCAGTTTGTATAGCTTCCATGGTCATCTCCAAAGTGGACACTCGGTTGGTGAGTGTATAACATTTTTGGGAAAGACCTGCTACTGATTTTATTAATATATTAAATTTAGCACCCACAGTTTGGAGCATCTCCACTTCTGTCTCTTCAGCGGCAGCTGCAGTCCAACCTGGGGCCGACTGCGTGGTCGGAGGCACCGGAGTGTTTTTGGTAGAAACTCCCTCCTGCGACTGTTTTTTTCTCTCCCTCTCTCTCTCTGAGATTTCCCCATGATGTAACTGGAAACTTCCGACACCAGCTGATATAATAGTTGTCCAGTGATGATAGCAAAAAATAAACGTTATATGCACTTTTTATAAAATGTTATACAGAGCTCAAAACTGTAGCCACCATTTTGCTCGGGCACTACAGCATCACCCCCCCCCCCAGAATATTTTTCTTTCTGTCTGGATTTCTGTCATCCTAACCAACCTCAGCGACAACAGAGTCACCAATCACCAGGGCATTTCCTTCCCTGTAGCCGACGGGCATGAGAGAGAAGCCGGTAGCACACCAGCCGCCTTTGCTTGGATTTCCATGGCCTTGATGACAATGAAGGTTTCCAGTGCCTTCTTTCGGTGTCTCCTTGAGGCCTGCTTAAATCCTTGGCAGTTCTTACAGGTCCTCACATTGTGGGAAAGGCCCAAACAGCAACACACAAGGTGTGAGCGTTATTCTTGTAGCTCTTGTATCCGCAGGTACAACACCTAAATATAAGTTCTTTCTACAATGGCATTCAGGGACAACATCGAAACGGTTACATTTAGAAAATAAAAAATTCAGAAAAAAAACAACAGCACTGTTTCTCTGCAGGTCCAATGAGCAATCGATGGTGGAAGACAGAACTGAGGAGCCATGGGGCCACCTACATTTTATAGGTGCCGATGCTGCGTATCATCATGGGCAGTACCAGCTAGCTAAAGTTTCCGAGTGGTCCTGACAACGACAGCTTACGGTTCCAAAGATGTGGCCCAATGAAGGTGATATCCTTGATGAAGATCAGTTTTTCCCGGTCGTCTTGTCCCTTGTTCAGCAGTCAAACTGGACCACAGAAACAGTCTGTAGACAATCTGGTCCCACACCGATCTCAGTCCCCTGCTGGAGTGCACCACCAGCACAGAACTCTGACAACCTCCTACCATCAGTTTTTCCTGCCAGTATTTGGTAACCATCACAGAAGTGCCATGCTGGGCTTGCCAACCTTCTCCCATGAATGCTCTACCAATTACTATTAGTTCTTCCTTCACATTACACTGCATCTCTACCCCTGGAAGCAACCTTTATTCCTCACCTTCCAAACAAGTTTCAGTTATGTCCGCTACGTCATAATTTTCTTTATGCACCTTAACTTGTGATAGTACCTTTTTTTTTTAACCCAAGATGCTTGCATTAGTATATCCATTGGATATACTGGCAAATTTAAGACCGACTCCATGCCTTACCTGCCTGGAAGAAGCCATAACGCTAGAAACTGAGAGGCAGTGTAGTCTTGTGATTAGAGCACTGGCTTGGAAACCAGCAGATCAGATGTTTAGCCCCCACTACAGCCAAACAGTCACTATGAGACTTTAAGAAAATACCTTATCCTGCAGTCCAACCAGCTGCGTAAACTGGTAGAATCAAGACCCCAATGAAAACAAGAGTTTCTCCAAAGTTCTGGCCACTGCAAGCCAAAACAAAAACTCTCCTCACAAACAGCCTTGAGGAATGGCAGTTTCAATTAAAGGTGCAAGCCCATTACGTAAAGCCTCCACCTCAGAATGGAGCTCCTACTAATTAGCAGTTTTACTAACTCGTGATTAAACCTCTTGCAGCTGTCCTCTGGCTCTAACATCAATTGCAGAGGAATCTGGTATGTTTAGGGGTCACGCATAACTTTTTTTTTTCTTTGAACTGGTCCACCTGGGAAAGTGGTGGTCCAGTTGCACTGGCCCCCCAGAGACTGCCCTAGCCCCAAGATTAATTGGCCACCATTCATTTCAATGGTGTTTTCTCCTGGGCATAATATTTTTTAATGACAGCTCTTGTGTTTGTGAGAGGGAATCTAAATGACATCTCAACAACAAAGCAGAAAAAATATCAAAAGGTAAGAAAGATATGCCCAGGAGAACGTTATTGAAATGAATGGGGGACCATTCATTTCAATGACATTTTTTTCTTCTGGGCATAACTTTCTCACCTTTTGATATTTTTAGTGATAACACTTGTGTTCATGAGAGGGGATCTAAATGACACCTGACAGCAAAAGTATAAAAAAATGTCAAAGGTAATAAAGATGATATACGTAACTACATTAAAATGAATGAGCCATTCATTTCAATGGCGTTTTTTCTCATCATGTGCATAACTTCCTTACCATTTGATATTTTTTTCTACTTTTTATTGTTGAGATGTCATTTGGATTCCCTCTCACAAACACAAGTGTTGTCATTCAAAAATTTCAAAAAGTAAGACAGTTATGTTTCTATATATGCCCAAGAGAAAAAAATTACTACTGAAATAAATGGGGGGGCCTTTCATTTCAATGGCGTTTTTTCTCTGATCTTTGCAAGCTCTTCAGCTAGAGCATGTGAGGTGGAGAAAAACAAAACAAAAAAAATGAAAGAACCCTGTTTCCCTTAAAGGGCCATATTACTATGGCTAGATTGCACTAGCCATGCCAGGAAAATTGGGGGGCTATCACACTGGCCCGAGGCAGTTTGCACTATGCCCCGAGCCAGTAAAATAAAGTTATGATCGACCCCTGATGTGCCCTGAGCAGTGAGCGCTAGATGTAAAATGGGCCTACAGGAATGGACAGATCACTCAAATAAAACAGAACATTTTACACACCAGGTTAGGCTATAATTCCAATAGACTGTAAAAAGTGAAATACTGTGACCCAACTGGTAGCTGAACCGAGGTACTGCAGAGGAGTGAGTTCAATTCTCAGTTACAGTAGGTGGCATTATTTCTTTCTCACTACAATTTGTGTTTCAATTGCTAGGCGATGGCGAATACTGTACCATTACCATCTCAAAGGTTCCTGGTTGCAAGATATGCAGTCAGGAAAAGAAAGTGACCGTGACCCTAGGCTCAGTCATGTGGAAAAGCTGGTTTTATTTATTTATTTATTTTAGTCTTTGGTAACCAGGTAAGGCCCACTAGGCACAAGTGCCTGTTTTCAGGGGTGACCTGGGAGCACTGGGCGGTTAAGTGACTTGCTCAGAGTCACACAGTATGCAAGTGGACGTTGTGAGAATCAAACTCCGGTCTGGTCTGCTGGATGTACCAAGCTTGTTCACACCTCATTCTTCTAACCTACATAGTAACAGCTTTTCTTCTAATGGATTAGAACAGACAGTGCAACTTATGCAATATCTCTGTGAGGTGCATGGTGCTCTGGAACTTAGCACCCCCCCCCCCCCACCCCATGCTCTCCCCTCTGTGCTGTCTTGAGCATCCCAGCAGTCCAAAGTTAGATCTTTCAACTGAAGAGGCTAGCAGACTCGAAACCTAATTTGAAAAATACGCCAATTATAGCAATATAAATGTCAGCTAAAAGGGGGTTAATGACACAGTAAAAGCAACAGCAATCATTAAAAGCTCAAGCACTGAAACAATAAATGCTTCTGAAGAACCTAATTACCCTATCATAAAAAGGGGAGACAAGGAAGGGTAGTAGCACTGACTGTTCTAATCCATCAGAAGAGAAAATGTTATTATGGTGAGTAACTTTTCTTTCTAGTTACAAGAATTAGAACAGCCAGTCCAACTTAAGTAGACTCCAAGCAGTTACCCTGTTTTTTGTTTTTTTTTGGGAGTAAGATTACTTTGAGGAAAGGCTCTGAAGTACATAAATCCCAAATCCATCATCCACTCCTGCCTGTGTCCCAGGCAATAATGAGATGTGAATGTGTGGACTGTGGACCAAGTAGCAGCTTTACAAATTTCTGCCAGTGGCACATTCCTTTTTGCTGCCACTGATGCTGCTGTGCTCCTAAAAGGGTGTGCTTTAATGCTATCTGGGGGTACTCTTGGTACAGCAGAAATTTACTGTGGATAGTATCCACCTCAATATTGTCTATTTAGAGGTGTGTCCCTTTGACGCCTCACCATATGTGAGTCTATTTAGAGAAGAGTGTCCCTTGGACGCCTCACGATATGCAAGACTATTTAGAGGTGAGTGCCCCTTTGACACCTCACCATATGTAACTAAATGCTTTTTTTGCTATTGCTAAGGTCCTCTGTTCAAGACTTGTAGACACTGAGGGACCTACTGACATCTAATGTATGATGTTTTTTCTCCACTTTATTGCATGCAGATTTGAGACTTGCAAGGTAATAGTCTGATTCAAGCAGAATTCTGACACCACCTTAGGTAGGAACTGTACAGTTAACACAATTTTTTCCTTGTGGAAAATCAAATATATACATATTTTAATGTTTGTTGAGTGGGAAAGGAAGACTAGGCAATTCTGCCGCGCGTGGGGTGGGGGCAGGGAGGGGACATGCAGATGGAAGTCAACTTAAACTTAACCAGAGTAAGCTGTTGGTGTTTTGTCTTGTTACTGAATGGTGAAAATCTGGTCAGGACACCGGGGAAATTCCCCTACACCTTCTTTGAGAAGTGCCATGGGATCTTTAATGCCCACCTGGGAAACCAACAGAATAGGCAGATGGGACATCAGCCTCTCGTGCTGCACCACACCTCAGTACTGGGATTTTAACCCATATTTCTGGTGTGGGGCTAGAACCCACAAATGAAAATTATGTACCTACCGTAATTTTCACCATTCAGCACTGGTGGTTGTGGCCGGAGGATCAGGACACCGAAGGAGCCTTTTTTTTTTTTTCTGAAGGGGGGAGTCGGTGCTGGGGCAGCGCTGCCCTCGAGGCCAGCGCATTCGTGGGCGCCACGGGTTGGCCAGTAACCGACGCCGACCCCTCCCCAGTCCCAGTTCTGCATGCCGGAGAGTTATAGAGAAAAACAGAGAGGGCGGGTCAAGGGAGCCCGAGGGACAGGAAAAGGAAAGGATACAGAAACCAAAAGGAGGAATAAAGCCGAGGAGAGGACAGAGACAGAAGAAGCCAAAGGGTTTGGGACAGGGCGGTCCAACCTCTGGGTGAGTAGGGGAGGGATAAATAAAGGAGGGAAGAGAGAGAGAGAGAAACACAGAGAGAGAAGAGAGGGGAGACACCGCACCTGAATGACATGGGTCCAGAGGACTGCTCTAGGATGGAGCAAGACACCACTACTTTAGGTCAACAACTCTTCTCTCAAGGCGGAAGAGAACCTTTAACCAAGGCTAGGAGAGGAAGGCTGACACAAAGTCCAGAAGGGTAGGCACAGTGGCTCTTCCAAGGAGTCTTTTTTACTGGACAAAGGCAACGGGTCAGTGTCTCCCCCTCTTGTCGAAGGGTATCATGAAGTGGGGACAGGACCACTTTGAGAAGTATTCTCCTGAGGAGAACACACACCCAGGAGGGTTTTTGAGAAATTTTAGAGAAGCATCACCTCCAAAAGGAGGAGAATTTAGAAAATTTGGAGAATTTTAGAGAAACATCACCTCCAAAGGAGGAGAACAATACAATGGAGAATTTTATTATTTTCTGAATAAGAGGTGGGAGAGATTCCAGAGGGGAACCTCACAGGGGAGGCCGCTTAAGCAGCAGTTGGAAGGAAGGAGAATTATCTGAGAGGGGTTACCAGGGTCCCCTCCAACACCGCCTCAACAAACTGCGGGTTTGGCTGAAGCAGAGCGAGGGCCCAGGGAGGTCTCAGAGAAAGGGTTCCCACAGGGAAGAGAGGAGACCCTGGTGACCCCCAACAGAGGGTTACCTCCCTGCCTGTCTCCCCAGGATACCTCCAACACCCTCAGGGTAGAGTGGAGTCACAAGGTACCAGAGAAGGACCATATGGTCCCCTAGCTGAGGAAACAAACAGGGAGGAGGATCGCCCAGAGACTGAGGCCTAAGAGGGGAAGGTGGGCGGGAATCTGTGATGAATGGTGAAGGCACAGAGAAAGATCAAGAATTATGGTAGGTATGTCATTTTCATATCTTATCTGTGTCAATCTTCACCATTCATCACTGGTGGGTGATTAATGAGCCCCCCGAAAGGGACCCGGCACCTCCCTAAAAGACCAAAGTCCTTTAGCCTCCAGTGGGGGAAGACACCTGAGGAGGGAACCCTTCCAGGCCTGGTTAGGCCAGAGACTGGTCTGGGTGAGGCGGGGTTCTCAGAGTAGGAGAGGGAAGTTGCCCCTGCAGTTCCTGCCTCACCCTGCGGGAGAAAAGATGGGTTCTCCAGAATGAGGAGGCAGTCACCCTACACTGGGCCATGGGTGATAACCGAGGAAGATGAAGCCAAGTCATCTGCCTAATGCAGGTCACTGTCCCCGCCAGCCTGGAAGCCACCTCATTGGTATCATAAGATGCCCTAGCTTGGTGCCTCGTAAGCTCCAAGCCCTGTGCGGACAGGGCAATGGCTTGTCTGGTCACCTCCGAATCAGGCAGAGAGACTAGGATCTGTCCTAGCAGAGACCATAAGTGCCTGTTGTAGGCAGCATGATGGGCCTGATGAGCTGAGATGGATAACTGTAGACGCGCCGTAAAGAAAGTCCTCCTCCTCCAAAAATCAAATTCAGCAAAATCTGACTCCGGAGGTTGGTCACGCCTTGGATGTCTCTGCCCAGAGGGTGTGTCCAGGGCAGTCACGCCCGAAGGAGGGTGAGCCAAGGCTCCTGGAGACACTAGGGATGCACAATACCTCTGGCGGAGGTCCCTTGGGCTGGTGCATGGGTTGAGGGAGTTTGCCAGGCGTGGTACAATGCCTCACTGAAGGTAGAAGGCCAGGCGGGAACCAACAGGTTGGCAGCACTGAACTCGCCTAGAAAGGCACGCGCCATCTGGTCATGATTGTGACTGACTAAAGTGGAGATGTGGAGCTCGTCAAACAACCCCGAAAGGATGCACTGATAACTAGACAAATCAGCTGCGGGGGGATAGGTGAACAGAAGACTCCTCTCCCTCAGAGGAGGAAGATGAGGGAGCTGACAAGCCCGGAGAGTCAGGCACAGGCTGCACCAGGGAATGGTGGAACACCTCCTCATCCATGGACCTGTAGTAGGCGGGGAAAAGTGCAGCCGTAGACCTGAACTGCTCCCAGGTGAGAGGTCCTGTAGGACCGGCGTGGCCTGGGAGTGAGGGAGGGGTTGGCAAGAGGTAAGGGGGCCAGACACCGCCGAAGAGGAGCACAACCTCTGCCAGGGCTGGGAGACCATACAGGAGATCTCAGGAGAGGAGAAGACCCGCTGGTCTCAGTAGTCAGTGGCCGCTCAACTGAGCTGGAATGGCCAGGACTGAGCCTGAAGTAACCCCCCCCCGCAAGGTGACCTGGGCCATGTGAGCCCAGAAGGGCGGTCAATAGCCTCCAAGGACGAGGGCTCTCCCGGGGAGACCTCAGTGGAGAAAACAGGACCAGCGCTGCGACTCCTTCCCGAGCCCCTGCGGGCTCCCAGGGAAGGGTGCTGCCCCCAAGCCTGTCCCCTCAACCCCTTGGACTCGGAGAGAGCCCTCTGCCTCAGGATCAGCTGAGGCAGTACAAACCCCGTGACTAACTCCTGAGAGGCAGCCACTGGGCGACCGCCCTCCACTGCCTGAGGTGCTCCAGTCGGCCCAAAAGTGGGGCCAACTTGAGCAGCCCCAGGAGGGGGTACACCTTCCGATGGAGCAGGTGAACCACCATCTCCAGTCTGTCCCCCATGTCCCCCAGAGCACCAGAGGACTGATCGGGACCACCAACACCAGATCCAGTGGTAGCTACTGACTTCATGGGAGGGGGCTGAAATGGAGCTGAAGAGCTGGGCGTGGAGGAACCGAAGGATTCTGAGGAATCCAGGAGTCAGTTTGGGTCAGCCTCCGAATCCTCCTCCGAGGAGAAGGCCCAGACCCAAACCACTCCTGGATCCCTCCCACCTGTAGCACCGCAAACAGCACTGCAAGGTGGCCTTGCGCTGCCCATGGCACCACCACCGTCCCCGCAAATGGTGCAGGAGTCAGAAACGGCCCTGGAGGATGGCGCCATGCTGCCTGCAGTGCCGCCCAGATCCCCGGCACCGGTAACTGAGGTGGCACTAGCAGACGGTGCCGAGGACACCGCCGGACTAGGCCTGGAGGCCCCAGGCTGCGACATCAGGTGAGCCCTCGTGTCCAAGGAGGCTACTGCCAGGACGGTGCCTCACACCTGACCCCCGGAGGAGTCAGGCCGGGCCTCCTGCACCGTGGAAGGGGTTTCCGCCGAGGCAAGGCTATGAAGGTCCGAAACCCCCTCCTCCGTGGGCTGTATAGGACCAGGAGGGGACCCGGAGGAAAGGCCAAGAACCCTGCATTTGGCATCCCGAGTACTAGCCTGTCCCCCGAAAGTCGGCGGCGTACGTCAGACTTTGAAAGCGTGCAATTCCAGAACTCAATGGTTCATGGAAAAACAGGCATTGCAGCAATCCATGTCATGGTTAGGACCCAAGTAGGTCAAGCATCGGTCATGCTGATCCGTGACTGAATAAAGTCAGCCACAGGGACACCGCCACATAGGAGGCAGACTTGCCTTGGGAAGTTTCTTTTTGTCCCCTGAACAAGACATGACCGACAGAAAACACAATAAACAAAACAAAGGCACTTGGCGTTGTTGAAATAACAGGAAAGGTCTTACCGGTTTTGACGACGCCAAGGACGCAGCAGAGCAGAACTAGGATGAACATAGCCAACAGACTAGGCCGCTGAAGCACTAGAAAAAATGCTGCACACACGAGGTCCTCACTCGACGGCGAGAGAAGCAGAACTGGGACTGGGGAGGGTCAGCGTCAGTTACTGGACAACCCGCGAGCACCATGCAATGTGTCGGCCTCAAGGATGGCACTGCCCCGACGTAGACTCCTCCCCCTTACAAAAAAAAAAAAAAAAAAAGCTCCCACGGGGTCCTGATCCTCCGGCCAAAACCCACTAGTGATGAATGGTGAAGGTTGACACAGATAAGATCCTTCCGATCTTATGGCCTCAAGAGGCGAGTTGTGTAACCTGCCGAGTCATTGACACTGTTAAACATGAAGGAACAAAACAAAGTGCTTATAACTCACTGACCCTTCTTGCTAATGAAACAGCCACCAGAAATAATGTTTTATAGTTGAGGTATCTTAACTCGGTAACAACACTGGGTGTGCATACAAAGTTTCTGCTGAGGTCCTGGACCTAAATGCAGACATGACTGACAAATGCATCTTTAAAGATGCTGGTCTTAAATCCAGGGAGTTCTAAATGTAATAAATAATCCAGAATTAATGCACTCTCTACATCCTCAGCTGAATGGGAATTGTTCCCACACCAGACTAAGAATCTTTACCATTCTGAATTTTAAGTTCTTGTGGATGGCGTTCTGGTCACCTTAAAAGGAAAGTCTCATGAACCATTTTTAATTTGAAATAGCAGGCTGTAGGCATGAACAGTGATTATCGTTACTGCACCTTCTTCATTTCACCCAGATATAGAGTTCAATAAACTCTGTCCTGTCCTACTGTGAAAACCTGCTTGGCTCCATTACAGAGGTCATGACACTGCTTTCTGCAATGCCCCATGGGACTTCATGTGTTAGTGCTCAAGCTGCTGTATTCCTGCTTCCCCTGTTTGCATTTTGTGATGGTCTCATGTTGGCTAATAAACCTCATGGAAACAGCACTGCTATTTTCTGGGAGTGAAGTGTGCCACAGTTGAAAGAATCTGCTTTGAAAGGAGTATACAGCTGTCTGTGAGGTGTTAATGGTCCTCTGACATGATAACTAGATTATGTCATGCAAAGCAAGCCACACTGTTCGTGTCTGTAGTTCAACTGCATTACTACTGCACTCAAAGTATGACAATGTTCTTCAGTGTAGTGTAGTGTTTAACACACCTGGACCCCAAAAAATAGTAGTGCACTTTCCATGAAGTATGTTACGTAGGGTTACTACCTGTCCTGATTTTCGCAGGACAGTCCTGATTTGTGCAGCTGTGTCCTGCAAAAAAAAAAAAAAAAACATGAAAAATACTACGTCCTGATTTTATAGCATAAGAATAATTTTATAATTTTCCACTAAATGTTGCAGAAAACTACAATATCTTAACTAAAATACCTTAAAATGATAAAAAACAATAGAAGCAACTATGAAACTGCAATACTTAGCCTTAATTCTGATTATATAGAGAAAACTAGTCTGTTGCATCGGTCGAGGTTAGGTACCGTCCTGCGAAAAATCATGTTTCGGTAAGAAACGTCCCACTTTGGGCTTCTTAAAAGGTGGTAACCCTATATGTTAGCAAACATGAGACGAGGACAAGACACAACAGTTAATCAAGAAATCACAAAGAAAGCAGGAATGCAGCAGCTTGAGCACCAAGACATCATCAAGACCCATGGTGCACTGCAAAAGTAGGGTCATGACCTCTGCAATGGAGCCAAGCAGGTTTTCACAGTAGGATAGAACATTATTAAACTTTATATCTGGATGAAATGAAGAGGGTGCAATAGAGACAATTATTGTTCAACCCTACAGCCAGCCCTGTTTTAAAGAGAAAATGGTTCCGGAGACCTTTCCTTTAAAGACCTCTATAATCCTGGTGGAGAGAATCGGCTCTAAAAACTCCACCCCTTAAAGAACCATGCTTCAAATAAAGAGATTCCCAGTCTGCCTGCTTCACCTGGCCTTCTGAGACTGTCAGAAAGTTTTGACACAGAGGAAGAGTCCTTCTGGACATCCAGAGTAATGAGTGTGCCATAACTGCCTAGGCCAGTCTGGTGCTACAAGGTTAATGGTGACCCATTCCCCTCTCACTTTCAGAAGCACTTCCTATATCAAAGGAAAAGGTGGGAAAGCATAAAGGAACCAGTTTCCCCAGTACATACGAATTTGCCAGCAGATAAAGGCCTTATGGTCTATTGAGTCTGCTCGAGTGTGCAGCTAGCAACCCTTATACTGCAGCTGTCCCTGCCTCCCCTTCCCTGACCCTTCCTCTTACCCTATCCCATTCCCTTTTGAAGCAGTCCACTCTTCTACAGGATACCACTTCCTCAGGCAATGGGTTCCACCCAGACACCACTCTCTCCGGTAAAAAGTGTCTTCTCATTTCCCTCCTGAACCTTCCCCCCCTTCCCCAATCTGAGATTGCGACCTGAGTGTCCCTAACCGCCCCGTAACATGAATAGCCCCTCTGTGCCTGTCTTGTTTATTCCCTTCATGTACTTGAAGGTTTCAATCGTATCACCCATCTCTCCTCTCCTCCAATGAGTACATGTTCAGCTCTCTCAGCCTGCTCACGTAGGGTATGTCCCCTACTCCATGGATCATCTTTGTTGCCTTGCGCTGCACTCCCTCCAGTAACTTAATGTCCCTCTTCATGTATGGTCACCAGTACTGCACGCAGTACTCCAGGTGTGGCCTAACCAGTGACCTATACAACGGCAGGATCACCTCCCTTCTCCTTTAAGATATACCCCTGGCAATACAAACCAGCATTTTGTTGGCCTTTGCAGCTGCCTTACTGCATTGTGCCGAGTTGTTCATTGAGCCCGTTATAATCACCCCCAGATCCTTCTCCTCCTCTGTCATGACTAGCTGAACCCCCCAAGCTGGTAGCTCCTTCTTGTTTTTTTTGCCCCAGAATATAGCACTTTGCACTTTGTGACACTGAACTCCAACTGCCAGGTGTCCAACCAGGTCTCCAATTTTGACAGATCATCCTGCAAACCATGCCACCCTCCTAGGTCATCCACTACTGCTCCAATCTTGGTTTCATGTGCAAACAAACTGATCTTGCTCTTGATGCCCACTGAGATGTCTGATAAGAACAACCCAAACAACACCAGTCCCAGCACTGAGCCCTGTGGTACTCCGCTTGTCACTGTCCTCGGAGATGAGAGCTCCCCTCCCACCACCACCCTCTGCTGCCTTCCCTGTAACCAGTTTACTACCCATTTTCTCCCCTGCACCTGCCAGCTTACTACTCAGCCTCCCATGTGGCACCAAGTCGAATGCCTTACTGAAGTCCAGAAACAGGACATCCACTGCATGGCCCTTGTCCAACTGTCTAGTTACCCAGTCACAGTAATCCACCAGGTTGGTCTGACAGGATTTGCCCTTGACAAACCCATGCTGCCTAACGTCCTGCAGACCACTGGTCTCCAGAAGGGGACACCAGCCTCTCCTTCAGGATTGTCTCCATCAGTTTTCCCATGATGGATGTGAGGCTTACCAGCCTGTAGTTTCCCGGTTCGTCTTTGGGACCACTCTTATGGAGGGGTACCATGTGAGCCATCCTCCAAGTCCTGAGGTACACTTCCTGAGACCAGGGAGGCATTGAACAAGTCTGCCAAGGACCCCGCCAGAATTTCTGCCAGCTCTCTCATTACCCTGGGGTGAATGCCATTTGGCCCTGGCGCCTTGTCCACCCTCAGGCCCTCCAGTACCCTGCCCTCTGTAATTCCATCTGTCACCTCTCCCCCCAAGCTTGACCTCCCACCCCCCTTGGTAGCGCCCCTCCCTTCTCCTTAGTAAACACTGAGCAGAAGTATTCATTAAGTGCTTCCCTGCTCTGCCCGTTCCACCACCCCCCAATTCATCTTAATCCTTACTATTTGGTCCGTGCAAGCTCCTTTTCTCCTGATATACCTAAAGAATTCCTTCTGCCCCTTCTTGATGCCTTGAGCCAACCTGAGCCCCTTAGACGCCTTGGTCACCTCTTTAGATTCCTTCAGGTAATCCTCTCTGTCCTCCCCTCTTCCCGGTTTTTTGAACCTCCTAATGGCAGCTTTTATTTCTTACTTTCTCCATGACCCCCTTGCTCAACCAACTAGGTTTCTTGGCCTTAGCTCTTTTACTCTGGACCCTGATGCAGGTTTTGGTTGCTTCCTCAATCCCCAGTTTTATGACCTCCCACCTCTGGTTAGTGTCCATATTAGTTTGGATTCTGGCTAGATACCCTTTAACTACCTCCCCATCCTCTCGAAGTTGGCCCTCTTGAAGTCCAACACTCTTGTACCTGTTTCTACTCCCTCCTTACCCATTTTCAACGTGAACCACACTGACTGGTGGTCGCTCCCTGCCAGCGGTTCTTCCACCCCCAGCTCGCTCCCTCCCTAACTCCCCATTTGCCAGTACGAGGTCTAGGGTGTTCCCTAACCTGGTTGGCTCGCTGACCATTTGCATTAGGAAGCTATCCTGGAACACGTCCAGAAGTATCTGCTCCCTTCTATTCGTGGTGGCTGGGGTACTCCAATCCACTCGCGGCAGGTCAAAGTCCCCCACAATCCCCGTGCTACCCTTTCCGCAGGCCCTTCTGATCTGTCCTGCTAGTTCCCTGCCTAACTCCTCTGTGAGATGGTGGCCTGTACACTACTCCCATCCTGAGAGTCCTATTCCTGGAATCCTGGATTTGCATCCATAATGACTCTGTACTACCCTCATCCCCTTCCTCATGAACAAACTTCAGTCCTTCTCTCACATACAGTGCCGCCCCCCTCTTCCCATTTACCCTATCTTTGCAGAATATCTTATACCCTGGTACCGCTAGGTCCCAGTCCTGGTAATGGGTGGCCCATGTTTCGGTGATGGTTGCCATGTCCACCTCCCCTTCTGCCACAAGAGTCTGTAGCTCTGCTGTTTTGTTCCCTAGGCTCCTAGCGTTCAAGGTGACCACCCTCCAACCTTTTTCCTTCCCCTCTCCCCTTCTGCTCTTACTTCCTAGCATCCCCTCTAGTACTCCTTTTTTTCCCCCATTGCTTCTAGCAT
This sequence comes from Neoceratodus forsteri, assembly GCA_016271365.2. NCBI lineage: Eukaryota > Metazoa > Chordata > Ceratodontiformes > Ceratodontidae > Neoceratodus > Neoceratodus forsteri. The sequence goes on from CM028130.1 coordinate 872,856,030, forward strand.
AGGGGATAAGCTCATTTGGCTTCCCTCCCTGTGGATTCTGCATGCCTCCTGCCCACTTGCCACCCCCGCTCCTAGTTCAAATGCCCTTCTCTTGCTGTGTTTTTTGTAGTAATTGCATTAGTTTGTTCTGTGTTACTAAAGCTGTTTCCTTTCCAGTCCGAACTATTTTATTACTGTAATAGGAATGCTATGCTTATGCTGACAGCATCTTCTGGGATGGTTTCTAAACATGATGTTCTGCAGCCAAACAGTGGCGGCTTGTTGTTCTCCCATAAGGAAGAAAGATCTACCACTGGAGCACCCCAATTCCTAAAAACTGACCACAGCAGTTTGTTTCAGAGACCACTTGTGTATGACATGATACCCCCTGCCGAGTATGCCTACCACGACATTTTTCCTTCCTTGCAACATGTAATGCAGAGACAGAGTGGACAGGGGGAGAGGAGGCAACAGATGGAAGAATTGAGGCAAGTAGAGTCCTAGAGGGACTGAGGGCACTGAAGGTAGACGAGGCACCAGGGCCAGATGGTATCCACCCCAGGGTGCTGAGGGAGATGGCGGAGGTGTTGGTGGAGCCGCTGGTGGATCTGTACAGCACCTCACTGGAGTCGGGATGTGTGCCACTGGACTGGAGGATGGCACATGTAGTACCATTACACAAGAGTGGACCAAGGGATGAACAGAGTAATTACCGCCAGGTAAGTCTCACCTCCATAGTGTGCAAACTCACAGAGACAATACTAAAGGAAAGACTGGTGTCATACCTGGAGGACAATGGCCTCCAGGATGTGAGGCAGCATGGGTTTGTTTCAGGGAAGTCTTGTCAAACCAACCTGATACAACATTATGACTGGGTGACAGGTGAGCTGGATAGGGGTCATGCAGTGGATGTTCTTTACTTGGACTTCAGCAAGGCCTTCGATTCTGTGCCTCACGGGCGGCTTGGGGGGAAGCTAACTGGTGTAGGGGTAGGGGCAAAAATGATGAACTGGATTACAAGCTGGCTGAGTGGGAGGCTGCAACGGGTGGTGGTGAGAGGGGAGCTCTCAACTCCAAGGCCAGTGACAAGTGGGGTGCCAAAGGGCTCAGTGTTGGGGCCAGTATTGCTCTGGCTCTTCATATCAGACATTGCACATGGGGTGGTGAGCAAGATAAGTCTGTTTGCTGACGACACCAAAATCGGAGCAGTGGTGAATGGAGAGGAGGGATGGAAGCAGCTGCAGGGGGACCTAAGCAAGCTAACGGAGTGGTCAGAGAGGTGGCAGCTGGGGTTCAATGCAAAGAAGTGTAAGGTTATGCACTTTGGGGTGAAGAACCCAAGGAAAGAATACTGGCTCAGAGGGGTTAAGCTGGGGATCACTGAGGAGAAGAAGGACCTAGGGGGTAATGATAACAGGGACAATACTGCCCAGTGCAGGACAGCGGCTGCAAAAGCAAACAAAATGCTTGGGTGCATAGCGAGGGTTTTTTCGTCCAGGTGAAGAGAAGTGATCTTGCCCCTCTACAGGTCGCTGGTAAGGCTGCACTTAAGAGTATTGTGTGCAGTTGGAGGCCATACCTAAAGCGTGATATCAGGCTACTAGAGGGGGTGCAGAAGAGGGGAACAAAGATGATATGTGGAATGGAACGGACAGACTATGACAGCAGGCTGAGAGACATGATATACACCCTGGAGAATAGAAGGGACGGGGGTACATGATAGAGACATTCTAGTATCTGAGGGGAATCAATAAGGATGGGGCAGATGGGGTCTTTAAGTTAAGGAGGAGGAGGGTCACCGGGGGGGGGCATGCGCTAAGAATAGAGGGGGGAAACTTAGGAAGGAAATGAGGAGACACTATTTCACAGAGAGGGTGGTAGCAAAATGGAATGCCTACCAGAATGGGTGGTATCATGTAAATCTGTGAACAGTTTCAAAAGGGCATGGGACAGGAAACAGGGGAGAGTGAGGATGGGGAGTGGCAGTGGGATGACAAATAGGAGGGGGTGGGGCAGCTGCAAACTAGGGGTGCTAGCTGCACACTCGAGCAGATTTAGATAGACGGGGTGGTCTGTTTCTGCTGGCCCATTCGTTATGTTCGTATATACTCTGAAAGGACAGTCCGAATCCCAAATTTTCAATGCTTCCTTGCCGAGTTTTGAGGATTGTGCACCACCTTGCTTATGTAATACACTGTTGCTGTGTTGTGTGCCCTTATCTACAGAACTTCATCCATGACTAATGCCGAGAAGAACTTAAGGGGTAGATACTCTGCTCTAAGTTCCAGCAGACTGATAAGTTCCTCTCTTTCTGCTGGACTCTACACTGCCTTTATTTTGTGGTGCAGAACATGCCCTCCCCATTCACGGAGTGAGATACCGGCCCTCAGGATTCGACTGTGCAGAACTGATAGAAAAGGGACTCCCCTTTCTTAGGTGCTGCAGTTATCACCCCAAGAGGGAGCTTAGGAGTCTTTTTTGTAGTGGTGTAAGGGCAGTCTGGGGATCCCGGAGTTGAGACCAGTATTCTTCAGGTACCACTGAACTCTTCGGATGTCCTACCTTGCCCATGGCATCACAAAGGCTGTGGCTGCCATGGGACCCAACAGTCTGGGAAAATCTTGTGCAGTGGTCCTTTTCCTCATGTGGAGGAATGCTACATATGGAAAAGTTACTAACCATAGTAGCAGCTTTTCTTCTAATGGTATCAGAATAACCAGTTCAACTAAAGCATCCTCTTGCATGAGGAATGGTGCCCCAAAACTTGGCATGTGTTTTAAAGATGCGGTCTCCTGGCCGGCCTGGTGGCGTTGAGGGGCTGGATGCCACACCTCGCGTCACGCCGGTGACCCAAGTTCGGGAACGGACTCAGGTTGCTCGGGGGTCGGCAGGGGCGAGGAAGGATTGAGCGTACGTAGACAGCTCTCCTTCCCCAGGGAGGGGGATCGGTGGCATGTTGCAGAGCCGACACCTGAGGTGGCTGGATGTCAGCACAGGCGTGACGCGAAGAAACCGGGAGGCCCATGTCCAGGGCGTTAGGTTGCCTCCATGGAGGCGGAGCCAGCCACTCCGCCAATTGCATGGTCGTGGGCCTGGGGGCAAAATAGAAAAAATCGGAAGCCAACAGGGTCTATGATGATCCAACTACCGGGTCGAAGGACGAGTCCCTGTTGGCATCCCTTAAAGAAAAAATAAAAATGCGGTCTCCTCTGTGCTGGTCTTGAGCCTCTCAGCATTCCATAACCCGACCTTAGAACTGAAGAGTTTAATAGTCCAGGAGTCTCGAGAAGAGACATAATTTGAAACATATTCCTATTACAGTAATAAAACAGTTCGGACTGAAAAGGAAACAACCTTAATAACACAGAACAAGCTAATGAAATTACTGCCAAAAAAAATTAATCTGATAAAACACAATAACTTGTTCTGATTAACCTAGTTATCATAGCCTAACAGTGGAGGTAGGGAAAGGAAATTGTACCAGCTGTTCTAATACAACCAGAAAAAAAGCTGTTACTATGGTTAGCAACTTTTCCTTCTAACGTACAAGGATTACAATGGCCAATCAAACTTATGCAGACTCCAAGTAGTGTCTGGGGTTACAGGGTTTTAGGACTACCCTGGGAATAAGTTCTGAAGCACAGAAAATCCTAAATTTGGCACCCTCTCTTGACTGTATATCCAATCTGTGGATCAGCCAGCAGTTCTGCAAATTTCTGACACTGGCACATTGTTTCTTCCTGCCAGTGATGCTGCTGTACTCCTAGTGGCGTGTGCTTGACAGCTCTGTGCGAAATGAAAACAAAACTCAATAATTTGCGGAGTGCAGAATGTAGTCCTGATATTCTCACATTAAAATTCGCGCAGCTGCACACATTTTTCTATGTGAATTGCAGCACAACGCAGTTGCAATGAATTCTGTTACACGAATTGAAGCATTTGGCAAAAATCCGCCACAAAGTGAGAACTATGTCAATTCACTTAGTAAAAATTCACACAACTGCAGCACACTGTGTAGTGCACACTATGCAAATGCTACGCACACTGCATGAATTTGTTGCAATACATAGGCGAATATTAAATTCACAACACTGACACTGCCAGAATTATTATAGTGAATGGTTACCCTTTGTTGTGCATGGATTGCCATCCCTACTAAAAGGCTGCTGTACCACAATTCAAAGGAAATGCACTACAGTAGTGCACAACTGTATTCCAACAGCTTTTTAAATAAAACTGAAACCTGTGCCACCTGCTGCTTTATTTTTATTTTCCTCCACACACACTGAACACAGACCCTGGCCCAACACAAAATCTTCCACTGTTTTGACATTTTGAAAAAAAAAAAAAAAAAAAAACAGAATCCCAACCTTCACCTAGGTGGGTTTTCAGAAGCTTAGTAGTGGTATATTTCTGTCCCAACCCCCCAAATAAAAATGACAGTAGTTTTTTAAGGAAAAAAACAGTTTTTTTTTCATTTTATGTTACAAATCGTATTCTACACAAAATAATACATGGGCAATAATGCACGATTCGGCAGTGTTTCCATCTCAGGGTCATGATGAAATCAGGGATCTAGAGAAGTTACTATGTCATCATAAAGCCCCTTGATAGTAACAGAGACTTTTTGTTCATGGTTGGCCTTGCATTATTTTCTATGCAGATAATATTCACCATGAAATAGTTTGCTTGGAAGCATCTCCGTAAGTGACAAACAGCTATTTTGTTACTGCCTCCGATATCCTCCATCCCAGATTTGTAGAAACTAAGGGTTTTTCTAATATCCAGTGTTTGCAATCTGTCTTCTAGCCTATAGGCATGATGCCTGGGGAAATACACTGGCAAGTGAATGGACTGAGTCAAGTGGAATGCTGATGCCACTTTAGGGAAGAACTGTAGACTTGTCCTCAGAACTACCTATTCCTGTGAAAAATCAAATATGAGAGATCAAAGCAGAGCGTTTGTAACCTACTGACCTTCCTTGCTGATATGACAGACATGAGAACACTGGTGTCCACGTGACACTGGCTATGGGTTCAAAAGGAAGGGACATTAAATGAGACCAGATTTTGGTCCCTCTCAACTACCGAGTGAATGAACAAGGATTCTACTGAAGTCCTGGACCCAAATGCAAAAATACTGCGGACAAATGCACCTTTAGAGATGCTGGCAAACCATGACATTTTTGGTTCCGCATAGTCAAGAATTAATGATATCTCTGCATAAGAACTGTTCTCACACCAGACACACAAGCTTTTCCATGCTGAGGCATATGTTTTTTTCTGGTGGCTGTCCTAGCCACTTAAGAATTTCCATACCCCGGGGTTGAGAAATTAAATTCTGAAAACTCTATCCGTCAGAAGCCACGACTTCAGGAGAGTGATTCCAGGATAGGATGAGTCATCTGTCCCTTGAGAAACTGTCAGCAGGTCCCGACACAGTGGACCTAGTGGACATCTGAAACAGCACAGTGCACCATGGCTGTCTGGACCAATCTGGGGCTATCAAAATCATGATTACTTATTCCCTTCTCGCTTTCAGGAGAACTTTCTGCAACAGCAGAAAAAGGTGGGAAGGCATAAAGGGAACCTGTCTCTGCTCTGCATACTCTGTACATCCTCTGAGAGTGTACACAGATATGGGGCTCTACAACAAAACAGTGGAAGCTTTTTGTTCTGCCAGGAGACAAACAGATCCACCTCTGGAGTATCCCATTTTCAAAAAGTGCTTTCAGGGACCATTTGTGTGCGACATGCAGGGCCAGATTAAGGTAACCGGGGGCCCTAGGCCCAAGAGAAATCTGGGGCCCCCTCTCGCTGTGACCATGCCCCTTTGCTGCAAAGGGACCCTGTCAGAGACTGTAAGGCACCTTGGGGAATCCATTTACATACAAACTGTATCTCATGTGAGCATACAGTTTATATGTAAAGAGATACACGCAACAGACTACAAATCAAAATTCCTACCTTTCTGCTCCCTTCTCACAAAATCATGTTGGCCACAATGCACACCATTCTCTAGTCCCCCCCCCCCCCAAAGTGTCACATACTGTTCGGTTTCAGTCTGATAATCCACAGTGCACCCTTGCTATCTGCCCATTTTTGTACAAGCAAAATTGTATGGATAATCAAGGGCGCGAAATAATAAGGAGCAACGGAATATCTATCATTTTGTACAAACATCTGGTGAATAACCGAAGGATCACTGTACATGGAAGACTACTCTCAGCACACATGATTGCCACCTTTCTTATGTTAATTAACTTACTAGAAGTAGAGTCTTGCTTCCTGATACAGCTCCACCCACAAAACCACATAAGGAAGGGGTTGTAGTGCTATAGACAGACTTATAATGGTCAGGGTTAGTGGTGGCCTTCAGATACTATTGGTTTACTTTGCAGGCAGTTGTAATAATGGGAGGTAGTATTGTATGTACTGTATATGGCTCCATAACACATACAACTGCCTGCAAACTAAACAAATATGATCTACAGGCAACTGCTGCCCCTGACTGCATTATAAGCCCGTCGAGAGCACTGTAGCCTCTTTGCTACTTTGTGTCATTAAACTGTGGTTTTGTAGGTGGTGTTAAAGATCAGGCTTAGCCATACTGTTTGCGAATTGCAATATAGTATTGTTAAAGGACTCAGAAAATTCAGCCCCATTTTTTTCTTTTTTTTCATAACTTTGATGATCATTTTCATGACACTCATCGCCCCAACCCAAACTCAAACATGAACCCTCCTTCTAATTTTCCCTTCGAGGAGAACTGCACTTAACAATGATAATCCAATTCCAGACAAGGAGTATACAAATACATTATGCAGTATAGCCTAGTGGCTACAGCCTCAAGCCAAGAACCTGGAAACATGTAGACTCAGAACACTTGGATTTGTGAACCACAACCTCTATCTGCATACTATGTGACCCAGGACCATGGAATGTCACAGAACATCCATGTGCTAATGAGAGGCATCTGGAACTTGGAACAGGCTCTCCAATAAGCAGACTATGCTGACTCTCCAATCCTTCCAATATGAATGATACCCCCCAAAATGCACAAGATGAGGCAAGTACTGGGCAAACTACTGCAGTAGCTCCCCATTTAAGATTTGCACTAGTCACTCTCCCTGTCAAGAACACCAGTGGGGCTGGGGATCTTCTCTAGCTACTTCTTCCCACTTGGGATACCCGGGGACAAAGGAAAAGGGCCTATTTTCACCTTAAAGGTCAGTATGGCTGGAGCTGTTGGTTAAATAGGATCTGCAGCTTATCCTCTAGGTAGGGAAATGGGCAGACTAGGTGGGCCAAGCGGTCCTTATCTGCCGTCAAAGTCTATGTTTCTATGTCCCCTGAAGTTATCAGCTGTACTTAACACCTAATCAGGGCAGTAAGATTCACATTCAAGCAGACAAAGGAAAAGGACCTGCTTACACCTTACTCCATATGAAATCCAAACTATCCATTGTTTACCTGACACAAAATGGCTACCCAGGAGGTAATGAGTTAAAGGTCAGTCTTGCTGGAGCCCCCTGAAGCTACCAGCTGCACCTAACACCTAATCAGGGAGGTGAGATTCCCATCACAGTTCAGCTGCTGCCTTGCTCAAATTATTGAGCAGCCAAGTCCATTACAAAAAAATGCAGCTCAGGCTGAAAGAAATGGGTATGTAGTAAATATATTTTGGGGATTGTTGGGGGGCCTCTGGCGGGGGGGGGGGCGCCCTAGGCTAGTGCCTATGTTGTCTATGCCTTAATCCGGCGCTGGGGACATGACCCATCCTGCTGGATAAGCCTGCTAGGACAATGCCCTTTCCTGCCACATGAACTACAGATATGAGAGCTCAGAGTATATGCCAGGTCCCAAATCCTCAGTGCTTCCTTGCACAGCTCTGAGAATCTTGCAGCACTCTTCTTGCTGATGATGTAATACTTGTAAAACGACTTCAGAAGAAGATTCACTGCTCTGAGCTCTAGCAGGTTTATATGCTTCTGCCTCTCTGCTGAGCTTCACACTCTTTTTCACTTTGTGGAGTGAAATATGACTTCCCCATCCTAGGAGGGAGGCATCTGTAGTCAAAATCACACTGTGCACTGCCTAGAAAAAAAGAAACTCCTTTTCTTAGGTGATGCAAATGTTGTCACCACTGGAGGGCGCTTAAGAGCCTTTCTTGTACACCAGTATCTGGGCAGTCAGAGGCTGACTTGAGTTGTGACCAGTGTTCTTTCAGACACCACTGAATTCCCCTCGTTTGCTGCCTTGCCCAGAGTACAAGTGGTGTGGCTGACATAAGGACTAATAACCTGAGAAACTCCTGTGCAGTCCTTTTTGTTCCGGTTTTAAGAGGCTGCAAAACCTATCAGTTTGGACTCCTTCCTACGGAGGAAGGCCCTTGCTTGAATTTTGTGCCCAAGTCTGCTCCATCCAATGACATGCAAGTTTTGAGTGGGTTCCAGGCTAGATTTCTGTAAGTTCAGAATGAGTCCTGCCTTTTCCATTAATAAGCACTGTTTTCTTATTAATAACTGAGCTTGTTCCCTTGTTCTCCCACACACACTAACCAGTGGTCTAAAGATGGCTAGACTGTGGCCCTATTTCTGCGAAGTGCTGCTGCTACTACTACTGCCGTGCACTGTGAGAAAGGCTTGGTTCAGAGGTCAGACAAACTGGCACTGCCTTGTACTGGTACTAATTTATGCCTATCTTGAACTGTAAACATTTCCTGTGGCTTGCTTACTGGACTAGGTAAGTAGGCATTCTTTAGATCCAGTGAGCACAGCCAGTCCCTTTGCTGCAAGGTAACCAAGTGACCATTTTGAACCTTTCTTTAAATGTGCCTATTCAGACACCTTAGGTCGAGGGTAGGCCACCACTCCTGATTTTCTTCTTTGTGAGAAAGTACCTTGAGAAAAATCTTTTTTACATTTCTTTTACTGGTACCTTCTCCACAGCATCCAGAATTTGCAGCTCTAAGACTTCCAACTGTAATTGCTGCAGCTCTTTTGAATTTGGTTTGAAATTTCTGAATTTCTTTTCTCTCACAATTTCCAGCACCCAACTGTCTGTTGCGACAGAATTCTAATGCTGGAAGTGGCGAGAGAGGTGCCCCTCTCCCCCAACCCCAGGGAGCTGGGCTGTGGCATCCTGCCTCTCATCATGGATTGGATTTAAAGACTACTGTGGATGGGAAGGTGCTGTTGCCTGCTTCTTGACCCATCCACCTCTGCCTCTATTTGAGCCTCTGGGTGTACTATATGACTGCTGTAAGTAGTTCTACTTTAGCACCCCTTCCCATATCTCCCCTACCACATAGTCTGTAGTACTCTCTGGACTTCTCTTCCTTTTTTCTTCAATGATATACAAGTAGTCCTCCCCCCCGGCAACCCATCAACCACATCCATATAACTGTCTGCATGTTCTCCTAAGAGAAATGTAAATGTCAAAGGGGAAGTCTGCAGCTTTCTTCTGTAGATCCATAGATAAGCTTGATGTCCTCAGCCATGCATACCTTCTAGTGGATACTGCATCTGCCAGGGCCCTAGCTGCTGCATCATTTATGTGTACAGACATTTGCAACTGGTTTTTGGCTGTGACCAAACCTGTTTTTGTCAGGTGCAGCAATTGTGACCTGTCCTCAGAAGGGAAATTGTCACAATAGGGTAGTGCGGCTTTCCAGAATGCTTCCTAGTACTGACCTGTGTGCATCAAAAATACTGCTTCCCTCTTGAACTGGCTTTCTTCCAGAGTGTATCAATTTTTCTACATACCTTATCAGGGGTGCAGTGGGAAAAAAGGTTGTTTTTGCCTTCAAATGCTACAGCCTGTATTAGGCTTTCAGGACTAGGGTGTTGATGCGGGTATTTGATCCTGTCCTGTTTGAATGCTAACCCTTTCAGTAAAGGTCAGTCCAAACATGCTTTAGAAATCTGACACCTACACCAGAATCAGGTTCCACAGCAGGGATGTTAATTTCTGCCATTCCTCTCGGGAAAGCAAAATAGGGGTAGTCCTCCAGAGGACGTGGGGATGAAGCGATCTCCTCCTTTCTGTATAACTCCAGGAGTGATAGGCTCCTCCTCTTCACAGACCCAGCCCAACCATGTAATACTGGGTAGCACTAAGTGAGGGATTTTGGAAGCCTGTTATTTCACAGTTTGGCCGAACTGCCACATTTGTTTGAATTTCTCCATGGAGGAGATCTGAGCATCACCAGAAGGCTGGACAATGGGCTCTGCTGCTTTTCCCTTTTCAGGCTCCAAATGTTTCTCTTTTCAGCTTTCTTGAGGCCAGAGTAAGAGGTAGATACATCTGCATGCATTTTTCTGGGAGTCCTTTCTCCAGTGTTCCTTAGGCAAGGATTTATTCCTTTTTACAGGCTTCCTTGCGAACTCTTTTATTAGACTGGTCTTTAGCGGTAGTGTCGCAAAGTGGAAAACACTCTGAAGCTAGATAAGACGGGCTGGGGCTGACAGCGACTCCCGTTCAGCTTGTATCTTTTTCTGTATCATAAGACAAGATACTTTGCACAAGTCACAGGTTAGCCAGTTGTGATCTATGCCCAAACACTTGTAGCACTCTGAATGGCTATTGGCCTTTGGCAAACAGGTGCCACACTTCTTACACTTTTTAAAGATAAAAGTCCTTTCTGGAGCACCCCGACTAACATTTACAAAAGCACTTAAGTTTTGTTTGTTTTTTCTTACTGGCTTAGTAGTTTACATTTTATCTGGCTGATCCTACTGTCCCTCCCTGCTGGCATTTTATAGTAAGAACCTCTAGCGGTGTATCCCACAATCTCCTGTGGTTGATGTCAGAGCTGGGGAGCAACCGTAGGAGCGTGTATACGATACCATTATAACTGGAGCTATTAATAGCTCCAGTTTGCAATTTACAGGCCCTGGTGCTATAAACAGTGACTCAGTATAACATCAGCGCCTATAAATTGCAAAACAGAGATATTTATAGCACCAAGTTATAAGGGGATACTTATACACGCTCCTGTGGCCACTCCCCTGCGCTGACGTCAGCATGGAGATTGTGGGATGTGCCACTAGAGGCATGCAACATAAAATGCCAGCGGGAGGTATGGCAGGATCAACTTGATAAAATGTAAAATACTAAAAAGCCATTAAGTAAAAAATTTGCAAGTGCTTGCAAAAATGCTAGTCATGGGATGCCGTGGGGCATTTACAAATGGATGTTTCCCTTTACCCCAGTGCGTTTTTGCCATTTTGTTTTTTTGTTGTTCAGACTTAGACACGAGACCAGAATAAGGACCACAGTAATGGTTTCACGCTCAGTAGTTGAGAGACTGTGATTACGCATTGACCAGAGTCGTCGTGAGCCTAAAAGTAGTAGCAGTAGTAGTAAAAATGTTATTCATTACATACATAAGATGAATGAATCGGATAGCTCAACTGAGACAAGCTCATTTCCAGTGATGTCCTTTGTGCAAAATTGCAAGAGTTACATAACATACAATACAAAAATATACAGACTGTACAGATTAAACACAATACTCGAGTCACATATATCCAGGTGTAACCTAATAGATTCCTACTAAGACCCCAAATCCCCCCCCCCCCAAAAACGTACATTTCGGAAAAGCTTGGACAAGCCTGATGTGGTTCGATCTCTTGCCTTATTGATGAACCAGGATTTTATTTCACCTGGTCTGATAGTGCCACATTTAAATTGGAGATCCTGGGGTAATAAATTCCAAAGCATCGGTCCCATGTAAAAAAAAAAAAAATGTGTTCCACCAATCATTGTTCTGTAATTTGGTTGACTATATTCAAATCCTAATGCTGACCTCAGGCTTTGTTTTATAGGCCTTGGAAGCAACTTATCTGTAATATAACCCAAGACCTTCCCTAAAACACATGTTGTCATAAACAGCAGTGCATGTAAAGATTGTCTTTCTTTAAGATTAAGCCACTGAAGTTTTTCATAAAGCTCTATTCTGTGTGTTCTCTTTGGGACATTTAAGATGAATCTCGCTAATTTATGATATATTATATCTAATCTATTTAAGCTACTTTGTGTAGCACCTACATAAAATAAATCACCATAGTCTATTAAAAGCAAAATCAAAGAATTAACCAAATGCTTTCCTGTTACTTCAGTCAGGGAAAAACTTTTTTCTGTATAAACAGCCTAGACATTTCCCTACTTTTTTTCTATGACTCCTATATGCAAATTCCATTTCAAAGCTGAATCCAAGAGAACCTCCCAGATATTTATAACTCTGCACGTGTTCTAATAAAATATTATTGAAAGTTCTAATTTGCAGGGTAAGTTCAGACATCTTTTGCTGTCTAGAGAAGATCATTACCGGAGACTTTTTGGGATTCAAAAATCAGCCTAGACTTCAGCAGGTAATTCTGTAATTCGTTAAAGGCCTGCTGAAGTGTAGGTTGAATATTCTCTATAGAGATGTCTTCTACATACACAACAGTATCATCTGCGTATAGATGAAATTTAACCCTGGGATCTGACATTCAAACACTGTTCATGTATATATTATACAAAACAGGGCCCAAAATTGAGCCCTGAGGTACACCTGCCATTGTGGTCCTTTGGCTAGATGTCCAATCTCCAATGGTGAACATTTGTTTTCTATGTACGCCATGTTGCTGGAACCATTTTGCTACATGGTCAGACATACCAATAGTTTTGAGGCTGGACAGGAGGATGTCATGGTTCAAGGTATCAAAAGCTTTAGACAAGTCTATAAAGACTGCCCCCAATGACATCCCCCTGTCCAAAGCCTCTAAAATGTCTCCAGTAACTTTCGTCAAAGCAGTAGAGGTACTGTGTAAAGGCATAAAGCCTGACTGAAATTTGTTTATCTTCTTGGCCTCCAGAAAATACTGAAGTTAAAAAGTGATGTAAATCATCGAAGAGGCACACTACTGTATCACTGGCCTACCACAGTCGTTGTGCTCAAAATTAACACTCCACCAGTCACAGTTAGCTGGGAAAATAGATTACATGTTAGAAAGGTTTGTTCAAAAGCACTTAAACCACTTTTTTTATATACAAAGCAGAACCACTAAAACAGAACTGCAAGACTGTAAACTAAACTGCGAAACTCCTCCACAGTCGTGAGTACAGCACTAATGCAGCCCATGCCACAGTTCCTAGAACACTTAGGAAACATAAAGCCTGAAAAAAAAAAAAAATACAAAATGTGCATTAAAACACAAATCAGAGAGAGAGCAAACATACTGTAAAGCTGTCAACGTTAGGTGGGCACACCAACAGGGTGAACCGCTCTCTTCTGCAGATACTGTGGGCACACCGACAGAGGAAACCGCTCTCTTCGGCACATACTATAGTTCTAGTTATGGAGGCTAGAAACCAGCAAAGGAGAGCATCTCTGAAAAACATTCTATGTTCCTAGACACCATTCCTCATGCAGAGACAATAAAGTTACTGTTAGACTGGCTGTTCTAATCCACGTAGTTAAAATGTACATCAGCGTCTGGACCCTTTAGTTTCTTCCAAGAGATCCCTCACTATGCTTAACAACTGCACTGTTCACCTGGAATGAGCAGCACCCGAGCTTAGAATTTTATGGTAATCAGAGAATCTTAGAATGAAATTCAAAACTCCGCTGTATGGTCATGTTCACCCCTGCATTCTAACGGCATATTTATTTTTAACACTAGGGTGAGCAGTGACCACTAAATTAGCTAAAAAAACTATACACCAATTTAAAATGTTTTCCAAAGCTTTTTAACATAGCAGAGTAAATCTTTAAAACTATAGTGAAAAATTCTTGGAAGATTAGATCACCAAGTATCAACTGTAAAGTACTGTTAACAAGTAATGCTCAAGTAAAACAGAAAAGAACAGATTCTTGTGTGAACCTTTTCTAGGTCTGGAACGGAGGTACAGATGGGATTGTTAAAGCACAGTAAGGGATCCCTTTGGAAGAAACAGCATTACTATGGTGAGTAATTATTTTCTTCAAACCCCAGGAATCCCTCACTATTGCTTAAGAACTGAAGACTCCATAGCAGTACTTTGGGAGGCTAGGTAAAGCACCAACTTGGGGAAAAGGTTCTGCAAGACAACAGTGCCAAAGCTGGCATCCCTTCTGGACTGCATGTCCAGACAGCAGTGCTTCCTGAAAGTGTGTACTGTTTTCCAGGTAGATGCTTTACAGACACCCCTGGAGACACCACTGGAAACTGCCACAGAGGCAGACATGCCCCTTGTAGAGTGGACCCTGAGGCAGTCAGGTGGCAACTTGTCAGCTTTGACATAACAGAATTGAATACAGGAAACTATGCAACGAGAAATAGTTCTCTTGGATGCTGCCGTACCTTGCCCTACTTCACCACAGGTGACAAACATTTGAGTATTGGTGGACCTGACATCCTCCGTGTGGTCTAAGTAGTACCTTGGAGCTCTCTCAACATCCAGACTGTGGAACTTTTGCTCCCCTGTGCTGGACTCTGCAATTGACTGATTTAGATGAAATTCAGATACCACTTTGGGGAGGAATTTTCTATTAGTTCTCAAGATGACCTTGCCCCTGTGGAATATAATTAGGATCTGTACAGAAGGCTTGAAGCTCGCTTACCCTTCTGGAAGATGTGAATGTCACCAGGAAAAGTGCTTTCCGGGTAATATACTTCAGGGCAGCAGCTGCCATAGGCTTGAAAGGAGCCTCCATCAGCTGAGCGATACACAGGTTCAAGGTCCCTTACTGGAGGGTACAGGTGAGCAAGACCTTTAAATAACCTTTTGAAAATGGACTGCAATGCCACCGACCTATCCTTGCCAACTGAGGCATATGCTAACATTACTGCCAGATGCACCTTCAGGGTTGACGGCCTAGGGCTCAAGGACTGGAGGTGGACCAGGTAAGTCCAAGATTGAAGAAAGGCACAACTGAAGTGGGATGAGCTGCCTAGGAGGAGCACCAAGGGGAAAATATTTTCCAGTCTGAAGCATAGGTTCTCCTAGTTTCTGGTTTCCTGGAAACCTTATGCACTTCCAAAACCTTCTCAGAGAGGTTTAGTCCAGAGAACTCTAGCTCTTCAAGTACCATGCTCTGAGATGCCGAGTTCTCGGATCTGGAAATGTTATACTGCCCTGAGCACAAAGTCAGCAGATTATACCTCTGGGGAAGATTGATGGGATGCTTGATGGAGAGGGACAGGATAAGCGAGTACCAAATCTGCTTGGCCCAATCTGGAGCTATGAGTGATCATTGTTGCTGACTCCCTTCTAAGTTTGAGCAGCACTCTCAGTAAAACTGGGAATGGTGGAGAGGCACAGAAACATTTCTCTGCCCAGACAAGGACTAGGGCATCCTCTGGGACTGTATCCACCGAGGGGAGTCTAAAACAGAACAGTGGGAGCTGGTTGTTTTCCCAGGATGCAAACAGATCTCTGGTGTACCCCATTTTCTGAACCCTGTGGCCAGCACCTGCTTGTTCAGTGTCCATTTTTGGGTTCCCTGGCTGATTTTGCTTAGCGAACCTCCCAGGACGTTGTCTTTCCCTAGCAGGTGTACTGCTGATTGCTGAACAGCCAGGAAATGTGCTACATTCCAGATCTTCATTGCTTCTGTGCACAGTTTTAAAGATCTTGTTCCTCCCTGCTTGCTTATATAATACATGGTAGTGGTGTTTGCCCTGATCTGGATGGGCTGACCCCTTACATGGGAGGAGAAGGCTTGCACTGCCAGGTAAACTGCCCTGAGCTCCAGGAGGTTCATGCGCTCCTGAGACTCCTGTGGGCTCCACATACCACTTTCAGAGAGGTCCTCTACATGGGCACCCCAGCCCAGGAGGAAGGCATCTATAGCAAGTACGACTGTGGGTGACTGCTGAAGGAAGGGAAAGTACAGTTATGTAAGAACTTACCATAACAGTAGATCTTCGAGAGAAGCTCTTGCAGCAGGTAACACAGGTAGGACTGAAGCCAGCAGGTGGCAGGACCCCACGCAAATCTTCTAGCTAGCAGTCCATAGCGAGGATCGCCCCAGACATCAGCCCGCCCCTGACGTTATGCATGGTATAAAGGGAGGGCGGTCCCCAGCGTCCTTCCGTTCTCCTGCCGGAGACTCCAGCATTGATGATGGAAGGTGATCAGGAACAGAGAACTGAGGTGAATTCCACATAGTGCAACAACAGCATTGTTAATTAAAGCACAATGCATAATGCAGATAGAGTCCCCTGGGGGAAGGTGGGGGGGAAGCAGTACCTGCTGCAAGAGCTTCTCTTGAAGATCTACTGTTACCGTAAGTTCTTACATAACTGTACTATCTTACTTCGAGAGTCAGCTCTTGCAGCAGGTAACACCAGTAGGACTGTGTCCCAAGCAGTAGAGGAGACGCAGACTAATCCCGGGTGGAGGCAGCAGAGAGAAACTAAGAGGGCAATGCGCTCAGGAGAGCAGTCCCAGCAGAACAGCAAGGCCGAAACCCGCTCTGCATCTGGAGGCAATGTCAAGATTGTAATGCCTGATGAACGTATGGACCAAGTTCCATGTGGCGGCAGCACATGTCAGCCGCGAACATGTTCCTTAAAGTGGCACAAGATGCCTCTACTCCCCTCGTGGAGTGACCCTTCACCGAGCCCAGAAAGGGTTTGTCATATTTCTGGTAACAAAAAGAAATACAGTTTACCAGCCATCTGGAGAGAGTCAGTCTGACTACAGGAGGCCCACGAATCCTGGGGGCAAAGGAAACAAAAAGCTGGTCGGCGAGTCTAAACTTCCGTGTTCTGGAAAGGTAATAACGCAAGATATGGTGGACAGCCAGCATGTGGAAAATGGCCTCACCCCTGTTTGAGCATTCCAGTCAATACACCGGAAGGCTTATGACCTGATTCAGGGTCAACTCGGACACCACCTTTGGTAAGAACTTATGATTGGTCATCAAAGCCACCCAGTCCTTGTGGGACACCAAATAAAGCTCTTTGCACATCACAGTCTATAGCTCAGAAATCCTCCAAGCCAAAGTAACTGCAACCAGAAATAATGCTTTCCAGGAAAGGAAGTGAAGCTTGCATTCCGCGGCTGCCTCAAACGGGGGTAAGGCAAGCTTTTTCAGCATGAACAGAAAGTCCCAAGGGAGGATGGGGTCCCTGATTCAGAAGCGTCTTGAAGCCCTAAAGGTTGATAAAGTCAAACGGCCAAACAGGATACATCCAAGGGTGCTCACAGAATTGGCTGTGGAACTGGCTGAGCCCGTAGTAGAGTTTATTCAATAGCTTAGTTCAGACAGAGGCAATTCCAAAAGACTGGAGGGTAGCAGACATGGTCCTGCTACACAACTTGGGGGACAAGGAGCAACCACAAAAATACAGACCTGTCAGCCTTACCTCTGTAGAGGGCACACTGAAGGAGTCACTGATCAAAGAAGACCTTGTGGACTACTTAGAGAGCAACAGTCTACGGTAGACTACATGGGTTTGTGACAGCGAGACCTTGTCAAACCAGTATTTTTGACTGGGTAACAAAGGTAGTAGGTAAGGGCCACGCTGTGGATTTACTCTACTTCGATTTCAGCAAGACGTTCAACTCAGTGCCACACAGAAAACTGCTAAAGAAGCCTGAGGACCTAGGTAGGCGTGCCTAGGGACACAGATGGGTAGAAAACTGGCTGAGAGACAGCAGTGGGTTGTGGTAAACAGGGTCACAGCAGAAGAGAAGGGGGGGGCATGGCCAGCAGCCAAGCTAGTAACAGCTCTCAGCAGAAGCTCTGCAATCAGAAATATATTTGGCAGAAATCAGTAATGAGAATTACCTCCGCAGAATAAATAAGGCTACTATCTTAAGAAGTCTTGCCGTGCTGAACAATTTGGTACCTTTTTCATTTAAATCAGACTTGGGGATCGAAAATTATGGGCCGATCAAACAAAGCGGCTCCAGGTCGAGACGGTACTCATCCGAAAGAAACCAAGGCCAGGCAAAGCAAGGAATTGAGCACTGGTACACTGGAAGAGGCGAACCAGCCATCTAACGCAGCCCTCCTTAAGGCAATACAAAAACTGGATGGTCAGATGGAAGAATTTACTGTCCAGTT
Source organism: Neoceratodus forsteri (assembly GCA_016271365.2). Taxonomy (NCBI): domain Eukaryota; kingdom Metazoa; phylum Chordata; order Ceratodontiformes; family Ceratodontidae; genus Neoceratodus; species Neoceratodus forsteri. The sequence continues at coordinate 872,874,057 of CM028130.1, forward strand.
TAAACTTATGGACTCCAAAGTTGGTCAACTGGCTGAGGACACCAAAGCGGCGGCTAACTCAGCATCCACAGCGATGGCTACTTCGGCAGGGACTGGTGAAAGAAAACGGTCTGTTGAGACGCTACCCCGAAAACTTAGAAAATCAGTCCAGAGCAACCAATATACGAGTTCTAGGCCTACCAGAAAATGTAGAAGCCGACAATCCCTCTTGTTTCTTGCTGGGCTTGTTTAGGACCTTCTCCAGATACCGGCAACTTTCACAATTTTCAAGACCTACCGAATAACGCCGCGTGGCTCCAGAAATAATACGATCAAGGGTCAGCTACCACCTCGAACTCTCCTAGTGGTACTGGGATCTGTAGGCGAGAGAGAGATACAATAATAACCCATGCCAAGAAGACTGGATTAATGGACTTTGAGGGGAATAAAATTCACTTATTTCCCGACCTGAGTTTTGCGACACGGCAAAGGAGAAAAGGTTACGACGCCACACGGGCCCACTTGAGGCAACTGGAGATCCAACACGTATTACTGTTCCCAGCAAGTCTCTGTATATATTATGGGAGAAAAACTTTTCAGTTCTCAGATCCAGCTGAAACGGGAAAGTTTGCAAATTGGGTAGAGAAGGAATTTGAAATCGAAAAACGCGGATGCAGACAGTGACAATGAGGACAGTGATGGATAGACTGGCATGAGGGTAACAAAAATACAGGTTACTCACCTGTAACAGGAGTTCTAGGAATGGTATATGTTGTTCATCCACACTCATTGGCAGTATCCTTGCCGCTTTAAATCTTGCCGGAAGGTCTTCAAGCTTGCTCCTCCCACCCACCCGGGTGGTATAACTCTCGGCTCCGCCCCATGACGCCAGATCTGGCCCGCTGGAAGCTCAGGGTTGTGCGTCAAGCCGGAGGTGTCGTGGAGGGTAGGGATGAACAACACATACCATTCCTAGAACTCCTGTTACAGGTGAGTAACCTGTATTTCTAGGGACATGGATATGTTGTTCATCCACACTCATTGGCAGACTCTAGCAGTTCTCCGGGAGGAGAGGCAAGACGCACACCCCCATATACTTACTTGGGAAAGAGAGACTGGAGAACCGAGGCCCCAAAACCAGCATCCCGGCGTGACTCAAGGTCGATGTGGTAGTGGGTAATGAAGGTGTTTGCTGACTTCCAGGTAGCAGCCCTGCAGATTTCCTGGATAGGGGCTCCCTGGAAGCAGCCACCGTTGCAGCAGTATGGCGGGTAGAATGAGCTCTTATCCTCTGGGAGGCTCCATGCCCGCCAACTTATAGCAGAGATCTATGCAGGAGGTTACCACCTGCTTATCGTCCGCTTGGCTGCAGGTCTGCCAGATGCGGCTTCAGCGTGGGTGACAAACAGCTGGCGAACCTCTCCCGATTTCAGCCGTGCTCTCCTTATAATAAGCGCCTTCTAGGGTCCAGAGTATGGAGCCTATTCGCCTCCGAGGTGTGATTGGGGTAGAACACCGGCAGAGTCAACACCTGGTTAAGGTGAAACTCCACACCACCTTCGGAAGGAATTTCGGTGGGGCAGAGGACAACCTTGTCCCTGTGGAAGACCAGGTAAGAGACCTCGATGGAAAGCGCCTGGAGCCTCCCATCCTTCTGGCTGACGTGATAGCCACCAAGAAGGCGGTCTTCCACGACAGGTGAGAGAAAGCACACCTGTGCATAGGTTCAATGGCTTGCCCATGAGCTTGCCAGTACCAGCAGTAGATCCCACGGAGGTGGGGGTTCCCGCACTGGAGGGAAATGTGATCAAGGCCTTTGAAAAAGCGCCAGACCACCTTCTCCTGCGCCATCGACTGCTTCCCGGCCCGCGCCCGGTAAGCAGAGATGGCTGCCAGGTGCACCCTTAGGGTCGTCGACCTAAGCCCTTGACTAGAAAGGGACCATAAGTAGTCCAAGATGCTTGCCAAGGAACAGGAGGAAGGGTCCAAGCCCTTGCCCTGACACCAAATGGAAAACCTTTTCCATTTGAAGGCATAGCATTTTCTGGTCGACTCCTTACGGGACGCCTCAACTACATTGAGGACCTCGTCGGAAAGACCCAAGGCCTGGAACTCTAGCCGCTCAGGAACCAGGCCGTCAGGTGCAGGGATTGAAGGTCCGGATGGAACACCTTCCCCTGATTGACTGAGAGCAGGTCCGGGCGAGCTGGAAGCTGCCGCGGAGTCCTGGAGCTGAGACTGAGGAGATCTGGGTACCAGAACTGGCGAGGCCAGTCTGGGGCTATCAGAATCACCTGCGTCTTGTCCCTCCTCGCCTTGAGAAGCACCTTGTGGATCAAGGGAAATGGGGGAAAGGCGTAAAAGAGGCCCGGGGTCCACTGCCTCGAGAAGGCATCCCCCTGCAGCGAGCCCTGCTGAGGGGGGCGGGCATGGAACAGACTCAGCTCGCTCTCCATGGAGGCAAACAGGTCCACCTGAGGTGTGCCCCAAAGGGAGAACAGATGCTGTACTCTCCGCAGGAGAGACCACTGTGGGATGCAGCCCCTATCCGCTCAGGGCATCGGCCAGGGTGTTGGAGGCTCCTGCCACGTGAATGGCTAGGAGATCCGCCTCCAGGCTGCGCAGCGAGTGACCAAATGCGGAGAGCTTCCTTGCATAGAAGCATGGAGCGGTCCGCCCCTGGCGGTTTAGATAGTACATGGTCGCTGGTATTGTCCGCCTGACTCGGACCACTTGACCCCGGAGGAACGGAGCAAAGGCGGTGAGAGCTAGGCGGACCGCTCGGAGCTCCAGCAGGTTGATGTGGCATCGGACTCCGCGGGACCAGAGGCCATGAGCCGTGTTCCCCAGATGGGCACCCCAACCCATCAGAGAGGCATCGGTCGACAGAGAGACCGTCCGGCTCGGGCGGACGAACGGGATGCCCTCCTGCAAATGATCTGGAACGGTCCACCACTGGAGAGCTCCACATCCCTGTGTCACCGACACAAGCTGGTCCAAGGGATCGCAGCGTTGGACCACTGGCTGGCCAGTCCCACTGAAGGGGACGATGTTCCAGCGGGCCCAGCGGACCACGCTGGTGCAGGCCGCCATGAGACCCAGGAGGCGCAGGAAGTCCCGGCAGGCGCAGTGCCCAACTAGAAATGATCGGGCAAAGGAGGAAAGAACCTCGGCCCTGTCCGCGGGAAGCGGCGCTCTGGCTCGAAGAGTCGAGCTGCGCCCGATGAATAGAATCACCTGCTTCGACTCGAGTTCCGACTTGGCCTCGTTGATAAGGAGGCCCAGTTGAGAGCAGACCTGGAGGCCAGATCTCTGGACCACTCCGCCTCCTTCCTGGAGGGAGCTGCTATCAGCCAGTCGTCCAGGTAAGGGTACACCCGACCCCTCGGCGCCGAGGGAATGCTGTCACCACTGCCATGCATTTGGTGAAGACCCTGGGAGCTGGAGACAAGCCGAAGGGCATGGCTTGGAACTCGAAGAGAGATCCTTCCGCTCGGAAGCGAAGAATCTCTGGTGAGACGGACGGATAGGGACGTGAAAAAACGCGTCCTGCAAGTCCAGAGAGCAGAACCACACGCCGCGTTCCAAGGATGGTATTATCTGAGCCAGAGTGACCATCCTGAAGGTTCGAGACCTTAGGAACTTGTTTAGGTCGTGGGAGTCGAGAATGGGCGCCAGCCCCGTCTGCTTCGGAACCAGGAAGTACCTGGACACAAACCCTGGGTCTGAAGGAGGGTCCACCACCTCTCTTACCACCTCCTTCTGGAGGAGGAGAGCGAGTCGGCGACGAGCCGCCAGTGAGCTGGGGATCCCAAGCCCCCGAGGGGCGCTGCCTGAAGGGTGGTGCCTGCTCAATTCCAGAGGCAGGCCTCTTCCCACCACCTAAGACCCACCTGTCCGTGGTAACAGCGGACCAGGTGGAACGAAGTGCCGGAGCCGCCCCCACGGGGGACCCAGGGGAAGGTAGACGGGATGGGGCACACCCCTCAGCCCGGCCACTGGGCAGGCTTGGAGGAGGAGGGACGGCCGAGGGACCTCCTGGCCCTTTCCTCCCTGCCTCCTGTTAGAGGAAGCCGGCGGCTTGGGTTTGGGATGCCAAGGCCGAGCCTGCTGGCCCTGGCGTTGCTGGGCCGGGCGCCGGGCGGGGCACAGAAGGACAAAGGGCTTAGGCTGTGGTTTAAGGCCTTTGTCCTTCTGAGCGGAAGAGACCGAGTCCAAGGTGGCATTGGACTTCTCGATCCTCTGCAGGTGACCTTCCACCCCAGGGTCAAGAGGTCAGTCCCCAAAAGGAACATCCGCCAACTTGTGCTGGGTATCCAGGAAAGGTGATATCCTCAGCCAAGCCCGCCGACGCTAAGCCACTGCGGCCGCCACCGATCTGGCACATGAGTCCCCTATATCCAAAGCAGTCTGGAGCTGCTGTTTGGCCACTGCCCTGCCCTGGTCCCGCACCTGCTTAACCGTAGTCTGCAGATCGGCGGAAGATGAGGGATGACCTCATCCAGGGAGCCCAACAGGGCATGAGAAAAATGTGCCATGAGGACGGCCGAACTGGCCTGACGAAGGCCGAGAGAGGACGCAGCGTAGACTTTTCGCCCGACGTAGTCCAATTTCTTGGACTCCTTGTCAGGAGGTTTGTCCACATCCCTGGCGTTGCCGGCGGCCGAAAACGCTGTCGGTAACCAACCCCTCAGCAGAGGGGTGTTCCGAAAAACCGGACAAGGAACCGGTAGGGACGCGATACTTCCTGGCCATCCTGGCCGAGCGCAGGGCAGGAAGCAGGCGCTGCCAAAGTTCCAGTGCCGGACCCACTATGGCCTCGGCCACCGGAAAGGCCTCCGTCGGAGAATCCCTCGTCCAGAATCTCCGTGAGGGATACCTGGCCCGCTTGGAACGGGTTCGAGCTCCATCCCGTAGACTCCGAGATGAGCCAAGCAGTCCTAGGAAGGACGACGGGCTATCGTCCATTGACTGACTCCTGAAGACTCCAAGTCCAGTCGCTGGAGAAGAAGGAGGAATCATCTTCGGACTCGGAAGAGTCCTCAAGAGCTGCCTCTGGCCTGAGCCACCTTCACGCCGAGGTCGGTCGGGAGTGAGGTAACTGACAGCCGATGGGGTGAAACCCTTAGCCGACCGAGAATCCTTGGTCGGAGCCCCAGTGTGGTGGCTGGAGGCGGAGGTTCCACCGGAATCGGTGGAGCAGCTGGTTTTGGCGAACAACCGGCCTGGTATAGCTCTCGGACAAGTCGAGGGTTGTGTCCGGCTGCTCGGTGACAGCTACTTAATGGCCGGGAAGGCGCCGGAGTCGGCTTATTCCCCGCCAGGAGGAGCTGTTAAACATAAGCGTCTCCATCACCGACGCATTTACGCCGCTTTCCTCATCCGGGAGGAGGACGAGGACGAAGCGCGACGCCGCTTACTGCGGTGCCGCCGAGACCGCACCGCCTATGACGGTGGGAACGGGTTGGACCGCTGAAGAGGTCCGAGACCGAGACCGAGAGTCCCGGAATTTCCGGGTCGGTGCGGGAGGTGGGCCGAACCGCACTCCTAGGCTCGGAAGGTCCATCCGAGGGCTCCGGAACCGGAGGCACAGACGAGCCCACGGGATCCTCAACTCCTCCCGGGGGAACCGGGGAGAGGGGAATCTCGGCTGCTAAAGGCGACAGCCCGTCCAATGGGTCGAGAAAAATCTCGACTTCATCAGTGGGAGTCTCGGTCAACTGACCTGACGGGGACACCGTGAGGCCAGTGGCGAAGCCGCCGGTCGAACCGCCGACGGACGACGCCCGGGAGAGGGACCTTCCCGCTCCCAAGAGCGCCGACGAGGGATTCTACCTGTCCCTCTTTTGGACCGAGAATAAGGTCCAGCAGATGAGCCCTTCTCCTTTAGTGAGAGGGCAGACAAAGCTCCTAAAAGAAGCCGTAGGAAGAACCCAGAGAGAGCGGGATAAATGCCGCGTCGAGGAAGATACGCCTCGCCGCGCCTCTTCTTGAGGGCGACCATCCGCCGAGCTGATCCCCGAGCCCGCCCCGCGGACACCGCCAACGGGCCTCCTTGGACTTCACCGAGGGAACGCCTTCTCGGACGGCCCAGTGTACCGGGCAGCACGTCCTCGGTGACGAAGAACAGAAGGATGAGCACAGGTCGCAAGCCGGCGGGTCGTGTCAAGGCCTAAGCAGTAGACACACGTGGAGTGTGGATCCGTCCGAGACATCTTCTGCCGCATGGGCATCTCCGAATCTGGAGTCGATTTGTCCATCGCAGCCGCGAGGGATCAAGACTTTGCAAATTTTTATTTTTAAATCCGGCAACGGAGAAATAGGAACTAGTCGCAACGCAGAGTGCTAAGGAGGAACCTGAGCTTCCAAGCGGTAAGGAAGATCTGGCGTCATGGGGCGGAGCCGAGAGTTATACCACCCGGGTGGGTGGGAGGAGCAAGCTTGAAGACCTTCCGGCAAGATTTAAAGCGGCAAGGATACTGCCAATGAGTGTGGATGAACAACATATCCATGTCCCTAGAATTATTCTTGTCTCTTGTACATGGCTATAAAGGTTTATAGTTTAAGATAACTGAGGCTCTATACACAAATTATTTGTAACTAGTTTAAAAATTCTCCTGCTGGAATAGTCAGGTGGGGGCTGTTCATCTCCATACCAGACTGGACTTTGTGTTTATGAGACTCTCCACGAACTAAAGGAGGCTATAAATATACTGAAAGGCATGGTCTGATCTTGATGGAACTTTAAGTGCTATTTTGCTATGCAGAGGGATTTTCATTATTTGAATATGGTTGCTAGAGTTACTGTAGTTGAAAGCTAATATCTTTTGATGTTTATACACCGATGTTGTGGGGGAGATGTATCTATCTAGATGATAGGGAGCTCTTTATTGTTTCCATTAACAGATGTTTTGGTTAATCTCCTACCCATGGCTGCATTAAGTCATTAGTATTAAATATTACTGGATTGTAAGCAATTATCTTTAGATAACCCTCCCTTGCTGTAACTCAATATAGGGGCTTAGCAATTGTTGTTACTGTAAAACTGAGATATGACATTTGCGAATGTGATTATGATATATCCTATTCTTGCCTACAGGATTTGTGTGCTGTACATATTATGCAGTACATCAATAAAAATTAAGTACAAAAAAGAAAAAGAAGAGAAGGAGGTCACTAGTGGGGTGCCACAAGGATCTGTCCAGAGTCCCGTCCTCTTCAATATGTTCATCAGCAACACTGGAGAGGGCATCCAGAGCAAACCGTGTCTCTTTTGTCTCTTTGCAGGTGACATGAAGCTCTGAAGTAGGGCAGATACTCACAAAGAGATCAGGGAGATGCAGAGGGATCATTAAGATTTGGCAGCTGAAATTCAATGCCAAAAAATGCAAGGTTATGCACCTTGGTGGGGAATCCCAGGACAGACTACTGGCTGGGAGGGGTTAAACTGAGCACTGCGGCACAGGAAAGGGAGTATGAGTCATCATTGTGACTCCATCAATCAAGCAAGCCTGTGTAGCAAGGCTAATTGGATGCTGGGGTGTATAGGAAGGGGTACTGACAGCAAAAAGAAGGTACTACTACCACCTCTATACAGGTCACTGGTGAGGCTGCACCTGTAATACTGTGCTAAGTTCTAGAGTCCTTGCCTAAGGAGGGACCGAGACAGACTGGAGATGTGCAATGTAGGGTTATCAAGATGATTCAGGGCCAACAGAGCAGATCTTACAAAGATCCTGTCAAGGCACTGAACACCAGACAAGGAGGGGGGATACAACAGAGACCTTCAAGTCTTAGACGGGAATAAACAACGTAAACTACAGGGAACTATTTAGCAGGAATATAGGGTCAAGACACTGACGTCACAAGTAGAAGTTGGCAGGGGGAAGGTTTAAGAAGGATGTGAGGAAGCTCTATTTTATGGAAAGGGTGGGGGACCCGTGGAACAGTCTGCTAGCAGAGGTGGTGGATGCCAAGATCATAAATGGTTTCAAACATAGCAGGGACAGAGTGATGCAGGGTTCATTTTAGGTTTTTGCCTATGTGGGACACTGACCCACTAGGTATAAAAATTAGGAGTTATACACACACACAAAAAAAAATAAATAAATAATGGTTCATATTGTTCAGTCAAACCCAAATTTTTATAGCAGCAGTGTACAACATTGAAACAGCTAGCCAGACTGCCCAAAGGGGAAAGAAAAGTTGGATCAAAGAAGAAAACAGTGTAACATTTGTCCCAGTCCCCCACTCTGAAATGAACACTGGTGAAGAGTTTGGTGGTTGCTCAGGTCGGTACCAGTAGGGATGGGAGCAGGGGGTGGACCAGAAGGGATAAAACCTAGACAGGACGTTGGCACGACTGTATACAGGAGGCAGCCCCCACAGTCGCACTACAGGAAGCAGGCTTAAGTCAACTAATGACATCACTCACAAGGGGTAACGCAGTTCTAGATCTGATATTCACAAACAGTGATAGGGTTACGGTTGTCGAAGTAGGGAACCACCTGGGTAACAGTGATCATAACACGGTATGGTTCAAGGTAAAAAGGACTGTAGACTCCACACACTCCAAACTGAAGGTCCTTGACTTCAGGAGGGCAGACTTCACAAACATGAAGGCCTGCCTAAGAGACAACCTTAGTAACTCGACAGAAGGGAGCGTTGAGGAATATTGGACAAGACTGAAGGATGCAATAACCATGGTCACATCACAATGTGCCCGTCAGGTTAGTAAGAACAAAAGGAAGAAAAACCCACTATGGTTTTCCAAGGAGGTGGCAAACATGGTGAGAGAAAAGTGCATAGCCTTCAGAAAGTACAAGGAGTCTGGGAACGAGGTGGACAAAAGAGAATATAAACAGAAACTAAAGTGATAAGAAATGCAAAGGCTCAAACAGAGGTTAGGATAGCTCAGGAAGTAAAAAAGGGTAACAAAACCTTCTACAGGTACATACGTGAAAAAAGGAAGACCACAGGAGGCACTGTTAGAATCACAAAAAAAGACAGCCAAACCACAGAGCAAGACGGGGAGAAGGCACAGGCACTCAATGAGTACTTCTACTCAGCCTTCACACAGGAAGAAGACAGTAACAGACCAACAATAGGCATAAAGAAGTGTCCGACTGAAGGAATAGACGCAGGTCCCTTCACAGAGGAAAGCGTTCTGGAGGAAATAGACAAGTTAAAGGTAGATAAAGCTATGGGGCCAGATGGGATACACCCAAGAATACTGAAAGAACTAGGGAGGGAACTGGCAGCCCCTTTAGCAGTGCTCTTCAACAAATCATTAAGGAGTGGGGGAGGTGCTGGAGGACTGGAAGAGTGCAACAGTAGTACCACTCCACAAGACTGGAAGCAAGGAACAGCCAGGTAACTACCGTCCAGTTAGTCTAATGTCAGTTGTGGGAAAACTGTGGGAAGTCCCTGCTGAAGGAAAGAATCATAGCTTTTTCGGAGCAAACTGGACAGCTCGACAAAAATCAACATGGTTTCACGTCAGGGAGGTCCTGCCAGACAAACCTGGTAAATTTTTTCAATTAGGACACCAAAACAGTGGAGCAGGGTGGGGCAGTGGATGTGGTCTACCTGGACCTCAGCAAAGCTTCTGACTCCGTTCCACACAGGAGACTAGTCAAAAAAATGGAGAACATGGGAATTGGGCCAGAGGTTACAAACTGGGTCAGAAATTGGTTACATGGGAGAACTCAGAGAGTATTAGTAAATGGCACTCTGTCTGTGAAGAGGAGGGTGATTAGCGAGGTCCCGCAGGGCTCAGTTCTGGCGGCCGATCCTCTTCAACATATTCATCAGCGACACTGCAGATGAACTGGAGGGAAAGGTATGCCTGTTTGTAGATGACACCAAAAATCGTAACAGGGTAGACACAACAGAGGGACAGCAAAGCATGGAAGCTGATCTCCAAAAACTGGAGGTCCAAGACCTGGCAATTGAAATTCAATGCAAAAAAATGCAAGGAGATGCACCTGGGAAAGTGTAACCCAGGGAAACTGTACTCAGTGGGAGGGGAGCAGCTGGTGGCTACCAGGCAGGAGCGAGACCTAGGGGGTGATCATATCACATGACCTCAAGGTCAGCAATGTGAAAAGGCAGCACTAAAGGCTAGTGGTATCATGGGATGCAGAGGGAAGGGCATCACGAGCAGAAGGCATGAAGTAATCATGCCCCTGTATCGGTCCCTGGTCAGGCCTCACCTGGACTACTGTGTCCAATTCTGGAGGCCACACCTCAGGAAGGACATAGATAGGCTGGAGAAAGCACAGAGAAGAGCAACAAAGATGGTGCAGGGCTTGTATCAGAAACCGTACACGGCAAAACTGGATGACCTCAAATTATACTCCCTAGAACAATGTAGGAATCATGGGGACATGATAGAAACATTCAAATACTTTAAAAGGCAACAACAGGGTGCATGTGCAGAACCTCTTTCAGGTAAAGGACTACAGTAGGACTACAGGGCACAACCTTCAACTTAAGGGAGGAAAGTTCAGAAGCAATACCAGGAAATTCTTCTTCACAGAGCGTGTTGTGGAACCATGGAATAGCCTGCCGGAGGGGGTGGTGGGAGCCAAGACAGTGTGGGAATTCAAGCAGGCATGGGACAGACACTGTGAGATAAACAAGCAGGCAGCTAAGTAGGGGGGTAGGACGCCAAGAGCAGACTTGATGGATCATACGGTCCCCATCTGCCGACAATGTCTACATTTATAAGGACAATAGGCCCTGGGGCAGCTAGGGAACTCTGGGCAGACCAGATGACCTTTAGTCTTTTTTTGCCATCACTTTCCATGTTTCTATACCCCAAAACCTTTTGTTTATATAGGGTTTTAGTACACACTATCCATCCCCATGCTCCCCATTTTACTGCTGCCACCCCGAGTAAAAAGCAGTTACGTAAGAACTTACCGTAACAGTAGATCTTCGACAGAGGTTCCTGCAGTAGGTCTTCACATATAGGACTGCGCCCGCTGGCATCAGGACCACACAGCAAACTTCTAGCTAGCACGAGTAGCAGGGGGACCGCCCCCAGAGTCACGTGCGGACAGAACGCTGACCTGACTGCACATAGGGGCGGTCCCTGACTGCCCTCCAGTTCTCCTGCCAGAGACCAAGAGGAAACAGAAGAAAGGAGTAGAAACTCCTGAAGCCCTGAGCTGCTAAAAAAACAAAGCCCTGGGAAAGGAAAAGAGAAAAGTACAGGAGCTGGGGGAAGGTGGGAGGGAAACTGAGACCTACTGCAGCAATCTCTCTCGAAGATCTACTGTTATGATAAGTTCTTACGTAACTGCTATATCTTACTTTGAGAGGGTTCCTGCAGTAGGTCTTCACATATAGGACTGAATACCAAGCAGTCAAAGAAAAAAGGAAGTCGGAGACCAAGTTCCGGGAGGAGGAAGCGTCTGCCAACTAGAGGTCTGCTTTAGGATAGGAGGACTTGCAGAACTGCGAGGCCGAAACCGGCTCTGCACCTAGAGGCGATGTCCAGACTGTAATGCTTGGTGAAGGTACGGACAGAAGATCAAGTGGCCACTGTGCAAATGTTGGAAGTGGACACGTTCCTCAGGAAGGCCATCGAAGCAGCCATGCCCTGAGTCGAGTGGCCTTTCACATCCCCCGGAAGGGGCTTTTCATACTTTTGGTAAATGTACAAGATGCAATTAGCCAACCATTTAAACAAACCCTGTTTGGAAATGGCCTTGTCCTGACATTTGGGTGCGAAGGCCACAAACAACTGGTCAGAACTACGAGCCTCTTTGGTCCTAGAGATGTAAGATCTCAGAATCCTGTGCACCTCTAAAGTGTGCAAGAGGTATTCCCCCTTGCTGGAATATTCTGGGTAATATACCGGCAGTTCAACATTCTGGTTCAAAGTAAATTCCAAGACTACTTTCGGAAGAAATAAAGGGTTAGTCCGCAGAGCCACCCGGTCAGTCTCTGTGGAAAATCATATATGGCTCCTTACAAATGAGGGCCTGAAGCTCTGAAATTCTTAGAGCTGAAGTAATAGCGACTAAAAAGAGCCTTTTCCAGGACAAGTAACACATGTCACAACCAACTTGCTGCCAGCTCAAAAGGGGCAAAGTGAGTTTCAAAATAAAATCTAAATCCCGGGGTGGGTACTGGACTACGGACCGGGAGGCTTCAGGTGGAGGATCCCCTTAAGGAAGGTTTTGGAAACCGCCAACCGAGTGAGGATTTTGCCCTCCACTGGAAGGTGGCAGGCGGAAACCGCAGAGAGGTGGACCTTCAGAGAGGAATAGCTGAGGCCTGAATCAGACAGGTGCAAGAGGTACTCGAGGACCTGGGGGCCAAGCAAGAAAAAGGGTCCAAGCCATTGGCTGTGGCCCAAATAGAAAATCTCTTCCATTTCATAGCATACGTGGATCTAGTGGAGGGTTTTCTGGCCTCCACTAGGACCTGAGTGACTCTGGAAGAAACACCAAAGCATGAGATGGCTATGTCCAAACGTGCCACACATGCAGGTGGAGAGACTTGAGAATCGGATGCACCAGGCTGCCCTGCTCCTGAGACAGAAGGTCGTGGGAGAGGTACTGGGGGTTCCGACGACAGCCGCTGCAGCAGAGGGAACCATATCTGCCGAGGCCAAAGGGAGGCTATGAGAATCATGTGGGCCCCTTCTACCTGGAGCTTCAGCAGAACCTTCTGTAGAATAGGAAAGGGAGGGAATGTGTATAGAAATCTCCCTGTCCAGGATAGAGACAGCGCAGCGCGCCAAAAAACACACTCTCTGGAGCTAGCGAGGCAAAAGCTGGATAGTTTTGCGTTGGATGGGAACGCGAATAGATCTATTTCTGGCCGACCCCACTGAAGGAAGAGATCTTCCACTACTTCCTGCTTTAGCTCCCACTCGTGAGCCCATGCAACAGTGTGGCTGAGACTATCCGCCAGGACACTGTGAACTCCTGGAACACAGACTGCTATCAATGTCAGGTTGTGCTGGACTGCCCAGTACCACACCCGCATCGCCTCCCTGCAAAGGGGGTACGATTGGGTGCCTCCCTGTTTGATGATATACCAGACCATTGCCGTCCTGTCGGTCTGGATCAGAAGTGTTCCCGGAAGTAAGAGGAACTGGAAAGCTTGGAGAGCGTAGAGCACAGCCCTCACCTCCAGAATATTTATATGTAGATGCTCCTCTAGGGGAGACCATGTCCCTTGAGTCTGATGGGCTCCCAGGTGGGCTCCCCAACTATGGCCCGAGGCGTCCATCGTAAGGGTCATGGAGGGGGGCGGGGGTTGAAGAGAACCCCCAGGGAAAGGTTGGCTATGTCTTGCCACTAGAGGAGAGCCCTCCTTGACACTGCTGAAGACTAAGACCCTGCGGTCCATGTCGTCCAAGCATTTATCTCACTGGACCCGGAGGGACCATTGGGTCACTCTCACATGCAGTCTGGTCAAAGGGACTGTGGGCATGACAGCCACCATGAGACCCAACAGGCGGAGGATAGAGTGCGCGGTGGTCCAACAGGAGGAGAACACCAACGCAGCTTGGTGAATCAGGGTTTCCGCTCTGTCCATAAGAAGAAAGGCCCAGCCCTGGACTGTATCCAGCACCGCTCCAATGAACTGAAAGCGCTGGGAGAGTGAGAGCTGAGACTTGGGATCATTCACAGTGATGCCAAGTCTGGAGAAAAGGTCCAGGGTGGTGGAAAGAGATTCCATCAGACCGTCCTCAGACAGTGCTGACAACATCAAGTAGTCCAGGTGAGGAACACAAATCCGTTGCGATGCCCATTGCCCACGGTAGCAGTGTTGATTTCTGCTTGCGATGCCTGCGACCTGGGTTCGGGACGGACCCGGTCACAGAGGGCCGCCAGGGAGAAAATGGAGTGTCCCATGGACGACTCTCCTTCTCCAGGGGGGAAGGTGGGATAGCGTCCGGTGCAAGGACGACACCTGGCGGAGGCCAGGAGTAACTCACGCTACCCGGTGCTCGATATACAGGGAGGCAGGGCAGACACTGGCATCACTGCACGTCCCCGCCTCCAAGAAATGCGGAAAAAAGGAACAGGAGGGGTGAGCCCGCTATCTCAGTGAAGCCCTCACTGGGGCTTCGATTAGCCTGCCATCACTGCACTCCCCGACCAGATACTAGCCCGCTGTTCAGATATGGGGGTCCAGTGCCGTGGCCCTGCCCTCCGGGGGGTCACTGGGGAGATAGCGGCAATGGATGGCAGGTGGAAGTCCCGGGGCTGTGACCAAGGCTGAAGTACCAACAGGAAGGGCTCACCAGGATAAAAAATAGTAAAAAAATAAATAAATCCTCTTGCGGCACAAGGCCACAGCCTCCACCACTAGGCACTTGGTGAAAACCCCGAGATGCCGAAGAGAGGCCAAAAAGGAGGGCCTTGAACTGATAATGGTTCTCCTGAAAGGAGAACCTCGGGAAGCGGCGGTGGGCCGAGAGGATTGGGATGTGCAGGTAAGTATCTTGCATGTCCAGTGAGCACAGCCATCGATTCTGCTGGAGTAGGGTAAGAGTCCCTGGAGGGTTAGCATGCGGAACCTCCTGTATCCTACGAAGAGGCTGAGCAGACCGAGATCTAAAAATGGGTCTCCGATCCCCCGTCTTTTTGGGCACAAGGAAGAAGTGGGAGTAATATCCCCTTCCTATTTGCTCTGGTGGAACCCGCTCTATGGCTGTTTTGTCAATAGAGCCTGGATTTCCTGCTGAATAAGGCTTTGATGGCCCGACGCATAATGAGACCTTCCCGGTGGATTACCTGAAGGTCTGTCCAGGAACTCTATGGAGTGCCCTCTTGCGATGAGCTGGAGTACCCAAGCATTTGCGGTTATCGCCTTCCACCCTTCCAGGTGGAGGGTGAACCTCCCCCCCGGTTCCTCTAGAAAGACGGGAGGAGGTGTAGAGGATTCCCCCAACCCCGAGACAGGACATGGAGGGGAGGGATGCTCTGCCACTGCCGACCTTTTGGGACTTAATCTGGGTGCCAGAACTGGTGGTGTGATGCTTGCCCTGTTTGCCCTGGTTCTGCCTATTCCACCTCTTCTGGGGGAGACAACAATTCTGCTTGGGTTTTTGGCCCGAGCAGTACATGGAGCGAACATCTTTAAGGGATCTCCCGCTCTCTTGTAGTTCCATTATTATATCTTTAGTGTTACTCCCAAAAAGGGACAGAACTCCTGAAGGGGGTGTCCAGCAGGGTGCTTTGGACGTCTTGCGCCAGTCCCGCAAGACAGAGCCAAGCCAGGCGCCTCAAGCAAACTCCTGTAGCGGTGCAATGGGTCACAGAATAGACAGAGTCATACATGGCCCGTAAGGCATGGCAGTTGGAAGACTTATTAAGTCTTACCTTCTCTAGAAACCTGTTCCTGAGGTCCTCGTCCGGAATGGCCTGGAGTTCCTTCTCCAAGTCAGATAAAGCAGACTTCTGAAAGGATACCATATGGGCCACATAATTTAAAGAACGAATGGCGCAGGTAGAAGAGGCATAGACCTTGCGGCCATATTGGTCCATTTGTTTCGACTCCCTGTCTGGTGGGGAGGCACTCAGGTGTTTAGGCTGAGCCGACCTATCGTGGGCTGCTGTAATGACAATAGAGTCAGCCTTAGGTTGAGTACTCAAATGATAAGCCCCTTTCGGGGTGGGGTGGGGTGGTGATAGGTCTTGTCGGCTTTCTTGGAAACCGCAGAAAAAGACGACGGTTGCTGCCATATGGTAGCGGTTAAGTCCTCATGTGGCCCCGTCCATGGAGGGATTGGGGGGTGGGGCTGTATTAATGAGATCCACATATTCTGCCAGCCTTTCTCTTGGGGTCCATTTCCTAGGATGCCCAACTACAGGCCTGTTGTATGGACCGGAGGAGCTGGGCTCCTGGTTAGTGCCCTGTAGGTTGGGGTGGCAGCCACGACCTGATGGGGTTGATCCAACTCTTGCAAAACCTGGGACTTAAGTGTCCTTCCACCAAGCTGGGATAGTCTCCTGGGGTGAAGGAGGAGGAGGCGGCGGAGGCTGAGGCTGATAGCCTGCGTACCCTGTAGAATAAGGGAGGTAGCCAGGTGTCTGGTACCAGTAATGGTACAGGTGGTAGCCTTGGTACATCTGGCCCTGGCCTGGTGTCGGGTACCCTGGCGTCAGCACTTGCGTCGGGTAACCCAGCAAGGGCCCTCCTGGCGTCGGGTAGTAAGGGAACTGAGGCGGCAGATAGCCAGGATAGTTGCCCATTGGGCATGACCGAGGAGGGGCGGAAGGCCCTGGGAGTGGCGGTGCCAAGGGACCACTGTGGGCAGTAAGGTCCGTCGGTAGGCCTGGGGTCGGTAAGGGGACCCCGATGGGCCAGAAGGGTGCTCCGGTGTCGGAGCGAATAGTCCCTGTCCAAATCTGTGGGAGTATGAACCAGGGGTTGGCCCGGCATCAAGGGGTCTAAAGGCGCCTAACGTCAGAACTAAGAAAGGCAAGGGGGGTAAGGGAATAGAAACCTCTGTCGACAGGTCTGCCGGGGAGGCAGGAGTCTCAGTAAGTAGGCCCGATGCAGGAGAGGTCTCCTGGGCAGCAACACTTGATTCCCGGGAAACACGAGACATCGGGCTGGGTCAGTGAGGCCCAGGAGGGAGAACCCTCGCGGGACCGAGGGGAGCCTGGAAGCTTGCTCTGCACAATGTCGGAAACCATAAGGGTATCAGACAGGACAGCAACTACCGAGCGGATGTCAGGTAAGCCGGCAACCGACTTATCAGCGTCAACCTGGAGGGTGTCGGAGGAGCAGATGTCCAACTTCAGGTCACGGTCGGGCAAACAACCAAGAGTATGGCTGGTCGACCGAGGCCGAGCACCTGGCGGCACAGCCGAAGGGAGACTTATCGGCCATGCTTACAACAGGCCCCGAAGGAAGGTCCTCCGGAGAGGAAACCCGACTACCCACAGACCAAGGCAGGAGTGGGGGAGGCATCCGATCCACTGGGGCAGATGGAGACCCAAGATGTGGAGTACTCACCGATGTGGAGGCCCCACCTGATGTGGCATCGGCTGACTGGCGACGTTGTATGGAGGGAAAACGACCCCGCTCATGGCGCTTCTCCTCCTTTCTCCGGAGTGGGTAAAGAAGAGCATTCCCTCAGCTTCTGAAGCTCTTTTTCCATCGATGAAAGGCGTTGTTTTAGGAGATGAGCATCGAGGGACTTCTGGCGACAGGTGCGCATGGCCTGGTTAAAGAATAGGCAGATTTCGCAATCCGCTATCTTGTGTTTGGGGCCCAGGCAGAGAGCGCAGCGGGAGAGGTCATCCCCATGTGGGATCTGAGCGCAGCACTGAGCACTTTTTCTTCAGTTTACGTGAAGACATACACACAATTATGGAAAAGAATATGGAAAAAACTTGCAACTATACTACTGAAAATGGTGGATGACTGAAGCTGTTCACTGTGAGGTCCGATGATTCAGGCTTATGGCAGGAAAGAACTGGAGAATGGTCGTGGAGACTGCCCCTATATACAGTTACGCCGATGTCCTGTCATGTGACGCTGGGGGCGGTCCCCCGCTATAGACTGCTAGCTAGAAGTCTGCCATGCGGTTCTGACGCCAGGGGGCGCAGTCCTATATGTGAAGACCTACTGCAGGAACCCTCTCTAAGTAAGATCTAAGCCCTTCACTCTGCCCCAGCCATCCTTGAAACCATTAATGGTTTTGGTGCCCACTATATCAGCCGACAGACTGTTACACGGTTCAACCACCCTCTGTAAAACAACACTTTCTCACATCCCTCCTGACCCCCTGACCCCCCCAAAAAAGTTTCCACTAATGTCCTCATGTTCTTGATCCGCTATTCCTGCTGACTAGTTCCTCGCAGTTCACCATGTTTATTCCTTTTAGGAACTTGAAGGCTTCTATTGTATCTCCCATCACCTGTCTGACCTACAGTGAGTACATGTTCAGTGCCTTAAGCCAATCCTCATGAGACAGAATCCTTCTGGTTACCCTATGCTGTATCATCTCCAGCCTGTCCTTATCTTTGGTCAGGTGAGGACTCCAGAACTCAGCACAGTACTCCAGGTGTGGCCTCACCAGTGATCCTTACAAACGTAGTAACACCTCCTTTCTTCTGCTGTCAATACCCCTTCCGATTAACCCCAGCATCCTGTTTGCCTTACTGTTGGCAATGTTACCTTGGCTAGATTGTTTAAGGGAGTCACTTACGACGATTCCTAGGTCTCTTTTCTCAGAGGTAGTGCCAAGCTTAACCTCTCCCATCCAGTAGTCTGCCCTGGGGTTCTTGTTCCCTATGTGCATCACTTTACACATTTTGGTGTTAGTTATTTCAACTGCCAAACCCTGGACCACCTCTCTAGCCTTTGTAGGTCCCTTCTGCATCTCCCTAATCCCCACCTCACTGTCTACCCTACCACAGCATTTAGCGTCATCTGCAAAGAGAGAGAATCTTGAGCAGACGTAGTCATTAAGAATGTCTTTTTTTTTTTGCTCTTTATCCTCTATTACCCTGCCTCCCTCTGTTAGCCTAACACTCCCTTCCTGCCTTTTCCCCCCCCAATATATCTGAACTGTTCCACTCTGCCCTTGACCCCCTCTGCAATACACAGCTCTGTGTTTGTGTTTGCATCCCCGACTGCTCTCTTGGCTTCCCTAGGTCTCACTCGGTACCTTCCCCATTCTTTCTTGTACCAGGGGAAGGCCGTCTTCTTGGACCTCATTGCCTCCCTGACTTTTTCAGAGAACAATACTGGTCTTTGTACCCGTTTCTTTTGGTTACCATTCTCATGCATAACTGCTGCCTCAAGAATGTCCTCCTTCATTTCTCCCCATGTTTCCTCTACTCCCCCAATGCTGTCCACTCCAACTAACCTGTATCAGACTAGGCACCTTACTGTAAGTTGAGTATTAGTTGTCACTATCCTCATTCTTTCTTTGTAATAAAGTGCCTGGAAAAAAAATTATTTCTTTGCTAGAAAGTACCTGGAGACGATACCTTTCCCTTTCTTTTACTGGCACCCTTTCCACAGCATTCAAAGATTGCAGCTTTTGAACTTCCAGTTTTAACTGCTGCAGCTATTCTGTTGAATTTGCCTTGAATATTTTGAATTTATTCTGTTTTGGACTGGTAATAAAAGGCAGACTAAGGTATATCCTCATAATCCCCAGCACCCCTTAAGTCGGTTGTAATGAACTGTCAGTGCTGTAAATGCTGAACAGGTGTTTACCCCACTGGGGTTTGGAGTGTGGCAACCTGTGATTCGTCAGATTAATTTTTGTTTGTGGTGAATGAGCAGGGACTATAGCCTGCTCTTACCTATCTTACCTTTTCCAGCTCTAAAACTACGTGAACCTCCAGGTGAGGACGGTACTACCTATTACAGTACCCTCCCATAGGGGCTATAGTGCCATCTGGACATTTTTTTTTTTTTTTTTTTGCAGATTCTTAGAAGTGATTTTCTACAAATTCGTATAAGTTTTTTTTTTTTTTTTTTGTAATCAACCTTGTTTATGCATAGCCCGCCCAGTGGCGCTGAGGGCCGAGACACTGGACGCCACACCTTGCGCCATGCCTTCGACCCGGGTTCGGGAACGGACTCGGGCCACCGGGGGTTGGCAGGGGAGGGATGGGATCGAGCGTCCAGAGGACTGCTCTCTCTTCCCAGGGAGGGATTTGGGGTTGTGCTGCTCCAGGGCGGCTCCTGGTTGTGGCCAGGGGAACGCAGAATGCGTGGAACAAAGCAGATGCTGGGGGGGGTGGAGCGACAGCAGGCGTCGGCGCTCTTCACCATGGATGCCACTGCACGTCCGCGCTCCACAGGAAAAACACCGAAAACCTCTGGAGCACCGGTAGATGACGGAGACCCAACAAGCCCACATCCCAATGCCGGCCCAGTGCTCCCAGGACTCCACGGCCGACCCTGCGATGAGGTGGGTCATATCTAATTTCAGAAAGCCGCCACAGGGCAGGCCCTCCCGGAGAGTGATCCAGGGGCTGGGCGTACAGAGTCGCTGGGGCCTGGGGAAGCGGGGTTCAGGTCAGGAGTCAGAGGCAGCAGCTGAGAGGGTACTCCTGAAGGATGCCCGAGGCCCAGAGTGAGTAAGGTCTACAAAAAAAAAAAAACCCTTCTTTATGCAGCCCTCTGTCTGATCTCCAAAGAGAGATGTACCCATGTACTTTTAAAGAGGAAGTCAGCAACTTCACTTTGTAGATCCACTGATAATCCTGCAGTTATTAATCATACATACCTCCTGGTAGATACTACATTTTCCAGAGTTCTGGCTGATGTATTAACAATATTGTTTTGTATTATATCATCTGTAATTGCTGTTCTTTTGTCTGTAACTCTCCCAGGCTCTACCTTAAAATAGGCGATGCTTTTGTCTAGTGCACTTACCTGGTAAACAAAATCTAAATAAATAAATATCAACAGCCATTTGCAACACGTCTGGCTGTATCCAGAACTGCTTTTACATGCTGCAGCATTTGTGACCTCTCACCTAAGGAAAGACTGTCACAAAAGGTTAGCACAGCTTTCCAGAGTGCTTCCTGGTAACGTGATATATAACTTAGAAAGCTGCCTCCCTTATGAAGAGAATGGTAGAAGAGTACAACTGTTTCCACCAAGTGTGGAAATTTTTCCGAATACTTGTCAAGAGGTGCTGTAGAAAAGGTTGTCTAGACAGCCTTCTCTCACACAGCAGTCTACATTAGACCCTCAGAGTTAGGATGCTGGTAAAGATATTCTGAACTAGTCCTGGTTGTTATCTATGTCGTTTGACTCTCTACGCTCCCACCCCATATCATCAATTTATTTATTTTGTTTTAATTGTTGTTGCTAATACAAGCAACTGACTAACTCGTCTTTTGAAGTGTCATGGATGGGAATACAGAATTTTCTGTAGAGGTTAGTCCCAGCATGGTTAAGAAATACAGGTTACTCACCTGTAACAGGAGTTCTAGGAGTGGTATATGTTGTTCATCCACACTTTGTGGCAGGTTCCTTGCCGCTTTAAATCTCGCCGGAAGGTCTTCAAGCTAGCTCCTCCTACCCACCCGGGTGGTAAAATCCTCAGCTCCGCCCCATGACGCCAGATCTAGCCCACTGGAAGCCAGGTTGTGCGTCGAAGTAGGGGAGGTCGGGAGGATGAACAACATATACCACTCCCAGAACTCCTGTTACAGGTGAGTAACCTGTATTTCTAGGACGTGATATGTTGTTCAATCCACACTTTGTGGCAGACTACTAGCAGTTCTCCGGGAGGAGGGAGGCAAGGCGCGCACCCCTACTTAGGGAATAAGGGCTGGAGAACCGAGGTCCCAAAACCAGCATCCTGGCGTGGCTCTAGATCAATGTGGTAATGGGAAATAAAGGTGTGTGCAGACTTCCAGGTAGCAGCCCTGCAGATTTCCTGGATAGGGACGTCCCTGGAAGCAGCCACCGGAGCAGCGGTATGGCGGGTAGAATGAGCTCTTATCCCTTTGGGAGGCTCCATGCCCGCCAACCTATAGCAGAGATCTATGCAGGAGGTGACCCATCTGCTTATCGTCCGCTTGGCTGCAGGTCTGCCAGGTGCGGCTTCAGCATAGGTGACAAACAGCTGGCGAACCTCTCCCTGAACTTCAGCCGTTCGCTCCTTATAATAAGTGAGCACTCTTCTAGGGTCCAAAGTATGGAGCCTATATTCAGCCTCCGAGGTGTGATTGGGGTAGAACACCGGCAGAGTCAACACCTGGTTAAGGTGAAACTCTAACACCACCTTCGGAAGGAATTTCTGGTGGGGGCGAAGGACAACCTTGTCCCTGTGGAAGACCAGATAAGGAGACTCTATGGAAAGCGCCTGGAGCTCTCCCATCCTTCTGGCTGACATTATAGCCACCAAGAAGGCAGTCTTCCACAATAGGTGGCAGACATCGCACCTGTGCATCGGTTCGAATGGCTTACCCATGAGCTTAGCCAATACCAGCAGTAGATCCACGGAGGTAGAGGTTCTCGCACTGGAGGGGATATGTGATCAAGGCCTTTGAAAAAGCACCCGACCACCTTCTCCTTCGCCACCGACTGCTTGCCGGCCCGCGCCTGGTAAGCAGAGATGGCTGCCAGGTGCACCTTGAGGGATGTCGACCGAAGCCCTTGCTGAGAAAGGGACCACAGGTAGTCCAAAATACTAGCCAAGGGACAGGAAGAGGGGTCCAACCCCTTGTCCTGACACCAAATGGAGAATCTCTTCCATTTGAAGGTGTACCATTTTCTGGTCGACACCTTACGGACGCCTCAATGACGTTGAGGACCTCGCTGGAAAGACCCAAGGCCTGGAACTCTAGCCACTCAGGACCCAGGCTGTCAGGTGCAGGGATTGAAAGTCCGGATGGAGAACCTTCCCCTTGTCGACTTAGATCAGGTCCGGGTGGGCTGGAAGCTGCTTCGGGAGCCTGGAGCTGAGGCTGAGGAGATCTGGATACCAGAACTGGCGTGGCCAATCTGGGGCTACCAGGATCACCTGTGCCTTGTCCCTCCTCGCCTTGAGGAGCACCTTGTGGATCAAGGGAAATGGAGGGAAGGCGTAAAAGAGGCCTGGGGTCCACGGCCTCGAGAAGGCATCCCCCTGCAGCAAGCCCTGCTGAGGGGGGTGGGCGTGAAACAGCCTCAGCTTCGCATTCTCCCTGGAGGCGAACAGGTCCACCTGAGGGGTGCCCCAATGGGAGAACAGGTCTTGCACTACCTCCGGCAGGAGAGACCACTCGTGAGATGCAGCGCCTATCCAGCTGAGGGCATCGGCCAGACTGTTGGAGGATCCTGCCACATGGATGGCTAGGAGATCCGCCTCCAGGCTGATCACGAGAGACCAGATATGGAAAGCCTCCTTGCACAGAGGCAAGGAGTGTGTCCCGCCCTGATGGTTGAGGTAGCACATGGTCGTGGTGTTGTCCGTCTGGACCTGAACCACCTGACCCCGTACAAATGGAGCGAAGGTGGTGAGGGCTAGTCGAACCACTCGAAGCTCCAGCAGGTTGATGTGGCATTGAGACTCCTGAGGGGACCAGAGATCCCCCAGATGGGCACCCCAACCCATCAAACAGGCGTCGGTCATTAAGAGTGACCGTCAGCTCCGGGCAGACAAACGGGATACCCTCCTGCAGATGAACTGGGACGAGCCACCACTGCAGACCATCCCACATCTCCTGGGTCACTGTCACCTGCTGGTCCAGAGGACCGGAGCACTGTGACCACTGGCTGGCCAGCCCCCACTGCAGGGGGCGCATATGCCAGCGGGCCCAGCAGACCACGCTGGTGCAGGCAGCCATGAGGCCCAGAGGACGCAGGAAGTCCCAGGCAGGGTGCAACTGCCCAACCAGAAATGACTGGGCAAAGGAGGAAAGGACCTCGGCCCTGTCCGCCAGGAGCCGAGCTCTGGCTCGAAAAGAGTCGAGCTCTGCCCTGATGAACTGAATCACCTGCGATGGCACAAGTTTCGATTTGGCCTCGCTCGTTGATGAGGAGGCCAATCTGAGAGCAGACCTGGAGGGCCAGATCCCTGGACCGCTCCACCTCCAACCTGGAGGGGGCTGCAATCAGCCAGTCGTCCAGGTAAGAGTACACCCGGACCCCTCAGCGCTGCAGGAATGCTGTCACCACTGCCATGCATTTGGTGAAGACCCTGGAAGCTGGAGAAAGGCCAAAGGGCATGGCCCGGAACTCGTTAGAGATCCCTCTGCTCTGAAGCGGAGGAATCGCTGTTGAGACAGACGGATTGGGATGTGAAAGAATGCACCCTGGAGATCCAGAGAGCAGAACCACATGCCTAGTTCCAAGGATGGAATGATCTGAGCCAGAGTGACCATCCTGAAGGTGTGCAGCCTTAGGAACTTGTGCAGGTCGAGAATGGGGCGCCAGCCTCCCGTCCGCTTTGGGACCAGGAAGTACCTGGACACAAACCCTGGGTCTGGAGGAGGGTCCGCCACCTCGCTGATCACCTCCTTCTGGAGGAGCAGGGCAATGTCGGCTCGACGAGCCAACAGAGAGGCTGCGGAACCCACTGCCCCCCGTGGGGCGATGGCTCGATAGGGAGGAGACTGCTCAAACTCCAGAGGCAGACCCCTGCCGACCACTTCAAGCACCTAGCGGTCCATGATGATAGTGGACCAGGTGGAAAGGAAGTGCCGAAGCCATCCCCCCACAGGGGGGAACCCGGGGAGGAGTGATGAGGCTGGGGGAGACACCCCACAACCCGTCACTGGGCAGGCTTAGAGGAAGGGCGGACCAAGGGGCCTCCTGGACCCTTCCCTCCAGGCTTCCTACTGGAGGAAGTGGCAGACTTGGCCTTAGGGAGCCAAGTGTGAGCCTGCTGGCCCTGTTGCCGGTGCTGCTGGGCCAGACGTGCCGCAGGAGCAGAAGGGCGAAAGGGCTTACGCTGCTGCTGGCGGCCTTTGTCCTTCTGGGCAGACGTGACAGAGTCCTAGGTGGCACTGGACTTCTCGATCCTCTGGAGATGGCCTTCCACCCCTGGCCTGAACAAGTCAGTGCCCAGGAAGGAAACGTCTGCCAGCTTGCGCTGGGTGTCTGCCGTGAAGGTGAAATCCGCAGACAAGCTCTGCGGCGCATGGCTACTACGGCCGCTACAGACCGGGCATAAGAGTCACTGATGTCCAAAGAAGTTTGGAGCTGCTGCTTAGCCACCGCCCTTCCCTGATCCCGCACCTGCTTGACCATCGTCTGAAGGTCAGCCGGGAGATGGGGAATCACCTCATCCAGGGAACCCATAACAGAATGTGAGAAATGTGCCATCAGTATAGCCGAGCTAGCCTGTCGAAGGCCTAGGGAGGAAGCAGCGTAAACTTTCCGTCCCGAATAATACAGCTTTTTGGATTCTTTATCGGGTGGTTTGTCCACGTCCCTAGCGTTACCGGAACGCCAGAAAACACTGTCGGTCACCAGCCCCTCCGCAGAGAGGTGCTCCGCGAAACCGGAGAATGAACCGGTGGGGACCACGTACTTGGGAGTCATCATGGCCGAAGGTGCGGGACAAGAGGCAGGCCGCTGCCACAACTCCAGGGCCGGGCCAACAATGGCTTTGGCCACCGGGAAAACCTCTGTAGGGGAATCTCCTCGGTCCAGTATCTCCGTGAGGGGATACCTGGCCTGTTTCTGAATGGGTTTGAGCTGCATCCCAGTGGACTCTGAGATGAGTCGGAAGTATACCCAAGAACGAGGATGGGCTCTCATCCACCGACTGACCCCTGCAGATCAGATTCCAGGTCAATGGGCATGGAGAACAGGGAGGAGTTGTCATCAGACTCCAAGGAGTCTGCAAACAGCTGCCGAGCGCCTGAGCCACCCTCCACCTGCCAAGGTCAATCAGGAGTGAGGGTGACCGACAACCTGTGGCGCAAGCCTTGACCCGACCGAAAATCCTTGGTCGGGGCCCCAGTCTTCGGTTGTGGAGGCAGTGGTTCCACAACAATGGGCAGAGCAGCCGGTTTCGGCCAAACAACCGGCGCCGGGGTCGGCTCCTTGACAACTATGAGGGGTTGTTTCAGTTGCTTCGGTGACAGCCACTTAATGGCCGGAGAAGGCGACGGAGTCGGCTTGTTACCGGTCAACAAAAGTTGCTGCGACATCATGTCCACCTTGTGCTGGTGTAAATTACGTCGGAGCCTGTCCTCCAAAGAGGACGAGCAGCGACACCACTTTCCATGATGCCGAGATCGCCGATGTCGGCAGGACCTATTCGACCTGGAAGAGGACCGAGACCAAGACCTTCAGGGTCGCTGAGGGTGGGTCAAAGAGGGGGCAGGGGAAACCCACTCACCCCTTGGTTCAGGGTCCTTGATCGGGGACTTCGGCACAGAAGGCACAGGCAAGTCCTCGGTTACCTCTGGGGGAACCGGTGAAGAAGGGTTGTCAGCTTCTCCAGTCGACAAACCGTCCAACAGGTCACGAAAAATCTCGACCACGTCGACAGATATCTCGGCCAGCTGACCTGACGGGGACACCGTGAAGCCAGCGGCCTTAGCCGTAACCTTGACCGAAGTCAAGAGCCGACTGTCCGGAGAAGGGGATCTCTTCCACTCCCACGAACGTCAATGGTGGGACTTACCTTTTGGATCTTTTTTCTTGGACCTACTGGTATGTCCTGATGGCCCTTCTCCCTTGGTGGAGAGGGAGTGGCAAAGCTCCTTAAAAGAAGCAGTGTAGAAGGAGCCCAAGGGGAGCGGGATAAACGCCGAAGCCAAGGAGGAAGATGAAGCGGCCTGAGCCGCCTCCTCGTCGAGGGCGATCAACTGCTCCGGCTGCTCAGCGGAGCCCGCAGCCACGGACACCGCCCAACGGGCCTCCTTTGACTTCACCAGCGGGTACCATTTCTCAGGACACCCAAGTTGTAGTCTGGCAGCGCGGTCCTCTAAAACCGAAGGCGAGAAGGACTTGCACAGATCGCAGACCTGCGGATCATGGGCAAGACCCAGGCAGTAAACGCAAGTGGAGTGCAGATCAGTCCGGGACATTTTCTGCCCACAAGGGCACCGACGGAAGCCAGGAGTGGATTTGTCCATCGCAGCCATGAGGGAAGATGAAGACTGAAGTCTAGAAAACTTTAAAATAATTTTCAGAAAACCCAAAGAGTTTGGATCCAGGCCTAAAACGCAGAGCGCTAAGGAGGGAACCTGAGCTTCCAAGCGGTAAGGAAGATCTGGCGTCATGGGGCAGAGCCGAGGGTTTTACCACCCGGGTGGGTGGGAGGAGCCACCTTGAAGACCTTCTGGCAAGATTTAAATTGGCAAGGAACCTGCCACAAAGTGTGGATTGAACAACATAGCCACATCCCTAGAAATCTAACTTCCCAATGTCAGAATGCATTTCCACAGCAGGGATATTAATCACAGCTGCCATGTCTCTAAAGAAGGCAGACTATGAGGACCGGTCCTCTACAGAATGTGGTGGTGAACCTATTTCCTCATCAACAGTGACTTCAGGTGTAATAAGTTCCTCCGCCTCAAAGCAGTATTTCTCCCCCTGTAACACCAGAGCAACTGAGGGAGGCATTTCTGATGCCTGTTCTCTCATAGTCTGTAAGAACTGGCCCATTTACTTGAATTCCTTCATAGAGGGTATTTTGGCATCTCCAGCAGGCTAGATAAGGGCTCATTTATTTTTCTTTCTCAGGCTCTAAATATTTTTTCCTTGTCTTTTAAAGGCAAGTGTGAGAGAACAACTCCTCTGCCTGCCTTTTCTTGGAGTCCTTTTTATCTGAATGTTCCTCAGTCAAAGGATTTAATTTTTTTTTTTGTGGGCTTCCATGCAGATTTTGCTTTAGATTTTGTCTCAAGTGGAAGCTGTTTCAGCCGACATTAGAGATGTTTGCAATCATTCCTTTTAGCTTGTCTCTTTTTTTCTGTTTATTAGAACAAAACATTTTGCGAAGATCCTAGTTCAGCCAATAGTGCTCAGGGCCCAGACACTTGTAGCACTCTGCACTCCGATCTGCCTTAGGCAAGCAATGTTCATGTGTTTGGCACTTACTGAAACCTTTGGCTCAGTTTGATTTCTAAGCTTTTCTTTCAGATCTGACTCAGACATGGGACCAGAAAATGGCACCACAATAAAATAACTATCTGTCGTTGAGAGCCAGTGTTTTACTGTCGACCACTGACATTGTGAACATTTTGAATTTTGTTTTTACTAGGTGCTTGTTTAAGTATCTTAAATCTAGGATGGGCCGCCACTCCCGTCTTTTTCGGGGTAAGGAAGTATCTGGAATACAGACCTTTGCCCCTGTGAGATGTAGAACTCTCTCTCTCTCTATGGCTCTGAGAGCCAGCAGAGATGAAACCTCTGCCTCTAGGGAAATGGTTTCAGAGATATTTGCAGGTGGAAAAGACCTGACCCTCAGCTTTGGACATTTTTTGAAGCTGAGAGCCACTCCCTGGCTTACTACCTCTAGGACCCACTTGTCTGAGGTAACAGACTTCCAGGGCTGTAAGTAGTAAGCCAGCCTGCCTCCTACAGGAATTGGGGAGTCGACCCGGGCTGACACATCAGGGTGTCTGCTTGGCAGGAGCCTTAGACTGAGAGGAGGAGGATGTAGCCCTGCTCATCCCCCTTCCACCTCTAGGGACTCGTGATGACACATCATTGGAGTCCACAGCAGCATGAAACTGGATTTTAGATGCCTCAATCCCATCAGCAGCCACCTCCTCCAGCTCCTTGGCAAGCTGGGGAACCTGTTAGCCAGTTCAGAACAGTATCCCATCTAGACTTCTGGTAGCTGGCTGTGTAGGCCATGTAGTTAGCCTGCCTGAGTCCCAGGGAAGATGCCATGTACTGTTTCTTAGCCATGGCATCCAGCTTCTTGGAGTCTTTATCTGGGGGTGTGAAGCCAAGGGTATGTTAGCCTTATCACAGGCTGCAGCCTGCACGACCCCAACATGGCTGCAATGCTGGTACAAGTACTCCATACCTGGGCCTGACAACATATACCTCTTGTCCATTCACCTGTCCACAGGAGGTAAAGAATCTGGAGTTAAGTAATCTTTGTGTATGTTTCCCAAAAGATTTATGGAGGGGAACAGACAATCTCTTGGACTCTGGGATGTCCATCATCTCCACACTAGGGTTACCACCTGTTCTGATTTTCGCAGGACAGTCCTGATTTGGGCAGCTGCGTCCTGCAAAAAAACATGAAAAATACTACATGTCCTGATTTTATAGTAGAAAAAATATTTTCTAACTTTCCACTAAATGTTGCAGAAAACTACAATATCTTAACTAAAATTCCTTAAAATGATAAGAAACAATAGAAGCAACTAAAAAAACTACAATACGTAGCCTTAATTCTGATTACATAGACAAAGCAAGTCTGTTGCATTAGTCGTGGTCACGTACTGCCCTGCGAAAAAATCATGTTTCAGTAAGAAATGTCCCACTTTGGGCTTCTTGAAAGGTGGTAACCCTACTCCACACAGTCAGGCTCCTCTTGCTCCTCAACAGTTTCAACTAGGGGGAGCTGGAGGGTTTCTGCCACTTTTTTGTAGAACAGCCAGGCAAGACCCCCTTATCGGTTCCTAACCGTGTCACGGGTATTTGAAAAAAACTTTAAAATATGTTTTTTTTTTCAGAACCGCTAAGGACCGGTACCTCACACTAAATTCAGAAACCAAAGTAAACTTGAGAAAATAACAGACAATCAATCAGTTCAGTCGAACCGATTGAAAAATATCGCTTTACAATTTCCACAGAAAAACAGCACTAGTCCACTACCCAAGTACTTACTGTACCACAGACAGGGATCTGAACGGAATAAAATAAGAAATAGCGGTTTAAAACCGATGTTTTTACTATACCAAAACAACAGCGAAGGAGAGATCTCCGGAGCAACTGTTCAGTTAGGCAGAGTAAAAAATCTGATGGTTACACTTCAAAGTGCAGCAGACAGAGGTTTGAACCGCGCTCAAGCGCAACGTTCTATGCTCTGGCATAAACTCTTTCCTCTCCGGAGCAGTTCAAGTGCTGGGGCTAACTGCATAATGTCAGAATACAGCAAGACTTCATGTTGTTTGAAAGGTATTCCAGGGAACAGGGTTCAATTACGAGTAAGGTCACATTACTTATTACAAAAATACGGTGCAACGAAGGCCTATTTAGCTTATCAAAAATACCTCGACCAGATAAACCTCCACAGGGCTTTCAGTAGCTTTTGCCTCCCGGGGGTTAGAGGCTCCCAATACATAGAATTGGAGGCCCAAGACCAAATTCTGGAGGTCCATACATCTTCCTTTGGCATGTCACAATAGGTTGCCGGTACGTCAGGGATGCACAACCCTATGTTCCCAACAGCCCTGCAGCAGAAAGTCTGCCCCGGACTGGCTCGATACAAAAACAAAATCTGTCAGGCTAGAACCATATCTGTACAGTAACATAGTCCTTTAAGATCAGAAGGGATTCTAAGTCTATCAAATCAGCATCCCCCACCCCTTTTAAGCACAAAACAAGTATGCTGTACAAACATATACTAATATGAATTTCACACTCACCCAACTACCAAGATACCCAGTTATTCATTTGGAAAGCAGAAATTTGACCAGACCTCTGTCCATTACCTTCTCTGGTAGGCTGTTACAGCATTACACCACCCACTCAAAGAAGAAGGACATCTGATGAAGCACCCAGATCAAAAATCTTCAGCATGCTGAAGCCATACCTCTCAACCTGTTGTCACTGAAATGAGGGACAAGGACATTTTTGGGCACTCAAAATGAGGGACAATGAGGGACGCAGACCCTCAGAATGAGGGACACATCCTTAAACGTTGAGATACAAGCTCAGAACACTGTGAAAACCATAGTGTTTACTTGTACAAAGTTTATTTTGGATTTAGTATTTTAGAATATTAAGAGTTTCTGCTTTAAAGTCTGAATTTACAGCACATTCTTTGTGCGGGTAGCACCTTTTCCATGAGGGACGGATGTGGGACAGAGCAATTTTAAGGGGCACAATGAGGGCTGTCCCTCGTAATGAGGGACACTTGAGAGGTATGGCTGAAGCATGAGATCATGCACCCCCCCCCATACACACACAATGAACATGTTAAGGGCCACTTTCACCTGCTTTAGTGTTGTTTTGGTACTGGGGATCCAGGAACTACACACAGTACTCCAGGTGCAGCTTCACCGGGGGTGGGGTGGGGGAGACACTCACATCAAACATTACCATGAGTCAGAGCACAGAAGAAAAGCAGCACACAAGGCTGCTGTTTCTACATATTTATTGATCAATAACAGATCTGATGTGCAGACAAACAGACTGTGTGTAAACTGCGTTAATACATACAGTGCTGCCAAACATACTCACAGGCTGAGTTAAGATCAGACACACCCTTTGATGAGGAGGCCTTCCAGTCTTCGTGTTTGTCAGCCACATGCTGCTCACGTTTTAGCCCGTCGATTATGACCCCCCCGGCCCCTTTTCTTTTTTTAATCTACATTTTCTCCCCAGTTTTTACATACCGTTTGTCCCCCACCCCATGCTGCGGCCACGGGCGCCTGTGGAGGTACATGCACGCCGCACTTCCGCAGCACCCTCCCTTTCCATACTGCCCACCCGCCTACTCTACCCTCAGGTCTCCACCTGCGGGCAGTGGAACTACGGGGGGGGGGTGACAGGATCCCTCCCCGGGAGAGGAGGGCTTTCCTTGCGGTTGCTCAATCCCGCTTCCTGCCTTCTGGCTCCACACAACCCTGGCTCATTCCTGAACCCGAACTGATGGCATGGCTCTGGGTAAGGCGTCCAGTGCCTCAGCCCTTAGCGCCACTGGTCCGGCTTACCCAGGCCATTTTTCATCCTCCACTTCAGCAAGAGGACCACTACAGTGTGTAGGTCCTACCTCTTATTTTCCTCCAACAGTGTAGCACCTTGCATCTGCTTAAAAGGAATCAAACTCCAGGAGTCCAACCAGTCACCCACCTTGCTCAGCTTCTCCAGATGTTTGTCCCCATCCTCAAGGGAGTCTTCGACCTTGGCAAGCTTAGTGTCATCAGAGGTAAAGCAGCAGTATTTGTCATCTTCAAATATTTTCACCATGTATTAATTTTATTTTAGCAAAAATGTATTTCTGACATTCTTAGATTCCTAATCAGTATATTTTAAATCCTCAGATATTTAACACAACAGCTTTTATACCTATTTTGCGATTAATGGCTCAGGCTGAAAGCACCTTTGGACTGTACATGCTGGATTTATACTGTGGATGCACTGTGATGGTGCTAGCACATGCTTCTGATGGTAAAACAGCACCACACTACACTGCAATGTTTAATTTTGTTATGATTAGCATCACAAGGGTGCAAGAACTTTTAAAACTTCAAAATCACACATCTCTTTTCAGGAAAGAAAGAAAGAAAAATTGGTATATTTGATGTTTTTTGTCAGAAATGCATTATTCCTCAAACAATAACTTACAAATATTTAAAGCCGACTGCTGGAAACTCCAGCTGTCAGATTATGGACAAAAACGCTGAACAGCAGTGATAGCTGCACCATTACTTGAGGGATGCCACCTAGTAGCCCTCTTAACTCATAGTAGTGTCTGTTAACCACTGACCCCAAACCAGTTAGCAGTCTATCTTATATATGCCTCTGGTACACCAAACTGGTATACTCTGACAAGATGCTTGTCGTATGAAGATAAAAAAATATACTGTAGTAATGCTGTTTCTTCCCAGGGATCCCTCACTATGTTTACACACTGTGCATCTCTTTCCCAGGCAGAAAAATGCCCTGGAGATAAAAACCTACATAAATTAGTATAATTTGGAGTCTAGGTTCAAACTCTGTCTGGTGCCATGCTCCAATCTAGGCAGCTGGCTCAGATTTGGTAGGGGAACTGTTACTGCCAAAACCAGCTAAGTGGCTATCAAAAAGTTTATAAAATTTCTAAAAAAAGAAAAAAAAAGAATTTTGAAAAACAGCAAACAAACTGAAGATAAACATGTTGGAAATACCGAAGGACAGTGAAAAAAACATTTAAATATCACAGTGCACCTCCTGATGTCCTCCACAGCTTCCCGGTGGCTGGGATCCCACAGTCTGCCAACATGGATCTGGTTTCGGGAGGTGCCTGCCATTCGCGGGAGTGGCACCTGCGGGGGTCTGCATTCATCCAGCCGCCCAGGACTTTAAATGATCATATTTAACAACTGTAGAGGAACTTCTGCATTTTATGTCCAGACAATAGTCTTTTGTGAAGGTGTGCACGATTTTTCAGGTATATGCTTTGAAAATGTGCATTAGTGGAATGTTCCTTCTGAATGCCACAGAGGCAGAAGTATCCCTTGTGGAGTGTGCCCATAGGCCTCCGGGTGGTATTTTTCCAGCTTTTTTCTAAAAAAAACTGTGTGCAAGAGACTATCCAGTGAAAGATAGTCCTCTTGGTTGCTGGTCTATCTTTGCCCATCTCGCCACAGGTAACAAAAATCTGAGTGGTTTGAGGCCTGACATCTTCTGTCCAGTCTTGGTAGATGCTTACACTTGCTCCAGCTCAAGGCTATAAAATTTTTGCTCACTTGGGCTAGAGAACTCTGGACAGAGTACAGGAAAGGCAACTGATCAGTTCAGATGGAATTCTGATACCACCTTAGGTAGGAACTTCCTACAGATTCCAAGGACTACCTTGTCCATGTGGAAGCCTATGTAGTTTGGTTCTGTGCAGAGGGCTTGCAGCTCGCTTACCCTCTGAACCTCTCTTTTTTTTAATTTTGTGTTTGTTCAGCTATCTGAGATCTAAAACGGGTCACCACTTAGCAGATGTAACGGCAATCGGGACAATGGCTTTCCACGTGACATATTTTAGGTCAGCAGTAGCCACAGGCTCTAACGGGGCCTCCATCAGCTGAGCAAGGCAGATACTCAGATCCCATTGTGTTGATGGCCTCAAGCCTAAGGACTGTGCACTAGATAGTCCAGGACTGTGAGCAACCCTGCCTGCATTGTGATTCTTTCTGGGAGTGCAACAGTATGAAACTATCTTCCACTTAGTAGAGAATGCCTTCCTGGTTGCTAGTTTCCTGGAAACATTAAGCACCCTTAGGGCCTCATCCAATAAGCCTGATGGAATTCATCCCAGAATTCTAAAAGAACTAAGGCAAGGACTACCTTGAAAATGAGCTTGCTCAATGGTGTTTATGCCTGGTTAAATAAAGTGATTGATTGATTGATTGAATGGAAGAACAAGTAACACCACTGACTACCCTTTTTAATAAATCATGGGAGGATGGTGTGGTACTCGAGGACTGGAGAAGGGCGGATGAGATTCCCCTTCACAAAAGTGGGAGCAAGACAGAGGCAGGAAACTACAGACCTGTCAGTTTGACCTCAGTGGTAGGGAAAATGATGGAATCACTTCTGAAGGAAAGAACTGTTGAGTACCTAGAGGCCAATGGGGCACAGGACCCAAGGCTCTGCTGAGGACAAAGGCTCAAAGGGAGGTTGCATAAGCTGAGCAATGCAAACATTAAGGTCCCAAGCAGGAGCAGGATCCCTAAAGGGGGGATTGGTATGAAGCAATCCCTTGAAAAACTTACAAAATACAGGATGGGATGATAGAGAGGAAGGCTTGCCTACTGACAAGAAAGCAGAAACAGCTGCCAAGTGTACTTTAAGGATAGCTGGTCTGAGGCCTAGGCCATTAAGATGGACCATATAGTCTAGAACTGTAGGCAATTCAGCAGAGTCTGGAGAAATATTCTTCTTAGAACACCAAATGCTGAATCTTTTCCATTTGGAGTTGTAAGTCTTCCTGGTGAAAGGCTTTCGAGAAGCCTTAAGGATATCCAGAACCCCTTGGGAAAGATGCAGATCTGCAAACTCTAACTCTTCAAGAGCCATGCCTTGAGATTGAGAGACTGAAGATTCCGGTACCAAATCCTCCCCTGAGAGGATGTCAACAGGATGCAATTCCTGGGAAGAGACAGGGAAAGGTGGACTGCTAGGGACAGCAACAAGAGATACCATGGCTGCCTGGCCCAGTCTGGAGCAATCAGAATCACTTTGCATGGTTGTGACCTTATCTTGACTAACACTTTGAACAGGAGAGGGAAGGGGGGAAAAGCATACAGAAATTTCCCTTCCCAGTTCAGAATCAGAGCATCCAGGGGGACTGGGGGGCTGCAACAAAAGAGAGGAAGTTGGTGATTGTCTGGGGCTGCAAAAAGATCCATCTCTGGTGTGCCCCATCTCGAGAAAATCACTTTCAAAACTAGAGGATCTAGGGCCCATTCGTGATGGCCCTGGGATATTCTGCTCAGTGCATCTGATAGCAGTTCATCTCCCAGGGAAGGACAATGTCCTATCAGAGAGGTTTGCAGGGAATAGGCCAGGGACCACAACTTCATTGCTTCTGGGCACAAGGCCGTAGACAGAGTGCCTCCTTGCTTGTTGTTGTACCACATGGTGGTGGTGGTGTTGTCTGTTCTGACCTGAACCACCTTGTTCTGTACAGATTTGGAAAAAGCTTGCAGTGCCAGAAACACTGCTCTGAGTTCCAAGAGATTGATGTGAAGCAGAGATTCCTGAGGTGACCACAGTCCTTGGGTGGTAAGATCCCCCAAATGGGCTCCCCAGCCCAGCAGGGAAGCATCTGTGGTGAGTATCACTGAATGAGACTGTGTGACAAATGGAACCCCTTGTATCAAATTGTCCTGATCCTGACACCATTGCAAGGCTTGGATCAGGGTTCGAGTCACTGGGATTAGTTTGGTAAGAGTATCCTTTCTTTGGGACTAGAAGGCTCTTAAGTGGAACTGAATGTCCCTCATCTGGAATCCTGCCCCTTGGACCACTGCTGTGGAAGCTGCCATGTGGCCCAGAAGCTGAAGGAAATGCCTTGCTGGTCGAGACACCTGAAGGGTGAATGAAGAGGCCAGTTCCACAAGGTTCCTTGCCCTTTCCAGGGAAAGGAAGGCTCTTGCCTTTACTGTATCTAGTTCTGCACCTATGAAGGTGAGTAGCTGTACTGGTTCGAGAACTGATTTCGGAAAGTTGAGAAGGAATCCTAAGGAAGTGAGCACTTGCTGGGTCACTTGCAGATGTGACTTGACTTGGTCTGGAGACTAACCTACTATGAGCCAGTCGTCCAAGTATGGGAAGATGGATATTTTTTTTCTTCTTAAGAAAGCAACTACTACTGCCAGGCACTTTGTGAAAACCCTTGGGGCTGATGTTAGGCCAAAGGGCATTGATCTGAACTAATAGTGGCCTGAGGGCAACTCGAGCCTGAGGTACTTTCTGTGGGAGCACCTGATGGGAATGTGAAAGCAGGCATCTTTGAGGTCCAAGGAGGCTAGCCAGTCCCCTGGCCTTAGAGAGGGGAGGATAATTCCGAGTTACCATTTTGAACTTTGGCTTCAAAAGGTGTTTGTTCAGATATCTTAGGTCCAGGATGGGCTGCCATTCTCCTGTCTTTTTGGGGGTTAGGAAGTACCTGGAGTACAGTCCTTTGCCCATGTGTAGAGTGGGAACTCTCTCTCTACAGCTCTGAGAGCTAGGAGAGAAGAAACCTCTGCCTCTAGGGCAAGGGTCTCAGAGATTTGCAGGTGGAAAGGATCTGGTTCTCATCTTGGGGAATTTTTTGAAGCTAAGAACCAGTCCCTGGCTTACTACTTCCAGGACCCACTTGTCTGATGTAAGAGACTTCCAGTCCTGGACAAAGTAAGCCAGCCTGCCCCCTACTGGTATGGGAGAATCAGCCCGAGCAGACCCATCATGGTGTCTGCTTGGCAGGGGCTTTAGGCTGAAGGGTGGATGCAGGCCTACTCATCCCCCTTCTGCCTCTCCCTCTAAAGAACCCCCTCTGTGAAAAGGAAGAAGAGGAGGCCTGAGCTTGGTAAAAAGGCCTTTGGAAAGGCCTGCCCCTGCCCCTGGACTGCTGCCTTTGAGCAGCTGCTTGCCTTTCTTTGGCCTGAGCACTCCTGTAAGTGGTCCTGTACTCATCCATCTTTTTCATGTAGTTCTCTGTCTGCTCCCCAAACAGAGAACTACCAATTACAGGAAAATCCATGGCCTTAACCTGCGTATCCTGTGAGAGGCTAGTACATCTGAGCCAAGCCATTCTCCGAAGAGCCACAGATGTAGCCATGACTCTTGATGAAACATCACTGGAGTCCACAGCAGCATGAAACTGTACTTTCGATGCCTCAATCCCATCTGCAGCCACCTGCTCTAGCTCCTTGGCAAGCTGGTCAGGGGCCTGTTTAGCCAGAGCCAGCACATTGTCCCACCTGGACTTCTGGTATCTGGCTGTATAGGCCATATAGTTAGCCTGCCTGAGTCCCAAAGATGCTGCCATGTATTGTTTCTTTGCCATGGCATCAATCTTCTTGGAGTCCTTGTCTGGGGGATGTGATGCCAAGGGAATATTTGCCTTATCACAGGCAGCAGCCTGCACGACCCCAACATGGCTGCATTGTTGGAAAAGGAACTCAGTGTCTGAGCCTGAGAGAGTGTACCTCTTGTCCATTCGTCTGTCCACAGGAGGTATAGAATTAGAAGACTTAAGAATTTTATGTGTCTGTTTCCCAAAGGATTTGTGGAGGGATAGACAGTCTCCTGGACTCTGGGATGTCCATCATCTCAACATAATCAGGCTCTTCCTGATCCTCTACAGCTTCCTCCACAGGAAGCTGGAGGGTCTCAGCCACTTTTTTGTAAAACATATAGTGTGAAGGGGACTCAGAAAGCCTAGGAGGAGAAACACCTGAAGGTCTGTCTGGGGAGATGTCCGGGTCAATAGGCACATCCAGACTTTCATAATCACCATAATCATCCTCATACTCTCCCTCCTCCTCAGGTTCATATAATTCCTCCAAAGTATAATCCGGAACCGGGGGAACCGACCAAACCGAGCCCCTGCCAGATGGTGCCGGTTCGGTCTGAACCAAACTAAGCAACTGCACAATCCTTATCGCCTTGGCTATCTCATCGGTGGTCGGAGTATGAATTTCCAGGTCCGAACCGGACGATTTATCTTTTCTCTTTCTTTTTACCAGAACCGACTCCTCAGAATTGGCTCTTCTTTTGTCCAAAGAAGTATCGCCCTGGTCAGAGGGCACTCCTTCTGGTTCGGTCAGAACCAAACCGGGCTGGCCATCCGGGTCAGCGGACTTCTCAGCCTCCCTTTCCCTCAGTCTACCTAATCTCTTTTCCAGGGTAGATTTGGGAAAATTCTTGCAAATTTGGCAGTCTGAATCGAGGTGGTCAAACCCCAGACAATAAACACAAGTGGTGGGGATAAGCCTTGGCAAAGACTTCCCACACACACTGCAGTGTTGAAACAATAGGCGGTTTTTTCTTGAGTTTCTCAGACATGGCCAATCCCTATCAAAACTTACCCTTTTTAGGCATTCCACTTGAGCAAAGACTTCCCTATCGGTTCCTGACCATGTCACGGGTCTTGGAAAAAAACGTAATTAAATCCTTTTTTTTTTTTAGAACCGATATGGACCAGTTACCACACTCTAAAGTAAGCACAAACTCTTTTTCCTCAAACTGATCGGTTCAGCCGAACCGATCTATAATTTACAAGTTCCACACAGAAACAAAACAAAAAACCTATCTAGTACTCACGGTACCACAGACAGAGACTTGAACCGACTAAGTGGTAACAGCAAATCGGTAGAAACCGACCAAAAACCGACACTTCCAACAGACTTTTTGAACCGAGCAGTAGCAGAAATCTCCAGAGCAACTGTTCAGTGAGGTGGAGTAAAGAATCTGACGGTTGCAGTTTAAACAGCAGACAGGGGCTTCAACCGAGCTCGTGGTGAACATTCCATGCTGGCCATGGAAAGTTTAACTCTGTTCTCCGAGGCAGTTGAAAGGCAGGACCTAACTGCACATTTCAGAATACAGCAAGACTTCATGTTGTTTGAAATCATGTCTCTTTGCAGATGACACAAAGATCTGCAGCAGGGTTGATACGCAAGGTGGAGTGGAAAGGATGAAAAGGGACTTGGCAAGGTTGGAGGAATGGTCAAATGTATGGCAGCTTAGATTCAATGCAAAGAAGTGCAAAGTAATGCACCTGGGAAACAAAAACCCAGGGCAAGAGTACACAATGGGGTGAGATACGGACAACAACAAAAATGGAAAGGGACCTGGGGATAGTCATATCAGATGACCTAAAGGTGGGCCACCAATGTGAGAAGGCAGTAAGAAGGGCTGGGGGGATACTGGGATGCATATGGAGAGGCATCACCAGTAGAAAACAGGAAGTTGTTGGCCCTCTGTACAGACAGTTGGTAAGACCACATCTGGAGTACTGTGTACAGTTCTGGAGACCCCATCTCCACAAAGACATAGACAGGGTGGAGGCTGTCCAGAGGAGGGCAACCAAAATGATGCAGGGTCTGCAGCAGAAAACATATGAAGAAAGACTAAAGGAGCTTAAGATGTATAGCCTCGAGGAAAGAAGGGAAAGGGGAGACATGATAGAAACTTTCAAATACCTCAAGGGAATCAACAAAGTCCAAGAGGGTAGTATCTTTCAGAAAAAGAGATGTGCAAGAACAAGGGGGCATAATTTGAAGACAGAGGGGGACAGCTCAGAGGTAATGTGAGGAAGCATTTCTTCACGAAGAG
Source organism: Neoceratodus forsteri (assembly GCA_016271365.2). NCBI lineage: Eukaryota > Metazoa > Chordata > Ceratodontiformes > Ceratodontidae > Neoceratodus > Neoceratodus forsteri. Next base: position 872,913,147 of record CM028130.1, read on the forward strand.
GGTTATAGATGAATGAAACAGCCTTCCTGAGGAGGTCATAGAGTCAAAAACAGTGGGGGAATTCAAGAATGCATGGGACAGGTATAAGGCAATTCTAGTGGGGGGTAGGAGGAAGTAGGCTGTTGGTTAACTAGGATCTGCAGCTTATCCGTTAGGTAGGGAAATGGGCAGACTAGGTGGGACAAGCGGTCCTTATCTGCCATCAAATTCTGTTTCTATGTTTATTCAATCCAGAGTACCCTAGCTTTTTAAGAACCATGCCCTCAGACAAAATGTCCTGTGAACTGGAAATGTATCCTGCCTTGGGATAGAGTCAGCAGGTTGTAATTCAGTGGCAGGCTGACTTGGTTCTTGCTGGATGGGGCCAAGAGCAGTGAGTACCATGCCTACCTTGCTCAGTCTGGGGCTATCAGGATCACTGCTGAAGGCACTCTTCTGCGCTTCAGGAGCACTTTCTGTATCAGTGGGAATGGTGGGAAGGCATACAGAAATCCTCCCCAGTCCAGTCCAGCTCAGTTCAGTTCAGAGCTAAGGTGTCCTCTGGGACTGTGCCCTTGGCTGGTCACAAAACTTTGGGAGCCGACTATTCTTGCAGGAGGCCAACAGGTCTATTTCTGCAGTGCCCGATCTTCTGAAAACTGTAGCCAGAACCTGTTGGTTCAAGGCCCATTCATGCTGTCCCTGTCTTATTCTGCTTAGGAAGTCTGCCAGGACACTGTCTTTGCCTGGCTGGTGTACTGCAGAGGTCACTGCATCTAGGGAGTACACAGTCTCGAGGATCTTATACCTTCCTGCTTGTTTATGCAGTACATTGTTGTATTGTTGTCTGTTCTGATCTGGACAGAATGACCTTGCAGCTGGGAGAAGGCTTGCACTGCCAGAAATATTGCCCTCAGTTCCAGGAGACTGATGTATTCCTGGTTCTCTTGTGGGCTCCAGACATCACTTACTGTGAGGTCCTCCAGTCTGGTGCCCCACCCTAGGAGTGAAGCATTTGATGTGAGGACACTTGTTGGGGGTTGCTGGAGGAAGGGAATGCCCTCATGAAGGTTGCTTTCTTCCTTCCACCAATCCAGTGCTCCAACAAATGCTTTTGTCACTGGCGCTAGTTTCGAAAGGAGTCCCACTTTGAAGATCAGTGGTCTCTTTAAGCAATAAGGCACAACAGGGTGTGGGTTACTGGGGATTTACCCATGCCTTATGTGGTGTGTCACGAGGCGCAGCCGAGTGACTTAACCACACAAGAAGTGGGAAAATTAACACAGAAACATACACTTTGACGGCATATAAGGGCCACTTGGCCCACCCAGTCTGCCCATTTCCCCTAACTACTAGATAAGCTGCAGATTCTAGTTAACCAACAGCCTACTTCCTGCAACCCCCCACTATAATTGCCTTATGTCTGTCCCATGCATGTTTGAATTTCCCCACTGTTTTAGACCAAACAACCTCCCCAGGAAGGCGGTTCCATGTATCCACCACTCCTCCGTGAAAACAATTTCCTCACATTACCCCTGAGCCGTCCCTCTATCTTTAAATTGTACTTACTTGTTCTTACACATCTCTTTTCTGAAAGATGCTACCCTCCTGGACTTTGTTGATTCCCTTGAGTTACTTGACGTTTCTATCATGTCCCCCTGTCCCTCCTTTCATCAAGGGTATACATATTAAGCTCTCTCAGTCTCTCTTCCTTATGGTTTCTGATGCAGACCCTGCACCATTTTAGTTGCCCTCCTCTGGACTGCATCCATCCTGTCTATGTCCTTGCGAATTGAGGTCTCCAAAACTGCACACAGTACTCAGATGGGGTCTCACTAACTGTCTGTACAGAGGATAACCACTTCCTTTTTCTACTTGTGATGCCCCTTCCTATGCATCCCAGTATCCCCTGGCTCTCCTTACAGACTTCACATTGCTTACCCACCTTTAGTTCATCTGATATGACTACCCCCAGGTCCCTTTCCATTTTTGTTGTTGTTAGTACCTCCCCTGCTATTGTGTATTCTTCTCCTGGGTTTTTGTTTCCCAGGTGCATTACTCTGCACTTCTTTGCATTGAATCTAAGTTGCCATATGTCTGACCATTCCTCCAACCTTGCCAAGTCCCTTCTCATCCTTTCCACTCCACCTTGCGTATCAACCCTGCTGCAGATCTTTGTGTCATCTGCAAAGAGGCATACCTTTCCTGCCAAACCCTCTGAAATGTCACCTATAAAGATGTTAAAGAGGACTGGGCCCAGTACTGAGCCCTGAGGTACTCCACTAGTAACCCCCCTTTCCACAGAATGTGTTCCATTCACTATTACCTTCTGTGTCCTGTTGTGCAGCCAGTTTGCTACCCAGGGTACCACCCTGGGACCCACTCCCAGGCTGGCTAACTTGATTATTAATCTTTTGTGCGGGACTGTGTCAAATACCTTGCTAAAGTCTAGGTAGGCCATATCCACAGCCCCTCCCTGGTCCATCACTTTGGTCACCCAGTCAAAGAAATTGATTAGATTCATCTGACATGGCCTTCCTGCTGTAAATTACCCAATAACTCACACCCTGGAGTGCCTTATTGAGATTATATAATAAACCCATGTGTGTAAAATAAATTTAAAATGTGTTTAATTATGTTTTTTATAAATGCCATTCATCAGCTGTGGGTTATGCAGGATTTACCGATGGTCATGTGACATGGTTTGACCAATGAGGTTACAGAATTTTCACACACCATTGTATAATACGCAGTACTGAATGTCCCTCATCGGAAACGTGACCCATGGGACCACAGCTGTGGAAGCTGCCATGTGGTCCAGTAGTTGTAGGAAATCCCTTACAGGCCTTGGTTGACGCACTGTTAAGGATTTTGCTGTGGCAATCAGAGCGGTCACCCTCCCCTGCAGGGTATCCAATTCTGTGCCTATGAAGTCCAGTACCTTAACAGGTTCTGTGGTAATGTTTATTCCTGGAAGTAGAGGACCATCCTTCCCCCCACTGGCAATGGCTGGGCAACCTGGGCAGAATTATCGGGGTGTTGTTTTGATTTAAGCTTGGGGGCTGGTGCTGCAGCAGCATGCTTGGAGCGCCTACTACCACTGCCCCTAGAGTAACCTCTTTAAGGCCGATACTCAAAGGGGATATATGGAGCACATGCTCTTGGGAAGCAGTCCCTGCCCATGCCTTCCATACCATAAGACCTGAAGGACAGAGGCCTTTTCCTTCTCATTGCTGCTAGTTTAAGTGGTTTTGTAGTCATCCACTTTGATGTCTCCGTTTTGTCACCAAAAAAGAGAATCTCCTTCAAAATGGGAAAATCCATGACTTTTGTCTGAGTGTCCTGGGAAAGGATGAAACTGCCTGCACTAGAACTTCTGAGATAGTGTCAATAGTATCCACAACTGTGTGGAAGCAGTATTTAGTGGCACCCAGGGCTGACTTTGCTGTGGCAATCAGGTCCTGTGCCAATTCACCATTAGCCGTTTCAGCCAGTGTCAGCACTGTATTCCACAGTGCATTCTGGTACTGGGCTAAATGGGCCGAGAATGCTGCCTGCCTAATAATCAGTGAAGCTGATGTGTAGACTTTTTTGGCCAGGGTATCCAATTTTTTGGAGTTCTTTTCAGGAGACTGTGCAGAGAAAGGTACCTTATCCTCTCGCATGCAGCTACCTGGACTACAACTTGATCAGGGTGAGCAAACAGGTATTCAGCCCCCTGTTTGTCAACCTGATACTTCTTTTCAATCTTCTTATCTATGGCTGCAGCTGAAGTAGGTGCACACAAGATTTTTTAAGTTAATTTTTGCAATGATTTGTGAATGGTGACAAGCAACTTCCTTGGAGGAGCTAGCCCCATCATGTCCATAAATTCCTCATCCTCTTCAGTTTCCTGAGGATGGATATTGAAGGTGTTCACCATATGCCTAACAAAAAGGAGAAAAAGGATGAGTAGTCCTCTGTAGGCCTCAGAGGGGAGCCAAATTCCTGCACAAGTGAACCATCTAGTTCAACAGGTTCACGTTCCTCCTCACCTTCATAGTACATTTCCTCCTCTTCCTCCACAGGCAGACAGGTTGGAGACTGAGCCGGAGGGCGGCAGGCATAGAAATAAAACTTCCCATGACCTGCAAGGCCTGGAAAAATTGCCACATTTTTGCTATGTCATCTGACGAGGGTATCTGCCGTTGGTCCAAAGTCTGCTCCTTTCATCTTTCAGGAGTCGTTGTAAGGACATTCTTTTCACTTTTTCTTGGCGCACTCCATATCCAGTGCCTGCCCAAGCCTCTCATTCATATTTCTGCCATCACTGGACTCAGGGTTCCCCCTTTTGGACACCCTGGTATCTTATTTTACCATGCCTGTCTGATGGCTTAAGAGCTTTATCTTTTTTCCCTGTCCCTTTTGACGGGGACTGCTACTGTATGTGCGAAGATGAACCCTCTGATAAATACTTTCTATCATCACTAGGAACTCCCTAAGAGCTTTTATTATTTTTTGTGACATGGAGACAGACTAAAGCCATCAACTCTTCCCTTTTTCAGTAATTTTCTTTTTGGTTTTAGAGCAAAACTTAATACACGGCTCATCGTGATTTGGACCCAGGCACCTTAAACAAAGCTTGTGACAGTCTGCCTTTGCCAGGAACTGGAAACAAATTTTCCAATTCTTAAAGCCTGTTGGTCCTGTCAGTTTCTTGACTCTTATCACACGTACCAATTTCTGAAGCTGCTTTTTGTGAGAAAACAGTCAGTTCCCAAAGCAGAAAATAATTACAACAGAAAAAAAAATATGAAAGTTCTGCAAAAAAATAAAACAAGTATCTAGAAACAATGTGGTTTCCTTTACCAGGAACCACTATATATGTACTCAAAAACTGTCCAGAGCAGTTATCAACTGAATAGGAGAAAGAAATCGGTCCGGTTTCCTCAAGATGGGAACCACAACCGTAAATGAGGCAAAAACTGCTGAAGCAGTTGTGACTTAACCCCCCCCCCCCCAAAAAAAAAATCACCATAATAAAGAAAGCTGTAGTTGTTCCCCAAACTCTGGAACTGCATTCTGATAAGCTTTCTCCTGTTCCTGGGAACTGACACGTGAACAAGAGAAGTATAAGAAATGGATAAACACTAAAAAAAAACCTCACTTACGTACAGTTATCAAAAGCTAGACAAATTATACATTAATATAAAATTTAAAAGCAGCAAAGTGCTTCTGGAGACCAGAATATCGGAGCTGTACTTCAGGGTGACCGCTCTCTTCAGGCAGAGATACAAATCTGAGCCAACTGCCTAGAGTGGAGAGTGACAACACGTAGTTCGAACACAGATTCTAAATACTGCTGATCTGTATATGTTCTGTCTCCAGGCATCTCTCTGCATGGGGAAGAGACGCACAATGTGTAAATGACTGAGGAATTCTTGAGGTTAGAAAGCAGCAAATCCTTCTTTAGATACATTAGTGAAAAAAGGGAGACACGTGACATCACATAAAGAATAATAAAAGAAGTAGTACAGTTGATAAAAAAAAAATCAAAAGTATTAAATTAATATTTTTGTTCAGTGTTCGCAGGATACAAGAAAGCAGGCCCATTCTCAGATAGCAAGAAAAAAAACTTATGGGTGATACATGGGACAAGTTGGAGATGAGAAATTACAAAAGAATGGGTACTAAAGGGGCTGAAAACTTAAAAATCAACAAATCACCAGGTCCAGATGTGATTCGTCCTAGAGTGTTAAGGAAAACAAAGAAGGTCCTGATAGAGTAACAATCAATTTTTTATGGGGAATCAACAGCAACAGGTGTGGTGGCTACAGATTTACAGATGGTTGTCATTACACTATACAAAAGGGGGGTGGGGTGTAGAAAATCCAGGTAACTACAGGCCAGGGAGCCTGAAATCAATAATGGAAAACACTTTGGAGACATCTACCAAGGAGGAGATAGCTGCATTCTCGGAGGAAATCTACAATGACCAGGAATCAGTGTGGATTTCACAAAGGGTCAACTGTATCAAATCAACTTAATAAACTTTTTTTTTTTTTTTTAATTGAACTTTTTATTAAACTTTTTCCAAATACAAGGCATGGGAAAAAAATTGACATTTATGTAATACATACGTTCACCATGGCAAAAAAAAACAGCATCTGGAACATAAATCAATTTCTAATGAACAGTACAATAGTAGAACACACTTATACTAGCAACCAAATAACTTCTAGTCGATGCACCAATTAATAGATCTTACTTAATGTAGTGACACAAATTGCAAATAGGAACCATGCAGTGGATGTGCTATACCCAGATTTTAAGCAAGGCATTTGACCTGGTACTACACGAGGCTATCAAGTTTGATGAGACAACTAGGGCTAATGAATGGGTAACTGGATGATTAAAAACTGGTTGAGGAACAGAACCCAAAGGGTGATCCTAAATGGTAAATTCTCTTAAGACAGGATACTGCCTAATGGAGTACAGCAGTGTTCGGTCCCATAATCAGTACAACTCAATAAGTGTATCTGCCACAAATGCCAGAGTATTCAGGGCACGGAAATGTGCATATGATACGAAGTTTTGTGCAGGGATGGCAGTGAATGAGGAATTAATATCATGAGACAGGATGTGAGAAAACTGAAGATAACAGCCCAGAACTTGGCAGCTGAAATTCAATACCAAAAAGTGCAAGGTGATGCATATATGGGTTAGGCATTCTAGAATGGTTTACTATACTGAAAGGATGACAACTGACAGAAAGGAGAGGGACCTGGATGATGAAAATTAATCAGTGCAGAAAGGCATATAGGAGGGCTAATGATACTGAAGTGCATAGGAGAAAGGATTTACAAGTACTAACATACTAAAATGCCAGCAGAATAGGCCTAATGGTCTTTCGTGTCTGCTCGTTTGGTCAGCCCCCACCCTGGGTGCTGACCTTGCTGCCCCCCTCGCCTTCTCTGGCTTCTCCCTTCCCAGTTCCGGATATTCTTGCTGCATTGGATTTTGCTTCCAGAACCCTTCCCCTGTACCTGTCCCACCCCTCTTGAACCCCTCCACGGTCTCTTCCTCCACCAGCCCCTAGGCAGCGCATTCCATGGCTCCACCACCCTCTCAGTGAAGTAGCACCTCCTCCTTCTCCCTGAATCTTCCCTCCAGCTTCCACCCATGCCCTAGTGGCCCCTCCTCCTTCCTTCAAGCACCCTGACTGTTCCTCCCCTATTTACCCTCTTCATGTACCTGAAGACCTCTATCATGTCCCCCCGGTCCCTTCTCTCTTCCAATGTGTACATATTTAGCTCTTCGAGCCTCTACTCATAGGTCCTATCCCCCAAGCCCCAAATCATTTTGGTTGCCCTCCTCTGGACCCTCTCCAGGAGTTTAATGTCCCTCTTTAAGTGTGGCCTCCAAAACTGCACGCAGTACTCAAGGTGCAGCCTCACCAAGCAGTTATACAGAGGGAGTATCACTTCCCTCCTTCTGGAGGTGATCCCCCTAGCGATGCATCCCAGCATCCTGTTGGCCTTGGCTGCTGCCCTCCTACAAGTCTCAGAGTTGTTCATCTTGACATCCACCACCACCCCTAGGTCCCTCTCAGCCATCGAGACTTGTAGCATTCCCCACCCCCAGGGTGTACACTTGGCCCGGGTTTCTGGCCCCCAGGTGGAGTACCTTGCATTTCCCCTGCATTGAACCTCAGCTTCCACTTTCTAGACCATCTTTCCAGAGCCTCCAGGTCCCCCTGTAGGGCCACCCTCCCCTCCTCCCCATCCACCACCACCCCAGTTTTGAGTCATCCACAAAGAGACTCATCTCACCCTGATTCCTGTCCTATGTCAGAGACGAGGCGTTGAACAGAAGGGGCCCAAGGACTGATCCCTGTGGGACCCTACTAATGACCCTCCTGGGGATGAGACTATCCCGCCAACTACAACCCTCTGGGTCCAGTCCTGGAGCCAACTGCCTATCCATCTGATCATCTGGTTCCCCACCCCATTTCTCCCAGCTTATCCAACAGGCCCACGTGAAGAACAGAGTCAAATGCCTTGCTGAAGTCTAGAAGAGGACATCCACTGGTCTACCCAGATCCAAGGCACTTCATCACCCAGTCATAGAACTCACAAGGTTTGTCTGACACGATTTCCCAGGGACGAATCCATGCTGTCTATCGTCCAGGCATCCTGACTTATCCAGGTCCCTCCAGCCTCTCCTTGACAATGCCTTCCATCACCTTGCCCACCACCGATGTCAGGCTGACAGGCCTGTAGTTCCCTGCCACCTCCCTTGATCCCCTTGTGGATAGGCACTATATGCGCCACCTTCCAGTCCTGGGGCACCCACCCTGTCCTCAGAGAGATGGTGAAAAGCTCCGCCAGGGGTTTCGCCAGGACGTCCGCAAGTTCCTTCAGCACTCTGGGATGTAATTTATCCGGCCCCGGTGCTTTCTCCATCTTAAGGGAGCTGAGGGCTTCCTCACTCTCTGCGCTGTGATTTCCACTCGTACTTTTTCTCCTGCTTAGCCCTCCCTCCTGCCAGTGATGCCCCTCTCCCCAGACCCGCTGATCGGTAAGGGTCCCTCCCTCCTCAGTATCTCTGTCTCCTCCCATGTATGATGCAGCACCCCCATTTTCCTTGGTGAAAACTGAGGTGAAGTACTCATTTAGTACCTCAGCCTGCTCCCCGGGTCTTGTGCCCATCTCTCCCCTGATTTAATCCTGCTAATCTGCCCCTTCACCCTTAGTTTTTCCCCAATGTATCTAAAGAACCCCTTGTTCCCTCTCCCTAATTTCCCTGGCCAGGTTCTGCTCCTTCCTTGCCTTAGCCGCCTCACCACCCTAGTGGCCCTTCTAGCCATCAGCCTGCATCTCTCGATCCCTTTCACTCCTTGAGCACTTGAATTGCTTATAGGCTGCCTTCTTTCCCCGCACCACCTCCTGGACCTCCCTGGTCCGCCAGCAGGGTTTTTGGGCCCTACCGCATTTTCGTCTTACTCTTGCACAGGTGCTGGTAGCATCCTGTACCCCTCTCCTGATGATTTCCCACCTACTATCAGCGTCCATGTCTGACCCAATCCCATCCAAATGCTCCTTAAGGATCCTTCCCATTTCCTTAAAATCCACCCCCCTGAAGTCGGTTACTTCCGTCTTTGTGCAGCCTTCTACCCCTCCTAGGTCCAGGCAGAACCAGACCGTGGCATGGTCACTCCCCGCCAATGGGTCCCTTACCTCCAGGCCCCCAATCTGGTCACTGTCTCCCAGGACCACATCCAGTACCCGCGCCTCCCTGGTCGGTTCCCCCACCTGCTGAGTTAGGAACGCGTCTTGAAAGACATCCAACAACCTCTGTTCCCTGGTCACAGAGGATGTCATAGTCTCCCAGACTGTTCCTGGCATGTTTAAGTCCCCCAACACCACCACCGTTCCTCTGCCCAGTCTGCAGTGTCTCCCAACATCTGCCACCAGACTCTCCTCCAACTCCTCCGCCAGGGCAGGGGGTCTATACACCACTCCTATTTTTACTCTCTTGCCTCCCCTTGTTATCAAGGTGATCCAAATCGCCTCCACGGTTCCCTCCGCCTCCTCTACTCCCCCTATGCCAATGCAGTTTTTGACTATCATTGCTACCCCTCCTCCCCTTCCCTCCCCCGTCCTTCCTGAACATAGTGTAACCCTCCAGGTTCAGGTCCCAGTAGTGTCCTGCAGTGGCCCAAGTCTCAGTGACTGCTGCCACATCCACTGCTTCCTCAATTAGCATCGCCTGGAGCTCAGGCATTTTATTGCCCAAGCTCCTGGCATTTAGCAGGACTACCTTCCACCCTTTCCCTATACTTCCAGTAGAAGAAGGAAATGATACTGCCCCTGTATAGATCACATGACAGGCTACACCTGGAGTACTGTGTGAAGTTCTGGGTTCCACAACTAAGGAAGTATTAAGATAGATTAGACAAGGGCAATACAAGATAATCCATGTAGAACAATGCAAAGTGTACAAGGAAAGACTGTAAAGTCTTAACATATTCACAGCAGGACAGACAGAGGGTGGACAAGAGTCAAGACAAGCCACCTTTAAATTAAAAAAGGGTTCAAGAGTGGGCACAGCAGTTTATTCAATCTGAGAAATAGAACCTCCACTAGGGGTCACATGCTTAAAACTGAAAAGGAGAGGGGAAAAACAAACAAACAAAAAAAAAAAAAACAGGTTACTCACCTCCAACAGTAGTTCTAGGAGTGGTATATGGTGTGCATCCACTCTTTTGGCAGTGTTCCTTTCCCCTTTAAATTCTGCTGGAATGTCTTCAAGCTGGCTCCTTCCACTCACCCGGGTGGAAACTTCCCTAGAGCTGCTCTGCCATATCAGATCTTGCCTGTTGGAAGCAAGACGGGTGTGCCACTTACCAGAGGAGGTCGGGCGGGTCATTCTGGATGTACATCATATACCACTCCTAGAAAGTACAGTTACACAAAAACTTACTATAATAGCAGATCTTTGAGGGATGTCTCTAGCAGCAGGTAATACTTTTGGGTAGTTGCCAGAGGTCTCTGTGGTGCACGGCAGCTCTTACAGCAGTCTTACCAGGGGCCGCCCACCGATGACGTAATTATCCTGCTACCTATAGAAGAGTGGGCGGTCCCTGGTATCCTCAGCTCCTCGCCGGATTCAGCTCGCTAAGCGAGGACCAAGGGGATCCGAGGTACCAAAGGTGTCCCTTCCCACGTGCTAAGTGGAATAAAGTCATTCTCTTAGAGAAGGAAGGGGATGGGAATAACTGCTGCAAGAGACATCCCTTAAGATCTACTCTTACAGGAAGTTGTTACGTAACTGTACTATCTTCCACGGGATGGTCTCTTGCAGCAGGTAATGTTTTTGGGATGAATCCCAAGCAATGTACCCAAAGAGGGTGGAATTATGATAGGAGGCCCTGCAGGACTGCTCGGCCAAAGGCCGTCCTACAGCGGGAAACGATATCTAAATTGTAATGCTTCGTGAAAGTGTGAATGGTAGACCACATGGCTGCACTGCAGATATCAGTGATCGAGGCCCCTTTAAAGCAGGCGCCATGGAGGCCTAGGCTCTAGTGAAATGGGCTTGTACTGTTCCCAATAGGGGCTTGTTGCATTTTTTGTGACAAAATGCAATGCAATTAGCCAACCAACTGGAAATGGCTTTCTTGGCAACTGGTGAACCTCCTCTCGTAGAGGCGAAGGTGACAAACAATTGAGGTTTTTCTCTAGGATTTGGTATGGTTTATATAGTACCTCAGAATACGATTAACATCTAAGGTGTGTAGATGTTCACCCTGACTGGAATGTTCTGGGTAATAGACTGGAAATTCCATGGTCTGGTTTAATGTATGTTCTGAAACCACTTTCGGCAAAAAGGAAGGGTTGGTGCGGAGAAGCACTCTATCCTTGTGGAAGATTAAGTATGACTCTCTACACATCAGAGCCTGAAGCTCGGAGATACGTTGAGCCGAAGTAACGGCCACTAGAAACACAGTCTTCCAAGAGAGGAAGCGGAGATCAGCGGTAGCCGTTGGTTCAAAGGGCACCAGGGTGAGTTTCTCTAGTACGAAGTTCAAATCCCAAGAGGGGCGGGATGCTTTATAGGAGGTTTGATATAAAGCATACCTCTTAAGAACATCTCGTTAAGATGATGCTGATACAGCAATCTGCATCCACAGGGTTCATGACAGGTTGAAATGGAGGCCAGATGAACCTTAATAGAGGAAAAGCTAAGGCCCTTATTGGCAAGTGAAGCCAAGTAGTCTAATACTTTGGGTAAAGGACATGAAAATGAATTTATGGAAAGGGAAGTAACCCATATGGAAAAGCGTTTCCATTTGGCGTTCTAGGTTTCCCTGGTTGATGGTTTTGGTGAGGCCAAAAGAATGTCGGCCACAGGCGAGGAGACCTGAAGACGTGTTATGAAAACATCCTTAGGAGCCAAGCGTGAAGGTGTAGAGCCTTCAGGTTGGGGTGAAGAAGGGTCCCCCACACCCAAGTCAGGAGATCTGGTCTGATAGGCAACGGAATGGGGTCCGCCATGGATAGCTGTTGGGGTGGGTAAACCACACCTGCCTGAGCCATAGTGGGGCTATGAGGATCATTGTGGCAGGTTCGAGTTGTAGTTTCAGTAGAATCTGTTGCAGGGGTGGGACGGGGAGGGGAAGCATATAAGAAGTGTCCTGTCCATGGTTGGGACAGAACATCGGTAGACAGTCCCCTTCTGTTCGGGATAATGGAAAAGTATTTGGGGAGTCTGTGATTGTCTGGGGAAGCAAAAAGGTCTAGGTGGGGGGTTCCCAGAAGCAGAAGATCATCTGAAGAACTTCATGATGACAGGTCCACTTGTGAATGGAGGACTGGTGACTGAGAATGTCTGCCAGGGTATTGTGGCGTCCTGGAAGATGGATGGCAATTATTGTGAGTTGTTGGGAGTGCGGCTTCCTGCCAAATCTTCAGCGCCTCCCTGCAGAGTGCGCGAGATCTGGTGCCTCCTTGTTTGTTCAGACAGAACACCACTGAGGTGTTGTCTGACTGGATTAGTAAGGGTTCGGGACAAAAGCGGGGGCGAAAGGCCTTACGGGCCAGGTGAACCACCCTCATTTCCAACAGATTTATGTGTTGTAAAACAGTGAATTGGGGCCATTTGTCTTGAGCCCCATAAGAGCCGAGGTGAGATCCCCAGTCATCCAGGGAAGCATCAGTGGTCAACGTTTGCTGGGTAGGAGAAGCCTGAAAAAGGCATGCCATGAGACAGGTGGTGCTGGTGTGTTCACCAAGCTAGGGCGGAGTGGAGGGATGGGGTGACTTTGAGAATGTCGAAGTCGCCCGACCGTTGATGCCATTGATTCTGAAGCACCAATTGCACTGGTCTCATATGAAGACGAGCATACGCCACTGTGGGGATAGCAGCCACCATGTGCCCCAGAAGACGCAAGAGACTACTGGCTGTTATGGACTGCTGGGTTTGAGCATGCAAAACCAGAGATAGGAGTTTGTCTTGTCTGTTGGCAGGGAGGTAAGCCCTGGCTGAAACCATATCCAGAAGTGCTCCTATGTACTGGAGTGACTAGAAAGGCTTTGGGTTGGATTTGGGACAATTTATGGTAATGCCCAGATTTTGGAAAAGGGTAAAGGTGGCCTGGAGGGAGAGAAGCAGATCCTGTTCAGAATGTGCTTTTATCAACCAATCGTCTAGGCATGGGAAGACAAAGTCTCCGTCTCTTCTCAGGGTTGCCGCCACTATGGCAAGGCACCTGGTGAAGGCTCTTGGAGACGACGAGAGTCCGAAAGGAAGTGCTCGAACTTGGTAGTGGTGTCCCAGCTATTAAAAATGCGGGAATCGGTGGTGGGCGGGGTGGATGGGGATGTGCAGGTACTCATCTTTCATGTCCAAGGCACATAAACAATCCCCCTTTTTTTAGCATCGATAGTATGTATGTTAATGTGACCATCCGAAACCTCTTGTACTCAATGTGTAAATTCAGTTGTCTCAAGTCTAATATCAGTCTGAGGTCTCCCGGTTTGGGGACCAGGAAAAAATGGAAGTAGAATCTTTGATGTAGCTCCAAAGGAGGAACAGGATGGATCCATGGCTTTTTTGTGTAAAAGTTCCTCTTGGATAATAGGAACATGGTTGGGCAGATAATGGACTGAGCGGGGTGGGTGCGGGGGAGGTGGAGATACAAGTTCCAGTGTCTGCCCCATACATATAATTTGAAATATCCACTCGTCCGAAGTAATGGCTGTCCAGGCCTCCAGATGAAGGGCAAAACGGACCCCCTACGGCTTCCGAGGCCTGAAGAAGGAAGCAGGGGGCAAGCCCTAATGGGTCACTGTGCAGGGGGCTGGCCTGCACCACCCAGTGGGTGGGAGCAGGGCCCCTTCAATGAAGGCATGGCGTCCTGGAGGAGGTGTTAGAACATCTGCGGGAACCACTTCGATATGCCCCTCTAGTCTTGCCTCTCCATTTCTGAAAGTTTCATGAACGGAACTGGTATGAGGACTGTGGGGTATGGTACATACCATGCACCGTACAGAGAGTGCGGCCTGATGCCTAGAGATCATCCAAGAGCGTTTGGGTGCCTGGGCCAAAAGGTTTAGCACCATTAAATGGGGCATTACCAGTTTGTGTTGAATATCTGGTTATAGACCTGAGACATGGAGCCAGGCATGACAGTGGAGGGTTACGCCCATAGCCATTGAGCGGGCCGAGGTATCCACAGCATCATATTCCAAGCGTAGATGTTGGGAAATGGAATTTCCAGTGGATATGGCAGCCAGTAATTGGTCTTTCTCCTGTGCAGAAAAGAGTCTGACTACTTCAATAGCCAATGACCAGAGAGTACGTTGGTATTTCACCATACGTCCCATATAGTTCAAGATTCTCAGATTCAGTGTGCCTGCATGGGAGACTTTCTTTCCTAGGTAGTCTAGGTGACAGGATTCCTTATCTGGAGGTAAGGAACTCATGTGTCAGGGGTGTTTAGTATGATTATGAGCAGCGGCAATAACTACAGAGTCAGCCTCGGGGTTAGAGAAGAATGGGTGATCCGGGGGGGGGGGGAGCCGGTACAAACGATCCACCTTCCGTGGAAGAGCCTGGACAGCGGAAGGCTGATCCCAATCTGCAAGAACCGCATTCTGGTATGTTTAGATTAGTGGGGGTACCACAACCACCAGATCCTCTGGCAGTTCAAGATAGTCTGCCATGTCTTTTCTCTGCTTATCATGTTCAGTAGTACAGAAACCCATAATTTTCTGTATCTGAACCACCATGTCATGAAATGAGGGGTCGTAAAGTGAGGAAGCCGCTGCATGGCGGGTGGGTTTCTCGTGCAGAGATGATATAGTAGACAGAGAGGATGGAGGACAAGAGTCCCATTCTTGAATGTCAATATTCTCCAGATCCTCTGGTATGTCATCTGGGAATTCTGAATCCTCAGAATAGTATTCTTCCTCATAATCTGAAGTGAAACCAGGTGGGGAGGTGGGCCACTCACCAAGAAAACGTTTTGGTGGAGGTGTCGGCGACTGGGATTGGTGAGCCCCAGTATCAGGAGCCGGGGCTGAATGCCTTATTATCTTCTGAACCTACTGTACTACAGTATCCATGTCCATAGAAATATTGTGGGGGCAGGGTTTTGTGAGACCAAAGAAATAATAGATGACGTGGAGCAAAAGCAAGTTTGGAGCCTGGATGAAACAATCCAGGGTCCCGATCAGGCTGGCCCCTATGAACAAAAGCCTTTGAAGGGGGAGGAAGACAGCTGAAAAAGTAAAATCCATGGTATTCCCTAGAGTCCCAGGGCCAGTCGATGACGGGGCCGAGATAGAGGAAGATTTGACAAGCTTAACAGCCATCGACGTCGACGACAGATGAGTAACCGTCGACGGGGCTGCGATGGTATTAAGGTAAGGTACCGCTGAAACTGCCGATAGAGCACTAAAAAGCACCATCAACGAGAGAGAATAAACTCCCGTCGACGAGGAGGCAGGTTTAACAGGCGTCACTGATGAAGGGAGACCTGAAGTGGTCGCTGTCAACAAGCACTTGGAAGAGGATGCAGTGGGAGCATCCTTCTCGCATCTGTGCTTCTTGTGTGAAGCACCAGATGGGGGGTCATTGGGACGGGCCCCTTGCTTCTCTAAGAGAGCGGCTTTTTGTTCCATAAAGAAAGCTTGGATATCAAGCAATCGTCGACGACAAGTTGCTTGGTTGAATTCCTGACAAAGTTCACAGGAAAGTGAGTCGTGTGTGGGTCCCAAACAGCAGGCACAGACTGAATGATTGTCAAAACGGTAGGTTTTTCTACCACAACGACAGGAGCAAAATAAAGATGATTTGTTTGAAGCTCCTTCTGACATCCGTCGATGAAGGAGAAGAAACGGGAAGAAACCATTCCTGTTTGCTCAGTTTCTCGTCGATGACTGCCTACACTTTGCACTAGCTGCTGCCTGCAAGCTGAAGACGGTGGGAAAATAAACTGAGGATACCAGGGAGTGCCTACTCTTATATAGGTAGAAGGATGATGCTGTCATCGGTGAGATGACCCTGGTAAAAGACTGCTATAAGAGCTGCCGTGCACCACAGCGACCTCTGGCAACTACCCAAAAGTATTACCTGCTGCAAGAGACCATCCCATGGAAGATCTACTGTTACAGATGAGTAACCTATTATTCTAGGGACGTGGATATGATGTACTATCCACACTTCTGGCAGACTCTTAGCAGTTCTCTGGGAGGAGGGGCAAGCCACACACATCCTATTTAGGGAATAGAGATTGGAGAACTGAAGCCCCAAAATCAGCATCCCAATGTGACTCAAGGTCAATGTGATAATGGGAGATGAAGCTGTGCGCGGACTTCCAGGTAGCAGCCCTGCAGGCTTCCTGGATAGGGACATCCCTGGAAGTAGCCACCGAGGCAGCGGTATGATAGGTGGAACGAGCCCGTAGCCCTATGGGAGTCTCCCTACTCACCAACCTATAACAGAACTCGATGCAGGACACAATCCACCTGCCAACTGTCCGTTTAGCTGCCGATCTGACAGGTGCGACTTCAGCGTAGGTGACAAATCACTGGTGAACCTCTCCCTGAACTCCAGCTGTGTGCGCGCCGCAGATCCAAAGTGTGGAGCCAATGATCGACCTCAGAGATGTGGTCGGTGACAAACGTCGGGAGATTTATCACCTGGTTAAGGTGGAAATTCAATACAACCTTTGGGAGGAACTTCGGGTTGAAGCGAAGGACAATCTTGCCCCAGTGGAAGACCAGGTAAGGAGATTCTACTGAGAGCGCCGGGAGCTCACTGATCCTTCTGGCTGACATGACAGCCATCAGGAAAGCGGCCTTCCATGACAGGTGAGACACTTCACACCTGTGCATCGGTTCGAATGGCTTGCCCATGAGCACTGCCAACACCAACAACAAGTCCCAAGGTGGTGGTGGTGGTTCATGCACAGGAGGGGAAATGTGGTCAAGGCCTTTGAAAAAGTGCCAGACCACCTTCTCCTACGTCACCGACTGCATACCAGCCTGCACCTGGTAAGCAGAGATGGCTGCCAGGTGCACCTTAAGGGCAGTCGACCAAAGGTCCATCTTAGAGAGGGACCAAAGGTAGTCGAGAATGTTAGCCACTGGGCAAGATAAGGGGTCCAGCCCCTTGCCCTGGCACCAAATGGAGAACCTCTTCCATTTGAAGGCATAACATTTCTGGGTCGACTCATTCAGAGATGCCTCGACCACAGAGAGGAAATCAGAGAGACCCAAAGCCTGGAAATCTAGCCATTCAGGAACCAGGCTGTCAGGTTAAGGTGTTGAAGGTCCGGGTGAAGTACTGTTCCCTGACTGAAAGAAGGGGGGTCCGGGCGAAGAGGGAGAAATCTCAGGAGCCTGCTGCTGAGGCGGAGGAGATCAGGGTACCATAACTGGTGGGGCCAGTCTGGAACAACCAGGATCATCGGTACCTTGTCTCTCCTGGCTCTGAGCAACACCTTGTGGATCAAGGGGACCAGAGGGAAGGCATAGCAAAAGCCTGGGGTCCAGGACCCATCCCCCTGCTGTGTTCCCTGCTGAGAGGGATGGGCACAGTACAGCCTCAGCTTTGCATTCTCCCTGGAGGCAAACAGGCCCACCAGAGGAGCGTCCCACTGGGAGAACAGACTGTGTACTACCTCTACATGAAGAGACCATTCATGGGACACCCCGCCAACCTGGCTGAGGGCAATACGCCAGTTGGTTGGATACCCCAGCCACATGGATGACCAGGAGATCTGCATCCAAACTGAACACGAGGGTCCAAATGCTGAGAGCTTCCCTGTACAGAGGAAGTGAGTGCATCCCGTCCTGTTTGCTGAGGTGGTACATAGCCGTGGTGTTGTCCGTTTGGATCTGAATGTCCAGATCCCAAACATGCGAGGCAAAGGCTGTCGGCACCAGCATGTCAGCATCAGGACTCCTTGGGGGTCCAGAGTCGGTGGACGCTGTTGTCCCCCCAGTGGGCATCCCAGCCCATCAGGGAGGCATCAATCGTCTGGATGACCGTCGGCTCTGGACAGACAAATGGGATCCCTTCATGCAGATATTCTGGAACTAACCACATCTGGAGGGTGTCCCACATCAGCTGGGTCACAGTGACCAGCTGGTCGAAGTGGCCCTTGTGCCAAGACCATTGGCAGACAAGCTCCCACTGCAGAGAGTGCATTTTCCACCAGGCCCAACGGACCACGCTGGCGCATGCCACCATGTACCCAAGAGGAGCAAGAAGTCCCGAACAGGGCGCAACTGCCCAAGCCGAAATTATCGGGCTCAGGAGGAGAGAGCTTCCACCCTGGCTGCTGGAAGCCGAGCCCTGGCTCTGCAAGAGTTGAGCTCTGCCCCGATGAAATAAATCCCTTGCGAGGAGGCCAAGGGAGACACAAGCCTGGCGGGCCAGATCCCTAGAGGGACCAGCAATCAACCAGTCATCCAGGTAGGGTTGAACCCAACCCCCAAGCACTTTAGCTGAGCTGCCACCACTGCAATGCATTTGTTGAAGACCCTGGGAGCCAAGGACAGGCCGAATGGCATGGCCTGAACTCGTAAGGATCCCAGTGGTGGGACGGATGGATTGGGATGTGGAAGAATGCGTCCTGAAGATCCAGAGAGAAGAACCACATATTCTGCTCGAGAGATGGTATGATCTGAAGGTGGCAGGCTGAAGAAACTTGTTCAGGTTGTGCAGATCTAAGATGGGGCACCAGCCCCTCATCTGTTTTGGCACCAGGAAGTACCTGGAGACAAACCCTGGGTGCACTGGAGGGTCCGAGACAGGAGCCACGACCTCCTTGCAGAGGAGCTGGGCGATGTCGTCCCGAAGGGCTGACAGAATGTTGGCAGATGCCAAGTCCTCCCGTGGAGCACAGACTTGGGAAGGTGGGTAAGTCTCGAATTCCAGAGGCAGACCCTGAATGATCACTTTGAGAACCCACCTGTCCGTGGTGACAGCGGACCAGGCGAAAAGAAAGTGATGGAGCCAGACCCCCACAGGAGAACCCAGGGGAGTCGGGATGAGAATGGGGGAGGCACCCCCCACCCAGTCACTGGGCAGGCTTGGAGGTGGAGGAAGAACCAGCTGAGGGGCCACTGGGGCCTCAACCTCCTGGCTTCTGGATGACCAACGCAATGGACTTCAGTTGGGGGCACCAAGACTGGGCCTGCTGCCCAACCGGATGTTGGGCGGTTTGGCCGAGAGGGCAGAGAGGGGTTAAAAGGCTTCTTCTTCTGAGCTTTAGAGCCCTTGGGATCCCTCCAGGTGGAGGTCACAGAGTCCAGGGTGGCACTGGACTTCTCTATCCGAGTGAGGAGTCCTTCGACCCCTAGCCCAAACAAGTCAGTGCCCAAGAAGAAAAAATTACTCACCTTAGTAATTGTGTTTCTTCTAATGGAGTCTTGCTGTATTCTAACATATGCAGTTAGCCCCATCACTTGGGCAGTTCAAGTGCTGGGGCTAACTGCATATGTCAAAATACAGCAAGACTTCATGATGTTTGAAGGGGACATCTGCCAACTTGTGCTGGATATTCGCCATGAAAGTCAAGATCCTCAGCCATGCCCTGCAGCGCAGAGCAACCATGGCCGCCGTGGAGTGAGCACTAGAGTCACAGATATCCATGGCTGTCTGGATCTGCTGCTTAGCCACAGCTCGGCCTTGGTCCTGGACCTGCCTTGACCGTGGTCTGCAAGTCAGACGAGAGATGAGGAAGCACCTCATCAAGCGTGCCCAAAAAAGCATGGATGAAATAGGCCATTAAAAGGGCCAAACTCACTTTTCAAAGGCCGAGTGAGGAGGCAGCATAGACCTTCTTAGCCATATGATCCAACTTCTTGGATTCCTTCCCGGGAGATTTATCAACATCCCCAGCGTTCCCAGTGCGCTGGAACACAGACCCTCAGCCAAGGGGTGATCTGAGAAACCCGAAAGGGAACCGGTAGGGACCATGTGCTTGTGGGCCACTCAAGGGCAAGAGGCCAGATGCTGCCAAAGCTCCACAGCAGGGCCAAGAATGGCCTCTGCAACCGAGTAGGCTTCCCTAGGGGAGTCACCCTGGTTGAGAATCTCGGTGAGTGGGTACCTAGCCCGTTTCTATACGTGTTCCATCAGCAACCCAGTGGATTCTGAGATTAAGGCGGAGAAGGCCTAAGAAGATGGTGGGGCCATGCTCCTCAGACAAATCCTCCGCTGACTCCGCGTCCACCAAACCAGAGTGCAGAGAGGAGCCCTCAGACTCAGAGGATCTGTCAAACAAAGACCAACCGCCAGAATCCCCGCTGACCGACAGCTGATGAGGAAGCCCCGGTGCCATGCAGGCACCTTTAGGAGGAGGAGGGCCAAACTTCGGGTGTTTCGGTGGTGGCACCACCACAATAGGTGGAGAAGCCGGAGGAGACCGAACCGGCTCTGGTCGAGCCGACTCCTGCCAAGCCGGGGTAGGCTGGGGCCTCTGTGGCAAGAGGCAAGGGATGGCCCGGAGCAGAGGTCGGGATCGGCTTCACCCCAGTCAATATTAGCTGGTGTCACACAAGCTTTTTGTAGCACCGACGCATCTTGCGCCAGAGCCTCTCCCCATCTGAGGAGGAAAAGCTGTGGTGCTACTTACCTGAGTGTCGAGAGTGGAAACGTCGATATGGATGCGGGTTGCTCGACCTGGAACTTGTGGATCAGGACCTCAACCGTTGGGTCTCGGGAGACAGAAAAAGCCAAGGATCCTCTGGGTCCACCAGATCCTGAGGGAGAGGGGACAGATCAGCAGGCTGGTCCCATCCTCCTTGGGAGGTAACAGGCAGGACCGGAGACCTAGACAAGGAGGTATCGGCCTCATCTTGCGACAACAGGTCGACCGGCTTGAAAAAAAATCTTGGCTGGAAGGTCAACTTGCATCTCGACCAACTGGCTCGACAGGGAGACTGAGAAGCCAGCGGTCTGGGGCGAAGGACTGACCATAACTGAAGCCTCCATGGAAGCGCAGGGATCCGACAGCGCTCATGGTCCCACAATCGACAACGAGACTTCTTTTAGCCTCTTTCTTAAATTTGGATTTCGTGCCCAAAGAAGGACCCTGCCCAACAATGGGAAGAGCCTGGCATACATAGATGTTGGCAGGTAAGAGCCTTTGGCCCACCTAGTCTGCCCACTTGTGTTAAGTGTTTCTTCAAATTTTACTGGAAAGTACAGTTACGTAAGAACTTACCGTAACAGTAGATCTTCGAGAACGGCTCTTGCAGCAGGTTACACCATTAGGACTGAAGCCGGCAGGCGCCAGGACTCCATGGAAATTTTCTAGCTAGCATTATTCAGCGGGGACCGCCTCCGATGTCGGTCCCGCCCCCGATGTCAGGCGTAGTACATATGGAGGCGGTCCCCCATAATCCTCAGTTCTCCCGCCAGAGACTCCCGGCCGCTGGATGACATCAGAAGAGGAGACCGAGGATCTGCCATCAAATGGCAAACAAAGAGGCTGTACGTGCCTTATCCTAGGAGAAGGATGTTGTGACTATAACCTGCCTCCAGCGGGGATGGTGGGGGGAAGTACCTGCTGCAAGAGCTGTTCTCGAAGATCTACTGTTACGGTAAGTTCATACGTAACTGTACTATCTTACTTCGAGAAACAGCTCTTGCAGCAGGTTACACCATTAGGACGGATTCCCAAGCAATACTGGAAATCACACATCATCGGGAGGAGGAAAGGTAGAATCCTCGAATGACATCGAGCCTAGGACAGAAGTCCCTGAAGGACTGCTAGACCAAACCCTGCTCTTCGCCTCAATGCAATGTCCAGGCTGTAATGCCTGATGAAAGTGTGTACGGAGCTCCAAGTGGCTGCCGCACAAACAGCTGAGGTGGATACGTTCTTTAAAGCCGCTAAAGAGGTAGCCACCCCTCTGGTGGAATGACCTCAAACCGCGCCTGGTGAAGGTTTGCTGCGTTTCTGGTAACAGAACGTACTGCACTGAATGAGCCACTTAGCCTGCAACTGTTTTGAAACAGGAACTCCCATCATCCTGTAGGCAAAGGAGACGAAAAGTTGGTCCGACTTTCGGTGGTGTTTGGTTCTGGTCAGGTAGTATCTGAGACACCTATGCACATCTAGAGTGTGCAGAAGGGCTTCTCCTCGATTAGAGTATTTCGGGAAATACACTGGTAGATCGATGTCCTGATTAAGGGTGAGAGCTGAGACCACCTTAGGCAGAAATTTAGGATTAGTCCTTAGGGATACCATGCCTTGGTGGAAAACCAAATAAGGCTCCTTGCACATAAGTGTGTGTAGTTCAGAAATTCTTCTGGCTGAAGTAACGGCAACTAAAAATAACGTTTTCCAAGAGAGAAAACGTAGCTCGCAATCTGCGGCTGGTTCAAAAGGTGGCAGCGTGAGCTGCTCCAAGACGAAGGGTAGATCCCATGGTGGGATCGGATCCTTAATCGGGGGCCTAAGGTGGAGGACGCCCCCCTCAGGAAGGCACGTGTCGTGTCCTGTTGAGCTATAGTGCATTGGCCTACAGGGATGTGATAGGCTGAAATGGCACAGAGGTGTACCTTAATCAAGGAGTAAGCCAAACCCGAGTGGAAAAGGGACAGCAGGTAATCTAATACCAGCTTCTCTGGGCAGTCCAAAGGCGATAAACCATGCGCTTGAACCCATAAGTGAAACCTGTGCCACTTCATGGCGTAGGTCGCGTGGGTAGCTGGTTTCCTGGCGGCAGTGAGAATGTCTGCCACCTCTTGCGAGACCCCGTGTCGCATCATGACTATGTCTCTAGGAGCCAAGCATGCAGGTTCAGGGAACGTAGGTCCGGATGGACCAGAGAACCCGCCTCCTGAGACAGCAAATGGGAGTTGATTGGTAAAGGCACTGGTGGTTCCCGGGATAGCTTATGCAAGAGAGGGAGCCATATCTGTCTGGGCCAAAAAGGCGCGATCAGTATACGCGTCGCTTGCTCCCTGCGAAGTTTTAGAAGAACTCTCTGGATCAACGGGAAAGGGGGAAAGCGTAGAGGAATCTGCCCGCCCAGGAGAGGGACAACGCGTCTCGCCAGAAAACACCAGGCCCTGGATCTAGCGAGCAAAAATTGGGCAGTTTTGCGTTGGATGGGGATGCGAAAAGGTCTAGCTCTGGAGTACCCCATCTGCAAAACAAATCCTCTGCCACCTCCTGCAGTAGTTCCCATTCGAGGACTCTGGCCTGAGAGCAGCTCAGGCTGTCTGCGATGACGTTGTCCAGTCCCAGAACATGAATGGCAATAAGGTTTGCGCCATGTTGTAAGACACAATCCCACACTCTCATGGCCTCCCTGCAAAGCGGCTAGGAATGGGTGCCTCCTTGTTTGTTGAGGTAACACATCACTGCGGAATTGCCTGTTTGTAACAGAAGTGTACCCGGTGGAATCTCCGACTGGAAGGCCTGCAGGGCGTAAAGAACTGCCCTCATCTCCAGGATATTTATGTGGAGACGAGACTCTTGGTCTGTCCACAGGACCCGAGACCGGACACCGTCAAGGTGTGCTCCCCAACCGAGCCCTGAGGCATCTGTGGAGAGTGTCACAGTCGGGGACGGCGCTATGAAGGGGACTCCCACCGAGAGATTCCTCGAATCTAGCCACCATTGCCAATCTCAGATTACGGCCCTCGTGATCCGGATTGGATGCTGCAGATGGTCTTGCCTTTGGTCCCTTTGTACCCTTAACATCCACTGGGTTACCCGCATGTGGAGACAGGCTAGCAGGACTGTTGCAATGGCCGCAGCCATGTGTCCGAGCAGGCAAAGGACCAGTCTGGCAGGAACGGTCTTTGCCGAAAAGTCTCTGATTAGGGATCTTATGTGTTCCGCTCTGTCTGGGGGGAGGAAAGCTTTCCCCTTGGACAGTGTCCAGAACTGCACCTATGAATTGCAGAGTCTGGGACGGAATCAGGCTTGACGTCTCATAACTGATGATAATGCCCAACGTCTCAAATAGAGACTGAGTGCAGTGAATGGCAGACATCAGGGCCTCCCGGGAGGGCACCATGAGAAGTCAATCGCCCAGGTAGGGGAACACGTAGTGGCCCTGTCTCCTCAGAGATGCGGCTATGACTGCCATGCACTTCGTGAACACCCGAGGTGCCGATGACAGCCCGAAGGGGAGAGCCCGGAACTGATAATGGCGACCCTGAAACTCGAAGCGCAGGAACCTCCTGTGCGCCTGAGCAATAGAAATATGCAGGTAAGCATCCTGCATGTCTAGGGACGCTAGAAAAGCGCCCTGCTTTAGCATGGGAATCAGACCGGGGAGGGTCACCATGCGGAAGTGTTTGTACAGGACCGAGATGTTGAGGTCGCTGAGGTCCAGTATCGGACGGAGGTCCCCTGTCTTCTTCGGAACCAGAAAGAAGTGAGAATAATATTGTAGTCCCCTCTGGTTCCTTGGTACGCGCTCTATGGCTTATTTTTCCAGAAGCGCGAGCACCTCCTGCTGTATGAGCAGGGCATGCTGACCCGAGTACCGGGAGAGCAGGGGAGGTCCTGTAGGTGGGTCGTCTAGAAATTCTATGCAATGGCCTTTCTTGACCAACTGTCGGTGGTGATCGATTGCCACCCTAAAAAGTGGTGAGCGATGCAACCCCCGACTTTCCTTGCCCGTTGATCCAGAGAAGGGGCAGGGGCCGGGAAGGAGTCATGCTGTGGCAGCATTAGTCCCTGCGGGCTGGGCCAGCTTCATGTAACAATGGCCTCTGCCTGGGGACGACTTGGCCTGGGCCTTACGCAAAAAAGTGCCCCTTTGCTGCTGGCCGGAACATGGCTGCTGCCTTTGTTGTCAGCCATGAAAACGGCTCTGGTTCCTACGAAAAGGAACTAGGCCTGGATCTGTACATGACTTGTACAGATCGGACTGACTTCCCTGCATCCTGAAGCTTGTTGATGACCTTCTCCGAGGATTCACCAAAGAGTCCCTTGCCGTTAAACGGGACGTCGAGAATGTTCTTCTGTACGTCCAGGGTGAAGCCGGAGACAAACGCCTGAAGCTGCAGCTCTGGCAGAAGAGTCCGTGGAATCGTATGCGGCTCTAAGTACTTGGGTCCCCACATCTGACTCGGTGCGGAGTAGGTTGAGGAGCTCAGCTTTCTGGTCGCCATCGGAAAGCTTTTCGACCAGGTCCTGGCCCTGTTCCCACAGGGCGTTCTGGAACTGTACCATATGGGTAAGGTAGTTCAGAGACCTGATGGCGCACGTAGCAGCCGCAGACGTGCGCCTCCCCAGGGCATCCAATTGCTTGGATTCCTGGTCAGATGGCTGAGTGCTCATATGCTGGGGCCTTTGAAACCGGTCATGTGAGGCCGTGAAGACTGGGGAGTCTGCCAGAGGTTGCTTCGCCAAGTACTGGTCTTCTCTCTGAGCCTTGTACAGGCGGTCAGCCTTCTTCGGCACTGCGGGAGTGGAGTGCGGACGCTCCAACGCGGCCCTGGTGATGTCCACAAAGGTGTCCACCAAGGGTGACTCTACCACAGGCTTTGGGCCTTTTTGCCGACGGTAGCAGGCAAGGCATTGTCGTTCGGGGTCAAGGTCTTCAGCATCCCACCCCATGTTGTCCTGGATGTGCCTCATGATCTCAGCTAAAGAGGGATCATCCGGTGGAGACCTGGGGAGGTCACGTGGGTCAGGAGAGGAGATGCTAAGCGGAGAAGGAGATCTGGAGTAGTCCGAGGTGACCGATCTTGAATCCTCCCCCGGAGTATACCGGCGTCGTCTGGGTCGTTTGGGGCTGGGAGACCCTGATGGAGATCTGGAGGGAGGCCTTCTCCCGTCTGTAGATCTGCCCCTAGGAGGTGGAGTCTGTTCCCTGGGGGTTTGTGGTCATCCTACTGGCCCCTTAGGTGGAGGAGGGGGCGTAGGAGATGAAGGGGTAGGAGTAGGAGGAGGAGGTTTGACGGGGACCATATCCTTTCTGATGAAGTCCCACCAAAAAGTAAAGAGTTCCTTTACTTCTGCGATATTCATGCCGACAATGGGCCTGGCACTGGTGGTCTGTCGCCAGGGTCGGGCGTCAGGTCCCCGGGTGTCTCCTGGTCCGGGGAGGGTTCCCGTGGGAGCCCGGCATCCTCAGTGTTGCCCGCCTGGTCTTCAGGCTGTGGGGTGTCCTCCTCCGTCGATTCCCTATGACCGGCATCCGCCAGTGACGGGTGGGGCGGTCTTCCACTCCGGAAATGCCGACGTTGGTCTCCTGGCTGACGCCTTCAGATCTGGCGAATGCCTGGCCGGTGACTGGTGTTTGGCAGGTGCCATCGGCTCCTGTGAGCGCCTGGCTGATTTAGAATGTTTAGCCAACGTCGGGTGCTGAGCCGACATCAGGTCCGATGCCCTTTTGAGGGACGTCAGGTCCTTGGTCTTTCTGGGTGCAGGATCAGGACCTCTGGGCGGCTGGGAGACCAACCTGGAGTCGGTGTCCCGATGTCGGGTAGAAGAAGAGGACTTATGGCGCTCAGAAGACTTCGAAGAGGCCTTGGATGGGGTGGAGAAAGCAGAGGGCCTCGATGTCTTGATCGGCTGGAGCGAGGAAGAGCTGCCTGAAGTCTGGACCTTAACCGGGGGGCTGTGACTGAGCCCTGGAGGGAGAGTGGTCTGATCTGGAGCCGGGCTGCGGGAGTCCGAGGCCGAGTTGGGGACCTAGACCTCACCTTCTCCCGGTGCTTATGGGATTTAGAAGAAGATTCTCCCTGGAGAAAGGTTCTTGGTCCATCCTTTTAACTTCTTGAGGAGATATGCCTGTAGTGCCTTTGATGGTGGATCCTGGTGCGGCTATTGGATCTAGCAAGGTGCAGGCCTTGGTGCGTGTGGTCGGGCTTAGGCAAGCAGCACACAGGAAGAGTGAGGATCCTTGAAAGGGATCTTTTCCACAAGGTAACTTAGAAAGGTGACCCTCAAGTGATGGAGCTGGAGAGGACATTGGTTGTGCACAGAAAAAATTCACGAAAGTTCTGTAGTGCGTCATGCTAGATAGAGACGATGCTGGCGGTGGCGGGAAAGAACTGAGGGGTTATGGAGGACCGCCTCCATGTACTACGCCTGATGTCGAGGCGGGACCCGATGTCTGAAGCGGTCCCCGCTGAATACTGCTAGCTAGAAAATTTCCGTGGGGTCCTGGTGCCTGCCGGCTTCAGTCCTAATGGTGTAACCTGCTGCAAGAGCTTTTTCACCCTCCCCAGACTACCAGTATCCCCCGATGCCTATCCCATGCGTTCTTAAATCCTGTGATTGTTTCTGCTCCCACCACCTCCCCTGGCAGGCTGTTCCATTTGTCCACCACCCTCTCTGTGAAGAAGTACTTCCTCGCATTCCCTCTGAATCTCCCTCCCTCCAGTTTCATCCCATGTCCCCTTATTTGCAAGCATTTTTTTCTTTGAAAACATTTTATTTTCCTGCACCGTATTCCTCCTCGTGAGGTACTTAAAGGTCTCAATCATATCCCCCCTCTCTCTCTCCTCTCCTCAAGGAAGTACACATTTAAGTCTTTCAGCCTGTCCTTTTAGGGTTTGTGATGTAGTCCCTGCACCATCTTGGTCACCCTCCCTGAACTGCCTCCACCCTATGTCCTTGCATAAGTAAGGCCTCCAGAACTAGACACTGTACTCGAGGTGTGGCCTCACCAATGTCCTGTATAGAGGCATTATGACCTCCCTCTTCCTGCTGGTGATCCCCCTGCCTATGCAGCCCAGCATTCCATTTGCTTTACCTGTCGCCTTATCACACTGCCTACCCACCTCGAGATCATCCAAGAAGATAACCCCTAGGTCCTTCTGACAGGAGCATTCTATTTCCTCCCCCCCAAGATGATAATGTTGTTCCCAAGCTTTTGCACCCCACGTGCATGATCTTGCACTTTTTAGTGTTAAATCCCAACTGCCAATCCCTCGACCAGTCAAGCTTCTGCACATCTCTCGTCATTCTGCCCACTCCCTCTGGTGTGTCCACCCTGTTACAGAGCTTTGTGTCATCAGCAAATAGGCAGATTTTTCCCTCTAGTCTTTCCACAATGTCGCCGATAAATACACTGAAGAGGACTGGACCCAGTACTGACTCCTGTGGTATCCCACTGGTCACTTTACCCTCTGCAGAGTAACTGCCTTATGCTCCATGTCCTGTTATCCAGCCAATTCTCTACCCACCTTACCACCATCTTATCCACTCCTGTGTTCTCCAGCTTGTTTAACAGCTATGCAGCATGGTTTCAAAGGCTTTGCTTAAGTTCTGGTAGGCCACAGCCACTCCCACTCCCCACTCCCCCCCCCCGATCTACCTCAGTGGTCACTCAGTTGAAGAACTCAATGAGGCTGGTCTGGCATGACCTCCCACCAATAAAACCATGTTGTCTTGGGTCCTGACACAAGTCTTTAAACGCCCCTGAGATGGAGGCACCTAAAGGGAGCGCCAAAAAGGCCTAAGCTGAAGAAGTATGCTCCGCGGCCTGAGCCACAGCTTCTTTAAGCAGTGCAAGGTATTCGGCGGACCCCGCAGCAGCAGAGAGCACCCTACGAGTGTCCTGAGACTTAAACAGGAGGATCCCGTTCATATGGGTATCCTAAAAGAAGTCGAGCATGCCAGACCTCCAGCATGGAGGGATGCAAGGTACGATACAGGCCACACGCCTGGGGATCGTGCTCGTGGCCAAGGCAGTAGATGCACATGGTGTGCGGGTCCGTCCGGGAGCTCTTCTGCCCACAGGCACACTTCTTGAAACCAGGAGTTGGCTTTGCGTCGTACATCACGGAAGATGTAAAGGAGATTGGCTGTAGACTAATTATTCACAATTTGAAGTTTTAGAAAGCAAAGGGCCTACTCAACGCAAGAGTGGTAAGGAGGGTATCGCCTTCTTCCAGCGGAAAGGAAGATCTGGCGTCACAGGGCAGCACTAGGGAAGTTACCTCCAGGGTGGGTGGGAGGAGCCAGCTTGAAGACGTTCCAGCAGTATTTAAAGGGGAAAGGAACACTGCCAGAAGTGTGGATACATCATATCCACGTCCCTAGAAAGGATATTTAAAATGTACTATTTCACAGAAAAAGGTGGTGGATGGGTTGCGCAAACTTCCAGACGTTGCAGAAGCAGAGACAATATCAGGGTTCAAGAGAAACTGGGATGCACTTGATGGACTTAACATGATAATGTAGGAAGAAGAGGGGGTTCAGAGAATAATAATTAGCTTTAAAAAGACTAAGTGAGAAACCTTGGGATAGACTAGATGGACTGTTTAGTTCTTTTTCTGTCGTTTTCCTTTTTTTTTTTTTTTTTTTTAAATATTTACTGTACTTTCTTTTGCTCCTAGTATCCCACAGGCCCAGATCAGTCCTGACCCCTCACCAGACTCCTCCACGACTTACAGTGACTCCGATGCACCCTGGCCTGCCCCCAGGGTGGGGACATCTGCAGTGGACCCTACTACCCCCCCCATGATTGGGTAGGTACGGGTGGAGGGAAGAGTGTGGGGTCTGCGGTGAGGTGCGGACGTCCTCCTGCAGCGGTCAGAGATTCCCAGCCCAAGGACGCCAAATTTCCTATGCACACAGGGCATGCCAGTGAGATCGGTAGAGAGACTGTGCCCTATTCTCCTATTTTTGTTCTGATGAGTAATTTTAAAAATGAGTAATATTGGTAGGGCCTCAGGACAGACTGGACGTCTTTTTCTGTTCTTACTTTATATATTTCTGTAAGTGACAGTGCCAAAGGCCTTTTTCAATCCCAAATAGATAATGTTAAGGCCCTGCCCATCTAACTCTTTGGTCACCCCTCAAGTAAGGTGATTAGTTTGGCTTGGTGTGATCTGCCCTTCATAAAGTCATGCTAAGTGCGGGTGAATCCTTGACTTCAATCAAGTGATCCATTATGTTGTCACTGATAACGATTTCAGGATCTTGCCCAGCACTGTCAGGCTAAATCATCTGTAGTTTCCTAGGTTTGACATTGCCCCCTTCTTGAAGATGGGGACAAAACTGGCCACTTTCCAAAACGTCTGGCACCACACCTGTAGACAGACTCATGAAAGATTACAGCAAGCAACCCACTCAATTGGGCCTTCAGCTCTATGACCCTGGGGTGTATCCAGTCTACACCATGTGATTTAACTGCCTTGATCTTTGCCACGTAGTCGGCTACCAGGCTGGGTATGATGTCCACAGGTTATCAGGTTGGAAGTGATGTCCAAACTGCTATGAACCCTCCCAATTAGTATTCCCCCGGCCCTTTAGTGAACACCAAAGCACTTATTCAGCATTTCAGCCACTGACCCCGTGTCTCTTACAGGCTCCCGCCTTTCCAGGTTTTCAGAGATGCAGTGCCCTCCTTCACCTTCTTCTTTACATTTACCTACTGGAAGAAGCCTTCAATATCACCCAAAGATAATACTGCTTTCCTGGTTTTCAGCCCCTGCTTGGCTTCCTTAATTCTAGTCTTGCAGAATCCTCTGCATCCTGCTCGTCACTCCATTTTTCACCTGGAGGCAACCTGTCTCTTTCCAGCAGTTACAGACCCTCTTTTTGCACAACTCAATCTGCGGGAGGGTGGACACCAAGAAATGGTCTATTATTTGGTTAGATCTGCTGAACCGCTGCTTGAACTGGGACATAGGACTGTGTCTAAGGACCACCAACTTGCAACTAGGACTCCAATCTGCAACTCATCTGCTTGCCATTAAGTCTTAGATCAGTGTGTCTCACCTGGACCCATCTGTCTAAGCACTCCAAACTGAGGGTTACCTTAAAGAGCACTTTTTCTGGTACTTAGCTCAGTGCCCCAGAATGATCCTTAGCCTCTCGGCATTGCAGGCTGCATTATTTTTCAATAGCTGGTTTTAAAAAGGGAAAGGACTGCATTTTGGCTCCGTGAAGCCGAAAGCCCAATCCCTTCCACTTCCCTATCTGGAGTGCTGACCCTGTGCTAGCACATTTTGTGATGTAATACTAACATACTAAAAGCCAGCAGAATAGGCCAAAAGGTCTCTCAATGTCTGCTTGAAAGCCAGCAACCTAGCGGCTACTCGCCTTACCACCCCCCATCCCCCAAGAGGGTCTTCTTTGGTTTCAGTTTCCCCTTATACCTGTACCACCCCTTCCTGACGCCCTCCACTGTGCCCTCCTCCAACAGCCTCCTGGGCAGCGCATTCCATGGCTCCACCACCCTCAGTGAAAAAATGCATGCTACGCTCCCCCCTATAATTTCCCCCCTTCAATTTCCACTCATGGCCTCTGGTTACGCCCCCCCTTTTTTAGCATAAACAGCTCCTTGGTTCCACTCCTGGTTATCCCTTTTACATACCTGAAAACCTCTATCATATCTCCCCTATCCCTCCTCTCCTCCAGTGAGTAAAGCCCAAGCTCTTCCAATCTCTCTTCATAAGTCCTCCCCTCCATGCCCTGAATCATCCTGGTCGCTCTCCTGTGAACCCTCTCCAGCAGCGCTATGTCCTTCTTCAGATGGGGCCTCCAGAACTGTACACAGTACTCTAGCTACGGCCTGACCAAAGCATTATATAGAGGGAGGACCACCTACCTCCTTCTGGACGTAATTCCCCTGGCTATGCAGCCCAGTATCCTGTTTGCTTTGGCTGCAGTTCTTCTACAATTTTCAGAGTTATTCATTTTGATTTCTACCACCACTCCTAAATCCCTTTCACCCAATGTGGCTTGCAGTGTTAACCCACGGGTGTATACAAGGCCCAGATTATTGACTCCCAAATAAAGTACCTCACATTTCCCAGCATTAAATTTCAGTCCCCATCTCCTTGACCACCCCTCCAGAATATCCAGCTCTCCCTGGCTTCTTCACAATCCACCAGTGCTCCCAGTTTTGAATCATCCGCAAAGAGACTCAACCTATTCCTAACCCCCCCCCCCCATATCCGAGACATAGGCATTGAACAAGATTGGCCCCAATACTGAACCTTGAGGGACCCCACTGATTACCTTCCTGGGGAGGAGAGTATCCCACCCACCACTACCCCTCTGTAAATGCCCAGCCAATTTTCAACCCAAATTAGCTCCTGTCCTCCCACCCCCATCTCCCCCAATTTTGCTATCAGTCCATTATGGGGCACTGAATCAAATGCCTTGCTGAAATCCAGGTACACGACATCCACTGGCCTATGTCTATCCAAGGCCCCCCCTTCACCCAGTCATAAAACTCTACGAGGTTGGAGTGACACGATCTCCCCGGGACAAAGCCATACCGTTTATCATCCTGGTGTCCTAACCTTTCCAACTGCCTCCCAAGCCTCTCCTTGATAAAGCCCTCCATTGCTTTGCCTACCACAGACGTCAAACTGACAGGCCTATAATTTCCCATCTCCTCCCTAGACCCCCCCCCCTTATCTATAGGCACTACATAAGCCATCCTCCAGTCCTGTGGCATCCATCCCATCTGCAGAGAGATGTTAAAGAGTGCAGCCAGTGGAGCTGCTAGCTCCTGCGCCAATTCCTTCATTACCCTTGGATGTAATCCATCTGGCCCTGGCGCCTTATCAGTTTTTAGCTTCCTAAGGGCCACCCTCACCCTATCCACTGTGATTTCTCCCCCCAATCCACTCCCTCATGTATCTTTCTTACTCCTTCTGGGTCTGGTCCAGTCTGTACCCTAGTCTCTTTCCATCCACTGGTCTCAAACTGAGACTGACCTCTCACTTTTGCTGTCTCCTCTTCCCTCCCATCAGGCTGTAGGGATCCCTTGTCACCCTCTGCAACAACTGAGGCTAAGTACTCATTTAGCACCTCTGCCTGTCCCCCTGCTTCCTGAGCCCATCCCCCCACAATATTAATCCTGTTGATCTGTGTCCTCTCTTTCCTCTTCTCTCTTATGTATCTATATAATCCCTTCCCTTCCCCTCCGGATATCCCTAGCCAGGTTTTTCTCCATCCCTACCTTGGTGCCCTTCACCACTCTGGTGACCTTTCTGGCCAAAAGTTCATACTCCCCTCGCTCCTTATCCCCCCACAAAACGTTTAAAACGTGCGTAGGCAGCTTTTTTATACCTTACCACCTCATGCACTTCCCTGGTCCACCAACATGGCTTACTGGTTCCACCATGCTTACGCCTTACTTTAGTACAGGACTTAGCAGCCTCTGGTACCCCTTCTTTAATTGTCTCCCACAATCTTCCAGCATCCATGTGTGGCCTAATCATGTCCAACCTCTCCCTTAGAATCCTACCCATACCCACGAAGTCTGCTCCCCTGAAGTCAACCACCTCTGTATAAGTGTGGTTCTCCTCCCCTCCTAAATACAGCAGGAACCAAACCGTGGCATGGTCACCACCCGCCAGTGGACTGCACACCTCCAGACCCCTTATTTGTTCACTGTCCACTAAGACAACGTCCAATATCCGCCCTTCTAGTAGGTTCCCCCACCTGTTTGGACAAGGAAGGCATTCTGAAAGACATCCATCAGTCTCTGCTCACTGCTTACAGAGGATGTCATGGTGCCCAATCCGCCCACGGCATATTAAGATCACCCATGACCACCACCCTACCCTTTCCAAGGTCACAGTGACCCTTGATGTTCTCAACCAATTTATACTCCATAGCCTCCTCTATTGCAGGGGGCCTATATACCACTCCTATCTTCAATTTCTTCCCTTCCCTCGTTTGCAGGGTTACCCAAATCGCCTCCACACCCCCTCCAGCCTCCTCCACTCCAGTAACCACTATGTCATTTCTGACAATCAGTGCAACTCCCCCCTCCTCTTCCCACTCCCCTATCCTTCCTGAATATCTTGTAGCCCTCTAAGTTTAGATCCCAATCATTTCGCTGAGTGGCCCATGTCTCTGTAATTGCTGCCACATCCGCTGTTCCCTCAGCCAACACAGCCTGAAGCTCGGGCATTTTATTGCTCATACTCCTGGCATTGATTAGGACTGTCCTCCACCCCGACTTCTCCCCTCTCTCCAGTCCCCCCCACATTATGCAGTCCCTTTTCTGCCCAGTTTTCCTTGAAATTGCAACATAGTCCGTCCCACTCCTCTCATGCCCTAGACCCTCAATCAGCCCCCCTGGGGTCTTTTTATTATTTGACCCCCCCTTACAAGTTTAAACCCCACCTCTCTCCTATAAATCCAGCAAGTTTTAATTTCAAGATCTCCCTCCCCTCCCCTCCAAGTTGAGCTGTAACCTAGCCTTATCCTCCCAAGTATCCCTCCAATCCCCCACAACCCATATTCTTCTGCCTTGCACCAATCTCTAAGCCACTGATTTACCCCTCTAAGTTTTAGCTTAAGTTCCCCGGTTGCCCTTGGTACCAGCAGAATCTCAGAGAAGGAAATTTTGCTTCCTGTAGAGTGACAAACCCTGGCCAGTTCCTGGAATCTAGCCTGTATTTCTAGCTCACTGTTCTCTTCCAAGTCATCTGTCCCCAGATGTACTAGGAAGTCCGGGAATCCCCCACGATCCAGTGTCAGCAAGTATAGATGGAATTTAGCCTTGTGTTCGGATAGTCCTGGTATACATTTAACCTTGACTGGGCTGCTTTTATTCTTTATTTTATTATTATTATTTATTTAATAGTCGGGAAAGTGTGAAGCGTGCTCCAGTGACTTTAATAGGGCTTGTTTTTGGAAGACTAATTTTGACATTTTAATGGCCTGATTTGAACAAATTAAGGCCGCCACTCAACTAGGAATGCCCTTCCTAGTTTAGTGGTGACCATGATTGGTTCGAATCAGGCCATTAGAATATTGAAATTTATCTTTTAAAATAAGATCCACTGAAGTCAGTAGAGCACGCCCCACATTATCCCAACTATCACATCACAAAATGTGCCAGCGGGAAAGGGGTGGTGGTGCTCTGAATAGGGAAGTGGAAGGCATCAGGCTCTCGGCTCACAGGGTGAAAATACAATTCCTTCCCTCCCTAAAACCACCACTTTTTTCTTTTCCTTTTTTTTTAAATTAATGCTGCCTGTATATATTAGGGGGTGTAGGAATCATTATGGAATTCTGCCAGGCAATTAAAAGGGGTGCACAAAAGGTGCTCTTTAAAAATACTCTGACCTGCAGGACACCTACTAAATCCCTTTACCTGTAGGCCCCCCTTCCTGCCAACAAGACTTAACAAAATCACCCGACTGACTCTAGAGCTTTGACTCGGGGGTCACCAGCCACTAGTTACTAGCATGCAGTACTCTCCCACCTCCACTGGGACTGTATCCAAGAGCCCTCCACCGCCAGGACTCATGCTACCTCTTTCTCCAGCCACTGTGGCCCTCAACCAAGAACTCTAAGTTACCCATTTTATCTTCTGATGCAAAATGTGGTCCTGCCTACTCAATCATTTGTATCTGCACACTGCTGTCACCTGCCTAGTCAAATTTGTATTCATTAAAATTCATTCCTTGTATAATGTTGCTGCTGTACTGTGCCTGCCAAGTTAGACTTTCCTAGACCTGTTTCCACTCTGTCTGCTCACTCAAGTCTGTGAAGTTTAACTGCATTTACTTTGCACTGATATGACTTAGTTAGCCTCGCAGGTCCATGCAATTTAATTTTTCTAACTTTATTACTACAATTTAGTTAGTTTGTGCTGACTACTACACTTCTTCTGGCCAAATGTGCAATCACATCTGCTTTATTAATTTGTTTTACTGGTAGGCAAACCTGCTCCTGGTATTCATATTTAAATAAGCGTTACCTGTGTTGACTAACAAACTTGTGTGATGGGTTTCCCTGTCACCCCCATTGGCTAGCTGCTATAATCAGCACCCTTCACTAGTCCTCACCAGCTTTTTACTAACTATGCTTCACTCATCCTGCTTCCTTTTCATTTTGCCCGTTTTGAGTCCTTTTTACTCCTTCTCTCCCTGTCCCCACCACCACAGGAAACAGAATACGATGGAAGACAAAATGTCCGTGTGCGATGCCCCTATTAATCATCCACGACCTTGTTTCCATCCCCTCCCTGTTCTTAACAGGCCCATGTGCCTATCCCACACTTGTTTAAATTCCACTCCCCATTTTACTACATGCACTACCTCACACACAGTCTATTCCATCTTGTCACTACTCTTTCCATGAGAAAGTACTTTTGGAGGTCCCTCCTGAACCTTCTCCAGCCAACATCACTGCATTACTACTTGTTCTTGTAATTGCACTGAAAGGGAACAATCATTTAGTTTACCGCTTATCCCATGGAGATATTCAGACATTTTTATCATGTCACCCCTCTCCTTCATTTCTAGGGTATATGTATTGAGGTAACATAGAATGTGATGGCATTTAAGGACCGCCTGGCCCACCTAGTCTGCCCATTTCCCTACCTACAAGCTGCAGA
Source organism: Neoceratodus forsteri (assembly GCA_016271365.2). Classification (NCBI taxonomy): domain Eukaryota; kingdom Metazoa; phylum Chordata; order Ceratodontiformes; family Ceratodontidae; genus Neoceratodus; species Neoceratodus forsteri. The sequence goes on from CM028130.1 coordinate 872,949,434, forward strand.
TCCTAATTCATCTGCCGCTTACCCTTTTTTCCTATCACTATGGCTGCCTTTTACCTATCCCATGGCATTCTTGAATTCCCCCACAGTTTTTGGCCCCATGAACTCTGCAGGGAGGCTGTTCCATGCATCCACCACCCTTTTTGTGAAAAAGTACTTCCTCACGCTGCCCCTAAGCCCCCCTCCCCCAGCCTCATATTGTGACCTCCTGTTCTTGCACATCTCTTCTTTTGAAAGATGCTGCCCTCCTGTACTGTTTATCCCCTTTAGGTATTTGAATGTCTCTATCATATCCCCCCTCTCTCTCTCTCCTTTCTTCCAGAGTATACATATTTCAACCTTTCCTCATATGTTTTCTCACCTGCCTCTGGATCAATCTGATCACTCTCCTCTGCACTGCTTCTACCCGGTCAGTCTTTCCTAACATGTGGACTTTCAGAACCCAGCATTGCACTTGTGGGCTGGGCCAACCAGGAACCTAAACAAGGGAAGGATTACCTCCTTGCTTCTACCGCTGATTCCTCTTTCTATACAACCCAGCATCCAGTTAACCCTCTTCACTGCTCTGCTGTAGTGGGACGATGCTTTCAGGCTGTCCAAGATTATCACCCCCGATCTCTTTCCTCAGCCGTTCTCTCTCTACTGCAAATCCTCCCATCAAGTATTGTGATTTAGGGATTTTTCTCCCAATGTGCATTACCTTATACCTTTTGGTGATTTTCAACTGCCATATACTGGTCCATCTGTCTAGCCTTGCTAAGTCCTCTCTCATTATTCTGACCTCTTACTCATCCTTCCTTCATCGGACAAAGCTATACGTGAAATGTTAGGACATACCACAGGGCACGAGCAGCCACACTTTCAAGCATTTTAAATGGTTTGTACTCATTACTTTTGGAATGAATCAAGAGGAGATTTTGCACAAGTGGTGAGTATGACTTTTTTTGTCTTTGAGGCGAGTACGATCTCCTGTTTTAGTCTTGTAATTTACCGTGGAGCTGTACCACCAGGAACAGACTGCAGCGGCTCTATACTTCCAAACAAAAAAAGTAAGTCACACCACCACCAAGGCTAATAAATGTACTTTGCCCACAATCTTCTGAAAAACCTTAAATCCCCTGATGTGTTCTGGGAGGTTATTCACTCCCTTCTCAATCCCCCTGCCCAGTCTACCTCCCCCATCTTCAAACTAGGAAATTTACCTACCTCTGACCCAACTGAGGTCAGGTTGATCTCCCACAGCTCTCAATTTCTTCACATCTGGCTCTCCCTCTTCACCCCGCCTGCTCTGTCTACCCTAATACCCCTTCCCCCATTCTCTACCCCTGCATCTTTTTCCTTCTACTTAGTCTCTTCCAAGACACCTTGTCTTCATTGGCTCGTGCCAATTTCAAACTGCTCACCCTAGTAACTGCTATGCTCTAAGGAGCTCAGATTTATTAAGGTAAGGCAAGGCAAGGCACATTTTATTTAAATAGACGCCCATCCCGGAGGCTCTGGGCACTGTACATTAATCAATAAATACAACACATCACAATAATAATCAATTAAATACAATAATCCGAACAAGTTAAAACAAAATTTGCTATATAATTAACTACCCTCAACTTCAGCAGCATTTAAAGTTTATAAGACTAAATTAACATCAAGTTAATCTTTATTAAAAAGACAGGTAAGAAATTATAAAACATAGTCCGGGAAGGCCTGACTGTACAAAAAGGCCTTGAGGTGGGCCTTAAAAACCTCAGACTGGGCCTCCCTAACAGATAGAGGAAGCGAATTCCACAGGACGGGGGCGGCAACACTACATGCTCTGTCACCAGCAGTTCTTCACCTCGTCCTGGGAATCACTAGAAGGCCCCCAGAGGAGGAGCGGAGTAGAAGGCCCCCAGAGGAGGAGCGGAGGGAGCAGACCAAGACAGCAGGTGCAAGAAGGTCCTTCAGGTAGCCAGGGCCCAGGCCGTGTAGGGCCTTAAAGGTGAGCAAACCCACCTTAAAGAGGACCCTCCACCTAACCAGCAGCCAGTGCAGTTGATACAGCACCGGGGTAATATGACAATATTTAGACTGTCCTGTCAACAGCCTTGCTGCTGCCTTCTGCACCTGCTGCAGTCGGCGCAGGGTACCCCCCCAGAGACCCCGAGACAGAGAGCATTACAGTAGTCAAGCCTGGACATCACGAAGGCATGCACCAAAGCGGGGTGGTCCAGTGTCGGAACTAGGGGCTTTATCCTGGCGATATTCCTCAGGTGATAAAAGCTGGTATGGACAATGGACACCACCTGAAACTCAAGTGTCAAACCGCTGTCAAGAATAACACCAAGATCATGCACCCTAGAGGGAGGCCTTCAATGGTACAGAGCCAAAACAAAGTCCTGTCTCTGCACCACAGGCCAACCTATCAAGCCCTCTATTCGACTCCATCACCAGTACCTCCGTCTTACTGAGGTTCAGTCGCAACCAGCTGGAGGCCATCCAGTCACTGATTTCAGCTAGGCAGCTGTTAAGCACTTCTACTGCGTAAGATGTTCCAGGGCAAAGGAGAGGTACAGTTGGGTATCATCAGCATAGCAGTGAAAACCCAGACTGTACTTCCTAATGATCTCTCCCAGGGGTAGCATGTACACGGCAAACAACATCGGTGACAAGACCGAACCCTGGGGAACTCCACGACAGGCTGACAGGGGAGGAGGAGAAATTCCCCATCACTACTCTCTGCTTCCTGTTAGATAAAAAAGACTCAAACCAGCAGATAACGGTGCAAGCAAGTCCACAGAATTCCCTTAGGCGGTCAAGTAACACTCAATGGTCCACCATGTCAAATGCTGAAGAGAGATCGAGGAGAACAAGAATTGTCCCCTCCCCTCGATCTCTAGCCCTAAGGAGGTCACTATGCACCCGAACTAGCGCAGTTTCAGTGCTATGCCTCGCATAAAACCCAGACTGGAGCGGCTCATATAAATTATGGGCCACGAGATGCTCCTTAAGCTGAAGCGCCACCACATTCTCAAAAATCGTACCCAAAAATGGGAGATTGGAGATAGGACAGTAATTTGCCTTGACGTCAGGGTCCAACCATATTTTTTCAGAAAGGGTCTCACCAATGCCTCCTTCAAGACATCAGGAAAGACCCCTTCCAACAGGGAACACCGAACAATCAAGGCAAACACCGGGCCAACGGAGTCAACACATCTCATTAAGAAACGAGTTGGCACCGAGTCCAGTTCACAAAAGGTGTGCTGCAGCTTGGAAGCAATCTCACTGACCTCAGCCACTTCCACCGGTCTAAACTCACCCCAACCAGGCGGAGTGCTCTCCGGTCGGCCAGATTCTGGTCCACTGGCAGAACCTCCTGCCTGACGGCAGACACCCTGTCCAGGAAGAACACAGCAAACTCCTCACATAATGCGCTTAAAAGGCTACCTTCAGCTGTAGACAGAAAGGATGAAGAAGCTTGTCCACAGTCCGAAACAGCACAGTTGGTCGGTTCCTCCCGGCGGCAATCTCCCTGGACAGGAATTCTGCCTTCTTACAGTCGATTGCCCCCTGGTATGCACAATAGTGAGTACGCAGGGCCAGTTTATCCACCTCCAGGCCAGACTTCCGCCAGCAGCGCTCTAATCTCCGACCCAAGGTCATCAAATTGAGCTCCCCATCATACCAAGGGGACGTCAAGAGAGAAGACCTGGGTGGGCTGCAGTTTCAGTGCCGAGGGGTCGGCCAGCAAGCGCCTTGTGGGCGTCCACTGCTCACTTACTTCTAACGCATGCACTGTCCACACTAGATAGGTCAGTCACCGCCAAAACACCCTCAGGGGTCAACCCCCTCAAAGGGCGATAGCTGACCATCTCTGCAGAGGGAGGGCTACCGGGGGGGGGCCCCGAACCAGAACTTCACCGTGCAATGATCAGACCAAACGACCCCATCAATACTGAGACTATTTATCTCAAGCCCCAGTGAGAACACCAAATCCAACATGTGGCCACCCTGATGGGTCGCAGAAGAAACTTCCTGCGTAAAGCCCAGAGATGACATCATCTGAAGGAAGTTATAACCAAACTGAGAGGATTCATCCTCAGCCCAAACATTGAAGCCCCCCAACACCAAACATCTGGGGGCCTCCAATGTTTCCCCGACGATGAAATCTGTCACTTCCTGCAAGAAGTCTCCCACCACCCCAGAGGGGCGGTAAATCAGGAGAATCAAGCAGCCTGTGCCCGGACTCCCCCACGAATGGCCACACATTCAAAGGAATATGGTGCTCTCACTGGGTAAGCAGCCTGACAGGGTGGAAGCACCCTAGATAGCTATGCCATCTACTATTTATAACCATAAAAAAAACATTAAAAACACCCCTCAAATTGTGGCCCCTGTAAGAATGGGCAAAAAAAAAAAAAGGGGTAATAACTGGTTTTGCAAAAATCATTTAATGACCCCAGTGGTTCAAATACCACACAAAGAGACCAGCAGGGTTGCAGAATGGGGGGAAAAACACTGTTTTCTGGTTCTGGAAGGGGAGGCAGGATGGAAGCTTTAAGCATACTGAAGGATACCTCAGAAAAAAACAAGATTACCATGGTCATTTTTTTTTTTCTAACCCCAGGAATCCTTCAATATGCTTAACTAATGCAGACTACCAAACAATACCTTTGGAAGCAGGATACAGAAGCTATTTTGGAAACAGATTCTGCAGAACTGCTGTGCCAAACCTGGCATTACTCCTAGATCGAATGTCCAGAATGCAGTGCTTAGTAAAAGTATGAACAGTCTTCCAGGTAGCTGCCCTGCAGATATCCAATAGAGGAATATCCTGTGCTGCAGCCACTGATGTAGCTGTGCCCCTAGTAGAGTGAGCCCTAAGGCCCACAGGAGGTTGTTTCCCAACCTTACTGTATGCAGGTTACTATCCAGCGTGCAATAGTTCTTTTGGAGGGAGGCCTGCCTCTTCTCACCTCACCATGGGTGAGGAACAACTGAATATTCTCTGGCCTATAAAACCCATAGTCCTCTCAAAGGTAATGGCTAAGTGTCCTTTTACATCCAGACTGTGCATTTTTTTCTCACCCATGCTTGACCCGTCTGTAAAGAAGACTGGTAGTGTAATGGACTGGTTAAGGTGAAAGTCTGACATCACTTTAGAAAGAAACATCCTATTGGCTCCGAGAATTACCTTGTCCCTATGGACGGAGATATAGTTTGGGTCTCTACACAGGGCTTGCAATTCATTTACTCTCCTTGCAGAACTGATAGCTACCAAAAAGACAGCTTTCCATGTCAAGTACTTCAAGTCTGCTGTTGCCATAGGCTCAAAAGGGGGGCTCCATGAGCCAGGCAATGCAAATATTCATGTTCCACACTGGAATTGGTTTCCGCAATGGAGGGTGGATGTGAAATGATCACTTTAAAATACTTTCTAAAACACTGGGTGTGATACTATGGATTTACCCCTACCAGCAGAGACGTATACTGATACTGCAGCCAAGTGGACTTTTAATGTAGTAGGCCTAAGACTTAGGGAGTGTAAGTGGGTCAGGCAATCCAGGAGAATAGATAGACCAGCTGCAGTAGGATAAATGCCAGTGTTTCCACACCAAATTGAGAACCTTTTCCACTTCGAAACACAGGTTTTCTTAGTTGAGGGCTTTTGTGAACTCCTGAAGACAGTCATCACCTCTTCAGAGAGGTGCAGGCTGGCAAACTCTAAGTCCTCAAGAGCCAAGCCTTCAGTCGAAGGGATCTGAGGCTGGGATACAGTATCCTGCCTTGTGAGGATGTGAGCAGATTGTGCCTCTGAGGAAGGCAAATTGGTGGTGTCCCCTCCTGTTGTCCATGCTGGTAATACCACAGCTGTCTTGCCCAGTCTGGTGCCTAGAGCAAGATCATTGTTGCTGGCTGTGGCCAGAGTTTCAGTAGTACCCTGAGCAGAAGCGGAAAAAGAAGAACGGCATACAGGAAATTTGCCTGTCCAATCTAATGCCAGTGGCACTGTTCCCTGGGCTGGAGGCCTGCAGCAGAACAGTGGGAGTTGGTGGTTTCTGGGGAGGCAAACGGATCTGTGTCTGGAGTGCCCCACCTTCTGAACACTGTCTGTAGTACCTACACACTTACCATCCAGTCATGGTGGTTCTGACTGATCCTGCTGAGGGAGTCTGCCAGGACATTGTCCTCCCCTGGAAGGTGGATGGCAGAAAGGGAAACCTGAAGGGAAGGCCAGGGTCCAGACCCTCATGGCCTCTGTGCACAGTGGGGTCGACCTAGTACCTCCCTGTTTATGTAGTGCATGGTGGTAGTGTTGTCTGTTCTGACCCATACCACCCTGCCTCTAAACTGAGAAGCAAAGGACTGTGTGCCAGGTACACTGCTCTGAGCTCCAACAGGTTAATGTGTTGGAGTGATTCTTGAGGTGACCACTTTCCGCTTGCTGTAAGGTCTAACATGTGTGCCCCCCACCCTAGGAAGGAGGCATCTGTAGTCAGGACCACCAACTGGTATTCCACCTGGAATGGCACCCCTTCTCGGAGGTTGTCCCTGTCCTGCCACCATTGCAGAGCCTGTAACAGAGTTTTTGTTTCAGGAACCAGCTTTTCCAACGGATCTCGCCTTTGGGGCCAATGGGACCTCAGATGGAACTGAATGTCACTCGTCTGGAATCTAGACCCTGTGACCACTGCTATGGCTGATGCCACGGGCCCCAGGATTTGCAGAAAATGACTTGCTGGTCTGGGCCTGTTTAACTGGAAGGACCCTGCTAGCTCTACTATAGCGATTACCCTATCCTGGGGAAGGAAGGCCCTGCCTTGCAGGGTGCTCAGTTCTGCCCCAATGAAGTCCAGGACCTGTACTGGTCCCGGTTGGGACTTCTGAGCATTTATCAGGAACCCCCGTGACTCTAGGGTGCTTTGCACCAAACCTAGGGAGTCTCTGGCTTGCTGAGGAGACTGTCCTATGACTAGCCAGTCGTCCAGGTAGGGGAACACAGTGACCCCCTTCTCCTGAGGTGTGACACCACCACTGCCAGACACTTTGTGAAGGCCCTAGGTGCTGAGGACAAGCCGAAGAGCATGGCTATGAACTGGTAGTGAATCGAGGGCAATGTGAATCTCAGGTACTTTCTGTGACTTGGATGGATTGGGATGTGAAAGAAAGCATCCTTGAGGTCTAAGCAGCCTAGCCCGTCTCCTTGATACAGGGTAGGAATAATCATGGCCAGAGTGACCATCTTGAACTTTGGCTTGATTATGTGCTTATTGAGCAGTCTGTGTTCCAGAATGGGTCGCCAGTCCCCATTTTTCTTTTGGGTCAGGAAGCCAGCCTTTTCCCCTCTGTGATAAGAGAAACAGGCTCCACTGCATTCAAGAGTAGCACGTGTCTGACCTCTGTCTCCAATAACACCCTTTCTGCTGGTGATGCTGGGGCAAATAGTCTGCTTCTCAACTTGGGGAGATTTCTGAAACTTAATAACAGGCCCTGGCTTACTACTTCCAACACCCACTTGTCTGTTGTGATGGCAACCCACTCTTGGAAGTAGTGAGCCAGTCTGCCGCCTACTGGTGGGGGGGGGGGGGGGGGAGGCAAACCGTGGCAATGCATCAGGTGGTTTGCTTTGGCTAGGCCGTGGCTTGGGCTACTGGCCCTACCCTCCTTACAGCTCTTCTGCCCCTACCTCTAAAATAACCCTTGGGTTGCTGGTAGTCTGGTAGGGCCTGGCTCTGATAGAAGGGCCTGGAGTATGACCACCTACCCCGCCTCCCCTAGAATGGGCTCTGCAGGATTTATTTATTTTTATTTATATAAAGTCTCGGAATTACAACCCTTTGAGTCAGGGACTCATTTACAAAGGCTCCACGTCATACATTGAACGCGGACAAATACAGAGTATGATAAGTACAGTGACAAAATGGATACTACATATACAGAACAAACACAGAAGGTGTGTAACTGTGAATCATAAATTAGAATCAGAGTAAATTTAGCAATGGAACTTAGCCATTGCTAGAGGAGTTTATCTGCAATCGCAGAGTTGGACATAATATGGGTACGTAGCTCAGATTTAAAAGCCCCAGCCTGGGAATAAATAGGGCAGCATTAGGGAGGGAGTTCATACAGAGTGGTGCCCTGTAGCAAAAGGACCTTTGGCTGGCAGTGGTCCTTGCAAAAGGGATGCAAAAGGCAGTGGCGACAGAGTGTCTTGTGGCCCTCATTGGCAAGCAAGTCTAGAGGAGCGATGCCTGTCCCTTGTAGTGTTACTCCTATAAGTGGCCTCGTATTCCTCTACTTTTTTCATACAAGCCTCAGTCTTGTCCCCAAAAACTGAATTGTTTTCACAGGGGAAGTCCATGACCTTTGCCTGGGTAGCCTGTGTCAGGTTTATGGTTCTTAACCATGCAAACCTCCTCACAGACACAGCCACAGCCATAAGTCTAGCTGCTGTGTCGTTGGCATCAACAGCCATGTGGAACTGATATTTAGTTCCATTTATAGCTGTCTCAGCAAGGTGAATACCCACTTCTCCAGGCACCTTGTCCGCTAGTGCCAACACAATGGACCACAGGGCCTTCTGGTACTAGGCTGCATAGGCCATATTGTTGGCTTGTTTGACTAGTAGGGATGCCCCCAAGTAGCCCTTCTTCCACATTGAGTGCCGTTTTCTCAACTGCTTGTCAGGAGGGTGAGATGCCAGGGGTACCCTTGCCTTGTCACAAGCCGCTGCTTGTACCACCCTCTCATGGTCAGGGCGTTTGAAAAGAAATTCAGCATTACTCCTGTCAAGCTGACATTTCTTATCCACCTTTTTGTCAACTGATGTAACTGAGGTAGGTGTTCGAAGTATTTTCAATACAGTTTTTTTCAGGGACTTGTGGATGGGGAGCATCAATCTTTTCGTGGGCATAAGCCCCATCATGTCGAGGAAGTAAGCTTCCTCCTCCCCCTCTTCTGTCTCTTGCAGAGACAGGTTGAGTGTCTCTACCATTTGCCTTACAAAGGCATTGTGTGAGGAAAACTGGTCCCCAGGGAGGGAAACCAAAGTTTTGCTCTGGGAAGACCTCAGGTTCTATGGGTTCCCCAATGTCCTCTTCCTCCTCGTATTCTTCATACCAGTACTGGGGTTCCAGAGCAGCCATAGGAGCCACAGGAGGAACACGTTGTGACACTGGAGGAACCGGTAGAGGAGCTAGATTACCGACAGCCCAAAAAGCCTGCAATGTTTCCAGGGCCTTGGCAATGTCCTCAGTAGAGGGCACGGTCGGTTGTGCCACAGAGAGCTCCTTTGCCTTTTTGGCAGGAAGTACAGTGGTATGTTTCTCATTATGTTTACGTTTGGCTGGAATCGGTTCCGTAACCGGTTCCATTGGCCTTTTTGACTTGAAAGAGTCGGCCTTTTCAGAGGGCTTATCACCCAGTTCTTTTTGTCTTTTTTTGGAGGAACATTTTTTTTTAGAGGAGGTGGATTCCTCAGTCATTTGAGAGGGAGATGCAGCAGTAGCCATGAGCTGTAATTCTTAGCCCTCTTCTTTAACGTTTTAGGACAGAAAGTTTTACAGATCTCACAATTTGAAAATACATGGCTGGTACTCGGACAAAAAAAAAAAAACACACAGTTCATGCATGTCTGCTTTGGCAATGATCTGACCACAGGTTAAACAATTTTTAAAACCAGTGAGTCCTGTCCTCTTTTTCTGAACAGTATCCGACATTAGTGTCAGACGCTATTAACAAATACTGACAAGAATCCCAAACACTCAGTTCCCACGCTGCTGGGAACCCACAAACAATTGGTTCCTAAAGAGAAATAATAATAAAAAAAAAAAGGAACCACAAATTTAAATAAAACAACAACAAAAGTAAATACTTTTTACATCAAAACAACTTTTTTAGTCAGAAATCATGGTTCCCTTCGGTTCTCAGTAACAGAAGAGGAACCGTGAAAAATACTCTAAAACTAACTAAAACTCTACAATTATTACTGAGAGAGCAGTTATTTGTACATATAACAAATTAAATGATACTCATTGAGAAATTAACTAGCAGTCAAAAGTCGAGGAGAGCTCTCCGAGGCGTCCTAACTGGCAGGCGGAGAAATAGGTCTGAGCTCCTTAGAGCGCGGCAGTTACTAGGGGAAGCAGTTTGAAACTGCCATGAGCCAGCCAATGAACGTTCCATCATTAGCATACGTTCCATTTCTCTCCAAGGCAATCCAACGCAAGGGGCTAACTGCATTAGTTAAGCACATTGAAGGATTCCTGGGGTTAGAAAAATCTGTTCTTTCTCAGCTACCTACCTACCTTGACACCTCTTCTTTCCTTTCCACTTTCCATTCTGGCTTCCACAAACACCATTCCACCTTCTTCTTCCTCCTCCTCCAGATTACTGACTCTGTGCTGAAAAGCATGGACCAGGGCCTGTTCACTGCGGCTAGATTACTGACTCTGCACTGAAAGGCATTTATTTTGTTTTTGTTAACTGGGTGAGGTGCACTAACCATATGCATGACTATTTTCAGGCACGACCCGGGAGGTTACATGGCAGTGGTACAGGACCAGGGCCTGTTCACTGCAGCCATTTTCGAAGACCTAGCAAAGGCTTTCGATACTGTGGTCCATCCCCCTCTCTTGGATAAGTAGGTGCTGCTGGCCTATCTGATTTCAAAGTCAGGTAGTTCCGCGCCTAACTCTCAGGCCCGCTCCAGTCAGTACAGGTTAGTGATGTCCTATCCACACTCCTATGCCCATCAAGTTCGGTGTTCCCCAAGGTTCCATCCACACTCCTGCGCCCATCAAGTTCAGTTTTCCCCAAGGTTCCATCCTCAGCCAACTAATAGCAGAGGTCTACAGTGCTCATTAGCATCTTAAAGCACAGGTAGTGGCAGGTGCACACAAAATGGCCGCAGGTACTGCCTATTTTTGAAAGTTATAGCGCAGTACGAACAGAATATAAAAAGCATAGAAAAACCTACGGAAAACATTTTAATTATACTCAGAATCCCTAATCTTTTTTTTTTTTATATAGCAGCTGATTAAAGATCTGGGTTTTATACAGTTCTCCTTTAAATTACCCCACTACACCAGTGCCTCATCACACATCCACATGTACTCTGATGACACTGCTCCATTGTTTGGTCTGCTTCTAATGTTTCAGTCCCTGAGCTGGAATTGTCCCTCCATCATGACTTTGACAGCATTCTATGCTGGTTCCACTCAAACAGTTCTCACTAAATGACAAAAAACTGTTTCCCTGTATTTTGGCACTAGACAGTGCCTAGCAAGGCTCCAACATACCAGTCTTCAAGACTGTGGGTGGCAACGTGCTTGAAGTACGCCACTTCAAATAATTAAGGGTTGGACCAAAACCTCAGCTCTTCCACCCACGACACCATGCGCAAAAAAAAAAACTTTGCCCAAAACTTGGTGTGCTATACCTTGACAAATCCTGCCTTCCTCTCTCGGTTCGCTGAGAGATCATCCTCTAGATGACTTTGCTGATGTTTGACTAAGTGGATGTTGTCTACAGGGCTACACCAAAGCCTACACTTTTCAGGCTGAACAACCTGTTTTGTTGTTTATTTTTAAATATTTCTGCCTCTTCACCCTTAGTGCTTTATCTCTCACTCGTCACAGCTTACTCTATGCAGCTCTCTCCCCCATCCAGAGGTCCGGCGTCTCTCACACCATTCCTTATTCTGAGACCACTCTCTCTGGTTTACTCACTCTTAATTCCTCTAAAGCACACAGCTCTGGTGGGCTACAAGAAACAAAATTACTTATCGTAGTACTGCTGTTTCTTCCAAAGGGATCTCTAACTACGCTTAACACACTGGAATCATTCTTATGGAATGAATCACCTCGGAGCCTTAGAATTTTATGCTAACTGTGGACTCTTTAACTCTGACGTGTAGTCAGTCACCCATGCAGTGTAACAGATTTATTTCTAAGCTAACATGAGCAGTGACCACTGAAACTGCTACCAAAAATATACCAAAATGTATTGCAAAAAAAGTGGCAAAGATGGCGGTGAGGCTGTGCTGCCAAGATGAGCTCTGAACTGCTGTGCTCGAATCTGCTTGTCGTTTTACATGTTTTTGTTTCATTTTAGTCATATTGTAGTTTTATTTTATCTGAGATGTGCTTCGGCACTCTCGCTTTAACTCTGCTCGCAGTGCGATTCGTGATGGGTTGGTCGTTTAATTTTTGTAATGGATTTCTGAAGCGGGGAGTTTGAAAGAAGGAAGACAGCTACAGAAATCGGGGTTAATGTTGACGGATGAGGAACTGGGCATCTTGCTGAAGCAGAGGGCTTTTTCCCTTGGGCTGGCTGTCTTACTGTCAAACAGGAGGATGTGCTTGGATTTTTGTCAGTTCTCGGAGCTATGTTTCGGATTTTAGGAGTACTGTGTTCTGGAAGGTACAGAAGAGTTCCGGGACCAATACTTCGGAGTGGTCACGTCTGGATGAATGAACTTGAGTGTTACGGGAACTGAGAGATTCATTGTTGACCTGGACCATCGGGCCGTGAGTAAAATTAAAAAGTGAACAACACTGATTATTCAGCCGAGTTAAAGTGGCGGTGTGTCTGGGTGTTGTGTGTGTGGGGGGGGGGGGCCTGCTCCGTGACCTTGGGCTGGTGGCGACCTTACTCTCTACAGCCGAACGGAGTCGCCTTGTGAGTTTTGGGGAGCCAGAACTTTAGTGAGGCCTCTCCAAAATCCCTCACAGAGCATTCTCTGGTTTGTCCCAAGAGATTGCAGCTGCAGGATGTGGGAAGTGGGTTAGGACAGCCTGTGAGGCCCTAGTTGGTTGGAGGGGGGCTCCCCCACTGAGTTTTGGTTAACACCCCAAACCGCCGTAGTCTGGCCAATTTGGATTATATTGAAGAGTTATTTAAAAAAGGATTTCACGTTTAAATGATACGGCTTGAATCACTGAAGATTACTGAGGAGTGTTTGGGCATCGAAAGTAATTCAGTTGGACTTACTGATGATTTCATGTCTGGCTGTGATATTTTATTGTTAGTTCCCCCCATATTGTGAGAAACATGCAACTTAGATTTTAAGACTGGTGTTGTGAGAGGACTCCAGTTTTACAAACTGTACTCTCCCACTACGTGAGAGGTAGTGGGGGAGATAAACTTTGGACAATAAAAAAACTGGAGTAATGAGAGGACTTCAGTACTTTTAAATTCCATATTCTCATTATTTATTGTATTTCTTTTGGATTATGTATTTCATTTTGTGGGTTGTTTATTTGTATTTAGGATTGTTTTAGTTTATAAACTTTGGGGAGGAAAAATAGTTGTATAGGGAGTGGAAATATTTTTTTTTTTTTTGAGTTGGAGGATGTGTTGGGCTGAGGCTCTCCCTGTCAGGCACTACTCCCCCTCTGAACTCCGGGGCCTCCGGCCCTTCTCTCCGCCTCCCTTACCTGCAGCAGTTTATAACCGTTGTAGGGCGCTGGGTATTGTTGGTAGGAGGGGGAGGGGTTGGGGCGGCCATATCGTGGTTGTACGGTCCAGGAGATGCCCTGGGGCGAAATGGTCACTGGAACATGGTCCTCCATGTCTAGTTACCATACCCAAGTGCTCCAGTGTGTCTGGGCAGATAACCCGGTCGGCCCCGGAACCCCATCCGACCAGAGTGGTGTTTTGCAATGCCAGGTCTGTTAGGAACAAGACAGCAATCATTGCTGACCTTGTTGAGTCAACAGACCTGACATGCATCACGGAGACCTGGCTCGAGGACGACACAGGCCCCATTTTGGAGGCAGCTGTCCCGGCCAGTTTTTCGGTGATACACCACTTGAGATCGGACCGCAAGGGCAGGGGGGTGGCTATCTGTTTTAGATCGAAATTGGACCCTACTGTTGTACCAGGGGAAGGGGCCAGATAATTTGAGTTCACCGCAGTAGCAGGTGTGGGCTGTAGGATCATTCTCATCTACCATCCACCCGGGGGTGAGACACTGTTCCTGCAGGAAATCGCAGACTTCATCATCGACATGACATTGGAGTTGCCCAGACTGATGGTCCTGCGTGACTTCAATGCTTGGGTCGACGATGAACTCTAGCAGTTTGGTCAAGATTTCCTCCAACTTATGTATTCGTTGGGTTCACACAGGCAGTTACCTCTGCTACTCATAAGCAAGGTCACTCTCTTGATCTGGTCTTCCTCCTAGGGATCGGGGCCTTCAACTTGGTGGTGGAACTAGCTGTATGGTCTGATCACTACACGGTGAGATTCAATTTCCAGCCCCCATAGGCCTGCCCCTGTGGAAATGGTCAAATACCGCCGATTGAGGGGAGTAACCCCTGAAGGCCTTCAGGCGGTGTTAGACCTATCGGGAGTTCCACAGGCAGGTGAGGATCCAGAGAGTCTAGTTTTGGCCTATAATAAGGCCATGACTGAGGCTCTGGATTCCATTGACCCAGTCCATGTTTGACCGCTCTCTCTCCACCCTCGACTCCCCTGGTTTGATGGAGCTTCGAGGGAGCTGAGACGAGTCGGACAAAGGTTAGAACGTTGCTGGCGGAAATCGTCCTTTGATGCTGACCACCTTAGATTGACAGAACATCATCATTGCTATCAATCAGCAATCACGCGTAAGAAGGCAGAATTCCTATCTGGCGAGATTGCTGCTGCTCAAAACCGACTAGCTCAGCTCTTTCGAACCGTAGACAGGTTGTGCAACCCATCCTGTCTACAGGTTCGAGGAGCATTTTCACAAAGTGTGATGAGTTTGCTCGATTTTTTGCGGATAAGGTGGCCGACATCAGGGCCGAGATGCGCTTAACGTCTTCTATGGGAGCTGACGGTGATCGGTATTTGGTCACTCTCTCTCGGTCAACATGGAGTTCTTTTGACCAGCAGGAGATGGAGGATATCATGCGGATTGTCCAGAATTTGTGGCCGACATACTGTAGTTTGGATTCGGGCCCTACACGCCTATTACTGAGGTGTACTGAGTTTATTGGCCTGATCCTGGCACAGACTGTGTGGTGCTCCTTAGACTCAGGAGAATTCCCTAGCTCCCTGAAGGAGGCGGTGGTGACACCGCTTCTTAAGAAAGCTTCCTTGGACCCGAACAACTGTGCCGACTACAGACCTATCTCTGACCTTCCCTTTGTTGGGAAGGTGATTGAGAAAGTGGTTGCACTGCAACTGGAGAACCATCTTACCATCCATGATATCTTCAATCCTCTCCAGTCAAGGCTTCCGGAAGAGATATAGCACTGAGACTGCTCTGGTTCGGGTGCTCAATGATCTCCTGATGGTGAGGGACCAGAAACACCATTCCATCTTGGTATTCCTGGATCTCTCTTCAGCATTCAACACTGTGGACCATGGGGTGCTACTTGAGCGCAGGAGGGTTATCTGTGGCCTGGTGGTCCAGTTCTCAGATGGTTCCGTTCTTTCCTCGATGGTGGCGTCTGGGATTTTTTCCTCAGAACCATCCTCTCTGCTGTGCGGGGTCCTTCAGGGCTCGGTGTTGTCTCCCATGTTGTTCGCAATGTATTTACTGCCCCCTCGGAGACATTGTAAGACTATATGGGCTGAGGTTTCATTGCTATGCCGATGATACCCAGCTTTATCTGTCTTTTGCGCCCAACCAGGATAGTGCGGTCTCGTTGTTCAACAGCTGTCTGGCGGAGATCCATGACTGGATGAAGACTAGCTGGTTGAAACTGAACTCTGAGAAGACTGAGGTGTCGGTAGTGGATCCGGGGCGCTGGATAGAGAGGCAGGTGGTGGGTCTACCATCTGGGTTTTTGGGCTTTGGCTGGATGGTGTACAACTGTCTGCCTCTGAAAGGGTGCGTGATCTGGGGGTGGTTCTTGACGACGGGCTTACACTGTGTGCGCAGGTGTCGGGCAGTCATCAAGTCTTCCTTTTACCATCTTAGGAACACCTCCAGAATTAAACACCTTGTTCCGCCCGATGATTTGTCCATGTTGATCCATGCCTTAGTGACCTCACGCCTTGATTACTGTAACTCCCTTTATCTGGGGCTTCCAGGGGTTGATATTCGCTGCATGCAGCTGGTGCAGAGCGCTGCAGCTCGGTTGTTGACTGGGACATCGCGCTCTAGTCATAGTACTCCCATGCTGCATGTTCTGTACTGGCTGCCTATACAGTGGCAGATCACCTTTAAGATCAGTCTGTTGACCTATAAAGCTCTGCATGGACTGGGACAGAGTTACCTGCAACAGCTCCTGGTTCCCTACAGCCCTGGCCGGCCTCTCCGCTCATCTGGCGAGGGGTTGTTAGAGGTTCCCAGGGTACATTTAAAAACATCTGGTGCCCAGGCATTTATGTTTGCAGCACTGTCCCTGTGAAACTCTCTACCTCATCAGATTAGGGAGTGCAGGACCGTGGAGAGCTTTAAAACCAGCCTGAAAACACATCTTTTCCAACAAGCTTTTAATGATTGATATTTATAATTGAGGATGTTTTTAAAACCGATGCTGAATATGTGTTAAGTTTTAAATTATTAGGATGTGTTTTGTATGTGCAACGCTTTGAAATTGGAATTGCACTATATAAATAAAACTATTATTTTATTATTAAAATTGTTTCTAAGTGGCAGAACAACTTTAAAATGCTATGGAAAACTAAAATAGCTAAGACCACTGAGACTCAATTGTAATGGCAATGTAACTAGTAATGCTCAAAGCAAAACAGTTAAGTACATATTCTTGTGTGAACCCTTTAAACAGGTTCCGAGAGAGGAAGTAGAGATTAGGAATTGTTAAATATAGTGATTGACCCATTTGGAAGAAACATTACTATGATGAGTAATTTTTTCTTCAAATCCCAGGAATCCCTCACTTATGCTTAAACTGCAGACTCCACAGCAGTACCTTGGGAGGCTAGATAAAGAACCTACTTAGGAAAACGGCTCTGGAAGACAGCAGTGGCACAGCTGGCATCCCTTCTGGACTGTATGTCCAGACAGTAGATTTCCTGCAGGAAAATACCTCTTGATGCTGCCACAGAGACAGAGGTCCCCCTTGTGGAAAGAGCCCCGAGGCCTTCAGGTAGTAATTTACCAGCTTTGCTGCAACAGAACTGAAAGGAGGAGACTATCCAGCGAAAAATGGTTCTCTTGGATGCTGGCTTACCTCTCCCCACTTTACCACAGGTAGCAAATAACTCCATGTTAAGAGAACCTGACATCCTTTACGCGGTCCAGGTAGTAGCCGAGTGCCCTCTTCACATCCAGGCTGTGGAGCTTTTGTTCTCCCGAGTTAGATTTAGCTGTGAAGAAAACTGGAAGGGCAACTGACTAATTCAGATGGAATTCAAACACCACTTTTGGAAGGACTTTTCTGTTGGTTCTTAGAACTACTCTGTTCCTATGGAAGATAATGCAGTTGGGATCTGTGCAGAGGTCTTGCAGGCAGCTCACTCACCCTTCTGGCAGATGTTACTGCCACCAGGAAAAATGATTTGCAGGTGACATTTCAAAGCAGCACTTGCCATAGGCTCAAAATGGAGCCTCCGTGAGCTGTGCAATACAGAAATTCAGATCACAAAAAGGGTAAGGATCCCTTACAAGAGGATACAAGTGATTAAGGCCTTTAAAGAACCTTTTCAAAATGGGTGGGGAGGCCACCAATCTGTACTTGCCAGCTGAACCTTCAGGGTTGAGGGCCTGAGGTCCAAGGACAGGAGATGGGACTAGGTAATCCAGGATTGTAGCCAGACTTGCTTGCAATGCATTGAGCTGCCTAGGGGAACACAAAATGGAAAATCTTTTCCACTTTGAGGTGTAAGTTTTCTGGAAACCTTACGCACCTCTATAACTTTCTCAGAGAGATTTAGTCCACTGAACTCTAGCTCTTTAAGAACCATGTTCTGGGACGCAAAATTCTTGGGATCCAGGAATGTTATCCTTCCCTGAGACAAACTCAGGCTGTATCTCAGGGGCAGACTGATATGATTCCTGTTGGAGAGGGACAGGAAAAGGGGAATACCAGATCTGCCTGACCCAGTCTGGAGCTATGAGAATCATTGTTGTTAAATCCCTTCTCAGTTTGAGAGTTATTTTCAGCAAAGGTGAGAAGGCCTACAGAAACGTCCCTGACCAAGTGAGGACTACAGCATTCTCTGGCACTGAACCCACTGATGGAGGTCTGCAATGAAACAGTGGGAGCCGGTTGTTCTCCCAGGCTGTAAACAAGTCTGTTCCTGGGGTACCCCATCGTCTGAACACTGTTGCCAGCACCTACTGGTTCAGGGTCCATTTGTTTATCGCAGCTTTATTTTCTCCTTGCTGCAGCGCCTTTTACCGGTGGGGGCATCCAGCCACCGGCCCTGCCTGCGGGGAGAGCAGCAGGCTCACTCGCATGATGGGGCGGGGTCCGGCATGGCCGTTGCTGATCCTCTGGAGGTTCCCTGTCCCTGCCAGCGGACCAGTGCAGAGCCCCCCAAGCGCAATTCCATGACATTCTCCCCGCGCACTGCAGCCTGACCATCAAGCTGCGCAGTCGGCCAGCCTTTTCCTGTTTTCTCCCCAATGGGAACTGGGCGATGCAATGATGTCATTGCACCTAAAGTGCTAACGTCCGCCCGTACCCCGTCCAGCCACCCTTGCGTCCGTAAGTAGCACCAAGCGTCCCCAGGGACCACCAGAGCACGGTGTGTAACCCACCCATTCCCCCAGGGCTGGGAGAGCAGTCGTCGGACACTCGATCCCAATCCTCCCCTGCCAACCCCCGACATCCCGGGCTCGTTCCCGAACCCGGGTCACCGGCGTGGAGCGAGGTGTGGCATCCAGCACCTCAACCCTCAGCGCCACCGGGCTGGCTTCAGGGTCCATTTGTGATTTCCCTGGCTGATTCTGTGGAGGGAATCTGCCAGCACATTGTCCTTCCCTGGCAGGTGTACTGCTGAAAGCTGAACCTCCACAGAGTATGCCAGGTTCCAGATCTTCATTGATTCTGTACACAGATTTAAAGATCTTGTTCCTCCCTGCTTGTTTACACTGCTCTGAGCTCCAGAAAACCTATGTGCTCCCGAGTCCCCTATGTACTCCAAATATCACTTACAGTGGGAACCTCCAGGTGGGAGCCCCAGCCCAAGAGGGGGGCATCTGGACTGAGTATGGCCACAGACACCTGGCGAAGGAAGGGAACGTCCTCTATGAGGTTGCATTCTTCCTTCCACCATTCCAGTGCCCTTAGAAAAGACTTTGTGACAAGCACTCATTTGGACAGGGGACTCCACCTCTGAGACCAATGGTCCCCAAGGTGATATTCGACCTCTCTTTTGGAACCTGGCACCATAGCAGTGGACAATGCCATGGGTCCCAGAAAATGCAGGAAATCCCTTGCATGTTTGGCTGACCGGTCTTTAAGATTTTGCAGTTGCAATCAGATCTGCTACCTCTGCTTGAGGAATGAATGCCTTGAACATTAATGAGGAAGCCCAAGTCCTCCAAGATGCCCACCTTGTGTCAGTAGGTGGGAGAACTTTATCTCCTGGTATGTTTTTTCGTGACATTAGCCAATCGTCCAGACAGGGAAACCCACCACCCATGGTCTGCTCAAATGTGCGGACACTACGGCCAGGCTCTTTGTGAACACTCTTGGTGCTGAAGACAGGCCAAAGGGACGGGCTGTAAATTGGTAGTGTCAATTCCTGACCCAAAGTATGGGGAGGGGGTAGGCATATTTATGAAATTCCCCACAGCCTGGGATGCCTGGAGAAATTGTCATGCCATAGTCATGTCCTCTAATGAGGGCATTTTATTTCCATCTACTGGCAGCTCCTAGCCTTCTACAGGAGGAGCGACAGCAACATGTTTTTTCCTGGTAGGCACCGTTTCCTGTGCCTGCTCTAAGGCTCTTTCAGTTTTGATGGATTCAGCGTTACCCCTTCCTGGCACCCTGATTTCTTAACTATCGCTTGTAGTCTTAGCTTCCTTTTTATTTATTTTTATTGATTTGGATTTTGGTAACCGGGTAAACCCACTGAGACCAGAGATCCCTTTTTCAGGGGCGAACCGGGATTAGTTACAGAGAAAGACATTTAGAAGCATTATTTACAGTAGTTACATCAGTTACACAAATATACATTAGCAACAGTATACAGGGGTTGAAATCAGGTTCACATTCAGGCTCAAGCATTATTTACAGTAGTTACATTAGTTACATAAATAAACATTGGCAACAGTATACAGAAGTAGAAATCAGGTTCACATTCAGGCTCTTATTAGCAATGCATGACATCGAGTTACATACCAATTAGTAGGGAATTTAGACAACAACAGAAAACTGACATCGTAGTTAGGACTAGGGAGCTAACGGTTGCAGTCACAGAGACTGAGATTGAGAAGATATAATTTGAGTCCAGACTTGAACTGGTTAAGGGTGGGTGAGTCAGTCAAACTAGCTGGTAGGGAGTTCCATAGGTGGGAGGCAGCAAATTTGAAGGAACGTTTGCCTTGGTTGGAGCGTATCCTGGGGATGTCCAGGTGGTGATTTGCAGATGATCGCAGGGTTCAGGATTATTCTTTGGGGGGAGAGTAGTCCACTAAGATGGGGAAGGGAACCTAGGGTAGAAAAACTTGAAGGCAAGGCAAGCAACGGGGTAAGCTAGTTTGTGCCGAAGAGTGGGCCAGTTTAGTTCCTTAAGTGCCTCACAGTGATGCCTCCTAGGAGAGGAGTTTGTGGCAAAGCGAGCCACTCGGTTACAGAGTACGGAAAGTTTATTGAATTCCATCTCATGGAGGAACTGCAATAGAGGAGCTCCATATAGGATGGAGGGGAGAAGATTGCAGCAGGCAATTGCTCGGCGTGCAACCGAGGATAGAGAGTTCCCCAGACGGTAGAGGAGGCCAAGCTTTTGGTGGGTGGACCAGGTTATGGAGTCGATATGGGGTCTGTAGGTCATCTCTTGGTCAAGATGGATCCCAAGGTATTTGAAACTGGTCATGACCGCAACTCTTTTTCCTTGGTTTGTGCTGATCTGGAGCAGCTGACTTCTGTCAGAGCCCAAGTGTCTAGAACCAAACAGTACGGCTTTGGTTTTTCCTTCATTGAGTTTATGGGAGTTTGCGGAGAACCAGGCCTCAAGAGTTGAGAGACTGTCCTGCAGTTTTGTGGAGATGACACTAGGCTGGGGGTCACTGCAGTATATGACAGTGTCATCCGCATACAGAATGAGTTTGCTGAGGGAGCAGTTTCTCTCAATATTATTGAGGAAGAGTGAAAAGAGCAGGGGGCCCAGGATTGAGCCCTGGGGCACCCCAGTGGTGACGGATCTGGGTCCAGACTGTGTACCCTTCCAGTGGACTTTTTGGGTACGGTCACTCAGATAGCTCTCGAACCAGGAGAGTGAGTGGTGATCCAGTCCTAAGAGCCGGAGTTTGGAGAGAAGGAGATTATGGCTAACCAGGTCAAAGGCCTCGGATAGGTCAATGAAGAGGGCGCCCGTTGGGGAGCCTTGGCCCACAGAGGCAAGGATGTCCGCAGTCAGCCGGATGAGAGCAGTGTCAGTACCATGGCCCTTTCTAAAACCATGCTGCACATCAGCCATGAAAAAGTGCTGCTCTAGGTAGACTTGTAGCTGGTTAGAGTCTAGTCTTTCCTGAATTTTCCCAAGGGGACTAAGAAGGGAGATTGGTCTATAGTTTCCCAATTTGTCTCGGGGCCCACTTTTGTAGACAAGGACGATGGTCGCTACCTTCCACATTGTTGGGACTATTCCTTCCCGAAGCAATCTATTTATGAGTAGGGTGACAGGACGGGCGATAGCCAGGGCAGCAGCCCTCAGTAGGCGAGGTTCAAGCTGGTCACGGCCCAGGGAGGAAGAAGGGTTAATTTTGAGTAGGAGAGGTAGTACCTCTGACTGACTGACCAGCTTTAGGTGGAACTGAGGCCGTGGGTGCACCCATGCATCTCCAGAGTAAAGGGTAGGCCTGGGGAGGACAGGGAGGGGAGGCCCATTTGGGATAGAGAAGGAGGCACAGAAGGCCTCAGCAACTACGGATGGGACACTGGTCAGTGAGTTCCCCCACCAGGATGGAGTCCGTTTGACTACTTGTGGAACCCTTGAGTACGTTTATGTGGCCCCAGAATTTTTTGGGGTTACGTAGGTGCCTAGTTTGGAGGTCGTTTAAGTATTGAGATTTGGCCTGTTTCGAGGATTTTTTACACCGATTTCTCAGCTCTCTGTACTTCTCCCAGTCTGTTGAGTTGCCAGAGGATTTGTAGGTGCCCCATGCTCTGTCCCAGAGGAGCATGGTATGCTTGAGGCACGGGCTCAACCATTTATGGCATTTTCCCTGTACCCTGAGCTTTTTTATAGGGGCATGCACATTAGATGCAGACAAGAAGGCCTGGATGAAATATTCAAGTGCCTCAAATCGAGTGTGGGGAGAGAGGCGATAGGGCCAGTCGGTTTTCCTCAGATCCCGAAGCAAGTCGGCTGAATTGCAAACCTACTGTAATTCCTCGCTTCAATGACCTTAGTGGTAATTTTTGGAGGCTTGTTGGACCAGATGCAGAAGATAGGCGAGTGGTCACTCAAGGAGTCAGACATAATCCCTGCCGACAGTATACGGCCCGGGCAGGAGACGAGGATCCAGTCAATGAGAGAGTGGTTACCAGTCTTGGGGTTATGTCTTGTGGGGAGGTCGATGACCTGTGTAAATGGAGAGCCAAGTAGTGGGTTTTTAGTAGGGGAGGTGAGCAGGGATGGCCAGTGGAGACTGAAGTCCCCAAGGAGTATGGCCTCCCCTATGGAGTAGTCCTCAAGGTGATTTGTTAGGGATTCCAAGGAGGAGGCGGCAGATTGAGGTGGAAGGTAGACACCCCCTATGGTAAGGGGTTTGGTGTTACTGAGGAGTATTTTTACAAACAGCATTTCAGCTAGGGATCCACTATGAGAGGGGAGATCCAGTTCCGAAGTCTGAAGGTCAGTGCTGACGTAAATAATAACCTCTCCTTCCTTTTTCCCTACCCTGTCTTTTCTGAAAGTAAGGTAGCCCACTAGGTCCACTTCGTGGGGGAGGATCTGAGGTTTGCGCCAGGTTTCTGTCAAGGCTAGTACGTCAGGCTTATAGAGTGCCGCCCATGCCTCGAGGTCATGGAATTTGTGCCTTAGACTGCCAATGTTCATATGAGCAAGTTTGAGCCCTTTGGAATCGGCCCCCAAGGGGTATGAGGAGTTGTTGAGGGCGAGATTTGGGGAGAAGGGACCTGGATTAGGTTCTATATCCCCCCCCCCCAAGGGCTAGGAGGGTCCTGCCCAGGTGACCGGGAGGTAAGTAAGGAGGGGGAAGGGTCAGCCGCCCATCACTCCCCCTGGGGTGAGAAGCCTGGGCACCGCCTCGTGCATCTAGCAAGGGTCCAGGCAGATTTAGGTTTAACTGAGACCCATATGGAGGGATCATATTGACCTCGATGGCTGGAAGGAGTTTCCTTGGAGAAAAAGCACAAAATACAAGCTGATGCCGGCATATAGCATGGTTCAGGAATATATATTCGTTAGTTAAGCCAGGGATAGAGGGAAGGTATCAGGCAGCGACTGTAAATATTTGAGAGGAGAGGCTTCTCTTATGATAGTTAAGTATTCCAAAAGCAACAGGGGAGCCTCTAGTGGAAAAGCTGTAAAACTTACTGATGAACAATAGTGAGCTGATCAGTATATGTTTGAGAAACAGAGGCTTCTCTGGGAGTAGTTAGTTATCCCAGAAACGACCAGGGAGCCCCTTATGGAGAAACTGTATAACTTGCAGATGACAAAGTGAGCTGATAGGTATTTTCGGCTCACGTGACCATCCCAGCACGTATAAGTTAGAGTGCCGACCAAGGGTGGTGGTGGGGGTGACGGGGCAACCGGCGAAGCTGGTGGGGCAGAGCCGAGCCTCCAGCAGCAGCCGCGAGGGCTCGTTGGAGCGAGCAACGAGGGGCAGCTTTGCCAGGCCACAGGTAAGCCCCTTTCAATGATTCCGGTCCGGTATTCAAGTTAAATCAGGTATTTCGGGCGGATTTGAAAGTAAGATTAAAGAAGTCCCTCCTTGCATTTCGATCAATTACCTTGGTGTTTTCAGCGCCGCAACGGGGGTGGGCAGGAGCAGAGGCCCTCACAACCTCTCAGGCGGTCCCCAAATACCGCCACCAACCTCCTCTGCTCTTTGATACAGTTATTGTTCACGGACTGCGAGGCAGTCATCAGGTCTGCAGCACACAAGGCGTAGAAAAGGATCGTTCTTGTACAACAAAGACAGGGAGATCCTGGGATTGGTATCCATCACTCCTTAACCGCGGCCTAGGGCTGCTACTTGTCCTGACTTCGTCAGGATGGTCCTGCTTTGAGGGGCTGTGTCCTTAAATAAAATGCCTCAATGTGATAGGAAACAATAAGACCAACTAAAAAATGAAACACATTGCAAGCTCTGGTTATTTAGAGAAAAGAAATCGGTCGCACTGGCCCGGCTTACAAACTTCTGCGAAAAAATCTTGTTTCAGTATGAAATGTCCAGATTTGAGCTTCTTAAAAGGTGGTAACCCTATTAAACCACCAGCCTGATCTGACCCCTCGGAGGTAGGGTCTGTGTATTCTTATAGTACACTGCAAACGACAAGCGATAGTCACTCAGACATCTGTGCCTGTGTGGTCAGCTGCAAGGTTCTATTCCCTTGACTGTGAATGCTGCTTACTTAGAGGGGCCTGACCCTCATCTGAGCCTTTAGGTAATGTGGAAGCAAACTGAGAAGCCATAAGGTCTTCTAATTTCTTAGCCCCTTTCTTTTGTGTTTTAGGGCAAAATTTAATACAGAGGTCCCAAGTGACAAAATCATGATCTGGACCTAGGCACCTTAAACACAACTTGTGGCCAGGGGTGTAGCCAGGAATTTTAAACTTGTACTCAAGAGTTGACGGAACTGTTGCACCCCAAAAAAAAAACACAAACCAAAAGATGTGCTGCCCCACCACACAAACATTGCCTCACCCACATTTCAGTCAACAACCTGTAGTAACCCAATGATCCAACTAGATTCACCTCTCTCTCACACACACACACACACACACACTTACACTTCCAATTAGGCAGAAGTTGGCTGGCTTCTAGTTACAATGTTTAGGATACATTGTGATAAGCCTCTGTACCACATTAAGGCAGCCAAGCCTTATAGAAGTCCATTCACACCAGCACTCATACATACTTGATCGAGTCATTCATACAATCATGGCCCCTAAGTTAAGCATCCACACATCTTCCAAAGATCATTCACAAACTGTCACTAAAGCATCCAATGAGGGGAAGACAGTTCTTTAGGTACATCAAGCTCTGTTTGTGTTTCTTGCCTGGCTCAAGGCTCATGTTGCCCCTGTGTTTCCAGATATTACTGTTTTCAGCAGAGTACACAGAGTATGCCTGCCGACACCCATACTCGTAGTAGTCTGCCTTACCCCAAGAGCTGAAAACTAACAACTTTTGAAGCCTGTAGGTCCCCATCTTCTTTTTGGTTCCGTCAGTCATGCCAAACACAGACAACCATGGAAGAAGGTAGTTCCCCAAGAAAAAAGTTTTAAAATGTAAAAACAAACAAAAACTATGCAAGTTAAAAAAAAAAAGGAGTTTTAAATGTCAGAAAAACGGTTTGGTTCCCTTAAACAAACAGTGAACGAAATTTACCAAAAACAAATGGAAAAATCATGCAAAGTACATACATTATGTAGTTGGCAAAGATTAGAGTTAGGGGAAATGTGCAACCAGCGTGTGGCAAGGTATCTGTAACTGAACTGTGGTGGCGTAAAATTCTAATTCAAATACTTTAATAAGTACACTGAGTTTTAAGCTATACAATAGGATAAAAGGCAAAATAGGTAAATGGTGATGGGGTGAACAGGGTATGGGTTGTTGTAATACGAAGAGAAGATGGCTGGCTGCAGGTGCATCCTTTTGATTTGTCAATACCTGTGAACAGTGCTCCCATGCCTCTTTGTGCTTGCTAGAAAGCAGAGGTAACCTCAGTACTGTCTAAAAGTAGTGAAATCAATCAGCAGAGCAGTTGGCAGTGGTTTCCCCCCACCACCACTATCCTGAGCAAATGCTTCCTCACTTCCTCCTTAGGCATTAGCCGACAGTGAACCTGCTTCAACAATAAATAAGCTACTGTTAGTTTCCTGATTCTGTAGGGCTTACCTGCCTTACTGTGTCTCCTTGTCACATTTGCAACAGTCCATATAAGAGCCAACAGTTGACAGCTTTATAGCTACTCAACAGTCTGTATCTGCAGTCCCCTGATCTTGCCGCAGAACAAAGAAACTCTTCCTCTCCCCAGTTCAGTTAACTGCAAGTGCCTACCAGCACTCTCAAAAATGTAACTTACTGGCTGCAGAAGTGGGTGGTTCGGTAGGAGGTCAGGGCATTGCAGTAGGGAAACTCTACTCCATGCAGGTAACACTGGCCTCGGTCTACTTGCCCCCAGGCTCCACATCAGCAGTAGCCCAAACATTTTTGTAATGATCTTCTCTCTATCCTACAAGGACAGATCATAGTGGGAGGGGATTTTAATGTTACGTTGGACCCTGCCCTTGATGCTTCTATCCCCTCTAGGCACAGAGCCACACCCCTGCAAAAATATCTATCAGTCACACTGCCCACCCTGGGTCAGGCAGACCTCTGGAGGCACTTTTCCCCCTCGACCAGTGCTTATACATAATTACTCCCCGAGGACCCACACCTCATCTAGATTGGATTATTTTTTCTGCTCAATAGAGCATCTAGATTCAATCAGAGATATTTCTTTTGAGGCAACTATTCTGTCAGACCACTCCCCGCTCTATCTCAAAACTGACTTGGATAAACCCAAACGGCAATCTTTCTGGTGCCTAAATCTGATGCACTTGCAAGACCCTGAATTTGTTCAACTGGTCAAAGATGCAATCCCTAGAATACTGGCTGATAATACTTCCTCAGACTTTACAAATACTATATGCTGGGATACTCTTAAAGCTGTATGGGGGAGGGGGGCAGTCAGGTGCTCAACCCACAAGAGGAACTGCAGACCAAGTTGCAAACCGATCTCCATGACGTGCAAAATAAGACTACTCTGGGGGGAAACTTCGGTTAAACCCCAGTTACAGGTAGTAAAACAAAAACTGCAAAAGTTAATGGACCAGAAAATAGAACAGCAATTACTGTACTTAAAACTTAACTTCCATGAGGAGGGACTTCGAGGAGCCAGGAATATGTCTAGGAGACTTAGAGGGGCAAGAGCACAAGCTATCGTTACCGGCTTTCTTGACCCATGAGACAGTCATCCTCTGCACCATCCAAAAGACATCTGACAAGCCATGGCAGATTTTTGTAAACACCTATATTCAGAAGACACCCACCCTTTCCCTCAACAAACTGAAGTGTATCTTCACAATGCCTCTTTACCAAAACTTTCCCCATCCCAAGCCCAGGCCTTACTGCACCCAATTACGACCGAGGAGGTCCTGGATACACTTCAATTAGCAAAATCTTTAAAAGCACCCGGCCCGGATGGTTACCCTGCGGAATTCTATAAGATGTTCCGAGGGATGCTTGTACCAGCATTAATCAGGGCTTACACTGACATACAGGATGGTAAACCCCCTCCCACTCTTGGAGGTATGCAGAAACAGCAGCGATCCCCAAACCCCGAAAGGACCCAAAAACTATTAGCATCATATCGCCCAATTTCAAAACTTAACCGCAATTATAAACTCTTCATGTCCATACTCGTGCACAGGATAGATATACTCCATCCTCAACTTAATGATGCTGACCAGGTCGCTTCATCAGAAAACACCAGGCCCATGATGCGGTCTGATGGGTGCTGCTTCTCACAGAGTATGCTATGCAGAGACAGATCCCATTAGCTCTTCTCAGCCTACATGCCGAGAAAGCTTTTGATAAAGAGTGTTGTGGCCCTTTTTGTGGGCCATATTGAAGCATTTTGCCTTCCCTTTATAAGTTTATCTCTCAAATTAAAACCATGTATCAAGCCCCTCTCTCCTATCTTAAGCTACATAGATCCCTCTCAGCCCCATTCCCCTTGTCGAGAGGTACATGTCAGGGATGTCCGCTATCCCCATTATAATTTGCCCTTTATCTGGAGCCACTAGTCTCGAGTATACGAACTCAAGTGAAAATTAAGGGGATCCCAGTGGGGGTCATTCCCATAAAGCTATGCTATTCGCCGACAATATACTTTCAACACTTACTTCACCGGAATCCTCTGTTCCGGCTGTTTGGGAGCAACTTGAAACCTTTGAGCATCCGGCGGGACACAAAATAAACAGCTCTAAAACAGAAGCACTTAAATACTTCTTTAACCCCTCCCCTTCGTTAAAAGTGTGTTTCCGTTCCATTGGAACAGAGTGGAGATGTGCTATCTGGGGATTAAGATACCCTCCAAACTTCTCCACCTAGAGTTGATCAACTCTGAACCCCTCATCCACAACTTACTACAAATCTGGCCTGCTGGACGCAATTACCTTTAGGACTATTAAGCCACGTTGAGACCATACAACAGAATGTGCTCTCACGTCTCCTTTTCTTTTTACAGACCCTCCCCATCTTTCCTTCTAGCATGCATTTCCGAGCACGAGATAAATCAATTTCTAGATTCATACTGGTGTGGCAGACCTCCTCGGATAAAATATACCTCCCTACAACTATCCAGGGACCAAGGGGGATTAAACCTACCAAACATGAAAAGATATGTGCAAGCAGCACAAATCCGAACAGTTTTTTTACCATCTGGCAAATACATACCATGCCTACTAGAAATACA
This sequence comes from Neoceratodus forsteri, assembly GCA_016271365.2. Classification (NCBI taxonomy): domain Eukaryota; kingdom Metazoa; phylum Chordata; order Ceratodontiformes; family Ceratodontidae; genus Neoceratodus; species Neoceratodus forsteri. Next base: position 872,978,200 of record CM028130.1, read on the forward strand.
TCGAGTCTACCCTTAATGGGTTAACGGATTTTGTCCCGCATATTTTAGGGAATCCACCAACCTGTCTCCCACTGCGGCACTTCCCTCATTTCACAGCCAAGTTCTTTCGACAATGGGTACAGGTATTACACTACTTGTTTTCCCCAGATGAAAAGGACCTACCTCTGTGCTTTAGCTTATGATACGGTCTCTTACCCCACTCAGCTTGCCACCTCCCTCCGGACCTGGGAGCCCTTTCGCCTCCGCTTCACGTTCCAAACCATGGGACCCTCAGGCATTCACTCATTTGCATATTTACAAGCAACATATAACCTTTCCTCTGCTGAATATTCATCATATCTCAATATGAAATGTTTACTCCACCAGCATGAAGAGACATTGTCCAGGATTGTGGAGTCTCCCTTCAACGTGGTGCAAATGGTCATTTTCCACCTTGAGGGTAATACCCAAGACTATATAATTAGCAAACTTGATCAGGCTCTATGAGCATACTCCCCAGACAATTTAAAGCTACATCAGAAGGAAGTGGTACAAGGAACTTAGGCAAGAACTGGACCAAGAATTATGGCAAGTTTCTGCTCTTCCATCCTCGAAGGTTTCCTCCACCACATATTGGTGAGAATATGCCTGTAAGTCCAGAGTTCAATATTTTCGAACCCCGGACATTACAGATAAATTTAGTGGACCAGAACAGGGCAGATGCTGAAGGAAATGTGGATAAACATGGGCGGGTACTGAACATATAATGTGGACTTGCCCACTCCTACAATGATACTGGCAAAAGGTAATCATGGAAATGACAGATATATTTGAAAGTAAAACCCCCGAACTGTTCACTCCTGCCTTTGTCCTTACCACGGTTCCCCCAAAGGGGTAAAAGATAAATAAAGTCCTATACAGACTAATAGCACTCTTAATATTAATAGCTAAAAAAGTGATAACCAGACTTTGGCTTTCACGAACCCTTCCTTTGAAGGAGGCCTGGAGGAAGCTGACATTTGAGGTTTATAATCTGGAGCGGATCTTGGCTAAATTAAAAACACATACATCAGCTAGGTGGTGCAAGTGGGTTTTATACCAATTAGATTATTAATCCAAGTTTGCCCTAGCAAGAGGTAGATCTGGATCGCTGGACACGGTTGCTCGCAGCATTAGGATTGGGGAAGAGGTGCATCCCTTCCTTACTCTCCCCACCCTTCCATTTCCTGCCTTTATCCTTTGGTCTTCTTCATCCTTTATCTATCCTTGGAACAACAGACTGACTCACCTTCTACCCCACCCCACCCTACCCCTCTTCTTTACGCTGTATTCTTCTTGCCCAGTTTATACCACGTTTAGACACTTAATTATCCCTTTAGGGTAAAGCTGTAAGAGTACAAATAATCCTATAATGTACCACCCTTGAACTATGAATAACACTTTTTTTTTTTTTTTTTAATCTACAGCACCTCAATGTTTGATACAAAAGTAGAATTAGAAATATTTTATGAGCTAACTTAACAAGAGAATGCTTTGAGCCACACTGTACTCATTTACCGTGATCTTTTATTGGGGCAACTGAATTGTTGGTTGTGTTGTTACATAAAAACAATTAAATTTTTACAATTAATTAAAAAAAAAAAAAAGGAGGAGGCCAGGACAGTCCCTATTTTTGAACTGGAGAGTCCCACACCATGAGCGAGCATAAAAATGCCAGCTTGCATTGTCAATGGAATTTTGTTCCTTGCCATTGTTTTTTGGGCTGCCTGTAGTACCATCTTGCCTGATGACTAACAACTAGCCTGAATCCTCCCCGAAGTAGGCTGAGAGAGAGGAGTATGCAAGCTTTCAATCCTGGAGGAGCTACCCATGATGCTCCACGTCAAACTACTTTCCAAGCACAGGAACATCCTTCATAATACTGAAAAAAAAACTTGCAGCACTAAAGCACTATGAGACACCCTGAACTGGCCCCCTATCCCAACAGCAGAAATGCAGAAAGAAAAACCAGCAGCAACAGCAGGTAAGACCAGAGTATAACCAAACATAACTGTAACTAGGGATTACCCCATAGAAGATACAGAGGTCTTATGTACCTTCTTGTTCAGAAATTGCATGCGGCAGGACAGTTACCACAGTATAATCAGGTAAGGCATCCGACGATAATACTAACAGTGCAAAATCAAACTAATGGTAAGGAAAAAAATAATTCACTTTCTGCACCTGTTCTTGATCGTTGTGCCAGACAGTTGGGATGTACAGAGCACGCAAAATAAGGGACGGGGTTCAATGCTGTACAACAGCATGCCAAACTGTCTGTCAAATGCTGCCTCAACAGAGTTAATCCAAAAGTGTTGGTAAACGTGTGAAGAACTCCCAGTCACACTCATGGTCATATGAAAATCACACCTCACTGTTGCTGAGAGTCTACCTTGGCTCTGATAGGATGGACATAGCTTCCCTATGGAGACAAACTGTCTTGGCTGACTAGAAATGCATCCACCACATGAGGCAAAGAGCAAAGCATACTCAGCACTACTTTGTCTTGGGGCAAAAGCAAGTAAGAATTCCGTATGGCACACGAACAGGGAAGCACTAAGAGGCAGCAAGCACGCTAACCATGTCATAAGACAGAGCTCCAAGACCACCCAAGGACTAATGAGGGATGGCATGATGGCCTGTGCATCTTGAGAAGCTGCCATGAAGGCACAATCTGACTGAAGTTGTATGGTAGCAGCAAACTAGCCTACAGGGTTATGGACATATCTTGGTGCTGGCCAAGGGGAAAATGGCTAGCGTGTTCCAGAGATAGGACAGGGATATTCTGGACTTTAAGAGACCTTGCACTGAAGCTTCTATCCCAGGTCTCCAATGGAGGTCCAAGCAGACTGAGACTAAACAGGCCATGGCTGGAAGAGTAGTTACACAAACTTCAGGTCTAAGATACTAACTATGCACTACTGATCTGTTTTCAGTATGTTTTTATTTTTGTAACCGACTGCATGAATAATGGACCCCACTGTAAATGGGCTATGGCTGAAATGGGGATATGCTTTACTTGACAGCAAGAATAAACTATTTGCCACTATGACTTACTCCTTTCTCCTCCCATACTCTCCAAGGCTGTGGAAGAGGGTTTTTTTTTTTGTTTTTTTTTTTTAGGAGGGGGAAGGGAGGTTAGAGGAATATCAATAACCCTTGTACGGCCTATCCTGGTGGAACCTAACTTTAAATACTCGTCTCTCGGTAGCCCTGCCAATAGGCATGAACGTTTTGGCCATGGGATTAGATGAGCCCTTGCATGACAGTGACCTCAAAATACTATGTCCTCTTTGTCTAGTAGTACTAAATGATAGGTAGAGCATTTGGACCATGCAAGGTGAGCACAAGGGCCACTGAGAACCAGACTTTTTTGTCCAATTCAGGAGCCTGGTGCCATGGAATGGATAATGTGAATCTTCACCAAAAATGTAGAGATAATGGATGCCCCAAGAGGAACACATCCCTGAAAGGGGAGATATTCAAATCAAGCAGAACACTAGGGAATGACCAGGGACACTTGCCTTTTTCTATGAGGCAGTGTTTTACCTGCCACTAGCCTAACAGCATTTTGCTAAGCATTGCTGTATTTTGATCAGGTAACCAAACTGCCACTGCTAGAAGGCTGAAGATTAGTATCCCATGATATTTTCACGTCATGGCTAATAGATTGCCATGTGTCTACAGCTGTTGCACAGAGGGAGCAGAATGCCAGGAGGATGAAGACCTTCAGTTTAGACGCTGAATCCTGCCAGCAGGAAGCAACTGGAATATCTCCAGATATCATTACTATTCCCCAGGAAGAGACAGCACATGTCGAACTAGTCTACCAAGATTCTAAGGTAACCCACAAGAAGAAAAAGTTGAACGTGAAGACAAGCTGTCCACCATCCCCCCCCCCAAAAAAAGGCAAAGAACAATTCCAGGATCACGGAGTTGTTGTTGGGACTCCCTTGTTCACTGCCAGATAATACGGATGTCAGATCGTTTTGGCTGAATACATAGGGATGGAGAGATGCATCACCTGGGCAGCTGACTGCCGGGTATAGTATGTTTCTCAGGGTGAGGACACAGTATAGTAAACTTGAGACATGCTGTAATGTGACTGCTAAGTAACATTACACTTTCAGATGGTTCCTCACCTGACAAGCCTGTGCCTGCAGTGCAGAAGGAAGTCAAACTCCTAATGGGTACCACCTGTGAATCCTGAAAAGCTAGTCATTACTAGGAGCAGTGACCGTAGGTGAAGGTTACTGGCTGCTGATCAAGGGAGTAAGTCCATACAACATTAAAAAAAAAAAAAAAAAAAAAGAAAAGCATTCCCATCTGAAGCTGAGCCCCTCACAACTGGGGCGAGGCTAATGGCTTAGAAACCGTATGCCTGGGAGAACAAACCTATGGTTCTGAAATACAAGAATCAGGATGGAACATCTAAATGAACTGATAAATGGCCACAGGCGCTGAATGGCACTTAAGTACAGTGCAGTCCTAGGAAGTTAGCCAAAAACAAACATCATGTTAGACCACACAGAGAATATAAGAGCTAGACTGATACTTTTGCACTTGCTGACCCACTGGCCTGGCCATACAGGACAGAGTATCTCAAGGAGCTGGATGATGCATTAGGACACAAAGTAATCCAGACCAAGAACAGGATGCCCCTTAAGAAGACATCCACCCCACCCCACCCCAGAGAGCCCCTTCAAGAGATGGACAGCTGCAACCAAGGCAACAATCGGCCTGGGGATCAACTTAAGCCTGTAGAGAAGTGTAAACCAAGCGATGATTGGGAACCAGGGAATGAAGGTGGAAGGTGGGGCAAGATCACGGCTATGAAAAAGAAGTGCTTTATAAAAACGTACCGTGAAGCCCCCAATCTGAGCTGCTGTAGCATGGAAAGAGGTATATTGACGACACCCTAAGAGATGGGGACCCTGGCAAACTTCATGGCTGCCAGCAAGGGAAGACCCAGAGATGGTGTACACTCTAACACCAGTGTCCACCAATGCCCTATCCAGGATTCATTAAGTGGGGAATGTAGAATAACTACTTGGAACACAATGGGGGTCTCTGTGCTGCACAACTACCTACACAAAAGGGGGGGGGAAGGGCACTTAGTTTCAAGGCTCCAGTAGTCACTGGTGTTATTGGTAAAGTAGAAGCAGGGCAACCACTGTAGAAGGCGTCACTGTACTTTTGCATTCTGCGTTGGCCCACTTGAGTAATCAAAGAGCCCCCCCTAAAGGGTTACTGTATGTTGAACTAGATCTATGAGTCTATCCACGATGACCTTGCTGCAGCAATGAGGCAGAGCATGGTAGGATAGGATAGGAAGTCATCAATATTCTGTCCAAGGCTGAAAAAACCTCTTGGTCCAGATATTCAAAAGTTAGCATGGGTGTTAAGGGGCAACTGCCTGCACTAACCAGGTTCTGTGCCCAATTCAGGGGGTGAGGTCTATATTCAGAGACCCACAGTACAGGAAAAACCCGTTATCGGCCAACCGCTAACATACCCATGCAAATGAGGGGGTCCCTACTCCATACAGGTACAGAAGCATATTCAGAGGTTTGCACCAGCAGTAAATGCCACCCAAATGGGCGCTAGTTGCCACCTTTGCAAACCTAGTTTTAACGGGGCCCAAAGCCCTGGAGGCAGGACAGTATTGCTGCAGCTGCTGCCCGGCCCCCACACTCCAAGCACCCATCCCAGTTAGCAAGAGCATTTCCCTGGTGTCCAGTGGCACCCCCATGCCCAATCACCCACGTGGGTAAGTAGCACGAAAGCCCTGCTGTCCGGTGGTGCCCCCAGGCACCAGTCCCCCATACCTCATACAAGTCTATGGTGTCTAACAGTACTCCCCACCCTCCGAGCACCCACCACAGTACTGTAATCATCCACCCTGGTGTCTCGTAGCACTTCCCCAGCCTCCAAACACCCGACCTGGCGTGAGTCGCCATGTTCTTGGTGGCTAGTGGCACCCCCGCCCCCCAATCATCCGTCTCCCGTCACGTACACAGTCCCTGGTGTCTAGCGGTACCCCCACTCACGAGCACCTATTCTGGTGCCACCTGCATCCCTGGTGGCAAATGGCCCTTCCCCCATACCAGCCCACGGCCCATACATTCCCCTGCTGTCCAGGTGTCCAGTAACACCACTCCCCTGCAGCTGCCAGCCCATGTACCTGAGCAATCTCTGGCGTCCAGTGGTCCATCTCCCGACTGCCAGTCACCAACAGGGCACCGCCTGCACCCAGCACACCACCCAACCAACCCACACCCATACCTCTGAATGCGGTGCTGTGTGGAGAACCCATTACGGTGACTGGCACAGCCCTCCTCGGCCAGCCACCGTATGGAATGGCTGTCCAAGGAGGTGAGAGGAGGACTGTGCCAGTCATTGTACTGGGCTCCCCGCATGGCACCACCTTCACCATTGGGGGTTGTCTGGGCGGTGTGCTGGATGCAGGCAGTGGGGGGCACTGCACCACCATCATTTGTTGGTCTGGTTGGTGACCAGCAATCGGAGGGGGGGGGGCACTGGATGCCGGAGATTGCTCAGATACATGGTCCGGCAGCTGGGGAGAGGGGGTTGCCACTGGACACCTGGGCTGCAGGGGACTGTACAGGCAGCGGGACAATGCAGGTTGGGGCCGCTTGCCACTGGGGACTCAGAGGTGGCATTGGAACAGGTGCTCAGTAGGTGGGGGGTACCAAAAGACATCAGGGACTGCATACACATTTCACGGACGGGTGACTGAAGGGGGTGCCACCAGGGACATGGTGTTTCACACCCAGATAGGTGTTGACAGGGTGGAAAGGTGCCATTAGACACCAGGGAGTACATTTCCATTGAGGGGACAGGCATTCGGAGTGTGTGTTGGGGGGGGCGGTCGCCATCACGCCTGATGTGGCAAGCAAACAAGGGAAAGGCACAAACCTGCCGCCGCTTCCTAAGTAAATGAGCCCACAATGGCATGCATATGGCCCCTTGGAGTCTTGCATGCATAATGGGCTAATCTGCATTTTTGCAGCTGAATATCAGGTCATGGCTCCCGCTGCTATCTGGTCTGGGGCGCAGTTCCCAGTGGGATGCACACAGCCCCATTCCGTATCAGGGCAGCACTACTCGACTTAGCGCTGCATCAACACAGACTGATATTCAGTCAGATAACACTGGTGCACTATCCGACTGAATATGGTAACCTCTAGGTCAGGCGAGAGCGCAGTGTAAACCTCGGCAAGGCAACTTTACTTCTATAGTACCCTTTCCCAAATGCTCAGGGTGCTTTACAATAACAGCAACTGCAAACTCTCAATTAAAACAAGCAGTGTATTAAATTGTAATAAACTAATAATTAAAATTTGGGGAACAACCTCAAGAAAAAAGTAGGTTTTTAAATTAGACTTAAAGGCCTCTACTGTGCAAACAGGATCTAATATAATCTGGCAAAGCATTCCATACAGTGGGTGCTACCACACAGAACGCTCTGTCCCCAAATTGCTGAAGCTCAGAAATAGGGACAGAAAACAGGCCAGCATTGGAAGAGCAGAGTAAGCGAGTTGGGTGGTAGGGTACTACGAGGTCTTTTAAGCAGTCTGGTCCCAAACCGTACAAGGCCTTTAAAGTCATCAAGCATGTCTTGAAGGTTATGCGCCACTGCATAGGCAGCCAGTGCCACGCATGCAGCACCAAGGTAACGTGGTCCCACAATCAGTCAGGCCACAGCATTCTGGACTAGCTGCAGGCATCACAACAAACCTCCAGATAACCCTAGGTACAGCACACTACAATAAATCGAGCCTAGAGGTGCCAAAGGCATGCACTATTGTCGCCAGGTCAGTAGGGGCTAGATGCCATTTAATCCTGGCAATTTTACGAAGGTGGTAAAAGCTAGCCCGAACTGCCGACACCTGTTGATCAAATGTCAACTTGTTGTCCAGGATGATCCCAAGACTCTTAACCACATCTACAGCTCTGAGTGGCACAGCAGACACAAGATCAGCACACTCTTCACAGATAAGCACTGCCTACCAGGCTTGACAATTATGACCTCAGTCTTACCCGGGTTAAGACATAGCCAGTTTGAGGATATTCAGTTCTTAATTTCAGTCAAACACCTCTCCAGTACAAAGACTGCATCAGATTCACCAGAAGTTCCAGACAGGTAAATCTGAATATCATCTGCACAGCAATGAAACAACGCTATACTGTCTAATGATCTCACGCAATGGCAACATGTACACTGAAAACAATACAGGAGCAAGGATCGAGCCTTGAGGAACACCACAAGGGACTGTTGAGGTCCTGAGGCCCTGGAAATACAGGTTACTCACCTGTAACAGGAGTTCTAGGAATGGTATATGTTGTTCATCCACACTGTCTGGCAGGTTCCTTGCCGCTTTAAATCTTGCCGGAAGGTCTTCAAGCTGGCTCCTCCCACCCACCCGGGTGGTAAAACTCTCGGCTCCGCCCCATGACGTCAGATCTAGCCCGCTGGAAGCCAGGTTGTGCGTCGAAGCCGGGGAGGTCGGGTGGGTCGTGTGGATGAACAACATATACCATTACTATAACTCCTGTTACAGGTGAGTAATCTGTATTTCTAGGGACATGGATATGTTGTTCATTGACACTGTCTGGCAGACTCCTAGCAGTTCTCCGGGAGAAGGAAGGCAAGGTGCACACCCCCTACTTGGGGAATAATGACTGGAGAACCGAGGCCCCAAAACCAGCATCCCGGGGTGACTCAAGGTTGATGTGGTAGTGGGTAATGAAGGCGCAGTTGACTTCCAGGTAGCAGCCCTGCAGATTTCCTGGATAGGGACGCCCTGAAGCAGCCACGATGCAGCGGTATGGCGGTAGAATGAGCTCTTATCCCTCTGGGAGGCTCCATGCCCGCCAACCTATAGCAGAGATCTATGCAGGAGGTGACCCACCTGCCTATCGTCCGCTTGGCTGCAGGTCTGCCAGGTGCGGCTTCAGCATAGGTGACAAACAGCTGGCGAACCTCTCCCCGAACTTCAGCCGTCCACTCCTTATAATAAACAAGCACTCTTCTAGGGTCCAAAGTATGGAGCCTATATTCGGCCTCCAAGGTGTGACTAGGGTAAAACACCGGCAGAGTCAACACCTGGTTAAGGTGAAACTCCGACACCACCTTCGGAAGGAATTTCGGGTGGGGGCGCAGGACAACCTTGTCCCTGTGGAAGACCAGATAAGGAGACTCGATGGAAAGCGCCTGGAGCTCTTCCATCCTTCTGGCTGACGTGCTAGCCACCAAGAAGGCAGTCTTCCATGACAGGTGCGAGATGTCACACCTGTGCATCGGTTCAAATGGCCTGCCCATGAGCTTAGCTAATACCAGCAGTAGATCCCACGGAGGTGGAGGTTCTCGCACCGGAGGGGATATGTGATCAAGGCCTTTGAAAATTCGTCCGACCACCCTCTCCTGCACCACTGACTGCTTCCCGGCCCGCGCCCAGTAAGCAGAGATGACTGCCAGGTGCACCTTAAGGGTCGTCGACCGAAGCCCTTGCTGAGAAAAGGACCACAAGTAGTCCAGAATGCTTGCCAAGGAACAGGAGGAAGGGTCCAGGCCCTTGCCCTGACACCAAATGGAGAATCTCTTCCATTTGAAGGTGCAGCATTTTCTGGTCGACTCCTTACGGGACGCCTCAACAATGTTGAGGACCTCGTCAGAAAGACCCAAGGCCTGGAACTGTAGCCGCTCAGGAACCAGGCTGTCAGGTGCAGGGATTAAAGGTCCGGATGGAATACCTTCCCCTGATTGACTGAGATCAGGTCCGGGTGGGCTGGAAGCCGCATCGGGAGTCTGGAGCTGAGACTGAGGAGATCTGGATACCAGAACTGGCAGGGCCAGTCTGGGCCTACCAGAATCACCTGAGCCTTGTCCCTCCTCGCCTTGAGAAGCACCTTGTGGATCAAGGGAAATGGGGGAAAGGCGTAGAAGAGGCCCGGGGTCCATGGCCTCGAGAAGGCATCCCCCTGCACCGAGCCCTGCTGAGGGGGGCGGGCATGAAACAGTCTCAGCTTCGCATTCTCCCTAGAGGCAAACAGGTCCGCCTGAGGCATGCCCCAGTGGGAGAAGAGATCTTGTACTACCTCTGGCAGGAAAGACCACTCGTGAGACGCAGCCCCTATCCGGCTTAGGGCATCGGCCAGGGTGTTGGAGGCTCCTGCCACGTGAATGGCAAGGAGATCCGCCTCCAGGCTGCGCACGAGAGACCATATGCGGAGAGCTTCCCTGCACAAAGGCATGGAGCGCGTCCCGCCCTGGCAGTTTAGGTAGTACATGGTCGTGGTATTGTCCGTCTGGACCTGAACCACTTGACCCCGTAGAAACGGAGCGAAGGCGGTGAGGGCTAGACGAACCGCTCAAAGCTCCAGCAGGTTGATCTGGCATCGGGACTCCCGAGGGGACCAGAGGCCGTGCGCTCTGTGCTCCCCCAGATGGGCACCCCAACCCATCAGAGAAGCATCGGTCGATAGACCGTTGGCTCGGGGCAGACAAACGGGATGCCCTCCTGCAGATGCGCCGGAACGGTCCACCACTGGAGAGCGTTCCACATCCCCTGGGTCACTGTCACTAGCTGATCCAATGGATCAAAGCGCTGTGACCACTGGCTGGCCAGTCACCATTGAAGGGGACGCATGTACCAGCGGGTCCAACGGACCATGCTGGTGCAGGCCGCCATGAGGCCCAGGAGGCGCAGGAAGTCCCGGGCAGGGTGCAACTGCCCAACCTGAAATGATTGGGCAAAGGAGGAAAGAACCTCGGCCCTGTCCGCCGGGAGCCATGCTCTGGCTCGAAGAGAGTCGAGCTCTGCCCTGATGAAATGTATCACCTGCTTTGGCACACATTCCGACTTGGCCTCGTTGATGAGGAGGCCAATCTGAGCGCAAACCTGGAGGGCCAGATCTCTGGACCGCTCCACCTCCGCTCTGGATGGGGCTGCAATCAGCCGGTCGTCCAGGTAGGGGTACACCCGGACCCTTCGGCGCCGTAGGAATGCTGTTACCACTGCCATGCATTTGGTGAAGATCCTGGGAGCTAGGGAGAGGCCGAAGGGCATGGCCCGGAACTCATAAAGGGATCCCTCCGCTCTGAAGCGGAGGAATCTCTGATGAGACGGACGGATTGGGACGTGAAAGAACGCGTCCTGGAGGTCCAGGGAACAGAACCACATGCCTCGTTCCAAGGATGGGATTATCTGAGCCAGAGTGACCATCCTGAAGGTCCAAGCTTAGGAACCTGTTCAAGTCGTGCAGGTCGAGAATGGGGCGCCAGCCCCCATCCGTTTTGGGACCAGGAAATACCTGGACACAAACCCCGGGTCTGGAGGAGGATCCGCCATTTTCCTGATCACCTCTTTTTCGAGGAGCAGGGCAATATTGGCTCGGCGGGCCGACAGCGAGGCTGCGGACCCGTGGCCCCCGAGGCGTGGCTCGAAGGGTGGGGTCTGCTCGAACTCCAGAGGCAGGCCCTTCCTACCACCTCCAACACCTAGCGGTCCGTGGTGATAGCGGACCAGGCGAAAGGAAGTGGCGGCCATCCCCACGGGGAGTGACGAGGCTGGGGCTGACACCCCTCAACCCGTCACTGGGCAGGCTTGGAGGAGGGACCGGCCGAGGGACCTCCTGGGCCTTTACCTCCCTGCTTCCTGTTGGAGGAAGCCGCAGGCTTGGGTTTGGGATGCCAAGTGCGAGCCTGCTGACCCTGGTGCTGGTGGGCCGGACGTGTCGCAGGCACAGAAGGATGAAAGGGCTTGTGCTGCTGCTGTCGGCGGCCTTTGTCCTTCTGGGCGGAGATGACAGAGTCCAGAGTGGCACTGGACTTTTCGATCCGCTGGAGGTGGCCTTCCACTCCAGGGCTGAAGAGGTCGGTCCCCAAGAAGGGGACGTCCGCCAACTTGTGCTGGGTATCCGCCGTGAAGGTAGATATCCTCAGCCATGCTCTGCGGCGCATGGCCACCACGGCCGCAACCGATCTGGCACAGGAGTCCCCTATGTCCAGAGCTGTTTGGAGCTGCTGCTTCGCCACCGCCCTACCCTGGTCCCGAACCTGCCGGACCGTGGTCTGCAGGTCGGCCGGGAGATGACGGATCACCTCATCCAGGGAGCCCATGAGGGCGTGGGAGAAGTGTGCCATCAGCACAGCCGAGCTGGCCTGGCGGAGGCCAAAGGAGGACGCAGCGTACACCTTGCGCCCGGCATAGTCCAGCTTTTTGGACTCCTTGTCAGGGGGCTTGTCCACATCCTCAGCTGCCTCTGGAACTCCGAAACGCTGTTGGTGACCAACCCTCGGCAGAGGAGTGCTCGAAAACCAGGCAAAGAGCAGTGGGACTGCATACTTCCTGGTCATCCTGGCCGAGGCGCAGGATAGGAGCAGGCAGCTGCCAAAGCTCCAAGGCTGGACTGACAATGGCCTCAGCCACCGGAAAGGCCTCCGTGGGTGAATCCCCTCGGTCCAGTATCTCCGTTAGGGGATACTTGGCCTATTGGATACGGGCTCGAGCTGCATCCCGGTGGACTCAGAGATGAGCCGAAGCAGACCCATGAAGGACGATGGGCTTCCGTCCAGTGACTGGCCCCCGGAGGACTCCAGGTCAACCGGCCTGGAGAACAGGGAGGAGTCATCGTCAGACTCCGAGGAGTCTGCGAAGAGCTGCCTAGGGCCTGAGCCACCCTCCACCTGCCGAGGACGGTCGGGAGTGAGGGTGACCGACAACCTGTGAGGCAGGCCTTGACCCGACCGAGAGTCCTTGGTCGGCACCCCCTATTTCGGTTGTGGAGGCGGAGGTTCCACCACAATCAGTGGGGCAGCAGGTTTCAGCCGAACAACCGGCCCAGGCTTGGGCATCTCGACTGCAGCGAGAGGCTGTTTCGGCCGTTCGGGTGACAGCCACTTGATGGCCGGGGAAGGCGTCGGTGTCAACTTGCTCCCAGACAAAAGTAACTGCTGCCACATCAGCTCCTCGTAGCGTTGACGCAATTTGCGCTGAAGCCTCTCCTCATCCGAGGAGGAAGACGAGGACGAGCAGCATCGCCGCTTACCTCTGTGCCGAGACCGAGACCACCGATGTCGGCAGGATCGGCTGGACCGAGAAGAGGTCCGAGACCGAGATCCTCGGTGTGTCCGAGAACGGGCCTGGGAGGGAGCCGGGGACACCCGCTCTTCCCTCGGCTCGGACACCTTAACCGGGGACTGCTGCACCGAGGGCACAGGCAAATCCTCGGTTTCCACCGGGGGAACCGGCAAAGAAGGGTTGTCAGCTTCACCAGTCGACAATCCGTCCGACGGGTCGAGAAAAATCTCGACCGCGTCAACGGGTGTCTCGGCCGGCTGACCTGACGGGGACGCCGTGAAGCCAGCAGCCTTAGCCGCAACCTCGACCAGGTGACAGTCGGCTGTCCAGGAAGGGACCTCTCCGCTCCCGCGAGCAGCGATGGGACTTACTCCTTGGAATCCCTTCTTTTTGGACCAAGAGGAATGTCCCGATGGCCCCTCTCCCTTCGTGGAAAGGGAATGGCAAAGCTCCTTGAACGAAGCAGAATACAAGGTACCCAGACACAGCGAGATAAATGCCGCAAGCGAAGAGGAGGAAGATGCGGCCTGGGCGCCCCCTCCTCTTGAGGCGATCATCTGCTTGAGCTGCTCAGCCGAGCCAGCGCCCTTGTTAACACCATAGCGGAGCCCCTCTTTCGACTTTACGGCGGATAACGCTCCGGGGGCCTAAGCTTCAAACCGGGCAGCGCCGGGTCCTCCAAGACGTTGGTCGAGAACGAACAGCATGACTCGCAGGCCTGCGGGTCGTGTTCTAGGCCGAGGCAGTAGAGACGCACGTAGAGTGCGGATCCGTCCTGGACATCTTCTGCCCACAAAGGCACCGCCGAAAACCGGGAGTCGATTTGTCCATCGCAGCCGCGAGGGAAAAGGAAGACCGAAGTTTTGAAAATTTTTAAACGAGTTTCGGATGAACCGAAGAGTTAGGATCCAGTCTATCACGCGGAGCGTTAAGGAGGGAACCTGAGCTTCCAAGCAGTAAGGAAGATCTGGTGTCATGGGGCGGAGCCGAGAGTTTTACCACCTGGGTGGGTGGGAGGAGACAGCTTGAAGACCTTCCGGCAAGATTTAAAGAGGCAAGGAACCTGCCAGACAGTGTGGATGAACAACATATCCATGTCCCTAGAAAGAAAAATTACCCAGGGTCACCGTGCTGCATTCTCCTAAGTACGTAGGACTCAAGCCAGCGCAATACAGTGCCAGTGAGTCCCACATAGTTCTCAGGCGATCTAGAAGCACTCCGTGGTCAACAGTGCCAAATGCCACCGAGAGATCCAACAGAACCAAGATGGTACAAAGCCCCTGGTCCCTCGCCACGAGGAGATCATTCGTAACTGTGAAGACGGCAGTCTCAGTGCTTCAGTGCACACAAAAACCCGACAGGAAAGGTTCATAGGTGTTAAACTGCTTCAGGCATTCAATGAGTTGGTCAACCACCACCTTTTCGATGATCTTCCCCAAAAAGGGAAGATTAGAGACAGGTCTGTAATTCCCGAACACATCAGGGTCCAAGGAAGGTTTTTTTAAGAAGGGGCCTCACTACTGCCTATTTAAGTGCAGACGGGAAGACACCCTCCCACAAGGAACACCCAGCGATCTGAGAAATAACTGGGCCCAGAACCTCCCAGCACTCTAAAATAAGCCAGGTAGGCCCTGAATCCAGCCAACAGCTGGTGGGATGCAAACCTGCCATAACCCTGAGAACTCTGTCCTCCAAAATTGGCCAAAACTCACCCCAGGCAAACAGATCAACAATGCCACCCTGGCCCTGACCATCACCAGCCCATGACAGACCATCTGAGCAGATAACCCGATCTAATGAAGAAAACCTTGTCAGAGAAGTCTCCAAACTCCTAGCTATTTTCAGCAGAAAAAAAACAAGTGGACCATAGACAGCATTTACTAACCTGTTCAGTGAGAAAGAGTTGAGCTGGATGATTTCTCCCCGCAGCAATCATCCATGACAGGACTTCTGTCTTTTTTAAGGCGACTGCTCTTTGATACTCACGACAGTGAGTTTTCAACACCAATTTGTCAACCACAGACCAGGTCCTGCACCAGGAATGCTCCAACCTCTGTCCCTTAAATCCTCAACTGGTGCAGTTCATCGCAGTACCAAGGAGAGCTAAGGAAGTCAAGGGACGAACACTGCATGGTGCTAAGGAATCCAAGGTGGACGTCAGCGCACCATTATAGTGCTCCACAGCATTCTTGGAAATTTGCACACAAGCGAGGAGTATGCCAGAGACGTCCAATACCTCCAGGAGTTTGTGAGACTCCAGCTTATGTTTCAGATGGTACCAGAACATCTCAACCGGGAATAGAAAAACAGGGGGAACCAAGAAAGGAATGACACAGCGTGATGATCTGACCAGAAGACCGGGTCAACCTTGACCACACTTATGTCAAGATCTAATAAGAAGATCTGGTCCAAGGTGTGACCCCACTGATGCATACCAGAGGCAACCGCCTGTGCTAGCCCCAGATAATTCATCAACTAGAGGAGTTGTTGACCAAGGGGCGAGGTTTCGTCGACCCATGCACTGAAATCTCCCAGCACCAAGAGTCCAGAGGCACTCAATGCAAGATCACCAACAAAATCACCAGCTCCTGCACAAAATGACCTCCATATCCCAGTGAACGGTATACAAGAATAATCATGCATCTAACATAGAAAGATAGAAGTTGATGGCAGATAAGGACCGCAAGGCCCATCCAGTCTGCCCATTTTTTCTATGTTATGAATGTGCCATAAGCCTGTACTCTATCAATAACCTATCTGTTCATACTCATCTGTATTGCTTCCTTATACCTATCCCATGCCTGTTTGAATCCCTGCACTGTATTCATATCCCCCACTTCCTGAGGTAGGCCGTTCCATGCATCCACCACCCTTTCTGTGAAAAGAAGCTTCCTCACATTACCCCTTAATCGGCCTCCCTCTAATCTCGAGCTGTGTCCTCTTGTCCTATTTTTCTTACATTGAAACAAGACTCTTTCACCTTGTTAAAGCCCTTAAAATGTTTGAATGTTTCTATCATATCACTTCTCTCCCTCCTTTGCTCTAGGGTATACATATTGAGCTCCGTTAATCTGTCCTCATATGTTTTCCGATGCAGTCCCTGCACCATTTTGGTTGCCCTTCTCTGGACTGCCTCCATTTTGTTAATGTCCTTGTGCAGGTGCGGCCTCCAGTACTCCAGATGGGGCCTAACCAGTGTCTTGTAAAGAGGGATTATTACCTCCCTCTTACGACTTGCGATACCCCTACAAATAAACCCCATTCCTCCAGCCCTACCTACTGCTTTACTGGTCTGCTTGGATGATTTCAGATCATCTGTGATGATGACGCCCAAGTCTCTTTCTTCCCTTGTGACTGCCAGCAAGCCCCTCCCAACCTATAGGTAGTTTCAGGGTTTCTCTTCCCAATGTGCATGATCTTGCACTTCTTTACGTTAAACCCCAGTTGCCACTCTTCCGACTATTTTGCCAGTTTGAGATCTCTTCTTATTCTGCCCACCCCATCTGGATCATCTACTCTGCTGCAGATCTTGGTGTCATCTGCAAACAGACAAACCTTACCCTCCAGTCCATCTGCAATGTCACTGATGAAGATATTGAAAAGAACTGGCTCCAGGACTGATCCCTGAGGTACCCCACTTGTGACTTGCCTCTCTTCTGCCTGTATACCGTTTACCACCACTCTCTGTTTTCTGCCCAGCAACCAGTTTGCCACCCAGTTGACCACCTTCTGACCCACCCCGAGCCTACCCAGCTTATTAATCAATCTTCTAAGTGGAACAGTATCAAAAGCTTTGCTGACGTCAAGGTAGCCAACATCAACTGCACCCCCTTGGTCCAACACTCTGTATACCCAGCAAAAGAAATCTATGAGATTAGTTTGACAGGACCTTTCTTAACACCGGGGCACATCTAACGGCAACACACTCAAGGGACCTAAAGCTTCCTGTAGGTTATGCAAGTCCCAATGTGGATTTAAAGCAAATGGCCACCCCCTCACCCCCTTGGTCCTGCCTCAGGCTATGCATCACTGAATATCCAGGTGGGTTACACGCAGCACTCTGATTTTGCACGTATTTGAATATCTAGCCCGTGGTGTCTAAAGTTTACTGGACAGCTTGCATCCTGCCTAGGAAAAACCATGGCTGAAGATCAAGGTGATTATATTAGTAAGGAAGTAGGATCCATCGTTTTTTTAGACAACAATGCTCGCTGGGGTCTGACAGAAGGAATCAAACGATCCTGAAGAGTGCTGGGCGAGCAGTGCAGTTCAGACAGATGTGCCTAATCGCATGTTAAGTGAAATCAGCAAAGGCCCACTTGCATCATGGAAAAGAGTTCTGTCAAACACTGTGGTGCCCTAACAAGCAGTCAGTGGAAAACAAACTTCCCTGCTGCTGGTGTCCACTGCGATGCCCAAACTTAGCAGGCCAACCCCAGGAAAATCCACCAAGGCAGCAGTATCAGGGAAAAACAAAAAGCTGCAAAATGCAAGAAGAAATGGCTTCTTCTCTACAACAGTGGGTCGCGAGGGCCAGTGCAGCATCCGCCATCCCCACCAGCCGGACCAGATGCTATCCAGGTACAGCCTCAGCCCCTTCCTTCTAGGTGCCATTTTCAAACTCTGGACTGCTCCCTGTCGGCGTACTGTGCCTGACTGTTTAAGTCACAGCTTGCTTATTTATATCTGCTCATAATTTTAAACTTGTGCAGTGTTTTATATTGCAAATTTACCTGTGTTTTACCTGCCATTTTTACTGCTGTTCTATGAAATGCCTTTGATTCCAATTGTGGTTTTATAACACTAAATTACTTGAGTTTTACTTGCTGTTTTTACTGCATTGTAATGAAATGAACTGTGATTCCAATCTCATCCCTCCCGCTCAGATGTCCGTTTTTCCCCGTTGTGCTGTTTAGCTCACTCCCCTTCCCCAAGCTCACCTTCCTCTTTCTCTTCTCCAGCAGGTTCCTTCAAGGTCCAGTCCCCGAGGTGTCATCAGCACAACAATGGGTCGCAAGGGCCAGTGCAGCATCCGCCCTCCCCACCGCCTGCACCAGACATTATCCAGGTAAGCCTCAGCTCCTTCCTTGTCGGTGCCGCAAACTGCCCTCCACCCGTCCCTCAAGGGTGTTGCTACTCATATAGGGTTCTCGTGGTGTGTGAATAAATCAGCTCTCTCCCCCACCCCATCTTTTCTGAGTTCATAGTACTACCCACCCTATAACCGTTCTATTCGGAGTTTCAAACCCATCTCCTTCCATCTGCCTAGTGTGTGCTAACATAAGTTACGGTCAGCTGGTATCCAGAGTACCTCGAAGGCTATTTCCCACTCGCCCCTCCCTACCTTCTGCTTCTATTCCCTCCCTTTTCGTACCCATTACCCACCCTTTTCCTACAATACAAAGAGAGTGACAAAGTTTAAAGTAATCACTCTCAAGTCGTTATCCTCTTCAGTTTAGTTCCGCCCATGCTTTAGGTTGTCGTAGCTCCCACTCTGCACAAGTTACCTTTACTCACCGCTACCTTCCTCCCATTCTCTTGTGATTAGCTCTACTATCCTACTGGCAGCCTTTCTCTCAGCCTGCATTCCCACTGCAACCTTCCCCTCTCACCCCATCACTTCTCTTTCAGTCCCCCTCTATCTCTCCCACTTACCCCACCTCCTGTCATGCTCCTACTGCATGTCCTTTGGCTGACCCTTCCTCTCATTCCCCCCACCCCCCCAAAACCACTCCACGGTCTTTCTGCCCCCTCCGCTCCTCCCCTGAGCGTCACCTCACCCTGCCACCAGCAGCTCTGCCTCATCTCCCCAATTACCTCCTATCCCAGCCTCCTTCCCTCCCTAGTCTTTGAGTCCCTTCACCGTTGCTGTTATTCCTCTGCCCCATCTCCCCCATCAAAAGCAAAGATGCTGGTTCACCTCCCTCTTCCCAATCCTCCTTCTAGCAGGGGATGCTGAGTGCAACCCAGGCCCTTCCTCCACCCCACTACCCAAGGGTCTGTAACTTCTCCACCTCAACGCTAGGAGCCTCCTTCGAAAAGCAGATAATCTAAAAGTATGAACCTCCCTGCACTCTCCTGACATCCTCCATGTATCGGAAACTTGGCTCTCAGCCAGAATCCCTGACTCTTACCTAGCCCTACCCAACTACACCCTACTCCGTTAGGATAGAGGCAAACGTGGCAGTGGCGTGGCCATCTATTTTCATTCCACCCACCCTGCTATCATCTCTCACAGAGAAACAATCCACTCTTCCCAAGAACTACTCCTCCTGAAACTTTTGCTCCCTTCCTCCAACCCTCTATTCATCAGTGGCCTCTATCTATCCCCAAAGTCCCCCACTAGCTCCCTGCAAATCATCCTCTCAACACTTGTCTCCCTAGCCTCCCCAAGCGAACTTATCCTCCTGGGTGACTTTAATCTAAATTGGCTCCTCCACCCCTCTAACCATATAGTTCAATCCACAGAATCTCTCAACCTCTCCCAACTTATCAATGAACCTACCCATTTCAACACCCATTCTGGTAATCACTCCCTCCTTGACTGGGTATTGTCCACCCACCCCATCGGACCACTGCTGCCAGCACTCTACCCGTCTCATTCAGTGATCATGGTCTCACATACTGCGTAAGGAAAATCCACCTCCACCAAGCCTCCCCTAAGTAAATTTACCATAGGTTCCTCAGATTCCTTGACAAAAATGACCTTCCCTCGGTCTGCGTTGCAGCGAACATTCACATGTACACCCATGATACAGTTCTCTACCGGTCAGGCTCCTCTAGCAATGCATTCGAAACCCCTCTCCAGCTTGACTTCCTCAACGTTATTCAATGGTTTAACACAAATCAGCTCACAATGAATACTAAAAAAACTATCACTAACATTTGGCTCCTCTCAGAAGCTTGCCAAACACCAGTCCCCTCACCCCTCAATGGCACCAAACTGGAATATGTGCCTCGCCATGAAATACTTGGGTGCCTGGCTTGACCCTAGATTGGAGTTCTCCTACAAACTTCCTACGCACAAAACCCCACCCAAACTAGGCGCTTTGTATTGTTCCAAAGACTGTCTAACCTTCCCTACTCATCGTGAGCTTGTCACAAAATTAATTCTCCCCTTGTTTGATTATGTAGACATGGTTTATGGCTCAGCCCCCTCCTCATCAAACTCAACACCTTGTATAACGCCTTCTGCCACTTCGCCACCAATTCCCCCCCGTCCACCATTGTTCACATTACTTTGCACTCTCAGTCCTTCCTCTCTTCCTCCACTGTCAACTTCATGGTACGTCCTGTATTGCCAAATATTGGTTTAACTCTCTCCCAACTTACCTCACCTCCCTCCTCTCAACTGCCAGCACCTCTGAATACCCCCACCAGTCCAAAGACTCACACACTTTATCAATCCCTCAGGTGTACTCCTGTGCCAGACAATCTACCTTCTCTTACTGCCTCCCCCTACTCTTGAATCGGCTCTCCTTACTCTTACGGTTATCCCCCTCCCTTAAATACCAGCTAAAACTCTCTTTCCAGCTCTCCTGCTTCTGCACCCCTGCCAAGGTCCCAGTTGATACCCCGTAATTATTTTTCTCCTGTCTGGTAACCCCCTCCAAGTTAGCCTTCAAGCTCAAAAACCTGCACTCCATCCTCTAAGCTTTCCCAGCTGTATAAATCCCATTTCCTTTTTCAGCCCCCCACACATGCACTATTCTATATTTCTGCTCAAATTACAAAAGTAACATTTTCCCCCCATTGTTCCTTCCTATGTTGCTGTGACAATGGATCATGTGTTCATTGTAACTGTCTTTGGAATGTATATATCTGTATACTCTTCACCAGCTGTTGTAACATGGATCATTTGCTCAGTGTAACTCTTTTGGATTGTAAATATCTGTATATACTCCTCTTCCCCCTGGATGCACCTGGAAACGAGCTCTGGCCCAGTATGCCTTTTTTGGTTACCAACTTTTAAATAAATAAAGATGCAGTGCAAGACTTAAGCACAACTGGTAACTCCTCCCAGACTGAAAGATTCAGTGTTCTTCAGATTCTGCCTTCTTTGGGAAGGAGTCAACTGAACTTTCTGTCATCAGACCGGATGATCAAAAGCAGCAGTGGAGCTTCTTGTCCCGCTAGGTACTGCTTAAAAAATACAGTGAAGAAAAACCTTCTATTTTGTCATCAGCATGTTTAAAAATCTTACAACGAAATAAGTAAACTAATGCTACTCTAAACTGCCCCAATGTAACACCAACTTATCAAAAACAAACACCTAGCTAATCTGACTGCAGAGGACACTCCCTGATGTGCCTGCCGTCCCCGAGGAAGCAGGAAAAAAAAAAAAAAAAAGAAATTGGAGGATCTACGTACGAACATCAGGGAAAGCCCAACCTACCTACTAATCAGTTAGGGTGTGCCTCTTATCCCGAGCGACAGGGGTGAATCCCCTATTGCCACAGTTCAATAGATGGAAGGATATGGGATGATGAGGAAAGTTTATTCTTACCCATGCAATGCATTAAATATTTTCTTAAGTACCTGCTTCAGGCCGGCCCGTCAGTGCAGCAGTTGGATTTCTGCTTGCATCGCTGGCGACCCGAGTTCGGGAACGGACCCTGGACGCTGGAGGACCAGCCAGGAGGAAGAGGATGGAGCATCCAGAGAACCTCTCTCCTTCTCCATGGGGAGGGTGGGGAGTGTGACCGGCGCTCGAATGACCCCCGGTGGAGGGCGAGGGTTGTGCAAGCAACCGGCGCCAAGAACGGTCAGGGGGTGGAACAGACACACGACGTCATTGCACATCCCCACCTCCCAGGAAAACCAGGAAAAAAAAAGAGTAGCTGCCAGCCGCCCTAGATTTATTTTATTTAGCTTTTGTTTACCGGGTAAGTACACTAGACAAGTAGTATGCCTATTTTCAGGAACGACCCGGGAGAGCACAAACATACAGTATACATACAAGGCATCATTGGAGAAACAGCGTAATACAGAAAAAAACAGCTACAACAACACTTGTATAAAGGCAGAGACACTGCAACAAACTGTACAAATTGTTAAAGGACATACATAGACATTGGAAAATTGCTGAGTATTCATTTCATAGACCTTCATAGACCTAGAATAGACATCAGTGGATTGCTGAGTATTCATTACATTACAGAGGCTAAGAGCAGTCACACATTGACGATTGTTTTAAGTGGGACCACAGGGAGGTGCGAAAGGTCCCATGGGAGGGCACGTCATGGACATGATCCGGAAGAGTTCCAGAGTCTAGAGCACGTGCACAGCCATCGCGATCCCCATAAGGGTCCGAGTAGGGGGACTTAAGCAACTCAGAGGTCTGTGACCTGAGCTAGTAGGGGATGGCGTCCAATTTAGGGAGGAGATGCGCCAGGCCCAACGGAATGCCAGTAGCAAGCACTTTCCTGGTGAAGTTTCCTACACCAAGGTTCAAGTATTCCGCTGGGGGGAGCCAGCTGAGTTTGTCATAGAGCTCACAGTGGTGGGTGAGTTTGTGAGCAGCAAGTGCAAACCGACAGATATCATTATATGCCGTGTTCCACCGACTAAGATGAATTTGGGGTGACCTGGCAAATAGGTGGAATCCATAACTGAGGGAGGGGAGCACCACTCTCCTCGCAAGTGCCAGTCTAGCTCCCGGGGTTAGGTTGTATTTGGCCCTGTAGGCCAGGCCAAGCTTGCACCTTGTAGCTCTACAGATGTTGAGGATATGACTTCCCATGTCAAGTTGTGGGTCAAGAGTGACGCCAAGATATTTAATTGAGCTCACTGTTGACAACAGGTGGCCATCATCACAAGTTATGTTGAGCATAGTTGATGAATTTGGGGGCTTTTATCTTGGCCATGGATCCAAAGAGCATGGCCTGAGTTTTGTTTGGATTCAGCACCAGTCTATGGTTGGTAATCCAGGCCAGGACCCTGCTGAAATCATCAGACAGGCACTGGTTAAGGTCTGCAGCATCACGAGAATGGGCCACTAGCACAAGGTCATCTGCATATAGCGTGACTTGGCAGCGAGAGGTCCCCAGTGGGAGTTGATTAATAAAACATGAGAAGAGGAGAGGTCCTAGTATAGATCCCTGGGGGACTCCCATAGTCACTGCCCTGGGCTCAGAGAGGACCTTGTTGAAGCAGGTACGCTGCTTTCTGCCTGTTAGGTAGCCCATCAACCAGCTCATGGCATGAGGAGAAAGCCCAAGAGCCCAGAGCTGCTCCCCCAGTAGGTCATGGTTAACAAGGTCAAAAGCTTTTGACAAGTCTATAAATATAGCACCTGACAGTTTGCCCTGGTCCATGGCAGATCTAATCCAAGAGGTTACAGTAATCAGGGCAGTAGTGGTACTATGACCTTTTCGGAAACCATGCTGGGCCCTGGAAAGCAGTTCATGGGTATCCACGTACTCCGAGAGTTGCTCAGCCACCACCTTTTCCAGGAGTTTGCCAAGGGATGGGAGAATAGCAATAGGGCGATAGTTGTCGGGGAGTTTGGGATTGCCCTGCTTCAGAACATGGACTATCCTTGCCTCCTTCCAGATATCAGAGATTATCCCCGAACTCAGGGATAGGTTAAAGATGTGGGCAATCGAAGGGCAATGTATGCTGCTCCAAGTTTGAGAAGCCTGGGTTCCAGATTGTCGAGACCTGCACTGCAGTGCTGGGAGAAGGCAGCCAGGCGGTTCCGAACGTCCAGGACTGATACTGCCCTGAGATTAAACACTCTCCGAGGAGGATGTTCACCCTGATTCGGAGGGATATTAAACGAGCTACCCCCATCAGTCGTGAAATGAGAGATAAGGGCTGAAAGGTCAGAGAAGTGGAGATTGAGATGGTTGGCTATAGTATGGGGATTGTTACATAAGACTCCATCAATAATCATGTCCATGACACCAGAGTGAGAGGGCCCACTGACGAGGGATTTAATGTTCCTCCAGAACCTCCTAGGGTCTCTGGCAGAGCTAAGTAGCACTGACTTACAGAAGTTACTTTTAGCAACCCTAATAGCCTTTTTGCACCGATTCCTGAGTTGCCAATATCTCAGGAGATTAGAGGAATCACTGGATCCCTTAGTACTTGCCCAGCATTTGTCTCTCTCCCGCATCTGGGCTAGTAGGTCACCATTCGGCCAGAATGTGGCAGTTCCCTTCACCCTCCAGGTGACCCTGGGGGCGTGTCTATCTTGGAGATCACCAAAGGCATCAATGAAGCAGGAGGTTGCCACTGAGGGGTCAGAGGCTTCAAGCACCCTGGTCCAGTCAGTACATCTTAGGTCATCCAGGAAAGCTTTGGAGTCAAAACTGGAGTATTTTCTGACCTGAATGATTTTATGTGGAATTCTGGGGGAAGGGATTTTCCAGACACAGTATACCGGGGAGTGGTCTGATAAGGAGTCGGATAGCGTGCCTGAGGATGCCATCCTCTCCGGCCGATTAGATAGGATCCAGTCTCGTCGTGTCATGGATTAGTTGGTTTAGGGATAGGCTGGCAAGTTGAGATTCACATTTCCTAATATTGCCACACTCCCAGTTTATGTTGATATCACCCATAATAATGAGTTCGTTGTCACCTATACTGGGCCTGACTGCATCCAGGAGATAAGTCAGTCCTGTCAGACCTCCCCTTGGAGGGTTTAACTTATAGGCACACACCAGATGCAGCTTCTTAGCATCACCCAACAGCAGGAGCACATGAAGAAACTCACATGGAGGATGATCAGGTTTACACTGTGCCACCAGGGAGATTTTCAGGTGGGTTCTGTAGTAGATAAGGGTGCCACCCCCTTCCTACCCCCAGACCTGTCGAGACGGATGAACTCATATCCTTTTAGGAAGCAGGCAGAGTCAGGAATCGAGGGTTTGAGCCAAGTCTCATTTACCCCTAGGATGTCTGGTTTATATAGCTCAACCCACACTAGGAGATCATCTCGGTTAGGGAGCAAGCTCCTAATATTCATATGCACTATTTTTAGTCCCTTACTCCCACTCCAGGTAGCAGGAATATTGGTGGACAGCTTAGGGGGTCCAGGATTGAGCTCAATATCTCCAGCCATGAGAAGTGCAAGAAGGACTAGCCAGGGGAGGGACCGCCTTAAGAGCGGTCTACCTCCAGGACTGTACATGCATCGGACTTTCTTAACCCTGACCGTACACATAAGGCACCTAGTGTCTAGGCTAAGGATAGTACAGTAGGGCATTACTTTGGTTACAAGGAGGTTGGAAAAGGAGAATTCAGTATCATCCTGGGGGGAGGGCCACTGCCCTGGGACAATAAGTAGGCTTGGAGGAGAGGTAGCACAATAAAGGAGGACCAGCTCCAGGGCTAGCACCATAAGTAGAGGGGTCGTAAGGCCGACCTGCCGCCTGCTCCTAAGCACAGTAGTAGAGGCTTCCATACCTTCCATAGAAAAGGACAGGAGTAACCACCCCCCTCAAATTGGAGGCAACTGGAGACCAGAATAAGGGAGCAAACCAGGACTCCCCGCAAGGTAAGGCCCTGAAAGGGATGATATCCTCACAACTTGCAATTTCACAAATCAGCAAGACTACCAACAGGCAAAGCCTAAGTACAGACAGTAATCCAGGGCTGAGTTCCCCTAGGTAAGCAAGTCAGTTCAGCCACGGCAACCAAGGTAGCCCGGTAGCCAAGGGTGCGAATAAATGGGTACAGCCCTAACCAGGGGTAAGGAGAAATGGGTACAGCCCTCAGCCCTAGGAGTCAAACTATGGCATAAACAAACAAGGCAGTCAGGACAGACAGAGGTATTAATAAGACCCTTAAGCCGCCCACCGGCAGGGGTATTGATATGACCCTATGCCGCCCACCAACTCAAGGAGCTGTAGGTATAAGGCATTGAGAGACATGATCTACAGCTTTGAACTTCCCCAAAAGAGGTAGGGGTCACTCCCGGCCAGGGCTATACAACAACCGCCTAGGTAAAGATACCAGCCGAAAAAATACATCTGAAGTAGTCCTGTTTCAGGATTAAGCAAATAAGGATTGATCAGCAGATGACAAATATTATAGTGGACTATGATTCAGTGTAAACACAGGAGATAGAAAAATAATAGTTCATACATCAGATTAGACAGCAGATGAACAGACTTATACTCGACTATGAATCCGTGTAACCACAGGAGACAGAAAAAATAATTGTCCATACATCAGGTTAGGCAGCAGATTCAGTCCCACAGAATTAGAGAACTCAGTGAGTCACATAACATGACATACAATAACCAGGGAGGAGAATGTCGAAGGGACAGCATGCCCAGTCCAGTACACAGGGAGGAAATTATACGGGAGACACCCCCTCATTAGACAGGACAAAAACCTCCCCTCTAGACTGATAGGATAATACGACAGAATGGGCGAGGCCACCAGCCTGCATAAATTCTCCCCACCAACACAGGGAGGGTGTGTGGGCTCAACAAAAAATTTCTTTCTGCCTTCAGGTTCTCTCCTGCACCTGGGCAGGGGCCACAATCTTTGCAAGCAGTCAAGTTCCAGCCGAGGAGGCCCGCCAGAGCTCACAAAAGCCCACGGCACCTCTACTCGGCTATCCCAAAAAACCTCCTGGTCGCGCGGTGGGGCCCTCTGAGTAGGTCGCCCACGCCTCCCCTCCTCTCGTCGGTAGATAAAGCCCGCCACGGCTTCAATCAGCCTGCAGGCCAGCCCTCCGACCTATCCCGTTGTCTGCGACGCTGGGGGAGTCTAGTGCCCAACCCCGTACTGGAGGGGTAACGGAGGGTCGCAGCTGTTGTGAAGGTGCAAGCCTGTAGTCCATGACCAGGCCAAGGTACCAGGCGGCTGGCGGTAGTGGAGAGTAAAAAATACAGAATAAAAAAGTTCAGTTCCAGTCTCAACACTGAAGACTCCAACAGACTCCCTTCTCCCTCGGAACTATCATGAAGAAGGCCACAGCGACAAAGGAACTATTACTCACCGTAGAAATGATGTTTCTTCTAGAGGGTGTATTAGTGAGTCTTACAAAACTGCATTATCTCAGCACTGATGTTGCCCCGGAGATGGAACTTGGAATGTTAAGGTTCAAACTCCTGTTTTGTGGTCACTCTCCCCCTAGAGTTGTAATAGCAGACCCATAGCTGAAGGAGAGAAAGAAAGGAGTGACCACCTATCTAATCTACGATAAGGATTCTAACTAAATAAAAATATAATAAAAAAATGTAAAAATGTGTATTAAATTTGTAAAAACTGCAAAGTTAAAAAATTATGAAATAATCAAACAACAAAGTAATAACTGAATTATCTTAAGGAAACCCTTTAATATAGTTTTAGAAGGGAAGGGTAGGTAAGCGTTAGTAAGACTCAGTAATACACCTTCTACAAGAAACACCATTACTACAGTGAGCATTTGTTTTCTAACAATGACAGTGCATTGGAGATGTCACATACGTAATACATTGGAAGCCAGGGTCTAGAACCTATTTAGAAAAAAGTTTCTGAAGTACTGAAGACCAAACCTGGCATCCCTTCTAGTCTAGATGTCCAAGCAGTATTACTACTGAGAAGTAAAAAGCGTATACTGAAGTCAGACTTCTTAGCTGCTGGTCTACCTTTACCTATCTCACCTTAAGTGACAACAAAAAATTACTTACCATAGTAATATTTTTTCCAAGGGATCCCTCATTATGCTTAATGTGTGCAGTAAGCCTGATAGGCGAAGCTGCCCCGGAGCACATGGAATACAGTATAACCCCGATTATCCGAATGCCACGGGGGACATGAAAATTATTTGGATAATCGGGGGTTCGAATAAACGGGAGACATCAAACTTCTACTGCGTCTGAAACACTCAATGTAAATCATTCAAGAACATGTTCTGAAAGGTACTGAAAATTTAATCACAGTGAAAACATTAAAAAATAAGAAACCACATGACAGTGCTACATGTAATAAAGAAATGAATGCATCTACAGTACATAGCACTGAATTTCATTAAAAAAAAAAGGCATTTACAAACAGTATGCCGCAGAAACTAAACTGCATAACTACAGACCAATGTAACTTTAATAAAGTTCTATAACATCACAGTAATAAAACTTGGTAATTGCACACTGCCTTTTAGAATTATTTAACTACTCTACTGTCTGTAGCCTAAGTTTGCGCAGAAGCAGAGTGTCAAGGTAGTCAGTGTTAGGCTGGTTCTCAAGCCACAGGATACACCTGTTGAAGGATTCAACTGCCTCAGAAGCTGTCGGTACCTGCACAGTCCCGGTCCGACCCCCTGCATAGTCGTCCTCCATTTCCTCGGTGGCATCCATCACCTCCAGTGTGTTCCGAGCTATGGCGACTATGTCTCCATCGTTCAGTTCACCGTAGCCGTCATCGTTTGCATCACACTCTAGCCACTCCTGCACAGCCTGAGTGGAACAGTCAGTCGGTGCTTCCTCACTTGCCTCAAATTTCTTGTTGGATAACTTGTTCGGGTTGAGGATCACACAAGACTTCAGATTTTTCCTAGCAGTGGACAAGTGTTTCTGTTCTGATTTCAGACCAGGCTTCTTCATCTAGAAGGTAGCAGGCATCCTTAATGGATAGTTTTGGTTTTTTTAATTGCCTTTGTCACGGTAAGCTGATCGTTTTCATCAGCTAGGACACTTGACAGCAGCTTTCCCCGATATGGTCTTTTTAGAGTTGCTAAAATGCCCAGATCCATAGGTCAAAAGCTTTGAGGTGGTGTTAGCTGGTAAAAAGACACACTGCACACCACCATCAGCAGATGTCAGTTGTTCCAAGTCAGGGTGTGCACCTGCATTAACAATTAACAAAACTGCAGGGGGGGAAAGGAAGAGGTTAACAGACTCTTAATTTCTGATCGATAGGAAGCACACACCTTTTGCGCTTTGCTGCCATAACCATCAGTCACACTGTCTGCCCTAATGAGCTGCTAACTGTTGCTATTGCTAAAGGCAGTTGATAATTAGCCGATTTTAGAATGCATGATAATTGAAATCCAATTCAGTCTGCATAGATCTAAAACGAGTGATAAAGATGCCAATTAAGTAAGAATGTAAGGGTGCTAATCATGCACACTAACTGTATGACAAGCATGGGTGGAACAAAGGCGCTTCCGGTAAAGTTAGTGATTTCATTTTAAGCGCAGCAAGATTACCACATTACACGGGTTGCTTTCAGACACATTTCATTAGAGACACAGTATAACGCCGATTATCAGACTTTACTCTGGGAACACGGGACACTTTCGGATAACCCGGAGATTCAGATAATGGAGTTTCGGATAATTGGGGTTGTACTATATATGTAAATTATGCAACTTAGAATGAAATTCAAACCTCTGCCTCGAGGTGGTGCTGTGCTCAACAGCATAACATCATATTTATTTCAGAGCCAATACAGAAAAAAGATGCAAACTGAACTTAATCTGTTCTGAAGTACTAAAACAAAACCCCACTGAAAGGCAAAAATAAGCTGATCTCCCAGGCCAAGCTATGGCAGATTGAATCACCACAAAGACTGCTGTGAATGAACAACAAGTAATGCTCAAGCAAGAGAAAGTAAAAGAACCGATCCTCGTTGAACCTTTTCCAAATTCTGGAAGAGGTGGCAAGGTGGGAAATTTAAGAATAATGAAAGATCCCTTGGTAGAAACAATATGGTAAGTTTTTTTTCTTCAAACCCCAGGAATCCCTCATTATGCCTATGCTTGTTCAGGAATCTAAGATCTAAGAAGGGTCACCACTCAACATTTGTTTTTTGTTGAATAAGTACCTTGAATAAAAAAAAAGGCCTTTTCCCCACTGGGGAAGAGGAACTCTTTCTGCTGCATTTGCCTGCAGCAACTTTTTGACCTCCAGTTCCAGCAGAATCTTTTCTTCTGGGGCGGAGGGCTGAAGCTTCTGTTAACCTGCAGTCTAGGAAGACTTCTGAACAGCAGGGACAGATAGGGACTCACTATCTCCAGGACCCACTTGCCTGTGGTGATGTTTTTCTATTCCTGAAAAAAGTGAGCCAGTCTTCCTCCTACTGGCAATACACACATCAGGGGTTCTGCTTGGGCTCAGCCTTAGAGGCCGAAGCCTGGAAAGCCCTTCTGGAAGCTCTTCCGCCCCAGACTCTAAAGTAACCTCTCATCTGAGAGTAGTCATAGGGCATGAGTACAGGATAAAAAGCACATGGGTAGTAAGCCCCTACCCAGACTTCCCCTTCCATGAGGCCTGTAGGCAGAGGCCTTTTCCATTTCAGAATTACTTCTGTAGGTGGTTTTGTACTCTTCCACCTCTTTTCATGTATGCCTCTGTCTTGTCACCAAAGAAGGAATTATTCTCACATGGGAAGTCCCTGGCCTTTGCCTGGGTGTCCAGAGACAAATCAGTAGTCCTTAGTCTGGGCCATTACCCTTTACACTGGAAGCAGTATCATTAGCATCTACTGCCGCATCAAGGGCAGTCCTAGCCATATCCACATCCTGCGCCCAGTTCCCATGGACCTCTTTACTCAAGGCCAGTACTAGGTTCCATAGAGCTTTCTGGTACTTGGCAGTGTAAGCAATGTACACAGCCTGCCTAAAGAGCAAGGAAGTGCAAATGTGTACACTTTTTACCCCCATGCCATCCAGCCTCCTGGAGTCCTCGTCTGGAGGCTGTGAGGAGAGGCGAACCTTAACTCTGTCACAGGCAGCCACCTGGACGACACCTTCATGGTTAGGGTGAGTACAGGTACTCAGCATCACGTTTGTTCAGCTGATAATTCTTCTCAACGTTCTCATCAAGCCCTGGAATAGAAGTAGGGGTTTGACGCAGTTTACAGATTGGTTTCTTAAAGGACTTGTGGAGAGACAAGAACAACCTCTTAGTAGGGGTGAACCCTATCATGTACAAGAAATCAGCCTCTTCCTCATCAGATTCTTGGGTGGAGAGAGCGAGGGTAATCGTTTTACGAACACTTAGTGCGAAGAATGGTCCTCCGGGCCCCGGGGAGGAGAACTGAACTCCTGATCAGGGGAACTGTCTGGTTTGATTGGTTCCCCTTCTTCCTCATCCTAGTAATAAAAATTATCCCCATGGTCACCTGGGGGGGGGGTGAAAAACACGGGTTGAGGAGGAATCGGTAAACCCATTAGGGTTCCCATGGCTTGGAATGCTGCAAAAATTGCCAAGCTTTACACGTCCTCATTGGAGAGCATTTTTATATTGTCCACTGACAACTCCTTTGCTTCTTCAGCAGGAGGGGCAGCAACAAGTTTTTCCTTTTAGCAGGTCCCGGTTCCAGAACCTGCTCTGAACATCTCTTGTGCTTAGCATGATCACAGTTCCCCTTGTCTTGAACCCTGGTGTTAGAGGAGTCTTTAGAGGGCCTTTCCCTGGATTTACTGTGTGAGGAAGGGCCCTCATCTCAATGCTTAGGTGACGTAGAGGCAAACTGAGAAGCCATGTCCTGCAGTTTTAGAGCCCTTTTCTTAATGGTTTTGGGACAAAACCTGCTACAGAGTTCACAACTGGAGAGAAAGTGACTGGGACCTAGGCACTTTAAACACAAATCGTGGCCATCTGCCTTGACCAGTACATGAAAAAACAGTGTAATTTTTAAAACCTGCAGGTCCCACTCACTTCTTGGGTCTATCCGAAAAACCCAATAGTCAGAAGACCGAAAACACTCTGCCCAATGGGAGAGAGAAAAAAATGCAGTTCGACTGCCAAATAAAAGGCCCGCTAATAATTTTTTTTTTTTTTTTTTTTTTTAAAGGGACGAGGGGAAAAAAAAAGTCTTCGTCCCCATCAGACAGTCGAACCGAGACTAAATAAGCCCAAAAGTGAGCTGAAAATATAATAAAACGATCTCCACTCCCCCTTTTTTTTGTTGTGACGGATGATGTGTGGTCAAAAAAGGACTGTTGAAAACAAAGAGAGGAGTCTCTCCGGTTCTCGAGAACTCCTGCAGAACCGGAGAAAATGGAAGAGAAAGAAATTTAACTATACAATATAACAACACACACAAAAAGAGGCAGAGATTAAAATAAATGTCGAACTTGGTTTCAGCGGAAAACAATTCTAAAAGCAAAATTGCTGAGAAATATCTTTAGGGAAACCTGCTAGTTCTGGCGGAGAAAAGAATCTGACATTATGCTGTAGAGCACAGCACCACCTCGAAGCAGAGGTCTAAATTTCGTTCCAAGTTCCACAACTGACATATTCCATGCACTCCGGGGCAGCTCCACCTACCAGGCTCTCTGCAGATGTTACGCATAATGAGGGATTTCTGAGGATTTGAAACAGCTGTATGTTGTCAGTTCTGGGCTCTTTTGTTCTGTCCATGTAGAATCTTAGGGTTCTTCTGTTCTGTCCATGTAGAACCATAAGGCCCTTTTCACATCTAGGCTGTGCAATTTCTCTTCACATACGACCCGTTCCGGTGTTGCTGTAGGTATTAATTTGGGCATGAAGACCCCGTGAAATTCATAAAATAAGCAGATTAAGTCCCCCTCCCCTGCTGCTCCATTGATAGTAACAGTGTTAGCAATGTCACAAACCTTGGTGGAATACCCAGGTAAACTTGCTCCCTCTCGATCGGGACCAGGCCGTCACTTCCATGTTCGCTGAAAGGTTTCGACGGTAAATTAAAATGTGCAGATTTTGTTTAAAATTATACTAAAAGCAGCCTTGGACCCCTTATGCAGTTTACAAAGGTATGTGGGATGGGACGAGCTGCTGGATTTAATTTATAGATCACCTTTAAAAGGAAAACTGCACGTTAAAAACAGGAAAATATATGTATTACTACCAGTTTTGAGTTCTTTTTTCATCCCAGTGTTTAGTTTCTACCTAGGTTTGTTTTATTGCATCTTGTCCAGGATAGTCTTCCCAGAGTGCCCTATGGTTTGATGTCTAATAGCCTCTACAGCAGGCCAGTGTCTTGTTACAGTGTCTTATAACACAACAGAGAAAGAACACTGCAGCCAGGATTCACATTGCTGGACTCTGGGTAAGTATGACAAGTTTCCTAAATATTGGTACCTTATCCAGCTGTGTTCTGCTTGGGGGGGGGGGATTATGTGTTTAAACATGTAACTTTCTATAGTATATTGTACAGCAGTGTGAATCCCAGTGCTCCCATATTGTTTTGGCATTTTCCCTGTAACTCCAGGGTGATATTCCTGGGTTTTCCTGTAGATTACATTATTTTCTATGGAAGCTGAATTGCCCTGTTTTCCTGTATGACCAATGCAAGTCTATGGGAAGAGTTTTCCTGTAGATGCCTCCAAATCCCTGTAAAATACAGGAATCCCTGTAGATATGGGAGCCCTGGAATCCTGGCTGCAGTGTTGTTTCTCTGTTGTGGCTAAGTAAGACACTGTAACAAGACACTGGCCTGCTGTAGGGGTTATTAGACATCAAACCAAAGGGCACTCTGGGAAGACTAACTTGGAGAAGATGCAATAAAACAAACCTGAATGGCAGCCCCCAGACGTCACAAAACACCCTGGGAAAAATAGAAAAAAATCCTCTCACAGCCAGCCTAAGTAGAAACTAAACACTGGGATGAAAGCGAGAACTCAAAACCGGTATTAATACATATATTTTCCTGATTTTAACATGCAGTTTTCCTTTAAACGCTGAGATCAATATTCAAGATAATACTGGCAGTTAAGAATAATTTACTCAGTTTTGAGACAGGATGAGTAAAACAAAATTTTTGATGCAAACTGCTTTAAATCTGGGGGAAAAAAAAAAAACAGCTCCTTTTTGAATCACTAATGGTCTTCTGAAGCATTTTCAAGTGCTGGGACGAGTATCAGTACTCACTATAAAAAAAGTTTAAAAAACAGTATTTCTTAAAATAAGGGGTGTAAAATAGTTTTTTCCGTATCTGGAGCACTGGCTGAGACAGCTGCCAAATGAACTTTTAGAGTGCATGATTTTAGGTTCTGGGGCTGTAAATGTACCACGTAGTCCAAAACCAGACAAATCCAGGCACTGCAGCGACATGGTGTAAAGCACATAAGTGGCTGAACCTTTTCCATTTTGACATACATTTTGGTTGCAGGCTTTCTAGCAACCTTTAAAACTTCCAGGACCTAATTTTTTAATCTTAGTTTAATTAAGAACAGCTAACATACAAAGACACACAGAACCAAGCTCAAGTACGGTTGTTGATATCCTACATCCATAGTTTTAAAATTATAGTTATTAGGACCCGATTTGACAGATTTAGGCTAGAGTACTCCAGAGCGCCAAGAACCATACTCTCAAATACAGTATGAAAAAATTACTCACCGCAGTAATCCTCTTTCTTCCATGGGGTCCTTTAGCATCAGTAACTTTCTGCACTTAGCTGGCTAGGTGCAACTGCCCCGGAAGTGTGCCTTTAAGAGATTTTTTAATGAGCGTAGGGCCAGCCTATCAAAAGACAGCAGGGGGTGTGAACTGAGTGAGAGATGTTGACTGCTTCAGAATTTTTTAAGGAAAAACGAGGGCAAATGCCCCAAAAAAGAATTAACAGGATTCAAAAAACATGCAAATGTCCAAAAGTGAAAACAGAAACAGCAACATGAGGTAAAAACTCATCAATAGCAAACGCCAAATTTGGTAAAAGGTGACGTAAGAGCCCTTCTCCGACAGGTGAACCGGGGAGGAAGGGTGGGAGCTTACTGACACTAAAGGACCCCATGGAAGAAAGAAGATTACTGCGGTCATTTTTTCTTCTTACCCCAGGAGTCCTTTAGCATCAGTAACTTTCTGCAGACTACTAAGCAGTACCAAGTGGGAGGCAGACAGAGAACCTACTTAGGAAAGAGGCTCTTCAGAACTGCCCTGCCAAATTTGGCATCAGATATGGTCTGCACATCCAAACTGTAGTGTTTCACAAAGGTGTGCACAGATTTCCAGGTAGCTGCTTTGCAGACATCCAGTAGGGGAATGTCCCTTGCTGCTGCAAGCGAGGCTGCAGTACCCCTGGTGGAATGGGCCCTGAGCCCCACTGGAGGTTGTTGACCAGCTTTCTCATAGCAGAATCTAATACAAGAGACCAATCAATGAGAAATAGTTCTTTTGGTAGCTGATCTTCCTCTGCCTACATCCCTGCAGGTGAGGAACAACTGAGTGGAAGAGCCTCTGGACTGTCTAGTATGCTCTAGGTAGTGAAAGATGGCTCTTTTGACATCCAAGCTGTGAAGCTTTTGCTCGCCAGGGGTGGATGGCTCAGTAAAGAAGACAGGCAGAGTAATGGATTGGTTCAAGTGAAACTCTGAAACCACCTTTGGCAGAAATTTCCTATTTGTCCTAAGCTCAACTTTATCGTTGTGAGGGATGATGTAGTTCGGCTCAGTGCACGGGGCCAGTAGCTCTGAAATCCTCCTGGCATACGTAATGGCTACCAGGAAGATGGTCTTCCAAGTTACAAACTTGATGTGGGCCGTGGACATAGGCTCGAAAGGTAGATTCATGAGCCCATCTATGCAAAGGTTCAGGCTCCAAGGAGGAACAGGCTCCCTGGCTGGAAGTGCAAGAGGCCTTTGAAAAACTGTTTAAAAATGTCATGGGGAAAAAACTGATTTCTTCTTTCCCACCGAAAGATAGGCTGAAATTGCCGCCAGGTGTAGCTAGAGTGAAAATGGTTTCAAGCCTGATGCCTGTAGGTGTACCAGGTAGTCTAGCAGCTGAGGGTCTGAAGCTGATAGGGGTTCGACCTTTTCGCTTCTTCACCAGAGGGAAAACCTTTTCCATTTGGCTGCATAAGTCTTCTTAGTGTTCATTTTTTTAGCCATCCTCAGTATCTTAAGGACCTGTTCAGAGTACTGTGAGGATGGAAACTCTAACTCCTCAAGAACCAGGCTTTGAGGTGATGAGAGTGTACGTCTGGGTACTGCACGCCCGTCTGAGGAAGGGTCAGCAGGGAGCAAGCTGGAGGCAGGCGAATGGGCCTGTTGCAGGACATTGAGAGAAGGAGAGGGTACCAGGCTTGCCTGGGCCAGTCCAGAGCCACTAGGATCATGGATGCAGGCTGCTGCCTGCGTTTCAGCAAAATCCTGAATATCAGGGGAAAGGGAGAAAATGCGTATAGGAACCTCCCTGACCAGTCCAGGATCAGGGCATCCAGAGGAAGTATTCCCGGAACTGGGGGCCTGCAACAGTACTGAGGAAGCTGAAAATTGAGAGGCGAGGCAAACAGATCCACATCTGGTGTGCCCCACTGCCTGAACACTGTGGCTAGTACTTGCTTGTTCAGTGTCCATTCGGTCCGACCTTGACTGATGCGGCTTAGAGCATCCGCCAGAGTATTGAGTTTGCCTGGGAGGTGAATAGCTGAGAGGCTGACTCCCAGGGAGAATGCTACAGACCAGAGCTTCCAAACAGGAGTATTCCTGATCTGGTGCCACCCTGCTTGTTTATGTAGAACACTGCAGTGGTACTGTCCATTCGCATTTGAACCGCCTGCCCTTCTATGCTGGGAGTGAAAGCTTTGAGAGCTAGTAAGACTGCTCCGAGTTCCAAAAGATTTATGTGCAACTGTGACTCTTCGGGAGTCCAGTTGCCGCTTACTGAGGCACAGTCTAGATGAGCTCCCCAGCCCAACCGGGAGGCATCTGTGGTGATCACCTTTGTGGGAAGGGGAGGGGAGCTTGAAATGGAACCCCTGCCTGCAAATTTGCAGGGTCCTTCCACCACAGCAAATTTGGGAGGAACTGCTCCAACACCGGTATTAACTTTGAAAATGTGTTGCTTCTCTGAGACCAGCGAGCTCTGAGGTAAGCTTGCAGGAGTCTCATCCTGTACCTGACCCCTAGGACTACTGTAGTCATAGAGGCCATATGTCCTAGAAGTTTGAGGAAATGTCTGGCTGGTCTTGGCTGTCCCTGGGCGAAAGAATCTGCCACTGAACGGAAACTGTGAATTCTCTCCTGTGGGAGGAAAGCATATCCCTTCCAAGTGTTCAGCTGGGCCCCTATGAAGGTGAGCAGCTGGGTGGGTTCTGGGTGAGACTTCTTGAGATTTACCAGGAAACCTAGAGACTCCAGAGTGCGTTCTGTGAGGGAAAGAGATTCCTTGACTTGGCAAGGAGACTTTGTTACTATGAGCCAGTCATCCAGATAGGAGTAGAGAGTGGCATCCTGTCTCCTGAGATGTGCTGCTACCACTGCGAGACACTTGGTAAAGACTCTTGGGGCCGAGGACAGACCGAAGGGCATTGTGGTGAACTGATAGTGCCCCGAAGGAAGTTTGAACCTGAGAAACTTCCTGTGAGACCTCCTTATGGGTATGTGGAAGTAGGTGTCCTTTAAGTCGAGGGAGGTTAGCCAGTCACCCTGCTGTAAGGACTGTATGACCAACGACAGCGTGACCATTTTGAGTTTGTTTTTTTTCAGATGTTTGTTTAAATATCTGAGATCTAAGATAGGTCGTCACTCCCCAGTTCTATTTTGTGTCAGAAAATACCTGGAGTAGAGGCCCTTTCCCTTCTCGTGGGTGGGGACCCTCTCCACTGCTTGTAAAGCCAGAAGGTTTTGTACCTCCATTTCCAACAGTGGTATCTGTGATGGTGACAGAGGTCTTGACACCTGAGTATGCTTGAAGTCTGGCAGCTGCTTGAACTGTAATGACAGACCCTTCTCCACTATCTCCAGCACCCACTTGTCAGACGTGATGAGGGACCAGTGCTGAAGATAGTGAGAGAGTCTGCCTCCAACCGGAAAAAGGGAGGCGACCTGGACACTCACATCAGGACTTGGACTGAGGGGCAGGTGGCTGGGTAGAGGTGGATCTTCTTTGGCCCCTTCTGTCCCTGCCTCTGAAAGACCCCCTGTACTGGCTAAAGTCAGACTGGGGATAGGGACTGTAAAGCCTGGGAAAAAAACTTCTGCCCCTACCGCCCCGGGACTGGATCTCTGAGGGGTGGTGGGTTTAGGCTTGGATGAATGGCTCTGCCAGGAGGCCTTGTACTGATCGACCTTTTTCATGTAGTCAGTGGTTCTGTAATCAAACAACATATTTTGATCACAGGGAAAATCCATGGCCTTGTTCTGAGTGTCTGTGGTCAGACTGGTTGTTCTAAGCCAGGCGAAGCGTCTCAGAGATATGGCATGGGCCATCGCCCTAGAGGCTGCATCATTATTGTCATCTGCCATGTGAAACTTGTACATAGTAGCTTCCAAGGCAGTTTTTGATGTATCCACCAGCTCCTGTACCATAGAGTCTGATCCACTGCGAGTGATAGCCTGGACAGATTTCCAAAGGGCTTTCTGATATCTGGCTGTGAATGCCATGTAAGAAGAAAGCCTGAGAAGCAGGGAAGTTGTGGCAAACATTTACTTTGCTATAAAGTCAATTTTCTTGGAATCCTCGTCAGGGGGAGAGGGCGACAAGGAGACTCCAGCTTTCTCACAAGCTGCCTGCTGCACTATACTCTCGTGGCTAGGGTGTGCGGACAGGAACTCGGTACCATTTTTAGACAATTTATATTTTCTCTCAAGCCGCTTATCAACCCCTAGTACTGAAGTGGGGTGTTGAAGAACCTTCATGGTATTCTTTCTAAATGCATTATAGATAGGACGACCAGGGTCTTTGAGGATGAAAGACCCTTCATCTCCCTATAATCTTTGTCTTCGACATCCTGGTTGGGCTCCTGTGTAGGGAGGTCCAGGGTATCCAGAATATTTTGCATAAATGAAAACACAGAGGAAGGATCCTCATGGTCACCCGGGGGATCCCCAAGGCAAGGGTCCGGGGATTCCTGGGGCTCAAGGCCCTCAAAATCCTTGTCAGGGGTATCATAGAATTGATCATCATCTGCATCACCCTCACAGTCTACAGAACAGAGAACTGTGGAAGAGTGCTTGCCAGCCCCAGTAAATAGAGGACCCCATCTTTTGAAGGGTCTGAAACAGTTGCCATGCTTTTTCCATATCTTGCACTGACGGAAGAACCTGTGCATTTTGTAAGTGCTTTGTTTTTTCTGAATGCTTTAAGCCGCCTGTTATCACACTATTGGCTTTCCCAGGAGCAACGGGAGCATATCTGTCTTGACAGAGTTTCTTTTTAGCCACTTCAGAGGCTTGATCAAGCTTCCTTTTTTCGTCACTCTTATTATTTTTCAATTTGTGAGGAACTTCATCTTTGGAAGCTTTATTTTTTGACTGGGATCTGGAGGGTTCCTCAGCACCTCTGCTTTTGGTATTAGTATTTCTGAATGGCCCCTCATCGGAAACCTTTGATTTATCCTCAGCCATAATTATCAAAGGCTTGTCTGCTATGTTCACCAATTTAAGCAAAGCAAACCAGTTCTGGACCTATGAACTGAGTGCAGGTTTCTGTGAAAATGGCACCGGCCAGTCCCGCCCCAGTTAATAAACTGTCTATTACTAGTGCCTTTTTTTTGTTGTTGTTGTTGTTGTAAAACTGAGATCTATACCAGTGCCAATCTTAATAGAAAACCAGTAATACTTAACTGTGCACAGGTGGCTGCTGGACCCTTACGGACAGTCCTGACACAGATGATACCAAGGTCCAGTAATAGAACAAAAAAGGTTTCCTCGTAATTTCCAATCTAGAGAGAAAACCCCCAGGCACTGTTTAAGTTTGAAATCTACTGCAGTTGCCTCGCGGTAAACCCCGCGAGGTCGGAGGTGAAAAACAAGGCAACTGTCCCCAATTCGACGGTTCCCACAAGAAATTAATCAAAAATGAATGGAACCGTCGAAAATGAAACACCCGCAATAAAATTAGGCTTTAAAGTAAATAGTCGCAGTAAAAATAAAGTCTAAATAGTGCCGTCGCGCTAAAAATTAAAAATGTGCGAAACGCTAATGAAAAAATTAAAAGTTGTCACTCGGCACACTAAAGGAAATGATTTATGAGGAGAACTTTACCCAGATAAGCACTAGGAGGCTGTCAACAAGGAAAGTTGGGAGACACCTCAGAGACAATATGCTCAGTCAAGCGGAGAAAAAATTCTGAAGCAGCCAACAGCTCTCACTCAGTTCACACCCCTCCTGTCTTTTGATTGGTTGGCCCTACGCTCATCTTAAAGGCACACCTGCGGGGCAATTGTACCTAGCCAGCTAAGTGCAAAAAGTTACTGATGCTAAAGGACTCCTGGGGTAAGAATGTGAGATTCTGGATAACTCACCCTACCCTGGGACAGTGCAAAGAAATTCTGCCTTGACTACAAATTTATTGCCGTCCTCCACAACATTGTGAACAGGACTGAGTACCAAGTCTGCATTGCCCAGTCTGGAGCTATTATAATCACTGCTTCCAACTTTCTTCTCAATTTCAACATGAACCTGTGGGTTTTGGAGGTAATGCACAGCAGATCTTGACCCTCAAGGGGAAGGAAAGGACATCCCATGGGTTTGTCTTCAGCTGGGGGTGGTCTGCAATGAAATTATAGGAGCTTTCTGTTCTCCCTAGAGGCAAACAGATTCACCTCTGGCACGCACCATCTCTGAAGAACTGCGTCAGTACTTGTTGGTTTAGAAACCATTTGCAACATGACCCCACTCTGCTCACTGAATTTGCTCGGTGTACTGCAAGATAGCATCACATTCAGTGAGTATACCAGGTTCCGTATCTCCACTGACTGTAGAGTTTTGATCACCTGGTACCTCCCTGTTTATGTAACAAATTGTGGTTATATTGTATGCAGAAACAGAGATAGATACGGAAATGTGTAAAGTTGCAGCTTGCTCAAAAGAAACATAAAATCTTCCACCTGAGAGTCAGTCCACAGTAGTGCATGCGGTATTTAATAACAGGTAAAAAAAAAAAAAATAGAAAAATAAACAATAAGAATAGAAGTATTTTTTTCCTACTCAGGTTTAAACATAGAAATACAGAATCAGAATACGCTGCCAGAAAAAGGACTAAGGCCCACCCAGATGGTCCCTACCTAATATGTCTCTGCATACCCTAACTGGTCTATGGGAACCCTCCCTCCTCCCTGCCAGTTTACTAATATACCCCTATGTCTACACCATGCATGCATGAAGACCCCTATTATTTTCACCTTCAGCACCTTCCACTGGTACTCTGCTGCAGGCGTTCACAACTCTTTCAGTAAAGTAGTACTTCCTCACATCCCTCTTGACCCCCCCCACCCCAAAATTCATCCCATCCCCTCTGGTTCTGGTGCTCTTGTGCATTTGAGACTCCTCTCCTCCACTCTGTTCACCTCCATGAGGTATTTGTAGGTCTCTATCATATCCTCTCGCGCTCTCCTCTCTTCTAAAGTATACAGGTGGCTGAGGTTCCTCAGTCTCTCCTCGTAAGGCTTTTGATGCAACCCCTGCACCATTTTAGCTGCCCTTCTCTGAACTGCCTCCACCCTATTTATGTCCTTTTCTAAAGTGAAGCCTCCAAAACTGGACACAATAACTCAAGATGTGGTCTCACAAGCAAGCGATGCAGTGACACCACCACCTCCCGCCTCCATATGCATTCCAGCAACCCACTGCTTTGTCACACTTCCTGACAGTTTGAAGTCATCAGTTCTGATAACCCTAAGGTCCCCTTCCTGCTTAGTGACTGTTAGTACCGCCTCCCATCCTGTACTCAGCTCCTGGGTTACTATGCCCTAAGTGCATGATTCTGCACTTTTTTGGCACTAAACTACAATTGCCATGCTCTTCACCACTACTCAAGTTTCCCCAAAGTCCCTATGCATTCTTTCCATCCATCCCGAGTGTCCACCCTATTACAGATTTTGGTTTCATCACAAAATGGCATACATTCCCTTTAAGTTCTCCCACAATGTCACTTTTGAAAACACTGAAGAGGACTGGTTCCAGTACAGAGATTTAAGGCACCCTGCTGGTCACTCTCCCCTCAGAGTACCATTAACCACCATCCTCTGTCACCTATCCATTACCAGTTCATTACCAATTTACCACTTTGGATCCCACACCAACGCTGCTCAATTTTCTCATCAGTCCTCTGTGAGGCAGTGTCAAAGGACTTGCCAAACTCCGAATAGGCCATGTTCACTGCCCTCCCCTGATATATTCTCCTGATCCATTTCCACGGTCACCCTAAATGTTGTGGCCATTACAGAGTCATGGTGCACTGAAAACCACAACTGGTGCACCATGCTATACTCTGTTCAAGGAAGGACCAGGTGGGAAAGAAAGGAGGGGGGTTGCTTTATGTGAGAGAAAGCATGAAAGTGATGAACATACAGGGAATATAAGGTACACAGAGATACTGGTGGTCACTGGAGACAGGGAATGGAGCCACTATTTGCACTGGAGTGATCTTCAGACCTCCGGGGATAGAGAATTATATACAGTACTGGTGGAAGCCACTGGCAAAACAGCAGAAAAGGGGAGGTGCTGCTGGTGGAGGACTTCAACATGCCAGGTGTAGACTTCAGCAGCTTCAGCTAGAAGCAAGGACATCCTGGACTCTTTGCAGGGGGTGTTCCTCAGGCAACTACTCAGTAAACCCAATCATGATGGGGCAATACTGGACTTGGTACTCACTAAAAAGGGACAGGGTTGCAGATGTCAAGGTGAGAGGCCACTCAGGCACCAAGGATCACAATAAGGTATGGTTCAATATAAGGACAGCTGCAGAATCAAACCACACAAGGGGGAAGATCCTGGACTTCAAGAAGGCAGATTTTATAAAGATGGGTGAATGCCTCAGGGATGACCCGGCGAGGGGGTTGGCGTGAGTGGGGTGGAAGAACCGTAGGTGAAGATAAAAGGGAGCATAGTAAAGGCAACAAACTTCTGCATCAAACAAGTTAGCAAGAGGAAAAAAAAAAGAGACCACTATGGTTCTCGAAAGAGGTGGCTAAAAAGGGTGGCATTCAGAAAGTATGAAGAGATGCAGCACAGGGAGGAGGATAGGGGAGGTGTATCAGGGGAATCAGGGAAAGCAGTAAGATAAGCAAAAAGCTTAAACTGAAGAGAGAATAGCCCAGGAAGTAACAAAAGGGAACAAGACATTTTTTAGGTATGTAACTGAAAGGAGGAAGTCCAAGGGTGTGACAGTAAGGTGAAAAAGGGAAGGGGAGGGAATGTGCAGAGGGGGCCAGGAAAAGGCAGACATCCCAAACAAATACTTTTGTTCAATGTTCACAGAGAAAGTAGAAGGGTAGGGGCCAGAAAGAAAGCAGCAGAAGCTTTGAAGGGAGGGAGGTGGACACTAGTTCTTTTTTGGAGGCGAGAGTCCTGAAGGGACTTGCTAGTCTCAAGGTGGACAAAGTAATGGGGCCAGATGGGGTGCATCCAAGGGTACCGAGGGTGCTCAGGGAAATACTGGCTGCACCTCGGATGGTTCTATTTAACAGTTCACTGGAAACAGGCGTGGTTTCGGAGGACTAGAGGAGGGCGGATGTACTCCCACTATACAAAAGTGGGAGCAGGCTGGCAATTACAGGCCAGTCAGCCCATCAGTGGTGGGAAAGTTAATGGAATCACAGCTGAAGGTAAGGATTGTGGACTATCTTAAATCCAGTGGGTTACAATACTCGAGGCAGCATGGGTTCAGAGGGGAGGTCATGCCAAACGAATCCGATAGATTTTTTTGACTAATGCCCAAAAAACTAGACCAGGGTGGTGCAGTGAATATGGCCTACCTAGATTTCAGTAAGGCTTTCAACACTGTTTCACACAGACTAGTAAGCAAGCTGGGTAGCTTAGGATTGGGTCCAAAGGTGAGGCACCGGGTCAACACCATGCGGTCAAAAACAGCACCATGTGGTTACCACAAAACGGCACAGTCCGAAACCGTGCCAGAACTCCAAAACTGCACACAGTTATGCCTGTGCAGTTTTTGACCGCGCATATGTGCTGTCGTGCTTCTGACCAGACACCCAAAGGTGGTAAGCTGTGTAAGAAATTGGTTAAGGGATAGGCAACAGAGAGTGGTGTTAAATAGAGTTCACATACAGAAAGGGAGGGTGACAAGAGGGGTACCTCAAGAGATCAGTGTAGGGACCGGTCCTCTTTAATGTCTTGGTAAGTGACACTGCAGAAGAGCTGGAAGGGAAGGCCCAACTCTTTGCAGATGACAACAAAATCTGCAGTAGGGGGGACACTCGGGGGGGGGGGAGCAGAGACCTGAGAATACTAAAGTGGTCAATGACATGGCAGCTGGGTTTCAATGCAAAAAAAGTGCAAAATAATACAATTAAGGCACAGAAGACAAAAAATTACTTACCACAGTAA
This sequence comes from Neoceratodus forsteri, assembly GCA_016271365.2. NCBI lineage: Eukaryota > Metazoa > Chordata > Ceratodontiformes > Ceratodontidae > Neoceratodus > Neoceratodus forsteri. The sequence goes on from CM028130.1 coordinate 873,022,483, forward strand.
TATTGCTTCTTCTACGGGATCCCTCATTATGCTTAACATGTGCAGTGAGCCCAACAGGTGAAGCTGCCCCGAAGCACAAGGTTTAGAATTTCAAATGCCATTTGAACTGCTGCCCTCTAGGTGTCGCTGCCAACCGCAGCCACACGTCAGATCTTCCGAAGCCCAGATCAAGGAGCCCACCCACTTAATATTCTAAGCTATCCTATGCTAAAAAAAACAGAGTAAAACCTAAAATTAATATGGCTCAATGCGCCAAGTAGGACAGCCCAACAAAGCTGTCATAAAAGACAGAACTTTGTGGGCCAGCCTGGTGGCGCAGAGGACTAAGGCGCTGGACGCCTTACCTTGCATTATGCTGGCAACCCAGTTTGGGAACAGACTCTGGTCACTCCTGGATCGGCCTGGGTGAGGAAGGATTGAACGTCTGCCGACAGCTCTCCTTCCTCTGGGGTGGGGAGACGCAGCATCACGCTGTAGACCGATACCCAGTGGATGCTGGGGGTCAGCACAAGCGCGGTGCTAGAAAGGGTGGACCCACACACAAAAGACTGCCTCTGTAGAGTTGGAGACAGTCACCCGCCCATTGCACGTACGGGGAGAAAACGGAAAAGGTTCAGAGCTGGCAGGCTCAATGATGGAGGGCTGTGCTCCTGCCTCCAACCGGCAATCTAGATGTTGGCTTCCAGGGGTAGGGGGAGGCTGGCGCCCCTCACCACTGGCCCTGTCATGGGGGGGGCACAACCCATGGGGGATGGCCGGTTGGGGTGGGTGTGGGGAAAGTCTTGCTGGAGAAACGAGTCCCCTCGGGGGTGGAGCTGCCAGCCAGCGCCAAAGAAGACGTAAAGTATGTAGAGAAAGAAAGAAAGAAAAAAAAAAGGAACTTTGTGATCTGTGAATGAACAACAGGAGTGCTCAAGCAATTAAATAGGAATACCAAATGATTATTATGGAACTTTTTCCTGGTTCTGGAAGAGGAGACAGGGTGGGAGATTTAAGCATAATGAGGGATCCCCTGGAAGAAATATTATGGTAATTTTTCCTTCAAACCCCAGGAATCCCTCATTATGCTTAACATGTGCAGACTACAAAGCAGTACCTTGGGAGACTGGGTACAGAACCTACTTAGAGAAAAGGTTCTGCAGAACAGCAGTGCCAAACCTGGCATCTCTTATGGACTGTCCATCCAGACAGTAGTGCTTTGTAAAGATGTGGACCATTTTCCATGTAGCTGCTTTACAGATCTCTAGCAAGGGAACATCCCTGACTAATGCCACAGAGGCAGAAGTACCATGCGAGGACTGAGCCCTAAGACCCTGAGGTGAAGTGGCTGTTTGTCAGCTTTAGAGTAACAGAACTGAATGCATGCAACAATCCAGTGGGCAGTAGTTCTCTTTGAGGCTGGACTGCCCTTCCTCACTTCACCATAGGTGAGGAACAGTTCAGTGTGGTAAAACCTATGGTCCTTGGTACGCTCCAGACAGTATTCCAGAGACCTCAAGTGACATCCAGACTGTGTAGTTTTTGCTCGCCAGTACCGGAGTGCTCTGTAAAGAACACCGGAAGAGTGACAGACTGGTTCAGGTGGAACTCTGACACCGCTTTGGGAAGGAACTTTAAAGATGATCTGGTTTGGGTTCGTGCAGAGGGGCCTGTAACTCGCACACCTTTCTGGCTGAAGTGATGGCTACCAAGAAGACCGTCTTCCATGTGACATACTTTAAATCCGCAGTTGCCACTGACTCAAAAGGAGGTTCTATGAGAGCTTAGCTATACAAGACATTCAGATCCCATGGAGAGACGAGTTCCCTAACTGAAGGATACAGGTGTAGGAGACCCTTAAAAGAACAGCTTGAAAATGTGGTTAGATGCCACGGTTTTCTGCTTACCTGCTGATGTATAGGCAAACATAGCTGCCAAGGGACCCTTTAGGGTAGCAGGTCTGAGACCTAAGATTTGTAGATGCAGAAGGACAGTCCAAGAGTATAGACAGATCAGCCTGAATGGGACTGAGATGTTTACAGAATACACCATAATGAAAACCTTTTCCATTTGGATGCGTAAGTTTTCAGAGTAGCTGGTTTCTGTGACACTTTTAAGACATGCAGAACATGTTCCAAGAAATGGTAATCGGAAATATTCTAGCTCCTCAAGAATGATGCTTTAAGCCACAGGGACTCGAAGTTCGGGAAGGTTATTCTGCCCAGATACACTGTCAGCAGGTTGTGCCTCAAAGGAAGGCCTATGGGCTGCCCGTAGATGGGAGTACCAAGGCTGTCTGGCCCAGTCCAGGGCCATTAGAATCATGGTTGCAGACTGAGTTCTCAGCTTCAGGAGGACTCATAACAATAGAGGGAAGGAGGGAAGGAGGGAAGGCATACAGAAACTTCCCCGTCCAATCCAGACACAGAGCCATCGTGGGGATCGTACCCACTGCTGGAGGCCTGCAACAGTAGAGGGAGAGCTGAAAAGTGTCTCTGGAAGTGAACAGATCTATTTGTGGTGTGTCCCCATCTCCTGAAGACGGTGGCTAGCACTTGCCTGTTAAGGGACCATTCGTGATGATCTTGGCTTATCCTGCTGAGGGAGTCTGCCAGGACATTGTCCTTTCCTGGGAGGTAGATTGCTGTTAAGTGCACCTCCAATCAGTATGCTAGACTCCAGAATTTCATAGCATCTGTGCATAACTTTGAGGATCTTTTGCCTCCTCACTTGTTGATGTAGTACGTGGTAGTGGTGTCTGTTCTGATCTGATCTGTACGGATTGGCCCTTGACTTGTGGTGTCAATGCCTGAACAGCTAGAAACCCTGCTCTTCGCTCCAATAGATCTATGTGCTCCCTGGAGTCCCGTTGACACCATACCCTATTCAATGAGGTCTCCTAGATAAGCGCCCCAGTCCCACATGGAAGCATCCATAGTCAGGACGACTGTAGGAGCTTGTGCCTGAAAAGGTACCCTTCTCTGAGGTTTTCCTCGTCTTTCCACCATTCCAAGGCTTGTAACAGAGGCCTTGTGACTGGTACTAGCTTGGTTAAGGGCTGATGCTTTTGGGAGCAGTGGGCTCACAAATGGAACTGAATGTCCCTTATTTGAAATCTAGCTCCTGAAACCAACACCATGGTGGATGCCATATGTCCTAACAGCTGAAGGAATTGTCTTGCTGGTCTGGGTTGACCTATGTCTGTGTAACCACAATTTTGGACACATCTGAAAGTTTAAAGTGAGGCCTTGGCTCACTACTTCCAGGACCCATTTGTTAGTGGTGATCCCCCCCCCCAAAAAAACTCCTGAAAGAAATGAGCCAGCCTTCCCCTACTGGCACCGGGGTGGCAACCTGGACACACACATCATAGGTTCTGTTTAGGCTGAGCCCTGGAGGACGAAGCCTGATCAGACATTCAGGATGGTCTCCGTCCTCTGCCCCTTAAGTAACCTCTTGAGTGAGAGTATTCATAGGGCATGAGACAGTAGTGTCTTGTGTAGTGACCCCTACCCAGGTCTCCCCTTCCCAGAGGCCCCTAAGGCGTAGAAACCTTTTCCTTCTCTGTATTGCTTTTGCAGGTGATTTTATACTCCTGAACCTTTCATGAAAGCCTTCGTTTTGTCCCCAAAGAGAGTTATTCTCACATGGGAAATCCATGGCCTTTGTCTGAGCATCGCAAGACAATCAGTTGACCTTACCAATGCAAATCTCCTAAGGGAGATGGCATGAGCCACAGACCCGAAAGCATACGAAGTAGCCAGCAGAAGGCCATTTAGTCTATCAAGTCTGCTCATATTGCAGGGTCCACAGCTTGAACTAATGCCTATGCCCTCCCTTCCCACTATCCTTACTTTCCCCTATGCCTATCTGCAGTTTCATTATTGTCCACGGCCATGTGTGGTGCTGGTATTTGGTGGCCTCCAGTGCAGTTCTAGCAGTGTCTGCTCTGTCCTGGGCCTGGTCCCTTGGTATTTGTTCACACTGGGACAGTATCGTGTTACAAAGGGCTTTCTGGTACTGAACTTCGTAGGCCATATATGCAGCCTGTCTCAGCAGCAGGGAGGCTGTCACATACATTTTCTTCCCCATACTGTCCAGCCATCTGGAATCTTTGTCTAGAGGCTGGGGAGAGAGGGGGATCCTGGCCTTGTCGCAAGTAGCTGCCTGTACCACCCCCTCGTGGTCAGGGTGCACATAGAAGTACTCATCATTATGTATATTCAGCTAGTACTTTCTATTTTCTTGTCCACCCCCGTGACAGATGTGGTGGATTGAAGAAGTTTGCAGGTTGTCCTCTTTAGTGCCCTGTGCACTGGTAAGAGCAGCCTTTTTGTGGGGTTTATCCCCATCATATCCAAGTGATCAACCTCCTCCTCTTTCTCGCCTATTTTTTGGAGTAGGACAAGCCAGAGTATGCACTATCTGCCTCACAAAGGCATACTGAGATGGATACTACTCCTCCTGCTCCCGTGGAAGGGATCCACAGGCCAACTGGGCTAGTAGAGATTAGTATGGCATGGAGGATATAATATGATGAAATCCATATCTTACAATTAAACAGAAATGATGTTTGATATTATGGTGGTGGTGTTCATAAAAATGTAAAAAATGTTTTGAAAATTACTAAAATTTGTCAATTAAAATATTTTGATTTCTTATTCACATTTTAACAGTCCCCCAGAAGAAGCCAATAACTGGCGAAACGTTGGGGAACATTTTGAGAGAGAAAAAAAGAATTAAAATAAAAACAAAGTGGAACACTACATGTGACTAGCGTATGGTTATTCACCAGAGATGGAGAACTATTTCTGCAACATAGGACAAGCACACAGGGACTGCAGGAAATAGCAACAGCACTAATACAATGTAACCACTGTAGGCTTTAAAAATTCCAGGATCCTTACAAGAGTCAAGTTACGACCTTCACAATAAAATTAAGCAGGTTTTCACACCAGACTTATGTACCTTCATTTACATTTAATCCTGATGAAATTATGAGAGTGAAACAGCGGCAGTCATTGTGCATGCCTACAAACTACACAGGGAAACAGGAAAAAAGAAAAAAAAAAGGATGAGGGGAATGTCCCTTTAAGTCTCAAACTAGCAGCACCCTCCCTTACTTGCCATCCTGATAATGGCTTCACCAAGTTCCTTATTCAACTCCTCACCCTGTGCTAGAGATCTGTATACCAGCCCTGTATAGACAGCAGTCCCATTACCCATCCCCAGGATGACCCATAGCACCTCCAGTTCTTGTTCCTTCAGATGCCCCTGTACTTCTGTGGCCTTCATTCCTGTCCTCACATATAGTGCAACCACTCCTCAACCAGTTTTACATTTTCCCCATCTATCCCTGTTCCCTGCAGACAACACAACCACAATGTATGGTTTTGCCTTTTGTACTAGAGAAATCTGTACTTAAGATTGTTTTGACCCAGATATTACTCATTTAGACCAACTTTTGTTTACACCAGTGGGTCTAATGTCACCAGTGTTGTAAAACTTTCAGCATTGTCACCGACTTCCTGTCTTTAACAAAGCTGACTGGTTCTGAAATAGGATGGTCCTGTAATAGTAAAGAAAGACCTCATGGACAGAAATACAGCCCAGAGCCCTGACAGATTTATGGGCTCCTGGCTCTCCTGAGGATCCCAGACACCATTTGTTCCCCCCCCCACTTTCTTTCCCTCCCATCATCTCCTGCAGGGGCCCCATCGGTCACCCTACTTTATCCCACCTTGCTGTGATCCCCTAGCGGAGATCCTGTTCCTCCAACCCACCTGCAGCATACCTACCTGGCACCTCTTGGGTCTACCTCCCCAAAGTGGGGGTCACCTTTCTGCACCGTGGCGAGCATCCGTTTATTCAATCAAGTGCCAAGGCGGGCAGAGGTGAAGGAGGGAGGCGGTCAGGTCCCGGAGAGGAGGATCCAGCGTGGGCGTGGTGGCGGGAGTGACATCTTTCTCCTGGCGAGAGGGGCGTTTCCTTTTTACGCAATTTCCACCCCGAGGCGCGGACATGCAATGACTTCCAGCACAGGTATGAGCACACTCCCGCTCTCCTCCTGGAGACGTCCACTCTTGCCTCCCCCAATACCATCTGTGGCTCAGACTGTTGCACAGCATGCCTGCACGTGGTGTCACTGCAGCAAGGGATCCACAACCCACCCCTCTCTGAGAGAGGAGAGACCGCCATCGGATGCTCGATCCTCTCTCCCCAGCCAACCCCTGGCAACCCGAGCTCGCTCCTGACCCCGGGTCGCCAGTGTGGTAAGAGGCACCAACACGTTAGCCCTCTACACCACCGGGCTGCCCCTCCCCCATTTATTGTCATCCAAAAGCTCTCCCCATCCCATGAGGCATGCATCTCTGAACAGGATCCTTGTAGGTGAGCACTGAAGGAAAGGAATACTCTCTGTGAAGTTGTTTACCTCTTTCCACCACTCGTAAGGCTTGTATCAGCTCATGTGATACAGGTCTTGCTGATACAGTGGTGCATTTCTTTGATGCAGGACCTTCTGATCTGCTTCTGGCCATCTCTCATTTGCAGCCTTGCCCATGGTGCCATTGCTGAAGTAGAAGCCACAGGTCCTAGAAGTCTCAGAAATTCCTGAGTAGTTTTTGTGACCTACCGGGAATGTATTTGCACAGTGAACTAGGGCTTCTGCCCTCTGAAGAAAAAAAAGAAGCCCTTCCCATCTCTTTGTTCAACTCTACGCCTATGAACTTCAGAACCTGACTGGGTTCCATGTGGGACTTTTCTATGTTTAGGTGGAATACTGATCCCTGCAGTGTTTTTACCTTTTGAATTGAGCCCACCACTGCTTCTTCCTGTGTTACTTACCCCATACATTAGTCAGTCATCTAGGTAGATCTGCTGCTGCCACTACTGACAGGTGCTTTGTAAACACGCTGGGTTCCGAGATCACACCAAAGCGCACTGCTCTGAACTGTTACTCAGCACGTCCCAGTCTCGATACATCTTGTAATAGGGTCTTATTGGAACGTGAAAATAAACACCTTCCAAATCCAATGACCACATCCAATCCCCTTTTTGCAGGGGTGAAATCACTATCTGCAGTGATATCATTCTGAATGTCTCTTTCTTTAGGCGCCTGTTCTGAAGTCTTAGGTCCAGAACAGGGCACCATTCCCCATTTTTTCTACAGAGTGAGGAAGTACTGGGAAAATAATCCTTTCCCACCTGAGAAATAGAAGCCTTTTCCATAGCATTCTGCTGCACTTAACTTTCCCACCTCCATTTACAGTAGAATTCTATGCTCTGAAGTTTGGTCTGGAAATGTTCAGAGTTTGCGTAACTTCAGAAATTGTACAAACTGAAGAATTAAGTCTTTCATAGTACCTCCAGGGCCCACTTGTACAGGGTATGTGATGACCCCCCCCCCCCCATTCCTGGAGGTAATAAGTCTGGTGCCCTCCTACTGGCAAAGGAGTCTACAGTGCAGTGTTCATTTCTGGGTGGGGGATTGGGACAACTGGAACACAGTTTTTAATTTTGACCCACCTTTTCTTCTACCTTGGGGACAACCTGGTCACTATTACAGAAATTTTAAACTACTGTTTTATGAGTCTGGACTCGGTTTAACAATATGACACATTATTTTTTTCATCTGACCCTTACTTTTTATACCCAGTTGATCAGTGTCCCACATAAATATCAAACGAACCGTGACAGTGAAATGAAAATAAGTGTCAGAGGCTGGACTCTGCCTGAGCTAGAGGAGCTAAAGTAGATTTCTGCTCCCCCCTCTCCTACCTCTGCCCCATATTGTGCCCCTCTGCATAGGGTATTGATGGTGCACAGAGTCTGCTGTAGTAAGCCCTTCCCCTACATTTATTTAGGGCCCATAAGAAGTAGAGAACGTCTCTTTTTCAGTAATTTTTTAAAGTTGTTTTTTTATTCAACGTTTTCATGTCTGCCTCAGTGTTTTAACAAAAGAACAAGTACCTTCAATGGGGAAATTAATGGCTTTACCTGGTCTTGCAACAACCAAGTTGCCCCGAGCCACGTAAATCTCCTGGATCCCTAGATGCGGTATCATTCACATCAACAGTCATTTTAAAATGGTATTTCACAGATTCCAGACTAGCATTACATCTATGGATCTAGCATTTTCTCCTTGAGGAGTAGTAAACTGACACATACAGAAAATAATGCATTTTACAGCGGCGGCTGTTAATGTGCAGTTAAGACAGGCGGTCTGCCTCAACACCAGCACAGAAGTAGTGTATGCCTTTCTTGCCATAATATCTAGCTTTCTGAACTTATCACGGAATACAGGTGCAAAATTAACTTGACTTTTTCGCAGACAGCTGCCTAAATCACTCCCTCAAATCAGGGTAGTAAAAATAAAACCAAAGCCTTCCTCATTACCATATATCTCTCTCCTCCCCACACTTTCTTGTCCATGATTGTTCATGAAGAAGGCATAGCAAGAACTGTGTACAAGCGCAGTGTAAGGGTAGTAGTTTTCACTGACTCTAGGCAGGAACTGAAGTCATCCTTAGGAATTTCCTCTGAAAATCTCATTTCTTTCTCCAAAAAAAATCTTATTCTGAGTAGGGATGTGTGTGTGTGCATGCACGTTTGGGGGGGGGGTAGCAGGGATTCTGATGCTTTACGTGGTAAGGAAAAACTGCTTCTTCTGCTTAAAATCTTCCTCAGAAGGCTTTTGGGCTCCACCTACCAGATGCCCAATGTTTTTTTACTGGCGCTCAAGGACGGCTTGGCAGTCTTATTAGTCTCCTTTCACAGAAATAACTGCTTGCAGCATTTTTTTCAATCTCCTTGGGTGCCAGAAAACACTGCGAAGAAGAGGTGCCCTTTTGTAGCATGCTTGCTACCCTCAGTGGAATCTTTCTCCATAATTAAGTTGATGATTTTTTCAGGAACACACACTTGTAATACGGATATCCTTGTGACTTGCCAGGAATGTGTTCGCACAGTGAACTAGGGCTTCTGCCCTCCACAGAAGAAAAAGAGCCCTTCCCATTTTTGTGTTCAGTTCTATGCCTATGAACTTCAGAACATTCTTGGTAGGTCACAATGATGGTGGCAGTAGTGTAGGGGTTAAGGACACCAAGCTACAAACCTGAAGACCTGGGTTTGAATCCCACAGGCCCCACTTGCATATTGTGTGGCCCTTTGTGTTCCCAGGTCACACCTGGAAGCAAGCTGAAGATTCCTGGTTAAACAATTTCCCCTTCCCTTCCCCACTGATCTACAACTGCTTTTTAGTCACCTTCTTTTTCGTTGTTTTACGGGAGAAAATACTTCATAGGTAACATTTTCAAAACTGGAGTCTGGGCTTCAACAATAAAACACAGATCATGACTATCTGCTTTTGCAAACCTGGCTGACAGAACTTACATAATGTTTAAATTCAAAAGGAGAGGTTTTCTTTTTAGGACCGTCATGCCAATGACAGGAAATGGAGCCAGTGGTTGTACTTAAGAATAAAGTATAAACCATTTGGAAAATGAAGTCAATGCCAACTCTGTGGTGCTGAGTGATTGGACACTGCTCTGGCACACTGGCAATCAAGGATTGGGGGACTGGAGGCTGGCAGGGAGGGAGCGTATTCCCTCCGGGGGTTGCTGCGCGCCACTGCACTAGCGGCTCCTGGTGGCGGCTTAGTGGAGGCATTCTCAGTGGAATGGGTCATCACGTGCTGCCGGACACCCCCGGCCCCAGGACGCCACTGTGGCTGCATGGAAGAGGAAGAAAGGAGGTGGGGGAGCCAGAACAGCAGAAAATGGCTACCCACAGCACTGAATGATGGCCCCAGGTAGGCTTCCTTATGCTACCCAGCCACACAGTGCACGTTCCTGTAGTTCAGGAGTGTGATTGATAGGTCAGTGGCTCAGCAAGTCCCTGATGACCAATACAAGGCAGCAGGTCACCCCACGGGTAAAGGAGGTCGGCATGAAAGCCCGAAGGAGTGGGGCCATGGAAAGCCCTGGGAAGGAGAAAAAAAAAAATGCAGTCAATAAAAATGTTAAAAAGCATTATTTTAAACCATTTAAATATTGGAAACCCAAACCAGGAACCAATATAAATCATGGTTTTAACGGCTTCAGAAACTTGTTGCAGAACCATGAAAAACATTAAAATACAACAAAATACGTGAAAAATCAGCTAAACAAACAGAGTATCACACAATTACATTACAAAATAAATGCCGGTGAACGTGTAATTTTTTTTTTTTTTTTTAAACTAAACGCTGATGAACGTTTTATTTTAAACTTAGCCACCAGCACCGGAACAGGACTTGGGGATGTCCGATCTCTTCCGTGAGGGGAGAATGATCACTATGCAATTTTTGAACTTTAACATTTTAAAGTCCAGGGGTTGAAATTACGTTTTCCAGCCACTAGCCTGCAGGGCTAGTGACTGGGAAAATCCACTGGCCTAGCTGGTGTACACAATTAAGTGTTGCCTTCTCCAGTACAAGTCCACATGGCTAGTTGAATGAAAATCTCACTAGCCCGATACAAAATCTACCAGCATTTGGCTAATGGGCTGATGCCAATTTCGACCCCTTTAGTCCCATCTCTCGAGCAACAACTCAGGACTGAGATGAAGCCATTCTGTATGACATCACTAATGTACTCTCGTTGTTAGAATGGAGGTTCGGACTTGCATTACTTTGCCAACCTGCAAGGACTCTGGATCAGCAGATATGCAGCACAAAATAAATTCATCTGAAGCAAACTATTCCCAGTTACTAACATTCTAAAAGCAGGCTTAACGTGACATATGAAAATCATAGTGAGGCAACCAGAACTATAAGCCACCTGCCCAGACAATAAAAAGTGTGTTGTCTAGCACGCATGTGTAAAATGTTTAGTGTTCAAGTCAAATGCACACGACTTCAAAATGTTAAAAAGTGGGTAGTACTTACTAACCTTAAAAAGGCATAGTTTCCCTATGGGTTGACAATATGTCTAATATGACCAAACAGACGTATGCAGTCTAAAGTAGGTCGCATGATGATGCATATTAGACTTTCACATTCCAGCAGAGATCCCTAGGTGTTTTTTTTTTTTTTTTTGTCTTTTTAATATAAAGATGTTCCAACATTAGCTTCAGACTTTTTCTTTTACTTAGATGCTTCAATGCAAGCTCAAATGTTCGGCTTCCACATTTCAGATGCTATTAAATGACCATGATAGGGGAATTCCTGAGTATTTACAATCATGGTAGTTTATTAAACTGAAAGTGGTGTGGTCAAGCCAAAGTTGTACACTTCTCTAACAGCACTTACACCTGGCTGAAAGAACAAATTCTGCAAAGTCAAAACCCTGCCTAAAAAAAGACTTCATTAAAAATAAAGATTCATCACCACCAAACATCCACAGCACACACCAAGTGGGCTCAGAGTGTACGAAAAGCTTACAGCCTACTCCAACCGGAGCTTGTTCTTCCTGTTTATAGCCACATGAGCCGGAACATATGCAGAAGTACCTGTCAAGGGAATGTGGGCAATATTCAAAGAGCAGGCTCTACACTGATCATTTTGTATAACCGCTGCGATAATATAAGCTTGTGCAAATGTAACATACTAGCTCATACAGAGTTCACTATCATGACAGGTAAGTTTTTTTTTGTTTTTTTTAATGTTTAACCCCCCCCCCCACCAGTCACCACTCCTCCTGTCTCTTTACCTAAGGATATCGGCTGCATAGACCCCTCTGAATCTCCTCCGACAGCAATACAAATTCCCAACCCCCAGCACACACACACACACACACACACACACACACTCACACACACACTTGCCATCCTGAATACAGGACACTCTCTGATGTGTCTGCTGTCCCCTCAGAGGTAGGAACACCAGAGAATAATGCAAGGAGTTACCAACCTACCTGATAATCAATTAGTTAAGGTACCCTCCTGTTCCAAGTGATATGGGTGAATCCCATACTGTCACAGTTCAATGGCTAGCAAGATATGGGACTTCAGCTTTGGCTACAGTGTCTGGCTTACTCGGGACAAACAGATTTAGTAGCTCAAGCCAAGGAGGTTCCTGAGCAGACACAAGCTGTGAGGTGGGTGGGATACATACAAACACACAAGTCAAGCTACAGATGCAGCTCCTTCAATAACTCAGTGAACCAAAATAAGAGAGGCGCACCAAGTTGCAGGAACAAAAGATAAAAAAAAAAAAAAAAGAAAAAGGCAGTGGACATTTAATTCAAACTCTGTACAAAATCCAGGTTAAAGGTACACAAATAAATCATGGCAGCAACGATCACATACTTGAGTCCCTTGATTTGAACCTTCAAACAAAACTAGGTGAAGGCTGCCCGTGACATCAATGATGAGGGTTTGGGGCTGGCCGCCACTGAACTGTCATCTATGCTGTCAAATCAGTTCCAGGTTCCACTGTCGGAAGCATTACAAGAGTGAACAGACCTGCTCCCTCTACCCGGGTCAGAGTGTGCTGCCTCCACAGAGATGCTGGTAGAAAAAGGCACTGTGGCAAACCGAGTCTGACCAGCTCTATCTAATTTTTATTTGGAGAGGACCATGGTGTCACATCATTCCCTAAGTCCTCCCTTCCCTTTTACTACCGTTTCACCAGTCCTATATGCCTATCCCAACCATACTTGAATTCACAGACTACTTTCCCTTGGCAGCCTATTTCAGCCCTCCACCATCTTTTCCATGAATAAATGTTCTTCTAGCATCCCTGCTAGCCCCCACCCCATGCAATTTCATTTGAGTTCCTTATGGTGCTGGAGTTCCCATTCACTGTAAACACTCTAGACAATCTATTACATTAATTCAATGGCAGTATTTGTACACCTCTATGCCCCGACAAACCCTTCCTGTCTCCAGCATGCACAGACTGAGAGCCAATAACCGCTCCATGCAAGTCCTGTACTGCTGACCCTGAAATCATTCTAGTCCCCCTCCCGCACTGCTTCCATCCAGTCTATATCTTTCTTAAATGCAGGTTCCAGAACTGCACAAAGTACTCCATGTGAGTACGAACCAAAGACCTGTACAGTGACAGACCCCCCCCCCTTTACATCTCAACATTCTATTTTCCCTCACCGATGCACTGTTGACTTTTGTCTGTAACTCCTTTCTCCGCTTCGGATATGACAGTAAACCAACATACTGAACGATGGTCACCAGTTCCTAATGGATCCTGCACTATCATCTCCCCTGTATTATCCCTGCTTGTAGGGACCAAGCCTAGGATGGTCCCTCCCTCAGCTCCTCAACACCAAGTCAGGAATGCCTCCTGGAACACCTCTACCAGCAGCTGATTTCTGCCACTTCCTGCTACTAGGCTCCTCCAGCCCACACTGGAATGCTGAAGTCACTCTTCAACAACACTTCCCCCTCCTTTGGTACCATTATAATTTCATCCCCTAGCTGCTGGTCTGCTGCCTCTTTCTGTGATGGTGGTTTATATGCCACTAATATCCTAATGTTCCCTCCACCATTTGTAACTACTCCTACCCACACTGTCTCTATGCACTTGTCTCCCCTACTCTCTAACCTCCACGGTTTGTAGATGCTCCTTTATGTTTAGTCCTACCCCTCCTCCTTTTCTCCGCTCCCTATCCCTTCTAAATAATGTAAACCCTGAGTCATGATACTGTACGGCCCATGTCTCTGTGACTGCTACCAGGTTCAAGTACACTTCTATCATCACTGCCTGCAAGTCACTCATTTTATTCAAGGCCCCTGGCTTTAGCACACACAGTTCTCGGTCTCCATATCCCTGTCCCCCATCATCCTCGGTCCTTCTCTCATCACAATCACCCTTCTCTCTCTTGGATACCTCTCAGCTCCTGCACCACCATGCACCAAAAGGGTAAAAGTTGGAGTCTGTGCAGAAATTACCCACCTTCCACTTGACAGTGGGGCCACAGTAGTGCACCTTTTCTATAACAGTAGCTAAAAGATGACAAAATAAAATACACATTTTTTCCTTACAATTTTTTGCTACTATACTCATGAAAGTTATACTCTTGATTAGCTTCTGACAGTCATTTCTCATTTTGTCCCACATTACTTTACACCAGTGATTTTAAACTGTTCTTTTTTTAAATCCCCAGCGTGATCACTGCTTTCATTTCTTCTGTTAACTCCATGTCCATGTGTCCACTTTGCTTCCTCTCTGTCCCCCCTCTATTTCTGCTAGCAGCGTGGGGAGGAAGCCATGCAGGCCTCTTACTACAGAGTGGCTGCACCCATAACTGTCTGCACCCCCCAACCCCACATTTCGAAGTGCCTTGATGTGCTATGTAAACCTGGCACCCTAGCATTCTGGTGCACTCCTCAGAGGGATGCAGGCCATCCCATTTCTACAGCCTTTTATCCCTCCAGTGTACAGCCTTTTATCCCTCCTAGTCACCTACATACCCAGACAACTTCTCTTCACTACTCTTTCAGCCAGGTGTTAAAGTGAGTGATCACAGGCCTAACCCTCTCCCTCTGTCCAAACCGTCAGGACATCAGAGAAGAATACTGAGTCTGCTGTTAGCCTGAGCCTCCATTCTAGCTTCCTAAAGCTATTACTCTACACTTCCCTAAGGGCCTGCTAGCAAGGTCATTAGTCCCTAGGTGGGCAATGACATGGAGGGCCCCCCCCCCCAATACACACACGACAATCCTCACCACAGAGGCCCCTAGAAGACACTTGCAAACTACATATTCTTCTGGTCTGGAGCATGGGTGGGAGCTGAGCTTAGGAAACAAACTCAGGTTTCCCCACATCGTAGTGTAATGCGGTACCACTGGTGCCACAAGACAAGGATGACAGGCAAGACCCCCAAAAACTGGTCATCAGCCCCAAGCTATGGACAGAACTCATTCTGCATAAAACCCTGAAAGGATCAGTGTTTTGTTGAAATTCTTATATACTGTTGGAGTATCAAGAGTTCCTCTAAGGCAGTTATGCACTGAGGTGCCTCCATTTTGATTTGAGCTCCAATGCTTCCCACCATGTTAAACATAAAGCTCAGGTCCCCAATATTGCTACAGCAAAGAGGACCTCATGAAGGAAGAACAAACAAGGAAAGACAACTTAGAGCTAAAAAAGAAATGTGCAGAAAGAAAAAATACACAAGGACTCTGAGAAAGAAATTGGGAGAAAACCCAAACCAAGCTGGAGATCAAATGTTATCAATGCCTATGTTGCTCAACAAATACCCCCACCCATGCCATTTCATTTTCCATGAAAACAGAATGTAGCACACACTGTTATTAAACTCCTAACAAATTATGACCAATACTAGAACAAAGGTACAAAAACCTAACAAGGTACATGCTGCAACTCCTGGAAGTCAAAATATACACAATACTAACATACTACAGATAAAGTACATTCTCGAGAACAGAAAATGCCACTTGTAAAATCCATTTTCACAGGGAAAGCTTTAGATATAAATACCCTTCAAACATACTGCAAAAAGCCTACTCATGCATTTTAGCTACCAACAATGTTTAACTTCCTTTTTTTCTATTCACTGGATGGAATTTCAAAGGGGCACACAATTCTTGGAATACAAATCTAAACAGAAAATGAGTGTGTATGTGTGTTCATAATTCAACTTTATCAAAAGTTCCCTCTCCTGAAAGTATGGCTCCATGGTGCCAGTGTGCATCATCTGCAGGTGGCAACAGGGCTGTGGCACTGCCACCACCACCCTGCTGCTCAGTATGTCTGCCAGCATATGCTGAGTAGGCTCCAGCAATGTAAGCATCAACTAAACAGCAAATAGTTATGAACAGTAATAAAGCAGGTTCATGAACCCCACCCCACCATGATGCACCTGAAAACAAGTCATCAGAGCTTAGTGACCCGTACAAAAATACAAATAAACTAATACTTGATTAAAACCCAAATTGTTCACAGTAAAAAATTACATATTTTGCTGCCCCTCATTTTATAAAGGATTTTTTTTTTAAATAACAAAAAACAAACAGCTGCACTTGCATTTGTGAACATTTCGAAGAGTTTGTGGTCGCTAAACATTTGGAATAGTTTACTACATTTAAAAAAAAAAAACAGCTGACAAGTTCATGGCACCAGTACTGTCATTTTAGAATTCCAAACTCAAGCCACATCAAATATTGATTATGTGTGCCTGAATGCATGACAGATGTCAACAGCAGGGGACCCCGGCACACCAGTTGAGATTAATATGGTTTGCCCTTGCCCCTAACATCCCATTATGTAGTAAGGGAGCATAATTATTGGTGATTTAATAACAAGAGGACACACATTATTTTCTACCTGCACATTCAATGTGGCTGACATGTCAAATGCTGTTGAAATGTGAAAACATGTTCTTTCTTTCTGCTGCTCCTTCAACGACACCAGCGAGCTGAATATGTGTAATAAATAAATGAAGTGATCCCCTCAGAACACCACTGTAAAAAAAAAAAATCCTGGAGCCGACATATGTGACTTTTAACAGTACAACACTATAACCTAAAGAATACTTCGTGTACTATACTGGTTGGTAGCACCTACGGTCAAATAAAGTGACACACTTTAATAAACATCAAAATTAAGTTATCTACGAATTTGAATACACGAGGTTTCAGTTTTATTTACTAACAAAAAAATGCAAAGTCCGAGGCCAAAGGAAACCATATCAAAGCGCCAATTTGACTCCCGCGAAGAGAAACGACTCGTTTTTCTCTCTGGCTGGCTCACTGACACTATTTCCTGGCGACTCCGAGGCGTTTAATAAACAGCACTACTCTTTATTACTCGAAACGGCCGAAATAAATACTGAATTTTGTTCCCTTTTCCCCCTTCTGGCTCGCTGACCTACTAACACACCTCCCTCAGAAGAGACAATATGGCCGCCAAACAAATACATTGAACACCCTGTGTCACTCATGATCCCGCCTACCAACTGACCTCCGGTTCTGATTGGTTACCACCTCATCCGTGC
Source organism: Neoceratodus forsteri (assembly GCA_016271365.2). Lineage (NCBI taxonomy): Eukaryota > Metazoa > Chordata > Ceratodontiformes > Ceratodontidae > Neoceratodus > Neoceratodus forsteri. The sequence goes on from CM028130.1 coordinate 873,039,420, forward strand.
CGCCTACTGTGCTCTCCGAACGGATGGCAGCCCAGTCACTCAAAATGCGCTGGTCCCGCCCTGGTTTCCACCCCTTCAAGTATGGCTGAACGGAGGTACAGATAAACAAAATATTATAAAAGGCCCGTCTTAATTACCCAGGGCGATCAAAAGAGCCAGGGGCGGAGGCCGAAGTCCACCCCCATGTTCCAGTTCACGAATAAAGTGTGCTCCCTTTCCATACTAACGGTAAGATATAAAAAGACAGGCCAGGTTGTATTTAAATCGTATGTCATTCTCATCCGATTACATAAATCCAAAGCAAAGTTGGGACTTCTTCCACTTTATATAATCCACGGACAGTAAAAAGTTAAAATGCCACCACCTACGGATTCCCAAAACCATAAACCGAACGTTGGCAACACAGATGTTGATCTTTACAGCCACGTCAGGTTACTGGCAGTGCCACAAATGCAGGTTGTCCTGTCAAACAACTAACGAAAAACACAAAACTCTTTGCAAAGTCGGTTTACCTTGTCCACACATCGTACCCAAAGTGTCACTGAAAGATTAGGGAGTCAATAATGTCCATGTTACATTATCCTACGGAGGATGCCACACTCACGTGTGCGCCCACTCCCCATCTAGTATGTACATTAACTTTTGCGCTATGTCACATTAAATAATGTAGTGTCATCACAATCAACCCTCACTATGACCAGCGCGACATCTCTGGGGTTAGCATTTTGCCTGTACTATGCATCAGAAACCAGGAACCCTAGTTAGTCACTCCTGTACTTCAGCGACAGTCTCTCACTCACACAGACACACGTACACACCCCCTCTACTTCAGTGCCCGGCCTAAGTACAAAATTATGCTCCGCACCTTCGCCCGGGCCATCATCAAGAGACCGCCTGGCCAGAATCTCTCGTCCCACGCTGCCAAGGCCAGCTCTGGCCAATATTTATCTCACGGGTGTGCAGGTCCCTCTCACCCTCCCCAGTCCTCTGCTCCCTCCAGCACTTTCGCTCCCCCGCCCCCGACTCCATGCAACTCATGGACTGGGCTGCTGTTCAGCTCACCATGGTAAAGCTCCTACCCAGAACTGCCCGCCGCTCACAGCTGCCTGTCACTCACCTTTGCCGTGCAACCGGGCGGGCAGCACTGGCTGCCTTCCGACCACTTCGCCGCGGATCTCGCTACAGTACACAAGATGATAACAAATTTCTCTTCTCCCTAGAATCCATGCTTTCTGGTTTGTTTTGTTTATCTCCTTCCTGACGGGTTCCTGTAAAGCGCGTGACTCCCCCCTCACATGGTACCTCGTGCACCAATCCGAAGAGCGCTTTCAGACAGCCAATCGCTGGCGCTCTTATAAGCGCCTTCTACACTGACCGTATATAATGAGGCCGCGCTCCACAAGCGAGCTAGTAAGGCTTAGAACGTTCTGGATGCGACGGATTGTGGACGTATATCTCTCAACTGCTCCTGATTGCAAGGGACGTCCCTGATTTTGATTCAAAATTTTACTGTCCCTCCTAAAATTTGTGGTTCCATGGCTAAACAGAGAGGATTGTAAGCACAAAATAACATTAAGCATTGAAGTTACAGACTTATTCTTCTTCTTTAGAAAATGCATTTTGCACTAAGCCCTTTATTCTACCAGCTTCCTCAGGGGATATCACTAATTTTGAAGATGTGTCCCTGATTTTCTTTACACCTTGTCCCTGATTTATGAGGTTGAGAAGTATGTGTGGCTGTACTTATAAAATAATAGTATCTAATTATATACCATAGGAGCACTTCTTATGTAAGTAAAAATTAAATATAGGCAAGTGGCCAACACAACTGGCAAAGCATGTCTTTTGAGAACTCTGACTGGTCTGGAATGTTCTAGAAATGGGAGTAACTACTGGTTGTTGGCTGGCCGTTATCAGCTCAGCCTGCTAGCCAACTGCAGCCAGGCCAGTGTAGCTTCCATATATAGTACAACATACGCACGAAAAAGTAATTGTATTCAGACAGAACTATATCAGAGACTTTTACAAATCAGACAAGCACCAGTCTGAAATTGCCATTTTTATTGTTCATATATGAAAATGCACAGTTCCGCAGTAATGAATTAGACAAGCATTTGTTAATGCCGAATGTTGTCTTATTGGCATTGGTAGTGCAGATGCATAATGGGAATGGCAGTGAAGTATGGAACTGACGACAACCCCACCCCACCTTGCAGAGACTGACAGGCACTGAGGTGTGTCTTTGGGTCGTGGGCCATAACGCTCGTGCTATTTCACCTCACCCTACCCTGTAGACTCCGACAAGTGCTGCATTGTGCCTTGGGGTCGTCTGGCCTTATTCTTCCCCCATTCCATAAGGAAATACGTTGAGATGGGTGCAGTATAGGAGAATGGGGTGAACTTTGGGGCCAACGAGTCCAAGGCGCACCTTGATGCCTGTCTGTGGGGGTGGAATGGTGTGAGCATTACAGCCGACAATCCAAAGTCACACCCCTGACGCCCGGCAGTCTCTACAGGGTGGGTTGTTAAGGTTAGAAACCCTAACGCCCTTGGTATTTGTTGGTATTTGCACTCCAAATTTTCAACATGGGCTTTTTGTGACCCCACCTCATGAAAGCATTTGGGGCCTCTGCTCATGAACAGTGGCACTGTGATTTTGTTAATCTGTCCTGAACATTGATTTCCCACAGCGACCATGCCATTCTAACATACTAAAAGCCAGCAGAATAGGCCAAATGGTCTGTCTTGACTGCTTGAAAGTCAGCAACCTAGTGGCTGCTTGCTTCACCACCCCCATTGCCCCCAAGATGGTCTTCTCTAGATTCAGTTTCCCCTTGTACCTATCCCACCCCTTCTTGAAGCCTCCACTAGCCTCCTGGGCAGCGCATTCCACGGCTCAACCACCCTCTCAGTGAAAAAATGCCCTTGCTCCCCTGCACTTTCCCTCCAGCTTCTACTCATGGCACCTGGTTGTTCCCCACTTCTTTAACCTAAACAGCTCCTTGGTTCCACTCCTGGTTATTCCTTTTACATACTTGAAAACCTCTATTATGTCTCCCCTATCCCTCCTCTCCTCCAGTGAGTAAAGCCCAAGCTTTTCCAGTCTCTCCTCATAAGGCCTCCCCTCCATGTCCTGAATCATCCTGGTCACTCTCCTCTGGGCCCTCTCCAGCAGCGCTATGTCCTTCGTCAGATGAGGTCTCCAGGACTGTACACAGTACTCAAGCTGCGGCCTGACCAAGGCATTATACAGAAGGAGGATCACCTCCCTCCTTCTGGATGTAATTGCCCTGGCTATGCAACCCAGTATCCTGTTTGCTTTGGCTGCAGTTCTGCTACAATTTTCAGAGTTATTCATTTTGACATCTACCACCACCCCTAAATCCATTTCTCCCAATGTGGCATGCAGTGTGCCCCCCCCCCCGGGTGTATACATGGCCCGGGTTTTTGACCCCCAAATGAAGTACCTTACATTTCCTGGCATTAAATTTCAGTCCCCACCTCCTTGAGCACCCTTCCAGGGTATCCAGATCCCCCTGGACTGTCTCCCTTGCTTCTTCACAATCCACCAGTGCTCCAAGTTTTGAATCATCCGCAAAGAGACTCAACGTATTCCTAACCCCCCTCCCTATATCCGAGACGTAGGCATTTCTGTGCCAGATGTGCCAAAACACATTTCTGGTAGGATGTGAAAAATGACAGCTGTACCATTCATAAGGAGGTGTGAAGAAATGGCAATGTTGAAAATCTGGAGTGAAAATATTAAAATGTTTCACAGTTACAAGCGTTTGTGGAAACTGCGCAATGCACACTTGTAACAGTCATTTTGTGGAATTTTTTCACTAAATTTTCAACATAAGCATTTTGGGACCTCCGCTCTTGAACAGTGCCACTGTGATTTTCTTAAAGAGGACAGGAAATCATTTCTAATTGGCAGCTGTTTATAAGGTTCTTATTCTCAGAAATGATATGCATTCTCTAAATGATCTATATTTAACTATATGTGAATAAAAAGTGATGTGAAAAACTGTATTTTACATTGTTTTGTTTTTATGGACAGTATTCTGTTACAGTTCTCATCATGGAACCAGTAATTTGGAGTTTTTACTATGTCATGGCTTGCGTACAGAATGCTTATTATGAGCTGTTGGCCTATTAGAACCCTGTTTAGAGTTCTGTGCACAAACTGTGACATAGCTAAAACTCCAAATTATTGGTTCCATGACGAGAACTGTAACAGAATGCTGTCCATAAAAACAAAACAATGTAAAATAGAGTTTTTCGTATCACTTTTTATTCAGGTACACTGAAATATGGATAGTTTAGGGAATGCATATTATTTCTGAGATTAAGAAGTTTATAAACAGTTGCCAGCTAGAAATGATTTCCTGTCCTCTTTAATCTGTCCTGAGCGTTGATTTCTCACAGCGACCGCACCATTGTGAGACACGTGCGAAAACACATTTCGGGCAGGATGTGGAAAATGACAGCTGAACTGTTCATAAGGAGGTGTGAAAAAATGGCAATGTTGAACATCTGGAGTGAAAATATTAAAAATTTTCAAAGTTACAAGCGTGCGTGGAAACTGCGCAATGCACACTTGTAACACAGTCATTTTTTGGAATTTCTTCACCAGATTTGCAACACAGTCTTTTTGGGAGCCCACCTCATGAACAGTGACATTGTCGTTTCGTTGATTGTTCCCGAAAGGTGATTCCATGCAGCGACTGCAAAATCACCTTTCGGGACCGAATAACGAAATGACAGTGACTGAGTTCATGAGGTGGGGTCCCAAGAACCCCATGTTGGAAATTTGGAGCCAAAAGTCGCAAAAGTGGACGAGATATCCACCTAAGTTGAACCCCCCCCCCTTGATGCCATTATAATATAATAATAATATTCTTTATTTAAGTTACGCGCCTGTCAGAGTATCAAGGTGCCATACAATAGAATAGTAAAACAGTAATAAAATCACAATACAACAATAAAAAGTCCATAGGGATCCATTCAATCAATTAAATTAGCGCCTGTTTAATACTCCCCATGGTCGCGCACTCCCGAAGCTGATGGGGTAGAGAATTCCAGAGGGCTTGGGCCACGTACATAAATGCACAGGCCCCTGAAGATTTTAACGATACCCTAGTAATCTCTAGCAACCCCTTGTCAGCCGAACGGAGCTGTTGCTCGGGGGAGTAAGGGACCAGAAGCTCTTTCATGTAGTCGGGCCAAGTCCACGTAGGGCTTTATACATTAGTAATCTGACTATGAAGGTGATCCACCACCAAATCGGCAGCCAGTGCAGATCGCTCAGAACCGAGAGGTCCCCGTCAACAATCATGCCGACATGTTCTGCACTAGCTGCAGGCGGGCAGATATCAACCCCCAGTAGCCCTAAGTAAAGGGAGTTGCAATAATCAAGGCATGAGGTCACAAAGGCGGGATCAGTGTAGGAAGGTCACCAGACAGAACAAGATGCTTGATCCTGGCAATGTTCCTAAGATGGTAAAAGGATGACTTGACGAATGGCGACGCCTGAGATCACAGTGTCAGCCCATCGTCAAGCACTACCCCCAGGTCCTGCACCCGTTCGGAGGTAGGGATCTGGGAGCCCCCCAGAAAAAGTCCAGAGTGCTGACCAGCCCTTAACCCCCCCCCCATCTGGCAACCCAGATCCATGACCATCACCTCAGTCTTTCCCACGTTCAACTTCAGCCAGCTGGAATTCATCCAGTCCTGGATTTCAGTGAGGCAGTTGTTGAATATCAAGAGAGCTCTATCCTGGTCAGGTGCAAAAGACAGGTAGAGCTGGGTATCATCAGCACAGCAATGAAACTTCAGCCCATACCATCTTACGGTGTCTCCGAGGGGCAGCATATACACCACGAACAACATGGGAGACAGCACCGAGCCCTGAGGAACCCCACATGACAGAGAAAGAGGGTCTTACTGTGATTTTCTTCAGTTCACGGTCGACTTTTGAAGAATTCAGATGTCTCCTGCTCCACCGAAGATCATTGCGCCAGGCTCCGGAGGTAAGTATGGGGTGCGGGGAAGTGGGGTGCACAGAGGGTGAGTGCGGGTTGGGGGGAGGGGGCTTCATGACCACGAGGGACCATTTTCTGTTTTACAGGGAACAACAACAAAAAAGGATGTCGCAGGAAGGTTTTTTATTTACAGGTTTGCTTTGGGCACACTGGAGTGGGCTCCCAGTGTGCCACCTGTGTTTTTTGGGGAGAGGGGACTGAAACCGACGAGGACTGGGGCCCCCCTGTCGACAAAGAAAGCATGTCTGTGTTGGGGGGGCATGATGCCAAGGGGGATTGGGCACCCCCCTTGGCAGACAAATCAAGGGGGACATTATGCCAACAGGGATTGGGTTCCCCCATCGGCAGATTAACTGGGAAGGGGGCATGATGACAGGGGGATTGGGCACCCCCGACGTCGGCTTTGTAGGGACTGTGAGAGGCAGATGGCGGGAGCCACCACCATGTTTATTGAAATGTTTTGCCAGGGGCATGTAATGGAAGCATGTGAGATCTGCTGCTGCAATGATGAACCTGTCTCTCATTGCAGCGGCAGATTTCTTTCAAGTTGGTGGCACGCTTCTGAACTGCTGTCATAGACAGCGTGCTCATTCATTGGTGCCACAGAGACCAGCCCAAAAAAGCAGTGGTGCCATTGGCCACAACACGGTCGCCCTCCACAACCTGCTACTCCAGCAAGCTGTCACAAAATGTTGCTTGAGCTGCATGTACAAGACAACATAAAAATGATTATAAAAAACAGAAACACCACTCAAGATAGGAAACCTCCATCACAGACCAGGTGCCCCCCAACCCCTCACACCCTGTTGTATCTGTGTGTTGTATTAGGGTGACCACGTGTAGTTTCTTCAGATCCCACTACCATAGGTGCATCCTTTCCTCCCGATAAACAGTTTAGTCTCCTGAGCAGATTCGTCTAGTCGTAGAATAGGCTCCCAGTCTCCCACATTTTACTGCATCATTCAGAACTCCAGCTAGTATAAATAACTACAGCATACTGAGCTGGAGGGCAGGTGTGGTGGGGATACTTAACAAAAGTGTGTTGTATATTCCAATTAAGCACCAAAATGCACCACAGAGCATCTATAGTCCCAGAACTTCTGGGGGTCTAGCGGCACCCAAACCCCCGGCATTCATATAACTATTTCCTCCAGCAAATACCCAACAAAATTTACTCAAATTATCCAGCAAAGCTTCAGAGCTCCCTTGGAAGGTATCGGTGATTGCAGAAAAAGTCTCACTGGTACAGCTAATCACCTTGCCCTACTACCTGTAATATAATGCAAAAGACCGATTTAAAATTCAGATTAATACTTTTGAGCCAGAGGCTCGTTTACAAAGGTTCCAAGTCAGGTGACACAATATAGAGCCATTGAGTTACATCAGTGAAAACACTGTACAGAGAGAGGAACAAGGGTAACACTAGACAACAATAAACATACGAAAGTGAAACAGCTGGTGGCTACACAACAAAAAATACAGGTTACTAAGTGCAGTGAACAGGTTTCTAAGTGCAATTGGGCAGAAACAGGCAGAGCAATTAGAGAGTGCATGGCCAAGCAACCACTTGTCTGCGGTAGTGAGGAATTGCGACATAGGGGAATTAGAGGGTCTAGACAGATCCAGGACAAGGACGATATAAGTTGGGGGGGGGTGCAGCCAGGAAGGCATTGTAAGGGGGGGATGGCGTGGGTGGGAGAAGGGGTAGGGGGAGCTGTTCAGGGCAATATGGGGTGCTGGGGAATGTGAAAGGTCCTCCGGTGGCATTGATAAGGGCTAACAGTTGCAGGTGGTCTCACGTGCGAGCAGGTTGCGGAGTCCGGATTTGAAATGGCTGATTTTGCTGGACCCAAGGAGTTCAGTAGGTAGATCATTAAGCCATTTAGGGCCCCTGTAGGAGAGGGATCATTGTGCGAGTGTGGTACGCTTAAAAGGCACTAGGAACACTCCTTTGGTAGCACTTCTGGCATTCACAGTTGGTTGGGTGTAGTTGTATAGTCTGGAGGTGGACTCAGGCATAAGGCCAAGCAATACTTTTTTCCAAGTAGACAAGCCTAGTATTTGATTCTGTGATGGAGGGGAAGTCAACCAGTGTCCGAATACAAGGTGCATGTGTGCGTCTGATAGTCAGCACCCAGGACCAGGTGGCAGGCCTTGTTGAGGAGGGCTATGATCCTCTTTAGGGCAGTGTCAGAGCCAGCACCGTAGATCACTAGATCATAGTCAACGGTAGATAACACAGAGCTGCATGTAACCAGTTTTAAGAGCCCCCAGGGGCATAATGTGTCTATGTCAGCAGAGAACTCCCAGTTTGGTGTTATTGTTCCCCATGTCACACTCCCCTGCTATCGTTACCACCCCTAATGTTATTCCCAAACTCGCCTAAATCCCTCCACTGATTTGGTGCAATCCAACCCTTCAGCTGCCTGTTCCACTTATTCATCTGCAAAAAAATACTTTCTGACATCCTGAATGCCCCTCAGGCCAGCTTCTTTGAGTTCCCAGTTGTGCCTGTATTTTGTTCACTGTGAACAGTTTCTTGGTGTCTACCTTGTTACATACATATGAAGAAGACAGCAGAAAAAGGCCATTTGGTCTATCTAGTCTGCTTGTATTGCGGGGTTCACAGCTTGAGCTACTGTCCCTGCTGCCATCCTCCCTACCCATGATCCTTACCTTCCCCCTATGCCTATCCCAGCATCTCTTGAAGCTGCCCACTGTCTTCAACGAGACCACCTCTTCTGGCAGAAACTTGAAAGTTTCAGTCATGTCCCCCTGTCCCTTCTGGTCTCCATTGTACATGTTGAGGTCCTCAAGCTTCTCCATACACCTAGGTGTGAGTATTTGTTTTCAAGTTACCTCCCACTTTGTCTCAACTAATCAGCTATGTTCAGTAACCCTCCACTATAACAAATGCTTTCGTACCCATGTCCACCATTCATTTTAGCTCCTTGTTTGGGACACTATTACAGGACATGCGGGGGGGTGTTACATGATGCAGGTGAAGTTTGTGGAGATTTGCTGAGTTGCTTCAGGGGCCGGATAGTTATAAACAAGCCACTAAATGTGTTTTTGTGCATGGTGACATTTTTTGTTTGAAAAGAAGTCACTGCATATACAGAACTCAGTAGGGAATCCAGCCCAGGCAGCCTCAGAAAAATACAAAAACTTTATTCAGGGAGTAGCCCAGCTCCAATCAAGGCAACTTAATAACCTTAATAGCAGATTAGAAAATACAGGCCCACGTCCACTCACCCAGTATATATTCAAATGAGTTAAAAAAAAAACTTTGTTAATGTTCCAGTTAGTGTCAAAGTGACAAAAGTTGGGAAATGAGGCATTAGGATTTCCTTAACACCCCACACCTGATCTCCTGCCTGGTTTGGGAGGGTGGGTGCCTTGGGCTTCTCAGGCCTAATGCTCACCCTTTTTCACCTGTAAATAAGATAAGATGTGTAGACTTCATGAGAATGGGGTGAGTGCTAGGTTTGAGAAGCCCAAGGCACACCCCACACCTGCTGTCTTGCCTGGTTTGGGAGGGTGGGGTGTTAGGAAAACCCTAACACCTCATTTCCCAACTTTTGTCACTTTGACCCAAACTGGAGCATTAACAAAGTTTTTTTGCAACTTACTTCCTTACTTTTTGAGATGGTATAATAGTATCCTTATTTTAATGTGGGAGCGCAGGTGGACCCTGCACTCCCATCCCTCTGTAGATATGTATATGTATATAGCTGTGAGGGCCTTGTGCTTCCATTTGTAAGACAACAGTGACCAAATTGTCAGCATTGCTATCTTATTACCCCACCTCATGTACCGTGTACAGAACATTTTTGAATCCCAGCCAAAATGTGATTCTGCACAACTGCAACACCATTCCGCACCACAGGTGCGAAAAATGAAAATTACGTACCTACCATAATTCTTGATCTTCTCTTGTATCTTCACCATTCATTATTGATGGGTGTAAGCCGGAGGTGTGCACCTGCATGTGATTTTTTTTGGGGGGGAAATTGGCGCCGATGGCACTGCCCACGAGGTCGATGCACTGAGTGGTGCACAAGGGTTGGCCGTTAGGTACCTCAGACTCCTCCTCCACCCCAGTTCTGTTCTACCAGAGAGGATGAAACAGAGGGATAGAGAAAACCAAGGTGAGGCAAGAGAGCCGAGGGATAGGAAAAAGAAAAGGATATAAACTGAAAAAGGAAGAAGCCGACCAGAGGACAGAGGGACTGGACTTTTTTTATCCTAAGAGGCAATAAGGTTCCAACCCTTGGACGGTAGCACAGGAAAGGGGGAAGGAGTAGAGAAAGAGAAGAGAGAGAAAGATACAGCATACATAGGGGAAGGGGGGGGCAGTTGGAAGACCATTGGCTTATTTTAGCCTAAAAAACCTGAAGGTATGAAGGCACAGGTGCAAGGACCCTGTCAACTTCAGGGACCACTGGACGGAGGTCCAGGAAATAGAGTATTTGAAATGGTCTTTGGAGAATATAAAACATGGCGAAGACAGCCCCTCCCCCATAAACCCACCATTGGGATGAAAGTCCTGGAACATGGCCCTCTACAAGATAACACCTGACGGCTCCGTCAAGGGGGAGAAACACCCTAAATAGGAGAGGACTCTGTCCAGAATGACATCTAAGGTAGAGGGGAAGTGAAAAAGAGAAAGGTGGAGAACAGTCCCTAAAGGTTCTCCCCCAAGATGCACTGACGCAGTCCCTATTCCAAGAGATGAAAAACAGGTGGACATCCTAGCCAGTCTAGGAGGATACCACAGTGCACCAGACAGAACCCCAGGGAGTTCCCTCCGAGGCCAGGGCGAAGACCCTACTCACCACCCTCCTAGAATGGGCACGCTGTGACTTTTTTAGAGTAGGAAACAGGGCTCTGAAGTACCAGGGGGGACTCTGCCCCCAATTGGCCTCGAAGAGGGGTAGGGCGAGCAGGGTGGAGGTGGTGCTCAAGAGCTGAGTCCCAAGAGGGGAATGTGGGTGGGAATCAGTAATGAATGGTGAAAATACAAGAGAAGATCAAGAATTACGGTAGGTACATAATTTCCATATCTTCCCTTGTCAGTCTTCTCCATTCATTATTGCTAGGTGAGTACCAAGCCCCAGAGGGAACCTTGCGCTACCCTGAGGGAACAGATTCCCTCAGCCTGCTATGGTGGAGACACACGAGAGAGAGAGACCCTTCTGCCATACTAGGTCAAAATGACCTAAGGCTGGTTAGGTCGAGGAGGTGTCCCCCATTGCCGGGGGGGATGGAAGACGCCCCAGAAAATTCCTCCTCACCCTGCAGGAGAAAAGACGGGTCCCCCGGAAAGTGGAGGAAATCACCCTACGTCGGGCAGTGGGTGACAGTCTAGACAGGCGAAGCCATGCCATCCACCTAATGCAGATTGCTGTCCCTGCCAGTCTGGAAGCCACCTCGTTGGCATCATATGATGCCCTTGCTTGTACCTCGCAAGCTCCAGACCCTGTGCAGAGAGGGCAATGGCTTGCCTTGATTCCTCTGAATCAGGCAAGGATGCTAAAACTTGCATCAACATTGACCACAGGTGCCTGTTGTAGGCAGCGTGGTGAGCCTGATGTGAGCTGATGTAGAGTAACACATGAGCTGATGAGAAAACTCTTCTTCCCCACCGGTCGAACTCAACAGAATCTGGATCCGGTGGATGGTCGTGTTCTGGGTGTTGAAGTGCAGAAGGAGTGTCTAAAGCCGTCGGCCCCGGGGGTGGGTGAGGCAGAGAACCATGAGACTCCTGGGGAGCGCAGTACCTTCTCCTGCAGTCTGCTGGGGCTGGGGATGAGGCGGCTGGTGACTGCCAGGTGCAGATAGACGCTTCCTGGAAGGGAATAGGCCAGGAAGGCACCAGGGAATGTTGTTTAACCAGGAGTAGCACGCTAAGCCGAAGCTTGTTTCCAGATGCGATCTGGGAGCACAAGGAAGTTAAGTGACTTGCTCAGGATCACACAGTATGCACCTAGGCGGCTGTGGGATTCAAACCCAGGTCTCCAGATCTACAGCTCAGAGCCTTAACCCACTGTGCTACACTGCCTCCTAGGTGGTTAGCACTGAATTCGCTCAGAAACTAGCACGTCTCCTGCGCAGTATTGCGTCTTACTACATGGGATATATGGAGCTCCTGAACTAGCCTCGAGAGGAACCGCTGATATTCGGTGAAATCAACATCTGAGGAAAGGTGGACAGACTGTTCATCTTCCTCAGATGAGGAAGTAGAGGAGCTCTGGTGTTCAGAGTCCTTCTGCAGTGGGGGAGACAGGCGAAAGACCTGCTCGTCCATGGCGCTAACATACCTAGGGAAGGCCGCTGCAGTGGCCCTGAACGTCTCCCAGGTTAAGGAATCCTTAGGATCCACACGGCCTGGGAGGGTGGGGCATCTGCAGAGGGATTGGGGAAGGGCACCTCACAGAAAGTGTCCAACCTCTGCCAGGGCTCTGAGACCCAGCAGCAGATCCTCCCATGCAGGGGGACCCAGGGGTTCGATCCTGTCAGCGAACACTGCAAATGTGTAAACAAATCCTGGCTGAGCCCTTAAGGAGAATCTCCCCTGTGGTGTGACTGAGGTTGCATGGTTCCAGAAGGGCAACCCTCAGCGCTGCCCACTAAGGGCACCCCTGAAGTCTCAAAGGAGGAGGAGAAGCGGGGCTCAGTGCTTTGACTCCTCCCCACTCCCCACAGGGTAGTGAAGGAAGGCCTCTGCACCTCACCCTGGCCTCTCAACCCCTCGGACTCCGAGGCTGCCCTCTTCCTTGAACCCAGTGACAAAGGGTCCTCCAATTCCGCAGGTCCCCTAAGGGAGGCCACAGAAGAGGGGGTCCCTGTCCCCACCAAGGAGGCTACAGCAGAACCAGAAATGGCTGCTGCCACATCCCCCGCAGTCAAGACCGCCACACCAGGCCCCTCGAGACTGCTATCCACTGCAGTGCTCCCAATGTCGGCATTGGCATGGGGGGCCACAGGGACCACTGGCTCAGGGGAGTCCAGGAGGTGAACACTGGGCCACCTGGTGCCGTATCCAAGAGGACTTCCTGACTCCGAGGAGTTGGGATGCCAGTCCAGATCGGTCAGCGGGTCCGAAGAGGAGGAGACCACGCATATCACCAAACTAGCGACCCCAGGCGTTCTCTTAGCAACTGCGTGGTGAATGGTGCTGTCTCGGGACACAGCACCGTCTCAATCACCGGCACTGCGAACAGCACCAGGATCCACGGCGCCAAGGGTCCACCAGTGCCGGGCCCAGCAACCACGGGCCACAACACCGTGGGAGCCTGCACCTCCATGGAGGTGACTGCTGTAGTGGTGCTCACAACCCAGCTCCACAAGGAACCAAGCCACTCCTCCGGCACCGTGGAAAAAACCTCCTCGACGGCAAGACTAGAATCTAAGGAGGTTTCCTCCTCACGGGGTCATATAGACCTGGGAGGGGACTCAGAAGCAGGGTCAAGAGATCTTGCAATGGCATTCCTAGAATGACGCCATCCTCTGAAAGTTGGCAGGGCCTTGCTGACTTTAAACGTGCAGATCTCAAGAACATGGTGTCTATGGAAAAACAGGCACGTCACAGTTATCCATATCGTGATTGGGACCCAGACAATGCAAACAAACATCATGTCGGTCCGTAACGGAAAAATGTTGGCCATATGGGCACTGACGCATGGGGCACGGCCCGCTTTGGATTTTCTCTTGGCCCCCAAACCAGACATGACGTGGAAGAAATTCAACAAACTTTAAGATAAAGGAACCGGCGCCGTTGGTAGAAATAAAAGGAATGGGCTTACCAGATTCCAGCACCATCTAGTGAATTCAGAACTGGGGTGGAGATGGAGAGGCAGGAAAAACTACGTTGAATGGTGAAGGTCTAGTGACGCAGATGAACTTTCGGAACCTCGCACAACTGGTGCGACCTCGACAGTGGGAGAAACAGAACTGGGGTGGAGAAGGAGTCTGAGGCACCTAACAGCCAACCCTCGTGCACCAGCAGTGCGTCAGCCTCGGCGGCTTTATTGGCGATGACCTCCCCAAAAAATAAAACCCAGTGTGTGCGCCCGCTTACACCCAGCTGTAATGAATGGTGAAGACTGACAAAGGAAGATCACATTTTGGCCAGAATTTTAAAATGACAGCTGTGATATACATGAGGTGGGAATATAGAAGGCTATGTTGAAATTCGGGGGCCAAAATATTAAAAATTTAGAAAGTTAATGAGTGTGCATAGCGAAATTGCAACAAATGGTCATAACTTTACCATTTTTACATATTTTGACCCCATATTTTCAACATAGCCTTCTTATGACCCCATCTCATGAACAAGGTCAGGAAAAATTGTCAAACCCTGCCCTAAAGGTGATTTTGACAAGTGGCCACAAAATCACCTTTAGGGCGGGAGTTATGTAATGGAACTCATGTTGTTCATGAGGTGGGGTCCCCAAAAGGCTTTGTTGAAAATGTGGGGTCAAAATCTCAAAAAATGGCAGAGTTGTGAATAAAAGTTGAAACCCATACTGAAATACATTGAACGGCATTTACCTTAGTTTCTCATATTGCAGTCACCGGTTCCAGCAGCAAGACATGTCTTTGATCGAGAGAGCGGATCTCGAACCAAGGACCTCTTCATGTGAGTGAGGGTGTTTGGAGGTGTCAAGGGGGATGTGAGGAGGTGGGTGCTGAGTGTGAGGTGGAGTTGGGGGTGGGGGGCTGATCGGTGAGAGACCTTTTTTTTTTTTTACAGGTTTAGAAAAAGAAAAAAAACACATAGAGGGACCATTTTCTTTAATTCAGATGATTCATGAATGGGAGGGTGGGGGTGCCACTAGGGATCACATAAAAAGAATGGGGACAGTGATCGGAGGGTGGAGGTGCCACTAGACACCAGGGATCACATAAAAAGAACAATGGCGATCAGAGGGTGGGGGTGCCACTGGACACCAGGAATCACATAAAAAGAACGATGGTGCTCAGAGGGTGGGGGGTGCCACTGGACACCAGGGATCACATAAAAAGAATGGGGATTGGAGGGTGGATGTGCCACTAGACACCGGGAAATTGGGAATGACGACTGGAGAGTGGGGGGAGGGACCACTGCACTATGAAAAACACTTGTCACATGTAATGGGTGACTAGGGAGGGACCACTACACTATGGAAAATTATATTCACATGGAATCGGTGACAGGAGAGGGGGGAGGGACCGCTATACTATGGAATATAAGGTTACATGTGGAGTTGGTGACTGGGAGGGGGGAGGGACCACCACACTATGGAAAAGGTGTATTTTATAAGGGATCTGTAACCGGTAGGGGAGCGGGACTACTAGACTATGGAAATAGCAAATTAGGGAGAAAGGCTAGCTCTGTTCTATGTGTCCCAAATTCTTTTTCATTACTAATGATCCTTTTTCGTTTGAACAAAAAATGACTCATGAAAAAGGATCTTAGCGAGTGACGAAAAATGATTTAAAACATACAAAAAAAATTCCAGGATAATTTTGGTACCAGACAACTGCAGAATCCAACTAATAGAGTTTCATTGAGCAAGATCCATTTCCTGGTGTCCCTACAACACCTCATTTTCATGGGTTCTCAAAATTTTTTTTTTTGTGTGAAAAAAATGGAAAACAAGATGGCGGCTCATGAAAAAGGATTTTTTCCTCACGAAAAAGGAAATGATCTCGCAAGATTGAATCCTTTTCCCCCCCGAGATCAATTCCTTTGTCGAACTTTTTACCTCTATTCTGAAAAATGAATTTTCCATAGGAAATAATGGGAACTTAAAAACTGAATAACTTGTAACAGGTTAATATTTTTGCACCAAACAAACACTGACAGTTCTGTTACCCAAGTTCTTTCTACCATAAAAAATCACACCAAAATTCCACACCATCTTGGTGCAATTCAGTGAGGAAAAAACTGCAAAAAGTGGCAACGTTTCACTTTTTTACACTATCTGGATCTCAGAATCTGCACATCCAACCGGAATGAAACTTGTCACGCCAAGGGGTCTACCCCACAGGACAGCACATACCAAATTTTGTGCAAATCCGTTGAACGGTTGCAACGTTATTAAAGTGCAAAATTTGAGATTTAACATTAAACAGGCTACTCAACCCCAACAATAGGGACACGGCTGTGCCCCTATAATATAGTTTTTCTTTTCATAATACAGAAATAGCCAGTGTATAGGTCAGCATGAATCCTGACCTTCTAACAATGTTTCGGATTTCTCCTTCATCAGGGATACACTGGTAATAAATATAAAATAAATTCCAAAATATCCAGTATTTACAATTAATTCAAAACTTGGGTACAGGGCAATTTTTATATCTCGCAGGCATACTTATATTTTCTGTTAAATCAGTGCCCTTTTTCTGTTCATTTTCCAGTTGACACCTATTAATTGATTAACACACTTCATATTCAATAAGTAATAATAGTTTTTATGTCAAATAACATAAATCCCTTATATAAAACCAGCTCACGTGTGCTTGCTTTTTTTCTCCAGCACTCACTCCATGAACTGTTTCTACTGTATTAATTCTGAAATTGCACAAAAAACTGACCTTCATTTTTATATTTATATGTAATGTTATATACAAGCATGCTGTTTATAACTTTATTGCATAATATATATATTTAACCAGGATTATCATTAGTAGTTCAATTCATAAAATTATGGTGTTCATTTATATTAAGTGTAGTCAAACAGTCAAGCGCTTTGCAAGTTCAAATACACAGAACTTTAGTTTTAACTTTCATGATCATTTTTACCTCTTATTGAATCTTCTGTTACTTTCTTAAGAAGTCTGGAAATAACCAGAAAATGACATGCAACTATTTGATTCTATTGTCACTCAGTAATATCCATTCTGGTAATTTATTATAAATGTTGTATTTTCTAAGGTTCAAAATGGAGCGCAGCATGAGCCCCAGCTGTCTCTATGGGAAGCCACTGTGCTCGCTCCTCTCTGCCTCTTTTATACTGAGGGAGATAGGGAATCGGGTTTACAGAGATGCACTCACTCACATGACAGGTGACATCATGTGACCAGCACTGAGTCACCTGTGCGCCCGACCTGCTTGTCAGCAGCACCTAGCAACAAACAACCGAAACTTGATGGTGCTCATTTTGTAAATAAATACCAATCGGGTCCAAAAAAAAAACTAAAGTTTTAAATTATTAATTGTCAATACTGGATATTTTGGAATTTATTTTAGATTTATTACCAGTGTATCCCTGATGAAGGTGAAATCCAAAACATTGGTAGAAGTTCAGGATTCATGCTGACCTATACACTGGCTATTTCTGTTTTATGAAAATAAAAAGTACATTTGAGTATATACTGTGTGAGGGGGCCTACTGTATATTTTCCAATTCACTACATTAGCATGTTTTTGTGCTTGGCGAAACTTTATTTTATTTTGCTTTGTGCACTTTATTGTTATGGTACGCCAGTGTTAAGAAATCAGAAAACAGTCACTCTTATTCCTATGGAAAAAAAGAATCCGTCATCTTCATCTGTTTGGCTCTTTTAGAAGCAGCCACATCCTTTGCAAATGAGACAAACTGTCTCAGCTGGATAATCTTTATGGGGTCTACCTCTTGACTGGAGAGCCATGCCAACCCTGTTTCCAAGCTGTTAATAGCCTCACTGTTTATTGGGGGTGGCAGAGGCACCTCTCAGTCTTCATCCTCTCCTTCCCCCTCTGTTTCCTCAGTCTGCTGGTTGAGAATTGCAGAAATAATGTTGGAGTTTGACAGCTGCTCATGAGTCTGGGCAGTATCATCTCCTGTCAGCCACTCCTTGAAAGGGCCCTCCAAGTCAGTGGAATCAATCGGGTTCAGGTTGGTTGCCATCTCTGCAATTTCCTCAGTATCATCCTTGTCCATGTTGTCGTCGGTGGGGGTGGTAATGTCTTCATCAAAGGCAGGACCCAGTGTTGCCAACCAGGAGTGTGCTATGGTGCTTTCAGTGACATTCTGCCATGCTTCCCCAGCCAAGTATGCCATTGTTTTTAATGTTATTGATTTGATGAAATCAGTGACCTAGGTTTCATTAGCCACAGCAACTAAGTCACCCAAGAGTCGCTTCCTGCAAATTTTTTTTTTTTTAATGTTTCTATGACACCCCTGTCGAGAGGCTGTATGTGAGAGGTGATGTTCATGGGCAAAAAGAGTACCGTGATGTTGCCATCTCGCGATCACCATTCAGCCTCGGGTTGGGGGTGCTGGACATTGGTCGATAAGGAGTAGGGCTTTTGGCTGCATTTTTGTTTTGTTACAGAGGAAGGAGCGGACTGGACTGATGGTATGAAAGCTTCAAAGAACCACCCATAGAAAATCTCTGCTGTCATCCAAGCATTTCTGCTGTGGCTGTATTGTACAGGCAATGGAGTCAAATTTACATGATAGACACTACTTTTTTTTTTTTTTACTTGCCAATGCAGGGGGCGTGGCCTGGCAGCAGAGTGGAGCAGACGCATCTCTGTAAAGATCCCAAAGAATTGAGCCAAAATAATATCACAATTGCTCTTATTTCATCTCTTGAACTTCCAG
Organism: Neoceratodus forsteri; assembly: GCA_016271365.2. Classification (NCBI taxonomy): domain Eukaryota; kingdom Metazoa; phylum Chordata; order Ceratodontiformes; family Ceratodontidae; genus Neoceratodus; species Neoceratodus forsteri. The sequence goes on from CM028130.1 coordinate 873,058,042, forward strand.
ATAGGACCCTGTGTGATTTGTTTCAAGCCGAATGCCTAAAATGGGAAAACAAAAAAGCTCCTCGTCGTCAGCTGAATTTTTTAAACCAAAGGCGACTGCACGAGGTGCGGGCCCGCAACAAGTAGAAGGTTCCTGCGGGGATACTGGCTCTGGGCCCAAGGAGGTCTCACTGGGCACAGTTAATGCTACGTTAGCTCAACTAGTGAAAACTATTACAGACATGGACAAGAAGCTGATTATCCTCACCCCTCGGGTTAGCGCTCTTGAAACCTGGGTTGACGTGTGTGAGCACATGGTACAACGGGCTGAAAGAGCTTCTCTTAAATCAGTTGATACCACTGACAACTTACTAAAAGAGAACTCTCTCCTCCGACAGTGGTTAGAAAATGTTGAAAACCTGGCAAGGGAGTGCAATGTTCGTATTATTGGCCTACCAGAACAACAGGAAGGAGAGGACCCTCTGAATTTTGCACTGTCTTTAATACCTCAACTCTTGGGCCTCACAGAAGATGATTCCCCCCGGCACTTGAAAAAGCTTACCGGATAACTCCTCGGTGCACAGGGTCTAATGCCTTCGGACCGCACACATTTTTGGTGGTCTGCACGGGGGTAGGAGTCCGAGACAGGATCCTGGTAGCAGCAAGACGCAAGAAGCAGCTGTGTTATGGTGAAGCTGAAATATCCCTGTTCCCCGACCTCTCCTACTCTACTAGGCAATGATGGAAGGCCTTTGACCGGGTCAGAAATAAATTGAGGGCTCTGAATGTGACACATCAGCTTCTCCAGCCGGTAAAGTTGAAGGTGCAATGGCAAGGCCACACATATCTTTTTAACGATCCTTCGGAGGCCTACAAGCTTCAGGAGAAGATTGAAAGGGAGCAGCAGGAAAGTGAGAGGGTTTCGTCGGATGAAGGAGCTCTGGTGGATGACTAAAACTTGTGGGGCAGTGAGTACTTTACAGTGATCCCTATTGGACTGCTCCAAGAAGCATAATCGCACCGCTTTATGTTTAAGTGTTATGACTTTGTCAGGACTTTTCATGACTGACCCTCTCGGCACTGTGATTGATCGGGGAGGGGGTTGGGGGTTCGGTAGCAATTTTACCGGAAACCATGGTGTACTATCTGCATCTATTTTTTCCCCTTATAGTTCTGATGCATATTTTGATATTTACCTGAGGTTTCAGCTATTTTCTGATTGCTTAAATATGGCTCATCTTTGGGACTTCATCTACTGACTGGGTAGTAGTTATTAATGTAGAGGGATAGTTTGGGCTGGGTCCCTAATTGTCAAGATGGCATCTCTATTGATATTACCTTATTTCTTATCCCCAGGTAATGCTCTAGGCTGTTAGAGGCTGTTCTATTTGAATTAATCCTGTTATTTTTAAACGTGGTACTTCCCCTCATGTTGTAACTATGGGGAGGATGTCTTATGATTCCTTTTCTAAGCAGATGTATGTGGACATGTGCATCTTGTATTCCTCTGTGGATAATTTTCGTAAGTTTTGTATATTGAAACTTATAAATAAAAATATGATAAAAAAAAAAATTGCCAATGCAGAGGGGCTTCATTTTGTGTGTGCCTGTGGTGTTACAGCAGAACAGGAATGTCATCTGGCCTGGTAGTGCAGAGGGCTGAGGCGCTGGATGCCTTACCTCATGCTACGCCAGCGACGCGGGTTCGGGAATGACCTCGGGTCACCGGGGAGCCAGCACGTGGTGGGAAGGGAAGGAGCAGGATGGAGTGACCTTACGGCAGCTCTCCATCTGGGAGGTGGTCGCCCTCCGTGGTCCCGTCACCAGGTGGAGGACCGGGGCGGCGTGGGTGGAGAAGGGCGAATGAATGGAACGGCTCATGCACTCCACAGCGCATGCATGCCCGAGACAAGGGTGGAGAACTGGGGAGAAAATAACTGCAAATACCACAAAGTACTTATGAAAGAAAAAAAAAACAGGAATGTCACATGATGTTTGTTGACCTTGAAACCTTTGCTGGCATTACTCTCAGCGTGGCTGGCAAGTGTGACATCAGGTAGGCCCCGCCAGTATAACCCCATTTCATCTGCATTATATACTTGTTCTGGACTGTAACCACCAACTAGCAAAACTTGCTTTAATATAGGCAGAAACTCAACAACAGCGGCATCATCACAGTAGTATTGCTATCCTGTCATACACTTTGCGAATGTTGTGCTGTCGTTGAACCACCAAAACCATCCAGTGGAGGATTTAAACTTAGAATCCTCACCATAAATCTCCATTGGGGTAACGAAGGCAGGTGGGGGTGGCAGTATGGGTGGGCGGAAGGGGCTGAGCTGGCTTCCAGTGGGTGTGCGTGCCTCCACACGAACGTACGGCCATGTGCCGTGGCCCAGGGCGGGGGAGATTCAGGAGAAACCTACAAAAAAAGCCTATAAAAAGCTATATTTAAAAAAAAAAGATTTACTATACTCAGTCTCGGAGGCAATTTTCACAAGACTTTCCCCTGCCTTAAGCCTGTCAAGAATTACTAGCTTGGTCCCCACACAGTAGCCGCCCGGAATGCTTCATGTTGCCATCTGGAGACATGTCAAATGACGTAGATTTACAGCGCCAAACAGCTGACTTTGAGACAGGAGCCAAACAGACCGTTCGCTGTAGCCAAGAATTCGCAATAGCAAGGTTCGTTATAGCAAGGGGTTACTGCATATAAATAATCAGCATCAAACATGGAGCTAGAAGCTCAGAACACTGCAAAAGGAAGTTTTTATTTAGGTACAGTTTAATTTAGCATCAGAGTATTATGAATTTCTGCTCTAAAGTATGAGTTTACAGTGTGAGACTGTCTTCTGTGTGTCCGCAGCATTTTATTCCATTAAAGAGAGCATTTCTGAGAGGTAAAATGAGGGACATCCCTTGTGATGCGTGAAATTTAAGAGGTATGATTTAGGGCACTGGTGGAGGATTAAGGACCAGTGTTGCTAGCATAGTGTAGCAAATGTCACTGTGCTGTTTATTCTTGTTTCAAATACTGCCAGATAAGGGTGTTGCATGTATTTTTGTAAATATATTTAAGTTGGGACCCTTTGCCTCCACACACCCTATTAACAAAACAAATAAAAAAAACACGGGGCTGGTAGAGCGGGTCCCCCCCCCACCTAAACAAATTAAACAAAAACCTTTGCAACCATACTAGTAAACCTAACTAACATAAATACCATAGCTTACCACACTACACTATCAGTGCTGGTCCTTAGTCTTCTAACAACTGTGTGATATTGAGCTCCCTGATAAAATATGTCCGTAACCTTATCAGTCTCTCACCTCTAAAAATCTAATATAGCCAGCCTGATGGCACAGTCGGATGGTTGGGATTCAGAGTTGTAAACTGAGTTAGAAACTGGTTAACAGATCGGCGACAGAGGGTGGTGGTTAACAGCCTCAATCTAATGATGGAGAGTGACCGGTGGAGTGCCGCAGGGCTCAGTACTGTGACAGGTCCTTTTCAGTGTCTTCATAATTGACACTGCAGATGAACTGGAAGGGAAAGTATGCCTTTTTGCAGATGATAATCTGTAACAGGATGGACAAAAAGCCTTTGACCTGGTCAACCATAAACTCCTAATTAGCAAACTCCTTGGTCTGGGTTTGTCACAGAACACACTTGACTAGTTCCACAGTTATTTTAGCAATCGATCCCATAGGGTGAAGATCAACAAATCTTTAACCAACATTAGGGGAGTATTTATTGGTGTCCCCAGGGCTCCATCTTGGGCCCACTTCTGTTTGGCATGTTCATAAATCAACTGTCCAAATGCTTGTCGGACAGCCAACTTAGTCCTCTATGCTGATGATGCAGTCATCTGTTCCAAAAACCTGACTTTGACAGCCTTACTGACGCTCTTCATAGTAACTTTAGGTCACTTAAAAGCTGGTTTTCTAACAAACTGGTCTTCAATTACAAAAAAGCAAAGACTATGCACTTCTCTAGCCTACGACAGAAGAGGAAAGTTCCACCCTTTGTCATCAGAAATGGTCAAGGACATAACCTTGAATAGGTGAAGACCTTCAAATACTTTGGAGTAAGTTTGGATGACACTGTATCTTTTGCACCCCATGTTGACAGTCTGGTTTCCATAGTTAACAGAAAGCTGGGTGCCCTGTGCCAGAACAGGAACAATCTCATTGGGGATTTTATTTATTTATTTAAACTTTTGGTGACCGGGAAAAGCACCACTGAGTTGGGGCTCGTTTCCGGTGCAACCCGGGGTGCGTAGCACCAAACTAAATTACAGAAATGTTAGCAAGGCAGTTACAGACAAAATGAGAATATGACACATTTCTTTGCAAGTAATGAGGTATAGCAGCAGACCAAACAGTACGTAATGAGACTGCAAATAAATAAGTGTATAGCAGGGGTATCTAAGTGCAACTTAAATGACATATAAACAGACAAGTTCGCTAGTCTGAGGGGACTGTCAAGGCATCCAAATACTGAGGGTGAGATAATGTTAGGGAAGTGCTCACCCCTAGGTGGGAGGGAAGCAGGTGCAGGGAGATGGCGGGAGCAAGCATAATAGTTTTTTGAGTGACAGGTAGGTTGAGGTGTTACGGAGTTCAGGAGAGAGATTGTTCCAAGAGAGGGGAAGGCGATAGGAGAAGGCATTCTGACCTGCCATAGTGCGGGGATGGGGAATAGAGAAAGATTTAACAAACTGCTTCTACACCGTCTCCAACCAATGCAAAACCAGGAAGATGGCCAGGAATGCCCTTAAGCTTTCTTTAAGGCACACTCAGCTGAGCAAGTGGTCATTTGCTGTCAGGGTTGCTAACTGGTTAAACTAATTGCCAGATACACTGCTGAATCTCCCCAAGTTTAATCAATCACAGAGCTCTTGTTAATTGAGCAGTGGCCATAATTTGTTTGAATTCACCCTTTGAAACATAAAAAAATTTAGTTTAAAATGCCCCCATAGAAACTAGTACACTTTACAGAATCTTACAGTACAAGCAGTGCGGGCGCGGGGACACGGCTCCCATGTATTTGAATGGGAACCCCCAGAAATTTTCAGGGGACTCCTACCTTTGGGCTGTGGACTGTCCTTTTTTTATTAAAGCCAGTCCCAAACCCCCCAAAACAAATTCTACCAAGAGCGCTGCTGTTGTGGACAACCTCCTGGGCTGCCTTGGGAAACTGCACCATGGTGAAACAATCCTGCTTGGGGATTTTAACCTTAACTGGTTTGATAAGGGCCCCTGCACCTTCAAGAAAACTTTTAGTTACTCAAACCTGCACCAAATTATCAGTGAACCTACTTGGATAAACACCAAATTGGGTAACCACTCCTTAATAGACTCATAGAAACATTGAAACATAGAATTTGTTAGGCCGGCCCGATGGTGCTAAGGGTTGAGGCACTGGATGCCACACCTCATGCCATGCCAGTGACCCAAGTTTGGGAGTGAGCTCAGGTTGCTATGGGTTGGGGGGGGTGAGGACTGGATTGGGCTGTAAGGCAGCTCTCCTCTCTATGAGGTATCTGGAGTCTCGGGCTTTTGGCTGCCACCGCGTGGGAACTTGGTGGTAAAGTCAAGCCCAGTGGGAGACTCTGCTAAAGGCCAGGTGGGGGGAAGGGGCCGTTACCGGATTCATGGGGTGTGTGCTCGCCTCCACGGGCACGCACTTCCGTGCTCTGGGGTCCCGGGTTAGGTGGAAGAAAAAAGTAATATACCTATCTGTCCCCATTGCCAAGTAAACTGGGTGGTGGCAATGGGGAGCAAAAAGTAATATCAGAAAGAAATAAAAGACACGAAGAATTTGTTGGCAAATAAGAACTGCTTGACCCACTCAGTCTGCCCATTTTTCCCTCCCTACAGTATCACCACAGACCCTGCTTGATCTCCAGCTTTTTCTCCCTTCCCCCCATTCCTTTCCACTATAATTCACTTATGCCTGTCCCACACATTCTTAAACCCCACCACTGTTTTCACCCCCACCACCTCGGCTGGTAGGCTGTTCCAGGGTTGCGTCCTGGTCAGCAGAGTAAATTGTATCCAAGCATTTGGAACCTTCTCCGACTGCCTAAATTAAACTCCTCAACATACAGGATATGGAGAAACTGTCTCTTGACAGCAATGCCTGTCTCACAGGTCTTGCCATCGTGAATTGGGAGAGCATCAGTTACTGTGAAGATGTCAACCTTACCCAAGACTTTCTAATAAACAGCCTCACACATGTCTTAAACAAACAGGCCTCCTTCATACAGAGAATGGTTAAAGGTGCCTGTTCCAAATCGCTAACCCCCCCACCCTTTACTACCTTATGAAGTGGAGAGATCGAGGCTGGCATGCATTTATCACCACTGGCTGCCAGCAAGACTGGATTGAATATAGGCAACTCAGGAATCTGTGCAAATCCTCCTTAAAAAAAGGCCACAGCCTCCTACCTAAAGGGCCTGCAAACAAGTAATCTGCACAACCCAAAGCCATTCTGGATGCAAATAAATAGCCTCCTTAAGGAGTGGACCAGTGCACTGAACTGAGAAAATCTCCACAACACAAATATGATCAGCGATTCTAACTGATTGCTGAGGCAATTTAATGTATTTTTTTACTGATCCCGATGTTTATAAGGAGCCAATTGTCATTTCTTCTCCCTGCCCACCTACCATAGAAAGTCACCCCAACTTTCACTTTAGGCTGGTCTCCCAACAAAGAGTTCCTGAACCAGCTCCTAAAAATTCAAGCAGAAAATCTGCAGGCCATGATAACCTTGAGCCTCAACTTCTAAAACTTGTTGCCCCTATCCTTACTTCTGCACTGGCTACCCTCTTTAACTTGTCCTCAGTCTCACAAAAGTGGAAGGTAGCATGTGTGGTCCCTGTGCACAAGGGTGGAGCCAGGGAACTGATCAGGAACTATGGCCCTATCTCTATTTTGAGCACCTTGGCTAAAGTCCAAGAGAGGCTAATGTATAGCCAGTTGCTGGCCAACACAGAAACCTGCTTCCTACCATGGACTTCCAGCATGCCTTCCACGAGAACTACAGCACTGACTTAGCTCTGGTATGCTTCACCACTGATGTCCTCCTTATCTCTGTCCATGATAACCACATGAAGGCTATGTCTATTGACCTAACAAAGGCCTTCAATTTGATCAACCATGACCTTCTGCTGCTCTAATTGAAGGGCCTGGGTCAAGCTATCTCCGTGGCACTGAGCGAAGGGGTTCACTCGGCACGCTGGCAATCTGGGTTCGCGCCCAGAGCCCAGGTACCAGGAGCGGAGACCGGCACGGAGGAGTTTCACTAGCGTCTATTGGACACTTCCCTCCCAGGGGGGGTAACAGCCTGGGATCATGCAGTTGGATTGGCGGATGAGTGCGGAGAGTGTGAGGCCTCAACACGCCCTCCTGCATGTCCCCACCTTAGGATGCTGTCCTTACAGCTAAATCGTGGGGCGGGACGAGAAAAACGAAAAATGGGCTTCCTGCCAGCCCGAAGACGATCACCTGGCCTGCACCACCACAAAGCCCCAGACGAGCCCGGACTGACCCTGTGGTAGCTTACTGGGATACGTTGCTTGCCTAGTGACACTTTCCCCTTGGAGGAGAGGGACCCTCCCGACATAGGGAAAAGGTCAGGTTACCTGAGGTAAGGCTGTAAAGCAGGGTCAAGAGAATGGTGGTGCGGGGCTGAAGTGGAGGTGTGGTGGGCAATGGCGCTCCAAAGGAGTGGCCGGCAGTGGTGCCATGGGGAGGAGCATAAACAAATAATATAAAAAAGAAGGGCCTGGGTCTTGACCAGCTCTCCTGTCAGTGGTTCAGCAGCTATCATGTAGAGCATAAGTAGGCCATCAAGTGGGGATCATGCCTTTTCTCCCAGTGTGAGATCTCTGATGGGGTCCCTCAAGCCTCTATCATATGGCCTCTGCTGTTCTCACTCTTTGTCAACGAGCTTCCTTCCAACTGTGGCGAAGCTAAAATGCTGCTGTGCACAGATGACATGGTTCTATATAGAACCGTCCCAGACCTGAATGATACCACAGTTTAACATAATAAGGACTTAAGTGAACTCATAGCATGATTTGTCTCAAATCGTCTAGTATTCAGTGGGAAAAAGACTAAGGCTATGCTGTTTGGTTCCAGAATATCAGGCACAGACTAAAGTAAGCTGCTACAGACCTAACCTCCGTGGGTGCTCAACTGGAAGTGGTAAACACAATATAGTATCTTGGTGTCTGGCTTGACCAAGAACTCACTTTCAAGACCCATACTGAGTGTCACGAGCCCCTGCCCTGGGGGCACAGCTGGACCTCCTGTTTGCAGGGATGGACCCCCTTTGTACAGAACCCGTGAGCAGTTGTAGGGTTCATGAAGCATTACCAACCTTCCTTTTTCCCAGTGGGAGGGTGGAAACTATAGTTTCGAGTCCCCTTGCCTCTGTACTATGTTCGGGTTTGAATCCCACCACTGCCACTGGCAGCCTCTTGCCTAAGTAGTTTTGTAGGATAGCCGAGCGATCACGATCTTCGTTAACAAGGTATATAGTCTTTACAAAACCCTTCTTTTTGAAATGTTAGATCACAATCAGACCCCAGGCAGAGTTGATAAGAAAATTATAAAATTTACTTAAATAAAAACAACACAGCAAATTCTACAATCAGAAAGATTTTTGAACTGCAGACAATACCAAAAATAACACTGGATGGTTTACAGAAAATACTATACACTGTTGTTCTAAACTGTACCTTATTCTGAGGTTTCAGAGTCCAGAAAAGGGTCCTTTTTGAGAATAACCTTCTCTCTGTGTAGGTGAAGAAAAGATATTTGGAAAACACAAGATTTGATGGAATTAAAAATCAATCTCTGAGTGTCCTTTTTCAAAACTCAGGGTTTATCTTGAAGAGTGAAGTCCTTGTTCCCAAATTCTGACTTAAAATCAGAATTTCCGTTTAGCATGTGAAAAATCAGTTTTCCACAAAAACACAGGTCTTGTTCTAAACATAGTCCAGAAACTATCATATACTTCAATTCAAGTATATAAACAGCTTAAGTTCTCTCAGCTCTGAGATGTCCAAGGAAAAAAATCCTCCTCAGGGTTTTAACTTTAAGCTAATGTACCTTCCCTCCAGAAAACCTTCAGGAGAATGCCCTGATTTCAAGATGGGGCTATTACATAAAGTCTGGTCATTCTCAAGCCCCACCGATCACTTTTGTGACGGGGTGTGTACTCTGGCTATACAGAGACTAAGGTGCAACAGATTACCCTTATCCTGCAGGTGTCACTGTGGTTCCATGTCAAACCCCTGCAACATCTGGTCTATGCATTTGGCTTGAGCCCCGACCACAGGCCATCCTCCTAACCTCATCCTGTTATTGGAAACTAAATACCCAGTTTTATCTAACAGTTTTATTTATTTATTTATCGAAATGTTTTACCAGGAAGGGCACGCTGAACAACAAGTTGCTTGTCTCATGGTGCATCCTAGGGGGGAAGGTAAAGGGGAGGAACAACAGCATATACATCGAGTAGCATTGAGCAGAATGGTACAGGACTAAAATAATGTATGAACCAGTTAAATAGTGTGAAAAAAAAATACAGAAATTATAGTACTAACATCAAGTAGCATTACCCCAATTGGAGCAAATATACAGTGACATATACACATATAATATGTACATCGAGCAACATTGAACAGATTGGAACAGGACTAAATAGTGTATGAACCAGTTAAATAGTGTAAAACAAAATACAGAAATTACAGTACAACATCAAGTAGCATTAAACCTGATTGGAACAAATATACAGTGACATACTAGATAAATCAGTTATGACTTTTATGGTCATAAACCCATCTGTTCCTTAGCTAGATAACTGCCAGACCTAAGCTGGCTTTAACAGAAATCCTTGTTATTTTTCTTCACTTTTTAATGGCCTTCTTAAAGAGTCAGTGTCTTACCTCAGGAGTGCCTTACAGCACCTGCATAGCAGTGTTCCCCATTCATTATAAGTGAGAGGCAGGCCGCCATGCTATCTTAGACAGCCGCTTCTCATTTTAAAATACTGCCACTCTTTCTGTGAGGTAAAAGCTGCCTGTCACGTTAAATCTTTTCGTACTCACGATAGGAGTGTGCACGAGAACCCATTAGCACTCCTGAGAAAGATGGCGAGACGGCACTCTGCTGGATGGAAGTTCCATGCACAGCCGCAGTTCGGGCGGTGGTGGTCCGTGATCATGGGACTGATTCTCTGACGGTCAGCAGACAGTTGTGATGAAAGGTGCCAAATCTGTTCGCCAATCCCAGAGGAAGCTAGGGAGTGACAGCCGGCTAGCCCTATCAGTGGAGCAGCTTTACAGTTTGGGGTAAATCCCAGTTAGGTACTGTCTGCTACCACTTCAGGGCTTTACCATTCAGCTTGTGTCCTGCATCGAGAGCGGATCTCTCTTGTGTAGAGAGAGTCAGTCGTCGGTTGTGTTTACTGAGCAGTTTTGTTGTGTACAGTGAGCATTTGCAGCAATACTAAATACTTTGAGCCTGATAGGAAATAATTATCTGTAATCAGCGCAGCAGCATTAATGGGGTAGGGTCGTGAGTGAGGGGGGAGGGGAGGGAGAGATCGCATGGTCTCAAGGAGATGACCTTCCAGCCAGCTCTTGCCATTGTTGGCTTGATTTTCTTGCTTTACTTTAAAAAAAGAGAGAGAGGCCAGCCTGGTGGCGCTGAGAGTTGAGGCGCTGGACGCCACACCTTGCACCACGCCGGCGACCCGGGTTCGGGAACAGACTCGGGTTGCCAGGGGTCGGAAGGGAGTAAGAGAACTGAGCATCCCAACGGATGCTCTCCTCCTCCAGGGGTGGGATCCTGGGGTGCTTTGAGCACCCGATGCTCCGGGGCCAGTGGAAGCATGGACACCGGGGCACAGGTGGCTCTATGGAGGCAGGGAGGGGAGGACGTCCGGGGCACTTGACAACAACGTGCGTCAAGCACGCCGTCTGTCTGGATGTCAGTCCTGCGTGCTGATGTCCTCAGTGGTAGAGGGGACAACAAGGGGAGAAAAATGGAAAAACACCCTCTCAACCCTGGATGACGACTGGTCCCCCCGGGATCTCCTACCCACAGGCAAGACTTCAATGTGCAGGCGCTCCAAGGGAGGAGAACGAGTGAGGTAGGAGTTGGCCGGGCACTCTAGGGGCAGATACCGTGGGTGGGATCCACAAGGGAATGACCAAGTTTGAAGGAGTAGGGTGAGAGGGCAGCAAGGCAGGATAAAAAGAAAGTCTAAAAAAAAAAAAAGAGAGAGAATTAAATTACACTGCTGCAAAAAGAAAAAAAGGGCAGTCTACTACTACACACATCTAGTGCTGCACTGCAGAATCAATAGTGGACTTGGAAAATCCGGCAGTTTTCATTGAAATATTAAATAGTTACTTTGAGGCTGATATTTTCATCTCTCAGCAGCATTAGTGTGGAGTGGGGTTGTTGTGAGTGAAGGGATGTTTTTTGAAAGTGCTGCTTTACTTAAAGAGGACAGGAAATGATTTCTAATTGGTAGCTGTTTACAGTGTTCTAGATTACAGAATTGATCTCCATAAGCCTAAATGATACATATGTAACTGTACCTGAATAAAAAGTGATATGAAAAACTGTATTTTGCATTGTTTTGTTTTTATGGGCAGCATTCTGTTGCAGTTTTCTTCACAGAACGCGTGATCTGGAGTTTATGGTTTGAGGAAAGAACTCTATATTTATTTATTTATTTAAAATGTGATGACTGGGAAAGGCACACTGAGCCGAGGCTCGTTTACAGGTGCGACCCAGGTACAGAGTTTGCAGTGAAGAGAAAAAGGGGTAAGAAAAGGTGAAGCAAATACAAACAGAATGTACATACATTTTTACAAAGCGTATGATATATTAACCCTGGTTATGATACATTATTAATGATAAACAAATTAATAACAGCACGAAGTACATGAGCGGAAGGACAGGTTGGAGATGAGGGCTAGGGTGGGCAAGTAGAGACTGTGAGGGGCCTCAGCTGCATGCTGGGAGCATTTGAACATATAGGGCAATGTGGGGGTAGGAGCCTGTGGAGTTAGGAAAAGGCTAAACAAGAAGGGGCCAGGTGGAGACTGGGGGGAGGTTTTTCCAGAGAAGGGGGAGATGGTATGAAAAGGCAGCTTGGACAAGGAGAGTGTGAGGACGGGGCAGGTGAAAGGTGCGTGGGTCCCTGTGGTGAAGAGAGTAGTTTAGGGAGGTGGCTGGTGTGAGGTGGGATGTGAGGTAGGGGGGTAGGGAGTCAAACCAAAATTTTGCCATGAAGGAGGCACTGTGGATGGCTCTCCTGTGGGAGAGTGGGGCAAGGGATAGTGCAGCGTAGAGTAGGCAGTGGTGAGTGAGTGGGGGGGAGGCAGAGGTGAAGCGGCAGAAAGAGTTGAGGAGGATATCTAGTCTGGAGAGAGAGGATGCAGGGGCCATTTCGTAGACTATGTCGGCGTAATCAATAATGGGCAGTATTGTTCTGTGTTCAAGCTCACAGCGGGTGGGGATAGGCAAGCTGGCTTTATGGCGGTAGAGGATGGCGAGTTTGGGCCGCAGTTTGGAGCAGATGGCCTCAATGTGATAGGAGAAGTTAAGGTGGCCGTCCAACCAAACACCCAGGTACTTGAAAGCTGGGACTAGCTCCAACGGTGAGTCATCCAGGGTGGTGATTGCTGGGGCAGGGAGGGTAGCCAGTTTTGTCTGGAACCAAAGAGCATGGTGACAGTTTTTTTTTGCTTTGAGTGTAAGCAGGTTGTTGAGAAACTATGACTGGACTCTACTGAAGTCATTCTGGAGTGTGGGGAGGACAGAGTCGTATGAGGGGCCCGAGGCGAAGATGATAGTGTCATCTGCATATAGATGCACACTGGAGGAGAGGCAGGTGGAGGGAAGGTCGTTAATGAAGAGAGAGAAGAGGATGGGACCAAGTATAGAGCCTTGGGGGACACCTGATAAGATAGGGAGAGGAGTGGAGATGGCATTGCCTGTTTGAACAGATTGTTGTCTATCATGAAGATACGAGCGGAACCAGGTGATGGCAGGTTGGATGATGCTGAAATAACTAAGTTTGCAGAGAAGCAGCGGGTGGGAGACAGAGTTGAAAATTTTAGCAAGGTCTATGAATATGGCGGCTGTGGTTAGGCTGTGGTCCATGGCAGAGAGTATGGAGTCGGTTATGCATAGAAGGGTGGTGATGGTGGAGTGGTGCTTTCTGAAACCTGACTGTACAGGTGAGAGGGAGCTGTTGGAGGAGAGGAAGGCTGACAGTTTGTACAAAATGAGGGATTCCTGTACTTTTGCCAGGGCGGGGAGGAGCGAAATAGGCCTGTAATTACCCGGGAAGAAAGGATCACCCCCTTTGAACAGAGGGATGATAATGGCCGATTTCCAGGCTTTTGGGGCAGTGGCTGTGTATAAGGAGAGATTTAGTATGTGAGTCAAGGGGGCCGCAATGACGGCGACAGAGACCCGGAGTAGTTTGGGGTGGATACCATCTGGGCTGGTTTTAGTCGTGCTAAGGGAGGGTAGTGTGTGGAAAACTTCTTGCGGAGTGAAGGGAGGAAAGAGGAAGCCGGAGGATGGAGAGGAAGGCTCGTCCAAGCTTGGGGAGGGAGGGGGGAGTTTGGCAGGGTGCAGGAGATGAAGAACTTGTTGAATAGCTCTGCCATGGATGCAGGGTCTGAGACGGTGCTCCCGTCTATTTTGAGGGCTGGGCATGCCTGCTTAGTAGGGGGGTCAAGGAGGGAGTTAATCGTCTTCCAGAAGGATGCATGGGGGTTCTGGTTTTGTGTGAGTTGTGCTTTAAAGTATGAAGATTTGGATAGCTGGATGGCCTTGGTACATTTATTTCTAAGCTGTCTGTAGGATTGTAGGTCCCGTGAGGCATAGGAGGCTTTGTACAGTCTCCATGCCATGTCCCTGGTGTGACACAGAGAGATAAGGTTGGGTGTAATCCATGGGTGGTGGTGGCATTTTGCCCTGACCTTCCTGAGGGGGGCGTGTAGGTCCCAGATACGCCGGAAGATAAGGTAGAACTGGGAGAGAGAGCGACATCGACATTAGACGCAGGGAGGACAGGTAGCCAGTCTGCATTTGAGAGGGTTTGCAGCAGGGCATATTCATTTAGGAGATGAAGTGGGCAAGACCAGATGAATTTGGGATGGGAGAGTTGGGAGTGGATTTTGCGGACGCAGTAAGTAACACATTGGTCACTAAGGGCATCGGGGAAAATTCCTGAGGCAGATATGTGGTGGGGATGAGTGAATAAGATCCAATCCAGAAGGGTGTGGTTTAGGGACTGATGGTTTAGGCGGGTGGGTTCCTGAATAAGCTGAGAGAGGTTCAGGGCTTCAATTTTTAAGGTGGTGTGTTTAATGGAAGGGGAGAGCCAGTCAAGATTGAAGTTGCCTAGAAGCACAAGTTTGCCGTTAGATGATCTGGAGGAGATCAACGAGATGGCATTGATGACTGCATCAGGCGATGTCTTTGGAAGAGCATAAAGAGCTCCGATATAGAGGGGGGTGGAGGAGGGAAAGGATAGGTGCGCAACAATAGATTTGTGGGAAGAGGGACAGGATTCACTGAAAATGATAGAGCATGTGAGGGATTGCTTGATGTAAAGTGCCACGCCCCCACCTCGCTTGCCTCTGTCCTGGCGAAATAGGTTGTAGTCAGGAATGGCAATAGAGGAGTTGGGGATTTTGGCAGATAGCCACAATTCAGAGATACAGAGAATGTCAGGGCAGTACTGGGTAACCCATACAGTTATGGCATCCAGTTTAGGGAGGAGGCTCCTAGTATTGATATGGAATATGCGAAGGCCTTTAGGGAGTGAGTCAGGGGAGAGGTGAGAGGGCAGAGCAGCGGAGATTGGGGGTGAGTTAGGGATTTGCTTGGACACAGCAGGCCCAGGGTTGGTAGTATGCCACCCCCCCAGCAGCAAGATGAGGATGGAGCATATGAGAAGAGGGGGTTGTCTGGATGTTCCAGAGCAACGATTGGATGGAGGGGAGTGGCGGTTCAGGCATCATAGCAGAGCCTCCAGGTTAAGGAGGTGAGAGTGGAGCAGAGAGGGGTAAGTTGATGGAGAAGGTAGGAAGGGGGGGCTAGGGGGGAGAGAAGATGGGGAGGATGGGAGAGGGGAGAGGAGAACAGTTTGTATTGGGGTGGTATATGCGGGGGAGGGAGGGGGTGGTTCCTGAGGAGTGGAGGGGGTGGAGGATACAAGGGCAGGAGGGGAGAGGTCGTCACTAGGAATGCTAATGAGGGGTGGCGTAGGAGCAGAGAAGAGGGTTGTTTGTAGGAGAAGGCATAATAGAAGAAGCGTCTGCATTTTGGCTTTAGCTTTTGCAAGGAATGCAGCTGATTATAGTTGCAGTAGCAGTCGCTAGGGGCAGGAGAAGGCAGGCTGCAGAAAAGGAGTCTATGCTGGCAATGCTGGGTAGAGGGCTAGTGACCACTAGAGGCAAGAGCAGATAATCTGCAAATGGGGAAAGCGCCTGATGGGGCAGCTGATGCAGAGCGTCGGCGGGGCTCTCCTAGCCATTGCAGCCGAGCGCACTGGAACTCCTGCTTGTTCCTGAGACAGGATTAATACCTTGCACCGAGTTTAGGAGCTGTGGGGGAGGGCTGCGTTGTCCTGCCCTTGCGACCCTCTGGCACCCTCAAGGAAGCCTTGGAATCTGTGGAGAGAGGAGAGGAAGTTTATTAAGAGCAGGTATGTAACATGAGAGGCAGATCGGGGGGGGGAGACGTGATAGTTTGCTGTACAGAAAAAGGCGTCAAAATTAAATGGAGCTGACTCTGGAATTTGGAATATAGAAAGGAGTTTAAGTGTGCATGCAGGTAGCGGTGGCTGCTGCCTAGATTTTGAATTTCAGTCAGTTGTAAAAGTAATTTAATTTAGAGGGGAAAGCAACATGTCACAGGAGCAAGTATTAGGTTAGAAACTAATTAGACTAGGATGGTGCTCAGATCAGCTAATAACGAAGTAGACTAAAAGTGCACTAGGCTGTTTGGCTAGCAAAATGTACAAAATGAATTAAATTAAACTAGCATTAGCACCAGTAGAAGGCAAATTTTAAAGTGCACAAGCCATTACCTCAGGCAAAAGAAAAACGCTAGCATCAGAGTCTCAATTAGGTGTACTGCTAAAATAGCAAAAAACACTAACTTTGGCTAAAAACGAAATACTAGCACTGCAAATCTCTTGAGGTGTGCAGCTATAGCTGCCTAAGAGCAGTACATTTGGCTATGAATGACTTGCACAAAAACTATCAACATCTGTATGGGGACACAAATTTAAAAGAAAAAAGGCGCCAAGACAGTTTCTCCAAGAGTTCTTCTAGCCGTTGCAGCCGAGCACGCTGGCGCTCCTGCTTGTTCCTGAGACAGGATTCGTACCTTGCACTGAGTTTAGGAGCTGTGGGGGAGGGCTGCGTTGTCCTGCCCTTGCGACCCTCTGGCACCATCGGGGGAGCCTTGAAATCTTGCACCGAGTTTAGGAGCTGTGGGGAAGGGTTGCATTGTCCTGCCCTTGTGACCCTCTGTCACTCTCAGGGGAGCCTTGGAATCTTGCACCGAGTTTAGAAGCTGTGGGGGAAGGCTGCGTTGTCCTGCCCTTGTGACCCTCTGGCACCCTCGGGGGAGCCTTGGAATCTTGGACCAAGTTTAGGAGCTGTGGGGGAGGGCAGCGTTGTCCTGCCCTCGCGACCCTCTGGCACCCTCAGGGGAGCCTTGGAATCTTGCACCAAGTTTAGGAGCTGTGGAGGAGGGCTGCATTGTTCTGCCCTTGCGACCCTGCATGGTTCTGATTGGACAATAGCTCATGTTTAGCATTCTGCACTCAAACCGTTACATAGTAAACACTCCAATTTACTGGTTCCAGGAAAAGAACTGTTCAGAATGTTGTTCATAAAAAGAAAACAATTGAAAACAGTTTTTCACTTCAATAAAAGACAAAGAACCTCGGCACACAAGCACTGAGGCAATGGTTACCCCAAAGGGCATTGGTTAGGAAGCCAAGTTTCAAAGAAATACAAAATCACACATGCTCCCACAATGCAAAGCATCATGGGCTGCATATGCACATCAGCACAGAATATAATACTGATTCAACTTTAAGCAGAAATGCATGGTGCCGAAAGGCTTCTCACACAGTTTGCAAAGGGTGCCAACAGAAGACATAGACACGTGTTTCGTCCTACCAGGACTCATCAGTGTGCCTCATCTGTTTGACACTCCAGTGGAATGAACCAGCTACCTTAAGATGGTATATCTGGGTTTCATAGGTAAAACTAAGCTTTACAAAGAACATAAGTCCATTTGCTCGCCACGACTCTTACTAATACCCAGATATATATTTACTCCATAGATGAAGATCTAGGAAATGTTTAAATGCTGACATTGTTTGAGAACCGACAACTTCTATAGGCAAGTCATTCCATATTTTAATAACTCTTATTGAAAACAAATGTTTTCTTGCCTGCCTATTGAATCTCTCGCAATTCAACGGGAGAGAATGAGTTTGTGTATTATAATTCTGTTTCCACAGCTCAAAGCCCAACAATTCCCACAGTTGATGGTCCGACATAGCCCGATAAACCATACACATGTCCCCACATATCCTACGATATTCTAATGAGAACAGATCTAATTTTTTTAACCTTGCATCATAATCAAGGCCCTGGATTTCCCTAATTTTTCTTGTTGCCCTTTTCTGAATCCTCTCAATCATATTTATAGCTCCCCTTTGTCCCGGTGCCCAGAACTGTGCGTAATACTCTGTATGTGGCCTCACCAGGGAGGTATACAGTGGAAGCAAGACTTCCTTGTCCCTGCTCTTAACGTGTCTATGTATACAACTAAGTATACCTCCTGCTTTTCTAACCACCTGTTTACACTGTAAATTGAATTTAAGGTTATTATTTACCCTAATTCCTAGATCTTGCTCTTCCTGAACCACTCGTAATTCTTGCCCTGCCAGTTTATACACCACCTCCGAATTGTTTCTACCCATGTGCATCACTGCACACTTGGCTACATTATATGTAGCCCCATTGTCCTGAGCCCAAACCTCTAATTCATTTAGGGCTTCCTGGATTTTTGTACCCTCGGCTAGGCTGTTTACTGGAAAACCTATGTGTGTATCGTCTGCAAACTTTGACAGCCAAATAACCGTATTAGGCTTCATGGTTGAAATATAAAAATTATACAGACATGGTCCCAATACGGATCCCTGAGGGACCCCACTAGTAACCCCCATCCAATCTGACAATTCACCCAGCACACTCGCTCTCTGCCTTCTCCCAGACAACCATGCCTTAATCCAGTACACTAGGTGTGCCTGTACGCCTATATTACTAAGGGTTAATAGCAGCTGATCGTGTGGGACCTTATCAAAGGCCTTGGCAAAGTCCAAAAAGATGGCATCCACTGATTTGCCCTCATCCAAGGTTTTGCTGACTTTCCCATAAAACTCTAATAAATTTGTCTGGCATGAACGCCCCCTTGTAAAACCATGTTGTGTAGCATCCAGAACCCCTTTTTCCTCAACACTAGTCATAATTTGGTCTTTAATTATGCCTTCAAATAGCTTCCCAAGAACCGATGTCAGGCTAATTGGTCTATAGTTTGTCACCTCCTGTCTAGATCCTTTCTTATAGATGGGGATCACTACAGCTTGTTTCCAGGCCTCAGTGACCTGACCCGTCTCCAAGGATTGCTGAAATAATAAAGTAACCAGCCTCGCCAAACAGTCCACCAATTCTTTAAGCATTCTGGGATGCATACCGTCTGGACCTTTTGCCTTGTATGGGTTCCGATTTCTCAACCTCTTCCGAGCATCCTCCTCCTCAGTTTTAGGGCAGATTGTATCATATAACCCAACATCGGGATCCCTAATATTTTGGCCAACAATAAAGACTGAAGAAAAATAAATATTTAACCTATCAGCCATAACCTTATTATCTGTTATAAGGCTATCACTAGTAACCTTCAGTGGTCCTACTGTTCTACACTTGCCCCTTTTTTTGTTTATATAGGCGTAAAAGGATTAATAATTATCCTGTACTTTTGTGGCGAGTTTATATTCAAATGCCTTTTTTGCCTTAGAGATGGTTAACTTAGACTTTTTAAACATGCTTTATATAACGCCCAGGACCAAGCCTCACCACTTTTTTTTTTTGCCCTGATGAATGCCCTGTTCTTTTTCTTAATAGCTCTCTTAACTAAAGAGCTGAATTTTTGCTGAGTAACACAGTGAAAAAGGTACTGTACCAATATGTGCATTGTAAACAAATTCTCTTTCCTTACAGGCAGTTCAGAATGAATGAATGAAGCACCGAATGAAGAACTGAAGACACAGCCTTTCTTTTCTTGAAATTATTCTTTTTTTTTTAAATGTCTGATTGCTTGCTTACATTAATTAAAGCACTTCCTGATCAAAGTGAAGAGGTTTTAGCAGAGTATTTGTGACAAAAATATTTGGTGACATGGGTACCTATAGATAGCAGATTATATTAGCGTTCAGAATATTTTCGCTATAAAAGTCTGAGCGCTAATATAGTGAAAATATTCGGGACGTGAATATAATCTGCTATACAGTAATACTAGTTCAACTTTAAGCACAAATGCATGGTACTGAAAGGCTTCTCACACAGTTTGCAAAGGGTGCCAACAGAAGACACAGACACGTGTTTCGTCCTACCAGGTCTCATCAGTGTGCCTTGTTTGTTTGACACCCCAGTGGAATGAACCAGCTACCCTAAGATGGTATATCTGGGTTATGTTGTGTGTCTTCTGTTGGCACCCTTTGCAAACTGTGTGAGAAGTCTTTCAGCACCATGCATTTCTGCTTAAAGTTGAAACAGTATTATATTCTGTGGTGATTTGCATATGCAGCCCATGATGCTTTGCATTGTGCGGGCATGTGTGAGTTTGTATTTCGTTTCACATCAGTGTTCATTGAGGTACAGTTAAATATGGTTCATTTGAAGACAAGTTTATCATTTCACTTACAGGGAACATTACTAACTTCTGCCAGTTAGCACAGATTTCCTGTCCCCTTTAAGGAAAAAAAAAAAATTACTGGCTGCAAAAAGAAAAAAGGCAGAACTGCACAGATATCCAAGTGCACAGCAGAGCCAGTAGCGTTAACTTGACTGTTGTTCACAGACCTAATTTTCATGCCTGATATTCTATTCTTTTGAGCCTGATAAATACTAAGTATTTCTACATTAATCAGCAGCATTACTGTGGAGTGGGGGTTTTGTGAGTGAGGGGAGGAGTGGGAGAGATTTGCATGGTCTAAGAGGACCTTCCAGGCAGCGCTTGTACTATTTTCTCTTGAGTGCTGCTTTAAAAAAAGAGAGAATTACTGGCTGCAAAAATTATATATAAAAAATACAGCAGAAAGCACACATATGTGGTGGTGAGGGAACACTTGTCCTCCTGGACCTTAGCCTGTGTTGCCCCCCCCTCAAAAAATAGGGATTTTACATGTTGTAGCCACTGCACTAACAGATTTCTAGTCCCCATAAGAGATTTGCCCAGTGATTTTTGTGTATTTGTTTGTTTGTTTAGTTTTTGTTGACCGGGTAAGTGCACTAGACAAATCCTGCCTATTTTCAGGCACAACCCGGGGGAGGGGGATACAGATGGATGCCAACTGACCTTAAACCAGATTAAGCTGTTGGTGGTATTTTTAGTGAATGAGGGAAATTTGGCCAGGACACCGGGGAAATTCCCCTACTCTTTTTCGATAAGTGCCATGGGATCTTTAACATCCACCTGAACTACCACCAATCCAGGCAGATGGGACCTCGGTTTAACGTCTCATTCGAAAGTCTGTGAACTGATTTAACAAAAATAAAAGGTAGGGGGGTGTGTGTGTGTATATAAAGGTAGGGGGTCCACATCTGTGGTTTATTCTGACTTTGACCCCCTCATTCTTTAAACTTGAGCTCCAACCTTCTAACTCTGGAAAACAAATCACCTGCACCTTTCAGTGTATGCTTACTTTTTCTACCTACAGTCAGTAAAATACTTTGTGTGTGAGGGGGAAAAAATCAGTTTTTTTTTTTTTGTGTGTATGCATTTCTTGCTTGGTCAGTGTGTGTGCGGTCACTTCATAGTAATTAGAAAAATATTTGTGTGAGAAAAAAAAATCAGGGCTCCAAACGGTGCCACCAGTGGGTCTGCCAGTCCCTCTCCTGTCAGCATCAAGCTCTCATTCTGTTGTAGTGACAAAATGAACACACAACACACTCAGAAAAAAAAAGCTTTATTGAAATAACCCACAGTGCAGAAACTAACTTTGGTTTCAAATTAACTCAAAAACGGAAACATCCTGATCAAGATGACAATCGTGACTCTATCACAGTGCCAGTTGGTCCAGTCAGTATCAATGTCCAAGAGTCTTCCTGCACTTCCTCCTGTAATACAGAAAAAAATACCCAGCATACAGCGACAGGTTTTTATACTGGCTGGCTTAACAAATACTGTTGGTTACAGTACAAAGAAAATGATGGCATGTTTTGTGCATTTTGCATAAAACATAAACAGATGCCCAAATCAGGAACAGTTTGGGTAATGAGTGGGTGCAAGACATTCAGAGAAGATGCTATAAAAAAGCGTCAGAACAGTTCTCTTCATGCCGTTGCTTCTGAACTGGAAGCTAACAGCAGGATTTCAGCTGCAAAAGGTGAAATTGAGTAGGCAATGCAGCAGACCCTGACCCTGGAACAAGAAGCTTTTGTGGCATCCCTTCATTGCATGTACTGGCTAATAAAAAGTTGCCTCATACAAAGAAATATGGCTCACTGCTGGATCTCGCCAAATCATTGGGATGCAAATACCTAGACAGTATGCTTATCGCAGATGCTGTAAAATATAGTTCCGATCAAACTGTCAGAGAAACGGTACTCTCTCTCTCTCTGGATGAGGTGGTCAGGAGATCAGTACTTGCAGATTTGAAGTCTGCCACATTTTTTTCTTATTTGGTTGATGAAACAACTGATATTGCTGTTATGAAGCAGCTAATTTTGTATGGTATGTACTGCAAAGAGGGGAACCCCAGAGTTTCTTTCCTGGGAGATGAGGAACTAATTGAGGGAAAGGCAGACACAATTGTTAAAAAAATGCTGGAGTTCTCTGATAACAACGAAATTTCGGTTGATCACCTTGCAGGGTTGAGCAGTGATGGAGCAGCCGTTATGCTGGACAGGCAAAACGGAGTGGCTAAAAGACTGAAAGAAGTCAACCGATACTTGTTGAAAATCATTGTATGGCTCATTGGGAGGCCTTGGCTATAAAGTCAGCAGCCAATGAAGTGAACGCCATTAAAAAGTTTAATCAAACACTAGATTATGGCCAGACCATCGAAACAGCGGTTGGATTTCCATCTGTGACGCCGGCGACCCAGATTCAGGAACAGACCTGGGTCGCTGGAAGGCCAGCCAGGGGAGAAGGATGGAGCATCCAGTGACAGCTCGCCTTCTCTGGGGGGAAGGTGGGGATGCGGCCCAGCACCTGCTGGCCCCTAGCAAAGGCCAGAAGCACAACAGGACATCAGGCCCCAGATGACTGGGGAGTGGCAGACATCGGTGTACGCCTTGACGTCTGTGGCACACCACTCCCTCTGGAGAAAACCAGGAAATGGCTCCATGGCCGGCTGGATGAAGGTCACCAGCTCCCGCCAAGCCCTAGATGTCCGACCTCACCTTAGCGACACCCGGACCAATTGTAGAGTGTGCTGGCTGCTCACACCAGTGCCTTCCCCGTCAGAGGAGGGGGACCTGTCCGGCAAAGAGATACGCTGGGTTACCCGAGGGGTCATGATCTGAGGTGTTGGCTGGCATCGGGGACAGTGAGCAAATGGAGTGTCCAGGTGACTGGAAGGAGTGGTAGGCTAGGGGGAAGGAGGGAGTAAAAAACCAAAAACCAAAAAAAAACGCTAGATCACTCATACAGATATTATGAAAATTGTGCTGTTCGCATGGCTGCCCTTAAAGAAATTCATCAGGCAATGGAGAACACTGTTTTAAAGCCAAAACAGGCAAAAGCAGTTGGGTGGCTGTCCCACGATGCAGCATGTGGCACACTAAGGAAGATTTTTCCATCCGTCATTATGTCCTTGCATAGAGAGGCCTCTGAAAGGCATGATCCTCAAGCTGTGAGCCTAGTAAAAATGGTGGAAAACTGGGAGCTTTTTTTCTATTTTATGCGTGATGTGTGACATACTTCCACACCTAAGCATCTTATCTAAATGCTTTCAAACATCAGCTCTGAATTTTACTGCTATAAAGAGGCATTTAAATTCCACTTTAGAAATTCTTAGGGCATGCCTACTGGTACCTGGTCAGTACTTCTCCTCTGTATCGATTGAACTAGTACTCCTGAATGATAATGGCCTGAACTTGCCATTTAGCGAAGCACAGTTAAATTGTTTCAGAACCTCTGTGCATGCCAACTTTATTACAGCCCTAATTGCTCAGACTGAACAAAGATTTCCAAGCACAGAACTTTTGGATGCATTCAGTATCTTTGACCCCAGCATGATACCAGAATGTGATACTGAAGAGTTGGAAGGATATAATAGTGACAACCTTGACATTATTCTTGGTCAGTATGCTACTGTTTGGATGTAGATGCTTCTACACTGGAATGGGCTTCTCTGCATAGTCTCATGTTCACGGAAAAGATGGCCTTTAAGACTATTTCAGATGTGCTGCCCTTTCTAACTACTAAATATGTAGACCTGTATCCAAACATATCTGCTTTGGCAGAACTGGCAATGATAATACCAGCGTTGAGTGCCGATTGCGAGCGGGGGTTTCTCTGCACTAAATCAAATAAAAACGCAGGAACGAAATACATTAGGTGCCAGTGTGCTAATTGCACTTATGATTATCTCAATTGAGGGCCCTGATGTTGACAATTTCCCTTATTTGGAAGCTGCAGCTCATTGGGCAGGACTGCGAAACCATAGATTACATCTTGACCTTGCAAGCACTAGTAAAGAGATGTAGTACGAACCAAGAATAATTTCAAGACTCTCACAAACTGTTGCATGGCATGCAGATAGAATGCAGAGGTTCTCCACCAGTATGTCACACAACTTACCACACTTTGCTACTGCACACTAGCCAAGGCCTCCATATTAGTCGTATCCTACTGTTTTTTTGCTCCTTATGCATTATATGCGTCCCATCTCATGACTGACTCCGCCCCCTGGCTCCGACCCCTTTACCACCACTCTATATTTTTAGGCAGTGTGGAACACTGCATAGGAACATTAATATAGGATATAGGTCTATCTTGTCACACTGAGTGTGTCACCAAGCTTCTTTCCCAACAGCTGGGGTTGTTCTGTAGGCTCAAATTTTACCTTACTAATGAAATCTGTATGACTGTAGCCAATAGTGTCCTCCTCCCTATGTTACCGTATGGGGCCCCAGTCTGCTCCTCTCCTCTCTGAAAGGTGCAGAGTTTACTAAGCTTAAAGCTATGTAACATAAAATTGGCAGGTTTGTATCTGGCATGGGAAATCAAGAACATCATTTCAATGCCCTTGTCTGTCTACACTGGTCCCCTCTTGAAGAGTGCCTCTATTACCCTAACTTCTGCGTGGCCTGTAAGACAGTAAAGAACGTCTTCCCAGTCTCAGAGATAGACTGGCCTGGAAGCCCTCTAGAAGGCAACTCTGCTCCTCCTTCCAGCCCCTCCTGGAGGTTCCAAGGATCCAAACAACATTTGGTCGATGGTCCTTTTCACACAAAGCACCTTTACTCTGGAATGAGCTTCCTGTCCCTATCCAGGAAAGATGAATCTATCAGGCCTTCAGTGGGTACTCAAAGGACACCTAAACCCAAAGTTAAACTGTTTCTGTTTCCACTGAGCCTACCCCTGCATTTGCTGTGCCAATTTGAGGGTAAGGTGCTTATTTCCCTCAGCTGGCCTTGAATAATCCTTTGTCACTATATTTTTTTAATTTTTGTATTATTTTTTTTTTTTTTATTTTAGTCTTTGGAAACCAGGTAAAGCCCACTAGGCGCAAGTGCCTGTTTTCAAGGGCTACCTGAGACCATACATGTCACTAAATGTTTCAGAGGGCTGAAAGGGCATGTAGCCCATGCATAGCTCCTCATGCTACTAAGTAATAGTTCATAATACCCCCTTGTACGATGTATTTGTCCAACCTGCTTTTGAACATACCTTTTGTTGTACTACTTGCCACCTTGTAGGGCAGTCTGTTCCATAGGTTGATTACTCTCTGAGTGAAAAAATGTTTCCTAGTAGTAGACCTAAAGGTGTCCATTTGCAACTGTAATTGATGCCCTCTAGTGATTGAATTTATACTGATAAAGTTAAGGTTATTATTGCCAATGGGGAATTTTCAGTCCTCAACGTTAAAAGTTTACTAATGGGATTGGAGTTGTTTTAACAGGGTTGAGAATAGTGAACATTGTGAAACATTATACAGCAGGCATTGGTGGGCAGGAGGGAAGGGAAACAGTGGGGCATTGGGACCTTAGTTTTCCTTTCTAATATAATTTCTTTATAAGGTCACAGCACTACTGGCTTGTGCAGTTCAACATTACTTGGACATTCTACCTACTTATTGGACTGATACCTTAGCCATGAGGTCACTGGCATTTGGGACATTTTCAACTTTTGGAACATCTGGTGGTTTATACCCACCTAACTTGGACATACCCCTACTCCTACTGTATTTCCGCTTTGTCGGATTATGCTACCATAAATATTGGTGTGTCACAAGGATCTATTCTCGGTCCCCTGCTTTTCACCATCTTTATAAATTATATTACCTCAAACATTCCCCAGACTGCCTCCCTGCTATACGCCGATGACATGTAACACCTTGTTTCTAAAACCTGTGTGTGTATATGATCTCACATGCTGTTTCAGCATTTTCTCATGGCTTTCATCTTTTAGCTGAAACCTGGGGGGGAGCGAGGTAACTCCAAGAGCACCAGATTTCTCAGCATCTCTCATGACAGACAGTCCATACCCCCTTTTTTTCATTATATTACAAAAAATGATCATACAGCACTCAGAACTGGCTGTCCACGTCACAATTTTCCCCACTTAGACTGAATTTGGGGGCTCTATCCCCTGCATGGGATGAGCTTCCCAAATCAGTTCACTCGACATAGACCCTAGACAACCCATCTGAGTTCTGGTTTTTCACTCCAGCCCTATTTACGATTGTCAGATCATACCCTTGCAAAGCAAGACTCCATCTTAGCAATCTACCATTGTTTTCTCCCATCTGCGTCAGCCAAACCAGGGGGTGGTGGTCAGTCTGCACCACAAAATGTTGCCCATATAAGTATGGCTCTAATTCCTTTAGGGCCCACACTATGGCAAGGCAATCCTTTTCCACCGCGGAGTATGCTTGCTCCCTGGGAAATAACTTCCTACTCAGGTACACTACTGGGTGATCTGTCCCTTGGCTGGATGTCTGACTCAGTACTGCCCCAATACCCATGTCTGAGGCATCAGTGTGAACTATAAAGGTTTTGCTGTAGTCAGGACTTGTCAAAACAGGAGCACTGCACAGTGCCTCCTTTAGTCTGGTAAAGACTTCCTCACAGGCTGGGCCCCAGGTACTGTAATTTTCTTGGGCATCCTTTTCTTTGTCAGGTCAGATAGGGGAGCAGCCAGGGCACTGTAATTGGGTACAAATTTCCTGTAGTACCCTGCTATCCCTAGAAAACTCCTGACCTGCTTCTGGGTTTCTGGTCTGGGCCACGACTGGATCCCCTCTATCTTTATTTGGTTAGGACAGAACTGTCCCCAGCCTACCACATGCCCAAGGTATGCCACTTCTCCCATGGCCACCTGGCACTTCTCAGCTTTGACAGTGAGCCTGGCCCTCTGTATCCTGCCCAGCACTTCCCTAAGGTGGGATAGGTGTTCCTCTCAGCTGGTACTAAAGATGGCAATGTCATCCAGGTACGCTATGGCGTACTCCTCAGCACCATTTAACACCTGATTCACCAACCTTTTGGAAAGTGGCCGGGGCATTCTTCATTCCAAAAGGCATTACTTTAAACTCAAATAAGCCTATCGGAGTGATGAAGGCTGACCTCTCCCTAGCTTTGCCTGTCAACTCTACCTGCCAATACCCCTTTGTCAGGTCAATGGTCGTAAGGTAGGTCGCCCCTCCCAACTTGTCCAGGAGTTTGTCCGTCTGGGGCATCGGGTGGGCGTCTGACTTTGTGACTGCATTCAGTCCACAATAGTCTCCACAGAAACGAGTAGAGCCATCTGGTTTAGGCACAAGGACTACGGGTGAGGCCCAAGGGCTGTGGGATCTCTGGATTACCCCTAAATCCAGCATCTCCTCCACTTCCCTCCTAATGTCCTTTTGGACAGCCTCTGACACCTGATATGCTGTCCACCGTATGGGCACCTGTGTCCCTGCCTCCACATCGTGCATTGCTAAGGGGGTTAGTCCAGGCTTGGCGCTAAACAAGGGGGCAAAGTCTGCTAAAACCTCTCTTACTTTCTGGATCTGGCCCGGGGTCAGCTGGGGAGACAGTTTTACTGCCTCCACAGAGGACTCCCATTTACTGTCTTCCAGCAGGTCCAGAAGGGGGTCTCCTTCATCCGTCCCCTTCCCATGACTACACAGTGCAAACACCACATCAGCCCTATTTGCATATGGCTTCATCATGTTGACATGGTACATCCTTTCTGTCTGTCTTCTGTCAGGTAACTCCACAATGTAGTTCACATCATTTACCTTCCCAACCACTTTGTACGGTCCTGCCCGCTCAGCCTGCAGCTTGTCTTTCCAGACCGGAATAAGGACCATGACTTCCTGACCCACCATGTACGAGCGAGCTCTGGCTCTGCGGTCGTACCACACTTTCTGTTTCTGTTTCTGTTGGGCAGCTGCCAGGTTGCTCTGGGCTGTCCCCATAAGCTCCTTCAGCCATTCCCTAAGCCTAAGGACGTAATCCACAATGGGAGTTCCCTGAGTGGCGTGCTTGCCTTCCCAGTCCTCCCAGATCAAGTCTAGGGGCCCACATACCTGGCGTCCATATAAGAGTTCAAAGGGGGAAAATCCTGTCGACTCTTGGGGCACATCCCTGTATGCAAAAAACAGGTGGGGAAGATATTTCTCTCAGTCCCTCCCATGCTGTTCAGCAAACACCCGGAGCAATAACTTTAGGGTACCATTGAATCGTTCCACAAGTCCATTGGCTTGTGGGTGATATGGTGTCATGCATCTCTGCACCACCCAACACTTCTCCCATAAACATTTCATCAGGTCCGACATGAAGGAACCCCCTCAATCAGTGATTACCTCCTGCGGAAACCCAACACGGGAGAAAATCCCAAGTAAGGCATCTGCTACTTTGTCTGTCCTCGGTGAGGATAGGACGACTGCCTCTGGGTACTAGGTGGCATAATCCACCACAGTTAGGATGAATCTCTTCCCTGTGGGGTACCTGGGGGTATTTAAAGGCCTCACAATATCCATTCCCACCCTCTGGAATGGCTCCTCCACTATGGGCAAGGGAATCAGGGCAGCTTAGGTTTTCTTGCCCACCTTCCCTATTTCTTGGCACCAGTGACAAGACCTGCAATACTCATTCACCTGCTGGGTGAAGTTAGGCCAGTAAAAATTCTGGACTAATCGCTGCGTAGTGCACATGATTCCCAGATGACCAGACAAGGGAATATCATGTGCAATTTTGAGCAACTGCTCACGATACTCCTGGGGAATGACAAGCTGCCTGCCTAGCATCCCTCCCTCTGTCTGTACTGCCTAAGTATACATAAGTCCATTTTCCCAATAAGCCTTATGTCTGCCGTCACCTCCCTGTGCTCCGTCAGAGTCTGCCCAAGCCCTCAGCTTCTCTAAACTAGGGTCATCCCTCTAAGCAGCTGCAAACCCCTCACACAGTCCCAAGGCATGGGACAAGTCCCCCTTCAGTTGCTAAACTAGGGTCCCTAGCACTAGCATCAGGACACTCAGGATCACTGTCAATCCCAACCCTCTGACAATGGGTCACCCCTTCCTCTTCAGAGTAACCCTCTATAGCTGTGTGGTTACTTGCTACTGGGGAAATTTATACCCCTTTTTCATTAATCTCCATCTCAGGAGACACAGGCTGGGGAACCAGCCTCTCAGTGGTTTCCACAATGGCTTCTGTGGGGTTCAGGGAACTACAATTTTCCCTTGCCGCTTGGCTATGGGTAACTGCACATACCATCCCCTGTTTTAGATTGTTACCCAGGATCACATCCATGGCTAATGTTTTGGCTACAGCCACCTGTTGCACGGTTCCCCCTGTTTCACCCCAGTCCAGGAGAACACTAGACGTATTTATTGGGTATAAGCTGACCAGGCTGTACCAGATCCCCCTTTACCAAGGTCAGGGATGCCCTTGTGTCCCTTAATCCCTGTGTCTGTACACCATTCACCATGAATGGGTGCATGTGTTCCCTCATGTTCACTGGCATGCTTCCAGGGACACACAAACAACCCACTTCTTTTCTAGCACCCGGTTATGTATTATTGTTCGCCTTTTTGGGACACTGTCTGGCAATATGCCCAGTTTCTTTACACAACCAACAATCATTTCTTCTCTCAGAGAAATCTTTTCCCTGAAACCTGGGGTTAACTGGTTTCAGTGGAGGCAGTGAGGGTTTTAGCTGCCCTGAAGGTGCACTTTTCCCTTTCTGTGCTGCCACGCCCACCCCATTTGCTCTCAGAGCAGGTCTGCTCTTGGCATAGCGGTCTGAGAGTTCAGCAGCCTCTTGCACTGTTTTGGGATCTCGGTCCTCTAGCCAGGTTTTTAGCTCTGCTGGGCAAGCCCAATAAAACTGTTCTAATAAAATCACATTTTCAATTTTATCAACAGAGTTTGCCTCAATTCCTTCCCACCGTTTTAAAAACTGACGTTGTTTCGTGGCTAGCTCCTCATAGCTCATATCAGGGCTTCTCCTGAGCTTACAGAATTTAGCTCTGTATGATTCAGCACTTAATTCAAACTTTTTTAACAGTGCAGCTTTTAGTTTGCTGTAATTATTACTGTTCTCATTGTCCATTTGACCCAATGCATCCCGAGCTTTCCCGGTAAGTAGCGGGGATAGCTGGAAGCTCCAGGACTCTCTAGGGATTTTATCCTGAATACAAACTTTTTCAAAAGAATTTAAAAAGGCATCCATATCCTCCCCTTCTTTAAATTCAGCTATTAATTTGGAATTCAGTTTGTAACCCAGTTCTGCAGTCCCAGTTAAACCCAAGCCACTTACCTGCTCTGGTGCCACTGGTTGGAGTCGTAGCTTCTCCAGTTCGTGTTGCCTCTGGCATTCCTCTCTCTTCTCCTCTGCAGCTCGCTGGCACTTCTCTCTCTTCTCCTCTGCTTCTCGGCGTTCTCGCTCCGCCTCTTGTTGTTCCCGCCCTCTCTTCTCCTGGAACTCCAGCTCCATCCTGCGCAACTCAATTTGTAGCCTGAGTACCTCTGGATTCAGGATACTGGTGACCTTCCCCTGCTGCTGTGGCCCTTCACTGACAGTGGCCCTGTTGCCCTCCTCATCAGATCTGGATACTGCACTGGCCGCTAGCCCTGCCACACTCGAGGTTTGGTCCTTTCCAGTCACGGTCCGTGACTCGCTGCTCTGGGTATCTTCTACCATCAGGGCATCAATGAGGTTCTGCTTTTTGGCTGTCACCTCGAATGGGACTCCTCTGTCTCTGCACAACTGCTTTAAGTAATCTACAGTGTGCCTGCTGTAGTCAGAAGCTATCTTCTTCTTCCCTCACTACGGCTACTCTGACTTGCACTTTAGGAAAAAAAATAAAACGGGTAGGAACTTGACTGTACGCCAAGTGATATAGTTCTGATTCCTTTTAAAATAAAACTCTGCCTTTTTCTTTTTTTGCAAGTGAGCTAGAGGTCTCAAGCTGACACGCTGAACAATAAAAGCTTGTGATACCAAAATTATGCCACCACTGCCAACCAATCTGTCACAACCCACTCAGCAGGTCAGCCCTCTACTCCCAAAGTGCCAACCTCTGAGCGCAGTCTTGTGAACAGTTTAACAGAGCAAGGTAACCCTCTTGTCTGTTTTTGTGGTTTTGAATCATCCTTTGGTCTCAAGTCTTGGAGGGATTCAAACTGTGAACCTCTTGCTAGCATACCCAGTGCACAGGCTCAGATATATCTGTCTTCAGGGGGCCAGATATCTTTGCCTATGGGTGTACAAAAATGAACCCTTAAACCTTAATAAAGACCTCAGATTATTCTTACCTTTTTCCAGTTTGGTATCACCATTCAAGCTTATGCCCAGTGTCTGCTGTAACCATATATACTCTGCTTGTAAAGGAAAGAAATCAAAGACAGACCAAGCAAGCTCTAAAAAGAGTTTTACTAAAATAGTTAATAATATGTAAAACATACAATACAGAACTGTTATATCACAAGACATACAAATCTTTTAAAATAACAATGTTTTAAACAGTGCAATTCCTACTACAGTAATTAGATTTGTCTCTCTTTCTAAGTACCTGTTTAAAGTGCTCACAGATATTTCTTTGTCAGAGTCTAGATAAAAGTGTCTGAAGGAAAACAGAATAATGTTTTAAAAGCTGGTTTTCCCCAGCTATTTTGCATGAGGTTACCTAGCTCCTCCCTGTCAGAATATATATAAAAATGTATCTATATAAAAACATAAAATGTCTTTTCCAAGTATTAAATTCTGCAATCCTCAGCATGACTCATGTCCTTCAAATGACATTTCTTTGATCTATTGATCAGTTTCCCCTCTCACACAGACAACAGCATTTATGATTTCACACCAGTTTACTAAACCCGGCTTCCTCCTCTTGAAACGTCATAAAAGGGATGCTGATTTCCCTTTTTGCAGCTAAAGCTATAATTAACTTAGAAAAGTCTGTAATTAGCTTCTGGCCTGCCGTGTAATACCTGGTATCTAAAAACCTGTGTGAGTGTGTGTGTGATCTCACATTCTGTTTCAGCATTTTCTCATGGCTTTCATCTTTCAGCTGAAACCTGGAGGGGGGGAGCAAAGTCACTCCAAGAGCACCAGATTTCTCAGCATTGGTCATGACAGACAGTCCATAACCCATTTTTTAAATTATATTACAAAAAATAATCATACAGCACTCAGAACTGGCTGTCCACGTCACACATACATTAAAAGCTTAACCAGAGGGCAAGCTTTGCTGGGGTGGGATCGGGTAATAATGATGGCTTTCCTTTAAGTCTGATCAAAGTTTAGGCCTTGCACCACAACCTGGTGGGTACACTATAATTTTTACACCCTGTTGGTTGGAAGTTTTGCACATTTGCATAGGATGAAAAATACATCACAGTTGTTGAAAACATTGACAAATTACACCTTTTTCAGTGGCTGCATTGTTTAGTGTTTCAATTAAATAGTATACAATTAAATTCAAATATAATTTTATGTTAAATTTGAGTAATAAGGCCAGCTCAGTGGCGCTGAGGGTTGAGGTGCTGGACGCCACACCTCGCGCCACACCAGTGACCTGTGTTCAGGAATGAGCATGGGTCATCAGGGGTCGGCAGGGACGGGAAAGGATCGAGCACCCCAGAGACTGTTCTCCTTTCCTGGGGGGGGTTTACACAAACTGCTGCTCTAGTGGCAGCTGGGGGTTTTGCAGCATGCAGCTGCAGTATAGAGGGAAGCGCTGCAGCGGACAACCAATGAGTGTGCGCGGGTGCGTGCACACGTGCAGGACGTCATTGCACGTCTGAACTCTGGGGGAAACTACTACTGAAAAATTCCCTTGGCTCTGGTAGGCAAAGGTGGGGCCAGGGACCACCCCTCTGCCCAATGCCGAGTGCGGCGGCTGCCTCCGGTGCTGCCTCCACCCCGGATTGCCTAACCAGATTTGCAGAAAGGTCGTCCAGGGAGAAGGACGGTCCTGCCCCAGGTGGCTTAAATCCAGGGACCAAGTACCAGGTGAGTGTTAGGGGAGCTTGATGGCAGGACTGAGGCTACAGCAGGGTGGGATGGAGGTGCAGTCAAGTGCCTACACTGGAGAGAGTCGGGGGCTAAGGAGTAATTAAAAAATAAAAATTGAGTAATATGCATTACAAAGTATATATTTTTTATTTTATTTTTACTGTATTTTAAAAATTAAAATATAGGCATGAAAATGCATTCAAGGTACAGCAGTGCATCATCAGTAGAGGTACACAGTACAATTAATCCAGGAATGGTTTAATGTCTAATTCCTTAGTAAAATCACATTGGAAGGCCGCCCCATTTAGGGTACACTATGTAACACTAATGGAGTCATCTTGCAGTCAGTGCTGTGGGAAAACTGTGTGTGACTGTGACACCTAAACCTAACACTCACAACAAAACGTGCAACCTACTTGACCACAGCACTTGTTCACTACCCCCCTTCTGATGCCACTCTCACCATGGTTTATGCCCCCCCCCCGGTGTCTCAACTACCCACCCCTAGTAAGGGCAACTAAAGCCACAATTCAAAATAGCCACTACCATACCCCCTAGTTCCTGCACCTCTCTCTCTCTCTTCCATACACACAAAGTCCTCTGAGTTGCTCCACTACCTTCCCTCTCGCTGTTCACTTGCCCAACTACCATGGAATCTTACTGCTATCTTTTTGGAACTCTTCCTCTCTGCTATACTCTAGCTCTCATCCCAGCGCACTCCCCTCCCCATCTGTCTCCCTCCTTAACTTCAGTTCCTTGTAAGGTACTAGTTTTTAGTTTAAAAAAAAGTTTCTGTATGCATTAACTGAATCAACAAAATCATACTTATGCACCAGTGTAACACTGTCCTGTTCTCTACGTACTAAATGTTTATTGTTATTCTGTCTGTATTTCTATGCTGTGGAACCTCTGTAAATGAACTGATAGCTCAAAGGTATTATTCCGAGATGTCAATAAATAAAAAAATAAAATAAGTAAAACTAGGATGCTTTAAATAGCACATGGTAATGATTTGTGCCGTTGTGCTTTTATCTGTTGTTTCCAGTAAGCGCAAGTAAGTAATACTCTTAAGGTTGCCAAATATCTGGGTTTAACTCATGAATTAATTAAAGGAACTCTTGGGGGGTGGAGCTTGCTGCTGAACGGAGTAGACATGTGAGAGAAGAGCTCTGCAGCCTGAACAGCAAAACACAGTTAAAAATCAATATTTCCTATTGGAAACTTTTATTTTTTGACTGAAGATTTTAATTTGGCAGAGAAATCTATGTCGAATACATACATTACAACTTGCAAGTATGGGTCAGCATACCAGAGCAGCTACAGCAGGAGAAGGGGCCTGCCAGAAGATACCACAGCCGTCGGGGAAGTGGAGATCAGCAATCCCTAGCCCAAAGTGCAGATCCAACGCAACCAACAGATGCGACTTTATTAAAAGCCATCCAGAGCATCGACACCAAAATCAAATCTCTGGTGAGCAAACTCACCGTTTTGGACACCAAAGTATCTAGAGTCCAAGAGGAGGCCAAGTCTGCCTTAGATATTGCAAACTGGGCACTCACCATGGCCGCAAGTGTTACTAAAGAAAATGTAGTGCTTCAACTCACCCACTGGGCACCTCCTCCCATTGGCCATCTAGCCCCGCACAAATTTAAAGCAACAGCACACCTAGAGGGTACTGTCCTGCCCGTCCAGTGAGACTCCTTCCTGGTAGCAACTTATTAGGTCATCGGGAGACCAAAAGACCCTTTACCATACAACTCCCTCTGCTCTCCCTTCCCAAGGCTGACCACTCGACTTTCATACGAATACTTCCCCTTTCACCTACTATAGCACGGAAACATGAAGCTGGCACTGCCTATATTATGGTTCATTTCCCTAACTGCTACATTGGTAATGACTGACTTCTGCGCTGCGGTGCTGGCCCATGACCAACCACAACTCTCCTACTTCTCCCTCCACCCCTTCACCCCTCTTCACTCTCTACTAAGGAAAAGTCTCTACTAAGGAGCACATCGTGACTGATCAACTTACCGACCACTTGGATAAATACAATATACCTTGTCCACAACAACACGGCTTCCGGAAAGGTCACAGCACCACCACAGCCCTTCTTGAGTTCACTGGAGCTTTGTACAAATCCCTTGACAATGGCCTTCTCACAGGGGCAGTTTTCGTCGACCTCTCCAAGGCCTTCGATACAGTACACCATGGATTATTAATACACCAACTACTGAATGCCGGGCTATCACCTGACTCTTCTCTCTGGTTTAAAAGCTACTTAGAAAACCAGTCACAGAGAGTAAAATTCTGGGGCTGCTCTTCTAACACCCTGCCTGTTCGCTCAGGTGTCCCACAGGGATCCATACTGTGACCCCTCCTTTAGCCTTTTCTAAACTCCTCCTTACCACTGCTCTCAGCAGATCATACTATATGCCGATGATGATGTTGTATTCTCCACTCACAAAGATCCTGCAACTCTTCAACACAACCTTCAACTTGGTTTCAGTTCTGTAGAGACATGGTTTCTTAATCATAAACTGGTCCTCAATGACAAGAAAACCAAATCTATGCTCTTCTGCAGCTCTCATAACCCACACAAGCTACACCACTTGGCTATCTCCACCACCCAGGGGAACACTCTAGATCAGGTGGGGTCCTTCAAATACTTAGGGATACAGCTTGACCCTAATCTCTCCTATGGACTTCATGTAGATAATGTAGCTAGAGCTGCTAATACATGGCTTGGTCTCCTCTACAAAACACAGACCACACCTCACGCCAGAAGCTTTGAAGGTTGCAGTCCTGAGCTCTGTGATCCCTGTAATAGACTATGGTCTCATCATTTATGGCTCGGCCACAACCACAACTCTTAGATGCCTCTCAACTACCTTAAATAAAGCATGTCGGCTCATCATTGGTGCTCACCGTCTCACCCACACATGTGACCTGTACACTCAGACCGGCTGGCTCCAACTATCAAACCGCATAAAGTTTCTCACCTGCTCAATGGTGAAAAAAATCTACCTTGGCCTTGCACCTTCTGGGATCTCAGCTCTGTTACAACACCGAATTAACAAATGGTGCCTTAGGAGATCCACGCTACAGCTACTGAAAGTCCCCCACTGTCACACTTCACAGGGACAACGCTCTTTTGCTTATCGAGCGCCACTCTGGTTCAATGGCCTCAGCCCAATCATCTCTCTGCCCCAACTATTGGTATGTTTAAAATTAGGCTCCGGGACTGTCTCACTACCAACAGCTCCTGTGACTGCCCAACTTAACCTTGTTTCTCCACTTCCCTTTCTGCTCTAGTTGTCCCCCCCCCACCCTCACTGGATTCTACCCTCACATCTTGGTATACCCAATGCTGCACTTTTCACCCTCTTGCCACCCTTCCTACATTCCTTCTCCCCCCTACCCTCTTCCCTCTCCCTATGACTCTGGCACTTCTTATCTGTTGTCTATTTTCTCTGACAAATGCTGCTGGCTGCCTTGTTACAATGCTACCCTTGAACTGTATTAATCTGTACTCTGTTTGCAATGTCCACATTGTTGTAATGCCTGTCTTGATGTTCCCCATAATTTGTATTTCTCTGACGTGGAACCTTTGTAAAAGAGCCATGGCTCAAAGGTATTTGTAATCCTAGACTTAATAAATAAATAAATAAATAAATGTCCTCCCTGGGGCACATCTCTCTTGTGTTCCTCACTAAAGTGGAACGCCAGCTCCTTGGACACTACCTGGCTAACCTCTCCTGGTCTCCCACTTCCCCCTTCCCCTCCTGCCCATATATTCTACTACTTTCACTACTTTCCCTTGCTGGGGACATTGAGTGCAACCCTGGCCCGACAAACTCACACATTACCCCCTCCTCCAGCATCTGGACTAACGCCCTGGTCTCAGACTTGCACATATAAATATCTGCAGCCTTCTGTCAAAATTCAGTGACCTTGAGGCATGGTCTGCACTCCACAAGCCCCATATTCTGGGACTTACTGAAACATGGCTAATGCCACACCACGCTGAAAGCACCTTCCAGCTACCTGGCTACTCCTGCCTACGCCTCGACAGGCCAGGCAGGAAAAAAGGCAGCGGTGTGGCCCTGTTCTTTAGGGAACCCCTCTCTGCCAGCATCGTTCTTCACTCTGAGCCTTTCTTCCCTAGTGAATGGCTTCTCTTTGAAATGACCCTGGGTGCCTCCAAAAAACTCTATATTGGCTGCTGCTACAACCCCCCATGACCGGAACTGTTGGACTCACCAGTTTCCTCCAGGGCCTGAGCTCTCAAACTCCCCATAGGGAATCTATCCTTCTAGGCGATTTTAACCTAAACTGGCTGAGCAGCCACCAGCCTGACTATGTATCCCTGTTAAAGCAGCACAATCTGGTGCAGGCAATCACTCTCCCCATCAGACTTAATCCTTGTATGGCCACTCAAACTCTACTCGACTGGATCCTCATAAACAGGGAGGATCGAGCATTGCACGCTGGCACCATGGCTGACTCCATTAGCGATTACTCATTGACCTATCTCCTCTGGTCTACCAAACTAAAGTGCCCCCCACCCAGATACCTATCTTTAAGAAATTTTAGTTGCCCTGACACCACAGATCTCCTCGAGGAGACCCTGTCCTTGGACTGGTCTGCGCTTCTTTCTACTTCTGATGCAGCCACGGCAGTTTCCACATTTACCCAAACTCTACTGACCCTCCAGGACCGCTTTTTCCCTGTCACTATCACTGTCACTAACTTGCGTTGGGTCTCCTGAGACCTCTTAACCCTTATGAAGGCCAGAGACCGTGCCTGGTCTACTTTCAAAGCAACCCCCTCTCCTGCCCTCTGGGATGCCTACAGGCATTTGAGGAACAAATGTAAACAACAGGCCAAATCTCCAAAACAGTCTCATTTCCACAACCTACAAAGGGCCAACCTTGGGGATGCTAGAAAATTCTGGGACTCAATTAGCTCCCTTCTAAACCCCTGCTCCAGCAATGCTGCACCACATCTAAACTCCCAGGATGGGCTGCTTACTGACCCTCACAGTGTGGCCAGTGTCTTATATTGTAAGTTCACCAACCTATCTATGTACCTAAATAAACTACCAACTGACCAACCACAAAGCCCAGCACCTATACCTGATCCGCTGCCATCCTCCAGCCCTGCAAATCACCAGCAAACTTCCCCTTTTTATTTTAAAGCCCTCTCCATACATGATACAGTTATGCTACTCAAAAGCCTACCTAATCACGGCTCCCCTGGAGCAGACAGCCTATCTCCAGTCTTCTTCAAGCTGATCCCTCCGGCTATTACCAAGCCACTTACCTTCTTCTTTGACCTCGCCCTTTCCACCTCCTTCATGCCCTACCCATGGAAGACAGTCAAGGTAATCCCCATTCTCAAATCCGGGGACCCCAAATCCACCGACAATTATTGTCCGATATCCATCCTCCCTCGTCTTAGTAAATTACTCGAGAGAGCGGTACACAATCAACTCACTGAGCACATAGGCAAATACAGCCTCCTATGCCGCTGGGGTGGGGGGGCCCCTAGACTACCAGGAAATACAAAATAAGCATATATTTTATTATGCTGGGAGGGGGCCGCTAGACTACCAGTGATCTCTACAAATAATAATATTATTTAATATCACTAGACTACCAGGGATATGAGCAATAAAAATAATTTTATACAGCTCGAGGTGGAGGGCCACTAGACTACCAGGGATGTAAAACAATAAACATTGGGGGGGACACTAGACTACCAGGGCATTACAAATGACTATTTATTTTATTATGA
Organism: Neoceratodus forsteri; assembly: GCA_016271365.2. Taxonomy (NCBI): domain Eukaryota; kingdom Metazoa; phylum Chordata; order Ceratodontiformes; family Ceratodontidae; genus Neoceratodus; species Neoceratodus forsteri. Next base: position 873,096,855 of record CM028130.1, read on the forward strand.
TGGGGGGGCCACTAGACTACCAGGGATACTTAAAACATTATTTTTGTTATTCAGACGGGGCAGAACGAAGCCCCCTGAGCAAATCCCACCCTCATTTCAGTTTATAGGACACCCCTAGGCTCAGAAACAACAATTTTAAATCTAGCCATCTCGTCCCTTGCTCGCGATGCACGATCACGCTCAAAGAATCTCGCGATCAAAGAATTTGTAGGCCCGCGATCAAAGATTGTTAGGGAGCCGTGAACGAAGACTTTAAAAGCTAATAACTCTATTTTTGGACCAATTTAGATAGAATCAAAGTCATGGCTTGGTAGATCGGGGTCCCCTGAGTAAAACCCATCAAAGTTTTACTTCAGAAGTGACCCCTAAGCCGAGATATTTGTGTTTGTGCGATCAGAAAACTGAAAACAAGATGGCGGACCTCGCGGTCAAAGAATTTTTGAAATTCCTCGGGGACAAAGATTCTTGAACTGTGAGGCTGCAAATTCTTTGACCGCCAGGCGGGACGAGATGGCCAGAACCGCATTCTTTGTTCGCAAGATATACATATAAATTTTCCCATTGACTTACAATGGGAAATTAAAAGTGGCATAACTTTTGAATGCCTTAATATTTTTTCACCAAACAAAAAGTGGCATATTTGGCCACCAAAGCTCTTTCAAATGAGCCATCTTGCAGAGCAGCATGCCACACGACGGCCGTGCAGGACCACATTCAGAATCCCAAAAGGTGCCTCCAAAAATGGATAATTTTGCATTTTTCAGCGCTTTCGTACACAAAGACCGTACATCCAACCAAAATGCAATTTGGCAGATCTAGAGATCCACCAATCCCTACCGCGTGTACCAAATGTCAGGCAAATCCATTGAACAGGTCCAAAGTTATTAACACCCAAACTTTTGACTTTAGTATGTAACTGACCACTGAACCCTGACTATAGTGGTGCGACCACGCCACTATAAAAAATATATATATGTATATATATTGTAGTGGCGTGATAGCATCACTATAGTTAGGGTTGAGTAGGTAGTTTAATTTTAAACCTCAAAATTTGCACTTTAATAACTTTGCAACCATTCATCAGATTTGCACAAAATTTGGCATGCGTTGTCCCATGGAATAAATTTCTTGACATACCAAGTTTCGTTAAGATTGGATATGCAGTTTTCTTCCTGCACATCGTGAAAAAAGTGTTATTGCCTGTTTTGGCAGTTGTTTCCTCATCTCACTGCAGCCACACCATTTGGAGTTTTGGTCTGAAATTTTCAGGGTAGAAAGAGCTTGCCCCCAACAACAAGCTAGAATTGGTTTGATGAAAACATATTAATCCATTCCAAAGTTATTCAATTTTGAAATTTCGGGTTCTGAGCATGCTCAGTTCAGTCTACTGGATAGCGGCCTAGGTTCGAAAAGAGATTGGGGCTCATGAAAAGGGATTTTGACAACTCACAAAGAGCAATTTATAAAATCCCTCTTCATCAGAAACAAATTCCCTTTTTGTGAGCTGCCATCTTGTTTTCAATTTTTGTGCCCAAACAAAACATTATAACTTGCCCCAGGGGTATCTTCTGTAGACATCCAAGTATGGGTTTTGTTCATGGGGATGTCCTGCACATGTCTGTGGCTTTGGTTTACTTTAGTCAAAAAACGCTTGTTTTTAAATTTAAAAATCCCTTTCAGTGACTCGCTTCCGATCCCTTTTCACGAGCTGTCAAAATCCCTTTTCATGAGATGACAGCCAGATGGCTACCTCATGAAAGGTTTGACAACTCCTGAATATTGGCTCACGTAAAGGGATTTTGACAGCTAGCAAAAGGATTACTTTTATAATCCCTTTTGCAGCTGTCAAAATGCCGCCACGAGCTGTCAAAACCCCTTCACGAGTCAATCCTTTTCACGAGCTATCAGAATCCCTTTTCGTGAGATGACAACCAGATGGCCCTACCTTGCAAAAAGGGATTGGCTTGCGAAAAGGGATTTTGACAGCTGCTGAAAAGGGATCAGCTTGCATAAGGGATTTTGACAGCTCGCGAAAAGGGATTACTTTTTATAATCCCTTTTCGCCAGCTGTCAAAATCCCTTTTCGCAAGCTGTCAAAATCCCTTTTTGCATGTCAATCCCTTTTCAGCAGCTGTCAAAATCCCTTTTCGTGAGTGGACGACCAGATGGCCCTACCTTCCGAAAAGGAATTCACTTGCGTGAAAAGGGATTTTAACAGCTCGCGAAAAGGGATTTTGACAGCCCACAAAAAGGGATTTCTAAACTTTACTGTTTCTTTTACACTCACTGCAAAGAAACGGTTTGGAATTAAGGGCTGAAATTTTCAGGGTACAAACGGCTTGCCCCACAGATGTGACTGTTACTGGTTTGGTGATAACATTTACATCACTTCCATAGTTAATATATTTCAAAGTTTGGAAATTTCCCATAGGATAACATTGTGGTGGACGAAGTACCTTTCGGTGCCTATATCTCAAAAACAGAGATATTGGTTTTTTGCTAAATGCAGCTTACTAAGCACACACGCAGGTTGCCAGAGCATGATTACAACTGCAGTGGAATTTTTTCCAACGTTGCTGTGGTTACTGAGATATTGCAACATTTGCATCACAAGGGTTACTTGGAATATCTTTAGGTCTGCACTGAGTCTCTACACTTATGGATAGGTGGGAGCTCAGGGCCCAGAGGGCCTTGTGGGCTCCCACATATGGTTACCATTTTGCAGTAACGGGACTGCAGGGCCCTCCAGACCTTGTGCTCCCACAGGGAGAAGACAGTTCCTTTCACTGTCTCTACACCTATGGATAGAAGGGAAGGCAGGGCCCATAGGGCCCTGCACTTCCACATATGGATACCATTATTGACATGGGAGCGTGACAGGCCCTGCACTCCCACAGGGAGATGCAACCACAACACAGTATAGATTACACTTTCTCAAGAAGTAAGGAAATTCATTGCAAAAAACTTTGTTAATGCATCAGTTAGGGTTGAAGCAACAAAAGTAGGGAAATGAGTTGTTAGGTTTCAAACCCTAACACCCTCTCCCTACCACCCCACCCCGCCCAGATTTTGACAGCTTGAGAAAAGTGATTACTTTTTATAATCCCTTTGGTTTGCTGGCCAAGGCACCTAGCTTCACCTGAGCTCTTTCCTTCTAAGACTGCTTGACAGGCAGAGTAGAGAAACTTACCAGAGCAAGGGAAAGGATTGAGACTTATTTTGGCTAAGCAGATTTACTGTGTGGTGGTGTTTTTAATTTTTACTCACAGGGATTGCTACTGTTTGTTGCTAACATTTCATTGCTTTATTTTTCTCTGTAGCAAAGTGTTTCTTACAGCGTATATCTTCTCTGAAATTATTACAGGTGGTGCGTTACAGGTTTTACAGTTTTATCTAACATTAGGATAAGCTTTCAGGGTTACTGCATTTGTTGTTGACTGATTGATTCTGCTCTTACCTCCTTGTTCTTTCGTCCGTGGTTCTTCTTTTTCGGCAGGGGAAGGGCCCAGCCACCCACCCCCATCCCCAACCACCCCACACTACACTCCATTTATAGGGTACCACAGTTGTGACATTTCCTGTGGCAGAGCAGGAAGGGGTGGATCAGTGGGGCCTCCACAAGAAGAGCTCATTTACAGGGGCACTAGTAATTTAACTTGTTATAACAAATTAAACAAAACACAATCAAACCATTACTTGCATTTTTTTTTCCTTTTTTTCCTTCTAATTACTCTGACTAGGTTACAAACCCAGCAACTTATCTGGAATGGATATCATTAACTGCAGGTACTGTGGAAAAATTTTCAGAAGGACATTCTTACAGGATTTAGGACACTGTTCTACATGCTGGGCCTTTGGAGATCTTAGGGTTCAGCTCCGGGCAGTATGGGCAGAGATTGCACGCCTCAAATTTCATATTGAAGAGGAAATACATTATAAGAACCACCCACCATTTCCCCAGCACCCAACAGAAAAACCTCGACTGCAGAGGGTAGTTGGTCCAGGAGGTTGGCAGGTGGTTAGGAGGGGCAAATCAGGTGCCCCATCACTCTCTGCTCTCAAACACATTACCTCCAAAAACCATATAAACACTACAAACAGGTATCTGCCTCTATCTCTGAAATCAAACAAAGAGGCAGAAGACACTGCAGAGCAGGACACTGCACAGGAGCTAGCACAACAAAACTCACCCAAATCAGGAACCAAAACAAAACAAGCAAAAGGAAATCCAAAAACTTCTGATCATAGGAGACTCCATGATTCGGGAGTTGATACCCATCTCCAGCCAGGGTAATGGTCAGATGTCTCCCAGGTACATCAGCATGGAGAGACACTGACCGCATTACTAAAATTGTTCACAAAGCAGGAGAAAACATTGATGTCCTAGTACACATGGACTAACGATCTCGCCAGCCGGGTCAGTTGTGGAGACCAAGGAACACCTGACCAGGCTGGGTGACAAACTATCATCTATTTCATCCGGCATCTCCTTCTCTGAGATCCTGCCAGTCTGGAAGAGGGGAGCAGATGGACGGAAGGTCAGAGAAGGAGATAGGGAGCTAAACACGTGGCTCAAGGGCTGGTGCCAGGAAAAGGACATAGATTTGTAGGGAACTGGCAACAGTTCTGGGAGCAAAAGTTCTTTAAATTTGATGGACTGCATCTGACTAAGGAGGGAGTCAGTGCATTGGGGCAGAAGTTTGACGTCTTTGCAGAATATTTAAACTAGCAAATGGGGAGAGGGTGCAGCACCCCACACGTCGAATGGGAAGAACACCCCTCCCCCCTCAGCTAGTGGTCAAACAGGGATTCAGCATGTTTGCAGTTCATTTGCATCACCAGGTAAGAAAAAAAGTTTGTCTCCCCATACGATGCACAGGGGTAATGCCAAACCTCTCCCAACAACTAACACACCAAAATCTGGCCAATGGAAAATCATGTATACAAATGCTCACAGCCTGGGAAATAAGATTCCAGACCTGCAGACAATAATGTCAGAGGCTAAACTGGACATAGTAGCAATTAGTGAGATGTGGTTTACCAGTAACCACACTTGGGAGACTTCAGTACCTGGCTATGTATTGTTCAGAAGAGACCAAGGTGCAAAAAGGGGGGGGGGGGAGGAGTGGCTCTGCATGTCAATGAAAATATCAAAGCTACAGAAATTCAGAATACACATAAGGAGCCAGAAGAACTGTGGGTCACCCTGGAAACAGGAAATGGTACAACCATAAGAACTGGGGTTGTCTACAGGCCCCCAGACCAGGGGGAGGACATAGACACATTACTGTTAGAAGATATACAAAACATGACAGCTAAAGGGGAGGTTCTGATAATGGGAGACTTCAACATGCCAGATACAGATTGGTCAATACCAGCAAGAACATCTGCCAGAACTAGACACATAGTGGATTCCCTGCAGGAGGGCCTCAAACAACTGGTACAGCAACCCACAAGAGACAGGGCTATCCTAGATCTAGTACTGACTAACAAGGAAGGGATCACAGATCTCCAGGTAGAAGGTCACCTGGGGGCCAGTGACCATCACATGGTATGGTTCAATTTGGCTACTACATCTAAATCATCCCATTCCAAGGCAAAAATATGGGACTTCAGAGGAGCTGACTTTGATAAGATGGCCAACAGAGTTAAGCTAGCCCTGGCAAAAAGAAACACAGGTGAGGGGGTACAGGCAAAGTGGGCAAGCATTAAGGATGCAATACTCGAAGCAACATCCCATTGTGTTAGACAGAAAAGGAAGTGCAAAAGAAGAAGGAAACCACTTTGGTTCTCAAATACAGTAGCAGAAAAGGTCAGAGCCAAAAGGCTGGCCTTCAGGAAATATAAGGGAACACAGCGGGATGAAGATAGGGAGGCATACCAAACTGCCCTAAGGGAAGCAGGGAAGGCAGTAAGGCAGGCAAAGTCCCAAACTGAGGAGACACTAGCACGAACAGTAAAAGAAGGTGACAAGACTTTCTATAGATACATTAGTGAAAGGAGAAAGTCCAGAGGGGTATTGCTGTTTAATGGAGAAAAGGGAGCATGTGAGGAGGAGGACCCTGTAAAGGCATCTATCCTAAATAGATACTTTTCTCAGTATTTACTGAAGAGAAGGTGGCAGGGCCCACAGCTCAGCATCATGGACACGGGAGGGGGGAGGTGAGCACTACCCTTCACAAAAGAAAGGGTCCTACAAGAGCTTGCAAGCTCAGGTGGATAAGGCAATGGGACCTGATGGCATACATCCCAGGGTACTTAAGGAGCTAAAGGAGGAACTAGCAGAGCCATTAGCAGAATTGTTTAGTGAGTCTCTGAGCACAGAAGAGGTCCCAGAAGACTGGAGAAGGGCTCATGTGATCCCGCCCACAAGAGTGGTAGCAGAGAGGAGGCGGGGAACTACAGACCAGTCAGTTCACTCAGTAGTGGGCAAGATTATGGAGGCACTCCTTAAGGAAAGAATAGTGCAACACCTGGAATCCATAGGGGCACAGGATCCAAGACAGCATGGGTTTACAAAGGAAGGTCCTGTCAAACTAATCTCATAGATTTCTTTGACTGGGTAACCAGAGTGGTGGACCAAGGGGAGCAGCTGATGTCGCTACCTTGACTTTAGCAAAGCTTTTGACACTGTTCCACATAGAAGATTGATAAATAAGATGGGTAGGCTCGGGTGGGTCAGAAGTTGGTCAACTGGGTGGCAAACTGGTTGACGGGCAGAAAACAGTGGTGGTAAATGGTATACAGTCAGAAGAGATGCAAGTCACAAGTGGGGTACCTCAGGGATCAGTCCTGGGGCCAGTCCTCTTCAACATCTTCATTAGTGACCTTGCAGATGGACTAGAGGGTAAAGCTTGTCTGTCTGCAGATGACACCAAGATCTGCAACAGAGTAGATGATCCAGATGGGGTGGGCAGAATGAGAAGAGATCTGGATAAACTAGCAAAATGGTCAGAAGAGTGGCAACTGGAATTTGATGCAAAGTGCAAAATCATGCACATAGGGAAGAGAAACCCTGAAGCCACCTATAGGCTGGGAGGGGAGTTGCTAGCAGTCACAAAGGAAGAAAGAGACTTGGGCATCATCATCACTGATGACCTAAAATCATCCAAGCAGACCTCTAAAGCAGTAGGTAAGGCTAGTTAGTGTATTAGTAGGTGTATCACAAGTCGAAGAGGGGAGAATAACCTCTTTACAAGACACTGGTTAGGCCCCATCTAGAGTACTGTGTGCAGTATTGGAGGCCACACCTTCACAAGGACATTAACCAAATTGAGGCAGTCCAGAGAAGGGCAACCAAAATGGTGCAGGGACTGCATCAGAAGACATATGAGGACAGATTAACAAAGCTCAATATGTATACCCTTGAGCAAAGAAGGGAGAGAGGTGATATGATCGAGGCATTCAAACACCTTAAGGGCATAAACAAGGTGAAAGAGTCTAACATGTTTAAATATAAGAAAAATAGCAGGACAAGAGGACACAGCATGAGATTAGAGGGGCGATTAAGGGGAATGTGAGGAAATTCTTTTCACAGAAAGGGTGGTGGATGCATGGAATGGCTTACCACAAGAAGTGGTGGCTATGAATACAGTGCAGGTCTTCAAACAGGCATGGGATAGGCATAAGGGAGCAATATAAATGACTATGAACAGATAGGCCACTGACAGAGCAAAGGCCGATGGCACATTTATAAGGTAGAAAAAGAAATGGGCAGACTGGATGGGCCTTGCGGTCCTTATCTGCCATCAACTTGTATGTTTCTATGTTACTGTTTCTTTTACACTCACTGCAAAGAAACAGTTTGGAATTAAGGGCTGAAATCTTCAGGGTACAAACGGCTTGCCCCAAAGATGTGACTTTTGCTGGTTTGGTGATAACATTTACATTACTTCCATAGTTATAACATTTCAAAGTTTGGAAATTTCCCGGGTAGAAAGAGCTTGCCCCAAACAATAAGCCAGCATTGGTTTGCTGAAAAAATATCAATCCGTTCCAAAGTTATTCATTTTTGAAAATTCAGGTTTTGAGCATGCTCAGTTCGGTCTATTGGATAGCGGCACAGGTTCAAAAAGAGATTTGGACTCACGAAAAGGGATTTTGACAACTCACGAAGGTCCCTCTTTGTGAGAAAAAAATTCCCTTTTTGCAAGCCGCCATCTTGTTTGCAATTTGCCCCAGGAATATCTTCTGTAGACATCCAAGCATGAGTTTTGTTCATGGGGATGTCCTGCACACTTATGTGGCTTTGGTTTACTTTAGTCAAAATTGCTTGTGAGAGTGAGAGGGCATATGACCCCAAGGCACACCCCGATGACTGTTGCTGTGTGGATGATGGGGGTGGGGTGGGGGGTGTTAAGGTTCTAAACCATAATGCCTCATTTCCCTACGTTTGTTGCTTCAACCCTAACTGGTGTATTAGCAAAGTTTTTGGCAATGAATATATATGAAATTTCCTCACCAGCAGGGAACTGTTGTTAACAAGAAACAATTCTGGGTTAGGTATGTAAGCATTTCAGCTGAACTTCAATGTCAGCACAGTAGAATACCCAATGGTGTAAAATAGATGAGTTGTGCATTGCATTTCCTTGGATAGCTTGGCTCCCCCAGCCTCTGAAAAGAAAGGCAATAACGCTATGTTGATGCGCATTAGGGTGCGAAGCTGATATTGCGAGCCATGCCATTTTACCCACCTGCTCCTCCACCTATGCACTAACAGGTTTATTTTTTAGGTACGTCTTTTTCCATTTTCTCCCCGATCCCATCCCCCTTCCTTGGACTGTCATGTGCATGTGGAGGCATGCACATGATGCGTCTCAAGGTGCCCTCCCTTCGTGTTGTCCCCACCACCTAAGCTGACCACCGGATCGCGACCAGGTGGCAGCAGGAATATGGGGGTCAGCAACCACACCCAGGAGAGGAGAGCTGCTTTCCAGCTGCTCAATCCTGCTCCAACCCCCGCAATGCCGGCACTCCGACGACCCGAGCCCATTCCTGAACCCGGGTTGCCATTGTAGCATGAGGTAAGTTGTCCAGCACCTCAGCACCACCGGGCTGGCTATGCACTAACGTTTTTAAAGGCAAGCAAAATGAATCTTTGTTTTTCTAGTTCTTTTTTTTTTTGGCATCAGCAGAGAGCAAGGAAACTCATCTCACCAATCTGGGAGATGAGAGCAGCTCAGCAGCTGCTACTATCATCTCCCAGCCCTCCCCCCCCCCGCCAACCACCAGTGGGTCACTGGCCTGGCACTGTGTCCAGTGCCTCAACCCTCAGAACCACCAGACCAGTGATTTACCTTTTTGCCCATGCACTGGATGGTTTGAGTCAATAAACTGCTAGCCCTTTGGTGTGATTCTGATGTTGCCAGCTGGTCTCTTACGTCATCTGGAGGCTGTTGTGCTTGCAGAGATTTATAAGGCCCCACTCCTGCTTGATTGATTTTTCCAGCCTTTTTGGGGCAGTCATCCTCAAAATTCTTCTGAGACTCTCCTAATGTAAGTACACAGCATGGAACATGTTTCTAAAACACAAAGACATAATTAACTTGTTTTTGAATAGAGTTTAAGTTGTTTTAGCATGAAGCTTCAGACATGTGCATCTAGCATGCTAGGCTGCTGGCTTTGCCCCCCTTCAAAGTGCATAGTGTATGTATGTATGTATGCACCCATATGACTAGTGATCAGACCTGTCATGGCAACTGGAAACATGTCTCTTGGTCCCAAAGGGTTGCAGACCCCTTCGCTACATGTACTGGGAACCCAGCACAATTGTGGGATAGTTAGCCTCTAAATGCTAAAGCAATTGCAACATATGCACACAAGACAAAAATAGTCAAAGGGGAACCTGGACTGTAAAAGGAGTTTTAATGTCAGACTAAGTGTATGAGCACAATAAAGTTGGTCCTAAGTTTTTGTATTACTGAAATAAATATTTTGGCTTTTTTTATTTAAGCTGTCTTGTGTGTTTATGTTTTCTCCACTATGTCCAGACTGTGCCATGATTGTAGTTGAGTTTTTTTTTTGTTCCTTTCTCAGTCGTCTTGACTCCAGAGTTTTTTGGGCAAATTAGTGACGGTGATTGTGGTCACCTTAAGGTTGGAAGGTCACAGTGTGTACCCAGATTTTAGATGATTCTCCTCATCAGGTTATCGTTGAAATAGTCTGCCAGAACCTTGGTTCTTCAGACAGTTCTATCCCAGGAAAAACTCTGATGAATAGCAAATAATAACAGTTATTCACTGCAGCCATCCTAGAGATGGAACACCTAGGGGTATGTTTTCAGATAGACTTTATATGAGTTTTTTTTTCTTTTTCCTGTCCAGGGTAGAGAATCTCCAAAAAGACATCCGAAAGCTAAGATTTCAGAAGACGGGCAACTAACCTATGCCTTCAGACTTTGTCTGACATTTTCTGTAACTACAAATTCCCTAACCCTCCGCAGCTGGCATCAGAGGAGGGCTTCAACAGTGGACAATTCAATAGTCTGCAGTACATGTTAAGAGTTTTTATAAATTCTGCTCTTTTATTTGCTAGTACCGAGGACTGTACTTAGCCCCAGGAGAACAGCAGGATTGGCAAACATTTGATCAGATATTATTAAAGCACTAACATGCCCTGCAGGCTGTTGACTTGCCTATTGTGTCAGCCCTCCTTTGATGTCAGCTGCAGGGGATTCTGGAATTTGTAGTTAAAAAATGTAAGCTTGCAGATCAACAGAAACATTCTGATACAATCAGCTACACTGCAGTAAACAGTAAGTAAAAAAAGTCACTTTCACAGACATGGTTACGGGCAAATACTGTTACAAAGATAAAGAACAAGAAATGCTACTTGTGACAGGGTTGAATACGACCCTGTCCCATTTGTTACACAGAAACAGTTAAATGCAAGGATCTGTTCCATCCTTTCCTTTTCTGTCTCTTGTCTGTTTGGTTGTGCAACCAAATTTTCTTGCAAGACCTAGGAACTGATCTGTCTGATGGTCTTGTGACCCCCCCTATCCCCCTTCCTTCACTTGCTGTTTCTTGCTGTTCCTATTTTTTCTTCTCCCTTGCATTTCTGTGGTTGTAAAATACATGTGAATCTGTATATGAAACTGGGATCCATTTGTTTGCCAGTGTATATAATTGTATTGTTGGAATGATTGCAAAAAGCTGTTTGGAACTCCGGGGGTTAACTCTGAGATGCAGCACAAGCTCATTTGCAAAGTTGTCAAAGGAGATTAGCTCTGGGACACCATATTCTATTTTGTTGCAACTGCAAAGGTATTGACAAAGTTCTGATACATTTTGTAAGAAACAGGATGTCTGTTGATGAGATCAGGATGAAGAAGTTAATTGCCAAGCAAAGACTTATGAAAAGAGCAGCAATGTTTTTGCTAGAGAGAGAGGGAGAGACTAAAATTTAGAATTAGAGTTTGTTTTCTTTGAACTGCCTGTGTTTAAAAACCATTCTGTAAATGTTTTCATTATTTTATTGTTTTTGTAAATAATAAAACGCTACTTGGGAATTTTATAACTGCTCCTGGTCTTCTGTGCTTCCTGAACCATGCCTCAATGACACTGTTCACAGAAGATTTGGCTCACTGTCCAGGTACCGGGTCATAATGTTACACGCTTAATAGCGTATGACATTATGGCTAAGCGGGTACAGCGTAGTCTGTAAGAGCTAATGGTGCAATACCGCGTATATTGCTGTATGCAGTATTGCACCAGTAGTGCTTTCCCAGGCAGATGATATGACCTCTGCTGGGAATGGGTTCCGCCGAGCAGCTGCCATGGCTCACAGGACTGAGCCACAGCAGCAGGAACCCATGCGCTGCGTCTGGGACCGGGTTTGATTCCTGGTCCCAGAATATTTTATTTCTTATTTACTTCTGCACTTCCCGAGTTGAACCCCCCCCTCCGGAGTTGAGAATCTTTAGTGGGGGAGTTCAGGGCGCAGCCCCCCATAACAGGAGGTATTAGGAGCGGAGCTCCCCACAAAAAGAAGACGTATGCCTTATGGCAGAAGTCGCACTGTATTGGCAGCGCAATTTTGCCATGAGGCATAATGTCTTGCGACATTATGACCCCGTGCCCACAGTCCAGATATAAGGAAACACTGCAGTTGTACTGAGGATAGTTTTTATTTAGCAGGCATAGGTATAACAACTCCCCCCCAAACAACAAATTGAATATTTTGGGGCCAAAACACAAGCGCTTCCTCAAGACCTTGTGTTTTGGAGCAAAAATGCTCAACCTGTTGTTGGTGGGGGAGTTGTTACACCTACGCTTGCTAAGAAAAAATTACTTACCACAGTAATATTGTTTCTTCCAAGGGATCCCTCAGTATTGTAGACCTGCCTGACCTATAGTCCCTAATGTGAACCACCATCCTACAATATACGGGATATTAGTATTTACCCATGCTTGCTATGATGTGCTATACAGTGTCATATTTGTGGTCTTAGCACGCCACCTACAGCTATTAGCCATAATGCTATGATCAGCATATTATACGAATTGCTCCACTGTAACCCAAAAGTAGTGTTAGTCAGTCAGCATAATTGCTTATCACTGTGTACGTGCAAAATATAACGGCCTTCGGTGCTAGCTGCCCACCTTACCCACCAATAGAAATGCTTTGTTTAGCTTTTCTGCTATGCACATTAGCCCCATTACCAGGTAACTGTCCTTGTCATCTCTGAGTATATAACTTTGTGTAAACCTGTTTTTCACTGAGTTTTTCTGTGACGACACCAGGTGTTCAAGGTTCCAGACTTCCAGCTACGATATACTGTCCTTTTTGCATATATTGGGTAATAAACTTTTTGTTCTTCAATACCTGCCCCTGTGTCATGTTTTGCCTTTAGGTTTAGGCTTTATCTTGACTCCAACAAATGGCATTCGCAGCAAAACCTGACTGGACAGAACTGGACCAGTACAAAAAAGGTGTGCAGATGAATGGGCACAGGAATCACGAAGGCACTCGAACCTATGCCCAACTGATACATAGGAACATATGATTGTGCCAGCAGAAACAGACCTCCTGGTCTATCAGTGTCTGCTCAAGTGTGCAGCTAGTGCCCCTAAGTTGCAGCTGCCCCATCACCTCCCCTTTTGTCCACCTTCAGCCATTCTCCGCCTCACCCACCCGTACTCACTCCTGTTCTCTGTCCCATGCCCTTTTAAAGCTACCCATAGTTTTGCATGATATCACCCTCTCTGGTAGGGTGTTCCACTTTGACACCACTCTCTCTGTGAAGTAATGTCTCCTCACCTCCCTCCTATATCTTCCCCCGTCTGTTCTTAGCCCATGCCCTCTAGTGTCCCTTCCCTTCCTCAGTTTAAAAACCCAGTCAGCTCCATCCTTGTTGATTCCCCTCAGATACTTGAATCTTACAATCATGTCCCCCCATCCCTCCTCTCCTCCAGGGTGTACATATTCAGTTCCCCTAGCCTGTTCTCGTAGTCTGTCCCCTCCATTCCCTGTATCATCTTCGTTGCCCTCTGCTGCACTCCCTCTAGTAACTTGATATCCCGCCTCAGGGATGGCCTCCAAAACTGTGCACAGTACTCCAAGTATGGCCTGACCAGTGACCTGTAGAGGGGCAAGATCACCTCCCTCCACCTGGATGAGAACCCCCTCACTATATACCACAGCATCTTGTTCACCTTCGCTGCCGTTTTCCTGCATTGGGCTGAATTGTTCATGCTCCCTGTTACCATCACCCCTAGATCCTTCTCCTCCTCAGTGATTCCCAGCTTCACCCCCCCCAACCAGTAGTCTCTCCTTGGGTTCTTTGCCCTGAAATGCATAACCTTACACTTCTTTGCATTGAACCCCAGCTGCCACCTCTCTGACCACTCCTCTAGTTTGGTTAGGTCCCCCTACAGTTGCTTCCATCCCTCCTCCTCATCCACTACTACACCCATTTTGGTATCATATGCAAACAGACTTACCCTGCTCACCACTCCATGTGCAGTGTCTGAGATCACGAGCCCAAATAGCACTGGGCCCAGCACCAAGCCCTGCAACACCCCGCTCATCACTGGTCTAGATGTTGAGAATTCCCCCCCCACCATCATCTGTTGTAGCCTCCCATGCACCCAGTTTGTAATCCAGTTTGCCATCTTCACCCCCATTCCCATGCCAGTTAGCTTCTCCCTCAAGCCGCCCATGAGGTACTGAATCGAAGGTCTTGCTGAAATCCAAGTAGAGGACATCCACTGCATGGCCCCTATCCAGCTCTCTTGTAACCCAGTTGTAATATTGTATTAGGTTAGTTTGACAGGACTTCCCTGATACGGACCCATGCTGCCTAATATCCTGGAGGTAATTGTCCTCAAGAGATGACACCAGCCTCTCCTTCAGTGACATCTCCATAAGCTTGCCCATTATGGAAGTGAGACTGACCAGCTGATAATTGCCCGGTTCATCCCTTGGCCGCTCTTGTGTACCAGCACCACATGGGCCATCCTCCAGTCCTGAGGCACACATCCCATTTCCTGGGAGGTGCTAAATAACCAATACAGACCTTCTTGGCCCCAAATGGGAATCATGAAAGAGCTCGAACCTATGCCCCCTGTTCAACAGCGGCACTGGTCTTTGGGATTCCATATCCTAAATGTGTAACTGTCTGGTTGTAGAGCACAAGGTGGAGCGATACATGTTGGACTTATGGCTAGTTCAGGAAAAGGGGGACCTCCCAGAATAGCCATTAGAGCTAAGCTCAAGTTAGACATCTCAAACTTTCTAACCTCCCATGGAGGTTGGGGTGATTTTGCGCTGGACGCGAAGTCGCATGGTCATCCAATACAGTATATGTGCATGCTGTTATTTAGAGACCAAACTCATGGTTAAAAAGCATGACCAAAAGGGAGTAATGGTTGCAGCCCTGTGCACTGCACTACAGGCAGTGGAAACAGAGATCCTAGCTCTGAAAAAGGAACTGGGTTCTAAGTCCCAAGAAATAGGTGAACAACGGATGGAGCTGAAACAAGAACTCCAAAAGTTCAGAAATGAGATTCAGAATGAACTGCATTATACTGTACAGGAGAAAGAGAGAGAGAGAGAGAGACTGTTAAATTGAGAGAGGATTGTGAGAAATTGCAGCAGGATAAAAAGCATGTTTTGCAGTTGAATGATTTGCTTACTGGTATGAATGATATGTTGCAGAGTGAGAATGAGGAGTTGTATGTCGAGTTGGGAAGGTGCCAAGAAGCACTGGACAGGGTGATCAGGGAAAGTGAGCGCCACATACGGAGTTTTGTAAGAGCATTTCAGTAAGGGACAGTACAAGGGCAGAGTGAATCATTCAATGTGTAGAGCCAAGATGACGAAATTACATCAGCAGTTGGCAGTCCTGAAGGGTCATGTGGAAGCTATGCTATATCTCCTGCCCATTGACCTGGCATCATCGGAGGATGACAGCAGTGATGGCAAGATCCAAGATGACGGTCCTTGGGAGGGTGGAGGCCTCGGCTGCCTCTTGAAGCCATCTTGAGTAAGCCAGACAAGGGCGAAGGTGGAAACCCTGATTGAACAAGCGATCACGAAGGCCGGAGTCTCCAAGGCGCCATCCATGGTGATCCGGCAAGCTGTGGCCAACATGTAGAAGACGGAGGTCCAACAACAGACCCTCCTTCAGGGTGTGGTGAACGCTACAGCCAAAGTGGTCATCAAGTCCATCACAGGGCATACGGGACCTGTCGATGGCTTGGTGCATCTACATGAGGAATGAACTGACTTAGGGAGCTCATCCCATGCAGGGGATAGAGACCCCAAATTCAGTCTAGGTGGGAAGGAATGTGACGCTCTGCCCCTTGCTTATGATTATTGTATGATATTGGTATTATAAATACATGGTCTGTGTATGACATTTCAGTGTGTGAGGAATTTGGCCTGTAACTTTAAAAGTCAGTAGCTGGAATTACAGGATGTAATTAAACTGACCAGGGGAACCATTTAATTGACTTTCTTGCAAAATGGCATTTTATTACCTTTTTATGACCTGCCTAGGCTTTTGAAGTTGAAACTAAATATAAAGTTTATGACATCAGGAAATGACATCATTTGGCTGGTTCCTGTTGGCTATCTCACACCTGGGTGATCGTAAACCTCAAAGGAACTGGTCGATCAAAGGCTGTCATATTTAGGAAATGTTTTTTTTTTCTGATGTTACCATTAATTAAAAATACCTCCTGGTAGAAATTATGCTAGAATTAATTCTAAAAGGAGGAGCTAGCTAACTCATCAAGGGGGTTGGGAGATAGAGTTAAAATGTAACATGTACTGTATCTGGGTATTGTGAGGTATATCTCTTGGGCTCTGAAAGAAGAGGGTAACATCTCTCTAACTTTAAAACACACAGACAGGTAATACTTAGAAATCTAAGCCTTTTGTGGTAGGAGTGTTTGTAATTTCTTGTTTATTTTAAATTATGGTACGCTCTTTGATCTTTGTTCTGCATTTTATTTTACTTGTTTTACAATTTTTAGTAAACCACATTTTCTTAAGATACTGCCTGGGTCTCCTCAGTCATTTTTGCACGTTATTGCTGAACTGATATCAAGTCTGACAACTGTTCAAGGGCTTGATGGTGTTACTAAGCTCAGAAAAGGTAAGAATATACCTAAGGTCTCTTATAGAGTTTTAGGGTTAATTTTGGAGACCTGGCTAGGTGCCCCTGGGCGAAGGGTTGTACTGCATCCCCCCGAAGAGGGTACGTATCTGTGCCTGTTAATTGGGTATGCTAGCATAGTGTTCACAGTTTGAATCCCCCCAGAACTCGAGGCTAAATGTGATTCAGACCCAAAGCAGACAGGAGGGTTACCCTGTCTATTACCTGTTCACACTATTATGCTCTGAGGTTGGCACTATGGGAGCCTTGCTTATGATTATTGTACGATATTGGTATTATAAATACATGGTCTGTGTATGACATTTCAGTGTGTGAAGAATTTGGCCAACAACTTTAAAAGTCAGTAGCTGGAACTACAGGATGTAATTAAACTGACCAGGGGAACCATTTAATTGACTTCCTTGCAAAATGGCATTTTATTACCTTTTTATGACCTGCCAAGGCTTTTGAAATTGAAACTAAATATCAAGTTTATGACATCAGGAAAGGACGTCATTTAGCTGATTCCTGTTGGCTATCTCACACCTGGGTGACGGACTGCAGGGTTGTAAACCTCAATGGAACTGGTTGATCAAAGGCTGTCATATTTAGGAAATGTTTTTTTCTGATGTTACCATTAATTAAAAATACCTCCTGGTAGAAATTATGCTAGAATTAATTCTAAAAGGAGGAGCTAACTGACTCATCGGGGTGGGGGGGGATCGAGTTAAAATGTAACATTGTATCTGGATATTGTGAGACATATCATCTTGGGCTCTGAAAGAAAACAGTAACATCTTTCTAACCTGAAAGCACTTCCACAGGTAATGCATTAGATAGCAAATATGTAAATGTATTGTGGTAGGAGTTTTGTACTATAATTTTCTTTTACAGACTGTAAGGTGTATGATATATTGTTCTGTGCTTAATTTTACATGTTTTTATCATATTCTAGTAAATCACATTTTCTTGAAATACTGCCTGTGTCTTCCCAGTTCTTTTTGCATGTGAAGTACCTGTATTTTAAGTCTGACAACTGTTAAAAAGGCTTGATGGAGTTACTAAGTTTGGAAAAGGTAAGAAAATGCCTAAGGTTTCTTATAGAGTTTTAAGAGTTCATTTTGGATACCTGGTTAGGTGCCCTTAGGCGAAAGATATATTGCATCCCCCCAAAGAGAATATTATCTGAGGCTGTACATTTGGATATGCTAGCATAAGGTTCACAGTTTGAATCTTCCCAGAACTTGAGGCTAAAGGTGATTTGGACCCAAAGCAGATAGGAGGGTTACCCTGTCTGTTACCTGTTCACACTATTGCGCTCTGAGGTTGGCACTGTGGGAGCAGAGGGCCTGACCTGTGGAGTGCATTTGTGACAGTTGTCAAGTCCATCACAAGGCATATGGGGCCCATCCCAAATATTCTACAGTTCGCACAAGCCATCCAGACTGTTGCAGGCAAAGTAGGCCATATGGCCTCTGGCAACAATCTTAGTTGCCATTTGGAAAAGGTGTGAAACCAATGTGAAATGCTCAGCCTTCCAGCTGAGCACCAAGTCCAGATTTTGAAGCAAACTGTAGATCCCATGTTGTGGGCCAAGCTGCCTGAAGCGATATATGGTGACGTCAATGCAGAATTTGATGCAGTTGCAGCCAGCCTCCTGATGGCGCACAGTCCCAACATGGTTGGTGTGATGCTAGCCCATCCAGTAAAGCAATTTGTCAAAGAGATACTGGCCCAGTACGATAGCTGCTTGTGGCTTGCCCATTCAGCGGGCAAAGAAGCTGCAAACTGAGACTCGATTGAGTACAAAAGCCTGTTCTTGAAGAACATGTAACCAGCCCTTTGCGAGAAGGTTGAAGCAGTGATGTTCCCGAGGGAGAACCGTTTCCAGGCCATCATGGACAGAGTGGAATGTGTGTACCAGATTTACATGCAGGACCTGGGCTCAGGTTCAAAGAACAAAGTGGCCGTGGTGTTGAACGCCACCAAGCCGTCCACCCAGTATGTTCATTTTTATTTATTTATAGATTCGGAAATAACCTTTGGGCCTAGGCTCTTTTACAAAGATTCAACATCATATAACAGTACAGGTACAGAGTAATACACAAAGAAATTAGATTACAAATCTTAAACATTGTTCCAACAGTTGAAACTCCAATAGGTGTCTGATAAGTCTAAAGTTATGTGAGGTGCAGAAAGAGCTCCCCTTCTAGGAGCGGGCCCGATACCGAGCAGTGATCAGGAAGAGTCTACCCCCATGGGAGGGGGAGAAGTTGGGGGTAGTAAGCAGCCTCCAGCTGGATGCTTTGTCGACAGCACACAGGGTGGGGGGCTAGGAGGGCAGAAAGTGCAAACGGGGGGCAGGTGGGCCACAGGGGAGAGAAAGATGGAGAAGAGGGGGTAGGTGAGCCAGGGGAGGTGAAGGAGAGAGAGAGTGTGTGTGGGAGAGCATAGAAAGGAGGTGGGATTGACAGAGAGGAGAGACTGACCTGGGTAGGGGGAACTGAAGAGCAGCCCTGGGCCAGCTCATGGGAGCAACTTGTTGAGTCTAGCCAGCGGGCTTCCAGTGGGTGGTGTGTCAAGGCATTCAGAAAACAGACACACGCAGTGCTGGAGGTAAGGTAGTGCTTGAGTTTGGATTTGAAGTAGGAGAGACTGGGGGTATTGTGAGTGACCTCAGGAATCTCATTGAGCCACAGGGGAGGCTCTGTAGGAGAAAGCACATTGACCAAGTGCAGTTCATCAAAATAGCACCAAGAATGCCCTCTGCTTCCTGCCTCTGGTGCCGTACCTGGAGTCTGATTGGGAGAAAATGTCAGATATGCATGGGGGTGCCTTGCCCAACAGTGCTTTCTTGCCAAGGAGGCAGGTTTGGAATTTGATCCTGCACCCTAGAGTCAGCCAGTTTGTCTGCTCATAAAGTGACCAGGCAGGGTTTTATATAATTGATTAGCAGTTTTTTCCTGTGACAGTACTAATTGAAAAGAAAGTATCTATATAGGTTTTCTAGAATTATGTTTGTTAAACAAAGTGAGGCAAGTGCTATGCATTTTCACAATGTATTAGCACTTTTATGAGCAAAACGCTAATCAATTTTTAGAGTTACATAAAACCCTTCCAGGTAAGGGTAAGGCGATCGGCATCTAGGGTGAGTCTGCAGGCCTTATTGAGTGCAGTATGTACCCTCTTTAGCACAGTATCCATGACTGCACCATAGACTACCAGGCCATAATCAATGGTTGATAAGATGGAGCTAGTGACTGAGAAGCAGAGGGCTGCCGGGGTAAGGTATTTTCAGTGCCTATGTAGCACTCCCAGCTTGGAGTTCACTGCCTTGACCACCAAATCAACATGTTGCGCAAAGGATAGGGTGTCATCAAGGGTGACCCCCAGGTACTTGAAAGAGTGCACTTTCTCCAGAGGTACTTGGACAGTGTTGGAGATGAAGAGGGTGGGGAGCCTTTTCTTGAGCTGGGGACTGGATAGAAGCATGGTCTTAGTCTTTTTATAATTGAGCAAAAGCTTGTGTTCGCAGAACCAGTCCTCTATTCTGTTGAAGGAGTACTGTAGTGCAGATTGGAGAGATTTGATTTGAGTGTTGCTATTGAGAATGACCACATCATCAGCGTATAAGATCATTTTGGAGTTGCAGGCTTTGGGGAGATTATTTAGAAAAAGACTGAAGAGAAGGGGTCCCAGGATTGACCCCTGGGGAACACCCAGCGAGACTTCTCTGGATCTTGACATGGTTTGGCCTATTTTGACATGCTGGGATCTAAGAGACAGGTAGTCCTGAACCAGCGTACTGCATTAGCAGACACCCCCAGGTACCGCAGCTGAGCCAGGAGGTAGGTGTGGTTAACGGTGTCGAAGGCTTTTGTTAAGTTGATAAACACTGACTGGACCAACACCCATAGCTCGGTGCACGTAGTCAGTACATTCCACCAGAGCAATAGTAGTACTGTAATTCTGCCTGAATCCGTGCTGATTAGGGCATTGCATTTGATATTTGTTAAGGTATTCGGTGAGTTGATCTGCTACAATCTTTTCCAGAGCCTTGGACAGAGGAGAAAGGATTGAGATTGGTCTGTAGTTAGAAATACAGGACCTTTCACCACTCTTGTGGACAGGGGTCACTAGCACTTGTTTCCAGACTGCCGGGAATTTAGCCAGGGCCAGTGATTTGTTGAATAGTTTGGTTATGGGCATGATGAGTACGTCAAGAGTGAGGGATATTAGTTTTATATCTACTTCATCACTGCCCATTCTGTTTTTTCCTAGCACTTTCCTTACATAGTACGCAGTCTCCTTAACTGTTACTCTCTTGAAGAAAAAGTCCGGGTGGGTGTTAATAGTTGACTTGTTGCAGGACAGCTCCTCGGTGGGGTGTAGATAGTCAGGGGGAGGACTGTGCTCAGATCAGTGAAGGCGGAGTTGAAGGACTCTGCAATTAGGAGTGAGTCTGATGTGGGAGAGTCATTTATGTTGAGCAGTTGAAGATGTTTCTTTTCATCCTTCCCAAGGAGATTTTTGATATTCTACCAGAACCTCTTACTGTCTCCCCAGCTTCTGTTTAGCAGTTCCTTGTGTTAGTTAGCTTTGGCCTGTCTGATTAGATTCATGCAGCAATTTCTGGAAGCCCTGTAGCACTGGTGGTCATGCTTGTTACCAGTGGACCTGGCTTTCGACCAGAGGTTGTCCCTTTCCTTCATCTTGGCAAGGAGCTCACCGGTAATCCAGCCATTATTAATCCCATGGGTTTTCCTTCTTACCAGAACATAAAGATCACAGATTCTGTTGAACACATCGATGAAGTACTTTAGGGCCAGGTCAAGGTCTGACATCACATCGATGGGGAACCAGTCAAATAGAGAGAGGGCTGTTTTGAGTGTCCCTAGCTGACCTTTCTTCAGGACCCTGCTCTCAGTTATGATGGTGGGGTTATTTTTGAATTTGTTGGACCACCTGAAGGTGATTGGGGAGTGGTCAAGCAAGGTATCTGGCAGCACCATGACCTCAGAAATTATGGGAGGGGGAGTTAGGAGCCAATAAAGGACAGTATTGTTGCCTGACTTGTAGTTCTGTCTAGTAGGTTCAGTGACTAATTGTGTTAGGTAGGTGCTAGCCACGATGTCCCTCTGAGGGTTTGAATTTATACAGTCCGTTTATGTTAAAATCACCTGTTATTATGAGTTTACAATCTTTAGGAAGAGTAGCCACAGCATCCAGGATTTTCGGCAGACCATCTCTGGCTTTTTTAGGGGGTAGATAGATCAAAGCTATGATCAGGAACTTACCATGCTGACCAACCTGAACTTTCACTACTAGGAGTTCATGGTCATCAACCATCCTGGAAATGGGGAGGACAGAACAGTGGAGGGAGTCTCTGGTGTAGATGAGACAGACACCTCCTTTCTTTCCCCTCCTGTCTCTCCTGAAGGCTTGATATCCTGTTAGTGCTATTTTGTTACTTTTTATCGTGTCTGTCAACCATGTCTCCATAAAGCAGATTATGTCAGGACTATGGAGGGCCATCCAGGCCTGGAATTGTATGAATTTGGCTGGGAGGCTGAAAATATTCATAGCAGTAATTCTTAGGTCCTTAGTCTTACACCCTCCTGGTCTGATAGAGGTTGGAGGGCCAGGATTGATATGTACATTCCCTGATAGTAGAAGCACTAGGTTAAGTTTCCTTACTGTGAGGCTGAGGGTTACTGTGGAGCGTGTCTTGTGGTGTCAAATTTTGTCAGGGAAGGCAATAAAAAATAAAATGCGTTTTCACTGTTTCCAGATGCAACACATCAAAATCTGACCGTAACCAAAATCCAGGACTTTATCCAAACGAGTCTTCTTATGGGTCTTCAAGTCGAGTATCAGGCTCTCAAAATAAACAAAGGCCAAGCTCACCAGCCACCAGGAACATTAGCAGGGGCCCAAATAATCTGACCCAGGGAAACCACCGCCAGAGATGTTCTCCCGCTGTAACTCCGGTCTACAACAAGAGACGGCCCACCAGCCAACTCCCCGAAGACCTCGAAGCCCCAGGCCAAGCCAGTCAGCTCCCCACTGGCACAACCCTGACTCCTGCACAGCGAGGGATCCGGCAGTGGAACGCCCAGGAGAAGAATAGACCCCCCGCTTCCACGTCAGCAGATAGTCCGACACAAACAAGATCGGATCAGCACTATAATCTCCACGACCAAAGGAAAATCAACTAGGCCCCCAAGTTCTTCACCAAAACAATCAGCAGGTAGACAATGGAAGGAGCAGTTCACAGTAGCCAGGAGACAACCAGGAGATGACAAAACACAGCTTCTTTAGGCAAAATTCCCTCAACGAAAACCACCAAGCCCAAGATTCCCTTCGATATAGGGCTCCTCCTCTAAAATCCATCCCACAGACCAAATCTAAATGTCAGGCAAGCGAGGAAAACAGTCCCGGTAGCTTACTTGAGGTAAAAAATTTATAAACTGCTCAGCGCTCAGACCGTGGAACCCGAAAACATAACGCTCGATTTGCAGCGTCCGACAAGCTGTTCAAACTTGTTTTAAATAGTGAACTGGGAACAAAATAAAAAGAAAAGAACAATAAAATGGTCTAAAGTAAAAACTCATGGCTCATGGCACAACACTCAAACAATCGACTCGCCCAGCCTGGCGGCCATCTTAGAATCAGGCTAACGGTGTGAGGCCCTGGATCACATCATCGTCACTTTGGCAACTGATGATTCCAGATGTGCCTGTGTAGAAGCGTTGGTTGGGGGCCACCAGCAAGAGTTACTTCTAGACAGGGCACCGCAGTTTCAGTACTGCAGCAAGATGACCCGCAGCTATCTCCTTAGTCGACGGAGAAGCCAACTTCCGCTCAGACCTTTGAGTGGACCGTGTTTACAACATACTGGTCCAAACCAATACCAGTCATCAGAACTTTTGAGGTGACACATTGTTTTGGCCTAATGATACTGTGTCATCCCCAGAGCATCTTGGGAATAGACTTTCTGGGAGGATGGACACTCATACAAGTCACTGGTGTGAACCATCCTGTCAGAGACAGTATCCATTTCCTGCAGAAGCAATACCCTCTTTGAGGGCAACTGTTGATTCCCTTTTGAAGCAAGGGGTCATTAGGTCCTGCGTATCCCAATCAACTCCCCCATCTGGCCAGTAAAGAAGCCTAACAACAGGTGGAGGCTCACCATTGATTACAGGTGACTTAATCATGTCACCCCTAGTTGTGCACCCACCGTGGCATCTGCCTCGGATGTGCTCAAACTTCTGAAACCTGAACACAAGTTATTCAGCACCCTAGACATCTCCAATGGTTTCTGGTCACTCATTTTGGCTTCTGAGAGCCAATACAAGTTTGCTTTCACTTTTGAAGGACATCAGTACATGTGGAACTGCCTCCCACAGGGATTCCACAATAGCCCCTCCCTCCTCCATATCCCTATGGGGGATGCCATATGGGACTTCTCCACACCAGAATGCCTCTTTCAGTATGTGGATGATCTCCTGGCCACTACAGGCCTGGAGAAACACCTGGCACTTCTAGATGAGCGCCTGACACCCCTACAACTGTGCCTCCCAGAAGTTTCCTTTCTGGGCCTGTGCACCACTGCCGAGAGGCAGGAGCCCTGCCCTGGACAAGGTCCAGAGCATTCAAGATTTTCCACTACCATGACTACTCTGAGATGCTTTCTGGGTATGGTCAACTACTCCAGAGACTTCATTTGCAATTTTGCACAAAAGGCTGCACCCCTGTATGAGCTACTGAAGAAAGATGTCCCCTGGCAGTGAAGACCAGAACACTCAGCTGCTGTCACTTCTTTGAAGAAGGCTTTGACCTCTGCACCAGCTTTGGTCAGCCCTAACCCAGAACTACCATTGCATCTGGAAACCACCACCTCTGAGGTGGGCATGTCAGCAGTCCTTGCACAATAGACTTCAAACAACATGAAGTCTTGCTGTATTCTGACATGTGCAGTTAGCCCCAGCACTTGAACTG
This sequence comes from Neoceratodus forsteri, assembly GCA_016271365.2. Lineage (NCBI taxonomy): Eukaryota > Metazoa > Chordata > Ceratodontiformes > Ceratodontidae > Neoceratodus > Neoceratodus forsteri. The sequence continues at coordinate 873,121,462 of CM028130.1, forward strand.
CTCCAGAGAGGAAAGAGTTAACTCTATGCCAGAGCATAGAACGTTGGGCTCGAGCTCGGTTCAAACCTCTGTCTGTTGCACTTCAAAGTGTAACCATCAGTTCTAGGAGCGTGGATATGTTGTTCATCCACACTCTTTAGCATGTTCCTTTCCCTTTAAATCTCGACGGAAAGCCTTCAAGCTGGCTCCTCCCACCCACCTGGGTGGTAAATACCTAGGCTCTGCCCCATGATGCCAGATCTTCCTTTCCCGCTGGAAGATTCAGGTTCCCTCATGCTAACTCTAGCCATCGTAGGCCCTGGATTCGTATAGTTGGTTTTTACCGAATTTAATACTCAAACTCATCAAAGTTGTCGATTCTGATAATAGCACATTGGATATGGAGGACAAGTCATCCCCCGGTTTTCGCCGGTGTACGTACAGCCAGAAAATGTCACGCACCAATCCCCACCTTACTTGCGTGTACTACCTAGATGTCGGTCATGACACCACCACCTGTACCTTTTGCTCGGCTTTCCATCCCAACGTCCATGATGACCTCATGGCGCACCTTAAGCTGGGGAGACCGGAGAAAAGGAACCCGCCAGTGAAATCGAAAGAAGTGAGGTGGGCGGTTTCCACGGCCGTGGGCTCCGCTGAACAGCTCGAGCAGATGAAGGCCTTCGAACGAAGAAGAATCTGCCCAAGCTTTGACCAGCTGAAGTTTCTTTGTGCCTCTCAACCTCGGTTCTTCCTTCACAGGTTCCTTCAGGGAGATGTGCCAGTCTCTCCCCACCAGAGGTGAGGCACCCTCAGGCTCGCACTCCTCCCGCTCTTGGAAGAGGGATAAAGATCCAACGTCTTCGGAAAGGAGACGTTCCTGGGACCAAGAGAGGTCCGAGTCCCAGGACACTGCGACCTTGACTTCAGTCGAGATCGCTTCCTCCGCCGCCGGCTTCACGGATCTTCCGTCTGGCCAGGCAGAAACCTAGGGATCGGCTGATCTGGCTGAGATTGTTCTCGAGCCAATCTAGCCAATTTCTCCAACTCCGGTCAATGATTCTCTAGAGAGGACTCCGGTCCTTTCTTTCCCCGTTGACGAGACACTTCCTTTGGGTGTCCCCATCAAGGGAATTGATCCGGAGCCTCGATTCTCACCGAGCCCGGTTTTGCCCAATCCTGGTTGACCCAGTCAGTCTTGATCGAGGACTTGGTCTCCTTCTTCAGCAGGAAAACCGAAGAAAGGCCACCGACATTCAAAAAAGAAGCACCGCCACAGGTCCTTATCCTCCTCAGACGAGGAGAGGCTTCGACAGAAACTCCGTCAATGCTATGAGGAGCTTATGTGACAACAGCTAATTTTGGCCAGACAGAAGCCGGCTACACCATCCACCCTGGCTATTACTTGGCCTGTACCTCAAGGGCTGATGCCAACCCCCTTCGGACCCAAAATCTTCGGTTCCTCCACCTGTGGGGCCGGCTGTTATTCCTAAGCCCATACCGGTCTCACCACCGATTAGGGTGGAACCACCGCCTAAACAGACTATCTCAGGGGCTCCCTCAAAAGGGGACCATCCAGACACCGGACTTCCCCAACGCCTGTCCATCACAGTTACCCCTGACTGCCCTTGGCGTATCGAGGGGGACATAAGCGGGAGACTGCTGTACCCCGACTCTTCAGATTCGGATGCCACTGGTTTGCACTCCCATCCAGGTGATGAGGAATCACTCTCAGCGGGCCTGGAAGAAGGTCCTTCCTCCTTTCAGGGCATCCTCCACCTCATTTCCAATTCCACCGGAATGCCCCTGGAGTCTATCCAGAAAAGGCGGGGTACCCCCTTATGGATATCCTTAAGAGGGGGGATACCCAGACGGAGGCCTTCCCAGTGGCTGAGGCCATTACCAGTCCAGCCCTTGAGCTTTGGCAGTGTCCAGCCTCCTGCCCAGCACCATCTGCCCGTATGGCCCGTAAGTATGCGGTGCCTATGGGATCCCTACCGGGATTCACGGAACATCCCTTGGCTGAGAGCCTGGTGACTTCTTCTATCTCTAGACATACTGGTAGCTCAGCCAACACCAACTGACCTCCGGACAAGGAGTCCAAGAACATGGACCACTCTGCCTGTAAGGTCTATGCGGCCTCTTCCTTGGGCCTTCATCAGGCCAGTTCAGCTGTAATCATGGCACACTTCTCCCATGCCCTCCTTGGGTCATTGGATGAAGTACTTCTTCACCTCCCTGCGGACATGCAGACCACAGTCAAGCAAGTCTGTGATCAGGGCTGTGCTGTTGCCAAACAGCAGCTCCAGATGGCCCTGGACATCAGGGATTCTTGTGCCCACTCTTTAGCAGCCACAGTGGCCACCCATCACAAGGCTTGGCTGTGGTTATCCTCCTTTCTGGCAGATACCCAGCACAAGTTAGCTGATGTGCCTTTCCTTGGTACCGACTTGTTCGGCCCAGGAGTGGCAAGCCACCTTCAGCGTATTGAACAGTTCAATGCCACCTTCGACACCACTTCTGCTAAGGGTTCCTCAGGCAAGAACCAGCAGAAGAGGAAGAGGAAGCCTTTTCGGCAGTCCTCCCCTGCGGTCAGGCAGCCCTCCTATCAAGGAGGTCAGCAGCACCAACAGCAGCAGCAGGCTCAAGCTTGGTGCCCTAGGCCCAAGCACAGCCCTCAACAGCCCTGTAAAGGAGGCTGAGGCACTGATCCAGGAGCTTCCTCCTCCTCCTCTAAGCCTGCTCAGTGACAGGTTGGGGGCTGCCACCCCTACTCCTGTCACACCTGCCCTGGGTCCTCCCGTGGGGGGTCAACTCCACCACTTTCTTTCCGCCTGGTCTGATATAATTTCAGACAGGTGGGTTCTAGAAGTGGTCAGGCAGGGACTGCCTCTGGAATTCGAGCAGTACCCACCCAGCCGAGCCTGCGCCCCTCGGGAGGAAAGGATCTCAGCTCGCATGCAGTCAGTCCTTCAGGACGACATAGCTCGGCTCCTCTGCAAGGAGGCAGTAGCTCCAGTGCTGGATCCTCCTGTAGACCCAGGCTTCATATCCAGGTACTTCCTGGTGCCCAAGCAGACGGGGGGAGTTGGCGCCCCATCCTAGATCTCCACAACCTGAATCAGTATCTCAGGTCTTGCGCCTTCCGGATGGTAACTCTGAACCAGAGCATACCATTCCTGGATTGAAACATGTGGTTTTGTTCTCTGGATCTGCAGGACGCGTTCTTTCACGTCCCAATCCGTCCATCCCACCAGTGGTTCCTCCGCTTCAGGGTTGCGGGGACCCTGTACTAGTTCCGAGCCATGCCGTTCGGCCTGTCATCAGCCCCGCAGGTCTTCACCAAGTGCATTGCAGTGGTGGCAGCCCATCTTCAGTGTCAAGGAGTCCGAATCTACCCTTATCTTGATGACTGGCTTCTGGCAGGTTCCTCCCTTCAGGAGGTGGAGAGATCCAGGGATCTGGCTCTCAGAATCTGCTCTCAGCTTGGCCTCCTGATCAACGAGGCCAAGTTGGAACTTGTGCCATCTCAGGTGATGGGCTTCATCGGGGCAGAGCTCGACTCTTGTCAAGCCAGGGCCCGGCTCCCGGCGGATGGGGCGGAGGTTCTTTCCTCCTTTGCCCGATCATTTCTGGTTGGGCTCTTGCACCCTACTGGGGACTTTCTGCGCCATCTGGGTTACCTGGCAGCGTGCACCTCAGTGGTCCATTGGGCCAGGTGGCACATGCGCCCCCTACAATGGGAGCTGGCAGTCCAGTGGACTCAGCACCATGGTCAATTCAACCAGCTGATCATGGTAACTCAGAAGATGTGGGACGCTCTCCAGTGGTGGACCATCCCAGAATGGTTGCAGGAAGGGATCCCGTTTGTCCGCCCCAAGCCGATGGTCATCCTCATGACCGATGCCTCTCTCATGGGCTGGGGAGCCCACATGGGGGACAACAGGGCCCACGGGTTCTGGACCCCCAAGGAGTCCTGATGCCACATCAACCTGTTGGAGCTCACAGCAGTCAGACTGGCACTGTCAGCTTTCGCTCCTCAGCTCTGGGGTCAAGTGGTTCAAGTCCAGATGGACAATACCACGACCATGTGCTGCCTAAGCAAACAGGGCGGCATGCACTCCCATCTGCTGTGCAAGGAGGCGCTCTGCATCTGGACCCTCGTCAGCCAGTTGGAGGTGGATCTCCTGGCCATCCATGTGGCAGAAGTCTCGAACCAACTGGTGGATGCTCTCAGCCACCTAGCCAGACATCCCATGAGTAGTCCCTCCATCCAGAGGTAGCTTATAGTCTGTTCTCCCATTGGGGCAAACCATTGGTGGAATGTTTGCCTCCAGGGAGAATGCCAAGCTGAGTCTGTACCATGCCCACCCCCGCTTAGCAGGGCTCGCTGCAGGAGGATGCCTTTTCGAGGCCGTGGACCCCAGGCCTCCTCTATGCCTTCCCTCCATTTCCCTTGATCCACAAGGTGTTACTCAAGGTGAGGAGGGACAAGGCAAAGGTGATTCTGGTAGCCCCGGATTGGCCATGCTAATTCTGGTACCCAGATCACCTCAGCCTCAGCTGCAGGCCCCCGGAGCGGCTTTGCACACGCCTGGACCTGATATCATTAAACCAGAGGAAGGTCTTACATCCGGACATTCAGTCCCTGCACCTCACAGCCTGGTACCTGAGCTGCTAGAGTTCCAGGCTCTGGGTCTTTCCGAGGATGTCTACACTGTGGTGGAGGCATCTCGCAAGGAATCGACCAGGAAATGTTATGCCTTCAAATGGAAGAGATTTTCCATTTGGTGTCAGGCTAAGAGTCTGGACCCCTTATCCTGCTCTGTGGCTAACATTCTAGACTACCTTTGGTCTCTCTCCAAAGGGGATCTGTGGTCCTTGACCCTCAGGGTGCACCTGGCAGCCATTTCTGCTTACCAGGCGTGAGCCGGTCAGCCAACATTGGCACAGGCGACAGTGGTCGGGCGCTTCTTCAAAGGCCTGGATAACATATCCCCTCCAGTGCGTGAACCTCCACCTCCATGGGATATCTTGCTGGTTTTGGCAAAGCTCATGGGCAAGCCATTTGAACCCATGCACAAGTGTGAGCTCTCACACTTGTCATGGAAGACGGCCTTCCTGGTGGCTATCACATTGGCCAGAAGGACAGGGGAGCTCCAGGTGCTTTCGGCGGACTCCCCTTATCTGGTCTTTCACAAGGACAAAGTTGTCCGAGCCCCCACCCGAAATTCCTTCCAAAGGTGGTTTCAGAGTTTCACCTTCATCAGGTGTTGACTCTGCTGGTTTACTACCCTAACTACACCTTGGATGCCGAGTACAGGCTCCATACTCTGGACCTGAGACGTGCTCTCTCCTACTATAAGGAAAGAACAGCGGAAATTCATGGAGAGGTTCACCAGCTGTTTGTCACCTACACTGAAGCCGCTTCTGGCAGACCTGCAGCCAAACAGACCACTGCAAGATGGATCACATCATGCATAGGTCTGTGCTATGAGTTGGCGGGCAAGGAGCCTCCCAGAGGGTAAGAGCTCATTCTACCCCCCATACTGCTGCATCGATGGCTGCTTCCAGGGACATCCCTATCCAAGAAATCTGTCGGGCTGCTACCTGGAAGTCAGCAAACACCTTTATTTCCCACTGCCACATCGACCTTGTGTCACGCCAGGATGCTGGTTTTGGGGCCTCGGTTCTCAATCTCTGTTTCCTAAGTAGGGGTGTGCCTTGTCTCCTCCTCCCAGAGAACTGCTAGTAGTCTGCCAAGAGTGTGGATGAACAACATATCCACGTTCCTGGACAGGATAACACACTGTAACAGTAGTTCTGGGAGTGGTATGTTCATCCACACGCACTCCACCCAACATCCCCGCTTTAGGCGCATCACCTTGCTTCCAGCAGGCTAAGATCTGGCGTCATGGGGCGGAGCCGAGGTATTTACCACCCGGGTAGGTGGGAGGAGCCAGCTTGAAGACTTTCCGGCATGATTTAAAGGGACAGGGACATGCCAAAGAGTGTGGATGAACAACATATACCACTCCTAGAACTACTGTTACAGGTGAGTAACCTGTTCATTCTTTACTCCGCCTAACTGAACAGTCGCTCCAGAGATTGATCCTTCAATTTTTGGTTCGGTATTAGTAAAACGTTGGTTTAAACCATATTTTGTCTTTCTTTTGTTTTGGTTCAGATCCCTGTCTGTGGTATAGTAAGTGTTGTAGGTAGTGGACTTTAGTTTAGTTACTGTTTAATTTCTGTTATTCTGTGTGGAAATTGTAAAGTCTCTCAGTCAGTCCGGTTTGGAACCGATTGTTTTGGGTGATTTTATTTCTTTAATTTTCTTAGTATGAGGTGCCGGTCCCTATCGGTTTCAAAAAAACTTAATTTTAGACGTTTTATTCCACAGCCCACTACACGGTTGGTAACTGATAGGGGGGTCTTGCCTGGCTGTAAAGCTGCTAAAGGGTAAGTCTTAGGATGGCTACGTCTGAGAAACCCAAGAGAAAAAAAATCGGGCCCACTGGGTTTCAACACTGTAGTGAGTGTGGGGATGCCTTTGCTAAGGCAGACCCTCACACCCCCTGTGTTTATTGTCTGGGGTTTGACCACCTCGATTCAGACTGCCAAATTTGTAAGGATTTCCCGAAGGCCACCCTGGATAAAAGATTGGGTAGGCTTAGGGAAAAGGAGGCCGAGAAGTCCACTGATACAGATGGCCAGCCCGGTTCAGTTCGAACCGAACCTAAGGGAGTGCCCACTGACCTGGGCGATACCTCCTCAGGCAAAAGGAGAGCCGATCCTGAGGGGTCGGTTCCTTCAAAGAGAAAGAAGAAATCGGCCGGTTCGGATCCAGAACTGTTAGATCCAACCACCAAGGAGACAGCCAGGGTGATTAGTATTGTGAAATCGCTCCGTTCGGTTCCATCCGATCCAGCACCACCTGGTAGGCGCTCGGTTTGGTCGGTTCCTCCAGTTCTGGAATATTGTCCAGATAATTACTATGAACTGGATTTGGAAGGCGACGAGGATGATGGTATGGAGGGTCTGGATGAGCCCATTGAACTGGACATCTCCCCAGACAGACCTTCTAATGTTTCCCCTCCCAGGCTTTCTGAGTCCCCATCCCACTATTTGTTCTACAAAAAAGTGGCAGAGACCCTCCAGCTCCCTCTTGTTGAAGCTGTTGAGGAACAAGAGGAGCCTGACTATGTAGAAATGATGGACATCCCAGAGTCCAAGAGACTGTCTGTTCCCCTCCATAAATCTTTTGGGAAACAGACACAAACAATTCTCAAACACCAAATTCTTTACCTCCTGTGGACAAGAGAATGGACAGGAGTATGTATATCAGGCTCAGTACGGAGTACTTGTTCCAACAATGCAGCCATGTTGGGGTCGTGCAGGCTGCAGCTACTAACAAGACTAATATACCTGCACAGTTTCTCAAACCCCCAGATAAAGACTCTAGGAAGGTGGATGCTGCGGCCAAAAACAGTACCAGCATCCTCCTTGGGACTCAGGCAACCATATGAAGTTTACGTGAGCCAGATACCAGAAGTTCAGATGTGGATACTTTTCTGGAACTGGCTAAACAGACTTCCCCCTAGCTAGTCAAGGAGTTGGAGGAGGTGGCTGCTGATGGGATTGAGGCATGTAAGATTCAATTTCATGTTGCTGTAGACTCAAATGATGCGTCATCATGAGTCATGGCTACTTTTGTGTCTCTTCGGATATTTGCTTGGCTTAGATGTACTAACCTCTCACAGGACACCCAGACAAAGGCCATGGATTTCCCTGTGGTGGGTAATTCTCTGTTTGGGGAGCAGAGAATTACATGGAAAAGATGGACGAATACAGGACCACCTACAGGAGTGCACAGGACAAGGAAAGGCAGGCAACTCCTCAGAAGCAGCAGTCATGGGGCAGGGGCAGACCTTTTCACAGGCCTTTCTACCAGGCACAGGCCTCCTCTCCTTTTCCTCAGAGGGAAGGCAGAGGGATGACAGGCTGCATCCTCCTCCCAGTCTAAAAGCCCTGCCAAGCAGACACCCTGATGCTATCAGCCCGGGTCAACTCCCTATTCCAGTGGGAGGCAGGCTGACTCACTACTTCCAGGCCTGGAAGTCTGTTACCTCAGACAAGTGGGTACTGGAGGTAGTAAGCCAGGGACTAGCCCTGAGTTTTCAGAACATTTCAAAGCTAAGGCTCAGGTCTTTCCACCTGCAAACATCTCCAAAACCATTGCCCTTGAGGCAGAGGTTTCCTCTGCCAAGCTCAGAGCCTGAGAGAGTTCCTACTCTACAAGGGGCAAGGGTCTGTGCTCAGACACTTTGTACATAAAAAACAATTGAGTGTGGCCATCCTAGACTTAAGAATACTCAAATAAGCACCTAGTCAGGCCAAGATTTAAAATGGTGACTCTAGGAGATAATTCTTCCCTCTCTGAGGCCAGAGGATTGGTTAGCCTCCCTGGACCTCAAGGGTGCCTACTTTCACATTTCCATCAGGTGCTCCCACAGAAAGTACCTCAGATTCGAATTGCTTTCAGGCCATTATCAGTTCAGAGCAATGCCCTTCGGACTAACATCAGCTCCAAGGGTGTTCACAAAATGCCTAGCAGTAGTGGTGGCCTTTCTAAGGAGACAAAATATTTTCATTTTTCCATACCTGGATGACTCGCTCATTGTGGGGCAGTCCCCAGACCAAGTCAAGTCAAACCTGCAAGTGACGAAACAGTTGCTCACTTCTCTGGGATTCCTCCTCAATCTTCCAAAGTCAGTTCTCGAGCCAGTGCAACTCCTGACCTTCAAGTTCAAGTTCAAGTTTATTGCAAGAAAGACTCCGCTGAGCAAGCTCATTCACAAGGAGGTCCTGAGGCACATACACATACAGTTCGCAATTACATAGACAGGAGATACAAAATGTAGAACAACAAAGGAAAAATATATAATACAAGAGGTATAGAAAACCTTCATAGGGATAGAAAAAATATAGGAAATGTTGGGGGCCCTTTGAAGTAAACACTCGTCGCTCAAGTTATTGTTCTTCAATCTTTCTTTTTATTTCTCTTCCCCCTATGTTTCGCTCGACTTGGAGCTTGTTCATGGGGTTTATTCTTTGTTACACATCTGTAAATACATTTATGTCATTGATCAGCATTTTTTTTTATATGATATTGTTACATTTTAATTCTTTGGTGTATACACATACCATTCAATAAATATTATTGTTTGTGCACCCTTGTATATATTCTTAATTTTTCATAGGGTTAATTTATTTGTACTTGTTTAAATCCTAAGTTGCATCCTAAAAAGACATACACAGTATGTTAGTGAACACAGTGCTGCTAACAACTTGGAACAAGGTTTAACTACTGCCTGTAAGGCTTGTTTCCCATATTTCTTGGTTTGCAGCATACCTTATATATATTACTTAAAACTTCTTGTCTTTCTTGTAAAGAATAATTTTGGGCCTGTAATGACATAAACATAATTTTTTGTAAAGATTTGCTGTTATTATGTTGTTTAATATTATAATGTGGCCACATTGTGGCTTCTATTTGCTTATTTTGTTAACAGCATACCTTAAAGGAGGCTGTGAGCTTCTTAGAGTGGAATTAGTGTTCTTTGTAGTCTGTGAAAACATAATCATAGTATTTCCCTATTGGTCTCATAGCCATCATTTTACTTTTATAATTAAAAGTTCTAATACCAACTTCTAAATATTCTTTAATATTTTAACTGCTTACCCTCTACCCTTCTGGCTCAAGTTTCTCCTTCTTGTTAAGTTCCTCTGCATGTAAGCACAGAAGCCCAACACATTTAATAGTAGCTACTTCCGATGACCTCTCACCCATTTTTGTGAGATCCCATGATGTATCTAACCATGTCATCACACCCAGTTGATCGCACCTGTGCGAGCTCGGTTGCTAATCAACCGAACACTACTGCACTGATCAGTGCAGTTGGGTGCTCACAAAAACGGACTATTTGTTCCTAGTTGCTGCAGCTCTGTGCTAGTTTACTTTTTTATTTATTTTTTAACTTTCTTGTGAGGTTATTAAAATGAAAACACATTGTTCTCATACCATGTTTTCTCTTCACAGGGTGACATAAGAGTAAAGAGGATTTTTTTGCTAATATCAACAGTTCTCTTGCCTTGATTAAAAATGCTGCAATAAATTCCAGGTTTCTAAGTATTATTTGTTATTATATCACCTTACATTACTACTTTCTACCAACCCAAACTGTGAAATTCATAATGTAATACAAACGGTCATTATTGTTTTACTTGCTGAAGGGTCAATTGCAATTTGACCTTCCTATTCATTAAATACTTATCAATCACTCAGTGGCTTAAATTGTCTTCTCAGATCAGTTCTCTAGCTCACATTATACCAAGCTTGTTAAACACCATAGTATTGTTTAGACAATCATTATTCAGATAACACTGGGGTCAAATGCAACTTGACCTCCCTGTCATAAATACTGAAAGTTGATCTGGAGGTAAAACATCATCTTTACTGTTTTAGATAGTGATTGTATTATGTTATTTATAATGTCCCTATATTTTAACTTCTCTTAGTACATTTGCTATAGCAGCATTATTTGTTATCTCTCTGGGATCGATCGCTGCTTATTTACTTCATAGGGATAGAGCTGGACACTGTCCAAGCAAAAGCTTTTCTTCCTCCTCTGGCAACGGTAAAGGTCCTTATAGACCTGGCTTCTTCTTTTCGCCTTCTGGTGTCTCAACCAGCAAGACATTTTCTTCAGCTCCTGGGTCACATGGCAGCTTCCACTGCAGTGGTGCAGGGAGCCAGATTTCAGATGAGGGACATTCAGTTCCATCTGAGGTCCTTTTGGTCTCCGAGAAAAGATCCTCTAACCAAACTGATTCCAGTGCCCGTGACCCAGTCAGGCTCTCCAGTGGTGGTTGGATCAGGACAATCTCGAGACAAGAATTCCATTCATCGCTAGACTCATTCTGTAATGTAACCACAGATGTATCTCCTCCTGAAGATTAGGGAGCTCACCCGAGCCCTCACAGCACAAAAGAATGGGGGTCCCCCAGAGTCTCTACTCATATCAATCTTCTGGAACTCAGAGCAGTATACCTGGCTCTTCAAGCTTTCTCAGACTCAGTACAAGGCAAGGTGGTCTTGCAAGTCAGGACAGACAACACCACAACCATGTGGTACATCAACAACAGGAGGTACTCGGTCTATGGCCTTGTGCGGAAGCCATGTAAATTATGGTCTCTGGCTTATTCCCTGCAGACATCTCTGGTAGCAATCCACCTTCCAGGGAAGGACAATGTTCTAGCAGATGCTCTGAGCAGGATATCTCAGGGCCATCACGAATGGTCTCTGGATCCCTTGGTGTTGAATGTAGTTTTCTCAAGGTGGGGCACTCCAGAGATAGATCTCTTTGCAGCCCCAGACAATCATCAACTCCCTCTCCTCTGTTGCAGACCCCCAGTCGTGGGCTCAGTCCCCCTGGATGCTCTGGCTCTGGATTGGGAGGGGAAATTCCTGTATGCCTTTACACTCTTGTTCAAGGTTCTGGTCAAGATAAGGTCACAATCATGCAAAGTGATCCTGATTGCACCAGACTGGGCCAGACAGCCTTGGTATCCTCTATTGATGTCCGTAGCAGTCCATCTTCCCCTGTCTCTTCCCAGGAAACACAATCTACTAACCTCCTCTCAGGGTAGGATATGGTACCCCCAACCTTTGGTCTCTCAACCTCAAGGCATGGCTCTTGAAGAGTTAGAATATGCAAGTCTGCATCTGTCTCAGGGGGTTCTGGATATTCTTAAAGCCTCTTGAAAACCTGCCACCAGAAAAACTTATAATTCCAAATGGAAAAGATTCAGCATTTGGTGTTCCAGTAGGGATGTCTTACCAGATACTGCTGATTTGGCTACAGTTCTGGATTATATGATTCACCTTAATGGCTTAGGCCTCAGGCCAGCCACTCTGAAAGTACACTTAGCAGCTGCCTCTGCATTTCTGTCAGTGGGGAAGGCTTCCTCCCTGACATCTCACCCAGTTTTCTGTAAGTTCTTTAAAGGTTTGCTCCATACCAACCCTCCCTTTAAGGACCCTACCCCTGCTTGGGATCTCAATGTTTGAACTGCTCAGCTTATGCAACCCCCTTTTGAGCCTTTGGCCTCTGCAGAACTTAAGTACTTGACTTGGAAAACTGTGTTCCTGGTAGCTATTTCTTCTGCCAGGCATATCAGTGAATTACAAGCTCTGTCAGTGGAACCTGATTTTTATCTCATTCCATAGGGATAAGGTGGTCCTTAGAACCAACAGAGGTTCTTACCCAAGGTGGTTTCAGATTTTCATCTGAACTAGTCCATGTCTCTTCCTGTGTGCTTCACTGACTCATTCTTCTTCAGGAGAGAAGATTACACAGCTTGGATGTAAGAGGGTAGCTACTATGGAGCACACAAAGGTACTCAGGTTTGACTGTCCTCAGTTGTTTCTCACTTATGGTGAAGTTGGAAAGAGTAAACCTGCTACTAAGAGAACTATTGCCAGGTGGATTGTCTCTTGAATACAATTCTGCTATGAAAAGCTGGGCAAAATACCCCCCCTCAGGCCGGAGGGCTCATTCGACTAGAGGTACAGCTGCTTCTCTGGCTGCTGCCAGAGATATACCCTTACTAGAAATATGCAAAGCAGTCACCTGGAAAACAGTCCATACATTCGCCAAGCATTACTCCCTGGATAGCCAGGCTAGGAGTGATACTAGGTTTGGCACAGCAGTACTGCAAAGACTATTCCCAAAATGGGTTCAATACTGCCTCCTCTTGGGTACAACAGTGAGATCTGCATATGTCAGAATACAGCAAGACTTCATGTTGTTGGAAGAAAATTACTCACCTTAATAATTGTGTTTCTTCTAGTAGGTCTTTTTGTATTCCTAACCTCCTCACCTCCCTCTCCAGAACCTGCTTTTTGGGAGTGGGCTGGCAGGTGCAGTCATTGCACCTCAAGGGTGTATTTGGCCTTCCCCTTTTAAAAAGGGAAGTAGGTTATATTATGTTGTTTTTTGCAGTTATGTTTGTTCACTACCTGGTTATTATTTGGGGTTCTCGACTGGGTCTTTTGGGCCCACAAAAAAGGTGGTTGCCTGTTAGCTGAGTTGTTACAATTTCCACCTAGGAGGTGTAGCTAGTTAGTATTGGCTCATAAGAATCTGGCCAGTTACACTTTGAGTGCAGCAGACAGAGTTTGAACCGAGCTCAAGCCAACGTTCTATGCTCTGGCATAAGTTAACTCTCCTCTCTGGAGCAGTTCAAGAGCTGAGGCTAACTGCATATGTAAAATACAACAAGACTCCACTTAGAAAAACACAATTACTAGGGTCAGGGTTTTAAATAAGGATTTTAAATTGATTAGCACTTTGTGAAAAGTACTGCTAACAATAGTACCAAATAATAGCAGTTGGATCGAACTGATTAGCAAAATAAAAAAAAGTCATATTTACTAGAGACAGTATGATTGGTGTTATTTCTCACCTGATAAACACTTCTGATTTCCTTTGATGTGTGGAGCAAAAGGGGAAAAGACTCTGGTACAGGAGTGTGCAGTCACTGAGTCACTTTAATTAATTTTTTCATCATCAGTGTCTCTAGGTGAAATTCACAGAATTCATAATAACTCTGACATGAGTTACTAGTATTAAAAATAGATTTGATTCTTCAAATAATGCAGTTTCTACTTGCCAACCTTCCCAAGCCTGACTACAAGTGAACAGTCAGCTACAAATTTCAGAATATGCAGCTGCAGCTGCTGCACCATAAAAGTAATAAAACAGACACAAGTTACAACTGACTAGTATTCCTAACCTCCCATCCATTTGCACTGAGCCTCTAACTTAAATGGTCAGTTTTAAATGGATGGGACAGTTAAGAACAATCTCAATTGTCAAGGAGTCTAGTCATACAAACAAAATTTAAAAAGTTCAAATACGTACCAAGCATTTCCCCAGCCAACCTTGTTAAATGTAGTTTCCCTTGCAAAACCTTCCCTAGGAATTATGACTCTTATGTATTAAAGTGAAAACGGTAAATTACTTGACTGCAGCTGCACCTAAACTTTTATTACACAGACACAAGTACAACTGACTAGTGTCCCTAGAGCCTCCCATCCATTTGCACTGAGCCTCCTAACTTAAACGGTCAGAAAAGTAATGGACGGTTGGGAACAGTAGTCAGTTGTCAGGAGTCTAGTGAAACAAAATTTAAAGAGTTCAGTATCGAAACATTTTCTGAACCACCAGCCTTGTTAAATGTAGTTTCCACTTGCCAACCTTCCTAAGCGTGACTACTTATATGTGACCTAAAAGTAGCAGCAGAATAAGCAGCTGCAGCCGCACCTAAGTAATTTATTACACAGACACTAGTACAACTGACTAGTGTTCCCAGCCTCCCATCCTTTTGCACTGGACCTCTAACTTAAACGGAATTAATTTTAAATGGATGGAGTGGTTAGGAAACAGATAGTCTGGGAGTCACTGTGTCTGAGCAAATGTTAAATTCAGTTAGTATGCAGTACCGAACATTTTCTGACCCTAAATAACAGTTTCCACGTGCAAACCTTTCCAAGTGTGACTACTTTTGTGGCGGACCCAAAGTGAAACAGCTAGTAGGGTAACTGAGAATAAGCAGCTGGAGCTGCACCTCACTAATTTATTACACACAGACACTAGTACAACTGACTAGTGTTTTAATCCTCCCATCCATTTGCACTGGAGCTCTAACAAACGGGTCAATTTTAAATGGATGGGTGGTTGACAACAACAATCAGGGAGTCTTAGTGTCTCAAGCAAATTTAAACTTCTGTTCAGTACCGAACATTATCTGATCTTAAGCCTAAAACCTGTGGTGCAGTCATGACTTGTGCTGGCACTGAAATTTGTTTGCGGTGGCTGGGAAGCAATCTGTAGGGTAACTGAGAATAAGCAGCTGCAGCACCCAAACTGATTTACAAACATGAGCTACTATTATTCTTGGACTTTACTACTGCAGTTCCCAACCACCATCCAGATTTGGATTGAGCCTCTAACTTAAACAGTCAATTTTAAATGGATGGATGGGTGGTTTGGAACAGTCAGTAGTTGTCTACTCAGTCCTGTAGGCACAGTTCCCAGCGGCCAGATCCCACTAATTTTTCTGTAAGTGCAGATTTACAGTTTAGAACAAGAAAGCACCAGTTTAAGGCTGCAAGCAGCATACACATGTCAGACTCACTGTAGCATTTAACTTCTCTTTTGACTTATTTCCAGGACCAGCCAGAGAGCTCAAGCACAAAGATGATGATGGTGGCTTTTGTGTACCCACCTAGAAGCCTGCTCATGAGTCTCCCCACCAATCCCACAGGTGAGTCGAGAGGAGTTTTGATTTGTTTAGTCACAGTGACAGTAGATTATAATAAACACTTCTAGCCACTAATATCATTCTCACCAACAATGAAGAAATTAAACAACTGTGGTCTTCAGCTTGAGCCACTGAAAAAATAATACATATGGCAGTGAGTGTCTCCACCAGCCAATGAACCCGAGGACTTAATGCCCTATAACAAGTTTAACTACATGGAAAACTAATTCCTTAAAACTACTTGTTACCATAAGCAGCACTTTAGTCAGTGCTAAATTTTAACGTGAGACTTAGTGGTGTCCCAAATACCACACACACGCTTCTGAGAGCTCAGTACAATTAGTAAACTTGTGATGAAGTCAGCACAAGAAAAAATGTAATTTTAAACAAGGTCTACTCATCTTCCCATGGCATAGTTGGTGCCCGGCATGATGCACAGGTGCACATTGCTGAACTCAAGACAGGTGCAGCCCAATTTGCTGAAGTGAGCAAAGTCTGACCTGTGTGGATTGTTAAGCGAAGTTCTGATAGAGCGAGTTCCCATGGCTAGCTGGGATTCCAGTGTCCACCTCCAATCTGCCTGCCTGTGCCAACCCTGTAATCACTTGAAATCTAGATTGCTAAGTAGGGAGAGTGCAGGACACCCCAATAATTGCCAGTGCACTCCCCTGCTTGGAGATCTATCTGGACATCTAAGCATGGGGAGGGGCTGACAGGCAGACATGAAGAGAGGTGCTCAGCTGATGATGCGTGGATTCTCAACTGACCCACTTCCCTCCAGTCAGTGACCAAATCACCGACACTCAGGACCTGAAATTTTCCCCACGGCACTTATGTGCCACTTAGGCTAAACTTATAAGCCAAAAGTAACTTCCTCAGTTTACAGGGGTTTGCTACTGAATGATTATGTCATCACTGTCTGACTCAGAAGTACTGTAAGACATAATGCTAGTACTACTTGCTGTATCTTCTGAACTAGTTACATTTGTGGTGGGGATGAATCTGACCTTTTGCTTCTGACTGCCTTTGTTTCACACAAACTCTTCTAGAAGTGCTGAAGAATCTATCTACAACTGGAAAAGGATCAAATGTCTCTGGACTGTCACCCTCAACTGAAGTTCTAACCAGGTGTTCCAACATTACTTCACTCAGTCTGTTTCTCCAGTCAGTTTAACACACCATTATTGAAAATGACCTTTCCAGCTTTGCATTGACACTGGAATGAGCTTACAAATAACGACAACATGGTAGAAGTTTGAGAACTGTTCTCTGTAGGACTTCAGAATACAGTTCCAAAGTCTTCCCTGTTTAAGTGACTTAAAACTTATTGTATAAAGTTTAAGTTCGGACCATTCTGCTGGCAAAGCAGCAAGGTCAACATTATGTTTTGTGAGTATCTGTCCAGTAATTAACAAATCTCTCAAGTCTACATTCCCAAATATTTCTAGCTCATCAGCACTCCTAGGCCACTGTTTAACATCTAACAGTTTTAAAGTCCTAAAAATTGGGTGCTGGTCCTGGAGTCACAGTCAGTGATATCTGAAAATCTATCAGAAATGCACTGTTATACACTACTAACGAAATTAGGTACCTATGTTATAAGATGCCTGATGCTGTTTTTAGCATTCAAGACCGTAACATCTTTAAACAAGACGGTTCAGAATTGTCAGACTCATCATTGTCAATTACATCACAATCATGTTGCTGTAAGAGTGTCTTAAGTTCAGAGTTGCATGTTCCAAGAAGATTATCTGTGAGATGCTGTAGTTGCCATAAGGTTGTTCAACATAAGCCAAAGCTAAGATCAAGTCAGCAGAAGAATCCTGTAAACTGAGGCAGAGTTATGACAGTGGCCTTAGAAGGTCAATATAGAAGACTAAATGAGTGACAAATTTGGCAGTTTTCAGTTTGGTCAAAATGCCCTTAACTCTGCTTTTCTCTGTTGGTGGTGTAGTGGCAGTTTATGCGAGATTTTCAAGATGATGAACTGTAACTGTGTAGGGTTATATCAGTGTCTGAGCGGCACAAAGTTTGTGATCTACCCACCTTGTTCCAAATGCTCATTCTGGTTTGCTGACTTCATCACCCACTATTTTAGTTCATTCTCAGAGCTCGCGAAGTTTCTTTGGACTTTTTTCATAAAGGTAGTACAATGTCATGAGATTATCGTTCACTTGATCAAAAAATTTTCCTTTCAGTGCATCTCTAATTGCCAATTCAAGTCTATGGTTAAGACAATTAATAGACAGCAACCATCGCATTTCCACTTTTAGCAGAGCTGATGGCCCTTTTCTTTTCCCCAGGTTTACTGCAGCACCATCTGCACACATAGCAACCATGCGACTGTTCAAGTCTAAAATGCCTACCTCTAAGAAGGCTTCTTGAAGTGTTTGTAACAAACCTTCAGCAGTGGCGTGCTGAATGTCTTTTAATCTGAAAAAGGTCATCTCCGTTAAACAAGAACTTTCATTAAATGCATCATATACAGTAATTCTTTTTCAATATAACTTTCATCTGTTGCCCCATCTACAAGAACCACAAAATACAGACTTTTCTGAAGGGCTGTGAGTAGATTTTCCCATAACAATTCACCAATAACTGACGTGAACATATGACAACCGTTAATATTTGCATACGCACTTCCGAGATCAACATCATGTCTTTTTTCAAGTTTAACAAATGATTCAAATTTAGTAAACAAAGTTCTTCTTTAGCAGCAAATAAGTGTTTCAATCAGACGACGAACTACAGCTGTGTCTTTTACTTCTGCTCCTAATAGTGCACGTCCTATTGGTGTAGTTTTGTAAATGGAGGCAATTGATTCTGGTTTTCGGTTGAGTGTAACAGCTCGTTTATGAGCATCACATTGACCGTGTTTTGCAACATTGTCCTTTTCAAAGCTGTACCTCAGATGCCAACAATGAAACTTTCACTAAAATTTCTGCAGTACTTTAACTGGTCTGCCCATTTTCACACAGGGAACATTTTACCTGGTCTACAAACTCACCACCATTGTCTGTTTCATACACTACATTCATTTGCGGTGAGTCAGCTCCTTTTCCATTTTTTACAGTGTGCCTCCTTACTTTTTTGGTGCTGGTTGCCATAGTTGCTGTCAATTCTGGGTTCACAGCTGTGTGTGACACTCTTTATTTTAATTTGTAACATTAAAAGCAAATTCTTAAGCAATCCTGCTTCTTTTCCAGTGTGTAAAAAATGTGTCCTTATGAAACACTCTTAATTACCAATACCTAACAATAAAACAAGTTGAACATTGTGTGTGTTGCTTCTTAGTGTGTGAAATAATTTGTCCTGTACTACTGCAGAGCCAATCCACTGATTCTTGAATCAGACAACTAAACAGTTGTCCTGGGGTGGGGGACTTGATTGAGCCTCTAACTTAAACGGTCAATCACATCTGCTGTGTGCAACTACACAGCTGCACAGAGCAGACGACCAAATCTGGGGTGGGGGTGGGGACTGACACTTGATTAAACCTCTAATTTAAGCGGTCAATCAAATGGATGCTGTGTGCAACACTGCAGAGATGCTTAGGGCATAGTGGGTGGGGAACGTGATTGAGCCTCTAACTAAACAGTCAATCAAATGTCTGCTGTGTGCAACACTGCAGAAATGCACAGAACAGACCACAAAATATGGAGTGGGGGACTTGATTGAGCCTCTAACTTAAACAGTCAATCAAATGTCTGCTGTGTGCAACACTGCAGAATACGCTGGGCAGACCACAAATAGGGTGGGGGGACTTGATTGAGCCTCTAAATTAAACAGCCAATCAAATGTTGCTGTGTGCAACACTGCAGAATGCAGCTGGGCAGATGACAAACAAAGGGTGGGGGACTTGATTGAGCCTCTAATACCAGAAGTCCAGATGGGATACTTTTCTGGAACTGGCTAAACAGACTTCCCCTAGCTAGTCAAGAGAGTTGGAGGAGGTGGCTGCTGATGGGATTGAGGCATGTAGATTCAATTTCATGTTGCTGTAGACTCAAATGATCGTCATCATGAGTCATAGCTACTTTGTGTCTCTTCGGATATTTGCTTGGCTTAGATGTACTAACCTCTCACGGACACCCAGACAAAGGCCATGGATTTCCCTGTGGTGGGTAATTCTCTGTTTGGGGAGCAGAGAATTACATGGAAAAGATGGACGAATACAGGACCACCTACAGGAGTGCACAGGACAAGGAAAGGCAGGCAACTCCTCAGAAGCAGCAGTCATGGGGCAGGGGCAGACCTTTTCACAGGCCTTTCTACCAGGCACAGGCCTCCTCTCCTTTTCCTCAGAGGGAGAGGCAGAAGGGGGATGAGCAGAGCTGCATCCTCCTCCCAGTCTAAGGCTCCTGCCAAGCAGACACCCTGATGTGTCAGCCCGGGTCAACTCCCCTATTCCAGTAGGAGGCAGGCTGGCTTACTACTTCCAGGCCTGGAAGTCTGTTACCTCAGACAAGTGGGTACTGGAGGTAGTAAGCCAGGGACTGGCCCTGAGTTTTCAGAACATTTCCAAAGCTAAGGCTCAGGTCTTTTCCACCTGCAAACATCTCCAAAACCATTGCCCTTGAGGCAGAGGTTTCCTCTCTGCTGGCTCTCAGAGCCATAGAGAGAGTTCCTACTCTACAAGGGGCAAGGGTCTGTACTCCAGACACTTCCTTACCTCCAAAAAAACAGTGGAGTGGCGGCCCATCCTAGACTTAAGATACTCAAATAAGCACCTAGTCAAGCCAAGATTCAAAATGGTGACTCTGGGAGTAATTCTTCCCTCTCTGAGGCCAGGGGATTGGTTAGCCTCCCTGGACCTCAAGGGTGCCTACTTTCACATTTCCATCAGGTGCTCCCACAGAAAGTACCTCAGATTCGAATTGCTTTCAGGCCATTATCAGTTCAGAGCAATGCCCTTCGGACTAACATCAGCTCCAAGGGTGTTCACAAAATGCCTAGCAGTAGTGGTGGCCTTTCTAAGGAGACAAAATATTTTCATTTTTCCATACCTGGATGACTCGCTCATTGTGGGGCAGTCCCCAGACCAAGTCAAGTCAAACCTGCAAGTGACGAAACAGTTGCTCACTTCTCTGGGATTCCTCCTCAATCTTCCAAAGTCAGTTCTCGAGCCAGTGCAACTCCTGACCTTCAAGTTCAAGTTCAAGTTTATTGCAAGAAAGACTCCGCTGAGCAAGCTCATTCACAAGGAGGTCCTGAGGCACATACACATACAGTTCGCAATTACATAGACAGGAGATACAAAATGTAGAACAACAAAAAAAATATATAATACAAAGAGAGTATGAAAACCTTCATAGGGATAGAAAAAATATAGGAAATGTTGGGGGCCCTTTGAAGTAAACACTGTCGCTCAAGTTATTGTTCTTCAATCTTTCTTTTTATTCTCTTCCCCCTATGTTTAGCTCGACTTGGAGCTTGTTCATGGGGTTTATTCTTTGTTACACATCTGTAAATACATTTTATGTCATTGATCAGCATTTTTTTTATATGATATTGTTACATTTTAATTCTTTGGTGTATACACATACCATTCAATAAATATTATTGTTTAGCACCTTGTATATATTCTTAATTTTTCATAGGGTTAATTTATTTGTACTTGTTTAAATCTAAAGTTGCATCCTAAAAGACATACACAGTATGTTAGTGAACATGGTGCTGCTAACAACTTGGACAAGGTTTAACTACTGCCTGTAAGGCTTATTTCCCATATTTCTTGGTTTGCAGCATACCTTATATATATTACTTAAAACTTTGTCTTTCTTGTAAAGAATAATTTTGAGATTATAATGACATAAACATAATTTTTGTAAAGATTTGCTGTTATTATGTTGTTTAATATTATAATGTGCCACATTGTGGCTTCTATTTGCTTATTTTGTTAACAGCATACCTTAAAGGAGGCTGTGAGCTTCTTAGAGTGGAATTAGTGTTCTTTGTAGTCTGTGAAAACATAATCATAGTATTTCCCTATTGGTCTCATAGCCATCATTTTACTTTTATAATTAAAAGTTCTAATACCAACTTCTAAATATTCTTTAATATTTTAACTGCTTACCCTCACTCCTTCTGGCTCAAGTTTCTCCTTCTTGGTTAAGTTCCTCTGCATGTAAGCTCAGAAGCCCAACACATTTTAATGGTAGCTACTTCCCGATGACCTCTCACCCATTTTTGTGAGATCCCATGGTGTGACTAACCATGTCATCACACCCAGTTGATCGCACCTGCCTGCGAGCTCGGTTGCTAATCAGCGAACACTACTGCACTGATCAGGTGCGGTTGGGTGCTCCTAAAAAGCGGACTATTTTTCCTAAGTTGCTGCAGCTCTGTGCTAGTTTACTTTTTTATTTATTTTTAACTTTCTTGTGAGGTTATTAAAATGAAAACACATTGTTCTCATACATGTTTTTCTCTTCACAGGGTGACATAAGAGTAAAGAGGATTTTTTGCTAATATCAACAGTTCTCTTGCCTTGATTAAAAAATGCTGAAATAAATTCCAGGTTTCTCAGTATTATTTGTTATTATATCACCTTACATTACTACTTTCTACCAACCCAAACTGTGAAATTCATAATGTAATACAAGCGGTCTCATTATTGTTTACTTGCTGAGGGTCAATTGCAATTTGACCTTCCTATTCATTAAATACTTATCAATCACTCAGTGGCTAAAATTGTCTTCTCAGATCAGTTCTCTAGCTCACATTATACCAAGCTTGTTAAACACCATAGTATTGTTTAGACAATCATTATTCAGATAACATGGGGTCCAATATGCAACTGACCTCCCTGTCATAAATACTGAAAGTTGATCTGGAGGTAAAACATCATCTTTACTGTTTTAGATAGGCAGTTGTATTATGTTATTTATAATGTCCTATATTTTAACTTCTCTTAGTACATTTTGCTATAGCAGCATTATTTGTTATCTCTCTGGGATCGATCGCTGCTTATTTACTTCATAGGGATAGAGCTGGACACTGTCAAGCAAAAGCTTTTCTTCCTCCTCTGGCAAGTAGGTCATTATAGACTGGCTTCTACTTTTAAGCCTTCTGGTGTCTCAACCAGCAAACATTTTTCTTCAGCTCCTGGGTCACATAGCAGCTTCCACTGCAGTGGTGCAGGGAGCCAGATTTCAGATGAGGGACATTCAGTTCCATCTGAGGTCCTTTTGGTCTCGAAAAAGATCCTCTAACCAAACTGATTCCAGTGTCCGGACCAGTCCAGGCTCTCCAGTGGTGGTTGGATCAGGACAATCTCAGACAAGGATTCCCATTCATCACTCAGACTCATTCTGTGGAGTTAACCACAGATGTGTCTCTCCTGGGATTGGGAGCTCACTTGGGAGCCCTCACAGCACAAGGAGTGTGGTCCCCTCAGGAGTCTCTACTTCATATCAATCTTCTGGAACTCAGAGCAGTATACCTGGCTCTTCAAGCTTTCTCAGACTCAGTACAAGGCAAGGTGGTTCAGGTCAGGACAGACAACACCACCACCATGTGGTACATCAACAAGCAGGGAGGCACTCGGTCTATGGCCTTGTGCACGGAAGCCATGAAATTATGGTCTCTGGCTTATTCCCTGCAGACATCTCTGGTAGCAATCCACCTTCCAGGGAAGGACAATGTTCTAGCAGATGCTCTGAGCAGGATATCTCAGGGCCATCACGAATGGTCTCTGGATCCCTTGGTGTTGAATGTAGTTTTCTCAAGGTGGGGCACTCCAGAGATAGATCTCTTTGCAGCCCCAGACAATCATCAACTCCCTCTCCTCTGTTGCAGACTGTCATGGGCTCAGTCCCCTGGATGCTCTGGCTCTGGATTGGGAGAAATTCCTGTATGCCTTTACACTCTTGTTCAAGGTTCTGGTCAAGATAAGGTCACAATCATGCAAAGTGATCCTGATTGCTTCAGACTGAGCCAGACAACCTTGGTATCCTCTATTGATGTCCATGTGAGTCCATCTTCCCTGTCTCTTCCAGGAAACACAATCTACTAACCTCCTCTCAGGGTACAGGATATGGTACCCCAACCTTTGGTCTCTCTCAACCTCAAGGCATGGCTCTTGAAGAGTTAGAATATACAAGTCTGCATCTGTCTCAGGGGTTCTGGATATTCTAAAGCCTCTTGAAAACCTGCCACCAGAAAACTATAATTCCAAATGGAAAAGATTCAGCATTTGGTGTTCCAGTAGGATGTCTTACCAGATACTGCTGGTTGGCTACAGTTCTGGATTATATGATTCACCTTAATGGCTTGGCCTCAGGCCAGCCACTCTGAAAGTACACTTAGCAGCTGCCTCTGCATTTCTGTCAGTGGGGAAGGCTTCCTCCCTGACATCTCACCCAGTTTTCTGTAAGTTCTTTAAAGGTTTGCTCCATACCAACCCTCCCTTTAAGGACCCTACCCCTGCTTGGGATCTCAATGTTTGAACTGCTCAGCTTATGCAACCCCCTTTTGAGCCTTTGGCCTCTGCAGAACTTAAGTACTTGACTTGGAAAACTGTGTTCCTGGTAGCTATTTCTTCTGCCAGGCATATCAGTGAATTACAAGCTCTGTCAGTGGAACCTGATTTTATCTCATTCCATAGGGATAAGGTGGTCCTTAGAACCAACAGGAGGTTCTTACCCAAGGTGGTTTCAGATTTTCATCTGAACTAGTCCATGTCTCTTCCTGTGTGCTTCACTGATCATTCTTCTTCAGGAGAGAGAAGATTACACAGCTTGGATGTTAAGAGGGTACTTAGCTACTATATGGAGCACACAAAGGTACTCAGGTTTGACTGTCCTCAGTTGTTTCTCACTTATGGTGAAGTTGGAAAGAGTAAACCTGCTACTAAGAGAACTATTGCCAGGTGGATTGTCTCTTGAATACAATTCTGCTATGAAAAGCTGGGCAAAATACCCCCCCTCAGGCGGAGGGCTCATTCGACTAGAGGTACAGCTGCTTCTCTGGCTGCTGCCAGAGATATACCCTTACTAGAAATATGCAAAGCAGTCACCTGGAAAACAGTCCATACATTCGCCAAGCATTACTCCCTGGATAGCCAGGCTAGGGGTGATACTAGGTTTGGCACAGCAGTACTGCAAAGCCTATTCCCAAAATAGGTTCAATACCCTCCTCCTTGGAGGTACTGCTTGGTAGTCTGCATATGTCAGAATACAGCAAGACTTCATGTTGTTTGAAGAAAAAATTACTCACCTTAATAATTGTGTTTCTTCTAATAGAGTCTTGCTGTATTCTAACCTCCTCCTCCCTCTCAGAACCTGCTTTTTGGGAAGTGGGCTGCTAGGTACAGTGTTTGCACCTCAGTGTTTGGCACTTCCCTTTAAAAGGGAAGTGGTTGATCATTATGTTGTTTTTGCAGTTATGTTTGTTCACTACCTGGTTATTATTTTTGGGGTTCTCGACTTGAGTCTTTTGGGGCCCACAAAAATTGGTTGCCTGTTGGCTAGTTTATTTACAATTTCCACCTAGGAGGTGTAGCTAGTTAGTATTAGCTCATAAGAATCTGACGGTTACACTTTGAAGTGCAGCAGACAGAGGTTTGAACCGAGCTCAAGCCCAACGTTCTATGCTCTGGCATAGAGTTAACTCTTTCCTCTCTGGAGCAGTTCAAGAGCTGAGGCTAACTGCATATGTCAGAATACAGCAAGACTCCATTAGAAGAAACACAATTACTAAGGTCAGGGTTTTAAATAAGGATTTTAAATTGATTAGCACTTTTGCACGAAAAAGTGCTAATCAGTGTTGCAAATGAGTAGCAGTTGGATCGAACTGATTAGCAAAATAAAAAAAAAAGTCATATTTACTAGAGACAGTATGATTGGTGTTATTTCTCACCTGATAAACACTTTTTTGATTTCCTTTGATGTGTGGAGCAAAAGGGGAAAAAAGACTCTGGTACAGGAGTGTGCAGTCACTGAGTCACTTTATTAATTTTTTTTTCATCAGTGTCTCTGAGTGAAATTCACAGAATTCATAATAACTCTGACATGAGTTACTAGTATTAAAAATAGATTTGATTCTTCAAATAATGCAGTTTCTACTTGCCAACCTTCCCAAGCCTGACTACAAGTGAACAGTCAGCTACAAATTTCAGAATATGCAGCTGCAGCTGCTGCCATCAAAAAGTAATAAAACAGACACAAGTTACAACTGACTGTATTCCTAACCTCCCATCCATTTGCACTGAGCCTCTAACCCAAATGGTCAGTTTTAAATGGATGGGAATGATTGAGAACGATACTCAGTTGTCAGGGTCTAATGTCTGAAACAAAATTTAAGAGTTCAGTACGTACCAAACATTTTCTGACCAGCCTTGTTAAATGTAGTTTCACTTGCAAACCTTCTAAGTGTGACTACTTATGGACCCAAAAGTGAAGAGCAGTAGAATTAGCAGCTGCAGCTGACCTAAACTTATTACACGAGACACAAGTACAACTGACTAGTGTCCCTAGAGCCTCCATCCATTTGCACTGAGCCTCTAACTAGCGGTCAGAAAAGTAATGGAACGGTTGGGAACAATAGTCAGTTGTCGGAGTCTAGTGAAACAAAATTTAAAGAGTTCAGTATGTACCAAACATTTTCTGACCACCAGCCTTATTAATGTAGTTTCCACTTGCCAACCTTCCTAAAGCGTGACCCTTATGTTGACCCAAAAGTAGCAGCAGAATAAGCAGCTGCAGCTGCCTCAAGTAATTTATTACACAGACACTAGTACAACTGACTAGTGTTCCAGCCTCCCATCTTTGCACTGAGCCTCTAACTTAACGGTAATTTTAAATGGATGAGTGGTTAAGAACAGTAGTCCAGTTGTCGGAGTCTACTGTGTCTGAAGCAAAATTTAAAGTTCAGTTAGTACACAGTACCGAACATTTCTGACCCTAAATAACAGTTTCCACGTTAACCTTTCAAGTGTGACTACTTTTGTAGCCGGACCCAAAGTGAACAGCTAGTAGGGTAATTGAGAATAAGCAGCTGGAGCTGCACCCTAAAAATAATTTAACAACAGACACAAGTACAACTGACTATGTTCCCAACCTCCCATCCATTTGCACTGAGCCTCTAACTAAACGGTCAATTTTAAATGGATGGGTGGTTGGCAACAGCAGTCAGGAGTCTAGTGTCTCAAGCAAAATTTAAACTTCTGTTCAGTACCGAACATTATCTGATCTTAAGCCTAAAACCTGTGGTGCAGTCATGACTTGTGCTGGCACTGAAATTTGTTTGCGGTGGCTGGGAAGCAATCTGTAGGGTAACTGAGAATAAGCAGCTGCAGCACCCAAACTGATTTACAAACATGAGCTACTATTATTCTTGGACTTTACTACTGCAGTTCCCAACCACCATCCAGATTTGGATTGAGCCTCTAACTTAAACAGTCAATTTTAAATGGATGGATGGGTGGTTTGGAACAGTCAGTAGTTGTCTACTCAGTCCTGTAGGCACAGTTCCCAGCGGCCAGATCCCACTAATTTTTCTGTAAGTGCAGATTTACAGTTTAGAACAGAAAGCACCAGTTTAAGGCTGCAAGCAGCATACACTGTGTCAGACTCACTGTGGCATTTAACTTCTCTTTTGACTTATTTCCAGGACCAGCCAGAGAGCTCAGCACAAAAGATGATGATGGTGGCTTTTGTGTACCCACCTGAGAAGCCTGCTCATGAGTCTCCCCCCACCAATCCCACAGGTGAGTGAGAGGGATTTTTGATTTGTTTAGTCACAGTGCAAGTTATAATAAACACTTCTAGCCACTAATATCATTCTCACCAACAATGAAGAAATTAAACAACTGTGGTCTTCAGCTTGAGCCACTGAAAAAAATACATATGGCAGTGAGTGTCTCCACCAGCCAATGAACCCGAGGACTTAATGCCCTATAACAAGTTTAACTAGATGGAAAACAAATTCCTTAAACTACTTGCTTTTACCATAAGCAGCACTTTAGTCAGTGCTAAATTTTAACGTTAGACTTAGTGGTGTCCCAAATACCACACACGCTTCTGAGAGTTCAGTACAATTAGTAAACTTGTGATGAAGTCAGCACAAGAAAAAAATGTAATTTTAAACAATGTCTACTCATCTTATGGCATAGTTGGTGCCCCGGCATGTACAGGTGCACATTGCTGAACTCAAGACAAGTGCAGCCCAATTTGCTGAAGTGAGCAAAGTCCTGACCTGTGTGGATTGGTAAACGAAGTTCTGATAGAGCCGAGTTCCCATGGCCAGCTGGGATTCCGAGTGTCCACCTCCACATCTGCCTGCCTGTGCCAACCCCCGTAATCATTGAGATCTAGATTGCTAAGTAGGGAGAATGCAGGGCACCCCCAATAATTGCCAGTGCACTCCCCCTGCTTGGAGATCTATCTGGATGTCTAAGCATGGGGAGGGGCTGACAGGCAGACATGAAGAGAGGTGCTCGGCTGACTGGCGTGGATTCTCAACTGACCCACTTCCCTCCAGTCAGTGACCAACTACCGACACTGAGGACCTGAAATTTTTCCCCACGGCACTTACTGTCATTTAGGCTAAAACTTATAAGCCAAAAGTGTACTTCCCTCAGTTTACAGGGTCTCGCTACTGATCAATGATCATGTCGTTACTGTCTGACTCGGAAGTACTGTAAGACATAATGCTAGTACTACTTGCTGTATCTTCTGAACTAGTTACATTTGTGGTGCGGGATGAATCTAACCTTTTTGCTTCTGACTGCCTTTGTTTCACACAAACTCTTCTAGGAGTGCTGAAGAATCTATCTACAAGTGGAAAAGGATCAAATGTCTCTGGACTGTCACCCTCAACTGAAATTCTAACCAGGTGTTCCAACATTACTTCACTCAGTCTGTTTCTCTAGTCAGTTTTGACACACTGCATTATTGAAAATGACCTTTCCAGCTTTGCATTGGACACTGGAATGAGCTTACAAATAAGGACAATATGGTAGAAGTTTGAGAACTGTTCTCTGTAGGACTTCAGAATACAGTTCCAAAGTCTTCCCTGTTTAAGTGACTTAAAACTTATTGTATAAAGTTTTAAGTTCGGACCATTTGCTAGCAAAGCAGCAAGGTCAACATTATGTTTTGTAGTATCTGTCACAGTAATTAACAAATCTGTCAAGTCTCGTTCCCAAACATTTCTAGCTCATCAGCACTCCTAGGCCACTGTTTCACATCTAACAGTTTTAAAGTCCTAAAAATTGGGTGTTGGTCCTGAGAGTCACAGTCAGTGATATCTGAAAATCTATCAGAAATGCACTGTTGTACACTACTGACGTAATTAGGTACCTGTGTTATAAGGTGCCTGATGCTGTTGTTAGCATTCGAGACTGTAACATCTTTAAACATGATCGGTTCAGAATCATCAGACTCATCATTGTCAGTAACATCATGATCATGTTGCTGTAAGAGTGTCTTAAGTTCAGAGTTGCATGTTCCAAGAAGACTATCTGCGAGATGTTGTAGTTGCCATAAGGTTGCATCAACACAAGCCAAAGCTAAGATCAAGTCAGCAGAAGAACCCTGTAAACTGAGGGAGAGTCGTGACAGTGGCCTTAGAAGGTCAATATAGAAGAGTAAATGAGTGACAAATTTGGCAGTTTTCAGTTTGGTCAAAATGCCCTTAACTCTGCTTTTCTCTGTTGGTGGCGTAGTGGCGGTTTCTGCAAGATTTTCAAGATGATGAATCGTAACTGTATAGGATTTTACCAGTGTCTGAGCGGCACGAAGTTTGTGATCTACCCACCTTGTTCCAAATGCTCTTTCTGGTTTGCTGACTTCACCGCCCACTATTTTAGCTAATTCTCTGAGCTTGCGAAGTTTCTTTGGACTTTTTTCATAAAGGTAGTGCGATGTCAAGAGATTATCATTCGCTTGATCAAAAAATGTTCCTTTCAGTGCATCTCTAATTGCCAATTCAAGTCTATGGTTAAGACAATGAATAGACAGTAACCATGGCATTTCCACGTTTAGCAGAGCTGATAGCTCTTTTCTTTTCCCCAGGTTTACTGCAGCACCATCTGCACACATAGCAACCATGCGACTGTTCAAGTCTAAAATGCCAAACTCTAAGAAGGCTTCTTGAAATGTTTCTAACAAACCTTCTGCACTGGCGTGCTGAATGTCTTTTAATCTGAAAAAGGTCATCTCCGTTAAACAAGAACTTTCGTTAAAATGCATAATATACAGTAATTCTTTTTCAATACAACTTTCATCTGTTGCCCCATCTAGAAGAACTGCAAAATACAGACTTTTCTGAAGGGCTGTGAGTAGATTTTCCTGTAACAATTCACCAATAACTGACGTGAACATACGACAACCGTTAATATTTGCATATGCACTTCCGAGATCAACATCATGTCTGTTTTCAAGTTTAACAAATGATTCAAATTTAGTAAATTAAAGTTCTTCTTTAGCAAGCAGATAAGTGATTTCAATCAGACGGCGAACTACAGCTCTGTCTTTTACTTCTGCTCCTAATAGTGCACGTCCTATTGGTGTAGTTTTGTATATGGAGGCAATTGGTTCTGGTTTTCGGTTGAGTGTAACAGCTCGTTTATGAGCATCACATTGACCGTGTTTTGCAGCATTGTCCTTTTTCAGAGGTGTACCTTGGATGCCAACAATGAAACTTTCATTAAAATTTCTGCAGTACTTTAACTGGTCTGCCCATTTTTCACACAGGGAACATTTTACCTGGTCTACAAACTCACCACCATTGTCTGTTTCATACACTAACCATTCATTGCGGTGATCAATCTCCTTTTTCCATTTTTCTACAGTGTGCCTCCTTACTTTTTTGGTGCTGGTTGCCATGGTTGCTGTCTATTCTGGGTTCACGGCTGTGTGTGACACTCTTTATTTTAATTTGTAACATAAACTGTCAAATACTTAAAGCAATTGTGTGCTTCTTTTCCAGTGTGTAAAACTATTTGTCCTTATGAGACACTCTTCACCAATACCTAACAATAAAACAAGTTGAACAACATTGTGTGTGTTGATTTTTAGTGTGTGAAATAATTTGTCCTAACTACTGCAGAGACAATGAACTGATTCTTGAATCAGGCAACTGAACAGTTGTCCTGGGGTGGGGTGGGGGACTTGATTGAGCCTCTAACCCAATGGTCAATCACGTGTGCTGTTGTGCAACACTACATAGCTGCGCAGGGCAGACCAAATCTGGGGTGGGGGTGCTACTTGATTAAACCTCTAACTTAAATGGTCAATCAAATGTGTGCTGTGTACAACACTGCAGAGATGCGCAGGGCAGACCACCACAAAGGGTGGGGGGACTTGATTGAGCCTCTAACTTAAATGGTCAATCAAATGTCTGCTGTGTGCAACACTGCAGAAATGCGCTGGGCAGACCACAAAACATGGGGTGGGGGGACTTGATTGAGCCTCTAACTTAAACGGTCAATCAAAAGTATGCTGTGTGCAACACTGCAGAGATGCGCAGGGCAGACCACCACAAAGGGTGGGGGGACTTGATTGAGCCTCTAACTTAAATGGTCAATCAAATGTGTGCTGTGTGCAACACTGCAGAGATGCGCAGGCAGACCACAAAGGGGGGGGACTTGATTGAGCCTCTAATTTAAACGGTCAGCTAACCTTTTACTAAAACAGTCTGCAGATCTGTCCAGGACAGATGAACAATGGTGCTGGTGGTGGGGGCGGGGGTTAGACTACCTAGAACTACACATATTAAGCATCTCAAGCTGTGCTGCACAATACTCTGTGGAGATGTCCACAATCAAATCTTGGGGTGCACCCGGGTATGGGGACGGAAGACTGAACTCACTGCCCACTAATTAAAACACAGTGTGGTGTTTTGTTCATACAGCAGTACCCACCGACTGCTCCAGTCTTGTTTCCGGTGGCTGCCACCCCCCCCCAAAAAAATGTGATTTTCAGGCAGAGTGCTAATTGTCACTTGGCAAACAATACAGTAGTTCACGGCAAGTTAGTTCTGTCAATCCAGGTAATCTAATCAGCAAATATTCTTGGCTTAGTTTGAAGACAACGAAAAAATGAAATGACTGTGCAGCAGTGCTTTTTTTCCAGACACAGTCCTGTGTGCACTGCAACCCAGCCCGTTCTCTCCTCAGACTCCTCTACTGCCTGGCATGTTTCTCTGCTGCCCAACTTCTATCTTCCTCCAGTGTGTCCTGCCCGCTGTCTTTTGTCCCTGCTGTTACACTCTCAGCACCTGAGCTCTTTCAGTCCAGCTCACTTTTCGAGTGTCTGACCTAAACAAACACAATGACAATATGTCAGTGTTTGTTACCCCACAGCCTCAGCAATAACTTACTCATGATGACCCTGAACTGAAACATTCCCAGCATGCTCCTCGGATCCCCCAAAGTTACCCTCCTTACCTTGTCCCTGGACAATGGTCGCAGTTCAGCTTCGTTGGCTACTGCCAAGTTTGAACCACTGGCAACCCCTGCAAAATAAACACAGGGTGGTTACACTCTGAACTCCTGCGCTTAACTCAAAATTAACACAATGATTGTATGACTAACTTACCACAGGGCCACCAGTGAGGTATGGGGTCTCTTCATTCACACGATGCTCTGGGAGTCACTACGAGCTGGTTTACAAGCTGCAGCACACACCTGTTAGGCTGAAAAGTAAGAACATTATTAATATTTTGGCCACTCTCTCAGCTCAGACTAAATAACCCCCTTAAAAAAAAATCCTGATGGTCCCCTGCCCACCCCCAGTTACAAGACAAGTCAAGGGCAGGCAAAAAGAGTGAGTGAGGGGCTACATCCCACATGGGCTTGCCGCTGCCTTGTGCACAACTCTGTGGGATAGGAAGACAGGAAGGCCATGAATTAGGTAAAGAAGCCAGGAGTCAAAGACTAGAGTGGACATCGATGCTGGCTTAGTTGCACTGACTTGGCCCCAACAAGTCCACAACAAGCTTGTTTATTGCCTAGGTTCATTTACCCTGAGTGGCAAGGGCATGAGCAGAGTAAAGACTTAGTGCCACACTTGCCTTGGAAGAGCACTGCTTGCAGAACAAAACCTGACCCCCCCACCCCCAGTTGTGGACAGAACTACTCACCAGGTTGAACTACTGCCAGAGGGAAGACTTCCACACTTCACTTGCCTTGGGAAATTAGCGCTGCTTAAATTGCAGAACACCTGACCCTAGTCCCCACCCCCCACCCCCATGAGAAGCCAGTCTCTGCAGCTTTTGTCTCCCCCAGTCAGTGAGATCTGATCTTTTCCCGAGTCAGTGGGGCACCTACACCCATTTAAGCCCCCCCCACTTGAGCTGCACAAGACCAGGTCTGAAAAATAAATTATGCAGAGCCACAATACTGGGCACGCCACCTCAATCTGTCAGGTACTCACAGCACTGCAGTGACAGAGTTGGAGAAACCTGGGCAGGACAGTGACAACTAATCCATCGGAAGGGCTGCCGGCCAAATCAGACTGAAGAACGTGCCCCAGATCATTTTCAGGGCTTGCAGCAACAGTGACAAGGTGACGGATCTGATGATCACACCCTGCCAAGGAGAGAACTCCCCAAAATCGCTTCACCGGCAGAGGGACACATCAAGGAGGGCTGTCAAGTGGCTTAGGCCGGGGGATGGATTTGCTGCCTGACATGACTGCACGAACTCAAAGCTCTCATGCCAGGGGAGCTGGGCTGTTGAGTTGCTGGGCCAGATTAAGTTTGGAAGGCTCATAATCTTACCGAGCAGCAACTTTCTGGTAAGTCTAGGTGTGTGTGTGTGCACTGGGTGGGGGTCTCTACTGTGGTGAGGTAGGCCAGTGAATTGTTGTGCAGGAGACACAGGACACCAGAGGGCCAAATCAACCAGCTAAGACCCTTCTGTCATGCTCTTTCCCCCTAACGATCTCCTGACCAGAACTTTGCAAGCATACAGTGCAAACAGGCATCAGGTCTCGAGGAGGAGGTTAAAAAATGCCTGCAGCCGTGTTCTCTCTACTGAAAATCCATCTCTCCAGAACCCAAACCCTTATTCTAGCGTAACCACAGCCAGACAACCTACACTGCATTTTCCCATGCCCACATAATGATTTTGGCAAGAACAGATGATTTTACCCACCTTTCTGAGTTCTTCAGAGTCCAGAGCTCAGCCAACCAGTTACTCTCATTTCGCACAGACTGAAAGCACGTTTTTTCTGCAGCATAACTTCTTCTCCTCGGAGGGATCAGACAGCCAATTACTTTAAGAGGCGGGCAGAGTTACGGGCACAATGTCACACCCATTTATATTACAAATCAAAATCACCCCTCTCAGTACAAAGAAACACTCAGAAACAATGAAAAACATGGAAAAAAATTGTTCACACTTTCTTACGATCCATTCCACTTTTTGACTCGCTGGACCCGTCGATTTGCATTGCAAAATGCGATGTGATACCGGGTATTTAAAACCCTGTAAGGTGAGTAATTCTTTCATATGGCACCCTAAGACCTATTGCCTATACCTCCCAGATGCTCTTCCTCATGGAGCAGAAGTACTCTCTGTGTAAGAGGCATCTCCTGGCGACCTTTTGGGCCATCAGCCATTTCACCTATATCATAAGGTTCTCCCCTATTGTGTTGCACATCAACTACACCCCTACCAACTTCCTCCTAACAGACAGAATCAAAGATGGCAATGTGTCTAATACTAGACTCACCCATTGGCATCTCC
The DNA here is from genome assembly GCA_016271365.2 of Neoceratodus forsteri. Classification (NCBI taxonomy): domain Eukaryota; kingdom Metazoa; phylum Chordata; order Ceratodontiformes; family Ceratodontidae; genus Neoceratodus; species Neoceratodus forsteri. Next base: position 873,155,528 of record CM028130.1, read on the forward strand.
TCCTACAGGACCGAGACATCACAGTGCTTCCCACCAAAATGCCCTCCATTTTGGCACATGGCCTCCTATATTAAGGAGGGTCGCATGGGTGTGGCCTAGAGACACCCACCCTACCAGGCTCATTCCTACCAGCCACTGAGCACATTCTAAAAGACCCTGCATTCTGCTGCATCTTTACAGATTGATCCTTCTCATACCATGAAAGAGAACAAATTGCAGGCTTTGAGGTCCTGGTCCTGCATCCAGCAGGTGACACCTTTGAGGTGTCCAGGAAGTGCACCATCAGATCTTCCCAATACACAGAACTTGCTGCAGTAGCATGTGCACTGGAACTTGTCCATCAAGGGAAGGAGGACACCATCATCTTTTCTGATTCCTTTTGGGTGTGCAACTCTTTGACCGAATGTCTTCCCTTTTGGAAGACCCATGATTTTGTGTCTTCAGAAGGCACTCCTTTAAATTACAGGGACCTGTTTGCACACATTGTCAGCCTTGCTGAGCAATTTCTTTACATGCTGTACATACAAAAGGTTAAGGCCTATTCTAAGGCCGAACCTTTCCAAGAGTACAATGATCGAGCAGACACCTTAACCAAGGATGGCACTTGAGGGGGGAGATATGGGCTCTGCAACCCCCTACTGGGCCACACATAATGGCCGGCCACAGAGGACCATAGTGGTCCCTCTGGATCTCAATGCAGTACAAATGGCAGATCCAGAAATAAAGGAGTTATATGAATACCTCTCCAAGGAGACAGAGAAAGAAATGTCTTTAAACAACCCATTCAAAAGGCATTCCGACAACCTTCCTCTGTCTGCAGACCAGAAGTTGGTCCTATACCACTCTAGTGATCAAAAGCTTTGGGTTATTCCCAAAATACTGTGACCTGAATTCATCCATCCAGTCCACTATACCCCTACAGGTGGACACCAAGGGGTTGACAATACATTATGTAGACAATTGCATCACCTGTGCTAAAACAATCTAGTTTCCTGCAAGAAAAATGCCAAATTGCTATCCCAGAGACAATCTGGTCCCTGTAACACAATCCAAATTTACTTCATTGGACCTTTGCCCACTACTCTGAAGAACAACAAGTATGCACTTGTGATCACTGACCTCTTCTTGAAATGGGTGGAAGCCTTCCCATGTCAAGCAAACACAGTGAAAGCCACCACCAAAATCCTGGTAGATCAGGTATTTACCAGGTGGGACCTACCTCTCACGGTAGACTCTGACCCAGGATCCAGTTTCACAGGTGAGTTGATGCAAGAATGTTTGTAGCTCTGGAAGTTATCCAGAAGTTTCACATTGCATATCCTCAGTCATCAGGACAGATAGAGAGACCTAACAGACAGATTAAGCTCATGTTGTGTAAGTTTGCAAACCAGAATGCTAAAGGTTGGAACACTTTGTTTCCTTACTCCCAATGGCAGTCAGCAGCAGTCAGCAGCAGCAACCCAGTGTACACCTTTCGAGGTGATGAATAGCAGGCAAATAAGACTATCTGAACATCTGTGGATTGAGCAAAATGCCCCTACCACAGACAGAGTGTTGGCGGACACTTATGTCGTGCAGCTGAAAGACAATCTGATACAAGCCCACCTGTTTGCTGCTCAGAATCTGGGCCAGGCCCAGCAGCAGTCCAAAATGTACTTTGACAAGAAAGTCAAAGAAGTCACTTAGCAAGTAGGAGACAAAGTAATGATACTGAAATTCTCCACCCCTGCCCACCCATTTGCAAACAAATAGGAGGGCCCCTATGACAGCATCAACAAATTGGGCCCTGTTGTCTACCAAGTGTGGTTGGTGAACCATAAGAAACCCATTGACAAATGGTACCATGCCAGTCAACTGAAACTGTACAAAGGTGATTAAATGCTCCTTCCCCCGGCCGGGTGAGGGAGATCAATACGTTACCTTTCTGTCTTTTCCTTTTTCAGAAAATGATGATATTTCTCATCTACTTTTTGCTATGCACACTGGCAAACACATCCGAGTTCGACCAGATGGATACCAAGAGACTTCAATATGTCCTGAACCCTTGGGACATCAACTACTTTCATCCTGGCATTCTGCCATCCACCACGCCAACTAAAGGCGTAGCCATTGACTTTCCATCCACAACTGTCACTGTCTGTGGTATCTCCAGACCAATCCACTTTACAAATAGAATGGAAAACTGATTACTCGAATGGACAACAGATTCCAGTGGCCTGCCTTTCCAAAGGAACTTACCAAGGCTGGCCCAATACCTGTATTTTCCCCAGTGGAACTTTGTGCATACGACAAGTCCAACAGCAACATACAGGTCTCTACAAACTTACAGCCATGATGAATCCAAACATTTGCACCAGATACCACCGTGTGCCAGTTTTGTTCTAACCATTCCATTGCAACTGCTGTTCTTTTTCTTAAAGTACTCCCAACAGCAAAGTACGATCCTTTGCAATGTCCAGTGATGAGTCAGGCCCACCCAGTGACCTGGCCGCAACTTCTGTTGATGGGACTCTCATTAATAATGTTCAATTTATGAATGTTCCTGTTGTTTTGAACCTCACCCACTGGAACATGCGCAAGTTTGGCCACTGTTCCCTGATGAATGTCTCGAAATTTTACACTGTTATGTTGTTACATTTAATTGCAGCATATCAAGCACGTGTACAAGACCCTGTAGCTGGGCCCCACACTACGGAGCACTGAGGGGTGTTCCGCCCATGATGCCCAAAGCGAGCCGTGTGCTTTACTGACATAACAAGTGCAACAAGCTCTGTTACAGGTTTTAATTGGGATGGGAATGTCAATCTGGAACCGAGCCAATTTGGCTAAAATCCTGAGTCAAACCAAACATTTCAACAAGCAATTAGGTCAAAATGTGATGCAGCCCGTGCTACATGGTCTAGATGGTATTTCCCAAAAGGAAAGAGTCACAGTGTATAACATGCAGGATATTGCACTTTTATTCAGTGATACCTGAAACAAACTCCATGAATTGATCTTCCAAAATAATAAAAAAGCTGTAGAGCAACAAATAGGCAGGGAAATCATTTGTTCAGGTTATGGTAATTTTGTTCTCACTACTATCACCAATCTCTTCAGAGATCTGGAATCAGGGTGGAGCCCAGATTTGATCCATGATAGATGTATGGTTAATGGTCTTGCCCCTATTGTAGAACCCTATCATGCACTACCCGGTGCATGGATAGGACTGTGTCCTTTTCTTTGGCCACTGCATGGAACTTGGGCAATGTGACAAAACACCCGAATCATGGGCCTTGCTATGATACACACCAGTGTACTCTATGGGATACTATGTATGTGACCTTTACGTGTCCCTTCCACTTTTCAACAGGGCTTCTTCAGTCTTTGACAAGCTGGCGAAAATCCACTCCATGGGCCATCTAGAGGGCAGCATCTATCGAGAACAGATCAACTTGCTTCCTTTGCTGGTTTTTCATCTTCAACTGGATGCCTGGGTAGCCCCACATACTGATTGTTGTGCCAAACAGGGTTACCATTATTTGTGCAGATATGATGTCTTTGATGTTACCAAACCTGTGTGTGGTCACTCTCCGAACTCTATGGACTGGTCATATATGTTCGATAATGACCTCTTTACCAATGAAACTGTTAATGTCACATCTCCTTTTGACAAACCAAATGCCACTTTCACCTCCAGAGAAGAAGTTTGACGACTCACCAGCAAAATGACAGATGCCTCCTTCACCTGCCCTGTCCAGCTCACTAAGTGGCAACTTCCTCAAGTTCAAGTTTTGTACAACTCTGATGGACAATATTGTGTTATGACCAACTACAACACCTTCTCCTATGGACCTTTGGTGTGTAACATCATTATGCCCAACTTCTGTTTTGTACCTCAGCAGCGCACTGTCATTGGCCATATGGTTATTTCCCCTGTTCCTACGCCGGAACCAGATTACATAGATAGTGACCCTATCTGAATGCTATTGCACAGTATGTACCAGTGTTTAATGTGCATATCAACTCTCTTACCCTGAATCTTAGAGCTTTGTTAGAAAGAAAAGATATGCACCTTATCCATATTAGTAACAACATTACCACGGCAGGTGATTCTTTGAATTACTTATTTCATGATGGTGATCTAAGTACAGCTCTCTCCAATACTTGGCTGGAAATTACATTCAAGGACTTTATCACTCAAGTTTTCTTGATATTTTTTCATGGTTGTTACCTTATGCTGTTTATGACGCACGCTCAAACATCCTGTCCAACTGAAGTTTCCTACACTGCTCGTTAAACTGGACTGTAACTGAGACTGTTACCAACTTACTAACCCTTATCATGTTGCCTCTTTATTCAGGCAACAAGGAGGGGTATATGTAGACCTGCCTGACCTATAGTCCCTAATGTGAACCACCGTTCTACAGTATAAGGGATATTAGTATTTATTCATGCTTGCTATGATGTGCTATGCAGTTACATTTGTGGTCTTAGCATGCCACCTACAGCTATTAGCCATAATGCTATGATCAGCATCTTATATGAACTGCTCCACTGTAACCCAAAAGTAACGTTAGCATGATTGCTTATCACTGTGTATATGCAAAACATAACAGCCTTTGGTGCAAGCGGTCCACCTTACCCACCAATAGAAATGCTTTGTTTAGCTTTTCTGCCATGCAGATGAGCCCGTTACCAGGTAACGGACCTTGTTATCTCTGAGTTTATAACTTTGTATAATCCTGTTTTTCACTGAGTTTTTCTATGACAACACCGGGTATTCAGAGGTTCTGGACACCCAGCTATGGTAAGCTGTCCTTTTTACATGTATTGGGTAATAAACCGTTTATTCTGCAATTCCTGCCCCTGTTTTGCCATCAGGTTTAGACCCTGCCTTGACTCCAACAAATGGCATTTACGGCAAGACCTGATTGACTCCAACAGTATGTTTGACAAATGCAGTTATGCCAGCTGGGTTCAGCTGTCCCAGAGGTGGAGTTTATGCTAATGATGCTAAAGAATTAGCCTATCAGATTGTAGTAAGAGAGTGCTGCCTGTAGGTGCTGCTGTAAGCCAGTCAGATTCATTTCATAACCTGGGGGCAAAAGGCCCAAACATTAAATCTATCCTAGTATGATAGAAAAAGTGAAAAAGAACAAGGAAAAAAGAAAGCCCCTATAGGCAAACTGTGTACACCATGCTTCACTGTGTAATGTTACACATGTTAAATCTCTACAGTAAGTCATTTGGCCTTGAGCATGGACTGCAGAACTATTCTCAGCAAGGTTATGTGAGGGGAGGATGGGTGGAAGGTCAAGCATTCTGAGGGATCCCCTGGAAGAAACAATATTACTATGGTAAGTCATTATTTCTTCTCACCCCAGGAATCCCTCAGTATGCTTGACTAATGCAAGCTACAAAGCAGTGTAGTTGGGAGGAGGGAACAGAACCTACTTTGGAAACAGGTTCTGCAGGACTGCAGTGCCAAATCTGGCTTCTGATCTGGACGGTACATCCAAGTATTAGTGCTTTGTGAAGGTGTGTTCAGTTTTCCAAGTAGCTGCTTTGCAGATGTCGAGCAAGAGTATGTCCCTTGCTGCTGCCACTGAGGCTTTGGTGCCCCTAGTGGAGTGGGCCCTGAGACCCTGATGTGGCTGTCTGCCAGCCTTACTGTAACAGAACTGGATGCAAGAGACTATCCAGTGAGAGATAGTTCTCTTAGAGGCTGGCCTGCCTTTGCATACCTCATCATCATATACTGTCAGCACAGCGACTCCCCCTCAGCGACACCCCAACAGCGACAGATATTGCAGCAATGGGTGTTTTGTGCCAACGGACTTTACAGTGACGGGGGACAGGTATCTAACTCCACTGTCTGTGCGATGTGGAGTTAGATATATAAATTAGGGAGGGTGCTGGGGGGGCACAGTCTCCCCTCGCTTTGCTCCGTCCAACTGTGTCAGTCGCTGTCGCAGTGTTGCCAGTCATCGTCAGGTTGTGTTGGTGTCAGGGATGTTGCTGTGGGGAGAGTCGGGGATGTCACTGTATCGACATGGAACCCCTGACCATAGGTGAGGAAGAGTTGGGTGTAAGAGTCTCTGAGCTGTTTGGTGCACACCAGGTAATAGGTCAGAGCCCTCTTCACATTCAGGCTGGATTTGTCTGTGAAAAAGACAGGAAGTATTATAGACTGATTCAGGTGAAATTCAGACTCCACCTTGGGAAGAAATTTCCTGTTGGTCCTGAAGACTACTTTATCCCTTTGGGAAATAATGTAGGTCTTCCTGGACATAAAGTCTCCACCACACATTCACACTAATGGGGACTATGCCAGAGGCACTAGGACTCCACGGGGGGGCAGAAATATTGGGCGGGCCTGCGCCGAGGCCAGGACCGTGCATGCACGGTGCCGCGAGACTAGCTCACGCTGTATGAGCTGCGCCGGGCGTCAACTTTCCAACTGCCTCTGTTCCTTTTTTCCCACCATTGAGTGCACTTCAGTGATGACATCACTCGCTCACCCGCCGGGAGTCAAATCTCCACGTCTGTACGACAGCAGCTATAGTAGTTTTAGTATTTGATTAGATTTATTATTTTATTATCAGTAAAAAAAAAAAAAATAATAGTAAAATAACATTTTTTCATCAGAAGTCTTCAGCCCTCCCGATGAATTAGAGCCATGAACAGGGCAGGTGACGGTAGGGGAAGCCGCGTAAGCTGTGTTGTCAGTAGGGAGGGTCTGGTCACTTGCGCCTCTATGGGGGTGGTCTGACTAAGGCAGTCCACTGCTTGGGGGATGGGCAGTCCTTCGAAAAGAACAAAAAGAAGCAGTCCCATTGTAGATCCTCATTGAGCACTCGGCACCATTCGGCCTTGAGTTCTTCTTCAGCCTCCCAGTCAAAAAGGAAACGGTACTGCTCGAGGTCGCCTTCTGGTATGTCTGCATATCGATCGTCAGTTACCAGCGGCAGGGGCCCAACTCCATCTCCTCTGGGGTCTCCTCCAGCTTCTGTTTCTGGTGACTGGCATCCTCAACTCTGGAGTCCCTCTCTACCCCCCTTGGGGGTCCTCTGGTGAGTAGTTTCACCACTGGGCTGCTCTTATGGAGCAATGGGTTCAGCGGTTGTCCCGTCTGCCCCAGCCAGTGAATCCATCACGTGGGCCTTCGGGCCTTTTGGTTTCAGACCTGCAGGCAGGGCTGTTGGGGCTTCCTAGTCATGCTGCACTTTCTTCAGTGCCATCGATACCGCACTCTGGTGTTGTTCCCTCTCATATGGTTGTGGCACAGGGGTCAGCACTGGTACCTTTATCTCCTACTGAATTTCTCAGACATTCCTCCATGGGTTGGGGTTGGGAACCTCTGGTTCGATGGCACCGGCACCGCGTCCTGTGCCGGTGCCACCAGTATTCTCAGTGCCGCCTTCTGTTCCGGCGCCGGGAGCACCTGCGGTGTCATGTGGGGCACCAGGATTTTTTGACTCCAATTCGTGGAGCTCCTCCTCTGCTTTTTCCACCTTTTCCTATATATTCTGTCCCTCCGGGACTAGTAGAAGATGATATTGAGCCTGATCCTGATCTTCGATTGGGGACAACTTTGACGACGATTCCTCCCTAGGGGTGGTAAATAAACCTTCTCTTACAGCAGAGCCTTGGGTCGAGGACCTTTCCTTTAAGTCTCTGCTTAGAAACCTGAATATCACTCTCTCTCCAGACATCAGAGATCGAGCCTGGGAAATTGCTACGTCTGCAGTACCTGCAGGTTCTGGACATTCCTGTGGAATTGTCTCCTCCCGTGCAACCCTCTTTTGAGACTCTCTCACAAATGGTGTGGGATAATCTGGCGCTTATTCCCTCTGTGGCTAAGTCCATAGATAGGAAAGGCGCCTCTCCCAAGGACTGTCCTTTTTTGGCTTCGCAAGCCTTTGCTGATGTCATAGTTGTTCTGGCAGAGAATGACAAGGCCGTTCTTCCTCAAGAATCTACGGCATGTCCAATAAACAAGGAATCTCACAAAATCAACACTTTGGGAAAGCGAGTCTTTGCTACTTCCACCCTGGGCATGTGTACTGCAAGCTACCAGGATTATTTCTCTCAGTATGAGTATACACTCTGGCATTCACTCAAGGCCATGGTAGAAGCTCTCCCAGATTTGAAAGTTAACACAGAGCTCCTTCAGACCATTACCAGAGGCATTAAATCCAATAATCAGCAGCTTAAAGCTGCAATGGATACCTTTGACTCTGCTTCCAAAGCAGCAGTGGCTGGTATATGCACCCGATGCCACTCTTGGTTACGCATGTCGGGATTCACGAATGATGCCCAGCAGAGAGTTATGAGTTTGCCTTTTGATGGTACGTACCTGTTTGGTCCTCAGGTTGAGCAGGCACTATAGGCCACACAGAAAACTAGAACGGCTATCAAAATGGCCAGACCGCCATCCGCAGCCCCTCAAAGGGGCGGGAACCAATGGCAGTTTCATAACCATTAGTCCTTTTGTGGTAAAGGCAAAGGGGGCTTCAACAGAAACCAAGCCCCTCAGCTGCAAAAGAAAATGCAACAGAAGGCACAGGGCCCCAAAGCACCTAGTGCCATCCTCTGAGATTCCGGCCCAAGTCCTACCTCAGCTGTCCAAAGGGGACTCTTCCTCGGCAGTAGGAGGGTGTCTCACTCTGTTTTATGACCAATGTAAGTCAGTCATATCAGACAAGTGGGTGCTCAGGATAATCCACGAGGGGTACTCTCTAAACCTTTCAGAAACCTCTCCGGATCACTCACCCAAACGACAGCCCAAGCTGTCTCTCTGTCAGACCTTCTTGCCTCCAAGATTCAAGGCCTTCTAAACAACAGGGCAGTAGAAGTAGTCCTGCTGGATCAGCAGAACACAGGTTTCTACTCCCATTACTTCCTAGTTCCAAAGAAAATAGGCGGCATGCACCCAATTCTCGATCTGAGGAAGTTAAACAAATTCCTTTACAAGGAAAAGTTTAAGATGATATCACTTGGTACACTTTTACCTCTGATTCATCAAAACGATTGGCTGGCCTCCCTGGACATGAAGGATGCCTACCAGCGTGATCTCATACACCCAAACCACCACACATACCTCAGATTTGTGGCATTAGGTTGACACTACCAGTTCAGAATTCTGCCCTTTGGGCTATCCTCAGTGTCTCGAGTCTTTACAAAGTGCTTTGCAGTTCTGGCAGCACATCTCAGGAAGCTCAGAATTCAGGTGTTCCAATATCTGGACAATTGGCTCCTGGCAAGTCCCTCCAGACAAGAGACCCAGGAAGCCATGTCTACGGCTTCAAAATTCCTCACGTCCATGGGAGTCCTGCTAAATTTGGGAAAGTCACAGCAACAGTCCTCCCAACTGATTCTCTTCATAGGAGCCCTTCTGGATACCTCCAGTGCAAAAGCCTTTCTTCTAGAGGACAGAAGCAACGACATCCTTCAGATGGCCCACTTCATCAGGGAGAATGACTCAGTTCAAACTCTCTGAATGCAGCAAATGCTGGGTCTCATGGCATCCTCAGTGTTCACTGTGCTCCTGGCTCGTCTTCACATGAGCACTACCCAATACATGCTCAGCACTCAGTGGTCACCGACCACACACACACACACACACACAGTCCTTTCACATCAAGGTGACAGAACCCCTGAAACGGTCACTCAGCTGGTGGACCCAGGAAGACAACCTTCTGGAAGGTTATCCCTTCGCCCCTCTCAGATCTCCATCACCATGGATGCGTCCCTACTTGGATGGGGAACTCACTGCCAGGATCTCCACACCCATGGTCGATGGAATCAGGATGAGTCTCAACTTCACATAAATGTTCTAGAAATGAAAGCCGTCCTGTATGCAGTCCGAACTTTGAAAGACATACTCTGTCACAAGATCATTCTCCTTCAAACGGACAACAAAGCAGTGATGTACTACATCAACAAGCAGGGTGGAGCACACTCTTACCCCTTATGCAGGGAAGTGATGAGAGTTTGGGAGTGGTGCCTGGAGCACAAAGCACTGATCCAGGTGGTCTACCTACCGGGGGTGCAGAACGATCTGGCGGATTGTCTCAGCAGAACGGAAACAGACCCTCGTGAGTGGTCTCTCGACACAAACATCGTGCAATCGCTCTTCGAAGAGAGGGGAACTCCAGACCTGGACCTTTTTGCGTCCCCACTCAATGCAAAACTGCCTCTCTTCTGCTCCAGAAATCCAGAACCTGGCATTTTCTATCAGGATGCATTCAGACTGCAGTGGAACAAGATGCTTTCTGTATGCATTTCCTCCTCTTCCCCTAGTTCAGAGGGTGCTGCTCAAACTGGAGGTGCAGGGGGGCAGAATGATCCTCATCACCCCTTTCTGGCATCATCAGATCTGATTTCCATTAATCCACAGATTATCAGAAACTTCTCTGAGGCAGCTCCCACTTCATTCAAACCTGCTGACCCAGGGCTCTGTGGTCCATCCCAACCTGAAGTCCCTTCACCTCCATGCCTGGCTCCTGAAGAGATAGAGGTGAACAGGTTTAACTTTTCACATAGGGTCTCAGTTATTCTGTTAGCTGCATGCAAGGCAGCTACTCAAAACACGTACACGGTTAAGTGGAAGTGGTTCTCCATCTGGTGTGAAAAATCCTCTTGGAATCCATTTTCCTGCCTACCAAACAAAGTCCTAGAGTATCTTCTAGATCTATCAAACACAGGCCTGCAATACTTGACTGTGAAAGTTCACCTTTGCGTGATCTCAGCACACCACGAGCCCGTACACTCCATGTCTCTGGCTCAGTTACCTGTGGACAAGAGGTTCCTTAAGGGCATACTGCTACCTAGGCTACAGATCAGATGACTGGTAGCCACCTGGGACATTAATCTTCTGTTAGACATGCTTACCTGTAAACCTTTCGAGCCCCTAGCTACATGTGAGCTGAAGTTTCTGACTTGGAAGACCGCCTTCCTTGTAGACATTACCTCTGCTGGCCGAGTGTCTGAAATACATTCTTTGGCCACATACCCCCCCCCCCGTATACTGTATTTCACAAAGACAAGGTAGTTCTTAGAACTCACCCTAAGTTCCTCCACAAGGTTGTCTCAGAATTCCATCTGAATCCGCCCTTGGTCCTCCCAACCTATTTTTCAAACTTCCAGAGTGAAGGGGAGCGTACCTTGCACTCTCTGGATGTTAAGAGAGCTTTGCAGTTCTGTTTAAACAGAACTAAAGAAATTTGCACAGCAAAACAACTGTTTGTCTCATTCAGCATGGCCCGGCTGGGTCAGCCTGTTTCTATCAGATGCATTTCAGCATGGCTAGTAGCATGTCTTCACCAATGCTACTCCATGGCACACAGGTTAAGCTGGAAGGCAGAGTATATGCACATTCTACCTGAGCAGTCATGGCATCTCTGGCAGAAATCCGAAATGTGCCCATTGTGGACATCTGCAATGTGACCACTTGGAGCTCTGTGCACACTTTCGTAAAGCACTAAGCTTTGGATGTCCATGCCAGAGAGCGTCAGTCCTTTAGCAGGACAATCCTTAATGGAATTCTGTCCTAAGTGAGCTCCTCTTTCCTGCCGCCCACCTCGGGGGATTATTTTAGCTCAGTACTCTCCCATTAGTGTGACTGAGTGGTGGAGACGTTATGTCCAGGAAGATATGGAAATTATGTACATACTGCAATTCTTGATCTTCTTGGATGAAGTCTCCACCACTCATTCATATGCCCACCCACCATCCCTCGAGCTCACTCATCCTGTTTTTGGCCTTCACCCCCTCGTTGTTTGGGCTGTGAAGACTCTGTTGAGTTGACCCTTCTTACACGGGTCATGCAGACTATTTAAGTCTGCAATAGGTTAGTTTGATTAGGATAGTTTATGCTGCACCTCCTCGGTAAAAAAGGTACTGAAGTGGTTGGAGCGTCAACACCAAGGTAGCCTATACGGTGCAAGCCAGTCTCACAGCGCTGTGCATGCGTGATCCTACCTTGGCACCGGCCCTCCTGAAGATTTTTGGCTCCTGCTGGGTCCTAGCGCCTCCGCATAGTCCTCATTAGGGTGAAAGAGTGGTGGAGACTTCGTCCAAGAAGATCAAGAATTACGGTAGGTAGGTAATTTCCATTTTGGTTCAGTGTATAGAGCTTACACCTCTGAAATCCTTCTGGCTGAAGTGATTGCCACTAGGAAAACAGTTTTGCAGGTAACATATTTTAAGTCTGCAGTAGCCATGGGCTCAGATGGAGGCTCCATCAGCTTGGCTATACACAGGTTCAAGTCCCGGGGGGAACAGGTTTCCTAAGTGGGGGTTGAAGGTGCAGGAGACCTTTAAAGAATTTCTTGAAAATGGAATGAGAAATTACAGATTTCTCCTCGCCGACTGAAATGGCTGCCAGGTGGACTTTCAGGGATGAGGCTCTAAGGCCAGATGCTTGTAAGTGTACCAAATAGTCTAGTATGGAAGACAGGCTAGGTTGCAGTGGGTTAATCTGCCTGTCTTTACACCAGAAAGAAAATATCTTCCATTTGGAAGCGTAAGTGTTTTTGGTACTTGGTTTCTTGGCTAGTCAAAGAATTCTCAGGACTTGTTCTGAATACTGAGAGTCTGGAAACTTTGCTCCTCAAGTACCAAGCTTTGAAGTAAAGAGACTATACGCTGAGGTATGTTATCCCCATCTGAAGCATGGTCAGGACACTGTGGGTTGATGGCAGACAAATGGGCCATTTGACTGAGAAGGCAAGGAGGAGGGAATACTTTGGCTACCTTGCCCAGTCTGGAGCCACCAGAATCATTGTTGCTGGCTGGCTTCTGAGTTTGAGTAGCACCCTGAGAATCAGAGGAAATGGAGGGAAGGCGTATAGGAACCTTCCTATCCAATACAGAGACAGGGCATCCACTGGCACTGAGCCCAGAGCTGGAGGCCTGCCACAGTACAGGGGAATCTGATTATTTAGGTTGGAGGCAAAGAGATCTGTCACTGGAGTGCCCCACCTCCTGAAGACTGTAGCCAGCACTTGTTTGTTTAGGGTTCACTCATGGTGGCCCTGACTGATGCGGCTCAGGGAGTCTGCCAACACATTGTCCTTGCCTGGCAGTGAGCTGCATGTCCAGGGGGTAGACTAGAGACCAGATCTTAATGGCCTCTGTGCAGAGCTTTGAGGATCTTGTGCCCCCTGCTTTTTGATGTAGAACATAGCAGTGGTGTTGTCTGTCCTGATTTGGACAGATTGACCCTTTAGCTGGGGAGCAAAGGCTTTGATAGCCAGGTACATGGCTCTGAGCTCGAGAAGATTTATGTGACACCTGGACTCTCTGGGGGACCATACCCCACTTATGGACTGGTCTGCCAGGTGTGCACCCCACCCTAGGAGGGAAACATCTGTAGTGAGCACTCGGGAGGGTTCCTTTTACTGGAAAGGGATTCCTTCCCTGAAGTTTTTCTTGTCCTTCCACCAGCCAGAGCTTGTAGAAGGGTTCTTGTGACCGGAATGAGCTTTGACAGAGAGTCTCTTTTCTGAGACCAATTAGCCCTCAGATGGTATTGAATGTCCCTCATTTGAAACCTGGCACCTAGAACTACAGTTGTAGTAGAGGCCATGTGCCCTAAGAGCCTGAGGAAGTGCCTGGATGGCCTTGGTTAGCCCAGGACAAATGAGTGTGCCAGGGTTTGGAGATTTTACAGTCTGTTTAATGGGAGCAGGACTTTGCCTTGCTGGATGTCCAGCTCTGCTCCAGTGAACTCCAGGAGTTGAACTGGCTTGAAGTGAGACTTTGCTGTGTTGATCAGGAAGCCCAGGGACTCCAGGGTGTGTTGCATGAGACTAAAAGAGTCTCTGACCTTTTGGGGAGACTTGTCCACTATCAGCCAGTCATCCAGATAGGGGAAGACAGAGACCTTCTGTCTTCTGAGATGGGCTGTCACTACTGCCAGGCACTTTGTGAAAACTCTGGGAGCTGAAGAAAGGCCAAATGGCAGAGCTGCAAACTGGTAATGGACAGAGGGCAGTCTAAACCTGAGGGTACTTTCTGTGAGAGGGCCTGATAGGAATGTGAAAATAGGCATCTCTGAGGTCTAAGGAGGCTAGCCAGTCTCCCTGTTGCAAGGAGGGGATCACCACTGACAGGGTAACCATCTTGAATTTGGGGTTGAACAGGTACTTGTTTAGGTACCTCAGATCTAGAATGGGTCACCAATCCTGGTTTTTCTCTTTGTTGAGAAAGTGCCTGGAATAGAAGCCTTTCCCCCACTGGGAGAAAGGAACTCTTTCCACTGCATTTGCTGATAGGAGAGACTTTACCTCTAACTGCAGCAGAATTTTTTTCTGTGGGAGTTGGAGGTTTTAAACTGCTGTCGCCCTACTGAGTGGGAAATTTTTTGAACTGCAGGCTAAGTCCTTGACCCACCACCTCCAGCATCCACTTGTCTGTGGTGATGTGTTGCTATTGATTGAGGTAGTAGGTCAGCCTTTCTCCTACTAGCAGAGGAGAGGGGACCTGGACTTTCCAGTCAGGGGTTATGTTTTGTCTGAGTGTTTGTTGAAGGGGTGGGATCAACATGATTCTGAGCCCTTCTACCTCTTTTCCTAAATAATCCTCTTATCTGAGAGTAACCCAAGGGCATTAGTATAGGGTAGAAGGCCCTGGGATAGTATTTATTTATTTGAAATTTGTTAACCAGGTAAGCCCACTGAGACAGTGCAGTCCCTTTTTCAGGGGTGACCCGGGTCAAGGGTACATTTAACACATAAGACAGTAGTTATACGGAGTATGTCAGTCAAAAAATATAGCAGCATATGTACACAGTAGAATGTAGTAGATATATGTTCAACCTATATACAATGGTGCAAAATCTGCAATAAATATAAAATCAGAGACCCATAAATATGGTACTACGGAACAGCATCTAGGTAAAGCAGGTACAGACCTTGGGTTGAAGTAAATATTCTGAAAGAAAGTGCTTGAAAGTAGCAAAAGAGTTGAGGGGGAGAGCAGAAAAAGGGAGTGAGTTCCAAGTGGTAGGGGCAGAATAGGCAAATGACCGCCTGCCTATCACCAGACGAGGGGATGGTATGGACAGCAAAGGAGAAAGGGAGAATCTGAGTAGCTGAGGGGAAGGTTTAAGTATCAGTAAGTCACTGAGATGGGGAGAGAAGAGGAAGGTAAGTTTGTAGATAAAGCAGAGGGAGAAAAACTGCAGGCTATGGTCGTAGGTAGACTAGTCTAGTGCTGCTAAAACTTTGCAGTGATGGCGTCGAGAGTCAGTTCCAAGGGCAAATCAACCCACCCTGAGGTAGAGCATTCTAAGTCGAGATAGAAAGAAAGTTTTGGCTGAAAGAATGAGAGGGGTGCCATAGAAAAGTAGAGGGAGGAGGTGGCAGTCTTTCAACAGGAGTCATAAGAGAGGAGGGGGCAAATGCGCTAGAGCAATCCGAATTTCTGGTTAAGCTTTTTTGTGTTGTTACATGTTCCTCAAAGGAGAGACGGGGTCCAGCAGGATACCAAGAGAATGGATTCAAAGGAATCTCCTGAGTCGGACCGAATAAGAAGTGAACAATCGGAGGCAACCTTCATGGAGAGGTTGTAAAATGACATAGCTTTGGTTTTCCTGATATTGAGAACTAGGTGATTCTTAAGGAATCAGTTCTCAAGTATCTGGAAGTCAGTTTCCAAGTTCTGATTAAGCCATTGGACATCGCTGTGGGACCGGTATAATACAGTGTCATCTGCATAGATCTGTACCGAGAACTCACCATAGTGAGCTGGAAGATTATTTATAAATAGCGTGAACAAAAGGGGCCCCAGGAGGGAACCCTGGGGTACACCATGTGTTACGGTTCTAAATGAAGAGAGAGACCCCAACCATTTTACCCCCTGGGAGCAACTCGATAGGCAGTTTTGGAACCAGGATATAGAATGAAGGTCCATGCCCAGAAGGTGTAATTTACGCAAAAGTATGGTATGATTAACCAAATCAAAGGCCTTGGTTAGTAACTCCTACCTCTGCCCCCTACACATTGGGGCTTGTAGGAAGTAGAGGCTTTCTCCTTAGTTGCATTGCTCTGATAGGTGGTTTTGTATTCATCCACCTTATTTATGTATGCCTCTGCTTTGTCCTCAAAAAGAGAATTGTTCTCACAGGGTAAGTCCATAGCTTTAGTCTGGGTATCCTGGGAGAGACTGGTAGTTCTCAAGCAGGCAAACCTCCTGAGAGAAATGGCCTGAGTCGTAGTCCTTGAGGCAGTGTCATTGGCATCTACAGCCATATGAAACAGATATTTTGTGGCTTCTAAGGCAGTTTTAACAGTTTATGCCAGGTCCTGAGCCACTTTTTCTGGGGCTTGCTGGCTGATAGCCAGGACAGAGTTCCACAGAGCCTTCTGTTACTGAGCTGCGTATGCCAGGTAAGTAGAGAGGTGGTGCAGCAGAGAGGTTGTGTAAGATTTCTTACCCATAGTATCCAGTTTCCTAGATTCTTTTCCTGGAGGCTAGGATGAAAGGGGCACCTTAGCTTTGTCACAGACTGCAGCCTGCACCACCCCTTCATTTTGGATTATGCAGATATTGTATATGAGTATAGTACAAAGAAAAAACTTACTAAATTGGATGTTTTGTACAACTAAATGGCAAGATTTGTGCTCAGGGCTCCCTGTGATGCACATGGATGCAAATTTTATAATCAACTAGGATGGACTATTTAACAGGAAAGGCGTAGGTTACATAGAATATTGTTTGCATCCAAGTGTATACGGGGAAATGCTCCTGAGTATTTGTTGGAGCATTTAGAGTATTGTGTACGGAAAGGATGTCTGGGGAATTCAGATTTAGTGGAATTGACAATCCCTAGGTCTAAAAGCTTGCTAGCCTGACAATTTTTTAGTCATATGATTCCTTATAAATGGAACTCCCTGCCAGATAAATTTCATTTAATTCTCATGTCAATCGTAGGAAAACCTCTCACCATCTCCCAGCCAGGGTGTTAGTCATGCTACTACTCCTGTCAGGGAACATTCATCCAAACCCTGGCCCAGTTCCCAGGAGCTTTCTGACTAGCACCACAGGCCTATGCATGGTCTCCATGAATATCTGTAGCCTCCTAAAAAAGTTTGACTCACTACAATGCCTGGTCACATCAATTAACCCTGATGTCATCGCTCTGGTTGAGACTTGGCTGTCGAAATCCTCCCCTGACTCCCTAGTCTCCCTTCCTGGTTTCACCCTCTTCCGGTCCGACCGTGTTGGGAGACAGGGCGGCGGCTGCTCTATTTATGTCAAGGAATCTCTCCCCGTACTAGCCCTGCCTGCTCCCATCCTTGACTCCAGGGCCCAGGCGCTTATGCTGAAACTAACCCCTGACCCTTTAAAGGGACCCCTTTATCTGACTGCTGCATACGTGCCCCCCAGGGACCAAACGAAGGCCATTGCCTCTCTTACAGAATACCTTTCCTCACTACCTCCTTCCGCTGATCAAATTCTGGTGGGTGACTTAAATGTCAACTGGCTCAGCTCCTCCTCCTCCTCTACCCGTGACTCCTTTTCTGCAATAGACCTAATGCAACTAGTTACCCACCCTACCAGGACTAACCCCAAGAGAGGCTCCAGTACCCTGCTTGATGTGGTACTCACCAACCGCCCTAATCAGATCCCCAATGTACAAGTCCTCCCAGACTCTCTCAGCGATCACTCCCCCATTCTATTCCACTGGTCATCCTCAGTCCCCAAACCCATAGCACAGTCCACATGCTGGCGTCTAATACCTGGTGGACTGATAAAACTTAAGGAACTTCTGTCCCAAATTGACTGGTCTCCTATACAGGCAACTCCTGACATCGACACAGCTCTCTTCTTCTTTACCGAACTTTTAATAATGCCTGTGATATCTTTGCCCCAATGTCGACCGCCGTTCTAAAGGCAGAATGCCCTAGGTAACCCCAGCTTTGATCCACCAACTCAAACATAGGGACAACCTATGGCACCATGCCATTGAGACTGGCGGCCCAGTGACAGGCAGTTATATGCTGCGCCCAAAACAAGTGCGCTTGGGCCATCAGAAGAGCCAAGTCTGAGCACTATCGGTCCTCACTCACTGCCTCATGGGGAACCCCAGAACCTTCTGGGATAACATTAAACAGTTAAATGGGAGTACACTCCCCCACCACCAGATCAACATTAATGGCGTGATCTCCTCAGACCTAGCCCTCATAGCCTACCACCTCAACACCTCATTCACTGACCTTAACCCTATCCTCCCTACAAATTTTTTTGACCCTCCTCCCACAGCACCTGCCGTAAATCTTTATTGCCCTTATTTTCTCCTCCGCCGTGTTTCTGCCCAAGAACTTAGGCCGCACCTTTTCACTGCCCTCAAGAGTAATAGTACGGGCAGTGACACCCTGGATCCGTGTATCCTACGGCTGGTCTTAGACACAGTCCTTACCCTGATCATGTGCCTCATCAACCACTCTCTTTGCCTGGGGAAGGTTCCAACTGCCTGGAAAGTCGCCACTGTCACCCCTATCTTTAAAGGTGGTGATAGGACTGTGGCTGGAAACTATCGGCCAATCTCCATTCTCTCTCCTCTCTCCAAGGTCTTGGAAAAAGTGGTGGCCTCTCAAATCTTTGACTACCTCTCCACCTACAATGTCCTATGTCTGAGAAGCATGGCTTCAGTGGGCCACAGTACCAACACAGCCCTCCTAGAGTTCTCCAACTTTCTCCACTCCTCCTTAGACACTGGTTCTCTGGCTGGTGCAGTCTTCATTGACCTCTCTAAAGCTTTCGACACTGTCTCCCATCCCCTCCTTCTTGATGCCCTTAGTCTCTCTGGTTTTGCTGCTGGGCCTACCTCCTGGTGCACCAGTTATCTGTCTGACCGCTCACAGCGTGTAAAAATTAATGGGACCTACTCAGACATCTGTCCCATCTTTTCTGGGGTTCCCCAGGGCTCCATTCTGGGCCCCTTACTATTCTCCCTTTACCTTAACACCCTTCCACGCTCTTGCTCGGGGAACATTCTACTGTACGCTGATGATGCAGTCATCTTTGCCTCAAGTCGTAACCCTATTGCCCTCCAGGACTCGCTGCAGAAGTCCTTCGCGAAGCCGAGGGCTGGTTCAAGGAACATAGATTGGTGATAAATCTTAAAAACAAAACCATGTTCTTCACTCATCCTCAAAACAAGTCCTGCAACTTCAAACTCCTCATTCACTCTGGGTCCTCTTTCCCACTCAAACAAGTTTGCTCCTATAAATACCTAGGGATCCATTTGCCCCTCCTCTCCTTCCATGGACACATCGCTGCCCTAGCCACTGCCACTAATATCCGATTGGGCATCTTACATCGGTATAAACACTGCCTCCCCCCCGAGGCTCTTCGAATTGCAGTCACCTCCTCTATCCTGTCCCTAGTGGACCATGGACTGCCGGTGTATGGTGCTGCTGATCAGACCGCACTCCATAAAATTCGCACTACTCTGAATAAGGCCTGCAGGTTAATTACTGGGGCACCTAGGCTAACACACGCCTGTCTACTGTACGCTAAAGTGCTGGTACTTGATCTTGATGAGCGCCTCAAATATCTGACCTGTACCCTTACAAAAAAGACCCTCCTTGGGCTATCCCCGCCAGGATTGACCACCACCATCATACGCTCTGTCCCACTAGTTCATACTGGACCTCTGGGAAAACCTCTCTTGTTATCCCTAGAGCTAGGACCTCTCACGACCAAAGAGCCTTCAGCTTTTAGGGCCCCCCTCCTGGTTCAACACACTGCCCCCTCCATCTCGAGCTCCAACTATATTGTGCTTCAAAACTTCCTCACGGAACCACCTTGTTAACACCAAGCTGTAATTGCCACTAGTCAAAGCCAGTACTCAATACTTATGACAAAGCTTACTCACTAAGCTGCTAAGGACAACATAACTCTGGTATTGTTTGCATCAATCCTACCTGTACCAGCTTGTTTGTATCTATGTCTTAAGTTACTGTTATACTGTGTTATACTGTTATACTGTGTATTTTCGTTTGTCTTACTGTGACAAGGTACCTTTGTAAATGAGCCTATGGCTCAAAGGTTTTTCCAAACTGCTGTTTAAATAAATAAAAAAAATAAATAAAAATTTGAAGGGCAATAAGATACCATCACAAGTTGTAATAAAGACATGGTTCATGACTACTGGAACATTTTGTGAAAGATGTAAATGTCTCAAAGAAGGGGTTACATAGGGTTAAACCATGCAATATATGTGTGTCAAGTGTATTATGTAAATTTATATTGTGAATTTGTTTTGTATGTATTGTGTATTTTTTATATGAAACATTATTATTTCTACATTGGGACATCATTGTAAATGAGCTTGCTCAATTAAATTATCCCAAATAAACAAACTTGAAACTTGATCTGGATATATGTAAAGGTAGTCCGCATTAGTTTTTTCTGACTGGTACTTTCTCTATTTTCTTATCTGCCCCTGGAATGCAGGTGGGATTCTGGATTAACTTGAAAGTAGCCCTGTGAAGGGACTTGTGAACTAGAAGGAATAGCTTTTTAGGAGGAGGGAGACCCATCATATCCAAAAAGTCTGCCTCCTCATCTTCTTCGGTGGTCTCCTGAATAGAGAGATCAAGAGTGTCCACCATGTGTTGGACAAAGGTATAATGAGAGGAAAAATCCTCTTGGCCATGGGAAGGAGAGCCCAGTTCCTGGTCAGGAGATGCATCAGTCTCTAAGGGTACACCCTCCTCTTCGTCATCACCTCCCTCAAAGAAAATGCCTTGGCCAAGGCCATGGTCAGAGGAAATAGGTGTGGGGGGACCAGCTGGGGCACCAAGGAGACTGCTCTTAGCCTGATAAGTTTGACATAGTTGCCAAGCCTTTGCCATTTCTTCAACAGAGGGTATATCTTGTTGTGACACTGGTGTCTCCCTTTGTTTTTAGCGGAAGGGGAAGTGATATGTTTTTGTTTCTTGTTAGCAGGCACTGAATCGGGAACCTGCTCTGAAAGTTTTTTTTTTCGTTTGGCTTGGTCATTATCATTTTTATCAGACTTATTTTCTAGGGTGTCATTGGAAAACCTGTCTTTAGATTTTTGATGAGAGGAGTATCTCTCTTCTGAAGCTTTATTAGAGGGGGAAGTAGACTGAGAAGCCATTATTTCCAGCCTTTTGGCTCTTTTCTTGACTGTTTTTGAACAAAATTTAGTGCAAAGCTCACAGTTAGCAAAAATCTGGGTTGGACCCAAACAACTTAAGCAAAGGTCACAGCTGTCTGCCTTGGCCACGATTTTAAAATATTTAATAAAATTTGTAAAACTTGTAGGTCAGCCGGCCTGGTGGTGCTGAGGACTGAGGTGCTGGATGCCTTACCTCATGCCACGTCAGCAACCCAGGTTTGGGAACTGACTCGGGTCATCAGGGAGCCGGCATGGGGGAAGATCAGAGCAGGACTGAGCAGCCGGAAGGCAGCTCTCCTCTCCAGAGGGTGGTTGCCGCCGCTCGCCATAGTCCCACTGCCACTGCGTGGGAGGTCTGGTGGTCAGCCTAGGCAGTGGGGGTGAAATGTAGTGGGTGGATACCTCAAGACGTGACGTACATACACCTCCAGGTGCATGCGTGCGTCTGAGGTAGGAAAAACACCATAAACTACATATAGGAAAAAATAAAAAACTTGTAGGTCTAGTCCTCTTTTTTGAGTCTGTCTGACATGCCAGTCTCATCAGAAGACCTTTATAATGGTTCCTAAATGGGAAAAATATTAAGATTGCGGTTGTTTCCCGAGTGCTATGGAACCCTGAGAAACAGTTCCTAAATAAAGAGAAATAAAGTAAAGAATAGTGCTAAATGCAGTTCCCTTAAAAAACAAGTGAACCACTAAGAAACTAAAGCTAAAATGTCACAAATGCAGGAATTGTACCTCAAAACAGTGTATTTTTAGTCAGAATAAAAAGTGTGGGAACTGTTGGAAAGACTGCTGTGAGGAGAAATTCCTCCATTCCTGGGAACTGAGGAAACCCACAAAACTCACAAGGCAGCACAGACGTTAAAATAATGCCAACTTTAACAGAAATAAACTTCTTCAAGCAAAGATGGAGAGAGAGAGAGAGAGAGAGAGAGAGAGAGCTCTGGGGCAGACTTGTCCAGTCAGCGGAGAAATGAATCTAACTGGCTTACAACAGCACCTTCAAGCAGCGCACTTTTACTACAATCTGATAGGCTAATTCTTGGGCATCATTAGCATAAACTCCACCTCCGGGGCAGCTGAACCCAACTGGCATAACTGCATTAGTCAAGCATACTGAGGGATTCCTGGAGTGAGAAATACAGATTATCTTCAGCAGAGCTGCAGTGTTTCCTTGTATCTGGACTGTGAGCCGAATCTTCTATGAGTAGCGTAAAAATGTTTTTGTACACAATGTGCAATTGGGAACAGCACCACACTTGGGGATCTTGGTGCTGACTGCTCCATTTTAAACACAGGGTGAGTGCAAGAGAATTTTCCTTACATGCCAATCTAAATGCAGAAATCACTACTAAATGCACCTTAAGGGTGGATGGTTTTAGACCTTGGACCTTTAAATTTATCAAGAAGTCCAAAACCACTGCTATATCCACAGTTTTGGTAGTAACATAACAGGAGTCACACCAAATACTAAATATTTTCCATTTTGAACTATACGTTTCCCCTAGTTGCATGTTTCCTAGCAACTTTCACATTTTCTGGACCTGGTTTGAGAAGTTCAAGTTAGAGTATGCAAACTCCCCAAGAGAAGAGCCATGCTCTCAAATGAAGGAATTTGAGGTCTGGGTGAGACACACTGCCCCAGGGCAGAGTCAAGTCTTGTCGTGGTGTTAGGACTACTGATATTCTTTGTGACAGCGCCAGTATTCGTGAGTATCAAGATTGCCTTTCCTAATCTTGGGCTCTCCGAATCATTGTGGCAGTATCCCTTCTCAATTTCAACACTCTGTGAAGCAATGGCAATGGAGAAAATGCATGCAGAAACCTGTTTCTCCCAGGAAGAGCTAATGCATGCCCTGGAATTGTCCCCTCTGGAGGAGGCCTGCAACAGAATTGGAGTAGCTTTCTGTTTTCACATGAGGCAAACAGACCTATCTCTGGCACTCCCTAGCTCTGAAATACTGAGTTCAGAATCTCTTGATTCAGTGACCACTTGTAGGTTACATGCCCCATTCTGGTGAGAGAATGTCCGTACCTTCTCCTTTCCTGGTAGATGTACTGCAGAATGGTTTGCATCTAATTTGTAAACTAAGTTCCAGATCCCCACTGATTCTGTACAGTACTGACCTATATACTAATACTAAAAAAAAAGTATTCAGGTTAAGATATTATCCATGGTGTATCTGACACCACATAAAATAAATAAAATAAACCTGAATTATTCAGCATTATGTTGGCACAGTTGTGGGTGTAAAGGGGATTTACCCTTGTTGTTGTTGTTGTGGTTTTGTTCACAAATTTTTAATTTGGTGGAAACATAAATATCAGGATCCAAAGGTGATAACTAAGGGACAGATATCTTTTAGTCTTAACTGTTTGGTACTTGGCAACTTCTCGAATATAAAGAAAAAGAAATACAAAAGATACTGACACTGGGCACAACAGCTAAAAAATTATTCTACAAAATTGAAAAGCACAGAAGTCAATGAAGTTCAATAAGCAAAAATGGTTAGATCTTTTTTTAAAAAAAATCCATGATATAAGACAGATTACTGGATCGTGTATATGATCAAGAAGAAACAATTACTCATCAAAGTAATATTACTTCTTCCAGGGTATTCTTTAGCATTATTGTCAGAAGCAGTATGCCAGCTGGGTTCAGCTGCCCCGGAGAGGAGTCAATGCAAATGAGGAAGGCATTGGCCAATCAGGATACAGTTAGAGTGCTGCCTGCAGTCAGCCTGAAGGACCTCAGAACGCATTTCAAAGCTGAAAAAGCAAAAACTGTGCCCACTAGGGGCAAAAAAATTGTTAGCAATAACCCACTATACATTCTAACCCACTATTATGACATTTTTTTTTTTTTTTAAATCACACGAATGAATGACAGTAGTCAAACTTGGCTAAATCCCCTAGCAGAGCCTTTAGACAAGGTTTCCAGGGGAGGAAGGGTGGGAGTGTCAATAATGCTAAAGAATACCCTGGAAGAAGTAATATTACTTCGGTGAGTAATTGTTTCTTCTCACCCCAGGAATTCTTTAGCATCTATTGACAGAAGCAGACTTCAAAGCAATGTAGTCGGGAGGAGGGAACAGAAACTTATTTTAAGAAGAGGCTCTGAAGTACCATCCTGCCAAAATTGGCATCCTATCATACTACACATCCAAGAAGATCTTATTGAATGTGAAAAGCAAATTTCAAATAAGTGGTCTGCACACTTCTGGTGAGGATATAGCCTTGAACACTACCCAGAAGGCAGCTGGTCTCCAGTAAGTAGGTCCTAAGCACGAGAAGGGCTGAATGTCAGCTTTACTGTACCAGACCCGAAATACGGGAAAACAATCCCGTGGGAAAATACTCTTGGTCACTGGTTTCTCCTTTTCTGCAAAAACGCAGGAAAGAAAAGTATGATAATGACAGAACCTGAACTGCTAGGACTGCAGATGCAGACCGGCAGGACTAATTCATTCCCCATCCAAGCAGGTTGAGATAGCCTAGACAGGACTTGCCTGAGAGCAGTACAGGCAGAGAAAAAGGATTGATGAAGGAAATGGTAGAACACTTGGGAAAAAGATTTTCTATCTGTCCAGAAGACTAAATTGTTCATAAAGGCACTGAGAGGATAAGGCCTAAGAGAACAACCTGAAACTCTGAAAAACATCTGACAGAGGAAAACAAGCAGAGAAATTGTCTATGATGTTACTCGCTTTAGGACAGAATTTTCACAGATTCAAAGGGACACCCCATGAAACTGAACTTAGAGAGGTTTGTGTTCCATGGGAAAAAACTCCGGTCCTTAGAAGGGTCTGGAAGTGAAGATAGCCCTTTGTGGAATTCTTTGAAATGGGCTGAGAAAAGACAGATTTCTCTTGCCTGACGGAAAAGGAATCTGAGTAACCTTTAGGTGTACTCCCAAAGAAAAGAGGCCTGCTGTCCCACTGTTGGAAGGAAAATAAAAACCTTTATACTTTTACAGGAAACAAGTCACAAAGACCAAACTTGTTCAAAGTCCAAGATTGTAATGCCTGGAAATGAACTAAATAATCCAGTCATGAGAGGAAAGAGGATTGAAAGACTCTAGGCTCTTGTCCTTGTACCCAGGAGAAAAAACACTTCCCCTAGTAAAACTGAGGTTTTCGTGAAACTAATACCTTTTTTTTTTTCATAGACGTTCCAGGCCTTGTTTGGATACAGGGACTCTAAGAGATCTAGCCTCTCAGGAACCAGGCCTTGAGAAGAGAAGACTGGGAGCTGAGAAAAACACTACTCCTGATTTTTCAGAAAATACCAAGGTTGTCCAGAGCCACCGGGATCGTGGTGGCTGATACCTTAACTAGAGAGGTACTTAGGAAACAAGGGATATAAGGAGAAAAAAAATTTCTCAGGCCAGTCTTGAGATAAGAAAATCCGTTGGATATAACCCCGAGCTGGGGCCTGCAACAGGGAAAAAAAGGAAAAAACTGGAGGTTCGGGCTGGAGGCAAAAATTCAGATCTGGACCTGACCTTTTCCCTGCATGATGTGGCTAGGACTTGTGTGCTGAGGGCTCACTTGTGGTGGCCCTGACTATTGCGGCTTAGTGGATCTGCCAAAGGGCCCACTTGTAGTGGCCCTGCCAAAGTTTTGTCCTTGCCCGACAGATGGATGAGTGACTATGGCACCTCCAAGGAAGCCAGCTAGAGATCACAACTCGTAGCTATAGTGGACAGATTAGAAGCCTTGTGTCCAAAATGCTCGTTAGTGTGATACAGGGCAAGGATATCGAACTAAATGGCCTCTGGACTGAAAAAATGCAGGCCTGATAGAGATGCTCTGAGATTCCAGGGACTGAAGAAAGAAGGACTCTCTCAGAAACCAAGACCCAATGAAGGAACCCCTCGAAAGGAAGCGCCAACCGGAAGGAAGCCTCTGTACCGAAGATTTGAAGGGGAGAGGTGTGAAGTTCACTGTTTCCTTACACCAGTCCAGCTTGTAACAGGGTTCAAGCTTCTTGAAAAATTCTCTTATTTGGAATCTAACCTAGAGGCCTAGCCCCTGGGAATTTAATGACAAAATAATGCACCCCATGCAGGGAAAGTGCTTCCCCTGACAAGAGATGAGCATTGCCCCCTAAGAGTTGCCGAGATTTAAATAGTTAGAGGACTTTTTTCTAGTAGGTACAAAGAAACCTTGAGACTGTAGGAAACAAAATGTCAGACTTAGGGCTTGAAAACCAAAGTCAAGGGGAATTGGATAAGATCAGTCAAGCCTCTGATAAGGGGGAAACCAGAGATTCCCTGTCTTCAGGGGAGAACTGCCAACCTACCCAGATACCTGGAGACCTGATCTTTACTCCGTATCTGAGAACACTCTGGAGGCAGTCTAAACAGCATGCAATAAAACTGCCTGAGGAAAAAACCTTGTACTAAGGAACTGAGAACATAGAATGCATCAAAGGAGACAAGAAAAATCCCCTACGTTTGCAAAAGAAAGACCTGAGTCAAGGAAGCATCCTGACCCCAGGTTGTGAAAATTGATAATGATTTGCTGTTCCCTATTTTCCTTTAAGATTCAGGCAATAGCCTGGGAAAAAAGGTCCAACTCCCAAGCAGGAGGGAACCCTTTCACGACTTTGACTGTCATGAGGTTCTGGTGCTCTAGTTACCACTGTTGACATGCTACTGAAGAACAACAGAGAATGCAGCATTTGGAGGTAAACTTTAGATATTTATTTACTTATCATGCACATAGATATACTGTATATATATATATATATATATATATATTTAAGAAAAAATGGATTATCAGGACTGAAAGAGCATTCCTGCCTAAACCCCTGGAAAACTTCACATTTGGAAATTTCCCAATGTGTTGGCATAGGAAAAAAGGGTTAAAGGGAGAATAATTCCTACCCAAAGCCCCCCATTGAGACTTCTGGGGAAGGAACGCTTAAATTTAACTGAGTACTAGGAGAGTTAAACTCATCCATACGTGCCTGTCAGCTTCAGTTTGACATAAAGTCAACCAAAATTTGCACCAAAGCATAACCCAAAAGGCTGGAACTTTTCAGACAGGCAAGCCTGAGGGAAATGACTTACATCAAGACTCTAGAAGCTGTAACATTATGACTTACTATGAGAGCATAGTGCTACTAAATGCCACCTGGGTATTCCAGCAAACCTCCTTGTGAATAGTGCTCAAGAGAGATGCTGCACTATGGCAAGGATAGTATACATCAAACACTCTTAATATATAATAGCGTATGATACAAAGGTTCAAGGCATTATGTAAAATTTCTTACATGGTATATGATTATCTAGAAGTCTATCTCTGGAGGAAAGCAGACAGTGGCACGAGGCTGAGAAGCAGGCCGCTGTTTGCACTAACTCTCTTTAATCTAAAAAGTGTACAAGATAAAAACAGCAGAACACTTACCGAGCTGGTAATTCATCTGAATGCTTCTGTCAACCCCGAAAGAGAAGGAGGGGTTTTCAGAACCTACCTATAGGAGTCTTCAGAGAGTTGTCAACTTCTTTGGAGGAGAGCAACGACCAGATCTACGAAGTCGTCATCCTCCACCTCTTTATCGGTGTCATCCTATATATATATATATATATATATATATGCCTCATTATACCATAACCTGAATCAACCTCAAGGTGACCGACTGGAATTAGTAGGCCCCGAGAGGAGTTCATGAAGGAAAATCCTCTCCTAAATTACTAATAATAATCATAACAATAATATCCTTGGGCATAAGGATTGACAAGGAGAGGAATACTCGGACCCGAAGGAGCCGAGAAACACCCAGAAAATAAAGTCTGGAATAATTGCCAAGCTCTCAGAAATTCTGTTGCAGAGGCATAATTTTATCAACCCCTGATGTCTCCTAAGTCCTTCAGGGAGGAGGTCAGAGGAGATAATCTCTATCATTGTGCTGGGAAGAGGACACCTACCTATTTTCAAATTAAAGGCTTGGATAGAGAAACAACTACTACGGAACCAGGACTTGTAATAATAGAAGTCCCAAGGGACTTGGCCATTTCTTTGTGGTTAACTTGAGGTACCCTCCTCAGCACTTTTAGAGGAGGGGGAGGTAGACTAAAAGCCCAGATAACAATAGTTAGGCCAAAGCTTAAACAAATCAAAATCAACTTTGAGATTTTTTTTTTCACGAAGAGGAAATAACAGAACCACCTCCACACCTCTTGTTAGCAAAGCCCACTGCACAGCAAACAAGAGAGTCTCACTCCAAAACAGAGGGGATTACCCTTCAAATATTAATCATTTTGAATTTAAACAGAAAAAAAGGGTTCAGAATTTACGCATAGTGCGCTGGAAAAAATGCGACGTACTTATAAAACAAATCAATGATTTTACAAAAAAAGCTGCTAAAACCAATCACCGATAAATACTAAAACTAACAAATTAAATAAAATAAACATAATTTATAGTAGCACGCTGGTGAATTTTACTTCAGAAAAAAAACACCAAAGCGGGTAAATACGAAAAAATCCAGCAACTGCACAGAACCCAGCACAGATGCAGTAAAAATAGATAAACTGAAGAAAATATACAAAATACCTTAAAGCAGAACTCAAAAAGAAAGAAAATGGCACAGGAAGATCTCTGAAGAGAAGAGCTCCAGGGCAGTGTTGCCAGTTCAGCGAAGAAGAAGTTCTGAGGTCCTTCAGGCTGACTGCAGGCAGCACTCTACTCTAACATACTAACGTACTATTTGCCAGCAGATTAGGCCTTACGGTCTATCGAGTCTGCTCGAACTTTAGATCCTCAGTTGGGTGCCGAGACCCTCCCATCCCTTGTGCTCCAGAAACCCGTATCATCCATCCCCACCCCCCTGGGACAGGACATCATCTGATACATCCACTTTCTGTGTCTGTCCCATCCTCTCTTGAAGCCCTCCACTATGGATCTCTGAACTAGCTCACCAGGCAGTGCTTTCCAAGGGTGCACCACCCTCTCAGTGAAAAACCTCCTCCTCTTTTCCCCCCTTACCCTTCCACCTTCCAACTTCAAACCAAGCCCTCTGGTGATACTTCCCTGCTTTAGTCTAAAGATCCCTCCATGTTTACCCTATTTATTCCCTTGAGGTACTTGAAGACCTCAATCAAGTCCCCCCCTATCTCCTCTCCTCCAGTGAAAACAGGCAGAGCTCCAAGTCTGTCCTCATCGTCAAATCCCTAGCCCTCGTATCATCTGTTGTGTCCTCCTCTGTACCCTCTCTAGGAGCTGTATGTCCCTCTTTAAGTGTGGTCTCCAGTACTGTACACAGTACAAGGTCATGAGTCTATAACCAGTCTGTACAGCCGCAGAATCACTTCCTTGCTCCTAGAGGTGATCCCCCTTACGATGCATCCCAACATCCTGTTTGCCTTGCTAGCCGCTCTCCTGCACTGCTCAGAGTTATTCATAATGGCCATCCACCATGACCCCTAGGTCTTTTCCCCTATTGAGGCCTCCAACGCCTCCCTCCCAGGGTGTACACCTGTGTTAGGTTTCCACCAAGATGCACACCTGCACTTGGTGATATTGAAATTTAATTTCCATGTGAGCCCAGCTTTCCAGGGTGTCCAGGTCCCTTGCAGGGCCAACCTCCCTCTTCTCCCTCAACTACTGCTCCCATCTTGGAGTCATCCGTGAAGAGACTCATTTCACACCCTATACCCTCCCTGATGTCCGATATGTATGCATTAAACAGAATCGGACCCAGGACCAAACCCTCTGCGGTACCCACTACCAACCTCTCTAGCGTTGAGAGCTCCCAGACCACTACCTCTGAGTGCATCCAGCTAGCCAGTTTTCAATCCATCTGACCATCAAAGGACTACCCTAACCCCATCAGTTTTCTCCACCAGACCATTGTGGGGACAGAGGCAAACGCCTTGCTGAAGTCCAAGAATAATACATCCACAGGCTACCCCTGTCCAGTTCTGATGTTACCCATTCATAGAACTCCACAAGGTTGGTTTGACATGATCTACCTGGCACAAACCACATGTTGCCAGCTCATCCAACCTCTCATCCTCCAAGTACACCCCCAATCGTTCCTTTAGTATACTCTCCATTAATTTTCCCACCACGAGTCAAACTGATGGGTCTATAGTTACCTGGTACGTCCCTCGACCCCCTGTTGATTGGTACCACATGTGCCTCCGCTAAATCCTAGGTACCTCCCGTCTCAAGACCTGTTGTTTCTCCACCAGGCAGCCAGTATGTCCGCCAATCCCCATAGTACTCGGGATGAATGCCATCCGCCCAGGAGATTTGTCTCTTTAGGGCCTTGAGGGCTAACCATACCTTTTTACGGAGATAGCATCATCCGTCCCCACCTTACTGGCCTTTTATCTCTCACCCAGATGTGACACCCTGGGGTACCCTCTCTCCCTCTTGCTCCATTTTTGTTGCTCCCTGATCCCACTTACTGATGTTTCATCCTTCTGCCTTGCTTTGTAGATATCCCATCCCCTCCCTAGTGAACACAGAGGCAAAGTACATGTAAATACCTCTGCCTGGTCCCTCGCCTTTTCCACCCACCCTCCTTCTGATCTCAATCTGCTGAGATGGCCCTTAGTTTTTCTCCACTCCCCAATGTACCGAAGAACCCCTTTTCCCTGTGCCAGCCAGCTGCTCTTTACTGGACTTTGCTCCCTCACCATATGGGTGACTTTTCTAGATGCAAGCTGGTACATTTCCTTACTCCTTATCCTGCCTTGTTGTTTTATATTTTTGTAGGCCCTTCTTTTCTCTGACTGCTACCTGTACCTCACTGGACCACCAGCATGGTTTATGTGACCTTGCTCCTACGTTTCAACTTAGTGCAGATCCTGACTGCCTCATGTAGTCCCCGCTTTATGACCTCCCATCTCCTTTCCACACTTGTCATTGGGTAATCCCCATCAAGTGATCCTTGAGAATATTTCCATGCCCATGAAGTCTGCCCCTGAAGTCCACTGCCAGTGTCCTAGATCTCCCCTCCCCATGCTTATTTGAAACCAGACAGTATTGTGGTCGCTCCCAGTCAGGGGTCTTGTACAACCATGTCCCTTACCAGATCCCCATCTGCCAGAACCACATCCAGGACATGCCCTCCTTGTGGGCTCCATCACATGCTGTGTTAAGAAAACATCCTGGAAGCCATCCAGCAGCCTCTGCTCCTTGGCCACCTTAGAGGACATGGTTCCCCAGTTTGTACCTGGCATATTAAGGTCCCCCATCAACACCACTCCTTCCCCTTTTGGTCCACACAGGGCAATGATGTTGTCCAGCAAACCATCCTCTAGAACCTCACTCATCCCGGGGAGCCTATATGCTACACCCAGCTTGACCTTATTTCCTGCTGAGGATCGTAAAGTGACCCATAAGGCCTCCACGTTTCCCTCTGCCTCTTCTACCCTAGCAATTTCTGTCATCTCTAATGAACATAGCCACTCCACCTCCTCTGCCCTCCTTTCTATCCTTCCTGAGCATAGTGTACCCCCATAGTGCTTAGGTTCCAGTCATGGTTTTGTTGGCCCACGCTTCCTGGACCGCCGCCACATCCACCCTCGAACAGCATGGCCTGAACTCTGGCAACTTGTTTCCAAGCTCCTGGCATTTACTAACACCAACCCCACCCCTTATCCCTGATTCTCTTTGTCGAACCCCACCAGATTCCTTATACTTCATCCTCCTCTGCTCCTCCTGAAACCTCCATCTCCAATCTGTTTCCCCTTCCCCTCAGTGAAGGCTACTCCCTCATCTGGAGGAGAGGGCTTCTGTCAGCCCTCCCTTATCCCTTCCCCCCCACACAGTTTAAACCCCACCTTTCTTGTATGTAGTCAGCCATCCCTGTTTAAGGACTTCCTTCCCTAATGGGAAAGATGAAACCTGTCCTTGGCATATAGTCCCTTATCCTCCCAAACTCCATTCCAGTTCCCTAACACCCCAACCCACTTCTTCACCCACTTCCTGAGCCAGTCATTAACCTCTGTGAGCTTCATTTTTTCTCCACTGAGGCCTTTGGTACTGGCATATCTCCAAAAGGAAATGTTGCATCCATTATCCCGACAGACTCTGGCAAGTTCTTGGAACCTTGCTTGGATTTCCAAAATGCTATTTCCCTCTAGATCATTAGTTCCCAAATGCACCAGGAAATCCGGTTTCCCTCCACAATCCCTAACCATTTCATACACCATGAACTTTGCTCTGTGCAGTGTCAGCCCAGAGATACACACTACCTTCACCTGGCTATGGCATCCACCTCCCTGTCCCTCCCACTGGATACCCCTAATCATCGAGTCTCCCAATAACAGAACCTTAACACTGCCATCATCCTTATGGTTACCTCCACTATGCCCTCTCAGCCCCCCTTCCCCCTTTATTCATGATCTCAATTTCATGGGAGTCTTCCTGCCTTACTAGAGACCCCTTGTCACCCTCCCTTTCTGCCTCCTCTATTTTGCCCCTTAACTCAAACTCCCTCTGAATAGGTGTCGCCTTTAACCCTCTCTTATCTGAACCATTTATCCTGGCTCTGATGGTTTCTCCTTCCCCACACCGCCATCCTCCCCTTGTAATAGTACCCTTGCCTCCAGAGGCTCTCTGTGGGTCCCTTTAGCTAGGGCCCCATCCTTGTACTGACCCCCTGCTGAAAGGGCTCCTCTCCCACCTCCTTGTCTTCCCAGTTTCTCTCCAGTCATGCTCTCCTCTCTCATGTCTGGAATATGTTGCATCTCCCCATTTGCTTAACATATGTTTCCCTTCTCCCTCTGGGACTATTTCTATCCTTTCCATTGCGGTCTGTGATGCCCTATGGGTATCAGACTCCCTCCCTGCCCTCTGTATAAGTTTTCTCTTTTCCACCACTTCCTCCCCTCTAGGTTGCTTGTAGCTCAAATTTGTTAAGACACTCTATGTCAGCCTCCATCAAGTAACCGAGATCCCTGACTGCACCTCTAAACTGCCCTCTTCTTCCCTCTTGCTCTGTTCACCTTAGCAGCTCCTTCCCACAGTCTGCTGTTTTAGGCTTCCGACAACAGCCCCTTCTGACTCTTCCACCTCCACTCTCTCTTTGTATTCAGAATGTTCACCCCCTACGCTTTCCCCTTAGCATCAACATCCCTATCTAAGGGTCCTCTGTCCCTAATATCCCCCTCCTGCTTGCTGTAACATAACGTCCTGTAATTTCAGAGCAGTGCCCCAGCCTCCCCTCAGCCCCACCCTTCTGCTGCCCATATCCACACCCCTTATCCTTGGACACCCCCAGCTCCCCCAGCTTACTCCTTAACCAATATACCTCACCCTGATACAAGATAACTGTCTACAGAGTGGGCAGCCTCCTCTCTCAGGCCCAATTTAGAATTATTGCCATCCCACAGCCTGTACAGCCTACAACCCTTCCAAAGATGCCTGCCATGGTGGAATATGGCCACCCTGTTTATCCCCTCTGTTTATAATGGCACACCCTTTCTCAGTCCCTTTCCCCTAGAATACAGTTTCTCTATACTGACTGTAGTTATTTACAAACCCAATTTCAACCCCACCAATAAAGTTCCAAAGTCTCACAAACACATACAGTCCAGTGTGTGTTCGGTCCCACTAACAGTGTGTGTAAGCAGACATCAGGTAATCAGATGATGTCACAGGCCCACCAGCTGCTGTTGCTTCAAATTTCAGTCCTAAAACAGAAATACTCAGCCTTTCAATCCCAACCCCAGTGGTTTTCAGTATTTAAGAAAACCTACAAAACAGGGTGGGTGAGAGGGCTCTTACCAAACACCAGGCAAACAACACATTTAAATTTCCCTCTAATTAACCCTGACAAACAACTGTCCCCAAACCTCAAAAAGTTACAATATCACAGCCCAAGTAACAGTTCTAATTCAAGGTAATAATTTTTACCACATAGAGCTAATTTCACTTACAAACTATTCCAATATTTCAGTTAAAACAGAATATAAACCCAGACCTCTGTCCAACCAACCTGCTGCTTTGAGTTCCCAAGTGAACAATGGAGGCCAGGGTAATTCCTGTTTAAAGACAAGGTAATTGCAGCTAATGTCCCTTACCCCTAACACCAGGCAAACAACACATTTAAATTTCCCTCTAATTAACCCTGACAAACAACTGTCCCCAAACCTCAAAAAGTTACAATATCACAGCCCAAGTAACAGTTCTAATTCAAGATAATAATTTTTACCACATAGAGCTAATTTCACTTACTAACTATTCCAATATTTCAGTTAAAACAGAATATAAACCCAGACCTCTGTCCAACCAACCTGCTGCTTTGAGTTCCCAAGTGAACAATGGAGGCCAGGGTAATTCCTGTTTAAAGACAAGGTAATTGCAGCTAATGTCCTTCCCCTAACACCAGGCAAACAACACATTTAAATTTCCCTCTAATTAACCCTGACAAACAACTGTCCCCAAACCTCAAAAAGTTACAATATCACAGCCCAAGTAACAGTTCTAATTCAAGGTAATAATTTTACCACATAGAGCTAATTTCACTTACAAACTATTCCAATATTTCAGTTAAAACAGAATATAAACCCAGACCTCTGTCCAACCAACCTGCTGCTTTGAGTTCCCAAGTGAACAATGGAGGCCAGGGTAATTCCTGTTTAAAGACAAGGTAATTGCAGCTAATGTCCCTTCCCCCAACACCAGGCAAACAACACATTTAAATTTCCCTCTAATTAACCCTGACAAACAACTGTCCCCAAACCTCAAAAAGTTACAATATCACAGCCCAAGTAACAGTTCTAATTCAAGGTAATAATTTTTACCACATAGAGCTAATTTCACTTACAAACTATTCCAATATTTCAGTTAAAACAGAATATAAACCCAGACCTCTGTCCAACCAACCTGTTGCTTTGAGTTCCCAAGTGAACAATGGAGGCCAGGGTAATTCCTGTTTAAAGACAAGGTAATTGCAGCTAATGTCCCTTCCCCATAACACCAGGCAAACAACATATTTAAATTTCCCTCTAATTAACCCTGACAAACAACTGTCCCCAAACCTCAAAAAGTTACAATATCACAGCCCAAGTAACAGTTCTAATTCAAGGTAATAATTTTACCACATAGAGCTAATTTCACTTACAAACTATTCCAATATTTCAGTTAAAACAGAATATAAACCCAGACCTCTGTCCAACCAACCTGCTGCTTTGAGTTCCCAAGTGAACAATGGAGGCCAGGGTAATTCCTGTTTAAAGACAAGGTAATTGCAGCTAATGTCCTTCCCCCTAACACCAGGCAAACAACACATTTAAATTTCCCTCTAATTAACCCTGACAAACAACTGTCCCCAAACCTCAAAAAGTTACAATATCACAGCCCAAGTAACAGTTCTAATTCAAGGTAATAATTTTTACCACATAGAGCTAATTTCACTTACAAACTATTCCAATATTTCAGTTAAAACAGAATATAAACCCAGACCTCTGTCCAACCAGCCTGCTGCTTTGAGTTCCCAAGTTAACTGTAACTGTATCCTGACTGGCAAAGACCTTCCTCATTTGCTTTGACTCCTCTTCTCTGGGGCAGCCGAACCCAACTGGCATACTGCTTCTCTCAATAGATGCTAAAGAATTCCTGGGGTGAGAAGATATATATGATGTTAAAAGGAGAACTCTGATGTCCCTCCTACCCCACAATGAGATTAAGTTTAGATAAACATTTCTGGTTTTCTTATTTAGCTAACCTGAACCTGAGTAGATATAAACTACATCTTGGGATAGGAATAGATTAAATTGTTTTTTTTAAGTTTATTATTGTAATTGTTAAGGCTTGTCTACAATGTAGTGATGATGAAAACATATTTTTATTGTGGAAATGGTGGAACTGTATTTGAAGGAAAATTACTTTGTTTAAAAAAACTGTTCTAGAGGCTCTTTCCTGTTTGATTAGTCAGAGCAAGGCTGCAGT
Organism: Neoceratodus forsteri; assembly: GCA_016271365.2. Lineage (NCBI taxonomy): Eukaryota > Metazoa > Chordata > Ceratodontiformes > Ceratodontidae > Neoceratodus > Neoceratodus forsteri. The sequence goes on from CM028130.1 coordinate 873,191,593, forward strand.
GAACAGGTTATGATGTCTAATGAGAACTTGTGATATCTGTAGAATAAAGATTCAGATTTGAGCAAGCCTATTTTTCTTAGGGTTACCATTCTACATTTGGCAACAAGGTAAAGTAGAACTACTCTGGAGATATTGCAGACCTGGCCAGTAGCCTGGAAAACCTCCAACAAAAGCAGTAATTCTCTCTTCTAAGCTGGTCTCCTGGATCCATACAGATGGGCTGTACCTCCTGACGCACACATGCAGGCAGGAATTCAGAACTCTGCAGCCTGGATATCCACCCTCCACTTTCTGTTCTCACCAGTTTACTTCCTGCCTTCCAAACAGCAGGTACTCTGCAGCAGAGCTCTGTCACCACGTGGCAGGGCTGAAGACAGCAGACTGTAAGTCTATAATTTCTATTTCTTTGTGGGATTCTAAGGAAACAGCATTTATTCAGTGCTCCTGTGTGGGTTCCAGTCTCAGCCTTGCAAGCAGCACAGACTGGCCCCACATTCACTGCAGAGTTTTCCCACGATTTTGGGCTCATCTAGAGAAGTTTCAGTTTACCCCTGGGACTGGGGTTTTATCTCTTAAGCTGTTTCTCAGCGACTGGAGGCACAAGGAATCACTATGGAGCGCTAAATGCTCAGAGGCACAGCTTTTTCTTCCCATCAAAGGCTGGCTTGCAAAGCTGTTCAACCACTCATCAACAGTGGGCCTGCAGCACTCTCACAGCTGCTCATCGACATTCCATTGCTCTCTCGTCAATGAGCGCTTCAATTCAGGGTCAGAGCTGCTCAGACCCAATGGAGCTTTCTGGAGAGCTGTGCAACCCCCCCCCCCCCAAGCAGCATTTGTGAATTCAGCAACAAGAATCCAAGCAGCATTAAGGGACAGAAAATGATTAAGCAGCAAGTTAAGCAGCTCAAGTATTTTTTCCATTAAAGGGCCAGCAACAGCACTTCATCTGTGCTTCAGCATTCTCTCAGTAGCCTCCCAGCATTTTAGCAGGAAGCCTCCAGGGGGGGTTGGGTATGCTGTTTTCAGGGGGATTAATGCCAATTTGAGTCATGGCCTCAGACAAGCCCTCCATGGGCAGAAAATGCCAGCACCGCAAGTCCCCTCTACTTATTACTTTCACTGGTACGCTTTGCCTAAAATGTGAGATGGCAGCATCTGTGAATAGAGAGGACCTGATGGAGACCTCCCATTCCTTGGCTCAGACTGAAAGCCAACAGACAGGTCTGAGAGAGTGGCAGCTACCAGGTCTGACAGAGTAGTGACCACCATGGAGACCCAACAGTCCACAACCCCTTCACTGGCCCCAGTCCTCATAGATAAGCTGAATAAGGCCTTTGCTCTGGACCCTTCATGCTTCGACTGGCAATCTCTGGGTTCACCAGATGTGAGACCTCAAAAGAAGGCAAAATGGAAGAGAACCCCATCCCCATCCAAAGAGGGGCTGTTGTCCTCACAGCACTATGATAAAAGGAAAAAATCCAGATAAAGGAGCAGATCCTCAGATGAGGAGGATCAGCATTTCTCACGCCACAAGAGAAAGAAAATATCTTGTTCTTGGAGCAGGGGCACCCACAACGGGAAGCATTGCAGGGAGCATTCCCTGGCCTCCTCAGACTCCAGTTCCTCTTTTCCAGAAGAGGGGGAGCTAGTGGACTTGGACTCGGACGACTCCCCTTCCAGAAACTTTGACCTGGAGGACCTAGACTTTCTCATAAAAAGGTCATAGCCGAGATTCACCTCGGATCTTCTCCAGTGGCTCGAACACAGCTGAAACAGGTTTTTCTCCTGGCATCTGCCACCAAACCGGCCACAGCTTTTCCTATTCCTCCAGCCTAGAGGACTTGCTAAAGAAAGAATGGCAAGGTCCAGAGCACACCCATCTAGTGCCTTGGTGAATAACTAAGCTCCTCAAGTTTGGCAAGAAACAATCTGAAAAGTGGCTAGACTGCCCCAGAATCGACCCTTTGATTTCAAACCTCACCAAAAATATAGTCATTCCAGCAGAAGGAGGGGCATCTCTCAGAGACCCAGTGGACAGGAAAGTGGATGCCTCACTCAAGAAGGCCTTAAAAGCATCAGCAACTTCTCTCAAGGCGGCAACTGCCAATCTTTTTTCTGCCAGAGCTGCTCTTTCCTGGGCCTCGGATTTAGCCTTCCAATTCGCTGAGGACCCAGAGAAGAACAAAGCTACTATTCAACAGCTGCAATTAATGGGTTTGGCATCAGCTTATGCAGCTAATGTGTCAGAGGAGGCGGTCAGGTGCACCACCCGAACCATGTTTTATCAAACTTCGGTTCACCACAACCTCTGGCTTCAGGCCTGGCAAGCAGATGCCTCCTTTAAAAGCCATTTGGTAAACACTCCTTATGAAGGTAATCTCCTGTTTGGCTCAGCGCTTAAGGAGGCTCTGAAGGAATCTGGAGAGACAGCTGAGGTGCACATGCCCCAGTTAAGAAAACAGGCAAATCATGGTCTTCAGGCCCCAGACACAATTTTCATAACCGAGGCTACAACAAGGGTCAAAACTCTAATTTCTCAGGCAAGAGCACATGGTTCTCCTCACATAACCAGCGCAACTTGAGGGGAGGAGGATCCGGTGGTGGAAGTAGCACCAGAGATACTGGGAACAACAACAAAAAGTCACAATGAAGCTGTCCAGGCCCATCCTCAAGTGGGGGGCAGACTTTCAAACTTTCTTGAGGAATGGGTCCAAACCATGTCTGGGCCCTAGACATCATCAGCAAACACTACCTAATAGAATTCGACTCCAAGCCCCACTACCTCATGTGGTGCCCTTCCCTATCTCAGGCAACCAGACCAAATGACAGGCTATGTTACAGGCCATTACAGACCTTCTTCAGGCAGGGGCTATCGAGCAAGTTCCCCCCACAAAGTTCAGTTGGGGGTCTACTCTTTATTCTTCATTGTGCCCAAATGCACAGGGGGATTCAGGCCAGTCCTGGACCTCAGATTCTTGAATTGTTTTGTCCACAGCAGACCCTTCAAGATGGAAACCTTGCCATCAATCATCAGGGAGTTACAACAAGGGGATTTTCTGGCATCCATCAATTTGCAAGATGCCTATTTGCATATTCCCTTCCAAGACTTACACAGGCAATTTCCCCAGAAAAGGGCAGACAACACAGTACAGCTGGCTGGAACTTTCAAGGTAAACTCACCAAAGTCAGCAAGACACTTTCTGCAACTTTGGGACCACATGGCTGCTGCAATAGGCACAGTCATGGGGTCCAGGTTCCAGATGAGGGATATCCAATTCCATCTCAGAGCACATTGGTGCCAGAGAAGGGACCCTCTTTCAAAGTTGGTGGCAGTAACCAGAACACTATTGCAAGCCTTGCAGCGGTGACAAGACAGGCACAACTTAAGATTGGGAGTTCCCTTTCAATAGGAACCACCCTCCTTGATACTCACGACAGATGCATCCCTGCTGGGTTGGGATGCACATCTACAAGAGCACACAGTGCACGGCACTTGGTCTCCTGCAGAATCTCTCCTGCATATAAACCTGCTGGAGTTAAGAGCAGTCCTGCTAGCACTGCAGTCTTTTGAGTCCATGGTGCAGGGAAAGTTGATGCAGGTCAGAACAGACAATACCACCACCATGTACTACTTAAACAAGCAAGGGGAAACAATGTCCAGCTCCCTGTGCATGGAAGCAATGAAGCTGTGGAGTCTAGCTTACTCACTACAGGTTTCACTGGTAGCAGTCCATCTGCCCGGAAAGGATAATACACTGGCAGATGCCCTCAGCAGAATCAACCAAAACTACCACAAGTGGTCTCTAAACAGGCAAGTATTAGAGATGGTGTTTCACAGGTGGGGCACTCCAGAGCCAGAGATAGATCTGTTCACCTCACAGGACAACCAGCATTGCCAACATTTTGCTGCAGGCCTCCAGAGAAGGGAACAGTTCCTATGGATGCCCTAATGCTGGACTGGTCAGGGAGGAAGCTATATGTATGTCCCCCAATCCCTCTGATTCTCAGGGTCCTGATCAAGCTCAGGTCCCAGCCAGCTACGATGATCCTAATAGCTCCAGATTGGGCCAGGCAGTCATGGTACCCACTACTGCTGTCAGTGTCCCTTCCCATACACCTGCCTCGGAGACACAACCTCCTGACCTCCTTCCAAGGGAGGATCCTATACCCGAACCTCAGATCACTCAGACTTAAGGCCTGGCTCTTGAAGACTTGGAGTATGCTGGTCTGCAGCTTTCTGAGAGTGTCCTCAGTGTCTTGAGGGGATCTAGAAAACCTTCAACCAAGAAAAATTATGCTTCCAAATGGAAGAGGTTTTCTCTGCGGTGTAACAATCACAGCACAGCACCTGCCCAGGCAGAGTTGCCAGCCCTGCTGGACTACCTCACATATTTATTCCTTGGGCTTGCAGCCTGCTACTCTTAAAGTCAATTTAGCTTCAGTTTCAGCCTATAGCTCAGCTGGAAAGGGTGTCTCTATGGCATCAAATCCTATTTTCAAAAAATGATTTAAGGGATTGGCACATTTGCACCCTCCACATAGGGAACCAGTGCCAACATGGGACCTTAATGTTTGCATTGCCAAGCTCATGGAGCCTCCATTTGAGCCTGTGGCTATGGCACATCTGAAATATGGGACTCGAAATCTGTCTTTCTGGTGGCCATGACCTCAGCCAGATGCATTAGTGAGCTTCAGGCATTATGTACAGAGTTAAACTACATCTCATTCCACAGGGATAAAGTGGTGTTGAGGACAAACAGAAAGTTTTAAGAGAGGTCTTAAGGCTCACCTGATGGAACAGAGTCTATGCACTTGCTACCGCTAATCCTCCACAATAGTCTTCTGTGTATTACTGCAGACTTACCTTGCACTGTGCTGTATGACTAATGCCACCTACCCATGTTTACCTGGTGGTTGCTGTTGCTTGTCCATTGAAAATGTGTCCACCCATTGTATAAAAGCACAACTGTCTTGAATGTATTAATGATTGTTTTTGACTATTGTATGTTGTAATGTCAACAATTATCTTTGCACTCTGTAAAATGTCAGTGTATTTCTGCCTGTAATTAACTCCAGGTCGCCCGGAAAAAGGGACTGCAATGCTTCCAGTAGGCTCACCCAGTTACCAAAATTAAATAAACAAATAAAGTTTCTTGCCAAAAATGATCTCTGACTTCCATCTTAACCAATCAGGAGAGACTAAAGGGGCTTAATATGTATACCCTTGAGGAAAGGAGGGAGAGGGGGGACATGATAGAAACTTTTAAGTACCTCAGCGGAATCAACAAAGTCCAAGAGGGTAGCATCTTTCAGAAAAAGAAACGTGCAAGAACAAGGGGACACAATTTAAAGACGGGGGGGCGGTTCAGGGGCAATGTGAGGAAGTATTTTTTCACAGAGAGGGTAGTGGATGCATGGAACAGCCTTCCTGAGGAGGTTGCGGGGTCTAAAACTGTGGGAGAATTCAAGAATGCATGGGAGAGACATAAGGCAATTCTTGTTGGGGGTAGGAAGAAATGGGCTGTTGGTTAACTAGGATCTGCGGCCTATCCTGTAGGTAGGGAAATGGGCAGACTAGGTGGGCCAAGTGGTCCTTATCTGCCGTCAAAGTGTATGTTTCTATGTTTCTATGTCACTTTACCAGTTATCTTCACTGAACATTCCAGTTCAGGGTAGCGTAGGCTTGGATGTTAAGAGGGCATTTAGTTACTACTTTACTCATACCAAGCCCCATAGGCAGGATAGACAGCAGCTGTTCCTCACTTATGGGGATGTGGAAAAAAGAAAGCCAGCAACTAAAAGGACGGTTTCATGCTGGATAGTGCAATGCATTCAGTTTTGTTACAGTAAATCTAATGAGGAGCCACTAGTAGGACGGAGGGCACACTCCACAAAGGATACAGCTGTAACAATTGCAGATTCAAGGGACATTCCCCTACTGGAAATATGTAAAGCAGCTCCTTGGAGAACAGTGCACACTTTTGAAAAGCACTATTGTCTGGATACTCAGTCCAGGTGTGATGTCAGGTTTGGCACAGAAGTTCTACAGAGTCTATTCCCAAAATAGGTTCTGTGCCCACCTCCAAAGGTACTGCTTCATAGTCTGCAATAGTTAAGCTTATTGAAGAATTTCTGGCGTTAGAAGAAAAAATTACTCACCTTAGTAATCTTGTTTCTTCCAAGGTGTTCTTCAATTTTATTAACTCACCCCCCCTACGCCCCCCCTTCCAGAATCAATGGCCTCTGCTTAACAGCTAGGTGTCTGAGTTTAATGGGTTCTTAACATGTGTTATGAAAGGTTTTTGAACCCAGATAGGTTTTGTTTCCCTCCTTAGTCCTCTCTGACTGTTATGGACTCTGTTTTGGGGAATTTTTTCTGTTGTTAAAAGATTTTTTATATATATTCTCATTATATTAGCTAGGGGGTCTTACTCCATAGGCTGCTTATAAAATCTGAGTGTTACAGAATGCAGCAGTTGGTAAGGGCAGCAGTTTGAATGGTGGCACAAGCCAATGAGTGTTCCATCATTTACATATGTTCCATTCTCCGGGTGGTTCAACGCTGGAGGCTGACTGCAAGAGTTAAGAATATTGAAGAATACCTTGGAAGAAACAAAATTACTCAGGTGAGTAATTTTTTTCCTTTTGGTTATTGATGTGTGCTCGCTCCACACAATCATGATCTGCAGGCCATCAGGTATTTTCTTCTTAGAGAACAGGGTAGTTTCCAGCATTGCCATCTGACTTCATCCTCAGATTTTATTCTTCATCATAATTGTTTTGTTTTTGATTTGGTCTTCTACCTTCAAGTTCAGGGGATGGCAATGGGAGCCACCATGGCTCCCTCATATGCCAACTTGAATCCTGCATGGTGGGAAGACCAAATAGTTTTTACTTTTGAAAGGAATTCACACCTTGAGGGAATAGTCAGGTGGCACCACTTTAGAGACATAGACTTTGATGGCAGATAAGGACCACCTGGCCCACCTAGTCTGCCCATTTCCCTACCTACTGGATAAGCTGCAGATCCTAGTTAACCAAGAGCCTATTTTTTCCTACCCCCCACAAGAATTGCCTTATGTCTGTCCCATGCATTCTTGAATTCTCCTACAGTTTTAGACCCCACAACCTCCTTAGGAAGGTGGTTCCATGCGTCCACCACCCTTTCTGTGAAAAAATACTTCCTCACATTGCCCCTGAGCCATCCCCCCTCTATCTTCAAATTGTGTCCCCTTGTTCTTGCACATCTCTTTTTCTGAAAGATGCTACCCTCTTGGACTTTGTTGATTCCATTGAGGTACTTAAAAGTTTCTATCATATCCCCCCTCTCCCTCCTTTCCTCAAGGGTATACATATTAAGCTCCTTTAGTCTCTCCTCATATGGCTTCTCTTGCAGACCCTGCACCATTTTAGTTGCCCTCCTCTGGACTGTCTCCATCCTGTCTATGTTCTTGCAGAGATGGGGTCTCCAGAACTGGATGCAGTACTCCAGATGGGGTCACACCAACTGTCTGTACAGAGGGATAACAACTACCTGTTTTCTGCTGGCGATACCTCTCCCTATACATCCCAGTATTCCCCCAGCCCTCCCTACTGCCTTCTCACATTGCTTGCCAACCTTAAGGTCATCTGATATGATTACCCACAGGTCCCTTTCCATTTTTGTTGTTGTTACTACCACCCCCACCCCAAATGTGTACACTTCCCCAGGGTTTTTGTTTCCCAGGTGCATTATTTTGCACTTCTTTGAATTGAATCCAAGCTGCCATACTTTTGACCATTCCTCCAACCTTGCCAGGTCCCTTCTCATCCTTTCCATGCCCCCTTGTGTATCAACCCTGTTGCAGATCTTTGTGTCATCTGCAAAGATGCATACTTTTCCTTCCAGTCCCTCTACAATGTCACTTATAAAGACATTAAAAAGGACTGGACCCAGTATTGAACCTTACGGTACCCCACTAGTTACCCCCTTTCTTCATTTATTGATGATATTTTTTTGTGTGTGGTCAAGTTCTCCTAACATCTTTGTTGAATGGCTAAGTCATAAGGATTTGAACCTGAAGTTCACACACAAAATGAAAAACAGACCAGCGGAGTTCCTTGATTTAAAATTCTTTGTAGATGAATTCAACATAGTACAATTGGAAACATACAGGAAAGAAACACCAGTGAATTCCATGCTCAGGGCAAACAGTGCCCGCCCCCAAGCCCTGATTCAGAGTATTCAATTGGGACAATTTCTACTGCTACATGGACTATGTTGTCAATGTTGCCTGGTGTTCCTGCCCAAAAAGTTATTTTTTTAATTTATTTATTACTAGGATTACATATACCTTTGAACCAAGGGTTCTTTTACAAAGGTTCTGCATTAGCAATGGATGCAAGTAAAACAGTGGTAAGATACAATACAAGGTCAGGAGGTTAACATAGAAGTAAGTAGAGGTAAGATACAATACAGGTCAGGAGGTTAACTTAGTAGCAAAAGACAGTACATGCTTATAGACTAGCACAGTAGCAAACAGTCAGTGGCAAATAACAATGCACAATTAACAATATGGGTGTATATATAGCAAGACACAGATACAAATGAAAACCATCCTGGGGTGACATAAGCGGAGCAAGGGGTGGGGGATAAGAATGGGAGGGGTGGGGAAAAGGGGGTAGGCAGTCAAGGATTTGACATTGTTGTAAGTACAAGAACAGAAAGATAAGTGCTAGGTAGTCTGGGGTGGAGCAACAAGAGATAGGGTGGTAGGGAGGGTGAAACAAGAGGAGCGGGAGAGGGGGTGAAATGGTAGGTGGGAGGTGAGGGGTAGAATGGTAGGTGGGGTGGGAGAGAGAGACAGGGAGTATCAGGGGATGGAGGGGTGGAGAGAAGTGGGGAGGGTAGCAAGGGAGGAGAGAAGAGGAGGGAGAGGTGAAACAAAGTCGCAAGCCTAGCTAGAGCAGTCACAACTGCTGAGGTCAGTGAGGTGCTGGCAGAGTTTATGTTTGAATGGGCCAAGCTTGTTTTCTGCTGCAATTTCAGGGGGAAGGTTGTTTAGCAGCAGGGGTACCCTGGTGTGGAAAGCACGTTGAGCCAGGTTGGTATGGCAGAATGGAACGATAAATGTTGGTTTGAAGGAACTGCATGTAAAATGTGCAGTGACTGTGGGCAACATTAAGGCATGAGTTGCAGGGGGTGTGAGATTAAGACAAATTTTCTTAGCCAGTAGGCAGGTCTGGTAGGCAAGTCTACTATTTAGATTGGTTCAATTGGATTGCTTGTACAGATCACAGGTATGTGTATGCTTCCCTGCGCCAGTGAGAAGTCTACAGCATTTGTTGAGGGCTGTTTTGACCCATTTTAGGGTGGTATCAACGGCAGTCCTGTAGAAGACAAGCCCGTAATCAATGACGGGTAGGACTGAGGCAGTCATGGCTGCGCGCATAGCTTCTTTGGTAAGACAGCGACGGTGGCGGTACAGGACCCCAGTTCTTGAGATGACTGATTTTGAGATGTGCTGAACATGCGAGCTGAAAGACATTGTGCAATTAAGGGTAATACCAAGGTATTTAAACTCCTGCACTTGATCAAGTGGCTGTTCAAGTTCATTATGTATGGTGAAGTTTATGGATCTGTATTTGCTGTGAGAGCTATGGAACAGCATGGACTTTGTTTTTTTGTAATTCACCAACAGCTTATGTTGGAGAAACCAGGTTTCAACTAGGCTAAAGTTTGTCTGTAGCACCTTGGAGAGCGAGACGGGGTCAGTATGGGGGGAAAGAGGACTGCATCATCGGCATAGAGTATTAAGTTATTATTGCAAGCTGCAGGAAGAGTATTGATGAAAAGGCTGAAAAGTAGAGGGCCAAGGATGGAATCCTGGGGTACACCAGAGCAAACAGGAAGAGCACTTGAGAGACAGTCAGCGATTTTGACTTTCTGGCTCCTTGCCGAGAGGTAGCTTTCAAACCATTTGGTTACATCATTAGATAGTCCAAGGGAGGAGAGTGAGTGAAGCAGGAGCTGGTGGTTCACGGTGTCAAATGCCTTGGTCAAATCAATGAACACCGCACCCAGTAGGTGGCCAGTGTCAATCGCCTTATGAATATGGCTGGTGAAGTCAAGCAGGGCAGTGGTAGTACTATGGGCTTTTCTAAAGCCATGTTGTTGTGGGCAGAGTAAGTTATATTAGTTGAAGTGTTCAGACAACTGGTCAGCTACAATTTGTTCCAATGCCTTGGAGAGTGGTGGGAGGCTAGAGATAGGGTGGTAGTTAGGTCTCTTCTCTCTATCACAAACTTTTATGAATGGGTGTGACCAATGCTGATTTTCAGAGCTGGGGGAATTGTTTATGAGAGAGTGAAAGATTCAGAAGTTTAGTGAAAGGTTGTAGGACAAAGTCAAGAGAGAGAGAGAGAGGAGTTTGAGGTCAAGGGTAACACTGCTAAAACTGGCTTTGCTTAGCACTTTGTTAAGATATCTTTTAGCTTCAGATATGGATACCCTCTTAAAGTAGAACAGGAGGGGAGGTCATTACTGTGGAGATTGATTTTATTATTGAGGCAGTGCCGGGCAAAGTTGTCAAAGAAGTTGGGGGGAAGGACACTGCTAAGATCAGTGAATGTGAGATTAAAGGAGTCCGATATTTCTTTAGGGTCCTGTAAAGTGGAGCCATTAAACTCAATCATAGTGGGGGAGGATTTGCTTGGTTTACCCATGAGGCTCTTGATGTTCTCCCAGAAGGGTTTGCTATTTCTCCAGGAGTGAGTAAGTTCCTGGTTGTAGAAGATTTGCTTGGCTCTGCATATAGCTATTGTTCACTGGTTCCTAGCCTCCTTATAGAGCTGCATATCGTGTGGTTTCCCTGAGTCCTTGGCTCAGTGCCAGAGGTTATCTTGGTTTCGCATCATGGAGATGAGTTCGGAATTAATCCAGTGATTAGTGGTAGACTGAGTTTTGCATTTACATAGGGGGGCAAAACTGTTACAAACTTCATTAAACTGGGCAATGAAGAAGTCAAGTGCTTGGTCGACACTGCTCAAGGAGTCAAGGAGTGTCCAGTCAACTGTTGACAGGGCAGCAAGGAATTGCGGAAGATTCTTTTATTGGAGAAAGAGGACTTAGGTTTAGGTGCCTTGTTTGACCAGTGGCAAATAACTGGGGAGTGATCACTGAGGGCATCTGGGAGAACTTCCATGTTAGTGATTCTGCTGGGATGAGAGGTGAGGATCAGGTCAAGTAAGGAGCTACTACCAGACTTATAATTAAACCTAGTGGGGGAGGTGACCATTTGAGTAATGTCTAGGGCAGCAATGGCATCCTTATATGGGTCGGCTTCTGGAGCTAGCCAGTTAACATTTAGGTCACCCATTACAGTTGTCTCGCCACGGGAGGGGGCTGTCGTCCATGAAGTCTGTGATCATTTGGAGCCTGTAACATGTTCACACTTAGCGAAAGTATGCACAGTGCTCCATGTGGCAGCAGCACATATATTAGCTGCAGAAACATTCAGAAAACAGACTACAGAAGTGGTCATACCACATGAAGAATGGCCACACACAACACCAAGAAGTTCCTTATTACACTTCCCATAACAAAATTCAGTGCAGTGAGCCAGCCATTTGGACAAGCGTTGTTTAGTGCCAGGTACGCCCTCTCTCCTGGGGTGAATGAGCCAAAAAGGTAAGAGGACTTTCTGCAGTCCTTAATATGATCCAGAGAAAAAACATAGCATTCTATGTACATCAAGCATATGGAGCAATGCATCCCCTTTGTTTGCATGCTCAGTATAATAGGAAGGTGTATGGTTTGATTCAGTGTGAATTCAGAGACCACCTGGAGTACATTTTGGAAAATCTGGTAAGTAGGCTCATGCATCAGCACCTGAAGTTTGGAAATCCTTCAGACAGAAGTTACAGCCTCCAGAAAGAGTGCTTTCCAGAAAAGGAAGTGCATCTTGTAAATTGCAACAGGCTCAAATGGATTTTTCAAGGATGAAAGTAAGGTCCCAGGATGGAACTGGTTTACAAATTGGGGAACACATGTGCAAATTACCCTTAAGGAATGTACTGGATACTTCTAGTTATACCAACGTGCATCCATCAATAAGGACATGGAAACACGAAATGGCAGCCAAGTGTACCTTAATGAATTAGTAGTGTAGACTGGAGTCTGATAAAGACAGAAGATAGACCAGTACAGTATTAATAGGACATGTAAATGAGTCCTCTGAATACGAAGCATACCATATCATATGGAGAACCGCTTCCATTTCAGTGAATCGGTGTGTCTTGTAGAAGGCTTCCTTGCTGCCAGCAAGACATAACCTGCCAGTGGAGAAACTGCAAACCATGCAATGGCTATGTCCTCAGGAACTATGCATGCAGATGCAGGAACCGCAGGTCCAGATTTACCAGGGACCCCCTGTCCTGTGACAGGAGACCATGACACGGGCAGTTGAACAGGAGGTTCCACTGTTTGATGCTTTAGCAGGGGAAACCATATCTGGCAAGGCCAGAAAGGACCCACTAGTATTTGGAAGGCCTGTCCTGCCTGCAATTTGAGTAGAACCCTCTGAATGAGACGGGCTGGAGGGAATACACAAACCTCCATTTCCAGAAGGACAACACATCTCACCAAAGAACTCCAGGCCCTGGAGTGAGCAAGCATTTTTGCATTGTGTGGGGACGCAAAAAGGTCCAACTCTGGATGACTCCACCTTGCGAAGAGGTCTCTTACTATGGATGTCAGCAGTTCTCACTCATTTATCCATGACTGGGACTGACTTAGCTTATCTGACAAGATGTTTTGGACTCCTGGGAAAAATTTGGTCTGGGAGAAATATGGCAGTCAACTGAAAGCCATGGCGTAGTGCCCAGTGCTATACGCTCACTGCTTCCCTGCATAAAGGGTAACAGTGAGTCATGCGTTGCTTGTTGATGTAGTGCATCTCACTGACATTATGTGTCTGTATCAACAGGGGGCCTGAACTGAGGTGTTCTGCAAAGGCCTGGAGACCAAGGAGAACAGAACATTGATGTGAAGATCCAAGTCTAGGTCAATCCATAACCCTTGAATCTGGAACTGGTCCAGGTGGGCACCCCATCCATTGTGAGGCTCTGCTCTGGTGTTAGGGAGAAAAATGTGATGCCTTTTAACAACTGCAGGGGTTCCATCCACCACAGTAGTGACTTGTGAAGGGGAGACGTGATGAAAGTCATCTCTTCCAACTCGTCTGTTAATTGATCCCATTGTACATGAAGTATCCATTGTGGGAGTTGAATATGGAGGTGAGCCAGTGGGACTATCACAATGGCAAGTGCCATAAATCCCAGGAGACAGAGTATTGGTTGCTGTATACCAGACAGCCTGGGAAACTAGAGCTTCAGCCCTGTCTGTGAGCAGAAAGAAAAAATTACTTACCATAGTAATCTTGTTTCTTACAGGGAAGTGGGAAAGGGTAACCCAGCACTGAAAAGGTCCATTTCTCGAAGGATAGTCCAGTGTATCCAATTCTGTTACACTACAGTTGGAAGGGAGCCTCCAACAGGATTGAGGGCCCACTCCACAAGAGGGACAGCTGCTACCTTAGTAGCTGCCAGAGATGTTCCACTAGTTGACACCTGTAAAGCAGCTACCTGGAAATAAGTACACACCTTTACGAAGCACTACAACCTGAATATTCAGTCCCAGGGTGATTCTAGATTTGGCACAGCAGTCCTGAAAAGTCTATTTCTAAAATAAGGTTCTGTGCCCACCTCCAAAGGTACTGCTTCGTAGTCTGCAGAAAGTTAGGAATATCCGAGTATTACTGGGGTTAAAAGAAAAAATTACTTACCATAGTAATCTTATTTCTTCCCAGTGATACTCAAGTATTCATAACTTCCTACCCTGCCTCCCCTTCTAGAACTTTTAGCCTCTGCACTCCTGCATACTGTGCTCTCAGGGGTATATATGCCACTTTCTGGCACAATTTTGGTAAACAAGGTTCATGTTGTGTTTTCTTTCTTTCTTTCTTTCTTTCTTTCTTTCTTTCTTTCTTTCTTTCTTTCTTTCAGGTGAGTCTGACATTTTTGGGGGTATCTATTGTGTTTTTCCCTCCAGTTGGATGGTTTATTTAAGGGGTTATGGGTTTAACTATCACTATTATCATTATTGATTATTAATAATATTCAGTATTCATAGTTCTTAGGGGCCTGCCTTTCTAGGTGTCCAGGAAATCTGAGGGGTTTTAGAACTAAGGCAATTAGTTCAAGGTACCATTTGAATAGTTGTCACGTGCAAAGAGTTCCATCATTTGCATGTGTTCTATCTTCTCCGGGCAATTCTGGCTTAAAGGGGCACTGCAGAAAGTTAAGAATACCTGAGTATCACTGGGGTTAGAATACACTGCCCACTGCCATATCCAGTATTGCTCCAGTGTACTGGAGGTGCTGGCAGGGAATGAGGATAGATTTTGGTGCACTGACCATGACACCAATGTCCATGAACAATCGCTGTGTTCTGGATACTGTGTACTTTACTACTTCCCTGGATGGGCAGGAGCCAATCATCCAGGTGAGGGAAGACATAAAGTACTTCCTTCTAGAGGGCTGCTGCTACAACTGCAAAGCATTTGGTAAACACCTGTGGTGCTGAGGATAAACCAAAGGGCAAGACTCAGAACTGAAAATTGCTGTCCTCCAGCATAAAGTGGAGGTACAGTATTGCCTGTGGCAGTGTTGAATTTTTTTTTTAATATTTTTTTATTGAAAGAGTTTTTTTACACGAGTCAAGAGCACATATATTACACAGATCTGTTACATGTCTTCAGTCATAATATTGAATATTCAGTATAAATTGATCAACCCAGAGGTCTAGTTAGTCTGTTAGAGTAGGGGTGCACCTTTGTGTTGAGATCCATTCACAAGATAAAGCTCCATCTCCTTGAAGTTCCCACCTTCCCTAGATTAACTAATAGCTTTCATCAAATCCTGTTTTCCCAGGACTTATGAGTTTCCTCCCTCCTTGCTAGAGCCCCTCGAGTTTTAATGAAATTCTCCATTCCCCTATCTCCTTATATGGTATTTCGTCGGCACTCCCAACTGACCCCTAATGGACTTTAGAAATTTAAGGGCAAAAGTCAGGGTCCACTGAAGCTTGGTAGAACACCCATCTCTGCCATCTCATCACGTAAGATGGAGCTTTACTCTGAATCTTAGCATTAAGACTTTCTATTGAATAAAGGTCAGACATGATAGCTCACCATTCTGCAATTGTTGGAATTGTGGTAGTCATCCATCTATGAGTGATGGACTTTTTCACAGCTAGGAAACTAGTAGGTAGAAGGGTGTTTGCCCATGGAGGAGAGTGGTCTGGAAAGATCCCGAGCAGTGCCTGTCTGGCTGTTAGTTCAATTGCCTGTCCCAGTAGGCTAGTGAGCTCTGTTTGTAGTGATATTCAAAAAGGCATTAAACAAGGGCACTGTCAGAAAACGTGTCCCAGCGAAGCAGTGTCAGATTCTGATATGGAGGTAAGCATCCTTCATGTCCAGAGCACAGATCCAATCTCCTTTTTGCCTGAAGAGACACCATTCCAAACTTTCTGTATTCAATGAATTTGTTTAAGTCTCTGTGGTCCAATACAGGACCCAGATCTCCTATGGACTTGGGGACCAGGGAGTATCTGAAATAAAATCCTGTTCCTTTCCCTGAGAGGGACGAGTTTGACTGGCTTCTTTAGAAGTACGGAATGTACTTCTTGTCTCAGCAGGGACAAGTGGCCCAGAGGACAATGAGAAGAAGGTGGAGAGTGCACTGGAGGTTTGGACAACAGTTCCAGTGCATGTTCTTCATCTACTATTTCCAGGACCCACTCATCTGTGGTGATCTCCCTCCATTTTGGCAGGTAAGGGAGATCTTCCCTCCACTTGCACCCCTGGAGGCAACAGTGAAGGTGCAGGAAGTGGGCAGTCAGAAGGTGCCAGAGGCAGCAGAGCCACTGGAACTGGAACCTTTGCTTGCCTTGGAATGGCACCAATCATGGAGGGACCTGTAGGAGGAACACCTCCTCAACCACGATATTGTGGATATTAGCCATGTCCACCATGGTCTGTAGGCTTCCAAAATGTACCTCTGCTTTGTCCCCTTGTATTTTGTGGTGCTGAGGACTTCACAGACCTCAGAGTCATTTTGGATGATTGAAGGTCTTTTAGTGCACTATCCACATCAGGTTCAAATAAATTAGAGCCCCTAAAAGGGGCATTCAGTATGGCCTGTTGTATGGTCTGCTGTGCCTCAGCCACAAGGCCAGTCACTCTGAGCCAAGAATATCTCTCCAGACAGTTGCCAAAAGCAGCAGCCCTATCAGATGCATTAGACGCTGACCATAATAGATGCTTACTAGTATCAATGCCAGCTGATGCAGCTTTAGAAAGTTCTGTCTTTGTAGGGCTATCAGGCAGAGCCTGAATAGTAGTCATGGCTGACTTCCACAGGCTATTTTGATACTTAATTGTAAGCCAGGTAATTCACAATCCTTACCTTCATGGTGGCAGAGGTATGAGTTCGCTTGTCTATGACATCCAATATCCTAGATTCTTTGTCAGGATGGAGAGTGCTTATCACCTAAGGGCCCTAGGGTGATCATGAGCAGCCATAGCAATCACAGAATCTATTTCTGGCTGTGCAGCATAGTAGGGCTTGACAGACAAAGTAGGATAGTGCTTGTCAGCCTTTCCGGGTACTGTAGGCAAAGTTCTAGGTCTTCGCCAAGCAGCAAAGGTAGCATCCTCCAATGCAGGGTACACAGGGGGCACTATAATAGCAGGTGGAGCTGTAACTTCTAAGAACTCCATTAAATTCCTTTTATTGGCGTCTTCGTCTTCACCCTCAAATCCTATGACATTCTGGATTTGCTTGAACAAAGCTTGAAATGAGGGACCTCCAGGAGAAGACCTAGGGTTAAAAACCACAGAGTCCTCACCAGAAAAAGAGAGAGTACAGCTGGAAGGGACCCCCCCTTCATAGGGGTCCACTTACCCTCCTTCATCCTCCAGATCCTCCTCCATATCCAGGAGGTCAGGAGTGTATTCCATCTCCTCGTCGTCCTGAATGATGATAGAAGTAATCGACAGAGCTAGTGACAGAGGAGGCAGCGGCACTGGAGGAACTACAGCTGTGCTTATAAGTCTCATCGACAACAGTGCCAACGGGGGAGGGACCATCAATGGGACTGCTGGCACCAACACTGTTAATGATGGAAAAAGTTAACAGTTCTGAAAAATGATGCCAGTTTTGCCTGGGAGTCAGCAATGCCCAGTTGTGACTTTGTGATTATCGTCATTGCCAGGACAGAATCTGACAGCGAAGGTGGCATACTGTCCTTAGTAGGTAAGGCAGCAACAGAGCCAGGTCCCAACCATAGTGTCTCAGCAATGGTTGGGGGCCTGTAGTCAACACCACCAGAGCGAATGATGACGAGGACTTACCCCCCCCCTTCGATGGAGACCTCAGCCTCACCTGTGAAGCATGTCTGCTCCTATATTTATGGTGGCTGGAGCAGAAGGGGTTTCAATGATGATTTTTTTTCTTCTCTTTGGATTTCTCTGTTGTCTTAGCCATCCTCGGCAGTGATAGGGTCACCGACTGTCTGGGTCTATCCTTCCCTGCAGCAAACGAGCATGAAAGAGAATCTAGGTTGGAGCCTGCTGCAGCATTTGCTTGAGTTTCCATGGTCTTGATGGCAATATAGGTTTCTAGTGCCTTTTTTCAGCGTCTCCTTGTGGCCTGCTTAAATCCTTGCAGATCTTACAGGACCTCATATTGTGGGACAAGCCCAAACAGAAAACACACACGATGTGAACGTTTTCCTTAAACCTGAATAAGGTTCTTTCAACTGTGGCATACAGGGACAACGTTAATAATAGTAAACTTAGAAAACAAAAGAAAATATTGAAGAAGTACAATGGCATTGTTTCTTTACAGGTCCGATGTGTGGTCGATGGCAGAAGATAGAACTGAGGAGCAAGCCGGGGGCCACTCATGATTATATAGGTGCCAGCATTGCATGTCATTGTGAGTGGGCCCCCAGCTAGCAAAGGTTTCCAGATGGTCTTGATGCTGACGCTTACAGTTCCAAAGGTGTGGCCCAGTGGAGGAGATATGCCAGATGAAGATCTTCTGCTTCACTGTTTTTTACACATTTTTGCACTTTCATTTTAATCTTTTTTAGGCATTTTAAAAATAGCTATTTGTATTATGAAGCATTGTGGCTTTAAACTTTAATATTACTATTCAAGAGAATATACTTCAAATGCATCAGCTTTTTGGGATCAAGCTCCACCCCCTGACGAAGACATATCCACATGCCGATATGTAGCGGAGCTCTATGTTTTCAGTCCCGGAGTAAGCAGCCCACACCGGCACAATTTTTTGCACTATATGCACATGAGATTTTCAGTGCTATAAAAAGCCGTTAACTGATTCTTGTCTGGAGGGCTCACTTTTTTTCATGTGTCAGGTTTTGTAGGTGGTAAGGAATGTCACTGGTCAAACAGGCAGCAGCAGAGACATGACTGTATGGCAGGAGGTTGTGCCTTATGGAGAGGGTGCAAAGTGTAGAAAGCAAATTCAACCAAATTAGAAGCCTCTTTTTTTTTTTGGTTAAATTTTATTTATTTATTTACGAGATTCACCAGGAAGGCATACTGAGCAACCATGCTCGATTCCAGATGCAACCCGGTGGCCAAGACCCGGTACAATAGCATAAAAAATTGTACAATACAATACGGTAATTAGATACAGACAAGTTTACTCCTAGCAACCAAAGTCAGGAGTTACAGATAGGGACCAGTATACAATATCACAGGAGACTGTACAACACATTATGGTAGCGAGTGATTTAGCTAGCAGGAGCAGTTGGAGGAGAAATGAGCCTTGAGTAATCGAGTACGATGGTGGGGATTTTTCTCGTGTCGTATGGGGGCAGGTAGGGCATTCCATAGCTGTGGGATTCTGTATTTGAAAGCTGCCTGTCCTTTGGTGGTGCACATGAGTGGGACGTGGAGTAGTCTAGGGTCAGTGCCTCTTAGGAGTACGCTGGAGGAGGTTGTTGGGAAAGGTGGATTCCAGGTAGGGAGGAAGGGAGAGGACCATATTTGCGGCGAACCTAGCGCAGTTAATTAATCTGCGATTTTGGAGGGATGGCAGGTTGAGGAGCTATACAACGTGCAGTGGTGAGTGGATTGCGGGCAGGTCTAGGATGAAGTGACAAAAGAAAGGGTGGAATAGGGTGTCTGAGCTTTGCCAGAAGTGGATGCCGGTGTGATAGTGCTATACTGCATCCCCATAGTTCGAGAACGGGCAGTATCATTTTTTGTACAATGGCTAGTCTCGCTTGTGTGGGAAGGCAGTTCTTGTTTTGATAAAGTGCACCCAGTTTTGGGAGCAGCCTCTTGTGTAGGGAGTCAATGTGAGATGCAAAGTCTAGGTACTGATCGAGCCAGATGCCTAGATATCTATATCTAGTGCATTGCTCAAGGGGAAACCCTTCCAGGGTTTTGAATGGGGGACATGGGGTTTGTCGGGAGAGTGTTTGTTGGGAGCCAAAAGTGAGCGACACAGTTTTTGGAGGGTTTAGGAATAACTGGTTAGTTCTGAACCAGAGCTGGATGGCAGTGAAATCCTCCTGAAGGAGAGATGCTGCGCTGCTTGTTGAGGGTCCTGATGCGTACAGGACTGTATCATCCGCATACATTTGTATGGAAGAATGGGAGCATGCTGAGGGGAGGTTGTTTAGAAAAATGGAGAACAGTATAGATCCTAGTACTGATCCTTGGGGTACACCAGATGTGACTGGAAGGGGGTTAGATGTGTGAGAGGCAATTCTGACCGCTTGTTTCCTCCCGACTAGGTAGTCTTGGAACCACTCTGTGGCTGGGTGTGCAAGCCCTGCTTTGGTAAGTTTGGAGATGAGTAGGGAGTGAGAGATGGTATCGAATGGCTTTGCAAGGTCTATAAAAATGGCCGTGGTGGTATGTCCCTTGTCGATGCTGGCGAGAATGTCACCAGTGACTCGTAGTAGGGAGGTGACGGTTGAGTGGGTTTTTCGGAATCCTGATTGATAAGGCGTAAAAAATGAGGAGACGTCCAAGTACTGAGTCAGTTGTGACAGGACAAGTCGCTCCTGTAGTTTGGCC
Source organism: Neoceratodus forsteri (assembly GCA_016271365.2). Classification (NCBI taxonomy): domain Eukaryota; kingdom Metazoa; phylum Chordata; order Ceratodontiformes; family Ceratodontidae; genus Neoceratodus; species Neoceratodus forsteri. The sequence continues at coordinate 873,211,758 of CM028130.1, forward strand.
AGTATAGGGAGTAGGGAGATAGGTCTGTAATTGCCTGGGGAGGAGGGGTCTCCTCCTTTAGGGAGGGGTATGACGGTGGCCATTTTCCAGGCCGTTGGTACCTTGCCTAGCGAAAAACAGAGGTTGAGAAGGGCGGCCGGGGGGGGGAGGCTATGGTTGGGGCTGATAAGAATAGCATCTTGGCATCCAGGGATAATGGGCATTTGCGTTTGTTGGGGTTCAGAACCCACAGGGAGCGAAGGACTTCTGCTGGGGAAACTGGTTGGAATGTGAGCGGCAGGACTGGGGTGTGAATTTGGGGGTCTGGGGTGTGTGGGAGTAGTCCGGGGTGGGCTTGTCCTGGAGGGAGGCTAGTAGGTTGTCGGCACAGCTGGAGAAGTGGGTGTTAAAGGCTTCAGTTACGCAGATGGGGTCGGAGATGAGGGTGCCCTGTGCTAGTAGTGTTGGCGGAGGGGGTTGGGTTGGGGGGAGAGCAGGGATTTGAGAGATTTCCAGAACTCTGTGGGGTGGTTAGAGTTGTTACTGAATATAGATAGGAAGTAGCATTTTTTGGCTTGGCAGATGATGTTTGTGCAGGCATTACGAATGGATCTGTAGGTAGTACGGGAGGCCTGGGTGCCCTGCTTCTTATTCTGGGCATGGTCTCTGGCGTGGCATATTCTGATTATATCCACCGAGATCCATGGTAGATGAGCCCCTATAACTCTTTTAGTATGCAGGGGAGTGTGCTTGTCCCACACTTTTAGGAATCTGGTTTTGAACGCTTCAAAGGCATAATCAATGGAGGATGCCTCGGTGATACAGGACCAATTTATCCTACCCAGGTCCGCCAGGAGAGATTCAAGGTCTAGGGAGTTATAGGACCGGGTGCGCAGCATCTTGGGGGGGGGGCAGCAGGGCTGTGTACCTTCCTGATCATGTAGATCATGTGATGATTGCTTAATGAATCAGGAAGCAGGCCTGCGGCCCGAATTCTGTGTGGGTGTGAGGTGAGAGCCCAGTCCAGTAGGGAGTGGTTATTTGTCTTGTGGTTGAGGGTTGAGTCTGGTGGGCTCATTTATGAGTTGCATGAGGTTCAGGGCCTTTATTTTGGTCTTCAGGTTGGCTTTTTCAGTACCTAGCCAGCTGGCATTGTAATCACCTGTGGCGTGGAGTTCGCCTCCTGTGGCTAGGGATTGCAATGTAATTAGGTGGGAGAGAATTTCGTCAGTGTGTGTGCAGGGCGGGCAGTATGAACCTGCCACATATATTGGAGTGGTATATGGAAGTACTAATTTAATGAGTAAGGAGTCGATGTTTGCTTGGAGAAAGGGGATATCCACAATGGTGAACTGCCGACTATTGGAGACATACATTGCCATCCCTCCCCCTCTCTTTCTCCCTCTCCTGTCATGCCTGATGATTGTATATCCTGGAATGGAAACTTCGGCAATCCATATGATGTGGTTTCAGCCATGTTTCCGAGATGACCAGGATGTCCGGGTGCAGGGTTAGGGCGATTGGTTGTAAAAGCGAGATTTTAGATAACAGACTGCGGGTATTAAGGTGCAGTATGCGTAGGCCTTTTGGGAGAGTGAATGGGGTGGGGGTATGAGATGAGTTAGGGGACAGTCCCTTAGACTGCTATCCACTTAGTCTAATTATATCAAGGAATACACTGTAAAAGCAGGAGGCAGATTACATTTCTGGAACAAAGACCCTGTTACCATGCTGATATCCATGATAATAAAGTGTCACAGAATAAAGGAATACAGACAGTGTAGGACTTACAAGACAAATTGTGTGTACCTGCCTGCTGGCCCAACAGTAGGACTGCTGCTTGTGATGCCACTGACCTGGCTTCAAGAAAAAACCCAGGGTTTCTGAGGGTTGGCCCTGGACAGGAGAACTGAGCATCCCAGAGGATGCTTCCCTGCAGGGAAGACTGATGCTAAACTGTGCACTAGCACTGTCACCTGGATGATCATATGTAGAAATGTATGTGAAGAGATGGGGAAACTAGAATATTTGCTGATGCCACATGGTGCCATGAAATTGCATTCATGTGTGTGCACTTTGCCCAAGCCTGTGAACATCTTCAGTTTGGGCAAAACACAAGAAAAATTTACTGATCTTCATAATAGTGCCCAGTACATTTGAACCCCCACAGACCACTGTACTCATCACCACCCACAGGGCTTCTAGAGAGGGGACCTGCGTCCCCTTTGGCCCCATCTTGAGCAGCAAGCTAAGGGTTAAAAGGAGAGGGTCACAGATGGGGGCAATGGGGCTGGGTGGTTGCTAATGGCCTGTGGGGATAAGGATCAGGATGAAAAGTTATAGATAATTATGTCTCAATATTATAGAAACAGATGCCGGCAGCAGTAAAAGGCCCAATGGCCCATAGAGTCTTCCCAGTACTTGCCTGCATCCACACCGAGCTGAAAGCTGGAACGGAGCTACCTTACCAATGATTGACACCCCCTACCCCAACCCTAGTTCACTCAACCCCTTCCCTTGAGTGCCCACACTCCCTTCTCTTGTTTGGAATATTCCCTTGCACCTAGACCACCTGTGTTTGAAGCCAGTGACAGACTCAGTGTTGGTCACTTCTTCTGGAAATGCATTCCACTTCTCTACAACCCATCTTGCAAAGAAGAACTTCCTTACATCCCTTGTAAAGCTTCCTCCAACAGTTTCCATCCACTGCTGTCCTCCAAGAGGACTTGAATGCCTCTATCATGTCCCCTTACCCTCTTGGCTTTTGACGTGTACATACTGATACTCTCCAGCCTCTTTTCATATGTCTCCCACTGCTGCCCTGGAATCATCTTCATTGTCCTCCTTTAAACAGCTTCTAAGAGGTGCCTGTCCTCCTTCAGATGTGGGCTCCACAACTGCACACAGTACTCAAGGTTTTTCTTATGTTTTTAAACCATTACTTGAGGTGTGAGTAGCTCTCTCAGTCTTTTTTCTTCAACTTATTTTTTATAACTCAGAGATTGTGAATTACTTCTAAAAATAAGTTTGAAGATAAGTGCTTAATGAATGGCGAGAGTTTTAAACTCAGATAAAACAATAATAACCCCAGATCTTATCTCTTAGAATTTATATATTTCTTAATGATTGCAGACTGCAAAAAAAAACCAACAACAACTTCCACAAAGGCATCAGAAAGTAAGATCCTTCTCTTTAAGTACATTTTTCCTGTCTATCTGTGGTACAGCAAATTTTTAGAAGTAAGGAGAAATAATTTTGTTTGAAGAAAAGAATTATGAAGAAACTGATTGAAATCAAGCAGAACCCTTTGCCTGGAGTCAGAAATTCTTTTTCACCATTCTGATTGCAATTTTTACTACACAAAACTAAGCTTTCATGATTTTATTGTGGAAACAAGCTGCAGTCAGTTTTCTATATGGGACAATGGTTGACTTGACCGCTCAGCTGGTTGAGCACCTGGATTACATGTTCATTATAAAATGGGTTGGAAATTTCCTGATTAGCTAGTAAGTTGCAGGACCCATATTTTAATCCTCCAGAAATGAAAATTACGTACCTACCGTAGTTCTTGATCTTTCTGTGTATCTTCACCATTCATCACAGTTGGGTTATTGACTGGAGGTCATGACCTCGCAGGAGCTCTTTTTTTTTTTGTATGGGTGGCTCCGACACAATGAGGCGCTGCCCTCAAGGCTGATAGTACGATGTGGCGCTCGAGGATTGACTGTTATATGTCAGGCACTGCCCCCTGCCAGTTTTGAGTCGCCTGCAGAGTATGAATAGGGTGGAGGGTGGGACAAGAGAGTCCAAGGACAGACAAAGGAAAAGATAAAATAAACAAAAGGAGGAATAAATGACTGAGAGGACAGATGAGGGAGAGAGAAAATATAAGGGGATTGGGAGGGGCCCAAATCTCTGGAAGAGGGAAAAAGGAGAAGAAAGGAAAGGGAAGGTAAGAAATTATAAGTAAATTGGGAGGGCAGGGGACAAAACCAAGGCTTGCAACCTGGATCTCAGTTTTTCTTTCAGGGTAGATATAATACTGCCTAAGGGAGTAGCCAGATAGCTTGGCAAGGCTGGCAAGTTTTCCAACAAGGAGAACAATAAAGATGAACTCCCGGCAGAAGACGACTTTTCAACAGAGTCGAATTCAAGGAGGGGGGGGCGAGTCCAGGAGCTGAGGTATGTCCCCTGCCCTAATCCAACAAAAACAAGAGGGAGGAGGGGAAAAAAAAAACTTCCTCTAAATGAATCATAAAGGGATTAGTCATGAAGGATAAGAGGAGGAGAGAGGGGGGACAGCAACCAACATTCCACCTCTAAGAAGGGTTGGAAGCCATAAAGCAATGCGGAACAGCTCCCCCTCTCACTTCCCCTGCAGCTTCTAAGCTGTAGGAGAAGGTCCCTGTGTGCCTAAGTTCCTGCCACTCCTGGCCAAAGGGAAAGAGGGGAAGGAAGGAGGCACACAGAGGGTGGGGGACCCAGAGACTAAGGCCCCAGGGGGATGGTGGGTGGAATTTTGTGATGAATGGTGAAGATACACAGAAAGTTCAAGAATTACAGTAGGTACGTAATTTTCATATCTTATCTGTGTTAGTCTTCACCATTCATCACAGTTGGGTGAGTACCAAGCCCCCCTGAAGGGGGTCTGAACCCTAAGGGACTAAGCCCCTTAGCTCCCAGTGGGGGAGACACTGGGAGGGAGAACCTCTATGAGCCTGGTGAGGCCCGAGACTGTGGGAAGTGAGACGGGGACCCCCTAGAGGGGGAAGGAAGTTGCCCCGACAATTGCTGCCTCATTCTGCAGTAGAAAAGGTGGGTTCTCCGGTAGGCAAAGGAAATCACCCAATGCCGGACCAAAGGTGACAACCAGGAAAGACGAAGCCACACTGTCCACCTGATGCAGATTGCTGTCCCTATGACTCTGGAAGCTACCTTGTTGGCATCGTAGGATGCCCTCGCTTGGTGCCTTGCTAGCTCCAGGCCCCTAGCAGAGAGTGTGATGGCTTGTCTGGTTACCTCCGAATCAGGCAAAGAGACTAGGAGTTGACCTAGCCTGGACCAGAAGAACCTGCCATGGGATGCATAGTAGGCCTGATGTGAAGCTGTGGACAATAAAAGCCAAGTAGAAGGTCCTCCTACCCCAGGAGTCAAAATCTGAAGAGTCTTGATCTGGGGGCTGGTCACGGTGAGGGACGTGAAGCTCATCATGAATGTCCAACTGCATCAAACCCGACAGAGGGTGAGGCATGCAAACTGGAGACTCGAGGGAGCACAGTACCTCTGGCTCAGTTCTCTAGGGGTTGGAACAATGGAAAAGGGACTTTGCCAGAAACGCAGTGACGCTTCCCGAAAGGGAACAGGCCAGGCGGGAACCACCATGTTGGCCACACTGAAATCGCCTAGGAAGGCACGTGTCGTGTGCTCAGGATTGTCTTGGGAACCGGGGGTAATACAAAGATCTTCCATCATCCTCATGAGGAAGTGCTGATACGAAGCAAGATCAGTGGCAGGGGAGATATTGACAGAAGGTTCCTCTCCTTCCAAGGATGGGGATGAGGAAGCGGAAAATTTCGTGGATTCAGGAGGTGGCTGCTCAGGGGAGGGTGGAACACCAGCTCGTCCATTGCCCTAACATAAGTGGGGAAGTGAGCAGCCAAACCCCTGAACTGCTCCCAGGTCAGAGGTGCCCTAGGACCGGCAATACCAGGGAGAGAAGGAGAAGGAGGAAGAGGAATGGGGGCCAAGTCCACAGAAGAAGAAGAACATCCTCTGCCAGGGCAAGAGGACCTGCCAGATGCTCCCAAAAGGAAGGGAGACCCAGGAAATCCAACAGCCAACAGCTAGTCAACCACACTGGAGCTGCCTAGACCGTGCCCTGAAGAATCCCTTCTGTGAGGTGACCGGGATCGTGAGAGTCCAAAAGAACAGTCCCTAGCTTCCAAAGTAGAAGACCCTCTCGAGGAGAGAGAGAAGGGAAAGGGCGAGGATCCACACTTCGGCTCCTCCCCAAACCTGGGTGGGTCCCAGGGTGAGACCATCATGCAGAAACCAGGCCCATCAACCCCTCAGACTCTGAAAGTGCCCTCTGCCTTGTAGCCACTCACCTAGGCAGTTGGCAATCTCGAGTAGTTTCCGAGGAGACCATTTAGGGCGCAGCACCCTCCCCTCTTGTGGGTGCTGCAGACTGCCCCAAAGTTGAACTAGCCACGCACACCACAGAAGAGGGTACCCCAGCTGAGGGGGCAAACAACCCCCCTACCACAGGCTGCCCAGCAGCGGCCACATGGACCGCTGCTGGCTGGTCAGTACCACTGACCCCAGAATCAGGGAGAGTAGCCCACTCCTCAGAGGGAGGATGAGTGGGGGCTGTAGAGGTGGCTACTGAGGAGTCCGAAGACCCTGAGAAGTCGGGAAGCCAGTCTGGATCAGACCCAGAATCCCCCTCCGAGGAGGTGGAAACCAGGGCCCGATGTCAGACCACCCTCCAATCCCTACCCATTCCTGGGCCACGAGCGATGCCAGTCCCAGCCCCGGCACCACCATCAGCACTACGCTCCTCCCTGGCACCACAAACAGCACCCAAGTCAGAGGCGGCACTGACTGCAGAACCAAAAACAGAATCAGCAACAGCCACGGTGCCATCTCCCTCACCGGCACCACAAATGGCACGAGAGTCAAAGATGGCACTGCCAGTGGCGCTCGACTCCTCCCCAGTGCCACGAATGGCATCAGAGCTAGAGACAGCACTGACCACAGCCCCATTCCCACCACCGGTGCCATTCAGAAATGGCTCCAGCCACAGTACCATCCCCCTCCTCAGCACTGCAAATGTCACCGGAACTGGAAATTGCGCCATCCCTAGCCCCAGCGCCGAGGCCAGGAACAGCTCCAGAAATGGCAGAAACACCCATCCCTATGCCACTCCCATCATCAGTGGCACGAACGGTGCCGATAGCAAGAACGGCACCAAGAGACAGTCCAGCACCAACCACGGCACCACCCAAGACCTCGGCACTGCAAGCAGTGCCGAGGTCCGAAGCAAACCCGGTGGACGACGTTGAGGCAGGTGCCGGCCCAGACCCACAGGTCCCAGGATGCAACACTGAGGGAGCCCTTACCTCTGCAGAGGTGACTGCCAAGGCGGTGACTCCTGCCCGACCCCCAAAAAATGACGGACTTGGGCCTCCTGCACAGTGGAAGAAGCCCCCGCTGCGGCAAGGCTAGAAAAAGTGGGAGCCCCCTCCTTTGTGGTCCATATAGAATCAGGTGGGGACCCGGAGGAAGGACCACACGTCCATACCTTGGCCTTACAACTGTGCACCCATCCCCCGAAAGTTAGCGGCGCCCGCCCCACTTTCAACGCGCACAACTCAACGACTCAGCGGTCCATGGAGAAGAAGGCATTGTAGTTGTCCATGTCGTGAAGAGGGCCAAGGCAGGAGAGACATAGATCATGCTGGTCCATGATGAGTACTGATGGCCTCAGGGGCACCCATGCATTGGGGGCCGCCCCATCTTGGACGACTTCTGGCCCCGTGAACCAGACAGAATCTACCGGTAAAATAATCAAAAAACAGTACCCGACGTTGTTGAATAAAATAATAAAAGGAACAATCTTACCAGCAGTCAGTGGTGTCAGGCAGATGGTGAAACAGAACTGTCGATTGAGCACAGCTGCTAGGCCGAAATAAACTAAGCCACAATGGCATATTAGGAAAAGCGAGCTCCACACGAGGTCTGTCCTCAATGGCAGGAGACGAAGAATTGGTGAGGGGGCATCGCCGACAACAGATAATGGCCAACCCTTGAGCACCACGTCGTACGTCGGCCCTGAGGGTGGCGCTGTCACTGCGTTGGCACCGCCCATACAAAAAAAAAAAGAAAGAAAAGAGCTCCCGTGGGGTCATTACCTCTGGCCAATAACCTAACTGTGATGAATGGTGAAGACTGACACAGATAAGATATGCACAGATTGTAACAAGTTCTGGCACTGGGATTTGGGGTGTGGGCTAATCACATACAAAATCTCTGACCCACTTTACTCAACCTTGACTACTATCATAAACATGACTGCAACCTTTACTCAATGAAAACCTTCAACAATGCCTTAAAAACTATCCTTACATTAAAAAAATAGGTACTGTATATGATTAAACATTTTTTTCATTTATGATCCCCTCCTTATGCACACAGATAAAAAAAAAAAAATGAAATACTGTTCACAGTTTTAACTCCTGCTGTTTTTTTTGGTGACCATAACAAAATCCCCCTCCTAGCCTTACCTGTTTGCCAAGGGCAGTCTCTGTGACTTACCCTTCCACAGACAAAACTGAGACCTCTGCTCCATATAAGGCCTGTTGTTGTGTGTGAGGGGAGAACATTCTGTCTGAGGAGTTCCGCACAAGTTTGTGTTTCATAAGAAATGGAGGATTACATCTATAGAATATATAGAAAGACAGATGATTGACAGCTGGGAAGGAACGTTTTCTATTTTCATTAAAAAACGTGCTGGCCTGGTGGTGCAGAGGGTTGAGGTGCTGGATGCCACACCTCGAACCACATCGGCGACCCAGGTTCGAGAATGGACTTGGGTGGCCAGGGGCTGGCTGGGTAGGAGAGGATTGATCATCCGGAGGACTGCTCTCCTCTCCTGGGGTGGGTTGGGGAAAGTGCTTCACTCTGTAGTGGCCCCAGTGGAGACCGGAGACACTACAAGGAGCGTCGCAATGTGGGCTCTCCAGAAAAACATGAAAGATGGCACGTCTCCGATCGGATGATGGCAGCCCCACCTCCCTGTGCCTCTCTGCTGTGAAGCATCCAGGGCTGCAGTATCCACGCTCCACCCAGAAGCAAGAAAATGCTCAGGCACTCTATACTCCCCTCCCCGTCACCCCCTCTGGGGCAGAGGGGCCCCCTCGGCGAAGGGATACGCCGGGTCAGCGGAACGTTGGAGCATCAGGATGGTGGGTTGATGGCAGAGGCAAATGCAGGACTGGCTGCCCGAAGGAGTGGATGGAATGTGCCCGGTAGGCGGGGATACCAAAAAAAAAAGGATCTTTTTCCGTTTTTTAAAATTGTTTCTCAGTTTATAAATGTATGCATTTAAGTTTACAGGGGATCGATAAGGTGAAGGGCATAGCCTAAGATTGGAGACAGGAGGATACCCAGGCAAAGTGGGGGGACAATTCTTCACAGAGATGGTGGCGGAGGCCTGGAACAAACTACCAGAGGAGGTGGTGGGGACTGAAATGATGCAGGGATACAAGGGTTGATGAGACAGACATGTGGGGTTGTTAAGTGGGGGCAAGGGTAGGCCGGCCCGGTGGCGCTGAAGGTTGAAGCGCTGGACGCCACACCTCGCACCACACTGGTGACCCGGGTTCAGAAGCGAACTCAGGTGCCGGGGGTCAGCAGGGGAGGGATAGGATGAAGTGCCCGCTGGGCTGCTCTCCTGTCAAGGGGGAGGTTGGAGGGTGGCTCGGAGCTCTGGCTACCCCCGGTGGAGATCGGGGGCACTGCAGAGCACTGAGCAGCATGTACAGCAGCGTGGCCCGACGTTGGCAGGGTTGCCGTGCGCCATAGTTGGGACTGTGCACCACACATGGGAGGGAGGGGACTAAGGGGCGTGAAGGGGAAAAAATTCCTCCCTGGCTGGATAGGCGATGGCTTCCTCCAGCACCACCGCCACATGTCCAACACTGGTCTCTCGTCACTGCCCATATGATCTCTCTGGAGGTGTTAGCCCCCCGTGGCCCCAGGGAGGTCACAACTACCTTGAAGATGACGTGAGGGACGGCAGACGGTAGAGCGGTTAGGCCAGTGGGGATAGCCTGAGAGAGTTCCGGATCAGGGAGTGAGAAAGAGAATTGAAGAAAAAAAAAAGTGGGGGGAAGGAGAAGGCCTGTGGGAAAGGAGATGAGTAAGGGGGAGGAAGGGGCAGACTTGATGGGCTGTTGGCGTCCTTTTCTTCTGTCGGATTTCTGTGATTCTATGATTTATAAGCAATAAGATACTCCAGGTCATTGGTTGTCCGAGTCAAAGCTGTTAACACCCTAGCCACCCTTGGGTTTGCTTTTTTGCTGTGCTTCTAGTTCAACTATGGTTTTTAGTAACTTTTCATACCAGCTTTGTTCTACGTATTTTTGACTGAGGCAAAACCAATTATTTGCCCTCTGGCTACCACCTTGACTGTGTCCCAAATTGTGGTTTCAGGTATAGTGGGGTCCTGATTAAGTGCAATTATACAATGGGCACAAAAAAAATAGAATCCTGCATTTTGATTGGCTGGCTGGCACCTTTTCAGCATTGTAAATTCTCCAGTGTACCCACTGGAAAAGGTGCCATCCACCACTCAGCTGCATCAGGAACTCCATGGCAAATCCCTCCGATCATCGCAAACACACCACTGCCAAACACACGGACAGACAGCGAGATTACCTTGTTGTTAACCTGACATTCGATACTCCATCATTACCCTCAAATCTTCAGAAAAAGTGCCGCACCATTCCGAAAAAACGAAGCACCCCAAAGAAAAAAAGAAAGAAAATGCAGTTCATTTTGTCAACAGCAAAGAAGCTGAAAACATCCATAATAGTAGTGGTGACAATCAGCAATCCTGCGGCACATGCGCAGAACTCACAAAAAATCGGAGCACTACTTCCGCACTAAAACATACAAATGAGCAGCAAGTTTCAAAACAAACGGATGTTTTAAATATTTTTTCTCTCTACAAAAAAAAAACAAGGCCTTTGTATAATAGCAATATACCCCTCCAGGGAGTGGATATACCGGCGGATTTACTACTTCTGGTGTGGTTAAGTCCCTTGGCTGTGCCTCGTGACCGAACCACACCAGCCGTGGTAAATACACCAGTATACCCACACCCTGTCGGGGTATATTGCTTAAATGTATCCTTGACACACCTGCTAATTTTGGTTTTGAAATTGGAGTCATTTAAGCAGAGTTGTATTCAGGTGCCAAATTGAGTGTTTTTCTTGTTCATCTACCATAAGCTAAATAGAGAATAGCAAATGATCTGACTGTATTATGGAATGGATTTCTGACCTTTTAATTTTATATAGAAGGGATGTTTGTGTGAAAAACAAATCTATTTTAGAGTATGCAGCCTGGGGATGAGAGTAGTAAGTATAATTCCTTTCTCTTTTATGCATCTACTACCAATTACACAACGGGCACAAACAAATACACAGAATCCTGCATTTTGATTGGCTGGTTGGCCCCTTTTCAGCGTTGTAAATCCTCCAGTGTACCCACTGGAAAAGGTGCCAGCCACCACTCAGCCACATCAGGAACTCCATGGCAAATTCCTCCGATCATCACAAACACGCCACTGCCAAACACACGGACGGACGGTGAAATTACCTTATCGTTAACCCGACATCCAATACTCCGTCACTACCCTCAAAACTTCAGAAAAAGTGCCGCACCATTCCAAAAAAATTAAGCACCCCAAAGTGAAAAAGTAAGAAAATGCAGTTCATTTTGTCAACAGCAAATAAGCTGAAAACATCCATAATAGTAGCAGTGGCAATCAGCAGTCCTGCGGCACATGCGCAGAACTCTCAAAAAATTGGAACACTACTTCCGCACTAAAAAAAAACAAACGAGCAGCAAGTTTCAAAACCGACATTTTAAATATTTTTCTCTCTACAAAAAAAGCTAAGCCTTTGTATAATAGCAATATACCCTCCAGAGTAGGTCAGGCAGATTTACCACTCTGTGTGGTTAAGTCCCTTGGCTGCGCCTCATGACCGAACCTCACCAGCCATGGTAAATCCACCGGTATACCCACACCCTGTCACTGTATATTGCTTAAATATCCACCATTCCTAGTTCCTCAGTCAAAGCTTTTAGTGTTTTGGCTGCCACCTTATTGGGTCCCATATGCCTGGAGGAGCAGTCCTCCACAGCGGAAATGGCACAGTTAAAATTACCCCCAGGATGATCTGCCCTCCCTACAGTGCAGCGACTTTATATTTCCTTAAAGAAGGGATTGCTCATTTTGGGCATATATGTTCACAAAGTTGATAGGCTCCCCTGCACCTTTCCTGTGAGCATAAGCAACCTACCATCCATACTGGTTTCAGATGAGACTACGTTCAGAGGACATCCCCTTTTGATTAAAATGGCTGCCTCTACTTTCTTTTCCCTGGGGTGCAATGCTGCCATGACTTCACCCAACCTTCTCCAGAGTTTTAAATGCATCATCGGGAACAAGTGTGTCTCTTGCAAGAAGACCACACCACTGTGCAAGTGTTTAAGTTCTGACAGTATTTTGGTCCTCTTTATAGGCAAATGTAATCTGTTGACATTGTATGACACTATGTTATGTGAACCCATATTACATTTTGGGTAGTACCCATCTGAGGTACCCAGTTATGTCCTGAAGGGTGTAAAGTTTGCAATAACAGCACAAGTAACATGTAAACCAGAACTTCAAACATTTAACAGGTCATGCCATCCTGAACTCTTGGGACATTATTAAACTCAGTAGCAAAGTCCTGCATGGAATCTGCAGGGTTGTGAGGTACTATATATAGGAACTCTGATAACCCTCCTAGGTAAATGTACTCTATCAAGTACTGCTTGGGTGTTTTTATGCCTGAGATTATGGTGGGCGCAATTCAACCTAAGCACTCTGGTTGTGAGTGGAGCTATACTCGCTCTCCTCCTAGAGGATAGAATATGTCACTGGTTAGGGAACAGAAAATTGTATGGGGTAGTAAACTATCTGCTCCTTCAGCCATTGCTGTTACTTGTGGCAGGTAGGGTATACTGATCCTGTTTCTGGGGGTGCTGAGGATAAACTGGTTCCCAAAACAGTAAGCCTGTGATACAGTTAAATGGAGAGGGGGTAGACACAGACCAACCGCTTGACACCCATGTGAGCTCTAATCGGAAAGCACGCATGGCAGTTCTGTTCCAAAGAGGGGAGAGCATCCAAACCAACTAATACAAGTATCTCTGTACTTAGGTACTAAAAGCCAGCTCCATCAAGCAACCTCCATATTTTATCATTCAGACTATCATCTTTGTGGTTTCTGCAGCGTGTCCAAAAAACCTCTTTCATTGTCTTCATCTATCCCCCCCAAAGTAGCACTGCTGCTATCTGTGTAGTCATATGACTGCAGGCAGAGTGTGGTGGGTGCCACAGCGAAAGCTTCCTCTAGGGTATAGGAACAATGTGGTAGTGCGCAAGTGAGGGTTTAGCTGGAGGGAGACCGCTGTGGCATCTCCATGCCACTTAACTGCTTGGAACATGACCCCTCTTCTTGTCTAAATTACATGCTTTGTATGAAGCGAAGCCCTCTAAGGTGCCAATTTTTTTGTGTATCTTTCCCATGCACTGATCCTGCCACCTTCCTGCTAATAAGGTGAGTCTGCCACAAGCACTGGGGAGATAGGCGGGAGAGACTGATGTCCGTGAATGGAGTTACAATGGCAGGACCTGACAGAGCTTGAATTTCCCACCTTCTCTGCACTGGTTTGTTAGGCTGGTCCCCCACCCCCCAGTCGCACTATCAGTAAGTCTGTCATCCTCCAAGGGTAGTTATGAGATGGCCACCCCAACCCATATGAATTTCTGCAGCCCAGGCTTAACGTGAAGTGTCCAAGTTAATCAAAACACTCACTGGTATGAAGGTCAAACACGTCAGGTCCACTTGAACTGTGACCTTCATACCAGTAAGTGATCTGATTAACTTGGATACTTTAAATTATTGGGGCTTGCTACCCCTTCTCAGCATCGGGACCCGCACTGCTGAGCACACCAGTTCTCGGACTTCCAGGCTTAACATGTGGCTTGGCTGAGTGGTTCAAACTGCCTTCCCACCCCCTCAGACCTCTCGGACAGTTGTGTCATATTTCTTCATTCTCCCTACCCAGTACAAGACAGTGCCCCTCTCCTCCACTTAATTTTGGGTTGATTGGGAATCCAGATCTAGTTTTGGGAGAAAAGAAAAAACAGGACAGGGTCATAAATTCATTGCATGGTGAAAAACTGAGTCCTGAGTCAGGCATAATGATTGAGACAGTCCATGTTGAGTGTTAATTTCACTGCCAACTTGCTGCTTTATTGCGGATCTTCAGCTTCAGAGTGTGAGGGCTGCAGTCTCTTGATCCTGGCTAGCACCGATCAGCTTTGGCGTGTGAGGGTTGCAGTCTATTGACAATCCTGGCTAACTCCAGTGCTTAATGCTTTGGCCAGGAGATGTCAGTTTTTGTCCTGTTTCTGTTATGGCTAACAAATCCCCATGCTGTCTGCAGCAACTTTTCCTCCAAGTTCTCTGTATGCATGTCCAGTAAAGTTACATTCTGGGGGGGGCGTGACTAGCAGCCGAGCTGTGAACAGCTTCCTAGCGTAGCTCTACTAATGGACACAATTCATTGAAATAATTTACAGTTTACTCAATCCTATTTAGTCCATCCCTAGCACTGTTTGATAGAGGAATATTAGAGCTACCGTTCTGTGTAAAAAATACTGTGATGTGAGTTACTTGGGCCGGTGCAATGGTCCGTGGAAGCAAAGCGGAAGCCAACATGGAGGGAGCCTGCTTGAAGGAGTCAAAAGTGGGCAGCAGCAAGGACTCCCAGCCCGGTGCGGGAGACCAGGATGGAACTCAGCCGACTAATGCCATATTACTCCGAGCAATCCAAGGTCTGGACTGTAAAATAGAGGAGTTCAACGCTGATTTGAAACAGCTCCATGCTAAAGTCGGAGTATTAGAAGAAGAAGTGAAGGGGCAGCTAAGTTGGTGGATAAAGCTCTGGTGGTAGCATCTGGTTTAACCAAGGAGAACAATTTGCTTTGGAGACATCTAGAAAATCTTGAAAACACTGCGCTCCACTCATATTCGAGTTTTGGGTCTCCCAGAGGAGACAGAAGGAAAGAATCCCTTGGCATTCTTGAAGTACTGGCTAAAGAACTTATTCCAACTCGAGTTGGACTTTGAGCTGTTGAAGGCCTACCAGATTACGCCATGTGACAGACAATCCAGGGCAGCCACAAGAGATCTTACTCCCTGTACCATAATGATGGAGTTTAAAATGTCTGTGGAGTGGGACGTAATTTTACAACAGGCGAAATATCTAAGCCCTCTTCACTGGCAAAATACCCGGGTGCATTTATTTCTGGATCTTAGTTATGTTACAAGGATGCAGAGGAAAGGTTTTGATGGAGTTCAGGTATGTCTTCACACCCTCGGAGTGTACCATGTCTTGCTAATGTCCCCTAGTTTGCGGATTTCCTACGGAGGTAAAGCATATCAATTTTCAGATGTAACAGAGGCCTCTAAAATTTGGACAAAATTGAGGGACAGTTTTCAGCCCGAGGAAACTCTTCTGACTTGGATGGCGACCAGGACATTTGAATAATTTTAGATTTGGGTGCTTCTATCTGGCTGGGAAGTGGCAACAAGAGGACTAAATGTGGGACAATTGTAGATTTTACAGGGGGATTTATGGCATGTTGATGACAGAAATGTTTTATGTTTTACTGAAACATATGTTGGGGAAAACTGCAGCTCATGTGAGGCATTACCTAAAATGGTGCCTCAGGCTGCAAGCATGTTGCCTTGTTCACTCTCCCCTTCTTGGCCCTTTCCCTTGGTGATCCTTTCCCGCTCACTTCTCATGGTGGAGTTGGGCGAGTACCTCCTAAACTTAAGATAATTACATCCGAAAATACATGTTTAGGTTGGGAGCTTCAGTTTATTAATACAATATGGGAATACAAGTTTCATGTATGTTAATATATAACAAAGTTGCATTTAAGGCTTTCTACTGTGCGCTGTTTAAGCTGTGCTGGAGGGTTCGACGATATTGGTTATATACCCTGGCCCAGATATTCAAACTGCACCCACAAAAAGTGCGCAACAGCAGGAGCAAGTGCAAGTCCACTGCGCCATGCACAAGAAGTGCGCTATTCAAAAACTGCACAGGTCAAGATGCACCTGCGGCACGCAACTGCATATTGCACCACCTGCGCCACAGCGCAACCAGGGATGTGCAGTGGCGCAGTTCAGATGCGTCATAGCGCAACCAGGGATGCTCAATGGAGCAGTTCAGATGCACCATAGCGCAACCAAGGATGCTCAGTGGAGCAGGGCAGCAGTACAACAGCACAACCAGGGATGCGCAGGGGCAGGATGCAGGGGCCCACCACCCATGCCACAGATGGGCAGAGGAGCACACAGCAGAACAGACATCACCCCCCACACCCCATGCACTGCACAACTGGTGGAGAGCTGGAATAACCACCGGCCCATGGATACCAGCAACAAACCCACAGCTGGGGCATGGTGCTCCAGCACACTCCCCGGCAAGCTGTGACCGGCACACAAGGAGGGCAGACCACCCCCGTGCCACACCATCCCACCAATGCAGAGCACACCTGCACTGTTATCCCCAGACACACTGCCCAGGAGCAGCGTCCACCAGTGCAGGACACCCCATGCATGCCACCACCCCCACTGTGACAATGCAACCCTGTGCACCACAGAACCATGCAAGGCAGCCCCACCACGAGCACCCGTCAGTGGGTGGCAGCACACAGCGATGCAATGACTGCATACACAGTGCCATCATGCACGTCCCCCCCGAGGTACAGCTGAGAGAATGACCATGCGTCAGCACACGAGGTACCCCACACGTGACAGGGCATGCCCCTGCACACCCTCCCAAGGACATACCCCGACCCAGCACTGGCCACAACAGCCAGTGTAGACACCCACAGTGGTGCATGGAAGCATGCGCCACACAGGATGCAACACAGTGCATGGACAAACACCCACCCATACCCAAAGGCACACCAACACAGGGACACAGTAGCAGGGCAACCAAGCCCCCAGCGTGTGGCCACTGAAACTGTGTACACACGGCCAGCACCCCTCCATGGCACAGGAGTGCCAGTCACCCTGCGCAGGCACCATGGAGCTGTACACCACCAGCATGCACCCGGATCACAAGTGACAGACAGTGGTGCACATCCCCTGTGACACACACAAGTGACAGCATGGAGGTGGGACAACAACAGTGGAGGCCACAGTGTCATCCAAGGCAGACATGCACCACACCAGCGACAGGAGGCAACCCGGCATTGTGATGGGTACAATGGCTGTCCAGCATGGACAGCCACCACTGACATGCCAGTGGACCATGCAGGTCACAGACATGCAAGGGTGTCAGCTGCACAGGCCATGGACGGTCTGACAGGTGCGCCATGGACACAGAGCATGCACCGTGGACCACTAATCATCCAGTGCGCAGAGAACAACACACACACACCACAAACAGTGGCTGATAGCTACTCCCACACCATAGTCACTTCCCCACGGACACACACACATGCACATGACTGCACCACCCCTGCCGCCATGCACATCACTGCAGCTGAGCACCTATAGCCCACTGCAAATCAGAGACCACCACAGTAGGCATATCAAAGCAAATGTATTGTAAAAGATCAAACAAAACTATATACAGATATTTACAAAAGGTTTTGGGGAGGGCCACAAACAAGGTGGGGGTGGGTAAGGGGCAGGGCTGAACAAATGGTAGAGGGAAGGAGGGGTGTGAGGGTGGGTCAAGGGGGGTAGGGGAAATCATGGCCTTTAGAATGCTCAGCGGGAGCCCCACTCCCCACTTTGGCTGCGCCTCCTGCCATGCCACCGTCGGACTCCCAGACGGTCTAGTCTCTAGAGTATCTCCAGGGAGGCCCTGGCAACCTGTAGTATCTCCTGCAGCATCTCTCTTATCACCTGCAACTGCTATCCACCTAGGACAAGGGAGCAGAGTCAATAGGTGTGAATGCACAGCCCCCTGCAGCCCACCCACTGTGCATGGCATACGGCCATGGGACATGCCTCTGTGATGGTGTGTGACCACCCACAGTGATCGTGTCCACAAGAACTGCCCACCCAGGTGCACACAGCCATGCGGACCGCTGCACACACCCACCGGCCAAGTCCCGCACAGCACCACCATGGCTGTACAGTGACATGGCTGTGCGGTACGAAGGCAGTGACATAGCCATGTACCCGGTGCATGCATGGACCATCATTGATGCACTCCCAGACATGCAGTGCCACTGGACAGTGCTGACTGTACCAAGTTGCGTGCATGGCAGTGGTGTCAATGGATGGTGGCCATGCCCCGCTGTCCGCCCTGTTACACAGCATGCAAAAGTAATCATGGATGTAAGGCACTCACTATCATCAGGCTGGTCCCTGTGCCAGTCTGGTTCGGCTGCCCTTGCCACATGCTGTGGCTCACGGCGCAGCCTCCCTCCCCTGGCACTCCGGCGCTCCTCTGGGCCTAGGGTGCAAATATGGAGATAGAAACATCAGTACAATCTGGTAGCTAAGTCCCAATGCCCCCATGTGTGTGCAATCCCACACAGCCATACCCATCTGCCCCCACCCCATACCACCACCACAGCCCACACTGGATGGCCCCCCCCACCCATATGCTGGACACATGCCACCATGATACCCATATGGACGTTATCAGTGTATGGATAGGGCACCTATCTGGCCGTGGCACCACACCCTTCTGGCGTGTGCCCGCAGGCGGGCAAGCCTGTATGGGTCCTGGCACTGCAGGTCCCCGTACCAGTGCCTGCACTGCTCTGCTGTTCTCTGGAGCTCTGTCACTTCCTCCAGGGCCACCGCCACCTCCTCCCACATGGCACTCCTGGCCCTGTCCAGGGGTGCCTCCCCAAATAGGGCAGCAGCTTGGGGCTCCACCAACTGCGCTAGATTGGCCAGTTCCACCTGGCTGCAGATCAGTGCCCATCTCCGTGCCATCCTGCAATTTTCAGTATCAAAATGGCACTCTGATGTACGCACGACCTTCGGCGTCTTGGTCTTGCTGATGCTTGCTGTGCCATTCCCCATCGCGCTGTCACCGAACAGTGCGATAGAGGTGCACCCATGCGGATGCATGGCACCTAGGAGCAAAGGTCGGCACAGGGTTAGAGGTCTTTCAAGCACAGACCGCCACAGCGCGATTGGTACTCACTGCGTGTAGCGTGGTAGGGCACCTGTTTGCCACTTCCCGTAGCGGCCCACTGTGCTGTGGCCCCAGTGTGCCTACAGCGCCCCAGTGCCAGAGCGCCATATATGTGAACAGTGCAGTAGCACCACTGGCACAATGGTGGCCGTGCCCTGCATTGCCTCCCATGCACAGTACGTCAGCAGCGTGGCAGGCGTCGGTGCCAGCACCCTGGGCATGCGCCGTTCGGTGTCCACTGCGCATGTCATAGAAATGCGCCCTTGCCTGAGCACGTTCAACACACTTGCGCAAGGCGCAACAGCGTGATATTCAGCTGGCATATGCAAATCAGCTAATCAGCTATTCAATGGCGCAGATACCGCATTAGCATCCACTTAAAATTGCACCTCGCCTCATTTGCATGCATTGCGCTATGTAAATGCGACATTGGGCTGCAGAGGCCATAGTCTGTTATTGCAGTCTATTATGGTGAGTTGCATGCTGTTTGGGAGTGTGGACTGTGGTGTGTGGAACATGCATGGGACTGCACAGTCACAGGTAACACCTGTCATTCCCACAGGATCAAGAATGAGCGATCATGAGGTGGAGGAAGAGGAACAGAGACATGGGAGGAAGAGGAGGCCTAACTTCACCAAGGCAGAAACAGATGCCCTGTTTGAGGCCTACCTTGACCAGGAGCCGCTGCTCAGCGGACAGCAGGGAACACCACAGGCCCATGATGCTGCATGGGAGAGGTGGCGCGTGCCGTCAACCCTGCAGCCTAGCGGTCCGTGCAGGAGTGCAAGAAGAAGGTGGGCACGGACAGGCAGAGGATTAAGGATAAGGTAGCTGCCATCAGGGCAGCATGGGCTACGACCAGTGGGGGACAGCCGGCCGTGCAACGCCTGACCCCACAAGAAGAGCGGGTTGCTGGCAGCATGCAGCGTTGTGCAATCAAGGGTGTTCCACGTGGTGGATTCCAGATGGGTGGTAGCCCGTCACTGCATGGTAGGTCCTGATCTGTCACTGGGGGGGATGACACAGGGTAGGGCAGATACATTAATGCTACTGTGTTTCCTTACAGCTCCTGAGCGTCTACATGGGTCAGCGGTGGTGGGCTCGTCCACTGAGGGCGATACCATGGACATAGAGGAGGGCCCGTCCACCTCCACAGGTGTCCGAGGGTCAGGGTGACAGTGGGCCTGCCTGGCTGTCCGGACTGATGTTGGTGGAGCAGGTATGGAGGAGGCCCTGCCCGTGTCCTAGCATGCCAGCGTCCATGGATGCCAGCATGCTGAGACTCGGACTGGTGCCAGATCTGTCACTGATGATGATGGAGCTCACATCATGGACAGTGATATGTGTGGGCTGCAGGATGGCCACACAACAGGCTACATCACAGGCATAGCCGTGGGTGGTGCCACCGTGGAGGCCTGCGTGACATCACAGTCCCAGCCTGTGCCTGTGTGCACCAGTGGGGCAACACTGGTGTGTGTCCAGGACAATGGGGCTGTTGTGGCTGCTGCGGCGGCACCGTTGAGCCCTGGAGAGCGGCAGCCAGAGAGGCAGTGTCAGCAGTCGGCCAATGGCCATGGGGATACAGTGTTGGGGGGCGGCGTCAGTGCACCGCCTGTGGACATGCCCAGGCATGGCCCTGGTGTGCAGCACCCACCCTCAAGGGGTGCTGCCCATCAAGGCCGCGAACAACGTGAGGGACAGCATGCAGATCAGGCGGATGACCTCTTAGATGAGCACATCCGCATACTCCAAGATTCAGTCGATCAGCAGTTGCGGCTTGTGATGGCGGTGGATGCACTCAGTGCGGCCCTGTGCCAGGCAGAGGAGCAGCGCAGTGGGGACACTGATCTGCTCCTGGCAGGGATGGACTGGCTGTGGGAGGATGTGACCGCTGCCATTGACAGGCTGACACAGACAATCACAGCTGTCATGGCCACAGTGGGCACACAGTTATTTGCCCATGCGTCGCAGACACCGTGCAGTGCAATGTCCACCCTCCTTGTTGACACCGGGTTCAGCTGTGAGCATCCCGAGCACGCCTGGCGCAAGCATGTTCAGTGTGCTGCAGACCCCTGAGCCAGCACAGTCACGTTCACGCAGAGGAACCCCTGGGGGACCGTCGGTGCCACCCCATAAGGCCATTGGTCAGTCTGTCACTGCTGGCGGGTCTCAGTGGGGCCGCCCGCACCTCCGTGGTGGCCGTGGCACTGTGGCACGTGACTGACCTGTCTCCCACCAAGGCTACTGTCTGACACTGCCCTGTGTGCAGTGTGTTGTTCAATGTGCAATGCATGGGTGGTGTACCCGGCCCTGCACACATATACACGTTCCATCTGCACACCCTCCCGGCTGCTGTCCACTGTGGCGTGTGCATGATGATGCCTGCATTGCGCTGTCCGCCACTGTGCAATGGTGCCCAGCGTCTGACACATGCACAATGACAGGCACTGGGCGTGGTGGTGTGTGGATGTGTGTGGCTAGGGGTGGCAGTTGGGGTCGGTATGCCTCCTACCTTTTGTGCATGTCTTGTGGTGTGTGTGTGTGTGACCCTATGCCGTGTTAGACCTTGCCCATCCCTGACAGCGTGTGCAGTTCCATGCTCGGCCAATTCCCTTTACGACATGAACCCCTGGGGTTTGTCCATGTGTGTTTGTGGGTTGTGCCCTTCCCATTGGTGGTTGCACATGGCCCCATGACTTACCTTGGTTGGTTGAAGTGCTCCTCTGTGATGGTGTCCCAGTGCAGCTGCACCATCTGGATCAATCAGGGGTCTCTTCGACCAAGGGGGGGCTGCCCATCACCATCTTCACCAGCGTCCTCATCGTCCCCATTGCTGTCCCCCTCTTGGACCTGTACGGCTATCCCACAGTCATTGGCCATGTTGTGCAGGATGCAACAGTCCATGAATAGCCCACAGGCCTTTAAGAGGCTGTACTGTAGGGCACCGCCAGACATGTCCAGGCAACGGAAACGTGCCTTCAGCATCCCGAACACCCGCTCGATGATATTGCATGTGGTGGCATATGCCTCATTGTAGCGTTGCTGCAATGGGGTCACGGGCCGCCGGTATGGTGTGAGCAGCCAGAGACAGAGTGGGTATCCACTGTCACCTGTGTGTAGAGGGTGGACATTAGTTTGGTGATCAGCATCGCCCTGCCATGGGCCATCTAGGCCAGTAACCATGTCACCTCTGACTATGCCCTTCCCAAGCTCCATGTCTCTCTGCGTGATTTGCATACTCACCCACTAGGTGGCCAGTGGGGATGTCCCCACTCTCAAAGCTGTGGCACAGTGCAGACTGGTGCCAGATGAAGGCACCATGTGCTCCCTAGGGTGCGTGGCACAGACACTGATTATGCGCCCCCTGGCATTGCACCACCTGGTTGATGCTTGTACCCTTCCGATTTTATGTGTCACGTCGCCGGGCCAGGTAGCATCTGGGATGGCCACATGGGTGCAGTCTATTGCCCGGCACACCAGGCATACGTGCTACACTGTGGAACTCCTGAATGTTTGCTGTGCGCTCTACCGGTGTGCTGGGGAAATGGATGTACTCTGCAGCATGTGGCAGCAGTGCGCTGAGGAATTGGGTGAGAAGGCGTGACGCGGCCGACTGGGTTATGCCTGTCATGTCCCCTGTTGGTCTCTGGAAGGTACCCGTGGTGAGCAGGCACATGACAGCTGTCACTTTGGTCTCTACTGACAGAGCATGGCTCCGTCGTGTGGGTGCCTGCATCACATCACTGCACAGCTCACAGAGCCACCTCAGGATCACCCGGTTCAGGCGGTACCGGCCCACGATCTCAGTGTCAGTGTACAACTCGAAGCTGGTGCGGGCTCGGTATTGCCTGTTGGGGGCATACCGTCGACCGGCCCTTCCACGGCCGCGCACCCCTGCTGCCTGCCTTCTCACCCCCCTCATTACTGCCTCCATCTGGATGGTGGCACTGGCCATGTCCCTGGCTTGTGTTACCCCCCCGGCAGCTGTTTTACCATTCCCCCCACTGTCCTTACTGCTACTCCCCCTGCACCGGGAATACCTCCCAGTAGTGGCCGTACTGCCCACTGTCCATGCCCTCAGTGCTGTGTGGCACTTCCTCCTTTTGTCCTGTGCAGTGGCACAGGCTCCCCACTCCTTCCCTGTTCCTGGTGGTTCCAGGTGCTCTGTCCTGCTCGTGCCCTGTCCTGCTAACAGTTGTTGTGTGCCTGCTTGCAGTTCTCCTACATGTGGCTTCCCTGTAGCGTTCTTGCACCTTTCTATTGTTCCTTTTTATTTTGGATCATTTCCGCTATTGCGCAACTTCTGTTTGCTCCCCTATTGTGCATGGCGCATGTTGTTGAATATTGTACTGCGCCATTTATTCATGGTTCCTCCCCCTTCAGTTGTGCATGCATTCATTACCATTGCGCTCTTGCGCATTGTGATTTGGGGGTGGCATCTGCCTCCCGCTGAATATCGCACAATGGCACATTTTTGGACTTGCGCTGGCATATCCCTGTTGCGCATGGCGCAACCCTTTTGAATATCTGGACCCCTATGTTTAAGAAGATGGGATGCTTAACTCTTTGATGGGGTACACGATTATGGTAGATCATTTCTAACATCCTGGCTCATGGCTGCAAAGGCTATTTTTAGACTATAATTATCGTTTTGGACATTAATACAAAAGTTGGTTGTGCCAATACGTTTCGAGTTAATCAAATGTTGACTTATATGTAATTTCCTCAAGTGATGTAACATAGAACAGGGGTGCCTGTACTTTAGATACTGTGAAAATATTGTGTTTGTCTGTATGGCAAATGTGCAATGTGAAGTAACCTGCCTGTTGGTTATGATGTGTGATGTGTAATGTGTAATTACATAAATCCAATAAAATATAATTACAGAAAAAAAAAGTTACGTTCTGTTCTTTGAGTTTAGGGGCAGCATCCAGCAGGGTATCATGCACTTTTATCCCCATGTCAAGGTGCAGTTTTAGTTTTGCAGGGAAGCTGAGTTGGGTCTTACTGTGTGTTCTTTTATTTCTTTATTTTTTTTCCCAATTGTTTAACCAGGTGAGACACACTAAGCTTGTTTACAGGTGCAACCTGGGAGCACAGGGATGTTAAGTGACTTGCTCAGGGTCACACAGTATGCAAGTGGGGGCTGTGGGATTCAAACCCAGGTCTCCAAATTTGCAGCTCAGAGCCTTAAACCACTGCGCTATACTGCTTTAGCCTCAGCCCTAATCATTTGCTGCTTGGCATGGAGTTTTGATGAGAAATCATGATCAAAAAAGATTTTTCAATTATTGTATCTCACATCCTTAAGTCTCCAGGCTTTGCAAAGTATCTGTTCTTTGATCTGGAATCTCAGTAGTTTTATTGCCCAGGAACATGGCCCGGCCTTCAGGTTGGTCGGCTTGGTACAAAGTGATTTGTGTGTTCTCTCCATATCTAATGGTATGTCTGCAGGTAGAGCCAACATGGTGCAGATTACATGCTGTATTCTCCTTCTTTGATGTTATGTTGTCATGTTGATGGCAGGTTGTTCCTGCGTGACCAATTTTCAGCATCTTCTAAGTGAGCTTGTGTGTCCTTGTCTCACTTAAGAAGATACAGGAGGAGCTGATCGTAAGCCTCCTGTGTTTCTGCAATCTTCCCAACCTTGGCCTCATTTGCTGACATTTATTTATCGATACTCCTCAAGTCCATTCTTCGATCCCTGATTGAGGATTTGATTTTATTCATGAACAAGAGTATTTTTTGGATCGCCCTCTCAGATCAAGTTGGTCTTTGTTCATCTTTGAAATCCATGTTGAGGGACAAGACAGATGGTGATCTGCCACAGGAGCTTAAGGTGCAAGTCACAAAGCCTTCCATGCCTGGGTCTACCAACAACTGTTTGAGTTTCCCCGCTGGGGGGTTAGTTTTACCCGATTTCGGTTTTGTGGCTTTAGTAGCCATTGTAGGCAAGTCAAATTTATGATTTTTGAAATAAGAATAATTAACTGTGGATTCCCATGGATTTAATCATTTGGCCAACAGAGGGAACAGGATCACCCTGCTCTCATACCAGTGACATCACTGGCAGTCCAATTGCTGGGGATTGATGCTACTGATTTAGGTTTGTTGTGGTGGGTGGTTCTTGCAGCCTCACTGGAGGACGGTAACTTAGGTCCTCCTGTGTACCTCCCTGTACCTTGCAGTGACCTCTGCAACCCTGTGGGGGCTCTGTTATTGTGCCTTTACTGGAGCCCAGTTCTATACTCTCCAGTCCTTCAGACATAGCAGGTGAATTCAGAGTAATTGTATGTACTTGTAGCACTTAACCAGGACCTCTTCAGAGGTAGATCGGAGGGTCCTCCAGACAAATAAGAACAGCCTGTAAATAAAACCTTGGATTCAGCTCTGATTATAGAGGACATGGATTGCTTTGTCTCATTTAGTAAGGGGGCACCGAGTTTCAGGCAGGGGTGAGCTCTTTGATCTTCTACTGGTTTTTGCAGCAACTAGATGACCAGTGTGATGAAGTCCCTCTTTTGAGGGTCAGCCTGTGATGGATGCTGCCTGTTGCTGCTATACATTAGCTATTTTCACCGCTCCTATCCCATAGTAAGATAACTCTGATTTTAGTATACTCCTACTGGTGACATTCTGGAAGGGCTCCACCAGGTGATGCACATGGTCTTTATAGTGACTGCAGTCTTCCCATCTGCCACACATCCTGTCTCTCCACATTTGGGTTCAGCTGGCTTGGCTTTTCCTTCTCTTCCCCATGCGAATATAAATTACCATGTATGCTTTATTATTTCTCTCCTTGGGGTGTTTCCCTAAACACACCTGTTCAGGTGCCTTAACTAATGGGTTTGCTACATGTGTGTGTACTGGAGGAGCTCTACCCCCCCTCGCCCCTTTGGGAGTCACTTACATAGGCTTGTCCCAGGGATATGAACTCCTGCACTGGTTCTGGGTCCCTGCAGCTTTTCCATTCCAACTGGGACACAGATTGGTAATTTTAATGTTTGGACATTTCCTGGAACTGTCACGAGTTTGAAAATTACTTGACCTCTTGCCTCAAGGATCCTGGAGTATTTGCTTTTTTTTTTTATATTGAGATTATTTTACCTCCTCAGCTCAGCCTGCTCATATCCAGTCACTGTCCTCTCCTCATTTGGTTCTAGGCTCCTCCCACATCCGGCCGGCTTTCACAGCACCCGGAGGGGTCCCCACCCCCTCTAGCTGGGCCGGGATCCTGGTACCAGAGCCCGATTCCACGACAGGCCTCCTGAGTAGAGCAGCCCAGCTATCAAGCTGCCTGGCTGATTGCATTTTTCCTCCGATTTTTTCCCTTGAGGTACAGATGTGCAATGATGTCCAGGCACAGTGTGCTGACATCCACCGTACCTCAGCCCTGAGTGCACCACTCCTGTAGTGCTTCCAATTTCCATCGGGGGCCACTACAGAGCAATGGAAGTCCCAAACCCTCCCCAGGGAGAGCAGTCCCTCAGAAGCTCAATCTGTTCCTTCCCCAGCCAACCCCCGACAGCCGGGTGCGTTCCAAAACCTGCCGTCAAGGCACGATGTGTGGCGCCCAGCGCCACTAATATGGCACGTGTTCTTTTGAACTATGTGGAATATTATTTTCTAGGTGACAAGTAACTTTTACTGTTACAGGTTTCCTGTTCTGGAGTCTTGTAGTTTGCCACTATGACTTTCCTCCATCCGGAGTCCATCACCAGACTCTGGTTAGGAATGGTTTAGTAACTGCTGTCTATCTTGGAAATGTTTGTTTCTTTGCTCTCTCAGTTTTCTACTGGTGCCCTGCTGGTACCTTCATGTTTCAGCTAACTATGCTTTTCCTCTTTTATTTTGTCTATGAGCTATGTAGTTTAGATGTTTCAGTTGGGGGCTAATCAGTGAGGGGTGGTGGAAGTACGGCAGTGGTATGGTACATTAGCATTGCTCATGGGGGATTTGTGTCTGTTTGCCAGAGTGCTGGTCCTGGTGGAGCCTGGCTCCTATTCCACTCAAGATTTCTTGGTTATAATTTGAAAAAATGCTACCAGTTAAAATATTGTCTTACAATGTCAGTGGGCTTAGCAGTCCAATAAGGAGACACAAGATTTTGAGCCAGACTCACAGAGATAAGCTTGCTGTTGTATTTTTGCAAGAGACTGATTTGGTCCAGCCAGAGCATGCTAAGTTAGCTCGCTTTGGATATTCCCAGGTTCTGTCTTCCTCATATCCCCAGGGCAAATATAGAGGGTAGCTGTTATGATTCCTGTTACTACCCCATTTCAGTGCCACTTGCCTCTGGTCTCTTATATGAGGAACAGCTGGCAGTCTTGGCAAGTGCTTACTTTCCTTAGATTCGGATGTCAGGATAATATGCTTCTTATAAAATTGTTAGATTTCCAACAGGGGATCTCATAGTGTGAGGGGACCGAAATATGACCTTGGTGCCTCAGATGGATAGTTCCTGCCCCTCAGCTTTTCATACTACCTAAGCCAGAAATTTTTGCAGGCTTCCCTTGACTATCTGAGCCTCCTGGATGTGGGAGGGAAAACTGTCCCCCTCTGGCAGATTCTTTGCTCACAATTCTCAATTCATAACAGTCTTGCTTGACCGGATTATTCTTTTGTATCTGCTGAAGGTTTTTCCAGGGAATTGGATCTTTCCCAGGAGCCTCATCTATTATCTGACCACTCCCCTGTCTATCTCCAAAAGGATCTGGGTTGCCAGCATCTAGGGCTGTGCGAACCTCTAAAAGTTCTACCGACTGAACTTTGAGGTTCAAACCTCCAAAGGTTCTACCAGGTTCTACCAGGTAGAACTGGTAGAACCAGGTTCTATCTTTTTCAGGGCATACAAGTGCCCTCCCCCCACCAATATAGCTGATCACTGACCCATTGTAATAAATTCCTGTTGTCTAGTGGTCGTCCCCCCGCTGTTTGCCAGCCCCCATGAACAGTTAACTTCCCTGGTGTCTAGTGGTCCCCCACCCACTGATAGCCGATCGCTGGCCCATTGTAAATTCCCTGGTGTCTAGTAGTCATCCCATGACGTCCCCCCACCGATCACCACCAGCCCGATGAACAAGTAAATTATTCCCTGGTGTCTAGTGGTCCCCCCACCCCCTCCAGTTGCTAGTGCCCCTCACCCTGCCCCCCCCACCCTGACACTGAGTGGGCGACCGGCACAGCCCTTCCTCTCCACCATGCTGGCCACCCATCTGAGCTGCCAATGAATGAGCGCGTACTTGTACAAGCATGTCGGGGTGTTGCTCTGGTCACCGGAGGAGGGCAGGATGGGTGGGAACCCTTCCCCCATCCCACTTCCTGCCATTGACCAGAGCAACCCTCCACTCTTGTCTGCACCCCTGACAGAGCTCAAAGAGCTCAGTGCATGGGCGCCAGCTGACAGTGAATGAGCACGTGCTTGCGCTCATTCATTGACAGCTCAGTTGGGCGGCTGGCATGGTGGAGAAGGATGGCTGTGCTGGTCGCCCATTCAGGGGTGGGAGGGAGCAGGGTGGGGGCACTACCTGCTGGGGTGGGGGACCGCTAGACACCAGGGAATTTACTTATTCATTGGGCTGGTGGCAATCGGTGTGGGGGGGTAGGACCACTAGACACCAAGGAATTTACAATGGGCCAGTGATCGGCTATTGGTGGGTGGGGAACCACTAGACACTAAAGAATTCAACTGTTCATGGGGCTGACGATCGGTGAGGGGGGACCAATAGACACCAGGAAATTTAATACAATGAGCTGGTGGGGGGACCACTGCACACCAGGGAATTTAATTTACTTTTCATCGGGCTGGTGGCGATCAGCCGGGGGGGGGGGGCACTAGACACCAGGGAATTTACTACAGTGGGCCAGTGATCATCTATCAGTATGGGCTGGCAGCAAACCAAAGTTCCCAAAAACGGCATAAAGTTTAAGGGTGTTCTTGACCCTGCAAACAACTGGGGTTTAACCTTTTGTGGATCAGGATCAAATTAAACTTGCAACCCTACCAACATTGAACTACACATTTGGTCCTTAAATCTATCCCTCTTGCAGGATCCACAGTATGTAGAACTAGTACAGGACAAAATCACCCAGTTCCTAACTGACAATGATACCCCAGATATAGCTGTCCTATCTTGTGGGATATTGTGAAAATGGTGGAGGGGAATTAATTGCATATGCTTTTAATAAGAAGCAGCAGTGGAAAGAGCATTTGGCTTCCCTAATGGATCAACTATGTATTTTACAGCAATTAAAAGTAGTTGGGGGAAATGTCCCATCGGAGTAGCAGTAGCGCTACCATTCTTGATGCAGGTGACCTGGGTTCAGAAACAAGCCTGGGTCATTGGGGGCCAGAAGGGGGGAGAAGGCTTGAGCATCCCACAGGATGCTCGCCTCTTCTGGGGGGAGGGATACTGGACTCGTCTGTACCAGTACCGCCACTGGTGGAAGCATGGGCAGTGGTCACAGGCATGCTGAGTTGGGGAAGATGCTGTCGGGGGCTTGGCTGAAGTGTGCGTCAGCATGTTTCCAGCCTGAATGAATGTCCTTCGCACCAGTGTCCTCAGGGGCAGGGACGAAGGGGGAAAATCCAGCAAAAAATTCCTCAGCACCAGCAGAATAATGCTGGGATCCTGGTACACTGGGACCTCGCAAAGAGTGCTGGGTGGGATCCTGGTACACTGGGACCCAGCTGAGAATCGGGAAGGGGTCTATCCTCCCGAGCTGACGACCAGGGAATATAAACAATAAAAAAGTAGCTGGGGAAGCAGTTACAAATGTTCAGATCTGGTGGACTAAGCAAGATATTCAAGAAAGCATAGATAATAAAACCAAACTGGCCCTGCAATATCTATGACAATCTATGAGGATGGAGCACAGGGTTCTTGCACCTTGGTGGGCTGTCTGTGGGTGAGGCATCGAGCAGCCTGCTTTCTCAAGCTTTATCATCTTGGTACAGGGAAGATGGAGGGGGGGTATGCTCAAGTCTTGGGGATCCTTTGGTATTATTATCAAGAGCTGTACACTGCCCGGTAGAAGCACATACCTCACTTATTTCTATTTACATCAGAAATCACGCCCTGCCTTACCGAAGACCAACAGGCCACCTTATTGTGCCCACTGACTCAAGAAGAATGTGGTATGATTTTTTTTTTTTTATTGCAATTTTTATTAAAGAATTTGTTTGTTTTGTCAGACAGGTATATAGACTTATTATACTGACAGACCACTAGGGGAGTCGACAGATACTACTGCGGTAAACCAGGTATTACTGCTGTTAACCAAGTTTTATCAGCTGACCCGCCCCTGCAGTATCTCCTCTGCCCTTCCCCCTGCATAACTCTTACCAGTAGCACAGTTGTAATATCAAGTTAACTATTAAAAGCTAATAATGGCTAGAACAACAGCTGGGAATGCAGTAGTTTCCCCACTATTAATGATTACCCTTAAGGATTCATCCCAGCATACCCAGGACAGAACACATCCCGCAATTAATATTAACATGGCACCCCATAGATCAGGCACAATTAGTCAAGTGGACACAACCAAGGACGGGCCTAAAAATTTCTCCTGGTGCCTGCCCAGTGACAACATAGAGCTGTCTGTGCTCCTCTTGCCCAAACTTACCCTACCACCGTGCCATCACTGTAATAGGAAAGGGAACAGGTGTAGTCACACCACAAAACTAAAAATGCTAACAAAAATTTCCTAGTGAGATCCGCCCTGCTGCTTCGGTCAGGAAACGTCCACCCAAACCCTGGCCCCCTCCAGCAGGAGCAGTGCAAGGTTAATAACCTTGGATCACTAAAACTGGCATCTATAAATATTTGTAGCTTATTGTCTAAAATGGACCAACATCAGGTTTGGGGTGTGTCAACACCATCCTGACCTGTTCTCCATAGTAGAAGCCTGGCTCACACCAAAGTTCCTAGACTCAACCCTAACGCTAAAAGGCTACACCCACTTCAGACAAGATAGGTTAGGAAAAAGGGGTGGAAGCTGCATCATATACATTAAAGACGACCTCCAGGGGCACACCCTCCCCCATTTAAGCACCGGGAACAAGGCACAGGCACTTGCTGTTAGAATCCTACTCCGAGTGCACAGTAAATCTCTCATGGTAGTCTCAGTTTATATTTCCCCCAGAGAACAATCCTGTGGCTTTAATAAGATCATAAACTTTTCAAAACTGGAAAGTAGTGATTTTAGGGGACTTCGGTGTCAACTGGATGTCTCACGAGTCAGCTCCCTATAAGGACACCCTCGCTAGTATCAATCTCATTCAAATGGTCGACTCACCCACTAGAGTCAACTTTAGGATAGGGACAAAAACACTTCTTGACTGGATCCTCACAAATCACCCTGGGAGAATAACCGAAGCAGCAGTCCACGCTAACTTGCTCAGTGACCACTCCCCAGTTACGTGCCATTGGTCCAACAGAGCAACAAAGCCCCTTCCTAAATACATCACAAGCTGAATCCTAAAGAAAGAGCAACTAAATATGCTTAAAGCCCACCTCAACCAAACTGATTGGTCCCAACTGGACTCCCTGTGTGATGTGGACAAGGCTCTAGACCACTTCATATCTGTTTTCAATGCAGCCTGTGACATTTACGCCTCAATAAAAAAATGGAAATTAAAGAGAATCAACAATTCGTGGATTACCCCAGCCCTACTAAACTTTATGAGATCCCGGGACCACATGGCAAAGGAAAAGCCACCGGCAAGCAGTCTGATATCCAGCAATACAGAACTGCTAGAAGATCAGACAAGCAAAAATGCGCTACTTCAATGACTGTCTTACAAAAACATGGGGGGATGGTAAAAAATTTGGGGACAACATTAAAGACATCACAGGCACAACTAGCAAAGCCTCTCCCGCCATGCTACTAATCAATGGGGAAACCACCCAAGACGCAAAGACGATAGCCGATACGTTTGGTGTTGCATTCTCCGACCTCAGCAACGTACTCCCTCCTGAATTCCTTGAGTCAACCAAGGGCAACCCAGCAGATGGATATGATGCCAACACAGGGGCCACCACCAGGCACCCTCCCCCGTCTACGTCAAGAAAATTACCTGTGACGAGGCCAAAAAATACCTTCAGCGGTCACTAGGGAAATCTAGGCACAGCAGTAATTCACTAGACCTAAAGCTGATATCCCTCACACTGGAAGACATCTTAGCACCACTTACAAGAATAATCAACTTACCACTTCGGCTAGCACAATTCCCACAGAGATGGAAGGCCGCGGTGGTTACCCCGGTTCATAAAAGTGGTGGCCAAGCCCTCCATACCAATTACCGTCTCATCTCTATCCTACCCCCCCCCCAAGGCCCTGGAGTGCATAGTCTCGGACCAGCTGGAAGACTATCTCAAAAAATACAAGATCCAGTGCTCACAATAACATGGGGTTCCAGAAGGCACATAGTACTACAACAGCTCTACTGCAGCACTCTAGCTTTCCTCATGAGGGACTAGACAATAGTCAGGTAGTGGGAGCAATATACATCTGCCTTAATAAAGCCTTCAATACCATCAACTACAACTTGCTACTCAGCATATTCCACTCCACAGGTCTCTCGCCATTAACTATTGGATGGTTTAAAAGTTACCTAGACAACAGAACTCGGGAGGTAAAAATAAATGGTATACTTTCTGAAAATAATCAGGTGAGCATGGATGTACCTCAAGGGTCAATCCTAGGTCTCCTCCTATTCAGCCTATTCCTAAACCAACTTTACCTAGTCTGTACGAAAAAAGTACTCCTCTATGCAGACAATGCTGTCCTTTTCACCAAAAATCCTGATCCCCACATACTGGAAACACACTTCCAAACAAACTTTGCCACTGTTGAGAAATGGTTTTATGAGAACAAACTCCTCAAGAATTACAAGAAAACAAAGGTCATGATGTCCACGAACCCCCACAGCAAACATAACAAATCAATCAATGATCCTCAACAGCAAACAAGCCCCATTAGAACAGGTAACCACCTTTAAATACCTGGGCGTTACCTTCAATACTGCACTCTCCTTCACTCATCATGTGGACCAAGTTGCTAGGGTTGTTAACACTAGAATTGGCCTTTTATGCAAGCATCCACTTAACATGACCCCGGATGCAGTGTCACTAGCTGTAAAAAGTTTTATCCTGTCTATCGTTGATTATGGACTAGAGGTATATGGCACAGCCACTGCCACAACCTTGAAAAGAGTTAGGACATCATTAAAGGGGAAGTAAATATTGCAGGGGTCATTCAAATTGTGAAAGCCCATACTAAGATATTTCACACAAGGTACTGGGCTTATCTGTAGTGAGCCGTCAGGAGTCTTGATATATGAATATCTAAATGATTTGTAAAACAGACCAAGACAGCAGCCATTTCATGAAGTCTTAAAACAGAAAGTGATGTCACTGAGGGACAAGCTGTATGTTGCCCCTAAGTGACATCACTTTCTGTCTCAAGATTATGTGAAATGGCTGCTGCCTTGTTTTGATTTACAGATGATTTAGATATATCTTTGGAGACTTGACACCTACAAGGAAGCTCAATACTTCATTTGAAATAACTTTTCATGGGCTTTTACAATATGAGTGACCTTGCAGTCTTTACTTTCCCTTTAAATAAATCATGTAGTCTAGTCACTGGCACATATAGACTAACCCACACCTGCAATGTATATGCTCAAACTAATTGGCTAAACCTCCAAAGAAAAGTGAAATACCAGGTCTTCATCCTGGAGAAAAAAAAAACTTGCCTTGGACTATCCCCAGCATCATTCCAAAACCTCCTCAGCCCTGCCACCAACCCGCACAGGACTACAGGTTCTACCAGAAGTCCTCTCCAAGTCCCCTTCTGTCACATAACCCAAGGTCCTTTGCCTATAGAGTGCCCTGCTGGATCAATGATCACCCTCCTGATATTACTAACGACAAAAATAGGACCATTTAAGAAAAAAACTCCTCCAACACCTTATTACCTGAAGTATTTGTGACTGTCAAACCTAGCTAGTCCACTTATCCTGGCATTACCCTCCCCATATCTCCTAGATACCCCCCGACAACCCCAAAACTATCCCCTCCCCCAGCCTGACAGTCATAACTCGACTGCTTCATTGACCACTGCTGAAACTGTATCTACCTGAATGTCTAACTTATTGTGCAAGTGATTTAGCCTGACAATGTCAAATGTAACTGCCTCATCAAATTGCTGCTGAAGCTATATTAACAAAAATGTTTAACTTACTGTGTTTACCAACCTTGAACCCAAAATATGTATTCAAAAGTGTATTATACTATGTACTCTACATTGTATTCTATTTTGTTATGAAGTGGAACATTTGTAAACGAGCTTCTAGCTCAAACGTATTACTCCAAGACTATAAATAAATAAACAAATCAACATTGTAACACGGCATTAAAAGAGAAACACAAAAGAAGCAGTTTCATTCATTAACGTATACCATGTGGTACATCAGCAACCATGGTCTACTATAGTTTGTGATGTAATACCTGGGCAATCCACTACAGGAAAGAAGCAGTACACAACAGAAATAATATACAAATAGTTTGTAGTTGTTCCAGCTTGTATTTGTTAGAGTTTTAACTGGTATAGGATTTTTGACATTTTCAAGATTGTTCTATATTGTAACTGCCACACAAGTTCATGAGTTACTAAAGATTGTACATTTAAACTCCACATAGACTGTTAATTATGCTGCAACAATATTTCTTTAGAAGTGAACATTTACATACTGTTACCATCCTTTCTGATCTACTGCTTTCTAAGCAACTGTGGGTGCAATGCATTGTGGATGACTGAATAACATTATCTGGCCTAGCCTTTTCTTGGTGAATACACAGTGGTAAAGATGAGCATGCAGCTTCTATAACCGAAAGCAAAAATAACAGACAGTGAGACAAACAAAGCAAAATTAAAGAGAGAGGATACTTCTGTGGGTGAAAAGAAAAATAAATTGAGAGAAACAAAAAGAAATCAAAGAAACAGATTGACAATACTAGTCAAAACAAGTATTTGAAAGGTGAAAGCAGTAAACGTTATGTTGTTCTATGTCCTGCTGAGTTAGATAGTTTAGAGAGGAAACAAGTGAAATTACTATTCCGCAAAATAGTGCTTGTTCAATAAAGTGTTTTTCAGATTGGCTTAATTCAGTACATTTGGAGAAATGGTGCTTGTGCTGCTAAGATTGTTTGACAGCCACCTATTGGTCTGCAAAGGGACTGTAGGAAGAAAACTAAGATGTACCATAGCACTCTCCCATCATGCAGTACAGCCCATATCTTGTAATACACACAGAGGAAAATCAAAGCACCTAGAATAGAAAGTGAATTGCAAGTTTTTGAAAAGTTGTAAAATATGTTTTGATGTTAATAAGCTTAAAGCTTGTAATGAAAGTTATTTTAACAAAAGTGAAATAGCAGCCACGATATTTCCAATAGGTGTGTTCCAATTGTTTTGAAGTGTATGTGCATGATGTTTAACAGCTCAACATACGGTTGTACTTATTTATTCAAAGACTATTAGTCATACAACCATTGCCATGTTATAAGCGGATTAAACCACTCGAAAGGGTGGGTCTACAGTAAAATTAATCCATGGTTGGTTGGTTGAACCCATGAGGCCGAACCCCAAACCATGGATTAATTCCACAATAGACCCATCCTTTCTCGTGGCTTAATTAATCCTTACTTGCATAACATAAAACATGGCTTAGTTGCATGCTAGTGTCTAACATTCTGTTGCTGTATAACACTTAAAAACCATGCAAACATTACAAACACAATACCCCCCTCCTCCCGTTTGAGGCATCTTAGAGCCATGTAAGAAACCTGGCTGTTTTAATTCAGAGCCAGTCTTATCTGGGCATCAAAGGTTCCTGTCCCTGAGCATTTGTACAGAAGACAGCATCATGTGGGAATCGAGTTTCACTGAGCTAGGGTTCCTTCTGAATCACTAATAGCCCAATTAGGCATCTCTCACCAGAATTTCCAAAAGTGAAACACCTTTTCTTTCACTTAAAAATTAATTGAAATGTGGCCATCTGGCAATACATTTCTCTTTTTACAGATGACTAGGGGTACCAGACTGTCATGCCCAAGCCGGCGTCTTACCAGCCTCCCCAACAGATAATCTTGCGGTTTCACAAGATCGGCAAGCTATCCTACACGCATATCGCAATGTGAAGGAGCTGGTGTATGAGGGGAATCAGTTATATATATCCCAAGATTTTTCCCAATGGCTGCAGAAAAAAACGGAAACCCTTCTATCCTATAATGATTAAGCTACAGGATCTTAAAAGTGGACTTCGCTTTTACATATCCTGCACTTCTTAAGATCAAACATGAGGGTGCTTCACACTACCTGTTGAGTCGTGACCTAGGATAGTTTTTTATTTTACCCAGTAGCAGAGGGTTTGTTACTGCATTACGGTTTATGGGTAATAACCTGATAGTCTGTTGGGGTGGGTGGGTAGTTTTACACGTTGTTCATTGTTGGTTATCGTCCTGTTTTTTTTTGTTTTTTTTTAACTTTATGTCAAGTTTTTTGGTCCATTTCTATTTCTTCTTATAGTCGTAGAGGGAAAAGTGAGATTTTATTGGTGGATGTGCTGAGTGGGGGTGGGGGTGGGATGCTCGTACTAGGGACACTTTTTGCAAGTTATGATGGGGACAGTGAATAATATTACCATCATCTCATGGAATGTTAGGGGGGTTTCTCCTCCAGTAATGAGAACTAGTATCTTAACTGCCCTTAAATGGCAGAATGCATCTGTCGCACTTCTACAAGAAACACAGCTCACAGATAAAGAATGTGCCAAATTAAAGTTGGGGTGGGTCTTGCTATGCGGCATCATTCATCGCACATAAAAGAGGGGCTGTGATACTGATCTATAAACGTCTCCCCCTGCAGGTCCGTCGGGTGGTCACTGACCCTGGAGAGGGTCGCTACATATTCATTGAAGGGGAGCGGGTTACATATGTAGCATCTATGCCCCAGCTGTCTTTGACCCTTACTTGTATCAGGCCCTCCTGGATA
Source organism: Neoceratodus forsteri (assembly GCA_016271365.2). Classification (NCBI taxonomy): domain Eukaryota; kingdom Metazoa; phylum Chordata; order Ceratodontiformes; family Ceratodontidae; genus Neoceratodus; species Neoceratodus forsteri. Next base: position 873,248,829 of record CM028130.1, read on the forward strand.
TTATTACTAGGGAGCAATTCTCTGGGCTGAAAATGAGTGGAGACTTCAACTGTGTAATGCAACCCAACCTGGATCATTCTCAACTCAACTCAAATTTTATTTTTAAAACGCACAAATCAAATAAATATCTAAGCGCTTGTACAAAAACACAAGAAAAATTCAGCAGTTAAAACCATAAATAGCAAAACGTCACTATCACAGTATTCAATAATCCACAGTTCATTCACACTCCAAGAAGGCAAGCTTAAATAAATAGGTTTTTAAGGCAGATTGAAAGCTCTCCACAGTCAGGCACTTTCTTATTTGATGAGGTGGAGAGTTCCACAGGGTAGGGGCTGCAAACACAAATGCCCTAGCACCAGAGGGCTTTAAACGGACCCTGGGAACCTCTAGCAATCCCTCATCAGCGGAACGGAGGGAGTGATAAGAGCACAGAAGTTCTTGCAGCTAGCGCAGTCCCAGTCCATGTAGGGCTTTATAGGTCAGCAAACCAACCTTGAAGATGACCCGCCACTGAACTGACAGTCAATGCAGTCCGCAGAGCACAGGCGTGACATGGCAAGATCGAGATAAGCCATTCAACAACAGCCTGGCTGCCGCATTCTGAACCAGCTGCAAGTGGCAGATATCAACCCCCGGGAGCCCTAGGGACCGTGAGTTGCAATAGTCAAGGTGGGAGGTCACAAAGGCATGCATTCTGAAGGTGAGGGTCATCGTGGTGCTTTGAGGCAGTAGCAGCTTGGAGTCTGTGAGCTGGACCTAGTGGATAGTTGGCATACAGCAAACCTGGGGGCTAAAGGGTATACTTTTTATTCTAACCCTCATAAAACCTGGTCTTGCTTACATTATATATACATGCCTCGTGCACGGTATCACAAGGTGGTAAGGATGTATCAAAGTCCTATACATTTATCTGACCACACTTTGGTGGGTCTTACATTAGAGCTGGCAGAAGAGCAAGAAGGCCTGCCCCCTGGAAGTTCCCCAGCTATCTGCTGGCAAGGCAGGACTTTCATGAATACCTTAAGGATCACTGGCGGCTCTATAAGGAGGCGAATTATGGCTCGGTGGAGAACTTGAGGGTGTATTGGGATGTGGTGAAAGCCTACATGAGAAGGCTATCAATTCTGTCTCTAGATACAAAAAGGAGAAGCAAGAAAAGAGGCTTGCCCTGGAAAAACAGCTTAAGGAGCTAGAGCATCAGACAGCCGCTGGGGCTGATGCAGGACCCTGCGGAAGATGAATGCTGTGCAGGAGGCCCTAAATCTGTTGTTGGTGGGGGAGGCTCAGGCAGCCTGTTTTTGTGCCAGGAAAATTTTTTGAGTGAGCAAATAAATCAGGCCCATTTTTGGTCAATCTAATATGGGGGAGACTTGGCCCTAAGCACATACCTGTGATTAAGACCAAATAGGGCAAGTTGGTAATGGAGAAGGAGATGATTAGGGAGGTATTCCACGATTTCTATCAGCAATTATATACTGCAGAGTGTTGGGGAAGGCTCAACGCGGCAAGCTGCTTCCTTGATAAGTTAGACCTGCCTCAACTTAATAAAGCACAAAGTGAAAGGTTGGGCTCCAAGATCATCAGGGAGGAGATTACTCGTGCTATTGCTAATCTTAAGAATGGGAAGGCCAGTGGCCCTGAAGGCTTTGCAGCCGAGTATTATAAAGTAATGTGGGATTCCCTGGTGGAACCCTTATGGGAACTGTTGCAGGAAGTAAGGGATGGGGGGACCTTCCCTGCCACATGTTATGAGGCAGTTATTTGTGTACTCTTAAAACTGGGGAAGGATTTTGCTGAATGTGCCTCATACCGTCCAATCTCCCTGCTTAACTGTGATGTGAAAATCATTGCCAAGATCTTGGTGAGCCATCTGGCACAGCAGCGGCCCTTTACTGACCTGCCAGACTCCACCACTATAGATCATCGCTGTAGGGAGGTCGGAATTAAGAGGTCTCATATTGATTGACCATGGTGGGGCACCTTAAGCATGTTGGGTTGGGGTAGGATCGAGGTTATCAGGTGCAGAGGGTGCCCTGGGTATTGACGGGTCCTAGGGAGAAGCCAGACGTGTTTGGTTCCCATCCTCTGGGCTCCCACCAGACCAAGTGGGCTAGTAATCAGAAGGGCTACACTATTCACCATTCCCCTGAGGGCAGTGTTTTGCAATGCCAGATCGATCAGAAACAAGACCACAATTATAGCGGACTTGGTTTCCTCGTCGATCTGATATGCATTACTGGTGACTTGGTGGGTGGATTTATGCTGGCCTGGTTCTGTGCTGCTGTCCTCCCCCGGGTACTCAGTGGTGCACTGCCACAGTGTGGAGCACAGAGACAGGGGAGTGGCCATCTGTTTTAGACCTGAGCTTAGCTTCACTGTGCACCAGGTGGGAAGACCGGGCTCCTTTGAATGTGTGGCCACACATGGAGGTCTGGGTGCAGGCTACAGGGTTCTTCTGATTTACCACCCCCCCTCCCCCGGGGTGGCAGGTGAATTCCTGCAGGAGTAGCTGACTTTGTCGTCAGTGAAACGTTGGCGTCCCCCAGATGTTTAGTTCTGGGGATTTCAACGCCTTGGCCGACGACGAATCCTTTAGGCTAGGTTATAACCTCCTCCAGATGATGTAACCTCTGGGCCTGTCGCAAGAAGTTTCTTCCATGACCCACCAGGGCAGCCAAATGTTAGACCTGGTCTTCTCACTTGGGCTTGAGATTAGTAATCTCAAGACTGATTGGGTCGTTTGGTCCGATCATTGCACAGTGGAGTTCTCGTTTGGGGCCCCCCTGAGAGCCCTCCCCCTGCTGAGATGGTGAGTTACTGCTCTTTGAGGGGTTTGACCCTGAAGGGATTTCTGGTGGTGGCAGATCTATCTAGTGTGAGTAGTGCATGCGTGGGGAATGCAAGGCCGGTAGTCATCACCTATATATGGCAATGTTGGCTGCGCCAATGCTCGCACAGGTGAAGCATGTACGACCCAACTTATTACTTGAGGTCCCCATGGTTTGATGGGGAGTTCAAGGTGATGAAGATTTTGGGTCAGAGGTTAGATCGCTGCTGGAGGAGGCCTGGGCTGGAGGTGGACAGATTAGCTCTGCACTCCCATTATTGTGAGTATCAGGGGACAATCACCTGTAAGAAGGCAGAGTTCCTTTCCAGAGAGATTGCTGCTGGGAAGAATCGACCAACAGTGCTCTTTCAGACTGTGGACAGGCTGCTAAACCCAGCCTGTCCACAGCCGAAAAAAGCCTTTTCCGATGCTTTATGTGAAGAGTTTCCTCGTTTCTTCTCGGACAGGGTGTCCACTATCCGGCAGGGCGTTCCACCAGTGAGCCACAATGTGGCCAACAGTGATCACCTTCAGTGTCTGGAGAGCACTCCACCTAGTTGGGGGGAGTTTAAACCAGTGGAAGTGGCCGAGGTCATTGAGGTTACCCTCAAGCTGAAGCACACTTAGTGTGAACTGAACGCGATGCTGACGTGTTTCTTGATGGGATGTGTCGACACCATTGGCCCAGTGTTCACCTTGATTGTCCGGTGCTTTATCTCAGAGGGAGTCTTCCCAGATGCTATGAAGGAGGCACTGGTTAGACCTCTTCTGAAGAAACCATTGCTAGACCCTGATGTCAAGTCGAATTAACGCCCAATCTCCAACCTCCCACCTCCCATTTTTAGGGAAAGTTGTTGGCAAGGTTGTGGCACAGCAGCTATCCGCTTGTTTGAGTCCTATCTCACGAATAAGAGGCAACGGGTAGTGATGGGGAATTTCTCCTCCTCTACTAGCCTCCTGTCATGTGGAGTACCTCAGGGTTCTGTCTTGTCACCAATGTTGTTTGCCGTGTACATGCTGCTCCTGGGAGAGATTATTAGGAAATACAGTTTGGGTTTTCATTGCTATGCTGATGATACCCAACTGTATCTTTCCTTTGCCCCTGGAACATCCAATGCGGTGGAAGTGCTTAAATAGATAGTAAACATTACAGGGGTCACTCAAATTATGAAAGCCCATAAAAAGATCTTTCAAATGAGGTATTGGGCTTACCTGTAGGTGTCAGGAGTCCTGAGTTATGAGTACCTAAATCATCTGTAAATCAAGACAAGGCATCAGCTATTTCATTGAATCATGAGACCAACAGTGATGTCACTGAGGTGCAAGCTGTAATTAACAACATGCAGCTTGCCCTTCAGTGACATCACTTCCTAAACATAGAATCTGATGGCAGATAAGGACCGCTTGGCCCACCTAATCTGCCCATTTTCCTACCTAACAGATAAGCTGCAGATCCTAGTTAACCAACAGCTTACTTCCTCGTACCCCCCACTAGGACTGCCTTATGTCTGTCCCATGCATTCTTGAATTCCCCACTGTTCTTGACTCCACGACCTCCTCAGGGAGGCTGTTCCATGCATTCACAACCCTCTACATGAAAAAACACTTCCTCACATTACCTCTGAGTCATCCCCCCTCTATCTTCAAATTGTGCCCCCTTGTTCTTGCACATCTCTTTTTCTGAAAGATGCTACCCTCTTGGACTTTGTTGATTCCCTTGAGGTACTTGAAAGTTTCTATCATGTCCCCTCTCCTTCTTTCTTCAAGGGTATACATATTAAGCTCCTTTAGTCTTTCTTTTCAGGGTCTTCTGGTGCAGACCCTGCACCATTTTGGTTGCCCTCCTGGACAGCCTCCACTCTGTCTATGTCTTTATGAGATGGGATCTCCAGAACTGCACATAGTACTCCAGATGGGGTCTCACCAGCTGTCTGTACAGAGGGATAACAACTTCCTGTTTTCTACTATTGATGCCTCTCCCTATGCATCCCAGTATCCCCCCAGCCTTCCTTACTGCCTTCTCACATTGCTTGCCCACCTTTAGGTCATCTGATATAATTACCCCCAGGTCCCTTTCCATTTTTACTGTTGTCAGTATCTCACCCCCCATTGTGTACTCTTCCCCTGAGTTTTTGTTTCCCATGTGCATTACCTTGCACTTCTTTGCATTGAATCTGAGCTGCCATACATTTGACCATTCCTCCAACCTTGCCAAGTCCCTTTACATCCTTTCCACTCCAACTTGTGTATCAACCCTGTTGCAGATCTTTGTGTCGTCTGCAAAGATACATACTTTTCCTTCCAGTTCCTCTGCAATGTCACTTATAAAGACATTAAAAAGGACCGGTCCCAGTACTGAACCCTGCGGTACCCCTCTAATAACCCTCCTTTCTTCACTGTGTACTCCATTTACTACTACCCTTTGCGTCCTGTTGTCTAGCCAATTTTTTATCCAGGATACCACCTTGGGGCCCACTCCAAGGCTGGCTAACTTGGGTATTAATCTTTTGTGTGGGACTGTATCAAATGCCTTGTTAAAATCTAGGTAGGTCATTTCCACAGCCTCTCCCTGGTCTACTACTTTGGTCACCCAGTTAAAGAAATCTATTAGATTCGTCTGACACGACCTTCCCATTGTGAATCCATGCTGCCTTGGGTCCTGTGCCCCACTGGCCTCTCAGGTACTCAACAATTCTTTCCTTCAGAAGTGATTCCATCATTTTCCTACCACTGAGGTCAAACTAACTGGTCTGTAGTTTCTGCCTCTGTCCTGCTCCCACTTTGTGAGAGGAATCACATCTGCCCTCCTCCAGTCCTCAGGTACCACCCTATCCTCCCATGATTTGTTAAAGAGAGTAGTCAGCAGTGTCACTAGTTCTACCCTTAGTTCTTTAGAATTCTTGGGTGAATCCATCAGGCCCCATTGCTTTGTCCACCTTCAATTTTATTAGTTCTTTCAGAACCCTTTCTTCTGTAAATGGACTGGTAACAACCCCCATCTTCAGAGTGTTTCTCTTGTTTGGTTTAGGTACCTCCCCCTCCTCTTCCTTTGTGAATACTGAGCAGAAATATTCATTCAGTATCCCTGCTTTTTCACTGTCCCCCTCTACCCACATTCCCTCACCTTTATTAAGCCTCAGTATCCCTCCTTTGGTCTTTCTTCGCTCTCTAATGTACCTATAAAAGGTCTTATCCCCTTTCTTAACAGAATTGGCTATCCTTTCCTAGGTTTGGGCCTTTGCTATTCTGACTGCCTTCCCTGCCTCTTTCTGCTTTAACTGATAACATTCTCTGTCCTGTTTCCTTATATTTCCTGAATGCTATCCTTTTCTCCTTAACCTTTCCTGCCACCTCTTCTGAGAACCATAGCGGTTTTTTCCTTTGTTGTGTTTTATTGATTTGCTTTACACAAAGGCTTGCTGCCTCTGTGACGGCTGTTTTGATTACTCCCCATTGTTCCTCCACCCCTCCTTCTTGCCTGTTTGCTAGTGCTTTTCTAAGGCACTCTTTCATTTTCCCAAAGTCAGCCCTCCTAAAGTCCAATAATCTTACTTTTGTATGGCTTGATTATATGGCTGTGTTTATCGTGAACCACACTGTTTGGTGGTCAATTGTTCCCAGATGACTACCCACCTCTAAATCTGAGATTCATTCTCTGTCCCCATTTGAGAGTACCAGGTCTAAGACTGCTCCCTCCCGAGTGGGTTCCAATACTAGCTGTCTGAGGCATGCCCCCTGTAGGGCATCAAGAATGACCCTGCTCTTGGATGTGCCTGCAGCAAAGGTGCTCCAGTTAACATCTGGCATATTCAGGTCCCTCATCAACAATATCTCCCCTTTTTCTGCCATTCTAAAGCCTTCTATCATTTCCTTGTCCATTCCCTCCCTGAGATGGGGGTCTGTATACAACCCCGTGCAGATAGTGGTGCCATTTCCTGTCTCCAGGGTGACCCAGAGTGCCTCATCTGCTCCATGTTTACTCTTAGGTCTGTTGCTTTGCTCCTTCCTTTACATAGAGCTACTCCTCCTCCTCTTTACCCTCCTGTCTCTCCTGTAGATTGTGTATCCTGGTATGTTGACATCCCAGTCATGGTTCTCTGTGTACCATGTTTCTGTGACTGCCACAATATCCAGGCAACCCTCTTCCATTAAGGCCACTAGTTCAGGGCTTGTTACACAGACTACGGCATTGGTACTCATCACCCTCCACTTTTTGATAGCCTTGCCCTTTTAGCCCCATTTCTGTCCTTACTGCCTTTGCCATTTTTTATTTTATTTATTTTATTTAAACAGCAGTTTGAAAACCTTTGAGCCATAGGCTCATTTACAAAGTACCTTGTCACAGTAAGACAAACGAAAATACACAGTATAACAGTATAACACATAGTACAACAGTAACTTAAGACATAGATACAAACAAGCTGGTACAGGTAGGATTGATGCAAACAATACCAGAGTTATGTTGTCCTTAGCAGCTTAGTAATAAGCTTTGTCATAAGTATTGAGTACGGCTTGACTAGTGGCAATTACAGCATCGGTGTTAATAAGGTGGTTACGTATCGAAGTTTTAAGCACGATATAGTTGAGCTCGGAGATGGAGGGGGCAGTGTGTTGAACCAGGAGGGACCCTAAAGCTGAAGGCTCTTGGTCAGTGAGAGGTCCTAGCTCTAGGGATAACAAGAGAGGTTTTCCAGAGGTCCAGTATGAACTAGTGGGACAGAGCGTGCGATGGTGGTGGTCAATCCTGGTGGGGATAGCCCAAGGAGGGTCTTTTGTAAGGGTACAGGTCAGATATTTGAGGCCTCAAGATCAAGTACCAGCATTTTAGCGTACAGTAGACAGGTGTGTGTCAGCCTAGGTGCTCCAGTAATTAACCTGCAGGCCTTATTCAGAGAAAAGAATTTTATGGAGTGTGGTCTGATCAGCAGCACCATACACCGGCAGTCCATAGTCCACTAGGGACAGGATAGAGGAGGTGATCATGATGGAAGAGCCTCCGGGGAGGCAGTGTTTATACCAGTGTAAGATGCCCAATCGGATATTAGTGGCAGTGGCTAGGGCAGCGATGTGTCCATGGAAGGAGAGGAGGGTCAAAATGGATCCTAGGTATTTATAGGAGCAAACTTGTTCGAGCGGAAAGAGGACCCAGAGTGAATGAGGAGTTTGAAGTTGCAGGACTTGTTTTGGGGATGAGTGAAGAACATGGTTTTGTTTTTTAAGATTTATCACCAATCTATGTTCCTTGAACCAGCCCTCGGCTTCAGTGAAGGACTTCTGCAGTGAGTCCTGGAGGGCAATAGGGTTACGACTTGAGGCAAAGATGACTGCATCATCAGCGTGCAAACAGAATGTCCCGAGCAAGAGCGTGGAAGGTGTTAAGGTAAAGGGAGAATAGTAAGGGGCCCAGAATGGAGCCCTGGGGAACCCCAGAAAAGATGGGACAGATGTCTGAGTAGGTCCCATTAATTTTTACACGCTGTGAGCGGTCAGATAGATAACTGGTGCACCAGGAGATAGGCCCAGCAGCAAAACCAGAGAGACTAAGGGCATCAAGAAGGAGGGGTGGGAGACAGTGTCGAAAGCTGAGAGGTCAATGAAGACAGCACCAGCCAGAGAACCAGTGTCTAAGGAGGAGGGAGAAAGTTGGAGAACTCTAGGAGGGCTGTGTTGGTACTGTGGCCCACTCGAAGCCATGCTGCTCAGGACAAAGGACATTGTAGGTGGAGAGGTAGTCAGAGATTTGAGAGGCCACCACTTTTTCCAAGGCCTTGGAGAGAGGAGAGAGAGAATGGAGATCGGTCAATAGTTTCCAGCCACAGTCCTATCACCACCTTTAAAGATAGGGGTGACAGTGGTGACTTTCCAGGCAGTTGGAACCTTCCCCAGGCAAAGAGAGTGATTGATGAGGCATGTGATCAGGGTAAGGACTGTGTCTAAGACCAGCCGTAGGATACATGGATCCAGGGTGTCACTGCCTGTACTATTACTCTTGAGGGCAGTGACAAGGTGCGCCTAAGTTCTTGGGCAGAAACACGCAAGGAGAAAATAAGGGCGAGAAAGATTTATGGCAGGTGCTGGGGAGGAGGGTCAAAAAATTTGTAGGGAGGATAGGGCTAAGGTCAGTGAATGAGGTGTTGAGGTGGTTGGCTATGAGGGCTGGGTCTGAGGAGATCACACCATTAATGTTGATCTGGGTGGGTGGGGAGGTGCAGTCCCATTTAACTGTTTAATGTTATCCCAGAAGGTTCTGGGGTTCCCCATGCAGTGAGTGAGGACCCATAGTGCTCAAACTTGGCCTTTCTGATGGCCTGAGTGCACTTGTTTTGGGCGGCAGCATATAACCTCCTGTCATTGGGCGCCAGTCTCAATGGCACGTGCATAGGTTGTCCCTATGTTTGAGCTGGTGGATCAAAGCTGGGGTTACCTAGGGGCATTCTGCCTTTAGAACGGCGGGTCAACATTGGGGCAAAGATATCACAGGCATTATTAAAAGTTTGGGTAAAGAAGGAGAGAGCTGTGTCGATGTCAGGAGTTGCCTGTATAGGAGACCAGTCAATTTGGGACAGAAGTTCTTAAGTTTTATCAGTCCACCAGGTATTAGACGCCGCTGGCATGTGGACTGTGCTATGGGTTTGGGGACTGAGGATGACCAGTGGAATAGAATGGGGGAGTGATCACTGAGAGAGTCTGGGAGGACTTGTACATTGGGGATCCGATTAGGGCGGTTGGTGAGTACCACATCAAGCAGGGTACTGGAGCCTCTCTTGGGGTTAGTCCTGGTAGGGTGGGTAACTAGTTGCGTTAGGTCTATTGCAGAAAAGGAGTCACGGGTAGAGGAGGAGGAGGGGCTGAGCCAGTTGACATTTAAGTCACCCACCAGAATTTGATCAGCGGAAGGAGGTAGTGAGGAAAGGTATTCTGTAAGAGAGGCAATGGCCTGCGTTTGGTCCCTGGGGGGCACGAGCAGTAGTCAGATAAAGGGTCCCTTTAAAGGGTCAGGGTTAGTTTCAGCGAGCGCTGGGCCCTGAGTCAAGGATGGGAGCGGCAGGGCTAGTACGGGAGAGATTCCTTGACATAAATAGCGAGCCGCCTGCCGCTCCCACACGGTCGGACCGGAAAGGGTGAAACCAGGAAGGAGACTAGGAGTCAGGGAGGATTTCGACAGCCAAGTCTCAACCAGGGTGATGACATCAGGGTTAATTGATGTGACCAGGCATTGTAGTGAGTCAAACTTTTTAGGAGGCTACAGATATTCATGGAGACCATGCATAGGCCTGTGGTGCGAGTTGGGGAGCTCCTGGGAACCGGGCCAGGGTTTGATGAATGTTCCCGACAGGAGTAGTAGCATGACTAACACCCTGGCTGGGAGATGGTGAGAGGTTTTCCTATGATTGACATGGGGGAGGGGAGGAAAAGGAGCAGGGTGGGCAGGGAGGTACAGGAAGGGAAAGTAAGAATAAGAAGACACCCAGATGTGCCTGAGGTGAAGAGAAAGCTAGGGGAAGGGCAGGGAGGATGGGAACACACAGAGGTCCCAAGGGGCAGGAGAGCAGGTTCAGGAGCAAGGGGAGGGAGGGGTGCCAGGGCACAGTGCGGACTAGCAGATGGGTAAGTGGGTAAGTGCACTGCTAGTGGGGATAGGCACAGGCAGAGCATGAGGCAGGAGCTAATACATTGTGGTGAGCAAGATCCCAGGAAGTAGTGCTGTACAGGTAGGAGTAGGAAGCAGTGAGGGAGCATAGGTCCTCTAGTGGCCAGCAGGTATAACCTGCAAATGGGAAAGTGGGGAGATAGGGTCTGGGCAACAGGACGTGATGTCACGGATGTGATGTCATGGGGGTGGATCCTTAAATTGACAGCCCTCTGGGTGGGAGGGTGGTTGGGGGTATGGGGCAGATTTGCCAGCCACTGGCTAGCAACTTCCGCAGGTGTCCAGACGTAAGAGAAGAGGCTCCTTACCTTGAAAGTTATCAGGCTGGAGATTCGCTTCCTCAGCTACTCAGGTGACCTGCTTGTGTTGCTTCAGTTGCTTGATTGTCCCGAGTGCCTAGCTTGGGGGGCTGCCTCAAAAGTTATCAGGCTGGAGATTGGCTTCAGCTACTCAGGTGAGCTGCTTGTGTTGCTTCAGTTGCTTGATTGTCCCGAAGTGCCTAGTTTGGGGACGGGGAGCTGCCTCGAAAGTTATCAGGCTGGAGATTCGGCTTCCTCAGCTACTCAGGTGAGCTGCTTGTGTTGCTTCAGTTGCTTGATTGTCCCGAGTGCCTAACCTGGGGGGGGGCTGCCTCGAAAGTTATCAGGCTGGAGATTCGGCTTCCTCAGCTACTCAGGTGAGCTGCTTGTGTTGTTTCAGTTGCTTGATTGTCCCGAGTTTACATTTACCTCTGTCCTGCTCCATAATAACTTCTCTACCTTGGTGTTTACCTCACTAATTACCATGTTTTGTGGGGGGAGGCTGGGATTTCCCTGCTCCTTTTCAGTGCCTCCCCCCTTGGCTAGTTTAAATGCTTGCCAATGAAGCATTTAAACCTCTCACCTAGGATCCTGGTTCCCCCCGGACAGATGCAGACCATCGCACCAGTTTTAAGTCCTGTTTTAAAATGACTGCTGCCTTGTTTTCATCCACAGATTAATTAGATAGTCATATCTCAGGACTCTTGACACCTATGAGGAAATCCAGTGCCTCATTTGAGATATCTTTTCATGGGCTTTCACAATTTGAGTGACCCCTGCAATGTTTACTGTCCCTTTAACAACTGCCTTGGTGAGATCAGTGACTGGATGACCTCCAGCTGGTTGCAACTGAACCCTGATGAGATGGAGGTACTGGTGGTTTAGTCAAACTGAGGGTGTGATAGGATGGCCTCTGGCACAGCAACAGGGTTGTTCTTGGGGTCTGTGCCACTGAAAGCCTCTTCCAGGGTGTGTGATCTTGGTGTGGCCTTTGACTGCGGATTGACATTTGAGGCCCAGGTGTCATCCGTTGTCCGGACCAGCTTTTACCATCTTAGGGATATCGCCAGGATCAAGTCCCTAGTTCCACCCATGGACCTCCCCACCTTGGTGCATGCCTTCATGATGTCTAGGCTAGATTACTGTAATGCGCTCTACCTCGTGGTCTCAGGAGGTACCCTCCACCGGCTACAGCTAGTGCAGAATGCAGCCACCAGGTTGTTGATGGGGCAGTCGAAATACTGCCACATCACCTTGGTGCTGTGTGAACTGCACTGGCTGCCAGTCAGGTGGAGGATCCTCTTCAAGGTGGGTCTGCTCACCTTTACGGCCCTACAAGGACTGGGCCCCGGATACTTGTCAGACCTTCTCACACCTGTTACCTCGGTTTGCTCCCTCTATTCTTCCTCTGTGGGCCTCCTTGCGATTCCCAGGACGAGGCTAAAACTTGCCGGTGACAGAGCATTTAGTGTCGCCGGCCCTGTCCTATGGAATTTGCTTCCTCCATCTGTAAGGGAGGCCCCTTCAGTTGAAGTATTCAAGGTCCACCTCAAGACCCTCCTGTTCAGACAGGCCTTCCCAGACACTGTTTATTAGACCACATCTTTGGGATAACCCTTTTCATGACTGCTTTTAGCTTAGACTGTGTTTATTTATATGGCCTGTTTAATTCATTAGTGTTGTAATTTATGTATTTGTTTTATATTAATGATAGTTTTGTAATTACATGTACGGCAGCCAGAACTTCTGGGATTGGGTGCCTGAAAAATAAAATTTGCCTTGCTTTGCTTCTGTCCCTGGTTCATCCAGATCAGACCGGATGAGTGCGTGGGTGCCTATCGTACTATAATACCTGCAAGCTCTTGAATGTGTTGTGGTGGGCCTCTCGGCATCCGGGGCAAACTTATGTGTTGTCCATGGACTCCGAGAAGGCATTTGATCACATTAAATGGGAATATTTGTTCGAGGTGTTGAGACACTTTGGTTTAGGGGACGCCTTCGTGGGGATGGTTCGGGCATTGTGTAAGTCACCGGCAGTGCAAATCCTGGTTAATGACACCCTATCAGACAAATTCCCTTTCTTCAGAGGAACAAGGTAGTGATGCTCTCTGTCCCTTCTCCTGTTTGTGTTGGCTATTGAGCCACTGGTGGTTTGTATCCGCAATACCACAGAGATTCGGGAGGGTGCAAGGGAAGTCAGGGAGGACTCATAAAAGTACCCTGTATGCCGACGATTTATTGCTGTATATCACAGAGCCTCACTGGCCAATGTTGGCGCTGTTCCAGGTGATTTCTGACTTTGCCAGTTTTTATGGCTATAAACTCAACCTAGCAAAGTCAGAACTGTTATCCCTTGGACAGGCATGGGGGTTGAGCGGGGGTGGTACCTGGGGACTCCTTCAAGTACTTGAGAATTCAGATTGGTAGAGATCTGGGATCATTGTAGCATTTGAATTACACCCCTCTTGTTAATACAATACTGGAAGTTCTTAGACGGTGGAGAGAACTTCCTATTTCCTGGCTAGGATGTATTAATCTTATAAAGATGAATATACTCCCAAGGATACTGTATACGATGCAAAGCTCCCAATGGGACTCACGAGGGCAGATCTGAAGCATCTGGATGGGCCTTTCTCTACATTTTTGTGGCAGGGTAAGTGACCCCGGATGTGTCTTCAGCACCTCCAGGCTTATGCATCTAAGGGGGGACTAAATCTCCCTGATTTGAAAAGTTACTATATAGCAATACAATACAGGTACATCCATGACTGGGTGAACCGGCCACTTGAGGCTGGGTGGCTGGACCTGAAAGTGTTGGGCTGTCCTGGTAGATTGTCAGCCTATTTAGCTAAAAATAGGTGGCAAGCATATGCTAATTTGGGTGTGTCTAATCCCTTGGTAGGGTGGGTCTTACAGGCCTGGGACCAGGTGAGGCATTGAAGAGGCACATGGTAAGATGAAACATTGCTGGTTCCTGTGGCAGGGAACCCTTTTTTCCTCCTGTGCCTGTCTGATGGAAGATATAAGGATTGGGAGCTGTGGGGTGTTGTTTGCATGGGTAATCTCTTTACTCAGGCGGGCATGCGCTCTTTTGCGGACCTGCAGGGGGACACAGGCTTGCCGCACTCACACTTCTTTCATTATTTACATGTAATAGCCTATGGGAGGGTATTGAATAGAGACCCAGTTACTGCTTCAGCACTGGCTTGGGTGGAGCAGTTGATTCTTGTGGTTCAGAAGAACCCGAGGGGATGGATCCAGAAAGTGATACATCAGGACAGACAATATTTCCATGACCTTATCAATAAGAGTAAAGTGTTATGGGAGAGAGATCTAGGAATATCCATTTGGGAGGAAGTTTTCAGGTTGCTATTAAGTTCCCATATGGGAATATTGATTTGTAATAAGTACAAGAAATCCCAGTTTAAATTTATGCATCACCTCTACTGTCCCCCCCTTAATTGTACATAAGTACCACCCCACAATTTCCCCCTTCTGTGGGCAATGCCAGATTGAACTGGGCATGTACTTTCATTACTTCTGTACATACCCAGTCTTACAGACTTTTTGGAGGATGGTGTCTCATGAAGTCTCAACAATGGCAGGGCGACAGATTCCTATGACGCTGTCCATTATGCTTTTTGGCATGGAGGACTTTGGGGAGAAGGGCTGGGGACTACTCCCACGATGGATCCGTGTACTTCTGGTATTAGCGCACCACTGTATACTAAATACTTGGGTCTCAGGTACACTGCCCATGATCCAGTACCGGAGAGCCTTGGCTATCCAGACTTTGGTCATGGAGTTCCTATTGTTTATTCTGAAGGGTAAGGGAGATCACTTTCCGAGTGTCTGCGAATCTTTTCTTAGATCTCTCTCTCTCTCTCTCTCTCCCCTGTGGAGGCACAAATATTGAAGGAAGGACTGATTTAGGTTACTGTCCCGGGTCCGGAAGAGATAGGAATTTTGGAGTCTTAGACATACCTTATCTAACTGATGTAGTCTGAGGGGCGCTTTCCATCTGCGCCATGAATATCCACCTATTTAATATATTTATTTATTTATTCTCATTCTTATAAAGTGACAGCATGCTGGCTTCTTATCTCACCTGATATCCATTTATTGAATAATTTTGATATCAACAATGGGCCTTCTGTTAGTAGGTTTTGACTGTTACTGTCATTACTGTGTGTTGATACTGTTTTATGTTTGTATGTTAATGTGTATCTTCTATGAAAAATCATAAAATAGAGGATACACAAAAAAAAATATTAAATAGATCTTTCCCTCCGGGGCTTCGTAGCCCTATGGGAAATCTTTCTAACACTAGCGTATCGCAGGTGTCAGGTACATGAGTGTTGAGTACCTTACTTGTTACCTGGAGGACAGTATTCCAAACCCCCTGATTTTTTGGGCAACCTCAGAAAATGTGTTTGTGTATGCCTACCTCGCCAGCAGAATCTAGTCAGATGATTAAGGAGGGGCTGTGGACATGGCCTACCTAGACTTTAGCTAGGCATTTGACACAGTCCCACACAAAAGATTATTCATTTATTTAGTTTTTGTTAACCGGGTAGGTACACTAGACAGCACAGCTGCCTATTTTCAGGTACGACCCGGGAGATTACAACAAAGGGTATGTAGACAATAGTAGATACAAGAAAACATCATGGGAAACATAGAAACATAGAAGTTGACGGCAGATAAGGACCGCAAGGCCCATCCAGTCTGCCCATTTATTTTTCTACCTTATAAATGTGCCATCGGCCTTTGCTCTGTCAATGGCCTATCTATTTATATTCATCTGTATTGCTCCCTTATGCCTATCCCATGCCTGTTTGAAGCCCTGCACTGTATTCATATCCACCACTTCCTGAGGTAGGCCGTTCCATGCACCCACCACTCTTTCTGTGAAAGAACTACTCACATTACCCCCTTAATTGGCCTCCTCTAATCTCATGCTGTGTCCTCTGTCCTATTTTTCTTATATTGAAACATGTTAGACTCTTTCACCTTGTTAATGCCTTTAAGGTGTTTGAATGTTTCAATCATATCCTATCTCCCTCCTTTGCTCTAGGGTATACATATTGAGCTCCTTTAATCTGTCCTCATATGTTTTCTGATGCAGTCCCTGCACCATTTTTGGTTGCCCTTCTCTGGACTGCCTCAATTTGGTTAATGTCCTTGTGAAGGTGTGGCCTCCAGTACTGCACGCAGTACTCCAGATGGGGCCTAACCAGTGTCTTGTAAAGAGGGATTATTACCTTCCTCATCCAACTTGTGATACCCCTATTAATACACCCCAACATCCCCCTAGCCTTACCTACTGCTTTAGTGGTCTCCTTGGATGATTTCAGGTCATCGGTGATAATGATACCCAAATCTCTTTCTTCCCTTGTGACTGCCAGCAACTCCCCTCCCAGTCTATAGGTGGCTTCATGGTTTCTCTTCCCTATGTGCTTGATCTTGCACTTCTTTGCATTAAGCCCCAGTTGCCACTCTTCTGACCATTTTGCTAGTTTATACAGATCTCTTCTCATCCTGCCCACCCCATCTGGATCATCTACTCTCTTGCAGATCTTGGTGTCATTTGCAGACAGACAAACCTTATCCTTCAGTCCATCTGCAATGTCACTGATGAAGATATTGAAGAAGACTGGCCCCAGGACTGATCCCTAAGGTACCCCACTTGTGACTTGCATCTCTTCTGACTGTACACCGTTTACCACCACTCTCTGTTTTCTGCCCGTCAACCAGTTTGCCACCCAGTTGACCAACTTCTGACCTGCCCCAAGCCTATCCAGCTTATTAATCAATCTTCTATGTGGAACAGTATCGAAAGCTTTGCTGAAGTCAAGGTAGGCGACATCAACTACTCCCCCTTGGTCCACCACTCTGGTTACCCAGTCAAAGAAATCTATGAGATTAGTTTGACAGGACCTTCCTTTTGTAAACCCATGCTGTCTTGGATCCTGTGCTCCTATGGATTCCAGATGTTGCACTATCCTTTCCCTATGGAGTGCCTCCATAATCTTGCTCACTACTGAGGTAATACTGACTGGTCTCTAGTTCTCTGCCTCCTCCCTGCTACCACGCTTGTGGAGCGGGATCACATGAGTCCTTCTCCAGTCTTCTGGGACCTCTCCTGTGCTCAGAGACTCACTAAACAGTTCTGATAATGGCTCTGCTAGTTCCACCCTTAGCTCCTTTAGTACCCTGGGATGTATGCCATCAGGTTCCATTGCCTTTTCCACCCTGAGCTTATCGAGCTCTTGTAGGACCCTTTCTTTTGTGAAGGGACTAGTGCTCACCTCCTTCCCCCTGTGTCCATGGTGCTGAGCTATGGATCCTGCCCTACCTTCTCTTCAGTAAATACTGAGCAGAAGTATCTATTTAGGATAGTTGCTTTTACTGTACATGGTCCTCCTCCTCACACACACCCTTATCTCCTTTGATCTTAGCAATACCCTCTCTGGACTTTCTCCTTTCACTAATGTATCTATAAAAAGTCTTGTCACCTTCTTTTACTGTCTGTGCTAGTGTTTCCTTGGTTTGGGCCTTTGCCTGCCTTACTGCCTTCCCTGCTTCTCTTAGGGAAGTTTGGTATGCCTCCCTATCTTCATCCCTCTGCATTCCCTTATATTTCCTGACAGCCAGCCTTTTGGCTCTGACCTTTTCTGCTATTGTCTTTGAGAACCAAAGTGGTTTCCTTCTTCTGTTGCTCTTCCTTTTCTCTCTAACACAATGGGATGTTGCTTCAAGTACTGCAACCTTAATACTTGCCCGCTTTGCCTGTACCCCCTCATCTGTATTTCTTTTTGCCAGGGCTAGCTTAACTCTGTTGGCCATCTTATCAAAGTCAGCCCCTCTGAAGACCCATATTTTTGCCTTGGAATGGGATGATTTAGTTGTAGTGGCCAAACTGAACCATACCATGTGATGGTCACTGGCCCCCAGGTGACCTTCTACCTAGAGATCTGTGATCCTTTCCCTGTTAGTCAGTACTAGATCTAGGATAGCTCTGTCTCTTGTGGGTTGTTGTACCAGTTGTTTGAGGCCCTCCCCCTGCAGGGAATCCACCATGTGTCTAGTTCTGGCAGATGTTCCTGCTGGTATTGACCACCCTGTATCTGGCATGTTGAAGTCTCCCATTATCAGAACCTCCCCTTTAGCTATCATGTTTTGTATATCTTCTAACAGTAATGTGTCTATGTCCTTCCCCTGGTTTGGGGGCCTGTAGACAACTCCAGTTCTTATGGCTGTCCCATTTCCTGTTTCCAGGGTGACCCACAGTTCTTCTGACTCCTTATGTGTATTCTGAATTTCTGTAGCTTTGATATTTTCATTGACATACAGGGTCACTCCACCCCCCCCCCTTTTAGCACCTCACTCTCTTCTGAACAGTACATAGCCAGGTACTGAAGTCGCCTAAGTGTGGTTACTGGTAAACCATGTCTCGCTAATTGCTACTATGTCCAGTTCAACCTCTGTCATTATTGCCTGCAGGTCTGGGATCTTGTTTCCCAGACTGTGAGCATTTGTGTACATGATTTTCCATTGGCCAGATTTCGGTGTGTTGGTTGTTGGGTGAGGTCTGGCATTTCCTCTGTGTGTCGTATGGGGAGCTGGACCTTTTTCCTTACCTGGTGATGCAAATGAACTGCAAACATACTGAACTCCTGTTTGACCACTAGCTGAGGGGGGTGGAGTGTTCTTCCCATTTGACGTAAGGGGTGCGGCACCCCTTCCCCATTTGCTAGTTTAAATATTCTGTAAAGACGTCAAACTTCTGCCCCAATGCAATGACTCCCTCCTTAGTCAGATGCAGTCCATCAAATTTAAAGAACTTTCGCTCCCAAAACTGTTGCCAGTTCCCTACAAATTTGTGTCCTTTTTCCTGGCACTGGCCCTTGAGCCACATGTTTAGCTCCCCTATTTCCCCTTCTCTGACCTTCCGTCCATCTGCCCCCCTCTCCCAGACTGGCAGGATCTCAGAGAAGGAGATGCCGGACAAAATGGATGATAGTTGGTTACCCAGCCTGGATAGGTGTTCCTTGGTCTCCACAACTGACCGGCTGGCGAGATCATTAGTCCCTATGTGTACCAGGATGTCAATGTTTTCCCCTGCTTCCTGAACAATTTTAGCAATGTGGTCAGTGTCTCTCCACGTTGATGTACAGGGGAGACATCTGATCATTACCCCTGGCTGGAGATGGGTATCAACTCCTCGAAGCATGGAGTCTCCTAAGATCAAAGGTTTTTTTGGATTTTCTTTTTGCTTTTTTTGTTTTGGTTCCTATTTTGGGTGAGTTTTGTTGTGCTAGCTCCTGTGCTGCAGTGTCCTGCTCTGCAGTGTCCTCTGCCCCTTTGTTTGATTTCGGAGATTTTGGAGATAGATTTCAGACATAGAACACTTATACAAAATTTTCAGCAATGACAGTACATTTGCAGGAATCTATATGTAGTAACAAAACAGGAAAATAAGTGCAAATAACTAATAGTCATAAGTCATACAACTAGTGAATAAGTGCTAGAAGAGAGGAAATAGCAAGATTTCCAGGCAGGTTTGAGAGTAGTAGAGGTTGGAGCCGGTAGGCAACTAGGAGGAACCAGTAGAGGAGTGGCTGGATAGAGAACAGGAGCAGGGTTCAGAGCTTAGAAGAGGCATACAAAGCTCATGTTTGAAGCTGCGTGGAGAAGGGAAGATTCTTAGATTCAGTGGAAGGGAGTTCCATAGTTTAGGGGCCCAGCTAGAGAAAGCATTCTCCCCCATTTTGGTTTTACATCTCAGTTAGACAAGAAGAGATATGTCAGCTGATCTCAGTGGGCAGGCAGAGGTTGCAGGTTTGAGCAGAAGAGCCAGTTTGTCAGGTATCTGGGAGATTATATTCTTTATAAAACAGTAGTAAGTAAACTGACGGAAAACTGAGGGGGTAAACCATCCCAGACTGGAGTAGAGTGTGCATCGGTGAGTAAGTTTGGTTAAAGACAGAGCAAAATGGCAAATGCTGTTGTAGCAGACATCCCACTTTCATAGGAGCCCTCAAATAGTTGCCAGAAAGGCTATTAACCAATACGCCAATTTGGGTCTCTGGATCCCCTGTGCATTGGCCATCCTCACCGTGGATGTTACGCTATGTCTCACCTTATATGCCAGTCCAAGTTGAATATTGACAGATTTAATGACTGAGGCTAGGTGTAGGTCAAAATCCAATGTGGGATCAAGGATTACTCCTAGGTATTTAAAAGAGGTAACTGTGTTAAGGGAAGAGCCATCAAGCACTCTGATACTTAATGGTTGGGTGCAGGACTGAATTTTTGAACCTGAAACGAAGAGCATAGTCACCATTTCATTTTTATTTAAGATAAGCTTGTTTTGCAGTAGCCAGCTCTGAAAGGTATTGAAGTTACTATTGAGATTCAGATTGATATGTGAGAGGTTTGAGGAGGATGAGTAAAGAACAAGATCATTGGTATATAGTAGACCCGAGCAAGCACCAGTGAGTGGTGGGACGTCATTTATGAAGACCGTAAACAGGAGAGGACCAAGAATCGAACCCTGGGGCACTCCGATCTAAGTAGGAGCAAGAGGGAACTTAGCATCTCCTATCTGGACAAATTTTTGACGCTTCGAAAGATAATTTTGGAACCAGGCGGTGACAGAGGTAGAGAAGCCTAGGGACGACAACTTTGATAGGAGCAGCAGGTGGTCAACTAAATCAAACACTTTTGTAAGATCAACAAAAGTAGCCCCAGAGAGAGGGCCTTTGTCCATAGCGAGTCTGACATCATTTGTAAACTGTATGAGAACAGTGGATGTACTGTGCCCACGTCGGAAACCATGTAGGTCAGGGGTGAGGAGTTTGAAGGATTAGAGATAATCCGAGATCTGGGTAGCAAGAATTTTCTCCAGTATTTTAGAGAGGGTGGAGAGGATGGCAATAGGGTGGTAGTTATCCAGGTTAGTGGTGATAATAAAGAAGTTAGCCAGCCTGGGAGTGGGTCCCAGGGTGGTAGCCTGGATAAAGAATTGGCTGGACAACAGGACGCAGAGGGTAATAGTAAATGAAGTCCACTCCAAAGAAAGGGAGGTTACAAGCAGGGTATTGTAGGGTTTAATATTGGGACTGGTCCCCTTTAATGTCGTTGTAAGTTACATTGCAGAGGGACTGGAAGGAAAAGTATGCCTCTTTGCAGATGACACAAAGATCTGCAACAGGGTTGATACACAAGGGGGAGTGGAAAGGATGAGAAGAGACTTGGCAAGGTTGGAGGAATGGTCAAAAGTATGGCAGCTTAGATTCAATGCAAAGAAGTAGTAATGCACCTGGGAAACAAAACCCAGGGAAGAGAACACAAAGGGGGGGGGGGTACTAGCAACAAAAATGGAAAGGGACCTGGGGGTAGTCATAGCAGATGACCTAAAGGTAGGCAGGCAATCTGAGAAGGCAGTAAGGAGGGATGGGGGATACTAGGATGCATAGGGAGAGACATCACCAGTAGAAAACAGAAAGTTGTCATCCCTTTGTACAGACAGTTGGTGAGACCCTATCTGGAGTACTGCGTGCAGTTCTGGAGACCCCAACTTCCGCAAGGACATAGATAGGATGGAGGCAGTCCAGAGTAGGGCAACTAAAATGGTGCAGGGTCTGCACCAGAAACCATACGAAGAGAGACTAAAGAAGCTTCGATACCTTACCCTCCAGGAAAGGAGGGAGAGTGGGGACATGATAGAAACTTTCAAGTACCTCAAGAGAATCAACAATGTTCAAGAGGGTAGCATCTTTCAGAAAAAGAGATATACAAGAACAAGGGGGCACAGTTTGAAGATAGAGGGGGGACGTCTCAGGGCAACGTGACAAAGTATTTTTTCACAGGGAGGGTGATGGACCCATGGAATGGCCTTCCTGAGGAGGTTGTGCAGTCAGAAACAGTGGGAGAATTCAAGAATGCATGGGACAGACATAAGGCAATTATGGGGGGGGTAGGAGGAAGTAGGCTGTTTTTTAAATAGGATCTGCAGCTTATCCAATAGGTAGGGAAATGGGCAAACTAGGTGAACCAAGCGGTCCTTATCTGCCATCAAAGTCTATGTTTCTATGATTACCATAATGATGGGTTATCACTTGCGTTTTAAAGAACCTTGAAATCACCGGACACTGAAATTCATGCCACGTAGGAGAAGCTGTGGTTTTGTTGGCTTGTTCCGAATTTGAGCCCAACTTTTTTTGAGGAGTGGCTCACCAATCTCTCCTTCTCATTTATGTTAAATATTCAGCCTCGTCTGAGGATTATTGGCTTTGCATACTTAATAAATTCTTGAGATGTTTCCTCTCTTCCCCCTCCCCTGTATTTCCTGCACAGAAAGTTAGGAGAGAATGTTCTACTGCCTTTTGCAAGAAAGCTTTTCTCAGTTCCGTAGTTAGATGGTGCCTCACCTGGAGGTAACAGTAAAAATCTCTTTGAGATAAGCCAAACTCACTCTGCAGTTATCTTTTTACTATATCTGCTAACATGAGTTGCCCCAGCTTTACCAACCCACATTGTTCCCACCTGACAAAGACTCTGTTGGTTCTGCCTAGTGTAAAATCTCTGCAGACCCTGATATTAGTTAACTTGCTGATTTCGTTCCTGAACCTCAATATCTTTAATGTTTCCTTCCAAGCGATAAGGAGGGTTTTGACCCAGGGATTCAGTAAAACATTTATTGCCCTTGCATCTAACTTATTAAATAAATAGTTGTCAAATTGGGCATGCTCAGGACTTGATTTTTCCATGGCTACCCATGCAAATGTATTTCCTGGTTAGAGATGGGGTATTAAATGTTGGAGATGAGCAGCCTGATAATAGGTTTTTAGATCTGGTACTCCAACCCCCAACCCCCCCTTTCCCTTCTCAAGTGTCATTATATTCCATTTCAACTGGGGTTTCTTACCTCCCCATACAAACCTTGAAAGAAACTTTTGTAAAGATTTCCAAAAGGTTTTAAGAAGGTGAATAGGCAGCACCTCAAACAGAAAAAGCAGACGTGGAAAAATATTAATTCTCAGTGTTTCAGTGCGACCTATCAAAGACAGTGGAAGTGTGGACCATCACTCACAATCTTGTCAAATTTACACGAGTTATTTTTTTTTTGAATATATTTTTATTAAAAGTTTCTGTGCAACATGAACATCATTGTTTGTCATTACAACAGAAGAGCTGGAAAGTTTGCAATATCTTATAATGTGCCATTATCGACTACTCATTGGTCATGTTTTTAAATCATTATAGTAATAACTTATTATACATGTTATCCATATTAGACATTTTTGCATAGTACAAAGGAGGTATGGAATAAGAAATAAAAGAGAGAATTTTGAGTACACAATTATCCGGTAGTCATTACCTATCCTTCTTCCTCTGGTGAGAGCGCCCGAGGTCAGGACTGTTCTAAGGGACAAAGTCTGGGTCCAATTGTGCCATGTACCAATGCCAGTGTTGCCATTTTGTTAAACATTTATCTAATTGGTCGCATACTGACACCATCAGTTTTCCATTAGATATTTGTTATTATCGTTCTCCATTCTGGGATGGTTGGAATATACGTCGTCATCCATCTTCTTGTGATTGTTTTTTTTGCTGCAAGCAAAAATATTGGCAGAAGAGTTTTTCTCCATTGTGGTACAATGGACAGGAGTACCAATTCTGCTGTTAATTCTACTGCCTTACCCAGACAGTCCCAGATCTCATTCTGCAGGGCACACCAAAAAGGCATTAACAATGGGCAGAACCATAAAATATGGCCCAGGTCTGCTTCCTAACCATTACAACCCCTCAAACATTTACCAAACTACTGGCATGTATTTAGTTAAAAATGCCGGTGATCTAAAGTATCGGGCATGGAACTTCCAGGCATATTCTCCCCACGTAAGGGAGTTAGTAATTCTAATATCTGTAGGGCTAAATTTCAACCACTCTTCTTCTGATACCTCTAACCCCAACTCGTTGTTCTATTTATTTAAAATTGTTAGTGTTGAATCACTTAGGGCTTCCTTTAATATTCGGTAAAGTTGTCCTATTGTATGTTTCCCCAAATCTTCCCAAATAGTATCTATCAGGAATTGTAGTAATAACGGTTTTGAGCAAGGGAGTATGACCCTTTCTGGGGCTTGACATTGTAGGTATGCAGGAAGCTGTAGGAACCGAAAATGGTCCCTATGGGGAAGGGAATAGTCTTTTTGCAGAGCCTCGAATGAGGTGACACCTGTTGTGGTAAGGAGTTGGAAAATAAGTGTAGACCATAGTAATGGCAATCCCTGAATGCCATATCGATCTGGGCTGGTCGAAAGAACTCATCCTTGGCAATTAGTCGCATTTGAAGAAATATGTTCAAGAATTTCGAGTAACATTTCAACCGGCTCCAAACTTTCATGACACTACCAGTGATTTTAGTAAAATTACAAACTGGTATGGAATTGTGTGGGGTGGAGAACAGAATAGTTGCGGGGTCATGTAGATCATTCAAGTTGAATTCTATTTCCTTCCATGGAGCTGAATCAGCAGGAGTTAGCCAAAGAATAGCAATTTTTAAAAAGGCAGCCTGGGCATACCATTGCAGGTTGGGTAGGTCAACTCCTCCATTAATTTTTGATAGTCTGCTTGAAAAAGTTTATTTATGTTTGAGGTGATGTGTACTGGAAGCCTCTGGAAGACCATTTAAGTTTTGTGCAATTTTTGAGGTCATGGGTTAGATTCCCACCTATTAACATTATTTCAGACTTAGATTCATTTATTTTAAAACCTGAAGCTTCCCCATACATTGTAGTATGGTCATGGCTGTAGGATGATTTTAATGCATACTAAAACTGGAAAGTGCCTTAGGCCTGATGGCTACCCATCAGAATTTTACAAAATGTTCAAAGACAATACTCTCTCTCTCTCTCTCTTGCACTCGATATTTCAAGAAGTGACGGAGGGACATATTACCAACAATGTGTAAATGTGCTACTATCTCAGCCCTTCTCAAGTTTGACCATGACCCTTGTATTCCATCCTCTTACCACTCCGTCTCAATCCTGAATGTGGATTACACATAGTGCATCTCAATCTGAGCACATCGCTTAGATAGGTTTTACCATTACTGATGCATATAGAACAGTCTGGTTTCGTGAGGCAATGCCAAACCCATGATGACATAAGGAGAACTTTCCATTTGGTGAACTATATTACCATTTGTTGGATCCCCTCCCTTTTCCTCAGCCTAAATGCCAAGAAAGCATTGAACAGGGTGTCCTGGAGTTTTCTCTGGGGCACGCTGTCTGCCTTTGAATTTTGGAAGCCTTTATACAGCATCTTCATGGTTTATATCACTCCCATCAAGCATATGTACAGACAAATGGATCACTCTCTTCCACAGTCTACCTGGGGAGGGGTAGCCATCAGGGCTGTCTCCTCTCTTTGCTCCAGTTTGCTCTGTACATACAGTCGAGCCTTTGTCTGCAACTATTGGCTCACTTATCATATAGTAGGGATACATTGGAGGGATATAGATATTCATCGAGGACATCTCCTTTGGGCCACACCTTTGGAACAGTAAGCCGTCATTGTCAGAACCTTCTGGATACATTTGCCTAGCTGGGGGCCGCCCACAATGACATGGAATATCGGTGCCTATAAAATGTGGGCAGCCCCCTCACTCCTCAGTTCTTACTTTCGCCACTGACACTCTTATTGGACCTGCAGAAAAACAACACCATTGCTTTGTTAAAGTCATTGTTTTTTTTTTGTTTTCCAAATTTCATTTCTTTGGCCATTGCCCCTTTGTTTAGGTTTTGTACCTGCAGTTACAAAATCTACAAGGGCGATGCTCACCCCACCCTGTGTGTCTTTGTTGTTTATGCCAATATTTTTGTTTGCAGCAAAAAAAGCAATCACAAGAAGATGGATGACGAAGTATATTCCAACCATCCCAGAATGGAGAACGATAATAACAAATATCTAATGGAAAACTGATGGTGTCAGTACGCGACCAATTAGATAAATGTTTAACAAAATGGGCCTGTCCCACAACATGAGGGCCTGCAAGATCTGGCAGGGATTCAATCAGGCCACAAAAAGATGGCAAAAGAATGTCTTGGACACTTTAATCGCCATAAAAGCGATGAAAGCTGAGGCAAAGACCATGGGATTCAAGTTGGCTTCTCCCTTTAGACTGGCTGCTCCGGGTAAAGATGCATCCTGGTGGTTGTTGGCTGCATCACTGCCGAGGTCAGCAAGGATGATAAAAAAATCCAAGGAAAAGGATAAAATCATCGTTAAGACCCTCCTCCCCTTCCAGTCACCATAAGCATAAGAAGATACATGCTTAGAAACACAGAAACAGACGCTGTCAGCAGAAAAGGACCTCTTGGTCCACCTAGTCTGCCCTTAAAGCCCCAACCTATTGTGTTACCGTAGACCCTAATTCGATCTCCAGCCTTACTCCCCCACTCCTTTTACTAAGGCCTCCCTTTGTCTATCCCATGCATATTTGAATCCTGCTACCATTTCAGTAACCACCACCTCTGCTGGGAAGCTGTGCCATACATCCACCACCCTTTCTGTGAAGAAGTATTTCCGCGTATCCCCTCTAAATCTCCCCCCCTTCCAGCTTCATATCATGCCCCCTTGTCCTTGAGCATCTCCTTCTGTGCAAAATGCCCCCCTCCTGTACCTTATTAATATCTTTGAGGCTTATTAATACCTTTGAATGTTTCTATCATGTCTCCCTTTCCCACCTTTCCTCTAGGGAGTTCATATTTAATTCATTGAGTCTTTCTTTGTAGGGCTTCTGATGTAGGCCATGCACCATTTTGGTTGCCCTTCTCTGTACTGCCTCCACCCGATCTATGTATTTTTGGAGATGGGGCCTCCAGTACTGGACTCAGTACTCCAGGTGGGGCCTCACCATCGATCTTTATAGGGTTAACACTACTTCCCTCTTTCTGCTGGTGATACCCTTCCCTATGCACCCCAGCATTCTACTAGCTTTTCCCACTGCCTTATTACACTGTTTTGCTACCTTCAGGTCATCACATATGATGACCCCCAGGCCCTTTTCCTGTTTTGTGGTTGTTACCACCTCCCCACAAATGATACATTGCCCTTGGGTTTCTGTGCCCTGTGCGCACAATTTTGCCTTTTTTTTTTGTACTTTCTGTCTATTCATTTAAAATAAACATACAGTTACATATCCATATATCAGACTTCATAAGTGTAAAGAGAGATCATCAAATGATACAAGGATTAATAGCCTAGATATACAGTTTATGGATAATGGAGATAGTCCATGATTACTAGAATGCCCCAACAGATAAAATACAGGATAGCTGCAGTCTGCAAGAACTGTGGTCTGTCCAAGCTCATTAGAAAAAAGTTCAAGTATAAAGAACTCAACATCCTGTGTTGATGAGACCATCTCTCCGATCAGAGTCAATCCTAAAATGTATAACATCCCTCCAAACAGAAGACAAACACATTAACATTTAAACACTTAACCGCTCTGAGCCTTAAATAACATCAGGATTTACTGCTTAAATTTTTATATATGCTTTTAGATCCCTTTAATTAGCAGAACCTTAATAGTATTAAACACGATGCCTTGCTAAAACAGCAATAGAGCTTTTAACTCACAATTAAAATCAGAGAACCCCCCAAGATTTACCAAAGCCCCAGTCCACTACAATGTTTAAAGAGGAATTAGAACCTCAGAAATAAATGTCTCTTCAGGTGTCAGAATCTTCATCCGTTTCTACTTCTGGAGGCAGTCTAGCTCGGGAGGCCTCAAACTCTGCCTGGATCTTTTCCACTCTCTTGCCAGCTTCCAGTGGATCTGTAAATTGCAGCGTATGGCCTCTATAAACAATTCATAGATGGGCCAGCATTAACAGTGAGTGCGCAACACCCGGCGATCTCAAGCGAGCTCGAATGCCATCAAACTTCTTATGGTGAGCCCTTGTCGCATAAGCCAGATCTGGAAAAATATGTAGAGTCTTCCCCTCGAAATGAAGATGATCAGTGAATCTTGCCACTTTCATAATAAGCTCCTTGGTGGTCGCACTGTTGGTAACTAGAAGCGCTGTATGGGGTAAGTCCCTTTGCGCTTCTGCCAATCTTGGGGAAATTCTATATCCCCTTAAGAAGCTTTCTCCCAGCCTCATATCTAGTTGTAGCACTGTCGGTAGCCAAGTTCTTAGAAAAGAGAGCAGATCAGGAGTTTCAGCACCCTCCAGGAGGCCAACAAGATGGATATTGGGAGCCCTATTTGCATTCTCGAGTGCCTCAAGGTGATAGCGAAGCTGGGTATTTTTCTGGACCAATTTCACTGTGGTGTTCAGGGCCTGAGTGGCGTTATATTCAGCCGTAGAGTCTTTATTGTGTTTTAAATTTTTGCATCTTGTTCCCCAAAATGCTGTAATAGCGTTTCTACTTTCAAGTCTATTGCCATCATAGATGTTTGTAACACCTTCCACGGAGGCTCTACACTTGATTCAGAAAGTGCTGGGCCCGAGGCCTGCTGCACACCAGCAGGCTGAGATTTTGAGCTACCCCATACTTGCATTTGGTATCAAACCACTCTGGTCGATGAGATATATCAAGCTCTGTTGCTGCAGTATATCCAAAGTTTTTAAAAATTTCCAAAAACAGGCTCTTTTATCTGTGTTTGTCAGAGCTCTAGAGAAATGCATCCATTCAGTAGAGTGCTCAACAGCGCCCCTTCAATTTTGCACTTTTTGGCATTGAAGCCTAGTTACAAAATCCTTGACCAGTCTTTCAGCTTTTTCAGATTTTCCCTCATTTTTTCCACATCCTCCGCCTCGTGTGTCCACTCTTGCAGATTTTTGTATCATCCACGAACAGGCATACTTTCCCTTCCAGCCCCTCTGTGATGTCGCTGCAATGTCACTAATAAAGCAGAGCTTCACCAGCGAGGTCGAGGTCTCCATTAAAGGAGGGTAAGTCTTTGTCGGCATCCACTCTGGTGGCGACTACAGTCACCTTGAACATCATTGAGACACCAAGATCAGGGGCTAGCTCTAGTATTGCTTTTCTGAGTACAGATGATATGCAGCCATTACTGATGGGTTCCGTCTCACTGATATCCATAGTCGTGACCCCTACACCAGGTATCGTAGACTCACAGGTTATGCTGGTGTCATTTTCAGAGATGTTAACAAACTTTTTCCCTTTGCTGTATGTGGCAGGGTCAATTCAATTGACAGGGCCTTCTCTGTTGGTACAGCTGTCATCGATGAAACCAAAAAGCATACCTGTAGCACCGATGGTACTGCTGCCACCCCCAACAAATTCTGTTTCTATGTTTTGCAGCCCCAGCTCCATAGATTACCCCCCCCATCATACAAGATGATGATGAAGTGGAGTATAACCCTGACCTCCTAGAAATGGAGGAAGATTTAGAAGATGAAGGTGGAGATGGTGGAGATAAGGAACCCTATGAAGAAGGTCAACCATATCCTCGTGTAGTGAGGATTCTGTGATGTATAACCCCAGATTTCCTTCAGAGGATCCCTCCTTCCTGGCTTCATTTAAACAAATCCGGGGAGGCTGTGGGGCCTGAGCTCAGAGGAAGCAAAACTTTGCTGCTCCATTTTCTGGGCTGAGAATTTACTGTAAATCTATAGTTTTTTACATTCTACAGTGTTAGTTTTACCCTCTATTGGTAGCTGAACATCTCGTGAACATCATGGGCAATCCTGGAAAGGACAGGGTGACCACGGATGGAAGCAAAGGCAAAAACATTCCAGCTGACTCAAGGTATGACACAGATGCTGCGGCCAGGCAAGGCCAGGAAGAAACCCTGACTTCCTTGGAACTTATTACCCAGTTACCAAAAGCAAATAAATAAACTGCAGAGATTACTCTCCTCCATTACCAAAGTCAATGGCTTTAATTCCCATTTGACCATTGTTGAGATGGCAGTGGAAATTGTCAAAATGGAAATTCAGGAGGTTCAATGTACTTCTACCACTACTTCAGTGGCCACGAGTCTGATTGTTAAGGAGACTACACACTTAAATGCTCATTTAGAGACACTTGAGAATTAAGTTGGATCAGCTCATGTTTGCATCTTGGGCCTGCAGGAGAGGATCGAGGGAGATCACTGTAACCCCTAGGTGGCTCTATCCCAAGGGCTACTACCCCTGCCTGCTTGGCTAGGAGCAGGTTAAGGGGCCTGAGTTCTGAAACAGGTGCCTCCACCTGGAGGTCAGGGTTGGTAGTGGTCAAGCTAACCTGGGCACAGCCCCCCGGGACACTGTAACCCCCTCTTTCCTTACTAGTGGCCAGAACAAAACACAATAATCACTTTAATAATGCCCCTGATATAACACACAAGTACCCACACTGTTTGCACTTACCACCAGGGCTTTCCTCTGGCTCGACCCTGGGGACCCCCCTGTAAAACAAGGTTATACACAGCAAATAACAGCAGTACAGTATTCTTGCACAAACTGGAACCACAGTCAGGGTAAATGCAAAAAGAGTTAGGGCTGATTTATTTAAGGGACTTGAACAAGGGAGGGGCATAATCAGGTTAATTTGCTTAAAAGCTGTATCAATCAAACAGTTATGCATGCACTTCAGGGTCCATAAACAGTCACACACTCTGGGTACCCAGGTGAAGAAGAAGTGGGCTAGCCAGGATCGTTGCTCGAGGTAGGCCGGCATCGCAGCTGGTTGGGGCCCTGTGATGGAAGAAAACAACATGCACCACACACACTAATTGTAATCCGGAGCCGGAGGACTCAGTTCATGAAAGAAAAGAAACAACAAGGCAATCAGATGACACAGTTAGATTAAGCTGTTGTTGCAGGGAGCTACCCTGATGGTTACTCACGATACCCAAGACTGGCCACAGGCTGGACGAAAATTGAGACTGCAGGTGGTTGATCTGGAGTGCCAGGAGAAGCAGGGCCCACACGATTCACCAAGGCGTCATTCCTGTTCAAGCATGGAACAGGAGTATGATCCCCAGGCAGGTCTCTTGTCGATGGCTTTCTCTGTGCAGTGGGATAGTCTGGCAGGGCCAATGTGGCAAGGCCCAGGCCATATGGAGAGGAATGCAGATTCAGTCCAGTCGAGCTGGTTACAGCTTCCAGCAAGCAGAATACAATTCACACAGTGGGGAACCAAATCATGACCCACTATAAACACACAGCACATTTACGGGTAAGGGATTCTACTATACCAGGCAAACTGCTCTCCGGTCACAATCATAAAGTCTGTGCACACACTGGGAGTTTGGAGGTAGCTGGAAATCCTGACAGGCCGATGCATTCAGCAAATCTTCAGTCTTCTTCAGGTTGATCCTCATCACAACTCAGTGGCTTACTTCATTCTCACAAACTCAGATTCAGTCCGAACTGATTTTCTTCACCCTCTCAGGGGCAGCAGGCAGGCATGCAGGCCAAAACTCAGGCCTTTCCACAGACACTGTCTTGAGCTGTTGTTTCTTCAGCTCCCAACTTAAAGCTGACTTATCTGCCAGCAAGCCTGGGAATTTCCCCAAGATCAAAAAGGTTCGGTTGGCTGATTCATCTGTCAATCACAACAGAAGCTCCCCTTCAGGTGCAAAAAGGTGCCAAAAGCCCAAAGCTACAGTTCCTACAGATTCTGACTCCAGACAGCTCCTGTAGTGCGGCTTCATTTAAGATCCCACCAGTACTGATTGGTCCAATTCGGCAGTCCCGGGCCAAGATAGTGGAGATAAACAAAATAATCCTTGCTGCAAAGAAGGCAGGTTAGACAAACTACATTATCATTTTCACTCTAAATGATTTTTAGCAAATAGTTACATCTTTCAACAGAGCTCCCTCTCAGATTACTTGTGACTGCAATCCAGGCAGCTCTTAAAGAGACAGTACATAGAGGCTATACAGGCACTGTCTGGCAATCACATTTAAACTGCTAAAACACAGGACACCAGCCTGGCAGTGAGCATTTAGGCAAGCTCAAGGAAGACTTTTCGGGAACCCCCATTTGTAGAGGGGTTACACCTTTCCCTACCTGGAGAAAACTTGGCGACCGCGTCACATCTGTACCATCACAATATTGCAAATGCAACCTATACGAGACATTTATACCATTAGAATGTTATGTAAGTGACATTTGATGCATCAGTCAACTTATACCTTTACTATACATATTCTCTACACTTCACAATACTATATCCATTCTGACAATACATCATGCATTTTTCACACAGGTAATTTACACATTACTATGCGGAATCATGTAATAACTTCTTGTACATTGAACAATGTAAGAGGGGGCCCTTCCCTATCAGCTAACTTGGGGCTAGATGGGGCAGGGGCACCATACCTAGAAGGCAGAACAATCAACCTGGAATTGGCACTTAGGTTCAGTAGGCAGTGAGCTCTGAGAAACATAAACCCCTTTGTGGACCACATTGAGAGGCAAATCCACTGGCCTCCCGGGAGAATCATAACTGAAGCGTACTACTGGCTTGACAGCTCAGCTAGTCTTTCTGAGGGGGACAACTACAGTCTCTGTATTCTCAGCACTGGTCTGGGGACTCTCATCACTTGTGAGGGGTGCCTCTGCCTGGATGGGAACATCCAAACTTGGGGCACTGTCGATTCCTTGCTCAGCAGCCTTTATTTCTACAACACTTTACTCATTTTGCGAAGGCGCAGGCACAATCAAGCTTTGAGGAACGGAAGGGCGGTGTTCACCACTCTCACAGTGTTCTTCAAGTTCTGGTATGTCACCAGAAAGACTCAAACCCTCAGCTCCTTCTTCAGGCAAATCATACAGTTCCACAATACACAGAGACTCAACATCTTCAGACGTGATACTTTGCACTTCACTTTCTGGGAGCATTGGCTCCAAGAATGAAGCTGGGGGGTAAGGCAGTCCAGAAAACCCAGCTTCATCCCCACAATTAGTCATAGGGTGACCTCGAAACAGCTAACTTAACTTATAGGAGGGGTAATAGGCATTGTCACATTCACTTTCGTCCGAGGTGGACTGACAGTCATTATCATTTTGAACCTGCTGCGGGGGAAACCTTGAACTTGTACCCACTGGGGTAGGTTGACTCTGTCTCTTTCTTGCAGTAGCATGAGTCACCAGCCCAGGGGAATCAATCTCTTAGGGTTCAGCCTCAATTATGACTTGGCCGATAAGTAGCAAGTGGTTACGGTGCATGGTCTTGACAGCTTTGGAGTTATTCTTTGGGCGCACCTTGTACACGGGTAAATCATCCAACTTTTCAACTACTACATGGGGGAGATGGTGCCACCGATCAGCAATTTTGTGTTTGCCATGCAGTCCCAAATTGTGTAACAACACACTGTCTCCAGGTCGAAGCTCTTGGGCCTTTGCATTTTTGTCATGCCTCTCTTTGTTAGCTAGATTTCTCTTGGTGGCCATTGTCTGGGCCAGTTAATAGGCATGGTTCAATTGAGCTTTCAGTTTTTGTACATATTGCAGGTAGTTTTCTGCTCACATCCCATCTGGAGAAGACCCCAAAGCAGACATCAACTGGCAGCCAGGCCTCTCTCCCGAACATGAGGCGGTAGGGGGAGAACCTGGTAGCATAATTTTTCGTGCAATTGTATGCGTGTACCAAGGTGCTAATCTGCTGGCTCCATTTATGCTTGTCTTTTGGGTGGAGGGTACCAAGCATGTCTAGCAGGGTGTGGGTAAATCGTTCTGGTTGGGGATTTCCCTGCGGGTGATGGGGGTGGTTCTTGACTTCTGCACCCCCCATAGAGAGAGCATTTCTTTGATTAGTTGACTCTCAAAGTCTCTGCCCTGGTCAGAGTGGATCCGCTGGGGGGCACCAGAGTGGATGAAGAAATGTTCCACTAGCACCTTGGCCACGGTAGATGCCTTTTGATCTTTGGTGGGAAAAGCTTGTGTATACCTTGTGAAATGATCTGTAACCACTAGCACATTGCCAATGTTCCACTGATCAGGTTCTAAACACAAGAAGTTTATGAAGACTAGTTCCATGGGAGTGTTGGTAATAATATTAACAAGGGGGGAAGCCCTCTGAGGCAGCGACTACAAGTCTTTACACGGTGCTCAACGTCGACCCCCATTTTGGGCCAGTAGAAGCGAGATCGTACCAGGTCAAGGGTTCTGTCAATACCGAGGTGCCCCATGTGATTGTGGAGGGACCTTAGTACGAAATCTTTAAAGGCCGTGGGTAGGACCAATTGTTGCTTGTCTAATATGCCACTATGATCTACTGTCTCTCTATACAACAACTGATTGAGCAACTTCAATCTGGGGCCTTCTTTAAACAATAAAGCAGTTCGCAAGACAGTGGAACGTAACTTAGACACATCTGTCCCCTCACACAGGACATCAAGTGCTGGCTGAATCATAGGATCTTGGGATTGAGCCCACTGAATGCTGTCTTTGTCAAACTGAGGTAGTGCACTAATATCTAGAGCAGAGCAGTGGCAATAAGCAGCCGGTATGCAGGTGTCAGAAGGGCCCAAGCAATCTACTAAACAGTCCACTGTGTCCACAGACATCTGTTAATTTCTATCAAACTTTTGGCACAATGCTCAGATGTCAGGTTCGGACAGCCTGACCCAATCGCTCTTGGAAGTGGGCCTTCATGATAGGGCGTCAGCATCAATATGGTTCAGGTCCAGTCTGTATTCGACAGCATAATCATAGGTTGATAATGCAGAAAACCACCGGTGCCCAGTGGCGTCTAACTTAGCTGAAGTCTGCACATAGGTCAACGGGTTATTGTCAGTCTTCACCAATATCTTTGCCCCATAGAGGTATTCATGAAACTGGTCAATGATGGCCCATTTTAGCACAAGGAACTCCAACTTACATACAGGGTAGTTTCGCCCTCACGGGGTCAAGCTCCTACTAGTGAAAGCCACTGGTCTCAAACCATCCTCATGGTCTTGATACACAGCTCCTAGACCCTGCAGACTAGCATCAGTATACAGCACATAGGGTTTGGTGTGGTCAGCATAGGCGAGGATGGGAGCATAGGTAAGCTGGTATATGATTTCGTAGAAGGCTGCTTCACAGTCGGGCGTCCAGCGGGGCCTGAAGAGTTCACCTGGGCAGAAGTATACTTTTTCTGGTTCTTTGGCGGCCCCTTTCTTGTATTTACAATTGGTAGGAGGTTAACCCTTGGAAAGATTCAATAGTGGGTGAATCACCTTGGAATAGTCCTTTATGAACCTGTGGTAGTAGCCACAGAACCCCAGAAAACATTGTAGTTCTTTCAAATTATGGGGCTGGGGCCAAGTAGTTAGGACTTCAACCTTACTGGGATCAGTTTCTATCCCTTCTGTAGATACTATGTGCCCCACATACTTCATGGAGGTTTGAAAAAACTGGCACTTGTCAACGGATGGCTTGAGGCCAAAGTCTTCCAGTCAGTCTAGAACTTTAAACAGTCGATTCTCATGCTCCTCTAGGGTGCTCCCAAGTACAATGACATCGTCCAAGTACACCAGGCATTCCAGCAAATTCATATCTCCCACCGCACATTCCATCAGTCACTGAAAGGTGGCCAGGGCGCCCGATATCCCCTATGGCATTCTCAGAAATTCGTAGAACCCCAAAGGACAGATGAAGGCTGTTTTCTCATGGTCCTCCGGGGCCATTGGAATCTGATAATATCCGCTAAGAAGATCCAATACCGAGAACCATTTGCTCCCATTCAAGCAGTCCAGGGCATCCTGTATACGAGGCATAGTGTACTGGTCTGGGATGGTCTGCTGGTTCAGGGTTCAATAATCAACACACATCCTCACAGACTCATTCTTCTTACGCACAGCCACAATGGGAGAGGTGTATGGGCTCCTGGATTCTTGTATCACACTAGCAGTGAGCATTTCCTGCAGGTGTCTTCTCACATCATCTATGTCTGCTGGGGCTAGGTGTCGGGACCTCTCTCGAAATGGCCGTTCATCGTGCAGGAGTATGTGATGCTCCACACCCTGGACACGTCCCACATCCCATTCCTTCAATGAAAATACTTGGTCTCTCTGGGCAAGTTACTTGCTAATTCTAGCCTTCCATTCAGCTGGCAACGGGGAGTCACCAAAGTCAAACTAATCTGGAATCACTCTCTCCTTCTCACCAGGGTGGTTGTTGCCTGGCAATACTGCAGTGTCTGTGCAGTGTACCATAGCTAAGGTGCATCCTCTGTTCACCCGGATCTCCTGATCTGACACATTGTGAATCTGGACCATCACTCGTCATGCATAGGTATGGGCACAAGCAGGCAAGATGCTGGGCTTGACCAATAATCCTTCTGGCAATTTTCCATTGCCTGGCACATATAACATCAGTATTTTGTTCTTGACATCTTTCCAGAGGTGGACCTCCCCTTGAATGGTACACTGGGCATTAGGGGCCAATACCATTGAATCAGGTCCTTCTTCAACATGATCCCCACCGGTTCATCCTGGTCTACTTCCTCAGGTTTCTTTTGCAAATCAGAGGCCCTCTTGATCAGAGCAGGAATTCTCACGGCCCTCCCAGTCCATCATCCTTGTTTCTTGTGACAGAGTTGTGCCAGTCTCTCAAACATATGGGCGTTTGTCCCAATTAACAGGGGGACCCCATCATTCAGTCCAGCAGGGGGACACACTAGGGCCAAGGTCTCAACTTGCTCCTCTACACCAGTTACAATTACAGGAAAAGACAACCAGAGGTGAACATACCCTAGGTAGGGATAGGACTTGTCGCTCAAGCCCCACATATGTAGGCCTTCCAGGGATTGCAAAGGCACATCAGATAAGTGTTTGTCGGACCAGTCCAGGAATACAATGGTCACTTACGACCCACTGTCAAGCACAGCCAGAGTATGAATACCATTCACAGTCACCGTAGTCTCCATTGAAAGGCACACTATCTTGGACCAGTCTGGAGGGACAACAGCAGGGGTCTGGACAGATGATTTATCCACAGAGGGGTTTAAGTTAGGATGGCCAAGGTCTTTACTGTGGTCATTTTGTGCACCCCTTGACCACTGACTCATTTCCCGAAGCTCTCCTTGAAGCTGGTTCACCACTTTCTCTTAGTCCTTCTGAGACTGGCATTCCCTCTTCATATGGCTATCTTTGCCACAGTTGTGACAAATGACATGCTCTTGAGGCATCCTTGGGGAAAACATAGGAGGGGTTGCTGGAGCATCGACAGGAGATTGTGATCTGACTTCTGCGGGTAGTGTACCATATCTCAAAAGTTCCTTTAGGGTGGCAGTCAATTCCTTGAGCTCAGCTGAGAAGCCACCCTCAGTAGAAGATGCCTGAGGGTGCACCCCCACCCCCATAACAGTCACATCCTGACAGGGACCAGGGTCTCTGTCAGCAGGGGATATCTCAGCAAACGCACCCGGTTGTACTTTTCTGACTTCCTTCAGCAACTCCCCAACTGTTTAGCCCACAGCGGGACACTCTTAGTGGTCTCCATTTCGGAAGCACCTTCCGGTGCCATGATCACTTGGGCTGCACTCACCCCATAATTACAATCTCCCTCTTCGCCTTCTACCTTCCAGAGTTCTTTTATCAAGTTACAGTAGTCAGGTGGGTTACCTCTCCTATCCTGGAGCCTTAACTGGATGATCTGCAGTTTAGAATGCTTGGCATGTTGCAGTATGTGCCCCAATCTCACATGGTTCAAATCACTAGCAGCTACCCCACCTTTCCGGTAAGCTTTCTGCAGAACTCTTTCTAGGTGAGTAACATACGCAGACATACTTTCCCCCTTCCATTGTTTGGTATCTTGGAATTTCCACATCAAAGTCTCCTGACTCAATGCTCCCAAAATTGCCTTCAAGTACAGATAGATACTTCTGAGCAGGTGCATCAGGGTTCGTGGACCTCAAAAATGTTATGGCTTCAAGGGCGGAGCCCCTCAAACTTTATATGATTCTTTTCCACTTCTCAGCCTCCGCACACTGCAAGGGGGCAACATATTCGATCCAAGTCTCCCAGTCATAATCCTCCTGGGGGGTGGGGAGGGTACCCGAGAAGATTTTCAGTCTTCGGTAGGAGTCGTGACTAATGGTGTGTACAGATATAGGGGCCAGCATTGGCATGGGCACAGAAGGTGGGGCAGTAGCAGGTGATGGAGTGGGAGGGGGTGTTGGGGAAAGAACACCCTCAGGTGGCAGGAACAGTTTCTTAAAGTCCTCTATGGTTTTCCCTTCCTCCAGCAACAACTTAGCAAATTTCTCCTCAAAAGTCTCAGATAATGGTGGGAGCTCATCCTCCCCAGGGTCTGTACTGTCCTTTGTTATCACTCTCCAGGCAGCTGGAACCCCTTCTGGGGCAATAGTCTGTGGCACTTTAGAGATGTCCACGAGGTCACTACACTCTACTAAAGCTATGAAAGTTTGGGCGATCAAATCAGCCTGTCGACCCACCACCACAGGGTTTTTTAAACAGTCAAATTTGGAGAGTACTCCCTCTGCAGGAGGGGATCGAGGGAGATCACCCTAGGTTGCGCTAGCCCTATCCCAGGAGCTACTACCCCTGCCTGCTTGGCTAGGAGTAGGTTAAGGGGCCTGAGTTCTGAAATGGGTGCCTCCATCTGGAGGTCAGGGTTGGTAGTGGTCAAGCTAACCTGGGCACAGCCCTCCAGGACACTGTAACCCCCTCTTTCCTTACTAGTGGCCGGAACAATACATGATAATCACTTTTACAATACCCCTGACACACAGCACAAGTAACCACACTGTTTGCACTTACCACCAGGGCTTTCCTCTGGCTTGACCCTGGGGACCCACTGTAAAACAAGATTATACATAGCAAATAACAGCAGTACAGTACTCTTGCACAAACTGGAACCACAGTCAGGGTAAATACAAAAAGAGATAGGTCTGATTTATTTAAGGGACTTGAACAAGGAAGGGGCGTAATCAGGTTAATTTGCTTTAAGGCTGTATCAATCAAACAGTTATGCATGCACTTCAGGGTCCATAAACAGTCACACACTCTGGGTACCCAGGTGAAGAAGAAGTGGGCTAGCCAGGATCATTGCTTGGGGTAGGCTGCCGTCGCAGCTGGTTGGGGCCCTGTGATGAAAGAAAACAACATGCACCACATGCACTAATTGTAATCCGGAGCCAGAGGGCTCAGTTCATGAAAGAAAAGAAACAAGGCAATCAGATGACACAGTTAGATTAAGCTGTTGTTGCAGGGAGCTACCCTGATGGTTACTCACGATACCCAAGACTGGACACAGGCTAGACGAAAATTGAGACTGCAGGTGGTTGATCTGGAGTGCCAGGAGAAGCAGGGCCCACACGAATTGCCGAAGCATCGTTCCTGTTCAAGCATGGAGCAGGGGGCTGATCCCCAGGCAGGTCTCTCATCGATGGCTTTCTCTGTGCAGTGGGGTAGTCTGGCAGGGCCAGTGTGACAAGGCTCAGACTGTAAGGAGATGAACGCGGATTCAGTCCATTTGAGCTGGATACATCTTCCAGCAAACAGAACACAATTCACACAGTGGGGAAGCAAGTCACGACCCACTATAAACACACAGCACATTTACATGTAAGGGATTCTACTATACCAGGCAAACTGCTCTCCGGTCACAATTGTAAAGGCTCTGCACACACTGGGAGTTTAAAGGTAGCTGGAAATCCTGACAGGCTGATGCATTCAGCAAATCTTCGGTCTTCTTCAGGTTGATCCTGGTCACACCTCAGTAGCTTACTTCATTCTCACAAACTCGGATTCAGTCCGAACTGATTCTCTTCATCCTCTCAGGGGCAGCAGGCAGGCATGCAGGTCAAAACTCAGACCTTTCTACAGAGACTGTCTTGAGCTGTTGCTTATTCAGCTCCCAACTTAAAGCTGACTTATCTGCCAGCAAGCTTGGGAATTTCCCCAAGATCAAAAAGGTTCGGTTGGCTGATTCATCTGTCAGTCACAACAGGAGCTCCCCCTTCAGGTGCAAAAAAGGCACCAAAAGCCCCAAACTACAATTCCTACAGGTTCTGACTCCAGACAGCTCCTGTAGTGCGGCTCCATTTAAGATCCCACCAGTACTGATTGGTCCAATTCGGCAGTCCCGGGCCAAGATAGTGGAGATAAAACAGTCCTTGTTGCAAAGAAGGCAGGTTAGACAAACTACATTATCATTATCACTCTAGATGATTTTCAGCATATAGTTACATCTTTCAACAGAGCTCCCTCTCAGATTACTTATGACTGCAATCCAGGCAGCTCTTAAAGAGACAGTACACAGAGACTATACAGGCACTGTCTAGCAATCACATTTAAACTGCTAAAATGCTGGACACCAGCCTGGCAGTGAGCATTTAGGCAAGCTCAAGGAAGACTTTTCGGGAACTCCCATTTGTAGGCAGGTTACATCACCCCGTCATGTTTCTTCAAGAATGGTTAGTGGAAAGAATTCTACCATTGGGTCAGATTTTTGACTTTGCTTTGCAAAAGGCTTATAGCATCACTCCATGGGGCCATAGAGATGAGGGGTCTGAACCATGTACCTTGCTACTGGTCACTGATGGAGTTGGCACCTGTGATTGAATTGTCTTTTTGGCCAGGAAACAGGGTCCTGTTGTGCAAGAAGACAAAAATGTCTACCTGTTCCCTGATATTAGATATGCCACTCGGCAATGACATAAAAAAGTTGATGGGGTCTGTAGGCAACTTAGAGATGCATCAGTGATTCACAGTATGATTTACCCAGTGCAGCTGAGGATAGTTTCCAACAGGAAGGTCTGAGTTTTTTCTGACTGTATCGAGGCTGGCAAATGGGTTTCCAGGCTACAATCGAACCAATGGATTACACCAACTGA
The DNA here is from genome assembly GCA_016271365.2 of Neoceratodus forsteri. Lineage (NCBI taxonomy): Eukaryota > Metazoa > Chordata > Ceratodontiformes > Ceratodontidae > Neoceratodus > Neoceratodus forsteri. The sequence continues at coordinate 873,289,436 of CM028130.1, forward strand.
AGATGACTCTCCAGAACTGGACTCTGTTTCAGTGGACACTTGATTTGACAGGGTGATGTCCAGTACTGTTTCATAAGCTAGGGGATCCTGGCTTTCGTTTCAGTACTTTCAGTTTGTTCTGTTGGCTTAGTTGCCTTGTTGAATGTTTATATCCAAGCTGTTTATTCCTACTGTTTTGGAGCTGTTCACTCGTTTGTTTGCCCTATTCCTAACATAGTTTAATTCCCCATTACGCTAGCTGCATAGTGGGGCTGGGATAGTCACTGTAGGTATTGTTTAGTTTTCAGTCTGGGAGGGAGGCAAATAGTTATTTTTATTTGTTTCTAGTTAATTTTATTATGTTGCTTCTATAATTCTCAGCGGTATTGCAACTTTAGATTCATAGTATGACGCCTCTTAGTCCTCCAGAAGGGCGCCTTTATATAGAAACATTGATTGGTTGAGACAATTTTCGAAATTAGGCGTACTGCTCTTGGGCTCTATATAAAGCATGAGTTCTAGGACGTATATGTAATTTTTAGTAACGGTTTCCCCCCAGTGTGGTATCAAAATGTAATGGATGCATTATGATTCCTTTGATTAAGGGGCTTCGGTCCTTATAGCTGTATGTATTTTTCTGGTTTGTCTAGTACAAGGTATTGTTCAAGTGTACTGATTGTTGAAACCAATAAAATTAAGTTTAATAAACAAATCTAGGATGTGATGGTATTTGAGGGTGAAGAGAAGACCATATTTGCTGCCTGGCACAGATCAGGCACTCTGCCAGCAGGTCAAAGAAAGACTGACAAACAGTGCTCTGCTCTGTCTGTCAAGCCCTATTATGCCTCTCAGCCTAAAACTGACTCTGTGGTTATCATGGCTGCCCATGGTCACTCTAAGGTCCCTAGAGTGATGAGCACCCTGCCTCCTAACAAGGAATCCAGAAAATTGGACATGATGGGCAAGAGGACCTATGCCTCTTGCACTTTGTGCCTTCATATTGCAAACTACCAGGCTTACATGATCAAGTGTCAAAACAGCCTCTAGAAGTCGGCCATGGCTACAGCACAACAGTTGCCTGATAACCTTGCCAGAACAGAATTACTGAAGGTTGTCTTTAGTAGCCTGGATACTGGCAAATATTTACTCAGGTCTGCCTGTGATGCCTCAGATGCTGCTGCAGGATCAGCTGTCTCTGGTATCTGCCTTAAGAGGTACTCCTGGCTCAGCGTAGCAGCATTTGCTTCTGATGTACAAAAGGCCATACTTAATGCCCCCTTTTAGGGGCTCTAGGCTGTTTAGTCAGGATGTGGATAATGCTTTAAAAGACATCCAGTCATCTAAAATTAACCTGAGGTCAGTAAAGTCCCTGACCCCGGAATACATACAGGGTTCATAGTAGGGGTACTGTTCAGAAGCCTACTGGCTGAGGAGACCATGGCTTTTATCATCCCTACCGAGGCAGAGGTTTCCCTGCTGGTCCTGCTGCCCAGCGTGGCCATTCCAAGGCCCCCAAAGTTTCCAATGCAGGTGGCCCTGCTGCCCTTGCACCTTATGATTACCCACTTCAGCCCCTCCATGGCTACTGCCATGGTGCAAGTAGGGGAAGGCTCTCCCTTTACCTGCAAAAATGGACAGAGTTCATCTCAGATGAAGGGATCTTGGAAATAACAGACAAAGGACATTCAATGGAACTGCTGGCAAAACCTCCAGTGCATCCTCCTTCCTATTGTCATTAGTTAGAGCACTTACCTGGTCAACAAAAACTAAATAAATAAACTTCCTGGACTCCTGCCCCTATTGATGGAAGAAGTTTAGTCTCTGCTTCAGAAAAACACCATAGAAGTTGTTCCTCCTAAAGAAAGGAACAGGGGGTTTTACTCAAAATACTTTCTAGTCCCAAAAGCCACAGAAGACTTACATCCCATGTTGGACCTCAGAGCCATGAACAAATTCATTGAATACAGAAAGTTTTGAATGATGTTATTTCAGGGTCTCATTTCCTCCTGCAGAAAGGAGACTGGCTATGTACCCTGGATATGAAGGATGCTACCTTCATATCAAAATCAGATGGTGCCTGCTACCTTCATATCAAAGACAGACGGTGCCACAGGCAGTACCTCAGATTTACCCTGGAGGAATGCCATTATATCAGTTCTGAGTCTTGCCCTTTGGCTTGTCCTCAGTACTGTCAGTATTTACCAAATGCTTTGCAGCTGTGGAAGCAGTCCTCCAGAGGGAAGGCCTTTATGTCTTCCCCTATTTGGATGATCAGCTCCTGCTGGGACATCCAGGGAAGTGGTCCCATACTCAGAGTCTTGGACACATTTGTTCAGGGATCTGGATATCATGGTCAGTGTACTGAAATCCATTCTCACTCTGTGCCAATGCCTCACGTATATTTGAGAAGTACTGGATACAGCAGTGGGCAGTGCCTTCCTGCCTCAGGGAAGAGCAGAGGCCCTGATTGCTCAGGGTCACTTTGTGCACAGGAGTCATTATGTGTCCTCCAGGACTATACTCTGCCTCCTGAGCCTGATCGCAGCTCTCACTGTAACCATCCCTCTGGCACACCTGCATAAGAGACTCCTGCAATAGATTCTTCAGGGGTAGTGGGACCAGCTGACGGATGAGTTAGAACATATGATCCTCACCACATCCTCAGTTAGCAAGTCTCTACTGTGGTGCATGGAATCCCCGCACTTCCTACATGGAGTCCACTTCTTTTCCTCAACTCTGGAATGCACACTCACAATTACAGATCCAGGGAGTGTGGACAGACCAATATTCAGATCTCCACATCCATGTTCTAGAGATTAGGGCCGTTCTTCTTGGGCTCCAGACCTTCGAAGAACATCTTTCTCCAGGTCCCCTGCTGATAAGAACAGACAATGTCAAAGTGATGCACTATATCAACAAGCAAGGGGGCACTTACTCATACCCTCTGTGCAGGGAAGTGACAAGAGTATGGAATTGGCACTCTCTCATGGTCTACTACTGACAGCTGTTTTTCTTCCAGGAGTCCAAAATGTCTTATTTTTATTTTTCTTATTTATTTGAATCTCAAAATTAAGACCTTTAAGCCATGAGCTCATTTACAAAGGCTCCACGTCCAAAAATGAATTATACAGAGGATGAAATAACAAGCACAGGTACATTGCGTAGGAAACACAACAAGAGGATAGCATGATAACATACTATAGTACTAAACATAACAAATTCTTCTAGGAGCTATACATATCAATAGACTGAACAACAGACTAACGTACTAGCCTAACAAAATATCATAAGCGCTGAAATTAGGCCAGCCCAGTGGCGCTGATGGTTGAGGCGCTGGATGCCACACCTTGCGCCATGCTGGTGACCCAAGTTCAACACGAGCCTGGGACGTCAGAGGTCAGCAGAGCAGGGATGGGATTGAGCATCCGGAGGACTGCTCTCTCATCCCGGGGAGGGATCCAGGAAATCACCGCTCTGTAGCGGCCCCTGGTGACGACCAGGGGCACTACTAGAGTGGTGCAGCAAAAAAAAGGGTGGAGTGTGGCAGACGTTGGCAAGTTGCGATGTCATTGCATGCTCACCCTCCAGTGAACCACATAAGGAGGAAAATGGCAGCACAAAGCCCACGGCAGCTTGATAGCCACAGCTTCACTGGCCGGCAAATGCCTGGAAAGAGGCGTGTGCCAGTAATGGATCCTGGCCTGGCATGGGGGCATCGGAGGGGGCTCCTCTCGATGGTACAAAAGCGTATGCCAGCTGGGGACCCACAAAACTCCAGGGTCGGTGGTGAGGAGGAGTGGTGGCTGGAGGTAGGCAGGGACTGTGGCTGCAGGAGGGAAAAATAGAAATAATATAAAAAAAATAAGTGCTGAAATTATGGAGAAATTCATGGAGAGCAGAGAGGAGTAAGGTATGAAATAATTGAAAGCTGTGGGAAGGGAGGAGGAGTTTAGTGGGCAATGGGGGGAAGAGAGGGCAGTAAAGCTGGAGTGGGGCTCAATGTAGAGGACAGTTGGTAGCGTTTAAGGACCAGTAAGGGAAAGAGGAGAGTGACCGGAGGCCCGGTGGAAATGCAGAAAAGCAGCTTGGGGGGCCTTGTCAAGTGGAGTTGAAGAGTTATGTACTTACGGCCATAAGGGATTAAGCATGGCAATCACAGTTGCTAACAAGGTGAAAGAGTCTAGCATGTTTAAATATAAGAAAATTAGCAGGACAAGAGGACACAGCATGAGATTAGAGGGAGGCCGATTAAGGGGGAATGTGAGGAAATTATTTTTTTACAGAAAGGGTGGTGGATGCATGGAATGGCCTACCTCAGGAAGTGGTGGTTATGAATACAGTGCAGGGCTTCATACAGGCATGGGATAGACATAAGGGAACAATACAGATGAGTATGAATAAATAGGCCACTGACACAGCAAAGGCCGATGGCACATTTATAAGGTAGAAAAAGAAATGGGCAGACTGGATGGGCCTTGCGGTCCTTATCTGCCGTCAACTTCTATGTTTCTATGTTTCTAAAGTTAACAAGGTATTGTCGAAGACAGTTTTTGAAGGGGCCAATATTGGGAGTGGATTGAATATGCATAGGAAGACTGTTAAACCAGAGGGGGGCTCTATACATGAATACTCTTTGTCCGTGGGATGTCCTGCATAGCAGAATCTGGACAGCTTGATTTGGCGAGCTTCTTGTGCATTGCAAGTTAGCAGGGGCCCTCTCTAGAAGCTGCTGGATAGATGAGGGAGATAATCCTAGGAGGACCTTTTTGGTCAGGAGGCAAATGTGATAGTGGATTCTGTTCTGAAGGTTGAGACAATTAGATTGAGCATATAGGTTGCAGGTGTGAGTGTCCCGGCTTGCACCAGTAAGTAACCGGCAGACTTTATTGAGGGTGACCACGATCCTTCTGAGGGCAGTGACAGAGGCCGCACTATAGAATACAAGGCCATAGTCGATGACTGATAGGATGGAGCTGGTCAAGGCAAGATGTAGAGCCTCTTGGGTCATTCAATGCCGGTGCCTGTAGAGGAGCCCAAGTCTGACATTGGCAGTTTTGGAGATGTTCGACATGTGCTCTCGGTAGGACAGTGTGTTGTCAAGTGTGATGCCCAAGTACTTAAAACAGGAAACCTGCTCTAGAGAAGTGCCAATGTTATGGATGAGCTGTTTTATATTTGTTGGGTTGACCAGCAAAGATCATGGATTTGGTCATCTTTTTTTTTTTTTTTTTTATTTCATTATTTTTTATTGTAAGAAACATCATAGATACAGCGTAAGGTGTAACACTTCTCAAGTTACAAGTCTTGATTAAGGAAAAGCAGTTTAACTTACATACACCTTTTCTTAAGCAGAGTTATAATAGCATTCATACTTAAGCTGAGTTACTACAGCCCCTTAACATGTCAGGCAGGCGAGCAGACCTTGATCCCAGCAATAGGAAGATGGGTCACCAGGGCCCTCCCCCCCGCCCTGGAGAAGATTATTAGAAGGGCCTATAGGAAGATGAAACACTTGTGAGGGAACCCCTCCCCCCCCCCACTGGGGGACAAATTCAGAGTCCACCTGGGAGAAAAACAATATCCACTGCTGCCATTTCCTCAGAAATCTCTCATGCTTGTTGCGGAGTCTGGCTGTCAGAGATTCAAGTCTGTAAATTTCACACACGATTTTGTGCCAGTCTGATACTGTGGAAGGTTCTTTTAACATCCATCTATGAGTGATTGATTTTTTGGCTGCTAATAAAAAAATTGGGAGTAAGGTATTCGTCCATCTTGGACTAAAGTGAGGAAAAATGGACATCAACACCATCTCTGCCGTTAATTCTATGGATTCATTCATACAGTTCCCTAATTCCACCTGTGGATTTGGTCTTCTTGTAATTCATGATAAGTCTCTGTTCCCTAAACCATGTTTCAATTGAGGTAAAACTATGTTGTAATTCCCAGGTGAGGGGTCCAGGATCAGGCTGGCTTGCATAAATCACAGCATCGTCTGCATAAAGGAGTAGGTTGCTGTGGCAGGCTGGGGGAGGGTGTTGAGGTAGAGGTTAAATAAGAGGGGGCCAAGGATTGATCCCTGTGGCACACCAGATAGTACCGGGCGGCTAGCAGAGAGAGATTCCGCAATTTTTACATGCTGGGTTCTGCCTCCAAAGTAACTTCTGAACCATGTGGTGACATCTTTGGAGAGTCCTAGGGAGGGCAAGGTCAGGAGCAGAAGGGAGTGATTGACCGTATCAAAGGCTTTTGTAAGATCTGTGCAGATAGATCCTACAAGGTGACCACGGTCAAGAGCCTTGCATATGAAGTCAGTATAGGTGAGCATGGTGGTGGCAGTGCTGTGGTCCTTCCTAAACCCATGTTGCTGCGGGCACTGGATGTCGTTAGTTGAAAGATATGCAGCTAGCTGTTCTGTAACTATTCGTTCAAGGGCTTTGGAGAGGGGTGGTAAGACAGAAACAGGGTGGTAGTTGGCGTGATCCACTCTGTCTCCACTCTTGTGGATTGTGATCACTACCGTGGCTTTCCAGACAGATGGGAATTGTCCAAGGTGAAGGGACAGATTCAGGATCCAGGTGAGTGGGACCCGGACTGCATCAGTGGAGAGACGAAGAAACTTGAGGTCAAGGGAGTCAGAACTTTGCCTAGACTTGTTGAGTACATTCTTAAGGTGTTTCCTGGTGGTGGATGGGGGAGACTGAACGGAAGTAGAATTGGGGGTGGTTGGGGGGGTCCTGTAATGGGTAGAGTTATACTGGAAGGTTCGTCGAAAAAGTTGGGAGGTAGCACTCCACTCAGATCAGTGAAAGAGGAGTTGAGAATGTTTGCAATTTCACTAGGGTCTTGAATGGTAAGCCCGTTGTGGTTGAGGAAAGTGGGAGGGGACTGGCAGGGCTTACCGGTAAGGTTTTTTAGGTTGTCCCAGAATTTTTTTACTGTTGTCCCAGGAGCTAACAAACATGCTTTGGGAGCTAGAGGCCTTTGTCTGCCATATCACCCAGGTGCATTTATTTCTGGCAGTCCTGTAACATTGCCAGTCACTTGGTTTGTCAGTGGCCTGAGCCACTTTCCAAAGGTGGTCACAGGAGGCTATAAGGTGCAGGAGAGAGGGTGAAATCCAAGGGTTAGAGAGACTCCTTTCACCTTGCACTTTTTGAAGGGGGCAAATATATCACAGGCTGAGTTGAAGTGTGTGATGAAGAAGCTCAGTGCCTTATCAACACTATCCGCCAGGAAGACTTGGAACCAGTCACAGTTATGGAGATAGTGCTGGAGATGATCCAGGGGCCCTTTCTTGATAACCCATTGATAGAATGTTCTGCACAGACATTTAGGGTACTTATTAGACCAGTAGCATGTAATAGGTGAGTGGTCACTCAGGGCACTGGGTAACACTGTGGTGCCAGTGATCCTCTCAGGGTGGTTGGAGAAACTAACATCAATTAGGGTGCTGGCAACGGTCCTGTAGTTAATTCTGGTGGGGGATGAGACAATTTGAGAGAGGTCAATGGCTACAGCAGCATCCTTACAGGCGTTAGAGTCAGGTGACAGCCAATTAATGTTGAAGTCACCCAAAGCGATGACTTCCAAGCCATTTGGCAGATTGGCGATGAAGTCGAGAACTGTTTGGAAGCCCTAGTGAGTTTCCTTTGGTGGAATGTAAACTGAGGATGTGGATAGATTTCTTTTGATTACCTAGTGAAATTTTAACCCCTAAAGTTTGAGCACCACCCTTGGGGGGGGCAGTGTAGGAAATGCTATGTATTGTGGCATATCCGCGATGTACAGAGCACAGCCACTCCCTTGTTTACCTACCCTGTCAGCTCTGAATAATGTGTAGCCATTTAGAGAGTGAGCTGAGTCGGGTACCACAGGGGAGAGCCAGGTTTCAGCTATTGAAAGAATGTCAGGTCTGTGCAGTGGCACCCAGACTTGGAGTTGGTCTAACTTTGGCAGGAGGCTACAGATATTAATGGATGCAATTTTCAGTCCTGTGGTATTAATGTTAGCAAATAGCATCCGCATGGGCCATGCGTTTGGATGCACATTTCCAGACAACAGTATTAGTAAAAAGAGTTGCCTGGTCAGGATGTGTTTGAGGAGCTTGTGTTTTGAGTAGTGTATTTCTATGGTGGGTCTGGAAGAGAATGAAGAAATCATTATAGTGCTGAGATGGGGGAATAAATAGTGTGCCAGGCATGGTGCCAGGTGAGTAGTATAGGAGGTGAGACTAGCTGGTTTGAGGGCAAGGTTAGGAAGACTGGTTATGGTGCCTGGGGTTGAGGGACTTATAAGAGTAGAAGGTGTGCCTATTGTGGGTAAACTGCCATTGCTAGAATATTGTGGCCAAGAAAGTGATAAGAGGGCACTGAGGAAGGTATAGTAATAAAGCGTCATATTGTATCAGTGGCCGGTCGCTGGGAGGTAGGGCAGACATGGAGAAGGAGAAAATGCTTGGCTGGGGGGTGGGGTGAGTTAGAAGGCTGTGTGGTGGGTCAGAGTAAAAAAAAAATAGATAGTGGAGTAGGAATCAAGTTAGCATTAGCACCCGTAAAGTAGGGTAGTGGTCAGGGTGTTTGTCACTGGTGCGGAGGGTCGTAGGTTCAAACCCAGGTGGGCCAGAGGGTAGGGGTGACAGGGATATTACCAGGGTGTGGGAAAGTCAGGAAGGAGAAAAGGCCAGGCGAGGAGAGAAAGAGAGAGGGAGGGGAGGCAGAAAGCTCAGGAACAGTAACAGTGGGCTCAAGGGTGACTCCTAGTGGAGATGAAATATAACAAGCTTATGGGAAAATGGAGACTTAGATTCTAGACGGCTTCTGGTCATGTGATCAGATTCTAGATGGCACCTGGTCACGTGATCAGTCCTGTGACCCTGATGATGCATAAATCAAATGCTGAGGAAAGTTGGGTGAGGTGGGGAGGCGGGGCAGTTGATGCGAAGCGCCAACGGGCTAACACCATCAGCTAGTGCTGGTGTGCTCCAGAAGTAACACCATCAGCTAGTGCTGGTATGCTCCAGAAGTAACACCCTCAGCTAGTGCTGGTATGCTCCAGGACTAACACCATCAGCTAGTGCTGGTGTGCTCCAGAAGTAGCAGTTGACACAAAGTGCCAATGGGCTAACATGGTCAGCTAGTGCTGGTGTGCTCCAGAAGTAGAGGGCAGGTAGTTTTTCCAGTACCTGCTCAAATCAGTGCTTGCAGGTGGCTTTAGGGTTTCATGGGTGTGCTCCAATGGTTGTGTGTGGTAATGGAGTAGTCTGGGGAAAAAGCACAACAGAAAAACTGTAAGAGAGGGGAGAAGGAGACAATGGTGGGAGCAATGAGGGGGGATGGGGAGCGAACTGCACATGTGCTAGTTCCACAGGGCAGACAAAGGAGGAATCCGAATTAAAAGAAAGGCAGCTAAACTATGCAAAAATGCAGGTAAATCAGTAAAATACTAGCTTACAAATCTTAGCAGCTCTAACATGCAATCCTGCAGACGAGATGGCGAATTAAGAAGGCTACATAATGAGTATAAGGCAGTACAATAAATTAAAGTAACTTCTAAAAAGTCCAAAAATCATCAGCAATCTGAGAAAGCACATGCTTGGAATAAAACTATCTAAAGTTGCCTGCCGACCATCAGCTAGTGCTGGTATGCTCCAGAAGTAGAGGGCAGGTAGTTTTTTCAGTACCTGCTTGAAACGGTGCTTGCAGGCGGCTTCAGGATTGTTTGGGTGCACTCCGATGGGAGTGTGTGTGGTAATGGAGTATCCTGCTTGAAACGGTGCTTGCAGGCGGCTTCAGGATTGTTTGGGTGCACTCCGATGGGAGTGTGTGGTAATGGAGTATCCTGCTCGAAACGGTGCTTGCAGGTGGCTTCAGGATTGCTTGGGTGCACTCCGATGGGAGTGTGTGTGGTAATGGAGTAGCCTGCTCGAAACGGTGCTTGCAGGTGGCTTCAGGATTGCTTGGGTGCACTCCGATGGGAGTGTGTGTGGTAATGGAGTAGCCTGCTCGAAACGGTGTTTGTAGGTGGCTTCAGGATTGTTTGGGTGCACTCCGATGGGAGTGTGTGTAGATAGTAGCCTGCTTGAAGCGGTGCTTGCAGGTGGCTTCAGGATTGCTTGGGTGCACTCCGATGGGAGTGTGTGTGGTAATGGAGTAGCCTGCCCGAAACGGTGCTTGCAGGTGGCTTCAGGATTGCTTGGGTGCACTCCGATGGGAGTGTGTGTGGTAATGGAGTAGCCTGCTCGAAACAGTGTTTGTAGGTGGCTTCAGGATTGTTTGGGTGCACTCCGATGAGAGTGTGTGGTAATGGAGTAGCCTGCTCGAAACAGTGCTTGCAGGCGGCTTCAGGATTGCTTGGGTGCACTCCGATGGGAGTGTGTGGTAATGGAGTAGTCTGCTCGAAACGGTGCTTGCAGGTGGCTTCAGGATTGCTTGGGTGCACTCCGATGGGAGGTGTGTGGTAATGGAGTAGCCTGCTCGAAACGGTGCTTGCAGGTGGCTTCAGGATTGCTTGGGTGCACTCCGATGGGAGTGTGTGTGGTAATGGAGTAGCCTGCTCAAAACGGTGTTTGTAGGCGGCTTCAGGATTGTTTGGGTGCACTCCGATGAGAGTGTGTGATAATGGAGTAGCCTGCTCAAAACGGTGTTTGTAGGCAGCTTCAGGATTGTTTGGGTGCACTCCGATGAGAGTGTGTAGTAATGGAGTAGCCTGCTCAAAACGGTGCTTGCAGGCGGCTTCAGGATTGCTTGGGTGCACTCCGATGGGAGTGTGTGGTAATGGAGTAGCCTGCTCAAGCGGTGCTTGCAGGTGGCTTCAGGATTGCTTGGGTGCACTCGATGGGGTGTGTGGTAATGGAGTTGCCTGCTAGAAACGGTGCTTGCAGGTGGCTTCAGGATTGCTTGGGTGCACTCCGATGGGAGTGTGTGGTAATGGAGTAGCCTGCTCGAAACAGTGCTTACAGGTGGCTTCAGGATTGCTTGGGTGCACTCCGATGGGAGTGTGTGGTAATGGAGTAGCCTGCTCGAAACGGTGCTTGCAGGTGGCTTCAGGATTGCTTGGGTGCACTCCGATGGGAGTGTGTGTGGTAATGGAGTAGCCTGCTCGAAACGGTGCTTGCAGGTGGCTTCAGGATTGCTTGGGTGCACTCCGATGGGAGTGTGTGGTAATGGAGTAGCCTGCTCGAAACGGTGCTTGCAGGTGGCTTCAGGATTGCTTGGGTGCATTCTGATGGGAGAGTGTGTGTGGTAATGGAGTAGCCTGCTCGAAACGGTGTTTGCAGGCGGCTTCAGGATTGCTTTGGTGCACTCCGATGGGAGTGTGTGTGTGGTAATGGAGCAGCCTGCTCAAAACGGTGCTTGCAGGTGGCTTCAGGATTGCTTGGGTGCACTCCAATGGGAGTGTGTGGTAATGGAGTTGCCTGCTCGAAACGGTGCTTGCAGGTGGCTTCAGGATTGCTTGGGTGCACTCCGATGGGAGTGTGTGGTAATGGAGTAGCCTGCTCGAAACAGTGCTTACAGGTGGCTTCAGGATTGCTTGGGTGCACTCCGATGGGAGTGTGTGGTAATGGAGTAGCCTGCTCGAAACGGTGCTTGCAGGTGGCTTCAGGATTGCTTGGGTGCACTCCGATGGGAGTGTGTGTGGTAATGGAGTAGCCTGCTCGGCGGTGCTTGCAGGTGGCTTCAGGATTGCTTGGGTGCACTCCGGGGGTGTGTGGTAATGGAGTAGCCTGCTCAAAGCGGTGCTTGCAGGTGGCTTCAGGATTGCTTGGGTGCATTCTGATGGGAGAGTGTGTGTGGTAATGGAGTAGCCTGCTCGAAACGGTGTTTGCAGGCGGCTTCAGGATTGCTTTGGTGCACTCCGATGGGAGTGTGTGTGTGGTAATGGAGCAGCCTGCTCAAGACGGTGTTTGCAGGCGGTTTCAGGATTGCTTGGGTGCACTCCGATGGGAGTGTGTGGTAATGGAGTAGCCTGCACGAAACGGTGCTTGCAGGTGGCTTCAGGATTGCTTGGGTGCACTCCAATGGGAGTGTGTGTGGTAATGGAGTAGCCTGCTCGAAACGGTGCTTGCAGGTGGCTTCAGGATTGCTTGGGTGCACTCTGATGGGAGTGTGTGTGGTAATGGAGTAGCCTGCTCAAAACGGTGCTTGCAGGTGGCTTCAGGATTGCTTGGGTGCACTCCAATGGGAGTGTGTGTGGTAATGGAGTAGCCTGCTTGAAACGGTGCTTGCAGGTGGCTTCAGGATTGCTTGGGTGCACTCCGATGGGAGTGTGTGGTAATGGAGTAGCCTGCTCAAGCGGTGCTTGCAGGTGGCTTCAGGATTGCTGGGTGCACTCCGATGGGTGTGTGTGGTAATGGAGTAGCCTGCTCAAGCGGTGCTTGCAGGTGGCTAGGATTGCTTGGGTGCACTCCAATGGGAGTATGTGTGGTAATGGAGTAGCCTGCTCGAAACGGTGCTTGCAGGTGGCTTCAGGATTGCTTGGGTGCACTCCGATGGGAGTGTGTGGTAATGGAGTAGCCTGCTTGAAACGGTGCTTGCAGGTGGCTTCAGGATTGCTTGGGTGCACTCCGATGGGAGTGTGTGGTAATGGAGTAGCCTGCTCGAAACGGTGCTTGCAGGCGGCTTCAGGATTGCTTGGGTGCACTCCGATGGGAGTGTGTGTGTGTGGTAATGGAGTAGCCTGCTTGAAACGGTGCTTGCAGGTGGTTTCAGGATTGCTTGGGTGCACTCCGATGGGAGTGTGTGGTAATGGAGTAGCCTGCTCAAAACGGTGCTTGCAGGTGGCTTCAGGATTGCTTGGGTGCACTCCGATGGGAGTGTGTGTGGTAATGGAGTAGCCTGCTTGAAATGGTGCTTGCAGGTGGCTTCAGGATTGCTTGGGTGCACTCCGATGAAAGTGTGTGGAAATGGAGTAGCCTGCTCGAAACGGTGCTTGCAGGTGGCTTCAGGATTGCTTGGGTGCACCCCGATGGGAGTGTGTGTGTGTGGTAATGGGGGGTCTTAGAAGACAGACTAAGTCAGTCCCTGTCTCCAGCACACAAGTGGGAACTGCTGACCTCTGTGGTAAACAACCTCTTTGTAAGATGAGGTCATCCACACTTGGATCAGGGCCTGCTGTTTTTTTGTGAGATGCATTGTCACTCTCCTGAAGGGAGAGGTTCCTTTATGCATGCCATCTGGTCTCTGATTCAGAGGGTTCTTCTAGAGTTACAGGTGAAGAGGGTAACCCTGATACTGATCGCCCTTCTCTGGCCTCATCAGAAATGGTTTCCGATTCTGCAGCATCTAGTAGTGAAACCACCAATTCAGTTGTCCCTTTGTCAGGTCTACTGTTCCTCCCAAGACAAGGAAGCCCTGCTCCACTCAGACCTCAGGTCCCTCCACCTGCACGCTTAGCTCCTGAGGATGTATCTGTTGCACATTTTGGAGTGTCTCCCAAGTGGCTATGTCTTGCTAATGGCTAGACATACTTATTCACTGAAGTGGAGGAGTTTCACTCTTTGGTGTGCTTCCCACTCTGAGGATCCTTTTACATGTCCTCTTAATACTGTACTTGCCTACCGCTTGTCTCCATCAGACTCCCGTCTGCAGTACTGTTCTATTATTAGGTGCATTTGGCCACCATATCGGCATTCCATGCCTTTACTGATGAATGCACAGTGGCACAACTGGAAGTGTACCATACCTTATTGAAGGGCATTTTACACATGCACCCCCCGATTCATAAACTATTTCCACCATAGGACATTAATTTTATACCCTGCTGCAACTTGACAACTTCGTTTCTTGGAAGGTGCTTTTTGTGGTTGCTATTACTTCAGCCAGACAGATTTCTCAGGGTCTTAAGAATGTTCACTCTACATTATTTTCCATAAGAAGAGGGTGGTACTACATACAAATCCTCATTTTCTATGTAAGATGGTATCTGAATTCACACTGAATCAGACTATCAGCCTACCAGTGTATTATCCTAAACACACTAATGAGTGAGGAATTACTCAATATCCTTTTTTTGTATCATATGTTTATTGAAATTTTTGAGTATATGACACAGATACCTACAAAAAAAAGCAACAATAAGCATCACGTACAGTATGGGACAGTTAAAACACAAGTAACTTTGCAGTCCATACCTTAGTGGGTCATAGAAACTTTTGAGAAACTTTTAAGAAACAAGTCAGTCTATTGATCTAGCTATTCTACTAGGTAAATTACTCCCAAGTTTCTAAAATAGTTCCAACCATACTCAGAGTTCTCAGAGTTAATTAATTAATACTAATTCTAATTCAATTAATACAAATTCATATCAGACCCACATAGTATATTAACCCTTCCTGTGTAAGAAAAAAAAATAAAACCCTTAACATGTGGTTAGTATACTAAGTAATGTAAAAGAGAAATAGAGAATGAATTCCACTCATTGTATAATTTTGTATAGATAAGCTGAAATACATATATTTCCTTAAGCCACTGTAGTCCAAGTTGATCCTGTTCTTTGCTCCTGTGCTGAATCCCCACTTTCCAGCCGTTCACTCCATGTAACTCAGGGGATCATATAAGAGGTCCATCCCCCAATAAAGTCTATCCATATTTATCAATAGTGGTGATTCTTACCTTCCCCACCTTCTCGCAACATCATTGCCTCCCCAACTGTGAGGGTGTCCAGAAATTTACCCCAATCATTTATAAACATTTCCTCCTTATCCCTTAGAACATAAGTAAGCCTATCCACTGCCAATACCTGAATCACCAGCCTTTTCCATTGATCTGTCATTGTTACAGTGCCAGCTATTCACAAATTCTGAATCCCCTGGTGAGCTACAGCCAGTAAGACTCTTATCCATCTAGGGTATTAGCACCATTCTTCTTCCTCCGTATCCTCCACCCCAAATAGAAGCGACAGTGGGGAGATTGCTATAGGTCCGCCACCCATCACTAACAACTAATGGGCGATTCCCTTCCAAAATGGGACCAGTCAGGGACAGTCACAATAATAATGAAGAAAGGTTCCTCTAGCCGCCCCACACCTTCCACAGTTTGGAGGTACCCCTGGATAAAACCTATGTACGACACTCGGAGGATAATATAACCAGTGTATAAATTTATATTGCATTTCCTTAAATTTGTTACGAAGGAGAAGTCCCTTATGAGATCCCAGCAATAAGTCTCAACTGGCATCAGAAATTTGGATGCCAAGGTCCTTTTCCTTGACATCACCTGGGAGCAGTGTAGCCCACCCAGTACTTAAAAAATTAATGAAATGTCGGGAGGGATTGGGCTCCAATATACTGTACCTCAATTAAAACTGTACTGTACACAATTGGAGAAACTCAAACCCACTTACCACATTTACGATTAGTAATTTACATTTATTGCACTTATTTAAGTGTATAGATCTTTGATCAACATTTCATAGTGAACACATTACTTCTTCAGGATCTATAAATACATAAAGAACATTTGGTATGTGCTAAAAAATTCTATTTCTTGAAATTGTTTTACATCACTCTTTAGAGATGCTAGACAAGCTGTTATAAGAATATACATTTTCTTTATATAGGAAAAGATACAAAGAGGAAGAAAAAATCATATCATTATGCTCAAGCTTCTTTATAGCCATTTGGTTTTCTTAAAAGGAAATTTTCTAAATGTAAAAAATGGCATATATGCTCTATCTACTTTAGAAACAAAAAAAGATGAAAGGGGGGAGGTATACATTTTCTACAGTTCATTGTTTTTTATTCATTATGTGCCCACCCTTAATGCTGATGTATATCTGTTCTTGCTGGTTATTCTTTCATTATCTGTTATATTCTACTTGTTTCTAGAGGAGATCAAGGTAGAAATATTAACAATTTACTAGCTAATCCTTTCTTATTGCCTTTTGTTATTTGTTAATGTCTACTGATATGTGTTACCTCTTTAAGGAAAGGAGGAAGCATATGGACGAGGGGGGAAGGGCAACAATGTCCTCAGTTTTTTTCTTGAATTTCCAGATGAAAAACACAGACAGTACTCACTGATGCATTATTTTTTTAAAAAAGCTTTTTTCTTACTTTTTGCTGCTTAATCAGTTTATTATCTTATTTCTTAATTACCTTAGTTTGTATTTTCTCTGTTTACTCCAGAGAAAACATATGAAATATTTGAAGGGATAATGAAAATAGTAGAAACTACTCATGTGGCAGATGTCAAAATTGCAATAACACTAGAAAGACTAAAACAATATATAATCCATATAGAGATGAACATATTTAAATTAAAAACGTTATAACTTGTCAAACAGAACAAGATGTCTATCTGTTGATATGCCCGTGCGACCTTTGCTATATAGGCCAGACCTCTAGAAGTCTAAGGCTACACCTAAATGGGCACAGAAGTGATATTAGAAGAAGAGATGCAGAATCTGTGGTGGCACGACACCTCAGTGAAAGCAAACATACTGTAGTGTTGCATCACTGAGGTTCATGGCACTGGAAAAAGTAGAAACCCCCTTTAGAGGTGGTAACTTGCAGCAACACTTATTAAGAAGAGAGGCAGTCCGGAAAGATAGATTTGGTACCCTAGATAAAAGATATGGTAGATAGAGCATATGTGCCATTTTTTACATTTAAAGTTTCCTTTTAAGAAAACCAAATGGCTATAAAGAAGCTTGGGCATAATGACATGATTGTTTTTCTTCCTCTTTGTATCTTATCCTATATAAAGAAAATGTATATTCTTTTAAGAGCTTGTCTAGCATCTCTAAAGAGTGTTGTAAATACATTTTAAATTATATAATTTTTTAGCATATACCAAATGTTCTTTATGTATTTCTAGATCTTGAAGAAGTAATGTGCTCACTGCAAAACATTGATCAAAGATCTACACACTTAAATAAGTGCAATAAATATAAATTACTACTGTAATTACAAATCCGGTGAGTCGGTCTGTATTTCTTTGACCTTAAGAGAATTATTATTGGAAAATAGCCCTATCCTGCTTAGCCAATATTCCGATTAGGCCCTCTTCATTTTTCTTAGCACCTAGAATTTCTCGTTCAGCATTAGTTAGAGGAGAATCCGTCAGAGATATTCTATCCAGGTCCAGTAATTGTTTCAGAGCTGAAAATATCTAAATAAATGGGAGCGGGGAATCCCCAATCCCAGCTGGATTTCCTCAAATGTAAGCATTCCCGTGCTAGTAACCAAATCCCCCAAACACCAGACCTCCCGATCTTACCATAACAAGAACCCAACATCTTCAAGTTGGGAAAAAGCCAGGATTACCTACGATAGGGACCAAGAGGGTATTTACCCAAGCAGCACCCTTCCTTTTCTTGATGGTCATCCACGCCTCCAACATCGAGGTGACCAGGGGATTTGGGTTGCCAAACTGCTGATAGGTCCAGATTTCTCCCTCGGCTAAATAAGCTGAAATCCTTCCTGGGCATCCTTCCTCCTCCAGGTCAAGCCAGTTGGCTGTGTTGATTCTATTAACTCAATTATGTAGATACCGGTACTGAACAGTTATGTTGTATCCTTTAATGTCTGGGAGTCCATGCCCCCATTCTCCCTAATGAGCTTTTTTAAACTAATCCTCATTTTGTTGCCCTTCCAAATAAAGTCAGAAAATAATTTCTCTGTTCTTTTTAGAACTTTATTTGATGGGCAGTATGGGACCATTTGCATGGTATAAAGGATCCTCAGCAAGACATTCATTTTAAGTGAGTTAATCTTACCGAGTCACGATATTGGGAGTGCACACCATCTGGCCAAATCTCTTAAAATGGACTCAAACAATGGTCAGTAGTTCAGAGCATATAGGCTACCAATCTCAGGACCAACTCAAATACCTAAATTTATTTATTTATTGAATTTTGTTGACCCGGTAGGCAAACTGAGACTAGAAGTCCCTTTTTCAGGGGCAACTGGGGGGAGAAATATTCGGATGGTAACCAACTGAAACTGAATCAGATTTAGCTGTTGGTGGTATTTTTAGTGAATGGGGGAACTTGGCCAGGACTCCGGGGAAATTCCCCTACTCTTTTCGAGAAGTGCCATGGGATCTTTAACGTCCACCTGAACAACCACCAGAACAGGCAGATGGGACCTCAGTTTAACGTCTCATCCGAAAGATGGCACCTCAGGAGTGCAGCACCCCCCTCATGTTGCACTACAGTGTCAGTATTGGAATTTTAACTCAAGTGCCTGGTATGGGGATAGAACCCACAGCCTTCTGATCTTCCGGCCTCAGGGGCAAGTGTGCAACCTACCGAGCCACTGACACTGCTAAGTAAAGGACTTGTCAACAAGCTTTAGGCCCCATGTACACTTCCCCCTTCTCCCCACCCCCTGGTCCAGATACATTTCTGATTTTTATTTTTTATTTATTTATTGGGAACTTGGAATTACAAATCTTTGAGCTAAGAGCTCTTTTACAAAGGATCCTCGTCAACACTTAAGAAGATACATTTTGTTGCAACAGCATAATTACAGCAGAAAAAATTGACACCGGGGTTGTACTACTAACACAGAGATTACATAGGAAAGGGTAGCAAATACATTTATGGTTTACACAAGTCAAGATATGAATGAAGCGGCTGGTAGCACTGTCAATTTCCCAGTGGAGGTACGCAATGTGCAGCCATCTGAGAGAAGTTAAGTGCAGAGAGACAAGTTGGGGTTTGGCAAGTGCAGGTAGGTGGGGGAGTGTGAGGGGGAGGAAGAAGTCAGGAAAATGGGCTACAGGT
The DNA here is from genome assembly GCA_016271365.2 of Neoceratodus forsteri. Classification (NCBI taxonomy): domain Eukaryota; kingdom Metazoa; phylum Chordata; order Ceratodontiformes; family Ceratodontidae; genus Neoceratodus; species Neoceratodus forsteri. The sequence continues at coordinate 873,308,141 of CM028130.1, forward strand.
AGTGTGGGTATACTGGATAGAGGGCAGGTGGAGGGAGGAGTAGGGGCAGAGGAAGTGGACAGGGGACTAGGCAGGAGGTAGTGTGGGTGAACTGGACAAAGGGCCGGTGGGGGAGGTAGTGAGGGGTACTGGACAAAGGACAAGTGGGGGGGAGTTGGTAGGGAGGAGGTGTGGGGGGGAGGGGAGTAGATGCAACCTGGCCAGAGCAAGTGGGCAGTTGAGTGGTGGGCCGGATGCTGGGATTATGTTTGACACAGGCAGCGGACTAGAAGAGAGATGGACTTATGGAGTTCGGATTTGAAGTGCCCTAGGCGTTGAAGGCTGGTGTTTGTGTTTGGAAGCTCATTTAGCCAGGTGGGAGCCCTTACCATGAAAGCACATCTCCCCTGGGCTGATTTTCTGAAGGTAACAGCTAAGGCATGCCTGGAGAGGCTTCTTGTGGCATGCTCACCTGGGGCAGGTCTGAATAACGCCACAGGGAGACAGGTGCCAGTCCCAGTAGGGCCTTCTTTCCTAGTAAGCAGGTCTGGAGCTTTATTCTATCCTGGAGGGGGAGCCACTTTGTCCTTATGTAGAGCTCATAGGTGTGTGTGTGATGCAATCTACATCCAGGACAAATCTGCATGCTTTATTGAGGGTAAGGTGGACTTTGTGTAGGCTAGTGTCTGTGGCAGCACCATAAACCATGTTTCCATAGTCCAGGATTGTGCCATTGCCCGCCTGGAGCCTGACTTCAGGGGTGAGGCAGAAGCAGAGTCTGTAGAATGTCCCCAACTTCCTGTTTGCAGCCTTAGTGATATTACTTAAGTGTTCGTCGAAAGAGAGGGACTCATCGATTGTGACCCCCAGGTACCAGAAAAAGTGAACCTGTTCAAGGGTGGAGTCCGAATTGAGTGCTATTTTAAACAGTGTGGTTGATTTCCTCTTCTGGCGACTGGTAAAGAGCATTATCTTAGTCTTTATACTATTGAGTACTAGGAGGCTGGTGTTAAACCATTCCTGTAGCAGGTCGAAGTTGCACTGTACATTCCTGGTCAGCGAGTATTGGCAGGAGCCTCTAAGGAATAGCACTGTGTCATCTGCTTAGAGCAGGACTTTTGCAGAGGGGCATGCAGCTGGGAGGTCATTTAGGAAGAGGCTAAACAGGAGGGGGGGCCAGTATGGACCCTTGCGGGACCTGACCATGACTTTCCTGGCCTCTAAGATGGTACCATTAATCTTTACCTTCTGTGAGCGTTCAGACAGGTAGCTAGAGAATCACCCAACCGTGTCTGAGGACAACCCAATGCAGGTTAACCTGTGGAGCAGCAGCTTGTGATCCACAAGGTCAAATGCCTTGGATAGGTTGACATAGATTGCTCCAGCTAGTTGTCCCTGGTCTAGTGCCTCGTGGACATAGCTTGTGAATTCAATGAGGGGCGTGTTGGTACCGCGCCACTTGCAGAACCCATGTTGTTGCGGGCTGAGGAGGTTGTATTTGTGTAGGTGGGCAGAGAGCTGGTCTGCAATGATTTTTTCCAGTGCTTTGGAGAGAGGAGACCGGATGGAGATGGGCCTGTAACTGGACACAAGCGAACGATCCCCTCCTTTTAGAACTGGAGTGACCAAGGCAGTTTTCCAGGCAGATGGGAAGGCTGACATCCAAAGTGACATATTAAAAAGCTTAATGCTAGGTACAACCACTTCAGAGAGGGCGATTAAGATAAGTTTCTTATCAATCCTATCCTTGTTTTACCCAGCACTCTTGCAAGATATTTAGCAGCCTCCTTGGTGGTTACCTGCCAAAAGTAGAATTTTGGGCTGGTGCTAGGAAGGGGGGCAGGTGTTCACAGCTTAGTGTTTTGTCATCATGAGCAGTTGTTTTAGGTGGTATGACTGCACTGAAGTTAGTAAATGCCTCATTGAAAATATTGGCTATGGTAACTTTGTCAACTATGACTTTATCACTGTGGTGGAGCATGGTTGATGGGGACCTGTCACAAGTCCCTACGAGGTCCTTGATGGTAGCCCAGAACTTTTTGCCACCTTTCAGGCACTGGGACTGCTGATTTCTGTGGTGGAAGGCCTTGGCTTGCCACATTGCCCATGTGCACCTATTTCTAACAGCTTTGTAATTTTGGACGTTCTCTACTGTCCCTGATACTCTTGCTCGGTGCCATAGTAGATCACATTCCCGCATCAAACCAAGGACTTGGGGGGTGATCCAGTCTATACCCCAGAACGAGGCAAAGTGATCTATGTTCTGGAGTAGGGCAGGTATTGATTCCTTAGGCCCAGTAACAAACAGCAATATGTCATCCGTGTATAAGGTGATAATATGCTGCTGCCACCCCCTTCCCGTTATGCCAGCTACAGTTGGGTCACTCCTCACCCTGATGGCTCACGGCTCAATTGCTATGGCAAACAGCAGAGGGGAGAGGGGACAGCCCTGTCTCATACCTCTCCCAAGCCTGAATTCCTCTGACAGTGAGCCATTAACTAGTACCTGTGACGTTGGAGCACAGTAGAAGGCACTCACCAATAGTACAAATCCATCTCCCAGACCAAATTAATGAAAAGCATTCATCATGTAGGACCACTCTATCCTGTCGAATGCTTTCTCTGCATCAATGGACAAGGCACAGGCCCGTCCAGGATGCCGAGAGCCCCACCAAATCATGTTTAACAGCCTTTGCATGTTGTGGTAGGACAATCTCCCTTGAATGAACCCTGTCTGGTCAGGGTGGACAATATAGGGAAGCACTTTCTCCAACCTAAGAGCCAAAACTTTATGTAACCCCTTTGTTACCCGGGGTTACTAGAATCCCAGTAAGACCTAGTGGTAGGCAGGGAAGGCAGCTTGTGAAACTCCAGCTAAATGGGTTTCACATTGTCTCACTCTGTCCTCAGTCACAGCTGAGACTTGAGAGATGATATCATTATAGAACTGTCGCAGCTGCATGAGCCACATTTGGAATCTTCAGCTCAGAGAGTGAAGTTTAGAACTTTGGGAAATTCAAAAAGCAGTCTTCCGTTTGTCCTTAAGCAAGAAGGAAGCATTAGTGTGCAGTGTGATTTCTCACTCAGAAAAAAGGAACTGTTCCTGTATTTTACCTTTTTAAAGTGGTGGAGACCGCTCCCCCGGTCTCAGTGCCCCCTCCCTCCGGGGGGGGGGTAGGAAAAGTTCTCTGTGGGTTCCAGGGGCAATCCCCTTCTCCCACCCTGGGAAGAAAGCTGCCTGTTTTAATTTCAGTTTGTTCATGTATAACAGCAAAGGTTACAGTACTTCGCCTGTGGGGCACCTGCAACGAATGGGTGAGTGTTTAGCTCCATTGGAAGGGGCAAACAACTTCTTTTCTTCAGTTGGATTTCAAGTAAATGTGGACTGCTATTTGAGAGGACTATGTCAACTAGGACAAACAAATAGAGCAGTCATCTGTTTAAAGTGTTAATGGATTTAAAGTTCACTGTAGAGGGGGTGCTTCAGGTCATCCACCGTTCAATCTACATTTTAAAGTCTAAAGTTCTGTGTGTCAGAGAAATGGCGGGTATGGGCTGTGGGAGCTGGAGGTGGGAAAACCCCATCTTTAGTAACCAGGTCACCTCTACGGATTTCTTCTGTGTTTTTGCTACTTGCCTCATGCGCTTGGCCAGTGAAGGGGTGGGTACCCAGACGTGGGTCGCAACTTGAAAATCTCTCTAGGAGTCGCAGACTCTAAGTGGTGTGGGGAGCCACAGGATGGGAAAATTACTCCTTGTATGATGGGAGTTTCGATTGGAAGTACGAAAACAAATCTCTCTAGGAGTCGCAGACTTCAAGTGGTGTGGGGAGCCACAGTTTGAGAGCCTCCTTGTTTGATGGGATGTCTTTCCAAGTAAAGTTTGGGTTCATTCGCCAAGTGGACCATCAGTCGAGTGGCCAGCAGGGGAGCCGGGCCAGTCGGCCTGTGTATCCAATGCGCATGCCAAGTCCGGGCTGAATGCCTGGTGGGTCCAAAGCCAGACATTTGTAGTAATGTGTTCATTCCTCAAATGGACCGCTGTGTTTAACCTCTAATCTGCATTACAGTTACGTAACCCTTTGGGGGACCATGCAGTGCTTTGTTTATGTTCAGTGAGTTAATAAATAAAGCCACACTGAAAAATCCCAATTCTGGTTCTGGACATTACAGTTATTGCTTCCTGTAGTTTGGATTTACTTGGGTGCCCCTGTGCAGAGTAGCCAAACCTAGGTCTCTTGTGCCAGGTAACCTCATCCTTCCCCGAGCTCATAGATACACATATGTTTATCCATGTTACAAAAATGGAGCATATGGGTTACATTTAGTCATAATTTTACAATTGCAATTTAGAAAGGAGATGGGTCTGTATGAGGAGCATTCTGTCAAATCTTTGCCCGGCTTTGTGAGTATGCAGATGCTGGCCTCACAGCACGTTTTGGGGAGTCCCCTCTAGCCTCCGCCAGAAGATCCCACAAGGGCCCAGCAAGTTCTTCTCCTAGCTCTTTATAGTATTCGTCCCCTAAACCATCTGGGCCCCCGCTTTCCTCCTCTGCAAGCTGCCTATAGCCTTTATCACCTTGTCTTTAGTGGCTGTGGCCCCCAACAGCGTCCTCTGATCCTCATTCAAAGTGGGAATGTTCAAGCCAGCAAAAAAGTTCTCCATCAGGTGGTCTGATCCCCCACATTCTGCTTGATATAACTTTTCATAAAAGTCTTTGAAACTTTTTCTAATTTTAGCATCCTCCCAAACTAGTATGTCAGTCCGATCTTTAATATTTATTGTCCTTTTTGTAGTTTTGCCTCCCTTCATCAGGCGCACCAAAAGTGGGCCTGGTTTATTTCCCCACTCATACATATTTTCTGCCGTGCAAACAGTAATCTAGATTTGGCCTCCTCAGTTAGGCTAAGGTTAAGGGCCTCCCTGGCCACCATTAGTTCCCTTACCACCCCCTCACCCCCCTCTTCAATGGCTCTGTGCTCTAGAGCCAGTATCTTCTGCTCCAAGTCTGCAATCTTTTGTTTTTTCTCATTAATTTTGCTGTATACCCTATTATTACCCCCCCCCCAATAAAAGCTTTTCCTGCTTCCCAATATTTGGTAGTGGTGTCCTCTGATCCCAGGCTGTGTTCTGCATAGAACTTCCACTATCTTTTTAAATATTCCTGGAACTCATTTTTCACTAGTAAATAAGTGGGGAACCTCCAACCCCCTTTCTCTCCTGGCTTGTCAGAGTCAAATCTGTTTGTACCATTGCATGGTCTGACACAAAGATTGGACTATATTTCGCCTCTGCCACACGTCCATATAGGTCACTCTGAATATAAAAATAATCAAGTCTAGATCATGAGGCATGGGGATGGGAAAAGAAAGTATACTCTTTGGCTCTGGGGTTGGAGGTTCACCAAGCATCCACCATGTCAAAATCCGATAACCCAAGTTGCCATTGTTTAACTGCTTTAGTAGCCTGAGACCTCACCCCCGAGTAGTCCAACTTGGGGTCTACAACACAGTTGAAACTGCACCTCCATTATTAAATTGGGAAACTGTTCTCTGGTTAAGTTGTTTACTATTTTTTGACAGAATGCTGGATCTAGCACTGAGGAGCATAAATTCTGCCAAATGTAATCTCCCTACCATGTACTTCCCCAACCACATAAACAAATCTACCATCCGTAGGGTCTTTTACTGTCCGGTGCAGAGAAAACTGGAAGTGTATATGTAATAATACAGCAACTCCCCTTTTGTGAGAGTTGTAAGAGGATGCGTAATATGCCAGGACCCACCAACCCCACTAATTTGTTGTGGTCCCTTGGGGTCAGGTGGGTCTCTTGGAGTAGTGCCACCTGAGCTCCCATCCGTTTAAGTGCCGCCAAGATTTTAGTGCATTTAGCAGGGAAGGCAAACCCTTTAACATTCCAGGAAATGATACTGGATGTTCCATCTGTTACCATAAGAAATATATTGGGAGTCCATTAGCCGCCAGACTTGTCATCTGGGAACAATAGTCAACACTAAGGAGCATAACAGTGTTTGGTTTATACAATGAGGCAGATTGAATCACGTAAGAAAAAAGACGATCAAACAACAAGTAAACAAACATTTTGCTTAGTACTGAATGTGTCTGAACTGTAACAACACCCCCCCCCCCCCGATTAAAATATCCAAATTCCCTCAACAAACAATGTTCTGACTGGGTAAAAATTATCCCAGTCATCCCCAGCTAACTTATTCTCACTAAACACATTTGCCACATTTGACAAAACATAACATATATATCCCATACACCCCCCACATCACAGTTATGTATCCATATTAACCTTGCGGCCCGGATATTCAAACTGCGCCAGGCTGTGGTGCAAGCCTGGGCACAGCTCAACTCTGTTGCGCAGGGGTGTGGCCTGGGCGATATTCAACGGAGCTGCGCTGTGGCACAGCAGCTTTGAATATCACACCCTGGCCACCCCCACTGTGCATGGCGCAGTGGCACTGCGCCAGTGCAAGTGGCCAGAGTGGAGCATGGAGATGCAGTGGCACAAGTGCCATTGCGCCATGCACAGCACCTGCAATATTCAAACGAGGACATGCAAATGGGGCCATAAGTTATGCAAGGCGCACAGGGGGCCATTTGCATCTCATTATGGCCCCATTAGCATGCAGGTGCGCCGATCCCCAATGACTTGCACCTGGTGCCCTGCCAGGCAGCAGCCATTGGGGACTGATGCCCCCTGCAGCCCGATTGTGGGAATTCCTGTAAGATAAAAGAAAAACCGTCCAATATCCCTGGTGGTCCAGTGGACCGCACTGAGCCCGATTGCGGGCATCTATAATAGCCCCAAGTCCAATATCCCTGGTGGTCTAGTGGACCACACTGAGCCTGATCGCGGGCATCTATAATCGTACCCCAAGTCCAATATCCCTGGTGGTCTAGTGTCCCCCACCCCACCCACCCACTGAGCCCCACCGCCCGCTCCCCGTCAGCGGCGGCGGCAGCACCACCGCCTGCCGCCCGCCGCCTGCTGACAAACAGCTTGGTAGGGCTGCCGCCCATTGGTTCACAGCATGAGCCAATGGGCGTGCAACCCCTACTACTCAGTCCAGATATTTGAATGAATCATTCACATATCTGGACTGAGTAGTATCAGTATGGTTGCACGCCCATTGGCTCATGCTGTGAACCAATGGGCATGCAGCCCTACCGAGCTGTCAGTCGGCAGGCGGCGGGCAGCTGGCGGTGGGTGCTACCACCACTGGCTGACGTGGGAGAGGCGGTGGGGCTCAGTGGGCAGGTGGGGTGGGGTACACTAGACCACCAGGGATATTGGACTGGGGGTGATTATAGATGCCTGCGATGGAGCCAGTAGTGTGCCACTAGACCACCAGGGATATTGGACTTGGGTGCGATTACAGATACCAGCGATGGCTCAGTGCGGTCCACTAGACCACCAGGGATATTGGACTTGGGGGTGTGATTACAGATGCCCCCCATGGGGCATGGGGGCGCCACCAGGTGCGGCAGGAACTCGGGTGGCCACCCACAGGTGGCAGCTGCTGTGTTGCGCCCTGCAATGCGGCAGCTCACCTGTGGGTGGCCATCACTTGTTCCATTTTTCCTGGCGTAACTTTGTGCAGGCGCAGGTAGGGGTTGCGCATGCATGACTCTACACATCCCGGGCTGAATATCGGGCTGTGCAGGTTACGCATTTGCATGCCCCCCCACCTGTGCCTGCATACATTACTGATGCGCTCTGGCGCATCAGGATTTGTGCGCGACTTTTCCTTTTAAATATCGTGTCGGGCGATTGGGTTGCATGGCGCAACACTGTTGCGCCATGCACAACCCTTTGAATATCTGGGCCTGCATATATTAAATGTATTAAGAACATGTAAGAAAGTCCCACATTTCAAAATAGAGCACTAAACTTAGACCAGATATGCTCAGTCAACTTCCCCCCCCCTAGCTACCAGGTGCATTCTCCTCATGGGGAGAGACCTCAAAAGGGGCTCCCCCAAGCAGGCTCCACTTGGCCCGGAAAGACCCCACCCAACCCCAAACCAAACCTCACCATCTCAGAGCCCTCCAGTTTGCACATTTTAGATACTGCCTTAGCCTAAATGGGCCAGTACCTCTCCCCCCCATGCGTACTGCTAAATCACATCCAGATCAGCCCCCATTTACTGATCCCACCATTGACCCCCCCCCCAGTGCCCGTGAGGAGAGAAAGTGGGGGCACGAGAAAAGGGAAAACCCCGGGCTTCACTACCCTCTCATAATAATCCAGACAAGTTAGATATGCCTCCCAAAATGGCACTTCAACGGTTCTGGTAGGTTATTGGATACAGAATGCTTAACAAATGTAGAGTTCTCCACTCACACACACCCTCCGAGCCTCCACCACCACCATTCTCCTCCATCCCCCAGAGTTACACATACAGTGATACGGAATAAGAGGTTCACCAGGACCCAGAACCATGTAGTGGAAGCGGCCACGCCATCTACACCACATGCAGACCCTTCCCCCAGCCCCACTGACCTGACTGAAGATCCATAGAATCCAGGGTCGGCAGCATCATCCTACAGATTCTGTCAATGCTTGTAAGCTTTCCATATCCACTGTTACAATCTTACTTCCCAGGACCAAAAGATATACCTTCTCTTGACAGCATAGTTCTTGCCCTGCATAAGTCCTTGTTGGAGGAAGTCATTTGTAAATGCTTATTGGCTCTGCATGAAAGTCCATCAGGTCCAGGTACACGGTCCTCCCAATCCAGCATCTCCAGTATCAGGCACTGGGAGGGAAAAGTGTGAGGACAGGGGGCAGGTGGCAGAAAGCGGGAATGGTCAGTCAATCCATCCTGCAGCAACAAGGGAGAAGAGTTTTTAGGCAGTTTCCATTCACATCTATGGGCTCCAGGTGAACCATGGGCTGCAGTCTAGTGGAGCATTAGGTGAAGTCCCCCAGCAAGACCAAGCTATGCCCCTCAAGAGATATGACCCAAAAATGTAGAGAAAGCAGATGAGTTCTCATCAAACAAATTCATCTATCCTTGTTTTTCTTGTCCCACTCATCTATAAATGCTTTGAGCTTGGCTGGCTCCCAGAGAGAATATGTAGCCCCTTCTGATTGGATTCTTACTGTAGCTGGGTAGGCCATGAAGAACTCTAGGCCCCGTTCCCGGAGCATGTCCATGTGCCCATTAAATTGTTGCTGTTTCCGTTGCACTCTAGACGAGAGATACTGATAAAGTCTAATTTTATTGCCCTCATACACTAACTCCTTCTTTTGATATGCTGCCATGAGGGCCTGGCAATCTGGGAAGTGGTGAAGTTGGAAAATGACTTGCCTCGGGGACTGCCCATCAGGTGGATGCGGCATTAGAGCCCTATGAGCCTGTTCAACTTTTAAGCTCTCATTTTTAATGTTCATCCCCAAAAGCTTTGGTAATGTTACCACACAAAAATCAGGCTATTTCCTTCCGAGCCTTTGGGGAGGCCACAAATTCTTAAGTTATTGCACCAAGTCCACCAACTATAGTTCTCCTGATAGTCAAGGGCCTCCCACATTTCCTCGGTCTTTTTCCTGTTGCTCCACCTTATCTGGGACTGCGCGGGTAGCATCTTCTAAATCCGACATTTTCTGCTCTAGTTCATTAAGTCAGTTAGGCCCTGGACACACTACATAACTGTTTTTGAAAAAAGCTTTTAAAACCAGTTTAGCTAAGCCATTTCAGTGCAGCCACACTACTCAGTAACCATTTTTGATAATGGTTTAGTGTGGCCACACTGCTAGTGTTAAACCTGTTCTCCTTGTAACTATTTTGTGTTAAGTCCAACACACCGAACTGTGCTTGCCTGGACACACTGCAGCTAGAACTGTTTTAGTTAACCCATTACAGCTTAAAACACTTTTACTCCTGGACAGACCTGTGAGTAAAACCATGCTAGCTCCAAAACGTTTTTAAAAATGGTTTTAAGACTAGGTATTTAGCAGGGTTTAAAAACACTTTTGTCAGAATGTTTTAAGGGGCTTATAGTCTGTCTGCAAACAGTGCTGGGAGATTTAAACCGTTTTAAGGCACTTAAACCGTTTTAAGTTCCCTAATGTGTCCAGAGCCTTTGTGTGCTGCTTGAAGTCGGCTGTCAGAGCAGCAATAGTCCCCTCCAACTGGTCTCATTTTGGATTGATTCCACTGAGAACTTGCTCAGTAACCACTTTGCTTATTAGGGCAATCTCTGCAGCCAAGAGGGAAATCGGGCCCAGCCCACCAGCAGAACCACTATCTTGTAGCATTGTTTTTTCAGTATTCTTCCTCAACTGGCAAGCCGGTTTGCCAGACACAAGGTATTCATCCATCCTAATAGTGTTCTGGATTGAAAATATTCTTTTAAAATTTTCTTAATACACGCAAACAAAATCCCACTTTTAAACAATGTGATGCGGAGCTCTAGAGAGTTGTGTCTTTCCAGTCTAGCTGCTCAGCAGCGCCCCCACTCAATATCCTTGATTTACACAGGACATTACATTTCTAGTTGGAGGGCATGAAGGACTGCAGGCAGTCCTCTTAGCTCATACCTCTCAACCTTTTGTCACTGAAATGAGGGACACAGGCACTCAAAATGAGGGACAATATGGGACACTAACCCTCATAATGAGGGAAACATATTCAAACATGGAGATACTGTTCAAGCTCAGAACATTGTGGAAACCATTGCTTTTTCTTGTATGAGTTTATTTTTGATTTAACGTGTAAGAATATTATGAATTTCTGCTTTAAAATCAAAATTTACAGTACAGTCTCTGTGTGGGCAGCCCTTTTCTATGAGGAACGGATGAGAGACAGAACAATTTTGAGGGGTATAATGAGGGATGTCCCTCATAATCAGGGGCAGTTGAGAGGTATGCTACATCCACTGCCCTCCCTGATCTATTTCCCTGGTCACCTAGTCCAAGAAATCAGATTTGCCTAGCATGACTCCCCCCACCCCCACACACACCGTGAATCCATGCTGCCTTTGGTCTTGTAGCCCTTTTTTTTGTTTGTTTAACTAGGTGAGACACACTAAGATGAAAGCTTGTTTACAGGTGCAACCTGGGAGCACAGGGAAGTTAAGTGACTTGCTCAGGGTCACACAGTATGCAAGTGGGGGCTGTGGGATTCAAACCCAGGTCTCCAGATTTGCAGCTCAGGGTCTTAAACCACTGCGCTATACTGCCTCCCTATTGGAGTCAAGATACTCTTCCAACCTTTCCTTTAAAAAGGTCTCCTTTAATTTCCCCAGCACTGATGTGAGACCAACTGACCAGCCGATAATTGCTAGTCCTCCCTGCTGCTGCTGTTATGGAGTGGGATCACATTTTCTCTCCTGCAGTTCTCCAGGGAAAAAAAAACTGTCACTTGTAAGTGGCTTCAGGATAACCTCCAACAGTGGCACATTGGAGACTTATAGCTAATTTGGTTTCTCAAATGGCATGCTTAACATTTTTGAGAAACTGAGAATCTCATTTTTTTGGAGATAAATTGCAGAGATGGGTACTGCATATAATGAAATACGATACTTCTTTTGTGCCCTGAATGGTAATGAGTCTTTAAAGGAAGAGTTAGTGTATTGCCCCTATATACTGTAGTTCTGGTCATATTATTACATAGTGTACTTTAATGTCTAAAGTTTCATATTAATGTTTCAATTGTGAACTGTCTGTCCCCTATCTTTCATACTGTAGCACCATATTGTATATTTTTAGCCAGCACAGCCCTATTTGTCTGTTTGACTGTTCATAACATTTAAAGTTTGTACTGTGGTCTTTGTTTCTGTACTGTTTAAAACACGAAATAAAACAATTTAAGTACAAAAAAAAAGAAACCAGATTGCTCTCAGACATGAAAACAGGCACACCAGATTATTAAGCAAATCTGCAAGTACACAACACCACAGAAAACTGAACCAGATTTTCGGGTAATCTGATTGCTTCAGAAATCTGATTACTTCCTGACTTGTAAACTTGGCAAGTGTAGCAGTGTGATTTGGTTTCAGTTGTCTCCCACTCCACTCCTGTAGACTTTGTTTCTTGCTACAAAAAAGACACACACACACACACTTCCATTGTTACCTTGTTGTTTGTTCTTAGTTAGGTAGACTACATAAGCTTGCTGTGTCCGGGCTCTTAAAAGCTGCTTCTCACCTTGAATAATCACTACAGACAAGACATTACAGCTAATAGCATTTGTGTATTAGGCAAGGATTAAATACTATAAAAGTTCCCCAAAGTTGGTGCCAGCCCGGTGGCACTGAGGGTTGAGGCACTGAATGCCACACCTCACGCCACGCCATGCCACACCACGCCATGCCAGTGACCCGGGTTCGGGAATAAGCTCGGGTTGGCAGGGGTGAGACAGGATTGAGTGTCCAGAGAACTGCTTTCCTCTCTCGGAGGGAGGGAGACCTGTCCCCCTCATTGACTGCCCTGCCTGCTGGAGGGCAGTACAGGTCAGGATACACGTGCCAATATCATCACGTCAGTGGGGAGGGATGGGAGAAAAGTGGAAAACAGAGCCTGGCAGGTTCTGTGATGGCTCTTGCGTCTACAGGGGTCGGTCTGGTGTATCTAGATTGGGTCTGGGGAGTGCGTGTCCTCCTCCTGGTCTCTATCAATGGGGGCAGCCCATGGGGACTGGACTGCTCAGTGATATGGGGACGAGGGAAGCTGGAGAGTGAGTCTCTCTGCAAGGAGAGACTGCAGCCACCTGCCAGGGCTCCCAGGAGGATAAAAAGCTCTATAGCAAAAAAGGAAAAAAAGTTCCCCAAAGTTTGCATTATACATACCAACTGTGTATGAAAACTTTTGAAAAGATTAGTAACATTTCAGTTTTAAATCAGTTTTACAATACCTAGGCAATTTCACTTTCCAAGAGTGTATAACATGAACTTTTAGCATATAGGGTTGCAGATACAAGTATACTGTTCACTAAAGTTAGATACTGCTGAAGTGCTTTAAAGCAGCGTTATTTGTTAGTCACTTTGTAGTGTTTTTTTAATCAAATAATGTTCTTCTTGTGGAAGCATCAGTACAACCATTTTCATTTCATTTTCTTTCATTCCTGAACAAAGATGCAAGATTTTGAAGTTTTTAAAAGTTACCACTTCTGTGTCATGCCCGTCAAGAAAAATGTAAATATCTTGGACTACACTGCTCTGCTGTTTACCATCACAGACATGTTGCAGCACCATCTTAATATATCCACAGTATGATTCTAGTATGTACATTCAACAGGTAACCTCAAGGGATGGGAAAGGACCTTTAAAAATTGTGAGTGGTGACCAGCTTTAATGACATGAGTCATTAATTGCAAAACTAGCTATAAAAGCTGCTTTGAAAATATCTGAGGCAATTAAAAATACCCTGATGATGAATCTAAAGATGTCAGAATGACAGTTTTGTTAAAAAAAAAATACGATGACGAGCTAGCCCTATAGCGCAGTGTTAGCATTCTCTCAGGTTGTGCCTGAAAATAGTCATTTTTAGGCTAGTGCACCTACCCGGTAAACAAAAACGAATTAAACTTGTGATATCGGCGACCCAAATTGGGGAACAAGCTCAAGCCACCTGAAGCCTGCGGAGGGGAGGAAGACTGAGCATCCCAGAGGATGCTCTCCTCCTCTGGGGGGAGACAGAAGACTGCTAATATGAGACTGCTACCTGGGTGATGACTGGTAGCAGAGCAGTCGGGCAGTAGATGTGGGAGGGGGGATGTCAGCTGAGGCTCGCGGAGGCACGCACAGCATGCATTCGCTAGGCCTCCTAGGATGCTGATGTCCCATGGGTGGGGCTCACAGGGGAAAAAGGATTGTGCACCATGAGCCCGTGGTGCACTCCAGCCCCAACTCCAACCATTGTCCTCCACTGGGACACCCCAGGAACCTCCACGTCCGTGGCATTGGAGGAGGCAGATGATTGGTGCCAGCTCGGCTGCTCCCCATCACGAGGCACAAGCTCCTGGGGCTGGGAGACCCCTGCGGGTAAGTGACAGGGACATGAGGGGGCAGGGCTGGTTCATCCCAGGGAAGGTCAGGCCCAGCAGAAAAAAAATGTAAATTAAAAAAGAAATTAAAAAAAACTATATGATAAAAATGTTTTCTGAGTAACAAATACTACTGCTTTAAATAGGTTACATGTTTGAATGTTACACTCTTGTACCATAACGCTTTACTATACATTTTGGATTATTTATACTTGTGACATGTTCCACGTCTTGACTTGTACTCTTCTGTACCCGGGTCATGCCTGAGAAAGGCACCTTGGCTCCAGTGCACCTACCCAGCTATCAAAATAAATTGAATGTTTAAAACAGTTCAGCAGGAATGTCAACGTATTTCAAATACGACAATGTGTTTAAATGTTTCACCAACTTAAAACTTTGACAATACCTTGGCAACTTTACAGGACAGTGTCTTTGCAACAGTGAATATTAGAAATGTCATAGGAAAATACTGGAGATTTTTCTTTAAAGGAAAACAACAACACACCCCTTTTCTAGTTTTTTTTTTTTCAGTTCAAAATTTTTTTTAGTTTAATAAATGAATAAACCAAGATTATGACAAGGGAATTGAGCCAAGGCTCGTTTTCAATGGTATCCTTACTTACAAAATAAAAATTACACAGAGTAACTATGAAGGGAAAAATCAAAAGGTTCTAGACTACTTTTTGTGTTGCTTGCATGCATGTGCAAGAAACACATTGCATCTCATTTTTTCACAAGCAGGTTGTGGAGGCACGGCAGTGTTGTGCCGAATGGCAGCAGCCCATTCAGGGGCTGGTCTCTGCCTGACCAATAGAGGAACATTTGTGGATCACCACAGTTAACAAGCAGGCCACTACATCAAAGGAATTGAACCACTGCAATAAGGGAGCGCCCCATTAGTACGTAATCAGCTGTTCATACACAGGGCCTCCCTGACTGCAGCAGTCAATTACACAGCTCCATGGTGCTGTGTTTCCATGGCGACAGACTACGGCTTCTCCGTTGACTTCTTACAGTCCTCACAACGCTGACGGAAAGTCACCACCCGCTGTTCAGTGTGCCTTCCTGGTGAAACATTTCAATAAAAATAGCTGACAGGGTGGCCCACTCCCCGTCGGCATAATGCTCCCCCCCAATTTCTTGGGTGCTGAGGGGGGTGTCCAATCCCCCTTGGATCTTGCCACCCCTGCACCTATATGTGCTGACAGGGGTGCCCAATCCCCCTGTCGGCATGCCCCCTTTCTCGTCATTTTGCCAACAGGGGAGCCCACCCTGTCAGCATAATGCTCCCTCCCCAATTTCATGTGTGCCGAGGGGTTCCCAATCCCCTCGGCTCCCCAGCACTCCATGTGCTGACAGGGCTGCCAATCTCCTGTCGGCTGACAGCCCCAAACATTCAGGTGGTATGCTGGGAGCCCACCCAGCGTATCAAATGCCCCTGTAAAGAAAAAAGTCCCGCGGCGTTTTGTTTTTTAAAACCTGCAAACCAGAAAACAGTCCCTCGTCGAGTCTGGTGGCCCTCCCCCAACCCGCGCCCACCCTCTGCGCACCCTGGCTCCCCACACCCCAAACTTACCTCTGCAGCATGGTGCAACGATCTTCGGTGGACCGGGAACACGTCTGCACTCTTCAAAGCCGACCGCGAACTGAAGACATGCCGGTAAGCTGTAGAATGGCATAAATGTTTTTTTTTCCAATTTTGATGCACATCTCGGTCATTTTGGGGAAATTTTCACCAAATTTTCAACATGGGGTTCTTGGGACCCCACCTCATGAACTCAGTCACTGTGATTTTGTTATTCGGTCCCGAAAGGTGATTTCTCAGTCACTGCAAGAAACCACCTTTCGGGACCGATTAACAAAATGACAGTGTCACAGTTCATGAGGTAGGCCCCCAAAAACCCTGTTTTAAATTTGGTGAAAAATTCCAAAATTACTGTTTTAAGAGCTGCTTTGTGCAGTTCCTCGCCTCATAAGTTCGTGCATTTTAATATTTTCACTACAGATTTTCAACATTGCCATTTTACCACACCTTCTTATGAGCAGTACAGCTGTCATTTGTCACATCTCACCTGAAATGTGTTTTCACACATGTAGCACACAATGGCGCGGTCGGTGTGCGAAATCAATGTTCAGGACAGAGTAAGAATATCACAGTCACACTGTTCATGATGTAGGCCCCCAAAAACCCTATGCTGAAAATTTGGTGAAAAACTTCCCAAAAATGACTGTTTTACAAGCGTGCATTGCACAGTTTCTACGCACGCTTGTAACTTCGAGCATGTTTAGTATTTTCACTCCAGATTTTCAGCATTGCCATTTTACGACACCTCCTTATGAACAGTATAACTGTCATTTTTCACATTTCACCCAAAATGTGTTTTCAGACATGTAGCGCACAATGGCGTGGTCAGTGTGCGAAATCAATGTTTGGGACAAATTTAAGAAAATCACAGTGACACTATTCATGAGCAGAGGTCTTGATCTGGCTATGTTGAAAATTTGGTGACAAAAGTCCCTAAAATGACTGTGTTATGAGGGTACATTGTGCAGTTTCCACTCACCCTCGTACATTCACAAATTCATAATTTTTTCAGTGCAGATTTTCAACATTGACATTTTTCCACACCTCCTTATGAACAGTACAGCTGTCATTTTTTACACCCTGGCTGAAATGAGTTTTCGCACTTCTGGTTCAGAATAGCACGGTCGCTGTGGGAAATCAGTGTTCGGGACAGATTAAGAAAATCACAGTGACACTGTTCGTGAGTGGAGGTCCCAAAATGCCTGTGTTAAAAATCTGCTGTAAAAATTCCCCAAACTAATTACATTACAGGTGTGCATTGTACAGTTTCTATGAACACTCGTGACTTCACCAGTTTTTTTAAATTTTCATTCCAGATTTTCAACATTTCCATTTTTTACACCTCCTCATGAACAGTACAGCTGTCATTTTTCACATCCTGTTCGAAATGTGTTTTCGCACCTGTGGCACCAAATGGTGCAGTTGCTGTGCAAAATTACCTTTCGGCTAATGAACTAATAGTGTCTCTGTTCATGTGGTGGGATCAGAAAAAGCCCATGTTGAAAACTTGGAGCAAAAATACCAAGAAACGCCCAGGATGTTAAGGTTTTCGACTATAATGCCCTACTCTGTAGGGACTGACAGATGTTATGGATGTGACTTGGGATTTTCAACAGTAATTCTCATGCCATTCCACCCCCACCCGCACCCTGCAGCCAGTGACAGGCATCGAGGTGCACCTTGGACTCTTTGCCCCCAGAATCCATCCCATTCTCCTATACTGCACCCATTTCAGCATATTTCCTTATGGAATGAGACGAGTAAAACCTGAACACCCAAAGCACACCTCGACACCTGTCAGTGTCTGCAGGGTAGGGTGAGGTTAAATATCGTGACCGTTATGGGCGACGACCCAAAGGCACACCCCATCTCTGCAGGGTGGATGTGGGGTTGACGTCATTTCTGTACTTCACTGCCATTCCTACACTGCATGGGCCTGATTGTTATAGGGGCCTGCGTCTGGCACAAGCTGCAGCAAACCGCAGCTTGCACCAATGCCTGGTGCACCAGAGACCATGCACCTGATTCAGGTACAGGAGGGGTCCCAGTGGCTAAGTCCCCATGCTTGTACTGACCAGAACTCTGTGACAAACCCCTGGCACACCACACAGGTCCACCGAAGGCCTCCAGAGACTAACACAGGACCCCTGTCCCACTAGGTAATGGGCATGTGGACCCAACCTGGTGGTCCGGTGCCCCCCCACCATATTTGGTGCAATTGGCGCCTGGCCATGGTGGTGAGTGGTGGGATGTGCCGGGCACTGGGGAGTAGTCGGGACTAGTGTACGGGGGGTTGGGCATCACTTGCTGGGGCATGGGTGGGCACTGTACCACCATACATTGGTGCTGCAGTAGCGCCTAATGGGGCAGTACCGGATCGGGTGAGCCGCATCAGGACGGGGGTACCAACATGGTACATAGGTGGCACCGGGGAGCTGTGAGGGGTGCCATTGGACCACTTGGATGGGGCCACACATACGGGGCCACACTCGGGGGTGTATGGTGGGTGGATCATCACCCATGGTGTGCCGCACACAGACATGTCACCCAGGGGAGAATGTCTTAAGTCCCCTTACGCCTGCCCTGGCTGGTCTAAGGACACTTAGAATTTCTCCCGCCAGGTGATGTCTGTGAATCGCAGGATGCAGCCTGCGTCGGCCGCAGTCCCCCTAGTGCTGTGCCACATGTGCCTTCCTCCAATTCTCTGGTTCCACCCCTGTGTTGAATGACTCAGTGAACATGGCTGCCAGAGGTACTGCTATCTCCCTTCACAGTTCTCTTAGTATCCTTGGGTGTATGCCATCTGGTCCCATCGCTTTGTCCACTTTCAATTTAGTCACCTCCTGCAGGATTCTTCTGCCTGTGAATGGACTATTGTCCACCTCTTCACGCCTTTGCAACTGCTGTACTGCTGTACTGCTGTGGCCCTTGCCCCTCCCCCTCTTTTGTGAATACTGAACAGAAAGACACGCCTGTGGTGAAAACCTCTGGGAACCCAAGTCTCAGTGGATCTGCCTATTCCTCCCAAACATACTATGTTATTTTTCTAACTTTTTTCCATTCATTGTCAACTGAACTTGGGTCTTACTTCAGCTTATACAGAAGTTGTGATCCCATCATCTCAGTAGCACCATAACTAGCTTCTAACACCCTCAATCTACTCCCCCTCCTGTTGCACCACAAACTTAACCCTCCAAGTTGGTCTAACTGCCAGGTAGGAATGGCGAGAACATTCCCAAGGGGCAAGCAGTTTGCGTGGAACAAATGGGTGTTGGACAACATAGTAGCACCTTCTGGTCAAGCCCCATTGATTTTCTTCTTTTCTCCCTTGTCTTTCCCATCCATTCCCACATATTTTAATTTTTTTTATTAACTCTTTTTATCGCCTCTGGAGCCGGAACTCACTCAGGCCTCACCACTGGCCGGTACTGCTCTACCACCCACTGTGAGCCCCGCCATCCTCAAGGACATTACTGTTCCTCCCTGAGCCCGCCCCGGAGGACATAGGGCCCAAGGAGATAGAAGGGGCGATGTAGGGGCTCCACTGTTGGGCGTATGGCTGCGTGGCTCAGGGCGGGCCATCGCCTATCTGGCCCAGAGGGGTTTTTCCTGTAGTGTTTATGCCCCCGACGTTGGATGTGCAATGCCATCCTAGCCTGAAATGTGGGTGCTCCCACCCATGTCCGGAAGACAGACGCCGATGTCTACCCCTTCACTAAGCCCATGTGTGTAGCAGTGCTGCCGGTCTCCACCGGGGGCCGCTGCCGCACTGGGCTACCCTTGGATCCGTCCCCGAGAGAAGAGAGCAGTCCTGTGGATGCTCAATCCTCTCTCTCTCCTGCCAACCCCCGGAGGACCGGTCTTATTCCCGAACCCGGGTCACCTGCGTAGCTCGAGGTGTGACGTCCAGCGCCTTAACCCTCAGCGCCACCGGGCTGGCCCCATCTATTCCCACATTGAGGAATGGCATGATGTGCCACCCCTGTGCTTGACAGCCTAGCATAGTATATCACGGAAGAGGTTTCTTGCCCTTCCCCATCACAATGTACCCATCAACACAGACCCAGGACCCTGAGGCAGGCTGGCTCATGTCAGTGCTAGGCACTGCCACAGGCTGTGATTTCCTTCCCAAATGGTTCCATTCCCTGGGCCACCAAGGGGCAATCATGCTTCAGAAAGAGCCAACCACCCTCCCCAATGTGGACACCTTCCTTGCCTATCACGGTCATGTGCCAACATCCTGGGCTTGCATGTGAATCAATGTTATATTACTTTTTTCTCACAACAGTAAGCACTTACAGTGTCCAGTAATGGCACATACCACACAACAATTTCTATCCAGCATATTTCTCTCTACAGGTATTTGCAGTCTGAGAAAGAGAGTTACCATGGGGAGATGTAGCTAACCAGCTGGCCTGATAACATAACAGGTAGAACACCTGGAATGCAGTCAGGGGTCTGGGTTCCATTCCCAGATAAGCAGCATTATTTTTTCACTGCAGAGTTTGCTCTGAAAAATTTAAATGTAACTACTTTCTTTGCACCCATGTTGGCAGTGAAAGGAATTTGCACAATGTTCAGATCATTAAAAATCCCAACACCTTGTCCCATTATTTTCTGTGTGATAACTTTCAGTTTAAAGATTTTCTGATTCAGTAGATGGAGAAGTTTTGTACATCAAAGGAATGCACTGATCTTGGATCTGACAACTGTCACTAATTTCCAGTAACACTTGAGAAATTTATTTTTTTAGCCTAACTATAAAGCAGCAACAAAAGAGACTTTCTACGTAATTCAGAGGAATGTCTAAAAAAATCAAATGCATTCTTTTTACTCTGAGGTTGGCTGCTATGCAAACTAGTGTGCCAATGTGAAGACTAATCATAATAGCGCTGGCCAAATAATGCAGTGACGGGAAAGGCACTTGTCATGTTGGCAGCCCAGGTCCATGCTCAGAGCCCAGATCATCACTGTGTGCCAGCAGGAGGTGGCCACTGCATCCACTCAGATGCTCTCAGTCCTTTGGGGGTGGCTGTCAGGTCATCATGTTAACTAATTGCCCATTGATGGCCAGGAGAATAGTGGGAGCTGCAGCACCTCTTTAAAGGGTGGGAGGGTACGACAGCAGGTCCTGTGGTGGCACTCCATCATTTGCATCTGTCTGACTCAAAAAGCCCAGATGTCTCTGAGGGGAGGCAGGAATAAAACATATGGTGGAGAAAATGATCAGGCCTCTGAATGACAGCCGGCCCTCTCAGACTCTGCACTTCCCACCTTGGAGGAGACACTGGACCTGATCTTTTGAGGGATTCCCACCATGGGGTACAAGCCAAGGAAGTTATCCTCTGCCAGCAGGTAAGGGGAGTGCTGATGCTCAGAGGTTGCTAGTCACTGAAGAGGATAAAATGTAAATTATAAAATTAATAAAGACATCCATCTCAGATACCTTCTGCCTTGGGAAGGGAGGGCACCCCATTCCGCTGCATGACTGGCCCCTGGTGGCTCAAGGGAGGGTGTGCTGTGCAGGAAGGAACAAGTAGACCCTGCAGAGTGGCCTTACATTGGCATGTACCCACTTACCTGGTGAATGATACCGAGGTGTCACATGTCCAGAGTGGGGCTGGCAGGGGAGTATGAAGGTAGGGCAGGGCCCATCTACTCATCTGGTGGCCCCTAGTAGGCAGTGTGCTGGATTGCTTCTCCGGACCATGCCCTAGGGAGGATATGGGGGGGACTAGTGAGGAAAAACATCC
This sequence comes from Neoceratodus forsteri, assembly GCA_016271365.2. NCBI lineage: Eukaryota > Metazoa > Chordata > Ceratodontiformes > Ceratodontidae > Neoceratodus > Neoceratodus forsteri. The sequence continues at coordinate 873,329,476 of CM028130.1, forward strand.
CAGAAGCCCCAGGCAGATAAAGCCGCCCCTCGGCCCACGCCACAGTAGGGCCTTGCCGACTCCACACGTGCCTCACTGACTCCTCTTCCCAGACCCTGGCTGTCAAGTGAAGAATCTTCCTCCTGGTTTGGGGAACTGGATGGTCCCATCCACAGGGCACAAGCTGTTGATTATGGTTGAGGTTTCTGGAGAAATTGTTGAGCAGAGGCTGGTAGCAGGTTGGATCCTTGGCAGACTCCAATGGCGGGCAGGTTTTGCGCAGGTGGAAGGAGGACCTGGCAGCCGGTGAATAGAAATGGAGGCAAAAATAGAAAGAAAAAAATAACAACAAGAGTCCCAAAATTAGAACACTGGCAAGGCCAAGGATGTTAGAACTCCTGGAGTTAGCTTTTAGTTCTTACATCCTGGACAAAAGGCAAGCTTCTCACACAAAAGCATCCCCAGAATTAGTAACGGAATAAATTACAGGTATCCAAAGCACAAATGAAATGATGCTTCTGTCACTGTATTCAGGGTCACTCTGTGAAGTGATGGCACAGTACTGTCACAGCCCAGTTACTACCAACAAGCATTTGCCAATGCTGAATGCTTGCTTGGCTTTAAAAAGCCCCTGATGTTGTTGGGGCAACTCTGAAAAACATAATCTCTAGACATGGTTTAGCTATATTTCACCTTTTTTTATAATTTTCACCCTTATTTGTTTATTACTAAGGACATTTGCATGGAAACAGGATCTCTGCCCTATTTGCTGTGTCTGCTTGTCTATTTCCATAGTCACAGTTCTGTTTATGACATCCCCAGTCTGTTGCTGTGGAGCGATAATTGTGATGTCACTTCATTCATAAAACTTTAGTTAGGTATATATTGTTAGGATACAAGATACTATTTTTAACTGTAGACCTGTTTAGGACACAAAAGTAAAAAATACAAGTAGGTAAAACATACAGACAGTACAGTTTACAAGTTACACTATTTCACAGATCATAAATTACATGTGGATGGTTTGATGAGATCGTTCGTTAAGGTTAGCGGTAAGAGGTTAGAGGAACGAGGTGTGAACAAGTTTGGTAAATCCAGCATACCAGACCTGAGTTTGATTCTCAAAACCTCCACTTGCATACTGTGTGATTCTGAGCAGGTCACTTAACAACCCAGTGCTCCCAGGTCACCCCTGAAAACTGGCACTTGTGCCTAGTGGGCCTTACCTGGTTATCAAAGAGTAAAATAAAATAAAAAATAAATAAAAAAAATTAAGTTTTGTTAAAATCAAGTATGGAATTCAAAACTCGGATATTGAGAGGAATATGGTTACAAATGTTAGTCATAAACAGGCCATTATGATGTCATGTGTAGACAAGCAGCCAGTGCAAATAAAGTCCAAGGGGCGGTAATCCTGTAATCTTGTTTTTATGTCACTTTCTTCAGTAATAAAGAAAAAGGGTAAAGAACTGCAAAAATATAGTTCTGGCTGAATGGCACAGAGGGTAAATCCACAGAACTGTAAAATAGTGGGTTGCAGGTTCAGCTCCCCCCCTCAGGACTACAAACAATGTTGTCCAGAGAAATCTGAGCTACAGAAAACTTGTAGCTGGGCCAGTGGCACTGTGGGCTGAGGCGCTGGATACCAATCCTCCCATGACAACATGGGTTCAGGACTGCACCAAGGTCGCTCGGGGGCTGGTGGGGAAAGAAGGATTTAGCGTCCATCGGTGGATCTCCTCCATCAGGTGGGTGGGTGGAGAGGACAGTGAATACTGCTGCTTTAGCTGCCACCTAGTGGAAAGAAGGTGGCACAGCAGCAGTCACTGGAACCAAAAGTCGCAGACAGCCATTGAAAGTGTGCAGTGCACCATCTTCATGGTCTATATGTGCACCATTGCATGCCACTGGCTCTGATTCAAAGGGAGCAATGGGCAGCACAGAAGCTGTCTGCACGATGATGCTGCAGCCCTGAAGGCACCGGACCACCACCAATGGCACCAACTCACACAATGAGGTAAAATGTGGATGGGTAAATCCTGGAAGTGGGGTAAAGGGGCTGGAGTTCGACAGCAGAAGGGGCTGATAGGGAGCAGCAGGAGGATAAAGTCTCTATGGAAAAAACAGGATTGGAAAAATATCTGAAACAAACTGAATTGTCTAACTCTCACATTTTTCAAAGTTATCAAACTGGTGGGCCGGCCTGCTGACGCAGGGACAGAGTGCTGACCTGTGGTGCCAATGACCCAGGTTCAGGAACAGATCCGGGATGTTGGAGGGCCGGCTTGGGGAGAAGGATTGAGCATCCCGTGACTGCTCCTTCTCCGGGGAGGGAGGGTAGAGTGTCGGTGCATACGGACACCCAGTGGTGACTGGGTGCAGCCTGGCACCAGCCACGCTGAGGCTGGGGCGTGACGCTGGTCATCATTGCACATCCCGCCCCCATATAGGGGGAAAAAACACAGCAGCCATCACCTCCATGATGCCCACCCTCTGCTCTACTCACTCCCAGGCCGGCTCCTGGACTTATTACAGCATTCATGGCACTATGAGGGCCGGTGCCATGACCCCACCCTGGGAGGCAAACCAGGGGGTATCCGTGGAGCCACAGTTCATGTGGGACACGAGAGCCAGAGGGTTCATGACCGGGTGGAGGCACGGTGAAGGAAGCTGCAAAAAAAAAAATTCTCAAACTGGTATCAAGGACTCTTTAAAGGGAACATAAACAAGATGTAACTTCAGTCAACTATTGCTGGTGTTTTCTGTTCATTATTGACATGCTGTTAACATATTTGAAGCTATCATGATTGGATTCTGCATGCAGTTCCCAACTCTTAGTGCTTTGAAATAGGCGCTTCCTGCCTGTAACTAGGGGGAAACACACACACACGCACGCGCGTGCGCACATGCACACACAGTAAGGGTCGATGCTTATCTTCAAAGCCTGATAATGTCTGCTAGCTGGCTAATAGGCAGAAAACCAGTGCAGTTGGTGGGCCTTTTTTACTTTGAACTACAAGAAGTTTACTCCTATCAGCAAGATGGACACTGTGATCATTAGCCTTCTTTGATTTGACTTTTGAGAGGTAACCCTCCTGCCTTTCTACATTCACTGGCTTATACAGTACACATCTACACAGCCCCTACACTATAGTAATAACAATAGGTTCACGTTGCGCATGCATGCAAGATGCAAGCAAACATAAAGAGTGACTTCAAGGCAGGGAAAAAGGTGGATTTTTACTAATAAGCTGTCTACTGCTATCTACTGCAAATGGCAGTTAAAAACAGTAAACATTTACAAAAAAAATATATCTTTGATGGGACCACTATGGAGTTTGCAGAAAATTTGTTACATAGACTGTATTGTGACAAATTGTCACAGTAGTATCAGTAAAGCGACATTCTACACTGTATAATTAGTTAACAAGGAATGTATGTTTTGTAGGGGCATGTTTAGCATCTATATAGAATGTTTATTTTCAATCTGGTAAGCAGAAATTATATGAAATATACTGTAGTAGACAGGTATGTTACTTACTAAGGAATATATAACTGTCCTGCTATTTCTTTCAGTGTGCATAGTTTAATGGGTATTACTGTACATAAAGTGGTATGTTGTATTGCAATCTGAATCTTTTAAGTTACCTGGTCTGTATCAGGAAAATGTGAGTTCATTTGGTTTCATTTGGCAACCCTTTTTGAGCATAGTGAGTTGAATCTGACACCCAGTCAGCCAGTCTTAGACACAAAAGATCAGGTGAGGTAGTTGAAACTAGTGCTGTTCAGGCTTTCAAAGCAGGAATAGACAGATTCCTGAGCAAGAATAGCACTGAGGGTTATAAAGTGTGTGTGGGGGTAGCATTCCTGCTGTAAGCTTAGATGTGTGCCGAGCTTAAATCGAGTGTAGTCACTGTCACACAAAAGGGCAGACAAGGTGGAACCGAAGTTCCTTCCATCACCACAGTACTGTGTTGCTATAAGTGGTTCTGATACAGAATCAAACATGAAAGACAAGAGGATGTTTTGCAGCATACCCAATTCAGATTTGTTTAACCACTGGTCTCTTCCTATATACAGTAACACAGTAATTTAAGTCTGAAGGGAATGTAGGTCCATCAGGTCCACCTCCCCTCACCTCATAAGCAGGGATTAGTAAGTATGGGAGGCATAGGACCTGCCAGCACAGTGGTAGTGCTACCATTTGTGACACCAACAACCCAGGTTCAGAAGCAAGTCCTGATCGTCAGAGGGCCGACTGGGGGAAGTTGATAGAGTGGTCCAAGGGATGCTGTCCATCACGAGGGAGGAGGGATCTGGTCTCCACCACAGTACTGCCACCTGGGTAACCACGGCTGGTGGTGCAGGCAGGAGCCAAGCATAAGGGAGGGTGGATGCCAGAGTGCTCTTGCGCGTGCAGCACACATCCACTGTAAGTGAGCGCATGTGGAAAGGGAGCTCACTACTGGCATCTGAGGGGAACCAGGGAATGGAAACAAGAAACACCCATGACTGCAGCATACAAGACGTCCACCACTCACTGCAGGCCCTGCACTGCCAACCAAGACACTCTCTTGACACCGCATTCTAACCCTGCTGGGGTTCGATACTCTCCAGCAGCCCTACCCTGAGGGCAGTAAGCCAGGGAGGAACATGGAACAGGCAAGTCCCAGGGAAGGTGGGTAACAGGGCTGGGTGAGTAGGTTGGACCAATGATACCCTGTCTGGGGCTGAGGGGAGAAGTAAAATAAGTAAAAAAAAGGTATGTGGTGCATGGATGTCAATGGCAGAAAAAGGTCCAACAGCCAATTACGTGTGTCGGTTACCTGCCTGCATCCATACCCAGCCTAATGGTGGACCTGAGCTAGTCTAGTGATGGCTCCGACTATATTTCAATATCTCCCTCTTTAGCCCACTCACCCCCTTCTCTCAACTGCCCATCACTCCCTCCTCTGGCAAATACTAATTTGTGGGCATAGAAACATAGAATTTGATGGTAGATAAGGACTGCTTCGCCCACTTAGTGTGCCCATTTCCCTACCTAGTGGATAAGCTGCAGATCCTAGTTAACCAACAGCCTACTTCCTCCTACCCCCCACTAGAATTGTCTTATGTCTGTCCCATTCATTCTTCAATTCACCCATTCACTCTTCTACCTAGGGTACCCAGGGATTTCCTTGGTGAGCTAAAATTTGTCCAGACTCACCTTGAAGCCTACAGTCTTTATATCCACTCTCTGGTCTCGGAAGTTCATTGCATGTCTCCATGACTTGCTGGAGCCCATCAGATCAAACATCTCCACTGAGCTTGTCAGAAATCCCCCCCCTCCCTGTTTTTTGGCCAGGAAAGACACACTAAGCTGAGGCTTGATTCCAGGTGCATCCTGGAAACACAGGGAAGTTAACTGACTTGCTCATGGTCACAAAATATGCCAGTGGTGGCTATGGGATTCAATCCCAGTTCTTCAGGTTTGTGGAACAGTGCTCTTAACCACTACACTATACTGCTCCCCTTGAATATGCTGAAGACTGAGATCATATCCCCCTTCAGCCTCTTTTTGTTCAGCGTAAACATTTTAAAGGGAAAATAAACCCTCTTTACATTTTTAAGTTTTCTTGTGCATGCATACAAGAAGCGAACATCTCATTACAATAAAGACTTTCAGAGGTGTGTCACTGTCAGGTCCAATGTAGCTCAGACTGTAGTGGGCTCGACAGTGACATACCAATGATCATCAAGGCTGATCATGACACTGTTCTTGCCTTGCCAGGTAGAAACTTCATGTAGTTGAAATGCAAGAGCTGTTCTAATCCAGAGCAGCTCTGTCCTTTCATCTGCATGATGCCATCCAGCAGTCAGCTGAGCAGCATCAGGATCAGCCTGCTGGTCCTCCTCCCTTCCCAACCAGAAAAATAATCCCACCTTTTGCCAAGTATCTCTCCCACCTCCCCATTGCTTCCCGTACCTTGTCAATCATCCCATCCTCTGTCAAGTATCCCTCCACCCTCCCCATCTCTTCTTAAACTCCCATCAAACAGATCCCATCCTTAGCCAAATATCCCTCCCACCTCTCCATTACTTCCCATACCCCTTTCAAACAGATCCCACCCTCTGCTAAGTATCCCTCCCTCCTCCCCATTGCTTCCCATGCACCTTTCAAACAGATCCCACCCTCTGCCAAGTATCCATCCCACCTCACTGTTGCTTCCCATGCCCCTTTCAAACAGATCCTACCCTCTGGCAAGTATTTCTTCTACCTCCCTGTCACTTCCAATTACCCTGCCCCTTTCAAACAGATCTCACCTTCTGCCAAGTATCCCTCTCATCTCCCCATCACTTCCCATGCCCCATAAATACTAAACTGACACTGGGGTGCCCAATCCCTAGTGTCAGTACCTGAAATACAGAAAACCATTTCTTGTAGTCTTTATTTTTTTATACCCTGTAAAAAAAGAAAATGGCCATCGATGTCTTTTGCCACCACCGTTACCATCCCCCAACCCAACCACATGCACACACATTCAGCATCCACCCCTTACTTACCTACCAGGAGTCCAACACCACAATCCTCTGTGGAACACAGACATGTCTTCACTCTTCAACGATGGACCCTGAACTGAGGGACTCAGGTATTGTGTGGTCAATGGAGTTCAAAGTGTTTTAAACTTGCCCTCACAACTTGGTCATTTTTTAATAATGTCCCCCCAAATTTACAAAACAGCCTTTTTGGGGCCCCACCTAATGAACAAGGTAGGTAAACGTTTTCAAATCCATCCTAAAGGTGATTTCACAGTCACTCTGTGAAATCGCCTTTTGGGTAGGATTTGAAAATTTTCACCTACCGGGTTCATGAGGTGAGGTCATAAGAAGACTATGTGGAAAATTTGGGGTCAAAATATTTAAAAAAAAAAGTTATGAAGATACATTGAAATTTATCAGTGCTCTCTCATAACCTTGGTAATTTTTAATATGCTGACCCCAAATTATCAACATAGCCATTTTATTCACACCATGTCATGAACGTGAAAGGTGTTGTTTTTCAAATCCTGATCAAATAGTGTTTTTTTGCACTTGGGGTGTGAAATAATTTTCAGGCAGTATTTTATAAATGACACCTGTCATGCTCAGAGAGAGACAGAGAGGTCATAAAATCACTATGTTGAAAATTGCAGGTCAAAATGTTACAAAACAATGAAGTTATGAAGAAATGTTGATTTTTTTTCAAAGTTTACTCATAACATTTTGATGTGTACAGATTTTGGCCCCCAATTTGCATCATAGCCCTCTTGTTGCTCCACCTCATGAACATGACAGGTATCATTTTTCAGATCTCCGATGAAACATGTTTTCGCATTTGCTCTGTGAAGTCACCTTTCAAATGGGATTTTAACAATTCCACCTGCCGTGATCATAAGGTGGGGTCACAAAAAGACACTGTTGAAATTTGGAGCCAGAATGTCAAAAACATCAAAATTATGAGGAAATACTGAATTTTCTTTAATGTTTACTCATAATTTTGTGATTTTTGCAGATTTTTGCCTCAAATGTGCAGCATAACCTTTTTGTTACCCCACCTGATAAACATTCTGCCAATTTTCAGATCACCCTATAAACATGTTTTCACAGTTCCTCTGTCAAACCACCTTTTGGACAATATTTTTTAAAACCCACCTGTCTTTATCATAACATAGTGTCATAAAAAGACTATGTTGAAAATGTGGGGTCAAAATGTGAAAAAAAACTAAGTTATGAAGAAAAATTGAATTGTTACAACATTTACCCATAACTTAATTCTTGCAGATTTTGGCCCCCAATGTTCAACATACCCCTTGCATTACCCCACCTCAAGAACATGACGGGTGTCATTTTTCAAATCCCCTTCGAAACATGTTTTTGCAGTCGCACTGTAAAATCACCTCTCGGATGGGATTTGAAAAATTCCTCCTTTTTTTTTTTTGTAAATTATTTTTATTCATTATTTATTAAAACAGTTACAAATAATTACTTGCAGGTGAATATACACAGAGTTGATAGTGTCATCATATTATGGTAGGAGTGCAATTACATTCCCTACATTTGATACAGCAGTGAAGGGTTAAACATGGTCATTTAACATATTCATATTAACGTTAACATGAACTAGAATGCCATCAGGTGCATTAGGTAGAGTTCACACTTATTAAACTATACAATGTGTAACCAGTTACATTAGTTAACCTAGAAATACCCAAATAACATTGATTAATCTCCTGTTTCAATACTGAAACACAAAGCCCCTACCTGTACATAAATGATCAGCTAGAACTGCAGAACTGTTGTATTAAAATAGTTCAAACTTGCTCAAATACCCATACAATAACTTCGAGATTGAAGCTAAAACAAAAGTACTTCATTGTTACTACTGTCAATTCATGATGTTTAGCCAAACGATCCTGGATTGAGGGGCTTTTAATACCTGCTATAAGAGATCTAATACTAATCAACACACAAATTTTGCACTGCACCATCACTAACTTTAAGGGGTGTATATAGTTACCGGGTCATGAAAGAAGGCACGAAAAGCAAGTATTCCCCACTAAAACTCCTATCCTAAACAATTTAAGGATACTTGGGTAACAGAATTTTATATCTGCAAAATGCTTCTGTTAATTAATAACTTTAACTCACCCACAACTCCCATCACCTATAGCCCATTTAATTGAATGCTTACATAAAAATATTGTATAACACAGATATAGCCTTCTGAATCATAGGATAATCAGATGAACTGGGATCTTCATTACAGACTGAAAAACTTGTGCAACACTAAGGTGCTGTGAAAATGTCCATTTTAAGTGTTTTCTGTTCCGAGGTCTTGGCCCCTCTCCTCTGCGCCCTCGATGTCCTCTGTTTGCCTGGTATCCTGGTCTGCTCCATCCATTCCAACAGTTTAAGCACTTCTTTAGGGTCTGAGAAAGAGTAGGCTTTGTTTTAGTGTGAGATGTGTACATAAGCAGGAGGCAGTAAGGCGAATGGTATTTGTTTAAGTCTAAGTTATTCTTTGACATCGTCGAAAGCCTTATGCTTCTGTGAGGTAGCATATGACCAGTCTTGGGGGAAAAAAAAATAATTTTTGCCCATCCACAATTATATTTATTTGTTTTGCAGCCACAAATACTTTATTTTTGTCTCTAACAGAGAGAAAACTTATAAGTATAGTCCTGGGATATTCATTCTGAGATACTGCTCGGTAAAGTGTAATGCAGTAGGCTCTTTCTAGGTGAGGAGTTCCATAAACTCAATTATATTATCCCCTTTCATAGTCTCTGGAATGCCCAGTATTCTAATTTTTCGAGCATGGAGGAGATTTTCAGAGTTTTCTTGTCGAATCCTCAGTTGCACATTTTCTTTTACCAGGGTATCTGCTACTGTTAAGGCTCGATCTGCAGCTTTACTGGCATCTGCCATGCTGAGCTTCACTACATCAACTGTCTGCTCTACCGTTGTAATTCCATTAGTTATGGAGTCTAATTTCTTGTCCATAGTTGCTATGGTCAACCAAAGTCGTGCCACAGTTTGTTCTCAGGCCTCCACAGCAGCCCCAGTGTGGTCTTCTTGGTTACTTGAGCCTGAGGCCTTTGCAGCATCGGAAGAAGCGCCACAAGGTTGAAAGAAATTCTAGGCTCCCTGATTTTGAGCCATCACTTTCTGTGGATTCCCCATGGCTAAGACTTTCAAATCTGGGCTCAGTCTGATCCTGACATTACCAGTTATCAGAATATTTTGTTCCTTTTCCAGTATCTGCAGTTTCTTAGGCTGATAGATATTATATAAGAGCTGTGCAGGAGCTCTGAAAAATGTTGCCATTCAGTGAGATGGCTAGCCACGCCCCACATTCCACCTGTCTTGATCATAACGTCAGGTGATGTTGGTGATTTGGGGTCAAAATGTGGGATCCTACTGAAAATTAGATATTGCCTCACAGCTGGCCTATCCTGAGTAAACACAATCTAAAAATGCATAAAAGCAGGACACCACTAAAATTAAGATGTCGCATCTCATCTGGTCTATCTTGGGTAAATACATAGTAAAAATGTGTAAAAGCAGGACCCCAGTACAGCAGAGCCCCCACTGAACTATGTATCTATGCTGCTCTATTCTGAAAAAAATGCACTGTAAAAGTTAGACCCCACTGAAAAATGTAACTTTGCTTTCAGCTGGGCTATCCTGGGTTATTATAAAAATGGGTAAAAGCAGGGCTCTGTCAAAAATGAGATATTGCATCTTGGCTCTACTATCCTGGTAAATACAGTGCAAAAAAATTGGGAAGAGCAGGTTCCCACTGAAAACAAGATAGCTTCAGAACTATGCTAGCCTGGGTAAATACAGTACAAAAATGTGTCAAAGTAAGACCCCATTGAAAATTAGATATTACATCTCAGCTGGGTTGTCTTGGGTAAATATACTACAAAACTGTGTAAAAACAGGACCCTACAGCAGAATCCCACTGAAAAGGAGATGTTTTATCTAAGATGATCTGTCCTGGAAAAATACATAAAAGCAGGACCACACCAAAAACGAGATGTCGCAACCCATCTTTACTATCCTGGGTAAATGCAGTATAAAAATGTTTAAAACAAAGACGCTGCGAGATATTCCCTCCAGTATATTTACCACATTTTTACAGAAGCCATGATATAGTCCTTCACTGAGCTTCAGGCTCACTATAGACTAGGACAGACAGAATTTTATGATTACCTCCAGATCAGACACTACATCCTTGCGCTCTCCTTAGGAGTTCATACCCCAGAAGCCTACCCAGATATAATAACCTATAGTATTAACTTTTTTAAAATGGGGCCACAACCCCACATGATTTCACAACTCTACCAGGCCCTAGTGGCCTCACAGGGGAGTGATTCCATGGAGGTAGGGTTGAAATGGGAGGAAGAAAGCAGTGTCCATCTAACCAAAGAATAGTGGTGTAAGGCATGTACAGCATTCTCCAAAGTCATCATCTCAAACCAATAGAGTATTCCTGGAAGCACCTGATGGTTACTTTCACACCTTAGTCATTATGACCCATTATCTCCTGAATCACTCTTCAACTTGCTGGAGGTGGTGTGGGGAACCCACAGCTTCACACACCCGTATCATGTGGGCATGCCCCAAGTTGCAGAGCTTTTTTCAGGCCCTTGAGTCTGAATTAGGGGAGCTTTTTGGAAGGCCAGTCCCTCTATCCTCAACTTTATACTTGTTTTTGTAATACCCAGGAGGATTTCAAGACCATAATACCCACTATTTGCTCAGGATACTGTTAACTGCTACAAACAAAACCATGACCAAACTATGGCTCATGCCATAAATCACTAACATAGTCTCCTGTAGATTGTTAGTCGAATGGATCTACCAAATAGAGAAAATCATGCACTCCCTCAATGACAGAATAGAAGTATGTTCATCCCGTTGGAACGATTGGCTGTTGCATTACATGAGTAAAGATCCTTTGTTTGTCCAGTAGTGTCCCTTGTGGGACGTGGGAAACTCTGCAAGAACCCAACCTCTAATCTTAACCCATGAGGCAGTATGATAGAATACGTAAGGTCCCCCTGGATATAATGCCTTACACAGTCTGACGTCCTTGTTGATTCTCTCTTCCAGCTTAGCCTCCTCTGCCACCACCATCTGGGCTTGACTACCACTCTACAGGGCACTAGCCATGTGGGGAACCCCCATGGTGTTCTCCTTGTCTCCAGGAGCCCTCCTCATGCTGGAACTTAGAGGGGGCAGGGATGACAGTAATGGGAGTGTTTACAAATGCATAACAATGTAAATGAAATGCCTAACAGATTGTAATAATTGCTTACTGTTCTGTTGTGTCATGGAGGCTTGCTTAAAACTTAAAAATGAAACCAACAAAAAAAATCAATACCCCATTTCAAATGTCATATTACATCTCATCTGGTCTGTCTTGGGTAAATATATAGTAAAAATGTGTACATGCAGGACTGAGACAATAGCATGCAGGCAAACATTTGGCATTGGCAAATGCTTAATATAATTGTTAATCTAGGCACATGTAAAGTCTAATTAATAATGCAAACTGTTTTTTTTGTGTTTGTTTTGAATAAAACTATTTTCTCCTTATTTAGGGTCCTCTTTTAATGTTACCTTTTTCCCACCCAACATTAATTTTTAAGGCTGCTTGGTGAGGCTAAACATAGAAACACAGCATTTGTCAGCAGAAAAGGACTGCTTGGCCCACCCAGTCTGCCTAGATGGTCCATGCCTAGTCTGTCTCCACAGACCCTCCCTTCTCCCTGCCTGTAAACTAATAATTCCCCTATGTCTATGCTATGCATTCTTGAAACCTTTACTGTTTTTGCCTCCCCCACTTCTGCTGGCCATCCACTCCAGGCATCTACAACTCTTTCAGTGAAGTACTACTTTCTCTCATCCCTCAAACTTCTCTACCTCCAGCTTTGTTACAGGCATCTACAACTCTTTCAGTGAAGTAGTACTTCATCTCATCCCTCTTAAACTGTGAAGACAGACTAGGCATGGACCATCTAGACATTCCTCATCCCAGAATCAAGATGTAGGCTGGCTTCCAGCTTACTCCTACCTCTCCTAGACTATAATTCCATCATCTACCGCCCTCAGAGTAATTCCATCCTGTTCAATAAGCGCAAAACAGCATACAATAACATCATCAAATTTGTGACGGAGCTCCCCCGTTGTACCCACAGCTGTGCTCTCTGTGAGTCATTACATTGGTTCTCCCTAGAGGACAGGTTCACCTGGAAGGCTTCCGCATTTCTCTACAAAATCCTCAACAATCATCTACCTCTCAGTGTCTCCTCTCTTTTCAATAAGGCTTGCCCAACCCGTCTTAATAGGAACACTGCCACATCTTCGTTTTGGGTCCCTTACTGCAACACCTCTATGGGACAGAGGTCACTTACTTACAGAGGCCACAAGCTTTTTAACACTCTACCACCTAACCTTGTTAGCAGCCCCTCCCTGAGTACTTTCAAGGTTTGACTGAAAGAGCACCTACTCAACAAGCCCCCATGCAACTGCTCTAGGTAGAATATTATAGTTCTATACTACGGCCCTGCTCAATAAACCCCATGCAACTGTACTAGGTAGTGTGGTGCCCTGATGGTAGTGTGTGCTGGGATCCACTAAGATAAAAGGCTGACTACAGCAACAGTGTTGTGATGATCCAAATAAATCACACAGAATTTACCAACACCGTGCCGCTCCCTGCAGGTGGAATGGCAGGAGGACACTTCAGGTTCCCAAGGAGGTGGATCTTATCACCTGACAAAGAGAGGCGGGAGTCGAAAATAAGTTACAAATGCTTGACAGGCTTTATTCTTAAAACAAGGGAGGGAAGGAAGACACGGTCACAGGGAAGAGGGGAAACTATTATCTGTAACCTCCTGTATGAGGAGAACTGTAAGGTAAAACCAGCTGTAACAGCTACACTATAAGAGCGTCTCTAACTCTAAAGTCCCTGTTAGAGGGCAACTGTTTTTCAAAAAACAGCAGAATTGGCAAACTGGCTGTAACAGCTACACTATAAGAGCGTCTTATGCAAATCTTTCTAATTCACCCCCGAGGTGCACCTCTAACTAAGGCCTACTACCTGGAGTACTCCACACTATGAAACTGTACAGCACACTATAGCATGATTCTAGATATGTTATTAATGGCAGTTCATGCATGGTTGTACTTCTGTTGTCGGGAAGAGAACAGGATCAAAGAAAGTGGTGTAACAGGGAATGAGTTGACTGGCTGGCCAGCGTGACTTTGGGGACTTCTAGAGAAATTAGATATAGAGAGGGTTTCTAAACAGACCATGAGTTCCTCGGCCACACCCACCTCTCCTGGGTTGTTGGAGTTTAAGAACGAGCACTAAGATTTCTTCATCTAAACACCCACTGAGGGCTGCAAGAATTGAAGCACAAAGGATCCGGCCACAGTCTGCTCATGGACAGCTGGGTTGAGATGACAAGTACAGTGGCTACCCTGTCACGGCCCGCTTCTGGACTGCTGGGTACATACGATGCAGAACATCCCTGCCACAGCCCGCTGGTGGACTGCCGGATAAAGAAGATGCAGAACACCCTGCCACAGCTCACTGGTGGACTGCCGGATAAAGAAGATGCAGAACATCCAGCCACAGCCCGCTGGTGGACTGCTGGGTAAAGAAGGCACAGAACACCCTGCCACAGCCCACTGGTGGACTGTTGGGCACAGATGATGCAGAACACCTTGCCACAGCCCGCTGGTCGACTGTTGGGTAAAGAAGATGCAGAACACCCAGCCACAGCCCACTGGCGGACAATTGGGTAAAGAGAATGCAGAACACCTGGCCACAGCCCGCTGGTGGATTGCTGGGTAAAGAAGACACAGAACATCCTGTCACAGCCTGCTGGTGGACTGTTGGGTATAGATGATGCAGAATACCCTGCCACAGCCCACTGGTGGACTGTCAGGTAAAGAACATGCAGCACACCCTGCCACAGTCCATTGGTAGACTGCCGGGTGCAGAAGACGCAGAACACCCTGCCGCAGCCCGCTGGTGGACTGCCGGGTAAAGAAGATGGTGGGAGGACCCCACAGAAATAAGGAATCAGGATGAAGAAGTCTTCAGACATCGAAGAATGACAGAGTTCTGGGTATCAAGGCTGGACAAGCCAAGGAGTGATGTAAAATAACAAACAGAACATTGGCTCATGTAGCTGGAACAGAAGATCTGGACGGCACTCAGGTGCAGATGGCAAAACAAGAAAACGGACGGCAGGATCTGCACTGGGCCAGGCCATACACTGGGGACTGTTAGAGGAAAATAATAAACATGATATTGCAAAGGAATAGCTACGAACACGGCTCTTTAGGAGTACTGCTGCAGACTGATTCTGGAGTGCACTTGTGGAATACCTCTTCGAGGGTTGCTCAAGACTGATTCGGAAACACACTGGTGAAATGTCTCTGAAAGATTGCTGAAGACTGATTTGAAAACACACTAGCACAAGATGCTGGCAGAGTGCAATATAACTGCAGTTCTGGGGCAATTATTCTGTTCAGGAAATTGGTAGCAATGCAATTAAATGTCACAGTTCCAGCAGCTTTGCTCCATATCGCAGCTCCAACAGTAGCAGGCAAATGTACAGTCTCTGAATGTTTAGACCTCAGCAATGAGGAAATATCCAGTAATTCCTCCTGATGGCCACTTAATTGAAGTGGGACCCCTTTTAACTGAATCAGGCTTCCCTGTGCTGGGTGACCCCTTTTAACAGTAGTGTGCCCAGATGCCCTTTTAAGCACTGGGCCTACTGTGGCTGGACCCCTTGAACACCTGTGGATCTATGTGTCTGGGCCCCTTTAACACCCATAGGCCTACATGGCTGGGCCCCTTTAACACCCGTGGGCCTACTTTGCCTGAATGCCCTCTTCAATCACTTGGGCCTGGTTGCCCTGTTAAAACTCTTTTGGGCCTTAATGCCCCCTTTAAATAGCTGCTAGGCCTGCCCAAGGCCTTACTGTCAGTCTCTTTCAGCCATCCCGCCTCTGCTCTGCCCCGTCTTAAATATGTAAACCTTCCCCTTCTGGACCTGCAGACTGGGACCCTCCCCTGGGCATCGCCACACCCTGAATATTAATTTATGAAAATCTGGCTCTGAGCCGGTCCTTTTCTCTTTGCGCCTAGCGCCTTTTTTTAAAAAACAAACTTTTATTCAGTTCTGGCGGTCAGCACATTACTGGCGTGCTGCCGCCAACTCACCGCCCCGGGGTGAAGTAGAAGGAATTGGGAGGTAAGAGGTGCTGCTGGCAGAGGGAGGGCTTGCAGGCAGGAACTGGTCAACAGGGGACCTTGCGGGGCTTCCGACGCTGCTCAATGGCTCTTCTCGGGATCGGAGGATGTGGCACAGCTGCTGACACTGGCGAGGGACTGGTACTGAACTTTTAAATATTAAAATAACAAAATGGGGCACCAAGCCCTTTTCGGTGGGTGGCGGAACATTTCTTTAATTTTTCTGTGTGTCTGATGGCACTCTGGACTGCATGGCTTAGGCAAGCAGTCTTCAGTGACTGGAGGCAGCAGAGGCACACAGGAAAACCCTCAGGGACAGCTTCAACCCTCCTGGTACGCTCTTCTCATCCCTCCTCACTTTCTGTATCCTCTCTCCTCCACAGTCACCATGATTATCCCCACAACAGCTTAATTTTTCAAACCCTAACACTCTGGGTTCTAGTTCTGGAAGGCAGGGCATGAGCAGCTCATAGCATTCCATCTACCCAGTCTGGCATTCCATCCCGAGCCACTTTACATACTTATGCCATGTGCTGGCATAGGATGCTAAACTTTGCATTTCTGGCTATTTACATTATTTTTAAAATGTGTTTGTGATGGCTGTATCTGAAGCTTGGGAACCTGGGCATTTCTGGGGCACCTTACAAGTTACTGGGGCACCTTTAATTTTTTCCCTGTTGTACCCCTAACTTTGAGGCACTACAGTAGTATATCACAGTTTCTGTACTATGGCCCGGGGCAATCTGAAAGGGCACTTGCACTGAATGCTTTTACAATTCCGGCCGCCATTTTTCCCTCTTTTTTCTCTTAACCTCCTTCTCTAATCCCTGCCCGCCTCACTGCTTCCATGCTTCCTTCCCCTTCTGAACTTTCCTCAGGGTTCTTACCAGCCCTTTCCTGTTAGGTTTGCTTATGTATTCTTGTACATTTAATACAGACTTACTGTTATTATTATGGCTGCTGTACATAGGCTGTTTGTCCTTTTCCTCACAATGTATGAAATTGTCTTTCAATTTATGTAACTATGTGCATCATTTTCCTCCTTCATCCCATTGCAATACTGTCTGCCGCCTTCAAAATTCTTGAGAAAATCGTGGCCTCCCAGCTATCCCAGTACATACAGAACAATAACCTCCTCTCACTGGCTCAACATGGGTTCAGAAAAGGGCATAGCATGTCCACTGCCCTCGCTGTAGTCATCTCGACTATCAGAACTGCTGCCGACCAGGGAAACCTCACTGGTGCCATCTTTGTGGAACTCTCCAAAGCCTTTGACAGGGTTGACCACTCCCTCCTCAGCTCCACTCTCTGATCCCTTGGTTTCTCCCCCCCTGCCCATGCATGGTTCCTCAACTACCTCTCTGGTAGACAGCAGTACACCAACTTCAATCGTTCCCACTCCTCCCCCTCTCCTGTCTGCTGTGGGGTCCCTCAGGGCTCCGTCCTTGGTCCAACCCTCTTCTCCCTCTTTATCAACGGACTTATATCCATCGCTGTCCATGGGCATACCACTCTATATGTGGAAGACCTGGTCATTCTGGCCAGTGCCCGTGACATCGCCACCATAAACTCCCAACTAAACGCGGACGTCCATCACATTCAATCCTGGCTGACGGGTCATAGATTCACCATCAACCTTAAAAAAACCCAAGCTATGCTTTTTGGTTCACGGCACAGGATAAAATCCTGCCTCTCCCCCCTTCAAATACTTGGTGTTAATGGCTCTCCCTTGCAGACAGTGGCTACAGTCAAGTACCAGGGCATCACCCTGGACCCGCAGCTCGATCTCACCCTGCAAATTCGGAATGTCTGCAAGGCTACAAATTGTAAGCTTGGCCTCGCCTACAAAGCTAAAAACTGCCTAACCCCAGCAGCTCATTTGGCACTAGCCAGAGGGGTCCTCCTCCCTACTCTCTGTTATGGGCTGGTTACCTTTGCCCCCGTACCCTCATCCAGCCTCCAGAAATGGGACACTGCCTACAATAACATCTGCCACTTCGCCCTCTCCACTCCTCCCCTCACTCACCACTGTGACCTCTACTCCTGTCTGGAGTGGCTCCCTCCAGAAAAGCATCGCACCTTCGTGCTTGGTAATTTCATTGACAACATTATAAGATTGGCCACTCCCTCCCTCCCTCCATCCTCGCCTCTCCCCTCAACCCTGGCCCCCCATCCTATCAGCTAAGATCAAGGGTGGCATTAGATCAGCTTGTCCCTAGAACTCGCTCCCTCACGGGTGACCGGGCCTTCTCCCCCTTCTCCTCCTTCGCCCCAAAAATCTGGAACTCGCTTCCAGCCCTCACCCGGTCCGCCTCCTCCCACCACTGCTTCAAAACCTCACTCTGGCACTTCCTGAAATCCTCCTCCGCTTGTCCCTGTACCTCATAGATCACCCTACCTACACATGTACTATGGGCTTTCAGGGTCCACTGCACTTTACCCTTCTGAACTAGTAACGAAACCCAGACTGTACATCCGTTCACCATCCTCCCTCCTCACCCCTCCCTCCCAAAATGGCTTCACCCATTCTATCCAGTCTCCCTCACCCTTTCCCCCCCAGCACTTACTTCTGTTTGCACTAATTTCGTTCATATATGTACCACAGTCGTTTTTGTATACTCCACAATCATGTGCATCCTTGTCCCTAACTTCAATTCTAGCGATACCTTGCTTCTTGTTTCATTCCAGGTAATGTCTGTTATTTTCTTGTTTGCTAAATTTGTACTATACTGTCAGCCGCCTATCCAATTCCTGTTAATCCTGTTTTTTGCTCAACTGTATGTAACTGACTCCTGTATGCTACTACCTATGTAACCCTCCCGGGTCGCTCCTGAAAATAGGCACTTGGCTGTCTAGTGTGCCCTACCCGGTTAACAAAAACAAACAAATAAATAAATAAATTATGTCTCATTTTTGTATTTTTGATCCATGAGTTTTTTACAAAGTGTATATATCTGCCTCTGTTACAACTTGACAACTGGATGCTTGTGAAAATGGGCAATTTGCCCACATGCCTTTCCAGTATAAAATAAAAAATGAAATAAACTTCCTTCCCTCCAGCTTCATCACGTGCCCTCTGGTCCTGGTGCTTCTTCTCATTTGAAGGACTCCCTGCACTCTGTTTACCCCTGTGAGGAACTTGTAGGTCTCTATCATGTCCCCTCTCACTCTCACTCTCATATCTTCCAGGGTGTACATGCTTAGATCCCTCAGTCTCCTCGTAGGGCTTCTGTTGTAGCCCATGCACCATTTTAGTTACCCTCCTCTGGACTGCCTCCACTCTATGTTCTTTCTGAGGTGTGATCTCCAAAACTAAACACAATACTTTAGGTTAGGTCTCACCACCAAGCAGTATAGTCATACCTCTCAAGTGTACCTCATTATGAGGGACATCCCTCATTTTGCCCCTTAAAATTGCTCTGTCCCTCATCCATCCCTCATCTGTCCCTCATGGAAAAGGTGCTGCCCACACAGACAAAGTGCTGTAAATTCAGATTTTTTTTTTTATGCCTATTTTTCCCTTCAGTCTCGGTCCAAGGAGCCTCTCTCAGGCATCCAGCCAGATTCTACCCTGCCCGAAGTCTGCCTGTCTGAGCCTCCTCTCTCCTCCCCCTTACCTCGCAGCTGGCTCCCCCTGGCTTGAACCCCTCTGGGGTGGGGCCACCCCTCCTCTATGGGTGCACTTGCATACTTAGACTCCAGCTGAGGGTGAGGGCCTGGGCGGAGGAACTGAAAGGTCAGACAGGACAGGCCCGGCTGCGGGCATGGGGGCTGGTGCCGTTGCCTACCCCATGGACTGGGTTTTTCCTTTTTCTTGAGCTCTCCCCTCCCCATGTGTGGTGTATGCCCCAACGCACTTGGTGCACAGCAACCCTGCCTGCGTCAGCCATGCTAATTACGTGCTGCCCGGCATGCTGCAGTGCCCCCCAAGTCTCCACCAGGGGCCACTGGCACGCCAGGCTGTCCCATCCCTCTCTCCTGGGTAGGAGAGCACCACAAGGGCACTCGATCCTAAACCCTCCCCCGTCGCACCCCGGCGCCGAAGCTCACTTCCTGAATCCAGGTCAGCCAAGGACAGGTGTGGTGTCCAGTGCCTCAACTCTCAGCACCACCGGGCCGACCTGTAAATTCAGATTTAAAACAGAAACTCTTAATATTCTAAAATACTAAATCCAAAATAAACCTTGTTCAAGTAAATACTAAGGTTTTTACAGTGTTCTGAGCTTGTATCTCCATGTTTGAGGATGTGTCCCTCAGTCTGAGGGCCTGTGTCCCTCATTTTGAGTGTCCAGAAATATCCATGTCCCTCATTTCAGTGACAAAAGGTTGAGAGGTATGAGTATAGTGGCAACACCACCTCCCTCCTCTTGCAGTAGATACCTCTCCCTATGCATCCCAGCATCCCACTGGCCCTACCTACTGCTTTGTCACACTGCCTGCCACCTTGAGGTCTTCAAATAAGATAACCTCAAGACCCCATTCCTGCTTAGTGAGTGTCAGTAACCCCCCCCCATCTTATACTCAGCTCTGGGGTTCCTATGTCCTAGGTGCATGATTCTGCAATTTGTAGCACTGAACCCCAATTGCTATGTTCTTGACCACTCTTTGAGTTTTCCAAGATACCTATGCATTTTCTCTACCTCCTCTTGAGTGTCCACATTATTACAGATTTTGGTGTCATCTGCAAAAAGGCATACCTTCCCTTCCAGTTCTACTGAAATGTCCCTGATAAAAACATTGAAGAGGACCTCTCCCAGTACTGAGCCCTGCGGCACCGTGCTGGTCACTCTCCCATCTTTAAAGTGAGTGCTGTTAACCAACACCCTCTGTCTCCTATCCATTAGTCAGTTTCTAACCCAGTTTATCACTTCGGATCCCATCCCTAGGCTGCTCAATTTCCTGATCAGTCTTCTGTGTGGCACAGTGTCGAAGGCCTTGCTAAAGTCCAGACAGCCATATCTACTGCCCTCCCTGATCTGTTTCCCTGGTCTCCCAGTTGAAGAAATCAGATTCATCTGGCATGATCTCCCCCTGTGAATCCAATTTCTTGTGGTCTTGCAGCCCAACTTTTCCTTTAACAGGGTTTCCATTAATTTTCCCACTACTGAGGTGATACTGATCAGCCTATATTTGCAAGCCTCCTCTCTGCTGCCATTCCTACGTAGCGAGACATCTGCTCTCCTCCAGTCTTCTGGAACCATACCAGTTTCCAGACAGCTGGTTTTTTTTTTGCCCTCAGCCTTCCTGCCCAGCCACTCCTTTGGACTGCCAAGGGCCCCTGCCATCAGACTACCATAGCCATCTCGCCACCCCCATCTGTGCTGAGGCCCGGTTGACCGGACATATCCCTTCGTCGGGGGGGCTGCCCTCCCATGGCAGCACTAGGAAGGAGACTGGCCCAGTGGGCACTTCCATCTATGCCGGGCTCAGCGGGGGAACAGCGCGGACACCTCTGGGCTTTGTGGCATACGGGGGACCAGCAGTCGTCATCCAGCTGGCCAGGTGGACCATTTTCTAGGTTGTTTTCCTGCCCACCCACCCACCCTCCTTCCATCCACCGTGTAGCTGTACACCTGCAGTGTCCATGGCAGGATGCATAGCAGGTCACACACGCCACAATGTGCATTGCCCCATAGGGCCACAGGGAGACGCTAGAGAGTGGTGCAGTCTCACTGCCACCCCCCCCCCCAGAAGGAGAGCATCCTGCTGGATGCTCTGAGCCCTCCCTGCCAGCCTTCACTCCTGTCATCCTAGGCTTGGGCATGAACCTGTGTCACCAGCGTGCCAGTCCAGAGAGCTGTTGAATAAGGCCATTAGTGTGGCAGCTAACACTGTAATACCCAGCAGTCCCCAAGTGTCTCCAGCAAAGTGCCCCAGTAAAGAGCCCAGATATCCTGTTAATTTAGATGGTTGGGGTGGGGGCCAAATGTAGTGCAGGAGCCCTTGAAAAGTAAATTGCATGCCTATAGTTTTAATAATTTTTTTCTTTTCTGTAGCCTGCCCAGCTATGGCACAAGCCTGCACCAGCCCAAAGTCCAGCTCAGGTTGGGCAGCTGCTTGCTTTTCTGGTCGCTAGGGACTCAGCATCCCGCATACCAGGGAGGGTTCTCTTGGTGGCCAGTAACAGCCGTTTGGAATTGAATTGTAGCCAGGGGACAGTAGTGGTTGGGGGAGCGCTTTCACGCACCCTGATGGAGAAAAGCAGCCAGAAGGCAAGTGCTGTGGCCAAAAAGGGAGAGAGGGGACACAGGGAGGTAACGGTTAAGAGGTAAATTGTACCTGCAGTCCTCCTCTCGTCCTTGTAGTGTCTGCGGTCCGTAGTTCAGCTGGTCTGTGGTGTTGTGGCGGCTCCCAATGTCAGTGGGTCCTGAGTGCAGCAGTCGGCAGGCATCAGCCATGGTGTGGGATCAGTTCAGCCCCGTTTGTTATTTTATTTAAAAGTAAAAGTCTTCGGTCCCACGTCGGTGGCGCCCACAAGCGACACCACATCCTCTAAGGCAGCTGAGAGCGTTGGGCCAGTGTAGTGTCAGGAGGAGCATCAGGCACAGCAAGGCCCCAAGAGAAAAACTCCTTCTGCCTACCTCCAGCCAACACATTCCACCTCCTCTGCATCCATCTTCCCGGGTCGGGGTGGTGAGTCAGCGGCAGCACCACTGGGCAGGTGCTGACCTCCAGAACTGCAATTTAGAAATAAATTTAAAAATGAAAGTTTTTCCTTGCCAGAGGGTGCATCGAGGGACAGCCATTAGTGGGACAGGGCAAGGCCCTCCAAGTAAATGACCGCCTGAGGGTGGGGTTATTTAAATTAATTAAAATCGCACTCCAGCAGAGAAGCACAGGGCGAGGGCAGCCCTATTTAAATTTATTATAATTGTTCTCCAGTAAGGGAGTGATAACAAGGGTAGTGGGCTCAATTTAAATAGATTAATATTTAGTAGTTAAGCTCCCTGGAGGTGGAGCATAGGGCAGGCAGGTCCTGGACTGCATACAATAAATATAAAGTAGATAAATACAAAGAAAGAAAGCTCCAGCCATAGCTTAGAGTAAGGCAGGCCCTGGATTTAAAGGGACACTAGAAGGCTACAGCCAGAAGCAGGGAACAGTAGAGCCCCATTTGAAGTGGTAGCCAAGCTAGCAAGCTGGGCTAGTGAATTAGGGGCCAATTAGCCCAAAAGGTGGTTTTACTATTTTTAATCAGTTAATTGAGCTCCAGGTGGGCTAGTTAGGGAAAGCAAGCCCCAGATCATAAGGAAGAGTGCCCCAGAGCAACAAGGGTGGCTAGTAGCTAAGTGGCCACCAGTAGGCAAGTTAAGACTAACATTTGAAATGTGGGAAATTCTTCAGTTTTAAAGTGCTCTAGTGACAGTTCCAGCCAGGATCAAGAGGAAGGGAGTGGGCCACCCAGTTAGCCACTCCAACAGCATAGTAGTAACGGCCCTAGCCAAGGGCTAGTAACCTGTATAATTGCCCCATAGTCCCCCTTAGGTCAGGGAGGGACAGTTAGCATGGGACCCCTAGCATGCCAGCTATCCAGATTACCCTCAGCCAATAGAGTAATCTTACTGTTAGGCCCTTAAATCAGAGAGGACATACTTCAGGGTCCCCGCATAGCTACCCGTAGGTATATCCAGCATCTGTCAGGTATCCCCTTGCTATCACCTGTTATAGAAAATTATTTCCGTGGAACATTTTAAAAGTGAAATGCTGAACTGTGTGTGTATTGTGAAAAAAGCTAAACTTTTACTGACATTCTGACTGCATTTAAAAGGACAGCGCCTGACACGTAACAGTGTAATTGCCCTTCTTGCTCAAGCTTGCATTGGCTATTCCAAAAGACTGTTGGATTAATCCAGAATTTGCCCTGAATTAATTTAATTGCTCTTTCTGCTTGAATTTACCTCATTTGTTCCAAAAGACTGTTGGATTAACCCATAACTTGCCCTGCTTGCTAAGAACTGCCCTGCATGCAATCAAACTGTTTATTTACAAATTTCTCTGCCTAATGCCTATCTTCTCATCCGATTATTGCTTGACTAAAGACTGACATTAACAGTGACCACCGAGAGACTGTGATAGCCATCCTGTTTTGGACAAGTTGGGGCTGGTGATCAGCACAGGAATAGTGTAGATAGCTCCCTGTCACTTGCTTCTTCTTCAAGATCTTCAGGCCAACCCCTCCCTAACAGTGAGCTAGGTAGTGCAGGAAATGGCACCGGTTCACAGATAGGGATCCATCGCTCAGTGGGTTGGGGTTTTGTTGCAGGTATGCAGCCTTCCAGAGGTTCTCCAGCAGAAGTATTCCAATTCTTCTAGTTTCCTGGGTCAGTGGTGATGGCCTGGAGGTGTTCTTCTGCTATAGATCTTCAGTTCTTAATTCTTCACGCCAGTAATTCCAGTTTTCTGGGTCAGTGGTGATGGCCCAGAGATGTTCTTGTTCCAGAGATCTTCTGGATTCTATGGAAAAAAAATCTTATACCACAGCCTCTCTGTTGCTCCGCTTCTCTACCTACACGGCCTATGCAGCTCAATATCAAAAGGCTCTCTGGAACTCTGTTCTGGCTATCAGCCAACAGGCCCCAGACAAAGTGGCTCAAGACTTGGCTGGAACTGTAAAGACTGACTTAGAAGCCACAAAATACCAGTTTCACATGGCAGTGGACACTAATGACACTGCCTCCAGAGCCATGACCCATTCCATTTCTCTTAGGTGCTATGCCTGCATGAGAACTAATCTCTCACAGGACACTCAGGCGAAAGCTATGGATTTCCCTAGTGAGAATAATTCTCTATTTGGGGATACAACAGAAGCTTATATGAAAAAGGTGGAGGAGTACAAAACCACTTACCAAGCAACGTTGCCAAAGAAAAAGCCTCTACTTCCCAAAGATTCCAAGGCAGAGGGTATTTCTCCAGGGCCTTTTACTCTATGCCAATGCCCATGCCCCTGGACTACTCTTAGGTGAGGTTTTTTTACAGGGGAAGAGGAAAGAGGTCTCAGAGATGGAATGATTTCTGTTCTCCCTCAAAAACTCAGTCTAAACAAATCTGACTACAGAGGCCAGATCGCCTCCCCTCCCCAGTAGGAGGAAGGCTGACCCACTACCTCCTCCATTGGTACCTCATTACCTCAGATAACTGGGTTCTGGAGTTGGTGGGTCAAGGACTTTCCCTGCAGTTTAAAATGTTTCCCACTCTTCAGGGTCACAAGTCATTAAAATCTCTAACTCCAACAAAAAAACTATTGTTGGAACAAGAGGTAAAGTCACTCCTGTCTGCAAGAGTAGTGGAGAGAGCTCCTTCCACCAATGAGGAAAAGGTCTCTATTCCAGGTATTTTCTCATTCAGAAGAAAAATGAGGATTGATAACCCATTATAGAGCTCAGGTACCTAAACAAACACCTACTCAGTCCCAAATTCAAGATGGTCACCCTGGCTGTGGTGATTTCATCCTTGCAAAAGGGAGACTGGCTAGCCTCCCTAAACTTCAAGCACGCCTATTTTCACGTTTCAGTCAGGCCATCCCACAGAAAATTCCTCGGATTCAAACTACCTTCAGGCCATTATCAGTTTGCAGCACTGCCCTTCGGCACTTCTTCAGCACCCAGTCTCTTCACAATGTGCCTGGCAGTAGTGGTAGCTCACCTCAGGAGACAGCAGGTGTCTGTCTTTCCTTACCTGGATGATTGGCTAGTGGTGAACAAGTCCCCACAGAAGGTCAGAGACTCCCTTAGCCGAACACAGAACACTCTGGAGTCCTTGGGCTTTCTCATCAATCCTCAAAAGTCCCACTTTGAACCAGTTCAGTTACTGGAATTCATTGGGGCAGAACTGGACACACAGCAAAAAGCCCTGCTCCCTCTCGACAAGGCCCACAACCTCAAAGACCTAGCAGATTTCTTAATTCTGGGACAGCCCAGACCAGCCAGACATTTCCTCAGACTTCTGGGCTACATGGCCTCCACTACAGCTGTTGTCGCAGATGCCAGATTTCAGATGAGGGACATTAAGTATCACTTAAGAGCTCACTGGTCCCAGAAAAAAGACTCCCTGCCAAAGCTTATACCAGTCACAAGGACACTGCTTCAAGCCCTGGACTGGTGGAAGGACAGAAAATCTCAGGGATGGAGTTCCCTTCCAAAAAGGGAGTCATCCAGACTACTCACTACAGATGCTTCCCTTCTAGGATAGGGGACACACCTGGCAGACCAGTCCATAAGCGGGACATGGTCCCCCAAGGAATCCAGTTGCCACATAAACCTCCTTGAACTCAGAGCTGTGTATCTGGCAATCAAAGCCTTTGCTCCCCAGCTAAAAGGCCAGTTTGTCCAAATCAGAACAGACAACACCACAGCTACTGGCTAGCACCCAACACAGATTCTGGCAGAGACATGGAGCGGATTCTACCCGTATCAAATTCTCCACTGACATTCTTAAGGCCCTTAACAACGGCAACCCAACGGGAGCTGTCTTCATCGATCTAACCAAGGCTTTGACTTGGTAGATAACTCCCTACTGTGGACAAGCTTACTCAATTTGACCTCAACCAGTACTCATTAAACTGGTTCACAGATTACCTGTCTAACTGCAATCAACAGGTTAAGTGGAGAGGTGCCACATCTGAGTCACTCCCAATTAAGGAGGGCGCACCCCAAGGCTCTATCCTGGGACCCCTCCTGTGTTCGTTATTCATTGATGACCTGAGTAACCACTGTGGAGGCAGCTCTGTGGTACAGTACTCATACGATGCAGTACTCTACAGAACCTCAGAAAGCATCGTAAACCTGGGCCACCAGCTGCAGTTCGATTTCTCTCTCCTAGAAAGATGGCTACTGGATCACAGGCTTATTCTGAATGCCAAAAAATCAAAAGCTGTCCTGTTTGGGCCTTGAATCCTAGGACCGGACAGAAGCCTTCTACTACAACTGGGCACTGCATCAGGTTCTCCTATAGAAGTAGTGAAGTCCTTCAAGTATCTAGGTCTGACTTTGGACCAAGGTTTTTCGCTGAAATCCCCATGTGGATCAGACAACTAAAATGATCCATCAAAACTAGGTCATTTATAGCGCCTAAACAGTCAAATGGTACCTGAAACCAGGATCACCATAGCTCAGAGCATACTTCTACCAAACCTTAGCCTGTGCTGCTCTGATAATGCACTCTCTTGTGAAACAAGAGCAAAACAGGTTGCACTCATTATACAATAAAACAACTCGATTTGCCACAATGTCGCATCCCAGGTGATATTACTGTGAGGTACTGTCCCAACCCTCAAGCACTCAGGTAGACAGCTCCGTACCACTGGTAGAAATCTCCTGGATGAGCCAAGAGTTAGGACAGTGGCAGATGGCAATCCTTCTTTCATGCTGCACCTGTACTCTGGAACAAGCTCCCTGCCCACCTATAAGAAGCAACCATCCTGGAGGTCTTCTGTAAAGGCCCTGGGAGCACCTGTTGGATAATAACAAATGTTCATGCACTTGAATAGTTACCCAGGTCTACCCAAGCCTAACTGTTCTGTCTAATGAAAATGCACCGTCTGCCACTGTTGTATACTAACTCCGCCTAAGACTGGAGACTAGTCCCATTGTGAATGTTTACAGTGATCGCATTAAGCATTGTCCCTGTTTGTGCGTTCCTAATGTGAACTGTATCTGTACGGAAATTTTTCTTTGTAACTTCAATGCATTGTTTCTGCTAAATGCTTATCCTATGTAACTAATTCTGGGTCACCCCTGAAAAAGGGACCTTTGGGGCTCAGTGGGTCTACTCAGTTACCAAGCTTGAAATAAAAATAAAATAAATAAATAAAATAAATGTTTTATGCAATAAGCAAGGGGGTACAAGGTCCATAAAGTTTTGCACAGAGGCAATGAAAATTTGGTCTCTGGCCTACTCCTTGAACATACAGCTTTCTGCCATCCACTTGCCAGGCAAGGACAATGCCTTGGCAGATGCGCTAAGTCACATCAGTCAGGGTCACTATGAGTGGGCCCTGAACAGACAAGTACTAGCCACAGTCTTCAGGAGGTGGGGCACTCCAGAGATAGATCTCTTTGCCTCCAACCTCAGTCACCAGCTTCCTCTGTACTGCTGCAGGCCTCTGGTTCTGGGCACAGTGCCAGTGGATACCCTAAATCTGGACTGGGCAAGGAAGTTCCTATACGCTGTCCCTCCATTTCCCTTAGTTCTCAGAACCCTTCTGAAACAGCCGGCCCAGTGGCACTGAGGGTTGAAGCGCTGGACCTCACACCTCAAGCTATGCCGGCGACCCAGGTTCGGGCACGAACTCGGCCACCGGGGATCGACAGGGGAGGGAAGGGATTGAGTGTCCACAGCACTGCTCTCCCTTCCCAGGGAGAGATTTGTGATTGTGCCGCTCCAGAGTGGCTCTTGGTGGTGACCGGGGGCAGTGACGGAATATGCGGTGCAAAGCGAATGCTGGGTGGGGGTGGAGTGTCAGCAGGCGTCGGTGCTTAACATCATGGATGCCATTGCACGTCCGCACTCCACAGGGTAGAAAACACCAGAAAAGCCCTCTGGAGCACCGGTGAGATGACAGAGACCTCAGGAGTGCGCCCACATCTCAGTGCTGACCCAGCATACCCAGGACTCCTATAGCTGGTCCCGGCGACAAAGTAGGTCCCTCTAATTTCCAGAAAGAGCTGCCAAGGTGGGGGGCTGGACCTGCCAGAGTTGTTCAGGGGACGTGGGGGTTCAGGCCAGGAGCGAGAGGCAGCAGCTGAGAGGGTACTCCTGAAGGATGCCCGAGGCCCCGGAGTGAATAAATAAAGTATACAAAAAAAAAAAAGAATCCTTCTGAAACTCAGAAGCCAGCCAGCAACCATGATTCAGGTGGCTACAGACTGGGAAAGACAACCTTGGTACTCCCTGCTCCTTACCCTGTCAGTCAAGCGACCAGTTTGACTGCCCTCGAGCCATAGTCTCCTGACTCTATCTCAGATGGAGAGAAGGTACCCCAACACAGAGTCTCTTCACCTCAAAGCCTGGTACAAATGGAAAATATTTTCTCTATGGTGCAGGGACAGACAAATCCACTGACTGAAAGCTAGCCTGTCTTCAATGCTGGACTACCTGGTGCACTTACAAACCTCAGGCCTAAGAGCCTCATCTCTGAAGGTTCACTTAGCAGCCATTTTGGCCTACATTTTATTCTGACAAAGAGAAATCTGTTATTTCTCATTTCATTTTTAAGAAATTTTTCAAAGGCCTGTTGTACCTTCAACCCCCACTCAGGGAACCTGTTCCTCCCTGGGACTTGAACCTCTGCATAGCCAAACACATGGGGCCCCCTTTTGAGCCCAAGGCTACAATAGAGTTGAAGTACATCATTTGAAAAACTGTCATCTTAGTAGCAGTCACCTGAACCAGAAGGATCTCGGAGCCACAGGCACTCTGCACTGAACCTAACTACATTATATCCCACAAAGATAAGGTAGTTCTCAGAACAAATAGGAAATTCCTCCCCAGGTTAGTATCAGAATTCTACCTGAACCAGTCTGTAACGCTCCCTGTCTTCACAGACAAAGCCACACCTGTTGAGCGAAAACAACATAGTTTGGATGTGAACAGGGCAATGACGTACTTCCTGGAGCACACCAAACAGCTCAGGACTTCATATACTCAGCTCTTCCTCACCTATGATGTGGTGGGAAAGGGCAGGCCAGCCTCTAAGAGAACTATCTCTCGCTGGATAGTCTCTTGCATCCAGTTCTGTTATAGTAAGGCTAGCAAGCAGCCACCTCAGGCTCTCAGGGCCCACTCCACTAGGGGCATGCAGCTTCAGTGGCAGCTGCAAGGGACATCCTCTTGCTAGATATCTGCAAAGCAGCTACCTGGAAGACTGCACACACCTTCACAAAGCACTACTGTTTGGATGTACAGTCCAGATCAGATGACAGATTTGGTCCTGCAGGACCTGTTTCCAAAGTAGGTTCTGTACCCTCCTCCCAACTGCACTGCACTGTAGTCTGGACAAGTAAAAGCATACTGAAGGATTCCTGGGGTGAGAAGAAAAAATTACTTACCATAGTAATATTGTTTCTTCCAGGGTATCATTCAGTATGCATGACCTCCCACCCATCCTCCCCTTACATACCCTTACTGAGAATGGTCCTGCAGTCCATACCTTCAGCCAAAATGTTAACTGTTCAGACTCAATAACGTCAAAGTTTTTCACAGTTATGTACCTTTTTATAGTTCTTTATGCCTTTCATCCATATTTTTTGAAACTCTTTTTTTATTGCATTGTAATGTATGGATAAGCCTCAATAATACTATACTAAGTTAAACAAAAATTTCCCAGTAATACATCACTACTCTCAATAATACTATCCTGAAAAGTGATAATACTATTGTTTTTGCTGATAACACCACAGTTCAAAGGTCATCTCCAACTGTAGCATTATCAATGGATCCATATATTACAAAAACTAACAGAAAAATAAGCATTTCACAAGGCAGTAATGCCATCTCAAGGTTTTGGGGACTTTAGGACCTCTCGAGCTTCGCTCTCGAGGTTCCATGTCCCCAAAACCTCTTGATGGTATCACTGCCTTGTAATACACACTTATTTATCTATTATTCTATTTTTTCAGTAGCAATTACAAACAATAACAATTCCTGTAAGACATAGCATTTGATTACAGAGACATCCAATTTAGACACTAAAATTTTAGTCTATACGGTCTTGCTTAAGGATATGGGGGAATCTAATAATTCTATATCGTTCAGTATATTAGTCAACATGTGTGCACCTCACAAGATTTTGGGGGTCATAAACTCAAAATATTTATTCCACAACATGCTTTATCCTCAACAATCAATGTTGATGTGACCCTCTCCCCTAAAGGGTAATCCGTCACATAGGTAGCATTTGTAACAGAAAGTCCTACTCCATACAGTGCTCCTAATAGTAAAAAAGAAAACTAAACTTTTGTATCAAAAGTAGAGACCACCAGGTACAACCAGAATTATGGCCCAAGCTTACACACTAACTGCAAACTTTAAACTTTTTAAAGATAGTGCAAACCCCTTACAAAAGCAAAATTAGAACTGAAAGTAATTTAGTGTGATATGTTTCTCACACATTTCCGGAAACAAATGAATAGTGCTTCTGTTAAATGTAA
Organism: Neoceratodus forsteri; assembly: GCA_016271365.2. NCBI lineage: Eukaryota > Metazoa > Chordata > Ceratodontiformes > Ceratodontidae > Neoceratodus > Neoceratodus forsteri. The sequence continues at coordinate 873,360,406 of CM028130.1, forward strand.
GTTTTTCGGCTGCATGAGTGGCCCTTATAAGATGATCCTAGACTGAAGCATATGTTGTCCCCAAGAGCACTGTCCTTGGTAAGGCGCCATGTACTCCAGCCGACCTGGGTGAGATCCTGTAGGCTTTAGTAAAACCATGGTCAAAAGAGGCTGGGTCAAGTTGTAGGGTTGCCGGTAGCCAGGTCTGAAGAAATCCCAACAGGTCATCTCCTTCACAACCCTCCACTAGACCAATGATACTTACGTTGGAGGCCCTGTTTGCATTTTCAAGAGCCTCCAACTGATATCTCAGCTTGGAGTTTTCCTGGACGAGTTTTGTGGTGGTGGTAAGAGCTTTTGTGGCCATTGATTCAGTGGTAGCTGCTGTCTTAGTTGCGCCTTTGATCGTTACATCTTGCTCTGCGAACTGTTGCAAGAACAATTCCATCTTGAGATCAATTGCCTGCATTCAGGCTTGCAGTGCTTTCAAGGGAGGTTCCATTCTGGTTATCTGCACAGTGCTGGTTGCGGGCTGTGGTACAGAATCCGTCTGTTTTTTTGGAGCACTACGCCCCGCTTTCTGCGTATGCCCCATACTCGAATGTGGTGTTGATCGAATCAGTGGGTTATCAACAATACAGAACCATTGCCAGATTTTAAAAAGAATAAGTTTTCTTAAATGTATTTTAGTTTTAGAGCTCTGTGAAGTGACAACCTCTCATGAGTGCGTCTGATCGGTGAGCGTGCTCAACAGCACCCATCTCTAGTCACTCGTAATTTTTATAGTTTTTGCATGGGATAGCATTTTGGGGCCTTTTGCCCCTTTAGCTTCAAAATGAATCTGACTGGCCTCCAGTACAATCTACAGGCAGCACGGAGTCACGTGATGGCATCTGGCTAGAGAGCAGCTGAGTTACTGAGCTCCCCCGCTGGTCGCCTTTTTGTGCATTTAATCTGCCATCCTGTTTATCTTTTTGACTAATTTACATTAATAACGTTTGGGGAAAGTTTCTACTACTATTTGGTGACGGAAGTAGCGAAAATAAACGGTTGCTGGCTTGAGATGGAGGTAGATGGCAGGCAGGCCTCAGTCAGGCACCTCCTCCTGCTTCCCACAGAAGGCCTCCAAGAAGCAGAGGAACCAGGCCCCTACCAGAGCTGATCGAGGTGGGGAGAAAGGGCAGCAGATTGTACCACTATCTGAGGATAAGTTTCTCCAGGAGCTTACACCCTGAAAGACATTCTTCAGGACTTAGCAGGGGAATTAAAATCGTTACGCAGTGATCTTTCCTCAGTTTCTACAAGAGTCACAGATATGGAAGCAAGGCTAATTTCCTCGGAAGTGTGGAGGTCCAGAGCTGAAACAGAGATTACTGAGCTCAGACAACAAGTCAAAAAACTACAAGCAAAGACCGAGGATTTAGAAGGACGAAACCACAGAAATAATCTTCTAGTTCTGGGAATACCCGAATCAGAGGAGGGCCCAGACATCATGGTCTTTCTGCAAAAATTCCTTTGCAAAATTGTTGGTCCTTCCCCTATTAGCCCTACCTATCACCTAGAGAGAGCTCATCGTTCCTTGAGATCTAAACCTCCTCCAGGATCCCCTCCACGTCCCATTATTGTAAAATTCTTGAGCTATGTGGAGAGAATCATGTTTTTATGAAAACTCGGGAGCTGAAGGACATATTCTGGGGCTCGTCGAAAATCAGGATCACCCAGGACCTGCCCAAGGAGACTCGGGAGAGAAGAGCAGCTTACCATCCAGTAGTGCAAAAACTGATTGCAGCTTCTATTCCATTTAGGATGGTGTATCCAGCGATTTTAAAGGTTACGATTAACGGCACTACAGCAAGCTACAGCTCCCCGGAGGCGGCTAGTAAAGAGTTGGAAGTCAAACTGCTGGACTTATTTAAATTACGTGGCTGAAATTTTTGAATCGCCTTGGTCGGGGAACTGATCCTAGCTATCGCTGAGTTAAAACTACCTCTGCTAATGTTTAAATTTTGTGAAGAAACTCACTTGGTGGGGCCTCTCCCTGCTCTCATTCTCTCCTCTCTCGCTGGTTTTCTGCCTTCGCCTTTGCTGTCCTTTGGTTTCTCCGTTTTCCTTATGGGACTCCCCCCCCTTTTTTTCTTGAGGTCTTGGCCTGGATTTGGGTTGTGGTGGCGGGCTCCGTTCGTGGCGCTTTCCCCTCGATTCGGCCATTTGCCCTGGCGGGGAACCTAGTTTGGAGGTGTTTGTTTCAGAGGGACTTCGGGAGGCGGACCTCAAGGGTCCGTCGGCCTTTGGATCCCTTGAAACAATGTTTTGATGAAATCTCGTGGCAGGAAGACCTACATGGCAACTCTGCTTGGATTATGGGGTTTTCTGGATTTCTTCGCTTTCTTGGATTGCCTTGTCTGGGTAGGATCTCTTTTCCCTTCCGTTATTTCATTCTGGTTTGACTTTATTTGGGCGTTGGGATACTGCCTGCTAAAGCCGTTTTGTGATTGGGGCTGCCATAAGGGGTGGTATGTTACTACCCATTTTTTCCCTTTTCTTGTCCCTCCCTATTCTCTTCTATTTTTTCCTCTGTTGTGTTACCGACTATGGGGGTGGCGGGAGGGGGGTCGAGGCTCGGGGACTTGCTCGCTAGATGTGGAACCGTGAGCCATTTTTTGGGGGGTTAGCTAACCTCCCCCCGGGGTTGGGACTCTCGGGGATGGCAGCCCTGGTAGCAGGGGTTGGCATTTACCTGGGAGGGTCATTGGCTCTGTTTCTTTATGGGTGCTGGTACCTGACTCTGGGGGTTTGGAGGTTCGCGCTGAGAGTTTGGGGGCCTGAGCTCTTGGTTAAACAGGTAACTTTTGGTATATTCAGGCTCGGCCTACCCGCTGTACATACTTATGTTTTGTTTGGTTGGGGTTTTGGGACGTGGGTGGGGGATTGGGAGGGTGAGGGAGGGGGGTTATGGTATTGTTTTTATGATTTGGTTAAACGTTCTTGGTGGGGGACGGTAGGGGGGGCTTACTTGAGTCTGAGGTTTGTTTATTTGTTAAACTTCGGGTTTTCTGATGTGGGGATGAGGGCTGGGGATTGGGGTTTAGTAGTAGATGTCCCAGTTATATTGTATGATTGTTGCTTCACTGATATAGTTCATTTCTGGGCGGGGTTGTTCAATGTGGTGCACCATCCAGTTATATATTATGTTGCCTCTGTCTGGACATATATTAGCGTCTTTATTTTCTTGAAATGGCTATGAATAATGTTAAGATAGTGTCGTGGAATGTTAGAGGGCTTAGGGACAGGGTTAAGAGAATACAGGCTTTTAACCACTGTTCCTTATTCCACATTGACATCCTGTTTTTGCAGGAGACACACTTATTCCAGGATGAATCCAGACTGCTCTCCCGATCTGGTTTCTCCCAGGCTTACCTTGCCGGAAACTCAAGTTTCAGTAAGGGAGTTGCGGTACTTATTAAAAAACATGTATTGTTCATTAAGGAGCAGGTGGCTATAGACCGGAGGAGGTTTGTTTGGTGGATGGTAGCTTGAATGGGGATAGGGTAGTATTGGGTTCTGTTTATGGCCCAGTTGGAGGTAATCCCGAATTTTTTATGGCCTTGGCTAATAAATTGGCTAGGTTTCTCCCGGCTCAGTTTATACTGGGAGGGGATTGGAACCTGCCCTTTTCTCCCACCTTAGATACGGAACCACCAGACAGACGTCCACCCTCCCCGGTGCAACGTGCCTTCTCGGATCTGGTCTCGACGTTTGGTCTAGGCGACCCCTGGTGCCTGGCTAATCCTTCCGGTCGCGCCTTTTCCTTCTATTCTCAACCGCATGGAACTAAGTCAAGGTTAGACATGATTCTGGTCAGCTCTCCCTTTTTTCCGAATATTCTTGCTACTGGTGTTGAACCGATAATTTTATCAGATCATGCTGTAGTCTGGACGCAACTGTCTCTAGATTCTGGATACTCTCGGGACTCAATATGGCGATTAAATACACAACTGTTAAAAGATCGTCAGATTGGCTCTGATATTCGCTCCCGGGATTTCCTCTTTTTTGGAGGACAATTTGCATTCCACTTCTAGAATTGATATGCTCTGGGGTGCGTTGAAATGTTATCTTAGAGGGGAGCTTATTAAAATGGCTTCTCTTAGGAAAAGGACTAGGTTGGCGAAGTCTTTGGCTCCGATGAGTAAGGTTAGGGACCTAGAGGCCAGCTATGCTGCTACTTCCTCGACACAGGATTTTAAGGAGCTTTTGCTAGTTAAAAATGAGTACTCAGACCTTTTGAAGGAGAGGACTGAGTATTATATGTTAAAAACCCAAGCAAAATATTTTGAGTCCGGTGAAAAGGCCAGCAAGTTACTGGCTTTACGCCTCCGTTCATTAGAGGGTTCAAGGATAATTTCCCTCGCTGTTCTCTCCGGATGGTAAGGTAGTTTCTTCACCTAGAGACATAGCGAGTATTTTTAAGGATTATTATTCAGAGCTTTATAGATGCCCTTCTCCTCCCCTTTCTAGTTCAGCCATCATGGATTATCTTAGAACAATAGACATCCCTTCTTTAACGGAGACCCAGCAGGCGAGAGTTTACTAGTACCGATCTCGCAGAAGAAATAGGTAGTACTATCACTTCCTTGGTATCGGATAAAACTCCGGGGCCAGATGGCTTTCCGACAAATTTTTATAAAGTGTTTGCTGAAGACCTGATACCTATCCTTCTTAAATTATATAACTATTTACCAATCTCTTCTGAACTTGACCCCGCAATGTTTGAAGCTACTATTGTTCTAATCCCTAAAGCAGATAAAGATTTGGCAGACCTGGCTAGCTATCGCCCCATTTCTCTTCAAAATTATGATATTAAGATTTTAGCTGAAAGGATCAAAAAAGTATGGATGGACCTGCTGAGTCCTGAACAAGCTGGTTTTGTCTCCGGGAGGTCGGCGGCGGATCATCTGAGAACCCTGTCTCATATCTCCCAGTACGCTCAAGCGGCAACGGACCTGATAGCCCTGATTTCTCTTGATGCTGAGAAAGCATTTGATCGGGTTGATTGGTCCTTTCTCTGGGCTGTAATGGATGAGATGGGGTTTCCGGCCTCTTTCTTGGATACGATTCGAGTACTTTACAGATGCCCCTCGGCTAAGATCTATTGTAATGGGTTTTTTTCTTCTTCCTTTCGGCTCTTTGCTGGTACCAGGCAAGGATGCCCTCTCTCTCCTTTGCTATTTAATTTATTTTTGGAACCTTTGTTGATTAAACTCAAATCATCTCCTCAGGTGAGAGGTGTCAGGCTTCAACAACGGACCTAGTTTTCTCTGTCTATGCAGATGATGTCATGCTTCACTTAATGGACCCAGTAACATCTCTAGAGGCGGCTCTTGATATTATTAAGAAGTATGGTTTCTTCTCTCGTTATAAGTTAAATATTTCCAAGTGTGAGGTATACCCTTTAAATTGCTATGTCAATAGGCAGGACTTTCTTTCCTTCGGGATGAGATGGACTCCCAGATCTATTAAGTATTTGGGCATACATTTCTCTACTGACCTTTCTTTGTTGAAGAAATTAAATTTGGATAGAGTTCGGGACTTGATTAGCCAGGATTTGCAAAGATGGTCAACTCTCCCGATTTTGCTCTGGGGGCGTATTAATATTCTTAAAATGAATATACTTCCCCGGATCTTTTACCCACTGAACCTGACTAATCTCTGGATACCCCTCTCATTTTTCCAGCAGCTTCACTGGTTATTCTCCAGTTTTATCTGGCGAAGGAAGGGTGCTCGGCATTCCTATGTTAACCTCTCGCTCCCTAGGGAGAGGGGTGGTTTACGACTGCCCAATCTCCAACTGTATTACTGGGCAGCCCACCTTTCGAAGTTGGGACGTTGGTTCTCCTCAGGTGCTTCGAGCGCTGGTCCAATTTGGCTTCAACTGGAGAAGGACTTTTTCTTAGAACTTGGGCTGGATATCTCCGCTTTTGTTCTATTTGCTCCTTGAGGGCTCTTTTCTCAGCTGATTACAAATAAGGTGGTCGCTGAGAATCTAAGAGCTCATGTGCAATGTCGTCTCAACTTCTTTCAGATCTCCGGTGAGTTGGATTTAGGACAGCCAGTGGTGCGAAACCCTAATGTTAAACTTGGAAATTCTTGGATATTCCCAGGGTGGGTCCCACAACTTAAGGAGGCTACTGTGGAGCAGTTGTATAGTCAAGACCTGCTACTACCATCAGACGAGATTTTAATAAATTTGATATACCCAGCAAGGGAATCTTTAAAGTATTCCAGCTTACACCTAGTGAGCACTAAATTCGTACTTCCCTTTAGGCATTCGCTAGTCCAACCTTTCCTAACTAATATTGTGAACCTTGCTTCCCAGCCCCACTCCGTATCCTTAATTTATTCACACTTATTAAACCTTGGAGTACCTGAGGGGGTTGAGGGCTCTTCGGTCTGGGCAGACCTTCTTCCTGATGCCGGCCCGGTTTGGACAAACATTTGGCAAAACTTGCATAGATACTACACTCAGGATAGGTTGAGATTAATACAGTACTACATCGTGAATAATCTTTATTATACCCCTGTTAAACCCTTTCAGCGTAAAATGGTCTCCAATGCAGACTGTTTTAGGTGCTTATTAGCAGAGGGTAATTTGATTCATATTTTTTGGGAGTGTCCTAAGGTAGCTCCATTGTGGTCTCTAATTCAAAGGAATCTGGATCCCCTACTAGGCCTTAGTGATTATTTTTGTCCTGAAGTCTGTGTTTTGGGAGATTTTTCTAGTTTACATACTGTAGAATGTCGCTACCATATGGCTCTAGTGTCCATGGCGGTCAAGAAACTGGTCTTAAGGCATTGGAAGGACCATCTGGTTTTATCATATGCAGATTGGCTGAAGGAGTTGATGTCGTTTCTCCAATCTGAGAGTTTGATTGCTAGTTTTAAAGATCGGACAGATCTGTTTTACAAAAGGTAGGGCAAATTACAAGCTATGTGTTTGAAGTAATGTCAGGACTTGATAACCCGATCCCTATGCCCTCATATGGTATATGGTATACTGTTACTATCTTTGTATATTTGATGACGCTAGATCTTTTATGTGATTTTATGTGAGCCATAGGACTAGGGGTACTGTTATATTGTCCCAGATATATAATGTTATCCAGATTTAAGAAGGTTTTCCTTTGGTCTTATGATGGTGCACCCATTTGGGGTGGGGCGGGGTCATGGGGTCTACAGGTTGAGACTTATTCGCTTGATTGTTCTTATGGTTAATTTGAGGGGGTTTTCTAGGGAAGGTATTGATATTTTTCTCAGGGGTGTGGGGGAGGGTATGATACTTGTGATATGACGTATATGATATCTATTGGTATATGATGTGAGGGTTTAGTGGGGGGAGGGGTATTTTGTGTTGTTCAGTCTGTTAATGTTTTGGATATATTGGTTCTGTTTTTGTTGGTATGTTGAACTTAAATTTAAAAAAAAAAAAAAAACAATCTACAGGCAGCACACTCTCTTCTGCATTCTGACTGGCTAATTCCATAAAATTATTAGCACTGAGTCCTCCTCCGGAGCAGCTGAACCCAGCTGGCATATTGCACTAGTCAAGCATATTGAAGGATACCTTGGAAGAAACAGTATTACTATGGTAAGTTATTTTTTCTTAGTCCCCAGCAGTCAACCAATTCAATGCCCACTGCAAGCGGCTGCTTTCCTAACCAGTCCAAGTCATCCAGTGCATCTGGGAATGGAAGCATCCTTTTTATATCTATATATGTTACCCAGCTTTATTGATCATAATGGGTATTTACATAGTACACATTCTCAACCATAATTTTTTGAGAAATCTGATCAGCTTTGTATACATGTAACCAGCCCTTCAGATAACTCTATTTTGGATGTATTTTACGTCCATAAATTAACTCAAAATGTCCAAAAATGTACCCTCTGGAGTCTTTGACGTCCACTAACAATTCCCTTGTTTAAGTCAGACGTCCATTTTTCATGGTGTGGACGTCACATCTTTATTTTTTTTAATCCTCTGTAAGGGTTGCCAGTTGCCATAGGAGTGTTTTTTTTGGTTTACTTTCCAAACTCCACCTCCCATCCCACCCACAAACTGCCGTCCTTAGTCACTTCATGCATGCACAGTCTGTTTGACACCTTCAGTTGAGGGTAAACATGGTGACCGAGGGGACTACATACATGTGATGTCTACCGTATTGCTGGGAAGGTCCTGTTATTTTAACTAAACTCCCGACCCCCACATGGGAAAGCAAATCGTCCCGACTAACACAATTAAGTCAGTCACATGAAAAAAAAAACTGCATTTGCGGTCCATTAATTTATTGTTGTGCCATCAGCCACCGATTGCCTGCCTGATCGCAGCAATTATTACCGCTGATTAATGCTTGCATGCTTCGGGGATGCTTGCAGTGCTCTGAATAACTCTGTGTAACTTACATGCCAGAAAATAATTCTCAACACCCGATTTTCACAGGAGCTTATGAATTGGCAATGCTTGTTTTGTTCCCTTTGTTGCTAACCTTCCCTCCAGAGAACTATCATGGAGCAGGGACTTACCTGCCAGAGCAGGGAGCTTTGAAATAACTACAAGATGTTGCAGCTGCCTGCAACTAAAATCCACTACTTAGTTTGGAACTTTTTGAGCCAGTGTAAAATTATATTTCCATCAGCTGTGCATGGCCTTACACTAATTTAACAATGATTATGATAAAAGACTAGCGGGGAGCATTTCAGGACTAGCGGGACTTACAATCTGCAGCTGGTGTACTGGGGGCAGTATACTGTAGTTTGTGCTGTCAAGGGCAGTAACTGGCTATTTGTTTTATTAATTTTAGTGCTCTGACTTTTGAGTTTAATATGGGAGACACTGTTACATAGCATTAAGAAACTCTGGAAGCAGGTTTTTAAACTCTGGTCACATTTACAATGGGACTCAGGATTTTTCTGGCTGTTATTTTTCGGACATCGACTTTACATGGGACCATTGGTACTATTCAGTCTAAGCTTATGGGTTCTCTAATTGGTTGCAATTTTGCTGGGTGAATTGATTTTAGAATGGGGTGGGTGGGTAAAGGGTTTTAGGCAGTTGATGTGAATGTGGGAATGAGTGTGTAGTTACTTGAAGGAGTGTGTGTGTATGGTGGTTTGCATCATGTGCTGGACTTTTAAGTCACTCTAATCTGAGAGAGATGAGCATGCAGAGGAATTTAGTGTGGAGCCAGGCCAGCAGTGATTAAATCCGCTGACTGAGAGTGACTCCAATTATGGGAGCCGGAAGATGAATCTATGGTCTCCACTGACTGCCCCAGGTGCCATAGTCGACTCTAGGATCCGGGGCAGAGGGCAGCGGACCACGTGCAGATGGTGCAGGCTGCCCACTGCCCTTGGTGCAGTCATAGGTGGAGGGTGGGAGTTGGGTCTCTGGAGCCTGGGAGAGGTGACAGTGGTATCCGGAGGAGCTTGAGGTTGGTCGTCACTCACGTTATGGTTGGAAGGTGTACAGTGGTGGAGAGAAGGCCAGTGGCCATGGTAGGGTTGAACCAGCCTGCAGATGAGGTTATGCTCAGTTGGGTTCTCCAGTCACCCCAACAAACTTCCTATGGAGTGAGGTCAGCAGGGAGCGAGGTCAGCAGGGAGCTCGAGTTGCGGGTGGTAAAAATAAATTGACTACTGTTGTTGCTGGTGAGTGGCGACTTGTGATTCAGAAGTGCGTGTCAAGTCTGAGCCAGCCCAGTCGACCATTGACGTTGCTAAATCATGTTCTGTGTCCAGGGTTAATCTGAAAAATAAAAAGGTATTTATTTATTATATTATAGGCACACTATCTCTGTGATCTGTCTAGTACCTAGTGGTGACTGAGTGACTGTCTACATAAATTATCTTACCAGGCCCAGCAGGAAAAGTTATGGTGTTAACTTGGGACTGAAGTTCAGCAAATGGAGCTGGGGGTAGTATCAGAGTGATGTCGGCACACCGTCATTGTCAGACAAAGTAACTTACTAAGTAAATGAGTGATATTTTTTTTTGTTGTGTACTGTGTCTGCAAGATCAGCCTGCCCTACTATCTATACTAATTTCACTCATGGATACTATGGAATTTACACCTGTTTTTTAATGAGTAAGTAGTAAGTAAAATTTAACTCTGTTTCAACTGCCTGCAGGAAACCTTGTTGTTAACTTCATTACCTGGGCTGCCTGATGCATAGAAAATACAGTTGATCTCCTTCAGAAAACTTAGTCAACTATACTGAAGTAGCTCATGATGAAGATGTAATTAGACCCTTTTAGCCAGTACTGTAGAACAATTAGTATAGCATCACAGTTTCAGTTTGCTCCCAGTACTGTCTCCTTTCCAGGCACAGTGTCTAATTGTCCTCTCCTACTTCCACAATCCTACATGCAAGCCCTTCCTCAACCCTGCTCCAGTGAAACTTCATCCTAGTATGTCCTCTCCGGTTCAGTAGTCACCAGACCATAATTTCTCCTCTTTCCACATGCATTCATCGTGCTGCCCTGGAACTCTGTCAAACCTCTAGTTTGGCTCCATAACTCTATATCCCAGCTGTACTTTACCCTCACAAATGTTTCCAATTGCTACGTTTCGACTTACGGCATTGTGAGTATATAGGTACTTAAATTGCCAGTATTAATGAGAAGGGTTCATTATGTTGCTTATTATAATAACGTGACTACTACAGCTGCAACTTGATTAGCTTGAAGCAAATCTCATCACTAAAGGTAGATTAGATTTATCAAGTCCTTATTTTTATTCTGTTTTCACCCTGAGGAGAAAAATGTTTAGTGATTACTGCAATTTCTGTACTCGCGACGCATGGTAATGTGAGCTAAGCTGACTGATGCTAAGCAGATTCCTGCACTGGATACAACTTGTCTTGGTAGGAAATGTTTAAATGAAAACTTCTCAATGCTCTCCATCAGTGCATATGCTCCTGATTAGCAGTTCTGAGTAAAAAATTATTTTCTAACTGCATTTGTTTGTTAAAAGTTACATTTTAAGAGACTTTTAACGAAAAAAAAATGTTGCAAGGCTGCTGGCAGTCATCTCAGAGGAGCCGCTTGCTCCCTCACCCGGGATTTGCTAATGTGACTCACCGCATGGGCTGGCCAGGGCACATTAGCATATCTTGGGTGAGGGAGCAAGTGGCTCCCACAAAATAGCTGCTGCAGCGTTGCCAGCCTGGGCTCCTTTTAAAATGCAACTTTTAATACAAAAATGCAGTTCGAAAAATCATTTCTTTACTCAGAACCCCTAACTGGGGCATATTAACAAGCAACTTAACATATGAGATAGCATAATGGAAGTTACTTGATGGAACTGCAAGAACAATTCATGAAAGAAACACATACTGATTGTCTACAAATTATTTACTGTGTACATGTTCCTTTCCCAACATTAAGAAATGTACTTATGTGGATGTAGCATGGATTGCAGTGAGGTATTCGGAAGGCCTATAAATTGACTTCAAAACTATAGGAACTGGAGTATTTTGACTGACAAAATTTGACAACTGGAATTATTTTGACTTCCAAAAATTGACAGCTGGAGTATTCTGACTCCAGTAAAACTGAAATGACTTCCAAATTCCAACCTATGGAAGTATTTGACTTCCACCCAAAAAAAATTATCTGAAGCCCTGCACGTAACATAGTACTACAACAGGTAATATTTATACCAGGCTTAAAACAGTTCATAGGATTCATAAGATCTGTATGAGTCTATTAGCGTTAGCCTATATGACTTGTCATTCCTCAGTTAAAAATATAGATAAAAACAATAGAACAACTAGGGCCCTGACAGCATTGGGGTCAGACTCATGCAACATTTGCCAGAAACAGAGTGCTATGTGTTTAAATAAAATTATTTTAAATATCAAGCGTTGAGAGAACTAGAGAGCATGTGTTCGTAATTTTGGGTGGAAGGTTTAGCACAAATGTTGATAAAGTATTACTTCACTGACAGAATGGTGGAACTGTGAAAAAAAGAATTGTTTCTTAAGTACTGACAACCAAAACAATTTGGGGCTGGCTTTTCAAATGGGTAGCTGCATCTCTGAGAAGTTATCTGTAAAGCCCTGTCCCCACTACACTGCTCCGGCCCGGTAATGGATGCAATCCGTTATGGCCGGGGAGCGGTGCAGTGTGTCCACATTGCGTCAGTGTCCGTTATGGGACTGGTACTGCCGGTCTACACTAGGGGTGCCGGGTGACCGTTATGGCAGCACCCATTCCCAGGATGCAGCTTGTGCTGCACTACGGGCCCTGCAGGGGACCGTTACCACGTGTCCACACTTCGCCCGGTAACATTACCGAGGCGTAACCAGTTTCATAACCGTTGTTGAAACCACCTCATATGTGGCTTCAACAACAGTTACGACAATGCCTTCTGTAATCTTACAGGTATAAATGCAAACCGTTGCGGTAACAGTTTGGGCACTCTGTAACGCTACAAAGGCATAGTGTGGACGGGGCCTATCTGCTCAACTGTTTGTGATGGTGGCCTGGACACATTGGAGCGATTGTCAAAGGTTCTGATGACGACATTTTGAAACAGGTTGCAGTCACTTTCATGTAAAATCAGAAGCATATGTTAATTTTTGAAACAAACTCCTTCTGTCAGACACAAGAGGCCATGTAAATCATGGTCTAGCAGTGCTATATCTGGATATGATGCATTCAGAATCATAATACAGACGTACTGTGAATGCTGTGCTTCTTTAAAATGTTACCCTAGTTCTTCAAGCTAAGATTGATAAAACACCTAGAGAAAAAGTGATAGAATGCTGTAGATATGGCCACTGATTTGCTTGGGGTCAGTGATAATCTTACACAGTATTGATCTTTTCTTTCTTGTGTGTGCATGTTCATATTAATTACAGTTCTTGCATACATCCTAAAGTGAACTAATGTACTCAGTTGGCATATAAACCTAAAATGTGAGCCACTTTCAGTCTAATGGCTATTTATTTATTTTTTATTTATTTATTTATTAGATCATTGGTTTACAGACCTTTGAGTCAAAGACTCATTTACAAAGGCACCTCATCAAAACAGCAATACATCACAGCAAACAAAACAGTACAGTACATAATGCTTAGATTAAAAATCAACCTCCTAATCAACCTTGCACAAGCCAACTGAGTAGTATCTACTCCCACCCTCACAATTGACGCAGCCCTTCTACACTTCAAAAACACTTTTCTCAGTGTCTGGGATAAACACGTCCCTATGCACCGCATAAGGGTGTGTGGCAACCATCTTCCCTGGATAACCCCAGAACTCGTAGCGTGCCAAAGTGCCCGTGACCATGCTTGGAGTGTCCACAAATCCTCTAATCGCCCACAAGACTTCTCTAAATACCGGATGCTTAGAAACAAATAGACTAGAGCAACATGGCTGGCCAAAGTCAAATATTTTAACTCCACTCTCCAATCTAACCTAAATAATCCTTCTAAATTCTGGAAGGTCATCCACTTCCTCATCTCCCCCCCACCGCCACCCCCACTTGGCTACTAAACATAAAACAACTCCTTTCTCAAGGAACCTCATGCTGTTGCCACCGAGTTCAACTCATACTTTTCCACTTGTGCAGCCTCCCTCCTTTCCTCTCAGCCCATCCTAGGTCCACCCGAACCCACCATGGGTCAGAAGACGCAGTATAGGCTGCACACCTTCTCATTTAAAGCTGTCTCAGCAGCTGAAGTCCTTACAGCCCCGCTTGCACTCAATCCCTCTAAAGGTAAATCCCAAGACAATCTGGACTCTAAGATCCTCCACCTTGCAGCCCCTGCCATAGCTGTCCTACTAGCCACCATTCTAAACCTGTCCTTCACTGAGGCTGCAGTTCCCCAGGCCTGGAAGCATGCCATAGTCATCCCCCTGCCCAAAGGTGGCTCCCCTACTTCAACCTCGAACTACCGACCTATCTTTCTCCTCCTGACATTTGCAAAATTGCAAGAGCACATAGTGCTCTCACAGCTAACCACCTTTCTCTCTGACTCTAATTACTACACGGACTTCCAGTCCGGGTTCAGAAAGGGACATTCCACTGCCTCCTCCCTGACTAGGCTCACTGACACAATTCTAACCAACATGAAGAATGGACAGATCACCTCTGCTATCTTCGTTGATCTAGCTAAGGCATTTGACACTGTCTCACACACCCTGCTTCTCTCCAGCCTTGTGGAAGCCAGCATCTCTGCCTCCTCCACAAACTGATTCTGCTCCTACCTCACGGGTAGAACCCAATCCGTACGTATCTCAGATGCCATTTCTGCCCCCCTGCCCAGCTCTACCTGCGTCCCCCAGGGCTCCGCGCTTGGACCTCTACTTTTCTCCATTTTTTTGAATGACCTGCCACTAGTCTGCCAGTCATCTGCCATACACATGTACACAGACAACACCATTCTTTTTTCCTTAGGTACCTCCACTGAAGTAGTAACCTCCTCCCTCCAAGTCAATTTCGACAACATTCAACACAGGATCTGCTCCCACCAGCTCTCCCTAAATGCAAAAAAAAAGTCTCCATGACCTTCGGCACGAGACAATGCCTGTCCAGACTCCCATCCCTCCCCTCCTTCAAAACTCTCGATGGGCAAGTACTCGAGGATGTCCTCTCATTCCGTTATCTTGGGGTCTGACTTGATCGTCATCTGTCCTTGATTGTTCACATAGATGCAACTATAAAAAAAACTGCGCCCCATGCTAGCTGCTCTGCATAGAAACCACCGAAGCCTCCCCCTAACTGTATGCCATGAGTGAATACAGAAGATGATTCTCCCATCCTTTGACTACTGCGATGTAGTATACAGCTCAGCCCCTAAATCCTCCATGTCCAAGCTTGACACCCTGTTCAATGCCTTCTGCCATTTTGCTCTCAATGCCCTCCCCCCACTCACCATTGCGAACTATACCGAGCCTTGGCCTTACCATCCCTTGAAAACCGATGCCTCACTCACTGCGCCAAATTCACCTCTACGCTCTGGCTAGGCACCCCCTGCCTACCTCTCCTCCTTGCTCGCTCCCCCTCCCCCATCCTCTCACGACCTCGGATCCATTGACTCCAGACTACTTGCTATCCCCTGGTGGAAGTTCACAGCTGGCCAAACTGCTTTCTCTTGTTTCTCTAAAACCTGGAATGAGCTACCCCCTCAAATCCGTCATTTCTCCTCTGCTAACTCTCTCTCCTCCGCACTCACTAACTACTTCATGGCAAACTGCACATGCCCCAAGTCCTGATTACACCCCTTTCCCCTCCCAGCTGACCACTGGCCTTGGAAACTGCTCCATGCTGTATACTCCCAGCTGAGCACACGCACTTACCCTCTAGGCACTTCTTGTCCTCAAATTGTTTTGCTTCAGACTGCTCTGAACTGTGTTATGGTTGTTGATAGTCCTTGACTGTACTGCAAAATTTGTGTAACCATCAATGTGTGTAATATGTTCCAGTTTGTCTCTGTTTAATTATAAATCCTGTATCCTCTGCCCCCCCCTCCCAGTCACACCGGGAGATGAGCATCTTCTTGCTCACTGTGCCTTTCCTGGAAAAAAACATTTCAATAAATAAAAAAGCAACCAGTGTTACAGGAATTCACTGGTGGTACAAGCTTGGTAATAGGTATATCACAGTAGTCATAATATAGGTACACGAGTACCACGTCAGGTAGAAACCAGAGATATTTTATTACGTTAGTCAGCAGATGTTGCCCGAGACCCCAGGCATATACAGCAAAAGTAGACCGGGCAAACCCAGCCTAGGGGTGAGAGTAAGGGGCAGGTGGGGGATTATGTGCAGTTGCAGCAGCGAGTGCTTGTCAGATGGCGTCTGAGAGAGACCTTGCAAGGACAAAGCTTAGTGGAGTCAGCTATGTTGGCTGGGAGGGAATTGAACCGCGAGGGAGCCTGATAGCAAAAGGATCTCTGGGCCATAGCGGTCCTTACCCTGGGGCAATAAGGGAGGTTTTGACAGTGCTGTGGGTGGAGACTGAGGGGAGGCATGCTGCAGGGAGATAGCGACCCCAGGGCGGTCCTTACCCTGGGGCAATAAGGGAGGTTTTGACAGTGCTGTGGGTGGAGACTGAGGGGGAGGCATGCTGCAGGGAGATGGCGACCCCAGGGGGGAGCCCTAGCAGGGTCTTTTTTACAAGAAGGCAGGTTTGGAAGTGGAGTCTATCTTCAAGGTTGAGAAAGCTGGTAGTGGAGTACAGCAGGCACGTATGGGTGTGCCTATGGGCTCCCAGCATTAGCCTGCAGGCCTTGTTTATAGAGAGCTGGATTCTTGCAAGTGCAGTGTTGTCAGCTGCAGCATTAATGGGCAGCCCATAGTCGATTAGTGACAGGACAGAGGAGGTGATTGCTAATCTGAGGGCCTCTTGTGGTAGGCAGTCCCTATGGTGGTATAACAGTCCAATCCTGACATCGGTGGCAGCAGAAAGGGCATTGATATGGGAATAGAAGGAGAGTGCTGAGTCAAAGGTAATGCCCAGATACTTGGAGGAGGAAACCTGCTCAATGGGGTTTAGTGTGCTAGGCAGTATCACGAGAGGGGCACCACTGTCTTTGCTTTGGCAATGTGAGAAGAGCATAGCTTTGTTCTTTTTTAGGTTCAGGATTAGCCTTCATGATGTGAACCAATGCTCAGCTCTATCAAAAGCTTGTTGGAGGGTGGCATGGAGTGTGTTGGGGTTGGAGTCAGAGGCGAAGAGCACAGCGTCATCCACGTAGAAGAGGATCTAACTTGGGCAGGCCGAGGGGAGGGAGTTGAGGTAGAGACTGAAGAGGAGAGGGCCTAAAATGGATCCCTGGGGAACCCCAGAGCAACAAGGTCGTGTGTCAGATAGGGTGCTATTGATTTTTACACACTGAGTTCTGGCAGAGAAGTAGCTGGTGAGCCATGCAAGGAGGCCGGGGGAGAACCCAAGGCATCTGAGGGAGTCAAGCAGGAGGGGATGGCAAACCATGTCAGAGGCCTTGGAGAGGTCAATGAACACGGCACTGGCAGGACATCTGGCATCAAGAGCAGAGTGCAGGAAGTTGGAGAACTCAAGTAGCACGGTTGTGGTTGTGGTGCTGTGACTTGCATGAAAGCTATGCTGTTCAGGGCAAAGGATATTGTGCATGGCCAGGTATTCAGCAAGCTGGTTGGCAACTACTTTTTCAAGGGCCTTAGAGAGTGGGGGGAGGATGGAGACAGGTCGATAGTTACCCAGGGTTGCTCGATCGCCACTCTTTAGGATGGGAGTGGTGATGGTGGTTTTCCATGTGCTGGGGAACTGCCCAGTCACAGAGAGAGGTTGAGCAGCTCGGTAAGTGGGACCAGGATAGCATCCAACATCAGACGAAGTAGCCTAGTGTCCAGTAGGTCAGTGCCAGAGTTGTTGCTACTAATGGCTTTTTGTAGAAGGGGTCTAGCCTCCAGCGGGGAGATGGTAAGTAGGCAGAAAGGAGGTCTCTGGAGAGTGGGCAGAGGCACTACTGGGATGGAGTCAAAGAAGTTACTGGGCGGGACTGAACTCAGGTCTGAGAAAGTGTGGTTTAAGCAGTCTGCAATGCCAAGGTGTTCAGAGCAGACAGTTCCATTAAAGGAGAGTTGAGGCAGGGAGCGGGAGTTCCCATTCAGCTCTTTTACATTATCCCAAAGGTTCCTAGCTGACCCCCAGGAGGAGACAAGAGCGGATTGGTAGCACTGGACTTTGGCCTGTCGAATGGCCCAAGTACACTTATTGCGCTCGGCGTTGTATGCTTGCCTATCAGCTGGCTTGCCAGATTCCACAGCAATGTGCCATAGGTTGTCTCTCATTTTAAGTTTGTGGAGGAGGGAGGGGGTAACCCAGGGTGTGCTTTGTTTTTTGGTGCAATTTCTAGCAAAGGGGGCACAGGCAGTGTTAAAAGTACGAGTGAAAAAATCAAATGCCCCGTCTATGGACAGTGCAAGCCTGATTGGGGACCAATCCAGTTGTGAGAGGTACAGTTTAAAGTGACGCAGGCTGCCTGGGAGTAGGGGATGTCACTGGGTGGTTTGTGGTGCAGGTTTGCTGTTGGTAGCAGACCACAAGAATACGACCGGGGAGTGGTCACTAAGTGAGTTGGGAAGTACACTGATATCGAGCACCCTCTGGGGTTGGTTGGTAATGATGATGTCCAGGAGGGTGGTGGTGCCAGTAGAAGGGTTGAATCTAGTTGGAGTGGTGACAAGCTGAGATATGTCAAGGGTGGCAAAGATATCTCTGGTTTGGGAGGCCGTGGCAGAGAGCCAGTTGATATTCAGGTCACCAACAATTATCTGGGCCATTCTGGGCAGTAGGCCAGAGAGGTAGTCAGCAAGCACTTGAATGGCGAGGTCTTGCTTTCTGGGGGGAATATAGGCAATGGTGAGAAAGAGTGGGCCCTTACCAGGCTATGGATGTGCTTGTTGCGCAGGGGATCTGGGTTCAGTTCTCAGACATGGGATTTCAGATGGGCCAGTGGAGAATGTGTACAGTCCTCAGTGAACTCATGATTCCTCTGGGAAGGATCCACAGCACCAAGCATTTACATGAATTATGCAGCACAGAGCACAGAAGGCTGAGAGAAGACATTATCAGTGTTTCGAATAAGGGAAGGATAGAGCGAGAATACAAATGCATGACCTGGTGTGCTCAGGTGGTACAAGAGGACATGTACTCAAATAGAAAAGTAGGGGGCAGGATATGAGGAAACATTAGAAAACATTACTTCAGTCAGAGTATGGTAAACATGTGGAATAGCCTACCTGGTATTTACCTGGTATTTTTTTGTAGATACTAGCCCTTTTCAGGCTTTCAAAGCAGAACTAGACAGACTGTTAAGGGGGGAATGAAATTGAAGGCTACACAGCATAAGAGAGTTAGCACTCAGCTAAGAAGTTTGGATGTATTTCCACAGTAAAATTAGGTATAGCCACTGTTGCGGGGGCAAGATGAAACACATTCCTTTCCTCTGCCACAATACTACATCACATTACCTGCCACTGTGTGACTGTCCCTAGTCATACACAGTAGACCAGATTTCATTCCAACCCCCTCCTGGATGTTTTAATGAGGTACTAGTGTGGGCCATAAAGATGAACCACGCCCTTCCCCATAACACCAATGACCAGTGTGGGACTGATGGTGGCTCACATCCACAAACACCAGCTGGATGTGTCTCTCTTCCAAGTCCTTCTCATCCTGTAAAAGGGGGGGAGGGTTGCAGAGAAGCTGTCAAATGGAAAGAGGAGGAAAACTCAATAAGACATTTGCAGTAGAGGGATAAGGAAAGTCATGGGAAAAGGGTAGGACAAGGACTCAGGATGAAAACAGAGGACAATGCATATACAACCCATCAGGCCATATGCAGCTTCTCTGGGTGTACAAGAATGAGAGGACGGGGGCGAGGGGGGAGGCACTGAGTGTCTTTGGACAAGTGAGGATTCAAGGCAAATATCAGGAAAAACTACAGTACTTCACAGAATGACCTTCATGCTTCATGCTTCAATGAGATCAAGTAACTTGAAGAAAAAGTGGCAATGGTATTATCATTGAGCTGGTGTAGGAAAGAATGGGTCGTGGTCGCTCCAATCTTATATGTGTAAGTTTGTAATAAATTTAAAATGTAGCTTGGCTGGCTTGGGATGTTTGCCAGAAGCAGGCAAAAGAGGAAATATTAAATGTTACTTGTTTCAGCTTCTGTGGGAGACAGAAGTCCTTAGTAACTGCACAGTGATTTATAGTTCTATTTTGAAAGGATCAGTATGGCTATCACTGGAATTAATTTAACATTGTTGCTCTTTTCTTTCACTTGTAGCATGGTTGACCAACAGTACATCAAAGCCTCACGATAACCATAACATGATATCCAAAAATTCCAGGCATTTTAGAAGCAAGAGTCACCATCCTCTTCAAGGCATAGAACCATTTGGATGCTTGTCTTTGAAACATGCAAGATTTTAAAGCACGATAGATCAGATCGGCTGTGAGGAAAAGTGAGCAGTCACTGCACAGGTAGAAAAGGAGGGGATTTCTGGCTCTGAAATTTATCAACTGTGCTGGCTTTTTGGTGCAGCAGTGGCACTTTGCACTTCCTTATGAGAGACCCAGCTTGATGCCTGGCCTCAGTTTTATTGGCTTAAAAATTATACAATCCACTCCCCAATGGTGCAGGATGCCATGCCCCCTATCAACAAAGTCATTAAGAGATATGGTTGGAAATTACCTCTTCCCAGCCAGATGAAAGGTCCAGCCCCAGTGACCCTGGAGGAAGTAAGTGAGATGGGAAGTCAGAGTCCAAAAATGCAATCTCCACCCTCAAATTTGTGTAGAGGGATTGTTGGAGTGCTGGCCTTCAGGTTTGCAGATTGGGGAACAGTGTTGATGTCATGCCAAGAGTGAACACATGACATCTCCCTCTCCACCACATGGGAGGAGGATTTTTTCAAATAGAAAACTGCCAGTGGAGGAGTGGCAGTATGGTGCTTGCAGCCCCTGTTCCATGCTGGATTCTTTTTTTTTTTTTTGACTCTGTATTTTATCCTCCTATCGCACAGTGACCTCACTCTTCTGGGTCTCAATGTGGACCTGCCTCAGAATCTCTCTAGATCATCCTTGCATATGAGAGCCCCACTCCTTAGACCCTAGATGACTGAATTACCCCCACGGTGGGGTGGAGGAGCCCCAGATCTCCCCCTGACCATGATTCGAGTGTGCACGTTGCTCTGGACTTACCGGAGTCTCAGAGTGCCGTACCCCGAGATCCGTCTACCGGCGCCACTGTGCGATCTCCTTTTTCCTGCCTTTTTCTCTCCATCCCCTAGACGCTGGCATGCAATGGGGGCCAAGGAGCCAGGAGACGCGCTGAGATGTGCCTCCTGCTCCAGCCCCCTGCTGGCGTCTGATGATCGCTCCTGCTACTCCCTATACCGCACCTTCCACCCAAGCCCCCCTAGGTGGTGGTATCATGGCAGGAGCTTGCAGGTTCCCCCCCCAGAGAAGGAAAGCAGCCATTGGGCACTTCATCCTTCTCCACCCCTGCCGACCCCCGATGACCCGTGCTCATTCCCGAACATGGGACACCAGCATGGAGTGAGGTAAGGCGTCGAGCGCCTCAACCCTCAGCGCCACCAGGCCAGCTCATGCTGGATTCTGATGAAAGGGGTGACACCCTCTGCAGAAGAGCTCAAAAGGGCACGGTATGTGTCCTTTGGTGGAAGGTGTGCACCTGGGAAGAGTACATTATGTTAGCATAGAAAAGTACCACGGCCCCCATATTCAGTCGTTTATCATGACACAAACCAGGTTAGTGCCACACTAACTGCAAATAGCATTAGCTGGCAGGGCCATATCCAAAGGCCTTTAGTGTGCCACACTGCCCCAATAGCACAATCCCACAAAAATACAGAGGAGTCTCCCATGCTTATTGGACACAGCTGTATATTCATAGGTTTTGGCAGCACTTAACAGCCTCCAACACATCACTGCTGAAGCCCTGAACTTAACCCTGTGCATCAGTGCGCTTTCCCTTGACCACCATCTGTATAACTAGAGAACCCTTATCCTGCTGGTCTAGTGGTCCCACACCCCCAATCACCCACTATATAACTAAAGGACCACAATCCAGGTGGTCCACTGGCCCCCCACCCATCCCTCCCACTCAGGACTCTCATCATCATACCCCTCCCACCTGGAACAGCTGATTCCACAGTACAGATGCTCATGAAAGCCTGTCAGCTGGCAGCAGCCAAGGTGGGGGCGGAGGGCTGTGCCGTTGTCGCCTCAAATGCCAAACATCATCGGTGACCAGGTGGGAGGGTGCAGGGTGAAGGGTCATGGGCGGGCAGGTCGGGTGGGGGCTGTTGACTTTGGGGGTGAGGGGCCACTGGACCACCAGGATAGGGGTTCTTAGTTATATAGTGGGTGGTGGGTGGGGGTGGTGAACCATTAGACTACCAGGACAGGGGTTCTCTAATATACAGTGGCAATTGGAGGGAACAACTAGACCACCAGGATAAGGATTCTCTAGTTATACAGTGGGCAAATGGGGGGAACCAATGGGATGGGGGGATATGCATTTAGATGGTCAGGACAGGCACTTAGAGGCCACGCACACATACTAATGAGCCCATATTGTGCATGCTACTGGCCCTTTAGCACTTTGCATGCCCAATGGGCTCATTAGCATGTTAGGTCTGAATATGACCCACAGGAGCCCTGGCACTATCTCGTTTAGGACACACTATCTCCAATGGCTCCCTGTAAGCCATGCTCAGTCTTGGTCTGCGTCAGCACACCGCACAGCACAGACCCACTTCAGACAGTGCTGTCCAGCTGGAGTGTGCTAATTTTCTGAATACTGCCCTGAGCTATGCACGTGTTAACCACCACACAGCATTCCAGTCAGTGCATTGTACATGGCCTGTTCTGAGTACGGGCCCTTATGAATTATAATACTTGGTCAAATTTAGTTACACCATTGAAAACTTCTTCTCAGACTTGAAATGTTGCATTTGTATCAAGGGATAACATGTACTGGAAATCATTTTATGGATATTTCACCAGCAGTCTTTATCAAAGGTACTTCTTTTATTTTTGTTCTTTTCATTTTAGTTCTACTCACATTAACTTTTTCGAAAAGGGACTGTCTGCCTCCAGACAAGATATTTTTAAGTTATGTGCTCTCTGAACTTTACTAATGTACTCACCTGTAAAACTTTCATAAACAAAGTATCAAAAAAGTGTAATTATCTGAAAAGTGACAATCAGTGCTGGACTGTTATCTGGACAAGGCAGAAGGTAATCCTAGAGGAGAAGAAAAGAACTTAAATTACTGCAGTGTGCACACATCCTACACGGTTTATTTTTTTTGTTCCTTATAACCACTACTGCAGAACGTCATCCCCTCCTAGATTAGCTCACTGGGGCAGGCCTCTCTGACCTCATGGTCAAGCAGTTTGGTTCCTACCTGCCTAAAGGATCTCAAAGAGTTTTTTGCAGGGGACTCCATCACCTCCCTCCCCCAACTGTTAGTTATTTTGTTTGACAGTAATTCAAGCAGTCATTACAATAAATTACATTAAAAATAAGCACACACTGAAACATTCACAATATTAAAGGTCACACATACTCTCTGGATTAAATATGCATATGATTATTTTACAAAGATATTAACAAGGTGAAATAGTTATATACTTGAATAAATTGGGTTGGTTCAGTGAGAGGGTGTTAGCTAATGTTTATTATAAATTAAGAATATAAATTAACTGAGTGAGCCCTTGGTGCTTGGGCACCATCCCAGGAGTTCATATCCAGTCAATAATATCTATATTAGATGATGCTGACAAGCCTAAAATGCCTTATTCATGGATTTTGCCCAAATAATGTAGCTTGACAATATTTGGATCTTTTTATTTTAAATGCATTGTAAGAATGTGCTATAGCTTCAGCTTTCATTTCTGTCATAAGATATAAGAATAAAAAAGTTATATGAATGATTTGCATAAAGTTTTAATTTGTTATCTATAAATCATTCTCTCCACTGATCATAGCGTGGACATGAAACAATTATGTGAAAAATTGTTTCATCATAGCCCAATTTATGTGGACATTCAAAATGTGGGAAAACAGACTGAGGCCCCGCTATTCAAACGTTTGTGTGGGCGCTAAACGGTGTTTGCCCATGCAAACCAGGTTTTGTGCTGGAGCCCATGAGGGCTCTGTTGCACTGGCAAACAGGTGTATAGCCTGCACAAATCAAAAAGGTGGAGTATGCAAATGGTGGGACAATGAAAAGAATATCGGCGCAAGCCGATATTCAGCGGATTTGAGCAGTGCAAAGGGTTTTGTGCAGTCCTTTTGCACTGTGCAAACACCGCCAAAGAAAACTCCTTTTTACTCCACACAACCCTAGTGGCTGCCGGAGGTAATGACCCTCTACCATTCCACCCCACTCCACTTCCCGCACCTCTATTCTAGTTGACAAGAGCCTCTGGCAGGCTCTCCTTGTATTATTATGAAACTGTATGTTAAGTAAGTAATAAACCCACGACCAGGGTGTGCATTAAAGTTTATTTTGCGCCCCGAGGTAATAACTAAGCCGCGAGGCTGGCCGAGTGTCCTTATCCCGGAAAGTGCATTAAAATCCTTTAATGCACACCCTGGAGTGGCTTATCACACTTATAAAATGGGCCACCATCATAAAAGAATGTACTCTGATAGGGATTAAAACTTATTTACTATTTTCAAAAGAGTGTACAATACATTACCTCTAAAACATCTAAAAACTGAAAAAAGTAGTCCCTATTAATGCATAAAATAGGATATGTCAGCAATAGGTTAATTAGTACAGTACTTTGCAGTGAAATTATTTATTAGTAGAGTTGGTTGAAAATAAATACTTTCTCTGTCACATGTAAATTTTATCATATAAATGCACTGTAACATTTGTAAATTTGTAAGACATAAGGGCCCAGATATTCAAAAGAGTTGAGCCATGCGCCATAGGGTTGTGCCTGCGCAAGTCCAAAATTGCGCCATTCTGCGATATTCAGCAGGAGGCAGTTGCACCCCTGAAATCATGCTGAGCAACAGCGCAATGATAATGAAGGCATGCGTAACCGAAGGGGGAGGAACCATGCATAAATGGCGCAGTGCGATATTCAACGACTTGCGCCATGCGCAATAGGGGAGCAAGCGGAAGTTGCGCCATAGCGGAAATGAGCCAAAATAAAAAGGAGCAAGGGAGAGGTGCAAGAACGCTACAGGGAAGCCAGACAGACAGGGCCGGAGGCACAAACAGGGCAGGCCAGGGAAAGGGCAGTCTGAACAGCCAGGTACAGGGAAGGTGTGGGGAGCCACACAGCACAGAGGCCAGCACAGGCAGGTGTAACCGGTGCAGGGGAGGTAGCAGCCAGGACAGCGAGGGGAATACAGCAACAGCTGCCAGGAGGGTGAACACAAGCCAAGGACATGGCCAGTGCCACCTTCCACATGGAGGCTGTATTGAGGGGGGTGAGAAGGCGGGTGGCAGGGGAGTGTGGCCGTGGAAGGGCCCGTTGGCGGTATGCCCCCAACAGGTAGTACCGAGCCCGTACCAGCTTTGAGCTGTACACTGATACTGAGATTGTGGGCTGGTACCACCTGAATAGGGCAATTCTGAGGCGGCTCTGTGAGCTGTGCAGTGATGTGATACAGGCACCCACACGACGGAGCCATGCCCTGTCAGTGGAGACTAAGGTAACAGCCTGCATGTGCTTGCTCGCCACGGGTACCTTCCAGAGACCAACTGGGGACACCACAGGCATAACCCAGTCGGCCACATCACGCCACCTCACCCAGTTCCTCAGTGCACTGCTGCCACATGCTGCGGAGTACATCCATTTTCCCAGCACAGCAGCGGAGCGCACAGCAAACATACAGGAGTTCCACAGGGTAGCACGTATGCCTGGCGTGCTAGGGGCAATAGACTACATCCATGTGGCCATACACACACCACCTGACCCCGAGGGGGCCGCATATATAAATTGCAAGGGCTATGCCAGCATCAACTGCCAGGTGGTGTGCGATGCCAGGGGGTGCATAATCAATGTCTGTGCCACGCACCCTGGGGGATCACATGATTCTTTCATCTGGCACCAGTTGACACTGTGCCACAGATTTGAGAGTGGGGACATCCCTACTGGACACCTACTGGGTGAGTATGTAAACCACATGGACAATCATACGGCCTGGGGGGGCATGGCCAGAGGTGGCATGGGTAGTGGCCTACATGGCCTGGGGCAGGGCAATGCTGATCACAAAACTAACCTCCGCCCTCTACACACAGGTGACAGTGGATACCCACTCCGTCCCTGGCTGCTCACACACCTACGGTGGCCCAGCGACCCCGCGCAACGCTACAATGAGGCACACGCCACCACACGTAATGTCATTGAGCGGGTGTTTGGGATGCTGAAGGCACATTTCTGTTGCCTGGACACCTCTGGCGGTGCCCTACAGTACAGCCCCTCAAAGGCCTGTGGGCTATTCCTGGCCTGTTGCATGTAGGGTTACCACCTTTTAAGAAGCCCAAAGTGGGACATTTCTTACTGAAACATGATTTTTCGCAGGACAGTACGTAACCTTGACCAGTGCAACATACTTTTTTTCTCTGTATAATCAGAATTAAGGCTAAGTATTGTAGTTTATTAGTTGCTTCTATTGTTTGTTATCATCTTGAGGTATTTTAGTTAAGGTATTGTAGTTTTCCAGAACATTTAGTGGAAAGTTAGAAAATATTTTTTATACTATAAAAGCAGGACATTTAGTATTTTTCATGTTTTTTTGCAGGACACAGCTGCCCAAATCAGGACTGTCCTGCGAAAATCAGGACAGGTGGTAACCCTAGTTGCATGATGCACAACATGGCCAACGAATGTGGGATAGCTGTACAGGTTGAAGAGGGGGACAGCGATGGGGACGCCGGTGATGATGGTGATGGGCAGCCCCCCCTTGGCCGACGGGACCCCCGACTGCTCTGGCTGGCACAGCTTCACTGGGACACCATCAAGGAGGAGCACTTCAGCCAATCCAGGTAAGTCATGGGGCCATGCGCAACCACCAGTGGCTAAGGCACAACCCACAAACACGCATGGACACACACCAGGGGTGCATGCCGTCAAGGGAAGTGGCAGGGCACAGAAGCACACACACAACCAGGGATGGATGAGGATTAACATGCCACGCTGAAGTACACACACACATGCTCACACACAATGCAACAAACGTGCACAGAGGGCAGGAGGCACACTGACCCAGAATGCACAGCCTAGCAACACACATGTCCACAGGTCACCACGCCCACTGACTGTCCATGTGTGTGTGTCAGATGCTGAGCACCATTGCACATTGGTGTACAGCACAATACAGGCATCATTATGCACACACAACTGCGGACAGCAGCTGGGAGGGTGTGCAGGTGGACTGTGTGTCCGCATGCAGGGCTGCGTACCCACCCGTGCACTGCCCACTGAAACACACAATGCACACAGGGCAGCACCAGACAGTAGCCGCACTGGGAGACAGGTCAGTCATGAGACACAATGCCACAGCCACCACGGATGCGTGGGCGGCCCCGCCGAGACCTGCCAGCACTGACAGGCTGACCACTGGCCTCATGGGGTGGAACCGATGGTCCCCCAGGGGTTCCACTGCGTGAATGCGACCATGCTCACGCAGGGGTCTGCAGCACACCGAACATGCCTGCACCAGGAGTGCTCGGGATGCCCACAGCTCAACCCAGCATCGACAGGGTGGGAGTCGCACGACGCCGGGAAAGGGGGATGGATAGTGCACTGTGTAGTGTCCGCAATGCATGGGCACCTGACTGTGTGCCCATTGTGGCCATGACAGCAATGAATGCCTGTGCATGCCTGTCAATGGCAGCGGTCACATCCTCCCGCAAATGATCCATCCCTGCCAGGATCAGTGCAGTGTCCCTGCTGCGACACTCCTCTGCCCGCTCCAGAGCCACACGCAGTGCATCCATGGATGTTGCAGGCCGCATCTGCTGCTGGACCGATGCTTGCAGTAGGCAGGTGTGCTCGTCCAAGAGGTCATCAGCCTCCTTGGCATCCTGTCCCTCAGGGTGTGCATGGCCCCGATGTTCAGCACCCCTTGAGGGTGGGTGCTGTGCACCAGGACCAGGTCTGGGCATGTCCACAGGTGGTGCACAGACGCCACCACTGAACCCTGTACCCCCAAGCCCATTGGGCGACTGCTGATGCTGCCCCTCCGGCTGCTGCTCCTCAGGGCTCAGTGGTGCCGCCACAGTGGCCACAACAGTCCCACTGTCCTGAACAGACACCAGTGCTGCCCCACTGGTGCTGACAGGCACAGCCTGGGACTGTGCTGACATGCAGGCCTCCACAGCGGCACCACCCACAGCCATGGGCGTGAATTTCCCTGCTGTGTGGCCATCCTGTGGCACACACATCACTGCCCATGATGGTCGTGTCATCATCACCACTGGTGACGGACTCTGCACCGGCCACAGCCACAGCCACAGCATGCTGGCATCCATGGATGCCAGCACGCTGGGACACAGGCAGGGCTTCCTCCACACCTATTACAATGACATCAGTGTGGACAGCCAGGTGGCCCCACTGTTGCAATGATCCACATATACCTGTGGAGGTGGATGGTCCCTCCTCCAACTCCAGCCGACTGTCCGCAGTGGACAGGCCCACCACTGCTGACCTATGCAGATGCTCAGGATCTGTAAGGGAAAGCAAAGTCGCATTAGTGCGTGTGACCTACCCTGCCCCCCCATAGACAGACCATGACTTGCCATGCAGTGATGGGTCACCACCCATCTGGAAGCCACCACCCAGAACACCCTCAATGGCACTGCGCTGCATGCTTCTATCAAACCTCTCCTTCTGTGGGGTCAGCTGTACCACCTCCAGCTGTCCCCCACCTGTTGCAGCATGTGCTGCCCTGATGGCAGCCACCTTCTCCTTTACCCTCATCCTGTCCATGCCCATCTTTTTCTTACACTCCTGCACGGAGCGCTGGTGGCTGCCATGCAGGTTCACAGCACATGCCACCTCCTCCTCCCACACAGCAGCACGGGCTTGAGGTGTTCCCTGCCGTCCACTGAGAAGTCGCTCCTGATCCAGGTAGGCCTCGAACAGGGCCACGGTTTCGGCCTTTGTAAAGTTCGGCCTCCTCCTCCTCCTCCCACCACTGTTTTCCTCCTCTCTAACAACCTGCTTGGTCATTATGTAGCCTGTAAGAATGGCAGTTGTTACCTGTGACTGTGCAGTCCCATGCGTGTCCCTGAATCCCCAGTCCTCACTCCCAAACAGCATGCAACTCACCAATAAACTGCAGTAACCGACTATGGCCACTGCAGCACATTGTCGCACTTGTGTATAGCGCAATCCATGCAAATGAGGCGAGGAGCAACTTTAAGTACTGTAGATGCAAATTGCAGCGCTGCGCCATTGAATGGCTGATTAGATGATTTGCATATGATAGCTGAATATCGCGCTGTTGCGCTTTGCGCAATTGTGTTGAACGTGCTGAGCCAATGGCGCAGTTCTGTGACATGCATAGTACACCTCACTGTGCATGCCTGGGTTGCTGACGCAGGCGTCTGCCACACTGATGACATGCTGTGCACGGTAGGCAATGCAGGGCACGGCCACCATTGTGCCAGTGGCGCTATAGCAATGGTCACTACATGGCTCTGTGTTACTGGGCCATCATAGGTGCAATGGCCCAACTGCTCAGTAGTCCGCATGGCGCTGGCACACAGACAGCCAATCATGTTACACGCATTGTCTTCCAATGGCGCTGTGCATGGCCATGCGCCAGGGACCCTTGACCCTGTGCCCGACCTTTGCCCCCTAGGCGCCATGTATCAGGCATGGGTGCACCTCTATCACGCTGTTCAGTAACAGCGCGATAGGGAATGGCAGTGCTGTACCGCGCAGCATCTGCACGTGGGGAGCCGCGCTGCAGAGCGCCATATTGCCTACTATAGCTGTTAGGATGGCACGCAGATGAGCAGTGCAGTGGACAGCTTTTGAGTTAGTGAATCTGGTGGTAATTGTTGAGCCACACCATGGGCCTCTCTTCGGGAGGTGCCCCTGGACAGGGCCAGGACCCAGGTGTGGCAGGAGGTGGCCACTGCCCTGGAGGAGGCCACCGGATGGGGGAGGAGGATGGAGCAGTGCAGGCACCGCTATGGGGACCTGCGGAGGAGGGAGCCAGAGCTACTGGCACGACTGCGGGCACATGTCAGGAGGGGCACAGTGCCACATCCAGGTAGGGGTTCCGTCAACACACTTTTATCATCCATATGGGTAACAGTGTTGTATGTGTCAGCACATAGGGAGGGACCGTCTGGGGTTGGCTGTGGCGGTGTTCACAGGGTGTGGGGTGGGTGGGTCTGGCTGCGTGGGAGGCACACACCTTGGGGCAGGGGACTTTGCTCCGGATTGTACTGATGTTCTTCTCTCCTTGTTTTCCCCACAGGCCCGGATGAACACCGCAGGTTGAGAGAGGAGCGGCGGAGGGAGGACGTGCAGCCAGGCGGGGTGAGGGCCATCACCGCCCACCTGACCAGCCCGATGAGGGTGAGTGCCATATATCCATGATTACTATTGCATGCTGTGTGACAGGGTGGGCAGTGGGGCATGACCACCATTCATCGACACCACTGCCATGCACGCAACTTGTTACAGTCAACACTGTCCAGTGGCAATGCATGTCTGGGAGTGCATCAATGGTGGTCCATGCGTGCACCAGGTGCATGGTTGTGCCACTGCCTTTGCACCACATAACCATGTCACTAAACGGCCATGGTGGTGCTGTGCATGACTTGGCCGGTGGGTGTGTGCAGTATTCTGCATGGCTGTATGCGCCTGGGTGGGCAGGTCCTGTGGACATGATCACTGCGGGTGGTCACACACTATCACAGTGGTATGTCCCATGGCTGTGTGCCATGCACAGTGGGCGGGCTGTATGGGGTTGTGCATTCACACCTATTGACTGTGTTCCCTTGTCCTAGGTACCCGCCATCTACGGGACATCAGGGAGGCTGTGAGGGAACTTCTACGGCTGGCCCGGGAATCCCTGGAAATCCTCCGGCGATTGGATAGCACCGGGGTACTGAGGAGGTACAGAGGCCGGAGGACTCACAGCACAGAATGGCGCTCCCGCTAGGGATCTCTCAGTCCCTGAATTCCCCTACCACCCTGGACCCACCCTCACACCCCTCCTATCCCATCCTATTTGTCCACCCTGCCCCCTACCCACCCCCACCTTGTTTGTGGACCCCCAACCTTGTATATAGTTTTTGTATGCTTGTAAATAGTTGAATATTATATTTTTGTAATACATTTGATTTTGATATGAATACTGTGGTGGTCTCTGATTTGCAGTGGGCTATAGGTGCTCAGCTGCAGTGGTGTGCATGGCGTCAGGGGTGGTGCAGTCATGGGTATGTGTGTGTCCGTGTGGAGGTGACTATGGTGTGGGGGTAGCTATCAGTCAGTGTCTGTGGTGTGTGTGTGTTGTGCCCTGTGCACTGGATGACTGTGTGCAGTGGTCCATGGCGCATGCTCTGTGTCCATGGCGCACCCATCGGCCCGTACATGGCCTGTGCAGCTGACACACATGCATGTCTGTGACCTGCACAGTCCGCTGGCATGTCAGTGGTGGCAGTCCCTGCAAGGCAGCCACTGTACCCATCACTTTGCTGGGTTGCCCCTGTCACTGGTGTGGTGCATGCCTGGCTCGGGTGGCACTATGGGCACCACAGTCGTTGTCCCACCTCCATGCTGTGCCTTGTGTGTGTTGCAGGGGATGTGCCCCACTGTCTGACTTGTGCTCCGGGCGACTGCTGGTGGTGTACAGGTCCACAGTGCCTGCGCAGGGTGGCTGGCACTCCAGTGCCATGGAGGACTGTGGGTTGTGTGTACACAGCTTACATGGGCCCATAATGGGGGCTTGGTTGCCCCACCACTGCGTCCCTGTGTTGGTGTGCTCTTGGGTATGGGTGGGTGTCTGTCCATACACTGTGTGGCATCTGGTGTGGTGCATGCTTCCATGCACCACTGTGGGTGTCTGTGCTGGCTGTTGTGGCCAGTGGTGGGTCAGGGTGTGTCACTGGACTACTGTGCAGGGTGCTGTACCACTGGTGGTGGTGTCAGGGGCACGCCCTGTCCTGTGTGGGGTACCTCTTGTGCCGACACATGGTCGCTCTCTCAGCAGTACCTCGGGGGGACTGTGCATGGTGGCAACATGTCTGCCATTGTTGCATTGCTGTGTGCTGCCACCCACTGATGGGTGCTCATGGTGGGGCTGGCTTGCATGGTTCTGTGGTGCACAGGGTTGCAGTGTCACAGTGGGGGTGGTGGCATGCATGGGGTTTCCTGCAGTGGTGGTTACTGCTCATGGGGGGGTGTCTGGGGGTCACGGTGCAGGTGTGTGATCTGCACTGGGGGATGGTGTGGCATGGGGTGGTCTGCCCTCCTTGTGTGCCAGTCACAGCTTGCGGTAGGTGTGATGGGGCACCATGGCCCGGCTGTGGGTTGTTTGCTTGTCTCCATGGGCCAGTGGTTATTCCTGCCCTCCCCCAGTTGTGCTGTGCTTGGGGTGTGGGGGGACAATGTCTGTTCTGCTGTGTGTTCCTGTGCCCATCTGTGGCATGGGTGGTGGGCCCCTACCTCCCTGGTTGTACAGTTACATTGCTGTGCTGATGGGGGGCTACCTGGTTGCGCTATGGTGCCTCAGGACTGCTCAGCTGAACATCCCTTGTTGCGCTATGGTGCATCAGATCTGCTCAGCTTCCCCTCCCTAGTTGTGCTATGGCGCAGGTGGTGCGATATTCAGTCATCAGCTGTAGGCGCAATTTGGCCTGCTCCATTTTTGAATATCGCGTCTCATGGGCATGGGCGCAATAGACTTGCGCTTGCTCCTGCTATTGCGCACTTTTTGGGCACAGTTTGAATATCTGGGCCCAGAAGTGTTTAAAACTCAATTTTCATTACACTATAGTTATATACTCTCACTGAATGCAGCCTTCTCTTTATTTTTGTTTTTTACTAATGTGCTGTAGTCTAGTACATAAAAGGAAAACTGCTATAGGATTGAGGTGAAAGGTTAGTAAGAAAAAAAAAACTTTAAACCTGCCAGGTTTCCTTTTTTGGGTGGGCACAGAGGGTAGATTTCACCTGAAAACTCCTATATAAGATTCAAATGTACATGCTTTTATTAACTTTAGCAATGTATTTGGGTACTTTGGGTCTGCCTCTGCCTATTTAACTGTGTTTTCCAAGCCTTTTCTTTTCGTTTATAAAGTATTACTGTATTGCCTACTTTCTTCATCCTGTTTTTTTGTTTTCTGTTTTTCCCCACATTCAAGACATAGAATGTTTATCATAGAATGTTTACCATGGAATACAGGCATTCAAAATTCTGCTGTTCCACTTGTAGAATGTTACTCTCCTGACATTCTGTACACACAGACAACAAAGTCCTGTTTTAGAGCCAGAGACTCAATTATATCACTGTCAGGGCAAGCATAAGAGATTTCCCTGATGAGCAGGTAAAGACAGAAGGGGAGATTTTTCAGTGTTAGTAAACAAACAGTTGTAATGAAAACTATGAACAATACTTAATGTTTCTAATGTGTTTATGTGTGTAAGGAGATTGTGATGATCAGGGAAACAACATTTAATTAATTTATTTTATTTTTTATTTAAGGTAGTTTTATTTTTAGGGCCCAGTTGAAGGATTTTTTTAAAGTGTAAAGGCTGCAGCCATGTTTATAATGGAAGATCAGTTTTGGTTGAAGGTGGACTGATGGAAGATAGTTCTGGTTGTATGAGAACTGATTTGCTCATTGCGTGATGGGGTTTAGGACCAGGATGACTGTGCGTATAAAGAGATTTAATGTACAGTCAGTTGACGTGTCTTGGGCAATGAGATTTCTAGATTTTTTCTTGCCATTTTATAAATCTGTTTTATCTGCTCTAAACTTGCACTTGCTTTATTGCTTATTGCATTTGATCCACTGTGTACCACTGTATTGTCCTGTCCTGGTCAAGGAGGTGTGAGGAGGGCTGTGCCAATTGCTGTATGCTCCCGTGGCACTGCAGATAATGCTAAGGTGAGTGTGAGGGGGTGCAACCACTGGACACCAGGAAATTTGTTTTTCTGTACTTTGAGGTTAGCGTTCGGGAGGACACTGGCACCAGGGATTTTCTTGTCGTTGCAGAGGGCTGGTGATCGGGAGGAGGGAGACTACTAGCACCAGGGAATATAATGTGCACATTGGGGCTGATGATTGGTGGGAGGGGGGACCATTAGCACCAGGGATAATTATTTATATGTCGGGGCTGGTGATTGGAGGGGGGATCACTAGCACAAGGGATATATGTTGGGGCTGGCGATTCGAAGGGGGACCACTAGCACCAGGCATCACCACACTACCTGCCTCCACTACCAATGCAAATTGGCCCATAATGGGCATGCAAATGGCCCCTTCATGCCTTGCATGCCCAAATGGGCTCATTTGTATGGGTACCTTTGAAAACTGCTAATAAAGATCTGGCGCTATCAACTCCTGAGGCCAACTTTGGAAGCTACATCGGGGCAGCACTATCTGACTTAGCGCTGCACCGACATGGCCCTATATTCAGTCTGAATGTAGTACCCTGGGACCTCTGGGCAGCTGCAAAGTGCAGCACAAACATTTGCACTACGCTTTTCGCCTTTCTGAGTATTGGGCCCCTGCAGTTTTTACAGTAGCAATGTTGTAATATTTTTGTTGAAAGAAGGTCAAACCTGGCTAAAATGATTGGTCTTCTGCTGTCTAATGGATAATGAGATAATCTTCTAATGCATGCAAAATCTATTTATGCTAAACCAAGATGCTACTTTAGACTCTTACTAATTTCATGTCATTTTTATGAGCTCGATATTCACACTTCACTACGTTTCTACAAGCCTTTGAAATGTAGTTTCTAGTGAAGTCTTTTTGTAAATGCTTTAGATTTATATCTACAAGATAATGTATCAAATATTTTAGCCATTCTGATTTGATGTCAAGATTGATCCATGCAATTTTTTCTAGCAAACATTTTAATGGTATTTTATTTTGTTGGTTGTTGATCATTTTTAACTAAGATGAAATAACACTTAACTTGAGAGAACAAATCAACTTTTCCTTACTCTGGTCTGACCAGAGATGTTGCTGTAGGTGAGGGTACTCGCAGTAAGGCCTTAACATTATAACAGCAAAGGGGTTTCAAGTTCTTTTGGCTTTAATGAGCCCCGTACTTCAGCTCTGTAAAGAAAAAAGCAGGTTTACTTTCATGCCTGAAACAATAAAGCAGCTATCAGAGTATTCCCTCATATTTGTGATTAAATTTCGGTAAGGCTTTGGGAATACGTATATCTTTGTTTCTTTTTGTCCAAATATGTTTAATCTATTATCTGTTATTAGAAAGGTTTACACCTAAGAAGACATACAGTATTCTGAGACAGTTTTGTTTTTTTTTCCATAAGAAAAGGATATCTGTCTGTTACTACTACTATTTCTAATGTACTGCCAAAAACAACACTTTTGGTCTTGTTTAAGTTGATTTTCAATTGTAAATGCTCACACAGATCTTTAAATGTATGTTTCTTTTTTGTAACCCTCAGGGTGAAAGTGAAAAAAATATATAATCGGCATAAACAAAGATAGGACAATGACAATTTCTTTAATTTTGAGGTATAAAATCTTGTTCTTATATTCTTTTAAGTATACTATTAACACAGACATTAAATAAACATGGTGCTAATAAGCATCCCTGTTTAACTCCATCTACTCGAAAGATTTCCACAGTTGAAGCAACCCACCAGCCTAACTGGACTCTAGGCCTGGTGGGTGCAAAACCAGCACCTAAAAGAGGATTCTGAATCAAGAATCAATTTTACCTATTTAGGAAGATTTAATAAATAAATATAGCAGCAAAGAATTGTTGTTACTTGTCATACTAGGTTTCATAGCCCTTTCCATTCATTCAAAAAACATTTTATTTTCTAGGACAAAGATCGTTTGGTTGGCACTTCTCCTGATTACTTTAAAAATCACAACCAGGTTCAAATTAGATAAAGTAATACTCAAAAACTGCCAAACTTGCATAAAGTGCTGAAAGTGCAACTATATTTGGTGAGGTATATTTAAAAATAGATTGAAATATGGCTTTGTGGATGAAAGGATCCAATTCAATAGAAATAGATTGAAGGAGCGGTATCAAAACTTCAGAATGTTAGCAAGGCAGCTAGCAATAAATCAAGGGCCAAAGTTGTGGAAAATCAGTGGCAAGCCTGGTTTTAACTTTGTATTCAATGACTTGTAGCTCACTTGCATGTATATACACAGTTATGCTCAATATACTTTTTTGCTCCCTCTGCTCAAAGCATATACTGGTAAAGCCTGGTAGAGCACACCCCTCATGCATAAATGCCACTTCTCCACTCACTTTTAAGCTAAAGTTAGGTTCAAAAACATTCATCAGACCCGTTTAAAAAAATATAGTACTTATCGAGTCAATTAACTGCTCTCAGGTCCCTTCATTCTCTCCAAATATATATCCAAATAGAATGCAAATCCCACAAAGCACACATTAAATCAAAGGGCTCGATGTTTTTTGAACACATTATTTTCCAACCATTTTGATAGTTTTAATAGCATTTTGGCAAAAATCTTTGATATAACATCCAGCAAACAACAGTAATAGGCCTAAAGTTGTATGGATCATAGACACAGCCTTTTTTATGTATGGGGATGATAATATTTTTCTTCTAGGAGTTTGGGATAAATCTACCCTTCAAGCATTTACTATAGATATTTGTTATTAGAGGTATCCATATGTTCAAATTATTTATATAAAGTTCTATTGGCATTGCATCTTATCCTGGGGTTTTACCACTGGCAAATGAGATGATAGCTTCTTCTACTTCTCCAATAAAATACCAAGAGCTACTAAAGAAAAATCCAGTCTTAAGTCAGTAGCCCAAATATCTTCCATGGGTACATTATTTTGGAAAATATTTTTTAAATATGGGCCCAGATATTCAAAAGGGTTGCTCCATGCGCAACAGGGTTGCGCATGCGCAAGTCCTACATTGCGCCATTCTGCGATATTCAGCAGGAGGCAGTTGCTCCACTGGCAACAGGTTGCGCAAAAGAGCAATGCAAATGAATGCATGCTCAACAGGAGGGGGAGGAACCATGCATAACCTGAGCAACCTGATATTCAGTCGGGTTGTGCAGAGTTGTGCATGCACAACCCCCAACCTGCGCCTGCACACACAACCTTGAGCCAAAAAAAAAAAAAGGATCAAGTTGAGGGCCACCCACAGGTGAGCTGCTGTATGCAGGGCACAACAGCAGCTACCACCCCTGGCTGCTTCTAACTGATCCCTATTCTCCACCAGCCCGATCGCGGGCGGTACAAGTACATGAACCCCCACACACATCTCCCACAGCCCGATCGCGGGCAGTACAAATACATGAACCCCCCACACACATCTCCACAGCCCGATCGCGGGCAGAACCTGTATGAACCCCCAGTGCCCGATCGCGGGCAGGAATGTAACCCTCCCCAACCCCAATAACTCCCTGGTGGTCCAGTGGACCATAAAGCCCGATCGCGGGCAGAATGTCCAACACAACCCCCAAACATCTCCCTGGTGTCTAGTGCTCCCCCCACCCACCCAAGGCCTCCATCCCGCTCCCCCCCGCGGCGGCGGCGACAGCATCCACCGCCTGCCGCCCGCGCCCGCCGACTGACTGTCCGGTGCTACCGACAGTGCCGGGCGGGCGGGGGCGGCAGGCAGGTGGATGCTGTCGCCGCCGCCGCGGGGGGAGCGGGTGGAGGGGCTTCGTGGGTGGGTGGGGGGGACACTAGACACCAGGGAGATGTTTGGGGGTTGTGCTAGACATTCTGCCCGCGATCGGCTTTACGGTCCACTGGACCACCAGGAGTTATTCGGGTTGGGGAGGGTTAATTCTGCCCGCGATCGGGCACTGGGGGTCATACAGGTTCTGCCCGCGATCGGGCTGTGGGAGATGTGTGTGGGGGCGACATGTACGTGTTCTGCCCGCGATCGGGCTGTGGGAGATGTGTGGGGTGTCATGTAACCGTGATGCCCGCGATCGGGCTGCATTAGGCGGCCGGTCCCCGACGGCCGCTGCCTGGCAGGGTGGCCAGGAGCAAGTCCTCGGGATCGGTGCACCTACATGCAAATAGCATGCAAATGGGGCTCATAAATAGATGCAAATGGCCCCCAAGTGCCTGCATAAATTATGGCCCCATTTGCATGTCACCTTTGAATATCGGAAATTTGGCGATGGCGCAATGGTACTTGCACCACCGCAAGTTTAATGCTCAACTCTGGCAACTGCGGTGGCGCAGTTCCACCGCGCCATGCGCAAGTGTTGTGGGAGCTGGGTGATATTCAAAGGAGTTGCTCAACAGCGCAACTCCTTTGAATATCACCCCGGCCACACCCCTGCACAACTATTTTGAGCAGCGCAGGGGCTTGCGCCTCAGACTGGCGCAGTTTGAATATCTGGGCCATGATATCCAAGTCTCTTCTGGGATTTCTACTGCTAAGTATGGTTGTAATGCATTAGCACCCTTCGCTACAAGAGACCAAACATGTATTTTATCATTTAAATTAATAGCCTTGAACATATCATCTCAAAGAGATTTTTAAAAGTTCATTTTCTCCCATTTAAGGATATAGACATATTGTTTTTTTTATTATTTAGATTATTAAAATGTTCACTGGATGGATTACTTTTGTCCATCTTATCAATTTTGCTAGTTTTTTTCCCCCCAGCTTTACATGTACGGTTAAACCATGTGTAAGTTTAATTTACTTCATTATCTTTTGCAGCCTGAAGTACAGAATAAAGAGAGCAAAATATTTTTTTCATAAGTAAATAGGAAGTTTTTTACATCTATTTCTTGTATGATTTCATTTGTAATATTGTCTGGTTCAGCATTATATAGAATGTTATTTATATTCTCTGTCGCTCTTCCTTCCAATCTAAACCTCTTATCACCTCCTGCTTCCAGCAGGCTTGCTAGAGTTGACAACTTCTGTTTGTTTAATTTGTAGTTTGTATTTACTAATAGTGCTAAATATGCATGGTCACTTTCTCCTCATTTCTATATTCACATTCACAAAAGACAGAGATCCTCTGGGCTACATAAAACAAAATCAATAGTGCTCTGTCCATTTGACCCAAAGTATGTTGCTTCTCTTTTCTCAACTCCCTTGATTCTTCTGTTTAAGACAATTAATGTATTATCCTTCACAAATTCAATGAATAATTTTCCAGTATCATTTGTAACTACATCAGTATTCTTTTGACATCAATCTTGTCAATGCAGTTTTCAAAGTTCTTCATATTATCAAAATTCATCAATCGTGCATTAATATCTCCCGCAACAACAATGGTGGCCAAATAATTTTTAATCATTGCAGCTGCAACATTAGAACTGAACTGAGTCCATAGATTTATGTTATACTGTTCACAACCTTTAAGGAAGAAATATACATTTGCAAGAAGAATTGTGAGGCTGTCCCACTAAAAAAGAATGATTATATAGTTCTCATCAATTTTGACTTTTTGTAAGATTTTGATTCTTAATTTAATCTTAATATGTACCTCCACCTACTGCATTAATTGTACCACCAGGTTTTGTTCTGGGCCCAAACCTTGTTGCCAGCTTTTTAAATGACCTCCCTTCAGCCTGCAACTCCTTAAACATCTATATGTATGACAGTGATACGACTGTGGCCCAGCTGCAGAGCAACTCTGATACTGTCCAGCCCTGGTTCAGGGACAAAAACCTCTCTCAATGCCAAAACAAAAACTACAATATTTCCAACATTTTGGGCTCCAGGCAAAGACTGGACTAACTCCAATCTATTCCAGTCTTCATGACCTTGGATGGCTTCCAGCTGTAGGAAGTCCCCTCCTCCAAATAATTACATAAACTTGGTGCATTATACTGAAACAGAGCTTCCATCCCCCTTCCTGGTCTCAAGGGCTGCAAGCAACTATCAAACATAAGCAGTGGGTC
Organism: Neoceratodus forsteri; assembly: GCA_016271365.2. NCBI lineage: Eukaryota > Metazoa > Chordata > Ceratodontiformes > Ceratodontidae > Neoceratodus > Neoceratodus forsteri. The sequence continues at coordinate 873,400,052 of CM028130.1, forward strand.
ATATATAGGTTAATATTCTCCCTCACCCAGTTTCATATGGGCACTGCTTCTTAGAACCCATTTGATAAGTAATTCTCAAGGGAGGGAAGAGGAGGGAGTGACTCTGTACATAAAAGACAGCACAGATGCCACAGAAGATACCACCCTATTTCCTTGCTCCCCACACTTTCCAAATTTAGGGAGAAAATTGTTCTAGCTCAGATTAATGATTATTTGACCAATTATCAGATTTCTTCTAATTTTCAATCAGGTTTCAAGCCCAACTTCTCTACCCAAACAGAGCTGATGTTCATGATTCAGTCTCTAGGGCTGTAGATAAAGGGAGTCTTGTGTATTCTGTCTTTATTAATCTTTCAAAAGCCTTTGACAAATTCAATCACTCTTTACTTCCAACTCATCATCCCGCCTACGATTTTTCTTCAGATGTCACCAACTGGTTTTCATCTATCTTACCTGAGAGAATTCTGTCCGTTTCTTGAAATGGTTGTGTTTCCTTTCCTCTATTTTTACTGTGGTTCCACGTGGGTCTATACTTGGTCCTGTCTTATTCAGTCTTCTTGTAGATTCATTACCGTCTGTTGTGGATCTTTGCTCAGACTTTATGCTAATGGCACAGTGTTTTTCTATGCTCATAAATCTTCTCATCTGGAATCTATAGGGTGTCTCTGACAAAGTAGTGAAATGTTTTTTTGATAATCTGTTACTTCTAAACAGCAAGAAGACTCAAGCTATGCAGTTTTGGTCTCAGTATTCACTGCATTTGGCAATCTCCCTCTCTTTAATTTGCTTAAACAATGACTCTTTGGAGCTCCTTAATGAATCCAAATATCTCGGTCTTACTTTTGACTCCACTTTAACCTTTAAATCACATATTAACAAAACTGTTTCAAAAGTCTGTTAATGCCTGTGGTGCTTAAAGTATGCCAGACACCTTGTCAAGCTTAGATCACAAACACACTATTGGGTAAGCCTTTCTCCCCATTCTGGACTGTGGCAACACCATTTATCAGCATGCCCTGATAATCTTCCTCCTTTGAATACCATTTACTTCCAGTTATTTTGTTTCATCCTAAAATCAAAATGGGATGAGCATAATTGCATTTTATTGCATCAGTTAAACTGCTTATCTCCATCTTCCAGGCATATGCTTCACTGGTTATCCTTTATTTACAAAAAAGCAAAAAATCTGACCCCTACTTACTTATCAGGAAGATTAATTGTTCCTACTCATAAATATAGCTTCAGAGATGTGCCCCAACATGGATTCTCTGTACCTAAATTCTACACACACTATGGCAAAGAATGTTTTTCCATATGGGACCCCTTGTCCCCCTCCCCAGCTCAGAAATGTACTTATTCTGTGCATTTTTAAACATGGCTTTAAAAAGTTGCTGCTGCAGGAACAATCTGCTTGTACTTGTTTTTATTTTTATTTTTTTTACTTTTTTTTTATTAAAGAACATTCGAAGTAACAATGATACAAATAACACAAACTTCAAGAATATATTACCCACAGTATAGCAGTAAGATTCAATACTGAGGGAAAATCCAAATTTTCATGATATAGTCAGTACCCAGTAAGTAAAGAATAGAAGATAACACCTCATAATAGGTTGTGTACAATAAAGGCCACATTTAAAACTATTGTCACAAACAGGCTTCATGGTACAAAGGTTTTGTTTTCAGACATTATGTAGACCATTCATCTGCACCATCTGAGCTCAAAGACTTCGTATGAGTTGTTAAGAGAAGCTATCAGCTTCTCCATATGGTAAATATGATTAACTAGATCATACCAGACATCAATAGTGGGAGTCTGTGGAGTTAGACAAAGTTTTGTGATCATTTTTTTTTTTTAGCTGCTGTCACAAAAATGAGAAGAGTTTTCAGGTAACAGGGGATCTGTATTCAGCTGGGAGGTCAAAGAATAAAGACAAATAGTGAGTAAGTTGGAGACAAGGGCTCCATATCTTCCCCAGTGCTAATTGGAGCTGCTGAAAAAAATGGGCCCAACACTGGGCATGACCAGATGAGTCCTATAGAAGCTGATGAAGTGCCACATTGTCTCCAACAGAGTGAGCTTTTATGTGGTAAGTATTTTGCCTGTTGAGCTGGCATCATGGAAAAGCGGAACACTGTCTTTCAGGCAAACGTACACCGTAAGTGTGAAGAGGTGACTTTATGAATGTATTGCAAGGTCGAAGACCACTGCTGAGCAGTGAGGGAGGGCCCTAGGTCCATCTCCCAGGCTAATTTAATATGGTCTGAGTGATCAGAAAGAGTCTGCAATGCCTGGTATAGCTGAGAAATAAGTTGGTTGGTTAGATCCTCCCCCACCAAAGTCCGGGCTACTATTGTAATCAATAGGAAAATATTCTGGGGCAATGGTTCAGCTTGCAAATGCTGTGTTAGATAATCATGGGCTTGTAAATACTGGAAAAATGTGTGGGAGGCAGGTGATAGGTAGCTCTTAAGTCTTCAAAGGTATGAACCGCAGAATCCTGCATCAGCTGCGACCAGCATTTTAAACCCAGTCATGACTACACCTGAAAACCAGCATCTAACTGTGAGGACGGAAAGTCTGGAGTCCCAAGAAAGGAGAGAAGTCAGTAAGTATAAGGGAGGAAATCCAGTCTATGGAGAAGGCAAAACCATGAGTGTAACATATTTAAAGTATACCGATTATCTGCATATTAAGAAAAGAGGTCTTAATTCCTTGAGGTTCCTCGACTAGAGTTTTTTGTTTGACACTAATATTATCTATTTATATTTAAATTATCATTTATATAGTCCTGTGGTTTTTGAAATTTCTTGGGCCTTATATCTAGCTGGAGAGTACAGCTGGGTGACAGGTCCAGCTAGGTTTTACAAATCACAGTGTGCACTGATTTTTTTAAGACAACTTTACTGGTAAATTCTTGTCTGTGATGCAGACATTGAAACTTCATGAGCCCTATAACAATCTTAGTTTGTCTTTAATCTGGTGGGAGTTGCCTTTCAGTAATCACATTCTTATACTAACTGTGACACTCATAGCTTGATTTAGGAGTTAACTGCTTTCGCAGTGTTATCTTATGTCAATTAAATGTATATGCAGTAGGATTCTTTGTATGTGTGTTCCACCAAGCATGTTTGACCTAGGGTTGCTTCTGGCTGAAGGCAGTATGGTACTGTTAAACTTCTCTGACATCATCTTTGTTTTTTTTTTTGTTTTTTTTTAAATGAGTATTTTAAACCAATGGGGATTTTTTTCTGTTTTTCTCTGCATTATCTAGCTGTTATAAGTACTGTATTTTCTAAACAACTGCCATGAGCTTCTGAAGAAGGACTGGTTGGTCCGAAAGCTAGAGCACTTTGTTCTTGTTGTTACATCTATGTTGGTCCATTAAAAGGTATCAAATCATTTGCTTCTGGATCTGCATATTAAGAAAATGGGGGAGAAGCTACCATTGGCAAGGATTTATCCAGGGGGTGGAGGTTCCCCTCTATCAGTTCAAGTGTTTTCCAGTGACCACCATAATTATGAGTGAGCCAACAGATAACAGTATGGAGTTGGCTGCCAGCCCGCCAATGCAGTGATACTGCTTGCAACACCAGTGACCCAGGTTTGGGAACATACCCGGAGAGTCGGAGGGAGGAGGCTTGAGCATCCATGGACTGCTTGCCTTCTCCGGGAAGGGAGGGTGGACAAGGCTCAGCGCTTGATTGACCTCCGGTGGAAGCTGAAGGTACAGCAAGCACCAGCAATTCAGAGGGGAATGGGTGCAACAGACGATGAGTTTGCCTTGATGTCTTGGCGCGTGTCACGTCCACAGGAAAAAAAAGAGGAACCTGCTCCCTGCACTCCAAGAAGACGGAGTGCCGGCATAGATCCCCAGTACTTTACTGTCTGGTGTCCCGATGAAAACAAGAAAGACTCAGGGTGTATGGGCCACACCTTGTTCCTACCTGGGGATGGGGAACAACCATGGCTCCATGGGGGAACACCGGATCAGGTAAGAGGGGAACAGATGCCCCAGCAACTTCCGATGATGCAGAGTGTAGGGGGCTGGAGGAGCACAAACAAAGTAAAAAAAAGAAACAAAAACAGTACGCAGTTGGGCTTCTTCATGATATAACAACAAATTAGGAAGGGACAGCCCTTTTTATGTTTTGGGAGTTGCAGGAATGTGTAACGAATACATGTTTTTTTTTACCTCGTCTCAAGTACCTAGCTATGATTTTATTCCATATTTGAAAATAAGCACTAGGTGGGGTTACAGGGAGAACATGAGCTAAGTAAAGCATCCTGGGAAGTGTAAGCATCCTCATGCTATCAATACGCTGAATGAGGGGAAAGGGAGAGATGCGACCAGCATTCAAGGTCCGAGCGCAAAGTTTGGGTAAATAAATCATAACTGAGTTTACATACCTCTCATGTGTCTTTAGAAAAAAGAATTCCAGGTTATTTAAAATGAGTCACATTCCATTTGAACTGAAACTGATGTTGAATCTCTAGGGAAGGGGTGTATTGTATGGGGAGGACCTCGGTTTTTGTCATATTAAGACTATAGCCTGCCAGTCTCCCAAACTGTGAGAGTAGACCAAAGTAGCAGGAGAGACTCTTCTGGACTGGTCAGATAAATCAGGAGATCGTTGGCGTGTAGCGCTAGCTTATGCTCCTTGTGTCCTAAATGCATACCGTTTATTGAGGGGTTTTGACGTATACTCTGGACCAGGGGCTCTAAGTAAAGGGAGCATAGCGGGGGGGGGGTGCGAGTACAGAGAGCATCCCTGCTGAGTCCCTCATTCTAATGTAAGATTAGTAGATATTTGGCCATTCAGTTTAATGTAGGCCAAAGGACGGTCATAAAGACCTTTACGGGTATTTATAAATTGTAAGGAAAAGCCAAAATAAATGAAGACCTCAGAGAAAAGGCTACACAACCCGAATGCCTTCTCAACATCCAAATTAAGAAGCAAAAAAGAAGAGTCTGACCAGGCGGTGTGGTGTAAAATATGTAGGGATCTTTTAATACTGTCCTGTGTTTGCTGGGATGGCACAAATCCTGTTTGGTCTCCATCTATCGGTTGGGGAAGGTATCGTTCCAATAATTTGGTCATAATAGATGTGAACATTTTGTAATCTATATTTAAAACTGATATTGGTCGATATGAGGTACAGAGGGTTATGTCTTTTCCCAGTTTCAGGACAGCTGAGATGGTGGCTTACCACCACGTTGAGTGGACCTGTCCATTTATAAGGGCTACATTGCAGACCAGTCAAAGAAGAGGTCAAATGATATCAGAGAGTGCTTTATAAAATTCAGCAGTATAACCATCTGGACCTGGACTTTTATTCTTCTTAAGGATCTTAATTGCTGTTAGTAATTCTGTTCGAGAGACCGGAGCAAGTAAAATTTGGGCCTCAGATGCTGCTAAGGTGGGAAGTCGCAGAAGCTGTAGATATTGCTGGATATCTTCTACAGAGGAGTTAATTTCTTGCCAATAAACAGCAGCATAATAATCCTTGAATGCTTCTAATGTTGCTGTGAGGGTAGATAGCATCTGGTGAGAGATGGGGTGTTTAATGTGTGTTACCATAGTTTGTGCTATGTGTTGCTGGAGTCTATAGGCTAGGTTTTAGATGCTCTCATGCCACCTTCATAAAATTTATGTTTAAGGTAGCAAAGTGCCATCTCTGTCCATAAATTCAAAATTTCCTGTATTTTATTCTTAGTTTGGACAGAAGGATTTCCCTGCACGTGCTGATCCTGCAAACTTTAAAGGTGATCTTGCAAGGTTTGCAGCCATTCTTCCCTTGACTTTTTCAGATGGGAAGTATACTTAATTGTACAATGTGGTAAATCCAATGTCCCAAATCCTGCATCCTGATTGGTTGGCTGGCACAATTACCACCGTGGTAAATCCTCCAGTGTACCCACACCCTGGAGGGATAAATTGCATAATTAACTCCCCCCAAAGCACCACCTTAAGGGTGTCCCAAAGAGTGGCAGAGGAGACTTGGACTCCGCCATTCTCTGTATGAATCTGTTTAATATATTTCATTACCCACTCCCTGAAGTCCCTGGTATTTAGTAAATAATTATTAAAACACTAAAGTGAGGGGCTTTTTTTAAGACCCAGATGAAGGTCCAATGTCAGCAGGGCATGATCAGATAGTATAATAGGGTTAATCTTACAATGCTGAATGAGATGGGCATGCTGTTGTGAGATTAAAATCCACTCAGTATGAGTGTACAGGTCATGGAGGGGGGCAGAAAAATGGGTGTACCTCCAGTCTGTAGGATGTAGGTACCTCTAGGCGTCAACCCAGCCCTTCTATCCAAAATAGGATTTCATAAGGCATTGCACTGGGGTATTTGGGGGGCGGGGTTGGGGTTTGTATTATTCCTGTTGCCTAAAGTCATATTAAAATCACCTCGCCAATACTAAGACACCACTCTGGAAAGCAGTAATCTGCTGAAGGAAGTTCTTGACAAAAAGAAGGGGAGGAGCCTGGGGAGAGATATAGGCTTACTAGCATAAGCATTTGATCTAAATAAGTATCTTTGGCCATAGCTAGGCAGCCAGCAGTATCTGTTGCAGAAGCAGCCAAGTTAAAAGGGGTGTTGTGGGGAATTAGTACAGCAGTTCCCCGCCGCTTACCATTTTGAAAGGCGGAAGCCATCACTTCGGAGATGCTGAAGGAAGCTAATTAATATGCTCTCGTTTAGACAGATGAGTTTCTTGTAGTAATATAAAGGCCAATTTGTATTTCTTAATAGTAGCTAATGTTTTAGCTCTTTTGATTGGGTGGTTAAGGCCATTTACATTTTATGGAAACATTTTAATTGACTGAGCCATGGTAACACTGGTTGGCCAGCACGCCCACTGTGGTTATCAGTGAAGGAATGGGCTGACCACAAAAGGAGGGCCTAGAAATCACTTCTGAAAAATAGGGTACTCAGGTGAAATTTAAACCAGGGTAATGAGGCTGCAGATGGGTGGTACATGTCAGGTGTGGGGTGACAATATTGTTCCAAAACAGTAAATATATACAGGGAAACAACTCTAAACAACAGACAAACCATTTAATAAAAAACATATGAAAAGTCCTAAGTCTATCTAAAAAGTCTATAACATAGGAAATCCAAGATAGACACAAGGTAAATAACCATAGTATCACAGGCAGAGGTAGAACAGTAAACAGTACTAGAAACAGGAAGAGAACAATACAGAAATACAGAAACGATTGAGCAGTGAGTTTTCATAACATATCTAGGCTGGCCGCCGCGCTCTAACTGCGGAGACCAGTACTAGAAAGGGCTTCTAAGGGAGGCTGGTACATAATGCAGCCCTCTATGAGTTTGGGTTACTAGGCCGACCCGCCGGTGAAGTGGTAGCGCCACCGCTTGTGACGCCAGCGACCTGGGTTCGATAGCAAGCCCAGTTCGCTGGAGGGACAGCCGGGGGTGGGGGGAGGACAAGGATTCTCCAGGGAGGGTGGGCTGTATATCTTGTTGCTATGCCACCACCTGGGTGACCACAGGTGGCAGTTGCAAGTCAGGGAGGCAGAATCCATAGGAAGGAGTATATGTTGGCTGAGGTCTGGCATGGCAGCACGTCTCTGCATGCCATCAGCTCCTTGGACCTCCCACTGCACAGACGTCTAGGGGTGGAAACAGAACAAGGAAAAATGCAGTGTGTGCGCTCCAGGTGATGGGCCCAGACACCTTGGTGGACACGAATGGGCCACCCAACACATTGGACATTGGCTGGAGGGGATAGGTTGTGAGTCCCCCCTTCCTACCCTGCCCGGGGGGTTATCCGAGGCTGGAGTGCTCCCACGTGATTCTGCAAAGGTTGCCTTGGGTATCCCTGAGGGGGGAGCACACACGGTCAAAGGAGGGGGCACAGACAGCAAGTTAAAAAAAAAAAAAAGAGAGATTGGGTTACTTACAGGAGATGGCTATATTTCACCCAATCTAGGGGAAAGACTATATTTCACCCACTCTAGGGGAAAGTGCCCTTCTAATGGGGGGCCCCAGTTCAGAAGCAAAAAAGAATCTGAACCGCCCTGCAGAACAGCAAAGTATGAGGAAAGAGCGGGGGTATAGACCTCACCTCCCCAAGCATCAACTTGGCAATTAATATATTATGTTTTATATAAAAATAAATTTTTTGATGAGATGCCAATATGGATAAAGGGGGGAAAAAATTTGTCCCATGACTTGTAAATCCTGGCAGCATAGGCTTTTGCTTAAATAGAGGATGGGGCAGATTCCACAGAAACAAAAACAAAGCAGTGCTGCAGGACCCCAGCTGCCTAGGCTTTTGGGCAATCCAGCGATCCGTCAGGCATGAGGGGGCGAGCAGGCAACCCATTAAGATGCTTAAAAATATTTAGAGTAAAAGAGGGTCCACACCAAAGAGCATGGCTACCAGGCCACCCCCATGAGCCTGGGGACGCCAGCACCGCACAATTCACGTTATTGAAAAACGGTTTAGAAGAGCCAGACTGTAAAATAAAACCCAACTGTATTAAAAACATGGTGAAAAGCAATACAGCAAAAAGAAAATATGTGTCTCATTATTTCCGTCAATCTTAATCAGTTCCCCATCTGTAAGGAATACATTAAGTAGCTGCTAATACCAAAACTATAGCAAAATAGTAAAGAAAAAAGGCAAAGCCACAAGATGCTGAAACTAAAAGTGGCAAAGTCCTTAAACTACCCGCCGTGCAATGAATTTAAATAGAAGGGGCTAGGGGAATTATGGAAACCAAGCACAAAATTGCCTCTTTTCCATGAGAAGACAGCTGTTATAGCTAATGCAGAGGTTGGCCCCAATAAACTGTTCCAGTTCCAGTCACCGAGAGGTATAGTAATACACATCTGAAAGCTAGAATTAAACAGACAAGGTCTTAAGTCACTGCGATAGTAGGGGACATAAATGTAAGTAGGTGAAAGTCCACCAGGGGGGGTCCCTGAGAGTAGTTATAAGCTGTATTGCCAGAGCTAAGAGAAATAGCATACTAGTGCAGTTTCTCCAACCAGAAAAAAAAGATCTGGATCATGATGGCACAGCGAGTTGGTCAGGGCGTCGGGGTGAGATCACACTGGCTATAGATTGCAGTGATGCCATGAGTTCTGGTAGTGTGCTTGGTGCTGCTTGAGTATTTTCTGCACAGTGATTTCCAGATGTGACAGTTCTCCAGAGGAAACAAGGGGGAAGCAGCTGCTGCTCCCACACTGATCCGTGCGCGATGGTGCATCCTCTGCCCTCTAGGGCTTTCTGTGCTTCAGCAGGCGGATAGTTCAAATCCAGAGTCCCAAAAAAAATTCAGGTTGGCCGGATAGTGTTTGAAATTTCACTTTATGGGCTCTGAGGACCTTTAGAATGGAGAATAAGCCTGTTGTTTCTTTCAGGAGGGTAATTTTGATCAAAATACAAGCAACAGTAATTATAGGTGCCGGTGACCTCTTTGTGGCTCCAGGCTGTTCGCAGAATAATCTTCTTATCCCGAAACCTGGAAAATGTTATAATCACAGAGCGTGGATGAGCTCCTGGAGTATTCGTTTTTGGGACGAGAGCCCTATAAGCACACTCTGTTTGGAACTGCAGGGTGGCTGGCATGTTTAGGACGTCCTGATCAGTCATAAAGTTGGCCATTCTGGTAGTTTCTGCTCCTTCTGGCAAGCCATAAATTCTAAGATTATCTCTGCGAGATCAGGCTTCAAGATCTATGAATTTATCCTGTATTGCTGCTTGCTGGTCATGTAATAGCTCCATGGCCTGATGAAGCTGTATGGTGCCATCCTTCATGTGGCTTATTCGATCCTCAGCCTCTCGTGTATCCTTGTCTCGACGTTATGCAGTTGTGCTCAAAGTTGTTTAAATTCTGCTTGATTTTCAGAGCAAACGCTTTTAATTTCAGTTAGTAATAATTCAAATTGAGAGCGGGTAAGGTATTCCCTCTCCACATCTCTTTTGTCAACAGCCATGCTGTAGGGTGAAGGGTTTTGGCTGTGCCGGTCACTGGATAAGTTTAACCATTTGCCATCTGCCTTTAACTTGCTTCCTTGTACCTGGGTTCGAACCGATCTATCTCCTCCAGCTTCTTTAGTTGCCATTTTATTAATTAGAGATAAATTGTGCAGCAACTGTAGGAGTTTGATGCCAGGATGATGCAGAGCTCAGTTTTCAGTGTGCCATCAGGACAATGATGTCACTGGAAGTCTCATACATGTTTTTATCAATTGATTTATGCACGTTGACTTAACTTTTTGTTCTTTTTGTTTTGTTTGTTGTATTTATGGCTTGGTATGTTCTATAAACAACTTGCTTCTTATGAAGCTTTTAAATGGGCAGACTGGGTGTGCCAAGTGGTCCTTATCTGCCATCAAAGTCTATGTTTAAATAAAAAAACGCTAAAGGGAAGAGTGGGATGGAATCAGTATGGGTGCAGTTAGAGGCAGATAACAAGGGTAATTAGGGTGTGGATGGTATACAGGCAACTGAAACAGACCGACAATATGGATAGAGAGTTGGGGGAGGTAAGAGAGGTCAGTCACAAAAGTGGAGGTTATAATAATGGGAGACTTCAACCTACCAGATACAGACTGGGAAATCCCATTCACCAATGACACACAGAGCCAGTAACTGGTAGAGGTAATGCAGGAGTGCCTACTAACCCAATGGGTTAGGAAATCTACATGGAACAGGGCTGTACAAGACTTGGTACTCTGCAGAGGGGACAGTATAGGAGAGGTCAATGTGAAGGAACCACTTGGGACCAGTAGCCATAACTCAGTGTGGTTTAGCATTATGTTGAAACCCCAACACTTAAATTCAAGGACAATGATCTGGATTGCAAAACAGACTTCAGAAAAGTGGGGCAGTTAATTCAGAAGACATGTGGGGGGTGAGGGAACCAGAGGAGGTTGAGTCCAAATAGGAAATAGGGAATTGCAAAACCAACTAGCTTCTATTTGAGGCAAGTAAAAAAGAAAAACACAAAAGACCACTTTGGTTCTCAAGAAGCTGCAGAGTCAATAAGGATACAGAGGGCAGCTTTCAGAAAGTACAAGGGAGACCAGCAAATGTAAAATAGGGAATTCTGTGTGAAGATGGCAAGGGAGACTAACAGCAGTGAGGAACGTGAAAATGGAGGTTGATCAGAAAATAGCAGCAGGTATAATGGAACATAACAAAACTTTCTTCCACTATATCGGGAAAAACGGAGGACAAAGGATGGTAAACTGAGAAGGACAGTAAGAGGAAGGCAGATATTCTACGTGACTACTTCTGCTCAGTCTTCATGAAGGAGGAGGGACCGCTCCCAGAGTGTGTGATTCTGCCTGAAACAATGCCATGCTGTCTCTTGTCTTACAGTCCGCTGACCTCCAGCTATTTCACAATGTGCTCTTTTATAATGGTTGCTAGTTCCCTGGGTCCTCTCTACTCCCATTCCTGTGGAGTGGGATGACACTGGCCTTCCTCCAGTCCTCTAGAATAACCTGTTAATATGGAGCAGTTAAAGAGGTCAGTTAGTGGTTTCATCAGGAACCGGGCAACCTCCCTTATCATACAAACAGAGAAGTATGTGCCTCAGCTGGGACTTGAACCCAGGCCACCCAGAATACCATTCCAGTCATGCTAACCAGCTGCGCCACCAAGGCAACTGGAACCTGGGCTGTCCCGGAGTACACATTACTCTCTCCAATGCACAACCTGGTGCTGCACAAATAATGACTTCATTTTCAATCACATGGATGCAGTGTGCGTATTTATGGAACACATACAAACAGCTGAGGCACTTTCTCTCCTCTGTAATTATTATTGTGTCTCCTTTGTGAAGACTGAGCAGTAGTATTCATTTAGAATATCTGCCTTATCTTCCAAAGTTTCCCCACCTTTGCTTAGTTTGACAATTCCCACTCTTGTCCTCTGCTGTTCCTTGATATAGTGGAAGAAAGTTTTGTCCCTTTCTTTTACACCCTCAGCTACTTTCAGCTAGACCTCAACTTCTCCTTATCTTACCACTGTTATTTATATGACTAATACTACACAATTTATTGCAAAGGAAAAGAAAAAATGTTTACTTACCATAACATTATATCCTCAAGAGAATCTCCTCCATTGAGCCACACCTTGGGAACTTTAAGCGGTCAGCATCAGGACCACACAGAAACTGTTGCTAGCCGGGTGCTGCCCACAATGACGTGAAACGTCAGCGCCTATAAAACATGGGTGGCCCCATCATTCCACAGTTCCCTGCCGGAAACAAGCTCAGAGTATCTTACCAGAAACAGCCAGGAGACCAAATCAGGAGCAGGCACACAAGAGTAATAGGACTAGAAAATATAATGCATATAAGGCACTTACGGAAAACCTCCAACAAGGCAGTGGATAATCCTGACAGCTAATACCTCCGAAAGGGGGAAGGACGGCAGATGTGCTGTGGCCCCATGATGAAGACTCAGTCCAAGGTGTACTGTTACAGCAACTGTTCTATCTTCATTGAGATATCTCCTCTATTGGGCCACACACACCTTTGGAACAATTTCCATGCAGTATGCAAATCACCCGGGGAGGACAGCATAGTCTGATAACATCATGACAGGAGATCTTGCAGTACTACAAGGCCAAAACCAGCACATCTGCAAGAGACGATATCCAGATTGTAATGGTTAGTGAAAGTACATACAGAGCTCCATGTGGCAGCAGTATGTTATCTGCAGAAACATTCTCAAAGCGAGCAAGAGAGGTGGCCATACATCATGTAGAGTGGACACAGACAGCCTCAGGAAGTTCCTTATCGTACTTCCTATGACAAAATGTAATACAGTTGGCCAGTCATTTGGACAGGCACTGTTTAGTCGTAGGGGTACCTTCTTTACCAGTTGTGAATGAAACAAAAAGCAGAGAGAACTTTCTGCAATTCTTAGTGCTACCAAGGTAGAAAACAACAGTTACATAAGAACTTAACCTAACGGTAGATCTTTGAGAGGATCTCAGTCATCAGGTCACACTGTAGGAACTTCACCATCCATGAAGCAGGATCCACACGGAAGATTTTCCAGCAGTACAGCTAGGGCCGGTCACACCGTCTCCTACCCTATAAAAGTGTGAGTGGCCCTGCTTCCTCCTCAGTTCTTTCCCCCAGAGACCAAGGAAGCAAACTTGTGCCGTGGGGGACCGAGGTGAGAGAGAGGTGCCCAGGCCAAAATAAAAGGCTGGATACGCCAGACAGCAAGTTCTGAGATGACCCCAAAAAAGGTGGATGATGGGAGGGAAGGCTGACTTAATGACTGAGATCACCTTGAAGATAAACAGATTACTCACCTGTAACAGTAGTTCTAGGAGTAGTATATGATGTACATCCACACTTCTGGCAGTGATCCTTTCCTTTTAAGGCTTGCCGGAATGCCTTCAAGCTGGTTCCTCCCACCCACCTGAATGGTAACTCCCTTGGCACCGCCCCATGACATCAGATCTTACCCAGTAGAAACAAGACCAGTGTGCCACTTGCCAGGGGAGCTTGGGTGGGTCAGTGTGGATGTACATCATATACCACTCCTAGAACTACTGTTACAGATGAGTAACCTGTTATTCTAGGGATGTGGATATGATGTACTATCCACACTTATGGCAGACTCCTAACAGTTCTCCAGGAGGAGGGGGCAAGGTGCACACCCCTATTTACAGAATAGAGATTGGAGAACTGAGGCCCCAAAACCAGAATCCTGGCATGACTCAAGGTCGATGTGGTAATGGGAAATGAAGGTGTGTGCTGACTTCCAGGTAGCAGTCCTGCAGATTTCCTGGATAGGGACATCCCTGGAAGCAGCCAAGGCAGCAGTACGACAGGTGGAATGAGCCCTTAGCCCTACGGGAGGCTCCCTACCCACCAACCTATAGCAGAGGTTGCTGCAGGATACAATCCACTGGCCAATCATCTGCTTAGCTGCCGGTCTGCCAGGTGTGGCTTCAGCGTAGGTGACAAATAGCTGGCGAACCTCTCCCCGAACACCAACCGTGCGTTCCTTATAGTAGGCAAGTGCTCGCCTCAGGTCCAGAGTATGAGGCCTGTGCTCGGCCTCCGATGCATAATTGGTGAAATACACTGAGACTCTGATCACTGGTTAAGGTGAAACTCAGACACAACCTTCAGGAGGAACTTCGGGTTGGGGTGAAGGACAACCTTCCCTGTGGAAGATCAGGTAAGGAGACTCCACCAAGAGTGCCTGGAGCTCACTGATCCTGCTGGCTGTCGTGATAGCCACCATGAAGGCGGTCTCTCATGAGAGGTAAGACATTTTACACCTGTACATTGGTTCAAATGGCTTGCCCAAGAGCTTTGCCAGTACCAGCAACAAGTCTGAAGGTGGTGGTTCACGCACCAGAGAGGAAATATAGCAGAGGCCTTTGGAAAAGCACCAGACCACCTTCTCCTGCATTACTGATGGCATACCAGCCCATGCCCGGTATGCTCAAATGGCTGCCAGATGCACCTTAAGGTCATCGACCAAAGGCCCAACTGAAAGAGGGACCAAAGATAGTAAAGAATGCTAGTCACCGGGCAAGATATGGGGTCAAACCCCTTGCCCTGGTACCAAATGGTGAATCTCATCCATTTGAAGGCATAATATTTTCAAGTTGACTCCTTCCGAGAAGCCTCAACCACAGTAAGGACATCTTCTGAGAGACCCAAAGCCTGGAACTCTAGCTGCTCAGGAACCAGGCTGTCAGGTGCAGGGATTGAAGGTCCAGATGGAGTACCTTCCCTGACTACAAGAGAGCAGGTCCGGGTGGAGAGGAAGACACCACAGAAGCCTGCTGCTGAGGTGATCAGGTACCAGAACTGGCAGGGCCAGTCCGGAGCCACCAGGATCATCCATGCCTTTTCCCCTCCTGGCCTTGATCAGCACTTTGTGTATCAGAGGAAATGGAGGGAAGGCATAGAGGAGGCCTGGGGTCCAGGGCCTTGAGAAGGCATCCCCATGCAGTGTTCCCTGCTGAGGGGGACAGGCACAATACAGCCTCAGCTTTGAGTTCTCCCTGGAGACAAACAGGTCCACCAGAAGGATACCCCGTTGAGAGAACAGGCTGTGTACTACCGCCGGATGGAAAGACCACTCGTGAGACGCCTCACCCACACTGCTGAGGACGTCCCCCAGCTGGTTGGAGACGCCAGCCACATGGATGGCCAGGAGACTGGCATCCAAACTGAGCATGAGGGTCCAGATACAGAGAGATTCCCTGCACAGAGGAAGAGAGTGCGTCCTGCCCTGTTTGTTGAGGTAGTACATGGTTGTGGTGTTGTCCATCTGGACCTGAACAACCCGACCCCGAATGTGTGGAGCAAAGGCGCTCAGTCCCAGCTGAACTGCCCGAAGCTCCAGCAGGTTGATATGGCACCAGGACTCCTAAGGGGTCCAGAGTCCGTGGACTCTGTGGTCCCCCAGGTGGGCACCCAACCCATCAGGGAGGCATTGGTTGTGATGGTGACTGTTGACTCTGGGCAGACAAAGGGGATCCCTTCCTGCAGATGTTCTGGGACTAACTATCACTGGAGGGCATCCCACATCAGCTGGGTCACAGTGACCGGCTGTACCAAGTGTCCCTGATGCTGAGACCACTGGCGGGAAAGCTCCCATTGCAGAGAGCACGTTCTCAACCAAGCCCAAAGCCCAATGGACCACGCTGGTGTATGCCACCACGTATCCCAGGAGGCACAGGATGTCCTTAGCAGGGCGCAACTGCCCAACCCAAAATGATCAGGCAAAGGAGGACAGAGCCTCCACCTGGTCCACTGGAAGCCGAGCCCTGGCTCTGCAAGATTCGAGCTCTGCCGTGATGAAGTCTTATCACCTGCGAAGGTACAAGTTCCGACTTAGCCTCGTTGACCAGGAGGCCAAAAGACAAGCAGGTCTGGAAGGCCAAGTCCCTGGACCACTCCACCTCCTCCCTGGAGGGACCCACTATAAGCCAATCATCCAGGTAGGGGTACACCCGGACCCCTCAGCGCCTCTGGTAGGCTGCCACCACTGCAATGCATTTGAAGACCCTAGGAGTCGAATATAGGCCGAAGGGTATGACCTGGAACTCCTAGAGAATCCCCTCCACACGGAACTATAGGAACTGGCGGGGGGGGGGAAATGGATGGATGGATGGATGGGGACATGGAAGAACGCGTCCTGAAGATCCAGAGAGGGAGAACAACATGTTCTGTTCCAGGGATGGAATGATCCGAGACAGAGTGACCATCCTGGAAGTGCACGGTCGAAGAAATTTGTTCAGGTCATGCAGATCTAAGATAGGGCGTCAGCTCCCCATCCGTTTTAGCACCAGGATGTATCTGGAGACAAACCCTGGGTACACTGGAGGGTCCAGGACTGGAGCCACTACCTCCTTCTGGAGGAGCTAGGCAATGTCTTCCCGAAGGATAGACATGTCGGCGGACACCATGTCTTCCCATGGGGCATGGGCTCGGCAAGGCGGGTAAGCCTCGAACTCTAGAGACAGACCCTGACCGACCCCCTCGAGGACCCCCCTGTCCATGGTGACAGCGGACCGGGCAGAAAGAAGTGGTGGAGCTGGCCCCCTACAGGAGGACCCAGGGGAATCAGGACGGGCATGGGGAGGCACCCCCATCCTGTCACTGGGCAGGCTTGGAAGTGGAGAAGGGGCTGGCTGAGGAATCAGTGGGGCCCCGACCACCTGGCTTTCGGATGACCGAAGCAACAGACTTTGGTTGAGGAAACCAAGCCTCTGGGCTGGGATAGCTTAGCTGCAGGGGCAGAGAGGGGCCAAAAGGGCTTCTTCCTTTGGAGCTCAGAGCCCTTGAGATCCCTCTGGGCAGAGGTAACTGAGTCCAGGGTGGCACTGGACTTCTCTGTGCCACTAAGGTATCCTTCCACCTCTGGCCTGAACAAGTTGGTGCCCAAGAAGAGAACATCCGCCAACTTGTGCTGGGTATCTGACATCAAGGTCAAGATCCTCAGCCAAGTCCAGTGGCGCACGGCCACTGTGACAGCCACAGACTGGGCAGCGCAGGAGTCGCCAATATCCATGGCTGTCTGGAGCTGCTCTGCTCTGGTCCCGGACCTGCTTGACCGTGGTCTGCAAGTCAGCCGGCAGCTGGGGAAGCACCTTATCAAGGGTGCCTAAGAGTTCAGGAGCGAAGTGGGCCATTAGAAGGGCTGAACTCGCCTGCCGAAGGCCAAGGGAAGAGGCCACATAGACCTTTTTGGCCAAATGATCCAATTTCTTGGATTCCTTGTCAGGAGGCTTGTCCACATTACTGACGTTGCTCAATCATTCATTCATTCATTTATTGGATAGCAAAACTGAGAATTTCATCTTGTTTACAATTGCGTCCACACATTAAACATAAAACAATGTTACGACATATAAATACATTTATCTTGCTGGTATGCCGAAAGACTAAATAGGCAACCAGATCCTTGGCCGAGGGATGTTCAGTGAAACCCAACAGGGAACTGGTAGGGACTGCATACTTGCAGGCCATCTGAGCCAACAGAGCAGGGCAAGAGGCAGGGTGCTACCAGAGCAGGGCCAAGAATGGCCTTGGCAACTGGGAAGGCCTCCCTAGGGTAGTCATCTGAGTCGAGAATCTCAGTCAATGGTTACTGGGCCCACTTCTGGACGAGCTCCATCTGGAGTCCCGTAGATTCCAAGATTAAGCAGAGCAGGCCCGAGAAAGAAGTGGAACCATGCTCCGTGGACAAATCCTCTCCCAACTCGGCGTCCAATGCACGGGAGTGTAGGAAGCAGCTCTCAGACTCTGAGGATTCATCGAAAAGTAGTCAACTGCCAGAGTCCCCACTGAACCTACGGGGTCTGTTGGGAGTCACTGTGACTGACAGCCGACAAGGGAGCCCAGAAGTGGTAAAGGCATCCTTGGGGGGGGGGGGGTTACCTCAATCTAGACTGTTGGGCACGTCGACGGTGGGTCTCCGAGGGAGCTGGTGAAAGCCGGGGAACCTCCTGGATTATTGGATCCCAAGGAGTGTGGACCAAATTAGCAGGTTGGTCCAACCCCCTCCCCCCCAAAGAGGTGACAGGAAGGACTTGAGTCCTAGAGAGGGAGGTATCTGGTTCATCTGGCAGCAACGTGTCGATTGGATCAAGAAAAATCTCGACAGGTTGGTCGATGGGTGTCTCAACAAACTCGCCCAATGGGAAGACCATGGAGAAAGTGGCCTGGGCCAAAGGATTAACCATAATCGAAACCTCCAGAGAAGCATGGGAATCCAAGGCCCGAGAATGCTTAGGATCCCACGATCCATGGCAAGACTTCCTTTTAGTCTCCTTTTTTGAAGATTTGGATTTTGTGCCCTTAGAGGGGCCCTGCCCCAAAGGTGGGAAGGGACTGGCATAAATCAAGAAATGCCCAGGTGAAGGTGGCACCAAAAGAAAGCGGCACAAGGCCTAAGCCAAAGAGGCATACTCCACAGCCTGAGTCACAGCCTCTTCGAATGCCACAAGTTGTTCAGCGGAACCCGCAGCTGCGAAGACTGCCAGACGGGCGTCCTTTGAGTGAATGGGGGGATACTGTTCATCTGGGTGCCCTAAGAGAAGCCGAGCATGCCGGTCTTCTAAAGTAGAAGGGTGCAAGATGCAATAAAGACCACACACCTGAGGATCATGTTCATGGCCTAGGCAGTAGACGCATAAGGTGTATGGGTCCATCCAGGACATCTTCTGCCTGCACTCACACTTCTTAATTCCCAGTGCCAACTTCAAGTCATCCATGTTGGAGATTGAGAAATTGCCTGAAGATGAAGTGATTTTGCAAAGGTTTGAAGCAAAGGGCCTACTCAGCATGTGGAGTGGTAAGGAGGGAACCTTCTTCTTCCAGTGGAAAGGAAGATCTGACGTTATGGGGTGGTGCCAAAGGAGTTAACACTGGGTGGGTGGGAGGAGCCAGCTTGAAGACATACCAGCAAGCCTAAATGGAAAGGAACACTGCCAGAAATATGGATGGTACATTATATCCACATCCCTAGAACTACTTTTACAGTAAGTTCTTATGTAACTGTTCTGTCTTCTTCAGGGGTATCTCAGTCATCAGGTCAGACTGTAGGAACTAGTCCCAAGCAGTTACAAATACAGCAGGACAGTCTGGGAGGTAGTAGGCCAAGCCTAGGCCTAAGGCAAAAGGCCCTGAAGAACAGCCCGGCCAAAGCCTGCACAGGCTCTGGAAGCAATGTCCAGACTGTAGTGCTTGGTAAAAGTATGGACGGTACTTCAGGTGGTAGTAGCACAAACAGCTGTTGAGACCCCTTTGAAGCAAGCTACAGAGGCAGCCATGCCCCTCGTGGAATGGGCTTTCACTGCCCCTGGCAACTCTTTGCAATGTTTGTTGTAGCAGAACACAATACAATCGGCCAAACCTGAATGCCCTCTCTTCCTTGGGCGAAAGAAACAAAAAACTGCTTTGACTTTCTGCAGTCCTTAGTTTGCAGCAGATAATACTTCAGAATTCTGCATACATCTAAAGTACTCAGCAGTGCTTCCCCTGGATTGGCACACTCTGGAAAATACACAGGGAGGTAGGATAGATTGGTTCAGGGTAAACTCAATCAGCACCTTGGGGAGAAACTTAGGGTCTGTGCACAAAGACACCCGCGATCTTTGTGAAAAAAATAAAATAAGGCTCCTCACTCCAGACAGCCTGAAGCATGGAAATCCCTCAAGCAGAAGTAACAGTAACTAAAAACAACACCTCGCAAGTCGCGACTGGCTCAAACGGAGACAGGGTTAATTTCTCCAAAATTTAAATCCCAAGCCAGGACAGGGGTATGGATTGGAGGTTTCAGGTGCAATATGCCCCTAAGAAAAGTACGAGTCACATCTAGCTGAGCCACAGAATGACCATCCACAGGCTCGTGAAAGGCAGTGGTAGCTGAAAGGTGCACCTTGAGGGAGAACACTGGAGGCCCGTGTGTCCGACAGCGATACCATGTAGTCCAGAATCTGCCTCACTGGACAGGTGAAAGGGTCCAGATGGTGCTTGGTAGCCCAGATGGAAAACCTCTTCCACTTCATAACATAGGTGGCCCTAGTGGAGGGCTTCCTAGCCACCACTAGAATGTCAGCCACCTTCTGAGAGACTCCAAATTGAGCAATGGCTATGTCCTCAGGAGCCAGGCATGCAGGTGATGGACTTGAGGTGTGGAATCCCCTAAGCCTGTGTCATCAGATCCCTACAGAGGGGCAGAGGTACTGGAGGTTCCGCTGCTAACTGTGGCAGTAATGGAAACCATATCTGCCATGGTCAGTAGGGTGCAATCAGGATCATACTGGCCCTCTCCATTGGAAGCTTAATTCACACCCTCTGAATCAGAGGAAATGGAGGAAAGGTGTAAAGGAACCTCCCACTCTGGGAGGGGGACAACGCATCTCACCAGAAAACTCCAGGCCCTGGATCTAGCAAGCAGAAATAGGGTAGGTCTGCATTGAGTGGGGATGCAAAACAGTCCAACTCTGGACACCATCTGTCGAACAGATCTTCTGTGATGGATGACAGAAGTTCCCATTTGTGCATCCTGGACTGAGTCCGGCTTCGGCTGTCTGCCAGAGTGTTCAGCATGCCTGGGACATGGCCTGATAGCTCCAGGCCATGGTCAAGTGCCCAGTACTAGACTCTCACTGCCTCCCTGCAAAGGGAGTATGATTGAGTACCCCCCCCCCCGCTGGTTGATATAGTAGATCATACAGAGATTTTCTGACTGCATCACCAACTGGCCCAGAGAGAGTAGTTCTGAAAGGCCTGCATGGCATACAGAACCGCCGCATCTTAAGGACATTTATATGCAGGGACGTTTCAATCTGAGACCGGTACCCTGAGTCTGGAAGGGACCCAGGTGTGCCCCCACCCAAGCTGGAGGTATCTGTAGTGATAACCTGCTAGGGAGACAAGATCAGGAATAGGACCCCTCTTAAGAGGTTATGGGGACCCATCCACCACTGGAGCACCATGCGGACTGGAAAGAAGACCAGCACTAGCTGTTCCAGTTCGTCTGTGCAATGGTCTCACTGCACACGGAGGGTCCACTGGAGCACCCACATGCGCAGTCTGGCCAAGGGGACAGTGGCAATGGCTGCAGCCATGAGGCCCATGAGCCTCAAGTAAACCCTCACAGAAACATAACGGCTCTGAGCCACCTCCTGAGCCTGTAGCGAGTCTAGGACTGCCCCTATATGCTGCAGCCTCTATAACTGGATCAAAATGGATTTGGGCAGGTTGACAGTGATGCCCAGGGAGCGGAACAACTGGAAGGTCCTCTCCAGAGTTTGGAGGAGCTGATCCCTGGATGGGGCTTTGAGAAGCCAATCGTCCAGGTAGGGGAAGATGTACAGGCCTTCTCGCCGAAGGGCAGCAGCTACTGCTGCCAAGCACTTTGTAAAAACCCGCGGTGCAGAGGATAAGCCAAAGGGTAAGAACCTGACTTGGTAATGTTACAAACTAACATACTATTTGCCAGCAGAATAGGCCTTACAGTCTGTCGAGTCTGCTTGTGCCTCAGGATCCCAGTTGAGTATCGAAGCCTTCCCCCACCATCGCCTGTTTCTTCTGTTTACCACCCCGACCCCCCCCCCGGGCCAGGCCCACCCCGCTTCTTCCCCTTTCTGTAAATGTCCCACCCTTTCTTGAACCCCTCCACCGCAGAGGCCAGCACCAGCTCCCCAGGCAGCGCATTCCAGGGTTACACCACCCTCTCAGTGAAGTACCTTCTCCTCTTCCCCCCCCATCCTTCCTCCTTCAAACCATGCTCTCTGGTGATACCTCCCTCCTTTAATCTAAATATTCCCTCACTGTTTACCCTATTTATTCCCGAGTTACTTGAAGACTTCAGTCATATCCCCCCGGTCCCTCCTCTCCTCCAGTGAGAACAGGCTGAGCTACTCCAGTCTCTCCTCATGTCAAATCTCTCAAACCCTGTATCTTCTTGGTTGCCATCCATAGTACCCTTTCCAGAAGCTGTACGTCTCTCCTTAGATCCGGCCGCTAGAACTGCACACAATACTCAAGGTGTGGTCTAACCAGGCCATTGTACAGTGGCAGAATCACTTCCCTACACCTCGAGGTGATCCCTGTTACGATGTAGTCAAACATCCTATTTGCCTTGACTGCCACCCTCCTGCACTGCTCAGAGTCATTCATACTTGTATCCACCAGCACCCCTAGGTAATTTTCCCCTGCCGTGGCCACCAACTCCTCCCCTCCCAGAGTGTACTCATGTTTGGAGTTCCCCCTTCCCAGATGTAACACCTTGCACTTGGAGGGGATAAAATTTAATTTCCAGGTGTGAGCCCAACTATCCAGGGTCTCCAGGTCCTCTTGCAGAGCCACCCACCCCCTCAACCACTGCTCCCAGCTTGGAGTCATCAGCGAAGAGACTCATCTCACACCCAATACCCTCCCCGATATCTGAGACGTATGCATTAAACAAGATTGGCCCTAGGACCGATCCTTGTGGTACCACACTATTGACCCCTCTAGGTGTTGAAATCTCTCCACCGACCACTACTCTTTGGGTGCACTCGCCAGCCAGTTTTCTACCCATCTGATCATCAAGATGCCTACTCCCATCCCCCTCAGTTTCTCCAGTAGACCTTTGTGCGGGACCGAGTCAAACGCCTTGCTGAAGTCCAAGAATAGTACATCCACAGGCTATCCCCTGTCCAGTTCCGATGTTACCCATTCATAGAACTCCACAAGGTTAGTTTGACATGATCTGCCGGGCACAAACCCATGTTGGCGACTGTCCTTACATCCCATCTCCTCCAAGAACTCCCCCAATCGTTCCTTTAGTATACTCTCCATTATTTTGCCCACCACTGACTTCAGGCTGACAGGCCTATAGTTACTCATTGTTTCCCTTGACCCCCCCCCCCTTTGTGGATTTGCACAACATGGGCCTCTCTCCAATCCTGAGGCACTATCCCTGTCTCAAGTGACCGCTGTAGAGCTCCGCCAGGGGTACAGTTAATACATCCGCCAATTCACATAGGATTCTCGGATGTATGCCCTCTGGCCCTGGAGATTTATCCTTTTTTAGGACCTTAAGGGCAATCCACACCCTTTCAGTGGGGATTTCATCATCTGTCCTTCCCCCCTGTTGGCCAAGTTATCCCGATGTGAAACCCCTTGGGGGCCCTTCCCACCCGGCCTTTCCTCCTTTGTTGCATCACCATTTTGCCCCCGACCTTCCAATTCCGACCGATTCTGCTTTGCAAAATTTCCATCCTCCTCCCTGGTGAACACGGCTCGGTGAAGTACTCGTTTAGGACCACCACCTTGTCCCTCACCCCCTCCACCCACCCCCTTCTGATCTCAGCCTGCCGATCTGACCCTTTGTTTTTCTCCTCTTCCCGATGTACCTAAAGAACCCCTTTTCCCCTCCCCATATTCCCAGTGCCAGCCGCTGCTCCTTACTGGACTTGGTTCCCCTCACCATCTGGGTGATGTGTCTGGCTGCAATACAGTAAGCTTCCTTTTCCCTCTTGTTCTTTTATACTCTCTGTAGGCAGCCTTCTTTTCCTGACTGCCTCCTGGACCTCCCTGGTCCACCAGCATGGTTTCCATGACTTTCCCCCCTTACACTTCACATTTGCACAGATCCTGTCTCTTGAAGTCCCTGTTTAATGACTTCCTATCTCCCTTCGACACGCGTCCCAGATGTGATCCTATTCAGATGATCCTTGAGTGTCCTCCTCATGCCCCCAAAATCCACCGCCCAAGTTCTAGAACAATCCCCCCCCCCCCCCAAGATTTATTTGAAGCCAGACAGTGTCAAGGTCACTCCCTGCTAGGGGATCCTCCACTGTCACCTTCCTCACCGGCTCCCCTTCCACCAGGACATGCCCATCTCTCGTAGGCTCCAATACATGCTGAGTGAAGAACATGTCCTGAAAGCCATCCAACAGTGTCTGCTCCCTGGCCACCTTAGAAGTCATGGTTTCCCAGTTTGTGGCTGGCATATTAAGGTCCCCCATCAACACTGCTCCCACCCCTATTGGTCCACACTGGGCTATAATGTTATCCAGCAGACAATCCTCCAGAACATTCTCCATCCCTGGGGACCTGTATACAACTCCCAATTTGATCTTTCCACCTACTGGGGTTCGTAGGGTGACCCATAAGGCCTCCACATTTCCCTCTGCCTCCTCTACCCTGGAAATTTCTATGCTATCTCTGACAAACATAGCCACTCCTCCCCTTCTACCCTCTTTTCTATCCTTCCTTAGCACAGTGTACCCCCTTTACTTTCAAGTCCCAGTCGTGATTTGTGTTGGCCCAAGTTTCCGTTACCGCCGACACATCCACCCCTCCTTTGGACAATATGGCCTGGAACTCTGACCCCTTATTTCCCAAGCTCCTGGCATTCTCCCTGAAAAAGAAACTGGAGAAACTGCCTGTACAGTGGGCACACAGAAATATGCAAGTAAGTGCCTGGCTTATCAAGAGAGCACAGCCAGTTGTCCTGTTTTAGCAAGGGCAGCAGTCCTGTCCTGGGAGAGTGACCATGCAAAACCTTTTGTATTGGATACGGAGGTTGAGGTCCTTGAGATCTAGAATAGGCCTCAGGTCTCCAGTTCTTTTGGGGACCAAGAAGAACCTTGAATAGAATCCTCCATTCTTCTGCTGCCTGGGTACTGGCTCAATGGCCCTTTTCTGCAGAAGGGAGCATACCTCTTCCCAAAGGACCATCACATGGTCTGGAGGGTACGTGGAGGGTACTGGAGGAGTCTTGGGGATGTTCCAAAAGCTCCAGAGTGTGACCCCTTTCTATAATCTGAAGACTCCAAACATCTGAAGTTATGGTTCTCCATTGACTGAGATGGAGGGAGAACCCACCTCCCACCATGATCTTTTGGTCGGGGACCAGAAGGGGGGGGGGGTCTGGCAATGAGTCAGGAAGATGGGGATCTGGATGCTGGGGCTGATCTGTCACCTCTCGCCCATTTTGTGGTAGGACCTGAGGAGGATGAGGGGGTAGGCAAGGCAGAACTGGTCTTCCATTTACCCTGGAGACGTGAGCCCACATTTGACTTGTGGGATATCTTATGAAAGGACAGTCACTGTCTGCTCCTGGCATGGGTATGGTAGAGTGAATGTACAAATTTAGTAGCCCTACCAGAGGCCTGTAAATCACTAATGATGTCCCAGACATCAGGTCCAAAGAGATTCGAGCCATTGAAGGGAGCATTAAGCATCTTTTGCTGGACATCTGCCACGAAACCAGAAACCCTCAGACAGGGTGCCTATGAAGGTAAATACCTGTGGCGGCAGCCCTGGCACCAGTGTCAGACATGTAATACAAGGCCTTGAGGAGGTTTTAAGGACCTCCTGTTTCTGGGAACATTTTGGGAAGGCCTGAGCAGCAACCCTGCCCTTCTTCCATATGGTATTCTGGTACTTAACTATGTGGGATAAATAATTAGCAATCTGGAGCCCCAGAGTAGAGAAAGCATAAACCCTCTTATCCCAAAGGTAGATCCTTCTGGATTCCCAGTTGGGGGAGGGAGCTAAGGTGTTTAGGCACCTTGGACCTATGTGCTGCTTTGATGACCACAGAGTCAGTCTCAGGTTGGGCAGCATAATAGGGCAGGCCCTGGGTCGCATGATAGAGCTTATCTGCCCTCTTTGGCATGGCAGAGGGCCATGTCAAGGTGGTGCCATGCTGCAGTGGTGGCATTCCTCAGAGTTGGCAAAATGGGTGGAATGACCTAAGAAGGAGATTCTGGGCTCTCCAAAAAGTCCACCAGGTCTCTTCTGAATGCATCCTCTTCCTCAGTGTGGAAGCCCATAGCTGTAGACAGGTGCTTCATAATGTTAAAGAAGGTAGGGTCTTCAGGAGAGGACCTGGGAGTATGCTTAACAGAGTCCTCGCTCATTGAAGAGGCAGTAGACCTGTCTGAGGAAAGAGGTTCCTCCTCCTCCTCTTCTTCAGGGAGGATAAGGTCAGGGTGGTACTCCTTCTTGACGTCGACCCATTCCAACTCAGGGTCCAACGAACGAGGGACCAACGGCACCCTGAAGGGCGCAGGACAATAATGCCAAACCGGCACAGATGACAACAGGGACACCAGTTTACGTACCTAACTGGTGCACTAAAGCCATGGTCAAATGGGTTAAAACCGTATTGAGGTCGACGGCAGGTAAGGGCTGTGTCGAAGGCTGAGGGGTCATCTGGACAGGGTGTGACAAACCACCTGTTGGGTCTTGACAGCCTGAAGGGCTTGGTGTCTGTGGACCTGGAGAAGCATCAGGTCTCGAAGGGACAGGAGTTGATGACCTGGGGGTTGATGACTGAGGGGCCAACAACCCAAAGGTCGATAGCCAGCCTCCCTGAGTAGTGGGAGGAGATGCTGTCAGTAGGGGTCTGGTAGGAGCAGAGGCCTGGACAGTAGAGGACGTTAGTGCAGCTGCAGCCGATGGAGTACCCCTGGAGGAAGAAGCTGTTGGGGAACAGGAGCACTGCTGGGGGGGGGGGAGCAGTCCCAGCTGCGGGCTTTCCTGTGACTTTTCCCCCACGAGGACTTGTCTCAGGACTTCGAGGTCTGGGAGCGCAACTAACCCACCAGTGACTGGGAAGGAGGGACTCCAAAGGACCCCTGCCCAGAACTGGCTACCTGCTGTTTCATGAGGAATTTCTTCTAAGCCTTTTTGCGTCACCTGAGGGTTGTAAGGTTAAATTTTTGGCAAAGCTCACAGTCTGAGATGTGGTCAGGCCCAAGACAGCAGACACAGAGGTTGTGGTCGTCTGAAGAAGTTTTCTTTCTGCAGCAGCAGTGACGGAAGAGAGATTTGGAAAGAGTGACTCTCGACAAAAATGAGGTAAAAGAATCTCTTTCTTAAAAGGAGATTCCCCAAAGTTAACACTGAAGAAAAGCACAGGCAAAAATGGCGCAAACTGCGATGGAGCTTCCGCGGAGAACCATGCGATAGGAGTCAACAGCGGGAAAGAACTGAGGAGGGAGCAGGGCCACTCATGCCTTTATAGAGTTGATGACGTCTGCGTGCGCAGCCTGGAAAATCTTCCATGTGGATCCTGCTTCACTGATGGTGAAGTTCCTACGGTGTGACCTGATGACTGAGATACCTCTGAAGATCATAATGTTTTGTGTACATGAAGTGTATGGAGCAATGCTTCACCTTTAATAGCATGCTCAGGGTAGTACACAGGAAAGTGGACAGCCTGATTCAATATGAAATAAGAAACCATCTTGGGTAAAAAATGAGGACTAGTCTGCAAGGAATCTGTCTTTATGGAAAATCAAGAACACAGGCCAATGCATGACAGCCTGAAGCTTGGAAATTCTATGAGTGTAAGTCATGATGACCAAAAAACAGCGCTTTCCATGAAAGGAAATACATCTTACAGGTCGCAGCAGGCTCACATGGAACCAAAGTCAATTTCTCAAATATGAAATTAAGGTCCCAAGGCAGAGCCAGTTTACAAATCGGGGGATGCATGTGCAGCATACACTTCAAATATGTATGGGGCACTTCTAGTCGTGCCACCGTGCCCCCATCAACAGGGGTATGGAAAGCTGAAACAGCTGCCAAATGCACTTTAATAAAAGAATACTAGAGACTGGAGTCAAATAGGGACAGAAGGTAGTCAAGTACAGTATGAACAGAACACGTAAATGGGTCCTTGGAATGAGAAGCACACCATATGAAGCCTTTCCACTTCATTTCACGTAGGTGTCTCTTCTAGAAGGCTTTCTAGCTGGGATGAAACTCCAAAACTAGCAATGGCTAAGTCTTCAGAATCAGGCATGCAGATGCAGGGATTGAAGGCACGGATGGACCAGGGACCCATAATCCTGGAACAGCATACACCAACGTAGGTGAAGCTGAACAGGAGGCTCCACTGCTAGGTGCTGCAGAAGTGGAAACCAAATCTGGTGAGGTCAGAAGGGTGCCACCAGTAATAGGGTGGCATGCCTTGCCCACAGCTTGAGCAGAACCCTGTGTGTGACAGGGATCAGTTCCCATTTGTGTACCAGGGACTGAGACCAGCTTAACCTGTTTACCAAGACGTTCTAGACATCTGGGAGAAACACAGCAGACAGCTAAAGACTATGAGACATGGACCAGTGCCACACTCTCATCCTTTCCCTGCACAGTGGATAAGAGTGAGTGCCCCCTTGTTTGTTTATATAGTGCATAACACGGACACTGGCTGTCCGAATTAGCAAGGGACCGGGGCTGAGATGGACTTGAAATGCTCTAGGTCAAGCAGAACAGCCATCATCTCCAGAACATTTTTTTTTATTAAAATATTTTTCCATTGTGACACGAGAAAACAATTTTTCATCAGTTTAGACGTCAACATTGATATGCTTCAAATTGCACCCTTTTATATAATTACAAATGTTTTTGTATTTAGTCGAATTATTCTAGCCAAAATAAAAACTTGATATTTGCCCCCATCTAATTTGTTCCTTAAGGAACCTTAGCTTCTTGACACAAACCTTCTTGTCACGTTTCCGTCCTTCACCTCCCTCCCTCTTCCGCATATCCATTCCTCCCTTTAGGAGCAAAAGTCAGAATCAGATTCCGATTGGTGGAAAATCCACTGCTGCCATTTCTCTGTGAATAACTGCATCTAGTTATTCATGCTAGCAGATAAGCTTTCCATTTGGTAGATAGTGACCATAATCTGACACCAGTCCTGTATGGTGGGGATGTCTCGCGACATCCATTTTCTAGTAAGGGCCTTTTTAGCCACTAGTAGGTAGACTGGGTGCAAGGTCTTTACCCACGAGGGGGAATGGTCCAGGTATGTGGCCAGCACAACCACCTCGGCTGTTAATTCTACATTTTCCCTGATACATATTGAGACTGTATTCTGTAGGGTGAACCAGTATGGCATGAGGAGTGGACATAGCCACATAATATGTGCCACGTCTGCTAGGTTACACCCACATCCCCTCCAGCATTGGCCATAACTATCAGGTAAGTATTTTATTAATTTTACAGGGGACCTAAAATACCTATATCTGCATTTCCAGGAGAACTCTCTCCAGATATGGGACCTTGTAATTTTTACCGCTCGAAGCGCAGTGGCTTCCCACTGTTCTTTCAGTATGTCTATGTTCAGATCTTTGTTCCATGCTGCTAAGATTGAAAGTGTGGAGCCTTTGGTGAGAGCTCTTAGCATCTTATATATATATTCTCTATTAATTGACTCCATTGATTTCCTTGGGAATGGTCGATAAATAGTTTTAAGAGGTGAGGGGAGGGGTGGGGTAAGTAAACTTAGCTTGTATGTTTTGTTTTCTCAGGATATGGTTTCTGGCCTGAAAATATCAGTATTGATCACTGTTTGATAGATTAAATTTCTTGATTAGTTCGTCGAAGGTTAGGACCCCCATTGTACCTAGAAATTGAAAGACCTGCTCCAGGCCCAGCCTTCTCCACCGATGGAAGGATAAGTCTGATTGAGATGGGAGAAAGGACTCATCTTCCAATATAATTTTACAATATTCATAGATGGACTCGAGGGGCTCCCTTCTACGCATCCTAAACCATACCCTCAAAACTTGTGCAGTAATCTCCGAAAAGTCTTTTGGGGAGGAGTCCTTCCAGGTGAGGCAAACAATTTTTAAATATATAAATCGTTCAAATGGAACTCCAATTTTTTTCAAGGAGCTTCATAGCTTTCTAGTAGCCAAAGGAGTAAGACGCGCAAAAACGCTGCCTTTACATATAGTTTCAGATCCAGGAGAATTGTTCCTCCTTGATGGAGTGCTAATTTTAGGATTTTTAGCCTTATTCTTGGGGGTTTATTGCCCCATATAAAAGAGGAGATCATACTATCCCAGGATTTTAAAAAGTATGCAAGGGAAGTAAGGGATATTCTGGAATAAGTAAAGAAGACAAGGGAATATGACCATCCAGACTGTCTCCATTCTTTGAAAAAATGTAAGTGGGAGTTTTTGCCAACTGCCTAAGTCATCTTGTATGGAGATTGACAGGGGTTCGTAATTGATTAGCTTAAGAGGTAAATGTATCCAGAGATATTTCATTTTAGTCGCATTCCATTGAAGTGATAACACTTGTTTGAGTGATTTGGATGGAATAAAATTACATAGTAAGACTTTTGTTTTAGAAGTATTTAATTTAAAGTCTGCTATTCTTTTCAAATTGAGCTAAAATGTTCCAGGCTTCTGGGATCGAATCTGTGGGAGACAGAAGGGAAAGAAAGCATCATCTCCAGAATATTGACATGGAGATCAGACTCCAGATTGGTCCAGGAGTCCAGAATCTGAAATGACTCAGGATGGGCACCCCAGCTAGACCCTGAGGCATCCATTGTCGGGATCTGTACGGGAGTCAAGGAAAACAGTAGAACACCTTGTAACAGATGCAGGTGTTCCATCCATTAAACCAGAGCATAGCAGAGACGGGACATAATGAGAACCATTTGTTCCAGTTCGTCCTAATTGGTTCCACTGTACCCGAAGAGTCCACATCAGCTGGACCTGGGTAACAAGGGCCACAGTCCTGTTTGTTGGTAGGAAGGCACTACCCACTACCACATCCAGCACAGCTCTAACATACTGTAGATACTAACAAGGAACAAGTACAGGTTTTGGCACATTCACCATAACACCCAGTTCCTCGAACAACTGTCTCACTCTTCAACTTCAACTTTATTGGATGACAAACTAAGATAACAATATCTAATTTTCAATTGCATCCAACACTTAAAACATTTGACGTACAACACAATACAAACAATTACACAAAATAAGCATTACATAAATCTTCATTACAGTATAAAATGACCTCAAATTATTAAATTATCCATAACAATTACAGTGTTTGCTATAAAGATCAGCTAAATACAGCTTAAAATGAGCCAATTATATTAATTCACGTATCTTCAATTTCTTGGATATACAATTCCATGTCCTAGAAACCAATGATGACAGTCTTTTTTCACCAAATCCAGAACTACATCTGGGAACACAAAATGTGATCCCAGTTGTTGACCTAAGAGAATAATTTAGATCTGATCTAATTTTCACTAAATCCAATAAAAATACTGGTAATAGACACAAGACAAATTTGTATACAAAAAGATTCCAATGAGTATCATGACGATCCTGCAAAGATGCAAGTCCTGTTTTCTTATATAGAATACAACTATGTGTTCTATATGGTGAATTTATAATAAACCTAAGTGCACTTTTATAAAGAGGCTCTAATGATCCCAAAACTGATTTTTTAGCATTTTTATATATGCAATCTCCTAATCCAAAACTGGCAAAAATAAGGAAGTAACCATTAATTTCCTTATTTTATATGTAAACATGGTTTTGTTCCTGTAAAAGAATCCAAGCAACTTTTTTAACCTATTTGAGTTATTATTTACATGCGTATCAAATATATTCTGGATAATGTGTATAGAATTATGGGCCCTTCAATAGCTATTCATGCAGACACAGGACAACATGAAGCCCTTTCCTCCGAAAGGCTGCTGCCATGACCACTAAGCATTCGGTAAATACCCATGATGACGATGATAAGTCACTGTTGAGGTGCTGTCCTTTAGATAAGACGTTAAACCGATATCCCTTATGGTGTTCTGCCCATCTCTGGTGGCTGTCCAGGAGGAAGTTAAAGATCCTGTGGCATGTACTATAAGAGTCAGGGATTTTTCTTGATGTCCTGGCCAACATTTCATGAATAACATCGGTCCACATAACCCATCCTGCAAGATGTACCTGATAATGAGCTGTTCCAGCTCAATGTGCCTTTCCTGTTCAAAAATGGCATATCTCCAGAGTGATGCCATTTACAGCTTAGCCCAATACCTCTTTCAAAAGTGTGTTTGATAGGCATTCAAGCAAGCAAAGGTACAGTTTAGAAATGTTCCCCTTTAATTTGTGAATTGTGAGGGTAACCCCAATTTTTCGGAAGGAAGCACAACTGATGCACTGGCCACTCTACCTACTTACCAATTGGCCAAATTATAAATTACTAACATGATTTCAGCCAATCGGCATGCAGAGCCACTGTACCTCTTATCCAGAGTACAATGTGCTCTTGTGTGAGAGTGATGGGAGGGACTGCTCCACTTCAACAACGTGGGGAGGATGTTGTAATAAAATAAGACTTTAAACTTAGTATAAATTACTCAAGGTAATTTTGAGTGATTTATAAGAACAGAGCCTCTGAGGGGTGCCTCTTACAGGATACGAGACTCCTCTCATGAGGTTTGGGCAGACACAACTGCTCGGCTTCGTTTTGCAGCCTCCCAAACCTCAAACTCATATGCCTCATTCACACGCGAGCATTTTTTTTTTTTTTTTATGTGGTATTTTTCCCCCCTGTGGTCCCGGATGGCTCTCTCCTCCTTCTGTCCCCCCCCCCAGCACCGTCTCCCAAGGATCAGACCCCCTCCATTCATGCCCTCATGATTTACTCTTCATGGCAGGGTGGTGGGGAACGACAACCTACCAGGAACGGATCCAGTGCCAAGGAGGTGTCATCTCGGGAGCAGCACCTGTGGGGGATTATATTCATGCCACTTGGTCAGGACCTTTTCAGCTTTTCTTGCGGAGAGGGAGCATGCAATGCTGACAGTGGCATGCAACACATGCGTCCGCACGCCAGTCAACTGCTCCTCCTCCTCCTCCGTGGCCCAATGTATGGGACTCGGCATGCCAGCACCTAGCCTCCGCTAGGTGTCAGGCAAGTGCCAGTTCATGTTCCCCATCCTTTCTGGAAGAGGAAAGTTGTCCCCTGGATGCTCGATCCTCTCCCTTCCCAGCTGAGTCCCAGCGACCTGCTCGCACTGCAAACACAGGTCGCCAGCATGGCAGGAAGTAAGGCATGATATCTCAGCCCTCCATGCCACTGGGCCGGGCCACGGTGAGAAGCTTTGATCACCGTCGTGTTGATCATTGCGGCCAGTCTCTCTGAAATACTGTGAAGCAGCATTCAGACTGCATAGCTCCAGAGCACTACGGATGCTCCGAGAGAAGTTCTGCCGTTTCCAGGAGGGTTCCCGGCTGGCGGGGTGGGGTGGGGTGGTGTGGTTGACAAGGCTGCAATACCAGAATTGTTCTTTCCCCACCTGAGTTCAGCTAAAGGTTGTTTCTGGCAGTAGAAATGCAGCTGAACTTGGGGAACAGGTTCTTTTTGCAGACCGAGGGCTATAAATTGGAGAAAACATGGTCTCAGAGCCGACCCATGACACTGGGCATGTGAAGAGTACTGTGGATGCTCCAAGAGAAGTTCTGCCATTTCCAGAAGGGTTCCAGTGGGGGTGGGGTGCGGGCATGGTTGACAACGCTGCAGCACCAGAATTGGTTCCCCCCAACCGAGTTCAGCTAAAGGTTGTTTTTGGCAGTAGAAACACAGCTTAACTCAGGAAAGTGGTTCTTTTTGCAGACTGAGGGCTATAAATTGGAGAAAATATGGTCTCATTGTCGAGCCGGACACTGGGCATGCACATATGCATGGGCATACGTGCATTCCCAGTGTCACGGCTCAACTCTGAACTGTTTTCTCAATTTAAAACCTCGGACTGCACTTCAGCTAGCTACACTAAAAGCTTCACTGTAACTGAACAGGTGAAAAAATTGACCAAAACCAAAACAAACACAGGTGCAGGCTGAGAAAAGCCTGTCACAACGTTGTGGATGATGCCAGGCTGTTCAGACAGCTGAGAAAACGGCGTAGAATTCCCGCACCTCTATTGTGATCCCAAGAAAAGAGGGATCGTGGTTGCAATGAAACGCAACCTGCAAACAGCAAAACTGTGACATTCAGATGTGCACAGCGGCAACAACCTTGCTGCTGTGCTCAACCAACTTTGCAGATTTGGCCGTGTTAGCAGGGCTATAGTCTCTTATACCATGAGAGACACCCCTTGGAGGCTGTATTAACTTATATTTTTGAATCAGCATGTACTTGCCAAAGAAGAGGCATTGCCTCCTATGGATAGAAACTATTGTACCCACCACCACCACTACTACCAATAACACAGTCAAGGACTACAATGATTTTAAATGACAAAGAACTCAGTTATGTGGTACCTTTTTATTAGAAGAATACAGTACATATTCAGGATCACCTCTGAATCTTACAAGTGACTCTGAAGTATAACCTCATAGCAGCATTTAACCTCAAGGGGCAAATATCATCATCATCATCATCATCAACAGATTTGCAGAACACTTAAAAAATGTTATGAAGCAAGAATCCAGCTTTTTTAGATCTGTGATATAACACTTCTTTATCAAGGGCCAGCACAGGAGATTGGGGTGCAGAAGCTACCAGCATATCCCAAACACTCGACTGGGGGTGGGTGGGTGCGTTGGTCTGCTGTGCCCCCTGCAACTGTGTTATAAATGCCACTGATCTCAGAGGAGACTGCTGCCAAGCCGATCTGCCACATGCTCCAGCTCAGACCTGCTGAAGCCACGACATGGAGATGAAGGTGGTGGTAGGGGTGATGGCCGGGGGACGACGACAAAACACAAAGATATTTTATCTGACTTCAATGTTAAAATCTCACAAATAAGACAGTTCATCAGCAAAGGCAAACAAAGTTTCAAGGTAGAAAAAAGTAAATGCTTAAATATGGTGCACAATTTAAGGCATCAGCAGAGGCACAGTAGGAAAACAAGACTGAAGGTCTTCCCTGTTTGGAAGCAGGTTTGCTGTTTTTTGCATCAGTAACAAAGGCCTTCTTTATCTGTAAGAGAAAAAAATCAGGGTGCTCAGTAGCAGAATGTGAAGTAAAGATACTCAAACTGAACAAGCAAAAATGCAAACAGAAAACAAATTGTGACAAAGCAGTTATATAAATCTTAAGTAATGCATCATGTTTTACCATTATTACAGAAACAAAATTGTTTTTAGACCCTTTTTCCAATATCGGGGGAAATAAATGGGAAAAAATTACCATTCTGAGAAAAATGGTAATGCGAGGTATCCTGCTTCGGTAAAAAATGATCATCTCATTTTCATAGATCGAGGGAGCACTTCCGACCAACTGGAGCGCTCCTTTGCTCTATGTGCGAGACACTCTTACTCTGTAATGAATTTCTCATGCACAGATGCCATGTAAATGGGCTAGTTTGGGAAAGAATTTTAAACTTTTTCACATATTATTGATCCACTTTGACTAACAGCCATAGAGACCACTCAACAGTGAATATTTTACCTGATACCACATTGCAAAAAATGACTAAATGCAAGTTAATTACGATGCAAAACTGGGCCTGAATCACACACACAGTGATTCATAATCCACTACCCGCCTCTTCCCTAGAGGATCGCTTGGCCCACAGGTTGGCAGTGTTCCTACACAAAGTGATGCTAGGAAAAGTTTCCTCCTATATTTCCACTCTCTTTCCCCATTCCACCAACAAGCTGGGAACATGCTGTCAGTCCAAATTCACTTTCCAACTCCACCTTAAAAACACTGCTGCAGGACAAAGAGCTGTTTTTCAAGGCAATTGGTCCCTACAACCTCCTAACTTTCCATCTCATATTAGGAATTAGAGACCCCTTCAGTGCTAGCCTGTCAGCATTTGTTGGACAAAATGCACTGCAACTGTACCTAATTGTTATCCTCCTACTTGTACCATATTTTACCAGCTTATCTGTATGACTGCATAACAGCTTACTTGTATAACTCTGCATATTCCCATAGTGTACCCTTTTTTTTTTTTTTTTTTTTAAACAACTTCTCCCTTGTGAAAATGGGCTATTTAGCTCATCTTGCTATCAAGTATAAATAAAAATGAAGTAAAATTAAATTTTCAGGGCATTTTCTGTTACTGTCTGAGGTTTTACTCTGGAGAAATTATTTTTTCCAGTGAGTGGGGGGAGTTTAAGCAATGCTGACTGACTGTAGTTAGCCTCAAACTTTTGTTTTGTGTCATTTAAAAAAACAAAACAAAGTAAATTAGAAAAAGATAATTGGCGGAATAAGTCTGTCACCTTGCTGTGGGAGGTCGGCAAGTCAGTCTGATCAAGTCCCCGTTCACCACCTCTGCAGACTCCCAAGTTTATTGTCCGATACCTTCAAAGTCATGAGGCAAGTTAAACTAGCGGGAATGTGTGATAAGAAGGAAGCACATGAAGACGGTGGTGGCAAGAGACTGTGCAGTCTTAGTCCTCAGCAGTCAGTCAGCAGCAATTTGGTCCGTTTATTAAAAAAAAAAAAGGTTTTAGTTGATGATGATAGCAGCAGAGCGCAGACAAGCATAACTGTTCACAATCAATGCCTGAAGTCACAACTGAAATGTATAGATGCGTAGTGTGTGGCACGGGGAGGCTAAAAGTCAGCATCAGACACAAGGTCAGAGGTATCTGGAGTCAGATGCCCATACAGCCAGCCAAACTATCAAAAAAGGAAGGCTCACTACTCAAGGACACCTACTACAATTTCAAGGATTCATTCCACTAAAAAAGATAAACAGCTGCAAAGACATCAGCACTGAGAGGTAGCCTATACATGCTCCAATGCTTCACTCTGCAACAAGCTTAATCAGGGGGCTCCTTGAGGAAGGCTGCTGCAGAGCAAAGTGCCGCTGAAGCACACATGGCTACATCTCAGACCTCTTAGTGCATAGGCCTTTGCAGGTATTTACCTTCTGTATGAATAAATCCTTGAAAGTGCAGCTGGTTCCTTTTTTGATATGTACACTGATCTTTGCTGGTCACCCTGGGCTCGTACCTCTCTTGCAGCAGTGTGGGTCAAGGTTTCGTTTTGGCTCTGTACTGCACAGCCAGCATGATGATTATATGACAGTTCTGCTTCCAGGGCAGCGGAGATATAAATGTATCAGCACCACCATTCATTTGCTCATCAATCCATGGTCCAAACCTCATTTTACCATCTGAGGAACATCGCCAGGCTTAGACATCTGATTCTCCTGGTGATCTGCCAGCACTAGTCCATGCTTTTGTGACCTCTCACCTTGATTACTCCAATGCCCAACACCTAGGGCTACCGGGGGTAGATCTTCACTGCCTGCAGCTAGTGTGGAATGCAGTGGCCAGGTTGCTGACTGGCCTATCTAGGTCTTGTCATATTACACCTGTGCTCTGCTATCTGGCCTGGCTGCCAATTACGTGGCAGATCTCTTTCAAGGTTGCTTTGCTGACCTACAAGGCTCTACATGGGTAGGGGCCTGACTACCTGCAAGACCCCCTGTGTCCCATCCCTACTGCCCCATCCGCCTCCTCCATCTACTGACAAGGAATTGCTGGAGGTTCCTAGAGTCCTCTTACAAACATCTAGTGCTCGCACTTTTGCATATGCAGCCCTGACCCTATGGAACGCTCTACCATGCTATAGCAGAGAAAGTCTGACTACTGAGCAATTCAAGCGGGAGCTTAAAACCCTCCTGTTTACACAAGCTTTTCCAGAGTATGACTAATATTTATTGTTACTAATAAGGATTTATTTACATGCTATGTGGTATATGTATTGTATGTTAAATGTTTTAAATTTGATGTACAGCGCATTGAATCACAATGAGAACTGCGCTATATAAATAAAAGTTGATTGACTGATTGAAAAACACAGCACAGGTTGCCAGATCATGAAATATTGTGTTGGTGTAAACAGCAGATAAAAAGTGAAGGTGGGTCAGACTCTAGACTTGCCTGGGCAGGAGGCGGACAGGTGGTCTCATGGCCTGGTCAGACAAGGATAGTAATTATTATAGTCTGGGCACTGGACAGTGAAACTAGCTGCTAGCTCTGCTGTCTTACTTTATTATTACATAAAAATTGGTACGCAATGTTAATGTGAATATCTGAATGATGTAAACAGTTTGTTCAGTTAATGGTGAGAGATTCGTGACCCTGGCTGACTGGCAGAGTGGGAAAGCTTCATGCTGCTGGTGCTACAGGGCTGCCTGCTACAGACCGAGTGAACCTGTTGTTGCGTCAGGCTCAAACTCTTATCACATCGAGGGACGGTCTATACAGTTAAAGCCGCCAATCTCGAAGCCTGTAACAGAATTTATTTATTGAAATGTTTCACCAGGCAGGTACACTGAACAACAAGTTGCTCATCTACCGGTGCGACCGGGGTGGGGGGGATACAGTAGGATGTGATAGTAGGAATACAATGAACATTTAACATAACTGAGGAAAACACAATACATTTGCATTTAAAAATTATACATTCAATTACAGTTGCCAGGAGCCTTACAGATCAGTATTTAACATGACTAAGAATTTATACATACAGTAGTATGCACTGCCCCAACACGGCAAGAAGTGCAAGTATTTAGGTTGAACTGATATATATTTAAGTCCTGAGGGTAAGGAGGCAGGCGGGGGAGAGGACAGGGATGAGCCACGAGTTTGCCCTCCAGGATGCAGGAACCCTGCGGGTAAAACACCTTGGTGATCACAGGATAAGAAGGGGAGGGTGGGAGAGATGGAGAGAGGCAGGGGAAAAGATGGGGGGGAAGGAATAGATTAGGTAGCGGGAATTTAGGAAAGGTGGGGTGGGTGGTAGTGGTGGTGGTGGAGGGGAACCTGCCTCAGACTGGCCTCTCCAGGATGCGGAGAACCCTGCCAGAGGGCAGAAATTAGGGGAGGGCAAAAATAGAATTGAAAGAATAGGGGGGAGTAGGAGGAGGAGGGGAAGGTGTTTGCCCAGTACTAGACCCCTCCAGGATGCTGAGAACCCTGCCAGGGGGCTTGGCCAGTCACGGGCTAGTTGGTAGTGGGGGTAGATGGAGCACAGGGGAAGGAAATAAGTGGGTGAGAGTAAGGTAGAAAAGTAGGAGTACTGGGTAGTAGGCTCAAAGGGGGAGAGAGGATTTAGCAGGAGAATGGTGAGCGCGCAGCAGAGCAGGCTCATAGGGGAACTGGTTAGGGAGGATTACAGCAGAAGCAGCTAGCAAAGAGAAAGTTATGCAAGGCAGAGGCTAGGGAGTGGGAGGAGGAGGAGTGTCATATTTGGAGGGGGGAGGGAGTTCCAGATTTTGGGGAAGCGACGGGAGAAACCTGATTGACCAATGAGGGTGGTTAGGCGGGGGACCAGCAGAGTGCGAGTGTCAAGAGGATCTGAGGGAGTGGGAGGGAGGCAAGGGGGAAGAGAGGTAGGAAGGAAGTTCTAGCCAAAGTTTAGAAGCGAGTTTGGCACAGTGAGCGAGACATCAGTTACCAAGCGGGGGAAAGGACAAGGCATGGTAAAGGTCACAATGATGGGTGCGAGATGGAGCATCAAGAGCAAAGCGACAGAAGGAGTTAAAAAGAGTCCAGTCTGGTAAGGGAAGATTTCGGAGCGGCACCACAGACGTCACAGTAGTCCAAAATGGGGAGTATAATCTTCCGGACAAGTTCACGCCGTGCCGTAGAAGGGATGCAACTACGGTTCCTATATAAGGCACCAAGCTTGGGGCACAGTTTTTTCAGGATGGCGTCAATGAGGCCAGAGAAGCTGAGGTGTTGGTCCAGCCAGACACCAAGGTATCTGAAAGAGAAGATGTCTTCAAGGATTATCTCATCAAGGGTTTGGAAAGAGGGTAAGGGGCGGAGCCTAGAGAGTCTCTGCCTAGTGCCGAAGGTCATGGAGATGGTATTTTAGGCATTTAGGAATAGCTGATGTGAGACAAACCAGAGCTGAACCTGGTGGAAGTCATGCTGAAGAGTGGTTGCTACACTGATGGGGGTTTTGCCAGAGGTGAACAAGATGGTGTAATCGGCATACATATGGATAGCAGAGGAGGGGGACCAGCCTGTAGGAAGGTCAATAAGGAGATTTTTTTTGGGGGGGGGGGGCGAGATTTCATCCTGAATCTTGACTGATTGTGTTCTGCCAGTAAGGTAAGCTCTAAACCAGGTAAGAGCAGGAGTAGACAATCCAGCAGTCGTAAGGGAGTCAAGGAGAAGGGCATGGGAGACTGTGTCGAAAGCTTGGCGAGGTCGACAAAGATGGAGGTGATGAGGCCGTTGTCCATCCTGGTGAGGATGGAGTCAGTGAGCCCAAGGAGGGAGGTGGTGGAGTGATTCTTCTGAAAACCAGATTGGAACGGGGTGAAGGAGGAGGAGAGGGAGTACGAGGGGAGGGACTTTAGAAGGGATGAGGCACAGGAGGTGTAGTAGGAATTCAACTCCTGAGCCACTATGCAAAGTTCAGACGCTAGTGTGTTGTTTATATTAAGCACAGGGGGTGGGGGATGCGGGGGAAGGGAGAAATAGTGAGTAGACCACTTTCCAGAATTTGGAGGGGGAATTAATGTTATTTAGGAAAGAGGATTTACAATATTTAGACTTGGCTAGCCTGGTAGCTTTTGTACAAGTGTTTCTTAATATGCGACAGGATAATCTGATGAGAGCTGAGAGGCCTTGTGTTTCCTACAAGCTTTATCACGCTCCCTGAGGCAGGTCATTAACTCAGGGGTGATCCAGAGAGGATGGTTTCCTTGGACTCTAGTGTGTTTGAATGGAGCATGGGAGTTCTAGGTAGCTATAAATTTGTCTTTGAAGTAAGTGAGGGCTTGGTGAACGGAAGTGGCAGAGCTACTGGGGACCAGTCAGAATTGGATATTTTATTGAGGAGAGGGTTTAGGTCAAGGGAGCTGAAAGACTGGAGCTGAAGGATTCTGTGTGGTGGTTTTGGTCTATGGACCTTCCTAACCACGAATATAGGGTGGTGATGACTGACTTGACTCAGTGAGGGTGGGAGGTGACAGCCAAGTCTATCGGAGTGATTTAGGGTTTTATGATTTAGTCAGGTGGGTTCCTGGATGAGTTGGGAGTGACTGAGAGCAGACATATCATTACGTGTCTTGGAAGAGGCTGATGACAGCCAGTTTAGATTTACATCACCTAATACATATAGATCACCTTTGTGTGAGACGGAAGTTATAGAGGTGATGAGGTCTGTAGTATCAGAGGGCTTGATACCAGGGTGACAGTAGATAACAGCAATAAAAATAGGGGCGGAGAAAGGCAGGGCAATATTTACTACTAAGACTTCGCAGGAGGAGGGTAAGGAGGATGTAAGGAGGACGAGAGAATGGTAGTGTATTGGAGTGAGGACAGGATATATATGGCCACTCCGCCTCCCCTACCAGCCCTATCCTGCCTAATTATAGAATAACCTGGGATGGCAATGGAAGGATCAGACATGTTAGCATTTAGCCAAGTTTCGTTTAAGATTAGAATATCTGGTGTGAGGGAGATTACCATCGGCTGCAAAAGGTCAATTTTTGAGACGAGACTGCAGATATTTAAATGAAGCATCTTTAGTCCTTTTGGGAGGGCAGTGGGGGTGCTGGAAGGTTGTACGTTAACAGGAGAATAGCTGCTGGGGGTACTGACAGACTTTTCTGCATCCTCCACACCAGTACTTCTGGTTGTGTTGTGCTTCATTAAAAAAAAAATCCTTTAAGGAACTGTGGAGTGGAGTGTACTGGTTGTTAATTTTTCATTCCATTTATGTCTTTACTGTTATGCATTACAGAAAACTGTTATTCTCTCTTTTTTCCTTTTTTTTCATTTGTTGATTCTGTTCTTGTTTCTGTTCTTATTTTATGTGAAAATGTTCCAATACAAAAACTAACAAAGAAAACTTCTTGAGCAGAGATGCTCTTTGCCCTCTCTCTCTGCCTTGTTGTGAGATAATTAAAGTACGCATGCAGGCTTTGCCTAGTCACTAAATCTGTCTCACATCGGATAAAAACAGTCAGGTCTCTAATATAAATAGGCTAAACAAACTATGTATGTGTATGTGTGTGTGTGTGTATATATGTGTGTGTGTGCGGGGGATGGGTGCAGGTCTACTGTTGCACAGGATGTATGCTACCTGACTTATACAACAAACTAACAGTACCAGAGTAATATTGCACACATAGATAATGCATCTTGTGACTGTGTGGTCTTGTATGGTTTCTCACATAAATATCTGTGTTAAAACTGTGTGTGTAAGGGGTGAGATATCACTGATGAGACCACACTGCTATACAGTTATTGACTATAGCTCTACAGCTACACAAAATGACATCTGTGTAGTACAGGTGTCAGGATTATAAAATTTTCACAATACAATAACCATGATAAATTTATCACAATAATTGTGTTACTGTGATAACTTTGCCACTTGTGAAAAATATCCCAAACATTATAAAATTATTTTTTTCAGTATGTATAACCCATTTTAAGCAATCCTACATATTTATGTATAATATATTGAAGTCTTGACAGCTAAACAGAATACTAAAAGTCAATAAATACTGTGGCGTTTTGGCCACTTCAGTCATAAAGCTGTCATATTTTTCTGCAATTTTGGTTATGTTTAAATTCCCCAAAAGGCCTGGAGGTGACAGAAGGATGCCCGTGTTTCTTTTTTTTTTTTAAGTTACATGGGGAGGATGTGTATTCTAGAGTCTGGGAAAGGCTCACTTAACAGGAAACTGAAATTACATTTCAAAGGGGATTTCCTGGTAAGCTGATCGAAAGAAAAAGGTGTCATAACGACAGGAGACTGATCTCACGGTCATAAACTTTCCACAATAAAGCAAAGTACTTTGAGAACAGGATCTGGTAAACATCCATTCTGGAAGTCTACTGTAAATTCTCTTCAAGTGACATAATTCACCTCCATTTAAAAGTGGAAGGAAAACTACTGTGTTTTTTTTCTCGTCCCAGGGGTCCTTTAGCATCAGTAACAATGTGCAGTTAGCCGAC
The DNA here is from genome assembly GCA_016271365.2 of Neoceratodus forsteri. NCBI lineage: Eukaryota > Metazoa > Chordata > Ceratodontiformes > Ceratodontidae > Neoceratodus > Neoceratodus forsteri. Next base: position 873,442,773 of record CM028130.1, read on the forward strand.
TAGGTTGAACTGCCTTGGAGATGGAAATTATGATAATGAAGCTAATGAATTAGCCAATTTGCAAAGAGCTTGAGGGTGTGCTGAAGGAGAGCCTACCTGGAAGGCACCAGAATATTTTCTCCACTGACTAACACTGCCTCTGGGGTGCTTGCCATTGTTGGTAGCTATAACTTTTACTTCTTACCCAAGGGGTCCTTAAGCATCAGTAACAGTATGCAGTTGGTGGCTAGGTTGTACTGCCTCGGAGGTGGAAACTATGGTAATGAAGGGAATGAATTAACCAATCAAAAAGAAGCTAGAGGGTGTGCTGAGAGGAGCCTGCCCAGAGGTCATCAGAATTTTTTCTCCAACTGGCTGAGAAACACTGCTTCTGAGGTACTCTCTCTTACCTCAAGAAAAATAACTTTTTCTTACTAAAACCTTTCTTTTGTGCAGAGTTGTGAGTATTTTACTTGTTTCTTAAATTTTTTTTACGTTTTTAGCTGTTCCCAATCGGTTCCCGGGAACCGCGTTTTTCCATTTTTTCTCTGCGGTTCCATAATGTTTTTCTGAGGTAAAAAGTAACAGTGTTTTGTGTATTTCGATGGTTCCTTGCCTCATTTTTATAGTGGTTCATTTATTTTACTGGGAACCACTATTTTGTCTCACTTTTACTGCATTTATGACTATTTAAATAGCGGTTCTTTACCACAAGGGAACCAACCGCATTTTTGTTTTTTTCCCTATTGGGAACCGATATTACTTAAGATTTCATTATTTTCATTACACTGGCATGTCAGAAAAGCCAAAAAAAAAAAAAAAAAGGACTGGACCTACAGGTTTTAAATTTTTTTTAAAGTGACACAGAATTGTGGCTAAAGCGGATACCCACGACCTGTGTTCAAGGTGCTTAGGTCCAGCTCATTTTTGTTCACTTTGTTCTAAATTTTGTGCCAAAACTTTTAAGAAAGAGCAAAGAGACTAAGAATTATGGCTTCGGAAAAGAAATCATCCTCAGTTCCTAAGTCAGGAACAAAGGCTACTGATGAGAGAGGCCTTTTAAAAGCAAAACTTCATATCAGGGTGCTGATGAAGTGCTGTCGAAGCCTAAAAATATCAATAATAAGGGTGCTGATGAAGCGCCCTCTAACTCCAAAGGCAATAAGAGGGCTGAAGAAGCTCTCGCTAAAAGAAAAGATAATAAAGGTGCTGATGAAGTGCCTAACAAGCCTAGGACTACTACAGGTGTTGACAAAGTACCAAGCCATAAAAGAAAATCTGATCAAGTCACTGATGAAGTGCCTGTTAGACAGCCTCAAAGAGAAACCTACCACTGCCACTCCTACACCTAAGCAAGGAGAGTCTTCAGTCGGCAAAAAAGGACAAAACAAAAAAAAATGCAGAACCGCAGGGGCACACTCTCCCAGATATACAGAGAAATTTGCCCTCTGTGGAAGAAATGGCTAAAGCCTGGCATCTTTGCCAAACTTTGCAAGGCACAGGATCTTTTTTTTCTAATCTGGCCAGTGCTAGCCACCCTCCCAGTGCTGCTCCCTCTGAGGCAGGTTGCTACCCTGGGGATGAGGAAGATTATTATAATGAGGATGAGGACACAGGGAAGGATCCACTAGAACCTGACATTTCCCCCAACCCTAATTTTGGTGCTTCTCCCAGTGATCAGGAGGATACATCCTCCATGCCTACTTTTTTGCAGCACATGGTGGACATCCTGGATATCCCTTCACAGGAATCCACACAGGAGGATGAGGACGACAAGACTACATGAAGATGATGGGTCATCCCCCCGCCAAAGAAAACAGTCCTCCCTATTTATGAAGCCTTCAGAAAGCATATCATGAAGCTACTCCAGACACCTATTTCTCTGTCTGGAGTAGACAAGAAAATAGATAGAAAGTATCATCTGACACAGATTTTCTGTATGTGCATCCCAGTCACGAAGGTGTGGTTTAGCAGGCCACTTGTGACAAGGCCAATGTCCCTCCCTCTCTCCCTCCTGAGAAGTACTCCTGGCTACTTGATTTTATAGCTAAGAAAACTTATACTTCAGCTTCTCTCCTTCTGCTCCTTTCTTCCTACTTGTCTTACACAGCCAAGTATTAGAAGGCTTTATGGAACTCAGTCATGGCCATTGCTACAAGCAAGTCAGATACAATGGTCCATGACATTTTGGAGACGGCAAAAACTACCGTGGAAGCAACCAAGTTCCAATTCCACATGGCAACAGACAATGATGCAGCCTCCAGAGTTATGGCACGGGCCATTTATCTCAGGCAGTTTGCTTGGCTAACAACCACCAACTTGTCAAAAGACACCCAGTCCAAAGCTATGGACTTTCCCTGTGATCAGAACTCCCTCTTTGGTGACACAACGGTAGCCTATATGAAGAAAGTAAACGAATAAAAAGCTGCCTGCCAGAGTAATACGGCTAAGTCAGAAACTCCTTCCCAAAAAGCCCTTTTTTCCCTGTCCCATGCAAATGGACTATACACAGATGAGGGAGTTCTACAGAGGTCGAGGCAGGAATGGACAGAGAAGAGGAACTTCCACCTCTGCTCCTGCCACTCAATCTAAGCACTGATTCCAGGTCGCCTCCCCTGTACCAGTAGGGGGCAGGCTCTTCCACGGTCTCCAAAATTGGAAACACATCACTACAGATGACTGGCTTCTGGAGGTAGTGGAAAAGGGCCTATCCCTTTAGTTCGAGAAGTTTCCACCTCAAAGCCCCAGACTTCCTCAGAAGGACTTCTTCTGGAGCCAGAAGTGAAGAATCTGCTAGCAGCAAAAGCAATAGAGCCAGTACCTCCCTCACAGAGAGGAAAAGGTCTCTATTCCAGATACTTCCTGGCACAGAAGAAAAAAACAGGGAGTGGCAACCTATTCTCAACCTAAGGCACTTACTCAAGCCAAAATTCATAATGGTCACTCTCAGAACAGTGATTCACTCTGTTCAGCAGGGAGACTGCCTAGTTTCCCTAGATCTCAAGGACACCTACTTTCATATTCCAATAAGACAGTCCCACAGACATTACCCAAGGTTCAGGTTGCAATCAGTTTGCAGCCATGCCTTTCAACCTTACTTCAGCCCCAAGGGTATTCATCAAGTGCCTAGTTGTAGTGGCTGCTTACCTCAAAAAACAGGGCATTTCAGTCTTCCCATACCTGGACGAAGGGCTCCTGGTAGGCAAGTTTCCTCTGCAGGTTGAGGAGGCTCTCACCCTCACAAAGTGAACCTTGCTGTTTCTGGGCTTCCTTATAAACAAAAAGAAGTCCCATCTGACTCCAACTCAGCTCAACTTCATAGGGGCAAAGCAGAACACTCAAAAAGGCAAGGCCTTTCTTCCAAAAACAGAATTCAAAACTTCTTGTCAATAGCAAGTCTCTTTGTCCTGGGCCAACCCAGACCAGTCAGGCATTTTCTAAAGCTTCTGGGACACATGGCATCAATGACAGTAGTCGTCCCAGGAGTCAGGATCCACATGAAGGACATTCAGTATCACTTGCAGTCTCACTGGTCACAGAAAGCACACACTATCTAAGTTGGTTCCAGTAATAAAGCCCTTCCTCCAAGCCATGGACTGGTGGAAGGATCCAGCAAACCTCTTGGTAGGGGTTCCCTTCCAACTTCCTACACCCTCAAAGGTCATTACCACAGATGTCTTCCTCCTGGGGTGGGGAGCTCATCTAGAGGGCCACTCTGTTAGTGGCAATTAGACTCCAGAGGAAACTACAAATTACATCAACCTTCTTGAACTCAGGACCTTTTACCTTGCCCTGAAAACCTTCACCACCACATGTGAAAGGCCACACAGTGCAAATCAGAACAGATAATACCGCTGCAATATTTTACATAAACAAGCAGGGTAGCACAAGGTCATCTGTGCTTTGCACAGAGGCACTGAGGATCTTGTCTCTGGCTTACTCCCTTGACATCAGCCTCACAGCCATTCACCTCCCTGGCAAGGACAACACCCTAGCAGATGCCCTAAGTCACATCAGCCAGAGGCACAATGAATGGACTCTGAACAAACAGGTCCATGTCACAGTGTTCAGGAGGTGGGGCTCCCCAGAGATAGATTGGATTGCTTCCCACTTCAGTCATCAACTTCCTCTGTACTGTTGCGGACCCCCAGCAACAGTGAACTCTCCCAGCAGATGCTCTGATCTTGGATTGGACAGGAAATTCCTTTATGCTTTTCCTTCCTTTCTTCCCTCTGGTTCACAGAGTATTGCTGAAGCTGAGATCACAGCCTGCAACAATGATCCTAGTGGGGGCGTGGCTAGCTGGCAAGCATAGCAGACGTGTGCTAGTCAGCTCCCTGGGACACCGACTTTTAAATTGCCTAAAAAGCTGTATTAATAGTGTTACTACTCCAGAATTTTGTTTAAATTGCTTCATCCAGAGTTATGGCTTCTAGCAAACAAAAAAGCAAGTAAGGGGAATTGCACTTTGAAGCCCAGCAGTTGCCAAAAGAGAGTGCCGTGGCAGAGTCTGGGAGAAAACAACAGGCCTCAAAAACAGAGTACGATGGAACAGCGTGAACGGACTATGGAGGATCTCACCAATTCCCTGGCCGGTGTACCCTCAACATTGCTGCAGGTGCAAAACGAAATGAAGGCTGGCTTCGTTAATATTACTGCCCAACTTGCACATCTGCAGGGTGTAGTAACCAGTCTCTCTGTAACGACAGCCACGCAGACTATCATAATCGCAGAACTAGAGCACAGTCTGAGCAAACTGGAGGATTCCCTGTCAGCAGCAGTAGCTGAGAGAAGTGATCTTAAGGCCTCTCTAGCAGAGCTAATGCTAAAAGTGGATGACCAAGAGAACCGCTCTCGCAGATCAAATCTGCAAATTATTGGGCTTCCTGAGGGTCCAGAGGGTCTCAATCCAAACAAAAAAATACACCGCTGGCTGGTAAAGCATCTTGATCTCCCGGAGGAGTGCGAGCATTTTGAAACAGAAAGGGCGCACCGGGTGGGTCCACCGCCTAGGTCTGGTGAAAAACCATGCCATTGCTTAAGCACCTGCAATACACAGATAACGAGGTGGTACTACAAAAAGCTAAGAAATCTGACCCCATTTCTCCTGGAAATATGAAGGTCTTCGTTTATCAGGACTATAGCAGAAACCTACAAAACCAGCACCAGAAGTTCAGTCAGATAAAGAGTAGACTACACCAGATGGGCTGGTCATTCTCTTTCATGTATCACGCCTGCCTGCACATAGATAGACCGGGCCAGGCACCTCGGATCTTCGTTTGTCCCAAGGCTGCAGAAAAACTGGTCACCAAGTAGGAGTCCAGGAGAGGAGGTGAACACTCTAACCCAGCATGATTGTCACCTACAGGAGATAAGTACTTTATTATTTTCTCTACCTGGGGCTCTTATGTCCTCGATACCGCAGGAGGCCTTGACTTTTCTTTGATCCACCGGTGCCTTCCAATTCTAGTGGTGTTAATGCTGCTACTCCCGACTCCCATCAGGAGCTTCCAAAGATCGGAAGGCCTGGTTCGCATGCATCAGCGACTTCGTGTTTTCTGGACAGCCCGACTGTGTCTAGGGACACGGGTAACAGCGAGGCGGCCAGGCTCCTTGATGGACTATGCACTGTGCACAGTTTTCGATAAGAAGATATTTTGTGCTCCCGTGAGGCATAATCTGGGTATAAGTTTACCAAACTGGGAACTCTGGACCTGTACCAAACTGTCAACTTCTCTAAATATACCTAAAGAATAATCATGCATTCTGGACATGTTTCTAATGTTACCAAGTTCTGTTTTTATTGTACTTGGTTAAATGCTTCTTGCAGCTTTCAACAACTAGTTATGCTCGAACTGGTGTCCCACCAGTTGGATGTCAATTTGATGGTGTATATCCACCCAATTGTCTGTCTGTCTGTTTGCAGTGGGGATACTGGCGGGCTGTGTAGTGCCTGTGGGGGAGGAGGGGTCTGTCCTCTACATAGGAGGTTTAGCCAGAAGCAGTTCTAGCTTGTGGCGTGGTTACTGTGGGAGGCTGTTGAATGGGGCGGGAGTCGGCTCGGGGTGTTGAACTGTGTTGGTGTTACAGCTTGACTTGTTCAGGGGTCGGCCCAGTGGTACCTTCAGATGCTGTCTATGGTACTCTTTCTGGACTGTCCCTTGACATCGTCTGACTATCCCACACAGCTTGCTGCAGAGGAATGTGGATCAATGTAACTTGTTTCTGGGGTGATGTTGGGGAGGGAACTGTTTGGGCTGGTTACTCATAATTTTTGGGGGAAAAATGGTTCTTGATGTGCAATTTTATAATGCTGTTGTCACTGGAAGTGTTTTTAACATAGATACACATGGGGGATGACATTAAGTGTGTGACCTGGAATATCAATGGCCTAAAATCTATCCTAAAACACAGGAAAGTTATGAAGATGAAAAGGCAAGTAGTACTCTTGCAGGGGACTCACCTCTCTGCTTCTGAAGCCCAGAAAACTGCCGGCTTCATGGGGGTATTTGGGTGTCAGCTACCTTCTCCTTGAAGGTTCGAGGAGCTTCGAACTGGTTTCCCTGGGAAGCTTAGTGGACCCAGCAGGCAGATATGCCCTGGCCAGAGTGACCATACCAGGAAAGGAAACTTTCTCATTCAGATCGGTTTACGCTCCGAACATGGAAAACCTGGGGTTTACCAAAAATTAGCATTAGATATGACAATTTGGGATAGCACCTGGATTTTGGAGGGGGGGACTTTAATTGCATTTTGGACATGGTTCTGGATCACTCTAATAGACTCCCAGTACCCCTATCACATAATGCTAGGGCCTTAGAGGAGCTACAGTCCGGTCTGAACTTGATTGACGCATGGAGGTACGTCAACCCATCCGGGAGGGATTCCAGCTTCTTCTCACATGCGCACCATTCGTATGCCAGGATAAATAGAATTCTGGTGTCTAGATCCCTGCTGTTGGGGGTGGGGGAGGTGACCTATCTCCCAATCTTAACTATCATGCCCCTCACTATATTAGAGCTTAAGGGATTCAGGTGAGCCTAGAGCGCCAAGACAGTGGAGACTTGACCCGCTCCTCCTCAGGGACCAGGGATATATAAAACATATGAACGGTAGCATCCGGAAATTCCCATCACTTAATGGTAGGGGGGAGCCGTCCTGGTGGCGCCGAGGTTTGAGGCGCTGGACGCCACACCTCGCACCACGCCGGCGACCGGTGTTCGGGAATGAGCACGGATTGCTGAGGGTCGGCCGGGGCGGAGAAGGATAGAGCGCCCAACGGCAGCTCTCCTTCTCCGGGGAGGATGACTGCAGGCTCCCGCTGCAATGCTACCACCTAGGGAGCCCGGCGGATAGCGCAGTAGGTGGAGAAGCAGTAAAGGGATTGGATGACTGGTGGCAGAAGGGCGGAGCAAGAGGTACGTCTCAGCGTGCCTCTCAGCTCACAGCCCCTCATTGCACGCTGACGTCAGGGTGGAAAAAAGAAACAGGAAAAACATCTCACCCCTCCTAGGTGACGACTCCTCTCTAAGACTTCAGACTAATCATCAAGGCAGACTCCGCTGTGTCGGACCTACACACGCACACGCATAGAGTGCTGGTTTGGAGAGGTAAGCGTGGGGCATCCTCTCTCCACCCCTACTCAGGGGGTTTACCGGGGGTCTTCAAGGGAGTGTGTGTGTGTGGTCAAGGCACTCTAGGGGCAGACCACGGCGGGGGTTCAAGGGTCCACTGAGGATGTCCGAGTGAGTGGAGGGAAGAGGCAGGTCAGGCGGATAAAGACAAGGTTAAAAAAAATTAAAAAAAAAAAAAATGGATGGGGGGGACACCTCACATGGCACTAGGTGGGAGGCCTTGAAGGCCTTTATTAGGAGCCAAACCATTTCTTATGCATCATTTCGGAGAGGGAACGAGGACGGGGGACTATCATTCTTGAGAGCCAAAACAGAGGCCTGTGAAAACGCACACAAATTAAACCCAACTAGAGCCTTGTATAATGTTATCCAGAAATTGAAGTGGAAATACAACACCTTATCCAGTTCCCAGCTGGAAAGATCCATCTTACTAGCTAATACAGGGGCATACTTCAATGGAGATTGAGCAGGGAAGCTTTTAGCATGGCAAATAAACTGAAGGGAGGCTGAGAGAACAGTCAAGCAAATTTTTAATAGCCTAGGGGAGTTAGTGCAAAGCACGGCAGAAATATGGAAGGCCTTCGGGGAATTTTATAATACCCTACACACCTCTGAATGCAGCTCAGAGAAGGGAGACTTACAGCTCCTTCTTCTCAGGCATTCCCCTTAATAAATTAAGTGAAGAAGAGGTGAAGCAATTGGACACCCCCATTACTAAGCAGGAGATACAAGCTGCACTTAAATCTCTTAGGGGTGGGAGGGCTCCTGGCCCAGACAGGCTGACCACAGATTTTTTAAGACCTTTGGTGATCCCCTCCTGGAGCCAATTTTTGACATGCTAACGGACAGTTTAACTACAGATGAGCTGCCCCCTCCATGTGGTCAGCAATAATCACAGTTTTACCTAAACAGGGCAAAGACCCTACAAAAAGTGCCTTTCATAGGCCCATATCTCTCCTTACTGCTGACTGTAAGATTTTGGCTAAGGCCATCATCCTGCATCAAGATCAAATCGGGCTTTGTGCAGGGGAGAATGGGGAAACATATCAGATGCACATTAAACATCATATAGCAATAGAGGAGGACTAAGTGTAGCCATGGCGCAGCAGTGGTGGCAGTAGACGCTGAAAAAGCATTTGACCGCGTGGAGTGGCGGTACCTATTTGAAACGCTGGGCAGACTGGGGCTGGGGCTGGCCTTTTGCAGCTGGGTTTGCACACTGTATAGATTCCTGCTGGCACAAGTGGCTGTTAATGGAACCCTCTCCAGACCTTTTACTCTGGGAAGAGACACCCAGTAGGGATGCCCCTTATCCCCGTTACTATATGTTATCTCCCTGGAACCACTGGCGACAGCTCTTGGAGCCCACGAAGGAATCAGGGGCTTTGTAGGGGGTTGGCAGGAACATAAAATTGCCATGTACACTCATGACCAGCTCTTTTACTTGCAGCATCTGGCCCAGGATCTGCCAGTAGTCCACCATTTGATGAAATCCTTTGGAGCGGTCTCTAGCAACAAGGTTAATTGGTCCAAAAGTGAACTGCTCCTGGTGGGCCTCTTGGGCAAGGCACAATTGACAGCTAACTTGGGGGGACTTCAACTGGTTGCTCAACTAAAATATTACAATTATCGGCGTCCATTGGATCTTTATATACTGTGAATTACAAGCCCCTCCTTACTAAAATAGCTGAAGATTGCGATAGATGGTCGGCCCTGCCTCTCTCCTTACTGGGTAGAATTGGGGTGGTCAAGATGACAATCCTAACGAGAGTTCTTTATATGCATCAGTCGCTGCCCATTAAGGTACCCCAAACACATTTTAAAATGTCAGACTCCATAATCCATAACTTCTTGTGGCGGGGGACTCGGGGTTGCCAAACTTCACAGCCTACTACTGGGCTGCACAATTAACCTTTTTAACCCTGGGTCCTAAAACGTCAGCCTGTCCCTGGCTGGGCTTGGAAGAAGACATGCTCCATGGTAATCTTAGGGATGATACCTTGTTGGGGGCCCTTGGAGGTGAGAAAGTACTCAACCCTTTTACAGATACCTCCCTATGGAGCTGGACCCGGGCACACCAACATATAGGGCATAATTGTAATAGGTTTCCATATTCTAGTCTGTTAGCAGCAATGCGCTGTAGGGGTGACTGTATGCCTATAATGCTCATTATCTCAAATAGCTGACGCACTCACTAGCCCCATAATGAAATCGAACACAGAGCTACTATTTTAAATATTACTGCACCAACCAGACCACCTGATGCGTTTCGGACAAAAGTCCTTTATCAAAGGTTTGATGAAAAGCTTCCAAATGATTTGCACGGAATGGGGGATACACCCTGGGGATTTTTTCTTGTACCTGCGGGTCCGTCAAAGGTGTGGTTGCACTCTTTCTGCTGCCCATGGTTGGTCTGAGCCCTCTCCCCTACAGGAAGAACTTTTTACACCCCAACCAGGGCAAAAGTCCTTCTCAGTATTTTATCGAATCATTCAGGGGCACCAACAGAGTACACAGGAATCTAGTATGGGCAAATGGAGTGCAGATCTACTCCTCCCAATAGACCGCCATACCTGGAGGTTGGCCAGCTCACATTTTGTAAATTGTTCTTACAACAACAGGTTGTGCCAAATCCAATTGAACTTCTTACATAGGGCGTACATAACCCCTGTGAGGCTTCATGCCTTAGCTCAAAATCTGAGCTTTGCCCAAAATGTGGAATTGCTGCTGCCGACTTTATTCACTTGGCTTTGACGTGTCCCAGGCTGGTCCCCTTCTGGTATTCCGTCCATAACATAATGAGCCGGGTACCTGGCTATGCCTCCTCCAAGTCTCCCCTTGAATTATTACTAGGTGCGGATCCGATCCACCCCAATTAGAAGACCAATAACCCCCTATGGTCTCTGGCTCTCATTAATGCTAGATGGACCCTGGCCCAGGGATGGATTTCACCTATTCCCCCATCAATTGATAGGTGGGTGATAAATCTCAAGTCTTGTATGGCTCTGGAAAGAGCACAGATCAGTGCAATGGGTAAATTCCATAAGTTCCTTGACATCTGGAGTCCCCTATTAGAAGCAGTGGAATCTGTTTTTTTTTTTCCTATCTGAGTTTAGGCCACTTAACTGAATTAGCCTCTATGTGTTGGTCCTTTGGTATTTCAAATTGTGATATGCCTCGTCTGACTCATTATCTCTTGTATATTGACAACAGAATGTATGAAGTAACATGACACTGATATATGTATCTCACAACTGTGTGCTCATCTAGTACCTAATAAACTATTTTTGGACAAAAAAAAAAAGCAATGATCCTAGTGGCACTGGACTGGCCAAGGCAGTCATGGTACGTACTCACTCACGCTGGCCCTGGCCTGAAGCAAGCCTATTCGGCTTCCTCTCAGTCACTCTTTACTGACTCTTCCTCACCTGGGGTGACTTTCCCAAATCTGGGGTCTCTTCACCTTAAAGCCTGGCTCTTGAGGAGTTAGAGTTCCAAGAAACTCAATATTCGGAGCAGGGTCCTTAAGATCCTGAGGATGGTCAAGAAGCCTAGTACCTAGAAAACATATGCTGCCAAGTGGAAAATATTATCCTTCTGGTGCAGAAAAAAAAAAGCATATAAATCCTCTCAAAGCAGCAGTCCCCAATCTTTTAGACTATCTGGTGCACTTGCAGGCCTCAGGCCTTAGGTCTCATCCTTAAAACTGCATCTCGCTGCAGTTTCTGCTGATCTGTCCACAGGCAAAGAAAAGTCAATCATTTCATTGCCTATTTTTAAAAAAGTTTTTAAAGGCCTTCTCCACCTACAGCCCCCAGTCAGGGAATCTGTCCCCCCCCCCCCGCCAGGATCTCAATCTCTGTATTACTCAGCTCATGGAGCCACCCTTTGAGCCCATGGCTTCTGCCTATCTGAAATACGTAACTTGGAAAACAGTTGCCATCACCTCTGCCAGAAGGATTTCTGAGTTGCAGGCACTTTGCATGGAACCTAACTACATTATCCCTCACAGGGATAAAGTAGAGCTCAGAACAAACAGGAAGTTCCTGCCTAAGGTAGTCTCTGAATTCCACCTTAACTAGTCTATCGCCCTTCCCGTTTTCTTCACTGAAAATCAGATTCCTGGAGAACACAGGCTCCACAGCTTGGATGTGAAAAAAGTCCTCTCTTACTACTTGGAACATACCAAGCAGTTTATGGGCTCTACCACCCAACTCTTCCTCACCTATGGGAAGGTAGGAAGACCAGCCACTAAGAGGACCATCTCTCATTGGATAGTCTCTTGTATCCAGTTTTGTTATGACAAAGCTGGTCAACAGCTCACTGAGGGCCCTGAGGTAGCTCACTCTACCAGGGGCACTGCGGCCACAGTGGTAGCTGCAAGGGATATCCCCTTACTCAATGTCTGCAAAGCAGCAACCTGGAAAACTGTACACACCTTCACTAGGCATTACTATTTGGATATATATTCCAGGTCTGATGCCAAATTTGGCAGGGCGGTCCTGCAGAGCCTCTTCCCTAAGTAAGTTCTCTACCTGCCTCTCAACTGCACTGCTTTGTAGTCTGCATACTGTTACTGATGCCGATACTAAAGGACCCCTTGGGTGAGAAGAAGAAATTACTCACCGTAATAATACTGTTTCTTCCATGGTGTCCTTTAGCATCAGTAAGCTCCCTCCCTTCATCCCCGGATAACCTTCCTGGAGAAGGCTCTGCTTCTTGTTCTTTGACTTTTGGAATCAGATTTATAGCAAAGTTACATGTTTTCTAATGGTTCATGTTTCATGCCTTTTGCAATTTTAAATCATGTTGGTTTATATTTAATATGGGCATGTTCCCATTTCTTAAAAAAACTTCTGATGCCCTCTGGGCAGGCTCCTCTCAGCACTCCCTCTAGCTCCTTTCTGATTATGGTAATGAAGGGAGTGAATTAACCAGTCTTCACCTTCGAGGCACTACAACCTAGCCACCAACTGCACACTGTTACTGATACTAAAAGACACCTTGGAAGAAACAATATTACTACGGTGGGTAATTTTTTCTTTGTTTATTTCTTAGTGTGCAGAGTGTTTTGAATCACTTTATCTGTTCCAGGGAACCATGTTTTTCTTCAGGAACCACGTTTCCCTCCTATATTTTCTGAATAAAATGTTTACTGCGCTTGTGTTTTTCGACGGTTCCTTTTAATATTTAAATTGCGGTTCCCTTTTTTTTTTTCTCAGCAGGGACAGATGTTTTTCTTTATTTTTTCCTAGTTTTACTTCTAAAAAGTCACTGTTCTTTTCCACAAATGAACAGACTGCATTCCTTTACCTTGCCCTTTTTGGGCTTCATTTTTTCAGTGGTTTGTTAGTTTTTGGCATGTCAAAAACCCTAAAAAAAGAGGACTGGACTCACAGGTTTTAAAAATTGTTCCAAGTGCCACAGGATAGTGGCTAAAGCTGATACCCATGACCTGTGTTTAAAGTGCTTGGGTCCATATCATTTTTGTGCTTTTTGCTCTAAATTTTGCCCCAAAACGTTGAGAAATAGAGCTAAAAGATTAAGAATTATGGCTGAAAAAAGAGTCTTTCTCTGTACCTAAACAAAGACCCAAGGCTACCGATGAGGGGCCTTCTAAAAATGGAAAGACAGTTCTAGGTGCTGATGAAGCATCTTCAAAACATAGCAATAATAATAAAGATGCTGATGAAGTACCTTCAAAAAATAAAAATAAAGGTGCTGATGAAGTGCCTGGCAAAGCCTGGAATCTGTATCGAACTCTTCAGGGCATGGGATCCATATTTAATACCCCTGCCTTGCCCAGGCAACCTCCCAGTTCAGCTCCCTTGGAGTCAGGGGCCTATATTGGTGAGGATTACGATGGAAATGACCCTGATGATAAAATCAGAAGGGAACCTAGAACCTGACCTTTCCCTGATCCACATTTTGGAGCCTCTCCATCAGATCAAGAGGATACCTCCTCTATGCTGAATTTTCTGCAACACATGGTGGACACCCTAGACCTTACCTCCCAGGAGTCCACTCTAGAGGACGAGGATGACCAGGATTACAGCGAAATGATGGGTCTCCCTCCTACAAAAAAAGCTGGTACTCTCTATCTATAAGCCTTTCAGAAAGAATACAATGAAGCTACTCCAAACACCTACTTCCTTGCCTGGAGTAGATAAAAGAATTGACAAAAAATACTAGCTCTCCAAACCTGACACCCAGTTCCTGCACGTACATCCCAGCCATGAAGGGGTAGTACAGTAGGCAGCATGTGACAAAGCCAATACTCCTCTCAACCCCCCTAAGAAAGAGTCAAGGAGACTGGACTTCATGGCTAGGAAGTCCTATACTTCAGCCTCTCTTCTTCTCCGCCCTTCTCCGTACTTGGCATACACAACCAAGTACCAGAAGGCTCTTTGGATTTCAGTGCTGGGCTATAGCACAAAAAAAGTCAGATTCTATGGTTCAGGAACTGGGGAATACAGCTAAAACCGCCTTGCAAGCAACAAAGTACCAGTTCCATATGTCAGCTGATAGTAATGATGCAGCCTTTAGAGTTATGGCCCAGGCCATTTCTCTGAGGCATTTTGCCTGGCTAAGAACAACCAATTTTATGCAGGACACACAGTCCAAAGCTATGGATTTCCCCAGCGATCAGAATGTTCTTTTTCACTCCAGAACAGATACTTGTATGAAAAAGGTTGATTAGTACAAAATAACCTATCAGAGCAACATGGCCAGAGGGAAGCCTCCTGCTACCCAAAAGCCTCAAAACACAGATAACAGGGGCAGAGGGTACTACTCTAGACCCTTCTACCCCCTTTCCTGTACAGGTGGAATACGGCCTAATAAGGGACGTTCTACAGAGGAAGAGGCAGGAGAGGACAGAGGAGAAGCAACCTGACGCCTGCTCCTGCCTCTCAGCCCAAGCCCTGACTTCAAGGCCCAGCTCGCTTCCCCGGCGCCCATACGGGGCAGGATCTCCCACTACCTCCATTCCTGGACTCTCATCTCTTCAGACAAGTGGGTCATGGATGTAGTGGAAAAAGGCCTACCTCTTCAGTTCAAAAAGCTGCCAGCCCGGCCGGCCCAATGGCGCAGGGGGTTGAGGTGCTGGACACCTTACCTCGCACTACACCAGTGACCCAGGTTCAGAAACAACCTCGGGTCATTGGGGTGCTGGCGTGGGAGGAGGACGGAGCAGGATCAAGCATGCTGATGGGCAGCTCTCCTCTCCCGAGGGTATAGGGTAGATTGGCACCTCCCCGTAGTTCCGCTCCCACCGGGCGGAGGTCTGGTGGGTAGCATAGGCGGAAGGGGGAGACAAACAGTTACAGGAGGTGGAAGGGGCTGAGCTGGCACCATGGGGTGCATGCGTGCCTCCACAAGCTTGCATGGCTGTGTGCCGGGGCCTTGGGGGGGGGGGCCAGGGAAGAAAAACCTGTAAAAATACCTGTGTGTCCCCGTTGCCAGTTTGCCAAATAGCTATATATGTATATAGATATATGTATGTGTATATATGTATATAAAGCTGCCAGCCCTCAGGGGCTCTCTACTGTCAAAGCCTCTAACCCCAAAAGAGAAACTTCTGGTCGAACTGGAGGTAAAACACCTATTGACAGCAGAAGTGGTGGAAAGAGTGCCCTTGCATCAACAGGGCAAGGGTTTTTATTCCAGATACTTTGACTCAGAAAAAAAATGGGGAGTAGCGACCTATACTTAAATTCAGATACTTGAACAAGCATCTTCTCAAACCAAAATTCAAGATGGTTACCCTAGAGATAGTAATACATTCCCTTCAACAGGGAGATTGGCTAGCCTCCCTGGATTTCAAGGATGCCTATTTTCATATCCCAATAAGGCAGTCCCCACAAAAAGTTCCTAAAGTTCAAGCTCCCTTCAGGGCATTATCAGTTTACAGCCATGTCCTTCGGTCTGACATCTGCTCCAAGGGTATTCACCAAGCACCTGGCCATAGTGGCAGCACACCTCAGAAAACAAGGGATCACAGTCTACCTTTATTTGGATGACTGGCTCATACTGGGGAAAACACTACTACACATTAATGAGGCACTTTCCCAAACAAAAAACACCTTACATTCCCTGGGCTCTCTCATAAATCAGGAAAAATCCCACATGGATCCAGCTTGGACCCTTACTTTTACAGGGACACAGTGGACACTTAGCAAAGCAGGGTCTTTCTTCCACCAGAAAGAATCCAAAACCTTTTATCTGTGGCAAACTCCTTTGTTCTGGGCCAGCCAGACACTTCTTGAGGCTCCTGGGTCACATGGTATCTATGACTGATATGGTCCCAAGAGTCAGATTCAAAATGAGAGACTTACAGTATCACCTTCGCTCTCACTGATCTCAAAAAAGCCATCCTCTGTCCAAACTGGTTCCAGTAACAGAGGCACTACTTTGGGCCTTACAGTGGTGGAAAGAAATACACAACCTATTCTATTCCAAGCTCCCTCACTTACAAAGATCATTACCACAGATGCATCTTTTCTGGGGTGGGGAGCTCATCTGGATAGCTCTTCTGTCAGTGGCACATGGACCCCAAAGAAGCCAGTATGCCACATCAATCTTCTAGAACTCAGAGCTGTCTACCTAGCACTGAAGGCCTTTGCTTCAGAAGTCAAGGGTCACACAGTGCAGTTCAGAACAGATAACACCACTGCTACATTTTACATAAACAAATAAGGTGGCACAAGGTAGTGTGTGCTGTGTGCAAAGGCCATGATAATTTGGTCCCTGGCCTACTCCCTAGATGTCAGTCTATCAGCTGTACACCTGCCAGGCAAGGACAATACCCTGGCAGATGTCCTCAGCCGCATCAGTCAAGGGCACAACGAATGGACTTAGAACAAACAGGTCCTTGCCACAGTCTTCAGAAGGTGGGGCACTCCAGAAGTGGATCTGTTTGCCTCTCAACTCAACCATCAGCTTCCTCTGTACTGCTACTGGCCTCCTGCCTTGGGAACCCTTCCAGCAGACGCCCTCTCTCCTGATTGGTTAGAGAAGTTCCTATATGCATTCCCTCTATTTCCTCTGATTTTCAGGGTGCTTCTGAAACTCAGGAGTCAATCAGCAACAATGATTCTGGTGGCGCCGGATTGGCCAAGACAACCTTGGTATCCTCTCCTGCTAGCTCTCTCGCAGAAAACCTGTTCGGCTTCCCCTCAAGTTACTCTCTTCTGACTCTGCCTCAGCTAGAAGTGACTTATCCAGACCTGCAGTCCCTTCACCTCAAAGCTTGGCTCTTGAAGAGCTAGAGTTAACTCACACTCAATATTCCAAACAAGTATTGAGAATCCTGAGGATGGGCAAAAAGCCCGGCACTAAAAAGACTTATGCAGCTCAATGGAGAAGATTTTCCATCTAGTGCAAGGGGAAACAGATTACTCCTCTCAAACCATCAGTCTCTAATCTTTTAGACCATTTAGTGCACCTTCAGGCCTTGGGTCTAAAGGCCTTGTACTTGAAACTTCACCTAGCTGCAATTTCGACCTACTTTTCTACTGGAAAGGGAAAATCTGTTTTATCCTTGCGTTTTTACACAGTTTTTCAAAGGCCTTCTCCACCTTTAGCCCCCAATCAGGGATCCTGTCCATCTTTGGGATCTTAACCTGTGTATAGCCAAGCTCATAGAGCCACCCTTCAAACCTATGGCTATGGCTTACCTGAAATAAGTCACTTGGAAAACAGTCTTTTTATTAGCCATCACCTCTGCAAAGAGAATTTCAGAGCTGCAGGCGCTTTGCACTGAGCCCAACTACATTATCCCACACAGGGACAAGACAGAGCTCAGAACAGAAAATTCCTACCCAAGGTAGTCTCAAGAGTTCCACAGTAACCAGTCCATTTCCTTAACAGTTTTCTTTGCTGACCAATCCACTCTTAGGGAGTGAAAACTCCACAGTTTGAATGTCAAGAGAGCCCTATCTTATTATTTGGATCACACCAAACAGTTATTCCTCACCTATGGGGAGGTAAGGTAGAGGAAGGCCAGCCACCAAAAGAACTCTCTCTCTCTCTCTCTCTCTGTGTGTGGATAGTCTCTTGCATTTAGTTTTGTAATGACAAGGCTGGTAAGCAGCCTCCTGAAGGCCTCACGGCCCATTCTACTAGGGCACTGCTGCTTCTGTGGCAGCTGCAAGGGACATTCCCTATCTGGATGTCTGTAAAGCAGCTACTTGGAAGACTGTACACACATTCACAAAGCATTACTGCTTGGATGTACAGTCTAGATCGGATTCCAAATTTGGCAGGGCGGTTCTGCAGAGCCTCTTCCCTAAGTAGGTTCGTACTGCTTTGTAGTCTGCACATTGTTACTGATGCTGAAGGACCCCGGAGGTGAGAAGAAAAAATTACTCATGGATGGCAATACATTCCTCTGCAATACTTTCAAAACTTCCCAGTTTCAAAGGGGGGGTTCCTGTCTTGCCCGCTGGGCACGTCAAGGTTCTTTGCCGTCTTCCATGATTTTGGAGAGGAGCGGTAATTAAGAGTTACCACCCTTCTGGAAGAATTTCAAATACCGAACTCTGATTTTTCGGGATTTGCAATGTAATCACTACATCCAAACTGTGGTAGGAACTTCGCGCTGGTACACCCGCATCTCCTATTGGTCTAACCCATACCAAAAGTTTACTTGGGGATACTCAGAAATATATTTCACATTTGTATAAAGCCTTTCAGAAAGGGTAGGGTCTCTGTTAATACAGAAAATTGAGAGCAAATGGCAAGATGAGCTGTCCTTTGTTATCCCCAAAGAGGACTGGTCAAACATTTGGTGGGGAATACATAAAACTTCTAACTCTCCTTCTTGGAGAGAATTTAGATGGAAGATTAATACACAATACTTTACAACTCCAACAATTTCTAAACATTATGCTACTCACCCTTCTATGCTGGAGGCAATGTGGTCAAAGAGATTCCCATCATCATATTTCCTGGGTTTGCCCCAAAACACAGGGTTACTGACTGGAGGGGGCTGAGGCAATTCAAGGTATCTTCCATATACACATTCCACCCACCTTTGTGAATCTGAGTCTATCGCCCCCTGGAGTTACTATTGCTGCAGAGAAATACTTATTCTATATGCTTGTCGCAGCCACTCTTACAGACATTACACAAAACTAGCTCACTCCTAAGACATTATCAGTTACCCATTGGCTGTCAGTTGTGAAGCTTATTAAAGATATGGAAGCAATCACGGCTTGTTTGAAACTAATGCCGGCTAAGTTTAATTCCAAGTGGCTCCGTTATTTTGATTATATGGAGAGCAGAAGGGTGTGTCGGTGCTGGAACAACTCTTGGCTATGTAAAAAGGAAGAAGGGAATCTAATTTACAACTAGATTTTTGAGAGCCTCCCCCTTAGCTATATTAGCCTAGACTTTTTGTATCTTGTCATACTTTGTAGTTATTTATGTTATGCAGCATCTGTTCTTGTTATAATTTATTTTAAATAAACCCTTTATAAACCTTCTTTTCCTAAGCACATAGATGGAATAGACACAGACATGAGACAGGTTATCTTTTAGAGTAAATTAATATTTACTGGACTTTTATTCAAAGCATCTCCTTGTTTCAAAGAACTGTATAGTTTGCAGATTCGCTGTACTCTATTTCATTGGGGAGCCTTGCTTTTGCTCGGTTTCTGTCCTCATTTGCTTCTTAGGCCTTCCCCAGGACATTTCCGGAAGAGGTCAACAAATATGACCAAGGACCAACAAAAGATACTGTAACATTTATGTAAGATTACCTTTTTCCTAGTCATTACAATGTATCACTAATGTACTAGGTGACCAATAGATATGGTTTGTTACCCGTCTTTAAATTACTTTAAAAGAATCTAGAAGTTCAAAAAAAAGAAAATGGTCAGACGGTTAGGGATGGCAGGGAGTCTGAATGCCCTGATGTTAGAGCTGTGGACCCCAGTTTAGGAACTGAGGGGGACATGTCCCATGCCTTGGGAAAATGTGAAGATTTTGTAGCCGCTCAGAGAACTGACCCTAGTTTAGAGAGGCTGAGAGCTTGTGCAGAATCTGATGGGACGCAGGGAGGTGACATCAGACATAGGGTATTTTGGGACCAAGGACTATTGTATACACAGGATGCGAGGACAGAGGGAAGGGTGATGGGCAGGCAGCTTGTCGTTCCCCAAGAGTATTGTGAGCAGTTGCTCAAGACTGTTCATGACATCCCATTTCCGGACATCTGGGCATTGCTCGCACCATTCAGCGATTAGTCCAACTCCACCTAGCAGGTGAAGGAATATTGCAGGTCTTGTCACTGGTGCCAACAAATAGGGAAGGCAGGTAGTAAAACCACAGCTGCCCTAGTCCCCTTTCCCATTGCGGAGGAGCCATTCTAGAGGCTGGGAATGGAGATTTTGGGACCCCTGAATACACCAAGCTCTTCCAGAAAAAGATTTATCCTCACGGTGGTCGATTATGCCACCCAATAACCACAGGCAGTCGCCCTCTGCTCCATTAAGGCAACCAAAGTGGCAGACACATTGCTAGAGATTTTCTCCCATGTTGGGTTTCCACAGGAGGTTATCTCTGATCAAGGGGGTAACTTCATTTCAGACCTGATGAATGTTTGTGGGAGAAGTGTGGGGTGGTGCAGAGATGCACGACACCTTTATCACCCGCAAGCAAATGGGCTTGTAGAAAGGTTTAATGGTACCCCAAAATCTATGCTCCAAGTGTTTGCTGAACAGCATGGGAGGGACTGGGAGAAATATCTTCCCCACCTATTGTTCGCATACAGGGAGGTGCCCCCAGAGTCAACAGAGTTCTCCCCCTTCGAACTCTTACACAGATGTAGGGTGTGTGGGCCCCTAGACTTGATCCAGGAAGGCAAGCACGCCACCCAGGGAACTCCCATAGTAGAGTATGTTCTTAAATTTAGGGAGAAGTTGAAGGAGCTTATGGGGTGGCCCAAAGCAACCACATAGCTGTCCAACAGAAGCCAAATGTCTGGTACGACCGTGGAGCCAGAGCTGGCTCATACAGCACAAGTCAGGAAGTAATGGTCCTAATTCCAGTCCAGAAGGACAAGCTGCAGACCCGAGTGGGTGGGACCATATAAGGTAGTCTGACAGGTCAATGCCGTGAACTATATTGTGCAACTACCCGACAGGAGACATACCCATAGGATGTACCATGTCAATATGATATCATGAAGCCATATGCAAACAGGGTTGACAGGTTTGCAGTGTGTAGTCCTGGGGAAGGGACAGATGAGCAAGAACCCCTCCTGGACATGCTTGAGGACAGCAAGTGGGAGTCATCTGTGGAGGCAATCAAGCTGTCGTCTGAGTTGACCCAGGAACAGACCCAGGAAGTGAAGGTGGTTTTAAAAGACTTTGCCCCTTTGTTTATAGCCAAGCCTGGACAAACCCCCTTAGCGACCCATGACGTAGACATTGGGACGAAAGCGCCTATACGACAGACAACCTATCGGGTGTCTGAGGACATCCTAAAGGACATTAGGAGGGAGGTGGAAGAAACGCTGGATTTAGGAGTAATCCAGAAATCCCACAGTCCCTGGGTCTCGCCCATAGTCCTCGTTCCCAAGCCAGATGACTTTACTCGTTTTTGTGTGGACTATTGTGGACTTACAGTCATGAAGTCCGATGCCCACCCAATGCCACGGACAGACGAACTACTACACAAACTGGGAGAGGCGACTTTCCTTACCACTACTGACTTGACAGAAGAATACTGGCAGGTAGAGTAAATGGTCAGAGCTAGAGAACGGTCAGCCTTCATCACTCCAATAGGATTATTCGAATTCCGGGTAATGCATTTTGGAATGAAGAATGCCCCTGCCGCATTCCAAAGGTTGGTCAACCAGGTGTTACACAGTACAAAAGAGTACACAATGGCTTATCTGGATGATATTGCCATCTTCAGTACCAGCTGGAAGGAACACCTGTCCCATCTGAAGGAAGTGTTGGGCAGGATACAGGCAGCAGGGCTCACTGTCAAGGCTGAAAAGTGCCAGGTGGCTATGGCAGAGGTGGCATACCTAGGCCATGTAGTGGGGCGGGGGCAGCTTTGTTCTAATCAAGCAAAGATTGAGGCAACAGAGGCGTGGCCCATGCGTGAAACCCAGAAGCAAGTTAGGGGCTAGGGACCTCAGGGTACTACCGAACGTTTGTGCCCAATTACAGTACCATGGCGCCTCTCCAGTCTGACTTGCTAAAGAAAAGACAGCCCAAAAAGTTAAACTGGGAGCTAGCCTGTGAACAAGCCATCGCACGGCTAAAAGCGGCACTGTGTTCAGTGCCCCTGTGTTGGCCAACCCAGATTACACTAGGCAGTTTGTAATACAGATGGATGCCTCAGATGTGGGGATTGGAGCAGTCTTCAGCCAGACATCTAGTCAGGGAAAAGACCACCCAATAGTGTATCTTAGTAAGAAGTTACTTCCCCGGGAGCAGGCATACTCCACGGTTGAAAAGGAATGCCTTGCACTGGTATGGGCCCTGAAAAAAACTGAGTTGTACCTCCATGGAAAGTGCTTCGAGATACAGACCGTTCACAACCCCCTGGTGTGGTTAAATCAGATGGGCAAAACAAATGGACGGCTCCTCAGATGAAGTATTGCCCTACAGGCCTATGACCTGACAATTACGCACCAGGCCAGGTTGGCCAATGCACACACACATGGCCTATCTCGCCAATTAGAACAGTAACAGAACTGTGGGAACCCTGCCATACAATAGGGACGTGTTCCCACAGATTCAGTCAATAAAACTGAACAACTTATTTTACCCCTTTATACTACCTATGTGCTGCCCATATTGTACTATGGATCACAATTCTAACATACTAACATACAAAAGCCAGCAGAATAGGCCCAATGGCCTGTTATTGTCTGCTAAGTAACCAACCACCTGGTAGATTGCTGGCTTCCCCGCCCCTAGCCCCAGAGAGGTCATTCTGGGCACCTTATTTATGAAAAGATATGAGGATCCTAGAAGGGGTTTAGAGAACAATTACCAGACATGTCGCTAGACTGCAACCTTTTGATTATCAAACATGATTCTTTAAGTCCGGGTTACACTCATTAGAGGCTTGCAGGCAAATGTGAGATCTGTTATTACTTTAAACTAATTCAGAACACCAAGGTTATGAATGAAACCAACTTACACTACAGTAATTCAAGGAAAAACCTATGTTCTCACAATAAAAAAATTGAAATACAACATACGGAGACAGTTAAGAAGGATCACTTATTTACAGTTAGAGCCCCAGTGGTCTGGAACAGACTGCCACAGTCTGTGGTGGACTGTACCAGTCTATTATCTTTCAAAAATATTATTGATGTAACACACTATAATAATCAGAAGTTGGTATGATTTACCCCTATACGTGGGAAACATATTATGAGCCACTCGGCTCCCTTGTGTCTTGAACATTCCTAGTAATCCTAGTAATGTGGCGATCTGGTCACTGCAGTCATAATTCTGTCATTTTTCTGTGATTTTGGTTATGTTTACATTCCCCAAAAGGCCTGGAGATAAGCGGACAGGAGGATGCCCACGTTTTCTTGAAAAAAAAAAAAAATTAAAAAAAAGTTTACATGGAGAGGATGTGTATTCTAGAGTCTGGGAAAGGCATGCTTAACAGAAAACTGAAATTACATTTCAAATGGGATTTCTCGGTAAGCTGATCAAAAGGCAAAAGTGTCATAAGGACAGGAGATAGAAGAACTATCTCGCTGTCATAAACTTTCCAATTCAAAGCAAAATACTTTGAGAACAGTTGTGTATATGTATATAGTGTGTATATGGGTGTGGGCAGGACAGTAGTGTGGTGGGTAGGTAACTGGCTGGGAGGCAGGACACAGAGGGTGGTGGTAAATGGCTGTCACTCCACAGAGGGAAGAGTGACCAGTGGGGTACCACAGGGATCAGTGCTGGGACCGGTCCTATTCAACATCTTCATCAGTGACATGGCGCAGGACCTAGAAGGCAGAATTTCACTGTTTGCTGATGACACAAAGCTCTGTAACAGAGTAGACACCAGAGGTGTAGACAGAATGAGAGCGACCTGCAGAAACTTGAAGAATGGTCAGGGTTTGGCAGTTGAAATTCAATGCAAAAGTGCAAGATAATGCATATGGGGCACAAAAACCCTGGCACAATATATCAGTTGGGGGTGAGGATATAGCATGACCAAGCAGGAAGGGATCTTGGGGTTATCATCTCTGATGACCTCCAAGTAGAAACAGTGTGACAAGGCAGCAGGTAAAGCAAATAGGATGCTGGGATGTATAGGCAGGGGCATCACCAGCAGGAAAAGGGAGGTCATAATTCCGCTATACAAGACACTAGTGAGGCCCCACCTGGAGTACAGTGTACAGTTCTGGAAACCATACCTACGTAAGGACAGACAGGGTAGAGAAGGTTCAGAGGAGGGCAACACAGATGGTACATGGATTGCATCACAAGTCCTATGAAGACAGGTTGAAGGAACTGAACATGTACTCCCTGGAGGAGAGGAGGGAGAGGGATATGATAGAGACATACAAGTATCTTACAGGGAGGAACAGGGTGCAGGAAAACACTATTTTTAAAGATGTTCCAGGACTAGAGGGCATGGGATGAAGCTGGAGGAGGGCGATTCAGAGGAAGCGTGAGGAAGAATTTCTTCACAGAGCGGGTGGTGGACAAGTGGAACACCCTGCCAGAGGAAGTGGTGGGGGCTG
Source organism: Neoceratodus forsteri (assembly GCA_016271365.2). Lineage (NCBI taxonomy): Eukaryota > Metazoa > Chordata > Ceratodontiformes > Ceratodontidae > Neoceratodus > Neoceratodus forsteri. The sequence continues at coordinate 873,467,112 of CM028130.1, forward strand.
AAACAATCACGGGATTTAAGAATGCATGGGATAGACATAAAGGAATTCTGAAGGTCAGGGGTAAGGGGCAACGGACCTCTAGGAAAACAAACTGAACTTACAAGCTCAAATGGGCAGACTGGGTGGGCCATAGGCTCTTATCTGCCGACACTGTCTATGTATCTATGTAACAGGATCTGGAAAACATCCATTCTGGAAGTTTATTGTGAATTCTCTTCAAGTGTCATCATTCATCTCCATTTAAAAGTGGCAGGAAGGATACTGTTTTTTTTTTAGTGGTTCACTTCAGATTTGGGAATGAAAAAGACAGACCCCTGCTGGCCTAAAAGATAAGGCCACCAGCTACCCAAAGAGGGTTTTACAGACTGCAGAGCCAGGTATATAAGCCCCCTCAAAACAGAAACTCTGTGCATTTTGCAGAAGACACACAGAACCAGACTGCCAAACACACACTGAGGACCAGTGGCTGTAAGAAGAACTGGAACGTGGAAACTTTGCAGAATCATTTATTTCTGGATTTTACTTTCTCTACAAAGCATAAATTAGCCAGTTAAATATTACACTGTGTTTTTGTCTATGTATTTTGTCCAACTTATTTTGTTATTCTGTAACTAAATTTCTGAATCGGTTGTTTGTAAGTCTTGTATAGTAATTATAAGAGTAACTAATAAAAGCACTTGCTTTTAAATAACTGCTTGGAAGTAATTTTGTTGTGTGTGAAGGGACTATTTATTTAATCTGTGACAGCCTGTTTAATGCTAAGGTGCCACCATCGCTACCAAAGACTAGGGATCCTGAAAGGGAATCTGGGTGGCTAAGTAGGGGAAATGCACACGGTCTTGGGAGGGGTCTGTGGAGTTCGACCTAGGGTGCTGCACCACCTGGGGAAGAAGACATAATCAGGGTTACAAGGACAACACCAAAGAACTTGTAACGCCTGAGTTCTTCCCCCAGTGCAGCAACCAAAGGAGGGTTCTTACCTGACTCAAGACTGCATTTTACCATTACTCAGATTAGAGAGGAATCCTTTGACCCACGTGGTGAGTGTTCATTTGTGAACTCAGCGATCATTCTAGAAGGATACGGGGAGGGTACTCCTGTTCCCCCCGTCACGGATTGCACTAAGGGATGGGCACTGTGAGTTCAGTATACTCAGCCCCCAGGAATGGGTTAGTGACAAATACAGTATATAAAAAATAAGTTATTTTTATTTTTGTTTCCAATTAAAAGAACTGTATTTTGAAAATTTGTTGACAATGTTTTATACAGCACACATCAAATACACATATGCAGTTTGAGCCTAGAAAGAGCAGGTTTTTAGTCTCATCAGTAGTATCTAAACAAAAGGGTATGCTTCTGTAGCTGCCTGGGAGTTCTTCTAGCATAAATTTATAATTTTTATTTCATACCTCTTTGGAATGGAAGTGATTGTAATTTGCTCCCCAGAAGTCAACGGAATGACCCCTTCCTATACTGATGGCTAAGCCCCTGGGTTCTAACGTTCCATGATGCGTGTATATGGAGAGCCCGGGGGCTTAGATGTATATGGGTTGTATGTTTAAATACTTTTTTTTTTTTTTAGAAATTTAAGCACTTTTATAGAAACAAAGCAGCCTGGAAAATGATGGCAGAAAAAGACCATTGGTCCATCCAGTCTGCCCATAAAACCCTAACAAACCCAGGACTTACTGTCCATACAGGGTTCTAACCCACACCATCCACACCCATGCTCCTTGCCCTACGGCCACCACCTGGAGCAATCACTAAGCTCTTTACTCTGTCCCAGCCATGTCTGAAACCACTGATAGTTTTGGCGCCCACATCAGATGGCAGACTGTTCCACCACCTTTCTGTATAATAAAACTTTCTTACTTCCCCTCTTGAACCTTTCCCCATCAGTTTCCTGTCGTGCCCCTTTGATCCACAACTTATGCTAAATAGTTCCTTGCAATTTACCTTGTTCATTCCTTTCAGGAACTTCAAGGTCTCTACCATGTCTTCCCTCTCTCGTTTGGCCTCCAGTGCGTACATGTTCAGTCCTTTGAGCCGATCCTTGTAAGAGCTGCCCTGCTGGCCCCAAATGATTTTGGTCATGCTACATTGCACTGTCTCCAGTCTGTCCTTATCTTTCCTTAAGTGAGGACTCCAGAACGAGACACAATTATCCACGTGGAGATTCACCAGTGATCTATAGAGAGGTAGTAATACCTCCTTCCTTCTGCTGTCAATACCCCTCCCCCACGCTATATACCCTAGCATCCTGCTTTGCTTACTGTAGGCCCTGTTACACTGGATAGATTGCTTCAGGGAGTCACGGATGGTGATCCCTAGGTTTCTTTCCTCAGAGGCTGTACTCAGCTTTACCCCAACACCATCTAGTACTCTGTCCTGGGGTTCTTGTCCCCTATATGCATCACCTTGCACTTTCTGGCATTGAATTTCAATTACCAAACCTCTGACCACCTCTCTAGACTCTGCACATCTCTTCACATGTCCCTAATCCTCTCCTCGCTGTCTACCCTGCCACAGAACTTGGTGTCATCTGCAAAGAGTCGCATCTTGCCCTGGATTCCTTCTCCCAGGTCGCTGATGCACATTTTGAAAAGGACTGGACTCAGGAATGATCCTTGTGACACCCCACTGGTGACCTCCCTCTCTTCTGATATGACCCTGTTAACGACAACCCTCTGCTGTCTCCCTTCCAACCAGTTTCTCACCCATCTGTGTCCTTCGCTGCACCCAGATCCTCTAGCTTCTTCAGCAACCTTCTGTGAGGCACAGAATCAAAAGCCTTGCTGAAATCAAAGCAGACTAAATCCACAGCATGGCCCTTATCCACTACCCTCGTTACAACAGTCAAATGTTATCAGGTTGGTATAACAAGAACTCCCTACTACAAACTTGTGCTGTTTATTATACTGGAGTCCTCTGCTCTCCAGGTAGTACAAGAGATCCTCTTTGACTAGTGTCTCCATCAGCTTACCCACAATAGAGGTAAGAATGACAAGTCTGTGGTTAGCCGGTTGTTCCTCGTCTCCCCCCTCCCCTTGGAACGGGACTACGTCTGCTACCCTTCAATCTTGGAACTACACTGGTCTCATCGGAGCTACTGAATGGCCCTACCAGGGGTTTAGTTAGTTCCATTACCAATTCCTTAAGCACCCATGGATGTATCCCATCTGGCCCCGGGGCTTTATCTATCTTTAGGGCTGCTAGCTCTTTCTGAACCCTTTCACTGGTAAATACTTGCTGCCTTATTTCAGGGATCCCCCTTACAGCCTCCTCAATGCCACACTCTGGCAGAGGCCCTCTGTCTTCCCTTGTGAATACAGAGCAGTAGTCATTAAGAATATCTCCTTTCTGCCCGTCCTCCTCAATTAACCTACCTACCTACCTCTGTCAGCCTAGCAATTCCTCCTCCCTTCTTTCTCACCCCCCAATATATGTGAAGAACTAATTTTCCCCTTCCTACACCCATGCCACAATCTGCAACTCTGTATCTGTCTTTGCTTGTCTGACCTCCCTCTTGGTTTCCCTTGTTCTCATCCGGTACTCTCCCCGCTCTTCCATCCCTTGTTTTTCCTGTTACCTGGTGAAGGCCTTCTTTTTGGCTCTCACTGCTTCCTTGACCTCTCCAGAGAACCATATTGGTTTCTTGTACCCGTTTCTTTTGATTACTTTTCTCACGCAAGACTTGTTGCCTCAAGAGTGGCCTCCCCGAGTTCCCCCATCTTTCCTCCACATCCATGATGCTGTCCACTCAGACTAACTTGTCTCAGACCAGCTCCCTCATCCAACTGAAGTCTGCCCTTCAAAAATCTAGAACTTCGGCCTTTGATGAGGACTTACTTGTTGTCCCAAGGGCTAAGCCAAACCATAAAGGGTTATGGTCGCAAGACCCTAGCAACTCCCCTGCCCTCTCACTCCTCCCACCACTTCCAAGTTGGTGTGCACATCGAGAACTGCAGTCTGCCAAGTGGATTCCTTAACCAACTGCACCAGCAGGCAGTCCTGCAATGTATCCAGCTGGGCTCGACTTCAGGAGCTCCTGGCCGCTGGAATGACCCAATCAATATCTGGCAGATTTAGATCTCCCACTACCACCAACTCCCCCTTTGCAAACCCCACTTTCTAGTTCTGCCCCTAGCTTCTTAACTCTCTTCCCCCATCCTGGAAGTCTACAGATTACCCCAATCTGTAGTTTCTTGCCTGAGGATGCCATGAGGTGAAACCACAGCGATTCAGTTCCCCCATTACTGCCCCTGATGTTTCCATCCTCCACTGCCTCTATGCCTTCCCGAACAAATAGAGCTATGCCTCCTTCTTTACCTTTTCCTCTATCATGCCTAAACATGATGTAACCTGGGACTGCCAAGTCCCAATCGTTATTCTCCGTGGCCCAAGTTTCTGTGATGGCTACAAGATCCATCACAGTATCTGCCACCATTGCCTGGAGTGCACTAATTTTATTTCCAAGACTCCTGGCATTAAGACAGACACCTTTCCATCTTTCTACTAATCCCCTTCTACCTTTTCCTATTCCTTCTCTCTTATTCTTCCCTATTCTCTTTAATTTCTTATTTTTAATACAGTACTGAATGCAGGCTTTTGTCAGGTCTCCTTCATTGGCTTCTTCAATTAACCTAATCTGAACTTCAACCTTACTGTTAGCCACCTTGCTGCTACTGGTCCCCTGCTCACGGGGAGCCTATCTAGGTTCCCCATCTGCTCTTCCTCGTCAGTGATTCCCCTAGCCTTTGTCTCCCTGGCAGTCAATTTAACTGTCTAATGCAGACGTCAATCTTCTCTCCCAGAGCACTAGCCCCCTTCTCTCATCAGGTAATGTCCATTACCCTTGAACAGCCTCCTGCCCCAGAAGCCCCCCGAAGTCCCCACATAGCGGTATCCCTCCTCCTCACACCATCCCTTCAAACATCCACAAATTCCTCAGTCTCTTCCTCCCTTACTTTATGGTTCCCATTCCCCTTCTTCCACACACAGGGATGACTTCAGAAAAGCCAGAGAAGCCAAGTGTGCCTTCAGTCTATCCCACAGCATCTTAAAAAGTGTTGCTTCACTGCCACCACAGGCTGGTTCACCAGTTCACTGGTACCAAAGTGTATCAGCACTCCCAGCTCCCCTCTCCCTTTTCCACCACTCTCGCTATCCTTTCTATATCATAGATGACTGATGCACCAGGAAGGCATCTGACCATTTTTTCCTCTTCCCTCCCCTGCCCACCAACCTCACTACTCCCCTAATCACTGAGTCCCCAACCACTAAGACTCTCCTTGCTACTTCATCCTGGTCACTCCCATGGGTGCCACTAAGTCATCCTGTCCACTTGCCCCAAATGATTACAGCCCCGGAGGAAGCACGGTGTTTGGCTGACACAGTCACGAATCACACAGTGAGCACATGAGAATGCAAGCCACCAAGTGACACACCAAGGAAGCTGATCCGCCCCCCACAGCATTAGCAGGTGTGCCGACAGAGACATGAAAGAGGCACGCCACACCTGAAGACCCAATTCTGCTGTGGGGGAATGTCGATGGAATATGTCAAGAGTGCCAGGCGCAGACTGCTGGTGGTGTCCAGGCACACCCACAGCAGGAATGTACCAGAGGTGAATGCATACTGGAAATGCTGCAAATATGCAGACGGGTGCAGGGGCCATGCGCTCACCATGGATGAGGACACACCGCTGTTGTCGGGTACCCACAACCATGTGCCCGACAATGCAGCTGCTGGGGTGTGCAAGGTATGGGCAGCAGTGAAAAGGAGGGCCAGAGACACCAACGAGATCAGCCAGCAGCTCGCGGTGGCATGCTTCTCTAGAGTGAACGAGGCAGTGGGGGACGCCTACCCCCCGTACCACTCCTGAAGCAGGCGGCGCAACATGTATGGAGGGGCAGCAGGCGAACAATCGTGGACCCACCACACCTGTCTGAGTTCATCATAACGGAGGACTACAACAGGACCAGAGCTCCTGTTGTACGATTTGGGACAGGGCACAGGGGCCAGCATGGAATATAGGTTCCTCCTCTTCAGCACTGAGAGGAACCCTGAATTCCTGGGCTGCAGCCCAGTGTGGCTGGGCGATGGCACAATCTGCTGCTGCCCAAGGCTGTTTCAGCAGCTGTATATGCTGCATGGGGTGGATGGGGCAACTGTACTTCCTGCAATCTATGTGCTCATGGCAAGGACAGTGGCAGACTACACTGCCGTGTTCACCAAGATAGCGGAACTGTGCCCTGCAGGCGGTCTCTGCCACGTGCTCATTGACTTTGAGCTGGCCGCCTATAGGGCTGTCGGCACGGTGCTGCCAGATATGAACGTCCATGGCTGTTTCTTTCATTTGTGCCAGTGTGTTTGGCGGCACATCCAGCAGCATGTGGAGCTGGCACGTCTGTACTGCATGGATGACGTCTGTGCCATGCATCTCTGCATGCTGCCAGCCCTTGCATTCGTGTCCCCTGCGGATGTGTGCGCCAAATACAAGGAGCTCCATGGCTGGGTGTTCTTCACCTCCCATGAGACCCTTGCCCCTGTCTCCGACTATTTTGAGGACACTTGGCTGGGCAGGCCTGTCCATAGCGTCCACCGCTGCAGGCCTCTGTTTCCCATCCCCGTGTGGAACTGCCATGCCGCCATTCTGGAAGGGATGTCCCGTACCAATAATGCCATCAAGGGGTGGCACTGGGTAGTCAATGCCCTGCTTGGTGCAGTGCACCCCACCCTGTGACGTCCTGTGGTGGTGGGGGGGCAGCGGCTGACGGAGGTGAAGCTCCAGCCGGTCCTGTCTGGCCAGGCTGTGGGGTGCTCCCGGAGGCGCTGGAGGGAGTGTGCACAACGCATCACCAACATTGTTGGTTCGTACGATGTTAGGAGCCACAGGGACTACCTGATGGGGCTGGCATTGAACATCAGCCTTCAGGTGTAGGTCCCTGGGTCAGGGGACTCCCAAGGGCATCCCTCCATGGCATCTGCAACCCATGCCGCTGACCCTACCCATCTGTGGTGCACTGTGCGTCCCCCTGAACAGTGTTGCCATCCGTGTTTCCCGTTCCCCTGTGGGGGGTCCCCGCTGCCATGGTACAGTCGCTGTCAGCTCCATCGTGCCTCTCCTGTCCCTCAGGTGGCTGTCCATGATGTTCGTCCGCCAGTTGGCTCTAACATCGGGGGGGCTCGGTTGGACTCTGTGCTGCTGCGTCGCTGTCGTGCTGGTCGTCGGTGTCTCCTGTGCGGCTGTGGTGTCGGGTTCAGGGTGGGGTGCGCCGGGGTCCTGTGCGGTGGTTCCTTACTGTCACTGTGGGGATGTCAGCATTGTTTCCATCAGTCAAACACCGTGGCCCCCGTCAGGTATCTGGCCTCCTCCAGGGTGCAAACTGATTTGCTGTCTAGATGGTATGAAACTGGTTGAACCTGGTCTTTTAAAATCACATTTTAAAATCAAGGCCAACGTTCAACTAATAAGGCCCTTATTAGGTGAACACTGGCCTTGATTTTCATAAAATTAATGCTTAAATTTCTAAAACAAGCATTTTGAATATGCTCCATAGACTTCTATGGAGTATGCCCCCACATAACCTAGGAAAGGCAGATCTTGCTTGAAAGGGCTCCTGCAGTAGGTATTCGCATATAGGACTGACCCGCCAGGCGTCAGGACACCATGGAAAAATTTCTAGCTAGCAGTCTCTGGCGGGGGACTGCCCCCATGCCAAGTGACTGGGGTCATATGATGTCAGTATAAAGGGGTGGCCCCCACGCCCACCTTCCAGTTCTTTCCCGCCGTCAGCTTATGAAAGTTCCTCGTGATTGAACAACGCTTCAGTCATTCTTCGGTCCTCAAGTCTTCGAACTTTTCAACCTTTTTTCTCCTCTGTCTATAAGCCTTTATCTTCGATTCGCTGTGTATGTTGTCCCCGACTCCCTCCGAATCGCATAAGAATAAGTGCAACTCGTGTGGTTCCCAACTTCCACATAAGGACGGCCACTCCTTGTGCCTCTTCTGTCTGGGCCCAGACCACCCCGAGGAGAAGTGCCAGCACTGCTAGAAATTTAACTCTGCTACCTGCAAAAGAAGGCAGCAGTCCCTGGAAGCCCATACCTTGAAAAAGAAAATGGCCTCCATGGAGAAAGCGCTAAAGAAACTCAGGCAGGCGTCCACTTCCCCCAAAGGTCACAAGATAAAACGCAACAAGGAGAAGCACCAGGAGCAGGAACCTGCTTCCACAGCAGCGACTCCAGCGGTCGCGGCCATAAATTAACACATCCCTCTCGAGGGGATTGCTCCACGCCCGGCCGTCTTGGTGGTTACCAAGAAGGCGTCGCCCCTCTTGTCTGGCTTGTGCTCGGGCCCTAGGGGACCTCCGGGACAAAGGAGGCCTTTGCTCCCGTGAAGGCCACTTCTACCACGCAGCCTTCAGGTCAGAGTGGGTCCAGTAAGTCAGACGTCGGTCCCACCGACGCACGCCTGGACAAGGCTGCTAAGCAGCTTGCCCCTTCGGGGAAGCACCCAGCCAAGACTACGCCCGACAAGGCCGCATCTGCGTGTCCTTCCTCAGGCAAGGAGTCCGATAAGTCGGACGTCGGCTCCTCCGATGCCTGCCCGGATTAGGCCGCCAAGTCGGACGCCGGTTCCACCGATGCCCTCCCGACCAAAAAGCCTGCGCCGGACCCTACTGAACAGTCAGATGCCCCAGGCTCTCTGCAATGTGCTAAGTTGCCTTCCGAGGTCCCTGCAACTCCTCAGCTGACCCCGGGGATTATAACCCTCCTTCCCCGGTCATCAAGGGGGATACTGAGACGCTGCTGTCAGGGAACCCTCCTTCTGGACCAGATACCCTGACGCCGGACCCTCAGACGCCAGTCCCGATGCTGGCATACCTGACGCCATCTGGCGCCCCCTTACCATCAGGTCCTTCAGACCCTGTCGAAGGCGTACCCATGCCAGGCCCGACACCTGCAGGGCCAGCATTACCACTGCCTGGCCTGCCAGCTGGGCCTCTTCCAGGCCCCTCTGCTCCATCAGAGCCCCTGGTACCTGGGTATCCGACACCGCAATATCCGGTGCCACAATACCAGACTCCGCAGTATCCAGTGCCTCAATACCCACCGCCGCAGTATCCGGCTCAACAGTACCCGGCGCGGGGCTGCCCGCAGTCTGGTTACGGATACTCCTTCTATGGATATCCTCAATATCTGTATCCCTCTCCTCCTCCACCTCCGCCGCCCACTCCCCAGCCGCTGGCAGATCTGAAGGAGACACTGGCCTCCTGGTGGGCTGAGGCCAAGGCTCAGCTCACTCGTGAGGTTAAGAGTCATCTACCGACACCAGATCCTGTACAGGATCCCCTATGTTGGAGACGGGAGACTCTCTCCCCCCCTTCCCGACACCAGAGGAGAGCCCTCTGGCGCCCGAGGAGGGGAGGATACGCGCCTCAGGGAACTACCCAAAGGGGCAGTTCCTCCCCCTCACAGGGAGGAGTCTTCCTCCTCTTCATCAGATACGTCTGACTCGGACTCAGAGACGGGATGCTCTGATCCTGAAAACAAGCCACGTACTCTGGATCAACCCAGGCTGAGGACTCCTCCGAAGTCTCCTCCGGAGGATCCCTCCTTTCTGGAGTTATTGAGGAATTCCATCAATGGCAATCACTGGAGCCAGACCCACAGAGGAAGAAACTCGCTGCTCATCTGGATCTGCCCAAGACCGCTCCTACGATGATTCCACCCTGGATAGAGCTTCACGTGGATCTTGTTTCCACCATTTGGAAACAACCTTCTGCGTTAGCCCCCCTTTTGAGGAAGGCGGACAGGCTATATCAGGCTCCTGAGGGTGTAGATGTCCTTAACCTCCATCCCAAGGTGGACTCTGTCATCATCAGCGCCACTCACGGCCGCTCCGCAAATCCCAAACACCTCCGCTCATCTCCACCAGATAAGGAATCCCGGCTTCTGGACCAATACGGGAAGAAGATCTAGTCCTCTTCTACCTTGGGTATTAGGGCCCTGAACTATGTGGCACATATGGGGGATTTCCATAAGACCATCCTTAGTCAGGTGGAATCTAAATTGGACTCCCTTCCTGAGTCTCAGACTAAGCAGGAAGTGGCGGATCTTGTCCATTCTGCTCATTCGGCCACTCGGCACATGCTTCGTGCCACTTATGACGCAGTGGACACAGCTGGAAGGAGCTCTGCTTTCGCTGTAGGCCAACGGCATCATGCTTGGCTCCGTGTTGTCAGGTTTGGTCCCTGAAGTGCAATCTGCTATCCAGGATGCTCCCTTCAGGGGTTTGGAGCTGTCTGGGGGTGATGTCAAGGACATCATTAGCGAACTGCAAGACAAGGGCACTGCACTCAAGTCTGTCAACTCTATGTACAGACCCCCACACGGGCAGCGGTGTTCCTTTTCGTAGACAAAATCGACAAAGGCAAAAACCACAGGGCAAACGGGACAACAAACATTGGGCCCCTCCAGCAACCAAGACTCCCCCCAGCAAAAAAGCTGCAGGAGCCTCGGCTAGTGCGCTGCCCCACACCTCCTGACTCCCTACCTCTCCCACTGCCTCTGGACGATCCAGAGGAACCGGTGGGGGGGGGTATGATTCTCCTTCCATCTGCCGGGTTGGGAGAGGATAACGTCAGATGCTCGGGTGCTCCAGTTGATATCAGCAGGACACTCAATACAGTTTCTACAGAAACCACCCCGAAGACCACCCCCCAGTCGTCTTACTCCCCGCAACATCTTCCTCTGGTACTAGAGGAAATCAGCTCCCTTCTCTCAAAGGCGGCGATAGAACCAGTCCCCAACCATCTTTGGGGGACAGGTTACTATTCCCATTTCTTCCTAGTTCCAAAGAAAATGGGAGATGTGAGGCCTATTCTAGACCTCAGCTCCCCGAACTTGTTCGTGGAGTACAAATGCTTCAGAATGCTCTCTTTGCAGAGCCTTCTACCACTTCTTCGGCAGGGACAGTGGCTATGCACTGTGGACATGCAGGATGCCTACCTGCATATCCCCATATGCCCTTCCCACCGCAAATTCCTTCGTTTTCGCTTTCAGGGGGACCACTACCAGTTCAAGGCCCTCCCATTTGGTTTTTCCTCGGCCCCTGTGTATTTACCAAATGCTTGTCTGTGGTAGCGGCCCACCTGCGTACCCAGGGAGTTCAGGTATTCCCGTACCTGGGCGACTGGCTCCTGGCGGCCCTGTCCAGGGAGGAACTCATGCACTCCCTTTCCCTTACCCTGCAGGTTTTCACCAACCTGGGTATCACCATCAACCGGGCCAAGTCCCATTTGCTCCCTTGCCAACACCCCCAATTTATAGGGGTGATTCTGGACACGACCATCGGCAAAGCCTTTTTGCCTCCGGGCAGGGTAGACACCCTTCAGACTCAGGCACATCTTCTGTTCAGTCGCAGGTGGGTCAGAGCCAGGTCAGTCCTTCGCCTCCTCGGGCTAATGGCGGCTGCCATTCCAACAGTCCCACTCGCTCGGCTCCATATGAGGATCTCTCAGTGGACGTTTCGGTTGCAATGGGCCCAGACCCTGGACAATCTAGACCAAGAGGTACTAGTTTCCAATCACATGATCAGGGACTTGCAATGGTGGATGGTTCAGGAGAACCTATGCCTGGGAGTTCACTTCAGCATAGAACCGCCCTCCCAGACGTTGATGACAGATGCGTCAACAGAAGGCTGGGGTGCCCATCTAGTGTCTCAGAGGACTCAGGGCAGCCGGTCCAAGTTCAAACAAAATCTGCACATAAATGTGCTCAAACCGAGAGCAGTCCTTTATGCCCTTCAGGCTCTACACTTCCTTATCTTCCCCGGTCATCTCCTCATACAATCAAACAACATGTGCGTAGTCTGGTATCTCAACAAGCAGGGAGGAACACGTTCCTACCCTCCGTGCCGGGAAGCAACGAGATTCTGGCTTTCGGCAACCCAGCATCACCTTCATTTGATGGTGGTTCACGTTCCGGGAGTGGAAAACACACTGGCAGACCTACTCACTCAGTCGGTCCTCAGCCAGATCTCACGAATGGGAATTAGATCAAGAAGTTGTAAACGACATCTTTCAGCGATGGGGAACACCTCAGGTAGACCTCTTTGCTACTCCCAAAAAAGCAAAACTTCCCGCCTTCTGCTCGATTGCTCCAGGGTGAGATATTTTTTGGCGGGATGCTCTGTCTCTTGCTTGGAGGGACAGATTCATTTATGCCTTCCCTCCCATTCCCTTAATTCTGAGGGTCCTGAACAAACTCAGATCGGAGGGAGCTCAAATGATTCTCATCGCTCCCTTCTGTCCCAGGCAAGTTTGGTTCTCTCTTCTGCAACAGTTTTCAGAGGAACCTTCACTTCCTCTTCCTCTGTCGCAACAATTGTGGACCCAGGACTGGGGGACCCTTGTTCATCCAGGTCTCAGATCCCTTCATTTACATGTGTGGCTCCTGCAGACGTAGCAAAAGCCCGCTTCAGAGTTTCTCCGCTCGTAGCAGACATATTGGTAGAGGCCAGAAAGCCTTCCACCAGGTCCACCTATTTCATGAAGTGGAAACGATTTTCTATCTGGGCTAGTTCGGAAGGCTTCAAACTTTTCGCATGCCCAGCTACTAACGTCCTGGACTACATGCGTCATCTCTTCGATCTGGGTCTCAGCCATTCCTCATTAAAGGTCCACATAGCCGCTATTTCAGCCTACCATATTCCCTTCGGGGACAGGACTTTTGCTCAGCTGGAAGTCTCCAAGACCTTTCTTAGAGGGGTTCTCCATTTCAGACCCCATCTGCATTCCTGCCCCTCACTGGGACTTGAATTTCATTCTGGAGAAGTTTACCCTGCCTCCCTTCAAGCCAGCAGCTACAGCAGATTTAAAGTTCCTTTCTTGGAAGACACTCTTCCTAGTGGCCATTACTTCTGCTTGGTGCATTTCCAAGCTTCAGGCCTTGATGTGCAAAATCCCATACTTGATTTTCCACAAGGAGCGTGTGGCTCTATGCACCAGCCCTAAGTTTCTCCCTAAGGTGGTGGCTGAATCTACGCTGAATCAATCCACTGAGCTACCCGCTTTCTTTACACAACACTCCAATCAAGGGGAGTACCTCTTGCATTCTTTGGATGTTCACAGAATACTGAGATACTACACTACTCGGACTAAGGATCTCAGGAAAACTGATCAGCTTCTTGTCTCTTTTGCTCACAAAAAAGAAGGCAATGCTGTTTCTAGGCAATGCCTATCAAAATGGTTGGCTCATTGTATCACTTTCTGTTATGACAAGTACAAGACCCTGCCGGGTCAAGTCAGAGGTCACTCCACCAGAGGAGTAGCTGCCTCTCCAGCTTGTTTCAAGAATGCGTCAGCGACAGACATCTGTGCAGCCGCAACTTGGACTTCTGTCCATACCTTTACGAAACACTACAGTTTGAACATTGCCTCTCGCCATAGAGCAGGCTTCGGGTTGACTGTGCTACAAGGTCTCCTTTCAGGAGACCCCTTCCCAGCCTGAGGTTCCATGCTATGGATTTCAATCCTCCTCCCGAGTGCTTTTCCTTGTTCCAGACTGCTTGGGACTCAGTCCTATATGCGAATACCTACTGCAAGAGCCCTCTCAAAGTAAGATAGTACAATTACTTAAGAACTTACTGTAACAGTAGATCTTCGAAAGAGGCTCTTGCAGTAGGTATTGCCTTCCGACCCTCCATCCCACTAAGCTTTTTTGGCTCCATTTCCATGAGGGGAAATATCCTCTTATCTCCTCGTCTTGCCTCTTTTGGCCCTTGGCGGGAAAGAACTGGAAGGCGGGCTTGGGGGACCACCCCTTTATACTGATGTCGTATGACACCGGTCACCTGACGTGGGGGCGGTCCCCCACCAGAGACTGCTAACTAGAAATTTTTCCGTGGGGTCCCAACACCTGGCGGGTCAGTCCTATATGTGAATACCTACTGCAAGGGCCTCTCTCGAAGATCTACTGTTACGGTAAGTTCTTACGTAACTGTACTTTGCTGGAGGTGGAGCTAAAAGGCATGCATGAAACAGGTCTGTTTCTGCTGAGGACTATAATAAAAATAATGACTGCTGGTCCGGTGGTGTGGAGGGCTGAAGTATCATGCTTTACCTCCTGCCACGCTGGCGACCCGTGTTCATGGTGCGAGAGGGTTGCCAGGGGTCAGCCGGGGAAGGAGAGGATTGAGCGTCCGGAGGACTGCTCTCCTCTCCTGGGGAGGGAGGGCACAGGGACCGGCACCTGTCTAACGTCTAGTGGTGGCTGGGTGTCGGCAGCCCAGTTTCCCTCTCATACGTGGGAAGGTGGAGTCGCCGACCAGCATGCTGTGGGTGGAAGCATGCACAACTCAGCCATTGCACACACCACCTATGGGGAAAAAGAAACTGGTGGAGAAAAATGGTCCCGGATGCATCGGATGAATGCTGACCCCAAAGGGCTCTTCCCCCGGCATGTGCAGGCCTCCCCCAACTGGATCTTCTCTTAGGAGGCTGAGGGATCCCTGCCACGGAGGGTAAGCCACGGGGGAAGAAGAGAGAGATGTCCTGCTTGGTCAGGGGGACAGAGCTGTGGGGTTGGCATGAACGTGGGCTGACTGGGACCAGGGGTGCAAAAAGAATCTAACGTAAAAAAAAAAAAAAATAATCAAAGCAATGACTTGAAGTGGAGCATTTTTTTGTTGGCAGGCCGACACAGCTTTCAAAAACAAAAGCTTGGACCACAGGCACTGCACTGATGGCTGGTGTAACAGTCTTTGGTGAAAATGCTCAGCACACAAAAACAAAAAAAATTAAGGAGCACTCGAGAAGAGAAATTCAATTTTCTGACTCCAGGAATCACACAGTATGATTAAACTATGCAGTCTTCAGTGTTGAACTGCGCGGAGAAATCGAATTTATGCAAATGACAGAACTCTAATCTTTGTTAGGGGTAGGAAGAAATAGGCTGTTTGTTAAATAGGATCTGCAGCTTATCCTGTAGGTAGGGAAATGCGCAGACTAGGTGGGCCAAGCGGTCCTTATCTGCCGTCAAAGTCTCTGTTTCTATGGCTCGTGCCAATTTCCAACTGCTGCCCTAAGTAACTGCTGCACTCTAAGTGCTCAGATTCTTCACTCTACCTGCCGGTTAAGACGCCTCGGAGAGCACTCCTCAACTTTCTATTACCATCTTCATGTTTAGGAGTTTTAGTGACAATGAGTTGATGTCCGGACTTGGTCTAATACCAGCAGGAAAAACTTTTAAGTTCAGAAGTCATGACAAGCAGTTAAAACTGTCTTATCCAAGGTACAACAGAAGAAGGTATTTTTTTCACCTAAAGAATAACCACCCTTTGGAATAGATTACCAAAGGATACAGTAGAATCAGAAAAGTACAGTTACGTAGGAACTTACCGTAACAGTAGATCTTCGAGAGAGGTTCCTTCAGTAGGTCATTACATATAGGACTGGTGCCACCTGGTGTTGGGCCACATGGCAGACTTTTCTAGCAATCCCAGACGGGGGAATGCCCTCCCGACGTCATGTGACAGATGTCAGCATGGCCGTATATAGTGGGGCGTCCCCACCCACGCCCGGCCTCCAGTTCTCCCACCAGAGCCAGGAAGAGGCCCGACAGCAGGAGCAAACAGGATTTGGAGTCCCTGTAAGAAACAAAGTGAGGGGAAGGAGGGAGGGAGGGAAAAATATGGCCTACTGAAGGAACCTCTCTAGAAGATCTACTGTTACCGTAAGTTCCTACGTAACTGTACTATCTTACTTCAAGAGGGTTCCTTCAGTAGGTCATCATATATAGGACAGAGTCCCAAGCAGTCCCTCCAAGCAGAGCCCAAGAGAAACTAGGGAGGAGGAAAACTAACTCCAACAAAAACTGGGAACCAGAATGGACCCAGCCTAGGACAGAAGGCCCTGCAAGACAGCTAGGCCGAAGCCAGCCCTCCGCCTAGAAGCAATGTCCAGACTGTAGTGTTTGGTAAAGGTATGGACAAAACTCCAAGTGGCTGTGGCACAGATATCAGTCGCAGAGACGTTCTGCAAAAAGGCAGTGGAAGCAGCCGTGCCCCTAGCAGAATGACCTCTGATGGGACCTGGCAGAGGTTTTTCGTACTTTTGGTAACAATACCGAATACTGTTGCCTAACCATTTGGAAAGGCACCACTTGGAAACTGGTTTGCCCTTAGACCTGGGGGCAAAAGAAACAAAAAGCTGATCGCACCTATGGAAATCCTTGGTCCAGTGTGTGTAGCACCGAAGGATCCGATGGACGTCCATGGTGTGCCTCACCTCTACTGGAAGGGGGCGGAAACTAAACAGGAAGCTCTACTGATTGGTTCGGTGTGGCTTCCGATACCACCTTGGGAAGAAACTTAGGATTTGTCCTGAGGACCACTCTGTCCTTGTGGAAAATAAGATAAGGCCTTTTACAAACCAGAGTGTGAAGCTCCAGAATCCTTCGGGCTGACGTAACAGCAATTAAAAATAATGTCTTCCAGGAAAGGAAGCGCAAATCACAGGTCATAGCCGGCTCAAATGGGGGAAGAGAGAGCTTCTCCAACACAAAGTTCAAATCCGCCTGAGAAGGGGAGAGTAAGCGAAGGATGAGGGGAAGATGAGCCTTCTCCCCTGGTTATGCCAGTCGTTGAGTGAGCGCGCTGAGGCCAGCGGAGATCACGCCTGGTGGCTGGAGACAGGCGTCTTATCAATGAGGAGATGGGCGGGCAGGGAGGAGCCCTGTCCGACTTACCGATGGTGCTGGGTGGGTCCCCAAAGGCTGGGGAGCCATCTTCACTGGCGTGACGTCTGGGTCCCGTGGAGGAGCAGGGGGCCCGCTTCCCGGCAGTAGTGGTGTGGTCATTGGAGGAGCCGACAGTCGACTGACCCACTGAAGATCTGCCAGACTTACTGTCCAAGGTCTTCTTAGGAAGTGGCTGGGCCTTGCTCGTCGAGGGCCGCGAGGTCTCGTCCATGGAGCGTTCCCGAGATTTCTCCTTATGGTGCTTCTTTGAGGCACAGGATTTCTCAGAAGCGGACTCTCTAATGCTGTCCATTTGCTTTTCTAAAGAAGCTAAGTGGACCTTTAAAAGGTGGGCCTCCAAAACCTGCTGTCTCCGCTTTTTGGTGGCCTGATTAAAAGTTTGGCACTCCGGGTAGGAGGAGACAAGGTGGTCTGGGCCCAAACAGATCACGCACTTTAGGTGACTGTCCTTATGAAGGATCTGCATGCCACAGGATGAGCACTTCTTTTTGGGTGAAGACATCAAGTAGAGGAATACTGAAAATAAAGATTTGGCGAAGGAAAAATCCGACACAAGAACTAACATGACGATCACTGTATGGAAGTCTGCAATGCGACCGACACGAGATGATGGCGGGAAAGAACTGGTGGGCAGGCGTGGGGACTGCTCTACTATATACGGCCACGCCAGTCACGTGATGTCGGGTGGGCGGTCCTCCGTCAGGGATTGCTAGAAAAGTCTGCCGTGTGGCTCAACCCCAGGTGGTGCCAGTCCTATATATAATGAACCCTCTTGAAGTTAGATCCTTCGAAACCTTCAAGCATAAGTTAGATAGGCATTTGCTAGGTACGAGATGGGAAGTATACCTCTGACGGGGAGGCAGGTTTTAATGGGCTAATAGCCTTCTACCTGTCTATCATTCAGAGTATGACTCAGAGTATGATAAGTAACTTTTTTTACTTTATTTTTGTCATATGCTGCCCTTATAGTTTAGTGTAGTTTTTGGGTTGTTTTACTCGTTTTACTGGTTCCTCATCGGTTCCAGGGAACCACTGTTTTTGAAGTGTTTTTACCTCAGAATCTGGTTTATTATTTCTTGATGGTTCCTTACAGGAGCTGTGTAACATTTTAGTTTCATCTTTATTTTGCTTTGTTTGCGGTTCCCTTTTCAGTCTCTTTTATATCTCCTGTCTATGTAATTGCGAACTGTATGTGTCTCAGGACCTCCTTGTGAATGAGCTTGCTAAACTGAGTCTTTCCTGCAATAAACTTGAACTTGAACAGTCAGGGAACCAATAAGCACTCAATTCTTTAATTTTGGGAACCGATCGCTTCACTTTAAACTTGTATTTTCCGTGCTTGGAACCGATTTATTGTATAATGGTTTAGCGGTTTACTTTACATCAACGTCAGAGGTTCCTACAGACAAACCTAAGAAAAGGAAGGGACCCACTGGTTTTAAGTACTGTGATAGTTGTGGCCAGATGATTGCCAAACCAGACAGGCACGACCTGTACATTTCTTGCCTAGGGACAAGTCATTTATTTTCCAGCTGTGCGATCTGTATAACATTTTGCCCTAAAATGCTTAAAAAAAGGGCTAAAAAGCTAGAAGAAATGGCAACAGCTGCTGCTTCTTCAGAGGAAGTCCCATCCACCTCCTCTTCAAAAAAGGATAAAGACAGGCCTAAGGAGGTAGTGAAACCTAAATCCACAGAAAAATCTGATACAGGTACTGTAAATCGAAGAGGCCTGTAGAACCGGCTAATGAACTGGTTCCATCTAAGAAAGAACACAAAGAGAAACATGTCGCTGCACCTCTTCTGAGAAGGTTAAGGAGCTCTCAGCAGACAAAGGTGTTACACCCTCTCCTGAGGACACTGCTAAAGCCCTGCAGGTTTTGCAGGCTCTACAGGCAGTGGTCCCTGTGTCTGCACCAGTTCCTACCCCGGTGCCGGCGAGTCAGGAACCATTATATTTATTTAATAATCCTGAAGAAGAGGAAGAGGAGGAAGAAGAAGAGGGGGAACCCACAGAACCCGAGGTGTCCCCTGAACAGGATTTTGGTTCCCCCCACCTAGGGGTCCAGAAGATTACACATCACACTACTCATCTGTGAAACAAATGGTACAGACTCTGAATCCTCTATCCAGGAGACAGAGGAAGATGGAGAAGACACTGATTTTTTGGAGATGATGGGGTAAGCAACAACAGAATGTTTGATGCTCCCCATGCACAAATCGCTGAAAAAAGCAGTGCTGCAAAGCCTAAAAAAAAAAACCACTACTGTGCCAGGGGTTGATAAAGTAGACAAAAAATACCAGCTGGACAGATCCACTGCTGCATTTCTTTTTAACCACCTAGATCATGAAGGAGTGGTCCAGGCAGCTGCTGTGACAAAGCACAGATTCCCTTAGCTTCCCACCCCCCAGACCATGACTCCAGAAAACTGGATGTGATGGGTAAAAAAGGGTATCATCTGGCTGCCTCACTCTTAGTAAGACAGGCCAACTATATGGTGTATGCAGTGCAGTACCAAAAAGCCTTATGGAACACTGTGCTGGCAATATCTAATAAAGTTCCAGGTGACGCAGCAGTGGACCTGGCAGAAACTGCAAGGACGGCACTGGATACCACCAAATATCAGTTCCACATGGCTATGGATGCTAGTGACACCACAGCCAGGCTCATGGCTCTCTCCATCTCCCTGAGGTAGTTTACGTGGCTCAGGGCCACTAATCTGACCCAGGACGCACAGACAAAGGCAATGGATTTCCCTTGTGAGGGCGACTCCCTCTTTGTGGACAAAACTGAAGCCTACATGAAAAAGTTGGGAGAATACAAGGCCACCTATAGGAGCAACTCCAAGGAAAGGCCTTCGACCTCTTACAAGTCGCAGTACAGGGGAGGCAGGGATAGGGGGTCCTACCCCAGGCCCTTTTTTTTCCAAGCACAAGCAATGCCAGACTACCAACAGTCCAGGGGGTACTTTAGAGGTAGGGATAGAATATCCATGAGAAGGCCTGCTCAGGTTCCTCAGGTGCAGTCTCAGGCAAAACAGAATCCCTGATGGACTGGTACAGGTCATCTCCCCCTTGCCAGTAGCTGGCAGACTGGCTCACTACCGCCAAGCTTGGTACACCATCACCATGGACAAGTGGGCCCTGGAGGTAGTGAACCAAGGATTGTTTCTAAGCTTCAAATCACTACCAAGGCTAAGACCCAGAAACTTTGCCCCAGTTACCTCTGCGGACAAGATACTCTTGGAAGCAGAGGTGGCCAACCTACTGGCAATCAGAGCAGTGGAACCTGTCTCCTTGCTTCAAAGGGGAAATTACTTTTACTCAAGTTATTTCCTTACTTGAAAGAAAAATGGGGACTGATGACCCATTCTGGATCTGCAACTCCTAAACAAACATATCCTGAAACCAAAGTTCAAGATGGTCACTCTGGCCATGATCATCCTCACACAGAAAAAAGGGTACTAGCTGGCATCATTAGACCTGAAGGATGCATACTTCCACATTCCTATCAGACCAAGTCACAGAAAGTACCTGAGGTTCAAACTACTCTCAGGTCATTACCAGTTTGCAGCACTGCCATTCGGCTTAACCTCTGCCCCCAGGGCATTCACAAAGTGCCTGGCAGTGGTGGTGGCACACCTAAGAAGGTAGGGAATGACAGTGTCCCCATACCTAGATGACTGGCTAGTCATAGGTCAGTCCCTGCAGCATATCAGAGAAGCTCTGACCATTACCAGGAGCACACTAGATTCTCTGGGATTCCTCACACATGAGCAGAAATCCCAGCAAGAACCTGTTCAGATTCTGGACTTCATTGGTTCAGAGCTGGACACCAGCTTGGGCAGAGCATTTCTTCATTAGGAGAGGGAGAACAGCATCCTGCAGGTAGCAGGATCATTCCAGCCAAACAGGTCCAGGCCGTAAGGGAGTTTTTATGACTGCTGAGCCACATGGCAGCTGCCACAGCAGTTGTTCCAGCATCCAGATTTCAGATGAGGGACATACAGTTCCACTGAAGAGCTCACTGGTCCCAAAAGAAGGATGCATAGCCAAGTTGGTGACAGTCACAGACACCCTCCTGTGGGCCCTGCAGTGGTGGCTGGACAGAGACATCAGGGAAGGAATTCCCCTTCTAAAAGGGCATCCCTCAGTGGTGCAAACAACAGATGCTTCCCTACTAGGGTGGGGGGCACACATGCTGGACTTAGCCAGTGGAACATGGTCATCCCAGGAATCACTTGTCACATAAACCTGTTGGAGCTCAGGACAGTATACCTGGCCCTAAAAGCCTTTGCTCCTTACTTAAGAAACAAGGTGGTACAGATCAGAACAGACAACATGACCACCATGTACTACATCAACAAGCAAGTAGGAACCAGATCCACCCCACTGTGCAGAGAGGGTATGAAGCTGTGGAATCTGGCCTAATCTCTACAGGTGTCTATCTGCTGTCCACCTTCCGGGGAAGGACAATATCCTGGCAGACTCCCTCAGCAGGATCAACCAGGATCATCACAAATGGGCACTTAACCCATAAGTGCTGCAGACAGTTTTCAGAAAGTGGGGCACACCGGAGACAGATCTCTTTGCCTACACAGACAACTATCAGCTACCACAGTTATGTTCCAGGTCTCCCAGCAAGGGCACAGTCCCTATGGATGCACTAGCATTGGATTGGTCAGGGAGATTCCTGTATGCCTTCCCTCCTTTCCCCATGTTGCTCAGGACCCTGGTAAAGCTCAGGTCACAACCAGTAACAATGATACTGGTGGCACCAGACTGGGCGAGACAGCCATCATATTCACTCCTGATAACCCTGTCTCTCCCCCAATTCACCTGCCACAGAGGCACAATCTCCTGACATCCTCTCAGGGCAAAATCCTGTACCCCAACCTCAGATCCCTGTGACTGAAGGCCTGGCTCTTGAAGACCTAGAATTCACTAGCCTATACCTCTCAGAGGAGTTACTGACAATGCTCGGGGATCCAGGAAGCCATTCACTAAGAAAACCTACACCTCAATGTGGAGCAGGTACTCTATTTGGTGCTCAGGAAAGGACATTGTTCCCTCTAGGGTGGATCTTCCTTTCCTGTTGGATTATTTGACCCACCTACATACACTGGGCTTTAGACCATCGACATTGAGGGTACAACCTGGCTGCAGTCTCAGCATACAGCATGTGTCAGCTGGTACAGACTGGTCAATGGCCTCTCATCCTGTCATTTGCAAATTCTTCAGTGGTCTCAACCATCTTCATCCCCCCTTAGGAAGCCAGTCCCGGTCTGGAATATTAACGTTTGTATTGCCAAACTCAGAGCCAACCTTTGAGCCTATGGCAGCTGCAGACTTGAAGTATGTCACATGGAAAACAATCTTCCTAGTGGCCATCACTTCTGCTAGGAGAATAAGTGAACTCCAAGCCCTATGCACAGATCTGGACTACATTTCATTCCAAAGGGACAAGGTGGTACTCAGGACCAATAGGAAATTTCTCCCTAAAGTGGTCTCGGACTTTCATTTGAATCAAACGTGTCACTTTGCCTGTTTTCTTCACTGACAACTCCAGTTCACCTGAATGGAAACTGCATAGCCTGGATGTCAAGAGGGCATTAAGCCACTACACTGACAGGACCAAGGCCCATAGGCCAGAGCATACCCAGCTGTTCCTCACCTATGGGGAAATGGGTAAGGAAAACCTGCATTAAAATGAACCATTGCACGCTGGATAGTGACCTGTATACAATTCTGTTACAGTAAAGTTGGCAAACAAGCTCCCCTGGGCCTCAGGGTACACTCTACCAGGGGCACAGCTGCAGCAGTAGCAGCTGCAAGGGATATCCCACTTTTGGAAATCTGCAAAGTAGCTACATGGAAAACCGTACACACTTCAAGCATTACAGCCTAGACACACAGAAGTGATGCTAAATTTGGTACAGCAGTGCTGCAGAACCTGTTTGCAAATTAGGCTATCTGCCCAACCTCCAAAGGTACTGCTTAGTAATCTGCATTAGTTTAATCATACTGTGTGATTCCTGCGGTTAGAAGGAAAAATTACTCACCATAGTAATCTTGTTTCCTCCAGGGGATCACACAGTATGATTAAAGCTCCCACCCTGCCTCCCCTACCTGAATCTATTAAAAAAAAAAAAAGGGGGTGGACTTTGGTTCTGCATCTCTGCTTTGGCTTGTCATATGGTCATGACTAAAACTAAGTTCTTTAACCAGTTGGTTCACAGTGTAGTCCCTGGTTGGGATTTGTTGTTCTTCTTGGGGATTTAAGGGGGGCTTAATCAAGATAGTCAGTTAGTTAGTTAGAGGGTCTTTACCCTGTTAAGCTGCTTAATGAATATGAGCACTCAGAGTGCAGCAGTTAGTAAGGGCAGCAGTTTGAAACTGGCATGAGCCAATTAGAGTTCCATCATTTCCACAAATTCCATCTCTCCAGGCAGTGCAACACTGAAGGCTGACTGCATTAGTTTAATCATACTGTGTGATCCCATGAAAGAAACAAGATTATGGTGAGTAATTTTTTCTTCCCCTCCTTCCACACCCTAGATGGGGTCACAACTGACGAAGTGCCCTCATTTAAGTACTTAGGGGTCTGGCTTGACAGACACCTTGACTTTTCACAGCACGTGGATGCCATTCATAAAAACTCCACCCCAACCTTGGTGCTCTATGTAGGCACAAAAGATGTATCCCTCTTTCTGCCCACCGAGAAATAAATCACTAAAATGATCCTCCCCATCACTGATTATGGTGACACTGTCTATGGTGCTGCCCCACAGACAACCCTGGCCAAACTGGACCACCTCTTTCACTCCTTCTGCCATTTTGCTTTGGACTGCCTGCCCCGCACCTACCACTGTTCTCTGCCCTCACCCTCCCCTTCCTGGAAGATCATCCCACTACCCACTGTGCCTCCTTCATTTCCAAATTCTGGCTGGCTCCCCCCCCCCACCTCTCCACTCCCCTATGCCCCCCTCCATGTGCTTCCTCAGTAACTCTCCCTATGCCCCCTCCATGTGCTTCCTCAGTAACTCTCCCCTATACCCCCTCCATGTACTTCCTCAGTAACTCTCCCTATGCCCCTCCATGTACTTCCTCAGTAACTCTCCCCTATGCCCCCCTCCATGTACTTCCTCAGTAACTCTCCCCTATGCCCCCTCCACGTACTTCCTCAGTAACTCCCCTATGCCCCCCACTCACGTACTTCCTCAGTAACTCTCCCCTATACCCCCTCGTGCTTCCTCAATAACTCTCCCCTATACCCCCCTCCACGTACTTCCTCAGTAACTCTCCCCTATGCCCCCCTCCACGTACTTCCTCAGTAACTCTCCCCTATACCCCCCTCCACGTACTCCCTCCATAACTCTGGCTATCATTCCCTTTTATTTCCCTCTCATAAATCCCTTGTTGGTCAGGCTGCCTTCTCTTTTCGCTTTCCTAAACTCTGGAACCCTCTCCCCCAAACCATTCACTCTGCCTCTTCCAAATGCTCCCTCTCATCTCTACTCCATGTCCACACTGCTCCCTCCTGTAATTGTCTTCAGTCATAGTCCTAGCTTGCTCCCCTCTGTCCCTCCTGCCTGCTTTCTCTTACTTCTTGCTCTTCCCCTCTTCTTCTACCCTTTTCCTTTTCAGGCCAGAAAACCAGGTCATGGGCTGGGTGTGCACCCAGCCAAGTCTTGCCCTTGTGGGGTTTGCATCCCAGTGCGACAAAGGTCTACTTCTCTCTCTCTCTCTTTCTTTCCCTATTCCCTTCCACACTAGTTCTCCACTCCACCCCTCCACTTTCTCCACTTGCCTGCTTTTTACTACTCTTTCCTACTCCTTCCCCACTCCTACCTTTCTCCTTACAGGCAAGGAACAAGGACATGGACTGTGTGTGCACTATTCATGCTTAGCTCCAAGGGATAGAGTTGATGGGCAGTGACTTGGCTAGTGACACTTGGGTCAGTTAATTTTTATCACAGCTAGTTGTCCTGTCATGGTCCAGGTGTGACTATTATTTTCTCTAGGATATACCCTCTTCAGACAGTGGGACCTCAGTCATTTTAATGGCAGCTAGGTTTTTTATTTTTATTTATACTCCTTCTATGTTTGCATGCCCTCTAATACCAGACCCATACAAGTGGCTGAGCAAAACCATGATTGTCCCATAAGGGACGGAGGCTAGGGTAAGTACCAGGGCAAAGTGGGTGATGGGGCTGGGGGTTTGGCCAGATAGGGCATGCAAACATAGAAGGAACATAAATAAAAATGAAAAACCCAGCTGCCATCAAAATGACTGGGGTTCTACTGCCTGAATAGGGTATATCCTAGGGAAAATGGTAGAGTCACACCTGGACTACGACAGGACAACTAGCTATGATAAAAATTAACTGACCCAAACATCACTAGCCAAGTCACCACCCATCAACTCCATGCCTTGGAGCCGAGCATTAGCAGTGGGACCTGCACGCTGGACAGCTGGTGATGACCTGGATTTCACTGCACCCCCCACTGCCCAAATGTGGTACTTTTTCGGTGGCAGAATCCAGTGGCGAGACTGTCCCATAGTCTGGACCCCAGTTTCTCACAGCAGCTTGCTGTAAGTCTATGTCTGATAGTGATGGTGATGTCACTGACATGCAGTGCTCCAGATAACTTTTTAGGCCAGGAAGAAAAAAACTTCTTAGTTTTCCAAGCTGATAGTATTTCGGTATGCCAGGTAGTATTTTGTGATGTGGTCACACTGTTCTGGTGAACTGAAGTGTGACTGCGCGAAGTCCATGGAAACACCTGGTGGTAATGCCACTACCTGGGACTCTACACAGGGTGTAAAAGGGCAAAACTGGGTGTAAAATACTCTGACACACCCCTTAACTGGACCACTGCTGACATGAGCGGGTACTGGCAACCATGTCACTGAGGTCCTGTGCAATTCAATATTGCCCCCTGGCACAGCCCCACACAAACATAATTCTATCTATGGCGGTAAGGGTGGGAGTATGGGAGTCAGCTAGGGCTAGCCAGATGCATCAATAGCAAGCCAGGGTGATTCTCATAGCTCCAAATTAGCTCTAGCAAGTCTGAGTCTCAGATGTACTTTTACCCGTTCATCGCTGTGCATTTGAGATTCCATTCCTCTTCTCCTCAGGCAGGTCCTTCTAACTAGGACCAACTGGAGAACAACGTCCCCCCCAACCTTCAGAAAATACACTTGATGGCATGTTCAGGAGTGGTTAGAATGCCAAGGTCTAGGCCTTGCAGATAGGGCCCCTGGGATCCTGGCAGTCTCCAGGAAACAGGCTACCAGAAAAGCTCAAGTCTTCAAATGGAAACAATTTTCCATTTGGTGCAGTAAGAACTTCATCTGCTCTACCACCTGTCCATTTGCTATGGTTATTGATGTTCTGCTATACCTGGTATCCTCAGGGTAGAAAATACCTTTCCTGAAGGTACACTTGAGAGTAATTTCAGCATGCAAACCTAAGGCCTCCCTTCCTTAGAGCTACTCCAGTTTTTCAGCTTAAAGTATCAAATCACTTGCATCCTTCTTGGCAGAATCCTGTCCTCTCATGGGATACAAAGTTCTTTCAAAACTCCTGGGTCATTCCTTTGGACCAGTGATTTTTATCCCTATAACATGGCATTTCTAGTCAACATGATCTCAGCCAGGAGAGTCACAGAGTTCCATGCTCTCTGCATTTTGCCCTTTTGCTCTTTCGTAATGATAAAATAGTCCTTGGAACCATCTGAAGTTTTTGCCTACGGTAGGTTGTCTGGCATTGACTCGTACCCATCCCCCTCAAATTTTGCCCATGGCCCCTTGCCTTGCTAGCCTGTCTTTTTTTCCTAGATCCCTTGCCAACAGAGAGGAAGTGACCCTTCACTATCTGCATGTGAAGAGGGTGCTTTTTTTTGCAATATTTATTTATACCGTTTTTAATTTGTACAGCATATTAGACCAATGTTATTACATAAAACATTGAAAAGTAAAACATACACTAAAAAGATAAAAGAACCCAAGTTTAAATTGTAACTGTATAGTTACAAGTCCACAAGGTTAACAGTAAGAGAGCCAAGATTAATGATTACATGGAATATTTATAGAAATGTTTATAAAAGAGATTAGAATAAGCAAATCTACAAGAGAAAAAAAAACTATGTAAACATCACACATTCTATAAATATATGCACACTAAACCAAGGACATTTTTAGTTGTAGAAACTAGAAATTAAAAGAAACAGCAAAACTATCAAGCATGGAGTATAGCCGTAACTCTAAAGTTAAATGACTATATTCAGTCTCTCTCTCCTGGGACTATCCTTATATATTTTTGCATTTCTCTTTTTTAAATAAGAGGTATTCTGTATGTCATCTTCAACATATTAATAAGACACATAAAAACAAGTAAAGTAGAATAAAATGAGTCATGTTATATACTAGAATTATGATGGCAGTGTTAAATTATAAAAAATAGGGTTCAAATATATTGCTTATACTGCGCTCCATAAAGAAAATATTTTTTTCCCCTTCCTTCTGTTCTCCTGTCTCCTCCATATCTCTTATGTCAATCTCAATTTATTTACTATTCAAACCAGGTAATGGTAAGTTCATTCAGTCCTTTATCATCTAAATCTTTCATTATCCTTCCATTTCTTCCATGCCAGAGATTTCTCCCTCTTCCAGTGCTTAGCTTTTAAACTTAAAGGATAGAATGAATAAGTGCTGAAGTCAAACAGCTGTTGTTTTGGAGTTTACCCAGTGCCCCAATAATCAAGCAAGGAAGACATCTGGGCATCCACACACATACTTCTAACACGGCAAAAGAAACCTAAAATAAGGCAACGTCATTGGACAAAACGCACCACTTCAAAGTTCGAATGGGGATTAATCACTGACAATGCCCGCTCCAACTATTAATCACGGGGTCACCGGGTCAAGGTCTAGCACCACTACCTGTCACAGCAGCAAACAGAATATACATTGTGGCGAAAACGCAGGATCTCACCGCGCCAACACAAAGCCGAACAATTCCAGCGAACAGGACTATAAAAACGGAAACACAACAATGCAAGTATTCCCGTGTTACAAACGTATTAATGCCCTCCGGAGTCGGCTTCTACTGGGGAATTAGTGCATGGTTCGGTGGTTCTAGGCACTTGGCCAAGGCCTTGTGCCACTACCCCTCCCCCTCCACCCATGCATTAATTCCCCAGTAGAAGCCTCCTTCGTCGGGCATTAATGCTTACTTGCTTCCCTCAACTGTGTAGGCCTCCAGTCTTCTAGGGACACAGATTTAAAATATTTCGTGCTACATGCCTCATTACTCAAACCGTCCTTGTTAACTCCTTCCTCTCTTGATGCTACTCGTAATCTCTGCAATTACGTGGCTATGGTTGAATCCATGTTGTTAGAAGAAACAGTTACTTACTGTATTTGTAATGGTGTTCTTTCTAGTGATGGGGTTCCTCCACAGTTACCAAAGTCCCTTCCCTCTTCTCTAGTGTTACAGTCTATCTGAGCGGCGTTCCCTTCTGTAGGAAAGATCTCATGGTTGAAGGGAGATGGGCATGGAATGATGCATGCAGCGTGGTTCCTCTTCCATACCTCTCCTATGCCTCCCTCTCCAGCCTCCTTTGCACCTGTCCCCTGCTGTCACCCTCACTGGCACCTCTCCTACATTACACTCCTCTCCTGAACCCCTCTCTCTACCTCAATCCCCCATCACCTCTCCTCTTTCTCCTTTGTTCCCTGCATCTCTCCTATCTTACCACCCCCCCCCCAAATACTGTTTATTACTCTTCACAATTCTGCACTTTCAAACTAGTCAGCAGCATAGTGTAACATTGCATCATTCGAAGCACTGGCTCAGGGCCTAATATAAGGTACTGTCAGTCAGTTTCACATCCCTACCAACTATTCAGGAAGTACAGTGCCATGAAGGGCAACAGTGCTGAAAATACAACAGGATCAGATGACGTGTCAAACCAAGTTTATACCAATTAAAAATATTTTGGGTTTGGTTTGCAATGTGTCCTTTCCTGGACAATTAAAAAAAAATAAATGCAGGCAACACTGCATTACTTGCAGAAAAACAAATTCTTATTTAGAAAAAGAAGCAAAATATGTTTCTGAACTATTGAGGCTTTTACAAAACAGGCTTGAAGACACTAGACTCTACAGGGCAGGGTGGAAGCTATGTGCTGGCCACTAGATCAGAGACAAACAAAGCTGCAGCCCCCAACAAAACACAATGTATACTGACTTGCACATAGTTGTGGCAGACATAAACCATGCACTGTGCAGTAGATTATAGTTCCTACCCTCTGGAATGCTGGAGAAAGGGCCAACCCTTTCCATGGGCAGCTAAAGCTGCTACTCAACACAAAAGTGCTGCACAACTGGACTGAACAATTCATGCTTTATAATGTCAAAGTCATTTTGTGCAGAAAGATCTAAATCTACAGTACTAAAAAAAAGGAAAAAAGTTTGAATTCTGTCTTTATCTGCTCCGAGATGCCATTTTGTTTTTCAATTTATATTTTAGCTCCCCGGCATATGCTTTGCCCTTGGCTGGCCCTGGTTCCCAAACATCGCACTGCCACAACTTCCAGCGCCCTCGTGGTGGAGCCGTCCTGAAGGACAGTAATGCTGAGGGTACCCCTGCAGCGGGAATGCATAAGACCAACAGCCGAGTCAGGAGGTCCTTAGGCACAGGGGGATTTTTCTTAGTTGCAGTTTCCCCCAAAAGGAACAGGTCATACAATGACACCAAGAAGTCGACCCGTGCACCCACAAGCCGAAGACAGCATCTGCCTGTCCCTCCACCTAGACCTCGGCAGGCTCAGGTGACCCTTCCCCCAGCAGACCGCTAGGGGCCAGGCGTACACAGAGCACGATGACCCCCCCCCGGGAGGAAAGCAGTCCCTTGGACACTCATTCTCTTCCCCCTGGCCAGCCCTCCAGCTTCCCAAGTCTGCTTCCGAACCCAGGTTGTCAGCTTCATGAGTGGTTGCACAACCACTGCGCCGGTGGACTGACCCCTAAGACACTATTTTGAATTAAGGTTATGCAATGGACTCCTCAAACTTGAAAAGCGCTACTAGAGCCCATGTGTTAAAAGTGCTTCCACCGGCCTGGTGGCGCTAAGGGTTGAGGTGCTGGATGCCACAACTCGCGCCATGCTGGCGAGAGAGGACTGAGCATCTGGAGGACTGGTCTCCTCTCTTGGGAAGGAAGGGATCATTGTCTCGCCAGTTGATCGCTTTCTAGTGGGGGCTGGGGGCGATGCATGCAGGGAGACCAGCAGCGGGTGTGGCATGCGTCTGCCCCCACATGGACATGCTGCGCCTTGCGCCAGGAGGGGTACAGAAAAAGTGGAAAATGGCGGCTGGGGGCTCTATGAGGTCCTGCCGCTGATCCACCATCGTGGCCTCCCCGGATCTGGATTGTGCTCCAGGGAGGAAGGTAGCTTCCTTCCTGGCCCCACCATGGGGAATAATCCGTGGGGGGTCTTGGGGATGGTTGAGGCGGTCGGACTGCTGGCAAACGGGTGCAGCAGGGTGGAGTTCCTGCCCCCGGCGCACCTGGGGAGTATAAATAAAATAAAATAAAAAAAATTCCTCCAAAGCTAGTCCAATGGTATGGAGGGCTGATGCGCTGGACACCTCATCAGCTGCCACACTGGTGACCTGGGTTTGGGAAATGACTTGAGTTGCTGGGGGAAGCAGTACAGAGCATCTGGAGGGCTTCTCTCTTCTCCTAGGGAGGTGTGGTCACTGCCCTGCTGATGAATGTCACCAGATGGAGACTCAGTGGCAGGTACACATGGGTGACGCAAGTAGGGAGGATGCTGCAGGTTTGATGCAGGACATGTGTGTTTCCACACTGCAGGTCCGGTCGACTACATCTCATCAAGGAATAGAGGAGAAAATGGAAAAAATGCCATGGGCTTCATGAAGCCCCACCTGCCAGCACCCGAGCCACACCATGTCTGGGATAAGTCCACCTATTATAGCTATGGTCTCTGGGTGAGGGTAGGATGGCCTTCCGTGACCTGGCCCTGCCTAAAGGGGTAATCTCAGGGGGAACTTCGGGTGAGTTAAGTCTTGGGGAGTGGTTGTTGGTTGGGGGAGGCAAGGACAAGGCTGATCATCTGCCATGCTGTGCCAGAGAAAAAGCATTTTTTTTTTTTTTTTTATCGTATTTCTATTTTTGACCTTCTCACCACTAGAGCGGATCTCCGTCCGCCAGCACCCACACTCCCCCGGGCCCGGTCTGGCACCCCCACAGAGCCGGCCATTATCGCTCACGCACTCTGTGGCAGGATCCTCTCGGGCGCCGGGCACAGCCATCAGCCGCCAGATCATCACTCCACCATTTTCCACCTGGTTTTTCACCCCTTGCAGAGTGCGGGCGTGCAATGATGTTTGGTGTACAACCTGCCGATGTCTGCCGCACTCTGCCCCCTCCTTTTTTGCAACCATCCCTCTGGTAGTGCCCCCGGTCATCACCAGGGGCTGCTACAGAGTGGTGGTTCCCTGGATCCCTTCCCGGGATAGGAGAGCAGTCCTCCAGACGCTTGATCCTATCCTTCCCCTGCCAATCCCTGGTGGCCCGGGCTCGCGTCAGAACCTGGAACGCCAGCGTGGCACGAGGTGTGTGCCACTGGGCCAGCGTGAAAAAGAATTAAGGAAAAAAAAAAAAAAAGCTTCCAATCCCATTTATTGAGCATGTTCAGCATGTAAATAATGCATGAGTGTGTGACTCCACTAAAAATAAATATAGAATAATACATGGCGCGCTGTACATTATGAGAATTTAATACTCACCAAGTTGTATGATGCTACATAAACCCTGAGAGCAAAGCTCAAGGGGTTTATTCAAGCATCACACACACCAAAGGTGTGTATTAAATTTGATTATAAAATGGGCACGAAAAATCCATGACCTGTGCAGCAATTAACCAATAACCACACAGGTCTGGAAACTGCCTTGCAAGTCTTACAACTACACTGCTTCAGAAGTCTCAGTAACTCTGTCAGCTGGGGGGGGGGTTCAACAACAAGAGTGACCTACCTGCCAGCCAATTTGACCTCTTTGATGGGGCAAACCAAGCTGTTTGATGCGACAACCGATTTACCAATGGTGAAGACTCCGCACAAGTGGCTCCCGCAGCAGTGACAGAAGTCTCCTGTCGGAGTCCACTGCGAAGGACAGTGCAGAGGCCAGGACCCCGGATCAGTTTTTAATTTATTCAAAGTTCGAACTTTATCGTTTTTGGTCAGTGTATTTTACCTTGCCAGCTGAAACAATGGACAGTAACGTTGAGGTCTTGTACTACTGGATAAAATGAAAGGTATCTCTGTGTTTTTAGTGATTAATATTGAATGGAGGTCTTTTTGACAGTTCAGTGAGTGGATCGGGCGGAGCAGCAAGGTGGCCATGGTGCTGCTCTGCTCCTCGTTCATCTGGGCGTTTGATAACATGTTTCTAAAAACTCCTTATTCACTGCTCTGTTTAAAATCTGCTAAATGAAACTTAAGCTTTTTTAACTTATGGCGACAGCACTGCACAGCTGAGTGGGTTGCCAACAAGAATTTGCTCTTTTCAACATACTGCTGGTTGTTATATACTGAATTCAGCAGGGCAGTCATCGTGTTTTGAATGAACAAGCTGCTTTGAAATATCCAGAAGTAAAACAGCAACACTGGTGGAGGCTATTTAAATATGGAGAATTCTGGAAATATGTTATGGCGGTCAATGTTGGTGTTAGCCTGCTTTCTGGGGAGCAACAAGAGTCGAGAGGGCCTAAAGAGAAGCTGTAAGGAAAATTAACGCAGCAAAATAGCACTCTTGTGCTGACATGCTTACTTTCCCTTAATAAAAAGTATGCCACCATTGCCTGGGATTGGGGATTGTCATATTTCCACCAGTGTGGATTTTACTACCCTCAGTGGAGCGTGTGTCTGTTTTTCTCTTTGCAGATGTTTATGTGAATTTATAGAATTTTTGGAAGATGGTGAATTCAAGTGAATTCCAGCAGACAGAGGACTTGACTGTGGAGAGTTTGAGCATTTCAGAGAGGATCCCCGGGGACACAGGACTCCTGGATTTCCAAACTTCAGGTCTGAGTAAAGGAAGTCTCTACATGACTCTTATGAAGATACACTTTGTAAACCACCCCCTTCCCCCCGGACGCTGTTGCAGCGAGAGGTGGATGTTGATTTGGGGCTAATTTCCACCATGAGGTATGGATTTTCACTTTCTTTGAATAAACAGCTTTATATTTGTAACCCCTACCCAGTCTGCTGTTGCCACCTGACAGCAATACCAGGTGGGCTGGGTTTAGGGAGGAATAGGCCACTCGGCACAAAGGCTAGGGTTGGCTACTCTGCACAGGAGCACCCAAGTAACTCCGAACACAGGAAGCAATAACTGTAATGTCCAATACCAGAAGTGGGATTCTAAAGTGTGGCTTTTATTCACATCCAAACAGAATAAACAAAGCATAGATGGACCCCCACGGGGCTACACTCCTGGTAATGCAGATTAAGAGAGACCAGAACACTTTAGCCCTCAGGCTCTGAACCCACTGGGCACACAGCCCAGACTTGCACACTGCTTTGGGTTACACAGCCCGAACTTGTACACTGTTCTGGGTTTTCCCTGGCTCGGCTCCCTTGCCAGCCACTTGGACACCTTCCATACTTCACGGAAACATTTTCTGGTGGCTCCCTAAACCACCTAAGAGCACCACAGCTCCATCAGGGAATCTTCCTTTCAATCCCACGTCTGGGTACTTTCCTCAGGCACTGGCCAAGTACCTGAGAGAAAGCAAAAGGTGTCTCAGAGCAAATCCGTGAGGTGAATTTGGTTACTACTGATGGAGAGGCTCCACCTCTCGCCCCACAATTCATACCCGGCCATTTCTCTGGACAGTAAACACCTCATCCTGTAAAGCTTTGCAATGTAGATTCTTGCTAAATGTATTTCACATTCCATCTACTTGTCTTGCTTCCCATTTGTGCTGGACTTGAACATACTTAAATTAAGTGGCATTGTCCATAACTCTAGACCCCCCACAGATTAAGCAGTTCAGTCCCCACATCTTCCAACTGTACTTGGCTGTCTTTTCCTGACCCCATAGTAACAGTCCCTTTAGTTTCCTTCTGTTCAGGTGAAAACACTTGGCCCTTTTTCAGAGCGAACTCACCCTTTGGTTGCAGGTGCCCCACAGGCGTTTCCTCCTCAAGAAATCTCTCTCTCTCAGAGCTTCTGGTGCCTCAGCACAACTTGAACAGGCAGCTTCTTTCCCTTAGCTGGACCCAGGGGGGTTGCCCCTAGAAAACAGGCAAACGCCTTCCCCCCCATCCCCTCAAGGATGGGGCTAATGAACCATTGCAAGTGGTCTCCACCACTTCAATTACCAGTTCCTGTGTTCCTCTTCAGGTGGAAACACACACCTTACCAAAAGTAGCTCTGAAACACAGCTTAAAGCTCTGAGAGGCTGCACACACACTGCTGCACTACAGTCTCTCTCTCTCTCTCAGACTGGCTTCAAAAATCCCCTACGTTCTACTCTAACCTCCAACTGCAACATTCCAGTGTGGCTTATGCAGCTGCGACAGTTGTAAAACGATGTCATCCCTCAGTCTCAGCTGAGACTGAGAACAGAGTGAGACAGTGTGAAATCCATTTAACTGGAGTTTCACAAGCTGCCTTCCCTGCTTACCACTAGGTCTTACTGGGATTCTAGTAACACCGGGTAACGGGGGGTTACACTTTTATCATACATCGAGGTTTAATGGTATCTAAGTTTGAATACTTTGGCGCCCCTTCAATTATTACCATTTTGGAGCTTGTGCTGCTGCAATATGCCTTTTATTTTTTTTTCAAACTTCAGTTGTTGGTTGGTGAACTTTAACTGCATATACATTTCATTCATGGAGGCTGTGGAACTTGTGGAGTTTGGTTGAAGGGTAATCTTCTCTCCCCTGGTATTTGTGGGAATTTACCTCAGCACATAGTGCAGTGCAAACATGCTTTTATTTTATTTAAATGAAGCCTTATATCTGACTTCTCGTATCTTTCTGGCATGTGAGTTCTTGGCCTCCTATGATGGGACTGTTAATGGAGCCAATTTATTTTCCTGGTGGCTGTTAAAATCAATCTCAATATGAATCTGTTAGACTCCCAAGAGTAACCAGAGCCTTTGAACCCCTGTATATAAAAGTGATGGACTCCCGAGTGCAGATGGAGCCTTCCAACCTGTGTTTAAAAAGGTTTTATGTTTATAACTAATGAGTTGCTGAATGGTTATAAATGTTAGCCTTCGTAGGTAAGAATTCTTTCTGCAGGTTATTACTCGGTGTACTGGGCACTCATTTACTAGAAAATGGCCAGCCCCTAAAACAGGACTCCTGGCTATGGAGCCGAATGCTATGGTGATTGGAAAAAGTCATGGAACAATTTATATCTGCAGCCTCTGCGACTGAATGCATAGCTTACCATACTGGCACGTCCATATTTTGTATTGATATATACTTTTTTCAAGCATTTGAATCAATGGAACTCTGTCGAGCACGTTTTATCAAGTTGGACTATTTCCTCAAAAGAAATATCGTTTGTTATTTTAGTGCTATTTGTAGTTTTGGGATTGTATTTTAAATAAGTGTTCTGTTTAATCAAAAAGATGAAGTTTAGATTGCTAAGTCTGCAGAAATTGTACCAATCACAGATAAATGGTTATTGTGCAGTCAAATACCGTACAATATTGCCGAGAGTTTAGAATGCAATCAATTCCTCTCACTAAGTGGTTTTAAAGATAGTAGTTACACAGATACATAGACAGTGTCGGCAGATAAGGGCCTATGGCCCACCCAGTCTGCCCATTTGAGCTTGTAAGTTCAGTTTGTTTTCCTAGAAGTCTGTTGCCCCTTACCCCTGACCTCCAGAATTCCTTTATGTCTATCCCATGCATTCTTAAATCCCGTGATTGTTTCAGCCCCCACCACTTCCTCTGGCAGGGTGTTCCACTTGTCCACCACCCGTTCTGTGAAGAAATTCTCATATGTTTTCCTCTGAATCGTCCTCCTCCAACTTCATCCCATGCCCTCTAGTCCTGGAACATCTTTTTCGCTTAAAATAGTGTTTTCCTGCACCCTGTTCCTCCCTGTAAGATACTTGTATGTCTCTATTCATCCCCTCTCTCCCTCCTCTCCTCCCCTCCAGGGAGTACATGTTCAGTTCCTTCAACCTGTCTCCATAGGACTTGTGATGCAATCCATGCACCATCTTTGTTGCCCTCCTCTGAACCTTCTCTACCCTGTCTATGTCCTTAGGTAGGTATGGTCTCCAGAACTGTACACTGTACTCCAGGTGGGGCCTCACTAGTGTCTTGTATAGCGGAATTATGACCTCCCTTTTCCTGCTGGTGATACCCCTGCCTATACATCCCAGCATCCTATTTGCTTTACCTGCTGCCTTGTCACACTGTTTCCCTACCTTGAGGTCATCAGAGATGATAACCCCAAGATCCCTTTCCTGCTTGGTGCATGCTATATCCTCACCCCCCAAATGATATATTGTGCCAGGGTTTTTGTGCCCCATATGCATTATCTTGCACTTCTTTGCATTGAATTTCAACTGCCAAACCCTGACCATTCTTCAAGTTTCTGCAGGTTGCTTCTCATTCTGTCTACACCCTCTGGTGTGTCTACTCTGTTACAGAGCTTTGTGTCATCAGCGAACAGTGAAATTCTGCCTTCTAGGTCCTCAGTAATGTCACTGATGAAGATGTTGAATAGGACCGTCCCAGCACTGATCCCTGTGGTACCCCACTGGTCACTCTTCCCTCTGTGGAGTGACAGCCATTTACCACCACCTCTGTGTCCTGCCACCCAGCCAGTTACCTACCCACCACACTACTGTCCTGCCCACACCCATATTCCCCAGTTTGTGTAATAGTCTTCTATGTGGCACAGTGTCAAGGCCTTGCTAAAGTCCAGATAGGCCATGTCCACTGCCCTCCCTGATCCACCTCCCTAGTCACCCAGTCAAAAATTCAACAAGGTTGGTCTGACATGACCTCCCCTGGTGAAACCATGCTGCCTTGGGTCCTGTAGTCCATTGACAACCAGATGTTCCACCAATCTCTCCTTCAGTAGTGCTTCCATGATCTTCCCCACTACCGGTGAGGCTGACTGGTCTGTAGTTCCTGCTTCCTCTTTGTTCCCACTTTTGTATAAGGGGACTTCATCTGCTGTCCTCCAGTCTTTGGGTACCTCCCTGTTTCCAGTGATCGGCTAAACAGGATAGCCAGAGGTTCAGCCACCACTTCTCTTAGTTCTTTAAGGACCTGGGTGCACCCATCTGGCCCCATTGCTTTTCAACTCTTATTACTTCCAGTTCCTTCAGGACCCTTTCTCGTGTAAAGGGACTTGTGTCCATTCTGCACCATTCTCACCCTTGTACTCCCTTCAGACCCATACCCTCCTCTTCCTCATGAAAGACTGAGCAGAAATACCTGTTCAATATGTCAGCTTTACTGTTGTCATCCTCCATCGGCCTCCATCCTCCCCTTCAGTCTCACTATCCCTCCCTTTGTCTTTTCTTTTTCACTTATGTACCTGTAAAAGGTTTTGTCCCTCTACCCACTGATTTTGCAATGTGCTCTTCTGTCTGAGCTTTGGCTTCCTTACTGACCTCCCTGCCTCCTTTGCTTCTCCTGGTACTTCTCCCTCCCCTTCTGCCTGTGTCTTTTGTATTGCCTGAATGCAATCTTTTGGCTTTCACTTTCTTTGCTACCTCTTTGGAAAACCATAATGGTCTCCTCTTCCTTTTCCTCTTGCTAACCTGCTTAATGCATAATTCTGTTGTTCTTGTAATCCCCATTTTAAATACTGCCACTGTTCCTCAACCCTGATGCCTGTCCCATTCCCTTAATGCCTCTTTCAAGTATCTCCCATTTTCCCAAAGTCTGCCCCCTAAAATCCAGGATCGTGTTTTGTGTGGTTCGGTTCTGCTCTTTCTGTGATTTCAAACCACAATGACTGGTGGTCACTGTTTCCCAGGTGCTCCCCACTGTTACCCCATCACACTGTCCCTGTTTGTGAGCACAAGGTCCAGTATTGCCTTCTGCCGAGTTGGTTCCATGACCAGTTGCTTGAGGAAGGCACCCTGAAGGGAGTCCAGGATAAATCTGCTCCTAGTTGATGCTGCTGCTGGGATGCTCCAGTCCACATCTGGAATATTGAAGTCTCCAACCAGTACTACCTCACCCTTTTCTGCCATCCTTTGGATGGCTAGCATCAGCTCCCTATCTGTTTCTTCCTCCTGGGCTGGTGGTCTATAGACCACACCTGTGCGGATGGCTGTCCCCATTTTCCTTTCCAGCTTAACCCACAGTATCTCTCCCCCATTTTGTTCCTCCTGGATCTCTGTGGCCCTTATGTCATTTTTCACATACAGTGCCACTCCTCCCTTCCTGCCTGCTCTGTCTCTTCTGAATATGTTGTAGCCAGGTATGGCCATCTCCCAGTCGTGGTTATCATTACACCAGGTTTCAGTGATGGCCACAATGTCCAGGTCTGACTGCACCATGACAGCCTCCAGATCTTCCATCTTGTTGCTAAGGCTCCTGGCATTTGCACACATGGCTTTCCATGATTTGACCTCCCTAGACTGTTTCACTGTTCTACTCCAGCTCCTTCCTTGGTTGTCATTTATCCCTGGTTCTCCTTGCTGTCTGCCCTTCTGCTGATTTTGCCCCTTTTCTGCTTATCCACCTCTTGGGCACTAATCTCCATCTTTTGCACACTGCTTTGCAGAGATAGCCACTCCTCTGGTTCACTGGTTCCACTGCTAGCTGTGGGGGGTGAGCAAGTAGGTACCCTCCTTGCTGGCCTGCCACCCCCCTTTGCTAGTTTAAATGCTTGTCAATGTAGCATTTAAACTTATCATTGAGTGCTTGGATTCCCCTCCAGGATGGATGCAGGCCGTCAGGCTTGAACAAACCTCCATCCCTCCAGGTAGGTCCCCAGTCACCAATAAATCCAAACCCTTCCTCACAGCACCAGTTCTTCAACCATGAGTTAAAGCTCCTGGTGCATGCACTCCTATGCTCTCCCTTGCCTCTCACAGGTAGTACTTCTGAGAATGTGACAGAAGTAGCTACTTGCTTGAGATCCCTCCCCAGTTTCCTAAACTCTTCCTGAACTTCCTTTGGCTCCCCATTTGCCAGGTCATTAGTACCTAAGTGGATAATGATATCCAGCTCAGCCTCCCGTCTTGCCTTCCCAGTGATCCCCAGGATCTTCCTTCCATCCCTCCATGCCGTGGCACCTGGTAGGCACCTCACCTCCCTGTCCTCCCCCTCCTGTGTTCCTAGCTGGATCCCTCTTATGATGGAGTCCCCACCAGGATTTGCCTCCTCCTCTGGGATCCACTGCTTTCCCACTGAGGTCACCTCCTTGGCTAACCTCCACATCCTTTCCTTCCACTTCTCTGGGTACCTCTATTTGGTTGTCCTCATTTGCCAGTGTGGCATATGAGTTCTTGAGTGGAATAGGATCTGGGATGTGCCTCTGCCTGACTGCTCTAACCCTCCCTGAGCCCACTGTCATTCAAGTGCTCCTCGTTCTCGGCATCCTTTGAGGCAGTTGCATTGGACTGGGTGGTCCCTGGATAGGGGTGATGGTACTCCTGACCCAGTTTACTTCCGCTCTGAGTTTGGCTACCTCCTCCCGCAGTCAGAGATGCATGCAGATAGGGCAGCACCTCAGTGTCCAGAAGGTCTGCCTGAATATGGCTGCCCACAGCCACTGCATTGCACCACTCCCCACATTATACTGCAATTCACTACTTGTCTGCTACTGAAGCTCTCCTAGTTCCCTTTTTATTAATTTACTGTCCTAAAAATCCTGCCACTGATCCTCAGATAAATTTTATTTTATTTTTTAAAGAAAAAGAAACCAATAAATAAATAAATGAATCAAAACACTTGTCGTGAGGAGGGTGGGCTTCTTCCCCCTTATGCTCCTCCTACTTCACACCCCTTACTATACCCTGTGTTTAGCTCCTGTCAATCAGATTTAACAGGGCATATAATTAAGAGTTGGGAGAAGGGGGGGCGAAAATTTGCAGCAATCAAAGACTGCACAGAATTACACCACCACTATGTTTTAAATTTTCAACAGCCCAAAAACAATTATAAGTAAAGACAACATAGAAAGTATAGTGTCACTAAAAGCCCACAATCTAAGTTTAAAAGAAAAATAGCAATTACCAGTTTCTCTAAAGCACTGAATTGAATATGTTTCCTTCCTTCCCCTTCTGGCTTCTTCTGAGAAAATAAACTCTACTTGCTACTTCAACTCTGACTAAGCCCCACTTCCAGTTATCACATAGCTGAGGTCAGAGGCCAGTCAATTAACACCCTTCACCCAACTACAGGGCAGTCAGACAAGCCAAGATAAAATTTGCAGCAATTAAAGACAGCACAGAATTACACCACCACTATGTTTTAAATTTTCAACAGCCCAAAAACAATTATAAGTAAAGACAACAAAGAAAGTATAATGTCACTAAAAGCCCACAATCTAAGTTTAAAAGAAAAATAGCAATTATCAGTTTCTCTAAAGCACTGAATTGAATACGTTTCCTTCCTTCCCCTTCTGGCTTCTTATTCTAGTTATGCGCCCTTTTTAAGAGCCTAGTCAATGATGAGATCTTTTACACTAGATAGTTTGTGATGTTAGAATTTATGGAATTTAGACACTGTTTAATGCAAGTGCTGTAAAGATTAGGAGGGGTAAGCCCTAGTAAAATTCCTTTACGTGGCTCAACTATTGTAGGACACAGGGAATAATCTTGGTGATGCTTATTATATCTTTGGGGATCTGATCATATACCCTATCATTTTACTCCTAAAAGAGAAGGAATGAGAGCAGTAGCCTTGCTCTGATTTCAGACTAAGTGGTTTTGATATATGACTGGTGTCCAAGCTTTAAAGGGCAAAAGTAGCCAGAGGTCTCATCTCTTGGACATTATTTTGGTTGGTCCATGGGGTAGGGACTGCTACAATGCTAAAATAGTTTGGAAGTAAAGACTCAAGATCAGACCCCTGACTGTTCATGGTCTTGTGCCATTGCCAAACTCCTTTCTGGGGAGTGGATGGTCTTTGAGTGTGAGCTCAGAAACTCATTATGATGTTTGACAGTGTTCACACAAGAGAACCCTAATTGGCCTCTAAGGGAGCTGGCCCTTATTATAGGATTCTATGATGTACTTTGTTTTTTAAATTTGCTATATCTGGGCATGTTAAAAAACACCCCTAATATGGATACAAATGTAGTAACAGCACTTTGTAATGTTATTCTATTTTAAAGCATTAACAATTCAAATCTGAAAAAACTCTGGTTTAACATCTTGAGATGATATCCTTATATAGCTGGACAACTTATCTATTTACATTTGGCCTTGTTAAACCCAATCATAGACAGAACCATGGAATGCTTACAATAATTATTTATTTTTAATCAGGCTCATGCACTTTGTGTAACTTATTTTAATGTGACTGACATTTATGTATATTTTGTACAGTATATGAAGATTGCAAAATGTTACTTTCTTTGTCTCTATATCGTAATCACTCCTAGTCAACTGGATAAACTTATCTTATTGAATGTAGCAGGCACTTGTTTGGCAAGAGCATAATGTGTAGCATATCTGTGAGCGCATCCAGTCATAGACATTTTAAAAGGACAACAAGAGGAGTGAATGTAAATAATTTACATTATATTGAATGTGATGGGAGCAAAGGGGGCAATGTCTGTGAAAGATAAAGGGGAGGTTACATCATTAATTCCACCAATACAAGGTGTATACCTTATCCCTGCCCGTGTTTCTGAAATATTGGAAGGGGTTTTTCAAAAGTCTACCTTAATAAATAGTAGGAATGTACGTAACTTTATTAAGGTTAAACCAATAAAAAAATGGACACCTATTGTCTTTACTACAAATGCAAGATCTTTGGTGAGCAAAACAGACAAATTGGAGGGTGTGTTAAAATTGAACATGGTATAGACTGCACTAATTACTGAAACCTGGTGTGAAGCACACATTCCCACCAATGCTATTACCATTCCTGGATAAAGAATGGAAAGAAAACAGAAGAGAGAGAAAAGGAGCGGGGTTAGCTTGTTATTTTCAAAATGGTGTGGAGTACAACATAATGTTCAATATGGAAAGGGATGAGTTTAAAACCTTACAGATGGAAGTGTTGATACCTCATTTGCCCAGAAATTGTAGGCCCACTGTAACAGGTGGATTTTATCATCCCCCAGGTAATAATGAGTACAATGGTTCAACATTTAAATTGGTGTTTGGATACGGTTTACAAGAAGCACCCACTGTGTGGGATTATATTAATGGGAGATGTTAACCGATTGCTCCTAAAGAATGTGATCCAAGGGAGGAATTTGAAACAGATAGTCAAAAAGGGTACAAGAGTGGATATTGTTTTGGATATTGTCATTACAAATTTAAGAGACTGTTATGAGGAACCCTAAATATTATAGTCATGCAAGGTCATGTCAGACGAATCTAATAGATTTCTTTGACTGGGTGACCAAAGTAGTAGACCAGGGAGGGGCTGTGGACATGGCCTGCCTAGACTTTAGAAAGACATTTGACACAGTCCCACACAAAAAATTAATAAACAAATTAGCCAGCCTGGGAGTGGGTCCCAGGGTGGTAGCCTGGGTTAAAAAATTAGCTGGACAACAGGACACAGAGGGTAATAGTAAAAGGAGTCCACACTGAAGAAAGAGGGGGTTACTAGCGGGGTACTGCAGGGTTCAGTACTGGATCCCATCCTTTTTAATGTCTTTATAAGTGACATTGCAGAGGGACTGGAAGGAAAGTATGACACTCTGCAGATGACACAAAGATCTGCAACAGGGTTGCTACACGGGGGTGGAAAGGATGAGAAGGGACTTGCAAGGTTGGAGAAATGGCCAAAAGTATGGCAGCTTAGATTCAATGCAAAGAAGTGCAAAGTAATGCACCTGGGAAACAAAAACCAGGGAAGCATACACAATTGAGGTACTAACAACAATAAAATGGAAAGGGACCTGGGAGTAGTCATATCAGATAACCCAAAGGTAAGCAAGCAATGTGAGAAGGCAGTAAGGAGGGCTGGGGGGATACTGGGATGTACAGGAAGAGGCATCACCAGTAGAAAACAGGAA
This sequence comes from Neoceratodus forsteri, assembly GCA_016271365.2. Taxonomy (NCBI): domain Eukaryota; kingdom Metazoa; phylum Chordata; order Ceratodontiformes; family Ceratodontidae; genus Neoceratodus; species Neoceratodus forsteri. The sequence continues at coordinate 873,510,125 of CM028130.1, forward strand.
GTTGTTATCCCTCTGTACAGACAGTTGGTGAGACCCCCATCTGGAGTGCTGCATGCAGTTCTGGAGACCCCATCTCCGCAAGGACACAGACAGAATGGAGTCAGTCCAGAGGAGGGCAACTAAAATGGTGCAGGGTCTGCACTAGAAGCCATACGGACAGAGACTAAAGGAGCCTAATATGTATACCCCTGAGAAAGGGGGGCATGACAGAAACTTTCAAATACCTCAAGGGGAATCAACAAAGTCCAGGAGGGTAGCATCTTTCAGAAAAAGAGATGTGCAAGAACAAGGGGGCACAATTTGAAGAAGGGGGGGGGAGAGACAGCTCAAGGGCAACGTGAGGAAATATTTTTTCACAGAGTGGGCTGTGGACGCAGCCTTCCTGGGGAGGTCGTGGGGTCAAAACAGTGGGGGAATTCAAGAATGCATGGGACAGACATAAGGCAATTCTGGTGGGGGTAGGAAGAAGTAGGCTGTTGGTTAACTAGGATCTGCAGCTTATTCAATAGGTAGGGAAATGGGCAGACTGGGTGTGCCAAGCGGTCCTTATCTGCTGTCAAAGTCTATGTTATCCCCTACTCGGTCCTCTGACCATAAAGTGGCAGTTGTAAAATCACATTTTCAGGAAAGCAGCATAAGCAGCACACAGAGGGTGAAAAAAAACAACAACCTGTCAAGTGTAGGAAGTGGACAAATGAAAAGAAGGAGAGGGTGTTGGGTACTGTTGCAGGAGAACTAAAAGATGAGTGGCTGAGATGGGAATCCATCAATACCACATGGGAGGCAGGTGTAACCCTTATTCACAACACAGTTGATAGGACTGTACCAATAAAAAGTGTGTTTGTTTTGACAGTGATAAACCATGAATCGGTTTAATAAGCCAGAGACAGAGGGCATTTAAAAGAGGTGACCAGGTAATAAACAATACATTACAAAACCAGGAAAATAGAGAGTCTAAAAGGCTTAGGAAAGTTTGCTATCTGAAGATAACTGAATGATTTAAAGAACTGACCTCAGGAAGTGGTGGAAGATGATGAAAGAATTTGTGGAATGTGATGATGCTACTGACCAAGTGTACAAATGGTCCATGAACTTTTTTTGGGGGTAGGTAATGGCCAGTTATTTACAGATGCTTTAAACAAAACCCTATGCAATGTTAGTAGGAGTTCAACCTCTCTTGAACTTAGACTCAATAGCAAGTTAAATGCCCCACGTATTTGCTCACTGTGGAGACTGTGGCTAAGAAAAATGAAAAAAAAAAACAAAATAAAAATACAGCCATGGGACAACATTTAGTTCCAGATGGGATTTGGAGGGATGGTGCTGCCATACTAGCACCTTGGGCATGTAATATTTTTAATAAATCTTCAGAAACTTGTAAGTTACCCAATCAATGGAAGCAACAACAGTAATCCCCCCTCCAAAAGTCTCCTCTCCTAGAGAGATTGGTAAAGATTTTAGACATATTTCCTTAACTAGTGTTGCCTCAAAAATGTGTGAAGGTTTTCTTTCTAATTGGATCACTGAAAAGATTGCAGGACCAGTTTGGTTCCTTGAGGGCGAGCTCCACTACTTCAGCAGAGATGACATTTATATGTTAAAGCATGAGATAACAGAACTTGTTCAGGCCATTCTGGTTGATTATAGAAAAGCATCTGAGCACACCAACCATAATATTATTTTAAATAAAATCAGAAAAAGTTGGTATTCCTTTATGTTTGAGGTGGTGGGTGTATGATTTTTCAGACGGAAGGATCCAGTGGGTAGCGGTTAATGGACTTCGATACATACATGATGTAGTCTGTGGAGGCACCGCCCACGGAACCAAACTGGGGCCAGTTTTATTCCTTATTATGATTAATGACCGGATGTACACTAACACTACTGTCAAAGACAATTTCCTAGATAAGAACAATAGTACTATGCAAGACGATTTACAATGTATTCTGGATTGGTCAGAAAAATATCATATGCAAATTAACCCAGATAAAACCAAAGAAATCTGATTCAGTAATTTAGGGAAGTGGGACCCTGCGCCATTGGTTTCTGAAGGGTCACATGTTCAGGTTGTTGATAAAGTAAAGTTTTTGGGACTTATCATCCAACACAATTTTGACTGGAGGAAGCAAGTGAAACAGATGCTCAAGAAGGCAAATAGCAGGCTTTAGTAGTTTCTTACTCTGCTATGCAGAGCAGGTGTGAGTCAAGTAGATTTACTATACTGTTACTGTACTGTCATTAGACCAGTTCTAGAATATGGATGCCCAGTTTGGAACGGGGGTCTAACTAAAAGAGATTTTGAGAACATCGAAAGAATCCAGAAAAGAGCAGTAGGGCAATCTTGGGAAGTAAGACTGGATATGAGGAGGCTATAAAAATCTGTAAGCTTGAAAAACTATGTCATCATAAGGAATGCATGGAGATAAAACAGTTTCAAGAAATCTGTAATGTCAATCACAAATTTTATTTATTTATTACCATGGGTACTGACTGAGAATATATGAGAAATGGCAAATTCCGAGGGCCAGAACTGAGACATAAAAAATCTTTCTTGATGTGGGATTTGAACCAGTGATAGAATGAGACTTCTATATCTCTCTCTCTCTCTCTCTCTCTCTCTCTCTCTCTCTCTCTGAGTGAGATATATATGTAAGCATTAATCCACGATGAAGGTGGCATCTAATGGGGAGTTAATGCATGGTTGGGGCCGTTGAGGCCGCAGGCCGAGTGCCTACAATGACCAACCATGCATTAACTCCCCATTAGATGCCACCTTCAGAGTGTATTAATATGCTTGTAACATGGAACGTGCAAGGCAAATATTGGTTGCATACTGATTTCTTTCCTGCGAAAGATACATGAGCTCAACTACTTCCTTGCCTTCCAGTTTCTTGCTTTAGCTCTCTTACTTTGTAAGGCCTGTCTAACTACAGCTATGCGCATGCACGTTGTACAGCCCACATGCAGTAATGTGGTGTGTACAGATTTGTCCAGACTTACAACTTTCGTTTAGATTCTAACACCTACATTACACAATCATTACAGCTAGAAATGTCATCCTTGTTATCAGCTGCTATGTTGCTGCCCATCCGTTTACAGGTGAGATTTATGTCGTGGTGACTTCTGGGGAGATTCTTTACGCTGCATCGCTTACTTTCTCAATTACTTTACTGAAGGTCTCTGAGCAGACTCTGTGGCACGGCCGTCACTGTTCCGACCAATAGGTGGCACTTCTTAAATTCCACTGCCGTTTTAGTATTTGTCTCTCTGCTACCCTACTACTTCTGCTTTCCCAATATCATGTCCCCACTATCATATGACTGGCTTTCCTACCTTGATATAAAGCAGTTCTTCTGTGCCTGCAATACATACAGTATCTTCTGTGGTGTCCATGATTCCCAGTGCTGCATTCCTCTAGGGACGACACCAGACAGCGCTTTTCCCTCACCACTTCACTGGTTTTCCAACCAATAGGTGGCGCTTTCGACAGAACGAGCACATTTTCCCTTTTTGGTGCCTGCTGTGTGTTGCTACCGCCACCTATTGGTCATGCTCTTAAAATTTTCCTTCACTTCTCATACACTTCTGGAAGCGCATTCACGCTCTCAACAGGAGATTATTGGTCTGAGCATTCTAAGGCAACACGGCATTATCGTGCCATAATGCCGTGTTGCTCTTGCACTACCTGACCCTGTTTCACCTATCACCTTCCTTCCCTGGAGTCCTCACATTTCTGCCATGTTACAAATATTATTATCACAATAGGGGTGAGTGATAAATGACTGAGATAACAGTGCATCATCCATTGCAGTGTGATATTTTTACCGTCTGCTCTACTGTGAGAGCAGCCATTTACACACAAAGGTCACTGATATCATCACTCTACGCAGCTTTCCCCTCAGCATACAAGAAAAATATGTGCTGTTACCATAGACACAAATGCAGAACTACATGACAGGTCTCACTGCTGCTTGCAGCTAACTCAGTTAGCAGTACAAAACACTCACCTATTCCCCACACTCTCTCAGCTTGACTGCAGCCAGAATTCTAGAACACAGCTTCACAGAACAGTCTGTTCCTCACTGCTGCCTGCAGCTAACTCAATTACCACTGAAAAACACTCAGCCGTTCCTCACACTCTCTCAGCTTGACTGCAGCCAGACTTCTACAGAATACAGCTTCACAAACTAGTCTGTTTCTCACTCCTACCTAAAACTAACTAATTTAGCATTGCAAAACACACTTGTCTGTTTCCCAGAGTTTGTAACACTGCCAGCCCATTCAAAGTCACACACAGAATGAGCACACACAAACATGAACAGAACACAAGACAACATAAAGTACAGTTATGTAAGAACTTACCGTAACAGTAGATCTTCGAGAGGAGCTCTTGCAGTAGGCTATTACAATTAGGACTATGCCGCAGGCACTATGACCTTTCGGTGAAAACTTCTGCCAGCAATACCAGCGGGGACCACCCCCGACACCAGCCCCGTCCTGACGTCGGTCACGGTACAAGAGGGGGCGGACCCAGCTCCACCTCAGTTCTCCCGCCAAGACCCAGCAGAAGGCATGACAAGAGAAGGAGGTGAAGCCTACCATGAAGAGAGTTGGAGAATAAAGAAAATGGATCTGCACACCTCGAGGGGGAAGGCGGGAGGGAAGTAGTGCCTGCTGCAAGAGCTCCTCTCGAAGATCTACTGTTACGGTAGGTTCTTGCGTAACTGTACTATCTTACTTCGCCTGCTGCAAGAGCTCCCACTCTATTACAATCAGGACCGAGTCCCGAGCAGTCCCACAGCAAGGAGGTAGCCGACCCCGAGAGGTGGAATATGCTGACTCCAGAGGCCTTAGGACAAAAGCCCTTGTAAAACGGTTAGGCCGAAGCCAGCCTGGCATCTGGAGACGATATCCAAGCTGTAATGCTTGATAAAAGTATGCACCGAGTTCCAGGTTGCGGCCGCACAAATGTCCTGTATAGCGACATTTTGCAGGGCGGCGAAAGAAGCTGACACTCCTCTAGTGGAGAGACCCCTAACTGGGCCCGGCAGGGGTTTATTGTGATGCTCGTAGCAAAACGAAACACAGCGAACTATCCATTTAGAGATAGTTTGCTTGGACACCGGTTGACCCAAGCAATGTGGCACAAAGGCCACAAATAGCTGCTCCGATTTATGGTGCTGAACCGTCCTTTTGAGGTAAAACCTCAGAGTCCTGTGGACATCCAATGTGTGGAGGAGAGCCTCCCCTCTATTGGAAGGGGAAAGAAAATAAACAGGAAGATCAACCGACTGGTTGAGGGTTAATTCTGAGACCACTTTCGGAAGAAACTTAGGATTCGTTCTAAGGGAAACCCTTTCCCTGTGGAAAACCAAATAGGGCTCTTTACACATCAGAGCCTGAAGCTTGGAAACCCTTGAGCTGAAGTAACAGCAACCAAAAGCAAACCTTCCAAGAAAGGTAGCTGCAGCTCACAATCTGCTGCTGGCTCAAAGGAGGGAGGGAGGGTGAGTTTCTCCAACACAAAAAGGAGGTCCCAGGGAGGGACAGGGTCCCGAATGGGAGCTCTCATGTGTAGAATTCCCCTAAGAAAGGTGCGGGCCACATCCAATTGTGCTAATGCTCTCTCTCCCACGAGAGCATGGTAGATGGAGATTGCCCACATGTGCACCTTGATAGAGGAGTAACTCAGGCCCTTATCGTACAAGGAGAGGAGAGGAGAGGAGATACTGTAAAGTTGAGTTCACAGGGCAGGTGACGGGATCCAAATGTTGCGGCAATGCCCAGAGACAGAAATGCTTCCACTGCATAGCATAGGTGGAGCGAGTAGAGGGCTTTCTTGCTGAGGCTAGACCCGCCCGCCACTTCCGGGAAACCCATCTATTTTGAGCTACGTCTGAAGGAGCCAAGCATGTAGATGTAAGGATCGAAGATCCGGATGGACCAGAGACCCTTGGTCCTGGGACAGTAACTGCGAGCATATAGGCAGCGGAAGTGGAGGTTCCATGGATAACCGCTGCAGAAGTGGGAACCAAATCTGCAGAGGCCAGTTGGGGCCACTAGGATCATCCAGGCCCCTTCTGCCTGTAACTTGAGCAGTACTCTGAATGAGAGGGAAGGGCGGAAAGGCATAGAGAAACCTCCCTGCCCAGCAAACGGATAACGCGTCTGGCCAAAAAACTCCAGGCGCGTGCTCTCGCGAGCAAAAGCGCTGGCAGTTGGCGTTGCGTGGTGATGCAAAGAGATCCAGCTCTGGAAGACCCCACCTGTTGAAGAGCTGGTCTGCCACGGGTTGTAGCAGCTCCCACTCGTGCGCTCTGGCGCGCGACCTGCTGAGGCTGTCGGCCAGATCGTTTAGGATGCCTGGAACGTGCATCGCGGACAGTAGAATGCTCCGCTCCAGTGCCCAGTACCAGACTCTCATCACCTCCCTGAAAAGAGGATACGAATGAGTGCCTCCTTGCTTGTTGATGTAAAAGACGACCGCCATGTTGTCTGTCTGAATTAGAAGACAGCCTGGTACCAGATCCTCTCAAAAAGCCTGGAGGGCATAGAGGACCGCTCGCATTTCCAGTACATTGATGTGGAGGGACTGCTCCTCGGGTGACCAAACCCCCTGCGTTCGATGTGCATCCAGGTGTGCCCCCCACCCCATGTCCGATGCATCTGTTGTCAGAGTCTGACCTGGTGGCTCCGGACGAAAGCTGACCCCTTTCTCCAGATTGTTGGGGTCCATCCACCAAAGCAAAGTTCTCCTGACTGGCTCCGAGATCTTGACCAGAGAGTCTAGGTCATCGTAGCTTTGGTCCCACTGCACCCTGAGCTTCCACTGTGGGACTCTCATGTGGAGGCGGGCCAAGGGAGTGACTGGAATAGCTGCCGCCATGTGCTCCAGTAAACTGAGGAAGTTCCGAGCCAGAACTCGAGACGCTATAGAGATCCGTTCTGCCATCTCTCGCAAGCGAACTCCCCTGTCTTGTGGGAGAAAAGCCATGCCCTGGACGGAATCCAGGATCGCTCCTATGAAGGCGAGCTTTTGGCTGGGCTTCAGGAGATGATTTTTGTAAGTTCAGGGTGATCCCCAGCTCTTGGAACAGGGTATAAGTGTCTTCGAGAGCTCGTAAGAAGCTGCCTGTTGATGGGGCCGTAAGTAGCCAATTGTCGAGGTAAGGGAACACATAGTGTCCCATCCACCTTAGAGCCGCAGCCACCACTGCTAGGCATTTTGTGAAGACTCGAGGAGTGGAAGAGAGGCCAAACAGAAACACTTGAAACTGAAAATGCTCCCCTTGGAAGTGGAACCTCAGAAACTTCCTGTGGGGAGGATAGACCCCCGATATGCATGAATGCATCCTGCATGTTGAGAGAACATAGCCAGTCCCCTTGGTGCAGCAAGGGGAGGAGTCCTTGAAAAGTCACCATCCTGAACCTTTTGTACTCGATAAAGAGGTTTAGAGGGCTGAGATCCAGAATGGGAGGAAGGTCCCCCGTCTTTTTTGGGACCAGAAAAAAGTGGGAGTAGAACCCCTGACCCTGCTGCTTCAAGGGGACCCTCTCTATTGCTCTCTTCTGCAGGAGAGTCTGAATTTCTTCTTCTATTAGTGGGATGTGAGAAGGAGGATAGCGGGAGAACTTTGGTGGAGTATGTGGAGGAAACTCTGTGAACTCTAGCGTGTGTCCTCTTCGTACAATATCCAAGACCCACTGGTCTGCGGTAATAGACTTCCACCCTTCGAAATGAAGGGAGAAGCGGCCCCCAACCGGCTCCCTTGGGACTTCTGGTGGAAGGGGGGGGGTGCGGAAGGGAGTCATTGGGCAGAGCCGGGAGTTGGGAGAGAGGTCTGGGAGGTCCACCAGACTGCTGGTTCCCGGATCTCCTGTGGAAGCCACCTCTCTGCCCCTGTTGGTTGCCACGGGCTGAACCTTGACTGCCTGAGGGCTTACGAAAGGGCCTTCTACGGTGCTGACATCGCTGGTCGCCACGGTACATCTGGCGGACCAACCAGATCGACTTACCCGACTCCTGGAGGTGGGAGATCAAAGCCTCCATCTCCTGCCCAACACCACGGTACCCTGGAAGGGCAAATCCCGGATACCGGCCTGCAGATCCTGGTGAAAGCCCGAGACCCTCAACCAGGCATGGCGCTGGAGGCACACCCCAGAGGCGGCTGCCCTGGCTGCCGTGTCTGCAGTGTCATACGCGGCCCTCAATACGTGGGAGCCTACGTCTGAGCCCGACTGCAGAAGGGCCAGGAGCTCTGTCTTTTTGTCAGAGTCTGGCATGGCCTGTGTCAGCTCTAGTCCCCTTTCCCATAGCGCATTCTGGTACTGTACCATATGCAACAGGAAATTAAGGGAGCGGATGGAACAGGTGGAGGCTGCATAAACTTTTTTGCCCACCTGGTCCAGGTAGTGGGACTCCGGGTCGGGAGGCTGTGAGCTGAGGTGTTTCAGTTTCCGAGATTTGTCATGGGCAGCCGTGATCACTGACGAGTCGGCCTGAGGGTGTTCCGCTAGGAAGGGTTCCGCCCTAGGGGCCTTATACAGCCTATCCGACTTCTTAGGAACTGCCAGGATCGAGGCCGGATGCATCCAGGTGGTCCTAGTAAGATCCTGGAATGTATCCACCAAAGGAGGAATAACTAGAGTCTTTGGCTCCTTTTGCCTCAGGTACTTAGCCAATCTCCAGTGTTCCGGATCCAGGTCCTCCATGTCCCACTCGTTGGAAGCCTGGATGTAGCTCATGATGTTCATAAAAGTAGGATCATCTGGAGGCAAGCGAGGCTGGTCCTTCTCTCCCGGGGAGTGCTTGAGGCTGAGAGAGGATGAAGAGGGCGACGATGAAGAGGAGGATCGCCTATCCGACTTGGAATAGTCTGACCCCGTCCTACGACCATGCCTTCGCTGACGTCGGTAGCTAGGGGACCGACGTTGGTCCAAAGACCGACTCCGGTCCCTGGACCGGCGACAGAGCAATGACCGACATTGGTCCTCTGACTAGCACAAGAAGGGCTCCTGGAGCGTGACCTAGACCGACGTCGGTCACCAGAATCCCTAGAGCGACGTCGGCGGTCCTCGGACCTTGAGCAGGAACAAGCCCTGGAGGGGGGTGAAGGCTGGCGCTCCGGTGACTTCCGCGTGGAAGACTCACCCCCTGGCTGCGGTTCTCCTGCAGGGTCCTGTGCAGTGTCTGTAGGCAGGCGGCGGGAGGACCGCTTGTGGACCTGCCCCCACCAAAAGGAGAAAAGATCCTTGAGCTCGCCCTGGTGAAAATTTCAGCCGCCGCTTCAGAAATGAAGTCTCTGGAACGCCAGGGACGCCTGAAGAGCTCTCCTGAGGTCCAGGAGAGGGAGGAGGACTTGGCGTGAGGGCGTCGGTATCTCCGACCGACCCGTGTCCTTTGCCTTTGACCCGGCGTCGGTGTAGGGACAGATGACGGAGTGATGCTAGGGGGCGCCGGAGAGTCCTTGGTCTCCGGAGGCGCGCCTTTAGCAGGTGGCGTCGGTGCCATAACAGGTGGGGCCGAGGCAGGCACCTCTAAGGACTTGGTGACATCCCTTAGCGGAGTCACCTTCGGCTTGGCCGGCTTCTCCCCCGACGGGCCGGCCTTAGCCTGTGGAGTCTTTGGAGGTTCTCCAGACCCTGAAGGTCGGGCCTTTTTGGGAGAAGGCCGCGAGTGCGAACGGGAATGGGACAGAGACCGGGACAGGTGATGGGACCGACTACGGTCCTTGCTGTGGCGCTTCTTCTCCTTCCTCTTCCCCTCCAGGGAGTGCAGATCCATCTTCTGCTCCAACAGGTAGGCCTTGAGGGCTTTCAGGCAGCGGATGCGGGTCCGGCTGGTAAAGACCTAGCAATCTGTACAGTTGGCGGTGTCGTGGTTGGGGCCCAGGCAGAAGACGCACCGCTGATGGCTGTCCTTAGCAGGGATCTGCCTCCCGCAGTCAAGTGTTCGGGTGATGCCGACACCTGAGAAGACATCAAACCCTGCTGGGTAAGAAAACGGCTGACATCGGTACTGGGAAGCGGCAAAGTGAGGAAAACAATGCTCCAAAGCGGGGAAAAGTGATAAGGCGACGTCAGCGAACTGATGTCGGTACCTGAGAACGGTAAAAACCGTTGAAAAGAGGCAGGAAATCTTGCTAGAAGAAGTTCTTTTTCGCTGAATCGCAGACAGAAGCAAGTCACTCGGCTTCACGTGCTGGTACGCAGCAGGAAAGAACTGAGGTGGGAGCTGGGTCCGTCTCCCTCTTGTACCCTGACCGACGGCCAAGGGCCGGCATCGGGCGTCCCTGCTGGTATTGCTGGTAGAAGCCACCAAAGGGTCCTAGTGCCCGCGCATAGTCCTGATTGTAATAGCCTGCTGCAAGAGCTCCCACTCGAAGTAAGATCAATACTTCTGAAACTCCTAGCCCTATTGTATAAATCGGGGATACATGATAGGCATGAGTGTGATATGACAAATATTGTCACTCCTGCATGGTGAGCTCTGGATTTCTCACTAATGCCTTCGGCACTCGTGAAATATTCAGAGCTCACTCTGCAGGAGTGACAATATTTGCCATATCACACTCATGCCTATCATGTATCCCCGATTTATACAATAGGGGTGAGGATAAATGAGTTTGATAAAAACATGCATCTTCACTGTGGTGACATCACCACAAGAGATATTTCATGTCGTGACATCACGACTAGATATGTAAATGTACTCGTGACATCACCATTGTGAGTGATATTTCATTGCTGCCTGCAGCCAACTCGGTTACCATGGCAAAACATTCTCAGGTGTTTCCTATACTCTGACTCACTACCAGCCCATTACTGTGATGCTCTCAGCTTGACTGCAACTAGAATTCTAAAACAGACACCTTCACAAAACATTTTCTTTCTCACTGCTGCCTGAAGCTAACTTACTTAGCATTGCAAAACACACACAGCTTTTCCCACAGAGTTTGTAACACTGCCAGCCCATTCAGAAAATCTCACACAGAAACAGCAACAGAACACAAAAAATCATAACAAGACTTCTGAAACTCGTACCCCTATTGTATAAATTGAACACATGCTGTGCAGATCATGTTCTATGGAAAATATCTTCACTCCTGCATCGTGAGCTCTGGATACTCTAACTTGTGCCTTCAGCACTCGTGAGTATCCAGAGCTCCAATCCCCCCTTCCCCAAAGTGACTGAGGAGCATCATCAAAGAGAGGGATTGCCCAATACCACAGGAAAAAGGGGGGCAAAGGTGGAGGGGGGCAGAGATAACAGACAAGGTCATCCAAGAGGATAGAGTTCTGAAGGGCCTTAAAAGGCTTGCAGGTGGACAAGGCACCAGGACCAGATGGTGTACACCCAAGAGTCCTGAAGGAACTGGCAGAGTTGTTGGCAGGCCCTCTGACAGACCTGTTCAACACCTCCTTGGAGACGGGGAATGTACCCAGGGACTGGAGGATGGCTCACATGATGCCCCTTCACAACAGTGGACCCAAGGACCAACTGGGTAACTACAGACCGGTGAGCTTGACTTCCATAGTGGGGAAGTTGATGGAAACCATTCTGAAGGAGAAGTTGATAACCTTTCTTGATAGCAATGGCCTGCAGGCTGAGAGACAGCATGGGTTTGTCACAGGAAGATCTTGCCAAACTAATCTGATCAACTTCTTCGACAGGGTCCCACGGCGATTGACAAACGCCACGCTGTGGATGTCCTGTATCTGGACTTCAGTAAGGCTTTTGACTCTGTGCCGCACAGGAGGTTAATGAGCAAGCTGAGGGACATGGGAGCAGGGGGAAAAACTAGTGGGGTGGGTTGAGAGCTGGCTGCAGAACAGACAACAGAGGGTAGTTGTAAGGTGGGAGACATCCAAGCCATGGCCAGTAACGAGTGGAGTACAGCAGGGTTCAGTGCTGGGCCCCGTTTTGTTCAATGTCTTCATTGCAGAGGGGGTCAAGAGTAAGATCTGCTTGTTCGCAGACGACACTAAGATTTGTGCAAAAGTGGACAATGAAGGCAGGCACTCGGAGAGGATCTAGCTAAACTCAAACACCGGTCTAGGGAATGGCAGTTGAGGTTTAACACCAAGAAGTGAAAGGTCATGCACCTTGGAGCCAGAAATCCCAAGAACAGCTATTTGCTGGGAGGAGTGCAGGCAATGGCTTCAGAGGAGGAAAGGGACCTGGGGGTAATAGTCACAGGGGACTTGAAGGTATCTGCGCAGTGCAGGAGAGATGCAGCAAGGGCAAATAGAATGCTGGGATGCATTGCCAGAGGGATCACCTCTCGAAAGGGGGAGGTCATCCTGCCATTGTATAGATCACTTGTAATGCCACACTTGGAACACTGTGTACAGTAGTGGTGCCCATACCTCAAAAAGGATGCGAGATTACTGGAGAGGGTGCAGCGTAGGGCTACAAAAATGATCATGGGACTAGGGGAGCTGCCATACGAGGAAAGGTTGAAAGAGCTCAACATGTACTCACTGCAAGACAGAAGGGTAAGAGGGGGCATGATAGAGACCTTTAAGTACTTGACAGGCATAAACAAAGTCAGGGAGGGAGGATTGTTCCGCTTAAAGGGAGGAAGGGACACTAGGGGGCACACTCTAAAGATGGAAGGGGCAAGGTTTAGGAGGGAAATGAGGAGGCACTACATCACAGAGAGAGTGGTGTCAGGTTGGAACACACTGACGGAGGAGTTAATCGCTCAAAGGACAGTGGATAGCTTTAAGCGGGGATGGGATAGAGTCATAGGCAGGGTTAGTACAGACAAAAACACAAAAGGGGGGAAGGACCGGAAAAGGGGAGAGAGAGAGAGAGAGAGAGTGTTTTGGGTGGTGGTGGGGGGCAGCGGTAGTGATTTGAAATGAAGAGCTGCACAATCCGGCAGACTTGACAGACCTGTGGGACTTTTTCTGCTGGCAATTTCGAATGTTTGTATCAAGCCATGCCCATTTTCACTTGAAAAATATGTTCAGCGATTGACTACCTTCTGATGCTGCCAGTGAGGATTTTTATTTCTTTTAGGTTAGTTGATTTTTTAAGTGACTATTTCAGAGATCCAACACAGAATCATCGATTATATGCTTGGGGGAGACACAGTGTGAGGCACTGCTGCACTAGAGACACACAGTGAGTTAAGGGCAGCTAATTTCTGTGCAAAAGATTTTGGTGAATTTTTTTTTGTGGTAGAGAGGATGTTGTGTTTGTTTGAGGGTACTGGGTAGTGAGCAAGATGTGCACATGCCATTTCTTTTCAGAAAAAAAGTTGCCGTTTTGAGTTAGAGCTGTACTCTTGAGACAGCCAGACCGTGAGTCTCGAGAGCAGCTACTGTGGTTGTTGGCGTGTGTTTACCATAATAACCAGCCTGTTATAAAATGGCAAATAATAACTGGCCATCCCCACTGAAAAAAACTGATGGCGTCGTATTTAGATGATGAACAGTTAATGCAAGAATTACTTTACAGTAGCTCTTCGAGGGAATCGCTGTCATCAGGTCACACCCAAGGAACTTAGCTGTCAGGCACTAGGATAACACGGATGTTTCTCTGCAGCAGTCTGCTAGGGAACGCCCACACTGATGTCAGGCTCCAATGTCACTCACCCTATAAAAGCACAGGCAGCCCTGCTCACTCCTCAGTTCTTTCCCTAGTCGGAGGCCATGAGAGACAGGAGTCCCACTAGGGAACTGAGAAGGGAGAAAAGGTGCCCAGCTAGCAGAAGACTGCAGCAGCAGGAACGTCGAGCAACAGAGAGAGAGAGAAGGTGGATGGAGGGAGTGATGGCATTACCTGATGACAGAGATTCCCTTGAAGATCTACTGATCTTCTTTGGGGGTATCTCAGTCATCGGGTCACACGGTAGGAACTTCATTGTTGGTAAGCAGGATCCACATGGAAGATTTTTCAGCAGTACCACTGGGACCCCCATGCCGACATCACCAACCCTATAAAGGCATGAGCGGTCCCACACCACCCTCAGTTCTTTCCCACCGTTGACTCTGTTTGCATGGGTCTCTGCTGAAGCGCCGACACAGTTTCGTGCCATTTTATCCTATGATATTTCTTTTACTCTAGTTTTTATAATCTCTTTTTAGGAAGAGATTCCTTTATCTTGTTTAAGTCAAGAGTTACTCCCTCCACCTCTCTTCCATCAATGCCGCAGCAGAAAGAAGATTGCCTCTTCAGACGACCATGACTGCTGTCTTTGGCCTGACCACTATGCCGCTGACTAAGCTCTGCCAGAAATTCAACCAAACAACCCTTAGGGGACACAAAACGGCTTTGAAGAAATTCCTCATGGAGCATCAGGTACCCAGTTCTGGGCAAGGATCCTCCGGGGTCCCTTCTTCTCAGTCGCTCGTGGGTTAATCAAGCTCCCAGGCCTCAAAGGCCTGAGACAAGTCCTCAGGGAAAAGTCACAAAAAAAGACTGCAAGTGGAACAGATTTCCCTGGCAGCACATCCACTCCCAAACGGCGTCTTCTTCGTCCTCCGAGGGTACTCTGTCGGCTGCGACTGCACTGATGTCTGCCGCTGTCCAGGCTTCTGTTTCCTCCAGGCCCATAATGACAATGCTGCCTCTCACTTCTCAGGGAGGCATGCAGTCAACCCTCGGGTCATCGACTCCATCCCCTCTATCATGGCTTGATGCTTCCCTAGGCCCAAGGTCATTTGGCCTTGTGCTGATGACCCCTCCACCGTCTACGCATCCTTCTCCTGCCACTGACCTTAACTCGAGTCTGACCCAACCCTAGTGCAACAGTTGGTCTCTTACAGGCCTGGGTCCCCATTGTTGTCGACGCCTCCATCGGTACCTCGTTCGTCAGACCTCAAATTGGATTAGGTCAACGTCGAAGAAGAGTACCACCCTGACCTGATTCTTATTGAGGAAGAGGAGGGGCCTCTTTCCTCAGATAGGTCCATTGCTGCTTCAGTCAGTGAGAACTCTGTTAAACATACTCCCTGGTCCCCTCCTGAAGACCCTGCTTTCTTTAATGTGATGAAGCAACTGTTCTTAACTATGAGCTTCCACACTGAGGAGGATGCCACCAAACAAGATCTGGTGGACTTCCTGAAGATTCCAGAATCTCCCCCTAAATTCATTCCTTCCATCCTGCCTGCCCTGAGGAATGCCACTACTGTGGTCTGGCATAGGCCAGACTTGGTTTCTGCCATGCCCCACCAGGCAGATAAGCCCTATCATGCCCCTCAAGGCATACCTTATTATGCTGCCCAACCCAAGACCGACTCTATGGTTATCAAAGCAGCACGACAGGTCCAAGGTCCCTATGAAGCACCTTGGCTCCCTCCCCCTTGGCAGGGAATCTAGATGGACTGACCTTTGGGGCAAAAAGGTCTATACCTCCTCCACCTTGGGGCTTCGGATTGCTAATTATCTTTCGCATATGGTTAAGTACCAGAACACCATCAGGAAGAAGGGCAAGGCAGCGGCCCAAGTCCTCCCAGAATGTTCCCAGATAAAGGAAGTTCTCAAATGCTTACAGATAGCTGAGCATATTAGTAAGCATCTCAGGGCTTTGTATGACATTTGCAACACTGGTGCCAAGGCTTACGGGCAGACTGGATGGGCCTAGTGGTTCTTATCTGCTAACAACTTCCATGTTTCTATGATACCACAGGCATTTGCCTTCACAGGCACTCTTGGCTGAGGGTCTCGGGGGGTTTGCAGAAAATGTCCAACAGAAGGAGCTGAATGCCCCCTTCAAAGATGCCAAGTTATTTTGGCCAGATGTCAAGGACATCATAATGTCTTACAGGTATCTGGTAAGGCTAAAGTCTGTCCATTTGCTTTACCATACGCAGCCTAGGAGAAGACAGCACCCACCCTTTCGCAAGGTGTCCCACAAGTCCAGAGCAGGCTCTCATCATCTTCAAGGCAAAAGAAAAGCCTCCTTCTCCTCCGGCACTGCCGCAAAGTGACCCAGGGGTGATGGGTTGGCCACCGCAGCCAGATCTGCCTCTGCTCGACTCCTTGCTAGACCCCACTCTTCTGGTCCCTGACCAAGAGGTGGTAGTCGGAGGTCAGTTCTCCCTCCATCTCAATCAATGGAGAACCAGCACGTCAGATGCCTGCATTCTTCAGATTATAGAAAGGGGTCACACTCTGGATCTTGTAGAAATGCCTCCAGACTCCTCCAGTGCCCTCCACCTATCCCCCAGCCCATCTAATGGTTCTCTGGGAGGAAAAGGCCATCGAACCAGTGCCCAAGCTCCAAAAGAACAGGGGATTCTATTCCAGGTTCTTCCTGGTCCCCAAAAGAACTGGAGATCTGAGGCCTATTCTACATAAAGGACCTCAACCTTTATATCCAGTACAAAAAATTCCTCGGGGTCACTCTGCCAGGCACATTACCCGACTCAAGCAGGGTGACTGGCAGTGCTCCCTGGATATGCAGGATGCCTACCTGCATATCTTGGTGTGTCCACCACACAGGAGGCTTCTCTAGTTCTTTTTTCAGGGCTAGCATTACCAATTCAAGGTATTGCCCTTTGGCTGATCCTCTACACCGGGGGTCTTCACAAAGTGCTTAGCAGCAGTAACTGCTGCCCTCCGGAGAGAAGGACTATATGTTTTCCATTACCTGGATGACTGACTCAAGGCTCTGTTCAGAAAGCAGCTCCTCCGGACCCTGGAGAGGACCCTCCAGCTGTTTCTCTCCCTGGGCATCACTGTCAATCTGCCCAAGTCCATCTTGACTCCGTCCCAGAGGCTGCAGTATATGGGGTAGTCAAAGACTCAGTGAAGGGCAGAGCCTTTCTGCCTCTCAACAGGGCAGAGTGCCCAGGCTCAGGAGGTCGCTCAGAGCTGTTATGTCCCTGTGAGGGCATACCAGAGGCTATTAGGACTTACGACTGCAGCCACTGCCACAGTACCCTTGGCCAGACTACATATGCAAGTGCTCCAGTAGACACTCAGGGTGCAATGGGAACAATGCACGGACGACTTAGAACTGCTAGTACTGTTCTCCTCCCCAGTCCGCATGGTGCTCCAGAGTTGGACAGACTCCTTGTACCTGTTACAAGGGTTCATTCCAGATCTCTTCTTCCCAACAGATCCTCACCACAGATGCCTCCAGTTCAGGCTGTGGAGCGCATCTTGGCCCCTTTAAGACTCAGGGGACGTGGACCTAGATCAAGATGTCTCTACACATCAACCTCCTGGATATGCGGGCAGTCCTGTATGCCATGCAGGCCTTTCAGAACCATTTCTTTCTGGGTCAACTGTTGATTCAGTCAGACAATCTCAGTGTTTATTACATCAACAAACAAGGGGGAGTGCAGTCGTACCCGCTGTGCAGGGAGGCCATGAAAGTCTGGTACTCAACACTGGACCACAGTCTGGTTCTCTCAGCAGTCCATGTCCCAGGCATGCTAAACACCCTGGCAGACAGCCTCAGCTAGACGCAGTCCAGAATGCACAAATGGGAACTTCTCTCATCCATGATGGAAGATCTGTTCACCAGATGGGGTCGTCCAGAGTTGGGCCTTTTTGCATCCCTACTCAAAGCAGAATTGCCCAGTTTCTGCTCACTAGATCCAGGGCCTGGAGTTTTCTTGCGAGATGCATTGTCCCTCTCCTAGAGCAGGAGATTTCCTTTGCACCTTCCCTCCATTTCCTCTGATTCAGAGGATGCTATTCAAGCTACAGATGGAGGGGGCCAGCATGATCCTTGCACCCTTCTCATCACAGCAGATATGGTTTCCATTACTGCAACAGTTAGCAGAGGAATCTCTGGTCCCTCTGCAGGGATCTGCCGACGTGGACTCAGGGGACCTTGGTGCATCCGAACCTCGAGTCCCTTTGACTGCATGCCTGGCTCCTGAGGACATAGCTATCACCCAGTTTGGGGTTTCTCAGAAGGTGACGGGTGTGCTCATGCTGGCTCAAAAGCCTTCTACCACAGCCACTTATGCCATGAAGTGGAAGAGTTTTGCCATCTGAGCTACCAAACATCATCTGGACCTATTAGTCTGTCCAGTGAGCCAGATTCTGGACTACCTGCTCTCCCCGTCAGACTCAGGCCTCTAGTATTCCTCCCTCAAGGTGCACCTTTTGACTATTTTGGACTTTCACGAGCCCGTCGGCAGTCGTACCGTGGTTCAGTTAGATGTGTCCTGTACCTTTCTCAGGGGCATCTCCACCCGAAACCTCCAATCCGTTCCTCAGTCCTGGCATGGGATCTTAATTTTGTTTTGGAGAAATTGACCTGGTCTGTGTTTCAGCCAGCTACTACCTGCGAGCAAAGCTTTCTTTCTTAGAAAGCGTTACTTTTGGTTGCTGTTACTTCTGCTTGAAGAATTTCCAAGCTTCAGGCTCTCTGGTGTGAAGAGCCTTATTTGATTTTTCACAAAGACAGTGTCTTTGCCCATGAATCCTAGGTTTCTCCCTAAGGTGGTGTCTGAGTTTACCCTGAACCAATCTATCCATCTACACAGTACTAGTTTATTTTCCGGAGCATGCCTATCCAGGGGAAGCCATGCTCCATACTTTAGATGTGCACAGAAGTTTGAAATACTTACTATTTGCTCCGAACTAAGGACTGCAGAACAAGACAGTATTTTTTTGTTTCCTTCACCTCAGGAAGAGAGGGTGTTAAGGTTTCCAAACAATGTCTGTCCAAATGGTTGACCCATTGTATCATGTTCTACAACAAGCATGGGAAAGAGTTGCCAAGGATGGTAAAAGCCCATTCCACAAGGGGCATGGCTACCTCTGTGGTCTGCTTCAAAGGGGTCTTACCTGCAGACATTTGCACTGCTGCCACCTGGAGTACCATCAACACTTCAAACTCTGCAGTCTGGATATTGCTTCTAGTGCCAGAGCTGGATTCGGCAGGCTGTCTTGCAGGGCCTCCTGTCCTGGGCTTTGGTTGACCTTCCTCCCAGAATTTTCTGCTGTACCTGTAACTGCTTGGGTCCCGTTCCTATGGTGTGACCCGATTACTGAGATACTCCTGAAGAAGATGGAGCAATTACATAACAACTTACCATAACAGTAGATCTTCTAGGAGATCTCAGTCATCAGGTCTGCTTTCCCTTCCACCATCCCCCTCTTATGAGGCTCTCTTCTCAGAACTGTATAACTGGTGTATCCAGCCTTTTATTCTGGCCTGGGCACCTCTCTCTCTCTCTCTCTCTCTCTCTCTCTCTCCTCGGTCCCCAATGGTACAGGTTTGCTCCTTTAGTCTCCGGGGGAAAGAACTGAGGAGGGAGTGGGGCCGCTCATGCCTTTATAGAGTTGGTGATGTCAGCAGGTGACGTTGATGTGGATGGCCCCAGTGGTACTGCTGGAAAATCTTCCATGTGGATCATGCTTCACTGATGGTAAAGGTCCTACAGTGTGACATGATGACAGAGATCCCCCTTGATACCTGATGACAGGGATCCTCTCAAATATCTACTGTTAAGAGTTAGTTCTTACATAATTGTTCTTTATGATAAATTCTTGCGTATCTGTTCTATCTTCTTCAAGGATATCTCTGTCATCAGGTCACACCTAAGGAACAAGTCCCAGGTAGTGCTGACAGCAATGACAGTCCGGGTGGCAGGAGGCCCAAGGCCTAAGAAAGAAGGCCCTGAAGCACAGCAAGCCCAAAGCCTGCCCTTTTTTCGGGATGCAATGTCCAGACTGTAGTGCTTGGTGAAAGTGTGGACAGTACTCCAAGTGGCAGCAGCACAAATCTCAGCTGCAGACATGCCTCTGAAACAGGCAACTGAAGTGGCCATGCCCCTGGTGGAATGGCACTTAACAAATGGCCCTTGACCACTCCAGGAAGTTCCTTACCGTACTTCCTGTAACAAAAATAATACAGTTGGCCAACCATTTGGGCAAGCACCATTTCAAAACTGGAATGCCCTCTCTACCAGAAGCGAAAGAAACAAATAACTGTTTGAACTTCCTGCAGTCCTTGGTACAGTGTTATAGTAACGCAAAATTCTATGCACATCTAAAGTATGTAGCAATACTTCCCCTGGATTGGCATGCTCTGGATAATAAACAGCCAGGTGGATGAAATGGTTGAGGGTAAACTCAGACATCACCTTAGGAAGAAACTTGGGATTAGCACGCAAACAGACCCTGTCTTTGTGAAAAATCAAATAATGCTGCTCACACATGAGAGTCTGTAGCTCTGATATTCTTCGAGGAGTAATAGCAACTAAAAATAACTTTCCATGACAGAAAGCGTAACTCGCAGGATGTGGCTGGCACAAAAAAGAGGCAGGGTCAGTTTCTCCAAAACAAAATTGAGGTCCCAAGCCAGACCAGGGTTACGGGTGGGAGGCTTCAAGTGGAGAATGCCTCTTAGAAATGTATGGGCCACATTCAACTGAGCCACCGTACGGCCATGCATGGGCACATGAAATGCTGATATGGTAAACAGGTGCACTTTAAGGGAGGAGTATTGAGACCAGAATCAGACAAGGACAGGAGATACTCCAAAACCTGATTCACCGGACAGGTGAAAGGGTCAGGTGGTAAGACGTGGCCCCAGATAGCAAACCCCTTCCATTTCACAGAGTAAGTGGCCCTGGTGGAAGGTTTTCTGGCAGCCACCAGGACATCAGCCACTTTCTGAGACCCCCCAGACTGAGCAATGGCTATGCCCTCAGGAGCCATGCATGCAGATGAAGGTAGTTGAGGTCTGGATGGACCAGGGACCCCTGGGCCTGTGTCAACAGGTCCTGGCAGAGAGGCAGGGGAACTAGAGGTTCCACAGCCAATAGTTGCAGTAATGGAAACCATATCTGCCATGAGCTAAACGGGGCCACCAGAATTAGGGTGGCGCCCTCCATTTGGAGCTTGATGAGAACCCTCTGAATTGGAGGGAAGGGAGGAAAAGCATAAAGAAACATCCCTTTCCATGAGAGGGACAACATGTCTCACCAGAAAACTCTAGGCCCTGGATCTAGTGTGCAGAAATGTGGCAGTTTTGTGTTGAGTGGGGATGCAAAAAGCTCCAACTGTGGACAACCCCATCTGCCGAACAAGTCTTCTGGGACAGAGGTCCGCAGCTCCCACTCATACTCCTTGGACTGTGACCAGATGAGGCTGTCTGCCAAGGCATTTTGGGCACCTGACACATGGACGGCTGACAGTTGTAGACTGTGATCTAGAGCCCAGTAGCAGACCCTCACTGCTTCCTGGCATGGAGGGTAGGAATGGGTCACCCCTTGCTTGTTGATGTAGTGGACCACAGTGAGATTGTTCAACTGCACCAAAAGAGGACAGAGATGGTCCTCAAAGGCCTGTAAGGCATACAGAACTGCCCTCATTTCTAAAATGTTTATGTGAAGGTGAGCCTCCCAGCGGGACCAGAGACCTTGGGTCTGATAAGGGCCTTGATGGGCTACCCAACCCTGACCGAAGCATCTGTGGTGAGGATCTGATGAGCAGAGGGGATAAGAAAAGGGACCCTCTTTAGGAGATTGACTGGGTCCATCCACCAGTGAAGCACTTTGTGTACTGGCGGGGAGATGAGGACCAGCTGATCTACATCATCTGTGTGCTGAGCCCATTGAACCCTGAGGGTTCATAGCGGAATCCTTATGTTTAACCTGGCCAGAGGGACCATAACAATGGCCACAACCATGAGGCCCAGTAGCCTGAGAAATGTCTGGGCAGGGATATGCCGACTCTGAGCCACCTTCTGGGTCTGGGCAATAAGGTGGTCCACTCTGTCTTGAGGGAGGAAGGCCTTGCCCTGAGTAGTGTCCAGGACTGTCCCTATGTATGGTAGTCTCTGAGAAGGGGTCATCACAGACTTGGGCCGACTGACAGTGATGCCCAAGGAGTAGAACAACTGCAGGGTGCATTCTAGAGTCAACAACAGGAGCTCCCTGGACTGGGCTTTCATTAACCAGGCATTCAGGTAGGGGAACACAGAGGCCTTTGCGCCAAAGGGCTGCTACTGCAGCTGCTAAGCACTTGGTAAATACCCGTGGCGCAGAGGAGACAAAGGGCAATACCCTGAACTGGTAATGCTCCGCCCTGGAACAGGAACTGCAGGTATCACCTGTGAGGAGGACAAACCATGATATGCAGGTAGGCATCCTGCATATCGTGGGAGCAGAGCCAGTTGCCCTGCTTAAGCAGAGGAAGAAGACTGTGTAAAGTGACCATCCGGAACCTTTTGTACTGGATAAAAAGGTTCAGTTTCTTGAGGTCCAGGAAGGGCCTCAAGTCTCTGTTCTCTTGGGCAGCAGGAAGAGCCTTGAGTAGAACCTCTTGTTCCTTTGCCGCCTGGGCATTGGTTCTATGGCCTGTTCACGAGCAAGGTAAGTACCTCCTGCCAGAGTACCTCGGTATGGTCTGGAAGGTAAAAAGAGAGGTTCTGGGGGAACATCTGGAGACTGCTGTAGAAGCTCGAGAGCATGGCCCCGTTAGATTATCTGCAGGATCCAAGCATCTGTTGTGATGGTTCTCCACCGGGACAAATTGAGGGAGAACTGGCTGCCAAACACCACCTCCTGGCTTGGGGAAGGAGGAGAGGGGTCCAGCCAGGAGTAAGGCGGAGGATGAACCTGTGGTTGGGGTCGCACTCTTGCCTCTAGATTGCTTGGCCAAGAGTCTGGTGGAGGAAGAGGCATCAGGCAAGGCAAAGCTGGTTCTGCGTTCACCCTGTAGCTTGCCTCCGGGACCAGACTTGTAGGAGACCTTCCGAAATGAGGACCGCAGTCTACTCCTAGGCTGGGTATGATACAAGGAGTGGACTGACCGAATGGCCCTACCAGAAGCCTGCAGCTTGTTAATAATGTCCTGCACATCCGGACTGAAAAGTTTGTGACCCACAAAAAGAGGCATTTATCACCTTTTGTTGGACATCACTGGCAAAGCCAGAGACCTGCAGTCAGGAGTGCTGTCTAAGGGAAATGCCAGAGGCAGCTGCTCTTGCTGTAGTGTCAGTCATATCATAGGTGGCTCTAAGGAGGTGCTTGATAACATCCTATGAGGCCCGGAGTACCCTAAGAAATCTCCTGCTTGTGAGAACCTTCAAAAGGGTCTGAGCAGCCGCTTTGCCATTCCTCCAAAGGCTATTTTGGTACTTAATAAGATGAGCCAAATGACTGGCAATCTGAAGGCCAAAGGTGGCGGAGGAGAAAGCCCTTTTGCCCCAAAGATCCAATCTTCTGGATTCCTGTTTGGAAGGCAAGGAGCTAAAGTGTTCAGGGGTCTTAGTCCTGTCATGAGCAGCTTTAATGACCAGAGTCAGTCTTAGGCTGGATCAGATAGAAGGGCAACCACTGAGACACCTGATAAAGCTTGTCGGCCTTCCTAGGCATGACTGGCACCATACTGGGCCTGTGCCAGGCTGCAGTAGCAGCAGCTGCATCATTTAAGGCTGGCATCAGAGAAGAAATAACCTTAGGTGGAGTCTCAGGGATCTTCAGGAAGTCCACCAGATTCTGCCTGGTTTTCTTCTGTTTGGAAACCCATTGTGGTGGAGAGCTGTTTCATGATATTGAAAAAGGAAGGGTCCTCGGGGGCCTGAGAGTTTGCGTGACAGAGTCCTCACTCCCCGAGGGGACAGTAGACCTGTCAAGAGGTTTACACATTAACTTCATCCTCATCTTCCTCTTCCTCAGGGAGGATAAAATCAAGATGGTACTTCTCTTCGACATCAGTTTGCTCTGGAGCAGTGACCGACAAATGTCACACCAACTGCTCTGTAGGGGGCGCACGGCCTAACAGGTGTCGACATCAAAACAGCAGACGATGGCACAAGCAACTATGGCCCGGGCCATGACACTAGCTGTCGAATAAGAGACATTGTTGAAATTAGCATCGATGGAGAGGGGCGAGAGGCCCTGATCCGACAACGAACCGCTAACTGAAGAGGTAGTAGGTATGCCTGGTGCTAACAGACCAAGGCTTGAGAGGTCTCAATGGCAGGGCAGGGGCCAATGACCCAGAGGCTGACGGTGCTTCCACAGGCCTAAGATGGGCAGGAGAGGAATCCATTGTGAGGGGCCTGGAAGAAGCAGAGGCCTGCACGGGGTGAGGCGCAAACACTGAAGCTGTCGATGGGGTGATCCCAGGAGAAGAAGAGGAAGAATCGAGCAGGGACCGGGATCACCAATGGGAGGGGTGGGGTGGTTCTCAGGCAGTTCCTTATCCCATCGAGAGTGCTTCTCCGAGAATCTGTCCCAGGTCTTTGCAGCCCGCGAGCCCGTGGAGGATGCATACAACTAGGTGAAGGGGGGGCGAAGAACATCCTTGCTCTCTACTGACTACCTGTTGCTCCATGAGCATGTATCCTTGATGACAGACTTACACTTGAAGCTCAGGTGTCTGCTGTCGTCAAAAGTGATTTCTACCACTTAAGGAACACTGCCAAGATCAACTCCCTAGTTCTACCCAAGGAATTGCCCTCGCTGGTGAATGTCTTTGTGACATCCAGACTCAATTACTGTAATGCTCTCTACTTCAGGGTCTCTGGAGGTACCCTTCACAGACTGCAGTTGGTGGAGAATGCAGCTGCCAAGTTGTTAACTGGCCTTCCCAGGTCTAGCCATGTAACCCCAGTGCTGCGAGCTCTGCACTGGCTGCTAGTCAGGTGGAGGATTATCTTCAAGGTGAGTTTACTCACCTATAAGGCCCTACATGGGCTCAGCCCTGGCTACCTGGCTGATCTTCTGCCACCTACCACCTCAGTCCACTCCCTCTGTTCCTCGACCAGGTGCCTCCCTTGAAGTTCCTAGGACCAGGTTAAGAACTTCTGGTGACCGGGCCTTTAGTGTCACTGACCGGTCCTAAGTAACTCGTTACCAGCTGATGTCAGGGAGGCCCCATCGGTCAAGGGGTTCAAGAGTGGCCTAAAAACCCATCTTTTTTTCCCTGGCTTTCCCAGGGGTCAAGAGCTGACCAGCCCAGAAGTTGTTTTAGTATTTGTTTTACGTATGACAATTTACCGGATACCCTGCTTGTTGTCTGCTTTATGTACGGCGCCCAGAGCCTCCGGGATTAGGCACCTTAGAAATAAACTTCGCCTTGCCATGAGGAACTTCTGCAGGGCTTTCTTTCTTCAGTGTAGGGTGGTGAGGTTGAATTTCTGGCATAACCTGCAGACGAGGACATTATGGCTAGGCCCAAGACAGCAGACAAGTTGTATGTTTTATGTATGGAGCCCAGAGCCTTTGGGATTGGGCACCTTAGAAATAAACGTCTCCTTGCCATGAGGAACTTCTACAGGGTTTTCTTTCGTTGGTGAGGCTGAATTTCTGGCATAACCTGCAGACGAGGACATTATGGCTAGGCCCAAGACAGCAGACAAGTTGTATGTTTTATGTACGGTGCCCAGAGCCTTTGGGATTGGGCACCTTAGAAATAAACATCTCCTTGCCTTGCCATGAGGAACTTCTGCAGGGTTTTCTTTCATTGGTGAGGTTGAATTTCTGGCAGAACTTGCAGACGAGGACATTATGGATAGGCCTAAGACAGCAGACACAGAGCTGGTGTTCATCAGTGGAGGAGATTTTTCGGCAGCGACAGAAAAAAGCCAATGAAGGAGTAGTTCTCAACATACAAAGAAGAAACGAACCACTTTTAAATTAAAAATGATTCAATGACAAACAAAAATAAAAGGTAAGTAAAACTGGCGGTCGAACTGAACGACGAAGCTTCCGCCTCCACAAAGTCCGTGCGCGAATGGTCAATGGCGGGAAAGAACTGAGGAGGAAGCGGGGCTGCCCGTGCATTTATAGGACAAGTGACATTGGAGCCTCACACTGGTGAGGGCAGCCCCTAGTAGACTGCTGCAGAAAAGCTTCTGTGGGATCCTAGTGTCCCGATAGCCAAGTTTCTTTGGTGTGACCTGATGAGAGAAATATCCCCGAAGATCTAAACACTGCCGGCTCTGTGCCTAACCAGGTTTGTGCCGAGTCAGGGACATCAAGAGTGAAGGCCAGTAGGAAGGGGCTCATAGCATACCCTGGATGCTACCCTCCGGCGGGGGGGGGGGTTGTGATGCACTGCTACTACAGCGGCCCCCAGTTCAGACTTAACGGGGATGTACTCGGCAGCACATGCAACTATGCACTGCCAGATGTCCCCCTCCTCCCCAGGTTGCCGCTGCATGTGCGCACACACCTAGAAATGTAAAGCAGGGTCAAAACAGGGAAACTGTCCCCAGACATACTGGATGACAGCTCCCAGAAGCCTTCCTCATGCTTTCTGGACCCACAGTGCACTGATTCAAACTGACCCCTCCTCCACACACCCCTTCCATCACTCCCTGAAATAAGCCATTAGCTAGAGGAAGTAATATTTCATGTAGTGCACCAGTTGGGCCAGCAGAATGTCTCTGGGGGGCAGTGGAATTTTCTCAGTCGTTTACTCTGCTGGCTTGTACTGGGAGAGGTAACACTGAGTATATCAGCTGGGCCAGTGAAATGTCTGTGGGGGACAGTGGAGTTTCCTCAGTCAACAGACATGCTGCTGAAGGGAATATTAACACGAAAGTATTGTGTTTGAGACATTTCCAACCCTTGATTTAATTTTTAAGGTCAAATCTGGCAGGTGTTGGAAGGCCCACAGTGGTGATAGTGTTGTATATACACAGTTGCAGAACCTTGTCTTTTCCACTTTTAACATCCTCAGCAAAATAGAGCAAAAAAAAAAAAAATATATAGTAAAATGTGAAGATAAATCATAGGAAATGTTAGTTTTCTCCTACCTGGTAAGAATGATTGGTAGTGTGTGAATCATACTGGCTTCAAGGCCAGTGGTACTTCAGATACCAGATGGTCTCGTTTTTCAACTGAGGCCCAAACAGTGGGTTCAGCTGAGCTAAGATCGCAATCAGCCAACTGCAGGAAACAAAAAAACACAAGAAAGCCCACTCAAGAAAATATATAATATAGTTTAACAGAGATTATATAGCACAATAACATTACTAAGTAATCAGAACTCAGGAATTTTCTTCTTTGGTCTACAATTTTATAAGTCTCTCTTTCTGGGCATGTCTCTGCAGCTGTCTTTTTCACCTCCCCACCACACCAAATTATCTCATTTTATCCTGGTGTTTTCCTTATCCCTGTGTGTGTTCTTTTTTTCTCTTTCCTCTCTCTCTTTTGACTATTTCTTTCTTCTCTCTCTTTCAAGAGTATTTTAATGCATCACCCTCTTATGACACGTACGTTTCTTTATCTCTGTCCTTTCCTGTTCACTTTGCGGAGTGGGACAAATACCGCATTGTTCCCTGATCAGCCCCCCATCTCCATATCAGGGCTGGGAAAGCCACATCCTGTCCGCTGCTGGGAGTGCGATTCTCTGGCAGCCTGGCCCTCAACTGCCCCAGGAGCAGAGTGCCTCACCTCTGTGATGTCCCAAGCCCCACTTTGTTTTCTCCACCACCTCTGAATAACCCTGTGGCTCTTCCTGCAACCTCCCAGCCCTGTCAGCTGCCCCTCCTTCAACTGTGGGATCAGTGGGGATCCACAGGGAGTGGGGCCCAAGTGCACCAGTGCTGTTATACAGGCAGCTGGGAAACATGGTCGTCTTTCCTTGCCTTTTCTCCCAGTCCCTGAATTCCCCACCCCAACCTTCCACTGACAGTGGGTGGTGTCTTGTCAGGGCTCAAGTACATTCGGTGATGGCCCTGCGAATGCAAGCTCCCAGCCCACTACAGAAGTTGCAGTGGCGGTGGAACCATGCGTCACCCCTCCCTGGCTGGAATCGCTACACCAGCACCTGGATCCACTACCAAACCCAGGGCGTTGGAGCGGGAGTGTGAAACATTACCTGCTAGGCCATGAAGTGGCACCTCTGACCCACTTTTATGGTTCAAGAGTAAGAAACCACAGTCCTCTTGTGCACCCAAGTCTACCAGATGGCAGTACAGAGTGGTACAGCTGCAACCCTGAGTCGGCACTTCTAGCACTGCAACCTTAAACCAATCCCTGCACCGACACAACCCTGGACTAGCCCCGCTAACACTGTAACCTTGGCTCAACCCCATTACTGCTGCGACCCTGAGTCAACACCTCTAAGTATGTAACCCGGATTCAACCCCTCCAACACCAAAACCCTGGGTTAAATTCTCTACTCCTGAAACCTTAAGTAAATTTCTCTACTGCTATAACAATGGGTCAACCACTGTGCTACTGCAGCTTGGTTCAACCCATCTACTGCTGAAACCCTGGGTCAACCCCTCTACCAAGATAACCAGCGGACCGTGCTAGGGAGAGGAAAGCCCAGAAACAAAATGGAACACTGTTCTTTATATAAACCCCAACATTTCACCATGTTCATGTATGGCTTCTTCAGGAGACACTATAAATTAATTAAAAAAAAAAAAAACACACACGCACATACAAGAATTGTGAAGCCCCAATTATGTAAAAATAATAATAAAGCTTTGAGTTACACAGACATCCCCATCAGTCTTCTTTCTAGGTTTGTTCATCTCCTTGCAGCAGGTTATCAATTCATCTTCCTAATTTCTGCATTAATGTACAAAAGCACCCCAAGAACTTAGAAGCTTAGTATAGGTGGCTACCACCACAGACCTGTTACTGCATACTGTGTTCAACTAAGCATAAAATGTTATTTCCATATAATGAACATGGTGAAACGCTGGGGTTTATAAATAAAAAAAGAATGGTGTTCTTATCAAACTGCACTGGCTTAATTCTGCAATAACGACCAACAAGCCAGTAATTTCCAAGAGATTAATGACCAGTGGGGGGGGGGAAGAATCAGTGGCCCGCCTCCTTCCAGTGGTTGTTAATCTATGGAAATGACCAGCTTCGAGGTCGTTATTATGATCATAAGTCTAAACACAATAACAACTTTCATTTTTTTAGTTTTATTTAGGTTTTTGCTGTGTGGCATGAGCTGCACATGCCGCACAGTGTCAGTTGGCAGCTGGATCGGTCATTTCAAAGACATTAATGACCAATCCAAAAGCCAATCAGGAGCCTCGCTGGGCTCATGAATAATTATTTAGACTTATAACTCCATATAATAAACATGGTGAAACACTGGAGTTTATTTAAAAAAAAAAAAAAAAAGCATTTGTCAATGCCGAATGTTGTCACGCTGGCATTGGCAGTGGCGGAGGTGGAGACGCATAGCGCTGTGATTTTGTTAATGTGTCCCAAAAGGTGATTTTGCACAGCGAGTACGCCACTGTGCGGCAGAGCTGCGGAAACGTGTTTTGGGCAGGCTGTAGAAAATGGCAGCTGGACTGTTGATAATGAGGTGTGCACAAATGCCAGTGGTGAAAATGTGGCATGAAAATATTGCAGATTGACGAAGTTACAAGGGTGCGTGGAAACTGTTGCAAGCGTGCATTGCGCAGTCATTGTATGGACTTTCAGCACCAAATTTTCAACACAGGCATTTTAGGACCTCTGTTGATGAATAGTGTCACCGTCATTTCTGCAAAATGTCCTGAAAAGTGATTTTGCACAGTGACCATGCAATTCTGCACCAGACATGCGAAAACACATTTCAGCCAGCTATACTGTTCATAAGGAGGTATGGAAAAATGCCAATGATAAACAGCTGGAGTGAAACTATTACAGATTCACAAAGTCACGAGCGTATATGCAAACTGCGCAACGAGCGTTCGTAAAACACTAATTTTATTGACTTTCGTCCCCAAATTTTCAACACAGGCATTTTAGGACATCTGCTAATGAACAGTATCACTGCCATTTTCATAGTGTGTCTCGAACACGGGCCTTCCACAGCGACTGCACTATTGTGCGACAGAACTGCAAAAACGGATTTTAGTCAGGATGTGAAAAATGACAGCTGTACTGTTCATTAGGAGGTGTAGAACAATGGCACTGTTGAAAATCTGGAATGAAAATATTATAAGTTTGCGAACTTACGAACGTGCATGCAAACAGCGCAACACATGCTAGTAACAGTCATTTTATGAAGTATTGTCACCAAATTTTTAACACAGGCATTTCAGGACCTCTGCTCATGAACACTGTCACTGTCATTTTCATAATGTGTCCTGAACAGTGATTCATACAGCGACAGTGCTATTGTGCGCTGGAAGTGCGAAAACACATTTCAGCCAGGATGTGAAAAATGACAGCTGAACGGTTCACAAGAAGGTGTGGTCAAATGCCAATGTTGAGAATCTGGCATGAAAATATTATTGAATTGCTAACTTACTGACGTCTTGCGTAACAACTCGCAATGCATGCTCAGTAAAAGTCATTTTGGATTTTCTCACCAAATTGTCAATGGCTTTTGAGAGCCCTCCTCATGAACAGTGGCACTGTCATTTTGTTACACGGCCCCGAAAGGTGATTCCGTGCAGTGACTGCGAAATCACCTTTCGGGACCGAATAACGCCATGACAATGCAAGAATTCACGAGGAGGGGTCCCAAAAACCCCATGTTGAAAATTTGGGGCCAAAATTCCCAAAAATGCCAGAGATATGCCGCAAAGTTGAAAAAACCCTACTGATTCCATTATACAGCTTACCAGCATTTCCTCAGTTCGCGGTCGGCTTTGAAGAGTGCAGACGTGTTCCCGGTCCACCGATTATCATTGCACCGGACTCTGGAGGTAAGTATGAGGTGAGGGGGGGTTTGGGGAGGCAGGGTGCGCAGAAGGTGGGTGCGGGTGGGGGCCAGGGAGACTACAAGGGACCATTTTCGTTTTACAGGTGGGAAAAAACACATTGTGTGACAGTTTTTGTATTTCAGGGGATTTGGCACGCTGGGGTGGGCTCCCAGCGTGCCACCTAAATGTTTGGAGGGGTCTGTAGCCGATGCGGACTGGGCACCCCGTCAGCCTACAAAGAATGCGGGGCGGGCCGAGGGATTGGGCACTTCCCTCGGCATTTAACAATGGGGGGGGGTTATGCAGACGGGGAATGGGCTCCCCCGCCGGCACACAAAGAAAGCGGCGGGGTAAACAGACAGGTGGATTGTGCACCCCCAAAGTCGGCAGTTGGGCGGCCGCCAGCCCACCCACCATGCTGATAATGTCGGTGAGCATGTAGGAAGGTTCCGCTGCGTCTGACGAGCTTTGCTCGGATTGCAGTGGACCTTTTCTTAGATGTGCTTGCCACATTATGTATGCATGGTGTGGCGCCGGCATGCAGGCTGATTGGTGAAAGAGGGACGCACCTACTGGTGTGTGCCCTGTATTCGCCCAACAGCGACCGCGCCTCCAAAGCTGCACAGTCCCAAGATGTTGGCTGCGCAAGCGCGCCAACATAAAAAAAAAAAAAAAAGAAATGTGTTCTTATCAAACTGTCCTGGTTTAATTCTGCCTAGAATAGCCCACTAGTTGTCTTGGTATTTCTGGGGGCTTTGTCAAGGGCAGCTCCATGATCACAGCCAGAGTATATTAACTACCCACAGGGACTCCCTCCCCTGTAAACCCTTCTGCTGCAACAATATAGGGCCAAACTCTGTACCACCACAACCCTGGGTTAACTCTTCTACCACCGTGACCTTGGGCCAACCCCTCTTTCTTTAACGTGCTCTCTTCCCCCCTTGTCCGAGTCTTTTATCACTAAGGACCCCAAAGACAATTCTGTAAGAGCCTATCTCAGCTGTTGGGCTCCTATACCATCACATACACGCCAGGATCATTGTCATGTCAGTCTTCTGTACCTGGAGGACAAACGTAATGAGCAACACTCTCCTTGTAATACTGCAAATGCTGTGCTAATTGTTACGGTCATCCACGAGATACTGCTATTTGAAGCACATCTAATATGTAAGCCAAAGCTTTTAATTCTGGGTTTGTTTTGCACCTCCATCTGACGGTGTGAATGTATCGACTTTCTGGCCATGCTGGCCATCATGGAGCTGGACGGAGAGGATTTACTCTTTCATTGCCTCCTCCTGCTAGTCCCTCGTCATGGGAAAACAGCACGACAGCTGTCCGAGTGGAAGTGTGTGCCCCATGCTCTGCAGCGTCTCCCAACCCTTTACCCCTGCTTGGTGCACCATCACGTGTACTCCAACAGGCAACAGTGACAGATTAGGGGGATGAAGCCCTCCTTCCCCGGAGGAGAAGAGCATCTTCTGGGATCCTCCCCCCACCCTGGCCAGCTCCCCCCCTTCCATGACGTCCCAGGTTTGTTTCCAAACCAGGGTCGTCTGCATCATGTGCAGTCACCCTACCTCTGCACAGATGGACTGGTCTAACCAAACACTTCTGACAGGATGGGCAACTCATTTTCACAATGCTGCACTGTCAACTACAGTGACCCCTGCCCCCTTTTTACAAGGTCTTTCACAAGACAGTTATTCACAGAGACCAAAAGACTGATGTGCTCAGCAAGTTAGTCACAGCTTTACTTAATCTCATTTAACCGTGCCCCACGTAATTTTATTTTATCATTCTTACTTCTCCAGCTGTTCTTCCCATATTCGTCATGATAGCAGATCCCATCATGGTCAGATACCATCAATTTGATTCTGTGAAAGTCTTGTCAGGAACGGTCGGTTACCTAACCCCCGCTAAATGCTCTGATGGGTCTCTACCGGTGGAAGCCAAGCCTATGGCTTGACCCCAGCACAGACCTGACTAGTGGGACTCTATGATCATGCAACTGCAGCTGTGCAGAGATGCTTACTGAGCACACTGTTCACATCGTAACATGTTACGACGTAAAAGGTGGGGGTCTGATGAAGGTGTCTCCACGCATTCCAACCAACTGGTGGACGGAGGCAGAGTTAAGAATAGGCAGATGAAAGTAATGAGTGCATACAGGTGGACTGAGGAACCTCCTGCCACAGGTTGCCTAGTAGAGGGGACTGGAATTTGACCGTGGATCCAAACTGCCAACCCCCTTTTCCCAACTGGAATGTGAGCACTTTAAACACTACGCCATCAGAGTGGCCACACCCCAAATAACGTAATCAACCTGCTAGACAATTTCCAGAGGAACAAATGGGAAGGAAGCATGTTTAACCTGTGCTGCTGATGTGCTGGAATAGCGCATGATCCTGTGATGGCGTTTGACCAATCACATGTCTTGGTTTCCCCTACCCGTTTTATAAGTAAGCAAGAATACATGACAAGGCATGCTTTATCATAGGATATTGGTGCACCTTAGGTGTGCTGTGAGGCACAAAGTGAAGCAGAGTGCACTGCATACCTGAGAAGTACTGATATTCTATGATAAAGCATGCCCTGGAGTGTATTACTGAGATTATGCACTGGACCCACACAGTAAAGTAAAAAAAAAAAAGGACCGGTTTAACAGTTTCTATTTTTTTTTTTTTTTTTTTACTGTTTTTAAACTGTGGAAATACATTAGTACATAAAATAGTCCAATGTTAGACTCATTAATCAGATTAATGGTAATACCATCAATATACTTATCAATAAATGTTAGAACAAGCAGTTAATGTAATATAACTTCAATAAATACGATTAACTATACATTTTTAATGCTCAGTTAATGCCAACTGCAGCAACTCAATGTAAATGAATATTTATTTATTTTATTTATTTAAGTCTTTGGTAACCGGGTAAGTGCGCTGATTCAGGGACCGTTTTCAGGCACAACCCGGGCCACAACAGAAGGCAGTACAGAAAGAGAAAAGTAATTATACAATGAGTAAGAGCTAGTGCAATAAACAGACAGCTCTGAATGGACAAAGCAAGATACACAGAAGAGAAGCAAATACAGAGAGGCTGTACAACTTACAACTTAACAAATCAGTTCATCAGGACAATCAAAAACCAACTGTACAATTATTTACAGCAGGATAAGCGACAAATGTAAACAAGTGCAATACACAGGAACTCACTAGACGCTGTGGAGAGCGAGTACCAAAACATGTGTTGAGGGAGATGAGACAGAACACATTGCTAGTGGAGAGCACTTGGAGAGGCTAAGCAGCCTAGGAGGGATAACTGGTGCAGTCGGGGAATTAGCCAGGTGAGCAACAGCACTTGGCCTCGTCAAGCTGCCAGGATTTGAGACATACCTTGAAGATGGTGTGGGTGCTCAAGGAATGGATGGGTGCAGGAAGACTATTCCACAGAGTGGGAGCAGCTACAGATAATGCTTTTCCACCCATGGCCGAGGAGATCTGGGGGATTTCTGGGGGGATGAGGATGCATGCAAATATCTCATGGGAGCTCCGGTGCTAAGGAGGGATGCATAAGAGGAAGCATCACCAGCCCGGTGGCACTGTCCAGAATGCAGCCAAACGCATACCCAAATCTGTGGTGGAGTGGGAGACAACCTACAGTTTGGTAAAGGAGGCAGTGGTGGGTAGAGTAAGTAGCCAGGCGACTGAAATGACAAGTTGTTGCATGTCGAGCAGAGGTGCACACGCATGACCAAGGATGTACACGTTTAGAGAGGTGAGCAATAGACAATAATGAGCAATAAGTTGCCTTATGCAATGGCTATGCAGACGTCCTTGGCATGGCTTATCGGATTAAGCAGTTCCTGACCAAGTTTCTGGTTAACATGACTGATAATGGGAGGTGACAAGATCGGTGTAGGAGAAGGAGGGGTCCAGGATTATGCCCAGATATTTGAAAGTTGATACATTTTCAAGTACAGTATCATCCAGTGTAGTTACTGAGAGGGTGGACCCTGCCTTGGCAATCTTAGATAGGAAGGATTTGGATCTAAAGAGCATGGATTTATTTATTTTTTTTTATTCTCTCTTTATGCCCCCTTCTCACCTCGCTGCTTCCTTACCTTCGGGAGACTCCCACGGCCTTGTGCGTTCCTGCTCGTCTGTCCGGTCGCCTGTGCAGTCCATCCCCCCACAGAGCCTTGGTTATACTCCCCAGGCGGGTACAGGACAGGGCCCCCTTCCTCCGCCCCATGTCTGTATATCGTCTGGGCTACTGTCACCGGTGCTTGCAGGGGTGTTGGGATCGGGGCCTGGAGCGACAGGATTTTTCCTGCTTTCTGGTCCTCCCACAGGAAGTTGGCACACTTGGGAAGCCATGGGGCGATGCATATCAGGACGTGCAAACACTCTGGCTCCCAGCCGACATCCCCCCTCCCTTCTACTTGCTGTCCCACTCCATCTCCACCTGTGGTCACCCAGGTGGCAGTAGAGCGGCAGAACAAGCAACCCACCCACCCCGGAGGAGAGCAGCCTCTTGGTGCTCAAGCCTCCTCCCCCCGGCCTACCCTCCAGCCACCCGAATTCGTTCCTGAACCCAGGTCGCTGGCACGAGCTGTAGCCCTACCGCTGCACAATCGGATTTTGTTTTTTGACGTTTACAAACAGGCAGTGTCACTGGAACCAGGGTGAGCAGAAGTGTAGTTTCTGGATAAAACAGTGGATATTTTCTCAAGAATCTTGTTACTGGAGAAGAGGACAAAGGTCATCGGCGTTAAGCAGGGTGTTGCAAGTAAGACAGAGGGGAGGGAGTTAATAAGCAAGGAGAATAATAGTGGGCCAAGGATGGAGCCCAGGGGTACACCGGTGGTGACTGGGAGGGCAGGGGAGGTGGCAGAACCAACGCACACTGACAGATCTATTTAAGAGGTAGCTTTGGAACCACTGAGTGGTCTCAGGGGAGCAGCCGAGGTCACGGAGGGAGGAGAGCAACAGGGTGTGATCAACCAGGCTGAAAGCTTTTGACAGGTCGACAAAGACAGCATCCGTGCCTCTCCCAAGATCCATGTTCCTATGAATGTGACTAGTAAACAGGACCAGGGCAGATGTGCTGGAGTGATGTTTATGGAAGCAGTATTGCTGTCTGGATATTAGATTGTGAGAGTCGATGTGGTTCAGACAGTTGTCGGTGTATGATCCTTTCAAGGAGCTTATTAAGGTGGGGGAGCAATGATATAGGCCGATAGTTATCTGTGGATAGCGGGTCACCAGTTTTAAAAATCAGGACCACCTTGGCATGCTTCCAAGTGCTAGGCACTGAGGAGGTGGTCAGTGCCAGGTTAAAGAGGTAAGTGAGTGGTTTTAGGATGGCAGGGGATATAAGTTTGAGCATCACAGGAAAAAGACCTTCGCTGCCTGAGCTGCCCCGGCTAAGAAGGCTCTTTAGAGGCTTGGCAGTGTCCTTAGGGGTGATGGTCTGGAAGTAAAAAGAAGGGAGGAGTGGATTTTCAGGAGTTAGGGCAGGGGGATGCTCAGTAGGATCTGGCCCAGGGAAGGGGGTCATCAGGGGTGGCAACTTGCTAAGGAGGGCAGATAGGTCTGTGAACTTATTATTGAAAGCCTTGGCAACTTCGACTTGGTCAGTCAACCGGCCACCGAGAGTGCTGAGGTGAATGGTAGGGTTATGAGCATTTGGGCTGAGCAAGGAGCTGACCTCACCCCCAGAAACGGTGAGGATCACCGAGACTGTCCCTTTGTTTGCCCTGAAAGATGGTGCACTTCATGGCTAGGGCAGATTGTTTACTTAAGTTCTGTAGGCGCCCGTATTCACTCCAGCGGGCAGGGGAGGAGTCCTTTTTATAGGCTGACCATAATTTATCTCTCTCCATCATGGCAAGGAGATCTTTAGTGACCCAGCGAGTGCAGCCTCCCCTAACTCTACGAGTAGTCAGAGGAAATGCTGATCTTGGAGACTGAGGAGAGTGGCGGTGAAGAATCTCTCAGCCTCAGACACATCGGAGAGGGTATATAAGGTTGACCAGTTTAAAGTCCGAACATCCTCAAGGAGGGATGGAATATCTAGGTGGCTGAAGTTACAGACAGAGAGCAGTTTGGGGGGGGGGTGCTTGGTCTTCATGGCCCAGACCACGTAGGTGGGGGGAATGATCGCTAATGGCATCCAATAGCGTCCCTGATAGGAGCACGTTTTCCTCTCTACTGGTGATCATCCAGTCGAGATGAGAAGTGTATGGTTTTGGGTTCGCGAGTTGTGCCTGGTAGGGATGGTAATTATTTGTACTAATGGTTATTGTCTCTTTAAATTGCAAAGTGTTAGGGTATGCCAGCATGGGTAGTGGCCTGAATGGAAAAATCTACCCGTTTCTCCACTCTGTTTCCCTTGATGTCAGTAAGAGAACTGCTCTGCAGGAAATGCGACTGCGATTCCGGTCTGTAGTTCTCAGTCAGAGGCTGTGCTTTGTCAGCTGCAGGGAGATGAACAATGCAGCTGGCAGCTGTAAGTGTAGCTGCAGGGGCTGAGTGAAGTTCATGAGGGCGGGAATCACTCATGGTGCTCGAAGGTGAAGGACTACTGTGACGATGGATTTTGATAGGGTGTAGGGATACCAGTGTATGTAAGTAAACAGGCTATATTCAGGGTTCTTGTTTCTACCCATTCCTTTATGAAGGAATATAAGTATGGTCATAGAATGCTACTGACCAATCAGATTTAAAGACTTTGCCTGTCCAGCGCACAGTTCCTTATACGATTCTCATCCACAGTGAGGTAATAAATACAAAGACTGCTGAGTAGTGTGACACCATGTATAGAAATGCACATGATCACGAGTTTCTGAAAATGCCCCCAGAATGTTGAAGAATTCAGGCAAAAGACACACAGGAAATGTGAAATCCATGTTGCAATGTGTCAAAAGAATATTGCAAAGTTTTCATGAAATGTTAGTATCTTTTTAAGAAGGCAAAGGAATTGTTAATTTTGCAGTAAGTAAGTAAGCAATAACATGTAACAGGGTATACGTGAATGGTATTAGCAAACTGTCACGCGAGTGGATAACCGCAATCATACTGCAGGCTTTCTTGCACCTCTTTATTAACAAAGTTTAAATCAATGAATATTTACATTATTTTTCTGAAACATTTACAGAAGGCCAAGATAAATAAGAAAGCAGAGAGCAGGTGAGTCAGGTGGGACAAACACACAAAGCCGCACTATACCTGCAGGGGTTGAAATTAAGATTTGTAAAATTCATTGGCACCGCTGACATTCCACTGGTCTAGTTTGGTGTGCCAGTTGAAATATTACCTCCTCCAGAACAAGCCATCAGGTTAGTTAACAAAAAAAAAATAAATAAAAATTAAATGCTAGCCCCCCCCCAAAGTGGAATGTCAGCAGTGTCAGTGGACTGATGCCAATTTCATCCCCGGATTGGTCCACAAATGTTTATATTTATCTATGGATTCTACATCTCCTCACTTCTCTGCTCGCTCTGGAAGAAAGCAGCAACCCTGCTGCTGGAATGATGAAATTAGAAGAGTCAGCAAGCAATTATAGAACTTTCCTTTTCTGCAGGTTTTTTTTTTTTTTTAACCAGCTGTTTATGTAGGTCACGCTCTGCTCAGCTGCCCTCGAACATGCAGTTCCCTGCATAATTGGCAAGCATAGAGATGCAAGTCCTTTACTGCAGAAAGAAAAAAAAATTGCGAGGAATGTACTGGCTACTGGCCAGCATGTCTTTGTTGCAGACAGTTTGTTTTTGTTGGGTGAATATAAAGCAATTTCAAACGGAAATGATCTTGTTCCCTTGCCACTGTCAAAGGGGAGCCATTCATCTGTACTTCTTTCAAATAAGAGAGAATGTTGCTGCCTGTCAAGTCTGCTGGTGTGGCAGGGAGCACTTGGCACTGCAATGAGGGAGACCAGAGTGGAGTAAGAAGGTGTGGGACTAACAGCCACTATGGGACACCCACTAAAAGCAAACAAGTCAGTATTATATTCATATGCCTTCCCTGCCCGACATGTCCAGTGTGTGCGAGTCTACATCAGAAATGGGGGGGGGCCAGAAGTGCAAGAATTCATCCTAGCCATGCGGGACTGCGATGAAGAGGCCTCTGTGCCCTCCACTGCCACAATGGATCCAGTATGTCCAGCAGAGGGCATAATGTAGAAGGATCAGTGGGACTGTATACCAAGGAGTCGGAGGGTGACCAGGAGGCCCAGAGCCAGACAGGGCAGGGGGAGGGATAGAAAATTAAAAAAAAAAAAAAAAAAAAAACGTTTGGGGTACATTTTGGCTAATGTGTATCATGTCACCACGCTTCTGACTCATGGGTCAGAAGCACCATGCACTATGAGGCTAATGTTAGTAGTAGTAAAGCAAAAGGAGGAGGGTCGTGATGGCGGGGGAAGGGCTTGGGGGCTTTGACACCCAAAAACTCACTGAACCCTAGCCTGCATCCTCTCACACTTATAAACACTGAGAGAAGGCAACACAGCAGGCCAGATTTCGCAGATGAGATTTTACTGTATGATTTCGTCCGCTATTAATGAGAGTCAGAAACCAAAGTCACTCCCAAACTGTTTTTTTTTTATTATTTTTCTTCCACAATTCCCCCCAACCCAGTCATCGGGTTGCTACAGTACCTTCCTCCATCCGAGAGGGAGGGTGAGTGACTAGTTGCCATCTCATCTGATGACAACGCTGCTCTTTGATTGGCCAGTAGAGGGTGAGTCAATGTCTGGTGGCCTACACACCACCTCCATCGTTTGGAGTCAAAGGCCTCATTTTCAACCCCACCCAAGGATTCTGGGACTCCCAAAAGGCCACTTGGCTAGCCAAGGATTCTGGGGCTACCACAAGGTCACTGTGTTAGCCCTACATCTTTGGTTTCAAGAGGACACCGTCAAGCCCTGACTAGACAGATAGTTTTGCTTATTTTTTTTTTTTTTTAGTTTGTCTCTACCTTTTTAATACTTCATGCACCACTGAGGGTGACCCTCACTGGACCCACCAATTCAACTTGCAGGTTCAAATGCGCGTACACACACACACTTGCTCCTGTTGTTTACGCCCCCATGACAGGGCCCCAGGGGAAAGTCTGGATCCTGTATGTTTGGGAAGGCCAAGATAGTGAATGACTGCTGCTATCCTATCCCCCCCACCACACAAATTTTCCCCTTATCCGGTTCCCTAGCTGTGCACTGCCATTTCCCATCCCGCCTCCCATGTTTCCTGTTATGAATCAGCAAGGCTGTTTTGATAATACCAGCCTGGAGACAAGACTAATGCAATTCCAAAGAGATTTAACTTATTGCCTCCTAGAAACGCCTGTAGGCGTCAGCTAATCTAACTACAGTGTGTCCCAGAACGCCTACAGAAGTCACCTACAGACTTCCTGTGTGCCCTAGAAATATCTGGAGAAGTCACTCACATATTTTAATATTACTTGCAAGCCAGAATTGATTAGAATTGACTGCATAGTACCATTAGAAAGGTAATGTGCTGAACACCCTTGCCACTGACACTTTGTGTGTATCATGTTCACTTTAGGAGTTATTCATATTTATTTATGACATTTTGTCAATCTAGAACCACCTAACTACTTTGAAGAAAACACACATTATGGGTATCTTAGCCAGCATAAAACAAAAATCAAATTGAGTGCAGTTGATTGCAAAGAACTGTTGGAAAGGCAATTTTGTGTGGAACAACTGTCACTGATATGCTGTGTGTATCATGTATACGTTAGGAGTTATATGCATTTGTTTATGGTATGGGGTGTATGTTTCAGATTTGTCCCTCAAACCTCACCAATACACCTTGACTCAAATGGGGAAAAATTATGTTTAATACTACAGAAATGACTTTTTTTTTTTTTTTTAACAAACAAATGATTAAAACTACATCTAATGTCTGGATGCTTAATTTGGTGTTGATATGTTACAAACAGTGCATTCAGAAAGTATTCGCCCCCCCCCCCTTGGATTTTGTCACATTTGGTGATGTTGCAAACTCAAATTAAAATACATTTATATGGGATTTGTTTGTCACGTATCTACACAAATTACTCTATAACGTCAAAATGGAATGAAACTTCTGGAATTTTTTTGTACATGTAATTTAAAATAAAAACCTGAAATGTCTTGATTTGATAAGTATTCGCCTCCTTTGCTATGACACTCCAAATTGAGCTCAGGTGCATCCAATTTCCTTGTGAGATCCCTCTAAAACTTGAATGGAGTCCACCTGTGGTCAGTTCAAATGGTTGACATGATTTCAGAGGAAATACACCTGTCTATATAAGGTTCCACTGTTGACAGCGCATGTCAGAGCAGAAACTCTACCATGAAGACCAAGGAGCTGTCCGTAGAACTCCGTGATAGAATTGTGAGGAGGCATAGATCTGGGGAGTGGTATAAAAACATTTCTAGGGTGTTGAAAGTTCCCAGAAGCACAGTCAAGTCCATCATTAGGAAATGGAAAGATTACGGAACCACCCAGACTCTTCCTAGAGCAGACCGTCCTCCCAAACTGAACAACTGGGCAAGAAGGACCTTGGTCAGGGAAGTGACCAAGAACCCAATGACCACCCTGACAGAACTACAGAGTTCCATGGCTGAGATGGGAGAACCTGTCCAGAGGACAACAATCTCTGCAGCACTTCACAGATGTAGCCTCTATGGGAGAGTGGCTAGACGGACGCCACTCCTGAGAAAAGGCCACATAATAGCATGCCTGGAGTTTGCAAGAAGGCACGTGGCAGACTCAGACCATGTGGCAAAAGATTCTCTGGTCTGATGAAACAAAAATTTTACTCTTTGGCCTGAATGCAAAGCACTATACCTGGTGCAAACCGAACACAGCTCATCACCCGTGTAACACCATCCCTACCATGAAGCATGGTGGTGGCAGCGTCATGTTATGGGGATGCTTCTCAGCGGCAGGGACTGGGGCACTTGTCAGGATAGAGGGAACAATGAATGGAGCCAAATACAGGCACATCCTTGAGGAGAACCAGCATCAGTCTGCAATAGACCTTGGACTGGGGCGAAGATTTACATTCAAACAGGACAACGACCCCAAGCATACAGCCAAAGCAACATTGGAGTGGCTTCAGAACAAGAAGGTGAATGTCCTTGAGTGGCCCAGCCAAGGCCCAGACTTGAATCCCATTGAGAATCTGTGGAAAGACTTAAAGATTGCGGTTCACTGACGTTGCCCATCTAACTTGACAGAGCTTGAGCAAATCTGCAAGGAAGAATGGGCGAAAATTCCCAAATCCAGATGTGCAAAGCTGATACAGACATACCCAAGAAGACTCAAAGCTGTAATTGCTGCCAAAGGCGCTTCTACAAGGTATTGACTCAGGGGGGTGAATACTTAAGTAAACAAGATATTTCAGTTTTTAATGTTTCATAAATTTTTGTTACACAATAAAACTATTTTTGCGCCTTTAAATTATTGAGTATGCTGTGTGAATCAAGGGGGGAAAAATAATTTCAATGCATTAAAAATTCTGGTAGTAACACAACAAAATGTGACAAAATCCAATGGGGGGTGAATACTTTCTGAAGGCACTGTAATTAGAAATTGTCCAAGTGTTAAATAGGAACTTGAACATTTGACAGTCAATTGGGGACCATTTATTGCAACAGTGGAGGTGGGGTCGCAGCAGGTTATGAAACATAGAAACATAGACTTTGACGGCAGATAAGGACCGCTAGGCCCATCTAGGCTGCCCATTTCCCTATCTACAGGATAGGCCGCAGATCCTAGTTAACCAACAGCCTATATCTTCCTGCCCCCCACAAGAATTGCCTTATGTCTGTCCCATGTATTCTTGAATTCTCCCACAGTTTTAGACCCCACAACTTCCTCAGGAAGGCTGTTCCATGCATCCACTATCCTCTCTGTGAAATAATACTTCCTCACATTGCCCCTGAACTGCCCTCCTTCTATCTTTAAATTGTGTCCCCTTGTTCTTGCAAGTCTCTTTTTCTGAAAGATGCTACCTCTTGGACTTTGTTGATTCCCTGGGTACTTGAAAGTTTCTATCATGTCCCCCTCTCCTTCTTTCCTCAAGGGTATACATATTAAGCTCCTTTAGTCTCTCCTCATCGGCTTCTTTTGCAGGCCCTGCACCATTTTAGTTGCCCTCCTCTGGACTGCCTCTATACTGTCTATGTCCTTGCGGAGATGGGGTCTCCAGAACTGGACACAGTATTCCAGATGGGGTCTCACCAACTGTCTGTACAGAGGGATAACAACTTCCTGTTTTTCTGCTGCTGATGCCTCTCTCTATACATCCCAGTATACCTGCCCTCCCTACTGCCTTCTCCACATTGCTTGCTAACCTTAAGGTCATCTGATATGATTACCCCCAGGTCCTTTTCCTGTTTTGTTGTTGTTACTACCTCCCACCCATTGTGTATTCTTCCCTGGGTTCTTGTTTCCCAGGTGCATTATTTGCACTTTTGCATTGAATCCTAGCTGCCATCGTCTGACCATTCCTCCAACCTTGCCAAGTCCCTTTTCATCCTTTCCACGCCTCCTTGTGTATCAACCCTGTTGCAGATCTTTGTGTCATCTGCAAAGGCATACTTTCCTTCCAGTCCCTCTGCAATGTCACCGATGAAGACATTAAAAAGGACTGGACCCAATACTGAACCCTGCGGTACCCCACTAGTAACCGCCCTTTCTTCAGAATGGACTCCATTTACAATTACCTTCTGTGTCCTGTTGTCCAGCCAATGTTTTACCCAGGCTACAACCCTGGGACCCTCCCAGGCTGGTTAATTTGACTAATAATCTTTTGTGTGGGACTGTGTCAAATGCCTTGCTAAAGTCTAGGTAGGCCATGTCCACAGCCCCTCCCTGGTCTACTACTTTGGTCACCCAGTCAAAGAAATCTATTAGATTCGTCTGACATGACCTTCCCGCTGTGAACCCATGCTGCCTTGGATCCTGTGCTCCACTGACCTCTAGGTACTCAACTATTCTTTCCTTCAGAAGTGACTCCATCACTTTTATGGGAGTGATAGATTCGGTAAGTCACCAGACATTAGTCCGGGCAGACCTGTTAGAATTACCAAGGAACCAGGGGAAAGGAACAGTGGTAACCTGTATTCATGGGGACAGCCATCGTTATCCAACTACCCCTTTAACACTAACTGTCCAGAGTAACACTCACGAGTTGGAGGTTGTCCTAGTACCACACT
The DNA here is from genome assembly GCA_016271365.2 of Neoceratodus forsteri. NCBI lineage: Eukaryota > Metazoa > Chordata > Ceratodontiformes > Ceratodontidae > Neoceratodus > Neoceratodus forsteri. The sequence goes on from CM028130.1 coordinate 873,553,912, forward strand.
TGCCTGTACTCATTATTATTGGGCATAATCACCCTAAGAACTTCCTTGAGTATCATGCAGGACGAGAACCCCTGGTGGCTGTTACCAATTGAGCACAGGCAAGGCAACAGGCCCAGTTACCTAATGTTTTCCCATTTGAGGATGAACGTTTGACTGTCCAGGAAAAGATCAGAAGGGGAAGACAGTCAAGAGAAAGGAGAAGAAAGACTGGCAGGAGAAACAGGCTGAAGAAACAACAAATGTGGGACTGTTTAAAACTAATGTCTTATGACAAGATCAATGTGATGATGTGTCATTGAAAATGTTTTTTCACAGGTTGGGGAAAAACAGATGTCTGGGGCCCCAAATATGTGTTAAATAATAGATTGTTGTATAGGGAGTGTGTGAACCCCAAGAGTAAAGAAATACAGACTCAGCCGTTAGTGCATGAAAAATACAGACAGGGGATTAGCCAGCTGGCACATGACATTCTCCTATCTGGACACTCTAGCGCAGAGAGTATTCTTAGTAGAATCACAGAGTGATTCTATTGGCTAGGTCTCTATGAACAAGTGGCTGCCTATGTAAGAAGCTGTCCTGAGTGCCAGAAAGTGGCCCCGATAGGACAAAAAGATAAGGTGCTCCTTTAGACTATACCTATATTGTCACAATCCTTCGATCGGAAAGCGACGGACATAGTAGGCCCTTTGAAGAAGAGTTCCAAAGGAAACTGCTTTATTTTGGTCATTTGTGACTATACTTTTCTCGCTATCCGGAGGCCATACCAATGAGAACGGTCACCACCCCGAGGATTGCAGAAGAACTGGCCAAGGTGTTTAGGAATAAAGAACTACACACCCGTTCTGTATCCCATTCGGAAGGACAGCCCTTGGACAAAGATTCTTCTCCTTCTGTACCCCACTGTGGCTTGATGAGATCCCAGCTAACACTCTAAAAGCTGCTAACCCTAGAACCGTCAATGCCAAACTTAAGCAGCTTCTACTGCAAAAGAATGTCTGAGAGCGCTAAACTGCTCAGAGCGGGTCTCCAGAGCCTGCACCAACCCTGCCTACCAGCAACTACTTATGGACTCACTCACACAAGCCACCCCTCTCCACTCCCTAGACTCTGGCACCTCATACTCTGCAGCTCTTATTCTGCTAGTGGTTTCGCTCTCTCATTTGTCTTGCGCCTCATCGCCCCTCTCTCTCACTCTCTCCTCCCTCCCCTCACCCCACCCCCCGGTTTCTCCATCAATCTCCACTCTCATGATACCTCCCCTCCCCTGCTTGGTCTCTCCTCCTTCCCTCTCCCCCCTCCCCATCCCTTTCTGTCTAACCACCTTCTCCACCTTACCAGACACACTCACATGCACCATCCTCAGCTCCCAGCTCCAAAGTTTTAATGCAATGTGACAATGCTTCTCCTGGGCTGCTCTATCCCCACGCTCCATTCACTAACCACTCTCTCATATACTTCCTTATGCCATACAGCACTTAGTATTAAACCCTTAATGAAACTGATAAGAAACTCTTGGCTGTTTTCTATGTTTTTGCTACTTCCTGTACTGATAATTCAACTATGTCTGTATTTGTACTGCAAATTCAATCATGTACTGATATTTCAACTATGCCTATTTTTTTTTTTTTTTTTTTTTTTAAAAGAGGCTTTCTTTATTCCCTCCTCGGCTGGGGGTTACCCATGGTTCCTCCTCTATCTGTCTGATCCACGGTCCTGCACCACTCTCAGTACCCGAGCTCGAGCCCCTTCTCCATTCCTCTCGTCGGCTGCTTCCACCACTGCGGAAAGCCAAGGGTCCGGATCCGACAGGAGCTGTTTTGAGTGCCGGAGGATTTTTTTTTTGGTACATCGAGTCGGTTCCCCACCCTATGCCATGGACGGGCAAGGCATCGATGATGCTGCTGTGCGTACTTCCAAGCGCTGCACGTCTGACACCATCTGTGTCATCCCCACAGTGAACTGCCTGCCTGCACCAACCCCCAGTCACCACCAGAGCCAGCAACGCCGCGGTAATCCCACCTCCCTCCTCCCGGAGGAGAGCAGTCCCTGGGATGATCAATCCTCCCCCCGGCCGACCCTCTGAGACCAGAGTGCTCTGACCAGGTCATTGGCGTGGCATGAGGTGTGGTGTTCAGTGCCTCAACACTCAGTATCACTGGACTGGCTGACGCTGTATTTGTATTGTGAATTCAAGTATGTCTGTATTTGTACTGTTTAACGGACGTGGACCCTTTGTAAAAGAGTTCTTAATCAAAGGTTTTTTCTCAAATTCAAATAAATACAAAAATAAATAAATAAATAAATAAATAAAGTAGAGGAATACCCCAAGTAATCTTGACAGACAGGGGGAGGAATTTCACTGCTACCCTGTTAACTGAATTGTACCGGTTGTTGGGGAATAATGCTGTACGTACCTCTCCTTACCATCCCCAAACCGACTGCTTGGTTGAATGGTTCAACAAGACCCCCAAGAAAATGCTACAGAAATGTGTGAATGAGAAAAGTAAAATTGGGGCAGATACTTCCTCTACTTACTGTTTTCTTACAGTGAAGTACCACAGGATTCAACAGCTTTCTCACCTTTCACACTGTTGTATGGGTGAAACCCCAGAGGGCCCCTTGATGTAGTGAAAGAATGTTGGAAGGAGGGCAAGACCATAGCACAGAAAAATGTATTGGAGTACATGTCCCAGCTGAGGAAGCGCCTAGTGAGATATGTAGGGTTGGCCCATCATTCCCTCGAGGAGAAACAAAAACAGCTGAAAGCTTACTATGACCAAAGGGTAGGGAGTAAAACCTATCAGACAGGAGAGAAGTTGTTATTGTTGCTCCTCACACCTGAGAATAAGCTACTCATGAAGTGGCAGGACTCCTATACTATCACCCTGACCTGTAGAAACATAGAAACATAAAATTTGATGGCAGATAAGGACCGCTTGGCCCACCCAGTCTGCCCATTTCCCTACCTGATGGATAAGCAGCAGATCCTAGTTAACCAGCAGCCTACCCCCAACCCCCTAGAATTGCCTTATGACTGTCCCATGCATGCTTGAAGTCCACCACTGTTTGTGACTCCACAACCTCCTCTGGAAGGCCATTCCATACATCCACCACCCTCTCCGTGAAAAAATACTTCCTTAAATTACCTCTGAGCTGCCCCCCTTCTATCTTCAAATTGTGCCCCCTTGTTCTTACACACCTCTTTTTTTGAAAGATGCTACCCTCTTGGACTTTGTTGATTCCCTTGAGGTACTTGAAAGTTTATATCATGTCCCCCCTCTCCCTCCTTTCCTCGAGGCTATACATATTAAGCTCCTTAAGTCTCTCTTCATATGTCTTTCAGCGCAGACCCTGCACCATTTTAGTTGCCCTCCTCTGGACAGCTTCCATCCTGTCTATGTCTTTGCGGAGATTGGGTCTCCAGAACTGCACACAGTACTCCAGATGGGGTCTCACTAGCTGTCTGTACAGAGGGATAATAACTTCCTGTTTTCTACTGGTGATGCCTCTCCCTATGCATCCCAGTATCCCCCCAGCCCTCCTTGCTGCCCTCTCACATTGCTTGCCCACCTTTAGGTCATCTGATATGACTACCCAGGTCCTTTCCATTTTGTTGTTGTTAGTATCTCACCCCCATTGTGTACTCTTCCCTGATTTTTGTTTCCCAGGTGCATTACCTTGCACTTCTAGCACTGAATCTAAGCTGCCATACATTTGACCATTCCTCTAACCTTGCCAAATCCCTTCTCATCCTTTCCACTCCACCTTGTGCATCAACTCTGTTGCAGATCTTTGTGTCATCTGCAAAAGACATACTTTTCCTTCCAGTCCCTCTGCAATGTCACTTATAAAGACATTGAAGAGGACTGGTCCTAATACTGAACCCTGCGGTACTCACTACTAACCCCTTTTTTCAGAGTGACTCCATTTACTATTAATCTCTGTGTCCTATTCTCCAGCCAATTCTTTACCCAGGCTGTCATCTTGGGACCCACTCCCAGGCTGGCTAACTTGTATATTAATCTTTCGCGTAGGACTGTGTCAAATGCCTTGCTAAAGTCTAGGTAGGCCATGTCCACAGCCCCTCCATGATCAACTACTTTGGTCACCCAGTCAAAGAAATCTATCAGATTTGTCTGGCATGACCTTCCCGCTGTGAATCCATGCTGCCTTGGGTCCTGTGCCCCTCTGGTCTCTAGATATTTAACAATTCTTTCCTTCAGAAGTGATTCCATCATTTTCCCTACCACTGAGGTTAAATTAACAGGTCTGTAGTTTCCTGCTTCTGCCTTGCTCCCACTTTTGTGAAGGGGAATCACATCTGCCCACCCCATCCTCCCATGATTTGTTAAAGAGGCTAGTCAGTGGTGTCACTAGTTCTACCCTTAGTTTTTTTAGAATTCTGGGATGAATCCCATCAGGCCCCATTGCTTTGTCCACCTTCAGTTTTAAGAGTTCTTTCAGAACCCTTTCTTCTGTAAATGGGCTGGTATCAACTTCTGTATCCAGAGTGTTTCTACTGTTTGTTTTAGGTACCTCCCCTTTTCCTCTGTAAATACTGAGCAAAATATTTGTTTAGTATCTCTGCCTTTCACAGTCACCTCTGCCCACCCCTCCCCTTTATTAAGCCTCACTATCCCTCCCTTGGTCTTCCTTCTCTCCTGATGTACCTATAAAGGTTTTATCCCCTTCTTAACTGAGTTGGCTATCTTTTCCTCGGTTTGGGCCTTTGCTGTTCTGACTGCCTCCCAGCTTCCTTTTGCTTTAACTGATACAGTTCTCTGTCCTGTTCCTTCTGTGATTCCTTGTACTTCCTGAATGCTTTCTTTTCTCTTGAACCTTCCTGCCACTTCCTTTGAGAACCATAGTGGCTTCTTACCTCGTTTTGTTTTGTTTATTTGCTTTACACAAAGGCTTGATACCTTTGTGATGGCAGTTTTTATTATTCCCCATTGTTCTTCCACTCCTCCTTCCTGTTAGGCACTCACCCATTTTGACAAAGTCAGCCCTCCTAAAATCCAGTACCTTTGTCTTTGTATGGCTTGACTCTATTGCTGTGTTTATTGTGAACCATACTGTTCGATGGTCGCTAGTTCCCAGATGGCGGACCTGTCAATTATGAGTTGGAAATGCCAGGGAGGAGAAGCAAGATCTACCATGCCAACCTACTTAAAAAATGGCGTGAAAAGGCAGACCCTGTGTGTTACATCTATCCTGAGAGTAAGGATTCTGAAATGGAAATGGCCTATCAACGGTTAGAGAGACTTGAGAGATTAGAGGAGATTACATTAAACCCAGATCTAACCCCTAACAAACAGAAGGCCTAAACAAACTCCTACACAAGTATTCCCCCACATTTACCAGTATACCCGGGAAGGCTGCAAGGACTGAACATGACATAGTAACACACGAACGTCCCATACACCAGAAACCCTATCGTCTGCCCATAAAGGTACAAGATGAAGTAGTGCAGGAGGTGAGGAAGATGGGAATAATAGTACCCTCAAAGAGAGCATGGTCCTCCCCGATAGTGGTGGCTAGGAAGAAAGAAGGAGGCATTAGGTTATGCCTGAACTTTCAAAAGATAAATGCGGAGTCCCTTTTTGACAGTTATCATATGCCGCTTATTGATGACATCATTGACCGGCTAGGCCAGGCAAGGTACATTTCAACGTTAGATCTCACTAAGGGATACTGGCAGATCCCCCGGTGACCTGCTTCTAGGGAGGAGACTGCCTTCAGCACCCACATAGATCTATTTCACTGATACCATGCCATTTGGTTTACATGGGACACCAGCCACCTTCCAGAGGTTTACGGACCAAATGCTGAGGCCATACACTGACTATAGTGCTGCATATCTTGACAATGTGGTGGTGTTTAGCCCTGACTGGGAAACCCACCTTCAACACCTAGAAAACATCTCAGAAGCCATCAGGAGTGCAGGGGTGACCATCAGCCCAGCCAAATGTGCATTGGCTAACACCGAAACCAAGTACTCAGGATTCATTATTGGCAATGGTCAGGTAAAACCTGAACAGAGTAAAGTCACAGCGGTAGCAAATAGCCCTATCCCTACAACAAAAAAACAAACAAGATCTTTCTTAGGGTTAGCAGGCTACTACAGGTGCTTCATATCGAACTTCGAACGAGGGGTTGCTAGAAATTCCGAGAGTGCGTCTGAAATCTTCTGGGGCTAGAGCATTTGTGAATGCTGCCCCTACCCTCTGAAATTCTCTACCCCATCGGTTACGGGAGTGCACGACCATGGAAGGATTTAAGCAGTTATTAAAGACCTTCTTATGGTGCCAAGCTATTGGTAATGAATTATTGGATGTTATTAGTCTGATTTTGTTACTGAGATGTTTGTTTTATTTGAGTGGTTTTAATATTGTTAAGGCGCCTTGGGTTTTGAAAGGCGCTGTACAAATAAAGATTATATTATTATTATTGCCTGTCCACTAACAGATCTGACTAGGAAAAGGTGTACTAATAGGGTACAATGGTCCCAGAGTGTGATGAGGCCTTCCACACCAAAGCCATTTTGTGGGGGGTGAGTAAATGTCCACATTACTCGATCTTATTTTTTTATCCCCATGACCATATTTCTTACTGTTGCTTCTAGTATAATTGCAGCCACCACGAGCCAGCAATGAGAATCCACCCCACTCAACACCACAAAAGCACTTACCACCATGGACCCACAATTTAGACAGAAATAGAGTGGTATAACATGCATCTCCTATGAATTAGCCAGGAAACTGAAGTATGATAGGTGTCATAACTGTATCCATAATGCAGAAAAATATGTATGTGTATTTGTTTCAACTGTACTGTTTTTCTCTCAATAAAAATATTTTACAAAAAAAAAAAAAAAAAAGCCATTTGTGCACATTCCCGTACTACAAAGCCCCAATTTCTCTATACTCTTTGAAGTGCAAACAGATACGTCAGGGGCAGGGACTGGAGCAGTACTGACTCCGAAAATAGGTGTTGAAGAACATCCCACTGTGTATATAAGCAGGAAGCTTCAAGAGACAGAGCGCAAATATGCTAGAGTGGAGAAGGAGTGTCTTGCTCTTAAATGGGCAATCGAATCCCTCAAATATTATATTACCAGCTACGGAAGCAAAAAAACCTGTATCACAGAAATGTAGACTGACGGCAGATAAGGACCGCTTGGCCCACCTAGTCTGCCCATTTCCCTACCTATTGGATAAGCTGCAGATCCTAGTTAACCAACAGCCTACTTCTTCCTACCCCACGCCCCCACCAGAATGGTCTTATGTCTGTCCCATGCATTCTTGAATTCCCCCACTGTTTTTGACCCCATGACCTTCTCAGGAAGGCCGTTCCATGCGTCCACCATCCTCTCTGTGAAAAAATACTTCCTCACATTGCCCCCCCGAGCCATTCCCCCTCTATCTTCAAATTGTGCCCCCTTGTTCTTGCACATCTCTTTTTCTGAAAGATTCTACCCTCTGGGACTTTGTTGATTCACTTGAAAGTTTCTATCATGTCCCCCCCTCTCCTTCCTTTCCTCAAGGGTATACACGTTAAGCTCCTTTAGTCTCTCTTCGTATGACTTCTGTTGCAGATCCTGCACCATTTTAGTTGCCCTCTTCTGGACTGCATCCATCCTGTTTATGTCCTTGCGGAGATGGGTCTCCAGAACTGCACGCTGTACTCCAGATGGGGTCTCACCAACTGTCTGTACAGAAGAATAACTTCTTCCTGTTTTCTACTGGTGATGCATTTAACTATACATCCCAGTATCCCCCAGCCCTCCTTACTGCCTTCTCACATTGCTTGCTTACCTTTAGGTCATCTGGTACAACTACTCCCAGGTCTCTTTCCGTTTTTGTTGTTGTTGTTGTTGTTGTTGTTGTTAATACCTCCTCCCCAACTGTGTACTCTTCCCCTGGGTTTTTGTTTCCCAGGTGCATTACTTTACACTTCTTTACATTGAATCTAAGCTGCCATACTTTTGACCAGTCCTACAAACTTGTCAAGTCCTTTCTCATCCTTTCCACCCCCTTCCCCAATGTATCAACCCTGTTGCAGATCTTTGTGTCATCTGCAAAGAGGCATACTTTTCCTTCCAGTCCCTCCACAATGTCTCTTATGAAGACATTAAAAAGGATTGGACCCAGTACTGAACCCCGCAGTACCCTACTTGTAACCCCCCTTTCTTCAGAGTGGACTCTATTTATTTATTTATTTTTTGTTAACCGGGTAGGTGCACTACCCATAAAATGACTACTTTCAGGCACGACTCGGGAGAGTACAACAAAAGAACAGTTGAACAACAGCAACATGGGTACAATAGTACAAAATAGAGGAACAGTACAGCAGTGCACAAAAATACAATGAGTAGAAACAACAAAAAATAATGGCAAGCATTATACAGATAATGGCAGTAAGATATATAATAAGTGCAGAAACCATGGACCTGACCTGTGGAGTGAAAGGGTTAATAAGATAGTAAGGTTATATAGAGAGAAATGTGAGGAATGTTCAAATATAACAAGAAAGACTGACAGAAGGAAGGTCAGGGGTGGTAATTGGCAAAACAACAGTGGATGGTCAGCAACAAGGTTCAAGAAGGCAGAGAGCTAGTAGTCAAGTTATTTACAAAGAGAGGGAAAATATGGGGAGCAGAAGAGGAGACAGTCTTGGAGCTGGATTAGAGCAGGGGTGACATTACTGTTAAGTCTCAGGAGCTTCAGGTTGGGTCAAAGCATGTACAAGCATCAGCTAAGGATAGATAACGACAATATTCACTTTTAAATCCAAAGTGAGACTGAGACAGCCGGAGGTTGAGTGGAAGAGCATTCCATAGCCTGGGAGCAGGGAATTGGAAGGCTCCTGTGCCTTTAGTCGTCCGACATCTCGGAACATAGAGCAAGGATTTGTCAGCTGATCGCAGGCCATGGGAGGATGGTTGAGGGACCAGCAACGCCACCAGCTGGGGCAGGTTTTTTTCCCAGATGATCGAGTCCATTAGTGATCCAAGGTAGTATTATCTACTGGCAGAGGGTGAGAGCCAATTCAGATCCTTATAAAGAAGGCAGTGATGTTTGAGTTGAGGTGACGAAGAGGCAAATCGGCATATATTGTTATAAGTTACGTCCCATTTTAGTAGGGAGGTTTTATGGGCAGAGGTAAGAATAGAGGCACCATAGGTAAGGGTCGGAGCAGAATACCTCGGCAATTGCTAATTGGCCGAGGGTGTAAGCATGTAGCTCATTTTGTAAGCTACTCCTAGTTTCGAGTTTACAGCTTTGCACGAGGACTGAATGTGAAGATTAAAATCTAGGACTGGTCCAGGAGGATCCCAAGGTACTTGAAGGAAGTAACATTTTCAAGTGGAAATCCTCCTGGGTGAAGAACCTCCAGCAAACTAGAACAGGTCTTAATCTTCGGTGCAGAACCTAGGAGCATGGCTTTCGTTTTCTTTTCATTTAGTACAAGCTTACGGTCTAGTAGCAAGTCTAAGACCTTATTGAAGTCTGAAGTAAGTGATGTGTTTATGCAGGCAATACTAGAAGAACTAGTGTAGATGATCAGGTCATCAGCGTAGAGAATAGCTGAGCAGGATTCCAGGACCTCAGCTGCATTGTTGATAAAATTGAGAACAGAAGGGCCCAAGGATAGAGCCCTGGGGGACCCCAAGGTTGATAGTAGACGTGTTGGACAGGGAGGAGTTAAATTTGACAGCTTGCGACCTGTTTGACAGGTAGCTACAGAACCAGTCCACAACAGGGGTAGAGAAATGGAATTTATGGAGAGTAGAGAGAAGCAGGGGATGGTCAACAAGGTCAAAAGCCTTAGTGAGGTCAATGAAGATGGCACCTGTGAGTTTTCCAGAGTCCATGTTAGACAGAATATTAGTAATTAGTTGAAGAAGAGCCGTGGTGGTGCTATGACCTTTTCTGAAACCATGCTGAGTGTCTGAGAGGAGATTGTAGCGTGTAAGGTAGTCAATGGTCTGTGATGCAACTATTTTCTCTAGGATCTTGTTAAGGACAGAGAGAATTAGATCTGTAATTGGCCATGTCCTTTGGGTCACCTTTTTTAAAGACAGGCGTTACTCTTGCAGATTTCCATAGGTCTGGCACAGTGCTATGGATAAGGGATAAAGTGTAGATTCTGGCAATCGGAGAGGCAATGAGTGGAGTAGCCAGCTTAAGAAGACGAGGTTCCAGTGAGTCAGAACCAGAGCTGGTATTGGCAGATATGGATCTCAGTAATTTCAGAACTTCCACTCTTGATATAGCCTTGAAATAGAATGGTGGTGCTGGAGGAGCATCATACGATAGGGCAGTATGGTTGTCTGATGGTAGTGTGGTAGGTAGATTGGAGTGCGATCCACTAGGTTGTAAAGCCAAGGTATAGTATGAAAGATCAGAGAAAAGATTGTTAAAACTGTTTGAGATGGTCCTAGGGTCATTACAATGTGCCCCATTTATGATCATTTCATCGGAGGACCGATCATGGTACCGAAAATGTTTGACATGGGCTCAAAATTTCTCGGTCGTGAGGCTGAGCTTTGTAGAAGGTCCTTGCAGTATTTGCTTTTAGCAACTCTAATTTGTCTCTTACATCTGTTCCTTAGTTCACGATAGACAATAAGATCTGACTGCAGGCCAGTTTGTTTGTAGCGAATCCAAAGCTTGTCCCTCTGGTGCAGATTAGCAAGGAGGTCTTTATATGCAGCCACCTCGTCTGTTTTCCTCTGACCCTCCTAGTAGTCTTGGGGGCATGTTTATATTGAATGGTAAGAAATTCATCTATGAATATCTGTAGAGCAACCTCCACATCTTTTGTTTGATAGATACCTGCCCAGTCGATATTGGAGACATCATAGAGAAATGCATCCTGGTCAATATGAGCTAGATTTGTAAACGTGATTAGTCTTGAAGGAGGAGATGGAGGCGCAACCATAGATAGGATACAAAAAGTGGTGAGTGGTCTGTTAGTGCATCTGCAAGGATTCCTGCTTACGATTACCCTGTGTGTCTTGCGCAGGTATTTGGCGTTGCAGACATACCGGTTTATAGTTGTCCATAGAAAAGGCACAGCATACCTTAATGACGACTACCTGTCAAGATATGGGGCAGGTATAGACAATACTGAAGTTACTGATACTGATGAGATGAACTATGTTCTCAACAATTATGTAGATTGCTGAAGTCCCAGAGTAAAGATATGAATATGTTTATGTTTGACCTAGTTGCATAGCACTTAGGTGTTCTTTTGTGCAAGGTTCATTTTTTTTCTGATTAGAGACCCTGGGACGGAGCTTCACGGAGAGGGTAGGCCTGAGCTTCAACCCCTTCCAGGGTTAGGAAGGTGGTTAACAGGTTTTGCTAATGTTTAAAAATCTGTTTCCCTCTTGGGGGGGGGGGGGAGAGTGTGACAGGGGAAGTCCCTGCCACTGAATTGGACCATTTTTTATTTTTAAAATACTCTGGTTGCAACCATTCTTCTCTTTGCTATATTTTCTAGTCCAGAAGGCAGGCCACCTTTGGGTGAAGATTTCTCTCTCCAAATCTATCCCTTTCTCTGTATTTCCTGTTTCCCCTTTGGCCCCGCTTATGGGAGGTCAAGTGCAACATAACCTCCAGAGTAGAAATAAGCAGAATGGCTCTAACAGTCCCTGGGGCTGCTTGTTTATGAATAAAGAAGTAATGACAGCTCTTGGAGCTGTGCAACCGGCTGAATAATAAAACACATTTTCCCATATTTTTCTTTCCATGTGTCCCCTTTTTGTTTAATGCAAGTAGTTCATTATTATTATTACGGTAATAAATTAAGCAGAGAAGACAGGAGCAGCACCCTTTTTCCATTCTGTTCCCTTCCCTGCTGCTCCCTGTCCAGTCTGTGTACATAGAAAGAAAATATGTATACTGGCTTCTCAGGAGCCCTTGTTTTGGTACAGCAGCGTGCTGCTGCTTAAAATAAAAAAGGTTTGTGGGTCCCGGTGTGGGGCTGAGCCAGCAGGTTCCCAACTGAGACTGCAGTGTTTTGGCAGCCTGCCAAAGTATAATAAAGCCAGGTTGCCTCTTAGTTTAAAGGAGTTACTAAAACAAGGAGAGCAGGTTCCCTCATTAAAAATATATTAAGAGGGATACCTGTAGCAAAAAGGCCCAATATGCTTTGTTTAGCTGACGGCTGAGTTTTGCAGCCATCGGCAGTCACAGTAAATGCCACCAAGTTAGAGCATTTAAACAGCCCATAGCTGGTCTTTTTTTATCATAAAGTTGGATATATGATGCTTTCTACAGGGAATATTGCCCCTGTAACAACAAGCCTAACCTGTAGCTATATGGGCCTACTAATGCTGGAGACATAAAAAGCCCGTCTTACCTGCAGCAGTGAAGGCCGGTCCTGGTGCTCCTGAAGACAGCAGCGGCCCCTAGTGGTCCATGTTTATATTAACAGGGCTGTCAATCACAGACAGTGAAAATGTATTTTCTTTCTGGGCTTATTTATTCACTTTAGACCTCATGCCTGTATGTAGGGTAGCTTTAGCTAACTCTCAGTTATTATATAAATTAAAAAGAGGGCTAAATAAAAAGGTTTTATTTGTTGAAGATGCTGAGGTCACCTGGGGGTATAGAGGGTAGATATAAAAAGCCCTCCTGTTCTACCAAACAGGAGATGGGGGCAGTTGCTACTGACTGTGCAGGCGATGACTGGGCGAGTCTATTGCTGCGCTAGTGGTTGCGGAAACGAGGCTAGTTTGCCACATATCGCCTTGAATTATTGTTTGTTACCCTATTGCTTTATTTGAGTGAGTTCTTCATTTTCCTGAGCAAGAAGTATTGCAAAGTTTATTTTATTTTTCTGTTATGGAAAAAATAAACATCCCGCAAGAACAAGTGGGTTGCACCTAAAAAACTGTTATGTCCATTTGTTATCCCGCACCTTCACAAGTGGTGTTAGAAGTGGGATAACAGCTGCTGGTGTCTTGCCAGGGACAGGAGACACCAATACAGTGGATACCACCTGGTATCCCAAGTGGACACATGCTCAAGGAACAGACTCAACAGGCAGAGGTACCTGGAGTCCTGACCCGATGGATGGCTGCACAGACAGGAGTTGAGCTGTTACCAGGCCTTGATATTGGTGCATGGCCAAAAGTCGAGAAACAGCAGGAGGAAGAGGATATCCCAGAAATCCCAGATATGCCGGAGGATGTGGAAGAAGCTGCTATCTGTCCAGATCTGGAGGACCCCCCCCCCCCAAAAGGATGTGGGAGAACTGTTAAAGGGGCTCTGCATAAGGCAATTACAGCTGGACAAGGAAAGAAAGAAAGATAGAAAGGAGACGTTAGAATGCTAAGTGGGCAGACACCATGAAGGTGCTTCAGGCCATACAGACTGGGTGCTCAGAAAGACAGTACTCCTAAAGACATTAAGCTATCTAGGTTAACTGACAATGATGATATCGAGGCGTACTTAACGATGTTTGAGCGAGTGGCTCGAACATGTGGGTGGCCTCTGGAGCAATGGGTGGTGTGTCTGGCCCCACAACTAACTGGAAGGGCACAGACTGTATACAGTCATATGGACATATGTGAGGCAGAAGACTAGGACAATGTTAAATGAGAAATATTAAGGTAGTACAATATTAACACAGAAACGTACTACCAGCGCTTCAGGCATCTGAAGATGCTAACCACCGACCCCATGGAGATATATGCTTACCTAAAGGACTTGTGCTATTAATGGCTTCAACCCAATACCAAAACTGTCCATCAGCTGCTGGAAGCCATAATCATTGAACAATTCACCAAAGTTCTACCGCAAGACATTCAGCTATGGGTTTGGGAGCATAAACCTGAGGGAGCCGAGAAGACCATCGCCCTGACGCAGTATTTTCTGGGGCAGCCAGACCATCTAAACCACGGAACCACCAGGGAGGAACGATCACCACCCCCACCCAGCCGGTAAGAAGCCCTATTTCTAAGGTAACAACTGTTAGAAATGAATGGAGGCAGGAGAAAAAGGGAAGGCTACCCCTCTCTGAAGCAATATGTCATGGCTGCCATAACAAAGGACATTTTATTAGAAACTTTTCAAATATTAAAAAGGAACCAGAACATTTGGCATTAGCCAATTGGGGACCATTTACTGCAACAGGGGATGTGGGGTCGCAGCAGGTTATGGGACTGAGATTTGGGAAGTTGCCAGACATTAGTGCAGGCAGACCTGGTAGAATTACCAAGGAACAGTAGTAACCTGTATTCATGGGGACACCCATCGTTATCCAACTACCCCTTTAACAGTAACTGTCCAGGGTAATACTCACGAGTTGGAGGTTGTCCTAGCAACAGTACCTATTATTATTGGGCATGATCACCCCGACTTTAAGAACTTCCTTGAGTATCATGCAGGACGAGAACCCCTGGTGGCTGTTACCACTAGAACACAAGCAAGACAACAGGCCCAGTTACCTAATGTTTTCCCATTTGAGGATCAACTTTTGACTGTCCAGGAAAGATCAGAAGGGGAAGACAGTCAAGAGAAAGGAGAAGAAAGCCTGGCAGGAGAAACAGGCTAAAGAAACAACAAATGCGGGACTGTTTAAAACTAATACCGTGCAACAAGATCAATTTGATGACGTGTCACTGACAATGCGTTTTTTTCCCCCGCAGGCTAGGGAAGAACACATGTCTGGGGCCCCCAGATGTGTGTTAAATAACGGATTGTTGTATAGGGAGAGTGTGAACCCCAAGAGTAAAGAAATAATGGCCCAGCTGATAGTGCCTGAAAAATACAGACAGGAGATTATCCAGCTGGCACAATGCACTCCCTATCTGGACACTCTGGCAGAGACAGTACTTTTAGTAGAATCACAGAGCGATTCTACTGGCCAGGTTGATGCACAAGGTGGGGTGGAAAGGATGAGAAGGGACTTGGCAAGGTTAGAGAAATGGTCAAATGTATGGCAGCTTAGATTCAATGCTAAGAAGTGCAAGGTAATGCACCTGGGAAACAAAAACCCAGGGGAACAGTACACAATGGGGGGTGAGATACTAACAACAACAAAAATGGAAAGGGACCTAGGGCTAGTCATATCAGATGACCTAAAGGTGGGCAAGCAATGTGAGAGGGTAGTAAGGAGGGCTGGGGGATACTGGGATGCATAGAGAGGCGCATCACCAGTAGAAAACAGGAAGTTATTATCCCTCTGTACAGACAGCTGGTGAGACCCCATCTGGAGTACTGCATGCAGTTCTGGAGACCCAATCTCCGCAAAGACATAGACAGGATGGAAGCTGTCCAGAGGAGGGCAACTAAAATGGTGCAGGGTCTGCACTGGAAGACATATGAAGAGAGACTTAAGAATCTTAATATGTATAGCCTTGAGGAAAGGAGGGAGAGGGGGGACATGATAGAAACTTTCAAGTACCTCAAGGGAATCAACAAAGTCCAAGAGGGTAGCATCTTTCAAAAAAAGAGGTGTGCAAGAACAAGGGGGCACAATTTGAAGATGGGGGAGGGCGGCTCAGAGGTAATTTAAGGAAGTATTTTTTCACAGAGAGGGTTGTGGATGCATGGAACGGCCTTCTGGAGGAGGTTGTGGAGTCAAAAACAGTGGTGGAATTCAAGCATGCATGGGACAGTCATAAGGCAATTCTATGGGATGGGGGTAGGAAGAAGTAGGCTGCTGGTTAACTAGGATCTGCAGCTTATCCATTATGTAGAGAAATGGGCAGACTGGGTGGGCCAAGCGGTCCTTATCTGCCGTCAAATTCTATGTTTCTAGGTCTCTATGAACAAGTGGCCGCCTATGTAAGAAGCTGTCCAGAATGACAGAAAGTGGCCCAGATAGGATGAAAAAAATAAGGTGCCCCTTCAGACCATCCCTTTAGTTTCACAGCCCTTCGATCAGATAGTAATGGATATAGTAGGCCCTTTGGCAAAGAGTTCCAAAGGAAACAGCTTTATTTTGGTCATTTGTGACTACGCCACGCGCTAGCCGGAGGCCACACCGATGAGAACGGTCACCACCCCGAGGACTGCAGAAGAACTGGCCAAGGTGTTCAGGAATAAAGAACTACACCTGTTCTGTGTCCCATTCCGAAGGACAGTTCTTGGACAAAGATCCTTCTCCTACCGTGCCCCACTGTGGTTTAATGATATCCCAGCTAACACTCTAAATGCTGCCAACCCTAGAACCTTCAAAGCCAAACTTAAGCAGCTTCTACTGCAAAAGAATGTCTGTGAGTGCTTAACTGTTCAGAGCAGGGTGGCAGCTGAGCAGCAGTACGCGCTGTCCCCCTCACCCCTTCCTCACAGGAGGAAAGCTGTTGTTGGACACTCAATCCTCCTTCCCCCACCCGGCCTCCGAGCAACCCTGGTCCGAACCCAAATTCAGGTTGCCGGTGGTAGGCAGTGAGGCTGCCAGTGCCTCAGCCTACCACACCACTTGGCTGGCTAACTCCTGTAACTGCAGAAGAGAATCCGGTTTATTTGATTAAAAATTGAAAGCATACCTTACATCAATTGGTTCCTGTTTTGGACTTGTGGCTCTCCCCGGCTGCATCACTTGGCTTTGACGGCGTTTTTTTTTGTTTTTGCTGTTTGGGATGTAGTTGCCATTTTCAGCTTCCCTAGCCTTGCTGGCTGTCACCTGGCTTTGCCTTGTCAGCATCCCCTCTGCTTCTTACATGGCTATATCCCCAGGTGCCATTGTCACTTTTTCTCTTGGCTGTGGTTTTTGGCCATTCTGCATGTCCTTCGTGTCACTGCAGTCCGTCTGTCTGTGGCCAGGACCCCACGATCGTGGAACCTATGGTTCTTTTTAGCCTAGTCATGTAGCTTTGTCTCACTGACTCTTTCATGTTTGGTTGCCACCTGGCTTCACCTAGGCAGTGTCCTTTGTCATCTGGTTTCCTTTCGACACTGTGGTTTGTTCCCTTGTTTGTAGTCGGTCTCCATGTCGGTGTGCTGGCCTTGATCTGTGTCTGCCATTGACCCCTATTTTTGTGTTGTCGGCTGGGACTTCCAAGTGTCTTGTTCCTATGCCCCCTATGCTTTTTGGGGTCGCATTATTGTGACTCTTCTTCTTGGCCTATGGAACACTGGCCTGTGTGTTGGCTGGCTCATATGCCTTCCTGTTTGCCTTCCCCCGGCTGTCTGGGGTACTGCTTGGAAACCACTCAATAAGCATGGCTTACTGGAGTAAGATATCAGTTACTTACCAGTAACAGTTAATCTTCCAGGGAGTCTGCTCTAGTAAGACTCAGCGCAGCCTTCTGCCTTCCCTCTCGGTTTGGTGGGTCTGTTGTGGGTTTTGGGCATCATTGTTTTGCCAAGATTCAACGTGCTTGTCTTTGCCATACTTTCGTATGGCATGATGCTGCTTCTTTGTCTCCGGCATACAGGCAGAACTGAGGAGGTTTGGGGTTGACCAGATTATATAGGCACCGATGAAGTGCATCATCAGGATGTCCTCCTAGGCAGAGTTTGCAGACCGGTCCAATGCCAATGGCATTTACGTTTCTTAGGTGTGACTCGCTAGAGGAGATTCCCTTGAAGATCTACTGTTACTGATAAGTAACTATCCTGTTATGTTGGCCTGGTGGCACTGAGGCAGTAGACACCTTATCTCGCACCATGCCGGCGACCATGTTCAGGAACGAGCACGGGCCGCCGGGGGTTGGCAGAGGAGGAGAAGGATTGAGCGTCCACTGGACTGCACTCCTCCGGGGGGGGGGAAACTCAGCGATCGATGGACGCCTGACCCCTAGCAGAGGCTGGGGGTGTGTGCACCAATGTAACAAAGGGGGCAGAGCTAAGGCAGATGCTTGGAGGAACACGCGTGGATGCGTGCGCGCTCCCTCCTTATGGCGTCACTGTATGCCATAGTTCAGGGAAAAAGTGTGATCCAGGCATGCCTACATGACTGCCGAACCTTGCAGGTGCTGCCTTCCAGATGGGCAGTAACCAACCCCTCTCCAGCTCCATGTGTGAGGCGGGTTGAAGGATCCCCACTGCCCTACCATGGGGTGCAATGCGTGGGGTCGCTGGAGAGAGGGTAAGCTGTGAGTGGGGGATGGGGCTGGGAGCTCTGGCAAGAGGAACCATCGCCTGGGGGCCAAGGAGAGAAAAAGAGTACCAAAAAAACCCCAAAGAAAAATGTCCTGTTTATCTGCTCATTCCATCCAGGCTTCCACAGGGTCAGAAGCCACAGGTTCGGGTTTTGGAAGAGAGTAGGATAATTATTGCCTTGGCAGCTTTCAAGGTCATCTGGCTGAGAAGTGCTTCTTTGCCTGGACCGGTCTGGGTTGAATAGAAAGTCTTCCTTTCCCAAGTTCTGTGAATAATGTCCCAGTACATAAGGTTGTTTCTGTCCAGGCCTCCCTGATTGCAGAGTTACTTGCAGTTTGAATGTATTAGCTGGGATGCACTTTTGAGTCCCAGACATTCCCTGTGAAAAATGTTGAGATAGCAGAGGAGGGATCTTCATAACCCTTTGCAGTCTCTGCTAAAATTAGACCCAGATGTACTTTCCCCTGGGCCAACTGCCTGAGGACAGGGAGATGAAAAACTAGCATTAATCTTACTAGTGCAAAACAGACAGAACCTACTGCATGGACACCGTCTGAAACTCTTTGACACACTTTGCATTTCTCATTTAAGAAAAATGGTCTACAAATGCCACGGGGCCTTGCATTCTAGACAATAATAGAGTTATGATTTGTGCTTAAAAGTAGCAAAAAACTGCATTTGAAAAATGCCATAATGGTGAGTTTGTGTTTGGACAGGTAATGAAAGTTTTAAAAGCAAAAGGGTGAGCTGCATGATATCTGCGGCGCTGCTATTGCAATGGGGATGATCAGGAGGGAGGACTTTTTTTTTTTTTTTTTTTTTTAAACCAGGTATAGCACACTAAGCTGAAAGCTTTTTTACAGGAGCGACCTGGGAGCACAAGGAGTTTAAGTGACTTGCTCAGGGTCACACAGTATGCAAGTGGAAGCTGTAGGATTCAAACTTGGACTTGGGGGTGGGAGTGTACTGCGTGCTGAACATTCGGGCAGACTTGACAGACCTGTGGGCCTTTTCTGGTGGCATTTTCCTATGTCCATATGTACTCACGTGGGGTGTGATTATCCGACAGAGTTTCTGCTGGTTTTGTAATATTGAAAACATTTTGTAGGGAAAATGTTAGTTTTGCCTTTTATGTACACTATTTCTGTTTGACATACAGTAACGCAAGTAGCGAGCTTCAGAAAGTCTTTCTAATGCTAATGCAAAAGGGCGTTATAATGCAAACTGTACAAGACCTACCAGTGCCACAAAACTGTGCAAATGTGAGTTTGTATGGGGGAACAAGACAACAGGGACTGCCATGCTGATGAGTGTGCAGGAGCTAGTGACAAAAAAGTGGGCGCAAAAAATGGACAGCAGGTGAAGAAAACCCCAGAAAAAAAACAAAAACAAACAAACAAAAAAAAGCACACATAGAACTAGCAAAAGGGCTTTAATCCTCAAGTCTGCTAACAGAGTTAATGTAAGCAACCAATTTTAATTCTTAAACTAAGAAAAACAGAGATTATACAACGGCAAAGACATTTTCATGGCATCTGGTTGGTCAGTGACCAACTTGTACAGTGATATTTTCCCAGCATAGCATCACTGTATCAAGATCAGTCACACATGAACTTTACGCACTGCACACCTAAAACATATTTCTGCACATACACGACTTCTCCATCACGAGTCACAACACAAACCGCTTCCACCTAAAAACAGTCAATGTTAGTTTCGTTCTGCTAGTCTTTCTTCTGCTTCAAACCAAACAGCAAAATGTTAACACAGCACAGTTTTTTGAACCGGTAAGCAAGGCCCTAGATATGGCACTTTCAGTGGATGTGATCTTCCTGGACTATGAAGAGGCGTTTGACTCAGTTTCCCACAAACACTAATAGATCAGCTAATCAAAATCAAGCTTCATTCTAACACCATTAAGTGGATTGAATCATGGCTCAATAACAGACAGAGGGTCATTATCAGGGGTCAAAAATCAACATGGGGTAAAGTGACCAGTGGCGCCCCCCCAGGGCTCTGTACTGAGACCCATACTATTTAATGTTTTGGTTGCCAGCATGCAAACCTCAAATGAGGTTTGGATTAGTAAGTATGCTGAGGATAGCAAACTAGGCTGTGTAGTCAACAACTGTCAATCCATTCGATCTTTACAACATAATTTGGACAGCCTTGACTGCTGGGCTACAGAGAACAAAATGATATTCAATGTTGCCAAATGTAAGGTAATGCATTTGGGTAAAACTAATATTTTGGCTGGCTACACACTAAATAGTATCCAGCTACAGGTTGTAAATTCAGAAAGAGAGTTAGGAGTCACCATTACAAACAATCTAAAATTTAGCACCCATATTAATAAAACAATTAAAAAGTGCCATGGCATAATTGCTTGTATTCTTGTATTGTACACTGTATTCTTAAACACATTAAGAGCTGGGAACCTGAGGTCATCATTCCCCATTGTAACATGGCATTAATACTGTGCCTGTAATCCTCTGCACCCATAGGTGGAACAGCGTCACGAGACGGCAGCCGAAGCGGGCATTAACTCCAGCGAGTATGTCGGCCCAAGCCTGCACTACCGTCAGCAGCCAGACCCCCAGCCTAGCAGCACTGGGTCCTGTGGGGAAGTGAGAGGAGCAGCGCTATGAGCGGCACCTCTGGAGCCGCACTAGGCATCCGAGACAGGCAGGAGATCCAGCCGGGGAGGGGGACAAGAACCTGTGGTGCACACTGCCCTGAGACTCGGTCCTGGAGCGTGAAAGGTGATGATCCACAGAGCACCTGGAGGACGACAGCCGGATGAGAATCCCAGGGGCAGCGGGAAGTAAGAGCGACCGAGATGCACAGCGCGAGTGCAGCGCTGCTCGGAGCGGCGGAACCCTGCACGGCAGACCTCCCACTGCGGGTATAACAATACCCACACGGAACTCTCCACAAGAGGACAGGACTGTTGGCTGGCCCCCTCCGTGCCACTCTACGGACACTCTGTGTTGACCACATCAGTGTGTATCTAATGTGTTACAGCGATCTCTGAAAGTGCATTAAAATTGTCAAAAGTTCTCACCGCCTCCGCCTGTTATTGTGTACCTGTCACAGTGGGCCCCTTCGACATCCCTCCACTGACCCGCGGCCCATGTTACACGCGCATTAAGCCACTCCGTCGGTGGGCTCTAATGCGATTGATGCATGGGGGGGGGGGCAGGTGGTAGCCCTCGGCCCTGGGCCTGTGCCGAGGAAGACATATCGTGGCCAAGTGCTCCAAGGAGAACATGACATGATCAAGTGCTGCATCAGTTGTAAAAGGGGCAGAGAGGTGGGATACCTGCGATCAGTCACCTAGATGCAGGTGCCCCTTAGAGTGTGTTATAAGGTGCTGTTTGAGGTCAGTTTTGAATTTGGCCAGACAACTGGTGGCAAGGAGGTGCCCGGGGTGTTCATTCATCCACAGTGGGGCCCGGTAGGCAAATGCACATTGCCCAAGCGAGGTGCGACGGAAGAGGATGGCCAAGGCCCCTCTGGTCCTCTCCCTGGTGGCCTGTGGTGTGTTAGCAGCCACTAACAGGTTGCGCGCGCGCGCACACACACACACACACACACACACACACACACACGGCGGTGTTTTGCCCAGGAGTGCTTTCTTCCCTAGGGTGCAAGTCTGGAATTTGACCCGGTTTCTTAAGGATAGCCAATTTGCACGTTCATACAGCACAAAGGTGTGCGTGTTGTGCTCAGCATCAAGGGCTAGCCTGCAGGCTTTGTTTAGTGCCACCTGGATCCTTTTAGCGCAGTATCTGTTGCTGTCCCATACACCACTAATCCACAGTCGATATGTAAGAAGATGGAGCTGTGGACTGCGAGGCGGAGGGCCGAGGGGGAGAGGTATTGCCTGTGCCTGTACAGGACACCAATCTTAGTATTGACTGTCTTGACCAGACAGTCAATGTGGTGAGCAAATGTGAGGGTTTCATCCAATATGACCCCCAGATACTTAAACATGTGGACTTGTTCCAGTGGCTCACTGCGGAAGTTAGTGATGATGAGGGGGTGGTGCTTATTTTTGCTGTGTGGGCTGGAAGTAAACATGGCCTTGGTCTTCTTGTAGTTAAGTAGTAGTTTATGACTACAGAACCAGTTCTTGATAGAGAAGAAGGAGGCCTGCAGCTCTATCTGCAGGTCAGCAAGGGACATGCTGCTGCCCAAGTGCACTGCATTGTCTGCATACAATAGGAGTTTGGTGTCACAGGCAGTGTGAAGGTCATTTAAGAAGAGGCTGAAGAGTAGGGGCCCCAGTATTGATCCCTGCGGTACCCCGAACGATACCTTTCTTGCACTGTATACTGTCTGCCCAATTTTGACACATTGATTTCTCTTTGTCAGGTAGTCTTGGAACCAGCAGAGGGCATTAGGTGCCACACCCATGTTTAGCAGCTGGGTCAATAACAGGGGGCGGGGGTTGACTGTGTCGACGGCTTTGGTGAGGTCAATGAATGCAGGCCCCACCAGTTTGCCTTCCTCCAGGGCCTTGTTTGCATAGTTCGTAAAGTCCAGCAGGGCAGTGGTGGTGCTGTGACTGTCTGAAACCATGCTGGTTGGGGCATAGCAGATTATATTTGTTGAGGTAGTCGATGAGTTAACCAGCCACAATCTTTTCCAGTGCTTTAGACAGGGGAGAGAGTATCAAGATGAGTCTATAGCTGGCTACCAAGGATTTGTCACCTCCTCTGTGCACAGGCTTGACTAGGGCCTGCATCCAAACCTCTGGGAATTGAGCAAGTGTCAGGGACTTATTGAACAGCGTGGTAACGGTCACTATAAGAACGTCCAGGGTGAGGGATAGCAGTTTCATGTCGATCCTGTCGCTGCCCTGTCTGGTCTTACCTAGTACTTTTTTGACCCTAGTTAGGGCCTCCTTCACAGTCACCCTTTTAAAATAAAGGGTCAGGTGAAAATGTTCGGTGGGTCCACTGTTGGTATGGTTCTGCTCAGGGTGGAAGTAGGCCAGTGGTAGCACTTGGGTGAGATCAGTGAAGGCCTTGTTGAAGGCCTCCGCAATGGCTAGGGGGCTGTAGTGGGATTGTTACTGATATTTAGCAGCTGTGGGTGCATCTTGTCCTCCTTACCAAGGATACTTTTGATGCTGTCCCAGAATCTTTTACCATCACCCCAGGAATTGGCAAGCTGTGCTTTATGGTAGCTGGCTTTGGCGAACCAGATTAGTTCTGTGCACCGATTTATGGCAGCTCTGTAGCACTAGTAGTCGTGCTTGTTACCTGTGTTTCTGGCCTTCTCCCAGAGTATGCCCCTTTCTTTCAGCTGGGAGAGGAGCTCCCCATTATTCCAGACATTTGCCTGCCCTCTAATTTTCCTTTTTGTGAGAGAAGCATAGACGTCACAGATGGCACTAAAGCCCTTAGTGAAGTAGCTGAGGGCCTGATTAAGGGTAGAAGCCTGAACGACTGGAGCCCAGTCATGAAGGGCAAGTGCCAATTTGAGCGCTCCAAGTTTACCCTTCCTCAGGACCCTGCTTTCTAGGAGGATGGGCGGGTTTTTGGTGAATTTATTTAACCACAGGAGTGTGACTGGCTAGTATATGGGTGAAAAAAAAAAAAAAAAATTCCTTTTCCACCATTAGGATTAAATGGTGGTGAGTTCATTATGGGCTTGCCCTCAAACCTGTATACAACTATGGGCACCACAGCGTGCTGCGTCACAATTTCTCCCTTGCTCACAGTTCTAGTGGCCACCTATTTCTGTGAAAAGCCATTTGCAGCAGCGATGTTTATCTCTTTTTTTAAATTCTCTCAATCTGTTCCAGTAATACGTCTGAGAAAAATGTAAGCAGTAAGGACAAGCGGCTTATCGATAACATATGTAGCACCAGAAGTCTTGGTCCTTCCTACTCAGTCTGCTGATCGGCTCCATTTTGCGATCACACCTCAAACAGCTTTCTAAATTACAAAAACATTCACCCAGTCCCAGTGCAGGCAGTAGGACCAGATGAATTAAACTCCTGGACAAAACCAGACAAAGGGAGAGAATTACAAAAAGAGAGAGAAGACAGAGACATGGTTGGGGGGTTTGCAGGAAAACACAGATACACAAATCGGCATCACCTACTGGCAAAAAGAGAAACAACTGAACTGCTTTTTAAAAGTACATGCTTACCCATACCAAAAAACTCAGAAGAAAATATATTTTAAATTGTATGTTTAAACTTTTTTTTTTTTAGTCAAAAGTGAGTCTTTGTATCTTAGCAATAATGCACTACAGAGAGTATGTCTGTGTGGGATAACGCCACTTCTCAGGTGTTGGATGCACTCGGTCTCATGCCCAGCCATCCCAGGCATGGTGTTATCCAAGCATGACACACACCCTGTCATGCATTATTGCTTAAGCACATGTTGCTGAGGAAGGGAAACTAAAGTTACAATTAGCATGTTTTTTTGTTATCGAACACCCTTATATTTTAGGCAGGCAGACTGCCAGAATGCCCAGAGATCCGACAAGCTGCCTGCAATTAGTTTTTGAAAAAGATATCTAAAAGCATTTTCATAGTGGTGCACACTGCACCTCACCTTAAGGTTGCATCGTGAGTAGATCATGCACGTCAGAGCACATCAGCGACCTTCCCCCTAAATCCTCCACTCCACTTGCACCACCACCTGTGGTTACCTAGGTGGCAGTAGTGCAGTGGACTCTGAACTCCCTTCCTCCCTCCCCGAGGTGGAGAGTGCCCTCTGGGATGCTCAGCTCACCTCACCTCCCCCTCCCCCCCAACAGGCCTTCCAAGGACTTGGCTCTTTCCCGAACCCAGGTCATTGGTGGCGCAAGCGGTAGTGCTATTGCTGCACTGGCCCTTGCCTCTAGTCTCTTGCCCGATTGCCTGAGGTGGCAAGGGCCTCACACCTCGCAGCTGCAGATGTATCCAGCATTTGAGACCCACTTATCTCAATGTCCATTCACCTGATAGCCTCCACTTACAGGCTTAAAACAGGAAATCTTGGATGCACTCTGCTCCCCAAACACCTCCAAGTCCAGTCCCGATGGGATCCACCCTAAACTGCTACTCTCATCTGCCCCAGAAATAGTGACACCTCTTATCCACCTCCTAAATCTGTTCTTCTCATCTGGAATTGTCCCACAAGCTTGGAAATCGGCAAGAGTAATCCCCCTACACAAAGGTGGTGACCCCCTCGGTGCCCAGAAATTACACGCTAATCTCCCTTCTACCAGCCCTTGCCAAAATTCAGGAAACTCTAGTCCTGTCCAGACTATCTCAGTTCCTTATATCAATCAATTTCCTCTTCTCCTACCAATCAGGCTTCAGAAAACACCACTCCACAATCTCTTCCTTGTTGCAAGTCACTAATCACATTCACTGTGCCCCTGACCAAGGATATCTAACAGCAGCAGTTTTTGTAGACCTAGCCAAGGGTATTGATTCAGTCTCCACCCACACCTCCTTCTCAAACTCCAGTCAGCAGGCTTAGGGCCCCCAAGTCCAGTGGTTCAACACCTACTCAACCAAAAGGCTACAATCTGTTAAAGTAGGACTCATAGAAACATAGAATTTGATGGCAGATAAGGACCGCTTGGCCCACCCAGTCTGCCCATTTCCCTACCTACTGGATAAGCTGCAGATCCCAGTTAACCAGCAGCCTACTTCTTCCTACCCCCAACCCCTAGAATTGCCTTATGATTATCCCATGCATGCTTGAATTCCACCACTGATTTTGACTCCACAACCTCCTCCGGAAGGCCGCTCCATGCATCCACAACCCTCTCTGTGAAAAATACTTTAAATTACCTCTGAGCCGGCCCCTCTATCTTCAAATTGTGCCTCTTGTTCTTGCACACCTCTTTTTTGAAAGATACTACCCTCTTGGACTTTGTTGATTCCCTTGAGATACTAAAGTTTCTATCATGTCCCCCTCCTCCTTTCCTCGAGGCTATACATATTCAGCTCCTTAAGTCTCTCTTCATATGTCTTCGGTGCAGACCCTGCACCATTTTAGTTGCCCTCCTCTGGACAGCTTCCATCCTGTCTATGTCTTTGCGGAGACTGGGTCTCCAGAACTGCACGCAGTACTCCAGATGGGGTCTCACCAGCTGTCTGTACAGAGGATAATAACTTCCTGTTTTCTACTGGTGATGCCTCTCCCTATGCATCCCAGTATCCCCCAGCCCTCCTTGCTGCCCTCTCACATTGCTTGCCCATCTTTAGGTCATCTGATATGACTACCCCCAGGTCCCTTTCCATTTTTGTTGTTGTTAGTATCTCACCCCCCATTGTGTACTCTTCCCCTGGGTTTTTGTTTCCCAGGTGCATTACCTTGCACTTCTTAGCATTGAATCTAAGCTGCCATACATTTGACCATTCCTCTAACCTTGCCAAGTCCCTTCTCATCCTTTCCACCCCACCCTGTGCATCAACTCTGTTGCAGATCCTAGTGTCATCTGCAACGAGACATACTTTTCCTTCCAGTCCTTCTGCAATGTCGCTTATAAAGACATTGAAGAGGACCGGTCCTAATACTGAACCCTGCAGTACCCCACTAGTAACCCTCCTTTCTTCTGAGTGGACTCCATTTACTATTACTCTCTGTGTCCTATTCTCCAGCCAATTCTTTACCCAGGCTGTCATCTTGGGACCCACTCCCAGGCTGGCTAACTTGTATATTAATCTTTCGGTGGGACTGTGTCAAATGCCTTACTAAAGTCTAGGTAGGCCATGTCCACAGCCCCTCCCTGATCTACTACTTTGGTCACCCAGTCAAAGAAATCTATCAGATTCGTCTGGCATGACCTTCCCGCTGTGAATCCATGCTGCCTAGGGTCCTGTGCCCCTCTGGCCTCTAGATACTCAACAATTATTTCCTTTAGAAGTGATTCCATCATTTTCCCTATCACTGAGGTTAAACTAACAGGTCTATAGTTTCCTGCTTCTGCCTTGCTTCCCCTCTCCCCATCCTAGACTCCTTTTCTTCCCCTCTCCCCATCCTAGCCGGTATACCCCAAGGATCAATCCTTGGCCTGATCCTTTTCTCGATGGTCATAAATTACCTCCCCTCCATATGCTCCAACTCCCAGATACATAATGTATGTGGAGGACACCATACTTTTCTCCTCAGGGCCTGTCTTAAGTGATGTCCAAATTAACCTTCAAAGGGATTTCCGAAACATGCAGACCTGGTTCCAGGCCAATCAACTCAAAATAAGCACCTCTAAAACAGTGTCAATGACGTTAGGGACTGTGCAGAAATTGGCCAGAGTCCCTCCTCCCCCTGCTATCACCTCATTGGACGGAACACCCCTCAACTCAGTTACTACATATACGTATACACATACAAACATATATACACAGGTTACTCACCTGTAACAGGAGTTCTAGGAATGGTATATGTTGTTCATCCACACTGTCTGGCAGGTTCCTTGCCGCTTTAAATCTTGCCAGAAGGTCTTCAAGCTGGCTCCTCCCACCCACCCGGGTGGTAAAACTCTCGGCTCCGCCCCATGACGCCAGATCTAGCCTGCTGGAATACAGGTTGTGCGTCGAAGTCGGGGAGGTTGGGTGGGTCGTGTGGATGAACAACATATACCATTCCTAGAACTCCTGTTACAGGTAAGTAACCTGTATTTCTAGGGACATGGATATGTTGTTCATCCACACTGTCTGGCAAACTCCTAGCAGTTCTCTGGGAGGAGGGAGGCAAGGCGCACACCCCCTACTTAGGGAATACTGACTGGAGAACAGAGGCCTCAAAACCAGCATCCCGGCGTGACTCAAGGTTGATGTGGTAGTGGGTGATGAAGGTGTGTGCAGACTTCCAGGCAGCAGCCCTGCAGATTTCCTGGATAGGGACGTCCCTGGAAGCAGCCAACGATGCAGCGGTATGGCGGGTAGAATGAGCTCTTATCCCTCTTGGGGGCTCCATGTCCGCCAACCTATAGCAGAGATCTACAGTATGCAGGAGGTGACCCACCTGCCTATCATCCACTTGGCTGCAGGTCTGCCAGGTGCGGCTTCAGCGTAGGTGACAAACAGCTGGCGAACCTCTCCCCGAACTTCAGCCGTCCGCTCCTTGTAATAAGCGAGCGCTCTTCTAGGGTCCAAAGTATGGAGCCTATATTTGGCCTCCGAGGTGTGATTGGGGTAGAACACCGGCAGAGTCAACACCTGGTTAAGGTGAAACTCCGACACCACATTCGGAAAGAATTTCACGTGGGGGCGCAGGACAACCTTGTCCCTGTGGAAGACCAGATAAGGAGACTCTATGGAAAGCGCCTGGAGCTCTCTCATCCTTCTGACTGACGTGATAGCCACCAAGAAGGTGGTCTTCCGCGACAGGTGACAGATGTCACACTTGTGCATCGGTTCGAATGGCTTGCCCATGAGCTTAGCCAATACCAGCAGTAGATCCCACGGAGCTGGAGGTTCTCGCACCAGAGGGGATATGTGATCAAGGCCTTTGGAAAAGCGCCCGACCACCTTCTCCTGCGCCACCGACTGCTTCCCAGCCCACGCCCAGTAAGCAGAGATGGCTGCCAGGTGCACCTTAAGGGTCGTCGACCGAAGCCCTTGCTGAGAAAGCGACCACAGGTAGTCCAGAATGCTTGCCAAGGAACAGGAGGAAGGGTCCAGACCCTTGCCCTGACACCAAATAGAGAATCTCTTCCATTTAAAGGCATAGCATTTCCTGGTTGACTCCTTACGGGAAGCCTCAACAACGTTGAGGACCTCGTCGGAAAGACCCAAGGCCTGGAACTCTAGCCGCTCAGAAACCATGCCGTCAGGTGCAGGGATTGAAGGTCCAGATGGAATACCTTCCCCTGATTGACTGAGATCAGGTCCGGGCGGGCTGGAAGCCGCCTCGGGAGCCTGGAGCCGAGACTGAGGAGATCTGGATACCAGAACTGGCGGGGCCAGTCTGGGGCTACCAGAATCACCTGCGCCTTGTCCCTCCTCGCCTTGAGAAGCACCTTGTGGATCAAGGAAAATGGGGAAGGCGTAGAAGAGGTCCGAGGTCCACGGCCTCGAGAAGGCATCCCCCTGCAGCGAGCCCTGCTGAGGGGGGTGGGCATGAAACAGTCTCAGCTTCGCATTCTCCCTGGAGGCAAACAGGTCCACCTGAGGCATGCCCCAGTGGGAGAACAGATCTTGTACTACCTCTGGCAGGAGAGACCTGCCAGGTGAAACTCCGACACCATATTCGGCTTAGGGCATCGGCCAGAATATTGGAGGCTCCTGCCACGTGGATGGCAAGGAGATCCGCCTCCAGGCTGCGCACGAGGGACCAAATGCGGAGAGCTTCCCTGCAGAGGCATGGAGCGCGTCCCGCCCTGGCGGTTTAGGTAGTACATGGTCGTGGTATTGTCAGTCTGGACCTGGACCACTTGACCCCGTAGGAAAGGAGCGAAGGCGGTGCGGGCTAGATGAACCGCTTGAAGCTCCAGCAGGTTGATGTGGCATCAGGACTCCCGAGGGGACCAGAGGCCGTGCGCTCTGTGCTCCCCCAGATGGGCACCCCAACCCATCAGAGAGGCATCAGTCGATAGAGAGACAGTCGGCTTGGGGCGGACAAACGGGATGCCCTCCTGCAGATGAGCTGGAACGGTCCACCACTGGAGAGTGTTCCACATCCCCTGGTTCACTGTAACTAGCTGATCCAAAGGATCAGAGTGCTGTGACCACTGGCTGGCCAGTCCCCATTGTAGGGGACGCATGTATCAATGGGCCCAACGGACCACGCTGGTGCAGGCCGCCATGAGGCCCAGGAAGCACAGGAAGTCCCGGGCAGGGCTTAATTGCCCAACCTGAAATGATTGGGCAAAGGAGGAAAGAACCTCGGCCCTGTCCACTGGGAGCCGTGCTCTGGCTCGCAGAGAGTTGGGCTCCGACCAGATGAATTGTATCACCTGCTTTGGCACGAGTTACGACTTGGCCTCGTTAATAAGGAGGCCAACTTGAGAACAAACCTGGAGGGCCAGATCCCTGGACTGCTCCACCTCCATTCTGGAGGAGGCCACAATCAGCCAGTCGTCCAGGTAGGGGTACACCCGGACCCTTCAGTGCCGCAGGAATGCTGTCACCACTGCCATGCATTTGGTGAAGGCCCTGGGAGCTAGAGAAAGGCCGAAGGGCATGGCCCGGAACTCGTAGAAGGATCCCTCTGCCCTGAAGCGGAGGACTCTCTGGTGGGACTGACAGATTGGGACGTGAAAGAACGCGCCCTGAAGGTCCAGAGAACAGAACCACATGCCTCGTTCCAAGGATGGAATGATCTGAGCCAGAGTGACCATCCTGAAGGTTCAAGACATTAGGAGCCTGTTCAGGTCGTGCAGGTCTAGAATGGGGCGCCAGCCCCCTGTCCGTTTCGGGACCAGGAAGTACCTGGACGCAAACCCCGGGTCTGGTGGAGGGTCCGCCACCTTCCTGATCACCTCCTTTTCGAGGAGCAGGGCAATGTCAGCTCACTGAGCTGACAGGGAGGCTGCGGAACCCGTAGCCCCCCACAGGGTGACGGCTCAGAAGGGCGGGGCCTGCTCGCACTAAAGAGGCAGGCCCTTTCCTACCACCTCCAACACCCAGCGGTCCATGGTGATAGCGGACCAGGCGGAAAGGAAGTGGCAGAGCCGTCCCCCCATGGGGGGAACCCAGGGGGAAGCAACGAGGCTGGAGGCGACACCCCTCAACCAGTCACTGGGCAGGCTTGGAGGAGGGACCGGCCGACGGACCTCCTGGGCCTTTTCCTCCCTGCTTCCTGTTAGAGGAAGCCGGAGGCTTGGCTTTGGGGTGCCAAGCGCGAGCCTACTGGCGCTGATGCTGGTGTTGCTGGGCCGGACGTACCGCAGGCGCAGAAGGGCGAAAGGACTTATGTTGCCGACTATGGCCCTTGTCCTTCTGGGCGGAGGTGACAGAGTCCAGGGTAGCGTTGGACTTTTTGATCCGCTGGAGGTGGCCTTCCACTCCAGGGCCAAACAGATCAGTCCCCAAGAAGGGGACGTCCGCCAATTTGTGCTGGGTATCCACCATGAAGCTGGATATCCTTAGCCATGCTCTGCGGTGCATGGCCACCGCTGCCGCTACTGATCAGGCACAGGAGTCTCCAATGTCTCTAGAGCCGTTTGGAGCTGCTGTTTTGCCACTTCCCTTCCCTGATCCCGCACCTGCTTGACCGTAGTCTGCAGGTTGGCCGGGAGATGAGGGATCAACTCATCCAGGGAGCCCATGAGGGCGTGGGAGAAGTGTGCCATCAGCATGGCTGAGCTGGCCTGATGGAAGCCTAGGGAGGATGCAGCGTACACCTTGCGCCCGGCATTGTCCAGCTTTTTGGACTCCTTGTCGGGGGGCTTATCCACATCCCTAGCGTTTCCGGAACACCGGAAAACACTATCGTTGACCAACCCCTCCGCAGAGGGGTGCTCCGAAAAACCGGACAAAGAGCCGGTAGGGACTGCATACTTCCTGGCCATCCTGGCTAAAGGCGCAGGACAGGAAGCCGGCCGCTGACAAAGCTTCAAGGCTGGGCCAACAATGGCTTCAGCCACCGGAAAGGCCTCCATGGGCGAATCCCCTCAGTCCACTATCTCCATGAGGGGACACTTGGCCCGCTTGGATACGGCCTCAAGCTGCATCCCGGTGGACTCCGAGATGAGCCGAGGCAGACCCATGAACGACGATGGGCTCTTGTCCATCGACTGCCTCCTGGAGGACTCCAGGTCAAGGGGCCTGGAAAACAGGAGGGTCGCTGCCAGACTCCGAGGAGTCTGAAGAGCTGCCTGGGCCTGAGCCACCCTCCACCTGCCAAGGACGGTCGGGAGTGAGGGTGACCAACAACCGGTGGGGCAGACCCTGACCCGACCGAGAGTCCTTGGTCAGCGCCCCCTGATTTCGGTTGTGGAGGTGGAGGTTCCAGCACAATCGGTGGGGCAGCTGGTTTCAGCAAACAACCGCCCAGGCTTGGGCACGTCGACTACCACGAGGGGTTGTTTCGGCCTTTCGGGTGACAGCCACTTAATGGCCGGGGAAGGTGACTGCGTCGGCTTGTTCCCAGACAAAAGGAGCTGCTGCCACATTAAGTCCTCGTAGCGTCGACACAATTTGCGCCGAAGCCTCTCCTCTTCCGAGGAGGAAGAGCGGCGCCGCTGCTTTCCTCGGTGCCAAGACAGAGACCACCGATGTCGGCGGGATCAGCTGGTCCGAGACCGAAACCCTCGGTGTTTCCGAAGGTGGGTCTGGGAGGGAGCGGGAGACACCCGCTCCTCCCTCAGCTCGGGAGCCTTGACTGGGGACTCCGGTACAGGAGGCGCAGGCAAGTCCTCGGTGCCACTGGAGGAACCGGTGATGAAGGGTTGTCGGCTTCACCAGTCGACAGCCCGTCCGATGGGTCAAGAAAAATCTCGACTGTGTCGACGGGTGTCTCGGCCGGCTGACCTCACGGAGACACTGTGAAGCCAGCGGCCTTAGCCGCAACCTCGACTGAAGTAGAGTGTTGACTGTCCAGGGAAGGGGACCTCCCCCACTCCCACGAACATCGATGGTGGGACTTACCCTTCGAGTCCTTCTTTTTCGACCGAGAGAAGTGTCCCGATGGCCCCTCTCCCTTAGTGGAAAGGGATTGGCAAAGCTCCTTAAAAGAAGCTGTGTAGGAGGATCCCAGAGAGAGCGGGATAATATCCGTGACTAAGGAAGATGAAGATGCGGCCCGGGCCGCCTCCTCCTCGAGGGCGATCATCTGCTCGAGTTGCTCAGCCGAGCCAGCTGCCGCGGACACCGACCAACGGGCCTCCTTGGACTGCACCAGCGGTAGCGCTCTCGCGCCCAAGTTGCAACCAGCAGCGGTCTTCAAGGCCGCTGGCTGAGAATCGACCACACAACTCCCCAGGGGCCCGCGGGTCGTGATCAAGGCCGAGGCAGTGAGCGATGTGGAGTGCAGGTCCGCCCTGACATCTTCTGCCCACATGGGCACCGCCGAAATCCGGGAGTCAATTTGTCCATCGCAGCTGCGAGAGAAGAATTTGACCGAAGTCTTGAGAATTTTAAAACTATTTTCGGGAGAACTGAAGAATTAGCATCCAATCTATATGCAGAGAGTTAAGGAGGGAACCTGAGCTTCCAAGCGGAAAGGAAGCTCTGGCATCATGGGGCGGAGCTGAGAGTTTTACCACCCGGGTGGGTGGGAGGAGCCAGCCTGAAGACCTTCCGGCAAGATTTAAAGCGGCAAGGAACCTGCCAGACAGTGTGGATGAACAACATATCCATGTCCCTAGAAACATATATATCAACTTCCTGCTACTTTCGATTCCAACAACCGCCTGAGTCTCCTGACCCCCTCTGATCTACAGCATGGGGAGCTCGGCATCCAGGGTTGCTTCCTCCTCCATTGTTCAGTTACATGGAACAACCCTTCCCCTTCCCCTGGAACTGCTCTCCTTTGAACCCCGCTGGAAGTCCTTACTCTTCTTCGGGTACCCTGAGCCTAAGCATGAGGGGCTAAATAAGCTTAGCCAAAGCATGCACGGACCTCTCCTGAAGAGCCGCTGCTATAACAGCCTTCGACCTTAACAAGTATGACTTACTGAGGTCCCCCCCCTTCCCTCACAATTCTAATGGCCTCCCTGTCAGACTCAAGCTAGAACTTGGGAGGGATCGAACCTAACCCCGGTCCCTATTCTCCTAATCTTACCCTTAGTGATCCCGCCAACCCCCTCTGGGCCAACTCCAGTGGTCTCAAGCTGGTACATATGAATATTGGGAGCTTAAGGCACAAAATCCATGACCTCGAGGCATGGACTCTACTCTACAGACCTGATATACTAGCTGTGCCTGAAACATGGCTAAAGCCTCAAATCCTCCCCCACGAAGTTGACCTAGCTGGCTATCAGGCTATTAGAGTGGGGAAAAAAGGCGGGGGGGTTCCCTCATCTACCTCAACTCCTCCCCGAATGGATCTCCCCTCTCTTAGTGGATCGTAGAGTGAGATCCTATTTGTTAAAGTGCTCCTGGGAGACACCAAGCCCCTCTACATAGGGTGTGCCTACCTCCCACCCCAATCTGCCGCCTCCTCTCTTGAATCCCTAACCAATGCCCTCCACGAGCACCCCCTGGGAGAGACCATCCTCCTCGGGGACTTCAATCTAAACTGGCTTACCTCTGGGGCCTCCACAATCAAGAACTTAATATTGGACTCTTCACTTACCCAAGTGATTGATCTGCCAGCCAGGCACAATACTAAGTCTGGCAATCATTCCCTACTCGACTGAGCACCAGTCTCTTGCCCTGACCGAATACTGACTGCTGGGATTATGTCAGACCCTCTGAGCAACCACTCTCCTATTTTCTGTGCCTGGTCCAACAAACCCCCCAAAACTGCCGCCAGGGTGACTGAAGCCAGGAACTTCAGCAGGTTTGTACCTGCAGACCTCTGCTCCGACCTGGGGAAAATCGACTGGGACCCCATTGTCTCCCTCCCCTCACTAGATGAGGCACTTGAATACTTCACTAATACATTCCTGTCCCTAGCCAACCTGCATGCCCCCTGGAAGAAACTCAGGGTACAGGGAAGGTGCCACAAATGGCTAAGCCTTAACCTAAAGCAGACTATGCGTCTCCGTGACAGGGCATGGGGACTCTACAAATCCTCTGGCTGTAAACCTGACTGGGAGAAGTACCGGAATCTGAGGAACCTATGCAAAAAAACTGCCAAACAGGCCAAGTCCAAGTTCCTAACAGACCTCCAAACCAGCCATCTACGTGACCCTAAGAAATTCTGGGGCCACATAAACTCCCTCCTCAAAGGTTCCACAAAAGCACAAGACGACTCACTCCTAGTTGTGGATACACTTACCAATGACCCCTCTAAAGTTGCCGATGCCTTCTGTGCCTCCTTTGCCAATCCTAACGGTTACCTACCACCCCTGCCTGGGACTCCCTACCTCCCCAACATGGACAGGGTGCTTCCTCGGGCCTTATTCCACCTGCAACTTGTTAAATCGGCAGCTGTACTTCCCCTACTACTCAAAATAAATCCAAACTCTTCCCCGGGAAATGACCTCTTAGAACCTCGGCTGCTGAGGGCTGCAGCCCCGGCTATCGCCTACCCTGTCACCCTACTCATCAACAGGTCCCTCTGTGAAGGAACTGTCCCCAGTAAGTGGAAGGTAACGACCATTATCTCTGTCCACAAAAAAGGACCCCGAGACAGAGTGGGAAACTATAGGCCCATCTCCCTTCTCAGCCCCCTTGGGAAAGTTCAGGAAAAACTTGTATACAATCAACTCCAGAATTACCTTGAGCAACACCTACTCCTCTCCAATGTACAACATGGCTTTAGGAAAGGCCATGGCACCGACACCACCCTTATCCATCTGACATCCTCAAGGCCATGGACCAAGGCATCCCAACGGGGGCCCTATTCATTGACCTGTCCAAGTCCTTTGACCTGGTCAACCATGAACTTCTCCTTGCCAAACTTCACTGACTGGGCCTGGATCTCTCTCCTGGTTTGTGAGCTACCTGACAAACAGATCTCAAAATGTCCGTTGGAGAGGAGTACTGTCTGGCACTAGACCCATGATCTCTGGGATACCCCAGGGCTCGATCCTGGGGCCCCTATTATTCTCACTCTTCCTCAACGACATCGAAGGGGACTGCGCGCCCAGCAACCTTGTCCTTTATGCGGATGACACCGCTGTCTACTGCAGTGACCCACAACCCTCTGTTATCTCCTCCAAACTTCAGGCCAGCCTCTCAGCTCTTGAGGTATGGTTCACCTCTAACTCCCTACAACTGAATGAAGACAAAACTAAGACAGTCCTGTTCGGGACTAGATGCCTGGGCACTGACCAAAGCGAGCTACTCCAGCTCAATACAGCCCAAGGGGAGGAAAGTAGCGGTCACTGACCAGCTCAAGTATCTTGGGGTTCTCCTTGACCAGGAGCTGACCTATAAACTACATATCGACACTTTAACTAGATCCATCTACCAGAGGCTCGGCCTTCTCTACCATCTGGGAAACTCCCTCTCTGGGGAGGCACGATGTGCTATAGCAAACTGTAACCTTCAACCCTCCATGCTTTATGGTTCCCCTGTACTACAGTCTCTCCGAGAGTCGGAGCTAAACAAACTTTCCACACTCTACCACCGAGTAGCTCGCTTTGCAACCAACTCCTCCCCGAGGAGGCATCACTGTGAGGCCCTCTCTGACCTACACTGGCCCTCCCTACGGCATATGCTGGCCTATTCTACAGCCTATCTGGCCTTTAAATTTACCTCCTTAGGCCACCCGCCTCACCTGAGTGGGCTGCTCACCCCTAAAGTCCATTGCCGAACCCTCCGGTCCGCAGCTAATCGTCCCCTTGCCATCCCTCGCGTCCGCACTAACCAAGGAAAGCGCTCCTTTCAATACGCGGCTTCCTATTTATGGAACACCCTCCCAGCAAGCCTACTTGACAAACCTACTCTCCTATGGTTTAAATTTGGCCTCAAAGCGTATCTCCTCGAACTCAGCCTCTGTGGTTGTAATTGCTAGACCACGTCCTTGACCTACCCCCTTGCTACGTCTGCTGACCCACACCTTCCCCCCCTTGAATCGCCTATGAATAATGCTAAAAATACTGTTTATTTGACTTAATCACCTGTTCAACCTTGTGATTCCTGCTGTCCCTATTCCCCATGTATGTTACCCACTCCCTGACCTGTACCTTCTATTAATCTACTGTACCCCAATGTTTATGTATGCACTCACTGTAACTTAATATGTATTTCACTCTATTCTACTGTATTTTACATCTACGTATGTAGTCATCGTAACTAACTCCGGGTCGCCCCTGAAAAAGGGATCTCTGGTCTCAGTGAGCTTACCCGGTTACCAAAATCTAAATAAACATATTTATTTATATATATATATAAAATATATATACACACACACACACACACACACACACACACACACACACACACACATACACACACACACACACACACACACACACACACACACACACACACACACACACACACACACACACACACACACACACACCTAGGCGTATGGCTGAACCCCATTTGATTTTCTCATCCACACAGAAGCCATCTCCTCAAAACTTCGCCCCAAGCTAGGCATGCTCTACCGCTACAGAGACTCTCTCCCTTTGCCAGTAAGACACAAAATCCTAAACAAGATGATTGCACCCATTTTTGACTATGCCAGTGTGGTTTACAGCTCTGCCCCTACCTCATCCATATCCAGACTAGACACCCTTCTAAATGCATTCTGCCGCTTCGCCACTAACTCCCCTCTCAGAACACACCACTTTTCCCTTTACTCCTCCCTCGGTCTAATATCCCTCTCCTATCGACGACACATCCACTCTATTAAGCTCACAGCCAAATACTGGTTCAACCTGCTACCTCCCCTACCTCTCAGAGTTTGTCCCCAGCAAATCCATCCCCTTATGGCCTAATTTCCAGGGATACCTGGACCTTCTCTCTCCCCCTTCTTCCACTTTAGGAAAATCTGCCTTCTCCTACAGGCTCCCCTTCCTATGGAATACACTCCCCCCCCCCTTTAGAAACTCCTCCTTGTTTTACTCTATCAAACAGCAACTTCGAGCACTTCCAACCCTCGCATGCTCCTGCCACTCTGGTACCCAATCCATACACTAATGCTTTTGTTCTCACCTGTATATCCCACTAGAATACGTTGCCTGCATCTCATTTGCACTTATAAATCACCACTATGTATTGTTTTTATTATATGTATTGTATATCATGCCATGTTATACCTTTGTGTCTATGTACATAATTTATTCTGCAATGTAGTGTATTATTGTGTTGTATATCCCATCTTGTTGTGAAACTAAGTTTCTGTATAATTTACTTTTGTTTGTTTTTTTTTTTTCTTCGCTGCTGTTCTATCTCAAAGGTAAAATGACTGTTAAATGCTTGTAACATGCCCGTATCCCCTTCCCCGGGTCGCACCTGGAAACGAGCTCCAGCTCAGTGTGCCTTTCCCGGTTACCAAATGTTTAAATTAACAAAGTGTTCCTTTGTCACCTTTCCAAAACTGGAAATAAACATGAATCTTCATGTTGGCAATGTCACCAGCAAAAATAACATGTTTCTACATTTCAGTTCACACATGCATTGTATAATACTATGTCAGTGTCAAACCTTCCAGATAAATTATTTATTCTAAACATTGGCGTATTCTAAATGGAGATGAATAATTTATTTCCACTTCAGACAAGTCAAATGAGCCCTTAACCAATGGGAGAGCAGCTTGAACAATGCCTAACATCACAATGGTGTCTCTGCTGCACCATAGCATTGAAATCTGACAGAAACAGACAAATCTTCATTAAGTGATTTACAATTTAAAATTCATTGTATATACTGGACACCCAATGTCCTGACATAATATACCACTCATCACCAGAGGCAGGCATGATTTACGTACTGCATCTCACACGTGGCTCTGACACGAGTTTTTGTCCTGCCCACCTCATTCATGATGATAAATGACATACGCAGAGTAAGTCATTGTATATTCCCTATTTATACTACACTCGTAAGTGAAGTTTATGAGAATAAAAAGCAATATTCTATAGGAAGTGCGGAAACAACATGCTATGTTCACACATCTTACGTTACTGCCCCACTTCCCACATTACACTGTAACAATATTTTATAGAGTGAGGTGAAAATCAAATACATAATTCTCTCAGTACGTACAGGATTTTTTTTCCACTCATTTCCGCAGACTAATTTACTCACTTTGTGGCTCATGTCCTCGTTAGTGATTTGGTATGGTCAAACCCTTAAAAGAAATCATGTACATACTGAGAGGGCATGAACTATTCCCTATTTATTCAACAGGTTTAAAAATACATTGTGCACGATGAACATATTATAATGTATGGTGAGTGCCTATTAACCACCATAATCAGCAGTCACACAGCTTTGTTATGCACCGTTTAGAATTTAAAAAGTTGTTAACCACACTTCGGAACTTCCAAACAGTGGCATAACAAAAAAGAATGCACCAGAGTTCCATAATTCTCACACACAGAATGCAAACAGTGTTTTTTTGACCATACATTATAAAACATGATAGCTGGGGATTGGGTGACAACCATGCTGAAATCGCCTCTCGTGGTTGCTAGGGCTACAGTAAACCTCTCAAGCTGCGCTCTCGAGGTTTACCATGTTGCCCTAGCAACCACTCAAGTTGATAACAGTGTGGTTATCACCCGATCCCCAGCCATTATCCTCTATATCTTGGCACTCAACCTACAAGATGGCAATCACCCTCTTGAAGGTTGGGTACATCACAATGGAGTATTGAACTAATTAGAGAGCAGCTTTCAGCAATGAGGATGATGTCACAATATTTCTGTGCAGCACTGAAGCCAGCAGTTCAAACTGAAGGGGTAAGCAATGAGACATGACAGGACGTTGGTAGTACTTGGGCAACTGCATGCTAAGATATGTAGTAAGGCACAAGGCCGCAAGACTCTAGCCCTTGGAAATGCAGTTATCCCACTATTACTTATTTATTTTATTTTATTTATTAAGCTCTAGGATTAAACACTTTTGAGCTGATAGCTCTTTTACAAAGGTTTCACGTCAGTGGGAGGGAAGACAGTATTACAAAGGATTAAACAACACAGTGTATTAGACATGTACAATAATTACAGTGGTTTATACAGCCGGTTTATACATACAAGACAAAACAATAGAGGGTAAGATACCCTCGTTTGCGTACAGAGTAAGTTAGCGGAGAGGATGGTTGAAGGTAGGGAGAAGTTAGCAGAGAGAATAGTAGCGGTAGGGAAGAGAGGCTAAAATGATGGTGGGCGGGAGGGGAGGCAGTAAGGTGAGAGAGACAACTGCAGCAGTCACAGACCTTGTCAAGGAAGAGGGTGGGGGGGTGAATGGCGGGGGCGAGTGGCCAAGCCAGTGTTGCAAGCCACCTCGTGGCAAGGTAGTAGGGGAAGGGAGGGAGTGTAAGGGGAGGGTACAGATGGCACGGGACCATGCCATTACTGGGCGTAGCAAAGAGGTAGGTCAGAGTCAAATGGCAGGGGGACTAGTGGAAACAGTCACAGGTGCTGGATGCGGAAAGCTGCTGGTGTAGTAGTCGCTTGAAGGGGCCCAGAGTAGGTTGAGTGGAGATGGCTTAGCTGAGGGCATTAAAACCAGAGGGGTGCTCTGTAGGCAAAGGAGCACTGACCTTGCGTCATTCGAAGACGAGGAACATGGAAGAGGTGAGTGCTGGCACTTCTCGTCTGTTATGAGTTGCTGCTGTGTGGCTGAAGTAGGTTTGCTGTGCCATGGGGAAGAATACCAAGTAGCGCCTTTTTTGCCAGCAATTAGGTTTGGTAGTGTAACCTCCCACTGAGTTGGAGCCAGCCCGTTTGAGCATAGAGGTCACAGATATGGGTGAGACGCTCAGCTCCTGTGAGCAGCCTGCAGGCCTTGTTCAGTGCAACCGATATTCTGCAGAGGGCGATGGGGCTAGCAGCATCATAGATGACCAAACCATAGTCTATGACAGAAAGGACGGAGCTGTTGATAGCTAGTCTAAGAGCATCCGAAGTGAGACAGTGCTTGTGCTTGTGGAGGAGACCAATTTTGTAGTCGACAGTCCTAGCCACATTGCTGATGTGCTGGTCATAGGCCAGACTGCTGTCAAGTGTGACCCCAAGATATTTAAAGTGCTGGGTATGTTTGAGCAGAATTCC
This sequence comes from Neoceratodus forsteri, assembly GCA_016271365.2. Lineage (NCBI taxonomy): Eukaryota > Metazoa > Chordata > Ceratodontiformes > Ceratodontidae > Neoceratodus > Neoceratodus forsteri. The sequence goes on from CM028130.1 coordinate 873,594,726, forward strand.
AGATCGTGTACTTATTACTAACACTCTGGGGTGTCTGTGCTTATAAAATTACATTTTCGCCAAAATTACCAACGTAAAAAATTTAAATTGCAAAGCATTTGTCATTGTTAATGTAGTGCCCCAAAGTTGAGGGCACAACAGAGAGCAAAATAAAGGTTCCCTTTAGACCCCTGGACCGGTAGGCATCAGGCGTGGTCTGAGGGGCAGTGAGTAGGGGCCCCTGTCAGTGCGTTCCCTCCCCCCATTGTGGAGCAGCTGCAGAATGTTTAAAAAAAAAAAAAATGTTCTTTCTCTGTCCCTAGCTGCCTGCTCCGCTCCATTCCAGAACCCACCCCCTCAGAGCGAGCAGCGCATGCCAGGGCAACTTCTAATGTCCAGCCCGTGCTGAGCTGTTAGAGGGCAGCCAGTGTTGCCAGGGACATGGTGTTCTGAATGCTAGCTGCTCAGTGGTGGTGTGGTGGCCAGTGAAGTGGTCGGTCAGTCGCCGCTGTGGGCAACAGAAGAGCCCAGGGGAGTGCTCTCAGGCACCCCAGAAGAAAAGACGTCCACTAGCTGTTAGAAGAGGGAGAGAGGGGACACGTTAGTGGCAGTGAAAGGCTTACCTGTGGTCTGCCTCTTGTGCCTCCTGGTAGGCGTCAGGTCCAGTTCAGTGCTGCTGCGGTCCAGTCTGTTCCACGATGTGGGCTCTGTTCAGACCATTTTTTATTTTAATAAAAAAATAAAAATAAATAAAAACACTTTTTCTCTGGTCCCACGTTGGCGGCGAGTGAAGAGCCGCAACAAGAAAGAAGAAGAGGCAGCCAAACATTGGAGAGTCCCGAAAAGCCCCTGCCACCTGAGTCGTCTGCCTCCCTGCCTGCTTGAAGCTCTCTTACTGCCAGCCTACATCCTGCCTCCCGAGGCAGCCTCCTTCTTCTCGGTCTGGGGCGGTGAGTCGGCGGCAGCACCAACAACCAGGTGCCTTAAGTTTATTTTAAGAAAAAAAAAATTGTTTTGAAGTGCTCAGGGTTCTTGAGGAAAACGGCAGACTGTCATGGAGAGGGCAGGCCAGAGGGCCGATTTTAAATAATTTAATATTCATTTTGGGCATAGCGATGCCCAGAGGCGGAGCCAAGGAGGGGCCAGGACATAGAGGCCCATAGTAAAGGCCTTAAATATTTACAGCAGGGGCAGAGCAAAGGTGGGGCCATACAGGGAGTAACACTGGTGCTGGCAGAAAGACAGTTACATCTACATCTCAGAGTGAAGAATCCAGAAGTCTGAGCAGCATCACCAGCACAGTTCCAAAAATTGGGATAGTCGGCAGGATGACGAAAATATTCCAAGGAGTCCAAAGCTGGAGAAGACACAGAGCAAGATGTCGCTGGGAATGGAAGGCAACAGGGAACTTTGTGGAGGAGATGGAGACAGTCCAGGTCGGGTGCACCTGTCATCTTTATCCATGCCCTATTATTTTGGAGCACCCTGGCTTCCGCAGTATACCGGGGAGTGTGATAGTGGAGACTCCAGTAACTTGGAAGAGTTTTGTTCCAGGATGTAGTCCATGTTCCAGCTGTATCAGGTTCCCAAGCACCTAAAGATAGAGATACTGATCAGGCAGTTGAGAGGTACTGCCCATTGAGAGGTCCAGTCCTGGCCAGAAAGGAAGAAATCCACTACTGACCAGCTCTTCCGTTGCTTGCAGTTCACGTTTGATACTCTAGCTCTGATCTAAAGTTACAGTTCTTTTCATGCACTAGACGGCCCCAAGAAACGCTCCAGGAATATGCCTTAAGTCTGCAGGAGGCGTTGAAATTCACTGAGAGTCGACCCGCTGGAGGTCTTGGACTCCGATCGGACCTTGACAGAGAAGTTTATAGAGTAAGTGAATAGTGAGTCCCTAAGAGAGACCTCTGCTTGCTACATTAGCAAGTTTCCAATGCTTGTTTTCTGGATTTTAAAGAAAAGGCCATGAGGATATTGGAATCAGGAAGGACGGGAGAGGAAATGGCAGCCTTTCAGCAGAAGAGGACGCCCCCGAGTGCAACATGGCCGGAATACCCCGGTGAAGGTCAGGCATGGGATAATCCGCTGCACCTGGAGGCATGTTCTGGAAGGCTACTTCACTCAAGGTCCATGTATCAGTTTCTGAACTCAGAGAGGGCATGCACCCAGTGGTCTCAAGGACAAGGCGTCCACCCAGTGGTTTCAACTCCAAGTGCCTCACAAGAAAGTGAAACAGAATCCAAGCCCTGAATGGATGGAAAAGATCGCAACTCTTACCTGTAAAGTGACCGAAGTCTGCCAGGAGGTGCAGGACTTCAAAGAGGGCTGGAAGAGAGGGCCTTTTACAGGACAACCTGAAGGAGGAAGAAGATCCAGTGAATCGACTGCTCACCTGAGAAAAGGCAAAGGGAGACGCCAGATGTATCAGTTTGAGGGACAGAGGAGACCCTTCAGCAGAGGGCGTGATGTCAATGAACACGAGCAACAATGAGGCCTTAGGAATACCACCGACAGACAAGAGACCGAAAGGGCAAGGCACTAGCTATATGAAGACACCCAAAGGGAAATCGAAAGAATAAATCTGAGCAATGCCGCAGCAAGAGCTCCCTCAAGGATCCAACTTGAACAACAAGCTACAGAAATTTTACACAATAGAATGGAATTGGAGCGAGAATGTGAATAGCTCAGAGAGACTTCAGCAACAATGAAGAAAGGCCGAAAAACTGACCAGACGGGTCCTCTAGCATGAAAAAGAGAGGACACAGCTCCACCAAGAAGTTAAAGAGCTCCAGTGCATGGTCAAGAACCTGCAAAGAAAATGAATACAGCCACATATAGTATCACCGGAAGCAGAGTACCTCCAGCTGAACAATGCCCACTCTCCGAGAGTGGCAGATTGCTCCACCTGTGGAGTATAGTCCAAATAAGAAATGGTCGTCAGCCGAACAGAACCTGGAATGCTTGCTGGACAAGAAGAATGTGTTAATCCTTGGAGACCAAAGGAAGGGGAAGGTATTAAAACACAAAGCATCCTGTCTGTGGGAAAACGTATCCTGTTAAACAGAACCAACCAAGCTAGCAAGCCACTTTCAGAATGGGAACCAGAGCCTTATGTTTTTGTGGCAATTCCGTAGCCGGAGCCCTCTCAATTTATAAGATTCTGGTGGAAAATGGGAAGGGAGTTGAAAAGTTAGTACATCGAAATCGGCTCAGACCCTGTACACCTCAAGGACTTCTGGAAGAACAGACTGACTTGGCGCCAAAGGAAAGGCAGAAGCATTCCATGGATGGACCCACTGACCTAGGGTCCCCAATGCAGCGGTGTGCTGATCCCCGGGTTTTCTTGTCCCATGCAGTTTATATCAGGGAGGGAATAACTTGCATGAGGGAGGAAGGGGAGGTGGCGGCATTATGGGTTCAGTTAATGTCCAATAGAGGGAGAAAGGGGAGGTTGGGGGTGGTTTACAGACCACCCAGTCAGGATGAGGAGAGGGACAAGGAACTCAGCTCACAAATATTGGAAGCTGCAGGGAAAGGAGAGGTGGTAATTGTGGGGGACTTCACCCTGCCCAAGATGGACTGGAGCATACCCTCCACAACATGTACTAGGAGCCAGGTGATCCTGGAAGGACTGCAGAGTGGGTTCCTGACTCAGGGCATCACTAAACTAACAAGAGCTGAGGCAATTCTTGATCTGGTGCTCATAAATGGGGAGCATGTACAGTAAATAATGGTCAGGGAGTCACTGGGTGGAAGTGACCATTGCACAGAGTGGTTCCAGTTGGATATGGGCAGGGAAAGCATCCCAACTAAGACCAAAATCTTGTATTTCAGGAGGGCGGACTTCAGAAAAATGGACAAAGTGCTAAGGAGCCATCTGGTGGGCATCAGAGCAGATATGGGGGTGGACCAAAGGTGGTCCATCATTAAGGAAAGAATACTGGTTGCCACAGAGGAGTGTGTTAGGCTTGGGGGGGGGGGGGAGAGAACACAAGGGCCAAAGCGCCCAGCTGGTTCATTTCTGGGGTTGCCCAGGCAGTAAGAGAAAAGAAGCTGGCCTATAGAAAATTCAGGAAGACCAAGAGAGAGGTAGATAGGGAAAATTATCCAAGGTTGGCTAGTAAGGCAAGTAAGGAAGTCCGGCGAGCAAAGGCACAGAAGAAGCTGCAGAGAGCTGAAGGAATTAAGAAGGGGGAGAAGGCTTTCTTTTGCTATATAAGTGAGAAAAGGGACAAGGGAGGAAGGGATTGTTAGGATTAAGAAATGGGTGGAGGATAATTGGGGAAAAGCAGAGATTCTAAATGAATACTTCTGTTCCGTCTTTACCAGGGAGAAGTACGGACCAGTACCTTCTGGAGAGAAAGGAGTGGGGAGGGGAACACAGATGTAGTGATAGAGGAGAGGCCGGTGGCACTTAAGGTGGACAAATCAGCAGACTCGACAGAGTACATCCAAGGGTACTAAAGGAACTGGCTGAGATGCTGGCAGAACCACTGGCAGACCTATTTAATAGTTCACTAGAGTCAGGCGTGGTACCACAGGACAGGAGAACAGCACATGTACTGCCCCTCCACAAAAGCTGTCCCAAGGATTACCCAGGGAATTACAGACCAGTCAGTCTGACCTCCATTGTGGGCAAGCTCATGGAGTAAAGGAAAGGTTGGTGGAATATCTAGAGGAGCATGGTCTACAGGATGCAAGGCAGCATGGGTTCATGGGGGGGGGGGAAGAAGAGAGATTGTGTCAAACAAATCTGATTGGCTTCTTTGACTGTGTCACTAAGACAGTAGACAGGGGCCAAGCGGTAGACATCCTCTATCTTGATTTCAGCAAGGCCTTTGACTCTGTGCCCCACAAAAGGTTGATCAGGAAGTTGGTGGATCTTGGCATTGGGGAAAAAGATGGCCAGATGGGTGGAAAACTGGCTGAGGGACAGAACCCAGAGGGTGGTTGTTAGGGGAGTTTTATCTGGCACCAAAGAGGTAACCAGTGGGGTCCCGCAGGGCTCAGTGCTGGGGCCGGTGTTGTTCAATGTCCTCATCAGTGACATTGGGGATGGCATTAAGGGCAAAACGTGCCTATTCGCAGATGACACCAAGCTCTGCAGGAGAGTGGACACAGCTGAAGGGATACAGGACCTACAGGAAAATCTGGAAAAGCTGGGGAGGTGGTCCAGGATCTGGCAGCTTAGCTTCAATGCCAAGAAATGCAGAGTTATGCATAGTGGAGCCAAGAATCCCAGGACAGAGTACTACCTGGGTGGAGTCCGAGTATCTGCATCAGAGAAGAAGGACCTGGGAGTGATTATCACAAGTGACCTGAAGCACTCCATGCAGTGCAAGAAAGCAGCAACAAAGGCAAACAAGATGCTGGGATGCATATCTAGGGGGATCAGTAGTAGGAGAGAGGAGGTTATACTGCCCTTGTAGAGGTCACTGGTAAAGCCGCATCTAGAGTATGGAGTTCAGTACTGGTGTTAACAACTCAAAAAGGACATTAACCTGCTAGAAGGTCTAGAGGAGGGCTACAAAGATGATGGCATGTCAGCAGGGTAAGGCATATGAGGAGAGGTTGAGGGCACTGAACATGTACTCCCTGGAAGACAGGAGAGAGTGGGGACATGACTGGGACTTTCAAGTATTTGAAAGGGATAAATAAGGTTGATAAGGAGAATCTCTAAGCTAAGTGTCAACCATAACACGAAGGCGCACAGTCTTAAGCTGGAGGGTGGGAGGTTTAGGTGGGAGGTCAGGAAGTAAGTCTTCACACAGAGCGTGGTGGACACTTGGACTGCACTGCCATAAAACGTCATCTCATTTAAGACAGTGGGCAGCTTTAAGAGAGGCTGGGACAGGCATAGGAGGAAGGTAAGGATCATGGGTAGGGAGGTTGGGAGGAGTAGGGAGGGAGGGCAGGGAAAATAACTCAAGCTGTGGACCCTGCAATACGAGCAGACTTGATAGACCAAATAGCCTTCTTCTTCTTCAGCGAACCCCATACCTACAGACCCCTATGAAATAGAGTGTGCCCAGTCAGAACCAGCGGTTTCTTCTGTCCGTAGGTCACAGAGGTCCACTTGTGATGTTGCCCCTAAAAGATTCATGATGGAAGCCCTCCAGATAGAATCTGCTCTTGTACAACAGTTTAGTAAATTAATAGCAGATATGGTCTTTTAAGTTATAAGTTCATTTCAAGTTACTGAACCTATTTAGAGTTACAGACTTCATTTAGAGTTAACGAAGTTATAGAGTTAAAATAACTGTCCTACAGTTTGAAGGTTATGAAGGCAACAGAAATATTTTTTTTATAGCTAATAGATATTGTGGTAGTGGTATAAAAAGAAAATTTTGGGGGATACATGAGGACATGTATCATTTGGCAGGCCTGAATCTGTAGTGCCCCAAAGTTGGGGGCACAACAGAGAGAAAAATAAAGTAAAGGTTCCCCTTAGACCCCTGGACAGGTAGGAATCAGAGGTAGTCTGAGAGGCAGTGTGTAGGGGCCCCTGTCAGAGTGTGTCCCCCTCCCCCCCCAATCGTGGAGTGCTGTAGAATGTTTAAAAAAAAAAAAAAAAAAAAAAAAGAAAAAAAGAAATGTTTTCTTTCTTTGTCTGTCCCTGGCTGCATGCTCCACTCTGTTTGAGAATCCACCCCCCAACCCCGGAGAGAGCTGTGCATGCCAGAGCATCTTTTAATGTTCAGCCCTTGCTGGGCTGTTGGAGGGCAGCCAATGTTGCCAGAGACATGGCATCCCGGATGCTGGCTGCTCAGTGGTGGTGTGGTGGCCAGTGAAGTGGTCGGTCGGTCAGTCACAGCTGTGCTGTGGGCAACAGAAGAGCCCAGGGGAGTGCTCTAAAGCACCCCAGAAGAAAAGAGACGTCTGCTAGCTTTGGGAAGAGGGAGAGAGGGGACACAGGTTAGTGGCAGTGAAAGGCTTACCTGTGGTCCACCTCTCATCCCTCCTGGTAGGCGTCAGGTCTAGTTCAGTGGTTTGGTGGTTCAGTCTGTTCCTGTTCCATGGTACGGGCTTTGTTCAGCACCATTTTTTATTTTAATAATAAAAAAAAAAGTACAAATAAACGTTTTCTCTGGTCCCATGTCAGCGGTGAGTGAAGAGCCGCATCAAGAAAGAAGAGACCGCCTAGCGTCAAAGTCCTGCAAGGGCAGGCCCAATGCTGCCCGAGTCATTCACCTCCCTGCCTGCTTGAAGCCCTCCCACTGCCAGCCTACATCCTGCCTCCTGAGGCAGCCTCATTTTCCCCGGTCTGGGGCGGTAAGTATGCAGCAGCACCAACAGCCAGGTTCTGACTGCCTAAAGTTTATTTTAAGAAAAATAAATTATTTTAAAGTGCTCAGGGCGCTTGAGGACAATGGCAGAGCGCCGTGGAGAGGACGGGAAAGCGGGCAGATTTAAAATAATTTAATATTCATTTTGGGTGTAGTCATGTCCAGAGGCTGTGTAACAAGTAGGGGGGATCCTAGTTGAAAGATGCCACTCTTGACCGGGGTAAGGGTTGCACATGCATGGGATAGACATGGGGGCTTAGTAACAGGGCTGGGGGGGTAAGGCCAGAGATCTATTAGGGTCTACAGCAGCACAGTAAGTAGCGACTTTAGGGCAGGCTAAATGGGCCAAGAGGTCCTTTTCTGCTGACAGCTTATATGTTTCTATGTTTTAATAAAATAGTCTTCCACTTACAAGCGGATCATAAAGGCTCGATGAGATTCAAATGGTGTCAGACATGATCTTACAAGTAACAGCTTGCTTGTGTCTCTCCTCTTTTGGAAGCTATACACTCTGTTCACCGTTGGATATAATGTGAGGTGGCATCTTTGAAGGCTACAGATTTGATGGCTCACCACCTGCACAGACTGGGTCCTGGCTAACTTAAAAACTATTTGGCCTAGTAGACTCCCAGCCACTCACTCCCCCTCACCGAAGGGTTTTACTGGTTGTCCTGTGACCGTGCCTGAAGCTGTCTGGACACAGGGCTTTCCTTGGTGGTGGCCCCACTTACCTGGAACACCCTACAATTCCACCTATGGATTTCCCATTTGGTGGAAGCATTCAAAAAGGGGCTACAGGGGGCGCTGTCGAGCACGCTCATTGAAGAGACATGCTTAGTCTCGGCGCCACATTTCTGCGACTAATTTTTAAAAATACTTGTTACTTTGACAAAAACTTGGATTTATTTCTACAGAGCCTGTCAGCTCGCCTAATAAGGAGCATTCTGATATTGACTTTTACTATGGGATGTACAACTAAAGGTGGAGGAGGAGACTCAAACTCAGCACCACGTGGAGCAGCCAGCCCAATCTTCATCAGGACTGTAGGAATCTGCTGAACCACCGTGGCAGTCCTTAATGCTGTCCATGCGGGCCATAGATGGTAAAATGGCCAAGATTCTTAAATGATTTGGGGACCAAGACATTAAAATTGAGTCCGCTACTAAAACTGCCTCCTCCGCGGACACACAAGTGAATAAAGCATTATCGGCTACCACCAAACTCATTCAGGAGAATGGCCAGCTCCATTATCGTCTGGAAGCCATCGAGAATACACAGAGGGATGTGAATCTTCACCTGGTAGGACTCCCAGCGGGTAGTGAGGGGTCCAACTTGGTGGGCTTTTTGAGAGAGTGGTTGCCTACGGCTCTACAACAGCCTGCTGCTATGGGCAGTGACTCTCCGATCCTACGAGCCTATCTAATTTCTCCCAGAGCCGCAGCAGCTCACTGAGAGTTTCCAAGGTCAGTCTTAATGGTTACTAATGGGAGTCACAGTTCGGGACACCGATTTACAAGCAGCTTGGAATGCCCAAAACCTTACCTTTAACGGTAAGGCTCTCCATCTCTTCATCGATCTCTCATTTGCAACCATAAGCCGATGCAAAAAGTTTGATGGAGTCCAGGCCAGTCTCCGTAGCTTCGGCGTTTTGCATTCTCCCTGATGCTGAAGCTCAGCCTCCAAGATACATTATGGAGGCCATATCTTTCAGTATACTTACACAAATGAAGCGGTAAGAAGGTGGAAACCCTAGAAAGGGAGTTTGCTGCTGCCCCAATTCTTCCAGAAGATGACTCGAACGATGATGCACCATGAGGGGAGAAACGCTTTTTTCCTTTTCTCTCTCTTAGCCCTTTGCCTAATTTGAACATGAACAGTTATTATAAAGGCAGTGAAGGCTATATGTGAACTGGGATGGGAGTGATTGTGTTCACTGTCGATTTTCAAATAGTTCATTTTAAGGCAAAAAAGTTTGAATGTGGGTAAAGACTGCTCTAAAGGTTTATCAATATGTGTTTTTCTGCCTCATGTAATTTTGATATCCCCAATGCCTATGGTTTTCTATACAGATTTTACAGGTTCCCTACGTTTAGTTTCAAGTCTTGAGAACCTGTTTCTAGTCTTTACAGCTGATATGTTTCAAGTTTTAGTAAGAGTATTTGATATTTTATTAAGGAAATATTTACTAACCCTTGTGGTTGGTTTATTATAAGGGTTGGTGGGCATTGTGGAGTTGGGACAGAGTGCTACCATTATGATTGGATGTCTGACACGCTTGGATCTTATCAACTCATAGTTGAATCTAACATTATTGGGATGTCTTGTGACAGAAATGGGCAGGAAAGAGTTAATGGTTTGGATTCTGTAGGTGCCTTATTATGTTGCTTGCATGCATGTGCAAGAAACATAGTTCCATCATCCGAGTTTTCGGAGGTGTGGCACCAGCCTTCCAATTCAGTCAGTGTGTTTGCAGGCGCGGCCCCAGTTCTCCAATCACTGCTGCCGCTGCCTATGACAGCAGTTGAAAATGCAGTGGTCGACAGTTGAAAGGGAGAGCTCCGCTTCCAGTGAGCAGAGCTCTCCCCCCACACACACACACAAGCCGCATACTGCGTGCTGATGCGCCTCCCCGCACACACTGTATGTGGCGTGAGGGTGCCCAATCCCTCGCTGCTCCACAGCTGCACGCCCCAAAGCTTTCAGGTGCCACGCTGGGAGCCCACCCAGCATGGCAAAGCTTGTTATAGCCGGCGGGGTGCCTAATCCCCTCTGACTACGGCTGCACACCCCCAAAAGCTTTCCAGGTGCCATGCTGGGAGCCCACCCCAGCGTGAGCAAAGCTTGTTATGGCTGGACGGGTGCCCAATCCTAGTCGGCTCCATCCCCCACCAAACAGCCTTTCTAGCTGCCACGCTGGGAGCCCACCCCAGTGTGGCAAACATCCACGTCGACTTAATGAAAAAAAAAAAACCTGTAAACAGAAAAAGCGAGTCCCTTGTAGTCTCCCTGCCCCCCACAACCCGCACCCACCCTCAGCACCTGCCTCCCCACACTCCCACCCCATACTTACCTCCGAGCCCGGCGTGGCTTATCTTCGTGGACCGGGAACACGTCTGCACTCTTTCAAAGCCACCACTAACTGAGGAAACCCGTAAGCTTTATAATGGAATAAATAGGGTTTTTCAACTTTGTTGCATATCTCAGGCATTTTGGGAATTTTGGGCCCAAATTTTCAACATGGGGTTTTAGGACCCCTCCTCATGAATTCTTGCACTGTCATGGCTTAGCTCGGGCCGAAGGGTGATTTCCAGTCACTGCGTGAAATCACCTTCGGACCAATTAAAGCGACACTGCCAGTGTTCATAAGGTGGGCTCTCAAAAGTCTATGTTGAAAATTTACAGAAAAATTCTAAAATGACTGTTTTCACGAAAGCGGCGTTATGCAGTTCCCACGCACGCCGTAGTTCACAAATTTTCTACCTATTTTCACTCCAGATTTTCAACATTACCATTTTACCACACCTCCTTTTGAGCAGTACAGCTGTCATTTTTCACATCTCACCCAAAACGTGTTTACGCCCATGTAGCGCACAATGGCGCAGTCGGTGTGCGAAATCAATGTATGGGACAAATTAAGAAAATCATAGTGACACTGTTCATGAGCAGAGGTCTTAAAATGGCTATCTTGAAAATTTGGTGAAAAGATTCCCTTCAGCTGTTCTGCAATGTTACTAATGAAGACCCTGCAGCACCCCACTGGTCACCCCCTCTCCCTAGACTGCACCCCATTTAGCACCGCTCTCTGCCTCCTGTCTGTTAGCCAGTTTTTAACCCAGTTTACCACCCTTTCCCCCATGCCCAGCCTACCCAGCTAGTTTATCAGCCTCCTATGTGGGATGGTGTCAAAGGCTTTGCTGAAATCAAGGTAAGTGTTGTCCACTGCCCCACCCTGGTTCACTTCCTTTGTCACCCAGTCAAAGAAATCAACCGGATTTGTCTGACATGATGTCCCCACTGTGGATCCATGTTGTCTATGGTCCTGGGCTCCGATGGCTTCTAGATGCCCCACTATCCTTTCTTTAAGCAATGCCTCCATGATCTTCCTCACTACTGAGGTGAGGCTGAACGGCCTATTGTTCCCTGCCTCCTCCCTGCTGCTGCACTTGTGTAGCGGGACCACATGTGCCCTCCTCCAATTCACTCATGTTGAATGACTCAGTGAACATGGTTGCCAGAGGTAATGCTATCTCCCTTAACAGTTCTCTTAATATCCTTGGGCGTATGCCATCTGGTTCCATCGCTTTGTCCACCCTCAATTTAGTGAGCTCCTGCAGGACTCTTTTGTCCACCTCTTCACCCCCTTGGCAACTGCTGTACTGCTGTGGCCCTTGCCCCTCCCACTCTTCTGTGAATACTGAGCGGAAAGACACAGTGGATGACTTGGGAGGAAGGCATGGAACTATCACTTCCAAATACCTAAACAGCAGATACAAGCAAGCAACATTCGGCATTGACAAATGCTTGTTTTTTTTTTAGCAGTTTGGAAAAAATACAATCAGGCTGAAATCCTCTGTCCAGCAGCATCCAGCTTGTGGAACTCCTAGCTGCTAGATAAGGGCTGGGTCATAAATCTCGAGTGGACATCTCCAGACACACACAGACCTTCAGACACAGACACAGGGCAGTTTGAATGGATTGGATCATTCAAATATAAACTTAAGGTGGAAAGGGAATATAATTGATCACTGATAGGTGTTCACTCTGATTGGGACAATTAAATACATACATGTTAGTTGGTTGGTGCATTTAAAGGGAGAATAGGAATGACCTATTCTCCACAGAGTATATAACCTTCTGAAAGGCAGAGAAGGCTCTCTTGTGCTTTGGAAGCTGGGAGGAGAAACATAAGCTTGGAGCCTACCTTGTAGCTATGTCCGTGGGAGCTGGCAGTTAGAACAGGGGTCCACTGTCTCTTGTAAGGACAGGGAAGGGTAAGTTTAGTGATAGAATATTTCAGTAATAGCCTTCTTCTTTTGCCATCTGTTATTTAAAAACATTTGTTTACTTTTCCTGTATGAGTGTTATTCTCTTATGTTGTAAATATACATCCTGTAAATGCTCAGTACACTTTCTGTTAAGTAAAAGCTATTTATTTGCTCAAGAGTTGTGACTGTGATGTCATTTTTCTAAGGTAATATTTGGTTTCCACTGGCCGAGGTAAACTCTGTGTAGCATCCGCCACCCGAGAGAGACACACTACCAGACTTTAACTTGTGCAACTGCATGTTCAATTATTCAAGTTTGTACACTTGAAAGAGGTGCCGGAAGGAAAGTCCGGCTGGTGGCAGCGAATACCCGAGGACAGACACCTCTCTAAAAGCTGTTTCAGCCCAGAGGGAGAGGTGGGTTGTCGCACCTTTCTCTTTGGATGATCGCCTCATTCTTGCGAGGTGCAGCTATTGTGGACAATTATTTTGGACTTTGTAGTAATACCCCCACCTCCTTACAACAGTCTGCCTAGGCTACCTTTATTTTCTATATTCTACTGGATGGCTCCTTGAATTTAGCTGCGTAAGCCTGGTAGGCAGTATTTACTGTATGTTGTTTTATCTTTTTAAAACAATAAAATACAAGTACAAAAAAGGAGCTACAATATTTAGGCTGCTGTATAAATAAAAATGCCTTGCCTTAGGAGGAAAGGTTCAAGGCCTAGGGAAGAAGCGCACTACTCTGCTGTTAGGAGCTTCAGGGTCTTGTGTCTGAGGCTAAGGCTCCCAGACTTGAGTAATGCACTGCACACACAGGTTGAGCTCATAACCATGCGAAGAAAAAATGGACAGAAAAAGACATGTGCACCCTTACCATCAATGGTGAGAGTACAGTTACACTGGTGGATTAGTCCCCTCACCATCCTGCCCTGCATTTTGGAGCAAACCTACTAGGAGATAGCTTCCAGGATGATGAAAGGGAGTATAAACACAAGATTTTAAAAAATAAAGTAGATTCAAAGGGAAAGCGTCAACACAACTGGACAAATTCTATTTATGAAAGAAGCAGCAAGTGTACTAATTACTGCAATATGGCACAACATGTAAAGACTACCAACACTTGATCCAGTAGGTTCCTAACACCAGGCACCATCATCTCGGGAGGAATAGGGAGTCTTAAAAAGGCTGCGACACCTCTTGGTAAACTTTGAAGTCGAATGAACAGTAATCCAGTTTCTATAAAAATGTCCTTAGTAATGGAAACTTGGGAAAATAAAATCATGCAATACTGTTAATAATTTTCAAGGTCTTCTAAGAGGCATCACATGCTCTTTAGTAAGGTCTTGAGCAGCAGATGGTACAACATTAGCTTGTTTTATAAACAAGGTGGAAAAGAGCTCTCATGCACACCTTTGTTGTCACTCTGTCTCTCGTAAGCATTGTCCATGTTTACTCCTAAAACAGACAGCATGCCTGACCCCAAATACAACATGCATGGCCCTGACACAAGGGCAGCTCAGGCTTCTTGTGCTCCACATCGAAGTGGCTGTACATCAGCATAATTCAGGTTTCATAATCTCCCACCACTATGGGGAGTGATGAGTCCTTGCAGTAAAGAGTAACCTTCAGAGTGAAAACGAATTACAAAACATCCAAGGGTAAAATGGAAGCAAGAGGACATGGCCTCGAAGGAGTTCCGTACCGAAAAAAATCAACTTGGTAAATTCTATCAACCCGACCCTCTCCTCAGTTAAATCTTCTTGGCATGCTAGTGACCCAGGCTACCACCCTGAAGAGGGAGGTTCAAGTATCACAGCGAGTCAAAGCACAACATGGAGGGTGGGACACATCTGCACTGCCTTGGATCTTGATGCTCCATCACGGTGTCTGGGAGGCAGGGGAGGACATCAGCATAAAAAGGGAGGAGTATTAGGGAAATGATTATGTCCCTATGCCTTCCCGCCATCTGCTGGAACCAATCTACCCTCTCCATGGGGTGAAATCCACCCCTCCATAACCAGATCCTGTTCCTAGATAGTCGACACTTGCCAGAAAGACCCAACCATTGGGGGGGGGGGGTTGAGGTAAGCCCAGAGAGGTTAAGAGGTGGACAGCGGAGGGCCTCTTGCAAAGTGGAACACAAGGCAGCAAAAAGATGTCCTTTATACTCTAGAAGAACCAGCAGGGAAAAAAGTAAATGAACCCATTCCTTCCAGTAGCGCCATAAGCCATCGGAACCATCAGTTGCTTAATCTGACCCCAAATGGCTGCACAAGATAGAATGAGTTTTAATTAAAAAAAAATAAACACACAAAACACACTCCAGTAGGTCTGTATGGTCAACTAAAGCATGTCAATAATGTACATTTCCTGAAGTCAGATATGAACAGGGACCTAAATGTACGGAAAGTTAACATAAGGAATGAAGCAGAATTTAAAATTAAGGTATTAGTTTACCCTGAATGTTTGTAAATGCAGTAACTGAATGTTGTAAATTATGATGCATCTTTGTAAAGCTGCTTACTGCCCCCATCTGCCACATGGCATGGCTGGAAATGGGGATGATTATCCAGTCCACTTTTAATCAGTGAATACATTTTAAATTAATTGAACTAAATTTAGGCTTTCTGAATCCAAATTCTGGCAAATACTTTACTTTTGCTATAATGTGGCTCAAAGAAACAATAACTCCCACGCTGGCAATCTGGGTTTTAGAGCAGTCTAGGGCTGCCTGGGGGGTTGGACAGGTAAAGAGAGAATAGCATGTCCCTTGGACTGCTCTCCCTCTTAGGAAGGGGTATATGCTGTACTGCTACTTATATGCCCCCCCCCCCCGGAGCTGGGTGAAAGCACAGCGGGAGCAGCTAGTCTGGAGAGGCCCCGCCTATGGATGTGGACACCCACATGCATGCCTCCATGGTGCCTCAATGCATGTCTGGTGATCCAAGGTGAGAAAACAGTGGAAAGCTCCTGATCGAGCACGATGGCGCTGCAGTCCACCGCAGGCCCTGCACCACCAACTGAGCACCTCCTCCACAGCTGTCTGGATTTTGTTCTGGAGAGGCCTGGCAAGCCCCAACAGCCCCACCATGGGGGTAATTCACTCACTTAAGTAATCAAGTCAGTGCAACAAGGCCTATAGCAAGGCTAACAGGATGCTGGGATGTATCAGGAGGGGTACTGACAGCAGAAGAAAAAAGGCAATACTTTCCCTCTACTGATCCCCGGTGAGGCCTCACCTACAGTACTGCACCCAGTTCTGGAGTCCTCACCTCAGAAAGGATAAGGATAGGTTGGAGACAGTGCAGAGTAACAAAAATGATTCAGGGCAGCAGAGCAGATCCTATGAGGAGCGCCTCAAGGCGCTAAATATGTATTCACTGGAGACCAGAAGGGATAGGGAAGATATGATAGAGACCATCAAGTTCCTTAAAGGAATTAAAATGAACTGCTGGTAATTAGTCCGAATATCAATTCACAGTCACATGGACACAAATGGAAATTAACAGGAGGTAGGTTCAGGAGAGATGCAAGGAAGTATTACTTTACGGAAAGAGTGGTGAAACCTTGGAACAGTCTGCTGGTTGAAGTGGTGGGTGCAAAAACAGTCAGGGGATTCAAGCAGGGCTGGGACATAATGAAGGGAATAGGGTTTACTAGGGGGTTACAGGACCAAGGAGGAGAATAGAGAGAGGATGGGGAGGGTTAGTACTCTGGAGAAATGGTAGGTTCCAGGGATTATAGGGAACTTGGGCAGACTGGATGGACCACTGGTCTTTTTCCGCTGTCATTGTCTAGGTTTCTATGTAATTTGTAGTGGACTTTGCAGGAGGAGATGCAAGTCCCAGAGATGGTGAGTGACAGAGCTGGGTAAACTACGGCAGACAGGGGCCTGTTGGTGTAAGTAGCATAAATACCATGATGGTGAAATACAAATTCTTCAGCTTTAGACCAAACTACGCTTCCATCCTTATAACCATGTGGTCCTGCTGTTACCATTTCAGTTTTCCAAGGCAGAAACCAGTGCCCCACAGTTATACTATGCAAACGCTATATTGTGCAACACAGACGTGTGGTGCAGTAGTTAGAAACCAAGAACTGTGAGCCACAGCATTCCAACTCAAATCCCACCAGAATAATTTGCCCACTGTGAAACCCTGGAGCAAGTCAACTTACCTCCATGTGCTTCTATTTCTCCTAGCAGTTTATTTCATGTTAGAATTTTTGACCAGAAAAGGTACAGTGAGCCGAAGCCAATTTCCAGGTGCAACCCGGAAGCACAGAGAGGTTAAGTGACTAGCTCAGGGCCACACAGTATTTAAGTAGTGGTTCTGAATTTCAAACTTAGGCCTGTTGGGTCTCTAGGTTCAAAGTTTTCTGCTCTAACTTATATATTATACTGCTTTCCAAGCTGTACAAATCAGCAGAACCAGACCCCCCCCCCCAAAAAAAAAACAAACAATAAAATATACTCCTAAATAAGATGCAGCATCTTACAAACATGTTCACAAAGTTCTTCGGGTAACTACTGGCCAATATAGCTTACCCCCATCATGACCAAGGTTCAAGGACAGCTGGTGCTCACATAACTCTCCGCCTTTGTCAGCCCAATCCAGTCAGACTTTCAGAAAGTCCACTCAGCTGTCTCTTCTCTTCCCACCTCAGGTTCTCCGACTTCATTCTTTTTTCTATAAATGTGCATGTACTCCTTGACTGGGGCAGGCTAGTCTCCCTTCAGCTCTGACCCCACCATCCCCCACTGGCAGCCACCTCCCCAGGACTCACCTGTCAGTCATGTTCCCTCACGGATCCCCTCACTGGAAACTCACATCCAGTCCTGACAGGGTCCTGGCTGTGTCGGAGGGTGGGGGTGGCACGGAGAGCAGCATATATGCCTGCCCCACCGTCCATTTTTCTTCATTTTCTCCCTTCCTGTACCCGAGACATGCAAGTCCCGCAGCTTCCTCCCTCTATGCTGCTCCAGACCCACACTACCACCAAGTCCCCACCTGGTGGCAGTCTTGCAGCAGAGCTGACAAGCCCTCCCTCCTTGGGAAAAGGGAGCAGTCCATCGGACCCTCATTCCTCTCCTCCCACCCCAGCAACCAGAGACTGCTTTCAATCCTGGGTCATAAGCATGGCAGGCTGTAGCTCTACTGCCACACCACTGGGCCAGCCTTTATTCACTTCTGCATCTGAAAACTCTGCATACCTTCTCCTACGGAGGCAGTATAGCACTGAGCCGCAAACCTGGAGACCGTAAGGGCACTGAGCTGCAAACCTGGGTCTGAATCCCATCACCCCCACTTACATACTGTGTGACCCTGAGCAAGTCACAACTTTCTTGTGCTCCCAGGTCACACCTGGTAAACTCTGGCTTAGTGTGCCTTTCCTGGTTAAACAATTTCCTCTCCCCCCCTTTCCCTACCCAACAAGCTTACGGAAACTGGCCTGGCATGTGGTTACACTCCTCCCTTGCTGACAGCTCCCTATCAGTGCACTTAGAAGAACCCCCCCCCCCAAAAAAATCTGATCAAGTATCACCAAGGTTCAGTCCATGGCCCTATCCTTTTGTGCTCTCACACTAGTCCATGTACGACCCAAATCCTCTCACTTGAGGTCTCCTTGGTTTGATGGAGGTCTCAAGGCGATGAAGATTAGGGGTCGGAAGTTAGAGCACTGCTGGCGAAGGACCATGCTGGAGGAGGACAAAATTGCCCCATGTGCTCACTACAGTGAGCACCGGGGGCAATCAACCGTAAGAAGGCAAAGTTCCTGTCCAGGGAGATTGCTGCAGGTAAGAACCGACCAGCTGTACTATTTCGGACCATCGACAGGCTTTTACATCCAGCCTGTCTACAGCAGAAAAAAAGCCTTTTCAACCACCTTGTGTGACGATTTTGCTTGGTTCTTCACTGACAGGGTGTCCTCCATCCGGTAGGGAATCCCACCAGTGAGCCGTATTACAACTCCCAGCGATCGCCTTTGATGTAGTAGAGGCACTCCGCCTGTCAGGGAGGAGTTTAAACCAGAGGAGGTGGCAGAGGTCATTGAAGTCACTGCAAAGCTGAAGCACACATACTGTGAATTGGACCCGGTTCTGATGAGTTTTCTGATGGGATGTGTTGGTTCCGTTGGCCCGGTGTGCGCCTTGATTGTCTGGTGCTTGTTATCAGAGGGGGTCTTCCTGGATTCCTTGAAAGAGGCTCTGGTGAGGCTCCTCCTGAAGAAACCACCTCTCAACCTGGACATCTTGGCAAATTACTGACCGATCTCCAACCTTCCATTTTTGGGAAAGGTTGTAGAGAAGATTGTGGCGCAACAGCTTGAAGAGCACCTCATGACCTTTGACATCTATGAACCACTCCATTCTGGTTTTACAGCCAAGAATAGCACCGAAAACAGCATTAGCTCGGGTGCATAATGACCTCCTCAGGGTGAGGGATAGAGGAGACAGGTCAATTCTTGTTCTCCTCCGCTTTCTTTATTTATTGAAATGTTTAACCAGGATGGCACAATAACAACAACAAGTTGCTCGTCTCCGGTGTGACCTGGGGGAATTTATAGTGGATAAAAAAAAGTGATTTTACATACAGTCTCAGTAACATACAATGGGGATTAGATACAGAGAATAAAACAGCAATATCGTCACCACATTGGTGGACTAGTGTTACAATTAATCACTGGTAAAACCAGTAAATTAGACAAATTTAAACAGCTGAAGTGCTAATGGGGGGGGGGAGAGGGAAAGGAGGGTCTAGCTGGATGACAGTAAGGCAAAGAATACAGAGGGTGCTAGAACAATATTCAGTGACCGGTACTAAGCACAGAAGAATGAGGTAGGTAGAACTGATAGAGGGTGGGCTGAGCGGATAGTCTGGCATGGCCAAGAGGGGGCAGGTAAAAAAGTGCAATGGAGGGCAGAGGGAGAGGTCAGGTCAGGAGAAGGAGGGTGTTTAAGCCTAGGTCTGGCTCCTCCAGAATGCTGAAGAACCCTGCAGAACCAGTCGACACTGTAGACAACCTTGTGCTGCTTGATCGTCTCAGAGAGTACTATGGGCTTGCCGGCACTGTCATCCACTGGTTTGAGTCCTATCTTGCTGACAGGAAACAGCGGGAAGGCTCCTGTGGTGCAGAATACCACAGGGATTGATCTTGTTGCCAATGTTGTTTGCAGTGTACATGCTGCCCCTGGGTGAGCTCATCAGGAAATACAATGTGGGTTTTCACTGCTATGCAGATGGTAACCAATTGTATTTGTCCTTTGCCCCTGGAACATCCTACGCTGTGGAAGTGCCAAATATCTGCCTGGCCAAGATCAATGATTGAATGTCCTCCAGCTGGTTGCAACTGAACCCTGACAAGATGGAGGTTCTAGTAGTGGAACCGGGCCAAAGGCTTGATAGGAGTGCCTCCGGTGTGGCAACTGGTCTTTTCCTGGGGTCTACACCATTGTTGGCCTCTTCTAGGGTGCAAGATCTTGGCGTGTTCCTGGATGACGGATTGACACTTGAATCTCAGGTGTCATCTGTTGTCGAGAGCATTTTTTTTTTTTTTTTTAATCACTTGAGGAATATTGCCAGGATCAAACCCTAGTTCCGCCTGAGGACCTTCCCCACACTGGTTCATGCCTTTGTAACGTCCAGGCTTCATTACTGTGATGCTTTTTACTTCGGGGTCTCTGAAGGTACCCTCCGCCGATTGCAGCTGGTGCAGAATGCAGCTGCCAGGTTGCTGACTGGCCTTTTGAGGTTCTGTCATGTAACCCCAGTGCTGCGTGCATTGCACTGGTTGCCGGTCAGGTGGAGATTTATCTTTAAGGTGGGTTTACTAACCTTAAAGGCCCTACACAGACTAACCCCTGGCTATCTGGCTGATCTCCTAATGTTGCCCACCTCAGTCCGCTCCCTCTGTTCCTCCTCTAGGGGTCTCCTGGCGATTCCCAGGATGAGATTTAGAACTGCCGGGTGACCAGGCCTTTAATGTCACCGGCCCTGTACTGTGGACTGCACTACCACTATCCATCAGGGAGGCCCCTTCAGTTGAGGTCTTTAAGAGCCGTCTTAAGACCCACCTGTTTCCTTTGGCCTTACCGGACATAGCTATCTGACCTGGTGCAGTAAACTGTAACTGAGCTGAGCCATTTATTGATTTTGCATTACTTGTCTTATTATTGTTTTAACTGTATCTGTGTGTGTTTTTGTACTCCCTTGATTGCTCTGAATGTGAGGAGCCCAGAGCCTTCGGGACTGGGCACCATAAAATTAAAAACTTTGACTTGCCTTTTTCTCAGTAATATTGCTTAAATGGCCTCCCCTGTGTTGCATACACAAACATGTACACCAACAGTGCTTTTGCCAGCAGCTCTTCTTGCTGTAACATACTAACATACTAACATACTATTTGCCAGCAGATTAGGCCTTATGGTCTATCAAGTCTGCTCGAACCTAGATCCTTAGTTGGGTGCCGAGACCCTCCCATCCCTTGTGCTCCAGAAACCCTATCATCCATCCCACCCCCGGACAGGCCATCATCTGATACATCCACTTTCTGTGTCTGTCCCACCCTCTCTTAAAGCTCTCCACTGTGAATCTCTGAACCAGCTCACCAGGCAGAGCATTCCAAGGGTCCACCACCCTCTCAGTGAAAAACCTCCTCCTCTTTCCCCTCACCTTCCACCTTCCAACTTCAAACCATGCCTCTGGTGATGCCTCCCTGCTTTAGTCTAAAGATCCTCCATGTTTACCCTATTTATTCCCGTGAGGTACTTGAAGACCTCAATGATGTCCCCCTGTCTCTCCCTTCCTCCAATGAAAACAGGTAGAGCTCCTCAAGTCTGTCCTCGTAAGTCAAATCCCCTAGCCCTCGTATCATCTCTGTTGCCCTCCTCTGTACCCTCTCCAGGAGCTGTATGTCCCTCTTCAAGTGTGGTCTCCAGTACTGTACACAGTACTCAAGGTGTGGTCTAACCAGTCCATTGTACAGCGGCAGAATCACTTCCTTGCTCCTAGAGGTGATCCCCTTGCGATGCATCCCAACATCCTGTTTGCCTTGCTAGCTGCTCTCCTGCACTGCTCAGTGTTATTCATACATGTATCCACCATGACCCCTAGGTCTTTTTCCCCTGTTGAGGCTTCCAGCACCTCCCCTCCCAGGGTGTACCTGTGTTTAGGGTTTCCCCGACCAAGATGCAACACCTTGCACTTGGTGATATTGAAATTTAAGCAATTTATTGGAATTTAAGCTGTAAGCTTGAGTCCTTTCTGCAGCAGGATTTTGACATTGTGCAGTGTTGTTTTTGTGCCAAAAGTTTCACTCTGAATGCCAAAAATCTGTCTCAAATGACCTCTGTGTCCAGACAGAATTTGGCCAAGCTCCCTTCGCAGCCCTGGAGAGCTCAAACACTATTTTTAATATGGATAAAAAAACAACATTCATCCAAACCTTGTTTACAGTGGCATCCTTATAGCAGTTGCAAAGTTACAATAAAGTACAAAAACATTAAGTTATGACAAATGAATACAAATAACGTTAACTCGTACAAGTTAATGACAACGTGGAGATGTGTCTGGTAATAATTTTATAAACCACTGTGACACAGCTTTGATTGATGGATGCTTTCATTTTTAAGTCCTCAAAGAAGCTGGAAGTGAATGTGTAGTGCCACTAAAAGCACCCCCCCTTTTCAGATAGTATAGGAGATATAAATGGGCTCTGCAGAGGGGCCATGGACAAGAAACTCTCACCGCCCCCCCCCCATCCCTTTCCACAGCAGTTTGTGGGAGCCAAGTCTGGGGTTGTAAATAAAGAAAAAAAAAGGTTTTCCTGTCACTGGCTGCTTGCTCTGTTCTAGAACCCCCAGCAAGTACCATGATCGAGGGCATCCTTTGAAAGCCCAGCCTGTGCTGTGACTGTTACTAGAACCAGCAATTCTAGGGATGCGGTGTCTCAAATGCTAGGGACAGCTTGAAGGTAATGGGAGAGGTGGCCGTGAGTTGAAGTTGAGTGGTTGGGCAATGAACAGCCCAGGGACGTGCTTTCAGGCACCCCAGAAGAAAAGTGCAGCTGGGAGCACTTTCAGATACCCAGAAATGGAACAAAGATAAAAAAAAAGGACAAAAACAACTACAGTCTGAATGAGACCAGGACGAGTTCAGCATCAGGACATTAATTTTAGGTGCATTTAAAGACTGAAGATTACATACCTCAACTCGCCTTAAAATTCTAACAGATAAATGGGGGGGGGACAGTTTTAGTAGAAAATGAAAAGGCCAGTTTATACTGCCGCAATCTTTGTCCCTCTTCTTGAGCCGCTGCACTGCTAGGGGCACATTCCAGAGGAAGCAGTGAAAGCAGCTGTGTAGACAGGCTGCACCGCTCACTCCAACACACAAGGGACCCTCCCAGAATCCTCCTCTGCCCTCCCTTGATTCATCTGATCAGAACAAAGAAGTGCGTTGCTGTGGAGTACTGGCATGTTGCAGTATTTGGAAGCCCCAGCAGTGGTTGTTAGCCATCACTGGTGCTAACTTCATCATGGGGCAAACAGAATCTGGAAAAGCAAGGATTGCAATCTACATTACACCCCCCGCTGCTGACCCCCCCACCAATCTCTTCCCTGCTTGACCCAGTTTCCGTTTACATCACCCACTCCCTGATGCTGACTCCCCACCAATCTCTTCCCTACTGGACCCTGTTCCTGGTCCATCACCTATCGCGTTACCGCTGCTGTCACAAGGCATCCTGCTGCTTCCCCAATTCACTGCCCCTCTCCAGTATGCATCGGGGATGAACGGGACTGTGTAAACATGGCTGCAAATCAGCTCAGGAGGTTGGGGCAGCACTGGACTGCAATGAAGAGTGGAAAGGCTGTGTAAACACACCCAAAATGTGTAAGAAACATAGATGATGTCAGCATAAAAAAGACCATCAAGAGCCTTATTACTTGAATACTGGCTTTGATTTCTACCAAAAGTCTGATTAAAATACTGGAAAAAGCTTTTAAATGACGTTCCATAGACTTGCATGGAGCATGTCCCCGCACTTATCCTGTAGTGACAGCACAAAACAAGGAACTGCGGGGATGGAGCGGCAAATCAGAAAGTGGAAGGGATCGAGCAGCTGGCCCCCTCGGGGGCCAAATATAATCCCTTCCCTTCCCAAGGGGGCACAGCAGACCCATTTTAAAACGTGTATGGAGGAACTCCCATTCAGGTAAGGAAGCCTCCTATTTATTATAACGGCACAGTCTGAACTGCGATGAAAGGTGCTCTTTAAGCTCTTTTCTCTGTCCAAGGCATGCTAGAACCACTTAAAGGTTTCGGCACCCACAACCCCTGCCATTAGGCTGCTCCACAGCTCACCTACTCGCTCCATCCATAAAGTGTAACTTTCTCAAATCCCTCCTGAATCCCCTTCCACCAGCTAATATTCATTTCCCTTGTTTTTTGACCACTCATTCCTGCTAAATAGTTCCTCATAATTGTCATTATTCATTCCTTTCAGGTGCTTAAAGGTCTCAGTCATTTCCCTTCTGGCCTCCAGTGAGTACACGTTCAGTGCCCTGAGCTAATCCTCACAGGATCTGCCCTGTTGGCCGGAATCATTTTGGTTAATCTGTGCTGCACTGTCTCCAGCCTTTCTCTATCATTCCTCAGGTGAGGACTCGAGAACTGGGCACAGTATTTCAGGTGGGGTCTCACCAGTGATCTACAAAGAGGTAGTATTACCACCTCCATCCTGCTGTTACAACCCCTCCAATACACCCCAACATTCTGGTCGCCTTGCTGTAAACATTGTTACACTGGCCAGGTGTTTCAGAGAGTTGCTTATTATGATGCCCAGGTCCCTTTCATCTGAAGTAGTGGTGGCAGTCAAACCCTCCCATCCAGTATTCCTTTCTGGGGGGGGTTTTGTTCTTTATATGCATCGCCTTGCACTTTCTGGCGTTACATTTCAACAGCCAGACCTCAGACCACCTCTCAACCTCTCTAACTCCCCTACCTCATCCCTGCAGTCCACCCTGCCACAGAGCTTAGTGTCATCTTTTTTTTTTTTTTTTTTATTTAGTTGTTTAACCAGGAATAGCACACTAAGCTGAAAGCTTTTTTTACAGGAGCAGCCTGGAAGCACAGGGAAGTTAAGTGACTTGCTCAGGGGTCACACAGTATGCAAGTGGAAGCTGTGGGATTCAAACCCAGGTCTTGTCTGCTGGATGTCACCAGATTTGCCGCTCAGAGCCTTAAACCACTGCACTATACTTCCCCCCTCATCTGCAATGAGACACATCTTGCCCTGTATTCCTTCCATGTTGCCGATGACCTGCTGTTCCCTAGACATCTTGTAGCTTCACTGTAAGGATTTTCTTTCTTTGCTACATAATGTTCATTGCTTCTACTAATTTTGTACTAAGATTTTACTATTTATAGGTAATCCTGCCATACTGTTTCCCTTTTCTGTCCTCCTACATTCACCCCACAAGGACGTACCTGGAAACTGACTGTTACAGCTCAGTGTGCCTCCCTGGCCAAAGCCACTCACTGCATTACCACCACCTGAGTGACCACAGGTGGTGGTGTGGTATCCAGTGCCTGCGTGGCAAGCATAGGGAGGGGAAGAGTGGATGTGTCGGTGCTTCAGGCATGCTGTGAACCAACAGCAGCATGTACTCTCGAGTATGTGGACAAAGAGGGAAAGAGCGGAGCCAGCAGGGCAGATGATTCCCCCCCACAGCTATATAGGGCTTGCTTCTTCTCTGCCCGCTGGAATCATCTCAGGAGAACCTCCACTGTGGTGGCTGGATAAGAGGGATTTTGTTGCCATGGCACTGAAGACAGCACCTCACCTCGTGGCACATACCATGGGGCCTTATCTCTGGCATCCTAAGTGACCCGGAGGGGAACAGCTCCAAAGATCAGGTAGGTGGCACTGGCAAAAGGAGGCCATGGCAGGTGGCCTGGGTAAATAAAATGAATTCACAAAAAACAATGACGTCAAACAGCAGAAAATCGGACAGCCTAATGTTTTGTTGATTCTAATTAAAGACTAGAGTTTTGTTTTAAAGGTGTATGGTGGAACGCTGCTGTGTACGGAATTCCATGCCTGGAATATGCTTGTTATGCTGTAGTAGTGACGTCATAATGCTGCCGTACTGCAGTATGGATGTCACTACTGCAGCACAACGCAGAATGTCATTGCTTGTATTACATAGAAACAGAAACACAGTCTGACAGCAGATAAAGACCTCATTGGCCCACCTAGTCTGCCCATTTTCCCTATCTACTGCAATACCGCAGACCCCACTTGTTCTCCAGCTTTACCCCCCTTTCTATCCACTAAGGTTCCCTTATGCCAATCCAATGCATTCTTGAAACTCTTAACAGTTCTTGCCCCCACCACCTCCACTGGGAGGCTGTTCAAGGCATCCACCACACCTCCTCACATTTCCGCTGAGTCTACCCCCTCCAGCTCCATAGCATAATCCCTTGTTTTTGAGCTTTTTTGCTGAAAAATGCTTTTTTTTTTTCCAGCCCGCATCCCTTCACCCAGCACCCGCCCCGAGACATACCTCGGCTGGTCATCCCCAGGGCTCAGCCACAGAGTAGCCAGAGTCCAAATGGAGTTAGAGCGGTTCGGCAGGCGTCTCCACGGTGTTCCTCCTGGTTTACCCAGGCGAAGGCCATTCCTAGCAGCGTTAAAACATGTCTCCGCCGAGGTCCCAGGGCAGTGGAGATAGTGCAGCGAGGCAGGGCATCATACTGCCAGGCATTTGTGCGTGCAATGATGTGTGCAGCATAAAGCGCCAACATCCAGCACACCTCTCAACAATGCGAGCTCCAGCTGCAGCTCCCCCCGGCTTCGCCAGAAGTCAGATAGGCACGGATGCTTCCTCCCCTGGAGGAGGCAGTCCACGGATGCTCGATCCTCCTCCCTCTGGCCAGCCCTCCTAACTCCCAGGTCCATTTCCGAACCCAGGGTGTCAGCATCACAAGCGGAAGACACTACTGCTGTGCCCGCAGGCCGGCTCTGAAAAATGCTTCCCTCTTGTACCTTATTTATACCCGTGAGGTATTTGAAAGTCTCCATCATATCCACTCTTCCCCTCCTTTCCTCCAAGATGTACATATTGAGGTCCTTTAGCCTCTCCTCATAGGGCTTATGATGCCTATCCTACACCATTTTAGTTGCCCTCCTCTGGACCACCTCTACTCTGTCCATGTCTGTCTGGATTTGTGGCCACCAGTACTGGACACAGTACTGTAGGTGAGATCTTACTCCTTCTGCTTGTGATACCCTCCCAATACACCCCAGCATCCCACCAGCTTTCCCCTCTGCCTTGCCACACTGTTTGGCCACCTTTAGGTTTTAACTTCAGGTGTCTTTCTTGCTTGGTGGTCATTAATACTACACCCCCAACCCATTTTGTACTCTGCTCCTGGGTTTCTGCAGCCCAAGTGCATGATTTTGCACTTCTTTGCATTGAAACTCAACTGCCACTCCCCTCAACTATTCCTCCAGCCTTCTTAGATCTCTATTCAATGTTTTCCACCCCCTTGGAATGTCTACTGTATTGCAGATTTTACTGTCATCCACAAAAAGGAATACCTTCCCTTCTAGCCCCTCTGCAATGTCATTAATACAGACATTTAAGAGGACCGGTCCTAGTACTGATCCCTGTAGCACCCCGCTGGTCACCCTCCCTTCCTCTGAGTCAACTCTGTTTAACACTAAACTCTGTCTCCTGTTCCCCAACCAATTTCTTACTCAGTTTACCACCTTTTGTCCCATTCCTCGGCTGCCCAGCTTGTTTATAAGTCTCCTCGTGGAACAGTGTTGAGGCCTTACTGAAATCTAGGTAGCCCACATCCACGCTCCACACTGATCTAATTCCCTGGTCACCAAGTCAAAGAAATCTATCAGATGTGCTTGACATGACTACCCCAGTAAATCCAAGCTGCCTCAAATCTTCTAAACCACTGGATTCAAGATATTCCTGATCCTTTTCTTCAGTAGTGATTCCATTACATTTCCCACCACTGAAGTCATGCTGACTGGCCTGTAACTGGTAGCCTCCTCCCTGCTACAACTTTTGTGAAGTGGGACTATATCTGCCCTCCTCTGGAACCACTCCCATCTCCAGTGAGTGGCTGAACAGGACAGTCAGAGGCACAGCCAACACCTCTCTGAGCTCCCTCAATATCCTTGGATTCATCACGTCTGGCCCCCACTACCTCGTCAACTTTCAGATTTGCAAGTGCCTTCAGGACTCTCTCCTCTGTAAATGGACTAGTGTCCAGACCACCTCCCTACCATCGATGCCCCTTACATTTATCTGCGGTCCCTCTCCTTCCCTTTCATCCATGAACACTGAACAATATTCTTCAGGATGTCCCCCCATTAACCTACAATCCCTCCCTGGTCTTTCTCCTTTCACTTACATGGCTGGAAAATGTCTTGTCCCCTTTTTTACTCCTGAGCTATTTTTTTCTTTCGTTTGTGCCTTTCCACTCTGGACTGCTTTCCCTGCCTCCCTCTGCTTCTCCTGATAAACCTCCCTCCCTCCCCTTCTCCCTCTGTCTCCTTACCTTACCTTCTCAGCCCTCTCTTTTGAGAACCATAGCAGTCTCTTTTTCCTCTTGCTTTTGCTAACATGCCCGACACACAGGTTTGCTGCCTTTCCAATCCCGTCTTTTAGTTTTGCTCACTGTTCCTCCACACCACCCAAGTTCTCCCCTCTGCCAGGGCTTCCCTGAGGTATTCGCCCATCTTTTTAAAATTAGCCCTCCTGAAGTCCAGGATCCTCGCCTTTGGGTGGCTCAATTCTGCCACACTGCATATACCAAACCACACTGTACAGTGATCACTGGTCCCTAGGTGGCCACCCACCGTGATATCTACAACACTGTCCACATTGGCGAGTACAAGGTCCAGGACTGCCCCCTCACGAGTGGGCACTTTTACTAGTTGCCTGAAGAAGGCCCCCTGCAGGGAGTCCAGGATGTCCCTGCTCCTAGCTGAAGTTGCAGCTGGGATGCTCCAGTCTACATCTGGTAGACTGAACTCCCCCAGCAGCAGCACCTCCCTCTTATCTGCCATCTTTTGGATAGCTTCCATCAGAATCTTATCCATATCCCCCTCCTGCGCTGGAAGTCTGTAGATCACACTAGTGCAAACAGTTGCTCCATTCCCAGTCTCTAGGGTGACCCAAAGTACCTCCTCCCATCCCTGCATTCCCTGTATCTCTGTTGCTTTTATACTAGCCCTCATGTAAAGAGCCACTCCTCCCCCCTTTCTTATCCCCTGGTATGGCTATGTCCCAGTCATAGTTCTCAATGCACCATGACTCAGTAATGGCAGCAATGTCCAGGTCAGCCTCTGTCATAATGGCCACTAGGTCCAGGATCTTATTTCCCAGACTTCGAGCGTTTGCCCACATGGTCTTCCAAATTCTGCTAACACCCTGCTTGTCTACCTCCACTTTTCTCTTTTGATTTCTTTCCTTAACCCCTCTGCCCTCTTTTCCATTTCTATTCATTCCTACCATTTTGTTTTTCTTGTTATCAGGTACCCTTGGGGATTTGCTATCCTTATGGTTCTCCCTAATGACTACTTTAGCTTGTGGGGCGATGGGAGTAGTTTCCATCTCCCTGCTTCCTTCCACCACTCCCCATGGCTAGTGTAAATGCTCACCTATGTAACATTTAAACCACTCACTGAGGGCCTGGGTTCCCCTCCTTGATGGATGCAGGCCATCTCCCCTGTATAGGTCTTTATCCCTCCAGGTGGGACCCCAGTCCCCAATGTAGCCAAATCCTTCCTCTCTGCACCATTCCTTCAACCATTGACTAAAGCTCCTGGTACGGATTACCCTATCCCTCCCCCATGTCGTAGACAGGCAGTACCTCAGAAAAGGTCATCGAGCATGTTACCTGCCTAAGACTTGTTCTCAACTCCCTGAACTCCTCCTGCAGTATCCTAACCTCATTCCTAGTCAGGTGATTAGTCCCTAGGTGGACAATGACATCCAGCTTTCTGTCCCATCCTGCTGCCCTAATAATCCTCAGGATCCGCTTTCCTTCCTTCACAGCCATAGCGCTGGGCAGGCACTTAACCTCCCTCTCCACCTCCCTCCCTTCCTGCCCCCAAATCCATCTCCCTCACAATGTAGTCCCCTCATCCTCCCTAATCACTACTACAAGTGCCTCCTGGGACAGTTCTGCTCTGCCAGGCGGCCTTGGGGTATGACGTGGTACGAGAGTGCCTGCCCACCATCCTAGCCCATCCCAGGCCCACCACAGTCCAGGTGCTCCTCCTCCTTGGCACCCTTTGAGGCAGCGGTGGCGGACTTGGTGGTCCCAGTGTGGGGGAAGAAGCCCCCCCCCCCGAATCCTGGCCAGCTTGGCCTGGAGTCTAGCAACCTCCTCCCTCAGCCCAGAGAGGTACACGCAGATGGGCAGCACCGCAGTCTCCAGAAAGTTTCCCTGAAAACTGCTGCCCCACAGCCACTGTACTGCACCACTCCCAGCACATCTATTTACTACCCTGCACGCTTTTTACTCCTGACTCTTTTTTTCCATCCCTATCCTAGATAGGGTATTACACCTATTCCCAAATTTATGTGTGAACCTTACTTCAAATCTTTCTATACCCCGACTCCAGATAGAATGTTTCGCCTATGCCCTAATTTGTGTGTGTGCGCCTCTAACTCTCCCCACTCATGTGCAGTGTGAGCTCCAACATTTAAACTCTTATCAAAAAAAAAAAAAAAATCACAGACGAAAACACCTTCTCTCCAAATGAAATAACTGAAGGGTAAAATATGAAAGTTACCTCTATCCTGGCCTTTACTAACCTGCTAAAATCTCCCTACTCTGCATCTGTAGCTTATCAATGTTCACAATAATCCCTTCTCCCTTTTGTTTTGTTTTTTCTCTCACCCTCTCCTGCCCAACATGTTTGTACTTTTCTTAAGCAATCCTATGTGAATATTGTATTGTATATATTGTTATTCCTTCCCCTGCTTCTCATGATATCATGCCTTGTAACAATTTATCACTATTTTGTATATATTGTCCCTTATACACTGCACTGTAATTATTGTTATTTTCGTATCACTATGACTGTATACTTTATCTGTGCATTTACTCCCGGGTTGTACTTGAAAAAGACTCATTACGCCAGTGTACTCACCTGGTCACCAAAGTTAAATAAATAAATCATTAAATAAAGAATAGGAACAACCCACTAAATGTATTTGAACTAGTAATAGAGCAGTTTTGATACAATTAAAAAACAATACCTTGCAAAACAAATGATGAACTTAGGTACCCTGCACTGCGTATTAATACACAAATGAACTAGCAAGCAGTACATCAACATCAGATAATTGTAGGGATACTACAATGTACATGACATAGTGAACCAGATTCAAAGATAACCTGTAGCTGTAGAATAGTAGTGTCATACTGTGGGTGCAGAGTCTCCTGCCAACTGCTGCCCCATGCTAACGCCCACAGTATGACGCCCTTAAGCTGTGTCCCTTAAAACGATAAGACCACAGCGGTGGACTGCTTGGGAACTGGCCTAATAAACCCAAAGCAAGATCCATCCCCAGAGACAGACTGGGCTGCAATTCGCTGTATGTGGCCTTTCTTCCTACAACCGCTGTCAACAAAGGCTCGTTTTTGTTTTTAATTCAGTCTGAAATACTACCACTTGTTCCTTGCTACCCATGGCTCGTGTTGGGGATACTGGTGGTTAGGCAGGACTGAAACAAACAAAGATGCTGGGCTCCTTCTCAAGGTCACGTAGTGAGTGAGTTGACAGTGATGGCCTCTGATGGCGACCAAGTTTGGACTGCATCTGCAGTTTCTAAGGTCAGTGCTTTAGCTGCAAGAGTGAAACTGTAGCTTCACACATCACAGTGGACTCAGGCTTGATACATGGCATGCCCACACACTATAAAAAACAATGTACTGGCAACCACAGACAAGCCAGAATTGGCATCTCAGAGTTACCATGGCAACCAAAACATCTCAAGCTAAGCAGTTGTCACAGCAATATCTCAATGCCACCACAGGCTTTTTGTGTATGACTGCCCATACATTATCCTCTGTGTTATGACTGGTTACATTTTGTAGATACTGTTCATGCAGCTGGTAGCTTGAGTCTGATTCAGTTTTCTTTCTTTTTTTTTTTTTTAAAAAAGTGAAAAACAGAATGCCCACCATACTGGTGTTATCACACAAAAACGTGCTGGTTTATAGCCCTTGATCAACTCCCACTGCATCTTTCCTAGACTTGGGAACGCCCTAACACAGTCTAGACACTCAAGATGCAGTGGAAAGAGAGGGAAAGGAGACTACTGCATCAGTAGGGGCTGCATGGTTTAGGGGTTTTCTAACTGTTCAGGAAGTATGCAATAAGAGTAGATCAGGGATATGAAACAAAACAAGGTTGGGTTTAATTACATTATCAGCATGCATTTCAGTTCTACTAAGAAAAGGAGCAGATAAAACAGCCAGCAACATCAATGAATTTTAGAGCAGGTAAGCAATCATAAAATGTGGATTTACCACTAGAAATAACATGATGTAAAAAGGGCTGACAGTGTCCCTTTAACTCAAGCTCTGCTACAATGCCGACCTGCAATGCTGCACTGGAATCAACATGAGAGGGTTCGTGAACCAGGACACGGCTAGTTGCCCATCTAGTTTGTTCCCCTGCCATCTCAAGAGATGTACTCATTATGTGATGTGCTATAGGGATATTGTAATGTGCTTGTGTAAACGGTTAGGTTTTATTTTTATTATGATCCATTATTGATGAGACAAAACTCACCTGTGGATGTAATCTCTGGGAATTTGGGAACTCAAGGCTCAGAAGATCCACTAATTTCTCCCAAGCATATTACATTATTCTTCATGTGTTGCAGGCTGTAATTTTATGCTCTTCAAAGAAGTTATACAAACTTATCTTTAAAAATCTCCACGCTACTTGATCCCAGAGTACTCTACGGCAACTTACTGCACATCCTTACAAAACTCTTTAAATGTTTCCTCGCCATATCTATGACAATATCCTGATGAAAATGATGACAGTTAGTGGCCGGCTGGTGGCACAGTGGTAGGCTACCCTGCGATGTTGGCGACCAGAGTTCAGGAACAGCGTGGGTCATCAGAGGCCAGCCAGGGTGGGGGGGGGGAGAAGAGTCAAGCGTCCCAGTGGACACTCCCCTCCTCCTCCTCCTATGAAGGGAGAGGGTGCTGCGTCCCACAGCTCATCTGCCACCTGTAGACAAACCGGTTGCAGAGCGGCTGGGACATAGGGAATGACACCATGCTGCATATCACACAAGCATGCCAACGCATGCTCACGGTGGGGAATGCATCCCAAATGCCAGTTTCCCCATGGGGTTCTAAGAGTCACAAGGCAAAAAAATAAAATAGGGGCAACTAATAAAAATGGTCAATCACCCCTCCGCCACAGCTCCATGAAGTCCGGTATATCCAGACCCTATATCTGCCATTCAGAGGGGTGAAAATAACAAAGCAAAACACATAATTTTAAGTTACCATGCAATACAAAACATTTTAGACACTGGCTCCCATGCTACAGTGCCATAAAAACACTCTGCAGGTAAGGCAACATCAGAATAATTACCGTGCAGAAGAAAAAAAAAGTGCTGAATGGGGGAGGTAGTTGGGAAATGTTGTAAGAGTAACAACTTTTATTCATGCAGAGACAGGCAGAAGGGAGCAAAGGGATTAAAACCTAAATCGAGGTGGTAAGGAGCAGTGCCAAAGGAGACAAGATCCAGGACACAAGATGGACAAGTCCATGGAATTATATGAAGTCTTCCAGTTCATCTGAAACTGCTGTGCAGGGTGTGCAGCAGATGTCTGCGTCTTACAGTCATTGCCAGTGCAGGGCAGCAAGTTTTTGTTCAGTTCAAAATCCAACCTCAGGCCAGCTCTCCTGCACAGTTCGACGTCTGAGACACCATAAACCTCAAAGCTTCTACATCAACAGGCCAGCAAGCCCCCAATCTGGAATCTGGGGCAAGTTCCCAGCCATGGACCAGTTAGCCTAGGTTTGACACCAGAGTTTTGAATACAATGACCTACTCAGACTTGGGAAAAGTGGGTGGGCCTAGCAGTCCTTTTCTGCGAACATTTGCTCTGTTTCTAGGCTCCTCACATCTGTTCTGCAAACATGAAAGACCTTTTCTTTATTTCCAGAGAAAACTGGATAATTTCTAAACAACCACCTCACTTCAGCAAAAAGATATGAAACTGATTTACAGGGAACAAAAACTTTTCCTACCTTTTGACATCTGGGAAGAAAACCTTTATATTTTCAAGTGGTAAACACAGGGCTTACACGGTATTATACTGTAGGGCCAGGGGAGGAGAGCATGCTAGATGTATTTTCTTAGAATTACATAAGATTAGTTGTGATTTATACTATTTATTGTAGTTTAATATTTCTGTAGTAACACAAGGATATCTGACTTGATGGTCATACTACCTGGATCATTTTACAATACTGTAATTGACTGCTATGAAGTACAGTATACAATGATGTATGTTTGTTGAATGTATTTTTGACGAATAAAATTCAATTTGGAAGTTAAAACAGGTGCACTTATGTTTTGCTCCATGTACACGTGTATTTTCATGCAGATTCAGAAAGGCATTATTTCTGGGTCTGGATATCACTGCTTTCCTGAAGTCTCGCTCTTTTATAAGGATGCCGCCCACGCCCAGAAATAGCAATGCTCCAGTTACAGCTAGCTAACTCTCAAAGCTGAAGTGTGTTTATACTTACAACAGGTAGCAGCAAACGGAGCAGGTCACCAGCATTGTGTTAATGACACTAAAAATGAGGGAAAGAAAAACTGGAGGTTACATTGATTCAAGAACAGCTAGAATTCATCGGCTGCATCTGGCTAAACAGATTCGGAGAATGTCATGTGGATATACTTTGCCTTACTCTGTGAAAAGAAAAGAAAAAAAAACCTCACCTGCTGTCAGACTTGCCGGTTCAAATGCCTCAAGAGCCACTGGCTCACAGTGTGACCTTGAGCAAGTCACATGATGACCACTCCCACCCCTCCCCCTCCCAGGCTGCAGCTGCAAACAAGCCCATTTGTTATTTGTGTTTGACCTTGAATATATTTAAAATAAACGATCCCCCTATGTTTAAATGAGAACTGCACTAAACCTGTAAGCCATTTTTATCCCAGTAAAAACTGTATTTTTAGTACTGGTTCCCATTCTGCTATTGTTACATCTATGCAGGCTTTTTAGTAACCTCAGTGGGTGTTCCCGATTTACACACTGGTGGTAAGTACCATTTCAGAACTACATGATGTACCATGGAAGCGGGGAGGAAAGCTTAAGCCACTGCCTGCGAATTCGGAGCTGCTGAACCCCTGTCCCATTCGGAATCAGAGGGCGAAACGTGAACTATATGCCATCCGCAAGTACTTTAAGTAACCAGAATCGCTCTTTGTAGAAGGCTCCCATTGTTGTTATTCTTTTCAAGGACTTACTATCTCAGACTGTTTAACAGTTCCCGAGTGTCCCCGGCTGTTTAAAGGGGGTACTGCTTTTCTGTTTTTATCAACTGTAGTTACTGGCGGTATTACTGATGTTGCCCAGGGCCTGTTGCTCTGGTTTTCACAAATAACCTCACTATTATTCTACAGCTCCATGTGGTGCAAGACTTTTTTCCACGAATGCTACTCATGCTATGGACTACCTCTGTTGGAACCGGGTTCGTATCAGTACAGAGTGTTGAATTTACTTCATTATTTGGGTTACTCATTATTCGTCTGACCACCAAAAAGTTCTGTGAGGTGCAGCATAATGTTGGACATTATACTAGATTATACAGATATTTGGTATTCCCCCATCTCTGCAAGACAGACTGTATATGCTAAACTGATCTGTTTACATTGGATGTGTTTGTACTCATTGCAATGTCTTACAGGAGAGTACTATTTGTAATAGCTTCTTTTCTATAAAACAATAAACAAAAAGTAAAAAAATAAAAACTATATGATGTAGATTCTATCCTGTTTGCCACAAGAGGTCTGGTACACATGGCTGCATTGTGACAACAATGCAAGGGCTTAGCAAGGACAAACTACTGGACATCATACAGTTCTAAAATTCTCCTTACCACTAGTGTACAGGTCAGAAACACCCACAGAGGTCACTAACAGCCTGTAGAGATAGAACAATAATCAGAACAGCAGACATGACTTACAACACAGTTTCTACAGTAAAGAAGCAGGTCCACACTCGCCTCTGAAGCTGGAAGAAGATGGGCTCTAGCCTCATACAAGACACCTGGAGTAAAACCCAATACCGACACTGTAATGCAACATGAGGGGGTGCTGCTGTCTTTTGGATGAGACAGTAAACCAAGGTCTCGTCTGCTTGCTCTGGTATTATTCTTGTGGACATTAAAGATCCCATGGAACTTCTAAAAATAAAATGGGGGTAGGAGATTTTCTCCTGTATCCTGACCAGATCTCCCCAGTCAGTAAACATGCCACCAGCAGCTTAACTTGATTCAGCATGTCAATCTGCATCTGTAACCCCCAATGAGGTTGACAGTATTCAGAAGTGCCTATCCCTTCTTTCCTGGACAATAAATACAAAAAGAGTTAATAAAATAAAGGTTCAGACCAGTCTTCCTTAGGTCCCTCCCAGCTCTTAAAGGGGAACATTCATGAATAAATGCAGCAGCCCCAGATTAGCACATTTTTTTTTTTTTTTTTTTAAACAAAATAAAATTTTACTTAATACGCTTTATAGATTTATTTTCTTGTATCTGGTTCTTTCTGCTGTTCTCCTTGCCCTGACATTCTGTAACACCAACTGCTTCGACAGCATCCCCGAATCCCCAGCGGCTGACATAGTGCTGAGTCGCAGTCGCAGGAGGATCAACTGACTTTAATGAGAGTTAGAACTTTTTCTGTTGTCTTACCTGTGGCTAAGTACATGATCAGTGTCCCAGACTGTGAACAAGGTATTGGGCTTGCCACTGGGTGGCAGCAGCCGAGAAACAGCCATTACTAGCTCTACCCTGTAGTGAGCCAAGAGGTCGGATTTTCAAAGCGTGTTTTTTGCCCCAAGCCTCGGTGCATCAAAGCTATGGAACACCACACTTGCAACTAAACAACAGGACTTTCCATCCTGTACATAATTTTGATGCCTCTAGTGTGCACCAATGATCAATCTTTGCTATAAGCGGCTGTAAAGGAGATCAAACTGCCAAAACTGTGTCCAAAATTATAAAATCAGGCGTGGTTGAGCCATCTAGACTTGCAACTACGAAAAGTACCAGGGCAGAGGCGGAATTACGGGGGCTTGCAGGACCGGTCCTCCTGGCCCTTAATACAGCCCGGTAGCTCAGGCACTACTGCCATTGACTTATAGTGGGGGCTCAGTTTTAAAGGTAGGACCCTCATAGGCCCCACCAGCTTCCAAACCTCATAAATTGTAATTCCAGCACTAGCACCGGGGGGGGGGGAGGCAAGTTTTGACACTGGCCTGGTGTCACCCTTTGAAAATCCAGTCCAAGGATTTGTCAATCAAAATGTGATATATATACACCCAACAACATAGATTCCTACTGGATTGGAGAACAGGCAGAGAACAGCAAGAGGAAATAAGTGCTGCTAGAACTTTACTTCTCTACTTTAGTCTCTACTGGGACTAAAGAACTAGAACTCTACTACTGGGACATAGGGTTAAAAAAAGTTAGTGTGCTTTAGTTGGCTGAAGAGAATAGTTATCTGTGCAGTTATCTTGGTGTACAAAGAGCTGTAAATTAAAGGGAGTGGCTTAACCAGAAGGAAGGCAGGTGTTTAGGACTTAAAAACTGCCCTAGATAGCTTCTGGCAGAGAACAGCAAGAGGAAGGAAGTACTGCTAGAACTACACTTCTCTACTGAGACTATATTGCCCTCCTTCCCTTCCCTCCATCCTCAGCCAGTTCTACATTTATAGGCACAGGATTTGACTGACAACAGGAACTTTCTTTTTGGGAGCAGGAAGGGAGTGATCATAGAGTCACAAAAGACTCACCATCCTAGAAGGAAAAGAGTAACTCTCCGTCCACCCCCCCACCCCAATATCTGCTGGAGGTCCGACTCTGAGCAAGCAAGGAGACTACTGAGAAATATAGGAACTTCCTGTCTCAGAACAGGAAGATCAGGAGCTTTAAGGGCACGGGGGGGGGGGGGATTTATTATATATTATGATAGCACAGTAGTGCTACCATAGTTTGGGTTGAGGAGCCATTTACATATTAAACCTAACATTTTGCACCTTAATAACTTTGCAACCGTTCAACGGATTTGCCTGAAATTTGGAATGCACAATCAAGAACCATACATCTTGGGATCTGCCAACTTTCATACTGTTCGGATATACGACTGTGGAGTTATTAAGCGTGATCTGCGTGCGCGTTTACGCTTTTTTGCGAATTCTTTGCTCGTCTCTACAGGTCGCACGGTTTGAGTGACTGGTCCGAAATCTTCAGGGAACGTGCGGCCAGGGTCCCCGATGTGCCTTTTGAAGAATCCGTGAAAAAATATTAAACGGTTCAAAAGTTATTCAAAAAACAATTTCCCATTATGTCAATGGGAAAAGTTTACAGAAAGTTTGACAGTGTCGCAAATGCAGTTTTTACTTTCGCAAATGGCCCTTTTACTGTCGCAAATCCGCCACTTTGATTTCAGCAGGTCATCAGAAAAATGCTTGGCATTTAAATTTGGAACCCTCTATCAACCTAATTCTTTTTGTATTCACCTAGTCGGACCCTGAGGATGCTAGGCATGTCTTTATTTTGGAGTAAAACACCCCAGAACTATGTTTTTCAGATTTCTGGAAAAAGCACTTTTGCAAAGTACTTTCGCATTTGCGACACTGTCGAATGAATTTGTGAAAGCTTTCACAAAGTTCGACAGTACTTTTCCAGGCTGTGGGAAAATGACAGCAATTCATTGCCACCCTGCTGCAAAAGAATGGTTTGCTCTTTTGGGCTGAAATTTGGAGGGAACGCAGCCAACATCTCACAGATGTGCCTTTCAGTATTTCAGTGAAAAAAATATTACAGGGCAGCAAAGTTACGGCACTCCAAAGTTGATGCTTTTTCCCCATAGGATAACATTACGGCGCCCGTCGCATTACAGGAATTCTTTGCCGCCCTGCTGCAAAACAACAGTTTGGTCTTTTGGGCTGAAATTTGGAAGGAAGAAAGCCAACATCCCACAAATATGCCTTTCAGTGGTTTGGTGAAAAAATATTACAGGGAGCCAAAGTTATGGCACTCCAAACTTCTCTTTTTTCCCCCCATAGGATAACATTACAGCGTTCGCCGCCCCTTTCAGGGCCCGTATCTCGGAAACGGTGCGAGATACAGACTTTTCATCGGAAAAATACTTAGCCCCCCAAGTATAAAACTAGCCAGGAAAGTCATAAATCATATGACTTTTAAATTTTTTTTCTACGTCGTACGGTTCCTGAGATATAAGCAATTCAGTATTCCAACTCATTTTCTGCTCCGAGACCCGTTATTATGCATACATTCTTTGTACTCACTGTCTTTCTCTATGCAGCTTTTGGAGAAAACCAGCCTGTGTGCTTTCATTACTGTTACCCTTACTGCTTCTGCTTGCGGTTCCGTACCAGTTTCACTTACTGTTCCTGTCTACAGCACCATGTGCATTACCCTTTTCGTTTTCATTTGCGTTTGCATTACCGTTATTTTAACCATTTGTTTTTACAGTACTGTTTCTCCTTCTGTTTCGCTTTGCATCACCATGTGCATTACCATTTGCGTTTGCGGGCACTGTGTTACTATGTGACACGACATCATGTGGAGGGAGCGCGGGGCCGCCGCATTACATTCATTATTTATTATCCTTCTCAAAAAGAAGGGAAATTAGAGGCAAAAAACTCCGTTTAATGCATTAGTTAGGGTTGCTACACAGCGACAAAAGCGAGGAAATTCGGTGTTAGGTTTGAACGCCCCCCCTTGGACCCCCGCCCACACCCCAACGGCATCTGGGTGTGCGTTGGGGTTGTCGGTCCCTAACTCTCACCCCATTCTCCTATACCTCTGCTTCTTCACGCATCTGATGGGGTGAGTTAGGGTCGACAACTAACGCACACCCTGATGCGGTTGGGGGTGTGGGCGGGGGTCCAAGGGGCTTTCAACCTAACACAGATCTCCTGCTTTTCGCTGGGAACAACCCTAACTAATGCACTAAACTGAGTTCTTTGCCTCTACTTTCCCTTCTTTTTGAGAAGGATAATAAGAAATAGTGAATGATATGTATATATCATAAACCGAGGAAATAGTAAGTATTCAAAACAGTTAAGGGGCCAGAAATAAGACATGATGGGAGTGGTGCGGTGCAGTGCAGTGGCTGTGGAGCAGCAGTCTTCCGGGAGACATTCTGGAGGATGCAGTGTTGTCCCATCTGCAGGCACCTCTCTGGGCTGAGGGAAGAGGTTGCTCATCTCCAGGCGGAGTTGGCCAGGATTTGGGGAACCTCCTCTCCCACCCACGGACCACCAGGGCCACCACCGCTGCCTCAGAGGTTGCCAAGAAAGAGGAGCAGTTGGACCACAGTGGGCTCAGGGAGGGTTGGGGTGGTGGAACAGAGGTGCATCTCTCCAGCTGTACCGCTCCACAATTCATATGCCATTCTGGCAGAGTATGGTTCCTCTACAGAGGCACCTGCAGTGGAGACCAAGGAGGATGTTGGGAACCTCCATAAAGGAGACCCACAGGAGGGTGGCATGGGACCCTACAGGTGAAGGAAACAACTCCAGGTGGGGGACTCCATTGTTAGGAGGGTAGAACTGGGAGAGGGAGGGGACAGGGAAGTAAGGTGTCTGCCAGGCGCCATGGCTTGGAGGGACAAGGAGCGAATCCTCAGGATCGCAGGACCAGCTGCACTGGGGAGGGAGCTGGATGTCACTGTCCACCTAGGGACAAATGACCTGGCTGGGAAAGGGATTAGAACAGTGCAGGAGGAGTTTGTGGAGTTGGGGAGGGGCCTTAGACAAGTAGCACACATGGTAACCTTCTCGGAGATGCTACCCGTCTACAGCATGGGTGCGGCTAGGGTGCTCCACATCATGGGATTCAATCAGTGGTTGAAAAACCATCAAGAAATAGAGGGTAATGAGTACCAATGCCCGTAGTCTGGGCAACAAGCTCCATGAACTGGTGGCCTTGATGGAAGAGAGATGCCTGGATATCGTGGCAGTCACAGAAACATGGTACACAGAGATCCATAACTGGGATGTTAGGATACCGGTTTACACAACCTACAGGAGAGACAGGGAGGGTAGAAGAGGAGGAGGAGTAGCTCTCTATGAAAGAGAAGGGATGAAAGCAACTGAACAAAAGAGTTAACAGGGAGGAGAGGAGGCACTATGGGACACCTTAGAGACTGGAAATGGCACCACAATCTGCACAGGGGTTGTATACAGACCCCCATCTCGGGGAAGGAATGGACAAGGATACGACAGAAGGCATCCTTAGGATGGCAGAGAAATACAGGTTACTCACCTGTAACAGGAGTTCTAGGAGTGGTAAATGTTGTTCATCCACACTTCTTGGCAGGTATCTTGCCGCTTTAAGATGTGCTGGAAAGTCTTCAAGCTGGCTCCTCCCACCCACCGGGTGGTAAAATCTCGGCTCCACCCCATGATGCCAGATCTAGCCGCTGGAAGCCAGGTTGTGCGTCGAAGCCAGGAGGTCGGGTGGGTCGTGTGGATGAACACATATACCACTCCTGTTACAGGTGAGTAACCTGCATTTCTAGGGGCGTGGATATGTTGTTCAATCCACCTCTTAGCAGATTCTAGCAGTTCTCCGGGAGGAGGCAGGCAAAGCGCACCCCTTATACTTACTTGGGGAATAAGGACTGGAGAACAGAGGTCCCAAAACCAGCATCCCAGCGTGACTCTAGGTCAATGTGGTAATGGGAAATAAAGGTGTGTGCGATGACTTCCAGGTAGCAGCCCTACAGATTTCCTGGATAGGGGCGTCCCTAGAAGCAGCCACTGAAGCAGCGGTATGGCGGGTTGAATGAGCTCTTATCCCTCTGGGTGGCTCCATGCCAGACAACCTATAGGAGAGATCTATGCAGGAGATGACCCACCTACTTATCGTCCGCTTGGCTGTAGGTCTGTCAGGTGCGGCTTCAGCATAGGTGACAAAACAAATGGAGAACCTCTCCCCGAACTTCAGCCATTCGCTCCTTATAATAAGCAAGCGCTCTTCTAGGGTCCACAGTATGGAGCCTATATTCGGCCTCCGAGGTGTGATTGGGGTAGAACACTGACAGAGTGAACACCTGATTCAGGTTAAACTCCGACACCACCTTCGGAAGGAATTTCGGGTGGGGGTGAAGGACAACCTTATCCCTGTGGAAGACCAGATACGGAGACTCTATGGAAAGCGCCTGGAGCTGTCCCATCCTTCTGGCTGACGTGACAGCCACCAAGAAGGCGGTCTTCCACGACAGGTGGGAGATATCGGACCTGTGCATCGGTTCGAATGGCTTGCCCATCAGCTTGGCCAATACCAGCAGTAGATCCCACGGAGGTGGAGGTTCTCGCACCGGAGGGGATATGTGATCTAAGCCATTGAAAAAGCGCCAGACCACCTTCTCCTGTGCCACAGACTGCTTGCCAGCCCATGCCCGGTAAGTAGACATGGCTGCCAGATGCATCTTAAGGGTTGTCGACCGAAGCCCTAGCTGAGAAAGGGACCACAGGTAGTCCAAAATGCTAGCCAACAGGCAGGATGAAGGGTCCAACCCCTTGCCCTGACACCAAATGGAGAATCTCTTCCATTTAAAAGGCATAGCATTTTCTGGTCAACTCCTTACGGGACGTCTCAACGACGTTGAGGACCTCATCGGAAAGACCCAAGGCCTGGAACTCTAGCCGCTCAGGAACCAGGCCGTCAGGTGCAGGGATTGAAAGTCCGGATGGAACACCTTCCCCTTGCTGACTAAGATCAGGTCTAGGTGGGCTGGAAGCTGCCTCAGGAGCCTGGAGCGGAGGCTGAGGAGATCTGGATACCAGAACTGGCGAGGCCAGTCTGGGGCTACCAGAATCACCTGCACCTTGTCCCTCTTCGCCTTGAGAAGCACCTTGTGAATCAAGGGAAACTGGGGGGGGGGGGCGCGCAGAAGAGGCCCGGGGTCCACAGCCTCGAGAAGACATCCCCCTGCAGCGAGCCCCGCTAAGGGGGTGGACATGAAACAGCCTCAGCTTCGCGTTCTCCCTGGAGGTGAACAGGTCCACCTGAGGGGTGCTCCAGTGGGAGAACAGGTCTTGAACTACCTTCAGCAGGAGAGACCATTCGTAAGATGCAATGCCTATCCGGCTGAGGGCATCGACCAGACTGTTCGAGGCTCCTGCCACATGGAAGGCTAGGAGATTCGCCTCCAGGCTGATCATGAGAGACCAAATGTGGAGTGCTTCCTTGTACAGAGGCAAGAAGTGCGTCCCGCCCTGATGGTTGAGATAGTACATGGTCGTGGTGTTGTCCGTCTGGACCTGAACCACTTGACCCCGTACAAACAGAGCGAAGGCGGTGAGGGCTAACCGTGCCGCTCGCAGCTCCAGCAGGTTGATGTGGCATCGGGACTCCTGAGGGGACCAGAGGCCATGGACCCCGAGCTTCCCCAGATGGGCAACCTAACCCATCAAGGAGGCATTAGTCGTAAGGATGACCGTCGGCTCGGGGCAGACAAACAGGATACCCTCCTGCAGATGAACTGGGATGAGCCACCACTGCAAGCCATCTGACATCTTCTGGGTCACGATTACTGGCTGGTCCAGATGACCGGAGTGCCGAGACCACTGACGGGCCAGCCCTCATTGCAGGGGGCCCATATGCCAGCGGGCCCAATGGACCACGCTGGTGCAGGCCGTCATGAGACCCAGAAGACGCAGGAAGTCCCGGGCAGGGCGCAATTGCCCAACCCGAAATGATTGGGCAAAGGAAGAAAGGACCTCGGTCCTGTCCGCCGGGAGCCAGGCTCTGGCTCGAAGGGAGTCAAGCTCTGCCCCAATTAACTGAATCACCTGTGATGGTACGAGTTCTGACTTGGCCCTGCTGATCAGGAGGCCAAGTTGGAAGCAGACCTGGAGGGCCAGATCTCTGGACCGCTCCACCTCCAACCTGGAGGGGGCTGCTATCAGCCAGTCGTCCAGGTAAGGGTACACCCACACCCCTCGGCACCGCAAGAAACTGTCACCACTGCCATGCACTTGGTGAAGACCCTGGGAGCTGGAGAGAGGCCGAAGGGCATGGCCTGTAACTCATAAAGGGATCCCTCTGCTCTGAAGTGGAGGAAACGCAGATGAGACAGATGGAGTGGGACGTGAAAGAATGAGTTTTGGACATCCAGAGAACAAAGCCACACGCCTAGTTCCAGGGATGGTATGATCTGAGCCAGAGTGACCATCCTGAAGGTGCGCGGCTTTAGGAACTTGTTCAGGTTGTGCAGATCGAGAATGGGGCACCAGCCCCCTGTCCGTTTTAGGACCAGGAAGTACCTGGACACAAACTCTGGGGATGGAGGAGGAACCGCCTCCTTGCTGATCATCCCCTTTTGGAGGAGCAGAGCTATGTTGGCTCGACGGACCGACAGAGAGGCTGCGCAACCGGTAGCCTGGCTCGGAAGGGAGGGGTCTGCTCGAATTCCAGAGGCAGAGGCAGACATCTGCCAACCACTTCCAACACCCAACAGTCCGTGGTTATAATGGACCAGGTGAAAATGAAGTGGTTGAGCCTGCCCCCCACGGGCGACCAACGAGGTTGGGGGAGGCACCCCTCAACATGTCACTGGGCAGGCTTGG
This sequence comes from Neoceratodus forsteri, assembly GCA_016271365.2. Classification (NCBI taxonomy): domain Eukaryota; kingdom Metazoa; phylum Chordata; order Ceratodontiformes; family Ceratodontidae; genus Neoceratodus; species Neoceratodus forsteri. The sequence goes on from CM028130.1 coordinate 873,638,900, forward strand.
AGGAAGGGCCGGCCGAGGAGCCGCCTGAACCCTTCCCTCCAGGATTCCTGTTGGAAGAGGCAGGAGGCTTGGCCTTGGGACACCAACCGTGAGCCTGCTGGCCCTGCTGCCAGTGATGCTGGGCCGATTGTGCCACAGGGGCAAAAGAGCTTACGCTGCTTCTGGCGGCCTTTGTCCTTCTGGGCAGACGTGACAGAGTCCAAGGTGGCATTGGACTTCCCGATCCGCTGGAGGTGGCCTTCCACCCCAGGCCCGAACAAGTCGGTGCCCAAGAAGGGGATGTCTGCCAGCTTATGCTGGGTATCTGCCGTGAAGGTCGAGATCTGCAGCCAAGCTCTGCGGCACATGGCTACTGCTCCTACGTCCAGAGCAGTCTGGAGCTGTTGCTTAGCCACGCCCTTTCCTGATCCCGCACCTGCTTGAGCGTCATTTTGAAGGTCAGCGGAGATGAGGAAGCACCTCATCAGGAGCCCAAAGAGGCGTCTGAAAGCGACGTGCCATCAGTAGAGCCGAGCTAGCCTGTCGAAGGCCTAAGGAGGCGGCAGCATTAATTTTGCGCCCGGAGTAGTCCAGCTTTTTGGACTTCTTGTCCGGCTTATCTAAGTCCCTGGTGTTTCCGGAGCACCGGAAAATGCTATCGGTCACCAGCCCTTCAGCCGAGGGGTGCTCATCGGGACTGTGTACTTGCGGGTCATCCTAGCTGAAGGCGCAAGACAGGAGGCAGGCTGTTGCCACAACTCCAAGGCCGGACCAACAATGGCCTCGGCCACAGGAAAGGCCTCCACAGGAGAATCCCCTTGGTCCAAAATCTCCATGAGGGGATATCTGGCCTGTTTCTGCACGGGTTCGAGCTGCATCCCAGTAGACTCTGAGATGAGCCAAAGAATACCGAGGAACGAGGATGGGCTCTCATCCACCAACAGACCCCCGGAAGATTCCAGGTCGAGGGTCCTGGAATACAGGAGTTGTCATCAGACTCCGAGGAGTGCGCAAACAGCTGCCGACCGCCTAAGCCACCTTCCACTCGCCGAGGCCGATCGGGAGTGAGGGTGACAGACAACCTATGGGGCAAGCCCTGACCCGACAGAGAATCCTTGGCCGGGGCCCCAGTCTTCGGCTGAGGAGGCGGGGGCTCCACCACAATGAGTGGAGCAGCCAGTTTCGGCCGAGCAATCGGCGCCGGAGTCGGCTCCTCGAGAACTGAGGCAGGAGACCACTCGCCCCAGCGACATCCACTTTACCGCCGGGGAAGGCGGCGAGTCAGCTTGTTGCCGCCAATAAGAGCTGCTGCTACATCATATCCTCACAGCCCGATGCAACTTGCGCCGGAGCCTCTTCTCTGAGGATGATGATGAGGATGAGCAGCGACGTCGCTTTCCGTGATGTCGGGACCGAGATCGCCATTAGGACTTGCCCGACACGGAAGAGGACCAAGACCGTCAGGGTCGCCGACGGTGGGTCGAAGAAGGGGCGGGGGAGACCCGCACATCCTCCGGTTCGGGGTCCTTGACTGGGGACTTCAACTCGGGAGGCCAAGGCAAGTCCTCAGTAGGCACCAGGGGAACCAGGGAAGGAGGGCTATCGGCCTCTCCAGTCAACAGCCCGTCTAACGGGTCGAGGAAGATCTAGACAGCATCGATGGGTGTCTTGGTCGGCTGCCTGACGGGGACGCCGAGAAGCGCGCCTAGCCTACACCTCGACCAAGTCGATAGAGGGACGGTCTGGGAGAGAGATCTCTCCCCGCCCCACGAAGCCGGCGATGGTGGGACTTACCTTTTGGGGCCTTCTTTTTCAACAGAGAGAAGCGAGTACCTAAAGGCCCCTCTCCCTTGGTGGAGAGGGACTGACAAAGCTCCCGAAAGGACGCAGTGTAGGAGGAGCCCAAGGAGAGCAGGATAAACACAGACGCCGAGGATGATGAAGCTGCAGCCTGGGCCTCCTCCTCCTCAAGGGCGATTAACTGATCCAGTTGCTCCATGGAGCCCGCCGCTGTGGACACCGCCCAACGGGCCTCCTTCGACTTCACCGGCGGAAACTGTTTTTCTGGGCACCCCAGATGGAGTTGGGCAGCGCGGTCTTCGAGAACGGATGACAAAAAGGACTTGCACAGATCGCAAGCCTGCAGATCATGGCCAAGACCAAGGCAGTAGACGTACATGGCGTGCGGGACGGATCGAGACATTTTCTGCCTGCAAGGGCACCGACGGAAGCCGGGAATGGATTTAGAGTCCATCGCAGCCACGAAGGAAGGTGAAGACTGAAGTCACGTAAACTTAAACAATTTTTGGTAAAACCGAAGGTTTAGGATCCAGGCCTAGAGACGCAAGAGTGCTAAGGAGGGAATCTGAGCTTCCAAGTGGTAAGGAAGATCTGGCGTCATGGGGTGAAGCCAAAGGTTTTACCACCCGGATGGGTGGGAGGAGCCAGCTTGAAGACTTTCTGGCACATCTTAAAGTAACACGGTACCTGCCAAGAAGTGTGTATTGAACAACATATCCACGTCCCTAGAAAGGGGAGATATTGTTGATGTGGGACCTGAACATGCCAGATGTTAACTAGAGCACCTTTGCTGCAGCCGCATCCAAGAGCAGGGCCATTCTCGATGCCCTATAGGAGGCATGCCTCAGACAGCTAGTGTTGGAACCCACTCGGGAGGGAGCAATCTTAGCCCTCATACTCTCAAATGGGAACAGTGAGAGGATCTCAGATCTAGAAGTGGGTAGCCATCTGGGAACAAGCGACCAACAAACAGTGTGGTTCACAATAAACTCAGCTGCAGAGTCAGGCCATTCAAAAGTGAGGGTACTGGACTTCAGGAGGGCTGACACTGTCAAAATGGGAGTGTGCCTTAGAAAAGCACTAACAAACTGGCAATAAAGAGGGGTGAAGGAACAATGGGGTAAAATCAGAACTGCCATCACAGAGACAACAAGCCTTTGTGTGAAGCAAATAAACAAATCAAAATGAAAGAAAAAGCCATTATGGTTCTCAAAAGAGGTGGAGGGGAAGGTTAGGGAGAAAAAGATAGCATTTACAAAGTATAACGAAACACAGAAGGAGCAGGACAGGGAACTGTACTAGTTAAGACAGAAGGAAGCAGGGAAGGCAGTCAGAATAGCAAAGGCCCAAATGGAGGAAAAGACAGCCAACTCGACTAAGAAGGGGGATAAATCTTTTATAGGTACATTAGGGAGCCTAGAAAGACAAATGGGAGGGATAGTGAGGCTGAATAGAATGGATGGTGGGCGGGCAGAGAGAGACAGTGAAAAGGCACGGATACTGAATGAATACTTCTGCTTAGCATTCACAAAAGAGGAGAAGGGGGAGATACCTAATCCAATTAACAGAAGCACTCTGGATAGGGGGTTGATCCCAGTCCTTTCACAGAAGAAAGGGTTCTGAAAGAAGTCCTAAAACTGAAGGTGGAAAAAGCAATAAAGCCAGACAGGATTCAAACTAGAATTCTAAAAGAATTAAGAAGAGAACTAGTGACACCACTGACTACCCTTCTTTTTTTTTTGTTTTACAAATCATGGGAGGATGGTGTGGTACCCGAGGACTGGAGGAGGGCGGATGTGACTGCCCTTCACAAAAGTGAGAGCAAGAGACATGCAGCAAACTACAGACCTATCAGTTTGACCCCTGAGTTAGGGAAAATGATGGAATCACTTCTGAAGGAAAGAACCGATGAGTATCTAGAGGCCAGTGGGGCACAGGACCCAAGGCAGCATGGATTCACAGCGGGAAGGTCATGTCAGACGACTCTAATCGATTTCTTTGACTGGGTGACCAAAGTACTAGACCAGGGAGGGGCTGTGGACATGGCCTACCTAGACTTTAGCAAAGCATTTGACACAGTCCCACACAAAAGATTAATAAACAAATTAGCCAGCCTGGGAGTGGTCCCAGGGTGGTAGCATGGGTAAAACACTGGCTGGACAACAGGACACAGAAGTTACTAGTAAACGGAGTCCATTCTGAAGAAAGGGGTGTTACCAGTGGGGTACCGCAGGGTTCAGTACTGGGTCCAATCCTTTTTAATGTCTTTATAAGTGACACTGCAAAGACTCTTTACAGATGACACAAAGATCTGCAACAGGGTTGTTACACAAGGGGGGGGGTGGAAAGGATGAGAAGGGACTTGGCAAGGCTGGAGGAATGGGCAGAAGTATGGCAGCTTAGATTCAAGCAAAGAAGTGCAAATAAAGTACCTGGGAAACAAAACCCAGGAAGAGTACACAATTGGGGGTAGAGAGAAGTAGTAACAACAAAATGGAAAGGGACTAGAGGGTATCAGATGACCTTAAGGTTAGCAAGCAATGTGAGAAGGCAGTAGGGAGGGCTGGGGGAATACTGGGATGTATAGAGAGAGGCATCACCAGCAGAAAACATGAAGTTGTTATCCCTCTGTACAGACAGTTCGTGAGACACCATCTGGCAGTTCTGGAGAGCCCATCTCCGCAAGGACAAAGACAGGATGGAGGCAGTCCAGAGGAGGGCAACTAAAATGGTGCAGGGTCTGCAAGAGAAGCTATATGAGGAGAGACTAAAGGAGCTTAATAGGTATACCCTTGAGGAAAGCGGGGGGGAGCATGACTGAAACTTTTAAGTACCTCAGTGGAATCAACAAAGTCCAAGAGGGTAGTATCTTTCAGAAAAAGATGTGCAGGAACAAGGGGACACAATCTGAAGATGGGGGCGGGGGGGCGGCTCAGGGGCAATGTGAGGAAGTATTTTTTCACAGAGAGGGTGGTGGACGCATGGAACTGCCTTCCTGAGGAGGTTGTGGGTCTAAAACTGTGAGAGAATTCAAGAATGCACGAGATAGACATAAGGCAATTCTTGTGGGGGGGGGTTAGGAAGAAATAGGCTGTTGGTTAAATAGGATCTGCAGCTTATCCAGTAGGTTGGGAAATGGGCAGACTAGGTGGGCTAAGCTGTCCATCTGCCGTCAAAGTCTATATTTCTATTGTTTCCTAAACTATAACAACAGATATCTGAAAGGGATTACATCATTAGTTCAAATGCCGCTCTTCAGGCTGCACAAGGAAGAAAATACAAACAGCACACACAGGGCCATTATAAAGAGGAAGACTCAAAGAAAAAGCCAGGAAGAACCGCGTCACAGAAGGATTGGTGGACACTTTGAATAGACTGCCAAAGCAGTTACCATCAGCTAATACTAAATCAACATCTAAGCTTAGATTGGACAAGAAAAAAAAAAAAAAAAAAAAAAGGCGATATATGGTATTCCCACTGAGTTGGTGGGAAGTAGAAACTCAATGGACCAATGTTTTTTTTTTTCTTTAAGATACAAGTATAGCATCACTTGCAGTCTCAATAGTCCATGAAATGGCTGCTGCTTTTAATCAGTGTAGGGCAGACATAGTACTGGATATTCCTGCACTGCTGCCCCTACAGGTAAGCCAATACCTTGTTCAAAATATTTTTTTTTTACTCCTTTATTCTTTGGTAACTGGGTAAGGCCCACTAGGCACAAATGCCTGTTTTCAGGGGCAACCCAGGAGCACTGGGAAGGTTAAGTGACTTGTTCAGAATCACACAGTATGCAAGTGGAGGGTGTGGGAATCAAACCCAGATCTGCTTGCTGTACCAAGCTCAAGCACAGCTTGTTACTCAAACCTCTAGGCTGTACTGCCAGCTTCTGATGTACTTTCACACCAGCATGGACACATTTCATGAACCTTCCTTTAAAAAAGGGAGAAAAATAAGTAAAAGAATAATCTTTTAATACAATAAGGAATTAAAGACCTAGAATATGAAACAGCCTACCTGCTTTTCTAGAGATGTAATTGTCCAAGTTGCAATTTAACAAGCATGAGCGCCTGAAATACCTTGGAGAAGTAACCACTTGTACACATAATGCATAACATGATTATATTCGAAGCCATGCACTATGTTCAGAGCTCATAACATGGTAATTTACCACAGCACTACAATTCTGTTATGTCTGTTGATATATTAATGTTGCCTGTATTCACCAGGTGTGGCTGGAAATGGAACAAAAGATGCAGCCCACTCCGTGGTACAGCAAATAAATAAAAAGTAAAACAAGGAAACCCTTTAATACAAGTTACGATGTTGAAAATGCAAAGCCAATCCTTGTCGCTATAAACACTCAGATTACCAGAAATAGTCTCTAACGTCAGTCTTCATCTGCTTACCACTTTCAGTGGATAGCCTGCACGTGCTCACTACTCTGCAAAGAGAGTAGTTTGAAACAATCCAGGCACTGATTGAGCAACCCCTGAGCCTCAACTGACAGACCATTTTCAGCTACAGTAAAGACTCAACACCATGGACTTCACTTGCAAATGTGAGCAACAGCAGCGATTTCTAAGCCCATTTAGGCTCGGACTTTGTTCCGATTCAGGCACTGATCGGTTTTGGTTGAATTTGTTCATTTTCTTGGTTCCTTCTGTTAGTTTTGGTTTCTTTTTATGTTTGATTGCAAAGTGTAAATCAAACATAACGGTATAGGTTTAGTGGGATAAAAAGCGGTTCTGGAGGTGTCAGGCTGCGAGCCACTGAAGTGGCTGGAACTGGCTGGGAAGGTAGACGATGCAGGTTTTGGAGAAAAGCACACTTTTCAAAGCACTATCCGTGCTCCAATCACAGTGCTGGCTTTTGTTTTTTTGATACTGTACAGTCAACACCTCATCTGACTCTCCCCACTCCCACCATGCCACTTCCTGTAACATACTGTTTAGGACACTGCCTGTGGTGCACCTAGGAAAAAACCAAAAGGCTCACGGTGCACAGCATAGGAGGCAGCCAGACAAGCAGACCACAGAGGTATGCAAGTATTTTTATTAACCGCAGCCGAAACTAGCTTTTTTTGTTTTGTTTTTGGGGGATATATTTTTCAATGCACTGCTGCTTTAAAGAAAGCTGTACACAACCTGGTCTCTGCTTTTCGAAAAACACCCTCAGTTTAGCTTTTAACAGCAAGAATAGCATTTTCTTGCACCACAACTTGCTGTATTTTAATTTTAAAAAGTCGAAACCGAAGTATGGAGGATGCAGGGTACTGAAGCGAGCGGTGCATCGCCGCACCTTTTGAGCAAATGGAGCGTCCCCTGCATCTTCCATACTTCCAGGTTTCGGACTTTTTAAAATTAAAATATAGCAAGTTGCGGCATGAGAAAAATGCCACTCTTGCTGTTAAAAGCTAAACCGAAGGGTAAGCTTTTCAGGTGTGAGAGACCAGGTTGTGTACAGCTTTCCTTTAAGAGCTAGAACTCACTGGAATCAGTTTTTCAACTCAGGTGTTGCAAATGTTAATTGTCTAATAAAACCAGTGACCAGAAAGGTTTATTTCTCCAAGTGGAAACGGTTCTATATTTAGTGCAATACCAAAAATAGTTTCTCTGATAATTGTGGTTTAAGACATTTCCGAATATTTGCTGTACTTAAAAGAGGAAGGCCTATTCCCATCTTCTCATAAGATAAACCTCTCAGCTGTATCGCATTACAGCTCTAGACACAAGATGAGAAGTCTGTTGCTTCCAACGGTATTTTTTTTTTTTTTTTTAAAGATTTTGCAAAGATCGTAACCACCTTTTACCCCCTAGTTAAGCAACCTTGCCCTTCACAGGATCTGAACTGGATACTTTCCCAGCTCAAGGCCCATGCAAGAACCTTACGAGCCTCTGGTTCCATGTGACTTGAAATTTCAAACATTACTATGCCCCTGGCCATGTGTTAGAATGGTCTTATGCACACCCTGTCATGTCTTATTGCTTGTTTATAAAACCTTTTCTCTTTTTATAAATAACTCTATTGAGCAATTTTCTCCAGATAATACAGTAAAAAATAATAAAATAAGTACAGAAACATTGCTCCCTTTAACATCATAACATTGAATCATGGGCCTTAAAGGACCCTTTGTCCGAATAAGAGAAAACAAAACCCCTAAACAAGTTTTGCAGCAAATAACTGCAAGGAGGATAAAAATATGCAAGGAAGACGAGGAGACATGTTGAACAATGTCCGAGAGATATGAAGGTTGAGTCAGCAAGAGTCCAAAAGATGTAATTGTTTATGACTGCCATGAACCCCCATGAAAGTTGGAGTTAGCTCTGAAGGTGGGGGGGAAGTGTCTTGAAAGTGGGTCCATTCTTCCACAAGGGTCTGCATCTTCCTCTCACTGGGTTGCCATATACGTATCTCAAGGCTGACAGATTGCTGAAAAGGTGTCCTGCCTCAGCTGTGGGGCGAAGGTGAGCTGCTCCATGTGTCGAAACTTCATTTCCGTCTTCTTAGACCAGGTAAATACCTGTGGAGTAACATCTGAAAGCCACCTCAGGGTTAACACATTTCAAACCAACCAGTAGTTTAAAAAAAAAAAAAAAAACTTTTATTCGCAATTGTTTAGTTTGAATTATTATATCCTTTATTAAATTTGCTTGTGTTTGATTTTATTTCAGGCCTTCTGGTCTTTATAGTTCATAGTGGCACTCTGGACCAAAAAAGACCACAAGGGATAATTAATACTATTTATCTGACCAACTCTAAACATTTCACCATAAAAGGCCTTTTCTGGGGGACTGTAATAAAAATAAAAATACATTTTGTAAGTATACTTTCTTAATCACATACATTTTATAAGTACCATGCACTTCTGATACAAGTAAACCTGACGCAATATACCAGTATCAATTGCAAAGTTGTTTTCACTTTACACTTCTTGTGTGTTTTTCAAAATACCTGCAAGTGCCACTATAAATGTGCATTAAATTTCCTACTGTTAATCAGACTTATTTACAGGTTCACCCATCACCTCACCGGTACTGTGTTTACATGTGTAAACGGTGTAAAGCACAGTCGCATTTGGGTGGAATGTATGCCAGGAATGACAGCAGGAAGGGTGAGGCAGTTTATTCTTAAATGTGCAGGGAAGGAAAGGGAGAAACCTCATATTGCTGTGCAACTGGGCATGAATAACAGAGAGGAACACAATCAGAAAGGTACAGGAGAGGTTCATGGTGCTGGGGATGCTATGCGAGGAAGCGGGGAGTTCGGTTGCTTTCTCAGTTCTCCAAGTACTGCAAGGAAGTAGAGGATACCAAAGTTTAACGCATGGTTGGGGACTCGGTGTCAGGCCAAAGGGTATGGGCTGGTAGGGGGTTGGGATAGAACATGGGATAACAAAACCCTGTATGCCACAGACAGGATACACTTGAGTAGGGAGGGCTCAGGGGTCCTAAAAAACGGAAGCTGGGGGAGTACATAGAAACCAAAGTAAATTTAAACTAGGTGTGGGGGGAGGAAAAAGGGTAGAAATCAAGAAAGGTCTCCAGACCGGGGAGCCCAAAGGGTCTGCCCCCCCCCCATACCAGAAAGCAAGGACAAGGGGAGTATTCCAATAGGGATAGCAGTAAGGGAGATCAGACAGAGGTTAGGAGGAGCACATACTGGAGGGTGGTCGCCTTAAATTCGCGGAGCCCACGGAACAAGGCAGCCGAGCTGAAAGCTCTAATGGGAGAGGTGGACACAGTTGCCATAGTGGAAACATGGGCCACCCACTAACAGGGCTGGGACCTGGTGATTCTGGGGAACAGGCTGCATCAGAGAGACAGGAAAAAGGGAAAGGAGATGGGGTAGCTATTTATGTAAAGGAGGGGATACTGTGTACTAGAGAGGAGGGGGAGGAGGGCAAGGTGGAGGCATTATGGGTACAAATACAAGACTCAAAGGGTAGGAGGGTCAGGTTAGGGGTGATGTATAGGCCACCATCTCAAGCTGAGGACATTGACAGGGAGCTAGTAGAGCAGATAAGGAAAGTCAGCGGGAAGGGTAACACCATGATTGTTGGGGGACTTCAATCTGCCAGGGGTAGACTGGAGCACCCCAGTAACCTCAATCGTCAGCGTACAGGTCCTACTGGAGGTTTTCTAAGACAGTTTACTGGTACAGTTGGTAAGGGAGCCAACAAGGTTAGATAACATTCTGGACCTTGAGCTAACGGGGAGCTCATCAGGGGGCTGGAGGTGGAGGATCCACTGGCAGGGAGTGACCACCACTAAGCTGGTTCTCACTTAGCATGGGCAAGGTGGCTGCAGGAACAAAGGTGCTGGACTTCAGGCGAGCTGGCTTTGGCAGGATGAGGGACATAGTGGCACAACACCTAGAAGGCATCCATCCACATATGGTTGCCAACTAGAAATGAGATATTATCTAGATCGAGCTAACAAAGGCCACTACCTCCAGCACAACGATCCAAAGCAAAAATGCTAGGTCAAAGAAGCTCATCTGGCTTTGCAGGGAGGTGTTAGAAAAGGTGAGGGTGAAAAGAGCAGCCTTCAGAAAATGTAAGGGTTCCAAATGGGGGGAGGCTAGGGAAGAGTACCTGAAGAAATCAAGGCAAGTCAGCACAGCAGTTCAGGCTGCCAAGGCTTTGAGGGAACTCAGGCTAGCACAAGGTATGAAAGAAGGGGAGAAGGATTTTTTTTCAGGTATATAAGGGAGAGAAAGAACTGCAAGGGTAAGATTGCAAGTATCAGGATAGATGGAGGGTGGGCAGAGAAGGGGCGGATCAGGCAGACGCGATCAACGACTACTTCTGCTAAGTGTTTACCAGGGAGAAGCACTGGTCGAAGCCACAGGGGACTGGGGGGGGCTCAGGAGTGTGGGATTAACTGATGGGGAAATCCCAGCAAGCAGGGTACTGGAAGGCCTCAGGGCCCTATGGGTGGATAAAGTGCCTGGCCCAAACGGCATACACCCCAGGGTTCTGAAGGAATTGGCGGATGTCCTGGCGGAGCCACTGGCTGACTTATTCATACCTTGCTGAGAACAGGGTGCTTACCCCAGAATTGGAGGATGGCACACATGGTGTCCCTCCACAAAAGTGGATCCAAGAATGAACCAAGCAACTACAGGCCAGTCAGCCTTATATCCACTGTGGGGAAGCCAAGGGAAACTATCCTTAAGGAAAGGCTGGTAACCTTTCTGGAACTGAATGGTCTCCAGGACAACAGGCAACACAGGCTTGCCTCTGGTAGATCCTGTTACACCAGCCTGGTTGACTATTATGACTGGGTGACTAGGGCACTTGAAAAGGGCCAGGTGGTAGATGTCCTGTACCCAGACTTCAGCAAGGCCTTTGGTTCGGTGCTATACAGGAGGCTAATTAGCAAATTGGGATACCAAGCAGCTGGGGAGAAGATGGTGGATTGGGACAGGACACAGGTTGCACGACAGGCAGCAGAGGGTAGTGGGGGGGGTGGAACTCAACTCCAAGAGCTGTAGCCAGCAGAGTACCACTAGGCTTGGCACTGGGCCCAGTGTTTTTTAGCATTTTCATTGGACATCTTGCATGGAATCAAGAACAAGATCAGCCTTTTTGAGGATGACACCAAAATCAGTGCAGTAGTGGATGACACAGAATGGTGGCAGAGGCTAAAACATGATCTGGCTAAGCTGGAACACTGGTCAGACACATGGCAACTGGGGTTCAATGCAAAGAAGTGCAGGGTCATGCACTTGGGAGCAAGGAACCCACGGAATTATCATCGGCTGGGGGGGGGGTACACTTAGCCATTACAGAGCAGGAGAAAGATCTTAGGGTGATAACAACAGGGCCAATGAACCACTCAGCAAAGTGCAGGAAAGAGGCGGCTAAGGCTAATAAGATGCTAGGTTGTATAGCCAGGGGAAACACCTCCAGGAGTGGGGAGGTGATCCAGCCATGGAATAGGTCATTGGCGAGTCCACACCTGGAGTACTGCGTGCAGTTCTGGCGCCCTTACGTAAAGAAGGATGTTAAATTGCTTGAGGGGGGTCCAGCGAAGGGCAACCAAGATGATCCTAGGACTGGAAGACAAGCCCTATGAGGAGAGGCTGAGGGAGCTCAACATGTACTCCCTGGAGGAGCGAAAGGATAGAGGGAACATGACAGAAGCCTTTAAATATATGAAAGGCTTAAACAAGACTGCTACAGAGAGAATTCTAAATTTAAGGGGTTGGAGGGACACAAGGGGGCACAGTCTGAGGCTGGAAGATTCCAGAGAGAAATGAGAAAGCATTACTTCACTGAAAGGGTGGTGTCAAGGTGGAATGCACTGCCTAAAGAAGTGGTATCCATAAAGTCAGTGGACAGCTTTAAGAGGGGTTGGGACAAGGTCATAAAGGGGACACGGGTGGGGACAGCAAGCACAAGAATGAATTCAGACAAAAAGGTAGGGGTGGGAGGGGCAGCTGCAGTGTAGTGGACTGTTAGTTGCACATTCGAGCAGACTTGATAGACCATTTGGCCTGCATCTGCTGGCATTTTTGTATGTTCGTATGTGCTCAAAATGGCTGCCTCTTATCTTACCCACTTTGCAGCTATCTTGCTGCTCATCTGACTGTCAACGTTTGTTTAAATCCTTTAGTATGCTTTTTATAACTAAATGTAATAATATTATTTAGTTAGTTTTTGTTGATCAGGAAGGGACAGCTAGATAATTCTACCTATTTTTAGCCTTGTCCTGGGGGAAGGAAGATACAGATGGAAACCAGCTGAAAGTGAACCAGATTAAGCTAGGTGGGATTTTTGTTTTATTGAATCAGGAAAATTTGGCCAAGACATCAGGGAAATTCTTCTACTCTTTTCGAGAAGTGCCATAGGATCTTTAACGTCCACCTGAACAACCACCAGAACATGCAGATGAGACCTCGGTTTAACATCTCATCTGAAATACAGCACCTCAGGAGTGCAGCATCCCCCTCGTGATGCACTACAGTGTCAATACTGGCATTCAACCCAAGTTCCAGGTGTGGGGCTTGAAGCCACGTTTTTTAATAAATTTATCTTAAAGCTTTGTTGTGCCATATTTATACTCTGTTGGTGTAAAAACTAAATGTACTCTGTACCTGTGGCTTAGCAGGAAATTTTAAAAGCTTACTGCAGACAGTTTACAGCCGAAAGCGCTGAAGCATGCTGTTTAAAGGCTTATTGCAAATAGTATACAGCTGAAAATGCTGAACCTTTTTGGAACTCTTTATCCTGACTGCAGTTTCTTTTGGCACCTAACACTGGAGGGCAAGGAATACTCTGTATTAGTTTTTTTGATCAAAGCTCCTGGTATGAAGAGTTGTGTTTGCATCAGTTTTTTGTTTTTTTTTTTAAATCATCTGAAAAAGGTCATTTCCACTTTGTTAGCATTTCATTTTATGCTGATATCCAAATAAAAAAATGATTGATTCCTTACTGGTGGTTGCTGTGAACTGAAGATGTGGATCCCTTGTATTAATATACATCAGGAACCCCTTCGACAGTTCTCCATTGTCACAACACAGAAGCAACACATCTATAAAATCTTCTCCAAAATCTAATTCCATTCATACATCTATTTCAGTTTCACCCCTCTTTAGTATGTACTTCTGCTCAAACTGGTACACATATTGTGCTCCAGGGAATCCCACGCCTTCTCCCTTCCCCATCCCCACACAAACTGCCCGTCAGTCTGCCTTCTCCCACCACCTCCCTTCCCTCTGGAATCAACTCTCCTCCACCATACGCCTCCCCTCCACCACTCACCTAACCCCCTCACTCCCTGCCCTTAAGCGCCTGTTCAGACTCACACCTGTTGCTCCTTGCTGCGGTCCTTCAACCTCCTGAGCCTTCTTGCCTCTTAATGGTCTTTAACAACTGTGTTACGGCTTATATTGCCCGTATGTAACTTTGTTTTGTCTATATACTGCACTTGATTATTGTTATTATGTAATATTCCCTTTGTATGCATTTGTTTTCCCTTTCCCCAGGTCGCGTCAGGAAAACGAGCCTTGGCTCAGTGTGCCTTTCCCAGTTACCAAATTTTTACATAAAACATCAAATAAATAAAAATTGCAATCTGTTAGGCCTTCTGTTCTTAACTGCTAAATGATCTGGCAGTTGAGTCTCAAGGGTCACATGATCAGTTTTTGCACTAGTTCAAGCTACCCTGATGTTCCAGGGCAGACGGCACGTGCAGGCTGTGTGCTTAAAGTGGTGATCAGATGAAAACATTGCTTAGAACTATAGTTACAAGATGGACAACTTTTTCATCTTGACCCAGTGGCACCACAAAGTGCGTTGCGCTTCAGTCTGTATGACAAAAGGTTCACACCATGAACCTGCCCCACTGCCCTGGCTAGTGAAGTCTCAGAATTTCTGCAAAGGTAGTGCTTTTAGGCTCCCGGGGAGGAATGCAGCATCCTTGCTACAACAGCACCTCCTGTAAGGGTTAGGGGAGACAGTGGAGGTCATGGGTAACCCTGTGATGTCCTGTCCCCCCTCAGCCCATCAGGACTAGAATTGCTGGCAGCAACTCACTGCGGGTGGAGAGCGGGCAGCAAAAAGAGGCCGAAAACTCACCACATGGCTTGTGCACATGATATCATGGCACACCCGAACTACTGATCCAAATCACCAGCTTCTCCCAAGACTAGATGTGAATATGTTAATGTTTGGGAGGCACCACCCAGCTCCCCTGGGGCCTACCAAGAAGTGGGCCTTCCTGTGGGGTGTGCTCAGTAGTGCTGGGTCAGGACCATATGCTGGGCATCCTGTGAGGCTGGTGGGCAGTGGTACCAATGACTGAATGAGGCCGCAGGTGTGTAGGCTAGTAGAAGGGCAAAACAAGTACAAAAAAAATGTATCTAGTTTCTTACCATAATGTAAATATTTCCATTCAACATCAAGTAACTCATCAGTTATAGAATAATCCTCAAAACAATCTAAATACAATTATATTGTACAGATTTACTGTGCTCGTTAAAAGAATACATTTTTTCATACTTACCAAATTTCCTTTTCCGTTAGTACACATGGGCGACGTGCACCCCTACTAGGGGTAATGGTATATCCAAAGCTGTAGCAGTAGCATTGAACCCTGGGCACATTAAGATTCCAAATAGCAACAGCTCTCCAGCCTCCTACTGGCCTTGCAGTGCCATGCCCTTGAAAAGTAGTTACGTCGGAACTTACTGTAACAGAAGATCTTCGAGAGAGGTTCCTCCAGTAGGTCATTACACATAGGACTAGTGCCACCTGGCGTCTGGGCCGCATGGCAGACTTTTCTAGCAATACCCGACAGGGGACCGCCCACCATCAGCGTGACCGTATATAGTGGACGGTCCCCATGCCCAACCCCCAGTTCTCCCACCGGAGCCTGGAAGAGGCCTGACAGCAGAAGAAAACAGGATTTGGAGTCCCTGTATATAAAATAAAAACGGGGAAGGAGTGAGGGGAAAAATATGACCTACCGAAGGAACCTCTCTCGAAGATCTACTGTTATGGTAAGTTCCTACGTAACTGTACTATCTTACTTCGAGAGGGTTCCTTCAGTAGGTCATTACATATAGGACTGAATCCCAAGCAGTCCCTCAGAGGAGAGACCGAGAGAAACAAGGAAGGAGGAGAGAAACAAACTCCAACAAAACTGGGAACTAGAATGGACCCAGCCTAGGACAGAAGGCCCTGCAAAACAGCTAGGCCAAAACCTGCTCTCCGGCTAGAAGCAATGTCCAGACTGTAGTGTTTGGTAAAGGTATGAACAGAACTCCAAGTTGCAGCAGCGCAGATATCGGCTGCGGAAACGTTCCGCAAAAAGGCAGCGGAAGCAGCCATGCCCCTAGTAGAGTGACCTCTAATGGGACCAGGCAAATGTTTGACATATTTTTGGTAACAGTAGCAAATACAGCTACCTAACCAATTGGCAAGGCACTGCTTAGAAACAGCTTTGCCCGCCGACCTGGGGGCAAAGGAAACAAATAGCCGATCACAGTTACAGATATCCTTTGTTCAGTGTGTGTAACACCAAAGGATCTGACAGACGTCCATGGTGTGCAGGAGTGCCTCACCTCTGTTCGCAGGGGACAGAAAGAAAACTGGAAACTCCACTGATTGGTTCAGTGCGACTTCAGACACCACCTTGGGTAAAAATTTAGGATTTGTCCTGAGGACCGCCTGGTCCCTGTGGAAAATTAGATAAGGCTCTCTACATGCTAGAGTCTGAAGCTCCGAAATCCTTCGCGCTTAAGTAACAGCAACCAAAACTAACGTTTTCCAAGAGAGGAAGTGTAAATCACAGCTCATCGCTGGTTCAAATGGAGGGAGAGTAAGCTTCTCCTACATGAAATTTAAATCCCAAGGGGGTGTAGGGTTGCAGACGGGGGGGTTTCAGATGGAGAATCCCTTTCAAAAAGGTTTGAGACTTCCAACTGAGCCACAGGTTTACCATCCACCAGCTCATGGTACGCCCAAATTGCTGAAAGGTGGACCTTTAAAGAAGAATATGACAGACCCGAGTCTGAAAGATGGAGGAGGTATTCCATGACTAGCGAGGCAGAACAAGAATATGGGTTCCAATCCTTGGAAGCCGCCCAAATGGAAAAACTTTTCCACTTCATGGCATAAGTGGAATGAGCAGAGGGTTTTCATGCCTCTACTAAGACTTGAGCGACTTGAGAGGAGACCCCAAAGCGAGAAACCGCTGTGTCTGTAGGAGCCACGCATGAAGATGCAGTGTCCTGAGCCCCGGATGAACAAGACGACATTGATACTGGGTTAAGAGGTTGTGAGCCACTGGAAGTGGAACCGGTGGTTCCTTCGCTAGCTGTTGCAGCAGCGGGAACCAAATCTGTCTCGGCCAGAGAGGGGCGATGAGAATCATCCGCGCCTTCTCTTCCTAAAACTTGAGGAGAACCCTCTGGAGAATGGGAAATGGAGGGAAGGTGTACAAAAATGTCCCTGTCCAAGAGAGAGACAGCACGTCGTGCCAGAAAGCACCACACCCTGAACAAGTGAGCAAAAACCAAGAAGTTTTGCGTTGGAGTGGGAGGCGAAGAGGTTGAGTTCCGGACACGCCCACTTAAAGAAGAGAGACTGTTACTTCCCATTCGTGACTTGGGGTCCGAGACCTGCTGAGACTGTTCCCCAGGACATTTTGAATGCCTGGAACATGCAGGGCCACTAGGGCCAGATTGTGCTGGACCGTCCAGTGGCCACAGCCGCAACGCCTCCCTGCAAAAGGGGGTAGAAGCGAGCTCCTCGTTTGTTGAGATACCAAACTACTGATATATTGTCAGTCCGGACAAGCAGTGATCCCTTGGGAAGAAGGGTCTAAAAGGCCTGTAAGGTGTACAAGACCACCCTCATCTCCAGAACATTGATGTGTAATGATGCTTCCAAGCTAGACCACAGTCCTAGTGCTTGGTGCTCCCCTAGGTGTGCTCCCCATCCCATATTCGATGCATCCGTAGTCAGGGATGCAGAGGGGGCCAGGCTCCTGAAAGAAAGACCCAAAGAAAGGTTGCAGGGTTCACTCCACCACAGCAATTCTTTCTGAACTGCTGACCACACCAGGACTGGATGGTCCAGGTCATCCAGGAGTTGGTCCCACTGCACCCGCAAGGGCCTCTGAGTAACTCATGTGGAGCCTCGCCAGGGGAACGGTAGTGATGGAGGCTGCCATCAGGCCAAGAAGGCACAGGATCTCCCGGGCCAGGATGGTCCTGGACGAAGTCACCAAAGAAGCCTGACGGAACAGGGTCTCCACCCTGTCTGGAGGAAGGAAGGCTCTGCATTGGACCATATCCAAAACCACCCCAATGAATTGAAGTCTCTGGGACGGGATCAGGGATGATTTGGGGATACTGACAAAAGGAAGAAATGTGGTAGCCATGTTAGTCCAGTCAACAATGTATAGGAGAAAAAAAACAAAACAACAAAATGTCGTAGGTGATGCCTTTTATTGGACTATTATTGGGATATTGACAGTAATCCCCAGTTTGATGAAAAGTTCCAGAGTAAAGGACAGAGCCTCCAGTAAGGAAACCCTGGAAAGGGCTGAAATCAGCCAATCGTCCAGGTAAGGGAAAACTGCAATACCATGGCGGTGCAGAAAGGCTGCCACCACTGCCAGACACTTGGTAAACACCTCAGGTGCTGAGGACAGACCAAAGCAGAGGGCCCAAAACTGGAAGTGCTCCCCCTGGAATAGGAACCACAGGAATTGGCGGTGGCTGAGAAGATTGGAATGTGCAGGTAAGCATCCTGCATGTCCGGAGCGCAAAGCCAATGGTTCTCCAGAAGAAGTGGGAGAAGGCTCTGGAGCGTCAGCATCCGGAACTTTTTGTACTCGATGAACAGGTTGAGACTGCTCAAGTCGAGGATGGGTCTTAAGTCTCCCGTCTTTTTGGAACCAGGAAAAAAATGGGAGTAAAACCCCCTTCCCCTTTGCTGGAGGGGAACGCGCTCTATTGCTTCTTTGAGCAAGAGGCTTTGAATTTCTTCTCGAACAAGAAGAGCCTGATCCCTGGAGTAGGAAGACCTTTTTGGCGCAGAGTCTGGTGGGATCTCCAGAAACTCTACAGTGTGTCTGGCGGAAACCAGTTGCAGGACCCCTGCATTGGAGGTTATGCCCTGCCACTCCTGCGTGTGGCAGGGGAACCTCCCCCCCACAGGCTCTTCACCGTGAGGCTGAGGCAGGTGGTGGGGCTAGGGAGTCAGGAGGTGGCAGGACAGTCAGAAGGAGGACCTCCCGGGCGTCTCTGGTTCTTGGAGGCAGGAGGAGTGGCGGAACCCGTGGCCTTGTGTTTTCCCTGGCGTCAAGCCGGGGCCTGCTTCCTCTGCCTCCAGGTCCTTTTCTGAAAGGACTTGTCCTTTCAGAAAAGGAGTTTTGTCCAGCTTACCGTCAGAAGTCTTCACTTTAGGCGGTGGCTGAGAAGCGGCCTTGTTCGTCGAGGGCCAAGAGGCCTCAGGATGGGCCTCAGCAGAGCGCTCCCGAAGTTTCTCCTTTCGTTGCTCTTTTTTGGAAGAAGAAGATTTTTCTGAAGAGGACTTGTGGATCCAGTCCATTTGCTTTTCCAATGAAGCAAGACGAACTTTTTAAAAGGTGGGCCTCCAAAGCCTGCTGCCTTTTTCTGGTGGCCTGGTTGAAAGACTGGCACTCCAGGCAGGATGAGACAGGATGGTCTGGGCCCAGGCAGATCACGCACTTAACGTGGCTGTCCTTGTATGGTACTTGTGTGCCGCAGGACGAGCACTTCTTCTTAGGTGAAGACATAAGCGAGAAAAAAATTCAAGAATTTGTCAAAAAAAAAAAGGTGATGGAATAAATCCGACAAGAACTTTACACGACGATCGCTAATGGAAGTTTGCAATGTGACTGACACGAGGCAAAGGCAGGAAAGAACTGGAGGGCGGGTGTGGGGACAGTCCACTATATACGGTCACGCTGACGTCAGTCACGTGACATCGGGTGAGTGGTCCCCCATCAGGTACTGCTAGAAAAGTCTGCCGTGCAGCCCAGACACCAGGTGGCGCTAGTCCTACATGTAATGACCTACTGAAGGAACCTTCTCGAAGTAAGATCATAAAGATCTTGCTCTGTGTTTCTCTGTCTTGCTTAACCAGTGTTCCTTAAAACTGCCTCTTGGCAGATGTAGCAAATAAATCAGCAATGGCAACATAAAACTGTATAGCAGGAAAAAATGCATTAAGATTCAGTGTAACCGCGAAACAGAAAAACACTAACCAGTAACAGAGAAGCACCACTTCATGTTCATAAACATCAACCTGTTAACCTGTGTGCCTGCAATTCAGTAGATTGCATCCTGTTTTCACGAGAGCAGATAAAGCGGAAGAGGATGTCAACAATATCTGCAAAGTATAATTTCTGGAGAAAGACGTCAGATACTTACATTGGACAATATTTTCCACTAGTAGCCAAGGCTCCCGTGAGAGACCCCACCGACAATGCTGGAGCTAAAAGAAAAGGAAATTACGGTGAGTATGAAGAAATTTCATTTTTCTGTAGCACTCCACATTGTCAATGGATAGCTGGCACATATGGGTTCTAACAAGCAGTACCCATTATCCAACCAGATGGGGGAGAATATTGTCCCGTAAGCAAACTGCAAAAAAGGGAAAAGGAATTTACCTGCTAACCACCGCCTGCAAAACTCTGTGACCAAGGCCGCATCAGCGGAGCTTTGAACATCCAATCTGTAGTGCTTGGTGAATGTGTGGATGGAGGACCATATTACTGTCTTGTACAATTCTAAGACAGATGGCTCACCTTTCTCTGCCCAGAGGGTGGCCATAGCTCTGGTGGAATGAGCCAGAGCACTCTTCTTCACTGTAAAATAAGCTTTGTCAATGCATGCTCTCATCCACCTTGCCAGAGCGTCCTCAGAGACTTTCTGTCTTTTTTTGGCAGTTCTGAAAAGTATGAACAACCTATCTAATTTTCTGAACTCTACAGTTAGTCTAAAATATGTCCCAACTGCCCTGCGCAAATCTAACTTGTGCAACTCATTCTCTCTTGGATGAGTCAGCTATGGAAGGATATAGGAACCTTCGGAATGAAAGACAGAACTGTTATAACCACCTTGTCCTTATGAATAAGGTAAGATTCTTTGAGAGACAAGGCCTGGAGCATGCCAATCCTCCTGGCTGAGCACATAGTTGAGAAGAAAAAAAAAAAACACACCTTGTAGGACAGAACATCTAGCGGTTGTGACAAAAGAGGTTTGAACAGTTCTTTACAAAGATCATTCAAAATCAGATTTGGATCCCATGGAGGGAGAGGGAATTGGAACAGGAGTCGGCTTCTGCTGACAGCTCATAGAAATTGGATAACCTCCCAGTTAGTCCCTAAAGACGAGCCGAAGGAGGCTCCAACTGTCGACACCTGACCTCTTGAGGTGCTCAAGGCCAAATATCTTTGTTCACTCCTGCCTGCAAAAATCCAAAATCTGCAGAACTGTTGCATTAAAAGGCCATGTATTTTTCTCTGTGGCCCAAGCCAAAAAAGTGGTTCATACCCGAGCATAAGCTGCAGATGTGGAATTCTTTCTGGTGGCCATTATGGTATCTGCTACCCTCTGAAAAAAACCCTGTTTCAGGAGTCTCCTCCTCTCAGAAGCCAGGCTGCATGCTATATCACCTCAGGGTCTGGATGCAGAATGAGACCTTGGAAAAGAAGATCACCCTAAACTGGGAGACAAAAAACAGAGTATTGAGCTAGGTTCACTAGGTTGGAAAACCACAGCCTTCTGGGCCATTCTGAAGCTACCAGAAGAAAACTTCCCTTTGAGTGTCTTATTTTGCAGATGACCTTGGGGAGAAGTGGCAGAGGAGGCAAGGCATATGCTCTGCAGAAATTCAACGTCTGTGACAGAGCATCCACTGCCTCCACCTGTTGACACTTACATAAATCGGCTTAAGTACCACTGCACTTGAGCATTCTGGCTGGAGGCAAACAAGTCGATTGCCCACGGGCTCAGCATCCACTCCCTCGGCTGGACATTCTCGCAGCTTAGCCGATCGGCTCGAATGTTCAACTCCCCCCGCCAACTGAACTGCTGAAAGAGAAAAAAGGTTCTTTTATGCCCACAGTAGCAGACTGGATGCATCTCTTAGCATCTCACTGCTCTCTATGCCTCCTTGATTGTTTATGTATGCCACCATGACCGCGCTGTCTATTTTCATGGCTTTTGACTACACCAGCTTGCAAAAATGAAAGATAGTGAGACGTACAGCCCTCATCTCCAGAACATTGATCTGCAGGTGTTGTTCCTGCACAGACCAAAACCCCTGAATGGAAAGCTGGTACAGAAATGCACCCTGGCCCGACAAACTGGCATCGGTTGTCAGGATCAACTCTGGGGGAACGTCCCAGAGGGACCTCTTGCTTAGGTTCTCTAAACTCACCCAACAATTCAGTGACCGTTACGGGGTGGTGAAATCAGAATCATGGCCTGATAGTCCTCTGAGGTAGAGTCCCAGGCTGCCAGCAACGTGGTCTGAAAGGGTCGCATGTGTAAGCGAGTCCAAGGAATTAGTTCTATTGTTGCTGTCATGAGACCCAGGATCCGCAGTAGACTGAGCTGAAGCAGACAATTGTCTCGTCAATCACTGAACCTCTCGTATCAAGATGTCCTTCCTGGCTGCCAAGAGAAAGATCTTCCCCTTGTTCATCCTGAACACCACTCCCAGGTGCTCCAGGGTCTGAGGTGGGTTGAGAGAGCTTTTCTCCAGACTATCCAACCGTGGAACTCCAAAACCTCCAGAATCTTGGTCACTGATTCCCTCGCCAGTGTGGCAGAAGGCGTTCGAATGAGCAAGTCGTCAAGGGAAGAGTAGATATGATATCCCTCCTGCCGAAGTCATGCTACCAGGCCTATGAGCACCTTAGAGAACACTCTGGGGACTGGTACCAGCCAAAAGGGAAGCACCCTATATTGGAAAGTGTTGCAGCAGGGACATGAACCTAAGGAACCTCTGATAAGACTGTTGAATGGGAATGTGGAGATGTGCATCCCTCAGATATATGGATGTTAAATAATCCCCTGGCTGGACAGCCTGGATGATTGACCGTAAGGACTCCACCTTGAAGGACATGTGGCAAACAAACTTGTTTTGGTGTTTTAGGTCCAGAATAGGTCTGAAATCCCTTGACTTTTTGGGGGACCAATAAAATTGAGCAGAATCCCTGGCCTTATTTTTTTGAGAGGCACTGGAACAATAACCCTGATCTGTCTGAGGTGATCTAACGTTTGAGATGCTGCTCGTCTCTTCACTGGGTCCTTCGGTACTGGGGATGGCAGAAAATGTCCTTTTGAGGAACGGTTGTAAACTCTATTGTATAGCCTAATGCCAAAATCTCCAGGACCAAAGCATCTGATGTTATCTGGGCCCGTCTGGTGTAAAGATTCTGCAGTCTTCCACCAAGGGAAGAGGGGGCAGAGATGGGTCTGGGTACCCTCATTGTGATGTGCCACTTCTTCGTCTTGGACCTCCATTACATTTTCGGGCAAAGGCTCCTCTGCCACTATTGCCCTTGAACCCAGAGAAGGATCCCTTTCTCCTCTGGTTTCCAAAGTTCTGAAAGGGATGAAAAACATCCTCAATACTGCCTCTGTCACCCACCTCCTCGGCCTTTCCAAGTCGAGTTGGCCTTTTGCTGTTGTTTTGATACTGGAAGATGTCCCTTTACTTCCTGGATATCTTTCAAAATGTCATCCAGGCTGATCCAAATAACAAGCCTCCCTCAAAGGCTAAGTTAAACAGCCTGGCCTTCGATGCCTGGTCCACGACCCAATACTGTAGCCATACGCCTTCCATGGAGGACATAGTATGTTAAGTGGAATAAGCTCACATCCGTAAGTTCTCCACTGTGGCATCCCATAAAAAAGTGGAGGTCATGGATACCAACTGTAAAATGCTCGCCCCCTCAGAATCTGGAGGAATGAAACTACTCGGCGTTGTAAGGCACAAGGGTAGTGCTCCGGTGACAATAAAGGATGCACAGGAGGTGCAGAGGTTTGCTCCTTAAAGACTTCTGCACGAAGCATCCACTCACTTATCGTGCATATCCAATAGGGCCAGAGATCCCTTGAATGGAACAGTTGCATGCCTTATGGAGTTATGTACAACCTCATCAGCTCAGGCTGAAATTTCCCACTAGTGGGTATTTTCTTCCATAAAAAGGAAACACCAGCAGCCTGGGTTTTGGCAGATATTTCCTCTGGTCTGCATCTGCCCATTCTTGTTCAATAATCTGGTGCCAGTGAATAAAGTTTGAAAAACACTTTGTAGCGGAGAACAAGGACAGGATAGGATTCACATCTAAGGCACCTCCTCTAGGCACCAACGTCTTACAAGCCTTAGTTATAAGATAGGACACAGATTTTGTACCCTCTCTTAGGCTCAGTCTATTCCCCTTCCTCCTTTTCCTCATCAGAGATATTGTCTTAATCAAGTAACACTTTTGGGTCAGGATTTTCCTCAAGAGCCCCAGTATCCTCCTCCTGACCCTCTGCATGGTCAAGGTCAGGGTCTACCTGCAGATCTAGGTTAGCAAACTGGTCCTGCTCTAGCACACCTGGACATGCCTGTGTGGGCCAGCACCGACCTCAAGGCCCCAGCTTGGGGTCGGGTGTGTCAAAAGTGATGTCCTACAGAACATCAGGGCTCAACAGCTCACCTAAGAGCAACTACAGAGATTTATGCAATTCTGCTTTCCGCTGTCAACCAGTACAGCAGTAGCACCTCCCCCAAGTTCAGGGTTCTGACTGGGCCGGGGGACTGTGAGAGACAGATTAGTTTGAGAACACAATGGGGGCAACAGGAACCCAGCAGAGAAGGCAGATTACCCTTCTGCAGATCTTATATATCTTTTAGAAACTATAGATCTCTGATAAGTCATGGTTCCAATGGCTCAAAAGTGTGGTGGTGGTGGTGGGGGTGGCCCAGAGTACACCAAAAGGAACTGTCGGGGTATTTTTTTTTTTCTTTTTTTAAATTACCTGCTCTGACACCCCCCCCCCACTGTGGTGGAAAGCCACAAAGAAAAACCAACAGACAGCTGAGAACTAAAGACTAGCTGAAAGACAGGGCAAAAGCAAGCAAAAACTATCACACAATAGCGTTCCTACCAGCCTACAGAAAAGACAGGCTGCAGCAGGAATGACCGTGAGCAGAAGAAAGAGGAGCTGAGCTGGGGAACACTTCCAATGAGTTTAGTGCTGGGGGGAAAGAGGAACACTGATGCAATGCTTGCAGTAAGATTTTTGTTTTGGGGTCCAGGACTGGCTAAAAAAAAAAAAAAAAAAAGGGGGCAGTCCATAGCCCAAAAGTGGGAGCCCCCGGAAAATTTCCGTGGGTCCCCATTCAAATACATGGGAGCCACGCCCCCGCACTGCTTGTACTGTAAGATTCTGTAGAGTGCGGGGGCACACTCCATTAGTTTCTATGGGGGCATTTTAAACTACATTTTTTTTTTCGTTTCAGAGGGTGAATTCAAACTAAATACGGTCACTGCTCAACTAACAAGGGCTTGGTTAGTTGAGCTATGGCTATAATTTGTTTGCAGTGCAGGCACGGCTCTTTCAAGTGAGTCCCGTGGCTTGGTGGCTGAGCATCTCCAGGATTTTCGAAAAAATAAATAAATAAACTTGAGCGTCCCAACACACAAAATGTGCATAAAGGATGTGGGTACCCACGTCTCTGACAGCCCAGTGATGCAAGCATACATACAAGCCCAAGTCTAAGTGAGGTCATGATGCTATGCGTATCGTCACCACGTCGGGTTGCCCACCCATGCTAAGAAGCATGAAATCTGATGGGGCTAGGGTGCAGGACGGCCGCCTGGCTTGCACAGAAGCGCTAGCCTGACAGGCTCCCAGAAATGGCAAAAGTCCACGCAGGTCAGTACAGCCTTTAAAAGTTAAACCAGAGACCAAAAAAGAGACCAAAAAGGAAGAGCTAAAGGCAAAAAACAAACAAACAAAAAAAAAAACAAATGAGCCTGACGGAAGAACCCCAGCCTCAGGGAGACAGGCACACACCACACACAAAGCCCAGTAAAACAAAACAAAACACACCTCACACCAAAAGCAGTTTTAAGCACCAGAGGTACATGCAATGTGAAATAACAGCCTTTTAACAGTCCTGGGGGTGGGGGCAATGCCAAAATAGACGCTAGGTAGAAAAAAGAAAAACAATTAGTCAACCTGACTGCTAGACCCGAACAATCGCCCCCCCCCCCAATGAAAAGGTACTTACCCAAGACACCAGAAAGAATAGGGAATTGGAGACACAATAAAAGAACAAAATAAACACCCTTAAAATAGTGTGGCAAAACGTGGCCCATAATCCACACACAGCCAGGCAGAGGAAATGGGATAAAAAAAAGGCAGGTTAGCTAATTTGAAAGCTGCAGCTTAACAGGCATGATTTTGAGTTCAGAGGTGCTCCCTGTCACCAGGTAGCCCTAAGGATTAAACATTGAAAAAAGAAAATGTCTCTCCAGAGGAATTCAGAGAATATTCTATGCTGCTTCCCTTTCAGTGGCCCAGCAAAGACTGGAGAGCCACTGCTATTTGTAATCTTCATGTGCCCAGAGTTCTATGCTGCCACTACTGCTACAGCTTTGGGCTGTAGCATTACCCCCAGTAGGGGTGCACATTACCCATATCTACTAACTACCCACTGATAACGTGGAGCGCTACAGAAATTTTTTTTTTTTTCCAGTATTTTACATAAGACTGGATTCCCCATCTCCAGTATGCATGTTTTTTCCCCTTGGTAGCACACCTGAGATTTAGGCACTTAACTGCAACTGCCCAGCTCTGTCACAATCTTCCTTCAAGGCTTACCATCTGACACACCAGGGGCTTCTTCCAAGTGAAGTACAATTTGATGTGGAAGCTGGACAGGCTGGGAGCCCAAGAGTATGGAAGCCTTCATCTGCAGCAGTTGCCATTCTCCCCCATATTTACTCCCATACTACGCCAAGCACCGTATTCCAATGGCATGCAGACACATGCAAGCGAATAAGCATGGCAACGACCCACCTTGTCAGAGACGCACAACCTCAGCTTGTGCTGCGTCAAAGCCAGCCACCCAAGCTTGCTCCCAAACTCAGGCTCCCGGCTCTGAACTACCTGGTGACCCTTCCCAATATACATGTTTTAAGTCCTAATTTTTGTGCCAATCCAAGCCAATGCTCCTTTCAAAGGGTTGTTTTACAAATGTAATGTTGACTGATTTACTAATTTTCAATACGTACACTGAACCCAAACTGGATTTTCACAAACCCTATGCCTAGCTGATGCAGTACATATGTTGTGACTGTACAGCACTGAGGATAGAATAAACCTTTTCGTTTGGGGCAATTAACAGAAATACTTGTATGCCAGTACAATTATGTCAGCAGCGCAGCATCTGCTTGTTGTCTGCACCTTAGTTGTTAGATTTGGAAGCCATATGCCACCATATGTATCCAGAACCCCATGTCAATATTTTCCAATAACCACACCTCTCTGATGAGTAGATAACTATTAGCTGGCAAAGTCGTTAGAAACCACAACAGTGCATCCATTACTCACACTGACCAAGGGATTTGCAGTCAGATGGGGAGAGCAGGGGAATTCAACAAATGCAGACATAAAAGTAAGCAGAAGCATGACCACAGAAGGCAGAGTTTCCTGTAGGTCTTCCCACCAATGTTGTAATGGAAATTAAAGAGCCCCCGACATGCAGCTCGCAATGCCAGTGATGCAGGTTTGGGAACAAGCCTAGGGCCCTGGAGGGCTGGCAGGGGGAAGACGGTGTGATTATCCCAGAGGAGGCCTGACTTCTCCAGGGAGGGAGGTTGTTACATTCTGCTGCACCAGTGCCGTCTGGGGTACCAAAGATGGAATGCCATGGCAGGATGGCTGAGGGCAGAAGAAACAGCTGGCTCTGGGCATGTGTGTTTCGTGCACGTGGAAATAAGTCCATACAGTCTCTGCGGAGGGGAGAACGGGAAAATCCCAGCCAAAGCAGGATGAAGTCTGCACCTCGCAGGCCCTGCACCATTGACCAAGCTCCTCTCTTCACAGTGGATTCACAACCACCTCCAATGATGGCAGAAAAAGATCAATGGTCCATCTAGTTTGCACATAACACCCTATCATGCCCAGAGACCTTTTGTCAGTACAGGGTCTTTGCCTACACTATCCACCCACTTGCTCCCTGTCTTATTACTACCCCAAGTAACTACTAAGCCCCTAACTCTATCCCAACCATGTACGAAACCATTAATGGTTCTGGATCCAACCCCCTCCAATGACTGACTGTTCCATGGCTCAACCACCGTCTCTGTAAAACAACACTTTCTCATGTTCCTCTGACCCCCACCAAATCAGCTTCCCTCGAGACCTTGTGTTCTTAATTTGCTACTCCTACTGAATATTTCCTCACAGTTCACATTGCTCCTTCCTTTCAGGAAACTGAAGGTTTCATTATATTTCCCTTCTGTCTGGCCCCCAGCGAGTAAATGTTCAGTGCCCTAAGCCAGTCCCTGTAGAATCTGCCCTGCTGGCCCTGAATTATTTTGTTTACTGTCTCCAGCCTGTCCTTGTCGTTCCTTAGGTGAAGGTTCCAGAACTTGGTACAATGTTCTAGGTGTGATCTCACCAATGATCTACAGAGAGGCAGTAATACCTCCTTCCTCCTGCTGTCAAAACCCTTCCCAATATACCCCAGCATCCCGCTCATCTTACTGTAGGTCTTGTTATACTGACTACACTGTTTAAGGGAGTCACTTATGATGACACCTAGGTCACTTTCCGAAGAGGTGGTATCCAGCTTAACCCCCCCTCCCTCACATCCAGTACCCCGTTTTGGGGTTCTTGTTCCCTATGTGAATCACCATGCAATTTTTGGTATTGAAGTTCAGCTGCCAAACCCTAGACCAACGCTCTAGTCTTTGCAGGTCCCTCTGCATTTCCCTTACACCTTCCATGCTGTTCACTCTACCACACAGCTTAGTGTTATCTGTGAAGAGACACATCGTGCCCTGTATTCCTTCTCCTATGTCGTGGTGAACATACTGAAAAGGACCAGATTCCGGACTGATCCCTGTGGCACTCCACTGGTAACCTCCCTCTCCTCAGATCTGATTTTGTTTACTACTACCTCTGCTGTCTCCCTTCCAACCAAACTTCCCACCCATCTATGTCCTTTGCTGCACCCAGATCCTCTAGGTTTTTTAGTAACCTTCTGTGTGGCACCAGTCAGATGCCTTGCTGATGTCGAAGTAGAGCTAATTCACTGCATGACCCTTATCCACTGTCCTAGTTACCCAGTCAAAGAATACTATCAGGTGGAACACCGGTACATGATAGCATGCTAAGAAACTTGAGAAGGGGAGTTTAGGAGATGTGGAAGAAAATACTTCTTCACAGAGAGAGGTAGAGGTCTGGAACAACTGCTAGAAGAGGTGGTGGGGTGAAGACAGTGGGGAGCTTCATAACTAGAGGTAACAGAGAAGGAAGAGACACCCGTGACCAAGTATGGTCCAGGGTGTAGTAGTGTTGGGCAGGGAAAATAGGGCAGACTAGATGGGCCCATCTGTCCTTTTTTGCTGACACTTTCTATGTTTCTATGTACATAAGCTGGTCTGACAAGACCTCCCTGCCATGAACCAGCATTGTTTACTATTCTGGAGCTCATTTTTCTCCAGGCAGTCCACTGGGTCCTCTTTAGTAAGTGTCTCCATCAGTTTACACACAACAGACATCAGACAGATAGGTCTGTAGTAGTTACCCAGCTGGTCTTTGTCCCCTTCCTTGTGCAGCGAAACTACATTTGCTACCCTACAGACTTTTGGAACCACCCATCTGAAAAGAGCTACTGAACAGCCCTACCAGGGGTTCAGCTAATTCCAATGCCAGTTCCCTGAGCACCTTTGGGTGCATACCATCCAGCCCTTGGGCCTCATCTATCTTGACGGCTCCTAGCCCTTTTCTGACCCTTGCACTAATAAATACCTGCCATCTCATTTCTGGGACCCCCATTCAGCAGCCTTTATGACACACTTCGACAAAAGCCTGCTGCCCTCCCTAGTAAATACTAAGCAGAAGTAGTCGTTCACAACTGCTGCTTTCAGCTCATCCTCCTCTAGTACTCAGTCTCCCTCTGTTGGTGTAGCAATTCCCCCACTCCTCTTCCTTTGTTCTCTTACATAAATTAAAAACTGTTTTTCCCCACCCTTGACAGACAGTCTCCACAGTATGCAGTTCTGCGTCTTCTTTTGCATCTCCAACTGCCTTCCTGGCCTCCCTAGTTCCTATTTGGTAACCCCCCCCATTATTTATCCCTTATTCTCTTTGTATCTGATGAAGGCATTCGTTTTGGCCCACACTATCTCCCTGATCTTTTCAGTGAATCACATTAATTTCTTTTACTGTTTTCTCTTGGTAACTGTTCTCATGTGTCCTCTACCACAGGGGAAGTTATGGGGTTTACTGAAGATGAGGGCAAGTCCTGGGGAAGGAGGGTGATTGCCACTGGAGTACAAGCTGAAGGGGCAACTAACCAAAGTTACAACATGGTTTGACAGAAACGTACAACCTGATTGGTCAAGTCACTTTGCTGGGCCGTGGATTAAGTCAGCATTAATCCATGGTTCTGACAGCCATTTGCAATACTTAGTGAGTGGGACTATGTTATTGGTGCTGCTCCTGTCTCCGCTCAGCGTGCTGTAAGCTCCATCAAGAAGTGTCACTGCAGTCGGTGGGTGGCACCCCCCCCCCCCCGAGGATACCTCACAGACTGTGAAAGAGTGGCTTCGGCAACTCAGCGTTGGTGGCAGTGCCAGTGGTCCCCCCCCCCCCACATCACAGACAGAAACTGAGAGACAGAGACAGTGATACCAAAATTGTTATGGTATACAAGTCCTGCATTGCGCTGTGTCTTTCTGTGTGTGTGGAGTTGTGTGCCGTGTAGCTCCTGAGGAATGGTTACTGTGTCAATGATCTCTGCAGGGTTGACTTGCAGTGTGACTGGTCACTCCCCAAACACTACAACAGAAATACGGGCAACTGGGCGGGAACAGCTTGTAGCAGGGAGAGAGGGAGTGCCGATGTTCCCCCGTGCCGTGACCTCCCAAAGTGGTATGGTATGAGAACTGTCCTCCGTGCGATAATGGAAAGTGTCCTCCATGCTGTAAGCTCCATCGCGTAGTGTCGCTGCAGTCGGTGGTCTGTGCGGTGCACATATCCATTCGGGGAGCTGGCATCTCGGGAACAGAGCATCAGTGGCTTTGAGAGAGAGAGAGAGAGAGAGAGAGAGAGAGAGAAAGAAACACAGTGGGAGCAACTTGCGGCTTCTGTTCTCCCCGCCCAACACTGTGTGCATGCACACGCAGAACTGACTGAGCTGGAGATAGGCAGCACAGACTTGTGAGAGATAGGGTGGCAGCAGTCATTCAGTGTGGTGCATTCTGTTTTGTGCTAAACGTGGTGGATCCCTGGCTGTGCATGACAGACAGATAGACAGAGACAGACAGACAGACAGAGAGAGGGAGGGAGGGAGGGGGACACAAGCCTGTCATGCAGACAAGAATTTATTTTCTGTCTGTCTGATCAGGACTTGTGTTATTGTCCCCCCCCCCCCAAACAGTGGGAGCAGGCATAGGCGGGTCAGCTGCCATCCCGGGTTGCACCCCTCAGGTACCGGGCACAGTGGAAAGAGAGAGATAGAGAGAGAGTGAGAGACACAGCGGGAGATTTCAGTCGCAAGTCCTCCGATCTCCAGTGTCTTTGTGTGTCCCCCCCCGGTGTGGCACGCAGTAAGCAACAGGTGTTTAGGGAGCAGGCACCGGCAGGTCAGCTGCCAGCCTGGGTTGCCATCTAACAGAAGTGCACCCCTCAGGTACCAGGCGCAGTGGAGGTGCAACAGAGAGAGAGAGAGAGAGAGAGACACACAGCATGAGATTTAAATCTCAAGTCGTGCACGCTCTTGTCTCTCTTGTCTCTCTCTCTCTCTCTCTCTCTCTCTCCCTCTCTCTCTCTCTCTCTCTCCCTCCCACGCTGTGTGACATGCAGTAACGATCAGTGATCAGGCATACAGAGAGCACACGGCAGAGTGACACTCCAGCTGACAAGCATGTAGATGTGGGGGGGCTGCAGTAACGGTGGTAGCCACTGTAGCGGACACAATTATGCGCAAGAAATGTCACAGATCATCTCAGTAGTGTATGTGTGACATTTCTATGTGCATAACAGCAATGCATGATGCATTATTTGGTAGGAACTATTTTGCAAGGTGGCAGGATACAGTAGCTTTGTTGCGATTTAAACAGCAAAAACAAAATTAAAAAAAAAAACCCACAAAAAACACTTTTCTGGCTACTTTGTTATTCTTTAAACATAACCCATGTTACAAGTGCAGTAACCCACGACAGGGTGTGCGGTTATTGGGGATTAATCAACACCCCGGTACCATGAGGACACTCGACCTGTGGCCTCATGCCTCACAACGCACTAGTGTGTTGATTGATCCCCAATAACCGCACACCCTGTCGTGGGTTACTGCTTACTTAGGTCACTAACAGAAAGAAAATTTAAAAAAATTTAAATGAGCCCTTGACATAACAGGGAGAACTTTGCAAAAAAACTTTTGGTTAGGCCCCAGCTGGAGTACTGCGTGCAGTACTGGAGGCCGTACCTGCACAAGGACATTAACAAAATGGAGGCAGTCCAGAAAGGAGTAACCAAAATGGTGCAGGGACTGCATCAGAAAACATATGAGGACAGATTAACGGACCTCAATATGTATACCCTAGAGCAAAGGAGAGAAAGAGGTAATTTGATCGAAACATTCAAACATCTTAAGGGCATTAACAAGGTGAAAGAGTCTAACGTGTTTTAATATAAGGAAAATAGCAGGACAAGAGGACATAGCGTAAGATTAGAGGGGAGGCCGATTAAGGGTGAATGTGAGGAAGTTCCTTTTCACAGAAAGGGTGATGGATGCATGGAACAGCCTACCTCAGGAAGTGGTGGATATGAATACAGTGCAGGGCTTCAAACAGGCATGGGATAGGCATAAGGGAGCAATACAGATGAGTATGAATAGATAGGCCATTGACAGAGTAAAGGCCTATGGCACATTCCTAAGGTAGGAACAAATGGGGCAGACCGGATGGGCCTTGCGGTCCTTATCTGCCATCAACGTCTATATTTCTAGGTTTCTATGTTTCAACTTATAATTCACAGAATCTTTGTAAATACTTTCCTTTTTTCTCAATAACCGAACACATTAACTTGAAAACAGGATCACTGTCCATTAGACTGTGCTCTGGACTGCTTGTCTATACTTTGGCATCATAATCCTTTGTTGCGGACATCGTGATAGTTTCCCCAGCAACAACAGGCAAAGGACTGTGATGTGAGATGCTGACACACAGCAAGAGCAAATGCAGTCTAGGGGAAAGTAATTCTGTTTTCAGTATATTCTTAAAACTGAGTCATTACATGGATTGCCCACTTTCTCCCATTTTATTGGGTTGCCCCCCCCACATTTTATCTGCCCTATATATAGAACCACTAGCAAAAGCGATCAGAAGTGATTCAAATATAAGGGTGTCCAAATTGGAAACATAGAACATAAAATTTTACTTTATGCGGACGATGTCCTGCTATATCTCACAGACCCAGAAAAGTCCCTACCCCAGATATGGAAGCTCCTAGAGGAATTTGGTAGTCTCCTACACAAGATCAAAACTGAAACCCTGAAATTTCATTACAACCCCTCTTGGGAAGTCCTGGACATGTTCCCCCTGAACTGGTCTGCCACTAAGATAAAGTATCTAGGTATCCACATCCCCAAAAATGTAAAACTTTATAACAGTCAACTTTGAACCACTGACACAACAGATCCAGCAGGATATTATTAATGAATTTCCTATTGCACCCTAAGATACAAGCAGTGACAATGACGGTGTTAGAGGTTCCAGTGCCTCCCACTAAATATCTCACAAACTCAGGTTTAAAAAAATGGCAGCAGATTATCTCGCACTTTGTTGGTCTCCATGCAGACCCAGGATTCAGGTAGCCTTCATGCAAACAGAAAAGAAAAATAGGGGAAGAGCACTGCCTAATTTAGAAGATTATTACCTGGCCGCTCATCTTCGCCACACTTTGCTCTGGGCAACAGAGGGATATCAATCCCACTGGAAGCAAATGGAGGAAATACTGGCTGAAGGAGCCCCACTAGGGGCAAGGGTGATGACCCCCCCCCCCCTTACATCACAAATGGAAAACACATACCCTCTCTCGGCCTACAACGCCATCCAAGTGGCCCACAGAACTTGGGAAAAATATAAACGGACATTGGCTCTGTGGACCCTTAGATGGTTTGCATGGGACAGTAACTTTACACCCTCACAACAGGACCAGACCTTTAGGAGGTGGGCAAGGATGGGTCTGTATCACCTGGAGCAGTTCCTCCAGGAAGGAATGGTTCAGGAGTTCTCCCAATTAAATAACACCTATCAGCTAAGGAACTCTGACCATTTTAGATTCCTACACCTTAGAACCTACATAACGACCCTCCAGGGGCAGGCCAAGGATAAGCATCCCTCGGACTGCGTACTAAATGCATTACAGGACATACCGAATCAAAAACTAACTACAGGTCACATATCGGTCCTATATAAAGCTCTCAGGGGAATGGAAGCACACTGTAAATCATCCCTTAAGGAAAAATGGGAACAGGAGGCGGGGCAGAGTCTGGATGAAGGAGAATGGGAGAGTGTGTTCCTGGGGGCAAAAAACACCACACACTCCCCAGGATGGCAGGAATTTGCATGGAAAACAAAAACAAGATATTTTTACACACCAATAATTCAGAACAAATGGAACAGTGACTGCCCACCAGAATGTTGGAGAAAATGCAGAGCCCAGAGCACACCACTCTCACATGTTCTGGCAGTGTCCTGCCCTCTAACCTTTTAGGGGGAGGAATCAAGTGGCTCTGAGAGAAATATTTTCACTAGAAGAGACCATGGATCTCCCCCAGTCACTATTGGATATACCACCATTGGAGATCTGTGGAGCAGACAGAATATATATGTGGAACATACTGGTGGGGGCAGCACATAAGGAAATAACCAGATACTGGCTAAAGGAAGACCCCCCCCCCAACCTCTGACCAATGGCTATCAATAGTCCAGGAGAGCCAAAGCACGGAAGAACAAATAAAGTAAATTTAAGCCCACAAGTGTACGTCCATAGATGGACACAATGGATCTTCTGGAGGGGAGAGAACACAGCAGGACCCACAGGAACAGACCTGGGGGGAGGACGGGAGGCAGGGATACATGGGAATGCGGGGGGGGGGGGGCAACCAGATCGCTTAGATCCACAAGTTTAGAGCACTGTGGACAAGGAAGTCAAAGGCCATATATAGATGTATAAGAAAAACAGTATGATTGTCAGAACTAGAACTAGATCAAATGTATGGAATCAACTGTATGTGGGATGAGTTGACTAAAGAGACTATTTGTGATTTATAACTGTCATACCATGCCCTATTATTTCAATAAAGATGAATTACAAAAAAAAAAAAATAAAATAATTTGTGTCACTACATAAACATGCAAAGATACAGCAAGAATCTCTCTTACCGATGTGGCCTGGGTGGAGGGGGAGACAAATGGTGGAAACATAACGTTTAAATGGAATTCAAATTAATAATATGCATGGGGTACATAAGGTTACATATTTACCATAACAGGTACAGAACCAGCAAGGGGAGAGTATTCAATCGCACAGACTAACAGCTTTCTTTCAAGACCATTCACAATGAGCAGTCAGGTGCAATCACAGTGGGATGCAAGCAGAAGATTAAGGAACTGGTTAGCAGAGGGGATACTGGTGGGCAAGCAGCTACCCAAGACAAGGGTATTCCATAACTGTGGGAGTCTGAGGTGGAAGAAATGCAAGTACTTATTTAGAAAAGTGGGAAACTAAACAAAAATATATAAAATAAGCTGAAATGTTCTAAAAAAATAAATTTTCAAAGTTACCCTTTAGACATCAAGGCTCTTTACAAGAAAAAGAGAATGACATTTTAAGTGTGTTTACACTAACCATTCTGTAGCACTAAGCTGTACAGAGCTACTAATGCACTCCCAAAAGATCATGTGGACTGCTCTGGGAGCACTGCACAGGTGCACTGATGCGGGTGTATTTGCTCACTGCAGTGGCAAGGAACATAACATTGCAGGTGCTGTGGGTGCCTGGTATAGATGCTCCCCATTACTGCTAGTGCTGCCCAGTACAATTCACCCCAGTGGGCCTCCAGGCATCCCACCACTGCTTGACAGCAAACACAACACTTGGGCAGACAGCAACACTGCAAGAGGGGCAGGGTGGGACAAATCAGGTAGCCAGGTGGCCAAAGGCTACTTAAAAAAAAACTGGTTTGGCTACCAGATTTTCAAAGTTATTAGCCAACTTGGCTACCTTCCTACAAAGTGATTTTTGAGCCCTTAAAAAAGGATGGGCACTACAAATATTGGTTTGGCTACCAGATTTTGAAAGCTAGAGGCCACACTGACCACCAGTTCACAAACTGATCTGTCCACCCTGATGAGTGGGGTACGGTGGATGTGCTCTACAAATGCTGCATCGGCAGTCACAGCACGGTATGGAGGAAAGCAGTACTTTTGCAGCACGCAGTAAACAAGCCTTTAGTGTGCCTATGACCTGAAACCAGAGTTTTCTGTTGAGGTTTTAACTGGATAGGGCTGCTGAACTGAGAACAGCTCGTTTCCAGAGATGTACTGGGGGATAGGGTAAAGAGAAATATATAACAACGCTATACAATAAAATAACGTAACACAGGAACAACCATGACAAATACACAGTCATTCGGGTAGAGATGCCAATTGAAAGGCAGCATACAGCATGAGTCAAAAGAAAGCTATCAGCAAGGTTCAAGTGTGCCTAGTACAAAAATGCTACGAGACAAAGACGTTTAAGGAATGTCAGCAAACCAATAGAAAGCTGGCTAAGGAGAATTACGTGGAAGGCAAGAAGCACAAGAAAAAAGTATAGTAAAGGGAGACACAGAGATGGAGCGAGAATAAAATTAGGGAATAGGGTAAGTGGGGAAAAGAGAGAGAGGTGGAAGGATTAGATGCAAGAGCAGGTGTGACAGGTGTGAGTGCAGAGTACAGATTCCATGGCAAAGGAGAGGAAGAGGAGTGGATGAAGAGGATGGAGAGGATAAGGCCAGACCAAAGCCGAGGAGCCTACTGGAGAAAGCAGAATGCCATGGCGAGGTTTTAGCTTGGGGGAAAACACAGAATGAGCCAGAGTCTGTAGAAGGAATGAAGGGAGGCAAGAGGGAGTGGAGATAGGAGGGGAAGGAGTCGAACCACAAATTGGAGATGATGGAGACACTATAAGAAAGGTACCATTACTCTCAGGAGAGGGAGAACCAGAAGGAACAGTGATGTGATCATGGAGGGTAGTCAAGCCCAATGCAACAGGAGAGGAAGGAGGACAGTCCTGGAAAGGGTGGCTTTAGCAGCAAGATTATCCACCACATCTGCATAGTCACACACAGGCTCATTTTTCACTATAATCTTATACAGGCGCTGTGGCTGTGCTTTAAGGCGCACAAAGCTTGGGTTGGTTTGTTTAGTATTTTGTTTACCAGCTAAAACCACTGGCACTCAAGTATTGTTTACAGGGGTTGAACTGGGTGTCAGTACAAAATACATATTACAATGTATAACAGAAGAAATTTCAAAAAAAAAAAAAAAAACACATCAATAATAAAAACCATTATGAAAAATAGCCACGGGTGAACAGCCCAGTGAATTTGGTTTGGATAACATCAGTATGACATGAGAAATCAAAGTGATTATCCAGAGAGTCATATATTTAAAGAAGGAAACTTCCGCCAGCAGCGTGCTTGTCCACTCTGACTTTTGCACTTGAGGATCTTATTCTTAACCTGTACTTGCCAAACAAGTCAAAAAATGCATTCAGTCCTCTTAGGAAGCCAACGGCCATAAATGTTCTAGCAATTTAACTGTGGGTGGAAAAACAGAAGACATTCACAAAGGTGTCTGCCTCCCTGGCAGGGAGACATATAGAAAAAAAAATCAACATAGAATCTGATGGCAGATAAACGCTTGGCCCACCTAGTCTGCCCATTTCCCTACCTAATGGATAAGCTGCAGATCCTAGTTAACCAACCGCTTACTTCCTCCTACCCCTCACTAGAACTGCCTTATGTCAGTCCCATGCATTCTTGAATTCCCCCCCACTGTTTTTGACTCTACAACCTCCTAAGGAAGGCTGTTCCATGCATCTACAACCCTCTCTGTGAAGAAATATTTCCTCACATTACCTTTGGGCTGTCCCCCCCTCTAGCTTCAAATTGTGCCCCCTTGTTCTTGCACATCTCTTTTTCTGAAAGACGCTGCCCTCTTGGACTTTGTTGATTCCCTTGAGGTATTTGAAAGTTTCTATCATGTCCCCCCCTCTCCCTCCTTTCCTCGATGCTATATATCTTAAGCTCGTCTTTCTTCATAGGTTTTCTGGTGCACACCCTGCACCATTTTGGCTGCCCTCCTCTGGGCAGCCTCCACCCTATGTCTTTGCAGGGAGGGGGTCTCCAGAACTGTACACAGTACTCCAGATGTGGTCTTACCAACTGTCTGTACAGAGGACCAACAACTTCCTGTTTTCTACTGGTGATGCCTCTCCCTATGCATCCCAGTATCCCCTTACTGCATTCTCACATTGCTGGCCCACCTTTACGTCATCTGATATGACTACCCCCAGGTCCCTTTCCATTTTTGTCAGTATCTCACCCCTATCGTGTACTCTTCCGCTGGGTTTTTGTTTCCCAGGTGCATTACTTTGCACTGAATCTGAGCTGCCATACATTTGACCATTCTTCCAACCTTGCCAAACCCCTTTCATCCTTTCCACCCCACCTTGTGTATCAACCCTTTTGCAGATACTTGTGTCATCTGCAAAGAGACATACTTTTCCTTCCAGTCCCTCTGCAATGTCACTTAAAGACATTAAAAAGGACTGGATGCAGTACTGAACCCTGCGGTACCCCACTAGTAACCCCCCTTTCTTCACTGTGGACTCCATTTACTACTACCTTCTTTGTCCTGTTGTCCAGTCAGTGTTTTACCCAGGCTACCACCCTGGGACCCACTCCCAGGCTGGCTAATTTATTAATCTTTTGTGCAGGACGGTGTCAAATGCCTTGCTAAAGTCTAGGTAGGCCATGTCTTAAGCCCCTTCCCTGGTCTACTACTTTGGTCACCCAATCAAAAGAAATCAATTAGATTTGTCTGACATGACCTTCCTGCTGTGAATCCATGCTGCCTTGGGTCCTGTGCCCCACTGGCCTCTAAGTACTCAACTATTCTTTC
Organism: Neoceratodus forsteri; assembly: GCA_016271365.2. Taxonomy (NCBI): domain Eukaryota; kingdom Metazoa; phylum Chordata; order Ceratodontiformes; family Ceratodontidae; genus Neoceratodus; species Neoceratodus forsteri. The sequence continues at coordinate 873,677,641 of CM028130.1, forward strand.
CTTCGGAAGTGACTCCATCACTTTCCCTACCACTGAAGTCAAACTGACAGGTCTGTAGTTTCCTGCCCCGTCTTGTTCCCAATTTTGTGAAGGGGGATCACATCTGCCCTCTTCCAGTCCTCGGGTACCACACCATCCTCCCAGGATTTATTAAAAAGGGTAGTCAGTGGTGTTACTAGTTCTTCCCTTAGTTCTTTAAGAATTCTGGGGTGAATCCCATCAGGCCCCATTGCTTTATCCACCTCAGGTTTTAAGAGTTCTTTCAGAACACTTTCTTCTGTGAAAGAACTAATATCAACCCCCCTATCCAGAGTGCTTCTATTGACTGAATTAGGTCTCTCCCCCTGCTTTTTCATTGTGAATACTGAGCAGAAGTATTTGTTCAGTATCCCTGCTTTTTCACTGTCGCTCTCTGCCCAACCACCTTCCTCTTTATTCAGCCTCAGTATCCCTGCCTTAGTTTTTCTTTGCTCTCTAATGTACCTATAAGAAGGTTTTATCCCCCTTGCTAACTGAGTTGGCTATCTTTTCCTCAGTTTGGGCTTTTGCTATTCTGACTGCCTTCCCCGTTTCATTTTGCTTTAACTGATACAATTCTCTGTCCTGCTCCTTCTGTAACCCCCTTGTTACCTGGAGTTACTAGAATCCCAGTAAGACCTAGTGGTAGGCAGGGAAGGCAGCTTGTGAAACTCCAGTTAAATGGGTTTCACACCGTCTCACTCTGTTCTCAGTCTCAGCTGAGACTGAGGGATGACATCACCAATAGAACTATTGCAGCTGCATGAGCCACACTGGAATCTGCAGCAAAGGGAGTTGGTTAGAACGTTGGGAGGATTTTGAAGTCCGTCTTCAGTTCAGTCTTCAGTGAGTGAGTGTGAAGTTGGGAGCTTGCTGGTAAAGCAGCTCAGTGAAAGCTCTAGGAGCCTCAGCCCTGACAGAGGGCTACTTTTAAGTAGAAGGGTGTGTGTTTCCACCTTAAAGAGAGACATAGAAGATAATTGAAGTGGTGGAGACCACTGTTTTCGGGTCTCAGTGCCCCCCCCCCAGGAGGGGGCAGGAAAGGTTTCCCTGCAGATTCCTGGGGCAATCCCCTAGTTCTGCTTGTGAAGGAAAAGCTGCCTATGTGTTCCAGTGTTTATTTGGAAGAATAAGAAGATTTGTGAGTCGCCTGTGGGGCACCTGCAACGTGAGGGTGAGTGTCTGCTCTTGCTAAAAGGGCCTATGTTTTTCACCCTGGGACTTGTGTGACAATGTGGGGATTGAACTACTAAATATTGGGAAGTCTAGAGTAATGGGCTAAGCAAAGTAAAAGTAGGTTCAAGTCCAGAGCTTGTTGGGATGCAAATAATATGTAGAGGAGATGTGACAGACGCTCACCCAGAATCTACATTTGAAAGTTCAGTAAAGGAATTATTCAGTTCCAGAGAAATGGCCGGGTATGGGCTGTAGGAGCTGGAGGTGGTAGCCCCATCTTTAGTGACCAGGTCCACCTCACGGATTTCTTCTGTGGATTTCTACTTTGCCTCAGGCACTTGGCCAGTGATGAGGGAAGTACCCAGATGTGGGATTGTGAGGAAAATTCTCTCTAGGAGTCGAAGACTCTAGTGTGGTTTGGGGAGCCACAACAGGATAATTGGTTCATTCCTCAAATGGACCGCAAATTGGATAATTGGTTCATTCCTCAAATGGACCACGGATCAAGTGGCCGACGGGGGAGCCGGGCCAGTGGGGAAAACCCAAGTAGTGTACAAGTCGGGCTGTGTACCCAAAGCTGCGTGCAAGTCCGGCTGTGTGCCTGGTGGGTTTAGAGCCTGAGGGCTGGAAATGGTGATAAAGTGTTCTGTTGTCTCTAATCTGCATTACCAGGAAATGTAGCCCCATGGGGGTCCGTCTATGCTTTGTTTGTTCAGCTTGGAAGTGAATAAAAGCCACACTGAAGAATCCCATTCCTGGTTCTGGACATTACAGTTATTGCTTCCTGTGTTCAGATTTACTTGGGTGCCCCTGTGCAGAGTAGCCAAACCTAGGTACCCCTGTGCTGAGTAACCTCATCCTCCCCGAACCCAGTCCCCACCAGGTACTGCTGTCAGCTTCAACAGCATGCCACCTGTCGTTTTTGGCAAAAAGGCAGGGGTGAGGGATTACACTTCTGTTTCCTTATACTTCCTAAATGCTATCTTTTTCTCCCTAACCTTCCCTGCCACTTCTTTTGAGAACCATAGTGTTTTTTCTTTCATTTCGATTTGTTTATTTGCTTCACACAAAGACTTGTTGCCTCTGTGATAGCGGTTTTGATGTTTCCCCATTGTTACTTCACCCCATCTTCTTGCCAGTTTGCTAGTGCTTTTCTGAGGCACTCTCCCATTTTGACAAAATCAGCCCTCCTGAACTCCAGTACCTTCACTTTTGTATGGTTTGACTCTACAGCTAAGTTTATCGTGAACCACACTGTTTGGTGGTCGCTTGTTCCCAGATGGCTACCCACTTCAAGATCGGAGATCCTCTCTCCATCCCCATTTGAGAGTACCAAATCTAAGATTGCTCCCTCCCGAATGGGTTCCAAAACTAGCTGTCTGAGGCATGCCCCCTGTAGGGCATCGAGAATAGCCCTGCTCTTGGATGTGGCTGCAGCAAAGGTGCTCCAGTTAACATCTGGCATATTCAGGTCCCCCATCAGCAATATCTCCCTTTCTCTGCCATCCTAAAGGACACCTTCTATCATTTCCTTATCCATTTCCTCCCCCCCCCTGAGACGGGGGTCTGTATACAACCCCTGTGCAGACTGTAGTGCCATTTCCAGTTCCAGGGTGACCCACAGCGCCTTCTCTCCTCCCCATTTACCCTTTAGTTCCATTGCTTTGATCCCTTCCCTTACATAGAGAGCTACTTCCTCCTCCTCTTCTTCGCTCCTTGTCCCTCCTGTAGATTGTGTACCCTGGCATGTTGACATCCTAGTCATGGTTCTCTGTGTACCATGTTTCTGTGACAGCCATGATATCCAGGCATCCCTCTTCCATCAAGGCCACCATTTTGGGGAGCTTTTTACCAAGACTATGGGCATTGGTACTCATTAACCTCCATTTTTTTTTATGGCTTTATTTCTTTTTGCCCCATCCCTGTTCTTACTTCCTTTGTCTTTTTCTCTATTTACCCCTGCCCTTCTCCAGATCGACAGAAATAGCACTTATGACAACTAGGAGTGGTAAACCTATCAAGGACAAAAGTGAGTATGAAACTTCAATGGCTTCCCTAAGGAAACATGCCAACCTGAGTGCTAACCCTTTACTTAAGTTCCTCTTTAAAAAGCCTTTCAACAAGATAGACCATGGGACAAGCTGCACGCGGAAATGCCCCAGAACTAGCTCCTATCTTATTTCATCCCAAGGCAGGATAGCTGGTTCTACCCAGCTGGTCCCGCATCAAACTTCAGTGCGGCAGATGACAGTGGGATCTGCCGTGCATACTTCCTCATTTAGCGAACAAGGTCACATCTTCGTAAAGTTAAAAGAATTAAAAATAAATATAACAACAGTTGTGCACAGGATAACATAATGAAAGTGTTTTTAAATACATCCCCTTTTAGGCTTCTAATTGTTAAAAAGTTACTGCAGATCTTTTTAGGAGCGTAGAGAGCATTTTAGACTTCGGTTTTCCTATGACTTTAAACTTCATCAATTTCTAACTTTTCCCGCTTTGCTTTTACTCTTTAGATCACTTTATTTGCATTCTTCCCCGTTACTCACAAACAGGTTATCAGCCATACTCACCCCCTGTTGGGTCCCTTGGGAATGAACCATGGCACGACTGCCCCGATCACCCCCCAGAACACACTCATGACAATGATGGGCACTGTTAAACCGCTGTACGCCATCTCGGACTCGGCTCCCTCGAATACAGCTCACAGTGAATCCAGCACTAAACTTTATTTCCGACTCAGGCTTGGAGCAACTTTAGAACACCTGTGACAGCTCGCACCGCAAATTCCCAGCAGAAACAGGAACTAACTCAAACAGGAAGTGCGAATCATGCGCTATGAAGCCAGCAAGGAGAGCTGCACCGCCTCCCTCCCTCGTCACGCGACCCGTGTGAGACTGCAAAGAAATCGCAAGGCGCGCAGCAGTGGTTAGAAACTGTTCGGAAAATAAAATCCAAGGGAAAGAATTAAACAGTTTTTGTAAGTTCTTAACAGATGCTTAAATGTGATCTGTTAGGGTATACATTTAAGCAAAATGCTTAATACAAATGTCTTCCCTAATTAGGGGGGTTGTGAACTATCCCTTCGCGCAGAACCCTAAGAGCAGTGGGGGCCTCACAAAAAAAAACCTCAGCTGTCCAGTTGACCTCCTTATTTCTGGTCCTGTATGTACTAATTTAACTAAAGTGTAAAAATTGCACAAAACTAGCTAAAAATGAAGCTACAGAGAGGCCATGATAGGGATGAGGATGTTCTTGGGGTTCGGACTTCTGATACAGAAACATAGACTTTGATGGCAGATACCTACCCCCTGGCCCACCCAGGCTGTCAATTTTTCTACCTGTTTGATAAGCTTGACCCTAGTTAACCAACAGCCTACCTCCTCCTAACCCCCTCTAGAATTGCATTAGTCTGTCCCACGCATTTTTAAAGTCCCCCACTGTTTTTGACCCCACAACCTCCTCAGGAAGGCCGTTTCATGCGTCCACCACTCTTTCCGTGAAAAAAAAAAAATACTTCCTTACGTTGCCCCTGAACCACCCCCCCTCTATCTTCAAATTGTGCCCCCTTGTTCTTGCACTTCTCTTTTCCTGAAAGATTATGAGGCTAGCTATAGGGCCCCAGCAAGGAGGTGTGCACAGGGTTCCAGAATAGCTAGGGCCGGTGCTGCTTCCCTTCTTACGTTTATGGTGCGTTTCCCATAAATGCATTTGATTAATATGGGGATCTTCCTTGTGCTTTCATGTGTGTCGCGTATGCATACTCTCCCTGTTTAGGAGAGGCATTCATTTTACCTTTCGAAATTTCCCTGCCCCTCATAGAAAAAGGTGTACAACTTATTTTTTATTATTATTCTTTGGTAACTGAGTAAAGACCACTAGGCACAAGTGCCTATTTTTAGGGACAACCCAGAAGCACTGCGGTGGTCAATTAATGTGCTCAGAGTTACACAGCATGCAAGTAGAGGTTGTAGGAATCAGACACAGTCTGCTGGATGTACCATGCTTGTTCACAACTCCTTGTCCTAACCTTTAGGCTATACTGCCAGCCCCTTTCAGAAGACTTTAAAGCAGAAATTCATAAAATATTTTAAACTTAAACTTTACACAAGTAAAGGCAATTCTTTGAACAGTGTTCTGAGCTTGCATCTCAATTTTTGAAGATGTGTCCCTCATTTCAGTGACAAAGGATTGAGATGTATGGTATCTCTTGGGTTGTCTTACAGACAAGTCCGAGAGAGACAAAGAGCTCTCTCTTACAGACATTGTAATGCCAAAATTGGGCCACCACAGCCATAGGTCTTCATCTCTCCTGCTCCTGGAGACACCTTCAGTTAAGACATATATGGGTCAAAAGGCCTTCTTGCCCCAACCTACCCTCTGGAATGGCCTGCCTAGCTCTCTATGCTCCCTGTCACCAAACTCCCAGTTTAAATCGCTCTACAGAGCTATCCTTCTGGACGTTTCCTGTAAATGCTTTCCTTGACCACAGCACTTCTAGCACTGTATCTGTCTCCCAGCAATTTTACACTATATTTTATATATTGTGTTACCTGCCAATTCCTTTTGCCTTGTTACTTCTGCTTGTTGTCTGTGTATCACACTGCTTGCATGGATGTTCTATTTTGTTAAGTCTGTTTATCACTTATGCCTTAGTATGTGCTGCAGTCCTACTGTACCATTGTGTGTCATCTTCATGGCTCGGGCATGCCTCAAAACGGCCCCTAAAACTAGTGCACCTACACAGTGAACAAATCAATAAATACCTGTACTTAACAAACTAGAATTTTCCAGAGAAATGTGACATACACTTAACAAAATGTCTAATGCCATTCTGACTACGGCTATGTCAAAAGAGCAACCCAGTAGAATACAAAGACTTGCTCAGTTTTCATCACTGGGATCACCCCACTGAGGTGTATCATAGTTTGTTTGCAAGGGGACCCACGTTGGGACTTGGTTAAAAATGAACCCCAGACAGGACCAGATTGGCAAAAGTCAGACTGGGTGCAAGCTGAGCATATTTTGCCAGCCTGGCCAGTGTGACTGGATGGGCCCAGCCAGCTTATAACAGTTTAGTCCAATCTGATTCCAGTGGTTCGGTTTTCATCCCTTCTCGTCACGAGTGAAAACTGGACCATCAGTACTGGACTGGACAAGATCAGTAAAAGCTGGACCATCCACTCACAATAGGCGGACCAGAAAAATTTCCACAACTTAACACACAGTCTGTGTGGACCAGCCAGTCCAATTTCACCCACACCCCCTCAGGTTTTCCTCACTGGGACTGACCCATTTAGGTGCACCATAATTGGTTTTGGGAGAGGGAGTAGGCAGTATTAACCTTCATCGTTACATACATTCAAATACTAATCTTATTTATTTATTTTTTTAAAAACGTCTGCCAATAAAAAGGATGAAATACATTGGGTAGTGCAGTGGGTGGGTGGGTAAGGTATCTCTATAAAGGTATTTCCACTGTATTGTTGTTCTGACATAGTTCTTCCGTTTCTGACGCAATAAATCACAAACTTTTTTTATCCACTTGAAATCCATTTTCAGCATTGACAGTACATTTGTATATTGGTTCTGCTCCTGCCTTACTGGTTAATCATAAACCATCAGTTTCAACTATAATCATTGTACAAGTACTATGGTGCTACAGTACATTCAAAGTGTGTGATGAATTTTTAAATAACACAGGTTTTTAACGTTCTTTGATAATTTGGTTGTCCAGCACCTCAACAGTGTTGCGTGCATGCACATTGGAAATGTTCCTTAATTCTACTGCTATGCACCAACACTAATTAGAGCTGGGATACCAGATTCCCATAGGTTGTCGCTAACTTTTTAGACTCTTTCACTAAATAACAGTTCTTTTGTACTTAAATTGATTCATCAAGAGCATCTGTGAGGCAATGATATTTAAAGCATTATTGGGATGTAATAGGTCACACCTCCTTACGAAGAGGTGGCATAGCCCCGAGGCACAGAGGTTGGTTTTTGAAATGTGGTTGCAGCAATTTACTTATGTGCTTGATGCATATTTATTCTTTTTGTAAGTATTACTATATTCTCTTACAATAGAATTACTCTCACAGAATTTTGGAAAGTCTGGACTGCTGGTTTCCTTATGCATTTGTACCTCATATTTTTCCAGCACCCACTGTACTCTGAGATCACAGCTTTCTTGCCACTGAACAAAGTATAGCCTGGTATGGCTATGTCCCAGTCATGGTTTTCATTGCACTATGACTCAGTAATAGCGACAATGTCCAGGTCAGCCTCTGCCACAATGGCCACTAGGTCCAGGATTTTATTTCCCAGTCTTCGAGCATTTGCATACATGGCCTTCCAAATTCCACTACCACCCTGCTTGTTGGCTTCCCCCCCTCTCCCTTTTGCCTTCCCTCTGTGCCACCTCTGCCCTTATTCCCATTTCTTTTTATTTTTGCCAGTTTGTCTTTCTTTACAGGTACTCTTGGGGATTTGTCTCCATTCGGGTTCTCCCTACTGACTACTTCAGCTTGGTGGAAGGGGGGCAGTTTATGTCTCCTTCTTCTTTCACCCCCCCCGGCTACTTTAAATACTTGCCAGTTAAACCATTCACTGAGGACCTGGATTCCCCTCCTGGATGGATGCAGGCCATCAACCCTGTATAGGCCTCCATCCCTCCAGGTGGGACTCCAGTCCCCAGTGTAGCCAAATCCCTCCCCTCTGCACCACTCCTTCAACCACTGGTTGAATCTCCTGGTAGTGAGTATCCTATCTTCCCCCCTGTCGAAGACAGGTAGCACCTCAGAAAAGATCACTGAGCATGCCACTTGCCTGAGACCCCTGCCCAACTCTCTGAACTCCTCCTGCACCATCCTGACCTCCTTCCTGGTCAGGTCATTAGTCTGTAGGTGGACAATGACATCAAGCTCTCCCTTTTTACTGCCCTAGTGATCCCCGGGATCCACTTTCCATCCCTCTGAATCGAGGCACCAACCTCCTTCTCTCCCTCCCTTCCCACCTCCAATTCTATCCCCCTTACTATGCAGTCCCCCAACAGGAGTTGCTTGCTTCTACTCTGGGGTCCTCTGCCACCCATCCTGGGGACTCCACCACAGAGATCTTCCCCGGTCACTGCTGCGGGTGCCTCCATGGGACAGTACCACTCCAACAGGGCAGCATAAGAGTTGTGTAGTGGTACCATATGGGGGGATGTGCCTCTGACCCATCACCCTCCTCACCCTTCCCTAGCCCACTACAGTCCAGCCACTCCTCCTCCTTGGCACCCTTTCAGGCAGTAGTGGCAGACTTGGTGGTCCCTGGGTGGGGAAGGAGGCCCCTGAATCCTAGCCAACTGAGTCTGGAGACAAGCAACCCCCCCCCCAACCCAGAGAGGTGCACGCAGATGGGGCAGCATCGCAGTCTCCAGAAAGTCTCCTTGAAAACTGCCACCCTCCATCCACTGCATTGCACCACTCCCAGTATACTTACTGTTTTATTTCCTTACTTGCTACACTACAGTTTCTTGGTCCATTACCCCCTGCTATAGTGTACCTAGATAGTAGTACCCTATCTTTTAGGATGCCTGCCTTCCCTCCCCCCTTCTTCCTTCCTTCCTGTGGCACCTACACATATACCTCCCCTAGCCCAGTGTCCTGACCTGGTTTGTATTCTAGCTAGGCTCACACATAGTTTCTTATGGTAACTCGGTTTCCATGAATAGACATTCCAGCCTTTGCCTTATGCAGCATGGCGTGCTAGCCACATAGCAGCTGTGTTGTGGTGCATTCTGTCCATTCTTGCTCCTAGCAGTTCTCCTTTGGAGCATGTTCTCTGATATACTCTGTCCATTTTGTTCATTATGCACGGTGAGTACATGTGGCATACCTATACTCTGCGGGCAAACATTGTGCCCAAGGATTCCCTATCCCATTTCTGTACTGAACCCGACTTCTATGCTTCTTTGTTTAATGGTGCTACCTGCACACATGGCCCTTTGCTTATTACAGAATATGGTGCGCTGGAAAAACACCAACATTATCAGGTAAACTCTCACTCCAAATTGGTAGCCAGCCTTGACTTGCTAGGCGTTGCCTGCATCACTTTCTCAGTACATACCCAGGTGCATCCTATGTCCCACCCCCCAGGATGGCTTTTTAGCATCTATGCCCTTGGCATCCCTAACGCTGTTTGGGAATGCCCCTTCCCCACACATTTTGTGGAGATGAATCTCCAACCTGACTCCTGTTGTCTTGATGCCTACCTACTTCACTTGCTCCTCTATTGCTCAGTGACTCTTTGGGTAAACACACAGAACGTCAACACTCCCTGCCAGCTGGCTGGCACCTGTATTCCTAGGGCTTCCCACTAAAATGCCACCTCTCCCTACAACAGCCCTCGGCACCTTGAGGTGCCCTATCTGTATACTACCTAAAAATGCTCCCACACTAGCTTTACTCATACAGGATGAGGACAAGGCATCATTCCCCTGCTGGCCATTTATGGTTACAACCACCTCCACAACTGTAAAAAGGGGGTTGTTATAGGAGTCAGACTCTAGCCTGCCTTAGTAGTGCTGACAAGGACAGCATTTCAAGGACCGTGTTCCCAATAGTAACTTTAAATATATTAGTAAGTGTGGCAACAGATCCGATTGCCTTCAGAGTATTTATTTCTGCACCTTTTGGACAGATCCAAGTGAAAATCACTACAGTGTAAACAGAAAAGAAAGTGGCGGAGTGTACAAAGCTGGAATATATGGACTGACTTTTCGGGGAGGTCTCCAGCCAGCAGAACCCAACAGCATACCCTTGAATACAGATGGTACCTCTGTGGCAATGCCCCACATCCTGTGTTCTATCTGGCACTCAGAGAGAGTTGTCATAGGTTGACAGCCCATAGCTGAGAAAGGAGGAGGAGAGGAAAAGGATGATCAGCACTTCTACAGCTAAGAGGGCTGTAACGACTGCCTACCACCTAGTCTGAGAGTAGGGAATCCAGAGCAAGGGGGAGGTGAGAAGGTGAGTACAGATGACTACAAATTCACTCTGCCTAAATTCCAACAAGCCAGAATTCCTCATGTAACACAAGAGCCAAGATCAGATCCCTGAACTTATCCAACCTTGGCTTACATTTTGTCCCCTCTGTTATCCATCAAAACACAGCTGTTTGTAATCTTGGAGTCCTGTTTGATTAATCACTGCATCTGGAATCTCACATTAGCAGTACGGTCATCGCACCTTTCTGTATTTTATGCACCATTGTCGAGGTCTGTCTCAGCCTAAATCATAACATTGCGGCTATTTTGTTTTTACTCTCATTTACTGCAACTCCTTCCTAGCTGGTCTTCCAGCTTGAACCTTGCATCATCTTCAGTTTGTTAAACATCACTGCTCAAATACTCACTAGTTCTACAGTAGGAAGTTTAATCATGCCTTTCCACTACTATCCAAACTCCACTCACTTCCAATTCAACACAGAACAGATTATACAATTCTTTAATCATAATTAAGTACTGCAGTGGCCTCACCTTTCCATATCTGTCTGAACTACTTCACAACCATTCAGTAAATCAGCAACTTCGATCTTCTGACGCACAGTTTTTCTATGTGCATGCCCCAGATTGGCCATATTTGGCAACAGGGCGTTTTCAGCCTATGGCCCACCTCTCTGTAATAGATTATCACTGGAATTCTGATCATGTGATGAGCTCATGCTATTTAAAGGCAAGCTGAAAACCTGTCTGGCCGTGGGTGAAAAAATGGCGTGAATACTGCATCACAGCTTCCATGGAGACCCATGCGAGCAAGTTGACAGCAGGAAAGAACTGAGGAGGGAACGGGGCTGCTCACGCCTTTATAGGGTTAGTCCGTCGACGGCATGGGTGGCCCCAGTTGTACTGCTGAAAATCTTTCATGTGGATTCCCCTTCACCAATGGCAAAGGTTCCTACGGTGTTAACTGATAACTGAGATACCTCCAAAAGAGATCTGTGCATCACTGTCAGATTTTGTATTTGTCTGTCCCCGCCACATTCCGAAATTGTACATCACATTTCGAAATTGAGCACCACCGCCACATTCTGAAATTGTGCATCACCACCACATTCTGAAACTGTGTGTCACCACCACATTTCAAAATCGTGCATCTCTGCTACATTCTGAAATTGTGTGTCAATGCCACATTTCGAAATTGAGCACTACCACCACATTCTAAAAATGTGCACCACTGCCACATTCCAAAAAAGTGCATCACTGCTACAATCCAGAACTGTGCATCACTGACACATTCAGAAACTGCATGTCTCCATCACATTCTAAAATTGTACCTTCCTGCCACAATCCAAAATTGTGGGTAAACATCCACATTCCAAAAGTGCCTGTCATTGTCCCAATCTGAAAATGTGCATCCCCACCATATTCTGAAAATTAGCGTCGCTTCCACATTCTGCAGTTACATGTCCAAGTCACATTCTAAAATGACACATCTCTGCCTCATTCTGAAATTGCACGTGGCTACCATATTCTGAAACTTATATCACTGCCGCATTTTGAGATTCCATGTCCACGCCATATTGTGAAATTGCAGTTTGCCATCACAGTCTGAATTCGAGCATCTCCACAACATTCTGAAATTGTGCATCACCACCACATGTCAAATATATGCATCCATGACACATTGGTGACTGTATGGAACGGGTTGCCAGAGGCAGTGGTGACTGTGAGAGCATGAAAACCTTTAAACAAAGATTGGATATGGGGAAAAGAAAATATGAGTAGCACTAATTAGGTGGCAAGCTATTAAAGGGTCATGTAGACCTCCTAGCTTGTAGTCATCTATGAATCTACCTTCTGCAACTATGTCTCTCCTACATTTCAAAATTATGTATCTCTGTCACATTCTAAAAATATATGACACCACTACATTTTGAATTTTAGCATCCCTGCCACATTCCAAAACTGTGTGTCCCAGTTACTTTCTGAGATTGTGTAATTGCTGCTTTCTACAAATGCAGCCTGGTGACATTTATAAATCTCTCCCCTGCAGTTTTCTAAAAACTGCACACAACTTTGTCATTCTAAAGCCAGATCTGCCTCTGCATTGCAGTGCCGCCGCGCCCCCTCCCCCGTCACATACTTGGTACCGTACCTTGCATCTACATATTATGTAAATGCATGCCCTGACCAACCCATTGTCAGCTTTCCTTTTTTCAGATGTTTGCTACAACTGCAGTTTTTTTGTAATGTGTGAGAATTAATTCCTATAAGGCAGCTTGTCGGGTGGAATAGGCTTGGGGTTTTGGTTATGACATCATCAGTAGCCCTTCACTGAAACTGACTTTTCTGAACAGGCAGTGAATTTAGGGTTACAAAATGACTTGTAACATTTAAACAAAGTAACTTAGAGATCTCATTTTTCACATGAAGCTGGTTGGGGATATGATGATCTACATTCTGAATTTATTGATGCCAGAAATTCTGTAATATTGTATAACTGAAAAAACTGTAACCTTTAGCTGCCATTCTATGTCTATATGTATTAAGTGTTTGTATTTGTTTTTTCTGACACGGAGCTTTTGTAAATGAGTCCCTGACTCAAAGGTTGTAATACTAACATACTAAAATGCCAGCAGAATAGGCCTAACGGTCTTTCGTGTCTGCTCGTTTGGTCAGCCCCCACCCTGGGTGCTGACCTTGCTGCCCCCCTCGCCTTCTCTGGCTTCTCCCTTCCCAGTTCCGGATATTCTTGCTGCATTGGATTTTGCTTCCAGAACCCTTCCCTGTACCTGTCCCACCCCTCTGAACCTCTCCACTGTCTCTGCCTCCACCAGCCCCTAGGCAGCGCATTCCATGGCTCCACCACCTTCTCAGTGAAGTAGCACTCCTCCTTTCTCCCTGAATCTTCCCTCCAGCTTCCACCCATGCCCCTAGTGGCCCCTCCTCCTTCCTTCAAGCACCCCGACTGTTCCTCCCTATTTACCCTCTCATGTACCTGAAGACGCCTATCATGTCCCACCGTCCCTTCTCTTCCAATGTGTACATATTTAGCTCTTCGAGCCTCTCCTCATAGGTCCTGTTCCCCAAGCCCCAAATCATTTTGGTTGCCTCCTCTGGACCCTCTCCAGGAGTTTAATGTCCCTCTTTAAGTGTGGCCTCCAAAACTGCACGCAGTACTCAAGGTGCGGCCTCACCAAGCAGTTATACAGAGGGAGTATCACTTCCCTCCTTCTTGAGGTGATCCCCCTAGCGATGCATCCTAGCATCCTGTTGGCCTTGGCTGCTAAAGTCTGTTAAATAAATAAATTTTGGCCAGCCTTTAAAGCACTGTTTTTATTTTAGTCTTTGGTAACTGGGTTAGGTCCACTAGGCACAAGTGCCTGTTTTCAGGGGTGATCTGGGAGCACTGGATGGTTAAGTGACTTGCTCAGAGTCGCACAGTATGCAAGTGGAGGTTGTGAGAATCAAACTCAGGTCTGGTCTGCTGGATGTATCAAGCTCGTTCACACCTTATTCCTCTAACCTCTAGGCTATACTGCCAGCCCACTGTTGCTAAGTAATTGATTAATACGAATACACAAGGATATTTTCAAGAATAAACATATTTCTACAATGGTTGATGAGGCAATTACCATACTGATAACACAGGTTTGGGCGCCAAGCCCAGGACACCACTGTGGGCTAACAGAGGTGGCCTGAGCATCCCAACACACAGACTCCAAGTTAGGGAGGGAACACTGCACCACTCTCTAACTCCCCTCCTTGGCACCCCAGGGAGTTTGTAGCAGAGAGTAGAGCCCTTGTGATAGTACGTGGGGCTTGGGATGACGTCAGAGAAATGCCTTCAAGCATGCCTGCTGAATGCAGGGGAGGAAGGTGATTATTGCCATAAGTTTACAACCCTGAAGTGCCTTACTGCACTTACGAAATGGATCCTGAATAAAAAATGTTATTTAAAAAAAAAATGTTTTGTAAGTGGAAATTGTCTGAAAAGGAAAAGTAGTACGCTCCATTCTTGCCCAGGCAGATGCAGCTTTCCATGTTATTTTGCTAGGTACTACATACTGTGTAATTTTGGGGGAATAAATACATGGTTTGGAGTAGATCCCAGCCAATTAAAACCATTGATTTTCTTTCACTCTTTTTCAAACAGATTCACTGCATGTGCGATTGAGTATTGTATTGTTGCTGCTTAATACAACACTCTTCTTTTTGTTCTCTGCACTGTGGATTATCTAAAGTACTACTTCCTGCACTGCTGCTGTTTTTTTGATATATTGTACATCTAGTTTATTAGACTTGTGTCTCCTCTGCCTCCCCCAACATACCTGAAAAAGCTCAACCAGGCCCCACCTGGGACAGGTTATTAAGTTGTGACCACAGGTAGTCGGGTAATCTGAAGTAGCAATTGAGTGGACAGGGAGCTGTCACATTCATGCATGCATGCACTGCATGTGTTCACTAAGCAGCTTCTTACCAGCAGTGTCCCTGAGGGCTAGGGGACAGAAAAATGAAAACGCTCCTGGCCTTGCAGGATGATGTTAAGATTATCTTGCAAACCCCATACTGCAGACTGTGGTACCCACCTCTGCTACGCAAAGCAGCTCGAGGGGCTTGTGAGTGATCCCCAGTGGCCCTGCCATAGAGTGCGAGCCATGGGGTCCATGTGGTGGATTAAGTTCCTGGGAAAGGCAGGTGATAATATAATGGCAGAAAAAAATATGGTGACAGGGCTGGGGAAGAGACTGCAGAAGGGGGCAGAGCAGTAGGGGAAAACAGATAATAACAAAGAAAACAAAAAAAAGACAACCATAGGAGCAATTCAGGAGTCAAGATTAACTATTACAGCCAGCCTGGTGGTGCTGAGGGTTGAGGTGCTGGACGCCACACCTCGCACCACGCTGATGTCCCGGGTTCGGGAATGAGCCCGGGTCATTAGGGGTCGTCAGGGAGGAGAAAGGATTGAGCATCCCCAGGACTGCTCTCCTTCCCTGGGGAGGGGGGAATCCACCAGCCGATGCACTGGTGACCTCTAGCGGAGGCTGGAGGCACTGCAGTGCACAGCTGCAAGATGCTGGGGATTGGAGCTGCGGCGGACGTCATTCCGGGGTGCACGGAAGCGTGCACCAGCCAAGCTGGACGTCATTGCACATCCGAGCTCCAGGGCACACAAGAACAGGGAAAACAATGGCGCCATGGATAGGCAACAGCACTAGTCCACCATGCCCTTCGCTGGGACAACCCTGACTGACCTTCCAGGTCCTCCACAGCTGGTCCTACCCTGCAGCTGGAGTCTGACTATAAGAGCACCCAAGAGGAGGAGGGCGACCCACCCTGGGAGGGTTAGGCCAATGGTACCGGCTGCAAGGAGGGGGGGAAGAGGAGGTACAGCTCGGAGGGGGCCTCTGGTGGGCAGGACATGGACTTGGTTGCCTGAGAGAGGTCCATGGGGCTGCGACCGGAAGGAAATAAATAATAAAAAAAAAGATTAACTATTACAGCATCTGGGCTTGTGGCTGGAAAAATACACTAGCCCCACAGACATTTTTATTTTCAGTCCTGCATTTTGAGCCCGGAGCTGTCACCGCCTTCTTTTCCTGAGTTCTCAGAGTATGCTGTTGGCGACGTCATAGCCCTGTCATCTGCTCCCCCCACCATCCCAGTCAGTGTGGGGTCTGCACAGAACAAAGCCCAAGGATACTGATGACCATTATATAGACGATGTGGTGACCGTACTTTTTGTCTGTGGTTTTCTTACTATGTCACTTATTCCACCCCCTGGCGTAAGCGATGCCAGTGTCAGCCTCAGACATCACAGCATCCCTGTGGTGAGAACCAAGCTCCCTGGTCCAGCTGCAGGGAGTCACTGTGGTGCCAGAATTTGCTGTCAACTGAGGTGTACCACCCAGTGGCAACTACCTCAGCCTGTCTTGCCCCCAGAAACAGCAACCCGAGTCTGCTCCCCAATCCTGGTTGTCTGTACAGCAGTGCAATGTGCTGCCACTGATTCTTGGGGGTAGTCAACTCACAGACATTTAACTAGTCCAACTAGTACGCTTATGACACACCAGATGGGCTAGTTAAGGGAAAAGCCGATTGGCCCAAGAGAAAACTCTACCTTCATTTGGTCAGTGAACCAGTGAAGAAATGTCATTTTTAGATCCTGAGCGGGAAGTGTCCAGCAGCCCCCACTAGAACCCTGGGGAGTGGGAGTAAGTTCACACAGGAACCAGGTGGTAGTGATGGGGCACCTGGACAGAGCAGTCACCTTGACAGGTGATATCATGTTGTGGAAGGTGGAGCCTGCTGCCAGCCTAGAAGGGAAAAAGATGGGATAAACAGAATAGGTGAAAAATAAACATGCTTACATACAACAATGAGAGAACAGAAAGTAAAATAAGGTGGTACAGGCGATTGGTAGGTACAGTACAAGTAAATTTCAGTAAATTATTAATACACACTCTATCCCAAAGCACTTTACAAGCCATGGAGAGTGGTAGCCACCATTATGCTTGGTAATACTCTGCTTGGACTGCAAATCTGATGTAGATAATCAGGTTATGCGCCTTCATGAGTCCAAGCATTGCATGCTATGAGCCTTCAGTCTCGAGGTTTATGGCTTATCACTCACCGAGGGTATGTAAAAAAACACCATGCACACACACCGACCTAACCTTTATTTTTTATAATTGCTGGTGCAAAAGACTTACTGTTGGGGACAATTACTTTCCTTTATGCAGACTTTGGGTCCTTTAGCGTAGCGTGACCGAGAGGCGTTCGCTCGTGTAGAAAAAAATACAGAAATGCAGGCAAACTGAAATGCTGTGCTTAAAATCCTGCTAGTAGTATCACCCAATTTGCTTATTTTCTGTGTTGAAGCCAGAGTGCAGATTGAGGTGAGCGCAGTGACCTGAGGCTTCAGGAAACAAGATTCAAGTGTAAGTGACCGTTGCTATGGCAACACCTGCTTACACTTGAATGTCATTTTCTGAAGCCACCGAGTCACTCGCTGTCCTCAATCTATACTCGGCGGCTTTAACATGAAGAAAGATAAGCAAAATTAGGGGAACTGCTACCAGGAGAAAGATTTTTAAGCACAGCATTGCTGTTTGTCTGCATTTCGGTAATTTGTTTTTACCCGAACAAACACCACTTGGTCACCCTACAACTGGCAAGAAGGTGAATTATAATTATATGGGGCAGAACTGATAGTAGAACTGATACCTGTTGTTACAGAGATAGCATGATTGCTATGTTAGTTAGTTAGTTTTTGTTTACTAAGTAGGTGCACTAAACAATGCAATATCTATTTTCAGGCACTACCTAGGCAAAATATAAATAGCAAATAACAATAACATAATGAAAATAATAAACACAAAGTTAAGCAGTAGAATAGCCAAACAAAGCGGCATTACAATAACAGCTAAGCACAATACAACATAAGTACAACGGATGTGGCAGATAAGCAATTATACAAATAGTCCAATGTATCAGGTG
The DNA here is from genome assembly GCA_016271365.2 of Neoceratodus forsteri. Taxonomy (NCBI): domain Eukaryota; kingdom Metazoa; phylum Chordata; order Ceratodontiformes; family Ceratodontidae; genus Neoceratodus; species Neoceratodus forsteri. The sequence goes on from CM028130.1 coordinate 873,695,321, forward strand.
CAGGAGCACCTATCAGTGGAATGTTAGAACTTATGTAGCTCTCTCTTGAAATTTAGATGTGTTTGAGAGAGCCTAAAGTTTGATGGAAGTCACTTCCAGAGCTTCAAGGCAAAACAGGAAAAGGCTTGCTGCCCTATATTTTTAGAGCACTTAGAAACAGACAGGAATGAAATTCACTAGATCTCATGGGGCAAGCCTGATCAGATTGTAGTAACAAGACAACAAGGGCAGCAGCTTTAGCGGACCTAATAATCTTATCAATAGTACAGCCTGGGGTATAGAGCCACGAGAGGTAGGACATGGCCATCCTAAGCTAGAGTAAAGAAAGCAGTGGTGGGTCAGTCTGGTCACAGATGAGGCAAAATGATAAATGTTATATGTGATGTTCCATTTGGTCAAGTTATATTTGCTCACGTGAGATATAGGGGTGAGTCCATAGGTAAGGCTTGTCAGCAGGACTCCCAGAGCTATGACAAGTCTAGCAGCAGGTTGGCTAAATAAACAGCAGTCCTGCTTGAGAGACTCTGGTCCCTGCTCAAATATAACTTGACCACAGCCAGCATGATGGCTACAGCACAATCTATGACTGCTGGCACTGACTCAGAAATCCCCAGGATGAAAAGAGACACACAGCCTGTACAGACACTGGCAATTGCAATATGTGGATGAGGAGTCCCAGTAGACAGGAGAGAGTAGCACAGGTCACCAAGCTAGTAGGACTACTGTTCAGACTGTATCTAAATGAAAGGACAAGACTAGAGTGAAATGCAGTACTAAAATAAGAGTAACATGGTGCAAGGAGGCAAAGCTATATGTTTTATCCAGGAACTGAAGACCTAAAACACCTGAGAACCATCGTACACTGGGTATTATCTAACTTCTACCTTTGTTTACTTGCCTATGTAAGCCCCCCCCCCCAAAATTAGGGGTTTACCTTAGTGTCTCCTTTGTCTTCCTGGCCCAAATCCTCACCCTATAGCCCCCAGGACTGCCAAAGTGGGGGGGCAGTAGGCAGCAGTCCAGGTGCCCTGGTGGCATCTGGACCAGAGCTCCACTCGTGGAATCCGCTGCTGTTGTCACCAGTCACTCTCGGACCTCAGGCTCTGTCCAGTGTTCCAGGGGCCAAGGTGGAGGGCAGAAACGAAGAAGAACGATCTTGTTCTGTTTCCCCAGCCTAAGAGCTGAAAAAGGCTGGGGAACGGGACTTAGTGAAACATGGCGGCCATGTGGGGCTGCAGTGCATGCGCAACAGTGCATCTGTGGAGCTGGAGCTCCGTGAGTAAACTCGGGTGGTGTGCCCATTCCCAGCAAAGATCCCAGTTCCAAGGTGAGAACCAGTGCCAGGATCCAACAATAATAGTGCTGTTGGGTGCCTCTAGGAGTTTACGTGGCCCCTGGACTGTCAGCAGGGCCAGGAAGGAAATAAAGCACATGTGCATGCAAAACAGCAGGGAGATCAACTCGGGCAGCCACCTCACACATGACAAAACACCCGATTCTGTAACAGGCTGCGTGCCTAACAAAATAAGTACAGTTCTGGTCCCAGGACTCCAAGTGGGGCCAGGACATGCTAAAATTATCAATGCAGGACTGTCTCTGAAGTTGCAGGAAGCAGCCAAAAAAATGAACCCTGCATGTAAACAGAGATGGCTGCCCCATCAGAGAAGAGCACTGCAGAGCCCTTGGGAAGGGGTCATAGGTTGGACCCACTGTACCCTGCGAATTTTGGCCAGAGAGCAGCTCAAGCCACAGCCATTCTACCTGCGAAAAAGCCTGGCCAATCAGGCATCAAGTTTCAGTCTGCATAAAAGGAATTGTTTTCAAAGTTTGTGGCAGTTCAGTCAGCCCTCAGGGACAGGACTGTGTGTCAAAGTATAGCCCAGTGTGCCACAGTCTGACCAGGCTTGGCCTGCCTGGCAGACTTAGAAGTACTGGAATCCCAGAGTAAGTTGTGAAACAGAGGAAAATAAGTATTAATCAAAACTTTTGTTTAAAAGGCAAGTTGAAGCTTGGGTTTCCCTACCCCTCCACAGACTTTCCCCTCAGGGGAAGCAGCTCCTACAGCACGTCCAGTCCAGGAAAGCCTGTAACGGCTGAATACGGCCCTGTCCCAGTTGTTATGGAGAAGAGTTTAAATGCAAGGATCTGTTCTATTCTCTCTTTTTCTATCTCTTCTCTGTCTGGCTGCGCAACTAGATTTTCTCGTGAGACTTAGGACTTGATCACCCTGACAGTCTTGCAATTCTCCACCTCTCGCTATCTCTCTGCCTTCACTTGCTATTTCTGTCTTTTCTTCCCCCTTGCAAAACTGCTGGCATAAGAATATACAGTATGTGAATCTTTTTGTGGAAATGTAATTAATACTGGGATCCCTTTGTTTAAAACTGCATATAGTTTTACTGTTGAAATTATTGCAAACAGCTTTTTGGAACCCAAGGGTTTAACCTGAAATGCAGTTTTTAAGCCTCTTGCAGAGATGTAAACAAGAGGTCTGTTCTGGGTCACAATGTTCTTTTTGCTGTACCTGCTGAGACTGACAAGAACACTGTGTGAGAAGCAGAATATTCTCTTAACGAGCTCCTGCAAAAACTTGTTATAAAAAGAGCTGCAATGTTTTGCGAGAAAGAGAGACAGAGACAGACTACTAATTCCAAACAGAAAAATCAAAGGTCTGCACGCACAGATCCAAATGGATGGAGTGTCCGGACAATAAAGATATTAGAAGTATTTTATTGTGGTATCAAAAGTAGAAGAACAGTCCGACTAAGACCCTGAGTCCTGGCGTTTCAACCTTATAAGGTCTTTCTCAGGGGGTGGGTCTGGTACAAAACAGGAGATGCCACCTTTTAGTTCATACAGTTAAAGGAAAACACATATACCAAATTTACACAAGACATTCATATATCTATTACTTATGTATACCAGGTGTACATGAAAATTAATTGTGGAAAAATTAAACACAAAAGGAACCAATCTAATTCAAAATGCAAATACTAAAAAAAATATTATAGAAACAGATTATGAAAAGGTATTCCCTTTTATGTGAACCCTTACTGTTCTATAATATTCCAAGTATACAGCAGAACCTTCCTGGGTTAGACATCTTCTCAAAAATATTATACATGTATTATTGGAAATAGCCCATATGATAGTGTTAAAAAGTATATTGGAGAATGCAGAAATGAAAGTGGGAAAATACTGAAGTAAAGGAGTACAGAAGCTGTGAACAAGTTGTCGGGAGATTTATTCACTGGCGCAAAGGATAATAAAAAGATCCAGAAATGAAGGTCTAAGAAGAAATAGAGGTACAAAGTAATGGAAGTAAACTGCTGGCAGAAGTTAGTATATTATATAAATGGAAAGATCCCTTAGATTGTTTCTAGTAAGAAGTCTGGATGCGATGCATTGAGGATCTTCATACAGGTAAAAGTGACAGCACCGGTTCAGTAGAGAAAGGAGCCATAGTGAATCCTGATAGATATTTCTCATGCAGCAGATTCCAATAGGTGGAGTCTGGAGAAGCTGGGAGAAAAAGATGAAACTTAGAACTTAAAGAGAGCAATTTGCAGAGAGTATAATTAAAAAAAAATATACTGCACCACAAAGTGCAAAAAATTGCTTGAGGAAGGAGGACAGGTTACACAATGGGGGGGGGGGATATGGATATCTGTTATACTGAGCCTATATTACTAATATCAGGTTATCATGGGCTAGGGATTTATAAGAATGGAATAACATCTACTCCTGTGGAAATGCAGTATTCAAATAACAATCCACTTAGTTTCTTTCTGCAGGAGGGTACGTAGTCTGTCCCCTGCTGTTGGGTGTCTGGGTACCTGTTCCAGGGCCATGTACTGCAGGCAAACAGGTTTTGAATTACGCTTCTCTGCCTAGTGTGCACCAAGGGCGTTGTTTTGATTACCATTTAGTAGTGCCCTGAGGTGCTCTTGTATTCTGACCTTCACTGGCCTTGTCCTCCCTATGTATTGTATATAACAGAAACACCAGCATGTGTACACTACAAATGGTGTTTTGCATGTAATAAACTGAATAATGTCCATTGATTTATTATCAGCAGTGTACCTGTTCCCTGTTTTAACATGTTTACAAGTGTTACATCTCCTGCATTTGAAGAAGCCTAACAGTCTTAGCCATTTCATTCCCTCTTTTGAAGTTTCAGGAGCCTTAAAAGCGACTTTTTTGTTTGTAATCCCCCTTTGGGGGCTTACCTTTAGTGCCCCACATTCTCTCCTGCTTCCTGAGAAGCCCCACCATAGATTTCAGCCCTTTTTGGGCTTAAAAAATGCAATTGACGCTTTGTCCATACCCCTCGGAGCTTGCGGCGATCGTGCAGGTGCACAGTAGCACCTTTTATGTGCCAACCGCCGGTTGCGGTCAAAACAGGAGGTGTTTGTCGGTCCCAGTGCCCCATGTATACTAAATGGGGATCAGAGACCCGAAAGAGTTGGGCAAAAGCCCCATTCAGGTTAAAAATTTAAGTTTGAACACAGAGGCGCTCAGGGATTATGAATGTTAATGAGTGCCCCCTATAAATATTAATAAGGTTTCTGCCTGCCGCCTAGGGAATCGGGTTTCAGAGGCAGCAACAGCAAAATAAATAAAACTACAGGGGCTTTTCTTTAAACAGTGGTATTGTTGGTCAGGGGACAGTTGGGGCCACAATCCAGTGGGGTGTTTGAACAAACAGAGTATAGTGTTGGGCTGCACCAGATCATGAAAGAAGGGGAACTGTATTGCACTGCATGAAACAGATTGGGAGCTGACATCTTGTTAACACTCTGACCTTTTCCAGCAGCCAATCAGTGAACTAGGTACCCAAAACTGAACCACGGGGACTCCTGGGAAAAGGAGGGGGCTAATTCAGGCGCCTAGATCATGCCCCAATAAATAAGCAGGAAATATTGATCTCTATTGTAACCCCCCTCTGGAGGCTTACATGCAGTTACCCCTTGTAGCCCCAGTGTGTTGATTTCTGCCTTTTTGGGGCATTGGTCCTGGGCCATGAGCTGCTGTCATGCTCTTCTCAGCTGGCTGTTGCATATGCACTTCAAGCACTTTGATGTTGCCGATTACCGTTGAAGAGGATCAGGCAGAAGCCATAGTTGCTGTACAAGGGGGGTTTAAACAACAGGGTCGCTTGGGGACTTATGAATATCAATCATCAGAACACTGGATTTTCAGCTAAAACAGTGTGGACTTTCTGGGATTCCTTCAGTCTGTTCCCGAGCTCTGTACGAGTCAGGACTACCCTATGAGAGTGGACATTGGACTTCATGGGTTTACCCAGGCCCTAATCTGAGGACTGTTGTTGCTGAAGTTGGATTGAGAAGGGGAAAGAGAGGAAAGAGACTGAACTGAGATTCTGATTCCCCAGGTGCTTACTGCAGGACTGAGTTGTGAAGGAGAAAGAAAGAAAGAGACTGAACTGTGATCCTGTTTCTCCAGGTCTTGAGAAGTTGCTTAACAAGTGTTGGGAGAAACTAAATGCTGCAGACATCCTACACTAGGAAACTGAGCTAGATGAGAGGACTGAGTAGATCATCTGAGTGCTACAGTTGCTGCTCAAAGGTCGTTTGCCTGTGTGGGACTGTAATTGCAATTCTGAAGAGGCAGAGTATTTCTGGTCATTGGGGTGCTAGCCAGCAACTGTGTGTGTGTCCTGAGTGAACTGGTAAAAGTGGCTGAGAGCTGAGTCCTAGCTATAGCTGAAAAAAAGGTTGTGGACACTGTTTAACTGGGAAGGTGTGGACTGGTGTGCAGGGGGTTGTTATTCCTGAGCTGCCTCCCCCACAGAACTGCACTTACGCTTAGTGAAACAGAGGCTAGCACTCACTCAAATTGGCACTGGACTTTAGTGGAGTAACTGCCTAAGAACTTTTCTTTGCTGAGACTTCAGTGCAGGGACTGCAGGAGGACCCCCACCATTTGGGAATCCTCACTCAGAGCCAGGGAGAGAACTTGCTAACTCCTTCCAAGTGGGACCCACTGCCTCAGGAGGTCACCGGTGCTTGATGGGGTGCTAGGGCACCTGTAACCCATCAGGGGAGCTGGGCTGTGGAGCCACTCCTGGGTCTGGGCCATTTGGGGCTGGTGCTGTCCTGCCACAGTGCTCTGCAGCAGGCCAGAAGCAGCTAAAGGTGACAAGTGGCCAGAACTACAATCAAGGTGACCAGCTGCAAGATCCTCAAGCATGTTCCATCCAGTCAGAGGGATCCTGGCCAGCCTGTGATTGTTGTGGCACTGACTCAAGGAGCTCCACTTTCCCCGGTGCTGAGGTCAACAAACTGTGAGTACCCAGGACCTGGTTCCTGGAAGGGCAAAGGGGAATTTGTCTGTTTTCAAAACTAAAGTTTCTACATTTTCAGGGCCCCAACAGCCAGCCAACCCATGGCACCGATCAGGCCTGCACCTAGTGGATACCCCTAGGGACGGTACAGGGACACTGGTACCAGTCGGGGAGGGCTTGGCCTGCGGACCCACATGTTGAAGTTGCACATTTCACTAACCTTTCTTTTTTGCCTTCACAGCTACCTTATGTCCCCTTCCCCATTCCTTACCCCAAGAATAAAGCTGTAAATTTGTTGTTTGAAACTGCCGTGTTAGTGAAATTCATTGCATGTGCTTACTGATGAGATATGAGGTTTATGGTGGAACAAAGTATTAGGGGACACAGTGTGCAGAGTGGTTGGTTGAGGAGGTGGGTAGGCACAATATAATATCGGGCTGTGCCAAGCAGATATCTGGCTCACTAAAACTTTACTCTGGGTGGAGGAACTGCGCTATTATCATTATTTCTTGGAATGAACCCCCAACTGTCACTGTAGCAGGACCCAGGCCCTTTGCCTGGTATCAGAGACAGCTGGCAATGGGGGTAGCCCACTGGCATATGGCACCAGGGCTATATCTTCGAGGCACCACTGGGATCTCCTGTTCACCAGCCATGTCTGCACCGGGAGATAAGAGTGTCTTCTTGACCCCTGAGCAGTGCCCGGGCCCTGAACTCACTCTGCCCCAGCCTAACTTCAAGCCTACTGAGTAGGATAAGATGTGGCTGGTTGAATGGAGTAGGGGAATGAAAATGGATCCCAGAAGTCTTTTCTTTTGCTGGGGGTTCCCATCGAGATGGAAGAGGATGATGTTGAAAAATGTGTATCATAGAAACATAGATTTTGACGGCAGATAAGGACCACTTGGCCCACCTAGTCTGCCCATTTCCCTACCTAATGGATAAGCTGCAGATCCTAGTTAACCAGCAGCCTACTTCTTCCTACCCCCACCCCCTAGAATTGCCTTATGACTGTCCCATGCATGCATGCTTGAATTCCACCACTGTTTTTGACTCCACAACCTCCTCCAGAAGGCTGTTCCATGCATCCACAACCCTCTCTGTGAAAAAATATTTCCTTAAGTTACCTCTGAGCCGCCCTCCTTCTATCTTCAAATTGTGCCCCCTTGTTCTTGCACACCTCTTTTTTTGAAAGATGCTACCTTCTTGGACTTTGTTGATTCCCTTGAGGTACTTGAATGTTTCTATCATGTCCCCCCCTCCCTCCTTTCCTCGAGGCTATACATATTTAGCTCCTTAAATCTCTCTTCATATGTCTTCCGGTGCAGACCCTGCACCATTTTAGTTGCCCTCCTCTGGACAGCTTCCATCCTGTCTATGTCTTTATGGAGACTGGTCTCCAGAACTGCACGCAGTACTTCAGATGGGGTCTCACCAACTGTCTGTACAGAGGAGAATAACTTCCTGTTTTCTACTGGTGATGCCTCCCATGCATCCCAGTATCCCCCAGCCCTCCTTGCTGCCCTCTCACATTGCTTGCCCACCTTTAGGTCATCTGATATGACTACCCCCAGGTCCCTTTCCATTTTTGTTGTTAGTATCTCACCCCATTGTGTACTCTTCCCTGGTTTTGTTTCCAGGTGCATTACCTTGCATTTCTTAGCATTGAATCTAAGCTGCCATACATTTGACCATTCCTCTAACCTTCTAAGTCCCTTCTTATCCTTTCCACCCCACCTTGTGCATCAACTCTGTTGCAGATCTTTGTGTCATCTGCAAAGAGACATACTTTCTCTTCAGTCCCTCTGCAATGTCGCTATAAAGACATTGAAGAGGACCGTCCTATTACTGAACCCTGTGGTACCCCACTAGCAACCCCATTTCTTCAGAGTGGACCCATTTACTATTACTCTCTGTGTCCTATTCTCCAGCCAATTCTTTACCCAGGCTGTCATCTTGGGACCCACTCCCAGGCTGGCTAACTTGTATATTAATCTTTTGTGTGGGACTGTGTCAATTGCCTTGTTAAAGTCTAGGTAGGCCATGTCCACAGCCCCTCCCTGATCTACTACTTTGGTCACCCAGTCAAAGAAATCTATCAGATTTGTCTGGCATGACCTTCCCACTGTGAATCCATGCTGCCTTGAGTCCTGTGCCCCTCTGGCCTCTAGATACTCAACAGTTCTTTCCTTCAGAAGTGATTCCATCATTTTCCCTACCACTGAGGTTAAACTAACAGGTCTGTAGTTTCCTGCTTCTGCCTTGCTCCCACTTTTGTGAAGGGGAATCACATCTGCCCTCCTCCAGTCCTCGGGTACCACCCTATCCTCCCATGATTTGTTAAAGAGGGTAGTCAGTGGTGTCACTAGTTCTACCTTAGTTCTTTTAGAATTCTGGGATGAATCCCATCAGGCCCCATTGCTTTGTCCACCTTCAGTTTTAAGAGTTCTTTCAGAACCCTTTCTCTGTAAATGGGCTGGTATCAACTTCTGTATCCAGAGTGTTTCTGCTGTTTGTTTTAGGTACCTCCCCTCTTCCTTTGTAAATACTGAGCAAAATATTTGTTTAGTATCTCTGCCTTTTCACAGTCACCCTCTGCCCACCCTCCTCCCTTTATTAGCCTCACTAACCCTCCCTTGGTCTTCCTTCACTCCCTGATGTACCTATAAAAGGTTTTATCCCCCTTCTTAACTGAGTTGGCTATCTTTTCCTCGGTTTGGGCCTTTGCTGTTCTGACTGCCTTCCCAGCTTCCTTTTGCTTTAACTGATACAGTCCTGCTCCTTCTGTCATTCCTTGTACTTCCTGAATGCTTTCTTTTTCTCTTGAACCTTCACTGCCACTTCCTTTGAGAACCACAGTGGTTTCTTACATCATTTTGTTTTGTTTATTTGCTTCACACAAAGGCTCATTACCTCTGTGATGGCAGTTTTTATTATTCCCCATTGTTCTTCCACCCCTCCTTCCTGCCCATTTGCTAGTGCATTCCTTAGGCACTCACCCATTTTGGCAAAGTCAGCCCTCCTAAAGTCCAGTACTTATGCCTTTGTATGGCTTGACTCTATTGCTGTGTTTATTGTGAACCATACTGTTCGATGGTCACTAGTTCCCAGATAGCTACCCACTTCTATATCTGTGATCCTCTCTTCATTTCCATTTGAGAGACCCAGGTCTAAGATTGCTCCCTCTCAAGTGGGCTCCAATACTAGTTGTCTAAGGCATGTCCCCTGTAGGGCATCTAGAATAACCCCACTCTTCGAAGTGGCTGCTGCAACTGCACTCCAGTTAACATCTGGCATATTCAGATCGCCCATCAGCAATATCTCCCCTTTTTCTGCCGTACTAAGTATACTTTCTATCATTTCCTTGTCCATTTCCTCCCTGAGAAGGTGGGTCATATAACCCTGTGCGACCAGGTGTCGTTGTTGGTCTCCCAAATTTACCCACAGTGCTCTTTTCTCCTCCCTGTTTTCCCTTTTGTTCTGTTGCTTTGATTCCTTCCCTTATGTAAAGAGCTACTCCTCCTCCTCTTTTACCCTCTCTGTCCCTCCTGCAGATAGTGTATCCTGGTATGTTTACGTCCCAGTCATGGTTTTGTGTGAACCATGTTTCTGTGACTGCCATGATATCCAGATGTTCCTCCTCCATCAAGGCCACTAATTCAGGAAGCTTGTTACTCAGACTATGGGCATTGGAACTCACTGCTTTCCATTTTTTGATTCTGTGTTAGATATAAACATTTAACTCCTTGAGATCTAAAATGGACCTCAAGTCCCCTTTGTTCCTTTGCTGCCTAGGCACCAGTTCTGTGGCCCTTTTGCACAGCAAGGTGAACACCTCCTCTCAAAGCACCGCTGTGTGGTCCAGAAGATAAGAGGTGAGAACTGGTGGAACATCTGGAGGCTGTTCTAGAAGTACTAGAGCATGGCCCGGTTTGATTATCTGTGGGATCCCAAGTGTCTGTGGTAATGGTTCTCCAGTGGGACAGATGGAGGGAGAACTGACCTCAGACCACCACCTCCTGGCTTGGAACAAGAGGAGGGGGGTCTGGCAAGGAGTTAGGCTGAGGCAGAACCAGCAGCTAGGACCCCTCTCCTTGAGTGCTCAGCAGAGGGACCAATGGTGGAGGAGGGAGCAGGCCCTTTGCTTGCCCTGGAGCTTGGTTCCGGAGCCAGACTTGTGATAAACCTTACAAAAGGAGGGCCTCAGTCTGCTCCTAGGCTGAAACATAGAAGCTATCGGTAAATAAGGGCCTCCTGGCCCACCTAGTCTGTCCTGTTTTCCTACCTATAGTGACACCACAGACCCTAATCGGTCTCCACCCCCCAATGCTAGGACCCCTCTATGTCTATCCCATGGATTCTTAAATCCTAACTGTCTGCTCCCACCACCTCCGCTGGGAGGTGTTCATGTGTCAATCACCCTTTTCTTGAAGTAGTACTTCCTCCCACTTCCTCTGAATCTTTCCCCTTTCATCTTCACAGTGTGACCCTTTGTCCTCCAGCATCTTTTTTCTGTGGAAAATGTTTTCTTCTTGTACCTTGTTTTCACCTGCAAGATATTTGAATGTTTCTATCATATCTCCCCTTTTCCTCCTTACTTCCACGAGTACATATTTAATTCCTCAAATCTTTCGATGCAGGCCATGCACCATTTTGGTTGCCCTCCCTTTTGCTGCATTTACCCTATCTATGTCCTTGTGGAGATGGGACCTCCAGAACTGTACAAAGTACTTGAGGTGTAGCCTCATCACTATCAGTGATCTATAAAGGGGTATTATTCCCTCTCTCTTTCTGCTGGTGATTCCCCTGCATATGCATCCCAACATCCTGCCAGCCCTCCCCACTGCCTTGTTACACTGTTTAGTTACATTCAGGTCATCAGAAATTATCACCCCCCGGTGCCTTTCCTACTCTGTGGCTGTTAGTACCGCTCCTCCCAGTTAGTAAATTGCCCCCAGGTTCCTGTGGCCCATGTGAATAATTTTGCACTTTTTTGCGTAGAAACCCACCTGCCATACCCGTGACCATTCTTCCAGTTTTTTAGATCATCCCTCATTCTTTCCACACACACACACACACACCCGTGTCCACTCTGTTGCAGAGCTTTATGCTGTCTGTGAACAGGAATACTTTCCCATTCAAGCCTTCTGCAAGATCACTAAAAGACACTGAAGAGGACTGGCCCCAGTACTGATCCTTGTAGCACCCCACTGGTCACTTTGCCTACTTCTGAGCTGGTGCCATTTATCATCACCCTCCAACTCCTATTGCCCAACCAACCTTTTACCCATTTTACTACTTTAGGGCCTACTTCTAGGTTCCCTAATTTGCTTATCAGTCTTCTATGTGGAACTGTCGAAAGCCTTGTTGAAATCCAGGCAGGCAATGCCCACTGCCCCTCCCTGATCCACTTCCTTAGTCACCCAATCAACGAACTCGATTAAGCTGGTTTAGCAAGACCTTCCTTTTGTTAAACCATGTTGCCTTGGATTCTGCAGCCCATTGTCAACAAGGTATTCCCCCAAGCCTTTCCTTCAATAATGATACAGTTACCTTGACCATCACTGATGTCAGGCTGACAGGCCTGTAGTTACCTGCCTCTTCTCCATTTCCACTTTTGTGGAGCAGAACTACTGTTGCTCTCCTCCAGTCCCCCGGCACATCCCGTTTCTAATGACAGATGAAAAAAGGGCAGTCAGGCGCAGCCAGTTCTTCTTTCAATTCTCTCAGTATCCTGGGGTGCACTCCGTCTGGCCCCATTGCCTTGACTACTTTTAACTTTGTTAATTCCTTAGAGAGCAGCTGATGCCTTTTGGGAAAACAAAATACTTAAACACAATTTAGCTTGCATTTTATACATTTTCTATAGATTTCTCCTCTCCATTATGTAATACTGAAGAAACCCCCATAAAATCAAGGTCTTTATCCCTTAAAGTTTATTTGCCTCTATAGCTTATTCCCCACTTAGCATTACAGTTCTATGTTATGACATTTGTTGCCATGAGAATAACTGATGTCATAATGTGACATCAGATTGGAAAGAAGCAATAGGAGTTGATGAACTCTCAAGGAAGTTTTCATGCATATGGCCTCAGTAATAAACAATGAGACTAAGAAAACAGAGCTAATGAGAAATATAAGCTGCTGTGTGTCCAAATGTGTTTTCTAAAGTTCTTCTCGAGGTGTCAGTGGCTCTTTAAGCACCCTTTCTTTTGTAAAAGGACTTGTGTCCACCTCCCATCCCTTTATACCCTTGTCCTTTATCTTTGTCCCACTTAAAAACATAGAAACATAGATGTTGACGGCAGAAGGAGACCACCAGGTCCATCTAGTCTGCCCATTGTCTTTTAGCCTAGCCTTCTAACTGCCCTTGGGTTTGAGAGCTCCTTTGTATCTGTCCCAAGCATTCTCAAAACCTACCACTGTGCTTGCCCTCACCACCTCTGTAGGCAGGCTGTTCCAGACGTCCACCACTCTTTCTGTGAAGAAAAACTTCCTGATGCTGGTGGAGAATTGCCCTCCATGCAGCCTTAGATCATGTCCCCTGGTTCTGCTACCCTTCTTAAATTGGAAGATATCATCTATCTGCACCTGGTTTATGCCTTTTATGTACTTGAATGTTTTGATCATGTCACACCTCTCTTTTCTCTGTTCCAGGGAATACATATTCAGTTCTTTCAGTCTATCCCCATAGGACATCTCGTGCAGTCTCTGTATCATTTTCGTTACCCTTCTCTACACCGCCTCCATTCGGTCAATGTCCTTTTTAAGGTGGGGCTTCCAGAACTGGACGCTGTACTCCAGGTGAGGCCTAACCGGTGATCTGTACAGCGCCAGGATCACTTCCCTCTTCCTGCTTGTGATTCCCCTCCCAATGCATCCCAGCATACCGCTGGCCTTTAATTGTGCCTTCTCGCATGGTTTATGTAACTTCAAGTTGTCTGAGATAATGATTCCCAAATCGCGCTCTTGGGTGGAGGCAGCTAGTCTTTCCCCTCCAAGGTAATATGCCTTATTTGGATTTCTTTTTCCTATGTGCATGACTTTGCACTTTTTTGGTGCTGAATTTCAACTGCTATGCTCCAGACCATTATTCCAGTTTCTTGAGGTCATCTTCCATCTTGTCCACTCCCTGCTGGGTGTTGACCCTGTTGCATATTTTGGTGTCATCTGTGAACAGGCACACCTTTCCCTGTAGTCCGTTAGCTATGTCCGATACAAAAATATTGAAAAGCGGGGGCCCAGTACCGAACTCTGGGGCACACAGCTGGTTACCCTACCTCCAGATGACAGTGCTCCATTTACCTGCACTTTCTGGGTTCTGCCCTGTAACCAGTTAACCCATCTAACTACTTCTGATCCAACTCTTGTGTGGTCTAGCTTTTACCAGCCTTCTGTGTGGAACCGAGTTGAAGGCCTTGCTAAAATCCAAGTAGACCACATCTACTGCCCCGTCGTCATCTATTACCTTTGTAACACAGTCAAAAAACTCAATCAAGTTTGTCTGGCATGACTTACCTGCTGTGAAACCGTGCTGCTTGGGGTCCTGATGGCCGCTAGCTTCCAGGAATGCCATGATCCTCTGTTTAAGTTGTGTCTCCATTAACTTCCCCACTATGGATGTGAGGCTTACGGGCTTGTAATTTCCAGAGTCCTCCCTGCTGCCGATTTGTGGAGCTGGACCACGATTGCCCTTTTCCAATCTTAGGGTACCTGCCCACTCCTTAGGGATTTAGTGAATAATTTAGCCAGTGGGGCAGCCAACTCTAATCTCAGTTCTTTTAAGATCTTGGGGTGCATTTTGTCTGGTCCCCATGGCCTTCTCAACTTGCAGTTTATTTAGTGCCTCCAGTATTTCAGCCTCTGTGAATGGGCTAGTATCAACCCCCTGTACAGGGGTGCTGCATTTTGCTATTTCTGGGCCATCGCCTGGGTCCTCCTCAGTAAATACCGAGCAGAAGTGCTGGTCCAGGATTTCTGCCTTTTCTGGGTTGTCTTCTGTTATTTTCCCTTCCTGAGTTGTAATCTTGACTATACCCCCCTTTTGCCTTCCTTCTTTCCTGGATGTACTGTAGAATAGGAAATATTCACTGTACATAAATTTTATGTTCAATAAAGTGTTCAGAAGCGTGAAAATAAAATTACGCTAATTAGCACTTTTTCCATAAAGGTGAATGGAAGACTTTTACTTGAGAGTGAAAATAAATTTACACAAATATGGCCACTTTGTGGCTAGCGCTAAATATAATTGACACATTCTTTTCCTATTCTACAGCATCTGAAGAAGGATTTGTCTCCCCTCTTTGCCCTCTCTGCTATACTTGCTTCTGCCTGCCTTATTTTTTTGCTGGCTTCCTTTATTTTTTCCTTGTATGACACCTTTCCTTGTTTATTCCCTGGTACAACTTGAATGCCTTCTGTTTTTCTTTCACTATTTTAGCCACTTCCTTTGAAAAACATAAGGGGTTTCATTTTTTTTTCATTTTGGTAACACTTCTGGCGCACTGGTCAGTGACTGTCTGGATTGCTTTCTTACGTTTCCCCCATGACACTGACCTCGTCCACTTGTTGTAGATCAATTGAGTCATTTCTTATGTTGGTCCTCATTTGGTTGAAGTCAGTAGGAGGCAGTATAGCACAGTGGTTTAAGTCTCTGAGCTGCAAACCTGGAGACCTGGGTTTGAATCCCACAGCCCCCACTTGCATAACTGTGTGACCCTAAGCAAGTCATTTAACTTCCTTGTGCTCCCAGGTCACATTCCTTGTGCTCCAAGGTCACACCTGTAAACAAGCTTTCAGCTTAGCGTGTCTCTCCTGGTTTAAACAAAAAACAAATCCACTTTTTTAAAATCTAGTACTTATTTTTGGGTGGCACATGTCCTCAGTTATGTTCACCTTGAAGCTAACCATACAGTGGTCTCTGTTACCCATATGGCATTCCACATAGAGTTCCTTGTGTCTCAAGTGTTTATGAGAACCAGGTCAAGTATGGCATCTCCTCTTGCTGGTGTTTTAATCAGTTGACTTAATCCTGCTCCCTGTAGTGCCAACAAGAAATCCCTGCTTCTTTTTGCCGCTGTTAGTGTACTCCAGTTTATATCCAGAAGGTTGAAGTCCCCCACCAGTATCACCTCCCCTCTCAGAGTCATTTTGTGTATTTCTTCTTTCAGGTCTTTTTCCCGTTTTGTCTCGGATTTGGAGGTCTAGTAAATGGCAGCTGATCCTGAAGGTTTTCCGTTTCCTGTATATACAATGGTGACTGTGCCCAGCGTGAGTCTGCACCTCTGTGGCTTTTATGTCTGCTTCCTCCCAACCTTCTAAAAACTGATCAGAAGTAATTCTAATATATCTGCTTTTTGGTGGTCCTCTTCCACACAAACCCCTCCTTCCCCTTTCAGCCTCACTATTCCTCTCTTTGTCCTTCTCCTTTCACATATGTATCTAAAAAATGTTTTGTCCCCCTTTGTCACAGATTTTTCTTTTGTTTGTGCTTTTGCACTCCTAACTGCCTTCTCTGCCTCTCTTTGTTTCCCTTGGCAAGTCTCTTCATTTACCTCCCTCTGTTTTTTTTTTTTTTTTATGCTCCATCTATTTTGGCTCCACATTTTCTGCTACCTCCCTTGAGAACCACAGTGGTCCCCTTTTATCTTGCCCTTATTAATCTGCCCTTTATAAACGTAAAACTGTTCAATGCCCTCTTATTTTTGCCCACTGTTCCTCGGACTCCCCAAGTTTTTCTATCCCTGCTAAAGCATCCCAGAGGCATTTTTCCATTTTCTTAAAATTGGCCCTCCTCAAGTCCAGGACCCTCATCCTTGTGTGATTCGATTCTTGACCCAGTTTTTATATTGAACCACACTGTATGGTGGCAGAGTATGATGAAGGGAGTAGACAGACCTAACAGCCCTGCCAGAGGACTGCAGGTCATTCATGGTATCCTACGCATCAGGGTCAAAAGGTCTGTGACCCACAAAAGGGGCATTCAACACCATTTGCTGGACACCAACTGCGATGCCAGAGACTCTAAGCCAGGAGTGTATTCTAAGGCAAATGCCAGTGGCAGCTGCCCTGGCTGTACTATCAGCTACAGTATGTTACAGGTGGCTCTGGGGAGATGCTTACTAACATCTTCTGAGGCCTGGAGAAATTTGAGAAGCTCTTGGGCAGCAGCCTTGCCCTTCCTCCAGAGGATATTCTGGTACTTGATCATATGAGCCAAGTAGTTGGCAATTCTATGCCCCAAAGTGGCTGAAGCAAAAGTCCTCTTGCCCCAGAGGTCACTCCTCCAAGATTCCCGGTCAGGGTGGAGGGCACCAAGGTGCTTAGGAGCCTTAGACCCGTCACAAGCTGCCCTGATTACTATGGAGTTTGGTGGTGGCTGGGCTGCATAGAAAGGCAATCCCAAGGGTGCCTGGTAAAGTTTATCAGCCTTTCTGGGCATGGTAGGTACCAGGTTGAGCCTATACCAGGCAGCATTGTGCAGTATCGTACAGTGCTGGAAGCAGAGGAAGAATAATTTCGGGTAGAGATTCTGGGATCTCCAAGAAATCTACCTGGTTCCTGCCTGTGATGTCGTTCTCCTCAGTCTGGAACCCCATAGTGGAGGAGAGCCATTTCATAATATTAAAGAAGGAGCGGTCCTCCATGGGGGACCTAGGGGTGCATTTGACAGAGTCCTCACTCTTGGAGAGAGACAACAGACCTGTCAGAAGAGTCAACCTCAACATCTCCCTCTTCATCAGGGAGGATGAGATCTGGGTGATGTTCCTCCTCTACATCAGCCTTTTCTGCAGCAGGGACCGGACGGAATACTGACAGCTCTCTAGATGGCACAGGATAGATAGGATGAACTGGCATCGATACCGAAGCAGCACCCGATGGCAAGGGCAACGAAGGCCCATCCCGTGGAAGAAATTTGTATGAGAACTGAGGTTACAGAGGCAAGAACTGTATGGAGGTCAACAGCAGGGTGAGGAAGTATTGTTGACACAGGTATCAATGGAGAGGGTGAAGGGCCCAGCTTCGTCAAGCGGCCACTAGCAATAATAGAGGTGAGGGGCCAACACCTGCAGCACTCTCAGTTCAAGAGGCCTTAGTGAGGCTGGGGATGACAACCCAGAGGTGGACAGCCCCCCTGGAGACCTAGGAAGACTGGGAGAACTCTCCACCATGGAGGGGCCTGATAGGAGCAAAGGCCTGCACAGAGAGAGGCACTGAAATGAAAGCATTCGACAGTGCGATTCCCAGGAGGAGATGATCACCATTGTGGGGGGGGGGAGAGAGAGAAACGGTCCTTAGGCTGGTCCTTATCCCGGCAAGAGTGTCTCCCTGAGGACTTGTCCTGGGCCTGAGAGCCCAAAGAGGATGCAGGTGACTGGGAATGGGGAGCCACAGAAGACCCCTGCTCTCTGCCTGTTGCTCCATGAGGAACTTCTGCAGGGCTTTCTTGCGTCGTTGCTGGGTGGAGAGGTTGAACTTCAGGTAAAGCTTGCAAGCAAGAGAGTTATGACCAGGTCAGAGACAGCAGACACAAAGTTCATGGTCGGTGGTTGAAGAAATCTTTCCACAGAGGCAGTGATGGGAAAGAGCCGATGAAGCAGCTCTCGACATATATATATATATATATATATATATATATATATAAATATATATATAAAAAAGGGGGTATTTCTTAAAATAAAGTGAGTGCAAGACTAACAAAAGAAAAGGTAAGTAGAATTTTGGCAGTCAATTGAACAATGAAGCTTCAGCGGAGTCTGTGCGCAAATGGTCGACAGTGGGAAAGAACTGAGGAGGGAGCAAGGCTGCCCATGCTTATACAGGGCTGCTACATCAGAACTTGACATTAGCAGCCCCTACCAGACTGCTGCAGAAAAGCTTCCATGTGATCCTAGCACCTAATGGCTAAGTTCCGTAGGTGTGACCTGATGACAGAGATATCCCCGAAGATGATCGGATGATGACAGAAATAAAAGACAATGGTCCATCCAGTCTGCCCATGTTCCCTATCTACCCCCTCTGACCTGTCTATCCAGGATCCTAGCCCTACCCCTGTGTTCTCTCCAGATTCTGTTACCCCGAGAGACTATTATGCCCTTCACTCAGTCCTAATCATGCTTGAAACTATCAGCTGTTTTAGTACCCACCACTTCGGCTAGTAAACTGTTCCACTAATCCACCACCCTTTCTGTAAAATAATACTTCCTCCTGAACCTCCCTCCTGTCAGTTTTCACTCATGCCTTTGTGACCTCAAATTAGCATTCAAACTAAATAGTTCCTTGCTGCTCACTTTGCTTATTCCTTTTAGAAATGTGAATGCCTATCTCACCTCAACCTTCTGGACGGTAGCTAGTACTTGTTCAGTGCCTTGAGGGGGTCCTCATAAGACCTGCCCTCTTGGTCCTGAATAATTTTTGTTACCCTGCACTGCACTGTCTCCAGCTTGTTCTATTCTTCCTGAGGTGAAGGCTCCAGAACTGGGTGCAGTACTCCAGGTGTGGCCTCCTTAAAGATCTATAAAGGGTAGTATTACCGTCTTCCACTTGCTATCAGTGCCCCTCCCTATGCACCCCAGCATCCTACTTGCCTTACCATATGCTTTGTCAAACTGGCTCGATTGCTTGAGTCACTGATGAGAACTTCTAAGTCTTGTTCCTCGGTCACAGTGCCAAGTCTCACCCCACCCATGCAGTACTCTGTCCTGAGGGGTTTCCTCCCTAGCTGCATTACCTTGCACTTTTTGATGTTGAATTTCTACTGCCAAACTTCAGACCACCCCTCTTATCTTTTGTAAGTCGTTCTGCATTTCCCAGGATTCCCTCTTTGCTATCCACCCTCCCACAGAGTTTAGCGTCATCTGCGAAGAGACAACCTGTCCCGGATACCTTCTCCAATGCAGATGTAATAAACAAAGTCTAATGGACAAGAATATTATTTCAAGGAGCTGTCCTTAGCAAGTAATAGAGGGAAAGATAAATGCTGAAACTGTTAAATTTAGGAAAAATCGAGTGCAAATATTACTTTTCTTTTTTTTCTTCTCCCCGAGATGTCAGAAGCTCTTTAATTGGTAGTCATGGGATTCAAACCTGAACCTCCAGGACCCCAGCTCTACAGTCTTAACACTGCACTCCAAAAATGGATTTTTATACTCAATGTACAAGAATTTTATACATTTTTTTTCTTTTGTTAATTACAAAAAACCGCCAGTCGCCGCAACGATCCATGCCCAGTCATGCCTTATTACTTAACTTCCCATGAGCAGACTCAATTGCAGTTTCTCTCATGGGGACAGGACTTTCATCATGGTCTTGCCTCCTCATACTTGAAGATAAATTGCATATCTCAATAAAGGTACGAGTTGGAGTATGCTTTTATCCTTTCATTATCGTTCCAGTTACATATAGATGCTGGGTACAAGAGCTATAGTCATGCTACCAAATATATAAGGCTCCAGCAAGTCTGTGGCATCAGCAACTGAAAAACATGTCTGTCACCACAGAATTCTCAGTTTTTGTGATTTCTGTTCATATTTTTTTTTATTCTGATCTGTTTTCACTGAAGCCCCTCTTTCCTCCATGATAATCACCTGAGATGGTCTGCTATGCAACAGATGGTCAGAAGAAAACGCCACAGAACTGAACAATTACAGCTGCACAAGGTAAATAAAATTGCCAGGAAAGCCCAGGAGCCCCATGACAGAATGCAGTGCACCAGAGAACTACGGACCATGCTTATAATGATATCTACATATTTAAAGCATATGACTGCCCCTTGTCGAGTATGGAAATCCATATACAGTATATTCTTGTTGTACAACAGTTTGGTGTCACAAAAAGTTGTTGTAATACTACAACAACTTTTTCTGCTTTGAACTGCCTACAAGACTCCTTAGTTCAGCCGTGAACATATTGAGTACAGCTGAGCAGAGCTGCTGAGTTAAGCTACACCACAGCTCTCTGAAAACAAATGCACTGTCAGTTTAGGTAAGGAAAGGTTTTAAAGCTTTCACTTCTGACCATCGTACTGGTGGGTGGCTGGCAAGACGAGCTTGCGACCTGGTGCACACCGCAGCTACTTTTTGTTTTTAAGCCATATGTTACATAAAATAGTATATGGTCAATCACACACGAACAAGAACCATGTTACCATCTCGGAGTTGCTCAGATTCTATGGAATCCGTTCCATCAGAAGAGTCGGAATTTTGGAAATTCTGATTCTACTTCTGCCTCCAACTGAGTCACAGAAATGGAATCAGAGATGGAAACCGTAGTTCCCCATCTGACCCCAACCAAACAAATAAATATGTCAGGCTGCCAGCACAAACCAATAAAGTCAATCTCTTTCTCTCCTCCCCTTATCTTTTGCAGGAAGCAGCTGTTTGGGTTGTCTGTCTCAGGTGGAGAGTCTGGCGGCTTACTTAACATAGAAACATATAAAGTTGTTGGCAGAAGGAGACCAGTGGTCCATCTAGTCCGCCTGTCGTAAAATCCTGGAATCCTTATGGGAATCCAGAGCCTAACTAGTTGTCATCTGATTCGACACAAAGTGTCTTGAACTGCTTTTCAGGATGGTATGCTCTATCCCAACCCAGTTTGAAGGCCTTGACCGTTTTTGCTTCAACCACTATTTGTGGTAATCTATTCCATGGTACAATCACTCACTCGGTAAAGAAATTTTTTTTTCTTAGCTCTTGTTAAAAAATTACCCCCTTGAGCTTCCAAGCATGCCCCCTCGTGTTGGTGGTCCTAGACATGGTGAAGAGTTCCATGAAAGGGGCATTGTTTATACCATTTAGGTGTCTCTATCATGTCCCCACTCTTCCTTCTGTCTTCCAAGGAATGCATGTTAAGCTTTGCTAAATGCCCTTTGTGCAACACATTCATCCCGCAAATCATTTTTGTAGCTCTTCTCTGTACCTTTTCAAGCCTGTTTATATCCTTTTTGAGGTGAGGGCTCTAAAACTGCACACCGTATTCCAGGCGAGGCCTCACCAAGGACCTATACAGTGGCAGGATGACTTCCTTATTTCTGCTATCAAAGCTTCTGCCGCTGCACCCCAACATTTTACTTGCCTTGCTGTATGCCATTTCACATTGCTTGGATGACTTGAGGTTATCTGCAATATGTACACCTACGTCCCTTTCCTCAGTTGAGGCATTTAGTTTGATGCCATTAAGCCAGTACTCTGTTTTGGGGTTATTCCTACGTACATGGATTACCCTACACCTTTTGGCACTGAATTATGATTACCAGTCCTCTGACCATTTTTCCAACCTTCTCAGGTCCTCCTTTAGGTTACTAATGCTCGTAACACTGTCTACCCTACCTCCCAACTTTGTGTCATTAGCAAAAAGCAATATTTTACCATTATACTACTGTAATGTTGCTAATGATTTAAGACTTTTCTGTACCTTTTTGTTCTCCTAAGATAGACACATGACTAATCTTTTTGGGGTGCTGAGCCAATGGACAAGATTGGGATGTGAGGGATCCAGAGGAAGAAAGTCAACAGTGTCAGGTACTATTTTATTTGTCATTGTCTTCAGTTCATTTCTGGCCCAGCCCCCTAGCCCAAGAAGGTCTAGCCACTTGGCCCAGAATCTGACCCAGTCCTGTGGCACCCCAACCCACAGCGCCCCCAGTCTGACTCCAAAGATCCCCCCTCGTCTTTTAATCATTATTTGCAAGCCCACCCATCCCCAGCATATCAGCAACATGTCAGCACTGCATTTTAGCCAGACCATAATGACACACACACACACATATACACACACACACTGTTCCCCGTGGACCCTTACCAACAATTTCTATTATAAAGAAGAGAAAAAGAACTGCACTCAGTCCCCCTAACTCCCAGTCTCCCACTGCCGCACTACAGCACTCAGCTGCCCCTTGTTTCTGAGCTGCTCTTTCAGAGTTACGTGGGGAAGGAGGCAATAGCCAACCCAAGCAAAGCCCTGCAGTGCAGGAGATGCAGACATGTATATAGTCTCTAGTAGTGCCTGCACTGTAGAGCCTCGCCCAGGCTACCCACCACCTCCCTCCTGTGTAACTCCAGGAGTACAACTAAGAAACAAGTCAATAGAGTGCTAGTTCGTTTTCTTTTCTTTACAGACATTTTTAAATTGGTTGAGATCCTCAGGGAACAGTGTGGTTTGCCGTGGTCTGGCTAGCCTAAAAACAGTCCTGTATTTGCTGGGGCCATGTGGACTTGTTGACAACAAATTTAAAATGACTGGGTGGTGGTCTGCAGAGCTGGACTATGGTTGCCAGGGCCAAGGGCGCCACCAAGGGACCGAGTCAGAGTCAGGGGTGCAGACTGCCTAATCTTTTTGGGGGTGCCAAGCCAATGGACAAGATTGGGAAGTGAGGGATCCAGAAGAAGAAAGTCGCCAGTGACAGGTAGGGAGTGTGACTCAGGATTGCTGCCTCCATCACAGCTGCACGATCCATACCTCCTCCACAAGTTGGACACCAGCAATCGCAGGTAATGGGAGGGAGAAAAGAGCTTTTCGGAATTCAGATTTTTAGCCCTGAATATAGAAAGTCCAAATTCCCAAAAAAAAAAAAAAAAAAAAATTAGAAACCGAGGATTCCAAATGTACAATCCGAAATCCAAACACCTTAGATGAGATGACACCAGGACGTCTCGAGCTTCACTCTCGAGATCCCTATAATGCCATCTCAGCCACTCAATGGAAACACAGCCTTATTGTGTGTGCTCATCCATACTTTATATATGGTAGTCTGGCATCCTGTTTTTATTTTTAATTGTTTTGCACTTTTTTGTTCTAAGAAAGATACATGCATGTTTTATGTAGTGTTTTATTGCTGTATACATGTCCGTGTGCCAGACGTGTAAGTGATACAATAATAATTTAATGGTAAAAATGACAAAAAGCAGGGCACTCACCAACCCCTATCAAACCTGCAACAGAACTTCCAGACAAAACATACAAAGGATTCCAGCAGTCCACAAAGATGCAAACAAGTCCAAAATTTATTAGGTTTCTCACAACTCTTGATAAAGTGTCGGATGAAAGCACTAAGAGGGCACAAAACAGAGTTTCTGGGAGTTGAAGAGTAACACCCTCCCTACATGACCAAGAATCACATTTTTTGATGTACAAAATATGCAGTTCTAAATCTTTTATTTCTAAAGCAAATAAAATATTATGAGATGGTAAAGCGAGAAGAAAGAGTGCTTCAAATACAAGAGAAATGGGCTACTGAAGCAGCCTTGCAGCCCATCCCAAAGCAACGGTCCAGTATTTAGCGAGGCATCCACCGAACTACAGTGTCTGGTTGGTGCAGACAAGTCACGTAGATGGTGTTGGCTCGCTTTTTTAGAACCCCTGAAATTTCACGTCACGTATGTGCCATTAATACTAATCTATGCTAGAGAACAGTGTAGGGAGAAAGGCACCATAAAGAGACTGGGGAAACTAAAAATGCTAAGGAAAATGCTTGATTCAGCTAGAAGTACCCTGACTATGCTGATGGAAAGTACCCAACCCATAGAAGCCAGCTGGATGCCTGGGGTTTTGGTGGTGGAGGGATCGGCTGAGGCTCTAGCGGTGGTAACCTCCTTCAGTGTGATCTCCCCAGGGGGAAGGGGTCAGGGACCGGGATCCGTTCCCAAGGCGTCAAAGTTTGAGAGACCCCAGCATGGCTCTATATTCTTTTTATGTCAAATATGTCTGTTTAAATGCCTGTACGGCGCCCAGAGCCTCCGGGATTGGGCGTCTCTTAAATAAATTTTGCCTTGCCTTGCCTTGCCTTGCCTCTATGCCTGTGGCCTTCGAGTCATACCACAAGTTGAGGATGTTTTCAGGGATAAAACACACCCCGAATAGTGAGGACAACTTGGAGGCCTGGATGGATGGCGCCACCCTGTTAATCCAAGACTGGCAGTATTCTGAAGTTGAGAAACGGAAACGGTTAGTGGAGAGTTTATGGGGTCTCGCCTTAGATGTTATACGTTCTTTACAAGGCACAGATCCCAAAGCTCCAGCTCAGGCATATCTCTCAGCTCTGGAAATCATATTTGGGAATCCTGAAACCTGTGAGGGCCTCATTTGGAAGTTTAAAACCATTAGGCAGTGGGAGAGGGAACTGTTGTCTGCTTTCCTGGCCCGGGTGGAGAGAGTCTTGCAGAAGGTGTTTCGGAAAGGGGGGTAGCAGCCCAAGGTCTAAATCAGATCAGGTTGGAGCATATAGTGAAGGCCACTTGTTATTCCTCTTTGTTAGTGTCACAGTTGCATTTAGCAGACATAAAGAATACCCCCCACTCCCTACTGGGTTTTGGTATGGGAGGTCCAGGAGACTGAAGAGGAGCAGGGTCATTGGGGGATATATAGGGCCTCCACGGCTGCAAAGCAGATGGTATGAGAAGCATCCCCTTGAGAGGTAGAGGAATTAAGGACTCTGTTGAGGGGGTACAGGGATGTAGTCGCCTCAGCTAAACTAACTGGGGGTTCAGATTCGACTGAGACTCCCGGGGTGAGTGGTATCATCCCTAATGTAGACCTGACGATGTTTGGTACTGGGTTCCCCACCCCAGTAACCCCCTTCGACACTGAAGTTAAGGCCCAAGTGGGGGAATTAGTCTGGAGGGTAGCTGAGTTAGAGAAGGGGTGTCAGTTACTGCCCAGGGAGATGAGCAGGAGGTGGACTGGAATCATGCAGCTCAGAGTGCCCTGGTGGGAATACCTGGGGCTTGACTGGCGCCACCAGACTGGCTGCGGCCCCAGGAACCAGTCACATGTTATAGGTATGGCAGCGAGGGTCATATACAGAGGGGGTGTAGGGCACCTTTAGACCATTCATCTAACAGAGGTAGGGCACCCGTCAACACAGCCTGCAAGCAGGGAAACTAAGGCGTGCACCGGGGCCCCTGGCAGGTCCAGCTCCATGACTCACACAACATGACAGCACCAGTATATATGCTAAAGTTAGTGGGACTGACAACTGAAACTAAGATCACCATCAACGGAGCCCCCACCTGCGCTGTTCTGGATAGCGACTCCCAGGTTACCATCATCTTTAAATCCTGATATGATCAGCATTTACCAGACATGGAAATACAGCCACTTGAGGGACTGCACGTGTGGGGCCTCAGTGAAAAGGCATACCCTTATCTTGGCTATGTCAAGGTATGGATGGCATTCCCTAGTAAGTGGCTGGAGTGAGTGAAGCTGTAGAGACCCTAGCTTTGATTTGCCCAGAAGCTAACATCTTCGATGGAGTGCCAGTATTGGTGGGCACAAATGCCCACATGTTTGGATGTCTGGCCTAGCTATGTCATGCTCGAGTGTCTGAAAGAAGAGGGGGAAAATGTGTCTTTTGGCGCACCCACACTGGAACTAAACACTGACCCAACTGTGCCCTTTGAAGGAACCCAGGTTAGTTCCCCTAGAGCTGCACCTGATATTAGCGAAGTGTTGGAGTCGTTCACCCCACTAGCTGAGGAACAGGAGGAGGGTGAAGAGGAACTCGCCACTGACCCAGGGGCCAGTAGGGGTGCAGGTATTCAGGAGACCCCTCGTAGGACAGGGAGGACGACAAGGCCTGTCCTTAAATTGACATATGATGTCCCTGGGGTTCATACGGACTTACCTTTGTTTGTAGTGCATAAGGGAGTGTACATTACTCCTAGGTCCCTACAGAAGGTGATTATGTGCCATGTTGATGCTAAACCTCCTAGGTCTGAGAAAAAGGTGATCAGAAGAAGAAGAGAAACATAGAAGTGGACGGCAGATAAGGACCACAAGGCCCATCCAGTCTGCCCATTTTTTTCTACCTCATCAATGTGCCATAGGCCTTTACTCTTTCAATGGCCTATCTATTCATCTGTATTGCTCCCTTATGCCTATCCCATGCCTGTTTGAAGCCCTGCACTGTATTCGTATCCACCACTTCCTGAGGTAGGCTGTTCCATGCATCCACCACCCTTTCTGTGAAAAAGAACTTCTTCACATTACCCCTTAATCGGCCTCCCTCTAATCTCATGCTGTGTCCTCTTGTCCTGCCATTTTTCTTATATTGAAACATGTTAGACTCTTTTACCTTGTTAATGCCCTTAAGGTGTTGAATGTTTTGATCATATCACCTCTCTCCCTCCTTTGCTCTAGGGTCTACAAATTGAGCTCTGTTACTCTGTCCTCATATGTTTTCTGATGCAGTCCCTGCACCATTTTGGTTGCCCTTCTCTGGACTGCCTCCATTTTGTTAATGTCCGTATGAAGGTGTGCCCTCCAGTACTGTATGCAGTATTCCAGATGGGGCCTAACCAGTGTCTTGTAAAGAGGGATTATTACTTCCCTCTTACGACTTGTGATGCCCCTACTAATACACCCCAACATCCCCCTAGCCCTACCTATTGTTTTAGTGGTCTGCTTGGATGATTTCAGGTCATCTGTGATGATGATGCCCAAGTCTGTTTCTTCACTTGTGATTGCCAGCAACTCCCGTCCCAACCTATAGGTGCTTCGGGGTTTCTCTTCCCTATGTGCATGATCTTGCACTTCTTTGCGTTAAACCCCAATTCCACTCTTCCAACCATTTTGCCATTTTATACAAATCTCTTCTTATTCTGCCAACCCCATCTGGATCATCTGGATCTTGGTGCCATCTGCAAACAGACAAACCTTACCCTCCAGTCCATCTGCAATGTCACTGATGAAGATATTGAAGAGGACTGGCCCAGGACTGATCCTCGAAGTACCCCGCTTGTGACTTACATCTCTTCTGAGTATATACTGTTTACCACCACTCTCTGTTTTCTGCCCACTAACCAGTTTGCCACCCAGTTGACCATCTTCTGACACACCCCAAGCCTACCCATCTTATTAATTAATCTGCTGTGTGGAACAGTATCAAAAGCTTTGCTGAAGTCAAGGTAGGCGACATCAGCTGCACCCCCTTGGTCCACCACTCTGGTTACCCAGTCAAAGAAATCTATTAGATTAGTTTGACAGGACCTTCCTGTTGTAAACCCATACTGTCTCGGATCCTGTGCTTCTATGGATTCCAGCTGCTGCACTATCCTTTCCTTAAGGATTGCTTCCATAATCTTGCCCACTACTGAGGTAAGACTGACTGGTCTGTAGTTCCCTGCCTCCTTCCTGCTACCACTCTTGTGGAGTGGGATCACAAGCCCTTCTCCAGTCTTCTAGGACCTCTCCTATGCTCAGATACTCACTAAACAGTTCTGGTAGTGGCTCTGCTAGTTCCACCCTTAGCTCCTTTAGTACCCTGGGATGTATGCCATCCGGTCCCTTTGCCTTGTCCACCCTGAGCTTAGCGAGCTCTTGTAGGACCCTTTCTTTTGTGAAGGGGCTTGTGCACACCTCCCTCCCCCTCTGTGTCCATGGTGCTGAGTTATGGGCCCTGCCCTACGTTCTCCTCAGTAAATACTGAGCAGAAGTATCTATTTAGGATAGGTGCTTTTCCTTGGTCCACCTCCACACACTCCCCTTTATCCCCTTTGATCTTAGCAATACCCCCTTTGGACTTTCACCTTTCACTAATGTATCTATAGAAAGTCTTGTCCCCTTCTTTTACTGTTCATGCTAGTGTTTCCTTGGTTTGGGCCTTTGCCTGCCTTACTGCCTTCCCTGCTTCCCTTAAGGAAGTTTGGTATGCCTCCCTATCTTCGTCCCGCTGCATTCCCTTATATTTCCTGAAGGCCAGTCTTTTGGCTCTGACCTTTTCTGCTACTGTTTTTGAGAACCAAAGTAGTTTCCTCCTTCTTTTGCTCTTGCTTTTCTCTCTAACAGAATGGGATGTTGCTTCAAGTATTGCATCCTTAATGCTTGCCCACTTTGCCTGTACCCCCTCACCTGTATTTCTTCTTGCCAGGGCTAGCTTAACTCTGTTGACCATCCTATCAAAGTCAGCTCCTCTGAAGTCCCATATTTTTGCATTGGAATGGGATGATTTAGTTCTAGTGGCCAAAGTGATCCATACCATGTGATGGTCACTGGCTCCCAGGTGACCTTCTACCTGGAGTTCTGTGATCCTTTCCTCGTTAGTCATTACTAGATCTAGGATAGCCCTGTCTCTTGTGGGTTGTTGTACCAGTTGTTTGAGGCCCTCCCCCAGTAGGCAATCCACTATGTGTCTAGTTCTAGAGGATGTTCCTGCTGGTATTGACAGGGGAGGTGAACAGGGTATCTGGCAGGTTTGAGGGAAAAAAGTGTACTCTGTGGGACTTTAATACATGATGACTGATGGGTCAGTCTGATTGTTGCCACTTTTCATGTGGCCAAAGGGCTTAAACAAGGAAAAACAAATCTGATAAAGCTGTCTATAATGTTCGGTGATTCAATGTTATTATGGTTATTGCATGTTAGATAACCAGGTGTATAGTTAGAACTGTTATTTATTTATTTTTGCATACTTTCTTTTTCCACTCCTACGCTGGTCCCACAGGTCTGTCTCCAGCGCTGTCTCTGGGACCAACCCAGTGTCCCGCTCTGTCTGAGACTCCTGTCTTTACCTCTGACTACAGATAATCCCTCGATTCCTCCCTAAGTAGGCCGACTACTTGGCTCTGAGCCCCCCCCCGGGTAAGGGCCGCCAATTCCTCTGGTGCTCCACCTAAGGGTCAAGTTGCTGCTAGGGGGAACAAAGGATCCGGAGTTCGGATGGGCAGGCCCAACAGTGAGCATGGTTGGGTCGGGTGGGGCAGGCCATTGCCTACCCAGGTGCCAGGGATTTTTCCTTGTTTCCTTGGTTCTCCATGGACTCGGACGTGCAATGACATCCAGCACATGATAGGCACGCTCCCACACCCAGGCTCTGTATGAGTCAAGACTACCCTGTGAGAGTGGACATAGGACTTCAGGGGCTTATCCAGGCCCTAATCTGAGGATCGTTGTTGCTAAAGTTGGATTGAGAAGACTACGGAAAAGGATAATTACACTCAGAGTATGGTATGCCAGTTCTCTTCATATGGTACCTTCAAGTTATATGGGTCTCCCAAACTTTATACTTGTATATTTAAAGTCTAACAAAGGTTTCTCTCAAACTCTGTACTTGTATACTGTGGCCCACATATTCAGACGAGATTTGTGGAGCATCCCTGGACTTGCGAGGGCCTTTGGGGGTGTGGCCATATTCAAAGGTTGCCAATGCGCTGCACACCCCTGACTGTCACTGCACACAATATTGTGATGCTTCTATGCAAATGAGGGGTCCCTCGTGCGTGTGACATACATCACAATACTGAAACCCCACCAAGCGTAACAATGGCCAGCTGCACTGGTGCATAGTTACACTTTTGAAACCCTAAACTATGCGCGGGGTTGGGTTGTGCCCCACGCACAGTCTAGGACCGGGTACACAGTTCCCTCTCCTCAGTCCCGATCACTGTTACAAATATGAAAATAATCCCTGATCCCCTTTTCCATAGAGTAGCGGCCCCCTCCCTTGCCCCGATCACTCTTAAAATGAAAAAGACTCCCCAATCCCTTTGCCATAGTGTAGTGCCCCCCCAGCCCCGATCCCTGTCCCCATCGATCAGTACCAACCCCATTGATGGTACAGTGGCCCTTCTCTGCCCCAAGTCATGTCCCCATATAGAAATGCCACAACTTTGGCAGTTCAGTGGCCCAACCCCCCAGTTCCCCAATTGCTGTCGCCATGACAACCTGAAGACACCAGTAGTGTAACGGCCTCCCAACCCAGTGGATAGTAGCCCACCACCCCGCTCCCTCACCCCGACCCATGCCAGTGACTGGCACAGCCCACCTCACACCACCACAGCCAGCCAACTGAACTGAATGAGCATGTACAGTAGACAGTGGACATTTTTACACACTCATTCAGTTCAGTCGGCCGCTGGCTGTAGCGGTGTGAGATAGGCTGTGCCAGTCACCAGCATGGGTCGGGTGGGGGGATTGGAGTGGTGGGCCACTCTCTGGAGGGGCAGTAGGGGGCTGCTACACTACTGGTGTTTTTGGGTTGTCATGGGGACAGCAATCAGGGAACTGAGGGGGTTGGACCACTGAACTGCCAATGGCTGGAGAGGGGGTGACACTACACTATGGGATCAGGGAGTCATTTTTATTTTAAGAGTGATTGAGGCAGGGGAGAGACACTGTACCACCAACAGGGATTTATTGTCTTGCTGGGGACAGGGATTGGAGCTAGGGTGGTCCACTGGACCACTAGGGATACATGATTTTGCTTGACTAATGGCTCGGGGCTGGGGGGGTGGCATAGAATATTCCGCCAGGCGTAGCCTGCAAATGAGCCTATAATGGGCATGCAAAAGGACCCTTTGTACCCTGAATGCCCAGTGAGCTCATTTGCATGTCTGGGCTGAATATCGCATATGGGGACTGTGGCGCATCCCAGTACACACCACACATTCCCCTATGGGCAGTCTTCAGCCCTGCACCCTGGATCTGCCGTGCCATACATTCCAGCTAATTGCTGTGCACCGCGCAGCCAGGATCCGATATTCAAACAGACTGTGCGGTCTGTTCTGATCATGTATTCTGTTTAAATATCATGCCAGAGCCGGCTGGCCCATCTTTTTTGTGTAGTGCATAATTTTGTGTGCGCATCTGGCCAGCTCTGAATATGGGGCCTTTAGAGTTTATCTTAAGTTGTACTATTTGTTACGATATTGTGTATGTAACTGCTGATGTTGATCCTATTGTACTGTAGATATGCTTCTGTATTAGTAGCTTAGTATAGTGCATATGGTACCTGTCTCAAACCCACTCAGCAGGTCAGACCCTCTGCTCCCACAGTGCCAACCTCCAAGCGCAGTCTTGTGAACAGTTAACATAAACAGGGTAACCCTCCTGTCTGTTTTGTGGGTTCGAATCAACCTTTGGTCTCAGTTCTGGAGGGATTCAAACTGTGAACCTCTTGCTAGTGTACCCAATGTGCAGGCTTAGATAATTCTGCTCTTCGGGGGGGGGCAGATATCTTTCACCTATGGGCACCTAACCAGGTGTATAAAATGAACCCTTAACAACTATAATAAAGACCTCAGATTACTCTTACCTTTTCCCAATTTGGTATTACCATATAAGCTCATGCACAGTGTTGTCACACTCTTAACCATCCATGCATCACAGGCAAAAACAGAAAGACTTGGAAGACACAAATAGTCTTTTAAAAAAATAAGAAGTTTACTTAAAAATAGATAAAAATGTAAAGTGTAAATACAGAACCATATATCGCAAAACATACAAACCTCTTAAACAAAACAGGTTTAAAAGTGCAGACAAAATCTCCTACCACAGTACTCTTAGAATTGTCTTTTCTAAGGTATTCTTATCTCACAGTGCTGTAGATGTTTCTTTTTCAGAGTCCAAACATTTGTGTCAAAATGGAAAACAGAATACTGTTTAAAAACTGGCTTTGCCAACCTCTTTGCATGAGGTCACCTAGCTCCTCCCTGTCAGAATATAAAAAAATATATATCTATGCAAAACAGGATGTCTTTTTCAGAAGGTAAATTAAAAATTCTGTGACCTCAGCAAAACTCATTTTTTTTTCAAATGATATTTTCTTTGATCTTATGAGCAGCTTCCCCTTTCCAGGACATCAAAAAACTTGTTATGTCTCTCAGCCAGATCTCACGGAGGTGCAACATGCTTTGTATCACCATATGAACTGAACTGTGTTTCCTCTGAACGTCATAAACGTTTCTGATCTATCTTGGTAGCTAGCAAGCTGCAATTAGTCACCTAAACAGGATATCCTAAATTTTAAGTCTCTTCTAGCCTGTAATTATCTCTTGGCCTTCCAGGTAACACCTTGTAGCTAAAACCGGTGTTGGGGGGGGGGGGTCGTCATTTCACAGGTTGTCAGCATCTCTCATGAGAGACATTCAATAACACATTTTTATATTACAAAGAGCATAAATTAATCAGAACCAGCTGAGTGTCACAATTCCTCCCCACCTAGACTGAATTTGGGGGTTCTATCCCCTGCATGGGATGAGCTTCCCAAATCAGTTCACTCTATGTACACATGAGACAGCCCATCGGAGTTCTGATTCTTTGTTTCAGCCCTATGTAGAATGGTCATATCATACCCTTGCAAAGCAAGACTCCATCTTAGCAATCTACCATTGTTCTTTCCCATCTGCGTCAGCCAAACCAGGGGGTTGTGGTCAGTCTGCACCACAAAATGCTGCCCATATAAGTATGGCTCCAAGTTCTTTAGGGCCCACACTATGGCAAGACACTCTTTTTCCACAATAGAGTATGCCTGCTCCCTGGGAAGTAACTTCCTACTCAGGTACACTACTAGGTGATCTCTCCCTTGGCTGGATGTCTGACTCAGTACTGCCCCAATACCCACGTCTGAGGACTCAGTCTGTACTATAAAGGGTTTGCTATAGTCAGGACTTGTCAAAACAGGAGCACAGCACAGTGCCTCCTTTAGTTTGGAAAAGTCTTCCTCACAGGCTGGGCCCCAGATAATTTTCTTTGGCATCCTTTTCTTTGTCAGGTCAGATAGGGAAGTAGTCAGGGCACTGTAATTGGGTACAAATTTCCTATAGTACCCTGCTGTCCCTAGAAAACTCCTGACCTGCTTCTGCATTTCTGGTCTGGACCATGCCTGGATTACCTCTATTTTTATTTGGTTAGGATGGAGCTGTCCCCGGCCTACCACATGCCCGAGGTATGCCACTTCTCCCATGGCCACCTGGCACTTCTCGCTTTGACAGTGAGCCCGGCCCTCTGTATCCTGCCCAGCACTTCCCTAAGGTGGGATAGGTGTTCCTCCCAGCTGGTGCTAAAGATGGCAGTGTCATCCAGGTACTCCATGGCGTACTCCTCAGCACCATTTAACACCTGGTTCACCAACCTTTGGAAAGTGGCCGGGGCGTTCTTCATTCCGGAAGGCATTACTTTAAATTCAGATAAGCCTATCAGAGTGATGAAGGCCGACCTCTCCCTAGCTCTGTCTGTCAACTCTACCTGCCAGTAACCCTTGGCCAGGTCAATGGTCATACGGTAGTTCACCCCTCCCAACTTGTCCAGGAGTTCGTCTGTCTGGGGCATCAGGTGGGCGTCTGACTTCGTGACTGCATTCAGTCCACACAGAAATGAGTAGAGCCATCTGGCTTAGGCACAAGGACTACGGGTGAGGCCCAGGGGCTGTGGGATCTCTGGATTACCTGTAAATCCAGCATCTCCTCCACTTCCTTCCTAATGTCCTTTTGGACAGCCTCTGACACCCGATATGCTGTCCGCCATATGGGTGTCTGTGTCCCTGTCTCCACATCGTGAGTTGCTAAGGGGGTTAGTCCAGGCTTGGGGCTAAACAATGAGGCAAAGTCTGCTAAAACCTCCCTTACTTTCTGGATCTGATCCAGTGCCAGCTAGGGAGACAATTTACCTGCCTCCACAGAGGACTCCCGCTTGCTTTCTTCCAGCAAGCCGTGAAGGGGGTCTCCTTTGTCCATCCCCTCCCCAGGACAACACACTCCAAACACCATGGCAGCCCTATTTGCATATGGCTTCTTCATGCTGACATGGTACATCCTTTCTGTCTGTCTTTGGTCAGGTAACTGTACAATGTTGTTCACGTCATTTACCTTCCTAACCACTTTGTACGGTCCTGCCCACTCAGCCTGCAGCTTGTCTTTCCAGATCAGAATAAGGACCATGACTTCCTGAGCCACCGTGTATGAGCGAGCTCTGGCTTTGCGGTCGAACCACACTTTTTGTTTCTGTTGGGTAGCTGCCAGGTTGCTCTGGGCTGACCCATAAGCTTCTTTAGCCTTTCCCTAAACCTAAGGACATAATCCACTATGGGAGTTCCCTGTATGGCGTGCTTGCCCTCCCAGTCATCCTGGATCAAGTCTAGGGGCCCACATACCCGGCGTCCATATAAGAGTTCGAAGGGGGAAAATCCTGTCGACTCTTGGGGCACCTCCCTGTATGCAAACAACAGGTGGGGAAGATATTTCTCCCAGTCCATCCCATGCTGTTCAGCAAATGCCCAGAGCATGGACTTCAGGGTACCATTGAATTGTTCCACTAGTCCATTGGCTTTTTGGTGATACAGTGTCATGCATCTCTGTACCACCCCACACTTCTCCCATAAACATTTCATCAGGTCCGACATGAAGGAACCCCCTCAATCAGTGATAACCTCCTGCGGAAACCCAACATGGGAGAAAATCCCAAGTAAGGCATCTGCCACTTTGTCCTCAGTGAGGATAGGGCGACTGCCTCTGGGTACTGGGTGGCATAATCCACCACAGTCAGGATGAATCTCATCCCTGAGGAGCTGGGGGTATTTAAAGGCCCCACAATATCCATTCCCACCCTCTGGAATGGCTCCTCCACTATGGGCAAGGGAATCAGGGTGGCTTAGGTTTTCTTGCCGCCTTCCCTCTTTCTTGGCACCGGTGACAAGACCTGCAATACTCCTTCACCTGCTGAGCAAAGTTAGGCCAATAGAAATTCTGGGCCAACCGCTGCATAGTGCGCATGATTCCCAGATGACCAGACAAGGGAATATCATGTGCAGTCTTGAGCAACTGCTCATGATACCCCTGGGGAATGACAAGCTGCCTGCCTAGCACCCTCCCTCTGTCTGTACTGCCTGAGTATACATAATCCCATTTTCCCAATAAACCTTATGTCTGTCGTCACCTTCCTGTGCCCCATCAGAGTCTGTCCAAGCCCTCAGCTTCTCCAGACTAGGGTCACTTCTCTGAGCAGCTACAAACCCCTCACACATTCCCAAGGCATGGGACAGGTCCCCTTCAGTCGCTAAACTAGGGTCCCTAGCACTAGCATCAGGGCATTCAAGATCACTGTCAATCCCAACCCTCTGACAAAGGGTCACTCCTTCCTCTTCAGAGTAACCCTCCATAGCTGTGTGGTTACTTGCTACTGGGGAAATTTCTACCCCCTTTTCATTAGTCTCCCCATCTGGAGACACAGGTTGGGGAACCAGCATCTCTGTGGTTTCCACAATGACTTCTGTGGGGTTCAGGGAACTACAATTTTCCCTTGCTGCTTGGTTATGGGTAACTGCACATACCATCCCCTGTTTGAGATTGTTGCCCAGGATCACATCCACTGCTAACGTTTTGGCTGCAGCCACCTGTTGCACAGTTCCCCCTGTTTCACCCCAGTCCAGGAGAACACTAGCCAGTGGCAATGTTTTCTCTTCACCAGTAAACCCTTGTACAGTGACGTATTTATTGGGTATAAGCTGGCCAGGCTGTACCAGATCCCCTTTTACCAATGCCAGGTATGCCCCTGTGTCCCTTAACCCTTGCGTCTGTACACCATTTACCATGACTGGGTGCGTGTGTTCCCTCATGTTCACAGGCATGCTTCCAATAACACACAAACAACCCACTTCTTTTCTAGTACCATTCTGTGTATTATTGCTCATTCTTTTGGGACACTGTCTGGCAATATGCCCAGTTTCTTTACGTAACTAACAGTTACTTCCCTTTTCAGAGAAATATTTTCTCTGAAACCTGGGGCTAACTGGTTTTGGTGGAGGCAGTGAGGGTTTTAGCTGCCCTGAAGGTGCGCTTTTCCCTTTTTGTGCTGCCATGCCCACCCCATTCGCTCTCAGAGCAGGTCTGCTCTCGGCATAGTGGTCCGAGAGTTCAGCAGCCTCTTGCACTGTTTTGGGATCTCGGTCCTCCAGCCAGGTTTTCAGCTCTGCTGGGCATGCCCAGAAAAACTGTTCTAACAAAATCACATTTTCAATTTATCAAAAGACCAGAGTTTGCTCCAATTCCTTCCCACCAACATTTTAAAAACTGACTTTGTTTCGTGGCTAGCTCCTCATAGCTCATGTCAGGGCTTCTCCTGAGCTTATGGAATTTAGCTCTGTATGATTCAGCAGTTAATTCAAATTTCTTTAACAGTGCAGCTTTAAGTTTGCTGTAATCATCATTGTCCTCATTGTCCATTTGACCCAATGCATCCAGAGCTTTCCCGGTAAGTAGCGGGGATAGCTGGAAGCTCCAGGACTCTCTAGGAATTTTAGCCTGAATACAAACATTTTCAAAAGAATTTAAAAAGGCATCCATGTCCTTCCCCTCTTTAAATTCGGCTATCAATTTGGAATTTAATTTGTAACCCAGTCCTGTAGTCCCAGTTAAACCCAACCCACTTACCTGCTCTCGTGCCGGTGGTTGGAGTCATAGCTTCTCCAGTTTGTGTCGCCTCTGGCACTCATGCTCCTCACAGTTTATGTCTCAGTGTTCTCACTCCCTCTTCTCCTCTGTAGCTCGCTGTTTACGCTTCTCTTCTCACTGGAACTCCAGCTCCATTCTGTGCAACTTAATTTGCAGCCGGAGTACTTCTGGATCCAGGATACTGGTGACCTTCCCCTGCTGCTGGGGCCCTTCACTGACAGTGGCCCTGCTGTCATCCTCACCGGATCTGGACACTGCACTGGCCGCTAGCCCTGCCACATTCAAGGTTTGGTACATTACAG
The DNA here is from genome assembly GCA_016271365.2 of Neoceratodus forsteri. Classification (NCBI taxonomy): domain Eukaryota; kingdom Metazoa; phylum Chordata; order Ceratodontiformes; family Ceratodontidae; genus Neoceratodus; species Neoceratodus forsteri. The sequence goes on from CM028130.1 coordinate 873,732,085, forward strand.
TCACTGTCTGTGACTCAGTGCTCTGGGTATCTGCTACCATCAGGGCATCCATGAGGTTCTGTTTGCTGGCTTTCACCTCAAACGGGACTCCTCTGTCCCTGCACAACTGCTTTAAGTAGTCTATGGTGTGCCTGCTGTAGTTGGAAGCCATCTTCTTCCCTAAATATGACTACTTGACTTGCACTTTAGAGAAAAAAAATGGGTAGGAACTTGACTGTACGCCAAGTGATATAGTTCTGTTTCCTTTTTAAAAAAATGTACTGCCCTTTTTCTTTTGCAAGTGAGCTGATAGTTTTAAGCTGACACACTGAACAATCAGAGCTTGTAATACCAACATTTTTAGCACCGCTGCCAACCAATCTGTCACAAACCCACTCAGCAGGTCAGGCCCTCTGCTCTCACAGTGCCAACCTCCAAGTGCAGTCTTGTGAACAGTTAACAGAAACAGGGTAACCCTCCTGTCTGTTTTGTGGGTTCGAATCAACCTTTGGTCTCAGTTCTGGAGGGATTCAAACTGTGAACCTGTTGCTAGCGTACCCAATGTACAGGCTCAGATAATTTTGCTCTTCAGAGGGGCCAGATATCTTTCGCCTATGGGCACCTAACCAGGTGTACAAAATGAACCCTTAAAACTCTAATAAAGACCTCAGATTACTCTTACCTTTTCCCAATTGGTATTACCATATAAGCTCATGCACAGTGTTGTCACACTGTTAACCATCCACGCATCACAGGCAAAAACAGAAGGACTTGGAAGACACAAATAGTCTATTAAAAAATAAGAAGTTTACTTAAAAATAGATAAAAATGTAAAGTGTAAATACAGAACCATATATCACAAAACATACAAACCACTTAAACAAAACAGGTTTAAAAGTGCAGACAAAATCTCCTACCACAGTACTCTTAGAATTGTCTTTTCTAAGGTATTCTTATCTCACAGTGCTGTAGATGTTTCTTTTTCAGAGTCCAAACATTTGTGTCAAAATGGAAAACAGAATACTGTTTAAAAACTGGCTTTGCCAACCTCTTTGCATGAGGTCACCTAGCTCCTCCCTGTCAGAATACAAAAAAATATATCTATGCAAAACAGGATGTCTTTTTCAGAAGGTAAATTAAAAATTCTGTGACCTCAGCAAAACTCCTTTTTTTTCAAATGACATTTCTTTGATCTTATGAGCAGCTTCCCCTTTCCAGGACGTCAAAGGACTTGTTATGTCTCTCGGCCAGATCTCACGGAGGTGCAACATGCTTTGTATCACCATATGAACTGAACTGTGTTTCCTCTGAACGTCATAAACATTTCTGATCTATCTTGGCAGCTAGCAAGCTGCAATTAGTCACCTAAACAGGATATCCTAAATTTTAAGTCTCATCTAGCCTGTAATTATCGCTTGGCCTTCCAGGTAACACCTTGTAGCTAAAACCTGGGGCGGGGAGGGGGGCATTTCACAGGCTGTCAGCATCTCTCATGGGAGACATTCAATAACACATTTTTATATTACAAAAAGCATAGAATAATCAGAACCAGCTGTCTGAGTGTCACAGTACCCAATGAAAATTAGCCTTGGCTTAGCTGGGTTCTGACCGTATTCATATCATGCGGCAATGATTATGAATAAAAATTTTACTTATTTACTATAGAGCTTGTTCACACATAGTGATGTAGGCCATCTTCCACAGAGTTTTCAGACTTCTGCTTGTCAACATGAACACTGTAAGGAGCTGTAAATCCTCCCCATGTATTCTTGTATTAAAGAGGACTGAAAAGTTATAAACTGTCCTAACTTTAAGACCCCGACACAGGGTAAGATCCAACTGCCAAACTAAAAAGTGGTCCCAGTAACTAATTGCACTGGTCCGCTGATACAAACGTTAGCATTTTAACTCTGCCTGACTCTCCCCATCAATGTGCTTGCTCCCCCCCTGACTAAACAGTTACCTTTCAAGGGATATGAGGCACCACAACAGGAAGAAATTGGGCAGAGCCATGTTCTGGGAGTTGGGACATTCGAATGTTATGATCTTGCTCCATTGAGCATCTTTTCCCATCTGAAGCTGCATTTGAGGGCCCTTAAAAATTTCTCTTTTGGAAGAATTTTTAGCATTCACCAGTCTTCCAAAATTGTCTGCAGAAGAAAAAGCTAATACTGGCAAACCCATATCTTTAAAAAAATGTCAGACAATGAATAATTCTTTGTCTGGTAAAACTCCAGGACCAAATGGTCTTCCATTTGAAATTTACAAACATCTTATTAATTATATAATAACTGGCCACCAATTTTTTTATGAAGATGACCAGTTATTATTTACCATAATAATCAAACAGTTATTATGGCATTAATGTGCACAAACTGAATGAGTGTGAGATACTGTCACTTTCCATTTCTGTGAAACGCTGCTGCTGAAATGCTTCTATCAAAATTTCACTCTTCTGTCAGCAGAGCAGAGCCATGATGAGCTACGAGTTACAGTAGTTACCAACTTTACATGAAATTAGATCAGAGTGTGCTCATGGAAGTAGAACTTGTTTACTGTTGGCGTCTGCTTTGAGTGGGGAAAGTAGGAGTTTCTGTTTGCGTTCAGTGGCAGGTAGGAGGTGGGCAGTCAGGAGAGTGTGGAGCAGCACTGTGGAGGTAGGAGTCTATGAGGGAAGATAAAAATAAAGAAATACAGTGCTGGCTCTTCAGTCAGATATAAAGGAAGTGAGGTTGGGGCTGTTGGGGTGGGAATTTTAAAATGATACTGCATTAAATATGCTAACTGTGGTACACATGCTAACTAAGGGTGAAGAAAAAAAAATTGATGGCCACAAATCATATAAAATAAGGCAAGAGGTGATGTGGTTACTCAAATTTAATACACACCCTCGGTATGCATAAATAAACACCTGAAGTTTCACTCTCTGGGTTTATGAAACATCACAAAATTCTCGTAAGACACACCATCCCATGCATTATTCTATATTTATCAATGGCTTATCATGAATCCTTTAGTTTGTGTTCCCCATAGCTCCCCATGAATGATGTCTTTATATATCTTTTGCATAAGAAAAATAAGGACCCTCTGGATTTCACCAACTACAGGTCAATTTCTTTATTGCTTTTTTTTTCTGTTTATGTCCCTTCTAATGCTGCAGCTGAGCCACTCCCTCTGGGTCCTCCAAGGTACCTGTGGCTAGGTGTACTACCAGAACACCCCCCCCGGTACCTTGCCTCCATGCTGCCGTGGTTTGCTCCCTGGGCAGGCAAGAAGAGAGTAGCCCCACTTTCCACTCCCCCTACCTGCTTGAAGTCCTCATCAGGCAATGACCAGGGTGTCCGAGTTCGGTCCTTAGAGCACGGTACTGGATGCCATTGTCGGGCCAGCTGTGGGTCTTTTTCCTCCAGTTCCTCCCATCCCCTGAGGATGTTGGCACACTTGGAGGTCCAAGAAGCATGTGCATGCAATGCATGCTGCAGCTCCAGATCTCAGCCAATGTCCTCGCCTCCCACATCACCTCCCTGAGCTGCACCACCACCTGTGATCACCCAGGTGGCAGTATTGCAGTGTGGATGGTAACCCACCCTCCCCAGAGGAGAGCAGTCCCTGGAACGCTCAATCCTTCTCCCCCCGGCCGGTCCCGACAACCTAGGTCCACTCCAAAACCTGGGTTGCTGGGGCCACGAGTGGTAACGCTACAACTGCACCGATGGGATGGCGCTTTACTGAATTCTGATTACCAAATTTTAGTTAAGCAACTCCTGTCACTGTGTGCTTGTTCTAAATCATGTAATATGAAGTGGAACCTTTTTAAAAGAGCTCCCAGCTCAAAGGTTGTTTTCTGAGACAATAAATAAATAAAAATAGGTTACAAACTGTTATATAGAAATTTATTGGCCCAGAGGGAGTGGGTTTTATGGGAGACCACAATACTTCTGATACCTGAAGACAACTGTTATGCATTATTAGGGACCTCAAAGAAATCCACCTCTCTATCTATAGCTCTATCATTGCATATCAGTAAAGAATTTAATTCCCTAGAGTGGACACACTTACATAAGACATTAGAAAATTAAAATTTGTAATCAGTCTTTCACAAATGGGTGCCGGTAATATATAAGAATCCTATGGCATCAGTGATATCTAATGATATTGTCTCAGAATCCTTTAATTTGAACAGAGGTACAAGACAGGGGTGCTCTCTCTCTCACCTTTCCACTTCACGCCATTAAACCAGCCATTATTGAAACATGGAAACATAACATAAACAATGTTAGCAGAAAAAGACCACTGGTCCATTCAGTCTCTCCAGTTTTATACTACTATACCCTGTGACCTACTGTCCAGATGGTGCCTTTCACCCTCTTCTCCCCCACCTTGCTCACTGCCTTACTGCTACACCCTTGAGTAACTATTAAACCTTTTAATCTGACCCAGCCGTGCTTTAACCCATAAATGTTTTTTGCGCCCACCACCTCTGCTGGTAGGCTGTTCCACAGCTCAGCCACTTTCTCTGTAAAGTAACATTTTATAGCATCTGTAACAAGTTGCTCTGTATACCTGTCACTGTATTTTTTTAATTTTTATTTTACTCAGTTCTTTTGCATGGGTATCAGTTGGAATTTAGCAGCTGAGGGAACAAAGCTTACATTCTGGGGAAAAAGGCAAGACTGTTTTCAGGGACAGACCAACTCGCTCTGAGAGTAATTACTATCTGTCCTGTCCTGCATCATGGCAGGATCCCTGGGAAATTTATGGGGAGCTTAGAAAGTGTCTTTTCATGTCAGGAAGCTGCTATATAAACCAAATATTCCTGCTGTGCAAGATGGGACTTGGGACAGAAAAACAAATGAATTTACATATACAAAGTCCGAAATCTAGATCAGACCAGTTTTCCAAGTGGACCCAGCTCTCAAGACACAAATAATGTTGAATCTATGATGTCAGAGTGACATATGGGATGACATGTCACGGGGTAGCTGGAGGGTCTTGAGGTGTGGCACAGCCTGAAAGAGACAGTCAGGTTTGGGACTACAAACAGCTTCCATCTAAGTTTGGAGTCTGCCCTGATTCACCAAAGCAGCTTGCATGGTAAACTAATCTGCCTTGTTAAATAGAGAAGGGGGAAGGGGTTTCTGTGTGTAATCTGCTGTTTAAACATTTTCTTTAATTTATGTAGAATTATTGTTCCTCATAGTCTTTGTGTAGCATCCTGTATTATCTGTGTAAATATCTGGAAGTATTAAAATATGTTATTTTATATATTTCATGTTTCTGTGACTGAGTCCTTCTATATACAGCTACTGATTTATAACTGACAAAAAACTGTGTTTCCACCTCTGAAAAGAAGGCTAGCTATTATAAGCTGTTTCTAAAGTAAGGTGTTCTCAGCTATGATGCAGAGTGGTGGGTCATGTGCCCTTGAGCAAGGAGCACTGTACTGTATGAACAAAAGCTCTGGAGGGATTCAGACCTAGAGATGCCCCAAGACAATGTCTATGCTGAGTGGTGGCTGCTAAAGAGTACCCTTGCAAGCGTCTGAAAGGTTTGAGAAAGCTCGTAACACTGGCAGTCTGAGTCAGGGGAGAAACTAGTTTGCCAGACACTGGTAGTGGTGGGATTTCAAACAGTGTTGTCAGTATAAATGTTATCTGTCTGGTCACAGAACAAGATATACAAAAGGGGACTGTATAGCCTACCACTTTTATTTTGCTAAGCAAGAATAGAGCGATGAAATACATTATGTAGGGGCCATATCAGAGGTGCACACTGCTAAACCTATAGGAGCTGTGCTGAAGAAACTAGACTATAAGGATGGCCAAACATGGGTGGAACTGATAGATATCCTCAAAAAAAAAAAATGACCAGGGATGAACTGTTACAGGGGTCACTCTCAGCCAAAGTTGTGAGACAGAGGCAAGGGAGAATGCAGATAAGCCAGAGCCGCTGACTAGGGCAGCTGCACAAGCAGGCCTGGTATAAATGTTAGAGATGGAGCTTGCCTTGATTAAGGTGAAGGCAGAAAGTGACAGGCAAAAGGTATAGGGGGAGCTGTAGAAAATGAAGCTGAGAAGCAACAGAAGGAGAAGAAGCCAAAGGCTGAGGAGCAGGAGAAAGGGCGCCAACACAAGATCCAGATGAAAGAGTGTGAGCATGTGAGAGAGATGGAGAGGCTGCACCAGAGGACATCACCACAGACTGTGAGTAATGGCATGAGGAGTTCAACCAGGAAGCCAACATTAATTCTAAAATGTTTCCAGATATGAGGAAGGGAGTGATCTTGATTTGTTTTTTAAGATATATCAAGAGAACCTGTTGCAGTTTGAATTGGGCATGGCTTCTTGGGCGACTCACCTACTGTCACTGCTTACAGGCAAGGCATTAGAAGGTTTTGCCAGAATGGACAAAGAAGACTGCATGGATTATGAATAATAATCCATGCAGTCTTCTTTGTCCATTCTGGCAGGGTAATCAGGAAATGAAAGAAATACATTGATACCATTTTTGCCCAAATTCACGGAACCTGCCGATTTTCACGGTATCCGTGAATTCCGTGCAGACCGTGAATTAATTACAGCCTTAATTATGATAAAGTGGAAAATGCCTTGCTACGGCATTTTGAGTTAACCCCCCAAGGCCTATACGCAAGCATTTAGAGGGTTAAGAACGGCCCCAGGGGCAGCTAAGCTGAAATGTGTGTACAGCTAAGTAATTTCTTAGAATGCTGGGTAGAGGGTGCAGAACCTCACTCTGTGGAGGAAATAAAAGATTTATTTCTTCTACAGCTGTTCTTAAAAATTATGCCCTAGGAATTGAGAATATGGTTGTTGGCTAGAACTCAAAGCTCTGTGAGGAAGGCAACCAGGATGGCTGATCAGTTAATATTTAGCCAACCATCTTCTCATTGCAAATGTAATTGGGGGAGGGACATCAACTGGTTTTAGGGGAATACCGGGGGGGGGGGCAAACTAAAGGAAGCCAGCCTGTGCCTGAACCAAAAGGGAAGTGACCCGATTTCAAAAGTACAGAGATGGGTGTACAGAGGTGCTATATCTGGCAGAAACTGGGGCATTTGTCTTATGATTGTCTGAAAAATGTGAAAAAAGGGGTAAGTGCAGCAGGAGGGCTGGTCCAGGGAACTCACAGCAGATAGTGGCTTGTACACTGAGTGTGGTGCCCTCTAGTTCCACTGCACATATGCACCCAGTGGTGGTGAATGGATTAACAACCCAGGGGTTGAGAGACACTAGGGCTTCCATTTCTATGGTGAAGCAAGATTTGATTCAGGAAGCAACAGATCGTGCCTTGCCGTTTTCCAGGATTAGATGAGTGATGGGTCCTATGGTCTCAGTGTCAATGACTCAGATCCTCCCAAGCTGGGAAGGCAGCTGGGGCATTCGGGAAGTGGGTGTTGTAACAGGCCTGCCCGTGAATGTAATTATGGGTAACGATTTTGACAGCAGGACCAATATTGTGTGTCACTACCAGCAGCATGGCAAGGGAACTGGTTTCTGAGGACACAGAGGAGGCAGTGCATGAGGAAGCAACCCTTGCCTCAGTAGTAGGAAACACAGTAGCTGAAGAACAAGTTAGCAACAGCAGTCCTGAACCACAGCCATAGACTAAGGAGAGTCCAGCCGTAGGCAACTCTCCCACAGCAGAGTGTATTTTGGGGAAGGTCAGGCATCAAAAGCTAGGGAGAGCTCAGCAAGCTGACCAATCCCTGCAAAAATTAAGGAAGCAAGCCACCAATGTGGAAGGTGACTCTCCGAGTTCTGGGAAAAAGGAGGTGTACTGGGAGAATGGGCTCCTGTACAGTGACTGGGGTCCAAAGGGATCACCGGAGGAAGGAGTACCCCAGCAGACAGTGATTCCTAGGGAGTACAGGAAGCATCTTCTATCCTTTGCCCATGATATACCCTTTCCAGGGCACCTAGGGGTCAGCTGCACAAAAGGGTGACACAATTTTACTGGCCCAGTTTTTTTAAAGATGTGGCAAACTACTGCCAGACTTGTATTTTTATTTATTTATTTAAAGGTTTTTCCAGGAAAGACATACTGAGCTTAAAGCTTGTTTCCAGATGTGTCCTGGGGGAAGGGGAGGTGGATAGTAACATATAGAAAAATTGCATTACACATAGCCAAAAAACAGGATTGGCGAAATTTGTGAACAGATCAAATTACAGGAGAGTTGCAGACAATACAATAACTACACAACAAGCCAGATAAAGGAAATTAGATAGCATTATATACAAGGTACATAGCAAAACAGACTGGCGGACTTTTGTAAAACAATGCAAATTACAGGAGTGTTGCTGTCATATAACATAAAATACATAAATCTGGACTGCATAGGATTTGTGAGCATTATGTTCAGAATATCTTGTGCGAAAGAATATAGTATGCAGTATGCATTGTATGCAGTGGCAGAGATTGCGGAAAAGGCTAAGGTGGCTTTGAGTCCCCTGCTTGTTATTGAAGAGCCATTTCAGTGAGCTGCCATGAATATTGTAGGGCCACTTAGCACCCCAAATCGCACCACCAAGTGGTACATTTTGGTGGTTGTAGATTACACCACAAGGTATCCAGAGGTAATGCCGTTATTCTCTATCAAGGCTGAGAATGTGGCCAACAAACTACTGGGGATATTTAACCAGGTGGGTTTCTCTCAGAAGATTCTGTAAGACCAGGGCACCAACTTCATGTCTGATCTGATGGTTAGTCTTTGGAAGAAGTGTGGGGTAAGGCAGCTTAGGGCCTTGCTATACCACTCCCAAACTAATGGTCTGGTTGAGTGATTCAGTGGTCTCTTAAGATCATGTTAAGGGCATTCGCTGAACAGCATGTGAGATAGTGGGACAAGTACTTACCCCACTTCTTATTTGCATAAAAGGAAGTCCTCCAGGAGTCCACAGGGTTCTCACCCTTCAAGCTCCTGTATGGCCATAGGGTAAGGAGCCCCCTTGATTTGGTAAGGGATGAATGGGGGGGGTGAACTTGCTCCCTAAGGGGAATCTGTTGTTGAGTATGCCATGAATTTCAGGTTATGGTTCAAGGAGCTCATGGGATTTGTTCAGGAGTACCTAGCTGCTGCATAACAAAGGTAGAAGACATGGTACAACTGTGGGGCAAGAGCTGGAGAGTACAAAGTTGGGCAGTGGGTGATGGTGCTCATTCCCATCTGACAGAACACATTACAGATGGCTTGGGAGGGGCCTTACTCAGTGGTCAGAATTACATGGTGGAACTACCAGAAAGGAGGCTCAAACAGCGAGTTTACCATATAAACGTGATGAAACAGTACCATGACAGGACGAGATGGTCCTTGTTGTGTACAGCTATCTGCAGGAGGGGACAGAAACAGACCCACTGGTGGATCTCTTGGTAGAGGTTAAGGGAGGCTCCTCAGTGGATGCTGTCACCCTCCTGGAGCGACTGACACCAGCCCAAGCTGCTGAAATATGTGGAATGCTGGGTATATTTGGTGAAATGTTCACAGAGAAATCAGAGTATACTATGCTGGCAGAGCACCACATTGATACAGGGTCTCAAGCTCTGCTGAGACAGCCACTGTAGAGAGTCCCAGAATGTGTAAGACATGCCATAGAGGGGAAGATCAAGGAGATGCTGACTCTGTAGGTGAACCAAGAGTACAGTTGTCCCTGGGACTCCCCAATAGTACTGATCCCCAAAAAGGACAGGGCCATGAGGTTCTGCATCAAGTACTACAAGCTCAACAGCTGCACAGAGTCAGATGCATACCCCATGCCCAGGACAGATGAGGTTCTAGAGAGGTTAGGGGAAGCCCTTTACCTGCCCATCACACATCTGAAAAAGGGCTATTGGCAGGTACCCCGACTCCCACAGCCAGAGAGAGGTTGGCCTTCATCACCCTGTTTGGATTGTTCAAGTTCAGGGTAATGGCACTTGAGTGAAGAATGCACTAGCCACCTTTCAGCAGCTCGTGCACAGCATTCTGAATGGGGAAGGAGAGTTCACCCTGGCATACATGGACAACATCGCCATCTATAGCCAGACCTGGGAAGATCACATCAGGCATGTCACCCTAGGTGTTCCGCTGACTACAGGCCACTTGGCTGAGAGTCAAGATGGAGAAGTGCTAGACAGGAATGGCAGAACTGTCATACTTTGGGCATAAGGTGGGAAGTGGATACATCTGACCTGAACCACTGAAAACTGAGGCCATCCAGGGACTGGCCAGGCTCAAGACCAAGAAGAAAGTGCAGGCATTCCTAGGGACAGCATGGTACTACCATAAGTTTGTGCTGAATTTCAGCAGTGTGGCCAACCCCTGTCTCCTATCACCAGGAAGAAAATGCCAGAAAAGATTCAGTGGATGGAACCCTGTGATACTGCGTTTCATCAGCTAGGAGGAGGTATTGTGTTGGTCACCTGTACTCACCAGCCCAGACTATTCTCTAAGGTTTGCTGTGTATGTAGATGCATCTGATCATGGGCTAGGTGCAGTTCTGAGTCAGGCCACACACTCAGGAGAGGAACACCCAGTAGTGTACCTCAGCAGGAAGCTGCTGCCCAGAGAGGGGGCCTATGCCACAACAGAGAAGGGGTGTTTAGGGATTGTCCTGGCTTTGCATAAGCAGCAACCTTATTTGTAAAGGAGGGAGTTCACACTGGTTACTGATCACAACCCCCTTGCATGGCTGCATAGGAACAGCAGACAGAAATCAAAATTGCTAAGGTGGAGCCTGGTGCTGCAGTCCTATAAGAAATAATTACTTACCATAGTAATATTGTTTCTTACATAAGATCTCCCAGTGGGATTAGATAATATTGCAGTCAATATAGAGCTGCTGACTGCCTCCAGAACTTTCAGTTTGAAATGTATGTAAATTAGTAGAATTAGGAATGCTACATTCAAAAACTGCTGTCTCTTTCTCTCTAACTGCCAGATTCAGTTTTATAGATGAAACAGTAGGTTAATCACTAATTAAAAATTAAGAACCCCATAAACACAAATATCCTACCCTTGGTAGAGAGGACAGAATCCAAACAGGCCAAGAAAAACACAAACAAAGAGAGAGCTAGTGATCCTAGCCATTCTCCTGTGTATTAAATATTATAAAAAGTTAAGCCAATGATTAATGGCAACATTAGAAAAAACTCCAATAAATGTATTGCTGAACCTATTCAGGTTATATAAGAGGAGATAGGGATGGGAGGTTTAATCCTACTAGGAGATCCCTTGTAAGAAACATTATTATGATGGTAAGTAATTTTGTCTTCAAGAAACAGGAATCTCCTAGTAGTATTAGACAATATTACAGGCTACCAAGCAGTGCTTTGGAAAGGGAAAGGGAACACTGTTTAACCAGGAGTAGCACACTAAGCCGCAGCTTGTTTCCAGATGTGACCTGGGGGCACAAGGAAGTTAAGTGACTTGCTCATGATCTCACAGTTTGCACCTAGGCGGAGGTGGCTGTGGGATTAAAGCCCAGGTCTCCAGATCTGCAGCTCAGAGCCTTAACCCACTGCGTTATACTGCTTTGGGAGGAGGGCACAGAAACTATTTAGGGAAAAAGGTTCTGCAATACTGCAGTGCCAAACCTTGCATCAGTCCTAGACTGGACATCCAGGCAGTAGTGCTTCGTGAGGTTGTGGACTGTACTCCAGATTTCCAGCAAGGGTATGTCCCCTTGCAGCTGCTACAGAGGCAGCAGTTCCATGAGTGGAATGTGCTCTTAGGCCCTGTGGTGGCTGTTTGTCAGCCTTATTGTAGTAGAAATGGATGCAGGATACTATTCAACATGCAACTGACCTCTTTGAGGCAGGCCTGCCCTTTCCCACTTCACCATAGGTAATAAACAGCTGTGAGTGGAAATCCCTGAGGTCCTTAGTACAGTATGTGTAATGTAATAGCCGAAGGACCTTTTTACATCCAACCTATGAAGCTTTTGCTCACCTGAACTGGATTTTGCTATGAAAAATACTGGCAGTGTGATGGACTGGTTCAAGAGTATCAATCAGTTACCACCTTTGGAAGGAATTTCCTGTTAATTCTAAGGACTACATTGTCCCTATGGAAGATAATGTAATTGGGATCAGTGCAAAAAGCTTGGAGCTCACACACTCTTCTTGCTAAAGTAATAGTCACTAGAAGAAAAAATTACTCACCATAGTAATCTTGTTTCTTCCAAGGGAATCTTACTGTATTCTGACTGCCCCAGAGCTGAAATGGTTAATAGAACCTATGCAAATGATGGAATGCTTGGCTCGAGCTCGGTTTTCAAACCACTGTCCCTGGTAAACAGTTCTAAATCATCAGATTCTTACAAAGCATGCACTAAGAACTATCCAACTATGCTAATACTAATAGTCCTCCCTAATAAAATTAATAATTTAAAGATTGCTCCCTTTTTTGAAAAAATTCTAATGTGGCACCACTAAGACTCAAGTCACTGATGCCCAAGAGAAGAGCACCATACACACAGGTTTGCAAAACCTCTATTACAGCTGGAGTACAGTGAGCATAGGTTTCTAGTAGGAGAGGAAGGGAGGGAGCTCAGAATACAGTAAGTTTCCCTTGGAAGAAACAAGGTTACTATGGTGAGTAATTTTTTCTTCAAACCCCAGGAAATCTTATTGTATTCTGACTTATGCAGACTACCCAAGCAGTGTCTTTGGAGGTGGGCCTATAACCTACTTAGAAAATAGGCTCTGCAGGACTGCTGTACCAAACCTGGCATCCCCTCTGGCCTGGATTATTGGATGTGGACATGTCCAAACAATAATACTTGGTAAATGTGTGGACTGTCTTCCAGGTAGCTGCCTTATAGATGTCCACTAGGGGAATGTCTCTAGCAGCTGCCAAAGAAGCTGCTGTACGCCTGGTCGAATGGGCCCTGAGGCCTGCAGGTGGCTGCTTACGCACCTTATTGTAGCAAAATTGAATGCAGGCTACAATCCATCGTACAATGGATCTTTTTGTGGCTGGCTTTCCTTTCCCCACATCTCCATAGGTGAGGAAAAGCTGAGTTTGATCCTGCCTATGACCTTTTGTTTGGGCGACGTAGCAGCTGATTGCCCTTTTCACATCCAGGATGTGAAGCCTGCGTTCACCTGAGGTGGAATGATCAGTAAAAAAGACTGGCAATGTAATAGACTGGTTGTGGTGGAACTCTGATACCACCTTGGGCAGGAATTTTCTGTTAATCCTAAGGGCTACTTTGTCCCTGTGGACAGCTATGTACCCAGGTTCTATGGACAATGTCTGAAGCTCACTAATCCTTCTGGCAGAGGCAATGGCTACCAGGAATATTGTTTTCCAAGTCACATACTTGAAGTCTGCCGAAGACATGGGTTCGAAGGGGAGGTTGCATGAGCTGGGCAATGCAAATGTTCAGGTCTCACATGGGAGTTGGCTCCCTGTGTGGTGGATGCAAATGCAGCAACCCCTTAACAAATGTTTTAAATACTGAGTTTGAAGCCAGGGACAAGCTCTTACCCGCAGATAAATAGGCTGAGACAGCTGTCAGATGCACTCTCAGGATAGAGGCCCTTAAGCCAGTACAATGTAGATGGGCAATATAATCCAGGACTTTGACAGGCTGGCCTGGGTATGGTCCACACTCTTGTCCTGACACCAAATTGAAAACCTTTTCCATTTGGAAGAATAGGTTTTCTTAGTGGATGACTTTCTGGATACTCTCAGGATCTCCATACCCCCTCTGATAGGTGCAGATCTGCATATTCTAAGTTCTCAAGAGCCAAGCTTTGAGCCTGAGGGATTGCAGGTTGGGATACATGATCCTGCCCTGTGAGGACAACAGCAGGTTGTGCCTCCTGGGGAGACTGACTGGCTTGGTCACTGACAATGACAGAATCATGGAGTACCAAGGTTGTCTGGCCCAGTCTGGGGCAATGAGAATCATTGTTGTTGGCTGGGCTCTGAGTTTGTTCAGTACCCTTAATAGCAGAGGGAAGGGAGGGAATGCATACAGGAATCTCCCTGTCCAGTCCAGCAGAAGTGCATCCAGAGGAATTGTGCCCTTGATGGGGGTCTGCAGCAATATTGCAGTAGCTGATGATTGCTTGGAGCTACGAATAGGTCCACTTCTGGAGTGCCCCATCTCCTGAAGATGGCCTCTAGGACCTGTTTGTTTAATGACCACTCGTGATGGTTCTGGTTGATTCTGCTGAGGGCATCTGCCAAGATATTGTCCTTTCCTGGGAGATGGTCAACTGAGAGGGAAATGTCCAGGGAATATGCCAAGGCCCAAATTTTCATCGCTTCTGTGCAGAGAGGAGTTAACCTTGTGTCCCCTTGTTTGTTTATGTAGTACATGGTGGTTGTATTATCTGTTCTGATCTGAACCATCTAGCTCTCTACTTTACTGGCGCATGACTGGAGACCCAGAAGGACTGCCCTGAGTTCTAACAGGTTGATATGCAGGAGTGACTCCTGCTTTGTCCATTTGCCATGTGCTTTGTGATCCCCCAGATGTGCTCCCCATCCTAGGATGGATGCATCTCTAGTGAGTATCAGTGAAGGGGCCTGCTGCAAGAATGGCACCCCTTGCCTGAGGTTGTCCTGCTCCTGCCACCACTGTAGGGCTTGCAGAAATGTCACTGTGACGGGTACTAGCCTTGACAGAGAGTCCCTTTTCTGGAGCCAGTGAGGTCTCAGATGGAATTGGATATCTCTCATCTGGAACCTGGCCCGACACAGTTGCTGTGGATGCTGCCGTATGACCTAGCAGTTGCTGGAAGTGTCTTGCTGGCCTTGGAACATGAAGTTTGAAAGAATTTGCTACTTGACAAAGGTTGTCCACTCTGTCCTGAAGGAGGAAAGCCTTTTCCTTTCTTGTATCCAGTTCTGCTCCTATGAATCTAAGCAATTGAACTGGTTCCAGAACAGACTTTTTCTGGTTTACCAAGAACCCCAGTGAGTGCAGGGTATCTTGTGTGAGTGTCAGTGCCTCTATTACTTGCTGATATGACTGGCCTACTATCAGTCAGTCGTCTAGGTAGGGGAACACTGACACTCCTTGTCACCTTAGGTGTGTCACTACCACAACTAGAAATTTTGTGAACACCCTTGGAGCAGTTGTCAGTCCAAAGGGCATTGCCCTGAATTGGTAATGGCCTGGTAGTAATCTGAACCTGAGATACTTCTTGTGTGGTCCCCTTATTGGGATATGGAAGTAGGCATCCTTTAGATCCAGGGATGCTAGCCAGTCTCCCTGCCTTAGGATTGGTAGTATAGTAGTCAGAGTAACCATCCTGAATTTTGGTTTTGATAAGCGCTTGCTTAAGTGTCTGAGATCCAAAATTGGTTGCCACTCTCCTGTTTTGTTTATTGTGAGGAAGTACCTTGAGTACAGGCCCTTTCCCTTCTGGTCTGAGGGAACTGGCTGTATTGCCTTTTGTAACAGAAGGCTTGAAACGTCCTCTTCCAGCAGGGCTGTTTTTTGATGGAGAAAAGGGCTTGAAGGTGCTTGACCTCAGATTTGGCATTAACTTGAAGCTGAGGACAAGCCCCTGGCCCACTGCCTCCAGGACCCTCTTGTCTGTGGTGATATTTTGCCACTCCTGGAGGTAGTGGGCCAGCCTGCCCCCTACTAGGATTGGGGAGGTGACCCAACCAGACACCTCAGGGTGTCTATTTAGCCTGGGCTGCTGGCTGGACACTGGGGCTAATACGGCCACTGCTCCTTCTGCCTCTGGCTGTAAAGTATCCCCTTTGTTGATAGTAGGGAAAAGCTTGAGGCTGGAAAAAAGGCCTGTAGGTAGTTCTGCCCCCTGCCACCCATGGTCTGGTGTTTCTGGGGGGTAGAAGCTCTCTTCTTTGCCGCTGCACTCTTATAAGCAGCTTTGTAGTCATCCATTTTTTTCATATATACCTGTTTGTTCTCCAAACAGAGACATAGGGTCACAGGGAAAGTCCATGGCTTTAGTTTGTGTGTCCTGCATCAGACTGGTAGTTCTGAGCCAGGCAGACCTCCTAAGTGACACTGCAGATGCCATCTGCCTGGATGCAGTGTCATTAGAGTCCACTGCCATCTTAAACTGCGTCTTAGCAGCCTCAATTCCCCTTTTTGCAGCTTCCTCCAGGTCAGCAGCCATGGGAGGAGCAGGAGCTGCCTTGGCAATCTGTAACACAGTAGACCAAAGGTTATTTTGGTATCTGGCTATATAGGACATATAAGAGGCTGGCTTAATAGCCTTTGAGGACCCTAGGTAAACTTTCTTTGCACTAGAATCTACCCTCCTAGAGTCTTTGTCTGAAGGGTGAGAGGCCAGGGGGATGCCAGCTTAGTCACAAGCTGCAGCCTGCACAACACCTTCATGACTGGGGTGCCCAAAAAGAAATTCAGCACGAGTCTTAGCCACCCAGTACTTCTTGTCTGCAACACTTTCATAGTCTGCTTTCTTAGGGATTTATGAAGTGGCAGCAGCAATCTTTTTGATGCTGGCACATCCACTATCTCTTTGTAGTCCTCTTCCTCCTCATCCTCTACAGATTCTTGAGTTGGGAGATCGAGGGTCTGAGCAACCTGCTTCATGAAAGAGAAATAGGATGTAAAATCCTCTGTTCCCTTGTCAGGGGAATCTGGTCTATGAGGATCAGGGCAAATGTCCAGATCAATGGGCTCCCCAAAATCCTCATCATCCTCCTCATAGTCTTTTTCTTTAAAATGCTCCCCACCAAGGTCTGTTAAACCGGGGACCTGATTTAAACCGGGAGTTTGGCCTGTGATCGGTAACTGTTGCTTGCCAACCAGAACCGGAGGCAGGGCTTCAGATCATTTTTTTGAGTGGAAGTCAAATACTTCCATGGGTTGAAATTTGGAAGTCATTTCAGTTTTACTGGAGTCGAAATACTCCAGCTGTCAATTTTTTTGAAGTCAAAATAATTCCAGTCGACAAATTTTGGAAGTCACAATACTCCAAGTCCTATAGTTTTTGAAGTCAACTAACTGGCCTCCTGAATACCTCACTGTAATCCATGCTACACTAACATCTGTAGCCTTTGTACATACACACTGTATTACAATGTGCAGTATTTCCTTTCAGGTTCCTGCCCCTTGCTCTAATTGGGCTCTGCTGCTTCTTTTAGAAATAATCCTGTCTTGCCCTTGTCCCCTATCCTGATAACCATTTACATTTCCTGTACGTAAGTTCCCGCCTTCCTGAGTGTCCATCCTGTTGCAGATTTTTGTATCATCTGCAAAGAAACACATCTTCCACTCTAGCTCCTCAGCAATGTTACTTACGAAGACATTGGGGAGGACCAGTCCCAGCACTGATCTTTGTGGTACCACACTAGTTACTTTCCTGTACCTTGAGTGTACTGTCATTTACCACCACCCTCTGCCTTATATCATTTATCCAGTTAGTTACCCAGCTTACCACTTTCTACCACACACCCATGCTAGCTGCTTACTTTCTTAACTAGCCTCTTTTGTGGTATTGTGTTGAAAGCCTTACTGAAGTCCAGAAAGGCCACATCCACTGCTCTCCCATGATACATGGTGTCCAGTGAATACAATCCCTAGCCCAAGCCCCAGTAAAGGTGCTAGGTCTCCACTGGCCCCCTCCCTAACCACAGCCCAAGTAAAGGTCCCTGCCAGGTGTCCAGTGGCCCACTCCCTACCCCCAGCCAGTTAAAGGTCCCTGATGTCCAGAGGATCCCCATCCCTAGCCCTATTCCTCCATGCGGCCAGATGTGCTTCTTCTAATCACTGCCCCAACCCCATCCCCACCCTGGCACTGTCAAGAACTCTTTAATGGCACCCTTTAGAATTAGTTTAGAGGGTATCACTAAAGACATAACTGCACTTTGTGAGGGACTCTGTACTCTGTGGACATCCCTGGGGCGCAGTTACCCTTAATTGTACCCTTTTTTTGCCATATCTGACACAATGCACGCTCATTTTATGGACTTTTGTCACCAAATTTTCAACGTAGCCAGTTTAAGACCTCTGCTCATGAACAGTGTCACTGTGATTTTCTTAATCTGTCCCGAACATTGATTTTGCACACTGACCGCGCCATTGTGCGCTACATGTGCGAAAACACATTTCAGGTGAGATGTAAAAAATGACAGTTGTACTGTTCATAAGGAAGTATGGTAAAAGGGCATTGCTGAAAATCTGGAGTGAAAATATTAAAAATGCGAAAAGTTATGAGCGTGCATAGGAACTACGCAATGCACGCTCATAAAACAGTCATTTTGGGGAATTTTTTCACCAAATTTTCAACATAGGGTTTTTGGGGGCCTACCTCATGAACTGTGACACTGTCATTTTATTAATCAGTCCCAAAAGCTGGTTCCATGCAGTGACCGCGAAATCACCTTTTGGGACCAAATAACAAAATGTCAGTGTCACAGTTCATGAGATGGGGCCCCAAAAACTCCATGCTGAAAATTTGGTGAAAACATTCCCAAAAATGGCTGAGACATGCACCAAAGTTGAAAAAAATCCATTTATGCCATTATACAGCTTACCATCATTTCTTCAGTTCATGGTCGGCTTTGAAGAGTGCAGACGTGTTCCTGGTCCACTGACGATCGTTGCGCTGGGCTCTGGAAGTAAGTATGGGGTGAGGTGGGGGTGTGGGAGGTGGGGTACACAGAGGTGGAGTGCGGGTTGGGGAGGGGGAGGAGAATCAATGAGGAAGTTTTTTTCTTTCAGGTCTTTTTGAAAGAAAGCGGGACCTTTGCTATGCTGGGGTGGGCTCCTAAGCGTGGCACCAGGCAGTTTGGGGGGGCAGTGAAGCCAACAGGGGATTTGGCACCCCCGTCGGCAAATTAGACTTTTGCCACACTGGGGTGGGCACCCAGCGTGGCATATGGATTTTTTTCAGGGGGGCAGTGAAGCTGATGGGGGATTGGGCACCCTCATTGGCAAAAGAGACTTTTACCACACTGGGGTGGGCTCCCAGCATGGCATACAAAAAATAAGATGTCCACACAATAAAAAAACGAATGTCAGCCTTAAACAAGGGGAATGTCAGTGGACGTCAATGGCTCCACAGACTACATTTTTGGATGTTTTGTGCTAATTTATTGACGTAAAATATGTCCAAATTAGAGTTATATGAAGGACTGACTGGATGCTGTAGACTGAATTATTTTGATTGCGTTCGCGATCTCTTCAGCAGAAGGAACAGCGGGTTTTTTTCAGTTGCGG
Organism: Neoceratodus forsteri; assembly: GCA_016271365.2. Classification (NCBI taxonomy): domain Eukaryota; kingdom Metazoa; phylum Chordata; order Ceratodontiformes; family Ceratodontidae; genus Neoceratodus; species Neoceratodus forsteri. The sequence continues at coordinate 873,751,242 of CM028130.1, forward strand.
TTCCTGGTGCTTTTCCTTCTTCTTTCTTTTAACCGCAATGGCCAGTTCATCAGCCTTTTCAACAATTTGTTTTTTTGTGGAAGAACTATCACCCCTTTCAGAGAGCAGCTCCTCTGGTTCAGGTTGAGGTGGAACCGGTTGCACAGTGGCTGGGTGAGCAACCTTGTCAGCCATTCTTTCTTTCGGTCTCTTTAAACATCTTTCGACCGTAGACTGTGGAAAATTCTTGCAGATCTCACACTCCGTCTCAAGGTGACCAAACCCGAGACAAAATAAACAAATTAAGTGTGGATCAGCTTTGGCAAAAAGTTCCCCGCACTCAGTACAGTGCTGGAAGCCAGTGGGTCTTGTTCTCTTTTTGGTTTTCTGAGACATATCCCAGAAGAAAAAATTACTCACCTTAGTAATTGTGTTTCTTCTAATGGAGTCTTGCTGTATTCTGACAAATTGCAGTTAGCTCCAGCTCTTGAACTGCCCCGGAGAGTGAAGGGTTAAAATTCTATGCCAGGCATAGAACGTTGGGCTCAAGCTCGGTTGAAAACTCTGTCTATGTGCCTTTGAAACCCAACTGTCAGATTCTTATGAGCTAAACTCACTGACTATACAATGTAGAAATTGTAAACTCCTAGTAGCCAACTGGCAAGAAAAAAACTTTGGATTCCCCAAAAGACGCAAGTCAGGAAACCCAAAGAACAAAATCAGGCAGTAAGAACTAAAAACTCTAAATTAAACAAGCCAAAGCACCCAACACAACAGGAGTGGGTTAAAGACACCCCTGGGGTGCAACACTGCATCTGCCACCCACTTCCCAAAAACAGATTCTGAGAGGGGAGGCAGAGAGGGCGGTCAAAATACAGCAAGACTCCATTAGAAGAAACACAATTACTAAGGTGAGTATTTTTTTCTTCGAACAACATGAAGTCTTGCTTATTCTGACAAATTGCAAACTACCAAGCAGTACCTCCAAGGAGGAGGGACAGAATCTACTTAGGGAATAGACTCTGAAGTACTGCTGTGCCAAACTTAGCATCACTCCTAGCCTGGATATCCAGAGAGTAATGCTTGGTGAAGGTATGAACTGTTTTCCAGTTGTCTGCTTGACAGATTTCTAACAAGGGGATATCCCTAGCTGCAGTTGTACCTCTAGTGGAATGAGCCCTCAAGCCTGAGGGTGCTGATTTTCCCAGTTTTTCATAGCAAAATTGAATACAGGACACAGTCCACCTGGCAATGGTTCTCTTGGTGGCAGGTTTCCCCTTATCTACGTCCCCATAAGTGAGGAACTGGAGGGAGTCAAACCTGTGACCCTTTGTATATTCTATGTAGTAACTAAGGGCTCTTTTAACATCTAAACTGTGTAGCCTCCATTCCCCTGAGGAGGTGTGATCAGTAAAGAACACAGGAAGAGACATAGATTGGTTTAAGTGGAAATCAGAAACCACCTTAGGTAGGAACCTTCTATTGGTTCTAAGGACCACCTTATCTCTGTGGAAAGAGATGAAGTCAGGCTCCACTGACAGGGCTTGCAATTCACTGATACGTCTGGCAGAGGTAACAGCAACCAAAAACACAGTTTTCCAAGTCAAGTACTTGAGCTCCGCTGAGGACGTAGGCTCGAAGGGGGGTTGCATCAGCTGAGCAATACAAATATTCAAATCCCAGGCAGGAGCAGGATCCCTAAAAGGGGGACTGGTATGAAGCAACCCTTTGAAAAATTTACAGAATACAGGGTGAGATGACAGAGAGGAAGACTTCCCCACTGACAGAAAAGCAGAAATAGCTGACAGATGCACTTTGAGAGTAGCTGATTTGAGGCCTAGGCCATTAAGGTAAACCATGTAGTCCAGAACTGTAGATAACTTAGCAGTGCCTGGAGAAATGTGCTTCTTGGAACACCAAATACTGAACCTTTTCCATTTGGAGCTGTAGGTTTTTCTGGTGGCAGGCTTCCAAGAAGCCTTGAGGATATCCAGAACCCCTTGGGACAGATGTAAATCTGCATACTCTAACTCTTCAAGAGCCATGCCTTGAGATTGAGTGACTGGAGATTGGTGTAACAGATCCTCCCCTGAGAGGAGGTAAGCAGATTGTAAATCCTGGGAAGAGACAGGGGAAGATGGACTGCTAAGGACAGCAACAGGGGGTACCAAGGCCGCCTGGCCCAGTCTGGAGCAATCAGAATCACTTTGCATGGTGGTGACCTTACCTTGACTAGAACCTTAAACAATAGAGGAAAATGAGGGAAGGCATAAAGAAACCTCCCTTCCCAGTTCAAAATCAGAGCATCCAGAGGGACTGAACCCAAGACTGGGGGTCTGCAACAGAACAGAGGAAGTTGGTGATTGTCTGGGGCTGCAAAGAGATCTATCTCCGGAATGCCCCACCTTGAGAAAATCACCATCAACACCAAAGGGTCCAGGCACCATTTGTGATGGCCCTGGGAAATCCTGCTCAATGCATCTGCTATCACATTGTCCTTTCCTGGGAGATGGATTGCTACTAGAGAGGTCTGCAGGGACCATACTTTCATGGCCTCAGTGCACAAGGCCGTGGACCGAGTGCCTCCCTGCTTGATGATGTATCACATGGTGGTAGTGTTGTCCGTCCTGACCTGAACCACCTTGTTTTGTACTGAGTGAGAGAAAGCTTGTAGGGCAAGAAGTACTGCCCTGAGCTCCAGGAGGTTGATGTGAAGAAGAGATTCCTGAGGGGACCACAGTCCCTGGGCCGTGAGGACCCCCAGATGGGCTCCCCACCCTAAAAGGGATGCGTCTGTGGTGAGAACCACAGAGTGAGTCTGAGGAGCAAATGGGACACCTTGCCTCAGATTGCTCAGGTCCTGCCACCACTGAAGGGCCTGAACTAAGGTCCGAGAAACAGGAACCAGCTTGGTAAGAGGATCTTTCATTTGGGGCCAAAAGGATCTCAGATGGAACTGAATGTCTCTCATCTGAAACCTGGCCCCTTGGACCACTGCTGTGGAAGCTGCCATGTGGCCCAGAAGCTGCAGGAAATGCCTTGCTGGTCGAGAGACCAGAGGGCGAAAGGAAGAAGCCAGCAGAGAGATGGCCTTTGCCCTTTCCAAAGGAAGGTAGGCTTTTGCTTTGAGGGTGTCCAGTTCTGCTCCTATAAAAGTGAGGAGCTGTACTGGTTCGAGAACTGACTTGGGAAGATTGAGAAGGAACCGCAGGGAAGTGAGAACTTGCTGGGTGACCTGCAGATCTGAATTGACCTGGTCTGGAGACTGGCCCACAAGAAGCCAATCATCCACATATGGGAAAAATATAAATCCTTTTTCTCCTTAGAAAGGCCACCACTACTGCTAGGCACTTTGTAAACACCCTTGGAGCTGAAGTTAGACCGAAGGGCATTGCTCTGAACTGATAATGGCCTGAGGGCAATTCGAACCTGAGGTACTTTCTGTGGGAGCACCTGATGGGAATGTGAAAATAGGCATCTTTGAGGTCCAGGGAGGCTAGCCAGTCTCCTGGCCTCAGAGAGGGAAGAATTGTTCCCAGAGTCACCATCTTGAATTTTGGCTTTGTTAGGTGCTTGTTTAGGTATCTTAGATCTAGGATGAGTCGCCACTCCCCTGTCTTTTTTGGGGTAAGGAAGTACCTGGAGTATAGACCTTTGCCCCTCTAAGTAGTAGGAACTCTCTCTATAGCCCTTAAGGCCAGTAGAGACAAAACCTCTGCCTCTAGAGCAAGGGTTTCTGAAGTATTTGCAGGTGGAAAGGATCTGGGTCTCAGGTTTCAGAACATTTTTTAAGCTGACAACTAGCCCCTGGCTTACAACCTCCAGGACCCACATGCCTGAAGTAACAGACATCCAGTCCAAAACAAAGTAAGCCAGCCTGCCTCCTACTGGAATGGGGCAGTCGACCCGGGCTGACACATCAGGGTGTCTGCTTGGCAGGAGCCTTAGGCTGAGGGGTGGACGCAGCCCTGCTCATCCCCCTTCTGTCTCTCCCTCTGAAGAACCCCCTCTGAGAAAAGGAGAGGATGTCTATGCCTGGTAGAAAGGCCTGTGAAAAGGCCTGCCCCTGCCCCTAGCTTGCTGCCTCTGAGGAGTTGCCTGCCTCTCCTTGGCCTGTGCACTCCTATAAGTGGTCCTGTACTCATCCATTTTCTTCATAAAATTCTCTGTCTGCTCCCCAAACAGAGAATTACCCACTACCTAGGAAAATCCATGGCCTTAGCCTGGGTGTCCTGTGAAAGCTAATACATCTGAGCCAAGCCATTCTCTGAAGAGCCACAGATGTAGCCATGACTCTTGATGACACATCATTGGAGTCCACAGCAGCATGAAATTGCACCTTTGATGCCTCAGTCCCATCAGCAGCCACCTCCTCCAGCTCCTTGGCTAGCTGGGGGGAGGCCTGTTTAGCCAGTGCCAGTAGAGTGTCCCACCTGGACTTCTGGTACCTGGCTGTATAGGCCATATAGTTAGCCTGCCTGAGTCCCAAAGATGGTGCCAAGTACTGTTTCTTTGCCATGGCATCTATCTTCCTGGAATCTTTATCTGGGGGTATGAAGCCAAGGGAATGTTTGCCTTGTCACAAGCAGCAGCCTGCACTACCCCAACATGACTGCACTGCTGGTAAAGAAATTCCATATCCGAGCCTGACAAGGTGTACCTCTTGTCCATTCTCTTGTCAACAGGAGGTACAGACATAGGAGACCTAAGAATTTTTTGTGTCTGTTTCCCAAATGACCTATGAAGGGGAATAGACAGTCTCTTAGACTCTGGGATGTCCATCATCTCAATGTAGTCAGGCTCCTCTTGATCATCTACAGCCTCCTCAATAGGAAGTTGGAGGGTTTGAGCCACTTTTCTGTAGAACAGAAAGTGGGGAGGGGACTCAGAAAGCCTAGGAGGGGAAACACCAGAAGGTCTGTCTGTGGAGATGTCCGGTTCCACAGGCACATCCAGACTTTCACCATCGTAATCATCCTCTTTGAATTCCCCCTCCTCATCAAACTCCGGTTCATGAAAATCTTCAGAGGTATAATCCTGAACCGGGGGAACCAACCAAACCGAACCCCTGCCAGAAGGCGCTGGATCAGTCGGAACCGGACGAAGCGACTCCACAATCCGAATCGCTTTGGCTATAGAAATATAGAAACATAGAATTTGACAGATAAGGACACGCGGCCCACCTAGTCTGCCCATTTTCCTACCTAACAGATAAGCTGCAGATCCTAGTTAACCAACAGCTTACTTCCTCCTACCCCCCCCCACTAGGACTGCCTTATGTCTGTCCCATGCATTCTTGAATTCCCCCACTGTTCTTGACTCCACAACCTCCTCAGGGAGGCTGTTCCATGCATCCACAACCCTCTCTGTGAAAAAATACTTCCTCACATTACCTCTGAGCCATCCCCCTCTATCTTCAAATTGTGCCCCCTTGTTCTTGCACATCTCTTTTTCTGAAAGATGCCACCCTCTTGGACTTTGTTGATTCCCTTTAGGTACTTGAAAGTTTCTATCATGTCCCCTCTCTCCCTCCTTTCCTCAAGGGTATAGATATTAAGCTCCTTTAGTCTTTCTTCTATGTCTTCTGGTGCAGACCCTGCACCATTTTGAATGCCCTCCTCTGGACAGCCTCCACTCTGTCTATGTCTTTCATGGAGATGGGTCTCCAGAACTGCACACAGTACTCCAGATGGGGTCTCACCAACTGTCTGTACAGAGGATAACAACTTCCTGTTTCCTACTATTGATGCCTCTCCCTATGCATCCCAATATCCCCCAGCCTTCCTTACAGCCTTCTCACATTGCTTGCCCACCTTTAGGTCATCTGATATAATTACCCCAGGTCCTTTCCATTTTACTGTTGTCAGTATCTCACCCCCCATTGTGTACTCTTGCCCTGGGTTTTTGTTTCCCAGGTGCATTACCTTGCACTTCTTTGCATTGAATCTGAGCTGCCATACATTTGACCATTCCTCCAACCTTGCCAAGTCCCTTCTCATCCTTTCCACTCCATCTGGTGTATCAACCCTGTTGCAGATCTTTGTGTCATCTGCAAAGAGACATACTTTTCCTTCCAGTTCCTCTGCAATGTCAATTATAAAGACATTAAAAGGACCGGTCCCAGTACTGAACCCTACGGTACCCCGCTATTTCTTTGGCGGTCGGAACATGCAGCTCTGGATCCGAACCGACCGATTTATTCTTTCTTTTTCTCTTTGTAGGAACTGATCCCTCAGGATCGGCTGTCCTCTTGCTCGAAGAAATATCGCCCTGGTCAGAGGGCACTCCTTCTGGTTCGGTCGGTACTGAACCAGGCTGGCCTTCCGGGTCAGCAGATTTCTCAGCCTTCTTATCCCTAAGTCTACCTAACCTTTTCTCCAGGGTAGACTTAGGAAATTCTAAATTTGGCAGTCTGAATTGAGGTGGTCAAACCCCAGACAGTAAACACAGGTGGTGTGGGGATCGGCCTTAGCAAAGACCTCCCCACACACACTGCAGTGTTGAAACCCAGGGGGCCTGGTTTTTTTCTTGGGTTTCTCAGACATGGCCAAACTAACCAACTTACCCTGTAAACGGCAACCGCCAGGCAAGACTCCCCTATAAGTTTCTCATCGTGTCACGGGTGATGGGAAAAAAATGCTAAAATTACGTTTTTTTAAAAAACCGATACGGACCAGTAACCACACACTAACTTTTTTCGTTTAAAAATTTTACTAGAGGATCGGTTCAGCCGAACTGATCGAAAAAGTTTCACAATTTCCACACAGCAACTACTAATCTAAGTACTTACGGTACCACAAACAGAGTCTCGAACCGAAAAACGGAACGAAGGTCGGACTAAAACCGAAACTTTAATCATGATTGAACTGAGCAGGAGAAATCTCCGAAGCGACTGTTCAGTGAGGCGGAGTAAAGAATCTGATGGTTGGGTTTCAAAGGCACACAGACAGAGTTTTCAACCGAGCTCGAGCCCAATGTTGTATGCCTGGCATAGAATTTTAACACTACACTCTCCGGGGCAGTTCAAGAGCTGGAGCTAACTGCAATTTGTCAGAATACAGCAAGACTTCATGTTGTTTGAATAACAAGAGTGATTAAACTCTAAAGTCTACACTACTCTTTTTTTTTTTTTTTTTTTCCGGTTACGCTGACAGTAGAATAAAACCAGGAGTTACCCCGGCTGAAGTTTTAAATCAAAACAACTGACTTTACTCAAGTCATTACAATTCAAACTAATACATTAGTAAAAACTAAAAAGGAGAATGTTGGTTTCCCCTCAGTTAGCGAACCTTAGAGAAAACCGACTACTTACCCCTCTAAAACTAAAATCTAAACAATTTCTACCTGAAAACCAAAGACAGTGAAAAGAATACCAAAATAACTGATAACTACTAGGTAAAAAAACAAGAAAAACAAAGTTTCTTCAAGCGAGGAAGGAGAGCTCTTCGGAGATGTCTTACTGAGGCAAGCGGAGTAAAGAATCTGATGGTTTAGAACTGCTTACCAGGAACAGTGGTTTGAAAACTGAGATCGAGCCTAGCATTCCATCATTTGCATAGGTTCTATTAACCATTTCGGCTCCGGGGCAGTCCTATGGTGAAACCATACTGCATAAGTCAGAATACAGTAAGATTTCCAGGGGTTTGAAAAATAGTTTTCCATGTGACATATTTAAAGGGTACCTAAACAAGCAGTTTTTTAAAACTGCAAACTCCAAAATCTGGCTTCATAGCAAGGTAAAGTAAAGGCTGCTGTTTACATTTATGATAAAACTGCATTTATGTAACTAACATAAATGCAGTTTCATAGCTTTTGAAAAATGTAAACATCAGCCTTTCACTTCCAAAAAGCAGCCTTGGTTTCTTCCTAAGATGTCTGCCAAGTGTGTTAAGTGAGAGTCATGATGACATCATCGGAGCCGGAGCCAGAGACAGAGATCCACATATATTTCTATAGTGCTAACTAGTTCTTCTTTCCCTCTTTGTTTTGAATTGTTGCACCAGAATGATCAACACCATGTGTTAACTCATGGATTATTTTGATCAGTATACATATTAGGCTATGACTTTGTTCATTTTGTTTACTTTAATTTACTGAAAATGTTTTGCAATCCATCTGACTTTCTCTTTGGCAACCCCCAGTACAGTACAACACTTCAAATACCTGATTATCTAGTGGTTATGTGATACCCCGAATTTTGTTTTTTATTAACCAGGAGAGACACACTAAGCTGAAAGCTTGTTTACAGGTGTGGCCTGGGAGCATAAGGAAGTTTAGTGACTTGCTCAGAGTCAAACAGCAAAGTACTCGTCTGGTTCAATTCCAAAGCTCATGCTCTCTTGTTACTCCACAAATAAGGCTTTCTTTTTCCACGCGAACCCCCTGCACCTAGCCTGCCTTCTTTTGAACACCCCACCATCCATACTCTGTCCTTAGTACTGCCTGGGGCTGCATATGTGCTTTCAGTCTCATGAAGAGAATTATCACACTTCAGACTGTAATCTTGTACCTCAGAGAGTTGTGCACATCTATACTGATATGCATCATCAGCTGGCACTGTTAAAAAATGCCTCCCAAATCACTCTCCAGTCCACATTCTCAATGTTTGACTTCTGCTCCCACAGTAAACATTGAAAGGATCACCACCCTTCTGCACAGTGAAGGTAGTATGTACAGTTCCCTGGTTGTGTTTTTTTCCTTGCCTCATTAACCGACAACTAGGACTTCCTGGAGGGCCAAGCAATAAGCATCATGACCCTCCAGAAAAACTGCTGTTCATGCCCTCATAAGGGCTGCACGTACAATGGATAATAATATTATGAGCAGGAGAGGCATACTAATACCTTGAGCGAATCCACCCGACTTCCAGTGTCAGTCTATTTCTTTACCTGTGATCTGCAGAACCCTGCAGGACAGATCCCAGCAATTCTTCTCCAGTACTTTTCTGTGCTCTACTCCACAATGCTACCACCCTTCCAAATCTTGAATGAGCTATACACAACTCCCTGAATACTGTCCTAATAAATGTCAACACCCCCCCCACCCGAGGGTACTCTCCCTACACTGAATTCAAGTAACAGTTTAGGTGCTGCCCTATCACTCTGAGCATTTTTCATTGTTGGCTGCTCTCAGCCGCAGTCAGGTAGTGATCATGATGTTGGCAGCCCCACATTTCAGATCTCACAGTGATCTGCTCAATGTCCTCCTTCCTGTCTTCAACTAACCTGAATATAGCTGTACCCTGCTGGAATGGCCTCTTCAGTCCCTCTTTGGCATTCATTCTTCTCACCCGCTCCCCCACACCACAAACTGGTGAGCTCATTACACTTCCACATCATAAATGTGGTTAGTATATTCTCCCATGTTATTTTTACTTATTAATAATAAACATGACCTTCTGGTAAGCCAGGCTGATAGCAGCATGGCACAAGAGGAAAAATAGGCTTTCCTACCCATATAAGCCACTTATGATTAGGCACTATTAAATGGCGTGCATAATGATGTGCACACCCATCATTTAGCATTGCCACATCAAAGGTAGCCTAAATCTTTTAAGGATAGAAAAGCCCATCATTCCCCTTGTTCCCTGTTGCTATCAGCCTGACTTACTGGAAAGATATGTTTATATTTGATATGTCAAAAAAAACGGGGACTGTACTACTTGCATTTATGATGCAGAGTGATGAGCTCACCGGCTGTGTGGAGAAGTGAAGAAGAATACCAGAGGGGGGCTGAGAAGGCCACTCTTGCAATGTACTGCTATATTCAGGGCAGGGGGGAGACAGAAGTAGAGAAATATGAGCAGATTACTATGAGAAATAAGATGTGGGGCTGCCCAGCACCATGATAACTACCTGACCCCATTGTCCTGGCCAACATTCCCCTTCCCATAACTGGACTATGTTTGAATCCATCTATAACATTTACAAGATCACATAATAAAAAACTGGCAGGAACACATAATAAGACTAATAAGAGAAATCAGTGGTTCATTCAGAGAATGATTTCTACATGGAACGCACTACCTGAAGAGACAGCAGAAAGTAACTCATTAAATATATTTAAAAAAAGATAAGATGTATATATGGGATATCACAAATACTCCTTCCACCAATAAGAGGTGGCAAGCTCATAAAAGGCATCACTGCCTACTGAATTTGTAAATTACCTATGAACCTACCAGTTCATGCAATTGTCCAAGGCTGTGTGTGGACATTAATGTATGAAATGGCTGCCACTACATGTTCAGTCACTTCACTACCAGCCTAGTATTGCTTGTAAAGCACTTTGGGATAAAATGTGTATGAAAAACACTATATAAATGCTGAGTCTTCTTATTATTATTATTTCCCATGGAAAAAGAAGACAAGACAAGCATATATTTGATTTTCTAGAAAGTATGAACTCTAACATTGGACTGCACAAGAACTTTGCTAAAAAAAGTGGTGGATCTAGGGGGTGGTGAAGGGTGTGGCTGCACCCCCCCCCCGTTGTAACTTGCTTGCTGCTGCTGTATTTCACTTTGTTGAAGAAGTCTGATTTATTGATTGTACAAATGTTTACATTCTAACTATGGATTACATTTATAGGTTCTGTCAAAAACGTACTAGAAAAGAATAATAGCAGAAAATATAATGGTTTAATAAAAATGTTAAAAAGTGCATATTAAGTATGCACACCAACCCAGCTCCCCATTGTAGCATCCTGGATCAGCTATAACCACTAGACCACCAGGTTATTTAAGATTTGTACTGCACTGTGATTTGCCACTGTCAGTTGGATTAAAACACTATTTCAGCATGTTAAACAAAATGAACAGAACCATAGCCTAGCATGTGTATTATACAAAATAATGCACATGATTTTGACCATTTGGGTGAAACAATTCCATACAAAAGTAAAAAAGAACTAGTTAGCCATATAGCTCTCTGACTCTGGCTCCAATGATGTCATCACTTAACACATCTGGCAGCCATTTTAGGAAGCAGGTAAGACAGTTTTTGTTTGAAATTGGAAGGCTGATTTTACAATTTTCAAATGCTCTGGAACCGCATTTAGGTAAATTATATAAATGTAGCTTTAGCATTAATAAATACAGCAGCCTTTCCTTTAGTCACCTACGGAGTCAGATTTTTGAAGAGTTTGTTGTCAGAATGTTGTTTTGGTATCCTTTAAGGTTAACTGTAGCCATTTGGTCAAAAGGAGGTTCCATGAGTTTGGCTATGCACAAATTCAGGTCCCAAGGAGGGACTGGTTCCCTAACGGGAGGGAACATATGTGCCAACCCTTTGAAAAACTTTTGAAATATAGGGTGTGAAGCTACTGTTCTCTGTGCACCTGTAGACAAATAAGCAGATACTGCTGCTAAGTGAACCTTAAGGGTTGCAGGCCTGAGGCCTAGAGACTGCAAGTGCACCAGGTAATCCAGTACTGTGGGCAAACCTGCCCCGAGGGGGTTGATTTTCATAGGCTTGCACCAGATGGCAAATTTGTTCCATTTTGAAGCACAAGTTTTCCTTGTAGAGGTTTTGCAAGATACTTTTAGTACTTTAAGAACATCTTCTGACAAGTTAGACTCAGAAAATTCTAACTCCTCAAGAACCAAAAATTCAGGTGAAGGCTCTAGAGGTTTGGAAAAACTATCTGACACTAGACAGCTGTTAGAAGATTAAATCTGTGGGGCAGGTGAATGGGTTGCTTGGTGGACAGACTGAGCAACAAAGGGTACCAAGGTTGTCTGGCCCAGTCTGTTGCAATTAGTATCATGGTTGCAGGCTGACTCCTCAGTCTGAGATGAACTCTTGACACCAGTGGAATCAAAGGAAAAGCATAGAGGAATTTCCCTGTCCAGTTCAGAACTAAAGCATCCATGGTGACCTGCAGCAGTACAGTGGAAGCTGATGATTGTCTTTTGAGGCAAACAGATCTATTTCTGGGATGCCCCACCACCTGAATATTGTATCCAACACTTGTCTGTTCAGAGCCCATTCGTCATAGTCCTGGCTGATTCTGCTGAGTGAATCTGCCAGTGTATTGTCATTCTCTGGAAGGTGAATGGCAAACAGATGCACCTCCAGGGAATCAGCTCAGGACCAAATCTTCCTGGCCTCTGTGTACATTCTTTAAGATCAGGTACCCCCCTACTTGTTGATGTACCGCATGGTGGCCGTTTGGTCTGTCACGACTTGGACTGACTGATCCCTCAGTTGAGTGACAAAGGCCTTTCGAGCAAGAAAGACTGCTCTCAACTCCAAAAGGCTGATGTGCAGTTTGGACTCCTGAGGTGACCATATTCCACTGATTTTTAGGTCACCCGTGTGCAACCCCCACCCTAGGATGGAGGCATCTGTTGTTAAGACTACTGTGTGGTGTAGTTGCTGAAAAGGGATACCCTGTCAAAGGTTCTCCCTTTCTTTCCAACTGGCACCAACTTTGAGATTGGATCCCTTCTTTGGGACCAATGTGATCTGAGGTGATACTGGATATCCCTCATTTGAAACCTGGAGCCTGACACTACTACTGTAGTTGAGGCCATGTGTCCTAGCAATGCTATGAACTGTCTTGCAATTCTGGGCTGACCTAAAGCAAAGAAGTTTGCCAGGGTCAGTAGGTTTGACAATCTCTCCTGTGGAAGAAAAGCTTTCCCTTGTATAGTGTCCAGTTCTGCGTCAATGAATTTCAGTGAGTGAACTGGCTCCATCTGAGATTTTTGAGCATTGATAAAGAACCCTAGTGACTCCAAGGAACTTTGGGTCACCGTGATGGAAACCTTTACCTGCTGGTATGTCTTCCCTATTACTAGCCAATCATCCAGGTAAGGGAGCACACTGATTCTCTGCCTTCTGAGGTAAGCTGCCACCACTGATGAACACTTTGTGAATACCCATGGGGTAGAAGTGAGCCCAAAGGGGAGTGCTGATAACTGGTAATGACCTGAGGGGAGAGAGAAACTGCAGTTACGTAAGAACTTACCGTAACAGTAGATCTTCGAGAGAGGTTCCTATAGTAGGTCTTCACATATAAGACTGTGCACCTGGTGTCAGAGCCGAACGGCAAACTTGTAGATAGCAATCATCAGCGGGGACCGCTCCCCTGACGTCAGGCGGTGTGATGTCAGCCTAACTATAAAAGGGGCGGTCCCGCGCCTGCTCTTCAGTTCTTTTTCAATGGAGACCTATAGAAAGGTTAGAATAAGACCAGAGTAAAAACTCCTCGGACCCTGGTTCCACTCTAGCCCCAAAGGACTAGATAGGATGGAAAATAAGGATACAACATCCAGAAATTGGGAGAAGGAGGGTGGGAAACTAGACCTACTGCAGGAACCTCTCTTGAAGATCTACTGTTACGGTAAGTTCTTATGTAACTGCAATATCTTACTTCGAGAGGGTTCCTGCAGTAGGTCTTCACATATAGGACTGAATACCAAGCAGTCCCTGAGAAAAACAAACATAGGTGCATCCAGGAGGAGGAGAAGTCGCCATAAGAAATCACAACAGGAGGCTTTGCAAGACTGCAGGACCAAAGCCAGTTCTGCACCTAGAGGCAATGTCCAGACTGTAATGCTTAGTGAAGGTGTGAACAGACGACCATGTGGCAGCTGCACAGATCTCTGCCACGGACACATTCCTAAAAAAGGCAGTAGAGGTCACCACACTGTAGGTGGAGTGGCCTTTAACTGCCCCCGGAAGGGACTTCCCATATTTTGTGTATGAAAAATGGATGCAGTTAGCTAGCCATCGAGAGATGGTTTGCTTGGATATAGCCTTGCCCTGGCACTGTGGAGCAAAAGCTATGAACAATTGATTGGATTTACAAACCTCCTTAGTCCGATTCGTGTAGTACTTCAGGATCCGGTGCACATCAAGGGTGTGCAAAAGGTATTCCCCCCTGTTGGAATACTGTGGATAGTATACTGGTAATTCCACGCTCTGATTCAAAGTGTTTTCTGAAACCACTTTAGATAGGAAAGAAGGGTTAATCCGAAGGACTACCCAGTCTTTGTGAAAAATCAAATAGAGTTCCTTACAGACAAAGGCCTGTAATTCAGAGAGCCTTCTGGCCGAAGTAACTGTGACCAGAAATAGGGTCTTTCAGGAGAGGAAGCGTAAGTCACAGGAAGAAGCTGGTTCGAACGGGGGTAAGGTCAGCTTCTCGAGCATGAATTTCAGGTCCCAGGGAGGACAAGGATTCTGGATTGGAGGTTTCAAATGAAGGATGCCTTTCAGAAAGGTTCTGGCAACCTCCAGCTGAGCCAAGGTTTTGCCCTCCACTGGGAGGTGGTAGGCTGACACCGCAGAGAGGTGGACCTTAATGGAGGAGTAGCTAAGGCCCGCCTCAGATAGATGTGCGAGGTACTCTAGAACCTGGGATACCAAGCATGAAAATGGGTCCCAGAATCTTGCTTGGGCCCAAATCATGAATCTTTTCCACTTCATGGCGTAAGTGGATCTAGTGGAGAGTTTTGTAGCCTCCACTAGAATTTGCACAACCTGCGAAGATACCCCATAACGAGAAATCGTTATGTCCACAGGTGCTACGCGTGAAGATGGAGACCCCGAAGGCTCAGATGCACCAAGGTGCCCTGCTCCTGAGTCAGAAGGTCATGGGAAATGGGCAAGAGAACCAGAGGTTCCAGTGCCAATTGTTGTAGCAGAGGATACAAAATTTGACGCGGCCAAAGTGGAGCAATAAGAATGGTGTCAGCTCCCTCCTGTTGTAGTTTCACCAAGACCTTCTGAATGAGAGGAAAGGGAGGAAAGATGTAAAGAAACCTCTCTGTCCATAAAAGAGATAGCGTGTCTCGCCAAAAAGCACCATGCCCGGGAACGAGCGAGCAAAAGATGGGTAGTTTTGTATTGCATGGGGAGGTGAACAGATCTATCTCTGGCTGACCCCATCGAAGAAAGAGTTCTTTGACTACCTCTGATTTTAGTTCCCACTTGTGGGCCCTGGCCACTGATCAATTGAGACTGTCCGCCAGGACATTGCTTACACCTGGAACGTGGACTGCTGTCAGGTAAAGGCTGTGCTAAATCGCCCAGTACCATACCATCATTGCTTCTCTGCAAAGAGGATAAGATCGGGTTCCTCCCTGTTTATGTACCAGACTGTGGACATGTTGTCTGTCTGGACTAGAAGTGATCCCGGAACCAGGAGAGACTGGAATGCCTGGAGTGCGTAAAGAACCGCCCTGATCTCCAGAACACTGATGTGAAGCATGAGCTCCTGGTCGGACCAAGACCCCTGTGTCTTGTGAGTCCCCAGATGGGCTCCCGAGCCCAGATCTGAGGCGTCCGTGGTGAGGATTTGGGTTGGAACTGAAGGATGAAAGGAAATTCCCTACAATAGGTTGGAGAGATCCTGCCACCAGCAAAGATCTCTCTGCAGACTGTTGGAGATCATGACCTTTTGGTTCATGTCATCTGTCCTCTGGTCCCATTGGACTCGAAGAGATCATTGGGTGACCCTCATGTGAAGCCTGGCCTTGGGAACTGTCGAAATGGTGGCCACCATCAGTCCCAAGAGACAGAGCACAGAGTGTGCTGGGATCCATCGGACCTGGGCCACGAGAGTGGCCTGAGAAGCTACGGTCTCGGCCCAATCCGATGGCAGAAAAGCCTTGCCCTGAACTGTGTCTAGTACAGCTCCAGTCAACTGGAGTCTCTGGGATGGTACTAGCTGGGACTTGGGGAAAATTGACTGTAATGCCCAGGAAACAGAACAAGTTCAGAATGAAAGAAAGAGACACTTTCAGGCTGGTAGGAGAAGGTGCTGCGAGGAGCCAGTCGTCCAGGTACGGGAAGACATAAATGCCCTGACGGCGTAAGAACACCACCACTACCGCTAGGCATTTTGTGAACACTCTGGGGGCTGAAGAGAGGCCAAAGGGGAGTGCTCGGAATTGGAAATGGTTCTCCATAAAAACAAAATGGAGAAAGTGGCGGTGGGCCAGGAGGATAGGAATATGCAGGTAAGCATCCTGCATGTCTAGGGAGCACAGCCATGAGTTTGGGTGGAGCAGGGGAAGAAGCCCCTGAAGAGTCAACATATGAAACTTCTTGTACTCGACGAAGACATTTAGTGTGCTGAGGTCCAGCATCAGTCTCAGGTCGCCCATTTTCTTCGGTACCAGGAAGAAGTGGGAGTAGAATCCCCTTCCTATTTGGTTCGATGGGATGGGTTCTATGGCCCTCTTTAGAAGAAGAAGAGCCTGAATTTCCTGAGAGACGATGGGGACCTGATCCCAAGGATAGAAGGACCTTCCCGGAGGAAGAGGGGCTGGAATCTCACTGAATTCTAACGAGTGACCTCGCTGGATGAGCTGAAGCACCCAAGTGTCTGCAGTGATGAACCTCCAACCATCCAGGTGGAGGCTGAACCTCCCTCCGACCAGTTTCTCCTGTGTTACTGGAGGGAGTGGAAGGAGGGGAAAGGAGTCAGGACACCGAGGGGAGGGGAGCTTTTACCCCAGGGGCCTGTTTGGGAAATTTGGCCTGTGGGGTTTGAGTTCCAGAGCCAGGGGCATGTTTCTTTGCTTGGCGCTTAGCCTGGGATTTGTTCCACCTTCTTTGGTGGCAAAAAGGCTGCTTTTTCTGACCTGTCCTATACAAGAAATGGACGTCCCACAAGGAACGTCCGCTCTCCTGCAGCCCTGTAATGATATCCTTGGCATCGCCACCAAAGAGGACAGAACCCCTAAAGGGGGCGTCCAAAAGGGAGGACTGTACATCCTGTGCCAGGCCTGATATACGAAGCCAGGAGAGGCAACGGAGACAGATCCCCGAGGCTGCCACTCTAGCCAACAAGTCCACCAAGTCGTAAGTAGCCCGTAGAGCGTGACAACACAATGACTTCCCCATCCTAACTTTATCCAGTAGCTTCTTTTTCAGGGTTTCATCCTGAACCTCTTGGAGGTCTCTTTCCAGATCCAAAAAGGAGGCTTTTGGAAAGCGACCATATGCGATTCGTAGTTAAGGGATCATATCGCACATGAGGAAGAAGAATAGATTTTACGCCCAAGCTGATCTAGCTGGCGCGAGCCCTTGTCAGGAGGCGAAGAGCTCTGGTGTTTGGGCTGGGCTGAATGGTCGTGAGTGGCAGTAATGACCATAGAGTCAGCCTTAGGATGGGAATTAAGATGGGGGATCCTTTCCAGGGGGTAACAGGTGCAGTCTGCTTTGCGAGAGACTGCTGGTATAGAGGATGATTGTTGCCAAATCGTAGTCACTAGGTCCTCTTGAGGCCCCATCCACAGGGGAATGAGGATAGGGTCAGAAGTGGCCAGATCCAGGTGTTCTGCAAGGCATTTTCTTTGCGGGTCTACCTCTTTAGTCGGCCAGACACCAGCTGCCTGAATGGAATGCAGCAAGTCTCCAAAAGAGGGGTCCTCTACGGGAGACCTGGGGTCCGATGGATCCGAGTCAGACTCGGTGTCAGAGGGCTCGGAACCACTGGGAACTGAAGAGTCTACTCCCGTGGTGCCAATAGTTAAGCAGCCCGAAGCACTGGTCCGAGAAAGCGGCAGAGAGGTGACCCTGGGAGTGGGTGCCTCTCCCACCGACTGTCTAATCTCTGACAGAAGTTGCGTTCTGGCATCCTTCCACCAAAGGGGGACGGACTCGTGGTCCGGTACCAGAGGTGGCGGAGGAGGGGGCTAGAAGCTCAGATACCCCGGACACTGAGGGTACTGCCAAGAAGGATAGTAATAGGAGTACCTGGGATAACCTGGCATGGGGTGTCCTGGGGTGGGATACCCCGGCGTCGGATATGACGGCATCAGGTAACCTGGTGTCAGGTAACCCGGCATCAGGAGGCCTGGCATCGGAGGCACATGGCCCAGCATTGGGTAGTGAGTGGCCAATGGAGAGCTGCCCGGAGGCAGGAATGAGGGTTCAGGTTCTGGGAACCCAGCTGATGGGCCCGCCAGGGGCAGTGCCACAGCACCAGCAGATGGCATGGGATCTGGGAGCGCACCTGAAAGACTGGAGGGTGGAGGCTCCATGGCAGGATCCCCAGCCGGTGAGGGACTCCTGTCTGGGGATGGCGGAAGGCCTGGCAAGAGGGGGGAATATGAGGGGCCTCCGATGCCAGGTCAGAATGCGATCTGGCTACTGCGAAAAGCAGATGATACAGTGGTGAGTCCCTGGGATGAAGAACCCTAGGGGATGACGGGTTGACTTGTCCCTCACTCTGTCCAGCATCGGGGGCCAAACTGGAGCCCGACTGGAGAGAGGATGGATCCAGGTGGATGTCAGAGGAGCCATTGTCTGACACAGCAGATCCAACTGGGCTAGAAGTGGCTGGAAGGCTGCTGCTAGACTAATTGGTGGGGGCTGTGCGCCCTTTGGTAGAAGCGAGGGGTGTCCTACCGGCAGGACAAGATGAAGAAATTACAACCTCCAGAGAGGCTACCCCCGGATGCCCGCTCATCTCGGCAGGAGGGGGAGAAGGGGCCCGACCCAAAGAAGCGGACGGGGCGCCCGAAGAAGTACTCACAGTTGCAGGCCTCTTGTGTGGCGACGGACTCCGGTCCCGGTGCTTCTCTTTACTTTTCTTCTTTTTTGAGGTGGGTACGACGACCTTTCCCTCAGTTTTTGGAGCTCCTTTTCCATAGATGCCAAGTGTCGGGTCAGAAGATGGGCCTCGAGGGACCGTTTACGCCTGGTTCTGGTCGCCTAGTTGAAGGCCTGGCAGATGGAACACTCCTGGACGTCATATTTAGAACCAAGGCAAAGGAGGCAGTGGGAATGGTCGTCCCTATGCGGAATTTGGGCGTTACAATTAGAGCACTTTTTCTTCTGTCTAGAAGACAATTTGAAGAAACTTTTTTTGAGAAAAATACTAGTAAGAGGCAAAGAAAACTTCAACAGAAATCAACATGGGCGTTAGATTGCTGTTCAAACATGAGCCGAACGTACTAAGGCGACAGCGGGAAAGAACTGGAGAGCAGGCGTGGGACCGCCCCTTTTATAGTCGGGCTGATGTCACGCCACCTGACGTCGGGGGGCGGTCTCCGTTGATGATTGCTATCTACAAGTTTGCCGTTCAGATCTGACGCCAGGGGGCGCAGTCCTATGTGTGAAGACCTACTGCAGGAACCCTCTCTAAGTAAGATCCTTCGGTACTTTCTGCGGCAAGGTCTGATTTGAATGTGAAAGTGTCTTTCAGATTCAGGGATGCCAGCCAGTTTCCTGTCCTTAGAGCAGGGATAACTACTGCCAGTGTTATCATTTTGAACCTGGGCTTTGCTAGGTGTCTGTTTAGTTATCTGAGATTCAAGACTGGACACTAGTCCCTGTTTTTCTTTTTGGTCAGAAAGTATCTTGAGTACAATCCCCTTCCCCTTTGGGCAAGGGGGACTGACTCTATTGCCCTGGCTTGCAGGAGATTTTTTACTTCCAACTCCATCAGAATGGTCTCTGATGGAGTTGAAGGTCAGAAAACCCTGCGTCCCTGGAGTTTTGGAAATTATTTGAACTGCAAGCACAGACCCTGACTCACTACCTTCGGTACCCAGTTGTCTGTGGTAATGTTTTTTTCCAATATTTGAAATAGTGAGACAACCTGCCCACTACTGGGGGGACGGGGCAGCTTGATCTGTGCAGTCAGGGATTCTGTCCGGATTGTGGTCTGGGAGCTGGAGCTGGGCTTACATGCCTAGCAGACCTCCTGCCCCTGCCCCTGTAATACCCTCTAACCTGTGTAGTAATCCCTACCCCTACCTCCCTTTCTGTTGATCTATAAGAAGTGGAGGCTCACTCTTTCTCTCTCTCTCTTTCGGAGTTACTCCTATAGGTGGTTTTGTACTTCTCCACCTTTTTCATGTATGCCTCAGTTTTGTCACCAAAAAGGGAATTATTTTCACATGGAAAATCCATAGCCTTTAGCTGGGTGTCTGGTATAAGATTTATTTATTGAAATGTTTCACCAGGAAGGCATGCTGAGCAACAAGTTGCTTGTCTCCCGGTGCGACCTGGGGAGTAGGGAACAATGGGATAGAATACAGAGAAATGTTACAATGTTGGAATACAATGTGCTTACTTGCATACAATGAGAGCAGGAGGGATTACAGGTGGATCACATTGGCTAACAATGCAACAGTTAACTATAGTAGATATGAAGACACATACAGCAATTTGGCAACAGTTGGTAACACTGGAACACATATAATAACTTGACAACAGTATGTAGCACTAGATGGTAAGGTGATACAACAGTAATTGGTAGCCATTAGTGTAACATAAATATTCAAGATTTACAGTGATTGGAGTAAAAAGAGGAAGAATGGAAGGAGGGAATGAAAAATTGCAGAGGGCAGACCGAAAGAAGGGAAAAGAAATTTATGGAGAGACGCAGGCAGAACACGATTTTTGAGGCAAACAGAGATGACAGAGTGGACTAAAGTGCATTTAAGAGGGGTATTGGGGTAGGTTATAAGTGCTTAATTGAGTGTAGGAGTAGGCCAGTATTAGGCTATGTTAACCGGAAGGAGGGGGGATAGGAGGAGAGGTAGAGTGTGGCAGGGTGATGAGAGAGAGGTATTGTAGGTAGAGGGTATCCAAGGAAGGGAAGGGGGGGGAGTTGAAATTCAACAATGTCCTGTTATCCCTATCTGGGCAGGGCGGTGGACAGCCCTACTGGTAGGACACAGGTTATGTAGTTTTATGGCCCTGACCCTTGGGAATTCTCTACCTTGTTGAGTGCGAGATTGCCTGATCGTCCAAAGTTTTAAAGCTGCTTTTAAAACATTTCTATTTAATCTAGCCTATCCTGATTTTTAATGCCGCTGTGGTATTTATTGTTTTAATCTGCTGTGTTTATTTATTGATGTATTTGTAATTATTGTGTTGTACAAGTGCCTTGATTTTAGAGAGGTGCTTTTTCTATAAATAAAAATTGACTGATTGATTGTTATAGGTGATGACAGCTATTTATATATAGTGATGCGAGGGGGGGATGTTGGGGGAAGGATGTTGTGGGAGGGGGTAGCTGAGGTCAACTATAGTAGGGGTGGTAGTACCCCACTAGTGTGCTGGGTGACCCTGCCTGCACAAGGCAGTGATCTAGCAGTGACTGAGGGGGTGCAGTAAAAGGAGAAATAGGGGAAACTTAAGTGGGTAAAGTTGTTACCCATCATGCACTATGGATCCTGCCTGCACAAGGCAGTGATCGAGCTCACAGGAGGGAGCTAGATTAAGGGTAGAGAAAGAAAGGGGAGGAACCCTTTTGGAGGAGGGAGAGTAGCGGACTAGGAGGAGCATGATCAGAGGGAAGCAGGAGTGGTGGAGAGTAGGCATATGGTAATATGGGTTTTGGGGAGATGGCGGGGGGATTAGGAAGGATCATGGCAGGCACAGGAAGGGGCAAGGAAGTTCTTGAGGGCAGAGTTAATGGAGTAGCAAGAGGCGGATTGGTTGCTCTAAGCCAGGCAAACCTTCTTAATGAAACTGACAAGGCCAGCACTCTGGATGCAGTGTCATTCGCATCCACTGCCATGTGAAATTGGTACTTTGTCGCATCCAAAGCTGTCCTGGCAATATCTGCCATATCATGTGCCACACCTCCCGAAACTTTATCAGCTAAGGCCATCATAGAACTCCATAGTGCATTCTGGTACTGTGCAGCATAAGCCATGTAGGCTGCTTGTCTGAGGAGGACAGGGAAGATCCCAAATAAACTTTCTTCCCCATTGTGTCAGTTTCTCTGGAATCTTTGTCCGGTGGGTGAGATGCCAGAGGCACTTTTGCTTTATTACAGGCTGCAGCCTGTATAACACCCTCATGATCTGGATGGGCATACAGATAATCAGCAGAAGCCCTGTCCAGTTGGTATTTCTTTTCCAGTTTCTTGTCCACTCTGGGGACAGAGGAAGGTGACTGTAGTATTTTAAAAGTAGCCATCCTTAGGGAGGTATGATTAGGAAGGACCATCTTTCTTGTGGGAGTGAGACCCATCATATTCAAAAAATCTGCCTCTTCCTCATCATCCATGGATTCTTGTGAGGTGACGCGCAAGGTGTCAGCCATTTGCCTGACAAAAGAGAAGTGGGATGAAAAATCATCATTCCCACATGGAGGTTAACCCAACTCCTGATCTGGGGATACCTCTGGTTCAACAGGTTCCCCTATATCCAGTTCCTTCTCCTCCTCCTCAATGTAAACTTCAAGCCCTTGGTCATTGGGAACCAGTGGTGGGATCTGAACCGGTGAACCCAGGATGGTACCTGCAGTCTGTAGGGTCTGAATGACTTGCAGGGCTTTAGCAATTTCCTCCGAAGAGGGAATTTTTTTCTTTGTCTGTTGGGAGCTCCTTTGCTTTTTCAGCAGGAGGCACAGCATTTTTTTCTTTATATTTCTTTTTGGCAGGCACAGTCTCAGGTGTCTGCTCAGACCCCTTTTCAGGAATTTTGGGGTCTAAGGTGTCTTTAGAGGGTCTCTCCTTTGTCTTTGAGTGGGAGGAAAAAGGACCCTCTTCACTGTGCTTAGGTGACACTGAGGTGGGAGCAAAACCATCTGTTCCACTCTTTTGGCTCTCTTTTTAACAGTTTTTGTACAAATAGTACTACAGACTTCACAATTAGAAAAAATATGTCTCGGACCCAAGCACTCTATGCATAAATCGTGGCGATCAGCCTTAGCAAAGATTTGAAAGCACTTTGTACAATTTTTAAAACCTGTGGGTCCCATCCTCTTTTTTGGTCTGTCTAACATGCCAAACTGTCAGCAAACTCTTAAATGTCACAGAGTTAAATTTAGAGCGATCGAGGCCAGTTCCTTATATTTAAAAGAAACCGCAATATAAACACATTTATTTGTGATTATTCAAAAAAGCAATCAGTTCCTAGAGTGAAAAGGGAACTAATTGCTACCCACAAATTAAGTGATCAAATGTGTACACTTTCAAAAACACAATCGGTTTCTAGAAACAAAGGGAACCAATCGTGATTTAAACAGTTTTAAATGACTAACTATAATATTTATTTTAAACTACGTAGCTAGTGGTAAGAACCACAAATTACACACTTTAAATAAATTGGCTCCTGAGAACCGCTAAAAATGAGTTAAATTACCCAATATAAGCTAAACTTAAGTAACTAAAAGAGGCAGCGTATGCATAAAATATTGAATAGATACCACTTTTTTCATCAAAATACACAGTCTTACAGTGAGACTGCTGTGCAGTCTTGGGGGAAAGTCCTGCTGACTACACGGAAAAATTGAATCTGGCAGTAAGGGAGAAAGAGGCAGCAGTTTTTGAATGTAGCTTTCCAAATTCTACTAATTTGCATACATTCCAAACTGAAAGTTCCGGGGCAGTCAGCAGCTCTACACTGACTGCAATATTGTCAAATCCTACTAGGAGGTTCATGTTTCTTGAATATGGACATTAAGCACCTCAGCGGGTTGCAGCATGGCAAAATGGATGGGCTGTCCAGACAATGGTTAGTGCCCTTGATCTTTTTTTAAGTAAGGGACATCCAGGGAGAAACTAGTGTGGGGTTCACCAGGAGAATGAACTGAGGGCATAGCAGTGGTTGCCAGCCAGCTCATATGAATAACCAATATAATTTAGGGATGCTAAAAGATTGTTTTTCCTCTGGGGGGAGATATAACAAGTTGCTATGTATACCTGGTACTGCATCTTTTTTTTTGGTTCAACTTTTCTGCACAGGTTATCAGTTAGAATTTAGCAGCTGATGGGGACAAAGCTGACATTCCTGAGAAAAGGCAAGATTGTTTATCAGGGACAGATCAACTTGTACTGAGAGTAATTACTATCTGTGCTGTCCTATTTCACAGCAGGAACTCTGGACAATTTATGGGAGAACTTAGAAAGTGTCTTTTCATGTCAGGGAGCTACTAGCTAAATCAAACATTCCTGCTGTGCGAAACAGGACTTGGGACAAAAAACGGATGTATTTGTATAAACAAAGTCTGAAGTCCAGATCAGACCGGTTTTCCAAGAGGACTTGTCTCTCAAGACACACAGAATGTTGAATCTATGATGTCAGACTGACATACAGGATGTGTACATGGCAGCAACGGGACAGTTTTGAGGTCTGGCAGAGCCTGAGAGAGACATACAGGTTTGGGACTGCGAACAGCTTCATAGTGTATGGTGGAACGCTATTAGGGATGGAAATCCATCCCTAGAATAGCATTGTTATCCTACAGTAGCTGCGTCATCGTAGCTGTTATGTTGCACTAGCTACGTAACTACTGCAGCATAACAACAACAAACGCCTTTGCGCATGTGCATCACTCGAACCTCCACCAGTCAGGAAGCAGTGAGAGCAACAGACAAGAGTGGTGCGAGGCAAAAAAACAAAGTAAGGACACAGCTGTGCACCTCCTTGCTCCATAGATAGTGGACCATACACTATAAAAGACAATGTATAGTCCTCTATCTATAACAACTGTGAGTTGCCCTCTCGAGGCTGCCATGGTGACCAAAACCTCTTGAGCTTTACTCTCGAGGTTTAAACAGCGCCATTGTCAACCTCTCGATGGCAACACACAGTTGTTATAGAGGACCATACATTTTCCTCTATGTGCAGTATTCTTTATTTCCTGTGTAAATACTGTATCTGAAAGTATTACAATATTTATTTTTCTAATATACTTCATATTTCTGTGAACGAGTCCTTTGAGGTACAGCTAACTGATTTATAACTGACAAAAAATGATGGTGTTTCTGCAACTGAAGAGAAAGGCTACAGTTACAGTAATCTGTTTCTAAAGTAAGGTGTTCTCAGCTGTGACAGACAGGTGTGGGTGTGGGTGCCCTTGAGCAAGGAAAGAAGCTTTGTACTAAGTGACCAGTGGCTCTGGAGGGATTCAGACCTAGAGATACCATGAGAGAGTGTCTATACTGAGTGATGGCAGCTACTAAGTAGCCTTGCAGGTGTCTGAAGGGTTTGAGAAAGTTGATAATGCTGGCAGGCTGAGTCTGGGAGAGCCTACTTTGCCACAGCATCCCTCCTGAATCTCACACCTAGCAGCCTACATTCATGTTCCTTTGTTTTTGATGTGCCATTTCTATTTCCTCACAGTTTACCTTGTTTATGTCTTTCAGGCAGGAACATGAAGGTCTCTACCATGTCCTCCCTCTCCCTTCTAGCCTTCAGCAAGTGCCTGTTCAGTGTCCTAAGCCGATCCTCATAGGATCTGCCCTGCTGGCCCTGAATCATTTTGGTTACTCTATGCTGCAGTGTCTCCAGCCTCTTTCTCTCACTCTTTCCTCAGGTGAGGACTCCAGAACTGGGCACAGTACTCCAGATGGGGTCTAACAGTGATCCATATGGAGGTAGTATAAATCTCTTTCTTCCTTCCTGCTGTCAAAACCCCCTTCCAATACACCCATAACATTATGGTTGACTTGCTGTAGGCCTTGGTACATTGGCTAGTTTGCTTTAAGGAGTTGCTTCTGATGATACCCAGGTCCCTTTCCTCTTAAGCTGTGGCCAGATGAACCGCTCCCATCCAGTATTCCTTCCTGGGGTTCTTGTTCCCTATGTGCATCACCTTGCACTTTTTGGTTTGCATTTCAACAGCCAGATCTTGGACCACCTCTCTAACCTTTGCAGGTTCCACTGCAACTTCCTTACACCCTTCTCATTGTCTACCCTGCCAGAGAGCTTAGTGTCATCTGCAAAGAGACATTTTGCCCCCTATTCCTTCACCTATGTTGTCGATGGGCATATTGAAAAGGACTGGTACCAGGATTTACCCATACGGCACCCCACTTGTAACCCTCTTTTCCCCTGATTTGACCTTAGAAAAATGTTAACTTCATCTGACCCCTGAATTTTTTGTTCAACTTACATTTTATTGCATTTATGTAAAATTACATTATGTATAATTGCCTACAAGCAGGTACAACAAATTGATCAGCTTGTAACTTAATAAGTCCAAAATTCTTACAATAGCAGATGTAAAGCACCCCCGTGATATAATACTTCATGTTAGGGATAAGTGTATACAAATAACCATAAGATTCAAAAACACATCACCAGATATATTATCCATTCCAACACTGACCCCAAGAATTGCATCCACAGAATTGACTACTGTAGCCAGGAGCAGGGATATTTAAAATGCCCATAACATCGTGCACCCTGTCAAAGGGTTTAGTGTCCCACCACATTAACATCAGGGTAAAAAAAGACAAAACTATTGCCCCATGCACAAACCACATTAATAGCAGACTGAACAGCATATGCTTGCCATAAATAACCACTAAAGAATAAAATGGAATAAACTGTCACATAGCAACAACCCTTTGTGTAACTGCCTCCGCCTCATGGACTGTCATTTAATACTAGAACAGTTTTCCAGATTAACATCAAAAGGGCTGTGAGAGTACAGTATAAATTGTTAATCCGTCCACCCTCCAATATGAATAGATAGTTTGAAAACATCTATGCTTTAACAAAACATCAAACAATAAAATAATCTGACACTGAAAGACAACAGTCTTTGTATAAATGTTCTCAGCGCCACTTGTTGGAATTTAGGCGTGAATATGAGTTCGACAGGAGGGAGGTGGAGGAAGCACCCTGAGAGATAATCTAAAGTCGCTATGTGGTGCCATAGTAAAACTCTAAGCACACTTTTTTACATTTCAACCACCCACCCATATTTTTAAGAATAACAGAAAAACTTGGATTTTCAAAGTGTGTCTGAATAAAGATATATGTGTCCCAAACCAGTACCTCTCTTCTGACTGCTCCTTACCAACCCTTACTGTCACTATGTGCTGCAGAGTTTATTTATTTATTTATTAGCATTTTGGTAACCAGGTAAATCCACTGAGACCATGCAGTCCCTTTTTCAGTGACGACTCAGGTGTCAATGGTGAACACAGTACAATAGATAAATACAATAATAATATACAGAATACAGAGAGATTTAACAATGTTGCAAAAATTATTACAGTGTAAAGCCAGGTAAGTAACTTAAAACAGATCAGGCATTAAGTATATATAAACAAACAGGATAACTAATATTATGCAATATATACATAGCAGGAACACGAGAGCAGGTGGATTACAAGATACATCTATCAGAGTAACAGAGACTAGGCATTAACGATGCTTATAAGGGTTATTTAATGCAACTGCAGAGGAGGGGGGGTTAGTAGGAAAGAGGTAAGCTCTTTTTTTGAAGGAGGATAGGGTGGAGCAGGAGAGTAAGTTGGGGGGAAGGAATTCCAAGCAGAGGGAGCTGAGAAGGCGAATGAGCGCTTACCTGATAGGCGTTGCGTCTTCTGGATTGCTAATAAGGGTAAGGAAGTAGATCTAAGTGTGCGTGTGGGTGCTTTTTTGTAAATGATTCCCTTTAGGCAAGGGGGATTAAAGAGCTTGGTAAGTTTGAATACAAGGCATAAGGTGTGAAACTGTAACCTTGAGTCATAGGTAGGCCATTGAAGAGAATACAGTGCCTCACAGTGGTGTTTTCTGGAGTCCTCTCCAAGGGCAAAATGTCCAATCCTATGATAGAGTTGACGAACCTGTGCAAGGGAAGAGGATTGGGTGGAGAGCAGTAGAGGGGCACCATAGAACAAAATAGGGAGAAGGGATGTTGACACAATCTTTTTATAGGAGGCGTTGGATAAAAGAGGGCAGAGGCAGTATAATAACCTGAGCTTCTGGTTTACCATTTGGTAAGCTGAGTTGCACAATGCTCCATTGAGAAGGAGGCATCTAAGTGAACCCCAAGGTATTTGAAAGTACTAACCACCTCTATGGGGTCTCCTGACTGTGTACTGATCTGGAACTGTTTGGTAGGTTTGGGGGACGGGTTATGGAAAAGCATAGCTTTTGTTCTTTTCGTATTTAGAATTAGGTAATTGTCAGAGAACCAGGTCTCAAGCGCAGTGAAATCAGAGTTAAGGCTTTGGTTAAGCCAGTCTATATTGTTAGATGAGCGGTATAAGATTGCATCATCAGCATATAATTGCACAGACACACCGCCACAGAAGTTGGGGAGCTCGTTGATAAAAAGCGAGAATAGTGTCGGACCAAGAATAGAACCTTAGGGTACTCCGTGTGAGATAGGCCTTGAAGAGGAGAGTGAACCAGACCATTTTACCCTTTGCAATCTTCCAGTGAGGTACTCATGGAACCATGTGAGTGCTCAGCGATCTAGACCTAATAGATGCAATTTACCAAGAAGAAGGTGGTGGTTGACTAGATCAAAGGCCTTAGTCAAGTCGACGAATACTCCACCGGTTAGAAGACCAGCATCACTTGCATTAAGAATGTCAGTCGAGACTTTGACAAGGGCTATGGTAGTACTATGGCCCTTCCTGAAGCCATGCTGGCAGTCTGTGAGAAGATGATGTAAGTCTAGGTAGGATTGTAGCTGAATGTGCAGGACCCGCTCCAGGATCTTAGCCAGTGGGCAGAGAATTGAAATAGGCCTATAATTTTGCACAGCATGGGTCCCCCCCTTATGGAGGGGGACCACCACAGCCACTTTCCAAAGACTTAGCACTTCACCAGAGAGGATGTATCTATTTAGTAGATCACAGACAGGTGTCGTGAGTGCTGCTGCCCCTAGTTTGAGAAACCTCGGTTCTAATGTGTCATGGCCAGGGGAGCTCTCTGACTTGTGATTTGATAACAGCCTGAGGACTTCTCTTCTAGTGGCTTTTTCTGGGTGGAAAGAGGGTCGGGAGCCAAGAGCGGTGTGATGCTGAGTAGGGATAGAGAAATCTGAGACTGGTGGCAGGTGAGCTGTGTACCTATCAAGGTCAGTGAGGAACTGATTAATTCCTTCTGCACTGGACGGGGGATCTTGAAGGAGGTGGCCGCCGGATGACATGGAGCTTGGACATTGGGTCGATTTACCTTTGATCAAAGAATTGATATGTTTCCAGAATTGTTTGGGCTTGCTGAGATTCTCAGTCTGAAGTGAGCAGAGATAGGTACGTTTAGCACCCTGTATCCTATTTTTACACTTGTTTCTCAGCTGTCGATAATATAGCCAATCAGAATGAAGGAGGCTGTGTTTATAGGTCTTCCAGACTGCATCACGACTCTTCACAAGGGTCCTGATTTCAGTAGAGAGCCAGGGTGCCTTAATACCCTTAGATCTACGTCTAGTAAGTGGAGCATGTCTGTTGATAATGTTTTTAAAGGCAATGATAAAATAATCGAGTACCTGGTCTATTGAGGGGAGGCGAGTAATGGATGTCCAATCAGCATTACTAATAGACATTGAGAAATGGTCTACATTAAACTGAGACATTTTCCAGGATTCATGTATTATGGGTGGTGGGGCATCAAAATTATTATGCCACACACAGTAGGTAGGAGAGTTGTCACTAATACAATCTGGTAAAACACTGACTGTTTTGATCCTATGTGGGCAATTAGATAGTAACCAACCCAACAGCGTTGCAGTACCTGTTTTGGAGTTATGTCTTGTGGGCAAGAAGATAAGCTGGGTGGACTTTGCGTTAGAGACTAGCATATGGGCCTTGTTTTTGTGGGAGAACAGCCAATCAACGTTGAGATCTCCACAGATTACTATGTCATGAGGGGGGGAGAGATGACAATGCCAACATAAGGAAAGGCAATTCGTTGGAGGCGTCCCACGGGGGTAGGTAAATACATCAAATAAGTAGTTTCTTAACACTGCCTAAAGTTAGTGAGATAAATAAAGATTCTGCATTGGGAGGCACGCCAGGGGGAGAACAGATCAAAGTGACATGAAATTTAGACTTAACATTTATTAAGACACCTCCCTCCCTTCTACCTACACGGTCATGCCTGTGGCAGGAGTAGCCAGGGAGATCAATTTCATGTTGTATACCGGGCTTCAACCAAGTTAATCAGAGTTCCTCTCATCACACTATAGGGACCATTTCACAATATTTGCGTATCATTTTTTCATGACTTCAGTGAGGGGAGTAGCTAACTGGGTAAAGCTGGGAACAAATCTTCCATGGTAACCAGCTAGACCTAAAAATTATCTGACATGTTTCTTTGTTTTATGGACAGGATTGTTAGCTACAGTTTCTATTTTGGAAATCTCTGGCTTTACTTCTTCATTTCCCAACATATAACCCAAATATCTTGTTTACTGCATGCCTAATGCGCACTTGGTAGGATTAACGGTCAGATCTGCATTTCTGATAGATTGGATAACTGCTCGTAGGGGTTCCAGTCTAGACTGTACACCACTACATCATCCAGCCAAGTGGCACAATAACCAGTATAAGAGGCTATAACTACATCCATGTACTGCTGGAAGGTAACATGTGTGCCATGTAAAACAAACAACGGTGGTGAACTGATTGAATCCAATGGGAGTGAGAAATGCAGTTTTGTCTCTGGATTCTTTAGCTAGAGGAATTTGCCAGTAACCCTTGGTGAGACTGAGGGTGCTGATGTACTTCCCAGTCTGTCCACCAAATCATCTATCCTGGGCACAGGATAGCTGTCAAATATGGACTCTTGATTAAGTGTCCTAAAATCAAGGCAGATTCTTACACCCCCTTCTTTTTTTATTTACAATCGCCACTAGTGATGACCAAGCACTTCTCAATTCTTCAGTGATACCCAGCTCTTTAATTTTTTTGTATTTCCTTAACCACGTCTGCTCTTAACTGCTCTGGTAATCTGTATGTCTTTTGTCTCATAGGGCAAGCATTGTCTTTACCAAGTAATGAATTTCTGTGGTTTGTTCTGTGGGTAATGAAACATTCACCTTTACAGCACCAGAAGTTCCAGTTTGTTCCAGTTTATGAAAAGCTATATTAATATCATCTTGATCAGTTTCTGGTAGTACTAACAAAACAACCTTTGGAGTTTTTTCAACCCATTTCTTCAGGAGGTTACCATGATATGTTTTCGTAGGATTTCTCCTATTAGGGGTCTCAATCTCATAATTAACTGTACCGACACGTCTAACCACTTTATAAGGCCCTTGCCACTTCATTGACAGTTTGTTTTCTGTAGTGGGTAACAGTAACAAGACCTTGTCATCTGGCTCAAAAACATTTTCTTTTACCCCATGGTCATAATACACTTTCTGCTGTTTGGGGGCCTCTTTCTGGTTACTGGGGACAATTGCAACATATTTTGCCAGTTTCTTTCTCAGTGCACATGTACAAGACATAACAGATTCTTTCTGAGTGAGGTGATCTTCCCATGTTTCTTTTATTACATCTAGTGGCCCTCTTCGTGTTACCACACAACATTTCAAAGGGTGAAAAACCTGTTGATGCTTGTGGCACTTCTCTGTAAGCAAAAACAGGTTAAGTATTGGTCCCAATCTTTCCCTTTCCCTTTCACATACCTTTTTAACATGCAGTTTAGGGACTGATTAAAATGCTCAACAAGACCGTGTGTCTGAGGGTGATAAGGAGAGGTTCTTACGGCAGTGATACCTAGTAGTCAGTACAGCTCCTTCAGTAATGGAGCACCAAAATTACCAACCTGATCAGTAATAATCTCCTCACATATGCCCACATACACAATGGTCTGACTTAAAATATGCAATTTATCTCCAAGTATGAGGGGGAAGAATGTAACTCACAAGTGGGACCATAACTCACAAGTGGTGAAGCCAAGAGTCAGTTACAAAAGTCTTCTCCCCCCACAAGTGGAGATACATTGTGTATTTAAAGCCCACCATAGTGTATTTGATTTATACAACATAAGTATCTCTGTTATAGCTCTTCAGATCCTTTTGTATGAATATTTTACTGTTGTTCTATTATTTAAACTGCTGGCTTCAGTGCTACATAAGACTAGCATTGTGTCATTAGTACTGTGATAGCTGCTCTGACTGATTCTGGTCTGTGCGAATGTCAAGGAAAGTGATTGTCTGTGACGTATCTAACCTCTAGATAAACGCTGCATAAATTGTTCCTACATTTATTATTTTATTTATTTTATTAACCAGGCATGCTCACTGGGATTTGAAATCCCTTTTACAAGGCAACTTGAACACATAAACAGTTACAAAAGACAATAGCTTAATATATAAAAAAGTGTGCAACACATACATCAAGCATTCTAAAACACCAATTGCATTCAGAATTCATAAGCAGGTAGTCCCTTAGTACCTAAAAGTGTAGTGAGATTCAATGGGCCGAATGTGAATAGGCTTTGTGTTCCAAATTCTAGAAGCACAACATCCAATGGTCTTTATCCTGTAGGCATTTTGACTAAAGGGATTTGAAGTAATTTTTTATTTGATGATCAAGAATTAAAGTTGTTTATATATAATATAAGTTGGTCAACCAGGAGACTCTTTTAGTAAAGCCATATGCACCAAGGTTCAAATGTTATATTTTTGTTTGGACTTAAGAGGGAGCCAACTGGAGTTGGCAATGATATGTTCTCCGATGCACCAGAAGAGCAAACTGCAATTTTGCTGTATAACAATTTTGTTGTATAACACATTTCTCTTTTCAAATTCGGATGCAGGGGCACAAATCTAGTAAGGGTACAAGGTTTTGTTTGACACTAGTAATCCTAGCCTCCTAAGACAAGCAGCCCTTTCTTCTATGAAGAATGGAAAAACAAACAAAAAGATACTGTACACAACCCTATCCCCAAATAAAAAAATACAGAGTAGAGAAGGGTTATTCTAAAGTGTAACATTTATTCAAAAGAGCTCTAAAAACAACAAGGTATTGTCTTACTGTATAGCCAGCCAAAACTAGGCTCCCAACACATTTCCAGTCACAGTTAATGCTTCATCACGGGGTGAAGCCATGGGACAAACCCACCAACTTTATGCACCACACTTAAAGGGACAGATCCCAATTAATATACTTAGATATAACTTTTAGAATGGTGGTGCTCAAACATGATACATATACATATTATATATTTAATCCTTATTGCATTTATTTCCACTTGAACATAGAAGTGCAAAAACAGGTGATGCGACTGGTGAATGGGAATATTCATGTAAATACTGTGAAGCTCCAGAGAGGCCAAGAAATCCCTTGACTGCAGAGCTGCTCTGGTAGATCATAGCATTTCTATCTTGAAGTGCAAGAACATGATTCTTCTGTTGAGGCACTTGCATTCCAGAAGGGCTCTGAAGCTCCCAGGTCAAACTGATCGGACAGTTTTGATGTCTCTGAGATGACTGATGGCAGCTTGAATTGCTTAATCTTTGCTGGAACATGGGATACTGGTGACATCAGGAAGAAATCTTAATATGGGGCATTCCAAAACTTAATGGAGTAACCATTACAGGCAATGATCAAAACACATACCAGTCATAATTTCTATCCACTGGTCTCCAATTAGCAATAGTCTTGGGGGTTGGGGGAGCTGGCGACCAGGGATGGGCCAGCTCTCCATAAGACAAGTGGTCTTTACAACCACTGTTATTTGACATCTTCCTCTAGTGGTGAAAAATTCCTAGGTTAGGCTAATATTGCACATTGCCTTGCAAGAAGCTGCAGCTGCACCCAGGGTGGTACTGGCATGCATCATGAAGGCAACATCCCTCAGGTTTGTTACCTTGGGAGAGGCCATCTTGGAATCAAACACCTGCCCGATGATCTCCATATCTGAGCCAGATAATAGGTCCCTTTGGAATGGCACAGTCAAAAGGGAAGCCTTAGAAGAATTATTAGCTGACCAAGGGTAGGGGCCCGTGAGCCCTGCGTATCATCTATGAATACAAAGCGGATTTCATAGGCAGCTGATTATTGTAAGATGCATCAGCTAAGAAGAAAACATGCCCATGGATGGGAGAGACAGGTCCTGCTGCCTTAAGACAATGCAGCAGGTTGAAGGAGAAGTTCGCAAGTCAGAAGGTCATGGCTGGAGATATAACCTGAAGCAAGCACTGCCCGTTCCTGCTACCTTGTATGATTTCTTGATCATAGCTTCTAACTAACTTTTATTGAGGGGTTTCTTGCAGTTTCCTTTATGGGCCCAAAAAATGGCATGCAGATTTTGGCTTCTTCTGCACCTGTGGCATATCGGTGAGAGGCGAGCTGGTTCTATGGTCTCGATGACTTGAGTTCTCTCTTTCTCAGGAGTTTCTACAATCATCCATGCCAAAAGTGGAGCAGGATGTGCTTTGAGCCTCCTTTGCCCTAGAGGAAAATACCCTATTACTTGAGGGGCAGAAGAGCCCCTGTGGACCATAGCCTAGCCTGGTATTCTTTGCATTTTTGGACTGCAGACCTTATCTCTATCAAGCTGTTGCCTGGAGATGGTGCAGGGACCACAGTCCAAACAAAGGGTAACTGTGCTTTGGTATGTTGGGTCTCACTGGCTACTAAAGATGCCGTGTTGTCAAGACATGGGTAGTAGGAATCAGTTATGCTGGAGTGGAGCCTAACCTCACAGCTTCTGCACCTTGCAGCCTGAAATCTCCTTTGGTTTGCTTGGTCAACAATGCCATGCTGACTCCCAGTTCTACTAAAGTCGAGGCGGGGGAGGGGCAGCTGTATTAATTGTGAGTTTGTTCCATGCAATTTTAGCAAAAAAAGAGGCACAGGATCTGCCAAATGGCCACCGGCATAATTTTCTTGGCTCTTAAGCTTGCTGCCACTGCAGTCATCAGGATCAACACTTAAGGATACAGAAAACACTTATCCAGTGATACAGTATGTATCTGAGAGCAGACAGTGCCCACCCAGGCCATACCATCAGGGAAACACCATTTGTTTTTCCATAAAAGTATATATTCAGTTTATAATATGACACAAAGACATGCATACATCAGTGTAAAAATTGCAGAACAGAAAGTATGTGTACTGTAAACAGTAATATCAAAATAAATCCAGATACAGAATTGATAGCAGTATTGTAGCATAGTATAAAATAGAAAGAAAGCATAATAGTAATGTAGGATAATATAGATTATCCAAAATGTAGTCCCAAGTGGGAATGTTAAGCAAATGTATCTCTGTGGATTCAGAAGGTTAATGTATAAGAACTGATAAAGCTCAACTGAGAGACCTACTGTATGCAGTGTGACATGGCCGAAGGGGGAAAAGACTTTGAAGGCTGGGCAAGGAATTGCTAAGAGGTACAGTTGTTCTGGCAGAGTAGGGAAAATTGAAGACAAGTAGCAGAGGCAGGAATAATAGTTAGCCGGGGGCAGGGGGTAGGGTGAGGAAGTAGTGGAGAACGAGGGGAAAAAAAGACTACAGTGGGCACACAGGTATGGGTACGGAAACAGGATGGGATCCTCCCTCTTATAAGCTAGAGTAAAACCCAGTCAGTAAGGTAGGGCACAGATACTGAAACTCATGCATCCCATCTATGAGGGACAGGGGTCAAGGGGTTGTCAGATTTCCAACGGAGGAAAGGGCACCAACTGTTGTCAGAACAGGGTAGGTGGCCAATAGAAACACCGATAGATAGATAGATAGATAGATAAAGATATGTTATTTATATAGCGTTCCTTCCCAGAGGCTCAGAGAGCTGCACAATTCACAAAACATCAAATAAAATAAAAACAGCAGCAATCACATTGCAGGTAAATAAACAATTAAGATAAAACCAGAATAAGCTCTAAAAACAGATTATACATCATATATCTATCTATCACAGCAAGACAGTCAATAAGCATACAATTATTTCAATCATAGCTTGTTGCAACCCAAACCATTGACTATCTCACAAAGAACAACCTTCTCTCAGACACTCAGCATGGTTTCAGAAAAGGACACAGTACCTCAACCGCTCTTCTCAAATTCTCCACCGATATACTCTGTAACATGGACAAAGGCCTACTCACTGGAGCAGTATTTATTGATTTTACCAAAGCTTTCGATCTTGTGGATCATCCCATGCTTCTCTCAACCCTGCAAAGACTTAACTTCTCATCCTCAGTAGTTGACTGGTTTAACAACTACCTGTCAAACAGATTACAACTTGTTAAATTCAACTCTGCTCTCTCGGATGTGACCAGCACTGACATCAGAGTACCCCAGGGCTCCATCCTGGGACCCCTTCTTTTCTTGCTATACATCAACAACATAGATTATGCCATACTGTCCTGTTCAGCTATCCTATACACTGATGATGTCGTCCTCTACTCCAGTGCTGACAAAGTTAACATCATTAACGAAAACCTCTCCTCGCATTTCAGGAATGTGCAAACATGGCTAAATGCTAATAAGCTCATCCTCAACACAAAAAAGACACAAGCCATGCTATCTGGCACTGCCCCCAAACTCAGGGCCTGTAAGGAACCCCTCCTAGTCCATGACTCTGTGGGGTCTCTCATGACTGTGTCACATCCTTCAAATACCTGGGAGTCCTCCTTGATAAATCCCTTGATTTCAGTCTGCACATCCAGTCAACCTGTAAAGCAACAAATGCCAAACTTGGAATCGCCTATAAGACTTGTTACCTGCTAACACCATCCGCCAAATTGGCAATTGCCAAGGGTATTCTGCTTCCAGTGCTGACATATGGTGTCTCCACTTTTGTTAATGCCTATAAGACTGCTCTCCATAAATGGGATGTCGCGTATAACAACATATGTCAGTATGTCTCCTCTTCCCATCGCCTCAAGCACCGCTGCACACTGTATAGCGACCTAGGTTGGCTCACCCCAACTGCCTACCGACTATACTCCCTAGGGACCCTCACAGACTCTGTAATCTGTAACCAAACCCCCTCCTCCCTTGCAGCTCTACTTGTACCACAGACACCTGCCCACGGACTACGCTCGGCAAACAAATTTCTACTTACCGTACCCAGGTGTCTTACTTCAAAAGGCTCTGGAGTATTTCACTGCACTGCCCCGGCCACCTAAAACTCCCTCCCTCCTGCCCTGAGGCAGGCTAACTCCCACCCAATCTTCAAAAAAGAACTATATCGCCACCTATCCCGGGACCCCTGCACATGCTTTGATCCCACTTAATGCCTCACAGCTAACCACCCTATTTCGCCCAAGGCACTGCTGCACTTCTAAACAAGCTTTGCTATAAAATGTCTTTATAGCTGCCACTTAGCCCAGTTTCAGTTGTTATTTGCATGTACTAATGTCACTTTTGTCATCTCTGCATAGCTATATGTATTATCTCGAGTACTGTCTGACTTGATCTGTATTCTAACCTACCTGTACTATATACTATGTACCTGTACTATATACTATGTATTGTATAATCTCATCTCATTTTATGTATGTATTCTCTTGGGTCGTGCCTGAAAATAGTCAACTTTGGCTAGCGCGCACCTAACCCGGTTAACAAAAACTCAATAAATAAATACTGCTCATAGGCTTGGCCAAACAAAAATGTTTTCAGGCCCTTTTTAAAAGCTTCCACCGAGGGTGCCTCCCTCAGACAATGTGGTAGTGAATTCCACAGGACTGGCGTGGCCACCAAGAAGGCCCGATCACCAGACTACTGCAGCCCAGCCCTGGGAACCACTAGGAGGCAAACCTCGGAGAGAGAGCGGGTCGGACAATAAGGGACCAGGAGGTCTTGAAGGTAGTCTGGTCCCCAGCTGTGTAGGGCTTTATAGGTCAGTAACCTGACCTTGAAGACAATCCTCCACCTTATTGGCAGCCAGTGCAGTCCACGGAGAACAGGCATGATATGATCAGATCTTACTGCACCAGTCAACAGCCTGGCTGCCGCATTCTGCATCAGCTGCAGATGGTGGATATTGCCTCCAGATAGCCCTAGGTAGAGAGCATTGCAGTAATCTAACCTAGATGCAACAAAGGCATGCACTAGGGTCGCAAGGTCCTCGACCAGTATCAGGGCTCGGATCCAGGCAATGTTCCTCAGATGGTAAAAACCACTGTGGATGACAGCCAACAACTGAGCATCAAGTGTCAGACCATTGTCAAGGAATACGCCCAGATCCCTAACCCACCTGGAGGAGATGAAAGGGACACCCCCTAGCCTCAAGCCAGGATCATTCCCCAACCGTCCTCCATCCCGTCAATGACCAGAATCCAACACCAGTACTTCCATCTTGTCTGGGTTGAGCTGTAGCCAGTTGTGAGTCATACAATTCTGGATCTCGGCCAGGCAGGTGTTAAAACACAGAGGCCACCATCTGGTTTCCAGGTGCACAGAACGGGTATAGCTGGGTATCAGCATAGCAGTGAAAACCCAGCCCATACTGCCTGATAATGACTCCCAATGGCAGCATGTACACTGTGAACAACAGAGGCACCAGGATGGAACCTTGAAGAACTCTACAGTGCAACGGCATTGGGTTTGATGAGGATAACCCCATCTTTACCCTTTGCACCCTGCCCATGAGGTAGGATCTGAACCAGCTGATGACAGTGCCAGTTAATCCACACCAATTCTGCAGATGGTCCAATAGCACCTCATGGTCCATGGTGTCAAACGCCACAGAGAGATTCAAGAGAACAAGAATGGTACGCTCTCCCCTATTTCTCCCTATTAGGAGATTGTTAAGCACCTTCACCAGGGCAGTCTCCATGCTATGCCCATGCCTAAATCCAGACTGGAAGCACTCAAAAGTGGCAGAGGAAGCGAGACAGCCTCATAATGAATGGCCACCACATTTTCTAAAACCTTCCCTAAAAATGGGAGAGTTGAGACTGGTCTGTAGTTGGTGAAACAGTCTGGGTCCAATGAGGGTTTCTTCAAAAGGGGTCTCATCAAGGCCTCTTTCAAAGCCACCGGGAAGACCCCACTCCTTAAAGAACACTAGAAGATCCCAGCAACCACAGATCCAATCAGGTCCACACGACCGACCAAATGTCGGGTTGGACCTGGGTCTAGATCACAATGGGTAGGTCACAGCCTAAAGACTATCTCAACCACCTCCTCCACTCCAACTGGATCAAACTCATCCCAGACAGGAGGGATGCCCCGACACATCCCCAGCCCAATCCTACAAACTCCATGAGCAGCTCTGGAGGAGATCTCATTCCTGAAAGAGGACACTTTGTCAGCAAAGAACAGAGCAAACTCATTATACTGTGTGCTTAAACTAGCTCCCCCAGTGTGGAGACAGGCTGGGTGCAACAGCCTGTCCACTGTCCGGAAGAGCTGAGCTGATCTATTCCTTGCTGCAGCAATCTCCCTTGACAGAAAATCCACCTTTTTCCCCAGAGATTGCCCTCTGATAGTCACCATAATGTGACTTCAGAGCCAATTTGTCCTCAATCAATCCCGGTCTCCTCTAGCGTCGCTCCAACCTCCTGCCCTTTATCTTTAACTCCCTGAGCTCCTCATCAAACCAGGGGACCTTAGACGAGTAGATAAGGGATGGACATGGACGGGCACGATAGAGTCAAAGGCTGCAGCGACAGCCCTATTATAGGCTGCCACCGCCTCCTCCACACCCACCGTGCAAGCAGCTTCCACACCCGATAGGTCCAGCACTGCCTGGAGTCCTGTTTGGGGCAATCCCCTTAAACGGTGGTACCAGACCATCTCCACAGAGAACGGATCCTCATGGGAGACTCCAAACATGAACCTCACGGTGCTGTGATTCGACCAAATGACCGGATCAATCCTGAGGTCATCGACCCCAAGTTCCAGTGTGAACACCAGGTCCAATGTCGGTCAAAAACACGAACCACCCTTTCATACCTCACTGTGAGGGATAGAAGATTGAGCCATTCTGTGGAAGTAGGAGGTGTGGGATCTGTCCAGTGGTGTAAAATGACCCATCTTGCAGCAGCTAGGGCTCCTATAACCCAGAGTTCCTGTGTGCAAGTCAGGGACACACCGTCTGGAAAAAGGGCCAAGAGCACAAAGCATGGATCTTTCACCCTGGAGAGGGATACAATGCCCCTGCAGAATGTCCAAACTGTGTCCCAGTAGTGGTCTAAAGTGGGACATTACCACAGGATATGGGACAAGGAGGCCCAAGCATTTCCAGCAATCATTTGGTGGAAGTAGGCTGGCTTTATAAAGCCATAGTGGCGCACAGTAGGTTCTGTGCATGATCTTGTATTGGAATGTCTTCGCCTGAACTTCTCTCTCTCTCTCTCACTCTCTCGGCTTTGTAGATACGAGACCAGAGCTGGTCCCACTCCACCTGGGAGATGGAAATATATAGTTCATGTTCCTAGGCTTCACGTGGGCCAGCTGCAGGAATTGGTGTTGTCAGGGGGGACTGGAAAGATGTGAATTTGTGGGACAGGCATTTCAAGGATGGAAGGAT
Organism: Neoceratodus forsteri; assembly: GCA_016271365.2. Classification (NCBI taxonomy): domain Eukaryota; kingdom Metazoa; phylum Chordata; order Ceratodontiformes; family Ceratodontidae; genus Neoceratodus; species Neoceratodus forsteri. The sequence continues at coordinate 873,791,332 of CM028130.1, forward strand.
AGCAAGTCACCTGTCCAGGTGAGTGATGGTCAGTAAAATAAGTTCCCTGGAGATTGTAACTTTTAGAAGATCGCTCAGTTACAGATATTTCCAGAACTGAGTACAGGGAATGACGTATTTGTCAGAGAGTTCTGTGAAAGAGTACAGCACTCCAGTAGGGGGGATGGTATAAGTCCCCCAGTGAGACAATACCCTGACACATCCAGCTGTCCCATGCTAGAGCTTTATCTTCAATGCACAGGGCAGGATTATGCCAATGGGGATGACTGTGAGCTGTTCGAGGTGACCAGTCTAAGGTGGCGGGACACCTGGGTCCAGATGAGCCTGGTGAATTTAACACTGGGAGGTCTCTCTCGAGGCAATTTCCAACCAGGGAACAGAAGGGCAGGAGGGGAGGGAGGCCAGTTTGTGCCAACTCTAGGGTAAGCCATCGGAGGAGGCAGAGGGGTAAGTTCTGGTCTCAGACAAACCACAGCTTGGCAAAACACCAACAATTCATGTTGTTTTTTTAACATTAGGCAAACCAAGTCTGCCCTCTCTCCAGGGTTTTGTCACTGTTTGCAGTTTTATTTTTGGTGACTTTCCATTCCAGATGAAGACCGACATTTCAGATATAAGGGTTTTGAAAAAAATAGAGGGAAGTGATACTGGAAGGTTGCCTAAAATATATTGGATCTTAGGCAAACCAAGTCCGCCCTGTCTCCAGGTTTTCATCACTGTTTGCAGTTTTATTTTTGGTGACTTCCCATTCCAGATGAAGACCGACATTTTAGAAATAAGGGTTCTGAAAAAAGTAGAGGGAAGTGATACTAGAAGGTTGCCTAAAATATATTGGATCTTAAAAATAGTAATCAATTTAAGAGCATTAACCCTGCCCCAGGTGGAGAGAAGGACAGATTTCCAATTATTCAACTCTGTGAGCAGTTTCTTAAGAACAGTGGTGGTTTGTAGCAAGAATGGGTTTGAGCTGTACCCCCACGCATGTGACACCCTCTGGTGACCACTTGAAGGGGTAGAAAGAGAATAAAGCTGTGATACAAGAGGGATTGAAGGAAAGAATCTGGGACTTGGCTGCATTCAGTTTGTAGCTGGCCAAGTTGGAGTACTCCCCAATGATTCCTTGAAGTGTCTGAAGAGAAGAGGGAATGTTGGTTAAAAACAATGTAATGTCGACCACAAATAATGACAAGGGGCACCCACTACAAGGATTCCTGGGAATTGAGGGGAGGCTCTAATTTTGAGCATCAAGGGCTGTACTGCCAAGAGGAAAAGAAAGGTGGACGGGGACCACGGAATTTGTAAGGATGGTGACAGAGGGATTGGTGTAGACAGAAACATAGAATTTGATGGCAGATAAGGACTGCTTGGCCCATCTAGTCTGCCCATTTTCCTACCTAACAGATAGGCTACAGATCCTAGTTAACCAACAGCTTACTTCCTCCTACCCCCCACTAGGACTAGATGAGACAGATCATGTCTATGAACGTTGAAGGCAGTCCAAAGTGAAGGCGCACATCAAAGAGCTAGAGGCTCCCACCACAAAAAAGGTGCTGAACAGAAGGTAGACTTTTCTGGAGATTCAGAGACAGAGGCTGATAAATTTGGAGACCAAGGGTGACAGAGGGTGGGACAGCATGACTTGATGAAAGAGATTCCCTTGAAGATCGACTGTTATGGTAAGTTCTTACGTAACTGTTCTGTCTTCTTCGAGGATATCTCTTTCATCAGGTCACACCTATGAAACGAGTCCCAAGCAGTACTGACAGTGAGACAGTCTTGGTGGCTGGTGGCTAGAGGCCTAAGAAAGAAGACCTTGAAGCACAGCCAGAGTGAAGCCTGCCCTTCTTCTAAAGGCAATGTCCAGACTGTAATGTTTTGTGAAAGTGTGGACAGTGCTCCAATTTTCAGCAGCACAGATTTCTGCAGCTAAAACATTCCTGAAACAGGCAACAGAAAGAAGTGGCCATGCCTCTGGTGGAATGGCTACGAACAACTCCAGGAAGTTCCTTACCATACTTCCTGTAACAATAAGTAATACAGTTAGCCAGCCATTTGGACAGACACTGCTTAGAAACTGAGATGCCCTCTTTCCCAAGGGCAAAAGAAACAAAGAGCTGCAAAGACTAGGGAGAGAAAAATAATAAAAGTTATTTTACAAATTTAGCAGATGACTGAAGTGTCTCCGTGGAGTCCGAAGAAGAAGGTCAATGGCAGGAAAAGAAATGAGGAGGGCACGTTTATGTAGAGTGTGGATGTCGGCGTATGAGGTCGTCATGGGCAGCTCTTGGAAGACTGCTAGCAAAAAAGTGTTTGTGTGGCCCTAGTGCCAGGCAGGTATCGGTCCACAGATGTGACCTGATGAAAGAGATATCCTTGAAGAAGACTTCATGTTCCAAGCTCTTTAGGGTGGCTTCCCATTGCCTGTTCAGGTGGTCCCTCTCTTTACATAATTTAGAGGAATAAGCAATGTTTGCCTCAAAGAGTGGCATTCATGGCCTCCCATTCCATGACAATGGAGGTGGCAGGGGTCTGATTAAGAAGGAAATATTCACAGAGTCCCTGCTCCACCCACTCTTGAAAGCCAGGTAGCTGAAGTAATGTGGAGTTAAACCACCACTTGTTTTAGGGGGAAGCCTGGTGACCCCAAGCAACTGACAAGGTCACTGGAGCATGATCAGAAATGAGGATGTTGCCCAGTGATATGTGCCAACTGCGAGGGAGTAGGTCAGTGAAGACAAAAATCACATCCAGGTAGCTCTAAGTGATATGGACCAGGGAAAAATAGGTAAAATCTTGGTCAGTGGGATGGATGGATCTCCAGACGTCGTGGAGACCAGCCTCTCGGAAACTAGGGCTAACATGAGAGGCATGCAGGAGTTCTGTCTGAGTCTTGGGCCCCGTCCTATCAAGGTTGGGGTCAATGGCTATATTAAAATCCCCTCCCAGAATGGTGCTGGTGGAGCCATCAGGGAGTGTCCTGAGGGCTGTATCAAAGAAAGCAGGGTCAGGGGAGTTAGGGGCATATAAGCTGCCCAAGATAATAGGTTCTCCTTGGTAAGTGCCCTGTATCACAATAGGTCTTCCTTCAGTATAAGGGAATTGCTTGTGGATGCCCAATTGGAGTCCCTTTATGCAGAGGATAGGCACTACACAGCATCGAGTGCAGAGGGAACTATGGTAAACTGCCCCTACCCAAGAACAGCACAAGCAGAGAGCATCTTCAGCAGTGAGGACAATACTCACCCTTGGTTACTTAAGGAATTATCCACTGTATTAGCAGGCCCTCTAGCCTTATTATTTACTAAGTCTATTTCGAGCGGACAAGCCATTCCAGAATGGAGAGAGGCTAATGTGACCCCTGTCTACAAAAAGGGTACGAGGCAAGATCCCACAAATAATAGGCCAATTAGTTTGACTTCAATAGTTGGTAAACTCATGGAAGGATTTGTTAAATATTTAATCGAGGTTCAGAGAATACACTTAGGCCACTGTGATATATCTCAGCATGGGTTCACATGATCCAGATCCTGTCAAACTAATCTACTACATTTCTTCGAACCTATAAGCAAAGCTTTAGATAACAGACTTCCAGTAGATGTAATCTATTTGGACTACTCTAGGGCTTTTGATATGGTTCCACATAAAGAACTACTAGAGGAACTAAGAAATACTGGATTTAACAGTAATGTCTTAAAGTGGGAAGATTCTTGGCAGAGTGGAAGAAGACAGAGGGTATTAATTAGAGGCCATAGTTCAACCTGGGGAGATGTAAGCAATGGGGTGCCCCAGGAATCTGTCTTGGGTCCCACCCTTTTCAAGTTATTCATATCGTCAATGGAAACATCTAAAATTCATGGATGGGCAAATTCACCGATGATACGAAGTTGGATGCAATAGTGGAAAATTTCAAATTGGGCAAACAACCATAAATTATACTTCAATTTAACAAAGTGCAAAATAATGCATTTTGGTAACAAAAACAAAATGAGGAAATACTTCCTAAATGGTATCCAACTTGAAGTAAGTAACAATGAAAAGGTATGGGTATAACCATAACAAACTTACATTCGCAAAACATACTCGTGTAGTTGTAGCTCGAGCAAATAAAATCTTGGGGTCTATTTTTAAGAATATTAAGAGCAGAGATCCAAAAGTTATTATGCCACTGTATGGGTCTCTTGTTAGGCCACATCTGGAGCATTGTGCTCAGTTTTGGGCACCGTACAAGGTAAAGGACGTTGAAATGCTCGAGAGAGTACTAAGAAAAAAAAATTAACAACATTTGAAATTTGGATTATGGTGAAAGATTAAAAAATTAAACCCATTCCCACTAGAATACAGACGCTGTGGGGGGATCTCTGTATGGTATTCATGGCATCTAGAAATCACGACTTGGGGGAGTGCCTTTGATTGCAGGCAAAGGTCACCAATAAGAAACTTAGAGGACGTAACATGCAGATTAGTGTTGAATGAAATATACAATGCAATCAAAAGAGGGATGTGGTTCAACTAACATGTGGTTAATATTTGGAATGCACTCCCTCAGGATATTGTTAACAGTCCCTCAATGGAATCCTTCAAGGTAGCTCTAGATGTTCACTTAGGTTATTCCAGCTAATCTGTTGGCGAGTCTATTATGGCATAATGCTTTTGACTCGTAGTAATCCTATGAATCCTGAGGTGTGTTTCCTGAAGGAGGGCAGTGTCACACTGCATATCATGAGTTTCAGCAGGACATTGTGTCTCTTAACAGGACAATTAAGGCCCCTGGTATTCCAGGAAATGATTTTCAAATTGGCGAAGGCAGCCATAGTAAGACCATATACCAAGAAAGGTTGTCAAGAATTTAAGGGTACTAAAACGTCCCCCCCCACCCTCTCCAGCCCAAGCCCCCCGCCACCCATGCCGTAATACCACAACACCAAATAAAATGTAACAACCTAGTGTAACACCTAGTGGTGAGAATTACAGGCTGCCAAACAGTGAAAGTAGAATAACCCCCTTGCTACAATAAAGGAAAGATAACAAAAAAAATATATATTATATATAAAAGCAAGTCCAACTGGCAGAAGCATACCAGATGTCACTACTAGTTAGTGACAGGAAAAGTGCTTATGCACTCGCTTACACGGAACCTGGCTATGATGAAAGGGTACCCTGGCTGCCCCCAGATCCCTCCTGGGGGGCAAAGATATGGAGGGAAGGGTATCAATGTTGTAGGGGTGGGAACAGCAGCTGAGAGGGGACGGAAAAGACTGATCATAAAATAGGATGTCCCGCTCTAACAAGCAGGGGGAGGGGGGAAGAGGACTGAAGGACTGCATAGATCAGAGAAGCCAGGCATAAGCCACCTGGGAGAAGGCAAAGGGGAGCTTGCCAATGCCCTGCATGTAGCTACGGCTACAGCAGCCCCATGAGACTGAAAAGGGGGAGTACTATGCAGGAAGTATAGGAACAACAGAGCACCCCAAAAAGATGGAGGGGTCAATGTCAAGGGAGAGAAGAAAGAAAAAATTACTTACCATAGTAATTATGTTTCTTCCAGGGGATCACTCAGTCTGCTTAACTAATGCAGTCAGCCTTCAGTGTTGAACTGCTCTGGAGAGAATGGAATGTAAGTAAATGATGGAACTCTCACTAGCTCATAGCAATTTCAAATTGCTGCCCCTAGTAACTGCTGCACTCTGAAGTGCTCAGATTCATTACGAAACCTAACAAAGTGAGGCATTCTAACTAGTTGACCTGTACAAACACGTCAGGGGTTCTGTTTAGGTGGAGCCTTAGCCTGAGTGGTAGGCTCTGCCCATCTCATTGCCCTTCTGACCCTGCCTCTGAAGTATCCCCTGGTCTGCTGATAGTTCGGCAGGACTTGGGCCTGGAAAAAAGGCCTGGACTAGGACCCCCTACTGCTGCCTCCCCTAGTCTGTGACCTGTAGGAGGTGGAGGGTCCTTTTTTTGGCTGCATTACTTCTGTATGTGGGCCTTGTACTTCTCCACTTTTTCCATGTAAGTCTCTGTCTTGTCCCCAAAGAGAGAGTTATTCTCGCGGAGAATCCATTGCCTTGGTTTGGGTGTCCCGAGACAGGTTTGTGGTCCTGAGCCAGGCAAACCTTCACATAGAAACTGTGAGGGCCATAAGCCTGGAAGCAGTGTCACTGACATCTACTGCCATGTGGAACTGATATTTTGTGGCATCTGAAGCTGTCCTGGCGGTCTCAGTCAGGTCCACCGCCATATCCCCCTTTATCTTATATGACATAGCCAGTACTGTGGTCCAAAGGGCTTTCTGATACTGAGCTGCGTAAGCCATGTAATTAGCTTGTCTAATCAGGAAGGAAGCTGCCATGTAGCCTTTCTTCCCTATGGCATCAATCTAGAATTCTTATCAGGGGGATGTGATGCCAATGGCACCCTGGCCCTGTCACAGGCAACTGCCTGTACTAGTCCCTCATGATTGGGGTGAGTGAATAAGAAGTCTGCATTAGATCTATCTAACTGGTACTTTTTATCCACCTTTCTGTCCATCCCTGGAACCAAAGTCGGGGTTTGCAGAATGTTTAACACTGCCTTTCTGAGTGTTTTATGAATAGGCAGGAAAGTACAGTTACATAAGAACTTGCCGTAACAGTAGATCTTCAAGAGGAGCTCTTGCAGCAGGAATACCATTAGGACTGAAGCAGTCAGACATCAGAACCCCATGGAAAACTTGTAGCTAGCAGTCTGAGGCAGGGGACCACTCCTGACGTCGGCTCCACCCGACGTCAGACATGGTATAAAGGGGGCGCTCCCCTGGTGCCATCTCAGTTCTCCCGCCAGAGACCCGGCTATAAAACAAAACTGGAGAACCGAGCAGGAAGTCCCCACCATGATCTGGTGACATAAAAACCAAAACATTATCCTGGGAGATGGGGGGTGAGAAAGCCACCTGCTGCAAGAGCTCCTCTTGAAGATCCACTGTTATGGTAAGTTCTTACGTAATTGTACTATCTGTCTTCGAGGGTGGAGCTCTTGCAGCAGGTAATACCATTAGGACTGAGTCCAAGCAGTACCCAAGGATAGGCCCAGGTTTGAGAGGGTGGGGGAAGACATGCTGAAAAAACAGCTGATGAAAAGCACCTATGACAGTAGGCCTTGTAGGACTGCTAGTTCGAAATCTGCTCTCCTTCTGGACACAATATCCAGGCTGTAGTGCGGATGAAAGTGTGGACTGAATTCCATGCTTCTGCAGCACAAATGTCAGCGAAGAGATATTTTTGAGTGCTGCAAAGGAAGAAAACCACTGCTCTGGTAGAATGGCCTCTAATTGCACCAGTGGTCTGTTGTGATGTTGGTAGCAGAATAAAATGCATTGCACCAGCCAATGGGCTAACAACTGTGTGGAAACAGGAGCTCCTTACATTCGCTTGGCGAATGAGATGAACAACTGGTCTGACTGTCTGGAGGAGTGAGTCCTGTGGAGGTAATACCTCAAAATGCGGTGAACATCCAAGGTGTGCAACAGTGCTTCGCCTTGGTTAGCAAACTCTGGATAATAAACCAGAAGATTGATGTCCTGGTTACGAGTCAGCATAGACACCACCTTCGACGTGAATTTAGGGTTCATGTGCAGGTTCACCTTGTCCCTGTGGAATACTATGTATGGTTTCTTACACATCAGGACCTGGAGCTCGGAAACCCTTCGAGCGGAGGTAATGGCTACCAAAAGGAGGGTCTTCCATGAAAGGAAGCACAGCTTACAGGAGGCTGCTGGCTCAAAGGGAGGAAGGGTGAGTTTCTCCAGGATGAAAAGTAGGTCCCAAGGAGGAACGATGTCCCTCTTGGGGGGTGAGATATGTAAGACCCCTCGAAGAAATACCTTACAGGCATTGAGCTGTGCCAGTGTTTTATCTCTGATAGGTTCATGATATGCGGAAAACTCACACATGTGCACCTTAATGGATGAGTAGCTCAGTCCTAAGTCCAGAAGGTGTTGGAGATATTCTAGCACATGCCTAGCTGGACAACCCAGGGGATTTAGAGCATGGGCCGTAGCCCACAGACAGAAGCATTTCTATTTCAGAGCATAAGGGGCCCTGGTGGAAGGCTTCCTCGCTGCAACCAGAATTTCAGCCACCCTGCTTGACACTCCTAGTCTCTCTTCTGCTAGGACTGCAGGAGCCATGCATGCAGGTGAAGAGATTGAACAGCAGGATGGGCGAGAGTCCCCTGTTCTTACTAACATACTAAAATGCCAGCAGAATAGGCTAATGGTCTTTCGTGTCTGCTTGTTTGGTCAGCATCCATCCTGGGAGCTGACCTTGCTGCCCCCCTCGCCCTCTCTGGCTTCTCCCTTCCCAGTCCCAGATATTCCCGCTGCACAGGACTTTGCTTCCAGAGCCCTTTCCTTGTACCTGTCCAACCCCCTCTTGAACCCCTCCACCAGCCCCCTGGGCAGCGCATTCCATGGCTCCACCACCCTCTCAGTGAAGTAGCACCTCCTCCTTTCTCCCCTGAATCTCCCCCCTCCAGCTTCCACCCATGCCCTCTAGTTGCCCCCCCTCCTTCCTTGAGACACCCTGACTGCTCCTCCTATTTAACCCTTCATGTACTTGAAGACCTCTATCATGTCCCCCCGGTCCCTTCTCTCTTCCAATGTGTACATATTTAGCTCTTCGAGCCTCTCCCCATAGGTCCTTCCCCAAGCCCCAGATCATTTTGGTTGCCCTCCTCTGGACCCTCTCCAGGAGTTCAATGTCCCTCTTTAAGTGTGGCCTCCAAAACTGCATGCAGTACTCGAAGGGTGGCCTCACCAAGCAGTTATACAGGGGGAGTATCACTTCTCTCCTTCTGGAGGTGATCCCCCTAGCGATGCATCCCAGCATCCTGTTGGCCTTGGCCGCTGCCCTCCTACAAGTCTCAGAGTTGTTCATCTTGACATCCACCACCCCCCCAGGTCCCTCTCAGCCTTTGAGACTTGTAGCATCCCCCCCCAGGGTGTACTCTTGGCCCAGGTTTCTGGCTCCCAGATGCAGTACCTTGCATTTCCCTGCATTAAACCTCAGCTTCCACTTTCTAGACCACCTTTCCAGAGCCTCCAGGTCCCTCTGTAGGGCCACCCTCCCCTCCTCCCCATCCACCACCGCCCCCAGTTTTGAGACATCTGCAAAGAGACTCATCTCCTCCTGATACCCTTCCTTATGTCAGGCGTAGGGCACTGAACAGGAGGGCCAAGGACTGATCCTGAGGGACCCACTAATGACCCTCCTTGGGGATGAGACTATCCCGCCAACCACAACCCTCTGGGTCCGGTCCTGGAGCCAATTGCCTATCCATCTGATCATCTGGTTCCCCACCCCATTTCTCCCAGCTTATTCAACAGGCCCCTGTGAGGAACAGAGTCAAACGCCCAGCTGAATTCAAGATAGAGGATGTCCACTGGTCTACCCAGGTCCAAGGCTCTTGTCACCTAGTCATAGAATTCCACAAGGTTTGTCTGACATGATTTCCCCGGGATGAATCCATGCTGTCTATCGTCCAGGCACCCGACTTTTCCAAGTCCCCCCCCAGCCTCTCCTTGACAATGCCCTCCATCACCTTGCCCACCACCGATGTCAGGCTGGCCAGACGCCTGTAATTCCTGCCACCTCCCCTTGATCCCCCGTGGATAGGCACTATGCCCCCACCTTCCAGTCCTGGGCACCCACCCTGTCCTCAGAGAGATGCTGAAAGCTCCACCAGGGGTTTCACCAGGACATCCGCCAGTTCCTTCAGCACTCTGGGATGTAATTTATCCGGCCCCAGTGCTTTCTCTGTCTTAAGGGACCTGAGGGCTTCCCTCACTCTCTCTGCCATGATTTCCACCTCTGCTACTTCGTCCCCCTGCTCTTGCAGCTCTTGCAGCAGGTAATACCATTAGGACTGAGTCCAAGCAGTACCCAAGGATAGGCCCAGGTTTGAGAGGGTGGGGGAAGACATGCTGAAAAAACAGCTGATGAAAAGCATCTATGACAGTAGGCCTTGTAGGACTGCTAGTTTGAAATCTGCTCTCCTTCTGGACACAATATCCAGGCTGTAGTGCCGGATGAAAGTGTGGACTGAATTCCACGTAGCTGCAGCACAAATGTCAGCCGAAGAGATATTTTTGAGTGCTGCAAAGGAAGAGGCCACTGCTCTGGTAGAGTGGCCTCTAATTGCACCCGGGAGTGGTCTGTTGTGATGTTGGTAGCAGAATGAAATACATTGCACCAGCCAATGGGCTAGCAACTGTTTGGAAACAGGAGCTCCTTACATTCGCTTGGCGAATGAGATGAACAACTGGTCTGACTGTCTGGAGGAGTGAGTCCTGTGGAGGTAATACCTCAAAATGCGGTGAACATCCAAGGTGTGCAACAGTGCTTCGCCTTGGTTAGCAAACTCTGGATAATAAACCAGAAGTTTGATGTCCTGGTTACGAGTCAGCACAGACACCACCTTCGACGTGAATTCAGGGTTCATGTGCAGGTTCACCTTGTCCCTGTGGAATACTATGTATGGTTCCTTACACATCAGGGCCTGGAGCTCGGAAACCCTTCGAGCGGAGGTAATGGCTACCAAAAGGAGGGTCTTCCATGAAAGGAAGCGCAGCTTACAGGAGGCTGCTGGCTCAAAGGGAGGAAGGGTGAGTTTCTCCAGGCTGAAAAGTAGGTCCCAAGGAGGAACGATGTCCCTCTTGGGGGGTGAGATATGTAAGACCCCTCGAAGAAATACCTTACAGGCATTGAGCTGTGCCAGTGTTTTATCTCTGATAGGTTCATGATATGCGGAAAACTCACACATGTGCACCTTAATGGATGAGTAGCTCAGTCCTAAGTCCAGAAGGTGATGGAGATATTCTAGCACATGCCTAGCTGGACAACCCAGGGGATTTAGAGCATGGGCCGTAGCCCACAGACAGAAGCATTTCCATTTCAGAGCATAAGGGGCCCTGGTGGAAGGCTTCCTCGCTGCAACCAGAATTTCAGCCACCCTGCTTGACACTCCTAGTCTCTCTTCTGCTAGGACTGCAGGAGCCATGCATGCAGGTGAAGAGATTGAACAGCAGGATGGGCGAGAGTCCCCTGTTCTTACTAACATACTAAAATGCCAGCAGAATAGGCTAATGGTCTTTCGTGTCTGCTTGTTTGGTCAGCATCCATCCTGGGAGCTGACCTTGCCCCTCGCCTCTCTGGCTCTCCCTTCCCAGTCCCAGATATTCCCGCTGCACAGGACTTTGCTTCCGAGCCCTTTCCTTGTACCTGTCCAACCCCTCTTGAACCCCTCCACCAGCCCCTGGGCAGCGCATTCCATGGCTCCACCACCCTCTCCAGTGAGTAGCACCTCCTCCTTTCTCCCTGAATCTCCCCTCCAGCTTCCACCCATGCCCTCTAGTTGCCCCCTCCTTCCTTGAAGCACCCTGACTGCTCCTCCCTATTTAACCCCTTGCCTTGAAGACCTCTATCATGTCCCCCCGGTCCCTTCTCTCTTCCAATGTGTACATATTTAGCTCTTCGAGCCTCTCCCCATAGGTCCTGTCCCCCAAGCCCCAGATCATTTTGGTTGCCCTCCTCTGGACCCTCTCCAGGAGTTCAATGTCCCTCTTTAAGTGTGGCCTCCAAAACTGCATGCAGTACTCGAAGGGTGGCCTCACCAAGCAGTTATACAGGGGGAGTATCACTTCTCTCCTTCTGGAGGTGATCCCCCTAGCGATGCATCCCAGCATCCTGTTGGCCTTGGCCGCTGCCCTCCTACAAGTCTCAGAGTTGTTCATCTTGACATCCACCACCCCCCCAGGTCCCTCTCAGCCTTTGAGACTTGTAGCATCCCCCCCCCAGGGTGTACTCTTGGCCCAGGTTTCTGGCTCCCAGATGCAGTACCTTGCATTTCCCTGCATTAAACCTCAGCTTCCACTTTCTAGACCACCTTTCCAGAGCCTCCAGGTCCCTCTGTAGGGCCACCCTTCCCTCCTCCCCATCCACCACCACCCCAGTTTTGAGTCATCTGCAAAGAGACTCATCTCACTCCTGATACCCTTCCTTATGTCAGAGACATAGGCGTTGAACAGGAGGGGCCCAAGGACTGATCCCTGAGGGACCCCACTAATGACCCTCCTTGGGGATGAGACTATCCCGCCAACCACAACCCTCTGGGTCCGGTCCTGGAGCCAATTGCCTATCCATCTGATCATCTGGTTCCCCACCCCCATTTCTCCCAGCTTATTCAACAGGCCCCTGTGAGGAACAGAGTCAAACGCCCAGCTGAATTCAAGATAGAGGATGTCCACTGGTCTACCCAGGTCCAAGGCTCTCGTCACCCAGTCATAGAATTCCACAAGGTTTGTCTGACATGATTTCCCCGGGATGAATCCATGCTGTCTATCGTCCAGGCACCCGACTTTTCCAAGTCCCCCCCCAGCCTCTCCTTGACAATGCCCTCCATCACCTTGCCCACCACCGATGTCAGGCTGACGGGCCTGTAATTCCCTGCCACCTCCCTTGATCCCCCCTTGTGGATAGGCACTATATGCCCCACCTTCCAGTCCTGGGGCACCCACCCTGTCCTCAGAGAGATGCTGAAAGCTCCACCAGGGGTTTCACCAGGACATCCGCCAGTTCCTTCAGCACTCTGGGATGTAATTTATCTGGCCCCAGTGCTTTCTCTGTCTTAAGGGACCTGAGGGCTTCCCTCACTCTCTCTGCCATGATTTCCACCTCTGCTACTCCGTCCCCCTGCTTTGCCTTCCCCCCTCCTGCCAGTGATGGCCCACCCTCTCCCAGACCCGATGATCGGCAAGGGTCCCCCCTCAGTTTCACCATCTCCTCCCATGTATGATGCAGCCCCCCCCATTTTCCTTGGTGAAAACTGAGGCGAAGTACTCATTTATTACCTCAGCCTGCTCCCTCGGATCTTGTGCCCATCCCTCCCCTGTTTTCATCCTGCTAATCTGCCCCTTCACCCTTCGTTTTCCCCCAATGTATCTAAAAAAATCCCTTGTTCCCTCTCCTAATTTCCCTGGCCAGGTTCTGCTCCTTCCTTGCCTTAGTCGCCCTCACCACCCTAGTGGCCCTTCTGGCCATCAGCTCATACTCCCCTTGATTCCTTTCACTCCTTGAGCACTTGAAATGCCTATAAGCCTCCTTCTTTCCCCTCACCATCTCCTGAACCTCCCTGGTCCACCAGCAGGGTTTACGGGCCCTACCGCATTTTTGTCTTACTCTTGCATGGTGCTGGTAGCATCCTACACCCCCTCCTGATGATTTCCCATCTACTGTCAGTGTCCATGTCTGGCCCAATCCCATCCAAATGCTTCTTAAGGATCCTTCCCATTTCCTTGAAATCTGCCCCCCTGAAGTCAGTACCTCCATCTAAGTGCAGCCTTCTACCCCTCCTAAGTCCAGGCAGAACCAGACCATGGCATGGTCGCTCCCCGCCAACGGGTCCTTACCTCTAGGCCCCCCAATCTGGTCACTGTCTGCCAGGACCACATCCAGTATCTGTGCCTCCCTGGTCGGTTCCCCCACCTGCTGAGTTAGGAACACATCCTGAAAGACATCCAACAACCTCTGTTCCCCGGCCACCTAGGATGTCATATTCTCCCAGTCCGTTCCTGGCATGTTTAAGTCCCCCAACACCATCACCATTCCCCTGCCCAGTTTGCAGTGTCTCCCAGCATCTGCCACCAGACTCTCCTCCAGCTCCTCCGCCAGCGCAGGGAGTCTATACACCACTCCTGTTTTTACTCTGTTGCCCCCATTTGTTATCAAGGTGACCCAAACTGCTCCACAGTTACCTCCACCTCCTCCACTCCTCCTATGCCAATGCAGTTTTTGACTATTATTGCTACCCCTCCACCCCTTCCCTCCCCCGTCCTTCCTGAACATGGTGCAACCCTCCAGGTTCAGGTCTCAGTCGTGCCCTGCAGTAGCCCAGGTCTCAGTGACCACTGCCACATCCACCTCTCCCTCAGTTAGCATCGCCTGGAGCTCAGGCATTTTATTGCCCAAGCTCCTGGCATTTAGCAGACTACCTTCCACTCTTTCTGTATACTTCCATTTCCCCTGCTCACATTCCCATGGGGATTCCATCTTCCCCAGGTCAGCACCCTACCAGTAGGCCTTTCCCCGCATTCCTCCAGCTCCCCGGGGGGGTGGAGACTGAGTCCCTCCTTTATCGGACCCCCCTCGACAGCCTTTTCTCCCATCCCTTCCCCCCTTCACAAGTTTAAACCCCACCTTTCACCAATGAACCCCTCTATTTTCAACTTAAGGATTTCCCTCCTCTCCAAATTGAGATGGAGCCTATCTCTAGCATATAGCTCCTTATCCTTAAGGGAGGCAGTATAGCGCAGTGGTCTAAGGCTCTGAGCTGTAAATCTGGTGACATCCAGAAGACCAGACCTGGGTTTGAACCCCACAGCTTCCACTTGCATACTGTGTGACTCTGAGCAAGTCACTTAACCTCCTTGTGCTCCCAGGTCGCTCCTGTAAAAAAGCTTAAAGCTTAGTGTGCTATACCTGGTTAAACAACTAAACTAAAAAAAAAAAAAATCCTCCCAGGTCTCCCCCCAGTCCCCCATCAACCCATATCCTCTGACCCCACACCACTCCCTGAGACACTGGTTCATCTCCCTAATCTTCATCTTGTGTTCCCCACCAGCCCTTGGCACCGGTAGGATTTCCGAGAAGGAAATCACACATCTTATGTCATGACAGACCCTGGCAAGCTCCCTGAACCTTGCCTGTATCTCTAGCTCACTATTTCCCTCAATGTCATTGGTACCCAGGTGGACCAGTACATCGGGGGAACCTCCACAATCCTTTGCCAGCTGTCTTGTGACAGCAAGTAGGTGGAGAGTGGCAACTAAACTGGAGACTCCAGAGACAGTTGCTGGAGCAGCGGATACCAGATCTGACGAGGCCATAAAGGGGCCACCAGAATCATTCTGGCTCCCTCTGACTGCACTTTGAGCAGTACTCTCTGAATGAGAGGAAAGGGAGGAAAGGGGTACAGGAACTTCTCTGTCCAAGACAGAGGGACAATGTGTCTCACCAGAAAACACCAGGCCCTGGAACGAGCAAGCAAAAATTTTGCAGTTTGGCATTGCACGGGAACGCAAAGAGGTCCAACTCTGGATGGCCCCAACGACCGAACAAGTTGTCTGCGACATCTTGGAACTGTTTTCACTCGTGGTTCAGAGAGGTAAAGCGGCTGAAGCTGTCGGCAAGAACATTCTGAATCCTGGGCAGATAAACTGCAATGAGGTCCAGTCGGTGTTCTGCTGCCCAGCCCCACACTGTCATGGCCTCCCTGCAAAGGGGGTCCGAATGAGTTCTCCCTTGTTTGTTGATGTAGAAGACCACTGGTGTGTTGTCTGTCTGCACGAGGAGAGGACCCGGCAAGAGCTGGTCCCTGAATGTGGTTAGTGCATTCAATACTGCTCTCATTTCCAGAACACTGATGTGTAGAGAGCTCTCTGGCAGACCAAGACCCCCAGGTTCTGTGGTCCCCTAAATGAGCCCCCCAATTGGACAGAGAGGCATCTGTAGTTAGCATCTGGGGAGGAGTGAGTCTCTGGAAAGGAACTCCTCCTGCTAGACTGTCATGATGGAGCCACCATTCAAGAGAATGATGCATCGCCCGAGAGATCCGGATTCGGAGATCCAGATCGTCCACCAATTGGTCCCACTGGACCTTGAGGTGCCATTGTAGAGTCCTCATATGGAGTCTGGCTAAGGGTACTGTGGCTATGGCCACCGCCATATGGCCTAGAAGCTGTAGAACCACCCAGGCAGGGGAAGAGGGGGTCTTTTGGAGACCAATGGCCAAAAACTGAAGGCGGTCTGCCCTGTCTGGAGGCAGAAAAGCTCTTCCCTGTGAAGTGTCCAGAATAGTCCCTATGAACTGCAACCTTTGTGTTGGCTAGAGGTATGACTTTGGCCAATTTACTGTAATCCCCAGGGAAGAAAATAGAGCTTGTGTTTCTCGCAGGGTGATTAAAAGCTCCTCCTCCTCCTCCCATTGAGCAGAGAGGAGCTAATAGTCCCAGCAAGGGTAGACAAAGAGGCCTCTCCTGCGGAGTGCCACTGCTACCACTGCCAGGCACTTGGTGAAGACCCTGGGGGCTGAGGAAAGGCCGAAAGGAAGTACCCGGAACTGGTAGTGCTCATCTCTGAAGCTGAATCGCAGAAACTTTCTGTGAGACTTTAGGACCTTGATATGCATGTAGGCATCCTGCATATCTAGGGAGCATAGCCAGTCCCCTTGCTGGAGCAGGGGAAAGAGACCTGCCAGAGTGACCATCCGAAACCTCTGGTATTTTACTGAGAGGTTGAGCTGGCTCAGGTCCAAAATTGGACGAAGGTCTCACATTTTCTTTGGGACCATGAAGAAACAGGAATAATAACCTTTTCCCTCCTGGGCCTGTGGAACCTTTTGGATGGCTCTTTTCTCTAGGAGCTGTTGAATCTTCGCTTTCTAGAAGAAGACTGTGTTCCGGAGGGGTGGGGGTGGGTTGTCCAGTGGGATAGAGATGAACTCTATCGAATACCCTTTCCAAATGGTATCCTGAACCCATTGGTCTGCAGTGATACTGGACCATTCGAATGGGTAAAGCACAAGCTGCCTTCCTACCTTCTCGCTCTGCCTGTCCACGAGGGGAGGAGGGTGGCAGAGGGAGTCAGGCCTAGGGGGTTGGGGGGCCTGGGCCCTAGGTGTTTTGGGCTGCTTGGGTCCCTGGGAACCTAGAGGGGCAGGGTGACCCCACCTCTTGAATTCCTTACAGTGGGATTGTTTACTTCCCTCCCTACCCTTGTCCTCTACAAAAAGGGTGCCGGCGGGGCTCCTGAGGCTGGGATTTGTACATGCGGTGCACATCAACCACCGCTTTCCCTGACTCCTGAAGCTGTTTTACCATTTGTTCGACTTCTGGACTGAACAAAACAGGATCCTGAAACGGGGAATCCAGGATGGACTCTTGCAGGTCCAGCTGGAAGACCGTGAGCTGGAGCCAAGACTGTCGCTTCATGCAGACTCCCAAAGCAGCTGCTCTGGAGGTCATATCTACAGCATCGTATGAACACTGGAGAGCGTGTTTGTCCACATCCAAACCCGACTGGGCACATGCTAGAATTTCCTGTTTGGAGTCAGAGTCAGGCATAGCATCCACGAGGTCCATTGTCTTTCTCCACAGTGACTGTTGATAGGTAATCAAGTGGGCCATAAAGTTTAACAACCTGATGGCCCCAGTGGCTGAGGAGAAGACTATATGGGCCCCAACCATCAAACTTTTTGGAGACGAGATCTGGAGGTTGGGAACTTAAGTGCTTTGGTTGAGACCCCCTGCTGTGGGCAGCCATGAGTACCAGCGCATTGGCCTTTGGTTGCTCGGCCAGGAAAGGTTCGGACTTTGGAGGCTTATAAAGTCTGTCTGCTTTCCTAGGGACTGCCGGGATGGAGGACAGTGTATGCCAGGTAAGGCATGTTACATCCTTAAACGGTTCCACAAACGGTGGAATCAACAAGGGTTTGGGTTCCTTCTCTCTGAGGAACTTGGCCAGGCATTTACGCTCTGGGTCCAGATCCTCTGTGTCCCACTCATATATTTTATTTATTTATTTATTTAATCGAAATTACAACCTTTGAGTCAAGGACTCATTTACAAAGGCTCCTCATCATAAACAGGATGGGCGGATGTAACATACAGTGAGTGGAAATTAACAAACAGCAGTGCAGGTACATACAGTATTTATATTATATACATTGTGTTTCTTTTTGGCTGCTGTTAGTACACTCTAACAAAAACAAGGCAAGAACAAACTCCCTTTGGCCTGTATGGCCTGGATGTGCCTCATAATGTCCAAAAATGAGGGATCATCTGGAGGGGACTGAGGGGAATCTTTAGGTTCCAGGGAGGGAGGCAGAATTCCCCATCTGAAAAATCTAAATCCACGCCATCCTCATCCAAGGAGGATGTGACAGGAGGGGACGAAGGAGATGGAGATAAAGGCTGTTTCCTTCTCTTCCCCTTAGGATGTGGACTCGGGTGCTCAACCTGGTTCCCCTGAGGCTCTGGGGTGGGTGGGAGGACCCATGGGTGGCGGAGGAGGGACTGTGTCTGGGGGTCTGTACAGAAGATCCCCTTTCATGGTATTTCACCAAGTAGTGAACAGACTCCCAATGTCTGCTACTGGGCCAGCCGCAGGGGCTGGCGCCGGGTCTGAGGGTCGGGCGTCGGGTCTTTAGGTGCGAGCATCTGGGGCTCTGGCACATGGACGGCGGGTAGGGGACCCCGGCATCAGTAGGCCAATGACTGGTATCGCCTTCGTCTGAAGGTCTGGCATCTGGTGTGGCCTTGTCAGGCGTCTGGTCCCTCGGAGGAGGGGCAGATGGCTGGTCCTCATCCAGTGACTGCCCTGTGTCTGGCATCGGGGAATAGGTCGATATGGTAGGCGACCGGCTAGGCTGGCACTGGTCTGGAGGGGGGGGCGCACCTTAGCCTGAGGGGGAGGCATCCGAGCCCAGGTGGTCTCCTGCTAATCTGAAGGTTCTTCTGCCCGTTTGCACTTCTCAGAAGAACTGGGCCTGTCCTGAGCCCTGGACAGGCTTTCCTGAGTCAACCCTGAGGGTTTTAGAGGTCAATGAGCCAGGGAAGAGTGATGGTGTCCTGATGAGGCCGACTCCCGATGCTTTCCCTGAGAGGGGTGGGAGTGGACTTAGATATGCAGGAGAGTTTGGATGGCTGAGCCGGAACTGAACCGGACCTCTTACCGGAGGACGATGAAGATGAGGCCTGCTTGGATGGCGACCTGGGGTGGGATTCAGACCTGACCCGATCCTTATTCTTGTGGTGATGCTTCCCTCCAGATGACTTGTTTTTGGGTGGAGAATCCCTGGTGGGAGAGGATGAGCTGGCTCCTGATCCTCGCTGCATGGCCGAAAGCTTCTTCTCTAGAAGGAAGGTTTTAAGTGCATGGGCCCTCCTGGCGCACGTCTTCTGGTTGAATTTTTGACAATGTGTGCAGGTGTCGGGCTGGTGTTCCGTGCCTGGGCAGAGGAGGCAGGCCACGTGGCCATCTTTGGCCGGGATCTGCTTCCCACAAGCACACTTTGACTTTCACTGTGGTGGAGAGGGCAGCGACATAAACGAGGCAATGAGAAAAACGATTGGAAGAATTAGAAACTAATCTAACGTTCGATGGCTGTCGACTGCTGAGAGAGGCATCTGAGGAGCCAAAGTATGTGGGTCGATGGCAGGAAAAGAACTGAGATGGTGCCAGGGGACTGCCCCCTTTATACCACATCTGACGTTAGGCGGAGCTGACGGGGGTGGTCCCCTGCCTCAGACTGCTAGCTACAAGTTTTCCATGGGGTCCTGATGCCTGATAGCTTCAGTCCTAATGGTATTACCTGCTGCAAGAGCTCCACCCTTGAAGACAGATCAGTCTTTTCATGGGAGTGAGACCTATCATGTCCAGAAAATCAGCCTCCTCTTCAGCCGACTCCTGTATGGCTAGGTTGAGGGTATCTATCATCTGCCTCACAAAAGAATTGTGAGGCGATTAGTCCTCTTGACCCCTTGGGGGAGAACCAAAGTCCTACTCCAAAGAGACTTCTGGCTCTATCGTTTCTCTTTCATCTTCTTCTTCCTCATCCTGTGGTTCCTCATACAGAAAAAACATTTCCTGAGAAGGTGGAACTGATGCGGGAACCGAAGGAATAGGTGGAGGAAGCAATGGACCAGTTCCACACTCTCATGATTCCCTGCACAGAGGATAAGTGTGTGCCCCCCCGTTTATCTAATGCATGACACCAATGTAGTCCTTCTGACTCGAGAATGGACTGACCCTGAGGTGAGCCATAAAGGCTTGTAGGCCAAGAAGAACAGCCTTACTCTCCAGAATACTGATGTGGAGAGAGCAGTCTCTCTCAAGATCAATGATCCAGAGTCTACAGGGGACCAGATGTGTACAGGGAACCAGATGTGCACCTCAACTGGAACCCAACAGAGGTGTTGGGTTTGAGAAGGGAATGCTCCATTAGTAGATTTGAGCAATTCAGCCAAAAGCGGGCACAGCACAGAGGGGGCATGTCTAGCACCAGCTGGTTAAGGTCATCCAACAGCCTGTCCCTTTGAACATGCGGAGTCCACTGCAGTATACTCATGTGGACACGTGCCGAGGATGTTGTAATGACAGATGCAGCCATCAAGTCTAGAAGTCTCAACATTAACCTGATAGAGACATGTATTTGCTGGAAATCAGACAGGCCCAAGTTATCAGGGCATATGTCCGGTCCTCCGGAAGGAAGGCTCGCATCAAAGATGTGTGTAGTACTGCTCCAATGTATCAGAGGCATTGACAAGGAATCATAGCCAATGTTGTTTCATTCACAGTGAGCCCCAACAGACTGAATGGTTGCCAGGTCCTGTATACAGTATATGCTACAGCTACCCTGGAGGGCCCTTTAGGAGTCAGCCATCCAGGTAGGTGAAAACATACAGCCCTTCCCTCCTGAGCACTGCTACCACCACTCCAAAACATTTGGTGAAAACCCACAGCACTGAGGATAAGCCAAAGGGCAAGACACAAAATTGTCAATGTTTCCATCTAGCATGAGCCTGAGATGCATTCTGTGGTACTGTTAAATCTTGACATGAAGACCTGCATCCTTCATGTTCAAGGCACATATTCATTCCCTTTGCTGTAGCAGGGGAATGAAAGACTGGAGTGAGACCATGCTGAATTTCTTGTATTTGATGAACTCGTTCAGGTCAAGTAGGTCAAGAGCAGGGCATAACTTCCTCATCTCAAAATGGGCATGGACCTATCAGGAGTACCCCCTACATGTGTCTGCTCCTGAAAAGGAACAGGTTCTGTTGGCTTTTTCTGAAGGAGTGAATTCACTTGTACTTGCAGAAGAGACAAGTGACCTGGAGGGTAACAACAGCATCATGGAGGATGCAGAGCATGGCCCTGTTCTGCAATTTCCAAGATCCAATTTTTAGTGATTTTCAGTTCTGCAGGTAGAGGAAAAATCTGCCCCCTCCCCCCCAAAAAAGCTGCATCCCTGGAAGCAATGGTGAAGAGTCAGGCAGCAGGTAATCCCATGCCAGCGACTGGCACAGCCCTCCTCACACTGCCACTATCAACTGCCAACTGAACTGTCAATGAGCATGCACAATACATAGTTCGCACGTGCACACTATGTACCATACATGCTGACAGTTCAGTTGGCTACTGATCGTGGCAGTGTGAGGAGCGCTGTGCCAGTTGCCGCATGGGGTTGGGCTGGGGAGCGGGGTAGGTCACTACCTGCCAGGGTGGCCACTAGACTACCAGTGGATTTACTTATTTGGGTCAGGAGGACTGTGATCAGAGAATGGGGGAGGGACCACTGGATCACCAGGGATTATAAATGGAACTATTGGGGAGGGGATCAGGGTTAGGGAGGGACCACTAGATCACCAGGGTGTTTGGCAGCATTACCAGGGAAGGGATCAGGGCTAGGGAGAGATCACTTGACCACCAGGGTATAGGACATAAATACTGGGGAAAGGATCGGCGCTAGGGAGGGTCAACTAAACCACCAGGGGGTATGACATAAATACCAGGAAATGGATAGGGGCTGGGAGGGGACACTAGACTACCAGGGATGTTGGGGATATTTATGTGAATGGGGATCGGAGCTTGGGGGTACCTGGCCCGGTGCACTCGGCAGGGTGTTAGCATGCAAATGAGCTCATAATGGCATGCATATGACCCCTTAGCCCTGTAAATGCCCAATGGACTCATTTGCTTGTTTGGGCTGAATATCGCCCATGGGGCCATAGCGCTCACCAGTGTGTGCCGTGCTTTACCCCTATGGGCAGTCTTCAGTCCCACCCTCTGGTAGGGCTGCACCAAAGATAGTGACTGCTTGCTGTGAGCAGCAGTATCAGAGTCCGATATTCAAACAGAGTGGTCAGTTCAAATCATGCTATCTGTTTAAATATGGTGCCAGAGCCAGGAGGCCCTATTTTTGTGCATGACGCACCTGTTTGAATGCACAGCCGACCGGCTCTGAAAATGGGGTCCCATGACTTTTGGCACCTGTCAGAAGCTAGCCAGACTTACTTCTCTCTCACTATTTAATACCCTTGACAGTACTAAGATTGAGGATGTTCCCTCTTTAAAGTACCTCAGGGTCTGCCTTGACCAGCATCTTGATTTCTCGGAGCATATTGATGCTGTCCACCATAAGCAACATCCTAAACTTGGAGCACTGCACAGGAATAAAGCACGTATTCTGCTTCCTGCCCACTGAGAAATTGTACTAAAATGATTCTTCCTATATTTGACTACGGTGATTTAGTCTACCAGACTGGACCTCCTTTTTCATTCTTTTTGTCACTTTGCTCTAGACTGCGTTCCTCATACTCACCACTGCTCTCTTTACACAGCCCTTTCTCTTCCTTCCCTTGATATTAGGTGTCTTTCCCATTGTAGCCGTTTTATATCCAGGTTCTGGTTTGGCACCCTTCCCTCATATCTCAGATCCCTTCTATCCTATCCTCCTACACGCTCCAAAATAATATTTCCCTTTCTCTCTCTATTCCTTCTAGAAAATCTACTGTTGGTCAATCTGCTTTTTCCTATCGACTTTCTAAACTTCCTCTCTCTGTTCGATCTGTCTCTTCTCCTTCCTCCCTAAAGTCTCTTCTTTAGGACTTTTGTTATCCTACCTGCAACTGTCTATAACTCTTCTCTATTCTATACCCCTTTTACTATTTTCAACGTTATGTTTTTCCACTATTTCTCCCTTCCTCCCACATAATGTGTTTTTACTTGTTTTTATTCACTATTTGCTGCTAATCTGATGGTTTTATTTCTCTTACATTATTGTGTTTTACTCTTATTTTTAGTAGTTTTATTTTACTCTTATTTTTAGTAGTTTTATTTTTAGTTATCTCCCCCTTCCCCAGGACGCATCTGGAAATGAGCAGTTATTCAGCTCGGTATGTCCTTCCTGGTTACACTTTTAAATAAATAAACAAGCACATTTTTGAGGACTGCTGTTCATGGAGTGTTTAATTAAGAACAACTTGGACATTAGATGGAAAAGCTTCCACTCATAGCCAACAGTAACGGCGTAGACAAATGCCTGAAGCTGCAGCCTTGGCAGAACTATCAAAAGCATCACTGGACAATCTGAGCAAAGCCTTTTCAGTATCATGACCAGCTGTGAGTGCCTTGGGAAGGTCATTTTTTACTGATCAGTCAGGCAATTATCAGTGACAGGTAACAGACATCAGAAAGCACTTCCAATACTAGATCATGTAAGCCTGGTAGGGAAGCCAAAGCATGTTTCTCCCCATGACATCAAGTCTCCTGGACTCCTTGTCAGGAGGTAGAGAGCTTTTGACATGGAGCCCTTGGTCTATCATGGGAAGCCATAATCACAACCTTGTCAGTTTTAGTTTGTGATAAATAAAAGGCCCTAAAAATAGTGGCAGGATATTGTCTGCCTTTCCAAGTACAGCAGGTAGAAAGCTGGGCCCATGTCATGCTACCATTGTTTGGGGAGGGTGCTACTGTAGTTAAGGTTGCTGGTGTGGCCTTTGGCTGACTTAGCATCTGTCTGCCCAGAATGATGCGGAGTCCTGGACCCGACAGAACTTGGCACCTTATCCTTGTGCTTGG
Source organism: Neoceratodus forsteri (assembly GCA_016271365.2). Lineage (NCBI taxonomy): Eukaryota > Metazoa > Chordata > Ceratodontiformes > Ceratodontidae > Neoceratodus > Neoceratodus forsteri. Next base: position 873,815,001 of record CM028130.1, read on the forward strand.
GAGTGGTGTCACTCAGATGACGTGGAGCTCACTATCTTTTACTTAGTCTGCAACAACTGCTTTGGGGTAACAGTCACCAACCGTCAGAAAAGACACTTTGCATTAGCAGTTGATCTGGAAGGACAAGCTAAAGTACAGCTCAGGGTTTTCAGTCAAATATCCATTTCCTTACACTCCGGAAAACATTCCAGTAGTTTTCATTAGCATCTCCTTGTGGCTTGGTTAAATCCCTGTCAGAATGCACAGGCCATCACATTGTGGGCTAAGCCCAGTCAGCAAACACAGACAAAATGGATGTTGTCAAAGAAAGATTTCAGGCCACAGCAACAGAACCAGAACAACATAGTCTGACTGTGGTATACAACAAAGTATAGACAACAGCACTGATTTTACGAAAATAATTACATTGTTTCCTAGTGATCCAATGAGCTTGTTGACACCAGAAGAAATAACTGCGATGGGGTTACCCATGTTATATACATGACATTAATGCACGGTAATGTGGGCAGCCCTTTGCTAGGCAAAAGTTTCAGAGTGTTCCGGACACCAACAGATTACAATTCCAATGGGTGGTTAAATGGAAGAGATATCCTTGAAGATCAGTCAAGACTATCTTACAAGCAAAAGGATAACTGCTTTACACATCTTCTAGGGATTCTAAATGAGATCTTGAATTTAAAACCATATTTATGATTGGATATCATTCAATAGTATTGTTTATTTGAATTAAGCATTTGCCTTCACATTTTTCCTCCTGTAGGTATTGATCAGAGTTCTGACCCATGGATTGGATTCACTGAATTAACTTCCATCTATATTTAATTTACCCTCCTTCCTCTCACTTTTAATTATGCCCCTCACCCAAACAATACCACTTCCCTCACTATTTTTGCTTTTGTTTCCTTTTAACCCCTTCCAGTGTTTTTCTTCCTCTGGTCTTCATATGACTTTCTGAACAGAACACTTGTGTACTTACTATTACTGTAGATCTCACAAGAATCTCCTCCATTAGGACACACCTTAGGAACTATAGCTGCTATAGCTGCTAGGCACTAGGACCACATAGAAACATTTGCTAGCTGGGGGCTGCCCTCAACAACGTCCCACATCTGCATCTAAATAAACATGGGTGGCAATGCTGGTCTGCCGGTGCAGCGGCAAGGCATTTGCTCGTGGTGCCAACACCCTGGGTTTGGGGGTGGACTCAGGAGTCAGAGGGCTGGCCGGGGGAGAACGATTGAGCATCCTGGGGACAGCTGTCCTTCTCTGGAGGGAGGGGGAAGAGTGACCGGTGCTGTACGGAACCCTGGTGGAGGCTGGGGGTTCCTCCGCAGCCAGCGCCATCATTCATGGGGGGTGGCACAGTAGTAGTATGTCATTTCATGTCCTGCTCCCAGGGAACAACATTCAAAAAATGATTGGGGGTTCAACCATGATGCCCACCCCTGGTCCCGCTATCTCCTGCCATGCCTCCTGGTCCTGGCCAAGACAAGTGTTCTACTGGTCGGCTCACCCCCGTGACCCTACCCAGGGTGGGGGCAAGCCCAGGGAGTCTTACCAGTGGTGGTGATGCTGCCGGTTATCCATATGAGTTTCCACGGGGGGGTGTCTTGGCAGCCCCATCTTGTGGGGGCAAGCCAGGGTGGTCATTGGCCATGGAGGTCGCTGTGAGAGGGCAAGATTCATTGGGTTAAGAGCAGAATCCTTGGGGTCCCCAGCCGCAAAAAAACAAACAAAAAAAAAAATGGGTGGCCACATCACTATTCAGTTCCCCACCAAAGCTTTGCCTCTGAGGACCTCAAACCATGAGGAACCAGAAGATAAGACCAGCACCAGGCATACAAGGAGATGCGTGAAGCTAAATACATAATGCATGGATTAGGTTCAGGGATATATCTGATATAACTCACTGAAACAGAAGGGGTACAGAGGGAGGCACGGCATGGCCTAATGGAGGAGATCCTCACAAAGATCTATTATGGTAAGTACATAACTGTTCTATCTTCTTCAAAGATAGCTCCTCTATTAGGCCATACCTTTGAAACAACTCCCAAGCAGTCCCAAATATAAACTAGGAGGGTACAGTCTGATGAATGTATCTTCAGGACAGCAGGCCTTGCAGTACAGCAAGTATGAATCCAGCATGTTTGCAGTAATGTTTTGTGAAGGTGTGGACAATGCTCCATGTGGCTGTGGCATAAATGTCAAGCAACAGCAGTAGCCATTCATATTGAGGTTAACACTGAGGAAAAATAGGGAGCATAAGGCATGATGCCCATAATCAGTTCCTAACTCGAAACCCGTATCAAAGAAGTTTCTCCCTTGCCAAGATCAAACTATCCAGACTACATTTGTAAACTGATTTAATTTTGCTGACAATTGTCTTGAGAGGGGGTCTGTTCCACACATTCACCAGTCTCTATGAGAAATAACATTTTCGATTATTCATTCTGTATTTAAAGCAGTGCAGTTGGAGTGGGTGTCCTCTATTTCCCATCACGTCCTGTTTATAAGGAAATCCCAATATCGTTAAACAAGTAGAGGTCTTTCATGATATCCCACATAAGCAGCGATCGCGCCTGTATCTTCTCATTTCCAGAAACATGAGATTTAAAGACTGTAGTCTGCTCCCATAATCCAAGTCTCTTAGATCTTTTGCTTGTTTAGTGAATCTTCTTTGGATTCTCTCCAGTTGAATTATATACTTTTTGTATGGGGACCACAACTGGGAGCAATATACTATATGTGGCCTGACATGAGATCTGTATAATGGGACTAAAACTTTTTCATCTCTTCACCTAATGTTGTTTTTCATAGTTTATAAGATTTTATTAGCCTTATTTGTAGTGGTATTAGTTTGCTTGGAAACGTTTAATGTATCCGTAATGTATACCCCCAAGACCTTTGCAAAGTACTGTCTCTGACAGTTTGTTCTTACCTAAATAAGAGTGTTTACCGTTGTCAAATCCAAGGTGCATGACTTTGCTCTTCTCAATGTTAAATCACATACCCCTCGTAATAGCCCACTCAGTAATTTTGTCTAGATCTGTTTGCATTGTTTTAATATCAGCTGGCATATTACATGCTCCACCCACCTTTACATCGTCCACATATTTGATGGACTCATTAAGTAAACCATCTGCTATGTCAGCAACAAATACATGAAAAATGTAGGGGCCCAATACTGAACCCTGCAGTGCTCCGCTGGTCACCCTTCCCTTCCCAGGTAGACACCCATTCAGTACCGCCTTCTGAGTTCTTTCATTCAACCAACTAAAAATCCAGTTGACAAGCTTACTATGTGCGCTTCTTTGCATTAATTTTGTGATAACAGACTCATGACTGAGGGACCATGTCAAAAGCTTTACTAAAATCTATAAAAAATTACATCACAGGGAATTTTTTTTTATCAAGATTCTTACTTTCTCATAAAAACAAAGATCAGGCAGGCATGAACCACAGGTTGGGAAATCATATGAGCTTACCCCCCATAACAGTGACAAAGGACAAATGGCAAGTACTATTGGTGATGCTAGGAAAGGAGGGCAGGATGGGAGGGAGGGAAGGGTGGAAGGTGGTTACCCTTAATGCTAGGAGCCTTGGGAGGAAAACTGCAGAGTTACAGGTTCTCATGGCAGAGGGAGAGGTGGACATTGCAGCCATCACGGAAACATGGACCACCCAATATAATGACTGGGACCTGGCTGTACCAGGGTACAGGTTATTTCTGAGGGACAGGGTGATTGGGAAAGGAGGGGAGTGGCACTATATGTGAAGGAAGGACTGAAGTGCTGCAGGAGAAAGGGAGGAGGGTAATGGAGTCACTTTGGGTGCAAATCCAGGATTCCAAGAATAGGATTCTTAGAATGGGAGTGGTGTACAGGCCACCATCTCAGGCGGAGGAGTTAGACAGGGAACTAGCGGACAGATCAGGAGGACCTCACGGGAAGGGTGGGTGTGGTGATTGTGAGGACTTCAACATGCCAGGAGTGGACTGGAGCACCCCAACAACCAGGAACAGAAGGAGCAGGTACTGCTGGATGCCTTCCAGGACAGCTTCCTGCTGCAAATGGTCAGTGAACCAACCAGGTTAGGGAATACCCTTGACCTTGTGCTGGCAAATGGGGACTTTGTGAGAGAACTTACAGTGGAGGAACCGCTGTCAGGAGTGACCACCACTCAGTATGGCTCACATTGGATATGGGCAAGGAAGGGTGGAATCTGGCACAAGAGTGCTGGATTTCAGGAGGGCCGACTTTGGGAGGATAGAGTGGTAAAGGGTACCTGGCCAGAATTCAATCTAGTATGGATACTAACCAGAGGTGGGAGCTCATAAAGCTGGGGAAAGTGGAGGCAACCAAAACCTGCTGCAAAGCCCAGAGCAAGAAGGCTAGGGCTAAGAAACCGAGCTGGTTGAGCAAGGAGGTCATGGAAAAGGTAAGGAGGAAAAGAGCTGCCTTTAGGAAGTACAAGAAAACAGGGAGGGGAGAAGACAGAGAGGAGTACTTGACAGAATCGAAGGAGGTGACAAGGGCAGTAAGGGGAGCCCAAGCATCTACGGAACTCAGGCTGGCACAAGGCATTAAGAAGGGGGAGAAGGACTTCTTTAAGTACATCAGGGAGAAAAGGAGCTGTAAGGCCCACATAGTAAGGATTAGGAAGGTGGGGGTGGGTGGAAGCAGAATGCGATAAGGCGGAAGCACTAAATGAGACTTCTGCTCAGTATTTACTAAGAGAAGAGGGGGTGACACCTAAGGTGGGAGAAATGGCAGAAGCAGAGGGGAGAGGACAGATGGGAAATCATGGAGGGCAGAGTTCGAGAGGGTTTGAAGGCACTGAGGGTGGACAAGGCGCCAGGCCCAGATGGCATCCACCCCAGGGTACTGAAGGAGCTGGCAGAGGTCCTTGCAGGACCTTTGGCAGACCTATTTAATGCCTCACTACATTCAGGGTGTGTGCCTCAGGACTGGAGGATGGCTCATGTGGTGCCCCTCCACAAGAGTGGCCCCAAGGATGAACCGGGAAACTACAGACCAGTGAGCCTCACATCCATCGTGGGTAAGCTAATGGAGACTATCCTGAAGGAGAGGCTGGTGGCCCTCCTAGAGGCCAAAGGACTACAGAACAGCAGACAGCATGGCTTCATACGTGGCAGATCCTGCCAAACCAACCTAGTCGAGTTCTATGACTGGGTAACTAGGCAACTGGACAGGGGCCATGCAGTGGATGTCCTGTATCTGGACTTCAGTAAGACATTCGACTTGGTGCCACATGGAAGGCTGGGAAGGAAGTTAGTAGGCACAGGGGCGGGTGCAAAGCTGGTGAGATGGGTAGGAAACTGGCTGCAGGGAAGGCAACAGAGGGTGGTGGTGGGTGGGGAGTCTCACACCCAAGGGCAGTGACAAGCGGGTCCCACAGGGTCTCGTGTTGGGACCAGTGTTGTTTGGGATATTCATTGCAGACATATCATGGGACATCAAGTGCAAGATCAGTCTGTTTGCTGATGATACCAAGGTTGGTGCGGTGGTGGATGACCTAGGGGATGGCAGGGTTGCAGGATGATCTGGCAAAGCTTGAAACCTGGTCAGACACCTGGCAACTGGGGTTTAATGCCAAAAGTGCAAGGTGCTGCATTTTGGGATGAAGAACCCAAGGAGGAGTTACCAGTTAGGGGAGTGCAGCTAGCCCAGACAGGAGGAGGAGGAGAAGGATCTGGGTGTGCTCATTACAGGGTCAATGAACAACTCAGCACAATGTAGGAAGGCAGCTGCAAAGGCCAACAAAATGCTGGGTTGTATTGCAAGGGGTATATCCTCGAGGAGGGAGGAGGTGATTCTGCCACTGTATAGGTCATTAGTTAGACCACACCTGGAGTACTGCGTGCAGTACTGGCGTCTGTATCTGAAGAGGGACATTAAGTTACTGGAGGGGGTGCAGTGCAGGGCGACAAAGATGATCAAGGGTCTGGGGGACTTATCATATGAGAGGAGGTTCAAGGAGTTGAACATGTACTCACTGGAGGAGAGGACAGACAGGGGTGACATGATTGAAACCTTTAAATACATGAAAGGAATAAACAAGATGGGTACAGAGGGGCTGTTCAAAGTAAGGGAGGGGAGGGCCACCAGGGCCATGATATGAGACTGGGCGAGGAAGGTTCAGGGGAGATGAGGAGACACTTTTTACAGAGAGGGTGGTGGCTGGGTGGAATCGTTACCTGCAGAAGTGGTATGCAGTAGAACAGTGGACTGCTTCAAGCGAAGATGGGACAGGACAAGGGGGAGGGTTAATGAAGGGGAAGGGTGGAAGGGAGGGGCAGCTGCAGAATAGGGGGTGCTAGCTGCACATTCGAGCAGACTTGATAGACCTCTAGGCCTTTATCTGCTGGCAAATTTCGTATGTTCGTATCTTCCCTTAAGGAATCTATGCTGATCACTATCTGTACTTCCTGTTTGTATTTCCAACCTTTCCTTTATAATCCCCTCTAAGATTTTACCAACCAATTATGTCAAACTGATTGGTCTGTAATTTTCCACACACTTTTTGTCCCCCTTTTTAAACAGGGGTGTTATATGTGCGTCCCTCTAGTCATTAGGCGCATACCCAGAATTCACACTACTTTCAAATAAGAGCTTCAGAGGGTGTAAGAGGTGGTAAGACATCAGTTTGATCATTTTCCCTGTAAATAAGTCTGGGCGTGGTGAACAGTCATCCCAAATATGATTAATCCTGTTGCATAGTTCTTCTTTTGTGACTGTAAGCTACTCTGTTGAGACATTTGTATGTGATCTTGGTACATTCAGCTTACTTCCATATTATACTGCTAAAATACATATTAAATATCTCAGCAATTTGAATTACCTCATGTACCACCAGATAATCATGTCCGAGTGGACCTACTTTATGTATGTGTTTTTTCAATTAATTGATATACCTGTACAAAAATGTGCTATTTTTTGTGAGAAACTGCTCTGTAGTCTTTTTTGCAATCCTGATTTCTGTCTTGCATTTCTGCAGGATTTTTTATATTTATTCCAATAAAAGGGAGACTGTGTCTGTCAATAATTTTTGAAAACCTTTTGCATCTTACTAATTATTCTCTTAACCGTCGCGCTAAGCCATCTTTGTTTTATATTGTGGTTACTGTCAATCTTCTTATACATTGGTATACATTTATTGCATACAGTACATTAAAGACAATTCCTTTCATTTTGACCCACATACCCTTGGTGTCACAGCTGGAAAACAAACTATCCCAGCTGACTTTGGATAATAAATTATTCAGTTTCACTACATTTGCTTTTTTTATAATCATGAAAGTATGTCTTATACGAGATGTAGAAGGCAATATTGAAACACACTGAGTTGTGATCTCTCGTTCCTAATGGCGGACCTACAGTACAGGTAGAGATATTTAAGCTGGGTGTTTCTAGCATGATGTCTAAAATGTTTGCACCCTGGTGGGTTCAGTTACATGCTGATGCAGCATGAGCTGTTCACATGTTGCTAAAAATGTCCTACTTCGGATCGAACTTGCACAAGATTTTGGCCAGTCTATTTCTTCAAAATTCATGTCACCCATAAATATCCTGTTGCCAGCCTCACAGGCAGTTTCCATTTCAGAAATTATACATGCGGTAACCTCTAGGAATGATTCTGGTGGGTGATAACCTAGCCCAATAATGAAGTTGTTAGGTGAGTTTGGGAATAGCTGTATCCAGACTGTTTCTGTAATAATATAATTCTGCTTTTTTTAATTTTGCTATTAGTTATAGCAATAGGCCTACAATTATTGTTGATAAACAGAGCAATTCCACTTCCTTTTTTATTGTGTCCACTCGAACGAAATACTTCATATCTCAGGATATATTTTTCCCATGCATTATTATTCCACCATGTCTCCACCACACCAACTACATTGGGCTTGTCTGTTGCAACTATGGCTAGCAATTCATCAAATTTGTTATTTAGGCTCCTGGCATTTAACATGTAGCATTTAAACCTATTGTTTTCCTTTCCTTTTTCTTGTTTTCCCAGAGCGTGAGCCTGACTGCTTTCCAATATGGGTTGATCTAGCAGTTTCCCCTTGCCAATTAGTTTAAACATAATTTACTCAAAGCCAGTGTGAAGCTTTTTCCTAATAAGTATGCCCCCTTTTTTATTAAGGTGAAGTCTGTCTTTTGAATATAGGTTTGTATTTTTATGGTAAGCATCCAAGTTGTCAATAAACATAATTCCTTCATGTGTACACCAACTGGAAAGTCGGGTGCTGATTCATTCAATGGTATTTTTCTCAAAGTGAGCTTTTGGTATTAGTAGAACACATGAAGTTGCTGTATTACACCCTTTCCCCTTTATTTCTTTTGCAAGGGTGATTAAATCAAGACAGATGTCTTTTTTGTGGGATCCACCCACATCATTGGACCCACAATATGTAAGACGACAGATGATTTGCTTCCTATTTTTAGCTCATTAATTCTATCTTGAACATCTGTAATCTTGGCACCAGAAAAGTATGTAAGAACTTACCGTAACAGTAGATCTTTGAGAGGAGCTCTTGCAGCAGGTTACACCAAAAGTACTGAAGCTGACAGGCACCAGGACCCCACAGAAAACTTTTGTCTAGCAGTATATAGTGGGGGACCGCCCCTGACGTTGACCTGCCTGACGTCCGCCTATGGTATATAGGGGGCGGTCCCCCAGCACCACCTTAGTTCTCCCACTGGAGTCCCCAACAAGCACAGTGAATGGAGAACCAAGGAGTTCCTCTGGAACCGAGGAAAAGGTAACAGTAATGGAGAAGCAGTCAGCAGGGGGGATGGAGGGAGGGAAAGCAGCACCTGCTGCAAGAGCTCCTCTCGACAATCTACTGTTACAGTAAGTTCTTACACAACTGTACTATCTCACTTTGAGGGGGCTCTTGCAGAAGGTTACACCATAAGAACTGAGTCCCAAGCAGTGAAAGGACTGACCTCGGTCAGCTGGGAGGAAGTAGAGTTCAGCGTACAGCTCTCAAGAGAGCAGGTCCTGTAGGATGGCAGGTCCAAAACCTGTCCTGAGCCTAGAAGCAATGTCCAGGCCATAATGTCAGATGAAAGTGTGGACAGAACTCCAAGTAGCCACTGCATAGACGTCAGCAATGGTCACATTTCTGAAGGAGGCAAATGAAGCTGCTACACCCCTGGTAGAATGGGCTTTAACCAGGCCTGGTAAAGGCTTGTCGTATTTGTGGTAACAATAAACAATGCAATTAACCAACCATTAGGATATACATTATTTCAAAACAGGAGCCTCTTCTTTCCTCAGGGTGAATGAAACAAACTGATCAGTTTTTCTGATGGCTCGTGTGTGGTCCAAATAATACCGAAGCACCCAGTGGACATCCAGAGTATGTAGTAAGACATCCCCTGGATTCGAATACTCTGGGTAATACACAGGCAGGTGAATGTCTTGATTCAGGTTAAACTCAGACACCACCTTAGGAAGAAACTTAGGATTGGTTCGTAAGGACACCCTGTCCTTGTGGAAACTAAATAAGGCTCTTTACACATCAGAGCCTGAAGCTTGGAAATCTTCTGAGCAGAAATATCAACTAAAAATAACACACTCCACAACAGAAAGTGTAGCTTGTAGCTTGCAGCAGGCTCAAAGGGAGGCAAAGTGAGCTTTTCAAGAATGAACAAAAGATCCCAGGGAGGGACAGGGTCCTGGATGGGAGGTTTCAGATACAGTATACTCTGCAAAAATGTGCAGGAATGATCAAGTTGGGCAAGAGTCTTGCCCTCTATAGGTGCATGGTATGCAGAGATAGTGGATGAGTGCACCTTAATCGACAAGTAACTCAGGCTTGAGTCCGATAAGGAAAGGAGGTACTCTAGAACGAGATTCTCTGGATAAGTAAAAGGGTCCAGTTGAGCAGTGGCCCATATACAGAACCAATTCCACTTCATCGCATAAGTGGCTCTAGTGGAAGGCATACTGGCTGCCACAAGGACATCTGCCACCCAGGGAGAAACCCCAAACTGGGCAACTTCTAAGTCTGCAGGAGCCATGCATGAGGGTACAATGACTTAAGGTCCAGATGGATCAGGGTACCCTGCTCAAGAGAAAGCAGGTCAGAGCGCAGAGGCAGGGGAATTGGAGGTTCCACTGCTAGTTGCTGGAGGAGTGAAAACCATATCTGGTGCAGCAAGAACTATCAGGATCATCTCTGCTCCTTCTGACTGCAACTTGAGCAGAACCCTCTGCAGCAATGGAAAGGGAGGGAAAGCGTACAGAAACCTCACTGTCCAAGAGAGGGACGACGCATCTCACCAGAAAACACCAGGCCCTGAATCTAGTGAACAAAAACTGGGCAGTTTTGTGTTGGATGGGGACGTAAAGAGGTACAATTTTGGATGGTCCCACCTGCTGAAGAGAGCTTTGACCACTGAGGGAAGGAGTTCCCATTCATGAACCTTGGACCAATAACAGCTTAGACTGTTGGCCAGGGTATTTTTGATGCCTGGAACATGCACAGCAGTCAGGTCCTGGTGATGCTCTATGGCCCAATACCAAACTCTAAACGCCTCCCTGCAGAGGGGGTAAGAATGCATTCCCCCCTGCTTGTTTATGTAAAAGACCACACACACACACAAACTGTCCATCTGGATCAAGAGAGGACCCGGGACTAGAGTCATCTGGAAAGCTTGTAGAGCATACAAAATCACCCGCATCTCCAAAACACTAATATGGAGATGCTTCTCCAGTGGGGACCAGGTCCCTTGAATCTGACGATCTGCCAGATGGGTGCCCCAGCTCGATGCATCCATGGTGAGGTTCTGATGAGGTGACTCCGACCAGAAGTGGAGCCCCTTGGAGAGGCTGGAGGGGTCCAGCCACCACATCATAGTCTGTTGCACTGAGTTTGAGACAGACACCGATTGTTCCAAATCATCTGTGTGCTGATCCCATTGGACCCGAAGGTTCCATTGGGCTACTCACATGAGCAGGTGAGCCAGAGGAACTGTTGCAATGGCCACTGCCATGTGTCCCAGTAATCTGAGAAAAGTTCTGGCTGGAACCTGGTGAGATGATGCAACTAGTTGAGCCTCTGCCTGAAGGTGCTCTGCCCTGTCTGGGGGAAGAAAGACTTTGCTTTGGGTAGTGTCCAAGAGTGCCCCTATGTACTGGAGTCTTTGACTTGGCTAAGGGGAGGATTTGGGGAGGCTGAAAGTTACCCCCAGATCCCAAAACAGCGTGAAAGTGACCTACATGGTTCTGAGCAACTGCTCCTTGGTGGGAGCTGTCACAAGCCAATTGTCTAGGTAAGGAAAGACATAATGGCCTTCCCTCCTTAAGGCCACTGCCATTACTGTGAAGCACTTTGTAAAGATTTGAGGGGCCGAGGACAGGCCGTATGGCATGGCCCAAAACTGGTAGTGGTTTCCTTGGAAGTGGAAGCAAAGAAAACTTCTGTGGGGTGGGAACACCAGTATGTGAAGGTAAGTGTCCTGCATGTCCAGAGAACAAAGTCAATCCTCCTGATGGAGCAAGGACAGAAGGCCAGGGAGAGTGACCATCCTGAACCTTTTGTATTCTATGAACTGGTTCAGGTGGCTGAGGTTCGGTATGGGATGCAGGTCTCCTGTTTTCTTTGGAACCAGGAAGAAATGTGAGTAGAATCCCGTCCCTTGCTACGCTGGTGGGACAGGTTCTATGGCCTGTTTTTGCAGGAGTGCTTGGATCTCGTATTCAATGAGGGTGATGTGGGCCTGAGGGTAATGAGAGGGGGCTGGAGGATTGTCTGGAGGAATCTCCAAAAATTCTAGGGTATGCCACTGTTCCACTAACTGCAGAACCCACTTATCCAAGGTTATCCTGTGCCAACCCTCTCGTTAGAGACAGAAAAACGTCCATCCACCGCCTCCCTCGGGGATTTGTCTGGGATCAGGTAAGAAGTCAGGCAGAGGTGCCAGGGACATGCAACATGGCCTGGGAGGTTCTAGGAGTTCTGTGGGTTAAACGTCCCGAGGCCTGGGAAGTAGTCTTTCTCTTAAAGGCACTTCTAGGTTGTTGACCTCTGGGCTGCTGTTTGGAGATGCGATGAAAGGACTGCCACTGGGCTGATTTAGGTTGAGATCGGTACAGTTTATGGACTGAATGTATAGCCTTATTCGACTCTTATAGGTGAATTATGGTTTGCAAATCCTCAAACAAAACAGGGCCACTGAAAGGTGTATCCAGAATCTTAGACTCAACGTCCGGAGCAAAATCGGAGACCCTCAGCCATAAGTAGTGTCAAAGACAAACTCCAGTAGCCACAGCCCTACCAACAGAGTTTGCAGTCATAGGAGGCTCGGAGAACATGAGTCCCCACATCAAAGCTCGATTTTAAAAGGTGCAACAGCTCAGCCTCTCCAGGAAGAACAGGCAGAGCCTGTGCTGCCTCGAAAGTCTTCTCCCAAAGTGTATTCTGATATTGAACCATGTGGGCAAGGAAGTTGAGGGAAAGGATAGCACAGGTGGCTGAGGAGTAGATTTTCTTACCGAAATAGTCTATCTGCCTAGAGTCCATATCGGGAAGCTGAGTGCTAAGGTGTTGAGGTTGCTTACAGCTGTCAAGGGCCACATTAATAACAACCAAGTCAACCTCAGGGTGCTCCCCACAAAAGGGTTTATTCCTTGGGGCATTACACAAGCGATATGCCATCTTAGCAGTTGCTGGTGTAGTGAAGGTATGTTTCCAAGCAGCTCTATTAACATCCTTAAAGGAGTCGATCAGAGGAGGAGGAATGACTAAAGGCAAGGACTCCTTCTTTCGGAGGAAAATGGCTAGCCAATGTCGCTCGGGATCCATTTCTTGTGTCCTAACCCATGAGAGCTTGGATATGCTTCCATCATATCCATGAAAGTTGGGTTATCTGGAGGAGACCGAGGGGTGTCCTTGGGCTCCTCCGGTTCTGAGGGTAGATCAGCGTCCCCAGAGACCCCATAGAAAGAGAAATATCCCCATGATTCAACAGAATCCGGAGAAGGAGAGGGTGAGCAGTGAGCCTTATGTCGGTGGGTCCCCAGACAACTGGCACCAGCTCCTTTTGGTTGTGGAGTAGGCTCCCTAGGAGGTGGCTTCAGGGCCTTCCTAGGGGGAACCTGCTCCTCAGTTGGATAAGGAGAAGAGTCCCACAGAGTCGGAATTAAGGACTCTTTTGGGGCTTCCTTATCCTTAAAAATATGCCCACCAGGCCACAAAAAGGGTATTAAGGCTATGGGCAGGTTCTGAAGCATGGCCAGGGGAACCAGATCTGTGTGGTAGGCTGGGAGGGCCCTGGCATCAATTCTTCAGGCTGTGGTAACCCTGGCATCAGATCCACTGGTATCTGGTTAACCGGCATCAGTCCTTGTGGTAAGGAACCATCCGGCACCAGTCTGACTGGCGTCGAGAGACCGGACATTACCTGTGCAACGACAGGTCCAGCTGGTGACTGCGAAGTATTAGGGGATGATGGCTGAGGCATCGCCGGGGTCAGTGCTGGAAAGGAGTGGGCTGACACCAGTCCGGTGAAGCAGCCGGCGCCAGCCTAGATGGAGACACCTGTCCTGGGGAGCTGACCCCAAGCGGGTAGAGGCGTCACTCTCATGGGGGAGGTGATCGCATGCCCCTGGCATTGCATAAAGGCATCAGTCCCTGATGTCAGAACCAACTTCACAGATGCCTTGACCGGGAGGGTGACGGGCAAAGGCCACCACCTGAAGAGGACCTGGCAGAGCCACCTGACTGAGGACCCGCCTGTTGAATGGGCCTGAGCTTCAGGTGCTGAGAGGCTGGGGACAAAGTCCCAAGCCCCAATGAACCACCACCCGAGACAGTCAGAAGAGCAGGTGGTTTAATCACTGGGAGTCCGGAGGGAGAGAGGGCTGCCGGAGTGGAAGGGGCCAACATCCCATGGGAGGAAGACCCGTGTTTGGTGCCCGACTTGCACGGGGACCTGGAGTGGGAAGCTGACCAGGGTTTGGCCCTGTTCTTCTCCCGGTGTTTGTGCTTTTACGAAGATTTCTTCTCCTTGGCTGAAGAAGTGGATGCTCTGGAGGCAAGAGAAGAGGAGGTACTCTGGAGTTCCTTCTCCACTGTTGTGTTTGCTGCAGCAGAAAGGCTTCCAGGGTCAGCTGGTAGCAAAGCCGGGTTCGCTGGTTAAAATTCTAGCAGTGCTGGCAGGCCTCAGCGTCATGGTCTGGGCCTAGGCAAAGTAGATACGAGAGATGGCTGTCCTTGTGGGGAAGCTGCACAAGCACACTTCATTTGCCGCCATTCTCCAGATGAGGAAGGAGAAGATATGCACAGATCACTGTTAAAATTGAGAAAAATTAGAAAATAATAAAGCATGGGTAACATGGAGAAAATAGTGGTTAACTAGTGCAGAAGGAATCCATGAAGGTCCATCTTGAGTGGGTTGATGGTGGGAAAAGAATTGAGGTGGTGCTGGGGGGACTGCCCCTTATATACCATAGGCGGACATTAGGGAAAGGCCGTCAGGGGGCTGTCTCCCTCTATATATTGCTAGCTAGAAATTTTCCATGGGGTCCTGGTGCCTACCGGCTTCAGTCCCCCTCAAGCGAGATGACAAGTTACTATTGTATTGAGTTTATCATTTTTGCATACTTGTGTGTCAATGTAACATATAATGGAATCACCCACAATTAGTTTTTGTGGTGATTGATTATTTGGACAATTTTATGGGCTTTAATTTGCCTCATGCGCGTCCATAAACACTGATGGTCCATTCAGCGCAAAGTAACTATTTGAGGGTGGTATTTCATTTTGGCCAATTGCCCTACCTTTTTTTTATTTTGTTAGTAACTAGGCTCCATTCTATATCACCCTTTTCATTTGTTGCTTCCCTACCCCCTCTTTATTATCTGCTCCTCTATGTCGGAGCCTTGTGAGACCCTACTAGAGTTGCACTCTTTTTCCTTTGTCAGTACGTGTTGTAAATTCTGAGGCGGTCCCTTGTAGTGCACTTGTTTTGCTGACTTTATTCAGCTCATTTTAATGTGAGCAAGCTCCTCTACCAACTTACTATGCTCTTTTCATTTACAGCAGATGAAGTTTATCATATTAGCCCCAAGATCATCATGATAGTTTCTGCATATGTGTACGTTTTGCAGACTGCACATTTTAAGATTCAGCTGTCTTGGCAAAAAATGTCTAAAAAATTCTCAGTAAAAGAATCAGCTAGCTCCATTTTCTTTAAGTTCAATACCTTACTATTAGAAAGTAGTCACCTGCTACAACCTTGCTGCTGAAGCGAATAACCTAAAGCCGTTAACTACACGCCTACTATAAGACAGCAGAAAGAAGCTATGCCAAAGTGGTGTTTCAGCAAGATAATCGGCACAATTCCTGGGGAAACATGCATTTGTCAATGCTGAATGTTGGCCGTGTGCGCTGGTGTCATAGGATGTGTGTGTGTTTGAAAATTGCTTTAGTGAAGAAATCATTTTATTAACATTTAAGAACACAAGGCAGAAGTGATGATGTTGGGCAGTGTAACTGTCTTGTTTGTTAATATTTGTGGCACAAATTTTCAACATACCATTCTTATGACCCCACCTCATGAGCAAGTGCAGAGTAAATTTTCAACTCCTGGCCGAAAGATGATTTCACGCAGTGACTGTGAAATCATCTGTCCGGATAAAAAAACCAAAAACATTTTGGCCAGGATCTGAAAAATGACAGCCATCACATTCATGAGGTGCTGTGAAAATGACCATGTTGAAAATTTGGGGTCAAAATATTGAAAATTGCCAAAGTTACAAGTCTGCATTCGCAAATTTCAATGCAGGCTCATAACTGTGTTGTTTGTTATTGTTTTGGGGCCAAATTTTCAACATAGCCTTCTTATGACCTCACCTCATGAGCAAATTCAGAGACAATTTTCAACTCCTGCCCGGAAGACGATTTCACACAACAACTGTGAAATCACCTTTTGGGATGCAAAAAAAAACACATTTTGGCCAGGGTCTGAAAATGACAGCTATCACATTCATGAGGCGCTGTGAAGAAATGGCTATGTTGAAAATTTGGGGTCAAAATATTGAAAATTGCGAAAGTTACGAGCCTGCATTTGCAAATTTCAACGCAGGCCCATAACTTTGTTTAATATTTTTACACCAAATTTTCAACATAGCAATTTTATGACCCCATTTCATGAACAAAGGTAGAGAAAATGTTCAGCTCCTGCCAGAAAGGTGATTTCATGCAGGTACCACAAAATCACCTTTTGGGACAAAGTTGCCTAGTGTCACTTAATTTTTCATGAGGTGGAGTCCCAAAAAAGGTATGTTGAAAAGCTGGGGCAAAAATACTAAAAAATGGCCAAGTTAAGCTATTAAGTTCAAACCCCCCATTGAAATACATTGAAACTGAAAACCTCATTGAAATACATTGAAGTGCTTACCTCAGTTCGTGGTTGGGCTTTGAAGAGAGAAGACATGTCTGTGGTCCAGAGAAGAGTATGGTGACAGACCTCTGGTGGGTAAGTATGGGGTGGGGTTGGTCCTGAGTGGGAGGGTCCGTGGGGTGGGTAACGGCACAGACAACTATGGACGTTTTCTTTTTCAGGTTAAAAAAAAAAAACGGATAGTTTCCTTTACTTCAGGGAGTTTTTTTTTTTTATTAATGGAGGACACTGTGGGATTGGGCACCTCCTCTGTCACTGGGAGGGACACTGTGTAACTGAGGACACTGGGGGATTGGGCACCCCGAGTGTCACTGAGTTATGTTTGGGGGGCGCAACAGACGTCGATGGATGGTTTTCTTATTTTCAGGTGGATAAAAAAAAAAAACATGACATGACAAGGGACAGTTTTCTTTATTTTACAGAAAGACACTGTGGGATTAAGCACCCCCAGTGTCACTACTGTTTGTGTGGGCACTGACAGGGAGGGGAGCATTTGGGGACAGTTAGGGCTGCCAACAACAGTCATCGATCGATGGGGAGGCACACATTCCATGCATTTCAGGCTGATCATAACAGATCAGCCTGGCTCTCTGGGCAGAGCAGATCAAAAGGACGGCAACTTCTTTTGAAGTTGGTGCCCATCCCCACCAAACAAGCCGAAAACTCTGTCATAGTCAGCCTGGGTGCTGACTGGTGTGGCACTGTTGTGCCCCTGCAACACTGCTCTGCACTGGGTGGACAGTGTCCATACCCCTCAAAAGGCACTCGCATCCCAAAGTTTTCGCTGCACTTGTACGCATGGCGAACACAATAATTAGTACACAGCACTATTTAGAACTGTATGGTGCTCGTACATTTTAAACCTAGCCTGCCTTTCTGAGCCCCAAATTTCCAACTAGTACAGAAATGGACCCTTAGATGAGACAGCTGCAGATACAATTAGTTTTTCAACAGAACTATGTTGTAAGATGATAGCTTGTATTAGCAGTGCACTACTTGTCTGATTTAATTGCTCACCTAAGTTTCTTTGCTTTTGTGTTTACAGCAGGTCCTCAGGATTTACAATCCCACCACCTCGTCTGCCCCAGTGGACACAGCAGACACGCACATGTGTGCACGTCCCATTTGCCCGGTTAACTGCAGGGCTCAAATATATGTTCCATGACCTGGAAGTAGCTCAGCTGGGCCATGGACAGGCGGTCACGGTCATTCCCCTGGGAGAGTGACCACAAACTGTACTAGGAAGTTCCTTACCATACTTGCTATAACAGAACATAATACAATTTGCTGGCTATTTGGACATGCATTGTTGAGACACAGCAGCACCCGCTTTCACAGAGGCGAACAGAACAAAATGCTTGGAGGACTTTCTGCAGTCCTTGGTGTGATTAACATAGTATATTCTACGATGCAATTAACATAATATGAGTATTCTGTGTATAACTATGGACCAGTGCCTCACGCTGATTGGCATGCTCAGGGTAATAAAACTGGAAGGTGTATTGTTTGATTCATTGTTAATTCAGATACCATCTTTGACAGAAACTTGAGATTTGTACACAAAGAAACTCTGTACACTGGAAGTATAATCTAGAAGTTAGAATAATGAGTTGTGAATAAGCATGGTACATCCAGCAGACCTGGGTTTGATTCCCACAACCTCCACTTACATAATGTATGACTCTGGAAAAGTCACTTAAAGGGACACTGTCAACCTCCTTAGGCCTCAAAGTGTCCCTAGTCTAAAAAGCACTTTTTATGATTGTTTAAATTCTGTACAGACTGCTGATGTAGCTGGTAGTTTGCTTCAGATCCCTTTTGTCTTCTAAAAAGTGAAAAACTGAGTGTCCACTATACTGGTGTTACCACACCAAAACATGTTTATTTACATTTCTTGACAAACTCCCATTGAATCATTCCTGGACTCAGAAACACCCCCAACACAATCTAGCCACTCATTATGCAGCGGGGGTAGAGACGATTGTATCATGAGTGGCTGCACTGTCTAAGGGTGTCTATGACGGTCAGGAAGTATACAGTAAGAGTAGTTCAATGATTTGAAGCAAAACAAAGCTGGGTATACCTATACATTACCATGCATTTCAGTTCTAATAAGCAAGAAGGCAGATAAAACAACCAGCAATACCAATGAATTTTATAGAAGGTAAGCAATCATAAAATGTGGGTTTTTACCTAAAAATAATATAATGCAAAAAAGGTTGACAGTGTCCCTTTAACCTCCCCAGTGCTTCTGGGTCACCCCTGAAAACAGACACTTGTGCTTAGTGGGCATTACCCAGTTACCAAAGTTATTAAACAAAAATAACATTTTTTTTTACGTTTTCCATTACAGGAAATATAAGCCACAACTCGCAGCTGGTTTAAAAGGAGCCAACGTCAGTTCCTTAAACACATAATTCAAGTCCCAAGGCAGGACTGGATCATAGATAGGAGGTTTCATATGGAGAATACCTCTCGGAAATGTACAGGTCACCTCTCATTAGGCAACCATGCACCCATCAGTGGGAGCATGGAAAGCTGATATAGTGGCCATATGCACCTTAAGTAAAGAATACTGTAGGCCAGAATCTGACAAGAACAGCAAGTGTTCTAATACAGCATTTACAGAATATATAAATGGGTCCAAATTTCTGGAGGTAGCCCACAAAGTGAACCATCTCCATTTCAAGGGGTAAGTATGCAGTCAGAACATCAGCAACCTTAGGGGATACACCAAAACGTGCAATGGCTATGTCTCCAGAAGCCACGTATGCAGATGCAGGAATTTCAGGTCCAAATGGACTAGGGATCCTTTGTCCTGTGACAACAGGCCCCAACATATAGGTAGGGGGGCAGGAGGCTCGACTGCCATTTGCTGCAGAAGAGGAAACCATATCTGTCCAAGTCACAGTGAACCAATGTGGTTGAGAGTGGCACTTTCCATCTGCAGCCTGAGCAGCACCCTCTGTATTAGTGGAATTGGGGAAATGCATATAGGAATTTCCCTTTCCAAGAAAGGGACATAGCTCACGAAAAAAGCAGCAGTTTTGCACTGTGTGGCTATGTAAAAAAGGTCCAATTCTGGACAACCCAATTTTGCAAAAACATCTACCACAAAGATCAGCAGTTCCCTCAGATGCATGGCTGAAAGCTGAAGGCCATGGGACCCAGCCCAGTACCATATTCTCTTTCTCTACATGGGGTACAGGAGTAAGTACCCCCGTTTGTTGATATAAGGGTATGTTCATGAAAATGGCATGCCAAAGTGTGACATAAAGGTCAAATTTTAAACGTATTTCAAGATATCATGATCAAGCATGTTGTAAGATAACTGCCTTACAGACACCCGAGAAAAAAAATGCTCACTGTGGCATATGTAATGGAGGACATGATGCCTGTAACAAAGGACCACAGCTGTTTGAAGTTAAAAAAGTTTACTAATAACAATCAAATTGATAAAATGGTATGGCAAACCCTTAAAAAGTGGTATACATTTACAAGGACTCAATAAATGTTGAGCAATAGGTATAACTGATATCTGTTTCCTTAAACTAAGCAATTCTAAATTTTACTGCACAGAATCCTTAACAGTTTACCCCCCCCCCCCTAATATTTACAACCATAACGCCAAATACTATCATTATCTTTCCCGGCATATTTAATGAGTCTATATTCTAATAGCGCGTTGTGTCCAGAAACAGCACACTGTGATTTGTGATGAGTGTAACGAGAGATGCCAAGTGCTCTTGGTGTCCTCTGTTACATCCATCATGAATCATACTATGCAGTTTTCTCAGCTTGGTGTTAAAAGAGTGTGGATCAATAATGAGTTGCATACAAGCATAACAAGACATGGCAATGTAATGTCAAAAAATGTCCAGACTGCCCCATTTTAAGTCAGAAGCAGCCCTGAAGAGCAATACTTAATCCGACCTTTGTTTAAATTTTTCATATTTTTCAGGCACTGATCTGCAATTCCTCTGGTGGGAACTTAAAAGGTGGGTTGCCAGACATGTTGATTTGTTGCCTTCTCCTCATTATGGCATAGTCATCACATTGTGATCATGTGAAGACATCATCTCCACACTGACGGAGAAAACTTAGTTCTTTTCTTTTCATCAGTTGTTTTGACTTGTCCTGTGTAAAACGTCTTTGAATAGTACACTTGCATAGCAATGCTCAACGTTTATGTCCAGCTGTTTGCTGACTTGTTGTAGTTCCGGACTAGAGGTGGAGTCTGCAGCAGAGGGCACATTGTTTCCAGACATGGTGATGGGCTGTGTGCTGGCAGTATCAATTTCCACAGCTGAAGGTATGTTTTCTGGCATGGTGGTGATCTGTGTGCTGACAGGAGCAGTTTTGCAGTCGAAGTATTGTTTTCCATCATGGTGCTGGTATGTGTACACACAGGATCACACACTGAGGGTACATTGTTGTCCATCTTATTCTGAAAAGTGACATGCAAATGAGCAGGGAAATCCTTGAACTTTTTCACCATCCATATATCCATATGGCTGGTATTTTCACATAGGCCATAACCTTTCTGACAAGCCATACAAAAGCAGCTATAACTTCTGGCTGCAACCACATCGTCAGTGACAGACATGAAATTTGTATTTTGCGGGTTCCTGGTATTGTCTTAATGTCCTTCACACCTTACTTCCTTGTCATCCATCCAAAAGAACATTCTTCTGAAATGTCTGCAACCATCAGCAGTAGGCTCTCTCATCATGTTCTCCTTGCAGTACTAAAAGAGATCTTTAACTGAGGCAATGACTGCTAGCCTGAACTGCACAGCCCTACTTGCCATAGACTTGGTGATGGCACTCTCCCCATCAGAAGTGCCTTTCCCAAGTCAGGATCCAGAAAAGGCATGTTCAATTTGAAATCCATATTTGGTGGGTGCCACTAAGGTGTCACAGAAAGCCCACTTAGAGCTAGCTGTACTGGTTCCCACAGCCATCTGTGAACTGTACCTCATTTGTAATGCCAATTGAGTGGATCTTTTGAAAGTAACCACTGCACTTTTTAACAAAATACCGCACAGAATTGCGGTTGTGTTTCAGGTCACTGGAGATTATCCCTTTCACTGCCAGGCGTATTTTACACTCCTGTGCCAGGTAATTTTTGCACAATATTATATAAGATTTAAATATCACTATGTTCACTTCAAGGAAAAGTAGGGAAACCATTGATGTTTTTTATTGCAGACTCTGACCTTTTTATAGGTAGTAAAGTTTTGCCAATATCAGGTCATGTGACCATGAAACCCCGCCTGATATGAAAACAAAATGCTATTTTACTTAAAAATGTTGCAGAAAAGATCCCAGAAAATGTATTATTTAACGAGAATTATGGAAAGCTATATGTTGCTGAACTTCTCAATGTCTGTGCTATATAATCACCAAAAATCTTTTTTATAGGCAGAAACATATTACAGCAGGAGTACTCTAATTTCTACTTGAAGTGACTTCAATTCTAATTTAATGCACGTCATTGCTTCTTTTGCTTGTAGAAACCCAGAACTTCATGTTATTTTAGGAAAAGTATATATTTTTTGAAACTACACAAAATACTGTTTTTAAACATTAGTAGCATAGCCTACTACCCAAATATAGTGAACCCCACCAGGATGAAGTGCAGTGTCACAGGTTTACTGCATGACAAAAGGGATTAACTCCCACTAAAATTACATTGTTTGTGGCAGTAACTCTACTGCAGAATTCTGCAGTGCTGCGCTTCATCCTGGTGGGCTTCACTGTATATACTACACATTATTATTCTTTATATTTCTTGCAACTACAAAAAATAATTTAAATTCACAGAATTTGTATGTTCTAACAAAGTAAATGTAACATAAGAGGCAGGTATATAAACATCCCATTTTTGGATTCTACGGAGAGCACTGGTTACACTTGTACCACATTTATGTGCCTTTACCAAAGAAGTCTAGCAGAAATAAGCCCTATACGCATAGGTTGCTAAATGTATTTTAAAGTGGAAAAATGTTCGTCCATGACAGTAAATGCCTGGCACTGCTTCTCTGGCCTGCAGACATTAAGGATACCTTGGTATCATAGGAAAAGTATATATTTTATGAAACTACACAAGATACTGTTTTTAAAAATGTATGACACTGCCCGCTATCCAAATGTTTGCTATCCATAATCCTCCTTTGCATTTGGTGGATCTATGCAAAATTATGGAAATCTGCATAGTTTTCACACTTTAACAAACCAAGTATAGCTGTTGATTTTGATGTGTAACCCTCCCAGGTTGTGTCTGAAAATAGACAAGATTACTTGTCTAGTGCACTTACCTGGTAAACAAAAATGAAATAAATAAATGTCTATGTAAAATAGGATGGAGGTACGCAAATACCACATCTGTGGATTCTGCTGAAAGTACTAGTTACAAATCCCACATTTATGTACCTTTACTACAAAGATTTGCTTTAAATAAGCTTGAAACCTATAGGATGCTATGTGTATTTTAAAGGAGAAAATTTAGGCCCAGAGTGAAAAAATGCATAACATTGCTTCGCTGAGCTGTAGACATTTAGGACGACACGGTACCATAGAAAAAGTATATATTTTCTGAAACTGCACAAGATACTGTTTTTAAAAATGTGAGACATTGTCTGTTATCCAAATGTTTGCTACCCATAATCCTCTTTTACATTTGGTAGAACTATGTAAAATTATGGAAATTTGCAAAGTTTCCACAATTTAACAAACCAAATGACTATGTAAAATAGGATGGAAGTACAAAAATACCACATTTGTGGATTCTGCTGAAAGTATCGGTTACAATACCACATTTATGTACCTTTAGCACACAGATTTGTTTTAAATAGGCTTGAAACCTACAGGGTGCTATGTGTATTTTAAAGGGGAAAATCTAGGCCCACACTGAAAAATGCATAGCATTGCTTCTCTGGCTTGCAGGCATTTAGAACACCATGGTATCACAGAAAAAGTATATATCTTCTAAAACTGCACAAGATACTTTAAAACTGTATGACATTGCCCGCTATCCAAATGTTTGCTACCTATAATCTTCCTTTACATTTGTTAGAACTATGCAAAATGATGGAAATTCACAAAGTTTTCACAGTTTAACAAACCAAATGTCTATGTAAAATAGGATGGAGGTACACAAATGCCAAATTTGTGGGTTCTGCTGTGTGTACGAGTTACAAATATGCCACATCTATGTACCTTTACCACAAAGGATTGGTTGAAATAGGCTCAAACATATAGGGTGCTACTATATGCAAGGGGAAATTGAGCCCACAGTGGAAAATCCACAGCACTGATTCTCTGGCCTGTAGACATTCAGGACACCATGGTACCAGAAGAAAAGTATATATTTTCTGAAACTGTACAACGTACTGTTTTTAAAAATGTATGACATTTCCTGCTGTCCAAATGTCTACTACCCATAATCCTCCTTTACCTTTGGTAGAACTATGCAAAACTATGGAAATTTGCATCGTTTAGCAAACCATATATCTATGTAACACAGGATGGAAGTACACAAACACCACATTTGTGGGTTCTGCTTAAGTACTGGTTACAATGATGCTACATTTATGTATCCTTACCACAAAGGTTTGGTTGAAATAGGCTTGAAACCTATAGGGTGCTATGTATATTTTTAAAGGAGAAAATATAGGCCCACAATGGAAAATCCACAGCATTGATCTCAGGATACCATAAGAAAAGTATATATTTTCTGAAACTGAATAAAATACTTGCTGTAATCGTGGGTAAGACTGCTCGTTACCGGAGTATGTGCTACCCATAATCCTCTACATTTGGTAAGACTATGAAAAATAATGACATTTTGCATAATTCTCTCATTTTAGCAAGTTAAGTAGGGTGCCGGTATATGAAAACATTTTTTTTTATTCTAGAGAGAGTACTGCTTAAAGTGGTATTACATTTATGTTTCTTTTCCACAGAGCCTGGCAGAAGTAAGCCCAAAACACAATGGTTGCTAAATGCATTTCAGATCCATTGAATGTACAGTGATAGCAGGTTGGAGCATTTTATACCAAGGGTCCTTTGTTGGAGATACAAGTCTGTGGTACTGACACAGTTAGTACTCCCAAAAGAAGCCCAACATGGTAGGAGTTTGTACTTGATGAATGAGACAGCCAGATAATTAGGTAGAAACAGGCCAAAATATTGCATTTTATTTAGTATTTTTAGCTGTGGAGCTTAATTCAGTGGAGGATTATAGATACGTTCTCAGACATCCTTAAAATCTTTATTTTGTAATTCTTAAAGCAATATATATAGTGTTCCCTGATTAACACTGTGCATTGAAGTTTTCTGGATGTGGGAAATGCAGGCAGGGAGGGGCTGCAAGACAAAGTTTTCTACAAAAGCATATTGTAATAGGCAGGTGTGGACAGAATGCCATGATAAGATTGCATGTATTTCACAACTGCATTACCAAAATACTCTGGCAGAATCAGAAATAAAGAGAGTTTGCCCATACAGTGTAAAATAAAAGTATATACCAAAGCCAAAGGTCCCTTGAATAAAGGGCTGGCAGTATAGCTTAATGGTTAGTGTAATGAGCTGTGATCGAGTTTGGTACAGCCTTGGCTTTGAGTCTCACCACCTCCACTTGCATACTGTGTGACCCTGAGCAAATCTCTTAACGTCCCCCGTGTTCCCAGGTTGCCCCTACAAACAGGCATTGTGCCGAGTGGGCGTTACTTGGCTACTAAAAGAATACAAAGGTTTGTGGGTGCTCAGACAAGAAAACAGCCTCTCCCAAAATGTTTTTAACCTAGTGACTGCTTTTGGCCTCGTTGTCCTCTTCAGGATGAATTTTTTGCACTTATTAGTCATTCCCGTAAATGAGCTTGGTGTGGTGTTCCTCAAAACAGTCCTCTAGGCATAGCCCTGGGTCTGTGGGACACTGTGAACAATAATATCTTGAGTCTCTCCTGAAGCCTTTTTTGTAGCAGAGACTACATCTCCTCCTTTCAGTAGGTGACAACATTCTGCAGAAATGTCTTTCAGTCAGTCTGGCTACACTTTCATTTCTTTCTATTTCTGCTGAATCAATCCACACTTCCCACATGTTTGTTATAATTTAGGACACACTGAGGCTTGCTTATCAATATGTCCTGACCACGAATTGGAACTGCTGCTGTGGATTCATCATAAATTCTACTCAGGAGGTACACATCTTTTTTATCTGTGAATTTTACAGCCAGCAGTTCACCAAATTGGAGAGCACTAGTCTCACCACATTTTTGTTTTCTGGCTATCAACTGTTTGGGAAAACCCTGCCTGTTAGATCTGATAGTGCCACAAGCTACTGTATCAAACTGATACAGGATATTAAAGAGAGGAATCCCAGTACAGAAGTTATCAATGTACAGTCTGTAGCCAGAGCCTAGCAGGGGAAGAATTAGGTCCCACACAATTTTCTCTTTTTTTTCAGACATGGGGGGGGGAGGGGCAGCCTGTGTGGCATCCTTTCCTGTGTAAATTCTGAAACTGTATGCGTACCTGGTGGAACTTTCACAAAGTTTGTACAATTTAATTCCATACTGGGCACGTTTCAGAGAAAGATGTTTAAATAGTATTCTCCCTGTGAACAGCAGAAGGGACTCATCCACCGAAATGTTTTGGGATGGGGTGTACACCTCAGAAAACATTTTAAAAAGATTTATCAATAATAGGCCGTAATTTAAAAAGCCTATCATTCTTTGGATGGCCCCTTGGTAAAGCCTTAGTGTTGTCATTGTAGTGCATAAATCTCAGCAGAAGCTGAAATTGGTTTCTGTTCATTATAGCTGGAAATAGAGGGGTAGAATGAGCAGGGTGGGTGGACCAGTACATGCTGATGGTGGGCTTTTTCACAATTCCCATTAACAATGTCAAACCCCAGAACCTTTTCATTTCCTCTGAGTCCATTGGTGAGCCCTTGCATGTGGTTTTAGCTTGTCCCCATATCGAGCCAAAAACTGATCTGCATATAAATTTGTTTGAGCCACTATATGAAAGTATTTTATCGCTAAAAAATAACTTAAAATATTCTATGAGGGTAAATTCCTTTGTGTCAACCTGGACACCTGCATTACCAGTAAATGGTGGAACACATGATTTTTCCACAATTGGGGGATTCCATTGGTAAACTGGAGTATAACCACTGTTGTGCCTGCTACGGCCTGTAGCTAGCACTGGGGCAGTAGTCTCAGAGTCAGGCACTGCCAAGGAATCAGCTTCATTTGAGAAAGTGTCACTGCAGGTGTCAGGCTCAGTCAGTGCATCATGCTCAAGTTGGGTGTCTCCCTCTGGTAAAATGAAGGACTTGGGCAGAGTGTCAGGCTCAGGCAACGTGTCAGGCTTAGGCAGGGCATCAGGCTCAAGTGGGGAGTCATATGCAGGCAGAGAAGAAAGAATTACTTACCATACTAATCTTCTTTCTTCCCAGTGATGCTCAAATGTTCATAACTTTATGCAGTAAGACTGAGGGGTTGGACTGCCCGGAGAGAGAGAACACATGCAAATGATGGAACACTTTGCATGTGAGCATCTTTCAAACACTGCCTCTACTAACTGCCTGTATTCTAACCTCTTCAGATTTTATAAAACAGCCTGGAAAGTAGGAGCAGAATAATACAGTACTATAATTTTATTATTAAAATTGAGGTTTTTACCAACAATATGAATTTGTAAAAACAAAAACTCTAACTGAAGAAATCAACAATTCAACAAAGTTAGAACAAAATGCCAGAGAAATACCAAAAAAGGTAGA
Source organism: Neoceratodus forsteri (assembly GCA_016271365.2). Classification (NCBI taxonomy): domain Eukaryota; kingdom Metazoa; phylum Chordata; order Ceratodontiformes; family Ceratodontidae; genus Neoceratodus; species Neoceratodus forsteri. Next base: position 873,842,228 of record CM028130.1, read on the forward strand.
AAACACAATCAACCATGTTCACCTTAACTATTGACAGGTACAGGGTAAAAAAAACACTCCAAAGGTGTATAGTGATAATGGTGGCACCAGCATGCGGAGTGCAGAGGCTGAAGTTCTGGAAGAGGAGGCTGGGAGGAAAGTTATGAATATCTGAGCATCACTGGGAAGAAAGATTACTATGGTAAGTAATTTTTTCTTCTAATCCAAGTAATGCTCAGAATATTCCTAACTTTATGCAGATTACCAAGCAGTACCACTGGAGGTGGGCACAAAACTTATTTTGGAAACAGACTTTTCAGGACTGCTGTGCCAAATCTAGCATCACTCCGGGACAGAATATCCAGGTTGTAGTGTTTTGTAAAAGTGTGTACTGTTTTCCAGATAGCTGTTTTACAGATATTCACCAGTGGAACATCCCTGGCAGCTGCTAAAGTGGCAGCTGTTCTTCTTGTGGAATGGGCCCCTCAATCCTGATGGGGGCTCCTTACCCGCTTTAGTATAACAGAATTAAATACACTGGAATATCCACTGAGAAATTGACCTTTTAGAGGCTGGATTACCTTTTCCCACAGGTCAGGAACACCTGTTTTCTGTCCTGTCTATGGCCCTTTGTGGCTGTATGTAGTAACTGAGAGCCCTTTTTACATCCAAACTGTGGAGTCTTCTTTCACCAGAGGTGGTACGATCAGACAGGGAGAGTGATGGACTGATTTAAGTGGAAGTCTGAGACTACCTTGGGAAGACATTTTCTGTTTGTTCTAAGGACTATCTTATCCCTATGAAAGGAGATATAGTCCTGATCTATATAGAGAGCCTGAAGCTCACTAATCACTTGCCGAAGTCATTGCCACAAGAGAAACTGTTTTCCAAGTGACATATTTTAGATGAGCTGTAGCCATGGGTTCAAAGGGAGAGCCCATGAGTTTAGCTACACACACATTCAAATCCCAAGCTGGCATTGGTGCCTTGCGAAGGGGATACAAATGATTCAAACCTTTGAAGAATCTTTTAAAAACAGGATCCAAAGCTAAGGTTACCCTTGCCCCAGCAGAAAGGTAAGCAGACACAGCTGCCAAATGAACCTTCAAGGAACTGGATTGCAAACCAGATTAATGTAAATGGGAGATATAATCCGGGACAACTGGAACTCCAGCTTGGCCTGGTATCAGAGATTTACTTGAGCACCAAATTGAAAATCTTTTCCATTTAGAAGAATAGGTTTTTGTGGTAGAATGTTTTCTGCAAGCTCTTAAAATGCATAACACTGATTCAGAGAGGTTCAATTTAGCATATTCTATGTCCTCAGGAGGCAAGCCTTGAGGTTGAGGGACTTGAGATTCGGATACAACAGAGTTCCCTGGTTGGGAGTCGGTAGGCTATGCCTCCGAGGGAGATGTATTGGTTTGGTGACAGACATGGTGAACAGAAGAGAGTACCATGGCTGCTTTGGCCAATCTGGAGCTATCAAGATCAGTGATGCTGCATGGGACCTGAGCTTGAGCAGTGCCCTGTGAACCAGAGGAAAAGCATACAGGAACCTCCCTGACCAATCCAGGGTCAGGGCATCCAGAGGGAGTGTGCCCTGGTCTGGTGGTCTACAACAATACTGAGGCAGGTGGTGGTTCTGGAGGGATGCGAACAAGTCTACTTGTGGAGTATCCCACCTTCTGAAAATAACCTGTACCACCTGTCTGTTCAGGGTCCATTCGTGATGGGCCTGATTGATTTGACTCAAGACATCTGCCAGGTTGTTGTCTTTCCCTGGCAAGTGGATTGCCTGCAGGGATATTCCCAGAGAATAAGCTAGAGTCCAGATTCATATGGCTTCTGTGCATAGGAGGCCTGACCTGGTGCCTCCCTGCTTGTTTATGTAATACATTGTGGTGGTATTGTCTGTTCTTATCTGTACCACGTTGCCCTGTACTAGAGGAGAGAAAGCTCTTAAAGCTAGCAAAACTGCTCTGAGTTCCAGCAAGTTTATGTGCCGAAGGAACTCTGCAACTGACCAGGCACCCTGGGTGATGTGCTGCCCTAGATGGGCACCCCAGCTCAACAGGGATGCATCTGTTGTGAGAACTACTGAGGGGTTCTCCTTCTGAAAGGGGATTCCCTGTCTTAAGTTGGATTCCTCTTTCCACCACAAGAAGGCCTGTAACAGTGCCCTTGTTACTGGAACAAGTTTTGAAAAAAGATATTTTTTCTGACACCAGTGAGCCCTGAGCTGGAACTGGATGTCCCTCATGTGGAATATGGAGCCCAGCACTGTGCCTATGGAAACAGCCATGTGGCCCAGCAGCTAAAGAAACTGTCTTGCAGTTTTTGGTTTGTGTAAGCTGAAGGAATTTGCCACTGACTGAAGACTTTTTACTCTGTCCAGAGGCAGACAGGCTCTGGCCTGTAAGGTATTTATTCTGTTCCTATGAACTGCAACACCTTTGTAGGGGTGAAGGCAGACTTTTTGTGATTGATCAGAAATCCCTGCTGTGGATACTGCTAGTACTGGGGTAAGGCCACTGGTTGGAAGAAAGGCCTGGTATAAAAGGACCTGCCCCGGCTTCCATAAGGTCTGGTGGATGAAGAAGCTCTCTCTTTGGCAGAGTTGCTTCTATAAGTGGCCTTATACTGATCCACCTTTTTCATGGAGGCCACAGTGGACTCCCCAAAAAGGGAATTTCCCTCCAAAGGAAAATCCAAGGCCTTAGACTGGGTATCTTGAGTAAGATTTGAGGCCCTGAGCCATGCAAACCTTCTCTGTTCCACTGTGTTCACCATCGATCTGGCTGCAGTGTCATTGGTGTTGGCAGCCATTTGGAATTGGTACTTAGCTGCCTCTAACCAAAATCTTGGGGTATCAGCTGGTCAGAGCCAGAGGGACTGTTTGTGAATTTTTTCTTGAGTCTTTCAAGGCGTTTTTCTAATGTTTTATCTGGGAATGTTTTGCACACTTCACATTCCTCTTTAAGATGGTCAAAACCCAAACAAACCACACATAAAGTGTGTTCATCTGCTTTTGCAAATACTTCTCCACACTGAGAACAGTTTTTGAATCCGGGTTCACCGGTTTTCTCTTTTTGGGTTTCTCAGACATGATGTAAAATAGAGAAAAAAACCTCAACCGCTAAACAGCAAGTTTTTTTTTTATAAACAGTCGGTTCCAGAACTGATGGAATGAACCGATGTAGCAGTATGGAACTGGGTCAGCGGTTCTGGTAACCGAGAATTATCAGTTACAAAAACTTAAATAAAGCAAGTTTCAAAAGATAAGCTAAGGCGGTTCTTTAATCAGAGAACCCCGATTTTAACAAAAACTAACCCGGTTCCCCCACGGTTATACCGAACTGAGAGGAACCGGGAAAAATAACAAATTTAACTGTAAACTAGATTAATAATACAAAACAAATAGTAGAGGCAGTAAATGAAAACAAAAAAATACTTATAAGTAGTATTTGAAGTTTTCTTCATGTAGGAGAAAGTGGATGAACAGGACTCTGAGCGACCAGATTTTCAGGCAGAGAGAAAAATCTGAAGAGGTTAGAACACAGGCAGTTAGTAGAGGCAGTGTTTGAAAGATGCTCACGTGCAAAGTTTACCATCATTTGCATGTGTTCTATCTCTCCGGGCAGTCCAACCCCTCAGGCTTACTGCATAAAGTTAGGAATATTTTGAGCATTACTGTGGCTAGAATAAGGTATGTCCAGGGAGTTATGCTCAAGCAGGGTATCTGTTCTTGGCAGAGTTTCAGGCTTGGGTAGTGTGCGAGTGTCAGGCAACTGCTTACATTTTAGCTTACACTTTTTTTGTTGAGGTTCTTGACTAGGCTGGGGTTCTAATTCTGGCTGAGGCAGATGTCTGCGGGTTTTTTTTTTGTGCTTTTTGCATTTACCATCAGTCCAGTGTTGTAGGCACCATAACATGAGTAAATGGCAGGTGCTTTTGCTTACACTTATGCTTCATGTGACTTCCCTCTGCCTGCATTGTGGCATCCGGCTCCATTAAAGGCACACATGGGGCCTCTTTCTAGGAAAATATCTCAGGCTTTGGTACCTGCACAGGCTTAGGCAGATCCCCATGCCTCTTCTGCTTTTTGTGTTTGGACGCTTGCTTGGGCTCACTGGTGGGCACACATGTGCAGTTGCATCCACGTGGGGACTTCGACTTGGCCTTAGGGCTGTACGGACCACCCTCGTTGGCATTACTCAATATTGTATCATCAGTGGGGGTACTGCTTGGACAGTAGTCACCCAGATTCTGGATCAGTAAAATCATCCAACTTTGAATCAGAGCTGATGATATATTTTAAGATCTCCTCTGCAGTGTATTTCTGTGGCATGACTAGTAGGCAGTATGTCTTAGTGGCAGAGATACTCTCTCTCTCTCTCCCCCCTCCCTCCCTCTCCTGGATTGTAAAGCACTTTGGGATAGTGCAATTAAAAGACACTAAACATTTTGCCTAGCGCTTGAAGCACATAGGTGAGAACCAAGAGGTCTAGGTTTGAATCCCACCAGGGACACAAAGTGTGGCTGGGTATAATTGTTGTATACTATCTGGATTGTTTTCTGAATTTTATGTTTGCTTGCATGCATGTGCAAGAAACATAGTGCCATCATACGAGTTTTCTAGAGGTGTGTCAGCCTCTTCCAATTCAGTCAGTGTGTTTGCAGGCGCGGTCGCAGTTCGCCAATCACTGCTCCAGCTGTCTATGACAGCTGAAAATGCAGTGGCATACAGTTGAAAGGGAGAGCTCCTCTTCAGTGAGCAGAGCCCCCCCTCAACACGCACGCATGCATATTGTGTGCTGACGCGCCCCCCCCACGCACATACAGTATAGCCGACAGGGTGCCCAATCCCCCGTCCGCTGCAGCCCCCAAACAGTGTTACAGCTGCCACGCTGGGAGCCCACCCCAGCGTGGCACACGGGTATGGCCAACGGGGTGCCAATCCCCTGTCAGCTCCAGCTCCCCCCAAACAGCCTTACAGCTGCCACGCTGGGAGCCCACACCAGCGTGGCACTAGCCCGTATGGCCGACGGGGGGTGCCCAATCCCCCGTCGGCTCCAGCCCCCACTCCCCAAACATCCTTTCCAGCTGCCACGCTGGGAGCCCACCCCAGCATGGCAAACGTCCCGCGTCGTCTTAACAATTAAAAAAACAACCTGTAAATAAAAGCGGTCCCTCGCAGTCTCCCTGCCCCACCGCACCCACCCTCGCCCTGCCTCCCACACCCCCCTCACCCCATACTTACCTCTGGAGTCTGGCGCGAAGATCTTCGTGACCGGGAACACGTCTGCACTCTTCAAAGCCGACCGCGAACTGAGGAAATGCCGGTAAGCTGTATAATGTAATAGATAGGGGTTTTTCAACTTTGCTGCATATCTCGGGCATTTTTTGGAATTTTTGCACCAAATTTTCAACATGGGGTTTTTGGGACCCCTTCTCATGAATGCTGTCACTGTCATGGCGTTTCGGGCCCGAAGGGTGATTTCGCAGTCACTGCGCGAAATCACCTTTGGGACCGATTAACAACGAACACTGCCAGTGTTCATAAGGTGGGCTCTCAAGCCTATTTTGAAAATTTGGTCGAAATTCAAAAATGACTGTTTTACGAATGCGTTATGCAGTTCCTATGCGCGCTCGTAAGTTCGCTGGAATTTTCAATATTTTACTCCAGACTTCCAACATTGCGGTTTTACCACACCTTCTTATGAGCAGTACAACTGTCATTTTCTCATCTCACCCAAATATTGTTTCCGCCCATGAAAGCGCTGTCAGGTGCAGTCGGTGTGCGAAATTAATGTCACGGGACACATTAAGAAAATCACAGTGACACTGTTTATGAGCAGAGGTCTTAAAATGGCTATGTTGAAATTTGGTGAAAAAATTCCTAAAAATGACTGTTTTACGAGCATGCATTGCAGAGTTCCTACGCACGCTTGTAAGTTCGCAAATTTTCAATATTTTCACTCCAGATTTTCAGCATTGCCATTTTTACCACACCTCCTTATGAGCAGTACAGCTGTCATTTTTCACATCTCGCCCACAACGTGTTTCCGCCCCATGTAGCGCACAATGGCGCAGTCGGTGTGCGAAATTAATGTACAGGACACATTAAGAAAAGCACAGTGACACTATTTATGAGCAGAGATCTTAAAATGGCTATGTTGAAAATTTGGTGACAAAACTCCATAAAATGACTGTGTTACGAGTGAGTATTACGCAGTTTCCACGCACTCGTAAGTTCATGAATTTGTAATATTTTCAGTCCAGATTTTCACCAGTGGCATTTTTCCACACCTCCTTATGAACAGTACAGCTGTCATTTTCCACAACATGGCAGAAATGTGTTTTCACACTTTCAGCGCAGAAATGCGTGTCGCTGTGGAAATCATTGTTCGGGACAGATAAAGAAAATCACACTGACACTGTTCATGATCGAGGTCCCAAAATGCCTGTGTTAACAATCTGCTGTAAAAATCCCCAAACTAGTTACATTCACGGGTGTGCGTTGCACAGTTTCTATGCATGCTCGTGACTTCACCAGTTTTTTTAAGATTTTCACACCAGATTTTCAACATTGCCATTTTTTACACCTCCCCATGAACAGTACCGCTGTCATTTTTCATATCCTGTTCGAATGTGTTTTTGCACCTGTGGTGCCAAATACCGTAGTCACTGTGCAAAAGCAGTTTTCGGCTAACAAACTGATATTGCCACTGTTCATGAGGTGGGGTCACAAAAACATGTTGAAAATTTGGAGTGAAAATACCAACGAATGCCTAAACGTTAGGGTTTCCGACCATAACGCCTCTCATCAGAGAATGACAGGCATCAGGGGTGTGACTTGGGATTCTTGCCTGTAATGCTCATACCATTCCACCCCACCCACCCTGCAGCCAGTGAGAGGCATCAAGGTGTGCCTCGGACTCTTCGGGCCCAAACGTTACTCCCATTCTCCTATACCGCACCCATCTCACTGTATTTCCTGATGGAGCAGGTGAGCATAAAGGGCCAAAGACCCCAAGGCACACTGTGACACTTGTCAGTGTCTGTAGGGTAGGGTGTGGTGAAATGGCATGGTTGTTATGCCTGATGACCCAAAGGCACACCCCAATGCCTGTCACTCTCTGCAGGGTGATGGTTGGGTTGGCTTCAGTTCAATACTTCACTGCCATTCCTATTATGCAGCTCTGTAACTTCTACACTACCAATGCCAATGCCAGCAAGCAAACATTCGACATTGACAAATGCTTGTTATTTATTCTTTGCTAACTTTGAGAACCTAGAGCCATAGGTTTGTATCCCACTACAGATACTTCTAGCATTGCTATATAATATCTCATAGATTATTTTATGCTATTTTTATGGGGGGGGGGGTTGTATCTAGAAAGGACGGCAAAAGAAGGGTTGTCTCACAGTGACCGTGGTAAGGCCCCAAACAGCAAAAACTATGTAAAACAGAAGGCTCACACTCGCCACCAAAAGCAGTAAACTATATATAACTGCATCACACTATGAACACTTACAGTGTCACTATACACTAACTCAAAAATAATTTATGCCATTTTTTTTGCTTTGTAACTAGAAGAGAGCCTAGAGCCCTAGGCTTGTGTCTCACTACAGACAGAGTGACACTGTGTCACTGTACTGCATACTAAATATATAGTTCTTTAAATGTATATGTATTTTTTTTATTTATTATTTCTTAGTAACTCGGTAAGACTCACTGGGCACAAGGCTCATTTACGGGGTGACCCTGGAGCACTGGAAAGGAGTATAAATCAAAATAAGTTCAAGAAAATGAAAGGCACTTTATAAAACAAAACTTCTTTTCAACACACCACAAAACAACAGTTAGAAAATAATAAGTCCTAAAACAACAGTTGTCTGCAAAAAAAAAAAAAAAATTAAGTGGCCAAAATACAAGGCAAAGGCTGGTGAAAAATAACTTTTTCTATACTAAACGAGTCTGCCCAAAACAGCTTCAGAAACACAATAAATCTTTTTCAGGGCACTGCAAGTCCTTGATTTGCCACTTAAAAGCAAATTTATAAACCACTTTTATTAGCAACTGCAGCAACCTCTGTCTGCTCTGCTACACTCTTATCTGTTTGCAGGCCAAGAGAAAGTGAAAGCAGACAGACCATATGTTTGCATACTTCTGCAAACACGTGATGTCTGCTGCATTCCAGACCCACATGATCGCGAGACTGCCATCTGCTCTCATGATCCAGGGGTCAAAGCTTGTAAATTACACCAGGATCCAGTGCACCGGAGAGATTTATGGCCAGACATACAAAGTGCATCTTTATGGCCATGTGCAGCTGTGCCCTATGATGTTCACAGTACGACACAGGACATTAAAGGGGTTAAACGAACAATTCTGTGACAGTGTATACACAGTACTTATACCAATGATAGGAAACTACTGGGTGAACAGTGGCCTACTCGTGAGGCCAGTAACATGACTGGATCTCATCTTGATACTGGAATGCATAATTTTCAGCAAAGCACACCACCAAATCCAACTGCTGTGACGTGCTCTAGTGCTGAACGAGCGGTGCAAACACAGGGTGGCTACTCTGAAATCTCCAGTCTAACTCAACAGTGTATTCATTCCTACACACTTGCTACCTTATGAAGTAATTTCGCCTTATCCACACATGAATTAATTTTATTCAGGAAATGCATGGACACAATTTAAAATCACACTGGTTAATGTTGTTTGTGAAATTTTGATATTATTTGTGCAGAAGTAATTAAGTATGCTTACACACGGAGTCCTAACTTGTTCCTTTTCTGTTCTTTCCATTTTATGTAGGAATTAGCACCATTAACAGAATAAACAGACAAGATGTGTTTGTGTATCTGGAATAAATAAATGCCCGGAAAGAAATGAGGGTGATCACAAGTTTATCGGTACAACTGAAAAATATTTGGACTTAAAATGGATAGAAAAACAATTAGCTAATTTTCGTAGATATTTATCTCTACCATTAAGTGTTGTTTAACAATGTTAGGAATGCCTTAGAATATAGTATGTGTAAAATAAAAGATGCAATCTTGGAAAATGGCTGTCTTCATGCTAGTAGACAAGTTGAAAATGGCAAGTATTATTAAGTTTCTAGTTACCAAGTAACAAAAGTATGATGTAACACTCAGGACTATACAAGTGTAATGTGGTCTCCTAAAACCCGCCCCCTGACGAAGCCTCACAGAGGCAAAGCGCTGGGGTAGGTGCTCATACACCGCTGGCACAAGCTATTAAACACTTTATTGAATAAACAGACTGTTATTTTGGTAATTTCCAGCTTCTGATTCTTTGTTCCCCCGAGAATGCATACACTGCTGAGTTAGACTAAAGCCCAAGACAATCAGGACCCCTCCCTCAGGAACATTTTCTTTTAATGTGGTAAGCTGGTATTGCTGCCAGGGCACCATGTACAAGTGGAACACCAGAAACCTGAAGTCTTTTTCATTGCTTCCACCAGCTGGTAGAGTGTTATTGTCTTGGATTTCAACAGTTTCCTCAATTTTATTTGCACACTATTTACATTACTTTTTATGGTATCCTACTGCTGCTGCCTCACCATTTCACTGCCATGCCCTTTCAATACTTCAGCAACTTTCTCCTCAGTAGCACTGGTGCTAGAATTTTCACAAATTTTCTGGACAGTCATTGTGGAAGACTTTCAGGCAGGGTAACTTCCTGCACACAGAGGCCAAGATATTCAGACTGCGCCAGGCAGTGGCACAAGCCTGGGCACAGCACAACTGGGATGCGCTGGTGCCAGATGATATTCAGCAGTGATGCGTTATGGCGCAGCACCACTGAATATGTCAAAGTCAGCGCACATAGTGGCATGGCCCAGTGGCACTGCACCAGCGCAAGCCATGGACAGGAAGCATGGTGATGCACCAGCGCAAGTGCAGTTGTGCTAGGCGCATCACCCATGATACTCAGCAGGGGGCATGCAAATGAGGGCACAATATATGCAAGGTGCAAATGAGGCCATTTGCATTTCATTATGGTCCCATTTGCATACCTTGCGCAGAGCAGCCCGGCAACATTTGCCTGGTGCCCTGCACAGCATGACATGTGTAGTGGGGATCTCGGGGCATCCCCCACCCCGTAGCTGCAATCACGTAACTGTAAACCACACAGTCCCTGGTGGTCAAGTGGTCCCCCCTCCCAACCGATATATGTAACAATGAACGACCCTGGTGTCTAGTGGACCCCCCCCACCCATTGTCGTGACCGCAGTGATCCGCCATAAAGATTTGCCCTGGTGATCCAGTGGCACCCCCTCACCTCTCCCACCCTGAACCCCTTGCCCACCCACCCCATCATCGTTGGGCAGCTACAACCTGCCTGCCAAATGACCCAGATATGCAGTATGCTTCTAAGCCATTGGTCCCCAGTGTGGACCAATGGAGCATGAAGGCATACTATACTAGATAGGTCCTAAATATGTGAATGACTTCATGTGGTTCACACATAGTCATTCACATATTTGGGACTGTCTAGTACAGTATGCCCTGCAAGCCCATTTGTCCATACTGGGGACCAATGAGCCCACAACCCTCTGCATCATTCATCTGGCAGCCGCCCGATGATGGGGGCGGGGTGGGCAAGGGATTCGTGTGGGTGGAGGGCCACTGATCACCAGTTCATATATTTATGGCGGATCACCGCGATCGTGATAATGGGCGGGGGTCCACTAGCCACCAGGGTCAGTCACTATTACATGTGTTGGGGAATCGGGTGGGAGGGGGTACCACTAGACCACCAGGGTTGGTCTTCATTACATTTCCCTGGACCCGGGCCACTAGACTACCAGGGCTTTGTGTATATACGCGATCACAGCAATGGCGGAGGGTTCCACTAGACCACCAGGGTTGTGAGTGCTTGAGGACAGTGTTCTGGGCAGGTGGGTGGCCACCCATGGCTGGTTTGCTGGGTTGGGCCCTGCAATACAGCAGCCTGCCTGTGGGTGGCTGGGATTTGTTCCTACTCTGCACAGGCTCAACTTTGAGCCCCCCAATGCAGTGCAGTGCAGGGGGCTGAATATCGGGATGTGCCGTATATGCATGGGCACACCCCCTGCATCTGCGCTGCATACGATTACACTGTGTCCCAGCACATTAGGATTTACACTGTGCCAGGCAGCCTTCTTAATAGCTCACCGGGGTGCAATGTGGGGTTGCACCGGTGCAACACTGTTGCGCCAGGCGCAACCCCTTTGAATATCCGGGCCAGTAAGTTCAATTACATTATAAATATTCAGCACATTGCAGTCCAATGCCTTATGTGTACCAGTGGTCCAGTTCAATACCCACTACTTTAATACTGCATTGACACAGTACTCGCACAGATGTTGCTCCAGCTTCTGTTCCTGTGCAAGTTTGATGTGCAGTGACTGAAGTGTTGAACTTCATTCTCCCCAGTGATGTTTCAGGATTTTGCTTGCACAACTCCATATGGAGCACACTAAGGGGTTTGGCAAGGAATGCTTTCGATTTTTCTGTTTTGAGAACGCCTTCGCGTGAGGTAGTGGCATGGCTACCTCTTCATAAAAGTTCACTCACTGGACAGTTTCTGTTGGTAATGCTGATTTGTGGGTTACTTGCTTATGACCCCTTGATATGATCATCATCCAAGTCCAACTGATTCCCCAATGTACTGCTTGCAGATCATAGAAACCTGTATTTTCTTAAGTGTCTTCCCTCCTGTTTTGGGGAGGGCATTTTAGAGACTTCAATGCATCTTTCTTGGCTTCAACCAATTTATCTTGCAGGTTTGCTCAACAGGTTAGGTTGGTACATTTCTCCTACGCTGCCTGCTTAGCTGATGAGGCAGAAGAAAAAAATTACTCACCTTAGTAATGTTGTTTCTTCTAATGGAATCTTGCTGTATTCTGACTATTGCAGTTAGGTTCTGCCTTTCAACTGCTCCGGAGAACAAAGAGTTAAACTTTCCATGGCCAGCATGGAATGTTCGCTGCGAGCTCAGTTGAAGCCCCTGTCTGCTGTTGTTTAAACTCCAACCATCAGATCTTTACGAGCAATACTCACTAGAAGTTCTGTGTGGAAACTGTAAAACTCACACTAGCCAACTGGCAACTAAATTTATATAAAAGGGTTTTTTGGTTTCAAAGCAAAGACTCAAGTCAGGAAACCCAAAAAACAAAACACATCCCAAAACACAACACTCACCCAAAATAAAGGAGGGTGAAAAAGGGACACCCCTAGGGTGCCAACACTACTCCTGCCCACCCACATCCCAAAAACCAGGTTCTGAGAGGGGAGGCAGGGAGGGAGGTCAGAATACAGCAAGACTCCATTAGAAGAAACAACATTACTAAGGTGAGTAATTTTTTCTTCAAACAACATGAAGTCTTGCTGTATTTTGACTATTGCAGACTACCAAGCAGTACCTCCATGGAGGAGGGACAGAACATACTTTGGAAACAAGCTCTGAAGTACTGCTGTGCCAAACCGAGCATCACTCCTGGCCTGGATATCCAGAGAGTAATGCTTGGTGAATGTATGGACTGTTTTCCAGGTGGCTGCTTGACAAATTTCTAAGATAGCAATATCCCTGGCAGCAGCCAGTGAAGCAGCTGTACCTCTAGTAGAGAGAGCCCTCAGGCCTGAGGGTGGAGTTCTACCCAGTTTTTCATAGCAGAATTGTATACAAGAAACAATCCACCTGGCAACAGATCTCTTAGTGGCAGGTTTGCCCTTACCAACCTCTCCATATGTGAAGAACATTTGGAGGGACTCAAACCTATGACCCTTGGTGCGCTCTATGTAGTAGCTGAGGGCCCTTTTAACATCCAAGCTGTGCAGTCTCCTCTCTCCAGAGGAGGAATGGTCAGTGAAGAAAACAGGGAGAGACATAGACTGGTTAAGGTGGAAATCTGAAACCACCTTAGGTAAAAACTTCCTGTTAGTTCTTAGGACCACTTTATCTCTATGGAAAGAGATGAATCAGGCTCCACTGACAGGGCTTGCAATTCACTGATACGCCTGGCAGAGGTAATGGCTACCAAAAACACAGTTTTCCAAGTAAAGTACTTAAGCTCTGCAGAGGACAAAGGCTCAAAGGGTGTTTGCATAAACTGAGCAACGCAAACATTAAGGTCCCAAGCAGGAACAGGGTCCCTAAAGGGGGATTGGTGTGCAGCAATCCCTTGAAGAACTTACAAAACATAGGATGGGCTGACAGAGGAGAGGGCTTGCCTACTGACAGGAAGGCAGAAACAGCTGCCAAATGCACTTTAAAGTGTAGCTGGCCTAAGGCCTAGGCCATTGAGATGGACCATATAGCCCAGAACCGTAGACAACCCAGCAGATTCTGGAGAAATATTCTTATTAGAACACCAAATAGTGAACCTTTTCCATTTGGAATTGTAAGTCTTTCTAGTGGAAGGCTTTTGAGAAGCCTTAAGGATATCCAGAACCCCTTTGGAAAGATGCAGATCAGCAAACTCTAACTCTTTAAGAGCCATGCCTTGAGATTGAGAGACCTGAGGTTCGGGTACCAAATCATCCCCTGAGAGGATGTCAATAGGTTGTAATTCCTGGGAAGAGACAGGGGAAGGTGGACTGCTAAGGACAGCAACATGGGGTACCAGGGCTGTTTGGCCCAGTCTGGAGCAATCAGGATCACTTTGCGTGGTAGTGACCTTATCTTGACTAACACTTTGAACAGGAAAGGGAAGGGGGGATAGAATACAGAAATTTCCCTTCCCAATTCAGGATCAGAGCATCCAGGGGGACTGAGCCCAAGACTGGGGGTCTGCAACAAAAGAGAGGAAGTTGGTGATTGTCTGGGGCTGCAAAAAGATCTATCTGTGGAGTGCCCCATCTCAAGAAAATCACTTTCAAAACTAGGGGATCTAGGGTCCATTCGTGATGGCCCTGGGATATCCTGCTGAGAACATCTGCTAGGACATTGTCCTTCCCTGGGAGGTGAACTGCTATCAGAGAGGTTTGCAGAGAATAGGCCAGGGACCACAACTTCATTGCTTCCGGGCACAAGGCCGTAGACCGAGTGCCTCCTTGCTTGTTGATGTACCACATGGTGGTGGTGTTGTCTGTTCTGATCTGGACCACCTTGTTCTGTACAGATTTGGAAAAGGCTTGCAGTGCCAGAAACATTGCTCTGAGTTCCAAGAGACTGATGTGAAACAGAGATTCTTGCGGTGACCACAGCCCTTGGGTGGTAAGATCCCCCAGGTGGGCTCCCCAGCCCAGCAGGGAGGCATCTGTGGTGAGTATCACTGAATGAGACTGAGTGACAAAAGGAACTCCTTGTCTCAAATTGTCCTGATCCTGCCACCACTGCAAAGCCTGGATCAGGGTTCGAGTCACTGGGACTAGTTTGGTAAGGGAATCCTTTCTTTGGGACCAGAAGGCTCTTAAGTGGAACTGAATGTCCCTCATCTGGAATCTTGCTCCCTGGACCACTGCTGTGGAGGCTGCCATGTGGCCCAGAAGCTGAAGAAAATGCCTTGCTGGTCGAGGTACCTGTAGGGTGAATGAAGAGGCCGGTTCCATAAGGGTCCTTGCCCTGTCTAGGGGAAGGAAGGCTCTTGCCTTTACTGTATCCAGCTCCACCCCTTTGAAGGTGAGGAGCTGTACTGGCTCGAGAACTGACTTTGGAAGGTTGAGGAGGAATCCTAAGGAAGTGAGCACTTAATGAGTTATTTGCAAATGTAACTTGACTTGGTCTGGAGACTGACCCACTATGAGCCAGTCATCCAAGTATGGAAAGATGGAGATCTTTTTTCTCCTTAGGAAAGCAACCACTACTGCCAGGGACTTTGTGAAAACCCTTGGGGCTGATGTTATGCCAAAGGGCATTGCTCTGAATTGATAGTGGCCTGAGGGCAACTAGAACCTGAGGTACTTTCTGTGGGAGTACCTGATGGGAATGTGAAAATAGGCATCTTTGAGGTCCAGGGAGGCTAGCCAGTCCCCTGGCCCTAGAGAGGGAAGGATTATTCCCAGAGTCACCATTTAAAAGGTGTTTGTTCAGATATCTTAGGTCCAGGATGGGCCACCATTCTCCTGTCTTTTGGGGGGTTAGGAAGTACCTGGAGTACAATCCTTTGCCCTTGTGTAGGGTGGGAACCCTCTCTATGGCTCTGAGAGCCAGGAGGGAAGAAACCTCTGCCTCTAAAGCAAGGTTCTCTGATGGATTTGCAGGTGGAAAGGATCTGGTTCTCATCTTGGGAAATTTTTTGAAGCTGAGAACCAGTCCCTGGCTTACTACTTCCAGGACCCACTTGTCTGATGTCAGAGACTTCCAGTTGTGGACAAAGTAAGCCAGCCTGCCCCCTACAGGTACTGGAGAATCGGCCCGGGCAGACCCATCAGGGTGTCTGCTTGGCAGGGGCTTTAGGCTGAGGGGTGGATGCAGGCCTGCTCATTCCCTGTCTGCCTCCCCCTCTGAAGAACCCCCTTTGAGAATAAGAAGAGGAGTCCTGGGCCTGGTAAAAAGGCCTTTGGAAAGGCCTGCCCCTGACCCTGGACTGCTGCCTTTGAGGAGTGGCTTGCCTTTCTTTGGCCTGAGCACTCCTGTAGGTGGTCCTGTACTCGTCCATCTTTTTCATGTAGTTCTCTGTCTGCTCCCCAAACAGAGAATTACCAATAACAGGGAAATCCATGGCTTTAGCCTGGGTATCCTGTGATAGGCTAGTACATCTGAGCCAAGCCATCCTCCGAAGAGCCACAGATGTAGCCATGACTCTTGAAGAAACATCATTGGAGTCCACAGCAGCATGAAATTGCACCTTGGATGCCTCAATCCCATCTGCAGCCACCTGCTCCAGCTCCTTGGCAAGCTGGTCAGGGGCTTGTTTAGCCAGAGCCAGCACAGTGCCCCATCTGGGCTTCTGGTATCAAGCTGTGTAGGCCATATAGTTAGCCTGCCTGAGTCCCAAAGATGCTGCCATGTACTGTTTCTTTGCCATGGCATCTATCCTCCTGGAGTCCTTATCTGGGGAGTGTGATGCCAAGGGGATATTTGTCTTATCACAGGCAGCAGCCTGCACTACCCCAACATAGCTGTATTGCTGAGAAAGGAACTCCGTGTCTGAGCCTGAAAGAGTATACCTCTTGTCCATTTGTCTGTCCACAGGAGGTATGGAGTTAGGAGTCTTAAGAATTTTATTTGTCTGTTTCCCAAAATATTTATGGAGGGGAACAGACAGTCTCCTGGACTCTGGGATGTCCATCATTTCAACAAAATCAGGCTCCTCCTGATCCTCTACTGCTTCTTCCATAGGAAGCTGGAGGGTTTCAGCCACTTTTTTGTAAGACATAAAGTGGGAAGGGGACTCAGAAAGCCTAGGAGGAGAAACACCTGAAGGTCTGTCTGGGGAGATATCCGGGTCAATAGGCACATCCAGACTTTCATAATCACCATCATCCTCATATTCTCCCTCCTCCTCATCCGGTTCATAAATTTCTTCTAAAGTGTAATCCGGAACCGGGGGATCCGACCGAACTGAACCCCTGCCAGATGGTGCCAGTTTGGCCAGAACCAAAGTAAGCGATTGCACTATTCTTATCGCCTTGGCTATCTCATCAGCAGTCGGAGTATAAATTTCTGGATCTGAACTGGACGATTTATCTTTTCTTTTTACCGGAACTGACTCCTCAGAATCGGCTCTCCTTTTGCCCAAAGAAGTATCGCCCTGGTCAAAGGGCACTCCTTATGGTTCGGTCGGAACCGAACCGGGCTGGCAATCCGGGTCAGCGGACTTCTCGGCCTCCCTTTCCCTCAGTCTACCTAATCTCGCATCCAGGGTAGCTTTGGGAAAATTCTTACAAATTTGGCAGTCTGAATCGAGGTGGTCAAACCCCAGACAATAAACACAGGTGGTGTGGGATCAGCCTTAGTAAAGACTTCCCCACACACACTGCAATGTTGAAACCCAGTGGGCCCGGTTTTTTTCTTGGGTTTCTCAGACATGGCCAATCCTATCCAAAACTTACCCTTTCTTCGGGAATCTGCCAGGCAAGACTCCCCTATCGGTTCCTGACCGTGTTACGGGTCTTGTGTACCTTCAGAGACGAGTGACTGAGACCCAGGTCGAAGAGATGGCGCAGGTACTCCAGCAGTTGCCCAACCAAGCAGGAGAAAGGCTTGAAGCCTTTCTAAGTGGCCCAGATTGGGAACTGTTTCCACTTCATGGCATAAGTAGACCTAGTGGAGGCTTTCCTAGCCTCCACCAAGATCTCAGCCACCTGGGGAGAAACCCCAAAGCGGGCTTGAGCTATGTCTGCAGGAGCCATGCATGTAGTTGAAGAGACTTGAGACTTGGATGGACCAGGGTCCCCTGATCCTGGGTCAGTAAAATTCGTGACAGCGGAAGAGGAAGAGGAGGTTCCTCTGAGTATTGTTGCAGAAGAGAGAACCAAACTTGCCTGGGCCAGAAAGGAGTGATCAGAATAATTTTTGCTCCTTCTGAACTGAGTTTCTGCAAGACACATGGGATCAGAGGAATCAGGGGGCAAAGGCATAGACAAATCTGTCCTTCCACTCTAGAGTCTCTCCAGAAAATGCCTCGCTCTTGAACAAGCAAGCAGAAGTCGGGAAGCTTTGCATTTAGAGGTGAAGCGAACAGGTCCACCTGAGGTGTTCCCCAACGTAGGAAAATAACGTCTAGGACCCTCTGATCCAGTTCCCACTCGTGAGCTTGAGCAGACGAGCGACTTAGTTTGTCTGCTAAGGAGTTCTTGACCCCCGGAACATGAATTGCCTTTAGGCGAAGGTCATGTTGTGCTGCCCAATCCCAAACTCTCATCGCTTCCCTGCAAAGAGGGTAGGACCGAGTCCCGCCCTGTTTGTTGATGTACCATACCACACACATATTGTCCGTCTGGATGGCTAGGTGGCCTGGAAGAAGATGCAGGTGGAGAGCCTGGAGAGTGTACAGTACCGTCCGAAGCTTGAGCATATTGATGTGCAGGGATTGTTCGAGCTTGGACCAAGAGCCCTGGGTCCGATGTGGACTGAGATGGGCTCCCCAACCTTCGCCCGAGGAGTCTGTGGTCAGAGTTTGGGAGGGAGTAGAAAGGAAGAATGGAACTCCCTGAAGAAGGTTCTCTCAAACCATCCACCACTGCAAGTCTCAAATCATGGGAGAGGAGACTAGGACCAACTGGTCCAAGTCCTCTACCAACTGATCCCATTGAGAGCGAAGTGTCCACTGAGAGACCCTCATGTGGAGCCGAGCATGAGGGCCTGTTGGGATAGCAGCCATCATAAGCCTGAGAAGGCGAAGAACCGACCTTGCACTGACCCGACTGCGGCCGGACAACAGGCTTACCTGAGTCTGGAGTGTGGCCACACTGTCCGGTGGCAGAAAGGCCCTGCCTAGGGTCGTGTCCAGTATCGCCCCAATAAACTGGAGCCTCTAGGATGGGATCAAGTGAGACTTGGAATGGTTGATGGTAATACCCAGACAGGAAAAGACCTGCTGTGTGAGGGAGAGGCAGTGCAGGAGTTCCTCCTTGGATGAGGCTGCAAGGATCCAATCGTCCAGGTACAGGAAAACCTGTACCCCCCGGTACGCAGGTAGGCCACCACCACCACAAGGCATTTGGTAAATACTCGAGGAGAGGCCAAATGGAAGTGCCTTGAACTGGTAGTGGTCCCCCTGGAATGCAAAGCGAAGATATCTGTGGTGAGGCCAGGGGATAGATATGTGCAGTGGCGTCCCACATCCAGGCGACAGCCACTGGCCCGAGTGAAAGAGGGGCAGAAGGCTGTGCAGTGAGAGCATCCTGAGCCTCTTGTAATCCATGAAAATGTTCAGGGAACTGAGATCTAGAATAGGTCTTACATCTCCTGTCTTCTTCGGGACCAGGAAGAAGTGGGAATAGTAACCCGTTCCTTGCAGGGGAAGGGGGACATGTTCTATTGCCTCTTTCAGCAAAAGTGCTGAAATTTCTTCCTGGACCAGAAGAAGATGTTCCTGAGAGTACGACGACCTTGGGGGAGGGTGACAAGGTGGTTTCTGCAGAAACTCTATTGAGTGTCCTTCTGCGATTAACTGGAGCACCCATGAATCTGATGTTATCCATCCCAGCCCGGAAGATGGAGGGAAAACCTCCCTCCTACCGGTTCCTCCGGCAAGCCGGAGGCTGTGGGAGAGGAAGAGGTCAGGTGGTGTGGGGCAGCACTGCAGTTAAGCTCCTGCTGCTTTTTGGGCGGGGGCTTGGCAGCTGGGGGCTCCGATGTTCAGTGGCCCTCTTTCCATGTGGTCTGGCTTTGGGCCGATTCCATCTTGTGATGGCCTTCAGGGGAAGTTGACACCTGCCGAAGCCTTTTCAATTCCTTCTCCATGGAGCTCATTTTCTTTTTCAAAACATGGGCCTCCAGGGACTGCTGCCGCCTTTTCCGGGTGGCCGTGTTAAAACTAACACAGTGCTGGCACTTCTCTATTGGATGGTCGGGGCCTAGGCAAAAGGCACAGGAAATGTTGTCACAACTTACGAGTCGCACTTGTTTTGTGCTAAGACGGAGGGACGACATACCCTGACGCAATACCTGACGGATGATAGGAAAAAATCGAAAATACTCGGTTAAAATACCGACGAAGGAGCCTGATGAGCAGGGAACTCTTCTGCGAGGTGCTGGCATAAGCTAACAGTGGGAAAGAACTGGAAGGCGGGCGTGAGGGACCGCACCTTTATACCGTCTCCTGATGCTGGTCACCTGATGTGGGGGCAGTCCCTCGCCAGAGACTGCTAGCTAGAAATTTTTCCGTGGGGTCCTGCCGACATCAGTCCTATAAGGTATTACCTACTGCAAGAGCCCTCTCGAAGTAAGATCACACAATACAACATACTGAAGAAGCTTCGCATTCCACTGGATAATGTACCTGAAAGGCTGCACATCTGCACAGCACGGCAGCCTGAGAAGTGGAGATGCTGCACAATGCAACAAAGTGAAGGAGAGAGGCTACACAACACATGAGCTGCACATTCCACTGGATATGGCGTACCTGGGAGGCTGCACAATATAAGACTGAGGCAGAGATGCAGCACATGGTACACAATATGAAGTAGGGAGGCTGCACATGGTGCACAATATGACAAAGTGAAGAAGACAGGCTGCTCAACACACAACATGACATGCTGAAACAGCTGCACATTCCACTGCATATGGTATACCTGGGAGGTTGTACATCCTGCACAATATGATGGACTGAGGTAGAGATGCTATACATGGTACACAATATGATGAAGTTAAGGAAAGAGGCTGTACATGGTACAGAAAATGACAGACTGAAGGTGAAAAGAGGCTGCACATCCAAGCAGTATATTTTGTCACAAAAAAAAGTAGGACCACAGCAAGCACACACGCGCACGCACACACACACACACGCAGCAGATGCTCAAAATGGCTGAACACTGGTGAAACATTTTATTACAAAAAAAAAAAAAAAGAACCACAGCAACTGTGCCCCACCACACACAAAATGTCAAAGAGAGCATGGTACTCAAAATGGCCAAATGCTGATGACCAAAGACACCTGAAAAAAAGAGCGACAGGACAGACTCTCACTTAGCACACAACTCTTTTAATTTGTCTAGGTGTGCCTGGCCTGCTACACTTGAACATAGTGGTCCCAGGTAACACTATTTAAACATTTTATTACAAAAACCCCACAGGACCACAACAACCACCCTCCACAAAACAGCAAATTGAGCATGGTGCTCAAAATGGCCAAATGATGATCAAACACCTGGACAAGAGTCTCACTTTTAATTTGTCCAGGTGTGCTTGGTCAGCTACATTCGGACATAGTAATCCCAGGTAACATTATTTTAACACTGTATTACAAAACTGGACCACACAAAACCAAAAAGAATGCATAGTGCTCAAGATGGCCAAATGCTGGTGACTAAACGCGCATGGACAAAGAGTAGCAGGGACAGAATCTCATTTTGCACAATTCGCTTTTAAATTTAATTTGTCCAGGCGTGCTTGTCCAGCTACATTCAGACACAGTGATCACAGGCAACAATAAAAACCCACTAGACCACCAGTCCAACCTGCAACCCACTACCAAATAAAAATAATAAAGTATTTAAAAGCACAGTTACGTAGGAACTTACCGTAACAGTAGATTTTAGAGAGAGGTTCCTTCAATAGGTTATTACATTTAGGACTGGCGCCACCTGGCGTCATGCTGCACGACAGACTTTCTAGCAATCCCTGACGGGGGACCACCCACCTGTGACGTGACCGACGTCAGCGTGGCCGTATATAGTGAGCGATCCCCACATCCACCCTCCAGTTCTTGAGCCAGAGCCAGGAAGAGGCCAGACAGCAGGAGCGAACAGGATTTGGAGTCCCTGTAATAAATAAAATGAGGGGAAGGAGGGAGGGAAAAATATGACCTACTGAGGACCTCTCTCAAAGATCTACTGTTACAGTAAGTCCCTCACATAACTATTACTTGAGAGGGTTCCTTCAGTAGGTCATTACATATAGGACAGAGTCCCAAGCAGTCCCTCCAAAGAGAGACCGAGAGAAATCGGGGAGGAAGAGAAATGGCTCCAACAGAAACTGGGGACCAGAATGGACCCAGCCTAGGACAAAGCAAGACAGCTAGGCCAAAGCCAGCCCTCTGCCTGGAAGCAATGTCTAGACTAGGGATTGGTAAAGGTATGGACAGAACTCCAAGTGGCTGTGGCACAGATATTAGCCGCAGAGACGTTCCGCAAGAAGGCAGCGGAAGCAGCCATGACCCTAGCAGAATGACCTCTGATGGGACCCGGCAGAGGTTTTTCGTACTTTTGGTAACAATACTGAATACAGTTGCCTAACCATTTGGAAAGGCACTGCTTGGAAACCGGTTTGCCTTTAGACCTGGAGGCAAAAGAAACAAAAAGCTGATCGCAGCCACGGAAATCCTTGGTCCGGTGTGTGTAGCACCAAAGGATCTGATGGACGTCCATGGTGTGCAGGAGTGCCTCACCTCTATTGGAAGGGGACGGAAAGTAAACAGGAAGCTCTACTGATTGGTTCAGTGTGGCTTCTGGCACCATCTTGGGAAGAAACTTAGGATTTGTCCTGAGGACCGCCCAGTCCTTGTGGAAAATAAGATAAGGCTCTTCACAAACCAGAGTATGAAGCTCCGAAATCCTTCAGGCTGAGGTAAAGGCAACTAAAAATAACAGGAAAGGAAGCGCAAATCACAAATCATGGCCGGCTCAAATGGGGGAAGGGTAAGCTACTCCAACACAAAGTTCAAATCCCAAGGTGGAGTTGGCTGCAGATGGGGGGGTTTCAGATGGCGGATCCCTTTCAGAAAGGTTTTTGAGACTTCCAACTGAGCCACGGGTTTACCATACACCAGCCTGTGGTATGCCGAAATTGTGGAAAGGTGGACCTTCAAGGAAGAATATTAGAGACCAGAGTCTGACAGGTAAAGGAGGAATTCCATGATTTGAGGGGCAGAACAAGAAAAGGGGTTCCAATTCATGGCGTAAGTGGAATGAGTAGAGGGTTTTCTAACCTGTATAAGGACTTGAGCGACTCGGGAGGAGACCCCGAAGTGAGAAATCGCTATGTCTGCAGGAGCCATTCATGAAGATGCAGCGTCCTGAGCCCTGGATGTACCAGATGACCTCGATCGTGGGTCAAGAGGTTGTGGGTCACTGGAAGTGGAACCGGTGGTTCCCTGGATAGCTGTTGTAACAGCGGAAACCAAATTTGTCTCAGCCAGAGAGGGGCAATGAGAATCATCCTCACCTTCTTGGCCTAAAGCTTGAGAAGGACCCTCTGGAGAACAGGAAATGGAGGGAAGGCGTGCAAAAATGTCCCTGTCCAGGAGAGAGACAGCGCGTTGTGCAAGAAAGCACCTCGCCCTGGAACGAGCGAGCAAAAACTGGGAAGTTTTGCGTTGTATTAGGAGGCAAAAAGGTCGCTTTCTGGACACCCCCAATTTAGGAAGAGGGATTCTGCCACTTCCTGATGTAATTCCCACTCATGAGCTAGGGTCCGAGATCTGATGAGACTGTCCGCCAGGACATTTAGAATGCCTGGAACATGCACTACCATAACAGCCAGATTGTGCTGGACCACCCAGTTCTACACCCGCATCGCCTCCCTGCACAGGGGGCATGATTGGGTTCCTCCTCGTTTGTTGAGGTACCAGACTACCGACATATTGTCCGTTTGGACCAGCAGTGATCCCTTGGGAAGGAGGGTCTGGAAGGCTTGCAAGACATACATGACCGCTCTGATCTCCAGAATGCTGATGTGCAAAGGTGCGTCCAAGCTGGACCACAGACCTTGAGCTTGGTGCTCCCCCAGATGCGCTCCCCATCCCATGTTCGAAGTGTCCGCAGTTAGGGATGCCAGAGGACCAGGGCTCCTGAAAGGGAGACCTAAGGAAAGGCTGCAGGGGTCTCTCCACCAAAGCAATTCTTTTTGAATCACTGCAGAGACCAGTACCGGATGGTCCAGGTCGTCCAGGAGTTGGTCCCTCTACACGCGCAAGGACCACTGAGTAACTCTCATGTGAAGCCTCGCCAGGGGAACAGTAGTGATGGAGGCTGCCATCAGGCCAAAAAGGTGGAGGATCTCCCGGGCCGGGATGGTCCTGGAGGAAGCAACTAACGAAGCCTAATGGATTAGGGTTTCCCTCCTGTCTGGAGGAAGGAAGGCTCTGCACTGGACCATATCCAAGATTGCACCAATGAACTGTAGTCTCTGGGACAGGATCATGGATGACTTGGGAATACTGATAGTAATCCCTAGTCTGCCAAAGAGGTCCAAGGTGAAAGAGAAAGCCTCCAGTAAAGAGTCCCTGGACAGGGCTGAGATCAACCAGTCATCCAGGTAAGGGAAAACCGCAATACCCTGGCAGCATAAGGAAGCCGCCGCCACCGCCAAGCACTTGGTAAAGACCCGGGGTGCCGAGGACAGACCAAAAGGGAGCGCCCAAAATTGGAAGTGTTCCCCTTGGATTTGGAACTGCAGGAAACGGCGGTGGCTGGGGAAGATCGGGATGTGCAGGTAACCATCCTGCATGTCCAGAGCGCACAGCCAATGATCCTCCAGAAGGAGTGGGAGGAGACTCAGGAGTGTCAACATCCGAAACATTTTGTACTCAACTGATCGAGGTTATTTAAGTTGAGAATGGGCCTGAAGTCTCCAGTTTTTTTTGGAACCAGGAAAAAATGGGAGTACTACCCCCTGCCCCTTTGCCGGAGGGGAACACGCTCTATTGCTTCCTTGAGCAAGAGACTTTGAACTTCTTCTTGGATGAAAAGAGCTTGATCCCTGCAGCAAGAAGACCTTTTTGGTGGAGATTCTGGAGGAAGCTCCACAAACTCTATGGTGTGTACGACGGACACCAGTTGCAGGACCCATGTGTCGGAGGTTATTGCCTTCTATTCCTGTGCATGGCAGGTGAACCTCCCCCCCACCTGCTCCTTGTCATGAGACTAAGGAGCTAGTGGGGATAGTGAGTCATGAAGTGGCAGGACGTTCAGGGGGAAGGAACCCTGCGCATCTCTGGTTCTTTGAGGCTGGAGGAGTGGTGGAACCCGTGGACTTGCGTTTGCCCTGGTGTCGAGCCGGGGCCTGCTCCCTCTGCCTCCAGGTCCTTTTCTGAAAGGGCTGCTGCTGTTGAGTGCCAGATCGGTACATGGACCTCACTGATCTGAGGGCGAGGCCTCTGTCCTGGAGATCAGTGATGGTATCTTTGGTGTCCCCACCAAAAAGTACCGAGCCCTGAAAGGGTGTATCCTGAATCGCTGACTGTACCTCATTGGCAAGGCCAGAGAGGCGAAGCCAGGAATACTGTCTTAGTGCAATGACAGTTGCCGAGGTGCAAGCTAGATAGTCAACGGAGTCGTATGTAGCCCTCAAGGCTTGCTTACATGAAATGTGAGAGAGGCGAAGGTCCTTGGCAAGCTCCTCTTTGAGGCTCGAGGGTTCCATAGCCTGGACATGGGCCTCCAATGTGGCCAGGATAGCCTTTTGGTGGGACACCATGTGTGCCACATAGTCTGAGGGATCTAAGTGCACATGCGGCCGAGGTGTAAACTTTTCTACCAAACTGGTCCATCTGCCTCGACTCTGTCCTGAGGAGAGGTGCTCATGTGCTTGGATGCAGCGGAGTGGTCATGAGCAGCCAAGATGACAACTGAGTCCACCTTAGGATGCGTCTTTAGAAATGGAGCATCCTTTGGCGCCCGGTAAATCCTGTCCACCCTCTTGGGGACAGCTGGGAGGGAATGATGCATCTGTCAGACTGAGAGGTGAGGTCCAATCCAGGGAGGAATGGGGACCGGAGACAGAGACTCTAAGTCCAGGTGTTCGGCTAGTCTCTGTCTCACAGGGTCTTGTTCCTCTGACTCCCAGTCAAAGAAATCCTTCATGGACCTCAGAAGATCCCAGAAGACAGGGTTCTCTGGGGGGACTTGGGGGAAACCTTACCTGATGGACCCTCGGGCTCCTCCAGGGCGTCCTCTGCCGACTCATCGGCACCCTCATCATTATCATCATCGTCTGCCCCGTCAGGAAAGTGACAGATGTTGGGAAGGGTAATGTCTTGACGAGCTGCCCCCGGGACATGTACCATGGACGGAGAAGAGCTTCTTGGGGACACAGACCTAGGAGACCATGGAAGAGGGAGTCTTGTCTCCAGGTCTGAAACCAACTCCGAGTGCGCCCCCTGCCACCAAGACTGGATGATTGTTTTAAAATCCGGCATAGCTGGAGGAGCAGGTTGTGGCTAAGAAGGCATAACCAGTGGGAGCGGGTAATGGTAACCCTGGTAGTGATGGTAGGGGTTATAACCAGGGCAGTACTGCCCAAAGAGCTCCATTCAGGAGGAGGACCAGCCAGGAAGTGGTCCCCCAGATACCCGAAAGGGTAATGTGGGACAGTCTGGGATCTTGTGTAAATCCCCATAGTCAGATCTGACAGAGGGGGTACCCATGTCAGACCCGCTGTAGCATAAATTGCCAGGGGGTCTGGCATTGGGATAGCCAACATCAGGGGGACTAGCACCACCCGATCCAGCACCGGAAGGGGATCTGGCGTCAGGGCCGAAGGGGGGCCCCCCAAACGGCGGGATCGGGTCTGGTGCCAGAGCCGAAGGCTGGGGTAGACCACAGGGCCCTGGCTGTGGAAGAGTCATTAGAATATCCGGCGTCAGAATAGAAGGTGCTGCTAGGCCCCGACGGGAGAATCGCGCCTGAGTGGCCAGAGACGGGCGTCTTATCAGGTGGAGCCAGGTGGGCAGGGGAAGAGCCCCCAGCCAACTTATCGACTGCTGCCGGGTGGGTCCCTGAAGGCTGGGGAGCCATCTTACCGGCGGCCTTGCGGTCCCCTGAGGAGCCGGGGGCCAGCTTAGCAGCCATAGCAGTGTGGTCATACGAGGAGCCAACAGTCGACTGACCCGCTGAAGATTTGCCAGACTTACCATCCGAAGTCTTCTTTGGCCGTGGCTGGACCTTGCTCATTGAGGGCCGCGAGGTCTCATCTGTGGAGAGTTCCCGCTCTCGAGATTTCTCCTTATGGTGCTTCTTTGAGGAAGAAGATTTCTTAGAAGAGGACTCTCTAATGCAGTCCATTTGCTTTTCTAAAGAAGCTAAGCAGACCTTTAAGAGGTGGGTCTCCAAAGCCTGCTGTCTCCGTTTTTTGGTGGCCTGATTGAAGGTTTGGCACTCTGAGCAGGAGGAGACAGGGTGGGCTGGGCCCAAACAGATCACGCACTTCAGATGACCGTCTTTATGAGGGATCTGCATGCCACAGGGCGAGCACTTCTTCTTCGGTGAAGACATCAAGTAGTAGGAATATCGATAAAGATTTGGCGAAGGAAAAATCCGACGCAAGAACTCACACGACGATCACTGTATGGAAGTCTGCAATGCGACTGACATGAGGCGACGGTGGGAAAGAACTGGAGGGTGGGCATGGGAACCACCCACTATATACTGCCATGCTGACATTGGTCACAAGATGTCGGGTGGGTGGTCCCCCGTCAGGGATTGCTAGAAAAGTCTGTCGTGTGGCCAGCCTCCAGGTGGTGCCAGTCCTATACGTAATGACCTACTGAAGGAACCCTCTTGAAGTAAGATCAAGCAATTTCTGCACTGACGCCACAGTTAAAAAAAATATACAAAAACATGTTTGCTTAAATCTGGCCACAAATATTGCATTGGGTGCAGAAATGTGACTTACGAACACACATACCAAGCAGAATGTGTCGGATGCACTCAGGACACCAAGCACACCTTGTGGTGCATGAACAAAGACGCCACAGTGCTTGGTGTCTGCTAATCAGATTTTGCTTTAACAAACAAAAAAAAAGATTTGACCACAGGAAACATACCCACCCATTACTGGAAGAAACGCGTGTTGTACTGAATTGGTGGCTCAGTCGTGATGCACTTTACAGCAATGTGGCTAGAATCCCCAGAAATTCTTGTGGTGTTTGTAACATAATCACCAATCCAAGGACACCATCAGTATTGCATGGAGATCAGCGGTTGAAAAAGGGACTCCCGAATAAAACACAGCAGCTTCAAAGCTGCAAAACAGCACCACCCACTCTCATTGCACTATGGAAATCCTACAGTATATATGAACCAGGCCCCAGCTCCTGGTTGTGATGCATGAATGGCTGCAAGATGTGGACGCCACCTGGAAGGAGGTTCAAATGTCATTCCTGCCAAGTCAGGGGAGCAGCATGAAATTGGC
The DNA here is from genome assembly GCA_016271365.2 of Neoceratodus forsteri. Classification (NCBI taxonomy): domain Eukaryota; kingdom Metazoa; phylum Chordata; order Ceratodontiformes; family Ceratodontidae; genus Neoceratodus; species Neoceratodus forsteri. Next base: position 873,869,976 of record CM028130.1, read on the forward strand.
AAAAACAGTGGATAGCCAAATGGGATGGAGGGGGTCAAAGAAAAGTAGGCTTAAAACCAGAAAAAAAGGACCAGGGTTGTTTTTGTGGTGCCTGCAGGTTTGGACACAGGTTACAAACATCACACCGATCAAATAAAAATATGTTAGTTTGCAGTGTGTACAAAGTGCCTAAAACAAAACAAATGAAAGACAATTTGATATGGTGGGCCAGTTTATTGAAAGGGCACATTAAACAAACAGATAAAACACAGTGATAAGCTTTGTGTATTTTCCACGTCATATTTCAGCTGTGCAAAACTGCAACTTAAGGAGGTGGAAAGTCAAATAAAACAAGTCATTGTGCTGTTAGCGTAAGTTTATCCTTTTTATTGCTACATAGTATCAGCTTCACAACAGTGTAAAATCGATTGGGCAGACACCTTTTATTTTAGTGTCACATGCTGTGAAAATGTTTCACTGCATCGGTATTGCCTTTTCATGAACACTCTCTTAATGTATTATCCATCTGTATTGAGAGAGGACAGAGCACAGATGCTCCTGAAACGCCTGGAGGCTATACAGGACTGTTCTCACCTCCAGAACATTAACGTGTAACCTGGTCTCCACTTTGCTCCGACCACTGTGTCTCGTACGGGCCAAGATGACCACCCCAGCTGGAGTCCAAGGCATCCACGGTGAGGATCTGTACAGAAGCTGGTACAAGGAAAGGAATGCCCTTTAATAGGTTTCCACGATCCATCCACCATAGCAATGCTCTGCGAACCGGGGACATGAGGAGAACCAGTTGGTCCAGCCTGTCAGCTGATCCCACTGAACTCTCAAGTGTCCATGGAGGAATGGATATGTAGGCAGGCCAGTGACACAGCTGCAGTTGCGGCAGCCATGAGACGTAACATTTTTCTCACAGAGACGTGACTCCTGTATACCAAGTGTGCTTGGGCAATCAGATTTTCTGCTCTGTCCTGTGGCAGGAAAAGCACATCCCTTCTCTGTGTCCAAGACTGCCCCTATGTACTGCAGTCTTTGGCAGGGAATCAGCATAGATTTTTGGCACATGTACTGTGACCCCCAACTTCTCAAACTGCCTTGTCCAAGACAAGGTAATGTAGGACAGCATCACTGGAGATGGCCTTCAGCAGCCAGTCGTCCAGACGGGAACACATGGCCTTCCCTGCAAAAGGTTGCTGCCACTACTGCCAAGCATTTGGTATTATACAACCTGTGGCATAGAAGACAAGCCAAAGAGCAATACTCAACTGATAATGTTGCCTCTCTAGCATAAAGTGGAGGTACTGCCTGTGGGATTTCCTGATCCTGACATGATGGTGTGCATCCTTGATGGCTCGAGAACAAACCTGTTTGCAGAAGAGGGATCAGAGCTTCCAGGGATACAATTCAAAATTGCTTGTATTTGATGTAGATGCTGTGATCCTGGAGGTCCAAGACAGGATGCAGATCCCCTTTTCCATTTTGGGACCAGGAAGTATCTGGAATACAACCCTTTGTTTCTCTAGCGAAGAACTGGGTCTACACACATTTTTGGAATAATGACTGAACTTCTTCCTTCACAAGGGACAAAGCCTGAGGATAACAGGAAGGAGGCAGAGAATTATCTGGAAGGGTTTCTAGAAACTCCAGAGCATGTCCCCTTGCAATTATCTCCAGCACCCACTTGTCCATTGCAATTTCCCACCATTGTTTCAGATGCAGAGAGTTTGCCCCCCCCCCCAAAAAAACTACCCATGGAGGTAACCCTGGAGTACAGTGGAGTATCCAGAAGAGTTGGGCAGAACTAGTGGGGGCAGTGCCACCTGGAAGTAGGGGCCTGGCAAGGTGCCACCTATCTCTCACAGCCTTGCTGATGGTAGGCATGGCCACCTGTGGCAGCAGGCTAATGAAAGGATCCCCTCCAATGACCCCTGGCAGGAGTGGGATACAAGGGCTTGACAGACCTCAATGTAATTTTTAAGGTCTGAAGGCCTCTGCAACATCACAGCCGAACAGTTTTGTCCCCCTGAAAGGGCATTCAAAACTGTTTACTGCACATCACTGGCAATGCCGCCAAGAATATCTTATACAAATGTAAGAAGCAGCAGCCCTAGCAGAAGCATCAGATACATCATAGGCTGAGCGTAGCAAATGTTTGGCAACTTCAACACCACAAGTTAAGGTTTTAAGCAACTCATTCAGAGCTCTCAGGCAAAGCCTACACTGAAGGTTATGCAGCTTTCCACAGGCTGTTCTAATATTTCATTATATGAGCCCAGTAGTTTGCAATCCTAACATCCAGTGAGGCAGAGGCATAGGTACACTTTCCCATCACATCCAGCCTCCTAGGTTATTAGGAAGCAAAGTTTAGATGCTCTAGACTTATGATCAGCCATGATGACTACAGAGTCAGTTTATGGCTGGATGGCATAATAAGGCTTAGCAGATGGAGCAAGATACTGCTTATCAGCCTTTCTGGCCACTGTAGGCAGTGAGTTTGGTCTGCACCATGCAGCACAGGTAGCATCCTGTATTACAGAATATACAGGTGTAATGGAATTATTATGGAAGGTGTGCCAAGGACCTCCACACATTTGTGTGGAACAGTACAGTTATGTAAGAACTTACCGTAACAGTAGATCTTCGAGAACAGCTCTTGCAGAAGGTTACACCATTAGGACTGAAGCTGGCAGGCGCCAGGACCCCACAGAAATTTTCTAGCTAGCAGTATACAGCGGGGACCGTCTCCGACGTCAGTCCTGCCCCCGTCAGGCGTAGTACAAAAGGAGGCGGTCCCCCAGAATTCCCAGTTCTCCCGCCGGAGACTCCTGGCCGCTGGATGACATCAGAAGAGGAGACTGAGGATCCGCCATCAAATGGCAAACAGAAAAAAAGGCTGTGAATGCCTTATCCTAGGAGAAGGATGTTGGAACCAGAATCTACCTCCAGCGGGGATGGTGGGAGGGAAAGTACCTGCTGCAAGAGCTGTTCTCGAAGATCTACTGTTACGGTAAGTTCTTAACGTAACTGAACTATCTTACTTCGAGAAACAGCTCTTGCAGCAGGTTACACAATTAGGACTGATTCCCAAGCAATCCTGGAAATCACACACCATCGGGAGGAGGGAAGGTAGAAATCCTCAAATGACATTGAGCCTAGGATAGAAGTCCCTGAAGGACTGCAAGACCAAAACCTGCTCTTCGCCTTGATGCGACATCCAGGCTGTAATGCCTGATGAAAGTGTGAAAGGAGCTCCAAGTAGCTCAGCACAAATAGCTGAGGTGGATACGTTCTTTAAAGCTACAAAAGAGGTAGCCACCCCTCTGGTGGAATGACCCTTAACTGTGCCCAGTAGGGGTTTGTTGCGCTTCTGGTAACAAAATGTAATACACTGGATGAGCCACCCGGACAGCGACTGTATTGAAACAGGAGCTCCCATCATCCTGTGGTAAAGGAGGCAAAAAGCTGGTCTGATTTTCGGTGGTGTTTGGTTCTGGTCAGGTAGTATCTGAGACACCTATGCACATCTAAAGTGTGCAGAAGGGCTTCTCCTTGATTAGCGTACTTAGGAAAATACACTGGTAAATCGATATCCTGATTAAGGGTGAGTGCTGAGACCACCTTAGGCAGAAATTTAGGATTAGTCCGTAGGGATACCCTGTCTTGGTGAAAAACCAAATAAGGTTCTTTGCACATAAGTGCTTGAAGTTCAGAAATTCATCTGGCCGAGGTAACAGCAACTAAAAACAGCGTCTTCCAAGAAAGAAGACGTAGCTCGCAATCTGCGGCAGGTTCAAAAGGTGGCTGCGTAAGCTGTTCCAGGACAAAGGGTAGATCCCATGGCGGAATCAGATCCTTAATCGGGGGCCTAAGGTGGAGGACACCCCTCAGGAAGGCACGTGTCGTGTCTAATTGAGCTATAGTGTGTTGGCCTATAGGAATGTAATAGGCTGAGATGGCACAGAGATGCACCTTGATCGAGGAGTAAGCCAATCCTGACTGGAAAAGGGACAGCAGGTAGTCCAATACAAACTTATCTGGACAGTCCAAAGGCGAAAAGCCGCGCGCTTGAACCCATAAACAAAACCTCGCCACTTCAGGCATAGGTGGCATGGGTGTGGCTTCCTGGCAGCATGTGAATGTCTGCTACCTCTTGCGAGACCCCGCGTCGCATCATGGCTATGTCTCTAGGAGCCAAGCGCGTAGATTCGGATAACGTAGGTCCAGGTGGACCAAGGAACTCGCCTCCTGAGACAGCAAGTGGGAGCTGATTAGCAACGGTATTGGAGGTGCCTGGGACAGCTGATGCAAAACAGGGAACCAGATCTGCCTGGGCCAAAAGGGCACAACCAGTATCAATGTTTCTTGTCCTCTGCAAAGTTTTAGAACCCTCTGGATCAACAGGAAAGGCATAGAGGAATCTGCCCGCCCAGGAGAGGGACAACCCATCTCGCCAGAAAACACCAGGCCCTGGATCTAGCAAGAAAAACTGGGTAGTTTTGCGTTGGATGGGGACACGAAAAGGTCTAATTCTGGAGTACCCCATCTGCGAAATTGATCCTCTGCTACCTCCTGAAGCAGTTCCCATTGGTGGACTCTGGCCTGAGAGCGTCTCAGGCCATCTGCGATGACATTGTCCACACCCTGAACATGAACGGCAATGAGGTTTGCACCGTGTTGCAAGACCCAATCCCACACTCTCATGGCCTCCCTGCAAAGTGGGTAGGAATGGGTGCCTCCTTGTTTGTTGAGGTAGTACATCACTGTGGAATTGTCTGTTTGTAACAGAAATGTGCCTGGTGAGATCTCCTACTAGAAGGCCTACAGGGCGTAAAGAACTGCCCTCATTTCCAGGATATTTATGTGGAGATGAGGCTCTTGGTCTGTCCACAGGCCCTGAGACTGGACACCGTCGAGGTGTGCTCCCCAGCCGAGCCCTGAGGCATCCGTGGAGAGTGTCACAGTCGGGGACGGCGTGATGAAGGGGACTCCCGCTGAAAAATTCCTTGAGACTAGCCACCATTGCCAATCTCGGAATACGGCCTTCGTGATCCGGATTGAATGCTGCAGATGGTCTTGCTTTTGGTCCCATTGGACCCTTAACATCCACTGGGTTACCCACATGTGGAGACGGGCTAGAGGGACTGTTGCAATGGCCGCAGCCATGTGTCTAAGCAGGCAAAGGACCTGTCTGGCAGGAACGGTCTTCTTCGCCGAAATGTCCCTGATGAGGGATCTGATGTGCTCTGCTCTGTCCGGGAGGAGGAGGAAAGCTTTCCCTTGGATAGTGTCCAGAACTGCACCTATGAATTGCACAGTCTGGGATGGAACCAGGCGTGACTTCTCGTGATTGATGATGATGCCCAATGTCTCGAACAGAGACCGAGTGCAGTGAATAGCAGACATCAGGGCCTCCCAGGAGGGCGCCATGAGAAGCCAATCATCCAGGTAGGGGAACACGTAGTGGCCTTGTCTCCTCAGAGATGCGGCTACGACTGCCATGCACTTCGTAAACACCCAAGGTGCCAATGACAGCCCGAAGGGGAGGGCTCGGAACTGATAGTGGCGACCCTGAAACTCGAAGCGCAGAAACTTCCTGTGCGCCTGAGCAATAGGTATATGCAGGTAGGCATCCTGCATGTCTAAGGACGCTAGAAAAGCGTCCTGCTTGAGCATGGGAAACAGACCTGGGAGGGTCACCATGCAGAAGCATTTGTACAGGACCAAGTCGTTGAGATCGCTGAGGTCCAGTATCAAATGGAGGTCCCCTGTCTTCTTTGGAACCAGAAAGAAGTGAGAATAGTATCCTAGACCTCTCTGGTTCCATGGTACGTGCTCTATGCCTTCTTTTCCAGAAAAGCGAGCACCTCCTGCTGTATGAGCAGGGCATGCTGACCCGAGTAACGGGAGAGCAGGGGAGGTCTTGCCGGTGGGTGGTCGAGAAATTCTATGAAATTACCTTTCTTGATCAAATGAAGAACCCACCTGTCGGTGGTGATTGACTGCCACCCTAAAAAGTGGCGAGCGATGCGACCCCCGACCTTTTGTGTCCGTTGATCCAGAGGAGGAGCGGGGGCCAGGAAGGAATCATGCTGTGGCAGCACTGGTCTCTGTGGGCTGGGCCGGCTTTGTATATCGGCCTCTACCTGGGGACGACTTGGCCTGGGCTTTACGCTGAAAAGTGCCCCTTTGCTGCTGGCCGGAACGTGGCTGCTGCCTTTGTTGCCGGCTGCGAAAGCGGCTCTGGTTCCTACGAAAGGAACTAGGCCTGGATCTGTACATGGTCTGTACCGATCAGACTGCCTTCCCTGTGTCCTGGAGTTAGGTGATGACCTTCTCCGAGGATTCACCAAAGAGTACCTCGCCGATATACGGGACATCGAGAATGTTCTTCTGTATGTCTGGGGTGAAGCCGGAGACACAGAGCCGAGAGTGTCGCCAGAGACAAATGCCTGAAGCTGCAGCTCTGGCATATGAGTCCGCAGAATCATATGCAGTTCTAAGCACTTGGGTACCCACATCTGGCCCTGTGCAAAGAAGATTGAGGAGCTCTGCCTTTTGATCGCTATCGGAAAACTTATCTACCAGGTCCTGGCCCTGTTCCCACATGGTGTTCTGAAACTGTACCATGTGGGTACGATAGTTCAGGGACCTGATGGTGCATGTAGCAGCTGCGTACGTGTGCCTCCACAGGGCATCCAATTGCTTGGATTCCTAGTCCGGTGGCTGTGTGCTTTTGTTGAGGTCTTTGAGACCAGTCATGCGAGGCCGTGATGACCAGGGAATCTGCCAGAGGTTGTTTAGCCAAGTACTGGTCGTCTCTCAGAGCCTTGTACAGGTGGTCAGCCTTCTTCGGCACTGTGGGAGTGCACTGCAGACGCTTCCACGCAGCCTTGGTGACATCCGCAAAAGTGTCCACCAAGGGTGGGACTACCACAGGCTTCGTGTCTTTCTGCTGAAGATATCAGGCAAGGCGTTGTCGTTCGGGGTCAAGGTCTTCGGCATCCCACCCCATGTTATCCTGGATGTGTCTCATGATCTCAGCAAAAGAGGGATCATCCAGAGGAGACCTGGGGAGGTCATGTGGGTCAGGAGAGGAGATGCTGAGTGGAGAAGGAGATCTGGAGTAGTCCAAGGTGTCCGATCTGGAGTCCTCCCCCGATGGAGTATACCAGCGCCATCTGGGTCGCTTGGGGCTGGGAGACCCTGATGGAGATTTGGAGGAAGGCCTTCTCCTGTCTTTAGATCTGCCCGTAGGAGGTGGAGTCTGTTCCTTGGGGGTTGGTGGTCGTCCTGCTGGCCCCTTTGGTGGAGGAGGGGGCATAGGAGGGGAAGAAGTAGGAGGAGGAGGAGTAGGTTTAACAGGGACCACATCCTTTCGGATGGTGTCCCACCAAAAAGTAAAGCGCTCCTTTACTTCTTCAATATTCATACCTGATGACGGGCCTGGCGCCGGTGGTCTGTCGCTGGAGTCGGGTCCCCGGGTGTCTCCAGGTTCGGGGAAGGTCCCCACGGGAGCCTGGCATCCTCGGTGTCATCCGCCTGGTCCTCGGGCAGTGTAGCGTCTTCCTCAGTCGAATCCCTGTGACCGGCGTCCACCGGTGACGGGGGGGGACAGTCTTCTGCTCCAGAGAATGCGATGCCGACGTCAGCCTCTTGGCCGACACCCTCGGATCCGGTGAAGGCCCGGTCGGCGACGGGTGTCTGGCCAGTGTCATCGGTTCCTGCGAGCGCCTGCCCGATTTCTGATGCTTGGCTGACGTCGGGTATTTAGCAGACGTCAGGTCCGATGCCCGCTTCAGGGACGTCAGGTCCTTACTCTATCTCGGAGGTGGAACAGGACCTCTGGGAGGTTGAGAGACCGACCTGGAGTTGGTGTCCCGGCGTCGGGTGGCAGATGAAGATTTATGGTGTTTGGAAAACTTGGAAGAGGCCTTGGATGGAGTGGAGGAAGCCAAGTACCTCGAAGTATTGATCAGCTGGAGCAAAGAAGAGCCGCCTGAAGCCCGGACCTTAACCGGGGGGGGGGCTGTGACCGAGCCCTGGAGGGAGAGTGGTCCGATCTGGTAGAGTCTGAGCTGCGGGAGTCCGAGGCCCGGGTTGGGAATCTAGACCTAACCTTCTCCCGGTGCTTGTCCTGGTGCTTATGGGCCTTCAAGGACGATTCTCACCTGGAGGAAGGTTCTTGGTCCATCCTTTTGAGCTTTTCTTCAAGATACGCCTGTAGTGCCTTCTGACGGCGGATCCTGGTGCGGCTGTTGAGCCCTTGGCAAAAGGTGCAGGCCTTGGTATCGTGGTCCGGGCCTAGGCAATGCACACAGGAGAAGTGAGGATCCTTGAAAGGGATCTGTTTTCCGCAGGCACACTTAGAAAGGTGACCCTCAAGTGAAAGAGTTGGAGAGGACATCAGTTAGCAAAAAAACACACAGAAAGTTCTGTAGTCGTCGTACGCTAGGTAGAGACCGAGAGGCCGATGCTGGTGAGTCAACGGTGGGAAAAGAACTGGGGATTCTGGGGGACCGCCTTCTTTTGTACTACGCCTGGCATTGGGGGCGGGACCGACATCGGAGGCGGTCGCCGCTGTATACTGCTAGCTAGAAAATTTCCGTGGCGTCCTGGGGCCTGCCAGCTTCAGTCCTAATGGTGTAACCTGCTGCAAGAGCTGTTTCTCGAAGTAAGATCTTCCTCTTCCACAGCAAGCCCATGGCAGTTTGTATTTGCTGCCTCGTGGCTTCAAAGTAGGATCCTCAGGAGAAGACTTCAGGGTATAAACTACAGAGTCCTCACTGTAGGATGAGAGGGTAGAACTAGATCATGATAAGACAGCGTTCTCCCTCATATTCCTCCTCTAAAACCATGAGGTCAGCATTATATTCAACTTTGTTGATATCTATAGATGGGTGCCACAGAATGCACCAGCAACAGCTGAGAGAAAGGAATCTGTGGCATGCTACTACAGGCCACTGATGAGGGCTGCAGAACAGGAGGCCCCATCGGCGGAATAACTGCTTGTAGTGGTAGTCCAGGCAGAATACTGTATAACTATTTTATTTTCACACAAAGTAATTTTAGCACAAACCCAAATGTAACTGTAATTGAGTAAATTTAATTTAGCACCAAAGCATTAGTGCCACATTCATTATAATGAAAAAAAGTGCCAATAGCACTAATTACTGCTTCAGTGAAAATTACTAGTTTTACAGTATGTCTGTCTGATCATTTCTGAGAACAACGCCAGCACAGCCAGAGTCTCAACGGCACCCTATAAGAGGGCCGGGACTCATTTTAGTAGGTATGGCAATGCCTAAACCAAGCTCTGACCTTGGCATCTCAACAGTTGGGAGGGGTTGCTGCAAGTGCTGCTGGACTGGACGATGACGCAGCAGATTTACCTTATCTTAACAGCAACCAGAACCTCACAGGTGAAGCAGATGTCTTTCTCTAATTTTTTGTGCATGTGGCCAGACGATGAGGACAGCTACGACAACTGTTCCGTCTTTCGACTTCAGCTGTCATTTCTTGGCTGATAATGAGGGGCAGATAGATTTTGGGCTCCATTTCTTCTCTATAGCTTTCAAAGTTTTAAATGGAAGGAAATCTTCTAGAGCTTTCTTGCAGCATCACCTTGTAGCCTGACTTGAAGCTCTGGCAAATCTGACAAGTCCTCATGTTGTGAGCTAGGCCCAGGCAGCAATCACAGACCGTGCGTGGTCTTTGTTAATTTTCTCTCTGCACTTACAGTGCTACCTGTGGCACGTGGACACCTGGTTCTGATTTCAATATGATATTTTTTCTGCAATATAAAATATGTAAGGGAATGTCTGTCAGGAGGAAATGCTGTCTTGCTGAAATTGACACATCAAACCCCCCCAGGGATAAGTTCAAAGGACAGGCGGTAGCTTAAACTGTAGATATCTGAAATGCAATTACTTTGTTAAAAAGGACAGGAAATCATTTCTAATTGGCTGCTGTTTATGAAGTACTTATTATCAAAAATTATGTGCATTCACCTAAAGTATCCATATTTAATTGTGCCTGAATAAAAAGTTATAAGCAAAACTGCATTTTGCATTATTTTGTTTTTATGTGCAGCATTCTGTTACAGTTCTCTTCATAGAACCTATAATTTGGAGTTATAATATATGTCACAGTTTGTGTATAGAACCCTAAACACAATCCTGATAGGTCAACAGCTCATAATTAGCATTCTGTACACAAACCATGACATAGTAAAAAACTCCAAATTATTGGTTTCATTAACAGAACTGTAGCAGAAAGCTGCCCATAAAAACAAAACATTGCAAAATACAGTTTTTCCTATCACTTTTATTCAGCTACATGTAAGTATGGATACTTCAGAGGAATGCATATCATTTCTGAGAATAAGAGCTTTATAAACGACTGCCAATTAGCACACATTTCCTGTCCCCTTTAAGTTTTCTTTGAAGCCCCAGAAATAAAATATCCATTCATGACATCCTTAGGGAAATCCTTTGATTTGCACTAGGTGTCATGAAGGAAGGAGATATGCATGTGTTGGGGTGTTTCCCCAAGATAGCCAGTAAGAAAAAATTACTCACCTTAGTAATGTTGTTTCTTCTAATGGAGTCTTGCTATATTATGACATATGCAGTGAGTCCCAACCTTCAAACTGCTCCGGAGGTGAAAGAGTTAACTTTCCATGCCAGGCATGGAACGCTGAGCTCGAGCTCAGTTGAAACTCTGTCTGTTGTTCTTCAAACTCAAACCGTCAGATCTTCGAGCTAAACTCACTGGAGGTCCTGTGTGGAAGCTGTAAACCTACACTAGCCAACTGGCTACTAAACATAAGAACACATTTTTTGGTCCCAAAACAAAGACTCAAGTCAGGAGACCCAAAAAATGAAAAACACAACACCAAGTCACCCCAAAAAGGAGAGGTGAAAACAACAAGGTGGGCATCTACTAAGTGCCAACACTGCACTGCCCACCCACATCCCAAAAACAGAGGTTCCGAGAGGGGCAGGTAGGGAGGAGGTCATAATATAGCAAGACTCCATTAGAAGAAACAACATTACTAAGGTGAGTAATTTTTTCTTCAAACAACATGAAGTCTTGCTATATTATGACATATGCAGACTACACAGCAGTACCTCCATGGAGAAGGGACAGAACCTACTTAGGAAATAGGCTCTGAAGCACAGCTGTGCCAAACCGAGCATCACTCCTAGCCTGGATGTCCAGAGAGTAATGCTTGGTAAAAGTGTGAACTGTTTTCCAGGTAGCTGCTTGACAAACCTCTAGAATGGGGATGTCCCTGGCAGCAGCCAGGGAAGCAGCTGTACCTCTGGTAGAGTGAGCCCTCAGGCCTGAGGGAGGAACCTTACCCAGCTTTTCATAACAGAATTGGATACAAGAGACAATCCACCTGGCAATGGATCTTTAGTGGCAGGTTTCCTTACCAACCTCACCATAAGTGAGGAGCAGTTGGAGGAGTCAAACCTGTTGACCCTTGCGCTCTATGTAGTAACTAAGGGCCTCTTCACATCTAACTGTGCAGCCTCCTCTCGCCAGAGGAGGAATGGTCAGTGAAGTACACTGGAAGGATATAGATTGATTAAGGTGGAAATCTGAAACCACCTTAGGCAAGAACTTCCTGTTAGTCCTGAGGACCACCTTATCTCTATGAAAGGAGATAAAATCAGGCTCCACTGACAAGGCTTGTAATTCACTTATGCATCTGGCAGAAGTAATAGCTACAAGAAACACAGTCTTCCAAGTCAAGTACTTAAGCTCTGCTGAAGACAAAGGCTCAAAGAGGGGTTGCATAAGCTGAGCAATGCAAACATTAAGATCCCAGGCAGGGGCAGGGGCCCTGAATGGAGGGTTGGTATGAAGCAATCCCTTAAAAAACTTGGAGAATAGAGGATGAGCTGAAAGAGAAGAGGGTTTACCTGCTGAAATAAAGGCAGACACAGCTGCCAAATGTACTTTTAGGGTAGCTGGTCTCAGCCCCAAGGTATTTAAATGGACCATATAATCCAGGACTGTGGGTAAATCAGGAGATTCTGGGGAAATATGCTTCCCAGAGCACCATATGGAAAACCTCTTCCATTTGGAATTATAGGTAGCCCTGGTGGAAGGTTTCCTAGAAGCCTTCAATATATCCATTACACCTTGGGAGAGGTGTAGATCAGCAGACTCTAACTCTTCAAGAGCCAGGCCTTGAGATTGAGAGATTTGAGGTTCAGGTACCAAACCCTCCCCTGAGCACAGGTTAACATGTTGTGATTCCTGGGGAGACAGATGGGAAGATGGACTGCTAAGGACAGTAGGAGTGGATACCAGGGTTGTCTGGAGCAATCAGCATCATCTTGCAGGATTGAGATCTGATTTTGACTAACACTTTGAACAGGAGAGGGAAGGGGGAATAGCAGAGAGAAACTTCCCTTCCCAATTGAGAACTAAGGCATCCAGAGGGACTGTCCAACACTGGGGGCCTGCAGCAAAAAAGGGGAAGTTTGTGATTGTCTGGGGCTGCAAAAATATCTATCTGCGGGGTGCCCCATCTGGCAAATATTACCTCCAGGACCAGGGGATCCAGTGACCATTCGTGATGGCCCTGGGAAATCCTGCTGAGAGCATCTGCCAGGACATTGTCCTTGCCTGGGAGGTGAACTGCTGTAAGGGAGGTGTTCAGGAGTAAGCCAGACCACAACTTCATTGTTGTTGCACAAGGCCGTGGACCCAGTGCCTCCTTGTTGCTGATGTACCACATTGTGGTGGTGGTGTCTGTTCTGACCTGTACAACTTTGTTCTGAACAGATTTGGAAAAAGCTTGAAGTGCTAGAAAAACTGCTCTGATTTCCAACAGATTGATGTGGAGCAGAGATTCCTGAGGGGACCACAATCCCTGGGTAGTGAGGTCGCCCATGTGAGCTCCCCACCCCAAGAGGGATGCATCTGTAGTAAGGATTAAGGAGTGAGACTGAGTGACAAAGGGACCCCTTGTCTCAGATTGCTCTGATCCTGCCACCACTGCAGGGCTTGGATCAGGGTTCGAGTTACTGGGATCAATTTGGTTAGAGGGTCTTTCCTTTGAGACCAAAAGGCTCTCAAATGGAACTGGATGTCCCTCATTTGAAATCTGCTCCCTGCACTTGCTGTAGAAGCAGCCATGTGCCCCAGGAGCTGCAGAAAATGCCTTGCTGGTCGAGACCTGCAGGGTGAATGAGGAGCCAGAGAGACCAGGGTCCTTGCCCTGTCCAAGGAAGGAAGGCTCTGGCTTTCTCTGTGTTCAGCTCTGCGCCTATGAAGGTGAGGAGCTGGACAGGCTCTAGAACTGACTTTGAGAGATTCAGAAGGAAACCTAAGAGGTGAGCAGTTGCTGAGTTATCTGTAGATGTAACTTGACTTGGTCTGGAGACTGGCCTACTATGAGCCAGTCGTCCAAGTAAGGGAAGATGGCAATTTTCTGCCTTCTTAGGGAAGCAACTGCTAGTGCCAGGCATTTTGTGAATACCCTTGGAGCAGAGGTGAGGCCAAAGGGCATTGCTCTGAACTGGTAATGGCCTGAGGGCAGCACGAACCTGAGGTACTTTCGATGGGAGCTTCTGATGAGAATATGGAAGTAGGCATCCTTGAGGTCCAGGGAGGCTAGCCAGTCCCCAGGCCTTAGAGAGGTAGAATAATTCCCAGAGTCACCATTTGAATTTTGGTTTTAAAGGTGCTTGTTTAAATATCTGAGATCCAGGATGGGCCGCCATTCTCCTGTCTTTTTGGGGTAAGGAAGTACCTGAGTACAATCCTTTGCCCTGGTGTGAGGTGGAACCTTTCCACAGCTCTGAGAGCCAGGAGGGAAGAGACCTCTGCCTCAGGGCAAGTGCCTCTGATGGATTTGCAGGTGGAAAGGATCTGGTTCTCATCTTTGGAAATTTTTGAAGCTGAGAACCAGTCCCTGGCTTACTACTTCCAGGACCCACTTGTCTGATGTCAAAGACTTCCAGTCCTGGACAAAGTAAGCCAGCCTGCCCCCTACAGGTAGTTGAGAATCGGCCCTGGCAACCCCATCAGGGTGCCTGCTTGGCAGTGGCTTTAGGCCGAGGGGTGGAAGCAGGCCTGCTTGTAACCCGTCTGCCTCTCCCTCTAAAGAACCCCCTCTGGGCATAAGGCCTATGAAAAGGCCTGCCCCTGCCCCTGGGAAGCTGCCTTTGAGGAGTGGCCTGCCTTTCCTTGGCCTGTGCACTCCTATAGGTGGTCCTATACTCATCCATTTTCTTCATGTAATTCTCTGTCTGCTCCCCAAACAGGGAATTACCCACAACAGGAAAATCCATGGCCTTAGTCTGGGTATCCTGTGACAGGCTAGTACATCTGAGCCAAGCCATTCTGCAAGTGCCACAGATGTAGCCATGACTCTTGATGACACATCATTAGGGTCCACTGCAGCGCGAATTGCACCTTGGATGCCTCATACCATCAGCAGCCACCTGCTCCAGCTCCTTGGCAAGCTGGCCAGGGACCTGTTTTGCTAGAGCCATAACAGTATCCCATCTGGATTTCTGATATCTAGCAACATAAGCCATATAATTTGCCTGTCTGAGTCCCAAGGATGCTGCCATGTACTGTTTCTTTGCCATGGCATCAATCCTCCTGGAGTCCTTGTCAGGGGTGTGAAGCCAAGGAATATTTGCCTTGTCACAGGCTGCAGCCTGCACTACCCCAACATGGCTGCATTGTTGTGAAGGAACTCCGTATCAGAGCCTGACAATGTGTACCTCTTGTCCATTCTCTTATCCACAGGAGGTATAGTGTGAGGAGTTTTAGAATTTTTACTGTCTGTTTCCCAAAGATTTATGCAAAGGAATAGACAGTCTCTAGACTCTGGGATATCCATCATTTCACATAGTCAGGCTCCTCTTGATCATCCACAGCTTCCTCCATAGGGAGCTGGAGGGTTTCAGTCACTTTTTTATAAAACATAAAATGAGAAGGGGACTCAGAAAGCCTAGGAGGAGACACTCCTGAAGGTCTGTCTGGGGAGATGTCCGGGTCAATGGGCACATCCAGACCTTCAAATCCACATTCACTCTCCTCATACTCCTCTTCCCCCTCCTCCGGTTCATAATATTCCTCTAAATCATACTCTTGAACCGGTGGAAGTGGCCGAACCGTACGCTTACCTGATGGTGCCAGTTCAGTCGGAACCGGGGAAAGCGAATGGACAATTTTAATCGCTTTGGCTATTTCTTCAGCGGTTGGAGAGGAAAGTTTTGGCTCCACACCAGCTGATTTCCTAGTCCTTTTTGCTGGAACCGACTCCTCAGAGTTGGCTCTCCTTTGCCGAGAAGTCTCGCCTGGTCACAGGGCACTCTCTCCAGTTCGGTTGGAACCGAACGGGCTGGCCATCCGGTTCAGCGGACTTTTTGGCCTCCCTTTCCTAACCTACCAACTCTCTTTTCCAGGGTAGCTGCAGGAAAATTTTTACAAATCTGGCAGTCTGCATTGAGGTGGTCAAACCCCAGACAATAAACACAGATGGTGTGGGGGTCAGCCTTGGCAAAGACTTCCCCACAGACACTGCAGTGTTGAAACCCAGTGGGCCCAGTTTTTCTTTTGGGTTTCTCAGACATGATGCCAGCCTAACCAAACTTACCCGTTTATGGCAATCTGCCAGGTAAGACCCTCTTATCGGTTCCCAACCGTGTCACGGGTCGTGGAAAAAAACGTAATAAAATCCGTTTTTTTTAGAACCGATAAGAACCGGTAACCACACTCTAAAAGACAGATTAATATATTTTAAACAACCTGATCGGTTCAAACCGAACCGATAAACACGTTACAAGTTCCACACAGAATAGAAATCAATGTAAACCTATCTAGTACTCACAATACCACAGAGTCTGAACCGACCGTTGCGGTTTAATTTCGGTCGAAACCGAGAAAACAATACTTTAACCGACAAAATGAACCGAGCAGAAGGAGAAATCTCCGGAGCAACTGTTCAGTGAGTAGAGTAAAGAATCTGACGGTTTGAGTTTGAAGAACAACAGACAGAGTTTCAACCGAGCTCGAGCTCAGCGTTCCATGCCTGGCATGGAAAGTTAACTCTTTCACCTCCGGAGCAGTTCGAAGGTTGGGACTCACTGCATATGTCATAATATAGCAAGACTTCATGTTGTTTGAATTACATCAAAGAGACTTTTGATGTCTGTGTGAAACAAATCACAGACTGGTTCAAGAAGTCCAATATGCGTGTATTGGAGGGTGTCATCTAAGGAAGCCAGAATTACATCAAAGAGGCTTGGATGTCTGAGACTAAATTAGGAAGACCAATATGCATTTGCTTGGGGTTTTCCAGTGAATTACATCAAAGAGGCTTTGATGTCTATGTGAAGCAGACCACAGACCGGTTTTGGCAAGTCAAATTTATGTCACCTATTATTTTTTAAATATCTTAGTAGGACATCCTGTGTTATAAAATATCAATTTTAATACACCAAGATGGAGTTAGGTGACTTCAGAGAGAAGGCCAACTCAAGACTGTTTTTAAATATACTGAGCAAACCTTACACAAGGACATTCATTTTCTGACTGAGAAAAGAGGAACATCAAAGCACTGAAAGACTAAGAAAGTAAGGACTTTAGATAAGACCAGTCTGAGTGTATGTATTGTAGGAATTTGCAGTTTTAAACATGTTTTGTTTTTAAAGCTGTATGTGTTGGGATATCTTATTTACTGTTTTCCTATTTTAAAGTAAAGATATATATTTTAAAAACAGAAACTGCCTGGTGTGCCTTGAAACGTCTTTTTATATAAGTGAAGCTTAGATGGTCATAGTTGACACTGTGCATGGGCTTATTGTGGTACCAAACTGGGAAACAGGTCAGAGTTCTCTAGGTCTTGCATAGAGTTCTAAGGGTTCATTTGAAATACCTGGTTAGGTGCCCGTAGGCAAATATATCTGGCCCCCAGAAGACAGAATTATCTGAGCCTGACAATTGGGTACGCTAACAAGAGGTTATCAGTTTGAATCCCTCCAGAACTTGGGACAATGGCGACTCGAACCCACAAAACAGACAAGAGGGTTACCTTGTTTTGTTAAACTGTTCACAATTCTACGCTCAGAGGTTGGCACTTTGGGAGTAGAGGGCTGACCTGCTGAGTGGGTTTGTGACACTACCAACATAAAGGCTCCTTCATATTCAGCAGCACACAGAGATGACAAAATAAAATAAATGGCAACAGCGTTTTTCACCAGGTCCGATGATCAACGGGAAAAGGAGAGGAATAATGGAGCAACTCAAGGTTATATAGACACAGCCATGGGATGTCATCATGGGCAGCCCCCAGTTAGCAAGTTTCCATGTCATCCTAGTGCCTGGTGGCTATAGTTCCTAATGGTGGAAATATCCTCTAAGAAGTTCTACAGTAAGGTTTAACAAAACTTGTAGTTCTACAACTGAATTACGGCTTGGCAACACAGGTAGATGATTGCTATTAGTTGTTTTTTTTGCCATCACTATACCTCGCCTGCTGTATGCTTGTGATTTTCAATTTTATTATGTATTTGTGTGATCCCAGTTACTGTCAGTCTGCACATACTGCAGCACATTATAGGTACATGGGGGCTCCACGTGTTTATATCCATTCCATTTTATTCAGTGTAATTACTGTCAGAGCATACACACTGCATGGACAGCAACAGTTTGAGCATGCTCCTTCTGCTTCAAGTATGCAATAAAATTGGATATACTCACCTGGGAGTCCCCACAGTGGAGACCAAGGAGGATGCTGGGAACCTCCACAAAGGAGACCCACAGGAGGGTGGCATGGGACCCCATAGGGGAAGGAAACAACTCCTGGTGGGGGACTCCATTGTTAGGAAGGTAGAACTGGGGGAGGAAGGGGAGAGGGAGGTAAGGCGCCTGCCTGGTGCCATGGCTTGGAGGGACAGGGAGCGAATCCTCAGGATCGTAGGAGCAGCTGCACAGAGGAGGGAGCTGGATGTCACTGTCCACCTAGGGACAAAGGACCTGGCTAAGAAAGGGATCACAGCAGTGCAAGAAGTGTTTGTGGAGATGGGGAGGGGCCTTGGACAAACAGCACAAACGGTAACCTTCTTGGAGGTGCTGCCTGTCTATGGCATGGGTGAGGCTAGGGTGCTCCACACCATGGGATTCAATCAGTGGTTGAAAAACTGGTGCAGAGCTCAGGGATTTGGCTTCATTGGGGACTGGGATCCACCTGGAGGGATGCAGGCCTATACTGGCATGATGGTTTGCATCTGTCCAGGAGGGGAACCAGGATCCTAGGTGATAGGTTTAAATACTTCATTGACAAGCATTTAAACTAGCCAAGGAGGTAGGCACTGGAAAGGAGCAGGGAAATCCTAGCCCCCCCAAAGTATCAGGGTACTAAGTGAGGTAGACACCAACATAGAGATGTCGATAGGGAGAAGCACAGGGGTAAATGGAGAAAGTGACAAATGCAATAAGGACAGGAATGGTGCAAAAAGGGGTAAGGCCATCAAGAAATGGAGAGTAATGAGTATCAATGCCCGTAGTCCGGGCAATAAGCTCCCTGAACTGGTGGCCTTGATGGAAGAGGGATGCCTGGATATCGTAGCAGTCACAGAAAGTACAGTTACTTAAGAATTTACCGTAACAGTAGATCTTCGAGAGAGGTTCTTGCAATAGGTAATCACATATAGGACTGACGCCGGCAGGACCTCATGGAAAAATTTCTAGCTAGCAGTCCCTGGCGAGGGACCTCCCCCACATCAGGTGACCGGCGTCAGGAGACGGTATAAACGGGCGGTCCCTGACGCCCGCCTTCCTGTTCTTTCCCATGGGCCAGAAACACCGGACAAGAGAGGAGCAGATATTTTCCTCACTGGAAAAGGAGCTGAAAAAGCCTAGGGGGATGGAGAGCGGGAAGGTACTACCTACTGCAAAAGCCTCTCTCGAAGATCTACTGTTACGGTAGGTTCTTATGTAACTGTAATATCTTACTTCGAGAGGGCTCTTGAAGTAGGTAATTACATATAAGACTGAATCCCAAGCAGTCTGGAACAAAGAGAGGCACCGGGAGGAGGAAAACTACTCCAAAAAGCAGTTCTAGCTGTGCAAGCCTCAAGATAGGAAGCCTTGCAGAACAGCCAGCCCGAAGCCTCCTCTACGGTGAGAGACAACATCCAAACTGTAGTGTTTAGTAAAGGTACGGACGGAAATCCAGGTGGCGGCAGCGCAGATGTCTGCCACAGACACATTCTTGAAACAAGCTGCTGAGGCAGCTACTCCTCTAGTGGAGAAGCCTCTTACTTGACCCGGGAGGGTCTTGCTGTATTTGTCATAACAGAAAGTGATGCAATGAGCCAACCACTTAGACAGGCATTGCTTGGAAACAGCATTGCCTTCCCTTTTGTGAGCAAAAGAGATGAACAATTGATCAGTCTTTCTGAGATCCTTCGTCCTGTTGGTGTAGTATCACAGAATCCGGTGAACATCCATAGTATGGAGTAAATACTCCCCTTGATTAGAGTACTGCGTGAAAAAGACAGGTAACTCTATTGACTGATTTAGAGTAGACTCTGCTACTACTTTAGGAAGAAACTTAGGTTTCGTGCAAAAAGCAACATGTTCCTTGTGAAAAATCAAGTATGGGATTTTACACATCAGGGCCTGGAGCTCGGAAATTCTCCAAGCAGAAGTAATGGCCACTAGGAAGACAGTCTTCCATGAAAGGAACTTCAAATCCACAGAAGCTGCAGGTTCGAAGGGAGGGAGAGTAAGTTTCTCGAGAACAAAGTTCAAGTCCAAAGGGGGAGCAGGAGTACGGATGGGGGGTCTCAGATGGAGGACCCCTCTGAGAAAGGTCTTAAGAGACCTCCAATTGAGCGAAAGTTCTGTCTGCAAAGGGAACATGATAGGCCGAGATAGCCGCCATGTGCACCTTCAGAGAAGAATGACAGAGGCCCAGGTTAAACAGATGAGGTAGATACTCCAGCAGAAGCCCCGCTGAGCAAGAAAAGGGTTCCACGTTCTTGGAAGCAGCCCAGATAGTGAATCTTTTCCACTTCATGGCGCAAGTGGATCTAGTGGAGGGTTTTCTAGCCTCCACCAAAATCTCCGCCACTTGGGGAGACACCCCAAAACGGGATTGCGCTAAGTCTGCATGAGCCATGCATGCAGCTGAAGGGATTTGAGGCCTGGATGGACCAGGGTCCCCTGATCCTGGGTCAGTAAACCTCGAGATAGAGGAAGAGGAGGATCTCTGAGTATTGTTGTAGAAGAGAGAACCAAATTTGCCTGGGCCAGAAAAGAGCAATCAGAATCATTCGGGCTCCTTCTGAAGCTAGTTTCTGCAAGACTTGTGGGATAAGTGGAATTGGGGGAAAGGCATAGATGAATCTGTCCTTCCAGTCTAGAGACAGAGCGTCGCTCCAAAAAGCGCCTCGCTCTGGAACGAGTGAGCAAAAGACGTGAAGTTTTGCGTTTAGAGGGGATATGAACAGGTCAACCTGTGGTGTTCCCCAAAGTTGGAAGATAGCGTCTAGGACCCCTTGGTCCAGTTCCCACTCGTGAGTCAGAGCAGAAGAGCGACTTAGCTTGTCTGCCAGGGTGTTGACTCCACTCGAATGTGAATTGCCGTGGAGGTAAAGGTCGTTGTAAGTTGCCTAATCCCAAACCCTCATTGCTTCCTGCAAAGAGGGTAGGACCGACACCCTTCCTGTTTGTCGATGTACCAAACCACACACATGTTGTCCGTCTGGACGGCTAGGTGGCTGGGAAGGATGTATTAGTGAAGGACTTGGAGAGCGTACAACACTGCCCGAAGCTCGAGCACATTGATGTGGAGAGCTTGTTCTAGCTTGGACCAGGAGCCCTGGGTCCGATGAGGGCCTAGATGGGCTCCCCAACCTTCGCCCGAGGCATCTGTAGTTAGAGTCTGGGAGGGGGGAGGACGAAAGAAAGGAACTCCCTGAAACAGGTTCTCTCGAACCATCCACCACTGCAAGTCTCGAAGCATCGTCGAGGAGACCAGAACTGGGTGATCTAGGTCGTCCACTAACTGATCCCATTGGGAGCGTAGAGTCCACTGAGAAATTCTCATGTGGAATCGAGCACGTAGAACTGATGGGATAGCAGCCACCATGAGCCCGAGAAGGCGAAGGACTGACCTTGCAGAGACCCTCCTGCGGTCGGACAGCAGACTTATTTGGGTCTGGAGGGTGGACACCCTGTCCAGAGGCAGGAAGGCCTTGCCTGTGGTCGTATCGAGAATCGCCCCAATAAACTGTAGTCTCTGGGATGGGACCAGATGAGACTTGGAATGGTTGATGGTAATACCCAGGCAGGCAAAAACCTGCTGGGTAAGGGAGAGGCAGCGCAGGAGTTCCTCCCTGGACGAGGCCGCCAAAGCCAATCGTCCGAATGCGGAAAACCTGCACTCCTGGTGCATGGGGTGGGCCGCCACCACTGCTAGGCATTTGGTAAATACTCGGGAGCCGAGGATAGACCAAACGGAGCGCCTTGAATTGGTAGTGATCCCCCTGGAATGCAAAACGAAGGTATTTGCGGTGGGACGGGCGAATGGAAATGTGCAGGTAAGCATCCCACATATCCAGAGCACAAAGCCATTGACCCGGCCGGATGAGGGGCAGAAGGCTCTGCAAAGACAGCATCCTGAACCTTTTGTATTCCATGAAAAGATTCAGGGAACTGAGATCCAGAACTGGTCTGAGATCTCCTGTCTTCTTTGGGACCAGGAAAAAATGGAAATAGTAACCCGTCCCTTGCAGATAAAGGGGAACAGGTTCTATTGCTTGTTTCAGCAGTACAGCTGAAATTTCCTCCTGGACCAAGAGAAGATGTTCCCTTGAATACGACGACTTCAGAGGGGGGTGGCGAGTTGGTTTCTGAAGAAACTCTACAGAGTGTCCTTCTGCGATGAGCTGAAGCACCCAAGAATCTGTTGTTATCCTCTCCCAGCTTGGAAGGTGGAGGGAAACCTTCCTCCTACTGGTTCCTCTGGGGAGTCTGGAGGCTGTGGGAGAAGGAAGGAGTCAGGTGGTGCGGGGCAGCGCCGCAGCTGAACCACTCGCTTTTTTGGGCGGGGGGGCTTAGCAGCTGTGGGGGCCCGGCGTTTTGTGGCGCGCCTTCCCTGGGGTTTCGCCTTGGGCCAATTCTGTCTGTGAAAGGGATGGCACTGCTGCCGATGGGGACGGTACATGGAATCAACTGACTTTAGTGCCGTCCCTTCTCTTGCAAATCGGTGATGATGTCCTTGCCATCACCCCCGAAAAGCACCGACCCCCGGAAGGGTGCTTCCTGGATAGCAGATTGCACCTCCGGGACCAACCCTGACACGCAGAGCCAAGCATGACGCTGTAGGCCTGCAGCGAAAGCTGAGCTCCGTCCAGCAGTATCCACTGCATCGTATGTCACACAAAGCATGTCTCGACTGGCCGAACGAGCAAAGCGGACAAGATCAGCCAACTCCTGCTTGACTTGGGAGTCAGGCAGGGAGTCCAATTTGGCTTCCACATGGGTTCGAATGGCCTTCTGGTAGTCCCCCATATGGCCGACATAATTCAGGGCCCTAATCCCCAGTGTTGAGGAAGCGAAGATCTTCCTCCCATACTGGTCCGGAAGGTGGAATTCCTTGCCAGGTGGCGATCAGCTGAGGAGTTTTGGGTTAGCCGACCGGCCGTGAGCGACGCTAACCACAACCGAGTCGGCACAAGGGTGAGAATCCAGGAAATCAACACCCTCTGGAGCCTTATATAGCCTGTTTGACTTCCTAGGAAGTGGGGCTAAAGCCGATGGCTGTTTCCATATGGTGGTAACGAGGTCGGCGTGAGTCTCTATCCAGGGTGGCACCAAGGTAGGAGCTGTCACGGGCAGATCCAGATGTTCAGTGAGTTTCAGACGCTGAGGATCTGGTTCCAAGGAGTGCCACTGATGAACCTCCTGGATTTTCCTTAGCAACTCTGCAAAAGAAGGATCTTCCGGAGGAGTCCTTGGCCTGGGTTTCGACAGAGAGCGTGGCTCGTCGTCTCTCTCGGAGCAACCATCGGAAGAATCCGAGGAGTCTGAGGGTGAAGAGGAGGAGGAAGAGGAAAAAGACTCCCTTTCCCATGCTGGGAGTGTGCCACCTCAGACGTACGGGAACCTGAGACGGCACCATCGTTGGAAGGCAGCTCTCGACGTCTTTGGTGAGCTGAGCCTTGGCCTCAGCCCACCAGGAGGCCAGAGTCTCCTGCAGGTCCACCGGCGGCTGTGGGGGCGGTGGTGGAGGAGGTGGGGGATAAGGATACGGGTTGTACCCGTATGGAGAGTATCCAAAACCCGGCTGCGGAAAGCCCGGCATCGGGTATTGTGGCATCGGAAACCCGTGTCGGGTACTGCGATGCGGATACTGTGGTCCAGTCGTCGGATAAGATGGAGGTACCTGGGAGCACTGCTGGAAACAGGCAGGCCTGGCCGACAGCTCCTCAGGCGGGGTCCACATTGAGGCCCGCGGAGGGGGACATCCGGGAAGCAGGATGTCTCCGAGTCGGTAGAACCGCTGTCGGAGGCTCTGGCGTCGGAGCTGGTGTCCGGGGAGCCATCAAATCCGGTGCACTAACCGGAGGGCGGTCTGATGGAGGAGGAAGATCCCCAGCGTCGCCCAGGGATGGAGGAAAAATCCCGGGGTCGGGCTGGGGGACTCTGGGTTCCCAGATGGCAAAGCTACGAGGAACAGGTCTACAGCGGATGTGGGGAGTCTGTTGTATGTTCCTTCACTGGCCAGATGTCGGACGAGCCGACGTGTGGCTTGAGGGCGAGCTCCCGGCGGGTGCCAGACAAGCCGGCATCCGGCTTATGGGAGCCATCACCGGAGGCAGGCCGAGAAGGATCGGCCTGGTCCGGTGGAGTGGAGGCCGCGCGCCGCCCCGACGGGTCATGCGTCTTACCGGCCTTCTCGGCGCGGACGTTGGAGGAGCCGACGCCCGACTTACTGGAGTCACCCATGCCAGTAGGCTGCGAGCCTGTGGCCGAACCTGGGGCGGAGGCCTCCAATTGCCTGGAGGCGCCAGCAAGGCCTGAGCGCAAGTCAGACGGGCAGGCTGTCGAGGAGGTGGTCCTCCGGAGGGACGCTACCTGTGTCCTGGTACCCCGGCTGATGGTAGAGGAACCCTTGTCCCGTGCCTCTCCTTATCCTTCTTCTTCTGATGGCCTTCGCGGGAAGTGGACGCCTGTCTCAGTTTCTTGAGCTCCTTCTCCACTGAACTCATCTTTTTCTTCAAAATATGGGCTTCCAGGGATTGCTGCCACCTATTCCGAGTAGACGAGTTGAAGCTGAGGCAGTGCTGGCACTTCTTGACTGGGTGATTGGGGCCTAGGCAGAATAGGCACAGGGACTGGCCATCCTTGTGCTCGGAGGGTGTAGGGGACGACGTACACAGACGATGGTACCTGACGTTAGTCAAAAAAAACAAATTATTTTGGTAAAACCGGCGAAGATTTGGCTGACGAAGCACAAACTTTTCCGTGAGGCGCTGCATGAGCTAACGGCGGGAAAGAACTGGAAAGCGGGCGTCAGGGATCGCCCCTTTATACCGATGTCACCTGACGCCGGTCACCTGACGTGGGGGCGGTCCCTCGCCAGGGACTGCTAGCTAGACATTTTTCCGTGAGGTCCTGCCGGCGTCACTCCTATATGTAATTACCTACTGCAAAAGCCCTCTCAAAGTAAGATCATGGTACACAGAGAACCATGACTGGGATGTTAACATACCAGGGTACACAACCTACAGGACAGACAAGGAGGGCAGAAGGTGGGGGAGTAGCTCTCTATGTAAGGGAAGGGATAAAAGCAACCAAACAAAAGAGTAAACAGGGAGGAGAGGAGGCACTGTGGGTCACCTTAGAGACTGGAAATGGCACCACAATACGCACAGGGGTTGTATATAGACCCCCAAGTCAGGGGGAGGGAATGGACAAGGATATGATAGAAGGCATATTTAGGATGGCAAAGAAAGGGGAGATACTGTTGATGGGGGACCTTAATATGCCAGATGTTAACTGGAGCACCTTTGTGGCAGCCACATCCAAAAGCAGGGCCATTCTTGATGCCCTTCAGGTGGCATGCCTCAGACAGCTAGTTTTGGAGCCTACTCGTGAGGGAGCAATCTTAGACCTCGTACTCTCAAATGGGGATAGTGAGAGGATCTCAGATCTAGAAGTGGGTAGCCATTTGGGAACAAGTGACCACCAGTGTGGTTCACGATAAACTCAGCTACAGAGTCAAGCCATACAAAAGTGAGGGTTCTGGACTTCAGGAGCGTTGACTTTGGCTAGATGGGAGAGTGCCTTAGAAAAGCACTAGCAAACAGGCTAGGAGCAACCATGGGGAAATATCAAAACTGCCATCACAGAGGCAACAACCATTTGTGTGAAGCAAATAAACAAATCAAAATGAAAGAAAAAGCCACTATGGTTCTCAAAAGAGGTGGCGGTGAAGATTAGGGAGAAGAAGATCGCATTTAGGAAGTATAAGGAAACACAGAAGGAGCAGGACAGAGAACTGTACCAGTTAAGGCAGAAGGAAGCAGGGAGGGTAGTCAGAATAGCACAGGTACAAACTGAGGAAAGGATAGCTAACTCGGTTAAGAAGGGGGATAAAACCTTTGATAGGTATATCAGGGAGCGTAGAAAGACAAAAGGAGGGATAGTGAGGCTGAATAGAATGGATGGTGGGTGGGCACAGAGTGACAATGAAAAAGCAGGGATACTGAATGAATACTTAAGTTCAGTACTCACAAAAGAGGAAGTGCCAAATCCAATTAACAGAAGCACTCTGGAGAGGGGGGTTGACTCCAGTCCTTTCACAGAAGAAAGGGTTCTGAAAGAACTCCTAAAACTGAAGGTGGACAAAGCAATGGGGCCAGATGGACTTCACCCCAGAATTCTAAAAGAATTCAGCAGAGAACTAGTGACACCACTGACTACCCTTTTTAACAAATCATGGGAGGACTGTGTGGTACCTGAGGACTGGAAGAAGGCGGATGTGATTCCTCTTCACAAAAGTGGGACCAAGACAGAGGCAGGAAGAAAAAATTACTCACCTTAGTAATGTTGTTTCTTCTAATGGAGTCTTGCTATATTATGACAGTAGCAGTGAGTCCCAACCTTCGAACTGCCCCGGAGATGACAGAGTTAACTTTCCATGCCAGGCATGGAACGCTGAGCTCGAGCTCGGTTGAGACTCTGTCTGTTGTTCTTCAAACTCAAACCGTCAGATCTTTACGAGCTAAACTCAATAAGGTCCTGTGTGGAAGCTGTAAACCTACACTAGCCAACTGGCTACTAAACATAAAACACATTTTTTGGTCCCAAAACAAAGACTCAAGTTAGGAGACCCAAAAAATGAAAAACACAACACCAACTCACCCCAAGAAAAGAAGGGGTGAAAACAAAAAGGTGGGCACCTACTAAGTGCCAACACTGCACTGCCCACCCACATCCCAAAAGAAAAAATTACTCACCTTAGTAATTGCTTTTCTTCTCATGGAGTCTTGCTATATTATAACATTAGCAGTCAGCCACTGCAGCTGAACTGCCCCGGAGAGGAAGGAGTTAACTCCAGAGGATCTGGAGTTCTACAGCGCGAGGGCGCTGTGCCCAAAGCTCTATCTGGCAGTTTCAAATGAAACTGTCAGATCTTTATGAAGCTAACATCAAAGAACAGAAAGTCTGTGTGGAAAAAACTACACTAGCCCATGGCTACCTACTAGTAGTAGTAACAACAATATAAACAACAAAGAAACACCCAGAACCATAATAACAAAAATTGATGGTATTATGGTTCGTTTTACCACCCTTGACAAGCACATTATGAACCCCCCCTTCCCCCCAAGACTCAAGTCCAGGAAGGGGGCAATATAAAAAACCTAAATGAAAGCAACCAGATCCCTAACCCAAAGGAAAGAGGGTAAAGAGGGTAACTACAATGGCATGACACAGTGCTTGCGCAATTCAGCCACCCCTACCCAGAAGAGAGGTTTCTGAGAGGGGCAGGAGGAGGGTGGTTATAATATAGCAAGACTCCATGAGAGAAAAGCAATTACTAAGGTGAGTAATTTTTTCTTCAAACACCATGAAGTCTTGCTATATTACTAACATTAGCAGATTACACAGCAGTACCTCCATGGAGGAGGGTCAGAACCTACTTAGGAAATAGGCTCTGAAGCACAGCTGTGCCAAACCGAGCATCTCTCCTGGACTGGACATCCAGGGAATAATGCTTGGTAAAGGTGTGAACTGTCTTCCAGGTAGCAGCTTGACAAATCTCCAGAATGGGAATGTCCCTAGCAGCCGCTAGAGACGCAGCTGTACCCCTGGTGGAGTGGACCCTCAATCCTGAGGGGGGTACTCTACCTAGTTTCTGATAACAGAATTGGATACAAGAAACAATCCACCTTGCAATTGTTCTCTTAGTGGCAGGTTTTCCTTTGCCAACCTCGCCATAGGTAAGAAACAGTTGGAGGATAGAACCTATGACCTCTGGTCGCTCTAAATAGTAGCTTAAGGCTCTTTTGACATCCAAGCTGTGCAGTCTTCTCTCACCTGAGGAAGAATGCTCAGTGAAAAATACTGGGAGAGAGATAGATTGATTCAGGTGGAAATCAGAAACCACCTTAGGCAAAATTTCTATTAGTCCTAAGGACTACCTTATCTCTGTGGAAAGAGATAAAATCTTTTCCACTGACAGGGCCTGTAACTCACTTATGCGTCTGGCAGAGGTGATAGCTACTAGGAAAACGGTTTTCCAAGTTAAATACTTGAGCTCTGCTGAAGACAGAGGCTCAAAGGGGGTTGCATTAACTGAGCAATGCAAATATTCAGGTCCCAGGCGGGAGCTGGTTCCCAAAAGGAGGTTAGTATGAAGTAACCCTTTAAAAAACTTGGAGAACACAGGGTGAGAAGAAAGGGGAGGCTGCCCTGCTGACACAAAAGCAGAGACAGCTGCCAGATGAACCTTCAGGGTAGCTGGTCTAAGGCCTAGGGAATTCAGATGGACCAAATATTCCAGAAGAATGGGAAGATCAGCAGATTCTGGGATAATCTGCCTCTCAGAGCACCAGATGGAAAACCTCTTCCACTTAGAATTATAAGTGGCCTAGTGGAAGGCTTCCTAGAAGCCTTTAAAATATCCATGACACCTTGAGAAAGGTGTAAATCAGCAAATTCTAGCTCCTCAAGAGCCAAGCCTTGAGGTGGAGTGATTGAGGTCCGATACCACACTCTCCCTGTGCACAGGCCAGTAAGTCGTGGACTCTGGGTAGGCTCAGGGCAGGGTGGACTGCCAAGGACAGAAGCAGAGGGTACCAGGGCTGTCTGGCCCAATCTGGGGCAATCAGAATCACTCTGCAAGGTTGAGATCTGATTTTTACTAGTACCCTGAAAAGAAGAGGAAAGGGAGGAAAGGCATACAAGAACTTCCCTTTCCAATCCAACAGAAAGGCGTCCAGAGGGACTGAGCCCAGTACTGGAGGCCTGCAACAGAAAAGAGGAAGATGATGGTTGTCTGGGGCTGCGAAAGATCTATCTGAGGAGTGCCCATCTGGCAAAGACGGACCCCAGCACTTGTGGATTCAGAGCCCATTGTGATGGCCCTGAGAAATTCTGCTGAGGGCGTCCGCCAGGACATTGTCCTTCCCTGGAGGTGAACCGCTATCAGGGAGGTGTTCAGGAGTAGGCCAGAGACCACAACTTCATTGCTTCAGTGCACAAGGCTGAAGACCGAGTGCCCCTTGTTGATGTACCACATTGTGGTGGTATTGTCTGTCCTGACTTGAACCACTTTGTTCTGGACAGAATCTGAAAACACCAAGAGCTAAAAGACAGCTCTGAGTTCCAACAGACTGATGTGGAGCAGAGATTCCTGAGGAGACCACACCCCTGGGTGTAAGATCGCTAGGTGAGCCCCACCCTAACAGGGAGGCATCCGTGGTGAGGGTGAGGAGTGAGAATGTGAATGAAGGGAACCCCTGTTTTAAATTGCTCTGGACCTGCCACCAGTGGAGGGCTAGGATCAGAGTTTGAGTAACTGGAACCAGCTTGGTAGGGGTCCTTCCTTTGAGACCAATAGGCCCTCAAATGGAACTGAATGTCCCTCATCTGGAATCTTGCTCCCTGCACGACAGCTGTAGAAGCAGCCATGTGCCCAAGGAGTTGCAGAAAATGCCTTGCTGGTCGAGAGACCCGCAGGGTAAAGGAGGATGCCAGGGCGATGAGTCTGTCCACCCTTTCCGAGGGAAGAAAAGCCCTGGCTAACCTTGTGTTCAATTCTGCGCCTATGAAAGTTAGGACCTGAACCGGTTCCAGAACTGACTTTGGTAAGTTTAGCAGGAATCCCAGGAAGTGAGAAGCTGCTGGGTGACTTGCAAATGGGTTTCCACCTGACCTGGAGACTGACCCACAATGAGCCAGTCGTCCAGGTAGGGAACACAGCAACCCTTGCCTTCTTAAGTGAGCCACTACTACAGCGAGACATTTTGTGAATACCCTTACGCAGAGGTCAGGCCGAAGGGCATTGCCCTGAACTGGTAGTGGCCTGAGGGCAGTTCGAACCTGAGGTACTTTCGGTGAGAAGGCCTGATCAGAACATGAAAATAGGCATCCTTGAGGTCCAGGGAAGCTAGCCAGTCCCTGGCCTTAGGGAAGGCAATATCATTGCCAGAGTCAACATTTTGAACTTTGGTTTCAAAAGATGCTTGTTCAGGTACTTAAATCTAGAATGGGCCTCCATTCTCCTGTCTTTTGGGGTAAGAAAGTATCTTGAATAAAAGCCCCTGCCCTGATGGCAAGGAGGAACCCTTCCACTGCTTTGCAGTCCAGAAGAGAAGAACCTCTGCTTCCAAAGCAAGGGCTTCTGAGAAGGATTTGCAGGTGGAAAATGTCTGGCTCTCATCTTTGGAAAGTGTTTGAAGCTGAGAACCAGACCCTGGCCTATTACCTCAGAACCCATCTGTCCGTGAGTTAGGGACAGCCAGTTCCAGCTGAAATAGGCCAACCTGTCCCCCACTGGTACAGGAGAATCGGCCCTGGGCACCCCATCAGGGTGCCTGCTTAGCAGTCAGCCTTGGGCTGAGGGAGGGCAGTCTGCTGCCTCTGCCTACCCTGCTCTGAAGAACCCCTCTGCGAGACAGCAGAGGAGGCTTGAAATTGGTAAAAGGCCTGAAAAGGCCTGCCCCTACCTTCTGGGAGCATGCCTTTGTGGCATGGCATGCTTCTCCTTAGCCTGGGCACTTTTGTAGGTAGTTCTGTATTCATCCATCTTTTTCATATAGTTTTCTGTTTGCTCCCAAACAGAGAATTTCCCACTACAGGAAAATCCATAGCCTTTGACTGGGTATCTTGGGACAGATTAGTGCATCTGAGCCATGCCAACCACGGAAAGCTACAGAAATGGCCATGACCCTAGAGGAAACATCATTAACATCAACAGCAGTATGAAATTGAACTTTAGAGGCTTCAATGCCATCAGCAGCCACCTGTTCAACTCACTAGCCAGCTGGCCATGGGCCTGCTTGGCTTACTGATACTGTGTCCCACCTAGATTTCTGATATCTAGCCACATAAGCCATATAATTTGCCTGCCTGAGTCCCAAAGAAGCTGCCATATACTGTTTCTTCGCCATGGCATCAATCTTCCTGGAATCCTTATAAGGAGGATGTGAGGCCAGAGGAATATTAGCCTTGTCACAGGCTGCAGCTTGTACCACACCTACATGACTACACTGTTCAGTAAGGAAGTCTGTATCCGAGCCTGACAAAGTATACCTTCTGTCCATTTTTTTATCTACAGGAAGGACAGAATGAGGATTTTTTAAAATCTTTGTTGTTTGCTTCCTAAATGACTTATGCAAAGGAATAGACAACCTCCTAGACTCTGGAATATCCATCATTTCTACCATATCAGGCTCCTTTTGCTCATCCACAGCCTCCTCTAAAGGAAGCTGGAGGGTTTCTGCAACCTTTTGTAAAAATAAAGAAAGAAGGGGACTCAGACAGAATAGGAGGAGATTCTAAAGGTCTGTCTGGAGAAATGTCCGGTTCAATGGGCACGCCCAGACCCCCCAGCCACACATATATTGATCAAATTCCTCCTCCCCTCCTGTGGTTCATAAAATCCTCAACTTCAAAATCCTGAACCACTGGGACTGAGCAGACCAACCTTTACCAACTGTTGGTGGTTCTACAGATCCCTGAGACAGTGACTGGACAATCTGAATGGCTTTAGCTATCTCTGCAGCAGTTGGAGACACAATTTTGGACCCCAAACCTACTGATTTCCTTGTCTTTTACTCGGGACTGGTTCCTCTGAACAGCCTTCCTTTGCCCGAGGAAGTCTCGCCCTGGGTCAGAGGGCACTCCCTCTGGTCCAGTGGGTACTGGACCGGGCTGGCCATCCGGTCAGCGGACTTTTGGCCTCTCGCTCCTGGAGCCGCCCAATCTCTTTCCAGGGTGGCTGCAGAAATTTTACACACCTGGCAGTCTGACAGGAGGTGGTCAGCCCTCAGACAATAAACACAAGTGGTGTGTGGGTCAGCCTTGGCAAAGGCCTCCCACAGACATCACAGTGTTGAAACCCAGTGGGCCGGTTTTCTTTGGGTTTCTCAGACATAATGCCAGCCTAACCAAAACTTGCCCTTTTGATGGCAGTGCCAGGCAAGACACCCTTATCGGTTCCTAATCGTGACACGGGTATTTGAAAAACGTTATAATTCTGTTTTTCAGAACCGATAAGAACCGGAACCGCACTCTAAAACCCACTGTACACTTTTAAAATGTAGAAATAACAAACCGATCGGTTCAAAACCGAACCGATAATTAATTTTCCACACAGACTTAAAATTTAGTACTTACGGTTACCAGATAGAGCTTTAAAACCGAAATGCGGTAAAAATAATGACTTTTGCCGGTTCGAATGAACCGAAAAATACTCGCTTGAACCGAGAATGAACCGAGCTGATCTCCGGAGCAACTGTTCAGTGAAGCGGAGTAAAGAATCTGACAGTTTCATTTGAAACTGCCAGATAGAGCTTTGGGCACAGCGCCCTCGCGCTGTAGAACTCCAGATCCTCTGGAGTTAACTCCTTCCTCTCCGGGGCAGTTCAGCTGCAGTGGCTGACTGCTAATGTTATAATATAGCAAGACTTCATGGTGTTTGAAACAGAGGTTCTGAGAGGGGCAGGCAGGGGAGGTCATAATATAGCAAGACTCCATTAGAAGAAACAACATTACTAAGGTGAGTAATTTTTTCTTCAAACAACAAGAAGTCTTGCTATATTCTGACAGTAGCAGACTACAAAGCAGTACCTCCATGGAGGAGGGACAGAACCTACTTAGGAAGTAGGCTCTGAAGCACAGCTGTGCCAAACCGAGCATCACTCCTAGCCTGGATGTCCAGGGAGTAATGCTTGGTAAAAGTGTGAACTGTTTTCCAGGTAGCTGCTTGACATATCTCTAGAATAGGGATGTCCCTGGCAGCAGCCAGGGAAGCAGCTGTACCTCTGGTAGAGTGAGCCCTCAGGCCTGAGGGAGGAACCTTACCCAGTTTTTCATAGCAAAATTGGACAAGAGACAATCCACCTGGCAATGGATCTTTAGTGGCAGGTTTCCTTTACCAACCTCACCATAAGTGAGGAACAGTTGGAGGGAGTCAAACCTGTGACCCTTGGTGCGCTCTATGTAGTAGCTAAGGGCTCTTTCACATCTAAACTGTGCAGCCTCCTCTCGCCAGAGGAGGAATGGTCAGTGAAGTACACTGGAAGAGACATAGATTGATTAAGGTGGAAATCTGAAACCACCTTAGGCAAGAACTTCCTGTTAGTCCTGAGGACCACCTTATCTCTATGAAAGGAGATAAAATCAGGCTCCACTGACAAAGCTTGTAATTCACATGCTCTAGAAGTGATGGCTACCAGAAACACAGTCTTCCAAGTCAAGTACTTAAGCTCTGCTGAAGACAAAGGCTCAAAAGAGGGTTGCATAAGCTGAGCAATTCAAACATTAAGGTCCCAGGCAGGGGCAGGGTCCCTGAATGGAGGGTTGGTGTGAAGTAATCCCTTGAAAAACTTGGAGAATACAGGGTAAGCTGAAAGAGAAGAGGGCTTACCTGCTGAAATAAAAGCAGACACAGCTGCCAGATGCAATTTCAATGTAGCTGGTCTCAGCAACCAGCTATTTAAGTGGACCATATAATCAAGGACTGTGGGCAAATCAGCTGATTCTGGGGAAATATGCTTCCCAGAGCACCATATGGAAAATCTTTACCATTTGGAATTATAAGTAGCCCTGGTGGAAGGTTTTCTAGAAGCCTTCAAGATATCCAATACACCCTGGGAGAGGTGTAGGTCAGCAAACTCTAACTCTTCAAGAGCCAGGCCTTGAGATTGAGAGATTTGAGGTTCGGGTACCAAACCCACCCTGAGCACAGGTTAACAGGTTGTAATTCCTGGGAAGACACAGGGGAAGATGGACTGCTAAGGACAGTTGGAGTGGATACCAGGGCTGTCTGGCCCAGTCTGGAGCAATCAGGATCACCTTGCAGGGTTGAGATCTGATTTTGACTAGCACTTTGAACAGGAGAGGGAAGGGGGAAAAGCATAGAGAAACTTCCCTTCCCAATTGAGAACTAAGGCATCCAGGGGGACTGAGCCCAACACTGGGGGCCTGCAGCAAAAAAGGGGAAGTTGGTGATTGTCTGGGCTGCAAAAAGATCTATCTGGGGGTGCCCCATCTGGAAAATATCACCTCCAAGACCAGGGGGTCCAGTGACCATTCGTGATGGCCCTGGGAAATCCTGCTGAGAGCATCTGCCAGGACATTGTCCTTGCCTAGGAGGTGAACTGCTGTGAGGGAGGTGTTCAGGGAGTAAGCCAGAGACCACAACTTCATTGCTTCGGTGCACAAGGCCGTAGACCGAGTGCCTCCTTGCTTGTTGATGTACCACATTGTGGTGGTGTTGTCTGTTCTGACCTGTACAACTTTGTTCTGAACAGATTTGGAAAAAGCTTGAAGTGCTAGAAATACTGCTCTGAGTTCCAACAGATTGATGTGAAGCAGAGATTCCTGAGGGGACCACAACCCCTGGGTGGTGAGGTCGCCCATGTGAGCCCCCCACCCCAAGAGGGAGGCATCTGTTGTAAGGATTAAAGAGTTAGACTGAGTGACAAAGGGAACCCCTTGTCTCAGATTGTTCTGATCCTGCCACCACTGTAGGGCCTGGATCAGGGTTCGAGCTACTGGGATCAATTTGGTCAGAGGGTCCTTCCTTTGAGACCAAAAGGCTCTCAAATGGAACTGAATGTCCCTCATCTGAAATCCTGCCCCCTGCACTACTGCTGTAGAAGCAGCCATGTGCCCCAGGAGCTGTAGAAAATGCCTTGCTGGTTGAGACACCTGCAGGGCGAATGAGGAGGCCAGAGAGACCAGGGTCCTTGCCCTGTCCAGGGGAAGGAAGGCTCTGGCCTATGAAGGTGAGGAGCTGGACAGGCTCTAGAACTGACTTTGGAAGATTTAGAAGGAAGCCCAAAGAAGTGAGCAGTTGCTGAGTTATCTGTAAGTGTAACTTGACTTGGTCTGGGGACTGGCCTACTATGAGCCAGTCATCCAGGTAAAGGAAGATGGCAATCTTCTGTCTTCTTAGAGAAGCAACTACCACTGCCAGGCATTTCGTGAATACCCTTGGAGCAGAGGTGAGGCCAAAGGGCATTGCTCTGAACTGGTAATGGCCTGAGGGCAGCTCGAACCTGAGGTACTTTCCATGGGAGCTTCTGACGAGAATATGGAAGTAGGCATCCTTGAGGTCCAGGGACACTAGCCAGTCCCCAGGCCTTAGAGAGGGTAGAAAAATTCCCAGAGTCACCATTCTGAATTTTGGTTTTAAAAGGTGCTTGTTTAGGTATCTGAGATCCAGGATGGGCCACCATTCTCCTGTCTTTTTTGGGGTAAGAAAGTACCTGGAGTACAATCCTTTGCCCTGGTGTAGGGGTGGAACCCTTTCCACAGCTCTGAGAGCCAGGAGGGAAGAGACCTCTGCCTCTAGGGCAAGTGCCTCTGATGGATTTGCAGGTGGAAAGGATCTGGTTCTCATCTTTGGAAATTTTTTTGAAGCTAAGAACCAGTCCCTGGCTTACTACTTCCAGGACCCACTTGTCTGATGTCAGAGACTTCCAGACTTCCAAGGGTGCTGCCATGTACTGTTTCTTTGCCATGGCATCAATCCTCCTGGAGTCCTTGTCCAGCGGGTGTGAAGCCAACATGGCTGCATTGTTGTGTAAGGAACGCCGTGTCAGAGCCGGACAATGTATACCTCTTGTCCATTCTTTTATCCACAGGAGGTATAGTATTAGGAGTCTTCAAAATCTTAAATGTCTGTTTCCCAAAAGATTTGTGCAAGAGAATAGACAGCCTCCTAGACCCTGGGATATCCATCATTTCCACATAGTCAGGCTCCTCCTGGTCATCCACAGCTTCTTCCATAGGAAGCTAGAGGGGTTCAGCCACTTTTTTATAAAACATGAAATGGGAGGGGGACTCAGAAAGCCTAGGAGGAGACACTCCTGAAGGTCTGTCTGGGGAGATGTCCGGGTCAATGGGCACATCCAGACTTTCAAATCCACATTCACTTTCCTCATACTCCTCTTCCTCCGGTTCATAAAATTCCTCTAAATCATACTCTTGAACCGTTGGAAGCGGCCGAACCGAGCACCTGCCTGATGGTGCCAGTTCAGTCGGAACCGGGGAAAGCGACTGAACAATTTTGATCGCTTTGGCTATTTCTTCAGCGGTTGAAGAGGAAAGTTTTGACTTCACACCAGATGATTTTTCTTTTCTAATTCTTTTAGCCCGAACCGATTCCTCAGAATTGGCTCTCCTTTTGCCCAAAGAAGTCTCGCCCTGGTCAGAGGGCACGGCTGGCCATCCGGTTCAGCTGACTTTTTGGCCTCCCTTTCCCTGAGCCTACCAGCTCTCTTTTCTAGGGTAGCTGCAGGGAAATTTTTGCAAATCTGGCAGTCTGCATTGAGGTGGTCAAACCCCAGACAATAAACACAGGTGGTACGGGGGTCAGCCTTGGCAAAGACTTCCCCACACACACACTGCAGTGTTGAAACCCAGTGGGTCCGGTTTTTCCTTTGGGTTTCTCAGACATAGTGCCAGTCCTAACCAAACTTACCCTTTTATGGCAATCCGCCAGGCAAGACCCTTATCGGTTCCCAACCGTGTCACGGGTTTTGGGAAAAACCGTAATAAAATCCGTTTTTTTTTAGAACCGATAAGAACCGGTAACCACACTCTAAAAGCACAATTCAAGATTTTTTAAACAACTTGATCAGTTCAAACCGAACCAATAAACCGTTTACAAGTTCCACACAGAATGGAATAAAATAAAACCTATCTAGTACTCACAAATACCACAGAGAGGTTACGGTTTAAATTCGGTCGAAAACCGAGAAAAGCGGTACTTTAACCGACAAATTGAACCGAGCAGAAGGAGAAATCTCCGGAGCGACTGTTCAGTGAGGCAGAGTAAAGAATCTGACGGTTTGAGTTTGAAGAACAACAGACAGAGTCTCAACCGAGCTTGAGCTCAGCATTCCATGCCTGGCATGGAAAGTTAACTATGTCATCTCCGGGGCAGTTCGAAGGTTGGGACTCACTGATACTGTCAGAATATAGCAAGACTACATGTTGTTTGAAACTACAGACCTGTCAGTTTGACCTCTGTGGTAGGGAAAGTGATGGAATCACTTCTGAAGGAAAGAACTGTTGAGTACCTAGAGGCCAGTGGTGCACAGGACCCAAGGCAACATGGGTTCACAGCAGAAAGGTCATGTCAGACGAATCTAATCGATTTCTCTGACTGGGTGACCGAAGTAGTAGACCAGGGAGGGGCTATGAACATGGCCTACCTAGACTTTAGCAAGGCATTTGACACAGTCCCACACAAAAGATTAGTAGTCAAATTAACCAGCCTGGGAGTGGGTCCCAGGCTGGTAGCCTATAAAACATTGGCTGAACAACAGGACACAGAAGGTAATTGTAAATGGAGTCCACTCTGAAGAAAGAGGGGTTACTGGTGGGGTACCGCAGGGTTCAGTACTGGGTCCAGTCTTTTTTAATGTCTTTATAAGTGACATTGCAGAGGGACTGGAAGGAAAAGTATGCCTCTTTGCAGACAACACAAAGATCTGCAACAGGGTTGATAAACAAGGAGGCGTGGAAAGGATGAGAAGGGACATGGCAAGGTTGGAGGAATGGTCAGAAGTATGGCAGCTTGGATTCAATGCAAAGAAGTGCAAAGTAATGCACCTGGGAAACAGAAACCATGGGGAAGATTGCACAATGTGGAGGAGGTAGCAACAGCAATAAAATGTAAAGGAACCTGGGGTAATCATATCAGATGACCTTAAGGTTGGCAAGCAATGTGAGAAGGTAGGGAGGGCTGGGGGGATACTGGGATGTATAGGGAGAGGTATCACCAGCAGAAAACAGGAAGTTGTTATCCCCCTGTACAGACAGTTGGTGAGACCCCATCTGGAGTACTGCGTCCAGTTCTGGAGACCCCATCTCTGCAAGGACATAGACAGGATGGAGGCAGTTCGGAGGAGGGCAACTAAAACGGTACAGGGTCTGCAAGAGAAGCCATACGAGGAGCGACTAAAGGAGCTTAATATGTAAACCCTTGAGGAAAGGAGGGAGAGGGGGAACATGATAGAAATGTTTAAGTACCTAAGTGGAATCAACAAAGTCCAAGAGGGTAGCATCTTTCAGAAAAAGGGATGTGCAAGAACAAGGGGACACAATCTGAAGATAGAGGGGGGACGGCTCAGGGGCAATGTGAGGAAGTATTTTTTCAGAGAGAGGGTGGTGGACACACGGAACAGCCTTCTTGAGGAGGTTGTGGGGTCTAAAACTGTAGGAGAATTCAAGAATGCATGGGACAGACATAAGGCAATTTTTGTGGAGGGTAGGAAAAAATAGGCTGTTGGTTAAATAGGATCTGCAGCTTATCCTCTAGGTAGGGAAATGGACAGACTAGGTGGGCTACGAGGTCCTTATCTGCCGTCAAAGTCTATGTTTCTGTGTTTCACCTCTGACAAAAAAAACCAAGAGTTCTGAAAGGATGGGGTACATTTTCTGTCCTCCAACCATTGCTTCAATAAAATGTTTTGCTACCCTTTTTTTTTTTTTTAATGATGCACTACCCTCTTATACTTTGGACAAAACCTGCATCATTCCCATTTCTACTGTGGCCATAGTAGTTTCAAAGCGTTTTATTAGACTTTTGTCCATAGTAGCTTGCCAAGAAGGAAAAAAGGCATATTTTAAATTCTGTAACCTTATTTTTGCTGAATTGTCCCGTCTCATTTTAAAAGGCATCTAGTTTAGGACTTTCCACCATCTCAATTGGGAGGGTATTCCAGTGGGGAACTCTTTGGCTAAACCAGTAGTTTTATGCGAATTCCACCTTGGTTGATTTATTTACATGTTCTAGTATTGTAGGATTTGTGTTTTAGATCAAGTCCTAGTTCTATTCTTAGTCTCTGGTATTGAAAGGATCTACATACCAAAATCATATCCCCCAATAAGCAAGTGAGTACAGATTTAGTTTATTTAGTCTTTCCTTGTAGGGTCTATTTCCCATTCCCAGCAACGATCTCATCCTTTTCTGTACCTGCTCCAATCTAGCTACCTCTCCCTTTAGATAAGGTGCCCAAACCTGGGAACAGTGCTCCACAGTTCTCACCAGTGACCCATACGGGGGGATCAAGACCTCTCTACTTCTGCTTATAATGTGTCTTATGATACAATTGAATACTTTATTTGCTTTCTGTATAGCCTGGTCACATTGGGAACTAAAAGTAAGGTCATTACTGCCGATAACACCCAAGTCACTTTCTTTTATAGCTTAACTTGTTTCAGACATCCATTATTTATACTGTATTTCAGTTCCAAGTTCTTTTTACCCATATGTAAACATTTTTCATTTCATTTATGTTTAATTGTTCAATCTTGAATATAGCTGAGGGTATCCTGGAGTTTAATTTGATCCAGCAATGAGCTGACTACTGCCCCCACTCTACAGTCATCAGCAAACTTTGTTAACCACTTATTTTCAGAATTACATTTTAAAGTAGTAGTATACAAATTAGACAGGGTCCCAATACCGACCAGAGGGACCACACTAGTCACAGGAAGCCAATCAGATAGCTGCCGTTTATTACAGTGTCTCCAAGCTGCTACCCAGTTGACAATGTTTGTGCTAATCTGCAGGGAATATAGGGATTGAATTAGCTCATGATGTGGAAGCTTGTTGAATGCTTTCAAACTCCAGTTGTACCACATCCACAGTCTCTCCCCCAAAGTCTAAAGCCTTGCTCATCTTCTTATAAAATGAAGGTTGGTCTGACAAGATCTTGCCTTTGTGAACCCATGTTGGTTTGGATCCAACAGTTTATTAATCAGATGGACAAGAATGTGGTCTTTTATAATTCCTTCCAGTACTTTACCCACCACTGTTGTCAGGCTCACGGGTCTGTAGTTCTCAGGGGAATCCTTTTTATAAATTGGGACATGTGCCTCTCTCAATTTCCCAATTACTTCCCCTGTATCCAACGATTTCTGAAAGATATACGCTATTGGTTGAGCAATCACATTTGCTGCCTCTGAAATAATTCTCGGATGTAAATAGTAGTGGCCAGGAGATTTATTTTCCTTAATCTATCCGTTACGTCATTTATCTAAATTTTGATCAGATTTTTTTTCTGATGGTGTGATATTTTGCACACTACTGCTTAATAAAATACAGTACTTTTTGAGAACAAGCAATTTTGAGCCTCCATTTTATGGTGGCAAGTGCAAGATTTGTGATATGGAATGATTTGACTTATCTCTGCACCACCAATCCCAGTGCAGCCTCTTTTCTTCAGAGCACTGCAAAAAAAAAAAATATATATATATATATATACTTTCAAACAACATGAAGTCTTGCTATATTAAGACAATTGCAGTTTGTCCCACCATTAGAACTGCCCCGGAGGTGAAATAGTTAACTTCCATGCCAGGCATGGAACTTGGAGCGTGAGCTCGGTTAGAGAAGCTCTGTCTGTGTAGTTTCAAACTGAAACTGTCAGATTCTTTACTCCGCCTCACTGAACAGTCGCTCCGGAGATTTCTCCTACTGCTCGGTTCATTTCTCGGTTTAAACAGTGTTTTCTCGGTTATTTTCAACCGTGAGTATTATTATTTTAACCGCAAACCGATCGGTTCAAGCTCTGTCTGTGGTATTGTAAGTAATAGACAGGTTTATTTCTGTGTGGAACTTGTAAATGTTTATCGGTTCGGTTTGAACCGATCAGGTTGTTTTAAAACTTTAAAAATCAAGCATTTAAAGGCTTTTAGAGTCGGTTCCCAGTTCTTATCGGTTCTAAAAAAGCGGAGTTCATTACAGTTTTTCCACGACCCGGTGACGGTTGGGAACGGTAAGGGTGTCTTGCCTCAACTGCCGTTAAAGGGCAAGTTTTGGTTAGGCTGGCATTATGTCTGAGAAACCCAGAAGAAAAACCGGGCCCACTGGGTTTCAACACTGTGGTGTCTGTGGG
The DNA here is from genome assembly GCA_016271365.2 of Neoceratodus forsteri. Lineage (NCBI taxonomy): Eukaryota > Metazoa > Chordata > Ceratodontiformes > Ceratodontidae > Neoceratodus > Neoceratodus forsteri. The sequence continues at coordinate 873,910,607 of CM028130.1, forward strand.
GAAGCCTTTGCCAAGGCTGACCCACACACCACATGTGTATATTGTCTGGGGTTTGACCACCTCAATTCAGACTGCCAGATTTGTAAGAATTTCCCTGCAGCCACCCTGGATAAGAGAGTTGGCAGGCTCAGGGAACGAGAGGCCAAAAAGTCCACTGACCCGGATGGCCAGCCGGTTGGTGCCAACGAACCCGGAGAATTGCCCTCTGACCAGGCTGAGACTTCCTCGAGACAAAAGCTGACTCTGAGGAGCCAGTTCCAGCAAAGAAAACTAGAAAATCAGCAGGTGTGGAGTCTAAAATCCCTTCTCCAACTGCTGCAGAGATAGCAAGAGCTATACAAATTGTCCAGTCACTTTCTCCGGTTCCGTCCGAACTGCCACTGTCTGGTAAAAGGTCGGTTTGGCCGGTTCAAGAATATGATTTAGAAGAGTTTTATGAACCAGAGGAGAGGGAGGATGATTATGAACAGTATGAATGTGACTTTGAGAGTCTGGGTGTGCCCTTTGAACCAGACATCTCCCCAGACAGACCTTTAGAATCTCCCCCTACGCTTTCTGAGTCCCCTTCTCACTTTATGTTTTATAAAAAGGTTGCTGAAACCCTCCAGCTCCCATTGGAGGAAGCTGTGGATGAGCAAGAGGAACCTGATTTTGTAGAAATGATGGATATCCCAGAGTCTAGGAGATTGTCTATTCCTTACATAAGTCATTTAGAAACAAACAATAAAAATTTTAAAGCTCCTATTCTGTGCCTCCTGTGGACAAGAAGATGGACAGGAGGTACACTTTGTCAGGTCCTGATACAGAATTCCTTTCACAGCAATGCAGTCATGTTGGAGTAGTTCAGGCTGCAGCCTGTGATAAGGCTAATATTCCTTGCTACATCCTCCTGACAAGGACTCCAGGAAGATTGATGCCATGGCAAAAACAATACACAGCAGCGTCCCTGGGACTCAGGAAAGCAAATTACATGGCTTATGTGGCAAGATACCAAAAATCTAGATGGGACACTGTCATGGCTTTGGCCAAACAGGCCCCTGGCCAGCTTAATAAGGAGCTGGAACAGGTGGCTGCTGATGGTATTGAGGCATCCAAGGTGCAGTTCCATGCTGCTGTGGATTTTAATGATGTATCCTCTAGAGTCATGGCTACATCTGTGGCTTTTCGAAGGTTGGCTTGGCTCAGGTGTACTAGCCTGTCACAGGATACCCAGACTAAGGCTATGGATTTTCCTGTGGTAGGAAAATACAGGTTACTCACCTGTAACAGGAGTTCTAGGAATGGAATATGTTGTTCATCCACACTTATTGGCAGGTTCCTTGCCGCTTTAAATCTTGCCGGAAGGTCTTCAAGCTGGCTCCTCCCACCCACCCGGGTGGTAAAACTCTCGGCTCCGCCCCATGAGCCAGATCAGGCGCTGGAAGCTCAGGTTGTGCGTCCGGCCGGAGGTCGAGGAATCGTAGGATGAACAACATATACCATTCCTAGAACTCCTGTTACAGGTGAGTAACCTGTATTTCTAGGACATGGATATGTTGTTCATCCACACTTATTGGCAGACTCCTAGCAGTTCTCCGGGAGGAGGGAGGCAAGGCGCACACCCTACTTAGGGAATAAAGACTGGAGAACCGAGGCCCCAAAACCAGCATCCCGGCGTGACTCAAGGTCGATGTGGTAATGGGTAATAAAGGTGTGTGCTGACTTCGAGGTAGCAGCCCTGCAGATTTCCTGGATAGGGACGTCCCTGGAAGCAGCCACCGATGCAGCAGTATGACAGGTAGAATGAGCTCTTATCCCTCTGGGAGGCTCCATGCCCGCCAACTTATAGCAGAGATCTATGCAGGAGGTGACCCACCTGCTTATCATCCACTTGGCTGCAGGTCTGCCAGATACGGCTTCAGCATAGGTGACAAACAGCTGGCGAACCTCTCCCAATTTCAGCCGTGCACTCCTTATAATAATGATATCTAGGGTCAAGTGGAGCCTGTATTCGACCTCCGAGGTGTAATTGGGGTAGAACAATGGCAGAGTCAACACCTGGTTAAGGTGAAATTCCGACACCACCTTCGGAAGGAATTTCGGGTGGGGGTGCAGGACAACCTTGTCCCTGTGGAAGACCAGGTAAGGAGACTCAATGCAGAGCGCCTGGAGTTCTCCCATCCTTCTGGCTGATGTGATAGCCACCAAGAAGGCGGTCTTCCACGACAGGTGAGAGAGATCACACCTGTGCATTGGTTCGAATGGCTTGCCCATGAGCTTTGCCAGTACCAGCAGTAAATCCCACGGAGGTGGAGGTTCTCGCACCGGAGGGGAAATGTGATCAAGGCCTTTGAAAAAGCGCCAGACCACTTTCTCCTGCGCCACCGACTGCTCCCCGGCCCGCGCCCGTAAGCAGAGATGGCTGCCAGGTGCACCTTTAGGGTCGTCGACCTAAGCCCTTGACTAGAAAGGGACCATAAATAGTCCAAAATGCTTGCCACAGAACAGGAGGAAGGGTCCAAGCCCTTGCCCTGACACCAAATGGAAAATCTCTTCCATTTGAAGGCGTAGCATTTTCTGGTCGACTCCTTACGGGACGCCTCAACAACATTGAGGATCTCGTCAGAAAGACCCAAGGCCTGGAACTCTAGCCGCTCAGGAACCAGGCCGTCAGGTGCAGGGATTGAAGGTCCGGATGGAACACCTTCCCCTGATTGACTGAGAGCAAGTCTGGGCGAGCTGGAAGCTGCCTCGGGAGCCTGGAGCTGAGGCTGAGGAGATCTGGGTACCAGAACTGGCGGGGCCAGTCTGGGGCTATCAGAATCACCTGCGCCTTGTCCCTCCTTGCCTTGAGAAGCACCTTGTGAACCAAGGGAAATGGGAGAAAGGCGTAAAAGAGGCTCGGGGTCCAGGGCCTCGAGAAGGCATCCCCCTGCAGCGAGCCCTGCTGAGGGGGGCGGGCATGAAACAGCCTCAGCTCCGCGTTCTCCCTGGAGGCAAACAGGTCCACCTGAGGTATGCCCCAGTGGGAGAACAGATCTTGTACTACCTCCGGCAGGAGAGACCACGCGTGAGATGCAGCCCCTATCCGGCTCAGGGCATCGGCCAGGGTGTTGGAGGCTCCTGCCACATGAATGGCTAGGAGATCCGCCTCCAGGCTGCGCACGAGTGACCAAATGCGGAGAGCTTCCTTGCATAGAAGCATGGAGCGCGTCCCGCCCTGGCAGTTCAGGTAGTACATGGTCGTGGTATTGTCCGTCTGGACTCGGACCACTTGACCCCGGAGAAACGGAGCAAAGGCGGTGAGAGCTAGGCGGACCGCTCGGAGCTCCAGCAGGTTGATGTGGCATCGGGACTCCCGCGGGGACCAGAGGCCGCTGCACGGTGTTCCCCAGATGGGCACCCCAACCCATCAGAGAGGCATCGGTCGATAGAGAGACCGTCGGTTCGGGGCGGACAAACGAGATGCCCTCCTGCAGATGAGATGGAACGGTCCACCACCGGATAGCATTCCACATCTCCTGGGTCACCATCACTAGCTGGTCCAATGGATCGCAGCGTTGTGACCACTGGCTGGCCAGTCCCCACTGAAGGGGGCGCATGCACCAGCGTGCCCAACGGACTACGCTGGTACAGGCCGTCATGAGACCCAGGAGGCGCAGGAAGTCCCGGGCAGGGCGCGATTGCCCAACCAGAAATGATCGGGCAAAGGAGGTAAGAACCTCGGCCCTGTCCGCGGGGAGCCATGCTCTGGCTCAAAGAGAGTCGAGCCTGCCCGATAAACAGAATCACCTGCTTCGGCTCGAGTTCTGACTCTGGCCTGGTTGATGAGAAGGCCGACTTGAGGAGCAAACCTGGAGGGCCAGATCTCTGGACCGCCCCACCTCCTGTCTGGAGGGGGCTACAAGCCAATCGTCCAGGTAAGGGTACACCCGGACCCCGGGCGCCAAGGGAAAGCTGTCACCACTGCAATACATTTGGTGAAGACCCTGGGAGCTGGAGACAGGCTCAAGGGCATGGCTCGAATCAAGAGGGATCCCTCCGCTCGAAAGCGAAGGAATCTCGATGTGACGGACGGATAGGGACGTGAAAGAGCGCTGCAGGTCCAGAGAGCAGAACCACACACGTGTTCCAGAGGTGGTATTATCTGCGCCAGAGTGACCATCCTGAAGGTTCGAGACCTTAGGAACTTGTTCAGGTGCGTAGGTTGAGAATGGGCGCCAGCCCCGTCCATTTCGAACCAGGAATGAAGCGAACCCCTGGTCTGAAGGGGGGTTCCCCTACCTCCCTGATCACCTCCTTTTGGAGGAGGAGAGTGATGTCGGCTCGACGAGCCAACAGTGAGGCCTCGGACCCCGAGATGCGACAGCTCTGAAGGGCGGGGTCTGCTCGAATTCTAGAGGCAGGCCTTTTCCCACCACCTCCAGAACCCACCTGTCCGTGGTAATAGCGGACCAGGCGGAAAGGAAGTGTTGGAGCTGTCCCCCCCTAAGGGGGGAACCAGGGGCAAAGTGACGGGGATGGGGGCGACACCCCACAGCCCGTCACTGGGCAGGCTTGGAGGAGGGACCGGCCGAGGGACGTCCTGGGCCTTTTCCTCCCTGCTTCCTGTTGGAGGAAGCCGACGGCTTGGGTTTGGGATGCCAAGCTCGAGCCTGCTGGCCCTGACGCTGCTGGGCCTGGCATGTGGCGCGAGAAGGACGAAAGGGCTTAGGCTGTGGCTTGCATGCCTTGTCCTTTGAGGAAGAGACAGAGTCCAAGGTAGCATTGGACTCTCGATCCTCTGCAGGTGACCTTCCACCCAGGGTCAAGAGGTCAGTCCCCAAAAGGAACATCCGCCAACTTGTACTGGGTATCCGAGGTAAAGTGGATATCCTCAGCCAAGCCCGACAACGATGGCCACGCGCGCCACCCACCTGGCACACGAGTCCCCAAAGTCCAAAGCAGTCTGGAGCTGCTGTTTGGCCACTGCCCTGCCCTGGTCCCGCATCTGCCTGACCGTAGTCTGCAGATCCGCGGGAAGATGAGGGACGACCTCATCCAGGAAGCCCAACAGGGCATGTGAAAAATGTGCCATGAGGACGACCGAACTGGCCTGACGAAGGCCGAGAGGACGAGCATAGACTTTTGCCCGCATAATCCAATTTCTTGGATTCCTTGTCGGAGGTTTGTCCACATCCTCGCGCTCCCGCATGCCGAAAACGCTGGTCGGTAACCAACCCTCCGCAGAGGGTGTTCAAAAACTGGACAGGGAACCGTGAGTGACCGTGATACTTCCTGGCCATCCTGGCCGAGGCACAGGGCAGGAAGCAGGGCTGCCAAAGCTCCAAGGCCGGACCCACTATGGCCTCGGCCACCGGAAAGGCCTCCGTAGGAGAATCCCCTCGGTCCAGAATCTCCGTGAGGGGATACCTGGCCCGTTTAGAAACGGGTTCGAGCTTCATCCCGGTGGACTCTGAGATGAGCCGAAGCAACCCTAAGAAGGAAGGACGGCTATCGTCCACTGACTGTCCTCCCAAGGAGTCCAAGTCGAATCGCTTGGAGAAGGAGGAATCATCCTCGGACTGGAAGAGTCCTCAAAAAGCTGCTCGGCCTGAGCCACCCTCCATCTGCCGAGGTTTATCGGAGTGAGGGTGACAGACAGCCTATAGGGCAGACCAAGCCGACCGAGAATTCTTGGTCGAGCCCCAACAATGGCTGTGGAGGCGGAGGTTCCACCAGAATCGGTGGGGAGCAGCTGGGAATGAGAACAACCGGCCTGGGAACAGGCTCCTCGGCTACAACGAGGGTTGTTTGCAGCCGGTGACAGCCACTTAATAGCGCCGAGAAGACGACTGGGTCGCTTATTCCCGATCAAAAGGACTGTTGCCACATGAGTTCCTCATACCTCCGGCCGAACTAGCGCAAGCCTCCCACTTGTCCGAGGAGGAGGAGAGGAAGCGGCAGCGCCGCTTGCAGCGATGCCGAGACCGCCTATGATGGTGGGATCGGCTGGACGCCGAGATGTCCGAGACCGAGAGTCTCGACTGGGCCGAGGAAGACGAGGAGAAGTGTCGAAATCGGCACCCTCGGCTCAGACGATCCCACGAAGGCCCGGAACCGGAGGCACAGACAAACCGACGGGATCCTCCAACTCCCACGGGGAACTGGGAGAGGGGATTCTCAGCTTCTCCAGGCCGACAACCCGCCTCACGGATCGAGAAAATCTCGACGGCGTCGGGGAGTCTCAGTCAACTGGCCTGACAGGGACACCGTGGAAGCCAGTGGCCGAAGCTGAGGTCGGCAATCGACTGTCGACAAGAAGGAGAGGATCTTTCCCTCCCAAGAGCGTCGATGGTGAGACTTACTTTTGCTCTTTTGGACCTGAAAAGGGTCCAGAAAGTTGGACCCTCACCTTTATAGTCGAGAGGTCAGACAAAGCTCATGAAGAAGCCGATGCGAAGGCACTGAAGAGGCGGGACCAAAAGCCGCAGCCGAGGTGAGGGCGGCCCGCCGCCTCCTCTTCGAGGCGATCATCTGCTCGAACTGATCTGCCGGGCCCGCGGCGGGACACACCAACTCGGGCCTCTTTAGATTTAACGGTGGAATACTTTTCTCGGGCGCCCCAGTTGTAATCGGACACGGTCTTCAAGGACATAGGCGAAAGAAGGACAAGCACAAATCTAAGGCCCTGCGGGTGCGTGCTCAAGGCCCAAGCAGTGAGCATGCGTGGAGTGCGGATCAAGTCCTAGACATCTTCTGCCTGCAAGGGCACCTCAGGAAACCGGGGTCGATTTGTCCAGCAGCCGTGAGGAAGAAGAACCAATCTTTTAACAAAAACTTTTGATTTCGGTTTACATGAATGGAACCAGTCTTATCACGCAGGCGTTAAGGAGGGAACCTGAGCTTCAAGCGGTAAGGAAGATCTGGCGTCATGGAGCTGGCCGAGAGTTTACCACCGGTGGGTGGGAGGAGCCAACTTGAAGACATTCCGGCAGATTTAAGCAGCAAGGAACCTGCCAATAAGTGTGGATGAACAACACACCCATGTCCCAGAATTCTGTTTGGGGAGCAGAGAATTATATGAAGAAAATGGATGACTATAGGCACCTATAAAAGTGCTCCAGGCAGGGCGGCAAGCCACTCCTCAGAGGCAGACCCCAGGGGTAGAGTGAGCCTTTTACAAACCCAGGCCTCCTGCTTGTATGTCAGAGGGGTTCTTCAGAGGGAGAGGCAGGCGGGGTGCAAGCAGGCCTGCTCCACCCCCTCAGCCTAAAGCCTCTGCCAAACAGGCACCCTGAGTGGGGTGCCCAGGGCCGATATCCATTACCTGCAGGGGGCAGGTTGGCTTAACTTCATTCAGAACTGGGAGTCTAACATCAGACAAGTGGGTTCTGGAAGTAGTAGGCGGGGTCTAATTCTCAGCTTCAAAAAAATTTCAAAGATGAGAATCAGATCTTTTCCACCTACAAACCCTCTAGAGACCTTTGACTTGAAACAGAAGTCTCAACCTCCATAGCTCTCAGAGCTGTAGAAAGGATTTCTCCCTACACCAGGGCAAGGAGTCTGTGCTCAGGTGCTTCCTTACCCCAAAAAGACAGAATGGCAGCCATCTTGGACCTAAAGATATCTAAACAAGCACCTTTGAAACCAAAATTCCAAATGGTGACTCTGGCAATAATTTTATCTTCTTTAAGGCCAGGGGACTGGCACAGCTTCCTGGACCTCAAGGATGCCCATTCCATGTTCTCATCAGAAGCTCCACACAGTACCTCAGATTGAACTGCCCTCCGGCCATTACCAGTTCAAGAGCTATGCCCTTGGCCTTACCTCTGCCCAAGGGTATTCACAAAATGTCTAGCAGTAGCAGTTGCTCATTTAAGAAGGCAAAGATTGCCATCTTTCCCTACCTAGCACTGGCTCATTGTGGGGTCAGTCTCCAGACCAGGATCAAACCACACTGCAAGTTACCCAGCAGCTGCTCACCTCTCTGGGTTTCTTCAACCTTCCAAAGTCAGTTCTGGAACCTGTCCAGGTACTCACCTTTATAGGTGCAGAATGGACAAAAAGCAGGCCAAAGCCTTCCTGCCCCTAGAAAGGGTAAAGGAACCTGGTAGTTCCCTGGCTCCTCCTTCACTCTGCAGTCTCTCAGACCAGCAAGCACTTCTTACAGCTTCTAGAACACATGGCTGCTTCCACAGCTGGTAGTGCAAGGAGCAAGGTTTCAGAAAGAGGACATTCAGTTTCATTTGAGAGCCTTCTGGTCTCAAAGGAAGATCACTTCAGTTGATCCCAGTGACTGAACCCGATCCAGGCCCTTCAGTGGTGGCAGGATCGAGCAATTTAAGACTAGGGGTCCCCTTCATCCCCTATCTCACTCCTTGACCTTACTACAGATCGTCCCTTCTGGGTTGGGGAGCTCACATGAACCCTCCACCCAGGGAGTGGTCCCCTCAGGATCTCTGCTCCACATCAATTTGCTGGAACTCAGAGCTGTTTTCTAGCACTTCAGGTGTTTTCTGCATCTGTTCAGAACAAAGTGGTACAAGTCAGAACAGACAACACCACTACAATGTGGTACATCAACAAACAAGGGGGCACTCAGTCTTGACCTTGTGCGAGGCAATGAAGTTGTGGTCTCTGGCTTATTCCTGAACACTTCCCTCATAGCAGTTCACCTCCGGGAAGGACAATGTCCTGGCGGAGATGCTCTCAGCAGGATTTCCCAGGGCCATCACGAATGGTCTCTGGATCCCCAAGTACTGGGGATAGTCTTTGCCAGATGGGGCACCCCTCAGATAGATCTTTTGCAGCCCAGACAATCACCAACTTCACTGTTTTGTTGCAGGCCCCAGTGATGGGCTCAGTCCCCCTGGATGCCTTTCTCCTAGATTGGGAAGGGAGTTTCTTCGCCTTTCCCCCTTCCTCTCTACTATTCAAGGTGCTAGTCAAAATCAGATCTCAGCCTTGCAGGATGATTCTGATTGCTCCAGGCAGCCCTGGTACACTCCTTCTGTCCTTAGGTCCATCTTCCCTGTGTACTCCCCAGGGTCACAACCTGTGCCCAGGGAGAGTTTGAGTATCCGAATCTCAAATCCCTCAACATGAGCCGGGCTCTTGAGGGTGGGAATTTCAACGTACCACACCTTTCTCGGTGTTCTTCCTGAAGGCTTCTAGGAAGCCTTCCCACTAAGACTCCTGTAACTCTAAATGGAAAAGGTTTTCCATCTGGTGTTCTACGAAACATTTCCTCGGGTCTACTGACTTGCCCATGGTTTTGGACTATATGGTCCATCTTAATTCTTCAGGTCTGAGACCAGCTACCCTGAAAGTACATTTTGGCAGCTCTGCCTTTATTTCAGCAAGGAAGCCCTCCTCTCTTTCAAGCTCACCTGTATTTTCAAGTTTTTTAAAGGATTACTTCATACTAAATACCTTTGGGGACGGCCCCTGCCTGTGAATCTTAATGTTTATCAGTTGATGCAACCCCCTTTGAACCTCTGTCTTCAGCAGAGCTTAGCAAGTATTGACTTGGAAAACTGTTTTCCTAGTAGCTATCACTTCATGAGGCACAAAGTGAGTTACAAAACTTTGTCAGGAGAGACTTTATTTCCTTCTACAGGATAAGGTAGTCCTTAGAACTAACAGGAAGTTTTGCCTAAGGTGGTTTCAGATTCCATCTTAATCAATCTATCTCCTTACAGTGTTCTTTGACCATTCCTCCTCTGGTGAGAGGAGGTTGCACAAGTTAGATGTTAAGAGGGCCCTAAGTTACTATATAGAGCATACCAAGGGTCTGGTTGAATCCCTCCAACTTTTTCTCACTTATGGTGAGGTTGGGAAGGAAACCTGCCACTAAGAGATCCATTGCCAGGTTGATTGTCTCTTGTCTCAATTTGTTATCAAAAGCAGGAAAAGTTCCCCCTTCAGGCCCTGAGGACTCACTCCACAGAAATACAGCTGCATCTCTAGCTGCTGCCAGGAGACATCCCTATCTTAGAGATATGTCAAGCTACTTGGAAAACAGTACACACTTTCACCAAGCATTACTCCCTGGATGTCCAGGCCAGGAGGATGCTCGGTTTAACACAGCTAGCTTCAGAGCCTATTTCTAAGTAGGTTCTGTCCCTTCTCCATGGAGAGTACTGCTGTGTAGTCTGCATATGTCATAATATAGCAAGACTTCATGTTGTTTGAAGAAAAATTACTCACCTTAGTAATGTTGTTTCTTCTAATGGAGTCTTGCTATATTATGACCTCCCCCCAGCCTGCCACTCTCAGAACTTCTACTTGGGTATGGGGTGGGCAGTCCAGTGTGGGCACTTGTTTATGCCCATTTTATGTTTTTTCCACCCCTTTTCTTGGGGGTTTTTGGGGTGTTGTTTTATCTTTCTTATTTTCTGGTCCCTGACTTGAGTCTTTGTGTTGGGACCAGGAATATGTGTTAATATTTAGGTAACCAGTTGGCTAGTGTAGGTTACAGCTTCCACACAGAACCTTAGTGAGTTTTTGCTTGTAAAGATCTGACAGTTTCAGTTTGAAACTACACAGACAGAGCTTCTCTAACCGAGCTTGCGCTCCAAGTTCCATGCCTGGCATGGAAGTTAACTATTTCACCTCCGGGGCAGTTGTAATGGTGGGACAAACTGCAATTGTCATAATATAGCAAGACTCCATTAGAAGAAACAACATTACTAAGGTGAGTAATTTTTTCTTATATTTGTTGATGGTTTATCCTTAGGGTTAAATACTGTGCTAAAGTATTGATTCAAACAACATGAAGTCTTGCTATATTATGACATATGCAGTGAGTCCCAACCTTCGAACTGCTCCGGAGGTGAAAGAGTTAACTTTCCATGCCAGGCATGGAACGCTGAGCTTGAGCTCGGTTGAAAACTCTGTCTGTTGTTCTTCAAACTCAAACTGTCAGATTCTTTACTCCGCCTCACTGAACAGTCGCTCCGGAGATTTTCTCCTTCTGCTCGGTTCATTTTGTCGGTTAAAGTATTATTTTCTCGTTTTTTTGACCGAATTTAAACCGCAACCGGTCGGTTCAAGCTCTGTGGTATTGTAAGTACTAGATAGCTTTCACATTTAATTCTTCTGTGTGGAACTTGCAAATGGTTATCGGTTCGGTTTGAACCGATCAGGTTGTTTTGAAATATATTAATCTGTCTTTTAAAGTGTGGTTACCAGTTCTTATCGGTTCTAAAAAAGCCAGTTTTATTACGTTTTTTCCACAACCGTGTTCGAGTTGGGAACCGATAAGAGGTCTTCTGGCGGTTGCCATAAGCGGGCAAAGTTTAGTTGGGACTGGCACTATGTCTGAGAAACCAAAAGAAAAGCGGGCCCACTGGGTTTCAACACTGCAGTGTCTGTGGGAAGCCTTTGCCAAGGCTGACCCCACACCACCTGTGTTTATTGTCTGGGGTTTGAACACCTCAATGCAGACTACCAGATTTGCAAAATTTTCCTGCAGCTACCCTGGAAAAGAGTTGGTAGGCTCAGGAAAGGGAGGCCAAGAGAATCCGCTGACCGGATGGCCAGCCAGTTCGGTTCAACGAACTGGAGGAGATGCTCTCTGACCAGAGCGAGGCTTCCTCGGGCAAAGGAGAGTCGACCGGAGAGTCTGTTCCAGCAAAAAGGACAAGGAAATCAGCTGGTGTGGAGCCAAAACTTTCCTCTCCAACTGCTGAAGAAATAGCCAAAGCGATTAAAATTGTCCAGTCGCTTTCCCCGGTTCCGACCGAAATGGCACCATCAGGTAAGCGTACGGTTCAGCCGGTTCCACCGTATGATTTAGAGGAATTTTATGAACCGGAGGGGAAAGAGAAGTATGAGGAGAGTGAATGTGGATTTGAAAGTCTGGATGTGCCCACTGAACCAGACATCTCCCCAGAGAGACCTTCAGGAGTGTCTCCTCCTAGGCTTTCTGAGTCCCCTTCTCATTTTATGTTTTATAAAAAGTGGCTGAAACCTCCAGCTCCCTATGGAGGAAGCTGTGGATGATCAAGAGGAGCCTGACTATGTGGAAATGATGGATATCCCAGAGTCCAGGAGACTGTCTATTCCTTTGCATAAATCTTTTGGGAAACAGACAATAAAAATTCTAAAAACTCCTCATACTACACCTCCTGTGGATAAGAGAATGGACAAGAGGTACACATTGTCAGGCTCTGATACGGAGTTCCTTACACAACAATGCAGCCATGTTGGGGTAGTGCAGGCTGCAGCCTGTGACAAGGCAAATATTCCCTTGGCCTCACACCCCCCCCCCCAAGGACTCCAGGAGGATTGATGCCATGGCAAAACAACAGTACATGGCAGCATCCTTGGGACTCAGACAGGCAAATTATTTGGCTTATGTTGCTAGATACCAGAAATCCAGATGGGATACTGTTATGGCTCTAGCAAAACAGGTCCCTGGCCAGCTTGCCAGGGGCTGGAGCAGGTGGCTGCTGATGGTACTGAGGCATCTAAGGTGCAATTCCATGCTGCAGTGGACTCTGATGTGTCATCAAGAGTCATGGCTACATCTGGCGCCCTTAGAATGGCTGCTCAGATGTACTAGCCTGTCTGGGATACCCAGACTAAGGCCATGGATTTTCCTGTTGTGGGTAATTCTCTGTTTGGGGAGCAGACAGAGAATTACATGAAAAAATGGATGAGTATAGGACCACCTATAGGAGTGCACAGGCCAAGGAAGGCAGGCCACTCCTCAAAGGCAGCCTTACAGGGGCAGGGGCAGACCTTTTACAAGCCCAGGCCTCCTCTTGACACACCCAGAGGGCTTCTTTAAAGGGAGAGGCAGACGGGGTACAAGCAGGCCTGCTTCCACCCCTCAGCCTAAAGCCCCTGCCAAGCAGGCACCCTGATGGGGTGGCCAGGGCGATTCTCAACTACCTGTAGGGGGCAGGCTGGCTTACTTTGTCCAGGACTGGAAGTCTCTGACATCAGACAAGTGGGTCCTGGAAGTAGTAAGCCAGGACTGGTTTTCAGCTTCAAAAATTCCCAAAGATGAGAACCAGATCCTTTCCACCTGCAAATCCATCAGAGGCACTTGCCCTAGAGGCAGAAGTCTCTACCCTCCTGGCTCTCAGAGCCGTGGAAAGGGTTCCACCCCTACACCAGGGCAAAGGATTGTACTCTAGGTACTTCCTAACCCCAAAAAAGACAGGAGAATGGCGGCCCATCCTGGATCTCAGATACTTAAACAAGCACCTTTTAAAACCAAAATTCAAAATGGTGACTGGGAATTATTCTACCCTCTCCAAGGCCAGGGGACTGGCTAGCGTCCCTGGACCTCAATGATACCTACTTCCATATTCTCATCAGAAGCTCCCATCGGAAGTACCTCAGGTTCGAGCTGCCCTCAGGCCATTACCAGTTCAGAGCAATGCCCTTTGGCCTCACCTCTGCTCCAAGGGTATTCACAAAATGCCTGGCAGTAGCAGTTGCCTACCTAAGAAGGCAAAAAATTGCCATCTTCCCTTATTTGGACAACTGGCTCATAGTAGGCCAGTCTCCAGACCAAGTTACATCTTCAGATAACTTAGCAACTGCTTACCTCTCTAGGTTTCCTTCTGAATCTTCCAAAGTCAGTTCTAGAGCCTGTCCAGCTCCTCACCTTCATAGGCGCAGAACTGAACACACAGGAAGCCAGAGCCTGCCTTCCTTCCTTTGGACAGGGCAAGGACCCTGGTCTCTCTGGCCTCCTCATTCACCCTGCAGGTCTCTCAACCAACAAGGCATTTTCTACAGCTCCTGGGGCACATGGCTGCTTCTACAGCAGTAGTGCAAGGAGCAAGATTTCAGATGAGGGACATCCAGTTCCATTTGAGAGCCTTTTGGTCTCAAAGAAAGGACCCTCTAACCAAGTGGATCCCAGTGATTCGAACCCTGATCCAAGCCCTACAGTGGTGGCAGGATCAGAGCAATCTGAGACAAGGGGTTCCCTTTGTCACTCAGTCTCTCTCTTTAATCCTTACTACAGATGCATCCCTCTTGGGGTGGGGAGCTCACATGGGCGACCTCACTGCCAGGGACTGTGGTCCCCTCAGGAATCTCTGCTCCACATCAACCTGTTGGAGCTCAGAGCAGTTTTTCTAGCACTTCAAGCTTTTTCCAAATGTGTTCAGAACAAAGTTGTACAGGTCAGAACAGACAACACCACTACAATGTGGTACATCAACAAGCAAGGAGGCACTCGGTCTACGGCCTTGTGCACCGAAGCAATGAAGTTGTGGTCTCTGGCTTACTCCCTGAATACCTCCCTTACGGCACTTCACCTCCCAGGCAAGGACAATGTCCTGGCAGATGCTCTCAGCAGCATTTCCCAGGGCCACCACGAATGGTCACTGGATCCCCTGGTCCTGGAGGTAATACCTGCCAGATGGGGCACCCCGCAGATAGATCTTTTTGCAGCCCCAATCACCAACTTCCCCTTTTTTGCTGCAGGCCCCCAGTGTTGGGCTCAGTCCCTCTGGATGCCTTAGTTCTCAATTGGGAAGGTAGGGAAGTTTCTCTATGCTTCCCCCCCCCACCCCCCTTCCCTCTCCTGTTCAAAGCGTTAGTCAAAATCAGATCTCAATCCTGCAAAGTGATTCTGATTGCTCTAGACTGGGCCAGACAACTCTGGTATCCACTCCTACTGTCCTTAGCAGTCCATCTTCCCGTGTCTTCCCAGGAATCACTATCTGTTAACCTGTGCTCAGGGAAGGGTTTGGTACCCGAACCTCAAATCTCTCAATCTCAAGGCCTGGCTCTTGAAGAGTTAGAGTTTGCTGATCTACACCTCTCCCAAGGTGCAATAGATATATTGAAGGCTTCTAGGAAGCCTTCCACCAGGGCTACTTACAATTCCAAATGGAAGAGGTTTTCCATATGGTGCTCTGGGAAGCATATTTCCCCAGAATCTGCTGAGTTACCCACAGTCCTGGATTATATGGTCTATTTAAACACTTTGGGGCTCAGACCAGCTACCCTAAAGGTGCATTTGGCAGCGGTGTCTGCTTCTATTTCAGCAGGTAAACCCTCTTCTTTCAGCTCATCCTTTATTCTCTAAGATTTTTAAGGGACTGCTTCACACCAACTCTCCATTCAGAGACCCTGCCCCTGCCTGGGATCTTAATGTTTGCATTGCTCAGCTTATGCAATCTCCCTTTGAGCCCTTGTCTTCAGCAGAGCTTAAGTATTTGACTTGGAAGACTGTGTTTCTGGTAGCCATCACTTCTGCCAGACGCATGTGAATTACAAGCTTTGTCAGTGGAGCCTGATTTTATCTCCTTTCATAGAGATAAGGTGGTCCTCAGGACTAACAGGAAGTTCTTGCCTAAGGTGGTTTCAGATTTCCACCTTAATCAATCTATTTCTCTTGCAGTGTACTTCACTGACCATTCCTCCTCTGGCGAGAAGAGGCTGCACAGTTTAGATGTGAAGAGAGCCCTTAATTACCACATTGAGCATACCAAGGGTCACAGGTTTGACTCCCCCAACTGTTCCTCACTTATGGTGAGGTTGGTAAAGGGAAACCTGCCACTAAAAGATCCATTGCCAAGTGGATTGTCTCTTGTATCCAATTCTGTTATGAAAAGCTGGGTAAGGTTCCTCACTCAGGCCTGAGGGCTCACTCTACCAGAGGTACAGCTGCTTCCCTGGCTGCTGCCAGGGACATCCCCATTCTAGAGATTTGTCAAGCAGCTACCTGGAAAACAGTTCACACTTTTACCAAGCATTACTCTCTGGACACCCAGACTAGGAGTGATGCTTGGTTTGCTAACTATTAACTTCAGAGCCTATTTCCTAAGTCGGTTCTGTCCCTCCTCCATGGAGGTACTGCTGTGTAGTCTGCATATGTCATAATATAGCAAGACTTCATGTTGTTTGAAGAAAAAATTACTCACCTTAGTAATGTTGTTTCTTCTAATGAGTCTTGCTATATTATGACCTCCTCCTGCCCCTCTCAGAACCTCTGTTTTTTGGGATGTGGGTGGGCAGTGCAATGTTGGCACATAGTAGATGCCCACCTTGTTTTTCACCCCTCCCTTTTTGGGGTGACTGGGTGTTGTGTTTTTCATTTTTTGGGTCTCCTGACTTGAGTCTTTGTTTTGGGACCAAAAAATGTGTTGTTATAGTTAGTAGCCAGTTGGCTAGTGTAGGTTTACAGCTTCCACACAGGACCTTAGTGAGTTTAGCTCGTAAAGATCCGACAGTTTGAGTTTGAAGAACAACAGAGTTTTCAACCGACCTCGAGCTCAGCGTTCCATGCCTGGCATGGAAAGTTAACTCTTTCACCTCCGGAGCAGTTCGAAGGTTGGGACTCACTGCATATGTCATAATACAGCAAGACTCCATTAGAAGAAACAACATTACTAAGGTGAGTAATTTTTTTCTTCTGAATGTTAGCCATTTCGTTAACATTTCCCTTCTCATCCTTGAATGGACCTATAGTTTATTTCCTCTTTTGTCGTCGATATAAGCATAAACATTCTTAGTTATATCTGCTGTTTGTTGCCAGCTTTTTCTCAAAGTTTGCTTTGGCAGTTTTTATTGATTTCGTTACTGACCTTGTTTCTTATACATAGGAAGGTAGTTATCTATTTTAGATTGTACATTTCTTTAGTTTGAATTATTTTCTGAGTGAGCTATTTGAGGGGTATTTCCCTTGAGTTCTTAGCTGTATAATGTATATATGTATCAGTCTTTATTTTGGCTACCAAGTTATCTCACATCCCATCTAACAGTTCTGAAACATCTGATAACCAATCCCATTTTTGCATCGCCTCTCTTATTGTATTAAAGTACACATTTTTAAAATTAGGAATTTTTGTTTTAACACTGTTGTAAAGGCAGATCTTTTAGCTTGAAGAAAACTGTCATTATTTGCTATTGTAGGTCCCATCTCTGTGTACAATATACTTGCTCCCAAATTTGTTAAAATAACATCTATAACTTGTTACCCCAGTGTTGTCCTTTACTGTCTGTTCTAGTTGGTTGAATTTTTCTAGGTAATCTCTTTCATTACTGTATTTAGTGGTTAGATACCAGAAGAGACCCATGGCCTGTACTTGCTATCTAAATGCACATGGGGTGTCTAGCCAACATACTCAAATCAAAAGTTACCCAACTACTTCCTGTGATCGTAAGGCCAACCTGCTACAGGTACCACAGGCATGTAAATCTACATGGGAAAAAGCTTTTGCCGTGGCTGCAGTTAACCACCTCAAAAACACTTCCCAACAGCATCAAGATGCCCCAACCATACGCACCTTCAAATGTTCTGTGTTGAGTGACTAACATACCCCCCCCCCCCGGTTAATCCTTTTCAACTAGAAAAACTCATGGACCACCCTGCCAAAGTCCCTAGTTGGTGTATACTTATCCCATACCCCCACCTTCCCATATCAAACCTGTTCTAACTGTATTCAGTTAAGGTTACCCATTACCTTACACTACTGTATCATATAAATAAATGTGCTGCATTAAAAAAAATGCAATGTATTTGTCCTCAATGTGATGCAACAATGAGCCTGTAATGTATTGCATTTGTCCTCAATGTGACAAGGTACCTTTGGAAATGAGCCTCTGGCTCAAAGGTTGTAAACCGATGTTCAAATAAATAAAATATTACTGTACTAGGCCAATTATTGTTAGCGGATACAATGCTGCTGCTTTACTGTACCCCCAAAAGACCCACTTGAAAACTTAACTCTAGCCCAAATAGCGATATCCTGGAGTGTAAAATTAAATATTTCTTCTTCAGCTGATCCTCACCCCCTCCAAAATGAGTTCGCTCTTGAACACTGCTGTTGTGCTTGTGGGCCAGCTAAAATTCTACATAATATACTACAAAGTCACTAAACTCCATTTTTACCTTTCCTGTCCCCTTTAACTATCAGCATTCAGAAGTAACAGTCCCAACACTGACCAGTAGAGACCTGTCTCTAAGAGAAAAATTATATAGTTAAAAATCTTAGGTAAGCAGAGGCAAGGAACTCCATAGCAAATATACATCTATTCTTTACCTAACTGGCCAAAATGAATCCCTTATGAAAAAAAATAGGGCCAAGCAGAATCTAGCTTTGTCTCATTCAAGATTTTGATAAATATTAAATATGGTACAATATATTTTTCTTTTGTTCCTCTCACCCCTCCCCTGCAGGAGGGCCCATCTCATCCTAACTCAGTTTGTCTAGGTCACCTGCTGCCTGCCCTTGTAAAATTGCAAGAAACCTGTGTAGTCTTTTATATTTTAATTTTGTACCTCCAATTTTCATCTTCTGAGCTCTCACTTGTAACTGCTGTCATTGCATTTTGCATCTGCTCTACCCCGGGGTCTCACCTGGAAATGAGCCTCTGCTCAGAGTGCCTTTCCCAGTTATCAAACTTTTAAATAAACCAAAATTCGGTCTTGTACTCTTAATATGAAGGCTAAATACAGAACAGAAAAACATCTGGTAGTACAACCAGGCACCATCTTTATGGAATGGGCAGATTTTCAAAAATATTTGAGCTGGAATACATTTAACTTTATGGATAGATGTTGCATATTAATAAACACTGGAAAAATATTTTTATTCTACGATGTTTGAATATCCCGTCCAGGGGTTTGGGGTGGTACCTCAGTACTGGGACTGAGTCCTCTTTAATGTCTTTAGAAGTGAAATTGCAGAAGATCAGGAAGAGAAGGTATGCCTCTTTAGAGATTATAATAAAATGTGTAGTAGGCTGGACACTTCTGAGGGGGTGGAGAGAATGAGCAGAGACCCGAGAAACTCAAGGAATTGTCCAAGGTATGGCAGCTGTGTTTCAGACAGAAAAAGTGCAAAATCAAGCACTTGGGGTACAGAACCCAAAGAAAGAGTATGAAATGGGGAAGAGGCATCAATGGTTACAAAAAAGGAAAGGGACACTTGAGCAATCATACTGGATGATCTTACAGCAACAGATGGGGCCAGTGGGATGCATAAGGAGGGGTTATCACCAGCAGAAAGTGTGTGTTTGTTTTGGGGGGTGTTACCAGTGTGTAGATCAGACTGTTGGTGAGGCCATACCTAAAGTACTGTGTCCAGCTCTGGAGACCACAATTCAAAAAGGACAGACAAGGTAGACACTGTCCAAAAGGGGGGGGGCTCGCGCAACTAAAATGGTGCAGAGACTGCATCAGAAATCGTATGAGGAGCGATGGAAGGATCTCAATATGTACAACCAAAGAAGAGGAGGGGGCATGATAAATGACAGTAGTTGCGTAAGAACTTACCCCAACAAATCAAGAGAACTTTTTTTCCCACGGCACTATTTTCTCTCCTGCTGCAGTGTGATCGGCAGGGGCATCCAGCCACCCGCCCGGAGGACAGCAGGCTCACTGGCATGATAGGTGGTCTGATACTATTGCTCCCCGACCCGCTAGCAGCCCCCTTTATGCCTTCCCATGCCGGGCTGAGACCAGACTGACCCCAGCATGATTCTACAACAGATCTCCAGATGGTAAGAGTGCAGCTATCAAGCTGCTCACTCACGCCCAGCCATTTTTCCTCCACTTTTTGTCCCTTGGAGTACAGACGTGCAATGCGTCAGAGGCACAATGTGCCAATGTTTGCTGCACTCCACCAGCTCTAGTAGTGCTCCCAGTCACCAGGGGCCACTACAGAGCAATGGGATCCTGCCCCCGGAATGGAACAGCAGTCCTCCGGACACTCGATCCCATCCCTCCCCTGCTGACCGGGTGAGTTTCTGAACATGGGTCGTCAGTGTGATGCAGGTGTGGCGTCCAGCACCTCAACCTCAGCGCCACCAGGACAGCTCCAGAGAAGCTCTTGCAGTAGGTAATCACCTTGAGGACTGCACCCCCCTGGCACAGAACCACATAGAAACTTTAGCTAGCTATGTGACGGGGACTGCCCAACCATCATACGACTATCAGCATGACATTACAGTGTGGGCGATCCTCACGCCAGCCTTCCAGGTCTCCAGCCAGAGCTCTCCAGAAAGGAACAGGAAAATGGAAAGAAAAAAAAAAAAAGGCTCCTGGAACCAAAATAGTCCCATAGAATATGACAAACTGACGACTGGGGGTGGAATACTACTGCAAGCGCCTTTCTTGAAGATCTACTCTTACGGTAAGTTCTCACCTAACTGTACTATCATGCTGAAAGAGAGCTCTTGCCACAGGTAATCACTTTGAGCAAGTAAAATTGATTTCTAAAGTGCAATATCATATCAAAGCGCTGTACAATCTCATTCTGAAATAAATACAAATAAGTAAACCCCAAGCATTATTAAATATAACATAAAAATTAAATAAAGGTATAGATATTAAAAATCAGGTCAATTCTAGTCATATGGGAAAGCACAAGCAAATAAGTATGTTTTTAAAGCAGTTTTGAAGCTCTCCACTGTCTGGCATTCTCTCACTCAACAAGGTAGAGAATTCCACAGGGTAGGGGCAGCAAAAGCCCAAGCTCCAGAAGATTTCAAATGCATCCTGGGAATCTCCAGCAATCCTTTGTCGGTTGAGTGGGGTGGTCCAACAGAGCAGTAGGGACGCAGAAGCTCTTGTAGTTAGCTCGGACCCATACCGTGTAGGGCCTTAAAAGTTAGCAAGCCAACTTTAAAGGTGATCCGCCACTGAACTCGCAGCCAGTGCAGAACGTGTAGTACAGGCGAAATGTGACTGGATCGAGTCCAGGCAGCGGATATCAACCCCAGGAAGCCCTAGGGAGTTACAGTAGTCAAGATGTGAGGTCACGAAAATGTGAACCAAAGTTGGGAGGTCACCAGACGGAACAAGTTGCTTAATCCAGGAAATGTTCCTCAGATGGTAGAAGGATGATTTGACCACAGCCGACACCTGCGAAGCCAGTGTCAGCCCCATGTCAAATACCCCCAGATTCCACACCCGTTCAGAGGTCAGGAGCTGAGGACAGAGTCCCAAGCGAATCAGAAGGAACTGAAAACACGGGCGGCTGGAAAGGTCTGCCAAAAAGGCAGAGGAATTATGACAGGAGGACAGCTAGTCCAAAACCTGCCCTGCACCTAGAAGCAATGTCCAGGCTGTAATGTTTGGTGAAAGTGGGGATGGAACTCCAAAGTGGCCACCACACAGATGTCAGTGGCTGCCACATTTTTGAAACAAGCAGCAGAAGCAGCCAATCCTCTAGTAGAATGACATTAACCTCCCTGGAAGGGTCTTTTCTGGTAACAAAACACGATGCAGTTGCCAACCACGTGGATACAGTTTGGAAACTGCCGCACCCACTCTCTCAGGCACAAACGAAACAAAAAGTTGATCAACTTTTGTCCAGTTAGTGTAGTAACACAAAATTCTGTGAACACCCGAAGTATGCAGAATTGCCTCCCCCCACTGAAATATTCGGGGTAATACACTGGTAGTTGACTGAACTGATTCAACATGAGCTCAGAAACCACTTTCGGTAAAAACTGAAGCTTGGTAAGCAGAGCCATTCGGTCTCTGTAGAAAATCAAGGAAGGCTCCTCACACAGCAGGGCCTGAAGCTCTGAAATCCTTTCAGCAGATGTAATGGCAACTAAAAAGGGCGCTTTCCAAGACAAATAACGCACATCGCAACTACCAGCTGATTCAAAAGGAGACGGGGTAAGTTTCTCTAAAATAAAATTCAGATCCCATGGAGGGGCAGGACTGCGCATTGGGGGTTTCAGATGGAGGATCCTTCCAGAAAAGTTTTGAAGACCTCCAGTTGAACTACAGCTTTGCCCTCCACCAAGGTGTGGTAGGCAAAAACAGCAGACAGGTGAACCTTCAGGGAAGAGTAACTCAGGCCCAGGTCGAAGCAGCAAATACTCCAGGACCTGGGGAACAGGGCACAAGAAAGGGTTCCAACCTCTGGAAGTGGCCCAAATAGAGAAACGTTTCCACAAGGACTTGAACCACTCTACAGGAGACTCCACAGCGTATGGCGGCTATGTGAGAAGGTGCCACGCGTGAAAGTGAAGAGATCTCCACTCCGGCTGGACCAGAATGCCCCTCTCCCGAGTCAGGAGAACCAGAGGCTCCACTGCAAGCTGCTGAAGGAGCAGAAACCAAATCTGGTGAGGCCAAAACAGGGTGATCAGAATCATGTGGGCCCCCTCCACTTGCAACTTAAGCAGCACCTTCTGCAGAACTGGAAAGGGAGGGAAGGTGTACAAAAACCTGTCAAGCAGAGGGACAGCACGTCTCCCCAAAAAAACACCATGCCCGTGAGCGAATGAGCAAAACCTGGGTAGTTCTGCATTGTATGGGGAAGCGGACAGATCCAGGTCTGGATGACCCCATAGGTCGAATATGTCTTTAACTACCGCTTGCACTGAGCTCCCATTCGTGGGCCCTTACTCTGGTGCAGCTGAGACTGTCCGGCAGGACATTTTGAAACGCCCGGAACATGAACAGCTGTGGTGTATTCGATGCAGAACTACCCAATTTCACACTCAACTCCCTGCAGAGGGGATACAAGAGAGTGCCCCTTGCTTGAGGTACCAGACTACACACGTTGTCAGACTAGATAAACAGTGTACCCTGGCAGAGCAAGTGCTGGAAGACTTAAAGAGCATACAGTACTGCCCTCATCTCCAACATGTTTATGTGAAGGGAAGAGTTCCAAGACCACAGACCCTGGGTCCTGCGAGTCTCCAGGTGAGCCCCCCAGCCCATCCCTGAAGCGTCTGTAGTCAGGGATTGGATGGGGGAGGGAACTGAAAAGGGAACCCCTTGGTAAGGTTGCTGAGATCCCACCACCACAGGACACCCTGCTGCATCAAACTGGAGACCATGACCTTGTGATCCAGGTCATCCGAGACTCTGATCCCTCTGCACCCTGAGCGTCCACTGCAATATGCGCATGAAGAGCCTGGCCAGGACGACAGTGGGGATAACCGGTGCCATAAGGCCAAAGAGCCGGAGAACCAACCTAGCTGTAACCCACCTGCAGGAGGCTAACATGCGAGCCTCCTGCTGCAAGGTTTCTGCCCTGTCCTGAGTGAGGAAAGCCATACCCTGGGCCGTGCCCAGTACCACTCCAATGAACTGGAGACACTGGGAGGGAGCAAGATGGGGCTAAAGGTAACTGACTGTAATCCCCACTTACACAAAAAGGTTCAGGGTAGCAGAAAGGGAAAGTTCCAGTTGCTGCCTCGATGGGGACAGGAGCCTGTCTTCAAGGTAGGGGAACACACAGTGGCTCTTGCGTCTCACGGCCGCTGCCACTACCGCAATGCACTTGGTAAAAACCCGAGGTGCAGAGGACAGTCCAAAGCCTTGAACTGGTAATGCTCCCCCATGGAAAGACAACCCGAGGAAGCGGCGGTGGGCCAGAAAAACTGAGATATGTAGGTAGGCATCCTACAAATCCAGGTCAGAGAGTCAATGTCCCTTGTGCAGGAGGGGCAGCAGATCTGGGAGAGTCAGCATTCAAAACCGTTTCTACTGAATGTACTGATTTAGAGTTCTGAGGTCCAGAATTGGACGCACATCTCCTGTTTTCTTTGTAGCCAAGAAGAAGTGAGAGTAATACCTCTTTCTTACCTGGTTTACTGGGACAGGCTCTATGGCTTTCTTTTGCTGAAGAGAGATTTCCTTCCTTATGAGGGGAGTGTGTGCCTTGGTTAGTGGGATACCCCAGAGGTTTATTTGGTGGTGTCTCCAGGAATTCCAGTGTGTGCCCTCGACTCATCAGCTGAAGGACCCACAAATCTGTGATGACTGCCTCCCACTCAGACACGTGACTGGCGAACCTTCTGCCCACTAGCTCCTCCAAGGAAAGAGGGGGAGGGGTGGGCCGCGAGTCAAGAAGCAGAGGGAGGGTTGGGGAGAGCCATCCGAGCTTTGGCTGAAGGTGCCTGACATTTTGTATGATGTCTAGCCATCTGCTGTTTCATCTGTCACTTACTCTTGCAACAAAATGGCTGCTTGTCCTTAAACCTGGGATGATACATAGTATGGACCAACCGCAAGGCCTTGCCCTTGTCTTGAAGGCTGGTGATTATGTCCTGGGCATCACCCCCGAACAGGATGGAACCCCAGAAGGGGGCATCCTGAATGGCTGCCTGCACATCAGGTGCCAATCCCGACAACCCAGAGGCAGGAAAATCTCCTGAGGCAAACTATGGTAGTGGTGCCCCTGGCCGAGGAGTCCACCGCCATCATATGTCGCCCTCTGGGAATGGCGACAGGCGACCTCAGCAGGCCAGATTGTGTCTGCCATGACTGTCTTAGACTGAGAGTCTGGCATAGCCTCAATAACAGGTTCTAGGTGGGAAAAGGATTTCTGGCAGACCAGCACTTGTATCACAGTTTAGTGTGCGCATGGTCAGCATGGAGGAAGAACAGAATTTTCTCCCAAACTGATCCAGCTGCCTCGACTCCTTATCAGGAGGGGAGGTGCTCATGTGTTTCGGCTTACGAGGACCTGTCGTGGGCCATGTAATGACTAAAGAATCTGCTTTGGGGTGGACACTGAGGTGGTCCTTACCCTCTAGAGTTCTGTATGTTCTATCAGCCTTTTTTTTGCTACTGCCGGAATGGAAGAGGGCATCATCCAAATGGTAGAGACCAGGTCTTCGTCAGGCTCTACCTATGGAGGTGTAAGGACCAGTGCTGTCTCTTGGATATCCAGGTATTCAGCTAGTCTCTGGCGCTTGGGATCCTGCGTGTCAGTCTTCCATTCATAGACACGGCAATGGTTTTTAGGAGGTCTGCGAAGAGTCCTCTGGGGACAATTTAGGGGACTCCTTGGTTTTGGATTCCTCTGAAGGAGGAGTCTTGAACCCCGAAACCGAAGTGGAGGACCTAGACTCAGCTTCGGAATCCGAGGATTCCAAAGACCTGACATCAGGACAAGAAACTTCCCGAGACTCGGGAGGAATACTGTCCATTGTCTGCCTAGTGAAATGCTCTTTCATCAAGCCCGACACAGATTGGCGTGGGTCCAGCACAGCAGTGGGCCTAGACGTCTGATCCAGCCGTATTGGGATAACAACCCTTACAGGGTGCCAGCTGTCCAGCTCTGAGAAAAGCTGCGACTATCCCTGACCACCAAGAGTGGAAGATGACCTGGAAGGCTGCCTGAGGAGGTGGCAGAGAGGGCTGGTAAGACTGGCTGAAACCCAGGAGAGAACCCCCAACGTCTGGTATCCTGGCGCCTGGTACCCATGCATCGGGTAACTTGGCAAAGAATAGGTAGATGTATACCCCAGCATTGGGCAGCTCGGAGCGTAACCCGATGGAGGACCCAACAGCAGTGCCATGGGGCCAGACGGCAGACCCCGAGAGGGCCTAAAAGTTGGCCCTGAAGGAACCGGAAGAGTCAGGTCAGGCACAGAACCAGCAGGAGGCAAGCCGGACGGCGGCACCAATCCAGAGCAAGTTCCGACGTGAGGTCCGGAAGTGAACTTGGGAAGATCACACCTGACGGACCCCCCCCCCCGCGATCTGGTCAGGGCAGAGGAGGCTCCAATTACAGCACAGCTTTTCCAGTGTGGAAGATTGGTTTCGGGACCACAAGTTGGTCATGAACTGTTAAAAAAAAAAAACAAAAAAAAAAACAAACATGCTTTTCAATAGCACCCAAAGTAAGCACAAAAACTGCCCTTTACTAATCGCCAACAATGAGGACTCACCCTTGGAGCTAATACAGCACTTTAAATACCTGGGTGTTATGACTGACTGCAACCTGTCACATGCGCATCATACAGAAACTGTGGCTAAAGCAGTTAATATGTGTATACTGTAGATCTCCCATACAGGCACAAACGTAGCCTTACCGTTGAAGCTGGCTATACAAAGTTCAGTTACCTCCTTGGTAGACAATGGGCTGGTCATCTATGGCTCTGCAACGACACATCACAACAGCTCTACACAAAGCCTGCAGACTTCTCACTGGAGCTGCTCATCGTACGCATACCTGTGACCACTATGCCCAGGCAAACTGGATCCCACTAAAAGCTAGAATCACCTACCAAACCTGCATGCTAGCTAAAAATATTTGATTGGGTCTCATGCCCCTTGGGAACCCAGAATCTGTTTAGCCCATACAACACCTGCAGAACCAGAGGTTCAGACATACAAGTCCTTCTGATCCCCCATTGTCACACATCCTTTGGACAAAGATCCTTTGCCTACAGAGCCCCCACATGGATTAACTCTCTGGACTTTGAAGTCTCCACAGTAAATTCGCTGGGTGTTTACAAAAAACAGCTTCGACAACTAGTAGCTGAAACATGCTGTGACTGCTACTGCAAATAAATACTGGCCTTCTATCACCCCCCCCCCGCACTTAATAGCCTTTCAGAGCTATGCAGCTACTCACCCTAGCTGCAGAGTTCTCTCTCCTTACTATTCAGTAGCCCCCCACCCAAATACTCTGCCTCCATTCCCTTTGCCCTGCTTCATTCTCCTTCCCCCTCCTCCTGCCTCACTCCACCTACTCAGCCCCCCCCCAAAACATACCTGATTCTCACACCTTGAAGAACAAAACCATACGGGATGCCTTACAGATATGTATGTTCTGGGTTTCTCTCCATCTCATAAACATGTTAAATTCTAGACATACATTGTACAATGCCTATAGATTACTGTATTGCCATTTCCTGTCATATACAAGGTAAAATTACCCACCCCCCTCCATCCACTGCTAACATCAACTGAACACCCTCACCCCCCCCCCTCCTATTCCACAAGGCCATTGGCTGCTTAAGATTATCCCTGCCGGGTCGGTGGCACTGAGGGTTAAGGCGCTGGACGCCACGCTGGCGACTCGAGTTCAGGAGCAAGCTTGGGTGCCAGGGATCAGCAGGGTGAGGGAGAGGATAGAGCGCCCGATGGTCTGCTCTCCTCTCCCAAGGGGTGGGGTTCTGGGCTGTCCGGCGTTCCAGCGACCACCAGTGGAGAGTGGGGGCGGCTGAGAATGAGACCACATGCTGGGCAAGCGTGGCTAATGCTGCAGGGGTTGCTGGCGCTATGGCGTCCGGCGGGG
The DNA here is from genome assembly GCA_016271365.2 of Neoceratodus forsteri. Lineage (NCBI taxonomy): Eukaryota > Metazoa > Chordata > Ceratodontiformes > Ceratodontidae > Neoceratodus > Neoceratodus forsteri. The sequence goes on from CM028130.1 coordinate 873,937,552, forward strand.
GAGAGGAGGAATAAAACATCAACCCCCAGCCTGGATAGAGACGGCCATTCTGGTGCTGCTCTGCCACACACCCAACATGGGTTCCCTGCCACTGCCCCTTTGGTCTCCTTGGGCCCACTGGGGGCCAGGGCTTGTGGAGAAAGTAACATATTTGAAGATGGCAGGGTCCACAGCAGGCAGTAGAGCGGAGCCAGCAAAAGGAGAGGACACAGAGTGCTCTGGTGCTGGGGGAGCAGGAAAAATAGTTTAAAAAAAAAAAGATTATCCCTTACTAACACTATCCCTAGAAGCGCTACTATCACTTATGTCGTATAATGTATAGCTCTATGTATTATCTACTTCTGTAACCATTTTTTATAACTGTCTTTTCACTGTACATTTCTGCACTGATGTGGAACCTTTGCAAAAGAGCTCCTAGCTCAAAGGTATTGTAATCAGAGATCAAAAATAAATAAATATAAAAAAAGGGGGGGGTCTGACCTGGAGAGGGGGCCCAAAGGTTGAAGACTACAAAACAACCGGCTATCATCTGGCTGGACATTGTCGTGGCCAGACGTAAGCATGACTGCTTGGTGGTCGCTACAAGGCCCGATGACTGGCTTATTGACCTTGGCTAGGCAGACACCGGAGTCCCCAGGGCCAGACTTAGCCTGGACCAGGCGCTTGGAGGGTCCAGCGAGTGACATCGGCTCTGCCTGGCTGCTTACACCCTCCGGCAGAAATGGGTCTAAAAGCGGCTGAGGCCTCAGAATCAACCGAGGTACCTGCGGCCACCGTAATCAATGGTGGTGAGGAAACCAAGGGCTGCTCCTGGGAAGGTGGGACAGGCTTTGATGCAGCAGAAGAGGGCCGCTGGTCACCAGAGGGCGGCCACGGGTGAGAGGGAGACCGATCCTGGTCCCAATGTTCATCTTCGCGCCCCTCTTTTTCTTGTGCAGGTCCGTGGGAGAGGCACTCCAGAGCTTCTGAAGGTCTTTTTCCAACGTGACCATCTTTTTTAATAGATGGGTGAGGGCCGGCTGGCAACTCTTCCGTGTGGGCTGGCTGAAACTCAGGCAAGCCTCACAATCCTCGACCTTGTGTTCCAGGCCCAAGCAGAAGAGACAGAGGGCGTGGGAGTATTTGTACGGGAGCTGCATGCCGCAAGAAAGTACAGTTACGTAAGAACTTAACGTAACAGTAGATCTTGAGAGAGGCTCTTGCAGTAGTAATACTATAGGACTGACACGGTCGGCGGTAGGACCCCACAGAAAAGCTTCTAGCTAGCAGTCCCTGGCGTCAGGTGACCGGCGTCAAGCGACAGTATAAAGGGGCAGTCCTGGACGCCCGGCTTCCAGTTCTTTCCCGCCACAGGCCAAAAGAAGCCGGACGAGAGAGAAGCAGATATTTCTCTATATGGAAAAGGAGCTGAAGAAGCCTAGGGGGATGGAGGGCGGGAAGGTATTACCTGCAAGAGCCTCTCGAAGATCTACTGTTACGATAGATTCTACGCACTGTACTATCTTACCGAGGGCTCTTGCAGGTACTGAATACAGGACGGAATCCCAAGCAGTCTGGATCAAATAAAAGGCACCGGGAGGAGGAAACTACTCCAGAAAATAGCAGCAGCCATGCAAGCCTCAAGACAGGAGGTCTTGCAAAACAGCTAGCCCGAAGCCTGCTCTACGGTGAGAGGCAATGTCCAAACTGTAGTGTTTCGTAAAGGTTTGGACGAAAGTCCAGGTGGCGGCAGCGCAGATGTCTGCCGCAGACACATTCTTGAAACAAGCCGCTGAAGCCGCAACTTCTTGGGTGGAGTGACCTCTGACCTGACCCGGAAGGGTCTTGTTGTACTTGTCATAACAGAAAGTGATGCAATGAGCCAACCACTTCGACAGGCATTGCTTGGAAACAGCACTGCCTTCCTTTTTGTGAGCAAAAGAGACGAACAACTGATCAGTCTTTCTGAGATCCTTTGTCCTGTTGGTGTAGTATCTCAGAATCCGGTGAACATCCATGGTATGGAGTAAATATTCCACCTTGGTTGGAGTACTGCGTGAAAAAGGCAGGTAACTCTACGGACTGATTTAAGGTAGACTCTGCTACTACTTTAGGTAGAAACTTAGGATTCGTGCGAAGGGCAACTCGTTCTTTGTGAAAAATCAAATAGGGAATTTTACACATAAGGGCCTGGAGCTCAGAAATTCTTCGAGTTGAAGTGATGGCCACCAAGAAGAGCGTCTTCCATGAAAGAAACTTCAGATCTGCAGAAGCTGCAGGTTCGAAGAGAGGAAGAGTAAATTTCTCAAGAACAAAGTTCAAGTCCCAAGGGGGAGCAGGAGTTCGGATGGGGGGGCCTCAGATGGAGGACCCCTCTGAGGAAGGTCTTAGAGACCTCCAGTTGAGCAAAAGCTTTATCTGCGAAAGGAACATGGTAGGCTGAGATAGCAGCCATGTGCACTTTCAAGGAGGAATGGCTGAGACCCAGGTCGAAGAGATGACGTAAGTATTCCAGCATAACAGCCACTGGACAGGAGAAAGGCTCCACGTTCCTAGAGGAGGCCCAAATAGAGAATCTCTTCCACTTCATGGCATAAGTGGACCTAGTGGAGGGTTTTCTAGCCTCCACCAAAATCTCCGCCACTTTTGGAGAGACGCCATAACGGGATTGGGCTAGGTCTGCAGGAGCCATGCATGAAGTTGAAGGGACTTGAGACCTGGATGGACCAGGGTCCCCTGATCCTGGGCCAGCAAACCTCGAGATAAAGGAAGAGGAGGAACCTCTGAGTATTGTTGTAGAAGAGAGAACCAGATTTGCTTGGGCCAGAAAGGAGTGATCAGAATCATTCTCGCTCCTTCTGTGGATAGTTTCTGCAAAACTCTTGGGATCAGAGGAACTGGGGGAAAAGCATAGACAAATCTGTCCTTCCAGTCTAGAGACAGAGCGTCGCTCCAGAAAGCGCCTTGCTTTGGAATGAGCGAGCAAAAGCTGGGAAGTTTTGCGTTTTGGGTGGAGGCCAAGAGGTCTACCTGCGGAGTCCCTCAAAGCTGAAAGTTGTCGTCGAGCACCCTTTGATCCAATTCCCACTCGTGTGCCCGGGCAGAGGAGCGGCTTAGCTTGTCTGCCAGGGTGTTGTCGACCCCTGGAACATGAATCGCTGTGAGGTGAAGGTTGTGATGAGTTGCCCAATCCCAAACCCTCATAGCTTCCCTGCATAGAGGGTAGGAACGAGTTCCTCCCTGCTTGTTGATGTACCACACCATGCAAATGTTGTCCGTCTGGACGGCTAGGTGGCTGGGAAGAATGTATCGGTGAAGGGCTTGGAGAGCGTATAGCACAGCTTGAAGCTCGAGCACGATGATGTGCAGAGCTAGTTCCAGTCTGGACCATAAGCCCTGGGTCCGATGAGGTCCCAGATGGGCTCCCCAACCTTTGCCTGATGCATCTGTGGTCAGAGTCTGGGAGGGGGAGGAAGAAAGAAGGGGACCCCCCGAAATAGGTTCTCTGGAACCATCCACCATTGTAAGTCCCGCGCCATCGGCAAGGAGATCAGAACTAGTTGATCTAGGTCGTCTACAAGTTGATCCCACTGGGAGTGAAGAGTCCACTGAGAGATCCTCCTGTGGAGTCGATCTCGGGGGACCATCGGAATAGCGGCCGCCATGAGCCCCAGAAGACGGAGGACCGACCTCACCGGAACCCTCCTGCTTTCTGACAGCAGGGAAATCTGGGATTGAAGAGAGGCCGCCCTGTCTGGAGGCAGGAAGTCCTTGCTCACCGTCATATCAAGGATGGCCCCGATGGGACTTGGAATGGTTGATGGTAATACCCAGGCCAGTAAAAACCTGCTGGGTGAGGGAAAGAAAATGCAGGAGTTCCTCCCTGGACGAGGCCACCAGGAGCCAATCGTCCAGGTAAGGGAACACCTGTACTCCCATTGTATGCAGGTAAGCCACTACCACAGCCAGGCATTTGGTAAATACTTGAGGCGCCGAGGAAAGACCAAATGGAAGTGCCCTGAATTGGTAGTGGTCCCCCTGGAACGCAAAACGAAGATACCTGCGGTGAGAAAGACGAATGGGAATGTGCAGATAGGCATCCTGCATATCCAACGCACAAAGCCACTGACCCGGCCGAAGAAGGGGCAGAAGGCTCTGCAGAGACAGCATCCTGAACCTTTTGTATTCCACATAAAGGTTCAAGGAAATGAGATCTAGAATGGGTCTGAGATCTCCAGTCTTCTTTGGGACCAGGAAGGAATGAGAATAGTAACCTGTCCCTCGAAGATGAAGGGGAACGGGTTCTATTGCCTGCTTCGCGAGAAGGGACGAGATTTCTTCCTGGACCAAGGGAAGATGGTCTCTTGAATATGACGAGTTCGGAGGAGGGTGGCGGGGTGATTTCTGAAGAAACTCTACGGAGTACCCTTCTGCTATAAGCTGGAGCACCCAAGAATCCGTGGTTATCCTCTCCCAACCCGGAAGGTGGAGGGAAAATCTCCCTCCTACCGGTTCCTCCGGTGGCGGTGGGAGAGGAAAGGAGTCAGGTGGTGTGGGGCAGCGCCGCAGCTGAGGTACCCGCTGTTTTTTTGGGCGGAAGGGGCCTGGCAGGTGCGGGTGCCCGACGTTTAGTGGACTGCCTTCCTTGGGGTTTCGCTTGTGGCCAAGTCAGTCTGTGAAAAGGACGGCGCTGCTGGGGACGGTACATGGAATCCATTGATTTCAGGCCGTCCCCTTCTCTTGAAAGTCGGTGATGATGTCTTTGACATCACCCCCGAAAAGCAACGACTCCCTGAAAGGTGCCTCTTGAATGGCGGATTGCACCTCCGGGACCAAACCTGACACGCGGAGCCAGGCATGACGTCGTAGACTTACGGTGAAAGCGGAGCTCTGCCCGGCAGTGTCCACTGCATCGTATGTAGCCCGTAAAATGTGGCGACTGGCCGAACGAGTAGAACAGACAGATCTGCTAACTCCTGTTTGACTTGAGAGTCAGGTAAGGAGTCTAGTTTAGATTCCGCCTGGGTAAGAATGGCCTTCTGGTAATCCCCCATGTGGGCGATGTAATTCAGGGCCCGAATTCCCAGTGTGGAAGAGGCGTAAATCTTTCTTCCATACTGGTCCAGGAGGTGAGATTCCTTACCCGGGGCAGACGAGCTCAGATGCTTTGGATGTGCCGACCGGCCGTGAGCAGCGCTAATCACAACCGAATCGGCACGAGGGTGAGAGTCAAGATAGTCTACACCCTCGGGAGCCTGGTATAGCCTATTGGACTTCCTGGGAAGTGGGGCTAACCCCGGTCGTTTCCAAATTGTGGTAACAAGGTGGGCGTGAGGCTCGATCCAGGGTGGCACTAAAGTTGGAGCTGTCACGGGCAGGTCCAGATGCTCTACGAGTTTGAGATGCTGGGGATCTGGTTCCAAAGAGCGCCACTGGTGAATTTCCTGGATCTTTCTAAGCAACTCCGTGAAGGATGGATCCTCCGGAGACTTCGGAGGGGTCCTCGGCTGGGGCTTAGACGGAGAGCGGGGCTCGCCGTCTCTCTCGGAACATCCTTCACAAGAATCCGAGAGGGAAGAAGAAGCAGAAGAAGAATAAGACTCCCTCACACGACTAGGGGGAGGAACCGGTTCCTTGGGTGGTACCCGTGAACACGTGTCCTGCCCCTCACTGGATCCAGAGCGAAGAGCCCTGGAGTCTGGAGGTGGTGAGGGAGTGTGCCGCCTCAGACGTACGGGAGCCGGCACCATTGTCGTAAGGCGGCTCTCCACCTCCTTGGTGAGCTGAGCCTTGGCATCAGCCCACCAAGAGGCCAGAGTCTCCTGCAGATCCACCGGCGGCCGGGGCGGTGGAGGTGGAATAGTGAACGGGTTGTACCCGTAAGGCGAGTATCCGTAACCCGGCTGCGGGAAACCTGGCGTCGGAGGAACCGGAGCCCGGGTACCTGCTCTCTGGATACTCGCGTCCCGGATCGACGCGTGGTACCGGGGAGCTGCTGGCCCTGTCAGCGGCCCCACGGGTGGATCCACGTTGATGGGCCCGGGGGGCCCGACGGAAGGGGAACATCCCCTGCCGGCGTCGGAGGTGCCGGGGTCCAGGGGGGCCAGACATCAGATCCGGTTCCATCGGTGGAAGGTCTGACTGAGGTGGAAGATCCCCCGCGCCGCCCGGGGAAGGAGGAGAGAAATCCCCGGGGTCAGGCTGGGGTGACTCTTGGCTCCCTAGATGGCAGCGAAGGCTGCGAGAACCGGGCTTGCAGCAGACGTGGGGGTCCATCGCTGGTTCTGTCGCCCGGCGGGCGCCGGAGGAGCAGCGTCGGCTTAGGCGGATCTGGCGGGTGCGGAGGCCGGCGTCGGCTCGGGAGCCCTCACCAGAGGCGGGCGAGGGAAGAGGCAGCCGGTCGATGGGGAAGTGGTCGTGCGCCGTCGAAGGGTCGGGCGTCTTATCGACCCTCTCCATGCGGACGTCAGAGTAACCGACATCCGACTTAAGGGAGTCGCCCATGCCCGGTAGGCCGAGGCCTCCATTAGCCCGGGCGCCCGCAAGGCCAGCGTGAGCCAGACGAGCAGGCCGACACCTCCTCCAAACCCTTGGAGGCTGCCGAACGGTCCCCCGGAGGGGATGTTAACTGGGTCGTGACTCCAGTGGGAGACGCGGTTGAGGACTTCTCCCGGTGCCTCTCCTTGTCCTTTTTCCGATGTCCTTCCAGGTAAGTGGACGCCTGCCTCAACTTTTTCAACTCTTTTTCCACAGAAGACATCTTTTTCTTGAGGAGATGGACTTCCAGGGACTGTTGGCGCCGTTTACGGGTAGCCGCGTTGAAGCTGAGGCAATGCGGGCACTTTTCGACCGGGTGATCGGGGCCTAGGCAGAAAAGGCACAGGGAATGGCCGCCCTTGTGTGGCAGTTGGGCGCCGCACAAGTCGCACTTGTTTTTGTGCTCGGAGGGTGTAGGGGATGACATACACGATGTGCGACGACTGAAAAAGAATAATTTTGGTAAAAACAGGCGAAAGACAAGGATGACGAAGCATAGACTTTACAGCAGCCTGCACGAGCTAACGGGCGGAAAGAAACGGAAGGCGGCGTCCGGGACCGCCTTTATACCGACATTTGACGCCCGGTCACCTGACGGGGTGGTCCCACAGGACTGCTAGTTGTGAAGTTTTTCCGTGGGGTCCTGCCGCCGACCGGCGTCAGTCCTATATGTAATTACCTACTGCAAAAGCCCTCTCAAAGTAAGATCTGCACTTATTTTTATGCGTTCTGACAGAAGACGAAGATACGCACAAAACAAAGTTTTTGACAAAAAGGAAAAACGGATACACATCCAAGAAATGGCGGTCAAACAGTAGCGACGCTCTCTGCGAAGTCCAACGTGCTCAGATCGACGGCGGGAAAGAACTGGAAGGAGGGCATGGGGACCGCTCACTAAATAGTCTCTTGCTGACGTCAGGGGGGTGGTCCCCCGTCAGACATTGCTAGCTAAAATTTGTGTGGTCCCGACGCCTGGGGGTGCAGTCCTCAAGGCGACTGCCTACTGCAAGAGCCCTCGAAGTAAGATCTATAAATACCTCATGGGGTTGAAGTTATAGGTGGGGAACATTTTCCAGAGAGAGTTATGAAAACAAGGGGGCATACAACAAAGCTGGAAGGGAAATTTAGGAGGGATGTGAGGAATCTGAAAGAACAGAGGTGAAACTGGCACCAGATCACTAACCAAATGTTGGCAGGTTCTGTAGCAGGCTATTAACTTTTCCCTTTAACTTGCCCTGTGGGCCTATACTGGAAAAGGTAACATTTCAATAAGTACACCAGCTGGGCCAATGGAAACAACTGTGGAACTAGTGGATTTTCCTAGTCATTAGCCCTGCTGACTAGTGGCTGAAAAACTTAATTCTGACCCCTGAAGAGTGGTGGATGCATGGAACAGTTTGCCAGTGGAGGTAGTTGGGGCAAAAACAGTGGACGACGGGACTTCAAGAATGCATGGGATAGTCACAAGGGAATCTTGGTAGGGAAGCTGGGGATAGCCAGAGATCAGGTACGGTCTATGGTGTGTCAGGCAGGGAAAAATGGGTAGACTAAGTTGACCAAGTGATGGGTTATCTGCTGACAAATTCTATGTTTCTATCAATTTTGATCTGCTCAATACTATGGAGAAAAATTCCTCTGTAATTGTAAGTGCTGTGCTTATGAATATCTGCAGATTAATGGTGTATAGCTAGTGACAAACCCTTTCTTGCGCTAATTTAAGTCCCCATCACACAATTTCACACTTGCTCTGCTCAAATCACTAGGAAAAATACAACTGGGAAACGGAGTGTCACGGTCAACCCAAATCACAGCCTTTGTCTTGCCTACCTAAACACTGTAGGTATGCTCAGTGGCTCATAACAGTTCAGAACGGTGTAGCATTTTCAAGCAAATACAGTTTCTGGGTACCCTTTAAAATACATGTTATTGGCCAAGAGGCAATGTTGCCCCACAAATTAAAACGAAGTATGTGTTACCATAATGCAGAAAACAAGACAATAATCCAAAATGATCAAATCTATCCAAGCAATTGCAGAAAATTTACAGGTGCTATTCACATTCAAAAATTCATCAAATCTCAGGAGGCTGAATCTCGGAAACCATTTTAAAGATAAAACCTTTAAGGAATTGCATTTCACTTGAGGTATGTTTAAATGGCCCAGGTCAGATTGAAATCAACATGGTGAAAGGCAAAGCTTATCTGGGATAAGCTCAGTCAACAAGAAACAGGACTTCTGTAAAAATAAAGCTTATGAATTTGAAAATGTAGTAAGACTGAAAGAAATGAGACTGGAGCTCTTTTTTAGAGTGTTTATTAGCATTCTCAAAAATGTAATTTTATTCCTGCATCTTTTCAATGGTTTCTTCCTTGTATTTGCCCTTCTCCTTGCCAACTTGACGTGACTTCGCCTTGCGTTCAAGGATCTTCTTGCGATCTTTGTCCAGTTTTAGCCTAGTGATCACCACCTAGAAGAAGAATAAAGATTGAGGAGAGCAGGTAAACAGTGTTTCTCCTAAAGCATTCATCTGTTTCGTGCTACCATGCTTTTGTACCCCCTTCCCAACCCCTTGCTTCCATCCATGTTTAAAGTAGAGCCCTGGTCCCCAGTATTGTTTCAGTTAACAGCGTTTGGGAAACGACAGAGAAACCAAAGCCACTATGAAGAAAAGGATAGGGCCAAACTGCAGACAGGCAGTCTTCATTAACCTTTGTGCAACTAAGAACCATGATGATGAACCCCTCCTGAAGCTAACAGCCTGCCCTTGATGTGAAGGCCAGAGCAAGTCTCTTGCAATGTAACTCCCTATTCCACTGTCCTAATGTGTTCACACCCTTCCAGAGGAAGCATTAAATCGGGGAATTATATGCAATGAAACAGCACAGTGCTAGCACAAACCAGAAACACACGGATATATGGACAGTGACAAGATTTACAGACCATAACCAAGCACTAATATTATAAACCTGACAAATCTGTAAATATCATGCAAGAAGTGCAGCATAAAAAAATCTGAGCGACACACCGCTCCCCACACGGAGCACGCCCAGAGTGGCAGCCATCCTGAGATCGAACAAGGGTCCATCAGCCCTTAGCAGTCACGAAAGTGGAGAAAAACCTTTGCACATCAAACAAGAAAATGGGTTGGAAGTTGCAATGGAAACCTATGTGGTTGATAGTAAGGTGCAAAAAACGTCATGCTGTGGGTTAAAAAATAGTTTTTAAAACAGTGTAGGGTGTAAGGTTAATTCTTCAAGTGTATTTTTGTTAAGAAAAACAAATGCTTTTTAAAATATTAGTGAAATTAGTCTGAAACCTATCACAGAACCAGGTTTAGCTTTCTTCATCAAAGATTTCCTGATTCATGTGAAAAGCCATAGGTATTTAAAGTATAAAAGACTGAACCGTCCTCTGGACCACCTTTTCCTTGTGAGTAATGCAAGGTTCTTTGTGCAAAAAGGCCTGAAGTTCACCAATTCTTCTGGCTGAGCACACTGCAATTAGAAAACAAACCTTATATGACAATGTCCAGAGAGAAGGACGAGAGATGTGCGAAGCATTCTTTAAAGAGCATTCAAAACCAGATTCAGATCCCATGGAGGTATTGGAGATCAAAACATCGGTCTACTCCTGCTAACCGCTCTGAGAAACAATTCGACCTCCCGGTTTGTCCTCAGACAATCCCAGGGAGTTTCCCAGTGGTGCCTCTAGCAATGACACCTGATCTCTCAGGGTGCTCAATGCAAGTCCTCCGTCTACTCCTGCCTGCAAAAAATCCAAGATCTGCAGAAACATAGCTTTTAAAGACCTGATAATTTTCTCACCGGCCGAGGCAGAGAAGATGCTCCACACTCTATCATAAGCTGCAGAAACTTTGCTGGCAGCCATCAGGATATCCACTACTTTGAGAAACCTTGTTTTAGCAGTCTCCTACTCTTAGAAGTCACGCCATCAGCTGCACTATGCCTCTGGGTTTGCGTGTGAAATGGGTCCCTGTAAGAGAAGGTCCCCCCGGAGTGGAAGTCAGAATGGCGCGTGGCGGGCTAGATTCACTAGGCCTCAGACCCACGGCCTTCCATGCCACTCTGGTGCTATCAGAAGAAAATTTCCTTTTAAGTGTCTTTTTTTGACTGACCTTGTGAAGCAGAGGCAGGGGAGGAAGCACATATGCTCTGTAGACGTCCCATGCCTGGGACGAAGCATCCACCACCTCCACCTGTGGGCACCGGTGCCAAACGAAGAATCTCGGTACCAAAGACATTTTGACTTGAGGCAAACAGGTCGATCTGAGGCCAGTCGAGCCTGCTTCACAGAAGGCTGAACACTTCCAGATTCAACATCCATTCCCCTGGATGGACAGTCTCTTGACTCAGCCAGTTGGCCTGGCTGTTCACCTCTCCTGCCAGATGAACTGCTGAGACAGACAGCAAGTTCTCCTCTGCCCACAGCAGCACTTCTGTTGCTTCTATTAGCATCTCCATGCTTCTTGCACCTCCTTGATTATTTATGTACGCCACTGTGGTGGCGCTGTCCAACTTTACTTTTACTGCATTTGCCTGAACCAGATTGTGAAAGAGCAGCAGTGCAAGTTGTACAGCCCTCACCTCCAATGTTTATCTGCAGCTGTTGTTCCTGTGCAGTTCCAACGCCCCAGACTGGGACTTGGTCTAGGATCGCACCCCAGCCCAAAAGACTGGCTTTGGTTGTCAGGGTCAGTTCTGGTGGGGCTTCTAATGGGGATCCCTTGGTTAGGTTTTCAGAGGTCTCCCACCACTTCAGCGACTGCTGAAGAGACCGAGTAATAGGGATTGCGACTTCGTAGTCCTTAGAGGTTGGATTCTAGACTGCTAGCATCCCAATCTTAAGTGGCCACATGTGTAAGCATGTCCACAAAACTAGCTCTATCACTGCAATCTTCAGCCTTAACATTTGTAGCCTGTGAGCAGAGGCTGATTGGCTTCTCAGCCACTGAACCTCTGTTCTCAGATCACCTTCCGGGCTTTTGAGAGGAAAACTTTCCCCTTGCCCGGCCTGAATACTGCACCCAAAGTGTTCCTGGGTCTGCGACTGGTTCAGGGAGCCCTTCTCCCTACTGACTACCCAACCGTGTTTCCAGTATCCCCCGAGTCTGGGACACTGACTTCCTTGCCATTTGGACAGAGGACGCTCATATGACTAAGTCACCCAAGTAGGGATATACAGAATGTCCCTCCTGTCTCAGCTGCACCACAAGAACTACGAGGACCTTCAAGAACATGTTGGGTGCTGTTGACAACCCAAAAGGGAGCACCTGGTAGTGGAAGTGTTGCCCCAGAATCATAAATCTCAAACTTCTGCTGTTACTTCTGAATGGGGATGTGAAGATACGCAGCTCTCAAGTCTAAGAAAGCCAGATAATCCCTTCGCTGGGTGGCCCTGACGTCTGATCACAGGGACTCCATCTTAAAAGGTCGTGTGGCAGCCAAACATTTTAGGTGTTTCAGATCCACAATTGGTCTGAAACCAGACTGCTTGGGAATCAAAGTAAACTGAGCAGAATTCCAGACCCTCTTCATTTGGGGTGGAGGGGCCAGGACAACTGCCCCAATCTGTGGTTATCCAAGGTTTGACACAGCCTGCCTTTACTGGATCTCTTGGCATGAGATTGCAGGAAACGCCCCTTTGTGGGTACTGTCACAAATTTTACTGCATAACTAAGTCCCAAAATATCTAGTTCCAATGCGTCTGACATCATTTGGGACCATCTCGCATAAAAGCTCTGCAGTCTCCCACCAAGGGAGGAGGGCAGAGATGGGCCTGCGCACTTTCAGTGCAAGTTACCTCCTTTTCTTCTGTACCTCCCCCCATCCGAGGGCAAGAGGTCTTCTGTTACTGCTGCCCTTAAATCCGGAATAGTATTCCTTATTCCTCAGGTTTCTGAAATTCCAAAAGGGGCGAAAACCATTTTGAGACTGCCTCAGACAGCTGCCCCCTTGATCCTCTGGCGTCAAACTTGTTTTCTGTTGCTGCTCTGACACTGGAAGTTGTCCCTTCTTGTCTTGGATATCTTTTAAAAGGTCATCCAAGTCAGAACCAAATAACAGTAGTCACTCAAAGGCAAGTTAAACAGCTTTGCCTTTGACGTCCCGTCTGCAATCCAGTGCCCAAGTCATATGCCTTGCATGGCTGACACAATGTGATAAGCAGAGCGAGCAGACATTCGTAAACTGTTCACTGTGGCATCCCCTAGAAAAGTAGAACTCATGGCCACCAGTTGTAAAATGTTCACTCCTTCAGAGTCCAGGGGAACGAAACTACCCAGAACTGTAATCCATGAGTTCTGGGCTCTGGAAACAAAGGATGCATGTGAAGTATGAAGATTTGCCTGAATCGAAGCAAGCCCCTTTCTGCAAGAGGCATCCACTTGCTTATGCGTATTCGTTAAGGCCAGAGATCGTTCAATAGGTATAGTCGTATGCTTAACAGAAGTATGCACAACCTTATCTGCCAAGGGAGGGGGTTTCCCCATTTCTGGGAGTTCTCCCAAAACAATTAACTTCTCACTCATGGCATGAGCAGAAGATTTCTATGGTCTGTGCCTGCCCACTCCTGTTGAATAATCTGGTCACAGTGTGCAAATTTCAGAAAATATTTCGGAGCAGAGGAGGATGCGAACAGTATCTGATTTATGTCCAGGAACTCCATGGCTTGTACTTTCTTCAACTATCCTATAACCCTCTTATGAGGTAGGACATGGATTTCTTATCAAACAGGGGAGGGATTGGAATCTTTCTCTTAGGCTCCACCCACTCACCCTCTTCCTCAGGAGGTCATCAAAATGTATTTTTGGGACAGGATTTTCCTCCAAGTCCCCTGTACCATCATCATGACCCTCTCTATGGTCAAGGTTGGGGGTCTGCATGCATATCTGGGTTAGCAGTCTCGTCCTGCACTGGTGCATTATGTGTAATACAATCTAATAATAATACCTGTATGTCTAATTTGGTACCCCCCTGGTTGAACACCCCCCCCGAAATCGGGGGGGTGCACTAGTGATACTGACTTGAAATAGCAAGGCTGAGTTGCGCTACTCTTTTTGTTGCTCTTAAATGAGCTATTGTCTCCTGATGTTCTGCAGGACATCCCCACCAACACACCTGAACTTCAGGCAGCTCCCTCAGGTTGTGGGTGGGGGGCACACAGGTGGCAGAGCATCAGGAGGCAATAGAGCATTTAAGAGCAACAAAAAGCTGGGTTCACGCCCAGAGCCTGGGCACCAGGAGCGGAGATCGACAGGAGGGTGATGCTGGCGTCCATTGGACACTTCCCTCCGGGTGGAGGGTCTGCCTAGGCACCTCTGAGTGGACTGGTGTGTGCTTGGGGGACATGATACCCTACACCGCCCCGGAGTCGATCCACGAGACTGAAAACTTGATGGAGCAGGGCACAGAACATCGGAAAATGGCACACATAGCCGACCGGATGATGGCCGCTGGACCCTCCCGCCCACAACCCCGGGCCTGACCCCAGCAGCACCCAGGGCCGTGCAGAAGGCAGTAAGGCACATTCCCTCTAAAAAGAGGAGGACTCGCCTGACAAAGGGTTACGTCGGATTACCTTGGGGGGTGGGCTGCAGTTACGCCAGGGGTTGCCTGGGATGACCAGGTCCTAGGCAGCTCGGAAGGAAAGGCCAGCCAAAGGTGCAGGTGAGACGCAAAGAAAAAAAAAAAAAAAAAAAGAGCAACAAAGGAGTTGACAACTCCAGCCTTGCTATTTCAAGTTGGTATCCAGTGCAACCCCTCCCCACACTCGGGGTTCAATTTCAGTGGTGGGGTGTAAAACCAAAACAGACATACAGGTATTGGACTGCGTTACACAATTAGGACAGTAAGAGCCTAAAGGGGAAGGTCTCATCACCCTCTTGCAGGATTTACATCACTTGAATATTACAGGTGTCCGATAAACCATGGTGCCAATGGCTGAAAAATAAGGTAGACAAGGTTGTTAATGCCTATGGCAATAGAAGAATAGTTTCCTTGCTCCCCGATCAACTACTAATATACGGTAGCAGATAATTCCTAGGGCTGCCTGACAAACTTAATTCCTGTACATAGGTCCTGCCAAATAGCCCTAAGCTGCCGCCTGGTGGAGGCTTCCAAATCACAAAACACTGTCGCCTTCAAATGTTGGAACTCTCTCTAGAGGTGCCTTTTGACAAAAGAAAACTTAGTGAAGCCACCAAGAAGCGTGTGGGAGGTCCGATGACATCAAACCAAAAAAAAAAATTACTCACCATAGTAATGTTGTTTCTTCTAATGGAGTCTTGCTGTATTCGGACATAATGCAGTTAGCCCCAGCACCTGAACTGCCCCGGAGACGAAAGAGTTAACTCTATGCAAAAGCACAGAACGTTGAGCTCAAGCTCGGTTTTCAAACCTCTGTCTGTGGTACTTTCCAGTGTACCCGTCAGATTCTTACCCGCTAACTAACTAGTAACTAAAGTATGGAAATTGTTCAAATATAGCCAAAGGGCAAAATATATCTTCTTGGGCGCCAAAAGACTCAAGTTGAGAACCCAAGAAGGAAAACGTAGTGACAATATTTAGTAAAATACAGGAAACAATAACATCTACCCCACCCAACAGAGAGGGTACAAGGTACACCCCTGAAGTGCAACACTGTACCTGCCAGCCCACTTCCCAAAACCAGGTTCTGAGAGAGAAGTTTGGGGGGGGGGGGCCTGAATACAGCAAGACTCCATTAGAAGAAACATTACAATGGTGAGTAATTTTTTTCTTCAAACAACATGAAGTCTTGCTGTATCCAGACATAATGCAGACTACCAAGCAGTTCCCTATGGAGGAGGGAATGCAGAACCTACTTTAGGAAGAGGCTCTGCAGTACTGCTGTACCAAACCTAGCATCACTCCTAGCCTGGATGTCCAGGGAGTAATGCTTGGTAAAAGTATGTACTGTTTTCCAGGTGGCTGCTTTACAGATCTCTAACAAAGGTACATCTCTGGCTGCAGCTAGAGAAGCAGCTGTATCCCTGGTAGAATGAGCCCTCAGGCCTGAAGGGGGTATCCTACCCAATTTGTCATAACAAAATTGAATACAAGAAACAATCCACCTGGCAACAGTTCTCTTAGTGGCAGGCTTAACCTTTCCCACTTCACCATAAGTGAGAAACAATTGAAGACAGTAATTTCTGTGTGCCTTAGTATGCTCAATGTAGTAGCTAAAGGCCCTCTTAACATCCAGACTGTGTAACCTTCTTTCACCTGAAGAAGAATGGTCAGTGAAAAACACAGGAAGAGATAGACTGGTTCAGATGAAAATCTGAAACCACTTTGGGCAAGAACATCCCATTGGTTCTGAGGACTACTCTGTCCCTATGGAAGGAGACGAAGTCAGGTTCCACTGACAGGGACTGTAGCTCACTAATCCGCCTGGCAGAAGTAATAGCTACCAGGAACACAGTTTTCCAGGTCAAGTACTTCAATTCGGCCGAAGCCAGAGGTTCAAAAGGCGGCTGCATTAGCTGAGCTATGCAGACATTAAGATCCCAAGGCGGAGTGGGCTCCCTAAAGGGAGGGTTAATGTGAACCAGACCTTTGAAAAACTTTCTGAAAACAGGATGAGAGGAACGCAGAGACAGCTGCCAGAAGAACCTTCAGAGTGGCAGGCCTAAGGCCTAAACCACTGAGATGAATTAGATAGTCTAAGGTTCTGGAAATGTCTGCAGAATCAGGCAGGATGCCTTTCTGAGAACACCAAATACTGAACCTTTTCCATTTGGAGCTGTAAGTTTTTCTAGTGGAAGGTTTCCTAGTGACGTTCAGAATATCCAGAACTCCCTGAGAAAGATGTAAAGCTGCATATTCCAACTCTTCAAGAGCCAGGCCTTGAGATGTAAAGGAAGGATCTTCCAGAGGACACTTCAGAGAAGTCCTTGGCCCGGGCTTTGACAGAGATCGTGGCTCGTCATCCCTTTCGGAGCAGCCGTCGGAAGAGTCCGAGGGGGAAGAAGAAAAAGACTCCCTTTCCCGACCCGGGGGAGGAATGGACCCCTTGGGAAGCCCTCAAGGAAGCATGTCCTGCACTTCTCTGGACCCAGAAGGATTAGCCCTGGTGTTCGGAGGTGGTGAGGGAGTGTGTCGCCGTGGACGTACGGGAACCGGCACCGTTGTCCGTAGGTGACTCTCCACCTCTCTGGTGAGCTGAGCCTTGGCCTCAGCCCACCAGGAGGCCAGAGTCTCCTGCAAATCCACCGGTGGCTGAGGGGGCGGTGGAGGAGGGAGGGATAAGGGTCTGGACTATATCCATCGGAGAGTATCCGAAACCAGTGAAAACCAGGCGTCGGGTATTGTGGCGCCAGGTACTGCGGCGTCGGGAAGACCGGCGTTGGGTACTGTGGTGCCGGATACTGTGGTCCCAGACACGACGGCGTCGGATAGGACGGTGGGTACCCGGGAGCTGGAGAAGCTGCCGGAGCAGAAGGCCTGGCCGAAGGCTTCACGGGCAGGTCCAGGCTGGAAGGCCCAGAGGGCGGAGGGCCTGATGCCGGGCGACATCTGGGAGCAGGATGTCGGCCGCAATCGGTAAAACCAGCGGAGGTACCAGCGTCCGGGGAACCGACGTCAGATCCGGCAGACCCACAGGTGGGCAGTCTGACGGAGGTGGAACCCCAGCATCACCGGGGAGACTCAGGTCCTTGGAGGGCAGTGAAGTCTGTGGGGCGGGCGCCGGAGGAGCCAGTGTCCGACTTATGGGACCCATCGCCGAAGGCATACTGTGATGAAGGAGTGGCCTGGTCCAACGGAAGAGGGGCCGAGCGCCGGCCCAAAGGGTCGTGCGACTTACCAGTCTTCGCGTGGATGGAGGGGAAGACGTCAGGCTTACCGGAGCTGCCGGTGCCAGTAGGCCGCAAAGCTACGGCCATACCGGGGCGGAGGCCTCCGGCGGCCTGAGCCAGACGGGCGGCTGACGCCGCCGGAGGGGACATTACCTGAAGCACCACGACTCCAGAGGGAGTTGCGTGGAGGAGCCCTTGTCCCGGTGCCTCTCGCCTTTTTCTTCCGATGGCCTTCGAGGGAAGAGGACGCCTGCCAGATTTTTTGAGTTCCTTCTCCAAGCAGCTCATCTTTTTCTTCAGAATGTGGGCTTCCAGGGACTGCTGCTGCCTCTTCCGGGTAGCCACGTTAAAACTGAGGCAGTGCTGGCACTTCTCAACCGGGTGATGGGGCCTAGACAGAACAGGCACAGAGAATGGCCATCCTTGTACGGGAGTTGGGAGCACATGAGTGTACTTATTTTGTGCTCAGAGGGTGTAGAGACGAGAAATACACTTTGGCAGACGTACTGGCGATTCAAGCAAAAGCGAAAATATTTGGTAAAAACGATGGGAGGGAGGCTGACGAGCGAAGAACTTTTCCGCAAGGCGGCATCTGGGACCGCCTTTATACCGACGCCTCCTGGACGCCGTCACCTGACGTGGGGCAGTCCTCCAGGGACTGCTAGCTAGAAATTTTTCCATGGGGTCCTACCTTCTACCGACGTCAGTCCTATATGTAATTACCTACTGCAAGAGCCCTCTCGAAGTAAGATCTTTTTTTTTTCATGGTAAGTGCCCTGCTGTACTCTATAGTTTAAAGTGCATCCAAGTTAGGAAAAAATGCTTTTAGAGAGTACAGGGACTTCACAAGACATGCAACAGAACTGGCTGAGAGTATAACTTCTGCTGTCTTGTGCAGCTACGCATCAACTCCCATGATGCCTTTGCATGAGTGGGGTCATGACCTTTGCAAGGGAGACAAACAGGTTTTCACACATGGGCAAAATAAAGTGAACATCTCATTTATATTTAAATTAGGATGAAATTAGGGGGATGCAAGATGGAATCATGGTTCATGCCTACAAACTATGCAGGTACACAAAAAAATAGATGGAAGGGACTTTCCCTTTAATTGCAACTCAGCAAGTCTGCTGCTTCTTCACTGTTTTACTGATGACTTGTGAAGCTTTCTAGCCATTCTACAATGTCACTTCCACGATTCTGTTAGGCTAGTGGTCAGGGAGTTCAGAAGAGAGATTACACAAAGCACTTTTTCACAAACAGTGTAGTAGAGAACTAGAACAGCCTGCCCAGCACAGCAGTCAATGCAAAATCCATCACTGGTTCTGGGATGACTAAATAGGATTAACCAGTGAGGGTTAGGCCGATTAGGGTCTGAGGCAGAGGGAGGAGCCGTGTCACAGTAGCTTCAGATAGCATTCCATGTCAGACTGGAATGACTCCAAGTCCTTTTCTGCACATTTTCTCTATTTCTATGCACTGATGGGTAAGCTAGGAAGAGTCAGCAGTAAACTCTGAAGAAGAGCAACACAGGGCAGACTTCCATTAAAAATGTTTTACCGCGACTACCAAAAGCAGGCCAGTCATGAAGCAGTGGCAGAGTTGCCACTCAGGCAAAACCAGTTTCAAGGAGTCCAGGGCACCATGGGGACTGAGCTCCTCTTCCAGGGAGACATGGTTGCCGGTTCCTCTGCCACATCACCACCTGGGTAACCACTCATGGTGGTGCAGTCATCAGCAGCAGACAGGACAACTCCAGTTTCCACTGGAACGTGTACAAGCACTCCGTGATGTTTTGCTTGCCATTACCCTGGGGGAAAAACTAAGGTGGAAAGTTCAGGAGCGGTCCCTTGGGCACTGCCGACCCAGCTGTCCACTCAGACCCTTACATATTAGACTGCCCAGATGGGGTCACGGTTTAACCTCCCTTACAGAGCCCACCAAGGATGCAAGAGCTGTACCTCAGATCCCCTAAAGTAAGAGAAGGAAAGGACTGGGGTGTGTGTACATGCACTACACATGGAAGGGCCAAACCAGTGAAAGGGGAAGCAAAAACTATCCAAATCTTATGGAGTGCAATAAAAAAAAAAAAAAAAAACAAGCAGCATTTAAAGATACAAAGTCTGATGACTTAATTGCACAATTAATAGGAAACCAAAACAAACTAAGCAGGCAGCTTAGATTCAATGCTAAGAAGTGCAAGGTAATGCACCTGGGAAACAAAAACCCAGGGGAAGAGTACACAATGGGGGGTGAGATATTAACAACAAAAAAAATGGAAAGGGACCTGGGAGTAGTCATATCAGATGACCTAAAGGTGGGCAAGCAATGTGAGAGGGCAGCAAGAAGGGCTGGGGGGATACTGGGATGCATAGGGAGAGGCATCACCAGTAGAAAACAGGAAGTTATCATCCCTCTGTACAGACAGCTGGTGAGACCCCATCTGAGTACCAAGTGCAGTTCTGGAGACCCAACTCCAAAAGACACAGACAGGATGGAAGCTGTCCAGAGGAGGGTAACTAAAATGGTGCAGGGTCTGCACCAGAAGACATATGAAGAGAAACTTAAGGAGCTTAATATGTATAGCCTCGAGGAAAGGAGGGAGAGGGGGACATGATAGAAACTTTCAAGTACCTCAAGGGAATCAACAAAGTCCAAGAGGGTAGCATCTTTCAAAAAAAGAGGTGTGCAAGAACAAGGGGGCACAATTTGAAGATAGAAGGGGGGCTCAGAGGTAATTTAGGGAAGTATTTTTTCACACAGAGGGTTGTGGATGCATGGAACGGCCTTCCGGAGGAGGTTGTGGAGTCAAAAACAGTGGTGGAATTCAAGCATACATGGGACAGTCATAAGGCAATTCTAGGGGGTTGGGGTAGGAAGAATTAGGCTGCTGGTTAACTAGGATCTGCAACTTATCCATCAGGTAGGGAAATGGGCAGACTGGGTGGGCCAAGCGGTCCTTATCTGCCGACAAATTCTATGTTTCTATGTCATCCCAGCTCCCCCCCCACCTTAAATAATGAAATACTCTGCTTCAATTTCACTAGTGATCACTACCTTGCTGGGGTGAATGCCAACATGAACTGTGGTACCATTGGCCTTTTCTCGTTGCACACGCTCAATGTAAATGACGTATTTCTTTCTGTAAACCTGGACAACCTTGCCAATCTGCTGGCCTTTGTAATGGCCTCGGACAACCTGGACTGGACAAGAGAAAAATGTGGTATTTTATGTTAAAAGCATTCAGGGCCATTTTGCACTTTATCTACATTCTTAGTTGCATATTAGTTAAGTAATAGCACACGACAGGCTGTGCATTAAACTACATCTCCCTACACCTCAGGCGTGTAGTGAGGAACCCTTACAAGACTCAGTGGGGTGAGGCAATATATAGCTCAATTTAAACCGTGGAGGGCATTACTGCACTTCAAAAATTTTATTTTGGGAGACACACACACACTTGTTTCTACACATATACACATAATTATACGACAGACATCTGTTATCAAACCATTAGAATTGAGAATTGCTGTCAGTTATCTCACAAACTGCATTGGAGAACCCCCAGAGTCTGCTATTCACTCAAACCCCACCCAGTCGGTTAATCAACCCACATCCACACTCACGGTCGGTTAATCAACCTACAGCCGGTTAATGAAACCTTTACCTGCTGCAGCAATATTGGCAGGCACTTTTTGGCAAAGAGAGACGAGACCAAGTAAATAAAAGCAGACCCTCATGACAAAAAAAAAAAAAAAACCAAACAAACAAAAAAAAAAGGCAAATATAAACTAAAATTGTAACTTGACCTGGTTGGCAATTGCAGTGCAACAGCGCCACAAGATGGAGTTTCTTTGCAGCATTGGTTAATGGCCGGGCAGCTCAATCAAGTAAAGAGCCAGCTCCTGCCACATGATCCTCCCAACCGCGTTACCGGACTACAGAGGGAGAAAACCACATAAACCGAGTCACCAAGGAACACCCCTGAATTCCGGGCACTCCAGAGGAAAAAAGGGTAGGTGGCCTCAGCTTGCTAGTGTGGGTGAAACTGACAGCTCAAAGGATGTCCACTGTGCTGTGTTCTCGTGAGCTTAGGTGCCACAGCACACACACACACCACACACCCCAACCCAAGCTAAGCACGCCTCTGGCAGCTCAAAAATATACAAGCAACTCCAACTCAATGGGTGTATAGAGTCACTCCATGACAAAAGGGAGATTACCTGCCATTGTAACGGTCTTGATTACTGCAGACTGCATTAACTGTACTACCGTACTGCATCCTGGCTGGCAGCGTCAGTGGCTCAGCAGGTAGCACACTCGCCTCTGAGGCCGGGAGATCAGAGGGCTGTGGGTTCAGTTCCCACATCTGGCACTTGGGTTAATATCCCAGTACTGACACTGTAGTGCAGCATGAGAAGGGTGCTGCACTCTGAGGTGCCGCCTTTCGATGAGACGTTAAACCGAGGTCCCATCTGCCTGGATTGGTGGTAGTTCAGGTGATGTTAAAGATCCCATGGCACTTATCGAAAAGAGTAGGGGAATTTCCCCGGTGTCCTGGCCAAATTTCCCTCATTCACTAAAAATACCACCAACAGCTTAATCTGGTTCAAGGACAGTTGGCATTCATCTGTAGCCCCCTCCCCCGGGTTGTGCCTGAAAATAGGCAGGATTTGTCTAGTGCACTTACCCGCTCAACAAAAACTAAATAAATAAAATAAACTGTGTGTGTGTATACCAACACATTGCAAAAAACATTGTTAATGTATCGGGGTAAAGCGACAAAAGCAAGGAAATGTGATGTTAGTGTTTACAGCCCTAACACTCCACCCTGCACAGACCAGGAGGCACCTGGGGTGGCATTTGGGTTGTCAGCCCTAACGCTCACCCCATTCCATTACAAAATAACTTAGGTAGGTACAGCATAGGAGAATGGGGCGAGGGTTAGGGCCGACAACCCCAATGCTGCCCCCAACTCCTCTTGGTCTATGCAGGGTGGAGTGTTAGGGTTGGAAACCTAACACTACATTTCACTGCTTTTTGTCGCTGATGCATTAAGGAAGTTATTTGCAATGAATTTTCTGACTTTTTGAGAGCACAAGGCCCGATGCTCCCACCCTTTAATTGTCCTGTCCTTTGGCTGTGGGAGCGCAGGGGCCCTTCCCATGAGTTCTGGGGTGGGACCAGAGTCACATTTTGTGGTGGAAACGCAGGGTATTTTGAACTCTGCACTCATTTTTCAAGAAAAAGAAAGGCTTTTAAAACTGTTGGTTGTTAGATCTGCTTCCTTTCTTAGTAGGACTGAAATGCATTGGAATGGTGCAATTATACCCAACCCTGTTCTGCTTCGAATCCCTGATCTACTCAATGCATACATCATGCACATTATGAACACCCAAACAGTGCAGCCACTCATGATGTAATAATATCCTCTCCTCCCACAGAATCACGGGTAGGTAGACTGTGTTAGGGGTGTTCCCAAGTCCAGGAAAGATACAGCAGAAGTTGGCTGAAGAATATAAACTAACACATTTTTGCATGGCAACACCTGTATGGTGGGCAGTCTTTTTTTTTTTTTTTTTACTTTTAAAGAGTCAATGAATCAGAATCAAGCTACCAGCTACATCAGCAACTTTTACAGGATGTGAACAATCGTAACGTGTTTTTTAATCTAGGGACAATCTGAGGTCTAAGGGGGACAGTGTCCCTTTAAGTAAGCACGTTAATGTTAAACCCCAATTTGTGCACCTTAATGCCCCTGTTCAATCAATTTATTTTAAAGTTGGAAAGCACAGAGATGGAGCCAGGATCTCTGGATCCTGAACATTTTGTGGCAACTGATTTACCAGGGGCAAAGTTACAGAGGGGCAAAAACTAAAATTATATAAAGACTTTTTTGCTCACCTATGACTGAAAAAAAAAAAAAAAAAAAAAACAAGAGGAGCTGAAACCTGAAACTTGCAGGTTAGGATGTTTGGCCCAAGGTGTGTGCCTTTTGTGTTTTTTATCTTCCAAATTTAAGTAGTTAAGGCTGCCCCCACAGTCTCGGTCTCCCACACCTCTGATCACCTCCAAATCACCAGGCGACTTCCATCTTGTTCTGCAGCTCATTAGCTGGCACTACAGCCTAGAGGTTAGAGTAACGAGCTGTGAATGAGCTTGATACGTCCAGCAAACAGACCTGGGTTCGATTCCCACAACGTCTACTTACATACTGTGAGACTCTGAGCAAGTCATTTAAATCTTCCCAGTGCTCCCGGGTCACCACTGAAAACAGGCACCTGTGCCTAGGTGGGCCTTACCCAGTTAAAAGAATAAAATTAAAAAAAAAATCAGAGGGCCGGCATTTTTTGAGAGTTTTTCCTGGGGGTTGGGACATGCAATGACGGCAGCGTCTGCCCCCCCCCCCCAACGTGTGGCGTCAGCTGTGACGGTAACCCCAGCCTCCACCAGAGGTCCACATAGCGCTGGACACCTTGCCCCTCCTGGAGAAGGAGAGCAGTCCCTGGGACACTCAAACCTTCTACCCAGAGTCAGCCTCAGGCTCCAGGTCAGTCTGAATCCGGGATACGCCATAGCGGATGTGTTGCGCTAAGCTGGCGGTTAAGGCTATTTCTATGTATGTGAGGGGTTATGCTGTGGTCATTCAGCAGTGATACTGCTACATGGAAAGGGACCTGGAGGTAGTCATATCAGACGACCTAAAGGTGGGCAAGCAATGTGAGAAGGCAGTAAGGAGGGCTGGAGGGATACTGGGATGTTTAGGGAGAGGCATCACCAGCAGAAAACAGGAGGTTGTTATCCCTCTGTACAGACAGTTGGTGAGACCCCATCTGGAGTACTGCGTGCAGTTCTGCAGACCCCATTTCCGCAAGGACAGACAGGATGGAGGCTGTCCAGAGGAGGACAACTAAAATGGTACAGGGTCTGCACCAGAAGACATACAATGAGAGACTAAAGGAGTTTGAGAGAGAGAGAGAGAGAGAGAGAGATATACCCCCCCCCCGAGGAAGGGGGGGGGAACATGACAGAAACTTCTAAGTACCTCAGGAGAATCAACAAAGTCCAAGAAGGTAGCATCTTTCAGAAAACCAGATGTGCAAGAACAAAGGGGGGCACAATTTGAAAATAGAGGGGGGAGAGCTCAGAGGTAATGTGAGGAAGCATTTTTTCATGGAGAGGGTTGTGGATCCATGGGATGGCCTTCTTGAGGAGGTTGTGGAGTCAAAAACAGTGGGGGAATTCAAGAATGCATGGGACAGACATAAGGCAATTCTAGCGGGGTGTAGGAGGAAGTAGGCTGTTGGTTAACTAGGATCTGCAGCTTATCCATTAGGTAGGGAAGAAAGAAATTACTCACCTTAGTAATTGTGTTTCTTCTAATGGAGTCTTGCTGTATTCTGACTAACTGCAGTTAGCTCCAGCCTTTAATCTGCCCCGGAGAACAAAGGGTTAACTTTCTATGCAGTTCATAGAATGCTTAGCTCGAGCTCGGTTGAGGTCTCTGTCTGCAGCCCTTTGAAATCCAACAGTCAGATTCTTCCGAGCAAAAACTCACTAACTACCCTATGTGGAAACTGTAAATTTTTACTAGCCAACTGGCAACAAGAGTTTTGAATTCCCAAGGAAGACTGAAGTCAGGAAACCCAAAAACCAATTCAAATAAGAATAAAACAGACACCCACACAAAAAGAGAAGGATGTATAAGAAGCACTCCTGAGGTGCAACACTGCACCTGCCCACCTACTTCCCCAAAACCAGGTTCTGAGAGGGGAGGCAGGGAGGGAGGGAGGTTAGAATACAGCAAGACTCCATTAGAAGAAACACAATTACTAACGTGAGTAATTTTTTCTTCAAACATGAAGTCTTGCTGTATCCTGACTAACTGCAGACTACCAAGCAGTACCTCCATGGAGGAGGGAGAGAACCTACTTTGGGAATAGGCTCTGAAATGCTGCTGTGCCAAACCGAGCATCACTCCTAGCCTGGATATCCAGAGAGTAATGCTTGGTAAAGGTATAGACTGTTTTCCAGGTGGCTGCTTGACAAATTTCTAAGAGAGGGATATCCCTGGCAGCAGCTGTACCTCCAGTGGAGTGAGCCCTCAGGCCTGAGGGTGGAATCTTTCCTAGTTTCTCGTAGCAGAATTGTATACAAGACACAATCCACCTGGCAATAGTTCTCTTGGTAACAAGTTTGCCCTTTCTCTCTTCTTCATAAGTGAGGAACAACTTGAGGGAATCAAACCTGTGACCCTTGGAACGCTCTATGTAGTAGCTAAGGGCCCTTTTAACATCTAAACTGTGTAGCCTCCTCTCTCCTGAAGAAGAATGATCAGTGAAGAAGACAGGAAGAGACAGACCGATTCAAGTGGAAATCTGAAACCACTTTGGGCAAGAACCTTCTATTGGTTC
The DNA here is from genome assembly GCA_016271365.2 of Neoceratodus forsteri. Classification (NCBI taxonomy): domain Eukaryota; kingdom Metazoa; phylum Chordata; order Ceratodontiformes; family Ceratodontidae; genus Neoceratodus; species Neoceratodus forsteri. The sequence continues at coordinate 873,963,315 of CM028130.1, forward strand.
CAAGGATCACTTTATCCCTATGAAAGGGCATAAAATCAGGTTCGGCTGGCAATTCACTGATACGTCTGGCAGAGGTAATGGCTACTAAAAACACAGTTTTCCAAGTCAAGTACTTCAGCTCTGCTGAGGACACAGGTTCAAAGGGAGGTTGCATAAGTTGAGCAATGCAAACATTTAAGTCCTAGGCAGGGGCAGGATCTCTAAAGGGAGGATTTGTAGGAAGCAATCCCTTAAAAAATTTACAGAACACAGGATGAGATGTAACTCTTCAAGAGCCATGCCTTGAGCTTGAGAGACTGAAGATTGGGGTACCAGATCATCCCCTGAGAGGAGGTTAACAGGTTATAATTCCTGGGAAGAGACAGGGGAAGATGGACTGCTAGGGACAGCAACAGGGGGTACCCAAGGCTGTCTGGCCCAGTCTGGAGCAATCAGAATCACTTGGCAAGGTTGTGACCTTATCTTGACTAAAACTTTGAACAGAAGTGGGAAGGCATACAGAAATGTCCCTTCCCAGTTCAGAATCAGAGCATCCAGAGGAACTGAGCCCAAGACTGGGGGTCTGCAACAAAAGAGAGGAAGCTGGTGATTGTCTGGGGCTGCAAAGAGATCTATCCCTGGAGTGCTCCACCTTCGAGAAAAAAAATCACCTTCAACACCAGAGGGTCCAGGGACCATTTGTGATGGCCCTGTGAGATCCTGCTCAGTGCATCTGCTAGCACACTGTCCTTCCCTGGAAGGTGTACTGCTATCAGAGAGGCTTGCAGGGAATAAGCCAGGGACCACAACTTCATGGTTTCTGTGCATGAGGCCGTAGGCAGAGTGCTTCCCTGCTTGTTGATGTACCACGTGGTGGTACTGTTGTCTGTTCTGACCTGAACCACCTTGTTCTGTACTGACAGAGAAAGCTTGCAGGGCCAGAAAAACTGCCCTGAGTTCTAGGAGATTGATATGAAGAAGGGATTCCTGAGGGGACCACAGCCCCTGGGCAGTGAGGGTCCCAAGATGGTCTCCCCAGCCCAGAAGGGAAGCATCCGTGGTAAGGACCACTGAATGAGACAGAGACAAATGGGACCCCTTGCCTTAAATTGTCCTGATCCTGCCACCACTGAAGGGCCTGGATCAGAGTCTGAGTCACTAGAATCAGTTTGGGAAGGGGATCCTTCCTTTGGGACCAAAAGGCCCTCAGATGGAACTGAATGTCCCTCATCTGGAATCTTGCCCCATGGACCACTGCTGTAGCAGCTGTCATGTGGCCCAAGAGCTGAAGGAAATGCCTTGCTGGTCGGGATACCTGAAGGCTGAAGGAAGAAACCAGTTCTATAAGAACTCTTGCCCTTTCCAGGGGAAGAAAGGCTCTTGCTTTGACAGTATCCAGCTCTGCCCCTATAAAGGTAAAGAGCTGCACTGGCTACAGAACCGACTTGGGGAGGTTGAGAAGAAATCCTAGAGAAGTGAGCACTTGCTGGGTCACTTGCAGGTCTGACTTGACTTGGTCTAGAGACTGACCCACTACGAGCCAGTTGTCCAGATTTGGAAAGATGGAAACCTTTTGCCTTTTTAGAAAGGCAACCACTACTGCCAGGCACTTTGTGAAAACCCTTGGGGCTGATGTTGGCCCAAAGGGCACCGCTTTGAACTGATAGTGGCCTGAGGGCAACCTGAACCTGAGGTACTTTCCGTGGCAGCACTGATGGGAATGTGAAAATAAGCATCTTTGAGGTCCAGGGAGGCTAGCTAGTCCCCTGGCCTTAGAGAGGGAAGAATTATTCCCAGAGTTACCATCTTGAACTTTGGTTTTAAAAGATGTTTGTTCAGGTATCTTAGATCTAGGATGGGTCGCCACTCCTGTCTTTTTTGGGGTAAGGAAGTACCTGGAGTACAGATCTTTGCCCCAGTGTAGGGTAGGGACTCCCTCTATGGCTTTTAAGCCCAGAAGAGATGAAACCTCTGCCTCTAGGCCAAGGGTTTCTGAGAGACCTGCAGGTGGAAAAGATCTGGGTCTCATCTTCGGAAATTTGTTTAAGCTGAGAACCAGTCCCTGGCTTACTACTTCCAGGAACAACTTGTCCAGTCCTGGACAACGAAAGCCAGCCTGCCCCCTACTGGAATAGGAATCTCGACCCGGGCATACCCATCAGGGTGTCTGCTAGGCAGGGGCCATAGGCTGAGGAGTGGATGTAGCCCTGCTCATCCCCCTTCTGCCTCTCCCTCTGAAGAACCCCCTCTGTGAAAAGGGGGAAGAGGCCTGTGCTTGGTAAAAAGGCCTATGAAAAGGCCTGCCCCTAGATTGCTGCCTTTGAGGAGTTGCCTGCCTCTCCTTGGCCTGAGCACTCCTATAAGTGGTCCTGTACTCATCCATTTTCTTCATGTAATTCTCTGTCTGCTCCCCAGAGAATTACCCACTACAGGAAAATCCATGGCCTTAGCCTGGGTGTCCTGTGAGAGGCTAGTACATCTGAGCCAAGCCATTCTCCGAAGAGCCACAGTTGTAGCCATGATTCTTGATGACACATCACTGGAGTCCACAGCAGCATGAAATTGTACTTTTGATGCCTCAATCCCATCAGCAGCCACCTCTTTCAGCTCCTTGGCTAGCTGGGGGGAGGCCTGTTTAGCCAGTGCCAGTACAGTGTCCCACCTGGACTTCTGGTACCTAGCAGTATAGGCCATACAGTTCACCTTCCTGAGTCCTAAGGAAGATGCCATGTACTGCTTTTTTGCCATGGCATCAATCTTCCTGGAGTCTTTGTCTGGGAGGTGTGAAGCTAAGGGAATACTTGCCTTGTCACAGGCAGCAGCCAGCACTACCCCAACATGGCTGCGTTGTTGGTATAAAAACCCCATATCTGAGCCTGATAGTGTGTACCTCTTGTCCATCCTTCTGTCAACAGGAGGTCCAGTATTGGGAGACTTTAGGATTTTGAGTGTGTGCTTCCCAAAGGATTTGTGGAGGGGAATAGACAGTGTCCTGGACTCTGGGATGTCCATCATTTCCACATAATCAGGCACTTCTTGATCCTCCATGGAAGCTGGAGGGTTTCAGCCACCTTTCTGTAAAACAAAATGGGAAGGGGACTCACAGAGCCTAGGAGGGGAAACACCAGAAGGTCTGTCTGGGGAGATGTCCAGTTCCACAGGAACATCCAGACTTTCACCATCATCACAGTCACCTTCGAACTCCCCCTCCTCCTCAAACTCCGGCTCATAAAAATCTTCAGGGGTATAATCTTGAACTGGGGGAACTTACTGAACCGAACCCCTGCCAAATGGTGCCGGTTCGGTCAGAACCGGGTGAAGCAATTCCACAATCTGAACTGCTCTGGCTATTTCTTCGGCAGTCGGAACATGAACCTCTGGATCCGAACTGGTCGATTTCTCTTTGCGTTTCCTTTCTGTAGGAACTGACCCCTCAGGATCGGCTCTCCTCTTGTCCGAAGAAGTATCGCCCTGGTCAGAGGGCACTCCTACTGGTTCAGTCAGAACCGAACCGGGCTGGCCATCCGGGTCAGCGGACTTCTCTGCCTCCTTTTACCTCAGTCCGCCTAATCTCTTTTCAAGGGTATATTTAGGAAAATTTTTACAAATTTGGCAGTCTGTATCAGGTGTTCAAACCCCAGACAGTAAACACATGTGGTGTGGGGGTCAGCCTTAGCAAAGACCTCCCCACACTCACTGCAGTGTTGAAACCTTGTGGGCCTGGTTTTCTTCTTGGGTTTCTCAGACATGGCCACCTAACCAAACTTACCCTTTTTATGGTAACCGCCAGGCAAGACTCCCTTATCGGTTCCTAACCATGTCACGGGTGTTGGGGGAAAAAAACGTTCAAAACACTTACACTTTTTTTTTTTTTTTTAGAACCGATAAAAACTGGTAACCACATTCTAAGTAAAATAACAGATATTCACTAAAAGTGACTGGTTCAGCCGAACCGATCAAACAAATCTGCAATTTCCACACAGAATTCAGGTAAAACCTATGTAGTACGCACAGCACCGCAGACAGAGGCTGAACCAACTAAGCAGAACAAATTCGGCTTAAAATCGACAACTTTTGCCAACACTTTAACAGACTTTCGAACCAAGCTGCAGGAGAAATCTCCAGAGCGACTGTTCAGTGAGGCGGCGTAAAGAATCTGACGGTTGGATTTCAAAGGGCTGCAGACAGAGACCTCAACCAAGCTCGAGCTCAGCATTCTATGCACTGCATAGAAAGTTAACCCTTTGTTCTCTGGGGCAGTTTAAATGCTGGAGCTAACTGCAGTTAGTCAGAATACAGCAAGACTTCATGTTTGAAATGGGCAGAGTAGGTGGGCCAAGCAGTCCTTATCTGCCGTCAAAATTATATGTTTCTATGTGTCAGTGGGTAACTCCAGCCCTGATGAACATGCTGCGCGTGTGTGCATTTACTGTCACCCATTACCACAGTAGATAATGGTCTGCTTTACTTCAACTGGACAACAGGCAGCCAGCTCCCTGGTGCCAGTTACATGGTTGAACATTTAAATTTACTGACAATGGGGTGCCCTCCTCTGGTGCTGGCTCATCCCCCCCCCCCCTTTTAGTGTCCAACCCCTTCCCCACCACGTTAATTTGCTGACATCAGTATAGATAATCCTGGCGTCAGTGTACTCCAACCCCCCATCCCCAACACTGCCAGTGATATGGGACACTGGGGTGCCCATCTGTGCCCCCAACCATTCTGCCAATATTGGGGTGCCCAATCCTCAGTGCTAGAAGCATGGTAGCTGAAATTAAGAAAATGTCCCACAGCATCTTTTTCTTTGTTTGAAATACTTGAAATGAAGAAAACTATCCTCGCCTGCTGCCAGCCCCACCCAGACCCTCCCACTCAGCACCCACTGTTCCACCCCCAAATACTTATACAGCAGAGGTTCAATGCCATAATTCTCTCTGGACCAGAGACATGTCTTAACTCTTCAACTTTGGACTGGGAACTGAGAAAATCAGGCAAGTGCAGTGTCGGTGGCACACTCGCCTCTGAGGCCAGGAGATCAGAGGGCTGTGGGTTCAGTTCCGACATCTGGCACTTGGATTAATATCCTAGTACTGACACTGTAGTGCAGCACGAGAGGGGTGCTGCACTTCTGAGGTGCCGTCTTTCCGATGAGACGTTAAACCGAGGCCCCATCTCCCTGGATTGGTGGTAGTTCAGGTGGATGTTAAAGATCTCATGGCACTTATCGAAAAGAGTAGGGGAATTTCCCCGGTGTCCTGGCCAAATTTCCCTCATTCACTAAAAATACCACCAACAGCTTAATCCGGTTCAATTTCAGTTGCTCACCATCTGCACCCCCCCCCCTCCACTGAAAAAGGGACTTCTAGGCCTACCGGTCAACAAAATTAAACAAACAAGTGCAGTATACTGTATTTCAAAGTGTTTTGAACTTCTAAGCACAACTTGGTCACTTTTTAATATTTTAGCCCAAATTTTCGACATGGTCTATTTTGGGACCCTACCTCACAAATAAGGTAGGTGAAATTTTTCAAATCCACCCTGAAAGGTGATTTCACAGTCGCTATGCAAAATCACATTTCCAGCAGAATTTTAAACATTTCCTCTACTGGGATCATGAGGTGGGGCCACAGGAAGGCTAAACTAAACATCTGGGGTAAAAATATTAAAAGTTATGAAGGTATGTCGTAATTTTCCTACACACGCTCATAACTGGTCATTTTAAACATTCTGACCCCAAATTTTCAGCCCTTTTTTTTCACACCACCTCATGAACTTGACAGCTGCAGTTTTTCAAATCCCAGCCAAAATGTGATTCTGCACATGTGGCACGAAATTATGTTTCATCCAGTATTTTATAAATTATGTGTGTCATGTTCTGAAGAAGGGGTCATAAAAAGACTCTTGAAATTTTGGGGTCAAAATGTCACCAAAAAAATTATGAAGTAAGGTTTGCAGGGACATCCTTTGGCCCAGTGGGGACCATGCTGCCTTCCTGTGCCCGTGGCCAAGGCTGAGGGGAAGACACTATGGGATATGGCACTGGCCCCAGCCTGGAAAGGGACAGAGCAGTGTTCTGGCACACACAAAACACCTTGTGGCAGGGCCTGATGGGCCCATGCATTATGTCAGGACTATCTACAGTATTCTATTTATTTCATTTCATGCAGGGAAATAAATTGCAAAAAACTACATTAATGCAGACATTAGGGTTGAAGAACACAAAGCGCACAAAGTAGGGAAATGAAAAACTGGGTTTTGGGTCTCTGGAGTACTGGCGAATCAATGGTGGTGTTTTCCTTGCAGTGGTCTACCCCAATGCACACCCCCTTCCCTCAGCAAACAAAATCTCTTCTTCAAACAGTGACCTGCGTGAAGAAAGCTATGGCAGCTTCTGCTGGCAACATGTGGTGAGCCATACTTCTCTACTTTAAAGAGTATATCACTATGAGACACTGGCTTGGAGCTGGACTTTGTGCTTCGGACGGGAAGCTATGAGCTGGGGGCAGGCATTAGGGTTGACGACCCAAAGGAAAACCCCACCACTGATTTGTCAATACTCCGGCGACACACAACCCTAATATTTTTCATTTCCCTACTTTATGCAGTTTGCATTCTTCAACCCTAATGTCTGCATTCACAGTTTTTCGCAATATACATACATCTTAGTCACAGAATGAAATTTTGATGGTATGATAATCGTGGTTTGTGATAACCACAGTTCTCTTCAATACCGTGGTATAATGCATTCCAGTGTAAAAAAGTACAGTTACGCAACAACTTAACGTAACAGTAAATCTTCGAGAGAGGCTCCTGCAGTAGGTAATCATTAGGACTACAGAAGACAGGCACTAGGATCACACGGAAAACTTTAGCTAGCAGTGTCTGGCGGGGGACCACCCACCTGGCATCACGTGATGGACGTCAGCGTAAAACTATATAAAGGGCGGCCCCCATGCCAGGAGAAATGAGTGGGCTCCTGGAGCCAAAAGAAAGGCTAGAAAAAAGTATCCGCAGAAGCAGGGGGAAGGTGAGAGGGGAAAAAAGGTACCTACTGCAAGAGCCTCTCTCAAAGGTCTACTGTTACGGTAAGTTTTTACGTAACTGTACTACTTACTTTGAGAGGGCTCTCGCAGTAGGTAATAACCATTAGGACAGAGCCCCAAGCAGTGTAATTCAGACAAAGGCTGAAGCACAGGAGGCAGGACAGATCCGCAGTAGGCACCAGATTAAGACAAGAAGCCCTGAAGGACAGCTAGTCCAAAGCAGGAGTGTGCAAATCCTATTGGCCCCCTGTCCAGGGCAAATAAATTTAATTGAAGGTCAAGTACCAAAACAGAGCCAATTTCACTGTAATTAATAGGGGGAAGTGGAAATTCAGCTAGTCATGGCTGGGCAAGTAATAAATTTTGATTTGAACACCCCTGGTGCAAAGCCTGCCCTGTGCCTAGAGGCAATGTCCAGACTGTAGTGTCTGGTAAAGTTGTGGACAGAGCTCCAAGAGTCAGCTGCATAAATGTCCACAGCAGAAACATTCCTGAAACAAGCAGTAAATGCAGCCATGCCTCTGGTTGAATGCCCTTTGACTTCCCCCGGAAGGGGCTTGTTATAAATCTGATGAAACAAAATGCAGTTTGCTAACCATTTGGATAAGCACCATTTAGAAACTGTCGTGCCCTCTGTTTTGGGCACAAGAAATGAAAAGCTGATCCGTTTTACGGACTTTTCTGGTTCACATAATGACACAAGATTCTGTGCACAGAGGGTGTGCCGAAAGGCCTCCCCTTGCTCAGGATGTTCAGGGTAATACACTGGCAGGGGTATAGTCGGATTCAAAGTAAATTCAGATACCACCTTGGGTAGAAACTTAGGATCTGTATGCAGAGCGACCTGGTCTCTGTGGAAAATCAATAAGGCTCCTTACACATCAGGGCCTGAAGCTCGGAAATCCTTCGAGCTGAAGTAATGGCAACCAAAAAGAGCACTTTCCAGGAAAGGTAGCGCAAGTCACAACTCGCAGTCTGTTCAAAGGGAGGCAAAGTGAGTTTCTCAAGGAGGAACGGGGGTTCCTGACCGGGGCTTTCAGATAGAACGGTGTCAAAGTTTTGCCATCCACCACAGTGTGGTAGGCAGAAACAGCAGACAAGTGGACCTTCAGTGAAGAATAGCTAAGGCCAAGGTCAGAGACAAAAAAAAAAAAACAAACAAATTGTTTACACCAAACCGCTATCTTGAAAACCCTGAGCATGCCCAGAAGGTAAATTTTAAAACCTTACAACTAAGGACACGACAGTTTTTTTTTTTTTTTTGTTTTTTTTTATTAATGTAACCTTTGAAAGACACACCCTTTGGTCAAGCCCCTTCTACCCCGAACATTTGGGAACAAAACTCAACCAGTTTTGCAGGCATTTTAAATTTACAGATCTCAGAATCTGGACTAGCGGCTGTCCCAAAACTTCCATCTCTTAACGTGAAAATGTTAATTAGATTTGATTGAACGAGTCCAAAGTTTTCAAGGTGCAAAAATTGGGGGTTAACGTTAAAAGGAAACTTCAGAAAACCCAAAATGTGCAACAGGCACTGCAGAAACACCCACTTAGGGCTTTTACCATTAAATGGATTTTTTTTTTTTTCCTGCTTCATTAGTATTTTACTTTCAAAGCAGTGCACCATACATACTGTCTGCATAACCGCTCGCGGCCATCTTGTGCACCCTAGATGGCTTCCACAGCATGGGTTCTGCTAAAGAGGGCTACCAACTCTGCCATTAATGGACAGCCCTCATCAGCATAACCTGCATGCCAAGAGTTGCCTGTGGTGCACCGGAGAGCCGTAGGTGGCTCTGTAGACATTATCAATAGTCATGGCGTGGTTCTTTAACCCTTAAACTGCTGACAGAATTAGAACGTATAGGAATTTTGGACAGACATATCAGTCCACAACAAAGCAAAGCTTAAATGTTTGTTCCAAATAAAGAATGCTATGACTAAAATGGTGCATGGTAGGTGCTTAACACAAACAGGTGGCCAGCCCACAGAAAATATAAATACAAGCCAAAATGTGAAGCACTCAGAACCAGATACAGTCAAATTCACGTAGGTGACTGCAAAATACTTTTTCAAAAGAATTAAATGAAGCAAATGCTCAAAGTTAAACAGCTCAAGCTATGGCTCGCAGCATGAGCTGTTTATCTTTGAACATTTGCTTTCAAATAAATCTTTTGGAAAAGTATTTTGCAGTCACTTAAGTGAATTTGACTGCATCTGGTTGTGAGTGCTTCACATCTTGGGTTGTAAAGGATTAGTATATAAAATATTCCGCTGAATACTAACCCCCACCCCCAAAGAAAACACAAATTTCTTCCTAAGGGATTGCTCACTATGTTTATAGTTTATGCAGTCATCTCGGCCAACAGTGGCACCCGGAGAAAGAACCTATGCAAATTTTCAAATTCGGAATGTAGGTTCAAACTCTGCATCCATGCTCTACTCTGACTACTGCGCAGATCGGTTTCCAAGACAGAGTGGAGCAGCAGCTACTAAAACTAACTAAATGGCTACTAAAAAATCCTGGAAAACAATTTCCATAAAAACTAAAAAAGCAACAAACCATTTGAAAGTGGAATTGAGAAAAGGATTGTCACATAAACCATAACAAACTTACAATTGTAGGAACTGCAATAGTGATGCTCAAGCAACCTCAATTAAAAAACAAGCATTGGTCAATGCTGAATGTTAGCTTGCTGGCACTGGCAGAGCAGGAGTCAGAAATGCAAAAACAGGAATGTCAGTGAAGCACTGAAGTAACACCCCCCCCCCAAGAGACTGAAAGGCATTAGAAGTGTGGCTTTGGGTCAGCCATAACGTTGATGCTATTCCAGCTCACCCCACCCTGCAGAGTGCGACAGGTGCTGGGGTGTGCACTGGGGTCTGCGGCCTTTATGTTCACCCCATTCCATAAGGAAATAAGCCAAGATGGGTGCAATACAGGAGAAAGGGATGAACATAAGGGTGATGGAACCCAAGCCACACCTCAATGCCTGTCAGTGGCTATACAGTGGGGTAGAATTCTGCGAACATTATGGCATACGAACCCAAGTTACGTCCCCGACACCCGTCAGTCTCTACAGGTGCTGGTGGGTGTATAGTTGGAAACCTTAACACCCCGGGCGTTTGTTGGTATTTTCACTCCAAATTTTCAACAGTGGCTTTTTGGGACCCCACCACATGAACAGTGGCACTATCATTTCGTTACTCAATCCTAAAAGGTGGTTTTGCCCAGCAACTGCACCATTGGGAGCCACAGGTACGGAAACATTTCGGGCAGGATGCGAAAAATGACAGCTGTACTGTTCACGAGGAAGTGTTAAGCGGCAATGGTGAAAATCTGGAGAGAAAATAGAAAACTTTAGAACTTACGTGCGCAAGATATACCGCGCAGAACGACGCCAGAATGTGATCATTTTTGGATTTTTTCAACCAAATTTTTAACATGAGCATTTTGGGACATCTCCTAACAAACAGTAGCATTGTGATGGTTTAATCTGTAGCAAACATTGATTTCACACAGCGATCACGCCATTGTGCCCATGTGTGAACACACATTTCGGGCGGATGTGAAAAATGACATCTGTACCATTCACAAGGAAGTGTGAAAAAATGGCAATGCTGAAAATCTGGAGTGAAAATATTAAAAATTTTCGAAGTTACGAGCATGCGTGGAAACTGCGCAACGCACACTCACAAGTGTCATTTTTTGGAATGTTTTCACCAAATTTGCAACATAGGCTTTTTGGGAGCCCACCTCATGAACAGTGTCACTGTTGTTCCGTTAATCGGTCCCAAAAGGTGATTACGCACAGTGACCATAAAATCACCTTTTGGGACCGAACAACAAAATGACAGTGACAGATTTCATGAAGTTGGGTCCCAAGAACCTCATGTTTGGAGCCAAGAGTCAAAAGAATGGCAGAGATATCCACCTAAGTTGAACTCCCCCCAATTTATGCCATTATTCAGCTTTCCGGCATTTCTTCAGTTCGCAGCCAGGTCTGAAGACTGCAGACACGTTCCTGCTCCAAAGATCGGCACAACGACCTCTGGAGGCAAGTACAGGGTGGGGTGGTGGGATGCGCAGGGATGGGTGCGGGTTGGGGGAGGGGAGCCGGACGAGGAGTTTTCTTGCTTGCAGGGGAAAAATGCAGGAAGATTTTTTGCTTTTACAGATGACAGTAAGACATTTGGGCACACTGGGATGGGCTCCCGTGTGCCACCTGTTTTTTTTTTGGGGGAGGAGACTGGGGCCGATAGGGATTGGGCACCCCTGTCGGCAAGCAAGCAAACAAACAAACAAACGGGGGAGGGGACATGCCGACAGAGGGACTGGGCACCCCTGAAGTAGACTTTCCTAGGGATTGCGAGAGCCGCCACCATATTTATTGAAATGTTTCACCAGGAACGGCACATAATGGAGGTGTGTCAGATCTGCCGCTGCAATGACGAGCCTGTCTCTCATTGCAATGGTGGATTTCTTTCAAGTTGGTGGCACTCTCAAACTGCTGTCATCGGCTGCATGCTCACTGGTTGGCGGCTGAGGGACACACTGGCTAAAGCATCCCCTAGATTCGCCACAACACTGACACACATTTGAAAGTGCTACTACCGCAAAATGTTGCTTGCGCAAGCCAACATAATAAAAGATTCTTGTGTGAACCTATCCCAGGTTCTGGAAGGGGAGGCAGGTTAGGGAGTGCAAAGATAGTGAGATCCCTTAAAAAGAAACATATGGCGAGCATTTTTTTTTTCTAACCCCAGGAATTCCTCACTTAAATGTTCACACTTTATGCAGTCTCCGTATCAGTACCATGGGAGGCTGGGTCCAGAACCTAGTTAAGAAAAATGTTCTGCAAAGCAGCAGTTCCAAAGCTGGGATCCCCTCTGGACTGTATGCCCAAACAACAGTGCTTTGTGAAGGTGTGCACTGTTTTCCAGGTAGCTGCTTTGCAAATGTCTAACAGGATGCCCCTTGAGTATGCCACAGAGGCTGAGGTACCACTTGTGCAGTGCACCCTAAAGCCTCTTGGTGACATTATTCCAGCTTTTTCGTTGCAGAACTGAATGCAAGAGACAGATCTCTCTGTAGCTGGTTTGCCTTTGCTAACCTCACCAAAGGTAACAAAAAGCTGGGTGCTGTGGGACCCGACATCCTTTGTCCAGTCCATATAGACAGCCAGAGCTTACTTTACATTCATGCTGTGCAACTTTTCCTCACCTGGACTAGAATGCTCTGGATAGAGTACAAGGAGTCTCTCTGACAGATTCCGGTGGAATTCTAGATACCACCTTAGGACAGAATTTTCTGTTGGTTCTAAGAACGGTTTTGTTCCTGAGTGGGATTATGTAATTTGGCTCTGTGCAAAGGGTTTGTAATTCACTTTCCTCCTAGCAGAGGTCACTGCAACCAGGAATATGGTTTTCCATGTGACACGTCAGGTCAGCAGTTTCCATAGGCTCAAAAGGGAGCCACCATGAGCTGGGCAAGGCATATGTCAAGATCCCAGAGTGTGACGGAGTCACGTGCTGGTGGGTACAAGTGGTTTAGGCCGTTAGAAAACCTTTTTAAAATGGTTTGTGAAGCCAAAGACATTTCCTTACCAGCTAATATGTATGAGGACACTGCTGCCAACAGTTGAAAGCCGTAGGCCTAATGACTGTAGGTGTACTAGGTATTGCAGAATTAGGCAACCCTACCTCTTTGTTGGGTTTAGTTTTCTGGGGGCACACCAGTAAGGAAACTTTTTTTACCATTTAGAGGAATAAGCTTTCCAGATAGTGGGTTTCCTTGAAATCTTAAGCCCGTCAGGACTTCTGAAAGATCCAATCCGGAAATATCTAACTCCTCAAGAACCGTGCCCTCAGGTGCAGTGTCATGGGATTTGGGAATGGTATTCTGCCCTGGGACAAAGTCGACAGATTGTAACTGAGTGGTAGGCTGACTGGACCCTTGTTGGACAGGACCAAGAGCATAGAGTACCAGGCCTGTCTAGCCCAGTCTGGAACCGTCATGATTACTGTTGAAGGTTCCCTTCCAAGTTTCAGGAGTACTTTCTGAATGAGTGGAAACAGTGGGAAGGCATACAGAAACTTCCCTGTCCATTCCAGCACTAGGGCATCCTCTGGGACTATTATTTTAGCTGGTGGTCTGCAACAAAACTGTGAGCTGATAGCTCTCCCAAGATGCAGACAGGTCTATACTAGTGCCCCACCTTCTGAACACTGATCAGAACCTGCTGGTTTAATGCCCATTTGTGATTTCCCTAGAAGATTTTAATTTGCCAGGACATAGTCTTTAGCTGGCAGATGCACTGCAAATATATTTCACATCTAAGGAGTATGCCAGGTCCAAGACCCTCATTGCCTCAGTACATAGTTTTGTGAACTTGTCCCTCCCTGTTGTCTGTCCCAACTTGGACAGTCTAACCCTGTAGCTGGGAGGTAAGACTGCATTGCTACTAGTACTGTTCTGAGCTCTATGAGGTTTGTGTGTACCAGTGACTCCTGTGAGCTCCATATGCCACTCACTGTGAGGTCCTACAGGTAGGTGCCCCACCCCAGGAGTGAAGTATCCATAGTAAGAATACTTGTTGATGAGACTGCTGAAGGCAGAGAATGCCTTCTCAGATGCTTTCTTCCTTCCTTCCACCACTACGGTAACAACTACACTCTAGTGCTTTTGTTGATATTGGGCGTCTCCCAGTTAGAACCTGGCCCATGGAACCACAGCTGTGGATGCAGCCATGTGACCTGGTAACCGCAGGAAGTCTCTTGCAGGTCTTGACTGACCTGCTGTGATGGACACTGCTTATGCCATCAAAGCTGTACCTCCGGCCTGGGAGAGGAAGGATTTCCCCTGCAGGGAATTTAGCTCTGCTCCAGTACTTGACGAGGTTCTAGCTGGGACTTCTGCAGATTTAGCAAGAAGTGCAGATCCTCAAAGATGCTTTTCAGCAACTGAACTGAGCACCTTGCCTTTTGTTCCGGTTTCCCTGAGACTAGCCAGTCGTCCAGGTAGGGGAAAACCACCACATCTTGTTTTCTCAGATATACTGCCACCACAGTAAGGCACTTTGTGAAAACCCTTGCAGCTGAAGCGAGACCAAATGGGAGAGCTGTGAAATGGTACTGGCTGTTCCCCACCTTGAATCAAGAGATATTTTCTGTGAGACTGACTGGGATACGAAAATGGGAGTCTAGCAGATCCAAGGATCTCAGCCAATGACCTTTCTGCAAAGACCGCTGCTTTTAGCTTTTTGCGTGATCATCTTGAATTTTCCTTTTTTTTTTTTTAAATGTCTGTTCAGAAACCAGAGGTCTAAACTGTGTCACCAGTTCCCATTTTTTCTTGTGGGTCAGAAAGTATTTTGAGAATAGGCCCCTGACCCACTGGGAGGCAAGAACTTTTTCTAGAGCTTTTGTCATTAACAGTTTTTTTTTTTTTTTTTTTAACTTCCACTTCCAGAAGACTTTTTCCTGTGGGAGACTGAGCTGAAAAACATCAGTGTCTCTGCAGATTTGTAAAGTGTTTAAAACGCAGACAACCTCTGGCCAACTACTTCCAGTACCCACTTGTCTGTGGTAACGTTTACCCATTCCTTGAAGTAGTGTGCCAGTCTTCCTCCCACTGGCAGTGGCTGGGTCACATGGGCAAAACTGTCAGGGATTCTTTTTCAGCTGGGGCTTAGGTGACTGGATCGGCAGCATTACACCTGCCCCCCCCCCCCCAAATAGTAACCCCTTTGTGATTGGTACTTGCAAGAGACATAGGCTCTCTGGTAGCATCCCCTGCCTCTGCCTCCCTTTCCATATGACCTGTAGGAGGTAGAGGCCTTTCCTTCTCATTGTTACTTTAGAAAGTGGTTTTATATTCATCCACTTTTTTCATGCAAGCCTCTGTTTTGTCACCAAATAATGAATCTCCCTCGAAGGAGAAATCCATGGCCTTGTTTTGAGTATCCTGGAAAAAGATGGTAGTCTTCAGCCAAGAAAACTTTAAGGACACTGCATGAGCCAGAACTCTGGCAGTGTCACTAGTGTCCACTGCAGTGTGGTAATGGCATTTTGTGGCATCCAGGGCTGATCGTGCTGTAGCAATCAGGTCCTCTACCAATCCATCCGCTGCTCTTTCTGCCAGTGCTAGGACTATGTTCCACAGTGCCTTCTGGTACTGTGCTATGTGCTGAATAAGCTGCCTGTCTGATAAACAGAGAAGCTGATGTATAAACTTTTTTCCCATAGTATCATTTTTTAAGGTCTTTTTCAGGGGGCTGCAAAGATAAAGTGATGTCTGCTCTCTCAAGCACCAGCCCGGACTACCCCATGGTGATGAGGAACAGCATACAGATATTCCACTCCCTGCTTGTCCACCTGATATTTTCTCTGAATTATTTGTTGATGGCTGCAGCGGAAGGGGGTACAGCCATGACTTGGCCTTTTTAAGAAGTTTATGTACGGGAAGTAACATCCTTCTTGGTAGAGTTACTCCCAGCATATCCGTGAAATCAGCATCCTCTTCATCCTCCTGTTTCTACTGGGGGGATGTTGAGTGTATCAACCATTTCTCTGACAAAAGAATGAGTAATCCTCAAATTGCCTTGAAGGAGGTCTGAAATCTTACTCAATGTGCCCTGCAACTCCACAGGGTCACTTTCCTCCATATGCACATATTTTTCCTCCTCTGCAAGCGGACAGGTTACATAGAAACACATATTTGATGGCAGATAAGGAGCGCTTAGCCCACCTAGTCTGCCCATTTCTCTACCTAACGAATAAGCTACTGATCCTGGTTAATCAACAGCCTACTTCCTCCTACCGTATGTCTGTCCCATGCATTTCTGAATTCCCTCACGGTTTCTGACTCTATGATCTCTTCAGGAAGGCTATTCCATGCATCTATAACCCTCTCTGTGAAAAAGGTTGGAGCCTGAACCTGGGGAAGAGGGGTGGCAGGTTATCTTACTGAAATTTCTCATGGCTTGGGCGACCTGAAAAAAATGCCACATTTTTGATGCATCCTTTGATGAGGATATTGTTCCTGGGCCATCTGCCTGCTCCTTTCTCAGTGCAGCAGGAGTGGTAGTGACATTCAATTTCTTTTTGGCAGACACGGTTTCCAGTGCCTGCTCTAAGGCTCTTATTTTTTCCATCACTAGATTCAGGGTTGTTCTATAGTGACCCCTTTTATTACCGAGTGATCTTGATTTATCGCAATTGGAACAAGTATACAAGAAAGCAGTTAAAAACATCCCTATTGTACCCTATGGAGCCACCCCCTTGCTCTCCCTGAACAGACATCATAAAATGTGCTAGTACGGGGGCATGTCTCTGAATAGAGGAATGGAAGGGATCAGGCTCTCTGCTCCACGAAGCCAATGCACAAATCCCTTCCCTCTCTAAACAATGGCAGCAGAAAAATACAGGTTACTCACCTGTAACAGGAGTTCTAGGAATGGTATATGTTGTTCATACACACTGTCTGGCAGGTATCCTTGCCGCTTTAAATCTTGCCGGAAGGTCTTCAAGCTGGCTCCTCCCACCCACCCGGGTGGTAAAACTCTCGGCTCCGCCCCATGACGCTAGATCTGGCCCGCTGGAAGCTCAGGTTGTGCGTCAAAGCCGGAGGTGGGTGGTGATGAACAACATATACCATTCCTAGAACTCCTGTTACAGGTGAGTAACCTGTATTTCTAGGGACATGGATATGTTGTTCATCCACACTGTCTGGCAGACTCCTAGCAGTTCTCCGGGAGGAGGGAGGCAAGGCGCACACCCCCGATACTTACTTGGGAAAGAGACTGGGGAACCGAGGCCCCAAAACCAGCATCCCGGCGTGACTCAAGGTCGATGTGGTAATGGGTGATGAAGGTGTGTGCTGACTTCCAGGTAGCAGCCCTGCAGATATCCTGGCGTCCCTGGAAGCAGCCACCGATGCAGCAGTATGGCGGGTAGAATGAGCTCTTATCCCTCTGGGAGGCTCCATGCCCGCCAACTTATAGCAGAGATCTATGCAGGAGGTGACCCACCTGCTTATTGTCCGCTTGGCTGCAGGTCTGCCAGTGCGGCTTCAGCGAGGTGACAAACAGCTGGCGAACTCTCCCGACTCTCAGCCGTGCGCCCTTATAAGGCAGCGAGCACCCTTCTAGGGTCCAAAGTATGGAGCCTGTATTTCGCCTCCGAGGTGTGATTGGGGTAGAACACCGCAGAGTCACACCTGGTTAAGGTGAAACTCCGACACCACCTTCGGAAGGAATTTCGGTGGGGGCGCAGGACAGTTCTTGTCCCTGTGGAAGACCAGGTAAGGAGACTCTGCGCAGAGTGCCTGGAGTTCTCCCATCCTTCTGGCTGACGTGATAGCCACCAAGAAGCCGGTCTTCCACGACAGGTGAGAGGTTCACACCTGTGCATTGGTTCGAATGGCTTGCCCATGAGCTTTCCATACCAGCAGTAAATCCCACGGAGGTGGGGTTCTCGCACGGAGGGGAAATGTGATCAAGGCCTTTGAAAAAGCCGGACCACCTTCTCCTGCGCTACACGACTGCTTGCCGGCCCGTGCCGGTAAGCAGAGATGCTGTCAGGTGCACCCTTAGGGTCGTCGACCTAAGCCCTTGACTAAAAGGGACCATAAAAGTCCAAGATGCTTGCCAAAGAACAGGAGGAAGGGTCCAAGCTCCTTGCCCTGACACCAAATGGAAAATCTCTTCCATTTGAAGGCATAGCATTTCCTGGTCGACCTCACGGGATGCCTCAACTACATTGAGGACCTCGCCAGAAAGACCCAAGGCCTGGAACTCTAGCCGCTCAGGAACCAGGCCGTCAGGTGCAGGGATTGAAGGTCCGGATGGAACACCTTCCCCTGATTGACTGAGAGCAGGTCCAGGCGAGTGGAAGCTGCCCCGGGAGCCTGGAGCAGAGGCGGAGGAGATCTGGGTACCAGAACTGGCGGGGCCATTCTGGGGCTATCAGAATCACCTGCGCCTTGTCCCTCCTTGCTTTGAGAAGCACCTTGTGTATCAAGGGAAATGGGGGGAAGGCGTAGAAGAGGCCCGGGGTCCACGGCCTCGAGAAGGCATCCCCTGCAGCGAGCCCCTGCTGAGGGGGCGGCATGGAACAGCCTCAGCCTGCGTTCTCCTGGAGGCAAACAGGTCCACCTGAGGTGTGCCCCAATGGGAGAACAGATCTTGTACTACCTCCGCAGGAGAGACCACTGTGGGATGCAGCCCCTATCCGGCTCAGGGCATCGGCCAGGGTGTTGGAGGCCCTGCCACATGAATGGCTAGGAGATCGCCTCAAGCTGCGCACGAGTGACCAAATGCGGAGAGCTTCCTTGCATAGAAGCATGGAGCGCCCCCGCCCTGGCGTGTTTAGGTAGTACATGGTCGTGGTATTGTCCGTCTGGACTCGGACCACTTGACCATGGAGAAACGGAGCAAAGGCGGTGAGAGCTAGGCGGACCGCTTGGAGTTCCAGCAGGTTGATGTGGCATCGGGACTCCTGCGGGGACCAGAGGCTGTGCGCCCGGTGTTCCCCAGATGGGCACCCCAACCCAGAGGCATCGGTCGATAGAGAGACCGTCGGCTCGGGGCGGACAAACGGGATGCCCTCCTGCAGATGAAATGGAACGGTCCACCACCGGAGAGCGTTCCACATCCCCTGGGTCACCGTCACTAGCTGGTCCAATGGATCGCAGCGCTAGACCACTGGCTGGCCAGTCCCCACTGAAGGCGGGCGCGATAGCCGCGCCCAACGGACCACGCTGGATACAGGCCGCCATGAGACCCAGGAGGCGCAAGAAGTCCCAGGCAGGGCGCCGATTGCCCAACCAGAAATGATTGGGCAAGGAGGCAAGAACTCGCCCTGTCCGCCGGGAGCCGCGGCTCTGGCTCAAGAAAGTCGAGCCTGCCCGATGAAGAGAATCACCTGCTCGGCTCGAGTTCCAACTTGGCCTTGTTGATGAGAAGGCCAATTTGAGAGCAAACCTGGAGGGCCAGATCTCTGGACCGCCTCCACCTCCTGTCTGAGGGGCTGCTATCAGCCAATCGCCCAGGTAAGGGACACCCGGACCCTCGGCGCCAGAGGGAAGCTGTCACCACTGCTATGCATTTGGTGAAGACCCTGGGAGCTGGAGACAGGCCAAGGGCATGGCTCGAACTCGAAGGATCCCTCCGCCGAAAGCGAAGGAATTCGATGTGACGGACGGATAGGGACGTGAAAGAACCGCTGCCCTGCAGGTCCAGAGAGCAGAACCACATCGCCGTGTTCCAGGGATGGTATTATCTGAGCCAGAGTGACCATCCTGAAGGTTCGAGACCTTAGGAACTTGTTCAGGTCGTGTAGGTCGAGAATGGGGCGCCAGCCCCCCGTCTGTTTCGGAACCAGGAAGTACCTGGACACAAACCCCGGGTCTGAGGGAGGGTCCACCACCTCCCTGATCACCTCCTTTTGGAGGAGGAGAGCGATGTCGGCCCGACGAACCGACAGTGAGGCTGCGGACCCCGAGGCCCCCCGAGGTGCGACGGCTCTGAAGGGCGGGGCCTGCTCGAATTCTAGAGGCAGGCCTTTTCCCACCACCTCCAGCACCCACCTGTCCGTGGTAATAACGGACCAGGCGGAAAGGAAGTGCCGGAGCCGTCCCCCCACGGGGGGAACCTGGGGTGAGGTGACGGGGTTGGGGGCGACACCCCTCAGCCCGTCACTGGGCAGGCTTGGAGGAGGGACCGGCCGAGGGACCTCCTGGGCCTTTACCTCCCTGCTTCCTGTTGGAGGAAGCCCCGGGCTTGGGTTTGGGATGCCAAGCCCGAGCCTGCTGGCCCTGACGTTGCTGGGCCGGACGCGCCGCGGGCGCAGAAGGACGAAAGGGCTTAGGCTGTGGTTTGCGGCCTTTGTCCTTCTGAGCGGAAGAGACCGAGTCCAAGGTAGCATTGGACTTCTCGATCCTCTGCAGGTGACCTTCCACCCCAGGGCCGAAGAGGTCGGTCCCCAAAAAGGGAACATCCGCCAACTTGTGCTGGGTATCCGAAGTAAAGGTGGATATCCTCAGCCAGCCCGACGACGATAGCCACCGCGGCAGCCACAGACCTGGCACATGAGTCCCCAATGTCTAAAGCAGTCTGAGCTGCTGTTTGGCCACTGTTCCTGGTCCCGCACCTGCCTGACCGTGGTCTGCAGATTCACGGGAAGATGAGGAACGACTCATCCAGGGAGCCAACAGGGCATGAGAGAAATGTGCCATGAGGATGGCCGAACTGGCCTGGGCGAAGGCCGAGGGAGGACGCAGCATAGACTTTTCGCCCGCATAGTCCAATTTCTGGACTCCTTGTCGGAGGTTTGTCCACATCCCAGCGTCCTCGCACGCCGGAAAACGCTGTCGGTAACTAACCCTTGGCCGAGGGTGTTCAAAACCGACAAGGAACCGGTAGGGACCGTGATACTTCCTGGCCATCCTGGTCAAGGCGAGGGCAGGAAGCAGGACACTGCCAGAGCTCCAAGGTCGGGCCACTATGGCCTCGCCACCGGAAAGGCCTCCGGGGGAACTCCCTGGTCCAGAATCTCCGTGAGGGGATACCTGGCCCGCTTGAACGGGATCGAGCTTCATCCCGTGGACTCGAGATGAGCCGAAGCAATCCCAGGAAGGACGAGGCTATCGCCCACCGACTGTCTCCTCCTGAGGACTCCAAGTCCATTCGCTTGGAGAAAAGGGAGGAATCGCCTCGGACTCGAAGAGTCCCCAAAGCTGCCTGGCCTGAGCCACCCTCCACCTACCGAGGTCGATCGGGAGTGAGGGTGACAGACAGCCTATGGGGCAGTCCCTGAGCCGACCGAGAATTTTTGGTCGGAGCCCCAACTAACGGCTGTGGAGGCGGAGGTTCCACCGGAATCGGTGGGGCAGCTGGTTTTGGCTGAACAACCGGCCTGGGAACAGGCTCCTCAGATAAAACGAGGGGTTATTTCGGCCGCTCCGGTGACAGCCACTTAATGGCCGGGGAATATGACAGCGTCGGCTTATTCCCGGTCAGAAGGAGCTGTTGCCACACGAGTTCCTCATATCTTCGACGCAACTTGCGCCGGAGCCTCCCCTCTTCTGAGGAGGAGGAAGAGGACGAGCGGCGGCGCCGCTTGCCGCGGTGCCGAGACCGGCTGGACCGCGAAGAAGTCCGAGACCGAGAACCTCGGCTTTGCCGAGGACGGTGCGGGGAGGTGTCGTGGGGAACCGGCACTCCCCTCAGTTCGGAAGATTCAACCGAAGGCTCCAGAACCGGAGGCACAGACGAGCCAACGGGGTCCTCAACTCCCACTGGGGAACCGGGGAGAGGGGATTCTCGGCTTCTCCTGCCGACAACCCATCCAACGGGTCGAGAAAAATCTCGACCGCGTCGACGGGAGTCTCGGTCAACTGGCCTGACGGGGACACCGTGAGACCAGTGGCCGAAGTCGACAGCCGACAACTCGGGAGAGGATCTTTCCGCCTCCCAAGAGCGCCGACGGTGAGACTTACCCTCTGTCTCTTTTGGACCGAGAAACGGTCCAGAAGAAGTTGGTCCTCACCTTTAGTAGAGAGGGTCAAACAAAGCCCTTAAAAGAAGCTGAATGAGAGGCACCGAGAGAGCGGGACAAATGCAGCAGCCGAGGTAGAAGCGGCCACGCCTGCTCTCTTCGAGGGCATCTGCTCGAGCTGATTCACGAGTCCGCCGGACACCGCCGACCGCCTCTTTGACTTTCACCGAGGAACGCTTGGACGCCCAGTTGTAAACGGGCAGCACGGCTTCGAGGACGAGGGTCGAAAAGGAAGAGCACAGGTCGCAGGCCTGCGGGTCGTGCTCAAGGCCTACAGTAGACGCACGTGAGTGCGGATCCGTCCGAGACATCTTCTGCCCGCAAGGGCATCTCCGGAAACCGGAGTTGATTTGTCCATCGCAGCCGCGAGGGAGAGAAGACCAAGTCTTTAGCAAAAACCTTTAATTTAAAAGTCAAGAATTAGGAACTAGTCTTATACGCAGAGCGTTATGAGGAACTCAGAGCTTCCAAGCGGTACGGAAGATCTAGCGTCATGGGGCGGAGCCGAGAGTTGTACCACCCGGGTGGGGTGGGAGGAGCCAGCTTGAAGACCTTCCGGCAAGATTTAAAGCGGCAAGGATACCTGCCAGACAGTGTGGATGAACAACATATCCATGTCCCTAGGATTAAGCTTTATACTGAATTTACACTTAGGGCCAGGTAAACTGCATTGTATGTTTTGGGGAGCCAGAGTTTAACAGTACAAACCTGCTCTTTAGGGCTCAAACTCAGAACAGTAACAAGTTTTCTCGTGAAAGTAACGCATCAAATGAGCTTGCAAAAGTAACATTCTTTTGTATCAGAGGGTTACCTCAAAAACCCTGCTGAGCATATGCATAACCCGAATTTCACAGTCTCATAATTCTGTAGCCAATTTAATATTTTTTTCATGAAACCTCCAAAAGGCACACCCTTGACACAAGACCCTTCAGCCATGAAAGTTCCGGAACAAAATTCCATAAAGTCTTGGCCGTTGGTAAGAGCAGGAAAAGAAAAAGGCCAAAAACAGTGCTTTTGATATTTCCGGATCTCGAGATCCAGTTAAGCACCAGTAATGAAACATAACTCGCCTCCTGGACCACAATGTTGGTAAACACCGCCTAAGTTATTAAGGTGCAAAAGACTAGGGATGAATGAACACAATGAACACTGTGCCGAGCCCTCATATATATGAGATGCTGCATATATATTTTTTCTAAATAGCTGAGCCCCTCTGAATCTGGTATCGCCAAAAGGAGTTACTCAATGAAACTGGAGTTGTTTCAAGATGCTGTCTGTATACTAATGCAGATGCAGTTTCTTGAAACACTGCATGTTACTTTCTTGTAAAACTAGTAAAAAGTTAAAAAAATAAATAAAAATCTGACAAATCTTAGTATTGTTACCTAAATTTCCCATACTGTCCGAACTAGATTTTCAGACCTGCTGCAACTGATGCCCTCTGATCCCACCCCTGGCTTCTCAACTGCACCTCCCAGGTAAGCTCAACCCCGACCGTACAATTCTGCATCCGAAACAAGGATTAAAGTAATGCAGCAGTACTGATGAGCATAACAGATAATACCTTTCATGGTTATACTGTCACAACCCTTCTTGCTGAGCTATTCTCCTTAATGTACATAAAAAAATGGGACAGTGCCAGTGCTCCTGTGGCCCGTGTTCAGCCTTAGGGTGCTAATGAGCCCACTCGGCATGCAAGGCGATTAGGGTTCACTTGCATGAATAGCATGCCAACGCAGCCTCTGGAAGCACCTATCCTGCCAATTATAATGAGTCATCCTGATGGTGTACTGGTCCCACACACACCCAGTCACTCATTTTGCTACAATTCCCAGCCATCTTGATAAGGGGAAAGAGGAAACTGTTTAACCAGGAAAGGCACACTTTGCCGGAGATTGTTTCCAGGTGTGACCTGGGAGCACAAGGAAGTTAAGTGACTTTAAGGTCACACAGTATGCAAGTGGGGATTGATGGGATCACACAGTATGCAAGTGGAAGCTGATGGGATTCAAACCCAGATCTCCAAGCATACAGTTCAGTGCCCTTTACCGCTGCGCTATACTGCCTCCTGATAGTCTACTGGACCCCCCCACCCACTCATTCTGCTGCATTTCCTATTCATCCTTGTAGTCTAGTGGTCTCCCTTCCCAACTGATCATCCATCCCCCTTCTGGAGCCCCCCACCAAGCAGTACCATCCACGAAGAGACTGGCACATCCCTCCGCTTACTTTTTGGCCAGCTGCCATCTGCTGATCAGCTGAGCACTTGCAAGTACTGTAGAAACAGCTACAGTGCTCATGATCGCTCACTGATAGCCAGTCAGTGACCAGCCAGGGTAGGCCCGGAGGCTGTGCTTAGCCACTGTCTTTACAGAGTAGTACTGCTTGGTGTCGGGGTACAGACCACCCACACATACAAACATGCGAAACTGCCGCAGAAAAAGGCTCACAGGTTCTACTGTTCGCCTGAGCTGCAGCCTCGGTTGCAATGTTACTGGAGCTGCCCCCATCCCCGGGCTCATCCCCTGCTGTGTTCTTGTCTGTACTTACCCTGCCCGACTATCCCATCCCACGTAAAGCTATCCACTGTCGTCAGCTCGTTTAACTCCTCCGGCAGTGCTTTCCATCCAGTCACCACTCTCTAAAGTACCGCCTCCTCATCTCCCTCCTGAACCTCCCCCCTTCCAACTTCAGACTGTCCCTAGTGACCCTTCCTCCCAATGCGGAGCAATCCTCCCGTTCTGACGTTGTTTATGCCTTTCAAGTATTTAAAGGTCGCTATCATATTCCCCCTTCTCTTCCATCCTCCAGTGAGTACATGTTGAGCTCCCTCAATCTTTCCTCATAATGCATCTCCCCCTAGACCCATGACCATTTTTGTTGCCCTACGCTGCACCCCATCCAGCAGTCCCACATCCTTCATGAGGTATGGGCACCAGTACTCCACACAGTACTCCCAAGTGCGGCCTCACCAGTGATCTATACAAAGGCAGGATGACCTCTTTTCTGGAGATGATACCCCTGGCAGTGCACACCAGCATCTGATTTGCACTTGCTGCCACCCTCTTACACTGTGTCAATACCTTCATGACCCCTGTGACTAGTACTCCCCAGGTCACTCTCCTCCTCTGAAGCTACCTGTACTTCCCCCAGCCAGTAGATGGTCCTGGGATTTCTGGCTCCAAGGTGCATGACCCTGCACTTCTTAGTATTAAACTCCAACTGCCACTCCTGATCAGTGTTAGAGTTTAGCTAGATCCTCCCAGAGTGCCTGCCTCCCTTCCTCACTGTCCACTTTTGCACAAATCTTTGTGTCATTGGCGAACATGGAATGAATGGGAAATGTAGCCGAATGGGTGACCAGGGGTGGGGGAACCACTAGATCCCCCAGGCTGTACTTACAATGGAGCAGGACAAATGATTGGAGATGAGGGGCATAGCAGAGTTAAACAACATTGCAACATATACCCTTTGCCACCAAACAACTCAATGTACTACTGCACCTAGCATGCATACGTGGGGATCCCTCATCTGAATGGGCACAGCAGTATATCCTGCACAGCTGGGCTGGCGGGTTTGTGCGGTGTACCAGGGGCTTTTCAATATGGCCCTGCCCAAATGGCTGGCGCTTTTCATGGTTAGTGCAGTGGTAATCCAGTATCATGCCAACCATTTAAATACGGAGGCCCTAATGTACTGCCTAGATTTAGCAGTAACTTTCAGAAGTAACTGGCTATTACTTCTTGTATCTTATGCATTTCATCTTTTCTGTTTTGTTAAGTACAGGATTTTGTAGTTTTAAGTGCTAGGGGTAATGTGTGGAACAGCACTACCTGGAAACTGGCAAGTCAGTTCTGTTCTTCCCTATACATTAACAGCATTGTGACCTCACTTACTGACATTACTAGTCACCAAGAAGACTCAATCTCCTGCTGCTTTATTGGTAACTTGTTACACACGTTACCAATTAGGCAGCAGGGCTTGTGGTGTAACAATGAGATCACATGCAGAAACTGGGAACAGAATTACACATGCACACTTCTAGGCAAAAGAAACAACGTCACGATACAACTACTGCTTGGCCCACAGTCTGCCCATTTTTCCTACCTACAGTATCACTGCAGATCCTACTTTATCTCCATCTCTTTCTCCCCAAGATTCTCTTATGCCCATCCCAGGCATACCTGAATCCCACCAGTTTTCACCCCACCACCTCTGCTGGAAGGCTGTTCCTGGAATCCACCATTCTTTCTGTGAAGTACTTCCTCATCTCTCTCTCCTGAATCCACACTCCACCTTCATTAGCATGTCCTGTAGTTCTTAAGCAAATTTTTTATTAAAAATACTTCCCTTCTGTTCCTTATTCACCCTGAGAGGTAAATGAGTCTATCATACCCCTCCCCCCCCTTCCAGGGTACACATACTGGAGTTTATTTTTTAGTCTCTCCCCACAGTGCTTTTGATACAGACCCTGTACCATTTTAGTGGTTGCCCACTGGACTGTACTCTGTCTAGGTCATTCTGGAGATATGGTCTCCAAAACAGGACACAGTACTCTAGGTGGTGGAATCTTACCAGTGATCTATAGAGAGGTGACACCAGCTCGTTTCACACTCTAGCATCCCACTGGCCCTTCCAACTGCCTTGTCAGTTTGCCTGGCCACACCTTTACGTCATCAGATACGACTACCTCCAGGTCTCTCTCTCCCTCCTGTTTGGTGGTGGTCAATACCACTCCACCAGTACTGTACTCCACCCCTGGGTTTCTGTGCCCCAAGTGCATTATTTTGCACTTTGTCGCACTGAAACCCAACTGCCATATCCCAACCACTCCCCGAATTCTCTCACTCTACTCGTCCTTTTCATCACCCCCTCTGTAGAGTGTCCGCCTTACTGCAGATTCTGGTGTCGTCTGTAAAGAGGCAGGCCTTCCCTTCCAGCTCCTCTCCTACAGAGTTCTGCTGTGGTGCATCATGATAAGCATGTGTTATAGATTCATCCTGTTATTTTATGTATACGTATCTATCCGACGTGGAGCCTTTGCAAAGGAGTCCGACTCAAAGGATTGTAATTCTGATTTCTCTCAAATAAGACATTAAAGAGGATCGGTCCCAGCACTGGCCCAAGGGCCCCGCTGTTCACCATCCCTTCCTCAGCGTGAACTTAATTTACCGCCATCCGTTGTCTCCTATCCTCTAATCAATTTCTTACCTACTTTACCACCTTTGGACCCACTTGTGTAAGATATCCAGCTTGCTTACTAGCCTCCTATGTTGAACACTGTCAAAAACATTACTGAAATCTTGATGCTCCATCCTGATCTGCCTTGTTGAAATCTAGATGCTCCACCCTGATCTAATTCCTTGGTCACCCAATCAAGGCAATCCAGATTCAGTGGACATGACCTCATAAATCCACGCTGCCTCGGGTCTTATAACCCATTGGATTCAAGATATTCCACAATTCTTTCCTCCAGCAGTGATGCCATTAACACTTAACACAACAGTAATTCCATGAACAGTGATTCCGGTACAGCACTACATTTCACATCACAGCCAACACACCATCAAGAAGAAAACCATCTAATGAGCACACAGTGAAAAAACATTTCAGAAATAAACAGTAACAAGAGAAACTAAATTATCATAATGTTCTGTCTGCTGTTTTTTAGTGCTACCAATTGTATATCTCATCTATATCATAGTCCTTCTCCCTCCTGTCTGCCAGAGTGTACAGGTTTACATCCACTAGTCTTTTCTTGTAACAGCGGTCACGGGATCATTTTGATTAGTTGGTTGTAATGGTATATTGATGTCAGTCTGATTTTAAGATTGTTTTATTCTGATCTGTCTGATTTTAATTTGTACGGCGCCTTGGTTTTTTGGAAGGCACCTTAAAAATAAAAATATTATTTTGGTGACCCTGAATTACACCACCCTATCCTTACCCAGTTGTGTACTCCAGAACTGGGCACAGCACTCCAGGTGAGGTCCAACCAGGAAGCTCCACAGGAGCAGTACCCCCTCCCTTTACAGCCTAGCATCCCTGTCCTGCTGTACATTTTGTTGCACTGAATGGAAGTTTTAAGACTCATTTATAATTACCCCAAGGCTACTTACTAACATACTAAAACGCCAGCAGAATAGGCCTAACGGTCTTTCGAGTCTGCTCGATTGGTCAGCCCCCACCCTGGGTGCTGACCTTGCTGCCCCCCTCACTTTCTCTGGCTTCTCCCTTCCCAGTTCCGGATATTCTTGCTGCATTGGATTTTGCTTCCAGAACCCTTCCCCTGTACCTGTCCCACCCCCTCTTGAACCCCTTCACCGTCTCTGCTTCCACCAGCCCTTAGGCAGTGCATTCCATGGCTCCACCCACCTCTCAGTGAAGTAGCACCTCCTCCTTTCTCCCTGAATATTCCCCTCCAGCTTCCACCCATGCCCTCTAGTGGCCCCTCTTCCTTCCTTCAAGAACCCTGACTGTTCCTCCCTACTTACCCTCTTCATGTACTTGAAGACTCTATCATGTCCCCGGTCCCTTCTCTTCCAATGTGTACATATTAGCTCTTCGAGCCTCTCCTCATAGGTCCTGTCCCCAAACCCCAAATCATTTTGGTTGCCCTCCTCTGGACCCTCTCCAGGAGTTTAATGTCCCTCTTTAAGTGTGGCCTCCAAAACTACCTGCGGTACTCAAGGTGTGGCCTCACCAAGCAGTTATACAGAGGAGTATCACTTCCCTCCTTCTGGAGGTGATCCCCTAGCGATACATCCCAGCATCCTGTTGGCCTTGACTGCTGCCCTCCCTACAAGTCTCCGAGGTTGTTCATCTTGACATCCACCACCACCCCAGGTCCCTCTCAGCCATCGAGACTTGTAGCATTTCCCTCCCAGGGTGTACACCTGGCCGGGTTTCTGGTCCCCAGGTGGGTACCTTGCATTTCCTTGCATTGAACCTCAGCTTCCACTTTCTAGACCATCTTTCCAGAGCCCAGGTCCCCTGTAGGACCACCCTCCCTCCTCCCCATCCACCACCGCCTCAGTTTGAGTCATCCATAAGAGACTCATCTCACTCCTGATTCCTGTCCTTATGTCAGAGACGTAGGGGTTGAACAGGAGGGGCCCAAGGACTGATCCCTGTAAGACCCTACTAATGACCCTCTTTGGGATGAGACTATCCCGCCAACTACGACCCTCTGGATCCGGTCCTGGAGCCAATTGCCTATCCATCTGATCATCTGGTTCCCCACCCCCATTTCTCCCAGCTTATCCAACAGGCCCACGTGAGGAACAGAGTCAGAGTACTTTCTTCTGCCATCATGGTTACCTGGATCCCTCTCATCCAGCAGTCTGCATCTGAGTTTGTTTCTGGCCACTGTGCATCATCTTATATTTTTTGGCACTGAACTTTAACTGCCAAACCTTAAACCACCTTTCCAGCATCTCTAGGTTCTGCCTCATTTCCCTAACCACCTCCACGCTGTCCACCCTGCCACAGAGCTTCGTACCAGCTGTACAGCGAGAGACTTTTTGCTCTGGATTCCCTCCGTGATGTTGCAACAAATACTGAATAGGAAGGTCCCAGGAACCGACCCAAGTGGCACCCCCACTCATAACTCCCATATCTTCTGATATGACCCAGTTAACCGCAACGGTCTTTCTTCCATGCTACCAGCTACCGACCCACTTGACAAATCCCTCTTCTACCCCCAGGCCTTGTAGTATTTTTAGCGGCCTGTTGTGTGGCACCAACTTGTAAATATCTATAGACTTCAGCAAGGATTTCAACTGCTTTTAAGTGTGTCCCATTGATTTCTGAGGTAAACAACCACACTGGCTGAACACCGCTCCAATACAATGAATTTCCTCTTCTTCCCCCATTTGTACTCCTTTGTATGCACAGAAACAGCATACAGGAAAGCTCAAAGGGAAGGTCTGGTAGTATGAAATCTGTTTTAGAAAAGCAAAAGGCATGATTTATAAAATTAAATGTTCACTTCCTTTTCAAAAGCAAAGTGTACCTCAAGTTTTTTTTTTTATTTAAAACAATAGCTGTCATACAAGCAACTGAGCAAAACTCATTTACAATGGCCTCCTGAAGTGTATACAGATTGTTAAAAAATTAATTACAAAGTACAGTAACAAAGAATTAGCAGAAATTTCTTTTAAACAATTAGTGCAGCATATCACAGCGCACAAGACATACGAAATTATAAACTCATACAAGAGTCCGCTAGCATTAACTTATTACGGTTATGTAATATATTGAAACTTTTTTTTAAATCATTTGTATGTCATCACAATGGTTGCCCACACCAACCCATCTTCTGCAATCCATACCTGCCATAAGCGTGGATCCAGCTACGGCCCATCTTCCAGAGGCAGTCTGTGTTATCCTCAAACTGGCACAAACTGTAGCTACCCATATCATCATGGTGGCCCCAACTATCACTTGCTGCCCTACTTTCACCTTTTTATTTTTTTTTTTAAACAAATTATCCAGGATAGCCCAGCAAATTTTTCCAAGCCTCAGGTCGCATTAATTGGAAGGCGGACCTAGAAGCAGAGTTCCTATTCACATACAGCTACATAAATTTCTCAAATCTCTAGGCTACTGGAGTACACATATGCAAGGAATCCATGGGCCCCGCTTGAGACTTCAGACAATCTGTACCCTTCACAACAGACAAGAAGGATAGACAGAGCAACCCAAACCGCAGGGCTCATGGGAACACCGAGTAAGGTGGGATACCCGACCTAGAACCATAAGGAAACAGCGAGAATGACTGTGGGGATATTGTGATGTGTCCCCAAATGATGAAGTGGAAGCCAGATGCCAGCAGTCACCAAGAAGAAGCAGAATGTACTATGAGCCTTTCATCGTGGAATAATCCCCACCCCAGAACCACCAAGAGCAGCCATTACTCGATGAGGGCTAGAGAGTGGAATGGGCATTCTCATCTCTAGGGCGCCTCTCCACCTCCTACCACTATCAACCACTAGATTAATGGGGAGGACTAGACAAACAATTCTGCTGAACTACCTCCATCAGGGTACGAAATTACATCAGCCAAATGCTGGTACATTTTGTACCAGGTCTGCTGGCTGGTGCTGAGGTGGTAACCTGTCAATAAGTTCAAGCTTATTGCAGGAAAAAACTCCACTGAGCAAGCTCACTCAAAAGCAGGTCCTGACACAGTAACAGCAGCAATACAAATAGCATACAATACAAACAATGTTGTAGGACAAGAAGATCTACAAATATCGAAGATACCAGCATATGCAAATAGCATAAAATACAACCACGTTACAGGACAAGAACACATCACAGAATAATAGCAATACAATCAGGAAACATAAGTCTATTGATTGTACTGTACCAAACATCTGACACATAACCATACTAAACTACTGACAGTATAAGCGTAGAGGGACTTTTGGGGGGGGGGGGGCACACTCTGGGGTACTTGAAGAACTAAGTGCTTAGGTGCTTATCTGGCAATGTGAGAACTAAATGCTTAGGTGCTTATCTGGAATGAGGCAGGAAGAATAATAAGCTAGCCACTGTGACAACAGCAAATTTCTGAAAGTTTTGTTGGCCAATGATTTAAATAGTACACCAGCTGTGGAGCCAGTAAATTCTTCCGAGTCCTAGCACTACTGGTTAGTGGCTACAAATTTTTTCTTCACCAGTCGGCCCTTGTTCAGAAGCCCCGACATCCTGGGACTACAGCCAGCCTTTTCCCCAGGGCTTCCCCTCCTCCTCACGGGATCCCCAGGCCCCCTGCGATGACTGGATCTAGTTTGGGCTGGCAAGTCCAGCTAGTCAGGGAGGCGGGACCTCTGGCGTCACCGTCATACAGCCACCAGCATTTTTCAGTGTTCTGGATCTCCTGGAACCGCGGCGTGCAATGGTGTGAGGCGCATACCACGTGCTCTGCTGGCATTGTGCCAATGTCTGCCTGATCTGCTGACCAGGCTGCGCTTCAGCCTCCACCAGGTGACAGGCAAATGGCGGATGCTACCCAACCCTCCCCCTAGAGGAGAGCAGTCCGTTGGTCGCCCGAGCCTCCTCTCCCAGGCCAACCTCCCTCCAAGTTACTTCCAAACCCGGGTCATCAGTGTGCCAGCAGGTGAGGCGTGATGGCTACAAAACTTAATTTGGACCCCCGCTCTATGTGCATACATCTGTTACCTGTTTGTAACATGTCTGTTTGCAGTCTGGAACCTTTTACTTGACTTAACAGGTGCAACACTTGCTGCTGATGTTCTACTAGTACACCAACCTGAGACTTTCCAGGAGAGGGAACTGAAAAACTAAATATCTCATTTATGACATACCAATTTGCATTGGAGGTGTCACCTCCAACTATTTTTTTTTTTTTTTTTTTAAAACACGCGCTTCACAATATCAGTCCGACATTGGAGGGACAGTGTACTAGACTACCAAAGATCCTGTACCACAAATGGTATGATTAATCTGCAGGCCACAGAGATCCCTTTGTCACATGGACCTGCATGGCTCCAAAACCCTGTATACTAGAATAACTACGCAAGACAGTAAGTATGACACCATCAGGAGTATTATTTGTAGTTTTTGACCAATAAAGTTACAGTGAGCTGTGAAAGCTCGTTACCAGGTGTGTACAGGGGGTGGTTTTACACGGACCAGTTTTACTGATGGGAAATGCTGGCCCAGAAACCCAGGGGAAACAGATACAGACAATGACAGCAGAAAGACCACTGGTTCATCCAGCCTGCCCATAACACCAGATCATACACAGAGACTGTCAATATAGGATTTTAACCCACACTACACATGCTCCCAGGTTTACCATTACCAACCTGAATAAAGTACAGTTGCATAACAACCATAACAATAGATCTTCGAGCGTATCGCTTGCAGCATGTCAAACACATGGGAACCTTCTGCCTGAGATATTTGTTTCAGAAGACTTCTTAGAGTCGTACCTGGGACCACCCCTCATGCACCACATGACCAGGTCTGTGCACTATAAGTGAGGATGGTCGCGTTACTTCTCAGTTTCTGTCTGCATTAGCGACCTGATCATATGGGGGAGCGTGGGAAATGTATAAAAAAAATCGTTTTATGATACTACCATAATAAATAAACAAAAGTATACAGTACACGTCTATATATGGGGATATGCAATGGGGGGGCTGTGCACAAATGATTTATTCTCACGAGTGCCCTGGTTACTTCGGGTAACCTCACGAGTAGCAGAGCCAAGAGTGATTTACCCGAGGTCACCAGGAGAGTGAGTGAGAATAAATCCTTTATGCCACAGCTCCCATCGCATCTCCGATTTATGCAACAGGGAGGTATTTTTTTTTTTGTTTAGTAATGTATTTTTTTTTCTCGTTTGGCCTTTTTTTTTTTTTTATAAAATGGGAATATTTTGCAGTTGCTGTGTGGAATAAGCAGTTTGTCAGGGAGTCCAACATGGCTGCTAGGAACAGCAGGTTCCTAGGTTTACAGCACGACTTGTTATTGGCTGTGAATTCTGTGGGGGCCAGTGAGTTTCTGAAACACGGTGGCCGTTTCTCGATTAGTGAGAGCAACAGGTTTCTAGTAAAGTTGCCCGTTTACTTTTGGTTTATTTCTTTTTAACTTATTTATGCATCTGGTTTATACTGCCCTTTTAAAGTGTTTCTTTTTGTAATGTCTGAGTGGCGTCAGTGTAGTGTAAAACGAGGACTGAGAAATTAGCACTGGTCATGGTGTGTCGCCAGTGATAGTTAAAAGAGTATTTTTCCATTTTTTTTGCGGTCTGTTTAAAAACAAAAGCTGAGACACGTTTGAAGACAGTAAGTCAGTGTTTGTGGTGGAAGTCGGTCGTGTGGCTATTGCCGGAGGTTAGGTGGAAGAAAGCATTCAGTGCAGCAGTGTGCAAGACAGCGAGTGGCCATTGTCAGTGTTTAGCGGGGAAAGAATACAGAGCTGGTATATGAGAGCTGTGACTTTCTGGCGATTCTGCTCAGAGATGTAAACTGCCAAAAGCAGTAGAGAGGAAAAAAGTACAGTACTGCCTTCACTGACTTTCTGTGGAGTGGGAGTCAGAATTGCTGAATGCATTTCTAGACATAGATGAGTGGGATCTGCCTGCACTTTTTTTTTGGGGGAGATGTTTCATTAGGCTAGACTTCTTGCTTAAGGGGGAAAGTTATTTTGTGTGTATATACAGTATGTATAATATGTTGTGAAGAAGGAAGGTTGAGCTCAGGGGCAGTTTGTGGGGGTTGTGGTTAGTGTAGCAGTGTTTAAAGAGAAGTAGTTCCAGTAGGGGGATTTTGATTGACAGGTTGTGTTTATCCCACATGTGGGATAAAATCTGGTTGTTGAGATCTATCCCACATATGTGGAGATGAATGGATTTATGCAATGGGTTTTGGCTCCAGACCTACTGCATAAAACAGAAATACACAGGAGTTGGAAAGTAAAGAAACTCTGCCCCCTAGTGTAGACAGGAAAAAGGGGATGAAGGGAG
Organism: Neoceratodus forsteri; assembly: GCA_016271365.2. Classification (NCBI taxonomy): domain Eukaryota; kingdom Metazoa; phylum Chordata; order Ceratodontiformes; family Ceratodontidae; genus Neoceratodus; species Neoceratodus forsteri. The sequence continues at coordinate 873,997,398 of CM028130.1, forward strand.
GGGATGCATGACCTGCTGCAAGATATACTCTCGAAGATCTACAGTCACATTAAGTTCTTACAGAACTGTACTATGTTCGAGACAATCTCTTGCAGCAGGTCATAACACACGGGAAGATTCCCAAGCAGTTATTTGTAAAGCAGGGCAGCAGGCAAGTCCGTCTGTGTGAAAGCAGATCTTGGAGGACTGTAAGTCTAAATGTAATCCTCATGTAAAAAGCCAAGCCCGTCAATGGTAATGTATAGGGGAAGGCCGGATCCCGGAAGCAGGAGCAGTATCCCCAGTACAGCAGTCTGTAAACCTCCTATGGCGGTAGCCAGCGCTCGTGTGGAGTGAGTCTTGACTACAGCAGAGAATGGCAGTATATATGTAATTTTTGTTATAACAAAGAAAACAACGGAGGCAGCCACCTAAGTTTGGACAGACCATGCACCCAAACAGGGTGTTTCCCCTTCACAATCCAGAGGAAATGAAAAAAGGTGGCGCTGTTGCGCACTGTGGCCTCGTTCATTAATTACTTCCAATAGCTTCATATGAAGTCCGTACTATCCATTGTTTACCTGACAAATTGGCCGCCCAGGTAATAATGAGTTAAGAACGAAAGGGACTGAACAACCAAGATGCGAATTAGAGCGGCCTCAGGAGCCTCATGGCCCGCATAAGAGACTGGTAGCCAAATGGTTATGGATACACAGGAACAACTGAGACCACCTTAGTGAAAAAGATAGGGTCGGTCACAGAAGGACATCCTTTCCTTAAAAAAGGCAGATAGGGCCCTGTATGCACAGATCCTAGAATGCAGCAATGCAGCCAGCCGACGAAACTGCAACACAGAGTAAAAGGTTCCAAGATAGGAAGCGCAGGCCTCTTGGAACCGCTGACCCGAAAGAGATCAATCGTCGCTCAGTCTATGACTTAAATGAGACCCATCAGAGGTAGGTGGGAGTCCTACCGGGATGCAGTGTGAAGAATGTCACTTAAGAACAGTTGTAAATACCCAACGGAAGCAGAGACCTTTCTCCCATCAGGGAAGGAAAGGCAAACGTTCACTGACAAAAGGAACTCCAAACACTGAAAGTGGGAGTAAATAGTCCAGCATGTACAGAGGAGGACATGAAAACAAGGTCCAACTCAATCCAGTCTCCTCAGAGAGAGACATGGCACCCGTTCTGCGAAGAAAGGGACATGGCATGAAACACCCAGGTTGGTGTAAAGACATTCATCTTCATAAAGGTGACTCTGGAACCAAGTACGGAGGAGCAAGAAACACAGAACAGGATTGAAGGAGCGTTTACCAGGAGGACTATAACAGTGGTAACCACACCAGTCCTGACCCCAGAGGTCCCTCCAGTAAAGAGAGAAAACATCCCATTAGACCGCATCCAGGTCTGGCCGTAGTGGGCAGCAATGAGGCAGTAGGATATGGATGAGCCCAGCGGACAAAGATGTCTTCAGCTACATCCTGTGAAATTTTCCATTCGTGCCCCGCTTAGAAAAGGCGGAGTGTATCCAGCCATGTATGCCAGCTGCCAGGGATATGTACCTTTAATGAGGTGTGGTCCGTTATGCGCAGTCCAGAACCGTATATGTACGGCTTCAATGCATATAGGCAAAGAAGTGGGTAATGTTTCCTGGTCAAGTAACATACAGCGGGAAAGACATCCTGTAGGAGGCACCCGGAAGTATGGAAAGCATAGAAAATGGCTCTTCCAAGACAAAGACATGCAGATGGGCATTGCCTGGCTGCCAAACACTGTGGCAGGTTTTTTGTCCTTTGAAAGGAATACCCGCATTCTATGAAGTTGAGGTATACATCGTAAGAATGGTCATGCACCTTCTTAAATGGAGAAATTTTGATAGCGGGCGATAAGACGCCGGAATCTGTTTGCAGGTAGATCTCTGAAGGCACAATCATTGCCCTGGAACAAAGTCTCGGGTATTATTGGGGATACGTAATCGATTAGGATGGCGGCAGCTAAGTATCCCCAAAAAGTCAGCAGGTGAAGCCTGGCTGAGACATCTCTGGTGTTGCAGATAATGGAAGCCAGTTAGTCCAAGCGTGTCCATCCAGATACAGGAAGGAAAGCGTTTCCAACTGTATGTATGCCATAAAGGTGTACGTTCATACCCAAAGACTTGAACCACACTTAAAGAGTACTAACCGGTGCAAGGAGAACGTCTGATGTTTCCGAAAAGCAAAATATCCTGGCATAGAATGGAAAAAACCACAGAGGCCTAATCTGCGAAGAATCGCAGAGATCAAGGCCCAGTATTACTGGAAGACTCCGGTGGCAGTCTCTATCCTGAATGGGGGTTTCACTGCCTTTTGAAGCACAGGATGAAGGTCTACCATGATCATGGTCCCGACGGAAAGAGAAAACATACCCCGACCTTTGAGGAGGGGGATGCACAGGCAAAACTGGCATTATTCAAGTAGAAAAAAGCCGGGATCCTGGACATCAGGACAGATATTGTAACCATGGATTTGAGGGGACCCTTCAGGCTGTGGACAAAACAAGGGACTCCACCCCAACAACTGTAGACAGAGCCTGGTGCACAGCAGAGCTACAGGTGGAGACCGGGATGGGACCCGGAGGTGGGGCCACCAGGCCACAAGAACAGGCACGTCCATCTATGCCCTATAGGCCCAACTCAGAGCGCCGGTCAGACTCCGCTGGAATAATGGAGAGAAGAAAATTGGTGGGGAAATAAACCCCAGCAGGCTGGTTAAGGAGTCGACTCAAAGGAGCCAGCACTGTTTGAAAAAGAGAGTCCCTCGGTTGTCGCGGAGGACACTGGTGATGTCGAAGCAGTGGAGTAAATAACCGTATACCTAGTATGAGGGTAGAGTTTCAGTTAAAGACCAAACAGAATCTGAGTGGATTACAGGACACCCCATAGCCGATGCCACCAGTCAGGCGGTTCATAACTCATACCCCGTTAGGAGACGGTGAAGAGGCCCACAGTGAGGCCAAATGAAAGAGCACCTGGATCTAGGCCCACAAATTATTCTGGGGTCCATTGTGGATAAGAGGGTCCAAGGTCCTCATCGAGGAGAAGGGTGCAGCCTACCGCAATAAGACGTCATCGGCAATGAAAGACCCAAGGCCAGTGTCGACCTAAGGGTGAAACCCACAGCAGCCAGGAGGCCAAAGCCTTCCTCAATGAGAGTGGGGAAGCCTACCGGAGCTAGTGGCAATGAGAGGGTGAAGGAGCCACCATCGACGAGAGTCCATAGTTGACTATGAGAGCAAGAGCCTTCGCCACCGAGGCCACTGTCGGTGAGAGGGCGGAACTCACTTTTAGCAATGCTGAAGATGTAATTATACATACGAAAATTCAAAGTATCTTTATCGGTGGTCTAGTAAAGACGGTCAGCGATGACAAAAGGTATTAGATGAAAATAAAACGTTAAAAGACGAAGGTACTGCTGAGCCAATCTCCAGGAGAGATATGTGCAGGTCGCGGTTAAGAAAGGTCGAGGAGTATTGGGACCACCCTCTCTTTTATAGTGTGCAGACCTAGTCATGTAGTGCGTGAGGGGGTGGCTCCCAAGTACGACTGCTAAGAAGCCTTCTGGAAACAAGTGCCTCCGGCAGAAGCTTCCCATGTGTTATGACCCGCTGCAAGAGACTGTCTCAACGAAGATCTACTACGCTCGTTACTCTGTCCCAGCCGTACTTGAAACCACTAACAGTTTTAGCACCCACCACAACAGCAGGCAAACTGTTCCACGGCTCAATCACCCTCTCTGTAAAATAACACTTTCTCACATCCCTCCTGAACCTCACACTGACAGATTTCTTTCATGTCCCAGTGTTCTTGATCCACTACTCAGACCCAATAGTTCCTCACAGATCACCTTGCTCATTCCTTTCAGGAACCTGATGGTCTCTAACATAGCTCCATCTCCCCTCTGGCCTTTGGTGTGTACATGTACATGTTCAGTACATTAAGCTAATCCTTGTACGAGCTGCCCTGCTGGCCCTGAACCATTTTTGGTTATCCTACATTGCACTATCTCCAGCCTGTCCTTACCAATTGGGCACAATACTCTAGGTGCAGCCTCACCAGTGATCTATACAGAGAAGTAGTAATATGTCCTTCCTTCTGCTGTCAATACCCCTCCAGTTGCACCCCAGCATCCTAGTTACCTTTCTGTAGGCCTTTTTACATTAGCTATAGTGTTCATGAGTCACTTATAAGTCCTAGGATCTTTCCTCAGAATACCCCCCCCCCCAATCCAGTACTCTCTCCTGGGGTTCTTGTTCACTATGTGCACTGCTTACATGTTCTGGCACTGAATTTCAACTGCTAAACCTTGGACTGTCTCTCTAGCCTCTGTAGGTCTTTCTACATATCTCCCCCCCCCCAGCTCTAAAAAGGTGGCAGGACTAAAACAATTGGTGGAGTCGCCCACCAGAGAAAACGCAATCCTGGACCTTGTACTATCAAACAGTACCAGGACCACAGATATTAAGATAGGAATCAATCTGGGGTCAAGCGACCACAGTAGGTCAGTCTGGCTCACGGTCAAAACGGCAAAGGACACAAGTCACATAAAACTGAAGTTCCTGGACTTCAGGAAGGCAGACAATGTGAAAATGAAAATGTGCATTAAAAACCATCTCGAAGATGTTGCAGGGGGTGACGTGGAGGAAAGCTGGAAGGCCATAAAGGATGCAATAACTCTGGCCACAGCAAACTGCATCAAACAGATCAGTAAAACTAAGAAGAGGAGAAACTCTCTTTGGTTTTATGAGGAGGCTGCTTTTAGTACGAAGGAGAAAGAAAAAAAAGCTTTCAGAAAAACAAACACAGAGGAACTGTGACATGGAGGAGTACAGGCCACGGCTCAAGGAAGCAGGGGAGACGATTAGGATAGCCAAAGCACAAACAGAAGAATTACTGAAGAGGGTAAAAAGGGGGACAATCCCTTTTACAGATATATATGGGAGAAGAGAAAGCAAAGAGGGTATCATCTGGTTGAGAACCAGAAAGGGGCAGAACGTGGAGACTGAAAGAAAAGGCAGAAATTCTGAATGAATACTCTTCTGCTCAGTCTTCACACAAGAGGAATAGGGTAGTGGGCTGATACTAGGAAATGAAGGACACCACACCAGTGACGCTGACACAAATCCCTTAACAAAAGAAAGGGTCCTAAAAGCACCGAAACAATTAAAAACCAACAAAGCAATGGGACCAGACAGTATCCACTCAAGAATACTGAAGGAACTCACAGAGGAACTTGCCTCCCCATTAGAAGTCCTCTTCAATAAGTCCCTGGAGAGTGGCAGAGTCCCCAGACGACTGGAAAAAGGGCACAGTGGTACACCTGCACAAAAGTGGGAGCAGGGAAGTCGCTGGTTAACTACCGTCCGGTCAGCCTCACCTCAGTGGTGGGGAAAATCATGGAAACATTACTGAAGGAAAGAATAGTGCAATATATGGAAGCAGACAGAAAACTGGACCCAAAGCAGCATGGCTTCTCGGCAGGGAGGTCATGCCAGACAAACATGATTGAGTTCTTTGACTGGGTGACCAGAACAGTGGACCAGGGTGGAGCAGTAGACACTGTATCTGGACTTCAGTAAGGTGTTCCGACTCCATTCCATATAGGAGACTAATAAACAAGTTGGAACACACTGAAGTGGGGCATAAAATTGTCAGCTGGGTTAGGAACTGGCTCCAGGACAGAACCCAGAGCAAGGTGAGGTAACCAGTGCGAGTCCCCCAGGGATCAGTACTGGGGCCAATTCTATTTAACATATTCATCAGCGATATCACTGATGGATTGGAGGGAAAGGTATGCCTGTTCGCAGACGACACCAAGCTCTGCAACAGAGCAAGTGGCAGCCACACTTTCTAGAAGACAACCCAGATACTTCTACCGCCTACCCCACTACCGCCAGTAAACCATGCTAGTTCACCTCCTCCTAAACTCCCTCACCCTCCTCCTGGTAACCTCATCCCTCCAGCCTGACATCTCCCCTGGGTCACAGGAAATTGCACCATTAATTCCCGCCGACATAGTTCACACTCACCCTACAAAGTCCATGTACACTGGCCTACAGCATCCATCTCCTGGCCACTCCCCCTCCTCCCTCCCAGCCCATCCCTGGCGGCTCATCAACTTCACCCTCCCTACCTTGCAATCCCTACCCATCCCCTGCTCCCCAATGGTCCCACTCCCATCTCCTCTTAGCCGCAGGCAAAATTCTTATCACCGCGCCCTGGTCAGAGCTGTTGTCCTCTTACTACTCTTAACAGGCAATATCCATCCTAACCCTGGCCCCACCCTGACCTGCCCATCACGTGGGCGCCCCGGTCTGTTGATTGCCTCCATGAATATATGCAGCATCGTAAAAAAATTTGACTCCCTCCAATGCTGGGTCACACTGCACAAACCTAACCCTGCATAAACCTGACGTGATTGCGCTGGTGGAAACGTGGCTATCTAAATCCACTCCTGACACCTTTGTCACCCTTCCCGGCTACACCCTATACCGTGAGGATCGAGTAACCAAACGTGGGGGTGGCTGTGCTATCTACACCAGGGACTCTCTCACTGGTCTCGCCCTCCCTGCACCGCACCTTGTAAGTGGGGCTCAGGTGCTTACCATTAAGCTTACCCCGGACCCTGCCAGGGCACCCCTTTATCTCACCGCCGCCTATATACCGCCCAGGAACCAAAATCCAGCACTATTACAATTAACTGACTATCTTGCCACCCTCCCTCACAGTGCTGAACAAGTCATTGTGGGGGACCTTAACGTGAACTGGCTGAGCCCCTCCCCCAACCGGGACTCCTTCACAGCCCTGGATCTAACACAACTAGTCTCCCAACCCACAAGGGTGAACCCTAAGAGAGGTACCAGCACCCTCCTAGATGTCATCATCACAAACCGCCCCCAAAAAATTCTGGTCCTCCCTGATTCACTCAGTGACCATTCCCCAGTGCTGTTCCGCTGGATGGCCACCTCACCCCAACCCACTGCCCTGTGCACACCCCCGCCGGCGTTTCAGACCGTGTGGTCTGAAAAACCTTAAACAATACCTTGACCAGCAAGACTGGTCCCCCATTCACCGCGCTCCTGATATTGATACTGCCCTTGCCTTCTTTACCCTAACCTTTAGTAAAGCCTGTGACCTCTTCGCTCCCCTCTCAGCCGTCCGAACCAAAAAACATAACCTGCCCTGGATTACCCCTGCCCTTTTACAGCTGCTCAGGCACAGGGATAATCTTTGGCACTGTGCCATAGAAACTGGGCGACCAGCAGACAGACAGGCCTACAACGCTGCACGGAATAAGTGCACATGGGCAATCAGGAAAGCCAAGGCCGACCACTATCAGGCCACTCTCACTGCCTCCTGGGGGTGCTCCCGTACCTTCTGGGACAACGTCAAACAACTGAATGGGAACACTCGCTCCCCTCCCCCCTTCCCAGATTACTACTGACACCACCACCATTACTGACCCTGCTGACATTGCAAACCTCCTCAACACCTCCTTTACTGACCTTAGCCCCATCCTCCCCAGTAACTTCTTTGACCAACCACCCTCCCAACCTGCCCCTGCCCTCCATCGCCCTAGCTTCTACCTACGTAGGGTAACTGCTCAGGAAGCCAGACCGCACCTGACCCGTGCACTAAAAGGCAACAGTCCTGGTGACAACTCCCTGGACCACAGAATTCTCTGGCTGGTACTGGATCAGGTCCTTACCCCACTCACCAGCCTTCTCAACAAATCCCTCTGCCTGGGACAATTCCCCACTACATGGAAAACTGTCACTGTTACTCCTATCCATAAAGGGGATGACAGGTCCTTAGCTGGGAACTACCGACCTATCTCCATACTCCCACCCCTTTCCAAAGCCCTGGAAAAACTGGTTGCCACGCAAATCACTGAATGCCTGACCAAACAACATCCTCTGCCCTGAACAGCACGGATTCCGTGCAGGACACAGTACTTGCACAGCTCTTGTTGAAGTCGCATCATTCCTACACTCCTCTATGGACACTGGCTCCCTAGCCGGGCAGAGTTCTCGACCTCTCAAAGGCCTTGACACGGTCTCACACCACCTCCTGCTGGAAGCCCTCTGTCACTCTGGCTTTGCCACTGGGCCTGCCTGGTGCTCCAGCTACCTATCCACACGCTCCCAGCGTGTCAATATTGGTGGGACACTTTCCAATCACGTCCTATCCTCTCTGGGGTTCCATGGGCTCCATCCTGGGACCCCTACTCTTCTCGCTATACCTTAACACCTGCCCAGTGCATGCACTGGGAAAATTCTGCTGTGTACCGAATGGCATGCGTCATCTTAAGCCATCGACAGTAACCTCACCTCCCTCCAGGTTTCCTGCAACGTTCCTATAATGACACTGAAACCTGGTTTAAGAGCATAGACTGGTCTTAAATCTTAAAAACTAAAACCATGCTCTTTGCCCACCCTCAAAACAAAGCATACAACTCCCTCTCCGTATCCTCTCCTACTCCAAACAGCAACTGGAGCAAGTCCACCCTATAAGTACCATGGGGTCTCCTTTGACTCAGCCCTCACCTACCACACCACATGAGACACTTGCCTCTGCTACCAATATACGACTTGGTATCTTGTACCGCTAAAAACTGTCTCCCGATGCCCTCCGACGCAGTTACATCCTCTATAATATCTAGTTGACTATGGGCTACCTGTCTGATTACTGTGACTGCCCTAAAGCAAATCATCCTCGTCCTAAATAAGGCACGCAGGCTAATCACAAGGGCCCCTAAGCTCACACATACATGCCAGCTTTATGACATGGCAACAGTGCTAAACCTTGACGAACGGCTGCAATATCAAACTTGCCTTACAGCTAAAAAAAACCCTGCTAGGGCTTCCACCACCCGGGCTGACCTCCTCCCTCCTCCTAGCCCAACCCCTAGTCAGTACTCGGACCTCCTGCAAGGCCACCTTCCTGGTTCCTCGATCTAGGACCTCACATGGACAGAGGTCTTTCCGCCACAGAGCCCCTTCTTGGTACAACACGCTCCCTCTCTCCATCTCAGAAATCCCACTATCTCCAAATTCAAAACTGCGCCTAAAAGCAATCTATTCAACAAGCGCTGCACTTCAGTGCATAACGGGTACAACACCCTTTGCCCTGACAATGCCCACTGGGCTGCACCCTCTCTGTACCGCCTTACTCCTACCACCTACATTACTGCCATACCCGACTGCCTACCTCTCAGTTGTCAAGAACGTACCATGTATGACAGAATCCTAATATACTGCTTGCTAAACTGTCCTACTAGTATGCACTACTGTTACCAAATCAAACTACCTGCTGCATTGCCCTTGACACCTGTTCTGCTAACTCTGTAACTAATACCATGGAACTTGTTACGACTGTTTCTTTTTGCACGTGTCATACTTATATGCTGCTAAACTCTGTAACCAATCCGTTTGTCTACAATACCTGAATCTGCACCTTATAATGCAATCAATGTAACCTGTTCCCTGGATCCATGTATGCCTGCATCTTTATGCATTTGTTCTCTTATAATATATATTCTGTGCATGTATTATCTTCTCTTCTCTTGACGAGGTACCTTTGGAAATGAGCCTCTGGCTCAAAGCTTGTAAACTGATTGCAATATAAATAAATAAATAAGCATGCAAGAGGGGCCACAGAAATAGACTGGTCTAAAAAAGCTGGAAGAATGGTCAAAAAAAATGGCAGTTGAATGTCAACGCCAAGAAGTGTAAAGTTATGCACCTGGAGAGAAAGAACCCGGGCAGGAAATATACCCTAGGAAGGGAACAACTGACAAAAACTAAGGTTGAGAGGGATCTAGAAGCACTCATATCTGATGATTTAAAGACAACCAGGCAATGCAAATAGGTGGCACAGAAAGCCAATGGCATCCTTGGATGCGTAGGTAGGGGTATCATGAGTAGAAAAAGCAAAGTGATAATCCTGCCGTACAGGTCCTTCGTGAGGCCGCACCTAGAGTACTGCATCCAGTTCTGGAGACCACACCTCAAGAAAGAGATCATCTGGAGACCATTCAGAGGAGAGCTACGAAAATGATTCACGGACTTCATCAAGAACTTTACGAGTCAAGACTCAACCATCTCAAGATGTACTCACTGGAAAGGAGGAGGGACGGGGGATATGACTGAGACATTCAAATGCCTCAAAGGAATTAACTCAGTACAAACTCAGGTCCTTTTCAGAGAAAGCTCGTCTACACGAACAAGGGGGCACAGCATGCACCTACAGGGAGGTAGATTCAGAACCAACATCAGGAAGTGTTTCTTCACCGACAGGGTGGTGGAGCCGTGGAATATTCTGCCCAGAGAAGTCGTGGCAGCAAAGACAGTGAGAAAGTTCAAGCTAGCATGTGATAGGCACCGTGGAAACTTAGGAAGGAAAAACAACTGTGGGGTGGGGAGCAGCCCACACAGGCAGACTAGATGGATCATACAGTCCCCTTCTGCCGGCACTTTATGTTCCCACTGTCTACCCTACCACAGAGCTTAGTGTCAGCTGGAAACAGACGCATGTTGCCCTGAACACACTCATATGTCACTGATAAAACATATTGAGGAGTGGACCCAGGACCAATCCCTGTAGCACCCCACTGATAACCTCCATCTCAATGGATTTGACTACGTTTACCATCTGTCTCTCTTCAAACAATTTTTTTTTTTTTTAACCAGGAGTCTATTTCCCACCAGCCTGTGTCCACTGCTCCACCCAGAACCTCTAGCTGCTTCAGCACCCTAAATCCTAGTCTTCCAGTAAATGCCATGGGATCTTCCACTGGGGCAGCCACCAGAGATGGGCAGAAGGGACCTTGGTTTAACACTGTTGCCAGTAGACAGGGGCCCAGTCTAGGGCCTGCCTAGCAATGGACTGGAGTGGTAGATGGCAGGATAAGAGCAGACTGGATAGACCCTTGGTATTTTTAAAGCCTGTAAATTTTCTCTCTTTCTAACGTTTCATCTGAAAGAGGGCTCTTTAACAGTGCAGCACCATTCTAGTACTGAACTAGTGTCAGTCACAGGTATTAGCCCAAGTTCATGGGGCGACTGTGTAGAACATCAGACCAACTTATGCTACCTGCCCACTTATGGCATGCTCTACGCCACCTGCAGAACACTAAACATCATGCTGGCCTTTTTTTATTAGTTTGAGTTGGGGGGCTTTGCACTACAGAGATCAGAGAGATGGCAAGTGCTGGAGCTGCCGGCTGTGCCCAGCTATATGTGTGGAGCTGCAGCTACCAAGGAGCCGTGGATCAGAGGCCTGCCATAATTATTTATGAACAGATGGGGTAAGAAAGGTTAGGTTGTAATTTTAAGTGTGAAGAAAATGAAATTGGGGCTTTATTTAGCAACCTTGCACTCCTGCCAAAACCCTAGTGCTTTCAGAAGACATCTACACTCCCTCTAGCTGGACTGCTCCGCATGTGCTTGTCCCTAGCCAGTTATTACTGTCCCTACCCTCCCTGCTCTCCATTTTGCTACATTATTTATACTCCTCCTACAGTTTTGCACTTATTGTCCTACCTTACTCTTATACCTACTGGTCTACCACCATCTCGAACACTGTAGAATCAATTTATTTTGCCAGCCATATAGAATCATATTTTCTAATCAATGTCTCAATGCTCGTATCGTACTGCCCTATATTACCACTGTCTGGTTGTGTTTACATTGTCCTATTATTAATTGTGCTCATTGTACATCACGTGTTGTACTTCTCCCAGTCGTGCCTGAAAATAGGTATGTTTGTCTAGCGCACCTCACCCAGTAAACAAAAGCTAAATAATTTATTTTACTCCTTGGTAGTGTTTTTGAAATGTGAGAATACTATTTTTTTTTTTTTTTTTTTACAGCTGGGGCATGTACTGTTTTTACAGTACTAACATGGCTTCCACAAAACAAAAATTTCTGAAATGCACAGATATCTGACTTCTGGTAGGCATAAGTAGTACCAGTTGCCAGTATATGCCCCGATAAGGGCATGGCAAATGGTACATCTTAGCTAATCAACTCAGGAAATTTTCTACCCATTTTATGATGCTCCTTTCGTTACCTTTGGAGGTCCCAGTTTGCATGTTGGTGGCCTTTAGAAGTTTTTAGAGTGTATGAGCTGAAATGGGCCAGTACATAAAGCTTCAGTTAGTCTGTGTAGCAGTCACGCTTCAATGACGTAATCATGTCTTACGTCAGCGCCATCTTATGGTTAAGATCATGACGCCGACTTTCCAACTCTAGGATCTTTGTTTACAGAATTAAAATGAGATGAAAACAGGTTAAACCTGTAAAACAAAATTAAGGAGCATTATATTTTAAAATTGCCCCCCCATGGCTCTCGCTCACTATGATTTTAGAGTTTTCAGTCAACGACCCCATAAAATTTGCTGTTTAGATGTCCTTTAATTTACTGGCCCAGGCATAGTGCAAAATGCCTGCAGCCAGTGTGACTACCCGACTTTACCGTTATGGCTACTGTTTAACAAAAAAAAAAAAAAACTACCCCATTTAAGACCCACCACTCTCACCACCCATGTCTCTTTAGTCAAAATCTCACTCACAACTTGACAAGTATTAAAAAGCCAGTACCGTAATCCCACCTTAACATACACTAGCGACAGGCCAAGTCAACAATCTTTCCCCAACACTATATCACAAAGCACTACTCGAAGTGATTGCCAATCTTCAGGCCCCACAGTGAGACTGTTATGACAGGATCAGTGGTATACTGCTTCAGGACTTTTTTGATACTAATACTTGTCACTTTGTGGCGCGAGTATTTGACTAAGGTGACATGGTTGGGGAGGGTTTGAATTGCATTTTATTTTGTTTTGTTGCTGTACTGCAGTTGCACAAGTCAGCTGGCGGATGACTGAGGTGGTGAGCACAGGGTTTGTGCCAGCCACTATCAGGGACTACGGTAACAGGAGTGGGGTTCTACTGGACACCAAGGAGGGCTTATGGGGGAGAGGGAAGGGGTGCCACTGGACACCAGAGAGGGCTTACAAGGAGAGGGTGAGGTGCCATGGGACACCAGGGAGGGCTTATGGGGAGAGGGAGGGGGTACTACTGGATACCATGGAGGGATTATGGGGGACAGCGAGGGGGGTGCCTCTGGACACTGGGGAGAGCTTAATGTAATGGGAATGGGTGGTGCCAAGAAGGGTTAATGATGGGGTGTGGGAGGATGTGCCACTGTACACCAGGGAGAAATTAAGGGGATGGGGAGAGACTGTGCCGACTAACTAGAAAAGGATGAAGAGAGGGACAGTTTGGGGCCAGTGTAAATTTTTGTGCGGGGACAGTGCAAATTGGTACCAACTTTCCTGGCTGGACCAGTTTAAAAAAAAAAAAAAAAAAAAGTTAAGTCTCACGTCTGACACAGCATGAGTAAGGGGTAACACTCCTCAATGTCAAAGATCACCACCAGAGGTTAAGACTGGATTGTTGGATTAAATGATAAAAAAAAAAAAAAAAAGCCAGCTAACGACACGATTTTGTGTTTCAATTAACAGTTCCAACAGGAAAGATCCATACCTGGACTTCATCATCCTTTCGGATAGGCATTGAGCGGACATTGTATTTTGCCCTCAGCTCCTTAGACAGGGGAGAAGACATGATCTTCCTGCGTACGTGAGAGGGGGCATTGAAGTGCCTCTTACGATTCTTGCTACGGTCCGACGTTACGTAAGGGTTGAACTTCATGATGGCCAGCCACTCAATGCATAAAGGAAACAAAAAAAAAAAAACACATGAAAAAAACATCCTCCTGGCATCGTCCTTAGAACTTTTATGAACAGTAACAGATCAATTAGCCACCTATACTGTGATCGTTCACTGCGTATAGGTAAAGAAACCATGGGCTTGTATTAGCATACTGTGTCACTTTGAAGTATTTTTTTCATGGAAAAAAGCTCATATACAGCAAAACTGTCTTGCTAACAATGCAAGGTACAGTTCGCACTTCGCTTTCAAAATTAGCTCAAAGCTATCAAATGTTCCTATTTTAAAACTATGAACCACCGAGGCCTGCTGTTTAGCCATTTTACACACAAAAAGCATCTAGTTTTTCAGGCCTCTGCCAAACTTTCACATACATGGCCTTCTTAACTCATTTGGAAAAGTCACCCACAACTTTCAAACAATCTCAGAAATACAATTATTTCAGTAATCTAGCTGCATCATTTCTTAAAGGGGAACAGTCATCACAAAGGACTGAGATGGGCACCAATGTGCACTTTACGAGCAAAAACATTCTGGTTTACTTATCGTTTACTGTAGCATATATAGTAATTTTATCATACTAACTTTTGGTTGTAGGTCATCTTCTGTAGCTACACATTCCAGAATCCCCCAGTGCTGACATCAGAGCAGTAGGCAGCAGTGGGAGATACTACAGCATGCAGCGTATGTTACAGCTTTTATCCCCAATCAGGGGCAGGATTCATAAAAACACGCAATGCACAGCACAAACATTGCGGTTGTGAAATCTTGCTATTCACAGTCGGATAGCGCACTGTGTTATCAGACTACGAATAGGGCCAGCGCTAACCCTAGAAAGCCACCGCTAACCCTAGTGCTGCCCCGACATCCAGCCAAGAGAATGGCCCTGCAATGAATAGCGCAGGTGCACTATTTCTTATTCACTAAAGCTCCCATGTAAATGAATCTACTGGGCGTGCTAGGTAGCCATTTGTATGCCCATTATGAGCTAATTTACAGAGATTATGGGAGGCTTAGCCCCCCCAAGCCAGACAGCCACAATCCCTGGTCGTCTAGTGCCCCCACCACAGTTAGCCTATCGCCATCGAGTATGTAAAAATAGTTTCCCTGGTAGTCTAGTGGTCCCTACAGTTAAAAACAAAAACAGAATGTATGCTATGCTGGTAGTGGGTCCTCCCCCCTGTGATCACCAGACCAAGAGCAAATACTGATATTCCCTGGTGCTCTACTGGTCCTCCATCACCCAATCGCTATCCCACTGATAGGAAAACTTAAGTCCCTGGTGGTCTGCTGGTCCCTCTCCCCACCGATCACTGTCCCCCAACATAGTAATATGGATGGAATCATCCCTGGTGCCCAGTGGTCCCTCCCCTCCCACCTAATCACAGCCCGATACATATATCCATCCTAGTGTCCGGTGTACAACCTCTGTTCCCGATCCCTGTATAAGTACTTGAAATATTTCCCTGGTGGTCTAGTGCCCTGATCCCATGTACACGGAATGGGAACCCGTACACAGGTGGTCTAGCGGACCTAACCCCAAAACACTCAAGGTGACTCACCACCCGCCCCCAACCCAGGCGGTGACCAGCACAGCCCTCCTCTCACCACCATGGCAGGCCACCGACTAAGCTCTCAATCAATGCGTACTGTCTCGTTATGTGCTGACAGTGACTGACAGCTGAGAGTGAGCTGTCATTCAAGGAGCGGGAGTGGGGACTTTGACAGTGCCAGCAGCGAGGAAATTCGGTGTTAGGGTTGCCACCTCTTGCACCCCATCCCTACCAACAGGCATCTGGGTGTGCGTTGGGGTCGTCGGTCATCTCACCCCATTCTCCTATACTGCACTGCCTCAACTTATTTACACATGGAATGGGCTGACGACCCCAACGCACACCCCGATGCCTGTTGGTGGGGACGGGGTGGGCGTGGTGTGCAAGGGGTGGCAACCCTAACACCAAATTTCCTCGCTTTTGTCGCTGTGCAACAACCCTAACAGATGCATTAAATGGAGTTTTTTGTCATGATATGTACATACATAAACACACGCTCCCTCTCTCTCTGGTTATGTGATGCGCTGTCGCACTGCATGTATGTCTGTTAGCAATAGAGCATGGTGTGGGTCTGAGCCAAGAGCAAGCGGTGACTCGCTGTTAGAAGTGGGAGTTGCAGAAGAGACATGAAGTATTATTTTACAGAAAGGATGGTGGAGCTGTGGAACAATCTATCAGCCGAAGTGTTAAGTGCAAAAATTGTTGGTGGTTTCAAGCACGGCTGTGACAATGATGCAATGATGGGTATAATGCTTGCTCAGTGCGGCAGAAACTGGGAGGAGAGGGGGGGTTAAGGAGGGTTACGACCCTGGACGGACAGTAGGACCCAGGGCTAAATAGAGAACTTGGGCAGACTGGATGAACCATGGATCTTTTTCTGCCCTCATTTTTTGTTTCTATGTGGAAGTCCTGCTGGAGTTGTGCCATCAGCCGGGGGTGGGCTAGACAACTGGCAAAAAGTACTGTGCTGTCCCATGTGGATGTGCAAAGAGCCACAGGACTTTTAGGAGTCCCATTTGATAAAGCACCTTATTTATATGGCATCCAGGAACAGGAAACCCATCTGAAAATTTAGGACGACGATACTACATATCACTGTATTCTCTGCTCTTCAAATTAACACAACCAGAAAAATCAAGGTTTTGGGGGCCAGTTACACTGGGATTAGTGGAATATATGGCATGGAACAGGAAAAACCTCTATGAAAACAGGGTCCATAATTCATAAATCTAATTCACAGGTACCAGCAGCACAGTTGGTGTCCCTAAGGAAGCAGACTGTCTCGTCTTGCGCTCTTAACCACCCAAAAAAGTTACTTGCTTCATTTACAAAAAATAAGCAACACAGTATTGTGACTGGGTCACTTATTTTCCCCCTCCTTTTGCAGGAAGAGACTATACCAATTTGACTATGGACACACACATCCAAGCTGTGTTTTTGTAACTTTTGGAAAACCTTGACTATAACCTGGGCCCCTGGTGTTCTGCGGCAGAATTTTCTGATTTCTGCGGCAGGGCTCCTTGACTTCTGCTGCAGCATTTTCTGATTTCTACAGCATGATTTATTCATTTCTCTGGCAGAATGCAGTCCTATCATTGGCTAAATATGTGATGTCATCAATGACATCACATGCTGAGCAGAGAGGACGGGCTTCAGGATAAACGAGGTGGGAAAGAAAGCCTGACACTATGGAAAAACAGTATATTTATATGAAAATTCACCAGAAACAATGAATTCTGCGGCACTATATACTGCGGCATGATGCAAATTCCGCAACCGCAGAATTCCAGGAGCCTTGACTATAACGCGTGGTCACAATTCAGTTTATATTTTATAATTTTTTCTGTTCCATTCATTCTTTATTACTAGGTTAATTTCCATAGAGACATGGCCAGTGTCCCCTACAGTTGATCTGCACCTACCGTTTCATTCTTTGCTGAAGTCCCGATCCTCTGAGACATTATCAATTCCAGTGACAACAGTGATGTCACACGCATACGATTATGACTTCAACAACTAACTAAACAGCAGAAGATGAGCTTTAGGGAATTAGGACCATGCAAATGAACCTAGTAATGGACAAAGCAATGCTATAACATTTCAATTTTCATTTAAATGTGCCTTGATATTTCACTTGGTAACTTTTTTTTTTTAAACCAGGTAAGCAAACAAATCCGGGTGGGCTAGTTTACAGCTGCAGCCTGAGGGAGAGGGGAACATGGAATGGCAGGACTTATCAAAATAAAAAAAAAAGATTACTGTCACCCTAACTTTTTAATATTATGTTTTCAAAGTCTCACCAAAAGTAAGAAGCTCGCCGGCCCGGTGGCGCTGAGGCGCTGGACGCCACACCTCGCGCTACGCCGGCGGCCCGGTTCGGGAACGGACTCGGGCGGCCGGGGGTCGGGAGGATCGAGCGTCCCAACGTATGCTCTCCTGCCTCAGGGGCGGGTGACCAAGAACGCTCTGCATCCCTTCCATAGCCGGTGGAAGCACCGGCAGTAGGAAGGGATGGAGGCGGCTTCGCTCGTCGGAGCCGGGGAGGAGGGACGTCGCGGCGCATGAGGGCTGGCGTGCGTTAGCACGTCGCCACTCGGGACGTACGTCCCAAGCGCAAGGCGTCCCAGGGGACGTGGGCGTAAGGGGAGAAAACCGGAAAAAAACCCTCCGGCTACCCTAGATGAAGTCCGCCGTAAGTCTACCCGGACCACCTACAGGACAGACCCCAATGTGCCAGGGAGAGGAGGAAGGGCACTCTAGGGGCAGATCCCTAAGGTAGGTGGCGGGGGACATGAGCGGATGGAAGGAGGGGGCACCGGGGGTAGGACAGGAGGATAAAAACGAAAATAATAAAAAAAAGTAAGAAGCTCACACACAGCGGAAATGTTAACCCTATTCATGCGGTATAACCTTTCAATCCCGTTCTCCCAAAGGAATCTGTCTGATCCTACTTTGAAAGCTCGAGTGCAAACCAGCATACCCTCAATGGGCTAGCTATTCCACATATAATACAGTACAGTGACTAAATGTGAATTACAGTACTCTGCAGGCTCAGTGCTCACATTAGCGAGACAGAACTGAACTTTCTCTGAAAGTCACACCCCGTATCCTACCAAATGCCTACCCTACCTCAAATGTGTTGACGAAAGTCCTGACAGGCACAAGGAGGGTGGGAACTACAACAACGCTAATAAGGCACCACAGTCCAGGGTTCCAAGCCTGCATGTTCAGCACAGAAAAGCAGCAAACAATCGTTGAAATCAAGCAGATCCTGCTTAGGATGAAAAAATCTGGAGTGTGCAGAATGAAAACACTTTCTGTGAAGGACAAAATCCCTGCAGAGCATGAAGCTGTCTGCCAGGCTGATAAGACTGAAAAAGTCTGGGAAGAGTCGTGCTCTAAAAATTACCTCAGGCTGTTACAACACGTCCCAGTTAGCAGAGAAAGAAAGCTCTTTATCTTCTGACTGCATATAGAAGCCCACACACAAAGATCTACAAATACTCAGTTCCTAAATCTCAAAATTCGTACACTCTGCCCAACTGTAAAAAAATAAAGTCGTCTCCCTCTCGCACTTTAGGGCCTGCCTTCTAGTTCTGTCTGGACTCAGAAGCCAAAGCATGCGTATATACGCTACCGTCTGTCTAAAAGAGTAATTTGTGGGGGTTACCAGGAGTAGCACACTAAGCTGAAGCAGAATCTGGTTTCCAGATGCGACCTGGGAGCACAAGGAAGTTGAGTGACTTGCTCAGGATCACACAATATGCACCTAGGCGGCTGTGGGATTCAAACCCAGGTCTCCAGATCTGTAGCTCAGAGCCTTAACCCACGGCGCTATATATACTGCCTCCATTTATGCCGCCTGTTTACCTGAAGCACGCAAGCAACTTTTCAATGACCAAACCATATCAGTTCACCCACTTCAGTAAACCCTTTGATTCAAGGCCCTAGGTCCTCCAACTTTAGCTTCAGACCCTTCATCTTCTGGTCGGGGCGTTAAACGATGCACCACTTTTTCACCATATTGTGATCACAAGTAGTCTCCTATACTCGGTACTCCTCCGTTGATTTTTTCTCAAACACCTTCAGATACCGAACACTTACAACATGAGGGGGCAACCATACACGCTATCTAGAGTCCAGGAACTCCAGCAACCTCGAGGGTCCAGTACTACGGATCCCCGCCCCATACAAACAGCAGCACCCCGGTTAAGAAGCCTGCACAAAGAGCAACGCGACTTTCAACTCTCATGTTTTGTGTGCACAGCACCACTAAGGTAACTGCGACCGCTGAAGCAGTCAGGTAACCGTCGCTGGCAGTCACTCTCCACAGACCCCGGCTACCATCCCCGTAGTCCAGCCAGCCACAGCGCTGGGCCCTTCCAATTACACCGGGAGACTAGAAACCAACCCCTCGCACCAACAAGCAGAAATAGCACCCGGGCACGAAAAATCACAAGGGTCCATCACTAAGGCCTGACCACTGCTCCATTACAAGAGCGTATAACGTTGTCAAGCTCGTCCACGGAAGCCAATATTCATGTTTTCAGCTCTGACATGGGGATTATTAATACATGTTTTCGGTTCTGGTTAAACGAGGGTGTTGCTGCGGAGGATGATGCATGATTGTATTCATTACTCGTTCATTTCAACAGGTCTTACCCAGCCACTCAATCCACTATGGCCACCGGAAAAAGAACGAAAAACAACTTCCGTTCGCATTAGTCGGCTCGAAGATACCGCGAGAGGTGCGAGGCAGCGCGACCCCACAGGCCCAGTGAGAGAAAGGACTCGTAGTGCGAGGAAAGTGTGCTAATGCACTGAAACAGTGACACCCCGTGGCTCCACAGTACAACTCAAAATTGCTTGTTAGTGTTCTTTGTCCCTATACCAATAGCCAGTGAAAAACAGCCGAAATTCCAGCATTGTAAAAAATTTAAGAACAAAATAACCTGCCCAAGTCCGAAAAAGGCATGCTTATAAAGTTATTTGCGTGCAACCCCATATTTTTAACGCATTGCTTCTGTTTAGTCATCAGTAGACAAAGCACAAGTATCATATTAGTAAGTAGTAGCCCCCCCTCCCCCATTTTCTTTTCTAGAGCTATATAAGCTTATGCTCTGTGCCGTCTTTTTGCCACTGGCTCAAGCCCTATGACCCAGAGAGTGGTGGTGGTCGTGGGGGACGCTTGGGTACAACAGAAGTTACAAATGGTGTCCTGCAGGGGTCAGTGCTTGGCCCAGTGCTGTTTTAATGTGTTCATCTTAATTTAAATGCATAGGCAATTTGTCAGAATCTACCTCCTGGTTATATAACTGATGGTCTTACTTCCAAATAGCATCGTGGTGATGTAAATGTCACCATACTGGGGCCTTCAGGGTTCATAGATGTTGATGGCACATAAGGGCATACGGCCCACCTAGTCTGCCCATTTGAGCACATAACTTGCTTCTTCAAGCACCTCTCCATCTTTCAGAGGAGGCCGGCCTGTGTTTCCTAAGGAGTTGCTACACTGGCCTAACATGATGCATTACTTCCAGCTGGGGCACCTGATATGGGCTACCTGGCTGCTGAAACACAAGGCTATCACCCCCAGGAAATAGTGCATTAACTGCCCACACAGTCCTTCCCCCAAAGTAAGTGACACAGTAAGCAATGTTGTAGTAGTAGCAGTATGTAGTATAACATTTTATTAAAATTACATGAATAAGATAGGTGTTACATACTCCAATGAGCAGAAGCTCATTTCAAAGGTGGTCCTTATTTATAATAGTTGCAAATACACCATTACATAACACATATCAGCTTTCACCATGGTACAAGAACACAATCATCCATATGTGTAAGTTTTACACAGTACCACCTTTAACAACATACATTATATAGTTAAGCAATAATGATTTAAAATAATTCCTCAAGTAAATCATTTAGTACAACAAATAGAGGGAACATCTGACTTGATTTTATACTATTGTTTCATACACCTCAATTTGATTTATTTATTTAATTATTTGATGCAGGGTAATAGGTAATGAGTTCCAAACTAGTGGCCCCCTATGCCAAACAGCAGATTTCCCCATGTTTGAGTTACATCTAGGAACAATGTATTCCAAACCAGATGCTGACCTCAAATTATGTTTTATTTCTCTAGTGATAAATGAAGCTAATAAGCACTGTGGTAATTTTTGTCTATATGCTTTATGCATAAAGATGAGAAAATGCCAGTCTCTCCTATCATGCAATTTCATCCACTGCACAGATCTATAAAGCGTACAATGGTGGGTCTCACTGGGTGCATCAAGTATAAAATGTGCCATCCTCTTATATATGACGTCCAGTCTGGCAAGTGCCCCCCCATGTCCCTGTATAGAAAATGTCTCCGTAGTCCAAGAGCATGCTATTAACCACTCTCAGTCTGATCTCCGGGGACAAATACTGCCTAAGTTTATACAATAATCCCAGTTTTGTTGCCTAGATTTTTGATCAGGGCCTCAGTATGGGGTCTCCAGTTTAATTTCTCATCAAACAACACCACAAGGTATTTGTATCTATCAACTTGCTGGATAGTTATGCCATCCAGGGATTTTATTTCAAATTTATTTAAGTCACTTATAGTTTTTGTAAGCAAAATCCAGATAATTTTCTTAACTTTTAGACAACAGAATATGGTCCAAAAGGAAGACTTGCGTAATGGGCGAGGGAAGCCACTGAAGCCAACTCCTCTCAAAATGGCCTGGTCGGGTCAGGGCACAGGTCCACCCCAGCTACAACGTGGTAGGGAAAACACATGTAATCCAACTATGCCAACCACCTGAAGGTGGATTTTTGTGTGATGCCCAGCCAGCGGTTGTCGGGGAATTGTGGGGAAGGGGGCCCAAGTTCAATTGCTACTAACTGGGAACACAGGGAGAGGAGTGAAGCTGATTTGAATGCAAAAACAAGGTACAAGTTTATTGAACATGACAAAATAATAACATTACACTAAATATCTAAACTCTAAAAGGCAAAAGAACTATAATATCACTAAGTTATTATACTACATCCTATACTATAAATCAGTCGTGAACACCCTCAGCCAGCCACCTTTGTGTGTCTAAAAGAGGGAAAGGAAGGAAGCAAAATGGGGGAACCAGCTGTTTGGGGCAGGGGGGAAAACACAGAACAGGACACAGGCCAGGACTATTCCGAGGCTGTTGACTCTTCAGCCGAGGTCACCCTGGACCACAGGAATCGATCACCCCTCCAGGAACTAGTCTGCCACCATCACCCAGCCACAGCCCCTCCATGGGCTGCCAGGACATGAGAACAAACAGGCAGACAGGACAGCTGGTCTGGAGAAGACAGGGTTGGGGCACCTGGGATCATATGCAAGCAGAAGGGTGGCGACACAAATAAAACTTTTTTTTTTAAACTTTATGTTGGTGTCTTTATTTCTAGCAAAAACATTACTCATTTAAGGTACTTTACAACAATAAAACAGTTCAGGAAATCAGATTAAGTAAAATCACTGGGGCACTGCCTCTTGGTGACCATCTTCTGATGGCACCTGGACGCTGGATCACACCATGATGGGTACCAAAACACTACGATAAATCATTTAGATACATTTATTTATAAACAGTTCATTTTTGAGTGTGCACTGGACCTTTAACTCTGGCCCCTGGTACAGTTCCTTTTTAATTTTTGCTTTCTGGTTTAAATCCTTATTCATTTGAACATAGGCATAGTCTCTGCCCCTTTAAATTCGGCTGTCAGTTAGTTAATTTGTTTATACAGTTCCTATTGGAGAAATGTTTAGTATGTTAATAACACATTTCTAACTTCAATGTTCGCATGTTTTCTATGAGCTGAAGTGATGCCTTCCATCTTTCTGGGTCACTGTCTTCTATCGTATTTTGTAGGTTTGTTCAGGTCAGTTCAGTTTTTTATTGTTTGGCAAATAAACCATTACGATATACTAAAAACATTACATTTTCATAATAGATCATACAAGTACACTACATAAAAAGCATTTTTAAATATCACTGTTACCTAAATTGTTTCGACAAAAGGTAAAAACTAATGTTCCCTCAATTGTATTTTAACATTCAGCTTAAAAACAAGACCTTAGATCGACTGAGCTTAAAGCCAGTATAAATTCATAGATACATTTTTGAATGTATAAAACAATATATAATATAATCAAGCCCTGAATAGTCTTTTAAAAATTGCTATTTCTGAAATATCTAGCTACCTATACGATACATATTCTTCTATTTTCACATATTAATACCATTATCCTATAATGGATAATAAAAAAATTAAAAGAGGGAGAACTAGAGTGCAATGACAATTGGATAATTTTCTCACCTACTGGACACAATAGTTAAAAACTTTCCATACCTTAAGTATCTGAATATAATAGCTTTTTCCCTATCAAATCCATTCCTCTCCTATCATAGATGAAAAGAGGATAAGACAAAAGAGGAAGGCTAAATTACTGTAACAAGAGAACAATTTCCTCAATTAATAATCAGCAATAGCTTAGGAACTTTCAATGCCTTGTATATCCAGATATAATTACTTTTCCTCTATCACATCAGCCCATGTTTATTATACTTAGTTATAAAAAAAAGAATTTTAATCATCTTAAATTTCCACCTTAAGTTTATTTTTCTAAGGCAGGAAGATGTTTTTTCTTTATACTTCATCACTTCGTAGAAAAACTTTGAGACAATCCTTGCATCCTCTATTGTATGTGGGTGTAAAAGAACAAACAGTGGATCATATTCCACATTTACGTATCTTATAAGAAAATTGTTTAATAAATTAAACTATGGGGTTTTATATAATGGGCACTGCACTGTAATATGATAAAGATTTCCTTCAAAACCCATATTACAGCTACATAATTCAGAGTGAGAGTTAGCAAAAGCCATTCTATTAAAGCATGCATATTTAGAACATATTCCCATCCTTGCCCAAGTAATGTTTTTCCTATCTAAAGAAGTGAGAGGTAGAATTAAATAATTCTCTAAAGAAACATCTATCTTGTTTTGACCTAATCAAATAGTCTGACGTTGAATTCTAAGCAACTCCAGTTGTTTTTCCTGAGCAAGCCTCATGATTTTCTTTTTAACAAGCTGCTTGAATAGGAGGGTTATTGTGACTGATTTTTCAAAATCTAGCTCTAGATGCTGCATAGAAATTCCGACCAAGATTCTTTTGAGAGTTTTTACTCAGGGGATGTGTAATTTTGTTCTTGCCAGGAAATATTTGCCTTCAAGCACAGTAAAGGCAGACAGTTAACCTGATGATTAATCATTTTTAACCAGTAGCCCATCATACGTAAATCAATTATTGTGGCAATGGGACTCTTCCCAGTTCAGGCCTTACTATAACATTAGACATAGATAATGGCACCTGTAGTAAGGATCTAAAAAAGGGAAATCTCCAGATAGGGAGGGGAATTTGTACCCCAAGCCTCTGCTCCATACATAAGAATGGGGTTAATTTTAGCTTCTCCAGCCGCTAATGCAGATAATACAGAATGTCCCCATATTTAGTGTTAAAGTATAATGAAGCTTTGGCAATCAGTCTTGCCCTTGCTACTTTGTCCATCCAGTGCACTGACCATGCTCCATTCGAGTAGTAAACTTGACACCCAAATATATACTGTATATATGAAGTCACCCTATCTACAGGATTATTATTTAAATAAAACTGTGCTACCATTGTTTTACCAAAGTGTGAACCAAAAATCATGAACTTAGTTTTCTTAATATTTATTATTAGGTCTAATTGTTTACACTTAATATTAAGTTGTGTTATTTTGTTTGCAATCCTTGACTAGAACATGCCAGTAAAATTAGATCATCTGCATAGGCAAGAGTATGTATGGGAAGATTCTTAATTTTAGGAGAATCAAGACTAGGTACCTCCTTATAAGTCAGAAGAGAATCAGTGTGCAAGCTAAATAGGAGGGGAGCCAAAAGGCATCCCTGTTTTACTCCGGATGTCGTTAGAAAATAATCAGAGATTCTACCTTTATTATCATATCTAACAGCCGTTGCAGTGTGCCTGTATAACATATGAATTAGAACCAAAAGGTTCAGCAGTAGATGTTTTTCTAATAATATTTCCCAAAGTTTATCTCTGTTTACAGAGTTAAACACTGCCGAAAAATCAACAAACAACACATATAACTTAATTTTATGAAATTACCTATACTTTTCTAGCAAATGTGAAAGAATGTAAATATTATCTATAGTTGAAAAATTCTTATGAAAACCAGCTTGAAACATGGATAAAGGAGAAATCATCTCTGCTCAATGCTGCAGTTTTTGTAACAACGTTTTAGCAAAAATTTCCCCATTAATATCCATTAAGCTAATTGGGCGATAATTAGATGGGTTTTGAAAATGTCCTTTCTTATGACTTGGTACAATTATATTTGTAGTCCATGAGGGTGGGATAAATCTCTCCCTTAAACAAATGCTGAAAAAAATTGTGAAAAAAACTACCCAGTAGTTCAGATGTGTTTTATAAACTTCTCTGGGAATTAAATCAGGCCCTGGGGCTTTGTTATTTGGGAGATTCATAACGGCATCTTCTACTTCCTGCAATGTGAACACTAGAGAAATGTGTTCCCCCCTTCAAACATAACTATCTACCACTTCTTCCTCAAAGTTAGGATCTTTATTAAGAAGTGAATTATAGTATACTATCCAAGTCTTTTTAGGAATGTATATCGGCAGAGTTGGACTCTTATTTTTAATTCCTTTGGCTACTAATCTCCTAAAGAGCCTAGAGTCACCCTCATTAATGGCTTGGTACATAACTTCCCACTGTTTATGTGTAAACTAATTTTTTTTGTACAAGAAGTTTTTTTATAATCACTACGCGCTTTATTTAATTTTAACATAGCCCTCTTAGTCTGATTTTTTTTTTGTTTGCCTAATAAGCCTGCCTAAGTTTCCTTTCTCCTTTGCACACTGGATGTCAAACCAGGATGATGACTTATGCTTACTAATATTTGTACAATATATCTCTTTATTTATTTGTTGATATCCTAGATTCAGTAACTGGTTAATTTGCTTGCTTTTAATATAATTCTCTGTGCTAGAAAAGAGAAAGGAAAAACTGGGGGAATAAATTAAATTTGTTACCCCATTCATAGTTTTAATATTCATTCTCAATCTCATTTTCCCTTGGATTTCCACATCCGCCATTGGTTTTATTGGTGAGAAAGTTTTAGCATCATAATTCCTAAAGGCAAGCAAAATTGCTGCATGATCACTTTCCAGGCACATAACCACCTCCAGTCTCCTAAAAGATTGATAATGAAATGGGGAGCATAGTACAAAATCAATCACACTCCTTTCTACTGGAGAGAAAAAGGTACTTTCCCCTTCCCGGTCCCCATACAATCTCCCATTAAGGATCAGAAAGTTATTATCCATGATGAAAGTTTGAAAACATCTCCCTGCCTCGTTAACTACCATATCTGTTGTTTTTCTAGGTTCAAGGTCTGCCATATATATTTGTTCTTGTAAAACCAGTAAATTGTCATAATTCCCTATTCTAGTGCCAAAATCTCCTGCTAATAATAGAATATTTACCAGATTTAACTGTGTAATTACATCTGTTTCCGTAGTTAATTTAAACCAATTATCATATATAGGATGAGAGTGAAAACTAGTGGGGATGTAAACATTCACAATCAATACTATACTAGAGTCCCAATTGACTACTACCATGAGAATATCTGGGGTAGGGGAATAACTCTTTAGTACCCTTATTACGTCCCTGATTTTTATCAGGGTTACGCAACCTCCCTTGTTTCTCCCATGCATTTTCCCTTTAATTGCAGGAGCATAACATGATTCAAAGCCATTAAAATGGGGCTGTGTTAGTGCCCATGTTTCTTGAAAAATAATGGCTTTGAATCTAGAGACAAAACTGACCCATTGTGGATCTGCAAATTTATTATGAATTCCTGCTATGTTCCAATTAAGAACATTACAAGTATCAGTACTTATTAACCCCCGGTCAAGTTCTGGTAATATATCATGATCTTGACTTCCAAATATTTGTAGCCATGGTAGAGTAAGTCTAGCATGAGCTTGGGACTCCCACTCATTTGATGCCACCAAGTAAATACACAGATCATCCAACATGTGTCTATTTTCTAAAAGTAATGCCAATAATTGTGCAGAACAAGTAAAACAATTAGTCTGGCTTCCCTCTTTATCCTCCGATACCCTTTTGGCATGAACTAGTTCGTCAGTATGTATTTGAATTTTGGTAATGGCTGAGAGAATCGCCCTAATATGGGATACTAGATTTGCAGCGGTT
Organism: Neoceratodus forsteri; assembly: GCA_016271365.2. Lineage (NCBI taxonomy): Eukaryota > Metazoa > Chordata > Ceratodontiformes > Ceratodontidae > Neoceratodus > Neoceratodus forsteri. Next base: position 874,025,038 of record CM028130.1, read on the forward strand.
TCTCCCTCTACTGTATCTATTCCAAAAATAGAAAACACATACCATTCAGGGGTAACTCCAAACTCCCAATTCAGCTGAGCTAAAGTGGAATCAAATTTATCATGTGATACTATTTTTTCAGGTGGTCCCATTGTAAGTGCTCTTCCAAATTGTGGCCCAAGTGACCGGTGATGATAACAGCATGCCCAATGAATTTATCAGACTTTGCTTTGCCCATACTAGTTTTGCCATATCCATATTAGTTAGCATAAAATAAACTGGTTTAACAAGATTAAAAGTATCCCTGGTCACAAAATTAAGGGCAGTGGAAGCTCCAGTTCCGCTCTTAACAAGTGGGCTATCAAGTTTGTCAAAGAAGCATTAGTTTCATCATTTTTAACATGCATCTGATCTAATTTAAATACTACTTCATTACCTGTGCATATTAAATTATATGCCTCAGATTCTTCCTTATCAAAAGGATGGAAATCTTCTATCAGTAACAGTGAATTAGATCCAGCACAAGATTTAAGTTGATCTGTGGTGATAGAATTCTCGAAGGCTATTGTCCTTAGGTCCACTGTAGGGTTAAAGCCCCCCAATCTATGTTCTTTTAGGGGACTTATTACTTTTGATGTGCACCTATTCACTGCACCTTTATCGTTTTTCCCCTTATTCAATGGGTGAGGATATTCTTGAACCGCCTGTGTCCCATCTAGAATATTTTGGCCATTAATCTCTGCCCTTATAGGAAATCCCTTTTTCTAAACTTTCATCTTTGGGCATCTTACTATTATTCTGTTTCCTGGGTTTATTAATTTTAGATTTTCTAGTAGGTTTTGTCTTCTTTTTTTTCTTTATTGGCCCATTTCTCTTTTTACCTTTTAGAGTCTCGGGTATAATTAATTAATTAATTTATTTATTTACGAGTTTTACCAGGAAAGCATACTGAGCAACATGCTCGATTCCAGATGTGACCTGGGGGCCGAGACCCAATTACAACATGAGATTTACAACAAAACAGTTTTTTCACATACATGGTACAAAGAGAAACAATAATCAGCGTGCTCCAACATTTTGAGAGAGATTAATAGACATTATAGACAGTGGTAGAACATACACTTGAATAGAAAAGTTGTAAAAAACAGTTGAATTACAACAAAAGTGTAGGGTTAGTTTATTTGAAACAGGAGCAGCTGGAGGAGAAATGTGCTCTGAGTAGGCAGTTGCGATGGAAGGGGTTAGGAGCATGTCTTATGGGGGCAGGTAGGGCATTCCAGATTAGTGGTATTCAGTAGTTAAAGGCGGCCTGGCCTTTAGTAGTATGCCTGAACGGGACGTGTAGCAGCCTAGGGTCTGTACTCCGGAGGGAGTACGCAGGTGAAGGTTGTTTGGAGAGGGAGGATGACAGGTAGGGTGGAAGAGAGAGGGACCAGTACTTGGCTGCAAACATGGCACAGTTTGTTAGTCTCTGGTCATGAAGAAACGGCAGGGTTAGAGCGCTGTAAAGGTTGCAGTGGTGTGTAGAAAGTGGGCAATCGAGGATAAAGTGACAGAATTAGTGGAACAGAATGTGCGAGGCTGGCCAGGGCAGATGCAGGGGCTATGGTATATACTATATCTCCGTAATCAAGTACAGGCAGTATCATTTTTGGACAATAAGCGTGCCTTGACTGTGTGGGGGAGGCTGCTTTGTTACAGTATAAAAGCACTGAGTTTTGGAGCAGCTTTTGTGCAGGATTCTATGTGCGAGGAGAAGTCTAGGTGTTGGTCAGCCAGACCCCTAAATACCTGAAACAATTGCAATTCTCCAAAGGGGTCCCGTCCAAAGTTTTGAATGGGGTGCAGTGGGATTGACGGGAGAGTCTTTGTTGGGTGCTGAATGTTAGGGATACAGTTTTTTTGGGGCTTAGGAATAACTGGTTGGACCTGAACCAGTGCTGGATGGCGTAGAAATCTTCCTGCAGGAGGGTTGCTATGCTTGATGTTTTTGAGCCTGACGTGTAAAGAACAGTGTCATCCGCATACATCTGGATGGCTGAGTGTTAGTAGGTTGGTGGGAGGTCGTTTAGAAAAACGGAAAAAAGTATGGGACCTAGGACAGATCCTTGGGGGACACCGGCAGAGACTGGTAGAGGGTTTGAGGTGTGTGTGGCAATTTTGACAGTTTGGGTCCTGCCCGCTAGATAGTCTTGGAACCAGTTTGTGGCTGGTTTAGAGACCCCTGCATCAGTGAGTTTGGAGAGGAGTAGGGAGTGAGAGATGGTGTCAAAAGCCTTAGCTAGGTCAATAAAGATGGCCGTGGTGATGTGCCCTTTGTCCATACTCGCGAGAATGTCTCCGGTGACACTTAGCAGGGAGGTGATGGTGGAGTGGGATTTACAGAAGCCCGATTGGAATGGAGTGAAGAAAGAAGAAGCTTCCAGGTATGGAGTGAGTTGGGACAGGACCAGTCATTCCTGTAATTTGGCTAGGATAGGGAGTAGGGAGATGGGTCTGTAATTTCCTGGGGAGGAAAGATCGCCTCCTTTTGGCAGCAGGATAACGGTGGCCTCCTTCCAGGCTGTAGGGAGCTTGTCCAAGGAGAAGGAGAGGTTTAAAAGGGCGGCTAGAGGAGCAGCAATGGCTGGGGCGGATAGAAAGAGCATTTTTGCATCCATGGACGTCAGGCATGTGCCTTTGTTAGGGTTCAGGGCCCGTAAAGATTGGAGGACTTCTTCTCGGGTTACAGGGTGGAATGAGAACGGCTGGACTGGGCTGGTAGGTTTTGGAGGACATGGGCAGAGGGGGGTCGAGGGGGGGAGTGGAGTGGAGGGAGGACAGGAGATTTTCTGCGCAGCTGGAGAAATGGGTGTTAAAAGCTTCAGCTACACCGATGGGATCAAAGATGAGGGAGCCCTGAACAGATAGTGTAGGGGGTGGGGGATTGGTGGAGGGGGAGATCAGGGTTTTAAGTGACTTCCAAAAATCAGTTGGATGATTTATGTTTTTGCTAAAAGCCGAGAGGAAGTAGTTTTTCTTGGCTAGGCGGATGCTGTTAGTGCAAGCATTACGTAGGGATCTATAGGTAGTGAAGGTCTCCTGTGAGCCCAGCTTTTTGTAGGCCTTCCAGGCGTGGTCAACTGGTGTGGCATAATTTGATTAAGTCTGCCGTAATCCAAGGGAGGTGTGCACCTCTAACTCTTTTCGTGCGTAGGGGGGCATGTTTGTCCCATACTTTTAGGAAGCTGGTTTTGAAGCCCTCGAAAGCGGTGTCAGTGGAGGGAGCTCCAGAGATAAAGGACCAATTTACTCGTCCTAGGTCCAGCAGGAGGGATGCGACATTTAGGGAATTGTAGGACCTGGTGTGTAGTGTTTTGGGGGGGGGCGGTGGGCCCGTGCACCTTCCTGATCAGGTAAATCATGTGATGATCACTTATAGAGTCGGGTAGTAGGTCTGCGTTGATAACCCTGTGGGGGTGGGAGGTGAGAGCCCAATCCAATAATGAGTGATTTTGTGATTTGTAGTTTAGTCTGGTGGGATCGGCAATGAGCTGGGTGAAGTTAAGGGCCATTATTTTGGTCTTTAGGTGGGCTTTGTCAGGCCCTAGCCAGTTTGTGTTATATAAACATTGTTTTGTTCAACCAGCTGTGAAATTTGTTGTTCAAGCAAAGTAAACCTTTCTAAGCAGAAGCGTGGCAAATTTTCTAGGGCTGCTTTAATACTATTATAAGCTTCTAACAGCACAACATTGGACATCACCGGATGGGCTAGAGTCGTAATTGTATATTTAGATATAGTATCAGGGCACTGAACAAAGACGTCCTGATCTAACTGGATATTCTGTACCTCTTTATCCATTTTTTCAAAAATTTTGTCAGGAGATCCATCTAAAGTTTCGTTCCTAAACTCCTCTTTATCCTCTGCCAAACTAACAGACTTTTCTGACATTTCCAGAGGACTGAATAAATTCATCCCAGATGGAAAGCAAGAAATGCCCTCTTCCTTCACAACAGGGATCCCTAGGTTTACACCAGAATGCAAAGAGTGAGCCTCTGAATCCCCTGTCCAACCAACTTGGGTGAGAACCCCTAAAGTGTCTTTTTTATATAGAAACAATCTGTTATTTTAGCTTGGCTCCTTAGGAGAGCCATATGCTTGCTTCACTGTAGCATTATTGAAATTGACCTAGTCGAGTCTTCTATAGTGTTATAGGAGTTAGTTGATGAATTGGATAATTTCCTATTTATTGAACACTTACTATTCTCTTTAACAGAGTCCTTATTAAGACTAGTGTGGTTACCGTTTATCCCTTGTGGGGTCGGCGTGGATGTAACAATTTACAGGTCCTGTGAAAATACACACCCATTTCTAAATTTTTTGGGTTGCTCATGCCTGACCGTACATCCCTCAGGGTCTTTAATAGGGTCCTGAGATTCTTTTTATCTATTTTATTTCCTCTGAAATTCTTAGACCCCCCTTGCTTAATTGAGAAAGAGCTCTTTGATTTTTTTCAGGACTTTTCCACTTCTAGTTGCCATCAACAAAGACCTAGAGCAGTCAGACATTTCTAAACAAGGTGTTAATAATGCACTAGCAAAAAAAAAAACACACACTCCAGACAGTTAACAATAAAACTTAAGCCAACACTTGTTCATGTATACAATATCAATTTCAAGTTGATTAAAAAAGAAAAAAGAAGGAGAAGAAACATTTTTTTTTTCAAGGACAGATCTCTTTAGATCAGACAAATATTGCTTCAATGCTTCAAAACTTCAACACTTCAATTCTATGTCCCTTTAATTATTTGAAATGTTCTTGAAAATAAATGAATAGGTTCACCACCCTAAGAGCCTGACTGACTCCCACTCTCGTAACAGTGTAGCACACTCTTCCCAAGTGCAGTTCAAAATGGATCTTCCGCAAGTCCCCACATAAATGTGTAACCACGCTCAGCCTCTCAACCTCTCAGAGCAGGCCAAATAACGATACTGGGGTTCATTTTTACAAAGGAACAGATTCACTCCTTCTTATGTCTGTTTCTGTTGGTAGTTGAATTACACGACAGTTCACTAGCTCTTCTCAGAACTCCCCAATCTTAAGTCACTCGGCTCCTTCTATACTCTGCTACTTTCACAGCTCTCTCAAAGATCGATTCTGGGATGTCAGCATTTGGTAGGCCAGACCCCATCGCCTGGGACTTGCATAAATCGGTGAGTCGAGCCACTACCAAAAGATGAACAGAGAATAAACAAAATCAGTGCAGATCAGTGGAACCCCCCCAAAAAACAAAACAAAGAAGCATTCATTTTACCCTTTACCCTTAAACCAATCAATCGTTAGATTAAATGACTTTATCTATTATCTTGCTTAGCTCAGTATCTCTAGTCTTTAGTCCACCAAAAAGATTATTTATAAAAAATATTTAACACTGTTTTACCCAGTTATAAATCGTCTAAGTACAGGTGGGTACAAATAAAAGCACGCTAAATCACACTTACTTGAAATTAATAGTGCACCTGGAACAGCTCGAAAACAACAAATGGCAGTGGACGGCCAGTAGGTAATAACCTCCAAACAAAAGCCAATTTTCGTCTAATAATCCTTGTCTCCTTTATCTCTGCTTGCACATAGCTTATATCATGAACAGAGAAAGGCAGCTCCGATTTGAACGATACGAAGACTAAAATATAAAGCGCAATAGCAGTCAAATATTATCAGGTTACTGAGCACATTTTAAACCATCTACTTTGCTAGTGCTTCTGACGCATTTAAAAAGGGAGAGACTGCGCATGTACTATTATAGCAGGGGCATGACGAAGGTGTTTGTGATTGGATGACTCTAATCACATGGACTGAAAACCCAGGGAATTTTAAAACAGTAAAGATTTTATCTTTATCTAAATTAATTAAATTATTTAAAAAGACTCCTGTTTTTAAAATCTAATAGACTACTTAACATTAATCTCAAGGGAAAAACACCCCCAGTCCACCAACAGACACATTTAACAGAATGAACAGAACAAAATTTTTGTAAACAGAATATTAGACTAGCGAAAAGCTCTTTCTGCAAGGATCTACTCACAAAATCTGCTGGTGACCCTAAGAAGTTCTGGACCATTATAAAAACCCTTCTTGGTTCCAATAAATTACCCACTGCAAATGACATGCGGATAAATAACATACATTGTAATAATCCTGAGACCATAGCCAATGCTCTAAACTGTCACTTCTCGGACCTATCTAGTTACTCAACCTCCTTCCCCCCGGCCCCCGAGTCCCCTCATGAATAACTCCCTGGACATTCAACCTCCCCCACCCACAGTTCCGTTTCGGACCATCTCCACAAAAGAAGTCCTAAAACTGTTACTATCCATCTCCGAAACCACCAGCCCCGGTGCTGACGGGCTGGAACCTAAGCTCCTGAAAATTGCAGCTCCCCTCATCGCCTCCCCCATAACTAAAATCTTTAATCTATCGATATGCCATGGCACTGTTCCTAATATCTGGAAGGTAGGCAGAATAACCCCCATCCTTAAGAGAGGGGATCCTAAAGAAATGTCAAATTATCGACCTATTGCCATTCTTTCTGCCCTTGGCAAAATCCTTGAAAAACTAGTGGCAACCCAAACTTCAGACTATCTACAGAAGTACAACCTCCTGTCAATCTCCCAGCATGGTTTCCGCAAAGGCCATAGCACTACCACAGCTATACTAAAACTCACAAACGACATCTACGGTGCTATGGAAGCTGGCCTTCTGACAGGAGCCATATTCATTGACCTCACGAAGGCATTTGACCTGGTCAATCACTCCCTTCTCATTTCCAAACTTTCTTCACTTGGTTTCTCTGTCGACACGGTTGACTGGTTCAACAACTACTTAACCAACCGAATGCATGTAGTCTTTAACTCAGCCATATCTCATCTTTCACTTGTACAGACGGGAGTTCCTCAAGGCTCTGTACTAGGCCCGTTACTTTTCTCCATTTTTATAAATCACCTTCCTTCCGCGGTTCCTGACTGCTCATCCTTACTTTACGCGGATGATCTTGTCATCTACCATAGTGAAAGAAATATCATGGATATAACTCACTCCCTAACAGAAGACTTCTGCTGTATTCAAACCTGCCTAAGTGATAACTATCTGGTACTCAACGAGAGCAAAACACACTCCATGCTTTTTGGCTCTCCTGCCAGACTCAAATCAGCTCGTAATTCCTTTCAAATTTCATGTGCAAATGGCTCCACGGTAGTAAGTACCAGCTCCTTCAAATATTTGGGCATCCTCCTTGATAAATCCTTGGACTTTGACCTTCATATCACTTCCACCTGTAAATCAATCAATGCAAAAATTGGAGGAGCCTATCGTACAAGTTATGCCCTTACGCCATCCGCCAGGCTTGCTGTGGCACAAGGACTTCTACTTCCAGCTCTGACTTATGGCTCAGTCACATACCTAGGAGCTTCAAAACCTCGCTCCTCAGATGGGACACTACCTACAATATCATCTGCCGCTATGCCTCTGGGGCGCCACGCTTCAAACATCACTGTCAGCTTTATGCTGACCTAAAATGGCCTAGTCCCTCTGCCCACCGGCATCTAGCCTTTGGCTCTCTACTACACGGTATACACTGCTCAGGTCTACCTATATCTCTCTCCTCACTTCTGTACTCCCAAACCTCCGCCTATGGTCTCCGATCAAATGACGACACCCCTCTTTTCATCCCCAGACGTAAAACCTCTATGGGTACATGTGCTTTCTCCTACCTGGCACCCAAGTACTGGAATGCTATCCCACAATCTATTCGCCAAGCTCCCACCCATGCCCACTTCAAGAAACTCCACCGCCGACATCTACTGGCTACTAACCCCTGTACATGTTTCCAGCCACCATAGCCCACTCCACTCATCTCTACCTTCTACCCTTCTTGCCTTCCCTCCCTTACCCTCTCTTCTACCTCATCTTTCCTCTCTTAAAACCTCATGTCACTTGATGGCACTTACTATTACTTTGAACCTGTTAGCTCTAACATTGTATACATGTTCTGGGTAGCTGTAGTGTTCTAGCTGCAACTGGCAATATTTGTTGAATGCTTTAAAACAATCTACTTGTCAAATACTGTTTGTATTGCTATTGTCCTATTGTCTACCTCTCCCTTGTGCTGCGTCACATTGTACTGCTCATGTATTTTCACTTGTATACTCCTGGGTCGAGCCTGAAAATAGGCATCTCTATGTCTAGTGCACCCACCCGGTTACCAAAAGCAAATAAAAAAAAAATAAAAATAAATAAAAATCAAATAAAACCACTAGAAAAGATGCCAGACACACAAAACAAACAAACAAAAAAAAAACTACAAATGAACACAAATAGCACAGTAAAAAAAAGAAAGATACAGCCCTTATAAGAGCTAACAACCAAATCTTGATTAAAATGCAGGTGCTGAGGAATCGGGAAAATGGGAGAGCTTCTTATAGTTCTTAAGGGCAGAACTACAACTTCACTTCTCCGCCGTTCTGAATGGCGTGTCTTTTGCCTGGAATCCTCTGAATTGCCACCCTCCAAAGAAGTTTCTGGGCTTCCCAAGAAACAGCAGGAAAGGCAAAGGAAGAAGAGCGGGCCCGACTGAGATTCACAGTAAGCTGATCTAGAAAGACTGTATACTTTTTAACATAGGTGGCATACCTTTTATAAGATAAAACATGCAGAACAGTCCTGATATTTGAGGCTTCTTCCCAACCTCAGACGTGCATAGTGAGAACTCAGTCTCTCCCTCCGCAAACAGTGTCCCATCGACCTGTAATGTGGAAACTATTGATGGATCTGTCTGTATTCAAACCATCAACTTGCAAATACTGTAACTGTCTGTACAAATGTTGTTTTTGTTCAGGTCTCCTATTGTGACCTGTCTCTGTACATGTTAAATCTGCTTACATGTGTTGCTCTTGTGATGCTGGATTGTGTAAAATGAAATAACAATAAAATTCTACATGTTAAAAAATGTATACAGTTCCTGCCCCCTGCTCACTGTCTATGGGGCTGTGTCTTTGGTAGTTCCGCCCCATGGGCAGTCCAGAGGTGGGGTTTACCTGCCCCCACAGTCATTTGGCTCAAGGGAGCCTTCTCCTTGCTCTGCCCAGTGGGCAGTCTTTCACTGGGGCCTTACCCACCCCCATATTTCTCTGACTGTACAGAGCCTTACTGTAGCTCCACCCCATGGGCGGTCCATTTGCTGGGGCCATGCATGGCCCAACGGCTGCTGTGGCTGAAGTCTAGAAGTGCCCAAGTTATTTAATTTTATTAAAAAAAAAAACAAAGTCTATTTCCTTTTGGCGGCCAGCACCTGACTGCCGTACTGCCGTCACTCACCCTGCTGCCTTCACTCACCCTGCCACCCTCCATCTGCTTCTCGGGCCGGGACTGTTGCTGCTGATGCTGGAGAGGCCTGGACCTGCCTCCTCCCACTCACCTCCTCGACTACTGCTGGCGTGCTGGTGGAGGGACGGCCTACCTTTGCTGCTACTGCCCCTTCCGAAGAACCTCCTTCTGATTCTGGGCTCCACTGGATGGAGGGGATGTCCTGGAACCACCTCTCCTCCCGACAAACATCTGTTGGGCTGAGGACTGGAGCTGTAGGGGTCAGCCTGGACCTGCTGACCCTCCCGATGACCATCCTGCTTCTGGGCCACATTGGTGAAGGGGATGGCCTTCAACTGTTGCTGCCACCACCTCTCCCAGAGAATCTGCTACTGCTGCTGCTGTTGCCATGGAGGGGCCGGCCTGGATCTGCTGCCCCACCTGACGGGACAGCCTCTCACCGCCGTGGCACCAGGACAACCACTGGGGAGCAAGGAAGAGAAGCCGTCAACATGCTGGACAGGACAGGACTCGGGAGGGACATGGGAACTTAAGGTAAGTCCTTCCCTAATGCTCTGCCTCAGCCAACCGATCACTCCCCCTCTCGCTGCTGCTGCTCCCTTTTCCTCCTCCACAAACTGAATAACAGTGATATTGCCGTTCAAATGGGCTGAGGATTCCATCACAAAATCCTCACGAACCCGATCCTGCCTGCTTGCCCTCGTGACTGGGCCCATGAGAGCAAGTGCCCAGTGTGAGGTAACTGAGAGGGAGGTTCTGGCAGAGACAGCTGCAGGCAAGAAAAACAGAGAGCAGCAAAATCTATATTTTTTTTAAACTTAAGCCCAGCTGGGGCTTGCGTTGGGGGGTCATATCTAAACCCAGGTACTTATACTGGGTCACCTCCCTACACCCTGGGGCACACCTAATGCTGGGGCACCAAGAAGGGGCACCATCTCTACCTAACCAACCCCAAAAGCACCTGGATGCCCAGTTTTGGAGTGTACCAGGACTCAGGGGCATTAAACTTGCAAACTATTGAAGGCGGCCTGAAGCTTTGTTTGTATAGCGTTGGGGTCCTTCCCCTCAATGTATGTAATTGTAGCATCTGCACAAACATATAATAATGTATTCCCTGATCATTAAATTCTAAATTGTTAATATAGATGTTGAAAAGAAGAGGGCCCAATATCGACCCTTAGGGGACTCCTGTTTTAATTTTAACCCATTCTGATCTAAAGGGGCCTACTTCTACTAACTGTTCCCTGTCTAAAAGATATGTTGTAAACCATTTTCACTCATTCTCCCGCACCTCGGTATTGTGGAGTCCGGACAGGAGAATGTAGTGGTGCAAGGTGCCAAACACCTTAGATAAATCTACAAAGCACCCACGGACATTCTCCTGTCCAGAGTGCCCTGAAAATCACCCACTACTTTTGCCAAAGCCATTTGTGTACTGTGAAGGGATCTAAACCCTGACTGGTAGGGATTTATTGACCTATTTTCCTCCAAAAAATGTTTTAACTGAGCGTCCCCCAATCTCTCAAATATTTTAGAAACTGTTGACAATAGAGAAATGGGATGATAGTTATTAATATCATTCCATGATCCGCCCTTATAGATAGGCAATATTTTAGCGATCTTCCAACCCATAGGAAATCCACCCGTGGCTAGGGAAAAATTAAATAAATAGGTTAAGGGGTAAGCAATAAAAGGGGCAGTGTACCTCAAAAGTCTGGTATCTATATTGTCTAAACCCAGAGCCTTTTTTACATCTAGATTCAAAAGTGCTTTTCTTGTTTCATGTACCTCAATATTTTTAAATTTGAATGCCTGCTCTACAATCTTTTTTGAGAAAATATTCTTTTTTCCAACTCAGATACTGTATCAGTATCAACCAAATTATTATCTAAAATCTTTGTTCCTATCTCAGAGAAGAATTTATTAAATTAATTTACTACCAAACTATTTAATGGAACCAGATCACCCTTTATATCTATTTTATTAACTGACTCCTTGCTCAATTTACCCATTAATTTAGTCATCATGCTCCAAAAAAATCTAGGATTTTTATTTTTATTTTGATAAAGGAGAGAGCCATAAAAAGTATGTTAGTTTTCCTAATTAACTTAAGATGTTTATTTCTCACATGCCTGTAAAAATTCCAATCAGAATTTGTGCCAGAAGCTTTGGCTTTGTGCCAACTGGCATCTCTCTCTTTTTAATTTATGTAAAGTAGCATTATACCATTTACCATCATTAACTCTAACTTTTCTTGTTTGCAATGGAGCGTGTTGATTGCATATTTTTGTGAATTTCTCCTGGAAATATCTCCAGGCATCTGAAGCTGTTGGTATTAATTCTATATTGTTCTAATCTGCTGCTTCGATAGTTGAAGCTCTCAAAGTTTTTCCACTGCACAGTCCGGGCCTATCGGGTTGATTTTACATGTTTGTGTAAAGCAAATATGACCTGATGGTCTCAGGCAGGACACTACTGTGAGAATATTCAGATGGCCAATTTGTAAAAATAAGATCTAATAAGGAAGAATTTTGTGTATTTTTACAGTTAATCCTGGTAGGATCAGACAGCAGTTGAGAGAATTGGAGATATTCCTGGAACTCAAGCTATTAGTTAGTCAATTCCCAGACCATAAAATGAAATTTAAAGCAATAATGTATTTAAAAGGGAGGGTACAGAAAGAACAAGGGGCAGCAGGGGTAAAATGATTTGAAGCAGTCAGCAGACAGGACATAACTTGTCTGCTACGGAGGCAGTATAGCGCAATGGTTTAAGGCTCTGAGCTGCAAATCTGGAGACATGGGTTTAAATCCCACGGCCCCCACTTACATACTGTGTGACCCTAAGCAAGTCACTTAACTTCCTTCTGCTCCCAGGTCGCACCTGTAAACAAGCTTTCAGCTTACTGTCTCTCTCCTGGTAAAAAAAACTAACTTCTCACCTTTAGCTTTTGCAAAGGTACAGAGAAATGCTGTTGGTTATAGCCATTCTAATAGAACTGACACAGCTATACACTTTCATAGATTTAAAGGCTGTTGGACTTTCCTATGTAGCCACATGGTAACAGTGCCAAAATAAAATCTTTTTACTATACCAATGATGTAGAACACATAGGGCCCAATTTTTAAATGGGTTAGAATGACGCAAGGGACTTGCGTCAACAGAGTTTGATGCAAGTGGTGATTTGTGTCACAACTTGCGCTAAACGTGATTTTCCAAAGCAGCTTGCATCTAATCCAGACACTGCTACACCAATGCCCCTTGCTCCAGGGTTGCATCAAACAACCCAGTGCACCAGGTCGCAAGGGAGCTTGCACCATGGTGGGGATGCAACATCCCATTTTGGGGGAATTTGGAAGCTCCACCATGGATGCAGGAGGGGTCACCACTTTGACCAGCCAGGAGGTGGTCTAAGTGGGTTGCACCTGTGGGGTGCTGTAGAACAGGGGGCAGTAGGGGCACAAGAGGAGGCAGTGGGGGTGTGGTGGCCATCTGTGCATTAGCTGCAGTGATGTGGCACCCAACAGAGTGCTGTTGCAGTGCTGTGAAAGAAAACTTTTTTATTTTACATCCAGCCAGTACTGTATTCAAATTCCCTGGTAATCTAGTGTCCCCCTGAACCCCAATGTATAATGATCATCCCTGGTGGGGTAGTGGCCCCCTCCAATCCCTGATTGCACCTGTGTATAATGTTCAAACTGCCCCGGTCCAATAGCACTCCCAGATCCTTGATCTCACCCAAAAGCAAAGTGGTACAAGTAACTGTTGGTGTAGTGGCCCCTCACTCTCCCCACCCCATCAGGGAGTGACCACCCCGCTACCCTCCCATCCCGGAATGATACTGGCACAGCTCTCCATACACCACTATGGCCAGCTGCAGAGTGCGTTATGCGCGTACTGTATAAGTCCACACATAATGCATTCTGCAACTGGCTGTGGTGGTGTGCGGAGGACTGTGCTAGTCACAGAATCATGACGGGGGGAACGGGGTGGTTGGGCACTGCCTGTCAGGCTGGGGAGGCCACTACACCACCAGGTACTGTCAGTGAGATGTATGTGGGTACATTCAGGGATTGGGGGGTGGGATGGGAATAGAACACTTCTCATTCTAATGGGGGAGATCAGGGATCACTGGAGGGAGGCCAACTACACAACCAATGAGCTGTGACAACATCGGGGATGGGGGAGCACTAGCCTACCAGGGCAGGGTTGCATAAACTAGGGGCACACAGTCCCCATAACACTATTTAATATTACAGTACACCGCCCGGTGACACATTATTGCTGTGGCTGCCCATTTTCCACCATAGGTTCTCGCTTGGTGCTCCTTGGGGCACCTGGGCTGCCCCCTGTGCCCTTGTCTGTGGAAGCTTCTGCCCTGCTCTGCAACTGCACCACTATTTCTGGTGCAGGCCACAAACTGCATCCATTCCAGATTGTTTGGCACAAATCAAAAACGTTCTGGAATAGCAGAACTTGTGTTTGGCACAACTGCATCTGGCGCAGTCCCATGCTTTGCCACAATTTGTGTCTGGCACAGGCGGCTTCTAAAATTGGGCGCATAGTCTATGTGACAACTTACTGTAACTAAATGCATATTGCTGTAACACTTGCATCTATGTGTCTTATTATTACTTACTCTGTATTATACAATGGGGTCCAAGAATGGAGGATTATGATTGGCTGACTGTGCCGTGGTAAATCCTGGCATTGCCCATGGAAAAGGTGCCGGTCAGCCACATCTGAACCCCTCCCTTTTTTAAATCACTCTGACCCCCAAAATCAACCCCCAGAACTGCCATATTGGATGCCTCGCTCTACAGTGAAACACAAACACCACTACACAAAGTTGAAAACCCTGCCTAGCAGAACTCTCATAGTGACCCTGCTTTAAAGAAAAGAAAAATCACTTGCTGGACACTGGCTCCCTCTCACTGCTCACACACTCCGGCTCCACAATAGAAATCTGCATCCATTGCCACTCCACACCTTGGGCCCTCTTCCAGGAGCCGTGACAGTTCACAAACTCATTGTGCAGTCATAAACAGCACTCCCAGATTGTGCCACCTCTCGTTCGCTCTCCCCTCCGCACCTTTTAGCAGTCTATATCTCTGGTGTACTCCCACTCTGTCTCTCTCCCACCTCTTACAATCATTTTTTTTTTCTTTTTTTCTTACAAACTAACTGGGTACCATATTTGCTCCTAGATTGTACCCACCTCACATTTCACTTACTCTCTACTCCCGCTGTCTCTCCACTCCTTCCCCAGTCTCTCAGGTATAGTCCCGCTCTCTGTAACTCCCATCTGTAAATTAAAAAAAAAAAACATGAATAAAAAAAAAAAGCAGAAACTCTAACAACTGGTACTCCCTGCAACATGGAATCTCCTTACAACATGGTGTTGCTATGGAGACAGTGCCATCCTGAGGGGCTGCTGCACATTAACATGGGACCAATTCTGCTGTGACTTAGACAAGTTACAAGGGGGCTGCACTCCCACACAGATCGAGATAGCTGTTTAAGGTTTTGTTTGTTCTTCGAGACACAGTATGGTGCCACAATGCAGTACTTGTAACATGTCTAACTCACAGCAGACTTTGTCCAAGTTCATGTAAAACAGCCCCTTAGGACAGGCACTGTCTCCATAGCAACACCGAACTATTTTTTCTGGTGGAGCAATAAAAGTCCATAAAAATAATGCAAAGGACTTCTGGTGACGTCACCCTCTTGAATGGCTGCCTAGGAGAAGAGCTCCAGCATAACCCAACTGATAAAAACCCCTAACACAGAACGAAGCAAGCTAAAACTACTACATGCAGCCAGAATATGTCCGGGATTAAGGACTCAGCTAAATCGCGCTTAGGGAGGCATAGAGGGAGGACAGATGGGAATGGATCTCAGAGAAGGCCTACCCCCAGTCGCAGTGCATCACCAGCGAGCAGCACGGCGGGAGATCAGGACACTGATAGAGAAGGTGAGAAGCTATCCCGGTCCCGATTCGAGACGCTCTTGTCAGAAATCAGAGCGTTTCGGGCTGAAAACAAAAAAGAATTTACTCTACTTCAGACTCACTTATCAGAGGTTGAGGAGAGACTGGACTGTTCGGAGGCTGCGGCAGGTGAGATGGCTGAAGAGACTCAGAGCCTGCATCAAGCTGTAGATTTCCTTGTGGACCAGCATGAGGAGTTCCAAGAAAAATTATTGGATCTGGAGGCCCGATCGCGAAGAGATAACCTCCGCATATATGGCCTCCCAGAGGATTCGGAAACCGGTAAAATGGAAGACTTCTTGACGGATATGCTCAGAGATGTGCTGGACCTCCCACCCACGTTTCAATTCTGAATCGAAAAAAATCATAGAGCCCTGGCACAAAAACCAACAAACCAATCTGTAAGACCAAGTTCTATTGTCCTAAAGTTCTCAAGCTACAGAGACAAGGAGGCGGTGTTGAGAGCTGCTTGGATCAAGAAGGTAGTTACCTATAACACTGCTAGGCTCCTGTTCAATAATGATTACCCCACAGAGATAATGAAGAGAAGGACAGCTTATGCACCTATATTGAGGATCCCGGAAGAACATGGGGTCCGCTTCCAGACGCCTTACCCTGCAAATCTACGTGTATTTTGGGACACTGGCAGCAAGACCTATACAGCTTCTGAAGAGATACACCCAGAACTAAAGAGTTGGGGATGGAGTTTCCAGTCGACTGGTCCGGTGTCACAGGAAAAGCGCACCCCTCTCTCGCGGTGGCAGAGGAGCCTGAGAAAACAGGGAGGATCCAATAAGCAACTGGGTGCCTTTCGATCATTGCAAGAGATTAGGGAGAGCCTGCGGAGAGTACACAGCCCCACCAAAGGAGCAACATCCGAGGATCAGCCACCGAATACCTGAACTGGACTGATGTTTAAAAATTTTGGCGACTCGTTGTTATGTGCCTCTGTCGGCTGGGGGCCATGGGAAAAGCTGTCAATGGAGTGACGTGAGTTCCCTTGCTGCAATCAATAAAGATTCATTCAAGAACCGGGGGTGGGGATGATTAAAGGGGACTATCATTTTCCTCCAGATGCTGTTATACCCCCTCACTCCAGGGAAATGGCTCTGAATGGGTATTGAACATTCAATTTATCCTTTAATGTATGGAGACACAGAGCTCCTTAGTATTAGAAGGACATATAGATCTCTTGTTGTTGGTATATCAAGCATGGTTCTGGACTCTCCTTAAAGTTTGTATATTTTCAGCTCTGAGTAGACCCAGTGATAACCTGGTTTACTTTTGCCTTCTCCCCCCATTTTCCTTTTTATGTTGTTAGCTGAGGGGGTGGGAGGGGGATTCCGGGTTTGTACTGGAACACAAAAAGAGGTGAATTCAATTTAACTTCCCTCTGCCTGTAAAGGTTTATAATGGAGACAACTCTATTTTTACTTTCTCTCCAGTGCCCAGATACATAAGTTGCTGGATTGGGTGATGCTGGGGGGTGAGCTGGAGTGTATGCCATTCTCCTGGGTTTTTCTTTACTGGGTGATGCACCCTTTAATCGATCCCGAAGTTTGGAGGGATCGGGGAGACCTGACCAATTTTTTGGTCACTACTTCTCCCAAGGGACACAGTCCGAGTTTTGGACTCTGGATCCCGTTTTTTGGAGGGTTGGTTCTAATACCCTCTATTTTTGGAAGTACTAATGTAAATAAGTTCTTCAGGTTGATAGTTGTTACAGTTTTATTTGTTTTTTACATTAACTTGAATGATGCACTTACTCTAAAGGACAGTTTTCCACATAATGGGTTACAATTCAACACCAGCCAATGGGAAACATGATTTACTGTGGGCGGAAGGTATAAGCGGGTGGAAGAGAGGGAAAACTCTTTTGTATACATAGCAGTTGTAGAAGCTAAGGTCCCTACAATTACGGTCCAACCAATCCTCTGTGGGGCAGCTTTAAGTAATAAATCTCAGATCAATGGATAACTCTTCCACAATTTCGGTCTGCTCCCATAATGTTAATGGGCTAAATAACCCAATAAAAAGATACAGGGTAATTAACTCCCTTAAGAAGATGAAACCTACATTTCTATTATTGCAGGAAACTCATCTAAACAAAAAGGAACACCAGAAGCTTTCTAAATTTGGGTTCTCCATCATAATTGCCTCGGTCTATGGGAGGGGAAAGAGAAGGAAGGCTGCAGTCCTGGTCCCTTAAAATATCCCATTCCACCTGACAAACTCTATGCGGACCCTGAGGGGAGGCTTGCTATTGCAGTGGGGCAGCTGAAGGGACAGGATATTACTCTTGCTTCCTTATATATCCCCCCGGTTTGGGGGCTGAAGTGAGAAAATTATTATTTCAAAGGGTCATGGAGGTGCATAGGGGTGTACTGGTATTAGGAGGCGATCATAACCAGGTGACTTCACCTTTAGATTCCTCGAGTGTGTGATGCCCCCCAAAAAATTCTGCTCAAAAGGCAACACAGGTTTCTTTCTCAGTGGCTCAGTGGGTAGACGTATGGAGACACCTATATCCTAATAAAAGAGAATACACGCACTTTTCTGCCCCCATAAAGTCTACACCCGAATAAACTACTTACATGTTTCTAAGGAACATTTGTATAAAGTACAGGGTTGTGTACAGTCCCCAACGGTGCTATCTGACCACTCAAGCATAACTCTAAAACTGAGATGGGAACAGAAGAAAAACAACACTTTGTGGAGATTTAATAATTTCCTTTTAAATATAAAAGATTTTAGAGATAGGATTCAGAAGAGAATCCAACAGATTCTCTCAGAAAACAATACCCAGGGGGTACCAATGGGCATCCTATGGGATACCCTGAAAACAGTTTTGAGGGGGGATGTAATAAAGTATGCGTCTTATCATAAAAAGCAGCAACAGCTGCGCTTAGACAAACTCCAACATCAATTTCAAGACCTACAGGCCCAACACGCCATGGGAGATGAAGGGGTTCTTCCCTTGTTACGTGCCACGAAAGAACAAATTCAGGGGATCTTGGACATAAGCACGGAGCAAGCTCTGCAGTATATAAGACAGAAATATTATGAGGAGGGCCCTAGGGCTACCCGCCTACTAGTTCATAGACTCAGGCAACATAAGACCCATTCCAATATAACTCAAATTACGGATCCAGCCTCAAAGAAGTTAGTCACTCTTCCCAAACAGATAGAACAAGCTTTTCAAACCTTTTACAGTACCCTCTACCAGGCTGAAAAGAGAGAGGACTCCCAGGGGATTGAGGCCTTCTTGCAGGGTCTTGATCTTCCTGTGATATCGGAAGAACAGAAACAGGCCCTAACAAAACCAATTTCAGCTGAAGAATTGGGTCAAGCAATTGTGGCTCTGAAGACAGGTAAAAGCCCTGGCCCTGATGGTTATTCAAATGATTTTATAAGACATTTAGGCAAGACCTAACCCCGACTCTCTTGGAGGCCTGCAGAGGGGCCCAACAAGGGGAGGCAACCCCAGATTCATGGTGGTATGCTTATATAGCCAGTATACCAAAGCCTGGTAAGGATATTGCTTCCTGCTCTTCATATAGACCTATTTCCGTGCTTAATATGGATTACAAGATATTTGCTTCCATCCTTGTGGAAAGATTCAAGAGGTTTATACCCCAGATAATACATCTAGACCAGACGGGCTTTGTTCCAGGCCGCTAAACGCAGGATAACATCAAAAGGGCACTGCATTTGGTGCAGCAAGTGAGGCAAATGGGAACGCCTTTTTTACTCCTTTCGTTGGACGCGGAAAAGGTGTTTGACAGGGTCGGATGGCCTTTTCTGTGGGCAACGATGGGGAGGATGGGCATACCACAATCGGTTATATCAAAGATAAAGTTAATGTATTCCAACCCCAGCCTATATTAGAATAAATGGCTCCTTTTCCTCTCCCATCTCAATGTCGCGTGGCACCAGACAAGGTTGCCCCCTGTCGCCTCTACTATTTGCTATATGTTTGGAGCCTTTAGCCCAGGCCTTGAGAAAGGAAGAAGGCTTAAAGGGGGTGGAGGTTGGTCCAGAGACTCATAAATTGGCATTATATGCTGATGATTTATTAATATATATGACGGACCCCGAGGCCTCCCTTCCCCATCTCTGGGAGTTACTAAACAGATTTGGAGACCTATCTGGCTATAGAGTCAATCTCTCTAAGACAGAGGTGTTGGCCTTGAATTGTGCCCCATCAATACAGGTGAAAACTAAATTTCTTTTTCAGTGGGATTTGGACCGCATTAAGTATCTAGGTGTACAGATTGGATGGTCACATACAGACCTCTTCTCCTTAAATTACTCCTCCTTTCTGGTTAAGATGTCTGCCGACCTAGAGAAATGGAGAGCTTTCCCCTTATCTCTGTATCAGAGAATTGAAACTATCAGAATGGTAGTCCTCCCGCGCTTCCTTTACCTGGCTCAGACCCTCCCAATTTCGATACCAGAGGCATTTTATAGAATTCTGCAAAGGAAAATATCAGCATTTGTTAAGGCATATCAGAGACCAAGGATAAACCTTTCCATATTGCAGCTTGCTAAACAGCAGGGAGGAATGTCTTTACCGAATTTTAGACTGTATTATTTAGCTGCTCAGATTAGGATACCTCTATAATGGCTTGATGAAAGTTATGTGGCTAGGTGGAAATCAGTGGAGGGCCAGGAGAGGGAGCTTAAAAACATATGTCTTTATATTTTTTTTTATTTTTATATTTAGCTTTTGTTGACCAGGTAAGTGCACTAGACAAATCCTGCCTATTTTCAGGCACGACCCGGGGGAGGGGGATACAGATGAATGCCAACTGACCTTGAACCAGATTAAGCTGTTGGTGGTATTTATAGTGAATGTCAAACCCTACTGTCTTCTCCTTCAGAAATAAGGTCGGACAGGGTAAATAATCTACATACTTACTCGACTTTAAAATGCTGGCAGGGGGTGCTAGCATCTAAAAAGCTTACAGACTGGAGATCTGCACTATTTTCTTTGCCCTACACGAGCTCCTTCATCCCAGCCAGGTTAGATGTGGGGTTTCGTGGATGGCAGAAGCGGGGTCTGCATTTGGTGTATCATTTTATGCCTCAGGGAGTGATTTTGTCCCTAACAGACTTATTAACCCAGAAGTATGATATTCCGTATGCGGACAGGTTTAGATACTTTCAGACTAGGGACTACCTTTGGAGGTTTGGAGTGGTGAAGTGGAGAGACTCCCCTCTCCCTGGACCTTTAGAAATCTTTATTAAGGTAATAGATAAAAACCCAGTTCCCACCCATATGATCTCTGCTCTTTATAGGGCCTGGAGATCTTTAGAGGACGATTTAACAATAAAGATTAGGTTTGCATGGCAAAAGGATCTGGGGGCAGAGGTTTCTCCTACACAATGGGAAAAACATTTGGAAACAATGGGGAAGGGCATCAATTCAGGGCATTGGAAGGAGGTTTCATGGAAACTGTCTGTAAGATATTTTAGAGCCCTGGCAATAGTTCAGAAGTACCACCCCTCCAGAGGGGCATGTTGGAGGCAGTGTGGATATGCCGACGCCACATTGGGTCACATATTTTGGTCCTGTAAGGTGCTCCAATCTTTTTTAGAAAATTTCAGGAGGCCTTGCAACAAATAATCTCACCAGATATAATCATCGACCCTTACTTCTTTTTTTTGGAGAGTATCCTCAGAATTGTAGGGACAGGATGATAAGGAAATTTATAAATCTGGCTACTCTTGCAGCCAAAAAAGCTATAAGCAAAAGATGGCTCTCCCCACTGCCTCCTACACTGGACCAATGGTCTCAGATAAAGATACAGATATATAGAATGGAGAAGATTATGGCTGTCTTAAATAAATCCCAAGCTAGTTTTGAGAATTTCTGGAGGAGATGGGTAATGTACATTGTATCCCTGCAATCAGATGTTATACCATGATTTCTAAGCCCTACAGGTTCACATAAGCTATTATTAACATAGGTATTGGATGAAATAAGATGATGTGTACCCTGTAAGTGCTGTTTTTATTAATTATTTATTCTTTTTCCTTTTTTTTATTTATTTTTATACGTGTTTAATGGAAAAAAAAACAATGAAAAATGATAGTAAAAAAAATATAAAAAAAAATGCAAAATACAAAAACACTATTTTTCTTTGTATCCAAAAGGGGACATTGTGCAATCACAATGTAACCCCCTACAAATAAATTACTACTTGGCGGATGCCAAGTTTTCCAGGCCAGGAAGAGTGTAACCCCCCCTGCAAATGGGGGTTCCCAAAAGTCTTCTAGGAGCTTGCCTGAATTCTCCAAGTCTGGGCGGTGTTCGGCATCTGAGCTGTTTAAATGTGGTTCCAAGTGAGTGCTATTTGAGCCTCCATGTACTGTCTCTTTAAGAGCTGTCTGCTTTGCAGACATAATCAATTTAGAGGGGGGACTGTGTGTTTCAATGCCCGAGTCCTGCCCAGGCTGCTGTCAACTCACTCCGTTTCTGCTGTCGCTAAATGCGCAGAGGGAGCTCTTTCAAAAGGTGTAACAATCTGCCAGGAATTGTTTAGAGTAATAATGAAAATACAGTTTGTCTAACCTGCTTTTCTTTGCAGTCTGAACTGTTTTTGCCTAGCCCTCCATTCTGGTTTTGAACTGCTGAACTGGACCAATCAGTGTGAGGGGACCTTTAAAATGGAGCCTGCTGCTGACAAATCAGAACTTGGACTCTCATTGTGGAGCCAGCCACCTATGTACTGTATGGCCAGTGACTTTTGGAAATGTAGTTTTGACCTTGGCGCCTTTTTCTACCAACAATGGGAGTCTTATTGTGAGTGACAGCTGAATCAGCCAACAGAATAGTGTGGCACTAAATGAAATGCCCTGCTCTGTGACTGGAAAGATGAGATCACTTGTGGCAGTGAAGAGAGAAGGAGCTGTGTGCTTCTGCGGTGTATAGTTTTGCGCGGGAAGCACATGTGAGGCCCTGAGTTTCAGTCTGCAGCCTTTGTGAGTGCCAGTTTGGACTGAATCTGAGTTGTGAGGAGAAAGAAGCACTAGAAGTGTGTAAACCAGGCTCACCCTGTAGAAGAGACTGGAGAAATAGCTGAATCGCGCTCGGCCTGTCAGGAACTGAAGCTGCTGTGTTTGCTCCCGGGTATTTTGCAGTAATTGTGATCGGGATCAAGGAGCAGCCTGCCTGGTATAGTACTTTCCTTTTACATATGAATGTGCATAGTGCTTGTGGGGAATCGCTATTTCCAATCCCCCGTGCTGTGTGCTGTGTGCTGAAGCTGGAAGCAAACCCCAATTTAGCTTGGACTAAATTCGTTTGCTATCAACTGCAGTGGGGTCCAGTCACAAGGACCTTGTCTCCATGCCCTGTTGTTCTGGCAATCCAGAAGAACATCTACCATCCGGTCCTCAGCTTGGGTATAGTGAGTACAAATCAGGGTATTCCCCTGCAGTTTGTTTTCAATCACATGTGTGTCATCTAATTCTTGGTGTTTCCCTGCTTCATGGACTGAGCCATCCGGCTCCAGATTACAATTGGGTGTTGTGCATATATTTTCTTCTACAGGGCCCGATCCATCTGCACCTGCTGCCCAACCCTGGGCAATGGACCTGGCTAGCCCCCCCCCCAACCTGGGTACCCAGAGTGTGAATTTTCAGACCATGTATGTGTGCACAGTACTGTGATTTAATGCCACCAATTAACCTGATTTCCCTCCCATGTTACTGCCCCTAAATAAATCAAATTGTTGTTGTTACTATATACTGTCTGTGGTGTTGGTACTTATGGAAACAGTATTGTGTTTTGCTGTGTATGTTGTTTAACCTTATTTTACAGGGGGTCCTCAGAGATGTGCTGCAGAATCAGTCTCGAGGGTAAGTGGTATCTATATGAATGAACAGTGTATACGTGGGGTATTGGGGCTGTAACTCTGGGGTACTGTGTGAGCCACTAGAGGGAATAAAAGGGGGTCTCAGTGTCCCAGAGGGCTGTGACCAAGCTAGTCTAACCTCTACAAACCCTGACCTCTGGGTGGAGGCACCTGCCATAAAACCTAGGCCCCGCAACCTGTCCGTAGTCAAAAAGGCAGGGGTAGTAGCCCTTGGGATAGTGCCACCTAGGGGTTACAACAATAAACCACTCCAGGGTATAGGTTATGCTGGGATTTACTTACTTCTGGTGTGGATTTGGTCACTCGGCCGGAGAACCACACCAGGCATGGGTAAATCTCAGCATAATCCACACCCTGGAGTGGTTTATTGCTTAAATGTATCTCTTTATACGTTCTTTTCTAAAATCAATAAAAATTTTAAATATAAAAAAAGATTTGAAGCATTGGGGTAGCAGTATATCTATATACAATTAAAGAAAATAACCAATTCAGTTTAACACTTTGCCCACCCCACCGGCAGTCCTCAAACCCCAATGTAGGTGCACCTATCTTAATTCCTCTCCAAATGCCATGAGTGAGAGACCTCTCAATAGTTGCAGTGGGTACCACACTGGGGATGCTGATGCTGCTAGTAGGGTGGAGCTAAGGGGTGTGCTTAAACAGTTGCAGGAAAAATGCTTCTAAACACAATGTTGCTGAACACAAACTTTAAAGTGGTACTGTACAACACTTGAAAAAGGGGCCCCTATTTGTAATCCAAATGGGATTTTGTGGCAAGCTGCCCTCAAACAGTCTTCTGCCTGGGATTCTCGCACTGGCACAGTCCTGCCCAAGACTTCTCCCTTAAATCCTGACACAATAACTCTCCCCTTCTGATGCCTCAAACACTACCTCTGGTACAGGTCGCTGGAACCGGCTGAATGGATTCAGTGCTCCAAGCTGGGATGCTGGCTTCCCCAGACTGGCTGGTGGGTTCTTCCCTCTGCACTTTTCTGCTGGTCTACTGAGGCTCAGGACCTGGATGAAGGCAGGTGCCTTCCTGGACTGGACACACTGTAGTAGTTGATTCTCCAGAGGGGAAAAGTCTGTGGAGGAGCAGGATAACCCCAGCTCCAACTTGTCTTTTAATCAAGTGTCACTGAAAACTTCTATTCTTCTCTCACACAATTTATTTTTGGATCCCAAGACTTGTAAATCAGCCAGGCAGGCCAAACCTGAACAGACTATGGCACAACCAGTCTAACAAGCCTTGACACACAGACACTCTCCCTAAGGTTTGACTGAACTGCCACAAACTTTGAAAAACAGTCCCTTTTATGCAGGCTGAAACTCAATGCCTGATTGGCCAGTCATGTTCACAGGCAGAATGTCTCTGATTCAAGCTGCTCTATGATTGGCTTAAATTCATGAGCAAAATGGGATCTGACCTTTGATCCCCTTTCCACAAGTCTCTGCAGTCTTGGTACTCACGGGGGCCGCCATCTTTTTATGCATTAGTGTCCTATCTTTGGCAGCTTGCTGCCTTTTTACTAAGCATCCCACAGGATTGTTTTCCTCATGCCCTGACCCATTTGCTGTTCTGGGGCCAGGGAGTTGCTTTTTAAATTGGGCAACAAGCCCATTTCAGAGTCAGGGGCTTCTATACTGGAGGCAGCCATCTACACCATTTTCCCACTGTGTGCAAATGCGCATACGCTCTTGTTGGGACCAAGAAGTATATCACTGGGTGCCCGATAGCGTGATTCCACTCTGCTTCCAGCTCTGCTGCCTTCTGTGGAGCTGGGAGTCTTCACATTTGTGGGCACAGCATGATTTAACTCACAGAGCTCCTGCTCCCTTTTGCACTCTTCTGTGCATGTGCGGCAGCTCGACACTGCTGTCGTGCTCCTCCTGGTCTTGTTCTTTGGGCCTTTAGCAGTCCTGGACTTGGGAAACCAGAACCAACTGCTCCTGTTCTCGTCTGCCCTACGCCTCAGCCCCGGGAACTCTGGAGTGGCCCGAGGACAGAGGATAATGGTTGGTAATGGTTGCAGATGTACCCAGTGGTGCTCTGGTCCACATTCCACCAGGGCTTCAGGACTGCTGCATTACTGCCCTACCAATCCACCCCTTTAGCAGTCCCAGGACTGGAGAGTGAAGAGACACTAAGATAAGCCCCGATTTGGGGAGCATATACACAGAGTTGCAGAAAGCTGATAAATGTAGGTAAAACCACATTTTTATAGCAGTCCTTTTTTCCGCAGTGGGTGCAGTCACACATCTCTCACACCACCCTCTGACCCACGCTTGCATTGATGACACGGTTTCTGCCCCAATCATGGATGAGAGCTTCAGTTGTAGAAGTGTGCAGGCTGTCAGTATTTCAGTGACACTGCTACATTCTGTATCATTTAGGTTGACATATCTTCTGATGAGGACTCCAAACTGACAGATTGCTTGTGTATTTTCCCATCAACAGAACCATATAATTTTGAGCCATTAGCTCCATCCTCTGATATGGAAGTCAACATGATTGACAGCGATACTGGTGAAGACTTGTTGCCTGCTGGAAAATGCCAAGTTCAAGGATATTTTTTATGTGTGTAAGTTGTGCGCAAGTTACATTTTTATAAGTCCGCTAACTTGGTATTTTATGTGAGTTAACAAATGCATGAATTCTGTATTTTTTTATGGGCAGAGGTGCTTTTGATTTGGTGTGATGCTGGTGGGGGGGAAATGACTATGTTACTATGGACCTGGCAATATGCTTTCACTCATGTGTATGTGTTGATTGTTGTACACATTATGATGCAAACTGTATTTCAACATTGGTATCTTGGGTGTTATTTTACGTCACACTCCAATCCATCATCCACATTGGTTGAATTCTGTTGTTGGACATACCTCCCATGACAGCAGGAGGATCATTAATCCCTAAATAGTATTTTGGATAATGCTGGATTTCAACTGTGGAAATGGGATTTTGTTGGTCTGTGGAACCCCTCCCCACCACCCCTTCATCAGCAATGGGAGCAATGTGTTGTGGGACGTAACTTGCATCATGTGACCTAGAGGGTATGCAATCACTCTATAGCAGTGTGGACAGTGGTAGATTCCTGCAGTGGTATGGTGGTTCTGTTTCTGTGCAATCTCACCCCCCAAATCCCCCCCCCCAGCACTAACAATGGTGGCAGTCTGTTGTCTGTAGGGTGTAGTCGGATGTACCTCCCATGCCATACAGTGTGTGTAATCCCTCTATAGTAGTTGGGACACAGTACCCTTTGAATGGTTGTTGTGCTGGTGTAGCCCCCCCAACCCCCGTCACCCATAATGGTGGTAGTCTGTTGTGGTAAGTACCTCCCATGTCACCTGGTGGGTAGGTAGTCCCTCAGTAGTACTGAGGATAGCACTGCTTAAAAGTGGTGTTTTTTTTTGTCTGCACCCCCCCCCCCAAAAAAAATCCCACATTACCCACAATTGTGGGATTCTGTTTTGGTTCATAACTACCATGTCACACGGATTGTCTGTAATCACTACATAGCACTGGTGACAGTACTGTATTCCTGCAATGGTATGGTTGTTCAGATTGTTGAGCACCCTTCCTCAAAACCCGTGCCAACTCCAGTGGTTGTCAGTTTGGTTTAGACACCCCCAAACCCCCATCTCACACAGTGATGGCAATAAGTTGTGGTACACACCTCCCATGCCACCAGGAGGTTATGTAATCCCTCAGTAGTAGCAGGGGACAGTGCTGGATCCTACCATGGGTATGGTGGTTCATTTTGTCTGTGCCCCCCCCCAAAAAACATGTAAAGTACAATGGTGGCATTCTGTTGTGGTACCTATATCCCATGTCACCCAGAGGATATATAATCCTTCAATAGTAGTTGCAACAGTGCCACTTTGGAATGGTCGTCTGGTTGGTAAAGGGGTCCCACCCCACAAAATCCCCTTCACCCACAATGGTGGCAGTCTTTTGTGGTACAAACTTCACATGTTACCAGGTGGATGTAGTAGGAGTGGGGACAGCGCTGCTTTGGAATGATGTTTTATTTGTCTGCACCCCTCCCCCAAAATATCCCATATCACCCACAATAGTGGCAGTCTGTTGCGGTACATAACTACCATGTCACATGAATTGTCTGTAATCTCTATATAGTATTGGTGACAGTACTGTATTCCTGCAGTGTATAGTTATCCAGTTTGTCAGGCACCCTTCCCCAGAACGCCTGTCAACCGCAGTGGTGAAAATCTGTTGTGATATGTACCTCCCATGTGACCAAGAGGGTAGTAATCCCTCATTAGTAATGGGATCAAGGCTGGACTCCTCCCTTGGTATGGTGGTTTGACTTCACTCTCTTACTCCCCTCCCCAACATCACACAAAACACCTGTGAACAACAAAGTTGGCAATCTGTTGTGGGATGTCTCTCATACGTCACCTAGAGTCTATGTAATCCCTTAATAGTACTTCTATTAGTGCTGGATTTCAGCAGCCATACTTTGGTTGGGTTGTGCATCACGGTGCTGACAACAGCAATACCCCATCACTAAAAATGGTGGCAATGAGTTGTGGAATGTAGCTACTAGCTACCATGTCACAACCACTGACAACCACTCTGTTGTTGCCAGTTGTTGAATTGCAAGGGACAAGAAGATGTCATGGCATGCATAGCTGTTGGTTGATGCACTTGGCTACACCTTACGCCTGATGACACAGGGATGACAGCAGTATTCACTTTCTATTACCACATATGCAAGTGATATATTTTATCCAATTGACAGTAATATACTAATGTTTTACATTTTATATTAATGTGATTTAAAAATGGGGGTTCTGCTGTCTTTTCAGGTGCAGCTGTGGCAATTGTATGAATATGCCCACTGAAGCAGAGAACAGATCCTGTCAATCTTATCCGCTTGTTCATGAAAAACGTAATGCTGGAAATTATGCTTCCTGTGTTATACAACTACGTGGCTTCCAAACCAGTTGTCTTGAAGAAGACTTAATTAACTCAACATTAGCAGAGTTTCTCATGTATGATGGTCCAATTGGGGGTGAAATTGATCTGGCAAGGTGAAAAACTTTCTTTTCCTTTCATTGCAATCACAGAATCATAGAAATCTGTCGTCAGAAAAGGACCCCATGGCCCATCCAGTCTGCCCATAACCCCTCTGGAAGATCCCCTCCATAACTTTCCAGCCTGCCCTCTGCCCGCCACTCCCATGTGCATGTGCCAGGCCCTCTTAAAACTCTCCACTGTATCCACCCCCACCACCCACTCTGGCAGCCTGTTCCATGGCTGTACCACACTCTCAGTAAAGAACCTCCCCCTGATGTCCCCCTCTAAGGCCCTGTCCACATTACCCCTCTGTAACATTACAGAGTGCCCAAACCATTACCGCAACAGTTTGCGTTTACACCTGTAACGTTACAGAAGGCGTTTACGTAACTGTTGTTAAAACCACATATGAGGTGACTTCAACAGCGGTTATGTAACGGTTCGCCTCAATAAGTTACCGAGCTTAGTGTGGGCCGCGTGCTTTTGATCCACTAAGCGCATACAGCGAGCTGCGATATGGGATCAGGTACCACGGTAGCGATCGCCAGCTCCTGAAGTGTGGACCTGCGGTGCCGGTCCCATAACAGACACCACAGCAGTGTGGACACACTGCACCGCTCCCCGGTTGTAACAGTTTCTATCCGTTATGGGGTCTAAGTGGTAAAGTGTGGACGGGGCCTTAATCTGCCCCCCCCCCAGTTTGAGAGTATGTCCCCTAGTGGAATTGTTCTTACTCAGTTTGAACATGCTGTCAACTCTCACCCTGTTTATGCCCTTCAAGTACTTGAATGTCTCCACCATATCCCCCCTCTCCCTCTGCTCCTCCAGTGAGTACAGGCCCAACTCCCTGAGCCTCTCCTCATATGTCCTCCCCTGCATCCCCTGCACCATTTTGGTCACTCTTCTCTGGACCCTTTCGAGCCTGTCCTTGTCCCCTTGCTGGTATGGCCTCCAGAACTGGACCCCATATTCCATGTGTGGTCTGACCATGGTTTTGTACAGTGGCAGGATCACCTCCATCCTCCTGCTTGTGAAACCCCTCCCTATGCATACTAGTATTCTTAGTGCCTTTTCTGCTGCTGTGTTGCATTGACTCCGGACTTTCAGACTGTCTGAGATGGTTATCCCCAGGTCTCTTTCCTGTTCTGTCTCCTCTATCTCCTCCCCCGCAAGTTGGAATTTTGCCTTTCGGTTGTTACGCCCTATGTGCATAATTCTGCACTTTTTTGTGTTGAACCACAATTACAACCTTTCTGACTACTCCTCCAGCCTGGCTAAATACTTCCTCATATCCCCCCTTCCCTATCAACCCTGTTACTACAAATTTTCATGTCATCCACAAACAGACACACCTTCCCCCGCAGACCCTCTGTGATGTCCCCTATATATATGTTGAAAAGTATGGGTGCCAACACAAAGCCCTGTGAAACTCCACTTGTTACCCTTTCTTCCTTTGAGTGCACCCCATTAACTATGACCTTCTGACTCCTCCCTTCCAACCAATGTCCCACCCATCTAGTGAGCTTGTTCCCAACCCCCAAGCTTTCCACCTTGCCTACCAGTCTCCTGTGAGGGATGGTGTCAAATGCTTTCCTGAAGTCCAGGTAGGCCACATTCACTGCCCCTCCCTGATCCCATATCTCCGTCACTCTGTGAAAGAATTCAGTCAGGTTGGTCTGACAAGATCTGCCACCTGTGAATCCATGCTGATTGTCATTCAGTAGGCCCTCCCCCCTAGATGTTTAACCAGCCTTTCCTTAATCAGTGCCTCCATCAGCTTGCCGACCACAGAGGTCAGGCTGACCAGGCAGTAGTTTCCTGACTCTTCCCTCTCGCCCCTTTATGTAGTGGTACTACCTCAGCCTTTTACCAGTCCCCAGGAACCCTTCTCTTGTGCAGTGACAGGTTGAATATCCTCATGCGTGGTGCTACCAATTCCTGTTTTAATGCTTTGAGCACCCTTGGGTGAATCCCGTCTGTACCCATCGCCTTATCCGTCCGCAGCTTGCTCAGTTCTTATAGTACCCTAGCTACTGTGAAGGGACTAGAGTCCATCTTCTTACCTGTCCTCCCTCTATTTTCCAATTTTGGCTCCTCTCCCTCCTCCACTGTAAAGACCGATGCAAAGTATCTACTTAAGACATCGGCTTTTTCTATGTCTCCCTCCACCAGCGCCCCTCCCTTCCCCCTTAAGCCTCACAATCCCTCTCTTCCCCTTTTCCCTGTCGCTCACATGTCTAAAAAATCTCTTAACCCACCCTTGCTATACGTTCTTCTGTTTCAGCCTTGGCCCAC
The DNA here is from genome assembly GCA_016271365.2 of Neoceratodus forsteri. NCBI lineage: Eukaryota > Metazoa > Chordata > Ceratodontiformes > Ceratodontidae > Neoceratodus > Neoceratodus forsteri. The sequence goes on from CM028130.1 coordinate 874,055,586, forward strand.
TTGATAACCTTCCCTGCTTCCCTCAGTTTATCCTTATACACCCCCTTGTCTACCTACCTTTGCGATGCCTTGTATACCCCGAATGCCCTCCTGTTCTCCCTAACTGCATTCCTCACTTCAGTAGTGAACCAAAGTGGTTTCCTTCTCCTCTTTTTCTTGCTCACTGTCCTAATGCAAAGCTCTGCCACCTTCAGTAGTCATCTTTTAATGTCCCCTGCCATAGTGCCTCCACGTCTTCCAGGTCTACCGTCCCCTCCATCTCCTCCTGTACCATTGCTCTCATCCTCCTAAAATCTGCCTTACTAAAGTCAAGCACCCTAGTGCTCGAGTTGTTCTTGACCTGACTCTTACTAATCCTAAATTTCACCACCCTGTGGTCACTGTCGCCCAAATTTTCCCCAACCTTCACCCCCTAGACACTGTCCCCGTTCGTCAAAACCAGGCCAAGCATGGCCCTCCCATAGGAGGTTCCATTACCAGCTGGTTGATGAATACTTCCTGCAAGGCTTCCAGCACCCCCACTCCTATCTGTTGCTGCTGCCGGGATGACCCAATTTACATCAGGTAGATTTAGGTCTCCCACTACCACAATTTACCCCCTGCTGGCCATGTCCTGTATCTCTTTACCCATCTGCCTGTCAATTTCCTCCTCTTGATTTAGTTGTCTATAGACCACCCCTACCTTCACTGCCTTCTCCCTTGCTCTGCTTAAGGACACCCATAGGGTCTCCGCAGGTCCATCCCCTCCCCGCACACCAATGCCCTTATCCCCTCCTTTACATAAAGGGCTACCCCCCCCTTCTTCCTATCCCATCTCTCCTGTACAGTACATACCCAGGCTTTTCCACTTCCCAGCTGTGGTTCTCTGTCCAACAGGTCTCCGTGACTGCCACCGGGTCCAGGTCATCCTCCGCCACTATCGCCTGCAGTTTTTCCATCTTATTACCCAGACTCCTGGCGTTTGTCAGCAAACCCCTCCACCAGCCCCTTCCTTTCTCTTGCCCCCTTGTCAGTTTCTCTTGCTCCCATCTATGGGGGAGAGCTAGTTAGGCCTGATCCTCTCCTCACTCCTACTGGGCTACACCTAGCTTCGCCCTTCCCCACTCCTAGTTTAAATCACTCCCTAGTATTTTATCTATATGTTACTGTAGCTTCTACCTCAAAATCCTGGCCCCCTCGTCATTTATATGTAACCTATCTCTCGCATACAGATGTTGGTCTATCCATGTGTCTTCCCAATCCCCTATACAACCATAGCCCTCCCTCCTGCACCATTGCCTCAGCCAGTGGTTAAAGTCTTTGATTCTCAATTATCTCACTGTACTGGTGCAGTGAACTGGCAGGACGTCTGAGAAGGCTATGGTATCTACAGTCCCCTTGCACCCTCTAGATAGTTCCATAAATCTCCTCTGTACCTCTTGGACCTCCTCTCCAGCCAGATAATTTGTGCCAAGGTGTACAACCAGGTTAGTTCCACCCAATCAGCCTAATGAGTTCCTTAATTCTTGGGAGTGCCCTGCTTGCTTCCATCCCTGGTTCAAAGAAAACCGACCTCCCCTTGAAGGCTACACCATTCCTTAACCAGTGGATCCCTTTAAAAATGGAGCCCCCATACACTATCACTGATTTTTCGTGTGCTGCCCCCAAGGGTGCCACTGCCTCCCCTACCTGGCTATTTCTCCCATTCCTCCCAGCTCTCCCCCCCGTTCACCTTCCACCCCTTCTTTCCCTGTCCCTTGGTCCCCTTGCCCAGCTTGGAGGCTCCCAGACTCACCCCTCTGAGCCCCCTCCCACCCTCACCTATTCCACTCCTGCCCCTCTCCCATCCATCTTCTCCGTGGATGCCTGTCCTTCTCCAGTTGCTCCTCCTTATTTCCCCCTAGCTTCCTTCCTTCCCTCTGTCCCTACACCCTCTCCCCATGCTATCCCTCCCTTTCCCTTGTTATCCCCCTTCCCCTTCTCCACCCAGGCCACCATAGCCTGATCCCCCCCTTCTTCTGACTTCTCCTGCCTTTCCTGACCCTCCTATTCGTTCCCTTCTCCCTACTTCTCCTTCCTTTCCTGGCACTCCTGTTCGTTCCCCACTGTCTCAATCCCATATACATCTCCATTAAGGGCCAGTATCTGCTGCAGCCCACTGTGTACCTATGCTCAAGAATGCTGGTACTCCTGCCCGTCGTGTCCCTGTCCACTGACCTGGTCATTCCTACCATCTCCCCCTGTGTGTCCTGCTCCCTCCCTCCCATCCACCCAGTCGATTTGCCGCCTGCCTCCTACTTGGTTGCCCTCTGCAATTTTTCTGACTATGTCCCTCTTTGTCCAGGATAGTTCTCCTTTTTTAGTCATGCTAGCTCGGCCTCCAGCCTCTCCAGCCTTTGACAAACTGGGCATGTCCCCAGCCTCCACAGTGTGCTCATGAACATTGCTGCACCACAGTAGTTACATCCCATGACCCTCCATCCTCCATGTGCCCTTTTTCCCTCCTTCCACTGGCCGTACCCCCCCATGCCCCCACTGACTCCTAACCTGTCGTGCCCATCCCTCCTGCTCCATCCTGATATGCTGTCCCCGATCCCTCCCCAGGCTAGCATTCCCACACCTCCCTGCCCTCCAACTCCCCCCTCGTCCACATGCCAATTCCTTCTCTCCCCCATTCATCCTCCTGGTGCCATGCTCTCAGTAAAATTTCCCTCTTTTACCAGATCCTGCCAACTTCTAAACGCAGTTGAACAACAATGCCCAACTAATGCCAGTTCAGCCCCTCACGTAAGCTTAATCAAAAACTGATGTTAATTTAACCCCTCCCACAAGCTGTTGGCTGAGTCTTGCCTGAGCCTGCCTGTTTTAAGCCCAGAAAACTCTAATATGATAACACCAATGTACCTCATAAGACTCGGAAAAAGTCTAAAACAATAACATAACCCCAATGTACTCCATATGACTCAGAAAAACTCTAAAACAATAACATTACACCAATGTACCCCATAAGACTTTTGTGCCTTTAGACCCTCTATCAGAGAATCTTACCCCCTGAGCTCCCCCCCGTCCTTTCATCCAATCAAATGCAGATGAAGCCCTTCCCCTCCAGTCCTTCAGGCCCTGCTCCCTGCCTTTGAGTATTTAATAAAGGTCTGGGGAAGGGGTGGGTCGGGGAGCTTTCGAGTCAGTGAGCAGCTCTTTTGGCGGCGCAGTTCAAAACAGTCACTATAGCAGCCTCCCAGACTTCCTTACTCACCACCAATGCGGCTAATTCCTTCTTCCTCCCTGCCTCCGGTAAGGCTCCCACCTCGCTACTGATGCAGCTGTCCTTCTACCTGCCGCCAATGTGGCCAGCTCGATGTACAGTAGTGCAGTGGAGTGGCCGGGCTCCCCTGTGTTTAAGCCCAGCCTGATGTTCAAAATTTGGCACCCTGGGCTTCTATTGGCTGGTGGCCTCCTGCGTCAGCCCTCCGGTCCATTCTCTTGAGTCAGTGAGCAGCTCTTTTGGTGGCGCAGCTCAAAACAGCTGCTACAGCGGCCTCCTGGACATCCTCACTCACTGCTGATGCCTTCCTCCTCCCCACCACTGGTAAGGCTCCCTCCTCACTACCGATGCAGCTGTCTCTCTCCCTGCTGCCGATGCGGCCAGCCTCATGTACAGCAGTGCATCGGGCTGGCAATGAATGATATAAACACTGCACATTTCTTATTGGTGAAACAAGATCCGACATAGAAACTGTGCTTATAAATTTATTATAAATGCTAATTATGGACTGGCTGCGCATCAGTAGCACTACCATTTGTGATGCCGATGACCCTAGTTCTAAGTCAGGCCTCTAAGAGGAGGAGGACTGAGCTTCCCAATGGATGCTCTCCTGCTCTGGGAAGGGCGAATTCACAGGTTCGTTGTTCCACTACCACATGGGTGATCACATGTGATGGTGCAGAGGATACTGCTTGCAAAGGGAACTTGGAGCAAGCATTGTGTCATGTGGGTATGCTGGCATGTGGGCACCCAATGACATGACACAATCTTGTGTGGATGCCGGGACTAACTGGAAAAATCATGGCAGGATTAGATAGATGAATGAGCTGCCTGTCTGCCACACTCAATTCTGGACTCATACCACCACCATCCAGGCATTATCCCAGGCCTTCACCTCTGCTGTGGGTGGGTAGAGAGACAGCAGGGAGGTAATGCTGAAGCTGCTGAAGGTGTACCTGGCCCTGGGGGGACAAACCAAGGTGACAGCATATCAATGTGTCACAGGTGTGCCTCTGTGTCCTGGATAGGTAGGTGGTGGAGTCTTAATGAGCAGGTATAAGGTATTGCCAGTGGTTGAAGGAGGTCTCAGCCTGCACTCAGAGGGATGAAATATGTTTCAAAAAATGATTTGTAATACATTTGTGTTAAAAATCATGATTGTTGCCTGCTCTGTGGTGCCAAGTGGTGGGGTACCCTCTTGACACGCTGACAAACTAGGTTCGAGTCCCTTGCCTGGGACATCAGGAACAGAGGCCGGCAGGGAGGGCGATAGAGCATCCACATGCATGCTCTCCTCCTGGAGGAGGGTGCTGCATAACACCACTCATAGAGTGACGCCTGGTGGTGAGCAGAGTCATGCTGGCATGGGTGACTACACATCAGATGGCTCTCCCTCCAGGCCATCACCATAGTGCATGCTGTTGTAGTATGGGGAGGGGCCCAGAAAGCAGAAACAGTGCCCGTCTCAGCTGGCCAGATGGTGGCTGCCTATTACACCCACACCACAGTCTCCCTAGTGCACTGCTTCTGCTGCCCCAGCCCTGCACACCTTGGAGGACACCCCTGGAATGAAAGGAGTGATCGAGACCATTCAAGACAGAGCAATACTGTAACTGTTGCTTTTAAACGGGGGCAGTATTACATATTGTTTGGTTGGGACAGCAATTGTGGGAACAACGAGCAGTGTACGTGATGGTTCAATATACTGAGGTTCGTACTGAGGTCAGTAAGGAGCAAGAAGGTAAAGCCCATATGAGCTCCTGTCCATTAATCCCTGAAATATCTGAGACTGATACCTGACTGAATATACTTATCAAGATTTCTTTTAAATTCAGTTTTACTTTTACTTATAATTATTTCCTCAGGCAAAGCATTCCACGGATTCATAACATAAGATGTATAGAAGTATTTTCTATGGTTATGCTTAAATCTGTACCCTCTTAATTGCAGCAAGTGTCTCTATCCCCCTGCTTAAATTGTATTCCTAGATCTGATAGGAGGATGTGTTCCTGGACAATATCATACATAAATAGGAGGTCGGATCGCATACCCCTAGTTTCCAAGGACATAAGATCCAGTTGTAGCAACCTTTCTTCATAACTTTTATCTTTCATTTCATCTACACTCTTGGTGAATTTTCTTTGAACCTTTTCCAACTTATCGCTTTCATATTTCTTGAATGGGAACCATAACTGAGAGGCATATTCTATATGTGGGCGCACATATGCTCTGTAGAGCGGTATTAGGGCATTTAATATTTCTTTTTATTGTCCATATCAAATTTTTACATTTTTTTCATTGCTTCCTTTGTTAGGTCAGTCATACTCAAATTATTATCTATTTTGACCCCAGGATTCCATTCAGAGATGGATTTACAAAGCGGCAAACCGCACAGGATGTAGTTCCGCATACTGTTGTACCTGCCAGTGTGCATCACTCTGCTCTTTTCCGTATTTAGTTTCATTTCCCATGTATTCACCCAGTTAGATATTGTATTTAGATCCTGTTGTGTATAGTCTGACTGAGTGATATTTCGAGATGGTCTGCCAATTTTAGTATCATCTACGTACTTTGTCGCCCAACTGTTTAAATTTGAGGTTAAGTCCGCTATGAATATTTGAAACAAAATCAGGTCCAGTACCGATCCTTGGGGGAACCCACTCATCACCTCCCCCACATCAGATGTACATCTGTTCACAACCACTCTCTGCCTCCTGTCTGTCAGCCACTCTGTAATCCGGTTTACAAGAATATTGTTGATCCTAAGGTTTTTAATTTCTTTGTGATAGCCCAGTGAGGTGACGTCAAAGGCTTTGCTAAAGTCTAAATAAATGATATCTCATGGAATACCATTGTCTAATACAGAGCTAATATTCTCATAAAAACACAAAAGATTTGTTGTGCAGCTATGTCCTTTATTAAATCCATTCTGAGCAATATCATAACCCTTCAAACTGGAGGTTAGTTTGTCCTTGATGAAACCTCCCAAGATCTTACAGACAATACTGGTGAGACTAATTGGTCTATAATTATTAACTTGCGATTTCTCTCCCTTTTTGTGGATTGGCACAACATGTGCCATCTTCCAATCGCATGGAATCAACTCTGAGTTTATTGGTTCTTCAAATAGTGTTTTCGTGGAAGAATTAAAAAGGTGGACATGATCTGTAACATTTTAGCAGATATCCTATCTGGACCTGGAGATGCATTTGGCTTCAGTTTTGCAATTCTTTTCGTAATTTCTTCAGTGTCAATTGTGACTCTGTTGTGGCTATCACATAATTGTTTGTCAGTGGCCTTTTTTCCTATTCCCAAACACCTGACAAAAATGATTATTAAACGAGGCGGCCATATTTGGTTATCTGTCATAAGCGTGTTATTGTGTATAAGCGGACCTACTTGATTTTGTAGTTTCTTTAGTGAATTTATGTAGGCTTAGAAAGCCTTATACTTACCCTTTATTGCATTTTGTGCTGTTCTGACCTCTGCTAATTTTTTAGTTTTTCTTATTTCACTCTTACAAATTTTGTGTGTATTTTTTAATATGTCAAGCATTGCTGTGGTACCTGACTTCAAGTATAATCTGTGCAGTCTATTTCTTTTTATCCGTTTTTTAATTTACTATCAAGCCACATTGGTCTCTTAGAGTTATTCTTGCTCTTTCTTTCTTTGGGATGCATTCTTCACTAGTGAACAATATGCTGTGTTTTATTATTTCCCACATTTCCAACACTGATTTTCCATCAAGCAACGTATCCCAGTCAATGTTACTTAATCTGAGTTCAATTTTGTTTACCTCTGCCTTGTTATAAAGGAAGATTTTGGTACATCAATTTTGTACTTGAGAACCATATTTCATTCGGAATGTAATAGTTTAGTGATTGCTGTTTCCCGTGGAGGGGCCAGTTGTACAGTCTGTTATTTGAATATTACTAGAACCTAATACAACATCTAAAATATTCTGGCCCCTAGTGGATTCAATAACATATTGAATTAAATCAGCCCTATCATGGCGTTCTAGGATTTTTTTTCCAGTTATTCCTGCTGCTGTATTTTTTGACCAGTTAATTTCACTGAAGTTAAGGTCTCCCAAGATGACTAAATCTCCAAGTTCCCCTGCAGTTTCTATTTCTTAAAATATATTCTCAGCAGTATCTGTGCTAGCAGGAGGTCAATATATGGTACCTAATGTAACCCTCCTACAAATGGGGGTTCCTGAAAAGTCTTCCTTTAGTTGTCTAAATGCTCATTGCTAGGCTGGTGTCCTGCGTTTTTGCAGTTTAAATGTGATTGCCAGAGAGTGCCTATATAGCCTCTGTGTACTGTCTCTTTAAGAGCTGCCTGGATTGCAGTCAGAATTAATCTAAAAGGGAGCTCTGTTAGAAGATGTACTTGTTTGCAGATCATTTGTTAGAGTAGTAATAATATTGCAGTTTGTTCTAACCTGCCTTCTTTGCAGCATGGACAGTTCTGTTTGTTTCCATCATCTTGGTCCTGGACTGCTGAAATGGGCCAATCAGTACATTTGGGACTCTAAAATGGAGCCTGCCTACAGGGGCTTGGTGGGGTCAAAACTTGTAGGAATTGTAGTTTTTGCATTTTGGTTCCTAAAATAACCTGGAGCGGGAGCCCTTGTTGTGGCTGACAGACAGATCAGCCAACCGAACCCTTCAGTTTGGGGAAATCCCAAACTGCTTGCAATTTCAGTTAGATCTAAGTTGGAAAGTGAAGAAGTAACAGCTCAAGGTAGTTCGAGCAGCAATCCGTGGTGAATTCGCATGGGAGAACTGTGGAAAGACCTGAGTTTTGGCCTGCATGCCTGCCCGCTGTTCCTGAGAGGGAATGTGTGCCTTTTTTGGACTGAATCTGAACTTGGAGAGTGAAGTAAGTCACTGAATTGTGACCTGGCTCCTGCCTGAAGAAGACCGAAGATTTGCTGAATACGATCGACCTGTCTTAACTTCCAGCCACCTCTGAACTCCCGGATTGTGCAGAGACTCTGTAATTGCGACCGGAGAGTTTTTTGCCTGGTATAGAGGAATTTCCTTACACGTGAATGTGTTGTGTGCTTATAGTGGGTCGTGATTTGATTCCCCACTGTGGTTTGAATTGTATTCTGTTTGCTGGAAGCTGCATTAGAATTTCCTTATGTGTAAATGTGCTGTGTGCTGCTAGTGGGTCGCGATTTGGTTCCCCACTGTGGTTTGAACTGTATTCTGCTTGCTGGAAGCCGCATCCAGCCTCCTGGACTGCATCCAAAATCATCTCCATTGGGCCAGGGCCTTGCCACACTAGCCCATCCTGACTACCTGCTGTACAGAGAAAGCCACGATGGGAGACCGGCCTGGGGATCAGCCCCCTGCTTAACTCCTGAACAGGAACGACGCCTCTGTGATTCATGTGGGCCCCACTTCTCCGGGCACTCCAGCTCAACAACCTGCAGTCTCGATTTCATCCTGCCTGTGTCCAGTATTGGGTTTCGTGAGTAAACATCAGGGTAGCTCCCTGCAACAACAGCTAAATCTATATTGCTGTCATCTGATCAGTTGCTTTTTCTTTCACGAACTGAGCCCATCGGCTTACAAATAGTGTGTGTTGTGCATGTTGCTTTCTTTCATCACAGGGTTCCAACCAGCTGCAACATTCCTAGCTGCCCATCATCTCCCTACTTGGGTACCCAGAGGTGTGACTGTGTGGAGCTTAAAGCGCATGCGTAACTGTTTAATCAATATAGCCTTTAAGCCAATCAACCTGATTACACCCCTTCCTTGTTCAAGTTCCCTGAATAAATCAGATCTGACTTTTTCTGAATGTAACGTGACTGTGGTTCCAGTTTGTGCCAAGAGTACTGTACTGTTGCTATTTGCTGTGCATAACCTTGTTTTACAGGGGGTCCCCAGGGTTGAGCCAGAGGAACCAGCTCTAGTGGTATGTGCAAACAGTGTAGGTACTTGTATGGTGTACAAGGGGTACTGTGAAAGTGATTATCGTATATTGCTCAGGCACTAGACGGGAAAGAGGGAGGTTATAGTGTTCCAGAGGGCTGTGCCCAGGTTAGTTTAACCACTACCAACCCTGACCTCTGGGTGGAGGCACCTGTTGCAGAACCTAGGCCCCTTAACCTGCTACTAGCCAAGCAGGCAGGAGTAGTAGCCTGTGGGATAACACCACCTAGGGGTTACACTAAGATTATAGATCTAGTAACCCCCCACACACAAAATCTTATCCACAATATCTCTGCATCTGATTGTCTTGTTTTTACTTTTTTGGTAATATCAACAGAAGTTATCCAGTTTTTTTAAATATGGTCCAGGACTTTATAGAAATGACCAATGTATGGGTGGCGGAGAGTGATGCTAAACTCCTCCTACCAGTAGTAGTCTTTGCCCTCCTCAGTAGTTACCCTTGCTCATGCACAAACTGCTGCTCCTCCCCTAGCAAGACCATTACTCTGCAGCCTATTGTAACTTAAGTTTCAGCTGGCCAGCTGGGAAGACTCCTTTATTACTCCTTCTTCTTGCTGACCTTCATCATAATTACACCATCATCCTGCTCATCCTTGGCCTTCTCCCCTTTCTCTTCACCGCTACCTCCCTTCCCACTTCTAATTTTCCCTCTCCCCCCTTCTTCCCCTCACCTCCGCCTTACCCTCTCTGTTCACCCAACTCCCTCCTCATCCCCTACTGCTTCCTCCTTTATCATCACCTTGTCCCACTACTCCGAACCCCGGGGCATCAATCCTTCCCTCATCCTCCCTCCATGCTACACTTCTTAGCCCCGCCACCCCCACCATCTCCACACTTCATAGTCGCTCTCCCTTCATCCAATCATTGCTAAAGAAATGTATAAAAACCTTTTCTTTTCACTTAATCTCCTGCTACTGCTGTTATCTGGGAACACTGAAACCAACCCTGGTCCATTCCTTTCTCCCCTCCCCCACCTTCCCCGGGGCCTAAAGGTTGCACACCTTAACATTAGAAACCTTCTCCCCCAAATCTCCCAAATTCAGCCCATCATGCTAATCCTCAAACCTGATGTACTAATATTGTTAGAGTCATGGTTCACCTCCAAAAGTCCTGATGGGATGCTGGCCCGCCGGCACAGTGGTTAGATTTCTGCTTGCAACGCAGATGACCCGGGTTCAGAAGCAGACCAGGGAGTCAGAGGACTGGCCGGGAGGAGGATGCTTGAGCATCCAGTGGACTGCTCAGCTCCTCTGGGGGGAGGGAGGTACACTGGCTCGGGGAGGGTCTGACCTAGGGTGACGGCCGGAGGTACCGCAGCCCCAAGCATGTACTATGAAGAGGAGGGTGTGATGGACACACGTGTCAGTCTTGGCATCAAGGCATGTCACGCTCTAAGGAGGACGTACACAAGAAAATTCCTCTCCTGGCACAACACCAATGTGAGGGCCTGATAGTCAGCCCACACCTGCCAGTGCTGCAGCTTATCTAGAGACCTCAATGATGACTTGATTCCTCTGGGGAGGGGGTTAAGGGGGAACCACCCCCCATTGTGTCCTGCCTGGGATAAGCCAAGGCTCCATGGGGGGGGGTCTCTGGTGAAATGAGGCAGTGGGGCACAGCAGACAGGTGACAGTCCTGGTGCAGAGGAGGGGGATAAACAGAAAGTGAAAAAAAAAAATTCCTGACAGGAGCGCATCTATCCCCGGATACTCCCTTCTTCATCAGGTCCGTGCTAGCAGAGGCGATTGGGTGGCAATGTGCCTTTCCTCCTCACTCCAGTTCATTCTAATTCTAGCTACTTCCATCCCTTCTACATATGATTTACTGCTAATAAAGCTCTCCCCCCCCACTCCATCCCAATTTTTATCACCGGCATCTACTGCTACCTTGGCTCTCCCCTTCAGACATCACTGACATTCTGGCCATCATCTTGTCTCATGCTTCCTCTTGGGAGATCCCTATCTTAGGTGATTTCACCCTGAACTGGCTCTCCTCCACCCACTCCAAAACTCGCTGTGACATCTCCTCCCTGAACCTGACCCAGTTAATTAACGAACCTAACTGTCTAAATTTCAAAACCCTCAAACATTCCCTCATCATCTGGGATGTCACCTCTCACCCCCATCACATCACTAAGGCCGGCATCCTCCCTGATGCCTTAAGTGATCACCACCTTACCTACTGCATTCGCAAAGTTCACCGCCCCAAAGCCCCTCCCAAAATTCTACTGCTTCAGTCATTCACATCCCTAGACCTCACCCCTTTACTCAATGACCTACACAGCAAAGATTAGTCTCCAAACTCCTCGGCCACCACCATTGACAATGCTCTAGCCTACTTTAAGTCAAAATTCCTTGAAATCTGGAGCCTCCACGCCCCCCTCCCCCATACCAAGGTGAGGGAGTCCCATCTCCCCTGGATCATGGCAGAGCTTCTAGCCTGTTTATGCGCCCATGATGCGGCCTGGATGGACCACGAATGTACCCACTCCACCGCTGACTTACAGAGGTACCATTACCTCTGCAATGCCCACACTAGGGCTGTCTGTCTTGCTAAAGCTGACTATTTCTCCAGTATCTTCAAGAAAAACATCCATCACTCATCAGAATTTTGGAAGGTGGTCCATGCACTATTCTCCCCACCAACTCAGCCTCCTTCCCCTGTTCCCCCAAGCAAGTGAGTTTTCCCTCTCTGATCCCCTGTCAGTCACCTCCGAGTTTAACTCCTTCTTTACCTCCTCTGCTTCCTCTCTTCTCTCCTCCCTCCCTCTCATCCCTTCCCCCTCATTCTCACCACAACCCTCCTCTCCTTCCTCCTCTTTCACCTTCTCTCCTGTGCCCCTCTCTGCTGTTCTTGATGCTCTCCTTACCCTAAACCTGTCAAAAGGTAAAAGTGCTGATGGTCTGGATGGCAAACTCCTCTACCTCTTAGCCCCTGCTGTATATTCACCTCTTGCTGAATTCCTAAATCTATCCTTCTCTCGTGCTTCCGTCCCCTTTGCCTGGAAGCATGCTACTGTCATTCCCCTCCCAAAAGGAGGTGACCTCCCTGCTACTGGTAACTACTGCCTCATCTCCCTCCTCTCTATCCTTGCAAAACTACAGGAACACATTGTGCTCTCCCAACTCTCTCCCTTCCTTGACTTGTCTTTGGTTTTTCACCCCTTCCTAGTCGGGCTTCTGGAAGCACCACTTCATATCCACCTCCCTCCTCAGGCTCACTGATTCCATACTTACAGGTATGGATCAGGGCCTCGTCACCTCCACTATCTTTGTCGACCAGGCTAAGGCATTCAACACCATCTCCCAACCCCTCTTCCTTTTAAACTCTAGGCTACTGAACTCTCAGGATCTGCCACCAGTTGATTCCACTCATACCTAGAGGGCAGGACCCAATCTGTTGAAATTTGTGACACTCTCCCTCCGCCCCTCCCTATAAACACAGGAGTCTCTCAAGGCTCATTACTTGGACTGCTGTTATTTTCTGTTTTTCTAAATGACCTCCCCACAGCCTGTTCATCCACAGCCATGCACATGTATGTGGACAATGCGGTCCTGTATAGCTCTGGCCCCCTCCACTGCTGACGTGGAGTCCAGACTCCAGCTCAACTTCAGTAAAGTTCAACTCTGGCTACACTCTAACCAGCTGTTCTTGACTGCCAAGAAGACCATCTCCATGTCCTTTGGCATGAGGCAGATACTCTCTAGGCTCCCATCCCTCCCCTCTTTCCACACCTTAGACAGGTCCCCACTGGAGGATGTTACCTCCCTCAGGTATCTTGCGGTATGGCTTGACCAACACCCCAACTTCTCTGGCTACATGGATGCCACACTCAAAAAATTGCATGCCAAGCTTGGTGCCTTGTACAGGAACCGCCGCTGCATCCCATTGCCGGCACGCCATGCTATCAACCAGAGAATGATCCTTCCAGTCTTTGACTACAGCAACATTGTCTACAGTGCTGCCCCCCTAGTACTTCCTTAGCCAAATTGGACACACTCTGCCATTCTTTCTGCCATTCTGTGCTTGATTGTCCTCTTTGCACTCATCACTGTATCAGTCTCTGTCTCTTCCCTTCTTTTGAGGACAGATGCTTTGCCCACTGTGTCAACCTCATAAGTAAATTCTGGTTTGGCTCTCTTCCCTTCCACCTTTCAGCCTCTCTTTCCTTATCTTCTCCCTCCTCCCTCCTCTCATTCCCTGAGGAGGTTTGACACTCATACTCCGGCTGTACCCTCTATTTCTACCTCTGCTGGTCGTGCTGCTTTCAGCCTCTGATTCTCCAAACTCTGGAACACCCTCCCCCTACCATTCACAACGTCTCCTCCTCTTGAACCCTCTCCACCCTCCTCCATGGCCTCACCTGTAATTGCCCTTAAATTTATTCCCTTCATGTCCCCCCCCCCACACACAAGTTCCTGCTCCTTATTATATTTCTTCTGGTATTTTAAATTTGTACTATCTGCCATCATGCTACTTCATCAAATGCACTTGCAACCTTGTAATGCTCTTACCATGTATTGAATTGAGTATGTTATACTGCAAATGTACTCATTGTATTCTATTTTGTTATTTTACCTTGTTATCATGATATGTTTTGTTATTGTAACCCACTGCCTCCTCCCCCAAGGACACATCTGAAAACGAGCGGTTAGCTCAGTATGCCTGTCCTGGTGAAACTTTCAAATAATTATAAATAAATAAATAGATAAATAAATAAAACTTGACTGAATCTGTATGGTAATTTGATACAATAGATATAATACTATGTATACCTCAGTATATTGTACGCCCCCAACTTGTTGGGATTATCTGTGTGGCTCCCATTCCCTGCACTCCTCACTGCTGCTAGTCCCGGGTTCTCTGGAGCCCCTGACTCTCCGTCCAGCTGCCAGCATGTTTTACCTGTTGAAGGGGGGACAGAGGAGTGAAAATGCAGGACCATCGGGCTGCAGTCACTCAAACATGCAAGCCGGTGGTCCATGCTTGTGCAGTAGCGCATTTTCATTTTCATACCGCCACGATGATCCGGATGCCTCTTCAGTGCTCCCGATCCCCAGATTCTGCTAAAGGGCATCCAGACACCTGGAAGAAGCACCAGAGGAGGCCCAAATGTATTTAGTTTAGGAATGCCAATGAGTGCTGGGAACGGGGCATGAATATTAATGTGGCAAGTTATAAATATCAATGAGCCTGGCTGCAGCCTGGGGGACAGTGTTTCTGCAGCAGTGACAGGCTGAATAGTAAAATGGAAAATTTAAAACTCTGCATTGGGGTGAGAGGGTGCAGAGGCTACAATTAAGCTGTGGGTAAAATATATACAAACAAGTTACAACGTTTGGCTGCAAAAGCCTTTGAAAAGTGGGACTTTGTTGGGACCATGTCTGCAGCAGCCAAGATGCTCCCCTTCAACCCCTGCCACTGTCAGTCAGAATGCAGGGATTTTCAGAGGGCTGTTAGGACTGCCAGAGAACGTTTGGGAGTAAAACGAGGGCTAATTTTTGGCACATAAACAAAGGACCAATGGGAGCATCAGAGGAGGCTAATGCATGTTAACTTGCTCAGTTGGACAAGTGAGGCAGCCAATGAAGGAGGGCAGCTGAGAGCTAATAAATATGACAGTTCGCCAGCCAGATTGAGTCTTTGGCTGGAGGCTGTGAGCCCACTCAGAAGCAAGGAAGGAGGATGCTGTGGACTCGCTAGCCCTGAAGGCCTGTGTGTTTGCCCAAAGGCCTTGTTGGCCCCAGGATAGGACAAGCTGCACGGCACCTTGTAAACCAGTTAGCCACAGGGAAATAAACTGCTCTTAGAAGAAGATTCCCTGAGTGAGATGTGAACCTGTGGCCGACGAACGTTTCTGCAGTGAGAAAAAGTTGCCTCTGAGATTTGAACCTGTGGCCGATGAATGTTGCTGCAGTGAGTGAGTGTGGCTGAGAGAATTTGTTTCTGAACCTGGAATTTGGTGTTGAGAATCTGGAAGTTGTTGCTCAGATTGGAGTCTGCGTCTGTGTGAATTTGCTGCTTAAAGAAGTAGAAGCTACTGAGAATTTTGAAGACTTAAGCCTACGGCTGAGTAAAGTGGCTAACGAGGATTTGGACTTTGTTGTTGAGATTCACCCTGCGACTCTGCTGAGGAAGTCAGACTCCACAGGTAGTGGGATGGATTTGTTGAGAACTGCTGCCTGAAAGAGGGAGTGAGCTGTCCTGCAGTGCAGAAAGTGCTCCCAAAGGTTACAGTTGGGAATCAGAGACTGTAAAGTTCGCTACCTAGTATCCACAGTGTCTGCCAGCTAAGCAGAAAGTGGTTTGCAAATGTATTTCCTCAGGCGGGGGAGAGAAGTTGTACCCAGACAAGGAGAAAATTCTTTGAGAGGAAGACGTCAAGAGGCCTGCCAGATGAACACTGCATACAAAGGTCCCCGGGGCGAAGACTGGAAAGGTCTGGCAGGTGAAGCTTGGCTGTCATCATTGTTTCAGCCAGTGGCTGTTTGCGGCATGTACAACTCCTGACATCAGCACCATTCTGTGAAATCAAGTATTTGCAAAACCCCCAGAGAATCTCCAGAACTGTAAGTACCCCGGGCTGTGGCTTTGGGGAAATATTTATTTAGCTAGTTTGCTAGTCAGAATAAAAGGGGTTAACCCTGTGCAGGACTGTGCCAAGGTTAAAAGACACGCCCAGGCAAACAGTTGAAGATTTGCATCTGTTTCTTCTGTTTAAAGTTATTTGGGCCACAACGAAAAATCTCCAGTGCCTTCTGCATCAGCAGTATGGTTTTGAAGCCATGTGCACCCATGGGTGGGAGGTGGGGATTGGGTGGGGTAAAAGTGTTGTTACAGTTGTTAAGTTGTTATGCTATTTTCCTCCTTTTTCCCCTCCCCCAAAATAAAACTGTTAATTGTTAATGTTACATTCTGGTAAAGTGACTTATTGCGAAAAATGGGAACTGTTGTTGTGTGGGGAAGGTACGGTGGGGGGCAGTTGCTGTATTTTTCTGGGGGGAGTTAACCTGCAATTTATCTACAGGTATACCTTATCACTAATCCAGGAGGAGTCACCGTGCACACCTGTTGTTCCAGTGCTGTTTGTCTGCCAAAGAACCTAGGCCGGCCCCCTCGAGGTGTGTCCAGGGAAGACCCGAGGGCCCCGGAAACAGCCAAGGTGAGTCTGAAAGGGGCTGTTACAATATGAATTTAATAATTACTTTTCCCAGTTCCATGTTTCTTTCACGTTTAATCAGGTAATGCCTTACCGGCGCTATACCCTATAGATATGGCAAAGGCTTGGCCTTAAAAATGTATAGCAATCCCTTCATGTATGGTGTGTAAAATACATGCTACTTTCCCATCTAACCATTACACCAGTTTTAAAGAAGCAGACCAATAATTCATGCATCCCCAAAACATGTTCTTCACATTTCAGCGAACAATTAATTCGGATATTGATGAGGTGTGGTTTTTCTGCTTATTACAATTTCAGGTTTTAACATTTCACTTTGATGTCAGTTTATCAAAGTATGAAATTATGATTACGTTCAATGTGCTGAATGTAAATATGTGTTACACAGGATTGTCAGAAGCATTGATTATCTAAAGGGGGATAGTCGCTATCAAGGGTACCCCACTCAAGTGTGGGTATTAATATGCTATTTGTGTGCAAAAACATCTTGGTTTACTTTTTGTATACTATAGTACAGTTGATTGTATCATATTAATTTGTCATAGTTCTAGACATGTTCTGTTACACAAAGTGGGCAGCACTCTAACTGCAAGCATAAAATTTAAATGCTTACTGAAATAAGTAACACAAAGTCCAGCATCCAGTACAAAAAAAAAAAACAGTCAAACCCATGGTACTAACCCGAGCGCTTAGAGTTTAATCATGACTCTTCATTTTACTAAGCATTTAAATGTTATGCTTGCTGTTAGAGTGCTGCCTACTTTGTTTCGTGTGTCTGGATTTTGAGGCAAGCACCCACTCAGTTACCTTGTGCGCATCTCCACCTATGTTCCGTTATGTTATTACAAATCCCATATTACACCACAGCTGACATCAGAGCAGTAGTCAGCAGTGAGAGGTTTAATAGTAGAGAGATACTATCAGTAACTGGAAGTGGATGTGCATGTCCAACAGTAGTTACACTGTCAGAGTTTCTAGCGTTTCATGTGTATGTGCATATAAAAGATCTGTTACACTGTCAGTGTGTCAAGTGTTTGAAGTGTACATGCAATTTCAAAACTGGTTACAACTGACATTGCTTACTGTGTTCATTCATGCTCAATATAAGTTACACCATCAGTGTGTTCAGAGTTTCACGTGCACATTCACTTCAAACATTAGTCACACTGGCAGTGTGTCTAGTGTTTCACATTAACATGCACTTCAAACGTAAGTTCTACTGTCACTGACTGTGTCTAGCCTTGGAATTGTACAAGCAATAGAAACACTGGTCACACATTCAGTGTAACCAGTATTAGAAGTGGATGTGTGTGCTCGTCATCTATAACACTGTCAGTGTATGCAATGTTGGAACTGTACATGGATGTTATACATTGGTTACCATATCATTATTGCCAGTGTTGTAATTGTATGAGAATGTTCAACTGTGGTGAATCTGCCAGAGTATTTAGAGTTGCGAGCATACATGCACATCCTACACTGGTTACGCTATCAGAGTATTGGGAGTTGAACGTGTACGCTGTCAGTATGACAGCTGTCTTTATTGGACTGCGGTTACCAACATCTAGAACAGCAGAATTATGAAAATGATAAGAAGTGATTATTCATTGGCAAAATTGCTGACTGTCTCACTATTGACATTGACGGAGCTTACTCTGCTATTGAGACATTACTTTCAAAGTCATTGTGCAAAGTATTCTTTTTCTTACCTTGTGTTGTGAGCATTTTGGTTGAATCAATTCCTGTACTTCTGCACTAGATCTTCCTTGTTGTGCTTCACATACTTCAACGCAGTTGGCTTTGCAATCTTCTTTTAGACCTGCATCTCCTTTGCCTTGCAGTAACTAGGGAATTCCTTTCACAGTGCCATGACCTCACTGCACAGATCACACACATATCCTCTAGATAAGGTTTATTATGAGGTTTACCTCTATTTAAAAACGATAATCATATAGAATAGCAATCAGGCATGACTAGGGGTTTATTTTCAGTTAATCACCTTCTAGAGGCATGTGACGCTTAGCTACTCCTCATGCAACAGTATACCTCTAGAGTGCGATTACCAGACTGTTAAAATAATCCCAGGTCATACCTTTATAGGCCTATCTCTGTCCTTAATGTAGATTATAAATTTCTAACAGCTATTTTAGCTAAACGTCTTCAACAAATAATATCCATGATGGCTCAAGACACCAGACTGGATTTGTCCCTGATAGATAGGCCTCGGACAATGTCCATCGGACCATACATATTATAGATCACTTGAATAAATACAACATACCTGCTATGATCATGAGTTTGGATGCTCAGAAAGCATTTCACCAGGCTGACTGGGAATTTCTTTATCAGGTCCTTGCCGGGTTTGGGTTCCCTGACAGCTTCATTGACACCATAAAGTGTTTATATTCAGGTCCTCAGGCCTATATGCCTACAAATGTGATGGTTTCACAAAGTTTTGGGTTGGGACAGGGTACCCACCAGGGATGTCCATTGTCACCATTGTTATTTGCATTATATATTGAGCCTTTGGCTCAATGGATCAGGGTGGACCAGTCATTACATGGAGTGTTGGTGGGGGGACAGTTACATAGAGTCGCACTATATGCAAATGATGTCCTTTTATATTTAACCTCTCCAAACACGTCATTACCTTATGTAATGGATATGATTGCAGAATTTTTTACACTCTTCGGATACTCACTCAACTCCACCAAAACAGAGATCTTAAAGTTTAATTATGACCCACCCTCCCTTCTCTGCCTTAAATATAAGATGAGGTGAGATATGTCCACTTTTAAATATCTAGGGGTTACATTAAGGGCTACAAATAAACATCTATATATGGATAACTACAACCCCATGTTTGGACAAATGAGGGAAGATATGAAACGCTTGTCCTTACTACCATTACCAATGTGTGCCAGAATCCAAGCAGAAAAAAATAACCTACTCCCAAGGTTCCTGTATTTATTTCAGTATGTCCCTGTACAGTTGTCATAACGCTAGTTTGAGGAAACTCAGACCAAGATTTTCAAATTCATCTGGGCTAATAGGAGACCATGGGTCAGAAGGTCCCTTCTTATGGCAAGTAAGAAATCTGGGGGTAGAGTCATACAGAATTTGTCAGAATATTGGCTTGCAGCCCAAATAAGATGGGCACTATTTTGGTCCCGCACCCCTACCTAGGCTCACTGGCAGGACATGGAGAGGGCTTTCTTACAGGATTCCCATACATCCTCCTGCCTGTTTGACCCACCTCATATAAGGTCCTGTATATTTAATGACTATTTAGCTATCCAGGTGACCCTCAAGACTTGGAATCAGTTCCGAACATATGATTGGGTAAAAAGAGAGATCTGGAGGCAATGTTGGTTTATCAAGACCTTAGATTTTATACCTGGCTCTACAGACCCCTGGTATAGGCAGCAGATGACTATGGGTTTCTGTTGCCCAGCACAGATAATGAGGTGAGATATTATCTTTTCTTTTGAGGAATGTTCTGGAAAATTAAGATGGACTGCCAAGAATAAACTACATTATTTACAAATCCAAGCATATGTACAAACAAAATTAAGGCATCTGCCTAATGATTTGATTGACCCCTCATCAGGTCCCACCCTGGCAGATCTTTTCTCCCTTTCAAAGCCCAAGCATACTATTTCCAAGATATACAAGTTTTTGTACTCTCATAGAGGGGAAACAGCTAGTCCTATCACGAGGATGTGGGAACAGGAGGCTGGCTTCCACTTATCAAAACTGGAATGGAATAAAATGTGACGGCCTCACTGTTATGGCAGGAATATTTCTAGAAAATTAAAGTGAAATTCTTTCTGACCCCCAGCCGGGTTGCTAAGTGGAACCCACATGCATCTCCTCACTGTTGGAGTTTATGTGGAGAAGAGAATGCCTCTCATTCCCATATATTTTTTTACTTGTCTGAGTATAGAATCCTTTAAATGAGAGATTATACAGAATACAGTCAACTTATTCCAAATGACAGGACCCCTGTCCTTCTAGAACCTGGTACTGGGACTACCTCCAAGGGAAGTTAAGGGAGCCAGCTCTTCATATTTGTGGTATATTTGTATCGTTGCCTACAATAAAACCATCACTTGGAGCTGGTTAAAACCGCTTCCACCAACTATTGCAGAATGGAAACAGATTATTGTAAGCATACAAAACATGGAATCACTTACTTATCAGGTGCAAAAGAGGCAGGAGACATTTGTTGAAAGACGGACAAGATGGAATGTAATACAGGGACCATAAGGGATAAAGACTGACAGGGAAGGGGATCTTGTTATCTTTATATCTTTCCTCAGATTTATAATAATATACACAAGTTCTTGTCAGACAGTAACTGCTTTGTTACAAAAGACATAGGAAGCTATTTAGCTTCCTAACAATTGGGTATGTTTCTTTTGGGGAGACAGTGCCCCTTCCGAGCAGCCCCCCTTCCCCCATATAGAGCCAAGAATCTGTTTTATGCTTACAGCCCCACTTGGTTGTTTTTGATGTTTTATTAACTGGAGTTGTTTTCTTCTACTTATATTAACATGATTACACATCATTTATCAGGGGGGAGGAGAGGCATAGGATCGGAGGGAAGGGGGTTGCCAGGGTAAATAAGGAGGGGGCGGCCTGTGGCACCCAGATAGGGGGAGGAACAAGGAGCCGGCTGGGTGCAGGGGCCGGTAGAAAGGATGAGGGACATGGAAGGGGGGGAATGGAGGAAAAGAAGCGGTCAGAGTGCTCCTGTTGGGGGATTCTATGATAAGGGGTATCAAATGGGATAGGGAGGGAGAAGCCTGGCCAGTTAGAACAAAATGCTTCACTGGACTAATGGTGCACAGGGCCAAGCATGAGGTTTATCAGCTGGCAAAGGACTGTGGGGGCTTCCCCGGACATACTGGTCCACCTGGGTACAAATGACATTGAGGGAAATAGCAAGCTAGAGATACAGGCAAGGTTCAGGGAGCTTGCCAGGGTCTGTCATGACATAGGATGCACAATTTTCTTCTCAGAAATCCTGCCTGTGCCAAGGGCTGGTGGGGAACACAAAAGGAAGATTAGGGAGATAAACCAGTGGCTCAGGGAGTGGTGTGAGGCCAGAGGGTATGGGTTAATGGGGGAGACCTGGGAGGATAAGGGGCTGTATGCTAGAGATAGGCTGCATCTCAATTTGGAGGGGAGGGGAATCCTTAAATTGAAAATAGAGGGGTTCATTGGTGAAAAGTGAGGTTTAAACTTGTGAAGGGGGGAGGGATGGGAGAAAAGACTGTCGAAGGGGGTCCGATAAAGGAGGGAATCTGTCTCCACCCCCCTGGGGAGCTGGAGGAATGCGGGAAAAGGCCGACTGGTAAAGTGCAGACCAGGGGAAAACAGAATCCCCATGGGAACACGAGCAGGGGAAATGGAAGTATAGGGAAAGGGTGGAAGGTAGTCCTGCTAGATGCCAGGAGCTTGGGCAATAAAATGCCTGAGCTCCAGGCGATGCTAACTGAGGGAGCAGTGGATGTGGCAGCGGTCACTGAGACCTGGGCCACCGCAGGACATGACTGGGACCTGAACCTGGAGGGTTACACTATGTTCAGGAAGGACAGGGGGGAGGGAAGGGGAGGAGGGGTAGCAAAGATAGTCAAAAACTGCATTGGCATTGGGGGAGTAGAAGAGGGAACCATGGAGGCGATTTGGGTCACCTTGATAACAAGGCGGGGCAAGAGAGTAAAAATAGGAGTGGTGTATAGACCCCCTGCACTGGCGGAGGAGCTGGAGGAGAGTCTGGTGGCAGATGTTGGGAGACACTGCAGACTGGGTAGGGAAAGGGTGGTGGTGTTGGGGGACTTAAACATGCCAGGAACAGACTGGGAGACTATGACATCCTCGGTGACCAGGGAACAGAGGTTGTTGGATGTCTTTCAAGATGCGTTCCTAACTCAGCAGGTGGGGGAACTGACCAGGGAGGTGCGGGCATTGGATGTGGTCCTGGCAGATAGTGACCAGATTGGGGGCCTAGAGGTAAGGGACCCATTGGCGGGGAGTGACCATGCCATGGTCTGGTTCTGCCTGGACCTAGGAGGGGTAGAAGGCTGCACAAAGACAGAGGTAACTGACTTCAGGGGGGCGGATTTTAAGGAAATGGGAAGGATCCTCAAGGAGCATTTGGATGGGATTGGGTCAGACATGGATGCTGATAGTAGGTGGGAAATCATCAGGAGAGGGGTGCAGAATGCTACCAGCACCTGTGCAAGAGTAAGACAAAAATGCGGTAAGGCCCAAAAACCCTGCTGGTAGACCAGGGAGGTCCAGGAGGTGGTACAGGGAAAGAAGGCAGCCTATAGGCAATTCAAGTGCTCAAGGAGTGAAAGGGATCGAGGGGAGTACGAGCTGATGGCTAGAAGGGCCACTAAGGTGGTGAGGCTAAGGCAAGAAAGGAGCAGAACCTGGCCAGGGAAATTAGGAGAGGGAACAAGGGGTTCTTTAGGTACATTGGGGAAAAACGAAGGGTGAAGGGGCAGATTAGCATGATTAAAACACGGGAGAGATGGGCACAAGACCTGGGGGAGCAGGCTGAGGTACTAAATGAGTACTTCACCTCAGTTTTCACCAAGGAAAATGAGGGTGCTGCATCATGCATTGGAGGAGACAGTGATACTGAGGAGGGGGGACCCTTACCGATCGGCGGGACTGGGGAGAGGGGGAGGCATCACTGGCAGGAGAGGGGAAGGCTAAGCAGGGAGAAGAGGTAGCAGGAGTGGAAATCACAGCAGAGAGAGTGAGGGAAGCCCTCAGGTCCCTTAAGATGGAGAAAGCACCGGGGCCAGATAAATTACATCCCAGAGTGCTGAAGGAACTTGCAGATGTCCTGGCAAAACCCCTGTCGGAGCTTTTCACCATCTCTCTGAGGACAGAGTGGGTGCCCCAGGACTGGAAGGTGGCGCATATAGTGCCTATCCACAAGGGGGGATCAAGGGAGGTTACAGAAAACTACAGGCCTGTCAGCCTGACATTGGTGGTGGGCAAGGTGATGGAGGGCATTGTCAAGGAGAGGCTAAGGGGGGACCTGGTAAAGTCAGGGTGCCTGGACGATAGACAGCATGGATTCATCTTAGGGAAAATGTGTCAGACAAACCTTGTGGAGTTCTATGACTGGGTGATGAGTGCCTTGGACCTGGGTAGACCAGTGGATGTCTTCTTTCTAGACTTTAGCAAGGCATTGACTCTGTTCCTCATGAGGGCCTGTTGGATAAGCTGGGAGAAATGGGGGTGGGGAACCAGAGTATCAGATGGATAGGCAATTGGCTCCAGGACTGGACCCAGAGGGTCATAGTTGGCAGGATAGTCTCATCCCCAAGGAGGATCATTAGTGAGGTTCCACAGGGATCAGTCCTTGGGCCCCTCTTGTTCAACGCCTACGTCTCTGACATAAGGACAGGTATCAGGAGTGAGATGAGTCTCTTTGCGGATGACTCAAAACTGGGAGCAGTGGTGGATGGGGAGGAGGGGAGGGTGGCCCTACAGGGGGACCTGGAGGCTCTGGAAAGATGGTCTAGAAAGTGGAAGCTGAGGTTCAATGCAGGGAGGTGCAAGGTATTGCACCTGGGGGCCAGAAACCCGGGCCAAGTGTACACCCTGGGGAAGGAAATGCTACAAGTCTCAATGGCTGAGAAGGACCAGGAGGTGGTGGTGGATGTCAAGATGAACAACTCCGAGACTTGTAGGAGGGCAGCAGCCAAGGCCAACAGGTTGCTGGGATGCATCGTTGGGGGATCACCTCCAGAAGGAGGGAAGTAATACTCCCTCTGTATAACTACTTGGTGAGGCCGCACTTCGAATACTGCATGCAGTTTTGGAGGCCACACTTAAAGAGGGACATTAAACTCCTGGAGAGGGTCCAGAGGAGGGCAACCAAAATGATTTGGGGCTTGGGGGACAGGACCTATGAGGAGAGGCTCGAAGAGCTAAGTATGTACACATTGGAAGAGAGGAGGGACCAGGGGGACATGATAGAGGTCTTCAGGTACATGAAGGGGGTAAATAGGGGAGGAGCAGTCAGGGTGCTTCGAAGGAAGGAGGAGGGGGCCACTAGAGGGCATGGGTGGAAGCTGGAGGGGGGAAGATTCAGGGGAGAAAGGAGGAGGTGCTACTTCACTGAGAGGGTGGTGGAGCCATGGAATGCGCTGCCTAGGGGGCTGGTGGAGGCAGAGACGGTGGAGGGGTTCAAGAGGGGTTGGGACAGGTGCAGGGGAAGGGTTCTGGAAGCAAAATCCAATGCAGCAAGAATATTCAGAACTGGGAAGGGAGAAGCCAGGGAAGGCGAGGGGGACGGTAAGGTCAGCTTCCAGGGTGGGGGCTGACTAAACGAGCAGATGCGAAAGACCGTTAGGCCTATTCTGCTGGCATTTTAGTATGTTAGTATCAGTTTGTAATGATTCTCTATGAATTGTATTCATTGCTCATAAGAATGAGGAGAAATGTTCACTATCTGTTCAGCAAGGTATACTTTGATCGCTACGATAGATATATCCCGATGCTTATTTGTTGAACACTTGATGCTATAGTTTGTTTATGTACTTTATGCAAACTGAAAATAAAGTAAGAATAACGCTACTTAAAGCATGAGCAGTCTGGACCTATAGATAGCATATATATATAAATATATATAATTATACAATTGAGTTTTAAATACAGTCAGTTTTACACACCCTAGCACAGATTTAGGCAAATTATTATAATAACAAATAGCCTCTGAAAGCTCTTAGGCCAAAGGAAGTTAATACAGAGGAACTGAGAAGAGAAACCTTTTATATATATATATATATATATATATATAATATTTAGTCCCAGTCACCTCCTCCATTGATTGGTGATGGGGACACATAGGTATTTTGCATATTTTCTCTCCTGCCCCCTCTGAGGCCCTGGCACACGACCGTGCGGGCATGTGGAGGCATGCTACACATCTCCGTGGCACCAGCTCAGCCCCTTCCACCTCCCATAACTGTTTTGTACTCCCTCTCCAACTACATTACCCACCAGCCTGCCACCTGGTGGGAGCGGAACTATGAGGGGGCGCCAACCCACCCTCACCACCATTGGGAGAAGAGAGCTGCCCATCGACATGCTTGATCCTGCTCCGCGGTCCCCCCCCCATGCTGGCACCCCAATGATCCGAGGTCATTTTGGAACCTGGGGTCGCTGGCATAGCACAAGGTGTGGTGTCCAGCTCCTCAACTCTTAGCACCACCAGGCCGGTGCAGAAGACAAACCTTTTTTGAATTCTGGTGAAAAATGTGTTCATGCTTCTGGGACCAATTTCCATTACAAAATGAAGCATAGTTCCCAGTGTGATCTTATGCAAAAAGACAGAAGCGTTATACTTGAAACAATCATTCAATGATAAACAACCAAATTCCCTATGGAAAACATAGTGGTGAACCAACCTACCCATTCCAGTGGCAAATCTGCAAACTGAATTATAAACTGTATTAAGTCTGCTAAATAATTTTTCGCTAACAGAAAAGTAGAACTTGACTTCCATAATCAAATTTAGACAGCAAAAGGTTAGTGGCTAACAATTTTCATGATTGTGGGATTAAAAACTGACTGATCCTATGTAACATGCCAAGTCTCTTGTGTAGTGTCTTGATTAAACAATTTACATAAAGTGAAAAATTTATCAACATGAACCCCCAAATAAAAATGATCAACCCATTCAGTCTAATTACCTGATAGGGCACAATTTGAAAATCCTGAGAAACAAATCAGATGGGGCATGAGAAAAACATTGATTTAGATTTTTTTAGAATTCAAAAGTAGTTTATGGGACAGAAACCAATTATGCATATTAGGGAAATGATTTTGTAGTGTTTTTTGTAACTCAGAAACATCTTTGTCAGAACCAAAAATAACAGTGTCATCTGCGTACAAAATGCATTTTGTGGAACAGCAAACCACCTGCATTTTATTTAAGAACTAGGAAAATAACAAAGGGCCCAAAATGGACCTCCTTAGGAACTCCACATTTAATGATGTTCCTCTACTCTCTAATGCCCTCTGAACCAGGACACAGCACCCTCCAAGAAACCATGCCCAAAGAGAATACGTAAAAACAATTCTTGATCAACTAGACTGAAGGTGTTGGCAAGGCCTACAAAGACTGATATATGGAGCCCCCTTATCAAGGGCTCTAGTGTATGTACCCAGTCCATGAACCCCACCAAGGCTGTCTCCGTGTTATGCATGGCTCTGAAGTTGCAGTTCACCCTGATAAGGAGTTTTTTACTTGCTCAAATGTTCATTAACCTGATCAATGACAATTTTTTCAAATCATTTTGATAAGGGTGGTAATAACGCTAAGAACAATAATTTAAAATAAAATGAACAGGGCCTGATTTGTGATTAGTTTGATTATAGCGAATTTACAGCTCATAGGTATGACACCATAACAATGAGAGTAATTCATCAGGAGGGTAAACAGAACAGAAATGGATACACTAGCTATTTTTATTGGTCAAATCAGAACCAATAAAGGGTCTTGGATTTATTATCTGTATATATTTTTTACTCAACCAAGAAGACAAAATTCTAAAATGAAAAGAGAGTGTTTGATTACTGGAATTAGTTTGCTCATAGTTGGGCACTAAGGGCCAGATATTCAAAACCCAGCCACTGGGCAAAGGTAGCACTGCCCGGTGGGCAAACGTAGCCCAAAGTGGAAAGCAAGCCATATTCAAAAGGAGTAGCCCTATGCAAAACCAGCTGAATATAGTAAGCAAAGGAAGCTGGGCAAACAGTGTCAGGAGTGCAGGGCAAACATTGCCCGGGAATAATACAGCATTGAATATAACAAATAAGACAGCACTGAATATAGCACCCAGCCAGGCAGTGCAAACACCCAGTGGAATACAGTACAGAGGTGAGACAGCCTGATTCTGGGACAAAGCAAGGAAATACAGCCTGGAACAAGGCCCCAGGTGCAGATCGCAGTGCAGAACCCAGTAAATGACATACGTGCATGTGAATGGCAAGCAACAACCAGGACCCAAGTGCGGGAACCATGGAACACTGTATACGAGGTGAAAACCCCAGCACCCAAGAATGACACAGGACACAGTTAAATGTAGAAACTGGAATGTAATAATAAACAAAGGTATGGCAAAGCAACAGGCACAGTAAAGCGATGCAAACAGTACACACAGAAGTGCAAAAGGTAAATGAAGAAAATAAACAACAAACAAAACCAAACTGAGAACTGAACACTACCATAACATCAACCGGGTGAACCACCATGAAGATATGAAACCCAGAGCAACACACTGAAATGCAACCCCCCCCAACACAGAACAGTACCACAATGAAGACCCACATGAAAATGAGTACAACTGCAGAAATAAAATAACAGAAACAGTGGCATGGGAAACATAGCAACACATTTACAATATATACAGGATGGCAAGGGGAACAGGGGGAAGGGGACGTGGACACAAACAGGGGAGCATAACAGAGGGCAAGGATGAACATCAGTCCAGAAAGGGGGGATAGCCAACAGAAATGGGAAGATGATCATGACTGATTGCTGGACGGATCTGGCAGATGTGCCTCTAGGACAGCAGCCACCCTCCTGGTCTCTGAAATTAGGATGGCCTGCTGCTCAATCAGCATCCTCTGCTGACGGACAATGTGTCGCAGCAGGTCCTCTCATCCCTCCGACTCCTCTGGTCTGGTCACCCACGATGATGATTGGAGTGGACCTGCAAGAGGAAGGGGGAGCACGTGAGGATGGGAAACCAGCCAGGAGGTATACTGCAGCCACAGGTGGCCATACAGAGATGGACAGCATGTCCTGACAGCCATGCTCAAGTGGTGCTGAGGAACGCAATGGGAGGCACACCCAAAAGGTGCCCACAGGGCAGGCCTGTTTGACACAGGCAGCATCCCAATACCCAATAGACACAGTGACATCAGGCCCCGACAGCATTATGGCATAGGTGACACCACCCACCCCAGCACTGCACACAGTGAGACAGTGCAGACACATAGGCAGTCCCTAGGATGGCTGTGTGCATGGGCCACGTAACAACATGCACAAGAGTGCCCACGCATCGGGACAGGCTGCCCATAGACAGATGGCAATGTACCAGAATGCAGAGCACAACAACAACAACAACCCAAAGGGGCGCCAGAGCAGCACAATGCAGGCATGGTGGACAGCCAATGACCAACCCATGCCAGGGCCGAACAGACCCACAGCATATGCAGGCCCACAGGGTGCAGACAGCGGCAGGGATGGGCCGACAGATGCTGCCAAACATGGGCTCTGTAAGGCACAGTGCGTGGTGCCGTGCAGCCACAACATGCACGTGGTCGGCAAACAGCCAAACATGGCCAGCAAAGCCTGTGGACAGCAAGGCAATGCCAGCCACACACAGGCGTAGGAACTGGGGGGTGGGAGGCCAGATCACACCCCACTGCAGATGTGTGCATGGCAAAGGACAGCGTGGAAACAGTGCCCTGAGTACCCTCATGTGTGCCCCTCTGATCCTCCGCTGCCACAGCCCCTACCACCATCCAGCACCCTTGCAGCCGTGCATGTTGACACTGGCCCATAGCGCCCCACCCACTGCCACAGGGCACAGCTGCCTGACAGCTAGACTCCAGCAGCAGTTTGCAACACTGGTGCACAACACAGCACAGTGCCACAACACCACTGGCCTGATGCCTGTGGCAGCCAAGCTGCCAGCACAGTCAATGGCAGACCACAGAAGGAACCACACATCACAGAGGGATAGCACAAATCAACAAGACATGTACTCACGCAACAAGTCCCTGGCCTCAGGGTTGCTCTCCTGCGCCCGCTGTGGCATGGCCGGCACCCTCGGGCTGCTTCTCTGTCTGTCCTGGGACACCTCTTGTCCCTCTCCTGCCATCCTGGGCTGCTCGATCCACTCTACAGTGGACAAAGGACACAGCAGCGTTAGCGCAACACACAGCTTATACCGTGAGCACCACAGCAAGATGCACACCCATGCCCCACAACACTGCACACACAGGGCAGCCCAGGGACAGTGGCTGTACACAGGATACACCCACACAGAGGGCATCAAGGCCCACGGGGTGTGCGCCAGGCACACAGGACATGTAGGCATGGTGGTGCAGCAGTGCAACAGTGCCAGTCGCAGGTGCACTGAGACTGGCTGCACACATGGCTGTGTAGGCTGTC
This sequence comes from Neoceratodus forsteri, assembly GCA_016271365.2. Taxonomy (NCBI): domain Eukaryota; kingdom Metazoa; phylum Chordata; order Ceratodontiformes; family Ceratodontidae; genus Neoceratodus; species Neoceratodus forsteri. The sequence continues at coordinate 874,085,198 of CM028130.1, forward strand.
AGTGGCCCAGGTGATAGCACCCCTGCACCACAGTGGAGTAGGCCACAGGTTGGTGCTGTATCAGGTCCTAGCATCAGCAATGTCTGGATCTGCCATCCTCATCTGTGTCACCCCCACGGACACAGCATGCACCACGCTGGAACCGCTACCACCAAGTGCGCCACCTGGGAACAGTGGCAACCGTGCACCCCCACACCCTATACCAGAATGCCCCCCTCGGTGGCCAACATGTGTGACCCCAACCTATGTCACATGCGCACCAACACTATGCATGGTAGCACACCTGTGCACACACACACACACAGGCACACGCACACACTTGCAGTCCGAGAGGCACGTGACAGTGGTGAACAACGTGCAACACCACTTACCTGGCACTGGCACAGTGCCCTCATGCACCATGCACTTGTAGCGCTCCAGCTGCTGCTGCTGCTGACGGTGCATGTCTGTGTACTGATGCCGACACTTCTCAGCATCACGGGCGATGCCCGTGCGTGCACTGAGCCTCTGGGCAATGGAGGCCCACACCTGCTGGCGTGGGAGGTCACCCTCCCTGACCTCCCCAAAGAGGCATCAGTGCTTCTGCTGCACCAGTTGTATGAGGTTGGCAGTCTCAACGTGCCCCCAGCGCCTGTCCCTATGTACTACTGCATGCAGCCTATGCCTCCCTGCCATGGTCAATGGTGTCTTGTACTCTGCCACAAGTGTGAGAACACAGCCTGTGTCACTCCCAGAGCTCACCAGCCAAGTGTGCTGTAACACCATGCTCACACATGACATAGCACGGCGCTACCCGGAAGTTAGCATGATCCGCATGCGTAACCCCACCACGACCCTGGAGCAGCAATGGCATGCATTTGCGTAGCACTGCACTAGGTGGAATAGCGTGGCACTGGAAGCGCGCTGCCCTGGGGCGCTAGCGCAGCACAGGGGCCTCAGGTGCATGTGTGGAGGTAGCGCTAAGCCACATAGTGCTGCGCTAATGGGACAGCGCAGTGCTGGGCCACACATTGCCCCACGCTAACATGTGCCCAGTGCTAAGCTGTTTGCAAGGTGCTATTCAGGCCCATACTCAACTGACCTATGCAAATGAGGGCACTTGTGTATGCAAGGTGCAAACAGTGTGATTACCATATCATTAACTGCTCATTTGTATGCCTAACAGGCTGGATAGCCCAGCTGGGCTATATAAAGGCAAACAATGATCCACCAGTGTTGTGTCTTGGGATAGCAGCACACATCCTATGCTACAGATGGACAGGTATGCTGGATGGAAACATGCCTCAGCAGGCAGAGCAGCAGGAGGCAGGTCTGTATAGCAGCCTGAGGCCTGGTGGTATGGCAGTGGGGCATCACCAGGCTGGGGCATACACATTGTGCACCTGCAGTCTGCAATGGTACAGGCAGGGGACAGGGCGGACGACTGCAGGCCCACAGGCCGACATGGTGCTGCATATTGGTGCACATGGCCAATGGTCCAGTTGGCCAGCCGACTGGGCCGTGTGACACACCCATGCACCAGCGGCAGCCACCGATGTGAGTGGAATGCCTGCACACTGTGGTAGCCAGTCATTGGGTGGGGGGAGCGCACCTTGGCCTGCAGGCATACCCTGCACCCGTGTTACACCGACATGGGGGTCATGGAACCACGTTCGCCACTCAGGATGGGGATTGCAGACTCACTGATGGTGGTACACAGCCACAGCCCAGGGGAGATAGGCTCTGAACTGTGTAGATCGCATAGTGGCAACGTCAGCACCATGAGGTCTGGGCCTGGTATCCTGTGATGGCATGTGTACCATCCATACTGTCTGGTTGTGCAGCGCATGCCCTGTGTGCACCGCACATGTCCTCTGGGGGCTGGATGGGGTAGTGTGCAATGCCTGGTGGTGATGGTAGGGATGTTCCTCATACCAGGGAACACTTGAGTGGTATTGCTGCTGGCGACACAGGCTGTGCAGTACCCATGTGGAGGCCGGTGTGTGCAGTGTGCCCGCGGTGTACGCAATCAAGCCTGCATTTGCAATGTGCACACGGTGGGGGGGGGCTGCAAAACACAGTGGCTCTGTGCGCTGTACACACACGTACTGGCCTGGGCCTTCACCATGCCATATCAGGTTGGGCAGTGTGGGTGTTGGGGGTGGCATGCACATGGTGTTCCGTGTGTTCCACACATCACAGGCACACCACAGCATGTGACACATATCCCTCTGTATGTCTCCCATAGGTACCGCAGCACGTCAGGAGTGCATTAGGGTGCACCACTTCTCCCAGGATGAGCTGAAGGCCCTGGTGCATGAGGTCAAGGAAAGGAAGCAGGTGATATGGCACCTCAAGGTGACAGACGCGGTGTTGCACCAGGCATGGGATGAGGTGACGGCAGGGGTGAACGCTATTGGTGGCCATGGCTGGACAACAGATGTGGTGCACAAGCACTGGAGTGACCTGTTGCCGAGCCAAGGAGGAGGCTGGCAGTGGCTCCGAGACAGAATGTGGACCGGAGGTGGCCCACAATCCACACAACAGTGGCAGGAGGACCCACTCATGTCTGTGGTGGCTTCCACCCTTCGGCTGGTGTCCATTGCTGGTGGGTGTGCTTGGTGGAGAGTGTGAGACGCCACTCACACCACCTAGGACAGGTCAGTATCCACGTGTGTGCATCCTGCATGGAGTCACTGCACTGTTGCTGGATGTTGGTGTTGCCGTTGTGCCTGGTGTGCACTATGGGGGTGCTCTGTTGTGCACACTGTACACATGGGGTGGGATTGAATGCAACCACTGCCCGGCAAGGCTGCTACCACAGCTGACAGCCTGGGGCATGTGCACTGTGGTGTGGGTGTGTGCATGTGGCCACGGTCTATGTCAGTGGGACTGCTCTGTGTGGTGTGCATGCCTGTGGCATGTGGCATGTATTCTAGGGTGTGCATGTACTGGTGGTGGTTGTAGCACACTGTGCACATACCGGTTAATGACTCTGTTCCATCTTCTTCCACAGCGGTGTGTGCAGGGCCTGCATCACACCAGGACCAGGTTGGGGTGGCTGCCATGAGACTGGAGGCCGAGGAGGAGGAGGAAGAGGACAACCTGCCATCGACCTCTGGACTGGGTGCCAGTCATGGACCCTCAGCCGTGCACCATGTGTGGCACTCTGTTGGACATGGAGTACACCTGCCAAGGGGGGCTCCAGTGGTGGTGGGGACCTGGACTACAGTGCAGCCCTGGAGGATGCCCAGGTGGAGGATCTCAGTGGTGGCCAGGTGATCCTGCTGACGGTCACCAGTGATATAGGGTCGGATGTGTCATAGAAGGGTTACATCCTGCCCATGGAGGAGCCTGTGGTGGGAGGCACAGGGGTGGGGCAGGGTGCAGTCTGCATCATGGGTGCCATGGGGGGGATAGCCATGCCAGCATGGTTGGACCTGTTCAGACGGTGGTGGGCCATGGGGAGCCATGTGTGCCCCGCTGGACATGCGGTGCCTTCCATGGGGAGGGGTGCAGGGCCCTCAGGGGACACAGCACATCACTGGTGCCCTGCAGCAGCAGGACATTCCGTTGCTGCCACAGCGTCCCCACCATGTTGAGCAGCAGACACAACCACCAGCTGCCATTGAGGTTGCCACTGTCATGGAGCCAGATGCCCCGGGGGCCCGCCCTCTACTCCAGGCCACCCTCACATCCCAGCAGGAGGCCCAGATGGAACTGCATGGCCTGCAGTGGAAGATCAGGCATAAGCTATCACTGATGCAGGAGGCAGTGTCCCTAGGATTTGCATGAGCAGAACAGCGGGCTGAGGACAGGATGGGGTGCATGGTAGCCACACTTGACCGTGGCTTTGCAGGGCTCACAGCCACGGTGGTTGACCTCACCATAGTGCTGCATGGAGGGCACAGGCTGTGCAAGGGGCCAAGCGTGCCCGTGGTAAAGAGGCCCACAGGTGGGCCACACACGGCTGCAGGACAGGCACTGGCACAAGCACCACTACATCGGGCGCATCAGCCGGCGCCCAGCATTGCCATGGGTGGCCACCCGGCCTGTCTAGCTCTGCTGGTCAGCGGGGGCACAGGCAGTCCACCCTCCCAGCCTCACCATGGTCCTCCCCAACTGTTTCCTCAGCTCAGATCACCCCTAGCTCTGTGTTCCGCACACATGGTGTGCGTCGTGTGCGTCGTGTGCATGGTGGTAGCTGCCAGAAATAGGCATGGCTGCCATGCACATGAGCACTGTTGACACTCAGTTGTACACACATGCACGCACACTCACTCACACACACGCACACACACACACACTGTCACACACTGTCACTAGCACGTTCACACATGCACAGTCATGGTGTCCCTTCCCACACTGTTGCCACACGTCAGGCATCACCCGCATCACTGTGCCATGGCTGTATCCTCGTCACATGAGTGTCCTGCACAAACCACACTTCACACTAATGTCATGTGTGCATTCACTACCACTGTATTGTGCACTTGTTTTGTTGGTGGTCAGTACTGTTGTTGTCTGTACATAATAAACTGTTTTACACTGTACTATTTCCTGTTGCTGTGTTGTGTGTACTCACCTTCTGGCCTGTGACAGTGTCCTGATGATGGTGGTCCTGTGCTCCAGGGCCCTGCGGGCCATTCGAGGTTCTCTCCTCTTAAGTTGCTCCACTATCCCCCTGACCACTGGCTCTGGGTCACTGCCGGCCTGTTCCTCAGGTTCAGGTGCCTGTATCCCACGGTTCTTCACCACGTTGTGCAGCACACAACAGGCTAGGATGGTACGGCATACCTTCTGAGACCCATACTTTAGGGCACTGCCTGACATGTCTAGGCATTGGAAGTGCATCTAGTATGCCAAACACCCTCTCTATGATGTTTCTGGTGGCGGCATGTGCCTCATTGTACAACTCATTGGCCACTGTGGCCAGCCAGGGTACTGCTGTCAGCAGACAGGGTTGCAGGGGATAGACGCTGTCCCCTGTTGAAAGATGTGCAACTGTTAGTGTTGTTCTGCTGTCTGCCCTTTGCTGTGTTGTACCACCTGTGTTGCTATCCCAGGCCCCTTGCTTGCCTTCTTCTGCCTATCTCCACCCCTGCTGTGGTGTGTGTGTGTGTGCCTTTCATGCTGCTACTCACTGACTAGGTGCCCACTGGGTATCTTGCCCTCCTCAAAGGCCTGACACAGCCAGGACTGGTGCCAGATGAAGGCGTCATGGGCACTGCCAAGGTACTGCACATAGACATTGCTGATGCACCCAGTTGGATCGCACACCACCTGGCAATTGATGGGTGGTACCCTTCCTGTTGACATACACCTCACTGCCATCGCCAGGTGGTGCATGGATGGGACATGGGTGCAGTCAATGGCACCAATACCGCTGGTAGGTGCACAACTCGATGGAATTGCTGCATGGTTTCTCTGTGCTCTGCTGCTGTGCTGGGGAATACTCTGAACTCACCAGCATGTGGCAGGAAAGCATAGAGGAACTGGGTCAGGAGGCTTGAGGTGGCAGACTGCGATACCCCTATGGTGTCCCCGTTGGTTGCTGGAACATCCCTGTGGCTAGGAAGCACATTGCTGCTGTCACCTTCTCCTTGACTGTCATGGCATGGCTGCATCTGGTGTAGGAATGAAGCTGCTCATGCAGGAGTTCACATAGTGGCCTCAACATACCCATGTTCATCCTGTACTGGCCAGTGATGTGCTCATCTGGCAGGGTCTCGAAGGAGACCCTTGGCCGGTACCACCTGTGTGCAGCATACCATCTCCTTGGCCTGCGTTGCGGCCCATGTTGGCCCTGCTCCCTCTCCTCCTCAACTACTGCTGCCATCAGTGGCAGCATCACTGCTGTTGCCACTGCTGCCATTTCCACTTCCTGGTGTGGTTCCTCCCCCTCTGTGGTTTGCCCTGGGATAAGACTAGCCTTTTATAGGCGGTAACTAGCGCCACGCTACATGCCGCGCTATGTGTCCTAGTGCGGCGCTATGGCTCTGAATATCCCAAAGCGCGTGTATGCTGGTTCCCACCCCCTCACTTTGCCCCTTGCATACATTATCATTTTGCCCCACGCTATTGCAGTTTTCACGCGCTAACCGGTCCTTTGAATATCGCAGCTCCCCGCTATTCCTGCTGTGAAGGAATTTTTTATATATCCTAAAGCCTATAACTTTATATCCTAAAGCTTATTATACCTTAGAGCTTATAACTGTTATATGCCTTATAGCCATGTTGTTTCTCATATGCTTTGAAACTATCTGCTTTGTAAAACAGCCATAATGAATGTACAGTTTTGTGCTGACTAGAACAAAGGACAAGGTTGCTTGACAGAGATAAGCAAACCTTGAAAACCTAATGAATGGATACAGCTGGTTGTAACTAAGCTAAAGGAGGACATATAGCAAGTGGAAAAACAACTCCTAATAAGGAAAGTGCTGAATGTAAGGTTTTTGCTAAAAGATAAGAAGGTGGAAAAACAACTCCTAATAAGGAAAGTGCTGAATCTAAGGTTTTTGCTAGAAATAAGGAGAAGCTGTTGTAAGCATGTTTAGAATGAGATCACTGTTAAACTGCAAAGGTATATAAGCTGCTGTGAACAATGATCGGGGAGCTCTCTCCTTTAGCTGAGGCTCCCACATATATGTGCTGACAATAAACTAAGTGTTATTGGAATAACCATTGGGTGTGGTTATTGAGTACATAGAAAAACTAAGGTAAAGTATAGACAGTAAAGAGAACTTGCGACCACAGTTTTTGGCGTAGTCGGCAGGATGACTTCGCCTCTCCGTGTCGCGCCGTGATTCGGACTACCTAGTCGACCACGGGGAAGGTGCCCTGTGTTTAGTCCCATCACTTGTGTGACACCTAGGGATTGGCGACAGCCATCATTTACTGTCTAGGGTGCTAGGGTGGCACCGTGAAGTGCTGGGTGGGCACTAGGCATCAGGGCGCCAAAATAAAGTAATTAGGCGCCATTAGGGACAATGGAAATACCGGGACATAGCGGAGATTGGGGTGGGAAGTGGACCAGCTAAATGCATGCTGGATAAGTTTGGTGAGGACTCGGTCTGTCAAATAAAGAAATGGAATAAATGGACAAAGGAGTTTTCCTTTGTCAGGGACGCTTAATGTGGACGTGTTAAAGGAGACACGATTTAGATTGGAGGAAAGGGAACGCAAACGCAAGAAGTCAGCAGGCATAAAATGGCATGTTTTTAGAATGTGGGAAAGGGAGGCAGAACGTAGGCTGGAAAGCCAGCAGCGGGGCATATTTTTAAAGGAGGAGGAGGAAAAGTTAGGGAGGCAGAGAAGGGTGTTTAGGCACCATGATACACCACCGCCATATCGACCACCACCTACGGCGCCTCCGGCGCCGCGGGTGCCCCCACCGCCTGATCAACCACCTGATCAACCGGCGGCATCCGGGCCGGGAGCCCGGGCCAGGGTGTATCCGGACCTCCCATCTTCCCCTACCCCTGAGGTCAGTTCGTTGGTGGCGGACCCCGAAGGGGAGGATGATGATTCTGATGACAGTGGGCAGTTAGACCCCGGGGTGGTGGGGGTGACGACACGGTCGGCATCCGTCCGATCAGACCCGACTGCAGTCGTTAAGTCGAAGCAGAAGGGTGAAATTCGACAGCAGTTGCCTTTGATACGATATCCCAACCCACAACCCGGGGCAGGTGTGGCGACAGCTAACGGGGACATACCCGTACCAGCATATGTGGAGGTAGAACGCCCCTGGAATCCTGAAGAGTTGAGGGAAGCCTTGAGGGATGTGCCCAAGCCCCAGGAGAACTTGGAGGATTACATAAAAGAACTGACTAACCTTATTAAAATGTATGAGTTGACCACCAAGGAGGTGGAGGAGTGTTTACGGCGGACGCTGAAGGGGTGATGGGAGGAAGTAAAGGGGGCTTGGGACCCAGCAGCTGGAAGGGATCGGTTAATGACTGTGTTCGACGCAGTTTGTGCTAAGCTGCGCGAAAAGTTCACAGCGGTGGTGGATTGGACACGCATCCGAGACACCCGCCAGCTGGAGGGGGAATCGGTACGTGACTATAAGGAAAGACTGGAAAAGGTCTTCCGCCAATATTCTGGCATAGGTCCTGACAACCCAGCATATAAGAACCAGTTGGCAGTGGCTTTCTGTGCAGGACTTTTGGAAACAGTCCGAGTGGGAGTGACAACAGTCTGTGTTGGATGGGAAACCCAGACACTAGATGAGTTGTTCCACTGTGCGGAACATGCTGAAAGACAGCAGAAGGGGATAGAGAAGGCAAAGAAAGAAAAACTGGAGCAGGCACAGTTAATGTATTTTTCGAGGGACGGAAGCTCAGGACAGACAGGCGGGGGTGGCCGAGGACAAAACAGAGGACGGGGGGGCGGCACGGGGTGGCTACACCCAGAACGCTGGTCCTGGCTATCCATCCCAGCAGACGCAAGTGGGATCAGGCTGCGGACAGAGAGGAAGGGGGGTGGACAAGGGAATAGAGATATTACTTGTTTTGCATGCCAAGAGAGGGACACATTGCTCGAAATTGCCCACAGTGCAACAGCAGTGGCCACCCGAGACCAGAGCCAGGGAAATTCTTATCCCTGCCGCCCCCCCCACCGAGCAACAGTGGTCCGAGAATCAACCTGGACAGTATCAATGGGGACAGGGAGGCCAAAATGGTCCTGATCCCGGAACCCCCAGTTTTGGTCTAACAAGACAGGCTTTGCAAGCGACAGCTGATGGTTACAGGAATGCTCGTTGATGTTGTGTGCCTCGACAACTCCAGCAGGAAGCCCACTCATAAAATTGACTGTAATGGGAACGTTATTGACATTTTTAATTGATAGTGGAGCCTCTATTTCTGTGATACAGCGTCGCAATTTTGCACCCCCATTGTCCGACAAGACGGTGACAACAATAGGAGCTTTGGGAATACTACAAAAGGAACAATTGACTATCCCCCTGCCAGTGGAATGTGGAAATACAGTGCTGGATCATGCATTTTTGAGTAGCTTGACCTGCCCGGTAAACTTAATGGGACAGGATCTCCTAGCAAAGGTAAGTGCCCAAATTACATGTACTAATGAGGGAATTACAACTGAAGCACCAATGGTGGGTATATATGTTAGTGAAGAGGGGGAGGGGGATTGGCTGTATAGTTGGGACCTTACGAGTTCGGAGGAACAATGTTGGTTACAGGAATGGGCGGACAAGGCAACACATGGCAATATGCAGTTTCAAATGAATTTGCACTGCACAGCGCACTATGCTGCAGGAGCACGGGACTATGATTATGAGTGTGGGGAGTGGGGGCAGCAACAAATTGAACAATGGTTGTGGGTAAACAATTTGTATGTGGGGAAGGATCGGGCGGCAGCCTCAGTAATACTGACGGCTGAACAAGACAGGGTTTTTAAGGTCCCTGGTTCCCACCCCCACATTTCGCTGGCCAGAACACCGCCGGTGAAGTGGAAAGATTTGGGACCTTGGATGGCGGAAATGGTGCAGTTGCAGGATTGGGTGGATAGAAGACAGGGGCAATGGTCTGAAAAGGGGCAGTGTACACGATTCAGTCTGTGGTGTTGGGTACAGGCATGTGTCAGTGAAAGGCGAGTGAATGTGAAGAGATGGTGGGAGAAAGAGAAAAAGGTATGCATAGAGCCTGAGTGGATAGGGGATATCCCAGCTACATTATGGGCTACATCTAAGTATGATGTGGGGCTAATGAAGGGAGCGCAACCGCTAGTGGTAACACCTAAAAGTTCTTTTAGACCGAGTCGCCACCAATACCCACTGGGGAGGGAAGCAGAAGAAGGCATTGCACCGGTGCACGCTGCCTTAGTAGAGCAGGGAGTAATTGTTCCTTGCCCTTGTGCAGTGGTAAACACGCCTATACTGCCTGTGAAAAAGGGAAACGGGGACTATCGCTTTGTGCAAGATTTGAGGGCGGTAAATGAAGCAGTGCATGTGAGAACACCAGTGGTACCAATCCCAACAACTATTCTGGCAGGAATTCCCCACACCGCCACATATTTTTCAGTAATTGACCTGGCAACAGCGTTTTAGCATACCAGTAGACCCAGATAGTCAAGAATGGTTTGCCTTTCGTACAGGGGCCAAAATGGACATGGACTCGTATGCCTCAGGGTTATCGTGAGTCGCCAGCAGTTTCTCTTCGCAAATGTGGGAAAGTCTGCAGGGTTTTGTTGCCCATGAGGCAGCACCTTGATCCAGTATGTGGATGATTTGTTGCTTGCTAGCCCTCCCGGGCAGCAAGCGAAGAGGATACCAAAGCCCTCTTGCTGTTTCTAGCACAAAAGGCCACAAGGTAGAGAGGTAAGCTCCAGCTATGTGCCACACGAGTGCAGTACTTGGGCCACGTTTGTCAGCAAATGGTAGGCAGTTGGACCCTAAGCGTATTCACACTATCACTAACTGGCCCCGTCCCATCACAAAACAGCAAATGATGTCCTTTTTGGGAATGGCAGGCTATTGCCGTGCCTGGATAATGGACTATGCACTGATAGTCCAGCCCCTGCATGATGCTATCTATGGGACCCGAATGAAAATGTCTGAGGAAGTCAACTGGACTCCTGGGTTGGAGACAGCCTTTGCCAAGTTGAAGGAAGCCCTGGTCACCAGCCCATATTTGGGTCTCCCAAACTATGAAAAGGGCTTTAATTTGTTTGTAGCGGGACAAGGAGGGTACATGTCTGCTGTCCTAATGCAAGAACATGGAGGTAGCAAAGACCGATTGCCTATTACTCTAAAAGTTAGACTCAGTAGTGTCTGGTATGGTATCCTGTCTACAGTCAGTGGCAGCAGCCACGAAGCAGTATTAGCCTGTGTAGATTTGGTGGGGTTCTGCCCCTTACCGTTCATGTTCCCCATGCAGTGCAGGCAATACTATTGCAGGCTCGAGCGCCCATTAACCCAGCTCGAGTACTGCAATATCAAAATGTTCTGCTGACAATGTCAAATGTGTCTTTGAAACTGTACCACCTTAAACCCGGCTACCATGTTACCCACCCGGATGATGGGGAAGAAACACGACTGCGGTCAAATAATCGACTTGGACAGTAAGCCTAGACCTGACATTACGATGTAGCCCTGACTAATGCAGATGTGGTTTTTGTTATGGTTCTGCTTTTAGGGATCAGAGGGGTAACGAGCAGGAGTGCGCTGTGTGCACAGTGTCTAGTGTGGTGGAGAGTGGACCACTGCCTCCGAACTTCTCCGCCCAAGCAGCGGAGTTAATTGCCCTGACGAGGGCATGTGCGCTGGTGCAGGGAAAGACAGCTAATATCTACACAGACAGTCGATATGCATTTGGGGTGGCTCAAGACTTTGGGACATCGTGGACGCACAGGGGATTCCTTACTGTTGCGGGAAAGCCCATCGCGCATGCAAAATTGGTTAAAGATTTGCTGTCAGCTATCCAATTACCTAAAAGCCTGGCAATTGTGAAATGTTCTGCACACACGTCTAACCAAGATTTTGTTTCTACAGGAAACGCTACAGCGGACGCTGCGGCTAAGGCAGCAGCTCAATCGACGAGTGTTCCACTTTTTCAGTTAACTGTAACTAGTGATGAGTCTTGTAATTTGTTTCTTCCACAGGATTTAATGGCGCTGCAACAGACAGCAACAATGACGGAAAAGCGCCATTGGCAATGGCATTGTGTATATAATTCTGATTTAAAGATGTGGTTTTCAGGGGATGGGAAACCATGTTTACTGAGCTTGGTGTTTCCATATTTGGCAAAGTTGGCTCATGGAGCCGACCATGTGTCCAAGACGGGAATGGTTGATTTTGTAAACAAATACTGGTGTGTGGTAGGATTTTCTGCTTATGCTGATGCTTTTTGTAGTAAATGTATGATTTGTATGCAATTTAATGTGGGCAGGGGACAGCAATTAACCCCCTCTGCCCATCCGCGTCCTGCTGGTCCATTCGAGCATGTTATGATGGACTTTATAGAGTTAACGCCATGCCAAGGTTACAAATATTGTTTAGTTATTCTTGACATGTTCTCAAAATGGGTAGAAGCATTCTCTACTCGCAAGGCCACTGCGTGCGCAGTTGCAAAGCTGCTGATTCGTGAGATTATTCCCCGCTGGGGACTACCCAGCCGTTTATCCAGTGACAATGGTTCACATTTTGCTAACGAGGTGGTCAAATCATTGTGTGAGGCTTTACAAATCGACCTCCGTATGCACTGCGCCTACCACCCCAATCGGGTGGGACGGTAGAATGAGCAAATCAGACCTTAAAATTAAAGCTCACAAAAATCATGGCAGATACAAATTTAACCTGGGTGGCTGCACTGCATCATCGCCCTCATGGCTATGAGGGGGCAGGCAGGCCCACAAGGTCTCTCCCCGCATGAAATTCTGCTAGGACGGCCTTTGCAAATGCCAAATGCTCCTTTCCCACAGAGTCGGGTCACTTTGCATGGAGTGGACAATGAAATGGTCACCTATTGTTTATCCCTTAACGCTGTCTTAAGATCTCTCTACCCTAGGGTGAAAGCCGCACTCCCGGTGCCAACAGAAGTTTCGTTACACCGTATACAGCCAGGGGACTTCGTGCTTGTTAAGGATTTCCACCGGAAAAAGTGGTGTTCCCCGAGGTGGCGAGGACCATACCAAGTCTTGCTGACGACAGCCACTGCCGTGAAGGTTGCCGAACGGGACACTTGGATCCACGCATCGCATTGCCGTCTGGTGACTGCTTCTCATACTGCCTCCACAACAGTGAATGAACAATGATTTGTGCTAGTATACCACATAGACTATGGACTGTTATTTTTCTATTGTCATTATGCCATCCAGTGAAACCGATACACACCGCTAACACTTGGTGGAGCCTTATGAATCTGTGTGCATCCAACTTAAACCTCTCTGACTGTTATGTTTGTGCCCAACCCCCACTGTCCACCACAGTGGGGCTCCATTTGAGCCCTGAGCCCTTGCCCCTCAATGACACCACATTACTCTATGGGGTGCTAGCAGACGTTTCCTGGTACCAGGACCACGCCTACAGGAAGATTGTAATTTGGGTGGACCACGTCCTCCAAAACGTTACTGCATTTGCTGGAAAAGACTTTATTATGTGGTATGCACCAGCAAACCCTAATGTAACCGGAGAGCCGCTGCAAGTATGGGCCCGGCCCACACGGGGGCAACAGGTGGCTTGCATCTGCAGCACCAGAACGACTGCAAAAAGCCCGGTGCTGGGCTCCTCTAACTGTACTAAGAGGTGGGAGATAGTAACACACCTCTCCACTAACTCATTACACAATCAATCGACCACTCACATAGGTATCTATAGGGGCACTGCCCCCTTTGGAACCCTGACTGGCCTGTACTGGGTATGTGGGAGCAGAGCCTACACGTTCTTACCACGACAATGGACTGGGTGTTGCTATCTGGCCACACTACACCCGTTGCAAGGGTGTATAAATTCCATAAGTGACAGCCCCTGCACAACAAGTCAGATATAAGAGATCTTTCTCAGAAATTCCAGAAGGTTCAGCGAATACCAGCGGGTGAAAAATTTGGGGCTGGTATTTTTCCTTGGTGGGGAACAGTGCAAGCAATGCATTATATAGATCAATTGAGTTATGAGTTAGAGACACTGGTCAATGATACACTGCAATCCACGCTTTGTTAACTGCTGAAATAAAGGCGCTTAGACTTGTAGCTTTGCAAAATAGGGCAGCATTGGATTATGTATTGGCCTCCATAAAGGGGTGTGTGCTATTGTGGGCGATAACTGCTGTGCATTATATACCCGATAATTCAGAAGAATTGGAACACGTAATAGAAGGGTGCATAAAATTGCAACAGCGCGCATTAAATGAACATGCGAAATCAGGGGTTGGGACCCCTGGTCATGGTTCTCGAGCATATTTGAAGATTGGGGGCTACCCTCCTGCATTGGATGGCAGTTATAGTGGTGGTAATACTGGCATTGTGGCTCCTGATCACATTGTTTAAATTTGTCTTGCGGCGCCTGTGTAGCTCATTGTCGCCACATGCCATTACCCAGCAGCACCCCTTGCTGCGCAGCAAAGAGCTGCACCCCAGCGAATTAGTTGGGGTACTTCCCTTCTATGATGAACCAGACGTAACCAGAATAAAAAATCTAGCTAAGTTGATACAAAGTATCAAGAGGGGGGAATGTGAAGGAATTTTTTATATATCCTAAAGCCTGTAACTTTATATCCTAAAGCTTATTATACCTTAGAGCTTATAACTGTTATATGCCTTATAGCCATGTTGCTTCTCATATGCTTTGAAACTATCTGCTTTGTAAAACAGCCATAATAAATGTACAGTTTTGTGCTGACTAGAACAAAGGACAAAGGTTGCTTGACAGAGATAAGCAAACCTTGAAAACCTAATGAAGCTGGATACAGCTGGTTGTAACTAAGCTAAAGGGGACATATAGCAAGTGGAAAAACAACTCCTAATAAGGAAAGTGCTGAATGTAAGGTTTTTGCTAAAAGATAAGAAGGTGGAAAAACAACTCCTAATAAGGAAAGTGCTGAATCTAAGGTTTTGCTAGAGATAAGGAGAAGCTGTTGTAAGCATGTTTAGAATGAGATCACTGTTAAACTGCAAAGGTATATAAGCTGCTGTGAACAATGATCGGGGAGCTCTCTCCTTTAGCTGAGGCTCCCACATATATGTGCTGACAATAAACTAAGTGTTATTGGAATAACCATTGGGTGTGGTTATTGAGTACATAGAAAAACTAAGGTAAAGTATAGACAGTAAAGAGAACTTGCGACCACACTGCACTATTACCGCACTATTGGTTTGTGTGCTGCGCTATGTTTTGAATATCTGGGCCCAAGTCTTTGAAGTTATTTCTATAATCTTCCAAATTTCCAAAACAGTTAATGAAGAGCTTAGAGATTTCCACTGGAGAGTTAATTAGTTCATCATTGGACTCAAGAGCAACGTGTAAAGATTTGTTTATGTCTATGTCATTTGATTTAAAGTTTGGCATACTTTTTTGAATCTCCTAAGTTATCAATATGTTTACTTTTGTAGTAATTAATGACTAATCTACATGCAGGCTTACACTTATTTCTAACTTGTTTATATTCTACTAAGAATCTAAGATTCTGTTTTTTCCTATACTCTTTCCAGAGCTTATTTCTCTTTCTCAGCATCTCTGCCAATTCTTTCCTCATCCACTCATTTCTAGATACATTTTTGTGTATTTTCTCCGTTTTCCCGTTCTTGGATGGGCATGTGCATGTGGAGGCATGCACACTGCAGCTTGAGACACCCCACTCGCAGCTTGCCAACCCCTCCTGCCTACGCTAGCCACTGGACCTCCACCCAGTGGCAGCGGAACTATGGGGGGAGGGCAACTACCACTCCGAGAGAGGAGAGCTGCCCTATGGCTGCTCAATCCTGCTTTCACCCTCCCCATGCCAGCTCCCCTCATCTACTCATTTTTGATACCCTTAATTCTAAGCTTTCTTTCTGGTTCTCTGTGTGGTACATAGCTCAGTGCTTTGTGGTATGCATAGTTGAATGAGATATGGTTGGTGCTTAGGTACGTTTGAACTGCTTCGGTACATAGTTTAGTGTTTGTAGCACGTAGAAACTGGGTGACATGCTTGGTGCTTAGATACGTTTGAGCTGAATGAAACATGGTTGATGATATAGTCTTAATCTTTGGCCTTTCTCTATATCCCACCTTTTTGCAGGATGCTAGGTAAGTGTAGGTTAGAAGGCCCAGCACGAGGTGAGATAAGAGTGCCGGAGAAGAGGAGGAGGCAGGGGAGGAAGGAGGGCAAGTGCAGCTCACTCTAAGCAGAAGGGCGTGTGAGCAGGAAGTTTAAGTAGAGAATTGGGGAGGAGCTATGTCCCCCCCCCACAGAACTTCAGGCTACAGCCTTCCAAGTCTCTGTGTGGTTCGTAGCTCAGTGCTTTGTGGTACTTAGAGCGGAATGAGATATGGTTGGTCCTTAGGTGCGTTTGAACTGGTTAGGAACATAGTTCAGTGTTTGTAGCACATAGGAACTGGATGACGGTTGGTGCTAGATACATTTGAGCTGAATGCAACATGGTTGATGATAAAGTCTTAATCTTTGGCCTTTCTCTTTGTCTCACCTTTTACAGGATGCTAGGTAAGTGTAGGTTAGGAGGCCCAAAAGATATTAAGTACCGTGTGATTACCTCCTCAACTGTGGAAGTGTGGCCAGTAGCATGCAGGAGAGAAAAACTCCCTTTGGGGGAACCTCCGAGGACCCATGGCTACTGACCTGCCCATCCTCTGGGCATACTAAAGGAGAGTAATCCTAGCTGGCTGAGTTCTCAGTCGGTTCTGCTAAGTTCTAAGGCGGTTGTTTGAATACAATCCAGAATTGGTAGTAGAGGAATATCCTGATTCGATGGTGAGCAAAAGAATCCTGAAGAATGTGATACTGGAGGAATAACTCTGATGTGGAGATGTTGCATACGCAGTTGGTTAATCCACATCCATAGTATCCATATGGGACCAAGGTGAGAAGCAAAGTTCCAGCTGAGAAGGCGAGACCCCCGTGTGGGTCGGCCAAGTGATGATCGAATGCAATTGAGCAAGCAGCCAGGCCCCCTTGTGGGATGAAGCAGGAATTCATGAGCAGGCAGCCAGGCCCCCATGCAGGGCGAAGCTAAAGAAACCTCCATGCCCCCTTGCGGGGTGAAGCAGGAATACAATAAGTGGGTAACCAGGCCCCTTGTGGGGTGAAGCAGGAATGGGTTGAGCAAGCAGCTAGGCCCCCTTGTGGGGCAAAGCAGGAATGCATGAGCAGGTCGTCAGGCCACCATGCGGGGTGAAGCTAAAGAAACCTCTAGGTCCTCCTTGTGGGGCAAAGCAGGAATACGATGAGCAGGCAGCCAGGCCCCATTGCAGGGTGAAGCAGGAATGGGTCGAGCAAGCAGCCAGGCTCCCTTGCGGGGCTAAGCAGGAATGCATGAGCAGACAGCCAGATCCCCATGTGAGGAGAAGCTAAAGAACCTCCAGGCCCCCTTGTGGGGAGAAACAGGAATACAATGAACAGGTAGCCAGGCTCCCTTGCTGCGTGAAGCAGAAATGGGAGCACTAAGCGTAGGTCCCAGTGCAGGATATAGCCAATGTCCCAGCTTGAAGAAGGAGTAGAATGTTAGGCATGGCAGATTGAAAGAAACATCAGTCTTGCCCATCGAGCTGAATCTTCAATTGCAGATGAATGCAGAATCAAGTTGGCAGTTGGTAACTGGTTCCAGTGTTGGAGAGCAAGTGTAGACTTACTGAGGAGAGAGGCAAGCAAAGGTGGCATACAAATGGAAATGAGTCCTCTCAGCCAAGAAGCTGGTATGAATCAATCAGGATGATGTAGATGAAGCTGTGGAGTGAGCTACCACCAAACGAGGAAGGAAGTCCGAGGAGCCCACCACAGTTCAGGCCAAAACGGAGAAGCAGGTTTCAGAAGTGGCATCACACTGGGAGCGCTGGCAAGACAAGGATCACCGACAAGGAGCATGGAGTCTGGAGCACTACACAATGGCAGTTCTGGGCAGTGAGACGAGAGCTGAGAACCACAGACTGGAATGGCGCCGTAGTAAACCTGAATGGCGCCGGGCGGAGAGAGGAATCCAGTGGTTCATAACGGCTGCATGAGGCAAATGGAAGCAGTCCTGAGCAGAGACTGGGAACTGAAGAACTGACTGGAGCAGCACCCAATGATCTGAGAAGGTGCTGACTAGAAGGAAAAGCCAGCAACAGCAGGCGGTGGCGGGCACAGCGGCTGCTCGAGAAAACCCAAAGGAGAGCAATAAACCAAGAGGTACAGGGGAAGGAGAAACAAGCAAAACAAAAGAACAGGAATGAACCAGGGAAAGGGAGCCAAGGGGCAATGAACAAGGAAAGGGAGAACAACAGGTGGGAGGTGGGCAGTAGAGGCGAGGCAAAAGAAGGAGCAGGAACCAACAGGAACAAGGGAAGCAGAAAGAGCAGCAGCATGACCGCACAACAACCTCCACAAGTGAGTGCAGCTCACTCTAAGCAGAAGGGTGTGTGAGCAGGAAGTTTAAGTAGAGAATGGGGGAGGAGCTATGTCCCTCCCCCCACAGAACTTCAGGCTGCAGCCTTCCAAAAAATATTTGCTACAGATACAGTGCTCCCTGCTTTGTCTGTCCCGCCTTTTATCCGCCACCCTTGCTTACCTCCAATGTGGGTTCCTGTCCCGTTTTCCAGAAATATTATCTCCCCCTTTCCCTGTTCTGGCTGGGTTCTCCTGATACACCGCCCGAGGTTGGATCATAGGGGTGGGGGTGTAGCCATTATTTTTAAGATCGAACTGGGCCTTATGGATGTGCCAGTGGGGCCCACCAGATCCTTCTAGTGTATCTTGGGAGAGGGTGTAGGTTGTGGGATACTCCTCATCTACTATCCACCAGGTGATGGCAGAGAATTCCTGCAGGAGATAGCGGACTTCATCATCGACATGGTATTGAGGTCCCCAGATGGATAGTTCTGGGAGACTTCAGTGCTTGGGTCGACAATGAACTCTCGCAGTTTGGTCAAAATCTCTTCCAGCTAATGATGATGCTGGGCCTCACACAGGTGGTTACCTCCTCTACCCATATAGGGGTCACTCACTGGACCTGGTGTTCCTCCTGGGGATGGAGATCATGGATTTGGGGGTGGAATCAGTCTGTTGGTCTGACCATCACAACATAGGCTTCAGTTTCAGGGTTCCCTCCAATGGACCTGCCCCTACGGAGATGGCCCAGTACCGCCTTTAAGGGCGGTTACCCCAGATGGTTTACTGGCGGTGGTGGACCCATCAGGATTGTTGGGTGAATGCATGAGTCCAGGGGGTCTTGTACTGGCCTATAATAAGGCGGTGCAAGATGCCCTGGACTTGATTGCTCCTGTTCATGTTCGGCCACTCACTCTTCAGCCAAGGACCCCTTGGTTTGATGGTTCCTTGAAGAAGTTGAGGTGAATAGGTCGAAGGATGGCAACAGCATGGCAGAAGTTTGGCCTGGATGCTGATAGACTTAGATTGATGGAACATTATAAGGGCTATCAATCAGAAATCAGCTGTAAGAAGGCAGAATTCCTGTCCAGGGGGTAGATTTCTGCTGTGCAGAATCAACCGGCTCAGCTCTTCCGAGCTGTCGACAGATTGTGAAATCCAATCTGTCTCCAGTCTGGGGGAGCCTTTTCTCAGGCTAAATGTGAGGAGCTTGCTCAATTCTTCACAGATAAGGTTGCCAGCATCAGGTCTGGTATCGGCCCGGCTCTCCTTATGAGGGATTGTGGAGGTGGGCAGGAGGTGGCGAGCACTCAGTCTTTCTGGACGAACTTTAGCCGGCCAGAATTCATGGGGATTGTGAAGATCATCCAGACTTTGTGCCCAACCAGTTGTAGTTTGGATCTGGGCCCTACCCCCGCTATTAGTGGGTTGTGCAGGTGTTATCTGCCCGATCCTAGCTGAAATTGTCTGGAGTTCCTTGGAGAGGGGGGTCTTTCCTGATCCCCTCAAGGAGGTGGTCATACAACCACTCCTTAAAAAGGGTCTAATCTGATTGCCCGTCATGGTGTATCCGACTTTATTTTCCCGAAATTTATTTGCCGTCTTTACATTTCCGACGATGTTTCCCGTATATAATTTGACATAGCAAAGTGCCTATTAAGGCATTACCATTTTCAGTAACTGTAAGATTTAGCTTTATAAAGTCGCAAGTGCACAGTGCTTAAGGTAGTTTCTGCATAGTGCATATTTATTTTTCGCTGCTTATTGCAAATGCACCGTGCATAGTGCTTAATGTAGTTTCTGCATAGTGCATATTTAGTTTACGTAGCAATGCTTAATACTTTATGTAAAGTCTAACTAAGTTGTAGGTTCATGATGTTACTGTGAGATGGAGCCCCACCACGTTACCCACCACAGTTTTGGTCTGTCTATGAACAAACAGTCCATGCTATGCCACAAACACAAAATAATGTGGAAGCTTGGCATCATAGACTAGGCACTCTTGTTGGGACCACCCATGTCGGACTCCTTCGTTTCATTGAAGAATTGAGAAACGAGTAGCTGATAACCCAGTCCAACATTGAAAAAATTAACCGTGGCATGCCTAAATCCCCCTTGAAAAAAAAATGCTTGAAAAGGGAGGAAAAGATTATTAATATTATTGCAGACAGACAGCAACGTGTTGGAAAGGACTTTCTTAGAGGCATAGCTCATAACATGGTTTTGTGATGCTGAGAAATCTACACATTTTTAAATCGGTTTTTAATGTTTTTGAATTTTACACTAATAAAGTTTGGAACTATTTAATTTTGGATATATCAAGTAGAGATAAAAGGGGATGCAGACTAACCTAGGTAAGTGTTCTTTATATCATTTATTTATTTGCTGTTTTCCGAGTGTAATGCTGTTGCAAAGGCGCTTATTTAATGCTGCTTGCAGAGTAGGTGTAATGCTGCTTGCAAAAGGACACGCTGATTTAATTAACATTTATTTAAGTGTTCCAAGTGTAATGCTGCTTGCAGAGTTGGTGTAATCGAAAGGAAAGTCTTGCAAAGGAGCGCTTATTTACTTTAGATTTATTTATTTAAGTGTTCCGAGTGTAATGCTGCTTGCAAAAGGACACGCTGATTTAATTAACACTTATTTAAGTGTTCCGAGTGTAATGCTGCTTGCAAAAGGACACGCTGATTTAATTAACATTTATTTAAGTGTTCCGAGTGTAATGCTGCTTGCAGAGTTGGTGTAATGGAAAGGAAAGTCTTACAAAGGAGCGCTTATTTTATTTACATTTATACCTGATTCACATAGTCGGGAAACTGCTAGACAGTCATAAATTATGTCGGGATTACTTAAAACGGGACATAAATGTCGGTTAATAGAGTGATGGGAAACCTCATGCCGGGCAATCGTACGGATCCCTTAAAAAACCCTCCTTGGTTTCAGACTGTCCAGCTAACTACCGGCCTGTCTCTAACCTGTCTTTTGAGGGTAAGGTTATTGAAAAGGTGGTTGCGTTGCAACTGGACAATCACCTTGTGACCCACAATGTCTATGAAGCTCTCCAGTCTGGATTTTGGAAGAGACATAGCACCGAGACTGCACTTGTCTGAGTATTGAATGACCTCCTAATAGTGAGAGATCGAAAGGTTCATACCATCTTGGTCCTTCTGGATCTCTCTGCAGCATTTAACACTGTAGACTATGGTGTGCTTTTGCAGTCCCTGCGGCTCCTTTGTGGGCTGTCTGGTACAGTCCTCGAATGGTTTCGTTCTTTCCTTGTGTACAGGTCTCAGAGGGTAGTCACCGGAATTTATTCCTCTGACGCCCTCGCCCTGTCCTGAGGGGTGCCGCAGGGCTCCATGCTGGCACCCATGTTGTTTGCAGTGTATATACTGCCATTAGGAGATATCATCAGGTGATACGGTTTGAGTTTTCACTGCTATGCAGATGATACTCAACTGTATATGTCCTTTCTACCCATACAGGTTGATGCAGTCTCTGTGCTAAATAACTGTCTCGCCGAGATCAAGGATTGGATGAGCACTAACTGGCTGAGACTGAATCTGGACAAGACCGAAGTGTTGGTAGTGGACCTGGGTTGTCCGGGGTGGGTTTGGGTCTGGGCAGGCATCAGGCGTATGGCTTGATGGTGTTCAGCTCACTACCTCAGACCGGTGTGTAACCTGGGCATTATTTTTGACGATGGCTTGACCCTGAAATCTCAGGTGTCTACTGTGGTTAAATCCTCATTTTACCATCTGAGGAATATCACTCGGGTGAAACACCTGGTTCCTCAGGATGACCTTCCAACATTGGTCCATGCCTTCATCACCACCCGTCTTGACTACTGCAATGCCCTCTACCTAGGGCTTCCTGGGGTTGATATCCACCACCTGCAGCTAGTGCAGAATGCTGCAGCCAGGCTTTTGACTGGTACATCAAGAGTTAGTCATACTACACCTGTGCTCCGCGGACTGTACTGGCTGCCTGTTCGGTGGTGGATCACCTTTAAGGTTGGCTTGCTAACCTGTAAAGCCCTACATGAACAGGGAGCCAGCTACCTGCAAGATCTCCTGAGTCCCTACTGCCCCCTCCGTCCTCTCCAATCCGCCGATGAGGGATTGCTAGAGGTTCCCAGGGTTCGTTTAAAAACTTCTGGTGCCCATGCTTTTTCTTTTGCAGCACCAACCCTGTGGAATTCTCTACCTCGTCGGTTAAGAGAGTGCCTGACCGTCGATGGTTTTAAAGCTGAGTTGAAGACATATCTCTTTAACTTAGCCTTCCCAGCCGAAATTTAATTCATTGCTATATTTATTGTTTTATTGCAGATTTTTATGTTTGTTATTGTATTTTAAATGTGAAGCACCCTGGTTGTGCAAAGGCACTATACAAGTAAAGATTTACTTACTTACTTTAACAGTCACCCTCGATTATCTGCCACCCTCTTTTATCCACCAATATTTAGGATGTATAGAGGGTGGTGGATAAAAGAGGGAACACTGCACTAAAAACACTGTAAAATTTTATATAAGCTGCTTTGATATCTTCAGTATTGTTAAGAAGGTGCAATCTGTGTTTAAAATTTCCTCGTTTAACACATCAGCCAGTTTCTCCCTAATTTTGTGGCCCACAATAAAAGAAGGAGCTACTTTGTTTTTGTTTTTAAGATCCCACACACACTGAGCCATCCAGTGGCATGGAGGGCTGAAGCATTGTGCCTTACCTCCTGCCACGCCAGCTACCCGTGTTCACAGTGCGAGCAGGCTGCCGGGGTTGGCTAGGAGGGAGAGGATTGAGCATCCGAGGACTGTTCTCCTCTCCTGGGAGGGATGGAGATGGAGTCCACTGCTTGACTGGCCTTGGTGGTGGCTGGGACTGGCACAAGGGACCCACAACGTAGCGGGCAGATGTGGGGAAGATGCCCAGCGTGCCACGTGTTTAAGTGTGTGCAGCTTGGCCATTGGTGTTATTGCATGCCTTCTCTCCATGCTCGGGGCTGGGAAGCAGAAAAGAGAGAGACAAAAAATCCTGACTGGTGAGATGTTGCCGACCTCCCGCAAGCACCGCACCCAGCTAGCCGGCACCTCATGGAAGCAGAGGTGAGTCTGGTAGACACCGGGGTGACTGGGCTGGGGGGGGTGGTGGAGGGGGGCTGGTTGGGATAGGAGTGAAAAGAAATAAACAAACAAAAAAATCCCACACGCAGAAAACAGGACAGTGGTCACTCAGGGAATCTTAAAGAACTCCTGATTTAACTGTCTTGGAGGGCTGTGTAATCACTGCCCAGTCCAGGATTGTCTTGAAACCGGTTCTCTAATTAGTTCAAGTAGTACCAGCAATAATCTGCTGTGCTCTCAGTTCAACAAGATATTCTTTTACACTAAACTTTCCTTGATCTGCAAGTTACAGTTAAAATGCTCTAGGATAATTCGTTCTCTTTTTTTCCTTTTGTAACTTCTATTTATTTTCTCCACAACCACATGGGGTTTCTCCCAACAGCCTTTTTACGCGGAGTCTCATCACCCCTTACACCTACCAGCCTCCTCCATGACCCGGCTGAAGCAGGGAGGACCGTGGCTTACCTCCCATGGAGGGGCCCTCCCAGAGGGTGACGGAAGGGAGACCACATCAGCCTTGAGCCCCTGCACTTCAAGTCGGGCTTTGTTTGGAGATGGAGGGAGGGGATTCCATTGGAGGCTTCATTCGTGTGGGCAGAGGGTTTTCCTGCTTGTGTCTACCCCACCCCTGGCTTGACTCTGCAATGCACACCAGCGCAAGGAGTGCATGCTCCCACGCATGTTCACAGAAGTGCCACCACAGCCACACCCCCTGACCAAAGATCTCAATGATGCTGCCAGCCCCAGTCTCCACTGGGAGTTGCCAGGTGCCGCGATCATCATCCCCTCCCTCCCAGAAAGGAGACCAGTCCTCTGAACACTTGATCCTTTCCTCCCCCGCCGACCCCTGATGACCCGAGTCCACTCCCGAACCTGGGTCACTAGTGTGGCGTGAGGTGTGGCGTCCAGCGCCTCAGCCCTTAGCGCCATTGGGCTGGTTATTCATTCTCTTTTTAATGGTAAATTTTCTTAAACTCAGATAAAATATAGAGACCATCTTCAAGACAGCCTGGTGGTTGATATATTTATTTATTAGCTTTTGGTAACCGGGTAAGTGTGCTAGGCAACAATCCTGCCTGTTTTCAGGCACGACCCGGAAGAGTACAGGACATAATACAGTTATGCACAGTTATACAAATTATAATTCGCTTGTTTCAGTGACAGTACATAAAGCAATTAATAATACAATATTACTGAGCATGGGGTGAAAAGGCATAAGTACAGTAGGAAGGGGATATATTGCACTTTTAACACGCAGGAAATATGCATACAAGGACTGATCAGAAGTAGATATGGCTATGTCAACTTTGGATTTTATCTTTAAATGTGAATGGGATTGGTAATCCAACAAAGCACTCTCAATTATTTCAATTATTCAGAAAAGAGAGACCAGGGCTTATTATACTGCTGGAAACCCACATGTCCTCCGACAAACATAAAAAATTTCAGAGGTGTGGGTATTCTGTAGTAACTGAATCTTCCTATGGGGTGGGAAAAGGAGAGGGGTGATGATTCTACTCTCCCATGAAGTGCCCTTTGAAAAACAAAGTGAGATTAGTGACCCGGAGGGCCGCTATGCCATAGTGACGGGCAAGCTGTACACAAGACCCATTACTCTGGCATCTATCTATTTCCCTCCTGGGTCAGGGAAGCCCTTGGCAGTAAAATTCTTCGTGGATTTAATGTCCCTCATGGAGGGACAATTGCTGCTGGTGGAGACTTGAATATCACTTTAAACCCCTCTTTGGATGCTGATACCCCTCTGGCCCATAAATCTAATGCTCTCGAAAAATACACAAAACAACCCATCACTTCTCTGGGCTTGGTGGACACCTGGAGACAATTTTTCCTAAGAAAAAAGAATACACCCACTGGGCCCCGCACATGGGAAGTGGGGCTCGACTGGACTACTTCATAACCAGGGTCGAGCATTTTAGACTCTATTTGTGATGTATGGCATGGGGTCACCTTCTTATCGGATCATGCTCCCTTACATCTCAGGGTGGACTTAGGGGCACAATATAAGCAAACCAACTGGCGCCTGAACCTTGCCCTTCTTAGGGACCCAGAGTTCCTTGAATTGGTCCAGGAGGCTGTACCCAGAATTAAACAAGAAAACACAACATGCAGTTGCCCCCACAATTCTGTGGGATACTTTAAAAGTAGTATTAAGAGGAGAGATTATATGATTTTCTGTCATTAAAAAACAGCAGAGGGAAAAAACACATAAAGACCTGCAGGAGGAGCTATTACATGTACAGCATTGGCCAGATCAAAAGGACCCCACAATATGACAATGATTAATAATTGTAAAACAAAAGCTACAAAAAATAGTAGACCAATCAGTACAACAAAAACTATTTTATCTAAAGTTCAGACATCATGAGGAGGACCTAAGGCCTCCAGAAATTTAGCAAGAAAACTGAGAAAAGAGAACCAGAGCAAATATAATCAGCATGGTAGATCCTAAAACAAGGAGATTAGCAAAAATACCCCAGGAAATTAGACTTATTCTACAGCGGTTTTACCACGAGTTGTACACTAAAGAAGAGGAAATTCCCCTAAACAACATCAAATCATATTTACAGAGTTTACCAATACCATGAATCAGCCCACTACAGGCTGAAGCGTTGCTGGCGCCAATCAAAGAGGGAGAACTACTCCAAGTTCTAAAAAACCTCAGACCCTGAAGATGCCAGGTCCAGATGAGTATCCCTCTGAATTTTATAAGAAATTCAAAAAGCTGCTACTACCCATATTATTCCTGGACTTACATGGGGTCCAGGAGGGAGAACCCCCCCCAATCACATGGCAATATACCACCATATCAGCCATACTTGAATCCCATAAAGATGTTAAACACCCCTCCTCATTTTGCCCCACTTCAATGCTAAATTATGATTACAAAATGTTCATGCCAGTCATGGCCTCTAGAATAGATCATTTACTACCAGCTATTATTGACCCTGATCAAGTGGGCTTTATTAAGGGCAGACAGGCTCACGATGCCATAAGGAGTGCACATTTCTTAGTAGATTATGCCATAGAAAGACAAATCCCTTTAGTACTACTGAGGTTAGATGCTGAAAAGGCATTCGACCGGGTCAGCTGGTCTTTTTTATGGCAGACTCTGGAGCACTTTGGATTCCCAGAACAACTTATAAAACAATTACAAAATATTTATGCCTCCCCTAAAGCAAATGTTAAGGTGGATGGGGCACTTTCAAATACATTTCAACTCTCTAGGGGCACCCGCCAGGGATGCCCAATATCCCCAATGTTGTTTGCTCTATATCTCGAACTCCTGGCCATTGCAATCAGATCTTCTCAGGACATAGAGGGCCTTCCATTGGGAGATCGCCCACACAAGATATCGGACGATATTCTGCCGATTCTCACCAAGCCTGAACAATCCATCCCAGAGGTATGGAAACAGCTACAAACATTTGGTAAGCTAGCATGATATAAAATTAACAAATCAAAAACCAAGGTATTGACATACAATTACATCCCTCCCTCCCTCCCACTTCAAAAGAGACTTCCCCCTTAAGTGGCACAGACAAGAGATGAGATACTTGGGAATAAAGCTCACAAGAAACCCCATTCATGAACAGCTCTCAAATCTCAAACCTTTAACCCTAAAATTGACAGAAGATGTATCTCGTTGGTCACGTCTCCCCCTTAAGCTTTTGAGTAGGATAGATTCAATTAAACAGAATGTATTCCCCCGCATATTGTTCTTTCTTCAGACACTGCCCTTCACCCCGGCTAAAACATATTTCCAGGTGTGGGACAGAATGATATCCCGCTTTATTTGGAGTTGAAAGCGCCCCAGAATTAGATATTCTGTTCTGCAACTGGCCAGAGAGAGAGAGAGAGGTGGCCTTAACCTCCCTGACCTCAAAAAGTATGCAATGGCAGCACAGTTAAGGGTAGTCTACACTGGCTAAATAAACAGTATGATGCACACTGGAAACAAGTAGAAGTAACCTGGGGAGACCTATACAACACTCAGGAGCTCCTTTTTGGGACACCCCCCCAACTGCCAAGGGATAATGAATTATCCAAAGTTCACCAGGAAACCCTTAAAAATATGACTTAAGGTCAGTAATGATTATTTTACATTCCCTGAAAAATTGTTCTTGGGAACACTGAAGTATAATGCAAATTTGACAGCAGGTCCCTTAGGCCCCTATGTAGTTCAGTGGCAGAGATATGGCATTTTATTCATTTTCCAGTTAGTGGGCAGAACTGGTCTCCTTCCCTCTGTCTCCTTTCAGAAGGAATATCACTTGCCCCACAAATATTTCATTTCTTATTTACATCTTAAATCATACCTTCAGCCATATGAACGGTCACTCGCGGCCCTAAGTGAAAATCCTACCCAAAAAATACAACTGTTACATGCTCATATCAGAGGAACGACCTTGGATCACCTGATTAGTAAGATATACAAGGCCTT
Organism: Neoceratodus forsteri; assembly: GCA_016271365.2. Taxonomy (NCBI): domain Eukaryota; kingdom Metazoa; phylum Chordata; order Ceratodontiformes; family Ceratodontidae; genus Neoceratodus; species Neoceratodus forsteri. Next base: position 874,112,791 of record CM028130.1, read on the forward strand.
AAAAGAAAGACAGGGAGACTCGACCAACTCAATCAGGTTTAGACGGGAACAAGAACTACAGGTATCAATCAGTGAGCAGGACTGGAATGATTCTACTTTACCAACTATAAAAATATTTTTCTCACCATACTGGCATGAATACATGTGGAAACTCCGTTCTCATTCCTTCTGCACACCAGCCTTGCTGGCTAGTATGGGAGAATTAGGGGAGGGACAGTGTTGGAGAGAATGTGGGTATGATGGAGCAAATCAGAGCCATGTCCTTTGGTCATGTCCTAAGCTATCCAAGTTTTGGAAGGAGATCCTCGAGGAGCTGAGTGCAATTTATGACACCACTGATTTATTCACTCCCACATTTATATTGACTTTCATTAAACCAAAAGGTCTGCGAATTGACAAAAACTTGCTTAAACAAATTTTAAAATGTATAACAGCAGCCCACAAAATTATCATTAGACTGTAGTTTACAAATAAAATACCCACTAAAAATGCCTGGATTATTTTGTCCAGGGAAATATATGCCCTTGAGTGAATCTTGGCCAAGATAATGGACAAAGTTCAAAAATTTGATGTACAATGGGAAAAGTGGACATCATACCAACTAAATTATTATGATGATTTTGTACCTTAAGCTATGTACTGAACATGTAATTTTGCTCTTCTTGTGCACTGAAAAGATACTCAGGATACGATCTGTGATGCTCCTTGAATTTTAATGGGAATAAAATCTGGGAGGGATAGGGGAGGGCTCACCGTGCTATGCCTGATTTGATTTGAATGGCTCGGTTGTGCACACTGTACACATGGGGTGGGATTGCATGCAACCACTGCCCGGCCAGGCTGCTACCACAGCTGACAGCCTGGGGCATGTGCACTGTGGTGTGCGTGTGTGCATGTAGCCATGGTCTATGTCAGTGGGACTGCTCTGTGTGGTGTGCATGACTGTGGCATGTGGCACGTATTCTAGGGTGTGCATGTACTGGTGGTGGTTGTGGCACACTGTGCATGTACCGGTTAATGACTCTGTTCCGTCTTCTTCCACAGCGGTGTGTGCAGGGCCTGCAGCACACCAGGACCAGGCTGGGATGGCTGCCATGAGACTGGAAGCCGAGGAGGAGGAGGAAGAGGACAACCTGCCATCGACCTCTGGACTGGGTGCCAGTCATGGACCCTCAGCCGCGCACCATGTGTGGCACTCTGTTGGACATGGGGTACACCTGCCAAGGGGGGGCTCCAGTGGTGGTGGGGACCTGGACTATAGTGCAGCCCTGCAGGATGCCCAGGTGGAGGATCTCAGTGGTGGCCAGGTGATTCTGCTGATGGTCACCAGTGATATAGGGTCGGATGTGTCATAGGAGGGTTACATCCTGCCCATGGAGGAGCCTGTGGTGGGAGGCACAGGGGTGGGGCAGGGTGCTGTCCGCATCATGGGAGCCATGGGGGGGATAGCCATGCCAGCATGGTTGGACCTGTTCAGATGGTGGTGGGCCATGGGGAGCCATGTGTGCCCCGCTGGACATGCGGTGCCTTCCACGGGGAGGGGTGCAGGGCCCTCAGGGGACACAGCACATCATTGGTGCTCTGCAGCAGCAGGACATTCCGTTGCTGCCACAGCGTCCCCACCATGTTGAGCAGCAGACACAACCACCAGCTGCCATTGAGGTTGCCACTGTCATGGAGCCAGATGCCCCGGGGGCCCGCCCTCTACTCCAGGCCGCCCTCACATCCCAGCAGGAGGCCCAGATGGAACTGCATGGCCTGCAGTGGAAGATCAGGCATGAGCTGTCACAGATGCAGGAGGCAGTGTCCCTAGGATTTGCATGGGCAGAACAGCGGGCTGAGGACAGGATGGGGTGCATGGTAGCCACACTTGACCGTGGCTTTGCAGGGCTCACAGCCATGGTGGTTGACCTCACCACAGTGCTGCATGGAGGGCAGCAGGCTGTGCAAGGGGGTCAGCGTGCCCGTGGTAAAGAGGCCCACAGGTGGGCCACACACGGCCGCAGGACAGGCACTGGCACAAGCACCACTACATCGGGCGCATCAGCCAATGCCCAGCATTGCCATGGGTGGCCACCCACCCTGTCTAGCTCTGCTGGTCAGCGGGGGGACAGGCAGTCCACCCTCCCAGCCTCACCATGGTCCTCCCCAACTGTTTCCTCAGGTCAGATCACCCCTAGCTCTGTGTTCCACACACATGGTGTGTGTCGTGTGCATGGTGGTAGCTGCCAGAAATAGGCATGGCTGCCATGCACATGAGCACTGTTGACACTCAGTTGTACACACATGCACGCACACTCACACACACGCACACACACACACTGTCACACACTGTCACTAGCACGTTCACACATGCACAGTCATGGTGTCCCTTCCCACACTGTTGCCACACATCAGGCATCACCCGCATCACTGTGCCATGGCTGTGTATCCTCGTCACATGAGTGTCCTGCACAAACCACACTTCACACTAATGTCACGTGTGCATTCACTACCACTGTATTGTGCACTTGTTTTGTTGGTTGTCAGTACTGTTGTTGTCTGTACATAATAAACTGTTTTACACTGTACTATTTCCTGTTGCTGTGTTGTGTGTACTCACCTTCTGGCCTGTGACAGTGTCCTGATGATGGTGGTCCTGTGCTCCAGGGCCCTTCGCGCCATTCGAGTTCTCTCCTCTTAAGTTGCTCCACTATCCCCCTGACCACTGGCTATGGGTCACTGCCGGCCTGTTCCTCAGGTTCAGGTGCCTGTATCCCATGGTTCTTCACCATGTTGTGCAGCATACAACAGGCTAGGATGGTACGGCATACCTTCTGAGACCTATACTTTAGGGCACTGCCTGACATGTCTAGGCATCGGAAGTGCATCTTAAGTATGCCAAACACCCTCTCTATGATGTTTCTGGTGGCGGCATGTGCCTCATTGTACAACTCATTGGCCACTGTGGCCAGCCAGGGTACTGCTGTCAGCAGACAGGGTTGCAGGGGATAGACGCTGTCCCCTGTTGCGAGATGTGCAACTGTTAGTGTTGTTCTGCTGTCTGCCCTTTGCTGTGTTGTACCACCTGTGTTGATATCCCAGGCCCCTTCCTTGCCTTCTTCTGCCTATCCCCACCCCTGCTGTGGTGTGTGTGTGTGCCTTTCATGCTGCTACTCACTGACTAGGTGCCCACTGGGTATCTTGCCCTCCTCAAAGGCCTTACACAGCCAGGACTGGTGCCAGATGAAGGCGTCATGGGCACTGCCAAGGTACTGCACATAGACATTGCTGATGCACCCAGTTGGATCGCACACCACCTGGCAATTGATGGAGTGGTACCCCTTCCTGTTGACATACACCTCACTGCCATCGCCAGGTGGTGCATGGATGGGGACATGGGTGCAGTCAATGGCACCAAGTACCGCTGGTAGGTGCACAACTCGATGGAATTGCTGCATGGTTTCTCTGTGCTCTGCTGCTGTGCTGGGGAATACTATGAACTCACCAGCATGTGGCAGGAAAGCATAGAGGAACTGGGACAGGAGGCTTGAGGTGGCAGACTGCGATACCCCTATGGTGTCCCCGTTGGTTGCTGGAACATCCTTGTGGCTAGGAAGCACATTGCTGCTGTCACCTTCTCCTTGACTGTCATGGCATGGCTGCATCTGGTGTAGGAATGAAGCTGCTCATGCAGGACTTCACATAGTGGCCTCAACATACCCGTGTTCATCCTGTACCGGCCAGTGATGTGCTCATCTGACAGGGTCTCGAAGGAGACCCTTGGCCGGTACCACCTGTGTGCAGCATACTGTCTCCTTGGCCTGCGTTGCGGCCCATGTTGGCCCTGCTCCCTCTCCTCCTCAACTACTGCTGCCATCAGTGGCAGCATCACTGCTGTTGCCACTGCTGCCATTTCCACTTCCTGGTGTGGTTCCTCCCCCTCTGTGGTTTGTCCTGGGATAAGACTAGCCTTTTATAGGCGGTAACTAGCGCCACGCTACATGCCGCGCTTTGTGTCCTAGTGCGGCGCTATGGCTCTGATCATCCCAAAGTGCGTGCATGCTGGTTCCCGCCCCCTCACTTTGCCCCTTGCATACATTATCATTTTGCCCCACGCTATTGCAGTTTTCACGCGCTAACCGGTCCTTTGAATATCGCAGCTCCCCGCTATTCCTGCACTATTACCGCACTATTGGTTTGTGTGCTGCGCTATGTTTTGAATATCTGGGCCCAATTCTTTGAAGTTATTTCTATAATCTTCCAAATTTCCAAAACAGTTAATGAAGAGCTTAGAGATTTCCACTGGAGAGTTAATTAGTTCATCATTGTGCTCAAGAGCAAAGTGTAAAGATTTGTTTATATCTATGTCATTTGATTTAAAGTTTGGCATACTTTTTTGAATCTCCTAAGTTATCAATATGTTTACTTTTGTAGTAATTAATGGCTAATCTACATGCAGGCTTACACTTATTTCTAACTTGTTTATATTCTACTAAGAATCTAAGATTCTGTTTTTTCCTATACTCTTTCCAGAGCTTATTTCTCTTTCTCAGCATCTCTGCCAATTCTTTTCTCATCCACTCATTTCTAGATACATTTTTTGTGTATTTTTCTCCGTTTTCACCCGTTCTTGGATGGGCATGTGCATGTGGAGGCATGCACACACTGCAGCTTGAGACCCCACCCCCCGCGGCTTGCCACACCCTCCTGCCTACGCTAGCCACTGGACCTCCACACAGTGGCAGCGGAACTATGGGGGGAGGGCAACTACCACTCCGAGAGAGGAGAGCTGCCCTATGGCTGCTCAATCCTGCTTTCACCCTCCCCATGCCAGCTCCCCTCATCCACTCATTTTTGATACCCTTAATTCTAAGCTGTCTTTCTGGTTCTCTGTGTGGTACATAGCTCAGTGCTTTGTGGTATGCATAGCTGAATGAGATATGGTTGGTGCTTAAGTACGTTTGAACTGGTTCGGTACATAGTTTAGTGTTTGTAGCATGTAGAAACTGGATGACATGCTTGGTGCTTAGATACGTTTGAGCTGAATGAAACATGGTTGATGATATAGTCTTAATCTTTGGCCTTTCTCTATATCCCACCTTTTTGCAGGATGCTAGGTAAGTGTAGGTTAGAAGGCCCAGCACGAGGTGAGATAAGAGTGCCGGAGAAGAGGAGGAGGCAGGGGAGGAAGGAGGGCAAGTGCAGCTCGCTCTAAGCAGAAGGGTGTGTGAGCAGGAAGTTTAAGTAGAGAATTGGGGAGGAGCTATGTCCCCCCCCCACAGAACTTCAGGCTACAGCCTTCCAAGTCTCTGTGTGGTTCGTAGCTCAGTGCTTTGTGGTACTTAGAGCGGAATGAGATATGGTTGGTCCTTAGGTACGTTTGAACTGGTTAGGAACATAGTTCAGTGTTTGTAGCACGTAGGAACTGGATGACGGTTGGTGCTTAGATACATTTGAGCTGAATGCAACATGGTTGATGATAAAGTCTTAATCTTTGGCCTTTCTCTTTGTCTCACCTTTTTACAGGATGCTAGGTAAGTGTAGGTTAGGAGGCCCAAAAAGATATTAAGTACCGTGTGATTACCTCCTCAACTGTGGAGAGTGTGGCCAGTAGCATGCAGGAGAGGAAAACTCCCTTTGGGGGAACCTCCGAGGACCCATGGCTACTGACCTGCCCATCCTCTGGGCATACTAAAGGAGAGTAATCCTAGCTGGCTGAGTTCTCAGTCAGTTCTGCTAAGTTCTAAGTCGGTTGTTTGAATACAATCCAGAATTGGTAGTAGAGGAATATCCTGATTCAATGGCGCGCAAAAGAATCCTGAAGAATGTGATACTGGAGGAATTACTCTAATGTGGAGATGTTGCATAAGCAGTTGGTTAATCCACATCCATAGTATCCATATGGGACCAAGGTGAGAAGCAAAGTTCCAGCTGAGAAGGCGAGACCCCCGTGTGGGTCGGCCAAGTGACGATCGAATGCAATTGAGCAAGCAGCCAGGCCCCCTTGTGGGATGAAGCAGGAATTCATGAGCAGGCAGCCAGTCCCCAATGCAGGGCGAAGCTAAAGAAACCTCCATGCCCCCTTGCGGGGTGAAGCAGGCATACAATAAGTGGGTAACCAGGCCCCTTGTGGGACGAAGCAGGAATGGGTTGAGCAAGCAGCTAGGCCCCCTTGTGGGGCGAAGCAGGAATGCATGAGCAGGTTGCCAGGGGCCACCATGCGGGGTGAAGCTAAAGAAACCTCTAGGTCCTCCTTGCGGGGCAAAGCAGGAATACGATGAGCAGGCAGCCAGGCCCCATTGCAGGGTGAAGCAGGAATGGGTCGAGCAAGCAGCCAGGCTCTCTTGCGGGGCAAAGCAGGAATGCATGAGCAGACAGCCAGATCCCCATGTGAGGAGAAGCTAAAGAACCTCCAGGCCCCCTTGTGGGGAGAAACAGGAATACAATGAACAGGTAGCCAGGCTCCCTTGCTGCGTGAAGCAGGAATCGGAGCAGTAAGCGTAGGTCCCAGTGCAGGATATGGCCAATGTTCCAGCTTGAAGAAGGAGTAGAATGTTAGGAATGGCAGATTGAAAGAAACATCAGTCTCACCCATCGAGCTGAATCTTCAATTGTAGATGAATGCAGAATCAAGCTGGCAGTTGGTAACTGGTTCCAGTGTTGGAGAGCAAGTGTAGACTTACTGAGGAGGGAGGCAAGCAAAGGTGGCATACAAATGGAAATGAGTCCTCTCAGTCAAGAAGCTGGTATGAATCAATCAGGATGATGTAGATGAAGCTGTGGAGTGAGCTACCACCAAACGAGGAAGGAAGTCCGAGGAGCCCACCACAGTTCAGGCCAAAACGGAGAAGCAGGTTTCAGAAGTGGCATCACACTGGGAGCGCTGGCAAGACAAGGATCACTGACAAGGAGCATGGAGTCTGGAGCACTACACAATGGCAGTTCTGGGCAGTGAGCTGAGAGCCGAGAACCACAGACTGGAACTGCGCCGTAGTAAACCTGAATGGCGCCGGGCGGAGAGAGGAATCCAGTGGTTCGCAATGGCTGCATGAGGCAAATGGAAGCAGTCCTGAGCAGAGACTGGGAACTGAAGAACTGACTGGAGCAGCACCCAATGATCTGAGAAGGTGCTGACTAGAAGGACAAGCCAGCAACAGCAGGCGGTGGCGAGGTGAAAGCGGCTGCTCGAGAAAACCCCAAAAGGAGGAAACAGCAAATGAGAGGTACAGGGGAAGGAGAAACAAGCAAAACAAAAGAACAGGAATGAACCAGGGAAAGGGAGCCAAGGGGGGCAATGAACAAGGAAAGGGAGAACAACAGGTGGGAGGGGGGCAGTAGGCGAGGACAAAAGAAGGAGCAGGAACCAACAGGAACAAGGGAAGCAGAAAGAGCAGCTGCATGACCGCACAACAACCTCCACAAGTGAGTGCAGCTCACTCTAAGCAGAAGGGTGTGTGAGCAGGAAGTTTAAGTAGAGAATGGGGGAGGAGCTATGTCCCTCCCCCCACAGAACTTCAGGCTGCAGCCTTCCAAAAAATATTTGCTACAGATACAGTGCTCCCTGCTTTGTCTATCCCGCCTTTTATCCGCCACCCTTGCTTACCTCCAATGTGGGTTCCTGTCCCGTTTTCCAGAAATATTATCTCCCCCTTTCCCTGTTCTGGCTGGGTTCTCCTGATACACCGCCTGAGGTTGGATCATAGGGGTTGGGGTGTAGCCATTATTTTTAAGATCGAACTGGGCCTTATGGATGTGCCAGTGGGGCTCACCAGATCCTTCTAGTGTATCTTGGGAGAGGGTGTAGGTTGTGGGATACTCCTCATCTACCGCCCACCAGGTGATGGCAGAGAATTCCTGCAGGAGATAGCGACTTCATCTGTCGACATGGTATTGAGGTCCCAGATGGATAGTTCTAGGAGAATTCAGTGCTTGGGTCGACGATGAACTCGCAGTTTGGTCAAAATCTCCTCCAGCTAATGATGATGCTGGGCCTCACACAGGTGGTTACCTCTACCCATATAGGGTCACCACTGGACCTGGTGTTCCTCCTGGGATGGAGATCATGGATTTGGGGTGGAATCAGTCTGTTGGTCTGACCATCACAACATAGGCTTCAGTTTCAGGGTTCCCTCCAATGGACCTGCCCCTACGGAGATGGCCCAGTACCGCCTTTAAGGGGTTACCCCAGATGGTTTACTGGCGGTGCTGGACCTATCAGGATTGTTGGGTGAATGCATGAGTCCAGGTGGTCTTGTACTGGCCTATAATAAGGCAGTGCAAGAAGCCCTGGACTTGATTGCTCCTGTTCATGTTCGGCCACTCACTCTTCACCCAAGGACCCATTGGTTTGATGGTTCCTTGAAGGAGTTGAGGTGAGTAGGTCAAAGGATGGCAACAGCATGGCAGAAGTTTGGCCTGGATGCTGATAGGCTTAGATTGATGGAACATTATAAGGGCTGTCAATCAGAAATCAGCGGTAAGAAGGCAGAATTCCTGTCCAGGGGGTAGATTTCTGCTGTGTAGAATCAACTGGCTCAGCTCTTCCGAGCTGTCGACAGATTGTGCAATCCAATCTGTCTCCAGTCTGGGGGAGCCTTTTCTCAGGCTAAATGTGAGGAGCTTGCTCGATTCTTCACAGATAAGGTTGCCAGCATCAAGTCTGGTATCGGCCCGGCTCTCCTTATGAGGGATTGTGGAGGTGGGCAGGAGGTGGCGAGCACTCAGTCTTTCTGGACGAACTTTAGCCGGCCAGAATTCATGGGGATTGTGAAGATCATCCAGACTTTGTGCCCAACCAGTTGTAGTTTGGATCTGGGCCCTACCCGCTATTAGTGGGTTGTGCAGGTGTTATCTGCCCGATCCTAGCTGAAATTGTCTGGAGTTCCTTGGAGAGGGGGGTCTTTCCTGATCCCCTCAAGGAGGTGGTCATACAACCACTCCTTAAAAAAGGGTCTAGTACGATTGCCCGTCATGGTGTATCCCGACTTTATTTTTCCCGAAATTTATTTGCCGTCTTTACATTTCCCGAGACGATGTTTCCCCGTATATAATTTGACCGCAAAGTGCCTATTAAGGCATTACCATTTTCAGTAACTGTAAGATTTAGCTTTATAAAGTCGCAAGTGCACAGTGCTTAAGGTAGTTTCTGCATAGTGCATATTTATTTTTCGCTGCTTATTGCAAATGCACCGTGCATAGTGCTTAATGTAGTTTCTGCATAGTGCATATTTAGTTTACGTAGCAATGCTTAATACTTTATGTAAAGTCTAACTAAGTTGTAGGTTCATGATGTTACTGTGAGATGGAGCCCCACCACGTTACCCACCACAGTTTTGGTCTGTCTACGAACAAACAGTCCATGCTATGCCACAAACACAAAATAATGTGGAAGCTTGGCATCGAAGACTAGGCACTCTTGTTGGGACCACCCATGTCGGACTCCTTCATTTCATTGAAGAATTGAGAAACGAGCAGCTGATAACCCAGTCCAACATTGAAAAAATTAACCATGGCATGGCTAAATCCCCCTTGAAAAAAAAATGCTTGAAAAGGGAGGAAAAGATTATTAATATTATTGCAGACAGGCAGCAGCGTGTTGGAAAGGACTTTCTTAGAGGCATAGCTCATAACATGGTTTTGTGATGCTGAGAAATCGACACATTTTTAAATCGGTTTTTAATGTTTTTGAATTTTACACTAATAAAGTTTGGAACTATTTAATTTTGGATATATCAAGTAGAGATAAAAGGGGATGCAGACTAACCTAGGTAAGTGTTCTTTATATCATTTATTTATTTGCTGTTTTCCGAGTGTAATGCTGTTTGCAAAGGAGCGCTTATTTAATGCTCCTTGCAGAGTAGGTGTAATGCTGCTTGCAAAAGGACACGCTGATTTAATTAACATTTATTTAAGTGTTCCGAGTGTAATGCTGCTTGCAGAGTTGGTGTAATCGAAAGGAAAGTCTTGCAAAGGAGCGCTTATTTAATTTAGATTTATTTATTTAAGTGTTCCGAGTGTAATGCTGCTTGCAAAAGGACACGCTGATTTAATTAACATTTATTTAAGTGTTCCGAGTGTAATGCTGCTTGCAGAGTTGGTGTAATGGAAAGGAAAGTCTTGCAAAGAAGCGCTTATTTAATTTACATTTATACCTGATTCACATAGTCAGAAAACTGCTAGACAGTCATAAATTATGTCGGGATTACTTAAAACGGGACATAAATGTCGGTTAATAGAGTGACGGGAAACCTCATGCCAGGCAATCGTACGGATCCCTTAAAAAACCCTCCTTGATTTCAGACTGTCCAGTTAACTACCGGCCTGTCTCTAACCTGCCTTTTGTGGGTAAGGTTATTGAAAAGGTGGTTGTGTTGCAACTGGACAATCACCTTGTGACCCACAATGTCTATGAAGCTCTCCAGTCTGGATTTTGGAAGAGACATAGCACCGAGACTGCACTTGTCTGAGTATTGAATGACCTCCTAATAGTGAGAGATCGAAAGGTTCATACCATCTTGGTCCTTCTGGATCTCTCTGCAGCATTTAACACTGTAGACTATGGTGTGCTTTTGGAGTCCCTGCGGCTCCTTTGTGGGCTATCTGGTACAGTCCTCGAATGGTTTCGATCTTTCCTTGTGTACAGGTCTCAGAGGGTAGTCACCGGAATTTATTCCTCTGACACCCTCACTCTGTCCTGTGGGGTGCCGCAGGGCTCCATGCTGGCGCCCTTGTTGTTTGCAGTGTATATACTGCCATTAGGAGATATCATCAGGCGATACGGTTTGAGTTTTCACTGCTATACAGATGATATTCAACTGTATATGTCCTTTCTACCCAGACAGGTTGATGCAGTCTCTGTGCTAAATAACTGTCTCGCCGAGATCAAGGATTGGATGAGCACTAACTGGCTGAGACTGAATCCGGACAAGACCGAAGTGTTGGTAGTGGACCTGGGTTGTCCGGGGTGGGTTTGGGTCTGGGCAGGCATCAGGCTTATGGCTTGATGGTGTTCAGCTCACTACCTCAGACCGGATGTGTAACCTGGGCATTATTTTGACGATGGCTTGACCCTGAAATCTCAGGTGTCTACTGTGGTTAAATCCTCATTTTACCATCTGAGGAATATCACTCGGGTGAAACACCTGGTTCCTCAGGATGACCTTCCAACATTGGTCCATGCCTTCATCACCACCCGTCTTGACTACTGCAATGCCCTCTACCTAGGGCTTCCTGGGGTTGATATCCACCACCTGCAGCTAGTGCAGAATGCTGCAGCCAGGCTTTTGACTGGTACATCAAGAGTTAGTCATACTACACCTGTGCTCCGCGGACTGTACTGGCTGCCTGTTCGGTGGTGGATCACCTTTAAGGTTGGCTTGCTAACCTGTAAAGCCCTACATGAACAGGGAGCCAGCTACCTGCAAGATCTCCTGAGTCCCTACTGCCCTCCGTCCTCTCCAATCCGCCGATGAGGGATTGCTAGAGGTTCCCAGGGTTCTTAAAACTTCTGGTGCCCATGCTTTTTTGCAGCACCAACCCTGTGGAATTCTCACCTCGGCCGGTTAAGAGAGTGCCTGACCGTCGATGGTTTTAAAGCTGAGTTGAAGACATATCTCTTTAACTTAGCCTTCCCAGCCGAAATTTAATTCATTGCTATATTTATTGTTTTATTGCAGATTTTTATGTTTGTTATTGTATTTTAAATGTGAAGCACCCTGGTTGTGCAAAGGCACTATACAAGTAAAGATTTACTTACTTACTTTAACAGTCACCCTCGATTATCTGCCACCCTCTTTTATCCACCAATATTTAGGATGTATAGAGGGTGGTGGATAAAAGAGGGAACACTGCACTTAAAAACACTGTAAAATTTTATATAAGCTGCTTTGATATCTTCAGTATTGTTAAGAAAGGTGCAATCTGTGTTTAAAATTTCCTCGTTTAACACATCAGCCAGTTTCTCCCTAATTTTGTGGCCCACAATAAAAGAAGGAGCTACTTTGTTTTTGTTTTTTAAGATCCCACACACACTGAGCCATCCAGTGGCATGGAGGGCTGAAGCATTTGTGCCTTACCTCCTGCCAGGCCAGCTACCCGTGTTCACAGTGCGAGCAGGCTGCCGGGGTTGGCTAGGGAGGGAGAGGATTGAGCATCCGGAGGACTGTTCTCCTCTCCTGGGGAGGGATGGAGATGGAGTCCACTGCTTGACTGGCCCTTGGTGGTGGCTGGGACTGGCACAAGGGACCCACAACGTAGCGGGCAGATGTGGGGAAGATGCCCAGCGTGCCACGTGTTTAAGTGTGTGCAGCTTGGCCATTGGTGTTATTGCATGCCTTCTCTCCATGCTCAGGGCTGGGAAGCAGAAAAGAGAGAGGCCAAAAATCCCGACTGGTGAGATGTTGCCGACCTCCCGCAAGCACCGCACCCAGCCAGCTGGCACCTCATGGAAGCAGAGGTGAGTCTGGTAGACACCGGGGTGACTGGGATGGGGGGGGGCGGTGGAAGGGGGCTGGTTGGGATAGGAGTGAAAAGAAATAAACAAACAAAAAAATCCCACACGCAGAAAACAGGACAGTGGTCACTCAGGGAATCTTAAAGAACTCCTGATTTAACTGTCTTGGAGGGCTGTGTAATCACTGCCCAGTCCAGGATTGTCTTGAAACCGGTTCTGTAATTAGTTCAAGTAGTACCAGCAATAATCTGCTGTGCTCTCAGTTCAACAAGATATTCTTTTACACTAAACTTTCCTTGATCTGCAAGTTACAGTTAAAATGCTCTAGGATAATTCGTTCTCTTTTTTTCTTTTTGTAACTTCTATTTATTTTCTCCACAACCACATGGGGTTTCTCCCAACAGCCTTTTTACGCGGAGTCTCATCACCCCTTACACCTACCAGCCTCCTCCATGACCCGGCTGAAGCAGGGAGGACCGTGGCTTACCCCCATGGAGGGGCCCTCCCAGAGGGTGACGGAAGGGAGACCACATCAGCCTTGAGCCCCTGCACTTCAAGTCGGGCTTTGTTTGGAGATGGAGGGAAGGGATTCCATTGGAGGCTTCATTCGTGTGGGCAGAGGGTTTTCCTGCTTGTGTCACCCCACCCTGGCTTGACTCTGCAATCCACACCAGCGCAAGGAGTGCATGCTCCCACGCATGTTCACAGAAGTGCCACCACAGCCACACCCCCGACCAAAGATCTCAATGATGCTGCCAGCCCCAGTCTCCACTGGGAGTTGCCAGGTGCTGCGATCATCATCCCCTCCCTCCCAGAAAGGAGACCAGTCCTCTGAACACTTGATCCTTTCCTCCCCCGCCGACCCCTGATGACCCGAGTCCACTCCCGAACCTGGGTCACCAGTGTGGCGTGAGGTGTGGCGTCCAGCGCCTCAACCCTTAGCGCCATTGGGCTGGTTATTCATTCTCTTTTTAATGGTAAATTTTCTTAAACTCAGATAAAATATAGAGACCATCTTCAAGACAGCCTGGTGGTTGATATATTTATTTATTAGCTTTTGGTAACCGGGTAAGTGCGCTAGGCAACAATCCTGCCTATTTTCAGGCACGACCCGGAAGAGTACGGGACATAATACAGATATGCACAGCTATACAAATTATAATTCGCTTGTATCAGTGACAGTACATAAAGCAATTAATAATACAATATTACTGAGCATGGGGTGAAAAGGCATAAGTACAGTAGGAAGGGGATATATTGCACTTTTAACACGCAGGAAATATGCATACAAGGACTGATCAGAAGTAGATATGGCTATGTCAACTTTGGATTTTATCTTTAAATGTGAATGGGATTGGTAATCCAACAAAGCACTCTCAATTATTTCAATTATTCAGAAAAGAGAGACCGGGGCTTATTATACTGCTGAAACCCACATGTCCTCCGACAAACATAAAAATTTCAGAGGTGTGGGTATTCTGTAGTAACTGAATCTTCCTATGGGTGGGAAAAGGAGAGGGGTGATGATTCTACTCTCCCATGAAGTGCCCTTTGAAAACAAAGTGAGATTAGTGACCGAGGGGTCATATGCCATAGTGACGGGCAAGCTGTACACAAGACCCATTACTCTGGCATCTATCTATTTCCCTCCTGGGTCAGGGAAGCCCTTAGCAGTAAAATTCTTCGTGGATTTAATGCCCCTCATGGAGGGACAATTGCTGCTGGTGGAGACTTGAATATCACTTTAAACCCCTCTTTGGATGCTGATACCCCTCTGGCCCATAAATCTAATGCTCTCGAAAAATACACAAAACAACCCATCACTTCTCTGGGCTTGGTGGACACCTGGAGACATTTTATTCCTAAGAAAAAAGAATACACCCACTGGGCCCCGCACATTGGAAGTGGGGCTCGACTGGACTACTTCATAACCAGGGTCGAGCATTTTAGACTCTATTTGTGATGTATGGCATGGGGTCACCTTCTTATCGGATCATGCTCCCTCACATCCTTAGTGGGACTTAGGGGCACAATATAAGGAAACCAACTGGCGCCTGAACTGCCTCCTTCTTAGGGACCCAGAGTTCCTTGAATTGGTCCAGGAGGCTGTACCCAGAATTAAACAAGAAAACACGCAACATGCAGTTGCCCCCACAATTCTGTGGGATACTTTAAAAGTAGTATTAAGAGGAGAGATTATGTGATTTTCTGTCATTAAAAAACAGCAGAGGGAAAAAACACATAAAGACCTGCAGGAGGAGCTATTACATTTACAGCATTGGCCAGATCAAAAGGACCCCACAATATGACAATGATTAATAATTGTAAAACAAAAGCTACAAAAAATAGTAGACCAATCAGTACAACAAAAACTATTTTATCTAAAGTTCAGACATCATGAGGGGGACCTAAGGCCTCCAGAAATTTAGCAAGAAAACTGAGAAAAGAGAACCAGAGCAAATATAATCAGCATGGTAGATCCTAAAACAGGGAGATTAGCAAAAATACCCCAGGAAATTAGACTTATTCTACAGCGGTTTTACCACGAGTTGTACACTAAAGAAGAGGAAATTCCCCTAAACAACATCAAATCATATTTACAGAGTTTACCAATACCATGAATCAGCCCACTACAGGCTGAAGCGTTGCTGGCGCCAATCAAAGAGGGAGAACTACTCCAAGTTCTAAAAAACCTCAGACCCTGAAGATGCCAGGTCCAGATGGGTATCCCTCTGAATTTTATAAGAAATTCAAAAAGCTGCTACTACCCATATTATTCCTGGACTTACATGCGGTCCAGGAGGGATAACCCCCCCCAATCACATGGCAATATACCACCATATCAGCCATACTTGAACCCCATAAAGATGTTAAACACCCCTCCTCATTTTGCCCCACTTCAATGCTAAATTATGATTACAAAATGTTCATGTCAGTCATGGCCTCTAGAATAGATCATTTACTACCAGCTATTATTGACCCTGATCAAGTGGGCTTTATTAAGGGCAGACAGGTCACGATGCCATAAGGCGCACATTTTTTAGTAGATTATGCCATAGAAAGACAAATCCTTTAGTACTACTGAGGTTAGATGCTGAAAAGGCATCGACCGGGTCAGCTGGTCTTTTATGGCAGACTCTGGAGCACTTTGGATTCCCAGAACAACTTATAAAACAATTACAAAATATTTATGCCTCCCCTAAAGCAAATGTTTAGGTGGATGGGGCACTTTCAAATACATTCCAACTCTCTAGGGGCACCCGCCAGGGATGCCCAATATCCCCAATGTTGTTTGCTCTATATCTTGAACTCCTGGCCATTGCAATCAGATCTTCTCAGGACATGGAGGGCCTTCCATTGGGAAGTCGCTCACACAAGATATCGGACGATATTCTGCCAATTCTCACCGAGCCTGAACAATCCATCCCAGAAGTATGGAAACAGCTACAAACATTTGGTAAGCTAGCATGATATAAAATTAACAAATCAAAAACCGAGGTATTGACATACAATTACATCCCTCCCTCCCACTTCAAAAGAGACTTCCCCCTTAAGTGGCACAGACAAGAGATGAGATACTTGGGAATAAAGCTCACAAGAAACCCCATTCATGAACAGCTCTCAAATCTCAAACCTTTAACCCTAAAATTGACAGAAGATGTATCTCGTTGGTCACGTCTCCCCACCTAAGCTTTTTGAGTAGGATAGATTCAATTAAACAGAATGTATTCCCCCGCATATTGTTCTTTCTTCAGACACTGCCCTTCACCCCGGCTAAAACATATTTCCAGGTGTGGGACAGAATGATATCCCGCTTTATTTGGAGTGGAAAGCGCCCCAGAATTAGATATTCTGTTCTGCAACTGGCCAGAGAGAGAGAGGTGGCCTTATCCTCCCTGACCTCAAAAAGTATGCAATGGCAGCACAGTTAAGGGTAGTCTACACTGGCTAAATAAACAGTATGATGCACACTGGAAACAATGAGAAGTAACCTGGGGAGACCTATACAACACTCAGGAGCTCCTTTTTGGGACACCCCCCCAACTGCCAAGGGATAATGAATTATCCAAAGTTCACCAGGAAACCCTTAAAAATATGATTTAAGGTCAGTAATGATTATTTTACAATCCCTGAAAAATTGTTCTTGGGAACACTGAAGTATAATGCAAATTTGACAGCAGGTCCCTTAGGCCCCTATGTAGTTCAGTGGCAGAGATATGGCATTTTATTCATTTTCCAGTTAGTGGGCAGAACTGGTCTCCTTCCCTCTGTCTCCTTTCAGAAGGAATATCACTTGCCCCACAAATATTTTATTTCTTATTTACATCTTAAATCATACCTTCAGCCATATGAACGGTCATCATGCCCTAAGTGAAAATCCTACCCAAAAATACAACTGTTACATGCTCATATCAGAGGAACGACCTTGGATCACCTGATTAGTAAGATATACAAGGCCTTAAATGAAAGACAGGGAGACTCGACTCAACTCAATCAGGTTTAGACGGAACAAGAACTACAGGTATCAATCAGTGAGCAGGACTGGAAATGATTCTACTTTACCAACTATAAAAATATTTTTCCACCATACTGGCATGAATACATGTGGAAACTCCGTCTCGTTTCTTCTGCACACCAGCCTTGCTGGCTAGTATGGGAGAATTAGGGAGGACAGTGTTGGAGAGAGAATGTGGGTATGATGGAGCAAATCAGAGCCATGTCCTTGGTCATGTCCTAAGCTATCCAAGTTTTGGAAGGAGATCCTCGAGGAGCTGAGTGCAATTTATGACACCACTGATTTATTCACTCCCACATTTATACTGACTTTCATTAAACCAAAAGGTCTGCGAATTGACAAAAACTTGCTTAAACAAATTTTAAAATGTATAACAGCAGCCCACAAAATTATCATTAGACTGTAGTTTACAAATAAAATACCCACTAAAAAAGCCTGGATTGTTTTGTCCAGGGAAATATATGCCTTGAGCGAATCTCGGCCAAGATAATGGACAAAGTTTAAAAATTTGATGTACAATGGCAAAAGTGGACATCATACCAACTAAATCATTACGATGATTTTGTACCTTAAGCTATGTACTGAACATGTAATTTCGCTCTTCTTGTGCACTGAAAAGATACTCAGGATATGATCTGTGATGCTCCTTGAATTTTAATGGGAATAAAATCTGGGAAGGATAGGGGAGGGCTCACCGTGCTATGCCTGATTTGATTTGAATGGCTCACAGATTAAACTTAAAATGAGTAATTATGATTCTCTGGATACTGAAGTAATACGATGTTAATTTATTTTCCCCTAATATGACTGCTACAAATATACATGTAATGTATTGTGATGTTATCAAATGGTATTAATAAGTGATGTATTGCTGCTTGTAAAATTGTTGCATTTATAAATTAAATACAAAAACTAAATAAAAAAAAAAAAAGTAAAATAAGACACTTCCAGGGGAAGTAAAAGGTCACTCAACCAGAGGCATGGCTACAACTACTGCTTGTTTCAGGAATGTCTGTGCCGCCGGCATATGTGCAGCAGCCACTTGGGAGCTCCGTCCACACCCTCACTAAGCATTACAGCTTGGATATTGCTTCTAGGAGCAGGACTGGCTTTGGCCTAGTCATCCTTCAGGGGCTCTTATCTTAGACCCCTGTCTGCTGTAGACTTTTCCCTGCCTCCTTTGTTTCAGACTTTTCTGATCTTAACTGCTTGGGAGTCAGTCCTAATGGTTAGTACCTACTGCAAGAGCATTCTTGAAGTAAGATAGTACAGTTACATAAGAACTTAGTGTAACAGTATATCTTCAAGAGAGAGGCTCTTGCAGTAGGTACTGCTTTCCCTCCCACCTTCCCCCTGAGGTTTTTTTGCTACCTCTTCTTACATATCCTTTCCTAGCTCCAGGAGCCCACTCCTTCTCCTGTCACACCTTTTTAAGTCACTGGTGGGAGAACTGGAGGGCAAGCGTTGGGATCGCTCACTATACACCGTCACGCTGACGTTGATCATGTGATGACAGGTGAGTGGCCAGACACTGCTAGCTAAAGTTTTCCATGTGGTCCTAGTGGCTGATGGCTTACTCCTAATGGTTAATACCTACTGCAAGAGCCTCTCTCGAAGATTTACTGTTACGGTAAGTTCAAACGTAACTGTACTTTTCTTGGACTCCTTGTCCAGCAGACAGTCCAACTCTCCCTGCATCTTCTCCTTGTGGAACATCATGTCTGCAGGGGGACTGCATACTTGCATTACATATGGCATCAGTGGGCCTGGCAGAAGGCTTGGTGCTTCCATACACTAAATGCCTGGCCCAGAATGGCAAAGACAATGGGGAAAGCTACACCCAGTTAAGAGTGTCAATTCTGAATCTCCAACAGCGGGTAGGCCTTCTTCTGGACCTCCTCCAGTGAAGCATCCAGAACCACAGACATCCGTTCCCCAAGGGCAGAAAAGAAGGACTGGTCCTCTAAGACAGAAGGTTTGTTGGCTGGCTATCCTCCCACCAACACAGCCAATGGGACATGCGACACATCCAAACCAGAATCAGAACAGGTTTGCTGATGTGGCATATGGATGACCCTCTCCAACGGTGTAATCACCAACAGGGGGAAGCCCGAACTCCAGCCCAGAATTCATAACTGGAGTTCACACAGCCACTTGTGGAGGTGGGGGTTCCACATGTATCGGTCACTGAGGTGCACGACCACAGTCAGCACCTGGAGAGGCAGCCAAGGCTGTGACAGGTCTATTGGCATTGCCAGTCAAACTCGACCCCACGCAAATGCTCTGTAGGCCCACTGTTGCCAGGCTGCCCTCTCCCATTTACAGTGAGCATGAGGTGAATGGCAGGAGCCAAATGATGACAAAGATCTCAGTGTCAACAATGATGTTGAGAACAGGTCTGCGATCTTTAGTGTCAACTCCAAGATCGATGCAGCACCGCACCTCTGATTCAGAGACTGCATCGGACCACCCTCTTTACTGGCCAAAAAGGAAAGAACACTGGGACTGGCAAGACTGGAATCAGCTGAACCAGCATGAACCTAACTATGAACTTAGTCAAACCCAACCCATCCGGCCTGGGATGGGATGTGGTCAGCATTAGAATCTGAGAGAGGAATATTATCCTTCAACAAAGTTGTACTCGATAACCAGTGTCAACTCGGTCAGCTGCTCCAACAACAACTCTGTGGGCAAACCAAAATGCTGCACTGTGACTCAAACCTCCCTTTAGAGTGACCAACCATATGGGCCCTCAAGTCTGGGAGAGTATGAGTGGTTCATCAACGGACAGTGATCCCACAACCAGGGTCAACTTTTCTTCTTGTGCTTTCTTTGACAAGATAGACTCATCTTCAAAATAGTGGAAACAGAAGAAAGTTTTTAAAACCTTCATGCACCTGAGGAGTCGGGAGAACCAGCATGTACTCCTCCTGCTACAGAAATAAGGGCCAGGACCAGACCATCTTCTTCAGCCCCCTCCAGCTCCATCGTCTTTAACTGCACCACACCACAGTAGAGGATGGCATGCACACTCTGGTAGGCTCTGCTTAGATAACACACAGCTTACGATCTTTGAGAGGTTAAGCATTCATGGCCTGACACCAGAATTAATGTGCCGCATCATGGCCCAGGCCCACACAATATACACAGGCCTCATGTCAAAGCGCAACTAGTTGCACTTTGAGGGTTCTCAATAATGTGATGTGCGGCTTATGCATGCGGGACCCACGCCAGCCCAGTGGTGCTGAGGCGCTGGATGACTTACCTCATGCTACACCGGCGACCCATTTTTGGGAACGAGCACGGGCCACCAGGGGTTGGCACGGTTGGAGAAGGATTGAGCATCCAGAGGACTGTGCTCCTTCTCCGGTGAGGGGGGACATCAGTGGTCGTCACGTGGCTGGCCTCTAGTGGAGACTGGGGGGCAGTGTGCTGACCCTGCAGCAAGAGGGGTGAGAGGGGGCAGACGTCGGGTGGAACGTGTGCAGACACGTGCACGCTCCTCCCACTGGCATCACTGCATGCCCCTCCCCACAAGGGAGGACCACAACAAGAAAAATTCTCGACAGCATAAAGGCTGCCCCGATAGCGCCACCACAGTCGCATACATGTCAGCTCCCTCCTGGTCTCTGAAGTGGTGGGGTAAGTGCCCACTGTGATGCGGCCAGAGAGGGTTGTGACGGGGAGGTCAGAGCTCTGTTCACAACCTGGGCAGCAGCCGTGAAGGTTGGCTGGAAGGGGGAGGACCAAAGGCATAATCTCCCCCCCAGTCGAAGAAGTAATTAAACAAACCAAAAATAAAAAAAATTAAAAAAATGGATGCGGGACCCATTTGCATAGGCACATCACATTATTGTGCAAGGCGGCGCAGTCAGGGGTGTGGGGCGCATCAGTAGTCTTTGAGTATGGCCACAACCCCGATGGCCCGCACAAGTCTGGAGATGTGCCGTGCATCTCATCTGAATATGTGGCCCACGGTGTCTGAAGTCTTCCCCTGTTTGGAAATTAAGTTTGTTGCGTTTCCCAGTGTCTAACCCTTTTGACTCCAAAGCCTAGCCACCCCCACAGTGTGCCAGTGGACGCCTGGAGGTCCAGACCCAGCTTGGGAGGTCAGGCATGTTCTGAACTTATTGTTTTCTATATGTGGAATCCCTCCCAAGTGAGCTGTTTAATGTCTTTATTAATGACACTGCGGTAGGGCTGGATGAAAGGTCTGCCTGTTTGCAGAAGATACCAAGATCTGCAACAAGGTGGATACTCTAGAAGTGGTGGAGAGAATGAGGAGGGGCCTGGAGAATCTTGAAAAATGGTTGGAGGTGTGGCGACTGAGGTTGAATTCAAAAAAGTGCAAAATAATGCACCTGGGATGAGGGAACCCTGGGGAGAGCTATAGGATGGGGGGGGAAGGGAGTTGCTGACAATCACCAAGGAAGAAAGGGACCTGGGGATTATCATTTCAGATGACCTAAAGGTGTCTAGGCAGAGTACAAAGGCTGCAGGGAGGGCCAGTGGTATGCTGGGGTGCACAGGTAAAGATATCATTAGCAGAAGGCGGGAGGTAGTGATGCCATTGTATAAAATGATGGTGAGGCCTCACCTAGAGTACTGTGTGCAATTCTGGAGGCCACACCTTTGTACGGACATTAACAGGGTGGAGGTGGTCCAGAGAAGGGCGACTAAGATGGCACAGGGCTTGCACTTTAAAACATATGAGGAGAGATTAAAGGACCTCAATATGTATTCTCTGGAGGAGAAGAGGGATCAGGGGGACATGATAGAAACATCCAAGTACCTTAAGGGCATAAACAAGGTGCAGGGCATAAACATCTTCCAATATAGAACGTGTACAAGCATAAGGGAGCATAATATGAAATTGGAAGGTGGCAGGTTAAGGGAAAATGTGAGGAAGTTTTTCTTCACAGTGATGGTGGTGGATACATGGAATAGTCTGCCACGGGAGGTGGTGGGAGCAAGCACAGTGGAGGGATTTAAACATGCCTAGGACAGGCATTGGGAAACCTTAGAGGTGGGAAAAAGGGTGACATGCGATTGACCAGGTAGGGTCAGAGACTGCAAATTAGTGTAGGGCTTATGGGCAAACTGGATGGGCCTAGCGGCCCTTATGTGCTGACAGTTTCTATGTTTATGTCTGTCGGTCACAATCATCGCATACCTGTACAACATACACCTCTTGCAGCACAACTCTCTTTCGTACCATGGCGAATCACAATGATGAAAACAGGAGACTCTGGTGTGGGTGTAGCAATGACACAAACCTTTGGAAAGCATTGAGAAAAATGTCTGAAAACATGCAGAATCCTAATTTATTAGAAGACACTGTGGAAGAGGAGACCCACTGTTCCTTCCAGTGGAAGAAAAGATCTGAGTGCAAAGGAGTGGAGCATGAGGACCATGTGGTTGGATGTTAGTAGGAGTCAAGCGAGAAGACTGTTCCAATGACTACGCATGCTCAATGGAAGACCCAAGTATGAATAGTGAACTGAATCTAGGTAGTCTGAAGTCATACTAAGGTTCGATAGGAGCTCAGGAGGCTGTTGCCCATTGGTAGCTCTTCCCATTTTTCTACTGGAAATACTGCACTATTCCTCCGTTTAGTATGTAGTCATTGAATTTACGTCTAAAATCTGTTCTTGTTTTATTTATTATTTTGCTAAAATGTTGCCTTGCTATTTTGTAATGTGTGACCTTTTGTTTCGATCTTTTTATGTTTGAAATCTAAATTTATTGCACATGTGAGTTCTGGATCATGTATAATATTAAACATGAATAATAAATCCCCTCTAAATCTCCTGGTATGTAGCAACATCAAATTAAGAATTTTCAGTCTTGTTTCATTTTTAAGTCTAAATAGTTTGGCAGCTCTCTTCTCTGTACCCTTTCGACATTATTAATATCCATTTTTTGTGTGTGTTCCAATACTGGGTTACATAATCCAAATGTGGGCAAATATATCCCCTATAACCGTGGTGATATAACATGTCTGTCTCTGCTCCAAAAGTTCTTTTTTATTGCCCACAGTGCTCAGTTTATAAATATTCTCCACTGGAACTATGAGATAACTGATAAACCACCATTTCTATAATGAAGGAAATAAACATTTTACAGGCATACTGGGATAAAGAACAGACAACTTCTCCTTGCTCCTCCCTTCCCAAATGCACATACTCTTTATTAAGATGTGCTGTACTTAATACAGGCTTTCACAATTTGCCTAGGTACTCTTCTTTCTACTTACTAAAATATTTTCAATTTGATCTGCTCTCTCATGTCAATGATCGTCAGCAGCAGAGATTACAGTGTGTGAGAATCTCCATACACTCCCTGCTCTGTGATGGTGAATAATGAGGTAGTAAGAGATGAGCACAGCCTAAGGCTGCTCCCCATGCTTTCCCAGCTGGACATGAAACTTGGTGTGAATGACTGTAGTGGGCTGGGGCCTGGGGTACTCTGGTGACTGGTACACAGGCTATGTGGCTACGGGTAATCAGCGCAGGCTGGATAGAGTCTGATTATCAAGTATAAAAAGACACTCTCCTATCTCCTGCATGCAGGAGCAGGACCAGCACAAGGGGAAGGGGCTTTAACAAATCTTTTTTTTTTTATCATGATACTGTTTTTCCACCACTGCGGACCCGGAGGGGGTACGTCCTCCAGCCTAAACGAAGACATTATGGGTCCTGCCAGGTCCCAGTATTTTCCTCTGGTTTTCACCCCTTACGCCAGTGCACTGTGCAATGGGCGCAGCAGCTGTCTCCACCTCTGCGGAGGCAGCCAAGCACCCTGAGCAACGGTGAGCCCCTCTAGCCATGCTGCTACTCACAGCACAAACCCCCCACCCCGAGGAAGGAGAGCTGTGAGACTCAAGTCTTACCTCCCCCACCAGCCTCCGAATGACCCAAATCCATTCCTGGACCCAGGTTGCCGGCGTTGCACGAGCTGTGGCGTCCAGTGCCTCAACCCTCAGTGCCATCAGGCCAGACTTAACAAATCTTTTAATCCATGATCAAGTCTAAGCAAGAGAGTGAACAAAACCTATACATTTGTGGGGTCAAAAAGTGCTTTACTTTCACCTTCCTATGACAGCTCCCAGCAACCTCAGTGACACAAGCTCCAGCTGTCTCATTTATTCATTTAGTTATTTATTTCAAACACAACATACAGAGCTAGCAGCATCAATGTGGAAACTGAGCTGATAATTTCTTGTTACTGCTGAACACCAACTCAATGGAAATAAACTCACAACATGTACAAGGTTGGTTGAGTGCAATTTCCTTAACTACCAATGAATCTAGGAAGTAAATTGAACACCCACCCCCACATTTCCTAAGTTGATCTTTCCTAAAGGCCATATAGCCTGGAATTTCTATGTCCAATGCATGTATTTTTTGAGAGACCCAGGTTCCAGAGAGTGAGATGATATCATATTGGCCCTCTGAAACCAATGCTTCAAAATTATTTTTTGGGGCCAAATTATTCTACATTTAAATGAACCAGACTACGTGTATTATCCCTACCATTATCCTAGATTACAACCTTATTTACTGGGTCAAGGTGGGGATGAACAGTACCTGATGAGAGTAAAATAAAATAAAAGAAACATCTCTGTCTTACTAATTTTAACATTTTAAAATCAATGGAGTAGATGAATTTAGATTTTACAACACTGACCCTATTAATATTGACAATCTGATGTCCAGTGCCAGTAAAAACTAATTTTTGCACAAAACATGAGAATAAATAGGGATTATTGATCAAAACATTTAATTAAGAGAAAGCAGCAGCACAATTTTTCTTACTCCACATCACTTCATAATTAACATCAGTTTCTCCTGGCACCTGGACATCAGGAAAACCCTACTCACAATGCCTTCAGTTCTTACTGAATAGTTAGTGGGCAAGGACAGGGCAATAACTAAACTAAATAAAAATAAACTAAGCATCATTGCATCAGTTTAAACACAATGAAAACAGATATAAGCAATCACAAAGGGCAGTAAGAATACTAAGATTAAAACTAAAACAATAAAAAAATTAAAAATAAAGCAGCTTTCTGATATAGACTTTTGCCAGTGACTCTCACCGGTAAAAAGTCAGTATATCGCATACATGACACCGACAGCAAAACAGCGACGCTAAAATATTGAATGTCAGAATGTGGCATGTACCATTTGACTGACTTGCGATATTACTGCTCCCGTTCCTGCATGCGTTTACGCACTGATCTTCCCCTTCTGCACTGCACTTGTGCACTGATCTTCCCCTTCTGCACTGATTCTGCCCCTTCTGCACTGCGTTTCTACACTTATCTTCCTCTTCTGCACTGATGTTTCCATTGTTCGCATTCCTGCAGTGATAGTTCCCTTTCTCCAGTCTTTAGCGGACTGGAGTTTGTTATATATAGTTATGGGGGTTGGGGTACAGGTGGCAAAGCCCCCTGCCTTGTGTGATTTTATGGTTTAAGCTTGGTGATAAGGAGATTTTCAATATTTTGACATTCGGCTGTTTGTTTCTGTGGTATATGTTCATTCGGCAACATTTCAACGTCTTTTCTGAGATCGGTGTTTTTCACTTCAATGTTATGACATAGTGCCACTCCCACAGACAGCCACTCATGTGAAGAGCCACTAGTTCAGCCCTGCTTTTCAAAAGCTACAGCTGGCCATGCCTCCTAAGTCCTAACCACATCACCACAGCCTGAACCCAGTAGCTGCCAACACAACAGGAGGGTCCAAGTGCAGTAAAGAAGCTGGAATCCTGAGGGGTGAGTGGATGGTAGTAGCAGTCTGGATGTAAGAAGAGCTGCATGTCCCCTAACAGTTCAGGTGCAGTCTTGTTCTGTGAGGCAGGCTTTCTTGTGTAGCCCTGCTTTTCAAAGGCCAACTGGCCATGGCCCCTTATCACACCACTGTCATGGCCCAGACTCAGTAGCTGCCACCACACTGGGAGGGTCTGAGGGCAACATAGATGCTGATGCCCTGAGGGGTGAGTGAGCAACAGTAGCAGGCTGGAAGTAAGAAGGGCTGCAAATGCCCTAATAGTTCAGATGCAATCTTGTTCTGTGAGCTCGAATTTCTTGTACAGACCCACTTTTTCAAAGGCCAAGTGGCCACATCCCTTTACCACATCACCATCACAGCCTGAACATGGTAGCTGCCACCACACTGGGAGGGTCTGAGGGCAACGGAGATGCTGATGCCTTGAGGGGGTGAGTGAACAGCAATAGCAGGCTGGAAATAAGAAGGGCTGCAAATGTGCTAAAAGTTCAGGTGCAGTCTTGTTCTGTGAGCTGGGATTTCTTGTGCAGCCCCACTTTATAAAGGCCAACTGGCCACATCCCCTTATCACATCTCCGCCCACAGTCTGAACCTGGTAGCTGTCACCATACCAGAAAGGTCCTATGACTGCATGTTTTTTCTCCTTCAATCAGGATTATGTAAATGTCTTACTAGTCAAAGAAATATGAGACATAGTACACATTGTGATACTGTATAACAAAGGAATACAACACAGTATTATAATGCTCATAGTATGTCACATACACCATAATGTATTACTCCCATTGTTTTAATTTGATCAACCATATCCTGTGTGTGGATTAAATTTTAAAACTATATACATTTGAGATACTTACCATATGTTTGCGTACTAAATATAATAACATGATGGAGAAACCCCTACTGTACTTTTACAAGGTCCTGTTGAAGGTTCAGTACCTATGTCCACAGCAACATTGATAATAAGAACAGAATTAGGTAGAATAGATATTTTTTTCCAAACCAAATTGGGTCTTCTGCCATACTCACTGTGTCTTATAAATAACCCTAGTAATACACTGCCTTTAATGTGTTTCCAGGAAAAGACAACATGGAAAAATTTAGATTCCCCATGAATCTGGCTAAACTCTTTACAAAAATATCTGAAGGAAATTAAACTCCACCATCTCTGGACAGACTGCAAGAAAAATCACAATTGCTCTTTCATATATAAACATGAAAAATAAAATGCATTATCTAGCACAAAAGTCAGACATGGACAACTTAAAAAAGTTGAGGTATGCTCCATGGTTTAGAGAAAACAAGATATCGCACTCCTTAGAAGATTATTTAATCCTCCCAATTCAACCTGAGGCAAGAGGAGCCATTATGTTAATTAAATGTGAATTATTTTCAGCTAAATTTATGGAGAAACTGAACAAAGACATAACTTTATATCCTGATTCATATCAGATTTGTCCCTGCAAATTGGGACATATGGAAGCTTTATATCATGATCTTATCTGTGTCAGTCTTCACCATTCATCACAGATGGGGGTACAGGCCGGAGATCAGGACCCATGGAGCCTTTTTTTTTTTTAAAAGGATAGGCGGGCCCGGCCGCAGCATCGATTGCCACCTCGAGGCCGACGTACTACATGGCTAGGATTAGCCGTTAGGCTGGGTCGACTCTGCCTGCCTACCAGTTCTTCGTCTCCCGCCGTCGAGGTCACCTCGTGGGAAGCCTGAAGTAGCGTGTTTTTCTAAATTTTAGGCCTTGAAGCCTGCGTCTCTAGTCGTCGGTCTACTAGTTCTGTGTTTGCCTCCACTCGACGTCGCCGGTAAGATCTTTCCTTATTTTACTGTTCAAGCAGCGTCGAGTCTGTTTTTGGTGTTTTTTTCTCCGTAGGTCATGTCACGGTCGGAGGGCAAGAAATCCGAGAAGATGGGGCGGCCCCCTATGCGTCGGTGCCCGTGCGGCCGCAAGTACTCCGTCACCGACCAACATGACCGGTGCCTTTCGTGCCTTGGCCCGTTACATGACATGGATTCGTGCGATGCCTGCTTCTCGATGGACCGCCGGGTTTTAGAACAGCGTGCATTCAAGGTCGGGTGAGTTCCACCGACTTTCGGAGGTAGGCCGCACACTCGTCGGGCCAAGCTGCATTCTCTCGGCCCTTCCTCCGGGTCCCCTCCCGGTTCTACATGGACCGAGGAGGAGGGAGCCTCGGCCTCTTTAGCCCAGCCATGGCTAGGCTCCTTCCATGGCGCAGGAGGCCCATCCTGCTTCCCTGGGTGAGAGTGAGGTGCCGCCCAGCAATCACTCCTTCGGGGTGAAGGTCTCCAGTGTTGCTCCCCGATCCGCTAGGCACGGTTGACGCCGTCCCCCGCGCTGCTCGCGCCATTGGGGCCTTCAGTGGTGGGATCTCGGGCGCCGACCACTGTCACACCTTAGTTTGTCGGCACCGTCACATGTGCCAACACTGCTCGTGGTGCCGTGAAACCGCCTCGTTGTTGTCCTTCACTATGTCTCACCTCGGTGCGCCTCGGCGCTGAGGTTGGAGCATGGCACCGTGGGGGCCTTTGGTGTCATCCATCGCGCCATTGGATTCTCGGTGCCGCCAGGCGCCGAAATGGTCTGCTACGGCACTGATTTTTGGCACCGTGGTCGGAGCCGAGTCCTTCGGAGTCGCCGACACTTTGTCCTCAGTGCCACGTGGCATCGAGCGGCCTAGCGCGCCATCGGCTCCGAGGCTGGGGTTTCTGCCGGCGCCGTCTCTGTCCCGGGTGCCTTCCCTAGCACCGGTGGACCTGATGGTGCCGCAGCTAGCCCTGGCCTAGGACTTCTGGCCCAAGCTGCCCCACCACCTTCTGCTGGCATCGCTCATGGTGCTGTGAAGTGGGTGGGGATCGCTTTGGCTCCTGGGCCCCTCGGGAAGGTGTCCCTTCCTCGACCCCCTACTATTTGGCTTAGGGCCTCAGACTCTTCCTCTTCGGAGTCGGAGTCCAGCTCGGAGTCGAATGGGCAGTCACACCCTTCGGGGTTGTTGCAAGGGAGGACGAGCTGGTGGTTTCCTCTTCGGTCTCAGCCAGCCCCTCCAAGGTGAGTCGGGTTCCTCTAAGGCTGGGGTCAGTGGTACTGACCAGCGGGCTGTGGTGTGCCACCATCGCCTTGCAGCCTGGCCTTGGGGGTCCCTTGACCCCTCTCTGGTGGTACCCCTACTGTGACGCCTCTCGTCGCCCAACTTTGGGGCTCATCGAGAGGGCCATGGGAGGGGAGGGTGCTCCTTCCGGGATTGCCCCTTCGGGGGCAGCCCTGGGTACTGAGCTGCCTAGGCTGGCCACTTCGAGGGCTAGGACCCTTTCGGACTACGAAGGGTCGAGAGGTGTGAGTTTGGTGTGCCGGCCCTTCTCTGGGACCCACCCGGGCCCTGGACGGAGCCGGAGTGCGGACTTCCGCCCTTCCCCTTCGGGTTCCTTGAGAGGGTCCCATTCTTTCGAGGCAGGAACCGTCCCTTCTGGACCTTCACGGCCCGGTTGCCTCACTTGGGGATTCTTCTGGGCGCAGTCTAGGCAGTACCCGGCGGTTGTGCAGCTGTCGGCTCGCGGGTCTTCCAGGACTCCTCCGTGGGAGTCCATGGGCCACTCCTTAGCCCTGGCAGAGGTCAGCCGACTTCTTCTCTCGGCTCTGTCCACTCCCTCTGCCCCTCTCCTGCGCTCCCAGGTATCCTTGGTCCTAGGGCCTCTCACTTGGGAACAGTTCAGAGCGGTGGCTGCTCGATTCCCTGCTCACGTTAGGGGCCTTGACAGCCAGGTTTTCAACCTCCCCAAGCAGCCATCCTCCGAGCCTATGGTGACCTCCAGCTCCTCATCCCCCTCTTCTGGGGGAGAGGAACATTCTGTCCACATCTCTCCTGCTGCTGATCTCTCTGAGTATCAGCGTTTCCTCGTGAGGATGATGGAGGACCTTCACCTTTCCCCCTCTTCTGTTAGCAATCCGGAGCATGCGGCGCACGCCTTTCTAGGTGATTTTGGGACAGCCACCCTCGTGGAGCCGCCTTGGCCCACTCTCTTTTGGGAGGCGTCCATGTGTTTCTGGCAGAGGCCCTTCTCCAGAGTCCCTGCCCCTAGGGACCTCTGCCAGAGGTATTGCGCTCCCCCGGAGTCTCTGGGCTCCTTGCCTCATCCGCAGTCCAGATTGATGCACCTGGACACTCCTGACGGGCTTCGCGCCCTCCGCCGCGACCGGCCCCCAGATCAGGACTCCTCGGATTTTGATTTCTGGGGGAGGAGGACTTTCTGCTCGGCACAGCTGCTTCTCTCCATTTCTGTGCATCAGGCCCACTACGCTGCCTATAACAGGTACTTGTGGTCAGCGCTAGGTCAGCTCCTAGCTGCTCTGCCTGACTCGGAGCAAACCAGGCAAGCCATTGCTCTCTCTGCACGTGGCCTGGAGCTAGCAAGGCACCAAGCAAGGGCATCTTACGACGCCAATGAGTTAGCTACCAGGGTCGTAGGGACAGCGATCTGCACCAGAAGATCAGCATGGCTTCACCTCTCCCAGTTGTCACCCTTGACCCGGCATAGGGTGATTTGCTCTGCTCACCAGGGAACCTATCTCTTTTCCCGTAGGGCGAGACAATGTTTGTCGGGGCAAATTCCTTCCCCCTCTGGGGGAACCCTGTCTCGCTCTCCCCACTCTCGGGCCTCCTCAGGCCCAGAAGGTTCCCCCCCTTAGTGTGTCACCCACTGAGGGCTAAGGGACACTGTCCCTTAGGGTGCAATTAATCAACCCCCTTCGTGGGCTTGGTACTCACCCATCTGTGATAAATGGTGAAGATTGACACAGATAAGATATTCAAATTACGATTGACAGTAATTATGATCTTTCTGTGTATCTTCACCATTCAACACAATCCCTCCCACCATCCCCTTGGGCTCCAGTATCGGAATCCTCCTCTGTGCCTTCCTCTTCACTGCATAGGTGCCGGAACACTGGGGCTAAAGGGGCGGTAGCCCCTCCACTTTTTATTTCTGTATGGTAAAAACCAGTATAGGGAAAAGTGCCCTCTCATTCTCAGCCCCCTCAGCTTTTGCCATCTTCCGGCACCCTTGCTTGAGTGGGACACACAGGGGGGACAGTGTTCCCTAAGGGGTACAGTTTGAGTGGCACTCCTTCTCTTCTACATATCTTCACCCCTATGGGGTGGGAGCTGGTTGTTGCCCTCCTTCTGTTATCCATCTTATTAAAAAAAAAAAATTTTCCCTTTTTTTCACCAAATATCTCTTTAGAGAGAGAGTACTGAGTCCCTGTACCCTGTCCTTCTCCAGAATAGCCGACTCTGCTTTTGGGGTATTGCCAGTTGTTCTGTGCCTTGAATTCTGGCAAAGAGCTTTGCTAACTCCTTGCAGTTCCTATACAGTCTGGTGACGGACAAGGGTCCTGGATCCTTGTTACCTCTCACTCTCTCCTAAATTCTGTCTCCCCCCTTCCCTCCCTTCTTCCGTTTCCAGAGATTGGGGCCCCTACCAAATCCCCTTAGTCTTACTTCTATGCTGTCCTCTCAGTCGTTATTTCTCCTTTTAGTTCAGTTTTCTCTTCCTTTTTCTGTCCCTTGGACTCTCTTGTCCCACTCTCCATCCTTTCCTCTTACCTCTCCGGCGACTCAGAACTGGTAGGCAGGTGGAGTTGACCCAGCCTAACTGCTAATTCTTGAGAGCCACATAGTACATCGGCCTCGAGGGCCGCGCTGATCCTGTGTCGGCTCCGCCTATCCTTTTAAAAAAAAAAAAAAAAGGCTCCCGCGGGGTCCTGATCTCCGGCCAGTACCCCCATCTGTGAAGAATGGTGAAGATACACAGAAAGATCATAATTACGGTAAGTACATAATTTGAATTTCTGGTCTAGTGTTCCTAAAGATTTGATTTCATTTGATAATGAAAATTGGAAAAGTCATTACATTGGTACTCAGCTGAACATATACTATAATAATATATATGATATATTGTTCATTTTATTACATCCTATGACAACCTGTGATGGCAGAACAAGTAGCTAAATTCTTTCAAGCAATAATCAAAAAGAGAAAGAAACTGGGTTTGAACATCTTATCTCAGTAGACGTGGCATTTTGTGCTTAATATAAGCTTTTGGCTGTATAGGGATTAGCTTTTCTTTCAAGACACAGGGGTACAGATAGCCAAGCACTGTACTGTAGTTCTGAAGAACAGATTCACATGCTGCCATACCGGACATCATTTTCTAATGCCCCTTTCTTATTTTCTGCCCTGGAAAAATTAACATTAATCATATGTCAATAATTAGCCACTGTGAGTAACTTCCCTTAAAATAGAAGCATATGTCACTTTATTGGAGCTCATATAATAATTTCTTTCTGAATAATGCTGCTAATATGCACTGTATGAGAAAATGTAAAACTTGTGCACAAACTTGTGTGAACAAGGGAGGATGAACGAGGGGGGCCACCGTATTAGGGTAGCTAGATCCAGAAGGCGCCTGGGGCAAAATGGAACCCAGGTCGTGGTTCACCATGTCTGGTGCCCATACCCAAGGGCGCTACCAAGTTTAATAGGCAGATGGGCCCGACAGCCTCTGAGGTTCGTCCAACTCAGGCAGTGTTGTGCAATGCCAGGTCCATCAGGAATAAGACTGGCATTATTGCTGATCTTGTTGCTTTGGTGGGCTTGGCTTGCATCACTGAAACCTGGCTGGATGAAAATCCAGACCTCACTTTGGAGGCTATGACTCTGGCTGGGTACTCGGTGATACACCGCCTGAGATTGGATTGCAGGGGAGGGGGGGTTGCAGTCTGTTTCAAGACTGAACTGGGCCTCACAAATGTAGTAGTTGGGGAGATTGAGTCCTTTGAGTGTACAGTGGTAGCAGGTGTTGGTGTTTGAATCGTTCTCGTCTACTGTCCACCCAGGGATGGGAAGCGATTCCTTCAGGAAGTGGCGGACTTCATCGTCGACATGGCATTTGAGCTGCCCAGATTGATGGTTCTGGGCAACTTTAACGCCTGGGTCAATGATGAACTCTCACAATTTGGTAATCACTTCTTCCAGTTAATGATTTCTCTGGGCCTTACACAGGTGGTTTCCACTGCTACCCATAAATCTGGACACTCTCTGAACTTAATCTTCCTACTAGGGATCAAAACATCTGACATGGGGGTGGAACCAGTCGCTTGGTCAGATCACTACACCGTTCTGGGGTGTCCACCAACATAAATTGCGTGCCAAATAACATAACTTTGGTTTTAGCTGAGTTCAAAACCATAGCCTTTAAAGTAAGCCAAGAACAAACGGTACCAAAATCCTTTTCTAGGTAACAAGAAAGTTCAGACACAGAATTTGACTGAGCACAAATTACAAGATCATCATTTTGATAACAACACAATCACCAAGGTCAAGAAATGTCAACAAACAATGGGATGCATATTGAAACACATAAAGAGTAGACAACCTGGAGTTATTTTACCTTTATACAAGAGTCTGGTTAGATCACATTTGGATTACTGTGCACCCCACACAAACAGAGGAAAGAAATTAATAGAGGGGAGTGCAAAGCAAAATGACAGAAAAATCACAGGCATGACAAATAAGACTTATGGGGAAAGGTTACAAGAATTAAACCTATACTCTATGAATTATCGCCACTCACGTGGAGACCTTTGTTTAACGTACAAAATCGTAAAAGATCCTGTTCTCATTGAATCCTTTGGCCTAGAGACAAATTTTACTAAAACACAGACTAGATCACATAACCTTAGATTAAGAGGTGCTCATTGTAAAACTAAAAAGAGAAGCCATTGGTACACACAGCGTATAATTAATAAATGGAATATACTTCCGGGTGAAATTATTGAGAGTAATAACATGGGAACATTTAAACACAGGTTAGACCAGCATATGGGCAATATAAAATTTGAATATTTATAGAAATAATTCCACCTTTGGGTGGTGAGCTCAAATAAAGGCACTGCCTCCTGAGCTTGTAAGACTACTATGATACTATGATCTACATAAAGCAGTGATTCACTAAACCTACAAACTCCAGGAAGCTGATTAATAAAAATAGAAAATAACAGGGGTCCCAAAATGGACCCCCGAGGCACACCACAACTAATTGGCAAGACATCAGAAACCACAGAACCTACTTGAACAAACTGACACCTGTTACTCGGATAATCATAGAACCAAGATACGGTAACATCAGAAAACCCCAGATCTTTCAATTTTATGCAGGCCAAACCATGATCAATCAAATCAAAAACCTTGGTTAGGTCCACGAACACCGCCCCAGTCATCAAACTCTTCTCAAACCCATGTAGGATGGTGTTCATGAACCCAACCAAGGCCGTACCCATACCAAAATGCTTATGGAACCCATGTTGCTGCCTTGACAACAAATCATGGGTAACCAAATGGGCATCAATTTGCTTAGCCACTAAACGCTCAAGCTGTTTGCTAAGGGGATTCAGTATTGATATTGGCCTATAATCATCCATGGCGGTAGCACAGCTCTTTTTTGGAATTGGAACCACCTTAGCGTTCTTCTTTTGTATGACCTTTCACTGGGAACCAGTTAGTTTTGACTTGAAGTTCTACCTTATTGTGATCGCTTTGGCCTAAAGGTTCTCTGATCCTCCAGGAGTACATATCATCCCCTACATTTGTACATATATTATATCTAAGATGCTATTTCCTCTAGTATAGTCAGATACTATTTGTTGCATATTATTAATGTACCCATCTTTCATTTGGTGTCAGGAAGATTAAAATCCCTCATAATTATAGTGTCCACCTCTGGGTTGGTTTTCTCAAGATTATTGAAAAACAGTTCATTTTCATTCTTTGAAAGATTGGGCACCCTGTAGGCTACACATAGGGATATCATTTTATTATTCTCCATTAGTAGCTCCATTTATTCTCACATACGCTCTCAGGGAGGCGTATGTGTTCTGTAGCCACTCTACAAATTTATTCAGAGAATTAAAGGAAGACAAAGTATTCCACAAGAATTCCCATGAGACCCTATTAAAGGCCTTCTCATCATCTAAGCTCAAGAATGCCGTTGGTCTTGAATGGACACATTCTGCCAACAAGAAGAGCCCGTCATATGCTGTCCATGGTTTGTCGACACTTTATAAAACCTGTTTGGTCCAGCTGAATCAATGAAGAAAGGATCAGTTTGAGTCTTTTGGCACATATATATCTTATAATCAGCGTTCAGTGTAGAAATAGGGTGGTATGACCTAGGGCATATCGGGCCCTTATTTGGTTTTGGTATTGCTGCAATAATTGCATAATTCCATGATAGAGGGGTGGGTTTACCTTCTGCTACTTCCATGAAGGCCTTCTGTATGGGTGGTAGCAGTAAACTTTTGAATTTCTTGTATCACTCTGCAAGGAACTCATCAGGGCCTGGGCATTTGAAATGTTGTGCTTCTTTTATCTGGTAATCTATTTCTTCACTTATTATCAGTACTTCCAGATGGGCCTTTTGTATTTCTGAAAGCTGTGGAAGTTGTAAAAATTGAAGATATGTGTGAAGAATGTTTTGGTCCGGATTGGAGGGGGCTGCATAAAGGGTCTGGTAATATTGACAAAAGATATTGAGTTTCTGTGCATCATCGTGTGTTGTTTGTTTTGTGATGGGATTTCTTATCTTTAATATACAGGCATTGCTGCATCGGTTTCTCAGTTTACGTGCAAGGTTCCTAGTGCCACACGATCCACCCTCGTAGTTTGCTTGTTTTAAAACAGTTAAGTTTTGCTGGACCTTGTAGTTCAGGAGTTCCCGCAATTGTTTTTTAGTTTCTTTGATCTTTTCTACAATAACTGTGTCTTTGGCATTGTACATCATTTGGTATGTGTTAAGCTGTTCCATAAGCGAGTTATATCATTGGTCCCTTTCCTTTTTCTTCCTGGAAGCATATGAGATGATCTCTCCCCTTATAACCATTTTCAAGGTATCCCACATTATTGGGCTGTTACTGGTTGTGTCATATTATCGTGAAGGATTTCAGGGATTCTAGCCTTAATTATATCACAGAATTGTGCATCTTTTACGATGGAAAGACTCATTCTCCAGGGAGAATTTTTGGGACACTTTCCAAATTGTATTTTTAATAGTAGAGAATGGTGACATCCGGTGACATCACAGCAATGTGAGAATCCTAACTACAGAGCTCCGTGATTCTACAACAATGAGCCTTATGCACGAAGGGTGCGGAGTGGCTATGCGTGCGTAACAAGGATGAGTAGCCACCCCACACCACTTGTGCCCCGATGCACAAGGGGGCACACAGGGTGTATGCGCCTGATCTCCTGGCTGCACAATGGGCAATGCACCAGGAGCAGGCAAGAGGTGGTCTGGCACTACACGCCATGCCTAAAGGCATGTAGTGCTGGCTGCAGTGGTGCATAGGAGGTTGCAGGGTATGCCAGGGAGACCGAGCCATAAATCCCCTATGTCCCCTGTGCACATGCCACAGGACCGGGTGAGCTGCTTGCAGTAAGCACCAGGGACATGCGACATAGCCGACTGATGTCACTCACCCACCCACCCTCACATACAGCAGTGGGTGTGGCGACCCCTCCCAACACCCGCATCACCATGACCCCTCACAGAGGTACTGGGCATGGCAGCCACCCACCCACCCCATCGGCATCG
Organism: Neoceratodus forsteri; assembly: GCA_016271365.2. Taxonomy (NCBI): domain Eukaryota; kingdom Metazoa; phylum Chordata; order Ceratodontiformes; family Ceratodontidae; genus Neoceratodus; species Neoceratodus forsteri. The sequence goes on from CM028130.1 coordinate 874,149,212, forward strand.
CATACCGGCATCCCCTCATTCCCAGAGGCAGTGTCCCACCACCCCCTGTCTGCATGCATGTCCCCCCTTCCCTCCATAACAGGCACCGCAATGGTGCTGCAGGTGAGGGCCAGTGGCATCACACCCCTGCCACCCACCACAGCCGCTGGCCCTCGGACATCTGCAGGGTGCGCTGCCAACGCATGCCCTGGCATGCAAGTGATCCACTGGCAGACCCATGCCAAGCATACGATGGGTTACCCCACTGGATCCATGACTCCGCCCGCGCCTGCCTTGCGTGGACCTGTGCACCAGAGGGGGGTGGAGCCACAGACAGGTGGCTGGCATTTGTGAATGCCAGTACTGGCACACCTGTCCGTTGGTGCGCAGCTCCCCAGGCGGGGTATGCACATTCCGTACGTGCCCTATGCCCCTTTGTGAATTGGGCCCAATATCTATAATAATCCTTGGCTAAATCCACTGAAAACTGAGATAACGTTAATCAGACATGACTACGGAGTATGGCAACAAAACATAATCAAGGTAAAATTCCAAAATCAGCAAAGAATAATGCCAAAATGAAACAACTGTTACTGAGCGCAGACATGGAGGGTTTCAAGGCCGCAGCACAGCCCGCCCAGTCGAGATTGAATTCCCCTTCATCATCAGAAGTTTCAGATGGAGAAGAAAATGAGCTAAGAGGAACAAACAAATTATTCAAAAAAATCAGCACTGTACTTACAATGGTCCAAAATATAGATTAATCCTTGGTTGACCTCAGACAAGAAGTATGACAGCTATACAAAAAGGTTTCAGTGAATACAGACAAAGTCACAGAGGTGGCGGCCACCCAGGAAACAACAGAATGAGTGGTGCTCTACTTACTACAACAGGCACAGAGATTAACAGAACGAATGGAAGATATCGAAAATAGAAACAGGAGAAATAATTTTCAAATACATGGGGTTTCAGATGGAGCGGGAATAAGGTTACCCCACAATGGTAGACTTTGTCCAATATCTCCTGAAAGCCATGCTATCGCTCCCATCTGATATCCATTTAGATATGGATAGGGCCCACCACTCGCTGGACCCGTGACCCTCCGCTCCTAATGCCAGATCGAGATTGATAGTGGTATGAATGGTGTTTTATCACGCTAAAGACACCATTTTACAAGCGGCATGGAGACACCGGGAAATAAAATACGAGACGCACATAATATTTTTTGATCAGGACTACTCTCCAGCCCTGCAGGCAGACCGACAGAAACTCTGACCTATTATCAAAGAATTAAAAGAGTGGAAAGGAAATTAGGGCTCAAGTCAATTATCCAGCAAAGCTCAAAGTGTTCTTAGCAGATGGCCCAAAATTTTCCCTTCGCTAGTGGCTGCAGCACCTTTCTTGAGGGAACAACAGATTGCATATCCAGAGTTAGAAATGGAATCTTTGGAGCAAAAACTGAAGCAAGAATCATGGTTGGTGGCTGGTATGGGCACAAAACAAACATCAAAAGGCCCACTGCCAAAAGTTCTGGCTCCAGACTTCAATAAGCTACTCAGATATTCTAACCGAGAAGGTCCAAGACAGCAACATGACACATACAATGGAAAAAAATCTTCAGAAGAACACTGAGTTGGGTAACGGCCCAAGCTGAACTGCCCTCTTTTATTACAAAAGAAGATCATACATATTGAAAGCGATGTTTACTGCTTGTCTGACAGCTCATTTGCCGACACAGGGAAAGCAAACATTGCCAAGGGAACTGTGGAACGAATTATGTTTTTATTAAAGACTCTAAGGCAATTAATAGCATGTATGAAGTTTAAGAAATGCAACTAGAATGAGGGATGATTTTATAAAAACCCAGTGTCTTAAAATGCAAGGGGAAGGGTGGAAGTTGCATGTTTAAAGAGGAGGGGACAGATTGCATAATTTAAATTCAGTTAGGAGTTGAAACGGGACTAAAATATGAAAAATGTCAGAGGGATCATTCTCCTTGAAGACCTGGGGGGGTGGATTTAACCAAACTGCTGGCTGGCAGTGGTGGGCTACATCCTCTCTCAGGGTCACCCTTATTTTCCCTTCCTATCATACTATCTGGGTGGGGATGTCATGTCCTCCCTTGTTGCCAGGCCAAGGAAGACTTCTAGGAAATGGGAACTGAAATTGGTTTGGTATAAACAACCCCGCTAAAACAGCTAATGAGGAGATATGCTATTTACTAAAACACCACAGGGAACAGGAGGAAAGGACCACGGGACTCATGCCATTCGAGCTTACATTGTTTTCTTTCTCTTATTAGCCATCTGGCTATAAGAGAAGGTGACGTCTGCCACTTTGTGGCCTAGGAATCTGGACTGTAGTGAAACAATGCATACAGTTCAGACCTTGTTTCCCACCTTGAGCGGGAAACAAAAAAAATAATTCCCTGTTACTAAAAATATGGACTTCACCTTGGAAGAGGAGGGGAGGAGGAGGAGAAGAGTTTTAAATTGTTCCTTGTTTTGTTATCTAGGAGTAAAGTTAATGTTAATAATGTTAACAAAAGTTCAATTGTGTGGTTTTAAATTTTGACTTGTTGCACATTTACTTTTCCACCACCAGGAGAACATTTATGCAGTTTGAGTTTGGGAACCAGGAGGGTCAGATATATTTCTAATAATGAATATGTTAAAACTGATCACATATAATGTGAAGGAGGTTCATTCGCCTATTAAATGGACCAGAGCATTAAGTGAATTAAAAAGATGGGGGGGGGGGCTAATTTTCCTACAAGAGACACACTTAAATTCAGAAAAGCATTTCAAATTACAAAGAACATGGGTGGCGCACGTGGAGGCAGATTCCTCTCCTAATCCTAGAAAAGCAGGAGTGGCCATTCTAATAAAAAGAGGATTACCATTCCAGATAAAAACAGTGGAAGGGGGCATGGATGGATGTTTTCTAAGAGTATCGGGGGATGTAAATGGGGAAACTCTGCATTTTATTAATATCTATGCCCCAAATGTAGGCACGGGCACCTTTCTAACAAAAGTTTTTAACAAACTGGCTCAATTACCAACAGGACAGATCTTTATGGGGGGAGACCTGAACACAGTGATGAACCCTGGTATAGACCGCTTGTCAGGTAGGGAGTTAACTAATAAAAAAGCCTCACAAATTTTAAATAACTTGGCCACAGAAATGGGGCTAATAGAAGTATGGTGTGCTTAGCACTTAGGTGAAAAAGACTACTCATTTTATTTGGCATCCCAACACACGTACTCTAGGATTGACCTTTTTTTTACCCCAAAACAATTCTTAGGTAGGACAATTAAAACCAAAATTCACCAGTTTACACTATCAGATCATGCCCCTCTATTTTGGATGGTTAAGGTTGGATCCTCAGAACATATACCTATCTGGAGGTTAAATGCTTCTCTACTAAATAATAAGGTATTTTTAAAAATGCTAAAAGAAAGAACAGAAGAGACATATAACATTAACATAGCCCAGAACTGCTCAGTCCTTTCCACGTGAGAAGCTATTAAAGCAGTAATTAGAGGGGAGCTTATACGTTTCGCAGAAGCACAGAAGAAAATAAAAATCCTAACTACCTGAAGGCTACTATTAGAAGAACAACATAAACATACCCCAGAATCACAAATTATATTAAAAAAGATATGGGTAATAAGAGACAACCTTACTAAAATAGAGCAGGAGAAGGCCAAAGGGGACCTCCATTTCTCAAACCAGAAGTACATTGATGTAGGGGGACAGGTGTCTAAGCTTCTAGCCCACAGACTGCGTAAAGCATAAGCCTCCAGATGGGTCCGCACCGTTAAAAACAACCAAAATCCTAAAAGCCCATGGATGACCCCAAAAGAGATAGCTAATCAATTTAAAAACTTTTACCAGAGTTTATATACAGAAATCACTAGTCCAGAGGAAGTCTCCATACACACAACCCAATTTCTGAATAAACTAAATTTACCAAAATTACTCCCAACAGCCAAACAAGAGATGGACTCCCCTATAACAGAACAGGAAGTAACCGCAGCAGTAAAATCCCTCCATCTAGGTAAATCCCCAGGACCAGATGTCTATACATCTGAATTCTATAAAAAACTCAGTAATCCATTATCAAGAATTCTAACACAAGTATTTAATACTTGTTTAGAAGAAAAAAGAATCTCCCATCATGGGATGAGGCACTGATTGCTGTTCTGCCAAAACCAAACAAACCTAAAGACACATGTGAAGCCTATAGGGCTATCTCACTGTTAAATCAAGATTTTAAAATCCTAACAAAATTCTATCTACTAGATTACAAAAATACATTGAAATATTAGTGCATGAAGACCAAGCAGGATTCATCCCCCATAGGTAATTAGCAGATAGCACTAGAAAATTCCTCAACATCATGGAACTTAAAAATGAATCTCCTTTTCCCCAGTTAGCATTTTTTCTAGACACAGAAAAAGCCTTTGATCACTTGAATTGGTCGAATTTTTTTTTTGTATAAAATAATTTTATTCAAATACAAACACACACACATAGTCACATTGAAGTACAAAGTCCATTGATACAAAATAGTTGCAGTGTACCACGATGCTAGCCTCTTTCATATAACAAATAATTATTCTACAGTTTTTCTTAAGATGTATATACCTATATGCAAGTAAAAGGTATACAAATAAGGTGTTCAGGTGCCGCAGTGTTATATCCTCTTCCCCTATGATTCTGTCCCATCCCAGAGAAACCTTCTCTCTTGTTGAGTTAGATCTGCAAGGAAGGGGGCCCATACTCTGGTAAAGTGGTCAAGCTTGTCCTTGACAAGAAGGGTCAACCTCTCTAACACCAAAGTGCATAAGGCCATTGTACACCAACATTGCACTGTAGGTGTGACACACGATACCCAAGTATTTTGAATGCAGTGTCTTGCCAGAATCAAGAGAAGCCTGACCCACCTCGGTAGTGGCTCCCATTCCCCCTCTTCCTGTGATTCCACTCCAAATAAGCATGCCAATGGATCCAACCAGATTGCCCTGCCCCACATCCTCCCCACCTCCAAGGCCACCACTCGCCAGAACCGCTGTAGGACCTGGCAGGCCCAGAAACAGTGGATGTACATGCCTTCTTCCTGACCACATCTTCCGCATTGAGGGGACGTAGCAGGGTGATATTTATGGACTAAGGATGGGGGGCTATATGCCCTGTGTATACACTTGTAAAAAGCTTTCTTAAACTTATTACAGAGCAGAAGGCCCATATGCATGGAGAGTAACACCGCCCAGTCCCGATCTTGTATCTGAGCGCCCAGGCCCACTCCCAAAGTTTCCGGGTTTTAAGTGAAAGATCCAGCATACAATGCCTAGATTCCCTTACAGCTATCCCTAGAAAAAACCTTTGGTTTCCTGCTTTGAGCCTTCAATAAGTGATTTATTTTTTTCATCTCCACTATTCCAGGTCCTTCTCTAGCTAATCCTGCTATATATGCCCTAAATTAAAAATACTTAAACAGAGGTCCCTCCCTCAAATTTAATCGCTGGCACAGGTCCAAGAATGGGCAGAGCTCTCCCCTACCACAAAGGTCCTCCAAGTTCCTTATCCCCCGTCTTTCCCATATCTTAAACCCAGGATCCTCCCAGCTAGGCAAGAAATATGGGTTACCGGCTACCGGGACCAAATAGATATCCACTGCCGCCGCCTCCCTCCGCTTCAGGAGTTTGCCCCAACTATCCAATACTGCCAAAACCAGCAGGTTCCTGGCCTCCTGCCCTCTATATTTCCCAAGACCTCATTTCTCTAAGAACACTGGGAGTCTCGCTTTGCAGCCCTATTGCTCAAGGTCCAGCCACTGTGCCTCCTGGGGCATATGTATCCAATCACTTTTATATTTCTGTTGAGTGGCTAAGTAGTAGTTTCCTATGTCCAGAAAATTTAAGCCCCCCTCCTCCTGGTATCTGCCTTAAGATGTTGCAGGCTTACCCTAGGGCACTTCCCCTTCCATATATATGAGGAGAGCATACCCTCCAGTCTCCTGATATCCTTCCTGGAAATCCCCACATGCACCATCTGTATGATATATACCAGTCTGGGGAGAATATTCATTTTAATTAGATTTATCCGCCCAAGCCAAGGACAGAGAGAGACATCCACCTGCATAGATCGGCCTCTATAGTCTTGAGAATAGGAGTGTAATTCAGGTCATGAAGGGAACCAAGAGACCACCCAATATTTATTCCCAGATATGTAAAATGTCTCTCTACCTTCTTGAAACTCCATCCCTGATCCCACCTCAGTATCCTAGGGAGTCTCATGAATTCGGATTTATCAAGGTTTAGTTCGTACCCCAAAAACTGCACAAACTTCTCCACCAATTGCAAGAGAATAGGCATAGAGGCCTCAGGCTCTGTGACAAAAAGCAACATGTTGTCCGCGTACATTGTGAGTTTATGACACTCACCTGAAATCCCACTCACCCCTCGGATTCCCTCTTCCTGCTGAATCACTATTGCCAGTGGCTCCACCACCAAGGCAAAGAGCAGTGGAGACAGTGGGCAGCCCTGCCTTGTACCCCTGCCCAAACCAAAGCCCTCTGAAAGTGTGCCATTTACCAGCACCTTTGCACAGGGGGAACTATAAAGCACCCGTACCCATCCCACAAATGTGTTCCCCAGACCAAACCGGGTTAGTGTCTCAAATAAGTAACCCCATTCTACCCAATCAAAGGCTTTTTCAGCATCCATGGATATGACACAGGTGTCTTCTTTCCTCTTATCCGCCCCCCAGCTCACATTAAGAAGTCTCTGCACATTATGATACGAGAGACACCCCTTAATAAACCCGGTCTGGTCTGGATGAACAATGTTGGGCAACACCACTTCCAGTTGATCCGCCAATACCTTTGCCAAAATCTTAGCACTGCAATTCAAAAGCGATATAGGCCTATAGGAGGCACACTCCAAGATATCTTTCCCCACTTTAGGGATCAAACAGATCACCGCATCTGAGAATGTCTCCGGAAGCCTCAGAGTCTCCCCTTCCACCTGCTGAAAAGTGTCGCACAGCAGACCAGCTAGCTGCCCCACCAGGCATTTGTAGTATTCCACCGGGTAACCATCCGGCCCACTCGCTTTCCCACTCTGCAGTCTCTGAATGGCCTGCAATACCTCCACCCTTGTGATAGGGCAATTCAAGGCATCAATTTGTTCCTTTGTCAGCTTAGGTAATTCCAGGGCATCCAAAAAAACTTGTCCCGAATCCCCCGCTCTTCCCCCGTCTTATATAACTTTTCATAAAACCTCCGGAAACACTCCCGTATCTGCTGTGCTGACTTGAGCAGCACTCCCTGTCTGTCTTCGATCGCTGTGACATGAACTGGACACCTCCCTCCCTGCATCAGTCTGCTCATCAGGAGGCCTGGTTTATTTCCCCATTTGTATAGATTTTTCTTGCCAAATGTCCAAGCCATTCTGGCCTCCCCACTGAGCAGAGCATTCAGGGTCTCCCTGGCTACCTTCAAGCTAACTCTAGCTGCTTCCTCCTCCCCGTCTGCAGCGCACCTCTCCAAGTCTCGCACCTTCATTTCCAACTCCACTCTTTTAGCTTGCTTCTGTCTCTTTACTTTAGCTACATACTTAATAATCATCCCCCTCATAAATGCCTTCCCCGTGTCCCATATGGTGGCTTTTCCTGTGGGGGAATTGGCATTCGCTGCCCAATAAACCCCCCACTGCTCCTCCAGGTATTCCTTAAAGGCTTTATCCCCCAGTAAATAAGTCAGAAATTTCCAAGGGGGAGGACCCTCCCTCAGCTTGTTCCTTGTCAGGGACATAATCACCATTGCGTGATCAGAGTTGTGGATAGGACCATGCTGCATGACCTGCATCCGTTCATACCAGGCCTGTGGGAGGAACATATAGTCTATCCTTGACCAGGTGCCATGCAGGTTAGAATAGAAGGTATACTCTTTAGCCCCAGGGTTCACCTCCCACCACCCATCTATCATCTCTAACTGTACCAATCCCATACGCCACTGGCGAAGTGCATCGTGCTATCGACCTTTGCTCTGAGAGTGATCCAGACAAGAGTCCAGGGTGCAATTCAAGTCTCTCCCTAGAAGCAGGCTCGGGAACTGTTCTTTAATCAGAAGTGAGAGGACAGTACTGTAAAATGATGCTTCAAACACTGCCAGGGCATATATGCTACCAAACGTCACCTGCTCCCCCCACAACTCTCCCACAACAAAGATGTACCTACCCCCAATCTGGTCCTTAACCACCCACTGCACCTGGAACGGAAGGTGTTTATGAAGAAGGACAGTGACCCCTCGCTTATGAGCCTTAAATGAGGCTGCAAAACATTTCCCCACCCAGCCCCACGCCAATTTCACATGCTCCACTGCCGTAAGATGCATCTCCTGTAACATGGCGACTTGTACTCCCTGTCTCCGAAAAGCGGTGAGGAGACTTGTACATTTCACTGGGGTCGCTATCCCTCGCACATTCCAAGAACATACAGTTAAATCTTGTTGGTTAGCCACTGTGAAAATATAACATTGTCACAGTTTCCCCCACCTGTACTACGAAGCATGTTACCTCAGTTCTGATATTGCGAGTGGGTGCCCCCCTTCAGTTCCCCTTGTGTCTCCTATGTACCTGATACACCATAGTCTTATGAATGTGAGTGTGTGTGCAAAAACAATTGAACAGTAGAACAATAAAAACAAACCAACAACCTTGAATACATTCAACCAAACCCCACCAACATTCTCAGAACTCAACTTTAACATTCCCTGCCCCCCCATTTCACTCATCAGCCATGGTTTGCCATGCCTGCACCTTACTCCTCACTGTGGTATCCCAACGCCCCCAATACACCACTTTGACACTAGCTGACAAACATGCTCACGCCCCATGCCCCCCGGAGTATGCTACACTGCCTCACCAATTCCCATCTCCTGTCTGTAGCATCCACAGAGTTGCCCCCAGGATGGGATACTCGAAAGATGTGCATGCCACCTGATCTGGTCCAGATTTCTGTGTCCTGTCCCCACCAAGTGCAGGGTCACACATGGGGTCCCACAGGGCCAGTCTACATCACTGGGCCCAGCTCCAGTAGATGTGCTACTCCAGATACCACTCGGGATGTGGGGAGAACACCCCCGTACAGCAACAGCCATACACTGGCATGCACACCATCCTATCTATCCCCAGGCCGAGGCCCGAAAAACAAGGCCGCTTTTCTGTCTGAGCTCCCATGTGCCGACCTATGAACAGGCCATGCTCTTGAAGCAGCTGCCCCCTGTGGGGCCAAACCGGCCTTAACATGAGTAATATCCCTTCTAGGAGCAGCGATGTGCCATCCCCCCAGCTCCCCTCAGATACCTCAGTTATAATGTGCCCCCTCATCTCGTCTACCCTCTGAATAACTAATAGTTAATAACAATATATTCATGAGAGTCATACTAAGAACCATGTGAGATAATGTTCAGAGTTTTCATTGTTCCAAAAGCCCGGGAGGGCCACATGTGGAGACCCTGCACCTCCTACCACGGGGTGCGGGAAGAGGGTATGAAAGTTCAACATGAGAAAACATTCCCAACGGGGAAGAAACACAGTACATGCCTCCAAAGTGAGTCCATTCCTTTTTAAACACACAACAAAAACAGATCTTAGTTTTATTTCCCCCAGATGACCCCCAGTGTTATTGCCGGACCATAGGGCCGTCACACTGGTAGTGTCTCAGAAATCACCCATTTTTCTTGAGCAGTTCTTCCACAAACTTCGCCGCCTTATCTGCTTCCCAAAAGGAATAGACAGCTCCCTCATGTTTAACTTTTAGGGTTGCTGGGTATATCAGATAGTTCTCAACCTTGATAGCCCAAAGGGTAGCCATAAATTCATTAAACATTTTTCTCTTTTTCAGGAGTCTCGCAGAGTAATCCTGAGATAAAAAGAGTTGGTGGCCCTTGATCAGCAACTGGTCTTTCTCCCGGTATGCACGGAGCACCACCTCGTAGTCTTGAAAATGATGAAACCGCATAATGATATGGTGAGGTGGTTGCCCCGCTGGTGGCCTGGGCATGACTGCCCTATGTTCACTCTCTAATTTTAATCTCCCATTCTTGATCTCGAGGTCCAGCAGCTTTGGTAATGATTCTGCACAGAAATCTAAGGCACTCCCTCCTTCCATCCCCTCTGGCAGGCCTCGGAGGCGGAGATTAAGTCTCCAATGGTAGTTTTCCTGATAGTCCGCCGCCTCCTTCATGTCCTCCAACTCTTTTCGTAGGGCTAGTATCTGCCCCGGGACCCCATGCAGCTCATCCTCCATTCTTGAGATTCGCTCCTCAGCCTCCATCAGTCGTGTCGCCTGGGCAGCCTGCTGTGTCAGCACCTCCTGTAATCTATCGTCGATTCTTGTCTCCAGCTTGCACAGCCATGGCTCCAATGCTGCTAGGACCTGGCCTATCAGTTCCTGCTCCAAGGCGCTCACCACTGTGGCTGACAGAGAAACTACGTGATGGTTCTTGGCCTGCGCACAGGCCGCACCTTTCTTGGATGCTTTTACGGCTGTTCTTTGACTTTTCCCCGCTCCCGATGTCAGGTACTCACCCATGCTTTGGCACTGCTTGGTCTTACAACAAAATAAACCGTGCGCATACGCGAATTAACAATTTTTAAACTTTCATTTACTCCGGCGAGGAGGAGCGAGGTATGGACACGTCTTGTCTCATCAAGTGCTCATTAACACACCCTGAATTGGTCATATTTAAAAGAGGTACTAAGGCATTATGGATTGGAGGGTCATTTCTTACAATGGGTCTCTCTTTGTTATAAGAAATCCACTGCTAGTGTTAGGTAAACAGCACCATATCAGAACCACTCACAATTAAAAGGGGCACCAGGCAGGGCTGCCCGCTGTCTCCCTTGCTTTTTGCTCTGAGTCTGGAGCCACTGGCAGCGGCACTCTGAAGTACTCGTGGAATAAAGTGCATTCAGGTGGGACATCAGACCTGTAAAGTTTCCCTATATGCTGATGATACTCTGGTTTATATGTCAATTTCAGGAGTGTTAATTTTATAAGCAGAGGGAGTGAACTACTACTGAATTTGCTTTTCACTGTGATTGATCACTGGAGTAGAGACCTAGTATTTGTAAGGATATTTTTGCACCTTTTAGAATTGTACTTGGCTGAGGTTTGATTTAATTATTATTCCTGGGTTCAGTGGAGGGATTGTGTATTCAACCCAGACAGAGCAGACTATCTTCACAAAAGGCCTGCTTACATCACAGGTGTGACACTAGTCAGTCAAGTGTTTCTAGGTGGAGTTTTCAGTAGGGCTATCTTCGAATAACAAATATTATTTCCGAATACCATGAATAATGAGCTATTCGTTGTGTTCGGATTCGAATAACGAATAATTATGTCGTCTGTATTTGGGAAACATGTAAAAAGCTAAATCGCCTCCACGACGCCTCCCTATCCCAGATCTGGCAAGATAAGAAAGAACCCCTTGCCTCCACCCTTAGACAGCACCCAAACCTCCTCCCCCAATCAAGTCATAATAATAAAAAAGAAAAGAAAAGTAAAATCCAATAGGCAACTGGCACAACCCCACCCACCTCCATAGCTGGCTGCCAAGTTTCAATACTGTGCCCCCCCACACACACACACACACACACCCATCCCCACCCCAGTAGCAGCTCACACCCCACACCCTGCTGCAGCTAAAAGTTTTTTAAAAAAAGGCAGCCGGCACAGCCTGCCCTCCTCCTCGGCCGGCTGCCTTCTTGTGAATGAAATCATTCACTTGCTTGCGCTTATATAGTAGAACAGCTGCTGGGAGTTCTTCTTATCTTGCCAGATCTGGGCTGGGGGTGGGGTGGAGGTGATTTTAGCTTTTTTTAAATAAATTAGCAAAAGTGGCCAAATAGAATATTCGGACACATGGGATCCGAATACCAAATATTTGGCCGAATATTCGAAAAAAGGTATTCGCACAGCCCTAGTTTTCAGTACTGCTTTGGAGATTGGGAGTTTAAACCCAGAGGGATTGAAATAACTGTTTACTGTTTATTTTCTGGTGCACAGCTGATTTGTTTAGGGGCTGACTGCTTTCAGAGCACAAATCACCAGGCTGTATTGGGGCTGGGGAGGTTTACCTGTGTTTGACTCAGCTGTTTGATTTTTCTCTGTTTGTTTAGCAGGGTAATTTCTCTGTTAAATTGTTGTGTAGGTTGTCTTGCTGACAGGAAGGTCAACACTCATCATAGTGGTGGGTCAGAGCTTTTAGCTGATTGTTTCGAGAGGGCATAGTTTGGCCCAAATCCCCCCCTTTCTCACTCCCACCCACCCCTGGTACCATTTCCTTTTATACCGGGTTCTGACATCATTTCCTCAAAAGGGCAAGGTGCATACCACTGTCATATCCTTTCTAGCACACTGCACTAACAATATAAGCATACACATTATATAATATATATATTTATATATAACAAAACAATAACTGGAAGGAGGAAAAAAAAACTTGCACAGGATAAACAGGAAGATAGACAGACATGTGGTGAGTAGTGCAGTGTACTGGCTGTGGGGTAGCAGTCTTCTGGAGTCTTTCTGGGGGCTCCGATGCTGCCCTATTTGCAGGCAACTCTCTGCTCTGAGGGAGGAGGATGTCTGTCTTCAGCCCACACTGGACAGTAGTAGGGGAACCTCCCCCACCCAGGGAGCACTAGGGCTACCACCACTGCCTCAGAGATTGCCAAGAAAGCACAGCAGTTAGACCACAGTGGGCTCATGGAGGGTGAGGGTGAGGGTGGTGGAACAGAGGCACACCCAGTCAGTTGTACTACTCCACAATCCATACACCATTCTGGTGGAGCATGGTTCCCCTATGGATGCACCTGCAGAGGAGACTAAGGAGGTTGCAGACAACTGTCGCAAGGGAGGCCCACAGGAAGGAGGCAGATGACACCACAGGGAAAGGAAGCAGCTCCTGGTGGGGGACTCAGTTATTAGGGGGATAGAACTGGGGAAAGCAGGAAAAACTGCAGTAAGGTGCCTGCCTGGCACCATGGCTTGGAGGGACAGGAAATGCATCCTCAGGATCACGAGAACAGCTGCACAGGAGACTGATCTGGATGTCATCATCCACCTAGGGATGAATGACTTGACTCAACATGAGATTAGAGCAGTGCAGGAGAAGTTTGTGGAGTTGGGGAGGGGCCTAAGACAAGTAGCACACACAGTATCCTTCTCAGAGGTGCTGCCTGTCTATGGCAAGGGTGAGGTGAGGGTACTTTGCACCATACGATTCAATGAATGGTTGAAAAAATGGTGTGGAGCACAGGGGTTTGGCTTCATTGGGGACTGGGGTTCCACCTGGAGGGATACCAGCCTATACTGGCAGGATGGTCTGCATCTGTCCAGGAAGGTGTCCAGGAAGGAAACAAGTCTTCTGGGCAATTGGTTGAAATGCTTCATTGGCAAGCTTTTAAACTAGTCAAGGGGGGGAGGCACTGATAAGCAGCATGGAATTCCCAGCCTCCCTTTACAAACAGGGTACTAAATGAGGAAAAGACCAAGGTAGAAAGGTCAGTGGGGAGCAGGACAGGGGTAAATAGAGAAAGCAAAGTTAATGAGGACAGGGATGTTGCAACAAGAGGTAAAGTCGTCCAAAAATGGAGAGCAATGAGTACCAATGACCGTAATCTGGGTAACAATCTTCTTGAATTAGTGGCTTTGATGGAGGAGGGACATTTGGATATCGTGGCAGTCACAGAAACATGGTACACACAGAACCATGACTGGGATGTAAACATGCCAGGATACACTATCTACAGGAGGGACAGGGAGGGTAAAAGAGGAGGAGGAATAGCTCTCTATATAAGGGAAGGAATCAAAGAAACAGAACAAAAGGGTAAACAGGGAGGAGAGGAAGAACTGTGGGTCAATTTGGAGAGAGGCAATGGCACCACAATCCGCACAGGGGTTGTATACAGACCCCCATCTCAGGGGGAGGAAATGGACAAGAAAATGATAGAAAGTATCCTTAGAATGGCAGAAAAAGGGGAGATATTGTTGATGGGGATCTGAATATGCCAGATGTTAACTGGAGTGCAGTTGCAGCAGCCACTTCTAAGAGTGGGGTTATTCTAGATGCCCTACAGGGGGCATGCCTTAAACAGCTAGTATTGGAAGCCACTCGAGAGGGAGCAATCTTAGACCTGGTACTCTCAAATGGAGATGGAGAGAGGATCACAGATGTAGAAGTGAGTAGCCATCTGGGAACTAGCGACCATCGAACAGTATGGTTCATGATAAACACAGCAGTAGAGTCAAGCCATACAAAGGCAAAGCTACTGGACTTTAGCAGGGCTGACGTTGCCAAAATGGGTGAGTGCCTAAGGAATGCACTAGCAAATGGGCAGGAAGGAGGGGTGGAAGAACAATGGGAAATAATCAAAACTGCCATCACAGAGGCAACAAGCCTTTGTGTGAAGCAAATAATCAAAACAAAACAATGTGAGAAACCACTGTAGTTCTCAAAGGAGGTGGCATGGAAGGTTCGAGAGAAAAAGAAAGCATTCAGCAAGTACAAGGAATCACAGAAGGAGCAGAACAGAGAACTGTATCAGTTAAAGCAAAAGGAAGCTGGGAAGGTAGTCAGAATAGCAAAGGCCCAAACCAAGGAAAAGATAGCCAACTCAGTTAAGAAGGGGGATAAAACCTTTTATAAGTACCGTACATCAGGGAGTGAAGGAAGACCAAGGAGGGATAGTGAGGCTTAATGGGGGCAGAGGATGATTGTGAAAAACAGAGATACTAATCAAATATTTTGCTCAGTGTTCACAAATGAAGAGGGGAGGTACCTAAACCAAACAATAGAAACACTCTGGATACAGGAGTTGATACCAGCCATTCACAGAAGAAAGGGTTCTAAAAGAACTCTTAAAACTGAAGGTGGACAAAGCAATGGGCCTGATGGGATTCATCCCAGAATTCTAAAAGAACTAAGGGTAGAACTAGTGACACCACTGACTACCCTTTTTAACAAATTATGGAAGGATGGGGTGGTACCTGAGGTCTGGAGGAGGGCAGATGTGATTCCACTTCACAAAAGTGGGAGCAGGGCAGAAGCAGGAAACTACAGACCTGTTAGTTTAACCTCAGTGATAGGGAAAATGATGGAATCACTTCTGAAGGAAATAACTGTTGAGCACCTAGAGGCCTGATGGGCACAGGACCCAAGGCAACATGGATTCACAGAAGGAAGGTCATGTCAGACGAATCTAATAGATTTCTTTGGCTGGGTTAATAAAGTAGTAGATCAGGGAGGGGCTGTGGACACGGCCTACCTAGACTTCAGCAAGGCGTTTGACACAGTCCCACACAAAATATTAATATGCAAGTTAGCCAGCCTGGGAGTGGATCCCAAGATGGTAGCCTGGGTAAAGAATTGGCTGGAGAACAGGACACAGAGGGTAATAGTAAACGGAGTCCACTCTGAAGAAAGGGGGGTTACTAGTGGGGTACCACAGGGTTCAGTACTAGGACCGGTGCTCTTCAATGTCTTTATAAGTGACATTGCAGAGGGACTCTAAAAGAAAAGTATGTCTCTTTGCAGATGACAGAAAGATCTGCAACAGGGTTGATACACAAGGTGGGGTGGAAAGGATGAGAAGGGACTTGGCGAGGTTGGAGGAATGGTCAAATGTATGGCAGCTTAGATTCAATGCTAAGAAGTGCAAGGTAATGCACCTGGGAAACAAAAACCCAGGGGAAGAGTACACAATGGGGGTGAGATACTGACCACAACAAAAATGTAAAGGGACCTGGGGGTAGTCATATCAGATGACCTAAAGGTGGGTGAGCAATGTGAGAGGGCAGCAAAGAGGGCTGGGGGGATACTGGGATGCATAGGGAGAGTCATCACCAGTAGAAAACAGGAAGTTGTTATCCCTCTGTACAGACAGCTGGTGAGACCCCATCTGGAGTACTGTGTGCATTTCTGGAGACCCAGACTCCGCAAAGACATAAACAGGATGGAGGCAGTCCAGAGGAGGGCAACTAAAATGGTGCAGGGTCTGCACCAGAAGACATATCAAGAGAGACTTAAGGAGCTTATATAGCCTCAAGGAAAGGAAGGAGAGGGGGGACATGATAGGAACTTTCAAGTACCTCAAGGGAGTCAACAAAGTCCAAGGGGTAGCATCTTTCAGAAAAAGAGTGTGCAAGAACAAGGGGCACAATCTGAAGATAGAGGGGCTGGCTCAGAGGTAATGTAAGAAGTGTTTTTGACAGAGAGGTTGTGGATGCATGGAACGGCCTTCCGGAGGAAGTTGTGGAGTCAAAAACAGTGGTGGAATTCAAGAATGCATGGGACAGTCATAATGAGGCAATTCTAGGGGGTGGGGGTAGGAAGAAGTAGGCTGTTGGTTAACTAGGATCTGCAGCTTATCCATTAGGTAGGGAAATGGGCAGACTGGGTGGGCCAAGCGGTCCTTATCTGCCTTCAAATTCTATGTTTCTATGTCAGACCCAGAACATCCACTTCCTCCGTTTTTTGAGCTACTTGCCAAATATGAAACAATTTCAGGCTTCAAAATCAACAAAAAAAAAAATCTGAAGCGCTATTTTTGGGGGGCTCCCTATCGATAGAACAAGTATCTCAATTGCCCTTTAAGTGTTCAAGAGACAAGGTCAAATAGCTGGGTATCTGGATTCCAAAAAATCTAAAAAACTTATACCAATACAACTATTCACCACTATTCACCTAAATATTCTCAGATTTAAATAGATGGGGATCCCTCCATCACTATCAAACAAAATAGACACAATAATACAAAACATATTGCCCAGATGTTTATTTCTCTTTACAACCCTTCCCATAACTATTCCCTTCTGAAATTTGTGAGTACTCCAAGTCTGACTGTTCTGGTTGAGATCCCTCATCATCCGCTTGTTGGGGTTCTTATTTTTGATGTCAGCTTCATCTGGTGCATAAATAATGTCCCTTCTTTTCGTTGATATATTTATCTTTCTGTAGATTGCAGGAATGCTCCCCCTTGGTCCACCACTCTGGTTACCCAGTCTAATCTCATAGATTTTTTTGACAGGGTAACCAGAGTGGTGGACCAAGGGGGAACAGTTGATGTTGCCTACCTTGACTTCAGCAAAGCTTTCGATACTGTTCCACATGGAAGATTGATTAATAAGCTGGGTAGGCTCGGGGTGAGTCAGACGTTGGTCAACTGGGTGGCAAACTGGTTGACGGGCAGAAAACAGAGAATGGTGGTAAATGGTTTTCAGTCAGAAGATGTGCAAGTCACAAGTGGGGTATCTCAGGGATCAGTCCTGGGGCCAGTCCTGTTCAATATCTTCATCAGTGACATTGCAGATGGACTGGAGGGTAAGGTCTGTCTGTTTGTTTGCAGATGACACCAAGATCTGCAGCAGAGTAGATGATCCAGATGGGGTGGGCAGAATGAGAAGAGATCTGGATAAACTAGCAAAATGGTTGGAAGAGTGGCAACTGGGGCTTAATGCAAACTGCAAGATCATGCACATAGGGAAGAGAAACCCTGAAGCCACCTATAGGCTGGGAGGGGAGTTGCTGGCAGTCACAAGGGAAGAAAGAGACTTGGGTGTCATCATCACCGATGACCTGAAATCATCCAAGCAGATCACTAAAGCAGTAGGTAAGGCTAGAGGGATGTTGGGGTGTATTAGTAGGGGTATCACAAGTTGGAAGAGGGAGGTAATAATCCCTCTTTACAAGACACTGGTTAGCCCCAAGTCAGCCCCCATCTGTATCATGTACAGTACTGGCAGCCACACCTTCACAAGGACATTAACCAAATTGAGGCAGTCCAGAGAAGGGCAACCAAAATGGTGCAGGGACTGCATCAGAAAACATATGAGGGCAGATTAACTGAACTCAATATGCATACCCTAGAGCAAAGGAAGGAGAGAGGTGATATGATAGAAACACTCAAACACCTTAAGGGCATTAACAAGGTGAAAGAGTCTAACATGTTTCAATATAAGAAAAATAGCAGGACAAGAGGACACAGAATGAAATTAGAGGGAGGCCGATTAAAGAGTAATGTGAGGAAGTTCTTTTTCACAGAAAGGGTGGTGGATGCATGGAATGGCCTACCTCAGGAAGTGGTGCATATGAATACAGTGCAGGACTTCAAACAGGCATGGGATAGGCATAAGGGAGCAATACAGATGAGTATGAATAGATAGGCCATTGACAGAGCAAAGGCCAATGGCACATTCATAAGTTAGAAAAAGAAATGAGCAGACTGGATGGGCCTTGCGGTCCTTATCTGACATCAGCTTCTATGTTTCTATGTTTTAAGAGGGCTTTTCAGGAAGTGATGGAGGAGCTGTCAAATCAAGCTGTCATCCAAGTCAAAACCAGAACCAGAAGTCCCTCATCTCATGGTCTTTCTGGCAATTCCTTCTGCGTCTCCCCTCCCCCCAGTCTATGCTAGCCTGGACACCTTCCTCCTGGGAGTTGAATAACAGGTGTCTATTTTGTAGAGGCACTCCACCAGGGTGTCTGTTCACTGCCCTGCTTCCACCCACTTCCCCTACCAAGGGTTTTAAATAAGCTGAAAAGCCTGAAAAGCAGTTTGACTAGTGAAAGTGCTAATCAGTTGTGAAAATGCATAGCACTTCGTAGATTGATTAGCAAAATGTTAAAAAAGTACATAGTTTTATTAATGTTGTGTACTGTGTCATGGACTCCCTCCAAAAATGGTTAGCAGTCTACTGCTAAACATTTCTGAAAATGATCACCATTACCTGTTTTGCTTAGCATTTTGCTATGCTATACCAGTTATTTAATACTCTGCCTACCAAATGTTCTCCAGCCTGTCCCCTTGGTCCAGTACTCCCTCTGTGGGGGAGGCAGCCATAGCCCTGAAACCCATTGAACCCCTATTTGACCACCCCTTCTCCCCCACCCCTGGGTCGCTCTGTCCCATTTCTGGCTGACTTATCCCTACTCTTTGGTCTTCTTGTGGCTGATTTAGTCCCCCTACAGCCCCTATCTCTAATGCTCCCTTACAGACCTACCCAGTTCCATCCCTTGGCTCATCAGTAACCTGTTTAGTTCTGTCCTAAGCTTCAACACCTTGGACATCATAGCCCCCAACCTCTTGCACACCAGGCAACCCCCAGTCTCCCAGAGTGTTTCTAGGAAAACCGCATCCCCACATCTCCCATAACTCATCACTCTCCCCCTTCCTGCCTCTTGCCAGAGCATTTCCTTTTCCTTGTATGCCTACCCTAGTTAGGAAGAGGTTTAAATCCTGCCTCTAACTTGCCTCCATAGCCCTACCACAGATAATGAGTAGTTCACCCCCCAACCTGACCCGTGGGCCTATCCCAGATAGGGACTGGGTTAGAGCCTGCCTCTAACCTGCTTCAGCAGGCCACCCCAGATAGGGGGTAATTCACCCTTTCCCTAAATCTGCCGCTGTGGGCCGACATCAGATAGGGAGTAGACTGAAGTATTTAAATGCTACCCTTAATGCCTCTACATACCTATCACAGCCATGGAGCAGCTAAATCCTAGTGCCAATCCTGTCCCTTAAGGCCTACCCTGTCACCTGTGCTTATACTCTACACCTTATGTCTCCAGTACTTTACTACCCCCGATATTCTGTCAGGTTCCCTTACATCCCCAGCGACCTGGTCCCTGTTGGTCTACTCTAGGGGAATTGCACAGTCTGGGGTCGCTTGGTATACCCAGAAATAAGTACCAACAGCAAGTGGCCTATTTGCTGTTTCATAATCATGTGCTGCAATGTTCACACATGTACAGACTCTCCCCATTTTAATTGAACTAATCCCTGTTCTCCACCCCCACCCCAGAGAGACAAACCCCAGTAAACTATTAATTACAACATATCAGCCTAGACAATTGCTGCACAACACAGATCACTTACACAACTGTTGCAGACAGCACAGGTCAGCCCCCAGTTCTCTGCCACAGCAGCTCCCAAAAAAGATGTTGTGATGGGCATGTCACATTGCTGCACTGGAAAGGTAATGTACTTGTGAACATGCTTAGGCAGTGCATTAGCAACTTGGTGCAGGGCTGTGGACACCGAGGACAGGCTAACATTGGTTATGTCACCAGCAACTCGCTGGAATGACTCAGTGGTATAATATAGTGATAACACAATGTTGGTCTGGATTTATGATGTAATAATCGGACCAGGGGTAATAAACACTGAGGCCAAAGGCTGAGATGTTTAATAATCCCCCCTTGTCCAGTTATTACCGAGGAAACCCAGACCAGTAATGGTAGTATTGCTATTATATTGAAAAAATTAAAAAAAAAAATTTTAATTGCTGAAATCTGTCACAAAATTCTTGTACATTATACATTTTCAAACACTATCTTAAGAAAATATTTTTACAGGAACAATCTGTTTGTAATTGCTTTTCATGAACAATATTTCTTAGTCATTGTTGTATATTTTATTTTACATTGATAATGTATAATGTTTATGCTATTGTGTTTGTCAATTTTGTTATGACATGTTCTTATTGACTTGGGACGTTCTGCAAACAAGACCTGCTCTCACAGAACTTATCCTGTAAACCCATAACTTTTAAATAAAAAAATTAAATAAACAAAAATGAACACTGTATCAGTGAGAAAGCAGGAACTCTTTCTCACAGATGTGCTGTAGCACTGCTAAACATCTCTGATTGATTGCTGCGTATTGAAGGGGATGGCACACTGGGTATGCTCTGATTGGCTAAAAACACATGAAGCAGCCAGCCAGAATGCAGAGCCACTGTCCCAGTATTGTTCTTAGCCAATCAGAATGCAGACCCACTGTCTCATTATTCAGTCTACTGTTGGTTATCGCAGAATAACCCAACAGTAACTGCATTCTAAACAATTTTTTGTTAGTATAATATGCCAATGCACAGAGCTCTGTTGCCTCCACCATCATGGCATGTGAATGCCTTGTGGTGGGCATTATACCTTCCTGTACCAGGTCACATGACTGCCCGATTGTGGTCTGGTCAGTGTGGAGTGTGCAGCTTAGGGGATCCTCTGGGTACCTGCTGTGATGTACGTTCAGTAAATAATAATGTGGGGACTGATGAAGGCCAAAGGCCAAAGCCATACGTAATATGAATCAGACACAAAGTAATAAGGATTTTCTGTATCTTTATTGCATTCTTTTAATGTCAGGTACCCTCCCCATATACCCAATGTTTCTCCCAGAGTAGGGGCTTCATCAGGGAAAAGATGGTGCACCTACTCTTCTAGTAGTGAACCCAAACAGGTTCATCAATCTTTTCAATGTCATATTCCATCAGACATCCTCATATTCTTCCATGAGCACTGCATAAATGCTGCAGGCACTACTTTTGTTTTGTTTTAAAAATGTATTTTTATACAGGTTAATCTGATTGGAGAAAAAATTCCCATTTACAACAAATACCTGTGGAATTTACAATAAAGACAAAACAATTACAGAATTAAAACAAAATACAAAATCACAATTACCTAAAAGCAATTACAACAAACATTTAAGTGATTATACTTGGTTTGCTGGCCAAGGCACCTAGCTTCACCTGAGCTCTTTCCTTCTAAGACTGCTTGAAAGGCAGAGTAGAGAAACTTACCAGAGCAAGGGAGAAGGATTAAGACTTGGTTTGGCTAAGCAGATTTACTGTGTGGTGGTGTTTTTATTTTTTACTCACAGGGATTGCTACTGTTTGTTGCTAACATTTCATTGCTTTATTTGTCTCTGATTCAAATTGTTTGTTGCTGGTATACATTCTTCTGCATTATTACAAGGTGTGCCTACAGGTGTGTGCTAACAGATTACTGCTGTAATCTTCTGATTCAAATTGTCTTTTGCAAGGTATATCTTCTGTTACTGCTTTATTTTTCTCTGAAGCAAAGTGTTTCTTACAGGGTATATCTTCTCTGAAATTATTACAGGTGGTGCTTTGCAGGTTTTACAGTTTTATCTAACATTAGGATAAGCTTTCAGGGTTACTGCATTTGTTGTTGACTGATTGTTTCTGCTCTTACCTCCTTGTTCTTTTGTCCGTGGTTCTTCTGTTTAGGCAGGAAGGGCCCAGCCACCACCCCATCCCCAACCACCCCCGCTACACTCCTTTTATAGGGTACCACAGTTGTGACATTTCCTGTGGCAGAGCAGGAAGAGGTCGGATCAGGTGGGGGCCTCCACAAGGTGATCTCATTTACAGGGCACTAGTAATTTAACTTGTTATAACAAGTTAAACAAAGCACAATTAAACCATTACTTGCATTTTTTTCCTTTTTTTTTTCCTTCAAATTACTCTGACTAGGTTACAAACCCAGCAACTTATTTGGAATGGATTTCATTAACTGCAGGTACTGTGAAACAGTTTTCAGAAGGACAGTCTTACAGGATTTAGGACACTGTCCTACATGCTGGGCCTTTGGAGATCTTAGGTCTCAGCTCCGGGCAGCAAGGGCAGAGATTGCACGCCTCAAATTTCATATTGAAGAGGAAATACATTATAAGAACCACCCGCCATTTCCCCAGCATCCAACAGAAAAACCTCGACTCAGAGGGTAGTTGGTCCAGGAGGTTACAGGTGGTTAGGAGGAGCAAATCAGGTGCCCCATCACTCTCTGCTCTCAACACATTACCTCCAAAACCATATAAACACTACAAATAGGTATCTGCCTCTATCTCTGAAATCAAATAAAGAGGCAGAAGACACTGCAGAGCAGGACACTGCGGCACAGGAGCTAGCACAACAATACTCACCCAAATCAGGAGCCAAAACTAAACAAGCAAAGGAAATCCAAAAACTCTGATCATAGGAGACTCCATGATTCGGGAGTTGATACCCATCTCCAGCCAGGGTGATGGTCAGATGTCTCCCAGTACATCAGCATGGAGAGACACTGACCGCATTGCTAAAATTGTTCACAAAGCAGGAGAAAACATTGATGTCCTAGTACACATAGGGACTAATGATCTCACCAGCCGGTCAGTTGTGGAGACCAAGGAACACCTGACTAGGCTGGGTGACAAACTATCATCTATTTCATCCGGCATCTCCTTCTCTGAGATCCTGCCAGTCTGGGAGAAGGGAGCAGATGGACGGAAGGTCAGAGAAGGGGAGATAAGGGAGCTAAACACATGGCTCAAGGACTGGTGCCAAGAAAAAGGACACAGATTTGTAGGGAACTGGCAACAGTTCTGGGAGCGAAAGTTCTTTAAATTTGATGGACTGCATCTGACTAAAGAGGGAGTCAGTGCATTGGGGCAGAAGTTTGGCGTCTTTGCAGAATATTTAAACTAGCAAATGGGGAGAGGGTGCAGCACCCCATCGTCGAATAGGAACACCCTCCCCTCAGCATAGTGGTCAAACAGAAATTCAGCGTGTTTGCCATTCATTTGCATCACCAGGTAAGAAAAAGGTTTGTCTCCCCTATACGATGCACAGGGGTAATGCCAAACTTCACCCAACAACTAACACACCAAAATCTGGCCAATGGAAAATCATGTATCAATGCTCACAGCCTGGGAAATAAGATCCCAGACCTGCAGGCAATAATGTCAGAGGCTAAACTGGACATAGTAGCAATTAGTGAGACGTGGTTTACCAGTAACCACACTTGAGGAGACTTCAGTACCTGGCTATGTATTGTTCAGAAGAGACCGATGTGCAAGGGGAGGAGTGGCCCTGTATGTTAATGAAAATATCAAAGCTACAGAAATTCAGAATACACATAAGGAGCCAGAAGAACTGTGGGTCACCCTGGAAACAGGAAATGGGACAGCCATAAGAACTGGGGTTGTCTACAGGCCCCAGACCAGGGGAGGACATAGACACATTACTGTTAGAAGATATACAAAACATGACAGCTAAAGGAGGTTCTGATAATGGAGACTTCAACATGCCAGATACAGATTGGTCAATACCAGCAAGAACATCTGCCAGAACTAGACTCATAGTGGATTCCCTGCAGGAGGGCCTCAAACAACTGGTACAGCAACCCACAAGAGACAGGGCTATCCTTGATCTAGTACTGACTAACAAAGAAGGATCACAGATCTCCAGGTAGAAGGTCACCTGGGGCCAGTGACCATCACATGGTATGGTTCAATTTGGCTACTACATCTAAATCATCCCATTCCAAGGCAAAAATATGGGACTTCAGAGGAGCTGACTTTGATAAGATGGCCAACAGAGTTAAGCTAGCCTGGCAAAAAGAAACACAGGTGAGGGGTACAGGCAAAGTGGGCAAGCATTAAGGATGCAATACTTGAAGCAACATCCCATTGTGTTAGACAGAAAAGGAAGTGCAAAGAAGAAGGAAACCACTTTGGTTCTCAAATACAGTAGCAGAAAGGTCAGAGCCAAAGGCTGGCCTTCAGGAAATATAAGGGAACACAGCGGGATGAGAGATGGGAGGCATGTACCAAACTGCCCTAAGGGAGCAGGTAAGGCAGTAAAGGCAGGCAAGTCCCAAACTGAGGAAACACTAGCACGAACAGTAAAGAAGGTGACAAGACTTTCTATAGATACATTAGTGAAAGGAGAAAGTCCAGAGGGGTATTGCTAAGCTTAATGGAGAAAAGGGAGCATGTGAGGAGGAGGACCCTGTAAAGGCATCTATCCTAAATAGATACTTTTGCTCAGTATTTACTGAAGAGAAGGTAGGGCAGGGCCCACAGCTCAGCATCATGGACACAGGGGGAGGGAGGTGAGCACTACTCCCTTCACAAAAGAAAGGGTCCTACAAGAGCTTGCTAAGGTCAGGGTGGATAAGGTAATGGGACCTGATGGCATACATCCCAGGGTACTTAAGGAGCTAAGGGAGGAACTAGCAGAGCCATTAGCAGAATTGTTTAGTGAGTCTCTGAGCACAGGAGAGGTCCCAGAAGACTGGAGAAGGGCTCATGTGATCCCGCTCCACAAGAGTGGTAGCAGGGAGGAGGCGGGGAACTACAGACCGGTCAGTCTTACCTCAGTAGTGGAAGATTATGGAGGCACTCCTTAAGGAAAGGATAGTGCAACACCTGGAATCCATAGGGGCACAGGATCCAAGACAGCATGGGTTTACAAAAGGAAGGTCCTGTCAAACTAATCTCATAGATTTCTTTGACTGGGTAACCAGAGTGGTGGACCAAGGGGGAGCAGTTGATGTCACCTACCTTGACTTCAGCAAAGCTTTTGACACTGTTCCACATAGAAGATTGATAAATAAGCTAGGTAGGCTCGGGGTGGGTCAGAAGTTGGTCAACTGGGTAGCAAACTGGTTGACTGGCAGAAAACAGAGAGTGGTGGTAAATGGTATACAGTCAGAAGAGATGCAAGTCACAAGTGGGGTACCTCAGGGATCAGTCCTGGGGCCAGTCCTATTCAACATCTTCATTAGTGACTGTGCAGATGGACTAGAGGGTAAGGCTTGTCTGTTTGCAGATGACACCAAGATCTGCAACAGAGTAGATCAATAGTTCTCAGACTTTGTCACAGTGAGCCTCCCCAAATCCATGGAAAAGATTTTGAGCCTCCCCCTTAAATTGAAACAATCTTGGGCCTCCCCAAAGAAAAATACTGTACTGTACTTTGCGCAGTACACCATGAATAAATTGAAACCCCTTTGAGTACTTGGCTCACATTCAGTTCTTTGTCTTATACTGACTTGGAACTTTTGAAAAAGAGCTCCTGTGCTCAAAGGTGTTATCTGAATAACAAATAATTAAAATAAATATTATTATTCAGCTTATTGTAACCCCCCACACACACACACACACAGGCCAGCCTACTTGCTCTACTATTTTCATTCTTGAACCATTGTTACCCCTAGTTGCAGTACCTTCATAGGTCAGACTACTTTCTCTGTTTCCTCTCTATATGAAATAACCTTCCTACATATACTTTGGCTCTCCTCCTCTTCTCATCTTGGGATTACTTTGCTCCTTCTTGCTATTGCTCTTAGCACTTCTTTTGCTCAACCCTTGTATTTGGGCTGTTCTGCTATCAGTTTACAAATTGATCAATTACCACCACTCATTATTAATTTATTGTTCGTATTAATTTGCACTATTGCTCGCTCTATATTTCTTTGATTTTGCAGTTACCTTTTAAATGTATTCACTCCCTACCCTTCCTGGTACACCTTGAAATGAGCCTTGGCTCATTCACCATCCCTTGTCACCTATTAGTAAATAAATACATAAAATTCACCTACTATTATTATCCTGTTTCAGTTTGCTTCATTTTTTCACACAAAATATATAAAACCCAAAATTTAAATACAGTACTTTTTCCGACTTGCTTGAGCCTCCCCTGGAACAGGTTGGGGCCTCCCCAAGGAGGCTGGCCTCACCATTTGAGAACCCCTGGAGTAGATGATCCAGATGGGGTGGGCAGAATGAGAAGAGATCTGGATAAACTAGCAGAATGGTCAGAAGAGTGGCAACTGGGATTTAATGCAAAGAAGTGCAAAATCATGCACATAGGAAGAAACCCTGAAGCCACTTATAGGCTGGGAGGAGTTGCTAGCAGTCACAAAGGAAGAAAGAGACTTGGGCATCATCATCACTGATGACCTAAAATCATCCAAGCAGACCTCTAAAGCAGTAGGTAAGGCTAGGGGTGTTAGGGTGTATTAGTAGGGATATCACAAGTCGTAAGAGGTAATAATCCTCTGTACAAGACATT
This sequence comes from Neoceratodus forsteri, assembly GCA_016271365.2. Classification (NCBI taxonomy): domain Eukaryota; kingdom Metazoa; phylum Chordata; order Ceratodontiformes; family Ceratodontidae; genus Neoceratodus; species Neoceratodus forsteri. The sequence continues at coordinate 874,175,903 of CM028130.1, forward strand.
GGTTAGCACCCATCTGGAGTACTACGTGCAGTATTGGAGGCCACACCTTCACAAGGACATTAACCAAATTGAGGCAGTCCAGAGAAGGGCAGCAAAATGGTGCAGGGACTGCATCAGAAGACATATGAGGACAGATTAGCGAGCTCAATATATATACCCTTGAGCAAAGGAGGGAGAGAGGTGATATGATCGAGGCATTCAAACACCTTAAGGGCATAAACAAGGTGAAAGAGTCTAACATGTTTAAATATAAGAAAATAGCAGGACAAGAGGACACAGCATGAGATTAGGGGAGGCCGATTAAGGGGAATGTGAGGAAATTCTTTTTCACAGAAAGGGTGGTAGATGCATGGAATGGCTTACCACAAGAAGTGGTGGCTATGAATACAGTGCAGGGCTTCAAACAGGCATGGGATAGGCATAAGGGAGCAATACAAATGACTATGAATAGATAGGTCACTGACAGAGCAAAGGCCAATGGCACATTTATAAGGTAGAAAAAGAAATGGGCAGACTGGATGGGCCTTGCGGTCCTTATCTGCCGTCAACTTCTATGTTTCTATGTTTCTATGTTTCTATATACAATTCCAATTTAAAAATATGCAGATCAGAAATTTCAGTCATATGGCAAGGTAACTTATTCCATATCCCTGCTAAACTATTTTGTAACACCATATCCCCCATGCGATTCATAATTTGTGTCATGGGCAACTTTTTTAGTAGTCCTCCTAAGGGTATCTGAATATTTAGAATCTGAGTTCTGACATACCAAATTTCGTAAAGGATGCATTTTTAGGTATATCAAACCATGACAAGTAGTAAGCCATATATATTCTCTTCGAGCTACTGGATGCAACCAACCAAGTTCCTGATAAACTACACAATGATGGACTCGAGATCCATTATTTAAGATATAATTTCCCAGTCTATAATAAGTCTGGTCCAATTTGTGTAAGAATTTTTTATACGAATGTATATATAATGATAAACTATAATGTAAAACAGGCAACAACAATTGTTTTACCAATTTAATCTTGACATCCCTAGTCAAACATCCTGACACTCTTCTAAATGCCCCCAGTCTTTGATTGACTTTTTTTATTTGTAACAAAATATGACCTGAAAAAGAAAAACGGTAATTAACCAAAACTCCCAAATATTTATAAGTATTAACCCCCTTATACCCTTGTCCCATCCAGAAAACTAATTTTCAAGTCAATTATATCTTTATTAGGTTTAGATCCTACAGAAAAAATCATACTCTGAGTCTTCCCAGTACTTATCAAGAGTCTAGAGTTTCTTATCCAAGTTTCAATATTAGAGAAATCTGTCTGGAGTCGCTGCCTCAGCTCCCCAGGATCTTTAGCAGATGCTATATCATCTGCATAAAGTCTGACATCAGTGCCAGTTACATAATCAGGAAGAACATTAATATAGATATTAAATAACATAGGGCCCAAAATTGACCCCTGAGGAACACCACAGTTCAAATCCAGGAGATCCGAAACAGTGGCCCCACAGACCACCCTTTGTTTTTGATTAGTTAAATAGGATCTAAACCACTGTAATGAATTATGATGTATCCCTAAGTTCTGCAATCTAAACAAAAGTGTTTCATAATGAACTAGATCAAAAGCTTTACTTAGGTCCACAAACACTGCCCCAGTTTGGTTTCCCTGGTTCAATGATGTTGCCACCAGGTTACCAAAATCAAGTAGGGCAGTATTTGTGGACCTACCCCCTCTGAATCCATGCTGACAATTTAACAACCCCAAGTGGTCAAGGTACTGCACAAGCTGATTATTTATCAGCTTCTCCAGTACCTTTTGACAAAATCGGAAGCAAAGTGATTGGTCTATAGTTGGAAGGGACTGTGATATCACCACCCTTGTGAATAGGAATAATTTCACCCATTTTCCAACAATCAGGAACAACTGAAGACTGTATACTCCAATTAAAAAAATAAGTAACTATAGAGCTATAATGTCAGACCCCAATTTCAAAATTTGGGATCAATATTATCTATTCCAACACGTTTTGATATTTTTAGATTCCTCAATTCCTAGCTACATCCTGTATCCTTATACTCTTCAAATTAAAGCCCTCATTATTCAAGGAGAAAATATCAGAGTGTATACCCTCCTAGGCAACACTCCCTAGGTTAGGTATCTTTAAATCTGATAAATCCTTAAAATAATGGTTCAACAAGTTAGCCACTTCTGAAGGATTATCAACCAAACTATCTCCCACTATTAAATTAATTGAAGTCTGAGATTTCACAGGAGTTCTTAAGTTGGAAATAACCTTCCAGAATTTATTTGGGTCATGTATATTGTCAAAAGAACTATGGAAGTATTCTTTTTTTGCCAATTTTACTTTATATTTACATTTATTTCACCATTTTTTAAAAAGATCCCAGTCCCCCTCCAATTTAGATTTTTTGGCTTTTTTCCAAATTCTATTTTTAATACGCAAAAGGGTTTTCAATTTATCATTAAGCCATAATGGATTTTTAATATTATTACTCTTTTTTATTTTAGCGGCATGAATTTGAATTATATAAAGGAAAGAATCCGTAAATTCTTGAATAGCTAAATCCAAATCAGGAATCAAAAATATCCTTGACCAGTCAAAATTTCTAAGACTGTCCCTAAATGATGACTCATTAAAGTGCCTAAAGTCACATACCCAAAACTCATGATCATCATTACACCTAACTTTTTGGATTAGCAAGTGACATTGAATAGGGTTATGATCCCCCATATTCAGTGGTAACACCTTACAGCTCTCAACTTTCAAATAATCTGAAACAAAAAACAAATCTAATATAGTTCCAGTTGATCTATTGTTTAAACTTCTTGTTGGTTGTTGTATCAGTTGTTGTAAGCCTAATATTTCAAAACTAGGTCAAAGTTTATTACCTCTTGTTTGTCCCCAGGCTGCATTAAAATATCCAATTAGCACCACACTTTGATCTTTCAAAATCTCAAAGAGAAAATCAGCTAGAATGTCAAAGTTGCTTAATTTAGTTTTAGGGGGTACATAAAATACTCCAACTGTTAACTTCAATTTTAACAACCTGACAACCAAGCAATCAATCCCTTCCACATTTTTCCCAAATAATATTTGGTATGGACCCAGAGAATTTCTTAAATTAAACAATACACCTCCTTTTTGCCTCATCCTGCCTTACCAAATTATACCCTACCAAATTCACTTCTCATTAAGGATGCCAGAATGCAACCATGTCTCTGAAATAGCTAAAATGTCACAAAATGAGTCAGATACCCCAACCCTATATTCATCCATTTTACAAACAAGGCTTCTAACATTTTCATGAATAATTGTTACCCCTAGTTGCTTTTTAGGTCCAGGGTTAACTTCAACATCACCACGCTGTATTAGGAGGACAGAAAAAAACAAGCTCATAGTCTTATTCTCCACCACATTAAAAGATCCTTTTTTAATTTTTAATAATCCTATGCATAATCTTTGAGAGTTTGTAAATGAATTTCCTAACTAAGGTATGGTGATCTTGAACATGCCCCCCCATAGTCATAATTACTGATCCTTTACATATAATATTATCATTTACATCTAATAGATGTGGGCTGGTTAACCATAACCCCATTAATACCCAACCCCCAATAATACTAAATAAATACATTATTCAAGCTTACAATCCCTAAACAGTAATCTACTCAAACTTAAAATGTAAGCTTACTATCCGTTTTTCCTCACCGAGGGGCGCTCGTGCCACTCACGACGCTCGCGCCCGTGGGCGGCACAGGCTTTTAAGATTGAACTAGCCCTCGCTGTCGGCAGTCCCAGTCCCAATCACAACAGCACGCTAAACGGGAAATTCGAATAACATACACTGTCCCAGCTTTGAATTTTCTGTTCACTGTCACAGCAAATGGCACACTCGGAGAATAAATTGGTGCAGTGCAAGATCAGAGCATGTCTGTGTTCATATAATGTAATATAGAGCCATGCAGAAACTCTTCAGGCAGTGTGACTCCCACAAGGCACCAGGTGATTCCAGAACACCCTGTGGCCATCTCCTCCTCCTCCTTTCCACCTCTCTTTCACCTTCCCTATTTGTGAGAATTAAGGTTCATCAGCAGTGATGGACACATGTTCCAATGGTACTATTTAACCCCCAGGTCACCTCCTCACCAGTGCACATCTGATAGACTCTGTGTGTACCTGTAACTGGTACCATGCGTACACCACACATGTCCAACTCCTGCTCCATGCATATTTTGTACTGTCAGTGACTCTCCATACCTGTGTGTGTTTCTTGTATTTTTGTACTGGGCCTGCAAAGTTCCTCTTCCTCTGTGTAATCGTGCACCTCCTGGTAAGGGGCATGTCCCCTGCCCTGCTGCCTGCATTCTGTGGGGAACAATAATTAGGCCTCTGATGGGTAATTTAAGAACTGAATTAGCCATAGTAAGTGGGGTTTTCTGCTATATAAAGAGGAGGAGAGGGAATAGCACTCCCTGAGGAAAGTTATATTAGTGGATGAAGCACTGGGGCTTGGTACGTGCAATGCTTGTCTGTTGCATGGTGTGGTAATTACACTTTATTTTTGCACAACAGCACTTTAATAAAGTTTGCTTTACATAGTAAAAGTAATTCTCTACTTGGTCTCTTAAATGGTGTTGGTGCCACCCTATGTTCTTTTGGTTTGCTATATTCTGCAGTGGGCCCCGTGTCATAGTCCTGCAGACCATCCATCGTCATAGAAAGATCAGCAGTACAAGCTGACATTAGTGCAATGGAGGGTGCCACAGGGGTGGGGTGGGTGCAGCATCAGTGCCCACCACACTCAGTCATGTGAGCCTCATGTCCAACCAGGGTGACATGGGGAACCTGTGGACAGTGTCTGACCCACCTATGGTAAACACTGTCATTCAAAGGGATAGTGGGAGCTTCAATTGCCTTATGTGTTTCCTGTTATTGATGCCTGGTATGTGCTTCCACAGGGCTACCATGAGCAACCACCAAGAACAATGATGGAGTAGGAGGAGGAAAGGATAGGCGCTGTTATGCTGGTAGTGGTGGCATGATGGACACCAACAGATCTGTGCCAGCTAGAGTGGATGAGGATGGAGGACCATGGATTTGTGGATGAACTGAGAGTGTGATGAGCAGTGGTGGAGCCCTCCCATGTGAGTAGTGTTACCCTCTACATGCTACTGTTACGTATGTTGTCTTGGTGCAGTGCTTCAGTCATGACTTGCATGTGGTCCTTGATGTCTGGAGTGTATTGTTATGGAGTGGAGGGGAGCTTGGCATACACAAGTATGTTGTTTATATATGTTCCTTGGTGTTGTATCATTACAGATATACCATGGTCCACTTCAGAGGATGGTACTCTGTGAGAAGCCTTATGAGGTGTGCATCCAGCCAGGGTCATGAGAAAACACCAATGAGGACTAGGATACTGTCCATGGGAGGTGGGGTGCCATCCTGTCAGTGGCAGTTTCGGGCTTCACTTTATTTTGTTTTGTATTTATGTTTTCTGTTTGCTGCAGTTCCAGTAAAAGATGAATTGCATGAGCATGCCCATGGTCTGTCTGTTTTCATGTGGCCCCTCACTACTGCTGGGCTGCGGGTAGTCAGATGGGGGTATATGCTCACCTTTGGACCACCAGTGGTTCTGCAAATCATTCTAGCATTGTGTTGAGGGGGACAGTGTCAGGGAAAGGGAATATGTTGCTTCTGATGCTGCTATTCTGGGCTGCTAACAGTGTTACTGTGTGCACTATTGTTCACCGCATGGTTCCATGGTGTTCATTTCGTCCCCATTGGTTCTTGTGACAGGGAGCTCCTGCCACTCTTGAGGACCAACCTTTCCTTAAATCTGTTGCAACAGTTCTTCTATTTCTAAGCCTAATCTATCCTTTACTATTTCTAGTCCATAAGGTTGGCCACCTCTGGGCACCCCCTTCTCCCTCCCTTGACTATGCTATGGTGTCCTCTTTGGTTTTCCTTTTCCCTTTTAGGTCCTCATACAGGGAGTTTATTGTGGTGACCTCCAAATGTACATAAAACAGATTGTATTTATTGTTATTGGATTTTGTATGTAAAAGCACTATGTTATAAAATACCTTAATGTATATACCTTATGTTTATGAAACCTGTAACATTGAAAATACCATGGCACTAGGTGTTTTTGATAATGGTAAAAAGTACTTGGTGACTATTATAGAAATTAAGCTAGTTGTGTTATTTAAAATGCATGTATATTGTAAACTTAAGTAAGAAATGTCATGATGATTTGCATATATTCCATGACGTATTGCGTTATAGAAGTATGCATTGTGTTGTATTTCTTTGAAACTTGATTTGTTGCCAATGCCCTTTGGAGTAACCCTTCTTTCAATGATTCTGCATAGAGGTTCTTTGGTTTATAGCTTGTTTTGTTTTTTTTTCCTTTTGAGACCGCACTATCCAAGCAAATAAAGCCCACATAGGGGTGGAGGGTGAATCTCGACTGGTAAATTGGATCAGAGATCAGTGTCAGTAGGTGCTGGTTAAGTGCAGAGAAAGGACATTCATAGTCTGTTGCTGCAACCTGATGTACTGAACAAGAAATATGCTATTGCAGAAGGCTATTTCTTGTATTTTGAACAAACATCACATAGAGATTGTGTGTTGAAACAGAAGTTCGGTGTCTGGTCTACCTGTTATCCCACAACCCCTCCACAGACTTGGTGTCAGAAGTGGGATAACTTGCTGGAAGTGTCTGGACTGGCCGAAGAGGGATGTTTTCTGGTGGATATTGCCCAGATATCCCAGGTGGACCAATGCAGCAGGAGCTGCTGGAGAAGAAAGTCCGTGGAGTTCAGCCCAGAACCATGGCTGACAGACGGAGAGAAGCTTCTGCCTGGACTGGACCTGGGAGCTCAGAGGAAGGCTAAGCCTGAAGATGATGAAGAGATGCAGGTCAAGGCAGACTGAAGGTGCAAGAGACGACATCCAGGAGGTGGAGACCCTGATGAGGATGGTCCACTGGATGAATGGGCAATGGCTGGAGGCAGACCAACTACACAGAGAAGCAGAACACTGGTGCCAGGTGCTCAAGAGGGTCCTGCTGTACAGCTTGGACAAAGAATCGGAGGAGGATTTTTTGTGGGCTCAATTTGAGGATGACCCCCTGACTGAGCAGGATATTCCTTTGTTTCCTGTATTCCCAGGATGTTACCTGTTGGAGGTCGGAGATGCAAGTATAGAACTTGAATGTGAGACACCAGGTAAGACTGTGCCTAGTGATATTGTACTGGGGTTGAAGACTCCAAGCAAGCAAGAAGCCGCCTATGAGGCTGAAGGGACTTTTTCTTGTATTGATGCAGCTTATTAACATATTGACAGGGGTATACTGCATGCTAAAAATACTAATATTGTCAAACAGTTACAGTAGGTTAAAGTTAAGAAGGGTAGAGGTCATTTAAAAAAATGCCACCCTTGGAAAAGGGAAACTCCCACATAGGTTACAAGGTATTAGATGGTAACAGATGGCTGAAAATAGCACTGTGATTAAAAGGATATTTACTAAGACACCCCGGAGTTAAAAAGTTAAGGAACCTGCTCTTTACCATTGCAGGATATTCAGCATGTGAGGTTCCTTTGCATCCTGTAGGTTTCTGTAGAGACCTGCCTAGGGATAAGATGGCCAAGGACTTGGGGTAATAGGCTATAAAAGGTTGAAACAGGAGAGTAGAAACTACTATTGCTCCTTCCATATTCCGGCAGACACTTTGTGTAAGACAGAGGGGTCAAGTTAGTTGCAGGCAAGGCCAGATGTGGCTCTGCAGTTGTCCCTTTCTGTAGGCAAAAGTGTAGCATGTTTGGTCAGCGGGCAGGCATGATGTCAAAGAAAGAGGTACCCAAGGACAGACAAGGAGTCTGAGGTGGTACGTGTGTTTTATTCCTTTATGAGTGAAACCTACAAAGGAGAAGTGGGTGGAAAATGGACTGGAACCTGGTTGGGTAACACCTTGAGTGTATACCCTCAGGTGTCTATATCTGTAAAAAGTGAAATGAATCAAGAGTCATAGTGGGTTTATGTAGAGGGGTTGAACCTGGGAATGGGCCCCTGCTTAAAACTGACTTGTCTGGTGGGGTTGGAGTGGGTAGTTACTTACCCCAGAGAAAGTCTTTCTATGGTACTGGACTTTACAGCCATCCAGATTTTTGGTTAAGCAATACAATAGACTTTCCCTTAAAGGAGATGAGAAGGTACCGTTAGTCTCTGTTGAGAAATGTGTTTATGCCTCAGGGTAAATAATAATGATATCCACCATGTTTATGATAGAATGTTTATTGTTAATAGGGACCCTGAGTCAGAGCTTCTGAAGATGGATGATGGAAACTCCATCCCTTCCTGGGACAGGAAGGTGGCAAGCAGTCTGCAATAACTGCTTCCCTCTTAAGGTGGGGGATATGTGACAGGGAGCTCCTGCCACTCTTGAGGGCCAACCTTTCCTTAAATCTGTTGCAACAGTTCTTCTATTTCTAAGCCTAATCTATCCTTTACTATTTCTACTCCATAAGGTTGGCCACCTGTGGGCACCCCCTTCTCCCTCTCTTAACTATACTATGGTATCCTCTTTGGTTTTCCTTTTCCCTCTTAGGTTCTCATACAGGGAGGTTATTGTGGTGACTTCCAAGTGTACGTAAAACAGATTGGGTTTATTATTGTTGGATTTAGTATGTAATAGCACTATGTTATAAAATACCTTAATGTATATACCTTATGTTTATGAAACCTGTAACATTGAGAATACCATGGCACTAGGTGTTTTTGATAATGGTAAAAAGTACTCGGTGACTATTATAGAAATTAAGCTAGTTATGTTATTTAAAATGCATGTATATTGTTGTAAAGTTAAGTAAGAAATGTCATGATGATTTGCATATATCCTATGATGTATTGCATTACAGAAGTGTGTATGATGATGTATGTCTTTGAAACTTGATTTGTTGCCAGTGCCCTTTGGAGTAACCCTTCTTTCAGTGATTCTGCATAGAGGTTCTTTGTTTATAGCTTGTTTTCTTTTTTTCTTTTTGAGACCCCACTACCCAAGCAAATAAGGCCCGCATAGGGGTGGAAGGTGAATCTCAACTGGTAAATTGAATCAGAGATCGGTGTCAGTAGGTGCTGGCTAAGTGCAGAGAAAGTACATTCATAGTCTGTTGCTGCAGACTGATGTACTGAAGAAGCACTATGCCACTGCAGAAGGTTATTTCTTGTATTTTGAACAAACATCACACAAAGATTGTGTGTTGAACCTGAAGTTCGGTGCCTGGTCCATCTGTTATCCCACAATCCCTCCACAGTTCTGTGCTGCTCTTTGTCAGAATTGGCTTTGTGCGTGCACATCTGTGTCACACTTACATGTGGTTATGCAGTCACACACGCTCATATGTGTGTATCCTACGCATTGCGTACTGGTGTAACTGTGTGTCTTCTCTGTGCCTCAGCATTAGTGCATGTCGCATTCATGTCTGTTGTGTGTTTCTAGCATGTATCCCTTTACACTGTGGTTTTCTGTACAGCATATCACCTTTCACACTTCCATGCATAGGGCCCAATATAAATTAATAGCCATTTGGACAACATTTTTTTATCTGCTGGATTGTTCTTAAGGATTTTGAATGCAGATGTTCTGGAAATTCTTGTGTCTGACCATCCACCAGTCTCCCTCTTTCTTTTGAGTTGGAATCTGGTCTGAAACTTTGTCTAAGGTAGAGTAAGTTTAGGACATGGCTGACAACTGAGATGAAGCAATATTCTGAAACAAACACAGCCCTCCGAAGTCACTAGCACAGCAGTCTGGGAAGCAGTGTATATGAAGCTAGTATAAGGAGAAGAATGAGATCACATACCATCTTGCTGCAGTCTGCACTTTTATTGTATTCTTGCTCTTCAGATGCTCTGTCTAGCACGTGTTCATTTTTGTACTACTTAAAAGTATAACATGTATTTTTGCTTTTTGTAACCTGTTTCTGTAACTTATTGCTGTACTCTGCCCCTTCCCCTCCCACAGGCTGACGGATCTGGAAACAAGCTGTTCCAGCTCAGTATGTCTTTCCTGGTAAAACTTTTGAAATAAAGAAATAAATATGCAGCCTCCATAAGACTGAGGCAACGGGAACTTATGGAAGAGGTAGAGAAATTGGCAACACTTAAACAAAAACTGAAGAAAAAAAAACAGAAGCCAGAATCCCATTTTGCTGCCAATCATAATGCTTAAATTTGAGAGCAAGAAAATTCTCAGTGCAAAAGCAGAGCGTGCTCTCTACAGAACTCAGTAGCACTACAGGGAAGCAGATGAAAAGGCCAACAGACTGCTGGCAATGAGACAGTGAGGCTCTGAAAGCAGAAGAGGGGGGCATAATCTAGACTAAAAATGTAAAAGGGTAAGTGAGGCAAATTCTAATCATCAAAGAATGCTGTGAACAAGTGACTAAATCAAAGGTGTCCCAGACATCAGATACCTCAGCGTGGGTAGACCTTTTGCACAAACTGAACCTGCCACAGTTGTCAGAGAAAGGAAGCTTTACCTTAGATGCCCCTTTAATGATAGATGAAATCCTAGACACAGTTCAGTTACTCCTTAGTGTTAAAGTGTGTGGGAGGGATGGCATACTGGCAGAGGTGTATAATGCTTAAAAGAAAGAGCTCGTGCTAGCCCACTGGTGCACTGGTAGCACCGCCGCTCGTGATGCCAGCAACCAGGGTTCTAAAGCAAGCCCTGACTGGCTGACCAGAGAGAAGAGGACTGAGCTTTCCAGAGGATGCTATCCTCCTCCTCCTCCAGAGAGGAAGGGTCACTGTCCTCATTGCAGTACTGCCCCTGGGAGACCACAGCTGGCAGTGCAGTTGAGGATGCTGCAGATGGGTCAGACGCTTGGCATGTGTGCACATCTTGGTCTCCCTTGCCTGCCTGCATATTCAGCGTATGGGAGAAACAGCATAAATGGCCCAACAGATGAGGGACTGTAAAAAGTGTGCCCTGATTGACCCTGCCACTCTGACTTTGTCTCCTAATGAAACTCAAGTATGCTCGGGGGTTAATGCTCTCCACCCCAACTCCACCTGGGGGGGGGGAGTGTTGCAAGCCAAGGCAGTGTGGAAGATGATAACTGGAGCAGGTAGGAATCGGCTGGGAGGTACCATGGGGTCTAGAGAGAAAAGACGAAAACAGAAATCAGAAAGGGGCATAAACAGAGAGTTGAAAAAAAGGAAGCGCTTGCCACCCTGCTCCACAACATATATAAAGAGGCCCTGGATGTGAGAGAAATGCCCCCTGAACTTAAAGACGTTCCCTGATGTTTCAAATTCCCATTTTTCTGATGCACCTGAGAGAGTTTTCAAGACTTTTTATTGATATAAGTACATATTTAAATATATGGAAGCATTATTAGAATAATGACCTATCCAGTTATGTCCAACTAAGAATATATACAGAATATCAGTGAGAAATTTAGCTCCCACACTTGTAGCCGTTGGTATCATTGAAGGTACTTGACATACATGTCTGGCTCTGCTTACTCTGTTTTTTTTATATTAAAGGCCTTGTCATTTTACATGTTCTTTTAAATTGTTTGAGTAGATTCCTCACAAGTTTTATTTTTTATTGAGATTTTTCATTTACTTTTGTCCAACACTGACCACCTCTGAAATGGCAACTTTTTTTTCACGTTAATTTGTTTATCCACGTCCCGGTTAGTCCACATTCATGCTAACCCCCCAGCTCCATCCCCCAACCTCACAGAACGTATCTCCCTTTCTTCCCCCATGGCTTACCCTCCATGGCAGGGCAGCAATCCAGTTCAGGAAGTTGCCTGCACATATCAAAGGCAGTGCCTGCAGGGGTCGACATTCATCTGACTCACCCGGGACCTTTTCTACTTTGTTTTTCCCCATTTGGAGGAGGAGGAGCATGCAGTGTGAGCAAAGGCTGAGCTGTGTGCACTTCCACCCATAGCAAGCCAGCTGGCGGCTCTTCCTCCACCCACCTTTGTACGTAATCTGATGTGCCGACACCCAGCCACTGTTAGGTGTCAGACAAATGCCGGTCTCCATTCCCCTCCTTCCCAGTGACAGGAAAGCTGTTCTCTGGATGCTCAAGCCTCTCCCTACCCAGCCGACCCCCGGCGACCCACTTGCACCATGAACACAGGCCACTGGCATGGCAGGAGGTAAGGCTTGATGCCTCAGCCCTCCATGCCAACAGGCCAGCTCTGAAACTGCTATTTTGAAAGCAGATATAACCAAAGGAAACATGAGAACCCCTATATTTCATTCTTTTGTTATATTCACCATCACTATACTTCATTATTTTGTTATATTCACCACCATATTCTATGTGTAGCATAAAGATTTTCATGAAAATGACATGGGACTGAAATGATTTTATGCATAAAAACCTGCAAATATTTTCCCTATTTTGGGGAATGTTCGTTCAAGAGGGTGCCATAGGTTTGGTAATTTACTCTTGGCTGTTGCATTTGTAGAACAAATGAAGCAAATGTCATTACAAATGATGTGTCCTCGTTTCACGTTATTAATTCACACTCATGTTGACACCTAGAAACATTGATGTTATAACTACATAAATAAATTCGACCACTTATGGATTTATTCCACAAAAAGGGACTAAGTCTTGCCATTTAAGTTAATAACAAGCATAGCAACCCATGCTTTTTTGTTGGGGATTTTAAATGTTTAGATGACCATCATGTGCTGGGCAAAAAATTATGAGTTTGACATGAGGTTGCTGAAACACCAGGGAATGTCTTTAAGGAAGGCAGTGATCACTATTCTTCTCAGAAAAGGAAAAGACTTGATGCAGTGTGGTGGCCTCTACCCCATATTGCTTCCCAATGTAGATACAAAACTTATAAAATCTTTGTTACAGGAATAAACACAGTGCTGAAAAAAACATATAAATTACCAACAGGTGGGATTTATACAGCACAGGCAAGGTGTAGATAACACAGACTATAACATGGGAAAGAGAATTCTAGTCACCTGATTGGCTAAAGACAAATACATAAGTGCAATTATCTGACCATATTACACTCCTGTACTTGTTTAGCCAAAGCACCAGGTCCAACTACAATATCAGTACACCTTAACTAGAACTATATTTTTGTCTTCTGCTCATATTTTATGCAGAAATTATTTTCTTATTAAAAATTATAACAAAGCTAAAAAAATGAAGCAGAATCATGTTAAAGGTACAAGAAGGTACTTCAGGAATGTGTAATTATGGTCAATAATTGCACTTTTCTCTTGTGTATTTAAAGGCACTTCTAAAAACTCACATAAGATGTGCATTTACTGACCTATAATTACACACTCTGGCATGTCCTATTGCATAGAAGGTTACTAAATACTATATGGAAACCAATCTAGCTGGATGTAGAGAGGGCATTCAGTTCTGTACAATGGCCCACCATCCTGGAGGTGCTGTATATGTTTTGGTTTGGAGAGAGAATAAGAAGGAAATGTAAAAGGAACAGTGTGACTCCCACTGGGACTTGAACCCAGGCCCCTGGCATGCCGTGCCTGTGCTTTAACCCCTAAGCTATAAGAGGCTCAGTGATTAGCAGGCTTCTGGGCTTCCCTTGAGGCACACACATTCTTTTCTAAGTGTTGCATAACCAGCAATTAAGCATATGTCAGAAACATCAAATAACTTTTCTCAGTACAGTCAAGCCACTGTGAGGCAAGTTTGGCACTCCCAGTGGGAGTCACACTTTTCCTTTCACATTTCCTCCTGAATTTAAAATTGCCTCGCAGTGGCTGTGTGCAATTTCTAAATTCTGGCAGAATGGAATTCTACTGAATTCTGGAAAATTTTGCCTAACTCTGCAGAACTTTAGAAAATTCTGGACAATTCTGCAGTATTCTGTCAGAAGCAGAATGGTAGAATAAATTGAAATTGCACAGTTCTGTTCTAAAATTTCACAGTTCCAGGCTGTTTTCTGCAGAACTTTTCCATGACCATTATATGTTAAATTCCTTTGAAGCAAGTGGGTTAACTGTATCAGAAATCCACCCACTCGCTTCCTGATTATTCCAATTCGTGGTCACATGGACATGAATGGAAATTAACAGGAGGTAGGTTCAAGAGAGATATGAGGAAGTATTACTTTATGGAAAAGGTGATGGAACCTTGGAACAGTCTGTCAGCTGAAGTGGTGGGAGTGGAAACTGTCAGGGAATTCAAGCAGGGCTGGGACATAATGAAGGGAACAGCGGTTACCGGGGGTGACAAGACCAAGGAGGGTAATACAGGGAGGTCGGGGAGGGTTAGTACCCTGGAGGAACAGTAGGTTCCAAGGATTATAGGGAACTTGGGCAGACTGAATGGTCTTTTTCTACCGTCATTGTCTACGTTTCTACGTTTCTATGATGGCTGTAAACCACCTGTCGGGGGGGAAGGGGGATCTAATGTTTCTATTGTCAGTTGTCTATTTAGAATTAGAAACTGTCTCTAAATTCTGCAGTTTGCATTGACAATACACACTGCGGAAAAGTATTCCTCCATTAAAAATCACACCAAAGAACAAATCTGCAGCTTAAATTAGAAACCCATAATACACTTTCAGAATTCTGTGGAATTTGCTAAAAAAACAGTTCCAAAGATATTTCTGAAATGGAATTCTGTTTTCTGCACAGCTTCAGTTCAAGCCATTAAAATGATGGCAGCATGCAAACTCTGCTGTCAAATCCGCCTTTACATATCCTGTAAAAAGTACTGCTGACAACTGATAGACTCTTCAAAGACCTAATCTGGAAAGACAGACAACCAAGATTTAGGGAAACAAAGCTGAGAGCGGCTGTCAAAGAGGAGGTATTTGGTCTCTTGTATATCAGAGACTACGACTGGACATTTGTAACTCAGCAAACAGAGACTCATTTTTACCAGTACAAAGTAAAACATATGTGCATGTGGCAGATAATAAAGGCGGAATTACTGAACCCCTCATATGCCTCTGATGGTTTATACAAACAGGTCTTGGCAGAGCTGTCAACTCATAGGTTCATAGGTTCATAGCAGAATACAAGTTCATGAGGCCATAGGCCCTTAAAGAACTTGTCGTGGTGGCCGTGGTGGATACTAATGGTGGAAAAGGAATTTTGTACTACCAATGTACTCATCTAATCTCTTTTTGAATAAGTTTATATTGTCACTTTGCACTATATTTTTGGGCAAAGTATTCCAGGCAGTGACTATTCATTGTTTAAACTAGTGACTTCGTTAAACTGTTTTATTCCTTTTCTCTTTTTTTTTGTATTATATGTTTATTGATTTTTGCAAGCAAAGCTCACAAAGATTTACATAGGAGGATAACAATGAGCAGATAATACAGACGCTAGTCTCTTACAAAGGCCTTGTGAATGACACCCCCTCTATTGGTACTACATAGGATGGATCCCCTTAATAACAATATAACAGATAGAATTACCTAACGCATACAGCCAGGAAGGACAATAGGGAGTCTTAAAAGGTCAGATTAAAAAGATGACCTTTTTACCAAAGTGACTATAAAGTCTTAGTGACTCCCCCACAGTAATACCATAGGAATATAAAGTCAAAAACATATTCCGAAGCTCCCCCAGAGCTAGAACAATCTCAGCTTATTAGCCTAGTCTATACCCAACAGTAAATGTCCCTTCTTTAATATATGTGAAGAAGCCCCAATATTTTACAGCACTTTCCCTTTTTCTCTCAATGAGCAGAAAAGCAATGATATGGAAGCCATGAGTACCCCCTCTCCCAAGACAATCCCCAACTAACATGGAGGAATGATTATAATAGTAACATAGAAACATAGAAACATAGACTTTGATGGCAGATAAGGACCACTTGGCCCAACCAGTCTGCCCATTTCCCTACCTACTGGATAAGCTGCAGATTCTAGTTAACCAACAGCCTACTTCCTGCCACCCCCCACTACAATTGCCTTGTGTCTGTCCCATGCATGTTTGAATTCCCCCACTGTTTTAGCCCCAACAACCTCCCCAGAAAGGCAGTTCCATGCATCCACCACTCTCTCCGTGAAAAAAATTTCCTCACATTACCCCTGAGCCGTCCCCCTCTATCTTTAAATTGTGTCCCCTTGTTCTTACACATCTCTTTTTCTGAAAGATGCCACCCTCCTGGACTTTTTTGATTTCCTTGAGGTACTTAAACATTTTCATCATGTCCCCCCTGTCCCTCCTTTCATCAAGGGTATACATATTAAGCTCTCTCAGTCTCTCTTCATATGATTTCTGATGTAGACCCAGCACCATTTTAGTTGCCCTCCTCTGGACTGCTTACATCTTGTCTATGTCCTTGCATAGATGAGGTCTCCAAAACTGCACACAGTACTCCAGATGGGGTCTCACCAACTGTCTGTACAGAGGGATAACCACTTCCCTTTTTCTACTTGTGATGCCCCTTCTTATGCATCCCAGTATCCCCTGGCTCTCCTTACTGACTTCTCACATTGCTTACCCACCTTAGATCATCTGATATGACTACCCCAAGTCCTGCTCCATTTTGTTGTTGTTAGTACCAATTCTGCTATTATGCATTTTCTCCTGGTTTTTGTTTCCAGGTGCATTACTTTGCACTTCTTTGCATTGAATCTAAGTTGCCTTATGTCTGACCATTCCTCCAACTTTCCAAGTCCCTTCTCATCCTTTCTACCCCCGTGTATCAACTCTGTTACAGATCTTTGTATCATCTGCAAAGAGGTATATCTTTCTCCAGACCCTCTGCAATGTCACCTATAAAGATGTTAAAGAGGACTGGACCCAGTACTGAGCCCTGAGGTACTCCACTAGTGACTCCCCTTTCTTCAGAATGTGTTCCACTTACTATAACCTTCTGTGTCCTGCTGTGCAGCCAGTTTGCAACCCAGGCTACCACCCTAGGACCCACTCCCAAGCTGGCTAACTTGATTATTAATCTTTTGTGTGGGACTGTGTCAAATGCCTTGCTAAAGTCTAGGTAGGCCATATCCATAGCCCCTCCCTGGTCTATTACTTTGGTCACCCAGTCAAAGAAATCTATTAGATTCATCTGACATGACCTTCCTGCTGTAAATCCATGCTGCTTTGGGTCCTGTGCCCTGCTCTGCCTCTAGGTACTCAACAATTCTTTCTTTAGAAGTGATTCCATAATTTTCCTACCACTGAGGTCAAACTTACAGGTCTGTAGTTTTCTGCTTCTGCCTTGCTCCCACTTTTGTGAAGGGAATGACATCTGCCCTCCTCCAGTCCTCAGATACCACCCCATCCTCCCATGATTTGTTAAAAGTGCGGTCAGTGGTGTCACTAGGTCCTCCCTTAGTTCTTTTAGGATTCTGGGGTGAATCCCATCAGGCCCCATTGCTTTGTCCACCTTGAGTTTTAGGAGTTCTTTCAGGACTCTTTCTTCTGTAAATGGACTGGTGTCAACCTCCCTACCCAGAGTGCTTCTATTGTCTGGTTTAGGTAACTCCTCCTCATCTTCTTTTGTGAATACTGAGCAAAAGTATTCATTCAGTATCTCTGCCTTTTCACTGTCTGCCTCTGCCCACCTCCCCTCTCCTTTATTAATCTTCACTATTCCTCCCTTAACCTTTCTATGCTCCCTGATGTACCTATAAAAGGTTTTATCCCCCTTCTTAACTGACTTGGCTATTTTTTCCTCAGTTTGGGCTTTGCTATTCTGACTGCCTTCCCACTTCTTTCTGCTTTAATTGATACAGTTCCTGTCGTCTCCTTCTGTGATGCCTTATACTTTTGAATGCAGCCTTTTTCTCCTTAACCTTCCCTGCCACCTCTTTTGAGAACCATAGTGTTTTTTACTCCACTTTGTTTTCTTTATCTGTTTCACACAAAGGCTTGTTGCCTCTATGATGGCAGTTTTGATTTTTCTCCATTGTTCTTCCACCCCTCCTTTTCGGCCATTTGCTAGTGTATTCCTCAGGTATTCACCCATTTTGCCAAAGTCAGCCCTTCTAAAGTCCAGTATGCTTGTTTTTGTATGGCTTGTCTCCATGGTTGTGCTTATTGTGAAGCACACTGTGCAGTGGTCGCTTGTTCCCAGATGTCTACTGACTTCTAAATTTGTGATCCTCTCTCCATTTGAGAGTACCAGGTCTAGTATTGCTTCCTCCCGAGTGGGTTCCAACACTAGCTGTCTAAGCCTGCCCTCTGCAGGGCATCAGAATGACCCTGCTCTTGGATGTGGCTGCTGTACATGTCATCCAGTTAACATCTGCATATTCAGGTCCCCATTAACAGTATCTCCTTTTCAGCCATTTTTGAGAATGTCCTCTATCATTTTCTTGTCCATTTCCTCCCCTTGAGATGGGGGTCTGTATACAACCCCTGTGCAGATTGTGATGCCATTCCCTGTCTCCAAGGTGACCCAGAGTGCCTCTTGTCCTCCCCCTTTACTTTTTAGTTCTGTAGCTTTGATCCCTTCCCTTATGTATAGAGCTACTCCACCTCCTCTTTTCCCCTCCCTGTCCCTTCTGTAGACTGTGTACCCCGGTATGTTGACATCCCAGTCATGGTTTCATGTACCATGTTTCTGTGACTGCCACAATATCAAGTGTTCATCTTCCATCAAGGCTACTAGCTCAGGAAGCTTGTTTCCCAGACTACGGCATTGGTACTCATTGTCCTCCATTTAATGTTGGCTTTATCCTTTTTCCCCATGCCTGCTCTTTTGCCTTGTCTATTTTTCCATTTACCCTGTCCTGCCCTCTGTTGAGCACTGTACCTCAGTGTTTACCTTACTACCCGTCCATGTTTTGTGGGGAGGCTTGAAATTTCCTGCCTCTTATTAGCACCTCCCCCCATGGCTAGTTTAAAAGCTTGCCAAGGAAGCATTTAAACCTGTCATTTAGGATCTTGGTTCCCCTTCATGGACAGATGCAGACCATCATGCCAGTATAAACCTTCATCTCTCCAGGTGTACCCCAGTCCCCAATGAAGCCAAAGCCCTGTGCTCTGCACCAGTTTTGCAACCATTCATTAAACTGCATGGTGTGTAGTACCCTAGCCTCACCCCTGCCATGGACTGGCAGCACCTATGAGAAGGTAACTGTGCTTGCTACCTGTCTGAGGCCCGTCCCCAACTCCACAATTTCATCCTGCATTGCACTGATCCCATGCCTAGCTAGGTCATTTGTCCCAAGGTGGACAATGATATCTAGTTTCCTCTCCTGTGATGCTGCTTCTGCAATCCTGAGGATTCACTTCTTGTCCCTCCAAGCCATGGCACCAGGCAGGCACCTTACTTCCCTTTCCTCTCCCTTCCCCAGGTCTACCCCTCTAACAATTGAGTCCCCTATCAGAAGCTGTTTCCTTCCCTTGTGGTGTCCCTTGCCACCCTTCTGTGGGTCTCCCTTGTGGGTGTCCTCAGCATTCTTCTTGATCTCCACTGAGGGTGCCATCATAGAGGAACCTTGCTCTGCCAGACTGGCATATGGTTTGTGTAGAGGTACAACTAGGGGGCTTCATCTCTGTTCCACCTGTACCCTCCCAGAACCCACTGTGGTCCAACTGCTCTTCATACTTGGCAGCCTCTGTGGCAGTGGTGCTCTTTGGGTGGGGGAGGCCTCCTTAGTCCTTGCCAGTTCAGCCTGGAGGTGGGCTTCCTCCTCCCTCAGAGCTGACAGTTGCCTGCAGATAGGACAGCAATGCAGTTTCCAGAATGTCTCCGAAAACTGTTGCCCACAGCCAGTGCATCGCACTACCCCCACATGTCCTCTCCCTTATAATATACAATATGTAATATATAAATATATATTTTTTCTTCCTTGTGTGGTGTGTTCTTACCCTTTATGCACTGTGCTGTGTTATTAAGAATATGACAGTTCTGCCCCAAGACCTGTTGAGGAAGTGATGTCAGAACCTTGGCTATAAAGGAAACGTCATGCCTGGGGTGGGTGTGGGAAGGGTGGGTGTGTAGTCCACAACCACTGGTGACTGTTAGAAACAATCAAATACACCACTGCTCCACCATCCTGGTGAGTACTGCCCTTTATAGTAATTCAGCTAACCTCCAGTAACTGATTTGTCAACTATTTAAAAGTAATTTGATGCAAACTGTTACAGAATACTAGTAGACAGTACAGTTTGCCACAAAGGAAAATCAAATATGCAGTTATTTCAACCCTTCTGAAGTTGCTCACAAGATAAGTAGTTTTGAAAACCCCCTTCCTGATTTAAAAACAATATTAAACACAATGCAATACCAATGCAAGACTGTAAAGTAAGGAAAACTTCCCTCAGATGTAAGTAAGAGAGATCAGTTGCAGATTTCTAGTCCAATATAGTATATCCCATGCAGCTTCTCAGTTGTTTCAAAGCATACCCTGTTACACCACTTGAAGAGATGGGCTTCTGTCTGAACCAGGATCACACCAGTAGTTTATAGTAATTGATCAATGCTAGAATGTTCCTCCACCCAAAACAATTGGCTATGATGCAAGGTCTCCCTGACTAGTGAAGACAATTTCCCCCACCTGAGGCTGTGTCTGGCATCAAATTACAAACTGCAGCCTTTGCTATTCAAAGTACACAGCTACTACCAGTAAGTTATTTCCAACTATATTACTGCAAACTGTCACCGAATACTAGTAGACAGTCCAGTTAGCCACAAAGGAAAATCAAATATGCAGTTATTTCAACCCTTCTGAAGTCTCAACAACAGTTCCATAAATCCAACAAGTCAAGGAGTAGTCCTGAGGTCTCCGTGTAAATCCGTGGATCAAGTCCAAAATAAAACCGTGAATGGTGGCAAACGAGAGAGACACAGCACAATCTACAGTTCAATAACAGTTCCATAACATACCACGTTTCACCCCCAGAAATCGAGGCCTCTTACACTACCCCACACGCATAAGCTGAGTACATTACCAGAGTAATAAAGAGAATCAGTCCCCCTCAGATCTACTTTCCAGGTTGTCTACTCCGTCCAGTTCTTGTTCGATCTTGAGGAGCAGTTTACTGGCATCCTTCGGGTCGTTGAACAGATAGCACTGCTCATTCCACTGTAGTCAGAGTTTCGCCGGGAGTAGTAGCTGGTGTTGAACTTTAAATTGGCACAATCTGCCCCACAGCCCATCGAAAGCTCTTCGGCATTGGCGGGTGCTGAATGAAAGATCCAGGAACAGCATGACTTTGGCGTCGCCAAATTTCAGTGCTCTACGGCACTGGGCGATCGCAAGCGCCCTGTCTCGATCTCCTACTCCCGTGCAGACAATTAGGAAGGTCCTCGGGTTCGAGGAATCCACTGCAGCTCTTCTAGGGGTTATTCTATAGTCTTTTTCCAGGGACATAGTAGGATCTGCATCATTGAGACCTAAGATAGCTGGCAGAAAAGTTCTGGCAAAATTCAGGCTATCCTCTCCTTTGATACCCTTGGTCAGACCGATCACCTGAATATTCCGCTCCCTAGTCTGGTTTTCAACTGTTTCCAACCTTTGACAGAAATAAGAATTTTCTATTATTAATTTTTCAGTCGCATCCGCCTATTTAAAGCTGGAAGATTCAAAAGCGTTGGACACTTGCTTCAAGGCAGTCCATTTTAGTTTCCAGAGCAGTGACTCTTGGGGTGAGGGAGTCAAATTTTCTGTTGAGATCTTGCACCATTTTAACAAGCTGGTGCAACATAGTCAGGATGGAAGACAGCGAGGCCTGTTCCTGAGGTTTGTCGCCAGAGTCCCCTGCTCCTCCATATTGATCAGACCTCTCCTCTCTGCTCTGTTTTTTCGGAGCAAAAAAGTTGCCAGCTGGTGCACTAACCCCTTTAGATTTGCCCATCCTGTCAGCAGGTGATGGTCTAAGCACTCCGAGACAACATTTGGTACTTTTTAGATAAGCTGATTAGGTTTTTATATTTAAAAAGTTTATTTTCTCTCTGGGAGCTCGGGCAAGATGTTGCTTCCTCTTGGCTGCTCAGCAGCGCCCCACCCCACCCCATTTCTCCTTTTAACTTAAGGTTATGAGATCTTGTAACACTATTTGTATTATGTCTGCCCAGGCCTATAGTCTCCATGGTAAAGTCAACCTGTAAGGCCTTGAAAGTAAAACAGAGATACCCCTTAGCCTTCTATACTCCACAGAATATAGTCCCAGTTTCTTTAATCTTTCTCCATAGCTTAAATTGTGCATGTTTTTAACTCTTTTTGTCGTTCTTCTCTGAACCTTCTTGATCATTTTTTTCCTCCTTTTGCATATGGGGCACAGAAGGGAGAACAGTAGTCTAAATGAAGTCTAACAAGGCTAGAGTATAATGGTGTGACAATGTCAGGCTCTCTACTTGTGATATTTTTGAGTATATATCCTAAGATACTGTGACATTTCCTAACTACATTTTTGGTATGATTATCAAAAGTTAGATTGTTAGTAATATTAACTCCCAGGTCCTTTTCATTAGTTGTCTCTTGTAGAATTATATTGTTTAGTTTGTAGGTTGCACCTGGATTATTATGATCCAAATGCATAACTTTGTTTTTATTTTCATTGAAGACCATTTTATTTTCCACAGCCCAAATTTCAAGTTGACGTAAAATGTTTTGGACTTTTAGGGCTGACTGTTGGTTATTGATAATCCCACCTATTTTGCAGTCATCTCTATATCAATAATACAAGAGAGATATGGTTGCATATGAAACAAGTTGTGAAAATGAGGTCACCTGCCAGTTGGCTGTATGCCTCTCTGGGACACAGAGAAGGTTAACATTGGTAGACATAAAGTACACAACAGATCATGGCACAATGCAGGTACTGAGAGAATATAAGGGACAAAACTGATCCAGAGACTACATGCTTAATGTCATTTGAGCAACACTATAATAGACACTGCATAATGACCAGCAATTCTGGCTGTATTTACAACAGTGCAGCATACTAAGAGAGTTACTGTCACCAGGGTTTTAGATTACTGCTCCCACATCATGGGAGATGCTACAGGTAGCTGGCATACAAAGAGGGGATGCAGGCAGAATATATAGGTGGTTGAGAACAGTGAAATTTATTTTTTCAGTGAAGCAATGCAGGCAGGGCTGTGCCAACAACTATAAAGGTCCCCTGCAAAATATTTTGTGTGGCCCTACCTACCCACCAACTGTACACTAACCATTAGCACATATAAAGTAATGACTCCCTCATCTTAAAACTGATTGCTCTCACACTTCAATCAATCAATCAATCCATCAAATCTTTATTTATCCAGGCGAACACCGTTGAGCAAGCTCATTTACAAGATGGACCTGGTTAAGTCCAGATTATAATACAAACAAACAGCAATATTTATATTTGGAGTAAAACACAGCAGAAGTGCAAATCAGTATATACAAATGTACATAACATAACAGTTGATTCTAAAGCATCAACAAGACCAGTGAGCAGTTGGAATTGACAAGTCCACAGAGATACAGAGATGGATATTGTTACAGAAATTTTCATAAGGAAAAAAAGGGGCAGACGAGACCCAGATATCGCAATCATGGCAGACAGACAGACAGAAATAAGTGATAACAGCTTTTTCTTGACCGGTTCACAATGAGAAAAAACAGGTATAGCTATGTCTGAAGGAAGCAGACAGCCTGCCAGGCACTAACATGGCATCTCCAGGGAACGCTTACATTGGGGCTGAGAGCGGCTGTACCATGGCATACTGGAGGAAGGTGTGAACGAGGTACTGAAGCACGGGTGGAACAGCACCTACCACATACAGGCGCCTGGGGCCAGTCATGGTCAATGATTCAAAAGCGAGCTTAATCACTCATACTCCTGATAATAATGCTTTAGCCATATGGAAGGATTGCATTGGTTAGGGAATGAAGCGGTTACAGCTATGTTAGCAGAGTATGGCAGACCATTTGAATTTTTGGCGGCATTGGAAGGATTGCCGAAGAGAACTGCAGGAGCCAATCGAGAGCAGGGGCTGGAAGGCACTCGTGATATGATTGGTTGTCAGCTTTAGTGGTACTTTGTTGGAGAAGAATCCAGGCGAATGGTCTCAGATGACGGCTTGTGAAGGTGCAACCACCCAGGAGGTAGAGATTGTGCACTTTGGGTTCAGATGTCTGTGTAATACTTACCTATAATGTGCAAGAGGGGTACAGGGACTGGAAGTAATAAGTTCATGCCGAATAATAAAACATGCACAAATTAACCTGGGGTATGGCCGGTCATGTCTAAGGCCAATCTCTGGGGAGCAAGCTTACAGCAGTTAATGATTAGGAGTCGGGGTAAGAGTTGCAATGTTCACACACACCTTGGGCATATAATGTCTTGAAAGTATTAACACTTCGGAGGTAACTTAGTTTTAGTAGTTTTTGCATTTTGTTCCACAGGGTCATCAACGTGAAGCTAAAGACCATTCTGCCATAGCAGGTGGTGGCTTTAGGGATGCATAGAGAGAGATACATAGATACATAGACAGTGTCGGCAGATAAGGGCCTATGGCCCACCCAGTCTGCCCATTTGAGCTTGTAAGTTCAGTTTGTTTTCCTAGAAGTCTGTTGTACCTTAACCCTGACCTCCAGAATTCCTTTATGTCTATCCCATGCATTCTTAAATCCCGTGATTGTTTCAGCCCCACCACTTCCTCTGGCGGGTGTTCCACTTGTCCACCACCCGTTCTGTGAAGAAATTCTTTCTCATGTTTCCTCTGAATTGTCCTCCTCCAACTTCATCCCATGCCCTCTAGTCCTGGAACATCTTTTTCGCTTAAAATAGTGTTTTCCTGCACCCTGTTCCTCCCTGTAAGATACTTGTGTCTCTATCATATCCCTCTCCTCCTCTCCTCCAGGGAGTACATGTTCAGTTCCTTCAACCTGTCTTCATAGGACTTGTGATGCAATGCATGCACCATCTTTGTTGCCCTCCTCTGAACCTTCTCTACCCTGTCTATGTCCTTACGTAGGTATGGTCTCCAGAACTGTACACTGTACTCCAGGTGGGGCCTCACTAGTGTCTTGTATAGCGGAATTATGACCTCCCTTTCCTGCTGGTAATGCCCTGCCTATACATCCCAGCATCCTATTTGCTTTACCTGCTGCCTTGTCACACTGTTTCCTACCTTGAGGTCATCAGAGATGATAACCCCAAGATCCTTTCCTGCTTGGTGCATGCTATATCCTCACCCCCAACTGATATATTGTGCCAGGTTTTTGTGCCCTTATGCATTATCTTGCACTTCTTTGCATTGAATTTCAACTGCCAAACCCCTGACCATTCTTCAAGTTTCTGCAGGTCGCTTCTCATTCTGTCTACACCTCTGGTGTGTCTACTCTGTTACAGAGCTTTGTGTCATCAGCGAACAGTGAAATTCTGCCTTCTAGGTCCTCGCCATGTCACTGATGAAGATGTTGAATAGGACGTCCCTGTGGTACCCCACTGGTCACTCTTCCCTCTGTGGAGTGACAGCCATTTACCACCACCCTCTGTGTCCTGCCACCCAGCCAGTTACTCTACCCACCACACTACTGTCCTGCCCACACCCATATTCCCCAGTTTGTGTAATAGTCTTCTATGTGGCACAGTGTCAAAGGCCTTGCTGAAGTCCAGATAGGCCATGTCAACTGCCCTCCCTGATCCACCTCCCTAGTCACCCAGTCAAAAATTCAACGAGGTTGGTCTGACAAGCCTCCCCTGGTGAAACCATGCTGCCTTGGGTCCTGTAGTCCACTGACAACCAGATGTTCCACCAATCTCTCCTTCAGTAGTGCTTCCATGATCTTCCCACTACTGAGGTGAGGCTGACTGGTCTGTAGTTCCCTGCTTCCTCTTTGTTCCCACTTTTGTATAAGGGACTACATCTGCTGTCCTCCAGTCTTTGGGTACCTCCCTGTTTCCAGTGATCGGCTAAACAGGATAGCCAGAGGTTCAGCCACCACCTCTCTTAGTTCTTTAAGGACCTAGGTGCACCCCATCTGGCCCCATTGCTTATCAACTCTTATTACTTCCAGTTCCTTCAGGACCCTTTCTCGTGTAAAGGGGCTTGTGTCCATTTCTGCACCATTCTCACCCTTGTACTCCCTTCCAGACCCATTACTCTCCTCTTCCTCAGTAAAGACTGAGCAGAAATACCTGTTCAGTATGTCAGCTTTACTGATGTCATCCCACGCAGCCCCCATCCTCCCCTTCAGTCTCACTATCCTCCTTTGTCTTTCTTTTTTCACTTATGTACCTGTAAAGGTTTTGTCCCTCTACCCACTGATTTTGCAATGTGTTCTTCTGTCTGAGCTTTGGCTTCCTTACTGACCTCCCTGCCTCCTTTGCTTCTCCTGGTACTTCTCCCTATCCCTTCTGCCTGTGTCTTTTGTATTGCCTGAATGCAATCTTTTAGCTTTAACTTTATTTGCTACCTCTTTGGAAAACCATATTGGTCTCCTCTTCCTTTCCTCTTGCTAACCTGCTTAATACATAATTCTGTTGTTCTTGTAATCCCCATTTTAAATACTGCCACTGTTCCTCAACCCCTGATTCCTGTCCCATTCCCTTAATGCCTCTTTCAAGTATCTCCCATTTTCCCAAAGTCTGCCCCTAAAATCCAGGATCGTGTTTTGTGTGGTTTGGTTCTGCTCTTTCTGTGATTTCAAACCACAATGACTGGTGGTCACTGTTTCCCAGGTGCTCCCCACTGTTACCCCCATCACACTGTCCCTGTTTGTGAGCACAAGGTCCAGTATTGCCTTCTGCCGGTTGGTTCCACGACCAGTTGCTTGAGGAAGGCACCCTGAAGGAGTCCAGGATAAATCTGCTCCTAGTTGATGCTGCTGCTGGGATGCTCAGTCCACGTCTGGAATACTGAGTCTCCAACCAGTACTACCTCACCCTTGTCTGCCATCCTTTGGATGGCTAGCATCAGCTCCTATCTGTTTCTTCCTCCTGGGCTGGTGGTCTATAGACCACACCTAGCGGATGGCTGTCCCCATTTTCCTTTCCAGCTTAACCCACAGTACTCTCCCCCATTTTGTTCCTTCTGGATCTCTGTGGCCCTTATGTCATTTTTCACATACAGTGCCTCCTCCTCCCTTCCTACCTGCTCTGTCTCTTCTGAATATGTTGTAGCCAGGTATGGCCATCTCCCAGTCGTGGTTATCATTACACCAGGTTTCAGTGATGGCCACAATGTCCAGGTCTGACTGCACCATGACAGCCTCCAGATCTTCCATCTTGTTGCTAAGGCTCCTGGCATTTGCACACATGGCTTCCATGATTTGACCTCCTAGGCTGTCTCACTATTCTACTCCAGCCCTTCCTTGGTTGTCATTTATCCCTGGTTCTCCTTGCTGTCTGCCCTTCTGCTGAATTTGACCCTTTCCTATCCATCTTGGCACTAATCTCCATCTTGCACTGCTTTGCAGAATAGCCTCCTCTGATTCACTGGTTCACTGCTAGCTGTGGGGGTGAGCAAGTAGGTACCCTTCTTGCTGGCCTGCCACCCCCTTTGCTATTTAAATGCTTGTCAATGTAGCATTTAAACTTATCATTGAGTGCTTGGTTCCCTCAGGATGGATGCAGGCGTCAGGCTTGACAAACCTCCATCCTCCAGGTGGAGTCACCAATGAATCAAACCCTTCCTCACAGCACCAGTTCTTCAACCATGAGTTAAAGTTCCTGGTGCATGCATCCTATGCTCTCCCTTGCCTCTCACAGGTAGTACTTCTGAGAAAGTGACAGAAGTAGCTACTTGTGAGACCCTTCCCCAGTTTCCTAAACTCTTCCTGAACTTCCTTTGGCTCCCATTTGCCAGGTCATTAGTACCTAGGTGGATAATGACATCCAGCTCACCCTCCGTCTTGCCTTCCAGTGATCCCCAGGATCTTCCTTCCATCCCTCCATGCCGTGGCACCTGGTAGGCACCTCACCTCCCTGTCCTCCCCTCCTGTGTTCCTAGCTGGATCCCTCTTATGATGGAGTCTCCACCAGGATTCACTTCCTCCTCCTCTGGGGTCCACTGCTTTCCCGCTGAGGTCACCCTCCTTGGCTAACCTCACATCCATTCCTTCCACTTCTCTGGGTACCTGTATTTGGTTGTCCTTGTTTGCCAGTGTGGCATATGAGTTCTTAGTGGAACAGGATCTGGGATGTGCCTCTGCCTGACTGCTCTAACCCTCCCTGAGCCCACTGTCATCCAAGTGCTCCTCGTTCTCTGCATCCTTTGAGGCAGTTGCATTGGACTGGGTGGTCCTGGATAGGGGTGATGGTACTCCTGACCCAGTTTACTTCGCTCTGAGTCTGGCTACCTCATCCTGCAGTCCAGACAGATGCATGCAGATAGGGCAGCACCTGGTGTCCAGAAGGTCTGCCTGAATATGGCTGCCCACAGCCACTGCATTGCACCACTCCCCACATTATTCTGCAATTCCACTACTTGTCTGCTACTGAAGCTCTCCTAGTTAACTTTTATTAATTTACTGTCCTAAAATCCTGCCACTGTTCCCTATAATATTTGAAAATACATACACTTCTATCTAAGCTCTTTATCCTTACAATCAAAAGGTAACTACAATCACAATAATCTACCTTCTACTAATACAGATTCTATCACAGAATCAGAGCACAATGCAAAAACATCTGCTACTTAGCAACAACAAACAGGTGACAAGATACCAAGCTGATGTAGCTTTTTTAAAAATAGAAAAGAAAAATGTAATTGTTTAAACCAATAGAAATCAGCAGTTCCAAAAGCACCTTGAACTACAAGAAAGAACACAGTACCACACCTCTGCCACAATAACTAAACAGTTCTAAAACATTGGAGAAAGAAGAGAAAAATTAGAGACTGAGCAAAAAGATACAATGTACTATAAAGTATTAGGCAATAGGTATACTCAGTTGTTTAACAGAGAAAATAAAGTACCTACCAAAACAGACAGGATACCCACAAATGACACTTAGGTTCTCAATATCAGACACCACCAATGGCACATACAGAAAGGGTTTAAACTATAGTATTAAAATAGTATTAAAATTAACCACATCAGAGTAGAAAGATCACACTAAATAAATGTGTTGATCCTTCTGACTTCCAACGAATATCTACCGCACAATATATATAATATATGATATATATATAATATATAATATATGAGGCACTTCTTGGGCCATACGGTCCCAGCTCACTTTTGGGAAGACATTCAGAGATATAATGTGGGAGCCTTTTTAAGATAGCCTTGTAGGTTCAAAGGACTGCATTTCTTTCATGCCTGAATGTAAGCAAGGACCATCCTATAGCTTTGTACAATAGGCAGTGATGCGTAAAGAGGGGAAGACTGGTAATGTAACTGATTGCCCTGTGATACAGCGTGTCCAACTTAATAAGCAAGGCTTTGGGGCAGTGGCTGTATAGAAAATCTCCATAGTTGATTAGGGAGAGAAAGGTAGATTGAACTAGTTGCAGTTTGGCATCACGAGTGAGGAACTGGCTGATTCTATAGAATAGACCCAATCTCTGCCTTAACTTCTTTGCCAGGTCTTCAACATGCTCAGAGAATGTGAGGTTCTGATCAAGCCACACTCCTAGGTATTTAAACTTGGGGATAAAATCCAATTTCTCTCCCAGAATTGTGGTGATCAGAGGCAGTGACCCGGAGCTGGCAGGATTTGTCATTCGGCTATAGGGTGTGAACAGCATTGCCTTTGTCTTTTTCGCATTTAAAAGAAGCTTTTTATGGAGGGGCTGAGTCTGAAACAGGTGAAATTCTTCCTGTAAGTCTGCACAGGCAGCTTCGGCAGTCCAGCGACTTATGTAAACCACTGTGTCATCAGCAAACAGATGTATTTTTGTCTTGTTGTTGCCCACATCAATATTGTTTATATAGATTGCAAAGAGCAGCAGACCAAGTATAGATCCTTGTGGCACTCCTCTGAGCAGAGGTTTGAGTGGGGAGAGCTCTCCCTCAGCTTTGATTTGTTGCTACCATCCTACCAGGTACTCCGTGAACCAGTGCAAAGATGCTGAGTCAAGACCAGTGCTCTTCAGTGTGGAGATTAGCAGGCTATGGTCCACAGTATCGAAAGCCTTGCTAAGGTCTAGGAATACTGCGCAGACAAAGTTTCTGCTGTCAAGGTCACTGTACCAGTCATTAGTTACTTTGGCAAGGGCCGAGATAGTGCTATGTTTAGACCTAAAGCCCGATTATGTAGGGTTTAGTAAGTTGTTAACTTCCAGATATGCTCTAAGTTGATTGCCGACAACCTTTTCCAGGAGCTTAGACAAGATTGGCAGTAGGGAGATAGGTCTATAGTTATTGAAGTCGCAGGTATCCCCAGATTTGAACAATGGGATAACATGGCCAGTTTTACAAATGGTAGGAAGGGACCCTTGGGACAGTGATAAATTAAATAAATGTGTGATAGGGACAGCAAGGACATGATATGCTATTTTTATAAAGTAGGGATCCAAAGAATCAGATCCAACACTCTTCTTTACATCCAACCGAAGTATCAAATCTTTGACCTCCTTCAATAGTACAGGTTAGAAAGAGAAGCCGGGTACCGGGGCAATGGTGTCTACACATGGGACATTTAGCTTAGAGCAGGCCAGAGCTGCAGGGGAATTGTCAAAGGCCAGATCAGCTGTGGCAAAATGATTGTTGAAAGCTTCTAAGATCCTCTGTTCATCACATTTAGTTTTCTCTTCAGAAGTGATTTTTGGTGGCAAGGAGTTACCTGGAGAATGACTGGACGTTTCCTTGATTGTCCTCCAGAATTTAGAGGAGCACTTTGCAGCAGAGTCCAGCTCCTTAAGATAGAATGATGCTTTTGCGTCACTGATTATTTTTGTACATGCATTACGTCACGTGCCTTCCTAAATTGGCAACCGTCTGAGTCCAATTTCGTCTGCCGCGCCTTTTTCCACAACTTGTCCCTGCCTAGCAGGGCGGTTTTCAGTTCAGGTGTGAACCAGCAACAAGTTTTACTTTTTACTCAGATTTTTACCGTTGGGAGTGTGCATCTAGGGCTCCTACTAGAATGTCGTTAAAGATACCGTACGCCGTGTTGACCGTGGTGGCTAGGTAGAAGTCTTGCCAGTGTGGTGAATGTCCCAGTTCGTATGTATAGGAGGCCACATCAAAGTTGCACCGTGTCCATTTAGTGATGAATTTAGTTGAAGGGCCTGTGTGATGTGCTGACCTAACTGCGGCAATAAAACAATGGTCACTGACATTGGCGAAGAAGGTTCCAGCATGCGTGTAAAGATGCGGCTTATCAACTAGTATAACATCTAATAAAAAGCTATTACACGGGTTCTTTTTATTAGGACTTGTAGGTTCTTGAATTAACTGTGCCAACCCGCGAGCGTCACAAAAGGTGTTCAGGGGTGAAGCAGCCTTGGCGAGCCAGTCAAAGTTACAGTCACCAAGTATGATTGTTTCGAGATTCTCTTTCCTAATGATATTACCAAGGTGAGATAAGAGTAGTGTTCTCAAGGATAGAGGTCTATACCAACCTATCACTCTAATGGCCAGAGAAATGGATAATTCAATCTTGAGTGTCTTACATTCAAACTCATTTTTGACAGAGCTTGAATCCATACAGGACGTTGTAAATCTTTCCTTAACATATATAGCCACTCCACCTCCCCTAGTAGGTCTATTAGTTCTGAATAGCTGGTAGGAGGGGATGCTAATCTCACTGTCCTGAACCAGGATTCGGATATTGCCAGAACATCAGGTTGGGTATGGCTGATCCACACCTGTATCATAGTGAACTTTTTTAGGAGATTACAGACATTGACATGCCAGAAACTCATTCCTTTGAGAGTGACCATATCCAACAGAGAAGAGAGGGGAGAGATGGGACCAGGGTTTAATTCGATGTTACCCAAGCAGATCAGCAGGAGAAGTAGCAGCTTTGTTAAGGCAACTAATGTTAGTTTGAGAAGCCTGGCCCTGGTACGCTTATGATACTTAACATGTTGTGTGAGCCTATTACCACCCTTAAGGGTGTACCACCCTAATGCTAGGTGAAGTAATACCCTGACTGAGATGTGCAGAGGGTGGCTAATACAGTATGGAACAGAAGGGCTAACTTGAGGAGGTGGCTCAATATGGGTACCAATACAATAGGTATCCAGGTTGTGTTCAGACAGTAGTGCTATCTGCACAGCACATAAGTAACTAGTGGATAAATCAGTGTATGGGGAGCAAATCTTTGAGGGGTCAGTCTCTGCATGCACAGGCTTCAGAGGATAAAATGCCACCTGGACACAACAGAGGATGATCAGTATAGATATAAGCGTGGAACCCTTCATGAGGGTGCTATCCAGGCCCCCATGCTAAATGCAATAAGAGGTAATGTTCAATACAGATTAAGACAAAAGACCTCAGGAGGAGGCATCTGAGATATCGGCTGGCTAACTTAGGGGTATTCCTAAATGGACAACCGAAGAACTGGAGAGGTTGATGAAGACCTTCGTAGACATGTTTTTGGAAGTGGGCTGGGAAACGGTGCATTTAATAAGTGGAGGGGGCGGAGGATGGGTCGGTGGGTGGGTGCAAAATTAGCGGCTTTTGCCATACCTTGAGCTTGGAGAGTCCGGGCTTGAGGTCTCCGGTGGCGGCTGTGGAAGTGCCAACTGCCCCGTGTCCGAGAGCCTGTGCCTGTGGGGCAGGGAGCCCATGGAGAGTGTGGACTTGGCTGGGGAGAGAGGGAAAAGCACAGGTTTAAGTGCTGGCCATGGACAAAGGACTGTCTGCACTAGCAGGAGAGCCAAATTTGCAGGACAAAGGGATGTGTATTCCCTTGGCGCCTAAAGTCTGGTGCATACACAGGTTTCAGAAGGAGCTGAATCACTTAAAATCTTAGCCCTTTACACTCTAAACATTGGTAGAATTTAATTTTAAACAATGAAGAAACAAGTAAATACAGCTTTTTTGTGCAGATTTCAGTAAGCAAGTACAATTTTGGCAGGATTTTAAAAGAAGAAAAGAAGCAGATTGCAGGAGCCAATCGGAGGCCAGTGCCCGAGAACGCTCGTGTTCCGATTGGTTAGCGGCTTTTGCCATACCTTGAGCTTGGAGAGGCTGGGCTTGAGGTCTCGTGCAGTGGCTGTGAAAGTGCCAACTGCCCGGTGACCGAGAGCCTGCGCCTGTGGGACAGGGAGCCTCTGGAGAGCGTCAACTCGGCTTGAGCTTGGAGAGTCTGGGCTTGAGGTCTTGGGCAGCAGCTTTGGAAGCGCCGACTGCCCGGTGTCTGAGAGCCTGCACCTGTGGGGCAGGGAGCCCCTGGAGAGCTTGAGCTCGGAGAGTCCGGGCATGAGGTCTAGGGCAGCGGCTGTGGAAGTGCCGACCGCCCGGTGTCCAAGAGCTTGCGCCTGTGGGGCAGGGAGCTCAGAGAGCTTGAACTTGATGAAATAGTACCACCTCTCACAAAAATACTTAACTTATCCCTTAGACTTGCACAATTCCCCAAGAGATGGAAAACCACGGTGGTCACCGTGGTACACAAAAGCAGAGATTGTTCCCTCCCTGCTAATTACCAGTCTATATCAATCCTTCCCCACCTTTCCAAAGCCCTAGAATGCATTGTCTCTGACCAACTTGTAGACTACCTTAACAAGTATAATATCCAATGCCCCAAGCAACATGGATTCTGGAAGGCACACAGCACCACAATAGCATTATTTGAGTACTATGACTTTCTTCATGAGGCCCTAGACAGGAGTCAGCTTGTGTGGTTGATGTACATCGACCTCACAAAATCTTTTGATTCAGTAAATTATGACATTCTGCTCAGCAAATTCCACACCACTGGACTCTCACTGGAAACTGTTGGGTGGTTCAAAAGCTACCACACCAACAGAATGCGACAAGTAGAAAGAAATGATACCCTCTCTGATAGCAGGCAGGTGAACACAGGTGTGCTGCTAGGTTCCATTCTGGGTCCCCGCTTGTTCAGTCCATTCTTCAACCATCTTCCTCTAGTTTGCACCAAAAACATCCTACTTTATGCAGGTGATGTGGTAATTTTTCCCAAAAATCTACACCCACATGTACTTGAAACTCATCTTCAGAAAAACTGCCATCATTGAGAAATGGTTCTCCAAAAACAAACTCCTTCTGAACTACAAAAAAACAGAGGTAATGCTGTTCACAAACCCCCAAAGTAAATATAAATCTTATCAGCTGACAATACTTAACAATAAGCAAGCTCCACTTGAACATGTGAATACCTTTAAGTATCTAGGCGTTACACGTGATAGCTCCCTATCCTTCGCCTATCACATTGATTATGTTGTAAAGGTTGTCAGCACTAGAATCTGTCTGCTCTATAGACACTGACATAGTATGACCACTGAAGCACTGTCGCTCACTGTCAAAAGCTCAGTCCTTTCTCTCATTAATTATGGGTTTGTGGTGTATGGCACAGCCACATACACTGCCCTTAAAAGGGTCAGTATGGCATTAAATAAATCCTGCAGACTAGTCTTAGGTGTGCACAGACTAACCCACACTTGTGACCTATATGCCCAGTCCAAGTGGCTAAACCTCCAGGGCAAGGTGAAATACCAGGTATGCCTCCTTGGGGAAAAAAAAACTCTCCTTGGATTAATCCCTACAGCCATCTAAAACCTCCTTAAACCAGCAACCAACCCTCACCAGACAAGAAGAATGGCTAGAAATGCCCTAAAAGTCTTCTTCTGCCACAAAACATTAGCACAATGCTCCTTGGCCTACAAAGCACCTTGTTGGCTCAATGATCTCCCGCCTGATATAGTTAATGAGCCAAAGCTAAGACCATTTAAGAAAAAAATCCTCCAACACCTTGCTGTGCTATTTGTGAATGCCAACCCTAATACCCACCCCCATCCCTGTCCTCCACTTTCTGCCCTTTCTACTCAACCATCTGTCTCCCACCACCCTACCCGCCTCAATGCCTCCAATCCCCCCCTGCTCCCTACCTACCTTTCCATTCCTCTCCACCTCTCTCTGCCTATTGACAAAGTCAACCCCAACTGTTCTTCTAAGTGCTTAGTAATTACATATATACACCAGTATTGTTTAATATATCTTGTTTTCTACTGTTAACTCAAACCTGTAACTGTACATGTCATGACGTAGAACCTTTGTAAACGAGCTTTTAGCTCAAAGGTGTTACTCCAAGATGGTTAAAAAATAAACAAACTAATTATAGAGTAGATAGCACATATAAAATATTATAGTGTAAGTTGATTTGTATTAGTCCTGCTGAGCACCCATAGTTTGTCCATGCTGGCCCCCTTCCCCATGCTGGCACCATGATCAAGGAACTGAATGATGGAATTGATCCCTGCACCTCCCAGGTACTCTGGTACCAATTCACCACTCTGGATCCCATGCTTAGGCTGCTCCATTTCTTTATCAATCTGTTGTGCGGCACAGTGTTTAAGTCCTTGGTAAAGTACAAATAGGCCACCTGCGCTGCCTTCCCCTAATCTACTTCCCTGTTCACTCAGTTGAAAAAAATCAATCAGGTTTGTGTGACATGACCCCCTCCTCTGTGAATCCATGCTGCCTTTGGTATTGCAGGTCACTGGATTCAAGATACTCTACCACCCTTTCCTTTAACAGTGTTTCATTTAGTTTCCCTACCACTGAGGTGAGGTTCACCAACCTATAGTTACTAGTCTCTCCCCTGCTGCCACTCTTATGCAGAGGGATGCGCTCCTCCAGTCCTCTGCAACTATGCCTGATTCCAGTAAGCTCTTAAATAAGGCCATCAGTGGGGCAGCTAGCACTCCCTGAGTTCTTTTAGTGCCCTTGAGAGTATCCCGTTGAGTCCCATAGTTTGTTCACTTTCAGACCTGCAGGTCCCTTCAGGACTCTTTCCTCAAAAAATGTACTTGCGGCTGCCACTTCCCCCTCCCCCCTTTTGTTCCTCCTGCTCCCTGATGGTCACCCCCTCCTCTGTGAAGACTGAGTAGAAATACCTGTTCAGGATGTCAGCTTTTTCTTGATCCTGTTCTGCACAATCTCCCCCTACAACCCTCCTTATCCTCACTGTCCCCCTTCGCTTTCCTCTTCTCATTTATGTACTGTAACTAAAGAAAGTTTTATCCCCATTTGCTACCCCTTTGGCTGTCCTTGCCTCTGTCTGCATCTTTGCTCCCCTCACTGCCTTACCTGCTTCCCTCCATTTACTTGGTACACCTCCCAGTCTTCCTTCCTCCCTCGGCATTTCCTTATACCTCCTGAATTCCAACCTTTATTCCATCACAGCCATGGCAACTTGCCTAGAGTACCATAACTGTTTTGTTTTCCTTCTGCTTTTACTGACAGTCTTCATGCAGAGGCTGGTTGCCTTAATTATGCCCTACCTTATTTTTCCTCACTGTTCCTCCACCCCTCCTTGGCAGTCCACACGCCCAACTAGCCAGTTTCTGAGGCAGTCTTCTATTTATGTAAAATCCACCCTCCTAAAGTCCAGGACCCTTATCCTCATGTGGTTTTTCTCTCCTCCCATCTTAATGTTAAACAGCGCGGCAAGGGACTGCCCACTGTGATGTCTGCAATGTCATCACTGTTGGTAAGCACCAGGTCCAGCACTACCCCATCCCTAGTGAGTCTGTGAACTAGCTGCCTGAGAAAAGTCCCTTGTAGGGAATCATTAATGGCTCTGCTCCTTGACAAGCAGCAGTTGAAGTCTCCAATCCACATCTGGCAGGTTGAAGTTGCCAGCTCAGCAGCACCTCCCATTTACTTGCCATCCTGATGATGGCTTCCCCCAGTGCCTTATCCAACTTCTCTCCCTGTGCTGGAGCTCTGTATACCATCGCTATATGGATAGCATCCCCAGCACCTGTCTCCAGGATAACCCACAGCACCTCTAGTCCTTTCTTTTTCCTCCGGGTGCCCTTGTACTTTTGTAGTCTTGATTCTCTCCCTCTCATATAGTATAACCCCTCCTTTCTTCCCTGTCTCTTCTGAACAGAGAGTAGCCCAGTGTGGCCATATCCCAGTCATGGCTGTCAGTGCACCATTACTCCATTACGGCCACTAGATCCAGGCTAATTTCTTCCATAATGGCCTCCAGGTCCAGAATTTAGTTTTACAGACTCCTTACATTGATGGACATGGCTTGCCATGCCTTACCTCCTCCCCAACCTGCTTTCTTGTATTCTCCCACCCTCCTGCCTATGCTGTTCTCCGATGCTCCCTCTGAACCCCCTCTTTCCTTGGTACCTCCTCCATCCCCTGTTTGCTTTACTCCTCTCTTTTTGCTTTCTTGATCTATAACCCCCCTTGTTCACTACTTTCTCCCCACCCATCTTCTTGTGCCCCTGCACAGGGGAGGCTACTCCCCTCTGGTCCTCCCTCCTTGCTGCTTCATCATCTGGGGGAACAACTGTTGCCTCCCTTGCTTTTAAAGCCTTAAAGTCTCCCTCCTGACTAGCTTAAATGCTCACTGTAGTAGCAATTAAACCTCCCACTAAGGACTGTGGTCCCCTTCTTGGAAGGATGCAGACTGTCTCCCCTGTAGAGGCCAATATCCTCCTCCCAGTGTGTTCCCCAGTCCCCAGTGTAGCAGAAACTCTTCTCCATACACCATGTCTTCAACCAATTGTTAAAAGGCCCTGGTACAGATTGCCCTTTCCTCTCCTCTACTGTACACAGGTAATACCGCAGCAAAAGCCACCGTGCATGCCTCCTGCTTAAGGCCCCTCCTCAGCTCTCTGAAATTTCCCTGAACTACCCCTACCCTGTCTCTTGCTAGGTCATTTGTCCCCAGGTAGACAATCACATCTAGCTTCCTCCAGTCTCTTGCCACTCTAGCGATCCTATGTATCCACTTTTCATCCCTCCAAGCCAAAGCACCAGGAAGGCACTTTACCTCCCTCTCCCTTCCTTCCCCTGCTCCCAAGTCTATCCCCCCCCAACAACTGAGTCCCCCACCAGCAGCTACTTCCTCCTTGACTGGGGGCCTTTTACTCCAACCTTGTGGTCTCCCCTTTTGAGAACCCCCATATCCTCCCTCCCCACTGCTGTGGGCACCTCCTCCCAGCAGTCCCGTCCCAGCAGTATGGTGAAGGAATTGCACAGTGGTACTGGCTAAGGAATGTGTTCTTTTCTCACCACCTCCACCCTCCTGAAGACATCAAGGTCCAACAGCTCTGCCTAGGTATCCTTTGAGAAGAAGTAACAGACTTGGTGGCCCCTGAGTGGTGCCAAAAAGAATTTGTTACATATGGTATTAGACACGGTTTGTTACATACCATAACCTTCAGTCCAACCTTCATTCTCTAACTAAGTTTTGGAAGGTTATTCATTCCCTCTTCGACCCCCCCCCCCCACCTCCACCAAGTCTTCCACTCTGAGCCTAACTTCAGGTGATTCATGCACCTCTGATTCTACTTCTATGGCTGTTGCTTTCAGTGAGTTTTCACCTTCTGTGTCTTCTCTCCATCTCTGCTTCCTTAGTTTGCCTCTCCTCTCACTTCTTCCTCTTCAGCTCCTTCCAGCCTCTCCCTTTCAAATTTCCCCATTTGCCCCCTCTGTAAACCCTTCTCAGGGCCACAGCACAGATTGGTTATTAGACGATAAATGTTATGTCCTTTCTGCTCCTGCTATTTCTGCTCTTATCATCACCTTCTTTAATCTCTCTTTTGCTCTTGGTGTGGTCAGAACATGGAAGCAGGATTAGGTTTTCCCCTTGCATAAGGGGGTTACCCATCCTCACCTGGAAACAATCGCTGTATCTTCCTACTTCACACCCTGGCCAAACTACAAAAGAAGCTTCTGTTTGCTCAGCTCTCTGACTTCCTCGATTCTCTGGCTCCTGAAAAGGCCACTCCGCTGTATTGTCCCTTTTCCATGTCACTGATGATATTCTGAAGGGGTGGGCCAAGGCTGCCTTGCGACAGATATCTTTATCGACCTTGCTAAGGCTTTTGATAATGTTGCCTACCCCCTCCTGCTGGACAAGCTAAGGTATGCAGGCATCTCTGTCTTGGCTATAAATTGGTTATGTTCCTAGCTTGCTTACCATCACCAGTCAGCTCAGGTAGGTGGCTCTCTTTCTCCCTCCCCCTCCTCCCCACCCAGTCTGGTTTTCCTCAGGATGCTACTCTGTGCCCTATTCTCTTTCATATTTTCCTCAGTGATCTTGCTTCTGCCTGGGTCAATGACAATATTTACTGTACATGGATGACATCATCGTCTGTTCCACAGTGGCCCCCAGTCTCTGAGCTTGAAACATTGCTGCAACTTGACTTTGATAATGCCCAATGTTGGTTCAACTCAAATGAGATAATGCTTAATGCTAAAAAGACCGTATCTATGTCCTTTGGCTCTAGGCAGAAGCTGGCTAGTCTCCATTCCCTACCCAGGTTCACCACCCTTGATGGCATCCCTCTTGAGTATGTCCCCTCCTTTAAGTACCTCAGTGTGTGGCTTGACAGAAGCCTGAATTTCTCCTCACACATCGGCGCCATCCACAAAAAGCTCTGCTCTAGACTTGGTGCCTTCGACTGTAACAAATCAACCTTCCCACTTCCAGTTAATAGGGAAATCATTCTTAAAATGATTCTTCTGTAGTTTGACTATGCTGATGTGGTTAGTGGGGCCTCTTCTTAAAACCTCCTAGCCATGCTGGATCCCCTTTTACCCTCCTATCACTTTGTCTCATACTCTCCCCCACTTCACATCACTGTGTCCTTTACCAATGCCTCTTTCTCTCCCAGCTCTAGATTCCAAGTGTCCCTTGCACTACACCTCCGTTCTCTTCAAATTTTGGTTCTCATCCCTCCCCTCCTACCTCAACTTCCACGTATCCCATCTCCCACCTTCAGATTATTCTTTTCTCTGACTTTCATAGCTTTTCTGTTCTGCTGGCAGGAATGTTACTGGATACACTGCTTTCTCCATCCAGCTTTCTGCCTTATGGAGCAAACTTCATGCACCCATATGTTTCTCCACCACCTACCTATCTCTCAAATCTCTCCAAACCAAATTCTAAACCCCTTCCTGTTCTTTTTTTTTTTTTAACAGAGATTTTTATGGTATTTTTCTGCAGGTTTTCCCCGCTTTCCCCGCCTGAGGCTCCGACACATAGCCGTACATGCATGTGGAGGCACACACACTAGGAGTGAGCTCAGCCCCGTCCACCCACCGATACTGCCACCCCCTCCTTGTCTACACTACCCCACTGGACCTCCACCTGGTGAGGGTGGAATTATGAGGAGGGTGACAACCCGCCCCCACCACCCCTGGGAGAGGAGAACAGCATGCTGGCTTGCTCAGTTCCGCTCCTCCCTCCCCCCCTACCGTGCTGGCACCCCAGTAACCCAAGGTCATTCCTGAACCCAGGTCGCCATCATGCCACGAAGTAAGGCATCCAGTGCCTCAGCCCTCAGTGCCACCGGGCCAGCACCCCTTCCTATTCTTGACTATAACCTTTCCTCCATACTGGTCACCAGTGTTAATATTATTTGCTCTTCAGATATTGGAACATACGTAGGAAAACATATACATAGGAATACATAGGAATGTGATGGCAGAAAAGCACTGCCAGGCCCACCCAGTCTGTCCGGTGTGCTTAGAATCTACTAGGCTTCTGTTGTGCTCCCCACCCTTGATCCAGTAACCCCTTGTGTTTATCCCAAACCCTTTTGAACCCCCGCCTCTTCTTCTCCACCACCACTACCTGTGGCAGCCCATTCCAGTTGTCCATCACCCTCTCAGTGAAGAAAACTTCCTGCAATTTCCCTAAATCCCCAATCTGAAAGTCATGACCCTTCACCTCGGCCTCTCCTTCAACTGGAAAAGGTTCTTCACTGGTTCCTTATTTATACCCTTGAAGTACTTAAAAGACTTGATCATAGCCCCCCTCTCCCTCCTCTGTTCCAGAGAGTACATGCCCAAGTCCTTTAGCCTCCCTTCATATGACAAGTGCTCCAGTCCCCCCACCATCTTTGTTGCCTTCCTCTGAACTCTCTCCACCCTCTCTACATCCTTTTTGAGGTACAGCCTCCAGAATTGGACCCCATACTCCAGGTGAGACCTAACCAGTTGTGTGTACGGGGGAACTATGACTTCCCTCTTCCTACTGGTGATCCCTCTCCTTATGCAACCTAGTGTTCTGCTTGCTTTTGCCACTGCCCCTGCGCACTGCCTCTAAGTCTTGTGATATGATGATGCCTAAATCCCTTTCTTCTTCCAGTTCCTGTAGGAGTCTACCTCCTATTGAATATTCTGCTCTCTCATTTTTTTTTTGCCGAAGTGCATAATCTTACACTTATCTTTACTGAATGACAGTTTTCACTCTTTGGCTCAGTCCTGCAGTTTCTCCAGGTCCCTACACATCCTGTCCATTCCCTCTTGTAAATCCACTTTATTTCTGACTTTTGCGTCATCCGTGAAGGGACTCATCCTCCCCTCCAGCCCCACTGCTATATCCCCTTTAAAGATAGTAAATAGAAGAGGTCTCAGTGCTGACCCCTGGGGAACCCCACTGATGACATTTGACACCCCTGAGACTGCCCCATTTACCACCACCCTCTGCATTCTTCCCTCCAGCCAGTTTCCAACCCACTTAACTACTACCTCCCCTAGTCCTAAACAGGCCATTTTGTGCAATAGTCTCCTATGCAGAACCGAGTCAAACGCTTTTTTGAAATCAAGGTAGGCTACGTCCACGAGCCTCCCTGATCCACCACCCTAGTGACCCAGTCAAAAAACTCTGTTAGGTTTGTTTGACACAATCTGCCCTCTGTGAACCCATGCTGGCCCAGGTCTTGAAGACCGTTTGCCTCTAGGTAACTTTCAATTCTATTCCTGAGCAACTTCTCCATGAGCTTCCCAACCACAGAAGTCAAACTCACTGGTCTGTAGTTGCCCACCTCCTCCCTTCCCCCACCCTTGTGTATGGGCATTACATCCACACAGTTCCAATCCTTTGGCACTTCCCCTGATTTTAAGGAGTTATTAAACAATTTCACCAGGGGAGCAGCCAGCACCTCCCTCAGTTCCCTCAAGACCCTTGGATGCACCCCTTCAGGTCCCATGGCTTTATCAACCTTTAAGACCTCGAGCTCCTGTAATACCTCCCCTTCCTGAAATGGGCTCATGTCCACTCCCTTTCCTATAGTCCCTGCTGCCCTTGAGCTGCCATCTTCCCATTCTGCCTCCTTTGTGAAAACTGAACTGAAGTATTTATTTAACAGTGTAGCCTTCTCCTGGTCCCCCACCACCCTCTCCCCTGTCCCATTTTTCAGGCTGGGAATCCCCTTCTCTGTGTTCCTTCTTTCTCCTATATACCTAAAGAAGGCCTTGTCCCCTTTCTTAACCTCTTTGGTGATGCTGTCCAACGTCCTTGCCTTTGCTCACCTGACCACTCTGCCCGCCTCCTTCTGCCTAACCTGGTATGTCTCCCAATCCTCCCTCCTGTGTCTTTTTGAACCTCAGAAAGGCTAACCTCTTAGCCCTGATGCAACCCTCTACTTCCTTGTTGTACCGCAGTGGTTTCCTTTTCCGCTTATTCTTGCTGATGTAACCCCCAGGTGGCGCTATCCCAAGGGCTACTACCCCTGCCTGCTTGACTACTGACAGGTTGAGGGGCCTAGGTTCTATGGCAGGTGCCTCCACCCAGAGGTCAGGGTTTGAAATGGTTGGTCTGGTTTGGTCACAGCCTTGTGGGACGCTGAGACCCCCTTCTAATCCCTCTAATGGCCCACACAATGCACAGGAGTTACAGTACCAATACCCCACATGTACACACTGTTCATTCATAAGGTACCACTTACCTTTGAGACTGATTTGCAGGTTCGTCTCTGAGAACCCCCTGAAAAATAAGGTTAAGCAGCATACACAAATCAATACAGTGCTTGGCATGAAGGTACTGACACTTCAGACAGTTTAAAGTTTAACAACAACAACAAATCTGATTTATTTAGGGAACAGTAACACGGGAGGGGGAAATCAGGTTAATTAGTGGCATTAAATCACAGTACTGTGCACACATACAGGGTCTGAAAAGTCACACTCTGGTTACCCAGGTTGGGGCTAGCCAGGTCCCATGTCTGGCTGGCTGGCAGGCAGATGGATAGGGCCCTGTAGAAGAAAATATATGCACAACACCCAGTTGTAATCCGGAGCCTGATGGCTCAGTCCATGAAGCAAAGAAACAACAAGAATTAGATGACACACTTGTGATTGAAAACAGGCTGCAGGGGGAGTACCCTGATTTGTACTCACAATATCCAAGCTGAGAACCGGATGGTGGATGTTCTTTTGGATTGTCAGAAACAGCAGGGCATGGAGACAAGGTCCTTGTGACTGGATCCCACTGCAGTTTATAGCAAATGGATTTAGCTCGAGACAAGCTGGGGTTTGCTTCCAGTTTCAACACACAGCACACAGCACAGGGGACTGGAAATAGCAATTCTCCACAAGCACTACGCACATTCATATGTTAAAGGAAAGTACTATACCAAGCAGGCTGCTCCTTGATCCCAATCGAAATTACTGCAAAATACCCAGGAGCACACACAGTAGCTTCAGTTCCTGACAGACCGAGCGTGATTCAGCAATTTCTCCAGTCTTCTACAGGGTGAGCCTGGTTTCCACACTTCTAGTGCTTCTTTCCTCCCAACTTTCAGTTCAGTCAAACTGGCACTCACAAAGGCTGCAGACCGAAACTCAGGCCTCCTCACACGCGCTTCCTGCGTGAAACTGTACGTCGCAGAAGCA
The DNA here is from genome assembly GCA_016271365.2 of Neoceratodus forsteri. Classification (NCBI taxonomy): domain Eukaryota; kingdom Metazoa; phylum Chordata; order Ceratodontiformes; family Ceratodontidae; genus Neoceratodus; species Neoceratodus forsteri. The sequence goes on from CM028130.1 coordinate 874,219,613, forward strand.
CACAGCTCCTTCTCTCTTCACTGCCACAACTGATCTGATATTTCCAGTCACAGAGCAGGGCATTTCCTTTAGCTCCACACTATTCTGTTGGCTGATTCAGCTGTCACTCACAATAAGACTCCCTCCATTGGTAGAAAACGGTGCCAAGGAGCTTAAACTGATTAGGCACCCTGTATCTTCATTGCCTGCTGTGTTCAACTTTTAACAGTGTGTGTGTAAACTTGATTTGAGCATACCCATTGGAGCCCTGTTGCTATTTTAGCACTCAGGAAGAGAGACGCTGTCCCTTGCAACTGTTCCTAGGGGAAGAAAGCGCTGCAAAATTCTCATTGTTTTGGGGATCACATACTATTTTAAGCTAAAACATCACTGTGACATGCATGAGTGTCCACTGAGGGCTTAAAAACAAAATTTTTTTATTAATTTTGGGCAGTTTTGCATTGCGAGGGTACTGGGTGCACGAGAGCCATTTCCGGGTCATATCTCACTATATAAACAAGCCCTGCAGCGAGCAGGCAAGCTTAAACTGATTAAGCACCCTGTATCTTCATTGCCTGCTGTGTTCAACTTTTAACAGTGTGTGTGTAAACTTGATTTGAGGATACCCTTTGGAGCCCTGTTGCTATTTTAGCACTCAGAAAGAGAGACACTGTCCCTAGCAACTGTTGCTAGGGGAAGAAAGCGCTGCAAAATTCTCATTGTTTTGGGGGTTACATACTATTTTAAGCTAAAACATCATTGTGATATGCATGAGTGTCTACTGAGGGCTTAAAAACAACATTTTTATTAATTTTGGGCAGTTTTGCATTGCGAGGGTACTGGGTGCACGAGAGCCATTTTGGGGTCATATCCCACTATATAAACAAGCCCTGCAGCGAGCGGGCGAGCTTAAACTGATTAGGCACCCTGTATCTTCATTGCCTGCTGTGTTCAACTTTTAACAGTGTGTGTAAACTTGATTTGAGCATACCCTTTGGAGCCCTGTTGCTATTTTAGCACTCAGGAAGAGAGACGCTGTCCCTAGCAACTGTTGCTAGGGGAAGAAAGCGCTGCAAAATTCTCATTGTTTTGAGGGTCACATACTATTTGAAGGTAAAACATCACTGTGATACGCATGAGTGTCTACTGAGGGCTTAAAAACAACATTTTTATCAATTTTGGGCAGTTTTGCATTGCGAGGGTACTGGGTGCACAAGAGCCATTTCCGGGTCATATCCTGCTATATAAACAAGCCCTGCAGCGGGTGAGGCTTGTGCAGGCGTGCAGTCTTGAATGTGGAGGCAGCGGAGACAAGCACGCCAGCGCGTGTTACACGTGTTGCAAGGGGTGTGGAGGAGAACTAAACCAGGTAGGAACAAACTACGGGTGTTATAAGATAAAAAACCAAAAAACAAAAGGTAATACTGGGAAATATACTCAGAATGGACTTCAACACTCTATTTTTGGGGAAAAATGTGTCAAAATGTAAAACTTGTGAGATGTATTTGTTCTCTGATATACCTATTCTTGAAAATCCTTTTACGTGTCTAAAGTGTAAACAAAATACAGACATGTTGGTGGAAATAGCAATGTTTGGTACACAACTACAGGCACTTGAACATAGTCAAAAATCTATGGTGTCTAGAATAAATGAAAGAGAGTGTGTTGAAACACATAAACAACCTAACAAAGATGTTAATAATAAAGAACTAAATGAACAAGCAAGCCTTCCCTTCCCACACCAAACAGATATCAAAGATGATATAATAAACCTAGAAATTGCAAATTCTGTAGACCCAAAGACAAATCCCACCAGAAAGGGTAATAGATTAGAAGATACTGATGATACATGTGATGAAAATTGGTATACTATACAAGGTACAAAGCAAATAAAAAAGAGGGAAGAAAAGCAGAAGGTTTTAAGCTACCTTTATCAAACAATTTTGACCCCTCGTTACAACTTACTGATGAAGAAACAATTAAAGATTCATTATTCGTCCCTCCTTTTACGCCACCAAATCAGTCTCCCACTGTTCAGTCCCTTCTTTCACACAGTGAAGAAATTAGTATTGAAAATATAATGGATCCTCTTACAAACATAGAAAATGATGGTAATACCCTTTTGACATCACAATTTAAAATAAATGTGATGGAAAATGAAGTCTCAAATCAAAGTACAATGCCTGAACAAATTTATATATTAGGGGATTCAATCATTAGGTATACCAACAGATATACTACAAGGGGAAATAAAGTCAATGTAGCAAGTTGTAGCTATAGTGGTGCAACTATAAAAGATGTAAATGGTATGCTTCCAGGCATTTTTCAAGATATTGAAAACCCAAAAACTGCCCTTTTGCATGTTGGAACAAATGATTTCGGAAAACAGGAAGTTGAAAAAATTACTAAAGATATGGAGGATGCGATAAATACCTTAAAATCACTAAATGTGACACCAATTATCTCAGAAGTCCTACCAGTTCCAAGAGCAAGCCACTTTAGGACAAAACAAATAAAAACTTATAACAACTGGCTATGTAGATGGTGTCTTACAAACAATATCACATGTATACATACTTGGGAGACATTTGTGGGACGAGATGACTTATATTACTATGATGGTCTTCATTTAAATAAAAAAGGCACAAGAGTATTGGGGTACATTATGTACAACAAAATAAATAAAAACTCAACACAAATAAAAAACTAAATACTAGGGGGCAAAGGGAGCTGATTAGAAAACCCATAAAACAGCTTAAACAAAATAAACACGGGTTGACTTTTCTATTCACAAATGCAAGAAGTCTTTATTCAACTAAATTAGACGAATTAGAGATATTACTCCATAAAGACAATATTGATATAGCAGCTATTACTGAAACATGGTGGGGAGACCAATCTAGTTGGAATTTAAACATATCAGGTTATAGCACAATATCCAAAATAGATTAACAAAAAAGGTGGAGGAGTAGCCTTCCTTGTTAAAAACAATGTAGAATATAGATCCATACATACCAACAAAAGTGAATTAACCAGTGAAACCCTGTGGATAGAAATAATAAGAGATACCCAAGTAAAACTTACATTGGGATTATGTTATAGACCACCTAATATTGACCTATCTGAACATTATAATTGCTTAAATAACTTAGAGCTAAGAATGAACAGATCTGATAAAATGTTATTAGGTGATTTCAATTATTGGGTAAATTGAATTGATTGGGTAAATTACACAGCAAGCAATAAAATGGAAAAATATTTTCTGGATCTATGTGAATTGTACGATTTAGTCCAACTTATCCATATTCCAACAAGAAAAAATAACATCTTAGATTTGATATTAACAGATATATCCCAACAAATTCACAATATTGGGGTTCGTGAACCACTTCAAAACAGTGATCACTGTATAATAACTTTTGAAACAAAGATAAATTTGGATAGAAATTTCGGTAAAACAATTTTTAAAAACTACGGAAAGGCTAACTTTAGTCTCATTAACAAAGAATTAACAGTATGGAAATGGGACATTGATACTATATCACCTGACGAACTCTGGCAATTGTTAACTAAAAAAATACTAACCTTAGAACAAAAATATGTCACAGATAAAATTGGTTATAACAATAGAGGTAAACTACCATTATGGGTTACCCCAAGTATTTTACACCTAATTAAAAAAAAAAGAAGAGCCTATAGAGCAGCATCCAGATGCAATAATGAATATAACAAAAAAAAATAAGGCAATATTAAAGAAATGCAAATTAGCAATAAAAAATGAAAAGAAAAAAATTGGAATTTAAATTAGCCCATTTAAATGATGGTGGAAAAGGTTTGTACTCTTATATAAATAATAAAAAACAATCTTCTATAACTATTGGTCCACTACTCATAAATGATGATACAATCCAGACCCCTTTAGGAATGGCGTAGGAATTTAATAAATACTTTTGCTCAGTTTTCAATTCTTCCCAAAAAACCAAAACAATTGTGGATACTACTAAAGCAACTTTTGACTATATTATACCAGAAATAACCAAACAAGAAATAAAAAATAAATTGGACACAATTAAAACAAATAAATCCCCTGGTCCTGATAATCTCCACCCGTGAATGATAAAAGGCATTGCACAGTAGTTAATTGATCCATTATATAAACTTTTGAATATGTCCTTAAAAACTGGACTAGTACCTTGTGACTGGAAGACAGCATTGGTAACACTGATTCATAAAATGGGAGACAAAAGTAAAATATCAAACTATAGGTCGATTAGCCTGACTAGCATACTGGGTAAAATATTCGAAAGCATTTTTAAAAACTAGATTGGAAGAGGATCTAATAAGGAAAAAACTTGTTGATCTCAACCAACATGGCTTTAAAAAAAAAAAGATCTTGTCTGACTAGTAATTTGGTATTTTATGAAAAAATTAGCAGTCTTCTTTATGATAAATTACCTGTGGACATAGTTTACCTGGATCTATGTAAGGCCTTTGATAAAGTCCATCATTTAACGCTGATAAACAAAATGAAATCATGTGGGATTCACTCTCTTCTAATAAATTGGGTAAACGAGTGGCTGTACGTATAAGAGGGTACACCTCATTCATGGGTGCAGTGACTAGTGGGGTTCCACAGGGATCTGTCCTTTGACCCATTCTATTTAATATTTTTGTGTCAGATATGACTATAAATCTTAAGAACAAGGCTATAAAATTCGCGGATGATACAAAAATTGCACTTAAAGTGGGATCATTGGATGAAATAACAGATGCTGTCAAAGACCTTCAACTCCTTGAAATTTGGGCCAAATAAAACAATATGGATTTTAATGTCAATAAAACCGATATTATGCATTTAGGAGATAATAATCCAAACATACAGTTTTTGTTAAATGGTTCCACACTGGTATCAGTAAAAAAGGAGAAAGATCTTGGTGTTATTATAAATGCAGAATTCACATTTACATCACATTGTAATCATATAAAAAAAAGGCAAATAAAATAATAGGGTGCATAAAAATATCATTCATTACTAGAAACAGGGCATGTATACTCCCACTATATAGAGCCTATGTGCGACCACATCTGGACTATTGTTCACCACTATGGAGCCCAAATCTTAGACGTGACATCATTGAATTGGAGGGGGTTCAGCAAAGGGTTACCAAAATGATTGATGGCTTGCAAAACAAAGATTATCAAGCCAGAATGAAGGAATCGGACTTGTATTCATTGGAAATGAGAAGAACTAGGGGAGATCTCCTCTTGATGTTTAACATCGTTAGAGATAATGATTTAATGATACAGTTAGGAATGTCCCTCAATATGAGAGAATGTAACCTCAGGAGTCATGAGTTCCAATTAACATTAACTTATCCCAAAGTAAACACTAGATGTTCTTGTTTCACACAAAGAATTATATAAACTTGGAATAAATTACCAAGACATTTGTTGGAAACAGATAATGAGGAAACTTTTAAACGTAACCTAGACAAATTTTTATTAAATAAGGTATAAGGATATCCAGGTACTGGAGATGTACTTATATGGGTTTAAAAAGCCTTCTGTACATCTAACACTCTTAGTAGTATGAAACTTAGTAGTATGAAACTACATTCCCCAGAGTCACTGCCCATACAATCCCCTTGTGGCTGGCTCAAATTAAGAGTCCAAGTTCTGATTCGTCCACAGGCTCCATTTTAGGGCTCCCTTAACTCAATTGGCCCAGCACAGCAGTTTAGGTCCAAAATGGAGAGGTAACACACACAGAGTCCCAGCTGCAATAAAGGCAGGTTAGACAAACTACAATTTTGCTAATGCTTTAAATGATTACAGGCAAACAGTTACAGCTTTCAGATGGGCTCCCTTTGCACCGTCAGCCACCGCAAAGTGGAGAAAATTGACAGCAGCTCGGGCTGGATTCGAGCATTAAATACACAGTCTCCCCATACAAACTAATTAAGTCTGCAAGCAGACAGCTCTTAAAGAGACAGTACGTGGAGGCTCAAATAGCACTTACTTGGAACCACATTTAAACAGCTTAAACGCCGAACACCACCCAGACTTGGAGCATTCAGGCAAGCTCCTGGAAGACTTTTTGGAACCCCCATTTGCAGGGGGATTACACTGACCCTCTTTGCGTAGAGGTCCAATGCTTCCAATATGACCCTGTTTATGGTATCCCATTTGTCCTGCACCCCCACCCCTTGCTGCTCCACTGTTTCCAAAGCCTTTCTAACATATTCCCCCATCTTTTTGAAATCCGCATGCCTGAAATCAGTAACCTTCAACTTGGACCTGTTTGGGGCTCTCGCTGTGCAGACCGTGAACCACATGGTGCTATGATCACTGGCACCAAGGTTTTTCCCCACCACTAGTTCCCCTACCCTGTCCCCATTGGTTAGTACCACATCTAACACCACCCCTTCCCTAGTCGGTACCTGGACCAACTGTTTGAGGAGGGCAACTTAAAGGGATTCAAGTAACTCCCCACTTTTGGTGGATGCTGCTGACCAGGTGTTCCCAACCATATCAGGCATGTTAAGGTCCACCCTTAAGAAGCACCTCCACTTTTTCTGACATCCTCGGAATTTCCTCCAACATCTGCTTGTCCACTTCTTCTTGTTGTCCCGGTTGGCCTGTAGACTACCCCTCCCTGGACTACCTCACTCCTCCCTGTGGCCAAGGAGACCCATATAGCTTCAGTATCCCCCCTTTTCCCTGTAGCTCCACTGCCGAAATCCCCTCCCTCACGTATAGCACCACTCCCCCCCTTTCCGACCCTATCCCTCCTAAATAGTGTATACCCTGGAATGTTCATGTCCCAATCCTGCCCTACATGGCACCATGACTCCATGATCCCCACCAAATCTAGTTCTGCCTCTGCCATGACTGCTACCAGTTCCGGGACCTTGTTCCCCAGGCTCCTAGTGTTAGTGCACATGAGCCTCCAAGAACCCGCCTCTCCTTTCTCCCCCTTTCTCACTGTCCTAACTCTAGCACCTGTAGCCCCCACTAGGTGTCTTGTTTTTTGGGGGTGTCAGTTCGCCCCCCATTTCATCATTCCTATTTATGGGTTTCCCATGCAACCCCCTGAACTAGTTTAAATTATAGCATCTTTCAACAAAATCTTCCTTTTTCCACCTCAACACTTCTTTGCCCTGACTATTTAAGTGTAACCTATCTGGGGAGAACAGGCTTTCATCCTGCCATGTATTTCCCCAGTCTCCTACCCTTCCATAGCCTTTCCTATGCACCAGCTGGAGAGCCAGCAATTGAACTCGGTGATTCTCAACTTCCTCTCTGAGCTCGCTCATGGGACAGGCAGTACTTCTGAGAACACTGTGGATCTAAAGCTCTGGTTCTGACAGAACCTAGCCAGAGCCTCAAACCTAGCTTGCACCTCCATCAGACTATGCCCTGCAAGGTCATTTGTTCCCAAGTGAAATATCAGGTGTGTTCTTTCATCCTGCAATCTCCCCCTGGAGGGGATATGATGGATCACCTCCACTCCTGTCATGCCTGGCAGACAACTGACCCAGATTTTCCCCCCTTCCCCCCAACCAATGCCCCTTACTATAGAATCCCTGACAATCTGAGCTTTGTCCTCCACTATTATGGGTCTCACCCCACAATCTGCTGGCTCACCTGCCACTCTCCCCCCTTAGCCCCTACTTTCCTTACCCCTGAAACACTCCTCCCCCTTGCTTGACCTCCTACTTCGTTGCCCCGCACAACTGTCTGCTACCGGGGCTAGACCCAGGGCCCATCCCTGTGTCTCTACAGCCCCCTGGTCTAGTCCTTCCCTCCTCCCGCCCAATCCCACACTCTGTGGTTAACAGCCCTGTCTATTCCCCCTTCCACTGTCCTTCTGCAAGCGCCCTTACCTGTCTCTGATTTGCCCTCTCCTACCTAGGGGTTGGGTGTCTCCATTCCTCATCTCTCTCCCCCTTTTTCTTCTGAGACCCTTGACCTACTATCGTGGTCAGTCACATGGGCTACATTTTCCATACAGTTCTGCCTTTGCCCTACCTCTTTATCCCTGATTCTTATACCCATCTCAATGGTGCCTTTCTGACCTCCTTTGCCTCTTCCATTTCTAGGTGTTCTTGCCTCCAGGCAACCCCCCGTGATTTCAGACTCCCCCAAGCTGTCTCTGGAATCTAGAGCCCTTCCAGGCTACCAGCCCCCATCTGGCACCCCTTCCGTGCACTTTCCCTTGCAGTCTTCCAGCAACTCTCCTTCCTTATCCAGAGCCCCTTCCTGGCCGACACCTCCCCCAGGTGGCTTCCCCCCTTTGCTATCTCCCGTGTTGCCTACCAGCAACTCCCCTTCCTTTTCCTGGGGTAGAACTTTTGCAATCTCCTCTTCTAGGGGCATCCCTACTACCCTATCCTGATCACCCTTTTCCCTCACTCCATCTCTCTCATCCTTATCCTGCTTCTGCAGCTTGGCATACCTATTACTGAGCACAATGCCCCCCCATCTGCCCTTCTTCCACAGTGGTACCCCCATCCCACTGCACTGCATGCTGGCTTTTTCTCACCCTGCCCCCACTAACTTCCAGCCCTCTTCCTCCTGAAACTTCTTCGTGCTTTCTGCCTTCCCTTCCCATGCCATGTCCCTATCACCCTCCTCACTCATCCCCTCTTTTGTCCCATATCCCACTAGGCTTGGACTCCCCTTCCCTCTCTCTGTGTTTCTTTTTGCTCCTTTGCTGCTGCGATCCCCATGCTATATTACACCTCTTACCTCCTGTCTGCCATGTCCCCTCTTGATATTCCTCCAGTCACTTCTCATGCCTCTGCTCCCTTCCTGAGCTCCAATTTCCCAATACATGCTCCTGACTTCCTCCCTTAGCTGTGCCAGATTCCTGCACACCATACAACCCCCGAACCTCCAGGCCATGTGGAGTACCATGGCTGACCCACACCCAGTACACTTCATTACCCTGCTGAATATGCCCGCTGTGCTAATTGTTGTTTGGGTGGCTGACCACCAATCCTTACCCCACTGATGCCACCGGTTCCCCATCCTCTGATGCAATTATATTGCACCTTTAAATCCATGTACGTGTTCTGGCTACCCTGGGGGAACTTCCTACCTTCAATGCCATACTAATAGTTTACCAGACCCAGTGCATCTGAGATAAGCAGTACTGGTGATTTGGGGAAATGGTTAGTGTCCCAGTCCCAGTGCAGAAGATCCTTGTTTCAAAACCTGGGTGGAACAACTCCTGAATTGCCTATAATACTGGGTTTGGACCCCACTATTCTATTGACCCAGAAACCTCCTATGTTAGCATTAGCCAATATCAGTGTGTGCTTCCAGTGAAGTACTTGGTGCACCAGCACCTCCTAATGGCCTACTTGTATAACCTGCAAATTGAAAAGTAGGGACTTAGAAATTTGACTACCCAGTCACGCGACCAAATCACATGATCTGCTGTGCCTATAAATTACTGGACGAGCCAGGGTGGGAGGGGCAGTCAACAGAAAGCGTCGACGGGCTAACACAGTGCAGTCTGTAGGTAGATGAATAAGGCACTACCTTGCTCCTGTGTTTCCACTGCCGATGCTGCTGCTGTGGCCCTCTGCTGCTTCTTTGCCTGCAGCTGTCCTGATCTGGGAGGGGGGGCTCCTTGCGATGCCCTGGGGAGACAAAGAGAGTTCAAGTTCCCGGCAGGAAGCCTCTGTGATGCACAGAGTTCGTTCTCCAACAGTCTCCACAGAACCCCTGCAAATGCATACTTATAACAATTAATAATAGTGTCTGTGCAGCTATCAGCCCCTTAAGCACCATGAACTCACTACACAGAAGCACTACATTCACTGGAAATAATGTGCGGACCCATTCGATACACCAGTCCCCCCTACAGGTCTCTTAAGGAGCCCCTAGAAATCCCCCTAGATGTTATAAAGGTGACACATTGCCGACAGGTAAGAGTGTCTAGAATTCACAAACAATGTCTTGTCCTTTAACACAGTGCAGTCTGTAGGTAGCTGAGTAAGGCACTACCTTGCTCCCCTGTTCCCACCACCAACGCTGCTCCCACAGCTCTCTACTGCTTCTTTGCCTGCAACATGGGCCCCTTGGCTTGAATGTCTGTGTTTGCTGCCATAAAAGTTTGTACTTTATGTATATCTTTATTGTTCTTTAATTACAGTATGCATTTCACTTAATTAGTGCAATACTGACATATGTATATAGCTTGCATTCAGTTCTTTTGCAATATTGTGTTTATGCTCATGTACCTCCTATTGTTTTCCCCTTCCCCCAGACACACCGGAAAAGGAGGCTTAGATCAATGGGCCTTTCCAGGTCACCAATTTTCAAATGAATAAAATAAGAGAAAGAAAGAAAAACACGAGTTAGACAAATTTCAACAAATATGAGAGCCACTCTTTGAAACACCCCAAGCACAAATCCCCAATATAAGAAAATTGTGCTAGCCTCCTCATTGCATCAATTCAGCAGACAGATCATGTTAATTGGATCATAGATTGTGCACCAATAATGCACCCAAATAAGATGAAACTGGAAGGTTAACTGCAGTAAAGTGTGAGTAGTACCCACCATCTGTAAACGTGCGACTGTCCCATACACATCTTTTTATTACGTAAAGCAGCAGTACAATGAAAAATGTTCTTCCAAAAAAGTTAGTTTCAGCTACAATTAATAAATATATTAGCAGATCTGTCAAATCTACTTTTCGAGGTACTTCCCAAGCTGCACACCAGAGTTTTCTTTATTATCTTGATCATTACCCTTGCCAGGTCTAAGGTGCTAGTTGTAAGCCAATTGTGGCGGGCAACATTTTTTTCTTGAGAAAAAAACTAAAAACATGTATAAAATACTCAAATTTTGTAGGAACAAGAAACTTTTACTACCAAATGAAACTAGAAGATGCCTGGAATCTCTTATAATGAGAAAAGTTAGGGTCAAAATTAGGGTAAATGTTTTTGCCCAATTTTGTTGAACTGCTACTTTAAGGATTAGGACGCAAAGGAAGGAGCTGAAGATAATGTTATTTATTCATGTTAACAACTCTTTAATAAATGTTCTTTGTAATGCTAAAAGTCTAATTAGAGGGATACCAGTGTGAAAAATAAAACTAAAGAATGAGATCTGCTTTTATATTCTTCATCATGTTCTTTTTTTCTATTTGTTTTTTGTTTTGTCTTCATATTTCTTTTACTACAACAAATGTGAATGGCTTATACAGTGACTAGAACAGGGGTGTCCAACCTTTTCGGGCTCGGGAGCAACATTTGTAATTTCTGAATGTGACAAGAGCAACACCAACATACGGCACCTGCTGTTCACCGTACGCGGCGCTTACTATGCCCATATTTACCATATTCACACATATATGCACTGATTTGATAAGCTCTATAGTTAGAATAATGACAGCATTATTCAGTTTAGATTTATATTAAGTACTTTTAAACACAAATTTAGGTGCCTTCAAAAAATAGATTTATTTAAAAAAAATATTCTAGTGCGAACTCTGGCACTGCATATTATCAGCCAACTATATGTATGTATGTGTATATATATATATATATATATATATATATTATATATATGCATACAGCACTACCCCTCAGCAGTAGCAATTCTCCTTAGATGTGATCACTGCACACAGCACTACCCCCTCAGCAGTAGCAATTCTCCCTTAGATGTGATCGCTGCACACAGCATTACCCCCCTCAGCAGTAGCAATTCTCCCTTAGATGTGATCACTGTACACAGCACTACCCCCTCAGCAGTAGCAATTCTCCCTTAGATGTGATCACTGCACACAGCACTACCCCCCTCAGCAGTAACAATTCTCCCTTATATGTGATCACTGCACACAGCACTACCCCCTCAGCAGTAGCAATTCTCCCTTAGATGGGATCACTGCACAGCACTACCCCCTCAGCGGTAGCAATTCTCCCTTAGATGTGATCACTGCACAGCACTACCCCTCAGCGGTAGCAATTCTCCTTAGATGGGATCACTGCACACAGCACTACCCCCTCAGCGGTAGCAATTCTCCCTTAGATGGGATCACTGCACACAGCACTACCCCCTCAGCAGTAGCAATTCTCCCTTAGATGGGATCACTGCACACAGCACTACCCCACTCAGCAGTAGCAATTCTCCCTTAGATGGGATCACTGCACACAGCACTACCCCCTCAGCAGTAGCAATTCTCCCTTAGATGGGATCACTGCACACAGCACTACCCCCTCAGCAGTAGCAATTCTCCATAGATGGGATCACTTCACACAGCACTACCCCTTCAGCAGTGCAATTCTCCTTAGATGGGATCACTGCACAGCACTACCTCCTCAGCAGTAGCAATTCTCCCTAGATGGGATCACTGCACACAGCACTACCCCTCAGCAGTAGCAATTCTCCCTTAGATGGGATCACTGCACACAGCACTACCCCCTCAGCAGTAGCAATTCTCCCTTAGATGTGATCACTGCACACAGCACTACCCCCCTCAGCAGTAGCAATTCTCCCTTAGATGGGATCACTGCACACAGCACTACCCCCTCAGCAGTAGCAATTCTCCCTTAGATGGGATCACTGCACACAGCACTACCCCTCAGCAGTAGCAATTCTCCCTTAGATGGGATCACTGCACACAGCACTACCCCCTCAGCAGTAGCAATTCTCCCTTAGATGGGATCACTGCACACAGCACTACCCCCTCAGCAGTAGCAATTCTCCTTAGATGCGATCACTGCACACAGCACTACCCCTCAGCAGTAGCAATTCTCCCTTAGATGCGATCACTGCACACAGCACTACCCCCTCAGCAGTAGCAATTCTCCCTAGATGGGATCACTGCACAAGCACTACCCCTCAGCAGTAGCAATTCTCCCTTAGATGGGATCACTGCACACAGCACTACCCCCTCAGCAGTAGCAATTCTCCCTTAGATGGGATCACTGCACACAGCACTACCCCCTCAGCAGTAGCAATTCTCCCTTAGATGGGATCACTGCACACAGCACTACCTCCTCAGCAGTAGCAATTCTCCCTTAGATGTGATCACTGCACACAGCACTACCCCCTCAGCATCATTATACTTAAATGGGATCAGCAGTATTTCTACCTTAAATGTGCCGAAACTCAGCATGTGCTCATTTATAACGGCCTGACATTGCAAAACCTCGTCATTATCAGCATCATAATAACATTTCACACATTTATAACATTTCAGCACACAAGCAAACTAAACTCCAGCTACTATTTGACCTGAGAGCACTGGGAGGTTAAGTGATTTGCTAGTAGCAATTCTTCTTCCGATGTGATCGCTGCACAGCACTGCCCAAGTTATTACATTTCAGCAATGGTAGGTCATCAAACTGGCAGCTTTAAGTAAGTTAAAGAGACAGAAAATACAAGCATCACTGTATCTCAGTGGGTCAGCTAAGACAGCGTGCTGATGCGGTGTTCCTCTGGTCAGTCGTGCAAGTGGCAGCGGTAATGTGTTAAGCAGCGTAGTGTGACTCCATTTATTAAACACACCGTAATCATGGATCAGGCAGAGAGTAATTAGAAGTCTTTCAGCATGTCCTTTAGTGTGATAACTGCCATTATCAACTAGTGAGGTAGTCACTGTGCCTACCTCACTAGGTGTTAGTGGCAATTATGAACTGGGGATCGTAAATCTGCAATGCTGATTGGCTGAGACATTTTTGAAGCCGTGATGATATTGGGCTACATCATCACGGCTTCAAAAGACCTCTGGCCACCAGCCTTCCAACTGCCCACAACTTCCTCTACGTGCCTTCCATCGCATTCCCCACACAAATGCTTCAGCTTCTCATACAGACTTCCCCGGTTTAAAACATGTAACTACCAGTAAAATAATCAATGCCGGAGCAGCAAGGATTTCAGCATCTCCGTGACACACTTAAAAACAATTTTATTCTCATTCTGTTGGGATAACACAACCTCTTGAGTTTCAGCACTGCTGCTTTAAAATGCAGTCACCCATTTCAACTGCCGCACAATGCCAACTCCAGCCTCACTCCATAATACTCCCTGATTTTAAAACATGAAAAACAAAACGGACAAGAAAGAACTTTCACTCACATTTAAATGAACTGCCAGCAAGTGCCATCCACACCACTGTAACACTCACTCACGATCGTAACACACTGACACCCAATGGCGATAAAAGATACTTCCTGCCACTTATCCACGTCAGTACTGCATACAACTGCTACATACAGTATTAGCGCTACCAAAAAAGAGGCAAATTATTCCCCTCAAAATGAAAAGAAATCCAGTACAGCACAAAGTGGTAGAGTTCACAGGTCACACAATCACAAACTTTCACATCGTCTGTCAGCTCCAACTGCAACAGCACCACCTGCTGCCTCCAAGAACTATTTTTTTAAATGTATTCCTACACTATAAGAAGAAGCTATTTTTAAAAGGTTTTAAAGTTTTTTTTAATATTTCATTTCTAAAACCCTTACTCCAGTTCATAATTGCAACAAGGCACTCCAGGATGTGATATATCATGGCATATCATCACTTCTCAGGTCATTGGACGCACAAGGCCTACGGCCTCGTGCCCAACCACCCGAGGCGTGATGATATCCCATGATATATCACACTCTGTTGTGCCTTATTGCTTAATTATCACACTGAAAGATGCACTGAAAAGACTTCTAATTACTCTCTGCCTGATACATGATTACGGTGTGTTTAATAAACGGAATCACACTTTGCTGCTTAACACACATTACCGCTGAAGCGTGGAAGAGACTTAAATGGGGACTAACATTAGCAATGCGATCCTACTGTAACACGGAAGTTTGAAAGGCACAAGATCATTGATTTTTGAATGTCCCTTCGCAAGCAACAGCAGAAGGGCATGGCAAGCAACAAGTTGCTCGCGAGCCACGGGTTGGACAGCCCTGGACTAGAAGACACTGTACGGACTGTTAAGCATTCCAATAGCAATACTGATGAACTGTTGATGCGTGTAAATATACTGAATGTGACTGAATACTGGAGTAAGTTAATGACTGTTACAACTGTTAAAAAAACTAGAAAAACTCAATAAAAAGCAAATAAAAAAAAGGTAAAGCAAGTGTGTGTTCCCAGCTTTCCCTTAAAACCAAGTGTGGACATAACATTTGATACACTTCAAAAGCTGGGGGCTTGTCTTTAAATTAAGCTCCTGCTCCCCTTAGAAGTAAATGGAATTTTTTTCGAAAACTATGGGGGCTCACTATAGTGCTATAAAGGCTAAATCACAGTGCCCTCATTAAAAATTTCTATTTTACTCCCTCTAAATTACACAAAATGGGTCAGTTGCAGACCAACACTTGCACAAGATGTCATAAACAAGTGGAGTCCTTACTTCACATTTCATGGGACTGTGACAAAGTTCAAAGCCTTTGGAATTCAGTTAGAGAGAAAACAGATCCCTTGCTAGGTCCAGAGGACATTTTTAAACCTGGAATCTGCATTTAGGAGATTTAAACAGCATACCCATAAAAGAACATAGATATCACATGGCTACAAGTTCTACCTATGTTAAGAAAATCATGCTCAAACATTGGCTAGATCAGGATTCACCACTATAAATAATGGTACCAAGACCTACTATTCAATCTGAGAGTAGAACAAATAACAGCTAGCTTTCATAAGAGGAGTAACACCTTTGATAAGAGGTTTGGGAAACCACACACTTTGTACTCCATTACCTAAGTCAAAGAATGAACCATCTATACTCTCACTTGTATATCTCAACAAAGTCTGTGGCAAGAAGCCTGTTATCTCGCTGCTCCATTGGTTATATGATTTGCTGTTTCCATCCCTTAATGTATCCATCTCCAAGCCTTTTGTATATTATCTACCCTTTAACGGATTCCCATGCTGTATGTAGTTTCTTTGGGGGCGATTTGATATTTTGTGTTCTTTCTTGCTTGCCTATTTGTTGCACAGACACATAGACAATGACGGCAGAAAAAGACCAGGGCCCGGATATTCAAAAGGGTTGCACCATGTGCAATAGGGTTGCGCCTGCGCAAGTCCAAAATTGCGCCATTCTGCGATATTCAGCAGGAGGCAGTTGCGCCCCCCCAAGTCATGCTGAGCAACAGCGCAATGCTAATGAAGGCATGCTCAACCGGAGGGGGAGGAACCATGCATAAACTGCACCGCCCGATATTCAGCCGGGCCGTGCAGAGTTGTGCAGGTGCAACCCCCTACCTGCACCTGCACAACTTTAAGCCAAAAAAAAAAGGATTAAAGTTGAGTGCAACCCACAGGTGAGCTGCCGCATTGCAGGGCGCAACACAGCAGCTGCCACCTGTGGGTGGCCCTCCACTTGTTCCCTGTGCCCCCCTGCAGCCCGATCGCGGGCATAATAGTAACCCCCGTAGCCCAATCATAGGCAGCACAGTATTCCCCAGCAGCCGATCGGGCATGAAGTGGCTCGCGCCCCGACTGGCCCGATCGCGGGCATAATGTCACACAACCCCCGACTAGCCCGATCGAGGGCAGAACTCACCCCCACCCCCGACCAGCCCGATCGTGGCAGAACACACTTCACCCCCCGACTAGCCCGGCCTGCGGCAGAACACACTCCCCACCCCCCACTAGCCCGATCGTGGGCATAACGTCAACCCCCAAGACCAATATCCCTGTGGTCCAGTGGACTGCGAAGCCTGATCGCGGGCATAAGGTCAAACCCCCAAAGTCCAATATCCATAGTGATCTAGTGTCCCCCACCCCACCCACCCACAGAGCCCCACCACCCCACCCCCCGTCAGCGGTGGGCACCAGCACCCACCTGCCTACCGCCCTGCGCCCGCCGACTGACAGCTCAGTAAGGCTGCGCCCATTGGTTCAGAAACAGAGCCAGCGGGCATGCAGCCCATACTGCTAAAGGCAATCCAGATATGTGACTGAATTCATTCACGACTCTTGCTCTGAACCAATGGCGTGCAGCCCTACCGAGCTGTCAGTCGGCGGGCGGCGGGCGGCAGGTGGGTGGGCTAGTCAGGGTGGGGCGTGAGTTCTGCCCGCGATCGGGCTAGTCGGGGGTTTATTACATTGCGCCCACAATCGGCTAGTGGGGGAGATTTACTTTAGCCCGTGGATCGGGTTGCTGGGGCGCCGTCCCTCGACGGCCGCTGCCTGGCAGGGCACCAGGCGTAAGTCGTCAGGGATCGGCACACCTGCATGCTAATGGCATGCAAATGGGACCGTAATTAGATGCAAATGGCTCCTCCGTGCACCTTGCATAAATTATGGCACCATTTGCATGTCACCTTTTGAATATCGCAGATTTGCACATGGTGCAATGGAACTTGTGCCACTGCATCTGAATGCTCCACTCTGACCACTTGCGGTGGCACAAGTTCCACTGCGCCATGCACAGTGGCTGTGACTGGGGGGCGATATTCAAAGGAGTTGCTCAATAGCGCAACTCCGTTGAATATCGCCCCGGCCACACCCCTGCGCAACTTTTTTGAGCAGCGCAAGGGCTTGTGCCACAGAATGGCGCAGTTTGAATATTCGGCCCCAGAGGTCCATCCAGTCTGTTCAAGTTCCCTGTAATCCCTGGAACCTACCGTTCCTCTATGGTACTAACCCTCCCCATCATCTCTCTATTCTCCCCCCTGGTCCTGTCGCCCATGGTAACCACTATTCCCTTCATTATGTCCTAGCCCTGCTTAAATCCCTTGACTGGTTTCACACCCACCAACTCAGCTGATGGACTGTTCCAAGGTTCCACCACCCTTTCCATAAAGTAGTACTTCCTCACATCCTTCCTGAACCTATCTCCCATTAATTTCCATTCGTGTCCACATGATTGCAAATTGGCACTTGGGCTAAATTAGATCTGTTTATCCCAAATATTCATAATAGATTAGGTGAAGCCCCATTACGGGCAAGTTTGGCTAAAACATGGAATAAACTCCCGACTGAAATAAGAAATAGCAATACTAAAACTGATTTTCAGACAGCCCTGAGGAAATTTTTTGCAGAAATCATGTGAATGTTAAGCAAATTTAAGTATCTGGACTACTGATTTGTATGTGTACTGTATGATCCCTAGTAGCCTGCTTGCACTAATTTTATTATGAGGTTGTGTATTTATTTATTAGAAGTAATACACGTGATATTTGTTATATGTGATGTAATGTGGTCTTTAATGTTTGTACAGGTCTCACTTTGAAAATAGGGGTATCAATCTCTAAAGTCTGAACCTGTATAAAAATAAAAATGTATTAATCAAATAGTTTCCCGCAGTTCACTTTGTTAATTCTTTAAAGAACCTTATTGTCTCTATCACACCTCCCCTCACCCTTCTTGTCTCCAGTGAGTACATATTTAGTGCCTTGCGGCACACCTCATAGGATCTGCCCTGCTGGCCGTGAATCATTTTTTATGTTTGCTTGCACGCATGTGCAAGAAACATAGTGCCATCATCTGAGATTTCGGAGGTGTGTCACCTCCTCCTCCAATTCAGTCAGTGTGTTGGCAGGTGCGGCCCCTGTAAGCCAATGCATGCTGGAGCTGTCTATGACAAGCTCCAAAATGCAGTGGCATACAGTTGAAAGGGGGAGCTACGCTTCAGTGAGCAGCGATAAGATATCGCCTGCTCATGCGCAGCTCCCCCTACACACACACACACACACACACACACACACAGAAAAGCACGCACACTGCGTGCTGCCCTCCCCCCACACACGAATAGCCAGCGGGGTGCCCAATCCCCATTGGCTTGTGCTGCGCCCCAAGCCCACATGCCACGCTGGGTGCCCACCCCAGCGAGCAACTGATAGAATGGCCAACAGGGTGCCCAATCCCCCATCAGCTCCACTGTCTTTACCCCCAAGTACTGGGTGCCATGCTGGAGGCCACTCCAGCGTGGCAACTGATCATATGGCGAAGTGCCCAATCCCCATTGGCTCCAGCACCCAGACATCCTTTGTGCCACGCTTGGAGCCTACCCAGCTGGCAAATGCCCCACGCCATCTTTTTTTTTACCTGCAAAATAAAACGGTCCCACAGCATCTCCCAGCCCCTCCCACAACCCACACCCACCCACTCGCACCCTGCCTTCCCACCCCCCCATCCCAAACTTACCTCGAGCTTGGCGTGACGATCTTCAGTGGACGGGAACACGTCTGCACTCTTCAAAGCCGATCATTGAACTGAGGAAATGCCGTAAGCTGTATAATGGGCTGATAGGTGTTTTCAACTTTATTGTGATTCTCAGGCATTTTTTGGAATTTTTGCACCAAATTTTGAACATGGGGTTTTGGGACCCCTTCTCATGAGTGATATCACTGTCATGGCGTTATTCAGGCCCGAAGGGTGATTTCACAGTCACTGTGCAGTCACTGCCGAAATCACCCTTTGGGCCTGAATAACGCCATGACAGTGATATCATTCATGAGAAGGGTCCCAAAACCCCATGTTGAAAATTTGGTGCAAAAATTCCAAAAAATGACTGTTTTACGAGCATGCGGCTATGCGAGTTCCCACGCAGGCTCGTAAGTTCGCGAATTTTCAATATTTTCTCTCCAGATTTTCAACATTGCCATTTTACCACACCTTCTTATGAGCAGTACAGCTGTCATTTTCACATCTCACCCAAATGTGTTTCCGCCCATGTAGCTCATAATGTCGCCAGTTTGTGTGCGAGATCAATGTACGGACAATTAAGAAAATCATCAGTGACACTGTTCATGAGCTGAGGTCTTAAAATGGCTATGTTGAAAATTTGGTGAAAAATTCCTAAAATGACTGTTGTACGACGGCGTAGCTGCAGTTCCTATGCATGCTCGTAAGTTTGCAAATTTAATATTTTCACTCCAGATTTTCAACATTGCCATTTTATTACACTTCCTTATGAACAGTACAGCTGCCATTTTTCATATGTCGCCCAAAATGTGTTTTCGCACATGTAGCGCACAATGGTGCTGTTGGTGTACGAAAGCAATGTTTAGGACAGATTAAGAAAATCACAGTTGCACTGTTCATGAGCAGAAGTCTTAAAATGGCTATGTTGAAAATTTGGTGACAAAAGTCCATAAAATGACTGTGTTACGAGTGAGCATTGCGCAGTTTCCACGCACCCTCGTAAGTTCATGACTTTGTAATATTTTCAGTTCAGATTTTCACCAGTGGCATTTTTCTACACTTCCTTATGAACAGTACAGCTGTCATTTTTCACAACATGGCTGAAGTGTGTTTTCACACTTTCAGTGCAGAGATGCGTGGTCGCTGTGGGAAATCATTGTTCGGCACAGATAAAGAAAATCACAGTGACACTGTTCATGATCGGAGGCACCAAAATGCCTGAGTTGACAATCTGCTGTAAAAAAATCCCCAACCTAATTATATTACGGGTGTGCGTTGCACAGTTTCTATGTACGCTCGTGACTTCACCATTTTTTTTTATATTTCTACTGCAGATTTGCAACATTGCCATTTTTTACACCTCCCCATGAACAGTACAGCTGTCATTTTTTACATCCTGTTCAGAATGTTTTTGCACCTGTGGTGCTAAATGCCGTAGTCGCTGTGCATAAGCAGCTTCGACTAACAAACTGATATTCCCTGTTCATGAGGTGGGTCACAAAAAACATGTTGAAAATTTGGAGTGAAAATACCAACGAATGCCTGAGGTATTAGGGTTTCCAACCATAACGCCCAACCCTGTAGAGAATGACAGACATCAGGGGTGTGACTTGGGATTCTTGCCTGTAATGCTCATACCATTCCACACCCTGCAGCCAGTGAGAGGCATCAAGGTATGCCTTGGACTCTTCAGCCCCAAAGTTCACCCCATTCTCCTATATCGCACCCATCTCACCGTATTTCCTAATGAAATGGGTGCACATAAGGGCCAAAGACCCCAAGGAAAACTGTGACACTTGTCAGTGTCTGCAGGGTGGGGTGTGGTGAAATGGCTTGGCCGTTATGCCTGATGACCCAAACGCACACCTCAATGCCTGTCACTCTCTGCAGGGTGGTGGTGGGGTTGGCTTCAGTTCAATACTTCACTGCCATTCCTATTACGCAGCTCTGTAACTTCTTCACTACCACTGCCAATGCCAGCAAGCAAACATTCGGCATTGACAAATGCTTGTGTTACTCTGCGCTGCACTGTCTTCAACTTATCCTTATCTTTTCTAAGGTGATGACTCCAGAACTGGGTGCAGTACTCTAGGTGAGGCCTTGCTAGGGATTTGTAGAGGGGAAGTATTACCTCTTTGTTCATCTTATAGTGTTTTATGCGATATGATAAAATTAATGAAGTATATTCTAAAAAAATCCCAGTACTCCCCCCCCCATAATTTAAACAATGTGTAAAGCCATATAACATTAACAAAGACTATAAACAATTCTCCTAGACTCTGACTGTAAACTCTCATCATTCACCAACACAAAGAGTGTTCTAGAAATCATTAGAAAAAATTACTCACCTTAGTAATTGCTTTTCTTCTCATGGAGTCTTGCTATATTAGGACCTTTGCAGTAAGCCCCTGGCTTTTGACTGCCCCGGAGATGAAATAGTTAAACTCTAGAGAAATCTGGAGTTCCACAGCGCGAGGGCGCTTATTGAAAGCTCTATCTGGGTTGTTTGAACCCAAACTGTCAGGTTCTTTCGAGGCTAAACTAACATAGCAAGTCTGTGTGAAAAGCCTTACACTAGCCATTGGCTACCTACTAACAGTAGAACCACAAAACACAACACCAATAAAGAAAAACAGTATCACGTATTATTGTTAGGATAACCCTTGACAATCACTACTAAGGCCCCTCTGCCCAAAGACTCAAGTCCAGAGAGGGCCCAGCTACCAATTAACAAAAACAGAAACTATCTAGTTCCTAACCCAAGAAAGAAAAGAAGGGGGACTAGAAGCTAAACAGGCATGACACAGTGATTGCACCAATTTGCCAACCCCATACCCAAGTAGGGATTCTGAGAGGGGTAGGAGGGAGGGTTGTCCTAATATAGCAAGACTCCATGAGAAGAAAAGCAATTACTAAGGTGAGTAATTTTTTCTTCAAACACCATGAAGTCTTGCTTATATTAGGACCTTTGCAGAGTACACAGCAGTACCCCCATGGAGGAGGGTCAGAACCTACTTAGGAAATAGGCTCTGCAGGACAGCTGTGCCAAAGCGAGCATCTCTCCTGGACTGGACGTCCAGGGAATAATGCTTAGTGAAAGTGTGGACTGTCTTCCAGGTAGCAGCTTGACAGATTTCCAAAATGGGAATATCTCTAGCAGCCGCTAGAGATGCAGCTGTACCCCTGGTGGAATGAGCCCTCAGACCTGAGGGCGGCTCCTTGCCCAGTTTTTGATAACAGAACTGGATACAAGAGACAATCCACCTAGCAATCGACCTCCTAGTAGCAGGCCTCCCCTTACCCACATCTCCATAGGTAAGGAAGAGCTGGAGGGATTCGAACCTGTGACCCTTGGTACGATCCAAATAATAGCTAAGGGCTCTTTTTACGTCCAAACTGTGCAAGCTTCTCTCACCAGAAGAGGAGCTCAGTAAAAATACTGGAAGAGAGATGGATTGGTTAAGATGAAAATCTGAAACCACCTTAGGTAAAAACTTTCTGTTAGTCCTGAGGATCACTTTATCTCTGTGGAAAGAAATGAAATCCTCTTCCACTGACAAGGCTTGCAATTCACTTATCGCCTAGCAGAAGTGATAGCCACTAGAAAAACAGTTTTCCAAGTTAAGAACTTGAGATCTACCGAATCCAGAGGCTCAAAGGAGGTTGCATTAGCTGAGCAATGCAAATATTCAAGTCCCATGCGGGGGTTCCCGAAAGGAGGATTGGTATGAAGTAACCCTTTGAAAAATTTGGCAAACACAGGGTGAGAAGAAAGAGAAACTGGTTTTCCTGCAGAAATAAAAACTGAAACAGCTGCCAAATGAACCTTTAAGGTAGCTGGTTTGAGGCCTAAGGAATTTAAGTGGACCAGGTAGTCCAACAAAATAGGCAGGTCAGCTGATTCTGGGGTGATTTGCCTCTCAGAACACCAAAATGAGAATCTCTTCCATTTAGAATTATAAGTGGCTCTAGTGGAAGGCTTTCTGAGGCCTTCAAAATATCCAAGACACCTTGAGAAAGTGTAAATGAGCAAACTCTAACTCCTCAAGAACCAAGCCTTGAGGTGGAGGAGTTGAGATCCGGATACCACACTCTCCCTGTGCACAGGTCAGCAGGTCGTGAGCCCTGGGCAAGGTCAGGAGGTGGAATGATAGGGACAGAAGAAGAGGGTACCAAGGCTGCCTGGCCCAGTCTGGAGCAATCAGAATCACCCTGCAAGGCTGAGTTCTGATTTTTACTAAAACCCTGAAGAGTAGAGGAACGGAGGGAAAGCATAGAGGAACTTTCCTCCCAATCTAGCTGAAAGGCATCCAGGGGACTGACCCCAGAACTGGGGCCTGCAGCAAAACAGGGAAGTTGTGTGGTTGTCTGGGGCTGCAAAAGATCTATCTGAGGAGTGCCCCAGCTGGCAAAGATTGACCCCAGCACTTGAGGGTTCAGAGCCCATTCGTGATGGCCCTGAGAAATCCTGCTGAGGCGTCCGCTAGGACATTGTCCTTCCTGGGAGGTGAACCGCTATCAGAGAGGTGTTCAGGGAATAGGCCAGAGACCACAACTTCATTGCTTCGTGCATAGGGCTGAAGATCAGTGCCCCTTGCTTGTTGATGTACCACATTGTTGTGGTATTGTCTGTCCTGACTTGAACAACTTTGTTCTGGACAGTTTCTGAAAAACCTGGAGAGCTAGGAAGACAGCTCTGAGCTCCAGCAGATTGATGTGAAGCAGAGATTCCTGAGGGGACCAAACTCCCTGAGTTGAAAGGTCGCCCAGGTGAGCCCCCCAACCCAACAGGGACGCATCTGTGGTGAGGATGAGGGAGTGAGAGACAGGAAGGAATGGGACCCCTGAGGACTGGTTGCTCCGATCCAGCCACCACTGGAGAGCTAGGATCAGAGTCTTGGTCACTGGGACCAATTTGGTAAGGGGGTCCCTCCTTTGAGACCAATAGGACCTCAAGTGGAACTGAATGTCCCTCATCTGAAATCTGCCCCTGGCACAACAGCTGTAGAGGCAGCCATGTGCCCCAGGAGTTGCAGAAAGTGCCTTGCTGGTCGAGAGACCTGCATGGAGAAAGAAGATGCCAGGGCAATGAGTTTGTCCACTCTTTCGGAGGGAGGAATGCCCTGGCTAACTTTGTGTTCAGCTCTGCACCTATAAAAGTTAGTACCTGAACTGGTTCGAGAACTGACTTTGGAACATTCAGCAGGAACCCCAGAAAGGTCGGAGTTCCTGGGTGATTTGCAAGTGGGATTTTACCTGCTCTGATGACTGACCCACAATAAGCCAGTCATCCAAGTAGGAAACACAGCTATCCCTTGTCTTCTTAAGTGGGCCACTACTATAGCTAGACATTTGTGAAAACTCTTGAGCAGAAGTGAGTCCGAAGGGCATTGCCCTGAACTGGTAGTGGCCGAGGGCAGTTCGAACCTGAGGTACTTTCGGTGAGAGGCCCTGATTAGAATATGGAGAAGGCGTCCTTGAGGTCCAGGGAAGCTAGCCAGTCCCTGGCCTCAAGGATGGCAAAATCATTCTAAAGTCAGCATTTTGAACTTTGGTTTTACAAGATGCTTGTTCAGAAATCTTAAATCCAAGATGGGCCGCCAGTCTCCTGTCTTTTTTGGGGTCAGGAAGTACCTTGAGTAAAGACCCTTGCTCTGGTGGCAAGGGGGGACCCTTTCCACTGCTTTGCAGTCCAAAAGAGAGGAAACCTCCGCTTCTAGTGCAAGGGTTTCTAAAAGACTTGAGGGGGGAAAGTGCCTGGCTCTCATCTTGGGAAACTGTTTGAAACTGAGAACCAAGCCTTGGCTTACCACCTCCAGAACCCATTTGTCCGAGGTTAGGGACAACCAGTTCTGGCAGAAATAAGCCAGTCTGCCCCCACGCACAGGAGAGTCGGCCCCAGACACCTCCAATAGGGTGCCTGCTTGGCAGGAGCAGCTTAGGTTGGGGAGAGGGCCTGCCTGTGCCCCCTGGCCTCTGCCTCGGAAAAATCTCTCTGTGCAAAAGCAGAAGAAGCCTGGAATTGGTAAAAGGCCTATTGTAAGGCCTGCCTCTACCCTGGGGCATGCCTATGTTGAGTGGATGCCTTTCCTTAGCTTGGGCAGTTTTGTAAGTAGTTCTGTATTCATCCATCTTTTTCATGTAATTTTCTGTTTGTTCTCCAAACAGAGAATTTCCTATAACAGGAAAATCTATAGCCTTTGACTGGGTATCTTGGGACAGATTAGTGCATCTGAGCCATGCCAACCTACGGAGAGCTACAGAAGTGGCCATGACCCTAGAGGAAACATCATTAACATCAACAGCAGCATGAAATTGAACTTTAGAGGCTTCAATGCCATCAGCAGCCACCTGTTCCAACTCACTAGCCAGCTGGCCATGGCCTGCTTGGCCAACTGCAATATAGTGTCCCATCTAGATTTCTGATATCTAGCCACATAAGCCATATAATTAGCCTGTCTGAGTCCCAAAGAAGCTGCCACATACTGTTTTTTCGCCATGGCATCAATCTTCCTGGAATCCTTATCAAGAGGACGTGAAGCTAGGGGAATATTAGCCTTGTCACAGGCTGCAGCTTGCACCACACCTACATGACTACACTGTTCAGTAAGGAAGTCTGTATTAGGCCTGACAACGTATACCTTCTGTCCATTTTTTATCTACAGGAGGGACAGAAAAGGATTTTTAAAATCTTAGTGGTTTGTCTCTAAATGACTTATGTAAAGGAATAGACAACCTTCTAGCCTCTGGAATATCCATCATTTCCACATAGTCAGGCTCCTCTTGCTCATCCACAGCCTCTTCTAAGGGAGCTGGAGAGTTTCTGCTACTTTCTTATAAAATCTGAAATGAGATGGGGACTCAGACAATAAGGGGAGACTCAAAGGGTCTGTCTGGAGAAATGTCCAGTTCTATTGTCCAGACCTTCCCAATCACAATTACAATCATCAAAATCTTCCTCCCTCCTGTGGTTCATAAAATCCCCAACATCATAATCCTGAACCACTGGACCTGAACAGACCCCTTTTTCCAACCAGAGAGGGTTCAACAAGTCCCTGAGACAAAGACTGGACAATCTGTATGGCTTTAGCTATTTCTACAGCAGAAGGAGAGACAAAACTGGACTCCACACTAGCTGATTTCTTTGTCCTTTTGCTTTGACTGGTTCCTCAGGACCAGCCTTTCTTTGCCGAGGAAGTGTGGCCCTGGTCAGAGGCACTCCCTCTAGTCCAGCCGTAGCTGGGCGGGCTGGCCATCGGGTCAGCGGACTTTTTGGCCTCGCCACCGGCCTGCCCACTCTCTTTTCCAGGGTGGCTGCAGGAAATTCTTATATCTGGCAGTCTGACAGGAGGTGGTCAGCCTCAGACAATAGACACAAGTGGTGTGTGGGTCAGCCTTGGCAAAGGCTTCCCCACAGACATCACAGTGTTGAAACCCAGTGGGCCCAGTTTTCTTTGAGTTTCTCAGACATAATGCCAGCCTAACCAAACTTGTCCTTTGTTTCAGGCCTTGCCAGGACAAGACACCCTTATCGGTCCCCTAACACGTGTCACGGTATTTGAAAAAACACTTTTAATTGCAGGTTTTTAGGACCGATAGAGAACTGTACCTCACTCTAAATGCAAAGAAAACAATTTTAAACAAACTGATCGGTTCAGAGCGAACGATAATGAGTTTCCACACAGACTAAAATTATTTTACTTACGGTTACCAGATAGAGCTTTAACGGAAAACGCGGTAATTTTAAACACTTTCTGGTTAAATGAACCGATAAAAATACTTTAAACCGCAAAGCGAACCGAAATGAAGGAGCTGGTCTCAAGCGTCTGTTCAGTGAAAGGGGAGTAAAGAATCTGACAGTTTGGGTTCAAACAACCCAGATAGAGCTTTCAATAAGCGCCCTCGCGCTGTGGAACTCCAGATTTCTCTGGAGTTTAACTATTTCATCTCCGGGGCAGTCAAAAGCCAGGGGCATACTGCAAAGGTCCTAATATAAGCAAGACTTCATGGTGTTTGAACAGGGATTTTCTGTCTGTCGCTGCCTTTTCTGATTAGTAAACAAAAGAGTTGCTTTCTTTTTAAGAGGAATGCACTTCAGGACGGTGAACCCCCAGAGAAATCTTGCTTACCAAGCTGCTATGCAGCAATTTAGAATTCAGTCCACTAGGTGGCAGTAGATCCCTTATTTATTATTGGAGAAGTGGAGGGCTAACCGTTTGCTACTAGTACTATCTTTGTTTAAATGACAATTAGCTGGGTGTTTTTGGTGCAGGATTAGCTACTACTAGACAGTTTGAATCACAAATTGTAGTGAGAAAGATATAATATGATCTACTGGGAACTGAACTCAGGCGCCCAGAATACCCTCCAGGTGCTCTAACCACAGAGCCACAGGCGCACATGGTTGGCTTTGGGACACTCTGTGATTTAAACTGCTTAGCAGTGGCTAATACTGCACCAAAACATCTAATTGTTATCTTTATTATTCCTAGTTGCAGGACATGCAATACCAGAGGAAGGAAGGACAGACAGTCCCTGTAAAGATGCCCACATGGATACCTGGGATGATAAATGGATTACCACCCATTCTACTTAAGTACCTAAAATGTGTCCAGGAACACCAGGCCCAATCTTGTGAGCCTGTAGCTTAGTGGTTAGAACAATGGGATGGTATTCCAGAGGCCTGGGTTCAGTTCCCAGCAGGTCACATTATTTCTTTCTTTCTCACTACAGTTTGTGATTTAAATTGCTTAGCAGTGACTAACACTGCACCAAAAAACATCTAATTGTCATCATGATTATTCGTTGTTGCAGGATATGCAATACCAGAGAAAGGACGCGTGTCTGGGGTCCCCAGGTCCAACCATGTGAGCCTATAGCTCAGTGATTAGAGCACCAGGATGATATTCCGAGAGCTTGGGTATAATTCCCAGTGGGTCACATTATTTCGTTTTCACTACAGGTTGTGGCTAGTACTGCATCAAAAACATCTACATAGAAACATAGAATGTGACAGCAGATAAGGGCTGCTAGGCCTACACAGTCTGCCCTTTTTTTAACCTTCATCTTTTACTGCAGACCCTACTTGATCTATGGCACAATCTCTCCCTCCCCCTTACACCTATAATTCCCATGTGCCTGTCCCAGGCATTTTTGAACCCCACCTTTGTTTTCACCCCCACTACCTCCACTGGAAGGCTGTTCCAGATATCCACGACCCTTTCTGTGAAGAAGTACTTTCTCACATCCCCCCTGAATTTACCCCCCTTCAGTTTCATAACATGTCCCTTTGTTCTAGAGCACCTTTCATTCTGAAAAATACTTCCCTCCTTTACCATATTTACCCCCGTGAGGTATTTAAAGGTCTCTGTCACATCCCCTCTCTCCCTTCTCTCCTCTAGGGTGTACAGCTCCTTTAGCCTCTCTCAAAGGGCTTTTGATGCAGACCCTACACCATTTTGGTAGCTCTCCTCTGGACCGCCTCCACTCTATATCCTTCCTGAGATGTGGTCTTCAGAACTGGACACAGTACTTAAGGTGGAGCCTTAACAGCGATCTATATAGGGGCAACACCACCACCCTCTTCCTGCTGGTGATACCGCTTCCTATGTACTCCAGCATCCCACTAGCCCTCACAACTGCCTTGTCACACTGCCTGAGCACCATCAGGTCATCTGATATGATTACCTTTGGTCTCTTTCCTGCTTGTTCTTTGTTAGTAACACTGTGCCCCATTTTGTACTCCACTCCCGGGTTTCTATGGTCCAAATGCATTATTTTGCATTTTTTCCATTAAAACCCAGCTGCCATACTCTTGACCACTCTTCCAGTTTTTTCAGATCCCTTCACATCCTTTCCACCCTCCCCTCCTCCCGAGTGTCCACTCTGTTGCAGATCTTGATGTCATCCACAAAGAGGCAGACCTTCCCTTCCAATTCTTCTGCTGTGTCACTAATAAGTACACAGAAAGAGGACCAGACCCTGCACTGATCCCTGAGGTACCCACTGGTCACCCTCCCTTCCTTCCTTGGAGCAAATTCTGTTTACTACTACCCACTGTGTCCTATCCCTTAACCAGTTCCTTACCCAGGTTACCACCTTATTACCCACCCCCAAGTTACCCAACTTGCTTACCAGTCTCCTATGTAGAATGGTGTCAAAAGCCTTGCTGAAATCCAGGTAGGTCACATCCACCGCTCCTCCCAGATCTAACTCTTTGGTCACCCAGTCAAAGAAATCTATCAGATTTGTTTGGCATGAACGTCCCCCTGTGAAACCATGCTGCCTTGGATCTGTAATCCATTCAATGCAAAATATTTCATAACACTTTCCCTTTAGTAACGTTTCCATTAACTTACCAACTACTGATGTCAGGCTGACAGGACTGTAATTGAGTAATCTGGAAAGGCAATGTCAAACAGGTACAACTAATTCTGCTTAAAGTTGGACCAGCATAACATTCTGTGGTGATTTGCATATGCAGCCCATGATGCTTTGCATTGTGGGGGCATGTGTGATTTTGTATTTTCTTGAAACTTGGCTTCCCAGCCAAATGCCCTTTGGGGTAACCCTTGCCTCAGTGTTTACGCACAGAGGTTCTTTGTCTTTTAAATAGTTTTTTATTTTAATGGATTCACCACAATATATCCCAGGCACACTGCCTTAGGGGTAGCTGGTCCATTGCACTGGGGTGTCAAACAGACGAGGCATACTGATGAGTCCTGGTAGGACCCTTTGCAAACTGTGTGAGAGGCCTTTCGGCACTATGCAATTCTGCTTAAAGTTGGACCAGCATAACATTCTGTGGTGATTTGCATATGCAGCCCATGATGCTTTGCATTGTGGGGGCATGTGTGATTTTGTATTTTCTTGAAACTTGGCTTCCCAGCCAAATGCCCTTTGGGGTAACCCTTGCCTCAGTGTTTACGCACAGAGGTTCTTTGTCTTTTAAATAGGACTGTAATTGCCCACCTCTTTCAATTCAATTCAATTCAATTCGACTTTATTTATAAAGCGCTGTTCACACTGATCATAGCGTGTATTTTAATTTAATTTAATTTAATTTAAGGAAGTATTTTTTCACAGAGAGGGTTGTGGATGCATGGAATGGCTTTCCAGAGGAGGTTGTGGAGTCAAAAACAGTGGTGGAATTCAAGCATGCATGTGACAGTCATAAGGCAATTCTAGGGGGTGGGGGTAGGAAGAAGTAGTCTGCTGGTTAACTAGGATCTGCAACTTATCCGTTAGGTAGGGAAATGGGCAGACTGGGTGGGCTAAGCGGTCCTTATCTGCCGTCAAAATCTATGTTTCTATGTATACAATAAAAACACAATAAATATCAAAACATAAAAACTACTCAAACAATCCTGCAGCAAAAATGAGTAATCTGGAAAGGCAATGTCAAACAGGTACATTTTCAGAGTGGTTTTAAAGCTCTCCACCATCGGGCACTCTCGTATCCGATGAGGTAGAGAGTTTCACAGGGTAGGGGCCACAAATGCAAAACCCCGGGCCCCAGATGTCTTCAGCTGAACCCTGGGAACCTCTAGCAATCCCTCATCGGTGGAATGAGTGGTCAGAGGGGGCAGTAGGGATGCAAGAGCTCTTGCAGGTAACTCGGACCATGTCTGTGTAGGGCTTTAAAGGTCGGCAAACTAACCTTAAAGGTGATCCGCCACTGGACTGGCAGCCAGTGCAGTCTGTGCAGCACAGGCATGACATGACTAGATCAAGACAGCCCCATCAACAGCCTGGCTGCTGCATTCTGCAGCAGCTTCAGGTGGCGGATATCAACTCCAGGTAGCCCTAGGTATAGGGAGTTACAGTAGTCAAGGCAGGAGGTCACAAAGGCGTGGACCAAAGTAGGTAGGTCGCCAGGTGGAACAAGGTGCCTAATCCGTGCAATATTTCTCAGATGGCAAAAGGAGGACTTGACGACGGCCAACACCTGAAAGCACAGAGTCAGCCCATCGTCAAGAAGAACGCCCAGATTCCGCATCCATTTGGAGGTCAACAGCTGGTTACCACCAAGTCGAAGCCCAGATGCAGAGCCAGCCACCAGCTCCTCTACCCAACGGCGCAGTCCACCAGCAGAACCTTGGTCTTATCCGGATTCAACCTCAACCAGTTGGCATCCATCCAGTCTTGGATCTCAGTGAGGCAGTTGTTAAACACTGAGACTGCACTATCCTGCTCAGGCAAAAAGGACAGGTAAAGTTGGGTATCATCTGCATAGCAGTGAAAACCCAACCCATACCATCTGTAGTGTCTCTCAATGGTAGCATGTATACCGCAAATAACATGGGTGAAAGCACAGAGCTCTGCGGGGCCCCACACGGCAGAGAGAGAGTTGGAGGAATAAATCCCTGACACCACCCTCTGAGATCTGCCGGTGAGGAAAGAATGGAACCATCTGAGGACTGTATTCAACAGGCCACAGATCATCCGCAGATGTTCTAGCAACAACACATGGTCCATGGAGTCAAATGCTGCACAGAGATCAAGAAGAACCAAGATGGAATGGCTCTTCTGACCCCTAACTATCAGATGATCACTGAGCTCCCGAACAAGGGCAATCTCCGTGCTATGCCTCTTCTGAAATCCTGACTGGAGGGGATCATAGATATCATGGATGGTAAGATGATTCTCCAGCTGCAGCACGACCTCCTTCTCAATAACCTTCTGCACAAACGGGAGGTTAGAGACTGGTCTGTAGTTAGCAGGACAGTCCAGGTTGAGAGAAGATTTCTTAAGGAGGGGTGTCACCACCGCCTCCTTCAGGGAGTCCGGAAATTCACCTGTCTGTAATGAACACTGGATGATCTCTGCTTGGACTGGGCCAATGACTTCAACACACCCCACAAGGAGGTGGGTTGAGCATGGGTCCAAACCACAGGAGGTTGGCTGCATACTCTGGACAATCTGCATGACATCTACAATCTCCAACCGGTCAAAGTCGGACCAGTCAAACTGAGGAACTGTAACCTCCTACTGATCACCGCCACCTCCACTGGAGCTAGCCAGTCGGATCCTGTACCTGATGTCAGCCACCTTATCAGCAAAGAATCAAGCAAACTCATCACATTTTTCCTGTGAAAATGCTCTCCAAATCTGCAGACAGGCTGGATTGCACAGTCTGTTCACAGTTTGAAAGAGCTGAGCTGGTAGCACTTTTGTGAAGTGAGACTACATCTGCCCTTCTCCAGTCCTCCAGAACTACTCCAGTCTTCATGATTTGTTAAATAGGTCTGTCATAGGTGCAGCAAGTACCTCTCTGAGCTCCCTCAGCGCCCTTGGATGTACCCTGTTGGGTCCCATAGCTTTATCCACCTTCAAGTTAGCAACTGCTTTCCTGACTCTCTCTGCCGAAAATGGACTTGTGTCCATTTCCTTCTCCTCAATGCTCCTGACACCTTTTTGTGATCCCTGCCCCTTCCCTTCCACTGTGAACATTGTAAGTTTTTGTTCAAGATGTTTGCCTTTTCTTTTTTTCCATATTCTGTTTATCTCCTGGTTCTCCCTGGCAGCCCCTTCTGACCCACCCACCCCCAGCCCGTCTGCAGCTCCTCCAGGACTTACCTTAACCATCTTCCTCTGCCACAGGACTTGTGGTTGTGGTTGTGCCCAGCCCCCGGTGTGGGGCCTGCATGGGGGGGAAGGGGTGAGTTTTTCATTCTGCCACCTGGTGTGTTTTTTTTCCTCTATTTTCTCCCCAGGCCCACGGATGTGCACTGTGCATGATGTCTGAGCTCTGCTTCTGTGGAGAAAGCCCCAGCACCCTGAACATGGGTTCCCTTCCCTGCGTGGTGACGTGCACGTGCTGCCATCCAGCCATCGCTGGGTGGCAGGCAAGCAGCGTGCCACTCTAACCCCCCCCTCCCTAAGGAAGGAGAGCTGTCTTGGGATGTTCGATCCTTCCTCACCCTGCTGGCTCCTGAGCAACCCGGTTCCGTTCCCGACCCGGGTCACAGGCATGGCAGGAGGTAAGGCGTCCAGCACCTCAGCCCTCTGTGCCACTGGTCCGGCACCCATCTTTGCCTTTTCTTGATCCATCACCATACAGTCACCCCCCTCCCTCCCTTTGTCTTCCTTTGTTTGCCAATATACCTAAAAAATGTCTTGCCCCTTTTGATACGCCTTGTGCTATTCTATACACAGCTTGCACCTTTGCACTCCTTACTGCTTTGCCGGCCTCCCTCTGTTTTCCCTGGTACACTTCCCTATCCTCCTCTCTCTCTGGGTCTCCTTATACTTTTTGAATGCTACTCTTTTAGCTTTTACCTTTTTAGCTATCTTTTTTGAGAACCACAGTGGTATCCTCTTCCTTTTACTTTTGCTTACTTGCTTGACACAAAGGTCAGATGCCTCTGCTATACCCTCTTTTAGTTTGGTTCACTTTTCCTCTACCCCCCCCCCCCCGGTCCTCTCCCCTGACAGGTCATTCCTGAAGCACTCACCCATCTTTGTAAAATCAGCCCTTCTGAAGTCCAAGACTCTTGCCATTTTGTGGTAGATTCTGCAACAGTTCTTATGTTGAACAACACCATATGATGATCACCAGTCCCCAGACAGCTTCCCACCCTGATGTCTGCAACGCTGTCCCTGTAAGTACGCACCAGATCCAGCACTGGCCATCATGAGGCTCGGGAATGCCTCCTGCAGGGAGTCCAGGATGTCTCTGCTCCTAGCTGAAGCTGCAGCAGAGAGGTTTCAGTCTATATCTGGCAGATTGAAGTCCCCCACCAGCAATATCTCCCCTTTTTCAGCCATTCTGCCAATTGCTTCTAACATTTCCATATCTAAGTCCCTCTCCTGTGCTGGAGGCCTGTAGATCACACCTGTCCATATAGTGGTTTTGTTTCCCTGACTTGAGGGTGACCCACAGCACCTATGCCTCCCATTAATTCCCTGTATTTCTGTTACTTTTATGCTCCCCTTCACATAAAGCACCACTCCCCCTCCATTCCTTCCTACCATGTCACATAGAAACATAGCAGTTGACGGCAGATAAGGACTGCAAGACCCATCCAGTCTGCCCATTTTTTCTACCTTATAAATGTGCCATCGGCCTTTGTTCTGTCAATGGCCTATCTATTCATACTCATCTGTATTGCTCCCTTATGCCTATCCCATGCCTATTTGAAGCCCTGTACTGTATTCATATCCACCACTTCCTGAGGTAGGCTGTTCCTTGCATCCACCACCTTTTCTGTGAAAAAGAACTTCCTTACATTACCCCTTAATAGGCCTCCCTCTAATCTCAGGCTGTGTCCTCTTGTCCTGCTATTTTTTATGTTGTCTTGTGCACATGCAAGCAACATTTTGTGGCAGTACAAGATTAGTAGGAGAAATGCAGAGGTGTGTCAGTTTTGGCGAATGCAGGGCACGCTTTGGAAGGTGTGTCCCTCATTCGCCAATTAGCGAGCATGCTAATGGTGACACAAGTTGTTTTGTAGTGCCACCAACTTGAAACAAATTCACTGCTGCAATCAGAGCCAAGCTCGTCATGCAGCGGCACTGATGACGCACCTCTGCTACGTGCCTTGTCTGGTGAAAGTTTAGGAAACAGAAGGTGGCCCGCCATCCGCCTCACTCACACCATGGCAATCCTTGGAAGCTTACTAAGGGGTCCGATCCTCCTGTTGGCATTTTTAACCCCCACAAGATTGTGTGGCACACTGGGAGCCCACCACAGTGTGCCTCCCCATGTTTGGTAGCTGACTGTGTCGGCATGTTCCTGCCCCCGCCCACCCCCATTGTGAGCCACACTGGGAGCCCACCTCAGTGTGGCCAACATCACACCCCCAAAGTCATGGGGCACACTGGGAGTCCACCCCAGTGTCCCCAACATTTGTTTTCATACACCTGTAAAAAAAGAAAATGGTCCACTCCGTTTTTGTTTTTTATTGGTACCTGAAACAAAGAAAATGGTCCCTCACTGTAGACGGGGCCCACTCCCCCAACCTGCACCCACCCTCTGTGCACTCCACCTCCCCACACCCCCCCTCACCCCATACTTACCTCCAGAGACTGATGTCACGATCTTTGGTGGAGCGGGAACACGTCTGCACTCTTCAAAGCCGACCATGAACTGAAGAAATGCCAGTAAGATGTATAATGGCATCAATGGGGAGGTTTCAACTTAGGTGGATATCTCAGCCACTTTTTTGACTTTTGACTCCAAATTTTCAACATGGGGTTCTTGGGACCCACCTCTTGAAATCAGCCACCGGCACTATCATTTCGTTATTCGGCCCTGAAAGGTGATTTTGCGGTCACTGCGTGGAATCACCTTTCGAGACTGAGTAACAAAGCAACAGTGCCACTGTTCATGAGGTGAGCTCCCAAAAAGTCTCTATTGCAAATCTGGTAAAATAATTCCAAAAAAACTTTGTTACAAGTGTGCATTGCGCAGTTTCCATGCACGCTTGTAACTTCAAGAATTTTTAATATTTTCACTGCATATTTTCAACATTGCCATTCTTCACACCTTCTTATGAATGGTACAGCTGTCATTTTTCACATCCTGCCCAAAATGTGTTTTTGCATATCTGGTGCAAAATGGCCCGGTCGCTGTGGGAAATCAATGTTCAGGACACATTAACAAAATCACAGTGTCACTGTTCATGAGTGGAGGTCCCACAATGCCTATGTTGAAAATTTGGTTAAAAAATTCCCAATTGCATTGTGTTTTCGCACCTATGGCACCAAATGGCGCAGTCGCTGTGCAAAATCACCTTTCGGATAACGAACTGATAGTGCCACTGTTCATGAGGTGGGGTCACAAAAAGTCCATGTTGAAAATTTAGGCTGAAAATAACCAACAAACGCCTCGAGCGTTAGGGTTTCCAACTGTAACGCCCCACCCTGTAGAGACTGACAGGCGTCAGGGGTGTGAC
This sequence comes from Neoceratodus forsteri, assembly GCA_016271365.2. Lineage (NCBI taxonomy): Eukaryota > Metazoa > Chordata > Ceratodontiformes > Ceratodontidae > Neoceratodus > Neoceratodus forsteri. Next base: position 874,255,615 of record CM028130.1, read on the forward strand.
TTGGGATTTTCGGCTGTAGTGATCACGCCATTCCACCTCCAGCCTGCAGCCACTGACAGGCATCGACTTGTGCCTTGGACTCTTTGGCCCCAAAGTTTACCCCATTCTTCTATAGTGCACCCATCTCAGCATATTTTCTTAAGGAATGGGGTGAGAGAAGGCCCGAAGACCCCAAGGCACACCGCAACACTTGTCGGTGTCTGCAGGGTAGGATAAGCAAGCAATAATGCCAGACAGGGTGGGCGGTATTGGGCAATACCAGACCGGCCAGGTGCGTAGTGAGGCCCGGCGCTGCAGGCGGAGGGCCTTATACCTGGCAGGTCGGTATTACCCTTCCGCCACCGGAAGGATTAAGCGCTTTAAAATATGGTAATGGGGTTTTTGCAATATTTAAGAATAAACATAAAAAAAAATTTAACTTATATTTGCTTGGTTAGTAAAGTAGTCCCTCTACTGGTATTCTTGACAATATGTACCAGTAGAGGGCAGTGCAGCATTTCACTGTTTTGTTGCCACTGTGTACAGTATATCTCACCCTTTGGCACTTGAACTCATCAACCCCCCCACTTGAGTTGCATTTTGTTTATTTTTTACTGAGACCCTGCTTACAAGCATCTGTGTTTTGTACTGCAGCGGTAGCCTGGCAATTGAATACAGAAACCGAGGCATGCTGTCCTCTGTGTTTACTGATTGCAATGGGATCGGGAAGGACAATGGAGTGCAGGAGAGGTAATGTTAGTACTACGCTACTCAGCTACTTTATTTCTCCCATTTCTTTATTTGGGGTGAGCAATAAAAACGATGATATTGCAGGAACAGCGATAGCGCTGTGAGGAAGATTTCTTCCTATACTCGGAAAGTAGTGCTGAAACGAACGGCCGCATGCATGAGCAGTCCTGAAACAAATTGCTGTGTGTGACAGTACCAGTGAAACGAGCCGTCGCATGTGTTCTGGTGGCGTGGTGGTTCTCTATAGGAGAAAAAAACATATTTTCTGTGTTGCTTCCCTTTAGTTTGTATCTTTTTGTGTGGGTAGGAGGGCTGTTTACCTATAACAAACTTGTGAGTTCATGCCTGTCTGTGGTCAGTGAGTGGTGGCAGCGAGCGGTGGCAGTAGGGGTTTTAGGCACATAACAAAAAAAGAAAGCCAGCTCTACATCAGGGAAGCCAGGCACATATTTTTATTTTGGACCGCTGGTGGGTGATGCCTGGTCAAAAGAGTGAGAGAGTGTGTGTGTGTGTGGGGGGGGGAGCTGATCTCACTAGCTGTCTCGCTAAGTGATAGAAAACATGGCGGCAGTTTGAAATTTTGTGCCCGTTGCTTCAGCCAATGATGAAGCAGGCTGGGCACAAGGATACTTGGCTGGGCATAAGGCAGGATTGGGCAGGCACTTCTTACTTGCTGGTCATCTATTGAAACTTAATGTACCCCTATGTTGAGGGTACTGACCAATCAGATTGCAGCAAGTAAGGAGCCCATTTTCTAAGGTGAAATGGCGTGCGTGTTATAGCTGATGACCCAAAGGCACACCCCAATGCCTGTCAGTCTCTGGAGGCTGGGGTGGGGTTTGCGTCAGCTCAAAACTTCACTGCTGTTCCTATTATGCATCTCTCTAACTCCTGCACTACCAGTGCCAATGCCAGCAAGGCAACATTCGGCATTGACAAATACTTGTATTTAATTTCTATTTGTCTTTAAAGCTTCAGTGTTTTTATATCATGTAAGAATATTGCTTACCTTACATTTCTGTAAATAAGAAAATCTATAAAACTATTATAAAAAGAAGGCACTGATTAACCAATTCTAACACAAAACAGTAATATTAAAAAAGAACATAGAAACATAGATTTTGATGGCAGATAAGGACCACTTGGCCCACCCAGTCTTCCCATTTCCCTACCTAATGGATAAGCTGCAGATCCTAGTTAATCAGCAGCCTACTTCTTCCTACCCCCAACCCATAGAATTGCCTTATGACTGTCTCATGCATGCTTGAATTCCACCACTGTTTTTGACTCCACAACCTCCTCCGGAAGGCCGTTCCATGCATCCACAACCCTCTCTGTGAAAAAATACTTCCTTAAATTACCTCTGAGCCGCCCCTTCTATCTTCAAATTGTGCCCCTTGTTCAGGTCACACCTCTTTTTGAAAGATGCTACCCTCTTGGACTTTGTTGATTTCCTTGAGATACTTGAAAGTTTCTATCATGTCCCCCTCTCCCTCCTTTCCTCGAGGCTATACATATTCAGCTCCTTAAGTCTCTCTTCATATGTCTTCCGGTGCAGACCCTGCACCATTTTAGTTGCCCTCCTCTGGACAGACTCCATCCTGTCTATGTCCTTGCGGAGATTGGGTCTCCAGAACTGCACGCAGTACTCCAGATGGGGTCTCACCAACTGTCTGTACAGAGGATAATAACTTCCTGTTTTCTACTGGTGATGCCTCTCCCTATGCATCCAGTATCTCCCCAAGTCCTTGCTGCCCTCTCACATTGCTTGCCCACCTTTAGGTCATCTGATATGACTACCCCCAGGTCCCTTTCCATTTTTGTTGTTGTTAGTATCTCACCCCCCATTGTGTACTCTTCCCCTGGGTTTTTGTTTCCCAGGTGCACTACCTTGCACTTCTTAGCATTGAATCTAAGCTGCCATACATTTGACCATTCCTCTAACCTTGCCAAGTCCCTTCTCATCCTTTCCACCCCACCTTGTGCATCAACTCTGTTGCAGATCTTTGTGTCATCTGCAAAGAGACATACTTTTCCTTCCAGTCCCTCTGCAATGTACCTAAAAAAACTCATTGAAGAGGACCGGTCCTAATACTGAACCCTCACGGTACCCACTAGTAACCCCTTTCTTCAGAGTGGACTCCATTTACTATTACTCTCTGTGTCCTATTCTCCAGCCAATTCTTTACCCAGGCTGTCATCTTGGGACCCACTCCCAGGCTGGCTAACTTGTATATTAATCTTTTGTGTGGGACTGTGTCAAATGCCTTGCTAAAGTCTAGGTAGGCCATGTCACAGCCCCTCCTGATCTACTACTTTGGTCACCCAGTCAAAGAAATCTATCAGATTTGTCTGGCATGACCTTCCGCTGTGAATCCATGCTGCCTTGGATCCTGGGCCCTCTGGCCTCTAGATACTCAACAATTCTTTCCTTCAGAAGTGATTCCATCATTTTCCCCTACCACTGAGGTTAAACTAACAGGTCTGTAGTTTTCTGCTTCTGCCTTGCTCCCACTTTTGTGAAGAATCCATCTGCCCTTCTCCAGTCCTCGGTACCACCCATCCTCCCATGATTTGTTAAAGAGGGTAGTCAGTGGTGTCACTAGTTCTACCCTTAGTTCTTTTAGAATTCTGGGATGAATCCCATCAGGCCCCATTGCTTTGTCCACCTTCAGTTTTAAGAGTTCTTTCAGAACCCTTTCTTCTGTAAATGGGCTGGTATCAACTTCTGTATCCAGAGTGTTTCTACTGTTTGTTTTAGGTACCTCCCCCACTTCCTTTGTAAATACTGAGCAAAATATTTGTTTAGTATCTCTGCCTTTTCACAGTCACCCTCTGCCCACCCTCCCTCCTCTTTATTAAGCCTCACTAGCCCTCCCTTGGTCTTCCTTCGCTCCCTGATGTACCTATAAAAGGTTTTATCCCCCTTCTTAACTGAGTTGGCTATCTTTTCCTCTGTTTTGGCCTTTGCTGTTCTGACTGCCTTCCCAGCTTCCTTTTGCTTTAACTGATATAGTTCTCTGTCCTGCTCCTTCTGTGATTCCTTGTACTTCCTGAATGCTTTCTTTTTCTCTTGAACCTTCACTGCCACTTCCTTTGAGAACCATAGTGGTTTCTTACATCGTTTCATTTTGTTAATTTGCTTCACACAAAGGCTTGTTACCTCTGTGATGGCAGTTTTTATTATTCCCCACTGTTCTTCCGCCCCTCCTTCCTGCCCATTTGCTAGTGCATTCTTAGGCACTCACCCATTTAGCAAAAGTCAGCCTTCCTAAAGTCCAGTACTTTTGCCTTTGTGATGGCTTGACTCTATTGCTGTGTTTGTTGTGAACCATACTGTTCGATGGTCGCTAGTTCCCAGATGGCTACCCACTTCTACATCTGTGATCCTCTTCATCTCCATTTGAGAGAACCAGGTCTAAGATTGCTCCTCTCGAGTGGGCTCCAATACTAGTTCTCTAAGGCATGCCCTTGTAGGGCATCTAGAATAACCCACTCTTTGAAGTGGCTGCTGCAACTGCACTCCAGTTAACATCTGGCATATTCAGATCACCCATCAGCAATATCTCCCTTTTCTGCCATTCTAAGTATTCTTTCTATTATTTCCTTGTCCATTTCCTCCCCTGAGAAGAGGTCTATGTCTAACCCTGCTGCGGATTGTGGTGCCATTGCGGTCTCCAATTTACCCACAGTGCTTCTTCTCTCCTGTTTTCCCTTTTGTTCTGTTGCTTTGATTCCTTCCCTTATGGAAAGAGCTACTCCTCCTCCTCTTTTACCCTCCCTTTCCCTCCTGTAGATAGTGTACCCTGGTATGTTTATGTCCCAGTCATGGTTTTGTGTGTACCATGTTTCTGTGACTGCCATGATATCCAGATGTTCCTCCTCTATCAAGGCCACTAATTCAGGAGCTTGTTACTCAGACTACGGGCATTGGTACTCATTGCTCTCCATTTTTTGATGGCTTTACCTTATTTTGCAGCATCCCCCACTGACCTGTCTACCTCGGTCTTTTTCTCATTTAGTACCCTGTTTTGTAGGGAGAGGCTGGGATTTTCCTGTTGCTTATCAGTGCCTCCCCCCTTGACTAGTTTAAAAGCTTGCCAATGAAGCATTTAAACCGATTGCTCAAAAGACTTGTATTATTTTTCTTAAATAATATTGTTTCAGCCTTGGGTGAGTTTGAAATGCAGTGAGGTCCAGATGTAGCAGTACAGAACTGTTCACCAGGAGATTCCAGCATCCCAGGTTTGACTCCCACCACAACAGTTTACTCTTGGGGTCATGACCTTGAGCATGTCACTGAGTCATCCTTTGCTTCAGATGTTCCAGGTGTATAGGGTTAAATGCAAGCCCATCCAGACAATGAGATTTACTGTAGCATCTCGGCTGAGCCATTTGGGGTACTTGAAATGATGCTACCTGGAATTCAAAGGGAGAGACAGAATTTACTATCTCACTTGCAGACCTTGGAGGTCAGTCATTACTTAGCTACCGTACTTTCAAAGGTAGTGTAGATTTCATGGTTAGAGCACTGGCTATTAAATAAATATTACATGTCTGTATCTCATCAAAGTCATTGGTTCACTCTGTGACTGTGAACAAGTTATTTGATCTCCCTGGCCTTCTGTTCTCTGAGCTGTAAAACACAATAGAAGCAGGACATGCTGAAAATGAGATCATAGAATCATAGAACTTGATGACAGAAAAGGACGTCTTGGCCCATCCAGTCTGCCTCACCCCCACCCACTATTCCTTCCTCCCTCCTCTTGAAGAGCCCACCTCACCTCCCTGTGGCCCTTCGCGCCTGTCTCAGCTGCATCTACTGTAATTTGACTTACAAGTAAGGCTGCTGATTTCCATAATCATTTACACTCTGGTGACAGGGTAGAGGAAATCAAATATAGTGTGGAACTGGGTAACACAATATCTGCTCCTAAGGTTAGTTAAACAAGTAAGGAAACCAGTCTGCTTCTGGCAGTTAGCAGATATGTTAATGAATCACATAAACTAGCCCCCAAGGGTGCCTGGTGAACTATAGGGGAATTACCTTTGTTTTGGGCTGGGCAATATTTCTGTGCGATAAGATCAGGTGAAGCGCCATTTACATGCAGTGGGTCTTCCTGTGAGAACTGGAAGGATTAATTCATATTCACACAGCAATGAAACTGCACAAGAATTGTCTTGTTTTTAGCATAAAATCTCATTGCTTGCTGTGAGGAATTAACATTGTCTCATGGGAAAACTGTCATTTTCATCTGATATATTTCTTTTCATGTATCCATAGCAGAGTACAGTTTTTTTTTGTTTGGAGCAGAATATCAGTTTTCAAGAAATATGGTCATTTTGCAACAAAATCTGCATACAAATAAGTGAACCAGTTTCACCCAGCCCTACATTTCATGTACTGTTCCAGTCCTTCCCTACGGCTGGGTGATAAGCATAAGCACTAGTGTTCACAGACTCTTGATAGACCTGATTTATCTACTGGGAGAGATGCTCAATCCCCCCACAACACACACACACGCAAACACAGAAAACACCCATACTTCTGTGTATATATGAGATGGATGCAATGCATAGCTGTCAAATCGGCACTATCTACCAGCATGAAGCAGTATTTTGGGATTCCTCCCTCTCCCCCCCCCCACCACCCACAATCATTATTTTGGCAAGTCAGTGCCTGAACTGGGAGAAACCAAGGGAGAAACTGGGGTTTGTCACTGTTATGTGCAGTGATATTTGGCTGTGGGGTACTCTTATAAAATAGGTTTTATGCATGTCGCTGGTAGTGTGATTAGTGAAGGGGAGCGCAGCTGTTTTGACCCAAAAAGGATGGAGATGAAACCACTTGCAAGAGTTTCCCACAGCCACAAATTCACACATTATAAATACTGTAGGGACTATGGAATGGCCTGACTCAAAATATGCAATGGAGCTCAAAGTATTGGGGAGGCCAAAATACATGAGTGGGGAAGCCATGAGCTGATTATGAAGTTCTACACACTCACAAGTACAGATAAATTGTGCATTTTAAGTCAAGCCATTGTGTATTTGATACATACAAGAAGAGTCAAAGTTATAACTTCAAAATCGGCTGTTTGTGGGAATCTTTACCTGTTCCTCTGAGTTAAGCAGCTGGCTTCAGAGTATGACATGGCTATAACTTCAGAATTGTGTAGACTACCCTCTTACTGGTTTTGCTCTCACTCTATGGTAAGCGTCGGGACTGTCACATATCTAAGTGCTAGATAAATGTTTACTGAGGTTTACATAAAGACAGTGCATGCCTTCCTGGCAATCCTGGACAGATGTCTTCCTGCAGTACCAAGGAACTCACAGGGTACTCTGGGTAGTAGGGTGAGTGAGAAATCCCTATAAAATAGTACATGTTTAAACAGCAGACTTAGCAGTCTCTCTTAATGAACCTGGGGGAAGAGGCAGACCTTGTGGACATTAAATTCCTGTTACTACTGTAGCCCAGTCCCCCACAACTCCATTTTACAGCTACTACTACAGTCCTGCAATGCCCTGTGAAGAGAATGCCCAGTACTGATAGTCTCTGAAGACAGGAAAGCATGCATATCTGTAGCTAAGTCAGTTGGAGTCTGAGATCAAAGGTGAGAAGAGTTCTTCTTGCAGAGTCTCCCCCAGTAATTTTTTCTGTGCCAGACCAAGTGATAAGAAAAGTGGTAGAGACCACTCCAAGAGGTCCTGGTGGGACTCAACCCTTGAGTCCATGGAGAGGGAGAGAGAGATAGAAAGAAAGAGAGAAAGAGAGGAAGAGATAGAGAGATAAGGAGTGCTCAGTAAAAGGAAATATCTCTAATATTCAGTTTCTGTTTCTATCACTTGGATATGCTTGTTAGAAATGATGTAGTGGGGCCTGTCAGTTCTTCAAAAGGGTGAGTCAAAAATGATCACTGAAATGAGAAGTGGTTGTTCAGTATTGCTTGCCTGAACCCTGCCCACAGTATGAAAGTTTTATAAACAGTGAGGCAAGTTAGTCTTGTATATGGGGTAAGTTGGTCTCGTACATAGGATATGCCTGAAAGTTCATACCAAAGCCACAACAAATAAATGTGTTGATCACTGGGATTTTCTGCTTGTAAAATAAAAAAATAAAATACTTTTATTTTTGCTACCCCATTCCTTTCCAGTACTTCCTTGTATCTACAGTCAATCCCCCTCTGTTCATACCCTTATAAGTTGAGCCAGGCATCTAGTGGCAACCCCCATCCCGGAGTACCCCAAACCCCAATCGCACTACAATGACTTGCACAGCACTTTGCTCACCTCCTCAGCCCACCGTTGTCTGATTTAAAATTATACAAACTGCAATACTTAGCAGTCAGCATTATTTGCAATCAAATGGAGTCCAGTTGAAGTGGTGAGTGAAGCACTGTGTGTGTCCTTGCAGTGAGACTGGGGTTGGGAGTTGAGGTGCTCTGACGGTGAGGAGTGCCACTAGACACCAAAGAGAACTTGCTGGGGGATGGGAAGAGAAGTGGTGACACTGGCTGACAGAGAGTTCTTGAATGGGAGCAAGGAGAGGCAATCGGTGACACTAGACAACAGGAAATGGTTGCAGCCAAAGACATAGTCGGATATTTCCTGACATTTCTGTACTATCTCTAAAGAAATTTGGTGCCTGCTTGCAGTATCACTATAGGGCCACCAGAGAGAATCTCTTTAGAAATATCGAGAAATATCAGGAAATATCTGACCACGTCTTTGACTGCATCTGTACTTGAACAGCGACAGGGAGTGGTAGGGGGACACATGGGCACTAGGCAGTGTGACGCTTGGCCAGCTGGTTATGATTATTGTATGCTACTTGTAATATAAAAATATAGTATGTGATTGTCTCACATAAGACAGCATGTGCTCCATGGGCGCCCCCCCCCCAGGTTTTAGTGAAAACTACAGGATGTATAATTGTCCAGGAGATTTCTGTAATGTAATTAACTTCCTTGAGACAGTGCATTTTATGGCCATTTTATGACCTGTTACTGCTCTCAAGCTGGGAAACTAAAATATACATTTTATGACTTCAGAAACAGGACATAATTAAGCTGATTCCTGCCAGATATCTTGCACCTAGGTGAGGGATTGCAGGGTTATAAAAATTCAAAGGAATTGGCTGATCACAGACTCATAATTTGGGAAATGAGTTTTTGCTGATGTCACATTATTTGATATATCTCCTGACAGGAAATCATTTTTCTGTAATTTTATATTCTAAAAGGAGGAGCTAGATGACTCACCAAGGGGGTGGGGAGATGGAATTGAAATCTATCCCTGTAACTGGGGAATATGACATATTATGTTGGGACTCCGAGAGAAACTAACTTAAGCACTGTACAGAGGTAATACATTAGATAGAAAAAGTCTTATTGTATTGTGGTAGGAGTTTGTTTTGTAGCTTCCCTTGTTTTTATGTTTGCTTGCACGCATGTGCAAGAAAGATAGTGCCATCATCCGAGATTTCAGAGGTGTGTCACCCCCTCTTCCAATTCAGTCAGTGTGTTGGCAGGCACGGCCCCTGTCCGCCAATGCATGCTGGAGCTGTCTATGACAAGCTCCAAAATGCAGTGGCATACAGTTGAAAGGGGGAGCTACGCTGATGAGCAGTGATAAGATATCGCCTGCTCATGAGCTCCCCTACACACACCACCTGCAGCACTGAGTGCTTCCCCAGCACACACTCTATAGTCGACGAGGTGCCCAATCCCCCGTCAGCTGTGCTCGCTCACCTCAAAAGCTTCAAATGCCATGCTGGGTGCCCACCCCAGCGTGGCAGCAATGGTATAACCGGCTGAGGGGTGCCCAATCCCCATCGACTTTACTGTCTCCCTCCCAGTACAGGTGCCACACTGGGAGCCCACCCCAGCATGGCAATAAATGCCATAGCCGGCGAGTGCCCAATCCCCATCGTCTCCACCCCCCAGCCATCTTTCTGCCACGCTGGGAGCCCACCCCAGTGTGGCAAGCGTCCCGATGTCATCTTTTTAATACCTGAAAAGAAAAAAGCGGTCCCACGCAGTGTTCCTGTCCCCCCTCCCAAAACCCGCACCCACCCACTGCGCACCCTGCCTCCCCACACCCCCCTCACTCCATACTTACCTCCGGAGCTCGGCGCGATGATTTTCGGTGGACCAGGAACACGTCTGCACTCTTCAAAGCCGACCGCGAACTGAGGAAATGCCGGTAAGCTGTATAATGGGCTAGATAGGGGTTTTCAACTTTGTTGCATATCTCAGGCATTTTTTGGAATTTTTGCACCAAATTTTCAACATGGGGTTTTTGGGACCCCTTCTCATGAATGGTGTCACTGTCATGGTGTTATTCAGGCCCGAAGGGTGATTTCGCAGTCACTGCGCGAAATCACCTTCGGGACTGATAATAATAAATGACACTGCCAATGTTCATAAGGTGGCTCTCATGAAGCCTATTTTGAAAATTTGAGGAAAAATCAAAAATCACTGTTTTTATTTAGCATGTGCGCAGTTCACGCACGCTCAGAAGTTCATGAATTTTCAATATTTTCACTCCAGATTTTCAACATTGCCATTTTACCACACCTTCTTATGAGTATTACAGCTGTCATTTTCACATCTCACCCAAAATGTGTTTCCACCCATATAGCGCACAATGGCGCGGTCGGTGTCGGAAACCAATGTATGGGACAAATTAAGAAAACCACAGTGACACTGTTCATGAGCAGAGGTCTTAAAATGGCTATGTTGAAAATTGATAATTCAAAAATGACTGTTTCTGGTGTGCGTTGTACAGTTCCTCATACATTTCGTGAAGTTAGCGAATTTTCAATATTTTCACTCCAGATTTTCAACATTGTCATTTTACCACACCTTCTTATGAGTAGTACAGCTGTCATTTTTCACATCTCACCCAAAACATGTTTCCACCCATGTAGTGCACAATGGGCTGATCGGGTATGCGAAATCAATGTACAGGACAAATTAAGAAAATCACAGTGACACTGTTCATGAGCAGAGGTCTTAAAATGGCTATGTTGAAAATTTGATGAAAAGATTCCAAAAATGACTGTTTTATGAGTGTCGTTGTACGGTTCTCATGCGCTTTCGTAAGTTCAGCAATTTTCAATATTTTCACTCCAGATTTTCAACATTGCCATTTTACCACACCTTCTTATGAGTAGTACAGCTGTCATTTTTCACATCTCACCCAAAACGTGTTTCCACCCATGTAGCGCACAATGGCACAGTCGGTGTGCGAAATCAATGTACGGACAAATTAAGAAAATCACAGTGACACTGTTCATGAGCAGAGGTCTTAAAATGGCTATGTTGAAAATTTGGTGAAAAAATTCCTAAAAATGACTGCTTTACGGGCGTGCGTTGCGCAGTTCCTATGCATACTCATAAGTTTGCAAATTTAATATTTTCACTCCAGATTTTCAACATTGCCATTTTATTACACTTCCTTATGAACAATACAGCTGCCATTTTTCATATACCGCCCAAAATGTGTTTTCGCACATGTAGCGCACAATGGTGCTGTTGGTGTGCGACAGCAATGTTTGGGACAGATTAAGAAAATCACAGTTACACTGTTCATGAGCAGAGGTCTTAAAATGGCTATGTTGAAAATTTGGTGACAAAGTCCATAAAATGACTGTGTTACAAGTGAGCTAGCGAGTTTCCACGCTCCTCGTAAGTTCATGACTTTGCAATATTTTAAGTCCAGATTTTCACGGTGGCATTTTCCACACTTCCTTATTTACAGTACAGCTGTCATTTTCACAACATGGCAAGTGTGTTTTCACACTTTCAGTGCAGAGATGCGTGGTCGCTGTGGGAAATCATTGTTCGGCACAGATAAAGAAAATCACAGTGACACTGTTCATGATCGGAGGCACCAAAATGTCTGAGTTGACAATCTGCTGTAAAAAAATTCCCAGCCTAATTATATTATGGGTGTGCGTTGCACAGTTTCTATGTACGGTTGTGACTTCACCATTTTTTTAAATATTTTTACTGCAGATTTGCAACATTGCCATTTTTTACACCTCCCCATAAACAGTACAGCTGTCATTTTTTACATCCTGTTTGGATTGTTTTTGCACCTGTGGTGCTAAATGCCGTAGTCGCTGTGCATAAGCAGCTTTCGGCTAACAAACTGATATTCCCCCTGTTCATGAGGTGGGGTCACAAAAAAACCATGTTGAACATTTGGAGTGAAAATACCAATGAATGCCTGAGGTATTAGGGTTTCCAACCATAACGCCCAACCCTGTGAGAATGACAGGCATCAGGGTGTGACGGGATTCTTGCCTGTAATGCTCATACCATTCCACACCCTGCAGCCAGTGAGAGGCATCGAGGTATGCCTTGGACTCTTCACCCCAAAGTTCACCCCATTCTCCTGTATCGCACCTATCTCACCGTATTTCCTAATGGAATGGGGTGCACATAAGGGCCAAAGACCCCAAGGAACACCGTGACACTTGCCAGTGTCTGCAGGGTGGGGTGCGGTGAAATGGCATGGCCGTTATGCCTGACGACCCAAAGGCACACCCCAATGCCTGTCACTCTCTGCAGGGTGGTGGTGGGGTTGGCTTCAGTTCAATACTTCACTGCCATTCCTATTACGCAGCTCTGTAACTTCTACACTACCACTGCCAATGCCAGCAAGCAAACATTCAGCATTGACAAATGCTTGTTTTCGTATGTGATTGTGAGCTCTTGGTTATACTGTTCTGCGTTTACGTTTTTCATATTTTTATCATCTTTTAGTAAAATCTTTATTTGAAAGATACTACCTGGGTGTGTTTTCCAAGTTCTTTTTGCATGTGATGTATACGTGGTTAAGTCTGTCAAAAACTGTTCAAAAGCTTGATGGTGATACTAAACTGGGAAAAGGTAAGAATATACCTAAGGTCTTTTATAGAGTTTTAAGGGTTGATTTTTTGGAAGCCTGATTTGGTGCCCCTGGCAAAAGATTGTACTGCAATCCCCAAAGAGGGTACGTATCTGAGCCTGTACATTGAGTACACTAGCATAAGGTTCACAGTTTGAATCCCCCCAGAACTTGAGACTAAAGGTGATTTGGATCCAAAAGCAGACAAGAGGGTTACCCTGTCTGTTACCTATTCACATTACTGCACTCGGAGGTTGGCACTGTGGGAGCAGAGGGCCTGACCTGCTGAGTGCGTTTGTGACAGGCAGTACTAGTAAAAGGGAGAGAGAAAGAGAGGTAACACTAGATGCCAGAGAGTATTCGGAAAGAGTTGTGGAGAGGAAGTGGTGGCATTAGACACCAGGGAGTGCATGAAAATGAAAAGGGAGAGGAAGGGTGTGATAATGGACACCAGGGAGTGCTTGAAAAGGAACAGGGAGAATGAGGGAGATAGCACTTGACATCACAGAGTGCTCAGGATGAGGAGAAGGAACTCTGTTGGAAAAACATTTTCTAAAATTTCACTCAGTACTCCAGAGTTGCTAGAAGGTTTAATGTCTTTTATTGGACCAACATAAGTTTTGTACAATCATGATATAGTACATAAGCCTTCAGAGACCCACATATCAGTTCTTCAGGTGAAGAGCCAATAAACCTTCCAGTGACTCCTATTTTCCAAGGACCAATATAGCTGAAATCTCTTTTTAGTAAGCTCAGGACTCCACAATTTTATCTAAAACAATCAGAGGATATATTTTCTTTTGTTATGGCCTATGTAAGAAGTGACTGCTCAGTTCTGGATCACCGATATTCTGGCCCACAGTGGGTAAGCATCATATGTACTGAGGCGAGTCAATCCTGCATATACTGTAGTATGTTGGTTAGGCTCACACAACATGAAGAGCTTCAGTTCAGCATGGGCTGCCTAGTTCTGGCCTACGTTATCATGGTTAAATGGTCCGATAAAACATATTTATCAGGGCAATGTTGTTACCACTGGTGTATGAATCTCATTATACACAATTCAGTCAGTAGAGCCTCTTTCCCATTTCATTTATTATTTTTCTCGAGTCCTGTTTTAAAATGTGCTTGCACTGTCATCATGGAGAAGATAAACTGAGCCCGAGTGCCATTCTTTACTTAGAATATCTCTTAGGTTGAGCCTACAGTGCATCTGACTGACAGCCAAGAGTGCAGCTCTGGATTTATAATCAGTTATGGAAGTATAACAGAGTACTGTAGAAACACCGTGACAATCTAGTAACTTAGTAATTCAGGTTAGAAGGGCTCTTGCTCCATCATGTTCCCTCCTTACTTTGGCAGATGGGACCAGTAAGCATAGTTTGTTGTACAAATATGTACTAATGTTTAAGGATTTCTCACCCATCCTTCGATCCCAGGTACCCTGTGATTTCCTTGTTAATAAATTTGTCTAGGCATACCTTGAAGGCCTATACTGTCTTCATGCCTACTGTCTCTGCCAGTGGAATAGAATAGAATAGAACAGAACAGAATAGATTAGGCAAGCAATAATACCCAACAGGGTGGGCGGTATTGGGCAATACTGGACCGCCCAGGGGCGTAATGAGGCCCGACGCCACAGGCAGAGGGCCTTATAACCCTGGAAAGATCGGTATTGCCCATACCGCCACCCTGGAGGGATATTGTACTAGAAATGGGCATTGTAAAAAAAATGTGTTTAATTCAAAAATAATAACTACTTACTTTACAGTAAGGTTTGTAATAAAATAGTTCCTCCGCCTGTAAGAGTGTTCTTCCTTGAAGCTGGTCATCATGGTTACACTTACACGCACACACACAAGCACACACACACACACACACACACACACACACGTGTCTGTCTCCCCCTCCCCTTGAATCGCCATCAATCTGAACACCATATCTGGATCTCCCGCTTGGTTCACACAGAATGAAAAAGAGCAGGAAAGAGCAAGCTGGTAGCGGCGACGGTAAACGCAGAATAGCAGCTGCAGTGCAACGTCTGGAGGTGCCGTAGTAGGGATTAGGGAAATAGAATATTGTTTAACCAGAAGCCGAATTTTGGATTAGTTGACAGCACTCGGGCGGGGGAGGGGAAGGGACGATAATGGCAAGCTGGTAGCAGCGACAAATTTGACAGGATGTGTAAACGGAGAATAACAGCTGCAGTGCAATGTCCGGAGGAGAAAACAGTTGTTCGTATGTGTGGTGGAACTGACTCGCTGTTTGCTCTCGGGCAGGGGATGGGAAGGGACGATAATGAAGTGTGACCTACTTGTGAGCGCAGTCTGTGCTAGCCAAAGAACTGAAAAGAAAGATGAGTTTTGTGGTGCTAGCGCTATATACAGCAAGTGGGCAGTTGGCTGAAGAAGGGTGGAGGGGCGCGCGGTCAGCTTTCAGAGAGGCACTATGGAGAATCACGGGGCATGTGGTACTCGAAATAAATTAAGAAAAAAACCAAAAAGAAAGGTACCGAGGAACGTGACCAGCGGAATTTGAGCTGCATCTTCCTCATGAAGCTGGCACTGAAGTAGGGAGCTTTGGGGAAACAGAATCTCTCGCTAAACAAGAGAAAAACATGGCGACAGTTTCAAGCTCAGTGGTGTGATTCTGGCCAATGAACAACCAGGGTAGGCACAAAGATACTTGAATGGGTAAAGGGGCACTTGGGCTGGTACTTTTTTTTCCTGGGCATCTATTGAAAGTTAATGTACCCCCCTGGCCAGGGTACCAGCCAATCAGATGCCAAGAAATAAAAAGCCCATTTTCAAAAATGTCATACACACTGGGCTCGATTCTCAAACAGCACTTAAAACAGCAGTACAAGAATCCGGTGAAAATTTTGACCTATACTTTTTTATTCTATTTTAGATTGCCTCTTACCTACTGACTTGCATGATACCCTTCTTTCCACAATTTAAGTCTGCTTTAGTACTTTTTTTCACATCTGAAATAATAAAAGGACCACTCATTTTAATATGGCTCAGACCAGGTTTTCATCAGTATTCTAGGCTGTTTTTGTACATCAGTTATTTAAAATAATTTCTGTTGTGACTAAATGAACTAGCATGCATCAAACAGTGCTCCCTGACCTTATGGAACAGGAGGTGTTCAAAAACAGCTTGGAATAGTGATGAAAACCTGGCCTGAGTCATATTAAAAGGAACACTCCTTTTTATGTTGGCTTGCTCGCATGGGCAAGCAACATCTTGTGCTAGTAGCACATTTCAGAGGTGTGTCAGTGTTGGAGAACGCAGGACATGCTTTAGTAGGTGCGTCTCTCATTCTCCAGTAAGCCAACATGCTAGCACTGTCACACAAATTATGTAAAGTGGACACAACTTGTAAGAAAAGTGCTGCTGCAATCGGAGACAAGCTCGTCATACAGCGGCACAGATGACACGCCTCCCAACATGCCTTTCCTGGCGAAACATTTCAATAAACATGGCAGCAGAGCCGCCGACACACAATCCTCACAATTTTCTATGCAGACATGCAGGACAAAAACCATTAAAAGCTCGAGGGAGGAGGCACCTAGCGGTGCACTTTAGGAAAATGCCCCCCTTTTTACACTCAGCAGGTGATGTATCTATATACCCTGCACAGACCCAGTAAAAACTGCACACCTTCCCCTCGTTCTCCACAAAAAATGCAGTTTCTGAACTGTGAGCATGCAGATGCCTGCAAAGAGCCCCTCCACGATATTCACTCACATTTTCTACTCGACGACCACAGCAGAAGGTAGTAGGCTGCAGCTGGATGGACTGAGTGACTGCCGGGCAAGCGCCTACTTCCCCACCCTCGCATCATGTCATCTTGGCTCCTGGCTGGGCATGCAGATCTGGCAGCTGGGAGTGGTGTCTTTTGTGCAGGGGGCAGCTGTCGCGCCCATCTGATGCCTGAAACAGCCTAGCACTCTCAGACTCCGGTGATGGTGAGCAGGAGGAGGGTAAGTGCTTCATGTTTATTAAACATAATTCCCCACTGGAAGTGGGATCCTTCAATCAACTAGCTGCAGTTTTCTTAGTTCCCAAGTCCAGTTTGGAATGATGTATGTTACCCAAACTGCAGCAAGTTGGCGTGGTCAGTGTTCTGAAACACACACTCTTAACTCCAAAACACTCAACTCCAAAGGAAGAAAAAAAGTGTTGCGTCCAACAGAAACCAAATTGTGGACTTTTACTGATCTTACATAGATACATAGATACATAGATGTTGTCGGCAGATAAGGGCCTTGTGGCCCATCCAGTCTACCCTATCCCTCTTTCTAATGCTTAAGGTACCCTAGATGCTACAAGCCCTCCCCTTCACCCCACCTTGATAATTCCCATGTGCCTATCCCACACATTCTTGAATCCCTGAACTGTGGCCACCCCCACCACTTTCTGGGGGAGACTGTTCCATCTCTCCACCACCCTTTCTGTGACATAGAATGTCCTCAAGTTCCCTCTAAATTTTCCACCTTTTTTTCTCATGCTGTGCCCCTTTGTTCTGTAATTTTCCTTCATGTGAAAAATGCTCCCCTCTGGTACCCTGTTGATCCCCTTTAGATATTTCAAGGTCTCTGCATGTCCCCCCTCTCTCTCTCCTTTCTTCCAGGGAGTACATATTTAGAGCTCTGAGTCTCTCCTCATACGACTTATGCTGCATCCCCGACACCATTTTTGTCACCCTCTTCTGTACCATCTCCATCCTGTCTGTCTTTTTGGAGATGGGGCCTCCAGAATTGAACACAGTACTCCAGATGAGGCCTCACTAGGGAGTTGTACAACGGTACCACCACTTCCCTCCTTCTACTTGTTATACCCCTCCCTATGCACCCTAGCACTCTGTTAGCCTTTCCAACTGCTTTGTCACACTGTTAAGCCACTTTAAGGTTGTCTTCTATGACTACCCCTAGATCTCTTTCCTCTGTGGTGGCCTCCAGTGTTACCCCGTCTAGTTCATACTCAGCCTTAGGATTCCCTCTCCCTAGGTGCATAATCTTGCACTTTTTTGCATTGAAACCCAACTGCCATTCCTTGGACCAGTTTTCTAGCCTCTTCAGATCCCTCCTCATTTTTTCTATACTTCCCTGTTACATAGCTTTGTATCATCCACAAACAGGCTAACCCTCTCTTCTAGACCCTCTGCAATATCACTTATGAAGGCATTGAAGAGCACTGGTCCCAGCACTGATCCCTGGGGTACATCACTTGTTACCCATCCCCTCCTGTGGGCTAACCCCATTTACCGCCACTCTTTGTGTGCTGTTACTCAACCAGCTTCTAACCCATCTGACCACCTCTGTCACCACCCCCAGATTTGCCAACTTGTGGATTAGTCTCCTGTATGGGACTGTGTCAAAGGCCTTTCTGAAGTCCAGATAGACCACATCTACCGGTCTGCCCTAGTCTATTTCCTTTGTCACCCACTCAAAGAAATCAATCAAGCTGGCCTGGCATGACCTCCCTGCAGTGAATCCATGTTGCCTTGGGTCCAGCAGCCCCGTTTTCTCTAGGTAGTCCACCAGCTTTTCCTTAAGTAGGGTTTCCATAATTTTACCTACTATCGAGGTCAAACTGACAGGGCAGTAGTTTCCTGCCTCCTCCTTGCTACCGCTTTTCTGCAAGGGTACCACTTGTGCCTGTGACACTCAGACAGCTGTTTCTGATTAATCTATGATTTTTGTAATATAAAAATGTGTTATTGAGTGTCTCTCATGAGACATGCTGAAACAGCCTGTGGGATCTCACACACACACACACACACACACCAGGTTTTAGCTAATAGGTGTTACCTGGAAGGCCAGGAGATAATTACAGGCTAGAAGAGGCCTAAAATAAGCATCTCCTGTTTATCTAGCTTAATTGTAGCTTGTCAGCTGCTAGGATGGGAAATCATAAATTTTTATAACGCTTAGAGGAAGAGAGCAGGTTATGATGCTTTAGTGCAAAGTCATAAAAGATTCTTTGATGTGTCCTGAGAAGAAGAGTTACTTGAGATCAAAGAGGGGATGTTATTTAAAGAAAGTCATGTGGGGACATGAGTTTTGCTGAGGTCACCTTTATTAATTTACCTCCTGCTGGATAGACATCCTGATTGTATAATTTTTAATAAACAGAGGAGGAGCAGGGTGACATCATGGAGAAGGCAGGCTCAAGACAGTGTTTTTAATTATGCTGTGAGTGACCTGTAAAGACACACATGCTTGGACTCTCTTGACAACAACTTCTGTCTATCAACACTATTAGAAGAGATACATTAGATATATACGTCTAATTGTCTGGTGGTAGGAATTTTGTACTTTTTTTAGCACTTGTTCTTTTAAATGATTGTATGTTTTTGTGATATCTGGTTCTGTATTTACATTTTACATTATTTTATCTATCTTTACGTAAACCTCTACTTTAGAGACTATTTGGTGTGTCTTTGAAATTCTTTTTCTTGACAAGTGAAGCCTACATGGTAAAAGCTGACACTGTACAAAGCTTACTGGTTTTACCAAACTGGGAAAAGGTAAGAGTTTATTCTGAGGTCTTTAATAGAGTTTTAAGGGTTCATTTTGTACGCCTGGTTAGGTGCCCATAGGCAAAAGATGTCTGGCCTCCCTGAAGAGCAGAATTATCTGAGCCTGTACATTGGGTACGCTAGCAAAGAGGTTCTCATTTGAATCCCTTCAAGACTTGAGACCAAAGGTTGATTCGAACCCACAAAACAGACAGAAGGGTTACCCTTTTTCTGTTTCCTGTTCACAAGACTGCGCTCGGAGGTTGGCACTGTGGGAGCAGAGGGCCTGACCTGCTGAGTGGGTTTGTGACAGTGCCTTCCTCCACTCCTCTGGAACCACGCCTGTTTCTAGTGATCCCCTGAACAGCTTAGCTAGAGGTTTAGCCAGTTCTTCCCGAGCTCCTTTAGGCTCCTCTGGTATATCCCATCGGGGCCCATAGCTTTAGCTAAGCTGTTCTAGTGCTCTTTTTACTCTGTCCTCTGAAAAAGGTTTAATGTCCACACCTTCTCCCTGTTTGCCCTTCTGCATTAATGGGGGACCTTCTCCATTGTCTTCTTCCGTGAATACGGAACAGAAATGTTTTTTGAGGATAGTCGCTTTGTCAATGTCTTTCTCCACTACCCTGCCTCCCTCTTCCCTAAGTCTCATAATCCCTCCCGCTGTCTTCTTTTTCTCACTAACATACCTAAAGAATGCCTTCCCTCCTTCCTTCACTGATTTAGCTAGCTTTTCCTCAGTTTTTGCCTTTGCTGACCTTACTGCCTTGTTCTTCACTTCCTTTCATTTTTCCAAGTATTCTTGCCTGTCCTCCTTGCTTTGTGTTGCCTTGTACCTCAGAATTGCCATATTTTTTCCTCTTACTAGCTCTGCTACTCCCCTCGAGAACCACAGTGGTTTCCTCTTTCTTTTGCTCTTGCTGCAGGGCCTAAACTTGTGTTAGGGTTGCACAGACATTCAAATCCAGGCCAGCTATATAAAACGTGCACGTGAAATTCTAGTGTTCTTGAACCTCAGCTGATGAAACTATAGCACTGTATGGGTGTAGTTTTCAGAGTTGTAACTGATGTCAGTTCTGTTTTGAACACAGTTGTTTACATTTAGCACAATCTCTGACCCTGTCACACACACACACACACACACGCACACACGCACTCACTCACACACAAGCACTCTTGCAAGTTTTTTTGGAAAGAATACAGTAAAAGGAAGACCTGCCAGCTGACTGAGTCAAGGATTATTCTCAAGGATTTACCACAATTACATGGAATACAGTATACATATAATATCCGATGTATAAAAATTATGATTTAAACATAACAGTAATTATATGCAATTCCATATGTAATTTTTTCTCCCATTACCTTATTCACCAATAACTATTCCTTTTTTGTTTTGTAATTTCTGTTTATTACCCCTTACACTGCCCCCGAGCTCCCTCCAGACCCCCATAAGGCTGACTGCTGGTCCTGTTCCTAACTTGATCTCAGGTGCCATCCTCCATGGAGCTGTGGCTTGCACCCTGGGTGGGGACTTGTGGAGGCGATATACCAGGGACTCAGCAGCACTGGGGGCCCTTCGTCGTTGGGCACAGGGTTCAGACTTTTTCATTTCTCCCTTGCCCTTTGGAGCTGTGCATGCATGGACTGCAAGTACATGTGCATGCAGAGCATAACATTGTCTGTAGTCAGTGTGGCTCCACCCACCCCTACTCTGGCCACTCACTACAGCCCACTGCATCCAGGTGGCAGTGTAACAGTGTCAGACAGAACCTTCCCGCACTGGTGTTGGAAAGCACTCTCTGGGATGCACAGCCCCCCCGACCAGCCCCTGATGACTTGGGCTCATTCCCTAACCTGGGTCCCTGGTGTAGTGAGCAGCTGCACTATCACTGCACTCATGGGACGACCACCAGTCACGCTTCCTAATAATAGTTTATACCCTTCCCCTGGGTCACACCTAGAAACTAGCTTGTGCTCAATGTGCCTTTCTTTCCCTGTCACAAGGCTTTAAATAAATAAGTATGCATGTAAAAAGCCCATGTTGAAAATTTGGAGTGAAAATACCAACAAATGCCTGGGACGTTAGGGTTTCCAACCGTAATGCCCCACCCTGTAGGGACTGACAGGCATCAAGGGTGTGACTTGAGATTGTCGGCTGTAGTGCTCATGCCATTCCACCCCCACCCTGCAGCCAGTAACAGGCATTGAGGTGTGCATCAGACTCTTCGGCCCCAAAGTTCACCCCATTCTCCTATACTGCACCCATCTCAGAGTATTTCCTTATGAAATGGGGAGAGCATAAGGCCCAAAGATCCCAAGGCACACCGCAACACTTCTTGGTGTCTGCAGGGTAGGGAGAGGTGAAATGGCATGACCATTATGGACGACAACACAAAGGCACACCCCAATACCTGTCAGTCTCTGCAGGGTGGGGGTGGAGTTGGCGTCAGTTCACTACTTCACTACCATTCTTATTATGCATCTCTCTAACTCCTGCACTACTAATGCCAATGCCAGCAAGACAGCATTCGGCATTGACAAATGCTTGTCTTATATTGAAACATGCTAGACTCTTTCACCTTGTTAATGCCCTTAAGATATTTGAATGTTTCGATCATATCACCTCTCTCTCTGCTTTGCTGTAGGGTGTACATACTGAGCTCCGTTAATCTATCCTCATATGTTTTCTTATGCAGTCCTTGCAACATTTTGGTTGCCCTTCTCTGAACTGCCTCCATTTTGTTAATGTCTTGTGCAGGTATGGCCTCCAGTGCTGCACGCAGTACTCCAGATGGGGCCTAACCAGTGTCTTGTAAAGAGGGATTATTACCTCCTTCTTACAACTTATGATACCCCTACTAATACACGCCAACATCCCTCTAGCCTTATCTACTGCTTTAGCGATCTGCTTGGAAGATTTCAGGTCATCTGTGATGACGACGCCCAAGTCTCTTTCTTCCCTTGTGATTACCAGCAACTCCCCTCCCAACCTATAGATAGCTTCAGGGTTTCTCTTCCCTATGTGCATGATCTTGCACTTCTTTGCCTTAAACCCCAGTTGCTACTCTTCCAACCATGTTGCCAGTTTTTCCAGATCTCTTCTCATTCTGCCCACCCCATCTGGATCATCTACTCTGTTGCAGATCTTGGTGTCATCTGCAAACAGGCAAACCTTACCCTCCAGTCCATTTGTAATGTCACTGATGAAGATATTGAAGAGGACTGGCCCCAGGACTGATCCCTGAGGTACCCCACTTGTGACTTGTATCTCTTCTGACTAGATACCATTTACCACCTCTCTGTTTTCTGTATACCAACCAGTTTGCCACCCAGTTGACCAACTTCTGACCCACACTAAGCTTACCTAGCTTATTATTGTTTATTGTTTATTGAAGAGAAATCAGAATTACAATCCTTTGAGTCATAGACTCCTTTTCAAAGGCTCCACATCAGTACAAGAAAGGTTAAAACATTACATTAGACAGAAATTATACAGAAATCGCTCAGTTCAGGGGTATATACATTATTCATATTGTAGGGTAGCAGCATCCGGGATCTTACAGAAGACCCTAGGTCAATAGTTGTGAGATACTGCAGGTTACAGTTTTGAAGGGTCATTAACAGAGCCCCAAGTCAGGGTTTATATACAGTGAGATTGTAGGACCTGAGTATGTAGTCATTGGTAAAGCAAAAACATTTTGTCATTACTGCACCGGGATATCATGCTGCACTAGAGCTAGGACTATTTACAGTAGTCCTCCTTTTGAGATTCAGGGTGGGGAGGAGTATCAATAGCAGCCACAAGTCATGGAATTAAAGGGGAGGTTCTTGAGTCCAGTCTTAAAAAAGCCAAGACTGAGGGCCAGGGAGACAGAGGATGGTAGGCTGTTAAGCCAGAGGGGAGCACAATACCAGAAAGACCTTTGCCCTAGAGAGGTCCTACAGTGGGGGACAATGAGAGAGGTACTGGCAGGGTGTCTATTAAGCAATCTTCTATGTGGAACAGTATAGAAAGCTTTGCTGAAGTCAAGGTAGGTGACATCAACTGCATACCCTTGGTCCACCACTCTGGTTACCCAGCCAAAGAAATCTATGAGATTAGTTTGACAGGACCTTCCTGTTGTAAACTCATGCTATCTTGGATCCTGTGCTCCTATGGATTCCAGGTGTTGCACTATCCTTTCCTTAAGGAGTGCCTCCATAATCTTGCCCACTACTGAGGTAAGACTGATTGGTCTATAGTTCCCTGCCTCCTACCTGCTGCAACTCTTGTGGAGCAGGATCACATAAGCCATTTTCCAGTCTTCTGGGACCTCTCCTGTGCTCAGAGACTCACTAAACAGTTCTGATAATGGCTCTGCAAGCTCCATCCTTAGCTCCTTTAGTACCCTGGGATGTATGCCATCAGGTCCCATTGCCTTGTCCATCCTGAGCTTAGTGAGCTCTTGTAGAACCCTTTCTTTTATGAAGGGACTTGTGCACACCTCCCTCCTCCCCTGTGTCCATGGTGCTGAACTGTTGGCCCTGTCCTACCTTCTCCTCAGTAAATACTGAGCAGAAGTATCTAGTTAGGATAGATGCTTTTCCTTGGTCCTCCTCCACACATGCCCCCTTATCCCTTTTGATCTTAGCAATACCCCCCCTGTGGACTTTCTTCTTTAACTAATGTATCTATAGAAAGTCTTGCCCCCTTCTTTTACTGTTTGTGCTAGTGTTTCCTTGGTTTGGGCCTTTGCCTGCCTTACTGCCGTCCCTGCCTCCCTTAGGGAAGTTTGGTATGCCCCCTAACTTCATCCCACTGCATTTCCTTATGTTTCCTGAAGGCCAACCTTTTGGATCTGACCTTTTCTGCTACTGTTTTTGAGAACCAAAGTGGTTTCCTCCTTCTTTTGCTCTTGCTTTTCTCCCTAACACAGTGGGATGTTGCTTCAAATATTGCATCCTTAATGCTTGCCCACTTTGCCTGTACCCCCTCACCTGTATTTCTTCTTGCCAGGGCTAGCTTAACTCTGTTGGCCATCTTATCAAAGTCAGCTCCTCTGAAGTCCCTATTTTTGCATTGGAATGGGATGATTGAGTTCTAGTGGCCAAATTGAACCATACCATGTGATGGTCACAGACCCCCAGGTGACCTTCTACCTGAAGATCTGTGATTCTTTCCCCATTAGTCAGTACTAGATTCAGCATAGCCCTGCCTCTTGTGGGTTGTTGTACCAATTGTTTGAGGCCCTCCCCTTGCAGGGAATCCACTATGTGTCTAGTTCTAGTAGATGTTCCTGTTGGTATTGACCAATCTGTATCTGGCATGTTGAAGTCTCCCATTAGCAGAACTTTCCCTTTAGCTGTCATGTTTTGTATATCTTCTAACAGTAATGTGCCTATGTCCTCCTCCTGGTCTGGAGGCCTGTAGACAACCCCAGTTTGTATGGCTGTCCCATTTCCTGTTTCCAGGGTGACCCACAGTTCTTCTGGCTCCTTATGTGTATTCTGAATGTCTGTAGCTTTGATATTTTCATTGACATAAAAGGCCACTCCACCGCCCTCCCCTTTTCACCTCAGTCTCTTCTGAACAGTACATAGCCGGGTACAGTAGTCTCCCAAGTGTGGTTACTGGTGAACCATGTCTTGCTAATGGCTACTATGTCTAGTTTAGCCTCTGTCATTGTTGCCTCCAGGTCTGGGATCTTGTTTCCCAGACTGCAGGCATTTGTGTACATGATTTTCCATTGGCCAGATTTCAGTGTGTTAGTTTTGGGGTGAGGTCTGGATTTTCCCCTGTGCGTCGTATGGGGAGCTGGACCTTTTTCCTCACCTGGTGATGCAAATGAACTGCAAACTTGCTGAACTCCTGTTTGATCACTAGCTGAGGGGGAAGGGTGTTCTTCCCTTTCGATGTATCAGGCGCTGCACCCCCCTCCCCATTTGCTAGTTTAAATATTCTGCAAAGACATCAAACTTCTGCCCCAATGCACTGACTCCCTCCTTAGTTAGATGCAGTCCATCGAATTTAAAGAACTTTCGCTCCCAAAACTGTTGCCAGTTACTTACAAATGTGTGTCCTTTTTCCTGGCACCAGCCCTTGAGCCACATGTTTAGCTCCCCTATCTCCCCTTCACTGACCTTCTGCCCATCTGCCCCCCCCCCAGACTGGCAGGATCTCAGAGAAGGAGATACCGGATGAAATGGATAACAGTTTGTCTCCCAGCCTGGTCAGGTGTTCCTTGGTCTCCACAACTGACCAGCTGGCTAGATTGTTAGCTCCTATGTGTACCAGGACATTAATGTTTTCTCCTGCTTCCTGCATGATTTTAGCAATGCAGTCAGTGTCTCTCCACGCTGATGTACCTGGGAGACATCTGACCATTACCCCTGGCTGGAGGTAGGTATCAACTCCCCTAATCATAGAGCCTCCTATGATCAAAAGTGTTTTGTCTTTCCTTTTTGCCTTTTTTGTTTTGGTCCCTATTATGGGCGAGTTTTGTAGCGTTAGCTCCTGTGCTGCCGTGTCCTCTACTCCTTTGTTTGATTTCAGAGATAGAGGCAGATACCCATTTGTAGTTTTTATATGATTTGTGGAGGTGATACGCTGGTGAGCATTGAGTGATGGGGCACCTGATTTGCCCCTTCTAACCACCTGCCAACCTCCCAGGCCAACTACCCTCTGCAGTTGAAGTGCTTCAGTTGGATGTTAGGGAAATGGCGGGTGGTTCTTGTAATTCATTTCCTTCTGAATATGCGATTTGAGGCATGCAATCTCTGCTCACACTGCCCAGAACTGAGGCCTTAAATCTCTGATGGTCTAGCATGTAGGACAGTGTCCTAAATCTTGTATAACTGCCTTTTTTAAAATTGTCCTGCACTCCCTTCAGTTAATAATATCCATTCTAGTTAAGCTGCTGAGTGTATAACCTGATCTGAGTAATTAGAAGAAAAATGAAAGCAAACATGTAATTTTTTTTATAGTTTTTTTGTTTGTTTCGTTTGTTTTTGTACAACTTTTTATAACAATTAAGTTAATTGTGCCCTTTTAAGTGAAGTCACTGTGTGAATACCCCTCTGATCCTCCCCTTCCTGCTCTGCTAGAGAAAATGTCACGACTGTGCTACTCTATAACAGGAGTGTAGCATGGGGTGGTTGGGGATGGGGTGGGTGGTTGGGCTCTTCCCCTGCCGAAAAAGAACCACGGATGAAAGGAACAAGGAGGTAAGAGCAGAAACAACCAACAACAAATGCAGACACTATCCCACAGTCTGTATCTCATAGGTGCTTCTGTAATTAGCCCAGAAAGCTTAGCCTACTGATAGATAAAACTGTAAAAGTTGTCAGCACAAAAAGTAACAAAACCTGTAAGCACTGCCTGTAACAATTTAACAGAAGATATACCCTGCAAAAAACACTTTGTTACAGAGAAAAATAAAGCAGTAATCTGTAAGCACAAAAAGTAACAGAACCTAGAAGCACAACCTGCAGAACAATTTAACGGAAGATATGCCTTGCAAAAACACTTTGAATCAAAGAAAAAAGGCAGTAATCTGTAAGCACAAAAAGTAACAATCTGTAAGCACAATCTTTACAACAATTTAACAGAAAATAAACCTTGCAATAAAAAAACTTGAAACAGACAAAAATAAAGCAGTAATCTGTAAGCACAACACAGTATCAACCTACAAGCACACCCTGTAACAATTTAATAGAAAATATATCCTGCAAAAAAATATTTCAATCAGAGAAAAAAATGAAGCAGTAAACTGTAACACCTGTAGGCAAAACACAGTAACAAAAACCTGTAGGCCCAACCTTGAACAATTCCACAGAAAACATACCTTGCATAGAAACAATTTTAATCAGAGAAAATAAAGTAGTAATCTGTAAGCGTAAAACAGTAACACACCTGTAGGCACACACTGTAACAATGTAGCTGAATGTACACCCTGCAAAAACAATTTGAATCAAAGAACAATAATGCAGTAATATGTAGGCAAAAAACAGTAACAAAACCTGTAAGCACAAAAGAAAATAGTAAAACACAGTAAATCTGCCTAGCCAAAAGAAGACTTAATTATTCTCCTTGCTCTGATAATGTTGTTCCTTTCTCTGTCCTTACAAGCAAACCTAGAAGAAAAGAGCTCAGGTGAAGTGAGGTGTCTTTGCTAGCAAACCTAGTCTTCCACCTCAAAAACACCAACTAACCTGACCTTTTAACTACTCTTCCGTATGTTGGAAGTTACTAAGACTTTGTCAGCTCCACCCCCAGTTACACTCCTAAACTCCTGGAAGAGCTGTTGGAGGAAAGCAATTAGCTCCTTCAATGGTGAGAAAGACTGCAACACCTTTGAGCCCAAAACAGAAACCTGTAAGCAAAAATTAAAATAGTAGCAAACAGTAATTTTGCTTAGCCTAATGATAGATAAAACTGTAAAACCTGTCAGTACAAAAAATAACAAAACCTGTAAGCACCACCTGTAACAATTTAACAGAAGATATACTCTGCAAAAATTCTTTGCTACAGAGAAAAATAAAGCAGTAATCTGTCAACACAAAAAGTAGCAAAACCTGGAAGCACAACCTCTAGAACAATTTAACAGAAGATATACCTTGCAAAAACACTTTGAATCAGAGAAAAATAAAGCAGTAATCTGTAAACACAAAAAGTAACAACCTGTAAGCACAACCTTCACAACAATTTAACAGAAAATACACCTTGCAAAAAAAACACTGAAACAGAGAAAAATAAAACAGTAATCTGTAAGCACAACACAGTATCAACCTGCAAACACACTCTGTAACAATTTAGCAGAAAATATACCCTGAAAAAAACCCAATTTAAATCAGAGAAAAAAATAATGCAGTAAACGGTAACAACTGAAGGCACAACGCACTAACAAAAACCTGTAGGCCCAACCTTAAACAATTCCACAGAAAATATACCCTGCAAAGAAACAATTTGAATCAGAGAAAATAAAACAGTAATCTGTAAGCACGAAACAGTAACAAACCTGTAGGCACACCCTGTAATAATGTAGCTAAAAGTATACCCTGCAAAAACAATTTATTTATTTATTTTGTTAGTTTTTGTTGACCGGGTAAGTGCACTAGACAAATTCTGCCTATTTTCAGGCATGACCCGGGGGAAGGGGATACAGATGAATGCCAACTGACCTTGAACCAGATTAAGCTGTTGGTGGTATTTTTTAGTGAATGAGAGAAATTTGGCCAGGGCACTGGGAAAATTCCCCTACTCTGACAGTAGGGGGACTTGCCGTCCATATGCAGGATGGCCACTTGGGCTGGAGCACCAGAGGGTGCAGATGTCTTGCAGAAGGGAGAGCAGGCCTCCTCTCCTGATCTGAGTTTGCCAGAGGCTGAAGAAAGTAATTTAATTTTGGTTCCTAAATCTTCGGATGAGGACATCACAGATGTTTACGTTTTAACGGAAGATTTGAGTATCGAACCAGATATCACAAAAGAGAATAATCTAACCTGCAATCTGAATGAAAACCAGCAGGAAATATTGGCATTAGTGCATTTAGAAGAGGAACATCGTAAGATAGAAAGAGAACGTCTTGTAGCCCGACTGGCTTCACTACATTCTGAAACGGTTCCTGTTATCTCCACGGCTAGGCTTGTCAAACGGCCCAATGACGCAATATCTCCTGACAATGCCCTAATGGGGCTGGGCGAGTCTGAAACAGTTTTCTTCTTTCCTGCAACTAAACAGGCTGGCAGTACTAACACTTTTTCCAGTGTGTGCCAAGAGCCTAATTTCTCTAAAGATGTTTCGCCTAAGCACAAAAACACTGTTACTCCAGTTTCTTCTGTTATGACCGAGCAGAATTTGCATCTAGACTCTTCACATCCCGAAAGCTCTGTGCTACGTTCCCAGACAGAATTTAAGGCACAATTAGCTACAGTGCCTCCTAACATTACATCCAAACCAACTGGCAGTCTAAACACCATCCTTGGTGTGTGCCAAGAGCCTGAGACGTCTGGAAGTATTTCCCTCCTTGAATATTAGTCCTGATACTTCTGTATTCTGTGAGCGGCACTCACATTTGGATTTACCACACGCTGCAAACCCTGCACTGCCTTCCCTGGCGGTACACTTGTCAAAAACTGCAGGGTTTGTGTTCAAACACCCTAAGGCTGTAGAATCTGACTCTGGGGTAATTTATCAAACAGCGACCCACACTCAAGAAGGTCTTATGAATTTTACCTTTTCTGGGAAGGAGACAGTACAGGAGAGGAAAGAGAAAAAGGCTGCTGAACCCATAGCCCACAGAACTCATCCTGTTACATTGGTTGAAACTTTGAACACAGAACCATCTAATGACCACTTCATGAAGGACTTGTCCAATGATACCTGGTTGCCTCAGAAGGCCCTCTCGGGTGCAGGATGGAAGCACTCACCTGGGGGTGTTTGGACTCCTGACCCCTCATGGGACTTTCCGTTTACTCAAGCCTCTGTGGAGTGGAAACCATAAGTGACTACAAGTTCAACACAGAATGAATCTATGCCTCCTGATCATTTAACACCTATCCTGCCTTCCCCTGTGGTTCCCGCCCCAGAACTATCATTAAAGACTGACTCTGTTGATTCCTTTCCACCATTGATACCTGCAAGGAATCCAGAAACAAATTCTCCTTAACCTTTGAATTCTGACAAACCACAGGACTCAAAACCTTTGTTATCGGAACTTTTCACAATAATTAAACAAGAAGCAGCACCCAGAAGGAATGCAGTATGCATTCGCTATAAGGGAGGGTTGCAGGACAGACCTGACAGATATCATGTGGGAAAAGTTCTCCTAAAAGATTCTCTGCACTTCTCTCCATGAGAGGTCTATGCTTTCATAAACATCTCTGGAGAGGACAATTATGATGTCAGCTTTCGCACCTCCTATGCTTTGGATTTGTTCTGGGTACGGTATGGGCAGGTTAAGTCATCTCCAACATGGACCCCCTTCATTGTCATACTTCTGGATAAGCCTCTTGTGAAACACATCACAGTCATGTTTCGCAACAAGGGAGTTCATGTTGAGGATATCACTTATTGGATTTCACAAATATGCGTAGTACTGAGTGAGCCGGAGGCTATACTTGCTAGTAAACTTTTCTGGACGGGGGATGTATAAAGTATAAAGTAAGACTTTGTCAAAATGATACTGGAATAGAACACATCCCTAATTCCCTTTTGCTGGGTAGGGATCGTGGAGTCTGGTTTTACGCAGGTCAACCACGGGCCTGCTACAAGTGTGGATCCAGAACACATCTCTCCAGCACATGTGATAAGCCCCGCTGTAATAATTGTGGAGAGGTGGGCCACAGCACCATGCAATGTGCTAATCACACTCACTGCGATCTCTGTGAAGAATATGAGCATATTTTTGGGGAATGTCCCTGGGCAGTTCGAAACAAGGTATCTTGTATTAGCCCAGAATTACTTATTTAGCAGGCACAAGATACTGCTCAGATGGACCCAGTTGCTGCACAAACCCCCTCTCATGAACTCCTCCCTCAGGCCCCTCCCTCTCCGTTGCACCCCTCCCCTCCATCATCCAAAGAAGCTCCTCCTGATGAAACCATTGCTATTGTAGATGACACTTCAACCCAGGTTGGCATATCACATGACACCATACATCAGATTGTCGCTCCTGACTTTCTAACTCCAGTTTGTTATACTGACCCTCCCAGCACCACTGTTGAGGGTCTGAGCTTACCTATACAGGATCCTTTACTTCGTAGGAGACCCTCCAGGTTTACAAAATCTATTCCTTCTGACCCTTCCACCCCGGTCAAAACCAAAAATTCCTATTCAGCCTTGTTTACTTCTTGGGAGGACTCTGAAATGGAAGTAGGAGATTCAGACTCACAAAAATCAGTTACTGAGCAAGGCTCACATACTGTAGTTGAAGGGGATTATAAAGGGAAAAAGAAGAAGAAAAGGGAAAAAAAAATAGTTGAACAACAACTTCTTTGTTTAAATGGCTATAGGTACTGTTTGTTCTATTAATGTGCATAGTTTCCTCAATGCTGTTAAAAGATGTGCTGTATTTCAGTTCTTCCATGATATGCCATTTGATGTTTGTTTACTCCAGGAAACATGGATGTACACTGAAGACCATGTTCGAATGTTTAAGCGAGAATGGGTTTGGGGCCCATCTTATTGGTCCTTTGGGTTGGATTCTGCTGATAGGGTGGGGATCCTCTTCAGCTCCTATAATTTTACATTGTGCAAATTAATAAATTTGATACCTGGGAGGGTCTTGATTTTAGACGGCCTCTAGAATAACATGGATTGTAGATTCATTTCAATTTATAATTCACAAGTAAAAGCAGAAAACGTGAGTCAAATGAAAGCAATTCAGCCATTTCTGGTTTCTAATTACAACATTTTCCTATGTGGACATTTCAATTGTAGCCTGATTACTGATAAAAAACGGAAACGGGAAGGGAAAAAAAAAAATACTGTGACTCAAATGCACTGGCCCAGCTGGTTGACACAGCTAACCTGACTGATTGTCATTCTCTTCATGTAAAAGGCCCTCATTTTACTTATAAACGGAATACATATACCTCTACCATTGATTACATCTTCATATCCCTGAATCTACCTCATGGGTCTCTATCTATAATTCCAGTAGCTTTTTCAGATCATTTAATTGTTTAACCAGGAGTAGCACACTAAGCTGAAAGCTTGTTTACAGGTGCGACCTGGGAGCACAAGGAAGTTAAGTGACTTGCTCAGGATCGCACAGTATGCACCTAGGTGGCTGTGAGATTCAAACCCAGGTCTCCAGATCTGCAGCTCAGAGCCTTAACCCACTGTGCTATACTGCCTATACTGTACCAGCTATTGTTGGTACTCTCACTAGATCATTTTGTGGAGAGGTCCGCTTTATATGGCAGATGGAAGCTGAATATCTCAGTTTTTAAAAGATCCAGTGGTCATTCGGGATATGATGGCCCTAACTGAGGCACGACCGTCAGTTGAATTTCTGTATCCAGACAAAGGGGAATGGTGGATGGACACCAAAAATGACATTCAAACTTGGTTTATGAAGCATGGCAAAACAATTGGAAATAATTTGTTTTTAAAATATTTATCACTTAGACAACAGTTACAAAGATTGTTCTCCCTGTCTAACCTTTGTAAATTTGATTATTCCTCTCAGATTGCCACTGTTAAGGAAGCTATGACTGTATATCAAAATGATAGAGCTCAGACAATTCAGTCTCTCTTATTTCATGAAACTACCACCACCCCCATAGGAGACCCCTATGAGGCCTGTAAATCTATTTAACACAAAATATCTATGGAATCTTTACTTTCTATGGAAGGGCGGAGGGTGAGTTCACCTGAGGATTTAGAAGCTATCATTCAGCATCATTATGAGTCATTAAAACCACAGGTTCCAATCCAGGAAAAAGATATGAGGGATTTTTTACGGTCTGTTGTGATTCCAGATTTCCCATTCAAACTCTTGAAGTTGCAATCCCCTATTACCAGGTTGGAAACAATACAGGCCACTATGGCTTTAAAAAATCATACTGCACCTGGTTTGGATGGTATCCCTCATTTGTTCATAAAACTTTTTGCCAGCAAATGGCAGATGGATTATTAAATACTTATACACGTTGGTTTAGTAATAATATAATACATCCCTCTTTTTCTGAAGGACTGTTGATTTATCTTTATAAAAAAGGGGATAGATCTCAGATCAGCAATTGGAGACTATAGTTCTCTGAAATACGGATTACAAAATTCTAGTACACATTTTAAATACCCGATTAAGGGCTTACACTACTTTGGTAATTTCCCCATATCAATATTGTGGGCTGCTGGATAGAAAATTCAATAGGCATTAATGACTTTGAGAGGTGTAATAAACCATTGTAATGTTTCAGGTCTCTCAGGTTGTGTGGTGAAAGTTGATCAGGAGCAAGCATTTGATTGGGTTTCCCATCAATACTTATTTTTAGTTTTAAAAGCCTACAAATACCCTCATCTTGCCTTAAATAGTTGCAGTAATTATATTCCTTTTTTCTGTTCAATCACTCTTAAAAGGCTTTATTGGTCATAGTTTTGAGGTACATTATGGAGTTTGACAGGGATGCCCATTAAGCCCCCTTCTGTATATTGTTTCCCTGGATCCACTGCTTCGCTCTATTACTACGCCACCTAACTGGGAAGGATTAGTGGGGCTTGGAATCCCACAGGATATATGTGTTCAGGCTTATGGAGATGATATGTGAGCATTTATTTTATATCCAGAGCAGATTAGTCTATTTTTACAGGAAATTTTAAAGTATCAGTCCAGCTCTTATGCCAAACTAAATATGGACAAAAGTAAGGGGTTGTTTGTTGGGCCAGGTATAGCCCCTTCCACCCTTGTGCAAGGAATCACTGTCTATACTTCCCCTTTGGAAATTCTGGGGATCATTTTTGGAGCTCAGAATCTGCCTGAGGACAATTGGGAACTGACTTTACATAAAGCCGAATTAAAAGTTAACAGCTGGAAGCAATGGAGGTTCTCCAAACTTAAACGGGTTGCTATTTTGAAAAAAAAATATTTTACCATTGTTACAGTATGTGGCTCTCCTATACCCCTTACCTGTTCACCTGGAAACTAGAGTATACAGTCTGTGCTTTCAGATGCTGTGGGGCACCAAATTGAATCCCATTGAAAGACATTATACATATTTGGAAATCAAAAAGGGTGGCTTAAATATGATAGAACCTGTGGTATTCCTACATATGCTATTTTTCAAACATTCGGCTGGTAATGCACTTTCTATTACTGAGACTATACATAATGCTTGGATTCGAAAATCCCTTGCTACATACCTTAAAACATGACTTCAGGCGGCACCCAAATTGCATCCTCAGTTTCATAGTCCCTTTTATTTTAAACCAGCAGCTCAGAAATTGCACAAATGGGGTATTACAAAAGAGTGTATCAAACTGAATACCACAAAAGCATTGTATCAGAAATTTATGACTAAGTTTTACCCTGTGGAACCTTGTTTTAAAAACTGTCCCTCAGTGGATAATCATTTCATTCTCAATCAACTCACCCTTCACAGGATTCCCCAAAAAAGTGGGAAAATCTTTGGCTCACGGTTTATGGCAGATTAAATCTAAGGGGGAACGCAAAGGATAAGAGCATCGCAGAAAGAAACTGTCCTTACATGGAGTGAGTTGCATTGCTTGAGACCATGGAACATTTTCTATTGCACTGTTCATACGTTACTGCTTTGTGGGATTTTCTAGCAAGTAAATGGCAACTGGATTGGCTCTGATATTTATCTTATGATTCTCTGGTCTTGGGGAAATATGGGACTGGTTTGATACAATATCACCCAGATACTTTGATAGTGTTCTTTTGCTGTGTCAGATATTATTTGTGGCAAGCCAGATGTCCATGGGTATTGCAGCAAAAGAGGATGTCTTATGATTATCTTAGTATTTTAGCTTTCAATGAACTTAGAAATGTTTATAAATCAGATTGTTTACTGTGTTCATCACAACAGGCGTCGAATTGGAGGGGTTTCACTTTTTTTCATTAAATACAAATAGGTCTCTTGTAGGAATTGGTAAGACCCTTTATTAGTTAAGTTTCATTAATTCTTTCTTTTTATTTGTTTTTCTGACATGACTGAATGGATTTACTTGTTTTTGGATGTGATTGTTTGGGGGGACCACGTGATGCAGCACGCTGAGTAGCAGCTCACCAGTTTAGCTCCCGTCGCCTGGCTGTTTATAAGAGCAAAATTGATATATTTAAAACAGTCTAAACCTATTTCCTTCAAGCCACGAATTTGATCGAGGTTAGGAGAGGAGTCTGATCTGCAGGAATGGAAGCGGAGATGCGTTCAGTGCCTCCAAAACACACTTCGCCGGTTTCCCCGGAGAAACAGAGTAAACGGCCTAAGGCCCATCAAAGCTATGGCGGAAAAACATCAGCAATCAGCGCCATCTCAGCTAAAGAGCCCGAAGAGGCTCCTCTCACGCTAGAACGGTTTCTTGCTGAATTTACACCATTCAGAGACAAGGTAAAATCCTTAACAACGGAGATTAAACACATAACTGCGACGCTGGAGGACCTATCCATGAAGATTGCCGATAACGATGCCCGCACAACATCGCTAGAGAAGAGAGCGGATCATGCCAGTGAGGAGGCAGTAGACATGCGGCATACAATTAAAAAATTAGAAACCAAGCTGGAGGACTTAGAATGGAGGAGCTGCAGAAATAATGTGGTTATTCTTGGTATCCCGGAGAAGGAAGAAGGCTCCAACACCATCAACTTTGTTCAAAGGCTAGTAGAAAAGTTAGCTGGCCCCTCGCCTTTCCAAAAGGTCTACATGATCGAATGAGCTCATCGAGCTCTTCGGCCCATGCCACCACCAGGAGCTCTGCCTCGACCGATCATTTGCAGATTCTTAAACTTCCAAGAGAGACAGTATTTCCTGGGGAAAATCAAAGAACTGCAAGAAGTTAGGTGTGAAGGAGCTAAATTAAGAACAACACAGGATCTCCCTGCCTCCGTTCGGCTCCGTCATACACAGTTCCACCCAATAGTGTCAAAGTTAATTGCAGCTGGCATAAAGTTCAAAATGGGATATCCTGCCAAACTACAGGTATTGTTGGAAGGGTCCTGGTCCACATTTGAAGAGGTGGAGGCAGCCAGAAATACTCTGCAGAGGTCCATACCAGATCTGTTCAATAATCGCAGAGGGCATGATGTGAAATGCTGGGCAGCTGTGCCCCAAATCCCCTGTGAGTAGTAACAGAATATTTCTTTTAACAGAGGCTCCGATGATCGTGGGTTTTTTGTTTTTTTTTGAAGACAGCTGTTCCCATTCTAGTAAGTTTAAGCTTGAGAAGCCCGCGACACCAATAATACTGGATTGCAAACTGAAGATCAATGAATAGCAGTTCAAGAAGGAGACTGCGTATACTGAACAGTGCACCATAATTGAAAACCAGGTACCTGATTTTACATGGGCTCAATCTCATTGGCAGGGGGCTCCCTTCAGTTTGTTTGTCCAAGGAGAGAGGGGGTGTGATTAGGACTTGCTACCGCAGGAAGTCTCCCGAAGCCAGTGAAAGGGACAATTCGCCGTGGTGAGCAGTGAGCCAATATAGAACTTTCGCCAATAAGTGTCAATTACCGTAATGCAATTTTACTGGCATTTGGGACTAACGGGCTAGTTATTTAATGTGAAACTTCTTGCACAGAGGAAAGGATCATCTGTAGTAACGAACAGTGACTTAACACAGAACTCTCCTTAGCCCTGCTTATTTAATGTAGTGTATTTTTCAGTTTTCCAGGACTAAGAGGTTAGACAAATCAGATATGACCCCTCATTACTAGCAGTATCAATGGTAAGGTTTTGAAGTTGGCGATAAGCCTCGTTTTATTAAGGTGGTGGGGGAGAGTGTGCAGTGTAGTATAATAGGCAAGGTGGCTTTCACTGTTATGGTTTAATGCAGCTCTGATGTCAGGTAAAGTTCATTATTGGAACAAACCTAACATGTTCTGTTTGGTGCAAGAATGCCTGCCAAAGCCTACACAGTGCGTTTAAAGATATATGAATGATCTAACTACCAGTAGGGAGTTTGATAAATGTGGGGCTTCGTAAGGAATAATAAAGCTGTTTCATTAGGCATGGTTAAATGCAGTTTCGCTTGGCTAGGTCAAGCCATTGCCTATTCCTAAGTTTGGTTTTACTATACTAATACTTTCACAATCATGATTAGTAGCTTATAAATGTTCCGGTTCTCTCTTCATGATATGGGGCTAATTGAAATTACTGTGTAAGGGTTAGCCAGCTAGAGAGGCATTAGCTTGAATTTTCATTAGACCTATTCTAGTCTTATACTGACTTTTTCTTGAGAGTCGGGTGGCGGGGGGGGGGAATAGCTAGGAGAGTAGTGAAAAGTGGTTCTACACGAAGTGGGAAAAGTAGAGCAGGGGGTAGGACAGGTTAGTAATCAGCTAGGGTTATTATTTGTTTTAGGGTCAGGTGGGTTAAGTGTAAAAGAGACATTATGGGGATGGGGTAGTAGCCAAGGAGTAGGGAAGGGGAGGAAGGCACAGCAAAGTTTACATAGATCCTATTGCAGCATCAGCATTATGTTTTCATTTATGTACTTCTGTCAGGTAGCACAGACAAGGACTGATGGCTAAGTTATTGAATGTCATATCATGGAATGTGAAAGGGGTTAGACACAAAAATAAGCAATACTCGATCTTGAAGCACTTAAATTTGTTTGATGTGGAGATCATATTTCTGCAAGAGACACATTTATTAGACACCGAGGCCACCAAATTACGGAGGCAGCAAGTAGGTCAGGTCTTTTCAGCTGAGTGCTCCACGAATAGTGGAAGTACGATGGTTTTGGTCCATAGGAAGCTTCCCTTTACCCCGACCAAATTAATCAAAGATCCAAAGGGTAGATTCATTTTTGTTGTAGGTCTTCTATGTGGGAAAGAACTACTCCTAGGGAGCATCTATGGGCCAAACCAGGACTCTCCTAGTTTTTTTACACAGATCATTATGTCCTTACTCCCTTTTCTTTCGACCCCGATGATACTGGGTGGGGACCTCAACCTGGTGTATGATCCAGTGCTGGACAAGACCGGACACAATAGGAGGGGCTGTCCCCGGCCCAACGTGCCTTTAGGGATCTCTTGGATCAACTTGTACTGTGCGATATTTGGAGGGTATTACACCCTTCAGATAGGGAGTATACTTTTATTTCTCCGGTCCACAAAACATCATCTAGAATAGACTATGTGCTTATTTCTCGAGCGTATATTCCCCAAGTTATTGATGCCTCGATACAACCCGGCCCCCCGTCAGATCACTCCCTTGTATGTTATCAGTTATCTATTGATCCTCCGATTAGAGGTGGAGGTAGATGGAAACTTAACGATCAGCTTCTTAAAGACCCTAAATTAGCTCGCACAATTCAGGACCACATAGATCGGTTTATCGCGCTCAATCAGGGTACAACTCAAAGACCGGACATAGAGTGGTGTGCCTTTAAAGCTTACTTAAGAGGAGTATTCATTAGTTTAGCCTCTAATAGGAAAAAAGCAAGAGAAAACCAGTTGTCCCTTCTATTGTCTCAAATAAGGACCATAGAAAAAGATCTGTCTCCGGTCACTCCCGAAGCCATAGTTCAGAAGCTTATTAAGTTAAGAGCAGCTTATCTTGAGTTGCTTTGGGAAAAAGCTGAGTATGCTATTTTAAAAACGCAGGCATCATTCACAGATCAGGGGGAGAAGGCGGGACGCCTCTTGGCTCATAGAATTAAACAAATAAAATCCTCTAGATATATAGCTTCTATACAATCTCATTCGGATGGACTCTTGAAGACCGCCCCGGAAGAAATTATATCTGAATTCCTTAATTACTATACGGATCTCTATGGTCCGATGGCTGACCCACCCAACTCAGACTCAATTAGACAATTACTTAAGGGAGGCCAACTTGCCTAACCTTACTGAGGAGCAGCAAAAGGCGATAATCTTACCTATTACGAGTCAGGAGATATCCAGCGTTATAGGCAGTTTACCCTTAAATAAAACCCCAGGAATAGACGGTTTCTCAGCTTATTTTGACCAACAATTTAAGACCTCCATTATCCCTTTGATGCTTCCCTTATTCCAGTATATACTTTCAGGGGCTCCAATTGACGCCTCTCTATTTGAAGCGTTAATTGTACTTATTCCTAAGCCCGGTAAGGCACCTGAATTAGTCACTAATTACCGGTCGATCTTCTCCTGAATCAGGATGTTAAAATACTGTCTAAATTAATAGCGTGCCGCCTTAATTTAATTCTCCCTACTATTATTGGACCCGAACAGGTGGGCTTTATGAAGGGCAGATCTTCATCGGACCATCTCCGTACCCTGGCTCATGTCCTCTCGACGTCCAGGGATGCTCCCTACCCTGCTGCTTTGGTCTGTCTGGACGCCGAGAAGGCATTTGACAGGGTCAATTGGCAGTATTTATTTCAGACTCTAAAGGCTTTTAAATTCCCTGAAACTTTCCTGACATGGATTGGATCCCTTTATCACTCCCCCAGGGCGAGGGTATCGGGAAACGGAGTCTTCTCTGATCCATTTACTCTTCATTCGGGAACTAGACAAGGCTGCCCCCTTTCCCCTTTATTGTTTAACATATATTTAGAGCCACTAATCCATAAACTGCAGGCTTGCCCAGAAGTGCAAGGAATTCTGATTCACCCATGTGAGGTTAAAGTCTCAGCTTATGCGGGTGATCTGCTCCTTCAATTAGCTAATCCAGTTTCTTCAATTCCTCCAATGTTAAATATCATAGGGTCTTTTAGTTTGGTCTCCAATTATAAGTTAAATGTAAATAAAACAATTGTCTTCCCCCTCAACCACAAACTGTATAAAGTGGATATTCTTGAATTGGGGCTTGCCTGGAAACAGGATTCCCTAAGATATCTGGGCATAGAATTAACAAGACACTTGGGAACTACTATTAAACTGAACTTGGACTCGAAGCTTCAAGTGATAACCCAGGATCTTAATAGGTGGGCCTCCCTACCAATTTCCATTCGGGGGAGAGTTAATTTGCTCAAGATGAACGTATTCCCAAGGCTCTGTTATCCCCTGTCATTGCTTAACATTTGGCTCCTGATATTGTCGTTCAAGAGGGTTAACAGTCTTTTTTTAAAGTTTATCTGGGCTAATAAAACCCCTAGGATTGCATTCCACAAATTAGGGGCACCAAAGCTGAGGGGCGGCTTGCACTTGCCCCATCTAGGGCTTTATTTCTGGGCTAGTCATATTAATAAATACCTAAGAAGGACAACACCCGTAACAACAAGGTATACTCCGGTATGGCTTATTATAGAGCAAGCGCGGATTGGTAAATGTGGTGTAGACCCATAAGCTCTCCTTTATGTCAAGGAGAACCTCCTTCCTAGCAGATTAAAGAATACTCCCATAGCACTGTCCATCAAGATTCACTCTCAATTATGTCGTTTTCTCAAATATAATAATACAGGAGATTTAAGTCAATCCCTGTTTGGTAACCCTAATTTTAAGATTGACGACAAATATATTCCCACAAATTGGTTACCCCAGTTGAAAGGTACCCCATTGCATACTTTAACAGGAGAGGATGATACCTGGCTGTCTGCTCAAAGTATAAAGCAGAAGTTTAAGATCCCGATCAAGCATTTTTTCAGAATCATCCAAGTGAAACATTTATTAGTCAAAGTATTTGGGCATAAATTAGATCCATATATAGGTCCCTCCATTCTAGTGGATATGAAGCACCTGGTGGGCCAGCAGAAAGCTGTCTTCAAAATTTACGGTATCTTGTTTAACTGGTTGTACCCGGAATGTTATGGTCCGACCCATTACTGGTCCCCCCACTTTCCTGGTTATAACATTAATTGGGCCGACCTCTGGTTTAATTGTCACAAATTCATAACGCAAGATAGACTAAGACTAATGCAGATGCACATTCTGCATAATCTGTATTTTTCCCCCGAAAAAATGTCAAAATTTGGCCTAATACCCTCCTCTCAGTGCGTGAGATGCTCTGGTTATGAAGGCACCCTGTATCATATTTTCTGGTCCTGCCCCAAAGTAGTCCCTCTTTGGACTGTTATTCAAAGCAAGACTGACCCCGTCTTGGGGCTTGAGGATCTTTTTAAATCAGATATATGTATTCTAGGTGACTTCTCTAACATCAGATTTCATAATAGGAAATATTACATGGCCTTGATATCGATGTCACTCAAGAAAGTGGTATTACAACACTGGAAAGACCAGTCTGAAATTACGTATGGAGAATGGTTAACTGAGCTTCTTGCTAACCTCAGAACGGAGAAGGCTATTGCAAGTTTAAATAATAAGTTAGGAAGGTTTAAGAAGATATGGGACCCCTTTTGCACTTTATTTTCTATTTAAGAGCTCTCATTTGTAGGGCCTTTGTACCTAGCACATACTGACAATATCGAGATGTCTGAGCTGAAGGATCTGTAGTGTGTATGGTGTAGTATATTGCTGTATTAGATGGGGGGAGGGACGTAGTTATGGGAGGAGTGGGTGGGGGTGACAGATTTAGTCTACTGTATATTGTCAATGTATAATGATATTGCTCTTGGCTATCTGTCATGTATGGTTAAAATATTAATAAAGTTTAAATGGAAAAAAAAAAGGATGTGATTGTTTGAATTTGTTTGATATTTTCTTTATGTGTTTCAATAAAAATCTCCCCCCTACTCTTTTCGAGAAGTGCCATGGGATCTTTAACATCCACCTGAACAGGCAGATGGGACCTTGGTTTAATGTCTCATCCAAAAGGCGGCACCTCAGGAGTGCAGCACCCACTCATTCTGCACTACAGTGTCAGTATTGGGATATTAACCCAAGTGCCTGGTGTGGGGATAGAACCCACAGCCTTCTGATCTCCCGGCCTCAGAGGCGAGTTTGCTGCCTGCTGAGCCACTGACACTGCTTTTGAAGCAAAGAACAATAAAGCAGTTATATGTAAGCAAAAAAAAAAACAGTAACAAAACCTGTAAGCACAAAAAAAAATTTGAACACACAGTAAATCTGCCTAGCTGAAAGAAGACTTAATTATTTTCCTTTTTTTTTCATTTTATTTAGTTTTTGTTGACCAGGTAAGTGCACTAGACAAATGCTGCCTATTTTCAGGCATGATCTGGGGGAAGGGGATACAGATGAATGCCAACTGACCTTGAACCAGATTAAGCTGTTGGTGGTATTTTTAGTGAATGAGGGAAATTCGGCCAGGACACCGGGGAAGTTCCCCTGCTTTTTTTCAATAAGTGCCATGGGATCTTCAACATCCACCTGGACTACCACCAATCCAGGCAGATGGGACCTCAGTTTAACGTTTCATCCAAAAGACAGCACCCCTCTCATGCTGCACTACAGTGTCAGTACTGGGATATTAACCCAAGTGCCAGATGTGGGAACTGAACCCATAGCCCTCTGATCTCCTGGCCTCAGAGGCGAGTGTGCTACCTACTGAGCCACTGACACAATCCTTGCTGTGATAATGTTGTTCCTTGCTCTGTCCTTACAAGCAAACCTAGAAGAAAAGAGCT
Organism: Neoceratodus forsteri; assembly: GCA_016271365.2. NCBI lineage: Eukaryota > Metazoa > Chordata > Ceratodontiformes > Ceratodontidae > Neoceratodus > Neoceratodus forsteri. The sequence goes on from CM028130.1 coordinate 874,297,904, forward strand.
CAGGTGACGCAAGGTGCCTTTGCCAGCACATCTACATCATGTAGCCTGATATGACTATATCCCAGTCACGGTTTTCAATGCACCAAGACTCGGTAATGGCCACAATATCCAGGTACGCCTCCACCATGATGACCTCTATGTTTGGGATCTTATTTCCCAGACTTCTACCATTGGCACATGTGGCCTTCCTGATTTTGTTAGGTTTTTGCTTGTCATTCCCCCCTTTTTCCTTTTGTTCCCCTTCCTTCCGCTTCTTCCTCCCCATTCTCCTTTGTTAATCCCCATTTCCTTGTTTAACTTGCACCATGTTGTGACTCTCCCCATGGGATCTCCCTACACTATATCTCAGCCTGCGTGGGGGGAGGCAGTTTCCACCTCCCCGTTTTCTAGCACCCTCCTCCCCCTTGGCTAGTTTAAACATTCATCGAAGTAATGTTTAAACCGTCCACTGAGAACCATGGTTCCCTTCCCAGATGGATGCAGACCATCATCTATGTAGAGGCTCTTATCCTCCCAGGTGGGCCCCCAGTCCCCAGTGTAGCTGTGCACCACCTATCTGCACCATTCCTTCAGCCATGAGTTGAAGTCCTTGGTGCGGAGCTCCCTTTTCTTCCCCCTGTCATAGATGGACAGCACCTCTGCAAAAGCTACAGAGTGTGCTACCTGCCCAAGACTTCTTTCTAGTTCCCTAAACTCCCCCTGCACTGTTCCTGCCCCATCCCTAGCCAGGTCATTTGTCCTCAGGTGGACAATAACAACCAGGTCCCCCTCCCTACCTACTGCCTAGTAATCTGTAGGATACGCTTCCCATCCATCCATGCCATGGTACCATGTAGGCACCTGACCTCCTTCTCCACCCCCTTTCCTACTCTCAGCTCTGTCTCCCTGACAATGGAGTCCCTCACCAGAATTTGCTTCCTCCTTCTCTGGGGTCCTCTTCCACCCTTCTTAGAGTTTCCATTCAGGAGGGCCAACTTCGAGCAGGACGGGTGAAGCTCCCTGAGCTTCCTCACAGTTAGACCCCCCCTTCCCATGCTGCCAGTTCAGACACACCTCCAATACTGATGGCCTCACCTGCTGGATATGTACTTTTATATACTTGTGCTACTCATTGTTGATACTGTTTGTGTAAGCTTATGGTCTTTGTTGATGTACTGTTTTTTATCTGTCAGACGTGACTGAAAAAGGGCTGTGCCCAGTCATCTCCTGGTTAAAATTAAAAATGAAATGAAAATTAAATATATCAGTCCCTGTATCTGAATCTAGCAGTAGGTTTACAAAATTTTAAAGCACCACAAGGCACTTCCTAACAGCACAAAATGAGAAGCATCATTGTAGGTGCCATGCAGGAATGACAAATAAACGCATACAGAACTGCCACAGGGCAAAGCGATCGATGTTGCCCTGAACATACCCCTAGAAATGCAGTATATAAAGCCAGGTAATCAAATAGAACAAACTTTAAACCTGAACCTTTAAAACAGTACTGAAACTTGGTTCAACCAGTCCAGCAGGTGTTACGCAAAAGGTAGCACAGTTCTTGGTAGGTTTCCTTGTCCACAGCTTAGAAGGTACTAAAGTCCCAGAGCAAGAAATATTACACTTTCAATTACGGGAGCTGGGAGACAGATGGAGATATCGTAGACAAAGTTCAGTAGTTACCAGTAAGTGCCACATTTCAGTTCTCTCCCTCTGATGACTCTGATGACTCTGTGCCTTCCATCACTGCTCAGTACCAATTTTCCAGTTTTTGGATGTAATTTCCTGCCTCCTTGGAGTCAGTGAATGCAGAGTTCTTTGAGCCCACCAAGAAGTGCAAGTGTACAGGGAAAAGTAATGTGCGTGGGATGTCCAGTTCTCGAAGTCACCACTTCATGCCATCAGTGGCCTTTTGCCTGGCCTTCGTAGCGTACACTAGATCTGGGAAGAGCATTACCATGGTCTCCCTACACTTCATAAAACCTTTTCTCTGTGCGGCTTTACAGAGGATGCAGTAGTCAGGAGCAGGGTACACAAATAAACACAACTGAGAGCCACTCATGCATGACCTCCATATGTGAGATTTGCAAGTGTTGTTAAAACCACAAATAAAATCAATAACTAGACGTTCATGTAGTCCGGGTCAGTCCCCTGTAAACTACTGTCTCTCTTCCTAGTACGTGGATACCAGGGTTACCAATAATCTTGTGCTGCACGTATTATACTGTCAGTGATATTGTCATACAGCTCCCTGCTCAAATATTAGCGCTACCACTTAGATGTCAGTTTCATTTGGCTAAGATGTAACCGAGCGCTCACAGCAGTGCTGTGTTTTATGCCCAGCTTACCCTGGAAGTCCTGGCTTGAGGTCAAACTCCTACAGCGAGAATAAACTTAACAAAAACTGTATATTTAATCAAATAAACACACTGAGAGCCACTTATGCATGACCCCCATATGTGAGATTTGCAAGTGTTGTTAAAACCACAAACAAAATCAATAACTAGACATTCATGTAGTTCGGGTGAGTCCCCTGTAAACTACTGTCTCTCTTCCTAGTACGAGGATACCAGAACTCCCAATAATCTTGTGTTGCACGTATTATACTATCAGTGATATTGTCATACAGCTCCCTGCTGAAATATTAGCGCTACCACTTAGATGTCAGTTTCATTTGGTAAAGATGTAACCAACTAGAAAGGCCTACCACTTATTGGGCTGAGTCACATGTGTCTAGTGGTTTAGATGAACCACCTCGTGGTTGAAAGAAGTCTTGCTTACTGATTTTTGGTCGAACCATGTCATACAAATTCAGAACCTGTTTTCTCTTCAGATGAGGCTCTGTCGGTTGAGGGTAAGGTTGGCTTTTTCAGATAAGCAATATCACAGAAAATAATAAATAGAGACTCAGAAGCAGGAACTCACTATATATTCTGCTGCCAGTGGGACTGCCAGCTCTACATTTTATTGTATCAACACATATTGTATAAAGATGTTACAGTGACAAGCTTTCAGGCCACCCGGGTTCTTTCCTTTGTTGTTAGTTGTTTAACCAGGAGTAGCACACTAAGCTGAAAGCTTTTTTTTACAGGCGCAACCTGGGAGCACTGGGAAGTTAAGTGACTTGCTCAAGGTCACACAATCTGCAAGTGGAAGCTGTGGGATTCAAACCCAGGTCTGGTCTGCTGGATGTCACCAGATTTGCAGCTCAGAGCCTTAAACCACTGTGCTACACTGCCTCCCATTGTCACTGGGCTGTAACACCAGATGAAGGGACCAGTGTGGTCCCAAAAGCATGTGTACTATAACATTTTTATGTTTGCTTGCATGCATGTGCAAGAAACATAGTGCCATCATCGGAGATTTCGGGGGTGTGTCACCTCCTCCTCCAATTCAGGCAGTGTGCTGGCAGGCGCGGTCCCTGTAAGCCAATGCATTTTGGAGCTGTCTATGACACGCTCCAAAATGCAGTGGCATACAGTTGAAAGGGGGAGCTACGCTTGAGTGAGCAGCGATAAGAAGCTGCTCACGCGCGCTCCCGCGCGCAAGGCATGCGCGCCCGCATGCAGTGTATAGCCGCACGGGTGCCCAATCCCGTCAGCTGAGCTGCATCGTCTCCTCCCCACCCCAGTAGTTGGTGCCACGCTGGAGCCCACCCCAGCATGGCAATCAGTCATTTGCTGACGGGTGCCCAATCCCCGTCGGCTGAACGCCCCCAAAGTCCTTGTGCCATGCTGGGGCCCACCCCAGCGTGGCAAGCAATCCGCGAGGTCTTTTTATTTTTTACTCCTTTTGCTGATGGGGTGCCCAATCCCCGTCGGCTGGAACCCCAAAGTCCTTGTGCCACACTGGGAGCCCACCCCAGCGTGGCAAATGAGTCCCATGACGTCTTTTATGTTTTGTACCTGTAAGACAGAAGCGGTCCAGCGGTGCGTCTCCGACCCCACAACCCGCACCCACCACTGCGCACCCAGTCTCCCCACCCCCTCACCCCATACTTACCTCCGAGTCTGGCGCGGCGATCTTGTGGACCGGAACACGTCTGAACTCTTCAAAGCCGACCGCGAATTAGGAAATGCGGTAAGCTGTATAATGGGCTAGATAGGGGTTTCAACTTTGTGCATATCTCAGCCATTTTTGGGAATTTTTGCAGCAAATTTTCAACTTGGGGTTTTTGGGACACCTTCTCATGAGTGATGTCACTGTCATGGCGTTATTCGGGCCCGAAGGGTGATTTCGCGCAGTGACTGTGAAATCACCCTTCGGGCCTGAATACTGCCATGACAGTGACATCATTCGAGAAGGGGGCCCAAAACCCTCATGTTGAAAATTTGTACCAAAATCAAAATGACTGTTTAACGAAGGCATGGTTATGCAGTTCCCACGCAGCCTCGTAAGTTCGCAAAATTTCAATATTTTCACTCCAGATTTTCAATATTGCCATTTCACCACACCTTCTTATGAGTAGTACAGCTGTCATTTTTCCATCTCACCCAAAATGTGTTTCCGCCATGTAGCCAGAATGGCGCAGTCGTGTGCAAAATCAATGAAGCAGGACAAATTAAGAAAATCACAGTGACACTGTTCATGAGCAGAGGTCTTGAAATGGCTATGTTAAGGTAATTGAAATTCCTAAAATGACTTTCTGACGTCGTTGTGCAGTTCCTCCATGCGCTCATAGGTTTGCAAATTTTCAATATTTCCCTCCAGATTTTCAACATTGCCATTTTTCCACACCTTCTTATGAGTAGTAAAGCTGTCATTTTCACATCTCACCCAAAACGTGTTTCCGCTTCATGTAGCGCATAATGGCGCAGCAGTCACAGCGAACTCAGTGTATGGGACACATTAAGAAAATCACAGTGTCACTGTTCATGAGCAGAGATCTTAAAATGGCAATGTTGAAAATTTGGTGAAAGAATTCCTAAAAATGACTGTTTTTACGGTGTCGTTGCACAGTTCCCACGCTGCAGCAATGAGTTTCGCAATTTTCAATATTTCCACTCCAGATTTTCAACATTGCCATTTTCCACCTCCTTATGAGCAGTACAGCTGTCATTTTCATCCTGCCCAAAGCGATGTTTCCGCCATGTAGCGCACAATGGCGCAGTCGGTGTGCAAACTCAATGTATGGACACATTAACAAAACCACAGTGACACTGTTCATGAGCAGAGGTCTTAAATGGCTATGTTGAAAATTTGGTGAAAAATTCCTAAAATGACTTTTCTGACGTGCGTTGCGCAGTTCCTATGCATGCTCGTAAGTTTGCAAATTTAATATTTTCACTCTAGATTTTCAACATGTCCATTTTATTAAACTTCCTTATGAACAGTACAGCTGCAATTTTTCATATGTCACCCAAAATGTGTTATCGCACATGTAGCACACAATGGTGCTGTTGGTGTGCAAAAGCAATGTTTAGGACAGATTAAGAAAATCACAGTTACACTGTTCATGAGCAGAGGTCTTAAAATGGCTATGTTGAAAATTTGGTGACAAAAGTCCATAAAATGACTGTGTTATGAGTGAGCATTGTGTAGTTTCCACACATCCTCGTTAGTTCATGACTTTGTAATATTTTCAGTCCAGATTTTCACTAGTGGCATTTTTCCCACTTCCTTATGAACAGTACAGCTGCCATTTTTCACAACATGGCGGTGTGTTTTCACACTTTCAGTGCGAAGATCTGCGTGGTCGCTGTGGGAAATCATTGTTCGCATAGATAAAGAAAATCACAGTGACACTGTTCATGTTTGGAGGAACCAAAATGCCTGAGTTGACAATCTGCTATAAAAAATCCCCAACCGAATTATATTACGGGTGTGCGTTGCACAGTTTCTATGTACGCTCGTGACTTCACCATTTTTTAAAACATTTTTACTACACATTTGCAACATAGCCATTTTTACACCTTCCCATGAAAGAGTACAGCTGTCATTTTTTACATCCTGTTCGGAATATTTTTGCACCTGTGGTGCTAAATGCCGTAGTCACTGTGCATAAGCAGCTATCGGCTACCAAACTGATATTCCCCCTGTTCATGAGGTGGGGTCACAAAACAAACATGTTGAAAATTTGGAGTGAAAATACCAATGAATGCCTGAGGTATTAGGCTTTTCAACTAAATCGCCCAACCCTCTAGAGAATGACAGGAATCAGGGGTGTGACTTGGGATTCTTGCCTGTGATGCTCATACCATTCCACACCCTGCAGTCACTGAGAGGCATCGAGGTATGCCTTGCACTCTTGCCACAAACTTCACCCCATTCTCCTATATCGCACCCATCTCACTGTATTTCCTAATGAAATGGAATGCGCATAAAGAACCCAAAACCCAAGGAACCACGTGACACTTGTCAGTCTCTGCAGAGTGGGGTGTGGTGAAATGGCGTGGCCGTTATGCCTGACGACCCAAACGCACACCCCAATGCCTGTCACTCTCTGCAGGGTGGTGGTGGGGTTGGCTTCAGTTCAATACTTCACTGCCATTCCTATTACGCAGCTCTGTAACTTCTACACTACCACTGCCAATGCCAGCAAGCAAACATTCGGCATTGACAAATGCTTGTTATACAGTATACCGGTGCAAAGAAAGGTATCAAAGCTTTTATTTATTTATTATAGTTTCTGTTAAGCAGGCAGTACACTAGACAAAAAAATGCTTATTGTCAGGTACTACCCAGGAGAGAACAGTTAAACATTATTTACAGTGGGATCAGAGTTGCAAATACAGTACAGGTGGATAAGAATAGCAGACAAAAACTACCTAAATTACAAAATACAACCTACGCAGCAATAATAATGAGCATGGCAGTTTAGCAAGCTGAATATATTACTCGCAGCATAAACAGCACATTATTACAACAGAAACAGCAGTTAGGCAGTCAAATACAAGTACCGGCAGATGAGGCCTATACATGCCTTCTCTAGGCACCGCTGAACAGAGGATGAGAAGAGGTGCTTTGAAAAGACACAGAAAGAGTATTCCAAAACTTTGAAGCAAAGGAGAAGGCCTGTTCTCCCACCTTTCTTGTGAAATGACAGTAGGGTTTGTTTTTAAGTAACAAAATCCAGGGTGGGTATGGTGAGTGAGGGCATTGAACTGAATTCACCATCAAAATTAACCATTGCTTTTGATTCAAAACTTTAGCTGAAAAGAAGAATTAACATTTATATAATGCTTTTCATGCACACTGTATCCTAAAGTGCTTTACAAGCAATGACAGATAATGAAGCGACTATAAACACGTAGTGGCAATTGTTTCACATATTAACACTTACATACAGCCTTGGATAATTGTAAGAACCAGTTATATAGGTAGGGGAATGTTGACCAGGATACTGGGAAAATCCTCTACTCTTCATTTATAAATTCTTGTATAAGCAAAGTTAGACTGCAGAAATGAGCTTTCACATAAGTTGCTTCTTGCTCCAGGAAAGACTTACTGACTTCCTTTTTTTTTCAGAACGAATATATGTAAAGATTAGGGGGATTTCTCCTTCCACGGTGATGAAACAACTAATGGATTCAAGAATTCCTCATAAAATAAAAGATATGATTTGGCTTTGTACCCACAGTAAAACACAATTACATGGGAACTACAAACATAATAGTGAATCTGAGCATGTTTGCACTTGGGATACATGTGGGAAAATTGAGGAATCGATGCACCGTTTATTCTTTTCCTGCCCTTACATTATGGATTCTGGAATGGATTAGGTAGAACTTGACACATCATGGAGTTTGCTACTATAACATACGAACAGTGCATTTTTTGCTTGCCTTAAATTGTACATTTGGCACTCCAGATGTTTTTTTTTTATTTCAAACAGAAACTTGCCCCATTACATATTTTGACAACATAGATAATTCAGGAACTTCACTCAGTTTATGATATAGAAAAAAAGAATTTACCACAGTCTATGCACACTGTTCTTTGGAAAAATGTTAAGTGGATTTAAAGATAATATTTAGTAATATAACACCCCCCAATGGGGTGTGTACATGTACACAGTCTTGGTTCTTTTTGGGCCTGTAGTTAAATGATTAACATGCCTCTGCCCCACCAGCAGGGACTCTGCAGGTCAGCGGTCACCATAGGTGTGCAGGGTATAAAACCAGGGGGTTTTGTTGCCAAGGGAGAGAGTCCTTGTGGGGGTTTTAGAGTGGTGTGGTGGGGGAGTGTGAGGGAGCAGGGATGATTACCTGTTCTCAGGAACAACCCTGGGTTCCATGGGTGGCAGAAGAGTAAATGTGGTGAGTGACGTGGCAGCAGCCGCTAGATGGGTGGGGGGCTGCCCTGCTATGGTTTCCCCTTTCAGTGTCTCCTCTGCTGGTACTATACACAAAACCATGCCAGAGAAAAAGAAAAAAGCAGCTGAGGACAGGACAATGCAGCAGGAGAGTGAGCTGTGGGTGTCTTTAGAGAAAGAGAGAGATCTGTGGGAGTGGATGGAGCCCAGGGACAGTAGGCCAATGCTGGTTCTGGAGCAGGAATGTTAACTCAATTGTGACAGTTCCAGCAGTTCTTGTGTGAAATGAGCAACACTGAAAGAGGGGGATATAAATGCACCCAGAGAAGAGGAAGGCCAACCCAGTTGTGGCCGTGTGTGGGGACGTCCGCCTCAGTGTCAATGAGGGGAGTTGCCTGCCTAAGTCCTGTTCTGTGTCCTAAAGGGAAGAGGATAGAAGAGAAGTAGCACTAAGTTGACAGCTACTTCTGTTGTTGTATTGTGTTTTAATAGTGAAGCGCTCTGAGTCCCTGGAAAGGGGCACTATAAAAATAAAGTATTTATTCATCTATCTTGTACCCAGTGATGAGAGAAAGAGAGAGAGGGAGAGATGGATAACTACTTTCGGCTGCTACCATTGAGAGGGTCATTTCAGCCCTGAAGTTATTGTTGCCAGTTTGCCAGTGGTTTCTGTGGCCCATAAAGTTATGCCCAGGGTTAGTGGTGCCTCCCCAGCCTCAAATTTATCCACTACCCACCCTGCAAGGACCCCTGCAGTCTGGATTTACAGTAGTAATAATAATAAAATAATAACTTTATTTCACATAAACACCTTTCAAGCTATCAAGGCGCTTTACAAAAAGGAAAAACAACAATAGTAAAATCAACAGACACAATAATAATAATAATAATAATAATAATAATAATAACAGTCTAAGAGGTCATACTTATTCAATGCTACTAAAGGCATGATGCCATAAAAAGGTTTTCAATGCCTGTTTGAAACCTCCCACAGTCGTGCACTCCCGTAGCTGATGGGGTAGAGAATTCCAGAGGGAAGGGGCCATGTACATAAATGCATGGGTCCCTGAAGATTTCAATGACACCCTCGGAATCTCCAGCAACCCCTCGTCAGCCGAACGGAACTGTCGCTCAGGGCGATAGGGCACAATAAGCTCTTTCAGGTAATCAGGGCCAAGTAAATGTTTAAATGGCACCATGAAGTTCTGGTTATCAGTTAAATAGGATGTAAGAATGTTTGCCAGCTAACTTCAAGATTTGTTGCAGCCCAGCACCAGAAGGTGGCACCCCCTTTGGCCAGAGTATCCCTTCAACACCAGCCATCCCAGTTAAAACAAAAATGTGTTTCTATTGCTGTGAGCACCCCTTCCCTTCAAGTACTATCAGGCATACTCCTAGGCAATGAGGATGGAGGGCTTACAGTTATTTTGATTTTGATATTTCTTTGCTAGGGTCCCCTCTCTAGTGAATGGTCTCCCTCCTGCGGTCTCGTCAGAGACTAGACTTGGCCCTTTCAAATGTAACCTGTGCCAGCACCTCTCTAGTCTTAGCAATTGTGATTATTCCAGCTAGGCCGCCTCTACGCACCTCTCCCACTTCGCCCCTCCTTCTCATCTCCTATCCTTTTCTTTCTTCTCCCTCCCACTCTTCCTTCCTCAACCCCTCCCCTCCCACCTCCCCCACACCACAGTACCCTCCCCTGCCTTGTGCATTAATTCCCCTCTGCACACTCCCCTTCCCACTTCCTTCCTTCCTTCACGTATCCACCCTATAAACTAACCTCCTTGCTCTGTTCATTTCCTACTCCTTTTCTCACCTCTCTTGTTCTTTCCCTATTCTCCCCCTCTCTTTCTGCCTTCTCTCCCCCCAGTACTTATTAGTGAAAACTGCACTGTATAACAAAGTCTTATTTTGACTGCCTCTTACTTACCTGTTGCCTCTCTCCTCCATTGCTTCTACAATCTTGTCTAAAACTTTTTAAATTTTGTAACAATTTACCATTATTTTTAAAATCATGTATCTAGCTGTTTCTTATATTTTTGTCTCATTCTACTTGTATTGTTCATTTTGTATTCTGACGCTGAACCTTTGTAAATGAACCTCTGGTTCAAATGTACTATGTAATCCTAGAACTCAATAAATAAATAAATATTTATTTTCTATTCTTTCTAGTTTGGTGGTTAACTTCATAAAAACGGAGCAGCAAGTTCTGCAGATGTTTGTCTTTCTTCCTTTTTCTAGACTAGTGTTTAAGTTTGGTTTTATTTTGTTCCTTTTTCTTCTTATTCTGTTAAGATTTGAAAGGTAGTTATGATTTCCATTGTTTCATTGTTTGTACTTGAGTATATTCTTCTAGCAATAAAACACCCCTACTCTTGCAAAAAGTGCCTTGGGTTCTTTTACTTCCACATTGACATGCACCAGAATAGAGCAGAAGGGACCTCAGTTTAAGGATCCTTCGTCTGGCTGCCTCCCTTTTAGCAACCCCTGGAACTAGACTCTAACCTTTCCATTTCCATCTCTACTGTTCCTCTTGTATGGAAATCTGCCAGGATTATTCCTGTGTTCAAAAAAAGGTGACCCTAAGATATTAACAAACTATAGGCCCATTGCAATACTGCCAACCCTTAGCAAACTGCTGGAAAAATTAATCCATGGATAAATCTCTTGACATCTACTTGAGTTCAAACTTCAGTCTCCTGTCCAGCATGGCTTTAGGCCTAGACATAGTACTACTACAGCTCTTACCGTGTTCACTAGTGAGGTTAAGACTAACATAGATAATGGACAACTTACCAGTGCCATATTCATTGACCTCACTAAAGCGTTCGACCTGGTTAACCATCCTCTGCTACTAAGCAAACTCCAGTGTCTAGGTACTGTGACGCCTGGCCAGTTGGTTATGGTTGTTCTTTGATATTTGTAATATAAAAATGTAGTGTGTGAATTTCTTCATAAGGCAGCTGTGCCACCCCCTCCCCCCCAGGTTTTAGTGAGAATACAGGCTATATTGACCTGAAACCAGGTGGTAATTAAAAAGACTAGAGAGACATAATTAAGGGTCTCCTGTTTCCCTGATTTAATTAGAGCTGACCCAGCTACCAGAATATATGTCTCGAAAATGTTTATGACATCTTAGAGGAAGAAAACATGTTATATCACTATGGTGCTAAAAAGTTATACAATCCTTTGATCCTTGGGAAAGCAGGAAACCACACAAGATCAAAGGAAAGGCTTGATTAAAGAGTATCATAATTTGGGAAATGAGTTTTTGCTGATGTCACCTTATTTCATATACCTCCCAATAGGACAACCTGTTTGGTATATTTTTTATATTCTAAAAGGAGGAACTGAATGACATCAGGAAAGGTGTGTGTGGAGGCACAGTTTAGTCTAAGACTTGTGCCTGATATTTGACACATTCCTTTTTGGACTCCTAAGAAACAAGATCTCAGATCTAATTAACGCACTGGTAGAGGTGTACATTAGATAGAAAAAGTCTAACTGTATGTTGGTAGGAATTTGTAGTTTTCCTTGTTTTCTTTTAAGTGATTGTATGCTTTGTGATATAGTGTTCTGTGCTTACATTTTACATATTTTTATCAATTTAAGTAAACCTTTTATTCCAAATACTGCCTGGGTCTTCCAAGTTCTTTCTTTTGCATGTGATGTATTGAGGGTTAAGATTTGACAAAACTGTTCAGGAGCTTGAATGGTGTTACCAAACTGAGAAAAGGTAAGAATATACCTAAGGTATTTTATAGAGTTTTAAGCGTTCATTTTGGATACCTGGTTAGGTGCCCTTAGGCGAAAGAAATCTGGCATCCCCTGAAGAGTAGATTATGTGAGCCTATACATTTGGGTATGCTAGCATAAGGTTCACAGTTTGGATTCCCCCAGAACTTGAGACCAAAGGTGATTCGGACCCACAAGCAGAAAAGAGGGTTACCCTGCTCTGTTACCTGTTCACAATACTGCGCTCGGAGGTTGGCACTGTGGGAGCAGAGGGCCTGACCTGCCGAGTGCATTTGTGACATATTGGTTGGCAGCGGTGTGGATAACATTGGTAACACAAGCTTTAATTGTTCAGTGTGTGAGCTTGACACTGTACAGCTCACTTGCAAAATAAGGCAGTGATTTATTTTAAAAAAGGAAATAGAACTATATCATTTTGCTTACAGTCAAGTTCCTACCTGTTTTATTTTTTTTCTAAAGTGCAAGTTAGAGTAGGCATATTTAGGGAAGAAGATGGCTTCCAACTACAGCGGGTACACTGCAGACTACTTGAGGCAGTAGTGCCAGGACAGAGGAGTCCTGTACGAGGTGAGAACCCCCAAGCAGAACCTTGTGGAGGCCCTGATGGAAGCAGATGCCTAGAGCATCGAGTTACAGACTGTGACTGTAAGGGACTGAACCTTGAACGTGGAGGGGCTAGCAGCCAGTGCCATGTCCAGATCCAGCAAAGATGACAGCAGGGCCAGTGCCAGCGAAGGGCCACAGCAGCAGGGGAAGGCCACCAGCATTCTGGAGCCAGAAGCAATCAGGCTGCAGACTGAGTTGCGTAGAATGGAGCTGGAGTTCCAGAGGGAGGCTGAGCGAGAATGGCGAGAAGCGGAGTGAGAACGCCAAGAAGCAGAGCGAGAGAAGTGAGCCGCAGAGGAGAGAAGGAAGCGAGAACAGTGAGAGGCGGACTGAGAGGAGTGAGAGCACCAGAGGTGACATGAACTGGAGAAATTACGACTCCAACCACCAGCACCAGAGCAGGTAAGTGGCTTCGGTTTAACTGGAACTACAGAATTGGGATACAAATTGAATTCCAAATTGATAGCTGAATTTAAAGAGGGGGAGGATATGGTGCCTTTTTAAATTCCTTTGAAAAAGTTTGTATTCATGCTAAAATTCCTAGAGGGTTCTGGATCTTCCAGCTATCCTCGATACTTACCTGAAAAGCTCGGGATGCATTGGGTCAAATGGACAACGAGGAAAGTAATGATTACAGCAAACTTAAAGCTGCACTTTTAAAAAAGTTTGATTTAACTGCTGAAGCATGCAGAGCTAAATTACATAAGCTCCGGAGAAGCCCTGATATGAGCTACGAGAAGCTAGCCACGAAACAATGTCAGTTTTTAAAACTTTGGTGGGAAGAAATTGAAGCAAGCTTTGTAGATAAAATTGAAAATGCTATTTTGTTAGAACAGTTTTTTTGGGCATGCCCAGCAGAGCTGAAAACCCGGCTGGAGGACCGAGATCCCAAAACAGTACAAGAGGCTGCTGAACCCTCGGACCACTATGCCAAGAGCAGACCTGCTCTGAGAGCGAATGGGGGGGGCGTGGCAGCGCAGAAAGGGAAACGTACGCCTTCAGGGCAGCTAAAACCCTCACTGCCTCCACTGAAACCAGTTAACTTCAGGTTTCAGAGAAAAGATTTCTCTGAGAAAATAAATGAATGTTGGGTCTGTAGAGAAACTAGGCATATTACCAGACAGTGTCCCACAAGGGCAAGCAATACGCAGCATGGGGCTAGGAAAGAAGTGGGTTGTTTGTGTGTCCCTGGAAGCATGCCTGTGAACATGAGGGAACACATGCACCCAGTCACGGTGAATGGTGTACAGACACAAGGGATAAGAGACACAGGGGCATCCCTGACATTGGTAAAAGGGGATCTGGTAGAGCCTGGTCAGCTTATACCCAATAACTATGTAACTGTACAAGACTTTACTGGTGAGGAGAAAACATTGCCCCTCGCTAGTGTTCTCCTAGACTGGGGTGATACAGGGGGAATTGTGGAACAGGTGGCTATAGCCAAAACTTTAGCAGTGGACATCATCCTTGGCAACAATCTCAAACAGGGGATGGTGTGTGCAGTTACCTGTAGCCAAGCGGCAAGGGAAAATTGTAGTTCCCTGGACACCACAGAAGCTATTGTGGAAACCACTGGGAGGCTGGTTCCCCAACCTGTGTCTCCTGATGGGGAGACTAATGAAAAGGGGGTAGAAATTTCCTGAGTAGCAGTTAACCACACAGCTATGGACGGTTACTCCGAAGAAGGAGGGGTGACTCATTGTCAGAGGGTTAGGAATGACAGTGATCCTGACTGCCCTGACGCTAGTGCTAGTGACCCTAGTTTAAAGACTGAAGTGAACCTGTCCCATCCCTTGGGAATGTGTAAGGAGTTTGCAGCTGCTCAGAAAAGTGACCTAGTTTAGAGGAGCTGAGGGCTTGGGCAGACTCTGATGGAGCACAAGGAGGTGACAGTAAACATAAGGTTTATTGGGAAAATGGACTGATGTATACTCAGGCGGTGCAGACAGAGGGAGGAGTGATAGGCAGGCAGCTTGTCGTTCCCCCAGGTGTATCATGAGTAGTTGCTCAAGATTGCACATGATATTCCCTTGTCTGGTCATCTGGGAATCACATGCACTACGCAGCGGTTGGCCCAGAATTTCTATTGGCCCAACTTCACCCAGCAGGTGAAGGAGTATTGCAAGACTTGTCACCGGTGCTAAGAAATCGGGAAGGCAGATAAGAAAACCCAAGCCACCCTAATTCCATTGCCCATAGTCGAGGAGCCATTCTAGAGGGTGGGAATGGATATTGTGGGGCCTTTAAATACCTCCAGCTCCTCCAGGAAGAGGTTCATCCTGACTGTGGTGGATTATGCCACCCGGTACCCCGAGGCAGTTGCCGTATCCTCACTGAGGACAGACAAAGTGGCCAATGCCTCACTTGGGATTCTCTCTCGTGTTGGGTTTCCACAGGAGGTTATCACTGATCGAGGGGGTTCCTTCATGTCGGACCTGATGAAATGTTTGTGGGAGAAGTGTGGGGTGGTGCAGAGACGCATGACACCTTATCACCCACAAGCCAATGGGCTTGTGGAAAGATTTAATGGTACCCTGAAGTCAATGCTCCAAGTATTTGCTGAACAGCATGGAAGGGACTGGGAGAAATACCTTCCCCACCTGTTGTTTGCATACAGGGAGGTGCCCCAAGAGTCGGCAGGATTTTCCCCCTTCGAACTCTTATATGGACACCGGGTACATGGGCCCCTAGACTTGATCTGGGAGTACTGGGAAGGCAAGCACACCACCCAGGGAACTCCCATAGTGGATTATGTCCTTAGGTTTAGGGAAAGGCTGAAGGGGCTTATGGACAGGGCCCCAATTTTTCTGCGGCACATCAGAGCAAAGTTCTGCGGCAGGGTTCTCATTTGCCGCAGAACTTCTGCGGCGCTCAACACCAATTTCTACGGCAATTCTGTGGCACATAATTTGCACACTATTCGCCATATTTTTACACTTTTTTTTGTTTTCTTCTTCATAGTTGACATTTTCTTAGTATATTGCAACATTAACCCTTGGCTTTCATCCTTTATTAACTTGAAAAATAAACTGCTTAGTGTGGAGTAAAAGGAATAAACCCACTTAGGGAGAAAGCCAGGACATAAAGACATGAGCCCAAAGCTCTTGGGGTGAAGTGATTTGTTTAGCTTCTTGATGGATTTAGATCAGTATTCCAGGATAGATAGATAGATAGATAGATAGATAGATAGATAGATAGATAGATAGATAGATAGATAGATAGACAGACAAGACACATGGACACACACATATATGTTTTGCTATGTATATATTCAAATAATCTGCTGATAGATCTATTTATCACTTTTGTTAACATAGTCTGTGTTAATTTCACTTCATTTGTTTCTGGTCAAGAATAATTACATTTAGAATAACCTATTGTGAAATGCTTTTGTTACAGAAACTACATGATGGTACCTGTAGTGTGATTGCACACAAGAAAATTATTCAGCTGCAAATAAAACCTTTTCACAAACTGAGTGTGTGTCTTCTTTGTTTTAATTGTTTTATTTGTTCAGTGACAAGATGCAATTAAAGTGCCAGTTGTGCTAGATACCATCTTCACATCTTTTCAAGCGATGATGAATGGGTAATGCATGACACATAATAAAGACCATTTATAAATAATAATGCTTGGAAAACATACACACACACACACACACACACACACACACACACACACACACACATGAGCAGTTCATTATCTATATCATTATGTTAAACTTAAGTTTAATAAATCACGGTTGTCACATTGGTTCATGTAGACAAGTCACAAACAGAAGCAGACTAGCAAAACAAAAAAAAAAAAGAGCCAAAAAAGTCTGTATAAATGAACCAGCAAAGTACAGTCAGGAGTTTTGTAGTTATGCTGAAAAGTATCAATGAGCATCCATCAGTACACATCCGTAGTTCATTCTTAAATGCTAAACAATAAAACTAATTTACAGATTTAAAAGCCATTCAAAAAGTTATTTTTTAGGGTTGCCTTACTGTGGATGTTTTATGTATTGTACCTGTTTGTATTGTACCTTTTGTAACTGCAATTTTTGGGTCCCCCATGAAAATGGGAATTTGCTGCCCTAGTGTTCTTACACAGTTAAATTAAATAAAATAAAAAATTATCTTTAGTAGATCCTTTTCGGGTATTAAGAATTCATATTTTTACTAATCAATCTGATTGGATATTTGAATAACTAATAATCACTCCTCATTAAGAACTTATTTACATAAAAAATATCTTGGATAAATCTACCTTTTTTAAATTACAGCCCCCACCACCAGTAAGAAGTAGCTCAGAACATATTTTATCTGAATAAAAATTAAGGTGTAACAGACTCTACATTTTTGTTCTGCCTATAGCAGGCTCAAGCACTGTAGAGCCATTAAGGCTTCTGTTAAAATTTAAATCCTTTTTGTTGCCTTCAGTAGTGGAACCAAGCCCCAGAGATCCACAAAGGGGCTTACATACAGACAGTTAACAATTGCCGCATGTAGCAGTTTTGAAAGAGATAAACAATTGCTGCATCATTCTGCTGCATTTGAGAGCCATGAGAGGTAGCCAGGACACCCACAGCAGTCATTGGAGGCTCGGGATCAAAGTAATAGAGGGAGCAGGATGAATATTAGTTCAGTGTGGGGTTGGAGCACACATAGGGAGACAACACATGAAGTATTCAGTAAGTCGGGCTGCCTTTAATATGAGGAGAGCGGTGGACTAAAGAACCAGAAAGTTTGCAATCAATTGCCAGTTGCTAAGGGACTGATTTAATCAGAGGCTGACAGTTCTTCATTTATTAATTTTACATGACTGACAGTAATTTATTATCTCCTTTAAAGAGCAGATATCCACTTATTTTTATATTTTTTTCTTTAGGTCCTGACCTGCTTACTTCTTTGTGGATCTGATGACAACTGTTCCAGAAGGTGGTCTGAATCATGTTCTCACCATTTATTCAGTGTACTGACGGCCAGACCATCGTGGTGAACATGCACATTTTAAAAAAAAAAATTCAATTACCGACGGCCACGGACGAGCATCAGTGACGTCAGTTACAGTTTAGCATTAGAACTCCATGGGCACACATGCTAACTATGGTAATCTACGCTCGTCCCTGAATGTATACATGGACGCCCGAATCACCAGCGGGTGCTATCATGGACGAGATCAGCAGGAGCTCTATGGGAGGTGTTCTTTTCTTCACTGAGCTGGCAGGCCTGACGTTCGTGGAAGTTCTTGTAGCTAGTTTCATTCACTGTGCTTGTTAATAAATTAAATAAAGAATTTCAAGCAAGTTTTGAAGTAAAGTAGTATGTGTTCTTTGTGCTAGTGTGTAAATTAAAATTATGTATAGACATCTGTGGGATGGGTGGTTTTGCACACTCTTTTTGTTGCGGCTCTGTTACTACTGAAAATGAAGTGTTTCCACTAATTTTTGAGAACTGCTTCTTAGAGTCCTGATAAAAAAACAAATATGATGGATTGTAGAGGTAGTCCCTGTTGACCACAATGCAAAAATAATGATTCCCTTATACGGATCATAGGAACAAGTTGATTTGCCAAACAATTATCAGCTGTCTGTCTTGACAACTTGTTGCCATCATTCAGCAAGCTGTACCAGCTGTCAGTGGCTTGCTAGCAGTAGGATGTGAATTGCCTCTGAACTGAGCACATCGCCTTTAAAAAAATTAGTTCATGCATAATCTGAGGCAAAGCCCTTCGATGTACTGGCACCATTTCTCTTATTGCAGCCTTATGGGTTTTCTTTCAGATCATCAGTTGTGGTCATAAGGCGGGGGGGGGGGTGTCTGAATCCCCATTTTGGAAATATATCTGCTGACACTGCCATTAGTTGGATAGTGCAGCAGCAGCAGCACTGATTTGTTAAATGTAATTTTTTTTTTCAGTTTAGGCATTGGCACATCAGCTGCTGCTACTTCCCTAACTCGACCACTGTAGCAATTGTTTCATTTTCTGACTTGGCGGGATCCCCGTGATGCAACTTACTTTCCCCATTTCTTACTCATTTGTTACCGTAAAATATGAGTAACAATTGTTCTAGACTTCTGAGTAGGCGCAATCCCAATGATGTGACTCTCCCCTAACCCTGTGTTGTATAAGGGAATCATTATTTTAGCACTGTGGTCACCAGGGACTACCTCTACAATTTATAATATTTGATTTGTATCCAGAATCTTACTTTTAGGGCATGGAGAATCAGTTCTCAGCAATTAGTGGAAACACTTCATTTTCAGTCAGTAACAGAGCCGCAACCAAAAGAGTGTGCAACACCACCCATCCCACAGATGTCTATACATAATTTTAATTTACACACTAGCACAAAGAACACATACTACTTTACTTCAAAACTCACTTGAAATTCTTTATTTAATTTATATACAAGCACAGTGAATGAAACTAGCTACGAGAACTTCCACAAACGTCAGGCCAGTCAGCTCAGTGAAGAAAAGAACACCTCCCATAGAGCTCCTGCTGATCTCGTCCATGATAGCACCCGCTGGTGATTTGCGCGTCCATGTATACATTCAGGGATGAGCGTAGATTACCATAGTTAGCATGCATGCCCATGGAGTTCTAATGCTAAACTGTAACTTGGCAGAAGACTCCAGGAGAAAGGACTGCTGTGTGACTGAACTTCTCTGCTGGGACTAAAGTAGAAGAACTTTTGTATTTAGACCTTTAATTTAGGGTAAAAAAACTAACATACAAAACAAAACAAAAAAAAGTGTGTGTTTGGGTTAACTGAACTGAATGGGTAACTGAAAAGTCATCTAGGTGTAAATCTCAGGTGACTGAAAGGACTTAACTGTTGTGAGGTTTAAATTACTTGTAGAAAGATCTGGTAAGTAGGGGGAGTGGCTTAGCTAGAAGGAAGCTACATTTAAAGACTGCCTTAGAAAGATTCTGCTAATAGCTTGGCAGAAGACTCCAGGAGAAAGGACTGATGTGTGACTGAACTTCTCTGCTGGGACTAAAGTAGAAGAACTTTTGTATTTAGACCTTTAATTTAGGGTAAAAAAACTAACATACAAAACAAAACAAAAAAAGTGTGTGTTTGGGTTAACTGAACTGAATGGGTAACTGAAAAGTCATCTAGGTGTAAATCTCAGGTGACTGAAAGGACTTAACTGTTGTGAGGTTTAAATTACTTGTAGAAAGATCTGGTAAGTAGGGGGAGTGGCTTAGCTAGAAGGAAGCTACATTTAAAGACTGCCTTAGAAAGATTCTGCTAATAGCTTGGCAGAAGACTCCAGGAGAAAGGACTGCTGTATGACTGAACTTCTCTACTGGGACTATATTGCCCTCCTTCCCTCTCCTCTCCCACCCAAAGCTAGTTCTATTTTTATAGGCACAGGATTTGACTGACAACAGGAACTTCATGTTTAGGGGCAGGAAGTGAGTGATCACAGAACCACCAAGGACCCACCATCCTAGAAGGGCAAGAGTAGCTCTCCCGCCCCTTTAGCTTGCTGGAGGTCTGCCTCTGAACAAGTAAGCGTCTACTGAGAAATATAGGATATTCTTGTCTCAGAACAGGACAATCAGGAGCTTAAAGGGCACAGGCAGAAAGTAAGGAGAGAGAAAAAAAAACAGAGGAAAGAGTAAGGATTGCAAACAGTTAAGGGGCCAGAAATAAGACATGATTGGAGTGGTGCAGTGCAGTGGCTGTGGAGCAGCAGTCTTCCGGGAGATGTTCTGGAGGATGCGGTGTTGTCCCATCTGCAGGTGCCTCTCTGGGCTGAGGGAGGAGGTTGCTCATCTCCAGGCTGAGTTGGCCAGGATTTGTGGGACCTCCTCTTCCATCCAGGGACCACCAGTGCCACTGCCGTTGCCTCAGAGGTTACCAAGAAAGAGGAGCAGTTGGACAACAGTGGGCTCAGGGAGGGTGAGGGTGGTGGAACAGAGGCACATCCCTCCAGTTGTACCTCTCCACAATTCCTATGCCATTCTGGCAAAGTGTGGTTCCTCTATGGAGGCACCTACAGTGGAGATCAAGGAGGATGCTGGGAATCTCCACAAAGGAGACCCACAGGAGGGTGGCAGGGGACCCTGCAGGGGAAGGAAACAACTCCTGGTGGGGGACTCCATTGTTAGGAAGGTAGAACTGGGCAAGGAAGGGGAGAGGGAGGTAAGGTGCCTGCCTGGCGCCATGGCTTGGAGGGACAGGGAGCGAATCCTCAGGATTGCCAAGCAGCTGCACAGGGGAGGGAGCTGGATGTCATTGTCCACTTAGGGACAAATGACCTGGCTAAGAAAGGGATTAGAGAAGTGCAGGAAGAGTTTGTGGAATTGGGGAAGGGCCTTAGTCAAGTAGCATGCACGGTAACCTTCTCGGAGGTGCTACCCATCTATGGCATAGGAGAGGCTAGGGTGTTCCGTACCATGGGATTCAATCAGTGGTTGAAAAACTGGTGTAGAGCTCAAGGATTTGGCTTCATTGGGGACTGGGGATCCACCTGGAGTGATGCAAGCATATACAGGCATGATGGGTTGCATCTGTCCGGGAGGGGAACCAGGATCCTAGGTGATAGGTTTAAATGCTTCATTGGCAAGCTTTTAAACTAGCCAAGGGGGGAGGCACTGGAAAGGAGCAAGAAAATCCTAGCGCCCCCAAACAATCACGGTAGTAAGTGGCAAACACCAACATGGAGGTGTCGATAGGGAGAAGGGCAGGGTAAATGGAGAAAGTGACAAAGGCAAGAAGGACAGGGATGGGGCAAAAGGGTAAGGCCATCAGGAAATGGAGGGTAATGAGTACCAATGCCCAGTAGTCTGGGCAACAAGCTCCCTGAGCTGGTGGCCTTAATGGAAGAGGATGCCTGGATATCGTAGCAGTCACAGAAACATGGTACACAGAGAACCATGACTGGGATGTTAACATGCAGGGTACATAACCTACAGGAGAGACAGGCAGGGGAGAAGAGGGAGGAGTAGCTCTATGTAAAGGAAGGGATAAAGCAACTGAACAAAAGAGTAAACAGGGAGGAGAGGAGGCACTGTGGGCCACCTTGGAGACTGGAAAGGGCACCACAATCCGCACAGGGTTGTGTACAGACCCCATGTCAGGGGAAGGAATGGACAAGGATATGATGGAAGGCATTCTTAGAATGGCAGAGAAAGGGGAGATACTGTTGATGGGAGACATGAATATGCCAGATGTTAACTGGAGCACATTTGCTGCAGCGACATCCAAGAGCAGGGCCATTCTTGACACCCTACAGGTGGCAGGCATTAGACAGCTAGTTTCGGAACCCACTCGTGAGGGAGAAATCTTAGACATTGTACTCTCAAACGGGGGCAGTGAGAGGATCTCAGATCTAGAAGTGGGTTGCCATCTGGGGACAAGTGACCATCAAACAGTGTGGTTCACGTTAAACTCAGCTACAGAGTCAAGCCATACAAAAGTGAGGGTACTGGACTTTAGGGGGCTGACTTTGGCAAGATGGAGAGTGCCTCAGAAAAGCACTAGCAAACAGGCTAGAAGGAGGTGTGGAGCAACAATGGGAATTATCAAAACTGCCATCACAGAGGCAACAAGCCTTTGTGTGAAGCAAATAAACAAATCAAAATGAAAGAAAAAGCCACTATGGTTCTCAAGAGAGGTGGCTGTGAAAGTCAGGAAGAAAAGATAGCATTCCAAAGTATAAGGAAACACAGAAGGAGCAGGACAGAGCTGTACCAGTTAAGGCAGAAAGAAGCAGGGAGGGAAGTCAGAATAGCAAAGGCCCAAACTGAGGAAAAGATAGCCAACTCAGTTAAGAAGGGGGATAAAACCTTTTATAGGTACATCAGCGAGCTTAGAAAGACAAAGGGAGGGATAGTGAGGCTGAATAAAATAAACGGTGGGTGGGCAGAGGGGGACAGTGAAAGAACAGGAATACTGAACAATTATTTCTGCTCAGTATTCACAAAAGAGGAGGGGGAAGTGCCTAATCCAATTAACAGAAGCACTCTTGATAGGGGGGTCGATCCCAGTCCTTTCACAGAAGAAAGGGTTCTGAAAGAACTCCTAAAACTGAAGGTGGACAAAGCAATGGGTCCTGATGGAATTCACCCCAGAATTCTAAAAGAATTAAGGAAGGAACTAGTGAAACCACTGGCTACTCTTTTTAATAATTCATGGGAGGATGGTGTGGTACCCGAGGACTGGAGGAAGGCGCCTTCACAAAAGTGGGACGAAGACAGAGGCAGGAAACTACAGACCTGTCAGTCTGACCTCTATGGTAGGGAAAGTGATGGAGTCACTTCTGAAGGAAAGAATAGTTGAGTACCTAGAGGTCAGTGGAGCACAGGATCCAAGGCAGCATGGGTTCACAGCGGAAGGTCATGTCAGACAGAATCTAATAGATTTCTTTGACTGGGTGACCAAAGTAGTAGACCAGGAAGGGGCTGTGGACATGGCCTACCTAGACTTTAGCAAGGCATTTGACACAGTCCCACACAAAAGATTATTAGTCAAATTAACCAGCCTGGGAGTGGGTCCCAGGGTGGTAGCCTGCAAAACATTGGCTGGACAACAGGACACAGAAGGTAATTGTAAATGGAGTCCACTCTGAAGAAAGGGTGGTTACTAGTGGGTACGCGAGGGTTCAGTATTGGGTCCAGTCCTTTTAATGTCTTCATCAGTGGCATTGCAGAGGGACTGGAAGGAAAAGTATGCCTTTTTGCAGATGACACAAAGATCTGCAACAGGGTTGATACACAAGGAGGCGTGGAAAGGATGGAAAGGGACTTGGCAAGGTTGGAGGAATGGTCAGACGTATGGCAGCTAGGATTCAATGCAAAAGTGCAAAATAATGCACCTGGGAAACAAGAACCCAGGGGAAGAATACACAATGGGTGGGGAGGTAGTAACAACAACAAAACAGGAAAGGGACCTGGGGGTAATCATATCAGATGACCTTAAGGTTAGCAAGCAATGTGAGAAGGCAGTAGGGAGGGCCGGGGTATACTGGGATGTATAGGGAGAGGCATCAGCAGCAGAAATCAGGAAGTTGTTATCCCTCTGTACAGACAGTTGGTGAGACCCCATCTGGAATACTGTGTCCAGTTCTGGAGACCCCATCTCCGCAAGGACATAGACAGGATAGAGGCAGTCCAGAGGAGGGCAACTAAAATGGTGCAGGGTATGCAAGAGAAGCCGATGAGGAGAGACTAAAGGAGCTTAATATGTATACCCTTGAGGAAAGAAGGGGAGAGGGGACATGATAGAAACTTTCAAGTACCTCAAGGGAATCAACAAAGTCCAAGAGGGTAGCATCTTTCAGAAAAAGAGACTTGCAAGAACAAGGGACACAATTTAAAGATAGAAGGAGGGCGGTTCAGGGTAATGTGAGGAAGTATTATTTCACAGAGAGGGTAGTGGATGCATGGAACAGCCTCCTGAGGGAGTTGTGAGTCTAAAACTGTGGGAGAATTCAAGAATGCATGGACAGACATAAGGCAATTCTTGTGGGGGCAGGAAGATATAGGCTGTTGGTTAAATAGGATCTGCGGCCTATCCTGTAGGTAGGGAAATGGGCAGACTAGATGGGCCTAGCGGTCCTTATCTGCCGTCAAAGTCTATGTTTCTATGTTTCTATGTTAACTGACGTCACTGGTGCTCGTCCGTGGCCATCGGTAATTGAAGTTTTTTTTTTAAAATGTGCATGTTCACCGCGATGGTCTGGCCGTCAGTACACTGAATAAATGGTGAGAACATGATTCAGACCACCTTCTGGAACAGTTGTCATCAGATCCACAACGAAGTAAACAGGTCAGGACCTAAAGAAAAAAATATAAAAATAAGTGGATATCTGCTCTTTAAGGCTTTTTCAAAACACTAGGTCTTTAATGTACTGCTATTGTGGGCTATTTTTAATTCTGCTCACAGCACGCTCTGCCAGGATGGGCTTCAATTGTTTTCCATTGGGATTCTGCATTGTCCCTTAACTTGCGGGAGTTCTGTGGCCAGTTGTGACTTCCACGGAGGAGCAATTCACCCATTTTCCACTGATATTTCAAGGTCATGAACCGCCGGAAAACTCGGGCCTTGCTTATGGGGACTGCCCAGAGCAACCTGGCAGCCGTCCAACAGAAACAAAAATTGAGGTACGACAGCAGAGCTAGAGCTCATTCATGCACAGTGGGTCAGGAAGTCATGGTCCTTATTCTGATCCATAAAGACAAGCTGCAGGCTGAGTGAGCAGGACTGTACAAAGTAGTTAGGAAGATAAATGACGTGAACTATATCACAGAGTTACCTGGCAGAAGACAGACAGAAAGAATGTACCATGTCAACATGATGAAGCCATATGCTAATAGGGCTGACATGGTGTTTGCAGTATGTACTACTGGGGAGGGGACGGACGAAGGAGACCCTCTTCTGGACTTGCTGGAAGAAAGCAAGCAAGAGGCCTCTGTGGAGGCAGTTAAACTGTCACCCCAGCTGGCCCCGGACAAGATCCAGGAAGTAAGGGAGGTTTTAGCAGACTTTGACCCCCTGTTTAGCACCAAGCCTGGTATAACCCCCTTAGTGATACATGATGTGGAGACAGGGACACAGACGCCCCCATGCAGCGGACAGCATATCAGGTGTCAGAGGCTGTCCAAAAGGACATTAGGAGGGAAGTGGAGGAGATGTTGGATTTAGTGGTAATCCAGAGATCCCACAGCCCCTGGGCCTCACCCGTAGTCCCTGTGCCCAAGCCAGATGGCTCTACTCATTTCTGTGTGGACTATCGGGGACTGAATGCGGTCACAAAGTCAGACGCCCACCCGATGCCACAGATGGATGAACTCCTGGACAAATTGGGAGAGGCGACCTACTTTATGACTATTGACCTGACCAAGGGGTATTGGCAGGTGGAGTTAACAGACAGAGCTAGGGAGAGGTTGGCCTTCATCACTCCATTAGGCTTATTTGAATTTAAAGTAATGCCTTTTGGAATGAAGAACGCCCCGGCCACTTTCCAAAGGTTGGTGAACCAGGTGTTAAATGGTGCTGAGGAGTACGCTGTGGCATACCTGGATGACATTACAATCTTGAGTGCCAGCTGGGAGGAACACCTGTCCCACCTTAGGGAAGTGCTGGCAGGATACAGCGGGATGGGCTCACTGCCAAAGCTGAGAAGTGCCAGGTGGCCATGGGAGAAGTGGCATACCTCAGGCATGTTGTAGGCTGGGGACAGCTCCATCCTAACCAAGTAAAAATAGAGGTGATCAAGGCATGGCCCAGACCAGAAATGCAGAAGCAGGTCAGGAGTTTCCTCGGGACAGCAGGGTACTATAGGAAATGTGTACCCAATTACAGTGCCCTGGCTGCTCCCCTATCTGACCTGGTAAAGAAAAAAGAAAAGGAGGCCTAAGAAAATTACCTGGGAACCAGCCTGTGAAAAAACCTTTACCAGACTGAAGGAGGCACTGTGCAGTGCTCTTGTATTGACAAGTCCTGACTATAGCAGACCCTTTATAGTTCAGACTAACGCCTCAGACGTGGGTATTGGGGCAGTACTGAGTCAGACATCCAACCAAGGGAAAGATCACCCTGTAGTGTACCTGAGTAAAAAGTTACTTCCCCGGGAGCAGGCATACTGTACTGTGGAAAATATGTCTTGCCATAGTGTGGGCCCTAAAGAAGTTAGAGCCATACTTATATGGGCAGCATTTTGTGGTACAAACTGACCACAACCCCCAGGTTTGGCTGACGCAAATGGGAAAAACTAATGGTAGACTGTTAAGATGGAGTCTTGCCTTACAAGGGTATGACACGACAATCTTACATAGGGCTGGAGTGACCAATCAGAGCAGTGATGGCCTTTCGTGTGTTTATGAGGAGTGAACTGATTTGGGAAGCTCATCCCATGCAGGAGATAGAGACCCCAAATTCAGTCTAGATGGGGAGGATTGTGATGCTTAGCCAGCTGGTTATGATTGTTCTTTGATATTTGTAATACAAAAATGTAGTGTGTGATTGTCTCCATAAGGCAGCTGTGCCACCCCCCAGGTTTTAGTTACAATACAGGATATATTAACCTGAAACCAGGAGGTAATTAAAAAGACTAGAGAGACATAATTAAGGGTCTTCTGTTTCCCTGATTTAATTAGAGCTGAACCAGCTACCAGAATATAGGGCTCGTAAACTTTTATGATGTCTTAGAGGAAGAAAATGTGTTATATCACTATGGTGCTAAAAAGTTATACAATCCTTTGATCCTTGGGAAAGCAGGAAACCACACAAGATCAAAGGAAAGGTTTGATTAAAGAGTGTCATAATTTGGGAAATTAGTTTTTGCTGATGTCACCTTATTTAATATACCTCCTGATAGGACAACCTGTTTGGTATATTTTTTATATTCTAAAAGGAGGAGCTGGATGACATCAGGAGAGGAGTGTGTGTGGAGGCAGAGTTTAATCTAAGACTTGTGCCTGATCTTTGACACATTCCTTTTTGAACTCCTAAGAAACAAGATCTCAGATCTAACTAACGCACTGGTAGAGGTGTACATTAGATAGAAAAAGTCTAACTGTATGTTGGTAGGAGTCTGTACTTTTCCTTGTTTTCTTTTAAGTGATTGTATGCTTTGTGATATAGTGTTCTGTGTTTAGATTTTACATATTTATATCCATTTAAGTAAACCTTTTATTCCAAATGCTGCCTGGGTCTTCCAAGTTCTTTCTTTTGCATGTGATGTATTGAGGGTTAAGATTTGACAAAGCTGTTCAGAAGCTTGAATGGTGTTACCAAACTGAGAAAAGGTAAGAATATACCTAAGGTCTTTTATAGAGTTTTAAGGGTTCTTTTTTGGATACCTGGTTAGGTGCCCTTAGGCGAAAGATATCTGACATCCCCCGAAGAGCAGATTATCTGAGCCTATACATTTGGGTATGCTAGCATAAGGTTCACAGTTTGAATCCTCCCAGAACTTGAGACCAAAGGTGATTTGGACCCACAAGCAGACAGGAGGGTTACCCTGGTCTGTTACCTGTTCACAATACTGCACTTGTAGATTGGCACTGTGGGAGCAGAGGGCCTGACCTGCTGAGTGTGTTTGTGACAGGTACTACTGGTTCCACCTTATCCTAGATCAGTAGGTATCTCGACTGTCGTTCGCAATCTGTTTCCTTCTGTAAAGTCCTCTCATCCCCTGCTGCCATCTCCTGAGGAGTCTCTCAAGGCTCATTACTTGCCCTCTTGCTCTTTTCCATTTTTGTTAATAATATTCCTGCCTCTACGCCCTTTCAGTCTATCATGTATGCTGATGATGTGCTCCTCTACGCTACTTCTACATCCATCAATGATATCAGAGATCACCTATCATCCTCCTTTCTTCAGATCCAATCATGGCTCTCTTCATACCATCTAATCCTTAATATATCCAAGACTCAGGCCATGCTCTTCGGGTTCTCAAGAAAAGTCAGAACCGAGTCTCCTCATCTGCAGGTGCAAAACCCTGATGGGTCTGTCATAACTAATACTAACTCCTTTAAATACTTGGGAGTGACTCTTGACCCCCCACTCCACTTCACCTCGCATATTAATGAGGTTTGTAGACATGTCAACTTGAAGACTGGAGCCACCTACAGAGTACGTCACTCTCTCAACCCTTCAGTTAGGATTTCTGTAGCCCCAGCTGTACTGCTCTTTGGACTTAAATATGCTCTACCTGTCTTTTCTCATGCCAATGTTGGTGCTCTCCATAAATGGGATGCCACTTACAACAATAGCTGCAGATTTGCCCTGTTGGCTCCCCGCTTCACCCGCCATTGCCTGCTCTACTCTGCCTTGAACTGGCTGTCACCCAATGACTTGCGCTCCTACACTCTCGGATGCTTCATTTACTCCTTAACCCATCTACCCCATCCCAACTCACTTGCAGCAATGTTAAACTCGGTGACATACTCTCGTTGTCTATGGTCTTCTGTCTCTCCCTTGCTCTCTGTCCCTCTCTGCTCCACTAAGATGGGTGAGCAAGCTTTCTCCCACTTTGCTCCCAAATTCTGGAACTCCCTTCCCCCCAAAATTAAGTGTTCCTCGTCTCACAATACTAAAAAGCACTTTTCTCTTACTTGAGTGCACTTGGTGCTTGTAATTGCCCCTAATTCTTAGTCTGGTTTTCCCTGTTGTTCAGTGCCTGTCTTGTCTGCATCATACTGCTGATTTTGTGTACCGCTTGACCCATCATTGTTTTATTACGCACTCCTACATGGGTGTTTTACTTCAAGTGTACCTATATTTTGACCTTCTCTGCATGGGGTCCTGTTTATCTGTGATTGGTTATACTTGTCTTGTCCTCTGGGAACTTTGCTCCATTGTTATTTTGTACTCTGCTGGGTCATGCTTGAAAATAGGCAGGTCTTTTGCTTAATGCACTTACCTGGTTACCAAAAGCTAATAAATGTCTCATCTCAACAGGGCCAGATTAAGGCAACCTGGGGCCCTAGGCCCAAGAGAAATGTGGGGCCCCCCCTCACTGTAACCATGCCCCTTCGCTATGACTGCACCTCTTGGCTATTGCATATCAGCTACTGAAATATGAAAACAATGTTCTTACTGCCCCTAAAAAGTGACACAGAATGCTTCAGAATTCATGAAACTGGCCAGCCCAGTGGTGCTGAGGGTTGAGGTGCTAGATGCCACACCTTGTACCATGCCAGCGACCTGGGTTCTCTGATGGACTTGGGTTGCCGGGGGTTGGCCCGTGATTGAGAAGGATTGAGCGTCCAATGGCTGCTCTCCTTTTCTGAGGAGAAGTGGGATGCTAGCCTCTCCACTATACTGCCACCACCTGAGTGACCACAGGCAGTGCTGGTGTGGTTGGGAAAGCAGATAGGGAGGGTCCAACATCAGCCGAGGAC
Source organism: Neoceratodus forsteri (assembly GCA_016271365.2). NCBI lineage: Eukaryota > Metazoa > Chordata > Ceratodontiformes > Ceratodontidae > Neoceratodus > Neoceratodus forsteri. Next base: position 874,327,353 of record CM028130.1, read on the forward strand.
TACAGCAGAGGCACGTCTCTGCATGCCTCCATCTCATTGGTCCTCCTCCAGTGCTGATGTCGGCAGGGGGTGGACCAGAATAATGAAAAACACCCCACGGCTGATCTAGGCAAAAGGTTCCTGCACCGCTGTGACCATGGAGGAACCAGGAAGGAGCTTCAGTTGCATGTTCCAATGAGGATTGGTGGAGGTAGGATGGACTCTTCCGCCCCACCTGGGGGGTCAAACCAGGTCTCTACAGTTGTATAGGAGCGGGGCACCTATAGGAGCATCCTCCCAGTCCTCATGGAGCAGACTGGGTGCATTGGAATGCCTGGAGAGAGGGACCGGTCAAGGTACAAGGGGGAGTGTAAAGAGAGTTTAAAAAAAATAATAATGAAACTAATACCATCAGTATGGAAAAACAACAATAGCCTCCGTTTTGAAAATGTAGGAAACAATAATTAACAATAGGCCTGGTAAAAACAATTTTTTGTATGCGAAATGTCATGATTTCCACTTCTCCAAAGCCCCCCACCCCCAAACACACATGTGTGCACTCGCAGTCTGGGTGTTATCATACTGTCCTGTCAGGTAGTATGAACCAGGATGTGGGAGTTCTGTTGCACTGAGTAGTGACCTATCTCTAAAAGAGGCTAGGTCCTGGGTGGTGTAGGAGTTAAGTTTGTGGTTTACTAGGGGGGGGTTAAGAACTTTAGAGATTATAATGCGAAGCAAGTGATTATTGGAAGAATTTGAAATCATTCCCAGGATCAAACATTTCTGTTATTGATAAGTAAGCCAACCAGCCAGGATCCATAAATGGCAAGATTTACTGATGGGAATCTTGAACTACATTCATTTGTTCACCCTGAAAACAGAGCTGTATCAAGGTTAGAACTTCAGTATGCGCGAGATGAGAGAATTAAAAAAAGGAGTATGATTTTTAATTGTACCACTGAAACTTACAGTAGATTTCTTAATTTTAGGAGTGAGATTAAATCTTTATTTTTTATTTATTGAGATATCGGAATTACAAACCTTTGAGCCAGAGACTCCTTTGCAAAGGCACCACATCATGAAGTACAAAATAAGAGAATGGACAATATAACGAAAAGTATTATAAATGAATGCAGAGGGGAAAACAACCCACAGTCAAACATGGTACAAAGGTTTCAAGCAAATTAAGCTATTGCTTACATTCAAATTTCAAGGATGATACAAGGTTTCCTAAGCCAATAAAACAGATACTTACGATAAAATATAAAGCATACACACTGAATTGCAGTGGTAATCTTTTATAGTTAAGAGTAAAATTCTAAGCTGGGATTCTAAATAGGTGTGGGAGACAAAGCAAAGGAAACGGGCTTGTTCACACCTTAAAGGTCATCCTGGCTGGGGCTCCTGAAGCTGTCAGCTGCACTTAACACCCAATCAGGGAGGTGAGAATCATGTCACAGTTCAGCCCCTGACTTACTCAGTGGCTGAGTCCTTTACAAAAAACATGCAGCTCAGGCAGAAAGGAAAGGATGTATAGCAAATATATGTTGGGGATTGCTGGTGGCCTCCTGGCAGGCAGGGGCCATAGGCCTGTGCCTATGTTGCCTATGCCTTAATCTGGCCCTGCATCTCAAGGAGGGCACACCCTGACAGTAAAGCACCTCTAGTACTACCCTCAGGTGCCAGCATTTATGATATGAGCCCACTGCTGGGGTGGGACCAGAAACCACAATCTTCCGGCCCAGAGATGGATGTGCTACCAAATAAGCCACACTAACACACAGAAACTAAACACAGGGCAGGTGTGTTGGTGCCAAGGCGGCAGTGCCGCCTGCGATGCCGGCAACACGGGTTCAAAAGCGAGCCTGGGTATCTGGAAGCCAGCCACTGGGGAAAGAGGACTGACCAACCCACATTACTCTCTCTTTCTCCTACAGGGAGAGCAGGAGTCTTGGCCCACTGCCCTACCACCACCTGAGTGACCATGGGTGGTGGTGCAGCAAGCCTTGCTGAATCAACAGGATGTCAACAGGCTGACGTGGCGTGTAGCAAGCATGGGTCTGTGCTTAACGGCTGTGAAGCCACCTATAGGGTGGGAGGGGAGTTACTGGCAGTCACAAGGGAAGAAAGAGACTTGGGCATCATCATCACAGATGACCTTAAATCATCCAAGCAGACCACTAAAGGAGTAGGTAAGGCTAGGGGGATGTTGGAGTGTATTAGTAGGGGTATTACAAGTCGTAAGAGGGAGGTAATAATCCCTCTTTACAAGACACTGGTTAGGCCCCATCTGGAGTACTGCATGCAGTACTGGAGGCCACACCTTCACAAGGACATTAACCAAATTGAGGCAGTCCAGGGAAGGGCAACCAAAATGGTGCAGGGACTGCATCAGAAAACATATGAGGACAGAATAATGGAGCTCAATAGGTATATCCTAGAGCAAAGGAGGGAGAGAGGTGATATGATCAAAACATTGAAACACCTAAAGGGCATTAACAAGGTGAAAGAGTCTAACATGTTTCAATATAAGAAAAATAGCAGGACAAGAGGACACAGCATGAGATTAATGGGAGGCTGATTAAGGGGCACTGTGAGGAAGTTCTTTTTCACAAAAAGGGTGTGGATGCATGGAACGGCCTACCTCAGGAACTGGTAGATATGAATACAGTGCAGGGCTTCAAACAGGCATGGGATAGGCATAAAGGAGCAATACAGATGAGTATGAATAGATAGACCATTGACAGAGCAAAGGCCGATGGCACATTCATAAGGTAGAAAAAGAAATGGGTAGACTGGATGGGCCTTGTGGTCCTTATCTGCCATCAACTTCTATGTTTCTATGTTTCCATGTTGAAAGCGCCATCCATCAGATGGGGTGTTAAACTAAGGCCCCATCTGCCCAATTCTGGTTATCGTCCAGGTGAAAGTCATCAATCCTAAATTAAACGGCATAGGACTTCCCCAAAACCTGGTCAATACTGATTCCCCATGTCATTTGAACAGGTTCTGACACATGTCCATGCACTACCAATATCTAAGGGACTGCTTTGTAAAGTGCATTGAGGATATTTGAGCTAATATATAAGACCAGGGTCCCCGTGCAGACATGGGCTACCTGTGATTAGGGGTGTTGCTAATCACAGCACTTCCTACTGTGTCTTAGGGGATGAGGGAGCTTTATGGCACGTTCCAGCACATTTTTGTATTGGGGACCCATAGTGCCACCGGAATTGCAGCCACAAGGGGTCATTACAGGGATAACATATGGGTAGGGGAAGGATGGAGGAGACACACATCAGTACTTAGGCTCTGCTGGCTGTAGCTGTGTCTCAGCGTATTGGAGGAGAAAAATACATCTTCATGGGCCTGGCTTCCAGAAGGAATGCAGTACTTCTAATCCATTTTTGTCATCCTAATTACAACATTGGTAGCTTCTAATGAACTAAAGTCAGTAACTTCAGATGAGAAGGACTTGATGACTTGAAACACAAAATATTGAAAATTGCTGCACCAATCAGTGGAACAGTTACGATTTCTAAAATTGAATGCCCAAGCATCAGCGCATACTCTGTTGAGGAGGCTGGTATTTAGGACCAGCTAAGCTAAGGCAGAATTGGTCAAAGTTTTTTAATGTTTTTAATCCAAATGAAGGCCTAGGGTTTCAGGTTACAGCCTGGCTACTCTCCTGCCAATTATATTTCGTACCCTTTATAGTACTCTGCAGTCAAAACCATTGGGTATTCCCCATCCATCCTATAGGTTGATGCATGATTCAGTCAGAATTGGACAGGGTGAAGCCAGCCCCTTTGTCCCATCTGAGAATCTCCAGTTTACTGTGTGCATCAAGAAAGGCTGGTCGCGATCCAGAACTGCTCCCAGCACCTAACAACTCATTCACATAAGTTACATTGCTTTTCATACTATTTTCATATTGCAGCCTGGTAGCCAGGGGTTCTAAACCCCCTTTTTTTAGATATAATTCAATTTTAAGCCTGCAGATTGTTGCGTCTACTAGACATTTATCGCAAAGAATTAGTAGTGAGAATTAGCGTGCAACTATCCAATTCTGGGGTTTTATCAAGTTTGAACAGGTCCACCTCCTGTAGCGTGACCTGTGCTCGAAACGCACCATCACATTGCCTGATGGCCACAAAGAAACATACCAGATGAGCTTGCAACCCCAGGGAACATGATTTTGCTTATAGTGCCCAAAGGGGCTGCCCAGCCTTTGGGGTCCCTCCTGGAGCATCCTTACAGCAGCAGGCACACAGCTGGCTATCTTCTGAGCCCAAAAAGGGAGAGGTCCCTCCAGTAGCATTCTCTCCCAAACAAACAGGCAACATCCCACTCCCCCCGCTGCCCCAGTGGGCTCGCTATGGCACTCATAGCTCAGCGCAAGAATCGCGGGCTGAGGACCTCCCAGAGCCCTATCAGACCCACCAGGTACAGGGAAAACAAACAAAATTCAATTCAGTACCTGCAGCTTAAATCCTCTCTTCTCCTGTCCTCCGCAATGTCAGAGGGCCGATTTCTGTGCAAAGGCCGCCGGATGATCTACCCATAAAATCCTTGCATGGGGCACCCCTTCCTGCAGCTGATTCTGTCCTCCCTGGTCTCGGTGGGCAATAAAATAACATCTTCTCTGCCCACCGAGACCTGTAGCAGCCATGCTGTCCTCTTCCTTCTTGGCTCCTCCCAGGAGGCGGCATGGTTACTGTGAGACTAAAGATTACTGGCAGTGCATACAGCACTTGCAAGTCTCACGAGGAACTCGTGCGAGATCTGGGCGGCCATCTTGGATGGGACCATGTATTCCTTAAGACCTCAGTACTACAAGCACTGTATAGGCAGGTCCCAAATCTCGCAGGATCATGCAAGATCTGCGGCAGCCATCTTACCTGGGACTGCATCCCATAGCCAGCAATGCTCTCTTAAAGGGGCAGTGTACGGTGTGTCCATTTGGGCTCCACCAACTAATAATACACAAATTCTGATTATTGGGGCAATCTGCTGTTAAGCTATGGGGCGTGTTAAGACTCAGAACCCATACCTGATGCAATTCTTTTTGTGTCAAACCAACAGATCAGCAACAACATCTTTATAGGTGACATTGCAGAGGGACTGGAAGGAAAGGTATGCCTCTTTGCAGATGACACGAAGATCTGTAACAGAGTTGATACACAAGGGGGGGTAGAAAGGATGAGAAGGGACTTGGCAAGGTTGGAGGAATGGTCAGACATATGGCAACTTAGATTCAATGCAAAGAAGTGAAAAGTAATGCACCTGGGAAACAAAAACCCAGGAGAAGAGTACACAATAGCAGGGAGGTACTAACAACAACAAAAATGGAAAGGGACTTGGGGTAGTCATATCAGATGACCTAAAGGTGGGTAAGCAATGTGAGAAGTCAGTAAGGAGAGCCAGGGGGATACTGGGATGCATAGGAAGGGGCATCACAAGTAGAAAAAGGGAAGTGGTTATTCCTCTGTACAGACAGTTGGTGAGACCCCATCTGGAATACTGTGTGCAGTTTTGGAGACCCCATCTATGCAAGGACATAGACAGGATGGAAGCAGTCCAGAGGAGGGCAACTAAAATGGTGCAGGGTCTGCATCAGAAACCATATGAAGAGAGACTGAGAGCTTAATATGTATACCCTTGATGAAAGGAGGGACGGGGACATGATAGAAACTTTCAAGTACCTCAAGGGAATCAACAAAGTCCGGGAGGGTAGCATCTTTCAGAAAAAGAGATGTGTAAGAACAAGGGGGCACAATTTAAAGATAGAGGGGGGACGGCTCAGGGATAATGTGAGGAAATTTTTTTTCACGGAGAGAGTGGTGGATGCCTGGAACCGCCTTCCTGGGGAGCTTGTTTGGTTTAAAACAATGGGGGAATTCAGACATGCATGGGTCAGATATTAGGCAATTGTAGTGGGGGGTTGCAGGAAGTAGGCTGTTGGTTAACTAGAATCTGCAGCTTATCCAATAGGAAGGGAAATGGGCAGACTGGGTGGGCCAAGTGGTCCTTATCTGCCGTCAAAGTCTATGTAAAAATGATCAACATGAGAAAATGCAGAGAATGTGGGATCCTTTTTCCGGAAGTCGATGAGGAGGACACAGCATGCGCAATATGCGTACTGAAGGTCAATGGGGGCTACGGGAAAATGGAAGAAGGACTGTCAGTCTCTGCCCCCCTGCCCCTACCAACAGCCCCAATTGCATTGGAGGCTAGCCAGGCACAGCTATTATTCAAACTGCTGGAATCCTTTAAGGTTGGTGGTCCTATACCAGCACCAACCCGACTGATTGGCCAGGGAGAGGATACCACTCAGAAAAGGCCATGTCAGGAAATGGAAAGTATCACATCTGAAACCCCGGGAGATCCAGATGAGAACTCCACAGATAAATCCACTAGAATTTGCCACGGGGACAACACTGATTAACTTATAAAAATGGTCAATGCCACCCTCAAAATCAGAGAACAGCAGGAGCAACCCACCACATCAGAGGACCCCCTACTGTCAACAGGGGAACCTGAGAAAAAAATACATTTCCCTACTTGCAAAACCATTGAAACCATATTCAATAAGGAATATGATGCACCCGAGCCCACCTGACTCCCAGAAAGAAACATGGTACACAACTGGTACCCCATCACAAACGAGAAGCGATCACTGGGGGAAAGCACCAAAGGTAGACCAACCGATCACCAAACTTTCCAAATGCACCACCATTCCAATAGAAAGCACAGTGGCACTCAAGGAGCCCATGGACAAGAAAATTGAAGAACACCTCAGAAAGATTCATGAGGTTTTGGGCATGTTGTGAACAACCGATACTGCAGTGTGGTTCACAAGTACAGCCCTCCATAGATGGGTGAACATCCTGACAGAAGACATACAAGAGGACTCCTCGAAGGCGGATGTGGCAGAATGCGCCATACAAGCTGTGCAATACATTATGGATGCTTCATCAGACATTCTGAAGTTTGGGTCCAGAACAACGATCTTAGCAAACAGGGCCAGGAGGGCATTGTGGCTGAAACTATAGCAGGTGGACAATGAGTCAAAAAGTGCATTAATGAAGTTGCCATTCAAAGAAGAAACCTTATTTGGCGAAGGCTTAACCCCATATCTCGAAAAACGAGGCAGCAAATAAGCGCAAGGGGATAAGGACGTATATTTGCCTTCAGACAGGCCCTTTTGTCCAAAAGGGAAAAACTTTAAGCCCAGAAACCAGAGCTACAATCCACAGAGCTCCAGACAAGGGAACCAAAGACCAAAATTCCAGCATAGAGCTTACGGCAACAAAACCAGAAACAATACTGGCAGACAGTATGGCAACGAAGGTTGCAAGTCAAACTTCAAAAATCAGGGCAAAAAACAATGAAGGCATGCAGGCCTAAGCAAACTCACCTACAGCAGGGAGATTTCAAGGGTTTGTGAATCAATGGACCCACACAATGTCCAACAAATGGGTAAACGAAGTAGTGACACTGGGACATGCAATAGAGTTCACCCACAAACTGTTACAGCACAGGCCATTGGTCTCCCCAATACCAAAGTGTCCTGTGAAGGCACAAGCAATAAATCTAGCAGTACTCAACCTATTGCAAAATGGGGCTATTTCGCAAGTCCCTATAGAGGAGAGAGAGACACAGGAGTTTACTCCTTATTCTTTGTAGTCCTGAAGAAAATGGGGGGAATGTGACCAGTTCTCGACCTAAAACATCTGAACAAGTTTGTGAAGTACAAAAAGTTCAAGATGGAGACGCTCAGGTCAACACTGCTAGTGATCCAGCCAGGGGACTACCTAACATCAGTAGACTTGAAAGACGCCTATCTTCACATCCCAATCAGGAGAGCACACCACAAGTACCTTCGGTTCAGTATACAGGGGAAACACTACCAGTATACCTGCCTACTGTTTGGGATCACTCCGCACCATGCGTGTTCACCAAAATGCTAGTAGTCCTGGCAGTACACCTAAGGAAGGAAGGGGTCCCCATCATCCCATATCTGAACGACTGGCTAGTGCAGACCAGAACAGTGGAACAGGCTCAATAAAACACCAGCCTAGCAGTGCAATGTCTACAGGATCATGGGTGGGTGATCAACATGGCAAAGAGTCATTTAACTCCCTCACAATCACTCACCCACCTAGGAGCCATAATAAGTACATAGATCAACAAACTGATCCCTACAGAGGACAAGGTCAACAACATTCACTGTCTGATGAACAGAATCATTCACAAACCAAACAGAACAGTATGGGACTACATCCAACTACTAGGAGTAATGGCAGCCCTAATAGACATGGAACCATGGGCCTGACTCTGCATGAGAGTCCTACAAAGATACCTAATTGAGACTTGGGACCAGACCACACACAACTTCAGCTTCAGAATATCACCACCAGCAAGAATACTCAACACCCTGCAATGGTGGACAATCCAAAAGATCATAATACAGGGTCACCCACTGACTCAACCCCCCCCCACCACAATGGTCACCACAGATGCGAGCCTGACAGGGTGGGAAGCAACTTACCTAAACCATGTCACACAGGGTTGTTGGTCACAGAGTGAAGTGACACTACCAATAAATGTCCTGGAGATGAAAGCAGTGCATCTAGCTCTGATGTTTTTCGGGCCCTTCATTGCGAACATGGCAATTCTAGTAAGGTACGACAACCAGGTGACCGTGGTGTATATAAACAAACAAGGGGGCACATGGAGCAAAACAATGATAGCAGAGTCACTAAAAGTGTTACACTGGGCAGAGCGGAATGTGCAGTCAATCATGGCGATCTATCTGGTGAGCTCAGCCAACACAGAGGCAGATTGGCTGAGCAGAGTAACTATGAACCAGGGGGAATGGAAACTGAACTAAAAGGCATTTTGGAGCATCCAGCGGAAATGGGGACCACTGCAAATAGATCTTATGGCTTCCCAACAGAATGCCCAGCTGCCAGACTACCACTCCAGATTCACAGACCGCAGGGCACTGGAGGTAGACATGCTCTCAGCACCATGGCACTTCATAAGAGCCTACGTGTTCCCCCCCAACCACCATGATACACAAGATTCTTCACAAGATTTGGATCACAGGAGCATCAGTGGTATTAGTTGCACCGGGCTGGCCCAGGAGGCCATGGTACTCACTGATACAAGCGATGTCAGTGGACCAACCAATGCCCAACCCTCGCTGGCCAGATCTGCTGAGACAGGGTCCAATACTACACCCGAATCCGGCATCACTGAAACTGATGGCTTGGCTGCTGAAAGGAACAGACTGCTGACCCTGGGCTACCATGCTAGGGTGGTGGATCGTTTACTTCAGTCCAGAAGGCACTCCACCAATACAACTTATCAAAGACAATAGCACATTTTCCACAAATGGTGCACTGAAAAAGGGACATCTCCATCAGTAGCGGGACTGTTGCAAGTTCTGGACTTTCTCAATGATGGAGCAAATAAAGGACTCAGCCCAGCTTCTTTGAGAGTTCAAGTTTCAGCAATTTCTGCATTAAGAGGCCCACTACCAGGGGTAGGATCTAAAGGTTCACAGCCAGATGTAGTAAGACTTCTCAAAGCAATGACACTAGCTTCCCCAAGAGTAAGACCAATTTGTGCACCCTGGCAGCTAAACATAGTGCTAGAAGCACTGCAAGGTCATACATTCCAACAAGAGATACTACACTGGTGCACTCTAAAAACAGTATTTTTGGTAGCCATCTGTTCAGCCAGAAGAGTAGAAGAGTTGCAAGCACTGTCATGTAGAGAACCATTCCTGACATTCCACAATGATTGGACCACTCTAAGGACAGTTCCCTCCTTTCTACCCAAGGTAGCCACCATATATCATATGGCCCAAGAGGTAGAACTACCATTCTTGGGAAGGGAACAGGAACCAGATGTAGGGAGTCCCCACCCTCTGGACGTAGGTAAATAGCTAAAAAAGTACCTTAGTATGACCAGCAGCTCACATAAGACAGACAGACTATTTATACTGACCACAGGGAACAGGGCAGGCCAGGCAGCCTCCAAGGCTTCTATTACCAGGTGGATTAAACAGACTATAGCCACAACTTACAGAGAAGCAGGCAAGGAACCACCAGAGAGGATCAAAGCACACTCCACTAGAGCAGTAGCGACATCATGGGCAGAAAGGGGTGAAGTCTCAGTACTAGACATCTGCACAGCAGCAACTTGGTATTCCATACATATGTTCACCAGGCATTATAGACTAAATGTAGCATCAGGTGAAAGGGCCTCCTTCGCTAGAGCAGTGATAAGAGCAGGGATAAAGAAAATATAAGAACCACATACACTGCCTTTTGTCCCATCCAAGGTATAGATATACTTGCTCACACATTGCTACTAAGGTTCCAATGGGTTTGACTGCAGAATACTATAAAGGGTACAAAATATAATGGTATTTACTCACCTGGTAAAGCTGATTATTTGAGTACCCTTTATAGTTCTCCACAGCCCCACCCAGGACAGCAGATGTGGCCATTTTCCAGATACCAATGGACTGATCATGGTGTCGGATACTAAGGGGAATGTTACAATGTTGTGTATAAATCAACTATTTCTCAAAAGTACAATACAACAGTCTCAATATCTTGCACGTTATGTTTTATATTGAATAAATGAGAACCATGTTGAATGACTCTGTCTCTTTAGATAATATGGCATTTTCCTAGTACACAGTCAGGGCTACCAGGCATTACACAGAGAGGACAGCATATATAGGGGATAATGTAATTCTTACCTATTTTCTCATGTTCTTGGTTGTCTTGTTCTCTGTCGTCATTGTTAGTCACTATCTCAAATTGCTAAGGAAGATTCACACTGGAGATTCTAAGATGGGACAAGGGGGCTGGCTTCACCCTGCCCAATTTTGATTGGACCGTGTCTATAGGATGGACGGGAATACTCAATGGTTTTGACTGCAGAGTACTATAAAGGGTACTCAAATAATCACCTTTACCGAGTGAGTAAATACCATTATTTGTGCCCCAGTTACAGAAATCTTTAATCTTTTCATTCTGGTAAGGTGCCTGCTTTGTGGAAGAAGGACAAAGTGTAAATTACTTAAAAAGAGGCAATTCATTCTCTGGGTGGGGTGGAGGAACAGTGGGTTAAACTAAGGGAAGGCATAGTGAAGGCAACAAACCTCTGTGCAAAGGAAGTGAGCAAAATCAAGAGGAAAAGAGACTGACATGGTTCTCGAAGTGGCTGAAAAGGCAAAGGTTTAAAGGGTAGCTTTCTGGAGGTTTAAAGACATCTAGAGGGAAGAGAGTGGGGGGGGGGTATTAGGAGAAGCAGAGGGAGGTAGGAAAAGTAGTGAGGAGAGCAAAGGTGCACACTAAGGAAAGAATAGCCCAAGGGGTAACTAAAGGAGACAAGACTATTTTAGGTACATAAGTGAAAATATGAAGACTAGGGGAGAGATTGTGAGGTTAAGAAGGCAGTGGGAACTGTGCAGAGGAGGAGGATCATGAAAAAGCAGATATTCTGTTCAAAAACATTTGTTCAGTCTTCGCAGAGGAAAGGGAAGGGGATGGACCACATAAAAGTAACAGTGGCACTGGAGAGGGGAGGAAGACACAAGTCCCTTTACAAAGGAAAGGGAAGGGGATGGTCAACATAAAAGTAACAGGGGCACTGGAGAGGGGAGGTAGACACAAGTCCATTTACAGAGGAAAGGGAAGAGGATGGGCTACATAAAAGCAACAGGGGCACTGGAGAGGGGAGGTAGACACAAGTCCCTTTACAGAAGAAAGGGAAGGGGATGGACTGCATAAAAGTCACGGGGCACTGGAGAGGGGAGGTAGTCACAAGTCCCTTTACAGAAGAGAGTCTCCTGCAGGGAATCGCAAATCTGAAAGTGGACAAAGCTATGTGACCAGAGGGGGTACATCCAAGAGTACTGAGGGAGCTCAGGGAGGTGCTGGCTGCACCTCTAACAGCCCTTTTTAACAACTCACTGGAAACAGGAGTGGTTCCAGAGGACTGGAGGAGGACAGTCTCCTATTACAAATGTGGTAGCAGGGAGGAGGCTGGCAACTATAGGAAAGGCGCCCTGTTCTCTGCGACACTGTAGACTGTAATTCTGCAGCAGGGACTCTGAACTTCTGTGGCACTGTTAGGTCAAGTTCTGCGGCAAGGTTTGAAGTTCTGCAGCACATTTAAATAAAGAATACAGAGCCAGCATTATAGTTTTGGGACACCCCAGCAAGGACAGCCTGTGAGGACGACCCCTGACTTCCACCACATAAATGTAAGTTGCATAATTTCCCTTAAACTTCCAGTTTTATGTTTTTCAGCAGCTGTTCTGGCTCTCCATAGTCATCTACAATAAATCTGTTTAAGGATTGGTGCTATGCCATGCAGCATTAACGGCTACTGGCAAGCACCCCTCAATGTACTAGCAACAAAGCAAATAGCTGAATAGTTGTTCCCCAATGGGGAGCTTTTTTTTTTATTTTTATAAAGTCTTTTTATTGAATTTTCAAGCATAACAGACTATTATTACAGATGTGAAAACAATTTATCTGGCCAGGAGAAAAACTCCTGTGGAAATACAACACTAATAATCAATAAATACACTATGTGTATATAAAAAGTTTATAGTAATAACATACATAACCTGTAATTCTTTACATAACATTGTATAGAGTACACTCTATCCAACAGATCTGATATATTTCAAACCCAAGGGGGAGCTTGAAGAAGTCTAGCTGTGTAAAACCCAAGACTCCCCTTCTCTGTGAACACCTATCAGGGCCCCATACACAGTTGTAGGTGGTTATGGGTGGATACAGAGGCTCCCCATACTGCCACCCTGAAAACTGCCATATCTTAAAATTATAAAAAATTAAACATCTGCAGTGTCAGCATGGTTATTTATCTTTTTTTCTCGTTTGCTTCACTCTTTTCTTGTTTAGCTTACACATTTTGAACAAATAATCTTTAGCTTGGTCATTATCTTTCTTACATTGGCTTCATTTTTACTTTATTTTCTTTCATGTGAACCTCCCTCCCCCCAGCCTGAAAGCCCTGGCATCTATCTGCAGTGCCCTCTGACCATGGGCTGTCCTAGAGCAGGTGATCTCAGGATCACGCCTGAACATGGGTTGCCCTCATGGAACCTTGATGTGCTACTTCTGGCCTATCAGAGTGGCTCAGCTAACGTTTTGTATTTTCACTTTTTTATTCTGGCCCTATAGTCTCATTGGGCTGGATTCGAAAAGGACAACTCAGGACACAAGGCAACTTGCATCTGAAACAATGGTGCAAGTAGCGCCTGTGTCCTGAGTTGAATCTTGGTGGGATTCACAAAGGCAGCCTGCAACAAGCTGCAGACTGCCTGCACCCAACTGCACCAATGCGCCTGAAACACCCTTGCGACAGGGCATAAGGGGTTTAAGGCAGCAGTTGCACCCTATTCACAAAGGGTGGCTGCTGCGTTCCACATCAGGATTCAGGAACAATCCCCGGTGGACATCTGTCAAAGACAACTTACGTCACCTATGAGGTGGCGTAAGTGTTCTTTGCCATCCACAGGAGGTTGTCACTGTGCCCCAGCTCTACAGCCCCCCAACAGCCCCAGTTCCCAGGTACAGCACCTACTGTACCAGGATGGGTGTGTGGAACACCCCCATGCCCAGACCCCCCATGTTGAGAGCCACCCTATGCCCTGCCCCCACATGCCCTAGGGCAAGATCCCCCTCCATCTCATGTCCAGTATAGCCGTGGTGGTCCAGTTACCCCCCAACCCCAGCCAACAATGCCAGCCCACTCCACTCCCCTCCTCCCCACACACACACACATGCACCTGGTGAGTGAGTCGGTGACTGACACTGCCCACCTCTCACCACCATGGTCAGCCGCCAACTGAGCTGTACCAAGATCGCATACAGTAAAAATAGGCTCACCGTGAATGACAGCCTCAAACCCCAATGTTGCCCGTATCCACTGGATTAACTCAGTGACGTTCTCAGGTGAGAATAGCCTGGTGGCAATGGAGGGTACCTCTGGAATGGGAGGGTCCTCTGCATCTGAGTTATCCACTGACTCATTTTGGCTGTCCTGTGGTGATGCAGGCTCGGTGTAGTCATTGTTATTATTATTATTATTATTGTTGTTATTATGTTCTGCTGAGCTGTCATGCTCGGTGAGTGGGGTCTGGTTTGTTATGGTGGCCTGTGCCTGTGGCTAAGTATTTTCTCTAGCCATCCCAGTGTTTAAAATCTGTGTTGTCTGCGGGGGAGGAGGCATGTATGCAGGTTTATTCATGCCAGTCAAATGTTCTAGAACTTGCAGCATGAAAGTCTGCTGGCTCTCCTTCATAGCTGCTGTAGCCTTTTGGAGGACAATTGTGGCTGGATCCACCTGCCAGTCTCTTCTAGTGTGGCTTGGCCCTGCCATATTAAAGTCCTGAGTTTCCAGCTGTTGCTCAGGACTGTCCAACTCGCACGCTGTGCAGAATGCCCCGTTTTGGTGTGGCAGTAAGGGGACCTCACAAGCACTGCACTCCCTTGATGTTGACCTCTGAAAGACAGCAAAGGGACTCTTGAATATATGCCTCACTGGGCTTCATGTTATTTTCATAGTTTTTATTGTTACTATCACTGTACAGTCTGTCTCCCCCCCATCTCTACTGTGAGTGCCAGGATGAGTTTCATGGGGACTGAATATATAGCCTTGTTTCAGTCTCCCTCTCTCTGTTATATAATTTGAATGCCAGTTCGGGAGGATTCCTCTGCCCACATACCATGTTTTTGCCAGTTGCCCTCTTTCCTGGCTCCACTCGTCATGGTGTGCATTGTTGTGCGCATGCATGAAGTACCAGTGGCGTCCGCACATGCACCAGTCTCTGTATGGTCTGGCCACCTTACTAAGATGGTGGATGTCTCCACGCATATGCAGAAGCCCTCTGTGGCTCTTCTCGCCATACCAAGATGGCAGAACAGTACTGCGCATGCGTGGACATCAGGAGCATTCCCGCGCATGCCCAGTGTGCCGGATCTTGGGGGAGAATGGAAGAAGGAAGCAGAGTACTACCTTGGCCACCATTTAAAGCCTCCCCACACTGCTGACCTGAGAATGCTCAGGCCTATAGTCGCAGGTAGGGGAGGACCAAGAGAAGCAAGCCGTGTGAGGGGGAGTCTGAATTTTTAAATCCTCGCATGGCACAAAACAAAGAGCATTTCAAATTGTACTGAGTGCAGAGGGGGGGGGGGACTGCTGCAAGGGGAGAGAGAGAGGGAGTAAGTGAGGAAGGTCCGTGTAGGAATCCTGGGCCAACTGCTTCATCCATCCGCAACGTAAGGGGACGGATGAGCATAAATATTAACAACATCACTATTGTCCTGCACATACACCATGCAATCACTACGGCAGAGATTGCATGTGTGTACTGTATTGTTGCTGGAAGCCCTCGCTCAGAAGGGAGGGCTCCCTACCAAATCACCACAGTATTTAACAGTGTCTGCATTCTTTTGCCTGAACAGATGATAACGCTCATCCCTATAAACTTCCACATTATCTGATATCCTGAGCATTCCGACACAAGCCAAATGCGAGGAGTTATACAGATGACTGTAGCTAAAAAACATTTTCAACAATTCTACTTGTATTATAAATAGAATAAATGATAGGGGACTGAGTATTACGAGGCTATAATAGCATTGAGAGGTTCCAACATGTCCCCAGAACCTCAAAATGCTTATTTAGCCTCGTAATACTCAGTCCGCTATATATTATTTTTTGTAATATATGGATCTGAAGCATTTTAAATGTTTTTAAATTTGCCTGCTACAGTAGTCGTGTCTGTATCGCAGCACTTTCTTTTCCCGTGGTTGCCAACTGTTGCTGTTGATGCCACAATGCTCGCACGCATGTAAAGTGCACAGCGTGTGTTCTAATTGGCTGTAGCTGTGCCTTTCACATAATTTTCAAGGGAAAATGGTGGCTTGTTTATGCGAGCAGGCTTGAGAGCTGTCTGATGGTTCAGCATGCAGAAGTTTGACTGGATTGGAGAGAGGAGATGAATTATTCCTGTGTGGTTTAAGGTAATACTCTGGAGAAAGTTTTTCATGTTTTTGGCTAGCTGCGAATCGTCCTCTATTCTACTCGCAGACGGTTGCAGTAAAAGCCGACTCCGAGTCTGCACGAGACATTCATGCACTTGCGCTTTGGAGTTTTGGTGATAATACTATCTTTCAGACTGCAACGATAGTATTATCAGCTCTGAACGATAGTATTATCACCAAGAAACAATGGTATTATCACTTGAGCAAGGGTGGTATTATCAGAACTGAAGTACTGTATTATAGGGAAATTTTTGTATGGGATATGATAGTATTATTATGGCCTATCCATATATTACAATGCATTCTTTGAAACAGTTCCACCTGTGAGAAGCCTCATGGGTTCCTCTCTGTGGAAGATCAATGCTTTCTTACTGTCTGTGCCAACAATCACAAATTAATTTTTTATTTACCTTATTTCTAGTTAATCTTAAGCTTGAGGAAGTGCTGCAGCCTCAATCAGATGCACATTGAAGACTGGAGATAGGAGGAACCTGGAAGGGGTTTGGAGGACAGACCGTAATTTGATCTTAGGTCACATGTGCATCAGCAGCCTATCAGGCGTACATAACCCTAAGGTAAGGTCTGGAGATGCCATGGATATACAGGCAACACAATGCTCTTTGCAACCTCTCCCTACCCTAGACCTAACGGCAGCAAGATATTCTCTCCTTTCCCTAATGTGATCCTGCCCCCTCACCAGCCTTGCCTGATCCCAGTTTTTAAAATCCAGTGTAACCCACCCCACCCAACTCAGTACCAGTCCGGTTACAAAAGAATAAAAAAAAAGCTGACTACTGCTTTGAACAGTCGTTGATGCTCTAAGTAAATCTACTTGTCAATCAATCAATCAATCAATCAAAATCTTTATTTATTCAGGCGAACATCATTGAGCAAAGCTCATTTACAAGATGGACCTGAGTGGTCATACAAATGAGGATACAAGTATTATTACATAGACAAGAATAGAATAAATAGCAATACAATGGCATGAAATGATTAAATACAACAATTTACATATATACAAGTAACAATAGAACCATTTAGCCTGTAGGAAAAAAGAGGACAAAGGGTATAGCAGTCCTAAAATATAAGTTATATGGTCTAACTAGTTTTTATGAGAGTGTAATAGGTGATTCGGAAGAAAGAAATTGAGTTAATATAATGGATAGAAAAGGGAGGTTTAGTTGGGTCAGATAGGTAGGGGATTATGCTTTATAAAAGCAATTGCAGAGCTCTGGAAAAAGGGTGGAGAACAATCTTTTGAAGGATGCCAGAGGTAGTAGGCTATCTAGCTTCATGGATTTTTGGAGAGAGTTCCATGCAACTGCTAAGGAATAGCTGAAAGCAGCCCTCCCATACCGGGTGCAGGCATTGGGGACCTTTAATGTGATGAGTTTACTGATCCTTAAGGTGTATGGCCTGGTTGTAATTTGGGTAAAGCAATCCGTGATATAGGTCGGTAGTTTGCCTGTTAACGCTTTGAATATCAGATAACAGCATTCCTATTTCTTCTGTGTTGCAATGATGTCCAGTTGACTGCCATATAAAGGGAGCAATGATGGGTGTTGGAGGGAAGGTCAGTAATAAATCTTATGGACCTGTGATACAGGGTGTCCAGCTTATATGAGAGATGACTTGAACAATGGCAGTGAGAAAAGTCAGCATAATCAATGAGAGGATAGGAATGAGGCCTGAATTAACCTTTTTTTGGAATCACTGTTTAGGTAATGTTTTATTCTAAAAAATAGTCCGAGCCTCTGTCTTAGCTTTTTAAGTAGCTCTTCAATATGGACAGAATAGTCAAGCCTGTTATCTATCCAGACTCCAAGGTATTTGAAGTTATCAACAAATTCAAGTTTTTCTCCAAGTAAGGTGGATATATGTAGGGTGTTGGATGCTGGGGTAGTGGTAGTACAACTCTTTGTGGCAAAGAACATAGCTTTTGGTTTTTTTGCATTTAGAAGTAGTTTTTTGTCAAGTAGATTGTGCTGCAGAATGGAGAATTCGGATTGTAGCAGTTCACAGGCTTTGGAAGGTGAGGGATTGCTGACATACAATACAGTTTCATCAACAAACAGATGAATGTTAGATTGAGTGAGGTTGGCATCAATATTGTTTATATAAATAGCAAAGAGGATAGGGCCAAGAATAGAGCCTTGTGGTACTCTATACAGAGGTTTTGAGGTGGATAGGTAATTTCCATTTCTAACCAGTTGCAACCTATCTGAAAGGTAATCCTTAAACCAGTTGAGTGATAGGGAATCCAGGCCTAATGAGTTAAGGGAGGTGAGTAATAAGTCATGATCCACTGTGTCAAAGGCTTTACTCAAATCCAGAAACACAGCACAGGTAACATTTTTTGTCCAAATTAGTCTGCCAATCGTTGGTTACCTTGGCTAAGGCAGTAATGGTGCTATGCTTTGATCTAAATCCAGATTGTGCAGAATTTAGAAGGTTATTGTTATCCAGATAGTCCCTTAACTGAGAGTTTACTAGTTTTTCGAGCATCTTAGATAGTACTGGTAGGATGGAGATAGGTCTGTAATTGTTGAGATCCCTAGTATCACCAGATTTGAGTAATGGAACTACTTGAGCTGTTTTCCAAGTAGATGGAATGGATCCAGTAGTTAGGGAAAGATTGAAGAGATGAGTAAGGGGGGCAGATAAGACATGTGAAGCAATTTTCAGGAAATAGGGATCCAGGGAATAATAGGGAACTCAGTGACATTTTTAATTGGGATGCAGTCAGCTTGAAATCTATCTTGCCCACCCTTGCATATTGTCCCGGAACAACATGTAAATGTTAAAACATTCTAAAATGTTTAAGCTGCAATCTCACTGTGACTTTCTCTATTTTGTCTGTTTGTTTCTCTCTTCCCTTATTTAGTTTCCATATTTTCCATTATCTTTAGTTTTTCACTTTTCTTACCTTGGCTTCACCTTTTTCATTTCTTCAGTCTATCCAGCATTCTCTCATTCTTTTTCTGCCCCAACAATTTTATTAACTTAGCTCTCCCTTTGCTTGTATTTTTTTATAATTTAAATTTTTCTCCCTCAGGCACCAGAGTTAATCCATAGGTTGGCAACCCCCCAGCCCCATCCATAGCAACCTTTTGTGCTCTAAACCTCATAAGGATAGCAAACTGGTCCCCCCAGTCAGCACTTTGCCCATTGCCCTCTTATGATTTTAGAACAGGACAACCCACCAACACCCATCTCAGCCCCACCAACTTCCTAACCAGCCTTGAGAATGTCAGGGAAAGGCTTTGTAGATTTAAATGTGTGTCATTATCCAGTGATCCTTCCTCCCTCAAAAGTATTGTAAGGTCTCCTCTTTTACATTACTCTGCCCCCCCTCAAAAAACAAGAAATACCAATCCTGCATATCTTAGGCCCAAAGTCATTCTGCCCAGAGATTCATTGAGTCACTCAGTTTATTAGCACCCTTTTTTGGTTCAACACTGTTGAGCAACACACTGCCTCTTCCTATCACTGCTGGGCCCAAATGTGGGATTCATGCCCCAGTATGGCTTTGTGTGGGCCCCAGAAAGCATTACTGGGGTAAGAAACAAGCATTCTGGCCCACTAGCAGTAATAGGAAAAGGCAATGGATCATCGCACAACCTTTGACCAAAAAAGGGTGAAATATAAAAAAAAATAGGATGACTCCAGAGGGGCTCTCAGGGCTGGGTGGGGATGATTTGAGAAGCTGAGATGGTTGGGGGTACATTTTAGTTCTTACAAGCTACAAGCAAACCAAGCAATCTATTTATTTATTTGTTTATTAAAAGGAAGAGCACACTGAACAACACGTTGCTCGTCTCATGGTGCATTCTGGGGGAAGGGGTGATAGGAGAGATACATTACAAAATACAACGGAAACCATCTTACAACAGTGATAAGGAGTGGTGTCTGTCTCTGCCTAACTTACTGGGGCAATTTCTGTGGCCAGACCCAAATTCTGCGGTGAGATCCAAATTCTGCGGCAGGTCTTAATTTCTGTGGCATTCGCCGCATGCCGCAGAACCGCAGGAAACAGGGGGCCTTGGCTATAGGCCAGTCAGCCTGACATCCATTGTGATGAAGCTAATGGAGTCACTTCTAAAGGAAAGGATTGTGGAATATCTTGAATCCAGCAGGTTACAAGACCTGAGGCAACATGGATTCATGGGGAGTGGGAAAAGGTCATGTCAGGCAAATCTGATAGACAGTATTGGATATACGGGGGGGGGGGTTGCCAGGGCTGCCCCCCCACTGCTGAAGAGAACCCCGGTAGCTTACGCATCACTGCCATTGAATTATAATGGGAAGGGGGGCTCAATTTAAAGATATCACACTTATGGGCCCCCCTGGCTCCCAAAGCTCATTAAGTGTAATTCTAACACTGCTGGTAGGTTTCTTTGATTGGATGATCAGGGAAATAGAACAGGATGGGGTAATGGACATGATCTACTTAGATTTCAAGGAGGCTTTCAACACTGTTCCACGTAGGAGGATCATAAGGAAACTGGGCAGCTTAGAGGTGGGTCCTAAGGTGGTAAACTAGGTAACAAATTGGTTAAAGGATAGACGACAGTGGGTGGTGGTAAATGGAGTTCACTCCAAGGAAGGGAGAGTGACCAGTGGGGTGCCACAGGGCTCAGTACTGGGATCAGTCCTCTTTAATGTCTTTATAAGTGACATTACAGATGAGCTGGAAGGAAAGGTCTGCATCTTTGCAGATGACAGCAAAATCTGCAATTAGGTGGACACTCCAGAGGGGGTTGAAAGAATGTGCAGAGACCTGAGGAAACTCGAGGAATGATCATGGGCATGGCATCTGGATTTTAATGTGAAAAAGTGCAAAATTATGCACTTAGGACACAGAACCCAGAGGCAGAATACAGTATGGGAGAAGTTAGCAATAACCCATGACAAGGAATGGGGTTACAGGCATTTAATCCATGCATGGAGTGCATTGTGAATCATTCGGCCACAGGCCGAGTGTCCTCACAGTACCCCAGATGTGGATTAAATGTCTATAACCCCATACCCTGGAGTGGGTTATTGCACTTATAACATGGGTTATGTAAAAACCACAGAAGCTGGCACAAAAAGGGGATTTTGCTCTGTGGAAACATGAAAAAAGGGACTGTATTCTGCCGCCTGGTAAAATAGTCCCACAGAAGGAAAGCATAGTGGATGCCTGTTGTGCACACAGAAATGTCACATATACACTACTGATGTGATATGTCATATTTCCTACGCATACCACTTCTTCTATTGTGCCAGCAATGTGTGTTTCATGCCACCCCCCACAAAAGACAGTGATATGGAGCTTGAACTGGAAAGCTCATACTAAGTGTAGTCGTGCTGTGCTCCTCACTCTCAGTGTGTCACTCATACTCTATGACTCCCACTCTCTGTCCAGGGACAATGCTCAGACGTGTGCCATGAGGGACTGCAGGCAGTTAAAAATGCCTTACCCTCTCACTGACAAACAGCAGCAACCAGACCAAAGACACTGCACAGCACACACAGAGAGAACAGAGCACAGGAGAGCAATGTTGAATGAAGTCTCTCTCTCTCTCTCTCTCTCTCTCTCTCTGTCTCTCTCTGTCTCTCTGTCATGATCTCTCAATCTGTCAAGCACAGGTGCAAATGTTTGGGAGTGCATGGGACAGAAAACATTACCTGTCACTCTCTTCCTACTCAGTAGCTGACCAGCACTCTGCACAGAATGGGATCGGATGGCATACAGAAACACTAGCTGTCTCCCCGCTAAGGCAGTAATGGTAAGGTGAGGGTGCACCTCGGGGGGGAAGGGCACCATATAGGGACTTGTCACTACTGTGTCTCTCCTCTGTCTCTCATTCTCAGTGCTGTTCACCCTTTCCGTTTCCCGCAGTCTCCCCTGCCATCCCTCTTGCACACAATGTGGTGTACGGGCACACTGCTTTACTTTTCTTGGGCTTTGTACAGGCAGGCATTACTTTGCTTGCTTGCGACAGACAGACATGACACACAGAGACAGAGAGGTGTGCCATGACAGCTCTATGACAGCAGCACAGAAGGGACTATATAGTGCATGATGGCACAGATGTACCTGGATCAACTAGGTGTCTCTCTTCCACATCGGAAGTTTAGTGGGGGAGGCTCTGTTGTGCCAGGACACAAGACTGCCTTTGCTGGGGTGGGGGAAGGGACCACAAGGAGGAATATGACAGTGCCATCACTGGACACAGAGTGCTGCAATACTACAGTGCACAGTATGGGAGAATTACCTGTAAAAGGAGAGATACAGAACAAAACTAGTTTGACCGCTGTCCCTGTCACTTGCACGCAATCTCTCTCTCTCTCTTGGGGTGCCGCAACAGAATACATGTACACCGGCTAGAATGGACACAGGGTACTGACACAGCTGGAGACATCCTCTGCAGCCCTTGCTCACTTAGTGCTGCTTTTAAATGGCTGCCTTTCATTTTACAGTTTGAACCCACATAACGAGTCCCGCTTGGCTCAGGGATTCTGCTGTGGGAAACATCACCCAACTGTGCAGATGCAGGCATTTAATCCACAGTCAGGTGCAGCTGTCTGACCAATTGGTGCTGTGCTTCAGCTAACCCATGTTATAACAGGTACTAACAGACACCAAACAGGAAAGGAACCTGGGAGGAATCATATCTGATGAACTCAAGGTGGCGAGGCAGTGCGACAAGGCAGTGGGTAGTGCCAGTGGGATGTTGGGGTGCATAGGGAGGATTATAAAATGGGGACAGCAAATCCAGCTTTCTGATTGGTTATTACCTGTTCCACGAAATCTGTTCCATGCACAGGTAATAACAAATACTCTAAAACAGGACCGCATAGCAAAAAAAAAAAAAATCAGTGAGCCATTAGAATGTTCGTTTTGAAATGCCACCATGTTTTTTTTTATGTTAGCGAGGAAAACATCAGTAAACTGAAAAACCCACATCAAGCAGTTTTTTATCAAACAAGAGTTTTTATATATTCAATGGCATGTTCCCAACACATGCATAATTAGTTTTCAAATGTTGCCACTTCTCTGAGTCCCTGCTTGCTACCAGCAGTTAAATTTACACAGAGAGAATGACGGACAGTACCTCCATTAAAGCTGCTCCCTCCGTGTGTAGGAACTTGTTGCCTCTTCAGTTCTCGTCATCTCCGACCGCTCCCACTGTGATGGCATTTTTTAATTGGTCGGGGTTGAAATTACTTCTCTTTCTCTCACTCTTTAACAGTTCACATGAGAGTGTAGCCATATCCAATTCTCTGTGTTCCCGCCTGCTCCTGCTCTGGTGCCATACTGTATTGTAATCAGTGACAGTTTAAAAAATAAAAAAAAACTGTTGACATTGCATCTCCCTTTCTGTCTTGAGCACTTGCTCTCTATCTCTGTCTCATGTCCCCATATAGCAGCTGTCTCATACATACACGGGTGCTCGGGGAGTACTGCTGGAAACTAGAAATATTGATGGCAGTAAAGGATAAAATGTGTCCAGAATGTGCAGAATGACATCATTGTGCAGCAGGCGGAAGGACTATTTTAGTATAAATTCTCATAAAAAAATGTGTTTTAGCTATATGTAAACTTGAATTACTTACTGTAAAAATACATAAAAAATGTAGCCCATGTTATAAGTGCAATAAGACACCACAGGGTGTGCATGGAAC
Organism: Neoceratodus forsteri; assembly: GCA_016271365.2. Classification (NCBI taxonomy): domain Eukaryota; kingdom Metazoa; phylum Chordata; order Ceratodontiformes; family Ceratodontidae; genus Neoceratodus; species Neoceratodus forsteri. The sequence goes on from CM028130.1 coordinate 874,351,118, forward strand.
AGATTTTACCACATGGCCAGTGGCTGAAGGCACTAGGCCTGTGGCCTTGTGCCTTACTTCCCCCCTGGCCATGCAGTAAAATCTGTTCCATGCACATCCTGTGGTGTCTTATTGCTTACTTAAAACCAACAGAAGGAGGGAGGCGGTGTTGCCACTGTAATAGATTGCTGGTGAGACCCCACCTGGAGTACTTTGCCCAGTTCTGGAGACCACATCTCAGGAAGAACATAGACAGAGTGGAGGCTATCCAGGGGAAGGCAACTAAAATGGTGCAGGGTCTGCATCAAAAGCCCTACGAGGACAAACTAAAGGACTCAATATGTACACATTGGAAGAGAGAAGAGCGAGGAAGGATATGACAGAGACCTGTAAATACCTCAGGGGTGTAAATAAGGTACAGGAGGGGAGTATTTGTCAGAGGAAAAGATGCTCAAAAACAAGGGGACATGTAATAAATGGAAAGGGTAAATTCAAGAGAGATGTGAGGAAATACTTCTTCACTGAAGGAGTGGTGGATGCCTGAACAGTCTTCCAGCAGAGGTGGTGGGGTGAAAACAGTGGTGGGCTTCACACATGCATGAGATAGGTACAAGGGAACCTTAGTGGGAAGGTGGGGGGAGACGGAGATCAAGTAGGGTCTGTGGTGACAGTATAGGCAAGGACAAAAATGGGCAGAGTGGGTGGGCCAAGTGGTCCTTATCTGCCGTCAAATTCTATATTTCTGACCTATCGGCAGAGCGGTAGTGCTACTGCTCGTGATGCCAGCGACTCAAGTTCGGGAACGTGCTCAAGTCATCAGGGCCAGCTGGGGGCAGGAGGATTGAGCATCCCAAAGGATGTTTGCCTCCTCCGGGGGAAGGTTCCGTCCTCTGCCGCAATACTGCCACCTGAGTGACCACAGGTGGTAATGTGGCTGGGAGGCAGATCAGGAGGGTGGGGATGTAACTGACATCGGTGGGTGTTTGCAGGTTCGCATTGACGTCCATGTAGGAGACATCCCCTGGGAGGAGGAACTTTAAGGAAAATGGCCCTGGCACCTCCACAATGACAGCCCACAGGGGCTCGCTGGACCTCCATCACCCACTGGCTTATGGCGCCCACCTGACAAGACAAGGAATTTTGGGGAACTGACCCCACCTAGGGGGCATAGCCAGAGCTCCATGGAGGTGGGTGACTGCAACTGAGGGGGGGGGGGTGCTGGGGGATTGCCAGTGGGCCTGAGGACCTAGGAGGGGCCAGAGAGTTGGAGGTGTAACCCCTCTACAAATGGGGGTTCTCGAAAAGTCTTCCTTGAGCTTGCCTAAATGCTCACTGCCAGGCTGGTGTCCTGCATTTTAGCAGTTTAAATGTGATTGCCAGAGGGTGCCTATATAGCTTCTGTGCACTGTCTCTTTAAGAGCTGCCTGGATTGCAGTCATAAGTAATCAGAGGGAGCTCTGTTGAAAGATGTAACTATTTGCTGAAAATCATTTAGAGTGATAATGATAGTGTAGTTTGTCTAACCTGCCTTCTTTGCAGCAAGGACTGTTTTGTTTATCTCCACTATCTTGGTCCTGGACTGCCGAATTGGGCCAATCAGTACTGGTGGGACCTAAAATGGAGTCGGACTACAGGAGCTGTCTGGAGTCAAAATCTGTAGGAATTGTAGTTTTGGGCTTTTGGTGCCTTTTTGCACCTAAAGGGGGAGCCTTTGTTGTGACTGACAGACAGATCAGCCAACCAAATCTTTTGGATTCTGGGGAAAGTCCCAGGCTTGCTGGCAGTTGAGTCAGATCTAAATTGGGAGCTGAAGAAGCAACAGCTTAAGACAGTCATGCAGCCATTTGAGTAGTTTCACGTGGGAGAACTGTGGAAAGGCCTGAGTTGTGGCCTGCATGTCTGCCTGTTGCCCCTGAAAGGGAGAGAAGAGAATTATTTTGGACTAAATCCAAGTCTGTGAGAACGCAGTAAGCCACTGATTTTTTTTTACCAGGCTCATACCTGAAGAAGACCGAATATTTTGCTGAATGTGATCGGCCTGTCAGGATTTCCAGCTGCTTTTGAATCCCCAGTTTGTGCAGAGACTTTGCAGTCGTGACCGGAGAGCAGTTTGCCTGGTACAGTAGAATTTCCATACATGTAAATGTGCTGTGAGTTGTTAGTGGGTCGTGATTTGGTTCCCCACTGTGTGAACTGTGTTCTGCTTGCTGGAAGCTGTATCCAGCCCAAGATGGACTGTATCCAAATTTGTCTTCATTTGGTCGGGGCCTTGCCACACTGGCCCAGCCAGACTACCCACTGCACAGAGAAAGTCATCGACGAGAGACCTGCCTGGGGATCAGCCCCTGCTCCACGCTTGAACAAGAACGATGCCTCGGTGATTCGTGTGGGCCCTGCTTCTCCTGGCACTCCAGATTAACCACCTGCTGTCTCGATTTTCGACCAGCCTGTTTCCAGTCTTGGGTATCATGAGTAATCATCAGGGTAGCTCCCTGCAACAAGAGCCTAATCTAAAAGTGTGTCATCTGATTGTCTTGTTTTCTTTTCACGAACTGAGCCCTCTGGCTCTGGATTACAAATAGTGTGTGTTGTGCATGCTGTTTTCTTCCATCACAGAGGCCCAACCAGCTGCAATGTTCCTGGCTAGCCCACCATTCTCCATCTGGGTACCCAGAGTGTGCGACTGTTTATGGACCCTGAAGTGCATGCATAACTGTTTGATTAATACAGCCTTTAAGCAAATTAACCTGATTACGCCTCTCCCTTGTTCAAGTCACTTAAACAAATCAGATCTAACTCTTTTTTGCATTTGCCCTGACTGTGGTTCCGGTTTGTGCAAGAGTACTGTACTGCTGTTATTTGCTGTGTATAACCTTGTTTTACAGGGGGTCCTCAGGGCCAGGCCAGAGGAAAGCCCTGGTGGTAAGTGCAAACAGTGTGGGTACTAGTGTGATGTATCAGGGGTATTGTGAAAGTGATTATTGTGTATTGTTCCGGCCACTAGTAAGGAAAGCGGGGGGTTAGAGTGTCCCGGAGGGCTGTGCCTGGGTTAGCTTGACCACTACCAACCCTGACTTCCGAGTGGAGACACCCGTTTCAGAACTCAGGCCCCTTAACCTGCTACTAGCCAAGCAGGCAGGGGTAGTAGCTCTTGGGATAGCACCACCTAGGGGTTACAGAGGCATAAAAAGAAATTGAAAACCAAAATTCTCTGTTTCTCTGGACTTCTGGAGTACTTACCAGCTTATTTCCATCTGGCTAACAATTATCCCAACTTTTAGAAATTACTTATCAAGAAATTGCATGGCCGATCAAATAATACTGACATCCTTACACCTGTCCAAACTGTTTTTTTCCTGTCCTTAATATTCGATTGCAGCAGCCCTTTTCAAGTAACAACTGATAACTCTTTAATGATACGAACTACTTTCCATTAGCTTCGCCCTATTTTGATTATGGTGAATTGGTTTATATGGGGGCTTCTCCCAGTCCCTTGCAGAAACAGGATGTTATGCACAATAAGATTATTAGGTTCTTATTGCTGTGAGATTGTTCTGTACATTACAGTGAACTTTGTAACTTGTAAACTGACTCTCCCTATAGGTAATATGAAACAGGAATCGGCTTCTTTGTTGATTTATGTGTTCCACAAGTTCAGTTTCTCCATACTATATATCAGAATTTTTTTGAAGCAAATTTGTTAGTCCCTAGCTGTCCAGTGCTAAGGCTGCCGACGACAAACTCCCACTCCAGCTCCACCCCCAGCTGACTCCACTTTTGTTTCTCTGTGGCTTGCCCCCTCAGGTTTAAGACCCTTTAGTCCATCAGGATCTGGTGAGGAGCTGGGTCAGCAGTCAGAACCAGGAGTGCCAGTCAGACCTTCATTTTGATGGCTGGAAGTAATTTTTGTCATTAATTTCATGCTGTTGCGTGATGAAGTGTTATTGCATCCCCTGGCACTGTACCTGCCCTCCTTCCCTGCCCTGTGTGTAGCCTGCAGTGACTTCGCACACAGCAGCAGCTTGGTACATGCACCCCTTGCACAGAGGGCACTGGCATCAATCCACTCTGTTAGGAATGCAGTGCAAATCCTAGCCTGGCTACCTGATTGCAGAAACCCACATCTACTCCTGAACCTGGGGTACCAGCATGGAGTGTGATGCACTTTCACTTGGCCAATCGGATGACCCGGCTCATCAGAAGTTCAATATTTTTCTATTGCTTCTCATCAAGATCTGGAAAAAGAGCTATCAAGTAGGGAGGTCCACTTGGTTGAAATTATCTTTAGTTTTACTTAAGGACTATATTGTGAATTAACCACTGGACAGTTTAAAGGGACACTGTCAATCTTTTTGCATCATATTATTTCTAATTATACAATGGCAAGAAAGAATCCTGGACTCTGATTGGTCAGCGTGTGCCTGAAACAGAGATGTCATTACACAATAACATCACTGTATTGATTTTCCATTAGGATTGCTAGAGATGCCCAGGGTTCGTTTACAAACATCTGGGGCAAGGGCATTTAGTTTTGTGGTCCTGACCCTGTGGAATTCTCTACCTCATCGGGTATGAGATTGCCTGACCGTCCAAAACTTTAAAGTTGCTTTGAAGGCACATCTTTTTAGCCTGGCATTTTTCAACTACTAAAGCTGCTATTGTATTTATTAGTTTTAATTTTTATTTGGGATATTTATAAAAACTTGTGTGTTTTTATTGTACAGGCACCTTGGTTTGGAAAGGCACCTTTTATAAATAAAGTTTTTGATTGATTTATACTTTCTTTTTACATTATAAAAATCTACTAAAAACATATACATTTTATTTTATTTTGTATAACATCAAGCCATTGTATAATTGCAATAAGGCACTCCAAGGTGTGTGTTATCATGTAATAACGTCACTCCTGGGTGGTGGAAGCACTTGGCTTCGCCTCGTGCTTCAACCCACCCCAGGAGTGACTTTATTACATGATAACACACACCTTGTCGCGCCTTATTGCTTAATTGAAACACAACATTTTATCATTGCTTGCTTTCTTTAAAATTCATTGATTTTGCTTGTTGTTTTATCTTCTTCCTTTCTTAGTTAAAACGAAATGCATGCTAATGGCACATTTACACCCAATCTTGTTTTGTTTCAAATCCTTGATCTACTCTTACTTCATACTTTCTGAACACTAGGAAAACCCCCAAACAGTGCAGCCACTCATGATACAATAGTCTCCTCCCACTGCATCATGAGTTGCTAGACTATGTTGGGAGTGTTCCCAAGTCCAGGACAGATGCAGTGGGAGTTGATCAAGGAATGTAAAACAAACATGTTTTTGTGTGGTAACACCAGTATGGTGGGCAATCTGTTTTTCACTTAAAAAAAAAAAATGGACTCAGGACCATACTGACCAGCTACACCAGAAAAATCTACAGAGTGTGAGCAGTCATAAAATGTGTTTTTTAAACTAGGAACAGTTTGAAGCATAAGGGGTTTGACAGTAGCCCTTTAATGCTGCACCTATAATAACTGGTAGGGTCTGATATCCACCAGAAATCAAATCCTATATTCTCCTTATCAACCTGGTATGATGTCATACCAGGTTAATACTGAGACAGTCACAACTGCTTAATCACCCATGTGGGAAACCACTATGCCATCACATTAACTGAAAACAGTTGCCGCAGCATCTGTCGGCTTACTCATGATCTCCCTCGCTCTGGGCCCTATGCATTAAGGGCATCCCAGCCCTACGAGCATTTTACATGGTGCGCAGGATTAGGATACATATATCCTGGGTGTCCACCCACACTGCACCTCTGCCCAGGACCATGCACAGGGGATTCTGCACAACAATGCAGGCCGGTCCAGGCAGTAGGCAGGGAGTGGGCGTGCCTGCAGAGGGCTGGTGGAATGCAGCATACAGTACATGATGTTGTTTTTCCTCCTCCAGGTTGGTGTTGTGGTGCATAACGTTATGCCAGCCACAGGGCTGTCATAATGGCTGTGCAACCCCCTGAAATGTTGCTTGTGTTATCTAGGAGGCAAGTTCTAAATCTGTGGAAAGTTTTGTGATGGCAGCTTGTGTGATTTCTGAGATCCACATGTCATTTTTCTGTAGGTAATTCTTTCCTATATGTAACGTGAGATTTTTTTGCTCTCACCTACAGGAAAGTATTGCCTTTAAAAGGTTTCTTGAAAAAGTATTAAATGGTTCCAGAGTTATAAGGCTTTAAGGTTTTGTGTTTTTTTCTGTTCTGAGCATGCTCAGTAGGTTTACTGGGATAACATTCTGATACAACACCAAAGATTTTGTGTTACAATACCATTTTTGGTTGCTCACTACTTGCTCCTCACAATACAAAACATTTTTTGCGCCATGAGAGCCGTCATCTGGTTTCTTTTCCCCTTGAAATAAAAAACATGGACAATACATAAAATGGTGTAATTTTAAAAAACAAACATCTGAACTTAGCTAAATGGGACCCGTTTAGCTAGATCTTTGTGTTTTTCTTTAAAAAAATGTGCAAGAAACATCTTTACTGGGGACCCCAAAATCCAGGGTGCCCAGCTTAGCAAGAGGAGCCAATAGAACATGTTCTCTTATGAGAACAGCAGGACTTTGTTGAGTTTTGCAGCCACAGCTGGAGTCCTGCTGCAGGTTGGGGTGAGAGAAGTAAGCCGCCAACCCCCCAGTTCTGTCTGTCTGTCTGTCTGTCTGTCTGTCTATCTATCTATCTATCTATCTATGTTTTATTAAGCAAACCAAGATGCCCACCCTCAGTATTGCTTGTTTCTTCTCCCTCCCTCCAGGTGTCCACCCACCCTTCCCTATCTTAACGTTCATTTGTTTTGTTTTTAATACACATATGTAAGCAGATGGGGTGCCACCCCAGTACCACTTCTCTGGCCCCCCTCCCTCCAGGTTACCCAACCCGTTTTTGTACAGTGCTCTGACACTGTGGCTCCCAATCCCAGTGTTAGACCTTAAATTGAAATAAAGAAAACTGTCCCTCAGTGATATTCGGTTGTGTTTTAACCTGCGAAAAAGAAAATTATTCCTTGCAGTTCTGACCTCCCACTCAGCACCCACCTACCCAAACCCCCCATATACCCCCACACACCCTCACTCATTGTATTTCAATGGGGTTTTCAACACTGATGCATAACGTTTCCATTTTTGCATATTTTGAGCCCACATTTTCAACATGGCCTTTTTGAGACCCCACCTCATGACCATTGGTGGTGAAATTATGTAAATCAGGCCTGAAAGATGTTTTCACAGTCACTTGGTGAAATCACCTTTCAGGCAGGATTTAAACATTCACTATGGAATTTTATGCCATTAAATTGCATTAATTTCCATTAATTTCCCATTATCATAACCCATTAATTTTCAACATTAAATCTTGTATCACAATTTTTTTTCTCCTCCTGCTGAACCCAGCCGCCCACTCCATAAGGCAGCCAGCCTTTCACCCAACACCACCTCCTCTCCAGTTCTGTTATCCACTGTTCCCCACTGCCCAGTTGACCTGGACATACCCCTTCACCGGGGGGGGTGCCCTGCCTGCTGGGGGCCATCGGGAGGGAGATTGGAGTGCTCGTAAGCACTCCCTTGCTTCTACACTGGGCGGGGGAATGCAGCATCAGGGTCTTCCTGGATTTGCGGCATAGGGGGGCAGGGCCACTGTCACCCAAGTAGTGTGGGTGGCACCATTTTCACAGTTTTCTCCCTGTCCACAACGCCGCTTCTTGTAGTTCCCCCGATCTCCACTGGGGGCTGCTACATAGCGAGGAAACCCCTGCAACCCATCCCAGTAGAAGAGAGCAGTTCTCCAGATGCTCAATCCTCTCCTTCCCCAACCAACCACCGGCGTCCCGAGTTCATTCCCAAATCCAGGTCGCCGGCATGGCACGAAGTGTGAAAGGTACATGAAATTGTATGGAGATCCTTGGAAAGGGGGTTTTTTCCAGACCCCCTAAAAGAGTTGGTCATTTGACCACTCCTTAAAAACCCTTCCTGGATCCCAATGATCCAGCTAACTACTGAACTGTCTCTAACCTGCCCTTTGTGGGGAAGGTTATTGAGAAGGTGGTTGTGTTGCAACTGGACGATCAGCTTGTAACCCACAATGTCTATGAAGGTCTTCAGTCTGGTTTCAGGAAGAGACATAGCACAGAGAATGCCCTTGTCTGGATATTAAATGACCTCCTAATGGTGAGAGATCGAAAGGCTCGTACCATCTTGGTCCTTCTTGATCTCTCAGCAGCCTTTGACACTGTGGACCATGGGGTACTTTTGGAATCCCTGCAGTTCCTTTGTGGACTGTTGGGTGCAGTCCTCGAATAGTTTTAATCATTCCTCGTAGGCAGGTCTCAGTGGATGGTCACCAGAATTTATTCTTTTGACTCTCTTCCCCTGTCCCGTGGGGTTCCGCAGGACTCCATATTGGTGCCCATGTTGTTCACAGTGTATATGCTGCCATTGGGGGATATCATCAGGCAATACGGCTCGAGTTTTCACTGCTATGCAGATGATACTCAGCTGTATATGTCCTTTGTGCCAGGACAGGTAGATGTGATCTCTGTGCTAAATAATTGCCTATCCGAGATCTAAGACTGGATGAGCTCTAGTTGGCCAAGACTGAATCTGGATAAGACTGAGGTGTTGGTTTTGGACCCGGGTCACCCAGGGGTGGGTTTGGGGGCTGGGCATGTGTCAGGCTTATGGCTTGATGGTGTCCAGCTCACCACCTCAGATTGGGTGTGTAACTTGGGCATTATTTTTGACGATGGCTTGACACTGAAATCTCAGGTGTCAGCTGTGGTTAAATCCTCATTTTATTATCTGAGGAACATCGCCCAGGTGAAACACCTGGTTGCACCGGGCCACCTTCCAACATTGGTCCATGCCTTCATTACTACCCATCTTGACTACTGCAATGCCATCTACCTAGGGCTGTCTGGGGTTGATATCCGCCACTTGCAGCTAGTGCAGAATGCTGCAGCCAGGCTGTTGACTAGTACTTCTAGGACCAGCCACATTACACCTGTGCTGCGTAGACTGCACTGGCTGCCAGTTCAGTGGTGGATCACCTATAAGGTAGGCTTGCTTACCTTTAAAGCCCTACATGAACAGCGACTTGACTACCTGAAAGATCTCCTGACGCCCTACTCCCCCAATCATCCTCTCCGATCTGCCAATGAGGGATTGCTAGAGATTCCCAGGATTCGTCTAAAAATATCCGGAGTTCGTGCTTTTTCATTTGTAGCACCAACCCTGTGGACTTCTCTACCTCATCGATTAAGAGAATGCCTGACCGTCACTTGTTTTAAATCTATATTGAAAATCTATTTATTTTTGTTGGCTTTTCCAGACTGATTTTAAATAATTTATACTGTTGTCTGTTTTTAATTTTTCTTGTTTATACTGTGTACAGCACCTTGATTTTGAAAGGTGCTATATAAATAAAGATGTGATTGACTAATTGATTGATCCAGTGCCTCAACCCTCAGCACCGCCGCGGTGGCATGTATCGCCATTTTTAATGGTTGAGGCATCTTGCCATTAAATTGCCTCTACTTATTGATCATTAATTTGTTCACATGTGCCATTAATTAACCATGAAAGGTATCCATTAAATATGTAATGGCTGTAGTACACCCCCTTAAATCTTGTATCAGGCTTTCTTAATGGTGTGTTTAATAACCACTAAAATCATTTAATGAACATTTCATTGCCATGAAAGTTATGTTCATGTTGTAACAATACATTAATGGCCATTAAAAACAAATGTTCACCATTAATTACTGTAACTATTGCCACCAGTAGAAATGTGTTGTCTTTTATGCCATTAATGTATTTATGTTTGATGTTCGTACATTAATGGCCATTAATGAATAAGTAAGTGCCATTAAAGTATCAGATTAGCAAAACCTTTATAAATTAATGGTCCTATTTAAGCAATAATGCATGACAGGGTGTGTGTTGTGCTGGGATAACGTCACGCCTGGGGTGATTAGGCACAAGGCCGCAGGCCGACTCGACTAATCACCCCAGAAGTGACATTATCCTGTACAGTAACACACACCCCGGAGGCACTATTGCTATTATAATGGTCATGAGTCAAAAAAAAAAGATAAAGAAATATGCTTAAAACTAGTTTGTTTGCTGTTTCTTTTTTTTTTTTTATGAGGAGGTGTACTGTTTAAAAAAATAGTGCTGATTTTTTGCCAGTAGGTGGAGCTGCCCTGTTTATCTGTGGCTCTGCAGTCCAGAGTCTGCACATCAATCTTTATGTGTTGTTTGTTTCTTTTGTGTCATTGCTTTGGTCAGGTGTACTGTTAAGTCCAGTGTTTTTTTTTTTCAGCTTTCATTTTTTATTTTAAGTCTTTCCCCATCTGTCGGTCCTGCGATGTTAAAAACAAGAAGTGGCAATGATCAGGTAAGACACACTAAGGCATGGTCTCACACTTGCCATTACTGTGTGTGTGTGTGTAGGGTTGTCAGCGAGGAATGCCGTGAGCGGTGCGGTTGGGGGGGGGGTAGCAGATTGAACTGTGGGCTTCTGTAACTGTTTTAATCTGTGTACGGGAGCCAGAGATTCCTGCGGAAAAACTGGTTGCTGTGAAGCTGAGGTCTCGCAGTTACTGCGCGAGGCTGTATGTACTGTGAGCGGAATACCGCTGATGTGAAGGCAGAATTTGAACAGCACTTAAAGCTGGTCAGGAAAGAGCTGTACCAATATAAAATGGTACATTTCGGGATTGGAGATCTTTTTCTGTTTTGAAGATTTTTAGTTTTATGATGAAGACGCCGGGAGTAAGGCAGGCAGGTTGAGAGTGGGGGAAACGGGCTGCCTAAAGAAAGAGGGATCACTCATTGTGGGCAGTGTGTAGTGATTTAAAATATGTTCATGCGGTCATCTGTGTGCTGGGACTAGAGCCGTGATGTTGTGCTGGGATAACATCACGGGTCCAGTGCCAGAGTGACCAATGAGAGCCCAGGATTTTTCTTTGCCATTGTATAATAAACATTAAACAACAGCACAACATCCATTCATAAAGGACTTGTAACCAGTAAAGTACTTACAGAAATGTTTACAATACATAACAATTAAACCTCTCCTCCCTTTTGTTTTAACATATTATAATAGAGGGTACATTTTAGATACAGGATTCACAAATGTATAACAGTTGGGCTATCAGTATGTAGTAGGAACGATTTTGGGGGTCTAGATTTATTTAAGTTGGTTAAATAAGTCACAGAACACTAGTGGAGAGCTGATAGGAATAAACTTGAAAAGCAGGCTTTGTATTCGAGGTGATTAAATATTCATATGATTAGTAGCCAGGAGTGTGTAATGGAATCAGTTACGGTGTCTGTATTTACGAGTGAACTTTTTGCTCACCACCCATCTCTCTTAGCTCATGTGTGCATTGTTTCCCTTCCCTAATGACTGCATCTCCTTGCCACCAAGACCGATGGCAGCTATGCAGAGTGATCGTGGTGGCAGCTGTTATGATTTGACACCAGTCGCCTGACACTCTGTCTCGTGGTCACTTTCAGTAGTTGTAGCTTGTGTGTGTGTGTGTAGGAGTTTGGGGTGGAGTGGATTATGGAATCAGTAGGAGGTTGATATGAGCTGGCCAGGAATGGAATTGCTGTGGTGCTGAGACAGAGAGAGAGATGCACTAGCAGTGTCAAGGTAGGAGACAGAGTCGACGATGGACAGGCGACCTGGGCAGATAACAGCATTCAGGTTGCAGGCATCATTGAAGTGAGTGAAGACAGGCAGCGGGGTGGCCCTGTTATGTGGTGTGTGTCATGTGCCAGAGCGGAGAATGGCAGTACTCACCTTGTGGTTGGAATGCTTTCACAGACTACAGGCTGCGCAGTGAGTACAGACTTTTTTTTTTAGGCAGTCACAGACTCACAGTGATAAGGGAACAGCAGGTTGGGGGTGGCTATCTTGTTGTTGGTCCTGGACCTGTAGGCTGTTGCAGGCAGTGTCTTCTCCGTTCTCCACCCATACATCAGTTTGACTATTGACATAGACAGAGTGGAGGCTGTCCAGAGGAGGGCAAACAAAATGGTGCAGGATCTGCACCAGAAGACATATGAACAAAGACTAAAGGAGCTTAATATGTATACCCTTGAGGAAAGAAGGGAGAGAGGGGACATGATAGAAACTTTCAAGTACCTCAAGGGAATCAACAAAGTCCAAGAGGGTGGCATCTTTGAGAAAAGAAGTGTGCAAGAACAAGGGGGCACAATTTGAAGATAGAGGGGACAGCTCAGAGGTAATGTGAGGAAGTATTTTTCAGAGAGAGGGTTGTAGATGCATGGAACAGCCTCCCTGTGGAGGTCGTGGAGTCAAGAACAGTGGGGGAATTCAAGAATGCATGGGACAGACATAAGGCAGTCCTAGTGGGGGGTAGGAGGAAGTAAGCTGTTGGTTAACTAGGATCTGCAGCTAATCTGTTAGGTAGAAAAATGGGCAGACTAGGTGGGCCAAGCGGTCCTTATCTGCCGTCACATTCTGTGTTTCTATTTAGGGGGCTGAAGGCAGCCAATCTGTGGCAATGCTTTGCAGTTCATGGCTATGCTGTTGTAGGTGAAGTGTGGTTAGCTGACTGAGAGCCATGTAAGTGGTAGACAGAGGAGCTGCTGTAGAGATTAAAGAGCCATCATGTTAGGATTAGGAACAAAGCTTACAAGAAATTAACAGTAGTTAAGTTATGCAATAAAATCAGATATTAACATCGCAACTCAATGTTGAGGCTTTTAAAACAATACTTTTTGGTTCTGACATTTTGATCCTGATTCTAGAAGCTGCCTATGCTGGATGCAACTTGTGACAGAAAAGGTGGCTGTGGCCAGTGTAGCAGTGGCAAACGCAAAACCTGCTATTCTGGAAGGTTGGCGACTTGCATCAAACCATCATAGAATAGCCACAGAATTTGCCCTGCGGCCAAAAGATGGATGTAGTTGGGGGTTCTAGTGCACGTCCAAGGACGCATCTGCAGACAAGTGTGCAGGGGACACACCAGGTGCCCCAAGGAGCAACAAGCCCGGTACCTGGGCACAGAAGGGGTAGACAATGCAAGGCTGTTCCATAGAGTGTCGTGCCATGGTACTGTAGTGTCCCAGTACCTTCTGGGCACCCATGTGCCACCAATGTAGAAAACCTGCCATGACAGGCTAGTGCTAACCCCCTTCAATACCCTAGATACTCACAAAATGGTGGTGGCATAGTGTCTCCCCAACTTACAAGGGGCCCCAATCCTCATGCCTAGTGTAAAACCATCAGCCGGACCCAGTCTGTCCTCCCCAGCAGCCATGAAATGTAGCAACACACATGTTTAGCATGTACCTGATGGTCTATGGCCCCCCACCCTGCCCACCCCTAACAGGCAGTGGCCAACAACCTACTCCTCCCTTATTCTGACCTGCTTTTCTGCGGGTGGCACTCTCCATGCATTATCACAGCCAACCGCAGAATGTAATCGCACAGACTGCATAATACACTTACGAGGGCTGTGCAGTCACATTCTGCTGCTGGCCAAGTTGGTGTGCTGAGGGAAGTGCCACTCACAGAAGCAGGTCAAGGATGGGGGGGAGCAGGGTCATTAGCCACTGTCTGTCTGTCTGGGTGGGGAGGGTGAGGGGGTCACTAGACTACCAGGTACATGTTAGGCATATGTGTTACAGCACTTCATGGGTGCAGGGAGAGATGGACTGGGACCGGCTGACAGTTTTTACACTAGGGCAATGAGGATCAGGGCCCCTTGTGAGTTGGGGGGGCACTATACCACCACCATTTTGTGAATATCATGAGGATTAGAGGGGGTTGACACTGGCCTGCCACGGCAGACTTTCCATTATGGTGGCACATGGATGCCCAGACAGTGCTGGGACACTGCACTACAGGGGCACACCATCCTGTCCTACACCCTTAAGGGGGCTCAACAACTGTTCTCCACCCCTCACTACTATGTCTGTGCCCCTGGGGCAGACCTACTGCTGACTGCTCATGGGTCACAGCATATCGCAAGCCACTTAGACCACCTCCTGGCTGGTCTAAGTGGCGAGCCCTCCTCCGTCCATGGTGGGGCTTCCAAAATCACAATAAAGGGGTATGTGGCAGCCTCGCTGTGGTGCAAGCTCCCTTGCAACCTGGCACACTGGGTTGTAGGACACAAACCTGGTGCAAGGGGGCTTGGTGCAGCGTGTCTGTGGCAGATGCAGGCTGTCTGCCAGAATTACAGTTTGATGCAAGTTCATTGCATCATTCAAACCCCTTTTAGAATACAGCCCTCGGTCTTGAATGCTTTAAAAAGTGGTTGCAGTAGTTTTCCCCTTTGTGTCTTGCTTTTCTTTCTTTTCTAAATTTGGTGTTACTGTACTTCTATTTTCCAGTGTTTGCTAACATATCTAGATGGGTCAGTAACAAGCGACTGTTATGGCTGTGGGCAGAGCCCACAGACATCCTGCTTTCCCTTAAAAAAGGTGCTTCCGTGGAACACATCTTTTAAAGAGTTTTCAGTGTATTCTTCCATTCTGCAAATCTCTATGGCAGTTAAAGAAATACTCCCTTCTTTCTGCTTAGCTTCTATTGCATTTCAGACAGCCTGCTTTGTGAAATTATTACGCTGAGACCAGCTTATGGTTTATATCTTGTCATGCCTAATTTAGCAGCCAATCCTGAGTTATACCTTTGAAACTGGCTGGCTGAGAGTTTTATTTCCATAATTAATCAGTCAGTTGCCAGTTCTTCTTAATAGCCTTCAAAGCAGTCAAGCACATTGTTAACAGGTGACTTTCATTTTCATTTGCTTTCTCAACTGTTAACATGTGTTTCTTTTTAAATAAAGATTTCTCCTGCAGCAATATGTTTTTCTAAAGTTGAATGAATCAAAACCCAACAAATGCAACCATTAATGGTGCATTAATATATAAATGCACTTATTGAAAGGATGTTTTTCTGACACCTCCACCATGATTTTTGCTGTATTAAAAAGCCATGTGGTTGGTACTGAAAATAAGATCCGGTGATAGTTTAATTTTGATATGGGTATAAAAAATGCCTTTGTGAAACAGGGAAATCGTCACCTTTATAAGACCTTGTAATCACTTAAATATTTTTTTTTAGCATGAATGACAAATATAACTATATTTGCAGCACTTAATGTTAAGCACAATCCGATGCACTTATTTATATTCAAATGTGGCTGCTTCCAGTATCACTTCATTTGACATCTTTCTTATGTATACCAGCTTTCTGATATAACCCCAACAGATATATGGAAAGGAAAAGGGGAAATTGTTTATCCAGAAAAGGCATACTAAGCCAGAGCCTGTTTCCAGGTGTGACCTATGAGCACAGAGAAATTAAGTGACTTGTTCAGGGTCACACAGTATGCAAGTGGGGGCTGATGGGATTCAAACCCAACTCTCCAGGTTTGCAGCTCAGTGCTCTTAACCACAACACTATACTGCCTACTTGTATAGACAATATACATTTTCTGTTTTGGTTCAGACATGTATCCACTACATGCAGCATTTCTCTTGCAAAAGTTTTTTTTTTCTTCAGTACGCTATTACATTACATTAAGTCCTGAATGTCCAAGCAAGAGCTCTTATTTATAGCCACACTTCATTTAGCAAGACAGTGTACAGTAAAGGTGTGTGTGTGGCAGGGGGGGCTTGTATAACCAGGAAAGGCACACTAATCCAGAGCTTGTTTCCAGGTGTGACCTAGGAGCACAAGGATGTTACGTAACTTGCTCAGGGTCACACAGTATGCAAGTGGGAGCTGATGGGATTTAAACTCAGGCCTCTAGCTTTGTAGATCAGTGCTCTTAACCACTGCGCTATACTGCCTCCTAGTAAGAAAAATACAGTCTTTCTGTCTGAATCTAAATGAAGCCATATTTGTTATAACAAAAGTAGTACAATTATGTAAACATGCCCCCCCAGCAATATCATGCTGTGCGATTGCTGGTAAGATTTAGGATAGCCTACTGTATTAATTTTAATTAAGTCTTTATGTGTTACTGGACTATGGGCACCATGGCCATTTCACACCTCAGAGCAAAAGTTCAAAGCATATCTCATATTTGCTAAACACGTGTGTGTGTGTGTGTGTGTGTGTGTGTGTACAGAAAGCTAGACAGATTGTCCAGTTGAGATGCACCACCCTGTTTTCAGCGAGTAATGCTTCCTTTGTTATAAAGTCTGAATAACACATGAATGGTAATAATGTCACACTTTTAAAATTTGCTACTTCCCATTTCTGCATTATTTTTTTCCATGAAATTATGTTAGGGGTTTGTTCACTTAAAGCAGCAGTATTTGTTAATCAACACCAATTTTATTTTTTAGCAAAAGATGCACTGCATTCATAATCAGTATATTTATAACTATCTCACATACTTAAAAGCAGATTTTATAACTATACAGTATTTGCACTTAACGGCTCAAGACATTAGAGTGGCTGCCACTGGCAATGCTTTATCTCTGTGGTTGACAGTATCTTATACTATTGTATTATGTGTATATCAAAAAATGGTTTGTAAAAAATGCCCTTTATACCCTAACAAATGCCCTTCCAATTTTCAGCACCCCATCTATTTCAATCAAATGGCACCCTTGTCTGCGAGCATTGCCATCTGTCAGAGATGCTCTTCCAGCTTGGAATTTCCCTGGTCAGCAACGGGTAGACCGGATTACATTCTAATATACAGCACAGAGCAAGATGAATTATATTAAAATATTTGGTGATTGCAGTGTACAATCAGAGATTATGTCTTCATCGCAGTTAGACTGCTGGAAGGCGTACAGAGATAACAAAAAAACAAGCATTTGTCAATGCTGAAGGTTTCGCTGCATTGTGTATGTAGGATAGCATTCAGCAGCAGGCATGGCGCTCGTTGCTTGGAGCTTCTTCAAGCTTCCCACAGCCATGTCGGCCCTGGCTCAAGTTTGTTTTTGTCAGCTAGTATATTTGTTAAGGAATGGGTAATCAAAACAGAGATGGGGGTGCAATCCCTTTTCCTGTGCAGGCATGGGGGGCGGAGGATGTGCCCATTCCTTATAAACCTCTAAACGAGTGAAAACTAAATAGGGAAGGGAGCTATACCAATTAACATGGGCCTTTACTCTGGGCAACTGGCTACATTCCTTCACATTCCTGCCACTGGCAAGGTGCAAATAGATGGATTTATGGCCACCCACACACAAAAAGGCTGTTGTACTCAACCAGATAGCATTACAGAATGAAGGGCTCAGCCACAAATAACGCAAGTCCACATCGCAAGCCCCAACACATCTTGAGGTTAGAGATCATGCTGTGAATGAAACTGGGTACATCAAGTAGTCCTGGGTTTAATTCCCAAACCTTAGGTATTGTGTGACCATGGGCATGTCACCTAAAGGGACACTCTCAACCCCCTTTGGCCTCAAACTGTCCCTAGTTACACACACACACACACACACACACACACACACACACACACACACACACACACACTTTATGATTGCTTACATTCTATAAAGGCTGCTGACGTAGCTGGTTGATTCTGATTCCTTTTTTCTTTGTAAAAGTGAAAAACAGACTGCCCACCATGTGTGTGCACATTGGTCCCCCCTTGCCCTCGGAGGGACCATGGTACATCCAGGACAGTCCCCTCCACTGCCTTCATTGTCTGATCCTGTGTGCTACTGGGAATATATCCCCCCAGCCCTGAATCCCACCTGGGGAAGGCTATCCAAGGCTACATGGGGGCGGATACTGAACGGGCAGTTGGAGACTAGTGGGAGGTGCTGGGGGGTTGCCCTGGTGGAAAAGGCTGGAGATTCAGGGAATAAAATGTGAATTATTAAATAAATAAAGTGAATGCATTAGAGGGAACACCTCAGTTGACCTGTTTCGCCTTGCCACATGATCAGTTTCCAGCAGCCAACTGCAGGGTAGCTGCAGCGAAGAGCCCGGATGTTACCACATAACAGCCGAATGGGCCAGTCACTGGTCCCTACAAAATCTCTCAGGCATGGAAACCTGCATCTCTCTGCCGCTTCAGCTCATGTCAAGAATCCAGCTGTGCACCGATCAGCTAGATCTACTGACTCAGGACCCCCCCCCATGTTAACGTTAGAACTTCTGAAATCTGGGGATTAGGGATAATGATCATGGGCAAGGAAAACTAGCTGCTTCAATCAGTCAGTTTGCAGCAGAACTGCCACAGAATCAGCAGTTGTTCTGCTGCAGCAACACTGAGGTCCTGCTGCAGCATCTAGGTCCACTTTATCACAATTTTTTTTTAAATTACAATAAAAGTGCCAGCCCAGTGGCACTGAGGGTTGAGGTGCTGGACACCCCACCTCGCACCACACTGGCGACCCAGGTTCAGGAACAGATTCGAGTCAATGGGGGCTGGCCGGGGGAAGGTGAACTGAGCATCCCAGGACTGCTGTCCTCCGAGGAGGAGGGTGGGGAGGGACACACACGCATGTGCTGGCTCCTGGCGGTGGCTGGGGGCTAGGGTGAGTTGTGGAACAAGAAAGGGTCAGCATGGCAGATGTCCAATGTGCGGTGTGCAGAAGCATGTACCACTGCGTCATTGGCATCATTGCACGTCTGTGTGGTGAAGAGACTTTGGGGTAAGAAAACTCAGCTGAATCCTCTAGCGTATGAAGGTCTGGCCATGGCGCTACTCTGGTCGCTTTCTGGAGCTCCCTCTGGCCCCGATCCCTTGATCTTCCACGATTGAGGACGTGAAGTGGCCTAGAGAGAAGGTGAAGGTGAGGAGGTGTAGCTTGGGCATGGCGTCTGGTGCAGGAGCCGCTAGCTGAGACTCGATATGGGGCACCATAGGGAACACCCCAGCTGAGGAGGTAGCCAGAAAAAGAAACAAACAAACAAAAAAAATTACAGTAAAAGTCTTGTTAATTTATTTGTTCAAGGAAATTGCATGCAGATGGATTCTGCTATACATATCATGTGCTGTTTAAGGAAACAATAATTAAGCTTATCCAAATGAAAGTTATGGTGTCCTAGTACATGAGTCATGCTGGCATTGTCCACGATTGATGGGCCATTAAAATATAAAAATGCCATTAGAGAAAAATTGCCATTAAATAAGTAATCAAAATGTAGTGGTACAGTACCATTATTTATGTACCGATTAAGGGGAAAGTAATGATATATGTGACATGATAATTAGGGCTGGTAGTACAGCCTAGAGGTTAGAATAACAAGTTGCTGTGAATGAGCTTGCTACATCCAGCAGATCTGGGTTTGATTCCCACTACCTCCACTTGCACTGTGTGACTCTGAGCAAATCAGTTAACCACCCCAGTGCTCCCAGGTCGCCCCTGAAAACAGGCACTTGTGCCCTGTGGGAGTTATCTGGTTACCAAAAAATATAAATGTTTTAATGAATCAGAGCCCATTAATATGGTGCAGTATTTTAATGGCCATCAATTAAACCATGTCTGAATTTTCTTGGGAGTTTTAATGGGCATTTTAATGGTGACCATTATTGCGATTTTTATGGCCATTAACAGATATTAATGTCCAATCAATTAAAGGCTATCTCACCATTAAAAGTTCATGCCCATTAAAAATAAATGGCAAGAAGATGTAACACACCCCACTAAATGTAATGACAAGGTTAGAAAAACTTTAATGTATAATTTGGACCATTAATTATGTCCCAATTAATAGGAATTTAATGGCAGACATAACTGAAATTTAATGGGTATGTTTACTGGCATTTTAATGGTCTCTTCACGCAGTAGTGATTTTTACCACCCATATTCATGAGGTGGGGCCATAAGAAGGCTATGTTGAAAATGTGGGGTCAAAATATTTAACAATGGCAAATTTATGGAGTGCATATTGACATTTTGCAATGCACGCTTATAATTTTGGTAATTTTTTATATTTTGTCCCCAGATTTTCAACATAGTCATCCTCATGAACTTGACAACCGTCAGTTTCAAATTCTGGTCAAAATGTATTTCTGCATTTGTGGCATGGAATGATGTTGCTACACGAAATCACCTTTTGGGTGGGTTTTGAAAATGTTATCCGCCCCTGTTCGTGAGGAGGGGTCATAAAAAGGCTATGTTTAAAATTGGGAGTAAAAATATTACAAAACAACAAAGTCATCAGCATATGTTGACATTTTGCAACACACACACACTCTTGACTTTCTAAATTTAAAATATTTCGATCCCAAATTTTCAATTTAGAAATTTTTTTCATATTACCTCATGAACACTATAAAGTACAGTTACATAAGAACTTTCCATAATGGTAGGTCTTCGAGAGAAGCTCTTGCAGCAGGTAACACAAGTAGGACTGACGCCACCTGGCAACGGTTCTTTGCAATTTTTTCTTCCAGCAGTACCGATGTGGGAACGCCCCCCACCGACGTCGGCTCCATCTCTGATGTCACCCTATATAAGGGAGGAGTTCCCCACATGCTCCAGTTCTTGCACGCCCCCATATAGGCAAAGACATTGCAACAGGCGATAATCAGAAATCATAACCCAAACTTTTCCTCATAGCAGAGGAAGGCCAGCCTGGAAAAGGCCTGATCCCTGGGGGAAGGAGGGTGGGAAAATACACTTGCTGCAAAAGCTTCTCTCGAAGATCTACTGTTACGGTACGTTCTTACGTAACTGTACTATCTTACTTCGAGAGGAAGGTCTTGCAGCAGGTAACACAAATAGGACTGATTCCAAAGCAATATAAACTTATAACAACCCCTGGGAGGGGGAACAATATTGGAAAAAACAGAAGGCACAGGTTACAGAGAAGATCCCTCAGGAAACCAGGCCCTGCAGGGCTGTGAGGCCAAAACCTGCCCTGTGTCTGGAAATGATGTCAAGACTGTAATGCCTGACAAAGGTATGAACAGAACTCCAGGTAGCCGCAGCACAAATGTCAGCTGCTGATACCTGCTTCAATGGTGTGAAGGAAGTGGTGACTGCTCTAGTAGAATGAGCCCTAACCGGTCCCGGGGTAGACCTGTTGTGCTTCTGATAACAAAAGGTAATGCAATGAAACAACTAGCGTGACAGCATCTGCTTGGTGACCAGGCGCCCTAAGGACCTTTGAGCAAACAATACAAACAACTGATCAGATTTCCTGTCCCCTTTGGTCCTAGCCAGGTAACATCGAAGAGCCCTGTGGGCATCCAAAGAATAAAGCAGGGCCTCCCCCTATTGGAATGGTAGTACACCAGAAGCTGAACAGATTGATTAAGGGTAAGCTCCGAAACCACCTTCAGTAGAAACTTCGGGTTGATGTGAAGATCAGCTCTATCTTTATGGAAAATAAGATAGGGTTCTTTACCCATGAGAGCCTGGAGCTCTGAAATGCTCCTCGCCGAAGTAATGGCTACCAAAAGCAAAGTTTTCCAGGAAAGGAAACAAAGCTCAGCCTCCATAGCCAGTTCAAAGGGGCGAAGCGTAGGCTTCTCTAGGACAAAGAGGAGATCCCAAGGAGGGACAGGATCCCAGATAGGAGGTCTGATATGAAGAATACCGTGAAGAAAAGTCTTAGAGCCCTCCATCTGAGCCAACGTCCTACCCTGCACTGGGAAGTGATAAGCGGAGATGGCAGCCAGGTGTACCTTGATAGATGAATAACTGAGCCCTGACTCCAAAAGAGAAAGCAGGTATTCTAAAACAGAATTAACCAGACAGACCTGGGGGTCCATTCTCTTGGCTGTGGCCCAGATACAGAAACGTTTCCACTTCATAGCATAAGTGGCCCTGGTGGCAGGTTTACCCGCCTCAACCAAAACTTGCGCTACCTGATCGGACACTGCAAACCTGGCTTTACCTAAGTCTTGAGGAGCCAGGCATGCAGGTGAAGGGAGTGCAGGTTCAGATGGATCAGTGACCCACTGTCCTGAGACAGAAGATGAGAGGAAACTGGAAGAGGCAGCAGAGGCTCTGCTGCTAGACGCTAAAGCAAAGGAAACCAAATCTGACAAGGCCACAGTGGAGCTATCAGAATGAGGGTGGATGGTTCTGACTGCACCTTGAGGAGAACCTTCTGCAAGAGCGGGAAGGAAGGGAATGCATAAAGAAACCTCCCCTTCCAGGAGAGGGACAATGCGTCTTGCCAAAAAGCTCCAGGCTCTAGACCTAGCGAGAAGAAACTGGGCAGTTTTGCATTGGCTTGCAACGCTTGCAGATCCAATTCTGGTGTCTCCCACTGGTAGAAGATTTGATCTGTGACTTTTTGAAGCAGCTCCCATTCGTGAGCCTGAGACCTGGTTCTGCTGACTGTGTCAGCCAACACGTTCTGTTCTCCCAGAAGGTGTACCGCTGTCAGTAAGAGCTGATGCTCCACAGCCCAATCCCACACCCACATGGCTTCCTGGCAGAGGGGGTACGAGTGTGTGCCACCTTGTTTGTTGATGTAGAACATCACTAAAGTGTTGCCATGTGGACCAACAGGTGGCCCGGCAGTAGGACCGAGACCAGGGATTGAAGGGCATACAGAACCACTCTTAGTTCCAGAATGTTGATATGCAGATCCTCCTCTATTGGGGACCAAGATCCCTGAGTATGATGTGTCCCCAAGTGGGTGCCCCATCCCGAGGACGATGAGTACGTGGTCAGAATCTGGGTCTGGGCCCCTACGTGGAAGGGTATACCCATCAGTAAGTTTTGTGACAACATCCACCAGCACAATTCCTGGTGTACTAGCTCTGATATCTGGATCAAGGCATCCAAACTGTTCTGTGTTTGATCCCAGTGGACCCTTAACGACCACTGAATTGTTCTCATGCACAGTCGCACCAGAGGGACCAAAACAACGGTGGCTGCCATGTGTCCTAGCAGCCTGAGGAGGAGCCTTATGGGGACCTTTGAGGCTGTAGAGACCTGCAACGCCAGGACTGGAATTTGACCTGATCTGTCAGAGTGAAGAAACACTTTCCTAAGGATGGTATCCAGATGAGCTCCGATGAACTGGAGGTTCTGGGACGGGAGAAGTTGAGACTTGTCCCTGTTGATCGTGATCCCCAGGCACTGGAACAGTGAGAGGGAGTCCTTGATGGTTTCCAACAAGCGGGGCCTGGAGGGAGCCAGGAGGAGCCAGTTATCCAGGAAAGGAAACACGTAGTGACCCTGTCTCCACAGTGCCATGGCTACCACTGCCAGGCACTTGGTGAAGACCTGGGGGCTGAAGAGAGACCGAAGGGGAGGACTCTGAACTGATAGTCCTTGTCTTCGAATCTGAACCTCAGAAATTGTTGATGACCCTGGCACTAGGGATATGCAAGTAGGCATCCTGCATGTCCAGAGATGCCAGCCAGTCTCCTGCCGAAATGAGGGGCAGGAGAGAGGGGAGGACGACCATATGGAATCTCCGGTAGGGGACCCATTGGTTGAGATCACTGAGGTCCAGAATAGGTCTGAGGTCTCCTGAATTCTTCGGGACCAGGAAGAAGTAGGGGAAGAACCCTGTTTCTTGCTCGGCTGGGGGGTACTGGCTCAATGGTGTTCTTGTCCAAAAGGGAGGAGATTTCCCTTCTGATCAGCGCCCGGTGTTCCCTGGGATAATGGGATGGGGGAGGCGGTCTGTCCAGCGGAATGGCATCAAACTCTGAGGAGTGCCCAAACCCCACGAGCTCGAGAACCCACTGGTCAGAGGTCACTTGACTCCAGGTGTCTGCGTAGAGGGAACAGTGACCTCCGACCAGCTCCCCTGATGAGGCGTCCGGGGGAGGAGGGTGGCCTGGATAGTCAGACAGTAGGAGGGGAGGGAGGGCAGCATTAGCTGCTTTGGCCTGTCTAGAAGAGGAGGCTGAGGAGCCCCCGGCTCTGCCCCTATGACTGAAGTTGCCTTGCTGCGAGTGGGACTGGAAGAGAGGCTGCTGAGGCTGATGTCCCCCATGGCCATGAAAACAGGGCTTCCTCGGTTGCCCCTGCTTAGGGCAGTACATGGACTGCACAGTTCGGATGGCCTTACCAGAGTTCTGCAGCCTGGTGATGATCTTCTCCATGTCCTCGCCAAAGAGCACAGAGCCCTTGAAGGGAGCATCCAGAATGTTCGTCTGTACAACTGGGTCAAACCCAGAAACCCAAAGCCAGGCATTGTGTCGGAGGCAAATGCCAGTGGCGGCCACCCTTGATGAGGTGTCCGCAGAGTCACAGGCCGACCTCAGAACATGGGCACCCATGTCTGAGCCGGTCAGAAGCAGTTTTGCAAGCTCTGCCCGCTGTGGACAATTGGGCATGCTTTGCACAATGTCCGATCCCTGTTCCTAAAGAGCATTCTGCAATTGGACCTAGTGGGTCAGGAAGTTGAGACTCCTGATACTGCAGGTGGCAGCAGAGTACAACTTACGCCCCATGGAATCCAGCTGCTTCGACTCCCTTTCAGGCAGCTGGGTGCTCAGGTGTTTGGGCCTCTGTGAACAGTCATGAGCTGCCGAAATCACCACTGAGTCAGCTGCAGGTGGTTCGGCCAAGAAGGGGTGATCCTTAGGGGTCCGGAAGAGTAGATGAGTCTTCTTGGGCATGGCAGAGGAGCACTTCCAGGTCACAAATGTGACATCCTCAAAGATGTCGATCATGGGAGGGATGACCACCAGCTTAAGGTCTTTTTGGCGGAGGTATTTAGCCAACCGTAGTCGCTCGGAGTCCAGGGCCTCAGTGTCCCAACCCATGTTGGCCTGGATGTGCCTTCATCACCTCCATGAACCTGGGATCATCTGGAGAGGATTTTGGGTGTTCCTCCATGTCCCCTAAATCCAGTTTGACATCTGAATCCATGCGAGAGATGTCAGAGACTACATAAGAGTCCAAGGTTGAAGAGGATGGGCACCTGTGTCGTCTCCTCTTCGCCTCTTGTCTGGAGAGGGAGAGTGGGAGGAACTGCTGGAACTAGTCCTCCTGTGCCTCTTGTCAGTTTGTTTCTTGGGTGCTGGCTCCTTCCCTGCCTCTTGATTGGACAGCTCTGAGGCGTCAGGCACTGGAACTGGAGTGGGCATGGGAGGAGGTGCCCCCACTGGGAGATCACGTCTAACCATGTACCACCAGTGGGAGAAGAGCCCCTTAACCCATGAAAGCTTTAATTTCAGGGAACCAAGTGCAGCAGGAGGAGGTGCATCAGAGCTGGTACCATCACTGGCCCCGCTGTTGGGGGGGTGCCGGCGTCAGGTCCAAACCTTTGTCGCCAATGTCAGAAGGCACCGACGTTGGTCTATGGGGCAGCATCGGAGGGGCATAAGCCCCCCCGTCATCAGCCTCTGACATCAGGTGGACCGGCGTCTGTTGTGGAGAGGGGATCTCAGAGCTGATGTTGGGAGGTGCCGGGGTGACCGGCGTCAGAAGAACTTTGACTGGTGGCAGGGCGGCCTTCACCAGAAGAGTGGAGGCCTGAGGAGCTGCAGGTGGGAATTGGTCTGGCGTTTGCTTGTCTTTGGAGTTGGACGGGCATCCCTCGGTGGTGTGAGCCTTGGGCTAGTCAGACTTATGTGATTTTGAAGACTTCTTGACCGAATCAGGTCGGAGTCTTTAGCTTTTGGCATCAAGGACAAGAACCTGCCGCCGGAAGACCCAGAGGCCTTGCTCAACTCCCAGGAGTCGGTCTTGGAAGTGGAGGCTGAGTGGGAGTAGGACTTACCTGCGCCCAGCGAGAAAGCCTCCTCAGTGGGCAGACGCACCTTCAATGGCTGGAGGGTGGTCCCTGAGGGCTTGGCCTTGGCAGACCCAGCAGATGGTTTAAGGGCCATGAGGTGGGAATCATGCTCCGACAACCCTGACTTTGAGCCTGAGGACCTGGGCCTAGAATGGGACCTCTCTCTCTGTTGATGCTCTCGATGTTTGTGGTACTTCTTATGGGTGAGAGGGTGGTGGTATTCCCCTGAGGACAAAGCACATTCCATCGCTGCCAGTTTGGACTCCGCTAAGAAGGTGGAAAGAGATTTCTGATGCCTGATGCACGTTCGTGAGTTAAAGGCCTGACAAAGAGGACAGACACCAGTGTTGTGGTCGGGTCCCAGACAGAAAAGACATGCAGAATGGCCATCCTTAGGGGGTATCTGCCACCCTCAGGAGCACTTGTTGATGTGCCCCTTGGAGGAAGTGGACAAAGATGCGAAAAACAACTCCTGAAAGGTGGTGGAGAAGGAAAAGAGCGATCGGTACAGCAAGCGGTAAACCGAAAGTGAACTAACCCTGACTGTGTGGCGGGAAAAAACTGGAGCATGTGGGGAACTCCTCCCTTATAGTGGGTGACATCGGGGGTGGAGCTGACATCGGTGGGGGGCATTCCCACGTCGATACTGCCGGAAGAAAAAATTGCAGAGAACCACCACCAGGTGGCGTCAGTCCTACTTTTGTTACCTGCTGCAAGAGCTTCCTCTCGAAATAAGATCTGTCATTTTTCAAAACCTGCCCAAAAGTTTTTTTTTTTCACTTCTGTGCAGCAGATTGAAGTTTTGGCCGAGATTTGGACATTTTCAGCTACCGGCTTCTTGAAGTGGGTTCATATCAAGGCTATGTTGAAAATTTGGTATCAGAATATTAAACAGCAACACAGTTATGAAGGTACATTGACATTTTCCTATGCACATTCATAACACTGGCAATTTTTGACACCCAACGCTGCATTGAAGGGCAGGGTTAGCAGGGCCCTGCACTTCTGTAGGCGGATGGAGTCTTCCCTTGGTACACAGCTTAGATGGTCCTGCACGTCTGTATCTGCTCATGCAGGTTCTGAATGGACCTGCCTGAATGAGGATATGATTCCACTATCTCAAAAAGAAAGCTAATTCTTAGCAAAAATCACTTAATGCAATCTGCTGAGCAATCTTATCACAAAGTAGAATGTGGCATTAGGGTTTCCAGCCCCAAACTCTCCACTCCTACCCCCAAGCAACAAAAAGAAAAAAACATTAGGGTTTTGGGTCTCTGGAGTCTTGGCAAATCTGTGGTGGGGTCTTCCTTGGGTTTGTCAGCACTAATGCTCACCCCTCGCCCCAGCCCATAGCTTCCAATCCAAAGTGCAAGGTACAGCTCTAAGCCACTGATAATGATACACTTTTCAAAGGTAGAGAAGTATGTCTTGCCACATGTTATCAACACAATTTGTTGTAGCTTTCTTCATGCAGAGCCCGCAGGAGATCATATGTGATGTTGTTTGCTCATGGAGTGGGTTGAGCATTAGGGTTGACAACCCCAAGGAAGACCCCACCACTGATTTGCCAAAACTCCAGAGACCCAAAACCCTAATGTTTTTTCCTTTTGCTGCTTGGGGAGTAGGAGTCAGGAGTTAGGGCTGGAAACCCTAACACCACATTTCTTTACTTTTGTGGAGTTAAGGTACCCTAACTGATGCATGAACAATGTTTTTTGCAAAGAATATATATATATATACACATATATACACACATATATATATATATATGTGTATGGGTGTGTGTGTGGGTGTACAACTTGTTTAGAAATTAGATGAGTCATTTGTTAATCTGATTTGTTTTGAAAGGTAGGGTAGTAGTTGGAGAGCGTGTGTACAAAACTGAAATTTCTGGTTACACCCCTGATGAGTTAGCATACCAGATAGAAAGTTTGCAGAAAGGATTTCATTTATTTATTAATTTATTTATTTCAAAAGTTTTGCCAGGAAAAACTTGTAAAATTATACTACGATGGAAATATCCAGTGGTTAAACTGGAACTGATTAGCTATGGGAACTCTCAGATCTAGACTTTTTTAGGTGGGGAACTGTCATTTCTAAGAGGTCCAACTCTCCTATTATATTCAGTCAAGAAAGAGGACAGAGGTACACCATGCAGGGACTCTCATATAATTGTGTAAGAGGTGATGGAACTGAGGTCCTGTGGGTTCCTGCCCAATTTAACCCCTGAAAATATCCACATTGTGTTGTTTTGTGCATTTTTCCTGATAGCAGGGCACAGTTTGAAAGGTTTTCAAAATGGGAAAAAAAGCAAGGTCATGCATGTAGGCAGAAACATCCCCAAGATGGAATACTGCTATGGAGAGCAAAGCAAATGAGGAAAGGGATCTGTGTGTAACCACTGCAGACAATTTAAAGGTCCAGGCACAGAGTAGCAAGGTACACAGGAAGGCAAATAAAATGCTGAGGTGTATAGGAGGAGGGTTCTTCAGCAGAAATGAGAGAGTGAACTTACCCCAGATCCCTGGTGCGTCTGTACATGGAGTACTGTATGCAGTTATGCAACCCTCCTCTGAAGAAGGACAGGGATAGATCTGAGGCTGTACAGTGAAGGACAACCAAGATGACTCTGGGTCAGTAGGGGAAGACATATGACTAGAGACTGTGTAGCGTGAACATGTGCTCTTTGTGTAACCCCCCCCTTTCAGGTGGGGTTTACCTGGTTGCCCCGAGGAGCCCATCTTGCTCTTGTTCCCCGTCACCTTTCTGCTGCCAGTCCTGGCTCCTGTGGCTCTCTAGGGCTAAGTCTGACCATCCATGGGGGCTTTCAGCCATTCAGGGACTGGACGGACCAGTTGGGAGACCACTGCAGTAGTCTAGCACTTTAAGAGTGCCTGCAGGGTCCGTGCATGTGCGCCAGTGTGCTGGTGTCTTCTTGCCACTCCAGCAGTCTTCTATTAGCCTCCTTGGTGGTCCTGACCGCCAGAGTAGCTTAGTCGGGAATCGGACACAGAGGAGGTGGGTGAGAAGTGGCTGCAAGGGGTAGTTTAAAAACACCTATAAGTACTTAGGAAATAGGGTGATTTACATATATATAATAATAATAATAACTTTATTTAATATCGTACCTTTCATAATATCAAGGCACTTCACAAATACATACACATTCAGTAAATTCAATAAATATCAATACAATCACAGAAAGTCAGGAAAGGCTTTGCTCCATAAGAAGGTCTTCAGTGCCTGCTTAAAGCTCCCCACTGTCTTGCACTCCCGTAGCTGACGTGGCAGAGAATTCCAGAGGGTCGGGGCAGCAAACACAAATGCACGAGCCCCAGATGACTTTAAACTAGCCCTCAGAATCTCTAGCAACCCCTCATCAGCCGAGCGAAGCTGTCGCACAGGGGGTGTAGGGAATCAGAAGCTCTTTCAAGTAGTCAGGACCAAGTCCATGTAGGGATTTGTAGGTTAACAAACCTACCTTAAAGGTGATCCGCCACTGAACCAGCAGCCAGTGCAGATCGCACAGCACTGGGGTAATATGGGATTTCCTTGAAACCCCAGTCAATAAACTGCAGCAGCGTTCTGCACTAGCTGTAAGCGGCAGATATCAACCCCAGGAAGCCCTAAGTAAAGGGAGTTACAGTAGTCAAGGCGGGAGGTCACAAAGGCGTGGACCAAAACAGGCAAGTCGCTGGACAGAATGAGATGCTTGATCTTGGCAATGCTCCTGAGATAGTAAAAAGGCTAACTTGATGACTGCCGACACCTGATGACGAAGGGTCAGCCCATCATCAAGTACCACTCCCAGGTCATGCACCCATTCAGAGGTAAGGATCTGAGCAGCCCCCAGAAATAAACCAGAGGGCAGGTCAGTCCTCAACCCCTCTGTCCTGTGACCTGGGTCCACCACCAAAACCTCAGTCTTTCCTGCGTTCAACTTTAACCCGCTGGAACTCATCCAATCCTGGATTTCAACGAGGCAGCTGTTAAATACCGAGATAGCACTAACCTGGTCGGGGGCCAAAGATAGGTAGAGCTGGGTATCATCAGCATAGCGGTGAAACTTTAGCCCATACCATCTTACAATGTCTCCAAGGGGCAGCATATACACTGCGAACAACATGGGAGACAGCACCAAGCACTGGGGCACCCCACAAGGCAGAGAGAAAGACTCGGAGGAATATATTCCCGAGACGACTGTCTGAGTTCTACTGGTGAGGAAAGATGAAAACCATCTGAGCACTGTACCAGACAGCCCACAGATGGACCTCAGGTGCTTGAGCAAGACCCCATGGTCCACAGTGTCAAATGCTGAGGAGAGATCAAGGAGTACCAAGATGGAGCAGTTTCTCTGATCTCTCGCCATCAGGAGATCATTGAGCACCCGAACCAGAGCAGTCTCAGTACTATGCCTCTTACGAAAACCCAAATGGAGAGGTTCGTATAAATTATGGATGGTTAAATGGTTCTCCAGTTGAGTTGCCACAACTTTCTCGATAACCTTTCCCACAAAAGGAAGGTTCAAGATAGGTCTATTGTTCACCAGAGTCTCCGGGTCCAAAGAAGCTTTCTTCAGAAGAGGTGTCACCACCGCCTCCTTCAGGGAGCTTGGAAACTCGCCCAATTCCAAGGAGTACCGGATGATCTGAGCTAAGACCGGGCCAATGATATCACTACAACCTAAAATCAAGGAAGTAGGGCCTGGGTCTAAACTACAGCATGTTGGGCGCATCCCCTGGACAATCCTCATAATGTCAATGAACTCCGGCAGGTCAAAGATACTCCAGGAAACACCGGCCATAATGACCGAGTACCAACCAACAGCATCCCCCACAGAACGAGACTGACGAATCTCCTGCTTGATGTCGGCCACCTTATTCGCAAATAATCTCGCAATCTCATCACACTCCATTTGTGAAAAAACTCAACGGAGCTGCAGACAAGCTGGGTTGCACAGCCTGTCCACAGTTCAGAAGAGTTGAGCCAGTCGATTCCTCGCAACAGTGATTTCCCTGGACAGGAATTCTGCCTTCTTATGGGAAATTGCTGATTGATAGAGTTTATAATGCTCTAACAAAATAAGATGGTCAGCATCCAAGGCGGATCTCCACCAGCGATGTTCTAACCTACATCCCATCCTCCACAACTCCCTCAGAGACCCATCAAACCATGGGTCCCGAGAGCGAAGCGGAAGGGAGAGAACATGGACAGGAGCAATCAGGTCGACAGCTGAAGAAATAGCCCTGCTATAGGCCACAACTAACAGCTATGGGTCTGTGCTGGCTGCACTGAACACCAAGAGGTCAATCACTGCCGCCAGGTCTTCAGGGACCACATCCCTCAAAGGGCAGTAACTGACCATCTCCACAGGGGCAGACCTTCCCAGGGGGGCTGAAAAATGGAACCTCACAGTGTAGTGATCAGACCAACTGACAGGTTCCAACCCCAAATTGGAGGCCTTGATCCCCAGGAGAAAGACCAGATGAAGAGAGTGACCACCATTGTGAGTAGTTGAGGAAACAACCTGTGTGAAGCCCAGTGATGTCATCAACTGGAGGAAGTGTTGTCCAAAAAGCGAGGATTCGTCGTCGACCCAGGCATTGAAGTCGCCCAGAACCAACAGTCTGGGCGACTCCAATGCCATGTTGGCGGCGAAGTCTGCTACTTCCTGCAGGAACAGCTTTTCATCCCCTGGTGGACGGTAGATGAGAGCTATCCTGCACCCCACTCCAGTTACCACAGTGTACTCAAATGATTCGGTCTCCTCAACCAGTATACCAGTGAAGCCCAATTCGGTCTTGAAACAGACCCCAACCCCCACCCCCGGATCCAATCTCAGGCGTGTATCATCAGAGTACCTGGAAGGAATAGCTGCCTCCAAAATTGGGGCAGCATTTCCATCCAACCAGGTCTCGGTGATGCAAACCAGATCCGCTGTTCCAACGAAATCTGCAATAAGTGCAGTTTTGTTCTTAATGGATCTGGCATTGCATAACAACGCCCAAGTTGGACGATGTTTGTGCGCCATCCCAGCTACTTGCCCGCCCAAAAAGGAGGAGCTCTTGGGTATGGGAACTAGACAGGGATCACCACATTCCAGACACCATTTCGCCCCAGGGGGTCTTCTGGTCCCAACAACCCCTATGGAGAAGAACCGCT
Source organism: Neoceratodus forsteri (assembly GCA_016271365.2). Taxonomy (NCBI): domain Eukaryota; kingdom Metazoa; phylum Chordata; order Ceratodontiformes; family Ceratodontidae; genus Neoceratodus; species Neoceratodus forsteri. Next base: position 874,382,929 of record CM028130.1, read on the forward strand.
CATTCAAGCTCCAATGTCCGCAGACCTCTCTTGCTGACCCCACCCACCACCCCAAGGCAGAATCTCTAGCCACAGCCTGGTAAATGGGGAGGCAGGTGGGGGTGAGAACAGGCGGAGGGCACGGAGAGAGGAGGCCAAATAGCACAGGACAGGAGGGGCAAGCAGGCACATTCCCCAAAATGCCACAAGACCGAGGCGAAACAACACAAAGAATCCTAATTTCCTAACACAATCAAAAATAAAATTGCGGTCTAATGTAACCCCTAGATGGCGCTATCCCAGGGGCTACTACCCCTGCCTGATTTGCCACTAACAGGTTGAGGGGCCTGGATCCAATGGCGGGTGCCTCCACCCAGAGGTCAGGGTTTGCAATAGTTAAACTAACTTGGTCACAGCCCTCTGGGACACTGCAACCCCCTTCTTCCCACTAGTGGCCCACACAATATATCAGAATTACCTTCACAGTATACACTTACCCCCAGGTCTGGTTCCGCACTGGGACCTCCATGAAATGAGATACAGTGCAACAATCACAGTACAGTACTTTAACATAGACAAATACCTCAGGCAGTATAACTTTGCTGAAACAAGCAGCTCTGATTTATTTAGGGGATATAACAAGGACGGGAAATCAGGTTAATTAGCTTATCACTCTAATAATCTACCTATGGCTCTGTGCACAGGCCTATTCCTATCAGTTACTGTCCCTGGGTACCCAAGCCTAGTGGCTAGTCAAACCGTGGCAGCTGGTAAGGGCCCTTTCACACAGAGAAAAGGAGAATTAAACAGTCAGCAGTACAGTAATTCCATTTGGATTTAATGTGGCAATTCAACAGGGCGAACCTGAATTAGTACTCACGACCTCCAAATAAGATAGGGTCCTTCAATGTCAGCAGGGCTCACTTGAGGTACACAAACCTCTTCACACATCCATATAAAAGAAAGCACTATACCAGGCAGGCTGCATCTGTATCCCGATTGCAATTACTGCACAATACCCGGGAGAACACACAGCAGATTCAGTTCCTGACAGACCGAGTGCAATTTTCAGCAATTCCTCCAGTCTTCTACAGGGTGAGCCTGGTTTCTACTCTTCAGAGATCCTTTGATTCTTTTCACAGGACCAGTTCAGTCCTAACAAGCTGTTACACAAGCTGCAGACCGGAACTCTGGGCCTTACACACGTTTTTGACTAAAACTGCACACTGAAAAAGCACAGGGCTCCTTCCTTCTTCACTGCCAAAGCTCAACTGAAACTCCAACCGACAAAACGGCACTTCCTTTGAGTTCCTCCCAGTTCTTGACTGGATTGGCTGTCACTCACAATAGACTGCTGCTGTTGGTCCAAAAAGGCACCAGAAGTCTAAACTACATCTCCCAGAGTCACTGCCCATACAATCCTCTTGTGGCTGGCTCAGATTATGAGTCCAAGTTCTGATTCGTCTCAAGGCACCATTTTAGAGCTAGCTTACCCCACACTGATTGGTCCAGTTCAGCAGTTCAAAACTAGAATGGGGAACTAGCAGACACAGTTCTGACTGCAAAGAAAGCAGGTTAGACAAACTGTAATTTCATTATTACTCTAAATAATTTCTGGCAAACAGTTACATCTTTCAGATAGGTTCCCTTTGCACTCCTAGTGACTGCAAAATGAAGTGAATTGGCAGCAGCTCGAGTGGTACCAGAGAAGCACACAGTCCCCCATACAACTAATTATGTCTGCAAGCAGACAGCTCTTAAAGAGACAGTACCAGAGGCTCTAAAACACTCACTGATAAATGGCTTAAATGCCAAACACCATTCAGGCTTGGAGCATTCAAGCAAGCTCCTGGAAGTCTTTTGGGAACCCCCATTTGCAGAGGGGTTACACTAAGCTTAAAAAGCTCCTAAAACATTAAAAACATAAAACACCCCAAAGTCCCAAAACCCACAAAACATAAATAAAAATAAAAACTAAAAACAAAAACCATAAACATAAAATAAAGTCCTCGAGAACTAGGAACTCTCATTGGTACCCCAAAAACAACTCTTATCTAAATTTTACTAAATAAAATAAAACTAATAAACTAAAGACCAAATAAAATAAAGTCAGATGTGCATATTAATGAGCTGTCTGGGGGGGCGCACTGAAAGAAAAAGCAGCAGCAACTAGGAAACGATAATATGTTGGAACATAATTCTACAGCCGGACAATGATTGCTAACAGGCACTGGGGTAACTGTATATACAAACTGCTTGGTTTGGCTGCAAGAGTTTATCAAAGCTAGGACTGCCATAAAACTGAATGGAACAGTGCACTAAAGCAACCATCTTTGTCACTTTGGCCCCTGTAGCAGCCAGTCAATTGCTTGGGCACCTAAAGACTGCTGAAGTGATTTATGGGAGAAGTGTGAACTTTATTTCAGGCACCAAAACCCATTTACCAATCAATAATCGAACTGGGCTAATGACTATTAATATTTGTGATTGTCAGCATGCTCTAACCAATCAGAAGCTGGGATTTTGGTGAGAAACCCCAGGGACTTTGGGCAGTTTGGGCAGTCTGGTCTGGGCTCTGATCGAGAGGGGCTCAGACTGCATGAAGGAATGGTAGAAGGCCTTCTCCAGGACTTTATTGGTCAAACGGTCAATTATCTGAGAATCGTAGAAAGAGAACTTATCCTGCCTGAAGCAACTGTGGTTTTGCAGGTGAACATCCCAGACATGTGGTGAAAACTCCTGGTTGTTTGAAGAGTCAGTGTTTGCAGTGAGCCTGCATCAGTGTGGTAAACCCTGAGTGGTACAAAGGGCTATCTGGAACTGTGTGTGCCAGAGCTAAAGGTGGCATTCGGTCTTTAGCTAAGGACATTTGAGGAAAAATGTTTGCAGGTGGGATCCAGAGCTCAGGAACCTGTTGGTCTTGCTAAAATCCAGCTGTGGAAAGGTGTAGGTCCACTCCAGAGACTGTACATTATTTGCCAAAAGTCAATGGCAAGATAGAAGTGGGAGAACGCATTGCTGCCCCCCCGGAGCTGATTATTGCTGCTCAGACACAAGGCGAAACTGCAGTTCTTACAGCTGCAATTTGGAGCCAAGTAGGGAATCTGCAAAACCCTATCGAACAAAGCAGACTTGGCTGCAGAGGACCACGGGCACACACCTGAGTGCTAGGGCACTATGGACCCATTAGGTTAGTGGTCCTGTGAGGTCACTCCTGAGTCTGGGTTCCTTGTGGCCTTGTAGGCCTTGCTTTTGTGCTCTGTAATCTGGCCTGCTTGGTGGGATGAAAGTGACAAGCTGCTAGAATCTTTAAGCAAGTCAGAAGGTGACAAGCTGCAAGACTCTTCAAGCAAGTCCAAGGTTGACCAGTTGCTAGCCATTGCTTCATCTTCAATATTCACTGCCCATTTACTTGCTGCCCCTTGAATCCACTGTGCCAGTATCCAAGTCTCAGAGTCTGGAGAACCATGAGTAACCCAGGGCTTGCCCTGCCTCAGGGGAGTGACTCAAAGCAGCTAGCATTATTGGTAAAAACTACTTCAAGGTCCCAATGCTGGCCAACACATGGCAACTAGCAGGCCTGTGTTAAATCTGGGTACCCAGCTCAGACAGACAGGACAGAGGTGGGTTTGCACTGGTACCAGAGGGGGTGGACACCATTGATGTTCTGGCATACGGGCCTTGTTAACCTAAACAACCTTTTCATTCTCTACAGCAATCCTGTGTTCCGGTACCCCTTCCCTAGCCCTACCCATAAAATAAAGCTGTGTTTTGTTCTTTGCAATCTCTGTGTTGTGAGCATATTCTTAGAGATAGCCATTAAGTATAAGTATTTTTCAGTGTTGGCAAGCAACATGGTATTCTGTGTGTGGGGTGACTGGAAGGGGAGGTAGGTAGGTAAGTACAGCATCCCAGGGGGGTTGTACTGTTTAAACTCCTGGCTCACTCTTATCTTACTCTGGGTGAAGGCACCATGCTATGTTATTTCTATTCTGGGAAAGAACCCCTGATCACCAGTGAAACAGAACCCAGGTCCCTTAACCTGTGTGGTAGTCATTATGCAAGGGTAGTAGCCCACTGGCACATGGCACCTGGACTAAATCTTTGGATGCACTGCTGGTATCTTCTGTTCACCAGCCAAGCCCACCAAGGATGCCACCGCTGAAAAGGCCCCCATTGTTTCCCCCAACCCTGGTTCTACCTCCCCAACCCAAAATTATAGTGAAGGCAACAGACAGATTAAGACTGGTTGAGTGGAGCAGAGGCCAGGAAATGGACCTTGAGAAATCCCTCCTGCTTCTTGGAGTTAGTTCCCCCTGATCTAGATACCGTGTCTGTCTGCCATACAAGGATTAGGCCAAGTGATAGTCCATGGCCGAATGCTAGATTCTGTTACAGGCACTTTGGCTGTATTGGTTGAATGAAAAAATGTGACAGGCCCCTCATGGGTACCTGATGCGTTAATTCCAGAGGGGTCATGGGGGCATGGCCCATTGTAACTATGACCAGTGCAGTTCAGCAGTGCCTGAGTCAAAACTTATCCCTCCCACCCACTTGCTGAAGGGGCCCAGCCCAGTTATGTACACTCCCCTTCAGATTCTTATCGAAAATGAAGGATGTTTTCTGGGGGTGAAGCCCACTCCAGTGGGGGAGGATGATTATGAGACATGGGTTAATTATATGATCCCCCTGTTGCAGGACTGGCAGTGCAACGAGGGGAAAAAGTGTAAAAGGCTGACTGAAAGTCTGAAGGGTCACGCCCTAGATGCTATTTGGTTCTTGCGGGCCACAGACCCTGAGGCAGATGTGGAAGATTACATTGCTGTCTTGGACAGCACCTTTGGCAGCACTGAGTCCTGTGAGGACCTTTTGTGGAACCTTAGAGCAACCCTCAACAGTGAAGGGAGCCCCTCTCGGTGTATATACAAAGGTTGGAAAAGGCTTTACGGAAGTTGTACCATAAAAGGGGGGGGGTGCAGTCCACAAATTTAAACAAAATGTGCCTAGAGCAGGTGCTATGGGGTGCCAACTACTCTGAACTGTTGCTGCTGAAGTTAAGTTTAAAGAAGAGGTTGAGTGACCCTCCGGGTCCTCCTCAGAGAAGTAAGGGAGGTGGAGGAAGAAGATGCACAATGGGGACCCTATCCCACTGTAGTGGCAGCCACTCTGGTTGTTGAAAATACCCCCTGCACTGACACTTATGACCTCAAAGAACTTCTCAAAGAATATAAGGAAGTACTTGACAGGGCTGCCTCTGCATTTAGTAGAAACACAGATACCTCTCTGAGCCAGTCTGCATCACCAGCCCCAGCCAACCTTTCTGTGATGGGCCTGGGGATGTAGGCCCAGGCACCCTCTGTGGCTCACCGCACTGAAGCTTGCCTAAATGAACTGTGTCAGGCCGTAAGTGAATTGAAAAGTCATGGCTTGCCAATGCAGTATGAATTAGAGCAGAGAGTGGTTGTGGCCCAAGCTGTTGCCCCGGCTCCCCCAATGTATCCTGGGTAACCCAGTCACCAAGGCCCCAGGCCCGCTGCTGAAGTTTCCTACCCAGCTAGGCAAAGTTGGGAAGGCCTTTACTGCTATACATATTGGGAGGAATGCCCATATCCACAGAGAATGCCGATCACGTGAAGACCTAGCCCAAGTGAGGGATCAGCTGTTGGCAGAGAAGCACTACATAGAAACATAGACAGTGTCGGCAGATAAGGGCCTATGGCCCACCCAGTCTGCCCATTTGAGCTTGTAAGTTCAGTTTATGTTTTCCTAGAAGTCTGTTGCCCCTTACCCCTGACCTCCAGAATTCCTTTATGTCTATCCCATGCATTCTTAAATACCGTGATTGTTTCAGCCCTCACCACTTACTCTGGCAGGGTGTTCCACTTGTCCACCACCTGTTCTGTGAAGTAATTCTTCCTCATGTTTCCTCTGAATCGTCCTCCCTCCAACTTCATCCCATGCCCTCTAGTCCTGGAACATCTTTTTCACTTAAAAATAGTGTATTCCTGCACCCTGTTCCTCCCTGTAAGATACTTGTATGTCTCTATCATATCCCCTCTCTCCCTCCTCTCCTCCAGGGAGTACATGTTTTGTTCCTTCAACCTGTCCTCATAGGACTTGTGATGCAATCCATGTACCATCTTTGTTGCCCTTCTCTGAACCTTCTCTACCCTGTCTATGTCCTTACGTAGGTAAGGTCTCCAGAACTGTACGCCGTACTCCAGGTGGGGCCTCACTAGTGTCTTGTATAGTGGAATTATGACCTCTTTCCTGCTGGTGATGCCCCTGTCTATGCATCCCAGCATCCTATTTGCTTTACCTGTTGCCTTGTCACACTGTTTCCCTACCTTGAGATCATCAGAGATAAAACCCCAAGATCCCTTTCCTGCTTGGTGCATGCTATATCCTCACCCCCGACTGATATATTGTGCCAGGGTTTTTGTGCCCCATATGCATTATCTTGCACTTCTTTGCATTGAATTTCAACTGCCAAACCCCTGACCATTCTTCAAGTTTCTGCAGGTCCCTTCTCATTCTGTCTACACCCTCTGGTGTGTCTACTCTGTTACAGAGCTTTGTGTCATCAGCGAACAGTGAAATTCTGCCTTCTAGGTCCTGCGCAATGTCACTGATGAAGATGTTGAATAGGACCGGTCCCAGCACTGATCCCTGTGGTACCCACTGGTCACTCTTCCCTCTGTGGAGTGACAGCCATTTACCACCACCATCTGTGTCCTGCCACCCAGCCAGTTACCTACCCACCACACTACTGTCCTGCCACACCCATATTCCCCAGTTTGTGTAATAGTCTTCTATGTGGCACAGTGTTAAAGGCCTTGCTGAAGTCCAGATAGGCCATGTCCACTGCCCTCCCCTGATCCACCTCCCTAGTCACCCAGTCAAAAAATTCAACGAGGTTGGTCTGACATGACCTCCCCTGGTGAAACCATGCTGCCTTGGGTCCTGTAGTCCATTGACAACCAGATGTTCCACCAATCTCTCCTTCAGTAGTGCTTCCATGATCTTCCCCACTACCGGGGTGAGGCTGACTGGTCTGTAGTTCCCTGCTTCCTCTTTGTTCCCACTTTTGTATAAGGGGACTACATCTGCTGTCCTCCAGTCTTTGGGTACCTCCCTGTTTCCAGTGATCGGCTAAACAGGATAGCCAGAGGTTCAGCCACCCTCTCTTAGTTCTTTAAGGACCCTGGGTGCACCCATCTGGCCCCATTGCTTTATCAACTCTTATTACTTCCAGTTCCTTCAGGACCCTTTCTCATGTAAAGGGACTTGTGTCCATTTCTGCACCATTCTCACCCTTGTACTCCCTTCAGACCCATTACCCTCCTCTTCCTCAGTAAAGACTGAGCAGAAATACCTGTTCAATATGTCAGCTTTACTGTTGTCATCCTCCCATGGCCCCATCCTCCCCTTCAGTCTCACTATCCCTCCTTTGCCTTTCTTTTTCACTTGTGTACCTGTAAAGGTTTTGTCCCCTCTACCCACTGATTTTGCAATGTGTTCTTCTGTCTGAGCTTTGGCTTCCCTTACTGACCTCCCTGCCTCCCTTTGCTTCTCCTGGTACTTCTCCCTATCTTCTGCCTGTGTCTTTTTGTATTGCCTGAATGCAAGCTTTTTGGCTTTCACTTTCTTTGCTACCTCTTTGGAAAACCATAATGGTCTCCTCTTCCTTTTCCTCTTGCTAACCTGCTTAATGCATAATTCTGTTGTTCTTGTAATCCCCATTTTAAATACTGCCCACTGTTCCTCAACCCCTGATTCCTGTCCCATTCCCTTAATGCCCCTCTTTCAAGTATCTCCCCATTTTCCCAAAGTCTGCCCCTAAAATCCAGGATATGTGTTTTGTGTGGTTTGGTTCTGCTCTTTCTGTGATTTCAAACCACAATGACTGGTGGTCACTGTTCCCAAGTGCTCCCCACTGTTACCTCCATCACACTGTCCCTGTTTGTGAGCACAAGGTCCAGTATTGCCTTCTGCTGAGTTGGTTCCATGACCAGTTGCTTGAGGAAGGCACCCTGAAGGAGTCCAGGATAAATCTGCTCCTAGTTGATGCTGCTGCTGGGATGCTCCAGTCCACATCTGGAATATTGAAGTCTCCAACCAGTACTACCTCACCCTTGTCTGCCATCCTTTGGATGGCTAGCATCAGCTCCCTATCTGTTTCTTCCTCCTGGGCTGGTGGTCTATAGACCACACCTGTGCGGATGGCTGGCCCCATTTTCCTTTCCAGCTTAACCCACAGTATCTCTCCCCCATTTTGTTCCTCTGGATCTCTGTGGCCCTTATGTCATTTTTCACATACAGTGCCACTCCTCCTCCTTTCTACCTGCCCTGTCTCTTCTGAATATGTTGTAGCCAGGTATGGCCATCTCCCCAGTCGTGGTTATCATTATACCAGGTTTCAGTGATGGCCACAATGTCCAGGTCTGACTGCACCATGACAGCCTCAGATCTTCCATCTTGTTGCTAAGGCTCCTGGCATTTGCACACATGGCTTTCCATGATTTGACCTCCCTAGACTGTTTGCTGTTCTACTCCAGCCCCTTCCTTGGTTGTCCTTTATCCCTGGTTCTCCTTGCTGTCTGCCCTTCTGCTGAATTTTGCCCCTTTTCTGCCTATCCATCTCTTGGGTGCTAATCTCCATCTTTTGCACACTGCTTTGTAGAGATAGCCACTCCTCCGGTTCACTGGTTCCACTGCTAGCTGTGGGGGGTGAGCAAGTAGGTACCCTCCTTGCTGGCCTGCCACCCCCTTTGCTAGTTTAAATGCTTGTCAATGTAGCATTTAAACTTATCATTGAGTGCTTGGATTCCCCTCCAGGATGGATGCAGGCCATCAGGCTTGAACAAACTTCCATCCCTCCAGGTGGGTCCCCAGTCACCAATGAATCCAAACCCTTCCTCACAGCACCAGTTCTTCAACCATGAGTTAAAGTTCCTGGTGCATGCACTCCTATGCTCTCCCTTGCCTCTTGCAGGTAGTACTTCTGAGAAAGTGACAGAAGTAGCTACTTGCTCGAGACCCCTCCCCAATTTCCTAAACTCTTCCTGAACTTCCTTTGGCTCCCCATTTGCCAGGTCATTAATACCAAGGTGGATAATGGCATCCAGCTCACCCTCCTGTCTTGCCTTCCCAGTGATCCCCAGGATCTTCCTTCCATCACTGCATGTCGTGGCACCTGGTAGGCACCTCAACTCCCTGTCCTTCCCCTCCTGTGTTCCTAGCTGGATCCCTCTTATGATGGAGTCTCCCACCAGGATTCGCTTCCTCCTCCTCTGGGGTCCACTGCTCTCCCCGCTGAGGTCACCTCCTTGGCTAACCTCCACATCCTTTCCTTCCACTTCTCTGGGTACCTTTATTTTGTCCTGTTTGCCAGTGTGGCATATGAGTTCTTGAGGGAATAGGATCTGAGATGTGCCTCTGCCTGACTGCTCTAACCCTCCCTGAGCCACTGTCATCCAAGTGCTCCTCGTTCTCGGCATCCTTTGAGGCAGTTGCATTGGACTGGGTGGTCTCTGGATAGGGGTGATAGTACTCCTGACCCAGTTTACTTCCACTCTGAGTCTGGCTACCTCATCCTGCAGTCCAGAGAGATGCATGTAGATAGGGCAGCACCTCAGTGTCCAGAAGGTCTGCCTGAATATGGCTGCCCCACAGCCACTGCATTGCACCACTCCCAACATTATACTGCGATTATACTGCTATTTCAGTACTTGTCTGCTACTGAAGCTCTCCTAGTTCCCTTTTTATTAATTTACTGTCCTAAAGATCCTGCCACTGATCCTCAGATACTTTTCTTTTTAAAAAAAGAAAATGAACCAATAAATAAATGAGTCAAAACACTTGTCGTGCTGAGGGTGGGCTTCTTCCCCCTTATGCCCCTCCTACTCCACAACCCTTACTATCCCCTGTGTTTAGCTCCTGTCAGTCAGGAAAACTTCAATGGGGCCTGGTAAGGGAGCATACCAGGACCCCTGCCAAGCCTAGCTCTATGGTGTTCATAAGAAAATCGACAACCCCAGCCACAGAACTTCCCCTACTGGATCTAGATAGTCGGTGGGACATTCTACTGAGACTACAGTTACCATAAAAGGGGTGTCCACACGTGCCATCTTAGACAGTGGCTCCCAGGTAACCATCATCTTCAAAACCTGGTATGATCAACACCTGTTACACTTTGAGTTGCAGCCATTGGAGGGTCTGAATGTGTGGTGGCACAGCCACAAATCTTTCCCCTACCTTGGCTACGTTAAAGTGTGGATAGCCTTCCCGTCTAAGGTGACCAGAGTGGGTGACACTGTAGAGACTCTTGCCCTCATTTGCCCCAAGGCTGGCTTATATGATGGGGTATTTGTACTGGTTGATATGAATGCACACGTCTGGATGGCTGGCACAGCTCTGCCAGGCCCAGGAAGCTGAGCAGAAGGGAAAGGCTATACCCATCCACCCCATGGTAAAGGAAGCTTACAGAAAGCAAGTCCAAGACCCAAATCAAGTGGTAGATGACCCATGTGGGCATCATCTGGAGGTGGGATGCAGAGGAGGTAGTGCTGCTTCTTAATGCTGTGTGCAACATTAGTGGCATGGCACACCTGAAGGAGGTGGTGAAGAACAAGATTTTAATGTTGGATGCCACCGAGGAGCATGGATTACCGGCAGGTTTGCTCGTCAAGCCTAGTGTGCTGCCAGCTCAGGCCCATGCTTATGTCAGGGTCATGCTGCAGGTAAAAAATGTGACAGACCAGGATGTGGTCATTAGAAAGGGATGCACCTTAGCACAAGAGTATTGTGTGAATACAGCCATGCAACCGGTTCCCCCCGGAGGAGGCACCATCTGGTATTGACCCAAACGTGTTTGACCTCAGTAACTCCCCTATCCCAGAGGAGTGGAAGACTCAGATCTGGCAAAAGCTGTTGGAAAGGACTAATGTATTTCCCTGCATAAATGGGATGTGGGCTGCATGACCAGGGAACAGCACAATATACAGCTCACAGACGAGCGCCCTTTTAGGGAGAGGTCTCGACGCTTAGCCCTGGCAGATACTGATGATGTGAGACAGCATCTCCAAGAACTGTTGGCTGCAGGAGACCAGAAGCCCATATGCCTCTCCCATAGTGGTGGAGAGAAAGCAAAGTGGGGCTGTGCGTATGTGTGTGGACTATTGAACATTAAACAAGCGGACCACACCTGAACAATACACGATGCCCAGGATGCCCTGGATTGCTTGAATGGCAGTAAATGGTTCTCTCTGTTGGACCTGAGGAGTGGGTATTATCAGATCCCATAGCCCCACAGGACAGAGAAAAGACCACCTTCATATCCCCCCTCAGGTTCTATGAGTTCCTGCGGATACCCCAAGACATTTCTGGTGCCCCTGCTATATTCCAGCACCATATGGAGAGAGCAGTCAAGGATATGAACCTGCTAGCGTGCCTAATGTACCTGGATGATATAATAGTTTATGGAAAAATGCTGGAAGAGCATGAGGCAAGGTTACTGAAGGTACTGGATCACCTGAAAGATTTTGGGCTTAAGCTTTCTATCGACAAGTGTCAGTTCTTCCAAGCCTCTGTCAAGTATGTCAAGCACATAGTGTTAGCACAAGGAATTCAAACTGACCCCAGCAAGGTTGAGGCGCTCACTACTTGGCCCAGGCTCCAGAATCTAAAAGAGTTACAGTGCCTGTTAGGATTCTGCAGGTATTACCAGAGATTTGTCAAGGATTATACCCAGGTAGTCAGACCACTCCTGAACCTATAGCAAGGCTATTCTCCTGTCAATAAAGGTAAAAGACTCAAACACCCAGGGGGTTCCCACTAAGAAACAACAGTACTTTAAACCATCTGAACCGTTTGGCCCAAGATGGACTGAGGACTGTGAAACATCTTTTGAACAGCCTGGTGGCGCTGAGGGCTGAGGTGCTGGACGTCTTACCTTGCACTGCGCCAGCGACTCGGGTTCAGGAATAAATTCGGGGTGCCGGCACGGGGTGGGGGAGAGGGTGGGAGCAGGATTGAGCAATTGCTCTCCTCTTCCAGGTGGGAGTGGGGTGTCGCCTGCCCATAGTCTCACCATCATCGAATGGAGGTTCGGTGACGAGCACAGGCAGTACTGGGTGACAGGTAGGGTAGGACATCCTGCAAGACATGCGTGCACATGCCTCCACATGTGTACTTCATGTCAGGGACGTGCGGGAGTGGGACGGAAGAAAACCCAGAAAAAAAACAGAAAACTACTAATGAAAAAAAAAAAGAAAGCTTTTGAAGACATCATCCATTGTTTGACCCATGCCCATTTTGGCCGATGTGGACCCCCCAAAAGCTTTACAGTTTACACACCAACACCAGTTTCAGTGGCCTTGGAGCCATTCTTTACCAAAACTACCTAGAGGGCCTGCATCCAGTTGCATATGCCAGTCGTAGCTTGAATCTGGCAGAGAAAAAGTACCCAGTGCACAAGCTGGAGTTCCTTGTGCTAAATTGGGCCATTGCAGGTAGAGGCAGAGCTGCAACCAGGTCTTTAGAGTGCTCAATGACAATTACTGAAGTACTTTAGAGAATAGTCATGGCACAACACACAAATAAGTTGGCCAACACACTATGGCAAATATCAAAGGTTTATTTCTCACCACAGAGAGTGTAGCCTGGTCAGGCTAAGACACAGAAATCCACAGTACAGCTCTCAAGTTCTTCATTAATCGGTCCAATGCTGCCTGTAACATTCATGCTTCCCTCAAAAAACAGAAGATCCGAGGTGCCTTTAGTCCCTGGATCACACCAGATTTATTAGACCAGATGAAATGCAGGGACCAACTCTGGGAGCGAGCATGACTCACAGGAAGTCAAGATGATATACAACGATACAAAAGAGCTAGAAATGACTGCACTCAAGCCATCCAAAATGAAACAAGTTGACATTATAGGGATGCACTAACATACACCTGGAAAGACAGAAAACAGTTCTGGAATAATATCAAGAAATTAACAGGAAGAGATCCTAAACTGGCCCCCACCATGCTTAACATTGATGGTACCCCAGAACTAGACCCAAAGACCATTGCCAACACATTTAACAATGCTTTCTCGGATCTAGGTAGTGTCCTCCTCCCTGATTTCTTTGATGATGCCCCTAACCAGGTTTTCACAGGGGGCATTAACCTACCCCAAGCTCACCCCCCCTTTTACTTCAAAGCTGTCCCTGAAAGAGGTGCTAGACAGTACAGCCAAAAGGTACTTGGGAAGTTCAGATTCAGTGGTGATATGCTTGACCTCAAACTTGTTGCCCTTACCCTGGACGAGATTCTATCACCCCTAACCAAAATAATTAATCTTTCACTAAGACTATCTCAATTCCCACAAGTGTGGAAATATGTATTGGTAACCCCCCATTCACAAAAGTGGTGATTAGAACACTTCTCGGAAACCATCGCCCAATCTCAATACTTCCCCCCTTTCTAAAGTGCTCGAGCAGCTAGTGGCAGACCAATTGATTGAGCACCTAGAAAAATATCTGATTCAATGTCCACAGCAGCATGGGTTTTGAAAAGGGCACAGTAGTACTACTAACTACAGCACTACTCGAGCTTATCAGTTTCATCCACAATACTCTTGATCATGGCCAGCTTGCTGGTGCTGCCTTCATGGATCTATCCAAGGCTTTTGATACCGTAAACCACAACCTTCTTCTTAAGCAACTCTCCAGCAGTGGGCTTTCACAAGATACCTCCAACTGGTTCAAGAGCTAAGTAGCTAATCGCACTCAACAAATCAGGATTGCTAACAGCGTATCTGACTGCCAAGCAGTCCGATCTGGTGTTCCTCAGGGATCTATATTGGGCCCTCCACTGTTCAGCATCTTCCACAAAGGACTCCCCAGCTCATGCCAAGATCAGATCCTGCTCTATGCAGATGATGCTGTAATATTTACAAATAATTCGGATCCTGAACTCCTAGAAAAACAACTACAGCATAGCTTCGTATCAGTGGAGGATTGCTTTATCAAGCACAAGCTTATTTTAAGCTGTAAAAAGACCAAAATCATGCTCTTCCATACCCCCCAAAGCAAGCAAAGTTCCTTCCCACTAACCATCAGGAATAATGTTGGCACTCTTCCTGAACAAGTCCATCACTTCAAATACCCTGGAGTCACCATTGATAGTACCTTATCCTATTCACAGCACTCAGAGAACATCACTAAAGCAGTTAATACTTGCATAGGGCTGCTCTATAGGCATAAGCATGGTCTCACTGCAGAATCTCTTAGGTCAGGAATCCACAGCTCAGTTACTTCTGTCATTGACTATGGGCTGATAGGCTGATTATATATGGTTCAGCCATGGATACATCCCTTCGTCGAATCAATACAGCCCTTAAAAAAGCCTGTAGGCTCCTCACTGGGGCAACACGTTTTGCACACACATGTGATCTCTATATCCAGTCCTGTTGGCTACAGTTAAAAGATAGAATAAAGTAACAAACTTGCCTGTTTGCACAGAAAGTCAGCTTAGGGCTCATGCCCCCTGGAGTCCAAAAAACGCTAAGCTCTTTCTGTAACCTCCAGAGAACTCGAGGCTCAGAGAACCAGCTCTTTGATGTTCCACACTCACACAACCCAAAGTCAATGCTGGTTTGCATCTAGAGCCCCACTATGGCTAAACTCGCTTCCCACCGATATTACCACAGTCCCCAAGATGGGCCTTTTTAAACACAAACTGCGGCAATTCCTCTTGGCAAATAACAGCTGTGACTGTTTGTTTATTTATTTTTATTTATTGAAATGTTTCAACAGGAAGGGCACACTGAACAACAGGTTGCTCATCTCACGGTGCATCCTGGGGGAGAGGGGTACAGGGAGTTCTTAACATACATAAACACAAAACGGTCAAATAGCAGTATAAAATTGAAGGGATACATGTGTAAACAACATACAAGCAAAACAGGTATTGAACAATATGAGCTTGAATTCCAATCCAAAGGAGCCCAAGAAGTGCAGACATGAATGAACATTGAGACTGGATTGAGTCAGTGAGAAATGGTTCATGAACTGTCGACTTATCGTAAATCTTAAAAAAAACAAATCCATGCTTTTCGCCCATTGCCAAAGCAAAGTCAAGGACTCCCCCCTCCAGATTCTCTCCAGCTCACTCGATCCACTGGACCAAGTCCTCACCTACAAATACCTGGGCATCACTTTTGACTCTACCCTTTCATTTCACTCCCACATCAGTACACTCACCTCAGCCACCAATGCATGCATTGGCCTGTTATACAGACATAAGGACTGCCTGCCATCTGAAGCCCTCTGCCTGGCAGTCACCTCTTCTGTACTGTCCCTAGTGGACTACAGACTCACAGTATAAGCAGCAGCTGATGCCACCACTCTAAAAATCCAAATTTCCATTAACAAGGCATGCCAGCTCCTGTCTGGAGCCAATAAATGGACACATACCTGCACCCTTTATTCCTTAACCAATGTACTCACACTCGAGGAGAGACTTCAATATCATTCCTGCCTCCTTGCCAAAAAAATACAACTGGGTATGTCCCCCCTCGGGGTCTCCACGTCCCTTCTCCCTGACACCCTACTGTTGCCACTCGCAGTGCCTCCAAGACTATATTGTAGATCGCTAGGGTCAGGACTGCACTAGCACAAAGATCTTTCCCCTTCAGAGCACTTTCCTGGTACAATGCTCTCTCCCCAGCCATCACCTCTCTCACCAAAATAGGGCCTTTCAAGGTCGCATTCAAGAATCACATTCTGTACACCCGCAGCTGTGAGTGTCCTCTTTCAAAACCACCCTAGGCCTCTAGGTGCCTCTCTTCAGGGGCCGGAGCCTAGCCAGCCTTGACAGTGTCTCTCCTGAGACAGCACAATTTGTACCTTGTAAGAAGTTACTGTGCATGTATGTTAGCAACTGCCTAGCTACTGATTGTATAGGACTACAGCTCATTCTACTAATAGACATGTTAACAACTGCCTAGCAATTATTTGTATAGGACTGAAGTTCATCTGCTGAATGACACTATCACCCTGCTAATTGTACTCAATGTTCTCCATCATATGTATTACCTGTTCCTTCAAATTTCATTACTATCTGTATTTTTCTTTTTGTATCATGAAGCGGAGTCTTTGGAAACAAGTCTATGACTTAAAGGGTTGTAATTCTGATGTGCTTATAAATAAATAAATAAATGGCCGGCCCGCCAGCACAGCAGTTGGATTTCCGCTTGCGGCGCCAGCAACCGGGTTGAGAACAGACCGGGTTGTCGGAGGGAAGGATCGGCGTCCATAGGACTGCTCTCCTTCTCCGGGGTGGGGGGAGAGTTAGAGTATTGGGTGCCACGGTGACACCTAGCGGAGGCTGGGTGCATCGCATGCATCGATGCCAAATCGAAATTAGGGGTGGGTCGGACACTGGTTGTCATTGCACGTCCCCGCCCCTGTTCGCAAAAAGGGAGAAAACAACATCCTCTGCCCGGCCATCCTAAAGAAGCTCAGCCCCTGACACCTCAATCAGCTTCCAGGAGCCAGCCCCCTGACTAGATACTTGGAGCATGGCCCAATATAGAGGGTCGGTGCCGCGACCCCGCTCTCTGGGGGGCAAGCCAGGGATGACAGGTTGAGTGCAGGTGTGTCCGGAGGTGGAGCCAAGGGAGTCCGTGACTGGAGCAGAAATCTGAAGGTTGGCAAGGGGACTAAAAAGTATAATAAATAAATAAAAAAGTTAGGAGGAGAGCATAGGTGGGACGGGCAGGGAAAGGGGCGGTATTAGTCACAGGTACAGTTTACCGACAGGAAGTTATGTACAGCTAAGGTAATGGAGTGGGAGGAGGAAGAGTGATGAATCTGAGGGGAAAGAGCATTCCATAGCTTAGGGAAGTGATGAGAGAAGGCCATCTGGCCTATAGTAGTAGACCGGCGAGGGACTTCCATCAAGCGCACATCGTAGGACACACAAAGAAGGTGGGTGAGAAGTGGCTGCAAGGGGTAGTTTAAAGGCGCCGATAAGCACATAGGAAATGGGGAGGGGGTTTACATATGTATGAGTCAGATATGCATATTAATGAACTGCCTGGGGGGACTGAATGAAATGGCAGCAGCAAATAGGAAACTATAATGTGTTGGAACATAATTCTGCAGCAGAACAATAGGGAACAAAGGCTACTAACAGGTGCTGGGGTAACTGTATATTGAAACTGCTTGGTTTGCCTACAAGAGTTTATTAAAGTTGGTACTGCCATAAAACTGAATGGAACAGTGCACTAAAGCAGCCATCTTTGTCACTTTGACCCCCTATGGTGGTCAATCAATTGCTTAGGCCCCTAAGGGCTGCTGAAGGAATTTATGGGAGAAGTGTGAACTTTATTTCTGGCACCAAAACCCATTTGCCAATCAATAATTGAACTGGGTCAATGACTATTAATATTTGTGATTGTCAGCAGGCTCTATTGAATCAGAAGCTGGGATTTTGGTGAGAAACCCCAGGGACTTTAGGCTGTCTGTTCTGGGCTCTGATCGAGTCAAGAGTGGCTCAGACTGCATGTGGGAAAGGTAGGAGGTCTTCTCCAGGACTTTACTGGTCAAACGGTCAATTATCTGAGAATTGGAAAAAGAGAATTTATCCTGCCTGAAGGAACTGTGGTTTTGCAGGTGAACGTCCTAGACATTTGGTGAAAACTCCTGGTTGTTTGGAGATACAGTGTTTGCAGTGAGTCTGCATCAGCGTGGTAACCCTGAGTAGTATGAAGGGCTATCTGGAACTGTATGTGCCAGAGCTAAAGGTGGCATTCGGTCTTTAGCTAAGGACATTTAAGGAAAAAGGTTTGCAGGTATCCAGAGCTCAGAAACATGTTGGTCTAGCTGAAATCCAGCTGTGGAAAGTGAAGGTCCACTGCAGAGACTGTATGTTATTAACCAAAAGCCAATGGCAAGTTGGAAGTGGAAGAACACGTTGCTGCCCCCAGAGCCGATTATTGCTGCTCAGACACAAGGTGAAACTGCAGTTCTCACAGCTGCAACTTGGAGCCAGGTAAGGAATCTGCAAAACACTATCGAGTAAGGCAGAGTGGGCTGCAGGGGGCCACGGGCGTATGCCTGAGTGCTAGAGCACTCTGTACCCATTAGGGGAACCCAACTGTGGGGTCACTTCTGAGTCTGGGTTCCTTGTGGTCTTGTAGACCTTGCATTTGTGCTCTGTAATCTGGCCTGGCTAGTGGACTGAAGGTGACAAGCTGCTAGAATCTTCAAGCAAGTCAGAAGGTGACAAACTGCAAAAGTCTTCAAGCAAGGCCAAGGTCGACCAGCTGCAAGCCAGTGCTTCATCTTCCAGATGTGTATTCACTGCCCATTTGATTGCTGCCCCTTGGAGCAGTTGTTCCTGGCTTGCTTGAATCCACTGTGCCAGTATCCAAGTCTCAGAGTCTGCAGAACCGTGAGTAACCTAGGGCTTGCCCTGCCTCAGGAGAGTGACTTAAACTGTGGACTTAAAGCAGCTAGCATTTTTGGTAAAAACTACTCCAAGGGCCCCAACACCAGCCAGTCCATGGAAACTAGCAAGCCTGTGTTAAATCTGGATACCCAGTCAGGACAGACAGGAGAGAGGGGTTTTGCACTGGTACCAGTGGGAGCAGGCACCATTGATGTTCTGGCCTACAGACCTTGTTAACCTAAACAACCTTTTCATTCTCTACTGCACTCCTGTGTCCTGGTACCCCTTCCCTAGCCCTACCCATAAAATAAAGCTGTGTTTTGTTCTTTGCAAACTCTGTGCTGTGAGCATATTCTTAGATATAGTCATTAAGTGCATGTATCGTATTCTGTGTGTGGGGGGTGACTGGAAGGGGAGGTGGATAGGTACAGCATCCCAGGGGTTTGTACTATTCAAACACCTAGCCCTATATTATCTTACTCTGGGTGGAGGCACCATGCTATTTAATTTCTATTCTGGGAATGAACCCCCAATCACCATCGAAAAACCCAGGCCCCTGGGGTAAAGGTCTGCCTGGTATTATGCCGTTTGATGGGTTTGGGGACAATTGCTTTGCCGACTCGTTGTCTGTTTGCATTGCCAGCCAAGCTGTGTTATAGACCATCTTATGATGACCCAGAACTTTCGCCCTCACTGGGTTATCATTAGAGGGTCGGTTGTTTGATGGATGCTGGACTCTGGTAATTTTTCCCTGGGTTCCCGGAGCTGATGAGAGTAGCCCTGGTGAAACCCTCAGAGTTTATCCTGTTTGTGGCATTCTGACTGATTTACACAGCTGGGTTATCATTTCATGTAGAGACTGGAGTGGTGAGAGGGCCCTTAGTCTTCAAAGTGGTGGGCTGTGATACTACTTTTGTATTTCGTTTTCTCAAGATGCAACAACTGTGGTCTTGTCTAGTGGGACCTCTTTGCATGAGCTGTGGACTGTGATCTCCTGAACTTGAACTCTAACCTACAAGCTTTTTTTTTTAATTTTATTTATTTCACATTTCAGATTAATAGCTTTGAGCACAAGGGCTCTTTTACAAAGGCTCCACATCAAGGTCGTACAAAGACAAATCAGTACAATACAAGTCCAAAATACAAGAAACAGAGTAACAGGTAGGATGAATACAAACATGGATTACATGGCTACATAGTTACAGAGCTGCAATCTTAAAATGACTCCTCATCTCACAAAGAAATGAAGTGCTTGTTGTCTGGGAGAGTTGGCAGTTGATTTCTAATTGCAACCAGCAGATAGAAGTGGCCGCCTGATAAAGGCATTGTCAGGAAATAATTGGAGGGGAGGTGGAAAGAGGAGTTATGGAGGACTAAGTAGGTTTGAAATAAGGAGACAGACATTATTTTAATTAGGAGAAAAAGGAAGAAAAGGTGGTGGGGTGGGGCTAGGTGTAGGGAGGGAGTAACCATAGCGATAGCACCAGAGAGCAACAAGCATGCCAATGGATATAACAAAGGGTGGGGAAAGGTAAGGGTCAAGCACTGAGGAAAGAGTTTGCCAGGGATATGTCAGAAATGCCATTATGTTACTAGATAGCAGCACACTAGGCCTTGTCTTGGAGATGACTATCTAGGGGGAGAGGAAAGGAATGGGGAGGGCTGGCAAGGGGTGGAGGGAGGTTAAGGATTGAAATCGGGAGCGGGAAGGAGGAGCGAGGGGGGGGCTAACTAAGCATAGCTAAGGGTAGTGGGTAACTAGCCTGGGTAATCCACATGTGAGCACAGATCAAAGGAGGCAGTCACAGGGATTCGCTTGTGCTAGCAGGAGACGTAATTCTTTCTTAAAGGGGCCGATTTTCCCACAATCAGCCAGAGAGATTGGCAGGTCATTGAACCATTGGGGGCCCCCTGACAGAGCACACTGTGCAAAAGTAGTGCATCTAAAAGGTACATGGAGCACACCCTTAACTGAGCTCCTGGTCATTTTGGAGGATTTAGTACATTGAAAGATATGGGCTATAGGGGCAGGTGAGATACCTTCCTGTCAGTATTTCAACCCAGACAAAGTCTTGTTTCTAGACTACCCTAAATTGTTTCTTCTTCATCACTTGTTTTACTGTATCGCACCAACATGTAATAGAATAGCTAGCCACTGTTTTTCTCACAACAGTTAGCTGGCTTAGCTACAGTACATCATTGTATAGGCCACCAAACTGGAACACTGCCTTCTATATACCCCTCCTGCCTCATGTTACAATCACATGCACTATCACTGTATATAATATCTTGTACTATCACTGCGTATAATACCTTGTACAACGCCACACTCTGGAAACCTGTAATTGCAACTTAAAAATTGTATGTCTGTCTATGCTCTGTTTTACTTAATTGTACCTAATTGTTCTTACTTAAGATGTGGAGCCTTTGGAAATGAGTCTTTGACTCAAAGAGTTGTAATTCCGATTTCTTCAATAAATAAATAAACAAATAAACCCAGCATTACTTTCTTCCCGAGTAGGCAAGCTTGGTACTGAGTCCTTTGCTCCAAGGGAAGCCAACCTGTTTCCCCATAAAGATGACAGGTATGGGTATAGTGATCAGCCCCCAGGACTAGCCTGCAGGCTTTGTTCAAGAGTGTCTTAATTCTTTTCAACGCTGAGTCCATTGTCGCGCTGTAGATGATAAGTACGTAATCTATTGTGGCAAGTATTAAGCTCCTGGTTATCAGGCTCACAGCCTCTGGGGTCATTGAGTGCCGGTGTCTGTAGAGAACCCCCAGTTTGACGCTGGCTGCTCTGATGATGTGATCAATGTGGCCTGTGAAGGAGAGAGTGTCATCGAGGTGAATACCAAGGTGCTTGAACGAGTGTACTTATTCAATCGTATCTCCTTTTTTGCTTGTGGTGAGCAGGGGGCCAGCTGTCCTCTTGTTGTGTGATAAAATGAAATGCATCATTTTTGTTTTTTTCATAGTTTTGCAGTAGTTTGTTCTGGGCAAACCATGACTCTATTTTTTTGAAACTATCCTGCAGGGCAGCAGAGATTCATTAGCATGGGCTCCTGGCACAGAAATGATGGTGTCATCTACGTACAACACCATGCTGGACGAGCAAGCAGAGGGTAGTGAATTTATGAAGAGACTGAAAAGCAACGGGCCAAGAATGGACCCTTGTTGCACCCGTCACATCCCTAGGGTCAGATGCTACTCTCGCAGTTTTTATGCATTGTGTCCTATGCAACAGATAACTGCCAAACCAGTTTACTGTATCATAAGACAGGCATCGTGACACTAGGTTTCCAAGAAGTATCTGATGGCTCACAGTGTCAAAGGCTTTAGTAAGGTCTATAAATATAGACCCTACAGACTAGCCACTGTCTAATGCGTCATACAGGTGACTGGTGTATTCTACCAAAGCAGTGATGGTGCTATGGTTTTTTCTGAAACCATGCTGTTGTGTACACAGAAGATCATATTTGTTTAGGTACTCAGCCACCTGGTCTGCTATAGTTCTTTCAAAGGCCTTCGAGAGAGGACGGAGCATTGAGATCAGTCTATAGTTACCCAGGCATGTCCTGTCCCCACTTTTCAGTACCGGGGTGACGTGTGCGATTTTCCATTTATCAGGGAAGACTCCTGTTCTCAGAGATAAATTAAAAAGTTTGGTGAGAGGAGTGACTATTTCATCAAGGGTGAGAGCAATGAGTTTCATGTCCAGCATGTCACTTGCAATCCTAATTTTGCCAAGGACCCTTCTGATGTATTTTAAGGCTACCGTTTTTGAGATTTGCTTAAAATAAAATATAGGTTTTCCGTTGTTACGGGCTGGATGTGAGCCACCACTGTTGTACTTGCTAAGGGGTTGGTAATTTAGGTACTCCTGAGGTAGAATCAAGCTAAGGTCCGTGAATGCCATGTTGAAAACATTAGCAATGTCCGGTTCCTGTAGTGTGCCAGATTCAGTATTAATCAGTTCAGGATGTGCTTTGGATTCCTTACTAATCATGGTTTTTAGGTTGCTCCTCTTTTGCAGTGGGTAGGGGTTGTGTGGGTTGTGGTGTTTTTTTTTTTTTTGGTTTTAGCTCTTTTTTGTGTGATATGTGAGAATGATCTAGGCTGTTATTGTATTAGTGTGTGTGTGTGTGTGTGTGTGTGTGTGTGGTTGTATAGATAGAACACTGTGTGCCTGGGACATTATAGTCAGGCAGGATGTGTCTAGGGAAGTACAAGAGCCTGGGGCGGGCTAGGATTGTGTATGAGGTGTCCCAGCTGCTCAATCTGTGGATCTTCTCTGATCTCCTAGTTTCTGCCACTACAGCTCATCGCTGTCGGGAGGTCGGGATTAGGAGGAGCCGCGTTGATCGATTGTGGCGGTGCACATCAGTTGGGGGCAGGATAGAGGTAGTCAGGTGCAGAAGGCGCCCTGGGTTTCAACGGATCGAAGGGAGAGGCCAGATATGTTTGACACCCATCCCCAGGGTCCCCACCAGACTGAATGGGTAGGCAACCAGAGGGGCTGCATTGTCCATCCAATTCCCTGAGGGCACTGCTTTGCAATGACAGATCGATCAGAAACAAGACTGCAATTATAGCGGACTTGGTTTCTTCGGTCAGTCTGGCTTGCATCATGAAGACCTGGGTGACTGACAATGCTGGCCTGGTTTTAGAGGCTGCTGCGCCCTCCCCCCCACAAGTACTCTGTAGTGCACTGCCCCAGAGTGAAATGCAGGGGTGGGGGGGTTGCCAACTGTTTTAGATCCAAGCTAGGCTGTACCATGCACCCAGTGAGAACACCGGGTGGGTTCCTTTGAATGTGTGGCTGTTCATGGGGGTCCGGGCAGAGGTTGCAGGATTCCCCCGATTTACTGCCCCCCCCCACCCAGGGCTCTTGGGAGAATTCCTGCAGGAGGTAGTCGTCTGTCAGTGGCAAAACATTGCAGGCCCCCAGATGTTTAGTTCTGGGGGACTTTAATGTTTGGGCTGATGACAAATCTTCTAGGCTTGGTTATAACCTCCTCCAGATGATGTAATCTCTGGGCCTGTTCAAGAGGTTTCTTCCGCAACCCACCAGGGTGGCCACATGTTGGACCTGGTCTTCTCACTGGGGCTTGAGATAAACAATCTCAAGACTGATTGGGTTGTTTGGTCCGATCATTCCATGGTGGAGTTCTTGTTCAGGGCCCCCCCCGACAGCCCTCCCCCTGCTGAGATGGTAAGCTACCGCCCTTTGAGGGGTTTGACCCCTGAGGGTTTTCTGGCAGGGGGTATGTGCATGACAGTTCCCGCTTACAACAAGACAATGTCTGATGAGCTCAATTCTCCCTTGCACCAGTCCATGTACAACACAAATCCTCTCACTTGAGGTCCCCAGGGTATGATGGGGAGTTCAAGGCGATGAAGATTATGGGTTGGAGGTTAGAGTGCTGCTGGCGTAAGACTGGGCTGGAGGCAGACAAACTGGCCCTGCGTACTCATTATGGTGAGTACCAGGGGGCAGTCAACCATAAGAAGGCAGAGTTCCTGTCCAGGGAGATTGCTGCCAGGAAGAATCGACCAACAGTGCTTTTTCAGACTGTTGACAAGCTTTTACATCCTGCCTGTCTGCAGGCAAAAAATACCTTTTCTGACGCTTTATGCGAAGAGTTTGCTTGATTCTTCTTGGACAGAGTGTCCGCCATCCAGCAAGGAATTCTGCCAGTGAGCCAAATTGTGGCTGACACTGGTCACCCTGAGTGCCTGGAGAGCACTCTATCTAGTTGGGATGAGTTTAGACTGGTGGAGGTGGCTGAGGTCATTGAGGTTGTTTCCAAGCTGAGGCACACATATTGTAAACTGGACCCGGTGCTGACATGGTTCTTGATGGGATGTGTCGACTCCATTGGCCAGGTGTTTGCCTTGATTGTCCAGTGCTCTTTGTCAGAGGTGGTCTTCCCTGATGCCTTGAAGGAGGCACTGGTGAGACCCCTTCTGAAGAAACCATCTTTAGACTCTGATGTCAAGGCAAATTACCATCCTATCTCCAACCTTCCATTTTTAGGTAAGGTTGTCGAGAAGGCTGTGGTGCTGCAGCTTGAGGAGCACCTCATGGCCCATGATCTATATGAGCCTCTCCAGTCTGGGTTTTGTGCGAGGCATAGCACAGAAAACATTAGTTTGGGTGCATAATGACCTCCTCAGAGCAAGAGACCAAGGGAAGGGGACAATTCTCATTCTCTTCGATCTCTCCTCAGCTTTTGACACGGTGGATCATTGTGTGTTACTCAACCACCTGAGGCAATTTTGTGTACTCACTGGCACAGTCATCCACTGGTTTGAGTCCTGTCTCACAAAACAGGAGGCAAAGGGTAGTAATGGGGAATTTCTCCTCCTCCCCTAGCCTCCTGTCTTGTGGAGTACCTCAGGGTTCGGTCTTGTCACCTATGTTGTTTGCCATGTACATGCTGCTCCTGGGAGAGCTCATTAGGAAGTACAGTCTGGGTTTTCATTACTATGCAAGCTTCCTGAACTAGTGGCCTTGATGGAAGAGGAACATCTGGATATTGTGGCAGTCAAAGAAACATGGTACACACAAAACCATGACTGGGACGTAAACATACCAGGATACACTATCTACAGCAGGGAGAGGGAGGGTAAAAGAGGAGGTGGAGTAGCTCTCTACATGAGGGAAGGAATCAAAGCAACAGAACAAAAGAGTAAACAGGGAGGAGAGGAAGCACTGTGGGTCAACTTGGAGACAGGCAATGGCACCACAATCCACACAGGGTTTGTATACAGACCCCCATCTCAGGGGGGAGGAAATGGACAAGGCAATTATAGAATGTATCCTTAGAATGGCAGAAAAAGGGGAGCTAATTTTGATGGGGGATCTGAATATGCCAGATGTTAAATGGAGTGCATTTGCTGCAGCCATATCAAAGAGCGGGGTCATTCTAGATGCCCTGCAGGGGGCATGCGTTAGACAATTAGTACTGGAACCCATGCAGGAGGGAGCAATCTTAGACCTGGTACTTTCAAATGGAGATGGAGAGAGAATCACAGATGTAGAAGTGGGTAGCCATGTGGGAACTAGCGACCATCGAACAGTATGGTTCCTGATAAACACAGCAGTGGAGTCCAGCCATACAAAGTCAAAGGTCCTGGACTTTAGAAGGGCTGACTTTGCCAAAATGGGTGAGTGCCTAAGGAATGCACTAGCAAATGGGCAGGAAGGAGGGGTGGAAGAACAATGGGGGATAATCAAAACTACCATCACTAAGGCAACAAGCCTTTGTGTGAAGCAAATAAACAAAACAAAATTATGTAAAAAAACCACTATGGTTCTCAAAGGAGGTGGCAGGGAAGGGTAGGGAGAAAAAGATAGCATTCATGAAGTACAAGGGATCACAGAAGGAGTAGGACATAGAACTGTATCAGTTAAAGCAGAAGGAAGCAGGGAAGGCAGTCAGAACCGCAAAGGCCCAAACCGAGGAAAAGATAGTTAACTCAGTTAAGAAGGGGATAAAAGTTTTTATAGGTACATCAGGGAGCAAAGGAAACCCAAGGGGTGGATAATGAGGCTTAATAAAGGGGAAGGGGGGTGGGCAGAGGGTGACTGTGAAAAGGCAGAGATACTAAACAAATATTTTTGCTCAGTATTCACAAGTGAAGAAGGAGAGGTACTTAAACCAAACAACAGAAACGCTCTGGATAGGGGGGTTGATACGAGCCCATTCACAGAAGAAAGAGTTCTAAAAGAACTCTCAAAACAGAAGGTGGACAAAGCAATGAGGCTTGATGGTATTCATCCCAGAATTCTAAAAGAACTAAGGGTAGAACTAGTGACACCACTGACTACCCTCTTTAACAAATCATGGGAGGATGGGGTGGTGCCCGAGGAATGGAGGAGGGCAGATGTGATTCCACTTCACAAAAGTGGAAGCAGGGCAGAGGCAGGAAACTTCAGACCTGTTAGTTTGACCTCAGTGATAGAGAAAATGATGGAATCACTTCTGAAGGAAAGAACTGTTGAGTACCTAGAGGCCAGAGGGACACTGGACCCAAGGCAGCATGGATTCACAGCAGGAATGTCATGTCAGATGAATCTAATAGATTTCTTTGACTGGGTGACCAAAGTAGTAGATCAGAGAGGGGCTGTGGACATGGCCTACTTAGACTTTAGCAAGGCATTTGACACAGTCCCACACAAAAGATTAATATACAGGTTAGCCAGCCTGGGAGTGGGTCCCAAGATGGTAGCCTGGGTAAAAAATTGGCTGGAAAACAGGACATAGAGGGTAATAGTAAACGGAGTCCACTCTGAAGAAAGGGGGGTTACAAGTGGGGTACCGCAGGGTTCAGTTCTAGGACCGATCCTCTTCAATGTCTTTATAAGTGACATTGCAGAGGGACTGGAAAGAAAAGTATGTCTCTTTGCAGATGACACAAAGATCTGCAACAGGGTTGATACACAAGGTGGGGTGGAAAGGATGAGAAGGGACTTGGCAAGGTTGGAGGAATGGTCAAATGTATGGCAGCTTAGATTCAATGCTAAGAAGTGCAAAGTAATGCAGATGGGAAACAAAAACACAGGGGAAGAATACACTATGTGGGGTGAGATACTAACAACAACAAAAATGGAAAGGGACCTGGGGGTAGTCATATCAGATGACCTAAAGGTAGGCAAGCAACATGAGAGGGCAGTAAGGATGGCTGGGGGGATATTGGGATGTATAGGAAGAGGCATCACCAGTAGAAAACAGGAAGTTGTCATCCCTCTGTACAGACAGCTGGTGAGACCCCATCTGGAGTACTGCGTGCAGTTCTGGAGACCCAACCTCTGCAAGGACAGAGACAGGATGGAGGCAGTCTCCAGAGGAGGGCAACTAAAATGGTGCAGGGTCTGCACCAGAAGACATATGAAGAGTGACTTAAGGAGCTTAATATGTATACCCTCGAGGAAAGGAGGAACAGGGGAGACATGACAGAAACTTTCAAGTACCTCAAGGGAAACAACAAAGTCCAAGAGGGTAGCGTCTTTCAGAAAAAGAGATGCGCAAGAACAAGGGGGCACAATTTGAAGATAGAAGGGGACGGCTCAGAGGTAATGTGAGGAAGTATTTTTTCACGGAGAGGATTGTGGATGAGTGGAGTCAAAAAACAGTGGGGGAATTCAAGAATGCATGGGACAGACATAAGGCAATTCTAGGGGTTGGGGGTAGGAGGAAGTAGGCTGTTGGTTACTAGGATGTGCAGCTTATCCAGTAGGTAGGGAAATGGGCAGACTGGGTGGGCCAAGCGGTCCTTATCTGCTGTCAAATTCTGTGTTTCTATGAAAGTTTCTATGATACCCAGCTGTACCTTTCCTTTGCCCCTGGGACATCCAACACAGTGGATGTGCTAAATAATTGCCTTGCTGAGATCAATGACTGTATGGCTTCCAGCTGGTTGCGACTGAACTCCAATAAGACAGAAGTATTGGTAGTGGAATCGGACAGAGGGCATGATAGAATGGCCTTTGGCGCAGAGACAGGACTTTTCCTGGGTTCTGTGCCATTAAAGGCCTCCTCTGGGGTGTGCAACCTGGGCATTATCCTGGGCAGTGGGCTGACATTTGAATTCCAGGTGTCATCCGTTGTCCATACTAATTTCTATCATATGAGGAATAGCGCCAGGATCAAGCCTCTAGTTCCACCCCTGGACCTCCCTTCCTTGGTGCATGCCTTCATGACATCGAGGCCTGACTACTGTAATGTGTTCTACCCTGGGGTCTCGGGAGGTACCCTCCGCCGGCTACAGCTGGTGCAGAACACAGCCGCCAGGTTGTTGATGGGGCAGCCTTAAGTACTGCCACATCACCCCAGTGCTGTGTGAACTGCATTGGCTGCCAGTCAGGTGGATGGTACTCTTTAAGGTGGGCTTGCTCACCTTTAAGATCCTATACGGCCTGGGCCCTGGTTACCTGGTGGACCTTCTTACACCTGCTTCCTCAGTCCACCCCCTCTGTTCCTCCTCTAGGGGCCTCCTTGCGATTCCCAGGACAAGGTTAAAAACAGCTGGCGACAGAGCTTTTAGTGTTGCAGGCCCCGTCCTGTGCAATTCGCTACCTCCAGCTGTAAGGGAGGCCCCTTCAGTAGAGGTATTCAAGGCCTGCCTCAAGGTCTTCTTGTTTAATCAAGCTTTCCCGGACCCTGTTCTTTCAATACAGCCTTGGTATCGACATACTGTGAAACAGCTTCTGTCCCAGACTACCTATTTATTTAGCTATTTATTTTTCTGATTTTATTCTATCAGAACTGTCTTTTTTTTTTTTTATACTTTATTTCTTTGCCCCTAGCCAGAGGAACTCTCTCCAGCATCTACTCACCTAGCTCTCTACCTCCCTTCTGTGGCTACTGCAACTGCTCCCTCAATCCAACCCGGCTACACCCTTGGATCTAAGCCCCCATAGGGAAGGGCTGCCCTAGCCTCCCAGGGCACTCGATCTTACAGTGTAGTGAGCCTTGGAGTTGGAGTGCGAGGCCAGAAAGAGTGAGGAGCCCAGTGTTGGGAGTGTGGAGCCAGCGGCAGTGCCTTCAACCTATCCTCCAGAGGTTTTGTTTTCCGTCTTTTCTGTTTCCCCCCGATGCTCGGTCGTGCAGTGGTGTCAGTGGCACGAATGCTGACGCCCACCGCAGCACCTCCCCTCACAATGTGTAGCGACGCAACTCGGCATTCCCCCGGTCCTCCACCAGAAGTTGCACCTTTGCAACGCATCCCCTAGAACCCACCCCGGGAAGAAAGAGCTGTCCTCTGAACACTCAATCTCTTCACTCCCCAGTGGACCCCCAATGGCCTGAGCTCGTTCCCGAACTCGGGTCACCGGTGTAGCGCAAGGTGTGGCGTCCAGCGCCTCAACCCTCAGTGCCACCGGGCGGGCTGAGAACTGTCTTTTAATACGGTTTTATTTATTGGTGTGTTGTTTTTATTTATTTTTGGCCGTATTTTTTGTGTACGGCACCCAGAGCCTCAGGAATTGGGCATCTTAAAATAAAATTTGCCTTGCCTTGCCTTAACCTGTGTGGTAGCAAACAGGCAGGGGTAGTAACCCACTGGCACTCGGTGCTTGGACTACATTTGGAACTCCTTCAGCTTTATGAAGGGCAACAACAAAGTTGACAGCCAGCAACTGTTCAAGCTCTGTGATGGCTCCACCGCTAAGGGGCAGGGAGTTCAAAAGGGATGTGAGAAAACATTTCTTCACAGGGACAGTGGGGGTGAAACAGTTTTCCTGAAGAGGAGGTGGAGATGAAAACTGTGGAGTATTTTAAGAGGCGGGACAGATATATGGGCTATTTAAAGAACATGTTCATGGCAGAGGTGATGGTACTGCCAGTAGGGGGTGTCGCTGTACACACACAGCAATATAAGCTGACCTAACAGGATAAGTCGCAATGTAGCAGGTTGGATGGACCTGTCTTTTCAGCCTGAAAAAAATGCTGTGTTTCTGTTTTTGAGGGTCGGGGGGATGCATTTCCAATGACTCTATAGTCTCCTATTACATGGCTGGCTCTACCATCAAACATTAGGCCTTCATTTATGTCTACCATCAAACATTAGACCTTCATTTATCTCTACCATCGAACATTAGGCCTTCATTTATTGCTCACCTTCGACTTGTGGCACCCAGCTCCCATTGGGTCAGCAATGCTTGGATACCTAACCTGTTGTTTAGCCTAATAAAGTTATCATCTCTGCAAAAAAAAAAAGGATTTTACTGGCTAACATAACAGCCTCCTAACAACTGCCATCGTAGTCCAGCCTATCAAAACAGTGACTGCTTCCTAGCTCAGTTCTCTGTAAGGCAACTGCATATATTGTTGACACCATACCAAACACCAGGTAAACTGTAGGTTAACTTTTAACCCCACATTATACCACATAGGAAATATCCTTTCTGACCCTGCCAACCTATTGTCCTCATGCTGAACTCAGTTTTCATAATACGCATTCAATAGCTGATGACATCACACTCTCCAGATAGCTATGACTGGAGCTATTGTGTGGAGCCTCTTATGCCTGCCGCACTCACACTGGTGTCACAATATTTTACTATGATAAGGTAACTCCCACAGCCATCAGTGTGATGCACCAGTCCAGAGCCATTTCTCATTTCTTGTGCGTAAAGATTACAACACTGCATGCAATGATTTCCTGAACAGGTTTGCATGACACATGCGGAATTAAAATGGATTTGTTTCTGTTTTTCTTAAATGTCACCTCCCTTTTCTGCTTGTGTTGCTACTCCTCCTCTGGCATACACACAGCAGCAGACACTGGCAATGGTGGGGGTTATGACCCAGCTCCAGACAGCTGGGCCCTGTAATATCAATTCCAGGAGCTAGATTTCCAGAATTTTAGATTTGTGGGACCATAAGTCAAGTCCAGATTTCTCCTGTGGTAGCAAAATAGTTCCAGGACAAAACAGGAAAGTGACTATTGATACACTTGCTATGCTGCAAATCTGAGTTTAGACCCCAAGCTGTAATACCACATTGGGCCAGAGGTGGTGCAGGAACTCAGGCATCTGTCAGGAGGAGAGGGGAAACTGGGAAATGGGGGCTGCTCAAGTGGTGGGTGGGAAGAGGGAAGAGGAAAGAGGGGAAATGGGAACAGCCCAAGTGACAGGAGAGGAGGGGAGGGGGAGGACAAACAAGAAAACAGGAGTGGCTCAACTGGCAGGAGGGAAGAAAAACAGGGAAATGGGAGTGGCTCTATCAACTGCCTTCTCCGGGACTCACCTCATTCTTCTTGTGCCTCCATGACTCCTCTACAGTGAGGACCTCCTCTGGTGTTGCCCAAGCTCCCTCGAGTGTATCTTGAGCCAGCCTCGAGCAAGATTCCTGCAGTCATCGGTGTGGCACCTACGAGAGGAGCTCGTGTCATCCTGCTGTGGCTTTTTTCCCTCTCTTTTTTTGCCTGCACCCCTTAGGATGCTGCTGCCCTAGGACATAAAGGCCCTGATGTGCTTGCCAAGCGTGCCATCACTGGGAAGTGTCCTCTTTTCAATGTACATCCCTCAGCAGCACTACCGCCTGTGGTCAGCCAGGCCGCAGTACTGCCATGAATGCGGGCAGCCCTCCCTCTGGGTTGTCCTATGGGATGTTCAACCCTCCTCCCTATGGCTAGCCCCACCCATCTATAGAAACATAAAAAAGGGCCACAGATAATGGCCTAATGGTCATCCATTCTGGCCAAGCCTGTCTAATTTTGGGACTGTGTCCTGGTCAGTCCTCATGACCCTTCCCCCCTTTACACACTAGTCCAATGTGCCTGCCACATCTCCTTTTGAACCCTCCCACTGTTTCAGCCCCTAGTTCATTCCAGTCCATCAACCCTTGTTTCTGTAAAAAAAAAAAAAAAACTTCCTGACATCCTTCTTGAACCCCCCCCCACACCATTTTCAGGGAGTTACCCCTGGCATCCATGTCACCACTCATCCACTCATTGTGAACAGCTCACTGCTGTCTACCTTGTTTATTCCATGGAGGTATTTGAACATACAGTATCAATCATGACCCTTCTCTTTCTCCTGTTCTCCAGAATGTACGTTTAGATCCCTCAAGTGCTTCTCGTAGGACCTACTCCATTGCCCCCGTATAATTCTGGTGGATCGACTCTGCACCACCTCTCACCTGTCCCTGTCCTTCCTCAAGTGTGGGCTCCAAAACTGCACACAGTACTCCAAGTGAAGGTGAAGCAGGGGAGCTATACTTATCTCACCTGTTCCTGTTCCAGGCCAGAGTCACCAGTAGTAGCACAACCACTGCAATGACAGGCCAGCATGGCCAGAGCCAGTCCCTAAGGCAGTATTGCTTGAACAGTGAGCCCAACCAATCAGGTGAGGCCCTGACCTCTTCTAGGCGAGGCTCAAGGAAGTTGAAAAATGCACTGTACCAATGACTCAATGTAATATACTTGAAATTAATGGCTTTTAAACAAAGTCATGTATTTGGAAATCAGTTCTTTTCTTTTTGGTTTTTACACTTTTTTAAATATTTTTTTGTTGAGATTTTTATTCTAAACTTTTTTTTTCTAAATTAGCCCTCCTTCTGTGCTGATTCAGTCCCCTACCCTTTCACCTGCCCTTGTTTTTTTATTTATTACATTTTGGTGACCGAGTAGGCCCACTGAGCCCCGAAGGTCCCTTTTTCAGAGGCGACCTGGGATAACAATACAAGTTATAAGAATGAACAAGGACATAAGGAACATTTGAGGCATTGTGAGTTACAGCATGAGGTGGTTACAGTAAAGAAAATTAGTGGATACAGGCATTGTTACAGGCATAGTAAAAGAAAAGCAGTGGATGCAGGCATGGTTAAAGAAAAGCAGTGGATACAGGCATGGCTTACAGGCATGGTAAAAGAAAAGCAGTGGATGCAGGCATGGGTACAGGCATGATAAAAGAAAAGCGGTGGATACAGGCATGGCTTACAGGCATGGTAAAAGAAAAGCAGTGGATGCAGGCATGGGTAGAGGCATGGTTATTATCATGACATGTAAGCAATTGGTAGTACTTTGCATATAGTTTATTCTTGACAAGTGTTGCCTTGATCTCTGCCAGCTCTGCCCCATTATCAGAACGTTGTTGTTTCGGTTTGGTGCTTTCATATACCACTGTTCCTTATTTGTACTCACAGTGTTACTACTTATTTTTGCACATGTGGTATGACATTCTTCCACACTATTTTTTAAGCACTTTATTTATCCAGTTTTGTAACATGTACAACATTGCAAATCTTCACAGCATGACACAATTCAAATGTCATTCCAGATATAGTTATGCATAACGTCCAGGATCATCGCGGTTATGCACTTTTGTTAATGACATTATTTTGCATATTGCAACTATTCTATGTCGTTTCACTTATTGATACTGTACTTTGTTTTTTTTATGTCCCTGTACCCGCTTTAACCAGGACACACTTGGGAACGGGTTATTCTCAACTCAGTGTGCCTTTCCTGGTCAAACATTTTAAATAAATTTAAAAAAAAGTGATAACATAAAATGTTATAATAAATATATAAATAAATTGAAATATATATATTTCCTAAGCTGCCTCCACCCTGTATCTCACCCGACACACCCAACTATGTCTTAACCATCAGGAATCCTTTGTCACACTCCCCAAAGAAGGTTCTTCCCCAGCCCTCATCTCCCCTAGCCTCCCCATTGACTTCTCCTACCTCTCTACCCATGTCCCCCTTAAACTCTCTTTCCAAACTTTCTTCCTTATCCTCTGTTTGATTAGCGTTGCACTTAACCTAAGCTGTCTGCCAACTACTGCTGTGTCATCTTTCCATTTCGCACTTATCTAGCTGTCTGGCTTTACGTAAGTGTTAGATGAGGTCATTGTTCTTATTACTTGTGTACCTACACCCACCAAGCATTGTCAAGCCACTTAAATAGTGTGTAATCCTCCTACAAATGGGGGTTCCTGAAAAGTCTTCCTCGAGCTTGCCTAGATGCTCACTGCCAAGCTGGTGTCCTATGTTTAGCAGTTAACCGTTATTGCCAAAGAGTGCCTGTGTAGCCTCTATGTACTGTCGCTTTAAGAGCTGCCTAGATTGCAGTAATAATTAATCTGGGAGGGGGCTGAGTGTTGTCATGCTCGAGTCCCACCCGGGCTGCCAGGTAATCGCTCCGTTTCTGCCATCGCTAATTGCACAGAGGGAGCCCTGTTAATAGATGTAACTGTTTGCTGATGATTCATTAGAGTAGTAATAATAATGTAGTTTGTCTAACCTGCCTTTTTTGCAGCAAGGACTGTTTTGTTTAACCGCACCATTTTGGCCCGGAACTGCCGAATTGGACTAATCAGTCTGGTGGGACCTAAAATGGAGCCGGACTACAGGAGCTGTCTGGAGTAAAAATCTGTAGGAACTGTAGTTTTGGGCTTTTGGTGTATTTTTGCACCTGAAGGGGGAGCCTTTGTTGTGACTGACAGACAGATCAGCCAACCGAATCTTTTGGATCTGAGGGAAATCCCCAAGCTGCCTGCTGTTTCAGTCAGTTCTGAGCTGGGAAGTGAAATGAGAACAGCTCAAGTGATTTGGGCAGTAGTTCTGTGTAGTTTTGCATGGGAGAACTGTGAAAAGGCTGAGTTTTGGCCTGCATGTCTGCCTACTGCCCCTGAGAGAGAGAGAGAAAAGAGAATTATTTTGGACTAAATCCACGTTTGTGAGAATGAAGTAAGCCACTGATTTTTTACCAGGTTCATACCTGAAGAAGACCGAAGATTTTGCTGAATGCGATCGGCCTGTCAGGATTTCCAGCTGTTTTTAAATCCCCAGTTTGTGCAGAGACTTTGCGATCGTAACCAGAGAGCAGTTTGCCTGGTACAGTAGAATTTCCTTACATGTAAATGTGCTGTGTATTGAAAGTGGGTCGTGGTTTGGTCCCCCACTGTGTGAACTGTGTTCTTTTTTTTTTTGTGCAAATATAATTTTTATTAATACTTTTGTACTTTAACAGTCACAGTTCATCTGGTTTTGAACCAATATTAATACAATACTTATACCGAGGTTCAGATCAGGAGTTAATAGTGACACAGAGTTATCATAGCAACTTTCTCTCGTCTGTAGCATGTGCCCAAATGACAGTAGTCAGACATTCATGCATTAAAATCTTCCTATTTCCCTTTACCCCCGCTCCCCTCCACCTCCCATACATATGACGTGCCCTTACTTTCTTGTTACACTTATGCCTAAGTAAATTAAGGGCTTGGGTAAAGAGCCCGTCATAGCTGATCTGAGCAGTCAGGCAGTCTGCGAGTGGTGCTAAGGCACAAAGCTTGGGTCCCTAGCCATTATATGCATGATCCACCTTCTCCATTTCAAAGAACCCAGCTCCACCTTATCATTTAGATTATAGGTGATTCTTTCTGAACTATGTATAAGGTTGACAATCTGTCTCCATTCCAAAAGGGTGGGCACCGTCACTATGCGCCAGTGCTTGGTAATGGCTTTCTTCGCTGCCAGGAGCAGGATGTTTAACAAGTACTGAGGGTGAGGGCCCCGAACCCCTCTGGGAAGGTAGTGTATTACAAAAAAGTCACCACTATAAGGTAGCCTGACCCCAAAGAGATCTTCTAGCTCCTCAAATTGGCCCTGCAAGAAGGGCTGCAATTTTGAACAGGACCACAGGACATGGGAGTGGTGAGCAGTAGCTTCCCCGCATAAACGCCAGCAGGCTGCTGTGCCGGTGGTATAATAATGTGAAGTTATTACTGGGGTTTGAAAAAATCTTATTAGTAGTTGCCATGAGTATAACCTCCAAACATGGGAGTAGGTGATTTTTGATGTCTTGAGCGATATTATTTCCCATTGTTGTGGTGAAATTTGCGTATCCAATTCTTCGTTCCATTTTTCCCCTTAACCTCAGTGTATCTCCACCCACCGCTTGCATCAATGATTTATATATAGTGGAAATGGCATGCGATATTCCCTGTGATTTAATTGCTTGTTGGATCAGCTGGGGGTGCCTGTCAGGAGTACGGACGTTAAGGGGGAGAGATTCAAAGTAATGTCTGAGTTGTAAGTATCGAAAAAAGTCTGATTGACGAAGGTGAAATTCTCGACTGATCTCGCCAAATTCTTTAAAAAGGGGTCCTCTCTGTAATTGCGAGAGCCTTGAGAGGTGGGTATGACTCCAGTTACGAAATGTGTGATCCATAAGAGCTAGGGAGAAATCTTCCAGTAAGTCTATTGGGCAAAGCATGGCCAGGAAGGGCGTAATCCCTAAGGCCTTATGTATCAAGTACCAAGCTTGTATTTGATATATGACCCATGGGCTCCAGGTTGATTGGTCAGTCGAGGGAGGGTTTTTATAGAGAATTACTCTTTGGTATTCCTGAGAGGGAAGAGTACTTTCCTCAATTTCCCTCCATCTAGCTGGGGTCACACCGATTAAACGCTGTATAACAAAGGTCAGGTGTGCTGCCCAATAATAGAATTTTAGGTTAGGGAGTGCCAGGCCGCCCTGAGTCCTAGGGAGATAAAGAATTTCCATCCTAATTCTAGGGTGTCTACCTGCC
This sequence comes from Neoceratodus forsteri, assembly GCA_016271365.2. Classification (NCBI taxonomy): domain Eukaryota; kingdom Metazoa; phylum Chordata; order Ceratodontiformes; family Ceratodontidae; genus Neoceratodus; species Neoceratodus forsteri. The sequence goes on from CM028130.1 coordinate 874,419,405, forward strand.
CAAATAAACCTTGAAATAGCCTTATTCCAGACCTTAAAAAGACTATCTGGTAAATTAAAGGGCACATTCTGAAAAAGATGGAGAGCTCTCGGTAGGATCACTATCCTAACCACCTCAATACGTTGAATCATATTCAGCGGAAGTATACTCTACCTCTCAAGGTCTTGTTTCATCTGAGATGTAAAGAGGTGATAATTATTATTTAAGGTTTCAATAGCTTGGTGGGATAAATATATCCCTAAGTATTTTAACTTAAGAAGTCCCCAATGGAAAGGGTATCCTTCCACTAATGATTCAGGAGGGATAAAGTGGAATGTGAGGGCGTCCATCTTGCCAGTGTTTAACCTATATCTTGAACAAGCACCAAACTCCCTCAGGAGCTGGAAAACGGCAGGAATGGATTGTTCGGGTTTAGCAAGGAATAGCAGGACGTCATCTGCATAGAGGGCTACGCGATGCTCTGTTCCATCTATGTTGACTCCTCAGACCCCTGGTGAAATTCTGATCACCTGGGCCAAGGGTTCTATAAAGATGGCGAACAGGCCAGGGGACATAGGACAACTCTGCTATGTGCCCCTAAGGAGGGGAAAATATTCGGAATGGTGGCCAGATATTTTGATACATGCCTTTGGGGAAGAATACATTTTTCGCAGGATAGATATGAAGGGAGCCGGAAGCGTGCATCGCTGTCGTGGCAAAAAGAAAGGGCCATGAAACCCGATTGATGGCCTTCTCAGCATCTAAGCTGAGAAGGACTGATGGGTCCTTCCGAGATTGCATCGCATGCACCAGGTGTAAGGCCTCTGTATATTGTCCATGGTTGATCTGGAGCTTACAAAGCCGGTCTGATCGAGATCCTTCAAGCTCGGCAAGATGATATCCAATCTCCGGGCCATGATAGACATAAAGTATTTATCGTCCGTGTTAAGGACTGATATCGGTCTGTACGACCCACATTGTAGGGGGTCTTTACCTGGCTTGGGGATAACTGATATTGTTGCATACTCCCAGCTGGGAGGGGGGCCTCACTAGTGAGGACCTCATTGAAAGCCTCCAGAAGAAGTTTATTGATAGATTGAGTTAAGCCTTTATAAAACTCGGACCCATATCTGTCCGGACCAGGGGCCTTTTGAGTTTTGGATCTGGAGGTGGCTAGCATTAGTTCCTCCAGCGAGATCAGCCTCACTAAATTATTTTGTTGATCAGGACTAAGAGTGGGTAGCTTTAGGGCCGATAAAAGGAATCAGTGCAGGTAGGGTCAGTCATATGATCCGGGGCATAGAGGGTTTTATAATATTGACAAAAAACCGGATATGTTTTTGAAATTAGTGTGATGGTGTCCAGTGTTGGGGTCTCTTATTGCTGCTATAGTGGCCTGTTTACACTCTTGATGGAGTCGATATGCCAGCAGGCATGAGACCCTAGGGCAAATCTCACCATATCTCTGGCAAAGATATGCCAGGGCAACTTCCGTTTGTTGCAGGCATAAAGAATCCAGGTTCCTCTTAGCCTGCTTTATCTGGCCTAGGACTGAGTCATCACCTTGCTGGTGAACCTGTTGCAGGAACTGGAGTGTTTGTTCCAGTTCTGTTTGTCTTTCTTTCCTTTCCTTTGCTGGATTGGTTGTATGTTTTATCAAGTGACCTCTCAGGACTGCTTTTAGGGTAACCCATTGTATCGTTGGGGAAACCTCTTGGGCAGAATTATCCTGAATGATCTCCTTGATCTTGTCTCTGAGAAACTCTCTAAATTGTTCACTTTTCAGGTGGATAGGGTTAAATCTCCAGATAGTGTTACGCCTCTCCCAGCCCAGATCCCACACGGTGATTAGGGGAGCATGATCCGTATGAGCTATGGGGCCCATCATAGCCTCAACCAGGGAGCTAAGGTGCTCCTTCTGAGTATAATGTTGATCTATTCTTGTATAGGTTCCATGGATGGCCGAATAGAAAGAATATCCCCTATCTCTGGGGTGTAGAGCCCGACAGGTGTCTATCCATCCAACCCCTCCCATGAACTGTTTGAAAAATTTATGTGAAGCCTGTTGTATGCTAAGCCGGGTCCTAGAAGTATCCAGGGCTGGGTTTGGAGCAATGTTAAAATCCCCCGCCAGTATCAAAGTGCCCCGTGTCAGCTCAATTACTTTATCCATCAGGAATCGGATTGTAGGAGAGTTTGAGGCCGGAGGGAGGTAAACATTGGCCAGGGTAATTTCCTGATTGTACAATGTTCCTGTTACTATAATTAATCTTCCATCTGGATCCGCTCATTCCCTTATTTTCCGGAAGGGGAGATGAGATGCAATCAATATCGCGACCCCTCTCCTCCTACCCCCGGGCATAGTGGAAAAAATCTGTGTAAAACCCTCCCCGTAGTTTCCCATGCTCAGGTTGTATTCAAATGGGTTTCTTGCATGTAAATTATCTCAGCTTTTGACTTCCTGCAATATTATCATTCTGGTTAAGCTTTACCGGGCTGCTCAGACCATTCACATTGAGTGAATATACCTTTAAATGTTTACGAGCCATTTAACTTCCCAAATATATACTTCCTCTGCATTAAGCCATCTAATCTCCTGAGTCCGTACTGCAACCTCTTCCTGAATTTCTGAGAACATGTGACTGTTTATCTCCATCTGAGAATGGTAACACATTAGGTTAAACAATAAACATACATTACCAAATCTGAAGCCCAACAAACAAACCTGTGGAACTAACCAAAAACTATTATAAACACAAACCTTGGATATCAGTAATACAGTGCCAAATTCTAGGCTTAAACTTCTCCCTTCACCCACCTCGCAGAGGAGTTTCTGAGTCAAGGCAGCCCTCCTACCTTGCGGGCCACCGGCTCCCGAGTTCGGGATAGTGGCAAGATTCCGTAGGTATGTATCTCTCAACATGTGAAAACTCCATGGGCGATGTCTGGGGGAACAGGATTATTTGCATCGCACCCTGCAGAACATCATAGGGTGCAGTAACTATATACAATGCCCTAAGCAGTGTTAGGGTTAGCTGAAACTGTGAGAGGGGAGAGAACAGGATTATTTGATCCCGGTTATCTCCCTTCCCAAATCTAAATTTAAATGACTTCCAAGGAGGCTGCTGGTGATTGTTATCTAGCAGTGAGGCAACTGCAACTGCGCAGTGAGGTGGGTACTCCTACAGTAGAGGAGAAACCCACCGACTGTAGGGTATAAACCCTTATAGAGTTTGCCTTGTGATCGGTGACAAAATGTCTCTATCCAGGCTGCTCTGCCCTGAGTGGGCCCCAGCCATGTCTACTGCTTCTAATTGAGTGTGAAATCACCCACAGATAGTAACTTAGTGATGTATAATAAGGTGTAGTGCCAGTCTAGTGGGGGCCAACTAAAGCCACAGAAGCCAGCTATCAAATAAGGGAGGGGGAAGAGTCACCTCCAATGCGATTTTCCAAGGGGGCCAGGCTCCTTTACCAGGACCTAAAAGGGGGGGACTCAGGAGACTCAGAAGCTCCCACAACAGTTACATATAAACATTAACAAAACCCTGACAAGTTTAATTGTAACAATTATAGGCTAAGATGGGTTTCCATGGGCGATGGAACCTCCTCAATGTGGGGGAGACAAGCAGACCGCCTGTCCCACCAACTTGTACTAATAAGCGCCTTGAATCCTCAGGGTTGCCATAACGCCCCAGGGGTTCAGCACGATCAAGTAAGCCGCCCCAAATGAGTGCCTCCCACCCAGATTCCATCCCGCTTGGTCAGGGATCCAATGTCTCCCGGGGGCAAGGGGGGGTGCCAAGCATATGGACAAGGGCCAGAGTGAGTTCACTACAGGCTACCTAGAACCAGGGCAGCGCTCCATTGTATAGGAGTGAGCCCCAAAGCCACTATACATGGACGCCCTCCCGAGGCCATCGCCACCCCCCCAGTCACCTCATGAAATACTGGGGGGGGCTCCAAAGTCCAATGCCTGCCCCAAAGCAGGGTAGCAGTCCAACATAGGGAGCCTCGATCCCCCGCCGTGGGAGGTACAGAGCCGCCTCACCCGTGAGCCATCAAGACAGCGACTCCGCGGATGCAGGAGGGGAAAATCAAGGACCCAGGATGCACATCCTAGACTCATTGGGAACGGCCAAGACACAAGGAACCCATCGTATGTCTACCTCCACTCTCGGAGGCCTGAGTGCTTAGGGTTGGGGAAAACAAGAATAAATGGGTTTCCCTTAATAGGTACACCATCTCGATCTTTCAGGCCATAGAGCAGGGTCGCAATGGAGCTGGCATCTGACCAACATCCCCAGTGACCCCCTACCCGGCACCATTCATCCTGGGCAAAACACATGTTAGCACTTAAATTAGGTACTCACAAGAGCTCCTTAGTTCTCAGAAAACTTTCCTGAGCCAGGAAATGGTGTAACAGGCGCTATACATAGCTGAAGGGGGCTGCCTAAGGGGAAAGCAAGGTCTCGGTGGGAGGGGATAGGAAAGAAAAGAAGGGAACATCTCAAAAGGTCCAAAAAGGCTGATTCCTGCTAAGGCAAGCAGGACAGTTCCAAACCATCCAGGTGATCAATGCTGTTGGTTGGTTGTCATTTGGAGACTATCCCTGGGAGTCGTCCATCAGGTGCGGTGCCTTCTTGTTAACCATGGAGGAATCGCCATATTTTCTGAGCAAGGTGGAAACATCAGCTCACAGATTCATGTGAGGGGATCTCTGCGCTGATTCTGGCCTGGAGGACCCCTTCTGCGCCACTGACCAGGCCGAGGCAAGTAAGTCCTTCTCTAGCTTTTCTTTTAAAAGGGGTGGCGAGGTTATCCCCAGAGTATCCAGAAAAGCGAAAGCAGCCAGTAGATCTTGAAAAATGTTTGGCCCTGATTCTGTTACAACTTTTAATCTTGCTGGATACAAAATTTGGGCTTTAACATTTCTAGCTCGTAGTTGTTTTAGCACTGGCTACAGAGTTCTCCTGGCTTCCGGTGCTGCTGTAGTATGATCATTGTCAACAAAGATTCGAGAGCCGGCATAACTTAACGGGCCCTTCTGCCAGGCTTTTTGTAATAACTCCTCCTTAACCTTGTAGGAAGTGATCTTGGCCACTATAGATCGGGGCTTTGCTTCAGGGCTACATGGTCTGGGTGCAAGGGATCTATGCGCTCGGTCCATCTCAATGTTAAAATCTGCTGGTAAGTCAAGGAGGTCTCGAAGGAGGCCCCGGAGGAAATCTATCATTGTTGCATGCTTATCTTCTGAGCCCTCAGGAACCCCATATATCCTTACATTTTGCCTCTGGCTTCTGCCTTCCAGATCGTCCAGGCGGTGAGTGAGCTCCCGGTCTCTAGCTAGTAGATACAGAATCAGGCGATCGTGACGGTCAGATTGTTCTGATACTTGGGAGACACAAAGCTCCATCTGATCGGTTTTATGGCTTATGTTATTAATGTCTGCTTTCAATTCGGCCAGAGACTTATCTATCTTGGTGACTGTATGGGCCATTTGCTTTATTGTTTCAACGAGTTTCAAATGAGGGCCTTCTCCATGTGGGTCGGCCTGCAGCGAGTCGAACAAAGCATTTGATGCATCCATCGCATCCCCCTCTTGCCCCTGGATTAAAGCACGCAATTTCTGCACCTGGGTGGGCAGGGGCTTCCCCAGCTCATTCCTCTTCATTTTGGCTGGCAAAGACATGTTGATGTATGGTGATTTCCAATGATTATTGTTGGCTGGAGATCAGAGCTACAGGGCTAAGCAGCCATTACAGCGCTGACTTCACCGGAAGTGCGTGTGAACTGTGTTCTGCTTGATGGAAGCTGTATCCAGCCCAAAATGGACTGTATCTGAATTTGTCTCCATGTGGCCTGGGCCGTGCCTCACTGACCCAGCCAGACTACCTGCTGCACAGGAAAAGCCATCGACGAGAGACCTGCCTGGGGATCAGCCCCCTGCTCCATGCTTAAACAGGAATGACGCCTCGGCGATTCGTGTGAGCCCTGTTTCTCCTGGCACTCCAGATTAACCACCTGCAGTCTTGATTTTCATCCGGCCTGTGTCCAGTCTTGGGTATCGTGAGTAATCATCAGAGTAGCTCCCTGCAACAACAGCATAATCTAAAAGTGTGTCATCTGATTGTCTTGTTGTTTTCTTTTCACGAACTGAACCCTCCGGCTCCGGATTACAAATAGTGTGTGTTGTGCATGTTGTTTTCTTCCATCACAGGGCTCCAACCAGCTTCAACATTCCTGGCTAGCCCACCATTCTCCATCTGGGTACCCAGAGTGTGTGACTGTTTATGGACCCTGAAATGCATGCATAACTGTTTGATTGATAGAACCTTTAAGCAAATTAACCTGATTACGCCCCTCCCTAGTTCAAGCCCCTTAAATAAATCAGATCTAACATTTTTTTGGCATTTACCCTGACTGTGGTTCCAGTTTGTGCAAGAGTACTGTACTGCTGTTATTTGCAGTGAATAACCTAGTTTTACAGGGGATCCCCAGGGCCGGGCCAGAGGAAAGCTCTGGTGGTTAAGTACAAACAGTATGGGTACTTGTGTGGTGTATCAGTGATATTGTGAGAGTGATTATTGTGCATTGTTCTGGCCACTAGTAAGGAAAGAGGGGGGGTTACATTGTCCCGGAGGGCTGTGCCCAGGTTAGCTTGACCACTACCAACCCTTTCCTCCAGGTGAAGGCACCCATTTCAGAACTCAGGCCCCTTAACCTGCTACTAGCCAAGCAGGCAGGGGTAGTAGCCCTTGGGATAGTGCCACCCAGGGGTTACATAGTGGAGGCTCACCGCTGGGATTTTGTACCTTCTAGTGGCCCAAAATTACGAATTATTGTTGAAGATTAATGGCTACCCCAGTAGAAATGGCTGTACACCAGTTGGTGGGGTGGTGTACTGGGCAGGAGATCACCCCCCCAAAATGCTCTAGTTATACTGGATATTCCCCTAGGTACCAGTAAAGACACTGTAGAGAGAGCACTCTCCAAAGATGAATGTTTAAAAAACCCTGTGGTGGTGGGTCGACAGGCTGATTTGATCACCCAAACTTTCATAGCCTTGGTAGAGTGTAGTGACCTCGTGGACAGCTCTAAAGTGCCACAGACTACTGCCCCAGAAGGGGTTCCAGCTGCCTGGAGAGTGATAACAAAAGATAGTAGAGACCCTGGAGAGGATGAACTCCCACAATTATCTAAGACTTTTGTGGAGAAATTTGCTAAGTTGTTGCTAGAGGAAGGGAAAAACATAGAGGACTTTAAGAAACTATTCCTACCACCTGGGGGTGTTCTTTCCTCAACAACCTCTCCCAATCCAGCACCTGTTACTGTCCCACCTTCTGTGCCCATGCCAATGCTGGCCCCTATATTTGTACCTGCCATTAGTCACGACTCCTACCAAAGGCTGAGAATCTTCTCGGGCACCCTCCCCACCCCCCCAAGGGAGGATGACTGGGAGACCTGGATAGACTATGTTGCCCCTCTAGTACTTGAATGGCAATGTTCAGAAGCAAGGAAACATAAGAGGTTGAGTGAGAGACTCTGAAGTCCTGCTCTGGCTACCATCCGTGCCAAGCGGGCCAATAACTCCAAAGCAACTGCACAGGACTATCTTGATGCATTGGAAAATGTGTATGGGAGCCCGGATTCAGATGAGGATCTGTTGTGGAGAGTAAGAAATGCTCAGCAGTACCCAGGGGAGCCATTGTCAATGTATGTACCTCGGCTTGAAAAGCTGCTACAAGAGTGCCTCAGAAAGGGTAGTTTGCCATCGAATGAATTAGATCGAACTAGGATGGACCAGATCCTTAAGTCTGCTCCATTTTCAGAATTGTTACTGCTTCAGTTGCACCTTGCCACCCAACTGGAATCGCCCCTTCCTATGACGAGCTAATGAAAGAAATTCAGGGGGTTGACCAAAGGCGACCCCATGGGGGAATTGCACCCATATCTGCTGCTGCTGTTCAAGTGACCAAGAGTGATCAGCCAAGTGAGGCTCAGGGGCAAAAGTCGGCACTTAATGAGCACTCTGAGAATGCAAAGGATTTCCCACCCTGGGCCCAGCATTGGAAAGACGAGCTACTAAAGGAAGTCCGAGAGTTGAAGATGGGTGCCTCTGCAAGGGTTTCCCCCATGGAACAAGATTCTGGTCCCTTTCAGGATGTCACTGCCATGGGGGTGGGGATGCACCCTCAGGCATCTGCTACCGAGGGTGGCTTCAAGGCTGAGATCACCAGATTGACTGCTACTCTAAAGGAACTGTTAAGACACGTTGCACCACTCTCACCGCTGCAAGCAAATACTAGACCCCAATCTCTTACTACTGCTTCAGTTCCTCATACAATGTTCTCTCCCAGGATGACCCAGGAGTCTATCATTTGTCACAACTGTGGAAAGGATGACCATATGAAAAGAGAATGCGGGTCTCAGAAGGACTTTGAAAGAGTAGTAAACAGACTCCAAGGGGAGCTCCAAAAAGCAAATCAGTGGCCAAGGGGTGTCCGAAATGACCACAGTGAGGGTTCAAGAAACCCTAACTCATATTTTTTTGTGACTGAATTGTCTGTCCAGGCCTCTGCAACTGCCTCTCCAGACTGGTCCAAAATAGCGGGCCCTTCAATGGAGACTACAGTGACTGTGAATGGTATTCATACTCGGGCAGTGCTTGACAGTGGGTTGCAAGTGACCATTGTATTCCAGGACTGGTATGACAAACACTTATCTGATGTGCCTTTGCAGTCCCTGGAAGGCCTATATGTGTGGGGAATGAGCAACAAATCTTATCCCTACCTAGGGTATGTCCGCCTCTGGTTGTCTTTTCCTGCAACTGTAACGGGTGTAGAGGAGTGAGCAGAGACATTGGTCCTAGTGTCCCCCCCACCAGACTGTATGATGGGGTCCCCCTGTTAACTGGGACAAACTCCCATATGTTTGGGAGACTGGCACAACTCTGTCATGAGAAACAAGGGCGACTAACTGGGAAGGCCCTGAGAATTCTGGCTCTGATCAAGAGGGCCTATGATTTGCAACAGAAACCCGAGGAAGTAGACCAGGATGAACTGGTGGGGATCGTGTGGAAGAAGGATTCCGATTAAATGGTACTGGCACCTAATGCCTAGTGTACCATTCAAGGGGAGGTCTGCCTCCGGAAAGATGTCAAGAACAAAATACTGATGTTGGATGTGCCAGGTGATGGAAAATTGCCAGAGGGATTATTGGTCAAGCCCAGCATCTTGCCTGCTTGTTCCCTTGCCTATGCATGACGAGTGATGGTCCAGATTCACAATGTGTCAGATCGGGAGATCCAGGTGAACAGAGGGTGCACCCTAGCTATGGTACACTGCACAGACACTGCAGTATTGCCCAGCAACAAGCAACCTGGTAAGAAGAAGAGAGTGACCCCAGACTCGTTTGACTTTGGTGACTCCCCATTGCCAGCTGAATGAAAGGCTAGAATTAGCAAGAGACTTGCCAAGAGAGACCAAGAGTTTTCAATGAAGGAATGGGATGTGTCCAGGGTGCGGAGCATGACTTATGCCTGCATGACGAATGGCCATTTCGAGAGAGATCCCGATGCCTGGCACCAGCAGACATATGTGATGTGAGAAGACACCTGCAGGAAATGCTCACTGCTGCCGTGATACAAGAATCCAGGAGCCCATATACCTCTCCCATTGTGATTGTGCGTAAGAAGAATGGGTCTGTGAGGATGTGTGTGGATTATTGAACCCTGAACTGGCGGACCATCCCAGATCAATACACTGTGCCTTGTATACAAGATGTCCTGAACTGCTTGAATGGGAGCAAATGGTTCTTGGTGTTGGATCTTCGCAGCGGATACTACCAGACCCTGATGGCCCCAAAAGACCATGAGAAAACAGCCTTCATCTGTTCATTGGGGTTCTACGAGTTTCTGAGGATGCCACAGGGGATATCGGGTGCCCCAGCCACTTTTCAGTGACTGATGTGCGGTGGGAGATATGAATTTTCTGGAATGCCGGGTGTACTTGGACAATGTCATTGTGTTTGGGAGCACCTTAGAGGAGCTTGAGAACTGACTGTTTAAAGTCCCTACTGACTGGAAGACTTCGGCCTCAAGCTGTCCATTGACAAGTGCCAGTTTTTCCAAACCTCCATGAAGTATGTGGGGCACATAGTATCTACAAAAGGGATAGAGACTGATCCCAGTAAGGTTGAAGCACTGACTACTTGGCCCCAGCCCCATAATCTGAAAGAACTACGTTTCCTGGGGTTCTGTGGCTACTACCGCAGGTTCATAAAATATTATTCCAAGGTGATTCACCCACTCTTGAACCTTACCCAGGGTTACCCTCCTTCCAATTGTAAATACAAAAAAGGGGCCATTAAAGAATCCAAAAAAGTATACTTCCACCCAGGTGAACTCTTTGGGCCCCGCTGGATGCCCGACTGTGAAGCAGCCTTCCATGAGATCATATACCAGCTCACCCATGACCCCATCCTTGCCTATGCTGACCCCACCAAACCCTATGTGCTGCATATGGACGCTAGTCTGCAAGGTCTAGGAATGGTGCTGTATCAAGACCATGAGGATGGCCTGAGACCAGTAGCTTTCGCCAGTAGGAGCTTGGCCCTGTCTGAACTAAACTACCCTGTGCATAAGTTGGAGTTCCTTGTGCTAAAATGGGCCATCATTGACCAGTTTCATGAATACCTCTATGGGGCAAAGATATTGGTGAAGACTAACAATAACCCGTTGACCTATGTACAGACTTCAGCTAAGTTAGACACCACTGGGCACTGGTGGCTTTCTACATTATCAACCTATGATTATGCTGTTGAGTACAGACTGGACCTGAACCATATTGATGCTGATGCCCTATCACGAAGGCCCACTTCCAAGAATGATTGGGTCAGACTGTCTGAACCCAACATTTGAGCAATGTGCCAAAAGTTTGATAGAGATGAACAGATGTCTGCGGACACAGTGGACTGTTTAGTAGATTGCTTGGGTCCTTCTGACACCTACATACCAGTTGCTTATTGCCACTTCTCTGCTCTAGATATTAGTGCACTACCTCAATTTGACAATGACAGCATTCAGTGAGCTCAATCCCAAGATCCTATGTTTTAGCCAGCACTTGATGCCCTGCTTGTGGGGAAAGATGTGTCTAAATTACGTTCCACTGACTTGCGAACTGCGTTATTGTTTAAAGAAGGCCCCAGATTGAAGTTGCTCAATCAGTTGTTGTATAGAGAGACAGTATATCATATTGGCAAAGTAGACAAGCAACAATTGGTTCTGCCCATGGCCTTTAAAGATTTGGTACTAAGGGCCCTCCACAACCACATGGGGCACCTCGGTTTTGACAGAACCCTTGACCTGGTACGATCTCACTTCTACTGGCCCAAAATGTGGGCCAATGTTGAGAACCACATAAAGAGTTGTAGTCGCTGCTTGCAAAGAAAAGCCCTGCCTCAGAGGGCTGCCCCCCTTGTTAATATTACTACCAGCACCCCCATGGAACTAGTCTGTATAGACTTCTTGTGTTTAGAACATGATCAGCAGAACACTGGCAATGTGTTAGTGGTTACAGATCATTTCGCACGACATGCACAAGCTTTTCCCACCAAAGGTCAAAAGGCATCTACCGTGGCGAAGGTGCTAGTGGAAAATTTCTCCATCCACTATGGTGCCCCCCGGAGGATTTATTCTGATCAAGGCAGAGACTTTGAGAGTCAGCTAATCAAAGAAAAGCTCTCTCTATGGGGGGTGCGAAAGTCAAGAACCACCCCCTATCACCCGAAGGGAGACCCTCCACCAGAACGTTTTAACCGCACCCTTCTAGACATGCTGGGCACCCTCCACCCAAAAGACAAGCATAAATGGAGCCAGCAGATTAGCACCTTGGTATATGCATACAATTGCATGAAAAATGATACTACTGGGTTCTCCCCCTACTGCCTCATGTTCGGGAGAGAGGCCCGGCTGCCAGTTGATGTCTGTTTTGGAGTCTCTCCAGATGGGGTCCGAGCCCAAAACTACTTGCAATATGTACAGAAAATGAAAGCTCAATTGAACCATGCCTATCAACTGGCCCAGACAATGGCTGCCAAGAGAAATCTAACCAACAAAGAGAGGCATGATAAAAAAGTTAAGGCTCAAGAGCTTCGACCTGGAGACCATGTGTTGTTACACAATTTGGGAATGCATGGTAAACACAAAATTGCTGATTGGTGGCACCATCTTCCCCATGTAGTAATTGGAAAGTTGGATGATTTACCTGTGTACAAGATGCGCCCAGAGAACAACTCCAAAGCTGTCAAGACCATGCACCATAACCACTTGCTACCTATCAGTCAAGTCATGATTGAGGCTGAACCCCCAGAAATTGAGCCCCCTGGGCCGGTGACTCGTGCTGCTGCAAGAAAGAGACAGAGTCAACCTACCCCAGTGGTCACAGATTTAAGGTTTCCTCCACAGCACACTCAGAATGATAGTGACTGTTAGTCCACTTCTGAAGAAAGCGAATGTGACAATGCCTATTACCCCTACTATGAGCTGAGTCAGCTGTTTCGAGGTCACCCTATGACTAATTGTGGGGATGAAGCTAGGTCTTCTGGACTGCCTTACCCCCCAGCTTTGTCCTTGGAGCCAATGCTCCCAGAAAGTGAAGTGCAAAGTATCATGTCTGAAGATGTTGAGTCTCTGTGTATTGTGGAACTGTATGATTTGCTGAAAAAGGGGCTGAGGGTTTGAGTCTTGCTGGTGACATACCAGAACTTGAAGAACACTGTGAGAGTGCTGACCACACCCCTTCAGTGCCTCAAAGCTTTACTGTGCCTGAGCCTTCGCAAAATGAGTCAAGTGTTGTAGAAACAGAGCCTGCAGAGCAAGAAGCCAATAGTTCCACAAGTTTGGACGTTCCCACCCAGGCAGAGGCACCCCTCACAAGGGACGAGAGTCTCCAGACCAGTGCTGAGAGTACAGAGACTGTAGTTGTCCCCCTCAGAAAGACTGGCCGAGCTGTCAAGCCAGTAGTATGCCTCAGTTATGATTCTCCCGGGAGGCCAGTGGATTTGCCTCTCAGTGTGGTGCACAAAGGTGTTTATGTCTCACCAGGTTCACTGTCCAAATTGAGCTTGACACCAAATTCCAGGTTACTTGTCTTTCCCTCTCACTATGGTGCCCCTGCCCCATCCAGCCCCAAGTTAGCTGATAGGGAAGGGCCCCTTCATGCATTGTTTAAGGTACAAGAAGTTATTACCTGATTCAGTATAGTAATGTTCAATTTACCTGTGTGAAATATGCACAATGTGGTTGTCAGAATGGATATAGTATCATGAAGTGTAGTGAATATGTATAGTAAAGTAATACGTTTATGTTAACTAAAGCATGATTGTACAGACTTGACATGGACGCCAAGCTTTCTCCAGGCAGGGAAGGGTGTACCCCCCTACAAAGGGGGTTCCCGAAAAGTCTTCCTCGAGCTTGCCTAGATGTTCACTGCCAGGCTGGTGTCCTATGTTTAGCAGTTAATCATTATTGCCAAAGAGTGCCTGTGTAGCCTCTATGTACTGTCACTTTAAGAGCTGCCTAGATTGCAGTAATAATTAATCTGGGAGGAGGCTGAGTGTTGTCATGCTCGAGTCCCACGTGGGCTGCCAGGTAATCACTCCGTTTCTGCCATCGCTAATTGCGCAGAGGGAGCCCTGTTAACAGATGTAACTGTTTGCTGATCATTCATTAGAGTTGTAATAATAATGTAGTTTGTCTAACCTGCCTTCTTTGCAGCAGGGACTGTTTGTTTATCCTTGCCATTTTGGCCCGGAACTGCCGAACTGGACTAATCAGTCTGGTGGGACCTAAAATGCAGCCAGACTACAGGAGCTGTCTGGAGTCAAAATCTGTAGGAATTTTAGTTTTGGGCTTTTGGTGCCTTTTTGCACCTGAAAGGGGAGCCTTTGTTGTTACTGACAGATCAGCCAACCGAATCTTTTGGATCTGAGGGAAATCCCCAAGCTGCCTGCTGTTTCAGTCAGTTCTGAGCTGGGAAGTGAAATGAGAACAGCTCAAGTGATTTGGGCAGTAGTTCTGTGTAGTTTTGCATGGGAGAACTGTGAAAGGGCTGAGTTTTGGCCTGCATGTCTACCTGCTGCCCCTGAAAGGGAGAGAAGAGAATTATTTTGGACTAAATCCACATTTGTGAGAACGGAGTAAGCCACTGATTTTTTACCAGATTCATACCTGAAGACGACCAAAGATTTTGCCGAATGCGATCGGCCTGTCAGGATTTCCAGCTGCTTTTGAATCCCCGGTTTGCGCAGAGACTTTGTGATCATGACCAGAGAGCAGTTTGCCTGGTGCAGTAGAATTTCCTTACATGTAAATGCGCTGTGTATTGAAAGTGGGTCGTGATTTGGTCTCCCGCTGTGTGAACTGTGTTCTGCTTCCTGGAAGCTGTATCCAGCCTAAAACAGACTGTATCCGAATTTGTCTCCATTTGACCTGGGCCTTGCCACACTGACCCAGCCAGACTACCTGCTGCACAGAGAAAGCCATCGACGAGAGACCTGCCTGGGGATCAACCCCTTGCTCCACGCTTGAACAGGAATGATGCCTCGGCGAGTCGTGTGGGCCCTGCTTCTTCTGGCACTCCAGATTAACCACCTGCTGTCTCGATTTTCATCCGGCCTGTGTCCAGTCTTATGTATCATGAGTAATCATCAGGGTAGCTCCCTGCAACAACAGCCTAATCTAAAAGTGTGCCATCTGATTGTCTTGTTGTTTTCTTTTCATGAACTGAGCCCTCCGGCTCCAGATTACAAATAGTGTGTGTTGTGCATGTTGTTTTCTTCCATCACAGGTCCCCAACCAGCTGCAACATTCCTGGCTAGCCCACCATTCTCCATCTGGGTACCTAGAGTGTGTGACTGTTTATGGACCCTGAAGTGCATGCATAACTGTTTGATTGATAGAGCCTTTAAGCAAATTAACCTGATTATGCCCCTCCCTTGTTCAAGCCCCTTAAATAAATCAGATTGAACACTTTTTTAGCATTTACCCTGACTGTGGTTCCAGTTTGTGCAAGAGTACTATACTGTTGTTATTTGCAGTGAATAACCTTGTTTAACAGGGGGTCGCCAGGGCCGGGCCAGAGGAAAGCCCTGGTGGCAAGTGCAAACAGTGTGGGTACTTGTGTGGTGTATCAGGGTACTGTGAGAGTGATTATTGTGTATTGTTCTGGCCACTAGTAAGGAAAGAGGAGGGTTACAGTGTCCTAGAGGGCTGTGCCCAGATTAGCTTGACCACTACCAACCCTGACCTCCGGGTGAAGGCACCCATTTCAGAACTGAGGCCCCTTAACTTGCTACTAGCCAAGCAGGCAGGGGTAGTAGCCCTTGGGATAGTGCCACCTAGGGGTTACAAGTGTATACCATATACTTGGTGAATATTTTATTCTCTGAGATTTGTTAACTTTCTATGTTGTAATGATATGCCTCTGCATATTCATGTACTCCAGGACCACTTTGTAAATGAGTCCTCTCAATGGTGTCTTTCTTCTAGTAAAATAAAGATTGATTGATTGATATATACAATAAATCTTATTTTTCATCATTAAAACATTGTTGGTATCTCTTTACATTATCTTTAATATCTGGCAGATTTTAAAGATTACCTGATGTTCTGCTCGTATACAGTGGTAGTTATCTAAAAGTTTCCTACCTCGAGGTACCACTGAGGTGCAATTGAGGCAATCTGCATTGACTGTAATGTGATAATGCCTCATTCTGTCTCAGTATACCCAGGTATACCTCAGTACTGAGAAACTTTTCTATGACTACCACTGTAACATGAAATTCAGTAATTATTTTAGTCTCCCCTGTATTCTTCCTTGTTTTTCTTAGAGAAGACCGACAGGTAAATTCACAGACTTTTCACTTTTATTCTGTTGTAATGTGCAAAGCATTCTATGGTATTTTTTCTATGTAGAGACCATGATTTTCAATATATTAGGGGAAACCCAACATTTTCTTAAGATAGCTATGTGGAGCCTGGGACTTTCTGTCCGTATCTTAGCCTACTGGAGTTTCACTATGACAAAGTTTGAGAATGAGTGGATTAAAGGGGTATGCTATGGGGAGCCTGGGACTTTTTGTCCATATCGTAGCTTAATGGAGTTTCACTACCACAAAGTTTGAGAATGAGTGGATTAAAGGGGTATGGCCAACCCTCCCTGGGCCCAGAAAGATAGTTGTATAAGCATAACATGGATCTGAATCTCTATTGGCCACACATAATTCGTTGTTGGAATTCGGTTACTACAAAGATATACAGAGAAAATAACAATCCTCCACAGTAGTGTGAAAACTCCGAAATGCCATTCTAGCAATTACTAGATTTTTTTTAAACACTGTAAAAACGTTCACTTTTCTCAACTGAAGAAATAGAAGACCAATTCATTTTTTTTTTGAGTGATCTGTTTTTCCCCCCCCATGTTCGCTGGTCCTTCACTCCTTCGGGCCCTGTCAAGCTCCCTCTGACACCTTCTGACCTTTCCCGGCCCTCCTCGGATCCCCAGATCGCAGCCAACCCCCGGGATATCCCAGTATATCCCTTTACAGGCGAGGTCACTCTCCTCCGAGGAGGCACCGGGGGAGGGGATAGCCCCAGCGCACACTTTTCTAGGGCCCGGGGATGCTGCTGGGGAACAGGAGGCACCGGGAAGGCACTAGAGGCCCCTGAGGAGCAGAGAGCCATCATCTGAAGGCCAGCGAACTATTTTCCTGGCTTTCTTTGGTGCGTGACGTCCGGACATCAAGGCAAGAGCCGACGTCTGTCACGCACCACCCCCTAATGGCCATTATGTGCTGCACTACCACTGGCCTCCACCAGTGGTTGCTTTGGCACCGGGTCACGATCCCCTCCCTTCCTGGAGACAACGAGCAGTCGTGGGACGCTCAAGCTGCCTCCCCCCCCCGGCCCGGCCCTCAGCTATCAAACTGGTTCCCGAACCCGGGTCTCTGGCGTCGCAAACGGAAATCCAACTGCTGCGTCGACGGGCCGGCCCAATTCATTTTTAATGGTTTGTTTTATTTATCAAAGGCCTTTTATTTTGGCTAAATGGTGGGCATTGATGGGGCCCTTTAAAAAAGAAAAGGGGATAAAATAAAAAATATCACCCTTCACACATTGTGATGGCTCGCTTATTTACTCTACTAATCTGAAAGTAATTTCTGGTGTGTTCCCCCCAAGGATTCAGAAGAACCCAAATGGTTGTTTGAGCTCAGCATCACATCGTGCCTGAAAATAGGCACTTTATGCCTAATGCACCTACATCATAAACAAGAATTAATAAATTTATGGTGTTTTTTTTAACTTCTTTTCTGCCATAATCATACAGATTACACAATATAACTATAACAGCAAGATAGTTGCAAAAAGTAACAGACATCTTGAAGCTCAAATTTGACTATTGCGTTTGGTAGTGTTTTTTTTTTTGTTTTATTGTAGTTTGTGTATCAACTATTTTAACGTGTCTCTTGTTTGGTTTCATCCTGTATTATTTGTACTATTGTATATAGGTTGTTCCTGTAAATAGGCCTTCGGCCTTGTAAACTTACTTGGTTAACAGAAACTGAAATAAATTAAAAATATATATTTTTATTTCTTTAGTTTGTTGTTGACCGGGAAAGGAGGGTAGACAATTCTATTTTCATCTTTGTTTGGGGGAGGGGGGAATACAGATGGAAACTAACTGAAATTGAACCAGATTAAGCTGCAGGCGATATTTTAGTGAATGGTGGGAAATTTGGCTATGACATCAGGAAATTTCCCTACTCTTTCCATGCCAGTACCTTTAGAGTTTGTCTTGCTATTATTAAATTTTATATCTGCCATATAAGATGCAGATTAGTGCTCCAGCAACAATATTTTACACAAGAAGAGCTAATGGGTAAAATCCTAAGGGGCATTCAATCCATTTATGTGAGGGAGAGCCTCAATTTAGATAGAAACAAATGGAAAGCATTATGGAAAAACTGTCTTGGGTTGATGTCCTAAAACCGATATGTCATTCATACACTTGGAAATAAGGTTTGAGTTTATTTTCATCCTGTTTCTTTCATTCATTAACCCCCCCCCCCCCATTTCTCAGCATATGTGGAATGAATATATTTTAATATGATGACTATTATGCGGAGTGGGGAAATTTCTGTTGTACTGATGTGTTTTTGTATTTCATTCATGTTAACATTTATGGTTTTAACGATAACTTGTGTCTAATAAGGAATTCCCCTGCTGTTTTCGAGAAGTGCCATGGGATCTTAAGTGTCTAACTAAACAACAACCAGAACAGGCAGACGAAACGTAGTTTAATATCTCATCTGAAAGACGGTACCTCAGGAGCCCATCACCCCCTCATGCTACTCTTTAGTAACACAACTGGGATTTTACCAGACTTAGATGATTTAATAAACCTATATAGTTTTTTTTTTAGTTTTTTTTATTATACAACAAACACTTGGTTTTCATATACATGAGAATCTCTGTTGAATTATTTTTGTTTTTATTCTACAACTTGTTTACCAAGAATAACTCAACTGGAAATAAAAGAATTATTAAGATTTATACAGCGCTTCTCATACACATTGTATCCCTAAGTGCTTTTTTTTTCTTAAAATGTGAAAAAGGCAGAAGGCTTCTCAGAGCAAAAATTGCATGCAGCTCAAGTGTTCCTGACAGTCAATTTCTTATTTTGATTTGTAAATTTTGCTAGCAAAACACAACAAAAATATCCATGAAAGGGTACAATTGATTCACAGTATATCCACTTACAAAGGAATTTGAAAGACGTCTTACTGTGAGTTACAAATAGGGGGAATACCATTCTGTAATATAAGATAGGAGCTAATAATAGCTAAATACAGCATAGAACTTTACAAGGTTAGACAGTTACTATAATTTTATCTAAACATGCTGTATTTTACCAGTCTACCTAATTAAAAAACAGGACCCAAGTAACCCACATATGTAGAAAAAATCATGTTTACATAGAACTTTTAATCCCAAGGTAGAGTCTAGAGAACTAATTAGTAAAACCTGTAAAAATTGGTTAACAAACCCTCCACGATATGAACATTAATAGAGCTAACCCAAACAGTCATGAACAGGACTTCAGAATTTCAAAAATACATGAACACAGGGTGAGCTTGCCCCCCCCCCACACAAAAACAAACAAACTGGTGCACTCGAACCCATTATTGAATATCTGATGGAGGCAGGTCACAAAAACAGAAACATAAAGCATGTAGGCAGAATTTACCAATCTGGTAAGAATAATATCCACTGAACCCATTTTGGCCCAAGGTTGTCCGGCCGCGGGGATGGCAAAAGCATGGATTTTAAAAGAACTGCACCACCACTCCCACATGGCTCCCAACAAACAAGCAGCCATCTTACTGGTATCAAACTGCAAAAGAAACAGCAATATAATGCAACATATAACAATACTTGTACTATATATCAAGATGTTTGGTGTAAGTAACACATTAAAGTACCCTACTCACTCTTTCCTTTCCATTAATGTTACTGATTCCAGTGAAACTATCCATATAACCCATGCTCAAGCAATAGTTTAATCAAGTACACACACACCTAGGGGGTTGGTTGGATCACAGTGCCCTTCAAGAAAGTTTAAACACTTAAATCAAACTGTTACAAAATTAAGGGTACTGTTATTCATGATGATATCAAATCCATTCCGCAACCAGTACTCACAGAAACAGGGGTAAATAGTTAATGAATATTCTATCCTTGTGTTCCACCCTCCTACTCCAAGTCACCATCCGTTCCTGCCATTTCATCTTCGATTCTCCAGACCAGTTTATCAGCTTCATGCTGGTCATTATATAGATAAGTATGCCTGTTACAGGAGAGTTTCAATTATGTGTGGGTGGGGGGGTCATGTTATACTTGAGGGTGCATAAGGTACCCCACACCCAGTCAAATGCCTTCTGGCACTGCCTTGTTGCACATGAGAGGTCAGGAAACAATGGCAAGGCAAAGCAATTTTATTTAAAAGGCGCCCATTCCCTGAGGCTCAGGATGTCTAACACACTTAGAAAACCAGAACTTAAAATACAATAAAATCAGAATAAAAATAAAATTCAAAATACAGCCCATCAGACTTACAAAGGCTTCACATTGCAGGGGAAACAGACTGGAAGTCATTGCCGGAACTGACTACCTGCAAAAGCCAGGCAGAAGAGACTGGGCCTTCAGCTGCAGCTTAAACACACCGATCGGGGGGGGGGGTCCCGGACTGCAGATAGAATCGAATTCCACAGAGACGGCCAGCAACACTAAATGCGCCAGTCACCTGATGTCCTGAGTTGAACCCTGGGAATGTCCAGGAGGCCCCTCGAAGAGGAGTGGAGGTCGCCGGTGTCAGGAGCTCTGACAGGTAGCCAGGACCCAGTCTATATAGGGCCTTATAGGTGAGCAAGCCCACCTTGAAAATGACCCTCCACCTGACTGGCAGCCAGTGCGGAGCACACAGGACTGGGGTTACATGATTCAACCTCAAAAGGGCCATCAGCAACCGGGCCGCTGCACTAGCTGCAGTCTGCGAAGGGTCCCTCCTGTGACCCCGAAGTATAGAGAGTTGCAGCATTCAAAATAGCCATAAAACAATAGGTCTATAGAGATATCTCAAAGACCGTGGAGGCTCAAAAAGACAGAGTAGTGCACAATACCCCAGGAGTTAGAAATGATGAAACAATCAAAGAAGAAACACAGGGGTCAGCAGTCCAAGGCTATGCCAATGTCTTTAATACAAAGTAGAAACACATGTAAAATGATATAAGGGAAACGCCAGATGCTACATGGACTAGACACCGAAATAATTATAGAGATGCACATACAGTGCCTGTGTACCACATACCACATACCACTCCGGTGTGAAGTACTGAATTAGAACAGGTAAATCCACAGGAAAAACGGTAAACCATCGAACGCAGCACCGGCGAAACCCGGAAGAGTCAGGCGAACAGCGTCACCACATAACCGCGTCACATGGACGTCACACTCACATCTACGTATCGACTCTCGCGTCTTCCTCAGAACGTGAGTAAGCTCGAGATTCATGGACTTAAATACATGGGTCAATTAAAGAGAGGAAGCCAATTAAAGACATACATTTAAATATACAGAAAAGACACAATATAGAAATTGTATAGAAAATAGAAATAAACAGAAAATGGGGAAAAGAGCCGGACAAGTCTTAATCCCCAATACACCTGGCCAGAGCACAAACAAGTCATAGCCAAGCATACTACTAAAAATGCCACCTATTAAAAACCCAGACAACCAAGTGAATATAAATGTTCATTCATTACAAAAAAGACAAAAAATAATAAAATATAACTGATAAATAAGCACCATAAACGGGGACAGAGCCGGAAAAGTCGTATCCCCAAAGAATATGGACAGAGCACGTCACAGTCATATCCATATATGCTAACATTAGCTATAAAAAGCTATAAATGGGAATTTCATCATTTAAGCCATGGGGTGCCATAGTATCAAGTTCAAAGATCCAAAATGCTTCTCTTTGCAAAATCCTTTGATTCAAGTCACCACCACGGAATCCTACCTCCACTTTCTCCAAACCGATGAATCTTAGTGTTGCTGGAGATCCATGTCTAGCTTCATGGTAGTGACGTGCTATAGCATACTCCATATTAGCATTTCTGATGGACCTTTCACCATCCACGTTCCGGTAAAAGCTATGAGATTCAATCTTTCATTAATTGCAATACTCAAGGAGTCATCTATATGCTGACTTGCCCGTGTGGGCTCAGTTATATAGGACAAACAAAAAGAAATTTAAAATTGAGGATAGGTGAACATAAGGGAGCCATCAGAAATGCTAATATGGAGTATATAGCTTTTTATAGCTAATGTTAGCATATATGGATATGACTGTGACGTGCTCTGTCCATATTCTTTGGGGATACGACTTTTCCGGCTCTGTCCCCGTTTATGGTGCTTATTTATCAGTTATATTTTATTATTTTTTGTCTTTTTTGAAATGAATTAACATTTATATTCACTTGGTTGTCTGGGTTTTTAATAGGTGGCACTTTTAGTAGTATGCTTGGCTATGACTTGTTCGTGCTCTGGTCAGATGTATTGGGGATTATGACTTGTCCGGCTCTTTTCCCCGTTTTCTGTTTATTTCTATTTTCTATACAATTTCTATATTGTGTCTTTTCTGTATATTTAAGTGTATGTCTTTAATTGGCTTCCTCTCTTTAATTGACCCGTGTATTTAAGTCCATGAATCTCGAGCTTACTCATGTTCTGAGGAAGACGCGAGAGTCGATACGTAGACGTGAGTGTGACATCCATGTGACGCGGTTATGTGGTGACGCTGTTCGCCTGACTCTTCCGGGTTTCGCCGGTGCTGCATTCGATGGTTTTACCATTTTTCCTGTGGATTTACCTGTTCTAATTCAGTACTTCACACCGGAGTGGTATGTGGTATGTGGTACACAGGCACTGTATGTGCATCTTTATAATTATTTCGGTGTCTAGTCCATGCAGCATCTGGCGTTTCCCTTATATCGTTTTACATGTGTTTCTACTTTGTATTAAAGACATTGGCATAGCCTTGGACTGCTGACCCCTGTGTTTCTTCTTTGATAGTTGCAGCATTCAAGTCTAGAGTTTACAAAGGCATGTACCAGTGTTGGCAGATCCTCAAGCAGAATGAGGGGCTTGATCCTGGCGATGTTCTGTAAGTGGTAAAAAACACTTTTGACTTACAGACACACCTGATCTTCAAAAGTCAGCCTGCTGTCCAGGATCATGCCCAGATTTTGCACCCTCGGGGATGCCACCAGTGGAGCGGACCCCAGGACAAGTCCCGTGCTAGTCCCTGAAGGCAACCCATCACGCCCATGACCAGGCTCGATCACTAGTACCACCACCTTATCCGGATTAAGTCTCAGCCAGCTGGAAGCCATCCAGTCATTGATTTTAGCCAAACAGTTGTTAAGCACATCGACAGCTCTGGATGTTCCAGGTGCAAAAGACAAATACAGCTGTTTATCATCTGCATAGCAGTGAAACTCCATACTGTATTGTCGAATGATCTCGCCCAAGGGCAGCATGTACACGGCGAACAGCATCGGTAACAAGATCGAGCCCTGTGGTACTCCACAAGAAAGAGGCATTGGGGAGGAGGAGAAGAAATTCCCTATCACCACCCGCTGCACCCTATCTGAGAAATAGGACTCAAGCCTCCTGATAACAGTACCGGCAAGTCCTCAAATCTCACAGAGCTGATCAAGAAGTACGACGTGATCCTCTGTGTCAAATGCTGAAGAGAGCTTGAGGAACACAAGGACTGACCTGTCTCCTATATCTCTAGCCCTAAGCAGATCATTATGCACCCTAACTAGAGCTGTTTCTGTGCTGTGTCTGGCCCAAAAATCCAACTGAAATTGCTCATAGATGTCAGAGTACACAAGGTGATCCTTGAGCTGCAGTGCCACTAATTTCTCGACAACCTTGCTCAAAAAAGGCAGGTTGGAGATAGGACAGTAATTCCCCAGGACATCTGGGTCAAGAGAAGGTTTCTTGAGGGGTCTCACCAGAGCTTCTTTCAAAGTCACTGGGAATACCCCTTCCACCATTGAGCACCTGGCTATCCCGGTGAACACTGGGCCAACAGCCTCAATGCATTCCATTAAGAAACGTGTCAGGGCCGGGTCCAGTTCGCAATAAGTGTGCTTCAGCTCTGAGATCACCCTTGTCACTTCTGACACCTCCACTGGCCTAAACTCCCCCCAGACAGGAGTGCCTCTGAACCTCCCAGCTCCACCACTGCAAGGCAGATGCCTCCCCAACGGGATCCTCGACTGGATAGCCGACAGTCTGTCAAAGAAAAACAGAGCAAATTCTTCACATAGAGTGAATGAAAAAGTTTTTTTTTGGCTATAGACAGGCAGGATGGAGAAGCCTGTCCACAGTCCAAAAAAGCTGAGAAGGTTTGTTTTTCCCTGCAGCAATTTCTCTGGACAGGAATTCTGCCTTCTTATGGGAAATTGCCTCCTGGTACTCACCACAGTGGGCACGCAGGGCCAGTCTGTTGGCCTCCAGCCGGGTCTTCCACTAGCAATGCTCCAACTTCCAACGCTTGATCTTCATCGCCTTGGGATCCCCATCAAACCAAGGGGATCTCAAGTGAGAAGATCTAGGTCATATACGAACTGGAGCGATGACATCCAGAGCTTTGGAAACCACCGTTACAGGTGGCCACCGCCTATCCTGTGCCAATCGCACATGCCGCGTCAACCCTAGATAGGTCAACAAATGCCAGTAGTCCCTCTAGTTGCAACCCCCTTAAAGGGCAATAGCTGACCATATCCACAGGGGAAGGGCTTTCGGTGGGGCCACAAATGTGAACTCCACGGTACAGTGATCAGACCAAGAAACCTGATAAATCTTGAGGCTGTCAATCTCAAGACCCAGCTGGAACACCAGATCGAGTGTGTGGCCATGCTAATGGGTTGCAGAAGCAACCGCCTGTGTCAGGCCCAGTGATAGCATCAACTGGAGGAGGTCGTAACTGAAATGGCGAGGCTCCATCGTTGATCCAGGACTTGAAGTCAATGAGAGCAAAGAGTATCTGTAGTGTAGTTCTCTTTTGTCTGACTAAAGCTAGTATTCTGTTTCAGACACTGACACGATTGCATACTATCAGTAGGGTAGGCGCCCCCCCCCCCCACCATTCACTGTGGCCCACCTGGGGGTGACCCAGTATGCTTTCTCCAGCAGGAAGGCAAAGTCATCCTCCAAGAGACTCAGAATTTGAGGCAGTATTGTAATAATAAAGTCCAGGGACACCTCCCCTTTGGCTTGTTCAAGAAGCCCAATCAATGGGATATTCATCTCTCGTTTAATTCTCCACAATTTCTAGTCTTTGTCCAAGGAGAGAGTTTTCTTTAATTGGCTGTGTGGCAGAGTCTACAACTTTCAATACTGAACTGTCCACATGTTGCAATGTTTGTTCTGTACTATCTGTTCCAGTTTCCAGAGTGGATACCCTGGGGGTAAGAGTGTCCAGTTTTGTACCCAGATCTCAGAAAGTGTGAACTAGCTGTGCAAGGGTCATGTTGATGGTGGAAAACGATAGCTCCTCTTAGTTGTTACCACTGCCACCTGCAGCGGCAGCCTGAAGTCTCATGCTTAGGATGACTTTGGTGCAAAAAAAAAAATCATTTACAGGAGCTGGAGTTTTTGGTTTCCCTATTGTGTGACTGAAGACGTCTACTGGAAGTAGTGGAGAAGTTTAGGTGTAAAAAAATTTTTTTAATGTTATTTTTATGACATTATAGGCTCTCAAACTTGGGAGCTCTATGAAGGAGCATCTGCTCTGCTCTACTACTAAGCCACACCCCACTGACGGTGAATTTCAGTGCAGGAGCCTGACTACATGTACAAGAATCTGATTTCAAGCACAAATCACACAGGATCAGGATAATGTTCGCAAGCTTTTATTCACATTTAATAGTTGCTACACACCAGTGCCATCATTGCCCCAGCCTCCAACATTTTGCATATGTGTGCACTTTGTTAAGGATGATCCTTGACAAAGCACATACATGCGTGAAATGTTGGAGTTTAAATTAGTACACGCTATTAGAATTTTTCTTTTGGTACATACACCCAAAGTACTTTACAAGCAATGAGGGGAAACTGGCAGTGAAGTGACTGTAAATGTATACAAGCAGACATTTCACACATCAGCACCCACACACAGCCTTGGACAATTGCATGAACTGGCTTTATGTTAAGTGGCATGTCGGCCAGGACACTGGGGAATATCCCCATCTCTTGCAAAAAGGGTCTTGAGTTCTTGTACTTCCAACTGGACACCCACTAGGACAGCGCCAGAGATGGGCAGAAGGGACACCGGTTTAATGTCTCATCTGAAGAATGGCACACTCCAACAGTACTGCATCCCCTAGTACTGCAATCGAGTGCCAGGATTTATTGTATGAGCTTAATCCCGATGTGGGACTAGAACCCATGATCATCTACTATAGACCAGAGGCAGATGTGCTACAAACAAATCCACTCTGACACCATATCTACCCCTACATACAACATCTTGTTCTCATTGAGTGGCTCAGCTCAGTTTTACTACAGAGAGGACAAAAGCACAGGGAGGAGAGGTGATTTGTTGTTGATCCCACAGTAAGCCAGCATCTGGGATGGTATCTGAACTTCAGAATTCCTGTTTCACAATTTTGTGTTTTCACAACTGGACTGTGTTGCCGTCCAGCTGATTTGGATGACTGCCAGGGATAGTCTTGATTTCAGTGGGGCGAGCTGGGAACGCCATCAGGAAATCCAGCCAACAGATTCAGCTGACAAAGGCAGGAAAAAAAACTGGTGATGTCATGCAACTCTGCCTGACCAGTAACATCCTGCAATTCCTGTTATAGAAACTATTCAAGAGGCCAGGAGAGATGAACCCTGAGCTATGACCCTTTGTAAAATCCCTTCTGTCTGTGTTTCATAACCGATGTTGGTAACATACTGTTACTGATTTCACTGTCCTGCGCTGATTGGACCACAATTCCCCAACAAGCTAAAAGAAAAAAAAAAACAACAAACTGTACATACATACACACACACACATATGTAAAAGAGGCGGATGGGTGTGAAATATGGTACTGGTAGGGACAAAGATGTAAGAAGTAAATTCTTCACCCCACCCCTGTTGAGTGGGTTCACACCCACATCCTCAGTTTTTTTCCCGACCAAATTTGTAATCTGTGGAGTAACCCCCTTCCCTAATGATTGACAGCAGTCCCCTATGTCTACTCCCTTGATGCCCACTTGCCCCCTCAAGGTCTGGCACTTCCTTTCAATTTTTAAAGTTGTCCTTCTGTGCCTTAAAGGGACACTGTCAACCCCCTCAGGCCTCAAATTGTCCTTACAGTAGATTAACAAGCATTTGTCAATGCCGAATGTTTGCTTGCTGGCATCAGCAGTGAAAGTGCAGGAGTTAGACAGATGCGGTACAGGAATGGCATTGAAGTACTGAACTGACACCAACTCCACCCTCACTCTGCAGTGATGGACAGGCATTGGGGTGTGCCTTTGGGTCGTCGCCCATGACGGTCACAACTTTTCACCTCACCCTACCCTTCAGACACTGACAAGTGTCAAGGTGTGCCTTGGGGTGTTTGGGCTTTACAGTCACCTCATTCCATAAGAAAATACACTGAAATGGGCGCAGTGTAGGAGAACAGGGTGAACTCTGGGGGCAAAGGGTCCAAGGCACACCTCAATGCCTGTCACTGGCTGCAGGGGGGGTGCAGGTGGAATGGCATGAGCATTACTGTCGACAATCCCAAGTCACACCCCTGACGCCTGTCAATCCCTACAGGGTAGGGCGTTATGGTTGAAAACCCTAATGCCCAGGGCATTTCTTGGTATTTTTACTCCAAGTTTTCCACATGGGCTTTTTGTGACCCCACCGCATGAACAGTGACACTATCAGTTTGTTAGGTGAAAGGTAATTTTGCACAGCAACTGCGCCATTTGGCACCACAGGTGCAAAAACACATTTAGACCAGGATGTGAAAAGTGACAGGTGTACTGTTCATGAGGAGGTGTAGAAAATGACATTGTTGAAAATCTGGAGTGAAAATATACAAAAACTGGTGAAGTCACAGCGTATGTAGAAACTGCACACGATACACCGTAATGCAATTAGTTTGGGGATTTTTTACAGCAGATTTTCAACACAGGCATTTTGGGACCTCCACTCATGAACAGTGTCACTGGGATTGTGAATTGTCCTGAACACTAATTTCCCACAGCGACCGCACTATTCTGTGCCGGAAGTGCAAAAACACATTTTGGCCAGGATGTGAAAAATGACAGCTGTACTGCTCATAAGGAGGTGTGGAAAAATGCAAGTGCTGAAACACTGGACAGAAAATATTACAAATTTGTGAACTTACGAGTGTGCGTGGAAACTGCATAATGCACGCTCGTAACATAGTCATTTTATGGACTTTTATCTCCAAATTTTCAACATAGACATTTTAAGACCTCTGCTCATGAACAGTATCACTGCAATTTTCTTAATCTGTCCCAAACATTGACTTCGCACACCAACTGCACCATTGTGCGCTACATGCGTGAAAACACATTTTGGGTGAGATGTGAAAAATGACAGCTATACTGCTCATAAGGAGGTGTGGTAAAATTGCAATGTTGAAACTCTGGAGTGAAAATATTAAAAATTCGCAAAGCTATGAGCTTGAGTAGGAACTGCATAGGAACGCTCATAAAAATAGTATTTTTCTGAATTTTTACACCAAATTTGCAACATAGGGTTTTGGGGCCTACCTACGAACCAGATAGTATCAATGACATTTTGTCCTGAAAGGTGGTCTCATGCAGTGACCACGTAAATCACCTTTGGGACCGAATAACAAATGGCGGTGACTGAGTTCATGAGGTAGGTCCTCAAGAACCCCATGTTGAAAATTTGGTGAAAAAATTCCCCAAAATGGACGAGATATGAACCAAAGTTGAAAAAAAAAAAACATTTATGCCATTACACAGCTTACCGGCATTTCTTCAGTTCGTGGTCGGCTTTGAAGAGTGCAGATGTGTTCCCGGTCCACCAAAGATCGGTGGCGCTGGGCTCTGGAGGTAAGTATGGGGTCGAGGGGTGGGGAGCTGAGTGCGCAGAGGGTGGGCGGGTTGGGGCGGGCCAAGAATCAACGAGGGACCGGTTTTCTTTTTTACAAGTGTTTTTTTCTTTTCAGGAAGACGAGCAGGGCGTTTGCCACACTGGGGTGGGCTCCCAGCGTGGCAGCTGGAAGTTTTTTTGGGGGACAATGGAGCCAACAGGGGATTGGGCACCCCCATCAGCCTTACAGACTTTTGCCACGCTGGGGTGGACTCCCAGCGTGGCACCTGGACGTCTGTTTTGGGGGGCAGTCGAGCTGACAGGGGATTGGGCACCCCCGTTGGCCATACGGTGTGCAGGGGAGGAGTGCATGAGCATGCTGGGGTGGGCTCCCAGTGTGTTACTTGGTTGTTTGTGGGGGGGCCATGCAGTGCTGAGTGTAGGCACTTTGCATACTGCTGATGGTTGTATGTAAATTGCCTAAATGTTACCACCGCTGATTGTAGCAGTCTTTGGCTTTCAACTGTGTGCCACTGCATCTGAACTGCTGTCATAGACAGCTCAACATTTATTGGTGCAGTGAGGCCGCACCTGCAAGAAGGAGCAGGGCATTGGAAGTGGGGTGGCACAACTACGAAAATTCGTATGGTGGCACTATGTTGCACATGCGTGCAAGCAAACATAAAAAAACACATTACTATTGCTCGCATTCCGTACAGATTGCTGATGAAGTTGGAAGTCCCAGCTCCCCTCAGTTCCCCGAAGCTACAAGGCTGGCAACAGGAAGGGTCGAGAGGGCAACGGTTGTTGAAAAGCCCTCCCCAGCTCCCCTCGGTTCCTCGAAGCTACAAGGCTGGCAGCAGGAAGGGTCGAGAGGGCAACGGTTGTTGAAAAGGCCTCCCCAGCTCCCCTCAGTTCCCCGAAGCTACAAGGCTGGCAGCAGGAAGGTACATGATCTCAAGACTGCGCTCGGTTTTAAACCTTGGCGCCTTTTTTCTGTTCAGCTCCCTGGCACTGTAGTACTCGCTGCTGCAGCCACTTTAAACCCAAGGAAATTAATGTATTTCGACTCACAAGACTGTGCCTACGATACACTCTAGCCTGCCTACCTTGATTTAATTAACTTTTGCTGATTCTGGTACACTGCTGCTGCTGTTTTAATTAATTTTAGCATGTCCTCTAACACAGCAGCTGCTTGCAGGCTTGAAATTTTCTTTACATTAGTAATCCCGCCCACTTTTGTTCCAACCTATAAACTCACTTGAAGGGCAGTCCTACCCCTCCCCCTTGCTGCATCAGTCCTAATTCAAACCAGCGAGGCAGTCCTTGTCTTTTCTTTTTTTTTTTTCCTCCACTCACTCTTGCCTATTCTATATGTTTGCCTCTGTTCTACACTTATTTTGCCTGGAAAAATAACTCAGACTGAGGGTATCCCAGTTTTATCTTTTCCCCTCACCTTTTCAAATTCCCCCTGCTCCTGTCCACTCCCCATAAACTGCACTCTATTGGAATATCTGCCTCTTGTGAATAACTTGTATAATTGACTGCCAACCTTTGGCCACTAAGGGTTTCACTCAAACTGCCTTCACTATAGGTGTCACCCTGCCCTTAAGTCACCATTTCTGTCACTTATATTCTGCTCTTATACGGGACAATCTACCTCTGATTTACAGAGGTTTCATACAAGGCACACATAATGTTCTCTCTTGCATGCCCAAGGTCACTTCTGGTGGTATCAGGATTACTACCCGCCGTAATCGTCCTCTCCTATCTCTCATGTAACATACCAGCTGGATACCTGGGCCCCACTGCCATGAAGAATTCTCCTTTGTATTCTCCAACCTTATACCAACTAGAACCTTGCTCCCTTCTCCTAACCTGTCCCTCCATATAACTCATCCTTCCAAATTAGGGCATTTCCTTCTCTACCACCCCCCTAGCATGCCCAAATACCTCAAGCGCAATTACAGATTCTACAAAGAAGTTTGGTGATGCTTCTATGCATTTATGCTTATCAGGAGACATAGAATCTAACCCTGGCCCCCATTGGAATGCCAGGTCCATGTATGACTCCTCATGGTTTTCCACTAAGGCATGAAAATTGCCCACATGAATATTAGAAGTTTACCAGCAAACTTTCCTGAACTTGAAGCTTGGATAGCCCTCTACTGTCCGGACATACTTGGACTAACTGAAACATGGCTCAGGCCAGAGATGCCTGATTCCATGTACAAAATACCTGGCTATAGCTTGTCCAGATCCGATCGCCCCACCAAACAAAATGGTGGAGGAGTTGCCCTTTATTATAAAGAGCATCTCAATGTCTGTGTACTCCAGTCTTGGATAACAAATCACTGTGAAGCTCTGCATACGGTTCTACAACTAGGTGGTGATAAAAGGCTAAATTTGATCTGTGCCTACAATCCTCCAAAGGGGGCTCTCCCTGGCTTAAATGGGCTCTTGGATTATCTGGCCACACTAACGGGTAGATCTGAAGTCATACTAATGGGAGACTTCAACCTAGACCTATCAGGGAGTCACGCTGGTACATATACTGAAGCTCTCGCCCGACTTAACCTCGCTCAACTTATCTCTAGCCCTACACGCATCTCTTCCAACTCAGAGCGCCAATCTCTCCTGGACTGGATGGCTACAAATAGAGCAAATAAAATAATTGCTGCAGGGACCTTTTCAGATTCTATTAGTGATCACCTGCCTATGTTCTGTATCTGGAATGCCACTGCCTTAACCCCCTCCCCCCCCAAGAATCATTCAATTTCTGGATTTTGCCAAACTAAACCGATCTGCACTTCTCGAGGATATCAATAATATAGACTGGTCTCCCATCTATCACACTGATGATGTAAACACAGCACTTGAATACCTGATATCTCAGCTTCTGGTCCTTCAGGATCTGCACATCCCTGAAAAAAAGGCGTCTCAGGGGCTCCCCTAATAAATGGCAAAAAAAAGACATCCTTCGAGCCATGATAAAAAGAGACAAGGCCTGGACCTTGGCAAAGAAGTCCCAACAATCAGAAGACTGGGTTAACTATAGACAACTGAGAAATGCCTGCAAAAAAGATATTCGGAAGGCTAAAAGGAGCTACTGCCTTAAGCTTCTCCAATCTTCAGTGGGTGATACCAGGGGTTTTTGGAACCACATCAAAAATTTAATTGGGCAAAGGCCCAAGACGGCATTACCGACATGACACTAAATGACCAAACTGTAATAAGTTACCTACTATTGCTAATGTCTCTTAATGCACAATTCAGATCTCTCCGAATACACTGAGAAATTCAACCAACCTCTTTCACCTCCTCCTGAGGTGCAACTTCGCATGAAAACCCTTTCGCCTCACATTAGTCTCCTCCACCAAAGTGCTGCATCTCCTCAAATCAGTATCCACCTATGGATCTGCTGGCCCGATGGGCTACTGCTAAGCTTCTTGAAGCAGGCAGCCCCTGCCCTTGCTGTTCCTATTGCAAGAATCTTTAATCTTTCCATAATAACCCAAACGGTACCAACATTGTGGAAAACTGCTCGTGTTGTCCCTGTTCACAAAAAAGGGGATACTAAAAATATGTCAAACTATAAACCGATTGCCATTCTCTCTACCCTAAATAAACTTCTCGAGAAGGCCATTGCTACTCAGATCACAAATTACCTGCACCTTAACAACCTTATATCCCCTACCCAGCATGGATTCTGAACAGGACACAGCACCACAACTGCTCTACTTCAGCTGACAAATGCAGTTCTTACAGCGATGGATAAGAGCCTGCTCACTGGGGCCATATTTATCGATCTCACAAAGGCATTTGACCTTGTGAATCACTCTCTGCTACTTTCCAAACTGTCCCGCCTTGGCTTTGACCTGTCGACCATCTCCTGGTTCGATAGCTACCTCTCAGGGAGGTTGCAATTTGTCCAAATTGAATCTGCCGTCTCAAATCTTTCCCCTACCTCTGTTGGAGTCTCCCAAGGATCTATTCTTGGCCCACTACTTTTCTCCCTTTTCATTAACAACTTGCCCTCCCTTCCCTGCTCCTCCTCGTTAATCCTTTATGCTGATGACATGGTGCTTCTCTCCAGTGGTAAAGATCCCTTATCAGTAAGAGCACATCTTCAAGCAGACTTCAACTGCTTGCAGGAGTGGTTACTACAGAACAGGCTCATAATGAATGCTAACAAACTGTAACTATGCTTTTTGGCCCCCCATCAAGAATCAGATCTCTTACTCCAGACTTATTGATATATTCTCTAGATGACTCCCCTCTTGAATTTGTTACCTTCTTCAGGTATCTAGGAGTCACTCCCGACCCATCTCTTGACTTTAACCTCCACATTGCGGCTACATGTAAGACAGTTTACTCAAAACTTGGTCTTGCCTTTAAAATTAGGTCCTCCTCAATGATGCTGCCCGCTTGCTATTGCACAAGGATTTCTCCTCCCTGCTCTAACATATTGCTCTCAGGTTTACCTTAAAGCTAGCAAAGGAGCGCCCAGAAATGGAGCACCTGCTATAACAGTATATGCAGATTTGCTCTCTCCGTCACAGACTTACCCATCATTGCCTGCTCTACTCGAAACTAAATTGGCTCTCCCCAGACTTGCTCAGACACTACTCTGCAGGCTGTACAATTGATAATATGATAAGAACGGGGTCCCCTAAATACCTTGCCAAACTATTAACTCAGCCCTCCCAAGCATACCTCCTCAGGGCATCTGCTCAAACCCAACTTGAAATTCCCAGATATCTCACACAAAAAGGAGAATGATCCTTCGCCATATCTGCCCCCCGCTCCTGGAACTCCATTCCCTCCCACATCAAACTCTCCAAATCCCACAAGGCCTTTAAACTGGGTCTTTGGGCACACCTATTAGAATCCGACTGCTGCTCTTGTGCTGTAACTTGAGCCTCTCTCCTAGCATTTTCTCCTCCCTATGGCGCTTACTGATTTCCTGCTGGGCTCCAAAATCTGAAAGTTTCCCACAACCAGCAGAAATCCTATTGTTATAATGCTACTTCATTTAAGTTTTGTTTGCTGTTTGTCGTTTCAATTTAGTCATTGATGTATCATCAGATGAAAATAATTAATGTAATGTTTTCTGTTTCTTTTTGTCATCACTGATAATGACTGTACCTGGCTGTACACTGTTCAAATGTTTGTTCTCACCTCATGCTGCATCATGAATACTCTTTAATGTTGACTCTGGTCTCCCCTGTCTGTACTCTCCTGGGTCGTGCCTGAATATAGGCAACATTGTTGTCTAGTGTACTTACCCGGTAAACAAAAAACAAATAAATAAATAAAAGCAAAAAAACAGTTGCCCACCATACTGGTGTTAACAAATCAAAACATGTTTGTTTACATTCTTTAATCATCATCCACCACATCAGTGGCTCAGCAGGTAGCACACTCACCTCTGAGGCCGGGAGATCAGAAGGCTGTGGGTTCTATCCCCACACCAGGCACTTGGGTTAAATCCCAATACTGACACTGTATTGTAGCATGAGGGGCATGCTGCACTCCTGAGGTGCCGTCTTTCCGATGAGATGTTAAACCAAGGTCCCATCTGCCTGTTCTGGTGGTAGTTCGGGTTGATGTTAAAGATCCCATAGCACTTCTTGAAAAGAGTAGGGGAATTTTATTGAAAAATTGGGCTTCAACACAAATCAAAACAAAAGAAAATACAAACCAAGAATCTCAAACAATTAAGAAAAACAGTCAGCAATTATACAATGAGTCCAATAACATTATTTAAATAGAAAGAAACCAAGCATCACAATGGATCCACAAATGATGAGCTTTTTCAGAGGAAAACCGCGAAAGTCCAAGAGTTTGATGCACTATAAAGAAAACTGAATATCAGATAACAACTCAGTATACTGTACAGAACACTGTTGAATAATCAACATACATCGAGCTTGCCATAAAAAATAGCGAATAACAACCAGTAATAAATAAACTGTATCAGCATGATATTGTGGAAATACATTCTGGAAAGGTCCATACAATAAACTCTCATATGTTAGATTAGAAAGCTGAGAGACAGACCAATGGGCAGCAAGATACTGCCAGAAGGCCCGTGCATATGGACAGTCGAGGAACAAGTGCAACTGGGTCTCTAAAATCTGCGTACAAGTAGCCAGAGGACAATATCTCTCAGAAAGCTGCTTATGTCTACTATTTGCTTTCACCCCCAGACATCCATAATTACCAAGCCATGTACAGTCCCAGACAAAAGGGGGAAGCCTTGGGTTACTCAACTGCTGACTCACTAAAGGAACCCTCTCCCCAGAGCAGTCTGGAAAACCTTGCTGTTCTGAAGCCAAGATGGATTTGTAAATTTGCTTCCTAGTCATTGTTACTATCTGAGATGGGGAAATGCCCCATTTAATGATATTCTTAAAAAAATCCTTACCATATGGTGGTATGGGCAAGGAATGTGACAGTGCCCTAACAGACCTCTGAGTCCAAGGGGCCAAACAAGAGGATAGCCAGACATGTACAAACGATTTCCAAATCGTGTCACCCAGTTTTAAGGTTGTGCAAATATTATAAGAAATGAATACACTAAAGTAAAAAGCTACTGGATTAACCATATTAACCCCTCCCTCAGTAATCGGATGATAAGTCAATTCCCTCTTGAGCGGGTTCAATCGTGAGCCCCAAAAGGATTGAAAAAAAAGACTAAACAATCTAGTAACTACAGCTTGTGTGGGAGGGCATACATAACATAGATAAAGAAAAATTGGAAGGAGCAAAGTTTTAATAAGAACTACTCTTTTCTTTTTAGAGAGTTGTTGTCCTTTCCAATTATTTACTAATCTAGTGGTCTTTTCCAACTTGTCCTCCCAATTCAGCAATGCCAACGCCCCAGGGCCAAATTTCACCCCCAAAATAGAAATGGGCTGATTATTTTTTTTTTTATTTATTTGAGTAGAATCAGAATTACAATCCTTTGAGTCATAGACTCTTTTGCAAAAGCTCCAAGTCAGATAAAAGTAAAGGTACAAATAAAGTAAGAGTACAGAAAAAAAATATACATACAGTAACAATGTATGATACAGGGTTAGGCATTCTTGGCTTAAGTTTATGTTGTCAGTTACATTAACTGAGAACATACAGGAGGTCCTGGGTCAGTGCTAAGATGGAGAACCGTTTCATAGGGTCTTGAGGGACCCAGAGTCATAATACCAGAGTAGGGGGAAGGGGGATGTTGGAGAGCGAGAGGAGGAAGGCTAGCAACAATCTAACCAAGGGCTACAGGGGAAAAAAAATACTGAGACAGATTAGATTCCTGTAAAACATTGTCCTTGGAAAGGATACAAAAATGTCTGCCAAATGGCTATCAGCAGGCAATGGGGTACATCCAAGCACTACCCCTTCACACTTATCTAAATAAATTTTTGATCCAGAAACACAAGAAAATCGATCCAAGATGGACACCAAAGATTTCTCTGAAAAGGTAGGAGCCAATGTCAAAACCAGATCATCCGCGTATGCTAGTGTCTTAATAGGAGGCTGAACTGGGGAAATCTGTATACCAACTAGATGTTCATTCACAGTCAGAAGCCTCAGTAAGATATCTATGCTGAACACATAAAGAAGTGGACTTAGGGGGCAGCCTTGCTTCACCCCCCATCTTATTTTAACATTCGTACCAAACCACCCATTGACATTAGGGCAGAGGAATGAACACCCATATATAGTCCGTATCTAAGACACAGAAACAGGAGGGACACCAAAGGCCAACAATGTAGAAAACAAAAATTGATGAGAAAGCCTATCAAAGGCCTTTTCCTGGTCTAAACTCAAAACATAACCCGTAACCTTATCGTGCTCTCCATGAAATAATAGCTCTCGTAAAACAACCAAATTATCATGCTGTGTACGACCTACAACAGCACAAGTTTGGAATGGGCAAATCAAATACGGGGCAACCACAGCCAGTCTATTCAATAGGATTTTACTTAACATTTTAAAATCCGAATTTAAAAGACTTATGGTTCTCCAATTACAAATATTTTCCGACGGTCACCTTTTTTGTAAAGCAAAATCAATATTGCCTCCAGCATGGATTCGGAATATCTATTGGAACTCAGCATATAGTTAAACAGGATTACTAGGACCGGGCCCAGCTCTGGTTTAAAGGTTTAGTAGAATCCTGTGCTGATACCATCAGACCCAGGAGCGGTACTACTCGAGAGTCGAGAAATTGCAGACTCCACCTCCGCTAGAGAGACTTCTGCAACCAGGAGAGATGCATCCACATATGTGACTTGGGGTAGATTTAAAGACTGAACAATTTCATGTACATCTGGTTCAGGAGTGGGGGTGCCAAAAAGGCCCGTAACATGGGAATCCACAACTCTTAATAGGTCTTGGGGAGAAATAACAAGTTGCCCAGATGGAGTAGTCAATGCTGTGACAACCTTATTCTGTATCCTCCTCTTACATTCCATAAAAGGGTCTAAAGAACCTTTCTGGGTGTTAGTCCCAAAACGGAGTTCTTGCTGCAGTGACTGAGCTCTATCATATTGTAAGGCTATCATCTGTTGTTTAATAACTTTAATCTGCGCCCCATAATCAAAATGAGTGCTATCAGACAGAGAGATGAGGTGCTGTAATTGGTGTCTAAGCCGTAGATAACGTAAATAAGCAGCAGTGACCTGGAGGTGTGCTCTATGCTGAAAAAAAATGCGCCAGGACTGTTCAGTGTCCTCCCACCAGTCCAGTACATCTGAATAACACTCAACTACTGAGAGCCTAGCCATAAACTCTCTCCTCCATGCTGTTTGTCCTGAGGCTTGGGAAAGCACTGATTCATCCAGCCTCCACTGATTCTTATTGCATCGAGGTGCAGATTCCCAGGTACATGTCAACTTAAGAGCCAAATGGTCCGAGAATTCACAAGGCAGTAAATTCACAGCAGAAAGCTCCACAGCTGAGGACGCAAAAATAAAATCTATGCGCATCCGGAGAGGACCTTTAAAAAAAATGTATCCACCGGATGGATGGGTGGCCCTACAGACATCCACCAGTCCAGAGGATCGTATAGTGATGTTAAAAAAATGGAATCACTAACCATTTTATCAGCTTGTAGGCCCCTATCAGTTCTAGAAAGACCACAATTGAAATCACCAGCCCAGAAGAGAAGGCAAGAGGTGTATAAGAAAGGTTGTATTTCTTTAAACAAAGCAACTCTCAACACTTTAGTCTGTGGGGCATAGATCGTAATGAGACGGAGGTGTACTGTAAAGTAGGAGATGTCTAATAAAAGGGTTCTACCCGGGTGAATGTCTACCAATCTGGAGACTTTTGAGATCTAAGTTGGTAAATAGAACTCCCACCCCATCACAGGTATCCATCCGTACCTGTGGACCAAAAGGAGTGACCCAGGTTCCATTCTCTGGAAGCCTGATGTAGATCCAAAAAGGTTTTAAGACAACTATCTTGAAGGCATATTATGTCACTGCATAAATCACGCATAAAAACATAGCACCTGCTCGCTTTTGCATACTCTTAATGCTATTGAGATTGACAGTGCTCAAAGTGAGAGTGTGCATAAGGGCTGTAAAAAAAAGCAAACGGAACCAAAGGAAACAGTTTAAGGTGGTTTGCACCATTGCCTGGTTCTTTTGGCAATGGAGCCTGCATTACCTTGTTCATTGTCAGTGTTCGAGGTCACAGAAGAAGCGTCCGTCCCATCATCATCAGACTCCCCTTCTGTTTCCTCTAAAGGAAGAGCCGCATATATATTCCCTTTCTTCCAAGAGGAAGACTCAGCCTGCTGAGCAACCCCTGCCTGTTTAAGTTTTTGAGAACCCTCGCTTTGCCTGGGTCTCTTCTTTGTAGAAACCATTTGAAAGGGAACAGCCTCTGGCCCTGGGGGCGGGGGGAGGGAGGCATAGCGTTTCCAACCCCAGGAGAGGAAACAATAGCCGGAGCAGGGGCCAATGGTACTGTGTCTGGTTCTGACTCTGCAGGGGCCTTATTTACAGTCATGCAGGGTTCTGGAACCAGAGGGACAGAGGTGTCTTGCCCAGACCGGTCAGGGGTTCCTGACTTGTTCTCAGGTGCGGACACTCGCATTGCTTGTTGATGCTGAGCCAAATTAATAAGACCTTCATGGTTGGGGCAGTCATCCCTGTTATGTGCAGCCCAGGGACAACAACCATAAGCATGCCCCATCTGTTCACACAGATTACACTTAAATAGATTAACACAAGCAGAGGAAACATGACCAAAATCCAAGCAATGACTGCATCGCATGGTATCACAAGCAGAACTAAGGTGCAACCTGGAACCACATTTAAAGCAGGACCTGGGCTGCCCGCTATAAAAGATATAACCCCTGTCTTTCCCTAGAAAAAAAGTACTGGGTAAATGTACTGGGCCCATATTGGTAGAATGCAACTTTACTTTCACCTTCCAGCCACCATCCCAGATTTCTTCACTATCTAAAGTCGGGAAAGGTTTACCCAAAATTTTGCAACCTTGCCTCAACCAAAACAATATATTTTCTAGCTGCATCCCTTCATTTTTAAACATAACCGTAATCGTTTTAATTAAGGGTTTAGTGAGGGGAACTGCATGAAAAGAAATCCAAACCGGTGTATTCTTTAGGTTATGGTATTGAGCCCAGAATCTATCCAAACTGGAAATATGCTTGAAACTAATGTCAAAATTCCCATTCCCTAAACCTATAAGGGCATAAATCTCAGAGGAAAAACAATGAATTGATTTTTTTCAATAGGCCTCTGGCAATATATATCCTATTAGGAGGATCCTCCAAGCCTCCTTTGTAAAGAAGACGGACCGCATTGCGCCTGGGGGCCGGTTCGCCCCTAGTCGAAAAGAGGTCAGCCAACTTGAACAAAGGATTAGGGACTGGCTTACTAGGCAGTATTTCCACAGGTTCTACAACTGCAAGGACCGCTTCTGGAGCAGTCGACTGCAGGGGCAAATCAGAAGAAACAGCTGAAACAGTATTCAGAGACATCACATTAGTAAGAGGCAAAACAGAGTCATTACCCCGGGGTGAGTTGGAGCTCAGGTCCCGTGCAGCGTCGGTGGCCACTGGAGAGGAGAAAGCTACTTCCATGTCTTGAAAGGACCAATCCTGAGTATCAGGGGTCCAAGATCCAGAAGGGCCTGTACCCGTCCTGTATCCTGCAATGCCTTCTCAGGGGTCCACTCGATAGGACCCACTTCAGAATCCACAAGATCACCCCAATTCAGAGGATGTTGTGGCAGGGGAGTTGTAACTGTACAAATCGACTCCATTTAAGGCTTTAAAGGGGGCACAGTTGGTTTTCCCAGCCCGAGACGTCGCCCCACAGGTGGAGGATGCAATAAAGCAGCACTAGAGTCCTGAGGCTGTAGGCACACGGGAACAGGCCCGTCTGTACTGCCAGTCTCCCGCAAAACATTCTCCATGTTTGCACAAGAAAGTGACAGTTCCAGGTTACAGTTCACCACAGGTGCAAGTTGAGCAGGCAAATCTAACCCCCGTGGATCCGGGGCCGTAACACAAGAGTCCGAAGGAGTACCAAGCAAATCGAGGGCCGCATCAAGTTCCCGTAACTTTTGTAGCTGTTTCACCTTTTTCTGGAGGAGAAATGAAAGGCAGGACAACACCTGGTCTCTGGCGACCATACCGGGTGGGTGGAGAAAAAGTTTAGGCTGTACCTTGGATGGAGAAGGCTCCGGAATCGATCGAGGAGCAGCGTCCTCCAGGTCAGTCAGAACTACACCTTCCATAGGCTCAGACGGTAAATCAGCAGGGTTTGATATTGAAGAAGCATCTGAGGGAGAGGCCTTCCCACCCTCCAGAGACATGACCGTCTCCTCCAGAGACTCAGGTAGACTGGCCACCACGCAGAATGGCCAGAGGTTCTCCCTACTGGAGAGTAGGGGAATTTCCCCAGTGTCCTGGCCAACTTTACCCCCATTCACTAAAAATACCACCAACAGCTTAATCTGGTTCAAGGTCATTTAGCATTCATCTGTATCCCCCTCCCCTGGGTCGTGACTGAAAATAGGCAGAATTTATCTAGTGCAATTACCTGGTCAACAAAAACTAAATAAATAAATTCCTGGACTTGGGAATGCCCCTAACACAATCTAGCCACTCTTCATGCTGTGGGAGGAGAGGAGACCAGGTCCTTCCACTTATGAAAGCATAAGAGGCACACCCACACTGTCTCTCCCCCCCCTCCACCTCCAGATCTGGCACCTATGGACACATGCGCACACACGGATGGCCACACGGACAGACTACTGTATATGTGCAGGAATGCTACAATTACTGAGAATTATTCTTGGCCTTTTCATTAATTAAAAATCAGTGTGCCTGCCTACAAACTGAATTAGAACAGGATCACACTGTGCTGGCACTCTCGACAAATGCAATTTCCAACTGCCACATTCCACACATGCTGCATTTAGATGTAGATTTTTATCACTGCCTATGGAACTGATGCTCTGGAATGGGATTCAGAAGAGGCTGCATTTACATGCAGCTGGTATTGAGCTATGAGCCGTGTTTACACAGTCACAGTGCTCCCTATTTTCAGCCGCTCCTGTTGCGCTGCACAGATGCTGCCGGAACAGGGCTGGGGTTTACACTGCTGGGCCCTTGCTGCGCTGCTGATCGTGCCATGGAGGAGACTGGACATTCCAGAAGCCAGAATTCGTCGTCAGGGAGACAGGCTTCACAGCGGATTGAGCGCATTAGAGAGTTTACAAAGCAGCTTAATGCACTCAATCCGATTGAGGTACCCACTCCTAGGTCAGATCAAAAAATGGATCCGGAGTGCTCCCAACACATTCCAGTAAGTGTTTACACTGCTATCTTTGCAGCCCATCAACCGATGTGCATGGGTTGATGCACTGCAAAGGCGGCAGTGTAAACAGGGCTATGGCCTAGTTTACCTGAAGTCCACGGTGAACCAACTGATTTGAATCTGAATAGGTGTGTAGTACATCTCTGCATGTGCCAACATAAACATCAATAAAACAATGAGATGTTTGAGCAAGATAGAGTATGTAACACAAGCCCTAAATTTAAACTGAGCTGGAGGGGGCCAATATGGGATGCAGAATCATAAGTTTTCAGAAGGAGGGAGCTAGCAGGCCCTCTTCAGGTAATAGGCATGTCGGAGAGAAGCAATTCAGGAAGTAAGGGCAAGGAAGATAGGAAGGGACGTGAGGGCAGCATGACAGGAAGAAGTGATGATGGGGGAGGGGAGACAAGTGGAGGGCAAGAGAGTGATAGGCTAGGATACAGGGTAAGGGGAAGTTCACTGAGTATGCAGAACAAGCAGGGAAATAATGGAAAGGGGGATGGAGCGGGAGACAGGCAACATTAAGAGTAGTGTCTATCAATGCCAGGAGCCTGGGGAATAAGATGGATGACCTCCATTTCATGGTGACGGAGGGCCATGTTGATCTGGTAGCAGTCAACCAGACATTGGCTTTACCCAAACCATGACTGGGCTCTCTCTGTTCCAGGGTTCACCTGCTACAGAAAAGATAGGGTATGGTAGGGAGAATGGGGGAAGGATGGTGCTTTATGTCAAGAAAGGGATCATGGCAACAAGGGAAGATGTGGTGGGCACTGAGTCAATCTGGGTAAAGATTCAGTGACAGGGAGAAGAATAAAGAGGGGGTGGCATTTAGGCCACCATATCAGAGTGAAACCATAGACTGGAGTTGAGTGACCTAATAAAAAAGGCTTCGGTGCAGGGGGAGGTGATAACAGTGGGGGGCTTAAACGTAATGGACATAGATTAGAGCATCCCTCAAGCTAGCATCAGCAGAAGCTAAATGCTCCTGGATGTAATCCAGGATGGCTTCTTAACCCAAAGAGTGATGGAGCTGACTAGGGCCTGAGCCATTTTAGACTCAGTACTGATGAACAGTGACCATCAGAGGCATCAGTGTGCAGAGCCATTGAAAGGCAGTGATCACCAGTCAGTATGGTTTCAGCTTGATATAGGGAAGAAGTCCTGAACACACACACAGTTGTTCTGGACTTCAGAGTTTCCAAGTCAGCACTCCTTAAATGAGGGAGATCTCCTGATTTTGACCACTTAAATCAAGGAGATTTTCACAGGGCCCTAATGTGTATTCCTAACTGAATGTATGCGCTGCTGAAGTCATTTAAACACAGGAGAAATAGTCTATTCTTTGATTCTGATTTTAGGAACATAGACTGGTGCCATAAAAAGCAGGGGGAAATCTCAAAGGAATGGAAAAATCAGAGAGACTCCCTGAAAATATGGAGACTTGGAAGGTATGGGACTTCAAAAGAGACAATTTCACCAAAACAGGGGTTAATCTGGAAGAGCACCTGGCCAAGCTCAGGGCAACCATGTGGGTGGAGAAAATATGGTCCATAATTCAAGATGGGGTCCAGGAAGTCTAAAACACCTATCTGAAGCAGGTGGGGGGGAGGAGGAACAAGCACAAGAAATCACTCTGGCTCTCAGGGGAGGTTGTCAGTACTGTGAGGGAGAAAAGGGCTTCCTTTATGAAAAAAAAAACAGGAATACCCAGTAGGAGGAAGATAAGGTAGACTACCTGAAAAAGCTGAAAATAGCTGGCATAGAGGTAAGAAAGACCAAGACGGGGATGGAGTTGAGGATAGGAAGAAATAGGCTGTTGGTTAACCAGGATCTGCGACTTATCCTGTAGGTAGGGAAATGGGCAGACTAGGTGGGACAAGCGGTCCTTATCTGCCGTCAAAGTCTATGTTTCTTTGTTTCTATAGCAGA
This sequence comes from Neoceratodus forsteri, assembly GCA_016271365.2. Classification (NCBI taxonomy): domain Eukaryota; kingdom Metazoa; phylum Chordata; order Ceratodontiformes; family Ceratodontidae; genus Neoceratodus; species Neoceratodus forsteri. The sequence continues at coordinate 874,462,888 of CM028130.1, forward strand.
GGATGTCAAGGAAGGTGACAAGACCTTTTTTTTTAGTACCTCTCAGAAACAAGCATTTGTCAATGCTGAATGTTTGTTGTGTGCACTGGTGTCATGGGGGGGGGGGTTAAAAATCGCTTCAGTGATGTAATTAGTGTATTAAGTAAGCAATAATACTCAACAGGGTAGGAGGTATTGGGAAATACTGGACCACTCAGGGGCGTAATGAGGCCTGACACTGCAGGCGGAGGGCCATATAGCCCCTGGAAGGTACAATATTTCCCAATACCGCCCACCCTGGAGGGTATTACTGCGCTTAGAAAATAGGCACTGTAATTTATTTGTTTGGGAAAAAAACCACGTTATTTTATGTTTAAGGGTTAAAACTTCTTAGATATAAAATTTACTCTGTAGAAAAATAGTTTCTCCACCTGCATTACAGTGCTATTTTATTTTTTTGAGCTGAAGAGTTTTATCCTAATAGCACCAGTGTAGCTGTACCTTGGACCTGGTTGTTATAGTTACCATCACACATACACAAAGAACTCGGAGGTCGAGCGAGCCACCAAAAAAAGAAAGAAATTAATCCATTTAAAAGAGGTACATTTATGTTTGTTTTAATAGTTCTGCTGTGCATTTTGAAGCGCTGTTACACAGCAGGGGTACAGTTGTAATTGTGAAGGCACCACAATGAAATGCAGGTTGAGCGAGCTATCAAGTGAAATGCACTGCTTTTAAAATGGTCTGTTTATATTTATTTGAATGATTCATGTATATTTTAACGTGGGACTACAGAGCAAGGCAGTGAATGTACCAGAATAATCGGGCCGAGGAGCAGCACTGGCAGTTAAGTGTGTTTCAATGCTCGAGTATGGAGATGCACTGCCAGCTCGGACATCCTGCTAGATCTGCTGCTTTTAAAAAGGTCCATTTACAGTATATTTATTTGAATGATTAATGTGTATTTTGAAGTGGGACTGCAGAGCAGGGCAGTGAATGTACCAAGGAGCGGCGCTCGCAGTGAAGTGTGTTTCAATTCCCAGATATGGAGATGCGCTTCCGGGGTGGACATTCTGGCAGATCCGCTAGCATTTGTGGAATCAGAACACAGGACTGCCTCTCTTGCAGCATGATATTTTGGTGAGGTTTGTCCCGTGTAAAATATGTGTAATTCTTACTAATTTTTTGCTTTTATGGGGTGACCAATTGTAAGATCCGCTATGCCACATCCGCTGGCCTTTTTGGTGGTTGTTTTGGGGGTCATGAGTAGCTTACTAAGTAAGCGGGAAAAAATGTGGGTGGTCAATTTGAAAATTCGGGGTGCCCGATGACATGCGAAGTAGTGGGGCACCCTGAATTGGTACTTATTTTTTGCTGGGCATCTACTGAAAAATAAATGCATGACAGGCACGGCTTTTCAGCCAGTCAGCATGCATTATTTTTCAAGCCCATTTTCTAACATTCAAGAATGCAAAGTAGAAGTGATGATGTTGGGCAGTGTAAGTGTCTAGATTGGTAATATTTGTGCCTCAAAATTTTCAACATACCCTTCTTATGACCCCACCTCATGAACAAGTGCAGATAAATTTTTCAACTCCTGGCCAAAAGATGATCTCGTGCAGTGACTGCGGAATCACTTTTCGGGACACAAAAACACATTTTGGCCAGGATCTGAAAAATGAAAGCTGCCACATTCATAAGGCGCTCTGAAGAAATTGCAATGTTGAAAATTTGGGGTCAAAATATTAAAAATTAGCAAAGTTATGAACCTGCATTTTCAGATTTCAGTGCAGGCTCATAACTTCCTTGTTTTTTTTTTAAGTTAGACTGTTTATGTGCCTGTTCCTTCCAGCCTGGGGTTGTACCTATGGTCCCCCCCTTCTATCCAGCTGACTCCCTCATCACTGCCCCAACTGCAGCCGGAGCTCTGGCCCCTATATCCCAAGCCTCCCTGGCCACATCGTGGTGGGTACTTACCCCACATGCCACGGAAGACCAGTGGGCAGACACACCAGGGGAGCTATGTGGGTGTACTTGTCGCAGCGGCGCCAGATCCCCGCCTTCCTACTGCATGTAGGGGCTTGCACAGATTTTTTTCCCTTTTTTAGCCCACGACATAGGCGTGCAATGATGCCAAGGATTCTCCATGTGTGCGTCCACACCCAGAGCCTCCAGCATTAGCCTACGTCGACCCCCACTACTGATCGGGCAGCCCTGTACCAGCCCCCAGCCACCACCAGGAGCCAGAAGTACTGCGGTCATCCTCCCCACCCCTCCCAAGGAGAAGAGCAGTCTTGGGATGCTCAATCCTCCTCCTCCTGCCAGGTCGACTCCCTCAGTACCCGAGGTCGCCTGACCCCACACGCTGGGCGTGGTGCTAGGTGGGGCATCCAGCTACCAACCTCAGCGCCACTGGCTGGCTAACTTTCTTGTTTTTTAATATTTTTATACCAAATTTTCCCCGTAGCATTCTTATGACCCCACCTCATGAACAAAGGAGGAGAAAATTTTCAACTCCTATCCAGAAGTTGATTTTGTGTAGTGACTGCGAAATCACCTTTCGGGATGCAAACACACATTTTTGCCAGGATCTGAAAAATGACAGCTGTCATTTATTTATTTATTTATTGAAATGTTTTGCCAGAAAAGCACACTGAGTGACAAGTCACTTGTCTCCCGGTGCGACCTGGGGGGAAGGGGTACGATAGGAATGAGACATTAAACATTCAAGTAACAAGATCAGCATTAACGTACAGTTGTAAGGCAGGTGTTACAAACAGTTACAACAGTGTTGTGCATAATAGGTAGAGTGGACAATAATAAGTGCTGAGTTAATAAGTAAACAAGTGCTTACGTGAAAGAAAAGGGGGAAAGGAGAGGGAGGGGTGAGGTGGGGGGAAGGGGAAGAGTCGTGTCCCTGGAGACCCTTCAGGATGCGAGGAACCATGCAAGGGGACTGGGGGAACCAAAGAGAATGGGATAACCAGTGTCCCAGAGAGATCCCTTCAGGATGTGGGGAACCTGCAAAGGGGCAGTGGGGCTAGATAGAAAGGGGGATAAGGCTGTATGGATTTAAAGAGGGAGGAGAGAGAAGGAGGTGTGACTTAATGCTAGGAGGGGGAATAGGATCTAACCCAGGAGAGGACCCTTCAGGATCCAGGGTACCCTGCAAGGGGGCTGGGGAAGGTCAGTAGATAGGGATTAAGAGAGTGATAAGAGAGGGAGGGAGCGAGAATTTAACCCTTGAGGGCAAGAGAATTTGCACCTTTGGAGGGGATGGGGCTTAATCAACAGTCTATCAGGATGCACTGGACCCTGCTAGTAGTCATGGAAAGCCAAGACAGTGGCTAGACAGAATAGGAAAGATAAGCTTAGGCTCAGTTGGACCCTTTCAGGATGCTGAGAACCCTGCAAGGGGACTGCGATGGCCAGGGAGATTGGTAGATAGGGGAAGGGAAGGAGAAGAGACAAGCCTAGGCCCAGTAGGACCCCTTAAAGATGCTGAGAACCCTGCAATGGGACTGCAAAGGCAAAGGGAGAAAAGGGAGAATGGGGGAGGAGAACGAGAGGAGACATGCCTAGACACATTAGAGCCCCTTCAAGATGCTGAGAACCCTGTAAGGGTTCATGAGGTGCAGTAAAGAAATGGCTATATTGAAAATTTGGGATCAAAATATTGGAAATTGACAAAGTTAGGAGCCTGCCCTCGCAAATTTCAATAGAGGTTCATAACTGCATTGTTTTTAATATTTTCACACCAAATTTTCAATGTAGCATTTGTATGACCCCATCTCATGAACAAAGGTGGAGAAAATTTTCAACTCCTGTCCGAAAGGTGATTTTGCGCGAGTGACTGGCGAAATCACCTTTCGGGATGCAAAAACAAATTTTTATCAGGATCTGAAAAATGACAGCTTTCGGAAAGTTTTCAGCCACTGTCCCTGGACTGAGTGCTTCATTCTCCCAGCAGTGCAGCTCTCTATTCTGTCGCCTCCCGCCTCCCCTTCCAGCTGCTTGACTAAAGTTTTCAGCCGCTGCCCCTGAACCGGGCAATTAATTCTCCCGGCAGTGTGGCTCTCCATTCTGCTTCCACCCACCTCCCCTTCCAGCTGCTCGGCTAAAGTTTTCAGCCGCTGCTCCTGGACCGGGCACTTCATTCTCCCCACGGTGTGGCTCTCCATTCTGCCGCCACCTGCCTCCTCTTCCCTTCCCTTCCAGCTGCTCGTCTAAAGTTTTCAGGTACAGACGCTTGCCACTTAATTTCTGGCGCCACCACTCAGCTTCAACTTGATTGGTTGCTTGCAGTAGCTGGGCCCAGCTGATTGGCTCACCTGTGATCCTCTCTACTGCCGCTAGGTCAGCTGCTTCTCGGCTTCTCCTGCTACAATTAATGTAGCCTGGTTTACTACTCTCTTGCTTGTGTGCAATTACTACTGTAAAATTTTACTGTTTATATTTTATTCTGTTTTATTTTGTTAAGCATGCTACTTAGCCAACTGCTACTCAGCTAAAATTTGTTAGTCTAACAGTGTTCTGTTGTACTGGAATTTTTGACTTGTTTAAAGCACGCTACTTAGCCTACAGTTATACAGCTCAAACCTTTGCTGGTCTGAATAATGTTAGCACTAATATTTGTTAATTTCTGCCCTGTCTTGGTTTTACTCTGCTCTTTCCTGTGTTGTCTCTACCCCTTCCTAATTCCTCCCGCTGGTGCTCAGTGCTGATCTGCCCTGCCCCCCCAGCCCACTCTCATTCCACCTTTCTGACCTACAGACACTCGCCATTTAATTTCTGGTGCCACCACTCAGCTTCAACTTGATTGGTTGTTTGCAGTAGCTGGGCCCAGCTGATTGACTCACCTGTGATTCTCTCTATTACCGCTAGGTCGGCTGCTCCTGCCGCAATTAATGTAGCCTGGTTTACTATTCTCTTGCTTATGTGCAACTACTACTGTAAGATGTTACTGTTTATATTTTATTCTGTTTTATTTTGTTAAGCATGCTACTTAGCCAACTGCTACTCAGCTAAAATGTGTTAGTCTAACAGTGTTCTGTTGTACTGGAATTTTTGAATTGTTTAAAGCACACTACTTAGCCTACAGTTATTCACTCAGCTTCAACTTGATTGGTTGTTTGCAGTAGCAGGACCCAGCTGATTTGCTCACCTGCAATCCTCTCTACTGCCGCTAGGTCAGCTGCTTCTCGGCTTCTCCTGCTACAATTAATGTAGCCTGGTTTACTATTCTTTTGCTTGTGTGCAACTACTACTGTAAAATTTTCTCTCACACACCCTCCCCCAGCACTCTTTAAATCCCCCTGCCTCACTCAGTGCCAACCCTCGAGTCTTTGCTACCCAATCGCACCCCAGCTCTACTTCCTCCCCAATAAAGTATTTATATCCCTCCTCCTCCTCCAGTTATTTTATCTGCACATCCTCACAGTTTTGCAAATCCTTAGAAGATACTCACTGGACACTACCTATCCAACAACTAAATACAATAGCTTTAAGCGGTGTCCTATCCCCCTTCACAAGCTCCTCTCAAATTACGGTAGCAAGAAGGTGACTTCCTTGCTCCAGTCTGTACGCTCTTCTAAATATCTCTAATCCATCCCCCTTGTCATGTCTCCCTTAACACCTTATAGGCTATCCATGACACTCCTCATTACCCTTTACTTCACTCTCCTCATGACCACTCCTGTGCTGTCCCATACTACGTCTAGCTCTAATTCCCACCCCTTGCCCATCGCCCCTCTTCAGGCCCATTGCTGGGATTTTTACAAGGGGGGGTCTTTTTTGAGTCTGTGACTTTTTCAAAAAAGCTGGGGGTCTGGGGGCCACCAGGCCCCCAGAAGCTCAGGGGTTCTTTATGCTCTCTGGTGCATTTTCTGGTGTATTTTGAAGCCAAATAACTCCTATTTTAGGTCTCCTCCACCCCCTTGCTCTAAAATTATGAGGCATCTGGCTGCAGGGTGAATACATACTGGTATTGTGTACGTGACATTAGCAAAATGCTGACACTGTAGTCACCTGCTGATTTGACATAGGCAAGGTCATGAATGTCAGCATATTGATAACCTCATGTACAGAACAGAAGTATGTATTCACCCTGAAGCCAGCCAGATAATAGGGTCTGAGTGCTGCTAGGCCCTCGCCAGGATTTTTACAAGAGGTGTTTTTTTTTTTTGTAGACTTCTACTTAAAAAAAAAAATGGTTCCAGAAGCACAGAGGTTGTAGATCCTCTGTGGAGCATTTTCTGGCTTATTTTGAAGTTAATAACTCATCTTTGCTCTCCTCCACCCCTAGCACTACAGTTATGATGTATCTGGCTGCAGGGTGAATACATATTTGAACTGTGTACGTGAAGTTAGTAAAATGCTGACATTGAAGTACAAGTGATACACAGATTGACTGCGGCCATCACCTGCTGGCTTGACATAGTCCAGGCTAATGTCAACATTTTGCTAACCTCATGTACAGAATAGATGCACAAGTTCACCTTGCAGGCAGCCAGATTAGGGATTTGGGTCTGCTAGGCCCATAGAAGCCCTAGGTTACTATATGCTCAGTGGTTCATTAAGGAATAAACCATGAGAAGGTGTGGGTTATGGGGGGGGCATTTAGCATGGCTGGCGTGGTTTGCAGGCCAGATGGTCAAATCCTCATTAGCCATGGTAAATTCCCCCATAACCCACACCCTTGAGTGGGTTATTGCGATTATACCATGTTCTTTTTAATTTTTGTGAGAAAAAAATAAAGTATAGTGCCATTGCTGCTGATGTAGTGAACCTCTGGTGAAAGGTGGAATAGTGCAGTGCACCAATATAATCTGCTATACATTTATTACCTATAATTATAATTGTTTTAATTGTTGATGTATTGTGTGGTACCATATCTGACTCTTCAGTGAATAGCAGAGCATTGGGGGAACCAGGAGGACTAGCAATAGGCTAGCATACCTCCTTCCCCAAAACGACATCTTTCTGCAAAAAGCACTGTTGCCTGGTGGTTCTCCTGCCCTTCTAAGGGCTTGTAAACCTTTAGCTCATAAAATCTTGCTGAAATCAAGTAAAATGTGTTAATTTTACATTGTGCCGAAACCGGAAGTGAACGGACGCTTGCTTCCAGTTTTTCGGCTTAAAACCTGCCCGTCTAGCGAGGGGGCGTTTAATAGTGGCATTGCTGCTGATGTAGTGAACCTCTGGTGAGAGGTGGAATAGTGCAGTGCACCAATATAATCGCTATATCTTTATTATAATTGTTTTAATTGTTGATGTATTGTGTGGTACCATTTGCTTGATACTGACTCTTCAGTGAATAGCAGAGCATTGTGGGAACCAGGAGGACTAGCAATAGGCTAGCATACCTCCTTCCCCAAAACAACATCTCTCTGCAAAAAGCACTGTTGCCTGGTGGTTCTCTTGCCCTTCTAAGGGCTTGTAATCCTATAGCTCATAAAATCTTGCTGAAATCAAGTAAAATTTGTTAATTTTACATTGAGCCAAAACCAGAAGAGAACGGATGCTTACTTCCAGTTTTTCAGCTTAAAACCTGCCCCTCTAGTGAGCGGGGTGAGCATGCACAGGGCTGTGCACAGAGATACGCTTATCTGCGTGTGTCTGCTTTGTCCACTGGGCACGCTGAAACTGCTGGCATTAGACAAAGTAGGATAAGATAACTTCAGCATATCCCCTACTTAGTAAATACACACCTTTAATAATGGAAAAAGAACTTAGTAAGTAAACGCAATATTTGATGTATAGTGAAGGAAATTTTGGGAGCGAGTATGTATGCACAAATTGTCACCTGATTACTACTCTTGAAGCAGAGATAGTGTTTCTGCTTAACATCAAACCAGTTTCTACTGATATTAGGGAATTGGAAAGCTACATTGACCTAATGGATGAACAACTTCATTCTAATGAACAATTCCCTTCACATTTAGGTAGTATTTCTATGCCTCCTGATGAAGAGACAATTGTAACAAATAGTACTAGTATACCCGTTGCCTCTGCCCCCTCTTATAAGGTGGATGACTATCCACCCTCTCCTCATGATAACGACGACTGGACCATTGTCACAAAGCCCCTTAAAAAAATGAGGGCCGGTCAAATATACAATAGAGCCCCTATTGAAACTCGTAATAGGTTTGAGCAATTGACTGTATCAAATAATGAGGTGCTACATGATTTATCCTGTGCATCACCACCTGTTGATAATAATGGTTCAAAAACACTTTTCAATCAGGAGTCAATACCCATGAATACTTGTCCTAGTAAGTCTCAACCTACCAAATCAATACCTATTAAGTTAATCACTCCAGAGTGTATTAAACAATCAACTGTTTCTGCTCCTTGTACCCCTACTGTCTCAAAACAAGTGTTAGTCCTGGGAGATTCAATCATTAAACACATTGACAGGGCGGTATGCAACTGTGATAAGAGCAACCGTAATTGTTCTAGCTTCCGTGGGGCCAGGGTATCTGACATTAGCTCCATGATGCCTAAAATTCTACAAAATGCAGGGGAAAATCCACTGGTTATCATACATGCCGGTGTTAATGATATAAACAACACCCCATTTAACCAGTTACAACAGAACTATGTGGCGTTATGTAACCTGTTACTTGATAGGGGATGTTGTGTTTGTATATCCGAAATTCTACCCGTCCTGACAGCAACATCTACCATGACGCAGAAAATCAAAGCCCTAAATGAATGGCTGAGAAAGTGATGTTTTAAGCAGGATATACCCTGTATTACCCACTGGGAATCATTTTCAGATTGCTCTTCCTTGTTTTACTGGGACGGTTTACATCTCAGTCGTAGGGGTAGCACACTTCTGGGGAAAAGTATTACTAAAATCATAAATCATTGTTTAAACTAAAAACAATGGGGTAGAATGGGTTTATTCCCAAGTCTCTGAATACCTACCAAAATATTATTACAACTAAATGTAAATTTCTAGTTTTGAATGCAAGATCTTTAAATCAACTCAAATTAGCAGAACTCGAAGCCAAATGTAAAACTCTAAATATAGGTGTGGTGGGAGTAACTGAAACTTGGTGGGATGCATCCTCAATTTGGTCCAGAGAAATTCCAGGCTATAAGCTATATCACAAAAATAGATTAGATAAGCAAGGTGGTGGAGTTTGTATGTACATACGAAATGATATTCCTTCTTTTGAAGTATGTTCTCCCTTTCCCCTTGAAAGTATATGGGTTAAAATCTTATTGAAGGAGCAGTCCTATATAACTATTGGTTACATCTATCGACCTCCATCTGCTAATTCAGATTACACAACTGATATATTAAAAGAAATTACACATTTCTCAGAATCCCAAGATACTGTAATATTTGGTGACTTTAATTTCCCTCATATCAACTGGGACTCATTCTCAGGACAGTCCTATGCTGAGAAAGGACTAATAGATGTCATAGTTAGTACTGGATTGCAACAACTTGTTACTGAATCCACTCGAGGTCCTAATATTTTGCATCTATTATTTACTAATAAAGAGCAACAAATTAGCAATTTACAAATTTGGGATCCACTTGGGACCAGTGATCATTCATCTATTCTTTTTGAAATTCAACAGTTTAAAACCACACAAAGGAAGTTATACTATACAAAAAATTATAATAAAGCAAATTTTTCCAAAATCAATAAATACTTACAAAGCATAAACTGGGAATCTAATCTCCTTAATTGTACAACACAACAAGCTTGGGACTTTTTTAAAAACATTGTACATTATTTGGAAAATACTTTTATTCCATCTAAAAGGAAATTTAATAACAAAGGAAAAAATTCCCCTTGGTTTAACAAGACAATTAAAAATCAGATTAAATTAAAAATTAAACTTTTTAGGAAACTTAAGAATAGTTCTGTTCCATTTAAAACTACTGTATTGCATAAATATAGATTATCTGTTAAAAGTTTAAAAAATTATATTATATTGGCAAAAAATGAACTGCAATTTAAACTAGCTCACACAAAAGACTGTCACAAATCTCTTTTTTCCTATATAAATAGCAAAAAAGGTATATCAAGGACCACTGGTCCCATTATAACCAATGGTTCTCCTTTATCTGCTACAGAAACCTCGAATCTATTTAATAAATACTTTTGTTCTGCCTTTTCTCAAAAATCATCTATTAGTACACTTAACGTTCACCACGCAGATTATCATAGGTTCTAGCCAACTGACATTTTACAGGCTATTAAAAAACTAAAAAATACACTAGTCAAGGCCTAGACGGTATTCATCCATGGTTTCTGATGGAAACCTGTATAAATATATTTATACCGCTGTCAATTATCTTTAATAAATCCTTACAAGAAAGCATTGTACCAAATGATTGGCGTTCAGCAATAGTTACCCCTATATTTAAAAAAGGCAGTAGAGGTTCTGTGCAAAATTATCGTCCAATTAGCCTGACCTCAGTGGCTGTTAAACTAATGGAATGAGTAATTAAGTCTCTGATAGATCAAGATTGTAAAAAATTAGGAATTTACAATTCAAATTAGCACGGGTTTACCCCCAAGTATTCCTGTATCACCAATCCGATATCTTTTTACAGTAATATAAGTACTCTACTAGATGTGGGTATCCCTACTGATGTAATTCTTTTGGACTTTAGTAGAGCTTTTGATAAAGTCTCACATGAAAAACTCATTACTAAAATTCACAGCCTAGGTTTGTCATCTGATATTGTCAACTGGCTTTAAACTGGTTGACAAATCGTACTCAGAAAGTCAGAATTAATGACATCTTGTCTGATCTGGGTAGCGTGACAAGTGGTGTACCGCAGGGGTCGGTCTTGGGTCCAACATTGTTTAACCTCTTTATTAGTAATTTACAAACAGGGCCAAAGAATTTCATTGTTAAATTTGCAGACAATACTAAATTGGAGGGCAAGGTTAATAATCAAGAAAATATTTCTGCATTAAAGGAGGATTTGGAAAAATTAACACTCTGGGCAAATGATAATCATATGCAGTTTAATCGAGACAAATGTTTAGTAGTGCATTTCAGTGTAAACAATCCAAAAACGATATATTATATAAATGGACTACCACTTTACTCATCAAACTGTGAAAAAGACTTAGGGATATATGTTAATAATAAACTTACATCAAATGATTACTGTGTTAGAATTGTTTGCATGACCAACAGACTTTTGAGGCAAATAAAACTTACTTTTATTAATCACACTGAACAATGCCTTATTCCATTGTATAGGGCACATATTAGACCGTATCTAGACTATAGCTCCCCTTTTTGGAATCAAAATAAAAAAAAAAGATATAGCAATTCTTGAACAGGTTCAAAGGAGAGTGACCCGAATGATTCCAAGATTAACAAACTTGGATTATCAGAACAGATTAAAAGCTACTGGTCTCTTCGCTCTTCAAATTAGAAGACTAAGAGGCGATATGCTTATGGTTTTTAATTTAATAAATTCACCAGATCTAATGGAAAAATGTGGTCTAACATTCTCCAAAAGGAGACATGTTGCGAGACTGCATAATAAACAGCTTGAGGTAAAAAATTAGAAAACCAGCAAAAGAGGAAACTTTTTTTCCAATAAGAGCTTCCATTCTATGGAACACCTTGCCATAGGAATTAGTAGAGGCAAGTAGTATCACCATCTTCAAAAACAAATTAGATGTCTGGTTGAGGGATAATAAATAAATAATGTCCCACATAGCGTAGGGAATGGTCTTGATGGGCTCTGGCCTTCTTCTGTTCTTTCATACCACGTAATACCAAGTCATATAATACAGGTTTTCTCCAGTTTTTGTTATTTTTATTAACTTTATTATTCCGCCAGAAAAAGAGAGTTCCCTGTTGCTAGGTGGAATGATGTAATTCCCCTCCCCTGCGAGGCTTGTTTTTATTGTCCCCCTCCATTTGCCACATGCACACAGTCTCCAGAGTTTGATAGGAACATTTTGTCTTTGTGTCTGTCTCGCTAATGGGCTGCCATCACACAGCGTGTGTTTTTGGGATGGATTTCTGGTGTGCGCTGTGAGCCTCTTCAGTGTTCTAGGAAGCAGTAGAAAGTGACCGGGTTGAGTGTATTTTTTTTTTTAATATTGTTTTGCTTATATTTAAAATGATGGAGGAGTAAGAGCAGGAGGGCACCAAAGCGAGAGAGTGGTAAAATAAAGAAGAGAGAGACAGAGTGGACCAGAGACAGTGACAGGGGAACCAAGAGGTACAGCGGGACTGTACTTTCCTGATATGATGGAGCACAGACAGAGCGGAGCAGAGAGTAAGTCTGAGGTGAGGTGGGTGCAGTCTAGGCTTATGGGGAAATACTTTTTGAAGTCTGTTGTGTGACCTTTTTTTCCCGCTACAGCTACACTTTCTTGGGCAGGTTTGTGCTTTTTACACTGTGTGCTCTGCCGAGTGAGACGTGATGGAAGTTGGAGACTGCTGGTTAACGAGTACTTCAATATGGCGGTTCTCTGGTTTGAATTTCGAGGGTCAGGTGAATTTTAGAGATGGGGCTGACTGGCACCTTTGCCATGGGTATATTGTAGGATTTACCATGGCAGAAAGGTGCCAGCCAGCCAATGATAGTGCAGGATTTTGGCTTTGGTTTGGAGTCCATGGTATAACTGCATGTAATCAACAGTGGCAAATTGTGCTAGCTAGGCTGCAAAGGGCTGAACACATAGTCAAAGGAAAAACTGTTGGAGGATGTACAGTTGTTATAACCGACTTCTTAAGTTGCAGAAAAAATGAACCTGTACACATATTACAGGACAACAGATTACTTGGGGATGCAGAAGTAATCCATGCACCTAATTTGACCCAGAAGTTAGAGAAATTAAAAATTATGGAGAAAAAAAGTATCTGTACACAATAATACTGGTCAGAGAAAAAATACAGCAGACATTTTGCTGCAGAGATTGGACTAAGACAGAACAAAATTCAAGCAGCCACACAGAGGGATGATGACTCTCGAGAGCTCACAGATGTGTGGCAGCCTGAATTTTGCCCAGTCTCAGTGCAGCCTCTGCAGAAAAAAGGAACAGCATTAGTATCTGACAGAAATATGAAAAACAAAAGGCTGAACTCCAGCCTGCCTCCTGTAAAATAATCTGTAAGCTCTCGAGAGTCTCATCATCCCTCTGTGCGGCTGCCTGAAATTTGCTCAGTTGCAAGTTCTGACAGAAAAATGTCAGTCTGCACTCAACGCAGCCAGTTTACTTAGCATTGTCCACCCCCCCCATGTCTCCACCATCTCGTCGGCTGTTGCAACTGGCAAGAACTTGAATAATTTAGTCCTGTCTCACAGGCAGTTTTAGCACTTTACCAGAATTTGCAGTACTCCTGTTTTTTCTAACACTCTACACTTGTCCAGAGTCAACCCCCCCAGCAGCTGAAAGTGAGCCCTCGATGATTGAAGCCATATTCTAACTCCTGGTCCTCACAAACCTTTTGGCCAGCCAGAGAACCACTCTCCAATTATTTAAGAATAATTAAACTCCTCTCACTTAGTTTAATTTAGCACTCGGTCCTTCTGTGCCCCCCCCAAACCAACATCACCACCCAGAGCGGCTGCTACATGCCTGTAAACCGAGGCCTCTGACAAAAATAAACTGGGCACAAAATGACTCTGACAAAAAAAAAATGGGCACAAAATTGATTAGTCTGGCAGCCACTTACCAGGCTGGCAGAAAAAGTCTGTGATATGCCCAGATCCCATCTTGTTTGCTGTTTTCCTCAACTCTCGTCGACCACCATGCGATGCCATTGAAACGTGGTCAGACACCTGGCAACTGGGGTTTAATGCCAAAAAGTGCAAGGTGCTGCATTTTGGGATGAAGAACCCAAGGAGGAGTTACCAGCTAGGGGGAGTGCAGCTAGCCCAGACAGAGGAGGAGAAGGATCTGGGTGTGCTCATTACAGGGTCGATGAACAACTCAGCACAATGTAGGAAGGCAGCTGCAAAGGCCAACAAAATGCTGGGTTGTATTGCAAGGGGTATATCCTCGAGGAGGGAGGAGGTGATTCTGCCACTGTATGGGTCATTAGTTAGACCACACCTGAGTACTGCATGCAGTACTGGCGTCCGTATCTGAAGAGGGACATTAAGCTACTGAGGGGGTGCAGCGAGGGACAAAGATGATCAAGGGGCTGGGGGACTTATCATATGAGAGGAGGTTGAAGGAGTTGAACATGTACTCACTGGAGGAGAGGAGAGACAGGGGTGACATGATTGAAACCTTTAAATACATGAAAGGAATAAACAAGACAGGTACAGAGGGGCTGTTCAAAGTAAGGGAAGGGAGGGCCACCAGGGGCCATGATATGAGACTGGAGCGAGGAAGGTTCAGGAGGGAGATGAGGAGATACTTTTTTACAGAGGTGGCTGGGTGGAATGCGTTACCTGCAGAAGTGGTATGCAGTAGAACAGTGGACTGCTTCAAACGAGGATGGGACAGGACAAGGGGGAGGGTTAATGAAGGGGAAGGGTGGAAGGGAGGGGCAGCTGCAGAATAAGGGGTGCTAGCTGCACATTCGAGCAGACTTGATAGACCTCTAGGCCTTAATCTGCTGGCAAATTTCGTATGTTCGTATGCTCCATCCTCGAGCTCCTGCTTTTAGCTGCATCGCAGTGTGAATTCTGGGCAGGCCGTCATGATGCTTATGGCGCGAGATGCAGTGGCACTTCCTCAGCGTCACAACAACAGACTGGCCAATAGAGGTGGGGGGGCCATGGTGCAAGATTAGTGCTGAGCAGCTGGAAACAGGAATGGGTGGGGCGTGTATCAAAGGGCATCACAGGTATAGGTAAGGGAGGAGCTGAGGGGGGAGAGGTTAGCGCATCAGAGAGCAGATAGAGAGAGAGTCAAGCATTGGTGCTTCCTACTCCCAAGGACTGGACAAAATTTTAAGGCACAGTGACAATAAACAGAACCCCCCCCCCAAAAAAAAAAAATCAAAACAGAGGTTCCAAACTATGGGTGTTCTTTGAAACCTGACGAACCCCACCTGGCAACGGGCCTGCTATTTATAACCTCGTAGGGACCCCAACACCAATCATCACTACTTGGTTTCATTTCCCAAGTGGCCCTGCACCACCCTCCTTCCTATGCCTTCCTTCCTTCCTCACCTTGTTATAATTATTAAAATGTCAGCCCCTCCCTCCCACCCCACATTTCAGCCTCTACTAGTACCCAGCCCTGGTATGAGAATACTAAATTTCACCTCTTAATCACTGCACTCTTACTGCTATCCTCAGGTGAATTTAATCCAAACCCTGGGCCATGCCCTCCGACTACCTCCTCATCCCTACCAAACTCCATTGCCCTACCCCATGGTTTAAAAATATTGCATCTTAACACACGCAGTCTCCTCCATAAACTGGACCGTCTCCATCCACTAGCTGTCTCACTTGCCCCTGATATTATTATTCTCTCCAAAATGTGGCTAAACAGTAGAGTAGGTGACAACACCCTCTCTATTCCTGGGTTCACTGTCTATCGGCAAGACAGAACTGCCAGAGGGGTGGTGTCGCTATTTATGTCTCCTCAAAAATTCAATTCACCTGTATCCTAGCCACATCAGTCCTTACTAAAGCTTATGAGGTTCTCGTCCTAAAATTAGCCCTCCCTTTTTCCATACCTAGCTATATTGCTGCTGCTTACTGTCGCCCTGGTCTCCCTCCTTCCCTCCCTCCCTCCCTGCTACCAAGCTCATAAGCTGCACAGTCTCTTACTCTCCGCCAGATGAAATTTACATAATGGGTGATTTCAACCAAAACTGGCTCTCTCCCTCCCTCAATAAACCATGTAATGATATCAGTGCCCTAAACCTGTCCCAGCTCATCCTAGAACCAACCCGTTTGAACCTGAAAATGGGAAATCACTTGCTAATTGATTGGGCCCTCACTTCCCATCCCCACAGAGTGGTTAAATCTGGATTGCTGCCTGATTCACTGTGCAACCACCATATGACCTATATTGTGCGCAAAATCCATAGTGAAAAAGCCCCACTGAAAACTGTACAATTATAACTCTTAGAAGCCATTAGACCTTGCCCCCATTCTGCAAGAACTGGCCCAACCAAACTGCGAACCTATTGCCTGCCTCAGCCTCTACCACTGATGATGCTTATGGCTACTTCCAGGCTAAATTTATGGAGTGCTGGAACAAGCATGCCCCTCTGCGACGTTCCAGGGTTAGGGGCAATCACCTCCCCTGGATCTCCCCTGAACTCCTGGCTGCCAAAGAGCCAGGGATCAGGCCTGGAAAATGCACAAAGCCACAAATCTGCCACGTAACTATCATAACTACCGCTCACTGCGCAATAAGTGTACTAAAGCCACTCACCTAGCAAAATTGGAATATTTCTGCTCAACATTCCAGACCAATATTAATAGACCTTCCAAATTCTGGAAAGTGATCCACTCTTTTTTCTCCCCCTCCAGCCTTTCTCCTCATGATTAACAACTCCCTGGTTGCTGAGCATCGAAATGCTGCCACTGAATTTAATTCTTATTTTACCTCCTGTGCCTCAGCCCTCCTCCCCTCCTTACAGTCACCCCCACCAGCCATCCCCCCCGCCACTCCCAGCCATCCTGCCTCCCCAGCATTCTTCTCCTTCAATAATATCTTACCCTCTGACACTTTGAAAGCACTTTCTACTCTCAGCCCCTCTAAAGGTATCTCACCTGATGGTCTGGACCCCAAGCTACTCTATGTATTAGCTCCAGTTATCGCAACTCCTTGTGAATGAGTCCGCTAGGAATATGCTAGGACTGTATATGCCTGCCAAGAAGGGGGTACCCTTATGTGTCTATTCCCCTTTGTCTGTATGTTATTCTTGTATGTGCACTGTTTGTCCTACATGGATTGGCCACCCATGTATTTTTTTTGTTGGTGTTGTGTCCTTGTTCTCCCCCTCCCATCATGGTTCATCTGACAGGTTAGAAGGTATTAGGAAAATCTCTTTATAAAACCGGGGGCTTAAAAGCTTCAAATAAAGTACGTGGTAGTTAAAACACCCTCAGTATCTGTGAAGAATGAATTGCTGTGCTTCTGGGTGAAATCTAGCTGTTTTAATATGCTCCCATTTAACTGTGGCATTTTCTTCACGAATGTGCGCAATAGCGTAATAACGCAGTAATGCAATAATGCAATAGCGCAATAGCGCAATAATGTAATAGTGCAATAGCGCAATAACAGGACAGGGTTTTAAATAATTGATTAGCAGTTTTTTTCTTGGGACAATGCTAACTGTACAGAAAGTATTTATATAGGTTTTCTAGAAGTGTTATGTTTGTTAAACACAGTGAGGCAAGTGCTATGCATTTTCACAATGTTTTAGCACTTTTATGAGCAAAACGCTAATCAATTTTTGGAGTTAAATAAATCCCTGCAGGAGTCACTATGTACACTGAGAGTAAGTACATTGAAGGATTTCTTTGGGTAGAAAAGAATTAAGCTCACCTGAAACAGGCTACAAGTGCCTTTGTGTCGTACCCTCTGCAACTAGAGCGCTTATAGAGCTGGCCGGCCAGAGAAGAGCCATATTTATGCTCAGCCTGTTGGTGGGAGGGACAATTAGAGTGTTTAACCCTGACATTATCTACAATAATGCAATAAAATGAGATTTGCTGCACTCTAAAGCAGAATTTGGATGTGATTGAACTAATACAAGGAAGTTAAATAAAATTAAGCAAAGTTTTAATCATGTTATGTAACCTCAGTTGATTGATAGCTGATTTGAACCAATCCAGAACATGTCTCAGGGTATATCTGTGAATGTTTAACACTGTGTAGTCAGATGCAGTTGGAGTGCTGAAGCAGCAGCACCCAGAGGAACTAGTGCTTACTAGTTGTTTTGTTTTCCTGGAGTATGTTAACGCTGAAATTAAGTTATTTAAGTTCTTACTTGATTTGTTTATTTTATTATTTTGACAAAACAAGTCTGCTTATTTTTGTTCCTGTGTAATAAAAGAAGTTATTTTTGCAAGACTACAACTTGGCTTATGTGTCCATCTGTACCCACTTGGAGACTTTGACACTCCTATATCCTTACTCCTCAACCTCTCCTTCACTACAGCGACTATCCCTTCTGAATGGAAATATGACACTGTACTCCCACTGCCCAAGGGTGGTGACCCTTCCATTCCTTCTATCAGCTTATCTCCCTCCTACTCACTCTTGCCAAACTACAAGAGCATCTGGTCCTATCCCAGCTCTCTTCTTACCCATATGATTAATTTCTTCACTCTGTTCCTGTCTGTCTTCCAGAAGAACCATTCCACTACCACCTCCCTGATTAGGCTCACCGACTCCATTCTCTCAGGGATAGACAGTGGCCAGTTCACTTCTGCCATTTTTGTCGACCTAGCGAAGGCCTTCGACACCATCTCCCATACCCTACTCCTTGATGCCCTCTCCTCGGCTGGCCTATCTGAATCTGCCACTAGCAGGTTCAAGGCTTACCTAGTAGATTGGAGCCAGTCAGTCAGAATCGCTGATTCTACTTCCCCTCCTCTCCCTATCAACACCAGTGTACCCCAGGGGTCTGTACTGAGGCCAGTCTTATTTTCCATATTCTTAAATGACCTTCCCACAGCCTGTTCTTCCTTGTCTATTCATATGTACACAGACAATACTGTCATCTTCATATCTGGCCAGTCCCCGGTTGATGCTGAATCCAGATTACAGCTCGACTTCAATAATGTTCAGTGCTGGTTCAGTTCCCATCAACTCTCCTTAAATGCCAAGAAGACCGTCTCCATGACCTTTGACACCAAGCAGAGACTTTCTAGGCTCCCCTCACTCCCCTCCTTCCATACCCTTAATGGGACAGTCATTGAGGACACCTCATCCTTTAGGTACTTGAGGGTTTGGCTTGATCATCACCTCAGCTTCTCTGGACATGCGGACGCTATCCTAAAAAAACTGTGCCCCAAGCTTGGAGCACTATATAGGAACCATAGTTGCCTCCCACTATTGGCAAGGCGTGAACTTGTCCAGAAGATGATCCTACCTATCTTCGACTTCTGTGATGTAGTCTACAGTGCTGCTCCCAAGTCTCCCCTAGCCAGATTAGACACTCTGTACAACTCTTTTTGTTGTTTTGCTCTTGACACCCCTTCTTGTACCCACCACTGTAACCTCTATCACTCTCTATCCTTTACCTCTCCACTGTGCCAAATTTGAGTCAAAATTTTGGTTTGGGGCTCTCCCCCTTTATCTCTCTACCCTACTATCCTCTCTTCCAGCACTGGACCATTGTCTTAGATTATATGATTCTTGTCAACTGATACTTCCTCGACGTTCGACCACAATAGGCCAGTCGGCCTTCTCGTATCTATTCCCTAAACTATGGAATACCCCCCCCAATCCACTTATCTTCCTCCCCCCACTCCCTTTCCCTAGCACTAAAAAACTTCCTCTTGGTAAACTGTACCTGCAATTAGCCCTACTGTCATTCCCCCTTCCTGCCCAGCCCCACCTGCCCTATACTACCCTCAGTTCTCCTATCTCGCTCCATCAATATGTTGTCCCAAATAATGTATTTCACTAATGCCCTTCTTTGAACTGTCCTCACGTTCAGTACTTAGTACCCTGCTATGTTGTTACAATGTTTGCTTCCACTGCTTAAACAGTGTTAATAGCAAGTCTGGAAGTATGTACTATGTAGAAACTGTACATTGCTATTTACAGCAACAAAAGAACCTGCTTTGCCGCTGAATCCCACATCTTGCTTAATTGTCCAAAATGTCTTAAATGTATTATCTCAGCTGATTGTAATATTGTTGATGTACGAAAGTTATTCCTCCTGTTACCCTTCCCCCCACACGTACTGTGAGACGAGCAACTTGTTTAGTGTGCCCTTCCTGGTGAAACTTTTCAATAAATAAAATAAATAAAAATGTTCATGAGGTACTGTGAAGAAATGGCTATATTGAAAATTTGGGGTCAAAATATTGAAAAGTGCTAAAGTTATGAGCCTGCACTTACACATTTCAAATGCAGGCTCATAACGTCATTGTTTTTTTAATATTTTTACACCAAATTTTCAACATAGCTCTCTTATGACCCCCCACCTCATGAACAGTGGTGGAGAACATTTTGACTCCTGCCTGAAAAGTGATTTTGCACAGCAACCACAAAATCATCTTTCGGGACAGATATACTTAACATCACTTGCATTGTTCATGAGGTGGGGTCCCAAAAAATAAATGTTGAAAATATGGGGCAAAAATATTTAAAAATGGCCAAGTTATGCCACTAAGTTGAAAACCCCATTGAAATACATTGATGCTGAAAATCCCATTAAAATACATTGAAGAGCTTACCTCAGTTCGCGGCTGGGCTTTGAAGAGTGAAGACATGCCTGCAGTCCAAGGAAGATTACGGCGATGGACCTCTGGAGGGTAAGTATGGGGTAGGGGTGTGTGTGTGTGGGGTGGTGGGTCCTGAGTGAGAGGGTGGGTGGGGGTTGGTTAACGGCGCAATGGACAACGGTGGACGGTTTTCTTTTATACAGAGGAAAACAAAAACAAGGAGAGACAATTTTCTTTTTTTCAGGGACAGTTTGCTGAACAGATGAGGACACTGGGGGATTGGGCGCCCCCAGTGCCTGTATACTGTTTTTTTTGGGGGGGGTTACACAGCAGACAATAATGGACAGTTTTCATTCTTTTCAGGATAAAAAATGAGGGATAGTTTTCTTTCTTTTAGGAAGAGTTTGCAGAACATTTTAAGGACACGGGGGGGGGTGGTTGGGCACCCCCACTGTCACTATGGTATGTTTGGAGGGGCTGTAGGGTGGTGGGTGCTTAGAAGAAAGGTTGGGTTGGGGGACTAACAGTGCTTGTCATCCTGACTTGCACTTCAGAGGACTGAGCCACGCTGCTATTGCATCGGTGCTGTCCTTTGAACTGCATGACCAAACCAAACCCCTCAGAAAACCATTGTCATCAGGACACTGCCTGCTGATTCGCCTGCCACAGACCAAGCCCTAGAGCACCACTCTCCACTGGACTAGCCCCCTTCACACCCATCTCTAGCAACTCTCATACCAACATGTTCGCTTGCGCATGCGCACACGACAAACATAAAAAGGACAATAAAGGATGGTATTACCAAGCTGAGACAAGGGGCAGAGTGGGTGGAAGACAGTAAAGGAAATGCAAAAGTACTAAATGAATACTTCTGCTCAGTATTCACTAAAGAGAAAGATGGAGCTGTACCGTCAGTGCAGTGGTAGCGCTACTACTTGTGATGCCTGCAACCCAAGTTTGGAAATGAGCCCGAGTCGGCAAAGGGCTAGCTGGGAAGATAAAACAGTTACATAAGAACTTACCATAACAGTAGATCTTTGAGGGGATCTCAGTCATCAGGTCACACAGTAGGAAGTTCACCGTCGGTGAAGAAGGTTCCACACAGAAGATTTTCAGCAGTACAACTGGGGCCACCCACGCTGTCGACATCTGTTGACATCACCTACCCTATAAAGGCATGAGCAGCCCTGCTCCTTTCTCAATTCTTTCTCCCAGAGACAAAGGAAGTATAGCTCTAGCCATGGGGGACCAAAAAGAGAGAGAGAGGTGCCCAGGCCTGTGTGAAAGGCTGGATACACCAGACAACCAGTTCCAGTACAAGAGCCCTAAAAAGTGGGATGGCGGGGGAGACCTGATGACTGAGATCCCCTCGAAGACAGTACAGTTAATAAGAACTTATTGTAACAGTAGATCTTCGAGAGGAGCTCTTGCAGCAGGTAACACCTTTGGGACCAAGCCGCCAGGTGCCAAGACCCCACAGAAACTTTCTAGCTAGCAATACCTGGCGGGGAACTGCCCCTTACATCAGCCCACCCCCGACGTCACATCTGGTATAAAAGGTGTGGCCCCCCAGCCCATCCCCAGTTCCTCCGCCGGAGATCGGCTAAAGAGGAAAAGAGGAGAACTGAGGAATGAAAATATCTGAGATGAAAAGGAACTCACCAGGGGGAAAGAGGGTGGGAAACATAGTACCTGCTGCAAGAGCTCCACTCAAAGATCTACTGTTATGTTAAGTTCTTCGGTAACTGTACTATCTTACTTTGAGAATCACTCTTGCAGCAGATAACACCTTTAGGATAGAGCCACAAGCAGTAGAGGAGGAATCCTAGGCAGAAGGGTGGAGGTATAAGTCTCCTTAGGTGTAACTAGGACAGGAGGCCCTGGAGGACAGCAAGTCCAAACCCAGTCCTATGGCGAGAAGCAATGTCCAGACTGTAATGCTTCACAAAGGTATGGACAGAGCTCCGAGTGGCAGCTGCACATATGTCCGCGACAGACACATTTTTAAGCAAGGCGAAAGAAGCCGCCATGCCCCTGGTGGAGTGACCATTTACAGAGCCCGGTAAGGGTTTGTCATACTTGTAGCAGTACACAATGCAGTTGACCAACCATTTGGATAAACACTGCTTAGAAACTGGAGCCCCTGGCATTCAGGGGTGGGGCGAATGACACAAACAACTGGCTGGATTTGCGAACAGAAGAGGTATGCTCCAAATAAAAACGGAGTATCCTGAGAACATCCAGAGTATGCAACAAAGCCTCCCCTTGGTTTGAGTACTCTGGGTAGTATACCAGCAGGTGGATATCTTGATTCAATGTAAACTCTGAGACCACCTTCAGCAGAAACCTAGGATTAGTTCTCAAGGACACCCTGTCCTTGTGAAAACCAAATAAAGACTCCTTACACATCAGGGCCTGAAGCTCAGAAAATTCCTCGAGCAGAAGTAATGGCAACTAAAAATAACACTTTCCATGACAGAAAGTGCAGCTCGCAGCAGGCTCAAAGGGAGGCAGAGTGAGCTACTCTAAAACAAACAAAAGGACCCAAGGTGGGACGGGGTCCTGGATGGGAGGCTTCAAGTGAAGCATGCCCCACAGAAAAGTGTGGGAAAGGTCCAGCAGGGCAATATACCTGCTCTCAACAGGCAGATGATATGAGGAAATGGCAGACAGGTGCACCTTTAATGAACAGTAGCTAAGTCCTGTATCTGAGAGAGAGAGAGAGAGAGAGAGAGAGAGAGAGAGAGAGAGAGAGTAGGTACTCCAGTACCACACTGACTGGTCAAGTAAAAGGATCTAAACTCCTGGCAGTGGCCCAAACACAGAACCTCTTCCATTTCATAGCATAGGTCACCCTAGGGGAGGGTTTCCTGGCTGCCACTATGATGTCCGTTACCCTCGGGGAGACCCCAACCTGGAGACAGCTAGGCCTGCAGGAGCCACGTGGAGATGCAGAGATCTGAGATCCGGATATACCAGTAAGCCCTGCTCCTGGGAGAACAAATCGGACCTGAGGGGCAGGGTCACCGGAGGTTCCACAGCCAGTTGTTGCAACAGTGGGAACCAAATCTGATGAGGCCAGAATGGAGCCACAAGGATAATTTCTGCTCCCTCCTACTGCAACTTGATAAGTACCCATTGCAGAAGGGGAAAGGGAGGGAATGCGTAAAGAAACTTCCCTGACCAGGAGAGGGTCAACTCATCTTACCAGAAAGCACTAGGTCCTGGATCTAGCAAGCAAAAATTGGGCAGTTATACGTTGGATGTGGAGGCAAACAGGTCTATTTTGGGGTGACCCCATCTGGTGAAAAGACTTTCCGCTACTGTGGGAGTAGCTCCCACTCATGTGCCTGGCTGAGACTGTCAGCCAGGGAATTGTGAATGCCTGGAATGAGAACAGCTGGGAGTTCCAACTGACAGTCCATCACCCAAGACCACACTCGCATGGGCTCTCTGCGTAGAGGGTAAGAGTGTGCCCCCCCTCCGCTTTTTGATATAGAATACCACCGACATGTTGTCTGTCTGTATTAGCAGGGGGCCTATCTGAAGGACTGTCTGGAAAGCTTGTAGGGTGTAGAGAATTGCCCTCTTCTCCAGAATACTGATGAGGAGATGAAGCTCCAGCTTAGCCCAAGACCCTTGTCTGGCGAGCGTCCAGATGCACGTTCCAACCCTGGCCTGATGCGTCTGTGGTCAGGATCTGGGTGGGAGATACTCTCTGGAAGTGAACCCCTCTGCAGAGATTGTGAGGATCCAGTCACCATGTCAGAGACTGCTCGGCCAGGCTTGATACCAGGACTGGCTGGTCCAGGTTGTCCCACCTCTGAGCCCACTGAACCCAAAGGTTCCATTGGATCACCCTCATGTAAAGCCAGGCCATAGGGACTGTGGTGATAGCCGTTGTTATATGGCCTAGTAACCAGAGAACTGTCCTTGCCTCTACTTGGCAAGGCGAGAGCAGCTGCCAAGCATGGGACTGGAGGCATTCTGCCCTGTCCTGGAGGAGAAAGGCCTTGCATTGTGCCGTGTCCAGTAAGGCCCCCGATATATTGAAGCTGCTGATTTGGCCAAAGGCAGGACTTGCATAGGTTTAGAGTAACCCCCAAGTCCTGAAAGAGGGAGAATGTGTCTTTGAGGGTTTCTGTAAGCCGGTTCCAAGAGGGAGCGGTCAGAAGCCCGTTGTCGAGGTAGGGGAAGACATAATGCCTTTGCCTCCTGAGATTTGTGGCTACCATGGCTAGCCACTTGGTGAACACCCTCGGTGCTGAGGACAGGCCGAAGGGCAAGGCCCTGAACTGGTAATGGTGGCTCTGAAAGCGGAAGCACAGGTACCTCCTGTGTGGTTGGAAAATCAGAATGTGGAGGTATGCATCCTGCATGTCCAGGGAGCATAATGAGTCCCCTTGATGCAACAGGGACAGAAGGCCTATTAGGGTGACCATCTTGAATTTTTTTGTACTGTGTGTACTGGTTCAGATGGCTTAGATCCAAGATGGGATGAAGATCCCCTGTCTTTTTGGGCATGGGGAAGAAGTGAGAGTAGAATCCTGTCCCTCGTTGCTCTGGGGATACCGGCTCAATGGCCTTCTTCTGAAGGAGAACCTGGATTTCTTGTGATATGAGGGCACTGTGGGCCTGAGAGTACTGAGACATTACTGGAAGGTTGTCTGGAGGGGTCTCTGTAAACTCTAGAGTATGTCTTCTCTTGATGAGCTGCAGGACCCAGCGGTCTGATGTTATCTGATGCCACCCTTTGGTGTGCAAAGAGAACCAACCCCATACTGCTTCCCCCACGGACTCTGCTGAAGGAGGAGGGTCAAGCAGCGAGTCAGATGGAGAAGCCAAGGAGGGGGAGTGCAGGCCAAGAGGTTCTAGGGACCAGAGGGCAGAATCTCTCGTAGCAGAGGTAGTGGCCTTGCAATTGAAGCCAGCCCATTGCTGCTGGTACTGACCTCGAAAATGCTGCCTTCCAGGTCTACGAAAGGACTGCTTAGGAGGCTGCTTAGGCTCGTATATGGTTTGTACCAACCTAATCACTTTCCTGGCTTCCTGCAAATGGGTAATGATAGCTCAAGTATCCTTCCTGAACAAGACCGTCCCTCTGAAGGGGGCATCCATAATCTTGGACTGGACTTCGTGGGCGAACCCAGAGACCTGCAGCCAAGAGTAATGGTGGATACAGACCACAGAAGTCACGACTCTGCCCATTGAATCCACAGTGTTGTAAGAAGCCCCCAAGACGTGGTTGCTGATCTCCGAAGTGGACTTCATAATTGCCATAAGGTCTGCCTGACCAGGTGAGTTTGGCATGGCCTGAATGAGCTCTAGGGCTTTGTCCCACAGGGCATTCTGGTATTGTACCATGTGGGCAAGGAAGTTATGTGACCGGATGGAACAAGTTGTGGAGGAAAATACTTTCCTAGCCAGATGGTCAAATTGTTTAGAGTCCTTATCTAGGGGTTGCATGCTGAGATGCTGTGGACCTGTCCTGGGTGGCGTTCAGCACCACGGAGTCTGCACCTCCGGTTGCTCCCCATAGAAGGGGTTATCCTGGGGGACCGTGTACAACCAGTCTAACTTTTTGGAAACTGCCAGGGTCAAAAAAGGGTGTTTCCATGCCAGTTTGTTGGTGTCCTTGTATGAACTGGTCATCCTTTTTCCGAAGAAATGCCGCTAACCTCTTCCTTGCTGGGTTGAGGTCCTCCAAGTCCCAGCCATTCAATTGTTGAATGTAACGCATTACATCCATGAAGGATGGGTCATCTGGTGGGGAGTGTCCTTTCTGACGTCGGGGTTGGACGGAGGGTCTGAGTGACCACTGCTGGGGGAGGAGAAGAAATCAGGTTCCAAATCCTCCGAGTCGGGGGAAGGAGAAGGCGACCTCATTGGTCTGCAGAGACGATCCCTTGGGGAAGGAAGGTCGTTGTCCATTGTCGGCCTCCTAGAAGGCAGAGTAGGAGAATGACCCGAGGGCTCATTTGGGGAAGGCCCTCGGGGTACTGGCTAAACTGGAGCTGAGGAGGCCTGTTTATCTTTAAAGGAGGCCCATCAGGCTGCATATAGTTCATTCAGACCCTGCAGAGGGTCCTGAGGCAGAGCCGGAGCATCTGGCTTTGAGGGGGGCCCAGCTTGAATGGCCCCAGCATCAGGTTGTCTAATTTGGGTAGCTCTGGAGTTGGGAGTAGCCTGGACCCCATCATCTGGCATTGGGAGCCCAGGTGTACCTTCAGGCGTCAGAGGCATCTGGTCTGACGTCCGGCCATCAGGCGCCGGATTCTCAGGCGTCGACCTAATGGGGATGCCAGAGTTTACTGGTGTTTGAGATGGTGCCAGGTTTTCCTGAGGTGGTGCCGGGGAGTCTGTCATTGCCAGTGCAGGTGGCGGATGCCTGGGTGGAACTGCCTATGGGGGAAGTGTATCTCCTGAATGGGATGTATGCCCATGGCTCCCAGAGGAAGAAGACGACTGTCCCAGGTGCTGCCTGCCAGCATCAGCCTGTGATGACAAGGCAGACTCGGTTGACACCCTGGCCAGGAGGGCGACAGACAGCAGTCTGCCGCCTGAAGAAACTTCGCCCGAGCCACTAGACTCAGATCACCTAGGGGTTGACGGGCTTAAGCAAAAGCGGCTGGGAAGTGTGGAAGGACTTCCCATACCCCAAAGAGCCTTCTCCTGTGACTGTAATGAGGGAGGGAGTCTTGGAGACTGGGAGTCCGAAGGCAAGCCCAGAGAAGGGGGTCGCCAACTTGGTCGGGGACCGAGAGCATTCTTTTGCCTGGGATTTCTCCTTGTCTTGGTGCTTGCATTTGCTGCTCGATTTCTTCTCCTTGTGAGAAGACACTGAAGAAGGAGAGGATAAAGAGCTCCTGCAGTGGAGTTCTTTCTCCATGACAGATATGTGCTTTTTCAAAAGGAAAGCTTTGAGGGTCTTCTGGTGCCGGAACCTCGTGCGCTGACTGAAGTCGCGGCAGTGCTGGCAGGCCTTGATGTTGTGATCTGGGTCCAGGCAGAACAAGCAGGCCAAATGGCCGTCCTTATGCGGGACCTGCTTGCCGCTTGCGCACTTTGAAGGATGCCTCTCAGTCGATGACAATGGAGAAGATGACATGCACAATCTGTTGAAAATTGTAAGGAAATAAAAGAAAAAAGTATTGAAAGTGCAAGCAAAATGGCAGTTGACAAGCTGAAGGCGTCCAAGGAGGTCTGACTAGCGCGGTCAATGGCGGGAAAAGAACTGGAGATGGGCTGGGAGACTGACCCCTTTTTTTCCATTTATAGTTTTAGGCTTTTCCTTATTTTGTTCCCAGTACCCCCCCCCCCGGGGCCATGGCATACACACCAGGATCTGGTGGCCCCTTCCACATGTCGCCACCCATTTCTGCCTATGCGCCCACCAGACCTCCACCGTGTGGGAGCGGGACTACGGACGGGCAGGTATCCACCCTATTGGAGGGGAGAGCCATGGCTCAATCCCACTCCAACCCCCCCCAAGCCAGCACCTCTGTGGCCTTAGGTTGTTCCCGAACCCAGGTTGACGGCGTAGCATGAGGTAAGGCGCCAGCACCTCAGCCCTCTGCACTACTGGGCCAGCTGGGACTGCCCTTTTTATACCTGGCATGACGTCAGGGGTGGGTCAACATAGGAGGCGGTCCCCCACCAGGTGTTGCTAGCTAGAAAGTTTTCGTGGGGTCCTCATGCCCGACAGCTTAGTCCTAAAGGTGTTACCTGCTGCAAGAGCAATTCTTGAAGTAAGATCTGTTATGGTAAGTTCTTATATAACTGTTCTATCTTCTTTGGGGGTATCTCAGCTATCAGGTGACACCACAGGAATGAGTCCCAAGCAGTTACACATGCAAACAGACACTCTGGCAAGAAGGCCAACCATAAACTTAAGAAAGGAGGCCCTGCAGCACAGTCCTGCTAACACCTGCACGGGCTCTTGAGGCAAAGCCTAGACTGTACTGCTTGGTGAAATTATGGGTGGTACTCTAGGTGGCAGCCGCACAGATGTCAGCGGCTCAGACCCCTCTTCTGCCCATTTCCTTACCTACTGGATAAGATGGTGATCCTAGTTAACCAACAGCCTACTTCTTCCTACCCCCTACCAGAATTGCCTTATGTCTGTCCCATGCATTCTTGAATTCCCCCACTATTTTTGACTCCACGACCTCCCTCATGAAGGCCATTCCATGCGTCCATCACCCTCTCTGTGAAAAAATACTTCCTCATGATGCCCCCAAGCCACCCCCCTCTATCTTCAAATTGTGCCCCCTTGTTCTTACACATCTCTTTTTCTAAAATATGCTACCCTCTTGGACTTTGTTGATTCTCTTGAGGTACTTGAAGGTCTCTATCATGTCCCCTTCTCCCTCCTTTCCTTGAGGGTATACATATTAAGCTTCTTCAGTCTCTCTTCATATGGTTTATGGTGCAGACCCTGCACCATTTTAGTTGCCCTCCTCTGGACTGCCTCCATCCTGTCTATGTCCTTGTAGAGATGGGGTCTCCAGAACTGCACGCAGTACTCCAGATGGAGTCTCACCAACTGTCCATACAGAGGGATAACTACCTCCTGTTTTCTACTGGTGATGCCTCTTCCTATGTATCCCAGTACCCCCCAGCCCTCCTTACTGCCTTTTCACATTGCTTGCCTACCTTTAGGTCATCTGATATGCCTCTCATGGAATGAGTTTTAACTGCTCCAGGCAATTCTTTGCCGTACTTGTTGAAGCAGAACACAATGCAGTTTGCCAACCATTTGGATAAACATTGCTTAGAAACTGAAGCGCCCTTTCTACCTGGTGCGAAGGAAACAAACAACTGCTTCAACATTCTATATTCCTTAGTGTGAAGCAGGTAGTACTTCAAAGTTTTGTGCACATCTAACATATGAAGTAGTGCTTTCCCTGGATTGGCACACTCAGGAAAATAAACAGGAAGGTAGATTGGTTGAGTGTAAACTCAGAGACCACCTTAGGGAGAAACTTAGGATTTGTGCGAAAAAACACCCTGTCTTTGTGAAAAATCAAATATGGCTCCTTGCTCCAGAGGGCCTAAAGCTCTGAAATTCTTTGAGTTGAAGTAATGGCAACTAAAAATAACGCTGGCCAAGAGAGAAAGCGTAGCTCACAAGTGGCGACTAGCTCAAAAGGAGACAGGGTAGATTTCTCCAAAACAAAATTCAAACACCATGCCGGGACAGGAGAATGGGTTGGAGGTTTCAGATGCAGTATGCCCTTTAAAAAGGTACAGGAGACATCCAGCTGAGCTATCATGCAGTCACCCATGGGCTCATGAAAAGCAGAAACAGACAAAAGGTGCACCTTTAGGGAGGAATACTGGAGATCTGAATCAGACAGGGAGATCAGGTAGTCCAGAATCTGTCCTACTGCACAGGTGAGAGGGTCCAGAATATGTTTGGCAGCCCAGATGGCAAACCACTTCCACTTTCATGGCTAACTGTATGTGGCTTGAGTGGAAGGCTTCTGGGTGGTCACCAGGACGTCCGCCACTCTGTTGGAGACCCCAAATCTGGTGATAGCTACGTCCTCGGGAATAAAGCATGTAGATGGAGGGACCTGAGGTTGGGATGGACCAAGATCCCCTGATCCTGGGTCAGCAGATTCAGGCAAAGGGGGGAGAGGGACTGGAGGTTCTTACTAGCTACTGAAGGAATGGGAACCATATCTGCCAAGGCCAGAATGGAGCTAACAGAATCATGCTGGCCCCCTCCATCTGCAGCTTGATCAGAACCCTCTGAATTAGAGGAAATGGAGGGAAGGCATAGAGGAACCTCCTGCTCTAGGAGAGGGACAATGTCTCTCACCGGAAAACTCCAGTCCCTGGATCTAGCGAGCAAAAATTGGGCAGTTTTGCGTTGAGTGGGGACACAAAAAGGTCCAGCTCTGGGTGCCACAATCTGTTTAACAGATCTTCTGCAATGGATGACAGGCACCCCCATTTGTGCATGCTGGACTGAGTCCTGCTGAGAATGTCTGCTAGGGTGTTTAGCACCCCGGTGACATGGATGGCTGAGAAAGTTATGCCACGATCTAA
Source organism: Neoceratodus forsteri (assembly GCA_016271365.2). Classification (NCBI taxonomy): domain Eukaryota; kingdom Metazoa; phylum Chordata; order Ceratodontiformes; family Ceratodontidae; genus Neoceratodus; species Neoceratodus forsteri. The sequence goes on from CM028130.1 coordinate 874,493,249, forward strand.
CGCCCAATACCATACTCTCATGGCCTCCCTGCATAGGGGGTACAAATGCATTCCCTCCTGCTTGTTGATACAATACACTACACTGAGGTTGTCTGACTGAATCAGGAGTTGACCTGAAAGAAGATGGTTCTAGAAGGCCTGCATGGCATGCAGAACTGCCCACATCTCCATGACATTGAAATTGAGGGAGGTTTCGATCTGGGACCAGGAGTCCTGAGTTTGATAGGGACCCAGATGAGCTCCCAAGCCCAATTTGGAGGTGTCCGTGGTGAGGATTTGCTGTAGAGAGGAGATCTGGAATGGTACCCCTTGCAACAGGTTCAGGAGGTCCATCCACCACTGGAGCACCTTGTGGACTGGGGAGGAGACCAGCACAAACTGATCTAGTTCATCTGTACACTGGTCCCATTGTACTCAAAAAGAGTCCACTGGAGAATGGGCATGTGAAGCCTGGCCAGTGGAACCATATGAATGGCAGCTGCCATCAGACCCAACAGCCTTAAGTACACCCTGGCTGGGATACAATGTTCTGGGCCACCTCCTGAGCCTGGGCAATAAGGCACTCCACCCTGTTTTGAGGAAGGAAGGCCTTCCCCTGCACCGAGTCTAGGACTGCCGTTATATATTGCAGTCTTTGGGATGGGACCAGGGCCGACTTGAGCAGATTTAAAGTAATGCCCAGAGAGAGGAACAACTGAAGAGTTCTGTCCAAAGTTCCCAAAAGCTGCTCCTTGGATTGGGCCTTGAGAAGCAAATCATCCAGGGAAGGAAAGACATACATTCCCTCCCTTCTGAGGGCCACAGCTACCTCTGCTAAGCACTTGGTAAAGACCCACAGTGCAGAGGACAAGCCAAATGGCAGCACTTTGAACTGGTAATGCTCACCCTAGAAAAGAAACCAGAGGAATCTCCTGTGGGGAGGAAACACAGAGATGTGCAGGTAAGCATCCTTCATGTCCAGGGAACATAGCCAGTCTCCTTTCTTCAGAAGGGGCATTAAGCCTGGTAAAGTTACCATTCAGAACTTTTTGTACTGAACATACAGACTGAGGTCCTTTAAGTCTAAGACGGGCCTCAGATCTCTGGTCTTTTTGGGGACCAGGAAGAACCTGGAATAAAACGCCTTGTTTCTCTGGCACCTGGGTACAGACTCTATGGCCTGTTAGCGCAGAAGGAATTGAACCTCCTCCTGGAGCACAGACAGGTGGTTGGGAGGATAGTTGGAGGGCAGAGGGGGAGAGTCTCTGGGGGTGGCTCAATGAGCTCCAGAGTGTGACCCCGTTCTATGATTTGTAGAATCCAGGCATCTGATGTTATGGTTCTCCATTGACTGAGATGGAGAGAGAACCAACCTCCAACCACCACCTCTTGGTTGGGGACCAGAAGAGGGGGTCTGACATGGAGTTGAGCTGAGGTGGATCCAGTTGCTGGGGCAGATCCATCACCTCTGGGATGCTTGGCCCCAGCTCCAGCATTGGAAGGGGTAGGCAAGGCAGCAGAGGCTCTTCTTTTGCCTAGGGGCCTATGGCCTGCTGCTGGCCTATCTGAAGATCTATAAAAAAGAGTGCACTGTCTTCCCTTGGATTGAGTGTGGAAAGACTTCATTTCCCTGCCGGATGCCTGTAAGTCATTTATGATATCCTGGACATCTGGCCCAAAAGGTTTAGAGCCACTGAAGGGGCCATTAAGTACCTTCTGCTGCACATCAGCAGCAAAGCCAGAGACCTTTAGCCAGGAGTGCCTACGACGGAAAATGCCAGTGGCAATGGCCCTGGCAATAATGTTCGAGATGTCATAGTGGGCTCACAGGAGGTGTTTGCTGACATCCTCAGCAGTCTGTAAACACAAAGCACCTCCTGCTTCTGTGTACCTTCTGGGAGGGCTTGAGTGGCAGCCTTTCCCTTCTTCAAGTTGGCATTCTGGTACTGCCCATGTGGGACAGGTAACTGGCAATCCTCAGCCCAAGGGTGGAGGAGGCATAAACTCTCTTGCACTCAAGATCAGTTCTGTGTAACTCTTTGTTTGGGGGGATGGAACTAAGGTCCTTAGGCACCTTAGACCTGACATGAGCTGCCTTTATCACCACTGAATCTGTTTCAGGCTGGGCAACGAAGTCAGGAAACCCCTGAGGGGCATGGTAAAGTTTGTCTTTCCTATGTGGCATAGTTGGCACTACATCAGTTTTGTGCCAGGCTGCAGTGGTAGCATTCCGCAAAGCAGGCAGAATAGGATGTATGATCTTAGGAGGAGACTCTGGGAACTCTAGAAAATCCACCAGATCTCTCCGGGTGACATCTTCCTCCTCAGTATGGAACCCCATGGCTAAGGACTACTGCTTCATCACATTAAAGAAGATGGGTTCCTCTGGAGGAGACCTAGGGGTGTGCTTGACAGAGTCCTCACTGACTGAGGAATCTGTGGATTTGTCTGAAGTGAGAGGTTCCTCCTCATCAGGAAAAATAAGATCTGGATGTTATTCCTCCTCAATGTCAACCTCTTCCAAGTCAAGGTCTGACGTCTGAGGTGCCGACATTGGCCCACGGGGAAGGGCCTGCAGTCGTCAAGGGGGAGTTGATGACGAATCTGCCATTGACGGCACAGGTGAGGTAGGCCCGTATGTGCTACGTGATAACAGTACCAACAAAATGGCGCTTGAACACAATCGATGACTACACATCGCCGAAAGTCAAAAGAGTGATCCGCACAACACTGACCTCCACAATCAGCGACTCGTGCTCAGCAGCTCAATGGGGTAAACTGTACCTTATACTTAATGCAACCCTCCATTTCTATTATAATCAACTCCAGGGGGGCATGACAATGGGGGAACTCGAGAGGGAGTCTAAAGTTGGCAAAAAAACAAAACCCTACAGGCAGTCACGAACCTGGGTCCACCACACACAGAGGTAGTGTCTCTAACCACTACACCAAACAGCCAGTTTGGGACTGACGCAACCAACATACCCCTCTATTCTGCAGAACTAATATTCCAAACAACTGCAATATCACTACACTTACTATGGGCTATTAAGTACACATAGCCCATTTTACAATCACCATTTTGAGGTTGCCCAAATTCACTCACTCATATTCATTCACCCATATCACAGGATACCAGCCTGGATGCACCTAGCTGGTGAACAATCACCAAGGTAAACTTTGTTAAGACCTTATTATTGTCAACTAGCATGGAAGACTGCATCGACGGAGGGGTGGGTCAACGGGTGCAGGGAGCAATGACCCACAAAAAGGACCCTGGGACCCCAAACAGCCTGAAGACTGCGAGCCTGGGGAGGGATCAGACCTTGATGGGTGGGCCGTCAACAACGATACCACTCTCAACGCTAAAGGGACTGATGACCTGGAGTTCGACGACCAACCACCCTGATTATCAGGCGGAGGCACTGTCGGTATGGGTCTGGTAGGCAGAGAGACCTGGACAGCGGTTTTATGCATCAGTGTTGCTGCAGCTGATGAGGATCCCCAAGAAAAAGAAGGAGAGGCTGTCAGGGAACAGTACTGCCACCAGGGGGAGCAGTCCGATCACAGTCTTTCTTATGACTTTTCCCCAAGGGCCTGTCTCCACTTTGGAGGCCTGGGAGCTTGACGACCCTGCCTGTGACTGGGAGGCTGGGACCCGTGCCCAGAACTGTCTACCTGTTGTTCCATCAAGAAATTTTTAAGAGCCTTCTTCCATCACCTGAGGGTTGTTTGATTAAACCTCTGGCAGAGCTCACAGTCAGAGACTTCGGGGTCAGGTTCAAGACAGCAGGCACAGAGAGAAAGAGAGAGAGAGTTTTCATCTGTAGAGGCAATCTTCTTTCTGCAGCAGCAGCGATGGAAGATAAGTCAAAGGAGTAACTCTTGACACAAAATAAAGGAATCTCTTTAAAAAACAGATTCTAAAGTATTAGGTTGAAAAAAGTTTGTAGGCAAAAAAAGGCGCAAAACTGCATTGGAGCTTCCGTGGTGTCCCATGCAGACAAGTCGATGGTGGAAAAAAACCTGAGGAGGGAGTGGGGCCACTCATGCCTTTATAGGTTTGGTGACATTGATGGACGTCGTCGGCATGGGTGGCCCAGTTGTACTGTTGAAAATCTTCCGCGTGGATCCTGCTTCACTGACGGTGAAGTTCCTACAGTGTGACCTGATGACCGAGATACCGCTGAAGAAGATCATGGGTCGGATTCACAAAACCGTGACAGGAAGTAAACTGGGTTTTCACAGGGCAAACTGGGTTTTGTCCAGAGGTGCTATTCACAAAGCCCAGTTTGCCCAGGCAAACTCTATTTGTGCCTGGGCAATGCATTTGGGGGGGGCCTGCATATCCCCACAATCCTGTTCTGAAAACTTGTGATCCACACAAATGCCATTTGTGACGGGCCTTGCGTGGAAAAAATACCGCTGTCAAAAACCTGGTGGTAATCTGCACAACCTTAGTGGTTTGCGGCAATACTGCACACCCCTCCCCATTGCCCAAAAAAGATAAAGATCTCCCTGGTGGTCCAGTGGACCCTCCCCATTCCCTGATCTCCCACCCGATAGTGAAATAATGTTGTTTCCATAGATGGTACAACATTGGGTAACCAGTGAGCAGATTTTATGAGGATCGGCTTAAGGCACTGAACATGTACTCGCTGGAGGCCAGATGGGAGATGTGATAGAGACTTTCAGGTTATTGAAAGGAATTAGCAGGGTGAACTGCGAGGAACTATTCAGCAGAAATAGTGGATCACGAATTTGGAAACTGGTGTTGGGGGGGGTTTGTGAAGGATGTGAGATTGTTTTATTTTACAGAAAGGTTGGCTGAGCCATGGAACAGTCTGCCAACAGGTGGTGGTGGGTACCAAAACTATTGTTTCAAGCATGGCTGGGACAGAGTGAAGGGCTTAATAATTACTCAGGTTAGCAGTAAAACAGGATGCATGGAGGTGGATAGTGTTGGCTAAAATCCTGTATAGATAGAAGGTCACAGGGTATGACAGGATGGTACAGGCAGACTGAATGGATCAATGGTCTTTTCTTGCCATCACTGTCTATGTTTCTATGATAGTTTGTGCTGGGATTAGACTGAAGGAGACTTGCATGCAGCCCACCAGCAGCAGGAAGCCCTGTTTGAGGAATCAAAAGTGGTTTTCTACCCAGATCTCTTGTATAGCATGCATTTACCTAGGAAGAAACTTGACCACGTTCAGAGGGATTTGAGAGAACTAAAATATATCATCAAATCATGCTGCTGACTAAACTTTAGGAGATTACAAATGTATATTTGGACCATAAAAATGCTGCAGTTTGTGGCAAAGATGATGGAGTTGCGGAGTTGGGAGGAGACTGACATGGACAGCTCAGGAGAGGAGAACTGAACCTTTGATCCAATTTATGTATCTGCTCAGACCATCAGTAGTGCAGGATAGGGGCTGGGGGGAGAGATCAGCAGGGGCCAGCTTTGTTTTACTTGAATCTAGAAGTGTTGCTGGTACAGTTTCTTCCACTTGTAGTCAGTGCACCATGCACTTAAAATTGAGCCTTTACTGTTCCCATCCTCCTCCACCATGAGTTTTCATTGCTATGCTAATGATACTCAGCTCTACCTGTCCTTCGCACCCGGGAGATCTAATGTGGTTGACTTACTAAATGAGTGCTTGGCCGAGATCTGGGCTTGGACATTGTTGAACTGGTTGGGACTTAACCCAGGGAAGACTGAGGTGCTGGTGGTTGAGTCGGATTGAAGGGGAGGAGTGGGGGCCCCTGGTGATAGGTTGGGGCTTTTTACTGGCTCAACCAAACTGGAGGCCTCCCTAAAGGTGAAGAATTTGGGCATTGTTCTGGACAACAAGCTGACACTTGCTACTCAGGTGTCAGCTGTTGTGCAGACCGGGTTTTATCATCTCCGGTCATCACCCGGATTAAGTCCCTTATTCCACCTGACGATCTGGCTGTTGTGAGCTACCCCACTGCTAAACCTTATTTGTAGATATAATTCTGTCTATATACTATATATATATATATATATATATATATATATATATATATATTTGCAACTCTGTCTATATGTATAAGCCACGAGACATGCCAGTGGCAACACAAAGACACCTAGGGAAAAGACTAGATTAAAAAAAAAAAGGTTTGACCTTCTTTTGACCTGCAGGCCAGCTGCTTGCCAGGGATTGAGATTTAATTCCCAGGTTTTGTAACAGAAATATGCCAAAATCCATTTCCTGTCATGGATCATACACTTCAAAGGCTGAATGTTTTATGCCAGGAAACTATTATAGTATACCACATTTTATGAAGTAACAGGAAAGAAAACATTCTTCTAGCAGACCTGTGTGAAATACTAACAGGACACTGTGAATTAGTTTATAGGGTGCTATACTGAGATATCAAAGTTTTGACTATGACAGTCATGTTGAGGGGTGGGGCAGCTGCAAACTAGGGGTGCTAGCTGCACACTCAAGCAGATGTAGGTAGATTGGGTGGTCTGTTTCTGCTGGCACATTTTTATGTTACTGATTAATTACTGAGGCAGAATATTGTGTTGAGGAAGCACAGGAGTGACACCCAGTATATCAGAAGGCAGTATAGCCCAGTGGTTTAAGGCTCTGAGCTGCAAACCTGAAGACCTGGGTTTGAATCCCACAGCCCCTACTTACATACTGTATGACCCTGAGCAATTTACTTAACTTCCTGATGCTCCCAGGTCACACCTGGAAACAAGCTTCCGCTTAGTGTGCCTCTCCTGGTTAAACAATTTTCCCTTCCTACCCGGCAGCCTAAAATGGAAGGGCCAGCCTTTATCCACAGACAGGTATATAAACAGACCAAGCTCAGGGCATTTGAACAGACTTTCTCATCTGGAATCCACCTGGCACACAGAAGCCATTCTGTTTGGAGTCTTTCTCCTGACCACAAGGCTGCTACAGAAAGACTACAATATTTTGCAAACCAGCAGTTCTCTGGACTTTAAAATTTTTATACCCAAGGTGGACGTAGCTAACATGTTTTAATTCATTTTTCTGTATATTTTTCCCATTCTGTATCTTATACTGTAACCTAAATTAGTATAAGGTATGTTCTCTTTTACTTGTAACTGCATTTAAGTATTTCAGTAAAAACTCTTGTTTGTGTAAAGAAATTCTGCCTGAGTGAGACTTTCTCTATTTGTGTGTGAATTGTGAAAACAATATTAACAATCTGTGAAAACTGTTATTGCCAAAAGGGATCACACCATAAACAACCAAATTGAAAAATGGTCTATAAGGGGCATCTGAAAGGATAGGGAGAATATCAGTGTCTACAAAGATTTTGAACCAGGCTGTTGCATGTCATGTAGGCCAAATCAGGTGTTATGCTACTACCCCGAAGACAGTGTGATGCCTAGGTCTTCCTCATTTGTGTAATAGCCAAGGAAAGGTTCATATCTGGCCTCGAGATTGGTATTGTGCCCTTATCCAGAACTAGATGGAGGCCCAAGATCCTCATAGCAGAGGTGTAGTCGTGACCTTGGTGAGAATTCTAAAGGATGAGGAGGGTATCCCTGTTCCCCCATCACAGATTATACTTAAGAATGGTCATTGTGAGCTCAGTGGGCCTGACCCTCAGGAGTGTGTTCATGACAGATCTGGTGCTAAACATTTGGATCCAAGAGATTTGGTTGCATAGTGTTGCGATTCGAGAGATATTAGTGCCACAGGCATAACAGCTAGATTTAAGCCTAGTGTATCAGATGGATACACTGTAAACAATCCATACGCAATTAAGACAGAGATTTAAAAAAATATACATAATTTGGTTACAGTATAAAATTCCCTACCTGTTTTTTTTTTTTTCTCGGATGCAAGCTAGTGTAGTAGTAGTTAGAGAAGAAGATGGCTTCCGTCTACAGTGAATACACTGTAGAATACCTAAAGTAGTTGCATCAGGAAAGAGGAGTCCAGTGCGAGAGGTGAACCCAAAAAGCACTTTGTGGAGCCTCATGTGGCAGCCGACGAGCAAGCGACTGCCCAGGACCTCGAGTCACAGTTGGTGACTGAAAGGGACCTGGGCATGGGGGTGCCAAGGGACATTGCAGAGTCCAGTCCCTGGGAGGAGGACAGCAAGATCAGAGGAAACCCAGAGCCACAGTGCCAGGGGAAGGTCACCACAATGCTGGAGCCAGAAGGGATCAGGCTGCAGCTAGAGTTGAGCAGACTGGAGCTGGAATTCGAGCAGAGGAAGTTACAGATGGAGCTGGAGATGCAGGAAAAAGAAAACCAGTGTCAAAGAGAGACTGAGGAAAAAGAAAGGCAGATTCAGAGAGAGAGAGAGAGAGGCCAAGAGAGAGGAAAGAGAGCGCCAGAGGGAATTCAAACTGGTGAAGCTAAGACTCCAACTGCCAGCGCCAGAGGAGGTAAGTGGCAGGGGTGAACCTGGAACTCCAGGACTGAGGTATAATTAAATTCCAAATTAATAGCTGAATTTAAAGAGGGCTAGGATATGGATGTGTCTTTGAATTCATTATGAAAAGGTCAGTATACAGGCTAAAGTTCCCACAGAGTCCTTGAGCTTCCAGGTATCCCTCTGTTTACTGGGAAAGGGCATGAGGCACTAGGACAAATGGACAATTAGGACAGTAGTAATAGAGAAACGTAAAGCTGCATTGCTTAAAAAGTATGAATTAATGCCTGATGCATACAGGGTTAAGTTCTGCAAGTTCTGGAGAAGCCCTGACATGAGCTATGAGGAATGTGCTACAAAGCAATGTCAGTTTTTGAAACGGTGGGATGGAGTGGAAGCAAACTCTGTAGACAAAACTGAGGAAATCGTACTTCTGGAGCAATTCTTTTGGGCTTGCCGAGCAGAGCTTAAAACCTGGCTAGAGGACCAAGACCCCAAAACAGTGCAGCAGCCTGCCGAGCTCTCAGACCACAATGCCAGGAACAGCCCTGCTTTGAAAGAGAGTGGGGCGGGTGTGGCTGCACAGAAGGGGAAAAGCACCTTCAGGGCAGCTAAAACTCTCAACGCCACCACAGAAAGGGGGAAGCCCCAGATTACAAAAAAATAATTTATCAGATAAAAGAAATGATTACTGTCGGTTTTGCAAACAGCCAGGGCATCTTGCTAGACAGTGTCCTAAAAAGACACAGACTGGACAAAGTGGTGCTCGAAAAGAGTTGGGTACACTGTGTATTCCTAAGAGCATGCCTATAAACAAGAGGAAGTACATACACCCGGTTACTGTACATGGGGTGCATGCCCATGAGTTAAGGGATACGGGGGCAACTGTATTAAAAGAGGATCTGGTTGAGCCTGAACAGCTTATACCTAATCAGTTCATAACAGTAAGGGGATTCACTGAGGAGGAGAAAACTCTGCCACTTGCTAGCATTCTCCTGGACTGGGGTGAAACAGGAGAGAGGTTGCAGAAAGTGGCTGTGGTGGACAACATCACCCTGGATGTGATTCTAGGGAACAATCTCCAGAAGGAGGTGGTGTGTACGGTTACCCACAGTCAGATGGTAAAGGCCGACTGTAGTTCCCTCGACCTTATAGAAGCCCCTGTAGAAAACAATGGGAGGCTGGTTCCCCAGCCTGTCTCCCTTGAAATGGAGATTAGTGAAAGGGAGGTAGGACTTCCCCATGTAGCAATTCACAAAATAGCTACAAAAGGTTACTCTGAGGAGGGAGGGAGTAACCAATGGTAAGAAGGTTAAGGATGGCAGTGACCCTGAATACCCTGATGCTAGAGTTATGGATCCCAGTTTAGGAATTGAAGAGGACATGTCCCAAGCCTTGGGAAAATGTGAAGAATTTGCAGCTGCTCAGAGGATTGATCCTAGTTTGGAGAGGCTGAGGGCTTGTGCAGAATCTGACAAGTCACAGGGAGGTGACGGGAGGCATACAGTATATTGGGACAATGGACTGTTGGATATGCAGGACGTAAGGACAGAGAGAGGGGTGATGGGCAGGTAGCTTGTCGTTCCCCAAGGGCACCATGAGCGGTTGCTCATGATATCCCCATGTCAGGACATCTGGGAATCATGTGCACCATGCAGAAATTGGCCCAGAATTTCTATTGGCCCAACTTCACCCAGCAGGTGAAGGAATATTGCAGGTCTTGTCACCAGTACCAACATATAGGGAAGGCAGGTAGTAAAACCAAAGCCACCCTAATTCCCTTGCCCACTGTGGAGAAACCATTTCAGAGGGTAGGAATGGATATTGTGGGACCTTTGAGTACCCCAAGCTCCTCCGTGAAGAGGTTTATCCTGATAGTGGTGGATTATGCCACACGATACCCAGAGGCGATTGCTCTTTCCTCACTTAGGACAAAGTAGACGCCTTGCTAGGGATTTTCTCCCGTGTCGGGTTCCTGCAGGAGGTTATCACTGATTGAGGGGGTACCTTCATGTCGGACCTGATGAAATGTTTGTGGGAGAAGTGTGGGGTGGTGCAGAGATGCACATCTTATCACTTGCAAACCACTGAGCTTTTGGAAAGGTTTAGTGGTACCCTAAAATTGATGCTCCAAGCATTTGCTGAACAGCATGGGAGGGACTGGGAAAAATACCTTCCCCACCTGTTGTTCGCATACTGGGAGATGCCCCAAGAATCGACAGGGTTTCTCCCTTCAAACTCTTATATGGACGTAGGGTGCATGGGTCCCTAGACTTGATCCAGGAAGATTGGGAAGGCAAGCACACCACCCAGGGAACTCTCAATAGTGGAGTATGTCCTAAGGTTTAGGGAAAAGCTGAACGAGCTTATGGGAGCAACCCAGAGTAACATGTCCACCGCCCAGCAGAAGCAAAAGGTCTCGTATGACCGCAGAGCTAGAGCTCGCTCATACACTGTAGGTCAGGAAGTCATGGTCCTAATTCGAGTCTGGAAAGTCCAGCTGCAGGCCAAGTTAGCAGGACCATACAAGGTAGTCTGACAGGTTAATGATGTGAACTATATTGTAGAACTGCCTGCCAGGAGACATACCCATAGAATGTACCATGTCAACATGATGAAGTCATATGCAAATAAGGCTGACATGGTATTTGCAGTGTGTAGTCCTGGGGATGGGACTGATGAAGAAGACCCCCTACTGGACTTGCTGGAGAAAAACAAGAGGGAGTCCTCTGTGGAGGCAATCAAACTGTCACCCCAGTTGACCTTGTAACAGACCCAGGATGTAAGGGAGGTCTTAGCTGACTTTGCCCCTTTGTTTCCGGCCAAGCCTGGACTTACCCTCTTAGCGAGACACGATGTAGACACGGGGATGCAAGCGCCCATATGGTGGACAGCCTACCAGATGTATGAGGCCATCCTAAAGGACATTAGGAGGGAGGTGGAGGAAATTCTGGATTTAGGGGTAATCCAGAAACCTCACAGCCCCTTGGCCTTACCCTTAGTCCTCGTTCCCAAGTCGGATGGCTCTACTCATTTTTGTGTGGACTATCGTGAACTTTACAGTCATGAAGTCTGACACCCACCCAATGCCACGAATGGATGAACTACTGGACAAGTTGGTAGGTGCGACATACCATACCACCATTCACTTTACAAAAGGATATTGGCAGGTGGAGTGAACTGTCAGAGCTAGGGAGAGGTCGGCCTTCATCACTCCAATAGGATTACTCAAGTTCAGGGTAATGCCTTTTGGATTGAAGAATGCCCCTGCCACCTTCCAAAGGTTGGTCAACCAGGTGTCACATGGTACTGAAGAGCATGCAGTGGCATACCTGGATATTGCCATCTTTCAGTACCAGTTGGAAGGAACACCTGTCCCACCTGAAGGAAGTGCTGGGCAGGATAAAGAGGGCAGGGCTCACTGTCAAGGCTGAAAAGTGCCAGGTGGCCATAGCGGAGGTGGCATACCTAGGACATGTAGTGGGGTGGGGGCAGTTTCACCCTAATCAAGCCAAGATTGAGGCAATAGAGGCATGGCCCAGGCTTGAAACGCAGAAGCAGGTTTGGAGTTTCTTAGGGACTGCAGGGTACTATCTAAAGTTTGTACCAAATTACAGTACCCTGTCAGCTCCCCTCTCTGGCCTGCTACAGTAAAGAATGCCCAAACAGGTAAAATGGGAGCCAGCCTGTGAACGAGCCTTTGCACGGCTAAAGGAGGCACTGTGCAGTACCCCTGTGTTGGCCAGTCCAGATTACAGTGAACCATTTGTAGTCCAGACCAATGCCTCAGATGTGGGGATTGGAGCAGTCCTCAGTCAGACCTCTAATCAAAGGAAAGATGACCCAATAGTGTACCGCAGCAAAAAGTTGCTTCCCCGGGAGCAGTCTATTCCACAGTTGAAAAGGAATGACTTGCGCTGGTATGGGCCCTGAAGAAATTAGAGCCGTACCTTTATGGGAGGCACTTTGAGGTACCGACTGATCATAACCCCCCAGTGTGGCTAACACAGATGGGGGAAACAAATGGTAATCTCCTAAGGTGGAGTATTGCCTTACAAGGCTACGATATGACTATTACCCACAGGGCCGGATCAGCCAATGCCAATGCAGACAGGCTATCTTGCCAGTCAGAGCAGTGAACAGAATTTGTGAAAATCATACCATGCCTAGGGATGGATTCCCACAAATTCAATCTAGGAGGGAGGAATGTGTGAGCTACCCCTTATTTGTAGATATAGTTCTATTGTATATGTATTTTTTATTCCATCTCTGTGTATATGTATAGGTCATGAGACATGCCAGTAGCAGCACAAAGGCACCTAGGGAAAAGACTAGATCTTTTTTTTTTAAGGGTTTGACCTTCTTTTGACCTGCAGGCCTGCTGCTTGCCAGGGATTGGGATTTCATTCCCAGGTTCTGTTTAACAGATATATGCCAAAATCCATTTTCCTGTCATGGACCATACACTTCAAAGGCTGAATGCTTTGTCCCAGGAAACTTTCAGTATATCACATTTTATGAGGGAACAGGAAATAAAACATCCTTCTAGCAGACCTGTGTGAAATTCTAACAGGACACTGTGAATTTGCTTATAGGGTGCTATACTGAGACATCAAAGTTTTGACTTTGGCAGTCATGTTACTGGTTAATTATTACTAACATACTAAAATGCCAGCAGAATAGGCCTAACGGTCTTTTGTGTCTGCTTGTTTGGTCAGCCCCCACCCTGGGAGCTGACCTTGCTGCCCCTCTCGCTTTCTCTGGCTTCTCCCTTCCCAGTTCCGGATATTCTCATTGCACTGGATTTTGCTTCCAGAACCCTTCCCCTGTACCTGTCCCACTCCCTCTTGAATCCCTCCACTGTCTCTGCCTCCACCAGCCCCCAGGGCAGTGCATTCCATGGCTCCACCACCCTCTCAGTGAAGTAGCACCTCCTCCTTTCTCCCCTGAATCTTCCTCCCCTCCAGCTTCCACCCATGCCCTCTAGTTGCCCCCTCCTCCTTCCTTCAAAACACCCTGACCTTATTGAGGCAGAACATTGTGTTTGAGAAGTGCAAGAGTGACACCCGCAGCCTAAAATGGAAGAGCCAGCATTTATCCACAGACAGGTATATAAACAGCCCCAGCTCAGGGCATTTGGACACACTTTCTCATCTGGACTCCACCTGGCACACAGAAGCCATTCTGTTTGGAGTCTTTCTCCTGACCACAAGGCTGCTACAGAAAGACTGTAATATTTTGCAAACCAGTGATTCTCTGGACTTTGAAATCTCCATACCCAAAGTAGACTGAACTAACATGTTTTAATGCATTTCTCGGTATATTTTTCCCATTCTGTATCTTATACTATAACCTAAATTAGTATACTGTATGTTCTCTTTTACTTGTAACTGCATTTATTTAAGTATTTTAGTAAAAAACATTTGTTTGTCTAAAGAAATTCTGCCTGAGTGAGACTTTCTCTATTTGTGAGTGAATTGTGAAAATGGTATTAATAATCTGTGAAAACTGTTATTGCCAAAACGGGTCACACCATAAGCAACCAAATTGAAAAAGGGTCTATAAGGGACATCTGGAGGGATAGGGAGAATACCAGAGCCTACAAAGATTTTGAACCAGGCTGTTGCATGTCATGTAGGGAGAGGGCCAAATCAGGTGTTATACTGCTACCCCGAAGAGAGTGTGACATCTGGGTCTTCCTCCTTTGTGCAATAGCCAAATAAAGGTTCATATTTGGTCACAAGACTCAAGACTGGTATTGTGCCCTTATCCAGAACTAGAGGGAGGCCCGGAATCCTTGTGGCAGAGGTATAGTTGTGACCTCGGTTAACATTCTAAAGGAAAAGGAGGGTATTCCTATTCTCCCCCATCACAGATTGCACTTAATGGTGGGTACTGTGAGCTCAGTGGGCCTGTAACACTGGCCATGCTGGTACATGCCTTCATCACCTTGAGGCTTGACTACTGTAATGCACTCTACCTCAGGGTCAGAGGAGGTGTGATGCAGTGCCTGTAGCTTCTGCAGAATGCAGCGGCCCAGTTGCTGACTGGACACTCGAGGTTCAGTCATATTACACCAGTACAGCATGAACTGCATTGGCTGCCAGTGCGCTGGCATCACCTTTAAAGTAGGTCTCTTGACCTACAAGGGCCTACATGGGTTGGGTCCAAGCTACCTGAAATAGCTCCTGCATCCCTACACCCCATCTCACTCTCTCAGATTGGCTGGAGAGGTCCTGGAGGTTCCCAGGACTAGGTTAAAATCTTCCAGGGACTGGGTGTTTGAAGTGACAGCCCCCATCCTCTGGAACTAACTGCCGGGGTACTTCCGGGAGGCACCATCCGTAGAGTTGTTCAAAAAACATCTGATGACCTTCCTGTTTGAGCAGGCCTTTGGAACCTGAGGAATGTATTTTGGGACCATCAGACAGCCTGGGAATCAGTCCATTTTTAGATTTTTTAATGGGTCTGTGTAAATTGTTATGCATGGTGTGCTGACTGTCCTTTATTGCAGTTTTTGTATATTTTGTTGTACGGGCACCCTGAACATATGGGGAAAGGTGCCTGAAATAAACTCTACTACTACTACTACCTTTTTTCTCCCCAGTGTCACTTGTGGCTATTCTGGGCCTCTACAGTTATGCCTGTAATATGGAGTGGGGTTAACATAATTGCCCACTTGCCAGTCATCTAAAATGGACTTTGTCTTAAATTAGTAGTTGCTTTTTCTATCTATTCATTAATTACGCAAGAAGGCATGATGTGGGTGGGTTATGGTGGGATAACAGTCTGCCTCAGGAGGGCTGAAGCACGGGGCAAAGCTGAGTGTTTCCACCACCCAAAAAAGGCCATTGGCCCACCATAACCTACCCCCTGGAATGCTTTATTGTGATTATGAACTGGGTCCTTTTCAGTAAACTGGGTGTATTTTTTTTTTTTTAAACATATTGTTGCGCTACTTTCAGCCAGGCTGTTGTGCTGGAATAAAGGCCCGGCTGAATGTACCTTTCGGCCAGTCAGGAGCAAGCATTCTTTCTACCCATTTCATAATGTTACTTAACAGTGTTTACTAAACATCCTGATGTACTCGTATTCTTACCCTCTTGCAGAACTCTGAAACCTGAAACTTAATTTAGGCTTGTTTCTGGACTTGTTCTGTCTATCTTAGACCTGAATATAGGTCTTTTGGACACTACATCCATTATACACCACATCCTAGTGCAACCCCCCTGTTACCTGGGGTTACTAGAATCCCAGTTAGACCTAGTGGCAGGCAGGGAAGGCAGCTGATGAAACTCCAGTTAAATAGATTTCACACTGTCTCACTCTGTTCTCAGGCTCAGCTGAGACTGAGGGATGACATCATTTAGAACTTTCGCAGCTGCATAAGCCACACTGGAATGTTGCAGCTAGGGAAGTTAGGATAAAATGTTCGGGAATTTGAAGTCAGTCTGCAGTAGAGTGTTGAAGAGGGAGGAGGTGTGCTGCAGCTGCAGGCCCTCATAGCACTCAGCTCTGACAAAGAGCTATATTTTTGTTAGAGGTGTTATGTTCTCACCTGAAGAGGAACACAAGAAGAGCCAAGTGAAGTGGTAGAGACTGCTTCCAGTGGTTCACGGCCCCACCCCTGAGGGGATGGGGGAAGGATTCAGGCTACTTCCAGGGGCAATCCCCTGGTCTGGCTAGGGGAAGAAGCAGCTGCCTAAATTTAGGTTTGTGCTGAGGCACCAGAAGTTTTGGATGAGATTTTTTTGAAGAAGAAAGAGCCTGTGGGGCATCTGCAACCAAGGGGTGAATCTGCTCTGATAAAGGGCCAATGTGTTTTCACCTGAGATAATATGAAGTTAAGAGACTGTTACTGTGTGGTCGGGAAAAGACAGCCAAGTACAGTTTTGAAAGTTGTGGGAATTGGACTGCTTAACTCTGTGGGGGTCTAGAGAAATGGACACAGCCACTCTTTAAGTATGTTTCAAGCTCAGCACAAGTGGGATGGAAGAACAGTAGATTAAATGTAACATACATTTAAAGAGAATCCACACAGTAAGGTGTTTTCAGAGGATGAGGTGTTAAAAGTCTAGAGAAATGGCCGGGTATGAATTATGGGAGCGAGAGGTGGGAGATCCCCCATCGGTAGTAACCAAATTCACTTCTATGGATTTGCTCTGGGACACCTGTTGCTTTCTCTCAGGTACTTGGCCAGTGCCTGAGGAAAGTACCCAGATGTGGGATTGACGAAGATGATTCCCTAATGGAGCCAGAAGTGCTCAGAGGTGGTTTAGGGAGCCACCAAGAAATGTTCCATGCTATGTGGAAAGTGTCCAAGGGCTGGCATGAGAGCTGAGCTATGGAAGAAAGGTAGTCCAGAGGGCTGGCAAGGGAGCCGAGCCAGGGAAACTGAAAAAAGAGTTGAGTTAGGGCCAAATGCCCAGAGTGTTTCGAAACCTGAGGGTTTCAGTGTAAAGAGGATGCGCTCTGATCTCCATAAATCTGCATTACTAGGATGTAGTCTTCGGGGGTCCATCTATGCTTTGTTATTCTGTTGGATGTGAATAAAAGCCACACTTTAGAATCCCAACTTCTGGTATTGGACATTACAGTTATTGCTTCCTGTGTCCGGAGTTATTTGGGGGCCACTATGCAGAGTAGCGAAACCTAGCCAACATGCTGAATGACACCTTTCTCCCCAAGTTTCAACTTGTAAAAATGGAGGCACCACGTCATAGGACCCAGGCCCCTCAACCTGTCACTAGCTACACAGGCAGGGGTAGTAGCCCTCTCAGTTAGCGCCAACTCGAGGTTACACTATCTACTGGATTGCTGGTTAAAGGGGATAAGCAAGTTCCTTTTATACTTCTGAGGATTCTAACCATCTGAATATATGGGTGTCTTCAACTTATAATTTGGGGTATAAACAGTTTACATGGACTGCATCAGGGAATCATATCCATCTATAAATTTATTGACTAGTTATTGGTGCCTACTTTGCTCTCAGGTCTTAATGATAATAGTGAATCCTGACTTCATCCTGAATCCCATAAGCACTTAGGCTCTATGGCTACTACATAGCAATTTGCACTGTACTTTTAATCAGGTATCTAATTTACTCCCCGCTTCTTGAAGTAACAATTAGGAAGTGTCTTACTGTATTGCTTATTTATGACTGACACTTTTTTAATCTTATCTCCCACTGTTATGGATTATATGTGACTTGTGCAAAAAATCAATAAAATAAAGTTAAGAAAAGCTGGGCACATCTCAATGGAATACTCAGCCAATATTTATGTTTCAGATATGACATCAAACCTTAATAATCTGGCTATAAAATTTGCAGATGATACTAAAATTGCAGCAGAGGTGGGACACCAGATGAAATAGCTGAATTTTCCAATGATCTACTTGAACTTGAAGATTGGGCCACCCAAAAAAATGAAATGGTCTTTAATACTAGTAAATGTGTAATCATGCACTTGGGAGATAATAACCCTAACGTTAATTTTGTGCTGAATAATACCAACCTGATATCAGTAAGGGAAGGAAAAGACCTGGGAATAGTTGTTAGTGGTAACCTTACTTTTACTTCACATATGAACCACATTAGGAAACAAGCCAATAAAATAATGGGATGTATTAAAAGATCTTTTGTGTCAAGAAGTAGGGAATGTATCCTTCCACTTTACAGAGCTTATGTGCACCCCCACCTGGACTACTGCTCTCCTTTATGGAATCCCTATCTTAGGCGAGACATTAATGCACTGGAGGGAGTGCAGTGTAGAGTGACCAGGATGATTGATGGATTGCAGCAGAAAAGCTATGAGGAACGACTTGTAGATTTGGATTTATACTCCTTGGAAATGAGAAGGACAAGGGGTGACATACTCTTGATGTTTAAAATTGTTAATGATAAGGAACTTATGACACAGTTGGGATTGAACTTTAATATAAGAGAACATGATCATAGAAATCGTAAGTTTCAACCGTCTTTAACATATCCTAAACTAGACCATAGACGCTACTTTTATACCCAAAGAATTATACCCATTTGGAATGGACTACCTAATTCATTATTCAATAATATGAACATAGATACCTTCAGAACCAACCTTGATAAATTTTTATTAAATAGGATATAAACGAATTCCAGGATCTGGAGATGTACTTATATGGGCTATGGCCTTCTGTGCATCTACTACTCTTAGTATGTAACCAATCAGAAAGTAGCTTTCACAATGCTGATGACATCACAATAGCCATGTACAGCAATGAACCCATCAGTTGAAAGCCAAGAGAAATAGTGAAATCTTTATACAAACAGAAGAATTAAAAGCTATAACAAGTAAACTGATGCTGTATAAATTGAATGAGTAACAAGCTCACTGTAACAAGTAAACTGATGATGTATAAATTGAATATGTAACAAGCTCACTCAAATTACACAATTTATCATCACTTGTGATGTGGTAGGACATTTATAATTCACTCATGGCTCGGTTAAGGTCCTGCCCCATGTGGCATATCCCCCAACTCTGCCCCAAGATGTCAAAGCATGCACACTGGAAGCAGGGATCCATGTGCCACTTGCCAGGGGAGGCTGGGTAGGTTGTATAGATGTGAACCATATACCTACACCCCTCCTAGAATTATGGTTACAGGTGAGTAAAGTACTGTTATGTAAGAACTTACCGTAACATATATCTTTGAGAGGAGCTCTAGCAGCAGGCAATCACTGGTAGGACTAAGTTGCCAGGTGCCAGAACCACCTGGAAAACTTTCTAGCTAGCAGTGTACCACAGGGGACTGCCCACAACTGACATCACTTCTTGGACGTTGGCCTATCCTTTAAAAGTGGGCGATCCTCCTCAGTTCTCCCACTGGAGACCTGGAATGGGCAGTGGAAGAAGAAACCAAGGAGGTTTCCCTGAGAACCAGAAGAAAGAAAAAAAGAGAGCAGAAGACTCATTCACATGGAAGTGGAGAAAGGCAGACAGAGAGCGGGGGACAGAGGTAGGGAAATTTAGAGCCTGCTCCTCTCAAAGATGCTGGGCACTGAAGAGAGGCTGAAGGACATGACCTGGAACTGGTACAGGACCCCTTCTGCTCTGAACCAGGAGTACCGGCAGTGGGACTGACAGACTGGGATGTGGAAAAAAGCAACCCATATGTCTAGGGAGCAGAACCACATGTTCTGCTCAAGTGAAGGAATGATCCAATTCAGTGTGACCATCCGGAACTTGCATTTCCACATGAACTGGCTCAGATAGTGTAGATCCAGTATGGAGTACCAGCCTCCCATCCGTTTCAGATCCAGGAAGTACATGGACACGTAACCCTGACTGGCCAGTGCACCCTGGACATTGGGTTACTGCCCCTTTTGCAAGGAGCTGAGAAATGTCTTCCTGAAGGACAGATAGAATGTTGTGCAACACCGTGGACTCCAGAAATGTGTGGAGGCGGTAAGGTGGGAAGAGCTTTGAACTCCAAAGGCAACCTACTGTCCACAACATGCAACACCCACTTGTCCACTGTAACAGCAGACCAACGTGGCAAAAAGTAAGGCTGGGAAATCACCAATGGTATCTAACTGGAAAAGGGTAGATTGGTGGAGAAAAGGAGAAAGAAGATTAAAAGCAGGATGGGTAATGAGGAAAGGCATGAGGATAAAAGGGGAATAACAGAAGGGGAAGTAATAAACTATGGAAGACCATGTGTACAAATGCCCACAGCCTGGGAAATAAAATCCCAGTTCTGGTGGCCTTGATGGCAAAGGCTGACCTGGACATTGTTGCTATTACCGAGACATGGTACAATAGGAACCACGACTAGGATGTGGCTATACCAGGTTAAACTCTATTCAGGAAAGACAGGGTGGGTAAAAGGGAGGAGGAGGAGTACCTTTCTATGTCAGAGAGGGCATAAAAGCAACTGAGGTACAGGGTATGTAGGGGGAATGGAGGCCCTGTGGGTCACCCTAGAGTCAGGCAATGGCACTGCTATTCACAAGGGTGTGATCTACAGACCTCCAGCACAAGGGGAGGAGTTGGACAAGGTACTAGTGGAAGCCATCCATAAGAAGGCGACTAAAGGGGAAGTGCTGCGGATGGGTGACTTCAATCTGCTAAATATTAATTGGAGCATCCCAGCAGCAGCCTCAGCCAGGAGGAGGGACATACAGGACTCCCTGTAAGGGGCATGCCTCAAACAGCTAGTATGAGAGCCCACCCATAAGGGTGCAATTTCAGACCTCGCACTCACCAACAGGGACACAATTACAGATGTCTTGGTGGGTGGACACCTGGGGTCCAGTGATCATCATACGGTGTGGTTCAATACGAGTACTGTGGCAGAGTCAAACCATGTGGCAAGCTGTCCACTGCTGAAAATATTGCAGACTTATTGCTGTTTTATTTCTCTGCGGTTTTGGTTATGTTTAGAATTTCCAACCAGGCCAGCATAAGGAAGATGTCCATGTTTTTTTAAAGGAGTTACAGGCAGAGAATGTGTTTTAAAAGTGTCTGGGAAAGCCTGGCTTAAGCAGGAAACTAAAATCCCATTTCAAAGAAGATAAGTTCCTTACAAGCTTATTAAAGTGAAACAGATGTAATAAAATCTCAGGAGATGGGAGAAACATCCCGTCATAAAACTTTAAACTCAGAGAGAAATGGGTTTTAGGCAGGAGGTGTCAGCAAGGTTACCACCAATCTATTTACATTTTATTAGCTGGCAGGATATTGGAACTATAAGAGAATTTAACTAATGAATAATATGGTTCACTTAAAAATTGGAAAACAGCAAGAGAGACCCCTGCTGGCCTGAAACGATAAGGCCACCAGCTAACCACAGACTAGAAGGGCCATACCTATATAAGGCCCTCAGAACAGAGACTCAGGGCATTGCATTGTGGACACTCTTCTGACACACAAGAGAAGCCAGACCACAGACCAGTGGCTACAGAAAAACTGAAACTCTTGCAGAAACTAATTTATTTTTCTGGCCTTTGTTCATCCACGGACAAGGTAGAAACTAGACAGTTAAAACTTCACAGTGCGTCGTTGATGTATATTTTCCAACTTTTGTTTTGTTATTCTGTGACCAGATTTCTGAAATCTTTTGTTTGCAAAGTTTCTATGACAATTATTTAAATAATTTTAGTAAAGGCACTTTGCTTTTAAAACTACCTGTAAGTGATTTGTGAGTGCAGAGGTCTGTATATCAATCCCAAAGTGAAACCTTTACAGCAAACACGTTGACAGTTCACTGTAAAGTCCGCCCGGGACCCCGGAACTCTTTCCCCGGGTCCTGCACCCCCTCCCAAATCAACTCCAACTCAGAGTTGATAATCCCTAAGTCTGGGGGTGCGGGGGGCAGAGCCCTCCGCTAAACACAAAGAAGTTCTCCAATGGATTTATGTCGACAGCAAATGCGGTCAACATAAATCCGTTGCTGTAGGGTCACGTTGCGAAGATGCTGACACTGTGGCATCATAGAGCCTAGCGGTCAAAGCTTTATTCAGTTCTGAGACCAGCCTGTAATTGCTAAAGTGCTACCATTCACTACCGAGACTAGGATCCTGAAAGAGAAGTCTGGGTGCCTTAAGTAAGGGAGATACACAGGTCTTGGGAGAAGTCTGTAAGGGGGAACTAGGTGCTGCACACCATGTGGGAGAGGACACAAACAGGTTTATGAGGGAAAATCCCAAAGAACTTACAACACCTGGGTTGTCGCCCTCCCCGTACAGCAACTGAGAAAGGTTCTCACCTGGCTACAGATCTGAGACTGTATTTTCCCCTTACCCAGATTTTAAAGAGGAAGCCCTGGGACCTCATGGCAAGTGTTCAATTGTGAACTCAGTGAGCACTCTAGACGGACACGTGGAGGGTGTTATTATTCCCCCTATCACGGATTGCACTTAGGGGTGGGCACTGTGAGCTCAATGGACCTGGCCCCCAGGAGTGAGTTCATGACAACCCACACAAAAGCGAAGGTCCTGGACTTCAGGAGGGCAGACTTTAGAAAGATAGGAATATTTCTTACAAAATCCCTAGAAGGGAAGGAGGGTCAGGGGGGAGTTGAGGAACAGTGGGTCCATCTAAAAAGGAGCCATATTGGAGGCAACAAACCTTTGCAGTAAGCAAATAAAAGGCAACAGAAAAAAAAGCCACTATGGTTCTCAAAGAAAGTGGCCAGGAAGGTAAGAGAGAAAAAGTTGGCTTTTAGAAAGTACAAGGAAATACAGAAAGAGGAAGACAGGGTAGTGTATCTGGATAAGCAGAGGGAGGCAAGAAAGGAGGAAAAGACCGCAAAGGCACAGAGGAAGAAATAGCCAAGACAATAAAGAAAGAGGACAAGATGTTTTATAGGTATGTTAGTGAAAGGAGAAAGACAAGGGGAGTGATTTTTAGGCTGAAGAAGGAAGTAGGGGAATATGAGGAGGGGGACTTGGAAAAAGCAACAATCCTGAACTATTTTTGTTCAGTATTCACAAGAGAAGGAGAGGGACCGCAATTAAGTGGCAGGAGCAACAGGGGGAGGGAGGGAGGAAGGGAGATCGACACCAGTCCATTTACAGAGAAGGTTCTGAAGGAACTCACCAAGCTGAAAGTGGACAAAGCTGTGGGACCAGAAGGGATTCATCCTAGAATATTAAAGGAACTTAGGGAGATGCTAGCAGTACCACTGGCAGCCCTGTTCAATGAATTGCTGGAAATGAGAGAGGTTCCGGAGGACTGGAGGAGAGCAGATGTAGTCCCTCTACACAAAGTGGGAGCAGGGAGGATGCTGGAAACTACAGACCAGTCAGCTTGACTTTGGTGGTGAGGAAAATAATGGAATCATTGCTAAAAGAAAGGATTGTGGAGCACCTTGACTCCAACGATGCACAGAACCTGAGGCAACATGGATTCACAGTGGGAAGGTCATGTAAAACAAATCTTACATACTTCTCTGATTGAGTGACCAGGGGAGTGGACCGGGGGGGGAGAGCAATGATGTAGCCTTCCTGGATTTCAGCAAGGCCTTTGACACCATTCCACATAAGAGGCTCGTAAACAAGCTAGGCAGCCTGGGTATCGGCTCCAAGGTGGTAAGCTGGGTTAGGAACTGGTTGAGGGATAGAACACAGAGGGTTGTGGTAAATGGAGTCCATTCTGAGGAAAGGAGGGTAACCAGTGGGGTGCCACAGGGAACAGTTCTGGGGCCAGTCCTATTCAATGTCTTCCTAAGTGACACTGCAGAGGGGGCTGGAAAGAAAGGTATGCCTCTTTGCAGATGATACTAATATCTGCAATAGGGTAGACACTCCGGGTGGGGTAGAAAAAATGAGGCGGAACATAGGAAAACTAGAGGAGTGGACAAGAGTGTGGCAACTAAGATTGAATGTAAAAAAGTGCAAAATTGTGTATTTGGGGCACAAGAACCCAGGGGAGACTTACATGATGGGGGGAGAGATACTGATGGCAACCAAACAGAAAGGGGTTCAGGGGTCATCATATCAGATGATCTTGACACCCCAATGTGACAAGGCTGTGGGGAGAGCCAGTGGGGTACTGGGGAACATATGGAGAAGTATCACCAGCAGAAGGGAGGAGGAGGTGGTGATGCCTCTGAACAAATCATTAGTGAGACTTCATCTGGAGTACTGTGTCCAGTTCTGGAGACCGCATCTCCATAAAGACATAGACAGGGTAGAGGCAGTTCAGAGAAGGGCAACAAAAATGGTGCAAGGCCTGCACCATAAGTCATATGTGGAGAGATTTGAGGCCCTCAATATGTATACCCTGGAGGAGAGGGGGGACATGGTAGAGACTTTCAAATATCTCAAGATGATAAATAAGGTAGAGGAAGGTAGCATCTTCCAGAAAAAGAGATGTTCTAGAACAAGAGGTCATGACATAAGGCTGGATGGGGGTAGGCTAAGGGGCAACGTGAGGAAGTATTTCTTCACAGAAAGGGTGGTAGACACATGGAACAGCCTCCCAGTGGAGGTGGTGGGAGAAAATTTCACATGGGAATTCAAGAATGCATGGGACAGGTACAGGGGAACCCTAGTGATAGGTAAGAGATCAAAGCCAGAGATCAAGTTGGGTCTGTGGTTTCTGCAACAGGCAGAGAAAATGGGCAGACCAGATGGGCCTGGCAGTTCTTACCTGCCATCAACTTCTATGTTTCTAGAAGTGATGTAGCTGATCTCTGACGGGGAGTGCAGACAGAGTCAGAATGGATGGAGGGATGATACCCTGACCAGTCACTGGGCTGCTGCAACCAGAGGGTCTCCACTACCCCTGCCCCCCCTTTCTTATGACCCTGGCCCCTGGCCTTGTGGCACCAGGCCTGATACTGCCCCTGCTGGGGCTGCTACAGAGGAGGCTGTGGCTGAAAGGCTCAATACTGGAAAGCCTGTTTCTTAGGCTTCCTTTTTTTTTTTCTTTCCCCCCATCCCTGCCCCAAGGAATCCATTCCACGGGTCTCTTTATCTAGGTCCTGACATAGCAAGGACTCAGCTTCATTCTGCATGGGACCGGGAGATTTTTGCCTTTGTTTTTCTCCTGGTCCCATCCCCCTGAGGGTGCCGACACAGAGGACTGATGTCCAGACAGGTGGTGTGCTTACACACGTCGCTGTCAAGCATCCACAGTGCTCTCCACACCCCCGGCACCCGTGTAGAGCGCCGTTTTACATCCTACCACCTGAGCTTCCACCGGTGGCAACGTATGTGGGCATCGCTGCCCTGGAACCCCCCCCCCCGGACAGCATCCATGGGGAAGCTCAATCCTACCTCCTCCAACCGACCCCTGGTAGCCTGAATCCGTTCCCAAACCCAGGTTGCCAGCGTAGCGCAAGGTGTGGCATCCAGCGCCTCAACCCTCAGCACCACCAACAATGACCCCAGCTGGAAGCAGCACTGAGACTGAGGTGGTGCCTGCCGTGGCAGCCACCACTTCTGCCTCAAGGCCAAGTGGCTGGGCAGACCTGGCCACAGCTGAGGCTCTCCTGTGGCCTTTAGGGTGGTCCTTCGGATCCTGTTCCAAAGGCTGACCCAGTGAGAGCTGAAGCTTCCTGTCCTCAGGAACTCAGGAAGTATGCTGAGACAAATGCCGCACCTCACCACCTTGTGTTGCCTGCTCAGGCTGTACTCGCATTAGCCATGTGCGTCACTGACTGACACTGTTTGCTGGCACCAAACACAAAAACTGAACCCCAGCTTTCATTGCTCCATCAAAGATTAACAAGGGGAGTTAAAGGAACGAAGGAAATCATTTGAATAAGTTTAGAAAACTCGAAGACAGAGTTCACTGATGGCACATTAAATACTAAGCGGGAGCTTTGAAAGAGGTGACCTGTTCTTCCAATAGAAAGAAAGATCTGATGTCATGGGGCAGAGTTGGAAGATATACCACCCAGGTGGTGGAAGGACCTTAAAGATATCTGGCCAAACAGACTGCTCCAGTGGAACTGCCAGTGTATGGATAGGGAACCATATCTATGCCCTTAGAATTGCCGTTACCATGTTTCTTTCCCTCTGTTCTTTCTGTATGTCTTGCTCTTTTTTGTTTTACGATCTTCCTGGTTGTTCAAACCAGCTCGGTATATAGCTTCCCATAGCATCATTATTGATGTTCCAACCTGAGACATCATCAGTTACAGTTAGGCTGACAGTACTGCTAGCATGGTCTCTTACATGGACAGAAATGAAGCAGCTTCCTGGTATGCTCAACTTTCATTGAAGTAGCAATTTATTTAAGTAACAGTATTTATCTGCGCCAGGACAGTTCTTCCAATAGAAAGAAAGATCTGATGTCATGGGGCAGAGTTGGAAGATATACCACCCAGGTGGTGGAAGGACCTTAAAGATATCTGGCCAAACAGACTGCTCCAGTGGAACTGCCAGTGTATGGATAGGGAACCATATCTATGCCCTTAGAATTGCCGTTACCATGTTTCTTAGCCTCCGTTCTTTCTGTATGTCTTGCTCTTTTTTGGTTTACGATCTTCCTGGTTGTTCAAACCAGCTCGGTATATAGCTTCCCATAGCATCATTATTGATGTTCCAACCTGAGACATCATCAGTTACAGTTAGGCTGACAGTACTGCTAGCATGGTCTCTTACATGGACAGAAATGAAGCAGCTTCCTGGTATGCTCAACTTTCATTGAAGTAGCAATTTATTTAAGTAACAGTATTTATCTGCGCCAGGACAGCAATCACCAATTGCAAATTATGTCACTGAAAAAAAGAAGAGTTACGTAAGAACTTATTGTAACAGCAAATGTTTGAAGGGATCTGAGTCATCAGGTCACACCATAGGACCTTCACCGTCGGTAAAGCAGGATCCACACACAAGATTTTCTGCAGTACCACTGGGGCCGTCCAAACCATCACCAATCCTATAAAGGTGTGGGCGGCATCGCTCTCTCCTTAGTTCTTTCCCCTTGAGACTAAGGGAGCAAACCTGTGCTATAGAGGACTGAGGAGAGAGGTGCCCAGGCCAGAATAAAAGGCTGGATACACCAGTTAGCTAGTTCTGAGAAGAGAGCCCCATAATAGGGGGATGATGGGAGGGATGGCAGACCTAATGACTGAGATCCCCTCAAATATCTACTGTTACGGTAAGTTCTTACGTAACAAAATCCATCTTCTTCAGCGGTATCCCAGTCATCAGGTCACACCGTAGGAACGAGTCCGAAGCAGTTACAGGTGCAGCAAGATAGTCTGGGAGGAAGGCCAGCCAAAGCCTAGGACAGGAGACCCTGCAATATAGCCCAACCAAAGCCTGCCTGAGCTCTAGAGGCAATGTCCAGACTGTAGTGCTCAGTGAAAGTATGGATGGTACTCTAGGTGGCAGCAGCTCAAATGTCAGTGGCTGAGACCCCTTTAAAATAGGACACAGAGGCAGCCAAGCCCTTCATGGAGTGGACTTTCACCAACCCTGCAACTCTTTGCCATGCTTGCTGTAGCAGAACACAATATAATGTGCCAACCATTTAGACAAACATTGTTCAGAAACCTGAACGCCCTCTCTTCCTGGGGTGAAAGAAACAAAAGCTGCTTAGACTTTCTGCTGTTCTTCGTTCAGAGGAGATATTTCAAAATTCTGCACAAGCCTAACATTTGGAGC
Organism: Neoceratodus forsteri; assembly: GCA_016271365.2. NCBI lineage: Eukaryota > Metazoa > Chordata > Ceratodontiformes > Ceratodontidae > Neoceratodus > Neoceratodus forsteri. The sequence continues at coordinate 874,520,733 of CM028130.1, forward strand.
AGTGCTTTTCTGGATTGGCATGCTTAGGAAAATAAACTGGAAGGTTGGTAAATTGATTCAGGGTAAATTTAGACACCACCTTAGGGAGAAATGTAGGATTTGTGTGAAAAATCAAATAAGGCTCCTCGCACCTGAGGGCCTGAAGCTCGGAAATCCTTCATGTAGAACTAATGGCAACCAAAAATAACGCTTTCCAAGAAAGAAAGTGTAGCTCGCAAGATGCGGCTGGCTCAAACGGAGGCAGGGTCAGTCTCTCTAAAACAGAATTTAAATCCCAAGCCGGGACAGGGGAACAGATTGGGTGGAGACATTGTAATATACTTTAGGAGTCATCTTAAAGTGTCTCTGGTGGCGCATCAGCAGTCCTGTCTGTCCCCACGTGAGCTGCTGCATGTTATGCTGCTACTTGGGAATACTAAGAAGCTACATGTTGTATGTACATACAATCCCCCTCAGGGGTGGTTTACCTAGCCTTACCCATCTCCTGGATACCGTCGGTCCCAGTGTCGGAGACAATGAACTTCTAATCCTAAGAAATGTGAACCTGAACTGGGCTAGAGGCAATTCAAAGTAGTTTGAGCCTCTACTTGCAAATCTAGCCCTAACGCAGCTTATCCAGGAGCCTACTAGATGGTTGGCTAATGGTACCACAAGTTCTCTGCTGGACTGGATTCTGTCTAATCGTCCTGAGAGGATCAGCTCTGCTGGAACTCTATCCGACTCCATCTCGGATCACACCCCGGTTTTCAGTGACTGGAAAATCCCCTCCCCAAAAATTCCCCACAAAATTATCCATATCAGAAATTTCTCTAGGTTTGATCTGGTGGCATTTCAGGAGGATCTGAGGCTCACTGATTGGTCTGGGGTGTTTAGTACCCGATCCCTCTACTGCTGCCACACAGTTTCTCAATACCTTTGGTGCCCTGCAGGATAAGCATGCCCCCATTATTAGGTGGAGGGTAAGGGGGTCTGCCACAAAATGGTTGCATGAGAGCCTCTTAGCTCTTATGTGGGCTAGAGACAAGTGCTGGGCCTGCTTCAAAAGCACCCTTGATCAGTCCATCTTTCAACAATATAGAAAGCTCAGAAATGAGTGCAAAAAAGCCATCAGGGTGGCTAATAGTGACTTCTGTAAGTCTGCCCTACTTAACTCTGCCAAGGACCCACATAGGTTCTGGAGGAACATAAAAAACCTTGTCAGTGGCTCCTCTAATTCTGGTGTATCTGACGTAAACATTGGTGGTGTCACTTGCAACAATCCACTCACGATTGCAAATGCTTTTAATTCCCACTTTTCTGACCTATCGGAGCTCTCCTCCCTTTTCCCTGCCAGTGAGAGCACCAGTGGCCCCTCGGCCCCTGCCCTGCAGAAGATTCACCCCTCCCATCCATTATTCTTTCTCAGAGCTGTGTCTGTCATGGAGATGCAGAGACTTCTCTCTGGTCTCTCCCTGCACTCCAGTGCTGGCCTTGATAATCTGGAGCCCAAGCTTCTGAAGCTAGGCGCCCTCCACATTGCCTCCCCAGTGGCGCATATCCTCAACCTGTCCCTTGCCACGGGGGTTATTCCTGACATCTGGAAGGTGGCGAAGATTGTACCTGTACTGAAGCAGGGAAATCCCAAAGTCCTGGATAACTATCGGCCGATTGCCATCCTATCGGCTATTAGTCAGCTCCTTGAGAAAGCTGTGGCTGAACAACTCACAGAGTACATTCAGGTCCATGAGTTGCTGTCTCCAGCTCAGCATGGTTTTTGAAAAGGGTATAGCATGTCCACGGCCCTGGTCTCTGTCTCATCTAGCATTAGGGCTGCCATGGGCCAGGGTAAACTCTCTGGAGCTATATTCATTGACCTATCTAAGGCCTTCGACCTTGTAGACCATGCATTGCTCTGCACTCAGATGCGGTCCCTTGGCCTGTCCCCTCCTGCCCTGAAATGGCTAACAAACTACCTTCAGGGCAGAGTACAGCTGACCAAATTCAACAAGGTCCTCTCCGATCCTACTACGGTGACCTCAGGTGTCCCTCAGGGCTCAGTCTTGGGGCCCCTGCTCTTCTCTCTATTTGTTAACCATCTCCCAGCCACAGTAACAACCTGTAGTGCCACCCTTTATGCGGATGATCTGGTTATCCTGGCACGCTCCCGGGACATTGTGACTCTCAACCACCAGTTGACTGAGGACTTTAAGAATATTCAGTCCTGGGTAACCAAACACAAGCTGTTCCTCAACCTGAAAAAAACTCAGGCCATGCTGTTTGGGTCATCAGCCAAGATAAAAGCCTCTCCTGCCCCTCTGCGCATCAATGGTGTGGATGGTGCTCCCCTCCTAACTGTAGCTTCCATCAAATACCTTGAGGTGACACTTGACCCCGAACTGGACCTAGGGAGTCACATCCTAAAAGTCTGCAGAACTGTAAATTGGGTCTGGCCTACAGGGCAAAGAAAAATCTGACATCTGCTGCTCGTCTGGCACTTACCAGAGGTGTGCTGCTTCCCCCGCTCAGTTATGGCCTTCACCAATTTGTCCGCACCTCCAAGGTTCTCCTTACTCGGTGGCACATGACCTACAATAATATATGTAATTTTGCCCTGGCAGCCCCTCGCCTCACCCATCACTGCGAGCTATACGAAAAACTAGGCTGGCTTTCCCTGGCAAATTACTTGAACTTTGGGCTGGGCTGCTTCATGGGTAAAGTGATCAGAACTGGCATCCCCCTGGGGCCGGCATAGATTCTCTCACCTCCTGACCCCTCCTCCTACTCCCCCAGGTCTCAGGGTCCCGGGGTGCTAAAAGTCCCCTTTACCCGAACCCTCATGGGGGATAGGGACTTCGCTGCATGAGCGGGACCACTCCCGGTCCCAAGAACGTCAACATGTCTTTTCTTTTTCCTTCTTCAACTCCTTCTTCTTGGACTGCGACACATGCAACCCCGAAGGGCCCTCTCCCTTAGTAGAGAAACTGGCACAACTCCTTGAAGGAAGACGCATCGGAGGATTCCAGCTGAAGCGGAATGAAGGCCGGAGCCGAAGAAGAGCCTGCCACGGCCTTAGATGCCTCCTCCTCCTCGAAGGCCTTAAGTTGTTCCAACTGCTCGGCAGACCCCGCAGCCACGGAGACCACCCAACAGGCATCCTTCAATTTGACCATCAGGTAGCGCGTCTCTGGTCACCCCAGCTGGAGTCGGGCAGCGTGATCTTCGAGCACGTTCAGAGAAAAGGACCGAGAGTGATCACAGGCCTGCGGATCATGGTCCAGTCACAGGCAATACACGCACATGGCGTGAGGATCCGTGCGAGACATTTTCTGCCCACAGGGGCACCGCAAAACACAGGGGCCAATTTATCTTCCATCGCGGGAGTGAAAGAAGAATGAATGAGAGAGAGTTTAAGAATTAGTTTTGGAAGCAAATCCGAAGACTCAGAAGCCAGGGCCTACTACATGAAAGAGCGCTAAGGAGGGAACCTGAACCTTCCAGCAGAAAGGAAGCTCTGGCGTCGTGGGGTGGAGCCGAGGGTTATACCACCTGGGTGGGTGGGAGGAGCCAGCTTGAAGACTTTCCGGCACATCTTAAGGCGGCAAGGTACCTGCCAATAAATGTGGATAGAACAACATATCCACGATCGTAGAAGATTCAGTTCTTTGTGGGGTTCTGTGTGAAAATACATTATGTATGTGTATAACTAGAAATACTATATGGCATCCTGATACCCCGTATCCTGTCTCTCAGTTTAGTCTGCAGCACCCCGCTTCCCTCTGTCCCCCACAGTCAGGGCCAATGCACACTGTTGCCCCCTTTTCCTGTCTCCACAGATGGGCTGCTGTGCTCTGCTAAGCCCTAGAGTCTCAGGGCCACTGCCTTTACAGTTTGGGCTGCTGCACTATGCTGCCCCAGGCCACCAAAGGTAGGGCTTTTGCTGCACCTTGCTACCCACTTCTATTGCCCCAAATGGGCAGGGCTGCTGCATCATGTCACACAGTCAGAGCTACTGTACTCTGATTCCCCACTGTGTCCTGCACCACAGTCAAGGCTTCTGCACCATGCTGTCCTCTGTCCCCTGACACCACTGTGCCCTGCTGCACCATAGAGCCTCTTGCCCCCACAGTTAGAGTTGCTGCACCATGCTGCTCCCTGCCACTAGAGTCAGATCCTTTGGTGCACTGCCCAAAACTACCCAATACAAAATACAAAAAATAATTTCATCTTGTGTTATATGGTGGGGGACAGATGATAGCAGGGTGTGGCAGCCTAAACTGTTTGTGCAGGAGGCAGCAGCCCAACTGTGTGGAGAAGACAGTGGGCAGCAGGTTATGGCAACCTCAAAACGAGGGCAGGAGACAGGGAGCTTTTGGGGCAGGGGAAAGGTGGAAGCAAACAGCTGCTGCCTCAACTGTCGGGCAGGAGACAGGGGCATCAGGATGCCATATAGTATTTCTAGTTATACACATACATGATGTATTTTCAAACAGAAACCTCAAAGAACTGAATTTTATGAGTTCATACAGTACATGTTCCTGAAATAACAGTGTGTGGCAGACACAGGTTTGTCAATCTGACAAGTAAACAACATTGTTATCACATGAACATATTTACTGAGGCTATATCAAAGACACACTGCTTCTACAAATTAATGGAATGTAGATTTATTTTACATCCATTAAACAACCCTGTGATATTTAGCCAGAATAGAATACATAGTTTTGATGACAGAGAACTGACATCTGTGATAGAGACAAGGTAATTTCTCACAGACATTCATCCATACCACTTCAGTTCAGCACTGAACCCCAAAGGATCAACTGTTTATGAGAACAGAATTATTTTAAGCTGATCTCTCTATGCATAAACCAGATGGGCTAGTAATAAACTTCGGGTAAAAACAATTCGCTCTACAGACTGCTCTAACTAGGAACTGCAACAGCTTACAGTCAATCAGGAGCTTAACTGAAGAAGCAGCAGGCTGGACAGGTATGATGTCGCTGCTCACTGACAGGAAATGAAACATCTTCACTGTTTTCAGTTACTGCAAGGCACATTAACAGATGCTGATTTAAAGAAAACCACAAAACCAAACAGCATTATATTTTCAGGAAACACTAATCATGACACGGGGATGTGAATTCAAGCTTTTTATAAAATATGTGCATTTGATCTTTAATTACCACAGATTCAATCTTGGGTTGGGCAGCATAGTAGGACAGGCCCTGAGGGGCATGACATAGCTTACCTGCCCAGCGGGACATGACAGTGCCATGTCAGGCTGCAGTAGTGGCGTTCTTCAATGCTGGGAGGATAGGAGGAATGACTTTAGGAGGGGACTCTGGGATCTCCACAAAGACCACCAGCTCCCTCCTAGTGGCATCCTCTTCATCAGTATGGAAGCCCATTGCTGAGGACAGCTGCTTCATAACATTAAAGAAGGTAGGGTCTTCAGGAGGGGACCTGGAAGCATGCTTGACATAGTCCTCACTCACTGAAGAAGCCATGGACCTATCAGAGGAAAGAGGTTCCTCTTCCTCAAAGAGGATAAGGTCAGGATGGTACTCATCCTCAATGTCGACCTGTTCTATCTCGAGGTCCGACGACTGAGGGATTGACAACGACCCGCGGGGAACTGCCAGAAGAGACCAAAATGGGGTCAATGATGGGGCCATCGACAGCAGAAGAGACCCAGATCTGTAAGAACCCAATTGGTGGATCAGGGCTTTAGTGATCCGGGCCAGGATATCATTAAGGTTGATGTCAGGAGACTGGTATGTCGATGTTGGAGGGGTTGTCAGCAGAGCGCACAATGAACTGTCCATCAGGGCCAGGGAGCCCAACAACAGTGGGCTCGGGGAAGTATCAGGCCGCGATGGAGGGGCTGTCATTGATGACCCAAGAGTCGAACTGGGGGCTGATGACCTGAGGGTCAACAGCTGGCCTCCCTGAGAAGTGGTGTCTATATCGGCCTGGGAGTTACTAACATAACATACTAACATACTAAAATGCCAGCAGAATAGGCCTAACGGTCTTTCGTGTCTGCTCGTTTGGTCAGCCCCCACCCTGGGTGCTGACCTTGCTGCCCCCCTCACCTTCTCTGGCTTCTCCCTTCCCAGTTCTGGATATTCTTGCTGCATTGGATTTTGCTTCCAGAACCCTTCCCTGTACCTGTCCCACCCCTCTTGAACCCCTCCACTGTCTCTGCCTCCACCAGCCCCTCAGGCAGTGCATTCCATGGCTCCACCACCTCTCAGTGAAGTAGCACCTCCTCCTTTCTCCCTGAATCTTCCCCCTCCAGCTTCCACCCATGCCCTCTAGTGGCCCCTTCCTCCTTCCTTCGAAGCACCCCGACTGTTCCTCCCCTATTTACCCTCTTCATGTCCCCCGGTCCCTTCTCTCTTCCAATGTGTACATATTTAGCTCTTCGAGCCTCTCCTCATAGGTCCTGTCTCCCAAGCCCCAAATCATTTTGGTTGCCCTCCTCTGGACCCTCTCCAGGAGGTTAATGTCCCTCTTTAAGTGTGGCCTCCAAAACTGCACGCAGTACTCAAGGTGCAGCCTCACCAGCAGTTATACAGAGGGAGTATCACTTCCCTCCTTCTGGAGGTGAGCCTCTAGCGATGCATCCCAGCATCCTGTTGGCCTTGGCTGCTGCCCTCCTACAAGTCTCAGAATTGTTCATCTTGACATCCACCACCACCCCCAGGTCCCTCTCAGCCATCGAGATTTGTAGCATTTCCCCCCCCAGGGTGTACACTTGGCCGGTTTCTGGCCCCCAGGTGGAGTACCTTGCATTTCCTGCATTGAACCTCAGTTTCCACTTTCTAGACCATCTTTCCAGAGCCTCCAGGTCCCCTGTAGGGCCACCTCCCTCCTCCCCATCCACCACCGCCCCCAGTTTCGAGTCATCTGCAAAGAGACTCATCTCACTCCTGATTCCTGTTCTTATGTCAGAGACGTAGGTGTTGAACAGAAGGGGCCCAAGGACTGATCCCTGTGGGACCCCACTAATGACCCTCCTTGGGGATGAGACTATCCCGCCCTGGAGCTAATTGCCTATCCATCTGATCATCTGGTTCCCCACCCCCATTTCTCCCAGCTTATCCAACAGGCCCACGTGAGGAACAGAGTCAAATGCCTTGCTGAAGTCTAGAAAGAGGACGTCCACTGGTCTACCCAGGTCCAAGGCACTAGTCACCCAGTCACAGAACTCCACTAGGTTTGTCTGACATAATTTCCCCGGGATGAATCCATGCTATCGTCCAGGCACCCTGACTTATCCAGGTCCCCCCTAGCCTCTCCTTGACAATGCCCTCCATCACCTTGCCCACCACCAATGTCAGGCTGACAGGCCTGTAGTTCCCTGCCACCTCCCTTGATCCCCCCTTGTGGATAGGCACTATATGTGCCACCTTCCAGTCTTGGGCACCCACCCTGTCCTCAGAGAGATGGTGAAAACTCTGCCAGGGGTTTCGCCAGGACATCTGCAATGTTCTTCAGCACTCTGGGATGTAATTTATCTGGCCCCGGTGCTTTCTCCGTCTTAAAGAGACTGGGGCTTCCCTCACTCTCTCTGCTGTGATTTCCACTTCGGTACCTCTTTTCTCCTGCTTAGCCCTCCCCCACCTGCCAGTGATGCCTCCCCTCTCCCCAGACCCGCCGATGGGTAGGGTCCCCTCCTCAGTATCTCTGTCTCCTTCCATGTATGATGCTACCCCATTTTCCTTGGTGAAAACTGAGGTGAAGTACTCATTTAGTACCTCAGCCTGCTCACTCCGGGTCTTGTGCCCATCTCTCCCCTGATTTAATCCTGCTAATCTGCCCTTCACCCTTCATTTTTTCCCCAATGTATCTAAAGAACCCTTGTTCCTCTCCTAATTTCCCTGGCCAGGTTCTGCTCCTTCCTTGCCTTAGCCGCCCTCACCACCCTAGTGGCCCTTCTAGCCATCAGCTCGTACTCCCCTCGATCCCTTTCACTCCTTGAGAACTTGAATTGCTTATAGGCTGCCTTCTTTCCCCGCACCACCTCCTGGACCTCCCTGGTCCACCAGCAGGGTTTTTGGGCCCTACCGCATTTTCGTCTTACTCTTGCACAGGTGCTGGTAGCATCCTGCACCCCTCTCCTGATGATTTCCCACCTATTATCAGCGTCCATGTCTGACCCAATCCCATCCAAATGCTCATAAGGATCCTTCCCATTTCCTTAAAATCCGCACCCCTGAAGTCGGTTACTTCCGTCTTTGTGCAGCCTTCTACTCCTCCTAGGTCCAGGCAGAACCAGACCGTGGCATGGTCACTCCCCACCAATGAGTCCCTTACCTCCAGGCCCCCAATCTGGTCACTGTCTGCCAGGACCACATCCAGTACCCGTGTCTCCCTGGTTGGTTCCCTCACCTGCTGAGTTAGGAACGCGTCTTGAAAGACATCCAACAACCTCTGTTCCCTGGTCACAGAGGATGTCATAGTCTCCCAGTCTGTTCCTGGCATGTTTAAGTCCCCAACACCACCACCGCTCCTCTGCCCAGTCTGCAGTGTCTCCCAACATCTGCCACCAGACTGTCCTCCAGCTCCTCCGCGCCAGGGCAGAGTTCTCACCACTCCTATTTTGCTCTCTTGCCCCGTTCTCAGGTGGCCAAATCGCCTCCACGGTTCCCTCCGCCTCCTCTACTCCCCTATGCCAATGCAGTTTTGACTATCATTGCTACCTCCTCCCCTTCCCTCCCCTGTCCTTCCTGAACATAGTGTAACCCTCCAGGTTCAGGTCCCAGTCATGTCCTGCAGTGGCCCAAGTCTCAGTGACCGCTGCACATCCACTGCTCCCTCAGTTAGCATCGCCTGAGCTCAGGCATTTTATTGCCCAAGCTCCTGGCATTTAGCAGGACTACCTTCCACCCTTTCCCTATAGTTCCAGTTCCCCTGCTCGTGTTCCCATGGGGATTCTGTTTTCCCCTGGTCTGCACTTTGCCAGTCGGCCTTTTCCTGCAATTCTCCTGCTCCCCCAAGGGGGTGGAGTTGCAGAGGTCTGGACAGTGGTGGGCGTCAGTGCAGCTGCAGTAGACTGTGTACCCCCACAGTAAGATGAGAAGGCCGTCAGGGATCAAGAGCACCGTCAGGGGAGCGGTCCCATTTGCAGTCTTTTTTGTGACTTTACCCAGAGGACTTCTCTCGGCCTTTGAGTTTGATGAACCCGCTGGAGGCTGAGAAAGTAGGACCCTGGAGGACCCCTGCCCAGAACTGGCTACCAGTTGTTCCATTAGGAATCTTGTGAGAGCTTTTTTGTGTCACCTAAGGGTGGTTTAATTAAACTTCTGGCAGAGCTCACAGTCAGAGGCGTTCTGGTCAGGCCCAAGACAGCAAATACAGAGGTTATGGTTGTCTGAAGAGGCAATCTTCTTTCCGCAGCGACCGAAGAGAGAAGTGGAGGGAGTAACTTTTGATATAAACAAGGTGAAGGAATCTCTTATTTAAAAGAGATTCTAAAATACTAAGTAAAAGAAAAATCGTAGGCAAAAATGGCACGAAACTGTGTCAGAGCTTCCATGGAGAACCATGTGAACAGTCTTGATGGTGAGAAAGAACTAAGGAAGGAGTGGGGCCACTCACGCCTTTATAGGGTTGGTGACGTAAGCAAGTGACATCAACGTGGGTGGCCCCAGTGGTACTGCTGAAAGTCTTCCATGTGGATCCTGCTTCACTGACAGTGAAGTTCCTATGATGTGACCTGATGACTAAGATACCCCCAAAAAACAGGTTACTCACCTATAGCAGTAGTTCTAGGAGTGGTATATGTTGTTCATCCACACTGTCTGGCATTGTCCCTTTCCCCTTTAAATCTTGCCAGAAGTCTTCAAGCTGGCTTCTCCCACCCACCCGGGTGGTAAATACCTCGGCTCCGCTCCATGACGCCAGATCTAGCCCGCTGGAAGCCAGGTTGTGTGCCTTAAGCTGGGGAGGTCTGGTGGGTGCGTGAGGATGAACAACATATACCACTCCTAGAACTACTGTTACAGGCGAGTAATCTGTTTTTCTAGGAGCGTGGATATGTTGTTCATCCACACTGTCTGGCAGACTCCTAGCAGTTCTCTGGGAGGAGGGAGGCAAGGCGCACACCCCCTACTTAGGAAAGAGACATTGGAGAACCGAGGTCCCAAAACCAGCATCACATCGTGACTCGAGGTCGATGTGGTAATGGGTAATCAAAGTTTTCACTGACTTCCAGGTAGCAGCCCGACAGATTTCGTGGATAGGGATGTCCCTGGAAGCAGCAAATCACAGCAGCATGGCAGGTAGAATGAGCTCTATCCTCTGGGAGGCTCCTTGCCTCGCCAATTCATAACGCAGACTTATGCATGATGTGATCCATCTTGCAATAGTCCGCTTGGCTGCAGGTCTGCCAGAAGCTGCTTCAGCGTAGGGTGACAAACAGCGGCTAACCTCTCCCGACTTCTCCGCCCTTCCTTATAGTAGGAGAGAGCACGCCTGAGGTCCAGAGTATGGAGCCTGTACTCAGCATCCGAGGTGGAGTTAGGGTAATATACCAGCAGAGTCAACACCTGGTTAAGGTGAAACTCTGACACCACCTTCGGAAGGAATTTCGGGTGGGGGCGCAGGACAACTTTGTCCCTGTGAAAGACCAGATAAGGGAAGTCCACCGAAAGCGGCTGGAGCTCCCCTGTCCTTCTGGCTGACGTGATAGCCACCAGGAAGGCAGTCTTCCACGACAGACACGAAAGCTCGCACTTGTGCATGGGTTTGAATGGCTTGCCCATGAGCTTTGCCAAAACCAGCAAGAGATCCCATGGAGGTGGAGGTTCACGCACCGGAGGGGATATGTGATCCAGGCCTTTGAAAAAGCACCGACCACTGTCTCCTGTGCCAATGTCAGCTGACCGCCCACGCCCAGTAAGCAGAGATGGCTGCCAGGTGTACCCTAAGGGTCGATGATCAAGACCCCTTTGAGAGAGACCAAAGGTAGTCTAGAATGTTAGCCACAGAGCAGGATAAGGGTCCAGGCTCTTTCTCGACACCAAATGGAAAACCTTTTCCATTTGAAGGCATAACATTTCCTGGTCGATTCTCTTCGAGATGCTTCCACCACAGTGTAGACATCCTCGGAAAGACCCAGAGCCTGGAACTCCAGCCGCCAGGAACCAGGCTGTGAGGTGCAGGGATTGAAGGTCCGAGTGAAGACCTTCCCTGGTTCAACGATATCAGGTCCGGCGTGGTACAAAGTCGCCCGGGGCCCTGCAGCTGAGGCTGAGGAGATCTGGATACCAGAACTGCGTGCCAATCTGGGGCTACCAGGATCACTCTTCGCCTTGTCCCTCCTCACCTTGAGTAACACCTTGTGGATCAAGGAAATGGCGGGAGCGAGAGGAGGCTTGGGGTCCACGGCCTCGAGAAGGCATCCCCTGCAGTGAGCCCTGCTGAGGGGGGCAGGCATGAAACAGCCTCAGCTTGGTGTTCTCCCTGGAGGCGAACAGGTCCACCAATGGTTTGCCCCAACGGGAGAACAGATCGTAAGCTACCTCTGGATGGAGAGACCACTCGTGGGATGTCTGGCCTATGCGGCTGAGAGCATCCGCCAGTTGGTTCGAGACTCCTGCCACATGAATGGCTAGGAGATCCGCCTCCAGCCAGCTGACAAAGGTCCAGATCTGGAGCGCCTCCTTGCATAGCAGACGGGAGTGCATGCTGCCCTGTTTGTTGAGGTAGTACATGGTCGTGGTATTGTCCTTCTGGACTTGAACCACCTGACCCCAGAGCTGAGAAGCGAAAGCAGACAGTGCCAGTCTGACTGCTCTGAGCTCCAACAGGTTGATGTGGCATCGGGACTCCTCGGGGGTCCAGAACCCATGGGCTCTGTTGTCCCCCATGTGGGCTCCTCAGCCCATGAGAGAGGCATCGGTCGTAAGGACGACCGTCGGCTCGGGACGGACAAACGGGATTCCTTCCCGCAAATGACTTGGGATGGTCCACTACTGGAGAGCATCCCACATCCTCTGGGTGACCGTGACCAGCTGGTCGAAGAGACCCTGACGCTGAGACCACTGGGTGGCCAGCTCCCACTGAATGGGGTGCATGTGCAATCTGGCCCAACGGACCACTGAGGTGCATGCCGCCATGTAACCCAGGAGGCGCAGGAAGTCCCGGGCAGGGCGCAAGTGCCCAACCAGAAATGATTGGGCAAAGGAGGAAAGAACCTCCGCCCTGTCCGCCGGGAGCCGAGCTCTGGCTTGACGAGAGTCGAGCTCTGCCCCGATAAAGCCCATCACCTGAGAGGGCACGAGTTCTGACTTGGACTCGTTGATTAGGAGGCCCAGGTGGGAGCAGGTTCAGAGGGTCAGGTCCCTGGACCTCTCCACCTCCTGTAGGGAGGAACCCGCCAGGAGCCAATCATCTAGATAGGGGCAAATGCGAACCCCTTGACACCGTAGATGGGCTGCCACCACTGCAGTGCATTTGGTGAAGACCCTTGGGACCGATGACAGGCCGAACGGCATGGCTCTGAACTCGTACAGGGTCCCTTCGACCCTGAAGCGGAGGAACCGCTGATGGGACGGACGGATTGGGACATGGTAGAATGCGTTCTGAAGATCCAGTATACAGAACCACATGTTTCGCTCCAGAGATGGTATGATCTGGTTCAGAGTTACCATCCAGAAGGTGCAAGACCTGAGATACCGATTCAGGTCGTGGAGATCTAGGATGGGGTGCCAACCCCCCGTCCGCTTTGGCACCAGGAAATACCTGGAGACGAAGCCTGGGTCTGAAGGAGGATCCAGCACTGGAGCTACCACCTCCTTGAGGAGGAGCTGAACAATGTTGTCCCGAAGGGCCGACTGAGCACCAACTGAGATCCTTTCCTCCCGTGGGGCACGGGCCCAGCTGGAGGGGTACTGCTCAAACTCTAGAGGCAGTGCCTTCCTGACCACTACCAGAACCCACCTGTCCGAAGTGATACCGGACCAGGCGGAAAGAAAGTGGCGGAGCCGGCCCCCCACGGGAAGACCTAGACCGTGGACGGGTACAGGGAGGCCACCCCGACCCGTCACTGTGCAGGCTTGCAGGAGGAGGAGGCACCTGGACCAGCACCTCGGCCTCCTTTGCAGGGCTGTTTGGGACCTTGCTTGGGCCTAGGGTGCCAAGCTTGAGCCTGCTGCTGTTGTTGACCTCCCTGGAAGGAGGGCTGTCTAACCACAGGGGAAGAATGCCAAAAGGACTTCTTCTTGCGCTTCTGCTGGTTCTTGCCCAAAGAACCTTTAGCAGAGGTGGCATTAGACTGCTCAATGCGCTGTAGATGACCTGCCACTCCCGGACCAAAGAGGTCGGTGCCAAGGAAGGGCACGTCAGCTAGCTTGTGCTGAGTATCCGCGGGAAAGGAGGATAACCTCAGGCAAGCCCTGCTGCAAGTGGCTACCGCGGCAGCTAATGAACGGGCACAAGAATCACCAATGTCCAGAGCTGTCTGGAGCTGTTGTTTAGCAACAGCATGGCCCTGGTCCCGGACCTGCTTGACTGTGGTCTGCATGTCTGCTGGGAGATGAGGGAGGACTTCATCAAGCGACCCCAAAAGGGTGTGAGAGAAGTATGCCATGATCACTGCTGAGCTAGCCTGACGAAGGCCTAGGGATGATGCCGCGTAAACCTTCCGGACCGAGTGGTCCATATTTTTGGACTCCTTGTCTGGAGGGCGGTCAGTATCCTCAGAGCTGCCCATTCTCCTAAACACTGAGGCAGTCACAAGGCTTTCTGCCGAGGGATGCTCAGTGAAGCCCACCAAGGACCCCATGGGCACCGTATACTTGTGGGCCATGCGGGCAGATGGAGCTGGGCAAGAGGCTGGACGCTGCCAAAGTTCCAGTGCCAGGCCAACTATGGCTTCGGCCACTGGTAAGGCCTCCGTAGGGGTATCCCCCCCCTTGAGAATATCCATGAGAGGATATTCCGCCTTCTTTTGAATAGGCTGCAAAGGCATACCTGTGGACTCCGAAATGAGTTGAAGGATGTCCTGGAAGGAAGAAGGCCCTTCCTCCAGGCCTGTCACTGACAGCTCATTATGTGAGTGAAGGCGGGTAGTATTCGAATCCGAGGAATCCGGATACAAGGGTCTCCCACCTAAGTCCCCCTCAATGCACCTAGGGCGATCAGGAGTGACCGTAATGGACAACCTATGGGGCAGGCCCGTAGTTGGTCGGTCCTCCTTAGAGGGAGACCCTCCCTGAGGCTGTTTTGGTGGTGGTTCCACCAAAATTGGTGGGGAGCCCATAACAGGCCAAGCCGAAATGTGCACTGGTCCCACCGGAAGGAGAACTGGAGTCCTCGGAACCGAAGGAGTCGGTGTCGGCCGAAGAGGCTGGGGCCAAGTAATGGCCAGTACAGCCGGAGCAGATGGCTTTTGACCCGTCAAAAGCAGTTGCTGCCACATGAGGTCCTCATAACGTCGACAGAGCTTCGGTCTAAGTCTCTCCTCATCCGAGGAGGATGAGGAACGGTGGCAGCGCTTCTTCTGGGAGTGTTTGTGACCCTTCCTCGGTTTACCGACCTACGGGATCCTACTCCTCGATCAAGACTGACGGCGTTGGCTCTGTCGGACAGGAGAAGCTGGATTCGGTGAGAACCGAGGTTCCGGCTCTTGTCCCTTGATCAGGATATCCGAAGGACGGGTCTCCTCATCGGGGAAGGAAAGAATGGGAGTCCTCTCCAAGGAGTCATCGACAACGGCTCGATCGGGTCGAGAGAAATCTCGGCAGGTTCTGCCGTATCCTCTGCTTTGGTGCCCTGGCCTGACGGAAGGTCCGAAAAGCCAGCAGCTGAGGAAGCGATCTCGACCATGGTTGAGACCCCTTGCTCCTGAGTGTCAGACCGCTCTCAGTCCCAGGAGCGGCTTCTTCAGGTAGAAGATGATTTTGGATCCTTATCCTTCTTCTTGGATCGGGAGGAGTGCAAGCCCGAAGGCGCCTCACCCTTAGTAGGGAGAGACTGGCACAACTCCTGGAAGGATCCCGTGAAAGTGGAGCCCAAGTTGAGTGGAACGAAGAAGCTTCGGTTGGCCGGAGCTTGGGCAGCTTCCTCTTCGAAGGCCATCATCTGCTCGAGCTGCTCAGCGGATCCCGCGGCGCGAAACACCCACCTGGCCTCCTTCAATTTCACCGGTGGATTGCGAAGCTCTGGTCTCCCCAACTTAAGGCGCGCCTTGCGGTCCTCCAAAACGGTGGGATGGAAGGCCGAACAGATGGTGCAAGATGAAGTATCATGCACGGCGCCTAGGCAGTAGACGCATGAGAGGTAGGGATCGGTGCAAGACATTTTTTGTCCACAAGGACACTGGCGAAACCTGGTGGACGACTTGTCCTCCATATCCGAAGCGTTCGGATCCAAATCGAAAACTCTGATGAGTTTTAAGGCGAGTAAGTGCGGCGAAAACCGTCGATTTGACTCCAGGGCCTATGGTACTACAAAGTAGCACAAGGGATTTACCACCCAGGTGGGTGGGAGGAGCCAACTTGAAGACTTCCGGCAAGATTTAAAGGGGAAAGGGACAATGCCAGACAGTGTGGATGAACAACATATCCACGCTCCTAGAAAACGATTTAGCATTTACATAGTGCTTTTCAAACTCAGTCTATCCAAAAGCACTTTACAAGTGCTGAGAGACTGATAGTGAAGTGACTAAACATGCAGTAGCAACCATTTTGCACATCAAGACCCACATCCTTGGACACCTGCATGAACTAGTACTATGGGATGGGGAATGTTGGCCAAGACTCGGGGGGGGGGGACCCCTTTGCTTGCAATAAGTGCACTGGGTTCTCAAACTTCCAACTGGATACCCACTAGGGCAGCACCACAGATGGGCAGAAGGGACTTCGGTTTAAGGTCTCATCCAAAGGACAGCACACCCAGAGAATACAGCATTCCCCTAGTACTGCACTCGGGTGCTAGTGTGAGTATGAGTACAAGTATTAGATCAAGTAGGGTCTGCGGTAACAGTATGGGAAGGGAAAAAAATGGGCAGACTGGGTGGACCAAGCTGTCCATATCTGCCATCAAATTCTGTTTCTGAGTCCTGGTGAGGGACTAGAATCCATGACCTTCTGGCCCAGAGGTGGATGTGCTACCAATGGAGCCAGCATGCTGACACCCTAACACTGGTTGCAGCACCTATACTGGCACTATGGGGAGAGGGGTGTTATATACAGAGCTATTTTTATAGATAGGGAGATGGGCAAAAAAAGGAGGGAGATGCACAGACAGAGAACAGGGATTAAGTAAATATAAGCTGAGAATGTAGCAACGTTTTTCTTGAGCACTTTGAACCAATCACTAGTGATTCACATCTGCCCAAAATAAAGATACTGGCTTTGAGCAGTGATGCACTGGTATCACCGTAACGTATATGCTATGCCCTCATTAGAAGGCTGTCAGCTATAAGGCTACAGGGTTGTTGCTCCCAGTTTTTGTCCCCTCCCCTTCAATTGTGATGGGTCTCCCATACAACTCCCACAACACAATGAACCCACTCCCAAGAAACAGACAAAAAAAGCCATGGTGCACTTGCAAAGCTTTCTTAGCTGATGGGCAGGGTAACAGCAGTATCTGCCACTGGCATATTCTCACAAGAAGCTCTATTATTATTTAAATGAAACGGGGGAGGGTCCCACTCCACAAACCAAGAGCCCAGAAGCAGTTTTTGCATGATAACGTGTTTCAAAAGAGAGCAGTTTGGTCAGATGTTACGCAGCAGATGCTTAAGTAATTTTTTTTTTTAGTTGAGGTGGAATTCTTTTTTCAGCCTGAAATAACTACCTTCTGGAGGCACAGGTTTAAAATGTGTGGAAAAGGGAAAATCCATTACAAAAATTATATATATATATTTTTTTTAATCATGTTGTCTGCATTTTCAATTATGATGAACCACTGGGTTTTCCACAGTTCTGGTGATACAGAAACAGAGGTTACTTACTTGTAACCACAGTTCTACTAGTAGTATTTGGTTCACATCCACACTTAAGCAGTCTTCCACGGAGTACTCTGTCACCTGGACAGTCTTCAAGCTCGAGTCCTCCTACCACCTAACAATATGGTCCTCTGGCTTTGCACCCTCTGCATTCAAATCTGCATACTGGAACAGGAATCTGAAGCAAGCCTTGATTGGGGGGGTTGGGTGGATCATGCGGATGTGAACTGAATATTAGTAGTACAACTATGGTTACAAGTAAGCAATCTCTATTTCAAACTACTTAGACTTAGTTGACTATCCACACTTAGACTCCTAGCAGTCCCCGTGAAGAAGTGGCAAGACGCACACCCCAAACTAGAGAGAGACTGGAGGACTGAGGACCAAAAAGCAGTACCATGACAACTGAGCAAGTTGATACTGTAACAGAAAATGAATGTGTGCTCATTCAAAGTAACAGCCCTGCATATTTCAGAGGAATGCACCTGGCAGCAGCAGCAACACAGGCAGGGGTATGTCTGGTGCAGTGAGCCTTTAACTCAACAGGTGGCTCCTCCGCGGCCAGCCTATAACACTGGTACGGTCTGACAGTATAATCCAGAGGTTAGAGTAATGAGCTGCAAATGAACTTGGTACGTCCAGGAGACCTGGATTTGATTCCCACAAACTCCACTTGAATACTGTGTGATCCTAAGCAAATCATTTAACCTCCCTAATGCTCCCAGGTTGCCTCTGAAAACAGGCACTGGGTCCAAACAATGCCAACAATAGCGTCAGGTAGGAGCGTGCAGTTAAAATGGCGCTGACATTTTTTTGTGGGGGGCTTTAGGATTCTCACCCCGATGGGGAACAGATCCCGGGGAAAGTTAAAATTCGCAAGGCTGTTATGGCCCCATGTAAAAATAAATGCAAGTCCTGAAGAATGCTGAAAGCTTGGAGACCAGGATTAGAACCCCGCACTACACTAGTGCTGGCCGAGTTGCTCGATACCCCAGCCCTCCATGACATGGGAGCAGCTCAGCCAGCCTTCTGGATTCTGGTGCCCTTGTGATGAGTCAGCACCACAGACAGCGACCAGGGGAGCACTTACAGCAAATCACTGTAAATACCCAATTGCTGTCCATGTGAGAGCTTATCAGACTAGCGCCGTATAGTGCGGTGTTATTCTGGTAGCGCTCATTTGACAGGGTATTGTGCCTAGTGGGCCTCAGAGTGATACATTGGCCAAATGTCTGTTTGGCTGCTGGATAAATGCTGCTGTATACTCCCAGTAAAACAGGCAGGGTTCTGCATACATTGAGAATGCGGAGCATTCATTTAATCTCGGAAGCATGAGGCTTTGGGAAGAAGGTTGGTAGGATGAGTGTCTGATTAAGGTGAAACTGAAGAGACTATCTGGGCAGAAATTTTGTATGGGGCGTAAGACAATCTTATCCTTCTGTAAAACCAAATATAGACTCGCAGATAGTGCCTGTAGCTCACTCACCCATCTATCTGAGGTGATGGCGACTAAAAATGTGGCTTTCCACAACAAATGTGAGAGACCATGTGTCTGTAGGCTCACATGCTTTACCCATTAGCTTTGACAGCACCTGGTAAGTCCCACAGTGGAGATCATTCACAAACCAGAGGGAACAGATAGTCCAGTCCTATAAAGAAATGGATAATCACTTTGTCCTGTACTGCTGTCTGCATATTTGCCTTGCCATGGTATGACAAAATGGCAGCCAGGTGCTTCTTGAAGGATGTGGCTCACAACCCTGTCTGAGTAGATAGGGACCAAAAGTAGTTGTGAATGTGTGACATGGAACAGGCGAGGGACAACAATCCATGCTCCCTGCAACAACATGAGAACCTCATCCACTTACAAGCGTACATCTTGCAAGTCGACTCCTTCTGAGAGGCCTCCAAACCTGGGAAACACTTTTCAAAAGCACAAGGGCCTGGAACGCTAGTCCCTCAGGAACCAGGCAGTCAGGTGCAGAGATTGCACATCTGGATACATGATCTTCCCCATGGACATCGTCGGCAGGTGCGGCAGAAGTGGAAGCATCCATGGTGGCCTACTGCAGAGACTGAAAAGATCATGCTACCAAAACTGACGTGGCCAATCCAATGCAATCAAAATCAGGGATGCCCAGTTGCTCCACACCTCGAGGTCCACCTTCTGGACCTGAGGAAATAGAAGGCATACTGGGGGCCTTGAGCTCAGGGCCAACAGAACACATCCCTCTCCAGAGTGTCCTACTGAGGGTGACAGGCACAGAACAGTACTAGCTTCATGTTTTCCCAAGAAGCAAACAGATCCACTGACTGTTTTCCCCATTATGAGAAAACCCAGGACACTACCCATGACAACAATGAACATTCAGGGATGCTTCTCGCATACATAACAGAGCATCCGCCAGCTGGTTGTCGCTCCAGTGACCTGTACTGCTACCAGATCCATGTGCAGGGAGCATATCAAAGACCACTTCCGCAGCACCTCCTGACAAAAGGAATGATGTTGCCCTACTTGTTCAGGTAAAACATGGTGATCGTGTTTTCTTTGTTGACCTAGACCAGAGCTGCAAACTGGGCCATCACAAGGTGAAAAGCACAGAGCTCCAGCAGGCTGATGTGAAGCCAAGCCACACTCCACAACCAGAATACATATGCTCTGTGTTCCAGTAGATGTGCACCATAGCCCACTAGTGACACATCCATCATCAGCATGACCAAGGGCTTAATCTCGACAAATGGGAAGCCATCTGAGAGGTTCATGGGTAACATCCACCAACAGATGGTGTTCAGCATCGGCTGGGTCACCTGGACTGAGCTGTTCAGGACTTTGTGTGATTTTGACCACTGGCGCCCTAGTTTCCACTGAATGGGTTGCATGCACCATTGGGTCCAACACACCACGTCATGGTAGGGCCCAGAAGCTCTAGGAAAACCTGAGCCAGGCACACTGGCCTAATCCAAAATGCTTGGGCAAAGGAAGACAGGTCCTTCACCCTGTCTAGAGGCAGATAAGTGAAGCCTTTGAAGGTGAAAAAAAGATGCTAGGCACTCATGGAGAGGTAGTTACTAAGCTGGAATCAAACTTCACTGGAGACAAACTGTTGCTCAATATTTTTATTGTGAACAGGACTGATCCACGGAGAGTACAGCTAGAAAAAGCTCCTCAGCAACAACACACCCTGGCGCTTCGACAATAGTCTTCGTCAGGGGTCTGAGTCTAGTTCCAATGAACAGGATCACCTGCTTTGGTCTGAGGCTGGACTTGGTTAGACTGACCATCAGACCAAGGTCTTGGAATGTTCAGATGGCCAGATCCCTGAACCATTCCACGTCCTGCAATGAGCTCCCCATGATGAGAAAGTCATTGAGGTATGGAAAGACCCTGATGCCTCTACTCTTGAGAATGGCCACCACAACTTTCAGGCATTTGATGAACACCCTGGGAGCTGATGACAGGCAGAACAGCACGGCTATGAACCGATACAAGGTTACATCCATCTGAAAGCAGAGGAACCACCTATGTAACTGACCAATGAGGATAAGGAAGTATATATTCTGGAGGTCCATGGAACAAAATTAAGCTTTAGGGTGGACAGATCTGGTCATGCAAAACTTTTGACTGCAAATTAACTTGTTCAGGATTCGAAAGTCATGAATGGGGTGCCAGTCCATCTTTTTGGGTACCAGAAAGTATCATGAGACAAACCCCTGCTGAGTTTAAAATTTATGGGAACAGTCTCTACTGTATGCCATTCGATAAGCTGATGAACCTCACTCTGAAGTGTAGGGAGAAACTTCAGTGAAAGCATCTCCTTCAACAGTGCTCAGAATGGACAAGGAGGGAAGGCCTCAAATTCCAGAGGCAACCCCAATCCCACCACTTTCAGGACCCATTTGCAACAGCAGACCACTGTGGTAAGAAGTGAGAATGCCGCCCCCCCAACCAGGAGTTGCAGCAGAGGGGATACGGCCCCTCATCCCATCATTTTTTGCCCTTGGAGGTGGCCCCGACGACTGGCCTCCACAGGAACCACTCCCTCCAGCTCTGTTTTGGCCCTGACCTCCACCTTAGAAAATGGTTTGGCTGGGTGGTGCTGCTGGGATGTCTGCCTCTGTTACAGCAGTGGCTGCTGCTGTCACTGCATGCCCCAGTAGGGGCCATGAAAGGAACCCAAACTTTGTGGCCAGGGCTTCTACTGCTTTTTGGGACTGGTGATTGACCTCACCAAATCCAGGGTTACACTGAACGTCTCTATATGTTTGAAATGATCCTCTACATCTGGCCAAAGGAGACATGTCTGCTGAAGGGCAGATTGGTCACCTGATGCTTGATATCCTGGGTAAATGGCAATATATGCAACAAAGCATGGTGGCGCATGGATACCACCACAGCCGGCATTCAAACTGACACACTGGCCAAGTCAATGACAACCTGCAACTGGCGCTTCGTCACCATCCACTCAAGATCATGAATCCTGCATAGATCTTGCCAGTAATATTCAGTAAGGTCTAAGAGAGTCTCTCAACGAGCTCATAGCGCTATCAAGCCAGCAACAGCACATAACTGGCCTGGTGGAAACACAGGTATGCAGCTGTATAGGCCTTGCAGCCAGGATGGTCCTGCTTTTTAGTTTTCTTGTCTGGTGGCTAGTCTAACTTACCCCACATCCCTGTCTTGCAGAACACCAGGTCTACGTCTAGCCATACCATCGACGAGTCTTCCAAACAGCAGATAATTTGCCCAGGGGGACTGCATACTTGTGGGTCCATATGGTGTGAAGGGACCTGGCAGGAGGCTGGGTGCTACCAGATGCTGATCAGCTAAATCCTAAAAGTTGATAGAATCCTAATTCACTAACAGGAGCAATAAAGGAGGAGACCTGTTCCTTCCAGTGGAAGAAAATGTCTGAATGCAATGGGGGCAGAGTAGGAGGACCACATGTTTAGGTGGTAAGAGTTGTCCAGCTTGAGGACTGTTACGGTGACTGAGCATGCTCAATGGAAGACTGCCTAAGTGTGGTCAGTGAACCAAATCTAAGTAGTTATAATAATTTTGTTCCCACCAATTCCATCCACTTTACTGGTAAACAACCACAAACTATGGTTACCACCTGCCACGATCTTGTCAGTATTATACTGATGTGGCGCACTGCATCTTGACTAAAAACAGAAGAATGACTGGATCTGAAACTAGAAATAGTTTTCTCATTGTCATTATGAAGTGGCAGAAATCTTACACAACATACTTCAAAAAGAGTGACAATTTTTAAAGTGAACAAAAAAAATAAAATTATTTCAGATTTGATTACTTAACAGAAAAAATTACTTTTGGTTGGAATAACATGTTTTCCTGGTAAACATGTTTTGGTGTAACATGTCCTGATATTGGCTTCTTTTAAGGTGGTAACCCTAATGCAAATCAGTGTTCGTGGCTGTCCCAGTCCATTCCTCAGGATCCGCTACGGGTCGTCGACAAAATATTTGTCAAATGACCCTACAATGAAACCAGCAGGATGGGTGCATTTGCGATGGACTGCTGGTTTCAAAAAGAACAATGTTTTCAGGGGGCTTTGTCCCACGAACTCCCCGTGGGGGCTGTGCCCGCACCCCAATTGGGATTCTCAACTCTGAGTCAGAGCTGATCTGGGGGCAGGACCCCGACAGACAGTGCCGGGTTCCAGCAGGTTCCCTATAGTGACATGGTGTGCTGTCGCTGTAGGGGACTCCGCTGTCGAAATGTCGATCTATTCCTCACATCACACTGTTTTTAAAACAGCAGTACTACTTAATATGTATATCAATAAGCCAATTAATGACTAGAATACCCCAAAAGGGCCTGCTCAATGGCTCAGCATGGCAGCTCTGGCGAGCCGGATTTGGTAGCAGACTTGGGCATCTGGGATCAGGCAGCCAGGCCTGGGGGAGGTTGGCACCAGCTTCTGCCAGCACAGGGACCCCTGACATGGGCTGCATATGCATAGGACTGACAGAAGCAGCATTCACAATGCCTGGTGGGTGGGTGAGTAAATGGTGGAGGGAGAAAATAAGACCAGCTGCAGTTTTTCTCTACAAAAAGGGCAGCTGAGATTTTACATTACAATGGTTGCTAAAACAATAGCTACAATATAATGTCTATATTTTAATATTTCATATTATTTCAAGTATTTTTATATCCTGTTTCTAAATTCGTGTCCATTGTTTTGTGGGGATAAACTGCAGCTGAGCCAAGAAAATGGGGGAATCCTCTTGGCCATTTCAGTGATGACTATTGACACTGTCTGCTCCTGCATCACATAGAAACATAGACAATGATGGCAAAAAGACTGAAGAGGTCCATCCAGTCTGCCGAGCTCCCTATCTGCCCCAGGACCTGTTTGGGCCTCAGCTGATTTGATCTCATGGAGGTAGCAGCAGATGATTGGGGGTAAAGTCATCGGGTTATTGCTGAGGACTGGGTGAATGCACCTGGGAAGATAAAAAGCAATACGAAAAAAAAAAATTACCCAAAATGTCTGCATTTTGCCATTCTGTTAATTTCATGCAATTCCAGAGGGGTTTTCGAAGTGTGCAAAAACTGCCGCTTGCTTGCCACGCTTCCCAGCATAGATGTAGGTAGTTCAGTGTGCTGCTGCGTTCCCAGACATCAGTAACGTGTTAGTAGCAATCTGACATGTGTCCACATTATAAATGCAGTATTCACAGCGGAACAGCAACTTCGGTGAGGAGAATGGTAGCAACTGCTGGAGGCTGCCATCTTTATGACAGGTCTGCATCGACTGTAACACTAACATAATAATACAGGTTTCATAGATGGCTTAATGAGCCAGGTCCAGTGTTGGCACATCACACAGCCAGCTGGGGGCAGAGAATGCTACAAGATTAGGCACTTAGCTCCACGGTAGGCATGTTGGAGCACCCCCCCCCGCCATTCAATCAAGGGTCAGCTGTGCTCACACATACCCCATGCTTCTGTACACATGCACGCACATTTATCCCCACACACACACATATACAATTATAGCTGGCACACAATTACCCACTCCCCTCCCACACACAGTGAACACATGCGCATGCACGTGTGCACACACACAACATTCTGGGCACCCCAAAAACAAAGGTACAATAAAGAAAATAGGAGTACAGAAAAGGGCAACTAAATTAGTGGTAGGGCTTAAGGAGTTTTCATACTATCAAAGATTAAATTACGTAAATCTGTTTACACTTGCATACAGAAGAATGAGAGGTGACCTGTGCCTGATTTACAAAGTTTCTGAAGACAGTAATCTATGGAATTGCTTAGCCCTAGAAAGGAAAATGATGACTTATGGGACAAGAACACAGAATAAACAACTAAAGGGAGAGAAGTACAAGACAACTAAGTGGGATATGTGGTTTTACAAAGGGTAGTTAAGTTAACGTATGGAACGAACTACTGCAAGACATAGTTTATTATAAAACTATGGTAACATTCAAAAGGGCCTTCGATGAATACTGTAAAAATAAACATATAAATGGTTATTACCACTGAGAAATGGCAAGGAAGCCAATATAGGCAAACTATCTTCTGTCTTGTATTATTCCTATGATGATCCCTATGATGAACACTGCTGCCTCACACAACACCCACCCCACACACTGAACACCACTCCACACATCGTGAACACACACACACACAGTGTTAGAGCATCCCCCGCCATTCAGTCAAGGGGCAGCTGTACATGCACAGTTATCCCCCCCCATATACAATTAGACCCGGCACTCAATTACCCATTCCCCTTCTAAACACAATGAACACCATCACACACAACACACATCATCACACATCATCACACATAACAAACACTGACACACACACAGTGTCAAAGCATCCTCCCACTCAATCAAAGGGTAGCTGTGCTCTCACACATGCCTCCTCCTTTACACACACACGCATGCGTGCACGCACATTTATACATCCTACTACACACATATACAATTAGACTAGGCACCCGATTCCCATTCCCCTACCATGCACAACAAACACTCTCATACATAATGAACGGCAAGAGACACATACACATATACATATATGAACATCGACACACACACCCATATCCCCTCTATATGAACATTGACAGACAGACAGACAGACACACACACACACACACACAGCGTATCCCCTCTACTATTCGATCAAGGAGCAGCTTTGGCATCGACCACTCTCCAAACTCAAGGAAGGAACGCTACTCACAGCAAAGTATACTTCCCAGTGAACGGCAGTAGGCTCTAGTCATCCCAACACACAAGTGGTGTTAACTGTTCATTATCGCCCTGTATATATGCTTCCTGTGGTTGCAAAAATCTTGGAGAAATTGATGGTCACTCACATAAATGAGTTTACTATCTGAAAAAAAAAGTCTTAAGCCTGTAAATCTATTTTTCATCCCATGCACAGCGCTACCTCAGCCCTGTTGAAGGTAACAAGTGACATCCAAACTCCTGCTGTCAGCGGGCAACTGACAGGTGAAATGTTCCCTTACATGTCTAAGGCATTTGACTCCCTGGACTGTGAGCTCCTCCATAACAAGCTGAAGGTGCTGGGCCTAACCAGTTTTGTGATAAGCTGGCTCAGACACAATCTTTCAGACAGGCAATGGATCAAAGCCTTTAAAGGAGTAACATCGAATTCTGAGCCTATTGTGTCCCATGTCCCCCAAGACTCCGTATCTCCACAGCTGGAATATGTCCTCAATCCAAGCCTCTCTACAGCAAGGTTTTGATGAGGTCCATTACTTCTTTTTACAAAAAGACTAACATTAAATAGAGACAAAACCCAAATGTTTTTGGAATCTGAGAAGAAACTCCGATGTACTCACTAAATACAGGTTACTCACCTGTAACAGGAGTTCTAAGATTGGTATATGTTGTTCATCCACACTTACTGGCAGGTTCCTTGCCACTTTAAATCTTGCCGGAAGGTCTTCAAGCTGGCTCCTCCCACCAACTTGGGTGGTAAAACTCTCGGCTCTGCCCCATGACGCCAGATCTAGCCACTGGAAGCCAGGTTGTGCGTCAAAGCCAGGGAGGTTGGGTGGGTTGTGTGGATGAACAACATATACCACTCCTAGAACTCCTGTTACAGGTGAGTAACCTGTATTTCTAGAGACGTGGATATGTTGTTCAATCCACACTGTCTGGCAGACTCCTAGCAGTTCTACGGGAGGAGGGAGGCAAGGCGCGCACCCCCTACTTGGGAAATAAGGATTGGAGAACTGAGGTCCCAAAACCAGCATCCCAGCATGACTCAAGGTCTATGTGGTAGGGGGTAATGAAGGTGTGTGCTGACTTCCAGGTAGCAGCCCTGCAGATTTCCTGGATAGGGACGTCCCTGGAAGCAGCCACCTAAGCAGCGGTATGGCGGGTAGAATGAGCTCTTATCCCTCTGGGAGGCTCCATGCCCGCCAACCTGTAGCAGAGATCTATGCAGGAGGTGACCCACCTACCTATCGTCCGCTTGGCTGCAGGTCTGCCAGGTGTGGGTTCAGCATAGGTGACAAACAGCTGGTGAACCTCTCCCCGAACTTCAGCCGTCCACTCCTTATAATAAGAGAGCACTCTTCTAGGGTCCAAAGTATGGAGCCTATATTCAGCCTCCGAGGTGTGATTGGGGTAGAACACCGGCAGAGTCAACACCTGGTTAAGGTGAAACTCCGACACCACCTTTGGAAGGAATTTCATGTGGAGGCGCAGGACAACCTTGTCCCTGTGGAAGACCAGATAAGGAGACTCGATGGAAAGCGCCTGGAGCTCTTCCATCCTTCTGGCTGATGTAATAGCCACCAAGAAGGCGTCTTCCACGACAGGTGGAGAGCATGATCTGTGTGTATCGGGTTCACGGCTTGCCCATGAGCTTAGCCAATACCAGGAGTAGATCCCACGGAGGTGGAGGTTCTCGCACCGGAAGGGATATGTGATCAAGGCCTTTGGAAAAGCGCCCGATCACCTTTTCCTGCGCTTTCCGGTCCATGCCCGGTAAGCAGAGATGGCTGCCAGGTGCACCTTAGGGTCGTCGACCGAAGCCCTAGCTGAGAAAGGGACCATAGGTAGTCCAGAATACTGGTCAAGGAACAGGAGCAACGGTCCAACCCCTTATCTTGACACCAAATGGAGAATCTCTTCCATTTGAAGGCACAGCATTTTCTGGTCGACTCCTTACGGGATGCCTCAACAACGTTGAGGACCTCATCGGAAAGACTCAAGGCCTGGAACTCTAGCCACTCAGGAACCAGGCCATCAGGTGCAGGGATTGAAGGTCCGGGTGGAGTACCTTCCCCTGGTTGACTGAGATCAGGTCCGGGCGGGCTGGAAGCCGGCTCGGGAGCCTGGAGCTGAGGCTGAGGAGATCTGGATACCAGAACTGACAGGGCCAGTCTGGGGCTACCAGAATGACCTGCGCCTTGTCCCTCCTTGCCTTGAGAAGCACCTTGTGGATCAAGGAAAATTGGGGAAAGGTGTAGAAGAGACCCGAAGGCATCCCCCTGCAGCAAGCCCTGCTGAGGGGGGCAGGCATGAAACAGCCTCAGCTTTGCATTCTTCCTGGAGGTAAACAGGTCCACCTGAGGTGTGCCCCAGTGGGAGAACAGATTGTGTACTACATCCGGCAGGAGAGACCACTCGTGAGATGCAGCACCTATTCAGCTTAGGGCATCGGCCAGAGTGTTGGAGGCTCCCGCCACATGAATGGCTAGGAGATCCGCCTCCAGTCTGCTCACGAAAGACCAAGTGCGGAGAGCTTCCTTGCAAAGGGGAAAGGAGTGCGTCCCGCTCTGGCAGTTTAGGTAGTACATGGTCGTGGTGTTGTCCGTCTGGACCTGGACCACTTGACCCCATACAAACGGAGCGAAGGCGGTGAGGGCTAGTCGGACTGCTCGAAGCTCCAGCAGGTTGATGTGGCATCGAGACGCCTGAGGGGACCAGAAGCCGTGCGCTCTGAGCTCCACCAGATGGGCACCACAACCCA
This sequence comes from Neoceratodus forsteri, assembly GCA_016271365.2. NCBI lineage: Eukaryota > Metazoa > Chordata > Ceratodontiformes > Ceratodontidae > Neoceratodus > Neoceratodus forsteri. The sequence goes on from CM028130.1 coordinate 874,548,677, forward strand.
TCAGAGAGGCGTTGGTTGTTAGAGTGACCGTCGGTTCTGGGCGGACAAAGGGGATACCCTCCTGCAGATGAGCCGGAACGCGTTCCCCATCTCCTGGGTCACTATCACTGGCTGGTCCAGAGGACTGGAGCGCTGTGACTATTGGTGGGCCAGTACCCATTGCAGGGGACGCATGTGCCAGCGGGCCCAACGGACCACGCTGGTGCAGGCCACCATGAGGCCCAGGAGGCATAGAAATTCCCAGGCAGGGCGCAACTGCCCAACCAGAAATGATTGGGCAAAGGAGGAAAGAACCTCGACCCTGTCCACCGGGAGCCGTGCTCTGGCTCGAAGAGAGAGTCGAGCTCTGCCCCGATGAACTGAATCACCTGAGTTAGCACGAGTTCCGATTTGACCTCGTTGATGAGGCCAATCTGAGAGCAGACCTGGAGGGCCAGATCTCTGGACCGCTCCACCTCCGGCTTGGAGGAGGATGGAATCAGCCAGTCGTCCAGGTAAGGGTACACCCGGACCCTTCGGCACCGCAGGAATGCTGTCACCAGTGCCATGCATTTGGTGAAGACCCTGGGAGCTGGAGAGAGGCCGAAGGGCATGGCCTGGAACTCGAAAAGGGATCCGTCTGCTCTGAAGCGGAGGAATCGCTGGTGGGACGGACAGATTGGGACGTGAAAGAACGCGTCCTGAAGGTCCAGAGAACAGAACCACATGCCTTGTTCCAAGGATGGGATGATCTGAGCCAGAGTGACCATCCTGAAGGTTCGAGACATTAGGAACTAGTTTAGGTCGTGTAGGTCTAGAATGGGGCGCCAGCCCCCTATCCGTTTTGGGACCAGGAAGTACCTGGACACAAACCCTGGGTCTGATGGAGGATCCGCCACCTCCCTGATCACCTCCTTCTGGAGGAGCAGGGCAATGTTGGCTCGACGGGCTGACAGAGAGGCTGCGGACCCCGTAGCCCCCCGTGAGGCAACGGCTCGATAGGGTGGGGACTGCTCGAATTCCAGAGGCAGACCCTTTCCTACCACTTCCAGCACCCAGTGGTCCGTGGTGATATCGGACCAGGCGGAAAGGAAGTGGCAGAGCCATCCACCTACGGGAGGAACCCGGGGAGGAGTGACAAGGTTGGGAGCGACACCCCTCAACCCGTCACTGGGCAGGCTTGGAGGAAGGACCAGCTGAGGAGCCTCCTGGACCTTTCCCTCCTGGCTTCCTGTTGGAGGAAGCAGCAGGCTTGGCTTTGGGGTGCTAAGTGCGAGCCTGCTGGCCCTGATGCTGGTGTTGCTGGGTCGGACGTGCCACAGGGGCTGAAGGACGAAAGGGCTTATGCTGCTGCTGGCGGCCTTTGTCCTTCTGGGCAGACGTGACAGGGTCCAAGGTGGCACTGGACTTCACGATCCACTGAAGATGCCCCTCAACCCCGGGACCGAACAAGTCGGTACCCAGGAAGGGAACGTCTGCCAGCTTGTGCTGGGTATCTGCCATGGAGGTGGAGATCCGCAGCCAAGCACAGCGGCGCATGGCCACTGTGGCCGCTACTGATCGGGCACACGAGTCAGCGATGTCCAGGGAAGTCTGGAGCTGCTGTTTGGCCACTGCCCTTCCCTGATCCAGCACCTGCTTGACCGTAGTTTGGAGGTCAGCTGGGAGATGAGGAATCACCTCATCCAGGGAGCCCAAAAGAGCATGTGAAAAGTGTGCCATCAGGATGGCCGTGCTGGCCTGACGAAGACCTAGGGAGGAAGCAGCAAAACTTTCCGTCCGGAGTAGTCCAACTTCTTGGACTCCTTGTCGGGAGGCTTGTCCACATCCTGAGTGTTCCCGGAACGCCAGAAAACACTGTCGGTCACAAGCCCCTCCGCAGAGGGGTGCTCCGAGAAACTGGAGAGTGAACCAGTGGGAACTGCATATTTCCGAGCCATCCCGGCTGAAGGTGCTGGACAAGAAGCTGGCCGCTGCCATAGTTCCAGGGCCGGGCCAACAATGGCTTCAGTTACCGGAAAGGCCTCCGTGGGGGAATCCCCTCGGTCCAGTATCTCCGTGAGAGGATACCTGGCCCGTTTTGAAATGGGTTCGATCGTCATCCCAGTGGACTCTGAGATGAGCCGAAGCATTCCAAGAAACGAGGATGGGCTCTCGTCCACCGACTGACCCCCAGTGGACTCCAAGTCAAGTGGCCTGGAGAACAAGGAGTCGTCGTCATCAGACTCCGAGGAGTCTGCGAACAGCTGCTGAGCGCCTGAGCCACCCTCCACCTGCCAAGGTCGAGCAGGAGTGAGGGTGACCGACAACCTATGGGGAAAATCCTGACTCAACTAAGAATCCTTGGTCAGGACCCCAGTCTTCAGTTGTGGAGGTGGAGGTTCCACCACAATGGGTGGTGCAGCGGTTTGGCGAACAACGGTGCGGCTTGGCTCTCGACCACTACGAGGTTGTTTCCGGCGCTCGGTGACAGCCATAATGGCGGGGAAGGTGACGGAGTAGGCTTATTCCCAGTCAAAATGAGCTGCTGCCACATTAGATCCTCGTAGCACCAACGCAATTTGCGCCAAAGCCTATCCTCCGAAGAGCACGAAGACGAAAATGAGCTTTCCACGGTGCCGAGACCAAGACCGCTGATGTCGGTGGGATCAGCTGGACCGGGAAGAGGTCCGAGACCGAGACCTTCGGTATTTCCGAGGGTGGGTCTGAGAGGGGACGGGGGAAACCCGCTCCTCCCTCAGTTCAGGGACCTTAACCGGGGACTCCGGCACAGGCAAGTCCTCGGTTTCCACCAGGGGAACCGGTGAAGAAGGGCTGTCGGCTTCTCCGGTCAACAGCCCGTCCGATTGGTCGAGAAAAATCTCGACTGTGTCAACGGATGTCTCGGCCGGCTGACCTGACGGGGACACCATGAAGCCAGCGGCCTTAGCAGCAAGCTCGACTGAAGTCGAGTATCGACTATCCGGGGAAGGGGACCTCTCCCGCTCCCACGAATGTCGATGGTGGGACTTACCTTTGGGGTTCTTCTTTTTGGACCGAGAGGAATGTCCCGAAGGCCCTTCTCCTTTGGTGGAGAGGGATTGGCAAAACTCCTTAAAAGAAGCTGTGAAGGAGGCGCCCAAGGAGAGCGGGATAAATGCCACGACCGAGGATGATGATGATGCTGCCTGGGCCGCCTCCTCCTCGAGGGCGATCATCTGCTCTAACTGTTCAGCTGAGCCCGCAGCATGACACCGCCAAAGGGCCTCGCCGACTTGACCCGAGGATAACGTTTCTCGGGTTGCCCCAACAGCAATCGGGCAGCGCGGTCCTCCAAGACCGAAGCTGAAAAGGATTTGCACAACTCACAAGCCTGTGAGTCATGGCCGAGTCCAAGGCAATAAACGCACGTGGAGTGCGGATCGATCCGGGACATCTTCTGCCCACAGGGGCACCGACAAAATCCGGGAGTCGATTTGTCCATTGCAGCCACAAAGGAAGATAAAGACCGAAGTCTTGTAAAACGTAAAATAAGTTTCGGATTAACTGAAGAGTTTAGATCCAGGCCTAAAACGCAGAGTGCAAAGGAGGGAACCTGAGCTTCCAAGCGGTAAGGAAGATCTGGCGTCGTGGGGCGGAGCCAAGAGATTTACCACCCAAGTGGGTGGGAGGAGCCAGCTTGAAGACCTTCCAGCAAGATTTAAAGCGGCAAGGAACCTGCCAGTAAGTGTGGATTGAACAACATATCCACGTCCCTACAACAAATGGTCATCACTGCTCTAGACAACCATGAGCTCCAACTAACTACTGTATATAAATATTTGGGCATGTGGCTTGACCCCTACATTCCTGCACATTGTGACTACAATGATTATTTCTTTGTTGAACTATGGGGACATACACACTGTATGATGGTGCCCAAAAAGCAGTCCTAAGCAAACTAACTTGTCCTATACAACCTGCTTGTTGCTTTTGGACTAAATGTACCACATAACAGCCACTGTTGCATGCTTTATAGAAGTATAAATTGGCTGAACCTAGGTGATCACAGATGACTTCATCTGCTATACCTCAAGTACAAATATACTGCAGATAGGGTATGACACTACATCTGAGCCCTGGTAGAGCTTAATCACTTCAGGAGGTGGTTCACATCTCCAGCAGGACTGGAATATATTGTACCACACATGAACACCAAAGTGGGCTCTGGCTGCTTTTGCCAGGCCAGCCCTATGACTTGGAACAACCTGCTTATTGGTCTATGCCCAGTCCATGGCCCCCCACCACGTTTGGTCCTATATGCGAATGGCACAATCTGCACTGCTCGCAGCTTAGGCCATGCTGTACCTGAGCAAGCATGGAGACCCCACTGTATGGGTGACTACACATCATACTGACCTAGGTCTTGTGTACGCTTGATGCAATCTGGTTCATCTATTCATGTGAGACATACATGGAAGGTGACTGTAATATTTTGCTGTGTAACAAAGTATCTCTCCCCGTGTGAGTGATAAGTTAAATACTGTTGAAACTGTGCTGAAAATCTTTATTTGTACTTAAGTTATGATATGTAAACTTTGCCTTCTTCTAGCTGTAACTAGATCCTGTTGATACTAGAAACAAAATGATGCCATGGGTGATCAGGCTTTTACTGCTTGTGACTCCAGGATGTGGACCCCCCCCCCGCCCCTGTATCTGTCCAGTATGCCTCCTCTCTCCACCTGGAACTACGTGAAGGACTCATCAGCTTGCAGTTGCTGGGGGTGACTGGCCAATTTCAATCTGAGAGAATCTGTGCTGTACTGCATCTATCCCCATGGATATATCTGATTCTAACCACACTTTTTTTTTAGTCATGTACCCTGTTTTATGCTCTCCTATGTGTGTGTGTGTGTGTCTATATATATTATATATATATTTTACTCTGCAGGGATCTACAATACTGGTTCAACAGAAAATCTGTCAACCGCCATGACAGCGACAGCACTATGTCGACTGTAACTGCGGTCGTCATTGTGCCGTCGGAAAAGTAATATGTTTATTGCAGTGGACTGTGCCCTCCGCACCCCCCTCATATTTTATTATAACCAACTCCAAGTTGGAGTTGATTCAGGGAAGGGGTCCAAGACCTAGGGAAGCTGAGCTGGGGTCCCTAGTGGACTTTACAGCGATCCGTCATTGTTGCCATCAATGACATCGCTGTAAAGTCTTTGCTGCAGCGTCGGCATACGACTCTGTAGTGTTTCTGTGCTCTCATGCAATACTTGTTCTGTGGCTTTTTATCTTGTAATGTCATTTATTTGTCTGCACTACCCGACTGAAGCAGAGGATAAGGCTGCTCCTGAGCCTGAATACAGTGATCACAACATCGAAAATCCAATACACTCACCAAGAGAGCTGGGCACTCATAGGCAGCACAAAAAAGTCTTGAAACAACATTTATTCACCATGAACAAGTGCCAGGTATTGGTACAAACTGCTGGAGTCTGTATGGATTTTGTCATGCTGCATATTTTATCAAGTGCTTTACTTGCACCTTGTGCTGCTACGAGTGCCCAACTCCCTTGGCAACTGTAGTACCCTATTATAATCTCCCGTGTTGTACCTGAAAGTAGGCATTTCATTGTCTAGTGTGCTGCCTGATTGATAAAAACCAAATAAATGAGTCCCTGACTCAAAGGTGCATCAGTGTCTCATAAATACTTTAAGCAGCACCCCCACCCCGGAGTGGTCACAGACTGTTACAGGGAATTATGGCAATGTTCATCCCTCACACCAGGCAAAGAGTTAAAATCCAGAAAGTTAAATTATACAGCATAAAAATACATTCCAAACATATTAAAAATTGTTGCCTAGCGACAACATAAAGTTTTGACTTCCTGTAAATCTGCTTTATTATGTTCATATTTAATAACGCCCCACACAAAACAATGGCTGTTTTTCAAAAAAAATCTGTCCACTGAAAGGGGATCTGGAAGCAAACAATATACCACAACTACTGTCTCTCTGTTGACAGGGGAGTCCCCAGGATTTCCAAACACTGAAGGCGCAGGCATAGGTACACGCTGTTTGGGGCACACTGGTATCCATGGCCAGCTCAGTCAAGGTGTATTTGGTCAAAATGTCTGAATCCGAATGAAGACCTTCAGGCCACACCTTGCTATTCCCTGGTTAAGGACTGAAAGCGCACATTTCAAGGCAGAGAGTAAAAACACAGTAAAAATGGAATCCCAAAAGATTTTAAACTGTTGCTTTGAAATGAGCTCAAGGTCATTTTTAAAGATTCCTGGAAACCATGTCTTGCAGACAACTTCCTGCAAATACTGCAGAATGATGAGAACACATCATGTTGGACCGGAGACCTACAGTAACAGCTAAACCGATGCCATTGTAACTAAACTTTAAAAATTAAAATAGTTCATTTTTAAAATACCTGCCGTTTGTTTTACCTTTACTTTGGTCTGCCCGTGATTCTGTTCAGAAGTGTTACAAGGCTATGAATCATACTTTTGGCACTACAGCCATAAATTTCACCCCCATCTCCCCATTATATTATGTCAGTATTTCATTGGCTATCTTGGCCAGGTTACACCAGCTCTCTGTAACCAATTACTTGGCAAATTATTAAAATACTTGGAACTATAACAGAGATCAAATCTTTCTTTTTCTCTCACCGTCATCTTTCTAGTTTTTTGGACCCCCACCCCCCAAGTAGTTTTTTATTAAAACTTCAAGATCTGAAGCTACTGCTGGAGGTTATGTACAAGAAATGGTTCTGAAGAAGAAAGAAAATAAAAGGCACCGTTAAGACAGCAACAGGTTTATCCTGAATTGAGCCTAATCAAATAACGTGGCACTGTATAAAAAAATTAGTAACAATCATCTCCGGATAATCGTTATGACTCCATTCACTCCAGTCCTTCATTGGTCGAGCTGAAGACAGACACTACACACATGGATTTTTACTGCATTTTCCCCAGCTGTATCTTCCTCCAGGCTTCAGAGGCTGTGAAAATACAGGAGTCGATAATTCCAGCAACTGTGAAGGTTCCTCCAATGATGGCACAGACCTTTGTATACACAAAAACAAGAATCTGTTAGCCTCTCAAACACTTGCCAGACATTCGTTTTGATAATAAGGGTGGGGGTGGAGGGTGGGCACAGGAACCACTTAAGTAGCATCCTCGGACCACTCAATGGAAGAGATTTACAAAAAAAAAAAACCTGTCTAGTGCCCATTTTTTTGTCTTTGGTTTCCCGTGATTTATACAAGCTAAAACATAGAAAACATTCCTTTTTTATAATCCTAGTCAGGGTTTATTTCAAATATCTGTATATGTGGGACCCTGACTCAATGAGTATATAAAGTACAGGTTAAATGAAAAAACAAAACAAAAAAAACCATAATGGGTCATAGTGTTAACCAAGCCCAGATTCTTAAAGCAGCAGTGTTAAGACAGTGAGCCAGACTATCCCAAAGGGAAAAGAAAGGGTGGGCCAAAATTGCAAACTGTGCAACATTTATAACAATCCCCTACTCTGAAATTGAACACTGCCCCTTATTTAAAAAAAAATAAATAAAAGTTCTATGTTGACCAGATAAACAGAAAATGTGTGGTGTCAAGCAGTTTTTCCACAGAAGCAAAAAGGGTGTGCTGTAGAATCATCTCTGAATTCTTGGATATGTACCCCCCTCTTAACATCTCTCAACTTTGTTATTTCTTACCTCGGTCATGGTACTCTATTATTTCACCCTGCCCTGTCTCCGCCTCCCCCTTCCCATTTATAAATTGCTCTTGTAATGCAACAAAGCATCTTTTCTTTTTTGGATTGTGCACCAGAAAGCTAGGCTTTGGATCCACCAATCAGGAGGTAAGATGTGGGAAGCCAAACTTTGAATCCACCAGTCAGGAGGTAAGACTGTGATGCCAGAGAACCCCCTTCCCTCCACATACCCTTTTATTCAGCATACGGTTTGTGCATCTCCTGCGTGACTACCACTTCTGGAAGATGAAGTGTCAATTAAAAACAAGCAAAACATACCTAGAAAAAAAAAAAGAATTGATAACCTGACAAGTGTGTTTTGCAGCACCACTCAGATTAAAGCAGTTTCTCAAGGGTTAGTTTGTACCATATAGCTGGAGGTTGAGAGCTTCCGTTTTACTAGCAGATCAGGCCCCCAAAAAAACAAAAAAAAAAAAACACTTATCCTGGATCATGACCATTTAATCCAGAAGAAATAATTATGCAGGAGGCACACACCACTCTGCAAATGCAAACAGTAACTAGTGCGGACTGCATTCTGCCTTCCTGGATGGAGGGACGTGATTTATGAATGAAGTCAATGTTTAAATACTCTGATGAGCTAACGGAGTTGGACTCTGTCCAAACTATAGAAGTGTTTATCAAACAGCAGATAGGCTACTTCTCCTCACCTTAACACTTTTCTAACGGTAGGTACCCTGAGCTTTGCAACTCTATTTTTTTTTTTAACAATTTGTTGAGCCAGGAGTGTCCATATCTCATTTACAGTGGGGTCCTGCATCTACACAGCTGTACAGAGACAGGTGGTGCTAAAGTACAGGCAGGGAGGTCAAGGAACTTGCTCTCAGACACACAATGAGCAAGTGGCTCTGGTGGGATTCAAACTTGCGATCTCATTTTTCACAATCCCTGTGCCCTAACCAGTAGACCATACTGTCTTTACTGACATTTTTGTATCTTGAATATTTGATCCAGCATGCAACTGCAAACCCTCAACCCCTGTGGGATACGTTTCCGTGTTTGTATGTCCTTAGATGGAAGTGGCTTTGGTTTCAATTTATTTTTATTAATTGAGAATGCAGCAACTTTGCTGAGGTTTGACTCCTTGAATATAACTAGCTTATACTGCTTCATTAAATGTCTCTCCACCCCCCTCAAAATGGGAACAGGGTTTCAGATCTGGGTGCCCAGCTAGCTCTGTACTCCAAGCCCTAGGCTACAATGCCTCTAAAAACAAAAAGACGAGAGGGGCACAGAGGGGTATTTGCTTTCTGGAAGGCATTCTGTTTGGGTCCCAGTCCTTCAAACTGTTATTGTCCTCAAGTCTTGTCAGCTTGCTTTTGTTAATCTTGCATTTCAGCAGCAACATGTGGTTGTCCACCAGGCCCTGCAATCTCGTAATATTCATTTAGAGTGGACATCTGCTGGCACATTCTGAAAAACACCCCCCCCCTTCTCTGCACTTTTGCTGCTTAACAATAACACCATCTGCCATCTAATAGATTATCTCCTGCAAGCTCATACTACTGGCACTTCCACAGTGACAGTGACACATGAATCACCATGACAACCATGACGTAAGAACCCAGCCAAAGCCAGTTCTGTAAGCAGCTAGCCCCTACAAGTGCCACTGATGTCAGAAACATCAAGCTGACACTCTGAGGGAACCTCTTCTCAGGAGGGGGTGGGGCACTAATCTCTGATCAAACATGACACCAACCTCTTGCAGCCCCTTCTGGCTGAAGGCCAAGAGCCCAGCACCTTGCTGCTGTCAGCAATAGTCTCATTTCCTAGACTCAGAGGTAGATAAAGACACCAGAAAACCACAGCCAAGAAGACCCACAAGACTGATTTTAGATACTTAAAACTGTGGCATTCTGAGGTACTTTTTAATATTTAAAACATTTAAGCCAGTCCATTTGACAACTTCCTATAATATTCATCCTCCCCTTCAGCTGCAGAATCAGTCCAGTGGTCACTTAATCCTCCTGCCCCTGACTGGCCCTCTGATGTCTCAGGCTTGATTCTGAGCCCGGGTTATGAGTATCGCAAATGGTAGCACTACCACTGCGCCTGGGGCCCAGTACCCAAACCATCCATCCTTCAGGAGAATCTGTGGAGGCAGTTACAATCAACACATACTGTACATACACATCTCTCTCTAGGCACTTTGGCCTCGTGGTTAGAGTACAGCGCTGCTAACATGGAAATCCAAGACTGAATTGCACAACTGCCACTTACCCACTGTGTGACCCTGAGCAAGACACTTAACCTACGTGTTCTTAACAGACCTCACTTACACGGACTGGAGTTTGAAGCTACTGTCCCTGGATCCTGAGTAGGTATTGCAACATTCAGTTTACCTTCCTAAACATCTGTAATAAACATGCTTCCTCTGAAGAAGGCCAGGGTAAAACACATTCACTGTCCCTGGATTTCTTCACAACTGATAGGGCCCGGTTGCGCTGAGGGTTGAGGCGCTGGACGCCACACCTCGCTCCACGCCGGCGACCTGGGTTCGGGAGTGGACTTGGGTCGCTGGAGAGTCGGCCGGGGGAAGATGGGCTTGAGCATCTGATGACAGCTCACCTTCTCCGGGGGAGGGAGGGTTCCACAACCCGGCAAGCGGCGACCCCTGGTGGAGGCTGGGGGCATGACGGCAAGTTGAGATCCCAGTGGCATGACTGGTTGAGGGCGTAGGTCATCAGCCAATCAGCCACAGGGGATTACAGGGAGGGACGCTGCCGATGTCGGCGCTCGCGCCATGACGTATGGGCCCGCAGCGTCCCACAGAAATGCGGAAACACCCCCGCTAGAGCCGGGAAGATGGAGTGCTGAGCCGAGGTCTCGATGTGCTGCTGCCTGCCTGTGACCTCGGACCCTGACGCATGCAAGATTCGGGGGTCCGCTCCCACCCTGACCCTGCCTGGGGGGTATCCGAGGCAGGATGGAGGGACCGAGATTAGCAGGTAAGGCATCAGCAGAGGCCGGCTTGATCAGCGTCTCCCGATGGTGCGGCTCCAGTGGGGTCGTTAGGTGGGATAAATAGTAATTTAAAAAAAAAAAACAAAAAAAAAACTGATAGAGTAGCTCAGTGTTCAAGGGTGGTGGGGAGAGCAAACAGAATGACTGCCTGCATTGGGAGGGGGCTAGCAAGCAGAAGGTGGGAGGTTATACTCCCCCTTGGTTCACCCCCATCTTGAGTATTGTGTAAAGTTCTGGACCCTCACCTGAGAAAGGACATTGGCAGGGAGGAAGTTGTACAAAGAAGATCAAACAAGAGGATACAGGGGCAGCAGGGGAAGTCCTTCAAGGAAAGATGAAGGGCCACAATATGTATTCCCTAGAGAACAGGAGAGCCGGGGGCGACACGAGTAAGATCTTTAAATAACCTCCCAGGGTTAGCTGGCCCGGCGGCACTGAGGGTTGAGGCGCTGGACGTCACACCTTGTGCTACGCTGGCGACCCGGGTTCGGACGTGAGCCCGGGCCACCAGGGGTCGGCAGGGAAGGGATAGGATCGAGCATCCGGAGGACTGCTCTCCTATCCCGGGGAGCAATTCAGGGAACCACTGCTCTGTAGCAGCCTCTGATGACGACCAAGGGCACTACCAGACCGGTGGCAACATAAGGGGGCGGAGTGCGGCAAGACGTCGGCATGTTAGTGCCAGGAGGTCACTGCACGCTGCACTCTGGGGCCGAAAAACCATGGAGGAAAATACAGGGGGGGCAATCTCTGTGGCTGATGGCCACGCCCTGCGCCCCCGGACCCGAGAGAGGCACCTATCCAGGATACAGCGTGATGTTGGCCCGTTCCTGTGTTCTGTGGGTTCATGTGGCCCATGCGCACGACCGGGTCCGGGGGGGGGGAGGGGGGCGCAGGCACAGTGGCTGGAGATCGTGGGGCTCGCTCCGCCAAGGAGGCGGATAAAAAAAAAAATTACCTCCCAGGGATTAACAGGGTGGAGTGTGAAGAGCTTTTTTAGGTAAGCACAAATGCGATTACAAGAGAGAACACAATGACGTTAGTGGGGAGAAGTTTCCTGAGGAAGGTAAGGAAGTATTTCTTCACAGAAAGGGTGGTGGATAGATGAAACAAGTTGCTTAGGGAGGTGGTGGGGCAGAGAAGAGACAATGACAAGATTAAGGTGTGCATGTGTCAGGCACATGGGTATCATTAAAAGGAAGAATCACCTGGAAATGGTGGGGGGAAGTTGGGTGCCGCACAGGACCCCTTGTCACCACATATGGTAGGTAGGATTTAGGCAGACTGGTTGGGCTTTCTGGTCTTTTTCTACCAACAAACTCTTAACATACATACTAACATACTAAAATGGCAGCAGAATAGGCCTAATGGTCTTTCGAGTCTGCTCGATTTTCAGCACCTGCACTGAGGGCTGATTTTGGTCCCCGGGTTATACTGTCCCCAGTCCCAGATGTTCCACCTGTATTGGCCTGGTCGTACCTCCCCATACATGTCCCATCCTCTAAACCGGCCCACTGTCTCTACCACTACCAGCTCCCTGGGCAGCGCATTCCATGGCTCCACCGCACTTTCAGTGAAATAACACCTTCTCCTCTTCCCTCTGAGCCTGTCCCTTTCCAGCTTACACCCGTGACCTATCACTGCCCACACCCTTCCTTTGGAGCACCCTGACTGGGCCTCCCATATTAATCCCTTTTATGTACTTAAAGACCTCTATCATGCCCCCCTGTCCCTCCTCTCCTCCAGGGTGTACATGTCGAGCTCTTTGAGCCTCTCCCCCCAGGCACCAGATCATTTTGGTTGCCCTCCTTTGGACCCTCTCTAGGAGTGTAACATCCGTCTTTAAATGTGGTCTCCAAAACTGCACACAATACTCGAGGTGTGGCCTAACCAAGCAGTTGCACAGGGGGAAGGATCACTTCCACCCTTCTGGAGGTAATCCCCCTGGCAATGCATCCCAGCATCCTATTTGCCCTTGCCGCTGCCCTCCTACAGGTCTCCGAGTTGTTTATTTTGACATCTACCACTACTCCCAGGTCCCTCTCACTCTCCGTGACTTGAATTGTGCCTCCTCCCAGGGTATACCCCTGGCCTGGATTTCTGACTCCCAGATGCAGAACCTTGCACTTTTCCACATTGAATTTTAGTTTCCATTTTCACGACCACCTTTCCAGAGCCTCCAGGTCCTCCTGCAAGGCCACCCTCTCCTCCTCCTCATCCAACACTACACCAAGCTTTGAGTCGTCTGCAAAGAGACTCATTTCACTCCTGATCCCCTTCCTTATGTCTGAGACATAGGCGTTGAACAGGAGTGGCTCCAGCACGGACCCCTTGGGCACCCCACTAGTAACCCAGCTTGGGGATGAGGCTAGCTCTCCAACCACCATCTTCTGAGTACGCTCAGAGAGCCAATTTCTTATCCATCTTAACAACTGTCTCCCTACCCCCATTTCCTTCAGCTTAGCCAACAGGCCATTGTGGGGTATCGAATCAAATGCCTTGCTGAAGTCTACAAAGAGGACATCCACCGGCCTACCCTGGTCCAGGGCCCTCATCACCCAGTCATAGAACTCAACAAGGTTTGTCTAGCACAATCTTTCTTGGGACAAAGCCATGCTGCCCATCGTCCAAATACCCAGTTTGCTCCAGAACCCCCCTAGCCTTTCCTTGACAATACCCTCCATCACCTTACCGACCACCGACGTCAGGCTAACAGGCCTGTAATTTCCTACCTCCTCTCTTGATCCCCCTTTGTGGATTGGCAAGACATGGGCCACCCTCCAGTCTTGGGGCACCCACCCAGTCCTCAAGAGTGAGAGATGTTGAAAAACTCCGCCGGTGGGACTGCCAGGACATCCGCCAGTTCCCTCAGCATCCTGGGATGTATCTCATCTGGCCTAGGTGCTTTCTCCGTCTGAAGGAACCTGAGGGCTTCCCCTTACTCTCTCACTACTGGGATTTCAGCTTCCATGTCCTCCCCTTTTCACCCTGTGCTGCTGGCCCCCCACCTGTCTGTGGTGGCCACTCCCTTTCCCCAGACCCGTCAGGGCCCCTGATCTCTACCGGTCCCACGCCTTCCTCCGGTTTGCCCCTGCTCCCCCCGCAAGACATAGCCCCTCCGTCCCCCCTGGTAAACACTTAGGCAAAGTACTCATTTAGGACTTCTGCCTGTTCCCCCGCCTCCTGTGCCTAACCCTCTCCTATCCTTATCCTGCTGATCTGCCCCTTTACTTTCCTTTTTCCCCATATGCATCTAAAGAACCCCTTGTCCCCCCTCTGGATCCCACTGGCCAAGGACTGCTCTTTTTTTTGCCTTAGCTGCTCACATCACCCTGGTGACTCTCTTGGCTGTCAGTTCATATTCCTCCTGATCCCTTTCACTCCTTGAGTGCCTGAAGCGCCTATTTGCCACCTTCTTGTCCCTCACCACCTCCTGTACCTCCTGGGTCCACCAGCAGGATTTTCTGGCTTTACCGAATTTACGCCCTTCCCTTGTGCAGGATCTGGTGAACTCCTGTATTCCCCTTCTAATGATCTCCCACCTGCTGTCAGCATCCACATCTGGCCTTATCCTGTCCAAAGAATCTTTAAGGATCCTTCCCATCTCTCTGAAGTCTGCACCCCTAAAGACGGTTACTACCATCCTTGTTCGGCACCCCCCCCAGGTCCAGGAAGAACCAGACTGTGGTGTGATCACTCCCCGCCAACGGATCCCTCATCTCTAGGCCCCTAATCTGATCACTGTCCGCCAGGACCATGTCCAGTGTCTGGGCCTCCCTAGCTGGCTCACCCACCTGCTGGGTCAGGAACGTGTCCTGAAAGACATCCAGAACTCTATGTTCCTATTTTTTTTCCCCCCAACTTAATTTATTTTCAAATTTAGAATGATTTACCCCTGGCGCCTGACTGGCACGCTTTCAGTCCCCCATCCTGCCCAGCCCCCTCACCTACCATCGCTGGGACTTCCTATCATTCCTTGTTCCCCTGTGGTTAATCCCCCATAGGAAGAGCTGTCCAGGGGTCACCCCATATCCCTGGACAGAGCTGAAGTGTCGGTTTGGGAGTGACAGCATGGTCGGCAAAGCAGGACATACGGCAGGGCGGCAAATGGCATCAGATGCGGTTGGAGGATTTTTCATTTTCTCCCCACTGCGAATGTCGGAAGGTGGTGTATCTCAATGCCTAAGTATCAGAGCTAAAATGTTCCTCTCCCTTTACCTCAGGCTCCAGTCTGCATCACCACCTGAAGTTACCCATGTGGTGGTATTGTGGTAGAGACCAGGAATCCTCCCTTCCCTGAGGAGATGAGTGTCCATGGGATGCTCAACCACCCTCCTCCAGCTGGCCCTCCAGTGACCCATGCTCGTTTCTGAGCTCACACTGCTGGCGTCACACGTGGTAGCACTACCACTGCACCTGCGGGCCAGCCCGATGTTCCTATTTTTCTATGACTGAGCTGTTTCATTAGGGGGAATGCAGTCTGGTGTAAGAACAAAGCCTCATGCAGCCCTGCAGATAGTTTTTCTCGCAGCAGTCTTTGTAATCTCTACAAAAGGGCAACCAGAAAAGCCAGATAAAGCTACTTAGTTCCAAAAGGACTCTTCTGGCCCTCACAAGTTATGAAAGGTAGCTCACAACCTTTTAAACCCTCATGGGAGGCCATCTGGGTTGTGATGCCTAAATATCAAAATAAATTCTGCTAGCTGTGTTGACCATCATGTTACTGATGACAACCTAAACATGTTTTCCATGATAGGGTCCAAAGCTACTCATTACTCCCCCACAGAGGACCTTCACCTACACCTGAAGTTCCGAACCTTATACTTTGTGTTTAACATTTCTCCTTCTCCCATATCAACACAACTCTCTCTTCATAACCCACCAAATGGACCAAAACTGTACTGATGCTTTTCAGGACAAACAAGTGCTGAAATACAGTAACTCCCAAGCCCTTCACATCACCACCACCGACGGCAGCATTTTAAGTACTGTATCTCAGTACAAATACTCTGGCATTCTACTTAATCAGGACCTCACCCTCCTTAAATATTCAATCAGTTTTCAAAAACTTTAAAAAACCTCTGTGCCCTTTACAGGATATTGATATTATCTACAGAACTGACAAGCAGCAAGCTATGTCATTGCCGTTATAAATCTGTATTCTGTTTATGTCTGCATCATTTGTTTATCCCATCTAGGATCTCCTTGTAAATGAGGACTGCTCAATGGACCTTTCTCCTGGTAAGACAAACACAGAACAGTACGGTGCAATACAAGAAATTCTGAAAACGTGGTTCATGGAACAGACTGCCAGAGCATGTGGTATCAGCTAATACGGTAATGACCTTCAAGCTCAGACTAGACAAGTACTTTGAAGAACATGGGGTGACAGGGTATTCCCACCGAGCTAGTGAGAGGGAGGAACTTGATGAATGACTGGTCTTTAAACCCTGCAGAAATATATATGTATGTACACAGACACAGCGTGTGCATGTGTATAGTATGTATGTTGTCATTTTGTACTCAGCTACCCACTTCAAACTCATCACTGTGTCCTATCAGACCATCAGCAGTGGCCTTCAGTACACTGCAGACCCTCTCAGCATCTTGGACTGTCTGGCTTTAAATGCTGGTCAGGTAAGCTCCCTAGTTCTCCCCATGAGATTCTTGTCCCTACCACCAATTCTGACTGTCCTCTTTGCTCCTAGCTTGGTAATTGGTTCCTCAACAAAAGGTGTAAAAGGAACTCTGGTTAACTTGCTTTAGCATACAGGCTGCCTCATCTCTGAAACAACCTTACTTCCACTAGTACTCACCCCTCCAGCCTTCTCACTACCAAAGAGATCATCGAACTACACTTTACTTCTGTCTATGCCTCTTCTGACATCTGTCAAGACACTTTCCCTCTCCCAATGCCCTTTGTTTCCTGCCAGTCGTAGATCTCTGCATGTATTCTGATGATATTCTTGGCATTACTGCATCACCATGATTGTTATTAACTGTTTATGCAGCCTCTTTGGCCATTCTGCGTCCTGGTTTCTCCTTCCTTGCTTTCCCCTCCCCAGGTTAGAACTATAAACATGTTTATTGTACCTCTGTGTATTTACCTGATAAACAATTTTAAAAATAAATAAAAACTTTTCGGTAAATCTTTTTTTAGCTCTGTTCTTTGAATCTTCCTGTTCGCTGACAACAGCAACAACACTCTCTCCCCTGGATTGTCAATTACTCTGGGATATAGTCTGCATGAAAGACACTATATAAAACCACATTTCCTCCTTCCGTTCTCCATCCCACTGTCCTAGAATTAAGAATGGATGCTTAGCCCACCCACTGGCACAGCAGCAGTGCTATCACATGCGACACTGATGATATAGGTTCAGGAACACGCCCAGCGCATCAGAGGGCTGGCCAGGTAGGAGGAACGCTCTCTTTCTCTCGGGGGGGAGGGACTCACAACCCACTGCTATACTGCCACCTGGGTGCCTGCTGATGTCACCACACTCCTGTGGGAAAGGAGGGGTTAAAAAGGGAAAAAAGACACCAGCACTGGAGAATGATGCCTCTGCTTACCATGTCCAGTCCAGATCTCTGTAGCCAGCCCTCGGAGATACCCCGAGCCACACCTCCTCTGTGAGTGGCCAGACAACACAGGAGACAGCAAGCCCAAGGAGATGAAAGTCGACCTCAGTCTCAAGGGGTAGGTCAAGGGGGCAGCACAGCAATGTGCAGTGGGTAGGCTGGTAGGGGTCCTGGGGTGACAGGCTGGCATTATCTTGAAGGATGGGATCAGGGCACTGGTGGGCAGGTTGAATGAGGTCCAGGTCAGAGATCGGGGAGTGGGGGTGGGGATGGAGGCTCAGAAAGCACAAGTATTACAAAAACAGTTTTTTCTGTACATACATAGACAAGATGGAAGCTGTCCAGAAGAGGGCAACTAAAATGGTGCAGGGTCTGCACCAGAAGACATATGAAGAGAGACTAAAGGAGCTTAATATGTACAGCCTTGAGGAAAAGAGGGAGAGGGGGGACATGATAGAAACTTTCAAGTACCTCAAGGGAATCAACAAAGTCCAAGAGGGTAGCATCTTTCAAAAAAAGAGGTGTGCAAGAACAAGGGGGCACAATTTGAAGACAGAGGGAAGCGGCTCAGAGGTAATGTAAGGAAGTATTTTTTCACAGAGAGGGTTGTGGATGCATGGAACGTTCCGGAGGAGGTTGTGGAGTCAAAAACAGTGGTTGAATTCAAGCATGCATGGGACAGTCATAAGGCAATTCTAGGGGGTGGGGGTAGAAAGAAGTAGGCTGCTGGTTAACTAGGATCTGCAGCTTATCTATTAGGTAGGGAAATGGGAAGACTGGTTGGGCCAAGCGGTCCTTATCGGCCGACAAATTCTATGTTTCTATACAGTAATATCATCAGCAGTTAAACAAAAACTTCAACAGACCCATTTCTTTCCCATTTTTCCTTAATGCTTATAGAGCGACAAATGGTTTTGAAGTTTCAAAAGCGTCTGCTCCCTTGCCATGCCTGTTATGCTAAAACGAAGCATTTTGCTATGGCACTGTGCTATTCACCACCAGATATGTGTGCTAGCATCATCCTGTCACGTACACAGTATGAATCCTGTGTCTATAGTACGTACGAATATATGACAAAGCCAGCAGAATAAGGCTATCAGGTCTGTCTAGTCTGCTCATAATGCAGGACCCTCAGCATAAGCTACTGACCCTGCCCCCCCCACAATCTCCCTTCCACTTCTTTGGACTATTATTTTCCCCTTAACTCTATCCCAGCTTCTCTTGAAGCTGCCTACCGGTTTCAACGAAACTCTCTCCTCTCGGAATATATGCCAACCCACCACCACCCTCTCAGTGAAGAAGTGACTCCGACTTTCTGTCCTAAACCCCCCTCCCAACTTGAGACTGTGTCCCCTTGTGTTTTGGTTTTCACTCAGCTTGACGAGACCTTCTTTGCCCACCCTATTTATTCCTTTCAAATATCTGAAGGTCTCAATCATGTCCCCTCTCTCTCTTTCCTCTCCTCCAGAGGAATACATGCTCAGTGCCCTCAACCTCTCCTTGTATGACCTAGCTGGCCTGTGATCATTTCACTGCTCTTCTTTGGGCCGTCTCCAGCAGTTTGATGTCCTTTTTCAAGGTATGGGCACCAGTACCGTATACTATGTTCCAAATGTGGTCTCACGACTTGTACAAGGGCACTACTACCTCCTCTTGCCTGCTGCTGATCCCTCTGGCAATGCAGCCCAACATTTTATTTGCCTTTGCTGCTGCTTACCTTCACTGCTTGGAGTGTTTCAAGTCACTAGTAATCACCAGCCCCCAGGGTCCTTCTCCTCCTCTGATGCAGATATCCTAACCCCTAACAGGCTGCACTCAATCCTCGGGTTCTTGGCCCAAAGTACATAACTTTGCATTTCTTTGCACTGAAGCCAAGCTGCCAAATCCTGTACCACCTCTCTAGCTTCTTAAGATCTTCCTTTACCCTCCCACAGAGCTTGCTGTTGTCTGCTTATTGACAAATTTTGCCCTTAATGCCATCCCCAATATTGCTGATGATGTAGTAGAAGAGTAACTTCAGCGAAAGAGATTTGTACAAACTGCTGGTGGTGGCGATATATATTGATTTGCATCATTAATACAGTATCTGTTTATATATACAGTTCTGGCATCTCTTATGGTTATTATAAATCTTTGCAGCCTCTCTTAAAGTGCACCTTCTTCAGTAAATCCCCCCCAAGCCCCATGCTGAAATTTTTATGTGCTGGCTAGTTAGTAGAGGAAGGTATTGTAAACTGGTACAGAGGAATCCTGCCACACCCTCCCTTCCCCTTCCTGGTATAAGCGGTCCTGCTCCTGCGCTCCACTTTTGTGATGTCAGAGTTAGGAGGGAACGTGCTCCATAGATAGTAATAGCCACGTCTTTTTACATACTATTTTTAGTATTTTAGCTGTCCGTTTGACTCAAGTCAAAGACACAGCTCGACTAACAAAGTCTTTGTTAGTTGAGTGGTGGTTTTGACTTGAATCAAATGGATCAGTAATGTACTAAAAATAGTATGTAAAAAGATGCAGCTATTAGTTTCTACAGAGCGTGCCCCCGTGCTCTCCAAACTTTGACATCACAAAATGAGGAGAGTGGGGGTGGAGTGTTCATACCAGGAGGGGGAAGGAATGGTATGGCAGGGCTTCTCTGCACCAATTTACAATCCCTTCCCCTGCTAACTAGCCAGTACATAAACATTTTAGAATATGCCCATTCAGCTGTCACACGGCAAGGCTACTACTTGGGGGGGGGTTCCAAGAAAAGCAGGATGGGTGTTCTTTAAAAGCAGCAGCCCATTAGATTAGCACGTCATCCATCGTAAGGGACTACTCTAATACAGTGAAGAGAGGCTCTCATGCTGAGTGCACTGTTGGCATGACGATAGTCCAGTCCTAGTTATACCTCTCAACCTGCTACTTCATAAATCAGGGAGAAGGCATAAAGAAATCAGGGACAAAGACTCCAAATCAGGGACAAGTCTTTAAAATTGGTAATATTCACTCAGAAAGTTGACAGAATAAGGGGATTAGTGAAAGAAGCATTTGCTGAAGAAGGACACGTCTGTAACTTTAATGTCTGACATTTTTTTTGCTTACAATCCCCACTGTTCAGTCACAAACACGCACATTTTATGAGGGACCGGGGAAAATTCTGAGACAAAATCAGGGACATCCCTTAAAATCAGATAGTTGAGAGGTAGGCGAGTCATTATTACATTACTGGCACATTTTCCAAGGGTAAAACTTTTGTAAATTTCTATTTTTTTAAAATGGAACTTGCATTTAAAAAAAAACATGTTTTACTTTGTAGAAAGTAAGAGAAACCTTTGTGTGGGAAAATTTACTGTGCCAGCTGGACTTGAAACTTCAAAATTTTCAGACTGTTTGTATGAGAGACCCTCTTCTCGTTATTAGTGTCAGGACGCTTAGTAAGTTCAATTAATAACTGGAACAGTAGCTCTTTGACAGAATCTCCTCCACTGAGCCACACCTATTAACTTGGACACTGCTGGCATCAGGACTGCTCCGAAAATGTTTGCCTAGCTGAGGTCATCCACAATCCGTCATGCATCACTGGTGCCTAGAAAGTATGGGTGCCCTCATACCTCCTCAGTTCATTCCACTCACTGGAGGACATATAGTGTCCTGCTAGATTGATGGGAAGAATGGAAATGCCTTCCAGAGACATTGGATCAACAGGAGCGTCGACTGGGAGCAACAACAATTAACCCAGTAAAGGGCATAAGACAGAGATGAAGAATAATATATAACCAGAAACATCTACCACCCAAACTGGTGCCACCCACAGAGGAGGAGGAGGTAGGCAGCAGAGTGAGCTGTGGCTTAACAGAAGAGTCTCTCTGGAAGATCTACTGTTACACTAAGTGACTGAACTATCTTCTGCAAAGGTATCTCCCTCATTTGAGCTACACCTATATAACGATTCCCAGAAAGTACCCCAATAAAAGCAGGAGGGCGGCCAGACAGCAAATGTGGATAATACCCCAAAGATGCAGGCTAAAAGTAAAAGAACACAGAGCAGCAGGAGCAGCAACAAGAGAAAAACAGGTGATGACTGTGCAAAGACAGGGCAGAGCCACTAGTCCACAATGGGAGATGTACGTAGCAGCAATCGACACCAAGAATGGCGACAAAAATGGCAGAGCCAAATAGCAATAGAGACTGCAACAAAAAGCAGGAAGCAGAAGCACAGGAGAATCAATGGCACAAAACCGAGCACCACAACCTACAGGCCAGAGAACATGAAGACCTCTGTGAGAAATGACAATGAGAAACCACAGCTATTAGCCAGGAAGCGTAGCAACAAGAAGCCACCCATACAGGAGGGCCACTGACTAGGCCAAGCCTATGAACACGCAAATCAGGCATCAAACTCCAGAAAAGGTGATGACAAGCAACAGAATCTGATATATAACTGAACCCTGGGCAACCCAAAGGAATGACAATGAGGCTAAGCCTAGGCGACAATCAGAGCAGATGCTGATGGAGATGGTGAATACGGCAACAGGAATGCAAAACAACCACTATACAAAACAGAGGAAAGCAGGAATGTTGACAAGGCAAAGCCAAGCAATGACTATTGCAGACAGTGACGCTGTGAATGGTGATATCGAACAGGAACAGGCTCAGTGATGAAGACTATGAACCGTCCAGACAGCAAGAATGTCAATAAGGCAAAGCCAGCTGACAGAGCTGTAAACAGCCATGGATCCAGAGAAGGGAGCCACGCTAAGTGCCAGAAACCAACCCTGGTGTCCCACACGATGGCTGGAATGGCAACAGAGGATGATATTACGGTCTAAACTCACCCTTTTCATCGAAGCAGTGGAAACCACAGGGAGGGGTGGGAGATCAGAAATGTAGGGATAGCAGGTGGCAGCAGTACTGCCACAGCAATGGCAGCAGCTCCCAAGGAAGGAAGAGCTAGTGGCCCCAGTATGCACATCAAAGCGGGAAACAGAATACACAGGCCCCACAGAACAAAGGCGAAGCTAAACATCAAACTGAAATGAAATGAACGGTAGCAACGAAGTGCAGGTTGCAGGTCTGTGGAGGGTGTTTCTTCAGTCTGATATGTCGACAATGCCAGAAGAGAAAAACTGAGGCGGTATGAGGCCGCCCATGTTATACAGACACCAACAATGTGCATCATCATGGGCAGCCTCAGCTAGGCAGAAGTTTCCGACCGGTCCCGACACGGACAGCGTCCATGTTCTACAGGTGTGGTGCCAAACAGGGCAATAGCCTCAAAGAATATATAAACAATTCTGACTGGAAAAAAATCGTGTCACTATTTCTAATTACAAAACTAGTCATAAAAATGGTTTTAAAAATGTCGAGAGGAATTTAAAATCTATAGATGATGAATCTTTTGGATGTCAGTAACACAGTGCTGCTAAAAACTGCATGATGAAATTTTTTGCCAACAAATATTGCTGCTTTAACATTTTTAACGGGGTTTAGCTGCAACATTAAGGGGAACATCAGCATATCTTCAGGGTAATGAGGGTAAATTTAGGGGTAACACATGTAGTAGGCATTATGGAGAATGCCCAGTGCATAGCACTTTTTGTTTTTTTTCATGTACAATTTTCCTTAGCCGTAAGTTTTGTCCCTCTTCCCCTCCCCATGCTGCACCCAGACAGTCAGGGCACCCACAAAGGCCCCCTTCCAATGGCCAGGAGAATGGTTGCCTTCACAGCCAAAGTCAATGCCACTCCCCGACAGTAAAGCAGGTGCTCTGTGTAAATGCCAGGCACCTGAACCCTCCCTCGCTAGCAGCCAAGTGCCTGATTGCTGTGCTCGGTCCCCAAATGGCATCAGTGTGGGATTCTGGGGCTTATATATGAACACCAGTCTTCCAGGTGGTAGCGTGATGCACTGACTCCACGCTAATGCCACTGTACCAACCATATTTCTTACCTGTTCGAACAGAAGAAGGCACTACCTATTGTGTCCCCCCCCCCCAATAGTCTCATCAGATGTAACCATTAATTCCACTCGTAACCAAAAAGGCATCAAGTCCCTTCTTGAAATCCAATATGGCCTCAGCCCCCCATTACCCTGTCAGGTAGTCTATTTTAGAGTCTAATAAACCGGTTTGCTAAAGATTTCACATTCACCCTAAACCCCCCTCCTCAATTATCAGTCTTATTCCATGCCTGTGGGTCCTTCCATGTTCAACCACTGTCCAATTACTGACTGTAATTTGTCCTCTCATGATCTCCCAGTTATTCTTCCCCCTCATCTATTCTGTTCCGCTGTAAACAAGTTTGAGGTCGCTAATCCCTCCTGATATGATTTCTCTCCCAGTCCAAGTTCATTAATTACCTTTGTTGGCCATTTCTGTACTCTCTCCAGTTAATCCATCTCACCTCTACAGCAGGGTAAACAAAACTGGATGCAGTGCTCCAGGTATGCTCGTACACACTCCCAATAAAGTTTTAGTACCACCTGTGTAGATCTTCTCACAAAACTCAAAACACCCTGTAAATCTCCTTTAAAAAAATTACTGTAAATGTTCAAATCACAAGCAACCAAGCAAGGAATAACCTGATCTATAACTTAATTCCCTTTACAAAGGGCTCGTTAAGCTAGAAAGGTAAATGTTTTTCCAAGACAACAAAATTCATGATATGGAAAAAAACAACCACACACTAACATAGTGGTGCACAATGCATTTAATGCCCAGGTATCCAACCATTGGGATATTCTGTTCTGGTCATTCAATTTCTGATAGACAGGGGTACCTCAAAAGGTCATCTCGGTGTCATACCAAGAGAAGCTTCTTTTACTTATTTATGACTTTATTAACCGGGTAGGTGCATCGATCTCAGGGACAGTTTTTGGGCACGATTAGCTTATTACTAGCAGAAAAACTTCAGGAGGACCTGAAAAAGATGGATGACTGGTTGGACTCCTGGAGGCTTAGATTTAAGGTAGTCAAATGCAGTGTGCTGCACTTCTGGGGGAAACACAGAGGTAGGATGTACACCCTGTTCACAACTCCTTTTGCTGCAGTGTAAAAGGAATAGGGCTGGGGGTCATGACAGACAAGGTGCTGAAGCAGGACGAGCAGTGTGCAGCCCCGTTTAGATGGCTGGCAGAATGCTGGGTGCATCAAGAGGGTGGTGGTCAGCAGAGCTGGGGGAAGTAATCCTGCCTCTTTACAGGACCCTGGTCAGGGCTGACTTGGAGTACTATATGCAGCTCTGGGCCCTGCCACTTTACAAGGCTCTGGTCAGGGCTGACTTGGAGTACTATGTGCAACTCTGGGCCCTGCCACTTTACGCCCTGGTCAGGGCTGACTTGGAGTACTATGTGCAGCTCTGGGCCCTGCCACTTTACAAGGCCCTGGTCAGGGCTGACTTGGAGTACTATGTGCTGGGCCCTGCCACTTTACGAGGTCCTGGTCAGGGCTGACTTGCAGTACTATGTGCAACTCTGGGCCCTGCCACTTTACAAGGCCCTGGTCAGGGCTGACTTGGAGTACTATGTGCAGCTCTGGGCCCTGCCACTTTACAAGGCCCTGGTCAGGGCTGACTTGGAGTACTATGTGCAGCTCTGGGCCCTGCCACTTTACAAAGCCCTGGTCAGGGCTGACTTGGAGTACTATGTACTGGGCCCTGCCACTTTACGAGGCCCTGGTCAGGGCTGACTTGGAGTACTATGTGCAACTCTGGGCTCTGCCACTTTACAAGGCCCTGGTCAGGGCTGACTTGGAGTACTATGTGCAGCTCTGGGCCCTGCCACTTTACAAGGCCCTGGTCAGGGCTGACTTGGAGTACTACGTGCAGCTCTGGGCCCTGCCACTTTACAAGGCCCTGGTCAGGGCTAACTTGGAGTACTATGTGCAGCTCTGGGCCCTGCCACTTTACAAGGCCCTGGTCAGGGCTGACTTGGAGTACTATGTGCAGCTCTGGGCCCTGCCACTTTACAAGGCCCTGGTCAGGGCTGGCTTGGAGTACTATGTGCAGCTCTGGGCCCTCACATTTCTACAAGCCCTGGTCAGGCTAACTTGGAGTACTATGTGCAGCTCTGTGCCCTGCCACTTTACAAGGCCCTGGTCAGGGCTGACTTGGAGTACTATGTGCAGCTCTGGACCCTGCCACTTTACAAGGCCCTGGTCAGGGCTGACTTGGAGTACTATGTGCAGCTCTGGCCTCTGCCACTTTACAAGGCCCTGGTCAGGGCTGACTTGGAGTACTATGTGCAGCTCTGGGCTCTGCCACTTTACAGGGCCCTGGTCAGGGCTGACTTGGAGTACTATGTGCAGCTCTGGGCTCTGCCACTTTACAGGACCCTGGTCAGGGCTGACTTGGAGTACTATGTGCAGCTCTGGGCCCTGCCACTTTACAAGGCCCAGGTCAGCGCTCACTTGGAGTACTATGTGCAGCTCTGGGCTCTGCCACTTTACAGGACCCTGGTCAGGGCTGACTTGGAGTACTATGTGCAGCTCTGGGCCCTGCCACTTTACAAGGCCCAGGTCAGCGCTCACTTGGAGTACTATGTGCAGCTCTGGGTTCCTCATTATGCAAAGGACACTGAGGCAGTTGAGAAGGTGCCACGCAAGGCCACTAAAATGAACAGGGCTATAAAGGACCAAAGTTACGAGGAGAGTCTGGTTGCCCTTAACATGATCACCCTGGAGAAAGGGAGGCTGAGAGGAAGCATGATCTCAGTTTGCTGCATATTCAAGGGTAACAACAAGATCGGGGGGGGGGGGAGAAGCAATTTGTGAGAGCACTGTGTATTATTAAGCTATTTTGTTATTTTACATAGTTTTTCTGCACCCTTGTCACTTACTTCTTCTCTCTGTGCCTCACAGAATAATAACAGCAGTTGGTATGGGGAAGAACAAAGGAGCTGCGGTATCTTCAAGTGATTTTTCCAATCACACAGATGACGTGATGCTGGGCCTTCCCAAAACACAGCGCCTATGGCCTCTAGTGATGTGGGGCCGGAGGAGGAGTTGTCTCTGAGCATGGTCAATACCACGCTGCTACAGCTTGTGCAAGTGGTCCAAGAACTAGACTGCAAATTTGACTCCCTGACTCCTAGTGTTGTGGCACTGGAAACATGGATGGATATCACTAATCAGTCGATGGCCAAGATGGACACTAATTTAACCAAAACGATGGATGTAGCCACCAAGTTAATCAAAGAGAATTCTTGGATGAGACAGCGCCTCAAACTCCTTAAAAACCAAGCTAGAGACAGGAATGTCCATGTCTAGCAGCTACCAGAGTCTGCCAAGGGGGAGGACCCCTAGGCTTTGCCCGCACAGTCCTTCCCGGTCTCCTGGGTTTTGGAGAAGATGAGGAACAGTTCTCCTTGGAAAGAGCATATAGACTTACTCCCAGGAGAACCGGAGGACTTTTGGATGTTCCCTGGGCCTTCATTCTGGTGTGCACAGGAGTCGGCGATCAGGACCAAGTGCTGTCGGCAGCTCAGAGATGTCGCCGTATCCAGTACGGGGATGCGACTTTACAAATGTATCCGGATCTGGCCTATGGAACCCGACAATGCCGCCGGGCTTTTGATGGGGTACGGAGCAGATTGCAGCAATTGCAAATTTCGTACCGTTTTTTCTCTGCTTGGCTCCGGCTGCAGTGGAAGAGTAAAGTTTACCTTTTTAATGAGCCCCACGAGGTGGAGAAGGTGTTAATACTCATGGAGCAAGAGATGTGCTCAGGTGCCACAACTGAAGAGGCAGAGGGTGAGTGAATGATCGGTGAGACATTTGTGTGTCATGTAAAGTACATTATGGGGTCCGCTATGACTACAGTTGTTAATCCATCATCATTGTTAGCCAAGTCTTAGTGCACAGTGAAATTGTTGTTGTTGGCAGAATACATGGGCGGCTTCTCGTTTTATGGATCTGCGCTGTTTATATACAGTACGGACTGGCCCTATGGAGTTATTGACTTTTTGGTAATCAAGTTCTGTTCCCTTTTTTAAATGTCACCGGGGGCACGGCCTAAGAATGGAGGGGGGAAGATTTAGGAAGGAAATGAGGAGACAATATTTCACAGAGAGGGTGGTAGCAAAATGGAACGCTCTACCAGAATGGGTGGTATCATGTAAATCTGTGAACAGCTTCAAAAGAGCATGGGACAGGGAACAGGAGAGAGTGAGGATGGGAGGTGGAAGTGGGATGACAAAAGGGAGGGGGGTTGCAGCAGCTGCAAACTAGGAGTGTTGGCTGCACACTCAAGCAGACTTAGACAGACCGGGTGGTCTGTTTCTGCTGGCACATTCGTATGTTCGTATGTGGACATTTGGGCTGGGGTACAATGTGCTACAGGAACTTGGGGCTTAATAGGGGTTCCTCACTTGTGGGGTGGCCTGGGCAATTAATATAGCTCAAAATAAGCTGGTATATTACTGTTCTTTCATGTTTTAAATATGGAGCCTTTGGGAATTTGTTTGGGTAATGTCCTGTAGAGGGCAGTGTGGGATGTTGCTCACCGACTGATAGGCCTCTTGGCCTGTCAGTTTTATCTTCCCTTCAGGCTTCTCCTTTGGCAGCATGCTTTTGTTAAACTTGGAAATATCTTAATTGGGTACTTCCCCCTTTGATGTGACAATTGGGGATCTCCAAGTATGTTTGCTAGTTTGGTATTCTTGCTGCTATTATATATTTTGTATGGTGGGGATACTTGTGTGTATGCTTTTTGTAAGTTGGTTCTTGCAAAAGTTTAATAAAAATATTATGCAAAAAATAAAAAAACTAAATCTGAGAGAGATATTTAATGTGGTGTGCTCCATGAGGACACAAG
Organism: Neoceratodus forsteri; assembly: GCA_016271365.2. Taxonomy (NCBI): domain Eukaryota; kingdom Metazoa; phylum Chordata; order Ceratodontiformes; family Ceratodontidae; genus Neoceratodus; species Neoceratodus forsteri. The sequence goes on from CM028130.1 coordinate 874,576,753, forward strand.
AACATATCACGAAGCTAGGAGGCAGTAAATACAGGGCAACGTTAGGAGGCACTTCTTTTTTTAGAGTGGTGAACCTATGGACAGCCTAAAACTGGAGGCATTAAATATGAAGGTAGCACAGGCCTTCAAAGTAAGCCGTCCTGGACACATTTTTAATTTGTCAAGGGGATTACAGGGTACCTTGGCTACAAGAGTAGTGGGGTATCCATAAGCAAGACACGATGGGGTGTTAGTTGTGCTGTCACAACCATATACCCAGGAGCATATCAAGACACAAAGCCACAGGTCGAGCGTCTTCAACCTCTGGAAGAGTGGTTGTGGCAGCACAAGCAACACCCTGCAGTGTCTTATTACGCTGATAAAACTGGTTTTGTGTTAAGACATGAGAAAAACAAAACTTAAAAAATGTTTTCAAATAGTAGTTTTGTGTAGAATTGTTCCTCCGCTGATGGGATGTCACTATAGGGAGCTAGCCTGCATTACAATGTGTGTGCCTTTATGGGGTGTATGCTTTTTGTGTGTCCTGCCTCTTGAAGTCCCTCCCCTCCAGTTTTGCTCTACTCTTTTTTTTTTTTTTAAACTGAAAGCAAAACAAACAAAAAAAATCTTCATAATGTTTTACTTTGTTGACTTGAATTGGAAGTGCTTGGCTTCAGGTGTTTTAGTTCAGTGATTTGAGTGGACCAAGCAAGGTAGCAGTGTGAATAAAAGTGAAATCAGGATTAGGGATTAAAGGATCAAGGAGCTACACACTGATTGAGGAATCCTCATTAAACCAATTATATGGATTTTGTGAGTGTAAGCTGGCAAAAAAAAAGTATGGTAAGAGTAAATTGTGTTAGCTGAATAAATTATGTATAAAACAATGCAGACTGAAGCAGGGACCCGTTCTTTAAGCTGGTGGAAAAGTACACGTGGCAGCCTGCCTAATTTTGTTCAGATAGCAGAGGCGCCTTGCAAACACACAAGCCACCTGAAATGGCTGTCACGTTTCCTTGAATATCTTTGACCCTTACCCAAGGTCAAGGACTGTATTTAATAGCTGTTCATGAAGTACAGTACTGAACTGTTTGCCTCACCTGCCACTCAGTTCTCCATAGTGGGGGTGGGGTGGGGGGACAAACAACAAAAACTTTCCACTCTCAACATTTGTGCGGATGATGGCATAGCAACTCACCGTTGTGATAAATTTGTACAAAGGCGGTCGTCTCTCTGTGTACTTCACTGTGATTGGACTAATGTCATAGCGGAACCAGATAGCAGGGATAATGCGCCCTGTGTGACTGTATGCTACATATTCCTTGAAAAGAAACAAACAAATATATGAGAAAAGTCTTAACATTTTAGTCCTGTCAGTGGAATTTTGTCGGACAAGTCATGTCTGAGCAGTAAAAACACAAAGCAGCTGATCATGTTAAATTATTATTATTTTTTTTTTTAACATGCGGTTTTTGCTCTTATTTTAACCATCCTATGTCAATTGCTGTTCATTTTGGCTTCAAATTCTGTTTATCACTGTTCACTCATTTGGCTTCAGAATCTCTATTTTCTGCCACACTTCATTTGATGTTCCTATGCAGAAAGTAGTTATGTAAGAACTTACCGTAACAGTAGATCTTCGAGAGAGGCTCTTGCAGTAGGTAATTACATATAGGACTGCGTCGGCCGGCGGCAGGACCCCACGGAAAAAATTCTAGCTAGCAGTCCCTGGCGAGACCGCCCCTATCAGGTGACCGGGCGCTATGCGACGTCAGGAGCAAAGGGGCGTCCCAGATGCCCGCTTTCCAGTTCTTTCCCCGCCACAGGCCCGACAAGAGAGAAGCAGATGTTTCCATTCCTGGAAAAAAAGCTCAAAAAGCCTAGGGGGATGGAGGGTGGGAAGGTATTACCTACTGCAAGAGCCTCTCTCGAAGATCTACTGTTACGGTAAGTTCTTACGTAACTGTACTATCTTACTTCGAGAGGGCTCTTGCAGTAGGTAATTACATATAGGACTGAATCCCAAGCAGTCTGGAACAAATAAAAGGCACCGGGAGGAGGAAACTACTCCTGAAAGTAACAGTAGCCTTGCAGGCCTCAAGACAGGAGGCCTTACAAAACAGCTAGCCCAAAGCCTGCTCTACGACAAGAGGCAATGTCCAAACTGTAATGTTTTGTAAAGGTATGGACGGAAGTCCAGGTGGCGGCAGCGCATATGTCTGCCGCAGACACATTCTTGAAACAAGCTGCAGAGTCCGCTACTCCTCGTGTGGAGTGACCTCTGATCTGACCCGGGAGGGTCTTGTTGTACTTGTCATAACAGAAAGTGATGCAATGAGCTAACCACTTTGACAGGTATTGCTTGGAAACAGCATTGCCTTCCCTTTTGTGAGCAAAAGAGATGAACAACTGATCAGTCTTTCTGAGATCCTTTGTCCCGTCGGTGTAGTATCTCAGAATCCGGTGAACATCCATGGTATGGAGTAAATATTCTCCTTGGTTGGAGTACTGCGTGAAAAAGGCAGGTAACTCTATAGACTGATTTAAGACTCTGCTACCACTTTAGGTAGAAACTTAGGGTTCGTGTGAAGAGCCACTCGTTCTCTGTGAAAAATCAGGTATGGGATTTTACACATAAGGGCCTGGAGCTTGGAAATTCTTCGAGCGGAAGTAATGGCCACCAAGAAGAGCGTCTTCCACGAAAGAAACTTCAGATCAGCGGACGCCGGAGGTTTGAAGGGAGGAAGGGTAAGTTTCTCTAGAACAAAGTTCAAGTCCCAAGGGGGAGCAGGAGTTCTGATGGGGGGCCTCAGATGAAGGACCCCTCTAAGAAAGGTCTTAGAGACTTCTAATTGGGCAAATGCTTTATCTGCAAAAGGAACATGGTACGCTGAGATAGCGGCCATGTATACTTTCAAGGAGGAATGACTGAGACCCAGGTCGAAAAGGTGACGTAAATATTCCAGCAGAACGGCCACTGAACAGGAGAAAGGCCTCACGCTCCTAGAGGCGGCCCAAATAGAAAATCTCTTCCATTTCATGGCGTGGTGGACCTAGTGGAGGGTTTCTAGCCTCACCAAAATCTCTGCCACCTTTGGAGAGACACCAAAGCGGATTGAGCTAGGTCTGCAGGAGCCATGCATGGAGTTGCAGGGACTTGAGTCCCGGATGGACCAGGGTTCCCTGATCCTGGGTCAGCAAACCTCAAGATAAAGGAAGAGGAAGAGAAGGAACCTCTGAGTATTGTTGCAGAAGAGAGAACCAGATTTGCCTGGGCCAGAAAGGAGCGATCAGAATCTTTCTCGCTCCTTCTGTTGATAGTTTCTGCAACACATGAGGGACCAGTGGAATTGGGGGAAAAGCATAGACGAATCTGCCCTTCCAGCTTAGAGACAGAGCGTCATTCCAGAAAGCGCCTCACTCTGGAACGAGCGAGCAAAAGTTGGGAAATTTTGCGTTTTAGGAAGAGGCGAACAGGTCTACCTGTGGAGTCCCCCAAAGGTGGAAGATGTGTGATTTAGCACCTTTTGGTCTAACTCCCACTCGTGTGGCAGGGCAGAGGAGCGACTTAGCTTGTCTGCCAGGGTATTGTCGACTCCTGGAACATGAACCACTGTGAGGTGAAGGTTGTGTTGAGTTGCCCAGTCCCAAACCCTCATTGCTTCCCTGCATAGCGGGTAAGATCGAGTCCCTCCCTGCTTGTTGATGTACCACACCATGCACATGTTGTCCGTCTGGACGGCTAGGTGACCGGGAAGAATGTATTGGTGAAGGGCTTGGAGAGCATAAAGCACTGCTTGAAGTTCGAGCACACTGATGTGAAGAGCTAGCTCCAATCTGGACCATAATCCCTGGGTTCGATGAGGACTCAGATGGGCTCCCCAACCTTCGCTTGATGCGTCTGTAGTCAGAGTCTGGGAGGGGGGAATATGAAAGAAGGGGACACCCTGAAACAGGTTCTCTCGAACCATCCACCATTGCAAGTCTCGAGCCATCGGCAAGGAGATGAGAACTAGATGATCTAGGTCGTCTATCAGTTGATCCCATTGGGAGCGAAGAGTCCACTGAGAAATCCTCACGTGGAGCCGAGCGCGGGGAACTGTCGGGATGGCGGCCGCCACGAGCCCCAGGAGACGGAGAACCGACCTCGCCGGAACTTTCCTGCGTTCTAATAGCAGGGAAATCTGTGACTGAAGAGAGGCCACCCTGTCCGGAGGCAGGAAGGCCTTGCTTACCGTCGTATAGAGGATAGCCCCAATAAACTGTAGTCCTGGGAGGGATCCGATGAGACTTGAATGGTTGATGGTAATCCCCAGGCAAGTGAAACCTGCTGGGTGAGGGAGAGAATGCAGGAGCTCCTCTGGACGAGGGCCGCCAGGAGCCAATCGTCCAGGTAAGGGAACACCTGAACTCCCATCGACGCAGGTGGGCCGCTACCACAGCCAGACATTTGTAAAGACTCGGGGTGCCGAGGAAAGACCAAACGGGAGTGCCCGGAACTGGTAATGGTCCCCCTGGAAAGCAAAGCGAAGGTACTTGCAGTGAGAAGGGCGTATGGGGATGTGCAGATATGCATCCTGCATATCCAGCACACAAAGCCATTGACCCGGCCAAGGAGGGGCAAAGAGTCTGTAGGAGAGCATCCTGAACGCTTTGTATTCCACGTAAAGGTTCAAAGAGCTGAGATCGAGGATGGGTCTGAGATCTCCCATCTTCTTTGGACCAGGAAGAAATGGGAGTAGTAACCCGTCCCTTGAAGGTGAGGGGGAACAGCCTCTATAGCCTGCTTCGTAAGGAGGGCAGAGATTTCTTCCCGGACCAAAGGAAGATGGTCCCTTGGGTAGGACAACTTCAGAGGGGGGTGGCGGGGTGGTTTCTGTAGAAACTCTATAGAGTGCCCTTCCGCGATAATCTGGAGCACTCATGAATCCGATGTTATCCTCTCCCAACCCGGAAGGTGGAGGGAGAACCTCCCTCCTACCAGTTCCTCCGGTGTGTCCAGAGGTGGTGGGAGAGGGGAGGAGTCAGGTGATGTGGGGCAGCGCCGCAGCTGGGGCACCTGCTGCTTTTTTGGGTGGAGGGGGCCTGGCAGCTGTGGGGGCCCAACGTTTAATGCCCCACCTTCCTTGGGGTTTCGCTTGTGGTCGACTGTGTCTGCGAAAAGGATGGCGCTGCGGGTGATGGGGACAGTACATGGAATCCACAGATTTCAGAGCCGGCCCCTTCTCCTGCAAGTCGGTGATGATGTCCTTGACATCACCACTGAAAAGCACCGACCCCCTGAAAGGTGCTTCCTGGATCGCTGATTGCACCTCCGGGACCAAACCTGACATGCAGAGCCAAGCATGACACCATAAACTCACGGCGAAAGCGGAGCTCCACCCGGCAGTGTCCACTGGCATCGTATGTCATCCGTAGAATGTAACGACTGGCCGAACGAGCAGAACGGACTAAATCAGTTAACTCTTGCTTGACTTGAGAGTCAGGTAAGGAGACTAGCTTAGATTCCGCCTGGGTAAGGATGGCTTTCTGGTAATCCCCCATATGAGCAACATAATTCAGGGCCCAAATTCCCAGTGTGGAAGAGGTGTAGATTTTTCTTCCATACTGGTCCAGGAGGCGAGATTCCTTATCCAGAGGAGACGAGCTTAGATGTTTTGGGTGCACTGATCGGCCGTGAGCGGCGCTTGATGACGGCTTTAATCTGTGCGGAGGTGGAGTCCAAAATTCACACCCTCAGGAGCCTGGTATAGCCTGTTAGACTTCCTAGGAAGCGGGCTAGGCCGACGTGTTGTTTCCAAATAGTGGAAACAAGGTGGGGTGGAGGCTCGATCCAGGGTGGCACTAAAGTAGGAGCTGTCTGGGGCAGGTCCAGATGTTCGACGAGTTTGACCCTCTGAGAATCGGGTTCCAAGGAGCGCCACTGATGTACTTCCTGGATTTTTCTGAGCAACTCCGTGAAGGAAGGGTCCTCTGGAGGAGACTTCCGAGGGGTCCTCGGCCGGGGCTTGGATGGAGAGCGAGGCTCGTCCTCTCTCTTGGAGCATCCGTCCGAGGAATCCGAGAGGGAAGAAGAAGAAGAAGAATCAGAAGCAGAATAAGACTCCCTAACATGGCTAGGGGGAAGAACGGGTTCCTTGGGGGGATCCCTGGACGTCTGTTCTGCCCCTCTCGGGATCCAGAGGAAGGGCTCTGGAGTCCGAGGCGTGAGGAGTGCGCTGCCTGGGACGACGGGGCCGGGGCGGCATCGGCCAGCAGCAGCTTACTTCCTTGGTGAGCTGGAGCCTGGCCTCAGCCCACCAGGAAGCCAGAGTCTCCTGCAGATCCACCGGCGGCCGGGGAGGCAGTGGAGGTGGAGGAGGAGGGGGAAAAGAATACGGGTTGTATCCGTAAGGCGAGTATCCGAAACCCGGCTGGGGGAAAACTGGTGCCGGGTATTGAGGTGTCGGGTACTGCGGCATCGGAGGAACCGGTGTCGGGTACTGCGGCGCTGGATACTGCGGTCCCGGGTACGACGGCGTCAGATAAGACGGAGGGTACCGGGCGCCGGAGGAGCTGCTGGAGCAGGCGGCCTGGAAGGTGGCCCCACTGGGTGGGTCAACAGTGAGAGGCCTGTAAGCAGGGCCGATGGTGGGCCGCGCCGTGGGCTGGTGTCGGTGGGACCGCGCGCGTCGCATCAGATCCGTTCCCTAGGAGGAGGGTCTGACGGAGGTGGTGCCTCTCGGGACGGGGGAAAGTCCCAGAGGTCAGGCTAGGCTGGGGGGACTCAGGCTCCCCGGACGGCAGCGAAGGCTGCGGGGAACCGGTATGACGGGGTTGAGGGTCCGTCCGGAGGTTCCGTCGCCCGGGCGCACGCTCGGGAAGCCGACGTGGTGACTTAGGGGCTGGGTCCCAGCGGAAGCCGGAGGACCCGGGCGTCTGCCTTACGGGTCCTCTCGTCGGAGGCGGGCTGAGGAGGAGGAGCAGCCTGGTCCGAGGGGGACAAGGTCGTGCGCCGACCTGAGGGGTCGAGCGTCTTATTGACCTTCTCCCTGCGTACATCGGAGGAGCCGACGTCCGACTTATGGGAGTCGCCCGTGCCAGTAGGCCGCAAGCCTGCAGCAGAACTGGGGGCGGAGGCCTCCTTTTGCCCGGAGGCGCCCGCAAGGCCCGAGCGTGAGCCGGGTGGGCGGGCCGACGCCTCCTCCAAAACCTGGAGGCTGCCGCTGGGGTCCCACTGAGGGATAAGAGTTGAGCCGCGACTCAGCCGGAGTCGCGGCAGGAGGCCTTCTCCCGTGCCGCCTCTTGTCCTGCTTTACGATGCCCTTCTGGCAAAGTCGACACCTGCCTGAGCTTCTTCACTTTTTTTTCATTGAAGACATCTTTTTCTTTAGAAGATGGGCTTCCAGGGACTGTTGGCGTTGTCTGCGGGTCGCCGCGTTGAAGTGAAGGCAATGTGGGCACTTGTCGACCGGGTGGTTGGGGCCTAGGCAGAAGAGGCAGAGGGAATGGCCAGCCCCTTGTGTGGGCAGTTACGCGCATTTGCTCGCACTTGTTTTTGTGCTCAGAGGGTGTATGGGATGACATACACCGTCGATGACCTGATAATAGGAAGAAAAATACGAATAAATCTCTGTAAAACTGATGAAAGAGCAGGGTTGGCTAAGCACGAACTTTACCGCGAGGCGCTGCACGAGCTAATGGCGGGAAAGAACTGGAAGGCGGGAGTCAGGAACCGCCCCTTTATACCGACGTCTCCTGATGCCGGTCACCTGACGTAGGGGTGGTCCCTCGCCAAGGACTGCTAGCTAGAAATTTTTCCGTGGAGTCCTGCCGCCGGCCGGCGTCAGTCCTATATGTAATTACCTACTGCAAGAGCCCTCTCGAAGTAAGATCTTATGATTTGCAGCCTGGAGTTAACCATGATGTCCGCTGTATCTCACAAGGTCAAGGAGAAGGGTCTGTTGTATGTTAATTCATCTTAGTTACAAGAAAAAACATTATTCAAGAAAGAGTTTTCAAATACAACCTAAAACAGTGAGTCAGCCATATTTAATGGTGCTCAACAAAATATGCTACCGCAAACTAAAAAAACAGTGAAATGAGGGCATCTTAAAAGACTAGAGGCGCTGGCCCGCCGGCTCAGTGGTAGTGTTACCGCTTGTGACGCCGGCAACCCTGGTTCTGGAAAGGGCTTCAGTCACTGGAGGGCTGACTGGGGGGAGGAGGCTTAAGCATTCGTAGGACCGCTCGTCTCTTCCGGGGGGATGGGGGGGAACCTTGGCTCGGTGCATGACCGACCTCTAGCGAAAGCTGAAGGTTCGGCATGTCCCAGCACTCAGAATCGGGTGAAACGTGATGGAGGCTAGTGTAAGCCGTGGCGTCATGCACACGTTACACTCCTGGGGGGCGTAAATGTTAAAGCTTGGCCCCGGTGTGACACCTGCGAGAGAGCGGGGCGTGGTTCTCACCCACTGGCGCTCCGATCCATGGAGGAAGAACCCCAACAAAACTGTAAGGTACGGCATGGGGGACAGGGTTGAGCCAGGGAGCCCCTCTCCCACTTCGTCCCTGCCTGAGGGTAGAGGCACGGCTCCGTGGGGGTCCTCCCAGGGCTCCGGCGCTGGAGGGTCAGCCGGGTGACAGAACTGGCATTAAGGGGGTTAAAACAGAAATTACAAAAAAAAAAAAGACTAGAGGCAAAGGCAATCTACAATACAATAAAGGCAAAATGTTTGCTTAACATTAAGCAGAGATTCATTCATGCAGGAGCTATTTCAAAAGAACAGTTACTATATGCAGGAACTAACTGTAACAGTAGATCTGCGAGAGAATATCCTCCATTGGCCACAGTTCTGGAACTGTAAGCCGTCAGCATCAGCACCACTCAAACGTTTTTGCTAGTCAGGGACTGCCCAAAATGACGTGTGGCATCTATGTGTATATAATGTGGATGTCCCATCACTCCTCAGTTCCCTGTCGGAGATTAGCCTCGGAGGACCTCCAGCCATGAGGAACCAGGAGATGAGACCAACACCAAGCATACATAGAGAGAGGCATGGGGCTGGAGACAGGATGCATTGAGTAAGGTTTTAGGCACAGCATCTGATATAACCTTCACTGAAATCAAAAAGAAGAAGGAGGGGGTAGAGCATGACCTAATGGAGAGTCTCTCAAAGATCCACTGTTACGGTAAGTTCTTACATAACTCTTCTATCTTCATTGAGGATATCTTTTCAGACCACACCTTTGGAATGATTCCCAAGCAGTATAAAGCAGCCAGGAAAGATGGTACAGTCTGATATGTAATCAGGACAGAATGCCTTGCAGTACAGCAAGCCCAAAACCAGCATGTCCACAAGAGACAATGTCCAGACTGTGGTTTAGTGACAGTCTGAACAGTGCTCCATGTTGCAGAAGCGCATATGTCAGCAGCCGGGACATTTTTGAAATAAGCAACCAAAGTGACCATGGTGGAGTGACCACGAAAAACACCTGAAGTTGTTTTTTTTAATGGTGTCACCTTGTAGCTTGGTTGAAGCTCTGGCAAATTTCACAAGTCCTCACACTGTGGGACAGGTCCAAACAGCACACAGTGTGTGTGTGTGTGTGTGTGTCTTTATAAATTTCATATTTGCACTTACAATATTGAAATAAAGGTTATTCCGACTTTGGAGGCATGCAGAGATGACAACAGAACACTAAGAAAAGAAAAAATAACAAATAGCAATGACTAAGTTGACTGCATTTTCTTCAACACTTGATGAAAATCAAGTGTTCCACTCTGTCAATGGGGAACTTTTGGTTCTATTTATTTTTATTTATCTAGCTTCTTCTCCCCAGCCATGAGCATCAGGGATATACACTGCTCACAGGGATACACCCTGGGCAAGCATGTTAGCCCCTGTCCTCCCCAGGCCCAAGCCTAGCCCAACATCTCCCATGATTATGCCCTCCGTGGCAGGGGCTCTTGGGGTAGGGCCCCCGCCCCCAAAGCAGTCCACTGTGTGGACTTGGATCCCAGTCTGTCAGACTCATGGGTTTTTTACACTCCAGTTTACTCACTGCTTCCTTCCTCCTCCCCTGGTGTGGGTGTAGCCTATCGGGTGGCCTCTGCTGTATGCAGCGGCATCCTGCAGAGGAAGCAAGCTCCCTAGGTCCACAGCAGGGGTAGCTGCGGCACTGGTGCCCAATGCCATCTATCCCTGGTGTGGGAGTAGCCTATTGGGTGGCCTCAGCTGCATGCAGTGGCATCCTACAGAGGGGCACACTCCCTAGGCCCACAGCAGGGGTAGCTGCGGCACAGGTGCCCAATGCCATCTCTCCTTGACTATAGCGCATTGCTGAATGCAGCTGCTACGCTGTGGGCCTGCCTCCTGACATGGCAACCTGTGCTCACTCCTGAACTCGGGTCATCTGCACAACAGCATCTGGCGCCCCTGTATGTTGTTGTTATTTTTATTTTTTTTTATCTTTTGTTTTTTTGGCAAGTCCTTCTATTTTTTTGGGGGGGGGGTTAAATATTTGCTGCACTTTTTATCTCACTCTGATGGACCAGCCCCCATCTGCCCCCGGTGCATCCCTTATGATCAACACCCCAACTGTGAAACAGGAAAAAAATACCATTACGGCGACAGTCACAGTAATGGTTCTTTTTTCGTGTTTCGCCTTTCCCCAGTGTTCCGCCCCCTCCCCGGAACAACTCCGACCTGGAGTTGGAATCCTAAAGTCCGGGGGCTGCGTGGGGCAGAGCAGTAACATCCCCCCACAGAAAACACTGTTAGATAAGGCGGAACAATACCTGCATTGGTGGGGGAGGTTGGCATTTTCACTGTTGACCTCCCTTGGTGCTTCCATCTGCCCCACCCCACACCCAGCCCCGTCATCCACTGCCCCGGGACCTACCCATCTGGTTAACAGTCCTGGCTTGGCCCCCAGGCTGTGGCCTTCGGAAGGGGGCCCTTCCTTTCATTGGACAATGGGATGCAGTTACCGGGGGTGTCATGGGTCAGTGGTGTGGGACATGTGGCATAAGGCGGTCACAGCATCCTGCTCAGCGCCAGTTTTCTGTTTTTGGTCCCTGGAAGGCAGGACGTGCAATGACGTCAGGGGCATGCACACCAATGTCTGCCCTGCCTCCCCATAGATATTAATGCCAGCAGTTGGACCCCTGATCTCCACCAGTGGTTGGGTGAGGACCTCCCCCCCCCCAAGAAGGAGTGCAGTCCATGGGATGCTCAATCTACCTGTGGCTGGTCCTCCAACACCCAGGCTCGCTTCTGAACTCAGGCCATCGGTGTTGCAAGTGGTAGTGCTACCGCTGCACTGGCCCTAAGCCCCCTCCTTTTTTTTTTAATGTTTTCACATTGATTAACATTTAATAAATAGGAATTATAAAATAATACCAAATTATAGATACCACACTAATGAAACGCATCAAGGGAAGCATATGCAAAATGCCATTTTTATTCTTTGGTATCTGGGAAGACCCACCAGGCACAAATTAATGCCTGTTCTCAGGGCAACCAGGGAACACTGGGGTGGTCAAGTGAGTTGCTCAATATAACACAGTATGCAAGTGGAGGTTGGAGGAATCTAACCCAGGTCTGCTGGATGTACCAAGCTCATTCATGGCTCATTGCTCTAACCTCTAGGCTACACTGCCAGCCCTGCTTAAATCTAAACCATGGCTGACTCAGATTTAAGCAGGACTGTATGGGCCAAAAGGCCTCACAAACAATCTGCAAAGGCAGACAACCTCCCATGTCCTTCCAGGGTAACTGTTGCTTCAATGCTTTTGCTCTGAAGTTCTTATCGTCAAGAGTGTCATTGATATGCATCTTTTTTAGCTGCCACTACATCCCACCTAAAGAATGCGCAAACTGATACTCCCGGAGGGTGTAGAGATGCCACAGCATCTAGATTTACATACACTGTGAGGCACGTGAAAGGTAGAGCTGAATAAAAAGAGCACTATCACAGACCCTGCCTCTACCGGGAGAACAAGTGGTTGCTACAGTCTTATAGCAGGCAGGGTCCAACATCTGCAGAACTATGCCATACCTTTTACATACAACAGTACTACTCTGATTCTTTCTGATGGAACTGGATACCACCCATTTTCTCAGATATTACTGGTATTCAAATACTGGATCCTATCACCCAGGATCCAGTAGATACCAACTTTCTGATGTGACTATCCAGGATCTGTAGCAGACATCTCAGCACAGATCCCATGTTTCGCACGTGAGTGCTTTCTCCTTTGAGAAAGCACTCACGTGCGAAACATGACAGGAAGCTTGAAACTAACACACTAGGTTGTCTGAGGGAGCTGTATGAGGCAGCACTGTACTCTACTTGTGAACTTGATTTTTGGATTTGCTGCTGTGAATTGTTCCAATTTTCTAAATAAATGAAGGAATACTGAGCAGAAGATCCCCACTTGTGGAATATTATTCAGTGCTGCAGTGTGCTACAGAAAGGAAATGGAAGTGGAGAATTTTGCACTCCAGGGCCTTTAGCAGGTGCCAGCAAACCAAGGTAGTGTTTCAATTTTGCTACATTCTCTTGCTGGGCACTGTTTATCCTTGGTGCGGTTACGACTTCGTCTTCACCTTATTGCCATGTTGCCTCTCTTTTGTGCTGCCTAGTAAACATTTTTGCAAAAATTTTTGTTGCATATAATCTCCTGGGTCATGTCTGAAAATAGACATTTGATTACCTAGTGCACTTACCGGATAAAAACTAAATAAATAAAATAAAGCCGTTGGATCCCACTAGGATACAAGGCTGTATCAAATCTGAAGTTCTCAGATTACTAAACTCCATCTTGGACAATACCAGTGTCGGCTGTGATGGCCTTGAACCAAAACTTTTGAAACTGGCAGCACCGTTTATTGCCCAGCCTCTGTCTAAAAACCTAACACTATTCCCTGTGCAACAGCCATGCCCCTGGCATTTGGAAAATGGCTAAAAATCACACCAGTCTTCAAAAAAGGGGATAAAAAAAGACATTACCGAATATCAGCCCACAGTTATATTATCAGTCTTGAGTAAAATCCTTGAAAAGACAGCAGCAGCCCAAGTCAGTGAATTCCTGACTAAGCATAATCAATTAGCACCCAATCAGCATGACTTCTGAAAAGGGCATAGTACTTCTACTGCCCTGCTCCACTTCACGAATGACACCCTAGGCACAATGGACTCTGGCCTTCTTACTGGTGCAGTCTTCATTGACCTTAAAAAGGCCTTCGACCTTGGCGACCATCCTCTTCTTCTTGATAACCTTCTAGCCCTCGGCTTCTCACACCAATCGGTGACTTGGTTTAACAGCTATCTAACAAACAGAACCCAGATTGTAAAATTTAACACTGCCTTATCTGATCAAACACCCATTAACCTTGGTGTTCCTCCATATTAGGCCTGCTTCTCTTTTCTACCTTTATTAACGTGATTTCTACCAGTATCCCCAACTGCTCTTCTATCCTGTATGCAAATGACCTTGCTCTGTACTTCAGTTCTAAAACTGTACTTCACATCAGCCAAACTCTCTCTTCCGCCTTCCTGTCCATTCAATCCTGGCTCCTTCACCACAAGCTAATACTTACTGTTACTAAAACTCAAGCAATGCTTTTTGGCTGTATCGCCAAATTAAAAACCACTTGGGCCCAGTTTAAAATCTCTGGTCTGGACGACTCGGTACTTGAATCAGTATGCTCCTTCAAATACCCTGGAGTTCTCCTTGATGAAAATCTTAATCTTGATGAGTACATCACGGCCACCTGTAAATATGTCAATATTAAATTTGGTGTTGCCTTTAAAACCAGCCATGTCCTTACACAATCTGCCAGATTTGCCATCGCCTGGGGCATTTTGCTACCGGCACTCTCCTATGGAGCGGTCACCTACCTCAATGCATCCAAAACCCTCCTAAGGAAATGGGACACTACCTACAATAATATCGGCAGATATGCCTCAGCCTCTGCTAGGAATAAACATCATTGTCAGCTCTATGAAGACCTGAACTGGTTACCCCCCTCTTTCCTACGGTACCTAGCTCTAGGCTCCCTGACAGATAACATCATTAGAGCAGGTATCCCGGTCTCTTTTGCCTCACTGCTATTCCCTCAACCCGACGCCCACGGCTTGCATTCAGCTGATAAATCCCTGCTGCTTGTTCCCAGATGCAAAACTTCCAAAGGTGCCTCTGCCTTCTCTCACTCGGCAACCAAGTTCCTGCCTCTAGATGTTCGCCTAGCTCCAAATCATGTCCACTTCAAAAACAAGTATTGCTCCTACCTCTTCAGCCAGGACTCCTTCTCCTGTTTTAACCCAACCTGATTCTCACTTACCTCCTTACGCCTCACCAGCCCTCTATGCTACTTACTATCTCCCCTTATCTTTCCTCCTAGCTACCTTGTCCAACACGGCACTTTCTCTCATTGTTATAGCTAACTAGGCACATTCAACTGCTTATTGTTCTATTTCCTATTATGTAAATCCCAGCCAATGTTTTCCTCTACCGTAACACAGAAACATAGAATTTGATGTCAGATAAGGACCGCTTGGCCCACCTAGTCTGCCATTTCCAGACCTAACGGATAAGATGCAGATCCTAGTTAACCAACAGTCTACTTCCTCCTATCCCCCCACTAGAATTGCCTTATGTCTGACCATGCATTCTTGAATTCCCCCACTGTTTTTGACTCCATAACCTCCTCAGGAAGGCTGTTCCATGCATCTACAACCCTCTCCATGAAGAAATATTTCCTCACATTACCTCTGAGCTGTCCCCCCTTTATCTTCAAATTGTGCCCCCTTGTTCTTGCACATCTCTTTTTCTGAAAGATGCTACCCTCTTGGACTTTGTCGATTCCCTTGAGGTACTTGAAAGTTTCTATCATGCCCCCCTCCTTTCCTCGAGGGTATACATATTAAGCTCCTTTAGTTTTTCTTCCTACGTCTTCTGGTGCAGACCCTGCACCAATTTTGGTTGCCCTCCTCTGGACAGCCTCCTTCCTGTCTATGTCTTTGCGGAGATGGGGTCTCCAGAACTGCATGCAGTTATCCAGATGTGGTCTTACCAACTGTCTATACAGAGGGATAACAACTTCCTGTTTTCTACTGGTGATGCCTCTCTCTATGCATCCCAGTATCTCCCAAGCCCTCCTTACTGCCTTCTCACATTGCTTGCCCACCTTTAGGTCATCTGATATAACTACCCCAGGTCTCTTTCCATTTTTGACATTGTCAGTATCTCACCTCCCTCCATTGTGTACTCTTCCCCTGGGTTTTTGTTTCCTAGGTGCATTACTTTGCACTTCTTTGCATTGAATCTAAGCTGCCATAAATTTGACCATTCCTCCAACCTTGCCAAGTCAATTCTCATCCTTTCCACCCCACCTTGTGTATCAACCCTGTTGCAGAACTTTGTGTCGTCTGCAAAGAGACATACTTTTCCTTCCAGTCCCTCTGCAATGTCACTTATAAAGACATTAAAAAGGACCAGCCCCAGTACGGAACCCTGCGGTACCCCACTAGTAACCCCACTTTCTTCATTGTGGACTCCGTTTACTATTACCCTCTGTGTCCTGTTGTCCAGCCGATGTTTTACCTTGACTTGTTTGCATCTATATACCCAAGTTTTTATGATGTCTACATCCTACTTACTGTTTTATTGATTCACTGTATAACCTGTATCCTGTAACCAATGTATAGAAACATAGAAGCTGATGGCAGATAAGGACTGCAAGGCCCATCCAGTCTGCCCATTTCTTTTTCTACCTTAAGAATGTGCCATCGGCCTTCACTCTGTCAATGGCCTATCTATTCATAATCATCTGTATTGCTCCCTTATGCCTGTCCCATGCCTGTTTGAAGCCCTGCACTGTATTCATATCCACCACTTCCTGAGGTAGGCTGTTCCATGCATCCACCACCCTTTCAGGTGGTCAGGTAACCCGAGGGGCTGCACCACCCTCTATGTCTCTGACGGCAGTGCTGTGCAATGCCAGGTCGATCAGAAACAAGATGGCGATTATTGCTGCCTTGATTTCATCAGTCGACCTGGCTTGCATCACGGAGATCTGGGTGGGAGATGATGCTGGCCCTATTTTTGAGGTTGCAGTCCCCCCAGGATATACCGTGGTGCACTGCCCCAGAGAAAATTGCAGGGGTGGTGGTGTAGCTATTTGTTTTAGATCTAGCCTGACCTTCACCGTGCACCCGGTGGGAACCCCAAGTTCATTTGAGTGTGCGGCCATTCGTGGAGGACTCGGCGTGGGCTGCAGGATCCTCCTCATCTATCGCCCTCCTGGCCCGATGGGGGGTTTCCTGCAGGAATTTGCCGAGTTTGTTGCCGGTGAAACATTGGGTTCCCTCAGATGTGTCTTTCTGGGGGACTTCAATGTTTGGGCCGACGATAAAGTCCAAAGGTGCACCGGCGAATTTCTGCAGAATATGTCCTTGTTGGGGCTGACGCAGGTCGTTGATGCACCAGCTCATCGGGACGGCCACATACTGGACTTGGTGTTCTCAATGGGGCTCGAGATTGTAGATCTTGGGATTGATCAGGTATTTTGGTCTGATCATTGCATGGTGAGGTTCACGCTTGGGGCTCCCGCCTTAAGTTCTTCCCCTGCTGAGATGATTCGCTGCCGCCCTTTATGTGATCTTACCCCTGAGGGTTTTCTGGCAGCAGTTGATTTATCTAGTGTGGGTGGTGCATGCGTCGGAGGTGTTGATGTCGGGGTTGACACCTATAACAAGGTGTTATCTGACACCATCAACTCCCTAGCACCTATCCGTGCACGACTCCAGAACTTTGTACCTGAGGTCTCCATGGTATGATGGAGATCTTAGGGAAATGAAGAAGATGGGTTGGAGATTAGAGCGCTGCTGGAGGAAGTCCCGTCTGGAGACAGACAAACTGGTCCTGCGTGAGCATTATTGCGCATATCAGGGGGCAATCAACCGTAAGAAGGCAGTGTTTCTGTCTAGGGAGATTGCTGCCGGGAGAAACCGACCAGCCTCACTCTTCCAGACTGTCGATAGACTTCTTCATCCTGTCTGTCTGCAGCCCGGGAGGGTTTCCTCAAATGAGGATTGTGAGGATTTTGCTCAGTTTTTCTTGGACAGGGTGTCTTTGATCCAGCGGGAGGTTTCTTCAGCCAGCAATACCATTGCTGACAGTGGTCGCCAGATGTGCTCTGAGTGCACTCCGCCTAGTTGGGGAGAGTTTAGGCCAGTGGAGGTTATTGAGGTGGCAGCCAATTTGAAGCATACCTTTTGTGAGCTGGACCCAGTGCCAACGCGTTTCTTAATGAGATGCATTGACTCTGTTGGCCCGGTGTTTGCCTTGATTGTTCGGTGTTCCTTGTGTCAGGGTGTCTTTCCAGATGCCTTGAAGGAGGCTCTGGTGGGATCCCTTTTAAAGAAATCTTCTTTGGACCCAGAGATCAAGGCAAATTACCGTCCCATCTCCAATCTCCCATTTTTGGGAAGATTGTTGAGAAGGTGGTATTGCTTCAGTTGGAGGGAACACCCCATGACCCATTAGTTGTACGATCCCTTCCAGTCGGCTTTTCGGGCCAGACATAGCACTGAAACTGCGTTAGTTCAGGTGCAGAATGACCTCCTCAGGGCTAGAGACCGAGGGGACAGGACAATTCTTGTTCTCCTCGATCTCTCTTCAGCGTTTGATACTGTGGACCATTGTGTGTTGCTTCTCCGCCTGAGGGAGCTGTGCGGACTCACCGGCACTGTCATCAACTGGTTTGAGTCCTTTCTTACCAATAGGAGGCAACAGGTTGTGATGGGAAATTTCTCATCTACACCCTGCCTCCTTTTGTGTGGAGTCCCTCAGGGTTCAGTATTGGCCCCAATGGTGTTCGCAGTATATATGCTGCCCCTGGGGGGGATCATTAGGAAGTATGGTCTGAGTTTTCATTGCTATGCTGATGATACTCAGCTATACTTGTCCTTTGCCCCAGGAACATCCAATGCTGTGGATGTGTTAAATATGTGTCTGGCTGAGATTAACGACTGGATGGCCTCCAGCTGGCTACGACTGAACCCTGACAAGACTGAGGTATTGGTAGTGGAGTCGAACAGAGTTCATGATGGGATGGCCTCTGACTCCACAACTGGACTTGTGCTAGGAGCTGCGTCATTGATGGCCTCCTCTTGGGTGAGAAATCTTGGTGTGATTCTTGACAGGAACCTATCCATGGAGGTTCAAATATCTTCCGTGGTTCGTTCCTGTTTTTTCCATCTTAGAAACATTGCCAGGATTAAGCCATTGTCCCGTCTCTGGATCTCCCTACCTTGATACATGCCTTAGTCACATCTAGGCTTGACTACTGTAATGCCCTCTATCTCGGGGTCTCTGGGGGTTCTCTTCGTAGACTGCAGGTGGTGCAAAACGCTGCTGCCCGGCTTCTGACGGGGCAAAATAAATTTTGTCATATTACACCTGTATTGCGCGAATTGCACTGGCCGCCTGTCAGGTGGAGGATACTTTTCAAGGTGGGTCTTCTCACCTATAAGGCCCTACACGGGCAGGGCCCTGGTTACCTGTCAGTCCTGGTACCGTCTTCCTCTACCCACCATCTCCGCTCTTCTAGTGGTGGCTTCCTTACTGTTCCAAGAGCGAGGCTAAAATCTGTAGGCGACTGAGCTTTTAGCGTTGCCGCTCCTGCTCTTTGGAACTCTTTTCCAATTGTAGTCAGGGAGGCCCCCACTATAACTACCTTTAAAGCCCACCTGAAGACTTTCCTATTTTTGCAAGCATTTGGAGTTTAATGTTGATTATTTTGTATGTACGATCTTAACTTAAATATTTATGTGGTATGCAATGTTGTAAAATCTGTGCGGCACCCAGAGCCTCCGGGATTGGGCGTCTTTTAAATAAATTTGCCTTTGCCTTTCTGTGAAGAACTTCCTCACATTACCCCTTAATCGGCCTCCCTCTACTCTCCTGCTGTGTCCTCTTGTCCTGCTATTTTTCTTAGACTGAAACATGTTAGACTCTTTCACCTTGTTAATGCCCTTAAGGTGTTTGAATGTTTCGATCATATCACTTCTCTCCCTCCTTTGCTCTAGGGTATACATACTGAGCTCCGTTAATCTGTCATCATATGTTTTCTGATGCAGTCCCTGCACCATTTTGGTTGCCCTTCTCTGGACTGCCTCAATTTGGTTAATGTCCTTGTGAAGGTGTGGCCTCCAGTACTGCACGCAGTACTCCAGATGGGGCCTAACCAGTGTCTTGTAAAGAGGTATTATTACCTCCTTCTTCTGACTTGTGATACCCCTACCAATACACCTCAACATCCCCCTAGCCTTACCTACTGCTTTAGTGGTCTGCTTGGATGATTTCAGGTCATCGATGATGACAATGCCCAAGTCTCTTTCTGCTCTTGTGACTGCCAGCAACTCCCCTCCCAGCCCATAGCTGGATTCAGGGTTTCTCTTCCCTACGTGCATGATCTTGCACTTGTTTGCATTAAACCCCAGTTGCCACTCTTTCAACCATTTTGCTAGTTTATCCAGATCTTTTCTTATTCTGCCCACCCCATTTGGATCATCTACTCTGTTGCAGATCTTGCTGTCATCTGCAAACAGACAAACCTTACCCTCCAGTTCATCTGCAATGTCACTGATGAAGACATTGAAGAGGACTGGCCCCAGGACTGATCCCTGAGATAACCCACTTGTGACTTGCATCTCTTCTGACTGTATACAGTTTACCACCACTCTCTGTTTTCTGCTCGTCAACCAGTTTGCCACCCAGTTGACCAACTTCTGACCAACTCCGAGCCTACCCAGCTTATTAATCAATCTTCTATGTGGAACAGTATCGAAAGCTTTGCTGAAGTCAAGGTAGGCGACATCAACTGCTCCCCTTGGTCCACCACTCTGGTTACCCAGTCAAATAAATCTATGAGATTAGTTTGACAGGTCATTCCTTTGGTAAACCCATGCTGTCTTGGATTCCGTGCTCCTATGGATTCCAGGTGTTGCACTATCCTTTTCTTAAGGAGTGCCCCCATAATCTTGCCCACTACTGAGGTAAGAATGACTGGTCTGTAGTTCCCTGCCTCCTCCCTGCTACCACTCTTGTGAAGCGGGATCACATGAGTCCTTCTCCAGTCTTCTGGGACCTCTCCTGTGCTCAGAGACTCACTAAACAGTTCTGATAATGGCTCTGCTAGTTCCACCCTTAGCTCCTTTAGTACCCTGGGATGT
The DNA here is from genome assembly GCA_016271365.2 of Neoceratodus forsteri. NCBI lineage: Eukaryota > Metazoa > Chordata > Ceratodontiformes > Ceratodontidae > Neoceratodus > Neoceratodus forsteri. The sequence goes on from CM028130.1 coordinate 874,596,958, forward strand.
ATGTCATCAGGTCCCATTGCCTTGTCCACCCTGAGCTTATTGAGCTCTTGTAGGACCCTTTTTTTTGTGAAGGGGCTAGTGCACACCTCCCTCCCCCCTGTGTCCATGGTGCTGAGCTGTGGGCCCTGCCCCACCTTCTCTTCAGTAAATACTGAGCAGAAGTATCTATTTAGGATAGATGCTTTTACATGGTCCTCCTCCTCACATGCCCCCTTATCCCCTTTGATCTTAGCAATACCCACTCTGGACTTTCTCCTTTTACTAATGTATTTATAGAAAGTCTTGTCACCTTCTTTTATTGTTTGTGCTAGTGTTTCCTCGGTTTGGGCCTTTGCCTGCCTTACTGCCTTCCCTGCTTTCTTTAGGGAAGTTTGGTATGCCTCCCTATCTTCATCCCGCTGCATTCCTTTATATTTCCTGAAGGCCAGCCTTTTGGCTCTGACCTTTTCTGCTACTGTTTTTGAGTAGTTTCCTTCCTCTTTTGCACTTCCTTTTCTCTCCAACACAATTGGATGTTGCTTCAAGTATTGCATCCTTAATGCTTGCCCACTTTGCCTATACCCCCACACCTGTATTTCTTTTTGCCAGGGCTAGCTTAACTCTGTTGGCCATCTTATCAAAGTCAGCTCCTCTGAAGTCCCATATTTTTGTCTTGGATTGGGACGATTTAGTTCTAGTAGCCAAAGTGAACCATACCATGTGATGGTCACTGGCCCCCAGGTGACCTTCTACCTGGAGATCTGTGATCCTTTTCCCGTTAGTCAGTACTAGATCTAGGACAGCCCTGTCTCTTGTGGGTTGTTGTACCAGTTGTTTGCTGCCCTCCCCCTGCAGGGAATCCACCATGTGTCTTGTTCTGGCAGATGTTCCTGCTGGTATTGACCAATCTGTATCTGGCATGTTAAAGTCTCCCATTATCAGAACCTCCCCTTTAGCTGTCATGTTTTGTATATCTTCTAACAGTAATGTGTCTATGTCCTCCCCAGGTCTGGAGGCCTGTAGACAACCCCAGTTCATATGGCTGTCCCATTTCCTGTTTCAGGGTGACCCACAGTTCTTCTGGCTCCTTATGTGTAATCTGAATTTCTGTAGCTTTGATACTTTCATTGACGTACAGGGTCACTCCACCCCCCTTTTGCACCTCGGCCTCTTCTGAACAGTACATAGCCAGGTACTGAAGTCTCCCAAGTGAGGTTACTGGTAAACCACATCTCGGCAATTGCTACTATGTCCAGTTTACCCTCTGTCATTAGTGTCTGCAGGTCTGGGATCTTGTTTCCCAGACTGCTAGCATTTGTGTACATGATTTTCCATTGGCCAGATTTCAGTGTGTTAGTTGTTACTCCTGTATCCTTGTAACCTGTAACCCTTGTTATCCCTATATTCTTATGACATCTGCAATCTCCCGGGTCATGCCTGAAAATAGTCTTTTCTGGCTATGGCACCTACCCAGTAAACAAAAACTAAATAAATAAATAAATAGGATAGCCAAAAGCACTATCTAATGATCCCGAACATCCACTCATCATATTGCAGCTGCTCTCTCACAGTTACAAACCCCCTTTGTAGTGAATTCTTGGTTACAGCAACAAAAAAACTGCCCCCCGCCGAGTACCATCAAAGATCATACTGAGCGCTACAACTAACAAGTCTGTAAAACAAATATAACCTATCACTCCCAGTTAGTTTGGTAAAGAAACAGCTTACTGTACTAATATTTTCTTCATCAGAGGCGTTCAATGAGCCAACAGTGAGCATTCTGGCATTTAGATCACTTAGAGGTAGTATTCCAGGAAGGCAGTTTGGAAGAAGAGCAGTGCATATAGCACTATACTGTAGATTCCGAAAGGATACATGAAAACACATTTGCAAATTATTTGGTTTTGTGTATCTCTGAAGCTTAATGAGACGCACACACGCCAAGACACACACACACGCCTCAAACCAGTGCAAAGCATCATGGGTATGCAGATTCTCACTTGGGACAGACTAACACAGCTTCATCAGAACAAGTCATTCTTTAATCAGGCTTTTTCCATAAGATCCAGCCAAGACTGAGAAAACTCCAGACATGTGTTTTGCCCTGTTATGACACCTCAATGCAGAGCAGTTACTATTTTATGAATAAAACAGCAGCAGCCAGTTGTAAAAATGTCAGCTTTCTCCAAGTTTCTTTTATCAGAATTTTATGGTACACAGCAGTCTAATGAACAGTAACTCTGCTGGAGAGATGTTTTTCAAACAGGGTAAAGAAGTAGGTTTCAGGAACCTTTGTTTTCTGTAAATTCTCTTTATGGCACACTGCAACTGACAGGGATGTAGCGGGTTGCAGCCCTCTGAGGCTCTTCTGGCCTCCCTCAACCCAGCATCTCCCCATCAACCCACACAGGGAGGCCCGTGACTTCCCCCTCATGGCAGGGCTACCCCAGAGACTAAGGGAGAAAGATCAAAATCCACTTTTGGTCCCTGATGAGTGTGATCAGCCATCATTCGGGAGGGCAGTCCTGGAGGCTCCTAGCTTCATACTGCGCAGCACAAAGGGAATTTTCTCTTTTGATGCTATCCCTGGTGAAGGTAGAAATACAGTGCCATCAGCGCACGTCAGGCACACTCCTGTTACAGATGTGCAGACACCATTCCCTGCTACAGCACTGGTCTCAGGGACATGGCGCACCTACCCCTTGCCATAGATAAGGGTCAGAATGTTGTTGGGTGCTAGATCCCTTCCTTCTTGAAGTAATGCAGTCTTTCAGATGCTCATCCTCCTCCCCATGGCTGATCCTCCAACAATGCTGAGTTCGCTCTTGAACCCGGGTCATCTGTGCCGCAAGCAGCAGCTCTACCACTATGCAGGCAGGAAGGCAGCTTCAGAAAATGTATTTTTCCCTTTTTATTTAAAACCTATTTTAACAGGTAAGCAAGCAGAGTCCAGAGGGGTAACCTGGATACTACAGAAGCAGAAGAACTTTCTCTACAGGCAGTAAGCCCCCTTCCCTGACACCAACAGCATTTAACCCAGTAATGACCCCTTGTGTCTCATACTCATCCCATAGCTACTAATGGGAGTGGGCATACAAGGAAAGAGATGTCCCTTTTTTTATTAGTTGATTTTTTCAGAATAGCTCAACTGAGATATAGCAGCTCACTTTTAGTGGGGTCCTGCTTCTACCCAATTTTACAGCTCAGAGAGACGAAGGGGTCAGGAGCATCAAGTGACTTGCTCAAGGTCACACGGCAAGTTAAAAGGCCCAGTTAATTATCTTAAATTTTTTTTTTAAATATGTCTAGCCACCTTTGTGCTAAAACAAGCCTAAATCATGATCGGAAATTAATGGTGTGTTACTGCTACAGCTGCTGTAAATACTGTACAGTATGGAGTGCAACAGGTCAAGCCAGCAATTTGGTTAAGGTACTAGACTTGGAGTAGCCAGTGAGCTAGGAATAAGATAGAGTCCTTTTTAGAACAAAGTGCTAGGCAAAATGCCTTGAATTGTCATGGATCCCCACATCCCCAACAAGAAAAGAGTGCGTTTGCTCCTCAGTGGAACAGCCACTTGCATCTCCTGACCACAAGTGTTACAGAATCAGAGAGAGTATATTATTTTTCTAACTTGTAAACCAACCTACATTTCTATATAACCAGATCTGAAGATGTAATGAAATGAAGCATCAATAAACCTGACTCCAAGCTTTCATTTAAACATTTTCTAAGCAATTACCTTTATATAAAGTTCTAACTTGGAACCATAACAGAAAAAAAACAATTTTTAAACTGAAAACTTTGAGTCAATGACATGAATAACTCATTAAAACAGAATTTGTCAGCAGAAAAGGGAGTTTTGGCCCATTTTGTCTGCCTCAGTCGATGGAACTATATACGTATTAGTACTGTTTCAAACCATTTTATATGCATTATCAATATTGTTTTGGCTGAGTCAGTCAGTGGTTCCACTATGCAGCGGTAACAATTTTCTTGTCGACCGATGGCACAGCGACAGCACAACAGCGCCAACTGGTGCTATGCTGTCGCTCGCGAACAAGTGTTTTCAGTGGGGGCTTTGCCCCCACCCCCCATGCTCTGCCCTGCACCCATGTATTTTAGATTGCTAACTCCAGTAGGAGTTAGTTTAGGGATGGGGGCCAACACCTCCATGGCACCAGTGTTGCGGAGACCATCACAGCAACTGCCAACAATGTCGCTATGATTGTCTTCACTGTAGAACCGAAGCTGTGAAGTCAGTATACGTCGGTCAACAAATACACATTATCGATACACATTTTTGATAGACATTTTTTTTTGAATCGACAGACTGCATCAATCCAATTTTTATATCAATACATAAAATCATTGGGTGGTTTTAAACAAGATTTTTTTAAATAATGTTTTGCTAATTTTCTAAATTTTAGCTCCACTTTAGCCTACCTTCATGAGGAAGGTTGCACCTTTTAACCCATCATACATTAATCTTATGTATGCTTCCCCCCCCCTTTGGGTGTGCTTACATGTCTGTCTGTCTGGCAGCCTCTTCCCTTCTCCCTTTAGTGGTGCCGTTTAGTCTGGGAAGTGCCTTCTGGCCTTGTTCTTATGCTGCCACCAGGGAGCAGCAGCAAGGAAGGTATTTAAGGTTCTGGTTTTGCCCAGGAAAGGGAAAGCAGGAGTTGGCGGGTTGTAGCAGGGGCAGCTTTGAGGGGGTCCCCTCCCTCGGCCTAGTAGGCAGGCATTTATGCAGTGTCAGTGTGACGTGGGGTACTCCACAGGGGAGGGTGTGCAGAGGTAGCAGTGGTCATGAGGGTCTGGGATGGTCAACATCAGCTGCAGGGGTGCGAAATATAGGCTTAATGGCAAAAGAATCAAGAGCACAATGGCGCCAGTTTTCCTTCTGTGACGTAGTGGTCCCAGTTCCTCCAATTTAAGGTAAGGGGCATCCGGGTAGTGGGGCTGCTGCAGTGGTGGCAGAACTGCAGCAGGGCACTTCGGGAGGTGGCAGCTCTGGAGTGTCATTACTCATGTGACACACTGCCCGCAAGCAAGTCAGGATAGGTGAGAAAGTTTGGTCTGGGATTCGCCATGGGGCCTGCCGTGCCCGTGTCTGGGGTAGATCTATCACACCCATTAAGGGTCAAGATTTCTCTGGGGAACTGAGAGTAAGGAAGGAAGGGAAGCACTGTTTCTATTAACTGCAGCCCGGTGCCAGTTGGAGAAGCCCTAAGAGTATGGTGCTCAGAAACAGTTTGTGAGGATACCATTTGGAAGCAACCCGTGGAAGCTTAGGCTGTAAATCCCCATGAGGTCTTTATGGCTTTCATTTGGCAAGGGAGGAATGCGGCACTCCTCATCAGAACATTCAAGGAATTAAGGAAAAGGAATCGTGTCTTGATAAGGGTTTCTGTGGAAGAAGCCGAAAAACTAAGGAACCATTTATCGTAAAGAAAAAAAATCTTGTTGAATGCTGATTGGGAAAATGTACCTGAAACTGCCATTTCACTGTTCATGCTCTCAGCCCCATGGAGCTCTCCAATTTCATTTATCTCTTAATCCAACTGGTCTGGCCTAATCATTTCAAGGCCTAGAATAAAGTTATTGGTTTTGAAAGAACCCATGATTGGCATCTATTTGTGAGCTAATGAAGTGTATAATAATTATTTTTTTTTGTATTTAATGGCTCTTTTGAGATGAAGAGAATTCTGAGCCCCCCCCCCCCAGCTTGGGGACAGTAGCATTCTGAAGCCACCCAAACTTGGAGCTGTTTTGGGACCATCACCACTGGGTCCAGGAGATTCTGCTGGGGAAGAGGTAGGCCGTTCTGTTTAAGAAGACGTCACAAGGTAGGCCACCTCTTTTTATCGTGTTTCAGCAGCAAGAAGTGTCATGGAGTGTTTCTGGTCTGAAGCCTCTTTCCCTCCCCACAATATCTGGTACCCCTAGACTTAGATGGAGGGGGGCGAGGTTACAGATGTGGGAGCTTGTCCGGGATTTATTTGTTTGCATTCCAGTGCCTGGTGGCACTGATACTGAGGGGGAGTCATGGGGGCCCTGGCTGGCACAGGGCCTTTGTCCATGTGGTGCAGTTATGGCAGGATCCATAGAGCTTCTTGAGGCTTGTCTCTCTCTCTCTCTCTCTCACACTCTCTCACTCTCTCACTCTCTCACTCTCACTGGCGCCTCTGTGGCAGGGACTGTTCATGTGTTGAAAGAGAGCAATAGTGATTGGCCGGCTCTGGGAAGGTGTTGAAGGGGAGCAGAGCCTGAGGCACCATTTTTTGCCTGGATACAGAGAGAACTGTAGAAGTTGAGAAAGAGAGAGAGAGAGAGTGAGAACTAGGTGTCAGCAAAAGTGAAGAAGTGTTCTGAGGACTGGTCAAGTCGTCTTAGCCGCAAAAGGCCACGGCGGAAGGATATACGCCTAAAGAGGAGTCCCATGCAACCATTCCTACCTCCCTGCTTACTTGGCTACGGAACTCAGCAGGGAGGGGACAGGCCACGGAAAGATGTGTAAGGTGTGCATTTCGAGGTGAAGGAGTTGTCAAGCTGCCTATTTGTGCATTCTACTCCAGTGTTGCACCAGGAGGAACTTTCAAAGGGATCCCCATGGGAGATCCTTGGTGTTATCCAGCTAGTATCTTGGTGGGCACAGCCTCCCTGTTGTCTCACGGGAGCCTGGATCTTAGAGCGGACACCAGATTGGAAATTAAAGAGAGCGGCGACATAATGGTGGAAGTAAAGTGGGGGTCTCCGGATGTAAAGGTTGAAGCAGTGGAGGAGGCGATTGAGGCGGCGAGGGGGAGCACAGCTGTCTGCCCAGCTTGATCCTGCTGACTGTTATCCCTGTGGCAGAGGGAGGGGCAGGGGTCTGCAGCTGGCATCAGGAGATCCCCTAGGGCCCAGGGGGTCTCTACTGGGATCCCTGCCCAGCGACAGCGTTCCTGGTCCATCAGCAGAAAGTGAAGCCCTTGGGGTGTGCTAGAGAGCCATCTTCCAGGCTGGAAGCACTTCCATGAGCTCTTTTACATGCGGTGGTGAAAACTGAAAGAAAGTGAGATTTTAAACGATTTTACAGAAAAATGGACTTTAGAATCTGTCTTAGTAAGCTGTCCGGCATCAGAGGATACCAAATTCGTTATGGGCAGAATGAAGGCACAGCAACAGGGAGTGCAGAAACCACCGTCGCTCCAGCCCAATAAGGCCGTGGGCTCCTCAAACAGTAATGGAGTGGGTGCCTCTGAACAATCGACAGAACTCCCTTGGCTTACTATGTTCAAGTCCATGTGGGCCATGGACTCGAAAATTGAGAAAACTTTACAAAAATTAGAACATGATTCTGACATCCAGAACCTGTCGGGCACTGTTGCGGAGTCGGAGAAACAGACGGAGACTATCATGACTACAGTAGCAACTCTAACCAAAGCAAACAACCAACTTCGGGGGTGTATGGAGGCCCTTGAAAACGAGATTCGGGCAGGTAATGTCAGAACTGTTGGGCTCCCTGAGGGCATCGAGGGGACATCTTTGCTCATCTACTTACTGGGCTCGCTAAAACAAAATCTCTAACTGGAAGCAGGATTCCTGTGGGACACCATTACAAAGGCCGATCAAGTCTCCCACCATGTTTGCCCAATAGATACCACCCATCCAAGCACTGTTCTTCTGAAAATGAGAGGCTCCAAGATGAGGGATGTGCTCATTGCAGCTGCTAGAGCGCTGTATCCCTTAGAGATAAATGGGGCAGATATCAAGCTCTATCCAGACCTTTCATATCAGACCAGAGCCAAACGCAAAAGTTTTGACGCAGTGCGTCAGTGACTGAGAGGCTTGGGAATTAGTCATTCTTTTTTGTTACCAGCATGCCTGAGGATTGTCTATGGAGGGAAAACATGGCAGTTTATCAGTCCACAGGACGCCAGCCACTGGATGAAGAACGTAGAACAGGAGTTTGCAGCCCGGTGAGAGCCATTTGAACCATGGCGTTCTGACTCAGAGGATGCCTGAGCAGTGAGTTGGGGATTAATATAACAGACTCTGACTACATAGCATCAATTCCTAACACAGCAAAGTGTTTTTTTCTCTCTATTGTTAGGATGGGTATTAGGGAATAATTCTCTATACACTAAGTATTTAATAAGGCATTCAAGGGCATAATTAAAAGGATTAGCTAATTCATTTGAGGACACACTAGCAGTTTATGTGCCACGTGGATTCATGCAGGGTTGCCCTGATTGTATGTAAGTGTTCTTATTATTGTGCTCTGTAGTGGGGAATAATGCTTAATTGAGTACCGGAATTACAAGTTCTATAAAATTCTCTAGAACCTACATTTGGTTACATGGGGTTTTATATAATAGTTTTGAGCTGTTGTAAAATTGTTTTGAAATAGTTTGATCTCTTGCCACAAGTGTATGAAAGGGGCAGATGGAGGTATGCTATTTTTCTTATATATATTTCTCCCTAAACTAAGCCAACATGTTTTAATAGCAGTCTTTGTACTATGTACTTATATTTTGAAGTTCTACCTATTGGACACACCTTTAGCCGCTGAAGAGGATAGCAACTTTCAGCAACTTCTGGGACTTTTTGTTATTAAATAGGACATCTGTCTAGGGCTTTCACCACCTCCTATTGTACCAAATTACATGGTCACAAATGCACTAATGTCTTATTTTACTTGGAATATAATTGCTAAATGCCTATACCATATAAGAGAAAATATTATATTAATTGCCTGATTAACCAGAAAATTAATAAACATACAATAAAAAAAAAAAAAAAAAAAGTGAAGCCCTCCCCCTTATTGTGTCTGTCCTGTAATAAAGGTGGGACTCACCAAAGTGGAGTTAACATAGGAAGATGTCTGGGAAGAGCCTGCTACAGTGGTTACCAGAGGACCCCCCCCAAACGTTACCAATTCTCGGATCATGAGTTACAGCGGGTGATCCCTAGTCCTTTCCACAGACCTGCCATAACTTTACCCAATACCACCCTGCGCCTGGCGGTATAGAGCAAAACACTAAGAGAGCATAAGGATGGACTTTTAAGGAGCTACCCGGCTAATGCTGAATACAGGAATGGTGTGTGGTTGGAGCCCGGGGCTGCTAGGAGAACCAGTGTGAGGGAGTTGCCTGAGTAGTCCCAGGCGGAGCAGTGGATCAGAAGAGGGATCTGTATGGAATACCCCGCAGTAGAGTACCCCTACATCTCTGAATGCCTCTGGGACGTGATCAAGGAAAAGTGGTCAGACTGGGTTTTTAGGGAAACGCTCAACAAGCTGACATCTCGACCTGGAGGGACTGGTCACCCCTCTCAGCAACTGTTCCAGAAAGCCTGTGCCATGTGCTTCTCTGGTCCTTGGGCCGGCCTCACTTTGTTCAAACATTTTGCACTGGTGCAAGACATAGCAGGGTGTAGTGTCAAGTTCTACATCATTTCAAAAGACTCATTTGGCGATGAAACCACCAAGCCTGACCCAGACTACTATTTCCCCCAGGGCGGTGGGCTCCCCATCAGAGGCAAAGTGAACTGAAACACCCGAGACTGCGCCAAAACTGTCTTGTGATTAAACTCTATTTCAGTAAAAAAGGAAAATGAATGACAATTTCTAGCCTATCAGCATGCCTGGGTTTCTGGCATTGTTGAAGAGGAACTAAACTGTGCCCAGAGAGGAGTTCTGTTTTCCACCGAGAAGACTGGCACTTAATCATTTGCTGCCCCTCTCTGAGACTCTAAAAAGATTTTCAATTTTTTTAATGTTTGCTGGAAAACAAATGCTACTTTTTCCATGTTCGAGAGAAGTTTATACATTTCTACCTCAGTGTGCGTGGAGAGTGACTGATTTGTAAATGGTGAGTGTCTATATATTTATTTAAGCAAAAGAGTTATTCAATTGCTGTTTCTAGTTATTCATGTTTAAAGTGACAGCCTAGTGTATAATTTCTAGTTTTATAAAAATGTTTTTATATAAAATTGTCTTCCTTTGCTCTTTAGCATAGGGCTAGGAGGGAGCTTTAGGGATGGGGAATGGCATGTGCATAGTAGTCAGGGGACTATGTGGGGAGTGTGCATTACCCACGTGGTTGCCGGTGGCCTTCTGCCCCATTTTCAGGAGGAAATGGTTTAAAGGAAGGGGAAGGTGTAAGCCCACCCTCTTTGGGTGGGCTTACTAGTCTGTTTGGTATCCCCTCTCCTTCTCCCTTTAGTGGTGCTGTTTAGTTTGGGAAGAGCCCTCCAACCTTCTTCTTATGCTTCCACCAGGGGGCAGCAGCAAGGAAGGTATTTATGGTCCTGGTTTTGGCCAGGAAAGGGAGAGCAGAAGTCGGCAGGTTGTAGTAGGGGCAGTTTTGAGGGGCTCCCCTCCCCCTCGGCCTAGTAGGCTGGCATTTATGCAGTGTAGGTGTGATACGGGGTGGGGTACTCCACAGGGGAGGGTGTGCAGAGGTAGCAATGGTCATGAGAATCCAGGATGGTCAACATCAGCTGCGGAGTGTGTGTGTGTGAGAAATATAGACTTAAAGGCAAAAAAAAGCAGAATGGCGCCGGTTTCCCTTCTGTGGCGTTGTGGTCCCGGTTCCTCCAATTTAAGGTAAAGGGCATCCGGGTAGTAGGGCTGCTGCAGTGGTGGCAGAACTGCAGATGGGCACTTTGGGAGGTGACAACTCTGGAGTATCATTACCTATGTGGCACACTGCCCACAAGTAAGTCAGGATGTCTGGGAGAGTTTGGTCCGGGATTCGTCATAGGGCCTGCCATGCCCGTGTCTGGGGCAGGCCCCGGGACCTATCGTGCCCGTGTCTGGGGTAGGTCCGTCAGACCCATTAAGGGCCAAGGTTGCTCTGGGGAACTGACAGTAAGGAAGGAAGGAAGGGAGGCACCGTTTCTACTAACTGCAGCCTGGTGCCAGCTGGAGAAGCTCTAAGAGTATGGTGCACCTCTTGTGGCTCATAGAACTGTTTGTGAGGATACCATTCGGAGACAGCCTCGAAGACATAGGCTGAAAATTTTCCAATAAGGTCTTTATGGCTCAGCTGGCATGGGAGGAGTAAGGCACAGAGGGTTCGAGAAATTAAGAAAAAAGAAACTGTGTCTTGATAAGGGTTTCTGTGGAAGAAGCTGTAAAACTAAGGAGCCATTTATCGTAAAAAAAAAAAAAAAAATCTTGCTGCATGCTAATTGGGAAAATGTACCTGAAACTGTCATTTGACTGTTCATGCTCTCAGCCCCATGGAGTTGCTCCAATTTCATTTATCTCTTAATCCAACTGGTCTGGGCCTAGAATAAAGTAATTGGTTTTGAAAGAACCCATGATTGGCGTCTGTTTGTGATCTAATGAAGTATATTATAATAATAATCTTGTTTATTTTTAACGGCTCTCAGCGTGCTCACGTTTGCCTTTTGAGATGAAGAGAATCCTACCTCCTCCTCCCACCCCCACCCCGCCTGGGAACAGTAGCATTTTGAAACCACCGAACTTGAGCTGTTTTGGGACCATCACTACCGGTCCTGGAGATTCTGCTGGGGAACAGGTAGGCCCATTCTATTTAAGAAGACGTCACAAGGTAGGCCACCTCTTTTTATCATGTTTCAGCAGCAAGAAGTGTCATGGAGTGTTTCTGGTCCTTTTTTTTTTTTTCCCAACTGTTTAACCAGGTGAGACACACTACGCTGAAATCGTGTTTACAGGTGCGACCTGGGAGCATAGGGAAGTTAAGTGACTTGCTCTGGGTCACACAGTAAGCAAGTGGGGGCTGTGGGATTCAAACCCAGTTCTCCAGATTTGCAGCTCAGAGCCTTAAACCACTGCGCTATACTGCCTCCTGTAGCTACTTTCCCTCCCCACAACATCCAGTACCTCTAGACTTGGAGGGGGGGGAGGGAGTTACACATATCTTTCATCGCATTGCACAGATTTCTCTCTCTCTCTTCCAGCAATCTCTTATCTTCCTCGTGTTGGAAGATAACAATGGAACAATTTAATAGACCCAGTTTGTAGTCCCCACTCTCTGGGGAAGCTTGTTTCATGAGCACAGCACCACTCAGATGGATAAGCAAGGACTTACCTTGTTAGCTACAGTATACTGATAAGAAAACCGCTGTTTTCCATTCATATCTTCATACACTGTGGGGACTATCTTTAGTATGTAGTCATGGGATGCCAGGGCTGATGGGAGCAAATGGAAAGAGAGGAAAGTGATTCAAAATGCATTTCTAATCATGTTAGGAACCCAGCATTTAGGTTTTCAGTTAGCATCATTTCACCAGACAACATCCCCACCTTCCTCCACCCTCAGATCTTAGAAAGTATCTTAATTCAGTTTGCCATCGAGCCAACAAGGTTGTTATCTGGAGCAACAGGGACAGCTAAGTAACTGAGCAATTAGCGGAGTCAGTGAAAACTGTTACTCTGTCACCAGACTGCTGCATAAAACCTGCTGGAAGCTTTAAGAGTCCCAAAAATCAAGATGCAGTTCAAGCTAGACAACTGCGTAGTTTTGCATTTTGGAAAAAACAATGGTCGTCAGGAGTACATTGGACTAAATTAAAATCTGTAGCCACTGAGAAGGACCTCGGTATCTATGTGAGCAAGGATCTTAAAGAGCTGCCGACACCTTTTTGCATCTTGGGCAGACAACTCATTCCAGGAAGTTGCCTGACCGATTAAGCTAAATGACATAGTTTAAAAATGTTTTTAGCCAAGTTACATACTTAAATTTTACTTTAGAGTGCACAGCTTGTAACATCCGTGTATGAGTCAGGTAGCTGCCCGAGCACTGCAGCCCAGTCCTGAAAATTAGCAGTTTGATGACGAGAGGTATGGGATGGGGGCTGCAGGTGCTTTATTTAGTAAGTAGTACGAAAGGATCAGGGGAGGGGACTGTCTAAATGTACTAACATTATCTTTGCTGGCAGTTCTGCATGTATGGGGCCATGAGCAAAGATACTGTTAGTACATTTAGACAGCCTCCTCCCCCGATCCTATTTCCATCATATTACTTACTACCTAGAGCGCCTGCAGCCCTGTCCCATACCTCTCGTCGTCAAACTGCGTTTTTTCGGGGCAGGGCTGCAGCGCTCGGACGGCTGCTCTGCTCATGAACGGAAGGGCACTCTAAAGTAAAATGTAAGTATTTAACTTGGCTAAAAAATGTTAAAACTAGGTCATTTCACTAATCGGGCAGGCAACTTCCAGCAGCTCTTTAAGGCCAGTGCTGAGTGCAGGCAGGTGGCCACTAAAACCAGACACTTGCTAAACTGTGTGCATAGGTCATTTTCGTCTAGATCTCGATCTGTTGTTCTACCCCTGTACAAGACCTACATTAGACCACATATGGACTACTGTTTGCAAGTCTGGAGCCCACGCCATAAAAAAGATACAGAGATGGTTGAGAGAGCACAAAAGAGATTCACCAAATTCATTCATAGTTGTAAGGGCATGTCGTACGATGAATGGTTGGAGAGCTTGGGCCTATGGGTGCCTCAGCTTAAAAGCTGGGGGGGGGGGAGACATGCTGCTTATTTTTAATATTTTGGAAGATCCAGTATTAATGACAGATCTAGGCCTAGTGTACAAGGACCTTAAATATGATTTCAGAGATTACAAGTGTCAATTGACTGAAACTTTGCCTGAAATAGAACTCAGGAAATTTGCATTTGTCCCAAGGGCAATAAGAATATGGAATCGGTTGCCAGGGCCTTTGGTAAATGTATCCAGTTTGTCAACTTTTTTAAATAAATTAGATATTTTCATTCAGAAAGGTAACCTTGATTACCACCATCGTGTAGTGGGGACAGCATTCATGGGCAAAGGCCTTTTGATGTCCTGTAACCGAAGTATTAAAATCTCAAGGATCACCTTGATAAAACTGTAACATTTAGGCACATTCCAGTTTATGGTTCACATACTTACACCAAGGAAAATGTTCACAATACAGGACTTTCATGGCATCAGGAGAAATTCCTATTAGAAACTATTAGCTGTGGCCTGGTGGCGTTGAGGGCTGAGGCGCTGGATGCCTTACCTCTCGCCACACCAACGACCCATGTTTGGGAACGAGCGCAGGCCGACGGAGGTCGGCACGGGGTTGGGGGCAGGGTGCAGAACAGGATAAGCTGCCGTCGGGCAGATCTCTCCAGGGAGGGAGCGTGAGCTCCCTTGGTGCTTGACTGCCTCATGGTGGAGGCCAGGGGGCAGTGCAGCTGAGGGATGCCAGGGGCGCTAGGCCAATAGGGGTGGGAGGATGGGGTCGTCAATGAAGCAACAGGGTGCATGTGCTCCTCCATGCACATGTGCCTGGATAATTGGGGGAAAAAAACAAGAAAATGTCGGGGGGCTGCTGCAGGATGATGTCTCTGGGCTGGCTTCTGGTGGTCCACCAGGGCATGCACAGTGTAACAAGAGCTGGAATGACCCCCGGAGAATTGTAGGGTGGTGGACGGCAGCAGCTGCCCATCGGAGGAGTATAAACACCTTTATGGAAAAAGAAACCATTGGTTGTACCGGCCCAGTGGTGCAGAGGGCTGAGGTGCCTTATCTCTCACCACACTGGTGACTTGTGTTTGGGAATGAGCGGTAGCACGTAATTTGAGCGTAGGAAAAACAGCGAAGGCAATTTGAGCATGGGCATTTCGGCGACTGAAAGTACAGTGCCCGTTTCTATGGGGGAGCGCCAAAACAGTGACAAATGCTTTCCCCTTCCCTGAAGTGCTACAGCCTCTGAGTTGGTTATTATAGTAAGGAGTGCGGGGGAAGGGCAAAGCCCTGCATGGGGTGTGGGGAAGTTATTAAATTGTAGCCATTTCGGAGCTTGCCCATATATATGGGTGCTGTACTTGCAGTCGCCAAAATGACCATGCTCAAATTGCTTTTGCTCTTTAATCTTTGACCAAATCACATGGAACCAGAATGGGCACAGGCTGCCCGGGGTCTGCCAGGGAGACTGAGCACCCACAGAGCTGTTCTCCTCTCCCAGGGAGGGAGAACTGCACGCTCTGCTGAATGATTGCCACCAGGTGGAGGCCTGGTGGCAGTGCGGGTTGAGGAAAGGAGGTGCTGCAGGATTCTGCAGCGTGCTCATGTCTCCACATGCGCATGTCGATGAGCACACCCCCACAGGACAAAAATGGTGGCAGGACAGGCATTAATGAAGCCTGCCCACATCACTGCGGACACTGGGGCCGAAGAACCAGATTGTGCTTCGGAGGAGGGGGGGAGATGGCCCTCTCCTCCTGACCCTGCCATGGGGGGAATCTATGGGGGTGCTTCAGCTCTCAGGTAAATTCCAGGGGAGGTGTAGGATGGTGGGATTGATGGTGCAGAGCTGAAGGGAGCTAGTCTGTACTGGCCACAAAGAGGGAAAACAAAATAAGGAAGAAAAAAAAACTATTGTCTGTCATGGAAGAATTTAAAATTAGTTCATCATATGTCGATATGCAATGGCCTGACTCAAAACATGCAATTTATCTTCAAGTGTGAGGGGGCCAAAAGATAGCTAATGAGTGGTGGAGCCACAAGGGAGTCATGATTCTACCCCATCACAAGTGATGACAAACTGCATATTTTGAGTCTGGCTATTGCATAGTTGGTTTATGCAACATCAGCTTAGTAGTTAAACATTTTTTTTATTAACATTATTCTGTTTCTTTCCCGTCACTGGTGCTGCCCCACATCTACCCATGGCAACTCCCAGCTCCATCTCAACTCTACTCTGGGGCTTACCTCTATCTCCAGGTGCTTGTGACAGGGCGCTCCTGCCACTTTTGAGGACCGACCTTTTCTAAATCTGTTGAAACAGTTCTTCTATTTTTTAGCCTAATCTATCCTTTACAATTTCTAGTTCATAAGGTTGGTCACCTATGGGCACCACCTTCTCTTTCTTGACTATGCTATAGTGTTCTCTTTAATTGTCCTTTTCCCTCTCAGGTCCTTGTACAGAGAGGTTAGTGTGGTGACCTCCAAGCGTATGTAAAATAGGTTGTGTTTATCGTGGTTGGATTCAGTATGTAATAGCACTATGTCATAAAATACCTTACTGTATTAACCTTATGTTTATGAAACCTGTAAATGGTGAAAATACCATGGCACTAGGTGTTTTTGATAATGGTAAAAAGTACTAGATGACTATTATAAAAATTAAGTTAGTTGTGCTATTTAAAATGCATGTAAATTGCTGTAAGTTGAACAAGTCTGAAATGTCATGGTGATTTACATATATTCCATGATGCTTTGCATTATGGAAATATGTGTGATGTGTTTCTTTGAAACCTGGCTTATTGTCAATGCTCTTTGGGGTAACCCATGTTTCAGTGCTTCTGCATTGAGGTTGTCTTTAGCTTTTTTTTTTTTTATTTGAGCCCCCACCACCCAAGCAAATAAGGCCCACATACGGGTGGAGGCTGAATCTCAACTGCTAAGTAGATCAGAGATTAGTGTCAGTAGGTGCTGGCTAAGTGTAGAGAAAGGACATGCATAGTCTGTTGCTGCAAACTGATATAGTGAAGCAGGTATATACCATTGCCTAAGGTTCTCTCCTGTATTTTGAATAAACATCACACAAGAGATTGTGTGTTGAACTTGAAGTTCAATGTCTGGTCCATCTGTTATCCCACAACCTATCCACACACTTGGTTTGAGAAGTGGGATAACTTGCTGGAAGTGTCTGGACTGGCCGAAGAGGAACATTTTCTGGTGGATATCGCCCAGATATCCCAGGTGGACCAATGCACCAGGAGTTGCCAGAGGAGAACCTGCAGAAGAAAGTCTGTGGAGATCTGACCAGAACCATGGCTAACAAATGCAGAGAAGCTGCTGTCTGGACTGGATCTGGGAGCTCGGAGGAAGGCCAGGCCTGAAGACGACGAAGAGATGCAGGTCGAGGCAGACTGGAAGTGCAAGAGACAAACACCCAGGAGGTGGAGACCCTTATGAGAATGATCCACTGGATGAGTGGGCAGTGTCTGGAGGCAGACGAACTATGCAGAGTGGTGGAACACCAGTGCCAGGTGCTCAAGAGGTCCCTGTCAAAGAGTTTGGATAAAAAAGAATCGGAGGATGATTTTTCATGGGCTCAGCTGGAGGAGGAACCCCCCCCCGACTGAGCAGGCTATTCCTTTGTTGCCTGCATTCCCAGGATGTTACCTGTTGGAGGTCGGAGATGCAAGTATGGAACTTGAATGTGAGACCCCAAGTAAGACTGTGCCTAGTGATACTGTGCTGGGGCTGAAGACTCCAAGCAAGCAATAAGAAGCCTATGAGGCTGAAGGGACTTTTTCTTGTATTGGTGCAGCTAAATCTATTAACAGTATTGACTGGGGTATACTGCAGGCTAAAGATGCTAATATTGCCAAAATGTTACAATATATTAAGATCAAGGCGGTGGCACATGTGTTTTATTTTTTGATGAAAAAACATACAAAGGAGGAGGTGGGTGCAAAATGGATTGGAACCTGTGTTGGGGTAACACCAAAAGAGTGCCTACCCTCAGGTGTCTATATCTGTAGCAAGTGAAATGAATCAAGGGACATAGTGCGTTTATGTAGAGGGGCTGAACCTAGGACTGGTCCCCTGCTTAAAACAGACATGTCTGGTGGGGTTGGAACAGGTAATTACTTACTCCAAAGAAATTGTTTCTGTGGTACTGGACTCTACAATCGTCCAGATTTTTGGTTAAGAAATATGATGGACTTTCACTAAAAGGAGATGGGAAGCTACCGTTAGCCTCTGTTGAGAAATGTGTTAATGCCTCAGGATAAAGAGTGATGATATCCACTATGTTTATGATAGAATGTTTATCATTAATAGGGACCCTGAGACAGAGCTTCTCAAGATGGATGGATGGAAGCTCCATCCCTTCCTGGAAGGGACAGGAAGGTGGTAAGCAGTCTGCAATAACTGTTTCCCTCTTTAGGTGGGGGATATGTGGCAGGGAGCTCCTGCCACTCTTGAGGACCGACCTTTTCTTAAATCTGTTGCAACAGTTCTTCAATTTTTAGCCTAATCTACCCTTTACAATTTCTAATCCATAAGGTTGCCGCCTATATGCACCCCCTTCCCTTTCTTGACTATGTTATAGTGTCCTCATTAATTTTCCTTTTCCCTCTCAGGTCCTCATACAGGGAGGTTAGTGTGGTGACCTCCAAGCTTATGTAAAACAGGTTGTGTTTATCATTGTTGGATTTCGTATGTAATAGCACTATGTCATAAAGTACCTTGCTGTTTATACATTGTGTTTATAAACCTGTAAATGTTGAAAATAACATGGCACTCTGTGGTTTTGATAATGGTAAAAAGTACTAGGTGACTATTATAGAAATTAAGTTAGCGGTGCTATTTGAAATGCATGAACATTGCTGTTAAGTTGAACAAGTCTGAAATGTCATGGTGATTTACATATATATCCCACGATGCTTTGCATTGCAGAAGTATGTGTGATGTCGTGGTTCTGTGAAACTTGGTTTATTGTCAATGCCCTTTGGGGTAACCCATGTTTCAGTGTTTCTGCATTGAGGTTCTTTGTCTTTAGCTTTTCTTTTGTGCCCCCACCACCCAAGCAAACAAGATCTGCATAGGGGTTGGAGGCTGAATCTCAACTGCTAAGTAGATCAAAGATCAGTGTCTGTAGGTGCTGGCTAAGTGCAGAGAAAGAACATACATAGTCTGTTGTTGCAAACTGATGTAATGAAGAAGGTATATGTCATTGCTTAAGGTTATCTACTGTATTTTGAATAAACATCACACAGAGATTGTGTGTTGAACTTGAAGTTCGGTGTCTGGTCCATCTGTTATCCCACAACCCCTTGACAGTGCGCTGTTATCCCTTTCAGCTGCCCCTTCTTGGCCCATCAATCAATCAATCAATCAATCAATCAAATCTTTATTTATCCAGGCGAACATCGTTGAGCAAGGCTCATTTGCAAGATGGACCTGGTAAGGTCAAGGTTCAATTTACATGAAATATAGCATTCAGAACATTTACAAATAGAAGAATACAAAAATGTGAGTTATACAACAGATCCCAATAATATAACAATCAGATTATACACCAAATTGTGAAGACAGAAATAAAACAATAAATCAGATATTGAACACATAATTTGACATGTTAGGAAAACAAGGAATATATTACATATGTACACGATTCAGAAGGTTCATAAGGTAGCCAGCTCACTAGGATGGGTACTAGGGGACAAAGGAGTGTTTTGTGACTGACGGAGTGGCAGGATTGGTACCCTGCAGTAATGGTCAGGGTAGGGAACCGGTGGGAGGGAGGAATCGTAAGAGTTGGTGCAATAAGAGGATCCAGAGTAGGTATAGGAGGAAGAGGAGAGGGTTAGCGGAGGTATGAGCTGGGAGCATTAGGGAGATTTAAGTATTAAGGGTATAGGGAGCTGAAAAGGCACTGGATAGTGAGCTATAGGGTAGTTTCACAGTAGGTGCTGGTGAGCTTGTCTTGTGTATCTAAATATGGAAGGTTGAACTAGTGTTGATGGAAGCAGCTACATCAAGCATGGGAAGCCAGAGTGGCCAGTTGGGTGGGTGGTGGGTAGGGCCTGACAGTACCAGGATTCATCCTGCTCACTCTGGGGTTTTGTTGCTGGTTCCCCCTCTTAGGATGCTGCTAAATGTGGGTTCCAATGTGTGCATGCACACAACTGTGCTTGATCCATGCACCAGGTCCAGGCAGGGTCCCCCTTCCCTATACCACACACACACTCGTCACAGACAAGTCACCCAAGTAGCAGTGTTCCAGCAGAGAGTGCAGTCCTCCCTACCTATAGGAGAACAGCGTCTGATGGGATACTCAATCCTCCTCCATCAGCTGGCACCCGACAACTCCGGCTTGTTCCTGAACCCGGATCACCAGTGTTGCATGCAGCAGCACTACTGCTGTACCAATGGGCTGGTCCAGTACCTAGTTCAAACTTATAAATCAGCTGTTTGTGTGAAGATTTAAAAGTTTCTCATATTTTTGAACTACGGACTTCAGTGCTGCACAGGGCTATTGTGATATCAGCAGTGTGAATGCTGGTCTCTGATTGGTTTAGTAGTCCACTGTGACTCAAGACAGTGATTGTGATGTACCTAATTTGGAAGATAACATGTTATCTTGTAGGCTGGGTGTCTAGATGTCACATGCATCTTTGACAATGTATTACTACACGTACAAATAGAGGTAACTTACTTGTAACCATAGTTCTACTAATATGCAGCTCACATCCACAGTTAGAAAGTGTCCCACTACGCACTCACAGTCTCCAAAGCGGTCTTTAAGTTCAGCTCCTCCTACCACCCATATGATCTTCCAGCTCATCCCCCTCTGTACTCAGATCTGCACGCTGGAACAGGATTCCGAAGCCAGTCATGCCAGAGGATGTTGAGTAGGTTGTGTAAATGTGAAACGGATACTAGTAGTCGAGCTACGGTTACAAGCAGGTAACCTTCAGTTCTAACTACCTAGATTCAGTTCATTATCCACACTTATGCAGACTCCTAACCAGTCCTCAGGAGCTGAGGGCATGGTATGCACCTTAATTAGGTGAAAAAAGACTGGAGGACTAAGGACCCAAAAGCAGCATCACAGTGACTGAGCACACAGAAGCAGTAACGAGAGATGAATGTGTGCACACTTGACGAGGAGGCAACCCTCCATATTTCAGAAATAGGAATTTCCCTAGCAGCAACAACAGAGGCAGCAGCCTGTCTGGTGGAGTGAGCCTTCAGCCAAAGGTGACTCCTCTAGCCGATCAGTAACACAAAGCACTGCATGAGGTTCTTCATCAAGCAGTCATCTATATGGATGCTGGTCTTCCTATGGTGGCTTCAGCATATTGACAAATAGCTGGTGAGCCTCATTACGAAATTCTGCCATATGTTCTCAATAGAAGAGCATGGCCCTGTGAACATCTAGTGAGTGGAATGTTCGTTCAGCCTCTGAAGCAAAAGGCTTTGAGAAGAAGTTTGGTAGAATGAGTACCTGATTAAGGTGAAACTCAAAAACTATCATGAACAGGAATTTCACATGAGGCTGTATGGCAACCCTGTCTCTACGTAAAACCAGATATGGAGACTACACAGAAAGCACCTGGAACTCACTCACTCATCTGGGTGAGGTGATGGCGACCAAAAATGCGGTCCTCAACAACAGATGTGAAAGATCACACGTGTCCAAAGGCTCAAATGGTCTACCCATTAGCCATAACAGCACTAGCAGCAAGATTCATGGTGGAGTTGGTTCCCACTCTGGAGGGGACATGTGGTCAAGCACTTTAAATTAATGGCTGACTACTCTGTCCTATGCCAATGCCAGCAACAGTGCCTTGATGTGGTATGCTGAAATGGTGGCCAGATGCACTCTGAGGGATGAGGTCTGCAACACTGCCTCAGACAGGATGTATGTGCAACATGGAGCAGAAGAGGTGCAACAATCCTCCCTACTCACACAAATATGAAAACCTAGACCACTTGCAAGGGAAAAATCCTGCAAGCTGACTTCTTTCCAGAGGTCTCCAAAACTGGAAGAACATCTCTGAAAAGCCCAGTGGCCTGGAACTCTAGTCACTCGGGAACCAAGCGGTCAGGCGCAGGGACTGCAGATCCTAGTCAGCAGTAAAAGCTGCCATGGGGGTTTGCTGCTGAGACTTATAAGATCCTGCTACCAGAACAGGTGTGGCCAATCCTGCACAATCAGAACTATGGTGCCATGTCCCTGCACACCTTGTGGACCAGGGGAAATGGAGGAAAGGCATACAGGTGGACCGGAGTCCAGGATCAAGAGAAAGAATCCCATGGTAGAGTGCCCCGCCAAGGGGGTGGACACAAAACAGTTTCAGCTTCTTTTTCTCCAGGAAGCAAGCTGACTCACTGATGGTGTTCCCCAGATATAGAACACCTCGGATAGCAACTGTGGGTGTGGCAACCGCTCATAGGACACTTCTTCCACAAGACTTGCCAGTCTGTTGTTCACTCCTGTGATACTGACCGCCAGCAAGTCCGCATGCAGGGCGCAAGCAGAGATTATGTTTGGAATGCCTCCTGACACATGGGATGGTTGGGCATTTATCCCTGTTTATTCAGTTAGAACAAGGTAGTCATGTCCTTGTTGACCTGGACTACTCAACCTTGAACCAGTGGTGCGAACTCCACCAATGCCAGGGGAATTCCAGCAGGCTGATGTGAAGCTGACCATACCAACAACAAAGCAGCTCCGAACCTGAGTGTATTACAATCAGCTATGAAATTCAAAGTAACTCTTCCAAGAAAGAGCACCATTCAGCCAGCAAGGTAAAATGAGTCAAAAATGTATTTGCTTACGGTATACTCAATACACTCCATTTCTTGTACATTTTGTGCAAAAAACACTAGTGGCTGTATAATGTAGACGTGCCGTGCTGAAAACAACTGGTTGGGAGAGCAAGGGGTGATGGGAAACTGACACATACTCCAACTGGCTTCGCTGAGCACTTCTTCAGGGCGTGACTGATAGTACCTCACATGGCTCTTTTATGCTAGGTGTGTTAAAGTGACAATAAGATGCACCAACAGTAGCAGCCTAACTTATTTAAATAGCGTCGCGATACATAATTAAACCAGTGTTCATAATATACAACTAATAAAAAACTGATTTAAAAAACATGAAATGCAATATGCAAAGATGGTTAAAAAAGAACATTTGTGTACTTACTATAACAGTAGATCTTCAAGACAATCTCTTGCATCATGGCCACACCTATGGAACTATAAGCCGCCAGGCAGCAGGACCACACGTAAACTTTGCAAGCAGTCAGCCAGGGGCCACTCACAGTGTCAGAGGTCGGCTGATACATAAACTTGGGCAGCCCCTCCTCTCCTCAGTTCCCCGCCAGAGATCATGCTCGGCGGGCCTCTCTGTAGGGAACCAGGAGAGAACCCAGTACTCGGCATACCCAGGAAAGGCAGAGGGTGAAAGGTAGACTAAAATGGAGACAGGAGCAATCCAGGTTAGATTAGGCCCAAAAGGGGGGGGGAGGCTGGGATGGCATGGCCTAATGGAAGAGTTTCTTCTATTGAAGATCTACTGTTACAATAAGTACGTAACTGTTCTATCTTCTTCAAGGGTATTGTTTTTATCAGGCCACACTTTGGAATGCGTATCAAGCAGCACTGACAGTGAACAGTCTGGGAGGCTGGAGCCTACAGGCCTAAGAAAGCAGGCCTTGAAGCACAGCTAGGCCAAAGCTAGCCTTTTGCGAGAGACAATGTCCAGACTATAGTGTTTAGTGAGGGTGTGGAGTGGACAGTATTCCAGGTGGCAGCTGCATAGATATCTGAAGTAGACGCATTTTAAAAACAAGCAACAGAAGTGGCCATGCCTCTTGTGGAATGACCATGAACCCCCCCCCCAGGAAGTTCCTTCCCAAACTTTCTGTAACAAAAAGTAATAGTTGGCTAGCCACTTAGGCACTGTTTGGAAACAAGGGCACTCTTTCCCTGGGGTGAAAGAAACAAAAAGCTGCAAGGACTCTCTGTAATCCTTTGTGCAGTGTATATAGTACTGGAGTATTCTACGTACATCTAGTGCATGGAACAATGCTCCCCCTGAATTGGTATGCTCAGGATAATAAACTGGCAGGTGGATGGTTTGATTTAAAGTAAACCTGGAGACAACCTTTGGTAAAAATTTAGGACTGGTATGCAAAAACACCCTGTCTGTGGAAAATCAATTGAGTTAGCTCACACATTCAAACCTGTAAGCTCCGAAATCCTTTGACTGCAACTAAAAACAACACTTTCGAAGAAAGAAAGCATAAGTCACAAGTCGCAGCTAGCTCAAAAGAAGACAAAGTAAGTTTTTCCAGAATAAAATTCAAGTCCCAAGCCAGGACTGGATTACAGATGGGAGGCTTCAGAAGCAGAATGCCTCTCAAAAACGTGAGGGCCACCTCCAGCTGGGCAACCATTCGACCCTCTATAGGCACATGGAAAGCTGATATGGTAGCCACCGTGCACTTTGATAAAGGAGTGCTGCA
Source organism: Neoceratodus forsteri (assembly GCA_016271365.2). Classification (NCBI taxonomy): domain Eukaryota; kingdom Metazoa; phylum Chordata; order Ceratodontiformes; family Ceratodontidae; genus Neoceratodus; species Neoceratodus forsteri. The sequence continues at coordinate 874,620,944 of CM028130.1, forward strand.
GGCCTGAATCTCATAAGGACAGCAGATACTCTAGAACCTGATCAACTGAACAGGTGAGCAGATCCAGGTAGTAGAAAACGGCCCATAAGGCAAACTTCATAGAATAAGTGGATCTGGTAGAAGGCTTTCTAGTAGCCACTAGAACATCAGCCACTTTTTGGGAAACCCCCAAAACAAGCAATGGCTATGTCTTCAGAAGCCATGCATGCAGATGGAGAGATCCAAAGTCTGGATGGACGAGAGTTTCCTGTTCCTGTGACAGTAGACCCTTGCACAGGGGCAGAGCACTGGGGGTTCCCCCGCTAGCTGTTGTAGCAAGAGAAACCAGATCTGTGAAGGTCATAGGGGAGCAATGAGTATCAGAGTTTCCCCCTCCATTTGTAGTCTTAGCAGCATTCTGAATGAGAGGGAAGGGAGGGAGACATATAGAAACCTCCCTTTCCAAGAGAGGAACAACATGTCTAACCAGAAAACTCCAGGCCCGGAGTGAATGAGCAGAAAAACAGCAGTTCTGCATTGTGTGGGACGCAAAAAGGTCTAACTCTGGACAAACCTTTCTGTTGAACAGGTCTCTGACAACTAGCTCAGCAGTTCCCACTCATGTATCCTAGACTTGGACCCACTTAGCCTGTCTGCCAAGCCGATTTGGACACCTGGAACATGTGAAAAGGATGAGGGAGGGCCTAAAGTCCCTGAAGGTGGACATGGCACCTGGCCCAGATGGAGTCCACCCCAGGGTGCTGAGGGAGTTGGCAGAGGTCTTGGCAGGACGATTGGCGGACCTGTTCAACACCTCTCTGAACTCAGGGTGTGTGCTACAGGGGTTGCAGTAATTGCAGTTCACTACTGTTCCCCTGTAGCTGCCCTTATTTCACTGTTTAGACTGTGTGCTTCTTGCATGCAGTGTAAAGGATACTCTCTTCTGACCGGGTAGGCATTTTATCTGCTTTCCTGGGTACAGCTGGGATATTGTTGCATCTGTACCACGTAGCAAAGGTTTTTCTTGGTTTTGTCCTATTCTTCCAGGTCAAAGCCCATGGCAGCTTTTAACTGCTGCATTATGGTGAGGAAAGTGGGATCCTCTGGAGAGGACCTTGATGTGTTTATCACAGAGTCCTCACAACAGGTCGACACAGTGGAGCTGGTGCCCCTGTCATAAGAGCTTTCAGCATAATCCTCAGTCTCTTCTTCCTCATCCTGCATTATCAGGTCAGGATTATATTTGTACTCATTGAGTGGGTCAGTGGGGAGAAGGGAGTGGGCCAGCAGCGTTGGTGGTGCTCTAGGAGGTGGCTGTGGAAATGGTGCACCTTACAGAGACGAGGAAGGATTAGCAGCAGGCCCTGTCGATGGACCCCATGGAACCGGGAGGTTAGGAAGTAGGTGCTGAATCATATCCGAAAAGCAGGACAGGATCACCTAAGCATCGGTGCTCATGTGGTCAACAAGTGCGACTCGAGGAGTCGACAGGGGAGGCTGAGTCCCCAGGGTCAACGTGTCAGCTGTGCTAGGCCTGGTAGTGCAAAGGCCAAGCCCTGATCTTGGTATTGTGTTGATGGTTGGTGGGGGGAGCTGCATCGCTGCCAGAGTCGATGATGGTGCAGAGGAAGTTGTACCTGCTGTGCAGAACGGTGACCTGGAATCCACCGGGGAGGCTCGTTCCTTCTCCTTGTCCCAGTGCTTGGGTTTGCGATTCCCTGATGCTTTGTCCCAGGGTTTTGAAGACCTGGACTTAGAAGACAGGACCTACGATGCAGCGGTGCTTTTCTGCTGGAGTGCCTTCTCCATGCTAGCCACCTACAGTTTAAAGTAAAAGTGTGATATTTTCCATAGGACTTTATAGCCTGCTAGCCTAGGAAGGCAATAGTCCCTCTGTGTGAACATTTTTAATTTTAATCCACCAGTGTAAGGAAGGAAAGAGATCGTAACAGTGGCCGAACCGCAGGCCAGGAGATCCCTTTCCACTTCCCGATTGCCCCGCATCCTGTGACATATGTAAGTAAGTAAATCTTTATTTAGATAGCGTCTTTCCAAAACCAAGGCACTTCACAGTTAAAATACAACGTACACAATATAAAATTACACTAAAATATGCCCAGGAAGAGTGCTGGGACGCACCCCATACAAGTCAATGGGGCTAATTTTCAGACCCTATTAGCTGAGCGGTGGCTTTCATTTATATCGAAAGGCTGCTTAAAATGTTGTAAAAACTGTCTGAAAATTAGCCCCATTCACTTGTATGGGGTATGTCCCCATGCTCTCCCTGGGCACACGTCACAAGACGTGGGAGCGTGGGGGTGGAGCAGGCAGACCAGGAAGTGGAACGGGATCTCCTGGCTGGCAGTTCAGCCACTGTTATGATCCCTTCCCTTCCATACACTGGTGGATTAAAATTTAACATTTTCACACAAAGGGGCTATGCAGCCCAAAACCTGTAAGTAAATACCTCACACATTTACTTTAAGGAGGGATTTTTCTGGGGTTCCCTTATGGCATTGCCTGGTCACAGAATTAAAACCTCTACAAATTCCTCAGGCTTCATGTTGTGTTCTGGGCCTAGGCAGCAGACATAGACACTGTGGGAGTTGCTGGTGTAAATCTTCTCACCACGTGCACAATACTGGAACAATTTAGATGGTTCCTTTGACGACTTACAGGTTGTTGAAAATCACTATAAAAGTGACTACTTTTTCCAAAAAAAAAGAAATAAAATGGCAGTTATTGTAGCAGTGTTTCCTTTAGTGGTCCAACGAACATGGTCGACAGCAGGAAAAGAGCTGAGGAAAGGAGGAGCTGCCTACGTTTATATATCAGCCGACGTCTGACGTCATCATGGGTGGTCCCTGGCTGACGGCTTGCAAAGTTTCCGTGTGGTCCTAGTGCCTGGCAACTTACAGTTTCATAGTTGAGGCCTTATGAGAGAGATATCCGTGAAGATCTTTTTTTAATTTTTGTATTACAATTAGGTTTAATCCATCACCAAGTCACAGTATAGCATGACAATGGTGGTTCTATACATCTGAAATAACCAATATAATACTGTTGGACAACTAAGATCCATATATTATCTCCCCCCTTCCCTTAGCACTAGATTTATACAGAGTGTTATATTCAAAATAGTGGTGGTAATAAAACCATCAAATCATGCCAAGTAGCATTATCAAATTCAGAGTTTTCCAATTGTTCAATAACAAATCCCAACTTTTCAAAGGTTATTGTTTCTTTAAAGGTGCACATCCATTCATTTATGACCCTTTGATGGGGGCTTTGGCTGTTCCAGTTTTTGAGGATCATTCTCTTGATAGCTAGAGAGCCCAGTGTAACAACCTTTTGCTGAATCGGGTCCAAATCAGTTAAATCAAATAGGTTAAAAATGTAATACCAAAGGTGAGCAAGGAATTTTTTCCCCCAGGATTCCAGATAATTCTTGTGATAACTTTTGCCACCTTTTTAAATAATCAGACACTCCCATAGATTGTGTAATAAAATGCCCATTGTGTTGCAGCCATGCCAACACTGATCTGAGTAGTTTGGGTTGATTTTTGACAAAAAGTGTGGGGATTTTAATATATGCCCAATTAATAATTTTTTGTTGAGCAAAAGAAGTCATGGCACACCTACCTTTGCAACCGAAAATAAGCCAAGAGTCACACCAGATCTGTTTCTCCAATTTGATTTCATTTATTTATATCCACCACAACAGTGCAAAAGATGGTCTACAAGGCATACGCCTGGAGGAACAATAGCCACAGACACCTCTAATGTTTCAACCGAATGGTCTTAGTCAAAGATGGTGCCACCTAGTGTACACTTCATATATACACACCATTTAAAAACATCACATGACTAATTTCTTAAAAAGACATTACAAAAATAGTGCTAGTGATTAATTTTATAGTTATGCAAACATCAAGTGCGTAGTAACCACCAACTGGTGGTTACTGTGCACTTGATGTAGGCCTTGTAGGCCATCTTTTGCACTGTTGTGGTGGATACAAACAAATAAAATCAGAAATTGGAGAAACAGATCTGGTGTGACTCTTGGCTTGTTTTTGGGTGCAAAGGTAGGTGTGCCGTGACTTCTTTTGCTTAGTTTGTAAATTGTCACAGAGCACCATATTGCCCCTGTGCAGCTTTTCTTGTGTCTAATAATTTTTTGTTGCTTACTTTTATTTCGTGCTGAAATAATATTTCTGTTTGCTCCTATTTTAATAGCTGACTATTGATTAATTTGGAGTGAAATATTTGCTTCTTTCTCCCAAGAAAATTCTAGTTTAGACTTGACAATTTCCAGATCCCCAGTATTAATTTACATACTAAAGAGAGCCCTTTCATTTTAAAAGAAGTAATCATTCTTTCTTCTTCTGTGAGGGTTTCCTCCAGCTTATCTGTCCTGATTTCATGTTCCCTGCAGAAGTTTTTAAAATAATGGAGAATACCCAAGTAATTCAAATAGTTTTGGGTTTGCCAGTTTTTGCTCATTAACTGAAACTGCCTAAATGTAATAAACTTGCCATTATTAATAAAGTGATTCCATTCACTATAACCCTCATTTGAAGAGGAGGAAATATCTTACTATTATGATTTGCTTTTGGGTTTGAGTTCAAAATACATGGGGCTTGCAATCATGGAATTCTATCTATTTTAAAAGCTTTTTTGCTTTTAGTGCATACTCAAAAAAGTGAAATAGGTGCCATTTATTTATTTATTGAAAACTTTCACCAGAAAAGGCACACGAACAATATTAAATTGCTCGTCTCATGGAGTGTCCAGGGGGAAAGGGGAACTGGGAGTACAATAATCGAAACAGAACATTCAACAATATAATACAGAGTACATATACGGTAAACATAACTGGCCTTGGTAAAATACAGCAATATAGCTACAAATTCAGGTATAGGGAATTGCAAAAGGAAAATGCAAGTACATGGAGTACAAATTGTGATTAACATCGGGAAATGTTCTGGAACAGAGAGGGAGCTAGGAGAAATAGCCGATCGCACATTACTGTCTGCACCAGTATGTAATTAGGAACTAAGTGCAACGTACAATTGAGTGGCAGAAGCTACATACGATTAGAACGAAGAGCTGAACAGCACAGGAGCAGGAGAGTGAAGGGAGGTGACTAAGACCTTTATCCTTGAATAATTTATAACTGAGCAAAAAAAGAAAATTAACGGTTAAAAAGGAGTTCATTTTATTTAGCTCCTTTTTGAGAACCTGGGTCTCTAACTGTGGGTAAAAGGACCATTTCCACATTGTAGCTAATGTTTGAGTCAATATGCACAGCCAAGGATCTGGGCATCCAAAAAATCCCTCCCTAACAGGTCTTGTCATTATGTGTAATGCGATCCTAGAGGATCCTCCCCACCACTGGAATTTAGAAAAAAATAGTTTGATATTTAAGAACCATTTACTATCTGGAGAACCTAACATCGATTGCAACGCAAAAATCAAATAAGGCAATACCATGATTTTTATGGTTTGAACCCTTCCTCATAATGATAGACAAGTTCCACCATGAATCGAGTTTACTTTTGATTTTTTCTTTAGCCTGTTGATGATTAATCTGGATGCTTGTTACATTTTTTATTAGTTAATATAATACCTACATATTTTATTTTTGGTGTTTTGTTAAAATTATTTAAGACCAAGAAAGCTGGATTAAGAGGCTTCCCAGATATTTGCATAATCATTGATTTTTGCTGGTTAAGTTGATATCCTGTGACACTTGAAAAAGCTTATTTAATACGGCATCTACTGAGCTGTTTAAGTCAGAGAAAATCAACACAGTGTCATCTGCAAATGTGGTAATTTTCATGTCTTGACCTTGCATTGGGATCCCTTTAATCTCTGGACAGTCTCTAATTCTATTTATAAGGGGTTCTCTGCAAAGAACAAAAATTAACGGAGACAGGGGACAGCCCTGTCTTACTCCGGCCTCCACTGAAATTTCAGAGGAGGGAATCGATTTATTAAAATATTAGCTGAAGGATTACTGTGCAATGCCTGAATAATCTGATATAGGTTGTTACGAATGTTCCATTGTTTCAAAACATAAAACATATATGTTCTACTGATCAGATTGAAGGCCTTACTGGCATCGAGTGCCAGGGCATAAAATGTGTCTTGGAAGTCTTGAATATACTCAAAACATAGCTGCACTCTTTTGATAGCTGTAGACGCTGCTCCTCCTGGGATAAACACTTGCTGGTCTGGGTAGATGTGGAGGGGGGCCAAAGGCAACAGTCTATTCACTATAACTTTAGCAATAATTTTGCAATCACTGTTTAATAGGGATATAGGATGATAACTGCTAGGAGATTCCTTTGGTTTATTTTCTTTATGAAGTTAAATTATTTTAGACTTAAGCATACTGAATCTGGTATAACCCCCTTCCCATCCACCCATTCCTGCATCATTCTTAGAATCCAGGGGCTAGAATATCTTTAAACCTTTTAAAAAAAAATCATTAGTTAGCCTGTCTGAGCCTGGACTTTTTTTTATTTGGTAAGTTTAGAATAGAAGTTTTAATTTCCTCCAAGGTGAAATATTCCTCTGACATATTAAAGGGATTAAGCTTACGTTTATTAATAAAAGATTCCATTACAGCTGGGTTAGATATTGGAATATTTTTGTATATATTAATAAAATAAACTGACAAGATTGTTGGTAAAGATAACCAGTCAGATTTAATTTGGTTTTGTGAATTTTTAAGAGCAGATTTTATGTTTTCTTCTCTCCTTTTTTTAAAAAATTTCCCAGATTTATCACCTTGCAGATATCATGCCTGCTTAACTTTTTTAAGATTATTTTTTTGTTCTTTTGCTATTATATGTTGCTATCTGCACCTAAGTTCAAGCCACTCTGGGGCATGTTTCTCATTTAGTATTAATAAGTCTATTTCTTTCAGTCTATTCTGGATTGTTACTAGTTCCTTCTTTTTAGTTTTATTTATCCAGGCTCGATGTGAAATGTATATTCCCCTTATCGTTGATTTAAATGCATCCTGAAGAAAAGAGATGGATTGTTGCCCTGTAAAATTATAATACCAAAATTCTTGGGCTGCTATGGTAATCTTTTCTATAAACGAGTTATCCTCCAATAGATCATTTTTAAAAGACCAAGCTCTTGTACTATAATTACTATTCTGGGACAACTTAAATTGAAGTTCAACTAGAGCCTGATCTGAGATTATAACAGAATGAATTTTAGTCAGGACGATATTAGGAAGTAGATTTTTGGAAATGAAAATATAATCTAATATTGACATTTTTTTTGTTTTTTTGATTGTGGAAGGCAAAGTCCCTACCCTGCAAGTTATTAACTCTCCAGGGATCCTCCAAGTTATTTTCACTTAAACATGTTTTTAGACACTTATCTATTTTTTTATTTATTTGTGTAATATTCTTATCTAACTAAGGATCATTTAAGGCATTAAAGTCCCCCTTGATAATGGTGTATTGTGACTGTAATTGAATTAATGCCCCAGTTAAAGCAGCAGTGAAGTTAGGGTAATTGACAAAAGGGACATAAACTGATCCAATAGTAACTGGGTGATTGTTACCAATAAAGCCCTCTACTATGGAGATTCTGCCTTCTGTGTCTGACCATTTATCTTATAGTTGAAATTTTAATCTTCTCCCTAATAAAATAGTTACCCCTGTGGATTTTTTGGTTCCTGACGAGTAAAAAATATGAGAAATCCAATTTCGGGATAGTTTTAAGGTTTCATATTTGTTTAAGTGCGTCACTTGTAGAGCAACTATATCTAAATTTAACTTGTTAAGGTAGGTAAGAGTCCGGAATCTTTTAAATGGAGAGCTGTGGCACATCTAATTAATTCTAAATGTAAACACAAATCATACAGACCTAGGGATCAAAGTTAGAACTTTGCACACCTTTAAACACACCACTTCATAGTTTGACATATTACTATAATTTTCAAATTTTTCCAATGAGAAAACACAAATACTTAAAATCACCACTACTAAATACTGAACCTATGCGACCCTTAAACATAGAAACATAGACTTTGACAACAGATAAGGACCGCTTGGCCCACTTAGTCTGCCCATTTCCCTACCTAGAGGATAAACTGCAGATCCTATTTAACCAACAGCCTATTTCTTCCTACCCCCCACAAAAATTGCCTTATGTCTGTCCCATGCATTCTTGAATTCTCCCACAGTTTTAGACCCAACAACCTCCTCAGGAAGGCTGTTCCATGCGCCCACCACCCTCTCTGTGAAAAAATACTTCTCATATTGCCCCTGAGCCGTCCCCTCTATCTTCAAATTGTGTCCCCTTGTTCTTGCACATCTCTTTTTCTGAAAGATGCTACCCTCTTGGACTTTGTTGATTCCACTGAGGTACTTAAACGTTTCTAACATGGCCCCCTCTCCCTCCTTTCCTCAAGGGTATACGTATTAAGCTCCTTTAGCCTCTCCTCATATGGCTTCTCTTGCAGACCCTGCACCATTTTAGCTGCCCTCCTCTGAACTGCCTCCATCCTTTCTATGTCCTTGCAGAGATGGGGTCTCCAGAACTGGACGCAGTACTTCAGATGGGGTCTCACCAACTGTCTGTACAGGGGGATAACAACTTCCTGTTTTCTGCTGGTGATGCCTCTCCCTATACATCCCAGTATCCCCACAGCCCTCCCTACTGCCTTCTCACATTGTTTGCCAACCTTAAGGTCATCTGACATGATTACCCCCAGGTCCCTTTCCATTTTTGTTGGAAAGCACTCTGAATTCTACTAACTCTAAATCCGTCTATTCCAAGCTGTAGCACTGGAGTGGGATGCAGATCTGTCTTACACCCTCTCCCCTCCCATGTAGAAAAGATAATGTTCCATACAGTCATCTTCAGGAGGTAACCTACTTACCCTATTCCCTCCACCCCCCCCCCCCCGGCTAATATTAAATTACTCCACTGTACACAGATCAGCTTTTCCCACCAGCCCTGGAGAGGTAAAAAACATCTTCCCCTCCGCATCCCCCTTCACATAAGTATTACAAACAGACACAAAAAAGAAAGAAGCTTGATTAAACAAGTTAGGGAGTTTCTTTTTAAGTTCATCTTCTGCTTGCTCTTGTGTATCGTACGTGCAACTAGAACCATTAATAAACACCCAGAGTTTTGCCAGGTACGTAAAGTTAGAACAATAATTATGCTCCCAAAGTTTTTTCCTCAGGAGTAAAAATCTCCTTCGAGCTTGAACAATCTCCATGGAAAAAGACGCTGAATATGGAAATGGATGCATCCATTAAGTTTATTCTCGTTTTCTTGTAAACCGCTTGCATTAACTGATCTTTGTGATCTTAACGGAAGAATTTAACAACAATGGGACGAGGCAGACTCTGATTTTGTGACTGAGGGCTATATGGCTGATAGTCTATGTATTCTGTCAGTATCTAATTTCATATCTATAGGGTCCATCTCCAAATACATGCAGACCATAATACTCGCAGGATTTCATGGGGCTTGGTTAATACACGTCATGTTACTATCACTGTACTGATTACGGAGACTTACAGTAAAAAGTACACATTTTTCCAGTTATTGTTATTCCACCAAATCACGCATTCAGGCCTAAAACAGGAGACCGGTACTTGTGTTATAATGCTGGGGAACAGTTGTGGCAATTGCTCTCTGTTTCATGTGCATAGGTAATCAATGTAAAGAATGCTGAGGTCAATATAGGGGCACCCACTGTAAGCTTACCATAAATGATAATTCTATCAAATTTCCTTTGTAATCATACAGTTCAATGTGGGAGCTTGGCTGTGGTGCCAGTCAGTATGTTTATGCCCAAATAGGTATATGGCTATTAATCACTAACTACTGTGGCTATCAAATGTGCAAAATGGGCTAACAATAATGTTCCAAAAAGCTTTTATGCTTCTTTATAAAACTATAGGCAGCACCACAGGTATGCACAAAACTGTGATAGACGTAACATCAGCTACAGAATGACAGGCCAAAAGATGCATACTTTTTTTTATTTATTGAAGGTTTAAGTTGCACCTGCCTGGACACCAGAATAAAATACAAAGTTCTGGGCATGATGGGATAACTAATAACCATACAGTGCTACTGACCTATCAGAATGGCTGATATGTTACAATATTCAGCCTTCTGTGCATGCCTATGGTTGTTGGCTACAATTTTATTAAGATGCATAAAAGCTTTATTGGAAAATTACTGGTAGCCCATTTTGCACATTTGGCAGCCACAGTAGGAAGTGATTAATAGCCATACACCTATTTGGGCATAGACTGATTGACTGGCATCACAGTCCAGCTCCCACACTGAACTGTATGATTACAAAGGAAATCTGATACAAGTGTTATTTATGGTAAGCTCATGGTGGTGCCCCAATACTGACCTCAGCATTCTTTACATTGATTACCTGTGCATATGAAACAGTGCGCAGCTGCCACAACTGTTCACCAGCAGCACAGCATTATAACACAAGTCCTGGTCTCCTGTTTCTGACTTGAAGCCGTGATTTGGTAGAATAACAATAGCTGGAAAAATGTGTACTTTTGCTTTAAGTCTCCATAATCAATACAGTGATAGTAACATTAAGCATATGTATTATGGGCTCGGTTTTTAAAAGGTTGGGAATGACGCTCAGTGGTTGCATCAAAAACAAATGACACAAGGGGCACCTTGCGCTACACCGTGTGCCATTCCCAATTCTCAAACACAGCCTGCATCTGCCTGCACCAGGCTGCAGGCTGCACCAGGGCAGAGAGGGGGCTTGCACCACAACAGGGCTGCAACATCTTCATCTGCCAGATTCTCACAACCCCCAATAGCCACAGGTCACAACGGTGCTTAGACCAGCCAGGACTGGTTTAAGTGCCATGTGCGCCAACACTGCTGCCCACGACAGGTAGTCTGGCTGCAGACACAGCTGCACAGAGGGCAACTTGCCCCCAGTAAAGACAGTCAGTTACCTTCCACAGCATGTGTCCTGCTGCACGTGGATGTCTGGTTGGTCCTTGCAGTTGTGTTGGATAGTGGGATGTAGGGACGGAGACAGCCTGCAGTGCCACTGTGTGGGTTTCTGCCAATGTATGTGATCTGTGGGACCGCCTGGCTCGGGCACGCAGCCAGTGGGGGTAGCAATGCCACCGCCAGAACAGCTGATGCAGCCTGAGGCTCTGCTGGAAGGATCTACATCAAACAGATAGGGAGATCGGGAGGGAGGGAGACATAATGCGGATCATGCGAAGAGATACCCTACCCTGGGCATGGGATGCCTAGGGGACGAGCGATGGTGTGAGCGCCACGTGAATGGGCGGCAGACCAGGGCACAACTTGAGCATCCTATGTGTGTGTCCCCGATATCCTGCATGGATTGTGGCACTGTGCTGTAGGGTTGCAGTGGGATTGTGCAGCCCGCAGTAGGAGGCAGTGGCGATGTAGTGATGTTGGTACCCTGCTGACTGACACAATGGTCCAGTCTCTCTGATACAGGCGGGGACAGCTGCGGTGACTACACTGTCCATGCTATGACACATTGTGTGGTGGCAGTTGTGCAGGGCTACGGTGCCCCAACGCAGACACTGTAGATGGGTTGGGGTATGTCCATTGTGGCTGTCCTGCATAGAATGCTAGGTCTGCCCCCCCACCATACACTGTAGGCAGCAAGAGCACTAGCAGAGATGGGCAGGTATGCCATGCCTGTGAGGGCTGTCTATGTCCCATATGGATGCCAGGCATGTCATAGTGGGTACATGGCATGTGCCGCGTGAAAGAAATTACTCACCGTAGTAATCTTCTTTCTTTCAAGGGGTCCTTTAGCATCAGCGACATTAGTAGTGAGCTGACCAGGTAGTACTGCCCCGGAGGTGAAGATTATGGTAATGAGTTTACAAATTAGCCAATCAGAGAAAGCTTGTGGGTGTGTTTAACAAAGGCTGTGTAGAAGGGACCAGAATTTTTTCGAAGCTAGACTGGACACATGCCCACTTAAGTATGAACCAACATGATTTAAAAAAAAAAAAAAAAAAAAAGCAAAAGCATGAACCAGAACAACAGAACATGAAAACTTTGCTCTAAATGTATTTTCAAGTTTAAAAAAACAAATTTAGTAGAAGAAAAGAAACAGAGTCCTCTTCTGTAAGGTTATCGGGGAGGATGGCTTACTGATGCTAAAGGACTCCTTGGAAGAAAGATTATTACGGTGAGTAATTTTTTTCTTCTCACCCCAGGAGTCATTTAGCATCGGTAACATTAGCAGACTATAATGCAGTGCAGTTGGGAGGCAGGTAGAGAACCTACTTAGGAATGAGGCTCTGCAGAACTGCCCTGCCAAATTTGGCATTAGATCTACACTGCACATCCAGACAGTAGTGCTTTGTGAATGTGTGTAGTGTCTTCTAATTAGCTGCTTTACAGACATCCAGTAAGGGAATGTCACTTGCAGCTGCCACAGAGGCTGCAGTACCCCTAGTAGAGTGGGCCATGAGGCCCTCTGGGGGCTGTTTGCCAGCCTTGTCATAGCAGAACGGAATACAGGAAACTATCCAGCAAGAGACAGTTCTCATAGTGGCTGGTCTTCCTCTACCTACCTCTCCATAGGTGAGGAACAGCTGTGTGGAGGAGCCCCTAAACTGCTTGGAGTGGTCCAAGTAGTAAAGGAGGTCCCTCTTGACATTCAGACTATGGAGCTTCTGTTCCCCTGGTGTGGATTTCTCAGTAAAAAACACTGGTAAAGTGATGGACTGATTGAGGTGGAAATCTGAGACCACCTTAGGCAGGAATTTCCTGTTTGTCCTGAGCTCAGTCTTATCCCCATGAGGAATGATGTAGTTGGGCTTAGTACAAAATGCCTATAGCTCTGAAATTCTCCTTGCAGGGGTTATGGCTACAAGAAATACAGTTGTCCAAGTGACATACTTGATATGGGCCATAGCCATGGGTTCAAAGGGTGGCTCCATGAACTTGGTAATACAGAGGTTAAGATTCCAAGGAAGAACAGGTTCCCTGATTGGGGACTGCAGATGAAGGAGGTCTTTGAAAAACTGTTTAAACACTGATTGGGAAAAGAAAGATTTGTTCTTTCCAATAGAAAGGCAGGCCGAGACTGCAGCCAGGTGAAGGAAGATTCAGGGAAGAAGGCCTTAAGGCTTAAGGCCTGGAGATGTACCAGGGTAAGGTATATGAGGAGAGGTTGAGGGCACTGAACATGTACTCTCTGGAAGACAGGAGAGAAGAGAGGGGACGTGATTGGGACCTTCAAGTACTTGAAAGGGATAAAAAAGGTGGATAAGGAGAGTCTCTTTAAGATGAGTGGCAACCATAACACGAGGGGGCACAGTCTTAAGCTGGAGGGTGGGAGGTTTAGGAGGGTGGTCAGGAAGCAGTTCTTCACAGAGAGGGTGGTGGACACTTGGAATACGTTACCGGATGAGTTGATCTTGTTGAAGGCAGTGGGCACTTTTAAGAGAGAGGCTTGGATAGGTATAGGGGGAAGGTAAGGATCATGGGTAGGGAGGATGGGAGGTGTGGGACAGTAGCTCAAGCTGTGTACCCTGCAATACGGGCAGACTAGATAGAGCAAATGTCCTTACTCTGTTGGCTTCTTCGTATGTTCATATGTATGTAGATAATCCAAAAGATTAGAAACTGAAGCTCTGAGAGGATCAATCGGTTTCTTCTTGCACCAGAGAGAAAATCTCTTCCATTTGGCTGCAAAGGTCTTTTTTGTGCTAGGCTTTTTGGCCATTCTCAGGATCTTCAGGACTTGTTCAGAGTACTGAGTGGCAGGGAACTCTTAACTCCTCAAGAGCCAAGCTTTGAGTTGAAGAAACTTCAGGTCTGGATAAGTGACTCCTATCTGAGGGAGTGTCAGGAGAGAGTGACTGAGTGGAAGGCGAATGGGTTTGCTGCAAGAGAGGGTTAGCAGGAGAGGATAACAAGCTTGCCTTGGCCAGCCCGGTGCCACCAGAATTATTGTTGCTGGTTGAGCTCCGAGTTTCAGTAACACTCTGAAAATTAGGGAAAAGGGAGGGAAGGCATAAAGGAACTTCCCTGACCAGTCCAAAGCAAGGGCATCCGTTGGGAGAGTTCCCAGAACTGGAGGCCTGCAGCAATACAGAGGAAGTTGATGGTTGAGATGAGCGGCTAAAAGATCTTTCTGGCATGCCCCACCTTCCAAACACTGTGGCCAGCACTTACTTATTCAGACACCATTCGCTGTCCCCTTGGTTGATGCGACCGAGAGCATCTGCAAAGGTGTTGTCCTTGCCCGGAAGGTGTATGGCTGAAAGTCTGACATCCAGGGAGTAGGCCAAACACCAAATCCTCATGGCTTCGAAACACAGGACACTGGACTTTGTGCCACCCTACTTGTCTATGTAAAACATTGCAGTGGTGTTGTCTGTCCCGACCTGCACTTTATGGCCCTTTACTTGTGGAGCAAAGGCCTTCAGTACCAAATAAATGGCTCTGAGCTCCAGCAGACTGATGTGAGCCTGCGACTCTTTTGGAGACTAGGTGCCACTGACAGAAGTACTGTCCAGATGAGCTCCCCATCCCAGAAGAGTAGATCTGTAGTGCCCATCCCAGAAGAGTAGATCTGTAGTGATGATTTTTGTGGGAGAAGATGCTTCGAAAGGAATTCCTACCGAGAGGTTGGCTGTTTCCTTCCACCAGTGTAGGGTTTGAAGGAATGCCTTTGTGACTGGAACCAGGGGAATTGCTCCTTTGGGACCAGTGAGGCCACAGGTGGTACTGTATGTCCCTCATTCTGAATCTGACTCCCGGGACAATGGCTGTCATGGATGCCATGTGTCCCAAGAGCCTCAAAAAGTGTCTGGCCAGCCCAGAACGAACAATTTTGCCACTGACAAAAAGTTTTGGATTCTTTCTGATGGAAGAAAGGCCTTGCTCTGCTGAGTATCCCACTGTGCTCATATGAAAGTAAGGAGATGGGCTGGTTCCAAGTGGGACTTCTTCTGGTTTATAAGAAACTCCAAGGAATGCAGAGCGTTCTTTGTTAGGGAAAGGACCTCTTCTACTTGTAGAAGGTCTTTTCCCACTATGAACCAGTCGTCCAAGTAAGGGCAGACTAAGATTCCCTGTTTTCCTAGATGTGCTGCCACGACAGTCAGACATTTGGTGAATACCCTTGGTGCAGATGTCAGGCCGGAGGGCATGGCTATAAATTGGTACTGCCCTGATGGAAGTTTGAATCTCAGAAACTTTCTGTGGGACTGCCTTACTGGAACGTGGAAGTAGGCGTCACTGAGGTCTAGGGTGGCTAGCCAGTCTCCCTGCAGAAGGGACTGTATTACCATTTTTAAGGTGACCATTTTGAATCTGGATTTCAAAAGACGCTGGTTTAAGTATCTGAGGTCTAAGACAGGTCACCACTCCTCATTTTCTTTTGTCAGGAAGTATCTGGAATAGAGGCCTTTGCCCCATTGATGGGCGGGCACTCTCTCTACCACCCTTGCTGCCAGAAGATGTTTCACCTCTAACTCCAACAGAAGCCTTCTGTTGGGGTTAGTGATTTGGACAGGTGGGTGCCCTTGAGGACTGGCACCTTTTTGAACTGAAGTGGCAGGCCCTTTTCCACTACCTCCAAAACCCATTTGTCTGATGTGATGAGGGTCCAAGACTGGCGGTAGTGGAATAACCTGCCCCCTACAGGCAGAGGGGAGGCAACCTGAACAGCTGAGTCAGGGCTTATGCTGAGTTGCAGGAGCAGGGGTTAAAGCAGGTTTCCTCTGACCTCTCCTGACTCTTCCTCTGTAGAAACCTCTCATTTGAGAAAAGTCAAACTGAGGAGGAAGGGAAAAATAGGGTCTAGGGAAGTATCCTCTGCCTGTTTCCCTTAGGTTGAGGGTTTTGAGCAGCAGGAGTCTTCACTTTTGCTGTGTTGCTTTGGTAGGTTGTTTTGTATTCATCAACCTTCTTCATGCAGTCTTCTGTTCTAGAATTGAACAAAACATTCTGGTCACAAGGAAAGTCCATAGCCCTGGACTGAGTGTCCTGCATCATATTAGTTGTCCTCAGCCATGCAAAACGCCTAAGGGAGACAGCCTGGGCCATCACCCTGGAGGCTGCATCATTACTGTCATCTGCCATATGGACCTGGTACTTAGTGGGTTCCAAGGCAGTTTTAGCGGTCTCCACCAAGTCCTGTACCATGGAGTCAGACCCCTGTTGAGCTATGGCCAGGACCAAATTCCAGAAGGCTTTCTAATACTTGGCTGTGTAAGTCATGTAAGAAGAGAGGTGGAGGAGACAGGCTGAGGTTTTCTTTGCCATAAAATCCAATCTTCTAGAATCTTTCTCAGGGGGCTGAGAAGAGAGGGACTCCTGCTTTGTCACATGCTGCCTGTTGTACCACCCCTTCATGGCTGGGATGTACAGACAGGAAAGCTGTATCTGTTTTGGATAATTGATATTTCTTGTCTATTCTTTTGTCAACCCAAGACAAAGATGTAGGGGGGTCTGGAGAAGCGTCATAATCTTTTTCCTAAATGCCTTATAAATAGGAAGCACCACTTTTTTAGGAGGAGGGAGACCTTTCATTTCCCTATAGTCCTGGTTTTCACAGAAACGTAGAATATGACAGCAGAAAAGGACCGCCAGGTCCACCCAGTCTGCCTAGCTAGCTGCTAAGACTTTGCTTTTCCTACTGTCCCCCCCGATCTAAAAGACCCTTGTGTCTATCCCACGCTCACTTGAATCCCCCCACAGTTCTTGCCCCACCACCTCCTCTGGGAGTCTGTTCCAGTTATCCACCACCCTCTCCATGAAGTAGAATTTTCTAATGTTTCCTCTAAACCTCCCCCCTACTATTTACATATCATGCCCCCTTGTTTTCAATTACTCCCTTAGTTGGAAGATGTTCCCTACTGGCACCCTGTTAATACCCTTGATATATTTGAAGGCCTCAATCACGTTCCCCCTTTCCTTTCTTTGTTCTAGGGAGTACATGTTTAGGTCCTTCAGCCATTCCTCGTATGAAAACTGATTGAGGCACTTCACAATTTTTGTCACCCTCCTCTGGATGCACTCCACTCTATCTACATCCTTCTTGAGGTATGGCCTCCAGAACTGGACCCCAGACTCAAGATGTGGCCTGACAAGCTGCCTGTACAAGGGCATTATGACCTTCCTCTTCCTGCTAGTTATTCCCCTACAGATACAACCCAGCGTCCTACTGGCCCTTGCCACCACCTTCTCACACTGCTTTGTCACCTTCAGGTCCCGTGAAATCATTACACCAAGGTCCCTTTCCAGCTCGGTAACCTCTAGGGCATGCCCCCCCATCCGGTATTCCGCACCCTGGTTTTTCTTGCCTAAGCACATGATCTTGCACTTTTTTCCTCTTCTACCTGGGTGGACTCCTGAGAAGAAGACCAAGGGTGTCCACTATGTGCTGCAGAAAAGTCAGCATGGAGGAAATATCCTCCTGATCTGTTGGGGATGCACCAAAACTGAGGTAAGGGGACACATCAGGTTCTGGGACATTGTCTTCTGATATATCATTTGGAGCATCATAAAAATCCTCATCATCATCCCCCTCATAAGCTCCTGCATCAAAAGGAGCTGCAGATGGGGTTTTCCTAGGAAAGGCAGATGCAGAGAAAAAGGACCTCATGCCCTGTAGGGTCTGAAAAACACGCCAGTCTTTTGCCATATCCTTCATAGATGGTAACTCCTTATGTATGTCTGGGAGATTATCATCCTGGGGTTCTGTGTGTTTAGATTTTTATGTTTTTTACCCACTGCTCTCTCACCTTTAGCAGAGCCGGAAGGAGCAATGGTATGCTTTTCTTTACAAGGCTTCTTAGCAGCCACCTCATCGGTGACTTGGTCAGGCTTTCTGTTTGAACCAGGCACCTCATCAGCACCTTTAGAATTTTTAGGTTTAGAACAGACTTCATCAGTCCCTTTAGATACCTTAGGTTTAGCAGGCACTTCATCAGTACCTTTGGTAGGCTTAGATTTAGAAGCTGCCTCATCAGCACCTTGGTTAGAATTGTTATTCTTTGAAGGCCCCTCATCGGTAGCCTTGGGTCTTTGTTTTGGACAGAGGAAGACCCTTCCTTCAGCCATCATTCTAAGCCTTTTTGCTCTATTTCTTAAGGTCTTTGAACAAAACTTAGAGCAGAGTGAACAATAGTGGTCTGGACCTAAACACCTTAAACACAGGTCGTGGGTATCAGCTTTAGCCACTATTCTGTGGCACTTTAAACAATTTTTAAAATGTGGGGGTCCAGTCCTCTTTTTAGGGATTTCTGATATGCCAAAACTCAAAGACTCCAGAAAAACCAAGCCCCAATAGGGTTCTGTTTAAAATAACGGTCGGTTCCCTGGCGGTAAAGAACTGCGACTTTCGGAGAAAAAACTAGGTAAATAAAAAGGAAAATGCCGGTTCACGTCTAAAAAAGGGAACCGTGATAAAAATAAGAAAAGGAACCATTGAATAAAGTAAATGCGGTTACTATTTTAGCTAGAAAAATAAAGAAATGGAACTGCAGATAAACCGAGGAACTGGCCGAAAAACGCGGTCCCCGGGAACCGAGGAGAACTGCTAAAAAGCAGGAAAAGGCTACTTAGCACACTATAAAAGGTAGATAAAGTAACATTTATAGCTACCAAGAAGTAAAATACTTTTTCCTGTGCCAAGAGAGACAGCACCTTAGAGGCAGTGTTGCTCAGTCAGGCGGAGAAACAATTCTGGTGTCTTCTACACAGCCTCTGCTCAGCACACCCACAAGCTTTCACTGATTGGCTAATTCATAAACTCATTACCATAATCTCCACCTCTGGGGCAGTACTACCTGGTCAGCTCACTGCTAATGTTACTGATGCTAAAGGACTCCTGGGGTGAGAAACCAGTGCTTGCATGGTGTGTAGTCTGACGAATGTTCCCTATACTGCTGTATGATATTGGATGGTCAGTCTGTCAACATTGCCCAATGTACACTGATGTTACCCATGTTGGCAGGGTATATGTCAGACTCCTTTCCAGGTCCTGGAGTTGCAGGAATCCCTCTGGCTCCAGGTTGTTGTCCCATGCAACCTGTGTCACCCCACATAGGGCTCCTGCCCCCTTAGTTTGTTGGCAACAGTAGTATAATTCTTGTGTTCGCCTACTGGGCAGCAACTCATCTTCAGACTGTGTTATGGACCAGGAGGGGGTTGTGTACTTGATGCCCTGTGTCGGAGAGCGTTACCTCAGTTGCATGGTCCACAGGTGAAGGAGGCAGTCTATCCGTACTACGTTAGTTGCCACCATCTAAAGCCATCTGGTCATGGGCAAGGGTATGGTGCGGCACGGACTGTGTGACATGTAACGTGGCCAGCTGTGATCCCCTCTGAGTGGTTGTGGCTGTCTGTACTGCTAGATGCCTGGGTAGCAGGTGTCAGTGGTAGTCCTAAACGTCTGTGTCCCCCTCAGTGGCAGGACTTTAGTGGGGGGGGGCATTCATTGGGCTGGACTGTAACACACCTGGGACTGATGGAAGCTTCCATCAATCCCCTCTCATGTGCCGGCTGTTGGACGCAGCAAGTCACTTGCCACAGCCCTGAGGACTTTGGCTCTGGGACCCTGCTGTACCAGAATCTGGTGCAGGGTCCCTAGCACACCGGACTTTGATGTAAGCTGCCATTTGTCACAACTTGCGCTGATCTAAGGGTCCACTGAAAATTGAGCCCTATGTTTTTTTTTTTTTACTCTATTTTTATCCTCCTACTCCTGCAGTGCCCCCACTCTTCAGGGCCTCAATGTAGACCTACCCCAGAACCACTCTGGGAATGTCCTTGCATATGGGTGCTCTGCTCTATAGACCCTAGATTCCGGATTGCCCCCTGGTGGGGAGGAGGTGCCCCCTAACTTCTCCTGACCTTGATTTGGAGTGTGCACCTTGCATGGACTTACTGGAGCCCTCCAAGTGCTGTTCCTCGAGATCTGTCTACCGGTGCCACTGAGGGATCCTTTTTCCTCCATGCTTTTCTCCGCCCCCCCAAGACATCAGCGTGCAATGAGGGCCAATTAACTAGGAGACACACTGAGACGTGCCTCCTGCTCCAGCCCTCTGCTGACGTCTGACCCTATCCTACACCAACCACCCAAGCCTCCCCAGGTGGCAGTATTGCGGCGGGGGCTTGCAGATCCCCCTCCCGGAGAAGGAGAGCAGCAGTCGGGCACTCCATCTTTCTCCACCCCTGCCGACCCCCGCCGGCCCATGCTCGCTCCTGAACACGGGTTGCCAGTGTGGAGCAAGGCAAGATGTCCAGCGCCTCAGCCCTCAGTGCCACCAGGCCGGCAAGCCCTATGTTTTTAATCATCTATGCATACTGCAGTCATGTTTTTTAAATCAGTTTGGAATCAGTTTTATATTATGAGCACTGCTTTAGTTATGTATTGCAATGCTTTTTAAATTAGTTAGGCTGCCACTGTTAGTCCATCATATTATGTATTGTCACTTTAATGATTCTAGCATTAAAGAGCAATGTGAGGCACTATCAGTCACTCCCTGAAAAGACGCACAGCGAAACCAAAGTACATGGTGGCTACCCATCACCCCTTGCTCTCCCAATCAGTTGTCTGCAGCACAGCACATCTACATTATACAGCCACTGGCGTTTTTTGCACAAAATGTACTAGAAACTGAGTGTATCATGAGTAAATAACATTTTGACTCGTTTTACATTGCTGACTGGTTGGTGCTCTTTCTTGAAAGAGGTACAATGATGTGAAGCCGAGTCTTATTCAGCAAACAGAACCCATTCACACTGCCGTCCAGCAGACGCACAGTCTGTTTCAAATTGTTTGTGAAACTGCACCTTCTATTTAATTTGTTTTTGTTGATGTGTCTGTCACTGTTATACTAATTTATCCTTGCTACAGGGATCCATGCACTGTTCTGAATATTCTACAACTTGTGTATTGTAACTAGGTACCCATTACATTTTTAATGTCTTTATCTTCATTACTGTATTGTGTTCACGATTGTTTGCAACTATATTCTGCTGGGTTGTGCCTGAAAATAGGCATATTATTGTCTAGTACACCTACCCATTAATCAAAAAGCAAATAAATAAGATGTGCACACCAGTCTACCAACTGCAAATGCCCAGGCCTGAAACTGTGCTGCCAACCCCAAAAGCCCAAAGACAGCATGTGCATCTTGGTAGGCTTACCCTACAGAACCCACTGCTTCCACTCTCTGAAAACTAAAGCACGCACAGCCCTACACTAGACAAGGTCCAAATAATAAAGGCGGGCATCATGTCAGACACAGACACAGGGCACCTGCACAAAATGTGGAGAAGGAGCCACAAGAAAGGGTGACGAACAAGTTGAAAGACTGAAGCAAAGCCTCGAAAATTCTATGAAAAATGCTTGAAAACTAGCAGACTGCTCAATCACTAGGAGAGGTTGTGAGGGAGGAGACCTGTGCCTTCCAACAGGAGTCAAGACTGGAGTGCAAAGAGAGTCGAGCCAGAGGACCACATGGTTGAGTGGTAAGAGGAGTTATGCTTTAAGACTGTTCCAATGACAGAGCATGCTCAGTGGAGGACTGCCTGCATGTGGATAGTGAACTGACCCCAGGAAGTTAGAACTCCCAATTATATCCATTACTCCCATCCTCCTGATCTTGTTTCCTCCATTGGGCCAGAATTTTCTGTAGGACACAAAGCAGGTAACACTGCAGGCTGCTGTCCTGTAGCAATCAGTTGGCATGGGACAGTCCCTGCCAGGTTACATGATTTGTGTCCTAGAGCAATTTAGTCTGTAAACAGGTGCTGAAAATAACTGCGCCTAACATACTGTTGGGAACCCTCATGGGACTATATTTATTAGATAGTTTGACCAGTTTAAGCTAGGCTGATTGTGGGAGAGAGAGAGAGAGAGAGAGAGAGACATGGATATCGGCTGGTTGGTACAGTGCTGCCTCAGCCTTTTGGGTCCTACAAAAACAATGAAAGATGGGCACATTTAAGCGTAAGGTGATAATGCAGGCTAATCACAGCTGGGACAGTAAAAAGTCAGCTCATCAATGCGCTCAAAATGTACACATGCTGTGGGAGGGCAGCAAGATGCTTCTGACTGAAACAAACATCATCTATTTACAAAACATACAGCAAATGGGCACACATTCTAATCCACAGATACACAGGTGAAGGCGAGAGAAAAAGACTATTGGCTCAACCAGTCTGTCACTGGACGTGGGTTTAGGATAACACAATTTTAGGCAGACCACAAGTCAGGTGCGTTAAAAATGCATAGCTGCGTTTATCATTTTATTTTCATCAAGTAAAATACACAGAATGCAAAATGGTAAGTCAGACAAGTGCTTTGCTTCAACAGTTTCTAAGGCTTTTCTTCAGCCTAGCATGAATCAAACAGGGTGAAAGCACACACTACCAGGAGGTCTTCCACCTTCCTCAGTCAGTATTTAACTGACCTATTTCTCTATCCTCTCTCAGTCCTGAGGGCTTTTTATAAGCTCACTAGAAGCTGGAATATTTCTCACTGCCTTTTGATTAACAGCAGACATAACAAAACTAGCCAACAGGGGCCACTGTTGCTCCATAGAGAACAGTTATTTGGCAGCCACCTGGAGCACAGAAGAACTTGTTTACAACATTGGAAAGGTCAGAGCTAAGGTCAGAACATTATGTGCTCTCCTTAACTCTCCTGCCGGGTCAAATTACCTCATACTGTCTGCTGCAAAATACATCTTAGAAGGGGGTGCTAACATCTAGAAAAAGCAGACACAGACATTTGTTTTTCTTCTACAGTATTAAAACTGCCCTCTTAGTTTTGTTTTTAGGTTAATATGCACAGAAAGCATTATAAGCACTTGAACATTTAATTTATAACCAGCCAACCAGCATGTTGAACATTATACAAAACATATAAACTGCTTGTGGAAAGGGTTTCACTTCATCCCAGGGGTGTCCACTATGACAGGGGTCACTGTGTTGCACATCCCCCGCATAAGACAGCAACCGTCCTATGGTTGTCCAAATCTCAACTAACATCCTGGAAGGGAGTGGAGCTTTGGCCCATCCTCACCAGAAGCTCCGTCTCAGGGTCCCTTTCATTATTATCTTTTTACTCACTAAGGTTCTATCAAACCAAAGAATATTTCCTCGATACTTTATCTGTTTATGGCACCAGGGTTGAGTGTGTAATACACAGGCTACTCTAAACACTACGGTATCTTTTCCACCACTATACAAATATTCCGAGACATCTTACATTATTCTGAAATTAGTCTCTCCATTAGCAAACTACAATATTATCACATACATTTAGAAGAAAGAACCACTAACGGCAGTTTTATGCCATCTACTGACTTTCCCTGACCAGATACACTTGAACGGCTGCACAATCCAGCACCCAGTAGAACTGACTTCGGGGGAGAACTTCATTTCTCCATCCCCACTTAAACATTTAAAGGCAGGCTAGTAACATACCATGCTGCAAGCCTAACCACCTGTCCCTAACCTCTGGGTTTAAGTATCAAATCTTATACACTACTAGTGGTGTCGGCTACCAACCAGTCTCTCCTGTTCTATGTGGGAGTCTCCCCCTCCTCCAAGGGTGCCATCTCTTGTTTTTCACACTCTGGGCTACTCCTCCCACATCATTATCAGGGGTTGTTATCCGTCTGCCCTTATAACAGTCTCATAATATGCTGCCACCTGCCTGTACATGCCTGGCCAACAGAAATACAGGGTTAGTCCATCCAAAACATTCCCATGGCTCAGATGCCCCGAGTGACTGGAGTGCGCATCCTCCATCACCTTTTTCCTATATACCACTGGCACCACTATCTCGGCATCCACTTACTTCATCCAGGGGTTGGGCCTCATATGATATAGAACTTCCTTCCTAAGTTCATACCACCATAACCTGTCCCCCATCCATGATTTTTACATATTCTCTTAAGTGGGTAACTTCAGGATCCCCCATCTGCATTTTTTCCCAGTCAGTAACCAGGAAAACAATCATTTTTTATAAGAGGAGATTTAAAACATGCAAAAGTCCCTTCAGCCAAAATGGTGTCTTCCATGTTGCTTGAAGTCTTCTCCCCCAGTAATACATTGCCAGTCAAAGTCTTACCTGGGGTCTCCTCTTC
The DNA here is from genome assembly GCA_016271365.2 of Neoceratodus forsteri. Taxonomy (NCBI): domain Eukaryota; kingdom Metazoa; phylum Chordata; order Ceratodontiformes; family Ceratodontidae; genus Neoceratodus; species Neoceratodus forsteri. The sequence continues at coordinate 874,645,084 of CM028130.1, forward strand.
TCGTTCGCAATCCTCCACCAAATAGCAGCCAGGAAAAATGGGCAACGGGATCTCCCCAAACGTTGGTCGCAAATGCTCAGTCAGGGGGTTCTACTCCTCCAGATCCCATGGATCCTGCTCCACCGATTCTTCCTCCAAATCCTCCGATGGGGACCTTTCTAGTAGCACCTGGCATCGGTGCTCCGCCCCTCTTCGGCGTCGGTCAGCCTCCAGCCATCTCCCACTTATCCAGTGTAGGAGCCATATCAGGTTCTCCACCTGGCCATCGGATTTGCCTCAACACATCCATGGGTCTTCTTCCACATCTGCTCCTCCAGCAAGCGCTGTCCTCATCTCACCTGGCCCCATGAACCTCTGCTGTGTATCCTCGGTACCAGGTCTGGCACCACCTGACTGGACTCCCGTTTCCTTGGACATCCAGAGAGATGTCACTTTTCACACCATATATCACCAGGCGTGGGTTTAGGATAACACAATTTTAGGCAGACCACGAGTCAGGTCCATAAAAAACACATGGTTGCGTTTATCATTTTATTTTCATCAAGTAAAATATACAGAAAGCAAAATGGTAAGTCAGACAACTGCTTAGCTTCAACAGTTTCTAAGCCTTTTCTTCAGCCTAGCATGAATCAAACAGTGTGAAAGCACACACTACAGGAGGTCTTCCACCTTCCACAAGTCAATATTCTACTGACCTATCTATCCTCTCTGGAAACATTTTCCACTGCCTTTTGATTAACAGCAGATATAACATAAAACTAGCTACTAGGGGCCACTGTTGCTCCATAGAGAACAGTTATTTGGCAGCCACCTGGAGCACAGAAGAACTTGTTTACAACACTGGAAAGGTCAGAGCCGAGGTCAGAACATTCTGTGTTCTCCTAAATTCTCCAGCAGAGTCAAATTACCTCATACTGTCTGCTGCAAAATACATCTTAGAAGGGGGCTGCTAACATCTAGAAAAAGCAGATACAAACTTTTGTTATTCTTCTATTAAAACTGCCCTCTTAGTTTTGTTTTTAGGTTAATATGCACAGAAAGTACTATAAGCACTTCAGCACTTAATTTATAACCAGCCAACCAGCATGTTGGACATTGCACAAAACATATAAACTGCTTGGGGAAAGGGTTTCAATTTATCTGAGGGGTGTCCCCTATGACAGGGGTCACCCTATCACACAGTCTGCACAGCATACCTATTCTATCTTGCCTAAGTGACAATCCTCTCCTCTCTTACTGTCACTTCTTTTTCTAGCTAAGCCCGTATGCCTGTTCCATCCCAGCTTGAAGCTGCTGATCGATCTGACCTGCACCACTACCTCTAGCAGCTTATTCCACTTGTCCACCCCTCTTTCCATGAAGAAGTGCTTACAGACGTCCTTTTTGAATCCCCCACCTTCCTGCCAGCTGTAGTGAATTCCCTCTCGTCCCTGTTTGAATTCAAGGAGAACAGTCCCTTGGTGTCCTATTTATCCTGTGTGCTATATCTCAAAAAAGCATACTGTCAAACCAATGTCGCAAGTGCAACAGTTAATTACAGCAGAAAAAAGGGTCTGTGCACCGGGGTCTGGGTACTGTGAAACATTAGGGTGTCTGACTCAGGGATGTGAACTTGTTCTACTGGTAGAATAAACATTTGAACTTGCAACACGAGTTTGACAGCTTCCTTTACAGTGTGTCCTTTTTTTGTTCCACGTTATTGCACTCTGCGAGGTATATGGAAATTACACTAGAAATTACCACATAAGGAAATGAATATAAGTAGCGTTATCTCCTGAATCTCCATGATCACACTGCATTTTACTGCACAAGAGGCTCTCACTATGCTACTGAGTGCACAGTTGTTTCTCACACATTCTTACCACTCAAATATAATGCTGCTGTTGCCTGGGAAATCACATTACGCCCTATCACATGATCTCAATGGGCGAAGCTTCCAGGACCCTACAGCAAGGGTTGCTAATGCCACGGCTACGTGACATCTCCCATATAATCCAGGCTGCGCTGTTGCCAGCTGTGCTTCTTGATCCCGGTCACCCACTTGCCAACATCCTGGACTAGCTCTTTAACCAGAGACACCCCTTGGCAGTGTGACATGCTATTACTGGGTTACCAACAGTCCCAAGTTATTAATTTTTTATTGAAAGTAGGTCTGGGTTACTGCAACATTGTTTGAAATTAATGTTTGATCATGTGTCTGAATTCTTCTAATTACAGTAGAGGATTTCTCTTCTCTAATCTTCTGTGGCCAAGCAGTGCTGCAATAGTAACACATACTGTAGCTGCCAACTTCGCCTTACCAGAAATTCTGTTGACATGCCTGTTCACAAACTCTCTTTGCTCTCTCAGAGTCCCAGACAGTCTCTGAGCCACCCATGTAGACACATAAAATGAGGTCCAGCCAATACTACCTTGTGTGGTTGAACCCTTGTTACCCAGGCTCTCTTATCCCTGCATAATCCTGGACATGGACTATTTAAAATACATTTTAAAAAAATCACTAACCACTATGCTCTGAGGTCATGGAAAGAGTTCCCACTCTGGGGGGGGGGGAGGAGGAATCATGAGAGAGCTATGTCCTTTAAAAACAGCCGCCAACTCCAACACACTGTTGATGCAGATTCTATTAGCAAATCCAGTGCAAAAAATGCAAATGGACAATGTTCTGAAAGCCCTAATTTCCCCTGCTATCACATGAAGGGGACTGTGATAAAAGCTTTGGTGTAAGCATCAAAGGCAGATCAACTCTAAGGAACAAGGCTCCCCAGGGTCATGTAAATGCCCTCAGTGATGACAACAAAAAGCCCCAACTTGAGACATCACAAGTAGGAATTTGCAATCTCTGCCACAGGATAATCAGCAGGAGCGGATGGATTGTAAGGGACGGAGATCCCGCAGTTAGGAAACTGTCCTTGGTAATAAAGAACAGAACGGTGGGAAACCGTTTTTTGCAGTACTTGTGTCAGTGAGTTCTGATAAAGTCAACTGCAATCACCATGTGGAAATCAAAGCTCCCGTTAAAGAACAACAATTGAGTTCATAAAATTAAAAAAAAAAAAAAAAAACACCCCCCACTGGTGGCTTACCTTAACGAGACCTAAACAGTTCATAGTTCTCCAATTTTCTACAGTACTTTTGTTAGAGCAAGGGATCATAATTCCTTGTTCAGAGAAACCAGCTACCAAATCCTTTCCCCTTCCTGGTGCCGATTTCTGACCCCCCGATCTTATGTGACATAGCAGACTGCAGCACACAGGAGTGCAATCTACTGTCATCAATGGAGGTGGGTTTTAAATTTCTTTCTAAAAAAAAATTTTAGTGGCCCACTGTAGTCAAATGAAAGCCACCATTTAAATAACAAAGCTCTTGTTAGTTGAGCAGTGTTCCTTGATTTGATCGCATTGAACCTCTTAAAAAAATTAAACCATGCCTCTGCTGATATCAGTTGAGCCCGCCCCCACACTGTACAAACTACTATGTCAAAAAACATCTGAGCGCAGGGGCAGCACAGGGGCAGGGCTTTCAGAAACCAGCACCTGGAAGGGATCAGGTGCCCAGCTTCTCTGAGAGAGGAATTACGATTCCTTCTCCTACCAAAACTGCAAAACATGGACTGCTTAAGTCCAGTTAAGACTGTGGGCTTTATGAAAGCGCTGAAAATGGTGCTCTGTAAACAGCTGATATTGATCAGCGTGAGGAAAACACTGAGACAAATGAACGTATAGGCACCGGACCTTTGAAGGGGTCAAACAGAGGGGAAGAAATAGCAAATTTGTCCTGATTAATGAAGCATACACCAGCTCAGTGTTTAGAAAATAGTTTGGGGAAATACTTGAACCTGACTGGCTGATGGCATTTTAATGCCATACCTTCATGCCCCAAGGCCATCCTCCAAAAAAACAAACTCAACAAAAACACAAAAACAAAACATAAAAAACACCCAATCTTTCCTGGTCTTTTACAACCCATTTTCATGTGCTCTGTACAGGATTTTTCATTTTAAAATCAGCCGCCATTTTTTCCCCCTGTTCCACTACCACCCGCTCACCTGCTCATTTACAACCTCCCAGAATGACTCTTCCTCACTGTCAAAGAAACACTTCAAAAATAAACTATTTACATGTTTTCTTTTACTTCTAGTTATGCTTGTTTGCAGTACCCACCTGGCCACTGAGAACCTATCACACCCACTACCTCACTCCCGCTGTATTTATTTTCCATTTGTAAAAAGAAAAAAAACATGTTTAACTTTGCTGTTCACTCATCCCTGTCCACTTGCTACAATCCGCCATCACACGACATGTCTCCAGCTCAATGTCATAAACCTTTACATGCAACAAACACAATGGTGTTAGGGGACTCTTGCGCACACGTATACACACACACACACACACACACACACACACACACACACCTCACTTCAGTGCCTACCACCATCCTGTAAAACTGCCACTAACTCACTTAAGTGAAAGAACTATTTTACAAAATTAACAATATTAAAGCTATTTGAAAACATTTTTTAAACTCTGCCTCTTTTCTAATTTCCATTTTCTAAGTACAATAAGATACTCAGGGTGTGTGAAGATGGGCTACACATACATCCATGGGCTGCAAGGCCCCTGTCTGTAGTGTTGGGCCTCTGTGTATGCCCCCACCCATTGTGTTTTATTGCTTACAAAACAGATGTAGTAGCAGTGAGTGTGTGGCTACTGAACTGGAAAAAAAAAAGAGGAAAAACATTTGAGTTCAGTCTAACTGATCTGCATTTTCCTCATTGCACAACATCATTTATGCCTTACATCACAATGTCACGAGGAGCCAGACTGTGTAGAGATGGCTAGGAAAGCAATTTTCTGAGAGACAGAGTTAAAAATAGAAACATTATTTTTTTTTATGTGTGCGTGTTCGGTTAAGTGACCCCATCTATATTAGACTATTTTTTCCATGTCAATTTAAATAACTTACCAATCTTATGATGAGTTTATGACTCTTGTTGACATATGAAGACCCAGGGTGGGTGAGTTACCAGAAACATCTGAGGGGGCAGATGTGGCAGAGCTACTGAAATGCAAGTTATATTTTAGAATGTGAAAGTGTCTAATTAAAGCAGTTTTGCCAGAATCCAGTCCCTCCATTGGGTTGGATTTTTTTTTCATGGCCCTCACCTGAAAATGTCATTATTTTCTACTTGAAATGTAGCATTAAAAATGATATCTCTTAACTTTTTGTTATTGAAATGTGACGCACAGGCACTCAAAATGTGGGAAAATTCAGGAAGGTGGCCCTCACAAATAAGCAATAATACCTGACAGGGTGGGCGGTATTATGCTACCCGGACCGACCAGGGGCGTAATGAGCCTTATAGCCCCTGAAAGGTCCAGTATAGCACAATACTGCCCATCCTGGAGGGTATTATTGTGCTTAGAAAATGTCAAATTGTATTTATATGTTTAAAAAATAATCATGATAAAATGTTAAAAACTCTATTTGCTTTGTAATAAAATAGTTCCTCCACCTTCATTACAATGCTGGTTTTGCTTTTTCGAGCTAAGGACTTTTGTCCCAGTTGAGCCTCTGCAGTTGTGGGTTTTGGACTCATTGTCCTAACCGCCCCAAAAAAAAGAGAAAAGGGCTTATCCCCCAAAGAGAAAGGGCTTATCCATGGTAAAATACTGTTTTGTTTTCTTGTTTATTTATTCAGGTATTTCTTTCAAGACGTTTTGCTTCTTCTTATGGGTTCGAGTGAGAGGTTGCAGGCGGGCAGCTGCAGCAGAATGCAGCTACTGCAAAACAGATGGATGGGAGCTGTATGAGGAGGTCGACTGTGGCAGTATGTAAAAGAAATTAAGCACAAGAACAGGTGCGCTTTGGGTATAGTGTTGTCATCTTAGTTGTTATGGAGGAGTGCACTGTGGTAGTTTTCTTACCAGCGTGCCATTGTGGCATTTAAGTGAACAGACATCGGACTGGGGAGCTGTTCTGAGAGTTTAACTTCGGCTCCCCATGACACACAGACGTGGTGCCGCTTGCATGGCCAGCTTTGTTTAAACTCATGGTCTTCAGTCAGCAGTGCATTTAGTGTGACTATGTCGTTAGAAAAACGAACAAAATAGGAGTGTGGTGACTGCGATCTTCAGACCAGCTAGGAAGGAGTTTGCTCACTCCAGTGTATGCAGTCAGCAGAAGGCTGCGAGCACGATGTGACACGGGAGAGTGCTGTCAGTTTGAAACACAATAAGAAACAGGTGATGTCTGTTTCTTTTAGACTGTATATTTTTGTATCTCTTTATTTTTATGGTTGGCTGGTAGTTGCAGGGTTCGGGATGATGGCAGAGTGCCAGTGGATCTGAGGGCTCACCTGTGAGAGCATGATGGTGCTGTTAACATGTTGACCAATAAGGTGTGGGCAAGCTGTAACGAGGAAGTTTCAGTTAAAGAAAAAAAAAGTTACCGTACCAATTTGCTTGACAGATGCCAGGACACTTGGGGGGTGGTATGTCTCGCTAAGTGAGAGAACAACATGGCCGCAATTTAGATGTGTAAATTCTATTGCCACAAGGATCTGGAATGTAATCAGGCAGCAGAGACAGGGACTCATTATTTCCCGGTCTCTGTTGCCTGATACTGGACCGGCTGGTTGGTGACCTTAGCCAATCAGCTTCCAGGATTTCAACAATCCATTTTCTAAGTAAGCAATAATACCCGACAGGGTGGGTGGTATTGGGCTATACGGACCGCCCAGAGGCGTAATGAGTGCGTGAGGGCCTTATAGGCCCCTGAAGGTCCGGGTATAGCCCAATACCGCCTACCCTGGAGGGTATTATTGTGCTTAGAAAATGGCATTAGAAAAAAATGGTTTAATTAAAAAAATAATAACTACTTAGTTTACAGTAAGTTTTGTAATAAAATAGTTCCTCTGCCTTGTATGAGTGTTCTTCCTTGAAGCTGGTTGTCATGGTTATACACACATACACACACCAAGCTATGATCGGTTTGTATGCTGCATCTATGTGTCTGTCTCCCCCGCCGTTGAATCGCCATCGAGAACACCATATCTGGATCTCCAGCTTGTTGTTACCAGTACACCCAGAATGAAACAGCAGGAAAGAGCGTTGGTAGCGGTGACAAAATGGACGGGCACCTGGAGAAGCGGCATGAGATTGCGATCGAAGACAGCAGAGCACGGCTGATAAATTATTATTTGTGTCTCTCCTCGATCGCAGAAATAAAAACTGCTGTTTTTTTTTTCTTCATGGCCCTTATTGAACTTAAATTGAGAGAGACAGAGGTGGAGAGGAGATTGAATTGACTGCCAACTTGTTCGCTAAGCGAGTCGGAGTTGTTGTCAGCATTTTGCGATCCCAAAAGTACTGCTGTCTGCTTTGAAGTGTAGAGTAATATGCAACTTTGAGGTACCGCATAAAATGAATAGTTTTTGTGGTGGGGTGGTGAGAGGCACAGTTAAGGAAAAATGGCAGTTTGTGCTTTCGCACACCCTCCCTGTCACTTTGTGGTCGGCAGTAAGGTTACCCACGGCATTGTGGTACGGAAAGCAGCGCTACCAGAGGTAGTGCTCATTCTGTTTCTATCGCTGAAATCAATTTGTGGTTTTGCAGCTAGTCAGACTGGCTGTGTCTTTTTGCTGTCATCCTTCGTTTTTCCTTTTTTAAATTTGAATAAGACAAACGGCAGTAAGGTTACCCATGGCATTGCGGTACGGAAACCAAGACAGTGCCCCTGCTCTTAGACAGCAGCGCTACCAGAGGTAGTGCTCATTCTGTTTCTATCGCTGAAATCAATTTGCGGTTTTGCAGCCAGTCAGACTGGCTGCATCTTTTTGCTGTCATCTTTGTTTTTCTTTTTTTAAATTTGAATAAGACAAACGGGGCTGGGGAAGGAGTTTGGTTAGCTAAGTGAGAGGAAAAACATGGCGACAGATCAAGGCTTACAATTTGTTTAAAATTCGAAATGGCCCCTCGATTTCGGTACTTAGGTCAGTTGGGTCTGGCACTTCTTCTTACCTGGGCTCTGTTGTCTGACACATGCCCAGCTTGCCAGGGGTATCAGCCAATCAGAGTCTGGGAATTTCCAAGCCCATTTTCTAATGTGGGATAGATCATCAGACATGGAGATACAAGCTCAGAACTCTGTGGAAAGTAGTGCTTTAATCTGCATAAGGTTTATTTCTGATTTTGCATAATAGATTATAAATTAATAGTATGTGGTTATGGGACACTATTTACAGAAGTCAAGAAGCGCCACTTGTAGCTGTACCACAGCAGTGACACAGCTACTGTGATACGACGACTTGACTCCCAAACAAAATAAAAATGTCTATTCCTAATTAAAAAATATAATAAATCTGTCTAACAACCTGCTGCTTAATACCCCCAAAAAACACTCGCAGTCACAAATCAAAAAATGGTCTTTTATTTTGATTGCATGTGCATTTTTTTTTTCATAACAATGCCCTGCGATGAATGACGCTCCTTAGAAAGAGCTTCCATTTTAATGCTCACCAATTCATATGAAGGCACTTACTGAGTATCGTCGCTTGGCATGGGACTTTGTTATGAAAGAAAACGCATTTACAGGGGTGGAGCTAGCAGTTGACTGGAGAAACAGCAAGTCCTTGGAGCTCTGTAGCTACAAAGTATTGAACAGATGAAACAGGCGATTCTTAAGCAGCTACCATTTTATGATAGAGACAGAAGGACTCGGAGAACCATTCTGATAGAAACATAGAAGGTGATGACAGATAAGGATCGTGTGGCCCACCTAGTCTGCCTCTTTTCCCTACCTAATGCAACAGTGCAGACCCTAGCTGACCTGCGGATCATCCTCTCTTCCCTATTGCGAGAGTACTCATGTCTATCCCATGCATTCTTGAATTACCCTACCGGTTTTGCTCCCACCACCTCCGCAGGGAGGCTGTTCCAAGTATCCACTACTCTTTCTGTGAAAAAGTACTTCCTCACGTTGCCCTTGAGCCTACTCCTCTCTAGCCTCATATCATGCCCTCTTGTTTTTGTACACCTTTTTTTCTGAAAGATGCTACCCTCCTGTACCTTGTTTATACCCTTGAGGTACTTGAATGTCTCTATCATATCCTTTCACTCTCTTTTCTCTCTCTCTCTCTCGTCTCCTCCAGAGAATACGTAGTGAGGTCCTCTGGTCTTTCCTCATATGACTTTTGGTGCAGTCCTTGCACCATTTTTGTTGCCCTTCTCTGGACTGCCTCTATTTTGTTTATGTCCTTCCAGAAATGTGGCCTCCAGAACTGGACAGTACTCCAGATGAGGTCTCACTCGTTACCTGTACAGTGGCATAATCATCTCCTTTTTTCTGCTGGTGATATCTATCCCTATGCACCCTAGCATTTGACTGGATCTCCCTTCAGCCTTTTCACATTGTTTGACCACCTTTAGGTCACCAGATAGGATTACCCCAGGTCTCTTTTTTGATTGGTGACTATCAGTACCTCCCTCCTCCCATCTTGTACTCCTCCCTTGGATTTCTGTGCCCCAAATGCATGATTTTGCATGTCTTTGCACTGAATCTTAGCTGCCAGACTCTGGACCACTCCTCAAGCGTGTTTAGGTTCTTTCTCATTTTTTTCACCCCCCCAACCCCGGAGTGTTGACCCTGTTGCAGATCTTAGTGTCATCTGCAAAGAGGCATACCTTCCCTTTTAGCCCCTCTGCAATGTCACTTATGAAGGCATTAAAGAGGACTGGCCCCAGCATAGATCCTTGTGGCACCCCGTTGGTCACCCCCCTCTCCTCGGATTGAACGCCGTTTACCACCACCCTCTGTGTCCTGTCACTCAACCTGATTCTTTTTTTTTTCCCCAATTGTTTAACCAGGTGAGACACACTAAGCTGAAAGCTTGTTTACAGGTGCAACCTAGGAGCACAGGGAAGTTAAGTGATTTGCTCAGGGCCACACAGTATGCAAGTGGTGGCTGTGGGATTCAAACCCAGGTCTCCAGATATGCAGTTCAGAGCCTTAAACCACTGCGCTATACTGCCTCCCTATTATCCCTTAGTTTCTGACCCAGTTTACCACTTCGGGGCCCACTCACAGGTTGCCCAACTTATCTACCAAAATCCTTTGAGGGACAGTGTCGTAGGCCTTGCTGAAATCTAGGTAGGCCACATCCACCGCCCCTCCCTGATCTACTTCCCTGGTCACTCCTAGTTAAAGAAATCTATCAGATTTGTTTGACAAGACCTTTCCGCTGTGAATCCATGCTCTCTTGGAAACTGTGCTCCACTGGATTCAAGAAATATCACAATCTTTTCCTTTAGAAGTGACTCCATTAATTTCCCCACCACTGAGGTCAGGCTGACTGGCCTGTAGTTACCAGCCTCCTCCTTGTTCCCACTGTTGTAGAGAGGGACTACATTTGCCCTGCTCCAGTCCCATGGAACCACCCTTATCTCTACCGATTTGCTGAATAGGGCTGTTAGTGGTAATGCCAGCACTTCTCTAAGTTCTTTTAATATTCTGGGATGTAGCCAATCTGACCCCATAGCCTTGTCCCCTTTCAGATTCTCGAGTTCCTTTAGGACTCTTTCCTCCGTAAATAGGCTGGTGTCCACCTCTCTCCCAATGGTGCCCCAATCGCCCAATAGTGGTCCTTCTCCTTCCTCTTCTTCTGTGAATACTGAACAAAAATATTTGCTGAGGACTGCTGCTTTTTCCAGCCCCCCAGCACACACCCTCCATCCATTTTAACCTCACAATCCCACCTCTGGTCCTTTCTTTTACTAATGTATCTGAAAAGGTCTTGTCTCCTTTCTTAATTGCCTGGGCTATTTTTTTCCTCTGTTTGCGTCTTTGTGCTCCTGACTGCTTTCCCCCCATCTCCCTCTGCTTTTCCAGATACAGTTTCCTGTCTTCCCCCTCTGTGTTTCCTTGTACCTCCTAAAAGCTAGCCTACCCAGCCACGTCCTTTGAGAACCATATAGTTTTTTTCTATATCTTTGTTTTGCTTAGTTGCCTAACACAAAGGCTTCTTGCCTCTGCTATGGCTCCCTTGAGGTTAGCCCACTGTTTCCCTATATCCCCCCTTCTTCCCTGCCAGGGCTTCCTTGAGATATTCCCCCATTTCTGCGATGTCGGTTATCCGTCTGAAATCCAGGACCCTTGCTTTCATGTGGTTTGACTTCTCCACTGAGTCAAACCATGATCCAAAAACTGTGACCTTTGTTTGCATTTCCGGCCTGATGGGGCATAGCAAAACAGATTTACATTGGCTCATGGTGGGATGAGACTGTGTGAGGAAAAGCAGAGCAGAAGCAAGGAGCCAACATCCGAGGGCAGGGAGCCAACCCACAGCCTTGAAATGCTGCCTTGCTGAAGGCAATTCAAACCACTGACAAAAAGTTAGAGGAGTATGTCTGCCGGAAACTAAAACTGCCACAGTAAACAATGAGATGAAAGCAACCTCTCAGACAGCGAAGGGGTCCACGCTTACCTCTACTGACCTCATTAAGAAAAACTAGGCACTTAAACAAAGGCTGAACAGCATGAACATGGGGCCAGGTCAGCAAATGTTAGGGCTGTTTTTCTCCACAAAGGTGCTGAAAGGAGACTCCCCCAGAGACTTTTGCAATTCCCTACTGAGAGAACGCCTACTGGCTGCAGAACCCATGTTGGTACTCAAGGCTTACAGAGTCACACTGCCTGGGGCACAAAAAACACCAAAGGCCCCATATACTCTTCTGGTTTTGCTGGTAAATTATGTGGCGTGAGGAAACCTGGCTGCTGCTAAAGACACTACCAACTTGAATGTGTGGACAACAAACCGTGCCTCTTTACTGATATCGGCTCCGCTATGCAAGTGCTTCCACAAAATAAAGGTTTTCAGGCACATTTATACTGGGGCTTATGTACATAATTTCTTGTAATACCAACTAGCCTAAAGATTACCTATGGGGAAAATTTTATCAGTTTAGAGCTTTATCTGAGACTGAAAAATAACCACACAAAATTCAAAAGGAATTCAAAGCAATGAGTACCAAGGCCATAGGCCGAGTGCCTCATGCACCTGAGAACTGGTGATATGCCATGATGCAACACACCCTGTAGTGTACTATTCCTATTATACAATGGATTCATCTGATTAAAAATTCATAATTTGTTTTATTGTATTTAAATTAGTTACAAACAAACAACAAAAAATGCTTTGTAGTGCTGGTTATTTGGCTACTGGTTGAAAGCTGCTTTGATAGGCAGCCATGTTATTTTTGGGCTAAGTATGCTGGGAAGATGTGCAGACTGCTTTTAGGTCAGTGCTGAATCCCGGGATCTGTACTTGGTCCAATTTTATTTACAATTTACATTCAGGAAATTAATAAAGAAGCAGAAAACTGGGTTAGTAAGTTTGCAGATGATACCAAAATAGAGTGGCTAACAAACTGGAAGATTTATTGATTTATTTATTCAGCTTTTGTTTGCCGGAAAGGAAGGTTAGCAGTTCTGCCTATTTTAAATCTCGTCCGGGGGGCAGATGGCAACCAACTGAGCTGTTGGATTTACTGTATTTCAGTGAATATACTATAGGAATTCAGAGGACTTGGATACTTGACCGGGCAGGGAGGATGAACATGAAGGAAAATGAACAGTGTTACACCTAGCAAAGAACAAGAAGAGGGCTAAATTCCATTTAAACATTATTCAGTTAAAGAAGGCAAATGAAGAAATGGATTACAATAACACTGGTGCTCAGATAGGGCAGGTAGTGTGAGTTAGCATCAAAAGTGGCAGTACTGGACTTCATGAATAGGACAAGGAAGTAACAGAACCATTGTACAGGGCTTATGTGAGGCCACAATTGGGAGTACTGCTGCCTGTTCTGGAACCCATATCACAGAAAGGACACAGACTAGACAGAGTCCAGAGAAAAGTAACTAGAGTACTGTTAGCTGGAGAAAGTCTGGAATAGAAGGAGAAACTAGATTACATTAACATGTTTACCTTAGACTTCAGGTTTAGTGCAAAGGAGATTAATAGGGGACTTAATTCTGTTGCATGGTTTGCTAAAGGATCCAGAGCTATGCACAGAAAGTACAGTTACGTAACAACTTACTGTAACAGTAGATCTTCAAGACAGGCTTTTGCAGCAGATAACCTTGAGGACTGCGCCCCCTGGTGTCAGGACTACACAGAAACTTTAGCTAGCAGTGTCTGATGGGGGACCGCCCACCAGAGGACAAGTGACAGACGTCAGCGTGACCCTATACAGTGGGCCATCCCCATGCCCGCCTTCCAGTTCTCCCGCCGGTGACCTCCAAGGAGGAGCGACATGAGAATGGAAAAAAGCCTCCTGGAGCCCAGAATGAGCTCACAGAAAAAGAGCAACAAAGAAATAATTTTGGGGGGTGGAGGGAAAGGATACATACTTCAAGAGCCTCTCTCGAAGATCTACTGTTATGGTAAGTTCTTACGTAACTGTACTATCTTACTTCAAGAGGGCTCTTGCAGTAGGTAATAACCTTGAGGACTGAGTCCCAAGCAGTGTGAATCAGAAGGAAAAAACTGAAACATGGGAGGCAGGAATGGATCTGCGAAAGGCAGACAAATCAGGACAGGAGAACCTGGAGGAGAGCTAGGCCAAAGCCTGTCCTGCGCCTAGAGGCAATGTCCAGATTGTAATGTTTTGTGAAAGTATGGACAGAACTCCAAGTAGCCGACGGGGGCGCTGTGGAGCCCAAGCAATATGGCCATTGATCCCTAGAGCTCTATAAATATAGACAAACTAACTGCTTATCTGGGCAGTTCTCCCTCTTAACTGCCTGACAAATTCAACGCAGACTGGTAGTGGAAACATCAGGGAACAAGATGGGTAACCCACGCAAAGAAAAACAACTTGGAGACGGAGCTAGAATGAAGGCGACCTTAGGAGCTTCTACCTCACAAACAGCGCTAGGCCGAGAGCCTGATCATGATGCGGGAGCCAGAGAAGAGACCCTTCAGTCCCTAGGAGAAAAAATTAATCACCTTATTGCTTCAGTAGTGGGACTCTCTAATAAGTTTGATTCCCTTACCACGAGGGTCACCACTGTGGAAACCACACTAGAATCGGTCACCATAGCATTGTCGTCTGCCTCTAAAACAGCCGATGTTGCTATAGGGGCCATTGCCTCAGTAATTAAAGAGAATACACATTTATGCTCTCGGCTGGAAATGCCTAAAAACCAGTCGAGAGCCCATAACGTAAGAATACTGGGGCTAGTTGAACGATGTGAAGGGGATCACTTAATCCTGTTTCTACAACACTGGATCACACAAAAGGGAGCCGAGGTGACCCTGTCGTCTAGGCACAGGTCAGGAAGCATAGGAAAACCAGAAACAGTTGTAAAATTTGCAACAAGTGATTTATATTAATAAAAGTAAAATAAAAAAATGAGATTGTTCAGTATAACTATTTACAAAGGCAGTATAAACAGAGAAAGTCCGTCTGGATTTCTTCTCAATTTCCATTCTCAGTTTCTCTCAGTCTCTGTGTCTTTCTTTTGCAAAACATTGTAGCTCCTTTTTATAAGCCTTTGCAATCCTCGCTCGTTAAGAAAACAGCATGCTTCTCACAGTGTTCAGCAAAAAGAATGTTGTGACCCAGAACTGACCTCTTGCTTACAGCTTCTCAGAGAGTTTGTAAACAGATTGACCCATTGAGTTCCAAACAGCTTTTTGCAATCATTTCAACACCATAACTATGTACATTTCAACAGTAAAATTATACACATTCCTAAATAAAGGAATCTCAGTATCAGTTGCATTTCCACATAACTAAGAATGTAAGTTTGTCATGGATGAGGTTTTAATAATTCATTGGTTGTTCATGAAATCATTAGTAAACTTCGTGACATTGTCATCATTCTACATTTTGATGACAATAGTGAAAGTCATGGAAGTCCTGACTGAAGATCAAACATCATGGAATCCATGATATGTATGACTGCCATGACAAATTTACATCCCTACACATAATGATTCACATATATTTTTATACCAGCAGATATGCAAGGAGGGAAAAAAGACACAACAGCAAGTAAAGACAGAGAAACAGCGAGAGGCAGAGAATTGCAAGACTGTCGGGGTGATCAAGTCCTAGGTCTCATAAGAAAATTTGGTTGCGCAACCAGACAAAGAAGAGAGAGAAAAGGAGAGAATAGAACAGATCCTTGCATTTAAACTTTTTCTCCAGAACAACTGGGGCAGGGCCCTATAAAACCCTGTCACAGACCCCAATAGCACAGAAAATTCAAAAGGCCTACAGAGTTGCCTTCTGGGGACGCCAAGACAATCCTGAGGCTCCACCTATCGTGGTGATGGTTCTTGGCAGAATGGGCACGAGTGACACTCTAATGGCCTTGGCAAGAAGGAAGAAGGTTCTTCTCCATTAGGGAAACTAAATACGACTCTTTCTCGATTTATCATATGTGACCAGGCAGAGGAGGAAGTGGTTCGATGGTGTAAGGGTGATGCTGCATGAAGCAGGCATACTGCACGGCCTAATCATCCCAGCACGACTGAGAATCATGCACTGCAATACAATTTTCCTTTTCTCAGAATCGGAGGAGGCTCTTAAATGGTGCCAAAAAAATGCTCCTTCTTATAGGAGAGATATGGAAGATGATGAAGCTTCATCTGAGGAAGATGTTCCTTGAAGGACCTGGCCGTTCTGCATTAGGTCTTTGGACAGTTTTGGTACAGGGATAAGGGGTGGGTGGGGTTCTAACATTGTATTTTATGTGACCCAAATACGGACTGCTAACCTTTATATATTAGTTCTCAGCTGGTCTTTACTTAAATACTGGGACTTGGGTCGCACTGTCAGTTCTATTTTTCCTTACCCTATTAATGCCCTAACTAGTTTGTAAAAGCTTGAAGGTTCTCCAGTTATCATTGGAAACTGTTTTGTTTTGCACATTCAGATTAAGCGCCTATCAATTAGTATGGCTGTGTCAGGATTGTAGATGTGGGGAATATTTTGTCCAGCAATGAGCTCTGGGGGTTCTTTCTTTTTTAATTTTAACACTACCTAGTGTAACTACTTTGGAACAGCATGGTGATTAATTCCCTATTATAGGGAAAGATCTCGGACAATATTACTGTGGACTTGGTAGTTCTTTTAATAAACCATGCAGCTTATGTACTCTATTACAGCAGTCGGATTATTAGACAGGGTTAATAAAAACAGGTTACTCAGCTGGCCCAGTGGTGCAGAGGGCTGAGGCGCTGGTGCCTTACCTCGAACCACGCCAGAGACCTGGGTTCGGGAACGGACTTGGGACACCGGGGGAGGATAGGATTGAGCGTCCATAGGACTGCTCTCCTATCCCAGGGTGGGATTGGGAACTGCCTCACTCAAGCAGTGGCTCCCAGTGGAGACTGGGGGCACCGCAGGAGCGGAGCGATGAGAGAACCAGAAAACTGGAAATACCACTCACTGGTGGCCACCGGATGATGGCTCTCCGTCCCCCGATTCCTCTGGTGCCTTTGAATGGGCTTCCCTCCCTCAGCAGCATCCCTAGGCCCTACTGAAAAAGAGTGTGCTGGACTCTCCCGATGCCTTCCCCCGCGGAGGGCGAGACCCTCCATGAGGTTACATCCAGAATAGCCCACGGACTGGCTGCGTTGTGAAGTGAGGGAGCTCGGGTAAGGCCAGCGGGGTCAGAGAGGACTTGGTAAGGGGCCTGAAGAAGTGGGGGTCACCAGGAGCATGGAGGGGATAAACAAATCATGCAAAAAACAAAACAAAAAAAAAAAAAAACAGGTTACTCACCTGTAACAGTAGTTCAAGAAGTGGTGTATGTTGTTCATCCACACTGTTTGGCATGCCCCTTTCCCTTTTAAATCTTTCCGGATGGTGGCTCCTCCCACCCACCTGGGTAGTATATCCCTCAGCTCTGCCACTTGACATCAGATCTTGCCTGCTGAAGCACAGGGTTGTGTGTCGAAGCCAGGGAGGTCGGGTGGATTCGTGTGGATGAACAACATATACCAGTCCTAGAACTACTGTTACAGGTGAGTAGTCTGATTTTCTAGGATTGTGGCAATGTTGTTCTATGCACACTGTTTAAAAGAATCCTAGCAGTTCTCCGGGAGGAGGGAGGCAAGGTGCACACCACCTACTTAGGGAACAAAGATTGGAGAACTAAGATCCCCAAATCAGCATCCCGGCGTGTCTCCAGGGTGATGTGGTAAAGGGAAATGAAGGATTTTGCTGACTTCCAGGTAGCAGCCCTACAGATATCCTGGATAGGGACATCCCAAGAAGGAGACACTGATGCAGCCGTATGGCGGCTGGAATGAGCTCTTATCCATATGGAAGGCTCCTTGCCCACCAACTGATAGAGATCAATGCAGGATGTAATCCACCTGCCAATCATCCGCTTGGCTGCAGGTCTGCCAGGTGCAGCTTCAGCATAGGTGACAAACAGCTGGCGAACCTCTCCCCGAACTTCAGCCGTATGCTCCTTGTAATAAGAGAGCACTCATCTCAGGTCCAAAGTATGGAGCCTGTACTTGGCCTCCGAGGTATAACTGGGGTAGCACAACAGCAGAGTCATCACCTGGTTCAGGTGAAACTCCGATACAACCTTCGGAAGGAACTTCGGGTTGGGGTGCAGGACAACCTTGTCTCTGTGGAAGACCAGATAGGGAGACTTAACAGAGAGCACCTGGAGCTCCCCAATCCTTCTGGCTGACATGATAGCCTCCAGGAAGGTGGTCTTCCACGACAGGTGTGACATCTTTCTCCTGTGCACTGGGCCGAATGGCTTGCCCATGAGCTTTGCCAAAACCAACAGTACATCCCACGGTGGTGGTGGTTCACGCGCCGGAAGGGAAATGTGGTCAAGGCTTTTAAAAAAGCACTAGACCACCTTCTCCTGTGCCACCGTCTGCTGACCGGCCCACGCCTGGTAAGCAGAGATGGCTGCCAGATGCACCTTAAGGGTCATAGACCGAAGACCCCCTTTGGAGAGAGACCAAAGGTAGTTGAGAATGCTAGCAACTGGACAGGACAAAGAGTCCAGACCCTTGCCCTGACACTAAATGGAGAATCTTTTCCATTTGAAGGCATAGCACCTCCTGGTCGATTCCTTCCTGGATGCCTCAACAACGGTGAAAACATCTTCGGAGAAACCCAAAGCCTGGAACTCTAGTTGCTCAGGAACCAGGCTATCAGATGCAAGGATTGTAGGTCTGGGTGGAGGACCTTCCCTTGATTGACTGAGATAAGGTCCGGGCCTGCTGGAAGACGCCTTGGGAGCCTGCTGCTGTTGCTGAGGAGATCGGGGTACCAAAACTGGCAAAGCCAGTCCAGTGCCACCAGGATCACCTGTGTCTTGTCCCTCCTGACCTTGAGGAGCACCTTGTGGATCAAGGGAAGTAGAGGGAAGGCACAGAAGAGGCCTGGACTCCACGGCCTTGAGAGGGCATCCCCCTGCCATAAGCCCTGCTGAGGGGGGGGCCGGCATGAAACAGCCTCAGTTTTGTGTTCTCCCTGGAGGCAAACGGGTCCACCTGAGAACTGTCCCACTGGAAAAACAGGCTGTGTACTACTTCTAGATGGAGAGACCACTCATGGGACGCCTCGCCCACACGGCTGAGGGTGTCCGCCAGTTGATTTGAGGCTCCTACCACATGGATGGCTAGAAGATCTGCCACCAGTCGGCTCACGAGAGTCAGATGCAGAGCGTTTCCCTGCACAGAGGCAGAGAGTGTGTGCCGGCCTGCTTGTTGAGACAGTACATGGTTGTTGTATTGTCTGTCTGGACCTGCACCACTTGACCCTGAAGGAACACAGTGAATGCAGTCAATGCCAGCCAACTGCTCTGTGCTCCAGCAAGTTGATATGACATCGGGATTCCTCGGGTTCCAGAGCCCGTGGACTCATCGTTCATTAGAATGACCGTTGGCTTGGGGCAGACATATGGGATACCTCATGCAGATGTTCTAGGACGGTCCATTATTGGAGAATGTCCCACATCTTCTGGATCACAATGACCAGCTGGTCGAAATGACCATGTCGCCGAGTCCACTGGCTGGCCATCTCCCATTGAAGGGGGAGCATATGCCACCGGGCCCATTGAACCACGGAAGTGCAGGCCATCCTATAATCCAGAAGGTGCAGGAAGTCCCAGACAAGGCACAAGTGCTCAACCAGAAGTGACTGGGCAAAGAAGGAAGAAAGAACCGTCGCCCTGTCCACCGGGAGCCTGGCTCTGGCTCAGCAAGAGTTGAGCTCTGCCCCAATGAAGCAGATCACCTGTAAAGGCATGAGTTCCGCCTTGGTCTCACTGATTAGGAGACCAAGTTCGATGCAGGTCTGATGGGCCAGATCCCTTGACCTCGCCTCCTCCTGTTTGGAGGGACTTGCTATGAGCCAACTGTCGAGATAGGGGTACACCGCCCCAGAAGATAGGCCACCACCACTGCAATGCATTTGGTGAAGACCCCGGGGGTGGGAGGGGTGATGACAGGTCAAATAGCATGGCTTGTAACTTGAAGAGGGCTCCCTCTGCTCGTAAATAGAGGAACCTTCGGTGTGACAGATGGATCAGGATGTGAAAGAATGTGTCCTACAGACCCAGTGAGCAAAACCGAATGTTCTGTTCCAGGGATGGTATGAACTGAGGCACAGTTACCACCCTGAAGGTGCGTGACCTGAGAAGTTAATTCAGGTCGAGCAGATCTAGAATGGGGCACCAGACTTCCGTCCATTTTGGGATCAGGAAGTACCTGGAAATGAGCTCTGGGTCAACAGGGGGAGCTCCGACTCTGACCACTACCTCCTTGTGGAGGAGTTGGGCAATGTCGTCTCGGACAGCCAACTGAGTATGCACAGAAACCATTTCCTCCCATGGGGGGCGGGCTCGGTTTGGTGGGTACTGCTTGAATTCGAGCCAGACCCTGGCAGACCACTTCCAAGAGCCACCTGTCCATTGTGACAGCAGACCATGAGGAAAGAAAGTGGAAGAGCCGGCTCCCCACTGGAGGACCCGGACTGGACGTGATGGGTATGGGGTTGGCAACCCCCATCCCGTCACTGTGCAGGCTTGGAGGAGGATCTGGCCTGGGGAACGCTGGGACTGTTCCCTCTGGGCTTACGGCCTGCCGAGGCCCCTGGCTTGGGCTAAGGATGCCAAGATTGAGCTTGCTGCTGTTGCTGCCTCGACTGAAAATGGGGCTGCTTGGCCACAGGGGCAGAAGGCCGAAGAGGCTTTCTCTTCTGCTTTTTGGAACCCTGGGATTCCTTCTGGGTAGAAATAACAGAGTCCAAGGTGGCATTAGACTTCTCAATGCACTGGAAGTGATCGTCCACTCCTGGACAAAATAAATCAGTGCCTAGGAAGGGACCATCTGTCAATTTGTGCTGAGTGTCTGCCGTGAAGGTCGAGACCCTCAGCCAGGCCCTGCAATGCATGGCGACCACGGCTGTCACCGAGTGGATGTAAGAATCCTCGATGACCAGAGCTATCTGGAGTTGCTGATTGGCAATCACCCAATCCTGATTGTAGACCTGCTTGACCATGGTCTGGAGGTCTGTGGGGAGATGAGGAAGAACCTCATCCACAGAGCCCAAGAGGGCATGAGAAAAATGTGCCATGATGATGGCCGAGCTTGCCTGACGAAGGCCAAGTGAAGAGGCAGCACAGACTTTCCTGGCAGAATGGTCCAGTTTCCTAGACTCTTTGTCTGGGGGTCTGTTGGTGTCTCCCGAATTGCCAGAGTGCCGAAACACAAACTCAGTCACAAACTCCTCAGCTGAGGGGTGCTCTGTGAATCTTGAAAGGGAGCCGACGGGAACTGCATACTTGCGGGCCATCCATGCTGTAGGCACAGGGCAAGAGGCTGGGTGCTGCCACAGCTCCAAGGCAGGGCCAACAATGGCTTTGGCCACAGGAAAGGCCTCTGTCACAGAATCCCCTCTTTTGAGGATATCAGTACGGCGATATTCGGACCGTTCCTGAACAGGCTCCAAGGGCATCCTCGTACATTCGGAGATGAGATAGAGGATGCCCATGAAGGATGTGGGACCTTCCCCTGTTGAGAGACTCCCAATGGATTCTTTGCCCAATGGACGGGAATGCAAGTCTGAGTCCTCGGACTCTGGATAGATCAGCTGACCACCCATGTCACCTTCGACCCACCGGGGGTGGTTGGGAGTGAGGGTGACAGACAGCCTGTGAGGAAGGCCCTTGGCGGGCTGAGACTTCTTGGTGGGAGCCCCGGAGGGGAGGCTGCTTAGGTGGTAGCTCCACCAGAATTGGTGGAGAGGCCGGTTTTGGTCAAACTGGGAGGATCTTCACCATCTCCACAGGCGGTGTCAACTGGCTCCAGAGGAGTTGGCAGCATCCTGGAGGGCGACAGCCAAGTGATGGCTGCATGGAAGCCGGGGTCACCTTCAAACCTGCCATCATCAACTGTTGCCACATTAGGTCCTCGTAGTGCCATTACAGTTTGCATCAAAGCCTCTCCTCTTCTGAGGAGGACGAGGATGAATGGTGGCGGAGCCGCTTTTTTAGAATGCCCTGAGTGGCGTTTATGAGATTTCTTTGGCCTGTCGGTCGAAGGTGTCCGAGACCTTGAATTCGACTGTCGGGGGAACGATGGGGGTGCTCAGAAGGAGGCGTGGAGAACTGCAGCTCCTCCAGGTCAGGGACAGGGACAGTGAAGAGGTTCCCAGCGAGTTGGGTCTCCTTCTCGGTAGGTCCGGTCAGGACTGGGGTCCTGAATAAGGAACTGTTGGCCTCATTAAGCAACAACTGGTTGATGGCATCAATAATAATCTCAACTGAGTCATCGTCCTGTGTCTTAGCCAGCTGGCCTGATGGGAGTACCGTGAAGCCAGCGGCCGAGGCTACAATCTCGACTGAAGTCGAAACAGCAGATTCCTGGGATCGAGACCTCCATCGATACCAAGAACGTCAATTTTTCCAAAACAAAATTAAGGTCCCAAGGTGACGCGGGGCTGCGCATCGGGGGTTTTAGGTGAAGGATTCCTTTGCGGAAGGTTTTGGAAACCTCCAACTGAGCCACTGTTTTGCCCTTCACCAGGATGTGGTAGGCAGAAACAGCCGGACAGGTGTACCTCCAGAGACGAGTAGCTCAGGCCTAGGTCACAGAGGAACTGGACACGAAAAAGGGGTCCCAACCCTTTGAGGTGGCCCAAATGGATAAACGCTTCCACTTCATAGCATAGGTTGTCCGCATAGATGGCTTTCTAGCCTCTACCAGGACCTGCACCACTCTAGAAGAGACTCCAAATCATGAAGCAGCTATGTCCTAAGGTGCTACGTGTGAAGGTGAAGGGATTTCAGCCCTGGATTGACCAGCGTGCCCTTCTCCTGAGTCAGAAGATCATGGCAGAGGGGCAGAGGAACCGGAGGTTCCTCCACTAGCTGCTAAAGAAGCGGAAACCAAACTTGGCGAGGCCTAACGGAGGCAATCAGAACCACATGGGCCCCTTCCGCTTGGAGCTTGAGCAGCACCCTCTGCAGGACTGGAAAGGGAGGGAAGGCATACAAAAACCTCCCTGTTCAGCAAAGAGATAGTGCATCTCACCAAAAAAACACCACGCCTGGAAGCTAGCGAGCAAAACTTGGGTAGTTTTGCATTGTATGGGGAGGCGAACAGATCCAGGTCTGGTTGACCCCACAGGACAAAAATGTGATCGACCACCTCTTGCTTGAGCTCCCATTTGTGGGCTCTTACTCTGGTGTGGCTGAGACTGTCTGCTAGGATGTATTGTACGCCTGGAACGTGAACTGCTGTGAGGTGAATCCAATGCAGAACTGCCTAGTTCCACACCCACATCGCCTCCCTGCAGACAGGATACGAGCGGGTGCCTCTTTGCTTGTTGAGATACTAAATTACACACATATTGTCGACTAAATCAATAGTGTGCCCTGGTGGAGCAGGTTCTGGAATGCTTGAAGGGCATACAGAACTGCTCTCATCTCCGACACATTTGTGTGTAGGGAGAACTCTAACTGGGATCACTGACCCTGAGTTTCGTGGTGCCCCAAGTGAGTGCCCCAACCCATCCCTGACGCATCTGTGGTCAGAGTCTGGGTGGGAGCAGGTGGCTGAAAGGGAATCCCTTTGGTGAGATTCTGCCACCATAAGAGATCCCTCTGCATCAAATCAGAGACCACGACCACGTGGTCCAGGTCATCCAGCCTCTGATCCCACTGTGCCCTCAGTGTCCACAGCGAGATTCACATGTGGAGCCTGGCTAAAGGGACAGTAGGGATGGCTGCTGCCATAAGGCACAGCAGACAAAATCAATCTGGCTGAGACCTTTCTGCTGGAGGCTACCAAATGAGCCTGCCTCTGCAAAGTGTTCACCCTGTCCAGAAGGAGGAAAGCCATATCGTAATAGCTCCACTAAATTTCAGACAGTGGGAAGGGTCAATTCGGGATTTTGGGAGATTCACAGTGATCCCAACTGTGTAAAAAGATCCACGGTAGCAAAGAGGAGAGTTCCAGCTGCTCCCTTGACAGGGCTGACAGGAGACAGTCGTCGAGACAGAACACACAGTGGCCCTGATGCCTCAGGGCTGCCGTCACTACCGCCAGACACTTGGAGAAACCCGAGGTGCTGAGGACAGGCCAAAGAGGGTGAGCCTTGAATTGGTATTGTTCCCCCTGAAAGGCGAATCGGAGGTAGTGGCGATGGGCCTGAAAGACTGGGATATGCAGATAGGCATCTTGCATATCCAGAGTGCAGAGCCACTGTCCCTCGTGCAGAAGGGACAGCAGACCTGGGAGGGTCAGCATTCGAAACCTCTTGTACTCTATGTACAGGTTTAGAGCACTGAGGTCCAAAATAGGATGCAAGTCTCCCATCTTTTTGGGGATCAGGAAGAAGTGGGAGTAATACTCCTTCCTTACCTAGATGGACGGAACGGGCTCTATTGCTTCCTCTTGTAACAGGGCCTCAATTTCCTCTCTTAATAGAGGAATGTGCATCTTTGGATAGTGGAACACTACTGGGGGCCTGTCTGGAGTTTTTTCCAGAAACTCCAGAGTGTGGCCCAGTCCTATCAACTGAAGGACCCATAAATACAGGTTACTCACCTGTAACAGGAGTTCTAGGAGTGTTGTTCATCCACACTTGTTGGCAGGTACCTTGCTGCTTTAAGATGGGCCGTAAGGTCTTCAAGCTGGCTCCTCCCACCCACCCGGGTGGTAAAATCCTTGGCTCCGTACCATGACGCCAGATCTAGCCCGCTGGAAGCCAGGTTGTGTGTGTCCGCAGCTGGGAAGATCGGGTGGGTCCGTGTGGATGAACAACATATACCACTCCCAGAACTCCTGTTACAGGTGAGTAACCTGTATTTCTAGGGACGTGGATAAGTTGTTCAATCCACACTTATTGGCAGACTCCTAGCAGTTCTCCGGGAGTAGGGAGGCAAGGCACACACACCCTACTTAGGAAAGAGGGACTGGAGAAGTGAGACCCCAAAACCAGCATCCCGGCATGACTCGAGGTTGATGTGGTAATGGGAAATGAAGGTGTGTACTGACTTCCAGGTAGCAGCCCAGCACATTTCCTAGATAGGGACATCCCTAGAAGCAGCCACCGACACAGCGGTATGGCGGGTAGAATGAGCTGTTATCCCTCTGGGAGGCTCCTTGCCGACCAACCTATAGCGGAGATCAATGCAGGAAGTGATCCACCTGCCAATCGTCTGCTTGGCTGCAAGTCTGCCAGATGCGGCTTCAGCGTAGGTGACAGACAGCTGGCAAACCTCTCCCCAAACTTCCGCTGTACGTTCTTTATAGTAGGTGAGCGCTCTTCTCAGGTCCAAGGTATGGAGCCTGTACTCGGCCTCTAAGGTGTGATTCGGGTAGAACACTGGTAGAGTAAGCACCTGATTCAGGTGCAACTCTGACACCACCTTCGGAAGAAATTTCGGGTTGGGGTGCAGGACAACCTTGTCCCTGTGGAAGACCAGATAAGGGGACTCAATGGAAAGTGCCTGGAGCTCCCCGATTCTTCTGGCTGACGTGATGGCCACCAAGAAGGTGGTCTTCCATGACAGGTGGGAGATATCACACCTGTGCATTGGTTCGAATTGCTTGCCCATGAGCTTGGCCAATATCAGCAGTAGATCCCATGGAGGTGGAGGTTCACTCACTGGAAGGGATATGTGATCTAAGCCTTTGAAAAGCACCCGACCACCTTCTCCTCGCCAGCTGCTTAACCTATAGCCTGGTAAGCAGAGATAGCTGGGTGCACCTTAAGGGTCACGTAATCGAAGCCCATGCTGAGAAAGGACCACAGGTAGTTCAAATGCTAGCCAACGGGCAGGATGAGGGGTCCAACCCCTTGCTCTGACACCAAATGGAGAATCTCTTCCATTTAAAAACATAACATTTTCTGGTTGACTCCTTACGGGACGCCTCAACGACATTGAGGATTTCGTAGGAAAGACCCAAGGCCTGGAACTCTAGCCGCTCAGGAACCAGGCCGTCAGGTGCAGGGATTGAAGGTCCGGATGAAATACCTTCCTCTTGTTGATGGAGAGCAGGTCCAGGCGGGCTGGAAGCTGCCTCGGGAGCCTGGAGCTGAGGCTGAGGAGATCTGGATACCAGAACTGGCGATGCCAGTCTGGGGCTACCAGAATCACCTGCGCCTTGTCCCTCCTTGTCTTGAGAAGCACCTTGTGGATCAGGGAAATGGAGGGAAGGCGTAGAAGAGGCCTGGGGTCCACGGCCTCGAGAAGGCATCCCCCTGCAGTGATCCCTGCTGAGTGGGGCGGGCGTGGAACAGCCTCAGCTTACATTCTCCCTGGAGGCAAACAGGTCCACCTGATGTGTGCCCCAGAGGGAGAACAGGTCTTGCACCACCTCCGGTAGGAGAGACCACTCGTGAGATGCATTGCCTATCCAGCTGAGGGCATCGGCCAGACTGTTCAAGGCTCCTGCCACATGGATGGCTAGGAGATCCACCTCCAGGCTGAGCACGAGAGATCATATGCGAAGAGCCTCCTTGCACAGGGGTTAGGAGTGCATCCTGTCCTGTCGGTTGAGACAGTACATGGTCGTGGTGTTGTCCGTCTGTACCTGGACCACTTGACCCCGAACAAACGGAGCGAAAGCGGTCATGGCTAGCCGGACCGCTCAGAGCTCCAGCAGGTTGATGTGGCATCAGGACTTCTGAGGGGACCAAAGATTATGGGCCCTGTGCTCCCCCACATGGGCACCCCAACCCATCAGAGAGGCGTTGGTCGTCAAGTTAACCATTGGCTCGGGGCAGACAAATGGGATACCCTCCTGCAGATGAGCTGCAACGAGCCACCACTGCAGGCCGTCCCACATCTCATGGGTCACGGAAACTGGCTGTTCTAGAAGATCTGAGCATTAAGACCACTGGCAGGCCAGACCCCACTGCAGGCGGTGCATATGCCAGCAGGCCCAATGGACCATGCTGGTGCAGGCCACCATGAGACCTAGAAGGCGCAGGAAGTCCCAGGCAGGGCGCAATTGCCCAACCAGAAATGACTGGGCAAAGCAGGAAAGGACCTCGGCCCTGTCTGCCGGGAGCCGAGTTCTGGCTCGGAGAGAGTCGAGCTCTGCCCCGATGAACTGGATCACCTGCAAAGACACAAGTTCCAACTTGGCCTCATTGATAAGGAGGCCTAGTTGAGAACAAATCCAGAGGGCATACCCTGGACCGCAGGGGGCTGCTATCAGCCAATCATCCAGGTAAGGGTAAACCTGGACCCCTTGGCGCCACAGGAATGCTGCCACCACTGCCATGCATTTGGTGAAGACCCTGAGAGCTGAAGAAAGGCCGAAGGGCGTGGCCTGAAACTCAAAGAGGTTCCCTTCTACTCAAAAGCGCAGGAACCGCTGATGGGATGGATGGATTGGGATGTGAAAGAACGCATCCTGAAGATCCAGTGAGCAGAACCACACGCCCAGTTCCAGGGATGGTATGATCTGAGCCAGAGTGACCACTTAGAAGGTACGTGGCCTTAGGAATTTGTTCAGGTCACGTAGGTCAAGAATGGGGCGCTAGCCCTTCCCCATCCGTTTTGAAACCAGGAAGTACCTGGACACAAATTCTGGGCAAGGAGGAGGATCCGCCACCTTGCTGACTACCCCCTTGCGGAGGAGCAGAACTATGTCATCTCGAAGCACCGACAGGGAGGTTATGGATCCGGTAGCCCCCCCCCCGTGGGGCGTGGGCTTGAAAGGGAGGGACCTGCTCGAATTCCAGAGGCAGGCCCCCGCTGACCATCTCCAGCACCCAGCGGTCCGTGGTGATAGTGGACCAGGTGGAAAGGAAGTGGCTGAACCGGCCCCCCAGGGAGGGACCCAAGGGAGGTGTGATGGGGTTGGGGGCAGCACCCCACAACCCGTCACTGCGCAGGCTTAGAGGAGGAGGAACCAGCCGAGGGGCCACCTGGACCCTTCCCTCTGGGCTTCCTGACCGAGGAAGCAGTGGACTTGGCTTTGGAGCACCAAGAATGAGCCTGCTGGCCCTGCTGCTGGGCGGATTTTGCTGCAGAGGTGGAGGGACGAAAAGGCTTACGCTGCTGCTGGTGACCTTTGTCCCTCTGAGCAGATGTGACCAAGTCTATGGTGGCATTAGACTTCTCGATGCGCTGAAGCTGACCCTCCACCACCGGGTCGAACAGGTCGGTCTCTAGAAAGGGGACATCTGTTAGCTTGTGTTGGGTATTTGCCGTGAAGGTCGAGATCCGCAATCAAGCCCTGTGGCGCATGGCCACTGTGGCTGCAACTGACCGGGCACAGGAGTCTCTGATGTCCAGAGCTGTTTGTAGCTGCTGTTTAGCCACAGCTCTTCCCTAATCCCGAACCTGATTGACCGTGGTCTGAAGGTCGGCTGGGAGATGAGGGAGCACCTCATCCAGGGAGCCCAACAGGGCATGAGAAAAGTGTGCCATCAGGACAGCCGAGCTAGCCTGACGAAGGCTTAAGGAGGCGGCAGAGAATACCTTCCTCCCAGAGTAGTCCAACTTTCTGGACTCCTTGTCTGGGGGCTTGTCCACGTCCCTAGTGTTACTGGAGCGCCAGAAGATGTTGTTGGCCACCAACCCCTTGGCCGAGGGGTGCTCCAAGAAACCGGAGAGGGAGCTGGTAAGGACCGCATACTTGCAGGCCATCTTAGCCGAAGGTGCAGGACAAGAGGCCGAGTGCTGCCAGAGCTCTACAGCTGGAACCACGATGGCCTCAGCCATGGGGAAGGCCTCCGAGGGGGAATTCCCTTTGTCCAGAATCTCCGTGAGTGGATATCTGGCCCGCTTCTGCATGGGTTTGAGTGGCATCCCAATGGATTCTGAGATGAGCTGAAGAATACTCAAGAACGAGGAGGGGCCCTCGTTCAAGGACAGACCCACCCCCCCCGAGCATTCCAAGCCGACTGGACGGGAATGCAACGAGGAGTCTTCAGACTCCGAAGAGTCTGCACAGAGCTGCCGACTGCCTAAGCCACCCTCCACTTGCCGAGGACGATCGGGGGTGAGGGCGACTGACAACTGATGGAGCAGTCCTTGAGCTAAGAATCCTTGGTCGGAGCCCCACAATGCAGTTGTGGAGGTGATGGTTCCACCACGATTGGTGGAGCAGCTGGTCTAGGCCGAGCAGTCGGAGCCAGAACCAGGTTCTTGACCGAGGAACCGGGGCGAGAGACTGCTTCGGCCATTCTGGCGACAGCCACATAATCGCTGGTGAGTGAGCCAGAGTCGGCTTGTTGCCGGCTAAAAGAAGTTGTTGCCACATAAGATCCTCACAGCGTCAATGCAACTTTCGTGGTGTCGGGACCATGACTGCCGATGTCGGCGGGACTTACCCGAAGTGGAAGGGGAATGAGACCTCACCCGTCGGTAGCACCAACGGTGGGCCGAGGAAGGAGTCGGGGAAACCCGCAGCTCCTCCGGTTTGGGGTCCTTGACCGGGGACGTCGGCTCTGAAACCCGAGACAAGTCCTCAGAGGGCACCGAGGGAACCAGTGTCAGAGTTGTTGGCTTCCTCGGTAGACAACCTGTCTGTGAGCTCGAGAAAAATCTCGGCCTCGTCGACAGGAGTCTCAGATGGCTGGTCTGTCAGGGAACTCTGGAGACCAGCAGCCCAGTCCGCAACTTCGACTGAAGTTGAGAGACGACGATCCGGGTAGCAAGACCTCTCCTGCTCCCACGAACGTCGACGCTGGGACTTACCTTTGTGGTCCTTCTTCTTAAACCGAGAGGTATGAGACCCAAAAGGACCCTCTCCCTTGGTAGAGAAGGACTGACAAAGTTCCTGAAAGGAAGCCGTGTAGGAGGAGCCCAGGGAGAGTGGGATAAAGGCCGACGCTGAGGAGGATGAAGCCGCGGTCTGGGCCGCCTCCTCCTTGAGGGCCGTAAGCTGTTCTAGCTGCTCCGCAGAGCCCGCCACCAGACGCCGCCCAACGGGTCTCCTTCGATTTAACCGGCAGGAACCATTTCTCCAGTCACCTTAGTTGGAGTCAGGCAGCACGGTCCCCGAGCACCAAAGAGGAGAAGGACAGACAGAGGTCGCAAGTCTGCAGGTTGTGGTCAAATCCAAGGCAGTAAACGCACATGGTGTGAGGATCGGTGCGAGACATCTTCTGCCCACAAGGGCACCGACAGAACCCGGGAATGGATTTAACATCCATCACAGCTGCGAGGGAGCTGAACGAAGACCGAACTCGAGTGAACTTGAGTACAAGTTTGGGAAAATCCGAAGATTTAGGATCCAGGCCTACTAAATGCAGGAGCACTAAGGAGGGAATCTGAGCTTCCAAGTGGTAAGGAAGATCTGGCGTCATGGGGCGGAGCTGAGGATTTTAAGGTACCTGCCAACAAGTGTGGAATGAACAACATATCCGTGTCCCTAGAAGTCAGTGGTTACTGCCCACCACCCTGGCAGATGACTGGCGAACCTTCTGCCCACTAGCTCCCCTGATGGACGTGGAGGAGGTAGGGCGGACTGCGAGTCAAGTGAGGTGGGGAGGGGTTAGGGAGAGCTGCTCCTGAAACTCTTTGGGCCTTTGCAGGTGGGGCGGCTGTGGCCAGCAGAGCTCGATTTTTGGGCTGATGCCTGGCCATCTTCTGCTGTTTTGTCTGCAGCTTTGCTTGGCGATGAAAGGGCTTTTTGACCTGAAACTTGGGGTGGTACATAGTGTGGACCGACCTGAGGGCCATGCCCTTATCCTGCAGGCTGATGATGATGTCTTGAGCATCACCCCCAAAGAGGACTGAACCCCTGAAGGGAGCATCCTGCATGGCCGCTTGCACGTTCTGCGTCAGACCAGACACCCTTAACCAGGAGACTCTCCTGAGGCTAACCGCTGTAGCAGCACCCCTGGTCGAGGAGTTCACCGCATTGTAGGTGGCCCAGAAAAAATGTCTGCTTTCCACTTTAGCAGACCTAATGGAATCTGCCAGAATGGATTTTGACTCAGAGTCCGGCAGTGCCTCAATGGCTGACTCCAGCTGATTAAACAAGGGTATCTGGTAGCACAGCATATGGGCTACACAGTTCACGGCATGCATGGGCAGTGTTGATGAGGAATAACATTTTCTCCCAAATTGGTCCAGCTGTCTCGACTCCTTGTCAGGAGGAGAGGTGTTCATATGCCTTGGCTTGGAGGACCGATCATGGGCCACAGCAATTACCATAATGTCTGCCTTGGGATGGACACTAAGGTGGTCCTTCCCTTCTGGTGTCCAGTATGTCCAGTCGGCCTTTTTAGCTACTGCCGGTATTGAAGAAGGCATTATCCAGATGGTGGAAGCCAGGTCCTCATGCAGTTCCAACTGGGGGGGGGGGTGGTGGGGTGGTAAGTATAGGAGCTGCCTCCTGCATATCCAGATGCTCTGCCAGCCTCTGGCATTTTGGGTCCTGAGCACAGGACTTCCATCCATAGATTTCTGCTATTTGCTTGAGCAGGTCCATGAAAGAGGGGTTCTCAGGTGGGGATTTAAGGAACTCCTTAGGCCAAGGCTCCCTGGGAAGAGGCGTCTCAAACCCTAACACCGCTGAGGAGGAGGAGTCAGAATCAGAGTCCGGATCTGAATCAGAGGACCCGACGTTAGGTCAGGCCGATCCCTGGGGTT
Source organism: Neoceratodus forsteri (assembly GCA_016271365.2). Taxonomy (NCBI): domain Eukaryota; kingdom Metazoa; phylum Chordata; order Ceratodontiformes; family Ceratodontidae; genus Neoceratodus; species Neoceratodus forsteri. Next base: position 874,676,202 of record CM028130.1, read on the forward strand.
CAGGAAGTGCTCTCTCCTGCATCCGGCCTGATGTTGGCTCCCTCTGAGGGCCTGGCGTTGGAGGACGCATGGGTGTAGGGGCAGGCCTAGGCAGTTGGACCCCTGGACTCCAGGGAACCTCTCGGGGAGGCTGTCAGCTATACAGCGCGGACATGAGCTGGGCCTTAGTCTCAGACCATCAGGACTGGAGGATAACCCTAAAGTTCGTTGGGCCCTAAGGAGGAGGCTGAGGTGGGGGAAGGGGCTGGAAGACCAGTGGGTAACCCGCAGAAAACCCTGGCATCGGGTAATGTGGCATATGAAAGAAGTGCGACTGGTCCCTTGGTGGAGGGTAAGCAGGCGGATACCCCAGCATCTGAAATCCTGACGGGATAGCCCGATAGGTTGTACATTGGGAAATGCAAAGTCAGGTAACCTGACAGTAGGCTCAACGGGGAGTAACCCAACAGAGGGCCAGACGGCAAAGCCAGTGGCCCTGATGGAAGGTCCTGGGGTGTCCCAAAACCTGAGCCAGAAGGGCCGGGTCAAACGTCGGACTGGCTGGCGGTAGACGTGGCATTGGAAGTCGGAGCCTCCGTAAGGGAAAGTGGCGACAGGAATCTCTGAGGGTTACTTAGAACCTCCAACAATAAATCTGGAGGTGAGTTTGGAAAGTTGCCACCAGGTGGATGACCCCCCCCCATCCCCTGCCCCTCTCCAGTCTGGGGAGGGTGGAGGGACCTCTTCTAACAGGAAAGAGGGAGAGGCCCAGTGGGGGGAATCCCACTGGGGAGGGCCGAGTCAAATGTGGCAACTGGGTATCACCGGGGCCCTCGCCGGACTCAGATGCCAGCTTGGTCTGGTAGACATCAGCAGAACTGACGCCCAACTTCTCGGCCGTAGTTGGGCAGACATCGGATGAGCCAACACCCGACTTATCAACCAAAGCCGGGTGGGTCCCAGGGTCTACAGAGCCTGACAACACAGCCTGGGCCAGGCTCTCACTAGGGGGCCCGACGAGTGACTTAGCCTGCCAGACGCTGTAGATCCACTGGAGAGAAGGGGCCTAAGTGCGACAGAGGCCTCAGACAATGCCAAGCCACCCGTGGCCATGGTAACAAGTGGTGGCAGGTGGGCCAAGGACTGCTCCTGAGGCAGGGCAGGCTTGGCAGCAGTGGCTGACTTTCTGGAGGAAGAAGACCACTGCTCACCCGAGGGTGGCAGCGGGTAGGAAGGGGACCTGTCCTGGTCCCAGTGTTTTTCCTTTTCCTTCTTCTTACGCCTGGATTCTGGAGATGAGGAGGAAGCGCTACAGAGTTTTTGAAGCTTCTTTCCCCCCATCAAGGCCATTCTTTGCTTAAGTAAGTGAGCCTCAAGGGCCTACTGGCATCGCTTCTGTGTGGCCTGGCTGAAGCTGGAACAGGCCTCACAATCCTCGACCTTGTGCTCTGGGCCTAGGCAGAAGAAGCAGAGAATATGAGAGTCCTTGTGTGGGAGCTGCATGCTACATGAAGCGCACTTATTTTTATGTCTGACGTTAAGCCGATGATGACATGCAAAAAAACCTGAAATACTGATTATTTGAAAAGAAAAAATGGATACTCATCCCAAAAGTGGTCGAACTGCAGTGTATGATCTCCGCGAAGTCCGATGTAAATAAGTCTACAGCAGGAAAGAACTGGAAGGCGGGCATGAGGAATGCCCACTATATAGAGTTCTGCTGACGTCTATTACATGACATCAGGTGGGCTGTCCCCCATCAGACACTGCTAGCTAAAGTTTCCATATGGCCCTGATGCCAGGGGGCGCAGTCCTCAAGGTTATTATTACCTACTGCAAGAGCCCTCTGAAAGTAAGATCTGGGGTTAAATATTAAACATAATGAAAACATAACAAGGGGCCAGAACATACCACTGCACGGGAAAATTCTGGGGGACGGGGGGAGAGCCAGATCTAATGATTTTCATAGAGAGTGGTGGACATATGAAAATCACTACTGACTAGCATAGTTAATTTAAAAATATTTGGAAATTAAAAATATGAAGAGATTATTTATGATAGACAAAATGAAAAAATTACTCACCTTAGTAATGTTGTTTCTTCTAATGGAGTCTTGCTATATTATGACAAGTGCAGTTTGTCCCACCACTAGAACTGCTCCGGAGGTGAAAGAGTTAACTTCCATGCAGAGCATGGAGCTTAGAGCGCGAGCTCGGTTAAAGAAGCTCTGTTAGGGTGGTTTCAAACCGAAACCGTCAGATCTTTACGAGCAAAACTCACTAAGGCTCTGTGTGGAAACTGTAAACTACACTAGCCAACTGGCTACTAACATATTCACACATTTTCCTGGTCCCAACACCAAGACTCAAGTCAGTGGACCAAAAAAATAAGACTAAATAAAACACAACACCCAAACATGAAAGAGGGCATCAATGAATGCCAACAGTGGACTGCCCACCCCATACCCAAAGTAGAAGTTCTGAGAGGGGCAGGCTGGGGGGGGGAAGTCATAATATAGCAAGACTCCATTAGAAGAAACAACATTACTAAGGTGAGTAATTTTATCTTCAAACAACATGAAGTCTTGCTATATTATGACAAGTGCAGACTACACAGCAGTACCTCCATGGAGGACGGACAGAACCTACTTAGGGAATAGGCTCAGCACGGCTGTGTTAAACCCAGCATCCCTCCTGGCCTGGATATCCAAGGAGTAATGCTTGGTGAAAGTGTGTACTTGTTTTCCAAGTAGCTGCTTGACATATCTCCAAGATAGGGATGTCTCTAGCAGCAGCTAGAGATGCAGCTGTACTCTGGTAGAGTGAGCCCTCAGGCCTGAGGGGGAACCTTACCCAGCTTTTGATAGCAAATTGGATACAAGAGACGATCCACCTGGCAATGGATCTCTTAGTGGCAGGTCTCCTTTCCCAACCTCACCATAAGTGAGAAATAGTTGGAGGAGTCAAACCTGTGACCCTTAGTACGCTCTATGTAGTAACTTAGGGCCCTCTTAACATCTAAACTGTGCAGCCTCCTCACCAGAGGAGGAATGGTCAGTGAAGAACACTGGAAGTGAAATAGATTGGTTAAGGTGGAAATCCGAAACCACCTTAGGCAAAAACTTCCTGTTAGTCCTGAGGACTACTTTATCCCTGTGAAAGGAAATAAAGTCAGTCTCTACTGATAAAGCCTGTAACTCACTTATGCGCCTGGCAGAAGTGATGGCTACTAGAAATACAGTTTTCCAAGTCAAATACTTAAGCTCTGCCGAAGACAGAGGCTCAAAGGGGGGTTGCATCAGCTGAGCAACGCAAACATTAAGATCCCAAGCAGGGGCAGGGGCCCTGAATGGAGGATTGGTATGAAGCAATCCCTTAAAAAACTTGGAAAATACAGGGTGAGCAGAAAGAGAAGAGGGCTTCCCTGCTGAAATGAAGGCAGAGACAGCTGCCAAGTGCACTTTCAGGGTAGCTGGTCTCAGTCCCAAAGAATTAAGATGGACCATATAGTCCAATACAGTGGGTAGGTCAGCAGATTCCGGGGAAATATGCTTCCCAGAACACCATATGGAAAACCTTTTCCACTTGGAGTTATAGGTAGCCCTGGTGGAAGGCTTCCTAGCAGCCTTCAGGATTTCGAGAACACTTTGAGAAAGTTGTAGATCAGCAAACTCTAACTGCTCAAGAGCCAAGCCTTGAGGTTGAGGGATTTGAGATTCGGATACCAAACTCTCCCCTGAGCACAGGTTAACAGATTGTGGTTCCTGGGGAGACACAGGGGAAGATGGACTGCTAAGGACAGAAGGAGTGGGTACCAGGGCTGCCTGGCCCAGTCTGGAGCAATCAGGATAATCTTGCAGGGCTGAGACCTGATTTTGACTAGTACTTTGAACAGGAGAGGGAAGGGGGGAAAGACATAAAGGAACTTCCCTTCCCAATCGAGGAGAAAGGCATCCAGGGGGACTGAGCCCAACACTGGGGGCCTGCAACAAAAAAGTGGAAGTTGATGATTGTCTGGGGCTGCAAAAAGATCTATCTGAGGAGTGCCCCATCTGGCAAACACTATCCCCAGTACTAGGGGATCCAGTGACCATTCGTGATGGCCCTGGGAAATCCTGCTGAGAGCATCTGCCAGGACATTGTCCTTGCCTGGGAGGTGAACTGCTATGAGGGAAGTGTTCAGGGAATAAGCCAGAGACCACAACTTTATCGCCTCGGTGCACAAGGTCAAGACCGAGTGCCCCTTGTTTGCTGATGTACCACATTGTAGTGGTGTTGTCTGTTCTGACCTGTACCATCTTGTTCTGAACAGATGCAGAAAGAACCTGAAGTGCTAGAAAAACAGCTCTGAGTTCCAACAGATTGATGTGGAGCAGAGATTCCTGAGGGGACCATAACCCCTGGGTGGAGAGGTCGCCCATGTGAGCGCCCCATCCCAAGAGGGATGCATCTGTAGTAAGGGTCAAGGAGTGGGACAGAGGGATGAAAGGCACCCCTTGTCTCAGATTGCTCTGATCCTGCCACCACTGAAGGGCCTGGATCAGGGTTCGAGTCACTGGGATTAACTTGGCTAGGGGATCTCTTCTTTGAGACCAGAAAGCTCTCAAATGGAACTGAATGTCTCTCATCTGAAATCTTGCTCCTTGCACTACAGCTGTGGAAGCAGCCATGTGTCCTAGGACAGGAAATGCCTTGCTGGTCGAGAGACCTGCAGAGTGAAGGACGAGGCCAGGGCCACTAAGGTCCTTACCCTTTCCAGGGAAGGAAGGCTCTGGCCTGTTTTGTGTCCAGTTCTGCGCCTATAAAGGTGAGTACCTGGACAGGTTCCAGAACTGACTTTGGAAGATTGAGAAGAAAGCCCAGAGAGGTAAGCAGCTGCTGGGTAACTAGCAGGTGTGATCTGACCTGGTCTGGAGACTGATCCACAATGAGCCAGTCGTCAGGTAGGGAAAATGGCAATATTTTGCCTTCTTAGATGAGCAACTGCTACTGCCAGACATTTTGTGAACACCCTTGGGGCAGAAGTGAGGCCGAAGGGCATTGCTCTGAACTGATAATGGCCTGAGGAAAGTTCGAATCTGAGGTACTTTCGATGGGAGCTTCTGATAAGAACATGGAAGTAGGCATCCTTGAGGTCCAGGGAAGCTAGCCAGTACCCTGGCCTTAGGGAGGGTAAAATCATTCCCAGAGTCACCATTCTGAACTTTGGTTTTAAAAGGTGCTTGTTTAGATATCTTAGATCCAGGATAGGCCGCCACTCTCCTGTCTTTTTTGGGGTAAGGAAGTACCTGGAGTGGGGGAGAAACCCTTTCTACAGCTCTGAGAGCCAGGAGGGTTGAGACTTGTTTCCAAAGCAAGAGTCTCTAAAGGGTTTGCTAGGTGGAAAAGATCTGGCTCTCATCTTTGGAAATTTTTGAAGCTGAGAACCAGACCCTGGCTCACTACTTCCAGGACCCACCTGTCTGATGTTAAAGACTCCCAGTCCTGGACGGTAAGCAGCCTGCCCCTACAGGTAATGGAGAGCTGACCCTGGGCATCCCATCAGGGTGCCTGTTTGGCAGGGGCTTTAGGCTGAGGGGTGGGAGCAGGCCTGCTCGTACCCCGTCTGCCTCTCCCTCTGAAGAACCCCCTCTGAGCATAGGCTGAAGAGGAGGAGGCCTGAGTCTGGTAAAAAGGCCTGTGAAAAGGCCTGCCCCTACCCCTGGGGGGCTGCCTCTGAGGAGTGGCTTGCCGTTCCTTGGCTTGTGCACTCCTATAAGTGGTTCTATATTCATCCATTTTCTTCATATAATTCTCTGTCTGCTCCCCAAACAGAGAATTTCCCACCACAGGAAAATCCATAGCCTTAGACTGGGTATCCTGTGACAAAGTAGTACACCTGAGCCAGGCCAATCTACAAAAGCCACAGATGTAGCCATGACTCTAGAGGATACATCATTAGAATCCACTGCAGCATGGAACTGCACCTTCATAGCCTCAATACCATCAAGAGCCACCTGCTCCAGCTCCTTTGCAAGCTGGCCAGGGACCTGTTTGGCTAAGGCCATGACAGTATCCCATCTAGATTTCTGGTATCTCGCAACATAAGCCATATAGTTTGCTTGTCTGAGTACCAAGGATGCTGCCATGTATTGTTTTTTGGCCATGGCATCAATCTTCCTGGAGTCCTTGTCAGGAGGATGTGAAGCCAGGGGAATATTAGCTTTATCACAGGCTGCAGCCTGAACTACCCCAACATGACTGCATTGCTGTGAAAGAAAATCTGTATCAGGACCTGACAAAGTGTACCTCCTGTCCATCTTTTTGTCTACAGGAGGCACAGAATTAGGAGCTTTTAAAATTTTTATTGTTTGTTTCCTAAAAGATTTATGCAAAGGTATGGACAGTCTCCTGGACTCTGGGATATCCATCATCTCTACATAGTCAGGCTCCTCTTGCTCATCCAAAGCCTCCTTTAAGGGAAGCTGGAGGGTCTCAGCAACTTTTTTATAAAACAAAATAAGAAGGGGACTCAGAAAGCCTAGGGGGAGATTCACCTAAAGGTCTGTCTGGGGAGATGTCCGGTTCAATGGGCACATCCAGACTTTCAAAGTCACATTCACACTGATCATAATCATCCTCCCCCCTCCTCTGGTTCATAAAACTCTTCTATATCACATTCCTGAACCGGTGGAACCGACCGAACCGACCTTTTGCCAGATAGTGGCGGTTCGGAGGGAACCGGGGACAGTGACTGGACAATCTGTATTGCCCTGGCTATCTCTGCAGCAGTTGGAGAAGGAATTTTGGACTCCAAACCTGCTGATTTTTTAGTTTTCTTTGCTGGAACTGGCTCCTCACAGCCAGCTTTTCGTTTGCCCGAGGAAGTCTCGCCCTGGTCAGAGGGCACTCCCTCCGGTTCGGTTGGCACCGAACCGGGCTGGCCATCCGGGTCAGCGGACTTTTTGGCCTCTCGTTCCCTGAGCCTGCCCACTCTCTTGTCCAGGGTGGCTGCAGGGAAATTTTTACAAATCTGGCAATCTGAATTGAGGTGGTCAAACCCCAGACAATAGACACATGTAGTGTGTGGGTCAGCCTTGGCAAAGGCTTCCCCACAGACACTACAGTGCTGAAACCCAGTGGGCCCGGTTTTTCTTTTGGGTTTCTCAGACATGATGCCAGCCTAACCAACAAACTTGCCCTTTTAACGGCAGTGCCAGGTAAGACACTTTATCGGTTCCCAATCGTAGTACTGGTCGCGGAAAAACCGTAATGAAACTGCTTTTTTTAGAACCGATAAGAACTCGAATCAGACTCTAACAAGCCTTAAAAGGCTTTAAAACCAAGTTTATGAAATTCGATCGGTTCAAACCGAACCGATAAAAATTTACAAGTTCCACACAGAAAAACCTATCTATTACTTACAATACCATAGACAGAGCTTGAACTGATCGGTTTATGTTAAAATAAATAAATCGTGGTTAAATTCAACCGAGAAAAGACGTTCTAAACCGAGGAAATGAACCGAGCAGCAGGAGGAATCTCCGGAGCGACTGTTCAGTGAGGCGGAGTAAAGAATCTGACGGTTTCGGGTTTGAAACCACCCTAACAGAGCTTTTAACCGAGCTCGCGCTCTAAGCTCCATGCTCTGCATGGAAGTTAACTCTTTCACCTCCGGAGCAGTTCTAGTGGTGGGACAAACTGCACTTGTCATAATATAGCAAGACTTCATGTTGTTTGAAGCAGACAGACACTGCCACTGAGACAGACTCGATGGGCAACTTGCTTTCTTCTCTCCTGGAATAAGTATGTTTGTAAGATACACATTTCAAGTTTTTGATATTGCACCATACAGAATGTTTCTGAGATGACCGGAATAATTAAATCATTTATCAGTATTGGGAACTTTACTGTTTAGGAACTTCAGGTGCAAAAGCAGCGCAGCCTTTAAACTTGCACCATTCCCCATTATAACTAAATGACAGTGTTGAATAAAATAGTGGGACTCACTTCAGAACTAGAGCTAAAAGGCAAAGCCCACAGACACCCCCCCCCCTTAATTATACCATTATTATTTGTAGACTGGTGACTTGGTGTCTAATTTACTGTAAATTTGCTGCCACTTTTATGTAACCTTCCCCAGGGACACCTCTGGAAATTGGACAATTTCTTATTAGACCTTTCCATTGAATGACTAATCAGACACTAACTGCCTCTGTAAAGTTCAATGTCATAAAATGTGAGGGCCAAAACAGTCAACAGTTGGCATCAAAGAGAAGATAAAAAGGAAAAAAGATGATAACGGAAAGATACCACAGCTGAAGGAAACTGATTGGCACTGCCTTTTTAAATGCATGTCCCTGCACCAGTCAGGGGGTCATAGAGCACCATTACACAGGCTGTAAAAGAACAAAAGAAAAAAAATTCTCACGCAGCCTAAACTTACGCCAGCACTGGCAACCATCAAGCAGTGAAAACTTAAAGTAAATAGATATAACCAATAAATATGACCACAAATAAATATGTTGATCGTAATAATGCACCGCTTGTAAAATTTCATTTAATTTTTTATTATCTAATGCACCCCCTCCTTCTCCCTGTAAACCATGCAGATTGTCCCTGGTGTCCAGTGGCAAACCAGCCCCCTAGTCCCAGAGTACCCCCCAAACTCTGGTCTATGATGGTGGCCAGCTCAAACCTCCTGTTCAACTCCTCAGCCAGCCACTGTCCGACTTACGCAATCTACTATACCAAAACAACAGCATTTTCTTTCACAGTAAACGGGAAAATTAAAAAGACTGAGTAACACAGCCTTGGTGGCACACTGATGCAGCATTTTTATGATTTTCAGAGATGTTTTGTAACTATTCTATAGATATATCTATCACAAACCCACTCAGTAGGTCAGGCCCTCTACTCCCAAAGTGCCAACCTCTGAATGCAATCTTGTGAACAGTGTAACAGATAAGGTAACCCTCTTGTCTGTTTTTGTGAGTTCGGATCAACTTTTGATCTCAAGATCTGGAGGGATTCAAACTGTTAACCTCTTGCTAGCATACCCAGTGCACAGGCTCAGATATATCTGTCTTCAGGGGGGGCCACATATCTTTGCCTATGGGCACCTAACCAGGTGTACAGAGATGAACCCTTTAAAACTTTAATAAACACCTCAGATTTAAAATGCTTCTCTTTCCAGTTTGGTACCACCATTCAAGCTTATGTTTAGTATCTGCAATAACCATGTACTTTTCTTATAAAATAAAAAAAAGTCAAAGCCAGACCAAGTAAGTTCTAAAAAGAATTTTACTAAAATAGTTAAAAATATGTGAAACACAAAATACAGAACTCTTATATCAAAAGACATACAAATCTTTTAAAAAGAAACAAGGTTTAACAGTGCAAATTCCTACTACGGTACTTAGTCTCTAAATACTTGCTTAAGTGCTCTCTGATCTTGCTTGGTCAGAGTCTAGGTAAAAATGTGTCTCTGTAAAACAGAATTATTCCGTATAAACAACTGTATTGGCCAACCCATTTTTGGTGAGGTCAGCTAGCTCCTCCTTTGTCAGATTATATTTAAAAATATATCTAATAAAAAAAACAGCAGACTTTTCAAAGCATCAATTTTGCAATCTTCAGCATGACTCATGTTTCAAATGACATCTCTTTTGATCCATGCTGCATCCTCCTCACACAGGCTTCATATGAGCATTTACAACCTCGCACCCCTGTGTAATAACCTGTTTTTTCTCTTCAAAGTCACAAACCTTTTTTTATGATTTCCCTCTTAACAAAGTTCACTTAAACAACTCTGTAATTAGCTCCTGGTCTGCCATGTAACACACTGTATCTGAAAACTGAGTGTGTGTGATACACATGCTGTCAGCATTTGCTTAGGTCAGACAGATTTAGATGGCAAGATCATTGATGTTGAGCAATTAGCGCCTTTACAACTGCCTTTCACACCTGCTAATTGCTGCTTCACTTAAGCACCACTGTGATCATGCTTGCAAGGATAGAGGTAGACTGGAAGCGATACATGACCAGAAAAGGGAAGCAGCCCACTATGACAGCCTTTATTGAACAGCTGCCCTCGTCAGAAATGCAAAAAAATGTTTTAGACACAAGTCATCAGCACAAAGCACAAAAATACAGGTTACTCACCTCTAGCAGGAGTTCTAGGAGTGGTATATGTTGTTCATCCACACTGTCTGGCAGGTTCCTTGCTGTTTTAATTCTTGCCGGAATGTCTTCAATCTGGCTCCTCCCACCCGCCCGGGTGGTAAAACCCTCGGCTCCGCCCCATAACGCCAGATCTAGCCCACTAGAAGCCAGGTTGCGTGTCGAAGCTGGGGAGGTCAGGTGGGTCATGTGGATGAACAACATATACCACTCCTAGAACTCCTGTTACAGGTGAGTAACCTGTATTTCTAGGGACATGGATATGTTGTTCAATCCACACTGTCTGGCAGACTCCAAGCAGTTCTCCAGGAGGAGGGAGGCAAGACACGCACCCCCTACTTAGGGAATAAGGACTGGAGAACCGAGGTCCCAAAACCAGCATCCCGGCGTGACTCTAGATCAATGTGGTAATAGGAAATAAAGGTGTGTGCTGACTTCCAGGTAGCAGCCTTGCAGACTTCCTGGATAGGGATGTCCCTAGAAGCAGCCACCGAAGCAGCGATATGACGGGTAGAATGAGCTCTTATCCCTTTGGAAGGCTCCATGCCCGCCAACCTAGAGCAGAGATCTATGCAGGAGGCGACCCACCTGCTTATCGTCCACTTGGCTGCAGGTCTGCCAGGTGCGGCTTCAGCGTAGGTGACTAACAGCTGGTGAACCTCTCCCTGAACTTTAGCCGTTCACTCCTTATAATAAGCGAGAGCTCTTCTAGGGTCCAAAGTATGGAACCTATATTCAGCCTCCGAGGTGTGACTGGGGTAGAACACCAGCAGAGTCAACACCTGATTAAGGTGAAACTCCGACAGCACCTTTGGAAGGAATTTAGGGTGGGGGTGAATGACAACCTTGTCCCTGTGGAAGACCAGATAAGGAGACTCGATGGAAAGGCTCTGGAGTGCTCCCATCCTTTTGGCTGACATTATAGCCACCAAGAAGGTGGTCTTCCACGACAGGTGGGAGATATCGCACTTGTGCATCGGTTTGAATGGCTTGCCCATGAGCTTAGCCAATACCAGCAGTAGATCCCACGGAGGTGGAGGTTCTCACACTGGAGGGGATATGTGATCGAGGCCTTTGAAAAAGCGCCTGACCACCTTCTCTTGCATCACCGACTGTTTGCTGGCCCGTGCCCGGTAAGCAGAGATGGGTGCACCTTGAGGGTCGTCGACCAAAGCACTAACTGAGAAAGGGACCACAGGTAGTCCAAAATACTAGCCAAGGGACAGGAAGAGGGATCCAACCCCTTGTCCTGACACCAAATGGAGAATCTCTTCCATTTGGAGATGTAGCATTTTCTGGTCGACTCCTTACAGGACGCCTCAACAACGTTGAGGACCTTGGCGGAAAGACCCAAGACCTGGAACTCTATTCGCTCAGGAACCAGGCCATCAGATGCAGGGATTAAAGGTCCGGATGAAGAACCTTCCCCTTGTCGACTAAGATCAGGTCCGGGCAGGCTGGAAGCCGCCTCGGGAGCCTGGAGCTGAGGCTGAGGATATCTGGGTACCAGAACTGGCGAGGCCAGTCTGGAGCTACCAGAATCACCTGCGCCTTGTCCCTCTTCGCCTTGAGAAGCACCTTGTGGATCAAGGGAAATGGAGGGAAGGCGTAGAAGAGGCCCGGGTCCACGGCCTTGAGAAGGCATCCACCTGCAGCGAGCGCTGTTGAGTGGGGGCCGGCGTGAAACAGCCTCAGCTTCACATTCTCCCTGGAGGCGAACAGATCCACCTGAGGGGTGCGCCAATGGGAGAACAGCTGTTGCACTACCTCCGGCAGGAGTGATCACTCGTGAGATGCAGCACCTATCCGGCTGAGGGCACTGGCCAGACTGTTGGAGGTTCCTGCCACATGGATGACTAGGAGATCCGCCTCCAGGCTGATCACGAGAGACCAGGTGCAGAAAGCCTCCTTGCACAGAGGCCAGGAATGTATTCTGCCCTGACAGTTGGAGTAGTACATGGTCGTGGTGTTGTCTGTCTGGATCTGAACAACCTGACCCCATACAAACGGGATGAAGGTGGAGAGGGCTAGCCGAACTGCTTGAAGCTCCAGCAGGTTGATGTGGCATCGAGACTCCTGAGGGGACCAAAGGCCATGGGTCCAGAGTTCCCCCAGATGGGCACCCCAACCCATCAGAGAGGTGTTGGTCGTAAGAGTGACCGTTGGCTCTGGGCGGACAAATGGGATACCCTCCTTCAGATCAGCTGGGACGAGTCACCACTGCAGGCCATCCCACATCTCCTGGGTCACTGTCACTGGCTGGTCAAGAGGACCGGAGCACTGTGACCACTGGCTGGCGAGCCCCCATTGCAGGGGGTGCATATGCCAGCGGGCCCAACGAACCATGCAAGTGCAGGAGGCCATGAGGCCCAAAAGGCACAGGAAGTCCCGGGCAGGGCGCAACTGCCCAACCAGAAATGACTGGGCAAAGGAGGAAAGGACTCCTTCTGCCCCAATGAACTGAATCCCCTGCGATGGCATGAGTTCCAATTTGGCCTCGTTGATGAGGAGGCCAATCTGAGAGCAGACCTGGAGGGCCAGATCCCTGGACTGCTCCACCTCCAACCTCGAGGGGGCTGCAATCAGCCAGTCATCCAGGTAAGGGTACACCCGGAACCCTTGGCGCCACAGGAATACTGTCACCACTGCCATGCACTTGGTGAAGACCCTGGGAGCTGGAGAGAGACAGAGAGAGACAGACCGAAGGGCATAGCCCGGAACTCGAAAAGAGATCCCTCTGCTCTGAAGCAGAGGAATTGCTGATGAGACGGACGGATTGGGACGGGAAAGAGCGCTTCCTGGAGATCCAGAGAGCAGTACCACACGCCTAGTTCCAAGGATGGAATGATCTGAGCCAGAGTAACCATCCTGAAGGTGCATGGCCTTAGGAACTTGTTCAGGTCATGCAGGTCGAGAATGGGGCGCCAGCCCCCGTCCGCTTTGGGACCAGGAAGTACCTGAACACAAACCCTGTGTCTGGAGGAGAGTCCGCCATCTCGCTGATCACCTCATTCTGGAGGAGCAGGGCAATGTCGTCTTGACAAGCTGACAGAGAGGCTGAGGAGCCTGTTGCCCTCCGTGGGGCGATGGCTCGATAGGGAGAGGACTGCTCTAACTCCAGAGGCAGACCCCTGCCAACCACTTCTAGTACCCAGCAGTCCGTGGTGATAGCAGACCAGGCAGAAAGGAAGTGGCGGAGCCATCTCCCCCACCGGAGGAACCCGGGGAGGAGTGATGAGGCTGGGGGTAACACTCCTCAACCCGTCACTGAGCAGGCTTGGAGGAAGGGCCGGCCGAGGGGCCTCCTGGACCCTTCCCTCCAGGCTTCCTACTGGAGGAAGTGGTAGACTTGGCCTTAGGGTGCCAAGTGTGAGCCTGCTGGCTCTGTTGCTGGTGTTGCTGGGCTGAACATGCCACAGGAATGGAAGGGGGAAGGGCTTACGCTGCTGCTGGTGGCCTTTGTCCTTCTGGGCAGACGTGACAGAGTCCAAGGTGGCACTAGACTTCTCGATCCTCTGGAGATGGCCTTCCACCCCTGGCCCAAACAAGTCGGTGCCCAGGAAGGGAACATCTACCAGCTTGTGCTGGGTGTCCGCCGTGAAGTTGGAGATCCACAACCAATCTCTGTGGCGCATGGCCACTGTGGCCGCTACTGACCAGGCACAAGAGTCACCGATGTCCAAATAAGTTTGGAGCTGCTGTTTAGCCACTGCCCTTCCCTGATCCCGAACCTGCTTGACTGTCGCCTGAAGGTCAGCCGGGAGATGGGGAATAACCTCATCAGAAAACCCATTAGGGCGTGTGAGAAATGTGCCATCAGTACAGCTGAGCTAGCCTGTCGAAGGCCTAGGGAGGAAGCAGCGTAAACCTTCCACCCCGAGTAATCCAGCTTTTAGGATTCTTTGTCGGGCGATTTGTCCACGTCCCTAGCATTCCCGTAACGCTGGAAAACACTATCAATCACCAGCCCCTCCGCAGAGGGGTGCTCTGAGAAACTGGAGAGTGAACTGGTGGGGACAGCGTACTTGTGAGCCATCCTGGCTGAAGGCATGGGACAAGATGCAGGCTGCTGCCACAACTCCGGGCCGGGCCAACAATGGTTTTGGCCACCTGGAAGGCCTCTGTAGGAGAGTCTCCTCAGTCCAGTATCTCCGTGAGGGGATACCTGGCCCGTTTCCGAATGGGTTCGAGCTGCATCCCAGTAGACTCTGAGATGAGTCGAAGAACACCCAAGAACGAGGATGGGCTCTCGTCCACCGACCGATCCCCAGCAGATTCCAGGTCAATGGGCCTGGAGTACAGGGAGGAGTTGTCGTCAGACTCCGAGGAGTCTGCAAACAGCTGCTGGGCGCCTGAGCCACCCTCCACCTGCTGAGGTCGATCGGGAGTGAGGGTGACCGACAACCTGTGGGGCAAACCCTGACCTGAACAAGAATCCTTGGTCGGGGTCCCAGTCTTTGGTTGAGGAGGCGGTGGTTCCACCACAATAGGCAGAGCAGCCAGTTTTGGCCGAACAACCGGCACCAGGGTCGGATCCTCGATAACTATGAGGGGTTGCTTCGGTCACTCTGGTGACAGCCACTTAATTGCCGGAGAAGGCGACGGAGCTTATTACCAGTCAACAAAGGTTGCTGCCACATCATGTCCTCGTAGCACCGACGTAACCTACGTCGGAGCCTACCCTCTGAAGAGGACAAGCAGCAACGCCACTTTCCATGGTGTCGAGACCGAGACCGCCAACGTCGGCAGGACCTATTCGACCTGGAAGAGGACTGAGACCTGGGGTCGTCGAGGGTGGGTCAACGAGGGGTGGGGGGAAGCCACTCATCCCCTGGTTCAGGGTCCTTTACTGGGGACTTTGGCACAGGGGGCACAGGCAAGTCCTTGGTTACCACCGGAGGAACCGGTGAAGAAGGGTTATCGGCTTCTCCAGTCGACAAACCATCTAACGGGTCGAGAAAAATCTCGACCGCATCGACGGATGTCTCGGCTGGCTGACCTGGACGGGACACCGTGAAGCCAGTGGCCTTAGCCACAACCTCAACCGAAGTCGAGAGCCGATGGTCCGGTGAAGGGGATCTCTCCTGCTCCCACGAACGTCGACGGTGGGACTTACCTTTTGGTTCTTTTTTCTTGGACCGACTGGAATGTCCCGATGGCCTTTCTCCCTTGGTGGAGAGGGACTGGGAAAGCTCCTTAAAAGAAGCAGTATAGGAAGAGGCCAAGGAGCGCAGGATAAATGCCGCCGCTGAGGAGGAAGATGAAGCGGACTGGGACGCCTCCTCCTCGAGGGCGATCAACTGCTCCAGCTGCTCCGTGGAGCCCCCACGGACACCGCCCAATGGGCCTCCTTTGACTTAACTGGCGGGTACCATTTCTCGGGATGCCCAAGTTGCAGTCTGGCAGCGCGGTCCTCTAAAACCGAAGCCAAGAAGGACTTGCATAGATTGCAGGCCTGCGGATCGTGGGCAAGACCCAGGCAGTAACGCACATGGAGTGCGGATCGGTCTGAGACATCTTCTGCCCACAATGGCACCGACGGAAGCCGGGAGTGGATTTGTCCATCGCAGCCTCAAGGGAAGATAAAGACTGAAGTCTTGTAAACTTTAAAATAATTTTCGAAAAACCCGAAGAGTTAGGATCCAGGCCTAAAAAACAGAGTGCTAAGGAGGGAACCTGAGCTTCCAAGCGGTAAGGAAGATCTGGCGTCATGGGGCGGAGCCGAGGGTTTTCCCACCCGGGTGGGTGGGAGGATCCAGCTTGAAGACCTTCCGGCAAGAATTAAAGCGGCAAGGAACCTGCCAGACAGTGTGGACTGAACAACATATCCACGTCCCTAGAAAGTACAGTTATGTAAGAACTTACCGTAACAGTAGATCTTCGAGAACAGCTCTTGCAGCAGGTTACACCATTAGGACTGAAGCCGGCAGGCGTCAGGACACCACAGAAATCTTCTAGCTAGCAGTCTTCAGCGGGGACCGCCTCTGACGTCGGTCCCGCCCCCGACGTCAGGCGTAGTACATAAGGAGGCGGTCCCGCCAGAATCCCCAGTTCTCCCGCCGGAGACTTCCTGCCATTGGATGACAACAGAGGTGGAGACCGAGGATCCACCATCAGAGGAACTAAGGAGAGTAAGCTCCTGCCGAAGCCTGGTTAGGCCTTACCTCCTCCAAGGGGGAATGGTGGGTGGGAAGGTACCTGTTGCAAGACCTGTTCTCTAAGATCTACTGTTACGGTAAGTTCTTACGTAACTGTACTATCTTACTTCGAGATACAGCTCTTGCAGCAGGTTACACCATTAGGACTGATTCCCAAGCAATAGCGCCTAGAGACGCTTTAGGGAGGAGGCATAAAATAGAGATCTTGAAAAATCCTGAATCTAGGAGAGGAGACGCTGCAGAACGGCGAGGCCAAAACCTGCTCTTCGCTCTGAAGCGATGTCGAGGCTGTAGTGCCTAATGAAGGTGTGCACTGAGCTCCATGTGGCTGCGGCACAGATGGCTGAAATGGAGACGTTCCGCAGTGCTGCGAAGGAAGTAGCCACCCCCCTAGTCGAGTGGCCCCTGACTGTGCCCGGAAGGGGCTTATGTTTGTTGTTGTAGCAAAAAGAAATGCACTGGACAAGCCAGCGAGAAAGAGTCTGTTTTGAGACTGGTTGGCCCAACATCCTCTCAGCAAAGGAAATAAACAGCTGTGCGGATTTGCGATGCTGTTTGGTCCTGGTCAAGTAGTATCTTAAGGAGCGGTGAACGTCTAGGGTGTGAAGCAGTGCCTCTCCTCTGTTGGTGTACCTGGGGAAGTACACCGGCAGATCGATGTCCTGATTAAGGGTAAGGGCTGAGACCACCTTAGGCAGGAATTTAGGATTCGTCCTTAGGGACACTCTGTCCTGGTGGAAAATTAAATAAGGTTCCTTACACATGAGGGCATGTAGCTCAGAGATTCTCCTTGCTGACGTAACAGCAACTAAAAATAGCGTTTTCCACGACAGAAAACGTAGCTTGCAATCTGCGGCAGGTTCAAACGGGGGCAGTGTGAGCTGCTCCAGGACAAAGAGTAGGTCCCAAGGAGGGATGGGATCCTTAATGGGTGGTCTAAGGTGTAGCACCCCCCTCAAAAAGTCACAAGAGGCATTGAGTTGTGCCACTGTGCGTTGGCCTATCGGGTAGTGGTAGGCCGAAATCGCACAGAGGTGAACCTTAATTGAGGAGTAGGCAAGGCCTGAGTGAAAAAGGGAAAGCAGGTATTCTAGAACTGATTTTTCTGGGCATCCTAAAGGGGAGAGACCGTGTGCCTGAGACCACAGGCAAAACCGGCGCCATTTCATGGCGTACGTCACATGCGTTGCCAGCTTTCTGGCAGCAGAAAGGACTTCCGCCACCTCTTGCGAGACCCCGTGTCGCAGAATGGCTATGTCTAGAGGAGCCAGGCATGCAGGTTCAGTGAGCGTAAGTCCGGGTGAACTAGCAAACCCTCCTCTTGAGACAGCAGATGGGAGCTGATGGACAACGGGAGTGGAGGTTCCCGGGACAACTGCGTCAGCATGGGGAACCAAATCTGTCTGGGCCATAAAGGCACTACCAGGATCATTGTTGCGTGCTCCCTGCGAAGTTTGAGAAGAACTCTCTGGATCAACGGGAAGGGAGGGAAAGCGTAGAGGAATCTGTCCGCCCAGGAGAGGGACAACGCGTCTCGACAAAAAACACCAGGCCCTGGATCTAGCGAGCAAAACTGGGCAGTTTTGCGTTGGATGGGGAAGCGAACAAGTCCAATTCTGGAGTGCCCCATCGAAGAAACAGATCCTCTGCTACTTCTTGAAGAAGCTCCCACTCGTGGACTCTGGCCTGGGATCGACTCAGGCCATCTGCGATAGTGTTGTCCACTCTGGGAACATGAACTGTAATCAGGCTTGCGCCGTGTCGAATTACCCATTCCCACACTCTCATAGCTTCCCTGCAGAGGGGATAAGAGTGTGTGCCTCCTTGCTTGTTGAGGTAATACATCACCGCCATATCGTCTGTCTGAAGCAGAAGAGTACTCGGTGGAATTTCTGACTGGAAGGCTTGCAGGGCATACAGGACCGCCCTCATCTCCAGAATGTTGATGTGGAGGTGAGCTTCCTGAGGGGTCCACGTTCCCTGAGACCTCACCCCGTTCAGGTGTGCCCCCCACCCCAGCCCTGAGGCGTCTGTGGAGAGAATTACCTCCGGGGACGGCGCTGCAAATGGGACACCCACGGAGAGTGTCCCTGGGTCTAGCCACCATTGCCAGTCCCGAATCACGGCCCTCGTGATTCTGAATGGCTGCTGCATATGGTCTTGCCTTTGATCCCATTGCACTTTGAGCATCCACTGGGTTACCCACATGTGGAGCCTTGCCATCAGGACGGTTGGAATGGCCGCAGCCATATGTCCCAGCAGGCAAAGGACCAGTCTGGCGGGGACAGTCTTCTTTGCCGAAAGGTCCCTGATGAGGGACCTGATGTGCTCTGCTCTGTCCTCGGGAAGAAAAGCTTTCCCTTGGACCGTGTCCAGAACTGCACCTATGAACTGCAGCCTCTGGGATGGTACCAGGAGAGACTTCTCATAATTGATAAGTATGCCCAGCAACTGAAAAAGAGCTTGGGTGTTCTGGATAGCCAACAACAGTGCCTCTCGGGAGGCGGCCATGAGAATCCAGTCATCCAGGTACGGGACACGCAGTGGCCCTGTCTCCTTAGAGACGCTGCCACGACTGCCATGCACTTGGTAAAGACCCTGGGGGCCAATGACAGTCCGAAGGGGAGCACTCGGAACTGAAAGTGGTGGCCGAGAAACTCGCAGCGCAGGAACCTCCTGTGCGCTTGAGCGATGGGGATGTGCAGGTAAGCGTCCTGCATGTCCAGTGACGCCAAAAATGCATCCTTTTTCAGCATGGGAATAAGACCCTGGAGGGTCACCATGCAAAACCATTTGTAGGCGACCAACAAGTTGAGGTCGCTGAGGTCCAATATTGGACGGAGGTCCCCTGTTTTCTTTGGAACCAGGAAGAAGTGGGAATAGTAGCCTGCTCCTCTCTGGTTCTCCGGGACGTACTCCACCGCTCCTTTTTGCAGAAGCGCGAGTACTTCTTGCCTGATAAGCAATCTGTGCTGACCCGTGTAGCGGGACAGCAGAGGAGGCCTTGTGGGTGGCTTGTCTACGAACTCTATAAAGTGGACTTTTTTGACCAATTGGAGTACCCACCTGTCGGTGGTGATAGACTGCCACCCTGGCAGGTGGTCCTCAGTACGACCCCCGACCTTGGTGTCCCGTTGGTCCTGAGGGGCAGGGGCCGGGAAGGAGTCATGCTGTGGCGGCTGAGGGTCCTGCAGGCTGGGCCGACTTGGCGGGACGTTGGCCTCTACCTGAGGACGACTTCCCCTGGGCTTTCCGGGAGAAGGAGCCCCTCTGTTGCAGGCCGGAATGGGACTGTTGTCTCCAGTCTGGCCACGAACGGCTCTGGTTCCCTCGAAAGGAACCGGGCCTGGGTCTGTACATGGCCTGGACAGACCTCACGGCCTTCCAGCCTCCCTGAAGCTTGGCGAGGACCTTCTCCGAGGACTCACGAAGAAAATTCGCCGTGGAATGGGGCGTCCAGTATGTTCTTCTGGACGTCCGGGGTGAATCCGGAGACACGGAGCCATGAGTGTCTCCGGAGGCATACGCCTGAGGCTGCCGCTCTGGCCGAGGAGTCCGCGGAGTCATACGCGGCTCGAAGCACCTGGGTTCCCACGTCTGAACCTGTGCGGAGGAGCTGAAGCAGTTCTTCCTTCTGCTCACCTTCGGGCATCTTTTCTGCCAGCTCTAGTCCCTGCTCCCACAAGGCATTCTGAAACTGGACCATGTGGGTGAGATAATTGAGGGACCTAATGGCGCAGGTTGCAGCTGCGTACGTGCGCCTGCCCATCGCGTCCAATTGCTTGGACTCTGGGTCTGGTGGCAGGGTGCTCAGATGTTGCGGCCTCTGGGACCGGTCATGTGAGGCTGTAATGACCAGGGAATCGGCCAGAGGATGAGATGCCAAGTACTGGTCCTCCCTATGGGCCTTGTACAGGCGGTCAGCCTTCTTCGGCATCGCCGGGAGTGAATGTGGACATTTCCACGCTGCCTTGGTGACGTCCACAAAGGTGTCCACAAAGGGTGGTACCACCACAGGCTTTGGGTCCTTTTGCCGAAGATAACGTGCAAGGCGTAGCCTCTCGGGGTCAAGCTCTTCTGCGTCCCAGCCCATATTCTCTTGGATATGCCTCATAATCTCTGAGAACAATGGGTCATCCGGAGGAGATCTTGGGAGCTCACGTGGATCCGGAGAGGGGATGCTGATGGGAGAGGGGGATCTGGATCTGTCTGAGAAGTCCGATCCCGAGTCCTCCGTCGAAGGCGAGTGACGGCGTCTTCTGGGTCTCTTGGGGATGGGTGACCCTGAAGAAGATCTGGATGGAGGTCTCCTCTTTTCCGATGGTCTGCCCCTAGGAGATTCAACAGGCTCCTGGGGGAAGGTGCCCGGTCTGCTGCCCCGGATGGGGTGGGGGGCGCTGGGGCTGGTGGAGTCACGGGTGGAGGAGGAGGAGAAAGAGAAGGAGGTGTGGGAACCACGTCCTTTTTAATGGTATCCCACCAAAAGGCAAACAACTCCTTGACCTCGGCAACGTTGAGACCCGACGACGGGCCGGGAGCCGGTGGTCGGTCGTCGGGTTCTGGCGTCGGTCTCTGGTTCATGAGAGGGCTCCCTCGGGGGCGCGACAGGACCGGGTTCGCCCGCCTAGTCCTCGGGCTATGTCGACTCCTCCTCCGTGAGCGCCTCCTGGCCGACGTCGGTAGGTGGCGTAAGGGTTCCTCTATCTGCTGGGACAGGCGTCGGTCCCCCAGCAGGCGTCCGTGGTGGAGAAGGCCTGGCCAGCGATGGGTGTCTGGCTGTCGTCGGGTCCCGGGACCGGTGGTGCTTGGCCGACGTCGGGTCAGACGTCCTCTTGAGCGATGTCAGTGCCTTGGTTTTCCGCTGGGGGGGAGGAGGCAAGGAGACCGACCGGACGTCGGGAGCCGGACTTGTGGTGATGGTGGTCCCCTGACCTCGGCGAGGTCTTGGACGATGAGGAGGAAGGCCTGGAGGTCATAACAGGCTGCAGAGTGGAGGAACCGGAGGAAGACTTGACCGCAACCGGGGGAGGCTGAGAACGGGCCCGGGAAGGCGAGCGGTCGGACCGGGAGCCAGAGCTACGGAAGTTGGAAGCCCTAGAAGGGGATCTTGATCTCACCCTCTCCCTGTGTTTTTCGAGGTGCCGGTGGGCTTTCTTGGAAGATTCCCCCTTGGAGGCAGGATCCATGGCCTTCAATCTCTCTTCCAGGAGGTAAGCTTGGAAGGCCTTCTGACGACGGATCCGGGTCCGACTGTTAAAGCCTTGACAAAAGGAGCAGGCCCAGGTGTCGTGGTCCGGGCCTAAGCACCGCACGCAGGCAGAATGTGGGTCTATAACTTTGATGGATCGCCCTCCGCGGATGTTGGTGAGGACATCAGATGGCAGACGATTCGTAGAAATTGAAGTTTCTAGTTGAAGAAACGAGAAAGAACTTTTCCAGGCATCGCGCGCTAGACACTGACCGGAGGGTCGAGACATGCAAGTCGACGGCGGGAAAGAACTGGGAATTCTGGAGGGACCGCCTCCTTATGTACTACGCCTGATGTCGGGTGCGGGACCGACGTCGGAGGTGGTCCCCGTTGAAGACTGCTAGCTAGAAGATTTCTGTGGGGTCCTGACGCCTGCTGGCTTCAGTCCTAATGGTGTAACCTGCTGCAAGAGCTGTATCTCGAAAGTAAGATCACTGTTTTTATCAATAAGCACCGAATAAGTCACGTTTTAAATTATGTTAAGTTACCTGAAGTTCACAGAAGCACTGAAGTATAATCCACCTTCACAAATTATGACCCTTCACTCAGATACGTCCCACAACCCATCACTACATCCCTACCACAGCACCAATCAATTAACCTGTACTCACGAATTAAACCAAATACAGTATGCAGCAAAAATTAAGCATAAAACAAAATGAATATGCTTTAATAAGCTGCAAGCTCAAGACCATAAGTCAAGATGACTACAACTGCATTGAAAAACTACAGCAGTTCTGTAAAGACCGTCTCCGGGGGGGGGGGTGATTTGACGGAACGGGTACACCAATGAAAGTGGTGTGCAGTAGACCCCCGTTTGTGTTCTACAGACATTGCTTAGTGTGGTCAATTTGACCTGACACGGATTAGTCCACTATAAGCAGCTTTGATTGTAATACACTGATGCTGTGGTCTTCTTAGAAGATAAACTTCACTTTAAAATTTCAGCTACTAAGCTGGTGTAACAGCATTGTAACTAGGGAGCTGCATGTTGTGACGGTGACCCAAGTTCAATTTCTTGACATGGGATTGCAGCTGCAATTTGATTTTCCTTTGTGGCTATCTGGACTGTCTGCTCGTATTTTGACAGTTTACATTAATTTAGTTGGAAATAAAATAGTTGGAAATATCTTACTGGTAGTAGCTGTGTACTTTGAATAGCAAAGGCTGCAGTTTGTAATTTGATGCCAGACACAGCCTCAGGTGGTGGAAATTGTCTTCACTAGTCAGGGAGACCCTGCACCATAACCAATTGTTTTGGGTGGATGAATATTCTAGCACTGATCAATTACTATAAACTACTGGTATGATCCTGTTTCAGATGGAAGCCCATCTCTTCAAGTGGTGTAACAGGCTGTGCTTTGAAACAACTGAGAAGCTGCATGGGATATACTATACTGGATTAGAAATCTACAACTGATCTCTCTTACTTACATCTGAGGGAGGTTTTCCTTACTTTACAGTCTTACATTGGGATTGTTTTGTGTTTAATTTCACTTTTAAATCAGGAAGGGGGTTTTCAAAACTACTTATCTTGTGAGCAATTTCAGAAGGGTTGAAATAACTGCATATTTGATTTTCCTTTGTGGCTATCTGGACTGTCTGCTAGTATTCTGACAGTTTACATTAATTTAGTTGGAAATAAAATAGTTGGAAATATCTTTCTGGTAGTAGCTGTGTAGGGCATCTTGCTGACAGGAAGGCACTCATCCAGCAGTGGATCAGAGCTTTTAGCTGATTGTTTTGTGAGGGCACAGTTTAGGCCCAACCCCTTCCCCACCCAAACCCGCCCACCCCTGGAAATAGTTCCTTTATACCTGGGATTCTGACATCATTTCTCAAGACTGCAAGGTGCATATCACTGTCATATCCTCTCTAGCACACTGCACTGACAATATAAGCATACACATTGTATAATATATATATTTCTATATAACACGCCAATCACACACACAAACACACACAAAAAAAAGGAAAGTAGATAAACGTGGGGAGTAGTGCGATGTAATGGCTGTGGGGCAGCAGACTTTCGGGAGTCTTTCTGGAGGCTGAGATGCTGCCCTATTTGCAGACAACTCTCTGCCCTGAGGGAGGAAACTGCCAGTCTTCAGGCCACACTGGACGGTTGGAAGGGAACCTCCCCTATCCAGGGAGCACCACAACTACCACCACTACCTCAGAGGTTGCGAAGAAAGCACAGCAGTTGGACCACAGTGGGCTCAGGGAGGGTGAGGATGGTGGAACAGAGGCACACCCAGTCAGTTGTTCCACTCCACAATCCATACACCATTCTGGGGAGCATAGCTCCCCTATGGATGCACCCGCAGAGGAGACTAAGGAGGCTGAGGACAACTGTCACAAGGCAGGCCCACAGGAAGGAGGCAGACGACACCACAGGGAAAGGAAGCACCTCCTGGTGGGGGACTCAATTATTAGGGGGACAGAACTGGGGGGAGCAGGGAAAACTGAAGTAAGGTGCCTGCCTGGTGCCATGGCTTGGAGGGACAGGAAGCGCATCCTCAGGATCACGAGATCAGCTGCACGGGAGTCTGAGCTGGACGTTATTGTCCACCTAGGGACAAATGACTTGGCTCATCATGAGATTAGAGCAGTGCAGAAGGACTTTGTAGAATTGGGAGGGGCTCAAGACAAGTAGCACACACAGTATCCTTTCTCAGAGGTGCTTCCTGTCAATGGCATGAGTGAGGCGAGGGTACTTTGCACCATGCAGTTTAATGAATGGTTGAAGAAATGGTGTGGAGCACAGGGGTTTGGCTTCATTGGGGACTGGGGTTCCACCTGGAGGGACACCAGCCTATACTGGCAGGATGGTCTGCATCTGTCCAGAAAGGGAACAAGTCTTTTGAGCAATCGGTTTAACTGCTTCATTGGCAAGCTTTTAAACTAGTCAAGGGGGGAGGCATTGATAAGCAGCAGGAAAATCTCAGCCTCTCCCTACAAAACAGGGTACTAAATGAGAAAAAGACCGGGGTAGAAAGGTCAGTGGGGGATGCTGCAACAGAAGGTAAAGCCATCAAGAAATGGAGAGCAATGAGTACCAATGCCCGTAGTCTAAGTAACAAGCTTCCTGAATTAGTGGCCTTGATGGAGGAGGAACATCTGGCTATCGTGGCAGTCACAGAAGCATGGTACACACAAAACCATGACTGGGACGTAAACATACCAGGATACACTATCTACAGGAAGGACAGAGAGGGTAAAAGAGGAGGAGGAGGAGTAGCTTTTACATAAGGAAGGAATCAAAGCAACAGAACAAAAGGGAAAACAGGGAGGAGAAGAAGCACTGTGGGTAAATTTGGAGACCGCAATGGCACCACAATCCACACATGGTTGTAGATACAGATCCCTTCTCAGGGAGGAAATGGACAAGGAAATGATAGAGTATACTTAGAATGGCAGAAAAGGGAGATATTGCTGATGGGTGATCTGAATATGCCAGATGTTAACTGGAGTGCAGTTGCAGCAGCCACTAAGAGTGGGGTTATTCTAGATGCCCTACAGGGCATGCCTTAGACAACTAGTATTGGAGCCCACTTGAGAGGAAGCAATCTTAGACCTGGTTCTCTCAAATGGAGATGAAGAGAGGATCACAGATGCAGAAGTGGGCAGCCATCTGGGAACTAGCGACCATCGAACGGTATGGTTCACAATAAACACAGCAATGGAGTCAAGCCATACAAAGAGCAAAAGTACTGGACTTTTAGGAAGGCTGACTTTGCCAAAATGGGTCAGTGCCTAAGAATGCACTAGCAAATGGGCAGGAAGGAGGGTGGAAGAACAATGGGAATAATAAAACTGTCATCACAGAGGTAACAAGCCTTTGTGTGAAGCAAATAAACAAAGCGAACGATGTAAGAAACCACTATGGTTCTCAAAGGAAGTAGCAGTGAAGGTTCAAGAGAAGAAAGCATTCAGGAAGTACAAGGAATCACAGAAGGAGCAGGACAGAGAACTGTATCAGTTAAAGCAAAAGGAAGCTGGGAAGGCAGTCAGAACAGCAAAGGCCTAAACCGAGGAAAAGATAGCCAACTCAGTTAAGAAGGGGGATAAAACCTTTTATAGGTACATCAGGGAGCGAAGGAAGACCAAGGGAGGGATAGTGAGGCTTAATAAAGGGGAGGAAGGGTGGGCAGAGGGTGACTGTGAAAAGGCAGAGATACTAAACAAATATTTTTGCTCAGTATTTACAAAGGAAGAGAGGGAGGTACCTAAAACAAACAGTAGAAACACTCTGGATACAGAAGTTGATACCAGCCCATTTACAGAAGAAAGGGTTCTGAAAGAATTCTTAAAACTGAAGGTGGACAAAGCAATGGGGCCTGATGGGATTCATCCCAGAATTCTAAAAGAACTAAGGGTAGAACTAGTGACACCACTGACTACCCTCTTTAACAAATCATGGGAGGATGGGGTGGTCCCGAGGACTGGAGGAGGGCAGATGTGATTCCCCTTCACAAAAGTGGGAGCAAGGCAGAAGCAGGAAACTACAGACCTGTTAGTTTAACCTCAGTAGTAGGGAAAATGATGGAATCACTTCTGAAGGAAAGAATGGTCGAGTATCTAGAGGCTAGAGGGGCACAGGACCCAAGGCAACATGGATTCACAGCGGGAAGGTCATGCCAGACAAATCTGATAGATTTCTTTGACTGGGTGACCAAAGTAGTAGATCAGGGAGGGGCTGTGGACATGGCCTACCTAGACTTTAGCAAGGCATTTAACACAGTCCCACACAAAGATTAATATACAAGTTAGCCAGCCTGGGAGTGGGTCCCAAGATGACAGCCTGGGTAAAGAATTGGCTGGAGAATAGGACACAGAGTAATAGTAAATGGAGTCCACTCTGAAGAAAGGGGTTACTAGTGGGTTACCACGAGGTTCAGTATTAGGACGGTCCTCTTTAATGTCTTTATAAGTGACAATGCAGAGGGACTGGAAGGAAAAGTATGTCTCTTTGCAGATGACACAAAGATCTGCAACAGAGTTGATGCACAAGGTGGGTGGAAAGGATGAGAAGGGACTTGGCAAGGTTAGAGGAATGGTCAAATGTATGGCAGCTTAGATTCAATGCTAAGAAGTGCAAGGTAATGCACCTGGGAAACAAAACCCCTGGGGAAGAGTACACAATGGGGGTGAGATACTAACAACAACAAAAATGGAAAGGGACCTGGGGGTAGTCATATCAGATGACCTAAAGGTGGGCAAACAATGTGAGAGGGCAGCAAGGAGGGCTGGGGGGATACTGGGATGTATAGGGAGAGGCATCACCAGTAGAAAACTGGAAGTTATCATCCCTCTGTACAGACAGCTGGTCAGACCCCATCTGGAGTACTACGTACAGTTCTGGAGACCCAATCTCCGCAAAGACATAGACAGGATGGAAGCTGTCCAGAGGAGGGAAACTAAAATGGTGCAGGGTCTGCACCAGAAGACACATGAAGAGAGACTTAAGGAGCTTAATATGTATAGCCTCGAGGAAAGGAGGGAGAGGGGGGACATGATAGAAATTTTCAAATACCTCAAGGGAATCAACAAAGTCCAAGATGGTAGCATCTTTCAAAAAAAGAAGTGTGCAAGAACAAGAGGGCACAATTTGAAGATAGAGGGGGGGCGGCTCAGAGGTAATTTAAGGAAGTATTTTTTTGCAGAGAGGGTTGCGGATGCATGGAACGGCCTTCCGGAGGAGGTTGTGGAGTCAAAAACAGTGGTGGAATTCAAGCATGCATGGGACAGCCATAAGGAAAGTCTAGGGGTTGGGGGTAGGAAGAAGTAGGCTGCTGGTTAACTAGGATCTGCAGCTTATCCATTAGATAGGGAAATGGGCAGACTGGGTGGGCCAAGCGGTCCTTATCTGCCGTCATATTCTATGTTTCTATGTTAAGTCTGCCAGGATGTTAGGGCGACATACCAGCAGATACCTTCCACATCCCAGGAAGCAAAAGGATCTGGACTCTGCTGTTCATCAGCCCTCAGGTGGTCCAGATTTGTGATGGGACATAGTGAAGCAAAGCAGAAGGCTGGCAGAGGGTGGCACTGGTGGGCCCTTAAGTTTGAAGGAATGCCACTGTGCCGCCTGGGGAGGGAAGGTACAGATGAAAATGCCTGGGATGGATGGTGATGTCTTGCCTCCCTAACCCACCCAGCTGGTTGTTCTTATCGCTTGGGTCCCACCGGCCCCCCTGAAGTGATTCTGTCTTGGGCAACTCTGGGGAGTGGTCATCAGCCCTATTATTCTGTGGTTCAGGTAGGTCAGAAGGACATCACAGGCTGGAAGAAAAAGCAATAAAATAAGAAAATGAAAACCAATCATAGCTACTAAGACAACTCTACATTTTAGTAACATTTTCCTGATGGCGACCCGAATGTCCAGTTGACCTAATCCACTGTTCATTTATTATGGTCATATGATGTAATGCTCACTGGCTAACTGAAAGAGACAGCACCTTTCATTAACCTGTCTGAGTTTGGATGTCTGGCTTTCTTGGATATACCCACTTCTATAGAACCAGAGTATCGTTTTCTACCTAGGCATTACTTTTGTTGTGTATACACCTTGTCATTTCTTCTGTCCCATTAGACAACTTATTTTATTTTACTTAAGGTTCTATGCTCAAGCTAGAAGCCCCAGATCAGACCCCACCACCCCCAGCCCTGACAACACCCCTTCCTTCAACCCCTTGTACCTGGGGATCTGGCAGCGGGGAAGGGGGCTTGTGCACCATATCCTCCTACAGAGGAGGATGCAGTCAGGCCCATCACAAAGGTAGCCAGGAAAACATGTTGTACCACCCTACCCAGGCTGTGATGCACTTTCCCCACCCTAGATTCCAGACTCCAGCATACAGAGTTTGCTCCAGATCCCAGGTAACTGCATAGTCAGAAGGCTCCTACAGACTAACATTTTCTTTTAAAGGTTTCCACTTTGAGCTGGTCCCCTGGTGCAACAGTGGAGCAGCTGCATGCTGCACTGATCACGTTCAGAAACAAGCATGGAATGTTGGAGGGTCAACTGGGGGCGGAGGAGTATCGATCATCAGTAGGCTTGCTCTCCTCCTCTATGTGTGGGGGAGGGGGGCAGGCAGGCGGAGCCAAGCACACACCTGGCCCTCAGTGGAGGCTGGGGGGAAGACAGTTCAGAACAGCCAGAGTGGCTGGAGGAGCGGCACCTGTTGATGCATGCTATGCGTCAGCACGTGATGTGCGTCAAGATGACACTGTAGGTCTACTTCTCCTTGGGGGGAGAAAACTGGTAAATCCCAGATGGCAAGATGGCACCTGATGACCCAGACCAGCTACAAAACCAGATCCTGTTTGACGGCGGGGGGTGGGGAACTCTGCCAAACCCTCCGGGGGGGGGGGGGGTTAGGGAAACCCTGGGGTAGATGTGACTGTTAAGTCCTGGCAGAAGTTGGGGCGATGTGGCTGAGTTGAATCACGGATGGGGGCCGTGAGGGAATGTAGGGTATAAACAGAGAAAAAAAGAAAAAGTTTTCCACTTTGTCTCCCTTCCAGGTACATAGTACTCTTCACATTAAGTGGCAGTGGGGTGGCTAAGTCACCTCCACAGCAGTGCTGACGCCATACTTCCCAGACAGGAGAGCAGGGGATTTGCAGAGGTGAACCAACCACCACAGCATGATCCGAGAGAGATTCAAGAGCTGAAAGTCACTCTCCAGTCATTCCGATCCACATCAGCAAATCCCTCTAAAGCAACAGGCTGAAATATTTGACCCTATACTCTAAGCTACACTGTAAACTGTTCCCATCATGTTTTCATACAGTGGTGTACCACTAATCAATATGTGGTAATCTGCTGACTGCTATTAGTGCCCTCAGTGGGGAAAACCACACGCCTCCATGGCTTGGAGCACTACTTCTAATACAGGCCCACATAAACGATGACTGGAAACACGATCACTACGCCCTTCCTCGATAAGGCCATCAGGCATGCTAGTCACAAAGAGAAAGGAAACTGAAAACAAAGTTTAGGAAACATTTGTCTCCACATAGATGCTTACTGCTGTCATCTGCTGGCACTCCCTTTCCTCTGACTTACTCACTTATTCCCCTTTATACTTCAAACCCCACCTCAGAACCCAACTTTTGGCTTCTGCCTAGGAATCCTGAGCTCCCAATCGTCATTTCTGATTTTTCTGTTCATTGCTTCCTAAAAGTGTTTACGGACAGTAGCACTGCCCAGTGCTTAGGACTGATCTGGTTTCTCAGCTGCCCCATATCACTGTTTTATAAATAATTTAAACCAGGAGAAAACATACAGAGATAAACAGGAATCAACAAAAACCACAGTATCATGTTAAATAAAACCTATTAACATTATACAGTAACACAGAATATACAAGGCATTCATACTGTGAAGTACACTAGAGAACCCGATGGTTTAGGTCAGTGTTACCAGTTACACAGGCAGGCGGGCGCAAAGTAAACGCAGTCTGTGTTTTACACTTCGGATGCTGTTGGCGCACCTAATATTGCGTGGGAGGCCTTTCCAAGAGTGGGGTAGCCTAAAACTGATTACAGCCTGGCCTGTTTTTTTCTGCAAATGAATGACAAGAGTTTGAGTCTGGCTGCGTTTGAGTTGGCAGGCAGACTGAGGGGCAGAAGTCAAGAGGTTGCACAGGTATTGTGGGAGTTTGCTGCACAAATACTCTGCCCCTACAAGTGCTGTGTGATTAGTGCACCTGCTCTCCAGGGAGGGACAACCTAGAGGCACACACACTGAGTAGCAGTGAGAGTGGAGTGGACAGCCTGGCACTGAGTGACAAAGCAAGTTCAGTTTCGGTTACACACCTGTAAACAACATCTCCATAGACAAGGGAGTGCAGCAGCATCTGCTAAACTATCCATTTCCTTAGCTCTGAGGAACAATTCTTAATACAAAAAAGAGTACACCCAGCTTGGGTTATAGAGTAGAGGACAGATTTTCAAAGTAGGTCAACAGTCAGGTGTTGGTCAAGGATTCGGCTAAGATATCTATCAGAAGACACACCAGAGTGGGTGCCTTCTAGGGACCATATATCTAGAGAAGGGGTAGTACTTAGAGAATGCCTGTAGCTGAACAGCGTGGTGACAGTTCTTCTTCTGGTTTAAGACTAGCCTGTTTCTGGCCCACTGGCAGCCAAAGCGCTACTGCCTGCTATGCTGGTGACCCTAATTCGGGAATAAGCACGGATTGTCGGGGGGCAGCCAGGGAAGGAAGGATCAAGCATCCCATAGACTGGTCTCCTTCATCGAGGGGGAGGAGGACACAAAATATCCGCTGAGGGACTGCCACCTGCTGGAGACCAGGTGGCAACAGAGTTGGGGCACACACAAGGGGAAGGGCTGCCGTGAGATGTTCTGGCACAGATGTGTGCCACTGCATGCATGTGTTCATCTCACACCAGGTGTCCCTGGTGAGAAAAACTGGGAGGAAAACAGACTGGCTGCTTCAAGTCAGCACCCCCGCCCCCACCTCAGGATCTCACACAGCAGGCCAACCCACCACACTGTGTGGTCTTGGGCAACAGTGAACAACTAATAAGTCTGTGAGAAGGCTGGTGATGGGGCGGGAGGGGGTGACACTTGCAGACCTGTGGGAGGATAAAATTCTAACTGGAAAAAAACAAAAAAAAGCGAGGCTGTTTGCCAGAAACCACTGTTGGTGGAGAGGTAACAGGGAAGGGCATTAACGAACATGTGAACAGCAGCGGCTCCACTACAGAACTCTGCGACACCCAGGGTGATGGAGAACACATCTGACGATGAAGCACATGTCTTCTCAAAATGGCCACATCAGATAGGTAGGATATAAGCCAGCAGAGGGGGAGACCACAGATGCCAGGTGCCTTATGGCATGCTCAGTTGGTAGCATATCTTCCTCTGGACCAAAAGGTCATGGGTTCTCATCCCACACCAGGATTGGACTTGTACCTAACACGCTGGCAACCGAGTGCAGTATTTTGGTGGTGGTGGGGGGGTGCTGTACTGTTGGGGTTTGCCATCCTTCGGATGAGACATTAAACCAAGGTTCGTTCTACCCATCCTGGTACTGTGGTACTGTCCTGGTGGAAGTAAAAGAACCCAAGGCACTTTTCACAAAAGAGTAGAGGACTTTCCCTGGTGTCTTGGCCAATATTTCCCTTCCCATAAAACCGGTTCATGCAATTGTCCAGGATGTATGTGGATGCTGATGTGGGATATGGCTGCCACTACACATTCAATTACTTCACTACCAGTCTAGCACTGTCTGCAAAGTGCTTTGGTATACATTGTGTATGAAAAGCACTATATAAATGCTGATTATTATTCTTATGCATACAGAGCAATAGGACGTGATCTGCTGCGTCAACAGCTTTTGCAAAGTGAATAAACGCACCAGTGGGAAGACCCTTGTCAGTACCAGCTTGGATATGATTTGTGATCTGGAGTAGGGAGGTAGTGGTGCAGTGTTCAACTTAAATTCCCATTTAACAGAGGCAGAGAAGATCAGTCCTAGAAAAGAAAGTTGGTCAACTGTCTGCCGATTGTAGCACAAAACACTTATTAGTTGTTCAGAGTTCATTCTCACCAGTCTAATTTTATTAATTTCTCTTATTACATAATTGTATTTTTGCTTTCTGACACTACTGTAAAGCGTTTTGAGATACTTTTGCATGAAGGACGCTATATAAAATAAAATTGTTTAACGTTATTGTACACATAATGTCTGCCTGTGCTGAAAGAATCATGAGGCTTGATTTGTGAAGGCCTTGTCCACATTTATTGATCGAACACATTTCAAAGCTAAGATACTTACGGTTTGAACTTGTCTTGTCTGCTCCAGCTAAAGCATTGAATGCTCCATGGATGCTTCGAACCTAGGAACAGTTAGAAAAATAACACAGAGATAAAAGCAGCAGCAAGTATTCTGGTGTTTCCTATTCACAAACCATCTAGTGGGTGGCTTCTCTGTTTTACTAGGAGGGCAGAAACAGCAAAATTGGGAGGCTGAGCCTTAGGAAGCCTAGCTCAGGGCCAAGCCATCACCCCTGCTGACATCTGGATAGTGCCTGGGGAGGGGGGATGCCCCTTTGTGGCAATGCCAAAGGGGGAGCAAGCCATGGGAGACTTAGGCAAGTAAGTCCTGGGGGGAGATAGTTGCTGATCAGAAAGGCAAGCAAAGGGCAGAGAGCCCTGCCAGCACCCTGAGGGCAGAAAAAGTTGTATTAAAACAAAAAAAGAAATTACTTTAGTGGTTAGACTGAAAATATTTAATAATGGGAACTCTCATCTACAGACATGTTGGAGTAGGCACAATCTTCTTAACATGGTGGAACTCTCCTCTAGTTTATATGTTAATATATCTGCAGCGACCATTCTATGGTTTTAAAAGTGGTCTCACATACAATCTTAGGGTGCTAGAACCACAAACTGATGGTGAGCAGTTTCGACACCCTATAACTGTTAGACCACTCTTACAGTCATAAGAGCCATTTTCACAAATGTATTACAATATTATTGATCCAAACTGAGCAGAAATAAATTATTAAAAAAAAAAAAAACCTTTCCCTGAACTTGCCTGTTACTAGGAGTAGCAGCATGTAAGATACTTTTTACAGAATAAGGGTCTCCCGTATGCAGGGAAAGGGAGCACTCCAACTGGCCAAGAGTGTTTCCTCAATCTATAATACAATATTCAACTTGGGCTGGCATATAAGGTGAGACATAGCTTAACATCCACGGCAAGGATGGCCATTGCACAGGGGATCCTGAGACCCAAATTGGCGTATGGGTTAAGAGCCTTTCTGGCAACTACTGGAGGGATCCTCCGAAAGTGGGATGTCTGCTACAACAGCATTTGCCGTTTTGCTCCGTCTTTACCCAAACTTACTCACCGATGCACACTATACTCCAGTTTGGGATGGTTTGAACCCCTCAGTCTTCCATCAGTTTACTTCCTACTGTTTTATAAAGAATATAATCTCCTCCCAGATACCTGACAAATTGGCTCTACTGCTCAAACCTCTGCCCTCTGCCTACCCACTGAGATCAGCTGACAAATCCCTTCTTGTCCGACCTAGATGTAAAACCAAAATGGGGGAGAATGCTTTCTCTAGCTGGGCTCCTAAACTGTGGAACTCCCTTCCACTGAATCTAAGAATCTTCCCTTCTCCACGTAGCTTCAAACAGCGGCTTCGTATGGCTTTTCTAAGCTCTGAACCCTGCTCCTGTTCTCTATCTGCCCACTCCTGTACTGGTTCCTCCTAGTTGCCTACCGGCTTCAACCTCTACTACTCTCAAACCTGCCTGGAAATCTTGCTATTTCCTCTCTTCTAGCACTTACTCACTCACTAGTTGTATGACGTATGACTGTTAGTTATTTGCACTTATATTCCTGTTTTGTTACTACATATAAACTCCTGTAAATGTGCTGTCATTGCTGAAAATGTTGTATAAGTGTACTATGTCTGACTTCTACTTGTTTCCATGATGTTTTCTTGCATCTACTATTGTCTGCGTGCTCTTTGCTGTAATCTCCCGGGTCGTACCTGAAAATAAGCAGCTATGCTGTCTAGTGTACCGAACCAGTTAACAAAAACTAAATAAATAAATGGGAAGATGTGAGGGAGGAGTTGGAACCTGCATACAATTTTGGTGGAACAGAGTTCCTGGGAGTTCCTACATAATTTTACCTTGAATTTCTTACCTAGAATAGCTCAATCAGAGGATCCTGCCTGTGCCCTGTTAAACAGCTTGGATGCCTCAAGTCCAGGGAAGGGAAGTGATTACTTTCTTTGTGCTGGATGACTGTTATATTGTATATAACTGTGTGCCAGTAATGTCTATTTTAACCAACAGATGCCACTGTAAGTCAGCCCTGACTCAATGGCTGTTCCTAAAACTTTAATGAACTACAAACAACAAGAACAGCCCGTGGTTTGCCTACAGCAGGCTTAAAATAGGACAGGAGCTTACAAGAGCTTGGTACCGCCTTACAAAATTGTATGAAAGTTCCTGCTCCCTTGTCACCTTCCACCACTGAATGGTGGAGAGCTGCACCTCCTACAGATGATAGTAACACACACACACACACACACACAACATTCATCAAAGTTTTTTTTTCTATATTCTTTTAACTCTTGGTTCTGTCCGCTCCCATCCCGACTTCCAACCGGACTTACCTTGACTGTCATCCTCTACAGTAGGACTGTGGTTGAGAGCCAGGCCACCTGTGCGAAGTGTGTGAATTATCATCATCCTGCCACCTAGGGTGGTTTTCTGCCATTTCTCTCCCTTTCCCCCGTTGCTGGGGCTTAGCGCGTGAAGGCATATACATGCTGCAGAGTCTCGCAGCACTCTCCCTTCATTGGCATCCCTGGCCTGTTCTACCTTGAGGCCTCCACCTGGGGGCAGTCATTCAGCAGGACTACCAAGCTATCCTCCTGGGGAGAGACGAGCTGTCCTCCAGAAGCTCAATCCTCTCCTTCCCCAGCCGACCCCAACAGCTCGTACTCACCACTAAACACTGGTTGCCGGTGTGGCAAGAGGAAAGGCACGATGCCTCTGCCCTTTACGCCACTGGGCCAGTGCTAATTATCAAAGTTTTAAGCCCCATTTACACTGAGCAAGCTGTCACACACTGATGTTACTCACATCGGTGTCAGTCTGCACCTGGTCATTAAAACCAGTGGTATACATCACTTGAAGGGATACTGTCAACCCACTTAGGCCTCATATTGTCCCTAGTTTAAAAAACACATTTTATGATTGACAACATTCTGTTAAGATTGTTGATGTAGCTGATAGTTTGATTTGGATTCTTTTTTTCTTTTAAAAAGTGAAAAACAGACTGCCCACCATACTGGTGTTGCCATACAAAAATAGGTTTGTTTGCATTTCTTGATCAACTCCCACTGTTATCTTTCCTGAACTTGGGAACATCTCCAACATGCTGTATAGCAGTTTATATTCACGCCCTTTATATTTAGTGCTCCAAACACCCCGCCCCCCCACATATTCACTTCCTCTTTTTTTTCACTGGTGGAACACTAGTACTGCTATACATATAGTGATCTACCTAATATTCACTGTCTTTTTACTTTCACTCTAATATGGAACCAGCGAATAT
Organism: Neoceratodus forsteri; assembly: GCA_016271365.2. NCBI lineage: Eukaryota > Metazoa > Chordata > Ceratodontiformes > Ceratodontidae > Neoceratodus > Neoceratodus forsteri. The sequence goes on from CM028130.1 coordinate 874,711,872, forward strand.
AGTGAAAATAAAATGACAGTGAATGTTTCTTGTTTTACAGTAGTCTAGCCACTTGTGATGCAGTGGGAGTTAAGGTGGCTACTGCCTCGTGAGTGACGGTACTGTTAAGTGATGTTTTTAATGTTCAGGAAGTATTCAATAAGAATAGTTGCAGGATTTGAAACAAAAAAATGTGTTTACAAATATACATTACCATGCATTTCAGTTCTACTAAACAAGCAGACGCAACCAGCAGCAACATCAATGAATTTTGGAGAAGGTAAGCAATCATAAAATGTGGGGTTTTAACTAGAAATAATATGATGCAAAACAGGTTGACATTGTCCCTTTAAGGAAACTGCCTTTCTCACTGATGTCTTGCAAACTGCACTCTGGGACCAGTCCTGCAAGGAGTACCACAGTTCACTGTGGTGCTAAATAACCTTCAGACAGTGATATGTGATGTGGACACCATTTACACTACATATGAAAACACCCGCACCAGTTCAGCTTCTCTGTCTGGGAGAGAAGCAGGAGAACCACAGTGGTTTAATGCTTAAACAGTTTACACTTGCAAATGTACACTGGTGTGGCTCTCCAAACCACCTACACCAGTGTTGAAATGGCCAGTGTAAATAGGGCCTTAAAGAGTGCGCTGTATTCAGTTTCTATGAACACAAGACTAACGCACTTTTTTCAGTATCCGGGAAAATGTTTCTAAATATGATATTCAGATACAATTCTACTTATACTTCATTATCTGTATTAATTTTTTTATTACGGAGAACATTTACATAATCTTCCTCCCCTTTGCAAAGGGCCCAAGATGACCATCTCCATGCCCAGCTAGCAACCACCCTCCCACTATGCTTCTCCTGCGTCACCCACACCTGTGGTCACCCAGGTGGCAATACTGCAGCGGAGGCAGCGACCCTCCCCAACCGGAGGAAGCATCCTCTGGAAGGCTTAATCCTCCCCCAGGTCCTCCGACAGGCGACAGCCTGGCTCACTTCACATCCTAGGTAAACAGCATGGCAAGTGGCAACGCTGCTGCTGCTGCTCTGACAGGCCAACCCTTTTTTTTTTTTTAAACTCAGTCTAATAAGATCTTTGACGTCAGAGGAGTAGAGAGAATACAATACACGAAGTTGCGCAAAACATCAGCCTACTGAACAATACCCTTACTGTACTCTGAAGGAACTGAAAAATAACAGGTAGAAATCGTCAATAGTACTGTACAGAGGAAGAGGAAATATAAGGCTGACTTTTACAGCAGACATGAGAATGTTTTAATTCTAAACGGACACAATAAAACTCTCTGAACTGCTTGGTGGCAAGGTGTACATCTAATAATCCATGGGTTAAAAAAACTAATCAACATCCTATAACCTAGGCAATTTAAGGAACACACCAACTGGGAATACCTGGTGCTTACAATTCTCCAAGTAGAAAGTTAATAAAATAACTGATCTACAGGTAACACTGATCTGTATGAAGAAAGCTTCCTGAAGAAATTGATCTAATGTCAGTGTCCCCTCTATTAATAATCAATAAAGAGTGGAAGCCAGCAGGTACTAAATTTATATACGCTGATCCTTAGAGAAGCAGTAATGGCTTCCACCTCATGGATCCAATCACACAAGGCTAACCAGTCAGGGACTCCATGGGATTGGTTTGTAAACCACTTTCTTGTTAGGGATTTACCAACGGTGGCAATCAGAATTATTTATTTGAATTTTGATAACTGGGTAGGCCCACTGAGACAGACAGGTCCCTTTTTCAGGGGCGACCCGGAGAGCAAACACACTACCACCAGTTGGTACATTATACATATAGGTAACATATTATACATACTAACAGTAGGAGGTAAAAGTATAGGAATATGAATATAATAAGAGCCCAGAGACGAGTGTATATATACACACACACATATATATACATACATACACACATACACACAAAAAAAAAACACAAGGTGTAAAATGTGCAGTGCGTCAATCACTCAGTAGCAGGATGATGATTTCAGTGCTGTTCCAGAGGGATCCTCCGTTGACATTCCTAGGGTAGGCTTGTGTCGGTCTTGCGTTGATAATCCTTAGACTAGGCTTGGGACCTGTTGTTCTGGTCCAGGTGAACTAACCAGCAGAAGTAGCAGCATACATCAAATACATAGTACAGTAAATTTCAAGTTTACAGAAAAGTAAATGAGTGATAAGGGTGCGGGGGAATGGATTTTGGGGGAAGGTAGGAAGGCAATATAGCATGGGAGAGGAGGGACCACAGAGTTAAGCAAATGGGTTTAGGAGAAAGATTTGACAGCCAGAGAGGGTAGGTGGGGGGGCATGCACAGGGGTGAGGTGGGTTAAGTGCAACTGCCGCTACAGATTGCTAAGGGAAACAAGACTTCCTTAAAACTTTTTTAAAACACGGGAAGAGACGTACATGAGAGTTAACTCTGGGGGAGAATATTCCATGTTTGTTGTGCATAAAAAGTGAAGGCCTGTTTGCCAACGGCTAAGCGATTTTGGGAAGGTTCAACAAAGGAAGGTGGCAGTGGTGGAGGGTCCTGGGGGAGGATTTCAGAGTAAGCAGGCCAGAGAGGATGGGTGGAGAAGGGAGGTGTATAAGTTTAAAGGTGGTGCATAACATAGGGAAGTTCATTTTGGGCTCGAAGGATGACCAGCCTAGGGACTTTAGGGCATCACAGTGATGGGCCCGGGCAGGTGCCACAGCAACAAAGCGAGCTACTCTGTGGTAGACCTGTTTAAGTTTGGACTGTGTGGTAGTCCTGACTGAGTGAATTATGGGCGCACCATAGACTAAAGCAGGGAGAAGGGTAGCCGAGGCCATGGTCTTTCTAGAATAAGGAGAGAGGTAGGGGGCAATGCGATGGAGTAGGCCAAGCTTCTGACTGGTGGTTTTAATAATGCTGTTTACATGTGTGTCAAAGGATAGATGTTCGTCAAGAGTCAAACCCAGGTATTTGAATGAGTTCACCCCTTCAAGAGGTAGGCCTGAGGATGTGTTAATAATCAGGGGAGGCTGGGAGGTTATGTCAAAGGAGGTATGACAGAACAGCATGGATTTAGTTTTCTGTGTGTTCAGGACCAGCAGGTTCACTTGAACCACACTTCCAGTCATTGGAAGTTGTTTACTAGGTCAGATTGAATAGTAGATAAGTCTGTGCCATGCCGGTAAAGTATGGCATCGTCTGCATAGAGCTGGATTGAAGCCCCACCACAACTGAGAGGCAAGTCATTGATAAAGACTGAGAAAAGTAATGGCCCAAGGATAACACTTTGGGGGACCCTGTCCGTGATTGGAGAAGAGGGCGCCAGCCCACTTGACGCATTGGAAGCAGCTGGATAGATAGTTAGAGATCCATAAGAGGGAGTTGGAGTCAAGGCCTAAGGATTGTAGCTTGAAAATGAGGAGAGAATGGTTAACAAGGTCAAAGGCCTTTGTAAGGTCAATGAAGACTGCCCCCCGGCTCTTCCTTGATCCACGGCCCGAAAAATATCTGAGGTGACCCTCAAGAGAGCAGTTTTAGTCCTGTGGGACTTCCTGAAGCCATGTTGGTGTATTGTAAGGGGCATTTGTCTGTTCACGGAAAGAGTACAGCCAATTATACAAGAGTCTCTCCTGTATTTTAGTGATAGGACACAGAAGGGATATGGGTCTATAGTTTTCAGTGAGGTTGGTAGGGCCAGTTTTGTGCAAGGAGACAACTGTGGCGGTTTTCCATTTGTCCGGAATGAAGCGTGTGAGGAAGGATCAATTATTCAGCTGAGCGATCAGAACAGCCAGTGCAGGTACACCAATCCCAAGGAATCTGGGAGGCAGGGTGTCAAAGTCAGGGGAACTACTTGGGTTGAGTCCCTTTAGACGCTCAAGGACTTCCTTGCACGAGTTAAGTTTTATATGAAAGGGAGGGCAGTGGACTTCGTGGGGGGGGGGGCGATTTTGGAGTGGGGAGGTATCTGGGAGACTCGATTTGTAAGTGCCAAGGTCTGTGAAGAAGAAATTTATCCTTGCAGCGATCTCGGAGGGTGAGGGTAGCTCAGAGCCCTTTAAGGTCATGGCCTGAGGAGTTTTATGTTCTTTGCCCATAAGGAGTACGTTGATCTCCATCCAGAAGCATTTAGGGTCACCGAGGTTGCTTGTTTGCTAGGACAGTAGAAAATTCCACTTGGATTTGGTTATTTTAGTTTTACAGGCATTCCGCAACTGTCGATAGGAGGTCCAATCTGTATGGACCCGTGATTTTTTATAGGTTCACCATGCCTTGTCTCTAGACCACGTAAGGAGCCGTAGTTCCTGGGAGAGCCGGGGGAATGGATACCTTTGGCTTTTCTCAGCTTGAGGGGGACATGGAGGTGAACGTGTTGATCAAGTAGTCTAGGGCCTGATTTATGTCAAAGAGGGAGGTGATAGGGGTTCAGTCAGTGGAGGAGAGGCTATGCAGAAATTCAAAGGTGGTAAAGTTTGTTAGGTCTCTGGATTTGAAGGTTTTAGGGAGTGGGTGAAACACAGAAACATAGATTTTGACGGCAGATAAGGACCACTTGGCCCACCCAGTCTGCCCACTTCCTTACCTACTGGATAAGCTGCAGATTCTAGTTAACCAACAGCCTACTTCCTGCAACCCCCCACTATAATTGCCTTATGTCTGTCCCATTCATGTTTGAATTCCCCCACTGTTTTACACCCAACGACCTCCTCAGGAAGGTGGTTCCATGTATCCACCACTCTCTCTGTGAAAAAAAAAATTTCCTCACATTACCCCAGAGCTGTTCTCTATCTTTAAATTGTGCCCCCTTGTTCTTACACATCTCTTTTTCTGAAAGATGCTACCCTCCTGGACTTTGTTGATTCCCTTGAGGTACTTGAAAGTTTCTATCATGTCCCCCTGTCCCTCCTTTCATCAAGAGTACACATATTAAGCTCTCTCAGTCTCTCTTCATATGGTTTCTGCTGCAGACCCTGCACCATTTTAGTTGCCCTCCTCTGGACTGCTTCCATCCTGTCTATGTCCTTGCGTAGATGAGGTCTCCAAAACTGCACACAGTACTCCAGATGGGGTCTCACCACCTGTCTGTATAGAGGGATAACCACTTCCCTTTTTCTACTTGTGATGCCCCTTCCTATGCATCCCAGTATCCTCCGGCTCTCCTTACCAACTTTTCACATTGCTTACCCACCTTTAGGTCATCTGATATGACTACCCCCAGGTCCCTTTCCATTTTTGTTGTTGTTAGTACCTCCCCTGCTATTATGTACTCTTCTCCTGGGTTTTTGTTTCCCAGGTGCATTACTTTGCACTTCTTTGCATTGAATCTAAGTTGCCATATGTCTGACCATTCCTCCAACCTTGCCAAGTCCTTTCTCATCTTTTCTACCCCCTCTTGTGTATCAACTCTGTTACAGATCTTTGTGTCATCTGCAAAGAGGCATACCTTTCCCTCCAGACCCTCTGCAATGTCATTTATAAAGATGTTAAAGAGGACTGGACCCAGTACTGAGACCTGAAGTACTCCACTAGTAACCCCCCTTTCTTCAGAATGTGTTCCATTCACTATTACCTTCTGTGTCCTGTTGTGCAGCCAGTTTGCGACCCAGGCTACCACCCTGGGACCCACTCCCAGGCTGGCTAACTTGATTATTATTAATCTTTTGTGCGGGACTGTGTCAAATGCCTTGCTAAAATCTAGGTAGGCCATATCCACAGACCCTCCCTGGTCTATTACTTTGGTCACCCAGTCAAAGAAATCAATTAGATTCGTCTGACATGACCTTCCTGCTGTAAATCCATGCTGCTTTGGGTCCTGTGCCCCGCTGGCCTCTAGGTACTCAACAATTCTTTGTTTCAGAAGTGATTCCATCATTTTCCCTACCACTGAGGTCAAACTTACAGGTCTGTAGTTTCTGCTTCTGCCTTGCTCCCACTTTTGTGAAGGGGAATCACATCTGCCCTCCTCCAGTCCTCAGGTACCACCCATTCTGCCATGATTTGTTAAAAGCGTGGTCAGTGGTGTCACTAGGTCCTCCCTTAGTTCTTTTAGGATTCTGGGTGAACCTACTAGGCCCCATTACTTTGTCCACCTTGAGTTTTAGGAGTTCTTTCAGGACTCTTTCTTCTGTGAATGGACTGGTGTCAACCCCTACCCAGAGTGCTTCTATTGTCTGGTTTAGGTAACTCTCCTCATCTTCTTTTGTAAATACTGAGCAAAAGTATTCATTCAGTATTTCTGCCTTTTCACTGTCTCCTCTGCCCACCTCCCCTCTCCTTTATTAATCTTCACTATCCCTCCCTTAACCTTTCTATGCTCCCTAATATACCTATAAAAGGTTTCATCCCCCTTCTTAACTGAGTTGGCTATTTTTTCCTCGGTTTGGGCCTTTGCTATTCTGACTGTCTTCCCCACTTCTTTCTGCTTTAATTGATACAGTTCCCTGTCGTGCTCCTTCTGTGAATCCTTATACTTTTTGAATGCAGCCTATTTCTCCTTAACCTTCCCTGCCACCTCTTTTGAGAACCATAGTGGTTTTTTATTCTGCTTTGTTTTCTTTACTTGTTTCACACAAAGGTTTATTGCCTCTATGATGGCAGTTTTGATTTTTCTCCATTGTTCTTCAACCCCTCCTTTCTGGCCATTTGCTAGTGCATTCTTCAGGTATTCACCCATTTTGCCAAAGTCAGCCCTTTTAAAGTCCAGTATCCTTGTTTTTGTATGGCTTATCTCCATGGTTGTGCTAACTGTGAAGCACACTGTGCAGTGGTCGCTTGTTCCCAGATGTCTACTGACTTCTAAATTTGTGATCTTCTCTCCATTTGAGAGTACCAGGTCTAGTACTGCTCCCTCCTGAGTGGGTTCCAACACTAGCTGTCTAAGGCCTGCCCCCTGCAGGGCATCGAGAATGACCCTGCTCTTGGATGTGGCTGCAGTACATGTCATCCAGTTAACATCTGGCATATTCAGGTCCCCCATCAACAGTATCTCCCCTTTTTCAGCCATTTTGAGAATGTCCTCTATCATTTTCTTGTCCATTTCCTCCCCTTGAGACAGGGGTCTGTATACAACCCCTGTGCGGACTGTGATGCCATTCCCTGTCTCCAAGGTGACCCAGAGTGCCTCTTGTCCTCCCCCTTCACTTTTTAGTTCTGTAGCTTTGATCCCTTCCCTTATGTACAGAGCTACTCCACCTCCTCTTTCACCTTCCCTGTCCCTTCTGTAGATTGTATACCCTGGTATGTTGACATCCCAGTCATGGTTCTCCGTGTACCATGTTTCTGTGACTGCCACAATATCCAACTGTTCATCTTCCATCAGGGCTACTAGCTCAGGAAGCTTGTTTCCCAGACTACGGGCATTGGTACTCATTGCCCTCCATTTAATGTTGGCTTTATCCTTTTTTCCCCCATCCCTGCTCTTATTGCCCTTGTCTATTTTTCCATTTACCCCTGTCCTGCCCTGTGTTGATCTCTGTACCTCAGTGTTTACCTTATTACCTGCCATGTTTTGTGGGGGGAGGCTTGAGATTTTCTGTCTTTTGGGTGGGTAAAGTTATTTTTCCAGATGCAGAAGGTCGGGGAGTGATCACTTAGCGCATCAGGGAGTACTTCTGCAGCCCTGATATAGGTCTGATTGTTAGTCAGCATCCAGTCAAGTACGGTGTGATTTCCTGACTTCATATTAAGTCTAGTTGGTTGGTCAATTAGTTGTTCCAACTTGATGTCAGATATGGCTGACTGACAGTGGGCATTTTTGGGGCCAAACCAATCAATTCTGAAATCACCCCAAAGTGTCACTGTGGTGGAGGGTGTCTAGGCAGGCAAAGAGTTCACTGAAGGAGGTGGGCACCAGTTTAGAGGGCAGGTAGATACAGCCAACGGTCTACTATTTGATTTTTTCCATGGGTGATTGAGATGAATAGGTGGTCAATGTCAAGGTTGATGTTTGAATCGGGTAGTTCACTGACCACCAGCCCTGCCCTTGAGCATATCAGTATCCCCCCTCCTTTCTAACTGTGTCTGTCGCGACAACAGGCTGAGTAAATATATTTTGTTGTTCCTGCAAGCTCCTACCAGGGAGGCCTAAGATCAAATTCTGGAATGGAGAAGAGGGTGCTGGGAGCAGCAATACATCTTGAATAACACCTCATACTTCATTCCAGTAGAGGGACTAACTGGACAGCCCCCAAAAATACGGTACCGAGGGCCTCTTCCCCACACTGTCGCCATCATAAATCTAAATTTCTGTTTGAGAAATGTTTTGATTTTATTGGGGTAAGCAAAAATCGTGCTACTGTGTTTCATCGAAATTCCCTCTCCATGAGGCGGAAGCAGTGGTTTTAGGAATCCCTAACAAGATATTGCTCCACTAGATGATCAACAAAAATTCTCCTCGGATTCATATTACTCTTATATGTTTTCTACAGCTAGTTTGCTGGAGTCCACCATTAGCATTTAATAGTGTGGAAATTTACTGAGGTTTAGATCCAGACTGACCCACTTCACAAAGGTAATGAATGACTGGGGGAGCTGGGAAATCACTGGATTTTGGACTTCTTCCTTGCACAGGAAATGATGGAGCTGGAGGTAACGGAAGTGGTCTCAGTTATAGAGGTTGAGTTAGAGTTTGGGGGCATTGAAATCTTTATAACGTTAAACTGATCCCATAGTTGTGAGACTAATAGCAGCCCACGTCAGAACTACTTCTGGTAAGTGGAGTCCATGGTGGTGGGAGAAGACCCAGAATGCGCATTAAGAGAATAAGAGACCACACCAATGCAGAAGCAGTTTTTGCCTTTTTAATTCACTTGTGTCCCTGGGGTCTGTGGTTTACCCACCCACCATTATTTTACTAACCACTGTGTCTTTCTGGGACAAGACCCACCCAGCGCTCATAACAATAATACAAAACACACACACACACACACACACACAAATGTCTGTACAACACTACAATCTCTATGGACTTGTTTACACCACCCACTTTGCAGCGCATCAACCCATGCGCACAGGTTGATGAGCTGCAAAGTCGGCTTTGCAGGCACTTTCTGGAGCACCGTATAAAGCTCAGATCCCTTTTCTGCAGCTTAATTCAATTATGGATACCATATACGCTAATCCTCAGCACTGTAAACCCTTTGATGCGCTCGCTCAATGAGAAGCTTTCTCTCCCAGTGTCTCCCAGCATCCTCCACTGAATTTACAGCCTCTCCTTGGAGCGACCTGCAACACTGCGAGAGCAGGCTGTGTTAACACTAAATTGGTGGAGTAGCAGCCAGCACAGCAGGAAGGGAGCAGCACAAATGAAAGAGCACTGCGGCTTTGCAAACAAGGCTTACAATGTTGAATAGTTCTGAAGTCCTCCCAGAAAAGAAAGGTCATGAGGGCCTTCTTTAATATCAGCACTGAACAAGCAGATCTGAGATCGACTGGCACAGTGGCGCTGCAGACAGGCCCCACCTCCCACTTTTCTTAGATTAGAACCCCATATAACTAGGGGCTCACCCACCTAGAATGAAGTGGGTACCAAGAGGTCTCCAATATTTATTTGTACAATCGGATTTACAACCTTTGAGTCAGAGGCTCGTTTACAAAGGTACCTCGTCACAGAGAGGACAACAGTGCCACAAGATTACAGAATGCTGACATACAGAGTTACACAGATTTTACGCAGTTTGTATACAGACATAGTTACAAATATTTTGTACAATTCATACACAATAGTTACATATGTTCAGTTTAGGAAGGCCCATGATATGCAGATATCTGTCAGGGGAGGGCTTAGAGGAACCAGACTGGGGGGGGGGGGGTGCAAATCCATTCTGCACTTTATACACTAATAACAGCACCATGAAACAGACCCACTGCCTATCCAACAACCAGTGCAGTGCCTTTAAATAATGGACACAATGTGTTTGCAAAAGCCAGATTAGAAAATGCTTCACCATGCTAGTGGCTGTTCACACCACTGAGTAGTCTTCTATAACTCCACAAACTTGTTGTCCCTTCACAGCTCCTGTGGTTACTTCCACAGTGGTAGTTTCAGGATGACATACAGGATCTACTGGCTCCTGGGCAGAGATCATCCCATAATGCCTCCAGCAACTAACCCTTTAAGACTTCTTTCTGTTCAGTCCCCGTCCCCGGTATCAGACCATTTACTTCAGGGATGAGAGACACTGTGCAGCATGGTATTTTTATTTTCTCAGTGCCTTTTAATAATCCAGAGCATTTTACAATTTAAAATAAAGTAATAGATTTAACAAACAGTAAATTAGTAATATATACATAAATCAATAATCTAGAACAGAGGGACAGGTAATGGGCAAGGTAGGCCTGACCTAGGGTACACTATTGGACCTTTGTCCCAAAGCGGCTCTTGGATGTTTTCCACCAGATGTCCTGAAGAAGAGAGTTCCAGACAGTCAAGGCCACCACTGAGAAAACCCTATCGCTCCAGCAGATTTAATCTTGGAGCAGGGGAACACACAGCAGCCCCAGATCTTTGGAAAGGAGGGCTCTCCTTGGCTGGGGGGGGTTGGGGGTGTCTCAGTAGTGGCCACTCACAAGGACAATGCCACTCCATTCCTGATCAGAAGGGACAGTTATGTGGCTGGGCAGGTATCACCCCCTTCCTAAAGTCCAGGGCAGCCATAACCTCCTTGCTGGAATATGGTGTAGCAAAATTCCCCTTCCTGTAGTCAAGAGCAGTTATCACCCCCTTCCTGGAGTCTGGGGAGCCATCATCCCTTTCCTGGAGTCCAGGGAGCCATCACCTCCTTCCTGGAGTCTGGGGGGCCATCATCCTCTTTCTGGAGTCCAGGGAGCCATCATCCCCTTCCTAGAGTCCAGGGAGCTATCACCACCTTCCTGGAGTCCGGGGAGCCATTGTCCCCTTCCTGGAGTCCGGAGAGCCATCACCCCCCCTTCCTAAAGTTCAAGGAGCCATCATCACCTTCCTAAAGTCCAGGGAGTCATCATCCTCTTCCTGGAGTCCAGGGAGTCATCACCCCCTTCCTGGTGTCCAAGGAGCCATCATTTCCTTCCTAGAGTCGGGGGAGCCATCACCCCCTTCCTAGAGTCCAGGGAGCTATCACCCCCCTTCCTGGAGTCCAAAGAGCAGTCATACCCTTCCTGGAGTCCGTGGAGCCATCACCTCCTTCCTAGAGTCCGGAAAGCCGTCACCCCCTTCCTGGAGTCCAAGGAGTCATCACCCCTTCCTGAAGTCTGGGGAGCCATTACTCCCTTCCTGGAGTCCGGGGAGCTGTCACTCCCTTCCTGGAGTCTGGGAAGCAATCATCCCCTTCCTGGAGTCCAGGGACCCATCATCCCCTTCCTAGAGTCCGGGGAGCCATCACCCCCTTCCAGAAGTCCAGGGAGCCATCATCCCCTTCCTAGAATCTGGGGAGCTATCACCCCCTTCCTGGAGTCCGGGAAGCCATCATCTCCTTCCTGGAGTCCGGACATGCTGCCTCTGCAGCAATTTTTCCCCCTGTTGGATTATGCATACTTATTTTATGATAGTGCATTATATGCACTATTGTCTAAACTGAATACTCTATATAATTGCCTGGCCAGATTGTTTTTGAACTGTTGGAGTTGAAACTCAGCAGAAGGAGGCAGGTAGCTGGAACTAGAAGGTAAGTACTTTCTCTGAGCTTTTTTTTTTTTTTTTTTTTTAGGATTGAGGTAGCGTTTCATGAGATGTCAATGTGTGCTGTGTGATTTAAACAGTGTAACTTCAAAACAAATGATTTTGTCTTGGTTGGGAGGAGGGGGGCATTTAACTAAGGGAGGGAGAGGCTGGGAAATACACAGGAGGAGGAGGGGTGGTCACGTGACTCGGATCAGCCAGTAACGGGGCTGGGATCCAATTATATTTCAAAGGGGAACAAATGACCCCGAAGCTTCAGCGACCCCAAAGCTCGAGTGCCACGAAGCAGGAGTGTAGCATCTTGCGTAACGTCTGCAGGGTGTCAGCAGGCAGCAGGCCACGCTGGTAGACAGGGAAGAACCTAACTGGGGGGGCTGCATATTTCCTGTACAGACATGGGGAGTCCAAGGTGGGGGAAGGATTCCATGGAGTGGGGTAAGACCAGGTTAAGGGAGGAGAGGATGAGCAGGGGCAGTCAAATAGGGCAGGAGATGGGAAGGGTTGCATGTTGCCAAGGATGTGCAGCAGCCATATTCCTGGGAGTGGTTAGAGGTTAAGTGGTTGTAGGGTGTGTTGGCAGATGGGCCAGCTCAGGCAGGAAACAGTGTGGTTGAGGAGGGAACTGGAGGCATGGAGGAGACAGAATGGGGGAGACAAAGCCAGGAGGGAAACTAATGGGGCATCCAAGAGAGCTCAAAACAGGCAAAAATAGGGGGGGGGGGACTAGGTGGGACAGCAGGAGGGCCACACAAACGGGTGCAGCTAAGGGAAGGAAGTGATGACTAGAGGAGGGTCAGGCACAGGGGCATGACTAAGACTGGGTAGGAGCAAAGATATCAGTCTGTAGGACTGGACTCATTCAACGAAAGGAGATTAGCACTGCAAACAGATTCTGAGTGTTGGATGCTACTCCAGAAGACTAGGTAGCAGAAAGGAGGGAAGTTACAGTGAAGGAGCATGGAGAGGACACTATAGGGGAAAAGTTACACAGCGGGGAGGCAGTAGGCAGTACATCAAGAAGACACAGTAGCGAGGGGGGGGTCAGTGAGGTGATGGTGATGCAGTCTCTCGAAAGAAGGAGCAAGGAGACAAGAGGACGGGTAAAGCGGCAGGCAGCCCGGGGAAGGCTAAGGATAGGGAGAGTAGGTAGTCAGAATGGGTGAGGACCACATTTCAGGGAAGACATGGGGAAGTAATAGCAGAGGAGATGGTAGTGTGGTGGACAGAGCAACAAATGAGTGCAAAGAGGAGGCTCCACAGACAGAAAATAGTTCGGAGGTGGAGGTCAGTACCCCAGTCATATTTGTGAGGGGGAGAGGAGACAGGGCAAAGGTTAGGGGAGGCAAAGAGGAGGCAGGATGGGGGGAAAAGAGGGCTTCACAAGTTGGGGGAAAGGGGAGTGAAAGGCAACAAGAGGGTGAGCAGGATAAGCATCAGAGAGTCCTAACGCTAGGGGATTCTATATTTAAGGGTATAAGATGAGGGCGGTGGAAGGGGTGCCAGAAAAAGTAACATCTGGGTAGAATGCTTGCCAGGCATGACAGCGAGTAAAGTGGGGCAGCATATGGGCAGATATGTGGAGAAGGTAGAAGGGAAGCCGCATATTGTGGTACACCTGGGAACAAATTATCTGAAAGGGAGAAGTTTACAGGAGGAACAAGACAGCTTCAGGGAACTGGGAAAACTATGCAGCAAAGCGGGAACAACGGGTGAGAATGGGATCATACCCAAGTCTCTGGCAACATCCAATTCATTATTAAATCATAAAATGTGCAACATTATTTCCTTAAATGCCAGGTCACTGACTACTGCTAAAATGGCGGAATTAGAACTCAAAGCCCATATGCTAAACCTAGGTATAATAGCCATTACAGAAACATGGGGAAATTCAGATAGTATATAGTTAAGAGAGTTACCCGGTTTTAAGCTCTATTCCAAAGATCAAACAGACAGAATGGGGAGGGGGGTGGCGTTTGCCTATATCTGAGGAATGATATCACCTCTTTTCAAGTGCCTTATTCCACCCGGGTTTACCCCAAATTGTTATCGGTGCATGCTACCGTCCTCCCTCTGTAGATCTAGAACACATTAAATTACTAGCACAAGGCATCGCACACATAACCTATAAAGGTAATGTCCTTATCATGGGCGACTTTCTTACAGTAAATTGGGACTCTTTAATAGATAGTACCCAATATGAGAAAACCCTGCTTTCAACCTTTATTGACTTAGGCCTTAAACAACTTATAAAGGAACCTACTAGAGGTCAAAATATACTAGATCTCATAACCAATATGGAACATAATATCTCTAATATCACTATACAGGACCAACTAGGAAATAGTGACCATATGTCCACTCATTTTCATATTTCATATAATCACCAACCCCTCACTAATACATTGAAGTTAAAACAATATGACAAAGCAAATTTTACAGAAATAATATCCATTGGGAAAGTATACTGACCCCCCCCCTCCTCTCGAAGAAGCCTGGGACTATTTTAAAAACAAAATATATGACCTAGAGGAGTTGTACATCCCCTATAAGGACAAATATAATAAAAAAAGGAAAAATTCCCTTATGGTTTAATAAACTTTATTCATCTTTAATAAATGTCCCAACAATCAAAAAAATGAAAGCCCTGAATCTGTATAGAGAAGCAGTCAAGGAGTTAAAAAAAGTATCCTCCTGGCAAAAGGAATCTTGAATTCAGGATAGCCCATACTAAGGACGGTTGTAAGTCCTTCTATTCCTACCGCAATCGAAAAATGGAAATAATAAGGTAGTTGACGTAATCACATCCGATAATGAAACTGCGAATACCTTCAATATTTCTGTTAGTTTTTTTCCAAAGACTCACAACAAAAGTCCACCAATCACAGTAGCACCCTCACAGATTACATAATTACTACTGCTACTGACACCATAAATGTACTTAAAACATTAGAAAACAAAAACACTAGTCCTGGCCCTGATTAGTTACATCCTAAATTTCTTATGGCAACATCAAATGCATTAACCCTGCCATTAACCATAATATTTAATAAATCACTACATGAATCATCTGTTCCAACAGATTGGCTCACAGCCTTTGTTATACCAATTTTTTAAAAGGTAATCATCCAAATATAGAAAATTATCGGTCCGTCAGTCTTACATCAATCCCAGGTAAACTCGTGGGAAAGATTAAAACCCTGATTGAAGCAGAAATGGAATCTCTGAATATTTCTGACCTCTCCCAACACGGATTTAAACAAGGCTATTCATGTTCAACAAATCTTATTTCCTTTTATAATCATATCAGTCTAGGGCTGGATTCTAATATCCCTGTGGATATCATTTTACTAGATTATAGTAAAGCATTTGACAGAGTATCATATACCAAATTGTTACACAAACTTTCCTTCCCAGGGTTCTCTGCCACTATAGTTAATTGGGTTGATGGTTGGCTTAGGGGAAGAACCCAAAGAGTCAAAATAAACAGATGTCTATCAGATATTGGGAATGTCAGCAGCGGTGTTCCCCAGGGCTTGGTCCTGGGACCAACACTCTTTAACATCTTCATTAGTGATATGAAAATCAGTCACATAAATATATTATCCAAATTCATTGATGATACTAAATTAGGGGGCAAAGTCGACAGTTACACCAATATACCTCTCTATTAAATGATCTTGCCACTGTTTAACACTGGGCTAAGGAAAATGAGATGTTCTTCAATACTCAAAAATGTGCAGTAATACACCTCAGGGGGGAAAAACAATCCTAACCAGACATATACTCTAAACAATACCACAATACCATGTTAAAAATCTCTACCTGTGAGAAAGACTTAGGTATTACAGTAAATAATAAGTTGACCCCTATGGATCATTGTAACAAGGTAGCAAATCGCTCGAATGCACTACTAAGACGAATCAGTAATACATTTGTTTCAAAAAGTGAAGAGTGCATTATTTCCTTATTTAGATCCCATATAAGACCATATTCTGACTATGGGTTACCATTCTGGAGCCCGTATTTACTTAAGGACATAGATAGGATAGAAAGTATACAGCACAGAGCAACTAGAATGGTTCCCAATCTATCCAAACTAGATATGGTAGATTAGAAAAAACAGGGCTTCACTCACTAAAACCAAGAAGATGCAGAGGTGATCTTCTGCTACTATACAAAATCCTTCAGTCACCTATACTGATGAAACAATGTGGCATCAGTTATGCCTATCGTAAAATTGTTCCAAGACTACACAACAGGCAGCTTAATATCGAGAAAGTACGAACAAATAAAACACTACACTTCTACACCATCTGGGCCCCAAGATTATGAAATAAGCTCCCCCAAGAGTTAGTTGATTGTAATATTTTCAACAATTTCAAAAAACATCTAGACATTTCCTCTAATCCCCCTTAAGATAAATGGCCCACAACTGTGGTGGACAATCTTGATGGGCTACGGCCCCCTTTTGTCCATATCAACCAGGTAACAGTAGCCTTCTCAGAAGTTCTGCCAGTGCCAAGGGCTAGTACAGACAGGAAGAGAAGACTCAGTGACTTCAACAAGTGGCTGAGGCAATGGTGTGGGACCAAGGGGTATGGATTGGTGGGGGACTGGGGTAGCATATGGGATAACAAGATCTTTATGCAGGGGATAGGTTACACCTCAGCAGGGCAGGGCCAAAGGTGTTGAAGCAGAAGCTGGGGGATTTCATCAATAAGAGGTATCATTTAAACTAGGTGGGGGGTGGCATTGGAGCTGGGAATCATCAGGAAAGGGGGTTCCATGGACCTCCCCCCACCACAGGGACAGATACGACCTTAGGCTAAATAGGGGCTGAAGTGAAGGGTAAGCAAGCAAGAAGGATAGCAGCAGCATGGAGAATGGTTTCACTAAATGCTAGGAGCCTGGGGAACAATTTGACAGAGTTGCAGGCATTGATGGCAGAGGGGAGGTAGACATAGCTGCCATTACTGAGATGTGGGCAACCAGACACCATGACTAGGACACAACCATCCCAGGGTACAAGCTATTCCGGAGGGAGAGAGATAAAAGGAAGGCTGGGGGGTTTGCCATTTACGTAAGGGAAGGGATCAGATGCAATATGGAGGAAGGGGAGGAGGGCAGGTCGGAAGTAATCTGGCTGCAACTACACAGCCAGAAAAGGACAGAGATATGTCTGGGGGTTGTTTATACTCTGGCCCAGAAGGAGGACATTGACAGGGAACTGGGGGAGCAGATAAGGAGGCATAGTGGCAAAGGGAGCACAGTGGTGGTGGGGGATTTTAATCTACTGGAGGTGGATTGGAGCATCCCAGCAACCACCTGCGCCAGGGAGCAGATTTCTCTAGAAGCATTCCAGGATGGCCTCCTTACCCAGAGGGTAATGGAGCCAATGAGGGAGGGGAATATACTAGACCTGGTACTGGAAGATGGCGAACAGGTCAGGGATGTAAGGGTGGATGAACCTCTGTAAGCAGTGATCACCGCACAGTGTGGTTCTCAATCAATCTAGGTAGGGATGTAGCCACTACAAAAACTAGAGTCCTGGACTTCAAAAGGGTGGACTTTGGCAGGATGTGACACATACTGGAAAATCATATGGCAAGCATCTGCCCAGAAATAGACATGGAACAAAAATGGGCAGTCATCAAGGCAGGACTGGCTGAAGCCACTAAAACTTGTGTCAAGAGCCAGAGCAAGAAAGCCAGGACCAAGAAACAAAGTTGGATGAGTAGAGAGGTTGTGGATAAGGTGAGGGAAAAGAGGAATGCATTTTGGATCTACAAAAGATCCAACAGGGCAGAAGACAGAAAAGAATATGTGAAGAAATCCAGAGACGTGAGCAGAGTGATAAGGGCAGCAAAGGCGGCTAGGGAACCAAGATTAGCATAGGGGATCAAAGAAGGAGAAAAGGATTTCTTCAGATGTATCGGAAAAGAGGAAGAGCAAGGATCAAATTGTTAGGATCAGGAGGGGAAGTGGGTGGGTAGAAAAGGGGGCTGAGCAGGCAGAAGTACTTAATGAATACTTCTGTTCAGTCTTCACCAAGGAGAGGGATGGGCCAGTACCTGAGAAGAAGGGCAAAGTAGGAGAGGGTAGGGGAGAAGCAACCACGGATGAAAAAATCATGGTGGAAAGGGTGAGGGAGGGCCTCAAGTCCCCAAAGGTGGACAAGGCATCTGGTCCAGACGGAGTCCACCCCAGGATGCTGACAGAGTTGGCAGAGGTCCTGGCAGGGCCACTGGCGGACCTCTTCAATACCTCTCTGAACTTGGGGTGTATGCCCAAGGACTGGAGGGAAGCACATGTGGTACCTCTTCATAACAGTGGGCACAAGGACGAACCGGGGAATTACAGACCAGTGAGCCTTACAGGAATTGTGGGAAAACCGACGGAGACAATTCTCAAGGAAAGACTGGTACAATTTCTTGAGGATAGTAATCTCCAGGACAGCAGGCAGCACGGGTTTGTCTCAGGCAGATCCTGCCAGATGAACCTCGCTGATTTTTACGACTGGGTTATAAGGGCACTGGACAGGGGACGTGTGGTGTATGTCCTCTACCTGGATTTCAGCAAGGCCTTTGACTCGGTGCCACACCATAGGCTGACCTGCAAGTTGAAGAGTCTGGAAGCAGGGAGAAAACTGGTCAGATGGGTCGAGAACTGGCTGCAGGGTAGAGAGCAGAAGGTAGTAGTAGGGGGGGCATCTGAACCCAGGGCAGTAACAAGTGGTGTACCACAGGGCTCGGTGCTGGGACTGGTTCTGTTTAACATTTTCATAGCCGACACTGCAGTAGGAATTACGAGCAAGATCAGTCTCTTCGCAGATGACACAAAGATTTGTGCCAAGGTAGATGAAGGGGAGGGAGCAAAAGTACTTCAGGAAGATTTGGCAAAACTGGAGGCATGGTCTCACACTTGACAGCTTGGTTTCAATGCTAAGAAGTGCAAAATGATATATTTAGAAGGCAAGAACCCAGGACACAATTACTGGCTGGAGGGTGTCCCGTTAACAAAATCCATGGAGGAGAAGGATCTGCGAGTGCTGGTAACCAGGGAGATGAACCACTCTGCTCAGTGCAGGAAGGTAGCAGCGAAGGCAAGCAGGATGCTAGGGTGCATAGCAAGGGGGATTACTTCTAGGAGTGGAGAGGTCATCTTGCCCCTGTACAGGTCCCTGGTGAGACCGCACCTAGAGTACTGCGTGCAATTCTAGCGCCTCTACTTGAAAAGGGACATCAAACTACTGGAGGGGGTACAGCGCAGGGCAACAAAAATTATCCTGAGTTGGGGGACAGACTATATGAGGAGAGAGTGAGAGAGTGCAATATGTATACCCTGGAGGAAAGAATGGATAGAGGGGATATGATTGAGACCTTCAAGTACCTGGAGGGTTTGAACAAAGTAGACACCAGGTATATGTTCAATCTGAAGGGCGGAAGGGGAAACCAGGGGACACTCTATGAAGCTGGAAGGGGGCAGTTTCAAGAGGGAACTGAGGAGGCACCATTTCACAAAAAGGGTGGTGGCAGGGTGTAACGCTCTGCCAGAGTAAGTCGCATTGCTGCAGAGATTTGGGGGCTTCAAGAGGTGGTGGGACAGATTCAAGGGGAGGTACAAATCGGGAAGGGGTGGGAGATGGAGGGAGGGCATATGGGGGGGCAGCTGCAGACTAATGGACTGAAGTGCTGCACACTTGAGCAGACTAGATAGACTGAATGGCCTGTATATGCTGGCAACTTCATATGTTCGTATACAGTTCTCATCACTGCCTAGTATATAAAACAAATTGAACTGGCTTTAAGAAACATGTATTTTATACAAATGTCAGTTTTCTGTACAAACGGTTTCCGGTTTTGCTCCTTATTTTTCTACCATTTTCTTTTTTTTTTAACTTTGTTTATAAAATCTTCATCAACTTTACAAACAAAATTCTGCCCAAGAATAGTTAGAATCACCATGTTAACATTACAGCGTTCATATATTTATTACAGGAGTAGAGCTTCACTATTCTTTGTTTAACCACGTAATGAAAGGATGTGCACGTTTAAGTAACACTAAACATAACACAGTTTGGAGCATAATGTAGTCAATGCAATTTAATCTATCATTTAAACTTATATGCAGGATACATATACCAGGCTAACCAGAGCATATCTTAGTTATCTCAAATTATTACACTAACATATGCAGTCTTTGTGAGTCCACATTCATCACAGCCTCTGACTAACATATCAGTTAGAGCACTGACTTAACTAAATGGAACTGATAAGAGCTACTGCTAAAGTTATGCCTCATCTCCCCAGGCATAAGAGCTGACAGACTTTCCCAAAAGAGATGTCTTACCTGGGGCTGAGATCCAGATGATGATTAACATATGTAAGACTTGGGGGACTTAGTAAGAGGGAATATAAATGCTGCACTGGCTTTACTGACCATCCAGAGATCTTCCAGATCACCACAGAGCTGGGCGCAGTCAACCACATGACACATAGGAACCATCTTGTGTCGCACATAATCAACTTGCTATAACTGCTGCCTTACGATTAAGAGTACTAACCTACATTTATCCCTAAAACATGCCCCTTCCTAGCCATCTGGACCCCTTAGCTATTAGCCTTTAACATTAGTGAACAGTATTAAAGGGAAGACAGTGTGCCTTTTGAAGTCAGAAGTCCAGAAGCACACAAGGCCTATATTCATATTGGAAGTAAAAAATAAACATTTTAATCACTTTAAAATCACAATAAACAGGAGCCTTTGTCCTCCTGCTCATCAGACCTAACAAGTATTTGTCAATGCCGAATGTTGCTTGCTTCTATGTGCTGTTTAGGTATTTGGAAGTCATTGGAGTGCAAATATTGAAAATTTGCGAACTTACGAGCGTGCGTAGGAACTGCGCAACGCACGCTTGTAAAACAGTCATTTTTAGGAATTTTTTCACCAAATTTTCAACATAGCCATTTTAAGACCTCTGCTCATGAACAGTGTCACTGTGATTTTTGTTAATATGTCCCATACATTGAGTTTGCACACCGACTCGCCATTATCGCTACCTGGGCAGAAAACACGTTTTTGGCAGGATGTGAAAATGACAGCTGTACTGCTCATAAGGAGGTGTGGTAGAATAGCAATGTTGAAAAATATGGAGTGAAAATATTGAAAATTGTAACTTACTTAGCCTGGGCGTAGGAACTGCGCAACGCATCAGAAACAGTCATTTTAAGAATTTTGCACCAAATTTTCAACATAGCCATTTTAAGACCTCTGCTTATGAACAGTGTCACTGTGATTTTCTTAATTTGTCCCATACATTGATTTTGCACACCGACTCGTCATTCCTAGCTACATGGGCGGAAACACATTTTGGGTGAGATGTGAAAATGACAGCTGTACTACTCAGTAAGAAGGTGTGGTAAAATGGCAATGTTGAAAATCTGGAGTGAAAATATTGAAATTCAGCGAACTTACGAGCCTCGTAGGAACTGCATAGCACACGCTTCGTGAAACAGTCATTTTGAATTTTGCCCAAATTTTCAACATGGGGTTTTGGGACCCCTTCTCATGAATGATGTCACTGTCATGGCCAGCATTAGGGCCCAAAGGGTGATTTAGCAGTCACTGTGCGAAATCCCGTCCATGCGGTCATCGAAACATGTGAATTGTTGCAATGCATCTGAGATATGCAACAAGTTGAAACCCCATCTGAGCCATTATACAGCTTCGGCATTTCCTCAGTTCGTGGTCGGCTTTGAAGAGTGCAGGCGTGTTCGGTCCACGAATCGTCGCGCGGTCTGGAGGTAAGTATGGGGTGAGGCGCGGGGAGGCTGGGTGCGGTGGGTGAGTGCGGGTTGTGGGAGGGTGGGAGGCGCTCAGCGGGACCGTTTCGTTTTCAGGTTAAATTTAAAAAAGCGTCGTGGGACCCTTTGCCGCTGGGTGGGCTCCCAGGCGTGGCACAAGGACGTTGAGGCGTTCAGCCGACGGGGATTGGGCACCCCGTCGGCCAAAGCTCATTGCCACGCTGGGTGGGCTCCCAGCGTGGCACCTAACTGGGGGAGGGGAGAGACGCGGCTCAGCCGACGGGGATTGGGCACCCGCTGGCTACGCAGTAGGTGCGGGCGCCACACGCGCGCTGGGGGGGAGCTCGCTTAGTGGACTTCTTATCTCTGCTCACTGGGCGTAGCTCCCCTTTCAACTGTATACCACTGCATTTTGGAGCGTGTCATAGACAGCTCCAAAATGCATTGGCTTACAGGGGCCGCGCCTGCCAGCTCACTGACTGAATTGGAGGAGGAGGTGACACACCTCCGAAATCTCCGATGATGGCACTATGTTTCTTGCACATGCGTGCAAGCAACATAAAAATCGGTCAACTGTGTGACCCTCTCCGGTAGAAACTGATGAGCAGGAGCAGAAGTTCCCCAATCGCTTGGCCCCCGATTCTAGCACAGCGGTAGTACCTCAGTGTACTTACTGATCATTCTCCACCTCCTACTGCTTCATCACTGGAGTCACAGACTTCACCGTTGTCAACTTCTGCACGGGCCTGGACTTCGGCAATACAAGCCCCCGTCACCTTAGGATCGCTAAAGGAACAAGTCTTTTCTTGCAGAGAGAATTGTAGTCATGCAAGGAAACTCAGTCTATAGGGAATGTCCATCGCCTTTAATTTCTGTGTAACTCCATCAAACACCTTATTTCTATTCCTTGTGACGAATATTCCTGCTCCCTCAAAATTAATCTTCCTTTGGTCCCTCATTGCTTTCAGAATCATGTTCCCAATGCTGGAGGACTGCATTACCATTAATATAGTGGATGGCCCTTCTTCTGTTTGTCGGGCCCACCTTGGAGTGATCCAGTAAGCTTTTAGTATTACCGGGGCAAATCCCGGCCCCAGGGCCTCTGGCGTCTAACTTTCCAAGAAACTTACTGGGTCCTCTCCCTCTGCTCGCTCCGGGATACCCAACAGTCTGACATTGGGTGCTTGAACTGAATTTTCCAACTGCTCGAGGCAAGCTTTCAGCACAGTTTGTTCTTTCAATGATGTTGCCACTGCTGCCAGGGCTTTACCCGATGTGAGATTCAAGTCTTCCACCATCGGTCCCAACACCTTCACTGTTGTTTCTACCATTACTAGGTGTTTCGTGTAGGCATCAACTTTTTTGTCCAGTAGCCTTATGGAGTTAGTAAGCTTGTTAACTGCTGCTTGCAGAGTTCAAGGACGCAGGCATACTCCTTGAAGTGTGACAGTGTTGCAGGCTCCAGAGATTGCGATGTGCCTGCCACCATGGGTCCTGTTTTTGGGTGTTATGAGTTTGTCCCATCTTCCAAAAAGTTGTTTTTCTAAAGCCGACCAACAAAAGCTTCCCTTCTGTGTACAATCACTCGCAATTTCAGCTCCCAATTCTACCAGACATGCAAATTTAGTAGCTGCTGTAATGGAGCTCATATAAGAGCGACTTCCATGCTAGGCTGCTAACTCCCCCACCCCCACCAGAATCTTGAGGCATGTCCAGACTTGCAACCCTTTATCTTCCAATATGTTGGAGCCAAACATTCCAATCCTGAACTCATCCCGTCACTACTTGACTTTCAGTAATGTCTGTCCTACCTCGTGGAACTCCTTTCTACCCAACATTAGACCTCTAAATTTAAAACCTTCATTAACAAAAGCAGTGTCACAATGGCACAATAATTCTTTGCCTGATAAACTGTCATGCTGTTTGTGAAGTGTTTTTAAATCTAGATAATACTTTTGTATAGCTAGTGAACTGCCTTAAAATAATATTAATTTCTGAAAGCAGCCAACTATTACCTTTCGTATCTGAGGCACTTTTTCTTTTCTCTTTGGTTAAGTAAAAGATTTTTTTTACATAACTTCGTAGGTGTGAAGTGTTGAACAGCTCTGTCTTGCAGCTGACGTACCTAGCTCTATTCCCCCCATTACATCATCAGCATTGTGACCTCACTGACAGACTCCACAGCTGCTCAGGAAGAGCCACTCAGTAGCTGCCAGGTCAGTCAGCTGTGATGTCCCTGTCAGTGAGATCACTGTGCTGATGGTGTCTGAAGCATCTCCATCTTGCAGCACCTCATATATGCTTCCCAGTTACCATATTGTTACAGATCTCTCTTGCCTCTGGTCAGACAAGTACTGTCTAGAAATCTGCCAGAGTTGTGCCTCTCCACAAAGGAGGGGCTAAATAGGATCTGAATCAATATAGACCCCATTTCAGTCCTTCCTGCCCTCTCCAAGGTTCATGAAAAGTGAATTCACGTACAGCTTACTAAGCATCCGAGTCTGCATAATCTGCTCTCTCTCTCATGCAATCTGACTTCAAAAAGGGACATTCCACCACATCTGCATTGTTCAAAATCACAAATGATCTCCATATAGCCATGGATAATGGTCTCTTCACTGCGGTCATCTTTGTGGACTTCTCCAATACTTTTGACTTGGTGGATTATGCAGTACTCCATCTCAAGCTCATGACCCTAGGTCTCAGTCAACCAGCCATCAAATGGTTACAGAACTACCGGAGTACCCATACCAAGCTGTTATCCATAAAAGGCATTAATTCAGACCTTGCTGTCTTAAATCTTGGGGTTCCTTAAGGCTCAGTCCTTGGCCCTCAGCTGTTCTCTATTCTTCTTAATGATTTCCCGAAAGAGGTGTCATCTACATATGTATGCAGATGACACCACACACTACTACAGTGCAGTGATAATGTCCGAGGTGAATTCAGTGCTGGGTGGCAGAGGTGCAGCCAGAAACACTGACACAAGTAAAACAGTAACTCCGGTGCTGCTCACCAATGCTAATAACACCAAACCA
Source organism: Neoceratodus forsteri (assembly GCA_016271365.2). Classification (NCBI taxonomy): domain Eukaryota; kingdom Metazoa; phylum Chordata; order Ceratodontiformes; family Ceratodontidae; genus Neoceratodus; species Neoceratodus forsteri. Next base: position 874,736,355 of record CM028130.1, read on the forward strand.
CAAAAGCTTGTATTTTTTTTCAGCTTGTTACGTTTATTATCCATATGGTGCAACACAGCAAATGAGAGTGGGAGAGGCACGCAGCAAAACTGTCTCAATGTGTCGCGCGCAAGCACCTTCTCAAGAGACTAATAACTGCTGTCATAGGCTCCATTTAAAAAAGTATCTCTTAAAGGTACACTACGGAATAAACAGCAGCATTCTTAAGTGTCATATTTGATAAACTGTGATGCAAACAAAAAGTGAAGTACAGAAGTGCAAACAAACAGATTCCACAAAACAACACAATTTTAAAAAAGCACCTTATTCGGATGGTATTTAGTGTTCACACAGTATCTTAGTGTTATATGTACATCCAAAGTATGGAGCAGTGCCTCACCCTGATTGGCATGCTCGGGGATAATAAACCAGAAGGTGGATGGTTTGATTTAATGTAAACTCAGACACCATCTTTGGCAAAAACATAGGATTAGTATTCAAAGACACACTGTCTTTGCGGAAAATCAAGTAAGTAGGCTCATACATGGTGAGCAAGGCAATATTATGGGACACATTGAAAGCTATAATACGGGGGAAACTAATTTCTATTTCGACAACCAGAATAAAACAAAGGAGGGAAAAGCAGGAACAAATAGAGAAACAAATTAAATTACTAGAGCAACAACAAAAAATTCGGATAGACAGACAAAGGGGGAAAGAATTAACACAATTAAAGAAACTGAACTTCCTATTAGAGCACAAGATAGAGAGAGACATGCAATCTTTGAAACAAAAGTATTACGAGGGAGGACCCAGGGCAATCAGACTACGAGCCTGTAGGCTACGAGCTAGAAGGGCAAAGGCCCAGATTTCAAAAATACACCACCCGGTAACTGGGCGGAGTGAGACTAACACAGAAAATATACTGGCAGCTTTTGAAGCATACTATAAAACACTATACACCTCGAAGATAGGCAATCCAGACTCTAAAATAAAAGATTTTATGGAACAAATACAACTGCCACAGCTGACAGAACCACAGACACAGGCTCTTTTGTAAGGCCTATAGAAGCAGAGGAGATACAGAGGCTTATAGGGCACAGTAAGACGGGAAAACGCCAGGGCACAGATGGGTTTCCAGCTGAATTTTATAAAAAATGCCAACAAAAATTAATACCCCATATGCAGGGAGTCTATCGGGAGGTGATGGGGGGAGCAGGGGAAGGCCCCACGTACATGGACTCAGGCGGTAATTTCAGTGATTCCCAAGCCCAGGAAGGACCCAAGCAATTGTGCTTCATATAGGCCAATTTCAATCTTAACTTTAGACTATAATTATGGCCTCGATACTAGCAAAAAGATTAGAAAATATGAACCCGGCACTGGTTCATAAAGATCAGACTGGTTTTGTGGCGGGTAGACAGGCAGCAGACAATGTGAGGCGGGTGATTCATATGACTGATCACTTAAGTAACTCCAAAACAAAGGCAGTGATAATGAGTCCCGACACAGAGAAGGCATTTAATAAAGTGGAATGTCCATTCTTGTATGGGTTCCTCTCAGGATTTGGGTTTCAGAACAACTTCTTGCAAATCATACAACGAATATATGAAGGCCCTCAGCCTACGTCAGGGCAAATGATGGCCTCTCTAAACGGATCAACTTAGGAAGGGGCACCAGACAGGGCTGCCCCCTTTCACCGCTATTGTTCCCCTTATATATAGAACCCCTAGCACAGAGAATTCCGCAGGATAACGAAGTAAAGGGAATCCAGGTGAAGGGAACAGAACATAAAATAGCACTCTATGCAGATGATGTCTTATTGTTTCTGCAGGATCCAAAGACATCTATACCCAAGCTTATGGAATGAGTGTCCCAGTACAAGGAAATATTGGGATATACACTAAACCAACTAAAATGGAAATTTTAACTTTTGATTACACCCCAAACCAGAACTTTCAAAGACAATACCCAATGAGATGAATGCTACCTAGTTTAAAATAATTAGGAATTAACCTGCGGAACACAAATAAACATATATATCAAAATGACTACTTACCCCTGCTCCAACAGATGAAGGAAAATATTAAACAATGGAATACACTACCCCTGCCACAACATGATAGAATACAGGCAGCCAAAATGAACTTGCTACCCAGATTGCTCTATATCTTTCAGTGTGCCCCAGTATACCTGTCTAAAAACTGGCTACAAGGGATACAAAATCAAATACTGTATATGGTCTAACAAAAGGCAGAAGATTAAAGGTAACATATCAAGGGCGGAAAAGAGGTGGGGAGGAAGAACAGTACCAGATACAGAAAAGTACTGGATGGCAACACAGATACATTGGCCCCTGCAGTTGGGAAATGCAGATGTAAATGCCTGCTGGAGAGAATTTGAAATAGGTCAGATACAGGGATGACAAGCACAATCCCTAATATTTCAATCTAAATTATTACTAGAAATAAAGGAGGAATGGTACATGGCCATGAAGGTCTCTATAAGGGCCCCAGATTGATTTCAATCTCATCCAAAAATTAAAAAGGAAAATAGCAATATACGTGGCTGATAGGTAACCCGGAGTTTCAACCAGGTAGACTAGATGGGTGGTTCACTAGACAAGCAAATAAAGGGTGCCAATACCCGAAACAAATGATGAGAGGGGAAAACCTCTTATCATTTACAGAATGTAAACAAACATTTGCTTGGATGATTATCGTCGATTCCTACAAATACAGAACTACTTACAAACCCAAAAAAGAAAACACAAAATATACAATTGATGGGGGGTGGGAAGAGATAGCTATAGAACAGATAATCAACAAGAGAACAACTAAAGGAGTCATATGCCAGATTTATAAACTACTTCAGATAGGAACAGAAATCCCTATCAATCATGTTAGACTAAAGTGGGAGGCAGAGGCGGAGTTCAAACTCACAAACAAGGAATGGGAAAAGATATGGGAAGGTATAAGGAGAACAACGGCATTCCCAGGATGGAGAGAGTTTGCCTAGAGGATAAAATCTAGGTACTTCATAACCCCACAAATAAAAGCCCAATGGGGAGAGAAAAGAGAGGGAGCCTGCTAGAAAAAGTGTGGTGAGAAAAAAGCCACCCACAGAGATGTGTTTTACATCTGCCAAGTCCTACACCAAGTAAAAGCAGGGGTGTTAGATAGGCTACAGAATTTGCTTCAACTTGCCACGTCACCTCAAATACAACATCTAGTGTTAAGCCTACCACCACTAGAAATAAAGGGACCAGATACACATTATCTGTCGGCAATGTGTGTGGCAGCATATGGGAAAGCCATCACAAAGAAGTGGCTGACACAGGACTCCCCCACTGTACAGGAATGGATTAAAATAGTTGAAGACATTCAGGAAATGGAATGCATGACGTACACAATCAGAGATAGGACAGAAAAGTTTTTAGAGAGGTGGACGAAGTGGACTATGCTGATGACATGAAAGACAAATATATGAGACAGGAAAAGGCAAAGAGGCCAAGAGCCATCAAACGGCGGGGGGGGGACAGAGAAATAAATCTAATATAAATACCAGGAGACCAAAACTAGGAAGAGAAGTAAAGAGGGGGTAAAACATATGGGACCGCTGCATAATTTGCAACTGTTGGAAAGTTGCAGTTTAATAAATGTTACTGGTTAACATTTAGAAAATAAAATACCAGTGAAATGTATTATAACAGTGCATGCGAACTGCACTAACAGAAATGTATGCTGTACAAACTTATAAACTTTGACATGCACAATAAAAAATAAATGAGAAAAAAAGAGGAGGCTCACACACTACAGCCTGTAGCTCTGAAATCCTTTGAGCTGAAGTGATTGCAACTAAAAATAACGCTTTCCATGAAAGAAAGCGTAAGTCACAACTCGCAGCTGGCTCAAAAGGAGTTAAAGTAAGTTTTTCAAGACCATAATTCAATGTCTCAAGGCGGGACCAGACTACGAATGGGAGGTTTCATGTGCAGAATACCTCTCCAAAAGGTACGGGAGACCTTCAGTTGGGCAACTGTATGCCAACCAATAGGGGCATGGAAAGTTGATATAGCCGACAGATGCACCTTCAGTGAGAAATACTGCAGACCAGAATCTGATAGCAACCGCAAATATTCTAATACTGCATTTACCAGACAGGAGAATGAGTCCATATGTCTGGAAGTGGCCACAAAGTAAAATGCTGCCACTTCATAGAATATGTATGTCTGGTGGAAGGCTTTCTGGCTGCAACCAGCACATCAGCTACTTTAGGTGACACCCCAAACCATGTAGTGGCTATATCTTCAGGAGCTAGGCATGCAGATGCAAGGACCCTGAGGTCCGGATGGACCAGAGACCCCTTGTCCTGTGACAACAGGCCCCTGAACAGAAGGCAGTGGTACTGGAGGTTCCACTGCCAATTGCTGGAGCAGCGGATACCACATATGTTGAGGCTATAGAGGTGCAATGAAGATGAGGGTCACACTCTCCAACTACAATTTCAGTAACACTCTGTGTTAATGGAATGGGAGGGAATGCATACAAAAACCTCCCTTTCCAAGGGAGGGAGGGACAATGCGTTCACCAAAAAAACCCAGGCCCTGGAGTGAGCGAGCAAAAACGTGGCAGATCTGCATTGTGTGGGGACGCAAAAAGGTCCAACTCTGGAAGACCCCATCTTGTGAAGAGGTCATCTACCACTGAGGTCTGCAGTTTCCGTTAGTGCATCTTGGACTGTGATCTGCTTAGTCTGTCTGTTAAGACATTTTCGACACTTGGGAAATGCATGATGGACAGCTCTAGGCAATGTTCCAGGGCCCAGTACCACACTCTCTTGCTTCCCGACAGAGAGGATAAAAATGAGTCCATCCTTATTTATGTAGTGCATGACACAGATGCTGCCCAACTGTATTAGCAGAGGACCCAGAGTGAGATGTTCCTGAAATGCCTGGAGGCTGTAAAAGAAAGCTCTCATCTCCAGGATATTTATGTGCAATCTGGTTTCCACCTGGGTCCAAGAACCTTGGGTTTAAAAAGGGCCCAGGTGTGTCCCCCACCTGGAGCTGGATGCATCCAAGGTGAGAATCTAAGTTGGAGTTGATATCAGAAATGGAACGCCTTTAAGAGGTTGCAGCAGTCCATTCACCATGTCAGTGTTTTGCATAAGGGGGATGTAATGACCACCTTCTGATACATGTCATCCGTCAGTTGGTACCACTGCGGTATCCACATGAATAAGCAGGCCAGTGGCACAGTAACAGATGCATCAGAAACATCTGAGTGTAGCAAATGTTTGCCAATGTCAGCTCCAGAAATACAGGTTACTCACCTGTAACAGTAGTTCTAGGAATGGTACATGGTGTACATCCACACTTCTGGCATACTGTGTCCCCTTTAAAACTGGCCAGAAAGTCTTCAAGCTGACTCCTCCCACCCACCCGGGTGGTATGTCCTTTGGCACCGCCCCGTGATGTCAGAGCTTACCCAATGGAAGCAAGAATCGGTGTGCCACTTGCTAGGAGAGGTCGGGTAGGTGGTGTGCATGCACACCATATACCACTCTTAGAACTATTGTTACAGGTGAATAACCTGTTTTTCTAGGGATGTCGATATTGTGTACTATCCACACTTCTGGCAGAGTCCTAGCAGTATTCCCGGGAAAAGGGGGCAAGGTGCACACCTCCTATTTAGGGAACAGAGATGGGAGAACTAATGACCCAAAAAAGCATCCCAGCATGACTTAAGACTGTTGTGCTAATGGGAGATGAAGGTGTGTGCTGACTTCCAGGTAGCAGCCCTGCAGATCTTCTGGATAGGGATATCCCTGGAAGCAGCCACCAAGGCAGCGGTATGACGGGTGGAATGAGCCCTTAGCCCTATGGGAGGCTCCCTAACTGCCAACCTATAGCAGAGGTCAATGCAGGATACAATCTACCTGCCAACTGTCCGGTTAGCTGCCGGTCTGCCAGGTACGACTTCAGTGTAGGTGACAAATATCTGGCGTACCTCTCCCCAAACTCCAGCTGTGGGCTCCTTATAGTACACAAGCACTGACCACAGGTCTAAAGTATGGAGCCTGTGCTCAGCCTTCAAGGTGTGGTTGGTGAAGAACACCAGGAGACTCGTCACCTGGTTAAGGTGCAACGAAGACACAACCTTTGGGAGGAACTTTGGGTTGGGGTGAAGGACAACTTTGTCCAATAAGGAGACTCCATCAAGAGTGCCTTGAGCTCACGGATCCTTTTGGCAGATATCATAGCCACCAGAAAGGTGGTCTTCCATGACAGGTGAGACATTTCACACCTGTGCACTGGTTCAAATGGCTAGCTTATGAGCTTTGCCAACAGCAGCAACAAGTCCCAACATGGTGGTGGTTCATGCATCAGAGGGGAAATCTGCTCTAGGGCCTTTGAAAAAACACTAGACCACCTCCTCCTGCATCACTGACGGCATATCATCCCGCACCCAGTATGCAGAGATGGCTGCCCGGTGCACCTTGAGGGTCGTAGACTGAAGGCACAACTGAGAAAGGGACCAAAGGTAATTGAGAATGCAAGCCACCAGGCAAGATAAGGGGTCAAGCCCCTTGCCCTGGCACCAAATGGAGAACCTCTGCCACTTGAAGTCATAGCATTTTTGGGCTGACAGATGTCTCGACCACAGTGAGGACATTTTTGGAGAGACCCAAAGCCTGGAACTCTAGCCGTTCAGAAACCAGGCTGTCAGGTGCAGGGATTGAAGGTCAGGATGGAGTACCTTCTCCTGATTGCATGAGAGCAGGTCCAAGCATAGAGGAAGACGCCACAGGATCCTGCAGCTGAAGCTGAGGAGATCAGGATACCAGAACTGGCGGAGCAGGTCTAGAGTCACCAGAATTATCTGTGCCTTGTCCCTCCTGGCTTTCAGCAGTTATTTGTGAATCAGCAGAAAAGAAGGGAAGGCATACATGAGGCTCAGGGTCCAGGGCCTCGAGAAGGCATCCACCTGTAGCATTCCCTGCTGAGGTGGGCAGGCACAATACAGCCTCAGCATTGCATTTTCCCTGGAGGCAAACAGATCCACCAGAGGGATGCCCCCGTGGGAGAACAGATTGTGCACTACCTCCTGATGGAGAAACAACTCGTGAGGTGCCTCACCCACCCAGCTGAGGGTGTCCACCAGCTGACTGGATATGTCGACCACATGAATGACCAGGAGATGGTGTTCAGATTGAGCATGAAGATCCATATGTGGAAAGCCTCCCTGCATAGAGGAAGGGAGTGCATCCCGCCCTGTTTGTTGAGGCAGTACATGGTCGTTCTGTTGTCTGTCTAGACCTGAACGACCTGACCCCAAATGTGTGGAGCAAAGGCCGTCAGTACCAGCCGAACTGCCCAAAGCTCCAGCAGGCTGATAAGGGATGGGACTCCTCGGGGGTCCAAAGTCCGTGGACTCTGTGCTCCCCCAGGTGCGCACCGCAGCCCATCAAGGAGGCACCGGTCATGATGGTGACCGTCGGCTCCGGGCAGACAAATGGATTCCCTCCTGCAGATGTTCTGGACTAACCACCTCTGGAGGACATTCCACATCAACTGGGTCACAGTGACTGGCTGGTTGAAGTGGCCCTTGCGCTGAGACCACTGCTGGGCAAGCTCCCACTGCAGACAGCGCATTCTCCACTGGGCCCAATGGATCACACTGGTGCATGGCACCATGAATCCCAGGAGGTACAGGAAATCCTGAGCAGGATGCAAATGCCTAACTTGAAATGACTGGGCAAAGGAGGAGAGAACCTCCACCTGGTCCGCTGAGAGTCGAGTTCTGGCCCTGCAAGAGTCAAGGTCCACCCTAATGAATTGAATCATCTGTGAAGGTACAAATTCCGATTTGGCCTCATTCACCAGGAGGCCAAGGGACAAGCAAGTCTGTAGGGCCAGGTCCCTGGACCGCTCCAGCTCCTCCCTGGAGGGAACTGCTATGAATCAATCGTGCATCCGGACCCCTCGACATCTTAGGTAGGCTGCCACCATTGCAATGCACTTGGTGAAGATCCTGGGAGTTGAGGAGAGGCAGAAGGGCATAGCCTGGAACTTGTAAAGAATCCCCTCTGCTCAGAACCGGCGGCGGGACGGATGGATGGGAACGTGGATGAATGCTTCCCGAAGATCCAGACAGCAGAACCATATGTTCTGCTCCAGGGATGGAATGATTTGAGACAGAGTAACCATCCTGAAGGTGCGTGACTGAAGGAATTTGTTCAGGTTGTACAGATCCAAGGGTCTGTTTTGGCACAAGGAAGTACCTGGAAACAAACCCTGGGCTTACTGGAGGGGCCAGGACTTGAGTCACCACCTCCTTCTGGAGGAGCTGGGCAATGTCTTCCCAAAGGGCTGACAGCATGTCAGTGGACAAGATGTCTTCCCGTGGGATGTGGGCTCAGCATGGTGGGTAAGTCTCGAATTCTAGAGGCAAACCCTGACTTACCACTTCAAGGACCCACCTGTCCGTGGTTACAATGGACCAGGTGGGAAGGACATGGCAGAGCCGGCCCCCCACAGAAGGACCCAGGGGAGACAGGACGAGTATGTGGAGGCACACCACATCCCATCACTGGGCAGGCTTGGAGGTGGAGGAGGAATGGGCTGAGGAAGCAGCGATGCCTTGATCATCTGGTTTTTGGACGACCAAAGAGGATGCCAAGCCTGGGCCTGCTGCCTAGTAAGGGGCTGTGACAGCTTGGCGACAGTTGCAGAGAGGGCTTCTTCCCCTGAAGCTTGGAGCCCTTGGGATCTCAATCAGTGGAGGTGACACAGTCCAGGGTGGCATTGGACTTCTCAATCCGAGTGAGGTGTCCTTCTACCCTGGCCCAAACAAGTCGGTGCCCAAGAAGGGGACATCTGCCAACTTGTCCTGGGTGTCTGCCGTAAAGGTAGAAATCTGCAGCAAAGCCTTGCAGCACATGGCCACTGCAGCAGCCATGAACTGGGCACAGGAATCATTGCTCTCCATGGCCGTCTGGAGCTGTTGTTCGGATGTTGCTGGTCCCTGGTCCTGAACCTGCTTGACCACAGTCTGTAAGCCAGCTGGGAGCCGAGGAAGCACCTTGTCAAGAATACCCAGCAAGGTGTTGGCAAAATGGATCATCAAATGGTTGAACTGGCCGGCTGGTGGGCGCTGGGCGCCAAGCTGGCGACAGGACCCAGGGAACAAACTCGGCAGCGGGGTCGGCCGGGGAGGAGAAAGATAGAGCACCCAACGGTTGCTCTCTTTCTCCGGGGGGGTTAACTGCAAGCTCCCGCTGCAATACCGCCATCTAAGGCAGCCCAGATGAATGGTGTGGTAAGTGAAGAAGCAATAAGGGCATTGGGCAAGTCGTCGGCAGAGGGGCAGAGCAGAAGGCACGACTCAGTGTGCCTCCTAGCTCATAGGCCCTCATTGCACACTGACATCTGGGGAAACACGGAAAAACACCTCGGCTTCCACACCCTGCTACGGTCTCCGGGCTCTTCGGGACAGACTCCGATGCACTGATTCCGCAATCCGAGTATGCTGGTTTGAGGAGGTAAGCATGGGAGGCATCCCTCCTCACCCCTACCCGGGGGGGTATACCGTGGGTAAGATGGTGTGGAGTCATGTGCCCTAGGGACAGATTTCGGTGGGGAACGGGGCCTATAGTAGGGGATGTCCGAGAGAGTGGAGAAGGGAGGCAAGTAGGGCGCATAAATACACAGTAAAAAAAAAAAAGGGCCGAACTCGCCTGCCAAAGGTCGAGAGAGGAGGTTGCATAGACCTTTTTGGTCATGTGATCCAATTTCTTGGATTCCTTGTTGGGGTGTTTGTCCACGTCCCTGACATTGCCAGTACACCAAAAGTCCAAGTCGGCCACCAAGCCTTCAGCCGAGGGATGTTTGGTGAAACCAGACAGGGAACCTGAAGGGACTGTATACCTGCAGGCCATACAAGCCAATGGTACCGGGCAGGAAGCAGGGTGCTGCCAAAGCTCCAGAGCGGGGCCAAGAATGGCCTTGGCAACCAGAAAGGCAACCCCTGGAGAGTCACCTCTGTTGAGAATTTCGGTCAAGGGATATTTGGCCCATTTCTGGAAAGACTCCATCTGGATCCCGGTTGATTCCAAAATGAGAGGGAGCAAGCTTCCAAAAGATGTGAGGCCATGCTTGGTAGACAAATCCTCTCCTGATTCCACTTCAACCAGACATGAGTGCAGGGAGGAGTCCTCAGACTCCGAGGATCTGCCAATAAGCGGTCGACCACCCGAGACCCCGCTGACCCTGCGGGGTCTATTGGGAGTAACAGTGACAGACAGCCGGCGAGGAAGCCTGGGAGTGGTGCAGGCATCCTTAAGAGGGGGACCCATCCTTCTGCTGTTTAGGAGGCGCCTTCACCTGGATGAGCGGAGAGGCTGGAATAGGCAGAGCCAGAACCGTCTGAGACCGGGGTGGGGGCCAGAATCAGCTTAACCCCAGAAAGCATGAGCTGCTGCTACCACATTAGCTCTTTGCATCGGAGCCTCTCTTCGTCCGAGGAGGAAGAATAGTGGCAGCACCACTTGCCACTGAGAGCAGAAACGTCGATGTTAGCGAGGGTTGCTCGACCACAGACTATGGGATCTTGACCTTAACCTTGACTGTCAGGGAACCCGACAGCGAAAAAGAGAGGGAATCGGCAAAAGCCAAGGGTCCTCTGAGGGAACGGGATCCTGAGGGTTACGGACCGGATCAGGATGCTGGTCCCACCCTCCCTGAGAGATAATAGGTAGGACCAGAGTCCTAGAAAGTGAGGTATCCACCTCGTCCTGCGACAACATGCCGATCGGCTCGAGAAAAATCCTGATAGGCTGGTCGATGGGCGTTTTGGCTGAGTGGCCTGACAAGGAGACCGTGGAGCCAGCCGACTGGACCGAAGAATCAACCGTAGTCGAAACCTCCAAGGAGCACTCACAATCCCATGATCAGAGACTTTTTCTTAGTCTCCTTTTTAGACAATCTTGAGGATTTCGTACCCTTGGACCATACCCAAGGGTGGGAAGGGACTGGCACAAATCCCTAAATGACCCTGTAAAGATGGTGCCAAAAGGAAGTGGCACAAAAGCTGAAGCTTAAGAGGCATGTTGCGTGGCCTGAGCTGCTGCCTTTTCAAAAACCACGAGTTGTTCAGTGAACACCGCAGCTGTGGAGACTGCCCGGCGGGCGTCTTTCGATCGAATGGGAGGATCCTGTTCATCCCTTTGCTCTAGAAGAAGTTGAGCGTGCCAGTCCTCCAAAGTACTGGGATGCAAAGTGCAACAAAGGCCACAAGCCAGGGGATCATATTCGTGGCCTAGGCAGTAGACGTACAAGGTGTGCTGGTCTGTCCGAGATATCATCTGCCCGCAGCATTTAAAATTAGGCACCGAATTCGAGTCATCCATGACGAGAGTTTTGAACTAATTCAAAAATTGCTTGAAGACATAGTTGAATTGGAAGTTTTGAAAAGCAAAGAGCATACTCAGCGCAGAGCTATAAGAAGGGAATCTTCTTCTTCCAGCAGAAAGATTGATCTGACATCATGGGGCTGTTCTGAGGGAGTTACCACCTGGGTGGGTGGGAGAAGCCAGCTTGAAGACCTTCCAGACAGATATAAAGGGGAAAGGAATACTGCCAGAAGTGTGGATAGTACACCATATCCACGTCCCAAGAATTAAGATTTTTAACTAACTCATTCTTGGTATTTCCTTCTGGAAGAGCCTGATCTGCAGTTTGACAGTCTTCCAGACTAGAGGTTATTCTGATACTTGATCATGTGGGCCTGGTAATTTGCAATACAAAGGCCTAGTGAGGAAATGCATGTGTACGCTTGCCCATCACATCTAGCTTCCTAGATTCCTTATCAGAGGGCAGAGTACTCATGTGTTTTGGTGCTCTGGATCTATCATGGGTAGCCATTATAACTACAGAGTTTGTTTCAGGCTGGTTGGTATAATAAGGCTTGGCAGCAGGAGCAGGGTACTGCTTACCAGCCTTCCTAAGTACAACTGGTATTGAATTTGGCCTGTACCATGCAGCAAAGGTGGCACCCTTCAATACAGGGTAAACTGGAGGAACAATGATGGAGGGAGTAGATGGTACCACCAAGAAATCCATCAGGTTCTTTTTAGTGGAATCCTCCTCTTCCACAGCAATGCCCACTGCACTCTGCATATGGTGCATCTTAGTTTGGAAGGCAGGGTCTTCAGTTGGAGATCTGGGTGTGTACACCACAGAATCCACATTACAAGAAGATACAGTGGAGCTAGAACATGGGGCATATTGTTGTTCTCCTCATCCTTCCTCCTCTTCATAATCTGCCTCCATTATGAGGTCTGGATTATATTCCTCCTTGCTGCCATCTCTGTCAGCAACAGGAACTCATGACCTCGCTGGCGACACCAGATGCCACTGCTCAGGAAGCATCTGCTGTGAACCAGCCAATGACAGAAACATAGAATTTGACAGCAGATGAGTGCTTGGCCTACCTAGTCTGTCCATTTTCCCTACCTACTGTAATACCGCAGTCCCCCCCTTGATCTCCGGCTTTACCCTCCCTTTCCTATACACTATGATGTTGATGAGGCCTGCAACGCAGAAACATCCACTGATGGCAGTACAGGCTGCATAGGTAAGCCTGGAAGTATGCACTGTATCATATCTGAAAATGATGCCAACAATGCCCCTGGCCAGGGGCCGAGACCACTTGAGTCGACAATGGGACCAGACCTGTCAACGATGCTGATGTACTGTTCATACTAGGTATGGTAGTGCCTGGACCAAGCCCTGACCTTGGTGTCTGGTTGATGGTTGGGGTATGAGGACTGACATCACCGCCATTGAGGCAGATGATGATAAAGTAGGTGAAGTACCGAGACCGAAATGGTGACCTAGACCTCATCAGGGAAGCAGATCTGGCTTTATCCTCATATTTATGCTTGCATCCTGATGATGATTGGTCTTTCAATTTAGATGCCCGCGAGTTGGTCGATTGGGGGGGGGGGTGGCAACACTGCTTTCTGACCCTGGGCTTTCTTCCATGGCCACTAGTGTTTTTTTTCAGCAAAAACTTCTCCAACACATTTCTTCTGCATTGCCTGGTCACTTGACTGAAGCCCTGGCAAATCTCATAAGTCCTGACATTTGAGAGAGGCCTAAAAAACAGACACACACTTCGTGTGCGTCGTCCTTATAAATATCTTCTCTGGACTTGCAGTACTGTGTATAACTTTAAGTAGTTACACTTTGTCAAGGACACCACTGTAAATGAGATTTTTCTCGGTGCTTTTCATCCTGAATAGAATGAATGAATGAATTCTGAACAACACTGCAAAGGTAAGTAACAGCTACTGAAAAAGTCCTTTTTCTACATACCTGTCCACTGACCTGATAAAGAAAGGGCAACTCTGAAAAGTGAGTCTTGTTCTTTAAAACATTTTGTTACTCTAATAAAATGCATCACCATTAACTTTTTTTCTTGCAATCTCAAAATGCAGTGCCTTGACCAGATCCTGTTTACAGTGGTGAGTACTTGGCAGTAACAGTGCAGCAGCCTTTAGAAAACATTAGTCAACCTCTGACCTTCTAGTTCACTGCATTATTGTTGATTTACAACTGGTCTTAATATAGACTGCAACCTCTTCAAAGGCAGGGGTCGGTACTTGTATGCTACAATAATAATCTGTCCTGTCTTTATCTGTCCCTCACAGTGATGGATGTCTTGACCTGCCACCTAGCTGCCTATGGTGAAATACAGCTGATGAAATCACAGCACTTTACTATCCTGTCTCTGTTACCAGGATCTCAGAATGTATTACAGGCCAGATATTTTGGGAAAGGGCAATTAAAAACAAGGGAAAAATGACAGCAGAGAAACACCACTGCTCCATGTAGTCTGCCACTAATGCCCTATCGCCCAAGGCCTACTGTCTTAACTGGATTTGAGCCCATACTACTACACCCTACTTTATCTTCCTTACTGTAACCCCCCCATGGCTCTTAGCTCTGTCCCAACCATTCTTGAAATTATTGTTTTAGTGTCCATCACCTCAGCTAGCAGGCTGTTCCACGGTTCAGCCACTCAAAATACAACTTCTTCACGTCCCTCCTGACTTTCCCATCTACTAGCTTCCACTCATGCCCCCACGGTCTAGGTTCGCTACACCTGGTGAACAGTTTCTCACAATTTTACTTTGTTCAGGAACTTGAAAAATTTATGTCTGTTGTATCACCCCTCTCCCTTCTAGTCTCCAGCAAATATGTGTTCAGTCCCCTGAGACAATCCTTGTAGGACCTGTCCCGCAGGCCATAAATAATTTTTGTTACTCTACACTACACCATTTCCAGCCTGTTCCTAGCTTTTCTAGTGGCAGTAATACCTTTTTTTTCCTGCTATCAAAACCCCTCACAATATACCCCAACTTCCTAGTTGCCCCGTTGTACGGCAGCAGTGCATGTTACGGTGAAACTTTTGACCTATACTCAGTGACAGTGCTTTAAATCATGTGTCAAAATAGGGGCCGGCACAGAGGTTTACAGGGCTGAGGTGCTGGTGCCTTACCTTTAGCCATACCAGCGACCCCCGTTCAGAAGCAGACCAGGGTCGCTCAGGGGCAGGCCGGGTGAGGGAGGACTGACAGGCCAGGACGGCTCTCCTCTCTCGGGGAAGGGGAACTATGAGTCCCACAGCTTGCGTGCCAACCAGTGGGGGCTGGATGGCAGCACTGGCAGGACCACCAGACGTGTGGGGCTGTGGGACTCACGCTCATGCAGCACGCATTTGCGTAAATTCACAGGCATGTGCATGCGTCACTCACAGATGTCCCAGGGAAGAAAATGAAGAAAAATGCCTCAGCTCTCTCGCCGTCCCCCAAATCCACAAGACGTGTTGGTAATGGGGCTTGGGGGATACCAACGGGAGCGGGGAGAAACAAACCAAGAAAAAAAAAATGGGTCAGTCTAGATCTACTGATGTAGAAACATAGAAACTGCTGGCAGATAAGGACCGCTAGGCCCATCCAGTCTACCCGTAGGCCCTATACATTGTATGTGGTCACTGACCCTATGTGATCAATGGCTTTTCATCACTTCCTCCCCTCTCAAGCTTCCCTTGTGCCTGTCCTAGGCATGCTTAAACCCCTCCACTGTGCTTGCCCCCACTACCTCCTGTAGCAGACTATACCCTTTCTGTGTAGGAAAAACTTCCTCACATATCCTCTTAATCTATCCCCTTCCAATTTCATATGCTGCCCCCTTGTTCTAGTACTTTTTCTACATTGGAAAAGGTCCCCCACCTGCACCTTGTTTATGCCCTTGAGGTGCTTGAAAGTTTCAATCATGTCCCCCCAGTGTCTCCTCTTCTCCAGTGAGTACATATTGAGGTCTCTTAGTCTCTCCTCATATGTTTTGTGGTGCAAGCCCTGAACCATCTTTGTTGCCCTTCTCTGGACAGTCTCCACCTTATCTATGTCCTTGTGTAGGTGTGGCCTCCAGAACTGCACGCAGTACTCCAGATGAGGCCTTACCAATGGTTTATACAATGGCATTACCACCTCCCACCTCCTGCTAGTGATACCCCTGCTTATGCACCCCAGCATGCCACTGGCCCTCCCTGCCACATTTGTGCACTGCTTTGATACCATAAGGACATCAGAGATGATAACCCCTAGGTCCCTTTCCTCTTTGGTGACAGTCAACTTCCCCCTCCAACCTGTAGCTCTCCCCAGGGTTCCCTCTACCCAGGTGCATTATTTTGCATTTCTTTGCACTGAACCTCAGTTGCCACATCTCTGACAGTCCTTCAAGCTTCTCCAGGTCCCTCTTCATTTTCTGCACCCCTTCTGGAGTATCCACCCTGCTGCAGATCTTGGTGTCACTTGCAAACAGGCAGACCTTTCCTTCCAACCCCTCTGCAATGTCACTAATGAAGACACTGAGCAGGACTGGTCCTAGTACTGATCCCTGTGGTACCCCAATGGTCACCCCCCCTTCCCAGATTGTACCCTATTTACCACCACCCTCTGTCTCCTGTCTGTTAACCAGTTCCTAACCCAGTTCACCACCTTGTCTCCCATGCCCAGACTAACCATCTTGTTAATCAGCCTTTGATGTGGGACGGTGTTGAAGGCTTTGCTGAAATCTAGGTAGGCAACATCTACTGCCCCTCCCAGTGGCTCAAAATGAGAAATGATTGGGTCAAAATCTAACAGAAAGTAAATTTCACCAATGCAAAAGTTAAAACTTGTCAAGAAAAGAATACTTTCCTGCTACTGTTACAGACCAGGTGCACCGCAATAGACTCACTGACAAGTGGAAAGTGGGTAATTTCTGGGAAGGCTGCAACCTTTTCCCCCCCAACTTGCGCTACTGTACCTTACCTCCTGTCTTCGATACCATTCTTTTCCCATTTTGAGTCATCTTCAGCACTTTTTCATACATTTGAAATATTAAAATGAGTGCACCTTTTAATATGGCTTGGACCAGGTTTTCAATCGCACTCTTTTTTTTTTTTTTTTTTTTAAACTTCTAGCTTTTTTTTTTACTTTCTGTTTTATCCTCCTCCACTGACCAACCCCATCACGCCGGCATCCACCGGAACTCACCTCGTAGCTTTGAGGTGCCAGCTGGCTGGGAGCAGAGCCTGTAGGGGACTGGCATCCTCTCGCCGGTCAACAGGATTTTCTTCCTCCATTTTCCCCCTCCCAGACAGCGGCGTGGCAGCGTGCAATGATGCCAATGGCCGAGCTGTGCACACTTCCATACGCGGCATCCCGTATGTCTGCTCTGCACCACCCCCGTCTATGGTGCTGGTGTGCCATACAGGCATGCACTGGTCTCCAGGCTCACCCCTCCCTGGGAGAGTAGAGCTGTCCTCCAGACGCTCAATCCTTTCCCTCCCTGGCCGACCTCCAGCGATCCACTCACACCGCGAACACGGGTCACCGGCATGGCAGGAGGTAAGGCAATGATTCCTCAGCCTCTATGCCACTGTTGTACTTCAAGCTTATCGAGTTATATGCAACATGGACTGCCAATGTGTTAAATTTGGGTAAACCTTCACCCATAATGTACAAGTTATCATTTACAGTCCTTACATTAAAGTTGTTAAAGCACAGATAATATACATACTGATCATACTCTGATACATGACCTCGACTGTGACTCGGTGAAGCTGTGCTGTTTGCATATTTCTGACAGGGTAACTAGAAGTCTATGGAAGGATACCTTCTTCTGATGGTAAGCTTAAAAATAACAAAATTTATAACAGCAACTAGCAACAATAGCTTAGGTCCTGAATAAACTATGGTTTCATCCTTGTGTACAAATACATTCTGAATCTCAATCCAAGAAGTTAATGCTCCACAGTGGGGATCAGCAAGACGTGACTGTTTAATGTAAGAGAGACTATGTAACACAGCCTTCCTAAAACCTGTACTTCTGGCGACTCTAGTGTTTACTGTAGGTGATGTCCTAATGTCCTTGAAGGGGAAGGGTTCAGGATTTCGCTCAGTTCCAGCCGGGCTGCTTGGTACTGGTGCCATGGCTGCCAAACTTCCAACAATTTGAGGTGTGGAGTTGAAGTTGCGCTGTGATCTGTCCCATTGTCTCTAGCTCAGAGCTCTTGGTGAGCTACTCAGATAAAGTGGGGTGGGGGTCAACCAGAGAATAGTAATGTACTTTAATGCTGTTATTTGCTATGTTTGTCCCAGATTCCGTCTGATACTGGGACCCTTCAGCAGGGTGGGAAATCCCAGCACCAACTCTCCATATGTCCTGGGAAACTGGATGTGCAGGGTCTGCTGCACTACTCTACAGACCGCTTGCCAGAAATTGTCAAGTATCCGACAAGACCAACAAATAAAATGATGTGACCCTCTGTCCCTGCACGGTCTCCTACAGAAGGCAGTAAACAGTCCCATAGTGTTCTGTCTGGCTGGGTGTTCTAAAGTATCTGGTAAGTACTCACCAGTTAATCTCTCTCCAAGTAGGTGGGGATGTCACCGCCCACCCGTTTATAGTCTTTTTTGTTTCCCCCACCGTACTATCGAGAGGAGGGGATCTATGTCCTGTTCCCACCTAGCTCTTATTTGGCTCAGTGCTGGGGGTGCTTTCATCAACATTCTCTGCTATTTTTGTACACCCATTCTACCAGAAGGTCAGGGAGCAATATCTGTTGCATGATACTTAATTGTAGTCACATGAAAAGTGATCTTAAACAATAGGTGTTCAAAAACAGCAGAGAATACTGATGAAAACCTGGTCCGGGTCATACAAATAAGAGTGCTCCTCTTATTATTTCATCTGTAACAAAAAAGTGATAAACCACACTCAAAATGGTGTTATGGGTATCGTACAAGTCAGGAGAAAAGGCCAATCTAAAACAGAATAGAAAAGTATAGTTATGTGCCAGCCCGCCAGTGCAGTGGCAAGGAGTCCATCTGCGTGCTGACATCCCGGGTTCGGGGATAGACTCGGGAGTCGGAGGGCCGGCCGAGGAAAGGACTGAGCATCCCATGGACTACTCTCCTTCTCCGGGGGGTGGGAGGACAGAGTGTCCGGAGCAATGCGGATCTCTGGTGGACGCTGGGGGTACCGCCACGGCCAGTGCCACACATAAGGGGGGGTCAGGGAGGACACTGCCGTCACTGCACATCCCCGCCCAGGGAAGGAAACTACAAAATAAATAAATAAAAAATCACCAGCCGCTAATGATGACCCCTGCCTCCACTCCCTGCTGTAGACCAAAAGTCTGCTGGGGGCGTGGGTCCTGCTCCTGTGACCCCGCCCTGGGAGCAAGCAGAGACCTTGTGACCGTGTTTCTCTGAGAGGGCACCTGCCGTGGCTCCACCAAGGGGTAAGCCTAGGGATGGGGAAGCAGTGAGTGGGAGCTGGGAGACAGAGCCTCCCAAGCCAGTGAGGAAAAAAAAAAAGTATAGTTAAAATGTTTATTGCTAGCATGCACTATTTTGTATGGTCTATTTACATACTTACATTGGTAGCAAACACATATGAAAAATCCAGGATTGGATTAACTTTTAACACTGAAATTAGTGAATTCTGATATTTTAAACAAAATAAAAATGGTGGCTAAAAAGAAGCATTTCTAATCACTAAGTTAGGACCAGTGCTTGAATGGAATTATCTGTATTGTTCTGCAAAAACATTAAATACATGACTATGAAATTCTGAACTGTGCTGGTCTGGCAGCTCATCTATGAGCTTAAACAAGTTTAAAATGGCAGGCTAACACAGCTGTTTCAATTTCTAACATGCACTGCACTGCAGACCTAATTGCTTCAGGCTACGAGAGCAACCGCTGTTGATCCCAGTGTGAATGTGTTGTACTTGGAACCCAACCTGGCTATCAAAGTTTAAAATTCTTATACTGAAAGAGAACTCGCATCCTAGCTGCGAAGAAAGCCAGCAGCCCCAGCTTCTCATGTCAGAGTCTCTGTACTGTGTGCTCCCCCGAGCTGAGGCAGCCAGTTTGCTACACAGCTGAGGCTACCAGCTTGCTGTGCTATGGAGGATGCTGGCTTGCAGTACCAGTGGAGATGCCAGTTCTCTGTACCGCTATCAGCCCTCGTATAACTACAAGCAAAAGGTGAGAAGCAGGGACAGGTCTCATAAAATGTTTCTGACAATCAGATGTAAAAAAGCATTTTCAAAGTAAAAGGCTCTCAAAATATGTTCTCTCATAAGCAACTTTTTTATTATACAACGGTTTAAACATCCAACGTCCATAAAATATTTAAAAAAAATTGCAAAGTGACAAAAATTCACAGAGACCTTACACCCCAGTCCTCTAGCCAGCCAACTAACCCCAGCGCCTCGCCAAAAGGCAGGGGATGCTGGCTCACTGTACTGCAGGGATAATGGCTTGCAATACCCCTGGAGATGGTGACTTGCTGTACCATTGAAGATGCAGGCTTCTTTCGTACCGCTGGAAATGCGGGCTTGCTATATCACTAGGGCTGCCGGATTGCTGTACTGCTGGAGACGTGGGCTTGCTCTATCGCTGGGGGATGCCAGCTTACTGTACTGCTGAAGATGACAGCTTGCTGAACTGCTGGGGTTGCTGGCTTGTTGTACCTCTGGAGATGTGGGCTTGCTGTATCACTGGCAATGCCAGCTCACTGTACCACTGGGGATGCTGTCTCACTGTACTGCAAGGATGAGTATTTGCTATACCCCTGGAGATGCCGGCTTTCTGTACTGCTGGAGATGCCGACTTGCTGTACCATTGGAGATGTCAGCTTGCTGCACCACTGAGCCTACTAGCGTGCATTACAGCAAGGGTTGCCAGTTTGCTTTACTGCTGGCGCTGTTGGCTTGTTATACAGCTGGAGCAGTCAGCTTGCTGTACTGCTTAGTCTGGTGGCTTGCTGCTCAGCTGGGCCTGCTGCTGGCATGTTGCACTGCTGGGACTGATAGCTTGTTTTATTTGTAATTTGTGCAGTATCAATTAGGCAATATTCTGTTCCATTTCATGTGTTCACATTAGGTGCAAGTCTATTGTCATGCATGGAAAACTTTGAATTTCTGCCCCCTGCAAAACAGATACTAATAAAGGATAACAATAGTTTTAGAGACTGGCCTGGAGGGCTGAAGATGTGCCTTGGGCTTCTGTGGGGAGACCCATCTTTGGGTCTGAAATGAGCATCCATGCCCCAAGCTGGAGGAGTCGGGGTGGGGGTGCTGCAGACAGCATGCTTAAGGTCTGGGGAGGTAGTGACTGCCCTGTTACTTGAACATCTCCTGTGGCAGGCTGGTGATGCAGAATTGGACCATAAGTGATTACATTGTGCTGGCCTTCTGGTGTCGACAGGGCGGTGCACACGCAGGGAGATGGGAAGATCTAAGAAAGGCAACAATGCTCAAGATCCCTCCATGCCGCAAATGATGAGCCTGACCCCACACTCATCAAGGCCAGGCTCCCTTCTCAGCGGCACAAACTAGCAGCGCCCCCCCCCAGAATGGGCACCACCATGAAAAGGCTTCAAACATGGAGTGCAAACCAGGGAGGCCACAATGGCGCATGTGAACCCAACGATAGTTGGGGGGACAAGGAATCTGCCCCAGAATTTGGAGAGTGAAGTAAATAGTGGAGGTCAAAAAAAGACAGCCTTGAAGAAAAAAATGGTTTTAAGTATTGTTTCAACCTTTCTACTACTGAAAAGATTACAGACCTCCTTACTGGTGTCATCTCTTGTTAACAGGTTCAAAGCTGGCCCCGGTCACTAAGGTACAAAAACTGTTCTATCCACTGGGGGTTTTCGTGGCCTGTGTGAATTTCAGTGGGATATATACAGATGTTTGAGCTGGTAAGTGGAAGCAGAACTAGACACTAGAAAGAAGGGCATGCCTTCGGGGGGGGGGGCAGGATTAGGACAAACATTAGGAACCCTTACTTTAGGGTCACCCAACAAACCCGTAATTAGGATGTCATGCTCCTGTGCTGGTGACCTGGGTTCAGAAGCAGACTCAGGAGCTGGACTGAGGGGGTCCAGCAGGCTGGGGTAGTGCTGCCACACTGGAGTGTCGCTGTGGTTCCATCGCTGCAGTGACCATTGCAGTGGGTCAAGGAGCCTGCCTCCACGCAGGGGTGCTCCTGCATGAACGAGGCCCGACGGGCACCACCCAGCAATGGGGAGATGAGAGGGTCTAGGGAATGGGAGAAAACAGAAAAAAAATGTCCTGGAACACTTGTATGGTGGCCACTGATAATCTTGGTTCCCATGCCATGCAGATCACCACTGGCGCTGACAGTACACTGGCTCCCTATCACAGTACTGATATGGGGCAAGTGTACTGTGAGCACTGGTCTGAGGTCAATGTACTGAGAGTGCTAATCTGGGGGGAGTGGCAGAGTATGCTGGTAGGTTACCAGCACAATGGCCAGAAGTAAGGCAAAGTAAAAAAAAACTCTAAAGCAAATAAACAAAAAAAAAGGAAAGAAAATCACTGCTTCACATACAGGTTAGCTAACATGCGGAGTAGCATTCTTAGTGAAGCTGTGGAAGCTAGTGCTGTTCAGTCGTTCAAATAACTAGACAGATTCTTAATGGAAAATGGCATTGACTGTTACACAACATGAGAAGGGATAACACTCTGGCTCGTAAATGTGACTGTGTGTGCATAGTCAAATTGGGTATGACCACTGCCATAAAAAAGATGGACCTCAAGTCATTTCTGTCACCACAATACGGTCACTATGTTGCTAAATGAAATGTGGTGGTTCTTAGTCCAGTGTCTAATTTGTTAGTGTCTACCATCACAAAAATCATGGACGCAAGTGCCACAGTCTGACAGTTTTGCTGGAAGTCTAATTCAAAAAGCCAAGGACAAGGGGTTAATGTACTGTGAGTACTGATCCGGGTTCAGTGTACTAAGAGCACAGATCTGGGATCAGTGTATTGTGAGTGCTAATCTGTGGTCCGTGTACTCTAAATATTAATCTGGGGTCAATGTAATGTGAGCACTAATCTGGGGTTGGTCTCTGGGGTCAGTCTACTGTGAGTGCTAAACTGGGGTCAGTGTACTGCACGTACTAATCTGAGGTCAGTGTACCGTGAGCGCTAATCTGGGGTCAGAGTAGTGTGAGCATTAATCTGGGGTCAGTGTACTGTAAACCTTAATCTGGGGGTCTGGGTACTGTGAGACCTAATCTATGGTCCATGCACTGTGAGCTGTAGTCTGGAATCAGCGTACTGTAAACGGTAATCAGAGGTCAGTGTAATGTGAGCACTAATCTGGGGTCAGTGTACTGTGGGCGCTAATCTAGGGTCAGTGTATTGTAAACCCTAATCTGGGGTCCGTGCACTGTGACTTCTAACCTGGAGTCCATGTGCTGTGAGTGCTAATCTGGGGTCCGTGTACTGAGATCCCTAATCTGGGATCTGTGTACTGTGAGCCTTAATCTGTGGTCCGTGTACTATGAGCCATAGTCTGGAATCAGTGTACTGTAAATGATAATCTGGAGTCAGTGTACAACGATTGCCAATCAGGGTCAATGTACTGTAAACGCTAATCTGGGGTCAGTGCACTGTGAGTACTGATCTGGGGTCCGTGTAATGTGAGCACTAATCTGGGGTCCATGTAATGTGAGCACTAATCTGGGGTCCGTGTAATGTGAGCACTAATCTGGGGTCTGTCTACTATGAGCCCTATTTTGGGATCCTTGTACTGTGAGCCCTATTCTGGGATCCATGTACTGTGAGCGTTACACTAGGGTCAGTGTATTGAGTGCACTAACCTGGGATCAGAGTACTATGTGCGCTGACCTGGGGTCAGTATACTGTGTGCGCTAACCTGAGGTCAGTGTACTGTGTGTGCTAGCCGGGGGTCAGCGTACTGTGTGTGCTAAGCGCCAGCTCAACAAGTGTACTATGTGCGCTAGCCTGGGGTCAGTGTACTGTGTGCACTAACCTGGAGTCGGTGTACTGTGTGCACTAACCTGGAGTCGGTGTACCGTAGGCTTGTCCCAGCATGAAATTCTGACAGTATGATAACTGTCACATGTAATACTATGGTTATCGTCATACCATGGTATTGCAGAATAAGTAATTTTTGCACAAAACAGAAGCATCATTGAACTCTTGCATCAGGGAGAGTTGGTGTGGAAGGGACAGTTGTCCCTGAAAATGCAAAAAACAAACTAGTTGAAAGGTCTCAATGCCACGGTATACCGTGAATCACGGTTATCAAGGTATCAGAAATTGTCCATGGTATCAATACCGTGACTTCTGATACCGCGGTATACCGTAAAACCGTGATACCGTGACAATCCTAGTGTAGTGTGTGTGCTACCCTGGTGTCAGTGTAGTGTGTGCGCTGACCTGGGGTCAGTGTACTGTGTGCACTAACTTGGAGTCAGTATACTGGGAGCACCAATCAGGGGGTCAGTGTGCTGTGAGCACTATTTAGGGGGTCAGCATACTGTGTACACTAATCTGGGGTCCATGTACTGGGTGCGCTAACCCGGAGTCAGTGTACTCTGTGCACTAATCTGGGGTCAGAGTATAGTAAGCGCTAACCTGGGGTCCGTGTACAGTGAGCGTTAATCTAGGGTCAGAGTACAGTGACCGCTAACGTGGGGTCTGTGTACTGTAAACCCTAACCTGAGGTCTGTGTACTGTGAGTGCCGATAACGGGGTCAGTATACTGCAAGTGCCAATCAGGGGGTCAGTATACTGTGTGTGCTAATCTGGGGTCTGAGTACTGTGAGCGCTAACTGGGGGGGGCAATGTACTCTGAGTGCTAATCAGGGAGTCAGTGTACTGTCTGTGCTTGTGCATGCTAATCTGGGGTGAGGGTACTATGTGCGCTAATCTTGGATCCGTGTACTGTGTGCACTGATCAGGGGATCAGTGTACTGTGAATGTTTATCTGGGGAAAGTGTGCCATGTGTGCTACTCGGGGGTCAATGAACGCTAATCTGGGGAAAGTGTGCCATGTGTGCTACTCTGGGGTCAGTCTACGGTGAGTGCTAGTCTGTGTGCAGTGTACTGTGAGTCCTAATCATGGGGTCCAAGTACTGTGAGCGCTAATCAAGGGTCAGTGTTCTGTGCGCACTAATCTAAGGTGAGGATACTATTATGTGTGCTAATCTGGGATCAGGGAACTGTGGGCACTAATCTTGGGTCAGTGTAGTGTGTGCGCTAATATGGGGATCAATGTACTGTAAATGCTAATCTGGGGAAAGTGTGCCATGTGTGCTACTCTGGGGTCAGTGTACCGTGGGTGATAATCTGGGGGTCAGTCTACTGTGAGTGTTTATCTGGGGTCCGTCTACTGTGAGTGCTAATCTGGGGTCTGTGTACTGTAAGAGCTAATCTGGGGTTACTGTTCTCAGAGTGTTAATCTGGGGTTACTGTACTATAATAATAAATAATAAAACTATTTATTAAGCGCCTTTGAGGCACCAAGACGCTGTACAAATTGAACAATAAAATCCCAAGAAATAAATTAAAGACAAAGATTAAAATCATAATAATACACACATCAACTCATGAATGATTATCTTCACAAATGAGTCTTAAATTCCTGCTTGAAGCTCCCCACAGTCGTGCATTCCTGGAGCTGACAGGGCAGAGAATTCCAGAGGGTTGGGGCCATAAACAAAAAAAGCACGGGCCCCAGAAGATTTTAAAGTAACCCTCGGAACCTCCAGCAAGCCCTTGTCAGCCGAACAGAGCTGTCGCACAGGACTGTAAGGAATCAGAAGCTCTTTCAAGTGTTCAGGACCAAGTCTGTGCAGGGCTTTGTAGGTCAAAAGACCTACTTTAAAGGTGATCCGCCACTGTATCGGCAACCAGTGCAGATTGCACAATACAGGGGTAATGTCAGTGCTAATCTGGGTAAAGTGTACCATGTGTGCTAACCTGGGGTCAGTGTACAGTGGACGCTAATTTGGGGTCAGTGTACTGTAAACACTAATCTTGTGTAAAGTGAATGCTGAATTGGCGTCAGTGTACTGTGAGTACTAGTGTTGGGTTGGTATACTGTGTGCATTGATCCGGGGTCAGTGAACTGTAAACGCTAATCTGGGGTCCATTTACTGTGAGCTCTAACCTGGGGTCCCTTAGCACTAATCTGAGGTCAGTGTAATTTGAGTGCTAATCTGCTATCAAGGTACTGTGAGCGCTAATCTGGGGACAGTGTACTCTGGGATCAGTTTACAGTGACCGTTAATCTGAGGTCAGTGTACTGTGAGTGCTAATCTGGAGTCAGTGTAGTGTGTGTGCTAATCTGAGATCAGTGTACCATAACCTCTAATCTGGGATCAGTGTACCATGACTTCTAATCTGGGATCAGTGTACCGTGACCACTAATCTGGGGTCAGTGTACTGTGAGCAATAATTAGTGTTCAGTGTACTGTGAGTGCTAATCTGGAGTCAGTGTAGTGTGTGCGCTAATATGGGGTCAATATACCATGAGCACCAATCTGGGATCAGTGTACCATGACCACTAATCTGGGATCAGTGTATCGTGACCATTAATCTGGGGTCAGTGTACTGAGAGTGCTAATCTGGAGTCAGTGTAGTGCGTACGCTAATATGGGGTCAATATACCGAGCATTAAATCTGCAGTCAGTGTACTGTGTGCACTAATCTGGAATCAGTGTACTGCGAGTGCTAATCTGGGGTCAGTGTAGTGTGTGCACTAATCTGGGGTCAGTGTACTGTGACAGTTAATCTGGGGTCAGTGTACTGTGTGCATTGATACTAGGTCAGTGTGCTGTGAGTGCTAATCTGGGGCCCAGGTGCTGTAAGCACAGATTCAGAGTCTGTGTACTACGAGTGCTGATCGGGGGTCTGTGTACTGTAAGCACTGATTTGGGGTCTATGTACTGTGAGTGCTGACTAGGTGTCATTCATTGTACTGTGAATGCTGCTCACAGTACACCGGGCCTCATATCAGCACTCACAGTACACTGACTCTGGATCAACCCTCACAGTACACTGATCCTGGATCAATGCTCACAGTACACTGACCCTGGATCAATGCTCACAGTACACTGACCCCATATCAGTGCTCACAGTACACTGACCCCATATCAGTGCTCACAGGACACTGACCCTGGATCAACACTCACAGGACACTGACCCTGGATCAATGCTCACAGTACACTGACCCTGGATCAAGCACAGTACACTGACCCCATATCAGTGCTCACAGGACACTGGCCCTAGATAGAATAGTTAGCTACTGTAACAGTAGATCTTTGAGAGAATCTCCTTCTTTGAGCCACATCATGGATCTGTATCAGCATCAGGACCACCTGGAAATTTTTGCAGACTGTGGTCACCCACGTCAATATAACGCTATAACGTTGGCATCCCCAGCATGCCTCAGTTCCCACTGGAGACAAGCTCACAGGATCACTGGACCAGCAGGGACTGAAACGACAAGGACCAAACCAAACACACAGGAGAGGATATGGAAACCCGAGTATAGATGCCATAGGAGGCATCAGAGGAGAACCAGTTTGCAAGAGCAGGCAGGATAGTTACCCATCACCCAACAAGGGAGGAAGGTGGGAGGGAGAGCTGTGGCTCAGTGAAGGAGATTATTTCGAAGCTCTACTGTTACGGGAGGTAACTACTGTATCTTCTTTGAGAATATCTCCCTCCACTGAACCACACCATGAAACGATTCCCAATCAGTACCAACCACCAGGGGAGGATGGCAGGACCCAATGATCCTGAGTAAGGAGGCCTTCCAGACCACTGAGGCCAAAACCTATACAAATGAACTCTGCCCTGTCGATTGATGTAGTACCTCACTGACTTATTGTCCATTTGGATCAGCAGCCGAGTCACTGAAGGAGGTTGGGGAATGCCTGCAGGCCACACAGCACAGCCTGTGACGCACCATATCCAGAGGGCACCACAGGCCCAGGGTTCTGAAGGAGCTCATATAAGCACCCCAGCCTGAACCCTGAGGTGTCTGTGGTCATCACCAGCAAGGAGGATGGCCAGAGGAACAGGGACCCTGTCTCCAGATTGGAGCAGTCCAACCACCAAAGCAGGGAACAATGGAGAGGAGTAACCTGTATGAGGTGCTCCAGCTCATCCAAGTGTGTAGTCCATTGCGACCTGAGGAACTACTGAGGGATCCTCATGTGGAGGCAGGCCAGTGATACTGTCAGGATGGCAGCCGCCACCAGGCTGATCACAGTGTTAGAAGACATCTGCCCAACACATAATCACTGGAGGAAACCCACTCTGCCTGTGCCACCAGTGCCATGGCATGGTTGGAGGGCAGGAATGCCTGATCCAGTCCTGTGTCCAGAATGGCACCTATGTTTTAGAGTCTCTGGCAGGAGGTAAGGGCTGACTTTGGCTCGTTGACTAGGATGCCCAGAGAACAGTTACGTACTTACCGTAACAGTAGATCTCTGAGAATCTCTTTCATTAGGCCACACCCATGGAACTATAGCCGCCAGGCATCAGGACCACACTGAAACTTTTTTAAAAGCAGTCCACTACGGGCCACGCATGATGTCCGCTGGATATAAATGTGGGGGCCCCTCCCCCTCCTGAGTTCCCCCTAAGAGATTGTACTCAAAGGACCTCCCTCTAGGGTACCAGGAGAGAGTTGAAGGTTCCAGCTACCAGGTGAGGCTGGAAGCAGCAGGTAGCCTGTCCTGGAGAGAGAGACATGAGCGAAGAAGCTCTGAGTCTAAGGGGGATAGAGGGTGGGACGGCATAGCCTGATGAGAGATTCTCTCGATTTACTGTCACAGTAAGTACACAACTGTTCAATCTTCTTGGAGGATATTGCTTTCATCAGGCCAAACCTATGGAACGAGTCCCAAGCAGTACTGACAGAGACAGTCTGGGTGATTGGAGACTGGAGGTCTTGAAGCAGTGTCAGACCGAAGCCTGTAGTGTTTAGTGAAAGTACGGACAGTAATCTAAGTTGCAGCAGCACAAATTTCCGTAGCTGACACATTCCTGAAACAGGCAATGGAAGTGGCCATGCCTCTGGCTTGAATGGCCACGAACACGAACACCACCCGGAAGTTCCTTACTGTACTTCCTATAACAAAAAGTAATACAGCTGGCCAACCATCTGGACAGACACTGTTTAGAAACCAGTATGCCATCTTTCCCAGGGACGAAGGAAACAAAAAGCTGCAAGGACTTCCTGTAGTCCTTTGCACGGTGAACATAATATCTGAGTATTCTATATACATCTAAGGTATGCAGCAATGCTTCTCCTGGATTGGCATGCTCAGGAAAATAAATGGGCAGGTGGATGGTTTGATTTAAAGTAAACTCAGACACCGCCTTTGATAAAAACTTAGGTTAGTACACAGACACTCTGTCTTTGTGGAAAATCAAATAAGGGGCTCACACATTAGAGCACGTAACACTGAAATCCTTCGAGCAGAAGTAATGGCAACTAAAAATAATGCTTTCCATGACAGAAAAGGTAGTTCGCAAGTTGTAGCTGGCTCAAAAGGAGCCAAAGCAAGCCTTTCTAACACAAAATTTAAATCCCAAGCTGGGACAGGGTTGCAGATAGGAGGCTTCAAATGTAGGATGCCCCTCACAAATGTACATGCCACGTCCAGCTGGGCAACCACACAACCATCAATAGGCATGTGGAATGCACAAATGGCAGCCAAGTACACCTTGATAGAGGAGTACTGCAGGCCTGCATCTGATAAGGACAGCAAATACTCTAGAATCTGGTTTACTGGACAGGTAAAAGGGTCTGACTGGTGAGAAGCAGCCCGCAGACCAAACCGCTTCCGCTTCATGGAGTAAGTCGCCCTGGTGGAGGGCTTCCGGGCAGCCACCAGGACACCAGCCACCTTTGGGGACATGCCATATCTTGCAACGGTTGTGTCTTCGGGAGCCAGGTGTGGAGATGGAGTGATTTGGGGTCCAGATGGACCAGGGTCCCCTGTTCCTGTGACAGCAAGCCCTTGCACAGGGGCTGGGGTACTGGCGGTTCCACTACCAACTGTTGCAGCAGGAGAAACAATATCTGACGAAGCCAGAAGGGAGCCAGAACAATAAGAGTAGCTCCCTCCATTTGGAGCTTGATTAGCACCGTCTGAATTGGGGGGGGGGGCATAAATGAACCTCCCATTCCAAAGGACGTTCATCACATCTCGCCAGAAAACTCTAGGCCCTGGATCAAGCGACCAAAAAAGTACTAGTTTTGCGTTGAGTGGGGATGCAAAAAGGTCCAACTCTGGATGATCCCACCTGCCGAACAGGCCTTCTACTACGGAGTTTAGCAGCTCCCACTTGTGCATTCTGGACTGCAACCTGCTTAGCCTGTCCGCCAGGATGTTTTGGATGCCTGGAACATGGATGGCCAACAGTTCTAGAATGTGTTCTAGACCCCAGTACCAAATTCTCATCGCTTCCCTGCACAGGGGGCAAGAATGAGTCCCTCATTGCTTGTTTATGTAGTGTACCACAATGTTGTTGTCTGTCCTGCACCAGCAGAGGCCCCGGGGACAGATGGTTCTGGAAGGCTTGCAAAGCATACAGAACGGCTTTCATCTCTAGGATGCTTATGTGGAGGAAAGTCTTCAATTGAGTTCACATTCCTTGTAATTGGTGGAGTCCCAAATGTTTCCCTCAGCCCAACCCCGGAGCGTCTGAGGTAAGAATCTGCTGAGGGAAGAAATGAGGAAAGGAACCCCTTTCAGCAAATTTCTCAATTCCATCCACCACTGCAGCACCTTCTGGATAGAGGAAGTTACTAGAACCTGCTGTTATAGGTTGTCAGTGTGCTAATCCCACAAGACTCTTAATGTCCACTGAGGGATCCTCATGTGCAGCCTGGCCAGGGGTAACGTAACAACGGCTGCTGCCATCAGGCCCAACAGTCTCAGGAATGTCCTGGCTGTGACATACCTGTTGATGGAAACCATCTGGGCCCTGTGCCACGAGGCGTTTTGCCCTGTCCTGTAGCAGAACACTATGCAATTAGCCAACCTTCTGGACAAACACTGCTTGGAAACTGAGGCGCCCTCTCTACCTGGGGAGAAACAAACAACTGCTTTGACTTCCAACTGTACTTAGTGTGGAGCAGGTAGTACTTCAAAGTTCTGCACACATCCAAAACATGGAGCAGTGCTTCCCCTGGATTGGCACAATCTGAAAAATAAACAGGAAGGTGAGCCAGCCAGCCAGCACAGTGGGAGCGCTACTGCTTGTGACGCTGTTGACCCAGGTTCGGAAGCGAACTCGGGAAACTGGATGGTCGGCTGAGGGGAGGAGGATTGAGTAACCAAGGGGCGCTCTCATCCTCCGGAGAGGGAGGACGTTGCACCCGTTGCACTGCCGCCACCTGGGTGCACACGAGTGGAAGTGCAGTGAGGGGCACCATGTGGGAGGGCTGGATGTTGGCTGGGATCCGGAGCGGCATCATGTCTCAGCGTGTGCCTGTCTCCATGGATCTCCTCGGTGGCCAAAATCCTTGGGGCACAGGGAGAAAAGCAGATAATGGCCCAGCAGTTCGCCAGTTTAAGGGCTGGTGGGGGAGTGGTGCGGAGCTGGGTCGGACGGAGGCCCGACAGATGGTACACGTGGGGGGTAGTCTCCCCCACCAGAGGAAAAACTGAGGCAGGATGGGGACTGAGGTCCGGAACCGGTGTTCATGCCCCCCTGCCAGTACAGTACCCAGAAGGCAAGCTGCAGAGCTACGGGAGTGTGAGCATAAAACCAAAAACAAAAAAAAAAGGAAGGTGGATATATTGGTTCAGTGTAAACTCACATACCACCTTATGGAAAAACTTAGGATTAGTGCACAAAGACACCCTGTCTTTGTGAAAAATCAAGTAAGGCTCCTCACACCAAAGGGCCTGGAGCTCTGAACTTCTTTGAGCAGAAGTAATGGCAACCAAAAAGAGTGCTTTTCAGAAAAGGAAGCGTAAGTTGCAAGTAGCGATAGGCTCAAAAGGAGATAGGGTTAATTTCTCCAAAATAAAATTTAAATTCCAAGCTGGGAGAGGAGAACGATTGGAGGTTTTAGATGTGGGATGCCCCTCTGAAAGGTATGGGAGACATCCAGCTGAACTACAGTGTGGTCACCCATGGGCTCATGGAAAGCAGAAATAGCCAAAAGGTGTACCTTGAGGGAGGAGTACTGAAGTCCTGATTGCGACGCTGATGACCCAGGTTCGGAAGCGAACCCGGGAAGCTGGATGGTCGGCCGAGGGGAGGAGGATTGAGTAACCAAGGGGCGCTCTCATCCTCCGGGGAAGGAGGACGCGTTCCCGTTGCACTGCCGCCACCTGGGATTCAGTGGTACCGCCTATGTAACACAACCTGGGATGATACCAAAGGCCTTCGCATCGCACACATGAACATAAGGAGCCTCCTTCATGAACTTGAGGCATGGTCTGTTCAACACCACCCTGATATCCTGTGCCTATCTGAAACTTGGCTAAAACCCTCCACCCCTGATGCTCTCTGCTCCCTGCCCAACTACAATATCATCAGACAAGACAGACCCTCTCCCAAACATGGAGGAGGTGTTATCTTCTATAAGTCACACCTGTTGCTATCCCATAATGAAATGTCTACACTATCTCACTGTGAAGCACTTCATGCTACACTGCAGCTAGGCTCTAAAAAGCTACACATAGTTTGCACCTATAACCCTCCTGCTAGCGGCTATAAGGGTCTTGACGAACTCCTCTCCTTAATAGACTGCACCGTCAGTCGAATAAAGTCCTTATTCTGGGTGACTCAACCTGAACTGGTCTAGTACCATAAACCAGTCCTCCCACACCCTGGTACACGGCCACAACCTTCACCTAAATGATCATAGACCCAACTAGGTCATGGCTCCTCGAACAGTACTTGATCGATTGGTACTAACTAACCGCCAGACAGCATAATAGGTGCAGGCACCCTTGCAGATGCTATTAGTGATCACTCCCCTATCTACTGTATCTGGCACTCTACTAGTAAACCATCTCCACCCCCAAAACTCATTACCTTCCGGAATTTGGCCAATATTAACCTAGAGCAGTTTACTTATGCTCTCTCACTGATAGAGTGGTCCCCGATCTACGCTTCTACTAATGCCCAGGCTGCCTTTGACTACTTCCTGAGCCACTTTAGCCCTCTCCAAGACATCCATGCTCCCCGTGTCACTTGCCGGATTCGTGGAACCCAGACTAAATGGTTAACAAAAACCCTATTTTCCCAAATAAGAGATAGAGACAAGGCTTGGCGGCGTTTCAAGATCACTGGATTACAAACTGGCCACAACCTATATCGCTCTCTAAGAAACTCTTGCAAAAAAAACACGCATAGCCATAAGCTCCTACTGTAAGGACCTGCTTATAAAAGCCTCAGGTGACTCTAGGAAATTTTGGTCCACCATAAAATCGCTCCTTGGTGCCAATAACAGGGCACATACCAGTGACATGCTGTTAAATGGCATTTACTGCAATAACCCGACAACCATAGCTAACGCTTTTAATCATCACTTCTCACATCTCTCTAACTACCTCACCTCCCTCCCTCCTGTCTCCAACACCATACCCTCTGGCAATATCAGCCCGATACTCACGCACCCACCTTTTAGGTTCCGGAGTATAAAGAGAAGTGAAGTGTTAAATCTACTACTCACTATTCCTGACCGCACCAGCACAGGGTCCGATGAACTTGAACCAAGGCTCCTAAAAGCCGCTGCCCAACTCATCGCTTCTCCCTTAACCAGAATTTTCAACCTATCTCTACGCCATGACATAGTACCAAATACATGGAAAACAGCCAAAGTAACACCAATCCCAAAAAAGGGTGACCCAAGGAAATAAATAACTACACCCATTGCAATTCTCCCTGTACTTAGCAAACTCTTGGAAAAACTAGTGGCCACCCAATCCATAGAATACCTCCATGGATATAACCTTCTGTCTAGCTCACAACATGGTTTCTGCAAAGGCACAGCCTCTACTGTCCTCCTCAAACTCACCAATGACATATATGCCTCCATGGACTCAGGCCTCCTAACAGGTGCAGTCTTCATTGACCTCACACGGCATTTGACCTGGTCAACCACCTATTCTTCTAACTAAACTCACGCCCTGGGCTTCACCACCGACGAGTGGCCTGGTTTGAAAGCTACCTGTCCGCAGAAAACAAGCGGTAGTGTTTAACTCTGCCATATCAGACCTTTCCACCATTAACGTTGGAGTGCCCCAGGGCTCAATCCTTGGGCCCCTACTCTTCTCTATCTTTATTACTGACATCCCACTCCTTGCAAACAATTGTTCATCACTGCTTTATGCTGACGATCTACTTATTTATCACAGTGCCAGAACTGTTGCCGACTTAACCCATCCTCTTGCCGTTGCCTTTGCTAATATTCAATCCTGGCTCACCAATAACCAACTCATCCTCAACTCCAGTAAAACTTACTCCATGCTCTTCGGCTCCGCTGCCAGACTTAAAGCGAATCAAATTGCCCTAACTATCCCCTCTGCGGACGGATCTTCTCTGATTAGCACCAACTCCTTTAAATACCTTGGCGTTACTCTAGATCCATCCCTCGACTTTGACCTACACATTACAACCACCTGCAAATCAGTTAACGCCAAGATAGGTAGTGCCTACCGAACTAGATATGCCCTTACCCCATCTGCCAGACTTGCTGTGGCACAAGGCTTTCTTCTCACTGCACTTGCTTATGGCTCAGTCACCTACCTCTCTGCCCCCAAATCATCCCTCCACAAATGGGACACTACCTACACAACAGCATCTGCCGCTATGCTTCAGCATCTCCACGTTACAAACATCATTGCCAGCTCTATAGTGACCTAAAATGGCTGTGCCCCTCTGCTCACAGACTCCAGGCCTTCAGCTCATTAATTGACAATATTGTCAGATCTGGCCTCCCGCAATCCTTTCATCCCTACTGGATGCTCAGTCTCTCTCTTATGGCCTGCGTTCAACTGACCAAGCTCTCTTTCACATACCTAGGCATAGAACCAATATGGGTGCACGCACCTTTTCCAATGTTGCTCCTAAATACTGGAATTCCATACCCTAAGCTATTCGACAAACAGCCTCCCACGCCACTTTTAAGTCACTACACAAAGAATACTTAGGCTTTATCAACCCCTGCACCTGCTACAATCCACCTTAGCTCCACTCTCCTTCCCCTGTTGCTCTGTTTCACTCATCCCTATTCCCTCCCTCCCTCTCTCGCATCTCTTTTATTACTTGATATCTTGTCTCTTTGAATGCCTGCTATTGCTAACACCTATGTTCCCACTTAACGTTATTTTGAGATCCCTGTACTACTGTGCTGTATTTTCATCATACTGTTGTAAATCTATTTGTATTTGTTGTCAAAATTAACTCTGTACCGTACTGCTTTCATGTGCTGCGTCACATACACAGTCTTGTATATCTAAAATGTACTCTCCCGGGTCGTGCCTGAAAATAGGCATTTTTGTGCCTAGTGCACTTACCCGGTTACCAAAAGCAAATAAATAAATAAATAAGACAGGGAGATCAGGTAGTCCAGAATCTGGTTCACCGGACAGGTAAAGTGGTCCAGATTATGTTTGGCAGCCCATATGGCAAACCACTTTCACTTCTTGGTATAAGTCTATAGATCCAGCCACAGGGTTGATCCATCACTTCCAGAGTTGCGGCTCTAGCACTGGAGGGAATGGGTAGGGCAGTGGAGACTCTTCTCTTGCCTTGAGGCCTAGAGGCTGCTCCCTGTCTGTTAGGTGCCCTACAAAGGAGGGCACTGCCTTTCTGCTGCTGAGTATGATACAGCGAGTGGACAGACTTAAGGTCTCTGCCCAAAGCCTGACGGTCATTAATGATGTCCTGGACATCAGGGCCAAACAGTTTGATCCCACTAAAAAAAGGGCATTCAGCACCTTTTGCTGACCATCCATGGCAAAGCCAGAAACCCGCAACCAGGAGTGCTACGTATCCTTATGCTCATGGCAGCTGCCCTGGCAACAGTGTCAGCCAGATCATAAGGTGCCCTCATAATCCTCAGCTGTCTGCAAACACTGGAGAAGCGCCTGTTTCTGAGAGTCCTCTGGAAGAGCCTGGGCAGCTGCCTTACCCTTCTTCCAGTTGGTATTCTGATATTTCACCATGTGGAACAAGTAATTTGCAATCCTCAAGCCTAGGGTGGAGGAAGCACGAACCCTCTTACCCCAAAGGTCGAGTCTGCGAGACTTATCTGGGGAGAGGGAGATAAGGTGCTTGGATGCCTTAGACCAGTCATGGGCAGCCTTAATGACCACTGAGTCTGTCTCAGGCTGAGCCGCATAGCAAGGGAACCTTTGGGGGGGCACTACAGAGCTTATCTGCCCTCCTGGGCTAGCTGGCACCACATTTGGGCGGTGCCAAGCAGCAGTGGCAGCATTCCTCAGAGCAGGCAAGATGGGAGGAACTATCTTTGGAGGAGACCTGGGGAATCTCCAGGAAGTCAACTAGATGTTTCCTGGTGACATCCTCCTCCTCTGTATGAAACCCCACTGCAAAGGACAATTGCTTCAATATATTAAAGAAGGAAGGTTCCTCTGGAGGACACCTAGGGGTATTTTTGACCGAGTCCTCACTGACAGAGGAGGCAGTGGATATGTCTGAGGAGAGAAGTTCTTCCTCTTCCTCATCATCAGGCAGAATGAGGTCAGGGTGATACTGTTCTTCGATATTGACCTCCTGTAGTTCTAGGTCAGATGTGCAATGCAATGACGTTGAACCGTAGGGATCATCCCGTGACCGACAGGGGGGTGTCGACGCTGAAGCAGTCATTGATGACGTAGACAAATAAGCCCTGAAAGCACCAAGCTGTTGCAAAATCACCAAAGGGAACTTGGCAAGGATCTTACTGAGACTGAAAAGCGTTGATCCCCGCGTCGGTGGTGGTGGGGAGGGGGAATTCGACAAAGCCGGGAGCAAAAGCTCGATGGCAGGGCCCTGAGAGCTGAAGATGTAGCTGCCCTAGGGCTTGGAGATACAGCAGGCCATGTTGAGATGGTCATTGATAATGAGCCCTTTGTCGACAGAGGAGTGGCCGACAACCCGGAGGTCAACAACCATCCACCTTGAGAACTGTATGGTGGAGCTGTCAGTATGGGTCTGGTAGACACAGAGGCCTGGACAGCCAATTTGTGGGTTGACATTGCAGCCGCTGATGGAGCTCCCCGGAGAAGAAGATGGAGGCAGCTATGGGGGCAGGACCACCACTGGGTGGGGGGGCAGTCTTGATCTCTGTCTTTTTATGACCCCCAGGACTTGTCTCGAGCCTTAAAGGCCTGAAGCTGGAAGCTCGACAACCCTGCCGACAATTGAGAGACTAGGACCCCGGAGGACCCCTGCCCAGAACTGGCTACCTGATGTTTCATTAGGAAATTTATAAGAGCCTTCTTGCGTTGACTTAGGGTTATTTGATTAAACTTCTGGCAGAGCTCACAGTCAGAAACTTCATGGTCAGGCCCAAGACAGAAGACACATAAAGAATGATCGTCTGTGTAGGCAATCATCTTTCTACAGCGGCAGCTAAGGAAAAGAGATGAAGGAGTAGTTTTCGACATAAACAAAATAAAGGAATCTCTAAGAAAAAGAGATTCCAAAGTGGGTATTGGCAAAAAGGCACGAAACTGCATAGGAGCTTCCGCGGAGACCAGTGTAGCCTGAGTCGATGGCGGAAAGAACTGAGAATGGAGCAGGGTCGCTCACATCTTTATACAGTCACATGATGTTGGCATGAGCAGTCCTAGTTGTACTGCTGAATCTTCTGTGTGGATTCCCTTTCATAGAAACATAGAGTTTGACGGCAGATAAAGACCGCTTGGCCCACCCAGTCTGCCCATTTCCCTACCTAATGGATAAGCTGCAGATTCTAGTTAACCAGCAGCCTACTTCTTCCTACCCCCAACCCCTAGAATTGCCTTATGACTGTCCCATGCATGCTTGAATTCCACCACTGTTTTTGACTCCACAACCTCCTCCGGAAGGCCGTTCCATGCATCCACAACCCTCTTTGTGAAAAAATACTTTCTTAAATTACCTCTGAGTCGCCCCCCTTCTATCTTCAAATTGTGCCCTCTTGTTCTTGCACACCTCTTTTTGAAAGATGCTACCCTCTTGGACTTTGTTGATTCCCTTGAGGTACTTGAAAGTTTCTATCATGTCCCCCTCTCCCTCCTTTCCTCGAGGCTATACATATTAAGCTCCTTAAGTCTCTCTTCATATGCCTTCTGGTGCAGACCCTGCACCATTTTAGTTGCTCCTCTGGACAGCTTCCATCCTGTCCATGTCTTGTGGAGACTGGGTCTCCAGAACTGCACGCAGTACTCAGATGGGGTCTCACCAGCTGTCTGTACAGAGGGATAATAACTTCCTGTTTTCTACTGGTGATGCCTCTTCCTATGCATCCCAGTATCCCCCAGCCCTCCTTGCTGCCCTCTCACATTGCTTGCCCACCTTTAGGTCATCTGATATGACTACCCCTAGGTCCCTTTCCATTTTTGTTGTTGTTAGTATCTCACCCCCCATTGTGTACTCTTCCCCTGGGTTTTTGTTTCCCAGGTGCATTACCTTGCACTTCTTAGCATTGAATCTAAGCTGCCATACATTTGACCATTCCTCTAACCTTGCCAAGTCCCTTCTCATCCTTTCCACCCCACCTTGTGCATCAACTCTGTTGCAGATCTTTGTGTCATCTGCAAAGAGACATACTTTTCCTTCCAGTCCCTCTGCAATGTCGCTATAAAGACACTGAAGAGGACCGGTCCTAATACTGAACCCTGCGGCACCCCACTAGTAACCCCCCTTTCTTCAGAGTGGACTCCATTAACTATTACTCTCTGTGTCCTATTCTCCAGCCAATTCTTTACCCAGGCTGTCATCTTGGGACCCACTCCCAGGCTGGCTAACTTGTATCCTGTGGTGATTTGCATATGCAGCCCATGATGCTTTGCATTGTGTGGGCATGTGTGATTTTGTATTAACTTGTATATTAATCTTTTGTGTGGGACTGTGTCAAATGCCTTGCTAAAGTCTAGGTAGGCCATGTCCACAGCCTCTCCCTGATCTACTACTTTGGGTCACCCAGTCAAAGAAATCTATCAGATTCATCTGGCATGACCTTCCCGCTGTGAATCCATGCTGCCTTGGGTCCTGTGCCCCTCTGGCCTCTAGATACTGGACAATTCTTTCCTACAGAAGTGATTCCATCATTTTCCCTACCACTGAGGTTAAACTAACAGGTCTGTAGTTTCCTGCTTCTGCCTTGCTCCCACTTTTGTGAAGGTGAATCACATCTGCCCTCCTCCAGTCCTCAGGTACCACCCCATCCTCCCATGATTTGTTAAAGAGGGTAGTCAGTGGTGTCACTAGTTCTACCCTTAGTTCTTTTAGAATTCTGGGATGAATCCTATCAGGCCCCATTGCTTTGTCCACCTTCAGTTTTAAGAGTTCTTTCAGAACCCTTTCTTCTGTAAATGGGCTGGTATCAACTTCTGTATCCAGAGTGTTTCTACTGTTTGTTTTAGGTACCTCCCCCTCTTCCTTTGTAAATACTGAGCAAAAATATTTGTTTAGTATCTCTGCCTTTTCACAGTCACCCTCTGCCCACCCTCCTCCCTTATTAAGCCTCACTATCCCTCCCTTGGTCTTCCTTTGCTCCCTGATGTACCTATAAAAGGTTTTATCCCCTTCTAACCAAGTTGGCTATCTTTTCTCGGTTTGGGCCTTTGCTGATCTGACTGCCTTCCCAGCTTCCTTTTGCTTTAACTGATACAGTTCTCTGTCCTGCTCCTTCTGTGATTCCTTGTACTTCCTGAATGCTTTCTTTTTCTCTTGAACCTTCACTGCCACTTCCTTTGAGAACCATAGTGGTTTCTAACATTGTTTTGTTTATTTGCTTCACACAAAGGCTTGTTACCTCTGTGATGGCAGTTTTTATTATTCCCCATTGTTCTTCCACCCCTCCTTCCTGCCCATTTGCTAGTGCATTCCTTAGGCATTAACCCATTTTGGCAAAGTCAGCCCTCCTAAAGTCCAGTACTTCTGACTTTGTATGACTTGACTCTATTGCTGTGTTTATTGTGAACCATACTGTTCGATGGTCGCTAGTTCCCAGATGGCTACCCACTTCTACATCTGTGATCCTCTCTTCATCTCCATTTGAGAGAACCAGGTCTAAGATTGCTCCCTCTCGAGTGCGCTCCAATACTAGTTGTCTAAGGCATGACCCCTGTAGGGCATCTAGAATAACCCCACTCTTCGAAGTGGCTGCTGCAACTGCACTCCAGTTTCACCGACGGTGAAGTTCTTACAGTGTGACCTGAAGACAGATACCCTCGAAGAAGATCCATGGCTTCTTCCATGGGGCTTAGGGTTCAAAGTATGGAGGGATCTAAGAGTCATTTTAGAGGACTATAAATCCCTTGGCATTTTCAATATCATTTCCAAATAACTGTTTCTCTCTGAAAGGAGCATTTATCACAGATTGTTGCACATAAGAAGCAAACCCAGCCACCATTTGCCAAGAGCGGCGATGGTGGCAAATCCTAGAGGCAGCTGACCCGGCTGCAGCATCAGAGGTATCACAGGCCAATCTCAGTAGGTGCTTACCTGCTTCTAGGCCATTAGCTTTAGTATGCTGAGCCAGTATTTTATCCTGGCCCTCAGCTAATTTTTCAGCCAGTGTGGCCATGGTTTTCCAAAGGCAAGTCTGACATTTAATCATATATGCCTGATTCATAAAGATTTTTCTTGGAGGAATCCTCCTCTTCTGATTGAATCCCTATTTTAGCCTGAAGCTGTTTAAGGAAGTCTTGGAAAAAAGGCATCTTCAGGAGAGATCTTGGTGTGTTTTTCACACTCTCCTCCAAGCACGAGGAGAGAGTGGCGCTTGAGCCAATCCTATCTAAGACCTCTTCTTGTCCCAGAATTCTTACTCCTTCCCCATGTATTCTTGATTGTAATCTACTTCCTCGCTGATTTCGACTGCTATCAACTGAGGGTTGATGGGACGAGGAGACAAATGAGAAGGAGACAACAATCCCCCGACAGTGGTCATTTTGAGCCTGGCTCTGTGACAGAGACAGAGAGCTGAAGACTCGATGGTGATGTATACAAAAAAGCAAACAAAGGTACTGATGGTTGTGATTACTGTTTGGATACAATCGACTGTAAGTAAAAATGAAATAAAGAAGAAATTAATAAAAAAAAAAAAAAAAAAAACAAAGGTACTGATGGCGGCAGCAGTTACTGAAACAGCTCTGACACTGTTTTGTATAACATCTGTGCATCAACAAGAGGTCGCTGATGGATGAGCCATCTATAGGACAGTGTCCGATGGTGGAATAAGCTGTGAGTCCCCTGGCAGGGGAGCCAAGTTGATGCCAGACCCCAATCTTGGTGTCAGAGAGAGATGAGCAGGGGTGTCAGGAGTCACGGCCGTAGTCATGGACATGTCTTCTTCAGAGGACTTATCCCATTTGATAGGTGAATGGGAATGGTCAAGAGAAGTGGCCTTGTCATTTCGCTGCTTATCCTTTTCAGAATGGCAATGTTTCTCTGCCAATTTCGAAGACGTATCCTTCTTCTCTGGTGAATCAACGATGGATGGAATTGACCACAGGGATCAACAGTGAACCAGGAAGAGAATCAGCTGATGACGGTGAAGTTGCCTTTGCTGCAACCTGTTTCTCCATTACTTGAAGCTTTAGAAACAACTAAAGCCTTCTTGAGACATCTCCTGGTTGATTGGTTAAAGCTCTGGCAAATTGAGCAAGCTTTAATGACTTGGTATGTAGATCAAGTAGGATCTGGAGTCTATACAGTAAGTAAGGAAATGGGCAGACTAGGTGGGCCAGGTGGTCCTTATCTGCTGTCATATTCTATGTTTCTATGTGTACTGAGGCAACAGATA
This sequence comes from Neoceratodus forsteri, assembly GCA_016271365.2. NCBI lineage: Eukaryota > Metazoa > Chordata > Ceratodontiformes > Ceratodontidae > Neoceratodus > Neoceratodus forsteri. The sequence goes on from CM028130.1 coordinate 874,777,750, forward strand.
CAAATGGAACTGTCATAATCTTTATAAATCATACCATCACCACGGCAGTAGTAATGGAACAGAGGTTGTCTTTTTGAGGTGGCATAAAAGAAAGTTTAAAATAAACTTAAAGTAGTAGCAGCATTTGTGAAAACTTGCAAGAGTCTGACCGCAGTCTTCAGCAGTGGTGGACCAATAAGTGGCTGATGGCAGAAGAAAGAAGTGAGATATGCTGGGGATGCCCACATTATATATGTGCCAGTGAGGCTTTTTCAGCGTAGATGGCCCCAGTCTGCAAAAAGTTCTGGGTGGTCCTAATGTTGATGGCTTACAGATCCATGATGTGGCTCAGTGGGGGGGATATCCTCAAAGAAGATCAATGTTTACGGTACACTGACCCAGTATCAGTGCTCAGAGTACACTAACCCTGGAATAACGCTCATAGTACACTGACCCAGTATCGGTGCTCACAGTATATTGTGCCCATATCAATGCTCACAGTACACTGATCCTGTATCAGTGCTCACAGTATACTGTACCCATATCAATGCTCACAGTACACTGATCCCGTATCAGTGCTCACAGTACGCTGACCCTGTTATCAGTGTTCACAGTACACTAACCCTGTATCTGTGCTCATAGTACACCGATCCCGCATCAGTATTCACAGTACGCTGACCACTGACCCTATATCACTGCTCAGAGTACACTGACCCTGGATCTTTCACATTCCTATGCCCCTGATTTAATTGTTTTATCTGAATCTTGGCTAAAACCTGCAATTTCTGATAACTTGTGTAAAATCCCTTAGTATTACATTGTAAGGGCTGATAGACCTGGTAAAAAGAAAGGAAGTGGGACTGCTGTTTACTATAAAGAAGCTATTGAGTTAAGCACTGTGAGTAGTAGCAATGACTGACGTAATCAATGACTGGATGTTTATTTGCCTAACTTTGGGTGGAAGAAAATGTTTAACTATTGACTGTCTCTATACCCCCCTCAATACAGCTTAAAAGGGCTGAGGGAGGTTTTAGATAAGAATTATGAATATGTGTCTGCTTCTGATTTTGTTCTTATGGGTGATGTTAATTTAAATTGGTTATCATTTAATGATCTTGGTTTCAAAACATTTTTGAACTCTTAATTTACTTCAACTGATTTCTTTTTTTTTTTGCAATTGTTTAACCAGGAGTAGCACACTAAGCTGAAAACTTGTTTACAGGTATGACCTGGGAGCACAGGGAAGTTAAGTGACTTGCTCAGGGTTACACAGTATGCAAGTGGGGGCTATGGGATTCAAACCCAGGTCTCCAGATTTGCAGCTCAGAGCCTTAAACCACTGCCCTATACTGCCTCCCATTTCAGAACCTACTAGACTGAATTTGCACTCAGGAAAGCATTCTGTCTTAGATTGGGCTGTTATCAAATGGTGTCATCGCTGAGGGTTTACCAGATTTCACTAGTGATCATCAAGCCACTTATTGTGTGTTGAATTCTGAGTGCCCTAAAGTTCCTCCATGTTTTATTTAGTATCAGAATTTTAAGCAAGTTGATTCTATTGCTTTACAGTTAAAACTGTCTCAAATTAATTGGTCATTTATCGACTCTATCTCAGATCCTGATTGTGCGTTGTATTATTTTTGCAAGAATTTGCTACCTATTCAGAATCACTTTTTTCCCTTATGCAAGATCAGAGTTAGAGGGACTTACAACAGATAGTTTTCCACTAATCGTAAAGACTGGATTAAGGCTATGAATCAGGCTTGGGCTAATTACAAACAATTCCCCTCAACGTTTTATTTGGACAGATATAGATTTTTATGAAACAAGGTGAGTTCTTTAGTTAAGAATGCCAGAAATTAGTTCTATAAAAACAGTTTTATGAGAACTGGTCTGGTCCAAAGTCTTTTGGGGATTCTGTTAGTCATCTTTCTCCCAAAGAAAAATCCACCATAGAGAAATGAAACGCATCCAATGGAGCTGTAACCGAGCAACATATTTTAAACAGTACTTTTCACTTTGCTCTAAAAGCACCTTATGGAAAAATCCGTCATGGTTTATATTCTGGGATGGGAATACTGCCTCCTCTGTTAAGGAGAGACTATAATGCAGCAGTTTTTACTTTTCGTGTTTACAAAAATTCTAGTCCCGGTATTTGGGTTTCTTCTTTCTGCTTGAACTCTAGTGGATATAATACAAGGAGAAATGCATCTACACTTTTTCCAATAAAACCAAACAAGTTAACAATGGGGAACAAAACATTTTCATGGTTTGGTCCTAGTATCTTGAACAATTTGGTTACATCTGCACTGAATGTCGTGCATTTTAAATAGATGAAGTTGTACTTTAAAAATGCAATATGTTCTTGTTAATATTTTGTTTGTCTTAAATATTGTAATTAATGTTCTGTATTTGTTATTGTTTTTGGTTGTTCTATGTCAGGCGTGACTGAGAAAGGGCTGTGTCCAGTTCACTTCCTGGTCAATAATAAAAAAATAATGAATAAAACCTCCTTGATACTTAAGGTGCTACCTAAATTATCTCTCAGAAACAATTTACAGTTCTTATGCTGAGCACAGTTTTACCTAGAGTTTTATTATTTGGCAATGAACAACGGCATTACAATAAACTCACAGTACTGTACCTGGCAGTTACATTTCTGCTTTGATATATAATGATCCCGGTCTCAAACAGTGGAGTCTCTTTCTGCTTACACAACAGTTATACAGATCACTCACCTCTAAACTGTCCCCAAATGTCAGTTTGTGAATGAAGTGCGTCATGTCTGGGTTCATAGGCTGCGCCGTGGCACTGTGTGTCGATACATGGAAGTTACCAGGAACCTGTGGAAAAACAAACAGAAACAAGATATTGACTTTTTCAGTTCAATAACCTCACATACTGAAACTAAGAACTGGTAAAAACAGCTGTATTCGGGGAAAAAAAAAACATACATTATTCTTAGTTAAGAGCGCATCTTCATAGAATGTCACCATTAATGGTTCTCCAGATATGAATGGACAAATAATTAACCTCAGACTGTGAAAAACAGGGTTGTTAAGACAAAAGATGGGTGAAGGGCTCAGGGATGACCTGACAGAGGGGATGGCCTGGGTGGGGTGGAGGAACAATGGATGAGAGTGAAACAAAAATGGGCCATAGGGAGGGCTCCAGATAACGGGAATACCAGCCTGTTTTACTCACCTCATTTTAGGAAATACTCTCAGAAAATGTGGTTTCTATTGTATAATATTTTTATTAGACTTATTCATAGATGTCATTAGCAATACAGTTAATTACAGGGTACAGGTACAGTTCCAGTAATGTTTCAAGTCATGTCATGTTGCTACATATATGAGTTACATTACAGTTTGTCATTCCTGAAATATGTTCTTTTGTCCCTTAGACACCCATTTCTTGATAAAAGAACTTAAACCTTTAGCGTAGCATCTTAGTAGTTCTATTATACAAATATAATAACTTCACAACATCTCTTTTAAAAACTACTTTCAAGCCTCTTACACTCAATTTGATAAAAATGACTAAAGTTATTTTAAATTGAGTTAAACTAAGTAACTACCAAACAGGTTTAAGAATAAAGTGAGACTTCAAACAAAGAGGAGAGGGAAAGAAATAAAGGAATTACTTTTTATTTTTTAAAGTGCTGTCTTGTGTGTGGTTGTGTTCAAACTAGACTGCCCTCCTGTAATATGAATCTCTCCCGGGAGAGTGTGCTCAGAACCCCCCAAGTGTCCAGAAATGCCTCCTCCCTTCCTCTGAAGGCATATGTCAGCCGGTCAGTCAAGAGGGTCCTAATAGCTAAGTTTCTCCACTGGTTCATTGTTGGGGTGTGATCCACATATTTTGTATGCCCTGTCTAGCTATAACCAATAGGATTCTAATCCATCTGGGGTATAGTTCCCATTCCTCCTCTGTTTGATCGGTAATTCCTACCAATAGAGAGCATGCAGAGAATTTCACTCCCTCTCCTCTCCTCCCCATTTTAACAAATTCTCCCACTATCTCCTTCCAGTATTTCTGGATTCCTGGGCACTCCCAGTAGTAGAGAACAACTGTGCCTCTGGCTCCCCCACATTTCCCACAGAGGGAGATCCTCGGACAGATATTATGCACTATACCAAAGAGGGCAGTAAAGCCTGTGTAAAATTTATATTGCAACTCTTTGAATTTATTGCAGAGGAGTAAGCCCATGTGGGTACCAAGGAGCATCTCCCAGTTCTCTTCCGAGATCTTTACTTGTAAATCTTGTTCCCATTTTTGTTTAGCTTTTTGCATTTCCCCTTGAAAATGCAACCTATCAAATTTGGCCACCCCTTGTACCATGCCGGCGACCCGTGTTCAGGAATGAGCACGGGTCGCTGGGAGCCGGCTGGGGAGGAGAAGGATAGAGTGCCGGATGACTGCTCTCCTTCTCCATGGGGGGGTGCTAACTGCAGGCTCCCGCTGCAATGCTGCCACCTAGGGGAGCCTGGGTGGAAGGCGCGGTATGGTGGAGAAGCAGTAAGGGCATTGGGTGGATGTCGGCAGAGGGGTGCAGCAGGAGGTACGTCTCAGCGTGCCTCCTAGCTCAGTGCCCCTCACTACATACCGGCGCCAGGGGAAGGCAGAAAACACCTTGGTCCCTCCCTAGGCGAGCACCTCTCGGGGTATCTCGGGCTCGGACAGACTCACTGTGCCAGCTCTACACACACAGAAACAGTATGTTAGTTTGGGGAGGTAAGCATGGGGAGTCCCTCCTCACCCCTACCCGGGGGTATACCGGGGGATTGCAGGCGTGTGTGTGTGTGTGGAATCAGGGTACTCCAGGGGCAGATCATGGTAGGAGTGAAGCCCACAGACAGAGGATGTCAGAGAGTGGAGGGAGGGGGCAGGTTGGGCACATAAAACACAAGGCTAAAAAAAAAAAAAAAAAAAAAAAAAAAATGTAGCCACCCTGCCAATAAGTCCCTTCCCATTATCTTTTGCTCCCAGAACGAGTCTCTCAGTCTCTCGCATGGTAGGTTCCTGATCCATTGGTTATTTAACTTTTTCAAGTAATTCCGCACTTGAAAATATCTGAACATATGGGATGATGGCACCTTCAGTGCATTCTGGATGGTTTGGAAAGCACATAGTTCCCCTTTCTCTATTAAATCTCCTAAACATTGAATTCCTTTCCTTTGCCAATCCTGGAACCCCTCATCCTCTAGGCCAGGCAAAAAATCTGGATTATTGGCCACTGGTATTAGGAGAGTGTTAATATGAATTATGTTTTGTCTTTTTTTCATCTCTCTCCATGCTTCCAGGCTGGCTACCTCCAGTGGGTTAGGACTCTCAAGTGCTTTATAGGCTCTTAAGCCATTCTCTCCCAGGTATGCCGAAATTCTTCCTGGGCTACCTCTTTCTTCCAAGTCAAGCCAATCTGCTGCCTCCCCCCTATTAACCCAGTTGTGTAAATATCTAAATTGTGTCAGCCTTTAACCTTGCTAGACTAATCTGTGACCTTTTACCTTGCCATATAAAGTCTGTAAACCCTCTTTCCAGTTGTTTTATATCTTTCTTGATAGGTCCCCATAGTAACATTTGCATTATATATAAAATTATTGGCAGGGCATTCATTTTTAAGAGATTAATCCTGCCCATCCATGAGATAGGCAGGGCTTTCCACATATTCAGGTCCTTAAGAATGATATCTATAATTGGCGAGTAATTTAATTTATACAAGTCTTTCAGATACTTACTCGCCCATATTCCCAAGTAGGTGAATGTGTCCCTCACCAGTCTCAGGCCCCATGAGATCTCCTCTCCCATTCTGTCCACCTTTAAGTACATTAATTCTGATTTATTAATATTAAGCTTGTATCCAGAGAATGTAGCAAAAGCCTTTACAGTTTCCAGTATGGCTGGGATTGATTGATCCGGGTGTTTCACCAAGAGGAGAATATCATCAGCATGTAGGGTGATAATATGCTTCTTACCTGCTTTTCCGGGTATACCAATAATTCAAGGGTTTTCCCTGATTTTAATAGCCAACGATTCTATGACTATTGCAAAAAGTTTGGGGGGCATCGCTGCCATGTACCTCTTTCTGGAGTGACAGCCTCAGACACTGAACCACTGATCAGGATTCTGGCAGAAGGTGTCCTATAAAATGCCCCTACTAACTGGAGAAATGTCTCCCCTACCCAAAATTTGGCCAATATATTCATTAGGTATTTCCATTCAATTCCATCAAAGGCCTTTTCGGCATCCATTAACATAACACATGTTTGGTTTTTGACTTTAGGTCCCCAATGGATAATATTCAGCAGTCATCTGATATTTTGGTAGGACATTCTACCTTGTATAAATCCTGTCTGGTCCGTGTGTATGATGGAGGGTAACAATGTTTTCTAATCTGAATGCCAATACCTTTGTCATAATTTTACAATCATAATTCAACAGAGAGATGGGTCGGTATGAGGCACAGTCTGTTTCATCTTTGTCTGGTTTGAGTATTACACATATATTGGCTTCATAGCAGGTTTTAGGAAGCCCTCTATCCCCCTTGCCTCTTCAAGAACATCCCTGAGAGGTGCAGCAACTTCCTTCCGCAGCTCCTTATAATATTTGCTGCCAAAGCCATCTAGTCCCGCTGCTTTACAACTCTTAAGCATCTCAACTGCCCTTATCACCTCTTCTATCATAACCTTGCTCCCCAGAGTGGCCCTTTGATGTTCTGTAAGCTGTGGTATTGTTAGCCCCTTCAAGAATCTATCCATGTCATCTTTCATACCCCTGCACTTGGCTTTATATAGTGGCTCATAAAATTGTTTAAAACCTGCCTTTATGCCTCTCTCCTCATGTATCAGAGTCCGTTTTATATCTGATGGCTACTATTCATTTTGGAGTTCTACCTCCCTTCATTAGCCTCACCAGTAGGGGGCTGGGTCTGTTCCCCCATTCATAGATTCTTTGCTGTGCAAAGAATAGTTTCCCCCTAGCTTCCTCCATCACATTTAAATTTAGGGCTTCCCTTACTATACACAGTTCCCTCTTCTGGGCAGGGTCTCCATTTGAGCTACCAGGGTTTCCAAGGTCTTGATCCTCTCTTCTAATTACTGCTGCTTCTTTTTTCGGTCCCGTTTAATTCTTGCCATGTAGCCTATTATCACCCCCCTCATAAAAGCTTTACTGGTCTCCCAGTACGTGCCCGTAGATTCTACAGATCCCTTATTTGTAGCTTCAAATTCGGCCCACTGGTCTTTGGGGAATTGTTTGAATTCCTGTTTAGCCAATACGTAGGTCGGGAAACACCACAATCCCCTCCCCTTCCCTCCCATGTATGTGTCAACTCTATTTCCATTTGGACCACGGCACGTTCCAATAGAAAGCTAGGACTATGGGTCACCTTCTGCACCTTGAGGTAGAGGCCACCGGGCACAAATACATAATCCAGCCTGGACCAGATACCATGGGGGTTTGAATAAAATGTGTATTCCTCGAGCACCTTGGTTTGCCACTCGCCAGGCATCTACCAGGTCCAGGTCTGCAAGACCCTGTTGCCACTGTTTTACACAGACAGTGTCTCTGAACCTCGTACCTGAGTAGTCGAGTTTGGGGTCCATAACGCAATTAAAATCCATTGCCAGGATCAAATTGGGGACTTGTTCCCTAATCATTAAATTCAGCATATTTTGATAGAATTCAAGGTCCACTACCGCTGGAGCATAAATGTTTCCCCAGTGTGATCTCTCTCCCTCGAATCTTGCCAACTACAAAAACATATCGTCCCTCTAGTGGGTCTCTAATCATGAGAATGTGTTCAAAGGGAAGATTCTTATGCAAAAGAATTGCAAAACCTCTTTTATGAGAACCGTAGGAGGATGCATGGCAAGCCCCAACCCATCCCCCCACAAGTTTATCATGCTCCCTGTGTGTCAGGTGCATTTCTTGCAGCATGAATAACATGGCATTCTTCCTTTAAGTGCCACCAGAATTTTGACTCTTTTAGCAGGTGAGGTGAAACCCCTGACATTCCAGTAAATTATATTGCAATGTTGTCACCTAGCCATGATCCTCTCCCGTGTTCTTCCTATAATGCTATTTAGCCTCAGAATAGATCAGCATTATACTCCTCCTTCTCCCCATCAGTGCACAATAAACGGAGCACATCCATAAAAAATAAGAAATATAAAAGAGCTTATATAACAATCTCGAACAGTAACTAGTAAGCCCAGCCATAACAAACTAGCTTCTAACTGGATATATACAGTCATGTTTACCATTTGATTTAGTTGAATTTGTCTCATCTCATGTATCAGAACCACCAACGCACCCCTCCCTCCGCACCCAATTTATCAGCCTTCATATTCCTGCAGTACATATACACTCCCAGATCTCTTATCTCCTGGAGCTCACTTTTCTTTGATCCATACTATCTGTGCTTTTCCCTATTGTTTTCTCCTTAGCATCGCTCTCCACCTCCTGTCCATGATTTTAACTTATCTGCTCTCTGCATCATCAAAATAAATCAGTGTATTATCTAGAATTTTGTGTTATCTTCCCCTCGAGGCCTATTCGTAGATTCAGCCTCCTCCCCCCACCCTATTTGCAGGAGTAACCGCTACCCGCCATTTATCTGGGATACCAGGTTGCCCCCCCCCAGCCATATAAACCCCCTTCACAGCAAAATTAAAGTTGAGGAAGTCCATTCAAAACATCGTTTGGGGAGTTCCTTAGTCCATTGTGAAAGCATTGCAGCCCATGTCCCATACTTAAACTGCAAGGTGCCATCAGCAAACACTTGTGGTGACTACAAATACAACAGTTTTGGCACGTTAAAGCTTCCTACCTGAGCCACATGAGCTCCGTGGTGTGTTCTTACTGTAGGGCTATAGCTCCTTTTAAACACCAAAAAAAAAAAAAAAATTAAGCGTTTTCATCGATCTCCCCCCCTTTCCTTTCATGGGGGTGGCTTCCCCTCATAAACTTGGCGGATCAAACAGTCCCCTCCGTGATCGATGGCAGGATCATAGAGGGAACAGTTCATCAAGCAGAAACCTGAACAAAACCCAGTTTACCTCAGCCCTTCTTGTGTTTTTTGTCCCATTACTCGATGAAATTATGCACCTTCTCCGGTTCCCAAAAGGTAAAGGTGGCTCCTTCCCATTTCACCTTAACTACTGCAGGGTAGGTCATACAAAATTCTATCTCCCGTTCCAAAGGTGATCCATGTGTGGGTTAAACTGCTGTCTCTTCTTCTGGATGCGTGTGGAGATGTCTTGGTGAATGGTGAGTCGATGACCTTTTCAGCTCTTTTAGGTTTCTGTATGCTGCCAAGATTGCCTGCCGGTCTGGGTAGTGGTGGAGTGGAGAGATAACTTGTCTTGGCGGTTGGTCTCCTGGTGGCCTCGGGGCCAGTGCTCTGTGGGCTCGCTCCACTTTAAGGCATTTCGATTTAATTGGCATTTTAAGTAGATAGGGGACTGTGGTTGTGCAGAAAGTCATTACATCGCCCCTCTCAGCACCTTCTGGCAGGCCCCGGGTCCGTAGATTATTTCTGCGGCTATAGTTTTCTTGATAGTCCAATGCTTCTCATAGCTCCTCCAGCTCTCTTTCCATTTTAGCAATTTTTTCAGACACTGCCTGAGAGGCGTCCTCTAGGTCGGATATACGTTGCTCAGCCTCAGATAGCCTTCCTGAGTATTGCTTGAGCTCAGTAGTAAGCCCCTTGAGAGATTTATCAACTCTGTCCCAGCACGGCTGCAAGTCTGCCACCACTTGCTCCAAAACAGCTTTGCTAACTACTGCTAGTTCGGTCGCAGAGGAGGAGATTGGGCCCATACCAGATGGTGGATTCTCTGGTGGGTTTTTGTGCTGATTTTTAGTCCCTTGCCTCAACGTTTTCCCTGATGTCAGGTACTCATCCATATTAACAGGTATTTTCGGGGTGTTTTCTGAAGTTTTAAAGTATTTTCAGGTATAAAGTTAGTATTTTAAAGTCGTTATGGTGCGGAGCTCTGGAGGTGTGCGTCTTGTCTCCTTAGTTGCTCATTAGTACCCCCAGAAAATGTTTTTAATGAATACCATTACTCACCCAACATTTGTAAATACCCCATGCTCCAAAGAATAGTGCTTCATAAAATAACACGTGATTCAAAAGGAGCATTTTCCTCTTCCAGATTTACAGCAGTTGTATGCCTCCCAATTTTGTTTTACTCACTATATTTTAAAACTGGTGAGTAAATTACTCCTACCTACTAATGTTATCTGGGGCATTGTTGGCACTTGATAAATTCTTATCTTTAAAAAAAAAACAAACTACTTTGCTTTTAAAATTGTACTCCTCACTCCACTCTGTCCAGACATTTGTACACATCTGAATTTGGTTTTACTCACCTCACTTTCAAACTGAGGAGTACAGTACTCATCCCAAACAATCTTGTCTGAAGCCCAGTCAGGTCCAGCTTGAGCTTTTTTTATACGGGATATGTTTTTTTTCTCCTCTGATCGAGTCAGTAAGCCTGTTCACATTCCATGAGCAGAAGTAAACTTTAGGGGTACCCATCTGAATGCTCTTGGCTTGGCATCAACATGGGTGCCAGTCTCCGCTCCCCACCCTGCAGCAGTCCCCCCCCCCCAGCCACACCACCTCTCATATTAAACCTACACCAAAATAACCATTTGATAACACAGGGCTCCACCTGAATTATTGGGAGTCTAGGACAGGGAGAAAACACAGGTTACTCACCTGTAACAGTAGTTCTAAGAGTGGTATATGTTGTTCATCCACACTTTCTGGCATGTCCTTTCCCTTTAAGAAACTTGCCAGGAGGTCTAAAAGCTGGCACCTCCCACCCACCCAGGTGGTATAACCCTTGTCTCCACCCCTTGATGCTAGATCTTGCCCGCTGGAAGCAGAGGTTGTGCATAGAAGCCAGGGAGGTTGGGTGGGTCAGTGTGGATGAACACATATACCACTCCTAGAACTACTGTTACAGGTGAGTAACCTGTGTTTCTAAGAACGTGGATATGTTGTTCTAGCCACACTTTCTGGCAGACTCCTAGCAGTTCTCCAAGAGGAGGGAGGCAAGGCACACACACCCTACTTAGGGAACAGAGATTGGAAAACTGAGGCCCCCAAACCAGCATCCCAGAATGACTCTAGGTCAATGTGGTAATGGGAAATTAAGGTGTTTGCTGACTACCAGGGAGCAGCCCTGCAGATATCCTGGATAGGGACGTTCTTAGAAGTAGCCACTGATGCAGCGGTATGGCAGGTGGAATGAGCCCTTAGCCCTGTGGGAGGCTCCCTACCCACCAACCTATAGCAGAGATCAATGCACAATGTAATCCATCTGCCAATCATCTGCTTCCCTGCAAGTCTGCCAGGTGCGGCTTCAGCGTAGGTGACAAACAGCTGGTGAACCTCTCCCCGAACTCCAGCCAGGAACTCTTTATAATAAAAGAGCACTCATCTCAGGTTCAAATTATGAAGCCTGTACTCAGCCTCCGAGGTGTGACTGGCGTAATACACCGGCAGAGTCATCACCTGGTTCAGGTGAAACTCTGATACAACCTTCGGAAGGAACTTCGCGTTGGGGTGCAGGACAACCTTGTCCCTGTGAAAGACCAGCTAGGGAGACTCAACAGAGTACGCCTGGAGCTCCCCAATCCTTCTGGCTGATGTGATAGCCACCAGGAAGGCAGTTTTCCATGACAAGTGTGACATCTCACTCCTGTGCACTGGTTCAAATGACTTGCCCGTGAGTTTTTGCCAATACCAGCAGTAGATCCCACGGTGGTGGTGGTTCACGCACCGGCAGGGAAATGTGGTTGAGGCCTTTGAAAAAGCACCAGACCACCTTTTCCTGTGCCACAGTCTGCTGACTGGCCCATGCCCAGTGAGCAGAGATGGCTGCCAGGTGCACCTTAAGGGTCGCAGACTGCAGACCCCCTTTGGAGAGAGAGAGAGACCAAAGGTAGTCTAGAATGCTAACCACTGGACAGGACAAAGGGTCCAACCCCTTGCCCTGACACCAGATGGAGAATCTTTTCCACTTGAAGGCACAGCACTTCCTGATCGATTCCTTCCTACATGCCTCAACTACAGTGAGTACATCTTCAGAGAGACCCAAATCCTGAAACCTAGCCACTCAGGAACCAGGCCATCTGGTGCAGGGATTTAAGGTCCGGGTGGAGGACCTTCCCCTGACTGACTGACAGGAGGTCCAGACGTGCAAGGAGACGCCTCGGGAGCTTGATGCTGAGGAGAGCAGGGTACCAAAACTGGCGGGGCCAGTTCAGAGCCACCAGGATCACCTGTGCCTTGTCCCTCCTCACCTTGAGGAGCACCTTGTGGATCAAGGGAAGTGGAGGGAAGGCATAAAAGAGGCCTGGGGCCTTGCTGAGGGGGGTGGGCACAAAACAGCCTCAAATTTGTAGTCTCCCTAGAGGCGAACAGGTCCACCTGAGGGGTGCCCCACTGGGAGAACAGGCTGTGCACTACCTGTGGATGGAGAGACCACTCGTGGGATGCCTCGCCCACATGGCTGAGGGTGTCAACGATTTGATTTGAGGCTCCTGCCACATGAATGGCTGGAAGATCCTCCTCCAGTCGGCTCACGAGGGTCCAGATGTGGAAAGCTTCCCTGCACAGAGGCCAGGAGTGCATACCGCCCTGTTTGTTGAGACAGTACATAGTAGTGGTGTTGTCCATCTGGATCTGAACAACTTGACCCTGAAGGAACTGTGCAAATGCAGAGAGCACCAGCCAAACTGCTCAGAGCTCCAGCAGGCTGATGTGGCATTGGGATTCCTCAGAGGTCCAGAGCCCGTGGACTCTGTGGTCCCCTATGTGGGCACCCCAGCCCGTGAGAGAGGCATCGGTCTGACCGTCGGCTCGGGACGGACAAACGGGATCCCTTCCGGCAGATGCTCCAGGATGGTCCACCACTGGAGAGCGTCCCACATCTTCTGGGTTACAGTGACCAGCTGGTTGAAATGACTGAGACGCTGAGCCCATTGGCTGGCCAATTCCCACTGAAGAGGGCGCATATGCAACTGGGTCCATCGTATTATGGAGGTGCAGGCCGCTATGTAGTCCAGAAGTCACAGGAAGTCCCGGGCAGGGCGCAAGTGCCCAACCAGAAATGACGGGGCAAAGGAGGAGAGAACCTCTGCCTTGTCCATTGGGAGTCTGGCTCTGGTACAGCAAGAGTCGAGCTGTACCCTGATGAAGCAAATTACCTGCGAGGGCATGAGTTCCAATTTAGCCTCGTTGACCAGGAGGCCAAGGTCGATGCAGGTTTGTAGGGCCAGATCTCTGGACCTCTCCACCTCCTGCTTGGAGGGACCCGCTTTGAGCCAATCATCAAGACAGGGATACAGCCCTGACCCCTTGACGCCGAAGATGGACTACCACCACTGCAATGCATTTGATGAAGACCTTGAGGACTGATGACAGGCCAAACGGCATGGCTTAGAACTTGTAGAGGCTTCCCCCTGCTCGGAAGTAGAGGAACCTTCGGTGTGATGTACGGATCGGGACATGAAAGAACACATCCTGCAGATCCAGAGAGTAAAACCACATGTTCTGTTCGAGAGATGGTATGATGTGAGACAGAGTTACCATCCTGAAGGTGCGAGACCTGAGAAACTTGTTCAGGTCGTGCAGATCTAGAATGGGGCGCCAGCCCGCTGTCCATTTCAGGACCAGGAAGTACCTGGAAATGAACCTTGGGTTGACAGGGGGATCTGTGACTCTGACCACTACCTCCTTGTGGAGGAGTTGGGTGATGTCATCTCGGAGAGCTGACCGAGTGTCCACGGATACCTTTTCCTCCCATGGGGCACAAGCTCAGCTTGGTGGGTACAACTCGAATTCCAGAGGCAGACCCTGGCCAACCACTTCCACTACCCACCTGTCCGTTGTGACAGCGGGCCAGGCAGAATGGAAGTGGCAGAGCCAGCTCTACACAGGAGGACCCAGAACAGGCATGGCGGTGGACACCCCCATCCTGTCACTGAGCAGACTTGGAGGAGGAGGATCTGGCCGCAGGACTACTGAGACCCTCCTTCCCTCTGGGATTAAGGACCACTGAAGCCACTGACTTGGGCAGAGGGCGCCAAGACTGAGCCTACTGCTGCTGCCGCACTGGTACCGGGGCTGCTTGGCCACAGGGGCAGAAGGCCAAAAGGGCTTACACTTCTGCTTTCTGGGACCCTGAGACTCTTTCTGGGCAGAGGCAAAGTAGTCCAAGGTGGCACTGGACTTTTCGATGTGCTGGAGGTAACCGTCGACTCCTGGACCGAACAAGATGGTGCACAGGAAGGGAACGTACACCAGCTTGTGCTGAGTGTCTGCCGTAAAGGTAGAGATACTCAGCCAGGCCTTGTAACGCATGGCAACCATGGCAGCCACCGAACAGGCACAGGAATCCCCAATGTCCAGAGCCATCTGGAGTTGCTGTTTTGCAAAAGCCTGACCCTGATCCCGAACCTGCTTGACTGTAGTCTTAAGGTCTGTGGGGAGATGAGGAAGCACCTCATCTAGAGAGCCCAAGAGGGCATGGGAAAAGGGTGTCATGATGACAGCAGAGCTCGCCTGATGAGACCAAACGAAGAGGCAGCATAGACTTTTCGGGCAGAATGGTCCAGTTTTTTTGGACTTTTTATCTGGAGGTCTAAAGTGTCTCCTGAATTTCCTGAGCGCCGAAACAACAGATTCAGTCACCAACCCCTCAGCTGAAGGGTGCTCTGTGAACCCAGACAGGGTGTCGATGGGAACCGCATACTTGCAGGCCAACGGCGCGGAACAAGAGGCGGGGTGCTGCCACAGCTCCAGAGCTGGGCCAGTAATGGCTTTGGCTATTGGGAAGGCCTCAGTCGGAGAATCCCCTTCAGTCAGACTATCTAGTAAGGGATACCGAGCCCGTTTCTGGACAGGCTCTAATTTCATCACTGTGGATTCGGAGATGAGACGGAGAATGCCCATGAAGGAAGTGGGACCTTTCTCCATTGAGAGACTCTCCACTGAAGCCTCGCTGAACTGACGAGAATGCAAGGAGGAGTCCTCTGACTCCAAGGAGTCCAGATAGATCAGCTGACCACCCATGTCACTTTCAACCCGCTGTGGACAGTCTGGAGTGAAAGTGACAGACAGCCTATGCGGGAGGCCCTTAGCGGGCTGAGACTCCTTAACAGGAGCCCCGGAGGGAGGCTATTTAGGTTGTGGCTCCACCACAATCAGTGGAGGCGCTGGTTTTGGCCAAGCCAGGAGGGTCTTCATTGGTTCTGTGGGCAGAGGAACGGTGTTGGCCAGCTCCAGAGGAGTTGGCGTCGGCCTAGAGGGTGACAGCTAAACGATGGCCGGTGTGGAAGCCTGAGTCAATGTCGGAACGGTGAACACCAACTGTTGCCACATAAGATCCTCGTAGCATCGATGCAACTTGCGCCAAAGCCTCTCCTCTTCCGAGGACGATGAGGATGAATAGCAGTGGCACCGCTTCTTAGAACACCCAGAATGGCGTTGGTGAGTTCTTCTCGACCTGTCGATCAAGGCTGTCCGAGACCTTGACCATCGGGGGGACAGACAGCGGTGCTCAGAAGGAGCTGGAGAATCCCGTGGCTCCTCCAGGCCAGGGTCAGGGACCGCAGGGAGGTTTCCAGCAATCTGGGTTTCCTCCTTGGTAAGTCCAGTCAGGAGTGCAGTCCTGAACAAGGAATTGTCAGCCTCATCCAGCAACAACAGGTCAATGGGGTCAATAATTATTTCGACCGGGTCATCGTCCCACGTCTTAGCCAGCTAGCCTGACGGGGGCTCCGTAAAGCCAGTAGCTGAGGCCGCAATGTTGACCAAAGTCAAAACAGGAGATTCCTGGGACTGAGACCTCTCTTGATTCCAAGAACGATGTCGACGAGACTTATCTCTGGACTCCTTAGATTCCTTTTTACGAAACAAGAGCTGTCTGGTAATGGGCCATTCCCTTTAGTTGGGAGAGACTGGCACAACTCCTTGAAGAAGCCTGTAAAGGTAGAGCCCAGTTTGAGAGGCAAGAAGACCAATGCTGAAGAGGACTGATCAGCAGCCCGAGCCACTTTCTCCTCGAAGGCCTTCATTTGTTCAAGTTACTCAGCGGACCCCACAGCCATGGAACCTGGGTGAGGACTTGTCTTCCATCGCGGTCGTGATCGTGAAATGATGTGAAGAAACTCTAATGAGTTTTAGCTTAGGTAAATAATCTGGAGATTTAAGTGCCAGGGCCTAGTCAACGTGGGAGCGATAAGGAGGGAACCTGAATCTTCCAGCAGAAAGGAAGATCTGGCGTCAAGGGGCGGAGTTGAGGGTTATACCACCCAAGTGGGTGGGAGGAGCCAGCTTTTAGATCTTCCAGAAAGGAAATGCCAGAAAGTGTGGCTAGAACATCATTTTATTCACGTCTCTAGAAACATTCTTCCCCTGTGGAAAAGTATGCGTGGGGGATTCAAAACAGTAGCAACTGCAGCCGTAGGCTGAACTTGGTGCTGGGGGGGGGGGACGACACACTTCCCAGAGCACCATAAACATGGCTGGTCCAATGGGGATCAGATTATAGATGGGCTCCCAAGGTAGGGACCATGAATGGCCCTGTGGCAAGATAAACTTGCCCAGAGGATAAACCTTGCAAGAAGGGGCCTCCAGCCATTTCTGGCTTAGGGTGGGAATACAGGAAGACAGCATGTTCTCCCAAGGGGACAAATGTGAGAGCTGCATATGAGGGTCGTTCAAGATTATACATTTTGTTGTTGCATATGTCTGTTCTGGTAGTATAAAGAGTGGGATGGTATAGAGGATCCCGAGTGTTTAGAAGTGAGGGGTCTGACAAGCGGGACACCCCCCCAATCAGTTATGGTACTATGGGAGGGGGCCTTGTGCCTGTCAGTCTCTAGGGTAGAAGTCCCAGGAATTCCCTCAGGTGAAGGTGGCCTCCAATGAGCAGGACACAAGATATTAAGTTTCCCACCCCTGGGGAGGAGGGGTAAAGGTGTGGGCCTGAGGCGACTCTGCCCCCCCCCCCCGGCGAACATGGTAGTCCGGGGGACTGCATGGCCATCCACTCCAATGTGACTACTGACAACATCTAAGGTTTGAACTTCCCAGACACTAGTGTCTGGGCTCTAAATCAGGTATAAACATTTCCTGGAAACAGCTGACAGGGAGCAGTTTAACACAACAGTTATACAGATATCAACAAATGATTTTTTGAAACAAACAAAAAAAAAAACTACTAGTGCAGTGGTAAACTGCAACTGGGCCATTAGGGTTAGCATTCTGGCAAAAGTCAATATGTCCTCAAGGGCTTTGGGACAAAGCAGTTTTGTGGTCCACTTATATAGTATATCACTCTTTGGAACAGTAGTGTTCAGAATCTGTGTGAGGAATTCTATGGGTGACCTTTTTCTGAGTCACTGGCCCTTGACTAGCTGAAAGGTCCTAGGTAAAGGAGCCAATGTCCTAACGCTCCCTGTCTAGACATCGTTGCCTGCCTGAGAATGCCCTGCAACTGCAACATAAATCCCCCCCATCCCCAACTCCAGAGAGATCCTCTCACTCCAAAGGCCAACCCCAACGAAGTTCTGGTGTTTATCTGGCTGACAAGTATTCAGAATACCTTCATAAGGAGTGGGACAGCAGTGGGTCACTGGTCTCGGGCTGAGCTCCCATTCCCCACAACAACCCCCCGACAAAAAAAAAGAAAAAATAGAGACTGTCCAGGCCAACAGGCATAAGGCTACGGTCTTCAGAGAAAGTCTGCATGTGACTTTGAAGTGATTATCATGGCCTCACGTTATCTCTGAGAATGATCTTATATGCCTGGGTCAATAGCCGCATGAGTCACTCTATACGTGGGCCGAATAGCACTCCTTGCTCGGAGAACATAAGGGCAGGAAGGCAGGCTGTGGAGTGTTTTTAGTGTGGGGGCTGGCATCTCTGAGATCTTATTACACCTTACTGGAGGGGTTGCCTCAGGACTTTAATCACTCTGGAGTACACGGGAGTACAGAAGTGCATCGCACTCCGGAAAGTCGAGCTGGTATGGGCCTGCAGCCACTGGTAAGCCTCATACGGAGGGACAGCAGTGGGAGGAGGGAGCACAGCGCAGCACAAAAGCCAGAGCTCAGAATCTGTGCAGCAAATGAGTATACTATTTAATTATTTTCGGGGGGGGGTCAAGCCTCAGAGCGAGGTAAGGAAGACCCAGGGGCAGGAGGAAAGAACACCTGGTAGAGGGCTGACCACCCAACAGACATACCTGGTGGTCCAAGGTCCATCATGTCTCAACAGTGGGGTTCACATGCTGGGAGTCCAAGTTCTTTGAGGAGTTTTT
Organism: Neoceratodus forsteri; assembly: GCA_016271365.2. NCBI lineage: Eukaryota > Metazoa > Chordata > Ceratodontiformes > Ceratodontidae > Neoceratodus > Neoceratodus forsteri. Next base: position 874,796,079 of record CM028130.1, read on the forward strand.
CAGGTGGCTAACAATTTTCTGAATTGCATTTGCTGCTTGTAACGATGTTGGGCCTTCGGGGTGTTTCTGCCAATCTTGTTCCAAGCCCTTTCTGCCAGTTTTGAAGCAAGAGTCTTCAGTGAGTTTTGTGGGGGTGGCACATCAATTTTAATATGCTGTTTTACTAGTCCAGCTGTAGCGGCCTTGGTAGAGTCAGAGATCTGCACACCACTCTCAAAACAGACAGTTATACAAGTTGGGTAGGGTGTTACAAAGTGGAGGTTTTGCTGCTTTAGAGCTCCCATTACTGGATTTTACTGCCTTATTTTGGCCATCACAGACGCAGAATAATCATCAATACAGATCTGCTTTTCCTGGTACATCACAGTCTTCTTCTGCTAGGCAAGATGTGGTATTTTTTCCTTTTCAGAAAATCATAGGAAGTGCATTACAATAGAGCGGGGTCAGGCCATGAGGCTTGGTTTCGGCCACAGGGTGCGTTGGGCCTGCTCAAGTTCCAGCGACAGGTCTGGCGATAGCTGGCATGGGGAGGAAGACGAGCATGTCCAGGCCCTCAGCACCCTCCGGGACACTGTATGTCATCAGACTGTTTTACCTGACTCTGCACTCTGTGACCTCTGCTCCATCATGAAATGCTTGTATAGATTTGTGGAGCCGCAGGATGTCCTACTCAGTGCCATCCAGGCAGCCATCCTGGGTAGAGAGCTGGTCATCTATGTTAAGCTGCTTCTGAATCTTGCCGATGTCAATCCTTCGTGTCGATATTGTTGATTTTATCTCATGCCTGAAGCTTCGAATTTCAAACTACACGAGATCTTATTGGCACTGCAAGCTATGGAAGGCCAAAGCTGCAGCCTCCTTGCTTCTGTAGCGTGTGCAATGCGGTGGCTGGGACCTCTCCCTGTCAGAGCCTCCCCTGCTGTATCTATCACCATTGATTAACTTTGCTGGTGAGGGGGCCCTACTGGACTGATGTACTTTGTGTGGTACCTCTCAGCTTCTTTTCATGAAGTTAGTTTTGTAATGATAGTGGATTAAGAGGTTTTTAATGCCTAGCCCCTTCAGAACATTCCTGCTGAGCTGCTCACAGGAATATGACATCACTGGAAGTCTCCCAAAACGTTTTTTAAAATGTATTTTTTTTGAATTCTTGCACACTGTGTACCAAGCCTTAAACAAAATGCTGGACTGTCCCACACTTGCAGTTCAATTACTTAGCTTTGATCCTCCCCAAATCACCACACTTCTACCTCAAGCAGAATAGCTCAAAGACTCCCCTCAATCCACATCTGACACCTGGGGAGAAGCTGTAGGTTAGGAAAGGAGAATAAGGGGGAACGTATTTTGAACAACACGCTTGTGGATTATGACTGAAGTCTCTGCACTGGCATAAAATCAAACAATTGCAACAGTCTAGTTCAGAAAATTGATGAAGGCGGTCTGGTTAGGCTGAATACCAGACCGCCACTATGGAGCAACAATACTGATACCCGTCTGAAAATAATAAGCCTAATGAAAAACTGCCCCCCTCACTCACAAGCTCTAGCTAAACTTAAAAGTATCAAAACTGCTGGCTAAACCTGCTATAAAGGATTAAATGATGCTGACACAGCACCTTAACTGAGTCCTCTTATTTTCTCTGAGCCCTTCAGCATTTCCTCCAAGCCCAATTCAGTGCTCGGTTGATGGACCACCCAGTGTGGCGTCCAGCCTGTTCTTACAACAGCAGGAAGTGCTATTATTACAACCTTTGCCAACCTGCAGCTGGTGCTAGCAGTGGGGTCCTTATCAGTTACACAGTTGCTAACACTGTTGGGGCGATACTGAATGACTCATACAATGGTGTAGGAATTGTCAAACCAAAACAGCCCCAACCCACCAACAGACCTTACTTTTATGTTTCCTTACCGCTGGGATTGTGGTTTTCAGACAATCTAACCACATAAAAATACAAGTATTTTGGCATTGTTTTTTATTTAGCTACTTCTCATTCTATGTTGTGTCTTTTTTTTTTTTTTTTATCTTGGGAGACCCCTTTAGTGACAGCCACTGGCATCTGCCAGCTGTGCCCCTGCCAAGGGGGAACGTGAGTGAGTGTGTTCACTGCAGTCAATAATGTCCACAAAATGCTGTCTCCGTGGTGCCAGGCAGCAAGCAGCTGGCTGACACACTGGCAACGCAGGTTCATATCCCATCTCTGGACATCAAAAATAACTATTACATGCAGAATACTGTAGGGGTGACCATATAGGACTAAGGTTGGGTTTCCATCTCTGGCATGTGATGATATCATGCTGAAGTTTCGAGCTTCACTCTCAGGGTCTCTATGTCGTCATCACATACCCTCGATGGAAACACAGCCTTGTTGTGTATGGTCACCCGTATACTATTCTACATGTAATACATAGTTGGGAGTAGATCATTTTCTAAATAATGAAGCTGCTGAACTTGTAACTCTGCTACAAGGATGTTTTGAACAGTCAAACCGAGGGAGAATTCACTCTAAATATAGCAAAATCCTTTATACAGTAACTTTTTTTTTTTTAATGCCTCCCTCCTTCTCCCTAGCTGCCCACTCCTTTGGGTCCCCTAGGCCCTTCCCAACTTGCCTGCCCGTCCCACGCCAGCTATTCACTTCATAGTGCAGCTCCCGGGGTAACCCAGCGTATCCACTTTCGCTGGATGGGTCCCACTCCTCAGAGGGGGAAGGCACCGGTGGGGGTCGGCCAGCAAACTCTAGACTTGGCCCGGGATGCCGCTGAGGTGTGCCGGTTGCGAGAACAGCGGCAGCGGAGGGCTGGGGACGTCATCTGGCCATCCAGGAAGCTTTTTTCCTTTTTTCTGCTGAGGGCAGCATAGTGACTTCATGGCATACGCCGACGTCTACTCCTCCTTCGGTTACCCTTATGGACGCGCATCCTGCTCTACTCCCAGCCTCCACTAGGAGCCAGCAGGCGCGGAACAGTCCCCTACCCTCCCTCCCTCCCTTGAGAAGGAGAGCTGTCCATGGGATGCTCAATGCTTCTCTCCCGGCCAGCCCTCCAGCGACCCGGGCTCGTTCCCGAACCCAGGTCACTGGCGTCACAAGCAGAAATCCAACCGCTGCGCCGGTGGCCAGCTAGCAACTTTTTTAACTGATAAATTCATCTACATGTTAAGAGTTTCACATAAGACTATATTAAACCTTGTTTATTTTAAACAATATTTACATTTGCCCTCCCCGCCCATGAGGTCCGTACCAACAAGTTACTCACCTATAAATACAGGTTACTCACCTGTAACAGGAGTTCTAGGAATGGTATATGTTGTTCATCCACACTGTCTGGCAGGTTCCTTGCCGCTTTAAATCTTGCCGGAAGGTCTTCAAGCTGGCTCCTCCCACCCACCCGGGTGGTAAAACTCTCGGCTCTGTCCCATGATGCCAGATCTAGCCCGCTGGAAGCCAGGTTGTGCATCGAAGCCAGGAGACTGGTGGATGAACAACATATACCATTCCTAGAACTCCTGTTACAGGTGAGTAACCTGTATTTCTAGGGACATGGATATGTTGTTCATCCACACTGTCTGGCAGACTCCTAGCAGTTCTCCGGGAGGAGGGAGGCAAGGCGCACACCCCCTACTTAGGGAATAAAGACTGGAGAACCGAGGCCCCAAAACCAGCATCCCGGCGTGACTCAAGGTCGATGTGGTAATGGGTGATGAAGGTATGTGCTGACTTCCAGGTAGCAGCCCTGCAGATTTCCTGGATAGGGACATCCCAGGAAGCAGCTACCAATGCAGCGGTATGGCGGGTAGAATGAGCTCTTATCCCCTCTGGGAGGCTCCATGCCCGCCAACCTATAGCAGAGATCTATGCAGGAGGTGACCCACCTGCCTATTGTCCTCTTGGCTGCAGGTCTGCCAGGTGCGGCTTCAGTGTAGGTGACAAACAGCTGGCGAACCTCTCCCCAAACTTCAGCCGTCCGCTCCTTATAATAAGCGAGTGCTCTTCTAGTGTCCAAAGTATGGAGACTATATTCGGCCTCCGAGGTGTGACTGAGGTAGAACACCGGCAGAGTCAACACCCAGTTAAGGTGAAACTCCAACACCACCTTCGCAAGGAATTTCCGGGTGGGGGCGCAGGACAACCTTGTCCCTATGGAAGACCAGATAAGGAGACTCAATGGAAAGTGCCTGGAGCTCTCCCATCCTTCTGGCTGATGTGATAGCCACCAAGAAGGCGGTCTTCCATGACAGGTGAGAGATGTCACACTTGTGCATCGATTCGAATGGCCTGCCCATGAGCTTAGCCAATACTAGCAGTAGATCCCACGGAGGTGGAGGTTCTCGAACCGGAGGGGATATGTGATCAAGGCCTTTGAAAAAGCACCCGACCACCTTCTCCTGCGCCACTGACTGCTTCCCAGCCCGTGCCCGGTAAGCAGAGATGGCTGCCAGGTGCACCTTAAGGGTTGTCGACCGAAGCCCTTGCTGAGAAAGGGACCACAGGTAGTCCAGAATGCTTGCCAAGGAACAGGAGGAAGGGTCCAGGCCCTTGCCCTGACATCAAATGGAAAATCTCTTCCATTTGAAGGTGTAGCATTTTCTGGTCGACTCCTTATGGGACGCCTCAACGACATTGAGGACCTCGTCGGAAAGACCCAAGGCCTGGAACTCTAGCCGCTCAGGAACCAGGCCATCAGGTGCAGGGTTGAAGGTCCGGATGGAATACCTTCCCCTGATTGACTGAGATCAGGTCCGGGCAGGCTGGAAGCCGCCTCGGGAGCCTGGAGCTGAGACTGAGGAGATCTGGATACCAGAACTGGCGGGGCCAGTCTGGGGCTACCAGAATCACCTGCGCCTTGTCCCTCCTCGCCTTGAGAAGCACCTTGTGGATCAAGGGAAATGGGGGAAAGGTGTAGAAGAGGCCTGGGGTCCACGGCCTCGAGAAGGCATCCCCCTGCAGCGAGCCCTGCTGAGGGGGGCAGGCATGAAACAGTCTCAGCTTCGCATTCTCCCTGGAGGCAAACAGGTCCGCCTGAGGCGTGCCCCAGTGGGAGAAGAGATCTTGTACTACCTCCAGCAGGAGAGACCACTCGTGAGACGCAGCCCCTATCCGGTTTAGGGCATCGGCCAGGGTGTTGGAGGCTCCTGCCACGTGAATGGCGAGGAGATCCACCTCCAGGCTGCGCACGAGAGACCAAATGCGGAGAGCTTCCCTGCACAGAGGCATGGAGTGCATCCCGCCCTGGCAGTTTAGGTAGTACATGGTCGTGGTATTGTCCGTCTGGACCTGAACCACTTGACCCCGCAGAAACGGAGCGAAGGCGGTGAGGGCTAGACGAACTGCTCGAAGCTCCAGCAGGTTGATGTGGCATCGGGACTCCCAAGGGGACCAGAGGCCATGCGCTCTGTGCTCCCCCAGATGGGCACCCCAACCCATCAGAGAGGCATCGGTCGATAGAGAGACTGTCGGCTCGGGGCGGACAAATGGGATGCCCTCCTGCAGATGTGCCAGAACCGTCCACCACTGGAGAGTGTTCCACATCCCCTGGGTCACTGTCACCAGCTGATCCAATGGATCGAAGCACTGTGACCACTGGCTAGCCAGTCCCCATTGAAGGGGACGCATGTACCAGCGGGCACAATGGACCACGCTGGTGCAGGCCGCCATGAGGGCCAGGAGGCACAGGAAGTCTCAGGCAGGGCGCGATTGCCCAACCAGAAATGACTGGGCAAAGGAGGAAAGAACCTCGGCCCTGTCCACTGGGAGCCGTGCTCTGGCTCAAAGACAGTCGAGCTCTGCCCCGATGAAATGTATCACCTGCGTTGGCACGAGTTCCGACTTGGCCTCATTGATGAAGAGGCCAATCTGAGAGCAAACCTGGAGGGCCAGATCTCTGGACCGCTCCACCTCCGCTCTGGAGGGGGCTGCAATCAGCCAGTCGTCCAGGTAGGGGTACACCCGTACCCTTTGGCACCGCAGGAATGCTGTCACCACTGTCATGCATTTGGTGAAGACCCTGGGAGCTAGGGAGAGGCCGAAGGGCATGGCCCGGAACTCATAAAGGGATCCCTCCGCTCTGAAGCGGAGGAATCTCTGATGAGACGGACGGATTGGGACATGAAAGAAAGCGTCCTGGAGGTCCAGGGCACAGAACCACATGCCTCGTTCCAAGGATGGGATTATCTGAGCCAGAGTGACCATCCTGAAGGTCTGAGACCTTAGGAACCTGTTCAGGTCATGCAGGTCGAGAATGGGGTGCCAGCCCCCCCATCCGTTTTGGGACCAGAAAATACCTGGACACAAACCCCGGGTCTGGAGGAGGATCCGCCACCTTCCTGATCACCTCTTTTTCGAGGAGCAGGGCAATATCGGCTCGGGCGGGCCAACAGCTAGGCTGCAGACCCCGTGGCCCCGAGGGTGACGCCGAAAGGGTGGGGTCTGTCAACTCCAGAGGCAGGCCCTTTCCTACCACCTCCAACACCCAGTGGTCCGTGGTGATAGCGGACCAGCGGAAAGGAAGTGGCGGAGCCTGCCCCCCATGGGGAACCCAGGGGAGGACGAGGCTGGGGGCGACACCCTCAACCCGTCACTGGGCAGGCTTAGAGGAGGGACCGGCCGAGGGACCTCCTGGGCCTTTACCTCCCTGCTTCCTGTTGGAGGAAGCCACGGGCTTGGGTTTGGGATGCCAAGCGTGAGCCTGCTGGCCCTGGTGCTGGTGCTGTTGGGCCGGACGTGCCACAGGCACAGAAGGATGAAAGGACTTGTGCTGCTGCTGTCGGTGGCCTTTGTCCTTCTGGGCGGAGGTGACTGAGTCCAGAGTGGCACTGGACTTTTCGATCCGCTGGAGGTGACCTTCCACTCCAGGGCCGAAGAGGTCGGTCCCCAAGAAGGGGACATCCACCAACTTGTGCTGGGTATCCGCCTGAAGGTGGATATCCTCAGCCATGCTCTGCGGTGCATGGCCACCGTGGCATAACTGATCTGGCACAGGAGTCCCCTATGTCCAGAGCTGTTTGGAGCTGCTGCCGCACCGCCTACCCTGGTCCCGAACCTGCCGGACCGTGGTCTGGAGGTCGGCCGGGAGATGAGGGATCACCTCATCCAGGAAGCCCATGAGGGCGTGGGAGAAGTGTGCCATCAGCACGGCCGAGCTGGCCTAGCGGAGGCCAAGGGAGGATGCAGCGTACACCTTGCGCCCGGCGTAGTCCAGCTTTTGGACTCCTTGTCGGGGGCTTGTCCACATCCTAGCATTCCCGGAGCGCCGAAAGCGCTGTCGGTGACCAACCCTCGGCAGAGGTGCTCTAAACCAGACAAAGAGCCGGTGGGGACCGCCTTCCTGGCCATCCTGGCCAGGGCATGAGACAGGAAGCAGACCGCTGTAGCTCAAGGCTGGGCCGACAATGGCCTCAGCCACAGGAAAGGCTCTGGGTGAATCCCTCGGTCCAGTATCTCCGTCAGGGGATACTAGGCCCGTTTGGATATGGGCTCGAGCTGCATCCCGGTGGACTCTGAGATGAGCTGAAGCAGACCCATGAAGGACGATGGGCTTTCGTCCAGTGACTGGCCCCCAGAGGACTCCAGGTCAACCTGCCTGGAGAACAGGGAGGAGTCGTCGTCGGACTCCAAGGAGTCCGCGAAGTGCTGCCTAGGGCCTGAGCCACCATCCACCTGCCGAGGACAGTCGGGAGTGAGGGTGACCGACAACCTGTGGGGCAGGCCTTGACCCGACCGAGAGTCCTTGGTCGGTGCCCCCGATTTCGGTTGTGGAGGCAGAGGTTCCACCACAATCGGTGGGGCAGCAGGTTTCAGCCGAACAACCGGCCCATGATTGGGCATCCCGACAGCAGCGAGAGGCTGTTTCGGCCTTTTGGGTGACAGCCACTTGATGGCCGGGGAAGGCGTCGGTGTCGACTTGCTCCCAGACAAAAGTAAGTGCTGCCACATCAGCTCCTCGTAGCGTTGACGCAATTTGCACTGAAGCCTCTCCTCATCCGTGCAGGAAGACAAGGACGAGCGGCGTCGCTGCTTACCTCGGTGCCGAGACCGAGACCGCCAATGTCGACGGGATCGGCTGGACCGAGACCGAGATCCTTGGTGTGTCCGAGGGCGGGCCTGGGAGGGAGCGGGGGACACCCGCTCTTCCCTTGGCTCGGATGCCTTAACCGGGGACTGCTGCACTGATGACGCAGGCAAATCCTCAGTTTCCACCGGGGGAACTGGCGAAGAAGGGTTGTTGGCTTCACCAGTCGACAATCCGTCCGACGGGTCGAGAAAAATCTCAACTGCGTCGACGGTTGTCTCGGCCGGCTGACCTGATGGGGACGCTGTGAAGCCAGCGGCCTTAGCCGCAACCTAGACCGAAGTCGACGGTTGGCTGTCCGAGGAAAGGGACCTCTCCCGCTTCCACGAACACTGACAATGGGACTTACCCTTGGAATCCTTCTTTTTGGACCGAGAGGAATGTCCCAATGGCTCCTCTCCCTTTGTGGAAAGGGAATGGCAAAGCTCCTTGAACAAAGCAGAATATGAGGTACCCAAAGAGAGCAGGATAAATGCCGCGACCGAGGAGGAGGAGGAAGATGCGGCCTGGGCCGCCTCCTCCTCGAGGGCGATCATCTGCTCGAGCTGCTCAGCCGAGCCAGCCGCCGCAGTAACCGCCCAACGGGCCTCTTTCGACTTTACCGGTGGATAACGCTTCTCGGGGCGCCCAAGCTTCAACCAGGCAGTGCAGTCCTCCAAGACACTGGCCGAGAATGAACAGCAAGACTTGCATGCCTGCGGGTCGTGTTCTAGGCCGAGGCAGTAGACGCACGTGGAGTGCGGATCGGTCCTGGACATCTTCTGTCCACAAGGGCACAGCCGAAAACTGGGAGTCGATTTGTCCATCGCAGCTGCAAGGGAAAAGGAAGACCGAAGTCTTGAAAATTTTAAAATGAGTTTCGGACGAACCAAGAGTTAGATCCAGTCTATCACGAGCGCTAAGGAGAGAACCTGAGCTTCCAAGCGGTAAGGAAGATCTGGCGTCATGGGGCGGAACCGAGAGTTTTACCACCCGGGTGGGTGGGAGGAGCCAGCTTGAAGACCTTCTGGCAAAATTTAAAGCGGCAAGGAACCTGCCAGACAGTGTGGATGAACAACATATCCATGTCCCTAGAAAGTACAGTTACTAAGAACTTACCGTAACAGTAGATCTTTGAGAGAGGCTCCTGCAGTAGGTAATTACATATAGGACTGATGTCGGCAGGCGTCAGGACCCCACAGAAAAATTTCTAGCTAGCAGTCTCTGGTGGGGGACCGCCCCCACGTCAGGTGACCAACATCATGCAACATCAGTATAAAGAGGCTGTCCCCCACGCCTGCCTTCCAGTTCTTTCCGGCCAAGGGCCGAAAGGCAAGACAAGAGAGAAGTGGATATTTCCCATCCTGGAAAAGGAGCTGAAAAAAGCTTAGGGGGACGGAGGGCGGGAAGGTATTACCTGCTGCAAGAGCCTCTCTCGAAGATCTACTGTTACGGTAAGTTCTCACATAACTGTACCATCTTACTTCGAGAGGGCTATTGCAGTAGGTAATTACATATAGGACTGAGTCCCAAGCAGTCTGGAACAAGGAGTAGGAAATGGGAGGAAGAAAACTACTCAGAAGTAGACCCTGTGGCTGTGAAGGTCTTAGGAAAGGAGACCTTGCAGAACAGCCAACCCGAAGCCTGCTCTACAGCGAGAGGCAATGTCCAAATTGTAATGCTTCGTAAAGGTATGGACAGAAGTCCAAGTAGTGGCTGCACAAATGTCAGCCGCTGACACATTCTTGAAACAAGCCGCAGAGGCAGCGACCCCTCTGGTGGAGTGGCCTCTGACCTGACCCGGCAGGGTCTTGTACTTGTCATAACAGACAGTGATACAATGAGCCAACCATTTAGACAGGCATTGCTTGGAAACAGCATTGCCTTCTCTTTTATGAGCAAAAGAGACAAACAGTTGATCGGTCTTTCTGAGATCCTTTGTCTGGTTGGTGTAGAATCTCAGAATCCGGTAAACATCCATAGTATGCAGAAGGTACTCCCTTTGATTGGAGTGCTGCGTAAAGAAAGCAGATAACTCTATGGACTAATTCAGCGTAGATTCCGCTACCACCTTTGGGAGAAACTTGGGGTTGGTACGCAGAGCCACATGTTCCTTGTGAAAAATCAAATACGGGATTTTGCACATAAGGGCCTGGAGCCTGGAAATCCTTTGAGCAGAAGTAATGGCCACGAGGAAGAGAGTCTTCCATGAGAGGAACTTCAGGTCTGCTGAGGCTGCCGGCTCGAAAGGCGGCAGAGTAAGCTTCTCGAGAATAAAATTCAGATCCCAAGGAGGGGCAGGAACCCGAATAGGGGGTCTCAAATGGAGGACCCCTCTAAGGAAGGTCTTGGAGACCTCCAGCTGAGCAAATGTCCTGTCTGCAAAGGGGACATGGTAGGCCGAAATGGCCACCATGTGAAACTTCAAGGTTGAATGACTGAGACCCAGATCGAAGCGGTGTTGCAAGTAATTCAGAAGCCGCCCCACAGAGCACGAGAAAGGCTTGAAATCTTTAGAGGCGGCCCAGATGGTGAACCGTTTCCATTTCACGGCATAGTTAGATCTAGTGGAGGGTTTCCTGGCCTCCACCAGAATCTCAGCTACTCAGGGGGGAAACCCCGAACTGGGCTTGAGCTACGTCTGCAGGAGCCATGCGTGCAACTGAAGGGACCTGAGGCTTGAATGGACCAAGGTCCCCTGATCCTGGGTCAGCAAAAGCTGCGACAGAGGAAGAGGAAGAGGAGGTTCCTCTGAATACTGTTGCAGAAGAGAGAACCAAACTTGCCTAGGCCAGAAAGGAGCGATCAGAATCATTCAAGCTCTTTCTGAGAGAAGTTTCTGTAAGACCCTCAGAATCAAGGGAATCGGGGGGGGGGGGAGAGCATAGATGAATCTACCCTTCCAGTCTAGAGACAGAGCGTCTCTCCAAAAAATGGCACACCCTGGAGCAAGCGAGCAGAAGTCAGGAAGTTTTGCGTTGTGAGGGGATGTGAACAGGTCTACCGGTGGTGTTTCCCAATGTAGGAAGATATCATCTGCTACCCCCTGATGCAGTTCCCACTCGTCAGCGTGAGCAGACGACTGACTGAGATGGTCTGCCAACATGTTCTCGACCCCCGGGATGTGAATTGCTGTGAGGTGAAGGTTGTGCTGCGCTGCCCAATCCCAAACTCGCATTGCCTCCCTGCAAAGAGGGTTAAAACGAGTTCTTCTCTGCTTGTTGATGTACCAGACCACACATGTTGTCCGTCTGGACAGCCAGGGGCCCGGGAACAGACTGCAGCTCGAGCACATTGATGTGGAGAGATTTCTTGAGCTTGGACCAGGAGCCCTGGGTCCTGTGAGGCCTGAGGTGGGCTCCCCAACCCTTGCCCGAAGCATCCGTAGTCAGCGTCTGGCAGGGGGGAGAAAGACAGAAGGGAACTCCCCGGCAAAGGTTCTCTTGAACCATCCACCATTGCAAGTCCCGAACCATAGAAGTGGAGACCAGGACGAGTTGATCTAGGTCGTCCACCAGCTGATCCCACTGAGACTGAAGCGTCCACTGAGAAATTCTCATGTGGAGCCGAGTGCGAGGGACTGTCGGAATCACAGCCGCCATGGGCCCGAGGAGGCGAAGGATTGATCTTGCGCTGACCTGCCTGCGGCTGGATAACAGACTGACCTGAGCCTGTAGTGTGGCTGTCCTGTCCAGTGGAAGGAAAGCCATGCCAGAGGTCGTGTCCAGGATCGCCCCGATAAACTGGTGCCTCTGGGACAGATCAAGTGGGACTTGGTCTGGTTGCCGATAATACCCAGGCAGGCAAAAACCTGTAGGGTAAGGGAAAGGAAGCGCAGGAGTTATTCCCTGGATGGGGCCACCAGGAGCCAATCGTCCAGGTACGGGAAAACCTGCACCCCCTGGGTATGCAGGTAGTCCTTCACCGACAGACATTTGGTGAACACTGGGCGCGAGAGGACCAAATGGGAGGGCCTTGAACTGGTAGTGGTCCCCCTGAACGCAAAACGTAGGTATTTGGGGTGGGAAGGGCGAATAGGGATATGCAGGTAAGCATCCTACATATCCAGAGCACACAGCCACTGTCCCGGCTGAAGGAGGGGCAGGAGGCCCTATAGAGAGAGCAACCTGAATCTTTTGCACTCCATGAACAAGTTCAGGGAGCTGAGGTAGAGAATTGGCCTCACATCTCCGGGACCAGGAAGAAGTGGGAATAGTACCCAGTCCCCTGAAGAGGGAGGGGAATGGGCTCTATCACCTCCTTCAAGAGAAGGGCGGAAATTTCTTCCAGAACCAGAAGAAGATGTTCTTGTGAGTATGACGACCTGGGGGGTGGTTTTTGAGGAGGTTTCCGAAGAAACTCTATTGAGTGTCCTTTTTGCGATCAGCTGGAGCACCCAAGTGTCTGAAGTTATCTTCTCCCAACCCGGAAGATGGAGGGAGAACCTCCCTCCCACCGGTTCCTCTGGGAACCCCAGAGGTTGTGGGAGAGAAAAGGAGTCAGGTGGTGTGAGGCAGCATCGCTGCTGAAGCCCCCACTGCTTTTTTGGGTGGGAGGGGCTTGGCAGCCGGAGGGGCCCGACGTTTATTAGCCCACTTTTCCTGAGGTTTTGCCTTTTGCCGATTACGTCTGCAAAAGGGACAACACTGTGTCTGAGGGGGTTTGTACATGGAGTCCACAGACTTCAGTGCAGTCCCCTTCTCCTGCAGATCAGTAATGATGTCCTTGACATTGCCACCGAACAGCACCGAACCCCTGAAAGGCACGTCCTGGATAGTAGACTGCACTTCTGGGACCAATTCTGACACATGGAGCCAGGCATGACGCCGCAACCTCACGGTGAAAGCCGAGCTCCTATCAGCAGCGTCCACTGCATCATAAGTGGCACGAAGAATGTGCCCACTGGCCGAACATGCACAGCAGACAAGACCAGCCACTTCCTGCTTCGCCTGAGAGTCAGGAAGGGAGTTCAACTTAGATTCCACCTCATTAAGAATTGCCTTCTGGTAATCCCCCATATGACCCACATAATTCAGGGCCCTGATACCCAGAGTGAAAGAAGTGTAGACCTTCATCCCGCACTGGTCCAGAAGGCGGGATTCCTTGTCAGGTAGCAACGAGCTCAAGTGTTTTGGGTTAGCTGACTGTCCATGAGTGGCACTAATCACGACCGAATCAGCTCGAGGGTGAGAATTAAGAGAGTCAACACCCTCTAGAGCCTGATATAGCCTATCCGACTTCCTAGGAAGAGGGGCTATTGCCGACGGTTGCTTCCAAATAGTGGAAACAAGGTCAGCATGAGGCTCAATCCAGGGTGGCACCAAGGTCGGAACGGTTTCCGGCAGATCCAGGTGCGCAGTGAGTTTTTTACGCTGTGGATCCGGCTCCAAGGAGTGCCACTGATGAACCTCCTGGATTTTGCGCAGCAACTCTGTGAAAGAAGGATCCTCTGGAGGAGTCCTCAGCCTGGGCTTATCTGGAGAGCCGGGCTCGTTGCCTGGGTCGGAACAACCATTGAAGTCATCCAAGGTGTCCGAGGAGGAAGAAAAGGAAGAAAACTCCTCCTCCTCCCGGTGTGGGGGAGGAATGGACCCCTTGGGAAGCCCTCGAGGAAGCGTATCCTACCCTGCCCTGGAACCAGAGGGCTCGCCTCTGGTATCCGGAGGTGGGGAAGGAGTCTCTCGTCTAGGACATACGGGGACCGGAACCGGTACCATCATCGGGAGACGACTCTCCACCTCCCTGGTGAGCTGAGCCTTGGCTTCAACCCACCAGGAGGCTAGAGTCTCCTTCAAATCCACCGGCGGCTGAGGGGATGGTAGAGGAGGGGGATACGGGTATTTGGCATACCCGTACTGTGCATATCCATAACCCGATGGTGGGAAACCCAGCATCGGGTAGTGAGGCACCGTGTACTGCGGCGTCGAATAGGCTAGCGTTGGGTACTGGGGCGCCGGATACTGCAGACCTGGGTATGGCAGGGTTGGATACCCAGGAACCAGGGGGTCTGCTGGGGCAGATGGCCCAGGAGGACGCCCAGCAGGCGGGCCTGGAACCGGAGGCCCGGCGGGCGGCAGGCCTGGTATGGGGACGGCATCCGGGTGAGGAAGAGGGATGTCGCCCTGGACCAGGAAAAAATGGGAGTAGAAGCCCTTTGCCCTTTGGTTTAATGGAACAAGTTCTATGGCCCTTTTGAGCAGAAGTGCCTGGCTCTCCTCCTGGATAAGTGCAATATGATCTGGAGGGTAATGGGAGTGCAAGGGAGGGTTATCTGGGGGTATCTCCTGAAATGTGAGAGTATGCCCCCTTTCTACAAGTTGAAGCAGTGACTAATCTGAGGTGATCTCATGCCACCCGTCTAGGTAAAGGGAGAAACAACCCCCCCCCCACTGCCTCCACCAAAGTTTCTGCTGGGGGAAGGGGTCGGGTAAGGAGTCATGCTGAAGAACCTGGGATAAGCAGGGCGGTAGGAGAGGCCCTAGGGGCTTTTAGGGGCTGAGGCTCCTGTCACCTGGGAGGTGGCCTTACATTTAAAGGCCCCTCTGGCAGCTGTCCCCAGGACTGCTGATGATGGTTCCCCTGAAAGGGCTGACGATGGTGGGGTTTTGGCTGGGATTGGTACAAAGAGTGTACCGACTCTAGGGCCTGACCAGATTCCTGCAGGTGGGAGATTTTTTTTTTGGTAAATCAGCTTTATTTAAGTGTTATAATAACATAGCTTGGACAATTAATAACATAAAATTATTACTGCCATTTTCTTTCTAAACTATAAAATTAAGATTCCGCTTGCATATTAATCACAAGTCCATCAAGACAAAAGAAATAGTCCAAATCTATCTAGCTAGATCCTAAGTTTGATGTAGGCTGTAGTTGGTGAGTTACCATAACAAAAACCAAACTCAAACAGTAAACTTGAACATCACGATGCCTGGAACCATAGTATAAGTTAATTTAAAAAGCTACTTATTATTCAAGTATTTCAGCTCGGGGTTAGAAAGCAGCCTTCGGTAAAAGTTTTAACAATGAAGAGTACCAGATCCTTGTTACCAAAAAGATATTTTGGATTGTTATTCTACTGTATGTGTCCAGGGATTGTAACAAATAGTGGACCCCCCCACTGAGAATGGACACAGAGGAATGAGAGAGAGCCCTTGAGTCTATCAAACCTTAGAGAGGGACATCCCCATGAAGTGAGCCATCTCCTGATGTAGTAGGCAACCCTGCCTCCCATACCACTCAGGGACTCCATAGCTCCAAAACTTTTTCTTGTCTAAGATGTAATTTAGCTGTCAACCTCTACATTTCACATACCTTATTTGTTCGCTCTAGCCAGTACAGGAATGGGGGAAATACTGGCTTTAGCCAGCAAGTCATTATGCATTTCAAGGCTGCTGCAATGAGAATTAGTGCCAGTTTTCTACAAAGTGAAGGTAGTCTAATAATTGAGGGAAGACCCTGAATTCTGTAAATTCATCTGGAATGTCTGTTTGTATAATTTGTCTAAAGACATGCTGAACCCCAGACCAAAACCCCCTTAAAATTGGACAGTCCCAGAATATGTGAAAATGTGATCTTAGTCCCCCACAATTTCACCAGCATTCATCCAAATAGGTAGTATGGAAACATTTTGTTACTGTTGGGGTGCAGAGAAAGAGAATCAGGATCTTCCAAAAGAATTCTCTCCACCCAAGGGAGGACGTCACTCTCCACCTAATATTCCAACCCCTGTTAACAATAATTTTATTGGACTCTTTTTCCCATTGAGCCTTTATATGCAGTAGTGGTAGTGCCTCCGGCACCTGCAGTCTGCTATAGAAAAGAGAAATTAATCTGATTTTCACTGTTGCTGAGGAGATCTCTATAATTTCCTCCCAGGAATTCTTCCGTCTGCTTATTAATCTCTCATTGTCACGATTTTTAATAAAATGTCTGACTTGTAAATATCTAAAGAGATCAGAATTAGGTAAGTGGAATCTGTCTTTCAGATGTTGAAATAATACACAAACCCCTCCTTCTAGGAATTGGGAGAATTTCATCAACCCTCTTGACTCCCACTTGGCATATCCTGAGTCCAGTCTGGGGGGCAGAAAGCCAGGGTGGTTATCTTATTAGGGACAGAGGGCCTAGTGGTTCTTTAGAATCCAACTTAATCCGCACTTGGTGCAGAATCCTGGTCGTGTGCTTCACCCAGGAGTTGTGTAAGTGTTCCAGGGTGTTACAGGTTGCTTCCGAAAAGGCTAGTGAAAATAGGGGTATTGTGAGGGCATCCCCTTCCTCTATTTCATACCATCCTGAGGCTCTCCGGCGTTTAACCCAAGTGCACACTGGCACCAACTGACAGGCCAGATAGTTGCAGGGTTTTCCTCACCACCCTTGGTCGCTCGCTTCCCCAGATAAATTTACCTAGACCCTGCTTAGTCTTATTCAAAAAAGTATTAGGAATAAGGAGGGGTAATGTGGAGAATAAAAACAGAAATCTGGGCAACAGATTAATTTTGATCTAATCTATTCGGCCTGCTAGTGATAGTTGTAACACTGACCACCTAGTCATGTCTCTGCATTTCATTCCACAATTTATTGCAGTTTATATCAAATAGTTTGGATCGGGAGGTAGAAATCTGTATCCCTAGATACCTTATTTGAGTGTTCTTAGTCCAGGTATATGGGAGCGTGACCTTAGATTCCTGGGTCGGCATTCCACTAAGAATTAAGGTCTCAGATTTGCTCATATTTATTTTATAACCTGAAAGGTTACCAAACTTTTCTACTATATTATTCAATGGGGCCACTGTCCTCTCAGGATTTCTGAGAAAGAACAATGCATCATCTGCATAATGAGACATTTTTTGTTCTAGACCCTCTGCCATTATCCCTTCTATTTGTTGTGCTTACCTAACTGCCACTGCCAAGGGCTCCAATAAAATTGTAAAAAGTAGCAGGGACAGAGAGTACCCCTGCAAACCTGACAACGGCCTGAGTTAATTCCATTGACCCGAACCTGAGCCGGGGAGGGGGGAATATAAATTGGATACAATCTGTCTAAATTTGACGCCAAATTTTAGCCTCTCCATGTCTTTCTTGTGTTATCTTTTTACCTGCTGCGACGCTCCGGCGTCCGCCTCTCCTTCAGGCCCTCCTAGTATCTCCACTCCCCGGCCATCCTCTTCACGAGCACTGCCCTCGTACCACATATCGCAGCCAGCCCTCTGAGCCATCCCAGAGTAACCTATCCCTTGGCAGGTCCCTCTCCTTCGAGGGGGAAGGCACTAGGGGAGCCGGAAACCCCAGCACTCTATTTCTTTACTGACTCGGGGGTGCTGCTGTGGAGGAGCAGGCTCCCGGAAGTTCGAGTGTGGAGGCTCTGAGGAGGCCGTCATCGGCGGGCACCGAGAGTTGTTCTGGCTTTTTCCCGGTTGTCCCTCCTGCACTGCTGCTTTGTAGTGCCCCTGTTCTGACCGGGGTCACGGCAGGAGCGGGCTTCCACTACTTCCACCCTTAGAGAGAGGAGAGCAGTCCTCTGGATGCTCAATCCTCTCCTTTCCCGGCCAACCCCTGACGACCCAAGTCTGTTCCCAAACCTGGGTCGCCGGGTGGTTCGAGGTATGGCGTCCAGCGCCTCAGCCCTCTGTGCCACCGGGCCCTTTTATTAAAAATTGCCAATTCACCCTATCAAAAGCTTTCTCTGCATCCATGTGGATGACTATTTGAAGTGCCCTCTGTCCCCTCTGGGCCGAGACTATTTTTAACAATCTTCTAATATTATCCTGAAGGTATCTGTCATATATGAAACCCGTCTGATTGTGGTGGATGATTGTATGGACTATTTTCTGTACCTGGTCCGCCAAAATACCTGTAAAGATTTTGAGATTGACATTCAGGAGGGAGATAGGATGATATGAGCTGCAGCACTTGGGATCTTTTCCCTGTTTGTGCAATACCGAAATTTTGGCATAGCGCCAGGAATCTGGGCTCTCCCTCCCTCCTGAATGTGGTGGAAACCAGACAACAAAAAGGGGTATGATGTCTGTCTGAAATGGCCTATAAAATTCAGCAGGAATTCCATCTAACCAGGGGAGTTTCCTGCTTTTAGATCTTTAATTTTTCCCACAATTTCAGACATGGTAATGGGTGTCTCCAGAACAGCCTGCTCCTCCTGGGATAACTGGGGCATTATCAAAGGTGATAGGAATTCCTCTATTTTACCATTATTATTAATATCCTGGGGTTTTTGGCTATAGAGTTGTTCGTAGAAACTAGCAAAAGCTTGGGCTATCTGAGGTGGTTCTAAATCTAATCTGTTTCCCTGGCGCTGGTCATGGATGCCCAGAACTGCTCTGCTGGTTACCTGTTTTCTTAATGTGAAGGCCAGGAGCCTACTGGCCCTATTCCCTTCCCCATAATATTTACAATTAACCCACCTTAAAGTTCCCTCAACTTGTTGGGACAGCAAACGTTCAAGAGCTGCCTTCTTCTGAAGCCACTCCCCTCTTTATCTATAGGATCTAGGAACAGTCTATGTCTGAATTTGGCCTCCCTAAGATCGTCCTCTAGTATTGCTTGTAATCTCATTTTCTCTCTCTTCACTTTGGAGCTATGAGAAATTATCTGACCCCTCAGGTAAGCTTTTAATCTATCCAGGCAAGGGAAGGGGAAGCCTCACTGGAGCTATTTGTGTCCAGGAATTCCTTGATTTGGTCGGAAGCCATTTCTTTAAACTCCTCCGAGTTTAGAAGCCCCACATTAAACCTCCAGTTTGAGTTCCAAGGGGTGGGAGTAAGTCTAAGCTGTAATAAGACAGGGGCATGGTCAGATCAGGTCATGGGGAGAATAACAACGTTGTATGAGCATACTTTTTTCCACTGGGAGAAAAAGCATGTCTAGATGGCAGTAGCTCCCATGCCTGTGAGAAAAGTATGTATAATCCCTCTGACCGGGGTGACATTTCCTCCATGCGTCTATAAGCCCTGATTCGTCTAAGATCCGTTTAAGGAAAGTGTCCCTTGGGAGCTCTTTCCCCACAGCTACGCCTCCCGAGGTGACCATTAAAATCCCCCTCCAAAAATGTAAAGTGTCTCCATGTCCGATACTGCCTCTGAAATCAGGGAGCGAAGTAAGGAGCGATTCTCATTGTCTTTATTGGGGGCATATAAATTTAAGAAGATACAAGGAATCCCGTAACAATAGGCTTTCAATCTAACAAAATGACCCTCTTTATCACTGTCCGTCCTTACTATTTTTATGGTGGGAGTTTCTCCTAACCAAAATAGCTGTACCCTGCGATGGTGGTGGGCCTTCCAAGTGGCTGCATGTACCTCCCCTACCCATGACCTTTGTAACTTGGAATGCTCCACCTTCGTTAGATGCGACTCTTGAATATATGCAAGATCTACTTTGTGTCTTCCCAGTTCCTATAAGATGCGAGCTCTCTTAATGGGTCCATTCAACCCCTTAACGTTGTACGTGATTATATTTAAATCCATACCACAGAATAAACCAGCTGGTAAACTGGGTCCCCTTTCTAACCTCCCCATAATGCTGCCCTTCCCCCTTCCAGGCAAGGTAGGGCTTGCATATAGTTCCAGGCATAACTATCAAAACATGTAACTTGAAATATATAACAACAAAGACATTAACTTGAACTGTAAACATCAAGAATTTGGTTCACTCCAAAAGTCCCCCCCCAACTGAGTCGAAGTTGGGAGGGGGTGTACAGATAATCAAAGCCGTACTGAGCTGTAGGCCCCACTTGAGCCTCAGCAAAGGGTGGATTGTCAGTCAGCAGTCGCTTAAACTTCCTGCTTGGTAAAAACAAAGGTTACTCTCGTGTCCCTGTCCCCCAGCCCGCCTCATATCCCCCCATCCATCCCACATGATAACTTTTCCCTTAATATTACCTAATTGAGGCACCCAAACTTTAGTTTAAATCCCAAAACTTTTTGAGAATCAAGGCAAAATTAGAAAAGACTGGCATCTTTTCCCATTGTAAAATGCCCTTTGTTTTGAACAAGCCTGTGTTGTCTTTCTGGCTGTCCATCTTTCTTTCTTTCTTTCAAGTATTGTAGATTTGAGCCGGCCTGGTGGCGCTGAAGGTTGAGGCACTGGACACCACACCTTATGCCATGCTGGCGACCCGGTTTTGGGAACGAGCCTGGGTCGTAAGAGGTCAGCCAGGGGGTTGGGGAGGGAAGAGGACTAGAGCAGGCTGCTGGCCCTCTACCTCAGGCAGGAGTTGCAGGTACCCTTGGAGCTTGGCCACCCCCTGGTGGAGGCCGGAGAAAGAGCGTCACTCTGAGGATCTTTGGTGTTTGGCCGACCAGGGAGGGAGGAGGAGACCCCATCTGGAGCTGTGTTGCGTACGTGTGCCTCCAAGTGTATGCGCCACCACTTCCGGGGGTCTCGGAAGTAGTAGTTCATGGGAAAAATGGGGGAAAGTGTGGGGACCACCAAGGATGATGCCTTCGGACCGGGTCTGGGGATCTGCTGGGGCGCGCATGGCGCTACAAACGGTTGGTGGACGGTGATGGTGGTTCTGCCACAGGAGGATAAAATTTAAAAAAGTACCGTAGATTTGATCAGCCCCCTGATTGCCACCCTTCCTCTACTTCTCATATCAGATGAAAAGTAACCCTGTGCGAAGAAGGAAAAAAAAAAAAAAAAAGAGGAAAAAAAAAAAACAAACAAACAATTTTTAAGAGGAGGTCTTTTATTTCTACAGTATCATAGAGGTCTGGCCAAAACGCTATATTGAATAGCAAGTAAACAGGAAGCCTTCTATCACAGGGCATGAAACCTTAAGTGATACCACTATCAGAGTTCACTCTAAATTAATGGTCTCTGTGAAGCTACTTGACTCTCCAGTCTTCTCTGTTCTCCTCTCCCTGTTCTCCGCCGAAGGGCTCTCAGGCAGCCTGCGTGCTTGGGGCTGATGATGAGATGGATCTTGCGGCTGCACGGTTGTTTCGCCTCGCTCTGGCCCTCTGAAGAGGAACAGTGCTGTTCGAGGGGATGGTTGGATTTCTCGATGAATCCATCTGATTTAATGACTCATTCTCCTCTGGGATGTCCTTGTTGAATCTTCGGGGTCGCTTGGGATTATGGACAGTGTACCATCGTCTGTACTCTAATTCTTTAACAGTTTCTGCATCAAGTAAAGAATCAACGGAAATGTCCCACTGCTTTAGGAATTTGGCAGCATCCGAAATGGCTGGAAACGAGTGAGTTCCTGAATCTGTAATAATCTTAAGAGTAGCTGGATAGTTGAGCCTTGCTTTCACTCCTTTAGCCCAAAGGAACTTTAGAATTGGGAGCAATTTTCGCCTTCTATCCATTGTGATTGGAGCGTAGTCATGTTAAAAAAATAGGCGGGAGTCTCCGAATACGATTTCTTTCCTGGCCCAAGCTTTATATAGGATTTATTTTTTTGTTCTGTAGTCTAAAAAGGCTATTACGACTGATCTAGGCCTAACTGCCAGGTCCTTGGGGAGAGCTCTCAAAGAGCGATGGGCTCTAATTATATTTAGCTTGCACAAGTCTTCCAGCCCTAAATGTTCTTTCATTAGGCCTTCTATGTAGATTATCATGTCTCCAGACTCCGCTTGCTCAGGAAGCCCATAAACGTGGATACTAGCTCTTCGGGATCTGTTTTCTAAATCTTCCATTTTTTGTTGCAACCAGACCCCTCGGTCGTGGAGCTGCAAAATCGCACCATTATGTAGATCAATTGACTTAGAAGTTTCTGTAGCCTGCTCTTCTAATGCCACTATTTTCTGACCTTGAACCTTCTGATACATTTTGATTTCTGAGAGATCCCCTTGTATTTTTTCAGTGTGACTCCCAAACGCTTTAGCTCCTTGTACAGCCTCTTGGAGGTAACTGTGTACACCGCATCCTCCTCTGAGCTGCTTTCCGATGCTGAAGCCGAGCTGGGATTCACTGAGCATCTCGGGGATCTGCAGCCTGTGGTGGAGTTTGTAGAGAAAGTACAGTTATATGAGAACTTACCGTAACAGTAGATCTTCGAGAGAGGCTCTTGCAGTAGGTAATTACATATAGGACTGACGCCGGCAGGCGGCAGGACCCCACGGAAAGATTTCTAACTAGCAGTCCCTGGCAAGGACCCCCATGTCACCCGCCTTCCAGTTCTTTCCAGCCACAGGCCAAAGGATGCCGGACGAGAGAGGTTGATATTTCCTTTAATGGAAAGGAGCCGGAAAAAGCTTAGGGGATGGAGGGCGGAGGTATTACCTACTGCAAGAGCCTCTCTCGAAGATCTACTGTTACGGTAAGTTCTTATGTAACTGTACTATCTTACTTTGAGAGGGCTCTTGCAGTAGGTAATTACATATAGGACTGAGTCCCAAGCAGTCTGGAACAAGAAGAAGCACACGGGAGGAGGAAAGCTAGTCAGAGTAGATCCTTTAGCTGTGAAGGCCTTAAGAAAGGAGGCCTTGCAGGACAGCCAACCCGAAGCCTGCTCTACGGTGAGAGGCAATATCCAAACTGTAATGTTTTGTAAAGGTATGGATGGAAGTCCAAGTGGCAGCAGCACAGATGTCTGCCGCTGACACATTCTTGAAACAAGCCACTGAGGCAGCGATTCCCCTGGTGGAGTGGCCTCTTACTTGACCCGGAAGGGTGTTGTTGTACTTGTCATAACAGAAAGTGATACAATGAGCCAACCATTTAGACAGGCATTGCTTAGAAACAGCATTGCCTTCTCTTTTGCGTGCAAAAGAGACAAAGAGTTGATCAGTCTTCCTGAGATCCTTTGTCCTGTTAGTGTAGTATCTCAGAATCCGGTGAACGTCCATAGTATGCAGTAAATACTCCCCCCGATTGGAGTACTGCGTAAAAAAGGTGGGTAACTCTATGGACTGGTTCAGAGTATACTCCGCTACCACCTTGGGAAGAAGCTTAGGCTTAGTGTGTAGAGCCACACGTTCCTTGTGAAAAATCAAGCATGGAATTTTACACATCAGGGCCTGGAGCTTGGAAATCTCTGAGCGGAAGTAATGGCCACAAGAAAGAGTTTTCCATGAAAGGAACTTCAAGTCTGCGGAAGCTGCCGGTTTAAAAGGAGGCAGGTTAAGTTTCTCAAGAATGAAGTTCAAATCCCAAGGAGGGGCGGGAATACGGATAGGAAGTCTCAGATGGAGAACCCTTCTGAGGAAAGTCTTAGAGACCTCCAGCTGAGCAAATGTTCTGTCTGCAAAGGGAACATGATAGGCCGAGATGGCCGCCGTCTGAACCTTCAGAGAAGAGTGACTAAGACCCAGGTCAAAAAGATGGCGCAGATACTCTAGCAGTAGCCCAGCCGAGCAGGAAAAAGGATCCACGTCTTTCGAAGCAGCCCAGATTGTGAACCTTTTCCACTTCATGGCATATGTAGATCTAGTGGAGGGGTTTTCTAGCCTCCACCAAAATCTCCGCCACTTGGGGAGAAACCCCAAATCGACTTTGAGCTATGTCTGCAGGAGCCATGCATGAAGCTGAAGGGACTCGAGACCTGGATGGACCAGAGACCCCTGATCCTGGGTCAGCAAACCTCGAGATAGAGGAAGAGGAAGAGGAGGATCCTCTGAGTATTGTTGTAGAAGAGAGAACCAAACTTGCCTGGGCCAGAAAGGAGCAATTAGAATCATTCGTGCTCCTTCTGAACCTAGTTTCTGCAAGACTCATGGGATTAGAGGAATTGGGGGAAAAGCATAGACAAATCTGTCCTTCCAATTTAGAGACAGAGCGTCTCTTCAGAAAATGCCTCGCTCTTGAACGAGCGAGCAGAAGTTGGGAAGTTTTGCGTTTAGAGGGGAAGTGAACAGGTCGACCTGTGGTGTTCCCCAGTGTCGGAAGATATCATCTAGAACCCCTTGATCCAGTTCCCACTCGTGAGCCAGAGCAGACGAGCGACTTAACTTGTCTGCCAAGGTGTTGTCATCTCCCGGAACATGAATTGCCATGAGGTGAAGGTCGTGTTGTGCTGCCCAATCCCAAACCCTCATTGCTTCCCTGCAAAGAGCGTAGGACCGGGTCCCCCCTGTTTGTTGATATACCAAACCACGCATATATTGTCCATCTGGACGGCTAGGTGGCCAGGAAGAATGAACAGGTGAAGGGCCTGGAGAGCGTAAAGAACTGCCTGAAGCTCGAGCACACTGATGTGGAGAGTTTGTTCCAGCTTGGACCAAGAGCCCTGGGTCCGATGGGGACCGAGATGGGCTCCCCAACCTTCGCCCGAGGTGTCTGTGGTTAGAGTCTGGGAGGGGGGAGGAAGGAAGAAAGGAACTCCCCGAACCAGGTTCTCTCGAACCATCCACCACTGCAAGTCTCGAAGCATCGGTGAGGAGACTAGAACCAAGTGATCCAAGTCGTCCACCAACTGGTCCCATTGGGAGCAAAGCGTCCACTGGGAAACCCTCATGTGGAGCTGAGCGTGAGGAACTGTCGGGATAGCAGCCGCCATGAGCCCGAGGAGGCAAAGGACCGATCTTGCACTGACCCGCCTGCGGCTGGACAACAGATTTACTTGAGTCTGGAGAGTGGACGCCCTGTCTGGTGGCAGGAAGGCCCTGCCAATGGTTGTGTCTAAAATCGCCCCGATAAACTGTAGTCTCTGAGATGGAATCAAGTGAGACTTGGAATGGTTGATGGTAATACCCAGGCAGGCAAAAACCTGCTGGGTAAGAGCGAGGCAGTGCAGGAGTTCCTCCCTGGATGAGGCCGCCAGGAGCCAATCGTCCAGGTACGGGAAAACCTGCACCCCCCAGGTACACAGGTAGGCCGCCACCACTGCAAGGCATTTGGTAAATACTCGGGGAGCAGAGGATAGGCCAATGGGAAGTGCCTTGAACTGGTAGTGGTCCCCCTGGAACGCAAAACGGAGATATTTGCGGTGAGACGGGAGAATGGAAATGTGCAGCTAAGCATCCTGCATATCCAGAGCGCACAGCCATTGGCAAGAGCGGAGGAGGGGCAGAAGGCTCTGCAAGGAGAGCATTCTGAACCTTTTGTACTCCACAAAAAGATTCAGGGAAACGAGATCTAGAATGGGTCTTACATCTCCTGTCTTCTTCAGGACCAGGAAGAAGTGGGAATAGTAACCCATCCCCTGAAGATGAAGATGAAGAGGGATGGGTTCTATCGCCTCTTTCAGCAACAGTGCTGAAATCTCTTCCTGGACCAAGAGAAGATGTTCGAGAATACAACGACTTTGGGGGGGTGGCGAGGTGGTTTCTGTAGAAACTCTATCGAGTGTCCTTCTGCGATCAGCTGGAGCACCCAATAATCTGATGTTATCCTCTCCCAGCCCAGAAGGTGGAGGGAAAACCTCCCTCCTACCGGTTCCTCCGGGGAGTCCGGAGGCTGTGGGAGAGGAAAGGAGTCAGGTGGTGTGGGGCAGCACCGTAGCTGAAGCACCCGCTGCTTTTTTGGGTGGGGGGGGGCTTAGCAGCTGTGGGGGCCCGGCGTTTAGTGGCCCACTTTCCCGGAGGTTTCGCCTTTGGCCAATTCCGTCTGCAAAAGGGACAGCACTGTGACTGGAGGGGATGGTACATAGAGTCAACGGACTTTAGTGCTGTTCCCTTCTCCTACAAATCAGTGATGATGTCCTTAACATCACCACCAAAGAGCACTGACCCCCGGAAGGCGCTTCCTGTATAGCGGACTGCACTTCCGGGACCAACCCTGACACACGGAGCCAAGCGTGACGACGTAAGCCTACGGCAAAAGCTGAGCTCCGTCCAGCAGTGTCCACTGCATCGTAGGTCGCACGAAGCATGTGTCGACTGGTCGAATGTGTAGAGCGGACAAGGTCAGCCAACTCCTGCTTGACTTGAGAGTCCAGCAGGGAGTCCAATTTGGCTTCCACTTGAGTAAGAATTTCCTTCTGGTAATCCCCCATATGACCGACATAGTTCAGGGCCCTGATCCCCAGTGTGGAAGAAGCAAAAATCTTCTTACCATTCTGGTCCAATAGGAGAGATTCTTTATCAGGTGGTGAGGAGCTAAGGTGTTTTGGGTTAGCCGACCGGCCGTGAGCGATGCTAATCACTACCAAGTCAGCATGAGGGTGAGAATCTAAAAAGTCAACACCCTCGGGAGCCTGGTATAGCCTGTTCGACTTCCGAGGAAGAGGGGCTAGAGCCAACGGCTGTTTCCAAATAGTGGTAACAAGGTTGGCATGAGGCTCGATCCAGGGTGGCACCAAGGTGGAAGCTGTCACGGGCAGATCCAGATGCTCGGCGAGTTTCACCCGCTGTGGGTCTGGTTCCAACGATTGCCACTTATGTACCTCCTGGATTTTGCGTGGCAGCTCCGTAAAGGAAGGATCTTCCGGAGGCGACTTCGGAGGATTCCTTGGCCTAGGTCTTGACGGACAGCATGGCTCGTCATCCCTTTCGAAGTAGCCGTCGGAAGAGTCCGAGGAGACCGAGGGGGAAGAGGAAGATGAAGAAGAAAATTACTCCCTTTCCCCTCCAGAGGGAAGAACGGACCCCTTGGGAAGCCCTTGGGGAAGCGTGTCCTGCCCCTCTCTGGACCCAGAGGGATTAGCCCTGGTGTCCGGAGGTGGTGAGGGAGTGTGTCGTCGCTGACGTACGGGAACCGGAACCGGCACAGTCATCGGAAGACGACCCTCCACCTCTCTGGTGAGCTGAGCCTTGGCCTCAGCCCACCAGGAGGCCAGAGTCTCCTGCAAATCCACGGGTGGCTGAGGGGGCAGTGGAGGAGGAGGAGGAGGAGGAGGAGAGGGATATGGGTATGGACTATATCCATAAGGAGAGTATCCGAAACCCGGCGGCGGAAAACCAGGCATCGGGTATTGTGGTGCCGAGTACTGCGGCATCGTGTAGACTGGCGTCGAGTACTGTGGTGCTGGATACTGTGGTCCCAGGTACTTCGGCGCTGGATACAATGGAGGGTACCCAGGAGCCGGAGGAGCTGCCGTAGCAGACGGCCCAGCCCAAGGCCCCACGGGCGGGTCTGGGTTGAAAGGCCCGGATGGCGGAGGGCCCGGCATCGGGGCGACATCCCAGGGCAGGATGTTGGCCAGAGTCAGTAAAACCGGCGTCGGAGCCGGTGTCCGGGGAACCGACGTCAGATCCGGTGGACCCACAGGTGGGCGGTCTGACGGAGGCGGAACCCTAGCGTCTCCCGGGGATGGGGAAATCCCGGGGTCGGGCTGGGGAGAATCAGGGCCCCCGGAGGGCAGTGAAGGCTGCAGGGAACCGGGAACGACGGACGTGGGAGGGTCCGGCATCAGCTCTTCCACTGTACGGACATCAGGCGAACCGACGTGCGGTTTATCAGCGGGATCCGGGCGGGCGCCGGAGGAGCCGGCGTCTGACTTAACGGACCCATCGCCGGAGGCTGACCGCGATGGAGGAGCGGCCTGGTCTGACGGAAGAGGGGCCATGCGCCGCCCTGAAGGGTTGTGCGACACGGCCTTCTCCGTGCGGGCGTCCGGAGGCCGATGTCCAACTGTCGGGCCGCCCGTCAGTAGGCGTAGCTAGCGGCCATACCGAGCGGAGGTCTCCATACCGGGCGCCCAAAGGGGCGGCGTGAGCCAGATGGGCGAGCTGACACTGCCAAAGCCTCTAAGGTGGCCGTCGAGCGGTCCCCGGAGGGGCGTTACCTGTCAACGCGGCGACTCGAGGAGTGCGTGGAGGAGCCCTTGTGCCGGTGCTTCTCTTTGTCTTTTTTCTTCCGATGGCCTTCGGGGGAAGTGGACACCTGCCGCAGTTTTTTAAGCTCCTTCTCCATGGAGCTCATCTTTTTCTTGAGAATGTGGGCTTCCAGGGACTGCTGCCGCCTTCTCCAGGTGGCCGCGTCAATACTGAGGCAGTGCTGGCACTTCTCTACCGGATGATCGGGGCCTAGACAAAAAAGGCATAGGGAATGGCCGTCCTTGTGCTGGAGTTAGGCGCTGCAAGAGTCGCACTTGTTTTTGTGCTCGGAGGGTGTAGGGGACGACATACACCGACGGATGACTGACGATTTATCAAGAAAAGCAAAAAATACTCAGTAAAACACTGACAAAGGGAGTCTGACGAGCGAAGAACTTTTCCGCGAGGCACTGGCACAAGCTAATGGCGGGAAAGAATTAGAAGGCGGTCGTCAGGAACCGCCCCTTTATACCGACGTCTCCTGATGCCGGTCACCTGACATGGGGGCAGTCCCTCACCAGGGACTGCTAGCTAGAAATTTTTCCGTGGGGTCCTGCTGCCTGCCGGCGTCAGTCCTATATGTAATTACCTACTGCAAGAGCCCTCTCGAAGTAAGCTCTCTCTTTATTTGCATTTTTCACAGTTTCTGCAGCACAATCCTTCAACCGCTGCCACGCAGAGGCCATCTAATTTTCTTTGTCTCAGTCTGGATGCCAGTGTAATCGATGGATAGGCAAGGATTTCGGCTGTGACTAGGAGGACTGAGAAAATCGCAAGCTACCACGAATGCTGACATCCCCAGAAGTCAGGAGATAATGTTTTGCACATCCTTGCTGAATAGGACCAACCCCCTAAAGGGAGCATCAAAGATTTTGGCCTGCACATCAGGGGCAAAGCCTGAAACCCTAAGCCAAGAATGGCAGCAAATATAGATGCCAGTGGCCACCACCCATCCAGCTATGTCTGTGGTATCGTAGGACACCCTCAGGACATGACTGCCAACATCAGACCCTGACTTCAGGAGCTGGGCCAGCTGAGACTTAGTAGGGTCATCTGGGAGGGTTTGCACTAATTCCAGAGCTTTGTCCAACATGGCATTCTGGTATTCAACCATGTGAGCCAGAAAGTTCAATGACCAGACGGCCGAAGTGGCTGAGGCATAGATCTTCTTTCCTAAGAAGTCCACCTGCCAAGACTCCTTCTCTGAAGGGTGCGTGCTGAGGTGTCTGGACTTCTTAGTGCAGTCTTGAGCAGCATTCGTGGCCACTGAGTCAGGGACTGGATGTTCTCCATAAAAGAGTTTGTCCCAGGAGGCATGGCAAAGTCTATCTACCTTTTTAGGTAAGGCCGAGGTGAAAGATGGGTGATTCCAAGTGGCCCTGTTGACATCTGCGAAAGAATCAATGAGTGGAGGGATAACGGTAGGAAGAGTGTCCTTCTTACAGAGGAATGTTGCCAGGTGCTGGCAATCTGGGTCCAGTTCCTCAGAGTCCCAGCCTATGAGGGACTGGATGTGCTGCATTATGTCCAGGAAAGTTGGATCGTCAGGTGGGGATCTTGGAGTATCCCTGAGATCTTCAGGCTTCGAGGGGAACTTGGAATCCTCGGGGTCCTCCGAGGAAGAGGAGGAGGAATCTCCACCGGACGGATCAGAGTCCAGGACCGGTGTCAGTGGGTGGCGATCCTTTTGTAATGGTCCTCCTTGTCACCAGGCAACTGGGGAGTGGTAGGGCGAGCCCGGTCTGGCGAAGGGGAAGGATCCTACAGAGGTAGGATAGGAGGCCTTCTCTGGGAATCCTTATTCTGCATGAACTCCCACCAAGCAGTGAATAAGGCATTGTATTTTAATTATTTTATTATTCATCTCGGAGAACAATCTTTGAGCTAAGAGCTCATTTACAAAGGTCCCATGTCATGAAAGATACAAAAATATACATACAACAGGACATCAGTGTAAACAAAGAAAGTACAGTTACGTAAGAACTTACCGTAACAGTAGATCTTCGAGAGAGGCTCTTGCAGTAGGTAACTACATATAGGACTGATGCCGGCAGGTGTCAGGACCCCACGGAAAAATTTCTAGCTAGCAGTCTCTGGCGGGGGACCGCCCCCCCATGTCAGGTGACCGACGTCAGTATAAGGGTGGTCCCACGCCGCTCCTTCAGTTCTTTCCATAAAGGCCCAAAAGAAGGCGGGACGAGGCGGCGGATATTCCCAACCTGGAAAAGGAGCTAAAAAGCTTAGGGGAATTGAGGGCGGGAAGGTATTACCTACTGCAAGAGCCTCTCTCGAAGATCTACTGTTACGGTAAGTTCCTACATAACTGTACTATCTTACTTTGAGAGGACTCTAGCAGTAGGTAATTACATATAGGACTGAGTCCCAAGCAGTCTGGAAGAAGAAGAAGCAAAACGGGGGGAGGAAAGCTACTCAAAGTAGGTCCTCTAGCTGTGAAGGCCTTAGGAAAGGAGGTCTTGCAGAACAGCAAGCCTGAAGCCTGCTCTATGGCGAGAAGCAATATAAAAACTGTAATGTTTTGTAAAGGTATGGACAGAAGTCCAAGTGGCAGCAGCACAGATGTCCGCCACTGACACATTCTTGAAACAAGCCGACGAGGCAGCAACTCCTCTGGTGAAGTGGCCTCTCACTTGACCAGGAAGGGTCTTGTTGTACTTGTCATAACAGAAAGTGGTACAATGAGCCAACCATCTGGACATTTGGAAATAGCATTGCCTTCTCTTTTGTGAGCAAAAGAGACAAACAGTTGATCAGTCTTTCTGAGATCTTTTGTTCTGTTAGTGTAGTATCTCAGAATTTGGTGAACGTCCAGAGTGTGTAAGAGATACTCCCCTTGATTGGAGTGTTGCGTAAAGAAATCAGGTAACTATGGACTGGTTCAAAGTAGATTCCGCTACCACGTTGGGGAGAAACTTAGGGTTGGTGTGCAGAGCCACACGTTCCTTGTGAAAAATCAAATACAGGATTTTACACATCAGGGCCTGGAGCTTGGAAATCCTCCAAGCAGAAGTAATGGCCACTAGGAAGAGAGTCTTCCATGAGAGGAACTTCATGTCTGCTGAGGCTGCTGGTTCCAAAGGAGGCAGAGTAAGCTTCTCGAGGATGAAATTCAAATCCCAAGGAGGGGCAGGAACCCAGATAGGGGGTCTCAAGTGGAGAACCCCTCTAAGGAAAGGCTTAGAGACCTCCAGCTGAGCAAACGTCCTGCCTGCAAAAGGGACATGGTAGGCCGAAATGGCCACCATGTGTACCTTCAAGGACGAGTGACTGAGACCCAGATCAAAGAGGTGGCACAGGTAATCCAGCAGCCGCCCAACAGAGCATGAGAAAGGCTTGAAATCTTTTAAAGCAGCCCAGATTGTGAACCGTTTCCATTTCATGGCATAGGTAGACCTAGTGGAAGGTTTTCTAACCTCCACCAAAATCTCAGCCACTCGGGATGAAACCGCAAATAGGGCTTGAGCTACGTCAGCAGGAGCCATGCGTGCAGTTGAAGGGACTTGAGACCTGGATGGACCAGGGTCCCCTGATCCTGGGTCAGTAAAAGTTGCGACAGAGGAAGAGAATATTCCTCTGAGTATTGCTGCAGAAGAGAGAACCAAACTTGCCTGGGCCAGAAAGGAGCGATCAGTATCATTCGAGCTCCTTCTGAACCGAGTTTCAGTAAGACTCTCAGAATCAAACGGATCTGGGGGAAAGCATAGACGAATCTGTCCTTCCAATCTAGAGACAGAGCGTCTCTCCAAAAAATGCCACACTCTGAAGCGAGCGAACAGAAGTCAGGAAGCTTTGCGTTTAGAGGTGAGGCGAACAGGTCCACCTGTGGTGTTCCCCAACGTGGGAAGATATCGTCTAAGGCCCCTGATTCAGTTACCACTCCATGAGCTTGAGCAGGCAGGTGACTTAGTTTGTCTGCTAAGGTGTTCTCGACCGAACGTCAATTGCCATGAGGTGGAGATTGTGCTGTACTGCCCAATCCCAAACTCGCGCCGCTTCCCTGCAAAGAGGTAGGAGCGAGTCCCTCCCTGTTTGTTGATGTACCATACCACACATATTGCCTGTCTGTACGGCTAAGTGGCGGGAAGGAGATGCAGAGCTTGAAGAGCATAAAGCACTGCAAGCTCGAGCACACATTGATGTGAAGCGTTTTTGAGCTTGGACCAGGAGCCCTGGGTTCTGTGAGGTCCAAGATGGGCTCCCAACCTTCGCCCGAGGTGTCTGTGGTCAGAGTCTGGGAGACAGACGGGAACTCCCCGACAAAGGTTCTCTTGAACCATCCACTACTGCAAGTCCCGAACAATGGGGAAGGAGACTAGGACAAGCTGGTCCAGGTCGTCCACCAACTGATCCCATTGAGACTGAAGCATCCATTGAGAGAGCCTCATGTGGAGCCGAGCGCAAGGGACTGTTGGGATTGCAGCCACCAAAAGCCTGAGGAGGCGAAGGACCGACCTGGCATTGACCTGCCTGCAGCTGGACAACAGGCTGACCTGAGCCTGGAGTGTGGCTACCCTGTCCGGTGACAGGAAGGCCCTGCCAGAGGTCATGTCCAGGATCGCCCTGATAAACTGGAGCCTCTGGGACGGGAATCAAGTGGGACTTGGAGTGGTTGATGGTGATGCCCAGGGGAAAAAACACCCCCTGGGTAAGGGAAAGGAAGCGCAGGAGATCCTCCCTGGACGGGGCCGTCAGGAGCCAATTGTCCAGGTACGGGAAAGCCTGCACCCCCTGGGTACGCAGGTAGGACGCTACCACCGAAAGGCATTGGTGAACACCCGGGGTGCCAAGGAAAGACCAAATGGGACGGCCTTGAACTGGTAGTGGTCCCCCTGGAAAGCAAAACGGAGGTATTTGCAGTGATAAGGGTGAACAGGGATGTGTAGGTAAGCATCCTGCATATCCAGAGTGCACAGCCACTGTCCCGGCCGAAGGAGGGGTATGAGACCCTGCAGGGAGAGCATCCTGAACCTCTTGTACTCCACGAATAAGTTCAGGGAACTGAGGTCGAGAGTCGGCCTTACATCTCCTGTCTTCTTCGGGACCAGGAAGAAGTGGGAATAGTAACCCATTCCCTGAAAGGAAAGGGCGACGGGCTCTATCGCCTCCTTCAGCAAAAGTGCTGAAATCTTTTCCTGGACCAGAAGAAGGTGTTCCTGAGAGTACGACGACCTTGGGGGAGGGTGATGAGGAGGTTTCCGGAGAAACTCTATTGAGTGTCCTTCTGCGATCAGCTGGAGCACCCAGGAATCTGAAGTTATCCTCTCCAAACCCAGGAGGTGGAGGGAAAACCTCCCTCCTACTAGTTCCTCCGGAAGGCCCAGAGGCTGTGGGAGAGGAAAGGAGTCAGGTGGTGTGGGGCAGCGTAGCGGCTGAAGCACCCACTGCTTTTTTGGGTGGAGGGGGCCTGGCAGCCGGAGGGGCCTGGCGTTTAGCGGCCCGCTTTCCCTTGGGTTTCGCCTTTTGCCGATTCCGTCTGTGAAAGGGACAGCGCTGGATTTGATGGGGATGATACATGGAGTCCACAGACTTAGTGCAGTCCCCTTCTCCTGCATATCAGTGATAATGTCCTTGACATCACCACCGAACAGCACCGAACCCCGGAAGGGCGCTTCCTGAATAGCGGACTGCACTTCCGGGACCAACCCTGACACACAGAGCCAGGCATGACGCCGTAAGCCTACGGCGAAAGTGGTGCTCCTACCAGCAGTGTCCACTGCATCGTAAGTAGCATGTGCTGAATGGCTGAACGTGCAGAGCGGACGAGGTCAGCCACTTCCTGTTTGACTTGAGAGTCCATAAGTGAGTCCAATTTGGATTCCACCTCACTAAGAATCGCCTTCTGGTAATCCCCCATATGACCGACATAATTTAGGGCCCTAATACCCAGAGTGGAAGGAGCATAGATCTTCTTCCCGTACTGGTCCAGAAGATGGGATTCTTTGTCAGGTGGAGATGAGTTCAGATGTTTCGGGTTAGCTGTCCGTCCATGAGCAGCGCTAATCATGACCGAATCAGCTCAAGGGTGAGAATCTAAAAAGTCAACACCCTTGGGAGCCTGATATAGCCTGTTCGACTTCCGAGGAAGTGGGGCTAAAGCCAACGGCTGCTTCCAAATAGTGGAAACAAGATCGGCATGAGGCTCAATCCAGGGTGGCACCAAGGTGGGAGCTGTCACGGGCAGATCCAGATGCTCAGCAAGTTTCTTACGCTGGGGATCCGGCTCTAAGGAATACCACTTATGAACCTCCTGGATTTTGCACAGCAACTCCGTAAAAGAAGGATCCTCCGGAAGGAACTTCGGAGGAGTCCTTGGCTTGGGCTTAGATGGAGAGCATGTCTCATTGTCCTGCTCGGAACAACCGTCGGAGTCGTCCGAGGAGGAAGATGATGATGATGAGGAAGACTCCCTCTCCCGGCGGGGGGGAGGAACGGACCCCTTGGGAAGCCCTCGGGGAAGCATGTCCTGCCCCGCCCTGGAACCATAGGGTTCGGCCCTGGTGTCCGGAGGTGGGGAGCAAGTCCGTTGTTGCAGACGTATGGGAACCGGAACCGGCACTGTCGTCGGGAGACGATTCTCCACCTCTCTGGTGAGCTGAGCCTTGGCCTCAGCCCACCAAGGGGCCAGAGTCTCCTTCAAGTCCACCGGCGACTGAGGGGGCGGTGGAGGTGGAATAGGAGGGGGATATGGATATGGACTATACCCGTAAAGTGCGTAACCTGACAGCAGGAAACCCGGCGTCGGGTATTGAGGCACCGGGTACTGCGGCGTCGGATAGGCCGGCGTCGGGTACTGGGGCATCGACGATGATGTGGGATACCTGGGAACCGAGGAGTCTGCCAGAGCAGACGGCCCAGCCGGAGGGCCCACGGGCGGGTCTGGAGCAAAGGCCCAGTGGGCGGAGGGCCCGGCGTTGGAGCGGCATCTGGGAGCAGGATGTCGCCCGGGGTCAGCAAGACCGGCGTCGGGGCCGGCGTCTGGGGAGCCAGCACTGGGGCCGGCGTCCGGGGAGCCGACGTCAAGTCGGTTGGCCCAGAAGGTGGACAGTCTGACAGGGGCGCAGCAGGAACCCTGGCATCGCCCAGGGATGGAGGGGAAAAATCCCCGGGGTCAGGCTGAGGAGACCCAGAGTCCGCAGAGGGCAGCGAAGGCTGTGGGGAGCCGGGAATGGTGGATGTGGGAGGGTTCGGCGTCAGCTCAGCCGCTGTGCGAACGTTGGGCAAGCCGACGTCAGACTTATCAGCGGGGTTCAGGCGGACACCGGAGGAGCCGACGTCCGACTTAACAGACCAGTCACCCAAGGCAGGTCTGAAGGAGGGCGGCTTGCTGGGCGGAAGAGGGCGCGCCGCCTCTAGGGTCGGGAAACTTATCGACCATCTCCATGTGGGCAGAGGAGCCGATGTCTGGCTTACGAGCCGATTGAACCAGTGAGCCACATGGTGGCGGCTTGCAGGCGGGCTCAATAGCCAGAGGCACCCAAAGGGCCAGCGAGCCAGACAGGCGGGCCACCGCCATGGGAAAACCTCAAAGCAGCCATCGCAGATCGGTCCCCGGGTGGGGGGGGGGATGTTACCTGAAGCACGGCGACTCCCAAAGATGCGGTGGATGAGGAGCCCTTGTCCCGGTGCTTCTCCTTGTCTTTTTTCTTGCGATGGTCTTCGGGGGAAGGGGACGCCTGCCAGAGCTTTTTTAACTCCTTTTCCATGGAGGACATTTTCTTCTTTAAAATATGGGCTTACAGGGACTGCTGCCGCCCATCTGCGGCTGTCCGTGTTGAATTTAAGGCAGTGCTGGCACTTCTCCACCTGATGGTCTGGGCCTAGGCAGAAGAGGCACTGGGAATGGCCGTCCTTGTGCGGGAGTTGGACGCCACACGAGTCGCACTTGTTCTTGTGCTCGGAGGGTGTAGGGGATGACATACACCGATGAATACCTGACGAAAATTTGAAAAATTGAAAATAACTCAGTAAAAACTACCAACAACTGAGGCTGACGAGCGTTGAACTTTACCGCAAGGCACTGACATAAGCCGATGGCAGGAAAGAACTGGAAGGCAGGCGTGGGGGACCACCCCTTTATACTGACGTCGCATGATGTCGGTCACCTGACGTGAGGGCCGTCCCTCGCCAGAGACTGCTAGATAGAAATTTTTCTGTGGGGTCCTGACACCTGCCGGCATCAGTCCTATATGTAATTACCTGCTGCAAGAGCCCTCTCGAAGTAAGATCATAAAATATAATACAATGAAGTAAACATAATTGCAAGTACAAAAGAATACAACTTGCAAATACAGTGACATCAGGATAGTAATAATGTACAAATTAAGTTACATGTCTGTATATACACAGAACTGAACAGGGCAGCCAGAGGATTGACTTTGTCAGGAGGTGGTAGGGGGTAAGGAGAGAAATAGAGGGAGAGGTAGCGAAAAGAGAAAAAAGGGTGTGACAGTGAATTAGGGGGGTGAGGACAGAAGCGAAGGGGGGTTGTAATCCACAGGAGGTGAATGGAGGCAGTGCCAGGCGGTTAATTATTGGATCTCCAGTGTTGGTCACAGAGGTGTCATAGGCTCTGACATCAGTCCCTGGGGAACCGGGTGACCAGGCGGCAGCCCTTGTGGTGAAGGGCTGGCCGGCGCCAGTCTCAAAGGACCCAGTGTTGACTCAACATGTGTCGGTTGCGGCTGTCCCAAAGGACAGCTGGGGCTTAAGTGGCGATGGTGGAGGCGTTGCCAGGGTTGGTGCCTGGGAGGCCGGTGATCATTGAGGAGAAGGGGTCTGACACCGGCCAGGATAAGCAGCTGACATAGGTACAGCCTTCGTAGCATGCTCCGGGCGTCGCTTAGAGACATCGGCCCTGAGACTCAGGACCGACGTGGGCAATGCCAAGACCGGGTGGGCAGTGGGCCGGGACCCACTACCCAAAGAGCTGGTCAAGCTGCCTGGCTGAGGAACCACTGGGAGAAAGGGCCTGAGCTTCAGGGGCTTTGGGGCTGGGGACAACGTCCGAAGCCCGTAAGAGCCTTAGCCCGAAATGGTGATGAGGGCGTGAGATGGAGACACGGGCAGCCTGGAAGGAGTAAGGGCTGCTGGTGAAGAAGGAACTGATCTCCCATGGGAGGAAGTTCCAGAAGTGGCTGCCAACTTGAGCGGTGACCAGGAGCAGGAAGCCTAATGGGCACAAGGTCTGTCCTTGTCCCGGTGCTTATGCTTCCTGCCTTACTACTTCTCTTTCTGGGAGGAAGAAGTCGACGCCCCAGAGGCCAGGGAGGAAGAAGAGCTTTTGCCCTGGAGCTCCTTCTCCATTGCCGCTAACTTCTGCTGCAGAAGGAAAGCCTGGAGGGTCTTCAAGCGGCATCTCTGTGTGGCCTGGTTAAACTCCTGTGTCATGGTTAGGGCTTAGGCACAGCAGGCACAAGGAGTGGCTGTCCTTAGAGGGGTCTGCTTGCCACAGGCACACTTCGTTCGCTGGTCAGAAAACAATACTGGAGAAGAAAACATTCAGAAACAAGAAGAAAATATATGAAAAATGTAAACTAAGAAAGTGAATCATGGTCGAAACACAATAAAAATGGTGGTCAACTAGAAGCAGGAGTCTGTGGATGTCCAACCTGCAGGTATCGATGGTGGGAAAAGAACTGAGGATGGGCTGAGGGACCGTCCCTTTTATAGCATAGGTCGGACGTCGGAGTGCCAATGTTGGGGACAGTCCCCTGCTGTATACTGCTAGCTAGAAGTTTTCTATGTGGTCCCAGTGCCTGGTGGCTCAGTCCTTGCGGTTACTGCCTGTTGCAAGAGCCCCTCAAAGTAAGATATAATATTTCCTGTAACTTACTGGTTGATGAACAATTCTGCCTGTTTAACTGCATCTCTGTATTGTAATTTGCTGCTTTATTGTAGTCCTTGATCCTGATGTGGGACACTTGTAAATGAGGATTTGTGTCCAAAAGTACTTTCCGAATAAATTAATAAATAAAACTGACCACAAATATTGAAAGGGTTGCTTTTTTGTTACTTTATTATTTATGACATTTGTACATTACAGTACATTCCGTCATATAGGAAAGTGAGACAGAACATAATGCAACTGATACAAACAGAGCAGAACACGTGGTCACTAACCTAGAGTTACCATCCTCCGGGTTGGGGGGACCAGTTGATCTCCCAGTTAACAGTTAACAAATAATGAGCTACTGTAGCCAACAGACTAGGGCCCGACATGTAAACAAAATACTACACAGCCAATTGCTTACATTCTGTGGCGTTAAAAGACTACGAAGGCCCACTCACTGCATACCCAAAAGGGTATGTATGACCTAAGAAAATGGTGGAAAACCACCAATATGATTATCAATGTGGAAGTTAAACTGAACAAGAGCAAAGTGACCAGTTCCATGCATCGCCTCCCCCTCACATGCCTATGCCTCAAAGCATGCTGTCAATAATATTTTAACATTATAGGATCGATGCTAACGAGCCGATTAGTTTTCAAGCCCAAGCTGCAGTGGGGGCTGGGTACACAGCATAAACAGTGTATATCAAAAATAGTTAGTGTACTTATATCTAAAATAACAAACACGATATAAAAGTTCATAAAAAGAAAAGTTGTATGCCCTGTGGTTGTTCTCAGCAATCAGTATTCCCGTATTCACGGAGGAGCCATCTTAAGCACAGGGATGGTGCAGTTCAACACACCAAACTCCGAATCGAAAATGCCAGTTGTCAAAATGTTAAATAGAAAGAGTAGACAACACAGGACTGCTTAAAGCTGCAAAGTCAAGTCCATACCCGTAAGAAGAAATACCCCAGTCTCCTATGTCCGGTACTTGCAGAGTTCAAGCCCAATGTAAAACAAACAAACAAAACAAAAAGACCTCTTTCAGGCATCTGAATCTGAAACATGGTCTTTCTGCAGCTCCGATTCAAATTCAGCCAACAGTTTGTCAAGATTTTTCAGATCCAAGTATATGTAGCAGGTCTGTCCCTTATATTATAACCAAAGTTGGCCGGATAGACAGAGCTAAAGGGGATGTTGTATTCACGTAGTTTGCATTTGCCTCCATCAAAACTCTTTTGTCTCTGCCTTGTGCTAAAACTTAAGTTGGGGTACATTTATATCTTCCTGCCCTCCACTTGAAGATCTTTTATCCTATGAGCCGCTATTAAAACCTTATCTCTTTGTAATAGTGACACAAACTTCAGCAGTAGAGTACAAGGGCTGGTGAGACTAACTACTTTGTGGGGAGCTATCCTGTAACACTTCTCCAGTTCCAGACTCGCAGCATTCGGGTCAATTCCAAGGGCCCCTTGCAACCAAGCAATGACTGTCGGCATCGGTTCGGATTCCGCAGAACCTTCTGAAAGGCCATTCTCACATTCCTTTCTCTTAGCAAATTTTCAGAGAGCTCCAAACAAGAACATAATTTATTTTCGGAAACCAGACCAGCTGAAACAGCAAGTGCCTTGCTTGCAGAGCTCGTCGCCTCCGCGACTTCCACTTCATGGGTTTCCACACACTTCAACTGTTTGCAGACACTGTGAGAAAGAGTCAAATTTAATGTTTGAGTTCCACTGATTTGTGTAGTTTTTCCACAGTCATACGGAAATATAAAAATGTAACTTCAGAAGTCACACTCTGTGGAGCCCGTGGGCCTTCCTTGCATCTTTTCCTGGAGGTTTAGGATTAATGAAATCCTGTAAACTACTTGGAGTATTTTTCGGATTTCCTATTGTCAAATTTCACTCAAATTGGTGCCGAGTGTATAAAAAACGACAGTCCACCTACTCAAGAGTTTTAAACACAATCTGATCACTGAAATGTTCTATTTTAAAAGTTTTAAGGCTCTTCCACATGGGAGCTGTGTAACACGTCTGGGTGCCTGGGCTGCAAAATCCGCCCCCCAAGGTTGCCTTTTTTTGTATGTACTTTTTCTGCTCCCCTGGTGGCCCAGACAACCGGCCTCCTTAAAGAGCTAGTGGAGCCAAAACAGGCAGTCAGGAAAATTATAATTTCTGAAGTATTTTTTTTCCCTTTTGCTCATTAGAAAGTCTTCTATGTGATAATATTGAGCTGGATGTGTCTAACAGCACGTAGCCTGACAGCTGACATATCTATCTCTATCCCCCCACTACATCGTTGTGATCTCACTAAGATATCACAGGTGACTGACCTGGCAGCCACTGAGTGGTTGTTCCTAAGCATCAGTGAGGTCACAATGCTGATAATGTAGTGGGGGGGCGGGATAGAGATAGATAAGTCAGGCAGAGTGCTGTCCCACACATTAAGGGCCAGATATTCAAAACTTTGCCCCGGGGCTAAATTAGCACTGCCCGGCAGGCAAACTTAGCCCGGAGCACAAAACAAGCCATATTCAAAAGGAATAGCCCGGGGCAAACAGCTTCTGAATATAGCATGGGAATGAGGCCGGGCAAACTGGGCTGGAAGTGCAGGGCAAACTTAGCCCTGGAATAAGACAGCTCTGAATATGGCAACCAGGAAGTGCAAACCACAACAGCAACACAGTGCACAGCGATGTGAAGATAGGTAGAGATGAACTATGTGACCAATGTGTGTGCCAGCAAATGCGTGGACCCAGTACAGCTGCAGGCAGCAGCATATGTGAAAGTACAGTGTACAAAACTGTAAAATATTCCCCGAACTGTTAGCACAGAGCTAACGCGGGTTTAGCGCAGGGCTAAACAGTTAGCCTGGTGCAAACACATTTGCCCGGCGCTAAACTTTGCCATATTCAAAAGTGACATGCAAATGAGCCTACTTAGGTAGTCTGTGGGCAAACATCCAGATTAGCATCTCATTATGCCCTGATTTGCATGCAGTTTGCAGCGGGCTAACTGTTTAGCCCTGCGCTAAGCCCGCGCAAACGTGTTATCGCTGCGCAAACAGCTTGGGGAATATTATACAGTTCTGAACACTACTTCCACATGTGCTGCTGCCTGCAGCTGTACTGGGACAACACAGCATAGGCACAGATGGTGGTGGTGCTGCATGCAACTGTCACACTGTAGGTCATGCTACAGTGCACAGCAGACACTACAGTAGCAAGGAGGTCAGTAGTGTGTGGACACAGCAATGCCTATGGTGTGTAGGGCAGTGATGATGACTGCACTATACACAGTGAGAGGCCCAACCTGTGGGTGTTTACTGACACTGGACATTACTGTTACACTGTTGTGTGACCCACAGATGCTGCACCTGTGGCATGGATGCTCACAGTGACTTGTACATTTCTGGCTTTGTGTGCTATGGCAGTTGTACAGCTGTGCGGTATGTGGCCGGGTGGGGGCATATATTATCCGAAAGGCACACTGGTGTTGGGGTATTCCCAATACTGGCCCATGTACACTGCATGATGTGTCCCAGCCTTGTGGCCACACCTGGTCTGTAGCACAGCTTCATCACCCATACATGCTCCCCCTTAACATCCTCCATGCCCATAGTGCTGCATGTGTGTGCTGGCATCTGTTGGTGTCCACAGAAGTGCGGTCCGCAGGTGTGTGCTGTATGGGCACACTGCCGTGCTGTCCACTAGTGGCAGGGTCATCACTTACTGCCTGGCATGGCTGGAACTGGTGGCAGATGATGGCATCATTGTGATGCCATCAGTTATCAGCATGCTTCCTCTATGTTTGGCTTTATCTATGTGTCATATTTATTTGTTAGGGTCGCGCAAAACCCGCGCTAAACCCATGCAAACACAGCGCAAAGCCATAGTGTCGCCAAAGCTGATTGCCCAGGGGTTAAGACAAGCTTTTCCTGGGTAATTTGCACACGCTAAGTGTGCGCTAAGTCACAAGAAACCACTTAGCGGGCGCTAGTCGCGGAATATAGCATTGCGCCTGTATTCATGTCAGTTTGCCCCTTGCATACATTATAATTTTGCCCGGCGCTAATGCAGTTTGCCCACGCTATTTGGCCTTTTGAATATAGCAGACCTGCGCTAAACCTGCACAAACATTTTTTGGCCGGCGCAAAGTTTTGAATATCTGGCCCTAAACCTACTAACATCAGGTAAACAATCTTCTAACTAAACAAAGGAAAAAGAAAAGGTACCTCAGATATAAAACATAATGGTTGATTGCTTTTAAAAACTAAGAACTAATATCAGTTTTAAGAAGCACCCTAGATCTTATGGGTCTCCCATTGTGCTGCCCCCACTCTGTGGCTTGCCCCCCGCTGTGCAGCCTGACCAGAATCCCCTTTAAACAGGTCAAGAGACTGACTCCTTCATTAAAGTAACGGGGGAATAGGGTTTAAAACATTTCCTCCAACAGTGTTGCAACCTGGGAAATTCAGTACAAGGCAAGACTGATGTCCCTCCTCAGAATAAATGATCAAAGTGGATGCTACATCCTCCTACAACCAGTCTGCTCTTGACGTCCTATGCATACAACACAAACCGAGGTCAACCATGTACCAGGCTTCCCATGCTGCCTGGTGCCAAGAAGCCAACAGAAAGATGTGTGGCTTTATCAGCAACAGAAAGGCTAGGTACTATAACACAAAGACAGGCAATATATTTCTGGCTGACCTCCATACTGAAGTGAAGAGGCTTACACTGACCCTCATTTTGACACAGCTGACAGAGGCCCTTGTTTTACTTTTAATTTATTTACCCAGGTTAGCCAACTGAGATGTAAGATCCCATTTACAGCAGAATGGGATCCTGTTTCTACCCAGTTTTTCTAGCTGGGAATACAAAGGAAGGTCAAGTGACTTGCCTCATGGTCACACAGTGAGTAGCCAGTGCCTCAGCTGGGATTCAGACCTGAGGTCTCCTAGCTCCCAGGTCCATCTGTGCTTCTAACCATTGGACTCTTGAGTTACAGTTAAACGTATTTTAGTAAAGCCAAGTTAACTCCTTGCACCTGGACGTGTTCAAGTTGGAGGCGGAAGGTTCATAGAAGAAATTAGGCGGTATTACTTCATGGAAATGGGAATGGATGGGTGGAACAAACTTCCTGACAAGGTTGGGGAGAGAAAGATAATAATGGGATTCAAGAGGAACTGGGATGCATATAATGGAGTCATACACCAAGTAGGCCATGGCTCACGAGCTGATTGGAGAGGGGGTAGCATTCTGGGCCCTGGGCATTTTATTTATTTAATGAAATGTTTCACCAGGAGGGCACACTGAACAACAAGTTGCTCGTCTCACGGTGCAACCTGGGGGGTGGGTGTACATGATGATTGTTGACAGAGACAGATACAGTAACACAAAGTTTACAACATATCACGTACAACAAGAGACATGTTGTGGGTGCATGTAAACCATGACAGCAAGGGTAGATATGGAATCAGAGTAGCTGGAAGGTATTTAAATGAGAGACAAAAACAGTTTTTGGTCAGAGACATAATTCCTATTAGCCAAAAAGGAAAATCAGCACCAGGAAAGACTACAGTGCTAAAACTGGAAACATAAAGTAAAGTAAAGGAAAATAGCAACCCTAGCAGTAAGTACACCCGCACAAAAATGGCTGTGTACAAAAAAAAATGTATTTAAAGAAGTGCATACAAAACTAGTACCACACTAGAGATGGTAAAACAACCATCAGAATACAGCTATGACATCACAGCAGATGGCCGCAAAAAAACGACATTTCACTCGGAGGACCCGAGCTTCCTCAGAGTTAATGATTACCCCCATCAGTGCTCTTTATATAGTGCACAATATGTAAATGAGTGTGTAAACATCCAATAACAAAACGACACATCACAATACAAGAAACGTGGCGTTTGCACGCCTGTGGTAGCAGCATGACATGCTGGAAAATAAACCACCTGAACCTAGACATATCAAACAAGGGACGTACAGGTGGAAAAATACCCATAATATAATACACGGGTATTTGATGGGGGTCAGAATAAAAAGGTCAATCATATTTTGAATGCACCAGTTTTAGATTTTAAGTCCCATGGATATACATAATCCTTATCATCAACCAGGCATGAGACGCCAGGCACAGAACTTATTAAAAAATGAAAAGTGCACCAGGCACAGTCACCACTATCTATCCCACCTATAGGTAAACATAAAACATCATCATATTAAATTCATTACAGATATATCAGCAGCATTTCTCAGAGCCACATACAAAGCATCACAATTTACGCAAAAATGCAGAAAGATCAAAGTTTTCATTCAGACCATTTTCCCCTCAGGCTCCCAATTCGTAGATCCAGTAGCTTTCATGTCTACCTCTAACACTCTCAATATCCCCTCCTCTTGAACCAAGGCACACTCGCTTTACACCTACAAAGTCAATCAGGTGTACAATGTTAGGCAGACTCTTAGCATGTTTCACTACTGCATATGATTCGCGCCCCCCCTCCCCCCTGCAGGGCTCCAACATGTTCCCCTATTCTTTGCTTAAAATGTCTGGTAGTTTGTTGCACATAGTGTACCTCACAGCTACAAGACATCAAATAAAATACCCCAGTAGTATCACCAGTTACAAAATCTTTAAGGATAACTGTACTGCCCGTGCAGGGATGTGGAAACTCCTTACACTGCTTTATAAAACGGGAAGTACATACATCTGCTACTCCTAAACGTGCCGGGGTGGGGGGGTAACCTACTATTTCTACAATCTACACCAGGAAGAGAACTGGAGTCTCAGCATTCCTAACAACCAACACACGATAAATACCTATAGTTCCACTACAGCATCAATGGCAGTCCCTAGGGTCAGGACAACCCTAGCACAGAGATCCTTTCTCGTCAGGGCCCCTACCTGGTACAACTCCCTGTCTGTATTGGTCACCCACCACCCAAAGCTCAGCACCTTCAACGTGGCCCTCAGAAGCCTCCTCCTCACCTCCCATGCCTGCACATGCCCAAAACGGGCCCAGTGTGCTGCCCACTCGCTGGCATAGCAACACTGCGCAGCA
This sequence comes from Neoceratodus forsteri, assembly GCA_016271365.2. Lineage (NCBI taxonomy): Eukaryota > Metazoa > Chordata > Ceratodontiformes > Ceratodontidae > Neoceratodus > Neoceratodus forsteri. The sequence continues at coordinate 874,840,706 of CM028130.1, forward strand.
GTTAACAGTATTATGTCTAATCTGTTAATTATGACAAAGCCTAAATCTCCAGGCTGTGTGTAACCCCCCTGCAAATGGGGGTTCCTGAAAGTCTTCCAGGAGCTTGCCTGAATGCTCCAAGTCTGGGCGGTGTTCGGCGTCTGAGCTGTTTAAATATGGTTCCAAGTGAGTGCTATTTGAGCCTCCACGTACTGTCTCTTTAAGAGCTGTCTGCTTGCAGACTTAATTAGTTTGTATGGGGGGACTGTGTGTTCTAATGCCCGAATCCTGCTCGGGCTGCTGTCAGATCGCTCTGTTTCTGCTGTTGCTACATGTGCAGAGGGAGCCTTGTTGAAAGATGTAACTGTTTGCCAGAAACCATTTAGAGTGACTGAAAAAATGTAGTTTTAACCTTGGCGCCTTTTTCCACCAACAGAGGGAGTCTTATTGTGAGTGACAGCCGAACCAGCCAACAGAATGGTGTGGAGCTAAAGGAAATGCCCTGCTCTGTGACTGGAAAGATTAGATCAGTTGTGACAGTGAAGAGGAGCTCTGTGCTTCTGCGGTGTATAGTTTCACGAGGAAGCACGTGTGAGGCCCCTGAGTTTGACCTGCAGCCGTTGTGAGTGCCAGTTTGGACTGAATCCAAGTTGTGAGCAGAAAGAAGCACCAGAAATGTGGAAACCAGGCTCACCCTGTAGAAAACTGGAGAAATTGCTGAATCGTGCTCGGTCTGTCAGGAACTGAAGCTGCTGTGTGTGCTCCCGGGTATTTTGCAGTAAGTGCGACTGGGATCGAGGAGCAGCCTGCCTGGAATAGTACTTTCCTTTTATATATGAATGTGCATAGTGCTTGTGGGGAATCGCTATTTCCAATCCCCTGTGCTGCGTACTGTGTGTTGAAGCTGGAAGCAAACCCCAGCTTGTCTTGGACTAAATCTGTTTGCTATAAACTGCAGTGGGGTCCAGTCACAAGGACCTTGTCTCCATGCCCTGTTGTTTCTGATAATCCAGAGAACATCCACCATCCGGTTCTCAGCTTGGGTATTGTGAGTACAAATCAGGGTATTCCCCTGCAGCCTGTTTTCAGTCACAAGTGTGTCTTCTAATTCTTGTGGTTTCACTGCTTCATGGACTGAGCCCTCCGGCTCCGGATTACAATTGGGTGTTGTTCATATATTTTCTTCTACAGGGCCCTATCCATCTGCACCTGCCGGCCAACCCTGGGCAATGGACCTGGCTAGCCCCCCAACCTGGGTACCCAGAGTGTGACTTTTCAGACCCTGTATGTGTGCACAGTACTGTGATTTAATGCCACCAATTAACCTGATTCCCCTCCCGTGTTACTGTCCCCTAAATAAATCAGATTTGTTGTTGTTATACTATATACTGTCTGTGGTGTTGGTACTTATGGAAACAGTATTGTATTTCACTGTGTATGTTGTTTAACCTTATTTTACAGGGGTTCCTCAGAGACGTGCTGCAGAATCAGTCTCGAGGGTAAGTGGTGCTTTTATGAGTGAACAGTGTATATATGTGGGGTATTGGGGCTGTAACTCCTTAGTGGACGCGTCCCAAAAATATGACCGAGGTCAGCACAAGAGCACGTGCAATTTCTCCAACACTTCCCAAACGAAGAGGGAAGGTATTTTATGAGAATGGCTGGGGCATGAAAGAATCGAGCTCGACACTTCCAGGCGAATTCTCGCCATATGGTAGAATGAGTTACCCTGTAGGCCAGCAGGGACGCCTGTAACCAATCCTGACCTGAGGATTCTATTTCAAGATCCCTAAACCAGCTTCTTAAAATAGAAAGAGATGAATGTCCCATCCCCTCTCTAAGAAAATGACACAGATGTCCCACCTGGTGGCCCCAAATGTGTCCTGTCAAGGTGTCTTCCAAATATTTCCAGAACTTGGGGATGGGGTCTGGTAATTTAGGCATCCTATCCCTCTGCCTCAAAAGATAATTTTTAACCTGCGTATATCTGTATATGTAATTTTCTAATAAATCATAGGTTACTTTAAGTGTTTCAAATGTAATTATTCCTTCCCAAGAAAGGACCTGTCTAAAGTATTGGTGTCCCAGCCTTCTCCACCTTGCAAATGTATGATCCATTGTAGCGGGGAAAAACTTCTCATACTCTGAGATTAGTGTATGAAAAAAGAAAAGGTCACCAAATCCTTGGTGTTTTTTTAATCGATACCATTGTTTTAAAATCTGAGCGGAAAAGGGTGTAAAATCACGTAGGTGAGGGGTCCTACCCAGCGAGGTCACAGTTATTTTTGTTATATCGTATAAATCGTTTAAGGAAAATTATAAATCCTTCCAAGGGGCCTCATAGGTCGGAGCCAACCATAAGGTAACTATTTTAAAAAAAAGCAGCCAGGGCATAGAATTTCAAATTTGGGAGGTTAGCTCCCCCTGGGAGAACGGGAGTTGCAACAATGACAACCTGATTCGGGGTCTTTGGTTCTGCCATATAAAATTTTAGATAGTTTTGCCCCATGATCTAAAGTAGAAAGGGGAAGGGAAAGTAGGGATATTCTGAGGAACAGGAATTTATTGACAAGAGGGCAGAACAAATAAGTAGAGTCAGACAAAGAGGGTTATAGCAATAGGAGTATTATGACAGCAGTGCAACATGTGGATAATATCAACAGGGAAAGTACATTAAATCCATGCGAGTGTCCTTTTACCACATTTTCTTCTAGATCTAATTTGGTTCGGAACATCACTGAGAAGAATTGGAGATTGCTCAATTTAGAACCTAAACTCAGGACCACATGATGTTTTTCAGCAAGCCAAAACCATTAGAGATCTGGTTGCTCCAAGCACCCTTCTAGTGTAGATCGTAGAAATAGTTGGTTACCGCCCCCAACCCCAGGCACGTTTAAGTGTGGCAGATGTATGTACTGCCCTTTTATAAGGCAATGTAAGGGGTTTCCACATCCCTGCACAGGCACTACAATTCACCTTAAGAATTTTGTAACTGTTGATAATACTGAGGTAGTTTATTCGATGTCTTGTAGCTGTGGGGTACACTATATGCGACAAACTACCAAACATTTTAAGCAAAGAATAGGGAAAATGTTAGAGTCCTGCAAAGGGTGGGGGGCCGTATGCAATAGTGAAACATGCTGAGAGTCTGATTAACATTGTACACAAGATTGACTTTGTAGGTGTAGAGTGAGTGTGCCTTGGTTCAAGGGAAGGGGATATTGAGAGTGTTAGAGGTAGACATGAAAGCTACTGGATCTGCGAACTGGGAGCCTGAGGGGAAAATGGTCTGAATGAAAACTGATCTTTCCACATTTTTGCCTAAATTGTGATCCTTTGTATGTGGCTCTGAGAAATGCTGCTGATATATCTGTAATGAATTTAATATGATGATGTTTTATGTTTACCTATAGGTGGGGCAGATAGTAGTGACTGTGCCTGGTGCACTTTCCATTTTTTAATAAGTTCTGTGCCTGGTGTCTCATGCCTGGTTGATAAGGATTATGTATATCCATGGGGCTTAAAATCTAAAAGTGGTGCATTAAAAATATAAGTGACCTTTTTATTTTGGCCCCATCATTAAATACCTGTTTATTATATGATGGGTATTTTTCTATCTGTACGTCCCTTATTTGCTATTTCTAGGTTCAGGTGGTTTATTTTCCAGCATGTCATGCTGCTATAACAGGCATGCAGACACCAAGTTTCTTTTATCAAGTATTGTGACATGTCATTTTATTATTGGATGTGGACACACTTATTTACACATTGTGCACTATATAAAGAGCACCGATGGGGGGTGTTCATTAACTCTGAGGAAGCTCGGGTCCTCCGAGCAAAACGTGTTTTCTTTGCAGTCACCTGCTGTGATGTCATAGCTGTGTTCCGATGGTTGTTTTACCATCTCCAGCATGGTACTGGTTTTGTATGCACTTCTTTAAATAAACTTTTTTTTTTAGTAAACAGCCGTTTTTGTGTGAGTATACTTATTGCTATGGGTGCTATTTTCCTTTGCTTTACTCCTATTAGAAACAGAAATGTAGATCACGATGGCAGAAAAAGACTAAAGGTTCATCCAGTCTGACTATATTCCCTGTGATCCCTGGAACTCAATGTTCCTCCAGGGTACTATCTCTCCCCATCCTATCCCCATTCTCCTCCCCCCTGGTCTTGTCGCTCCAGGCGACCACTATTCCCTTCATTCTATACCATGCCTGCTTGAATCATCCCCTGACTGTGTTTGCACCCACCACCTAGGCTGGCAGACTCTTTCAAGGTTCCACCACCCTTTCCATAAAGAAGTACTTCCTCACGTCCCTCCTGAACCTCCCTCCTGTTAATTTCCATTTGTGACCACATGGCCTCAAGTTGGTATTCAGGGTAAATAATTTCCCACAGTTTACCTTGTTAATTCTTTTAAGGAACTTGAAGGTCTCTATCATATATCCCCCCCTCTCCCTTCTGGTTTCCAGTGAGTACATATTTAGTGCCTTGAGGCGTTCCTCATAGGATCTGCCCTGCTGGGCCAGAGTCATTTTTGTTACTCTGCGCTGTACTGTTTCCAAACCATCCCTGTTCTTTTTGAGGTGAGGACTCCAGAACAGGGCGCAGTACTCCAGGTGAGGCTTCACCAGGGATCTGTATAAGGGAAGCATTACCTCTTTTTTTCTGCTATCAATACCCCTCCCGATACATCCCAGCACACTGTTAGCCTTCCTATAGGTTTTGTTGCACTGGCTTGTTTGTTTAAGGGAGTACTGATGATAACTCCTAGACCTGGCTCTTCTTCTGTAGTGCCAAGTCTCACCCCACCCATTCAGTACTCCGTCTTGGGGTTCCTTTCCCCTAGATGCATTACTTTGCACTTTTTGGCATTGAATTTTAACTGCCAGACATTTGAAAAACCCTCTAGTTTTTGTAGGTCCCTCTGCATATCCCTTATTCCCTCATCACTATCCATCCTCCCACACAGTTTTCTGACATCTGCGAAGGTTCCATGTCATAATAGTAACAGCAAAACAGCGATCGCTATTATGGAGAGTATATATTGCTGAAAAGCAAATTGGCGATATACACTTGCCGGCAACCCGACATCCGGCAAAAAAATAAGTGTTCTGTGCCCCATGCAGCCCCGATTTTAGATTCTCAACTCCAGGGGGGTCCTGTCGGGGAGGTGGCACAGTCCACATTTACAAATAAATTAAGTCTTGCAGCCACAAGCTGCAGCAAAATTCTTACCCTCCCAGTCCACAGCCCCAAACCCAGTACCTGCTGAGCTATAGCTAGCCATCCGTGACCCACACCACACCACACATCTAGCTCAGCTGCAGCAGGTACACCACTCCCACAGGAAACCCATTCCCTATCCCCCCCCTTCCGGTAGTCGTTCCCGACACTCGTCTGTGTGTAGGGTCGCTACCCTTGCAGGGTAGCCCATGTGGATAGCACTGAATATGAGTCGCTGTTTTGATGGTCGCCCATATTCAGTTGCTATACTCATGGGATACCATCTGCGAAGAGACACAGCCTGCCATGGATTCCCTCACCAACGTCACTAATGAAAACGCTGAAGAGGACCAGACCCAGAACAGATCCCTGTGGAACCCCGCTTGTAACCCCCCTTTCCTCTGATTTAACCCCACTGACCACTACCCTCTGCTGCCTCCCCTCTAGCCAACTACCCACCCAGTTCACTACAATTTTAGCCACACCCAGGTCTTCCATCCTTTTTAGCAACCTTTTGTGCAGTACCGAATCGAAAGCCTTGCTGAAATCAAAGTACAGCAGATTTACTGTGTGGCCCTTGTCTACTTCCTTGGTCACTCAGTCAAAGAAAAAAAATCAGGTTAGTCTGGCAAGACCTTCCCGCCAGGAAACCGTGTTGTTCACTATCCTGGAGCCCGTTGCTCTGTAGGTAGCCCATGAGGTCCTCTTTGATTAGTGATTCCATCAGCTTCCCCACGATGGAGGTCAGACTGACAAGCCTGTATTTCCCTGGATGCTCCCTATCCCCTCCTTATGAAGCAGTACAATGTCTACCATTCTCCAATCCCTTGGAGCTCCTCCAGACTTAGGTGAGCTGTTGAACAGCCCAGCGAGTGGTTCAGTCAGGTCTGCTGCTAATTCCCTCAGTATTAATGGATGCAACCCATCTGGTCCTGGGGACTTATCTATCTTAAGGGCTGTCAGCCCTTTCAGGACCGTCTCGCTAGTAAGTACTGGCTGCCTAATTTCTGGGACTCCCTTAGCAGTCACTTTGATGTCGCTTTCTGTCATGGACCCACAGTCCTTCTTAGTGAACACTGAGCAAAAGTAGTCACTCAGGACGGTAGCCTTTTGCTCAGCCTTCTCTATCACCCTACCCCCTTCAGCTAGCCATGTGACACCCTTTTTTCAATGATATATCCAAAAAACTGTTTTTCTCCATTCTTCATCCCCTCCACGTTAGGCAGCTCCGTGTCTGCTTTCAACTCCCTGACAACCCTTTTTGGCTCCCTATTTTTCTGTAGATAATCTGCCCATTCTGCCTTCCCCTGCTTTCCCTTATATTTATAGAAGGCCTTCTTTTTCAGCCCTAACCACTTCCCTGATTCTAGCTGAGAACCACAGTGGTCTCTTAAATCTTTTTTTTTTTTTGTGGATACAGTTCTTATGCTTGTCTTTGATGCCTCAAAGATGGCTCCCTTTATTGCCCCCTATCTCTCAACCCCCCCTTATATCCTCCACCTCTACTAACTTATCCCTGACCAGTTCCCTCAACCTATCGAAGTCCGCCCTTCTAAAGTCAAGGGCTCTGGTTCTTGATTGTGAGTTGTCATCCCAGAGGGCCATCTCAAACCATGGTAGGTTCCTTCACAACCTGCACCAGTAGATAGTCTTGGAAGGCATCCAGTAATGTCTGACTCCTGTCACTCTTAGTTACTGGGACCTCCTAATCGATGTCAGGCTGGTTCAGGTCACCCACCACTACTACTTTGCCTTTTGCTGCTCCCCTTAAATTCCTCCTCGAGTTCTCTGTCCCTTTCCTCCCCTTGCCCTGGAGGCCTATAGATCACCCTTAAGTGCATTTCCCTGCCTGAGGCTGCCATGAGTTGCACCCATACTGACTCAGCCTCCCCACTACTACCCCAATCTACCCCCTAATACTTCCATCTTCTGCCACTTCAATGCCCTCCTTGACAAAAAGGGCAACCCCCCACTTCTTCTTTCCCTCCTGAATAGTGAGTACCCAGGGACCGTCATGGCCCAGTCATTTTTATCTGTGGCCCACGATTCCTGAGGCAAGTCACTTGACCTTCTTAGTGTCTGATAGCCATCTCTACTGGTGTTATAATATGAACATTGTGCTCTGTTTGAATTAAATATCATTTTAAAATCTTAAGACTACGTACTGCTGTATTTTTTGCTGTTGCCATGCAGTTCCAGAATTACAATATGGCAGGTACAACAGATCTGAGTGACAAATACAAGGATTTCTACAATGTGTGTGTGTGTGGGGGCGGTGGCAGCAAAGAGGCACCAAAGGGTTCTGGCTTACAAATTTTATTTTCCTAGCTACACCACTGTCCAACAAGTAAGGAATCTTGGAACAAACCAGATGGATTGTTCAGGTCTTTTTCTGTCCGTCACTTTTCTACAGTACGTTTCTGTGTCAACATTCATGCTACTCAGCACTGCTGAACATACATCATCGGTCAACATTACACATCATTCTACCTCATTACCCCACCCCAAAAACAAACAAACAAAAACATTATCCAGCAGACCTCACTCTTTGTCCCAGGAGAGACTCCACATTCCATAAATACTCAAAGTGTATATAGGTCACTGCTGTCAGCCACAGTCCGCACAGCTCATCAACTACACTCCCTTCCCACACCCAACCAGGCAGCCAAAACCAACAGCCATGATCTCATACATTACAATAAGCAACTCCTCTGTAACTAGAACAGAGCTGTGCTGTTGTTTTACTCAAACTACTTCTGTGCATCGGGCTTAGTCTTCCTAATCACTCCTCTGAATATTAGTTTAAAGCGTTTTGCCAGCATGCATGAACACATTTTAAAACACAGTTCAACTTACAGTTCATTAACTTACTCCTCTCATTCTTCATTACTGGGGTAGTTGCCCGAAAACATTACCTTTATCCCCGGATATAATCTCATTCTCTTGTCCACCCCCCAAGCAAGTCATCATTCTCGGATTGTGTCACCATAATCTGTTGTGGAAATGACTGATCTAAACAGAGACTTATACATTCCATAGGGGGAGCAGAGGCTTCAGACATAACTATCCTTCTTTCTTGTAAATGTCCTCAGTTATTAATAAATGGCATCCAAGAGATGTCTCTTGGCTACTCAGGAGTACCTCTCACAACTCCAAATTTTTAGTGTTTGAGAACCTACAGTAGAGTCTCAGCGCTTCTAGAAAACTAAGGACGGCAGGACCAGATTACAGTTACCAAAGGCCCTAGGCCCAAGAACAATCATTCCCACACCATGCCCCTTAGCCTAGAGTCATCAGTTACAGTACATCCTTTTCATATCACCAATGAATTGAGATTTTTAAATGATTACACACACACTGGAGCAACATTTAATGCCCCCAGCACTAACTAGCAGTAACATGCTCAGATCATATGTGCGTGAAAATTAAAGCTCTTTTGGATACAGTTTATGGGTAAGGCACTGTAAAACCAGAGGTTCCCATTTAGCCCTCACCCAGACACTGGCAGCAACATCTGAAAATCACCAAGCCACTGGACAGTAGCATTCAGCCCCCCCGGTCATTAAGGGCACTGATACTAAAACTTTTTCCGGTGCACTTTATATGTAAGGCACTGTAAAACCCAGTGGCCATAGTCAGCCCCCCCCCCAAGCCACTGGCAGCAACATTCAATGCCCTTCCCCCGCCATTGGCAGAAACATATGAACCTCTCCCCATGAAACTGGCAACAATATTCATCCCCACCTGACAATGGCAGCAACATTTGAAAACCTACAACCACTGGCAGTAACATTCACACCCCTCCCTGCCAGGATATTAAGACTCAAAGGGCCCCAGTCAGTGTCGCTCCTCCTTGCCTAAATCTTAAAAGCTCTTTTGGATATAGTTCCCCCCACCCCACAACCGGCAGCAACATTTTTAACTATTCTGAACCAGTCCCCAGCCAGCCACTGGCAACAGCATCCCCCCACCCCAAGTCACTGACAGCAAAATTTAACATCCCTGCCCAAACCACTGGCGTCAACATTCTCACCCCAGTTAGTCAGCCACTAACAGCACCAGTCTCACCTCTCTCTGTAAAACACTTTTTGATGCTCTGTTCAAAGGTGCTGTATAAAACCAAATTCCTTATCTGTCCTAGAACACCCATTCAGCTGGGATGTATAAAAGAGGATTTGATAGCAGGGGGAGGGAGGTGATACTGCCCAGTACAGGTCCCTGATAAGGCAGCACCTGGAATACTGCATTCAGTTCTGGAGTCCACACCTCAAGAAAGATCTGGACCACATACAGATCATACAAATGAGGGCTGCACAGATGATCCAGGGGCAGTAGGTGAGGTTGCATGAGGGAAGGGTGGAACACCTTAACATGTGTTCACTGAAGGTCAGAACAGAAAGGGGGATAAGACTGAGACAAGTTCTTGCAAGGAACCAAGAGAGTGGATTCCAAGGACTGTTTCACGAGGAATGAAGAAACTGTGACTAGAGGGCATGGAAAGAGACTGGTGGAGGATGAGATTCGGGGGGACAAAAGGAAGCTCTTCTTCATGGCGGTAAAAGAATGGACAGATTGCCCAGAAAGGTGGATGAAGCAAAGACTGTGATGGGGTTTTAACCTGGGTGGGACAGATATAATAAGGGAACAGTGGGACCCACAGCAGAAGAGGGAAAAGGGATACAAACATGAGAAGGCATTACAACAAAGGTAACAGTTTAACAACAACAACAAAAAAAATTCAACCAATCAATGGCAGTTGGGGAGATCATCAAGCCACTAGGTCCACCAGATCTGTAAATCCAGCCTGGTCTTTGGCCAAGCAAGGAGGCAGGGGAATGAGAAGACCAGATGGATCTCTGAGGCTTTTACTGTCAGAACAAGGTGTTTCTGTATTTTTTTCCAGATTTACCTTTTGCAAAGGCTCAGGTCAAGCTCATTGAAAAAGTCCTCTACTATCCAGAACATTACTTCCTTAAGGCAATTAAAAAAATAACAAATGATTCACTAAGGGCACTGCATTCAAAGCTCAAACTAAATTCCTAACTACTGCCAGTCAGAATCAGAACCCAGTAACACAAATTCTCTCTCTTTGGACCTGGATTCATTGTGTTCCTGTGAGGCTCATGGCACAGGCAAAAACAGGCAGCCTTTGTGTTCGTTTGCCTGGAACCTCCACAGTGAGGCCCCTCCCCCAAACAAAAGTATGCTTGTGCAGGCTATGAGTAAACAGGAAAAAGACTCATTGGGAGACAAAGTCTGGTAGGACCAGCAGTCTGAACTGTACAACTGGCCTGCGTGCCCCCTGGAACCCATGGCTAAATACTGTTTTCCCTCCCTCCATGCTCAATGACACTCATCCACGTCTGTCAAAAAGGCAATGTCTGAATTCCCAAATTCCATGAAATTCCACAGAAGAAACAGTGTGCAGCATTTACAGAATTTTGCCAGAGTCTGAGCGATACACAAGGTAGTCCACGATGGGCTGCACTGGATAAGAAAAAGGTTTCAGGGAGCAAGAGACAGGAGTTAAGGAACGACTGTTGAACATCAGTAGCAAAACTAGCAACATGCAGCCATGAATACCTGCAAAGTCACACGTTACATGCAGCTATAGGAGCAGACGCATCAAAAGCTTCGTATGCGGAAGGCAGTACATGCTTACTGACCTCTAATCCGTTAGCAACACACTGCTGGAAGTCTTAGCAGCACAGTCAGGCAATTTATCGAACATGGTAAAAACACAAGTTATTCTGGTACGTAATCATGACAGCCTGACAACTGGAAATATGCAGAACCACTGAGGTGGATACTTAAGTCCGTTTGCTCATAGGAACCAATTTTCTGGATTCTTTGTCAGGAGCACACTGCTTATATGACAAGGAGCCCTGTACCGTTCATGAGTGGCCATAATGATCATCAAGTCAGATTCAGGCTGGATGGTATAAAAAGCATTGGTGGAGGGAGGTAGGATATTATTTATCTGCCTTGCAAGGGATCGTCAGCAATGTACTACCCCGTGCCAACCAGCAGCCACGGTCCTCCAAAGCAGCGTAAACTGGAGGAATACTCATGGAAGGAGATGTGCGTGCCTCCAGGAATACATACAGATTCCTCTTAGCTGAGTTTCCACTGATCAGAAGTCTAGGTCTAGTTTGTCCTGCATGAGGCATAGCAAAGCCTGAAATATAGTACCCTTAGGAGGAAACCCTGGTTAAGGCTTCCAGGCCTTAGATTATTCAAGGTTACTGCACCATCCCCCTAGAACACTCCGCCATCAAATTGTCATTCTACCTGTACAGTGGAGCCTTTACAGGAGCACTAAAATCCTACCTGTTTAATAATTACATGTTGTGTGAGACATTGTGTCACGCTGTCCCATGTTTATATGTTAGTTCATGTTTCCCTGAATGGCGCCCTAAGCCTCCAGGAATGGGTGGCCTACATACAGATATTGTCTTGTCTTGGCAACCTGAGTCCCTGACCGAAGCCAAACATAGGAGGCGCACGAATCCTTAAGGATGCTTACATCCTTCAGGGTGGGAGGGTTGTACTCCCTGCTGGAAAGTTGTCACTTGGGTGACCACAGGTGGAGGTACAGCTGGAGCAGTGCAGTGGGAAGAGGGAAGGATGCATATGTGGCACATCAGGCATGCTAACACTAGTGTCCTTACGCCATCAGAGGAGGGGCCCATTGGGGGGAAAATGAGAAACTGGCCCCTTCTGGTAGATTACTTCCTACATCAGTGGCCCACTCAACTGGGAATCCAGGACACCTGGCTCATCCTCCTTCTCCCTGATCCTGACTATACTATACTACACTACATCTTGGGTGAAGCAAAGACGCTGAAGGACAGCCTTGGGCAGGTTAGTCTCATCAGGGACCAGAGGCCAGTCCTAGGCACAGGGTTATGTTTAGTGGCTGAGGCAGAGGAGTGTTTCAGGGGGCTAGTGGTGACCTTCTGCAGAGGTGGCGTCTGAGACATGTGACAACACTGAAGGTCTAAGAAGGAGATGGGTTAAAAAGGGCACAAGAGTTGAAAAAGCTTCCCCCAGTTCATGCTTACCAACCCCCTTCAAAACTTTAAATATAGTTTTCATATTCCCCTATCACCCTCACTGTAACACTCCCCTCAGTATAACACAAAGTTGTGGTTCTAGGAAGCAGCCCTTAAGCACTAGGATTTATGTGGTTACAAAACTCAGCTCACAGAACACTGTCTACTTGAAATCCATCTGTATCATAGCTGTCGGCAGTACTGGGAGCCAGACAGATGGAAGATTAACCCAAATTCTAATCTGTGACGTACAGCATTACCATTCAAATCAAAAACAAAACACATCTCCTCCCTTCCATCTGGACAAGGAAGTGAGTAGGAAGGAGATTTCATTTTGAAATTTGTTAAATTACTCTGAAATATTCTGGTAAGCACATTGATCTTAACTGGCTGTTACAGTATGAATAAGCAGTCATGCTCCACTGCTTGCTCTGCACACCCACCCTTCTCCCCGCAGAAAATTCCATTGCTTCTTCCTTTTGCAGAGTCCAGATGATGTTTCAGATTTCAAAAACCAATGCTCTTGAATTCGTTTTACAATCTGGGTACCCAGGACAGCCCAACTGTGATGCAAAATCTCATTTATAGGGACAAACAAACAGTGAAGTATAAAATGCAAAACTAAAATTGAAAACAATGGTGCAGATAAAGATTGATGTTTGCTGGCCCGCTGGCGCAGCAGTTGGATTTCCGTCTGCGCGGCTGGCGACCCGGGTTTGGGAATGAGCAAAGGTGCGCAGAGGACCGCTGGGGGAGAAGGTTGACACAACAGCTCGCCTTCTCCAGGGGAGGGTGTGGAGATAGCTCAGAATCTGTAGACCCCTGGCAGAGGCCAGAGTTTCAACAAGATGTCAGCACCTCAAGTGCCTGGTTGACCCTGGATGGAGGTCTGGATCCAGCAGACACCAAAGGCTTACGTAGAAGAGATTGGAAGTCGTGGACGTCGGCGTTCATGCCACGACGTCAGGGGACTTGTGACGCCTCTGGAAACACGGAAAATGCCTGCCAGCCCTGGGGAGACAGAGTTCCGATGGAGCTAGCCCTGATTTGCAACAGACTGCCTGCCTGGGTCAGACAAAAGTTGATGTGTAGGGATGTAGGGGCCACACCTCGTCCCTGCCGGGGGGGGTAAACTGAGGCTTTAAGGGGGACCAGAGAAAGACCAGGTAAGGAGGATTGGAGGGGTAGTCTCAGCGGGACTCCTGAGGATACGGGGCTGGTGGGATGTGGAGGGGATAAAAACAGATAAAAAAAAAAGACTGTTGTTTAAAATACAAAATTACTGTATACTGTCAACAGTTGTGCAAACTAACAGGCGTAATGTACAAAAACACAATTTACAATCACAGTACAAACTAACACTGAGACATAAAATACAAAAATACAATTTAAAACCAATAATGCAAACTTAACAGTGTTATGTAAAATACAAAAGTACAGTTTACAACAGTAGTGCAAAGTAATATTGAGGTGTAAAATACAAAAAATACAGGTTACTCACCTGTAACAGGAGTTCTAGGAGTCGTATATGTTGTTCATCCACACTTATTGGCAGGTTCCTTGCCGCTTTAAATCTTGCCGGAAGGTCTTCAAGCTGGCTCCTCCCACCCACCCGAGTGGTAAAACTCTCGGCTCCACCCCATGATGCCAGATCTAGCCTGCTGGAAGCCAGGTTGCGTGTCGAAGCCTGGGAAGTCAGGTGTGTTGTGTGGATGAACAACATATACCACTCCTAGAACTCCTGTTACAGGCGAGTAACCTGTATTTCTAGGGACGTGGATATGTTGTTCAATCCACACTTATTGGCAGACTCCTAGCAGTTCTCCGGGAGAAGGGAGGCAAGGCGTGCACCCCCTACTTAGGGGATAAGGACTGGAGAACCAAGGTCCCAAAACCAGCTTCCCGGCGTGACTCTAGGTCAATGTGGTAATGGGTAATGAAGGTGTGCACTGACTTCTAGGTAGCAGCCCTGCAGATTTCCTGGATAGGGACGTCCCTGGAAGCAGCCACCGAAGCAGCGGTATGGCAGGTAGAATGAGCTCTTATCCCTTTGGGAGGCTCCATGCCCGCCAACCTATAGCAGAGATCTATGCAGCGGTGACCCACCTGCCTATCGTCCGCTTGGCTGCAGGTCTGCCAGGTGCGGCTTTAGCGTAGGTGACAAACAGCTGGCGAACCTCTCCCCGAACTACAGCCGTCTGCTCCTTATAATGAGAGAGCGCTCTTCTAGGGTCCAGAGTTTTTGGCCTCCGAGGTGTGATTGGGGTAGAACATCGGCAGAGTCAACACCTGGTTAAGGTGAAACTCCGACACCACCTTTGGAAGGAATTTCGGGTTGGGGCGCATGACAACCTTGTCCCTATGGAAGACCAGATAAGGAGACTCGCTGGAAAGTGCCTGGAGCTCTCTCATCCTTCTGGCTGACGTAATAGCCACCAAGAAGGCGGTCTTCCACGACAGGGGAGAGATATCACACCTGTAAATTGGTTCGAATGGATTGCCCATGAGCTTAGCCAATACCAGTGGTAGATCCCATGGAGGTGGAGGTTCTCACACCGGAGGGGATATGTGATCAAAGCCTTTGAAAAAGCGCCCGACCACCTTCTCCTGCACCACCGACTGCTTGCCAGCCCGCGCCCGGTAAGCATAGATGGCTGCCAGGTGCACCTTAAGGGTCGTCGACCAAAGCCCTAGCTAAGAAATGGACCACAAGTAGTCCAGAATGCTTGCCAACGAACAGGAGGAAGGGTCCAACCCCTTGCCCTGACACCAAATGGAGAATCTCTTCCATTTGAAGGCATAGTATTTTCTGGTTGACTCCTTATGTGATGCCTCAACAACGTTGAGGACCTCGTTGTAAAGACCCAAGGCCTGGAACTCTAGCTGCTCAGGAACCAGGCTGTCAAGTGCAGGGATTGAAGGTCCGGATGGAGTACCTTCCCCTTGTTGACTGAGACCAGGTCCAGGTGGGCTGGAAGCCACCTTGGGAGCCTGGAGCTGAGGCTGGGAGATCTGGATACCAGAACTGGCGGGCCAGTCTGGGGCTACAGAATCACCCTGCGCCTGGTCCTCTTCACCTTGAGAAGCAACTTGGATCAAGGTGAATGGAGGGAAGGCGTAGAAGAGGCCCGGGGCCTCGAGAAGGCATCCCCCTGCAGCGAGCCCTGCTGAGGGGGGTGGGCCTGAAACAGCCTCAGTTTCGCATTCTCCCTGGATGCGAACAGGTCCACCTGAGGGGTGCCCCAGTGGGAGAAGAGATCTTGCACTACCTCCGGCAGGAGAGATCACTCGTGATCAGCAGCGCCAATCCAGCCAAGGGCATCGGCCAGACTGTTGGAGGCTCCTGCCACATGGATGGCTAGGAGATCCGCCTCCAGGCTGATCACGAGAGACTAAGTCCGGAGAGCTTCCTTGCACAGAGGCAAGGAGTGCGTCCCGCCCTGTCGATTCAGGTAGTACATGGTCGTGGTGTTGTCCGTCTGGACCTGGACCACTTGACCCCGAACAAACAGAGCGAAGGCGATGAGGGTTAGTCGGACCACTCGCAGCTCCAGCAGGTTGATGTGGCATTGAGACTCTTGAGGGGACCAGAGGCCGTGGGCTCTGAGCTTCCCCAGATGGGCACCCCAATCCATCAGAGAGGTGTCAGTCGTCAAGAGTGACCGTCGGCTCGGGGCGGACAAATGGGATACCCTCCTGCAGATCAGCTGGAATGAGCCACCACTGGAAGCTGTTCCACATCTCCTGGGTCACTGTCACTGGCTGGTTCAGAGGACTGGAGCACTGTGACCATTGGCGGGCCAGTCCCCAATGCAGGGGACGCATATGCCAGCGGGCCCAACGGACCACACTGGTGCAGGCCGCCATGAGGCCCAGGAGGCGTAGGAAGTCCCGGGCAGGGCGCAACTGCCCAACCAGAAATGAGTGGGCAAAGGAGGAAAGGACCTCAGCCCTGTCTGTCAGGAGCCGTGCCCTGGCTCGAAGAGAGTGAAGCTCTGCCCCGATGAACTGAATCACCAGTGATGAAACGAGTTCCGACTTGGCCTAGTTGATGAGGAGGCCAATCTGAGAGCAGACCTGGACGGTCAGATCCCTGGACCACTCCATCTCCAAACTGGAGGGGGCTGCAATCAGCCAGTCATCTAGGTAAGGGTACACCCAGACCCCTTGGCGCAGCAGGAATGCTGTCACTACTGCCATGCATTTGGTGAAGACCCTGGGAGCTGGAGAGAGGCCAAAGGGCATGGCCCGGAACTGGTAAAGGGATCCCTCTGCTCTGAAGCGGAGGAATGGCTGGTGAGATGGACGGATTGGGACATGAAAGACCACATCCTGAAGGTCCAGAGAACAGAACCACATGCCTCGTTCCAAGGATGGAATGATCTGAGCCAGAGTGACCATCCTGAAGGTGCGAGACCTTAGGAACTTGTTCAGGTCGTGTAGGTCGAGAATGGGGTGCCAGCCCCCCGTCCGTTTTGGGACCAGAAAGTACCTGGACACAAACCCTGGGTCTGGAGGTGGGTACGCCACCTCCCTGATCACCTCCTTCTGGAGGAGCAAGGCAATGTTGGCTCGACGAGCCGACAGAGAGGCTGCGGAGTCCATAGCCCCCCGTGGGGTGATGGCTCGATAGGAGGAGGACTGCTCGAATTCCAGAGGCAGACCCCTGCCTACCACTTCCAACAACCAGCGGTCCATAGTGATAGCAGACTAGGTGGAAAGGAAGTGGTGGAGCCGTCCCTTCACGGGGGGAGCCCGGGGAGGAATGACGAGGTTGGGGGTGACACCCCTCAACCAATCACTGGGCAGGCTTGGAGGAAGGGCTGGCCGAGGAGCCGCCTGGGCCTTTTCCTCCAGGCTTCCTGTTGGAGGAAGCAGCAGGCTTGGCTTTGGGGTGCCAAGCACGGGCCTGCTGGTCCTGATGCTGGTGTTGCTGGGCCGGACGTGCCGCAGGGGCTGAAGGACGAAAGGGCTTACGCTGCTGCTGGCGGCCTTTGTCCTTCTGGGCAGACGTGACCGAGTCCAAGGTGGCACTGGACTTCTCGATCCATTGGAGATGACCCTCCACTCCGGGCCCAAACAGGTCTGTACCCAGGAAGGGGACGTCTGCCAGCTTGTGCTGGGTATCAGCCATAAAGGTGGAGATCTGCAGCCAAGCTCTGCGGCGCATGGCCACTGCGGCCGCTACTGACCAGGCACACGAATCAGCGATGTCCAAAGAAGTTTGGAGCTGCTGTTTAGCTACCGCCCTTCCCTGATCCCGCACCTGCTTGACTGTCATCTGAAGGTCAGCCAGGAGATGAGGAATCACCTCATCCAGGAAGCCCAAAAGGGCATGTGAAAAGTGTGCCATCAGAACGGCTGAGCTAGCCTGACGAAGGCCTAGGGAGGAAGCGGCATATATCTTCTACCCTGAGTAGTCCAATTTCTTGGACTCCTTATCAGGCAGTTTGTCCACATCCCGAGCATTCCCGGAATGCCGGAAAATGCTATCGGTCACTAACCCCTCCGCAGAGGGGTGCTCCGAGAAACTGGAGAGTGAACCAGTAGGGACAGCATACTTTCGAGCCATCCTGGCTGAAGGTGTGGGACAAGATGCTGGCCGCTGCCACAGCTCCAGGGCCACACCAACAATGGCCTCGGCCACTGGAAAGGCCTCCATAGGGGAATCCCCTTGGTCCAGTATCTCCATGAGGGGATACTTGGCCCGTTTTGAAATGGGTTCGAGCTTCATCCCAGTGAACTCTGAGATGAGTCGAAGCATTCCTAAAAATGAGGATGGGCTCTCGTCAACCGACTGACCCCCTGTAGACTCCAGGTCAAGCGGCCTGGAGAACAAGAAGTCGTCGTCACCAGACTCCGAGGAGTCTGCGAACAGCTGCTGAGCGCCTGAGCCACCCTCCACATGCCGAGGTCGATCGGGAGTGAGGGTGACCGACAACCTATGGGGCAAGCCCTGACCCAACCGAGAATCCTTGGTCGGGGCCCCAGTCTTCGGTTGTGGAGGCGGAGGTTCCACCACAATGGGTGGAGCAGCCGGTTTCCGCTCCTCAACTACGAGGGGTTGTTTCGGCCACTCAGGTGACAGCCACTTAATGGCTGGAGAAGGCGACGGAGTCGGCTTATTCCCGGACAATAAGAGCTGCTGCCACATTAAATCATCGTAGCGCCGACGCAACTTGCGCCGGAGCCTATCCTCCGAAGAGGACGACGAGGATGAGCGGCGCTGCCACTTTCCATGGTGCCGAGACCTTCGGGGATTCTGAGGGTGGGTCAGAGAGGGGACGGGGGAAACCCGCGCCTCCCTCGGTTCAGGGACCTTAACCGGGAACTCCGGCACAGGAGGCACAGGCAAGTCCTCGGCTTCCACCGGGGGAACCGGTGAAGTAGGGTTGTCGGCATCACCAGTCGACAAACCGTCTGATGGGTCAAGAAAAATCTTGACTGCGTCGACGGGTGTCTCAGCCGGCTGACCTGACAGGGACACCGTGAAGTCAGCCGCCTTAGCCGCAACCTCGACCGAAGTCGAAAGTCGACTATCCGGTGAAGGAGATCTCTTTCGCTCCCACGAACGTCGACGGTGGGACTTACCTTTGGAGTCCTTCTTCTTGGACCGACTGGAATGTCCCAATGGTCCTTCTCCCTTGGTGGAGAGGGATTGGCAAAGCTCCTTAAAAGAAGCTGTATATGAAGAGCCCAAGGAGAGCGGGATAAATGCCGCGACCAAAGTAAGAAGATGCGGCCTGGGCCGCCTCCTCCTCGAGGCGATCATCTGCTCCAACTGTTCACGGAGTCCGCCACCACGGACACACGCCTTCACCTTCTTCAACTTGACCGGCAGATACAGTTTTCAGAACGCCCCAAAGAAGTCGGTGGCCTTGGTCCTCCAAGACCGAAGCCGAAAGAGTTGCACAAATCGCAAACCTGCCGAATCGTGGCTGAGTCTGGGCAGTAGCGCATGCTGGAGTGCGGGTCGGTCCAGGACATCTTCTGCCCACAGGGGCACCGATGAAATCCGGGACTCGATTTGTCCATCGCAGCCAAGAGGGAAAAAGAAGACCGAAGTCTTGTAAATTTGACAATTACTTTCGGATTAACTGAAGAGTGTGGATCCAGGCCTAAAACGCAGAGCGCTAAGGAGGGAACCTGACCTTCCAAGCGGTAAGAAAGATCTGGCGTCATGGGGCGGAGCCGAGAGTTTTACCACCCGGGTAGATGGGAGGAGCCAGCATGAAGACCTTCCGGCAAGGAACCTACCAATAAGTGTGGACTGAACAACATATCCACGTCCCTAGAATACCATTTACAACAATCCCACAAATGAACAGTGAGGTGTAAAAAACAAAACAAAAAAAAAACAGTTACATACTTAGCATAACATATATCCTCAGGAGACTCTCTTCCCTTAGGCCACACCTTTGCAACATCAGCCGTCAGGCACTAGGACCACACAAAAATGTTTGCTAGCTGGGGCCACTGCCCACTTCGACGTCACATGTCAGCATGTATGTAACTGTGAGCAGCCCTATCTCTCCTTAGTTCTCTGCTGGGAACTAGACTCGGAGGGTCGTTATCTCTGGGGAACCAGGGTAGCATACCAGCACCAGGTATACAAAGCGAGGGAAGATGCTGGAGGAAAGAACAGTTATGTAAGAACTTACCATAACAGTAGATCATCGAGGAGATCTCAGTCATCAAGTCACACTGTAGGAACTTCACTGTCAGTGAAGCAGGATCCTCACGGAACATTTTCAGCATTACAACTGGGGCCACCCAGGCCATTGACGTCACCTACCCTATAAAGGTATGAGTAGCCCCACTCCGTCCTCAGTTCTCTCCCCCGGAGACACAGGGAGCATAGCTCTAGCCATGGGGGACTGAGGAGAGAGAGAGAGAGAGGTGCCAAGGCCTATATGAAAGGCTGGATGCACCAGACAGCCAGTTCCAGAACAAGAGCCCCAAGAAGGGGTATGTTGGGAGGTAAAGCAGACCCGATGACTGAGATCACTCGAAGATCTACTTTTACAGTAAGTTCTTATGTAACTGTTCTATCTTCTTCAGGGGTATCTCAGTCATCAGGTCACACCGTAGAACGAGTCCCAAGCAGTTACAGATGCAAACAGTCTAGGAGGAGGACCCACCATAAACTTAAGACAGGATGCCCTTCAGCACAGCCCTGCCAAAACCTGCATGGGCTCTTGAGGCAATGTCCGGACTGTAGTGCTTGGTGAAAGTATGGACGGTACGCCAGGTGGCCAGCCGCACAGATGTCAGCGGCTGAGACCCTTCGGAAACAAGCCACAGTGGTAGCCATGCCTCTTGTGGAATGAGCTTTAACCACTCCAGGCATTTCTTTGCCGTACTTGTTGTAGCAGAACACAGTGCAATTTGCCAGCCATCTGGATAAATACTGCTTACAAACTGAAGCGCCCTCTCTACCTGGGATGAAGGAAACAAATAACTGCTTCAACATTCTACATTCCTTGGTGTGAAACAGGCAGTACTTCAAAGTTCTGCACACATCTAACTTAAGGAGCAGTGCTTCCCCTGGATTGGCACGCTCAGGAAAATAAACAGGAAGATGGATAGATTGGTTGAGTGTAAACTCAGAGACCACCTTAGGAAGAAACTTAGGATTTGTGTGTAAAGACACCCTCACCCTGTTTTGGTGAAAAATCAAATAAAGCTCCTTGCGCCAGAGGGCCTGAAGCTCTGAAATTCTTCGAGCAGAAGTAATGACAATTAAAAATAATGCTTTCCAAAAGAGAAAACAAAGTTCACATGTGGCGACTGGCTCAAAAGGAGACAGGGTCAATTTCTCTAAAACAAAATTCAGATCCCAAGCCAGGACGGGGAAGAGATTGGGGGTTTCAGATGCAGGATGCCCCTTAAAAAGGTACAGGAAACATTCAGCTGACCAACGATGCGGTCACCCATGGGCTCATGACAGGCGCACCTTGAGGAAGAACTACTGGAGACCTCAGTTGGACAGAGATAAGGTAGTCCCGGAACTTCCGCAGAGACCCATGTGATCAAGTCGATGGTGGGAAAGAACTGAGGAGGGAGCAGGGCCTCTCACGCCTTTATAAGGTAGGTGACGTCAATGGATGTTGATGGCGTGGGCGGCCCCAGTTGTACTGCTGAAAATCTTTCGTGTGGATCCTGCTTCACCGAAGGTGAAGTTCCTATGGTATGACCTGTTGACCGAGATACCCCCGAAGAAGATACACCATCTCGAAGAACAAAATGAGAAGTGTGTTATGTCACCCAAGGGGGAAGGAGGGAGAGTCAGCATGGCCTAATTGAAGAGATTCTCTAAAATTTCTACTGTTGCAGTAAATACATAACTGTTTTAGAATTACTGGGTCTCGTTTTTTCCCATAGGGAAACTGGGTTGTAATTTTGCCATTATAACCAGCTGGTTATAACGATGAACACGCAACCGGTTTCCCTAGCTCGGCGCATGTGCCAGCTGCAATCTTCCTCTTTTCTGTGCCACCCCCCACTGTCCCCACTCCTCAGTGCTGTACAGTTTGCCGACACTAGGAGTCGGCAGTAAGTTCTCTCTCTTTTTTTTGTTTTAAACAAAAATATCACTGGCCATATCTGGGTGTGAAATGAAAAAAAAATTTAAACTAAACACTGCTTTTGTTCAGGGGCCACTACGGACCACACTGAAACCCCAATGGTCCGTGGCTCGACTCCGGAGAGATATCCATTTATTTTATAGAATTGCTGTGGAGAAAAATCGATCTCCAGCAATTATATAAAACAAAGGCTGGGTGTCACAAACCCACTTAGCAGGTCAGGCCCTCTACTCCCAAAGGTGCCAACCTCTGAGCGCAGTCTTGAGAACAGTATAACAGACAAGGTAACCCTCTTGTCTGTTTTTGTGAGTTCGGATCAACCTTTGATCTCAAGTTCTGGAGGGATTCAAACTGTTAACCTCTTGCTAGCATACCCAATGCACAGGCTCAGATATATCTGTCTTCGGGGGGCCAGATATCTTTGCCTACGGGCACCTAACCAGGTGTACAGAGATGAACCCTTTAAAACTTTAATAAAGACCTCAGATTTAAAACGTTTCTCTTTCCAGTTTGGTACCACCATTCAAGCTTATGTTTAGAATCTGCAATAACCATGTACTTTTCTTACAAAATAAAGTCAAAGACAGATCAAGTAAGTTCTAAAAAGAATTTTACTAAAATAGTCAAAAATATGTGAAACACAAAATATAGAACTCATATCAAAACACATACAAATCTTTTAAAAAGAAACAAGGTTTAAACAGTGCAAATTCCTACTACAGTACTTAGTCTCTAAATATTTGCTTAAGTGCACACCAATCTTGCTTGGTCGGAGTCTAGTTAAATGTAAAACAGAATTATTCCTTAAACAACTGTATTGGCCAACCCATTTTTGGGTGAGGTCAGCTAACTCCTCCTCTGTCAGATTATATATAAAAAAAATATATCTAATAAAAAAAAAACAGTAGGCTTTTTTTTTTTAAAGTATCAATTTTGCAATCCTTCAGCATGACTTATGTTTCAAATGACATCTCTTTTGATCCATGCTGCATCCTCCTTACACAGGCTTCATATGAGCATTTACAACCTCGCACCCCTATGTAATAACCTGGGTTTTCTCTTCAACATCATAAACCTTTTTTTATGATTTCCCTCTTAACAATGTTAACTTAAACAACTTTATAATTAGCTTTTGGTCTGCCATGTAACACACTGTATCTAAAAACTGAGTGTGTGTGATACACATGCAGTCAGCATTTCTCTTAGCTTGTATCTGTCAGCTGAAAACGGGGGGGGGGTGAGGTCACTCCTAGAGCATTAGATTTTTTTTTTCAGCAGAGATAGTCACTAATACATTTTATATTAAAAAAATATTATACAGAACTCAGAACTGGCTGTCTACATCACACTGGGTAGGGGTGTAAACTCAAATTTTTACACACACCACTCAGTATGGGATGTCTTTATAAACGTCCATGTGGCATCACACACCTCAGAGTGTGTGTAAAATTATCATTATAACCCCCTACCCAGCCATTATTTTCTGTATCTTCTTAGAGGGCATCGCTTCCCTTAGGCCACACCTTTCAAATGTGTCTCACGGAACAACAAAAGGAGTCGGAGGCTGGCAGTGTCTGGATCAAGAAAGGGAGCCTTGCAGTGCAGCAAGACCCACATCAGTATGTCTGCAAGATGCTATGTCCACACTGTAATGTTTAATGAAAGTGTGGACAGTGCTCCAGATGGCTGTTGCACAAATGCAAGTGACAGTTTTGAAAAGGCAACAGAAGTGGCCATATCTCTTGTGGAGTGACTACAAACAACACAAGAAAGTTCCTTGCCATACTTCCTACAGCAGAACATAATACAATGTGCCAACCATTTGGAGAGGCACTGTTTGGACACAGCAGCGTCCTCTTACCCAGAGACCAACAAAACAAAAAGTTGAGAAGACTTTCTGTAGTCTATAGTAAGATTTAAATAATATCTCAGAATTCTGTGTACATCTAATGTATGGAACAATGCTTCCCCTTGGCTGGCATGCTCAGGATAATAAACAGGAAGGTGGATGGACTGATTTAACAAATTCAGACACCACCTTTGGTAAGAACTTGGATTTAGTAGGCAAAGAAACTCTGTCTCTGTGGAAAACTAAATAAGGAGGCTCACACATGAAGTGCCTGTAGCTCAGTCAGAAATCCTTTGAGCAGAAGTGATTGCAACCAAAACCAGCGCTTTCCATGACAAAGTGTAAGCTACAACTCATGGCTGACTCAAAAGGAGCCAAAGTAAGTTTCTCCAAAAAATATTCAAGTCCCAAGGTGGGACTGGATTTTGAATAGGAGGTTTGAGATGTAGAATACTTCTGAGGAAGATATGGGAGACCTCCATTTGTAAAACTGTACTTCCATCAGTAGAGGCATGGGAAGCTGATAAAGCTGTTCAATTTACCTTGAGGGAAGAATATTAAGACCAGAGTCTGATGATGCCAGCAAATATTCAAATACCTCTTGTACTGGACAGATGAAGGGGTCCAGATGATTGGATGCGGCCAATAAAGTGAACCGCAACCGCTTTTGTTTTAGTGAATATGTATGTCTAGTAGAAGGCTTTCTGGTTGTTAGTAGTACATCAGCAACTTTAGGTGAAACCCCAAAACATGTGATGGCTATGTCTTCAGGAGCTATGCATGAAGATGTAGGGATCTGACGTCAGATGAAGTAGGGGAGCCCTTGTTCTGTGACAGCAGGTTTGACACAGAAGAGGGAATAGAACAGTTACATACTTACCGTAACAGTAGATCTTCGAGAGAATCTCTTTCGTCTTGCCACACCTACTGAACTTATAGCCACCAGGCTGTAGGACCACATGGAAACTTTTTCCAAGCAGTCCACTAGGGGCCATCCATGATGACGTCAGACGTTGGGTACTACATAAGCATAGGCGGCTCCGTCCCTCATCAGTTCTCCGCTGGAGATCATGCTTGGAGGACCTCCCTATAGGGAACCAGGAGAGAAGCTAGTGCTCTGCCGAACAGGTGAGGCAGAGAACAGCAGGCAGACCTTCATGGAGAAGGAGACAGTATTCACTAGAGTGACAGGATACAGAGGGGAAGGAGGGTGGATGGCATGGCCTGGTGAAAGAGATTCTCTTGAAGATCTATTGTTACCGTAAGTACATAACTGTTCTGTCTTCTTCAAGGATACCTCTTTCATCAGGCCACACCTAAGGAATAAGTACCAAGAAGTGCTGACCATAAAACAGTCTGGACTGCTAGAGTATACAGGCCTAAGAAAGTAGGCTTTGAAGCACAGCTAGGCCAAAGCCAGCTCTTTTTCAGGAGGCAATGTCCAGACTATAATGTTTATTGAAGGTGTACACCAGTACTCCAGGTGGCAGCTGCACAGATCTCTGCAGCCGACACATTTCTGAAACATGCAACTGATGTGGTCAGGCCTCTAGTGAAATGACCACAAATTATCACAGGAAGTTCCTTACTGTACTTCCGGTAACAGAAAGTAATACAGTCCGAGCGCCATTTGGATAGGCACTATTTAGAAACTTGGGTGCCCTCTTTCCCATGGGCGAATGAAACAAAAAGCTGCGCTGACTTTCTGCAGTCCTTCATGCTATGTATATAGTACCTGAGTATCCTATGTACTTCAAGAGTATGAAGCAATGCTTCCCCTTGATTGACACGCTCAGGAAAATAAACTGGCAGGGGGATGGCTTCATTTAAAGAAAAACTCAGACACAACATTTGGTAAAAACTTGAGATTGCCGGCCCGGTGGCGTAGAGGGTTGAGGCGCAGGCATCTTACCTGAACCCACACCGGTGACCTGGGTTCGGGAATGGACTCGGGACGCCGGGGGCTGGCAGGGGTAGGGGAGGATTGAGCGTCCATAGGGACTGCTCTCCTCTCCTGGGGTGGGTTAGGGAGGCGTTGGTCAGCAGTGGCCTCTGGTGGAGACTATGAGCACTATACGACAACGCAGGAGGGACGTCCACACCAGAAAAACGTGAAAAATCTCCATGTTACACCGGATGATGGCTGCCTGGCTCTCCGAGGCCGTCAATGCCCCTGAAGCCTTCTGTCTCAGCAGCACCACGGGGCCAAGACACTGCGCTGGTCTGTGGCCCCCCTGGCTGGTGTCTTCCCCCTCGGAGGAGGGGGACCCACCCGGTGAAGGGTTACGCCAGGTTACCCTGGGGTGGCTGACATTTGAGAGTGGAATCCTGGGGGACAGGATGGGTTGGAAGCAGCACTGGCTCACCCAAAGGAGAGGCTAACATGGCTGCAAGTTGGGGAGAAAAGAAATAACACACACACAAAAAAAAAAAAAGAACTTGGGATTAGGGCCAGCCCAGTGGCTCAGCAGGTTGAGGCATCCATGCCCTCCAGCTGCCACACTGGCGACTCAGGTTCAGGAACGGACTCGCTTTGCTCAGGGGTCCAGCCGGGAGAGGAAAGATTGAACATTCATAGGACAGCTCTCTTCCCTCGGGGAGGAGGGTTTCCGTGACTCACTGCTTGACTGCTACCTGGCGGAAGCCAGGTGGTGGCACATGTTAGTCCCATAACTAGGGGAAGGATGGGAATACAGCGAGTTTGGAGCACCTCCTCGGAGGTGGAGTGCGCTTGGGCATGCATTTCATGTACACCATGCCTTGGAAAGAAAACTGGAGGAAAAACATGTAGGTTGGCCTTCATGAAGCCCTCCCCGATAGCACTGGTCACCCGCCCGGTCTCTGGAGACAGACAGAGACTCGGGATAGCCGCTGTGCACTGAGACAGGGCTGATAAAGCCCCCCCAGCCTACCACGGAGAAAGTGAGAAAAACCTATATGGAGAAAAAAAAAAAAAGACTCAGGATTGGTATGCAAAGACACCCTGTCTTTGTGGAAAATCAAATAAGGAGGCTCACACATGAGAGCCTGCAGCTCTGAAACTCTTCGAGCAGAAGTAATGGCAACTAAAACCAACACTTTCTAAGAAAGGCAGCATAGGCTACAAGTTACGGCTGGCTCAAAAGAAGCCAAAGTAAGCTTTCCCAAAACACAATTTTGGTCACAAGGCAGGACTGGAATTCGAATGGGAGGCTTCAAATGCAGAATGTGTCTCAGAAATGTACAGGCCAAGGCTGGCATAGTGGCCTGAGGCATCATACCTTACCTCCTGCCATGCCTGGGACCCGTGTTCGCAGTGTGAGTGGATTGCCGGGGGTTAGCCGGGGAAGGAGAGGACTGAGCGTCCGGAGGGCAGCTCTCCTCTCCCAGGGAGGGATCCTGGCAGTCCCACCCAATGACTGTCCCCAGGTGGAGGCCTGAGGGCAGAATGGGTCGGGGACTCCAGCATCAGGACAGTGCTGTGGGATTCCGTAGCATATGTACACCTCCACGTATGGCACTGACATGTTGCACCCCTGCAACAGGTAGAAGAATCGGTCTCCTCAGAGCACCCGTCTGTCCAGCCAGACACCTCTGAGCCGGAAGGTGTGTAATCAGGTGGATGCCGGGCAATGGGTCTGGGGGGACCGATAGGAGTCAGTCGCCAGGGGTGAAAAAGAATATTAGAAAGGGCAACCATTGGACTGCAAAAGGGACATGGAAAGTGGAAATGGCAAAAGTGCACTTTGATGGAGGATACTGAAAGCCTGCATCTGGTAAGGACAGCAGGTGCTCTGGAACCCGATTTACTGTACAGGTAAAAAGATCTAAGAGATGTTATGCAGCCCACAAAGCAAACTGCTTCCACTTCATGGAATAAGGGGCTCTGGTGGAGGGCTTTCTGGCAGCCACCGGAACGTCTGTCACCTTTTGGGAAACCCCAAACCTAGCAATGGCTCTGCTTTCACGAGTCATGCATTGAGATGAAGCGATCTGAAGTCCGGATGGACCAGGGGTTCCCTGCTCCTGTGACAGAAGGCCTTTGCACAATGGCATGAGTACTGCTGGTTCCACTGCCAGCTCTTGCAGTAGAGGGAAACAGATCTGATGAGGCCACAGAGGAGCAACGAGGATCGGAGTTGTCCTCTCCATCTGGAGTTTGAGTAGTACCCTCTGAATGAGGAGGAAGGGAGGGAAGACATACAAGAACCTCCCTTTCCAAGTCAGGGACAATGCGTCTTGCCACAAAACTCTAGGCCCTAGAACAAGTGAGCAGAAAAGCAACAGTTTTGCATTGTGCGGGGAGGCAAAAAGGTCCAAGTCTGGATGACCCCACCTGTCTAACAGGTCTTCTACTACTGTGGTCAACAGTTCCCACTCATGCATTCTGAGCTGTGACCGGCTTAGCCTGTCAGCCAATACATTTTGGACACTCGAAACATGTACTGCTGACAGTTCTAAACCATATTCCAGAGACCAGTATCATACTTTCATTGCTTCCCTGCACAGGGGGTAAGAATGAGTCCCCCCCCCCCCACGCTTGTTGATGCAGTGCATCACACCAACGTTGTCCATCTGTACTCACAGAGGACCCGCGAAAAAGTGAGTCAGAAAGGCCTGTAGGCCGTACAAGACACTTCGCATTTCTAGAACACTGATATGCAGGGTGCTCTCTATTGTGGTTCATGTATCCTGTGTCTAATGGGGACCCAAATGTGCTCCCCAGCCCATCCCCGATGCATCTGTAGTTAAGATCTGGTGAGGAGAGGGGATCAGGAAGGGAACCCCTTTTAACAGATTGTCGTGTTCCATCCACCATTGAAGCACTTTGCATGGGGGGGGTAACTAGAACCTTCCATTCTAGATCACTGATTAGCCGATTCCACTGGACCCTTAAACTTCACTGAGGAATCCTCATATGCAGTCCAGGAATGTTCTGGCTGTAACACACCGACTGCTGTAAACCAGCTAAGCCTGAGCTATCAGACATTCTGTTCGGTGTGGTGGCAGGAAGGTTGAGCCTTGGACTGTGTCCAAAACTGCCCTAACATACTGTAGACATTGGCAAGGCATCAGCACAAACTTGGGGATGTTTACAATAATCCCTAGGGCATCAAACAACTGTCTGGTTCGAGCTAGGGTGTGCAAGAGCTGCTCCTTGGAATGAACTTTCAGAAACCAGTCGTCCAGATAGGGGTAAACATAGAGACCTTCCCTGTGAAGTGCAGCTGCTACTGTTGCTAAACATTTAGTTAATACTCACGGCACAGATGTCAAGCCAAAGAGCAATACTCTGAATCGGTAATGTTCCCCCTGAAAGAGGAACCTCAAGTATTTCCTAAGAGGTGTGTGAATTTTGATGTGAAGGTAGGCATCCTTCATTTATTTATTTAGTTTTTGTTAATCGGATAGGTGCACTAGCCATAAAATGACTATTTTCAGGCACGACCCGGGAGAGTACAACAAAAGGAGAACAGCTGAACAACAGCAACATAGGTACAATAATACAAATAGAGGAACAGTACAGCAGTGCTACAAAAATACAATGGGTAGAAACAACAAACAATAATGGCAAGCATTATACAGATAATGGCAGTAAGATATATAATAAGTGCAGAAACCAAGAACCTGACCTGTGGAGTGAAAGGGTTAATAAGATAGTAAGGTTATATAGAGAGAAATGTGAGGAATGTTCAAACATAACAAGAAAGACTGACAGAAGGAAGGTCAGGGTGGTAATTGGCAAAACAACAGTGGATGGTCAGCAACAAGGTTCGAGAAGGAAGAGAGCTAGTAGTCAAGAAGTTATTTACAAACAGAAGGAAAAATATGGGGAGGGGAAGAGGAGACAGTCTTGGAGCTGGATTAGAGCAGGGGGTGACATTACTGGTAAGTCTCGGGAGCTTCAGGTTGGGTCAAAGCATGTACAAGCATCAGCTAAGGATAGATAATGATGATATTCACTTTTAAAGCCAAAGTGAGACTGAGACAGCCGGAGGTTGAGTGGAAGAGCATTCCATAGCCTGGGAGCAGAGAATTGGAAGGCTCCTGTGCCTTTAGTCATCCGACATCTCGAGACATAGAGCAAGGATTTGTCAGCTGATACTTGAGCCATGGGAGGATGGTTGAGGGACCAGCAACGCCGCCAGCTGGGATGGTTTTTTTTCCTGGATGATCGAGTCCATTAGTGATCCAAGGTAGTATCGTCTACTGGCAGAGGGCGAGAGCCAATTCAGGTCCTTATAAAGAAGGCAGTGATGTTTGAGTCGAGGTGACGAAGAGGAAAATCGGCATATATTGTTATAAGTTACGTCCCATTTTAGTAGAGAGGTTTTATGGGCAGAGGTAAGAATAGAGGCACCATAAGTAAAGGTTGGGAGCAGAATACCTCGGGCAATTGCTAATTTGGCTGAGGGTGTAAGCATGTAGCTCGCTTTGTAAGCTACTCCTAGTTTCGAGTTTATAGCTTTGGACGAGGACTGAATGTGAAGATTAAAATCCAGGGACTGGTCCAGCAGGATCCCAAGGTACTTGAAGGAAGTAAGATTTTCAAGTGGAAATCCTCCTGGGTGAAGAACCTCCAGCAAACTAGAACAGGCCTTAATCTTCAGTGCAGAACCTAGGAGCATGGCTTTCGTTTTCTTTTCATTTAGTACAAGCTTACAGTCTAGTAGCCAGTCTAAGACCTTATTGAAGCCTGAGGTAAGTGATGTGTTTATGCAGGTAATACTGGCAGAACTAGTATAGATGATCAGGTCATCAGCATAGAGAATAGCCGAGCAGGATTCCAGGACCTCAGCTGCATTGTTGATAAAAATTGAGAACAGAAGAGGCCCAAGGATAGAGCTCTGGGGAACCCTAAGGTTGATAGTAGACATGTTGGACAGGAAGGAGTTAAATTTGACAGCTTGCGACCTGTTTGACAGGTAGCTACAGAACCAGTCCACAACAGGGGTAGAGAAATGGAATTTATGGAGAGTGGAGAGAAGCAGGGGATGGTCTACAATGTTGAAAGCCTTAGGAGGTCAATGAAGATGGCATCTGTGAGTTTTCCAGAATCCATATTGGACAGAATATCAGTAGTTAGTTGAAGAAGAGCCGTGATGGTGCTATGTCCTTTTCTGAAACCATGCTGGGTGTCCGAGAGGAGATTGTAGCGTGTAAGGTAGTCAATGGTCTGTGATGCAACTATTTTCACTAGGATCTTGCTAAGGAGAGAAAGAATTGCAATAGGTCTGTAATTGGCCATGTCCTTTGGGTCACCATTTTTAAAGACAGGCATTACTCTTGCAGATTTCCATAGGTCCGGCACGGTGCTATGGATAAGGGATAAGGTGTAGATTCTGGCAATCGGAGAGGCAATGAGTGGAGCAGCCAGCTTAAGGAGACGAGGTTCCAATGAGTCAGAACCAGAGCTGGTATTGGCAGATATGGATCTCAGTAATTTCAGAACTTCGGCTCTTGATATAGCCTTGATATAGAATGGTGGAGCTGGAGGAGCATCATACGATAGGGCAGTATGATATCGAGGGAACAAATCCAGTCCCCTACTTGTAGCAGTAGTGGAAGCAGCCTGCAGGATGACCATCCTGAACCCTCTGTTGCAAACCTGGAGACCTGGGTTTGAATCCCATCAGCCCCCACTTGCATACTGTGACCCTGAGCAAGTCATTTAACTTCCTGGTGCTCCCAGGTTGCACCTAGAAACAAGTTCTAGCTTAGTACGCCTTTCCTGGTTAAACAATTTCCCCTTCTCCTCTTCCTCCTTTTAGTATTCTATAGACAGGTTCAGGTCCCTGAGGTTTAGAATGGGCTGTAGAGGTCTCCTGTCCATTTCAGGACTAGGAAGTACCTGTAGTAGAACCCTGTGTTTCTCTGTTCTAGGGACACAGGCTCTATGGCTTTCTTGTGCTGCAAAGTACGAAGTTCCTCCAGAAGCCGAGGGAAATGCTCTGGAGGATGGTGTGTAGCCCTTTGGGGATGCTCTGGAGGTAGCTCTAGAAGCTCTAGAGCACATCTGTGTTCTATTATTTCCCAGACCCAGGCTTCTGCGGTCGCCTCCCTCCACTGATTGAGACGGAGGGAGAAACAACCATGTACAACCACCTCTGGAGGCGACGGTGGTAGGGGGTGAATGAGGAGTCGGGCAGAGCTGGATGCGGTGGCTCCTGCCACC
This sequence comes from Neoceratodus forsteri, assembly GCA_016271365.2. Lineage (NCBI taxonomy): Eukaryota > Metazoa > Chordata > Ceratodontiformes > Ceratodontidae > Neoceratodus > Neoceratodus forsteri. The sequence continues at coordinate 874,872,557 of CM028130.1, forward strand.
CCCCACCCACGCTTCTAGGGGCTTCAGGTCCTGGAGTAGGCAAAGCTGCTGTTTCTTTGTCTCTATTTTGCTGTCTGGTAGAGGCCCGGTGTCTGGTACCGGCTCAGTGAAAGGGTACCTTCTGTTTACCATGTCTGGGTATGATATAGGGTCCTACCTGAGGCTTGGGGATGTCTTTTAAATCTGAGGCAAATAATTTGTATCCTCTGAATGGGGCATTGAGAGTGATTGCTGTACATCATTCACAAAGCCTGCCAGCCTAAGCCAGGAGTGCCTCCTTAGGCAGATGTCAGAGGCAGCAGCTCTGGCTGAAGCATCAAATACATCACAGGTTGTACGCAGCAGATGCTTTCCCACATCAGACCCAGTGGTGAGAGCTTTGAGCTCTTGTGTTGGGGCATCATCTGGCAAGGCTTGAGCAATTATTTTTTTCCTTCCTCCAGAGGGTGTTTTGGTACCTAACTATATGGTCTTGTAGTTGGCAATTATAAGGCTTAGTGAGGCTGAGGCATAAGTTCTCTTGCCCAGTACATCCAACCTTCTGGATTCCTTGTCAGGAGGAAGTGAGCTCAGGTGTTTAGGTGTCTGGGATCTGTCATGAGCAGCATTACTCACCACCAAGTCTACCTCGGGTTAGCCCGCAAAGAACGGGTCTCCTAAGGAGGCCAAATACATCTTGTCTGCCTTTCTTGGTATGGCAGGAATCATGTTTGGCCTATGCCATGTAGCAAAGGTGGCATCCTCTAGGAGAGGAAAGAGGGGTGAAATAATTATAGGAGGAGTATCAGGAAATTCCAAGTAATCAGTAAGAGTTTTCTTGGTAGGCTAGTGTTCCTCCAAGGCAAACACCATTGCAGCTTGCAGCTGCTGCATTACAGTAACAAAAGATGGGTCCGGGGGGGCCGGGGAAATGGGACTGTGGGGTATGGACCACAAAGTCCTCATAGGAAGTGGACACAGTGGAGCTAGTCCTTTCATTAGCACTTTCCACATAGTCTTCAGCACAAAGGCGAAAAGTCCGGCAACACACTACCAAAATAAACAGAAACTCAATGTTTGGGTGTAGGTTTAAGAATCTATTTACTAAATGAAAAAAACATATGCTAGCAGTACATGGTTTTATGGTGGGGACATGATGCTGCCAGCATGTTTTTTAACTATTTTATTGATTTAATAAATAGTTTTTTAAACCTATACCCAAACACTGGGTTTTTATTTGTTTTAGTACTGTGTTGCCCAACTTTTGTTTTGCCTTTGTGATTGATAATTTACATCATGGCACCAGGAGTTCGGGTAGCAAACTGCAGTGCTCCATAAAGTCTTCAGCACCCTTTTCCTCATCTTGCATTATGTGTTCAGGACTGTATTCAACGTCGTCATCCGCCTGGTCAATGGAAAAACGTGAATGTGCTGGCGAACCCATCAGAGTGCACGGAGGTGGCTGAAGCTCAGCCCTCTGAAGCACTGTCAAGGGGGATTGCACTGTGAACCCTGTTGACAGACCTTCTGGTACAGAAGGTATCGAGCGTTGGATAATGTCCGTAAAGGACAAGAGGGCTGCCTGAATGTCAGCGCCCATTTGGATGTTGATGGGAAAACTGGAAGAGATCAATGTGGAAGGCAGAGCCTGCAATGTCGATAGCACTGCACCAGCTATGCTAGGTCTGGTGGTGCCTGAGGCCTGCCTGGACTGGCCATCTAGATTAACAGTCAGGTGGCTTGGCAGTGTTACCGCCAAAGTAATCGACGGCGCCATGGAAGTTGTGCCTGCATATAAGCGTGACCTAGATCTCACCAGGGAGGATTTGTCCTTCTCTCTGTGTTTGTGCTTGTGCAACCCAGATGACTTTTCCTGGAATTTGGAGGTCCTGGATCCCAAGGAGTGGGCCAGTGACAGTGACACAGTGTAACTCTGCTGCTGGAGCTCCTTCTCCATTTGAGCTACCTGTTACTTCAAAAGGTGCCTTTCTAGAGCACTTTTGTGGGGTTACCCATGGCCGTTTTACATTTCTTGCAAATTGGACACGTCTGCATGTTATGATCTGGGCCAAGGCAGCACACGCACACGTTGTGGAGGTCTTCAGTACAAATATTTTCACCACATTCACAATAGCAGAAATGTTTTGACAGCTCTTTCATTGACATACATGCTGCCAAGCATCACTTAAAAAGTGATGATCGAGCCAGCCTGGTGGTGCAGAGGGTTGAGGTGCTGGACGCCTTTCTCTCGCGCTATGCTGGTGACCGGTGTTCGGGAATGACCTTGGGTCATCATTGTGCTGGCATGGGGTGGGGAGGGTGGAGCAGGATTGAGCATGCCGGCGGGCAGCTCTCCCCTCCTGAGGTTGGTGAGGGTGGGTTGGCGCCCCTCCCCCCGTAGTTCTGCTCCCACCGGGTGGAAGTCTGGTGGGTAGCGTAGGTGGAGTGGGTGCGGCAAAGCATTGGGAGGTGGAAGGGGCTGAGCTGGCACCACGGGGTGCGAAGCATGCCTCCACACACTCGCACAGTCATGTGCTTGACCTCAGGGGGGATATCCATAAAAATGCATACATGTCTCCGTCGCTAGTTGGGGGAGGAGGCGAGGGGGACCAAAAAACTAAAATAAAAAATTAAAAGGTGATGATTTACTAGGGAGAGAAATTAAAACAGTGACTGAAAACAGCAGCATTTCCGGGGACGGTCCCACCAGCAGGGTCGACAGCAGGAAAAGAACTGAGGAGGAACGGGGCCATCCACGCTTATGTAGCAGCCGATGTCTGACATTGTCGTGGGTGGCCCCTGGTTGACAGCTTGCAAAAAGTTTCCGTGTGGTCCCAGATCCTGATGGCTACAAGTTCCATAGGTGTGACCTGATGAAAGAGATACACTCAAAGAAGACTAGAGGTTCCACTTCAAGTTGTTGCAGAAGTGGCTGCCAGGTCTGATGTGGCCACAAATGAGCAATGAGGATGAGGGTGGCACCCTCCATCTTCAGTTTGAGCAGCACCTTCTGTATTAGTGGGACTGAAGGGAATGCATACAGAAACTTCCCTTTCCAAGAGAAGGACAATGGGTCTCACCAGAAAACTCCAAGCCCTGGAGTGAGCGGGCTTGCAGACACGTGGCAGTTTTGTGTTGTGTGGGGAAGCAAAAAGGTCCAACTTTGGATGACCCAACTTTGTGAAGAGGTCACAGATCAAGAATTCAGGAGTTCCCATTCATGCATCTGGAACGCTGACCTACTTAACTTGTCTGCCAAGACATTTTGGACAGCCGGGAGATGTACAGCTAACAGTTTGGGACTGTCCTCTAGCACCCAGTTCCACACTCTCACTGCCTTCCTGCATAGGAGATAAGAATGAGGCCCCCTTGTTTGCTTATGTAATTGATCACACTGATGTGGTCTGTCTGGATCAGCAGAGGTCCCTGAGTCATAGATAACTGAAATGCTCGTAGACTGTACAGGATGGCACACATTTCCAGGATGTTGATATGCAGACTGGCTGCCGCTTGGTTCCAGGAGACCTGTGTTTGATAGGGCCTCAAGTGCACACCCCAATCTGAACCTGACACATCTGACATAAGGATTTGTATTGGAGCAGAAGTCAGGTATGGAATGCCTTTTAATAAATTGTTGTGGTTCATCCGCCATTTTAAGGTTTTGCATAACAGGGATGTGATGAGCACCTGTTGGTCCAGGTCGTCCGTCAGTTGTGTCCACTTCACCCTTAAAGTCCACTGTGGAATCCACATATATAAGCGTGCCACAGATACAGCTGCTGCCATGAGGCCTAGAAGGCATAGAAAAGACTTGACTGGGACCTGGTAACTGTTGTAAATAAGTTGTGCTAGAGCAATGAGGTGATCTGCCCTGTCGAGTGGCAGAAAAGCCTTCCCCTGGCCATATATAGGACTGTACCTATGTATTGCAGGCATTGGCACAGTGTCAAAACTGACTGTGGAACATTCACCATGACCCCCAGCTTGCTGAACAGTTGTCTTGTTTGAGAAAGGGAGTGTAAAAGACTGCCCCTTGAACTGGCCTTTGAAAACCAGTTGTCCAGATATCGGAAGACGTAGAGGCCTTCACTGCGAAGTGCTGCTGCCACTACTGTTAAGCATTTGGTAAAAACCTGTGGTGTAGAACATAAGCCAAAGGGCAATACTTTGAACTGATAATGAGCTCCCTGCAGCATGAATTGGAGATACTGTCTGTGTGCTTTCTTGATTTTTATATGATGGTAAGCATCTTTCATATCCAGGAAGCATAACTAGTCCCCCATCTAGGAGGGGAATGAGAGCCTGTAAAGAGACCATTTGAAACTTCTTGTACTCTATGCAGAAGCTGAGGCCTCTCAGGTCTAGTACAGGCTTTGGATCTTCTCTTCATTTGGGAACCAGAAGTATGTGAAGTAAAAACCCCTTATTCATTAGATGAACAGGGATGGGTTTTATGGCACATTTTTGTATTGGTGATTGTATTTCCTCTTTCAGCAGAGATTAATGACCCAGAGGATAGCTGGAAGGAGGCGGAGGATGCATTAGAGGAGTTTGTAAAAGCTCCAGAGCATGACCCTTTGCAATTATCTCTAAGAGCCATTCATCTGTGGTGATCTCACTCCATTTTGGAAGGTGTAGGGAGATATGACACCCAATCGCCATCCCTGGAGGTAAAAGTGGCTGTGGTGGATGAATAGTGGAGCTATGCTGAACCAGTTGAGGCAGAACCACCAGCTGCAATGGCCTTTGGTGCTTCTGAATGGGCACCTGTGGGGAGAGGTCCAGGCAAGGCACCACTACCTCTTCCTCTGGCTTGCTGACGGTAGGTGGAATGACTATCTCTGACAGCTGTTGGACAAAAGGACCCTCTACCACGACCTCTAGCAGGTGTAGGATAGAGGAATCTGATTAACCCAAGTATCATTTTGGAGGACTGAAGACTTTGTAAGGTCTCTTCAACATCATACCCAAATAGTTTCTTGCCTTTAAATGGGGCATTCAAAACTGCTTGCTAGACACCAGTAGCAACTGGCAAAGCCAGCAACTCATATCCAAGAGTGCACCTCATACATATGTCAGGGGCAGCAGCCCTGGTACAGGCATCAGATATATCATTAGCGAGGGAAAATCCAACACAAGACACTTTCACGACAATCGCTATATGGAAGTCTGCAATGCGACTGACACGAGGTGACGGCAGGAAAGAACTGGAGTGCGGGCGTGGGGACCATCCACTATATACAGTCACGCTGACGTCAGTCACATGACGGGTGGGCGGTCCCCCATCAGGGATTGCTAGAAAAGTCTGCTATGCGACCCAACACCATGTGGTGCCAGTCCTATATGTGATGACCTACTGAAGGAACCCTCTCAAAGTAAGATCAGTCTTTTTCATGATCTTTATGCTTCGATGACTGAAAACTAGTTGACAGAGCAGGTAATGCCACATTTTCATTTTGGTTTACCTTCTCTATGGTGGCCACTGGAGTTTTCTTAAGGATAAAGGTCTCTACATTCTTCCTGCAACATCACCTTGTAGCCTGATTAAAGATTTGGCAAACTTCACAAGCCCACACATGGTGAGAGAGGCCCAGGCAGAAAATGCACACCTCATGGGAGTAATTTAGCAAAATCTGCTCTCCACACTCACAGTACCAAAAGAGCGTCGAAGGCTTTGGCGGCATGTAGAGGTGGCAATGAACACTTGAAGAAAAAAAAAAAAAAAGAAGAAAGAACGATGTTGTAGTCTATGCTTGTTTCCGTAGCAGGTCTGAAGAGGCTAATCGACAGTGGGAAAAGAACTAAGGACAGATAGGGCCACCCACAGTTATATACACGCTGACACAGGACGTCGACGTGGGAGGCCCCAGCTAGCAAAAGGTTCCGTGCAGTCCTAGTGCTTGACAGCTGATGTTCCAAAGGTGTGGCCTAAGGGAAAAGATATCCTCTAAGAAGATATACAATTTACAAAGATGGTGGAAACTAACAGTGTGATGCAAAAAAAACAAAACAGCAATTCATAACAATACTGCTAATTAACAGTGAGGGGTAAAATTTAAAAATATAATTTATTACAATAGTGCAAACTAACACGGACATGTAAAATACACAAACACAATTTACAACTAGCAGTGAGGTGTAAAATAAAAAAAAATGTTTACAACAATAGTGCAAACTACCAGTGGTGTTAAAAAATACAATATACAAAGATGGATTAAACTAACAGTGTGGTGCAAAATACAAAAACAGTTCTGAACAAAAGTGAAAACTAACACGGAGGTGTAAAATACAAAAATACAACTGGCAAAGATAGTGCAAATTAACAGTGTGGTACAAAGTACAAAAATACAATTTGAAAAAATTGCAACTAACAACAGAGGTATAAGTTACCAAAAAAAATCAATGTACAATGACAGTGCAAAGTAGCTGTAAAATGTAATTTGCAATGATACTACAAACTAACAGTGAGGTGTAAAACACAAAAATACAGTTAACAGCGAAAAGTAAAAGTGAGGTGCAAACTGCAAAAATACAATTAAAACAATAGTAGAAAGCCAGCCCAGTGGCACAGAGAGCTGAGGCTCTTATCACCTTATGTCCTATAATGCCGGTGACCCGGGTTCGGGAACAGACGCAGGTCATTCAAGGGCTGGCTGGGGGTGGGGTGGGGTGGGGAGGATCCAGCGTAGTTAGCTCTCTCCATTGGGGAGGGGATTGTGTGACCTGCTGCTTGCCTGCCACCTGGAGATGTTCATGTGGTAGCACAATCTGGGCACACTAGGAAGAGCCAATCATAGGCATCTGAGGATGTCTCCACGGAGGCGGAGCTTGTCGCCACACCACTACACATGGGCAGCTTCGAGGAGAAAACTAAAGAGGAAAAACCACTCTGGCCACAGGATGACGTCTGGGCCTTCTCAGATCCCACACCGACGAGCGGACACCCTGTCGGAAGTCCTTAAAAGCAGGAGGACGCCAGTTGGTAAGTCCTGAAAGCCAGGTGATGGGGCTGGGGGACCGATAGAAGTGGCAGGCCAGAGGAGACGGGGAATTAAATACTGAGGAGGAAAAAAAAAAGACAGAAAGTAACAGTGTAGTGAAAATACAAATATACAGTTTAACACAGTACAAACCATGAACACTCAACGCTACAATAGCACCCCTCCATGGAAAAAAAAAAGAAACCAGAAAGGTTGGAGGAAGTAATCAGGGAAAAGAAAAACAGGATGAAAAAGTACAGTTACATAAGAACTTACTGTAACAGTAGATCTTCTAGAGAATCTCTTGGATCACACCATACCTACAGAACTATAGCCATCAGGCACTAAGAGCACATGGAAACTTTTTGGCTAGCAGTCTAGTAGGGGCCACCCACCACCATGATGTCCCTCCCATATAAATGTGGACAGCCCCGCACCCTCCACTAAGTAAGGTGAAGCAAGGTGAACCATCCTGGAGAGAGACAGAGAGAGAAAGAGAGATAGAAGTTCCAAAGCCAAGGGAGACACAGGGTGGGATGGCATGGCCTGATGCAAGAGATTCTCTTGGAGGTCTACTGTTATGGTAAGTTCTTATGTAACTATACTATCTTCATCGAGGATATCTCTTGCATCAGGCCACACTTATGGAACAAGTCCCAAGCAGTACTGACAAAAAGACAGTCTAGGTGAGTGGAGGCTACAGGACTATGACAGGAGGCCCTGAAGCACATCCAGGTCGAAGCCTGCCCTTCTCAGAGAGGCAATGTCTAGACTATAATGTTTAGTGAAAGTGCTGACAGCACTCCAAGTGGCAGTGGCACAGATTTCAGTAGCTGACAAATTCTTGAAACAGGCACCAGAAGTGACCAATCCTCTGGTGGAGTGACCACGCATCACACCAGGAAGTTCCTTAACCGTACTTCCTGTAACAGAAAATAATGCAGTCGGCCAACCATTTGGACAAGCACTACCTAGAACTGGTATGTTCTCTTTCCCAGGGGGAAAGAAACAAACAGCTGCGAGAACTTCCTGTAGTACTTCATATGATGAACATAATATCTGAGCATTCTACGTACATCTGAAGTATGGAGGAAGCTTTCCCGGGACTGGCATGCTCTGGAAAATAAACAGGCAGATGGATGGCTTGATTCAGAGTAAACTCAGACACCACCTTTGGTAGGAACTTCGGACTAGTACGCGAAGACACCGTCTTTGTGGAAAACCAAATAAAGAGACTCGCACATCAGAGCCTGAAGCTCGGAAATCCTTTGAGCAGAAGTAATAGCAACTAAAAATAATGCTTTCTACAACAGAAAGCGTAACTCGCATGTCACGGCTGGCTCAAAAGGAGCCAATGTAAGCCTTTGCAACACAGAATTTAAGTCCCAAGGTGGGACTGGATTGCAGATGGGAGGCTTCAGATGAAGAATGCTTCTCAAAAATGTATGGAACACCTCCAGCTGTGTCACCGTATGGCCATCAATGGGCACATAGAAGGTTGAAATAGCAGCCAGGTGCACCTTAATGGAAGAGTATTGCAGGCCAGAATTAACAAGGGATCGTAAATACTGTATTCCAGAATCTGATTTACTGGACAAGTGAAAGGATCCAAATGATGTGAAGCCGCCCATAGAGCAAAGAGCTTTCACTTAATTAAGGAGGCAGTATAGTGCAGTGGTTTAAGGCTGAGCTGCAAACCTGGAGACCTGGGTTTAATTCTCATAGCCCCCCACTTGCATACTGTGTGACCCTGAGCAAGTCATTTAACTTCCTTGTGCTCCCAGGTTGCACCTATAAACAAGCTTTCAGCTTAGCGCGTCTCTCCTGGTAAAATAAAAAAAATAAAAAAATTTAAAATAACTTCATGGACTAAGTGGCCCTAGTGGGGGGTATACTTATAGGCACCAGGACATCAGTCACCTGTTAGGATACCCCAAATCTAACCATGGCTGTCTTCAGGAGCCAGGGATGGAGGTGCAGTGACTTGAGGTCCGGATGGACCAAGGTGCCCTATTCCTATGAGAGCAAGCCATTGCAAAGGGGGCAGGGGCACCATGGGCTCCACCACAATTTGCTGCAGTACAGGTAACCAGATAAAGCAAGGCCAGAAGAGAGCAATGATGATCATAGTTGCTCTTTCCAACTGATGCTTGAGCAGCACCCTCTGGATTAGCAGAAAAGGAGGAAAGACAGAGGAAAGTACAGTCATGCAAGAACTTACCGTAACAGTAGATCTTAGAGAGGAGCTCTTGCTGCTGGTATTACTATTAGGACTAAGTCTGCCAGGTGTTAGGACCCCACAGAAAACTTTTCTAGCTAGCAGTCTGTGGCGGGGGACTACCCCCAATGTCAGCTCTGCCTGACGTCAGACGTGGTATAAAGGGGGCAATCCCCAGGCACCATCTCAGTTCTCCCGTCAGAGATCTGGCTGAAAATACAGATGGAGAACCAAGGAGGATCTCCCAACCCCAAAGAGAAGATGTAATGTTTGTTGCTGGGGGCAGGTGGGTGGGAAAGACACCTCCTGCAAGAGCTCCTCTCGAAGATCTACTGTTATGGTAAGTTCTTACGTGACTGTACTATCTTACTTGGAGGGGGAGCTCTTGCAGCAGGTAATATCATGAGGACTCAGTCCCAAGCAATGCCCGTGGACAGACCCAGATCAAAAGGGTGGAGGACAATAAAATAATGTGGGAAATTAGGAGAGAAGTCCCTGAAGGACTGCTAGGCCGAAACCTGCTCTCCTTCTAGAAGCAATGTCCAGACTGTAGTGCCTCACAATGGTATGCACTGAACTCCAAGTGGTGGCCGCACAGAGGTCTGCTGATGATACATTTCTGAGGGAAGCGAAAGATGTCACACCCCTCTGGTGGAATGACCCCTCACCGGTCCCAGTAGGGGTTTGTTGTGGTGCTGGTAGCAAAAGGTGATGCAGTGCACTAGCCACTTAGGGTTTGTTTTGTGACTGGTGCTCCAAGCTTCCTGTGGGCAAAGGAGACAAAAAACTGGTCTGTCTGGCGGAACTGGTCCTAGCCAGACAGTAACGCAAAATTCTATGAACATCTAGAGCATGTAACAATGCCTCTTCGTTGTTCAAGTACTCTGGGTAATAAACTGGTAGTTAGATGTCCTGGTGCAACGTGAACTCAGACACTAACTACCTTTGGTAAAAATTTTGGGTTTGTGCGCTGGGCTACCCTGTCCCTGTGAAAAACAAGACAGGGCTCTTTACACATTTATTTATTGAAATGTTTCACCAGGAGGGCACACTGAACAACAAGTTGCTCGTCTCACGGTGCAACCTGGGGGGGAGGCTTTACATAGGGTTGTGAAGGATGATCAGTTACAATAGTATGTGGGTAGTACAAACAATACAACATTGTAAGATTGTGCAACAGCTGTAACACAAGGTATTGTACAATAAACAGTAGTGGAACATTGGGTAAATTACAATACATGTCCAAAATCATAGAAAAGAACATATAAACGTACAAAACAGTAATAATGCGATAGAACCATTTATAGTGCATGACTATACCAGGAGCAGGCTCGAGGTAGTACGCAAGTGCTGTTGGAGTAAAAAGGATGAGATTAGGTTGTGCACACTGGTGACCCAGAAGGGCAATTGGAGAAGAGAGGGGGAAGAGGCAAGAACTGAATATGAGGAGAACGGGTAGCCATTTCCTGATTTCCACCTTCAGGATACTGAGAACCCCTGCGGGGCGGGGGGGGTCATGGTAGGAAGGCAGAAACTGAGACATCAAAGCACATCAGAGCCTGCAGCTCGGAAATCTTTCAGGCTGAAGTAACGGCAACTAAAAATAGTGCCTTCCAAGAGAGAAGGTGAAGCTCACAGTTTGCAGCTGGGTTCAAAAAGTGGCAAGGTGAGCTTCTCTAAAACAAACAGGAGATCCCAGGGGGGTATCGGGTCTCCCCTGGGGGGTTTCACATGCAAGATACCGCTCAGGAAGGTCTTGCAGATATCCAGCTATGCCAGAATCTTCCCATTTACTGGTGCATGGTAAGCTGACAGAGCACAGAGATGAACCTTTATGGACGAGTAACAGACTCAAGTACGACAGGTGGAGAAGATACTCCAGCACAGATTCCACCGGACAACCCATGGGATCCAAAGAACGGGGAATCACCCATAAGCAGAAATGCTTCCATTTCCTGGTGTAGGTCGCCCTGGTAGAGGGTTTTCTCGCTGCCACAAGTACCTCTGCCACTCTAAGGGATAGTCCAAACCTATTCCCTAGCTAAGTCCGCAAGAGCCAAGCATGCAGGTGCAGGGACCAGAGGGCTGGATGGGCCAATATCCTTTGCTCTTGGGAGAGCAAGTGAGTGGAAAGGGGTAACGGAACTGGCGGTTCTGATGCCAGCTGTTGCAACAGCGGGAACTAAATCTGTCGTGGCCAGAAGGGTGGTACCAGTATCATCCTGGCCTCTTCTGCCTGCAACTTGAGCAGAACCCTCTGAAGAAGAGGGAAGGGAGTAAAGCATACAGAAACCTCCCTGTCCAAGAGAGGAACAATGCATTTCACCAGAAAACACCAGGCCCTGGATCTAGCGAGCAGAAATTGGGCAATTTGGCGCTGTCTGGGGATGCAAAGAGGTCCAGTTCTGGCTGACCCCACCTTCCGAAGAGGTCGTCTATGACTTCTTCTTGTAGTTCCCACTCGTGGTTCTGAGATCAAGAGCAACTTAAGCTGTCTGCAAGGATGTTGTGGATGCCTGGAACATGAACTGCTGTGATGTCCAGCTTGTGATCCACTGCCCAGGACCAAACTCTCACTGCCTCTCTGCATAGGGGATACAAATGTGTACCCCCCCCACCGCTTGTTGAGATGGAAGACTTCCAGGGTATTGTCCATCTGGACCAGTAGAAGTCTGGGAAGGAGTGCCCCTTGGAAAGCTTGAAGGACACACAGAACAGCTCTCATCTCCAAAATGTTTATGTGAAGGGCTCGTTCTGTTGCGTTCCAGGAGCCCCTTGCCTGATGTGAAGCAAGATGTGCTCCCCATCCCAGTCCTGATGTGTCGGTGGTCAGAGTCTGCAGTGGACTGGGTCGCTGAAAGGGAACCCCTATGCTCAGATGGGCCAGGGTAAGCCACCAGGCCAAGGACTGTTGGACTACACTGGAGATCCGAATGGGCTCTTCCAGCTCGTCCATACCTTGATCCCATTGAACCTTGAGGTGCCATTGCAGAATCTTCATGTTCAGATGCCAGAGTGGAACTGTCACAACAGCTGCTGCCATGTGACCCAATAGTTGCAGAACCACTCTTGCTGGAACCAAGTCCGAGTCTTGTACCTTGCCAGCAACTTCTCTTAGCCTTGCTGCTCTGTCTGTGGGCAGAAACGCTCTCCCTTGGACTGTGTCCAGGACTGCTCCAATGTATTTCAGCCTTTGAGCTGGCCATGGTTGTGACTTGGGCAGGTTTAGGGTGATGCCCAGAGTCTGGAATAGGCTGAATGTCTCCTCCAAGGTCCTGTTCACCTGGACTTCTGTTGGTGCAGTAAGAAGCCAATCAGCCGGGTAGGGGCATATGAAGTAACCCTCTTTCCTGAGGGCCGCCGCTGCCATTGCTAGGCACTTGGTGAAAACCCTTGGTGCCGAGGACAGGCTGAATGACAGCGCCCTGAATTGGTACTGCCCTCCTTGGAAGGTGAAGCGTAAGTACTTGCTGTGGGATGGCAGGATCTTGATGTGCATGTAGGCATCCTGCATGTCTAGTGAGCAAACCAGTCTCCTTGGTGGAGCACTGGCAACAGGCTCCCCAGGGTCACCATTCTGAACCATTTGTATTTGATAATGGAGTTCAATTGACTCAGGTTCAGAATGGGATGGAGGTCTCCTGTCTTTTTCGGGACAAGGAAGAAATGGGAAGAAAATCCCTTTCCTCTTTGAGCAAAAGGAACCTCCTGTATGGTTCTTTTGTCCAGTAAGGCCCGTATCACTGCCCTCAGGAGGAGTGTATGTGAAGGTGAGCAGTGGGAGGGGACTGGTGGGTTGTCCAGTGGAAACTGGGTAAACTCTAGGAAGTATCCCCTTTCTATCATCTGGAGGACCCATTGGTCCGATGTTATACTGGACCATCCTGATAGGTAGAGGGAGAATCTCTCTCCTACTGCCTCCCTCTGCACAGGCTGTGGTGGTGGTGGGGGGGGGGTTGGTAGGGAGTCATGCTGTGTTGGAGAGTGTAGGCAGGGGAGGTCTTGGTACCTTGGGGTTTAGGGGCCCTGGGCACCTGAAGGGACAGGGTGGCCTTTTCTTTTGAAGCCTCCCTTATGTTGAGTCTGGTGCCTTCCTTGCTGTCCCTGATTTTTCCAAAAGGGACAGCAGCAAGTGGATTGTGGCTTCAACCAGTATATCCTGTGGACCTCAGACACGGCTTTTCCTGAGTCTTGAAGTCCAGTGATCAGTTTTTTTGTGTCCTGATCGAACAGGACTGGTCCTTGGAAAGGAGCATCCAGAATAGTATCCTGAGGATCCTATCAGAAGCCCGAAACCCTGAGCCAAGCACGCCTCCGCATGCAAATGCCAGTGGCCGCTGCTCCTGTTGCTGTATCCATGGAGTCATAAGAACTCCTGAGGACATGCTTATCCATGTCCATGCCAGACTGAATCAGAGCAAGGAGTTCCGCCTTACCCTCTAAATCTGGCTGTGCTTTGGCCAGGTCCATTGCCTTTGCCCACAGGGATTTCTGGTAAGTGACCATGTGGGCCAGGAAGTTGAGTGACCCAATGGTGCAAGTTGCCGAGGAGAACACCTTGCACCCCATCTGGCCCAATTTCTTAGATTCTGGGTACGGTGGCTGGGCACTCATGTGGCGTGGTTGTTGTGCCCTGCCATGGGCAGCTGTCAGGACCATCAAGTCTGCTTTTGGGTGTTCACCCACAAAAGACTCCCCTTTTGGTGTCTTGTACTGTCTATCGGCCTTACGATGAACTGCGGTCATAGTGGCAGGATGTCTCCAAGTGAACTTGGTCACATCCTGAAATGGTTCCACCAAAGGGGGAATGACTAATGGTTTGGGATCTGTGGCTCCCAAGAATTTGGCTAGTCTGCACCGTTCCAGGTCTAATTCTTCAGTGTCCCATCAGTAAAGCGCCTGAATATGGCACATAATGCCCAAAAAGGATGGCTCATCCGGGGCAACTTCGGCGAGTCCCTTTGATTTGGAGGCGAAATGGGGAGCTCGTCCTCTGAAGAGTAGTCCGATGACAAGTACCCTGCGTCGCCCCCTGAAGTCAACGGCTGGCATCCGCTGGATGATGGGATAGACGATGGATGCCTTTGGTGGCCGTCCGACCCCGGTGTCCGCTTGTCCTATTTATCTTGCAGCTGGGACTCCTTCGGCGGTAAAGGCCGCTCAGGAGTGAGGTCTCTTGGTGGAGGACGTACTAGGGATGGATCCCGGAGTCTGTCGAGAAGATCCCCTTTGATGGTGTTCCACTATGCATTAAAAAGTGCTCCCACCTCAGCTAGTGGAATGACTGGGGGTGGCGGCATCTGGTTTGAAGCGCCTGAGGGTCCAGGCGTCTGGTCTGGAAGGTGGGACAACTGGTCCCCGGGCACTTTGTCAACTGGTACATTGGGCGTCAGATCCTCAGTGTCTGGCGGCCTGACAACCGGTTCTTCTGATGGGGGCTGCTAGGTGTCCGGTACCCTGGTGTCTGGGGAATCAATCGCCGGGGTCAATGGCGGATCCTTCAGGGCTGACGGCCGGTCCTCAGGGGTGGACAGCCTTTCTTTTGCCAGAGGTGCTTGCTCTTTCTCTGATGTAGAGTCGAAATACCCTGTCGTCTGTGAAGCAGACAACACCCAGTGTTTTGGTGTCGGAGGTGTCCAGTACTGGACGACCTCCCGGCGTTTCACTGGTTCATCCGGTTTCTTGTGCTTATCGGATGTCCCAGAAGGCTTTCGGGCAGTGGGCTCTGTAGATTTGGCCGAATCCAACGCCTGTCCTTCATGGGTCGACCCATGTTTATGGGGTTGGTGGGCCAAGGGGATCAGGGTGGACAGCTGTCCCATCGAAGAAGACTCCCTACCTTTTGCTTGAGTGGAGGTGGTCGACTTCCTATGTGTGTCCCCAGAAGCTACTTTGGTACCTGGGGGGACTGATTCAGACCTCCCGACGGAGGTGGAAGTAGTAGACGCCCGGTGAGACAACTTCGGGCGGGACTCCGATCTGGTCCTCTCCTCCTTCAGATGGTGGTGTTTCCCTCCCGATCTGTTCTCCTTCGGGGGAGACTCCCTGGCTGAAGAGGATGAACTGAGTCCCAATGGGGCCTTCTGCATGGCGGCTACTTGCTGCTCGAGAAGATAGGACTTTAAAGTGTTGACGTGGCGAAGCCTTGTCTTGTTGTTGAATTTGATGCAGTGCGGGCAATCGTTTGGCCGGTGGTCTGGGCCTAGGCAGATCAGGCAGGCAGAATGGCAGTCTTTTGCTGGGATCTGCTTCCTGCATGCACACTTCGATTTTCGCCACTGAGATGATGAAGACATGAAAACTGACAGAAAAACTGTCATAGAAGGGTTGATTTTGAGACAAATACTGAAAAAAGGTGGTAGACTGCAACTATGGCATCCATAGATCTGATGTTCACGGGTCAACAGCAGGAAAAGAACTGAAGTACCATGTCTAACGTTGGGCACAGCCGATGTTGGGGGTGGTCCCCTGCCACAGACTGCCAGCTAGAAAATATTTCTGTGGGGTCCTAACACCTGGTGGCCTTAGCCCTAATGGTATTACCTGCTGCAAGGGCTTCCCCTTGAAGTGAGATCTTCCCTTTCCAAGAGAGGGACAACACGTCTCAACAGAAAACTCTAGGCCCTGAAACAAGCAAGCAGAAAAGCAGCAATTTTGCGTTGAGAGGGGACGCAAAAAGGTCCAACTCTGGATTACCCCACCTGTCAAACAGGTCTTCTACCACTGAGGTCAGCAGCTCCCACTTGTGCAGTCTGGACTATGACCTGCTTAACTGGTCTGCCAGTACGTTTTGGATGCCTGGAACATGGACGGCTGACAGTTCTAGGCCATGTGCTAGATCCCAGTAGTAAACTCTCATTGCTTTCCTGCACAGGGGGTATGAATGGGTTCTTCCCTTGCTTGTTTATATAATGGACTACAGTGAGGCAGAAGGGCTGAACCCTGGGCGGTGTCCAATAATGCCCCATACACTGGTGGCACTGACAAGGAGTTAGAACATGACTTGGGCAAATTGGCCGTAATCCCTAGTTGCTTGGAACAGTTGTCTGGTGCTTGATAGGGCGTAAGACAGTTGCTCCCTGGACAGAGCTTTGAGCAACCAGTTGTCCAGATTGGGGAAGATGTACATCCCTCCCTCCTGAGGGCTGCTGCCACCACTGTTAAGCATTTGGTAAAGACCCATGACGCAGATGATAAGCCAAAGGGCAATGCTCCGAACTGGAAGTGCTCCCCCTGGAATAGGAATCTGAAGTACTTCCTATGGGGGGGTACAGATCTTTATGTACAGGTATGCATCCTGCATGTCCAGGGAGCATATCTGGTCTCCCTTGTGCAGAAAAGGCGGTAGACATTGAAGGGTTACCACACTGAACTTTTTGTAATGGATGTAGAAATTCAGGTTTCTCCAGTCCAGGATGGGCCACAAATTCCCTATGGATCTGAGAACTAGAAAGAATTGGGAATAGAACCCTTTGTTCCTTTAATTTGAGGGAACTTTAGGGAGGTAGAATAGTGAAGTGGTTTAAGGCTCTGAGCTGCAAATCTGTAGACCTGGGTTTGAATCCCATAGCCCCCACTTGCATACTGTGTGACCCTGAGCGAGTCACTTAACTTCCTTGTGCTCCCAGGTCGCACCTGTAAACAAGCTTTCAGCTTAGAGTGCCACTCCTGATTAAACAATTAGAAAAAAAAAAAACTGGCACTGTGACCTTTTTTTGCGGCAGCATACACATTTCCTCCAGAAGCACTGGAATGTGGCCTGGAGGGTAACTGGAAGGAAATGGAGGTAGATCTGGAGGCCACTCCAGACGCTCCAAAGTGTGGCCTTGCTCTATGAGTTGTAGGACCCATGCATCTGTTGTGAGCCCCCTCCACCTGTCCAGGTGCAGGGAGAAATGCCCCCCCCCCCAACATCCTGCAGTACTGGAGGGCGAGAGGCTGGTAAGAAGATGGGCTGAGGTAGAACCAGTGGCTGGGGCCACTCCTCTGCCCTTGTAGATCTTCCCGGTGGTGGAGGTAGGGGTAGGCAGGCCTGTTCCTGCTCTATGCTTGCCGGATTGCTAGATGCTCAGCTTTGGTCTATGAGAGGCCCTACGAAAGGGCACCTTCTGCCTACTCTTTGGCAGAGTATGGTACAATGAATGGACCAACCACAAGGTCCTCCCCAAGGCCTGTAGGTCAGAAAGGATGTCATGGACATCTGTCCAAAAAAGGTTGCAGCCTCTGAAGGGGGCATTCAGGATGGACTGTTGCACCTCAGCTGCAAAACCAGACACCCTGTTCCTGGAATGCCACCTTAAGCAGACTCCCACAGCAGTTGCCCTAGCAGAGGCATCTGCAACATCATAAGTCGATCTCAAAAAGTGCTTACCAACATCTGCCCCATGTTGGAAGGCTTTAGTAGCTCTTGCCACTGCAGGTCCTCTTGAAAGGCCTGAGCTGCAGCTTTTACATTCTTCCAGAGAGTGTTCTGGAATTCGACTATATGGGCGATGTAATTAGTGATTCTGAGGGCCAGCAAAGAAGAAGAACAGACCCTCTTGCCCATAAGGTCCAGCAGCCTCTTGGACGTATCATGGGCTGCACTGATCACTACCGATTCTGCCTGTGGTTGCCCTGCAAGTAAAGGCATCCCAGAGGGAGCCTGGTGCAATCTGTCCGCCTTTCTGTGCATTGCAGGAATCATGTTTGGTCTGCACCAGGCAGCGAAAAATGGTATCCTCAAATGCAGCCAGCAGAGGAGGAATGATCAATGGGGAGGGGAATCTGGCAATTCCAGATATTCTGTCAGATTTCTCCTAGTACCATCCTGTTCTCCAGCTTCAAAGCCCATGGCTGATTGCAGCTACTTCATCACAAAGATGAAGGAAGGGTCACTGAGGGGAATCTCGGGGTATGTTTAGTGGAGTCCTCTCCCCCTGAGAAGAACGTGGAAGTAGATGAAGGACTCCGTGCACCATCCTCCACATCCTTGTCCTGTGGGAGAAGATCAGAAGTGTCCTCATCCTCATCAACTGGCTCTGAATAGGGCACAGAAGATGGCGACAACTGAGAGATGAAGGGCGCGTCACCATAGACGATGTCAGTGCAGGTGCAGGCCTAGTAGGCCCCAGCATCGAAGGGTCCAGGGGAGGAACAATGTGGTGCATGAACTCCCAAAAAGAGGAGAGCATAGTCTGGATGTCGATAGTAATCGGCATCGCTAAAGCACTGTGCAGTGTCGATTGTGTGGGTTGGGGCCCCGGCGTTGGTGGGACAACATGCAGTGTTGATGAGAGAGAGGCTGAGGCCATAACGTCGACAGGACAGTCTGAGCCATCATCAGGGGAGGCTGAATCCCCGGCGTCGATGAAATGGTCCAAGGCATCGATGGGGGATGCAACGATCCCAGCATCAAGAGAACAGGTCTGGCAGAACTCTTTGCATTATGCTCCTGAATCTGAATGAGCCTGAACGACAGGGGATTAAGGCTGGCAGTAGTGTTAGGAGGCCCGACACTGACGAGCTGGTGCCGGCCAATGAAAGACCAGCAGGTGGTGCTGCCAAAGCTAACCCTGTGGAGGAGAGGTTGTGGGCAGTAATGGAGGTCGTCACTGAAGTGGTCGATGACCCAGCAGCAGCCAATGCTCAAGCCGGCGACTGAGAACACACTGGAGAGTCCTTGTCCCTGGACCTATCTTTATCCCAGTGCTTGTGTTTGCCAGAGGATTTGTCCCAGGCTTTGGAGGAGTGGGAGCCCGTGGACGGAGCTGGCAAGGTGGAGGAGTTTCTTCCCTGGAGCTCCTTCTCCATGCAGATGACCTTCTGTTCCAGGGTGAAGGATTCGAGGCCTTCTGACAGTGCCACCAGGTAGCCAGGTTGAATCTGCGGCAGACCTCAGAGGCCTTAATGTCGTGGTCAGTGCCAAGATAGCAGATGCAGGTGTCGTGGTCGTTCTTGTCAGGGATCTTCTTGCCACAGCCATAGTGTCTGAAGAGTTTCTCAGGGTCGGTCGACAAACAACGGAAGAAATCTCTTTTAAAAAAAAAAATGATTAACAACTAGGGTGAAAAAAAACCAAAGAAAAATGAAAAGTAAAAGAACTGTGAACAGCAGCTGATGCATATGGTGCTCAACTTGCCGCAGGCTTTGTTCTGCGTTGTGTGCAAGCTCACACGATGGAAAAGTATGTCAAATATTAAGATTAGGCTGAATAAATCCACAGGTTTCCTTGGAAATGTTTAGGAGGAACCATTCAAAATTTTGATACCCTAATGTAAGGAAAAGACATACGGTTCGAGACTTCCGGTGGCACCATGGAGAGCTGAACAACTTGGGTCAGGAGCGCTCCCCCCTTGCAACTTAAAATATAAAGAAAAACTTCTGCAAATCCCTCATCCCCGGAACAAAACTCTTTTTAAACACCCAGCTGTCCACCTATGATTGTGTATGCCCTTTTGAGTCGACAAAAACAACATATTTTGGATTTTTTTCCATCGACGAGGACCATATGGATGAAGAGAGTGAGATGGCTGGCTCCAATGACCCCAAACATACCAGACAAGGAAAAAATAATCCGGGCAAGACCTCCATCTCCTCCCCAGATTCAATCCTGCAGGCAATCCAAGAGTTTCGACTGGAAGTTAAGAAAACTCTTCGGGATCTTCCCTTCGACTTGGGCACCCTCCAAGGCTGCCTAGATGAAGCTGATATCCAAATCACAGATAACACAGAGTGCCTCAATGTCTTAGAGGCCTCTGTGAGAGAACTGGTCCAAACGCAGCTTTCCACCATCCGCAGACAAGAAGATGAGGAGAATAGGGCCCGACGGAAAAATGTGAGACTATATGGTATTCCAGAAGGTGAGGAAGGCTTAGACATTCAAGCCTTCCTCGATCACTTTCTAAGAACATCCTTAGATTTGGGGCCCAATTTTCCCATCAACACAGAAAGAGCTCATCGTGCTTTTAGCCTTAAGCCACCCACTAGGACTTGCCCACATTCTGTCATTGTATGTTTTCTGAATTATACAGTAAAATTATCTCTCTTATAAAAAGCATGGGCCCAGAAATAAACCTTCTATGAAAATAAATGTATTTACTTTGATAATAACTATGTGCCCACGACCCAGAGACTCAGGCACAAATACACTCCTTTATTCCCATGCCTCAGAGAAAACAAGTTAAAATTTAAAACTCCCTACCCTGCCAGGCTCATGGATTTTTTTCTTTTCTGCACCCCATTCATACCCCAGGGCAGAGGAAGTGAGACAGGATTTAGTTTCAAGGGGACTATTAAAGAATCAAGAAGCCCATGGTTTCACCAGAAAAACCCAGTCTGCAGAGAGGCTACTTTAAGTAACAGCGCTGGCTGGCAGGCCTTCAAACTCTCCACAACCTCAGTAACTGGATGAGATTTTCAAAAGCATACGGCAATTTCGCAGCTCCTCTACAGTTTTCGAATGACTGCCCATAGAACAATGATGTTCATGAGAAAAAGTCCTCTACCTTAATGGCTGTTCCCAGGTTGGTGTTAGCGGTGCGGTGATGGGGGACTGGCTGGGGGGGTTGCCGGGATTTTGGAGCTCTATGTCACAATTGGACCCCGGCTGCAATTATTAACCAAGAGGAGAGAGAGAGAACCGGCAAGCTAATACAATGTATATCTAGCACGCAACACAAAATGAAATTCTCTCCCTCAAAACTGGACCCAGAGGTCTCTTAATGGCAGACCCAAGGGTTGGGCCGAGAACCTCACTGTAAATTTCAAAGTTTGGGGGGTTTGTGGCTTGGGCTCCTATGGCCCCCACTCTGTCTCCCGCTACCCCTGTCTGGCACATCTGCTTTCCCCCTTGGTGTCAATAGGGGACTCAGGATTTTCCACTAATAAAGGACAGTTACCTGAGGCGGAGATGGCTTTCTGGGACTTTTGGGACTGTATGTTGACTGGTGAGCCCTCCATTGAGCTGGGCCGGGAACATCGCCTTGGACTGCAGGACCGTGCCCCTTCCTGCCCTTCTTTGGACTAATTTTAGTCTATATCTATGGCTCAGCTGGGGTCGTTCCCAACCGTGGTTCCCCCCAGAAGAGAGGATATGGCGACTGGCTGCTGGTGAACCCCTCCAGCTGCCTCTTGATACTACACCATATTAGTATGTTGGGAGGGGGGGATCTTTTACCCTAAGGGAGATTAATTTTACCCACACTACAAAGAGAGGGGGATTAAGGGACAGAGATGTGGAATAATGCCACCCCGTCCCTTTCAGCTTTAAGGGGGTTGGGGATGGGATGCTGGACGGGCAAATGACTGGGGACTGAATTACCCTGTTGATTTTAAGGTGGCAGTAGAAATGCCCCTTCATGATTCCCCCCCAGGTGGGGATTAATATTAATAATTTAAAAACAAACATTACAATACTTACGCCACTTCATGAATGGGTATTTGAAGAAGGGGGGATGGGGGATGGGAGAGGGAAGTAGGGGAGAGATATAGTGAGGGGGAAAAAGCAAAGCACAACAAACGTGGATGTTAATACCACATGAATTAGAAGACAAACACTGCTTTAAGGGGGGGGCCTCTGGCACTTTTAGGGGTAGCTCTTTATGCCTCCACCACCACCTCAGGCGGCTCTATTACTTGGTAAAGTGATTGCCCTGCTTCTAGGGGCCTCAGCCTCCTTGGGGACTCCTCCCCCATATTTTATGGGGACTCTGCCCCAGCTCCTTTGAGTCCACATTAATTGGGCCCCCAGGAAGCCCTGGGATGAGATCTTATTTCTCTTCCAGACTGGAAGTCATGCTGTACAATACTTTTAAATGTAAATGTATACTCGCTAGCTCCCTAAATTGGGTAGATGTGTGTTTGTGTGTGTGTGGGGGTTAAGGTTTACACTGTTAAGGGTATCTGTTCAATTGTTCTTTTTTACAAGTTGGCCGTAGTTGGACCCTTTTTTCGGTTTTCTGGGTTACAAAAAAAAGATAGAAAAAGAAGAGACTCACACACCAAGTTTTTCTAAAAATGCTTTATTATCATACAAGATGGGAGATGTGTCCAGGGGACCACTGTGTCCCAGCTGGTCGCTGTGGTAGGTGGGGTTGTTCCCTCGGATGCTTCTCTCTTCTATCTTCCTCTCTCTTACTTCAATTGAAGTGGTGGTGAATCCAGCTAAAATTTTCTGTGTAAATATAAATGGTCCTCATAGTCCTATAAAGAGGGCCCCTAACGCAATGTTTGAAAAGGCAGGCGGCTGACATACATATATATATATATTTTTTTTTTTTTTTTACAGGAAACTCACCTATCTGATTCCGAACACCAGAAGTTAAAATGGGGGCATAGATATTAGGTCTTTGCATCCTCCCACTCCAGTGGCCGTAGAAGAGGTGTAGCAATACTGATCCCCACGTCAACCCCCTTGGTGGTTCAGGAAATGGCTCTGGACGCCCAGGGGAGATTTGTAATTCTCTCAGGCATACTTTATTCCCAAGAGGTAACCCTGGTGAACGTATATTTGCCTCCTCAGGCATCTCTTGCTATAATCCGCACATTCCATAATAAGGTTACAGATGTCCTCTGGGTACCCTAATAATTGGGGGGACTTTAATGTTGCTTTATCTCCTCAACAAGAGTCCTCAACTTCACGTGCCTATAGATCCTCTAGTGCTCTCAAATACTTGAGAGGCACACTTTCTCACCTGGGCATAGACGATGTTTGGAGGAAGCGTTTCCCCACAACTCCAGGCTTCAAGTACTTCTCACCCCGTTTTCAGACATACTCTGAGCTAGACTATTTCTTCATTTCCTGTGAACATCTCTGTCTAATTCAGGACTTAACCCTGGGACCACGTGTCCTATCTGACCACCATCCGCTGATTCTTAAAATAAATCTGAGAATCTCCAAAATCGAAATTGTGGCGACTTAACCTGTCCCGGCTAGGAAACCAAGAATAGATAGATTTTATGAACACTAAAATCCCGCAAGTCCTAAAAGACAATGATAAAATGGGACACCATAGCTTTTCATCCAGAAAAAAAGCGAAAACTAAAAGTGTCCTACAACTACCTAGTAGAACAATTACATTCCTACCAACTTTTATACTGGGAAGGAGACAAGGTATTATAGAGGAAAATCAGGGAGACCAAAAAAAGAAAGTAAATCATGGATCTTAAGGTACTACAAACCCTCACATATCTAAAACAATCTAATTATGAGGGAGGGGCTAGAGGTTCACTCATGCCAGCTCACAAACTCAGAACTAGGAAGTGAGCTGCAACTATTCTTAAAGTCAAACAACCAGTGACAAAGAAACTCACGCACACAGATGAACATATTCGTCCATCCTTTCTCTCCTTCTACCAATCTCTTTATACTCCACCCCTTCCGGCCCCACGCTACCAGATGAAATAAAAACTTTTCTTTCACAACTCTCTCTTCCTAAACTATCGGATTCCCAACATTTATCCTTAGAAGCCCAGACGAGATTCTGAGCAACATTAAAGCCCTCAAACCAGCTAAATGTCCAGGCCCTGATGATTATTCAGTCAAATGGTACAGGAAATCCACAGGACTCCTCCTTCCCTCTCTTCTACCTACCTTTAGGGTAAGACGGCAAGCCCCCTCGTGGAGTTGCGTGATATTGACACCTCTCCATAAACCAAACAAAAACATAACAGATACATCCTCTTATCACCCAACTTCCATTTTAAATGTTGATTATAAAATATATATGGCAATATGGGCTTCGAGACTAGAAATACTCCTCCCAAATCTTATCCACCCAGATCAATCAGGTTTTATTAAACGCCAGCGTACCACGGATAATACTAGATGCACCATGCTACTTCTGGAATACATTCATTCTAGACAAATTCCCTCAGCCTTATTAAGCTTATACGCTGAAAAGGCATCTGACAGAGTCTCGTGGAACTTCCTCTGGGATACTCTTGAAGCCTTTTCTTTCACGGCTTCAAAACTTATATTTCCAACCCAAGGATTATATCTGAATCAATGGTGCACTTTCTTCACCCTTTTTACTACAACAGGGAACCCGATAGGGCTGTCCTCTTTCCCCGCTATTATTCGCCCTATATCTAGAACCCCTAGCAGCAGCTCTGCGTTTAGACCCCTGAATAGAGGGGATCCCCAGGACAGAAAATGTATAAGGTTTCCCTATTTACGGATGACATTCTTCTAACTCTTCTCTCTCCCAAACTTTCTATACCCGATACATGGGAAATCCTCCAGAAATATAAAAGACTAGCCAATTTTAAATTATATATAACTAAAACAGAAGTACTAATGCTCTACCATCATCTATCTGACACTCTGAGAGGCTCTCTTTCCATAAAATGGTGATGTGTCAAGGTTAAATACCTTGGAATACATATTCCCTTGAATATGGTGCATCTGGAATTAGTAAATTATGAACCTATATCTCTCCAAATTCAGGAAGATTTGACCAGATGGGGACAGTTAAAACTGACCTTTTTTCAGCGTATTGAAATGACACGTATGAATACCCTCCCTAGACTACTATATTTCTTTCAAAATGTCCCAATTCTTCCAGCAACCTTCTATTTCAAATCTTGGAATAAATCTATTTCCTCTTTCATTTTGGATGGCCAGAGACAGAGGATACGTTTCTCTTTACTATGCCTTTTCCTGGATCAAGGGGGGGATTAACCTTCCCAATTTTTGGTTCTACGCGATAGCTGCTTTCTTAAAAATTCTTCTAATATGGTTTTCTCTGACTATCCGCTGTGACTGGAAGGACATCAAATTTCTAATTAATGACCTTCATGATATAGAGAAGCTAGCTTTTGCCTCTTCAGAACGAGCTCCCCCTATTCGCGACTATATTAAATTCACTGCCCAAATCATTAAGAACTGGTATAATGTAAAACAAAAAAAGCTTTTTTAAAAAAAAAATATTCTTATTTTTCACACTACCATCAGCTGATGAAAATTTTTTCCCTACTAATTTTGATACCACTTTCAACTCATGGAGGAGACTGGGCCTCAGCTATTACCATCAATTTATTAATAATTCAGGTATTATTCCCTTTCCAGAATTGCAAAACAAATATTCCCTTCCTGATCAAGATATATTTTGCTATACCCTGGTGAGAAACTATATTCTAAAGCAGAAGGAGTTTGCTGTTCGCTCCCACTCCCCTCTTCCCACTTCATGGGTTTTACTTAAAGACATATTGGGCGGCAATCCTTGGGGAAATCTAATGGGCCACATATATAGAATAATAAAAGACCCTTTGGGTGATGCTTCGTTTTCAATACTAGAAGCCTGGAATAAAGATTTGGAACTAGAGGTCCTCTTTCCATTATGGAAAGATGCAACTTTGAAAGCCATTAAAATTATTTCCTCTAATATATGGGGGACATTTGCATGGAAATCTCGATCCAGATCCTTTTGCTCCCCAGCGATACTCGTAAAATACCTCCCAGCCTCCTATGGGTTCTGTTGGAGGGGATGTACAGTAACTGCAATTTAGCCGACCTAGGCCACACCTTTTGGTTTTGCCCTAAACTAACACTATTCTGGTGTGTTCTACAACTGGAATTGAGAGAATGCCTGGGAGAAGATATCAACAGTAGAAGTGGTTGTTTTATCCATTTACCCTCCTCCCACTTTTTATACTAGCAGCTTGGAAGGCTATAACTCGAAAATGGATGACCAATCTCATACCTTCAATTGTAGACTGGCACCAAACAATTATAGAAATTTATCATTTAGAACACCTTACAGCCAAATTACACAACAATCTTGCCTCCTTTGAAATAAAATGGCGTAGATGGGTATTTTACCTCTCCTCAATACAGCCAGAATTTGTCCAGAGTATACAAAGAAAATTAAGTAAATAGTTTCTAACCCCCCCCCCCCCGAACCTTCCTCCTCTGGGATGGGGGATAAAAGGGTGAATAATAAAGAATGACGGGTCCCATAAAATTTCAAAATTATATCTGAAGAGCCAGCCACCTGCCTTGGAAAAACTTAAAAGTTATTGGAAGATCACACAAGAGTTGATATGATACAGAAAGGTGTAGGTTATCAAATACAGCAAGCTCATTTATTATAGAACTCTGTATAATGTAATCTCAAACAGTTATAGATGTATGACATTGACAAAAGCTGTACGTGTACTATTCAGTCGCTTTTACTAATAAAAAAGAAATTAAAAAAAAGAGTGAAAAGCAAAGATCTGGTGGTTGACTGATGCAGCGGCGTCTCCGTGGAGTCCAACATGTGACGGCCGGCAGCGGGAAAAGAACTGTGGACGGCGCGGGGCCACCTATATTTATTTGGGAGGGATGTAGTCAGCTGACGTCAGCATCATTGGCTGCCCCTATAAGACTGCTAGCTAAAAAGTTTCCACATGATCCTAGTGCTTGGTAGCTATTGTTCCATAGGTGTGGCCTGATGCAAGAGATATCCTCGATAAAGATCTTGTCTTCTCGATGACGTTACATAAGAGTCTGAACAGGGCATATCCCTGGTAAGATGGCAGGGAAGGCAAAAAGCTCTAGACTGAAAAGGAAAAAAAAATCACTAAGTATCCATATGGCTGAGTCAGTAGCAGTCTTGTCTCTAGTTCAGATGCTTGAAGGTTCAAGTCCCAGGGCAGGGACTTGGACTCATCGATGCTTACAAGGCACTAAGACACATTAGAAACATAGAATTTGACAGCAGATAAGGACCGCTTGGCCCACCCAGTCTGCCCATTTCCCTACCTGATGGATAAGCTGCAGATCCTAGTTAACCAGCAGCCTACTTCTTCCTACCCCCAACCCCTAGAATTGCCTTATGACTGTCCCATGCATGCTTGAATTCCACCACTGTTTGTGACTCCACAACCTCCTCTGGAAGGCCGTTCCATACATCCACCACCCTCTCTGTGAAAAAATACTTCCTTAAATTACCTCTGAGCCGCCCCCCTTCTATCTTCAAATTGTGCCCCCTTGTTCTTGCACACCTCTTTTTTTGAAAGATGCTACCCTCTTGGACTTTGTTGATTCCCTTGAGGTACTTGAAAGTTTCTATCATGTCCCCCCTCTCCCTCCTTTCCTCGAGGCTATACATATTAAGCTCCTTAAGTCTCTCTTCATATGTCTTCCAGTGCAGACCCTGCACCATTTTAGTTGGCCTCCTCTGGATAGCTTCCATCCTGTCTATGTCTTTGCGGAGACTGGGTCTCCAGAACTGCACGCAGTACTCCAGATGGGGTCTCACTAGCTGTCTGAATAGAGGGATAATAACTTCCTGTTTTCTACTGGTGATGCCTCTCCCTATGCATCTCAGTATCCCCCCAGCCCTCCTTGCTGCCCTCTCACATTGCTTGCCCACCTTTAGGTCATCTGATATGACTACCCCCAGGTCCCTTTCCATTTTTGTAGTTGTTAGTATCTCACTCCCCATTGTGTACTCCTCCCCTGGGTTTTTGTTTCCCAGGTGCATTACCTCACTTCTTAGCATTGAATCTAAGCTGCCATACATTTGATCATTCCTCTAACCTTGCCAAGTCCCTTCTCATCCTTTCCACTCCACCTTGTGCATCAACTCTGTTGCAGATATTTGTGTCATCTGCAAAGAGACATACTTTTCCTTCAGTCCCTCTGCAATTTCACTTATAAAGACATTGAGAGGACTGGTCCAATCTGAACCCTCACGGTACCCACTACTAACCCCTTTTTTCAGAGTGGACTCCATTTACTATTACTCTCTGTGTCCTATTCTCCAGCCAATTCTTTACCCAGGCTGTCATCTTGGGACCCACTCCCAGGCTGGCTAACTTGTATATTAATCTTTTGTGTGGGACTGTGTCAAATGCCTTGCTAAAGTCTAGGTAGGCCATGTCCACAGCCCTCCCTGATCAACTGCTTTGGTCACCAAGTCAAGAAATCTATCAGATTTGTCTGGCATGACCTTCCCGCTGTGAATCCATGCTGCCTTGGGTCCTGTGCCCTCTGGCCTCTAGATATTTAACAATTCTTTCTTCAAGTGATTCCATCATTTTCCCTACCACTGAGGTTAAACTAACAGGTCTGTAGTTTCCTGCTTCTGCCTTGCTCTCACTTTTGTGAAGGGAATCACATCTGCCCTCCTCCAGTCCTCGGGTACCACCCCATCCTCCCATGATTTGTTAAAGAGGGTAGTCAGTGGTGTCACTAGTTCTACCCCTAGTTCTTTTAGAATTCTGGGATGAATCCCATCAGGCCCCATTGCTTTGTCCACCTTCAGTTTTAAGAGTTCTTTCAGAACCCTTTCTTCTGTAAATGGGCTGGTATCAACTTCTGTATTAGAATTACAACTCTCCATGTCTTGCAGAGATGTCGAGATCTAATGGCTACATAAAATCCCAGCACTTTCAGACATACTATACGGCTGCTATATAAAACTAAAAATTTATATACAGTGCTCCATTTCTATAAAGAACCCCTCTATAACAAACTCCCTCTTATTGTGAACACCTTTGATGGGTCCCATAGTTCCCTAAGTGGGCATATTAACACCTCACTATAGCAGTGAACACCTCAGCTGGCTCCAGAAATGTTCACCATAGAGAGGGTCTACTGTATTCAGTTGCGTCAATAGGTTAGAAATTTAAAACCTTTACCAAGATGTGCGTCACTCTACGGTTGTCATTGTCCCAGCAAAGAATTAACATCAATTTGTATTACAGGTTTGACTCTTACAAATGCATCACTGATTCCATAATCTAGTTTACTGAAAACATTTTGTTAGTAAATAAGTTGTGTGTCATTTCCCTCCCCTCCACACCCCATCAACCAATATTGTCTAACATTACCTTGTTGATGGTGAACTGTCCTTCAAACCTACAGCCTTTGCCGTTGCTCAAAGGGATTTTCATAGAGTTGTCAATATGTCCAACTTCGTGCCTTCCCATCTCATCCTGGATATCCAGTCCAACAACTAAGTAAAGAGAAAATTTTTTAGTCAAGCACTTATTTACAAAGGAATGTTTTTGTTTTACAGCAGGTGTGGTAGCAGCAGCTGATAAATATCACACAAAGGTGCATTACTTAAGCAATAAAGCATGACATGAGGTGTGTTAGGGTGGGATAACATCCCACCTCTTGGAGGAGGTTGAAACACGAGGCCAAGAGGAGTGTTTCCACCACCCAAGAAGGGTCATTGGCCCACCATAATGTACTCCCTGAGTGCTTTATTGCGGTTATGAAATGGGTCCTTTTTAGTAAACTGGATTTTTTTTTTGAATATATTTTTGTTCAGCTACTTTCAGCTGGGCTCTTGTGCTGGGAAAATGGCCCAGCTGAAAGTACCTCTTGGCCAATTAGGAGCCAGCATTCTTTCTGCCCATTTGATAGCTCCCATTAACAGATCTGAGAGAGAATCTCCCCCACACAGCCACACCTTTGGAACTATAAGCTGTCAGCATCAGGAACACACAGACATTTTTGCCTAGCTGGGGCTGCACATACTGACGCACACTGGTGCCACTTATATAACTTGGGCAGCCCCCTCACTCCTCAGCTTCCTGTGAAAAACAAGCTTGGAGTTGAATCATACCTACAAGAACTAGGAAACCAAAACCAAAACCAAAACCAGGCACATCAGAGAGATGATGGTACTGGTAAAATTGAGAAGCCCATCCAGAGCACAGAAAAGGAAACAACCCAGCATGTAAAAACAAAGAACAAAAAAAGTAGGGTCTTCCACAGTATGCCACCTGAAATACAGAAAGTGGGTAGGTTAGTGGTGGTTCATGGAGGAGATTCTCTTGAGCATCTATTATCAGTAGGTATATCTTCCTCGAGGACATCTCATTCCATACAGCCACACCTTTGGAACTATTTTCAAGCAGTACATAAAGTGGGGACCTATAGGACCCTTAGACAGAAGGCTTTGGAGGACAGCAAGGTCAAAGCCTGCCTGGGACACCAGGTCTACAAGACATCAAGTCCAGAGTGTAATGTTTAGTGAAAGTGTAGACAGAACTCCACAAGACAGCAGTGCATATGTCAGTAGCCAAGCCATTATGGAAACAAACCATGGATGCAGCAACGACACGCACGGTATGACCAAGAACAGAACCAGGAAGCTGCTTACCATGCTTCTGCTAATCAATCAATCAATCAATCAACATCTTTATTTTACCAGGCGAAACACTATTGAAACAAGCTCATTTACAAGATGGACCTGGGAACAATACAGTAGCCTGATAGGCTGTAACATAAGACACATAGTAAGCATAAAATGACAGTATAAATGTACAAGGCAGACAAGGGCAAGGTAGTACAAGTGATACGCAACAGGCTAAGAATCACTAGCAAGCTATATAAATAAGTACATAGGAAAGTCAATGATTCAATTCATGTGTACACAGATTTAAGCACATTAAGTGGAGACTGCATACGTTTTACACAGCTGTAGAGTGACGAGGTCTATATGACCTGTGGGTAGCGTACTGGAGAGTACAGACTACTAGTGAATACAATGATGTGGTAATGACAAGACAGAATAGAAGAGGAAAGAGAGAAGAGAAGGGGGGAAGGGTAGATGGGGCAGGAGGGACAGTAAAGAGGTAAGGACAAGGGAGGAGGTCAGGAATGTAATAGATAGGGGATGGGGTTGACAGTTACTTGGAATGCTATTCAAAGACAGAGTCTCCTGGGTTGATATACCAGTAGACAAGCCTGATGAAGGATAAACAATTAGAAGGTGGGTTGGCAATCTGGATGCTACTCTCCTATTTAAAGCACTGGTAGACCTTGGGGAAGGTTTTTAAAAAAGGGAGGCAAGATGTCAACTATTTGAAAAGGCACTACTTCAAGATAGGCGCATGCCATCCTTGGGACGAATGAAATGAAAAGCTGTGAGGATGTTCTACAGTCATTTGTACAGTCCAAATAAAAGTGGAAAGCTTGATGGATGTTAAACAAATGCAGGAAAGAGACACGCCCCACACACACACACTTCTAAGGGAAAGGTAAAAACACAGAAAGGTGTATAGTCTGACTCAAAGTAAAGTCAGAAACCACTATAGGAAGACTTCTGGTGACATCGCGGTGCTGTGAGCAGCCCTCTTAGCTGAGCTCTGACTGGGAATCTTGCTTAAACCCTCCAACTTTACTAAAACTTTTCAAACTTGAGACTGATTTCAACTGCTGGAGGCCGACTACAACAAGGAAGCATTGAGGCCGGGCTCCCTCACCCCCTGACTCAGCAGATGGGGACCAATACAGTGTCAGGGGCTCTGATAGGAACAGCTCTCAGTCACTACGCACCACCACAAAGACAAGAAGGAACACAGCTACTGTTAGTACCTCAACCCTCCAAAGACAGATGAACGTCCGACTTAGTGAGTTCCAAGGCTTTAGAAAAGAGATGAGACTCGCCACCTCTGCTCTGAAAACGGACATCAGCAAACTCGAACAAAAAGACTGACTGGCCTGGATAATCAAATCTTCCACCAAGATGGCCACCTTGACACCACCGAACCAGCAACCCTACAATTACACTCTACCCTGCAAGCCCTTCAAGACTGCATGGATGATGCTAAATGTCGAGCAAGACAGAACAATCTACATATAAATAATCTGCCATAAACCGCTGAAGGCTCTGACATCATAGCATTTATTCTCCCTTTCCTCTGATCTGTTCCACCAATCCCACCAGAACCTACTCTAGAATTTAAGCAGGCCTACCGAACCCTTGGGCCACAACCTGTCGGTCCTGAGACCCGACCCCACTCCACAGTCCTTCGCTCCACTTCCTAGAAAAGGAGAAGGACCTTCACTTGGCCTGGCAGTGGAAAATGTCACATACCAAGACACCGGGATATACGTGGACAATAACTATTCCGCCAATATCATGGCCCAATGAAGGGCCTACAACCCTGTGATGAAGACACCTCGGGCTAACGATCTCTGCTTTCAAACACTGTACCCTGCCTGGATAATAATTTATTTCCCAGATAGACCCAATGAAAAAATTACTCACCTCAGTAATGTTGTTTCTTCTAATGGAGTCTTGCTATATTATGACATATGCAGTGAGTCCCAACCTTCGAACTGCTCCGTAGGTGAAAGAATTAACTTTCCATGCCAGGCATGGAACGCTGAGCTCGAGCTCGGTTGAAACTCTGTCTGTTGTTCTTCAAACTCAAACCGTCAGATCTTTACGAGCTAAACTCACCGAGGTCCTGTGTGGAAGCTGTAAACCTACACTAGCCAACTGGCCACTAAACATAACACATTTTTTGGTCCCAAAACAAAGACTCAAGTCAGGAGACCCAAAAAATGAAAAACACAACACCAAGTCACCCCAAAAAAGGAGGGGTGAAACAACAAGGTGGGCATCTACTCAGTGCCAACACTGCACTGCCCACCCACATCCCAAAAACAAAGGTTCTGAGAGGGGCAGGCAGGGGGGAGGTCATAATATAGCAAGACTCCATTAGAAGAAACAACGCTACTAAGGTGAGTAATTTTTTCTTCAAACAACATGAAGTCTTGCTATATTATGACATATGAAGACTACACAGCAGTACCTCCATGGAGGAGGGACAGAACCTACTTAGAAATAGGCTCTGAAGCACAGCTGTGCCAAACTGAGCATCACTCCTAGCCTGGATGTCCAGGGAGTAATGCTTGGTAAAAGTGTGAACTGTTTTCCAGGTAGCTGCTTGACATATCTCTAGGATAGGGATGTCCCTGGTAGCAGCCAGGAAAGCAGCTGTACCTCTGGTAGAGTGAGCCCTCAGGCCTGAGGGAGGAACCTTACCCAGTTTTTCATAACTAAATTGGATGCAAGAGACAATCCACCTGGCAATGGATCTTTTAGTGGCAGGTTTCCCTTTACCAACCTCACCATAAGTGAGAAAAAGTTGGAGGGAGTCAAACCTGTGACCCTTGGTACGCTCTATGTAGTAGCTAAGGACTCTCTTCACATCTAAGCTGTACAGCCTCTCGAATGGTCAGTGAAGTACACTGGAAGAGACAGATTGATTAAGGTGGAAATCTGAAACCACCTTAGGCAATAACTTCCTGTTAGTCCTGAGGACCACCTTATCTCTATGAAAGGAGATAAAATCAGGCTCCACTGACAAAGCTTGTAATTCACTTATGCGTCTGGCAGAAGTGATGGCTACCAGAAATACAGTCTTCCAAGTGAAGTACTTAAGCTCTGCTGAAGACAAAGGCTCAAGGTGGGGGAGGGTTGCATAAGCTGAGCAATGCAAATATTAAGATCTCAGGCACGGGCAGGGTCCCTGAATGGAGGGTTGGTGTGAAGCAATCCCTTAAAAAACTTGGAGAATACAGGATGAGCTGAAAGAGAAGAGGGTTTACCTGCTGAAATAAAAGCAGACACAGCTGCCAAATGTACTTTTAGGGTAGCTGGTCTCAGCCCCAAGGTATTTAAATGGACCATATAATCCAGGACTGTGGGTAAATCAGCAGATTCTGGGAAATATGCTTCCAGAGCACCATATGGAAAACCTCTTCCATTTGGAGTTATAGGTAGCCCTGGTGGAAGGTTTCTAGAAGCCTTCAGGATATCCATTACACCTTGGGAGAGGTGTAAATCAGCAAACTCTAACTCTTCAAGAGCCAGGCCTTGAGATTGAGAGATTTGAGGTTCGGGTACCACAGAGTTAGCATAGAGAAACTTCCCTTCCCAATTGAGAACTAAGGCATCCAGAGGGACTGAGCCCAGCACTGGGGGCCTGCAGCAAAAACCGGGAAGTTGGTGATTGTCTGGGGCTGCAAAAAGATCTATCTGCGGAGTGCCCCATCTGGCAAATATCACCTCCAAGACCAGGGGGTTCAGTAATCATTCGTGATGGCCCTGGGAAATCCTGCTGAAAGCATCTGCCAGGACATTGTCCTTGCCTGGGAGGTGAACTGCCGTAAGGGAGGTGTTGAGGGAGTAAGCCAGAGACCACAACTTCATTGCTTCGGTGCACAAGGCCGTAGACTGAGTGCCCCCTTGCTTGTTGATGTACCACATTGTGGTGGTGTTGTCTGTTCTGACCTGTACTACTTTGTTCTGAACAGATTTGGAAAAAACTTGAAGTGCTAGAAAAACTGCTCTGAGTTCCAACAGATTGATGTGGAGCAGAGATTCCTGAGGGGACCACAATCCCTGGGTGGTGAGGTCACCCTTGAGCTCCCACCCCAAGAGGGATGCATCTGTAGTAAGGATTAAGGAGTGAGACTGAGTGACAAAGGAAACCCTTGTCTCAGATTGCTCTGATCCTGCCACCACTGTAGGGCCTGGATCAGGGTTCGAGTTACTGGGATCAATTTGGTTAGAGGGTCTTCCTTTGAGACCAAAAGGCTCTCAAATGGAACTGGATGTCCTCATCTGAAATCTTGCTCCCTGCACAACTGCTGTAGAGGCAGCCATGTGCCCCAGGAGCTGTAGAAAATGCCTTGCTGGTCGAGAGACCTGCAGGGTGAAAGAGGAGGCCAGAGAGACCAGGGTCCTTGCCCTGTCCAAAGGAAGGAAGGCTCTGGCTTTCCCTGTGTTCAGCTCTGCGCCTATGAAGGTGAGGAGCTGGGCAGGCTCTAGAACTGACTTTGAAAGATTCAGAAGGAAACCTAGAGAGGTGAGCAGTTGCTGAGTTATCTGTAGATGTAACTTGACTTGGTCTGGAGACTGTCCCACTATGAGCCAGTCGTCCAGGTAAGGGAAGATGGCAATTTTTTGCCTTCTTAGGGAAGCTACTGCCACTGCCAGGCATTTTGTGAATACTCTTGGAGCAGAGGTGAGGCCAAAGGGCATTGCTCTGAATTGGTAATGGCCTGAGGGCAGCTCGAACCTGAGGTACTTTCGATAGGAGCTTCTGATGAGAATATGGAAGTAGGCATCCTTGAGGTCCAGGGACGCTAGCCAGTCCCCTGGCCTTAGAGAGGGCAGAATAATTCCCAGAGTCACCATTTTGAATTTTGGTTTTAAAAGGTGCTTGTTTAAATATCTGAGATCCAGGATGGGCCGCCATTCTCCTGTCTTTTTTGGGGTAAGGAAGTACCTGAGTACAACCTTTACCCTGGTGTGGGGTGGAACCCTTTCACAGCTCTGAGAGCTAGGGGAAGAGACCTCTGCCTCTAGGGCAAGTGCCTCTGGTGGATTTGCAGGTGGAAAGGATCTGGTTCTCATCTTTGGAAATTTTTGAGCTGAGAACCAGTCCCTGGCTTACTACCTCCAGGACCCACTTGTCTGATGTCAGAGACTTCCAGTCCTGGACAAAGTAAGCCAGCCTGCCCCTACAGGTAGCTGAGAATCGGCCCTGGCAACCCCATCAGGGTGCCTGCTTGGCAGGGCTTTGGGCTGAGGGGTGGAAGCAGGCCTGCTTGCCCGTCTGCCTCTCCTCTAAAGAACCCCCTCTGGGCATAAGCAGAAGAGGAGGCCTGGGTTTGGTAAAAAGGCCTATGAAAAGGCCTGCCCCTGCCCCTGGAAAGCTGCCTTTGAGGAGTGGCCTGCCTTTCCTTGGCCTGTGCACTCCTACAGGTGGTCCTATACAATTCCATTTTCTTCATGTAATTCTCTATCTGCTCCCCAAACAGAGAATTACCCACAACAGGAAAATCCATGGCCTTAGTCTGGGTATCCTGTGACAGACTAGTACATCTGAGCCAAGCCATTCTGCGAAGTGCCACAGATGTAGCCATGACTCTTGATGACACATCATTAGAGTCCATTGCAGCATGGAATTACACCTTGGATGCCTCAACACCATCAGCAGCCACCTGCTCCAGCTCCTTGGCAAGCTGGCCAGGGACCTGTTTTGCTAGAGCCATAACAGTATCCCATCTGGACTTCTGATATCTAGCAACATAAGCCATATAATTTGCCTGTCTGAGTCCCAAGGATGCTGCCATGTACTGTTTCTTTGCCATGGCATCAATCCTCCTGGAGTCCTTGTCGGGGGTGTGAAGCCAGGGAATATTTACCTTGTCACAGGCTGTAGCCTGCACTACTACACATGGCTACATTGTTGTGTAAGGAACTCCGTATCAGAGCCTGACAATGTGTACCTCTTGTCCATTCTCTTATCGACAGGAGGTATAGTGTGAGGAGTTTTAGAATTTTAACTGTCTGTTTCGAAAAGATTTATGCAAAGGAATAGACAGCCTCCTTGACTCTGGGATATCCATCATTTCCACATAGTCAGGCTCCTCTTGATCATCACAGCTTCCTCCATAGGGAGCTGGAGGTTCAGCCACTTTCTTATAAAACATAAAATAAGAAGGGGACTCAGAAAGCCTAGGAGGAGACACTCCTGAAGGTCTGTCTGGGGAGATGTCCAGGTCAATGGGCACATCCAGACTTTCAAATCCACATTCACTCTCCTCATACTCCTCTTCCCCCTCCTCCGGTTCATAATATTCCTCTATATCATAATCTTGAACCGGTGGAACCGGCCGAACCGGACGCTTACCTGATGGTGCCGGTTCAGTCGGAACCGGGGAAAGCGAATGGACAATTTTAATCGCTTTGGCTATTTCTTCAGCGGTTGGAGAGGAAAGTTTTGGCTCCACACCAGCTGATTTCTAGTCCTTTTGCTGGAACCGACTCCTTGGAGTCGGATCTCCTTGCCGAGGAAGTCTGCCCTGGTCAGAGGGCACTCCTCGGTTCGGTTGGAACCGAACCGGGCTGGCCATCCGATTCAGCTGACTTTTTGGTCTCCTTTTCCCTGAGCCTACCAACTCTCTTTTCCAGGGTAGCTGCAGGAAAATGTTTACAAATCTGGCAATCTGCATTGAGGTGGTCAAACCCCAGACAATAAACACAGGTGGTGTGGGGGTCAGCCTTGGCAAAGACTTCCCCACAGACACTGCAGTGATGAAACCCAGTGGGCCTGGTTTTTCTTTTGGGTTTCTCAGACATAGTGCCAGTCCTAACCAAACTTACCTGTTTATGGCAATCCGCCAGGTAAGACCCTCTTATCGGTTCCCAACCGTGTCACGGGTCGTGGAAAAAACCATAATAAAATCCATTTTTTTAGAACCGATAAGAACCGGTAACCACACTCTAAATGACAGATTAATATATTTTAAACAACCTGATCGGTTCAAACCGAACCGATAAACTGTTTACAAGTTCCACACAAAATAGAATCAATGTAAACCTATCTAGTACTCACAAATACCACAGACAGAGTCTGAACTGACCGGTTGCAGTTTAATTTTGGTCGGAAACCGAGAAAAACAATACTTTAACCGACAAAATGAACCGAGCAGAAGGAGAAATCTCCGGAGTGACTGTTCAGTGAGGCGGAGTAAAGAATCTGACGGTTTGAGTTTGAAGAACAACAGAGTTTCAACCGAGCTCGAGCTCAGCGTTCCATGCCTGGCATGGAAAGTTAACTCTTTCACCTCCGGAGCAGTTCGAAGGTTGGGACTCACTGCATATGTCATAATATAGCAAGACTTCATGTTGTTTGAACCTTTGGTTCTGCAGATGCTGTAATAACAGAATTTAAAAAAAGGAATATAGAAGTACCCCTCCAACCATAGCGCAGATCACAAAAGCAATCGCTCCCTTCTAAACTTTCCAAACAGGCATTGAGTAACCGCTTTTGTACCTAACATCACTCCTGATAATACTTTCTGGGGATATTGAACTGAATCCAGGCCCGCCCAGCAGTGGGGCTCCCCCAAAAGGATCTCTCAGCAAAACTAAGGGATTTCTCATATCGCATATGAACATCAGAAGTCTCTTAAATCACCTGCCTGAAGTAGAAGCATGGCTCAGTGTACACGATCCCGACATACTGTGCCTGTCGGAGACCTGGCTGAAACCTGGAACCCCTGATACCTTGTGCACCATGCCTGGCTACTCACTTATTCGGAGGGACAGACCGGGGTCAAAGAGGGGTGGAGGAGTTGCCCTCTACCACAAATCTTACCTGGACGTTAGTATCATCAATGACTCAAACCCCCAAACCACGAGCGAATCAATGCACACGCTCCTGTCTCTTGGCTCTAAAAAACTTCACATAATCTGTATTTATAACCCTCCCTCTGGGGGAGTAAACGGGCTCCAGGAAGCACTCCAGCTCACCTAAAGCATCAACAAAAATGAAGCTATCATCCTTGGTGATGTCAACCTGAACTGGCTAGGTCCTTCTCACAATTCCCTGGCTTCACTAGTGCAAGGCCTAAATTTTCATCAACAAATCACGGAAAACACTAGACTGTCTGGGCCACAGTCTGGTGCAGCTTATTGACTGGATCCTGACAAACAGACCTGAACATATGACTTGCTCTGGGATCTTGGCAGATACCATCACTGATCACTCCCTATCTACTGCCAGTGGCGCAGGGCAGCCATATCCCCCACCTCGGCAGGTCAACTTTATGAATTTTGCAAACATGGACACAGACTCCATCCTCCGGGACATCTCGAGCATTGACTGGTCGGATATATACCTATGGGGAATGTAGAGGCTGCCCTGAACACATTTCTACAGCATTTTCTCCTGTACAAAACAAGCATGCTCCAAAACCACGCGTAGAGTCAGGGAAAACAAATTAGATGGCTACATAAAGATCTTCTAAAACAACTAAGATACAGGGACAAGC
The DNA here is from genome assembly GCA_016271365.2 of Neoceratodus forsteri. Lineage (NCBI taxonomy): Eukaryota > Metazoa > Chordata > Ceratodontiformes > Ceratodontidae > Neoceratodus > Neoceratodus forsteri. The sequence continues at coordinate 874,911,300 of CM028130.1, forward strand.
TCTGGAAAACCTACAAAGCTCTCAATTGACTAGGGACTCATAGAACTACAGGCAAGAAAGAAATTCTTGCAGGAAGAACATAAAGGCTGGCAAAAGTGTGTACTATCAGAACCTGCTAAAGAACTTAGCCCATGACCCCCGTAAATTTTGGGGCCACATAAAAACATTCCTGGGGACACCTCAATCAGTTACACCATCTGACATGGAAATAGGTGGCTCCCATTGCAATAACCCCATCACCATAGCAAACGCTTTCAATAGCATGTTCTCTGACCTCTCTCCCTATACCAGCGCTCTGCCACCAGCTGCCTCCACTGCTGACACTGTGCCTCTTACTGACTCTGCCACCTTCGCAAGTGACTCAAAACTTATATCACACCTCCTCTATTTCAAAGCTATTACCAGCTCTCAGGTTCTGAACCATCTAAAAAAATTTTCGGAATACACCAGTCCTGGCTCTGACCAACTTGAACCTCACCTTTTAAAACTAGCTGCGCACCTTATCTGTAAACCACTAGCAAGAATTGTCACCTTGTCCCTCACCAGCGGTGCAGTCCCAGAACTATGGAAAATGGCCAGGATCTCCCCTATCTTCAAAAAAGATATCTCTAATTACAGGCCTATTGCAATACTATCCCCACTCAGCAAAATCCTTGAAAAACTGGCTGCCATACAGATCCAGGAATTCTTCGAAACTACCAAGCAGCTCAATGATGCACAACATGGGTTCAGAAAAACCACAGTACTGCGCGGCTCTAGCAAAATCACCACCACATCCTCACTGGTATGGATCAAGGAAGCTCACAGGGGCTGTCTTTATAGACCTAACCAAGGCATTTGACCTAGTTGACCTCCCCTGCTCCTATCCTCCTAAGGAAAATAGGGCTGCTCCTCCTCTGTACTTGAATGGTTCAGGAGCTACCTGACCAACAGGTCCCAGGCTGTTAAATTCAACTCAGCCATCTCCTCCCACTGTGGTAGCGAACATTGAGTGCCCAAGGCTCCATTCTGGGTCCTCTTCTATTCACTCTATTCATCAATAACCTCCCAGACTTAAATACCTGCCTGTTCTCGCTCCTCTACGCAGACGACTTAGTTATATATGCCAGCTCACCCAATGTAGAGCAAATTAACACCGCTAATAGAGCCTACTCCAGTGTCCAGAATTGGTTAAACTCCCACCTCATTCTGAATTCCTCCAAAACCAATGCCATGCTACTCGGCACCACTCAAAGATCCGAAGGTGTTCCACTCCTAGAGCATCCTTGATTTAAATGGAAATCCTCTGCAGATAGTTGCCTCCTTCGTTACTTGGGCATCCTACTAGATCAATCGCTTGACTTAAACCTTCATATCCAAGCCACTTGCAAAAACGTAAACTGCAAGTTAGGGGCAGCCTACAGAACTAGCTATATGCTTACCTCCTCCGCTAAACTTACCATAGCCAGGGGGATCCTGCTACCAATGCTTACCTACTATGTGCCTATACTTACCTCTGCCCACAAATCTGCGTTGCACAAATGGGATGTTACATACAATAACATATGCCGATACACCTCACAATCCCCACGACTTCTTCATCACTGCCAGCTATATGAGGACCTTGGGTGGCTCTCCCCCTCGGCCATCAGGAGCTACTTCCTGGCCTGCCTAAATGATTCTATACTGAGACAAAAGTCAGCCTGCTGCACTGGCAAGCTCCTTCTCTCACGATTCCAAACCGCACGCTCAGATCTGCTGATAAAGACCTGCTGGAAATTCCTCGCTGCCGCTTTCTGAAAGGCAGGCTCCTTCCAACACGCAGCCCCTATGTTATGGAACCAGCTCCTCTGGACCTCAGGCAAGCACCCTCGCATCCCTCTTTCAAGCGTGGGCTGAGACTACACCTGGCCATTTCAGATTCATGCACCTGCTTTGATCCTACCTGATCCCTGAATCTTCCTGCCCCTACTCCCCCGCCCCTGCTACTGGTTTCCATACTACCCTCCTTTTGTTCTCTCTCCCTAATCCAACTCCCTCCTCAAACTCACCTATCGTTATCTTAAATTATAATTATATATAGGTTTTATGAATGTATGCACTTACTTACTACTACCTACATTACTGTTGTATCTTGTACTGTTTTTTATCCTCAAATGACCTAGGCACTGCCCAAACTTTGCCACAGGTGGATGTTGGTACTGTAAGGCCTCACCTCCTCCCTCCCTTCACTTGTCCGCCATTACACGTAAGATGTCCATGGCCAGCGACTGCCACCAGCCTTATGCCCAGCCCCGGAACCACGAGCCTGGCTGCACCTATCCGCCTCCCTACCGCTAAAGCCGTATTTCAAGCCGCCTTTACTCCCACCCACCCCTTCCATTTTCTTCTTCCCTGACAGTGGTACCATGAACCTAGCGTCCCTCCTAATACCTTGCGGATGTCTCTGACATCTCTCTTGTTCCCTGGGCACCCTGCTGCTGCTCTGGCTGACTGCTGACGGCCGACAGATTACGGCTCCTTCCACCTTCCTCCGCCTCTTATCCTCATGCCTACCTGGGCACTGCCCAAACTGCCACAGGTGGATGTTGGTAAAATAAGGCCTCACCTCCTCCCTCCCCTGCTCTTGTCTACCATTTGCGTAGGATGTCCAATGCCAGAGACTGCCACCGGCCCTCATGCCCAGCCTCGAACCACGACCCGGCTGCCACACATGCCTCCTACCGCCAAAGCCGTATTTCATGCCGCCCTTTCCTCCCGTCCACCCTCCCATATTCTTCATCCCTGACTGTGGGGCCATGAACCTGGCATCCCTCTAGCCTACCCGGGATGTCTCTAGCATCCTCCCCTTACTTCCCTGGGGTCCCCGGCTGCTGCTCAGGCTGGCTGTTGCGGCCGCCCAGGTTCTGGATCCTTCTGCCCCTCCTCCTGACTTTTCTCGCTGGGTGCTCTATATGTTTCCATATGGCCCACCCCCTCCTGATATGCACTGGCCGACTTCTCTCCTGCTATTCCTGTTGCCTGCACCTTCCCTGTCACTCCACATCATCCTGCCTGGCTGGGAAACCACAAACCCAGCAGTCTCCATACACATTCCCCGGTAAAGCCATAAGCAGTCCTTTTGGCCCTATACTCCCTTCCTTACCCCTTACCTGTACCAACACTCCCCTGTAAACACCTCCTTGCTCTTGGCCTGCTGGTCACTGCTTAGTATAGCCTAAATCATGTTAGACTAGCTGGAACCACCTCTATATGTCTGGAATGTACTTGTATGGTTGTTGCCTCAATTGTATTGTTCCGTCCATGTGTTATGATGCATTGTACTCTCCCGGGTCGTGCCTGAAAATAGTCACCTGCTGGCTAGTGCACCTACCCAGTAAACAAAAACTAAATAAATAAATAAAAGGCTAGTTCCAAGCATCAGACTGCCCAGAGAAGATAACAGTCATGGGATGCAATCCATGACATTGTCAGGCACTTTAAGGCATCCACCACAGGCTACGACACTGTTACTATGACAGCATCTCAAATAAAGTGACTCTGCCCATATCTTTTTATGGTAGATCTGCTGGGTGCTTATCCCCCCCCCCCCGGACCCCACTCCCACTAGCTGCTTGGCTCCTTACCTTACTCCCTGCCTCCATGGGACCTGCAACACCACATACACCTTTACTAGAATCCTGGGATGGCTTTTTTATTTTGCAGAGATCGCTTCATGCTGATTGTACCCCCTGGCAATTCAGAAGCTAGCTCCCTCGGTTCATTGTGTCCACCTTGGCCCCGGAGTTATTTCCCACCTCTCTCCAGTAATACTCTTGGTAGTGGCACATGTAGGAGGACAATGTCTAGCAGTCCTCCAGCTTTAGACACCAAACTGATCCTGCTAGATCCACGTGCAGAGCAGTCATGCCACGGCTGGACGTGCGCCACAATAGCGGGCATATAGCAGGAAGTGTCAGCCTAAATAGGTGAGGTTTGCCATATAGAACGACTCTCTTTATAACAGCTTCCAGGGGCCTGAGCCAGTGCAGGACACAAGAGACATGGGAGGCAACCGTCAACTGACAATATACTTATATATGCTGAAGTGGCCGGGGGGGTGCAGGCCCTGCTTTTGGGGAGGAGCCAGGGGCAAGGGTATGGGGAATACAGGGAGAGCTTGCTCTCTGGGGGGGATCGGGAGTACCCACAGAATTGACATTCCAGTGACTCTGCCTCCTTGGAGTGACTACCCTCAGTAGTGTGCACATTAGGGGCAAACATTTTACCTCTTGGCAGTCTACGAACTGGAAAAATCGAATTACTCAGGATGAATTGATGTCAGGTCCAGTCCAGAACCCTCCCTGCTGGTGGACTAAGCATGATTTCTTGGATGGTTATAGATTGGGACAGATACTTGCACAGGCATACTGACTAGGGGAGCTGCCTTTGCATACATGGGGAGCACGAGGATGCCGGGGCCGACGTTGGCGGCCTCTGTCCCTTGCCATGTGTGTACTTGTTCCTATCCTAAGATGACTGCTAACCATACTCTGCAGGAGGGCTATCGAATGGTAGCTGATGTTCCACACCTATCTTACTGAACTTCAGTCTCCGTATTTTAACTGATGTCATTAGTAACTGATGAAAGAATAGGAAATGTTTCTATGCTGTAACTGCACCTTTATATTCCCACTCCAAAGAGGAGGATGGATCCCTTGACCTTCCATAGTTGCGTTCTCTATGGTATTCCTAGTTGGAGACATTGCATCCACCCTCTCCAGTCCCTGTTCTTAGCTGATACCGCCTGAAGACCCCTCTCTGAGAGGCATTTCCTCCAGACAGGCCCTTGCCTGGTTGTAGGTTCAACACGTAGACCCCTGCCTTGGAAGCCACAGTATACAGCCCAGTTGGCTACAGTGAAGGTAATATAAATGTTCTTTGAATTGTTTTCTTGTTTCATTAGTTATAGGTGCTATACCCAATGCATACTCAGTTATGCTCTCACTGGATGGAGTGATTACTCTCAGACGCCTAGTTAATATCCCCGTCCTCCATACACCGATAATATATGATCTACAACATGAAGTGGGTAATGCGGCTTGGGGGGGGGGGGACCTGGGTGAGGGACAGGGGATCCATGGAATCAGCTCAGAGTATCCTATTACCCTTCAAATCACTACTCAGAAGATACAACTTTACTCTCTGAATGTGAATGGGCTCACCAGTCCCAAGAAACGGACCAAAACACTCTCCTAAATGAAATAAGCCAAATCAGACATCCAATATTTACAAGAGACTTATTTCACCTCCCCAGAACATGTTAAGCTCCTCAAATATGTGTAACTCAGTTGTATACTCCTCCTACCTAGAGGGATGGAGATGGGGTGTTGCTATTCTAATTCCACAGCATACCCTATTCCAGGAACATTCAACCTGGGTAGACCTGGAGGGACGCCTGATCTTAGTCCAAGGTGCCCTACGTGGTCAGGAAGTGACTTTACCAAATATAGTCCCCCGGATCTGATACCCCAAGATCAATCATTTACTGGACAAGGTGGACTCCCTTACTCAGGGAACCCTGCTCCTAGTGGGGGATTTCAATATTGCTCCAATACCTGCGTGGGACTCCTCCAACCCAAGATCCCCCTTCCCCACCGGCAGCCAGCGGATCTTAAATTTTTCCACAGATCTGTGCAGAACTGGGAAGGGTAGGCATCTGGAAATCTCTCCCCACTTTTTGTGCTACTGACATGTTTATGGGACTTATAACAGTATTGATTATCTCTACAAACAAGTAGACAATCTTTCTCAGGTCTTCACATGCACTATGGGAGACATATATCTCAGATCACGCTCCACTCAGCTGCTACTGGGGCTGGGGATTGGAGCATAGGGATACAAAATGGTGTTTTAATCCCTACTGCCTTAAAGTCCCTGAGCTTCAGACTTTTCTCCAAAAGAAGGTAAAGGAGATACGAATAATCCTGCTCCTGATAACCGCCACTGTAGTCAGCTGGTACACACTGAAGGCGGTCCTTCGGGGGTTAATAATTCAGTACACAGCTGCAGACAAAAGGAGACAAGAATGACAGACCCTCTTAGAGGACACACTGCACTTCCTACAATCTACCCACCAGCAAGGTGACACTTCATTAACTCTGCAACTACAGCAGGTTCAGGTTGACTCGCATGTACTTTACCACCGGCATATGGAAATCTTCCTAACATTCTTCAGGCAGAGGTACTATGACATAGGGGCCTGATCCACATGCTTATTAGCCTATCAGACACAATGGGGGGGAGGTAGTAACAACAACAAAAATGGAAAGGGACTGGGGATAATCATATCAGATGACCTTAAGGTTGGCAAGCAATGTGATAAGACAGTATGGAGGGCTGGGGGATACTGGGATGTATAGAGAGAGGCATCACCAGCAGAAAACAGGAAGTTGTTATCCCTCTGTACAGACAGTTGGTGAGACCCCATCTGGAGTACTGCGTCCAGTTCTGGAGATCCCATCTCCGCAAGGACACAGGTCGGAGGCAGTCCACGGGGGGAGGGGGGGCAACTAAAATGGTGCAGGGTCTGCAAGAGAAGCCATATAAGGAGACACTAAAGGAGCTTAATATGTATACCACTGAGGCAAGGCGGGAGAGGGGGGGACATGATAGAAACTTTTAAGTACCTCAGTGGAATCAACAAAATCCAAGAGGGTAGCATCTTTCAGAAAAAGAGATGTGCAAGAACAAGGGGGCACAATTTTAAGGTAGAGGGGGGGATGGCTCAGAGGCAATGTGAGGAAGTTTTTTTTCACAGAGAGGGTGGTAGATGCATGGAATCACCTTCCTGAGAAGGTTGTGGGGTCTAAAACTGTGGGAGAATTCAAGAATGCATGGGACAGACATAAGGCAATTCTTGTTGGGGGTAGGAAGAAATAGGCTGTTGGTTAACTAGGATCTGCAGCTTATCCAGTAGGTAGGAAAATGGGCAGACTAGGTGGGCTAAGCAGTCCTTGTCTGCCGTCAAAGTCTATGTTTCTATGACAGGCAACTATAGCCTCTCTGCTGCATCCAACAACAGGCATTCGACAGACAAAATTCTGGGGAAATTCAGACACCTTTCATACTTATTATCTTTAGTTGTACACCCTGGAAGCTGAAGCAGTTCTGGAAAAGATATATGTCTTTCTAGACAACATTTCCCTCCCAAGCCTTTCCCCTGAGACAGGAGGTAGTCAGGTGCTTCCAGTCTCGATGGACGAAACAGACGTAGTCATCTGCAAATTAAAAACAATGAAGGCCCCAGGCTTGGATGGATTCATGGCAGAATTCTACAAGTTTGTCAGACAGCTCCTCGTTCTCCCTCTTCAGACATGTTTTGGAGATATCCTAACTGAGGGGACACCCCCCCCCCCCAACAGCTATCTTTGTCATATTAAAACCAGAGAAAAAAACTCTGTTCTTCCAACAGGCATATAGTGGTTTTAAATACAGATTATAAATATACTTCATGGCCATACTGCACTGGCTTGCCGGCTACACAAACTCCTTCCTACCCACACTGACAGAGATCAGACTGGGTTTGTATGATCCAGAAACACCCCTAACATCCGTCAGACGCAACATCTTATATTAGATGCACAGCACCTCAACCCCCTCTTTGTTGCTTAGTCTGGATACTGAGAAGGTACTCCACTAGGTGTCCTGGCCAGTCCTGTACTTGATGCTAGGGTGGCTGGGACTTCTGGTCTTTTTCGTACAACTCCTGCAAAAGACTTACACCTCTTCTCGTGTGTGTGTGTGTGTGTGTGTGTGTGTGTGCGTGAAGGTGAATGGTCACCATTGAAGGGACTTCATGTTCCTGAGAGGTACTCGATAGGGGAGCCCACTCTCGCTGCTGCTGTTCGCTGTTTATATATAGCCTCTAACCAAGCCAAGGCCACACGTGAACTAGACCAATTCGGGGGCATTCATGTTGTGGGAGAGGAGCACCATATTGCCCTCTATATGGATAAGGAGCTCCTTTATCTATTACATCCAGAGACTGCGCTCCCAAGGGTCTCCTCCCTCATCAGGTCTTTTGGGAAGGTCTCGGGATACCGGGTAAATGAAACCCATAGCTTTCATTATACCCCTTCCTCCATGATATGATTGCAAATCCCCTTTAGTTGGGAACTTAAACAATTGAACTACAGTATCTAGGGGGTACAGGTGGCTCATTCACTCACAACTGCATACAGGGATATTATCTTCCTTTTACACAACAACTGACCCAGGACCTCTGCCATTGGGGAACCTTCTCATTGGGTATAGCCCACCGAGTGGAGATAATCTGAAAGGTTACACTTCCCTGGGCCTTCTAGTTGTTCCAAAATGTGCCAGTAAACATACCTGCAGCCTCATGGCGACTGAGGAACAAAGAAATAGCCTGCTTTATACGGAATGAATAGCATCCTTGAATCAAAATGAAGAGCTTAACCCTTCCAAAACAGTCCAGGGGACTGGCACTTCCCAATTTGAAATGTCATTACTGGGCCACTCAGTTCCAGTTCACAATGTGTAGGCACATGAGGTGTAACCCTAATACACGGACAGAGCTGGATAGGGAGTGCCTTCGAAATCCTGACTACATCGGGGATGTATACCACTCCTCTCTCCCTCAGGCGAGGCACTATGGGAGGTAAACCCCTAGCATACCACCAAACCCAATGATTATCCATCCAAAGGAACCCACAGATCACTCCTTTCGTTATGTTACTTTGATGATTCTTGTTTGGAGAATTTTCATTAGCCACGCTACCCTGTTTTTTTGTTCCTGGGGTAGACATTCCCTGCAATACCTATCACAACTAATCCGAGACTCCAGAATAAAATGCTTCACAGTGCTGCAGGTGGAATTTGGGCTGTGCTGGCAGGAATTCTACAGATTCCTCCAGATTCAACATTATACACAAGCCTCACCTTTGGGTGCAAACACCACAACTTCCTACGCAGTGATTATTCGCTTTTTTCTGGCATTTATTCGAAATGGACCCTCAGCACTCAGCACACATGACCTTGCAGATACACAGAGCTCTCCAGGACACTGCTGATAAAGACACCATGGAAACTGCACATAAATGGGAGGAGGAACTGGAATACAAGTTTCACCAGGGGAATGGTGACGTGCCTGTGTGGCCTCCACCAAAGTAATGCATTTGCACCAGTGGAGGGAGTATAGGTGGAAGCAACTTGTCAGATTCTTCCGGACTCTGGTAATCATCGCTCACTATGGAGCTGCCCACTCTTCTTTCCGCGAGCGGAACTGTGGGTAAAATCGGGCATACCATACACATATTAAATGCCCATCCCTGGTCCTATGACCCTTTTTCCGAGAACTGGAGGTGGAATTATCTGAACTCTACGGCAAACCTTTCCCTATTAACAGGAAACTGTTTAGCACCCAACTTCATTAAAGCCTTACCGGATCTCCCTTGTTCTGCAGTTCAACAAGGGGAAAAGCCACAGACCATGCTCCTAGTCACAGCACTGGTAGTGGTCTGAGTTCTCCTACTGCAAGCGTCCAGCAACACTCAAAATTTCAAGTACAATGGGGCAACTTTGCACCTATTCCCCAATCTTTCATACACCACTTAGTCTAGGCATAAAAAGGTAGATGCTGTCTGAGCCTGAATAAGGAGTTTGGGGATCACACATTCTCTCCTCATACTGGCACACCTTCAGTTCTTCTATGCAGGACACACTGATCAGTTTACTGATACAGAGGAAGCTAGCAAGAGAACTGAAAGTATTTGCCAGGAGTTTGCTCAGAAGAGGACTGGAAAAGCTGAATCTTTAGAAGAGGACACTGAAACCTGAACGATTGGACTGCAGCTGAGTTGCTAACTTAGTTTAAAACAACTATATTTCTCTCTACTTCTGGTTATGTTTTCCTCAACTGCTTATTTGAAAGGGGAGGGCACGTTGCATTCTCTAGCGGTGCTGTTATGGTGCTCCCTGTGTTTATCATATGCTGTTTTTTTGTTTTTTTTAAACTTTCTTTAAGCCCCCTCTTCTCCGGTGCCTGGCCTCACTTCGGTGTGGTCTCTCAGCTAGGGCCTGTTCCCACGCACCTGAAGGCCCCAACTGACCCCGTCTTGGGCCCAGCTCCACTGGCCACCCAACCCCCTGGCTCTGAGCCCCCCGGGGTGGGACTGCCGACTCCTCCTGGTGCTCCATCTAGAATCTAGTAGAGCAGCCAGGGAGCTGAGGAAGAACCAGAAGCCAGCCAGCAGGACCCAGTATTGTGTATGGGGGCCGTCCCACTAGACCCACCTTCGCCTATAAGTCAACTGGGGCTTTTCCACTTTTCTGCCCCCCCCCCATCGGCTCGGCTATGCAATGCGCACCAGCATGAGATGTGCACGCTCCCACGAGCGCCACTGCAGCCAATCACCTTGCTGGAGATCCCGACTGTTGCTGCACTCCCATTCTCCACTGGGAGTCGCTGGACAGCGGGATCTAATACCTCCCTCCCTCCCAGGAAAGGAAAGCAGTCCTCCGGACGCTCAATCCTTTCCTCCCACACTGACCCCAGACGACCTGAGTCCATTCCCAAACCCAGGTCGCCAGCATGGTGCGAGATGTGAGATCCATCGCCTCAATCTTCAGCACCACCAGGTCAGCCATCTTATGCCATTCTTAACATGGTGGTGGGCCAGATATTACAATTTTATTGATATTTCGAGAAGGGGCCATTCTAAGCTGCATAGTTAATATAGCATTCACCTTGAGGCTGGCATGGTATAAGTCACCTTCCCACTCTGTCTTATTCTGCTAGCTACTCACTTCCTCGGGACTTCTCTCTTTGTTGAGGTTTTGCTGGTTCGTTATCTGCCGTACATAACTGACTATTTTTAATCCAGATTTATGTGAGGTATTAGTATTTAGCATTCTCAATTATAAAACTACTGATATTATAGTTTAGTTTATAGTGCCTTAGCACATTATAGCATTGAGTTTATTTACAGTAGGTTTGAATTTGCTCTCAGGTGGAGGGGGAGTGGACTGTGTGTGTTTCCTATGTTTGGTAACTTTAACATGTTTGGCTAGAGAGCTTATTCCAGTTTTCAGACAGGAATATAAACAATGTTGGTTGCAGTAATACATTTCTAGATGGCCCTCTCACACTTGCAGGGTGTTAGCTATACTCTAAGACTGAATGTTATGATCAACTGTTTGATATACCTTCATCTTCGTAAGCCAGATTGCAAAGGCTGTCTATCCTGTCTTACATTGAATGTATCCTGTACCTTATATGGATGCATGAAATGAGCTGTATCACCTTTTTTTTTTCCTTGAAAATGCAATAAATACAAATAAAAAAAAAAACAGCAAACCATTTCTGCTATTCCAATACCTGTGAGGCTATTGGGACCCAGACTCAGGAAACCTGCCGGGAACTATGCCAACAGCAGCTAAAAAAAACTAGCTACCCACCACTGGTTTACTGCACAGTGCACAGATACACCTTCCTGGCGCAAACTCGTTGGACAAATCTATACCACGGAAAAGATCACTTTCACCCTGAATGACTGTTTGGATTCCTTTTCCTCCAGATGGAACACAAAGCTCTTGCACACTATGACTAAAGTGCCCTGAACCCCTCTATACTGTTCTGAGGCTAGTGATCTCTTTCACTCTGCAGCACTGTAACAGAGGAGACTCTATATACCACTACCTAGTACACAGGAATAAGAATTATAGCCTCTCCTTCATAACAAAAATCACACTAATGGGACCCTGCCTAAATCCCACTTAGCAGGTACTCATCCCCTACTCCTCCGAGGTAACCTCCCACTCAGTCACAGCACAGCTACAGACAGAGCTGATCCGACCCACTCCCCTGAAGAGTACAGCAGAATAATAATAATAATAATAATAATAATAATTTTATTTATATAGCACCTTTCAGTGTATCAGGGTGCTGAACAATTTTAAAAACAGTTCGAAACACTACATAAAAACAGAACATGTACATAAAATCAACATACAACGAAATAGAGTATTAATAATAAAATCCAAGCATTTATAAATAACATAATTATCTAAAAAGCCATATTCCACAAATAAGTTTCAAATCCCTCTTGAAAAGTTCCACGGAGGTGCACTACCGTAACCGACATGGTAGAGAGTTCCAAAGAGTGGGTGCAGCATCTGAAACGCCTGCTGCCAGAAGATTTAAACCACTCTTGGGATCTCTAACAACCCCATGTCGGCTGAGCGGAGTGATCGGTCAGGGCAATATGGAACCAGGAGGTCTTTCAGATAGGCTGGACCCTGGTCGTGAAGGGCTTTAAAGTCAGTAAAATGACTTTAAGGTGATCACACCATTGGGAAGCCAGTGCAGTTCGCGCAGCACGGGAGTGATATGACAGGACCGACTTGTCCCAGTCAAAACCCCGGCTGCAGCGTTCTGCACCAGCTGTAGGCGACGGATTTCAACCCCAGAAAGCCCAAAGTACAGGACGTTGCAGTAGTCCAAGCGTGAGGATACAAAAGCGTGAACCAAAGTAGGCAGGGAGTCGGACGGAACAAGATGCCTAACCCTGGCAATATTCCTAAGATGATAAAAGGAAATCTTGACAACGGCTGACACCTGAGCTTTAAGAGTCAGCCTTTCGTCAAGAATAAACCCAAGGCTATGCACCCGTTCTGAGGACGGCAGAGACACTCCACCAAGGACAATTCCAGATGGAGCACCAATACCTGGCCTCACCATCCGACCACCTGGGTCCACTACCAGCACTTCTGTTTTCTCCGAGTTCAACTTTAGCCAACTAGAATCCAGCCAGTCTTGGATCTCCCCCAGACAGTTGTTAAACACAGAGAGCTCCATCCTGGTCGGGTGCAAAGACAGATAGAGCTGGGTATCATCAGCATAGCAGTGAAACCTCAGCCCATATCGTCTAATGATACCTCCAAGGGCAGCATATACACTGCAAACAACATGGGTGACACACGGATCCCTGGGGCACTCCACACAACAAAGGTGGGTCAGAGAAAAATCCCGACACAACTCTCTACGATCTCCGGTAGGAGAATGATGTGAACCATTGCAAAGCGGTTCCAGACATTCCGAGATTTGCCCCAGGCGAGCTAACAACACCATGTGGTCCACTGTGTCAAAGGCTGCAGAGAGATCAAGAAGAACAAGAATGGAGCGTCTCTTCTGATCCCTCGCCATCAGAAGATCATTTAACACCCGAACCAGCGCAGTCTCGGAGCTATGTCTTTTTCGGAAGCCCGACTGGAAGGATTCGTAGACATTATGGATGGTTAAATGGTCATCCAATTGAACCGCTACGACCTTCTCAATAACCTTCCCAATAAAGGGGAGGTTAGAGATAGGCCGATAATTAGAAAAACAGTCCAGGTCCAAGGAAGCTTTCTTCAGAGGAGTCACCACTGCCTCTTTCAAGAAGCAGAAACTCGCCTAATTCAAGGAGCACCAGACTATTTGCGCCAGGACCGGACCGATGATATCAAAACAACCCAAAATGAGGGAGTCGGACTGGGATCCAAACCACAACTTGTGGGACGCGCATAGAATGGATGATCCTCATAATGTCCACAAACTCAGGTCGTCGAAAGGAACTCCAGGAGAAATGAGGCACTGTCATCTCATGCTGTCCAAGAGCATCACCCATAGAAGTTACCGGACCCAGGTTCATCCTGATGTCGGCCACTTTAGTTGCAAAGTATAGAGCGAGCTCATCGCACTCTGCTTGCGAAAAAGCTTTCTGAACATGCAGGCAGGCTGGGTTGCACAGTCTGTCTACAGTTCTGAGCAACTGCAATCTCCCTGGACAGGAATTCTGCCTTCTTATGGGTGATTGCAGATTGATAGCTAACATAATGTTCCATCAATCTAGAGTGGTCGGCATCGAGGGCGGACCTGCGCCAGCGACGCTCTAACCTTCGCCCCTGTCTCCGCATCTCCCTCGGTCCCATCAAACCATGGGGCTCCAGGCGGCGAAGGGATAGGGAGCTCAACCAACAGGAGCAATAGAATCCAGAGCGCTGTGATCGCCTTATTATAGGCCAGCACCAATGTTTGGGCTATTGCTCACCGAACCGAAAGATGAGAGGTCAAGGACCGCCACTAGACCCTGTGAGTAACATTCGTGAATGGGCAGTACCTGACCATCTCCACAGGGGCTGGTCTCTTAGGGGTGCAAAAATTGAACCTCACGATGTGGTGATCAGACCAGGTGACTGGTTCCACCCCCATGTCGGATATGTTGATCCCTAGAAGGAAGACCAAGTCTAAAGAGTGTCCAGATTTATACGTAGCAGTGGAAACCACCTGTGTGAGGCCCAAAGAAGACATCAATTGGAGGAAGTCATTGCCAAAATTTGAGAGTTCATCGTCGACCCAGGCGTTGAAATCACCCAGAACCATCAATCTGGGTGATTCAAACGACATGTCGACGAGGAAGTCTGCTACTTCCTGTAAGAAGCGTCTCCCATCTCCGGGTGGACGGTAGATGAGAACGATTCGAACGCCTACACCTGCTACGACTGTACACTCAAAAGACCCAGCCTCACCTACTACCACAATCGTGAGACCCAATTCCGTCAAATATCCCTCAAAAAGAAGCCTCGCTCGATCTGTGCCATAGACGTTGTCACCTCATTTTACAAATAAGGGAAGGATGTGGTCACCTCTCATTCAGAACTGGATGTTTAAATTTGTCTGTCTAACCACATTACTCATTAACTGTAAGAACTAATGATCTAAGTGTTGCAGACCACTGAAAAACATTTTCTCAATCAAACTATATTAACAAAAAAAGAAACCACCTTAGGAAAGAATCACTGACGGATGCATAGACACCCCTGATCTGGGTAAAAGGCAAGGTAGGAAGAATCCATGACAGAAGCCTTAAGCTCAGACACTTGCTGAGCCAAAGTGACCATCACCAGGAACAGCCTTCCAGAAAAGGACGTACATGTCACAAGTGGCAGTGGGTTCAAAGAGACCTTTTGTATGGGATTCCAAAACCATGTTACGATTCCACATCGGAACCAGTTTATGGGCTAGGGATGCACGTGCAGGAGCCCCTTCAGACACCTGTGGGATACCTCCAATTAGGCCACCATCTTACACCCTATGAGAGCAAGAAAGACCTAAATGACAGATATATGTACTTTTACCAAAGAGTATTGAAGGCCTGAGTCCAAATAGGATAGGATATAATACTTAACCTGTTGTATTAGACATGAGAAAGGGTCCGAACAGCGAGAAGCACACCAAATAATGAAACATTTCCATTTCAGGGAATACATGTGCCTCATAGATGGCTTCCGGTCTGTGAGAAGAACACCCAAAACATACAAAACCACACAGAAGACCCTGAAGTGGGTGAGTTTTCCATCCTCAAGAGCCAGGCAAGGACCTTACACCCCATTACTTTCCTAGATTTTGACAAGGCCTCCCAGGCTGCCCTCTCTTCTAGCCCACTCTACTGTTATGTTGAGCAACACTCAGTGCTATTTTGATTGCTTCTGATGTATTAATTTTTTTTTTAAGTATATCCCCTGATACCTGCTATTTACTTATCTATTGTTTACCTTTTGTTTTGTTTTTGTACTACTGACGTGGAACCTTTGTAAATGAGTTGTATTGCTCAAAGGTGTTGTAATCCAAGACTCAATAAATAAATAAAATAAATAGAATTTGATGGAGAACCAGACAATCATAGAAACACAGAAACTGATGGCAAATCAGGGCTGCTTGGCCCATCCAGTCTACCCTTTATCCATGTTGCACTGCTTACGTTGTAGTCCCTTCCAGGTCTACAGCACTTTCGCTTCCACTCCCGACCTATCCCTTATGATTCACTTGTACTTATCCCAGACTTTTTTTTTTTAATTCACGTTTATTGAAGCTTTAGCCATTTTTTACTGTTACAGCATCTCATATGGTTTTAACATCTTCTAGACATCGAATTACATGCAGTCACTGATATTTATCTAACCGTAACCAACTCCAAGTCCACCTTTCAGGCAAAATCAATAATCCAAAATTTACTTAACATTAGGACATTTAAAATAATAGAGATAAATTTTATTTTCTCAAATTAATCAGCAAAGGAGGCTGTTCTTATACCTTCCCTACTGGGAAATCACAGGCTTTTTTGAATCCCACCACTGTTTTCACCCCACTACCTCCACTGGAAGACTATTCCATGCATCCATCACCTTTTCTGTAAAGAAGTATTTCCTTACATCTCTCCTGAACCTGCCTCCCTCCAACTTCATATTGTGGTCCCTTGTTCTACAGTACTCTTTCCTCCAGAAAAAAAAAACTCCCACTTGTACCTTATTCACGCTCGTAAGGTAATTAAAGGTCTTGATCATATCCCTCCTCCCCTCCAGGGTGTACATGTTCAGTTCCTTTAGCCGCTTCTTGTAGGACTTTAGATGTAGACCCTGAACTATCTTGGTAGCCCACCTTTGGACAGCCTCCATCCTGTTTACGTCCTTCCTGAGATGGGGCCTCCAAAACTGGACAAAATACTCCAGGTGGGGTGTTACCAAGGACCTATATAGCGGCAACACCACTTCCCTCTTCCTGCTGGTAATACCCCTACCTATGCACCCCAGCATCCTACTGGCTCTCCCAACTGCTTTATTGCGTTGCCTTGCCATCTTCAGGTAATCCGATACGATTACACCCAGGTCCTTTTCCTGTTTGGTCGTTGCCAGTATCCCTCCCACATTCTGTATTGCACCCCTGGGTCTCTGTGACCCAAGTGCATTATTTTGCTTTTTTTGCATTAAACCTTAGCTGCCAATCTTTTGACCACTCCTCCAGTTGTTTTAAATCCCTCTCCATCCTTTGCACCCCCTCCTGTGTGTCCACTCTGTTGCAGATGTTGGTGTCATCTGCAAAGAGGCAGACCTTCCCTTCCAGTTCCTCTGCTATGCCACTAATGAAAACATTAAAGAGGACTGACCCAAGTGCTAACCCCTGCAATACCCTGTTGGTCACTCCCCTCCTCAGAGTGAACTCCATTTACCACTACCCTCTGCCTCCTATCTCCTAACCAGTTTCTTACCCAGGTTAACACCTTATTGCCCACCCCATGTTACCCAACTTGTTTACCAGCCTCCTATGTGGAACGGTGTCAAAGACCTTGCTGAGGTCCAGGTAGGCCACATCCACTGCTCCTCCCTGATTCAAAACCTTGGCTACCCAGTCAAAAAAATCTATCAGATTTGTTTGGCATGACCTCTCCTCCATAAAGCCAAGCTGCCTCGGGTCCTACAGGCCACTAGATTCCAGGTGTTCCACAATTCTTTCCTTTAATAGTATTTCCATCAATTTCCCTAATACAGATGTCAGGTGGACAGTCCTGTAATTTCCTGCCTCCTCTTTGCTACCACTTTTGTGAACTGGGACTACGTCCACCCTTCTCCAGTCCTCCGGGACCACACCGTTCTCCAGTGAACTGAAACAAGTCTGTCAGGCATGCGGCTAGTACCTCTCTGAGCTTCTTTAGCACTCCTGGATGCACCCCGTCTAACCCCATGGCTTTGTCCACTCTCAGATTAGCAAGTGTTTTCCTGCCCTTCTCTGAGAAGGGACTAGTGTCCACTTCCCTCCCCCTCCAAGCTCTTGGTGCATAACTGTGGTCCCTCTCCTTCCCCCCTACTGTGAACACTGAGCAGAAATATTTAAGTTGTTTGGCTTTTCTTAGTCCTCCTCAGTATAGCCCCCTCCTCCTTTTTTCAACCATGCAATCCTTCCCTTGGTCTTTCTTTTCTCGCTGATATACCTGAAAAATGTCTTGTCCTCCTTCGATACTCACTGGAGTGGGGACTCCCGGTGACATCAGCAGCTTGATGGCAGCATAGCTCTCGACTCTCCCGACCCCAACCGCAAATCAAAAGGCATCCATCTAGTAAAACTAATGCAATCGCTGGCTAAAGCGACGCGTTCCAGAATTTCGATCATGAAGGAGCCCCAGACTCCAGCACAGAAGCTTCAGATGTTGCTACAAAGAGAAAAAGCAGCACAAACTCCGGATCCCTCTGACGATGAAGGAAGCATGGTGCCCGCAAATACATCAGAGAAGAGCTATAACCAGTTAATCGAGATGATACTGCAAACAGCCAAAACAGTAGCCAAGATAGTCAGCTCTATAACAGCGCTGAGAGCCGACATTGGAAGCATTGAAGATAGAGCGGATAAGCTCGAGGTAGGGTTAAATGCAGTCACTGAACAAGCGGATAGGCATGACCGCCTTTTATTGTTCCTCATGACTAGGGAACAAGAGATGATGTGCAAGATAGACGACATCGAAGGGAGAAGTCGGCGCCAAAATTTGAGAGTGTACAGTATACCTGAAGGCGCAGAGAAAGGAGCTTCAGACCTGATCACATTTCTCCAGGGGGTCCTGAGAGAGGCCCTGAAATTACCAGAGGGTTTTGACTTAAACATGGATCGGGCTCACCATTCACTAGCCCGAAGGCCCTCTGGCCCGAACGCCCGTCTGAGATCCTTCGTGGCCAAAATGACAGCCTACGGCTCCAAGGAGGAGATTCTCCATCATGCATGGAGAATGAACACAGTAACATATGGAAAGACCAAAATTATACTGGACAACGATTATACTGCTCAAGTCCAGGAGGCCAGAGGTACCATGTGGCCGGTACTTAAACAGCTAAGAGAAAGAAACAAAGGCCCAAATGTTGTTTCCAGATCGCCTAAGAGTGGAAACCAGCAAAGGGAACCAAAATATTTATAGACCTTGAAGCTGCCTCAGAGTTTCTAAAAGAAATGGGGGTGACAGTACCCCAATTTGGTAAGGAGCGACTGGAGAAAGAGCTGAGGCATGCAGCCTGGTCAGTGGCACGCAGAGGAATGGCCCAGACACATCAAGCAAGCTCCACCCATACATCGAACCTGACGGCTGATATCACCGCTCTTTTAAAGCCTTACATCTCGCAGATTCAGCTCGCTGATGCCGACCAACAATCTGCGGAGGAAACAAACCCCATGCCATAGCACTGAGCCGCAGAATATCTCCTTTCTCGATCCCTAGACATGCAGCGGGAACTGAACACTCTTCTTCCCAGACCCATTAGGGAAAACCAAAGGTACTGTACCTACATTTCTTTAAAATAAAACAAAAAGTCTGGACTCTTGGGGGAAGGGTGTCCCGAAACGGCACTCACCGGTAGTCTCAATGCTTGAGGAGTTTGCGACTACGGCGGTCCTCACTTGCGGAGACATCTGGTTGAAACGTTCTTGAGGGCCAGCTCATGTCCGAGACACCTATGACATGAATTAATGAGTACTCCACATGGGCCTCAATGTACCCACAGAAGGAAAGAACTGTTGAGACACTAAAGGATTAAACACGTATATTCTAAGAGTTTGCTGGATGTTAAACAAAGTTTGGGGGTCCGAGTTATCTTTCTTCTGCTCGTCATTTGGGATGCAGAAGCAGGACGTACAATGTTACTTAGTAATGATGTTAATAAATACTATTAAGGCTTGGGGTCCCACTTAGCACTGATGATTGATCTCTCTTTTTTAAATACGAGGTGGGGGCTTGAACACCTGAAATGGGGAAAATGTTGTTTGTTTTGATGCTGCTGATGCTGGCCATACCTCGGGGTCAGGGACCATGATCCTACAATGTCCAAACAGAGAGGTTTTGCACAAACCAACTACAAGGGCAAAGTGTCCTGAAGGAGACACACACCAGCCCACAACCCAAAAAATGGGCTGACCTAGGAAGTCAAGGAATGTCATTTGACAGGAGGATGCAGACAGTGGAGTTCTGTTACCTAAATGAACTGCGTGTCCAAACCCGGGGGACAGGCTGTATGGAGGGGATACTCTCTTCGAGGCTTTCCCCTAAGGGGAAACAAATGAAATTCCACGTAATTTGTTTTGTTTACCAGTTAACTCCGCCTAATGTTGTAGGCAAGATTATACTCCCATTTTGGGGGAGACAGTTTAAAATGTTATTTTATGTAATTTTTTAGAGCCCTGCAATTTTGGGTTGAACGCTACCTAATGCCTGTAAATCACAGTGGGCATGAGATTATATTTACAAGACCAAAAGACAGACATCAGGAAAAGAAGGTATATGTTGTGAACAGCGAAGGATTTGAGCAGAAAGGGTGCAGGGGAAATGAGAGGCCTGTATGCAGCAAGATACTGAAGAATAATTCAGTAGATAGATCTATTTGCCCTAAGTATGGTCCAGGTTAACTCCAGAATTATGTCATATAATGTGAATGGGATTAACCACCCCATAAAAAGAAAACAAACACAAAAACTCCTCAGGGATCAAAAGTGTGAGATCAACTTCATCCAAGAAACACATTTAACACCAAATGAGAGTCAGAAGCTAAAGAGTGAAAGATTCCCTAAACTCTATCATGCATCCCTGGACAAGGGCAGAAAAGGGGAGTAGTGGTCCTCCTGTCAGCAACCCTTCCCTTTGAAGGAGGAGGAGGTTACTGTAGATGCAGGGGCGCAATATGTCATGGTACTAGGGAGAATCCAGGAGGTGGAGGTCACCCTCTTGAATGTCTATGCTCCCCCGGGGACATACATCTCTTTCTTTTCGGAGCTCTTTAAACTAATCTCGGAAAGGGCAAGGGGAGTTCTTATTATGGGGGGGGGGGGACTGGAATGTGGTGTTTGACCGAAAGTTGGACACCACGTCCAGTACTCTTACACCACATAGCAGAAAAGCCAAACTACTAGAAAAAGTAATGGGAGACACAGGCCTGGTGGATGTCTGGAGGGTTAAATATTCGGCAGTGAAAGACTTAACCTTTTCAGCAAGACACAAAATTTACTTGAGACTAGATAGGTTTGTGACATTTTCCAAAGATATACACCTATTCAAGTCTATGTGGGTTGGGATGGAGGTACTCTTAGACCACCAGCCAATTTTGGCGGATCTGGAGTTACAACTCCCAAAAAAACCTACTCAATGGAGGCTGAACACAAGTATTCTGAGAAGTGAAGAGGTGAGGGAGGAGATTCGAGGGGTGATAAAAGAGGCAGTTCAACTAAACGAAGGTCCAGACATAACCCCACAGATTCTATGGGACACAGTCAAAACAATGATTAGAGGGAAACTAATTTCCATCGCAACTCACAGGAAAAAGGAAAGGATTAAACAAAAAGAAACTCTAAAAAAACACAACCAGAGCCTAGAAGAACAACAAAAAATTAAGTACTGTAGATTGAGAGAGAGAGAGAGGGAGATAACAAGCATAAAAAACAAACTACAAAAAATACAGAGAGAGGAAATAGAGAAATCCCTACACTACTTAAAACAAACCTTCTATGAGGGGGGCCCTAGGGCCACCAGGCTACTAGCCTATCACCTAAGGCAAAGGGCTGCGAGGGCCACCATCACGGGCCTCAAACACCCGATATCAAAGCAGGTCTCACATAAGTGGGAACAGATAGCGGACTCCTTACTCACATATTATAAGCAGCTGTACCAGGCACCCACCAACACCTATCCCGGGGAGACTGAAGAGTTCCTGAAAAGACTGAAACTCCCTAAGCTTGCAGAGCTGCAGACGCAAGCTCTGGAGGTACCCATTTCTCAGATAGAGGTAAATAAAGCAATCAAAAACCTTAAAGTGGGAAAATGCCCGGGGCCAGGCGGCTTCAGCAGTGAACTATATAAGACTTTCACAGCTGAAATAACACTCTGCTCCATAGTTCATACAACCAAGTATGGCGGGATGGAGAGAGGGTTCCCCCTTCCTGGAATTATACTACAATCTCTGTCATCCCCAAGGAGGGGAAAGACTCAACAGAGTGCGGCTCTTACAGGCCTATATCCCTTTTAAATGTGGACTACAAAATTTTCACAGCAATAATAGCAGATAGACTCAACCCCATTACGACAAAAATAATACACCCACATCAGACAGGCTTCATAGCGGCCAGACAGGCTCCGGCAGGAGCCAGAAGAACCATTAACATAATAGATAACATTAATAAAAACCGTATCCCATCCTGCATTATGAGCCTAGACGCTGAGAAGGCGTTTGACAGGGTCACCTGGAACTTTTTGTTTGCAGCCCTCTCCAGAATGGGTTTCCCGGAGTCCTTCCTCGGAGCCACAGGAGCCCTGTACACCTCTCCACAGGCATGTACGAGGGTGAACGGAGGAATCTCGCAGAGGTTTAACCTCAGCAGAGGTACCAGACAAGGCTGCCCCCTATCGCCCTTACTTTTTGCCATATATATTGAGCCTCTGACGCAGGCCTTGAGAGGAGAGAAGGAGGTAGAGGGAAGTATAATAGGGGGAGAAGAGCACAAAATATCCCTTTATGCGGATGATGTGCTGATGTACATCTCCAATCTAGACAGAGCTATTCCTAAACTATGGACCATCTTAGATAAGTTCAGACAATACTCTGGATACTCCCTCAACAAAACAAAAACTGAACTACTCAGCTTTTTTTTACCATCCAGCCCCAGAGGTGAAGCAGTTAATTCCCCTGAAATGGAATGCCCAGAAAATAAAATACTTAGGTACTCAGATCCCTAAGCGCTTAGTGAGTTTGTATTCCATAAATTATGAACCCTTGGTACATCAACTCAGACAGGATATTAAGAGATGGGACCTGCTTAATCTCCCACTTTATTCCAAAATTCAGTCAATTACAATGTCTGTTTTGCCCAAATTTCTGTATTTGTTCCAGTGCCTCCCAGTAAAAATTAATCATAACCAATTTCAAATTTGGCAGAGAATGCTTAATAAATGTATCTGGAACTATAGAAGACCCAGGATTAGCACTCAAATAATGCAGTACAATAAAAAAATGGGAGGCAGAAACGTTCCTAACTTGGAGGACTATTACCTGGCCACCCAATGAAATGGGCGTCGCTCTGGTCCACGGGGAATACTCAGCTCGGTGGAAATTAATAGAATTGAGCTCAACAGGGGGGGCAGCTCCCTGGGGGCAAGGATGGCTATGCCAGAAACCCCAAATGTAGATGATAGCTCACTACAGTTTACGGTAAGACACACGCTGTGGGCAATAAAAAGGCTTTGGCATAAGCATAAATTGCATAAAGACCTCTGGCCACTGAGATGGGTTGCATGGGACCAGGATTTCCTGCCCTCGAAGTTAGACCATACCTTCAGATGATGGGAGAGGCTGGGCCTCTATACCATGAATCACTTCATAGATGGCCCTAATATAATAGACTTTGGCTTGCTCAAAGATAAATACTCACTTAGACAAAGTGACCACTACAGATTCCTCCAAGTTAGAACATATATACAGTCTTGTCCCAAAAGAGGAGATCAGGGACAAAACTTAGGGAACTTGCTGAGGGTTATAATTGAGATAATGGGCTTCCAGAAGCAGAAAGGACTTGTCTCGGCCATCTACGGGGCACTGAGGGACAGAGCGGAAAACCAGGCAAACAAATACGAAATTAAAATGGGAGCAGGAATTGAGGGAGCAGATTTCTGAGAAAGAATGCGAGTTGGCCCTAACTCAAGCCCACTAAATTACTTATTCCCCCCTATGGAGGGAATACGAGTGGAAAGTCAAAATGAGATGTTTCATCACTCCAGTCATTAAATCAAAGTGGGACAATAAATCCCCACCAACATGCTGGAGGGGATGTGGGGACTCCCGGGCTAACCACCTCCATATATTCTGATCCTGCCCAAAATTGGGGGAATACTGGAGAGCCATATCTCAAAAGTTGAAAGAAATATTTACAATTTCTGAACCAATCAGCCCAAAACACCTGGTGCTGGGGATACCTCATGGGAGGGTGAGGGGGAATGACAAAGTGTACCTTTGGAACATCCTGCTTGCTTCAGCCCATAAGACCATCTCAAGAAGATGGCTCTCCTCGGACCCTCCAGAATTAAAACATTGGGCACACTGTTTGTCCAAGACATGAAGGAGTTGACCCATAGGATTAACTTGAGAACACAGAGCTTTGTGGGTCGCTAGACTCCATGGATATTGCAACAAGGAGAAGATGGTTCTGACACTAAAATAATTGGAAATTATCAGAGGAGATAAATTAAGACAATTTTACAAAACTTGACCTGCTGCAAGGATTTAATGTAATGAATGTGCAACCTGAATGATAGATAAGATACCCTATGTGTCATTTACCTTCTAACTGAAAATATTTACATACATTTTGATGTACTATATGATTGGAATTTGTGCCTAAATATGCAATAAACTTGAATTGAAAAAAAAAAAAAGATACTGATTGGAGTACTCTTTCTTCGCTTGTGCTTTTGCGCTCCTTACTGCCTTGCCTGCCTCCCTCCGTTTCGAGAGATACACTTCTCTGTCCTCCTCTCTCTGGGTTTCCTTGTACCTTCTGAATGCCACTGTTTTTGCCCTTACCTTTTCTGCCACTGCTCTTGAGAACTACCATGGTCTTCTCCTCCTCCTTCGTTTTTGCTTATTTGCCTGATGTACAAGTTTGCTGCCTTTACTATGCTCTCTTTTAATCTGATCCATTTGGCCTCCCCATGACATCTCCCTCTGCTAAGTCCTCTCAGAGGCACTCCCCCAGTTTTGTAAAGTCAGCCCGCCGGCACTGCACTCACTGGTGACCCAGGTTCGGGAATGAACTTAGGTCATCGGAGGGCCAGCTTGGGGGGTGGAGATTGAGCATCCTAGGGACACTCTCCTCCTCTGGGGAGGGAGGGAGGGCTGCCACACCCACTGCAGTATTGCCACCCGGGTGACCATGGGTGGCAGTGCAGAGGACATCGGCTGAGGTCCAGAGCGGCAGCATGTCTTAGCGTGCACATGTCTCCTTGGGCTCTTTTGCATGCCGTCGCCCTCGGGGATCAGGGACTACCTAACAAAAAATAAAAAAACACAACAAAAGCCCCCCATGCCAGCATGGCCACTGGAGAACACTGTGGCACAGAACCGTACCCTGGGGCAGCCCCAGAACAAGGGGGTGAACTAGCAGGGTTGACGTCCCGTGGTTCGGTGTGTGTGCTCTGGTGTCGGGAGGTCCAGGGGCGTATCCATTGACAAGTAATAAACAATGAATTAAAGTCAGCCCTTCTGAAATCCAGGACCCTCGCCCTTTTGCGGCTGGATTCCGCTGTTGTTCTTATATTACACCATACTGTGTATTCCAACATCTCTTTGTCTAAGTTCTCTCCCTGAGCCAGGGGTCTGTATACCACTCTAATCCAAAAGGTGGCTCCATTTCCCGATTTCCAGAATTCCCTGTACCTCTGTTGCTTTATGTTTTCCTTAACATAAAGCACCACTCCCCCTCCTTTCCTTCCTATCTTGTCTCTTCTAAACATTGTATATCCAGGTATAAACATTTCCCAGTCATGGTTGCTAGTGTACCATGTTTTGGTGATGGCCACAGTATCCAGGGCTGCCTCCACCATAGTGGCCTCCAGGTCCGGTGTCTTATTCAATCAGAGTAACCACCCCGAATGGCTGGATGTGCTAGGTATAATTACTGAATCAAGCAAGAAACTTCCTGCTAGTGCTGGTACTAGTTGCAGGGAGCCTGCTGGCGTCTCTGTGAGAGGTATGATTCACTAGCACTTTATGGAATAATGAAAGCACTTTATTCAGTCTATTTGTGGTTTCAGGGTCTGCTTATTTTGAGAGGTGGTGGATAGTGCAAGAAGTTTCTTGCCTGATCCAGTGTCTTATTCCCCAGACTTCTAGCATTGGCACACATGGCTGTCCAGATTTTGTTAATCCCAATCCTGTCCTTTCTCATGTTCACTAGTTGTTCGCCCTTCCTCTCCTTATCATATTCCCTGCTTCTCTTCCACTTTTCCACCCATGCTGATCCCTTGGCACCCTTGATTATCCTTCATTTTTTTTTCTATATAACTTTTTACTGTCGGGGTTCCGGGACAGGCAAGTTGTGGTCCTCCCATGGAGGATCTCAGTTTGTCCTGCACACAGGGCTTCACTGAGCCTGCCCCGGTGCTCCATTTTCTGTTTTCTCTCTCCCCCACGTTACTCCAGAACACGGTCACACATGTGCATGGAGGCGCGCATGTGCTCTATGGCTCCTGTGACAGCCCCTTCACCCACCCAGCCTAATGCCTGGCACCCTGATCAGCTTGACACTGCCACCTAGCCTGCACCAGGTGGCAACCAAGAGCCGGGAAACCCCACAGCTCTCCCTGGGAGAGGGGTGCTGCCTTGTGGCAGCTCAGTCCAGCTCCTTGCCCTCTCCCTGCCCCTGGCCAACCCCCGGTAACTCAGGCTCATTCCCCAACCTGGGTCACCTGCATGTGAGGAGGTAAGGTGTCCTCAGCCCTCCATGTCACTGGGCCGGTTGTCCTTCATTTCAGTGCAAATCTTTTCTCTCAGAAATTCTCTACCCTCCACCCTGTCGGGGGGGGGGGGGCTTGGCTAGTTTAAATGTCCATCAAAGTAACACTTAAACCGTCCACTGAGGACTGCGGTTCCCCTCCTGCATGGATGCAGGCCGTCCCTCCAGTACAAGGTCTGATCCCTCCAGAAGGAGCCCCAGTCCCCAATGTACCCATATTCTTCCTCTCTGCGCCATTTCTTCAACTATGAGTTGAAGGCCTTAGTGCAGAGCTCTCTCTCCTTGCCCATGTTGTAGACAGGCAGCACTTCCATAAAGGCTATAGTGCGTGCAAGCTCCCTAAGACCCTTTCCAGCTCCCTAAACTGCTCCTGCACTGCAATCTGTGTCCATAGGTCACCTAAATGTGCCCCCCCCCCAAGCTCCACCCCGATACATCCATAGTAAGGACCATAAGAGGAGCCAGTCAAAAGAACATGGACCCAGGAGGCAGAAGAGAGTAATTCTGCTACCAGCAAGGAGCCCCTCATAAGGAGTATGTGATCAGAATCAAGTGATCTTTTTTTATTTCACAATTTTTGGCCAGGAAAGACATTAAGCAAAGGCTTGTTTCCAGGTGCATCCTGGGAGCACAGGGAAGTGACTTGCTCATGGACATACAGTATATGCAAGTGGTGGCTGTGGGTTTCAAACCCAGCTCTCCAGGTTTGCATCTCAGTGCTCTAAACCACTACTCTATACGACCTCCCTAATCCAAAGCATTAAATGCCTGGACCGCTAAGCACAAAGCAAACTGTCACAATGGCAGCAACCACCAGGTCTAGAAGCTTCAGCATACATCTGGCATTGATCCAGGAGCTGAAGGCAACCAGCATTGCATGGGTCAGGATAGAGCCTGCACGGAGTTCTAGAAGGAAGGCTCATGCCGTGGTCTGTCCAAAACAGCACCAATGAACTGCAGGCACTGGCAGGAAGTTAGAACAGATTTAGGCTAATTCACCAAGAGACCCGGTAGATCGAACTGACAAGTCTGAGACAATGTCTGTATTTCCACATCCTGGGATAGCACTTTTAGGAGCAATACATTTTAAACGCTCAGTGAAAGGCTGTAGCCACCACAGCTAAGCACTTGGTGAATACCCACAGTGCTAAGGATAAGCCAGATCACAAGACATGAAACTTATGGTGCCTGCCATCCATATGAGCAGGTCCTTGCTAAGGCTCTGCCAAATTTCCAAATACAGTTATGCATGTCTAGGGTTCACAGTCAATCTCCCAGAAGAAGCAGCATGGGTAGGGAGAAGACCTAGACTTTTTGTAGTCAACGTACTCTTGCAGGTCCTAGACAGGACATGTACTGCCAGTCTTCTTTAGAACCAGGAAGCATTGCAAATAGAACTGCTGATTCTGTTGAGTCAAGGGCACAGGCAAAATAATCAAGTGCAGGTTCTAGGGGCTCCATGACCAGCAGCATGACCACGTGAGGGTTGGTATCTCCTAAGGAAGGAACCATGGTCAGGCCCACATGTGGGATGGAAGGTAACGGACCTCAGGGAGCCAGGAGTCATTCTGCAGGACTGTAGGTCCCTAGGAGTCAGCTCCACATCATGATTAAAATGTTTCTGGCCATGAAAAGATGAGTTAAGAACTGACTGCTGTACACTTGTTGCAAAATCAGCCACCCACAGTTCGGAGTATCTACAAAGGCAGATACCAGAGGCAGCAGCATTGGCAGATGCACCAGGGGCATCATAGGCAGAACCCAATGCCTGCTTCCCAGCATCCAAACCATGTTGAACCGTCAACTGGATCTTTCTTTTTTTTTTTTTTGATGGATCCCTTCCACTAACTGGTCAATGATGGTAGAGGCGATCACCAAAGGCTATTTTGATATTTGATTTTATACGCCTTGTAATTGGCAGCACATAGGTACAATGAAGTGGAGGCACACAGTCATTTGCCCATAACACCCGTATTTCTGGATTCTCTGTCAAGAGCAGAGCTCATGAGTCATGGTGCCCAGGATCTGTCATGAGCGGCCATAACAACAACTGAGTTAGTTTTTGGATAGGTGGCACAGAAGGCCTTCTTAGCAGGGACAGGATATTGTCTGTTCATCTTGCAAGGAACAGCAGTTAAAGGGGAACAGTTGGCACCACAGGCACCACACTCAAGTGTGGGTCTGGTCCCAGTGTGCACTTTGTGTGTAAAAACATTTTGTTTACTTACAATCTACTGTACTACAGTACACAGTATCAGACTAATTTTGCTTAGTCTTAGGCTGATGTCTTCTGTAACTACAAATCCCAGAATCCCCTGTGGTTGACATCAGAGCAGTAGGAAACAGTGGTAGACTCGATAGCCTGCAGTGCATGTTAGAGCTTTTATAATCTCTGATCTTTTGTCTGTTGGTCCCGCTGTCCTCCCTGGGTTATGTACAGTCAAGGAAGATTGCATGTAGCCCCTGGAGAAAAGCAGAACTACAAAACATCTGATCAAAGATTAAAGAAGCTTGCTGGCCTGGTGGCACTGAGGGTTGAGGTGCTGGATGCCACACCTCACGCTACGCCGGCGACCCAGGTTTGGGAATGGACTCGGGTCACGGGGTTGGAGGAGGAGGACGATCAAGCATCCCAAGGATGCTCTCCTCCTCCTGCGTGCTTGAGCAACCGGGATTTCACCCCCGGCCCGGGAGCACGGGTACCAGGCACTAAGCAGCCTTCGGAGCGCACGCCGTCTGTCAGGACATCAGTCCTCTGTGCCAACGCCCTCAGGGGAGGAGAGACCAAGGGAAGAAAAGCAGCAAACACCCCTCTCGGGCCAGGATGATGACCGATCCCAGCCCCGATCACCTACCTCACTGTGCAGGCCCTCCGGAGGAAAGAGGAGCAAGGTAGGGAGACAATGGAGCAAGCCTGGCACTCTAGGGGCAGACGCTGTGGGAGGGATTAGGTGGACTGATCGGTCGGAAAGAGTGGACCGAGAGGGCAGTAAGGAGGGGATAAAAAGAAAGTGCCAAAAAAAAAAAAAAAAAAAAGATTAAAAAAGCTCTAACACGCACTGCAGGCTACTGAATCTCCCATTTCTCCCATTGCTGCCTACTGCTCTAATGTCAGCTGCAGGATACTCAAGGATTTATAATTACAGATGTCAGCCTAGAACTAAGCAAAATGAGTCCAATACAATCTACTATACTACACTAAACAGTAAATAAATCAAAATGTTTCACATACAAAGTGCCCATTGGGAGCAACTCCACACTTCAGTGTGGGGCTCTTTATGCTGACTGTTCCCCTTTCAATTACTGGGCCTGTGCCAAGCAACCATTGTGGCATCTTCTAATGTAGTGTAAGTGGGAGGAATAACCACAGCAGGCATGTTAGGGACTGCCAGGAAGTCACAGATTCCTTTTATTGGAGTCCTCTTTCTCAGCAGCAAATCCCAGGTTTTCCTGCATTTAGTGCAGGAGAACCTCAAAAAAAGCATCCTCAGGGGGCGACCTTAGCGTATAGACCATAATAGCCTCACTACATGAGGACACAGAGGAACTATAGTCAAAACCTGCAGGTTCCCCCATATTCCCTTCTTCCTCATAAGCCCCCTCCAAATCCAATAGGTTAGGATTTTATTCCTCTTCTTCCTCTGGTAGAGAAATTGTAACCCTGGAGTCCACAAGTTGACAAGGCATCAACCGACGAGGCATAGGGTCATCGACAGGGATACACCCCAAAGAACCAACACCCGACATCAAAGGTATCCATGGGCAGGAAAGCAGAACCGGCAACACCATTATCATTGATGGCAGAAGGCACTGAAATAATTCAGAGAGTAGCTAGTATTATGGATGAGTTCTGCCAAGGCCCACAAGTGGTGCTAATCACAAGATCAATGAGAGGATAGCGCCGGTCATCCACAGTTCTTTACCACCATTACCTAGAGAGCCTGAGCCATACCCCAAACTTGGTGTCAAAATGACAGTCAGGAGGGGAGAGGGGCTCTAAGTTTTACAGAGGTCCCTTACACAACCTTTGACTTACCCTCACAAGCGGAATGCAGTGGCAACCAGGATTTAGAGGGAGATTTCTCTTTAGAGTGTTTACTCTGTTGATGGTACAACAACAAAGCCTTTGGCTTCTCTGTCATAGGGAGGCAACACGGCTACCCAAAGAGAAGACAGGCAGAGTTCCTCAGGTACCGAACCGGTGAATCGGGAAGGTGATACCAGGGTGGAGCCTGGTGTGAAACGCTGAGTGTGTTCTATCTTCTGTAGAAAATTTTCGAAAGCTTTTCTCAGATCTCTGCTCATAGCCTCGTTAAAGCCCCAGAAAATGATGCAGTTCTTCACTTTATGCATGAGGCTTAGGCAATGCACACAGCAGTAATGAGCGTCATATGTAACATGCATTAATCATCAATATTACAATACAATAGTACAATATTAATCATCCATTTAGATTCTGGAAGATTATCCACTCCTTGTTGTCCCCTCCAAACCAGTCTTCTTCTCCTGTCCTCAAGACTGACGACTCCTTCATTTCTGATCCTTCTATTGTTGCCTCTGCCTTTAATTCCCATTTTACTACTTGTGCTCTCTCTATCACTTCTTCCTCCTCCCCTTCCTTCCCTCCTTCTACCTTCATCTTCTGCTAAACTCTCTTTTTCCTTCTCTGCTACCACTGTCGTGGCTACACTTAAGTCATTACTTGCTCTTAATCCTCACAAATGTGGTAGTAGCCCTGATGGCCTTGATCCCAAACTTCTACTTCTCTATGCCCCTGCCATTGCACTGCCAATTACCCTTCTCTTCAACCTTTCTTTTTCCTCTGCTACTGTTCCTGATGATTGGAAACAGGCTACAGTCATTCCTGTCCTTAAAGGTGGTGATCCATCTTCTCCCGGTAACTATCGTCCCATCTCTCCTACCTACCCAAGCTAAGTTACAGGAACACTTTGTACTATCACAACTCTTTACTTTCCTTGACTCCTCCTCCTCCTTCTTCACTCCCTTTCAGTCTGGTTTTAGAAAATCCCACTCTACCTCCACTTCCCTCCTATGGCTCACTGACTGGTATGGATCAGGGTCTGATCGTATCTGCCACCTTTGTTGATCTTGCTAAAGCTTTTGACACGTTATATCCCCTCCTTCTTGATAAGCTTAAAGTGGCAGGTCTTTATGACTATGCTGAGAACTGGTTTAGCACTTACCAGTGGGGTAGATCACAATCTGTCCAGATTGGCGGCTCCATTTCATCCCCACTCCCTATCTGCTGAGGTGTCCCTCAAGGGTCTGTCCTGGGTCCTATTCTTTTTTCCATATTCTTGAACGACCTTCCCTCCGTTCCAAGGCATCCATTCATATATACACTGATGATACTGTTATTTTTGCATCTGGCTCCTCTTCTCATGATCTCACTTCTCAGCTTCAACTGGACTTTGACAATGTTCAGCACTGGTTTAAGTCTAACCAACTATCCCCTCAATGTCAAAAAACTGTCTCCATGACTTCTGGTACCCATCAGAGGATTTCTAGACTTGTCTTTCTCTCTTCTTTTAACATCCTCAATGGTATTATCATTGAGGATGTTTCCCCTTTTAACTACTTTGGTATCTGGCTTGACCGTCATCTCGATTTTTCTGTTCACATTGATGCCATTCACCAAAAACTTCATCCTCAGCTTGGTGCAATTTACAGGAATAAAGCAAGTATCCCACTGCTTATATGCTGTGAGATTATGTTAAAACTGATCCTCTCTATTTTTGATTATGGTGATATAGTCTACAGTGGTGCTCCCAAATCCTCCCTTGCCAGACTAGACCCTCTTTCTAACTCTTTTTGTCATTTTGTTCTAGACTGTTCACCACGTACTCACCACTGTTCACTCTACTCTGCTCTTTCTCCCCCCTCTCTCGATGCCAAGTGCCTTCTCCACTGTGCCTCCTTCATATCTAAATTTTGGTTTGGTTCCCTTCTTTTCTACCTTACTTCTCTTTTATTCTCTCCCTCAGCTTCCTAACATCCTTTACGTAATATTACTTCTCAGGGCTTCAGGTTAAGATTTTTTGGGATGAGTACTGTATTCCTCATTTTGAAAGTGACGTTGAGTAAAGCCAAATTCAGAAGTGTACAAATGTCTGGACGGAGTGGAGTAAGGAGTACATTTTTAAAAACAATGTAGTTTTTTTTTCCAGATAAGAATTGATTTGGTGCCAACTGTAATCTAGCTACTCACCAGTTTTGGACTAATGGACTGACATGCTGCACACTTGAACAGACTAGACAGACTGAATGGCCTGTATCTGCTGGCAATTTCGTATGTAAAATAAGTTAGTAAAACAAAACTGGGATGTGTACGAATGTTGTAAATCTGGAAAAAAAAAATGCTCCTTTTGAATAACCAGTTATGTTATGAAGCACTTTTCTATGGAGTGGGGTGCATTTACAAATGTTGGGTGAGTATTGGTACTCGTTAAAAAATATTCTGAAGAGTATTATCTAAAATAAGGGGAGTAAAATAGGTCGGTACTTACCTTATCTGGAACCTTGTTACTTCTCATTTTCTTGCTGTTTCTTCTAGGAAATCTACAGCTGGTCAATCTGCCTTCCCTTATCACTTTCCTAAACCTTGGCCCTCCCTTCCTTTGTCTATTCGCTCTGCCTCTTCAGCTTTCGCCTTAAAGTCTCTCCTTCACAACTTTTTTTTCTCCCTCCTGCAACTGTCCTTGACCTTCTTCCTTGCCCCTTCACTAACTTTGCCCTAGCTATTGACGTTTTCTCTATAGATTTATTGTAAATGCTTTATGGGATGTTCCCCATTCCCTTCCTCCAGGATGCATCTGAAAATGAGCTGTTAACAGCTCAGTATGTCTTTCATGGTGAAACTCTTAAAATAAATAAATAAATGTAAATATCTTCACACTGCACCAACAAAGGTTAAAATGTGATTGAGGCTTCTTTGATGGACTCAATGACAAGATCCAACAACGTTAAACGAGTAAATAAAATCAATAACTGAGTAAAGATAGCGACCAAAATTAATGTAGGTATTTTCTTCTCAATCTGAGCAGTTGTCTGTGGGAGACAAAAAAAAAAAACACAGAATGGTGATGGGGTCACCCACGTTATATAGGCGGCGCTGAGGTGCATCAATGTGGGAGGCCCCAGCTTTAGCAAACATTTCAAAGTGATTCTGACAGAGATGGCTTACAGTTACAAGTGTCGCTCTACAGGGACATGTCCTCAAAGAAGGTCACTGGATGCTAGGATTCAAGCCTAAGGTAGACCAGTAGGTTCACAGATACATATCATCAAATGCACTGGCAACCTTCTAATGGTCTTGCCATATACTGAATTGACTATGTTATACTGCAAATGTATTCCTTGTATTCTACCTTGTTGTCTGATATGTTTTGTTATTGTAACCCACTGTCCCCCCGCGCATCTGGATAAATCAGGTTAATCACCTGTAACAGTAGTTCTAGGAGTAGTATATGATGTTCATCCGCGCTTCTGGAAACGAGCTGTTTACAGCTCATGTTGTCTTTCCTGGTGAAACATTTTCCAAATAAATAAAATGTTCCAAATAAACCTTCTGGCAGTTGTCTTTCCCCTTTAAATCTTGCCAGAAACGTCTTCAAACTGGCTCCTCCCATCCACCCGTGTGGTAACTCCCTTGGCTCCGCCCCCTGACACATCTTGCCTGCTGGAAGTAAGTTGTGCGCCAAAGCCAGGGAGGTCAGGTGGGTCTGTGTGGATGAACATCATAAACCACTCCTAGAACTACTGTTACAGGTGAGTAAACTGTTTTTCTAGGAACGTGGAAATGATGTTCTATCCACACTTCTGGCAGACTCCTAGCAGTTCTCTGTGAGGAGGGAGGCAAGGCGCACACCCCCTATTTAGGGAATAGAGACTGGAGGACTGAGGCCCCAAAACCAGCATCCCTGCATGACTCGAGGTCAATGTGGTAATGGGAAATGAAGGTGTGTGCTGACCTCCGGGTAGCAGCCCTGCAGATTTCCTGGACAGGGACATCCCTGGAAGCAGCCACCAACGCAGTGGTATGATAGGTGGAATGAGCCCTTAGCCCTACAGAAGGCACCCTACTTGCCGACTTATAGCAGAGAATAATGCAGGATACAATCCACCTGCCAATCATCTGCTTGGCTGCAGTTCTGCCAGGCGCAGCTTCAGCATAGGTGACAACAGCTGGTGAACCTCTCCCTGAACTCCAGTCGTGCACTCGTAATAAGCAAGTGCTCGCCTCAGGTCCGGAGTATGGAGCCTGTACTCGGCCTCCTAGGTGTGGTTGGTAAACTATACCGGCAAATTAATCACCTGGTTAAGGTGAAAATCCAACATAACCTTCGGAAGGAACGTCGAGCTGGGGTGCAGGACTACTTTGTCCCTGTGGAAGACCAGATAAGGAGACTCCACCAAAAACGCATGGAGCTCACTGATCCTTCTGGCTGACGTGACAGCCACCAAGAAGGTGGTCTTCCATGACAGGCAAGATGTCACACCTGTGCATCGGTTCATATGGCTTGCCATGAACTTTGTCAAAACCAGCAACAGATCCCAAGGTGGTGGTGGTTCATGCACCGGAGTGGAAATGTGGTCCAGGCCCTTGAAAAAGCACCAGACCACCTTCTCCTGCACCACCGACTGCTGACCGGCCCACACCCGGTAAGCAGAGATGGCTGCCAGGTGCACTTTAGGGGTCGTCAACCAAGGCCCGACTTCGAGAGGGACCACACGCAGTCAAGGATGCTAGCAACTGGACAGGACAAAGGGCCAAACACCAAATGGAGAATCTCTTCCACTTGAAGGCATAGCATTTTCTGGTCGACTCCTTTTGAGATGCCTCCACAACAGTGAGGACATCTTCTGAGAGACCCAAAGCCTGGAACTCTAGTCGCTCAGGAACCAGGCTGTCATCTGCAGGGATTGAACGTCCAGATGGAGAACCTTCCCCTGATTGATGGACAGCAGGTCCGGGCATAGAGGAAGACACATTGGGAGCCTGCTGCTGAAGCCGAGGAGATCAGGGTACTAAAATAGGCGTGGCAAGTCCGGAGCCACCAGAATCACCTGTGCCTTGTCCCTGCTGGCCTTGAGGAGCACTTTGTGGATCAAGGGAAGTGGAGGGAAGGCATAGAAGAGGCCTGGGGTCCAGGGCCTTGAGAAGGCATCCCCCTGCAGAATTCTCTGCTGAGGTGGGTGGGCACAAAACAGTCTCAGCTTTACGTTCTCCCTGGAGGAGAACAGTTCCACCTAAGGGGTGCCCCACTGGGAGAACAGACTGTGTACTACCTCTGGGTGGAGAGACCACTGGTGAGATGCCTCGCCCACACAGCTGAGAGTGTCCACCAGCTGGTTGGAGGCCCCTACCACATGGATGGCTAGGAGATCGGCCTCCAGGCTGCGCACAAGGGTCCATATGTGGAGAGCTTCCGTGCACATTGGCAGGGAAGGTACTGCATCCTGCCCTGTTTGTTGAGGTAGTACATGGTCGTGGTGTTGTCCATTTGGACCTGGACCACCTGACCCTGGATGTGCGAAGTGAATGCAGTCAGCACCAGATGAACTGCTCGGTGCTCCAGCAGGTTGATGTGGCATCAGGACTCCTCAGGGGTCCACAGCCCGTGGACTCTGTGTTCCCTCAGGTGGGCACCCCAGCCCATGACAGAGGCATCGGTCATCAGGATGAACGTTCGCTCTGGGCGGACAAACAGGATCCCTTCCTGCAGATGCTCTGGGACTTACCACCACTGGAGGGCGTCTCACATCGCTGGATCACAGTGACCAGCTGGTCGAAGTGACCCTCACGTTGAGATCACTAGTTGGCCAGCTCCCACTGCAGAGAGCGCATTCTCCAGCAGGACCATCGGACCATGCTGGTGCAGGTCGCCATGTAACCCAGCAGGCGCAGGAAGTCCCAGGCAGGGCGCTATTGCCCAACCTGAAATGATTGGGGCAAAGGAGAAGAGAACCTCCACCCTGTCCTCCGGGAGCCGAGCTCTGGCTCTGCAAGAGTATATTTCTGCCCCAATGAAGGTGATCACTTGCAAAGGCATGAGTTCCAACTTGGCCTTGTTGACCAGAAGGCCAAGGTTGATGCAGGTCTGGAGGGCCAGATTCCTGGACTGCTCCATCTCCTACCTGGAGGGACCTGCGATCAGCTAGTCATCCTGGTAGGGATAAACCCAGACCCCATGGTGCCTCAGGTAAGCTGCCACCACTGCAATGCACTTGGTGAAGATCCTGGGGGCCGAGGAAAAGCTGAATGGCATGGCCTGGAACTCGTAGAGGGTTCCCTCAGCTTGGAAGTGGAGGAATCTTCGATTTCACGGACAGATCAGGATGTGGAAGAAAGCATCCTGAAGATCCAGGGAGCAAAACCACATGTTCTGCTCTAGAGACAGTATGATCTGAGACACAGTTAACATCCTGAAGGTGCGTGACTTGAGAAACTTGTTGGGATGTGCAGATCTAGAATGGGGCACCAGCTGCCTGTCCGTTTTGGCACCAGAAGTACCTGGAGACAAACCCTGGGTTTTCCGTAGTATCCACGACAGGAACCATGATCTCCTTGCGGAAGAGCTGGGGTATGTTGTTTCCGATAGTTGACAGAATGTCTGTGGATACCAAGTCCTCCTGTAGGGTGTGGATCGGCAAGGAGGGTACTGCTCAAATTCCAGAGGCAGACCCTGACCCACCACCTCAAGGACCCACCTGTCCAAGGTGACAGCGGACCAGGCAGACTGCCAGGCCTGGGCCTGCTGACTAGCCTGAGGTTGGGCTGGTTTGGCCACAGGAGTAGAAGTGGACCGAAAGGGCCTCCTTCTCTGCTGCTGCTGCTTGGAGCCCTTTGGGGTCCTTTTGGGCAGATGTCACAGAGTGCAAGCTGACACTGGACTTCTATGCAGGTGAGGTGGCTCGACCCCGGCCCGAACAAGTCATGCCCAGGAAAGGAACATCTGCCAGCTTGTGCAGAGTGTCTGCTGTGAAGGTTCAGATCCTCAGCAAGCCCTGTGGAGATGGCCCTCGCCCACACACAGAGCAGGCACAGGAGTCCCCAATGTCCAAAGCTGTCTGGAGCTGTTTGGCTACAGCCCGGCCCTGGTCTCACATCTGTTTGACCGTGGTCTGGAGGTCCGCCGGCAGATGAGGAAGCACCTCATCTAGGGTGCCCAGCAGGGCAAGAGAGAAGTGGGCCATAAGGAGGGCCGAGCTTGCCTGGCGAAGACCAAGCGAGGAGGTAGTGCAGACCTTCTTAGCCGCGTGGTCCAATTTCTTGGACTCTTTGTTGGGTGGCTTATCGACATCCCCAGTATTGCCCGAGTGCCTGAACACTGAATTCGCCACCTGACCCTCAGCTGAAGGGTGTTCAGTGAATCCAAGAGGGAACCAGTAGGTACTGCATACTTGCAGGCCATCTGGGAGTAGGGCACTTAGCAGTAAGCTGGGCTGTCAGAGCTCCAGGGCAGGCCAAGAATGGCCTCCCCACCAGGAAGGCCTCCATCGGCAAATTCCCCTGACTGAGGATCTCGGTCAGCGGGTAACAGGCCTGTTTCTTGACAGTCTCCATTTTCATCCCCGTGGACTCAGAGATCAGTCAAAGAAGGCCCAGAAAGGGAGTAGGACCTTCTTCGATCAAAAGGTCCCCCACCAACTCCTCTAAGATCCCCCACCGACTCCTCATCGACCGGACAGAAGTGCAGGGAGGAATCCTCGGACTCCTAAGAGTCATTAAAAAGTGGTTGACCACCAAAGTCCCCACTGACCCTTTGAGGACGGTCAGGGGTGACCAACAGCTAATGGGGAAGCCCCTTGACTGGCCAAGATGCCTTAGTCAGAGACGGAGGTCGGCTGTTTAGGTGGTGACTCCACTGGAATCTGTGGAGACGCCAGGGTCGGCCGAGCCAGGGCCGAACTGGTTGACTTCTCAGGCGGAGAAGGGCATCAGCCAGTCAGGCAAAAGCCAGGTGATGGCGTGTGTGATGGCTGGGGTCGGCTTCATACCAGTGAACACCAGCTGTTGCTACATGAGGTCCTCGTAGAGTTGGCTCATGCACAAAGTCTCCTCTCCCCACCCGATGAGGACAAGGACTAAGAGTAGCAGCAGTGCTGCTTCCCATGGTGTTGAGAGTGGGAGCGCTGATGCTGGCAGGAGCCGCTCGACCCATGGGAATGGGACTGAGACCTCGTCCGCCGGGGGGGACAGGTGGCAGGTATCGGAGGGAGTTGGTCAACGCCGAGGCTCCTCCGGGTCTTGTTCTTCAATCAGAGGCGGCGGGTCAGCAGACTGATCCGTCCTTCCAATGGTCTGAGTCAGGACCGGAGTCCTGGACAAGGAAGTGTCGGCCTCTTTAGTCGACAACTGGTCAGTCAGTTCGAGAAAAATCTAGGCCGGGACTTCAATCAGCGTCTCGGCCAACTGGCCCAATGGGGTTACAGTGGAGCCGGCAGCCTGGGTTAAGGTTGTGACTGAAGTCTGATCTGGAGAAGCACGGGAATCTCAAGTTCTTGACCGAGAATGCTCCCGATCCCACGGACATCAGCGAGTCCGTTCTTTATCTTTTTTAGACTCTTTTTTGGATTTCGATTCGTGCCCAGAGGATCCCTGCCTGAGGGTCAGCAGAGACTGGCACAAGTCCTTGAAGGAGCCCGTAAAAGTTGAGCCCAGCTGGAGCACGACGGCAGAGGCCAAACAGGAGAGGGAAGTGGCCTGAGCCACCTCCTCTCTCAAGCGCAGCAAGCTGTTTAGTGGACCTCGTAGCCGCAGAGACCACCCAGCGAGCGTCCTTGGATTTGCCTGGCGGACTCCAGTGACATTGTTGGCCCAGCTTAAGTCGGGCGTGACAGTCCTCGAGAACAGTTGGGTGGAACGAGCGACAAAAGTCGCAACCCGGGGGATTGTGCTTGTGTTCCACGCAGTGGACATGTGGAGTTTGAGTCAGTTTGGGCATCATCTGCCTGCAATGGTACCAGTGTAACCCAGGAGCAGACTTGTCGTCCACTATGGTTGCGATCGAAGAACGAGCTGAAGACAAAAACTTTCAGAAATGTGGAAGTAAATCTGAAGATTTAAGCACAAGGGCCTGCTCAACGCAAGAGCAGTAAGGAGGGAACCTGCTTCTTCTAGCGGAAAGGCAGATCTGGCGTCAGAGGAAGAGCTGATGGAGTTACCACCCAGGTGGGTGGGAGGAGCCAGCTCGAAGACGTTTCTGGCAAGATTTAAAGGGGAAAGGCAACTGCCAGAAGTGTGGATATAACATCATATCCGCGTCCCTAGAATGAGCAGTTAGCTCAAGTACTGCTCCTAGTGAAACCCTTAAATAAATAAATAAATAAAATAAAATGTGACAGCAGATAAGGCCCACCCAGTCTGCCCAATCATGTTTTTTTTTTTGTCTGTTTTATTGTATTATGATTGTTATTATTATTATGCCCTCTACCCTACTCCCACAGTGCCCTTGTGCCTAGCCCAGGCATTTTTGAACCCATTTACTGTTTATGCCCCACCACCTCCTCCGGAAGGCTATTCCAGGTATCTGCCACCCTTTCTGTGAAAAAGTTCTTCTTCACAACCCCCATTCAGCTTCATAATATGTCTTCTTGCTTTAGAGCATCTTTTCCTCTGAAAGGTACTCTCCTCCTGTACCTTACAAACTCCTGCAAGGTATTTAAAGGTTTCTATCCTATCCCCCGTCTCCCTCCTTTCACCCAGGGTGTACAAATTTAGCTCCCAAGTCTTTTCTCATAGGACTTTTGATGTAGACCCTGCATCATTTTGGTAGCCCTCCACTGGAATGAAAGGGAGGTGAGAGAGGCAGGTGAAAGCTGTTTTTTTTTTTTTGGGGGGGGTAGGGTGCGTTGTAGTCAACATCTACATCCTAGAGGTTAGGTACAAATGCCAATCACTGTATGAGCATACAGGAGACTTAATCACCCTACGACAGCATGGAAGCAGATTAAGACAGGTAGGGGAGTGCCACACGTGCCCAGTGCTGAGTTAGGAGGCAGAGAGGTTTTCATGATTAGAGCAAAGGCTTGGGAACCAGAAGATCACAGGCTCAAACCCCGCTGAGCCAAATACTGACTGTGTGACCTTGGGCAAGTCACTACATGTCTCAGTGCTCCAGTTCACCCAGCTGCGAAATGGATAGAAGCAGAACCTCACTGGAAACCAGTTGTTACATCTCAACTGGACAGTCCAGGGTAAATAAATTGTTAGAGGTCTCAAGGCTTTTGTAAGCACCAATCCATTACACATAACAGTGCAGAATATTTATGATATTTTCCTATACCACTGGCCCTTGCCACCTGTAGCAGAGGCTCAGAAGAAAATGC
This sequence comes from Neoceratodus forsteri, assembly GCA_016271365.2. Lineage (NCBI taxonomy): Eukaryota > Metazoa > Chordata > Ceratodontiformes > Ceratodontidae > Neoceratodus > Neoceratodus forsteri. The sequence continues at coordinate 874,951,975 of CM028130.1, forward strand.
AAAAACGGAAATCTAAAGAAGTCATTAGGCCAAAACTGTTAATCCAAAATAGTCAGGGGATTCAGAAACTGTACAATTCTTCTAAGCTTTCAAAATCCTTCCTTTCAAAGTAATCATATTTGAAAGCTTCACAGAGCAAATGGGCCACAATATCCCTCTCTAATCCATCTCAGAACTACAACTATGGAAATGATCATTAGCTGCTTTTTTTCTTAAATATAGCTTTCCCTTTTGTTTAGTAATCACTGTGGATTCTTTAAAGAAGGCAGGAGGCACTGTGGATTAGTGGTTAGTGCACTGGCAAAGGAAAGAATAGTTACTTACCATGACAGTAGATCTTTAAGAGAATCTCTTCCATTGAGCCACATCATGGAACTGTAGTTTTTGTTGGCTGGGGCTTCCTGCGTCTTCGGCGCCTATATAACGTGGGCATCCCAAGCATGCCTCAGTTCCACACTGGAGACCAGCTTGGGGGATCATCAGACAGGCAGGGACCAAAGCAACCAGGACCACACCAGGCACACAGAAGAGGATATGGAAACCTGAGTACAGATGCCTGTTAAAGAATGGTCTCTCCCACACTCAGCCTGTGACTGTTACCAGCTTTCTCAATCCTTCAGACGCCCGAATGGGTCACCATGGATTGCTGCCACCACTCAGCCGCAGCCTTACTCTGGGTACCTCTAGGTCCGAATCCCACCCAAAGTCACTGCTCACACAGTACAGTCCTCCACAAAGGGTAAGTAACTCACCCCTACTGCACAGCTGAGAATCGCTTTGCTTTTTTATATGGTAACCACAACCTTCTCTTCGAAGACGGACCACCAGTTTTTGTCAATTAAATTCCAGTTATCTGTACCTCAAAGGACTCAGTCACAGAAATATGAAGTATATGAAATTTGTATTTAACACTTTAAGATATTTACACATATAATACAGGATACTACACTAAGACTATGGGGAACAGCAATTCTACGGAGAAAAAAGAAAATGTTCTGAACAGTTGGTAACACACAGAAAAACATATCTCAGTCTTCTCTCCCTATTTAGCAAAGTAGAATATCCTACCACACAGGACGCCTTGATGAATCAGGGCAAACTTAAACCTTAGATGGTAACTGCTCAAAGTCCCAACCTACAATCTGTTCTAAAATATGCTAGAAGAGGTAGGGACACGCCTCATTTAATTATGCATTTGGGGACGAACGACCTGGCTGACAAGACGGCAGATATAGTCCAGAGGAGGTTTGAGGAACTAGGACAATTATGTGAGAGGGCAGAAAGATCAGTAACTTTTTCAGAGATACTTCCAGTGCCCAGGGCAAGCACAGCAAGAAAGCTGAGAATAGAGGAATTTAACAAATGGCTAAGAATTTGGTGTCATGCTAGAGGGTATGGGCTGGTGGGGGGGTGGGGAGGTACCTAGGAGGACAGCAGTCTCCATGCCAAGGACAGACTACACTTGAGCGAGGAGAGAAAGAAAGTGTTGAAACACAGGATGAGAAGTACATAGAGGAAGTTGTGAATTTAAAGTAGGAGCAGGGGTGGCAAGGGCAAGGGACATGCAGAGACCACAGGTTAGAAATATATGAGCTTTGTCTCCATAACAGTGACAAAGGACAAAGGGCAAGTACTATTGGTGATACTTGTAAAGGAGGGCAGGATGGGGGGAGGGTGGAAGGTGGTCACCCTTAATGCTAGGAGCCTTGGGAGGAAAACTGCTGAGCTACAGACGCTCTCATGGCAGAGGGAGAGGTGGAAATTGCAGCCATCACAGAAACATGGACCACCCAATACAATGACTGGGACCTGTCTGTACCAGGGATCAGGTTATTTCGTAGGGACACAGTGATTGGGAGGGGGGGGGTGGCACTATATGTGAGGGAAGGACTGAAGTGTGTAAGGGAGGAAGGAGAGGAGGGTAGTATGGAGTCACTTTGGATGCAAATCCAGGATTCCAAGAATAGGAATCTCAGAATTGGAGTGGTGTACAGGCTGCCCTCTCAGATGGAGGAGTTAGACAGGGAACTAGTGGGACAGATTAGGAGGAACTCAAGAGAAGGGTAGTGTGTGATTGTGGGGACTTCAACATGCCAGAAGTAGACTGAGTACCCCAACAACCAGGAATAGAAGGAAGCAGGTACTGCTGGATGCCTTCCAGGACAGCTTCCTGATACAAATGGTCAGTGAACCAACCAGGTTAGGGAATACCTTTGATCTTGTGCTGGCAAATGGTGAGTTTGTGAGGGAACTTAGTGTGGAAGAACCGCTGGCAGGAAGTGACCACCACTCAGTATGGCTCACATTGGATATGGGCAAGGAAGGAGTGGAATCTAGCACAAGGGTGCTGGACTTCAGGAGGTCTGACTTTGGGAGGATGGGGGAAGTCGTGAAAGGGTACCTGGCCAGAATTCAACCTGGTATGGGCACTAACCAGAGGTGAGAGCTCATAAAGCTGGGGATAGTGGAGGCAACCAGAACCTGCAGCAAGGCCCAGAGCAAGAAGGCTAGGGCTAAGAAACAGAGCTGGGTGAGCAAGGAGGTCATGGAAAAGGTAAGGAGGAAAAGTGCTGCCTTTAGGAGGTACAAGAAAACAGGGAGGGGGAGGACAGGGAGGAGTACCTGAAGGAACTGAAGGAGCAAGGGGAGCCAAGGCGTCTACAGAGCTCAGGCTGGCACAAGGCATTAAGAAGGGGGAGAAGGACTTCTTCAGGTACATCAGGAGAAAAAGAACTGTAAGGACCACATAGTAAGGATTAGGAAGGAGGGGGGTTGGGTGGAAGCAGGGGGGCAATAAGGCAGAAGTGCTAAATGATTACTTCTGCTCAATATTTACTAAGGAGAAGAGGGGAGTGATACCCAAGGGGAGAGGAATGGCAGAAATGGGGGGAAGGGGTGAGAGATGGGAAATCATGGTGGGCAGAGTTCTGGAGGGTTTTAGGGCACTGAGGGTGGGCAAGGCGGCAGGCCCAGATGGCATCCACCCCAGGGTACTGAAGGAGCTGGCAGAGGTCCTTGTGGGACCTTTGGCAGACCTATTTAATGCCTCACTACACTCAGGGTGTGTACCTCAGGATTGGAGGATGGCTCATGTGGTGCCCCTCCACAAGAGTGGCTCCAAGGATGAACCAGGGAACTACATACCAGTGAGCCTCACATCCATCGTGGGTAAGCTGATGGAGACTATCCCTTAGGAGAGGCTGGTGGCCCTCCTGGAGGCCAAAGGACTACAGGACAGCAGACAGCATGGCTTCATATGTGGTAGATCCTGCCAAACCAACCTGGTGGAGTTCTATGACTGGGTAACTAGGCAATTGGACGGGGCCATGCAGTGGATGTCCTGTATCTGGACCTCAGTAAGGCATTCGAATCAGTGTCACATGGGAGGCTGGGAAATAGGTTAGAAGGCACAGGGGTTGGTACAAAGCTGGTGAGATGGGTATGGAACTGGCTTCAGGGAAGGCAACAGAGGGTGGTGGTGGGTGGGGAGCCCTCATCCCCAATGGTGGTGACAAGCAGTGTTCCACAGGGCTCGGAGTTGGGACCAGTGTTTTTTGGGATATTCATTGTAGACATATCATTGGCATCAAGAGCAAGATCAGTCTGTTTGCTGACGACACCAAGATGGGAGCGGTTGACGACGACCTAGGGGGATGGCAGGGGTTGCAGCATAATCTGGCAAAGCTGGAAACCTGGTCAGACACCTGGCAACTGGGGTTTAATGCCAAAAAGTGCAAGGTGCTGCATTTTGGGGTGAAGAACTCAAGGAGGAGTTACCAGCCGGGGGGAGTGCAGCTAGCCAAGACAGAGGAGGAGAAGGATCTGGGGGTGATCATTACAGAGTCAATGAACAACTCGGCACAATGTAGGAAGGCAGCTGCAAAAACCAACAAAACTATGGGTTGCATTGCAAGGGGTATATTCTCAAGGAGGGGGGAGGTGATTCTACCACTGTATAGATCATTAGTTAGACCGCACCTGGAGTACTGTGTGCAGTACTGGTGCCCATATCTGAAGAGGGACATTTAAGTTACTGGAGGGGGTGCAGCGCAGGACAAAGATGATCAAGGGGCTGGGGGACTTATCATACGAGAAGAGGCTGAGGGAGTTGTACATGTACTCGCTGGAGGAGAGGAGGGACAGGGGGAACATGACTGAAACCTTTAAGTACATGAAAGGAATAAACAAGACAAGTACTGAGCAGCTGTTCAAAGCAAGGAGGGAGGGACATCAGGGGCCATGATATGAGACTGGAGGGAGGGAGAAGTTCAGGAGGGATGAGGAGACTGTTTTACAGAGAGGGTGGTAGCTGGGTGGAATGCATTACCGGCAGAAGTGGTATCCAGTGGAACAGTGGACTGCTTCAAAAGGGCTGGGATAGGGCAAGGGGAGGGTCAATGGAGGGAAGGGTGGGAGGGCAGCTGCAGAATAAGGGTTGCCAGCTGCAATTTGAGCAGACTTGATAGACCTCTAGGCCTTTATCTGCTGGCAAATTTCTATGTTCATAACTGCCTCTTAGGCTCTCAGCAGACCTCAAAGCATTTTGTTGCCAGCTCTTCATGCTGCCTCGTCAAATATGTCACTCTGACATCACAGATGTGACACTTACTTTGTCTCCAGATGGTCCCTCCTCTCTGGAGAGCTGGTCCAAACTGGATCTGTACTTCAAACCCTGGTTTCATGGACTGCAATGTCCATTCTTTTGTCTTCCATCTGGTGAAATCCATTGGGGTTCCATGTCCCCTGCGCTGGCTTTGTTTACAGTCAAAACAGATTCCGTGGTTATGAAAGCAATCCACCTCTTTGAAGTGTAAGCACCCTATACAGCTAACAGGAACTCTACTGTTTGCCCAAACAACCTCTAGCTGATTGCCTCAGGTTGCTGCTCCAGTGGCATGCAACCTTAGATTCACCACACAGTTTTATCTCAGCCAAATACTTACCAAGGTCTAGCTGATAATAAAATTAAACACAAAACAGAAAATAAATGTTGTTACAATGCTGTATGAGGAAGAATAGGAAAATCAGCCTGCAAGAGCAGGCAGGATATTCACCCATCACCCAAAAAGGTGAGAAGCAGGGAGGGAGAGCTGTTGCTCAGTGGAAGAGATTTTCTTGAAGATCTGCTGTTACAGTAACCATTATATCTTCTTCAAGAATATCTCCCTGTATTGAGGCAAATCATGGAACAATTCCCAAACAGCACCAAGCACAGAGAGAGGGTGACAGGACCTAATGATCCTGAGTAAGGAGGTCTTGCAGAACAGCGAGGCCAAAGCCGGCTCATCTATGAGAGACAATGTCCAGACTGTACTGTGTAGTAAATGCATGAACAACACTCCAAGTGATAGCAGCACATATATCAGCATCGGACATGCTGCAGAAACAAGCCACTGAGGTAGCAACCCCATGGGCAGAACATGACCAGGAAGCTGCTTACCACACTTCTTGTAACAAAATATAATACGACATGCCAACCATTTTGATAGGCCTTGTTTAGAAATGAGGAAGCCCGAGACTTCCGGTGACGTCACCAACCACATGGCTGCATAGCCGGGGCGCTCAGAGAACAACCGTTCCAAAAAATATATTAAATAACAGAAAAAGCGTCCGTCTGTTAACTTTAATAATTAGATTCAATGCCTGAATGATGGCAACTTCTAAACTTAAGGGAAAGAGCTCCCAAGCTGCAAAGATAAAGGCCATGATGAACACAGACAAAGGACGAGGCCCACAGCTGAACTCTCGACCAGCTTCTCCGGTGGCAAGCTTGGCTGACTCAGAGAAGTCTGGAGCTACTGGACCCACACATAGTTATGGCTAAGCTCGATGGAATCAATAGGACCTTGCATCGGTGGAATCCTTGTAGTTGATACGAGCCGAACCTTCGTAAAATTGACAAGCTAACTACAGCATCGGAACAATAGGCTCCTGGCAGATTCCTCACACCAACAAGACCAGACTATTCTTTATTTATTAATGAGGGCGCGAATTGCAGAAACTAGATGACCAAGAGAACAGGGCACGCGTAATAATTTTAAAATTTATGGTGTGCCAGAAGGTAAGGAAGATTCATTCCCCACAATGGAGAACTTTATACATCATATTCTTGAGTCAGTGTTAAAACTGGATTCAGCCATGTCTTTGATTGTAGAAAGAGCACATAGATCACTCCTTCCAAAGCCCAAGGAACAAAACGCCAAGCCCCGCTCAATAATCATTAAAATGCTTAACTACAGAGATCGCCAACTTATTCTCCAGACTGCTTGGAAGAACAAGGAAACCCTGATAGATGGAAGGAGAATTTTTTTTGATCAAGACTTCTCTGATTATCTGAACAATAAAAGAAAACAAGTCAAAGAGGTAATACGAGTGGCAAAGGAGAAGAACGTGAGAATACAGCTACAATATCCAGCACGTTTGAGAGTTCTTACCAAACAGGGTCCACGACTTTTCGAATCTTTGTTCGAGGCTTCATCCACATTGCGAAGTCTGGGGATTCCTGTTCCTGAAATGCAATCGGAGGCCTTGGAGAGAGACATCACGAGAGTTGTATGGTGCAGAGTGGGACGACCGTGGCGTAATCAGCAAATGGCGATCTCTTGGCCCTCACATTTAGGGGCCGACCTGAGAGATATCCTAGAAAGAGAAACTAAGGTTCCTGTAGACACACCAGGATAGTCAGTGGTTACCAGTCTCACTGGATCATGAAGGGGCCAAGTAGAACCACATCTTCAAGGTCAAGTGTGAGCTATACTACCAAACAAGCCACACGCTCAGTCATCATGGTGAATCCTTACTAATGACATTCCAACAGACAAAATAAGACTTCATAAAACACACAATGGACTAATAGTTATCGGATGTTTGGAGTGGAGGGTGGGAAGATGGTTTTGTTAACATGTGGATATGTTGTTCTCATAGGTTTCTTCTCTTTCCCCGTCCCCCACTGCATGATTTCTGGGGATGAATGGCTCGGGAAGAAAGGCAGTGACAGGTGGCAGGGTAAGATTGTTCTGTAATCGCCTCCAGCGAATTTAAAGACTCGGACTGAGGTGGAAGGCCAAATAAAGGGCGGTATTCTTTAGCTCTAGACTGCAGCCACAGGCCTAATATTACCTACTGGGCCAACCTCTACCACACGAATTGTGGTAGAAAAAGTGACGTAAGCACTACACTGACTTTTTAAAGTCAGACCTCTTTAGATCAGCAGGTACTATAGCGTTTGCTATTAGATCAGTTTTTTTTACGGAACTTCGCCTTGGAAGGACGCAACTTTTCTTTTTGAAACCTCCTAAAAAATTAGGGGTAGAATCTGACAAGCAGAGGAGAGCTTTTGCCTACGTTGGTGGGTAACGCCTCCCCTCTATAACTCTTTGGCCCCCTCCCTCTTTTTCTTCCTTTTTCCTCCTTTCCCACTCTCCCACTCACCGGCAGACCCCCCCCCCCTAATTCTTACCCCTCCTTATTTTTCTCCCTTTTCCTTTTCTAGTTTCAAACTCTGAAAATACAATTGTTCTTATCTATAGAAATTAATGAAAAGGTTAGTCGGATGTTAACAATAGTTGTGTTGGCACCTGTTGTGCCTATTGTTTCCAGTGAACGGCTGAGCTGTGTAAGGCATGATAACATAAAGCAAACAAAAAGAAGAGGGATAGACGTACCTTTATCAGGTAGAAGTAAAAAACTTATGTTTATATTAAGGGGAAAGACCAAGAAAATATGCAGGCAAAGATATTTTGATTTATAAGATGAGTCACATTAAAGTGATTTCACTCAATGTTCAAGGTATAAATTCGCCTGCAAAACAGACTAAGATTCTCCATTACCTTAAAAACTTTAACGCAGACATCTGCTTGTTGCAGGAGACTAGATTATCTCAGGTAGAGCATCAGAAATTGGTATGATCCTGGGTTGGCACAGCGGTGGGGTCATCACACCCACAGAGTAAGAAGGCAGGTTCTGTGATCCTCCTTAAAAAAAAACATACCCTTGGATATCACTGCAGAAGACCACACCCCAGATGGTAGATTTGTTTCACTTTCAGGACAAATATATTCCCAAAAGATACATTTGATTAATGTATATGGCCCAAATAAAGATGATCAGTCCTTTTATAGAAAAATTTTCCAGAAAATTTCAGGGCTGAGGGAATGGATGGTAGTGATGGGTGGGGACTTTAACTGCGTGATTTCCCATCAAAGATAGGTCCTCACAAATTTCCTCTACTAATAAAAATATGAGTAGGATGGTTAGGCGAACAAGCAGGAGCTGGCCCTGATTGATATACAGAGGAACATAATCCAAAGGGCAGGGATTATACATTTTATTCTAATTCAAAGAAATCCTACTCGAGGATTGACTACTTCTTATGTAGTTGGGCAGATATACACAAGGTCAAGATTGTTATATACAACCCAAGTTAATATCAGATCGCGCAGCAGTTGTTTTAGACTTACAATTGGGAGACTGGGAGAGAGACACTTTGTGGAGAATGAACACCTCACTTCTTGGTAAAGAGGAGTTTGTTAAAAAGATAGAGTCCGCTATACAAGAGTTTAAAGAGACCAACAAAATACAACATACAGGAATTAAATGGTACTGGGATAGCCTGAAGGCGGTATTAAGGGGTCGGATCATAGCTTACTCCTCCCATCTCAAAAAAAATCGAAAAGCAGTGCAATTAAAATTGGAACAACAATTACAATAGTTAGAGATAAAACACAAAAAAGAGGGGTCACATCTCATCTGGCAACAGATGGAGAAAACCAGAAAAGAACTACAAGCCCTCCTAGATATTCACTTGGAAGGGAAACTTAGATATCTAAATTAGTCCTACTATGAACATGGAAACAAAGCAGGCAGACTACTTGCCTTTAGATTACGGAAAGCACAAGCAGATAGATATGTTAAACATATCCGTTCCCAAGAAAATGGCCAAACAATTAATAATTACACCCCTAAAAAAATAGCAGGAGCTTTTCAAAAATACTATGCCAATCTGTATGCCTCAGAGAAAACAGTTTCAGACCCGCAAGAAAAAAATCAAGGAGTTTCCTTCTCAGATACAGCTTCCATAGCTAAGCAAAGCCAATAGGGCACTACTGGAAGCTCCTATCACTGAGCAGGAGATAAAACAAACCATAAAAAACTTGAAAAAAAATAAAACACCAGGCCCTGATGGGTTTAATTCGGAATTTTATCAGACCTTTAGTACACCTTTAAGCCCTATTTTATGCAATTTATTTAGTGCCTGTAAGGAGAAAGAGGATCTACCACATTCATGGCGCAGCACCATAATTGCAGTGATACCAAAGGAGGGCAAGCCACCAGAGATTTGTTCCTCTTACCGTCCAATATCCTTATTGAATGTGGACTCCAAGATATTCACTAAAATTTTGGCCTCCAGGTTAAACAACTTCCTCGCGAATTGATACACCCAGACCAGGCCGGGTTTGTCCCGAACAGGCATATCCAAGATAATATAGGACGTTGCTTTAACATCTTGCAGTCAGGTAAAACCCATAAAAAAACAACAACTTGCCATATCAATTGATGCTGAGAAGGCGTTCAACTGTCTACAATGGGATTTTTTGAAGGCCACACTGGTTAAATTTGGATTTGGACCCCAATTCTTGGTCTGGATAGAGGCGTTATACCAGAGCCCTCAAGCCAGAGTAAAGGTCAATGGTATGGTCTCAGGACCTTTAGATAGCCAAAGAGGCACAAGGCAGGGTTGCCCCCTTTCGCCTTTACTCTTTGCGTTGAGTACTGAACCCCTAGCAGAACAAGTTCATTCACATCTGCAGGTGGAGGGAATAAGAATAGGAGGGGTAGAAAACAAAATATCCTTGTATGCAGATGATACAATGATCTACTTAGGTAACCCTCAACGGTCATTCCCACATTAATGCAAATACTAGAAACCTATGGCCAGATCTCCGGGTTTAAAATAAACACAGACAAGACTGAGGTCTTACAGGTTAGTGGTCCTGTATCCAGTCCCTAACTCAAATTATACCCTTTAAATGGATGAAAACTAGTATCAGATACTTGGGCATCTATATCCCTATTCAGTTAGAGTGGCTACATTGCTATAATTACGGGAAACTTTTACGAGAGGTGTTTACAGGTCTAAAGAGATGGGAGATATTACCCTTGATGTTAACGGGTAGAGTTGAGACTGTGAGGATGAATGTCCTCCCCAGATTCCTGTTTTTGTTTAGTTCCCTTCCCCTGCACATCCCAGCACTGGAGTGGAAAAAAATTAATACAGCTATTAGACAATTCATATGGGATAAAAGTAGAGCCAGAATAGCATGGACCAACTTAATGAGACCGAAAATACAAGGGGGACTGGGATTACCCAACCTAAAAATCTATTACTAATGGCCCAACTAACAGCGTGGTAACTTACTGGTCAAAGGAAGACAATAGTGTCTGAAAGAAATGGAATTTTGATCCACCCCAACAGCCAACCCTCTGTTGGATTTGACAACTCTCCAGCTAAATTAATCTTTTACAAATCAAATAACCCATGGCAGATACAAACATATAGAATTTCGGGTACGGTAAAGAGTAAGCTCAAACTGGAACATTCGCTCTCCGGGAAATCAAAAATAGCCTCCTGTGCTTTGTTTACTCCAACGAGATTAGATGATACATTCGGTGGAAACACATGGCTTGATTTATTTCAGACAGTTTTCGGCACAAGGGAAGGTAAAGACCTTTCAAGAAATACAAAAAGAATACCACATACCGAATTCACATTTTTTTAGGTATCTCCAGGTGGTCTCCTTTTTAATCCAGGGAGCCAACCTGGAAAAAATACAAGACGACCCTCACCCAATAGTAGAGATTATTCTGAGTGCAGCAGACAACATAGAGGAAAAGCACATAATTTCACAACTATCAAAGCTCCACAATTGCAGAAAATCTGAAATGCCAAACAACATGGCAGCAGGAGGCATCACTACAACTGGATCAGAAACAATGGCAATTGATCTGAGAGGGTTTTTTTAAAACATCAGCCTCCAACATATGGAAAGAATTTAGGTGGAAAATAATTAATAGATATTTTCTACTCTGACCAGAATAAACACTATGGAACCACCGGTTCGGACCTCTGTTGGAGGGGATGTGGAATGAGGGGTAACCCTTATCATATATTCTGGGGGTGCCCTAAACTACTTACCTTTTGGTCAGAGGTAAAGTAACACTATAGTAAACTGATGGGTTGCTCGAATTATTTGGATTTCGAACATTTAGTTCTAGGGTTGCCCATTAAGAAAAAAATGTCCAATAGAGTAAAGAGTTTCTCAGGGATATTAAAGGCAGCGGCCAGTAAGGCTATCGCCAAGAAATGGTTGTGTCCCACCCCGCCTACACGGAAAGAATGGATAGATATAATAAAAGAAATAGAAAGAGTGGGGAGAATTACAGCATGTCTACATTTACAAAGAGATAAGTTTAATGGGGTATGGCTGCCCTTCATGCAATTGATTGAAAGCAATGAAAGTATCTCAGTGCTATCCCAACAGGCCTATATGTAACACAAAGAATTAAATGTAATAGGTCAGAAAGCTAGAATATACTGCTCAGGCCTTTCAATATTAGACAGCCATGAAGTTTGTAAGTTATAATGTTTTTATTTGATTTTAGGAAAAAAATTGTTATAGGTATAAACTTTGTATATTAGTAAGGCACAGAAAATATCACTCTGACGGATGATCTACATAAACGACAGATCGAGGCGTAGATACTATATAAAGAACATTTGTCGTCTCTGGAGACAAGAACTTCCGGGAGACCTGGATAAAAAGGAGAGGAAAAAAAAAAAGAGACTATTATTATCAATGACTGATCCTTTTGCTGAAGGACTATAATGAGAATTTTATATATCTATTAATCAGTCGCTTTGTAATTGTCGTAATTTGGATGGATTGTCTGTGCAAATAAACAAACTTGAAGTTTAAAAAAAGAAATGAGGAAGCCCAACATCTTGGGGGCAAAAGCTACAAACCAATGAGAGTATTTTCTACAATCCCTGATATGTTCCAAGTACCAGCGCAGCATCCTGTGGACGTTCAGTGTATTTAACAATGTTCTCCCCCATCAGCGGGAAACGAAAAATAAACAGGAAGGTCAACAGTCTGACTTAGTGTTCTCTCACACACAACCTTCAGAAGCAAATGAGGATTAATAAGTAATGTAACCCTGTCCTTTTGGAAAATAAAAAAGGGTGTGCAACCAAAGCCTGCAACTCCAAAACGCATCTAGCAGACATCATAGCCACTAGGAACAATGTCTTCAAAGAGAGGAAGCGCAGTTCACAAGTAGCAGCAGGCTCAAAGGGAGGTGCAGGAAGGGTCTCTAGGACCACATTAAAGTCCCAAACCGGAACCAGATCAAGGACCGGGTGTAAGAGTAGAATACATCTTGGGAATCCTGCTTCTACAAGACTGGTTACCATCTATGAAGCAACAGATGTTAACTTGGCTCTTGATCACTTCATCTCAATTTTCAACAAAGCTCATGGACCCTTTGCCCCCAGCTAAAGGCGCAAAACAAAATCTCTAAATCATGGGTCACCCGGCTCTTTCTCACAGCTGAAACTAAGGGATCACCTCTGGGCAGTTGCCTTGGCCACTGGCAAACAACTGGTCATCCAAAATTACAAACAAGCACGAATGCCTGCACAAAGCCATACGAGCTAATGAAATCCACCTATTACAAAGTCGCCTCACCAATACATGGAGAAATGGTCGTGTTTTCTGGGACAATATCAAGATGTCACAGGGAAGCAGCCAAAACCTCTCCGCCATGTTAATGGTTGATGGATCCTCAACCCTTGACCCCAAGGTGATCGCAAACATCTTTAACACGGCTTTTTCAGACCTTACTGCTGTTCTACCCCATGACTTTTAGAAAACAGGGCCTGCTCCCCAAATACCTCAACCCCTCAGTCTAACCATCCCTCTTCTACTTCAGGAAGGTAAGGCTGAATGAAGCTCACCGCTATATTACTGCAGCTATCTCTAAATCTAGATCTAGTAGCGACACCCTGGACCTTAGCTTCTGTTGCTCACCCTTGATGAGGTAATTCATCCATTAACAAAATCCTAAATCTCTCTCAGCTGTGGAAAATTCCGGACCTATGGAAAACAGCCACCGTGACACCTGTCCATAAGAGGGGACAAACGATTCACCAAATTATCGCCTCTATCTCCATACTGCCCCCACTCTCTAAGGCACTCGAGCACATCGTGGCTGATCAACTTACCGACCATTGGATAAATACAATATACCTTGTCCACAACAACACGGCTTCTGGAAAGGTCACAGCACCCCCACAGCCCTTCTTGAGTTCACTGGAGCTTTGCACAAATCCCTTGACAATGGCCTTCTCACAGGGGCCGTTTTCGTCGACCTCTCCAAGGCCTTCGATACAGTACACCATGGACTACTAATACACCAACTACTGAAGGCCGGGCTATCACCTGTCTCTTCTCTCTGGTTTAAAAGCTACTTAGAAAACGGTCACCGAGTAAAACTGGACGCTCTTTCTAACACACCTGCCTGTTAAGCAAGAGTGTCCCACAGGGATCCATACTGGGACCCCTCCTTTTAGCCTTTTCTTAAACTCCCTCCCTTACCACTGCTCTGAGCAGATCATACTATATGCCAATGATGCTGTTGTATTCTCCACTCACAAAGATCCTGCAACTCTTCAACACAACTTTCAACTTGGTTTCAGTTCTGTAGAGACATGGTTTCTTAATCATAAACTGGTCCTCAATGACTTCTGCAGCTCTCATAACCCACACAAGCTACACCACTTGGCTATCTCCACCACCCAGGGTAACACTCTAGATCAGGTGGTGTCCTTCAAATACTTAGGGATTCAGCTTGACCCTAATCTCTCCTATGGACTTCATGTAGATAATATAGCTAGAGTTGCTAATACACGGCTTGGTCTCCTCTACAAACACAGACCACAACTCATGCCAGAAGCTTTGAAGGTTGCAGTCCTGAGCTCTGTGATCTCTGCAATAGACTATGGTCTCATCATTTATGGCTCGGCCACAACCACAACCCTTAGACACCTCTCAACTGCCTTAAATAAAGCATATCGGCTCATCACTGGTGCTCACTGTCTCACCCACACGTGTGACCTGTACACTCAGACCGGCTGGCTCCAACTATCAAACCGCCTAAAGTTTCTTACCTGCTCCATGGTCAAAAAAATCTGCCTTGGCCTTGCACCTTCTGGGGTCTCAACTCTGTTACAACACTGAATTAACAAATGGTGTCTTACGAGATCCACGCTACAGCTACTGAAAGTCCCCCACTGTCACACTTCACAGGGACAACGCTCTTTTGCTTATCGAGCACCACTCTGGTTCAATGGCCTCAGCCCAACCATCTCCTCTGCCCCAACTATTGGTATGTTTAAACTAGCTCCGGGACTATCTCACTCCAACAGCTCCTGTGACTGCCCAACTTAACCTTGTTTCTCCACTTCCTTTCTGCTCTAGTTCTCCCCCACTGGATTCTACCTCATATCTTGGTATACCCAATGCTGCACTTTTCACCCTCTTGCCACCTTCCTACATTCCTTCTCCCCCCACCCTCTTCCCTCTCCCTATGACTCTGGCACTTCTTATCTGTTGTCTGTTTTCTGACAAATGCCGCTGGCTGCCTTGTTACAATGCTACCCTTGAATTGTATTAATTTGTACTCTGTTTGCAATGTCCACATTGTTGTAATGCCTGTCTTGATGTTCCCATAATTTGTATTTCTCTGACATGGAACCTTTCGTAAAAGAGCCATGGCTCAAAGGTATTTATAATCCTAGACTTGATAAAATAAAATCTATGGGAAACCTCCATCTGGGACTCTGTCTTGCCATCTGTGAGGGCATGAAAAGCTGACATTGTAGCCAGAAGGCCCTTAACAGAGGAATACCCTAGTCCTGAGTCCTTCAGGGACAAAAGGTAGTCCAGCACAATGGGAACTGGACACGTAAAGGGATCCAGGGCACGTGCAGTATACCAAACTGTAAAACATTTTCATACTTGTGAGTAAATGTACCATGTAGACGGCTTTCTAGTCACCAATAGAACATCAGCAACTGCCTGGGTGACCCCAAAGTGGAAGAGCTCTATGTCCTCCAGAGTCATGCATGGCGCTGCAGGGACCTCAGATCTGGATGCACTGGAACACCCTGCTCCTGTGTCAGAAGTTCTGCTCACAGGAGAAGTGGGATGGGGGGTTTCACTGCCAGCTGCTAAAGCAGCGGGAACCAAATTTGTTTGGGTCATTAAGGGGCCACCAGTATCAAGGAGGCCAGCAATGGACAAAATGCGTACAGAAACCTCCTTTTCCAGGACAGGGACAATGCATCTCGCCAGAAAACAGCCCCTGGAGCAAATGAGCAGAAACAAGGCAGTTTTGCATTGTATGGAGACCCAAGCAGGTCTATGTCTGGTCAACCCATTTTTCTAAGCGGTCATCATGACCTAAGTCTGAGAGTTTCTGTTCATGGCAGAGCACACAGGATCAACTAAGGTGATCCACAAGTGCATTCAGTGAAATGGATAGAAACACCACTGAAAGAAATATGTTGCGTTCCACTGCTCAGTGTTGCACTCCACCTTGTCCAGTTGATGTAGCACATCACCAAAATATTGTCTGTATGGATCAGCAACTGATTCCTGGAAGAAGGGCGATGGTAGCCTGCAGGCCATGCAGACCAGCCTTCAACTCCAGAGTGTTAATGTGCAGAACTGTATCAAGAGGGGTCCACTGGCCCAGATGGGAACCTCAAGCAAAACCCCAGGTGTCTGCTGCCATCACCAGGAGGGGATGGGAAAGGAACAGAGACCCTGTCTCTAAGCTGGAGAGATCCAAACACTAGAGCACAGAGCAACGGAAAGGAGGCTCCACTTGTATGTCACACTCCAACACATCCGAATGTTGTGCCCAATGTTCTGAGGAACCACTGTGGGATCTTCATGTAGAGGTGGGTAGTGAGATGGTAAGAATGGCAGCAGGCTGAGACACTGTCGCTGGAGGAGACTAGTTGTGCCTGAGCCAACAGTGTCACAGCACAATCGGAGGGCAGAAAAGCTCAGCTCAGTCCTGGACAGCCCCTATGTATTGAATCTGCTGGCAGGGAGTAAGGACTGACTTTGGTTCGCTGACTAGGATACCCAACTGGTTGAACAACTGTCAGATCCAAAACAGTGTGTATACTAGGGACTCCCAAGACAGGGTTTTCAGCCAGCCAATCATCTATGTAAGTAAAGATAGAGAGGCCCTCTCTTTGGAGGGCAGCTGCCACTGCAGCAAAAGCTTTGGTAAATACACACAGTGCAGAGCAGAAACCAAAGGGCAAGACACAAAACTGGTTGTGCGAGCCCTGGAGAATGAAATACAGTTTTTTTTCTGCGTGATTTGCAAGTCCTTCGTGTCCACAGCAACCATGCAATCCCCTTTTAGTGAAAGGGGGAGGAGTGACCACTGAGAAACCATCTGAAACTTTTTATATTCTATGAACAGATTCACTCCTTGAAGGTTTATATAGGCCTTAAGATTCCTGGTCCACTTTGGGACCAGAAAGTACCAGGAATAATAGCCTGACTGTTCTGAAATTGGGACGAGTTCCACAGCCCTCTTGTGGGCGAGTGTTTGAACCTCCTCCAGCAGGAGGGTAAGATGTCCCAGTGGATATCTGTCTGGCAATGGGGAGAGGGGGGCACCACCGAAACAGTAAGGAGCTCTAGAGCATGTCCATGTTGAACTACCTACAGGACCCAAGCATCAGTTATCTCCCTCCACTTTTGTAGGAAAAGGGAGATTTGGCTTCCCATCAAAACTTCCTAAGGTGGTGGTACCGGAGGAAGTGGAGGGGAGTCAGAAAGCAC
Source organism: Neoceratodus forsteri (assembly GCA_016271365.2). Taxonomy (NCBI): domain Eukaryota; kingdom Metazoa; phylum Chordata; order Ceratodontiformes; family Ceratodontidae; genus Neoceratodus; species Neoceratodus forsteri. Next base: position 874,968,903 of record CM028130.1, read on the forward strand.
CAGGGCGGAGGAGGTGCTGATAATGGTCCAGCCTTTTGTAAGTCTGGTATGGGTACTGGGAGGCAGGTTTGCTGCTAGGAAGTGGAAGGCTGATGTTCTTTGGAACATATCCCAAACCCACAGAATATCCACTATCTGGACGAGCATATGGCCTATGGAAAGAACCCCTACCCCTTCTGCAGGGTTTCAGGTTCAAATTGCGGGGACCTTTAAGTCATTTTGAGGACTGTAGATCCTTCAAGACATTTTCCACATCTATGCCAGACAACTGCTTCCCTGAAGAGAGCATTCATTACAGACTGCTGTACATCAGAAGCAAATCCTGCCACCAATAGCCAAAATGGCGGTGGATGCAAATCCAGAGGCAACAGCCCTGGATGCAGCATCTGAGGTGTCATAAGCAGATCTAAGCAGGTGCTTTTTGACTTCCTGTCCATTAGCAACAGTTTGTTGGGCCAATGTTTTGTCTTGGCCATCTGACATTTATTTTATCAGCCACATAGGCCATTGTCTTCTAAATGCAATTGATATTTTACCATATGCCTGATAATTTGCAATCCTAGTCTGAGGGAAGCAGAAGTAAAGTCATCTTCCCATCACATCCAGCTTCCTTAACCTTTATCTGGAGGAAGAGAACTCATGTGCTTGGGTGTCTTATTTATCATAAGTAGCCAGGATTACCACTGAATCTGTTTCAGGCTGAGACGAATAATAAGGCTTCGCAGCTGGGGCAGGATGCTGTTTGTCAGCCTTTCTGGGATTGCTGGCAATTGAGCTGGCCTATGCTGAGCAGCATCCTCCAATGCAGAATGCACAGGAGGGATGACAACAGTAGGAGAGGCAGACACCTCCAAGAACTCGAAGACTTTTCTTGGATAAATCTTCCTACTCTGCTTGAAACCCCAGTTTAGCCTGTACCTGTTCAAGTAAGGCCTGAAATGAGGCACCCTCAGGTGGAGACCTAAAAGTGTTTTTCACCCACTCCTCTGAGAAGGAAGAAAGAGTAGAGCTTGAACCAACTACATTAATTGCTTCCTCTTCCATGTATTCTGGATTGTATTCTAGTTCTTCATTGACACCAACAGTCATTGGTAGATGGTTGACAGGATGAGGAGATAATTGAGGAGGAGCCATTGATAGGTGTCCATCGACAGAGGACATTCAGTGCTCGGCACTACAGCAGAGACCAAGAACTGAAGTGTCGACAGTAAGGGCTGACAACAGCATAGCCAAAAGTGCTGACAGAGGTGGCAGCAGTGGTAATAAGGCACTGAAAGAGCTCGACATCACCTGATAAAGGAACTGTACATCGATGACCCTGGAGGCGTCTTGACGGTGGAACCACCAACAGGGCTGTGCCCAACAGCAGCATCGGCTGCAAATGTCCCAGTGGGGAGGTGAGCCAGCGCCAGACCATGACCTTGACATTTGACAGACCGGGGCCGGCAGGACTCGCATCCATGGCCTAGCACCTGTCTTTATCAGCTGACTTTCCTCTTCTTAAAGGAGAATGTAAACCGTCTGGGGAAGTGACCTTTCCTTTACACTGCCTGACATCAGAATGGCAGTGCTTTTCCACCAACTTAGAGGAGTTTCCTTTTTCTTCAATGAATCAGTAATGGATGCCGTTGACCTCAGGAAGTGGTAGGCTGATGGCGAACAAGGAACAGATATGGATGATGACAGTGAAGCCACCTTTGACACAGTTTCTCCATTTCTTTTAGCTTTTGATGAACCTCTAAAGCTTTCTTGCGATGTCTCATAGTTGCCTGATTAAGTCTTTGCCGAGGCAATGAATACACACGGAGTGGTCACTGTCTTTATAAATTTAGCACTGCAGCAGCAGCAATAGCGGAACAACGGCTCCTTGTCTATTGGTGGCAGCATAAGAGAAAACCTTAAAATAAAAAACTTGAGATCACACTGACAGCAAAACTTTCCAAGTTTGATGGTGTTCTTCAGCAGCGGTGGACCGATGAGCAGTTGACAGCAACAGAAAGACATGGTGCTATTGAGATGCCCATGTTATTCGGACAATCACCGTATGAGGCATGTCAATGTGGGCAGCCTAAGCCACCCAAAATGTCCAGGTGGTCCTAATGCTGATGGCTTACTGTTCCATGATGTTGCTCAATGGAGAGAGATATCCTTGAAAAAGATCTGGGTGATCACAGATTCAAACCTAACCAGCACCAGATACTCACTGTGCAGCCTTGGCCAAATCACTAACCGACCAGTGCTCTGGTTCACCCAGCTGTGGAGATAAGCAGAAGCAGGACCCCACCGGATACAACAAGTGGGGTATTCCAGATAAAAAATTAACAACAATCTTCTTTTTTCTGTAACAGGTGTGGGGTGTGAAGCAGAAGTTGAAATGGGTATACAAAACTTAAATTTTTGCTACACTACTGACATTTAAAAAATATGGCTCCACAGACTTAAATGGGTGTGCCCATGAACATCCCTAGTTAGACGTCACGGTGAGTTTCACTGGGGTGGGGTGGAGGGCCCAGGCTGACAAACGGGAAATAGAAGAGATTGGCATGGCCACCGAGGCCAAAATACGGTCCTTTCCAAGTAGCACAGAGATTAAAACGAGGAAGGTCACACTAAGAGACTCCCGTAGAGGTATAGGAATTTCAGAGTGGCATTTTTATTAGCTTTTATTGAGATTTCCAAAACAGACAGCATATAACATTAAAACATATGAACTGCGGGGGCACTGTGGAGCTCAAGCTGAGCGACAGCATTTCTCAACAGCTCCGCAATTGAGATAAATATTGCTTAAACATCACCCTTTGAGCAGCCATCTATTAAAATAACCACTTTAGACTGACGGAGGAGCCTTTAAAACATAGAATGGGCAATCCCCAAAAAGAAAGAGGCAGTGGAACTAGTGACAAGATGCCTGGGACCTCTCAAAAATCACGGACCAGTCTAGAAGTACAAGCCACATCCCATCAAGATCCAGAGGAGACCATGTCATCCATTGGCCTTAAACTACAAAGGCTGATCACATCGGTCTCAGACCTTAATAATAAAATGGACTTGTTTGCCACGAGAGTGTCAGTGGTAGAGAAAACTGTGGAAGGGATGCAACTGGAGGTGGGTGACACTAAGCAGCATGCAAGAGTCAGCACATGGCGCAACCTCACCCTTGTCAAAGAAAATAATCATATGAGAGCCAGGCTACTGTAGCGCTGGAGAACCAGGCCCGCTCATCTCATATCAGAATCCTGGGCTACCTGATGGGATCAAGGGAGACCATCCCCTCATGTTCTTACAGGAGTGGCTGGAATCAAAATTGGTACCAGAGAGACAAACTCTACAACTGAACTTGCAAAAAGCTTACCACATTACCTCTCGTCGATACCGAGAAGACTCAGAAAATCCGCAAACTGCTACTTCTTACGGATGGAGTGGGCACAAGAGATAAAATCCTTCAGGTCACTAGACAAGCCGGCCCGCTCACTCAGGACGACTGCACAGTTTACTTGTTTCCCGATCTCAGCTATGCAACAAGACTACGCAGGAAAAAGTTTGATGGTGTGAAGAAGTGGCTGAGGGAAGCGTCCATTGTGTACATAGTCATCTATCCCGCGCGTTTGAGGACTGTCCACGGAGGGAAAGTTTGGGTTTTTTCAGATCCAGTCGAGGTGGGCAAGTGGGCCTCTCGCTCCAGGAGCAGCAGCCGGAGCCAGCAATGGGACCCTGGGGATGCGGAAAGTGACCTGGAGGTTGGCGAGGAGGACAGACCAGTTCTAAATACTGTTTTCTAAAATTCATGTATACCCTACTATAGATCACTTCAGATGACTCTCAACCTATATTATAGGACATTATCTCGCTTTTCTGATCTCTGTAGTTAAAGGGTATAGTTAAATTCTGCCTTGCTTTGCTGGTATAATTTAGGTCTCAAGCAGTGGTAAAACATTTTAGAGCTCGCTTTTGTTCTGAAGCTCCTTTTGGCTATATAAGGGTTTGGCAATTTAATCCTGAAGTTACAAAATTATATAGAATTATCACTAATGCCTTTACTACATTTTGGCTGATATAATCTCATATATAAGGGTGCATTAGAAGTGTTTGCATGTACTAAGATTTTACTGTCTTAATTCTGCCTTAAAATTTACTTTGAGATAGATAGTATGACGCCATTAGCCCTGCTCAGGGCATGTACTGTTTGGACTTTGATTTAAAGACTTTAGCTGAATCGAAAGTAGTCATACGGCTCATGGGTTTATTACACAGCCACTTACGATTACTTATTTGTTAGTTTTAATTTTAGTTCACCCCTCTATGGGGTATCATAATATTTAGGATGCATCTATCCTAGGATTAAGGAGAAGGTTGTACTCTCTACTTGAATATGCTAATATTTTTATGGCTTGTCCTAGATATGGAAATGACATGTGCATGTTCACATTTGAAAATAATAAAAGTAAAAGTACAAAACAAACATAATGAACTGCATGAAGAAATAGCACACAATTAATACAAACTATGCAAAACAATGTACAAAGAGCAATCACAATTCATTCGGGTTATATACAAATTGGGAGGCTCAAGAGTAGAGTTTTTTCATATTATTCTTACATTAAGACTAGTGCATGTCCTGTAAATTAAAACTTAAACATTTCCTTTAAATAACTTTAAGGTGGCAAAATGTTACTAGAAGCTTTAAGTGTATGCAGCAAAGATTTGTGTTCAGCCAAATTATGCCTCCTTTGTAATATACTGTAAAATCCAAACCTTGCATCTAATCTATTTGTAATTTCAGCTTGCTCAAACTACTGATTTTTCAAAAAAATAATAAAACTATATTGTCAAGTAGAAAGAATGTTATTTGTAAATGTTTTATCTGTCAGCTGTGATTAGTGCACTAGAAGTAAATACTCACCATCACACTCTAGGTGCGGTAAACTGATGTTTAAGTTCACGTCCAGCTTTCCACCACTGTTTTTGTCAGGGTCATCTACATACAGCTCATTAATGCTATAATTAAAAGAAAAAAGGGGGTTTCAATAAACATGATTGATTTAAACTGTATTTATCAGATTATGCCTACAAGAAGAGGACATGTCACACAAACATAGGTTTGCTGAGGATAAGAGGCAAAAGTTACCACATGTACTCAAAAGTAACAGTAGCAGGCTGCCTCATACTACAGTGTTGGTTACCAGTGTTTAAGAGCAGACACGAGACTCTGGGCATCCAGGGCTGAGAAAACGCTGTTGCTGCTAGCAGTACATCCCATACCAAGGAGAGTGGCACTGCAATCTGTTGTCAAGGCACAGGTCATGAAGCACAGGACGACCAGGAGCAGGTATAAAATTCTCAAGTAGCATTTTATTTTTCTCAATAACAGCAAAATAAAAAATAAAAATTATTCAGTATAATTATTTACAAAGACAGTACAAACAAAGAAAACGAAGTCCTTCTTATGTGACCTCTTAAGTTCAAGTTTCAGTCTCTCAGGCTCTCTCTCTCTCGCCTCTCTAGCAAAAGTATTGCTGCTCTTTTTAGAAGTTTTTGTCTGGGAACTCGTTAAGAGAGCCTGCTTCTCACAGAACGTTCTTGTAAGTTTTCAGAATGTTCTTGTCAGTTTCGTTCCTTGTAGGTGCAGCAAAACAGTACATGGTGTCCCAGAACTGACCTCTTGTTGACAACTCTGCAAAGAACTTAAAAACTGCATCTCAGGTTAACTCCTTGAGTTCCAAATAGCTTTCTGCAATCATTTCAACAGTATAACTATATACATTTTAAACACAGAATCCTAGTATCACAAACAGTTTTACACAGAGATTCACGATATTTTCTATAATCTCAGATATGCAATGGGGAGGAAGAAAGACAGAACAGCAAGGGAAGGCAGAGAGACAGTGAGAGGCGGAGAATTGTGAAACCGTCAGACTGATCATTTCCTAGGTCTCAGAAAGAAAATTTGGTTGCGCAACGACACAGAGAAGAGACAGAAAAGAAGAAGATAGAACAGACCCTTGCGTTTAACTCTTTCTGAATAACAAATGGGACAGGGCCTTATTTAACCCTGTCACACAAGCTACCTCCACAGTGACCTCTGGGGTGGGCTGGGGAGTATGTACCTCCAAAAAAGTATTTTGCTTGAATGCAAGGCCAAAGGACACCAGCACGTCGTCAATGGGTAGTAGATAGGATGGGGAAATGGGGGAAGAAAGTAGACGAAAACTGGCCATCACCAGAGTGACAACCTGGTATTCTCAGGCACGGTCCCCACCGGATCCCCACAAACATCAATGCAGCTAAGTGGAGGAGTCAGGTCACAGAGATGGCCGGGCTGGATGGAAAGCAGCAGGCCAGGAGAATAAACACCAATTTAACTAAAAAATAAATAAATAAAAAAGCAAACTAGGTAATACAAGTAGAACAGCTAAGGGCCAGCCTGAAGAAGAGTTGGCAGAAAACTCATCTGCATCTAGGGAATTGTGCTGCTCTCCAATTACCCTTGGCAATCCCAGGAGGAAGTGACAGTAGCAGGTGGCTCGGTGCACGAGCAGTATTGGCATAGTGACATGACATGTCATCCCCCAAGGGTGGTGGAAGAGGGATGAAAAGAGATGCACAACAACAGATGAGACAGATGAAATCCTGGTACTCCATCTATGTCAACACTGGACCAATTGGGACCTTCCATCCGAAGCAGTCTCCTCTCCTTCTGCATGGTCCATACGTAACTTGAGTCAGCCCGTGTGCACGGGACCTGGGGCCTTTTGCATGGGGCAAGCAATGGGGGAAGTTCGGGTCATAGGAATAATCTGGGAGTGATGGTCAGATAGGAGTTGTAGTATCCTTGACTTCTGGCAGATGGCAGAAGAAAGACCAGAATATGGGGATTAAACAGTCTTCCTCCCAAGGTTGAGAAAGAGATCACACTGAGCACACAGTGCAAATAAATTATACAGAGCAGTACAACATACTGTAGGCTGCACCAACAGTACAATGACTAGGGGCTACCTGCCATGCTGGCATTTGAAGTTCGCCTCCCTAGCTTGAACCACCACCATGGGCAGACAGAAGGAGCAACATCTTTCCATTGCACTGCTACTACTAGGAAAGCAATACAGGCAGGAGCAGAGGCAGCAGAAACTCAAGGGGAGAGAGGTGAGAAAACTGAAGAAACTAAAATAAACAAAACAACAACAAAAAACAGCTGCTCCACTGCAGGGTATAGGTGGTGCTCCCATAAAGCATACACCAAAATACGTAGTACCCACCCCCTGAAACTGCCAGGGTGTGCTACTGTATGTGTTAGGTACACCAACATGTATTTGTTTATTTATTTTAAATTAATAACCAGAAGAAGCACGCTGAACCGAGGCTTGTTTTCAGGTGCAACCTGAGGGAAGGGAAGAAAAAAAGTTAACCAGTTATAAGTATATCGTACATCTCACACTGCACATCACAAATTTCGTAAAAGCATTTACCACAGAAGAAATCGGATTTATCTGGACTGGTCACAATCTCTCATGAGCAAGCAACCACCACATAGCATGGAAGAAAATAAACAATGTTTTGCCCCTGCTGACAAGGAGCTTCCTCAGAGACTTATAGCTGTCTCTTTTAGTTTGCACAAACTAAAACAAGGGAAGGACTGGAGTGAGGCACCTTTTGGCTTTTTTAGTGTTTTTTTTTTTACTTTTTTTGTTTATGGCATTTTCCAATACAGAAAAAAAATCATCACAGAAAGAGGCACACAAAATAGCAGCAACCAATTAAAATGAATATAAATAAAGGTATGTCTCTCTTCTAGGTGGTACAGGGGTGGAGGTTATAGCACTACATAACTTTTACAGAAAAAGAGCATACTGCAGCAAATGCATATATTCTGTTGAAACGAGGAGAATAATCACTTTTTTAGAAGAAACCAGTCTATCTAGGCTCTGTTTCATATTCACACAGAATACCCGCATGATGGATTTCCCCTGTGCTCCTCTCAGACTTGGACTAAATCCATAAATCACACAACTGTTGAACTATTAAAGTAGTAAATGTGAAAGCAAGTAACACATTTAAAAGTACTGAAACACTGACAGCCCACTGGTTCAGTGGTAGGATTACTGCTCATGGCCCTGACGACGCAAGTTTAGGAATGATCTCGGGGAGTCAGAGGGTCAGCCGGGGCAGGAAGTTTGAGCATCCGTAGGACTGCTCTACTCCTACAGGGTGGTGGTGGTGGTGCAGAGCTTGGCGCTTGACTGGCACCTAACGATGGCTGGGGGATAGCATGCCAAGGTTGCAAGTGGGTGAGCAGCAGATGCCTGGCGTGCAGCGTGTGGCACACTACCATTGGCATCACTGCACACCTCATCCACTGTGACGGCTGGGAGAACAGGATATGCCAGAAGCAAGATGACTCTGGCTTCCGACAGGCTCCGCACCTGCCAACCCCATCCACAGTTCTTGGAAGAAGTTGGGTGACAGGGTGGGGGTGACCGGCATAAGGGGGGCCACTGGTGCACAGGGTAAAAAGGATTAACTGCAACAACCAAAAAAAAAAAGTATTCAAACACTACTAGAAACTGGATCAGACAAGGCATTTGTAGGGCAGCAGGAGAATATATTGTACCTCATTTCACCTTAGTCCGCAGTGTCTCCGTCACCAGATACTTCCACACGCCATGGTGGCCCAGCTTCCTCTTGGCATCGAGAGCTGAGGAGGAGTCCCAGATTAAAAGGCACACATTCCACTTTTGCAGGCAAACCACTTTACGCCACCCACAACACACCATCTTACCCTGAGACCTACGGACTTTTCTACTGTAAAGCTCATTTTGAATTGTGAGGAACATAAGACAATTACTAGACCCTTTCTGTAGACGAGCAGCTAATATACATATTTATAAAATGGGAAAGGATTTCAAGCAATCTGCTTGGCTCTTAGCCGTGCAGTAGAAGTGTCTAATGCACAGCTAAAACTAGAACCCCCATTTAGAATACACAGGCCCGTTTTATAAGCGCAATAAGCCACTCTGGGGATGTGCATTAGACAGCTGTAATGCACGGCCAAGGGACTGGACACACTCGGTCTGTGGCCTCGTGCCTCACTATGTCCCCCTAGTCGTGCATTAGAACTGTCTAATGCGCACCCCATCGTGTCTTATTGCTTATTTAACATGAATGATATAAGCTTTGTTCAACAACATCTGTACACTTTACTGTACCAAGTTATGTCCCAGCTATAACACAATAAGTATCCCAAGGTCACCAAGATCCAGAAAGTCCACATGGATAGTATTAACAAAGTCTCGGGCCTGTGATTGTCCTCACGTAACTCATTAAAACTGAGGACACATTAAAGAAGAACACATTGTCCCAGCACCCCACCCGATTAGGCTTTTAACACCAAAACAATTGTGTCACTTGTTTGCTGCAGTATTTAATCGGTCTGGGATGGGCCCATAATGTAAACATCCACAGAGCTGCGTGGCACCATTCAATTCTCAGTGCGGTGCTGCATCACTCACTGTATAAAGTGATACAGCGGCTGCAGCACTGCACAGCTCCAGCAGTGTTTAGATTACACCCCCACTGTATTAAATACAGTATTACAGCAGGCAAGTGACAAAATATTTTTTGGGCTTAAAAGTCTAATTGGGGGGGGGTTAGGCATTGGGATAGGGTGCTAAGTGGGGACAGATGTTCTCCTGTAACCTGCATTTATCTTTCTTTTTCTTACAAACTGCAACAGTCCAGATGTACAAAGTTTTCCTCTTCTGCTTGCAAAGACGAGTCCTCTGCAACCAATGGCAGTCAAGCTTTGTTGAATGTCACCATATATGTCCCAGCAGCTTTTTTGGATCTGTATATCAAAACATTTTGTTTCCTATGGAAAACTGTAGGTGAGCCAGAAACCCCAGGTTAAAAGTTAGTTGTTTCCATTGCTTTCTGTTTTCATTGCGACACCTTCAAGTGCCCTTCTTTTCAGCCCTATGGTGTAGAAGTAATCCTGGAAAAAAAAGGAGTCTACTTTCATTGATGAGACTTGCCCATTGTTCACAAGCTGCATTTAATATGCAGTCTCTGTTACCTGTGGATAGCACAGGGTATGGTGCTTGCCAGTTAGACAAAGATAAAAGCTCAAACTTCTTATAAACTGTGGCAACTCACACACACAACTTTCACAGGACACGGAGCTTTTGAAAAACATCAAATGCTTTATTTCATTGTAAAGCATAATCAGGTACACAAGGTGCACCCTGACGTGTTTCGGATTCTATAAGAATCCAAAATGCATCAGGCTGCACCTGGTGTACCTGATTATGCTTTTACAATGAAATAAAGCATTTCGATATTTTTCAAATGCTCCGGTGTCCTGTGAAAGTTGTGGGGTTGTGAGCTGCCAGTTTATAAGAAGTTTGCACTAATAGGCTGTCTCTCCCTGTAGAAAACATGAGCACCATAAGAAGGGTTCAGGGACTGACTGCAATTATAATTAATCCTGTAAGCCTTATATAGGGATATGGCATATCTGGATCCCTACACCTCTGGCAGCCATCACTCCACAAATGTGACAGGGTCATCTCCTTCAGTGCCCAAGGGACACCAAAACATGCATACTGGAGCCAAGACAGCATTCTCAAATTGTTCTATACTTGCTCTTAGGATGCCTTATTCTTTCAGCAAAAGAATGCCACCATTCTCCTCCCGCCATCGCTACAAAATAATCTACTACAGTCGCCATCATGCCATCACCCTGTATTCCACCTGCACCATTCTCACTGTAGCTATCAAGTTTTTGTCAATTCTCTGAACTGACTGTGTGATGGCTATTACAGTTCACTGCTGAGTCTACGAGAGGTAGTGAGAGGCACTATAGCTGGGTGAGTGTTCAAATCTAAGGTAGTGAGAGACACTGTAGTCAGATGAGTGGTTGGCATTGGTCCCAAAGTATCAGATGGCCCTTGTACCAACTGAGCAGACTCCATCCTCACAGCTGTTCCTCTAAGACCCACAGTTCAAAAGTCAATTCTGTTCCTCAAACTTCTAAATAAATCATTGCTAGTAAAATCTGGAGATTTTAGTCCAAATAAATAGCAAAAGTAAGTAATTAACCATGCTGGACCTCCTTGAGAAAACGTGAGCCCTGGTGGGCTGCAGCTCCACCACCATGATGCCTCTTCTACTCCCATCACATCTGTCAGGGCCACTCTGTTGCCAGTTAAGGGAAGGGGCCTTGCTGATGCCTCACTGATACCAGATTGTTTGATGGGAAGCACAGCCAAGGGGGGGTGACAGGTAAGTGTGCAGAGTTTTAGAGGAAGGAGTGAGGGACCTCGGGGCAATGGAGAGGGTTACCCCAAATGGGAGAGGACCTTTATCCAGCTGTAGGAAGGCCAGAGCACACCGAAGGAGGCAGAAACAGAGAAGCTGATGAAAATATTATTCCAACACTAGGTGATAACAAAATGGTGATGCTTCTCAGGAAACTGCCATTGCGATGGTTTACAGGTAAGTACATACAATTTCAAGGCCTATTGTACACGTTCTAGCTGAAGCAGGTAGACGTATTTAAGGATATGAATCAATCACTTCTAAAATCAGAATTCTAATGGCTTAGAGCTTGACAAACTGTGTTTTTAGAAATGAATGATTCAGATCCTCTTACACGACATGCAGTAACTTCACCTAGAACTAGTACTACTGCAGTGAGTTAGGTATGTTCCCCAGTTTCCAGAGTGGGACTGGAACCGGAACCTATTATCGGTACCATAGGTGACACAATACCCATGGAACCAAGAGGAAAATACTTGACCAAAGTTCAGCCCAGGTCATTATCTACCTAAATGGAACATACATCCTGACATTTACTGAGAAAACTAAATGAAAATATGCACGTCATCTCACATCAAATGTAGTATACACCACCCTGAAATTTTTACATATCTTTGTAGTTAAAATAATGGTTGGTTCTTGTTCACATACTACATTTTAGGAAACTGACCACAGTATGTGTTTTAGGAGACTGCAGACCATGGAGGAAGGGGGCAGGATGGTTTAGAACTACAAGTTGTCACTAATAACACACTACAGCTTGTCACTTGTGACCAAGGACAAGCTGTTTAACTTGTCCTTGGTCACAGAAGTGGTGCCAATGGACTGGAAGACGAGAGATGGTTGCACTACATGGGAGAAGGACGAGGTCAAAACTACCATCCTATTAGTCTTACCTGGGTGGTGAAGGGAATGGAAACACTACTTAAAATCAGGTTGATAGAATACTTGGAGATGAATGGCATGCAGGATGACAGGCAGCATGGCTTCACCGAAGGAAGGTCCTGTCAGACTAACCTGATAAAGAGTTTTTCGATGGGGTGACACAGAAAGTGGACCAGGGAGGAGCAATGGACGTGACCTATCTGGATTTCAATAAGGCCTTCAACACCGTTCCACACGGTGGAATGGTACATAAGCTGGACAGACTAGGGGTGGACAACAGGATTACCAGGTGGATGGAAAACCGGTTGAAGGGAAGGAGTCAGACGGTGGTGGTAAATGGGACACATTCCAGGGATTGGGCGGTGACCAATGGGGTGCCACAAGGGTCAGTGCTAGGACCAATACTCTTTAACATCTATGTTAGTGATCTAGCGGAGGGTCTGGAGGGGCAGGGTGTGCCTGTTTGCAGATGATACAAAAGTCTGTAATAGGGTGGATTCACCTAGTGGGGTGCAAGACATGAGGTGGGACCTGGAGAGGTGGTCGGACACCTGGAAATTGAAGTTTAATACACAAAAGTGCTCGCTGATGCACCTGGGGAGGAAGAATAGGAGGGAAACTTACTCCCTTGGGGGAGGTTGGTGATTAAGGAGAAGGATACAGATTATGGGGATTATGGTATCACATGACCTCAAGGTGGGCAGCCAGTGTAGCAGGGCGGTGGGAAAGGCAAATGGAATGTTGGCCTGCATTGAGGGGGTTTAATAGCAGGAAGAGGGAGGTGCTAATGCCATTATCACAGAACCATGGTTAGGCCACATCTGGAGTATGGGGTGCAGTTCTGGAGGCCTCACCTACAAAGAGATGTTGAGCTGATGGAGAGGGTGCAGAGAAGGGCAACCAAAATAGATACGAGGGATACAGAATGTGCCCCTATGAAAGAAGACTGGAGACTAGGAGGGAGAGGGGGACATGATTGAGACCTTTAAATATCTGAAGGGAATAAATAAGGTAGAGGGCAACAGCTTATTCGAACTGAAGAAGGGAGTGAACATGAGGGGACATAGCCTCAAACTGGAAGGTGGGCAATACAGAGGTAATGTCAGGGGGAAGTTTTTCACAGAGAGGGTGGTGGAGGCCTGGAACAAGCTGCTGGAGGAGGTAGTGGCAGCTGAAACTGTGGAGGGGTTCAATAGGGCCTGGGATAGATTTAAGGGGTTGGGAAAAGAGGGTGGAAGCATAACGGAAGGGGGGGTAGGGTGCTGGGCAGACTAGATGGGCCGTGGTGCCTTTCTCTGCCGTCACATTTCTGTGTATTCTGTGTAATAATGTGAAGGGACTGGTAGAGAGCCAGGGTGCTAAAGGAACTCCAAAGGCAGCAACCTGTCATAGCCTTTTTACGGGAGACGCACCTCATCCAATCTGGGCATCTGAAACTTTGCCAGGACAGCTGGGTGAGGTCTATGCTTCTTCCTAAACTGACCGCCCACATAAGAGGGGACTAGCGATCCTTATTCAGAAAACTGCTCAATATGAGTGAAGAAGGTTGAGGATGACCCAGTGGAGAGGCATATCATAATCCATGGTATGTACACAGATACCCCTGTGCATTTACCAATATATATGTCCGAAATGATGAAAGCTACAAGAAGCAGTTATTTAAAATCATTATGCTAAGCGCCAACAACACCGGTACACTACTTGTCATGGTGGTGACTTTAACTGCACCTTGCAGCCAGAAAAAGATCCGACCAGGTCTGCAGTTAGGGGGTCAAATAGGGCTGGAGCTTGTTTGAAAAAATTATTGCATGAAATTGGCCGCAGGATGTATGGTAGTTCACAAACCACACAAATCTAAACTATATGTTCTTTTCCAACCCTTATAACCAGTATTTAAGGACAGACCTGGCTCTAATGTCTAGAGAATACATACATACTATACAGGGGTGTCAGAGTGAGTCCATCACCACCTCGCACCATGTGCCAGTTGTTCCTGATCTGGGCACAGAACCAATACCTCTATCTGGAGATTTAAAGGGACGCTTATATGCCCACAGGCCATCGGAGTTTAAAAGTTCACAAAAAGCTCTTTCAAACGAGATATCGGGCTCATCCTTAACTGTACGCAGTCCAGGGTTATAGATGAATTGAGTCTTTATTGATTTAACTTTTGTTAACCAGGTAAGTGTAATGAGCCAAAGGCCCTTTTTCATACACGACCCGGGGCTAATACGATAGCCAAGATGTTACATTTGTATAAAACATATATAGAAAGAAACATACCAAATAACACATATATTATACAAAACATTTACAGGAAAATTGATTACAATATTTCCTCAAACATAATTTGAAGGCAGCATGACTAAGATCATCATGTAACTAGTTTGGTAAAGAATTCCAATTGCTGGCTGCACACTGTAAAAGCTCATCCTTCAATACTAGTAGAAACTGGTAACAGCTAGTATAGTACTACAGTTCAATCTGAAGAGTTCTAAATTCCTTATTAAGTTCAAATAAAGGAAAGAGAGGGAATCTTTTCCTCAATGAAGTACATTGTCAGACAATTTAAATTATAAACACAACTAAATTTAGGTGGTGGCCAGTGCCACCCTAAGGATTCATATAACGTACAGTGGTGGGTTTGATATGGTGACCTTAACACAAACCTACATATTGCATTGAAAGTGGTATTTAAGAGGGATAATTCTACCATTGATAGATTTGAGTCTGTTACGAACATACGACAATGCCAGCAGATTTAGGCCTTGAGGTCTATTGCACCTGCTTGAAAGCACAGCTCACAGTTCAGATAACTGCTGCTGCCCCCCCCTTCCCTTTCCCTCCCTCCCACCAAATTTTCCCTTCCCGAGTTCACCTCCCTGGTCAGTTCTCTCCCTACTTACACCCTGCTCATGAACCTATCCTATCTTAAAACTCCCCACTTACTATAACAAGATCACCTCCCCAGGCAGTGCGGTCCAAGCAACCACCACCCTTTCTATGAAATAATGCTTCCTCGGCTCCCTCCTGTACCTCCCCCCACCAGTTCCATGCTGTGTCCCCTTGTGGTCCCTTCCCCCTTCGATCTAAACATACCCTCAGTACTAATTTGTTTATGCCCTTCAGGTACTTAAAGGTCTCAATCATACCTCCTCTGTCCATTCTATCCTCCAGGGAGTACATGTTGAGCTCTCAGTCTCTCCCCATAGGGTTTCTCCCCCAATCCTTGGATAATACTGGAGGCCCTCCTCTATACTCCATCCAGGAGCCTGATGTCCCTCTTTAAGTATGGGCACCAGAACTGCACACAGTACTCCAAGTGCAGCCTCACCAACGATTTGTACAGCAGTAGAATAACCTCCTCCCTCCTAGAAGTGACCCCCCTAGCAACGCACCCCAGCATTCTGTCTGGCTTTGCCACTGCTTTTCTACATTGTACTAAGTGATTCATGTTCCCTGGGATCATCACTCCCAGATCCTTTTCCTCCTCAGAGACAGATGACTGCTCCCCCCAAGTGGCAACTGTACCCTGGGTTCCTGGCCCCAAAATGCAGTACACTGCACTTCCTAGCATTGAACCCCAGCTGCCATGTGTCTGAACACTGTCCAAGTCTTTTCAGATCCTCCTGGAGTACCCTCCCCTCCTCATTGTCCACCACCGCACATTATTTGGAGTCATCGGCAAACAGGCTTATCTTGCTCTTAACTCCCTCTGCTATGTCCACTATGAAAATATTAAATAGCAGTGGACCCAGAACTGATCCTTGCGGAACCCCATTAGTGACCTTCCTGAGTGTCGAGAATTCACCCCCTACCACCCCCCTCCGCTGTCTGTTACTCAGCCAGTTCCCTAGCCATCTAACCATCACCACCCCTACCCCCAGGTTCCTCAGTTTGCCTATCAGTCTTCCATGCAGCACCGAGTCAAATGCCTTGCTGAAGTCCAGCTACAGGACATCAACCAGCCAACTTCCATCTAGAGCTTTTGTCACCCAGTCAAAAAATATGACCAGGTTAGTTTGACAAGCTCTCCTTGGACAAACCCATGTTGCGGATGTCCTGAAAGCTGTTTACGTCCAGGAATGCCCCAACCTCTCCTTCAAGATGGTCTCCAGTAATTTCCCCACTATGGACGTACGGCTGACTGGTCTGTAATTTCCCAGCTCATCCCTGTCTCCGCTCTTATGGAGGGGCAACATAGTGCCATCCTCCAGTCCAGTGGTACATATCCTGATTGAAGGAGGTACTGAGCAACTCCGACAGAGGTACTGCCAGGACCTCTGCCAATTCCTTCAGGACTCTGAGGTGGATTTCATCTGGTCCTGGTGCATTGTCTGTCCCCAAGGACTTAAGGCCTTCCCCACACTCTTCACCAGGATCTCTCCATCCATTATTTCTCCCCATCCCCACCCCTGCCCTAACGTTCCCCTGTGGAATTTGCCCTTCCTTTTCCTTGTGAAGACTGGACAGAAGTACTCATTTAGTACTTCTGCCTGTTCAACCCCCTCCTCTGCCCACCCACTCTCACTCTTTATCCTGGTGATCAGGTCCTTACAATTTCTCCGCTCTCTGATATACTTACAAAATTCCTTCTCACCATCCCTAATCCTCTTTGCCAACTTTAGCTCTTTTGATGCCTTGACTACCCTTATGACCTCTTAATGTACTCCTCCCTGTCTTCCCCCCTACAGGTTCTCTTGTTTCCGAAGGCTAACTTTTTCTCCCTTACCTTGTCCTGCACCTCCCTGGTCCACCAGCTGGGTTTTCTGGACCTTGCTTTCTTACTGCAGGTCTTTGTGCCAGATTTTGAGGCCTCTAACAAGCCCAACTTCAAGATGGCCCATTTGCTGTTCAACATTAAAGCAGCACTGCAACAAAAAAGCTAGTTCCAGCTACGGTTGATAAAAACATTAACACACCTCTCAAATCTACTTTGCTAGAGATCCAGCCTGGCGGTGCTGAGGGCTAAGGCGCCGATGAGTGTCTTACCTCGTGCCACACCGGTGACCCAAGTTTGGGAACAATTTCAGGTTGTCAGGGGTCAGCGGCGTGGGGGTGGGCCAGAAGTGGAAGTAGCAGCTGTCAGACAGTAATCCCATCCCGGATCGGGGAGGTTTGCTGGCTTGGCTCTTGGCTGCCACCAGTGGGAGGTCTGGCGGAAGTGCCGAATGGCCAAGCAACAGACATATCTACATCACAGGGGTGGGAAGAGAGCCACAGGTTCTGGGTCGCATGTGCGCCTCCAAGCGCATGCATCACTCGTGCTGCCTCTGCTGACGCAGGGGCAGAAAATGGAAAAACAGAACCAGAGGGTTAGCTGTCACACCATACACCTCTCCAGTCTCGCTCCAAGACCTGGGCACCTCAGCGTATTCAGGATGTGTTGGGGGGGGGGCAATGGCCCTCCTTCCCCGACCCCACTATGGGGGAGGGGGTATCCTTGGGAGAATCTGCGCAAAGTTAAAGCCAAGGAAGTTGGTAGCTCATCTAGGGGAGGTGGGGTCAGAGCGGTCAGCAACCCAAGGAGTAAAAAGCTATGTGGAAAAAATGCACTTTTCTATGTGCCTCACATGCCGGCACCATACCTTTTTATCGTTATTTTCCTGATCCTAACCCTTACCAGATTTACAATGTTTTTCTAATATCATCAGCCATCTTTTCTCTTGAGAGAAAAAGTAAATTAAAACTTTCATTAAAAAACTGAAATTTTGGTAGGATTAGTAAATTTTACCACCAAAATAAAACCTGGAAGATGTCTAGAATTTTTTATTGTGAAAAAAAAGGTAGTGTCAATTATTTTGCCCAATTTTGTTGCACTGCTGCTTTAAGACTGCACTGCAGACATGTTTAGAAAATGTGTGCTGTCATCAAGGAAAGAACAGTACGTAAGAACTTACTATAACAGTAGATCTTCAAGAGACTCTCTTCCATTAGGCCACACCTTTGGAACTATAAGTTGTCAGCTTCAGGACCACTCAGAAAGTGTTTGTGAATGCCAGCCCGGTGGCACAGAGGGTTGAAGTGCTGGACGCCACACCTTGCGTCATGCCGGCGACCCAGGTTCGGGAACGAGCCCGGGTGGCCGGGGGTCGGAAGAGATTAAGCGTCCAGAGGACTGCTCTCTCTTCCTTGGGGAGGGTTGGGGTAGCGATCGGTCAACAAGCAACCTCTGGCGGAGGCCGGGAGGTAGCTGAACAGGTGTCGCAGGCGTACGCCAGGGGGTGGAGCCACGGAGGGTGTTGACTTGGTTGCCAGGCTCCACAGGGAACGTAACCAAGTAGGAAAAAAACCTCCACCGCTGATAGGCGATGGCGCTACCCCTCACATTCCACACTCCTGGAGTCAGGCCCAAGTACCCTCCGCTTCCTCCTCCCTCTCTAGCCTGGAGGCTCAAAACTATAAGATACAGCGCCCTGGGTGGGGGCGACCTTTCCCCGAAGGCAAACCCGGGGATGCCCGGCGCTGGAGAGGAGTGGTGACAGGTGCCGGGCAAAGCAAGGAGGTAGAGAGTGCACCAGGGAGGTCGCTGGAGAGAGTTCAGCGATGGTGGGTGAAAAACAGAATTCGGGGGGAGGGGAAAAAAAAGTGTTTGCGAGCCAGGGTCCACACGCAATGATATGCAGCGTCAATACATATATAACGTGGGTGGCCCCATCACTCCTCAGTTCCCAGCCAGAAATTACCCTTGGAGGGCCTCAAACCATTGGAAACCAGGAGATTAAACCAGCACCAGGCATACAAGGAGAATCAAAGTGGAGCCGAGGCACAACTGACTGCTATTCACAGGTCACAGGCCCCTCCCACTTAGCAGTAGCTGTTAAAGGGGCACTGTCAGCTTTGCCCCTCGGTTTTGCCTCAATTTGAAATAATGATTCCACAAGCACATACCTGTATCAATATTAGAGTAAAATGCACCTACATAAGCAAAAAACTCAACTGGTTACCTGTTTTTGTGAGAAAAGCATTACTTCAGTTAACTTTTGGACCGAATGCAAACCCGCCCCATCGGAAGAAGATTCCACGCCGAGAACACGCATGTAGTCGGCACGCGGTGCTGAAGTGCGTTTTTTATGGTCCCCATTACAACAAATAGATCATTTAGTAGAACTCCGTAATGCAAAGTGCTGCTGGTATTTAAAATTTAATCGAGCACCAATTCAGCAGCAAAACACTTTCAAATTGTAGCACGAAATCAGCGCGCATTGCACCACCGACTGCTGACCGCCCACACCCGTAAGCAGAGATGGCTGCCAGGTGCACTTTAGGGTCACAACCAACTGCCCGATCGAGAGGGACCACACGCAGTCAAGGATGCTAGCAACTGACAGGACAAAGGGCCAAACACCAAATGGAGAATCTCTTCCACTTGAAGGCATAGCATTTTCTGGTCGACTTTTGAGATGCCTCCACAACAGTGAGGACATCTTCTGAGAGACCCAAAGCCTGAACTCTAGTCGCTCAGGAACCAGGCTGTCATCTGCAGGATTGAACGTCCAGATGGAGAACCTTCCCTGATTGATGGACAGCAGGTCCGGGCATAGAGGAAGACACATTGGGAGCCTGCTGCTGAAGCCGAGGAGATCAGGGTACTAAAATAGGCGTGGCAAGTCCGGAGCCACCAGAATCACCTGTGCCTTGTCCCTGCTGGCCTTGAGGAGCACTTTGTGGATCAAGGGAAGTGGAGGGAAGGCATAGAAGAGGCCTGGGGTCCAGGGCCTTGAGAAGGCATCCCCCTGCAGAATTCTCTGCTGAGGTGGGTGGGCACAAAACAGTCTCAGCTTTACGTCCTCCCTGGAGGAGAACAGTTCCACCTAAGGGGTGCCCCACTGGGAGAACAGACTGTGTACTACCTCTGGGTGGAGAGACCACTGGTGAGATGCCTCGCCCACACAGCTGAGAGTGTCCACCAGCTGGTTGGAGGCCCCACCACATGGATGGCTAGGAGATCGGCCTCCAGGCTGCGCACAAGGGTCCATATGTGGAGAGCCTCGGCACATTGGCAGGGAAGGTACTGCATCCTGCCCTGTTTGTTGAGGTAGTACATGGTCGTGGTGTTGTCCATTTGGACCT
This sequence comes from Neoceratodus forsteri, assembly GCA_016271365.2. Lineage (NCBI taxonomy): Eukaryota > Metazoa > Chordata > Ceratodontiformes > Ceratodontidae > Neoceratodus > Neoceratodus forsteri. The sequence goes on from CM028130.1 coordinate 874,989,171, forward strand.
GGACCACCTGACCCTGGATGTGCTAAGTGAATGCAGTCAGCACCAGATGAACTGCTCGGTGCTCCAGCAGGTTGATGTGGCATCAGGACTCCTCAGGGGTCCACAGCCCGTGGACTCTGTGTTCCCTCAGGTGGGCACCCCAGCCCATGACAGAGGCATCGGTCATCAGGATGAACGTCGCTTCTGGGCGACAAACAGGATCCTTCCTGCAGATGCTCTGGGACTTACCACCACTGAGGGCTCTCACATCGCTGGATCACAGTGACCAGCTGGTCGGGCGACCCCACGTTGAGATCACTAGTTGGCCAGCTCCCACTGCAGAGAGCGCATTCTCCAGCAGGACCATCGACCATGCTGGTGCAGGTCGCCATGTAACCCAGCAGGCGAGGAAGTCCCAGGCAGGGCGCCATTGCCCAACCTGAAATGATTGGGGCAAAGGAGAAGAGAACCTCCACCCTGTCCTCCGGGAGCCGAGCTCTGGCTCTGCAAGAGTATATTTCTGCCCCAATGAAGGTGATCACTTGCAAAGGCATGAGTTCCAACTTGGCCTTGTTGGACCAGAAGGCCAAGGTTGATGCAGGTCTGAGGGCCAGATTCCTGGACTGCTCCATCTCCTACCTGAGGGACCTGCATCAGCTAGTCATCCTGGTAGGGATAAACCCAGACCCCATGGTGCCTCAGGTAAGCTGCCACCACTGCAATGCACTTGGTGAAGATCCTGGGGCCGAGGAAAGCTGAATGGCATGGCCTGGAACTCGTAGAGGGTTCCCTCAGCTTGGAAGTGGAGGAATCTTCGATTTCACGGACAGATCAGGATGTGGAAGAAAGCATCCTGAAGATCCAGGGAGCAAAACCACATGTTCTGCTCTAGAGACAGTATGATCTGAGACACAGTTAACATCCTGAAGGTGCGTGACTTGAGAAACTTGTTCGGGATGTGCAGATCTAGAATGGGGCACCAGCTGCCTGTCCGTTTTGGCACCAGAAGTACCTGGAGACAAACCCTGGGTTTTCCGTAGTATCCACGACAGGAACCATGATCTCCTTATGGAAGAGCTGGGGTATGTTGTTTGATAGTTGACAGAATGTCTGTGGATACCAAGTCCTCCTGTAGGGTGGATCGGCAAGGAGGGTACTGCTCAAATTCCAGAGGCAGACCCTGACCCACCACTCAAGGACCCACCTGTCCAAGGTGACAGCGGACCAGGCAGACTGCCAGGCCTGGGCCTGCTGACTAGCCTGAGGTTGGGCTGGTTGGCCACAGGAGTAGAAGTGGACCAAAGGGCCTCCTTCTCTGCTGCTGCTGCTTGGAGCCCTTTGGGGTCCTTTTGGGCAGATGTCACAGAGTGCAAGCTGACACTGGACTTCTCTATGCAGGTGAGGTGGCCCTCGACCCCGGGCCCGAACAAGTCATGCCCAGGAAAGGAACATCTGCCAGCTTGTGCAGAGTGTCTGCTGTGAAGGTTCAGATCCTCAGCCAAGCCCTGTGGCGCATGGCCACTGCGCCCACCACAGAGCAGGCACAGGAGTCCCCAATGTCCAAAGCTGTCTGGAGCTGTTTGGCTACAGCCCGGCCCTGGTCTCACATCTGTTTGACCGTGGTCTGGAGGTCCGCCGGCAGATGAGGAAGCACCTCATCTAGGGTGCCCAGCAGGGCAAGAGAGAAGTGGGCCATAAGGAGGGCCGAGCTTGCCTGGCGAAGACCAAGCGAGGAGGTAGTGCAGACCTTCTTAGCCGCGTGGTCCAATTTCTTGGACTCTTTGTTGGGTGGCTTATCGACATCCCCAGTATTGCCCGAGTGCCTGAACACTGAATTCGCCACCTGACCCTCAGCTGAAGGGTGTTCAGTGAATCCCAAGAGGGAACCAGTAGGTACTGCATACTTGCAGGCCATCTGGGAGTAGGGCACTTAGCAGTAAGCTGGGCGCTGTCAGAGCTCCAGGGCAGGGCCAAGAATGGCCTCCCCCACCAGGAAGGCCTCCATCGGCAAATTCCCCTGACTGAGGATCTCGGTCAGCGGGTAACAGGCCTGTTTCTTGACAGTCTCCATTTTCATCCCCGTGGACTCAGAGATCAGTCAAAGAAGGCCCAGAAAGGGAGTAGGACCTTCTTCGATCAAAGGTCCCCACCAACTCCTCTAAGATCCCCCACCGACTCTCAATCGAATCGGACAGAAGTGCAGGAGGAATCCTCGGACTCCTAAGAGTCATTAAAAAGTGGTTGACCACCGAAGTCCCCACTGACCCTTTGAGGACGGTCAGGGGTGACCAACAGCTAATGGGGAAGCCCCTTGACTGGCCAAGATGCCTTAGTCAGAGACGGAGGTCGGCTGTTTAGGTGGTGACTCCACTGGAATCTGTGGAGACGCCAGGGTCGGCCGAGCCAGGGCCGAACTGGTTGACTTCTCAGGCGGAGAAGGGCATCAGCCAGTCAGGCAAAAGCCAGGTGATGGCGTGTGTGATGGCTGGGGTCGGCTTCATACCAGTGAACACCAGCTGTTGCTACATGAGGTCCTCGTAGAGTTGGCACAATTTGCACCGAAGTCTCTCCTCTCCCCACCCGATGAGGACAAGGACTAAGAGTAGCAGCAGTGCTGCTTCCCATGGTGTTGAGAGTGGGAGCGCTGATGCTGGCAGGAGCCGCTCGACCCATGGGAATGGGACTGAGACCTCGTCCGCCGCGGGGGACAGGTGGCAGGTATCGGAGGAGTTGGTCAACGCCGAGGCTCCTCCGGGTCTTGTTCTTCAATCAGAGGCGGCGGGTCAGCAGACTGATCCGTCCTTCCACGGTCTGAGTCAGGACTGAGTCCTGACAAGGAAGTGTCGGCTCTTCGTTTGCTAACTGGTCAGTCAGTTCGAGAAAATCTTAGGCTGGATTTCACCGCGCCCGCCAACTGCCCAACAAGCTACAGTGGAGCCGCAGCCTGGGTTATGGTTGTGACTGAAGTCTGATCTGGAGAAGCACGGAATCTCAAGTTCTTGACCGAGAATGCTCCCGATCCCACGGACATCAGCGAGTCCGTTCTTTATCTTTTTTAGACTCTTTTTTGGATTTCGATTTGTGCCCAGAGGATCCCTGCCTGAGGGTCAGCAGAGACTGGCACAAGTCCTTGAAGGAGCCCGTAAAAGTTGAGCCCAGCTGGAGCGGCACGAAGGCAGAGGCCAAACAGGAGAGGGAAGTGGCCTGAGCCACCTCCTCTTCAAGCGCAGCAAGCTGTTTAGTGGACCTCGTAGCCGCAGAGACCACCCAGCGAGCGTCCTTGGATTTGCCTGGCGGACTCCAGTGACATTGTTGGCCCAGCTTAAGTCGGGCGTGACAGTCCTCGAGAACAGTTGGGTGGAACGAGCGACAAAAGTCGCAACCCGGGATTGTGCTTGTGTTCCACGCAGTGACATGTGAGTTTGAGTCAGTTTGGGCATCATCTGCCTGCAATGGTACCAGTGTAACCCAGGAGCAGACTTGTCGTCCACTATGGTTGCGATCAAGAACGAGCTGAAGACAAAACTTTCAGAATGTGGAAGTAAATCTGAAGATTTAAGCACAAGGCCTGCTCAACGCAAGAGCAGTAAGGAGGGAACCTGCTTCTTCTAGCGGAAAGGCAGATCTGGCGTCAGAGGAAGAGCTGATGGAGTTACCACCCAGGTGGGTGGGAGGAGCCAGCTCGAAGACGTTTCTGGCAAGATTTAAAGGGGAAAGGCAACTGCCAGAAGTGTGGATATAACATCATATCCGCGTCCCTAGAATGAGCAGTTAGCTCAGTATGCCGTTCCTAGTGAAACCCTTAAATAAATAAATAAATAAAATAAAATGTGACAGCAGATAAGGCCCACCCAGTCTGCCCAATCATGTTTTTTTTTTTGTCTGTTTTATTGTATTATGATTGTTATTATTATTATGCCCTCTACCCTACTCCCACAGTGCCCTTGTGCCTAGCCCAGGCATTTTTGAACCCATTTACTGTTTATGCCCCACCACCTCCTCCGGAAGGCTATTCCAGGTATCTGCCACCCTTTCTGTGAAAAAGTTCTTCTTCACAACCCCCATTCAGCTTCATAATATGTCTTCTTGCTTTAGAGCATCTTTTCCTCTGAAAGGTACTCTCCTCCTGTACCTTACAAACTCCTGCAAGGTATTTAAAGGTTTCTATCCTATCCCCCGTCTCCCTCCTTTCACCCAGGGTGTACAAATTAGCTCCCAAGTCTTTTCTCATAGGACTTTGATGTAGACCCTGCATCATTTTGGTAGCCCTCCACTGGAAATGAAAGGGAGTGAGAGAGGCAGGTGAAAGCTGTTTTTTTTTTTTTGGGGGGGTAGGGTGCTGCTAGTAAATAACATCTACATCCTAGAGGTTAGGTACAAATGCCAATCACTGTATGATAATACAGGAGACTTAATCACCCTACGACAGCATGGAAGCAGATTAAGACAGGTAGGGGAGTGCCACACGTGCCCAGTGCTGAGTTAGGAGGCAGAGAGGTTTTCATGATTAGAGCAAAGGCTTGGGAACCAGAAGATCACAGGCTCAAACCCCGCTGAGCCAAATACTGACTGTGTGACCTTGGGCAAGTCACTACATGTCTCAGTGCTCCAGTTCACCCAGCTGCGAAAATGGATAGAAGCAGAACCTCACTGGAAACCAGTTGTTACATCTCAACTGGACAGTCCAGGGTAAATAAATTGTTAGAGGTCTCAAGGCTTTTGTAAGCACCAATCCATTACACATAACAGTGCAGAATATTTATGATATTTTCCTATACCACTGGCCCTTGCCACCTGTAGCAGAGGCTCAGAAGAAAATGCAAAAACGGAAATCTAAAGAAGTCATTAGGCCAAAACTGTTAATCCAAAATAGTCAGGGGATTCAGAAACTGTACTATTCTTCTAAGCTTTCAAAATCCTTCCTTTTCGAAAGTAATCATATTTGAAAGCTTCACAGAGCAAAATGGGCCACAATATCCCTCTCTAATCCATCTCAGAACTACAACTATGGAAATGATCATTAGCTGCTTTTTTTCTTAAATATAGCTTTCTTTGTTTAGTAATCACTGTGGATTCTTTAAAGAAGGCAGGAGGCACTGTGGATTAGTGGTTAGTGCACTGGCAAAGGAAAGAATAGTTACTACCATGACAGTAGATCTTTAAGAGAATCTCTTCCATTGAGCCACATCATGGAACTGTAGTTTTGTTGGCTGGGGCTTCCTCATGCCTTCGGCGCCTATATAACGGGCATCCCAAGCATGCCCCAGTTCCACACTGGAGACCAGCTTGGGGGATCATCAGACAGGCAGGGACCAAAGCAACCAGGACCACACCAGGCACACAGAAGAGGATATGGAAACCTGAGTACAGATGCCTGTTAAAGAATGGTCTCTCCCACACTCAGCCTGTGACTGTTACCAGCTTTCTCAATCCTTCAGACGCCCGAATGGGTCACCATGGATTGCTGCCACCACTCAGCCGCAGCCTTACTCTGGGTACCTCTAGGTCCGAATCCCACCCAAAGTCACTGCTCACACAGTACAGTCCTCCACAAAAGGGTAAGTAACTCACCCCTACTGCACAGCTGAGAATCGCTTTGCTTTTTTATATGGTAACCACAACCTTCTCTTCGAAGACGGACCACCAGTTTTTGTCAATTAAATTCCAGTTATCTGTACCTCAAAGGACTCAGTCACAGAAATATGAAGTATATGAAATTTGTATTTAACACTTTAAGATATTTACACATATAATACAGGATACTACACTAAGACTATGGGGAACAGCAATTCTACTGAGAAAAAAAATGTTCTGAACAGTTGGTAACACACAGAAAAACATATCTCAGTCTTCTCCTATTTAGCAAAGTAGAATATCCTACCACACAGGACGCTTGATGAATCAGGGCAACTTAAACCTTAGATGGTAACTGCTCAAAGTCCCAACCTACAATCTGTTCTAAAATATGCTAGAAGAGGGGGACACGCCTCATTTAATTATGCATTTGGGGACTAACGACCTGGCTTGACAAGACGGCAGATATAGTCCAGAGGAGGTTTGAGGAACTAGGACAATTATGTGAGAGGGCAGAAAGATCAGTAACTTTTTCAGAGATACTTCCAGTGCCAGGGCAAGCTACAGCAAGAAAGTTGAGAATAGAGGAATTTAACAAATGGCTAAGAATTTGGTGTCATGCTAGAGGGTATGGGCTGGTGGGGGTGGGGAGGTACCTAGGAGGACAGCAGTCTCCATGCCAAGGACAGACTACACTTGAGCGAGGAGAGAAAGAAAGTGTTGAAACACAGGATGGAGAAGTACATAGAGGAAGTTGTGAATTTAAAGTAGGAGCAGGGGGTGGCAAGTGGGCAAGGGACATGCAGAGACCACAGGTTAGGAAGCCATATGAGCTTACCCCCCCATAACAGTGACAAAGGACAAAGGGCAAGTACTATTGGTGATACTTGTAAAGGAGGGCAGGATGGGGGGGAAGGGTGGAAGGTGGTCACCCTTAATGCTAGGAGCCTTGGGAGGAAAACTGCTGAGCTACAGACGCTCTCATGGCAGAGGGAGAGGTGGAAATTGCAGCCATCACAGAAACATGGACCACCCAATACAATGACTGGGACCTGTCTGTACCAGGGATCAGGTTATTTCGTAGGGACACAGTGATTGGGAGGGGTGGCACTATATGTGAGGGAAGGACTGAAGTGTGTAAGGGAGGAAGGAGAGGAGGGTAGTATGGAGTCACTTTGGATGCAAATCCAGGATTCCAAGAATAGGAATCTCAGAATTGGAGTGGTGTACAGGCTGCCCTCTCAGATGGAGGAGTTAGACAGGGAACTAGTGGGACAGATTAGGAGAACCTGCGAGAAGGGTAGTGTGGTGATTGTGGGGGACTTCAACATGCCAGAAGTAGACTGGAGTACCCCAACAACCAGGAATAGAAGGAAGCAGGTACTGCTGGATGCCTTCCAGGACAGCTTCCTGATACAAATGGTCAGTGAACCAACCAGGTTAGGAATACCTTGATCTTGTGCTGGCAAATGGTGAGTTTGTGAGGAACTTAGTGTGGAAGAACCGCTGCAGGAAGTGACCACCACTCAGTATGGCTCACATTGGATATGGGCAAGGAAGGAGTGGAATCTAGCACAAGGGTGCTGGACTTCAGGAGGTCTGACTTTGGGAGGATGGGGAAGTCGGAAAGGGCACCTGGCCAGAATTCAACCTGGTATGGGCACAACCAGAGGTGAGAGCTCATAAAGCTGGGGATAGTGGAGGCAACCAGAACCTGCAGCAAGGCCCAGAGCAAGAAGGCTAGGGCTAAGAAACAGAGCTGGTGAGCAAGGAGGTCATGGAAAAGGTAAGGAGGAAAAGTGCTGCTTTAGGAGGTACAAGAAAACAGGGAGGGGAGGACAGGGAGGAGTACCTGAAGGAACTGAAGGAGCAAGGGAGCCAAGGCCTACAGAGCTCAGGCTGGCACAAGGCATTAAGAAGGGGAGAAGGACTTCTTCAGGTACATCAGGAGAAAAGAACTGTAAGGACCACATAGTAAGGATTAGGAAGGAGGGGTTGGGTGGAAGCAGGGGCAATAAGGCAGAAGTGCTAAATGATTACTTCTCTCAATATTTACTAAGGAGAAGAGGGGAGGATACCTAAGGGGAGAGGAATGGCAGAAATGGGGGAAGGGGTGAGAGATGGGAAATCATGGTGGGCAGAGTTCTGAGGGTTTTAGGGCACTGAGGGTGGGCAAGGCAGGCCCAGATGGCATCCACCCCAGGGTACTGAAGGAGCTGGCAGAGGTCCTCAGGGACCTTTGCAGACCTATTTAATGCCTCACTACACTCAGGGTGTGTACCTCAGATTGGAGGATGGCTCATGTGGTGCCCTCCACAAGAGTGGCTCCAAGGATGAACCAGGGAACTAATACCAGTGAGCCTCACATCCATCGTGGGTAAGCTGATGGAGACTATCCCTTAGGAGAGGCTGGTGGCCCTCCTGGAGGCCAAAGGACTACAGGACAGCAGACAGCATGGCTTCATATGTGGTAGATCCTGCCAAACCAACCTGGTGGAGTTCTATGACTGGGTAACTAGGCAATTGGACGGGGCCATGCAGTGGATGTCCTGTATCTGGACCTCAGTAAGGCATTCGAATCAGTGTCACATGGGAGGCTGGGAAATAGGTTAGAAGGCACAGGGGTTGGTACAAAGCTGGTGAGATGGGTATGGAACTGGCCTAGGGAAGGCAACAGAGGGTGGTGGTGGTGGGAGCCTCATCCCAATGGTGGTGACAAGCAGTGTTCCACAGGGCTCGGAGTTGGGACCAGTGTTTTTGGGATATTCATTGTAGACATATCATTGGCATCAAGAGCAAGATCAGTCTGTTTGCTGACGACACCAAGATGGGAGCGTGACGACGACCTAGGGGGATGGCAGGGGTTGCAGCATAATCTGGCAAAGCTGGAAACCTGGTCAGACACCTGGCAACTGGGGTTTAATGCCAAAAAGTGCAAGGTGCTGCATTTTGGGGTGAAGAACTCAAGGAGGAGTTACCAGCCGGGGGGAGTGCAGCTAGCCAAGACAGAGGAGGAGAAGGATCTGGGGGTGATCATTACAGAGTCAATGAACAACTCGGCACAATGTAGGAAGGCAGCTGCAAAAACCAACAAAACTATGGGTTGCATTGCAAGGGGTATATTCTCAAGGAGGGGGGAGGTGATTCTACCACTGTATAGATCATTAGTTAGACTCGCACCTGGAGTACTGTGCAGTACTGGTGCCCATATCTGAAGAGGGACATTTAAGTTACTGGAGGGGGTGCAGCGCAGGACAAAGATGATCAAGGGGCTGGGGGACTTATCATACGAGAAGAGGCTGAGGGAGTTGTACATGTACTCGCTGGAGGAGAGGAGGGACAGGGGGAACATGACTGAAACCTTTAAGTACATGAAAGGAATAAACAAGACAAGTACGGAGCAGCTGTTCAAAGCAAGGGAGGGGAGGGACATACGGGGCCATGATATGAGACTGGAGGGAGGGAGGAAAGTTCAGGAGGGAGATGAGGAGACACTGTTTTACAGAGAGGGTGGTAGCTGGGTGGAATGCATTACCGGCAGAAGTGGTATCCAGTGGAACAGTGGACTGCTTCAAAAAGGGCTGGGATAGGGCAAGGGAGGGTCAATGGAGGGAAGGGTGGAGGGCAGCTGCAGAATAAGGGTTGCCAGCTGCACATTTGAGCAGACTTGATAGACCTCTAGGCCTTTATCTGCTGGCAAATTTCGTATGTTCATAACTGCCCTCTTTAGGCTCTCAGCAGACCTCAAAAGCATTTTGTTGCCAGCTCTTCATGCTGCCTCGTCAAATATGTCACTCTGACATCACAGATGTGACACTTACTTTGTCTCCAGATGGTCCCTCCTCTCTGGAGAGCTGGTCCAAACTGGATCTGTACTTCAAACCCTGGTTTCATGGACTGCAATGTCCATTCTTTTGTCTTCCATCTGGTGAAATCCATTGGGGTTCCATGTCCCCTGCGCTGGCTTTGTTTACAGTCAAAACAGATTCCGTGGTTATGAAAGCAATCCACCTCTTTGAAGTGTAAGCACCCTATACAGCTAACAGGAACTCTACTGTTTGCCCAAACAACCCTCTAGCTGATTGCCTCAGGTTGCTGCTCCAGTGGCATGCAACCTTAGATTCACCACACAGTTTTATCTCAGCCGAAATACTTACCAAGGTCTAGCTGATAATAAAAATTAAACACAAAAACAGAAAATAAATGTTGTTACAATGCTGTATGAGGAAGAATAGGAAAATCAGCCTGCAAGAGCAGGCAGGATATTCACCCATCACCCAAAAAGGTGAGAAGCAGGGAGGGAGAGCTGTTGCTCAGTGGAAGAGATTTTCTTGAAGATCTGCTGTTACAGTAACCATTATATCTTCTTCAAGAATATCTCCCTGTATTGAGGCAAATCATGGAACAATTCCCAAACAGCACCAAGCACAGAGAGAGGGTGACAGGACCTAATGATCCTGAGTAAGGAGGTCTTGCAGAACAGCGAGGCTAAAGCTGCTCATCTATGAGAGACAATGTCCAGACTGTACTGTGTAGTAAATGCATGAACAACACCCAAGTGATAGCAGCACATAATATCAGCATCGGACATGCTGCAGAAACAAGCCACTGAGGTAGCAACCCCATGGGCAGAATATGACCAGGAAGCTGCTTCACTACACTTGTAACAAAATATAATACGACATGCCAACCATTTTGATAGGCCTTGTTTAGAAATGAGGAAGCCCGAGACTTCCGTGACGTCACTCAACCACATGGCTGCATAGCCGGGCGCCAGAGAACAAACTGCTCCAAAAATATATTAAATAACAGAAAAAGCGTCCGTCTGTTAACTTTAATAATTAGATTCAATGCCTGAATGATGGCAACTTCTAAACTTAAGGGAAAGAGCTCCCAAGCTGCAAAGATAAAGGCCATGATGAACACAGACAAAGGACGAGGCCCACAGCTGAACTCTCGACCAGCTTCTCCGGTGGCGAGCTTGGCTGACTCAGAGAAGAGTCTGGAGCTACTGGACCCACACATAGTTATGGCTAAGCTCGATGGAATCAATAGGACCTTGCATCGGGTGGAATCCTTGGTGGCTGATGTACGAGCGAACCTTCGCAAAATTGACAAGCGAACTACAGCATCGGAACAAATAATAGGCTCCCTGGCAGATTCCTCACACCAACAAGACCAGACTATTCTTTATTTATTAATGAGGGAGCGCGAATTGCAGGCAAAACTAGATGACCAAGAGAACAGGGCACGGCGTAATAATTTTAAAATTTATGGTGTGCCAGAAGGTAAGGAAGATTCATTCCCCACAATGGAGAACTTTATACATCATATTCTTGAGTCAGTGTTAAAACTGGATTCAGCCATGTCTTTGATTGTAGAAAGAGCACATAGATCACTCCTTCCAAAGCCCAAGGAACAAAACGCCAAGCCCCGCCAATAATCATCATTAAAATGCTTAACTACAGAGATCGCCAACTTATTCTCCAGACTGCTTGGAAGAACAAGGAAACCCTGATAGATGGAAGGAGAATTTTTTGATCAAGACTTCTGATTATCTGAACAATAAAAGAAAACAAGTCAAAGAGGTAATACGAGTGGCAAAGGAGAAGAACGTGAGAATACAGCTACAATATCCAGCACGTTTGAGAGTTCTTACCAAACAGGGTCCACGACTTTTCAATCTTTGTTCGAGGCTTCATCCACATTGCGAAGTCTGGGGATTCCTGTTCCTGAAATGCAATCGGAGGCCTTGGAGAGAGACATCACGAGAGTTGCATGGTGCAGAGTGGGACGACCGTGGCGTAATCAGCAAATGGCGATCTCTTGGCCCTCACATTTAGGGGCCGACCTGAGAGATATCCTAGAAAGAGAAACTAAGGTTCCTGTAGACACACCAGGATAGTCAGTGGTTACCAGTCTCACTGGATCATGAAGGGGCCAAGTAGAACCACATCTTCAAGGTCAAGTGTGAGCTATACTACCAAACAAGCCACACGCTCAGTCATCATGGTGAATCCTTATTAATGACATTCCAACAGACAAAATAAGACTTCATAAACACACAATGGACTAATAGTTATCGGATGTTTGGAGTGGAGGGTGGAAGATGGTTTTGTTAACATGTGGATATGTTGTTCTCATAGGTTTCTTCTCTTTCCCGTCCCCCACTGCATGATTTCTGGGGATGAATGGCTCGGGAAGAAAGGCAGTGACAGGTGGCAGGGTAAGATTGCTCTGTAATCGCCTCAGCGAATTTAAAGACTCGGACTGAGTCGGAAGGCCAAATAAAGGAGCGGTATTCTTTAGCTCCTAGACTGCAGCCACAGGCCCTAATATTACCTACTGGGCCAACCTCTACCACACGAATTGTGGTAGAAAAAGTGACGTAAGCACTACACTGACTTTTTAAAGTCAGACCTCTTTAGATCAGCAGGTACTATAGCGTTTGCTATTAGATCAGTTTTTTTTACGGAACTTCGCCTTGGAAGGACGCAACTTTTCCTTTTGAAACCTCCTAAAAAATTAGGGTAGAATCTGACAAGCAGAGGAGAGCTTTTGCCACGTTGGTGGGTAACGCCTCCTCTATAACTCTTTTGCCCCTCCTCTTTTTCTTCCTTTTCCTCCTTTCCCACTCTCCCACTCACCGGCAGACCCCCTAATTCTTACCCCTCCTTATTTTTCTCCCTTTCCTTTTCTAGTTTCAAACTCTGAAAATACAATTGTTCTTATCTATAGAAATTAATGAAAAGGTTAGTTCGGATGTTAACAATAGTTGTGTTGGCACCTGTTGTGCCTATTGTTTCCAGTGAACGGCTGAGCTGTGTAAGGCATGATAACATAAAGCAAACAAAAAGAAGAGGGATAGACGTACCTTTATCAGGTAGAAGTAAAAAACTTATGTTTATATTAAGGGGAAAGACCAAGAAAATATGCAGGCAAAGATATTTTGATTTATAAGATGAGTCACATTAAAGTGATTTCACTCAATGTTCAAGGTATAAATTACCTGCAAACAGACTAAGATTCTCCATTACCTTAAAAACTTTAACGCAGACATCTGCTTGTTGCAGGAGACTAGATTATCTCAGGTAGAGCATCAGAAATTGGTATGATCCTGGGTGGGCACAGCGGTGGGGTCATCACACCCACAGAGTAAGAAGGCAGGTTCTGTGATCCTCCTTAAAAAAAAACATACCCTTGGATATCACTGCAGAAGACCACACCCCAGATGGTAGATTTGTTTCACTTTCAGGACAAATATATTCCCAAAAGATACATTTGATTAATGTATATGGCCCAAATAAAGATGATCAGTCCTTTTATAGAAAAATTTTCCAGAAAATTTCAGGGCTGAGGGAATGGATGGTAGTGATGGGTGGGGACTTTAACTGCGTGATTTCCCCATCAAAAGATAGGTCCTCACAAATTTCCTCTACTAATAAAAATATGAGTAGGATGGTTAGAGCGAACAAGCAGGAGCTGGCCCTGATTGATATACAGAGGGAACATAATCCAAAGGGCAGGGATTATACATTTTATTCTAATTCAAAGAAATCCTACTCGAGGATTGACTACTTCTTGTGTAGTTGGGCAGATATACACAAGGTCAGAAATTGTTATATACAACCCAAGTTAATATCAGATCGCGCAGCAGTTGTTTTAGACTTACAATTGGGAGACTGGGAGAGAGACACTTTGTGGAGAATGAACACCTCACTTCTTGGTAAAGAGGAGTTTGTTAAAAAGATAGAGTCCGCTATACAAGAGTTTAAAGAGACCAACAAAATACAACATACAGGAATTAAATGGTACTGGGATAGCCTGAAGGCGGTATTAAGGGGTCGGATCATAGCTTACCTCCCATCTCAAAAAAATCGAAAAGCAGTGCAATTAAAATTGGAACAACAATTACAATAGTTAGAGATAAAACACAAAAGAGGGGTCACATCTCATCTGGCAACAGATGGAGAAAACCAGAAAAGAACTACAAGCCCTCCTAGATATTCACTTGGAAGGGAAACTTAGATATCTAAATTAGTCCTACTATGAACATGGAAACAAAGCAGGCAGACTACTTGCCTTTAGATTACGGAAAGCACAAGCAGATAGATATGTTAAACATATCCGTTCCCAAGAAAATGGCCAAACAATTAATAATTACACCCCTAAAAAAATAGCAGGAGCTTTTCAAAAATACTATGCCAATCTGTATGCCTCAGAGAAAACAGTTTCAGACCCCAAGAAAAAATCAAGGAGTTTCTTTCAGATACAGCTTCCATAGCTAAGCAAAGCCAATAGGGCACTACTGGAAGCTCTATCACTGAGCAGGAGATAAAACAAACCATAAAAACTTGAAAAAAAATAAAACACCAGGCCCTGATGGGTTTAATTCGGAATTTTATCAGACCTTTAGTACACCTTTAAGCCCTATTTTATGCAATTTATTTAGTGCCTGTAAGGAGAAAGAGGATCTACCACATTCATGGCGCAGCACCATAATTGCAGTGATACCAAAGGAGGGCAAGCCACCAGAGATTTGTTCCTCTTACCGTCCAATATCCTTATTGAATGTGGACTCCAAGATATTCACTAAAATTTTGGCCTCCAGGTTAAACAACTTCCTGCCGGAATTGATACACCCAGACCAGGCCGGGTTTGTCCCGAACAGGCATATCCAAGATAATATAGGACGTTGCTTTAACATCTTGCAGTCAGGTAAAACCCATAAAAAAACAACAACTTGCCATATCAATTGATGCTGAGAAGGCGTTCAACTGTCTACAATGGGATTTTTTGAAGGCCACACTGGTTAAATTTGGATTTGGACCCCAATTCTTGGTCTGGATAGAGGCGTTATACCAGAGCCCTCAAGCCAGAGTAAAGGTCAATGGTATGGTCTCAGGACCTTTAGATAGCCAAAGAGGCACAAGGCAGGGTTGCCCCTTCGCCTTTACTCTTTATGTGAGTACTGAACCCCTAGCAGAACAAGTTCATTCACATCTGCAGGTGGAGGGAATAAGAATAGGAGGGGTAGAAAACAAAATATCCTTGTATGCAGATGATACAATGATCTACTTAGGTAACCCTCAACGGTCATTCCCACATTAATGCAAATACTAGAAACCTATGGCCAGATCTCCGGGTTTAAAATAAACACAGACAAGACTGAGGTCTTACAGGTTAGTGGTCCTGTATCCCAGTCCCTAACTCAAATTATACCCTTTAAATGGATGAAAACTAGTATCAGATACTTGGGCATCTATATCCCTATTCAGTTAGAGTGGCTACATTGCTATAATTACGGGAAACTTTTACGAGAGGTGTTTACAGGTCTAAAGAGATGGGAGATATTACCCTTGATGTTAACGGGTAGAGTTGAGACTGTGAGGATGAATGTCCTCCCCAGATTCCTGTTTTTGTTTAGTTCCCTTCCCCTGCACATCCCAGCACTGGAGTGGAAAAAAATTAATACAGCTATTAGACAATTCATATGGGATAAAAGTAGAGCCAGAATAGCATGGACCAACTTAATGAGACCGAAAATACAAGGGGGACTGGGATTACCCAACCTAAAAATCTATTACTTAATGGCCCAACTAACAGCGTGGGTAACTTACTGGTCAAAGGAAGACAATAGTGTCTGGAAAGAAATGGAATTTTGATCCACCCCAACAGCCAACCCTCTGTTGGATTTCGACAACTCTCCAGCTAAATTAATCTTTTACAAATCAAATAACCCATGGCAGATACAAACATATAGAATTTCGGGTACGGTAAAGAGTAAGCTCAAACTGGAACATTCGCTCTCCGGGAAATCAAAAATAGCCTCCTGTGCTTTGTTTACTCCACCAAGATTAGATGATACATTCCGGAGGTGGAAACACATGGGCTTGATTTATTTCAGACAGTTTTCGGCACAAGGGAAGGTAAAGACCTTTCAAGAAATACAAAAAGAATACCACATACCGAATTCACATTTTTTTAGGTATCTCCAGGTGGTCTCCTTTTTAATCCAGGGAGCCAACCTGGAAAAAATACAAGACGACCCTCACCCAATAGTAGAGATTATTCTGAGTGCAGCAGACAACATAGAGGAAAAGCACATAATTTCACAACTATCAAAGCTCCACAATTGCAGAAAATCTGAAATGCCAAACAACATGGCAGCAGGAGGCATCACTACAACTGGATCAGAAACAATGGCAATTGATCTGAGAGGGTTTTTTTAAAACATCAGCCTCCAACATATGGAAAGAATTTAGGTGGAAAATAATTAATAGATATTTTCTTACTCTGACCAGAACTAAACACTATGGAACCACCGGTTCGGACCTCTGTTGGAGGGGATGTGGAATGAGGGGTAACCCTTATCATATATTCTGGGGGTGCCCTAAACTACTTACCTTTTGGTCAGAGGTAAAGTAACACTATAGTAAACTGATGGGTTGCTCGAATTATTTGGATTTCGAACATTTAGTTCTAGGGTTGCCCATTAAGAAAAAAATGTCCAATAGAGTAAAGAGTTTCTCAGGGATATTAAAGGCAGCGGCCAGTAAGGCTATCGCCAAGAAATGGTTGTGTCCCACCCCGCCTACACGGAAAGAATGGATAGATATAATAAAAGAAATAGAAAGAGTGGGGAGAATTACAGCATGTCTACATTTACAAAGAGATAAGTTTAATGGGGTATGGCTGCCCTTCATGCAATTGATTGAAAGCAATGAAAGTATCTCAGTGCTATCCCAACAGGCCTATATGTAAACAAAGAATTAAATGTAATAGGTCAGAAAGCTAGAATATACTGCTCAGGCCTTTCAATATTAGACAGCCATGAAGTTTGTAGTTATAATGTTTTATTTGATTTTAGGAAAAAATTGTTATAGGTATAAACTTTGTATATTAGTAAGGCACAGAAAATATCACTCTGACGGATGATCTACATAAACGACAGATCGAGGCGTAGATACTATATAAAGAACATTTGTCGTCTCTGGAGACAAGAACTTCCGGGAGACCTGGATAAAAAGGAGAGAGGAAAAAAAAAGAGACTATTATTATCAATGACTGATCCTTTTGCTGAAGGACTATAATGAGAATTTTATATATCTATTAATCAGTCGCTTTGTAATTGTCGTAATTTGGATGGATTGTCTGTGCAAATAAACAAACTTGAAGTTTAAAAAAAGAAATGAGGAAGCCCAACATCTTGGGGGCAAAAGCTACAAACCAATGAGAGTATTTTTTACAATCCCTGATATGTTCCAAGTACTAGCGCAGCATCCTGTGACGCTCAGTGTATTTAACAATGTTCTCCCCATCAGCGGAAACGAAAAATAAACAGGAAGGTCAACAGTCTGACTTAGTGTTCTCTCACACACAACCTTCAGAAGCAAATGAGGATTAATAAGTAATGTAACCCTGTCCTTTTGAAAATAAAAAGGTGTAACCAAAGCCTGCAACTCCAAAACGATCTAGCAGACATCATAGCCACTAGGAACAATGTCTTCAAAGAGAGGAAGCGCAGTTCACAAGTAGCAGCAGGCTCAAAGGGAGGTGCAGGAAGGGTCTCTAGGACCACATTAAAGTCCCAAACCGAACCAGATCAAGGACCGGGGTAAGAGTAGAATACATCTTGGGAATCCTGCTTCTACAAGACTGGTTACCCATCTATGAAGCAACAGATGTTAACTTGGCTCTTGATCACTTCATCTCAATTTTCAACAAAGCCTGCGACCTCTTTGCCCCTGCTAAAAGGCGCAAAACAAAATCTCTCTCTAACCCATGGGTCACCGCGGCTCTTCTCTCACAGCTGAAACTAAGGGATCACCTCTGGGCAGTTGCCTTGGCCACTGGCAAACAACTGGTCATCCAAAATTACAAACAAGCACGAATGCCTGCACAAAGCCATACAGGCTAATGAAATCCACCTATTACAAAGTCGCCTCACCAATACATGGA
This sequence comes from Neoceratodus forsteri, assembly GCA_016271365.2. NCBI lineage: Eukaryota > Metazoa > Chordata > Ceratodontiformes > Ceratodontidae > Neoceratodus > Neoceratodus forsteri. The sequence continues at coordinate 875,006,685 of CM028130.1, forward strand.
GAAATGGTCGTGCTTTCTGGGACAATATCAAGGATGTCACAGGGAAGCAGCCAAAAACCTCTCCGGCCATGTTAATGGTTGATGGATCCTCAACCCTTGACCCCAAGGTGATCGCAAACATCTTTAACACGGCTTTTTCAGACCTTACTGCTGTTCTACCCCATGACTTTTTCGAAAACAGGGCCTGCTCCCCAAATACCTCAGCCCCTCAGTCTAACCATCCCCTCTTCTACTTCAGGAAGGTAAGGCTGAATGAAGCTCACCGCTATATTACTGCAGCTATCTCTAAATCTAGATCTAGTAGCACACCCTGGACCTTAAGCTTCTGTTGCTCACCCTTGATGAGTAATTCATCCATTAACAAAATCCTAAATCTCTCTCAGCTGTGGAAAATTCTCGGACCTATGGAAAACAGCCACCGTGACACCTGTCCATAAAAGTGGGGACAAACGATTCACCAAATTATCGCCTCTATCTCCATACTGCCCCCACTCTCTAAGGCACTTGAGCGCATCGTGGCTGATCAACTTACCGACCACTTGGATAAATACAATATACCTTGTCCACAACAACACGGCTTCGGAAGGTCACAGCACCCCCACAGCCCTTCTTGAGTTCACTGGAGCTTTGCACAAATCCCTTGACAATGGCCTTCTCACAGGGGCCGTTTTCGTCGAACTCTCCAAGGCCTTCGATACAGTACACCATGGACTACTAATACACCAACTACTGAAGGCCGGGCTATCACCTGTCTCTTCTCTCTGGTTTAAAAGCTACTTAGAAAACCGGTCACCGAGAGTAAAAACTGCGGACGCTCTTTCTAACACCCTGCCTGTTCGCTCGGGTGTCCCACAGGGATCCATACTGGGACCCCTCCTTTAGCCTTTCTTAAACTCCTCCTTACCACTGCTCTGAGCAGATCATACTATATGCCAATGATGCTGTTGTATTCTCCACTCACAAAGATCCTGCAACTCTTCAACACAACTTTCAACTTGGTTTCAGTTCTGTAGAGACATGGTTTCTTAATCATAAACTGGTCCTCAATGACTTCTGCAGCCTCATAACCCACACAAGCTACACCACTTGGCTATCTCCACCACCCAGGGTAACACTCTAGATCAGGTGGTGTCCTTCAAATACTTAGGATTCAGCTTGACCCTACACCTCCTATGGACTTCATGTAGATAATATAGCTAGAGTTGCTAATACACGGCTTGGTCTCTCTACAAACACAGACCACAACTCATGCCAGAAGCTTGAAGGTTGCAGTCCTGAGCTCTGTGATCTCTGCAATAGACTATGGTCTCATCATTTATGGCTCGGCCACAACCACAACCCTTAGACACCTCTCAACTCGCCTTAAATAAAGCATATCGGCTCATCACTGGTGCTCACTGTCTCACCCACACGTGTGACCTGTACACTCAGACCGCTGGCTCCAACTATCAAACCGCCTAAAGTTTCTTACCTGCTCCATGGTCAAAAAAATCTGCCTTGGCCTTGCACCTTCTGGGGTCTCAACTCTGTTACAACACTGAATTAACAAATGGTGTCTTACGAGATCCACGCTACAGCTACTGAAAGTCCCCCACTGTCACACTTCACAGGGACAACGCTCTTTTGCTTATCGAGCACCACTCTGGTTCAATGGCCTCAGCCCAACCATCTCCTCTGCCCCAACTATTGGTATGTTTAAACTAGGTCTCGGGACTATCTCACTACCAACAGCTCCTGTGACTGCCCAACTTAACCTTGTTTCTCCACTTCCTTTCTGCTCTAGTTCTCCCCCACTGGATTCTACCTCATATCTTGGTATACCCAATGCTGCACTTTTCACCCTCTTGCCACCCTTCCTACATTCCTTCTCCCCCACCCTCTTCCTCTCCCTATGACTCTGGCACTTTTATCTGTTGTCTGTTTTCTCTGACAAATGCCGCTGGCTGCCTTGTTACAATGCTACCCTTGAATTGTATTAATTTGTACTCTGTTTGCAATGTCCACATTGTTGTAATGCCTGTCTTGATGTTCCCCATAATTTGTATTTCTCTGACATGGAACCTTTCGTAAAAGAGCCATGGCTCAAAGGTATTTATAATCCTAGACTTGATAAAATAAAATCTATGGGAAACCTCCATCTGGGACTCTGTCTTGCCATCTGTGAGGGCATGAAAAGCTGACATTGTAGCCAGAAGGCCCTTAACAGAGGAATACCCTAGTCCTGAGTCCTTCAGGGACAAAAGGTAGTCCAGCACAATGGGAACTGGACACGTAAAGGGATCCAGGCAGTATACCAAACTGTAAAACATTTTCATACTTGTGAGTAAATGTACCATGTAGACTGCTTTCTAGTCACCAATAGAACATCAGCAACTGCCTGGGTGACCCCAAAGTGGAAGAGCTCTATGTCCTCCAGAGTCATGCATGGCGCTGCAGGGACCTCAGATCTGGATGCACTGGAACACCCTGCTCCTGTGTCAGAAGTTCTGTCACAGGAGAAGTGGGATGGGGTTTTACCGCCAGCTGCTAAAGCAGCGGAACCAAATTTGTTTGGGTCATTAAGGGGCCACCAGTATCAAGGAGGCCAGCAATGGACAAAATGCGTACAGAAACCTCCTTTTCCAGGACAGGGACAATGCATCTCGCCAGAAAACAGCCCCTGGAGCAAATGAGCAGAAACAAGGCAGTTTTGCATTGTATGGAGACCCAAGCAGGTCTATGTCTGGTCAACCCATTTTTCTAAGCGGTCGTCCATGACGAAGTCTGAGAGTTTCTGTTCATGGCAGAGCACACAGGATCAACTAAGGTGATCCACAAGTGCATTCAGTGAAATGGATAGAAACACCACTGAAAGAAATATGTTGCGTTCCACTGCTCAGTGTTGCACTCCACCTTGTCAGTTGATGTAGCACATCACCAAAATATTGTCTGTATGGATCAGCAACTGATTCCCTGGAAGAAGGGCGATGGTAGCCTGTAGGCCATGCAGACCAGCCTTCAACTCCAGAGTGTTAATGTGCAGAACTGTATCAAGAGGGGTCCACTGGCCCAGATGGGAACCTCAAGCAAAACCCCAGGTGTCTGCTGCCATCACCAGGAGGGGGGATGGGCAAAGGAACAGAGACCCTGTCTCTAAGCTGGAGAGATCCAAACACTAGAGCACAGAGCAACGGAAAGGAGGCGTCACTTGTATGTCACACTCCAACACATCCGAATGTTGTGCCCAATGTGTTCTGAGGAACCACTGTGGGATCTTCATGTAGAGGTGGGCTAGTGAGATGGTAAGAATGGCAGCAGGCTGAGACACTGTCGCTGGAGGAGACTAGTTGTGCCTGAGCCAACAGTGTCACAGCACAATCGGAGGGCAGAAAAGCTCAGCTCAGTCCTGGACAGCCCCTATGTATTGAATCTGCTGGCAGGGAGTAAGGACTGACTTTGGTTCGCTGACTAGGATACCCAACTGGTTGAACAACTGTCAGATCCAAAACAGTGTGTATACTAGGGACTCCCAAGACAGGGTTTCAGCCAGCCAATCATCTATGTAAGTAAGATAGAGAGGCCCTCTTTGGAGGGCAGCTGCCACTGCAGCAAAAGCTTTGGTAATACACACAGTGCAGAGCAGAAACCAAAGGGCAAGACACAAAACTGGTTGTGCGAGCCCTGGAGAATGAAATACAGTTTTTTTTCTGCGTGATTTGCAAGTCCTTCGTGTCCACAGCAACCATGCAATCCCCTTTTAGTGAAAGGGGGAGGAGTGACCACTGAGAAACCATCTGAAACTTTTTATATTCTATGAACAGATTCACTCCTTGAAGGTTTATATAGGCCTTAAGATTCCTGGTCCACTTTGGGACCAGAAAGTACCAGGAATAATAGCCTGACTGTTCTGAAATTGGGACGAGTTCCACAGCCCTCTTGTGGGCGAGTGTTTGAACCTCCTCCAGCAGGAGGGTAAGATGTCCCAGTGGATATCTGTCTGGCAATGGGGGAGAGGGGGGCACCACCGAAACAGTAAGGAGCTCTAGAGCATGTCCATGTTGAACTACCTACAGGACCCAAGCATCAGTTATCTCCCTCCACTTTTGTAGGAAAAGGGAGATTTGGCTTCCCATCAAAACTTCCTAAGGTGGTGGTACCGGAGGAAGTGGAGGGGAGTCAGAAAGCACCAGGGCGGAGGAGGTGCTGATAATGGTCCAGCCTTGTAAGTCTGGTATGGGTACTGGGAGGCAGGTTTGCTGCTAGGAAGTGGAAGGCTGATGTTCTTTGGAACATATCCCAAACCCACAGAATATCCACTATCTGGACGAGCATATGGCCTATGGAAAGAACCCCTACCCCTTCTGCAGGGTTTCAGGTTCAAAATGTGCCGGGACCTTTAAGTCATTTTTGAGGACTGTAGATCCTTCAAGACATTTTCCACATCTATGCCAGACAACTGCTTCCCCCTGAAGAGAGCATTCATTACAGACTGCTGTACATCAGAAGCAAATCCTGCCACCAATAGCCAAAAATGGCGGTGGATGCAAATCCCAGAGGCAACAGCCCTGGATGCAGCATCTGAGGTGTCATAAGCAGATCTAAGCAGGTGCTTTTTGACTTCCTGTCCATTAGCAACAGTTTGTTGGGCCAATGTTTTGTCTTGGCCATCTGACATTTATTTTATCAGCCACATAGGCCATTGTCTTCTAAATGCAATTGATATTTTACCATATGCCTGATAATTTGCAATCCTTAGTCTGAGGGAAGCAGAAGTAAAAGTCATCTTCCCCATCACATCCAGCTTCCTTAACCCTTTATCTGGAGGAAGAGAACTCATGTGCTTGGGTGTCTTATTTATCATAAGTAGCCAGGATTACCACTGAATCTGTTTCAGGCTGAGACGAATAATAAGGCTTCGCAGCTGGGGCAGGATGCTGTTTGTCAGCCTTTCTCGGGATTGCTGGCAATTGAGCTGGCCTATGCTGAGCAGCATCCTCCAATGCAGAATGCACAGGAGGGATGACAACAGTAGGAGAGGCAGACACCTCCAAGAACTCGAAGACTTTTCTTGGATAAATCTTCCTACTCTGCTTGAAACCCCAGTTTAGCCTGTACCTGTTCAAGTAAGGCCTGAAATGAGGCACCCTCAGGTGGAGACCTAAAAGTGTTTTTCACCCACTCCTCTGAGAAGGAAGAAAGAGTAGAGCTTGAACCAACTACATTAATTGCTTCCTCTTCCATGTATTCTGGATTGTATTCTAGTTCTTCATTGACACCAACAGTCATTGGTAGATGGTTGACAGGATGAGGAGATAATTGAGGAGGAGCCATTGATAGGTGTCCCATCGACAGAGGACATTCAGTGCTCGGCACTACAGCAGAGACCAAGAACTGAAGTGTCGACAGTAAGGGTTGACAACAGCATAGCCAAAAGTGCTGACAGAGGTGGCAGCAGTGGTAATAAGGCACTGAAAGAGCTCGACATCACCTGATAAAGGAACTGTACATCGACCGACCCTGAGGCGGTCTTCGACGGTGGAACCACCAACAGGGCTGTGCCCAACAGCAGCATCGGCTGCAAATGTCCCAGTGGGGGAGGTGAGCCAGCGCCAGACCATGACCTTGACATTTGACAGACCGGGGTCGGCAGGACTCGCGATCCATGGCCTAGCACCTGTCTTTATCAGCTGACTTTCTCTTCTTAAAGGAGAATGTAAACCGCCTGGGAAGTGACTCTTTCCTTTACACTGCCTGACATCAGAATGGCAGTGCTTTCACCAACTTAGAGGAGTTTCCTTTTCTTCAATGAATCAGTAATGGATGCCGTTGACCTCAGGAAGTGGTAGGCTGATGGCAACAAGGAACAGATATGGATGATGACAGTGAAGCCACCTTTGACACAGTTTCTCCATTTCTTTTAGCTTTTGATGAACCTCTAAAGCTTTATGGTCTCATAGTTGCCTGATTAAGTCTTTGCCGAGGCAATGAATACACACGGAGTGGTCACTGTCTTTATAAATTTAGCACTGCAGCAGCAGCAATAGCGGAACAACGGCTCCTTGTCTATTGGTGGCAGCATAAGAGAAAACCTTAAAATAAAAAACTTGAGATCACACTGACAGCAAAACTTTCCAAGTTTGATGGTGTTCTTCAGCAGCGGTGGACCGATGAGCAGTTGACAGCAACAGAAAGACATGGTGCAAGCTGGAGATGCCCATGTTATACAGGCACCGACGAGGCATGTCAATGTGGGCAGCCCAAGCCACCCAAAATGTCCAGGTGGTCCTAATGCTGATGGCTTACTGTTCCATGATGTTGCTCAATGGAGAGAGATATCCTTGAAAAAGATCTGGGTGATCACAGATTCAAACCTAACCAGCACCAGATACTCACTGTGCAGCCTTGGCCAAATCACTAACCGACCAGTGCTCTGGTTCACCCAGCTGTGGAGATAAGCAGAAGCAGGACCCCACCGGATACAACAAGTGGGTATTCCAGATAAAAAATTAACAACAATCTTCTTTTTTCTGTAACAGGTGTGGGGTGTGAAGCAGAAGTTGAAATGGGTATACAAAACTTAAATTTTTGCTACACTACTGACATTTAAAAAAAATATGGCTCCACAGACTTAAATGGGTGTGCCCCGCGAACATCCTAGTTAGACGTCACGGTGAGTTTCACTGGGGTGGGGTGGAGGGCCCAGGCTGACAAACGGGGAAATAGAAGAGATTGGCTGGCCACCTACTCGAGGCCAAAATACGGTCCTTTCCAAGTAGCACAGAGATTAAAACGAGGAAGGTCACACTAAGAGACTCCCGCAGAGGTATAGGAATTTCAGAGTGGTGCATTTTTATTAGCTTTTTATTGAGATTTCCAAACAGACAGCATATAACATTAAACATATGAACTGCGGGGGGCACTGTGGAGTCAAGCTGAGCGACAGTATTTCAACAGCTCCGCAATTGAGATAAATATTGCTTAAACATCACCCTTTTGAGCAGCCATCTATTAAAATAACCACTTTAGACTGACGGAGGAGCCTTTAAACATAGAATGGGCAATCCCCAAAAGAAAGAGGCAGTGGAACTAGTGACAAGATGCCTGGGACCTCTCAAAATCACGGACCAGTCTAGAAGTACAAGCCACATCCCATCAAGATCCAGAGGAGACCATGTCATCCATTGGCCTTAAACTACAAAGGCTGATCACATCGGTCTCAGACCTTAATAATAAAATGGACTTGTTTGCCACGAGAGTGTCAGTGGTAGAGAAAACTGTGGAAGGGATGCAACTGGAGGTGGGTGACACTAAGCAGCATGCCGAGTCAGCCGCAGCGGCAACCTCACCCCTTGTCAAAGAAAATAATCATATGAGAGCCAGACTCGTAACGCTGGAGAACCAGGCCCGTTCATCTCATATCAGAATCCTTGGGCTACCTGATGGGATCAAGTGAGACCATCCCCTCATGTTCTTACAGGAGTGGCTGGAATCAAAATTGGTACCAGAGAGACAAACTCTACAACTGAACTTGCAAAAAGCTTACCACATTACCTCTCGTCGATACCGAGAAGACTCAGAAAATCCGCAAACTGCTACTTCTTACGGATGGAGTGGGCACAAGAGATAAAATCCTTCAGGTCACTAGACAAGCCGCCGCCACTCAGGACGACTGCACAGTTTACTTGTTTCCGATCTCAGCTATGCAACAAGACTACGCAGGAAAAGTTTGATGGTGTGAAGAAGTGGCTGAGGGAAGCGCCCATTGTGTACATAGTCATCTATCCCGCGCGTTTGAGGACTGTCCACGGAGGGAAAGTTTGGGTTTTTTCAGATCCAGTCGAGGTGGGCAAGTGGGCCTCTCGCTCCAGGAGCAGCAGCCGGAGCCAGCAATGGGACCCTGGGGATGCGGAAAGTGACCTGGAGGTTGGCGAGGAGGACAGACCAGTTCTAAATACTGTTTTCTAAAAATTCATGTATACCCTACTATAGATCACTTCAGATGACTCTCAACCTATATTATAGGACATTATCTCGCTTTTCTGATCTCTGTAGTTAAAGGGTATAGTTAAATTCTGCCTTGCTTTTGCTGGTATAATTTAGGTCTCAAGCAGTGGGTAAAACATTTTAGAGCTCGCTTTTGTTCTGAAGCTCCTTTTGGCTATATAAGGGTTTGGCAATTTAATCCTGAAGTTACAAAATTATATAGAATTATCACTAATGCCTTTACTACATTTTGGCTGATATAATCTCATATATAAGGGTGCATTAGAAGTGTTTGCATGTACTAAGATTTTACTGTCTTAATTCTGCCTTAAAATTTACTTTGAGATAGATAGTATGATGCATTAGCCCTGCTCAGGGCATGTACTGTTTGGACTTTGATTTAAAGACTTTAGCTGAATCGAAAGTAGTCATACGGCTCATGGGTTTATTACACAGCCACTTACGATTACTTATTTGTTAGTTTTAATTTTAGTTCACCCCTCTATGGGGTATCATAATATTTAGGATGCATCTATCCTAGGATTAAGGAGAAGGTTGTACTCTCTACTTGAATATGCTAATATTTTTATGGCTTGTCCTAGATATGGAAATGACATGTGCATGTTCACATTTGAAAATAATAAAAGTAAAAGTACAAAAACAAACATATGAACTGCATGAAGAAATAGCACACAATTAATACAAACTATGCAAAACAATGTACAAAGAGCAATCACAATTCATTCTGGGTTATATACAAATTGGGGAGGCTCAAGAGTAGAGTTTTTTTCATATTATTCTTACATTAAGACTAGTGCATGTCCTGTAAATTAAAAACTTAAACATTTCCTTTAAATAACTTTAAGGTGGCAAAATGTTACTAGAAGCTTTAAGTGTATGCAGCAAAGATTTGTGTTCAGCCAAATTATGCCTCCTTTGTAATATACTGTAAAATCCAAACCTTGCATCTAATCTATTTGTAATTTCAGCTTGCTCAAACTACTGATTTTTCAAAAATAATAAAACTATATTGTCAGTAGAAAGAATGTTATTTGTAAATGTTTTATCTGTCAGCTGTGATTAGTGCACTAGAAGTAAATACTCACCATCACACTCTAGGTGCGGTAAACTGATGTTTAAGTTCACGTCCAGCTTTCCACCACTGTTTTTGTCAGGGTCATCTACATACAGCTCATTAATGCTATAATTAAAAGAAAAAAGGGGGTTTCAATAAACATGATTGATTTAAACTGTATTTATCAGATTATGCCTACAAGAAGAGGACATGTCACACAAACATAGGTTTGCTGAGGATAAGAGGCAAAGTTACCACATGTACTCAGTAACAGTAGCAGGCTGCCTCATACTACAGTGTTGGTTACCAGTGTTTAAGAGCAGACACGAGACTCTGGGCATCCAGGGCTGAGAAAACGCTGTTGCTGCTAGCAGTACATCCCATACCAAGGAGAGTGGCACTGCAATCTGTTGTCAAGGCACAGGTCATGAAGCACAGGACGACCAGGAGCAGGTATAAAATTCTCAAGTAGCATTTTATTTTTCTCAATAACAGCAAAATAAAAAATAAAAATTATTCAGTATAATTATTTACAAAGACAGTACAAACAAAGAAAACGAAGTCCTTCTTATGTGACCTCTTAAGTTCAAGTTTCAGTCTCTCAGGCTCTCTCTCTCGCCTCTAGCAAAAGTATTGCTGCTCTTTTAGAAGTTTTGTCTGGGAACTCGTTAAGAGAGCCTGCTTCTCACAGAACGCTCTTGTAAGTTTTCAGAATGTTCTTGTCAGTTTCGCTCTTTGTAGGTGCAGCAAAACAGTACATGGTGTCCCAGAACTGACCTCTTGTTGACAACTCTGCAAAGAACTTAAAAACTGCATCTCAGGTTAACTCCTTGAGTTCCAAATAGCTTTCTGCAATCATTTCAACAGTATAACTATATACATTTTAAACACAGAATCCTAGTATCACAAACAGTTTTTACACAGAGATTCACGTATATTTTCTATAATCTCAGATATGCAATGGGGAGGAAGAAAAGACAGAACAGCAAGGGAAGGCAGAGAGACAGTGAGAGGCGGAGAATTGTGAAACCGTCAGACTGATCATTTCCTAGGTCTCAGAAAGAAAATTTGGTTGCGCAACGACACAGAGAAGAGACAGAAAAGAAGAAGATAGAACAGACCCTTGCGTTTAACTCTTTCTGAATAACAAATGGGACAGGGCCTTATTTAACCCTGTCACACAAGCTACCTCCACAGTGACCTCTGGGGTGGGCTGGGGAGTATGTACCTCCAAAAAAGTATTTTGCTTGAATGCAAGGCCAAAGGACACCAGCACGTCGTCAATGGGTAGTAGATAGGATGGGGAAATGGGGGAAGAAAGTAGACGAAAACTGGCCATCACCAGAGTGACAACCTGGTATTCTCAGGCACGGTCCCCACCGGATCCCCACAAACATCAATGCAGCTAAGTGGAGGAGTCAGGTCACAGAGATGGCCGGGCTGGATGGAAAGCAGCAGGCCAGGAGAATAAACACCAATTTAACTAAAAAATAAATAAATAAAAAAGCAAACTAGGTAATACAAGTAGAACAGCTAAGGGCCAGCCTGAAGAAGAGTTGGCAGAAAACTCATCTGCATCTAGGGAATTGTGCTGCTCTCCAATTACCCTTGGCAATCCCAGGAGGAAGTGACAGTAGCAGGTGGCTCGGTGCACGAGCAGTATTGGCATAGTGACATGACATGTCATCCCCCAAGGGTGGTGGAAGAGGGATGAAAAGAGATGCACAACAACAGATGAGACAGATGAAATCCTGGTACTCCATCTATGTCAACACTGGACCAATTGGGACCTTCCATCCGAAGCAGTCTCCCTCCTTCTGCATGGTCCATACGTATCTTGAGTCAGCCCTGCGGTGACGGGACCTGGGGCCTTTGCATGGGGCAAGTAATGGGAAGTTCGGTCATAGGAATAATCTGGGAGTGATGGTCAGATAGGAGTTGTAGTATCCTTGACTTCTGGCAGATGGCAGAAGAAAGACCAGAATATGGGGATTAAACAGTCTTCCTCCAAGGTTGAGAAAGAGATCACACTGAGCACACAGTGCAAATAAATTATACAGATAGTACAACATACTGTAGGCTGCACCAACAGTACAATGACTAGGGGCTACCTGCCATGCTGGCATTTGAAGTTCGCCTCCCTAGCTTGAACCACCACCATGGGCAGACAGAAGGAGCAACATCTTTCCATTGCACTGCTACTACTAGGAAAGCAATACAGGCAGGAGCAGAGGCAGCAGAAACTCAAGGGGAGAGAGGTGAGAAAACTGAAGAAACTAAAATAAACAAAACAACAACAAAAAACAGCTGCTCCACTGCAGGGTATAGGTGGTGCTCCCATAAAGCATACACCAAAATACGTAGTACCCACCCCCTGAAACTGCCAGGGTGTGCTACTGTATGTGTTAGGTACACCAACATGTATTTGTTTATTTATTTTAAATTAATAACCAGAAGAAGCACGCTGAACCGAGGCTTGTTTTCAGGTGCAACCTGAGGGAAGGGAAGAAAAAAAGTTAACCAGTTATAAGTATATCGTACATCTCACACTGCACATCACAAATTTCGTAAAAGCATTTACCACAGAAGAAATCGGATTTATCTGGACTGGTCACAATCTCTCATGAGCAAGCAACCACCACATAGCATGGAAGAAAATAAACAATGTTTTGCCCCTGCTGACAAGGAGCTTCCTCAGAGACTTATAGCTGTCTCTTTTAGTTTGCACAAACTAAAACAAGGGAAGGACTGGAGTGAGGCACCTTTTTGGCTTTTTGTGTTTTTTTTTTTTACTTTTTTGTTTATGGCATTTTCCAATACAGAAAAAAATCATCACAGAAAGAGGCACACAAAATAGCAGCAACCAATTAAAATGAATATAAATAAAGGTATGTCTCTCTTCTAGGTGGTACAGGGTGGAGGTTATAGCACTACATAACTTTTACAGAAAAGAGCATACTGCAGCAAATGCATATATTCTGTTGAAACGAGGAGAATAATCACTTTTAGAAGAAACCAGTCTATCTAGGCTCTGTTTCATATTCACACAGAATACCCGCATGATGGATTTCCCCTGTGCTCCTCTCAGACTTGGACTAAATCCATAAATCACACAACTGTTGAACTATTAAAGTAGTAAATGTGAAAGCAAGTAACACATTTAAAAGTACTGAAACACTGACAGCCCACTGGTTCAGTGGTAGGATTACTGCTCATGGCCCTGACGACGCAAGTTTAGGAATGATCTCGGGGAGTCAGAGGGTCAGCCGGGGCAGGAAGTTTGAGCATCCGTAGGACTGCTCTACTCCTACAGGGTGGTGGTGGTGGTGCAGAGCTTGGCGCTGACTGGCACCCAACGATGGCTGGGGATAGCATGCCAAGGTTGCAAGTGGGTGAGCAGCAGATGCCTGGCGGCAGCGTGTGGCACACTACCATTGGCATCACTGCACACCTCATCCACTGTGACGGCTGGGAGAACAGGATATGCCAGAAGCAAGATGACTCTGGCTTCCGACAGGCTCCGCACCTGCCAACCCCATCCACAGTTCTTGGAAGAAGTTGGGTGACAGGGTGGGGGTGACCGGCATAAGGGGGGCCACTGGTGCACAGGGTAAAAAGGATTAACTGCAACAACCAAAAAAAAAAAAGTATTCAAACACTACTAGAAACTGGATCAGACAAGGCATTTGTAGGGCAGCAGGAGAATATATTGTACCTCATTTCACCTTAGTCCGCAGTGTCTCCGTCTACCAGATACTTCCCACACGCTTGGTGGCCCAGCTTCCTCTTGGCATCGAGAGCTGAGGAGGAGTCCCAGATTAAAAAGGCACACATTCCACTTTTGCAGGCAAACCACTTTAGCGCCACCCACAACACACCATCTTACCCTGAGACCTACGGACTTTTCTACTGTAAAGCTCATTTTGAATTGTGAGGAACATAAGACAATTACTAGACCCTTTCTATGGAGCACGAGCAGCTAATATACATATTTATAAAATGGGGAAAGGATTTCAAGCAATCTGCTTGGCTCTTAGCCGTGCAGTAGAAGTGTCTAATGCACAGCTAAAACTAGAACCCCCATTTAGAATACACAGGCCCGTTTTATAAGCGCAATAAGCCACTCTGGGGATGTGCATTAGAACAGCTGTAATGCTGCAGCCAGGGACTGGACACACACTCGGTCCTGTGGCCTCGTGCCTCACTATGTCCCTCAGTCGTGCATTAGAACCGTTCAATGCGCACCCCATCGTGTCTTATTGCTTATTTAACATGAATGATATAAGCTTTGTTCAACAACATCTGTACACTTTACTGTACCAAGTTATGTCCCAGCTATAACACAATAAGTATCCCAAGGTCACCAAGATCCAGAAAGTCCACATGGATAGTATTAACAAAGTCTCGGGCCTGTGATTGTCCTCACGTAACTCATTAAAACTGAGGACACATTAAAGAAGAACACTTGTCCCAGCACCCCACCCGATTAGGCTTTTAAACACCAAAACAATTGTGTCACTTGTTTGCTGCAGTATTTAATCCAGTCTGGGGATGGGCCCATAATGTAAACATCCACAGAGCTGCGTGGCACCATTCAATTCTCAGTGCGGTGCTGCATCACTCACTGTATAAAGTGATACAGCGAGCGCTGCAGCACTGCACAGCTCCAGCAGTGTTTAGATTACAGCCCTCCCCACTGTATTAAATACAGTATTACAGCAGGCAAGTGACAAAATATTTTTTGGGCTTAAAAGTCTAATTGGGGGGGGGTTAGGCATTGGGATAGGGTGCTAAGTGGGGACAGATGTTCTCCTGTAACCTGCATTTATCTTTCTTTTTCTTACAAACTGCAACAGTCCAGATGTACAAAGTTTTCTCTTCTGCTTGCAAAGACGAGTCCTCTGCAACCAATGGCAGTCAAGCTTTTGTTGAATGTCACCATATATGTCCCAGCAGCTTTTGGATCTGTATATCAAAACATTTTGTTTTCTATGGAAAACTGTAGGTGAGCCAGAAACCCAGGTTAAAGTTAGTTGTTTCATTGCTTTCTGTTTTCATTAAGACACCTTCAAGTGCCCTTCTTTTCAGCCCTATGGTGTAGAAGTAATCCTGGAAAAAAAGGAGTCTACTTTCATTGATGAGACTTGCCCATTGTTCACAAGCTGCATTTAATATGCAGTCTCTGTTACTTCGGATAGCACGCACACAGGGTATGTGGTGCTTGCCAGTTAGACAAAGATAAAAGCTCAAACTTCTTATAAACTGTGGCAACTCACAACCCCACAACTTTCACAGGACACCGGAGCTTTTGGAAAACATCAAAATGCTTTATTTCATTGTAAAAGCATAATCAGGTACACAAGGTGCACCCTGACGTGTTTCGGATTCTATAAGAATCCAAAATGCATCAGGCTGCACCTGGTGGCCTGATTATCTTTATATAATGAAGCAAAGCATTTCGATTTTCAAATGCTCCGTGTCCTAATAGAAAGAGGTGTTGTAGCTGCCAGTTTATAAGAAGTTTGCACTAATAGGCTGTCTCTCCCTGTAGAAAACATGAGCACCATAAGAAGGGTTCAGGGACTGACTGCAATTATAATTAATCCTGTAAGCCTTATATAGGGATATGGCATATCTGGATCCCTACACCTCTGGCAGCCATCACTCCACAAATGTGACAGGGTCATCTCCTTCAGTGCCCAAGGGACACCAAAAACATGCATACTGGAGGCCAAGACAGCATTCTCAAATTGTTCTATACTTGCTCTTAGGATGCCTTATTCTTTCAGCAAAAAGAATGCCACCATTCTCCTCCCCGCCATCGCTACAAAATAATCTACTACAGTCGCCATCATGCCATCACCCTGTATTCCACCTGCACCATTCTCACTGTAGCTATCAAGTTTTTGTCAATTCTCTGAACTGACTGTGTGATGGCTATTACAGTTCACTGCTGAGTCTACGAGAGGTAGTGAGAGGCACTATAGCTGGGTGAGTGTTCAAATCTAAGGTAGTGAGAGACACTGTAGTCAGATGAGTGGTTGGCATTGGTCCCAAAGTATCAGATGGCCCTTGTACCAACTGAGCAGACTCCATCCTCACAGCTGTTCCTCTAAGACCCACAGTTCAAAAAGTCAATTCTGTTCCTCAAACTTCTCTAAATAAATCATTGCTAGTAAAATCTGGAGATTTTAGTCCAAATAAATAGCAAAAGTAAGTAATTAACCATCGCTGGACCTCCTTGAGAAAACGTGAGCCCTGGTGGGCTGCTAGCTCCACCACCATGATGCCTCTTCTACTCCCCATCACATCTGTCAGGGCCACTCTGTTACCAGTTAAGGGGAAGGGGGCCTTGCCTGATGCCTCACCAATACCAGATTGTTTTGATGGGGAAGCACAGCCAAGGGGGGTGACAGAGTAAGTGTGCAGAGTTTTAGAGGAAGGGAGTGAGGGACCCTCGGGGGCAATGGAGAGGGTTACCCCAAATGGGAGAGGACCTTTATCCAGCTGTAGGAAGGCCAGAGCACACCGAAGGAGGCAGAAACAGAGAAGCTGATGAAAATATTATTCCAACACTAGGTGATAACAAAATGGTGATGCTTCTCAGGAAACTGCCATTGCGATGGTTTACAGGTAAGTACATACAATTTCAAGGCCTATTGTACACGTTCTAGCTGAAGCAGGTAGACGTATTTAAGGATATGAATCAATCACTTCTAAAATCAGAATTCTAATGGCTTAGAGCTTGACAAACTGTGTTTTTAGAAATGAATGATTCAGATCCTCTTACACGACATGCAGTAACTTCACCTAGAACTAGTACTACTGCAGTGAGTTAGGTATGTTCCCCAGTTTCCAGAGTGGGACTGAACCGAACCTATTATCGGTACCATAGGTGACACAATACCCATGGAACCAAGAGGAAAATACTTGACCAAAGTTCAGCCCAGGTCATTATCTACCTAAATGGAACATACATCCTGACATTTACTGAGAAAACTAAATGAAAATATGCACGTCATCTCACATCAAATGTAGTATACACCACCCTGAAATTTTTACATATCTTTGTAGTTAAAATAATGGTTGGTTCTTGTTCACGCACTACATTTTAGGGAAACTGACCCACAGTATGTGTTTTAGGAGACTGCAGACCATGGAGGAAGGGGGGGGGGCAGGATGGTTTAGAACTACAAGTTGTCACTAATAACTTACACTACAGCTTGTCACTTGTGACCAAGGACAAGCTGTTTAACTTGTCCTTGGTCACAGAAGTGGTGCCAATGGACTGGAAGAGGGCAGAGATGGTTGCACTACATGGGGGGGGGGCGCGGAAGGACGAGGTCAAAAACTACCATCCTATTAGTCTTACCTCGGTGGTGGGGAAGGTAATGGAAACACTACTTAAAATCAGGTTGATAGAATACTTGGAGATGAATGGCATGCAGGATGACAGGCAGCATGGCTTCACCGAAGGAAGGTCCTGTCAGACTAACCTGATAAAGAGTTTTTCGATGGGGTGACACAGAAAGTGGACCAGGGAGGAGCAATGGACGTGACCTATCTGGATTTCAATAAGGCCTTCAACACCGTTCCACACGGTGGAATGGTACATAAGCTGGACAGACTAGGGGTGGACAACAGGATTACCAGGTGGATGGAAAACCGGTTGAAGGGAAGGAGTCAGACGGTGGTGGTAAATGGGACACATTCCAGGGATTGGGCGGTGACCAATGGGGTGCCACAAGGGTCAGTGCTAGGACCAATACTCTTTAACATCTATGTTAGTGATCTAGCGGAGGGTCTGGAGGGACGGGTGTGCCTGTTTGCAGATGATACAAAAGTCTGTAATAGGGTGGATTCACCTAGTGGGGTGCAAGACATGAGGTGGGACCTGGAGAGGTGGTCGGACACCTGGAAATTGAAGTTTAATACACAAAAGTGCTCGCTGATGCACCTGGGGAGGAAGAATAGGAGGGAAACTTACTCCCTTGGGGGAGGTTGGTGATTAAGGAGAAGGATACAGATTATGGGGATTATGGTATCACATGACCTCAAGGTGGGCAGCCAGTGTAGCAGGGCGGTGGGAAAGGCAAATGGAATGTTGGCCTGCATTGCGAGGGGGTTTAATAGCAGGAAGAGGGAGGTGCTAATGCCATTATACAGAACCATGGTTAGGCCACATCTGGAGTATGGGGTGCAGTTCTGGAGGCCTCACCTACAAAGAGATGTTGAGCTGATGGAGAGGGTGCAGAGAAGGGCAACCAAAATGGTACGAGGGATACAGAATGTACCCTATGAAAGAAGACTGGAGACTAGGAGGGAGAGGGGGACATGATTGAGACCTTTAAATATCTGAAGGGAATAAATAAGGTAGAGGGCAACAGCTTATTCGAACTGAAGAAGGGAGTGAACATGAGGGGACATAGCCTCAAACTGGAAGGTGGGCAATACAGAGGTAATGTCAGGGGGAAGTTTTTCACAGAGAGGGTGGTGGAGGCCTGGAACAAGCTGCTGGAGGAGGTAGGCAGCTGAAACTGTGGGAGGGGTTCAGCCACAGGGCCTGGATAGATTTAAGGGGTTGGGAAAAGAGGGTGGAAGCATAACGGAAGGGGGGTAGGGTGCTGGGCAGACTAGATGGGCCGGTGCCTTTCTCTGCCGTCACATTTCTGTGTATTCTGTGTAATAATGTGAAGGGACTGGTAGAGACCAGGGTGCTAAAGGAACTCCAAAGGCAGCAACCTGTCATAGCCTTTTACTGGAGACGACCTCATCCAATCTGGGCATCTGAAACTTTGCCAGGACAGCTGGGTGAGGTCTATGCTTCTTCCTAAACTGACCGCCCACATAAGAGGGGACTAGCGATCCTTATTCAGAAAACTGCTCCAATATGAGTGAAGAAGGTTGAGGATGACCCAGTGGAGAGGCATATCATAATCCATGGTATGTACACAGATACCCCCTGTGCATTTACCAATATATATGTCCGAAATGATGAAAGCTACAAGAAGCAGTTATTTAAAATCATTATGCTAAGCGCCAACAACACCCCGGTACACTACTTGTCATGGGTGGTGACTTTAACTGCACCTTGCAGCCAGAAAAAGATACGACCAGGTCTGCAGTTAGGGGGTCAAATAGGGCTGGAGCTTGTTTGAAAAAATTATTGCATGAAATTGGCCGGAGGATGTATGGTAGTTCACAAACCACACAAATCTAAACTATATGTTCTTTTCCAACCCTTATAACCAGTATTTAAGGACAGACCTGGCTCTAATGTCTAGAGAATACATACATACTATACAGGGTGTCAGAGTGAGTCCATCACCACCTCACACTATGTGCCAGTTGTTCCTGATCTGGGCACAGAACCAATACCTCTATCTGGAGATTTAAAGGACGCTTTATATGCCCACAGGCCATCGTAGTTTAAAAGTTCACAAAAAGCTCTTTCAAACGAGATATCGGGCTCATCCTTAACTGTACGCAGTCCAGGGTTATAGATGAATTGAGTCTTTATTGATTTAACTTTTGTTAACCAGGTAAGTGTAATGAGCCAAAGGCCCTTTTTCATACACGACCCGGGGCTAATACGATAGCCAAGATGTTACATTTGTATAAAACACATATAGAAAGAAACATACCAAATAACACATATATTATACAAAACATTTACAGGAAAATTGATTACAATATTTCCTCAAACGCAATTTGAAGGCAGCATGACTAAGATCATCATGTAACTAGTTTGGTAAAGAATTCCAATTGCTGGCTGCACACTGTAAAAGCTCATCCTTCAATACTAGTAGAAACTGGTAACAGCTAGTATAGTACTACAGTTCAATCTGAAGAGTTCTAAATTCCTTATTAAGTTCAAATAAAGGAAAGAGAGGGAATCTTTTCCTCAATGAAGTACATTGTCAGACAATTTAAATTATAAACACAACTAAATTTAGGTGGTGGCCAGTGCCACCCTAAGGATTCATATAACGTACAGTGGTGGGTTTGATATGGTGACCTTAACACAAACCTACATATTGCATTGAAAGTGGTATTTAAGAGGGATAATTCTACCATTGATAGATTTGAGTCTGTTCTGAACATACGACAATGCCAGCAGATTTAGGCCTTGAGGTCTATTGCACCTGCTTGAAGCACAGCTCACAGTTCAGATAACTGCTGCTGCCCCCCCTCCCTTTCCTCCCTCCCACCAAATTTTCCTCCCGAGTTCACCTCCCTGGTCAGTCTCTCCCTACTTACACCCTGCTCATGAACCTATCCTATCTTAAAACTCCCCACTTACTATAACAAGATCACCTCCCCAGGCAGTGCGGTCCAAGCAACCACCACCCTTTCTATGAAATAATGCTTCCTCGGCTCCCTCCTGTACCTCCCCCCACCAGTTCCATGCTGTGTCCCCTTGTGGTCCCTTCCCCCTTCGATCTAAACATACCCTCAGTACTAATTTGTTTATGCCCTTCAGGTACTTAAAGGTCTCAATCATACTCCTCTGTCCATTCTATCCTCCAGGGAGTACATGTTGAGCTCTCAGTCTCTCCCCATAGGGTTTCTCCCCAATCCTTGGATAATACTGGAGGCCCTCCTCTCTACTCCATCCAGGAGCCTGATGTCCCTCTTTAAGTATGGGCACCAGAACTGCACACAGTACTCCAAGTGCAGCCTCACCAACCATTTGTACAGCAGTAGAATAACCTCCTCCCTCCTAGAAGTGACCCCTAGCTAGCACGCACCCCAGCATTCTGTCTGGCTTTGCCACTGCTTTTCTACATTGTACTAAGTGATTCATGTTCCCTGGGATCATCACTCCCAGATCCTTTTCCTCCTCAGAGACAGATGACTGCTCCCCCCAAGTGGCAACTGTACCCTGGGTTCCTGGCCCCAAAATGCAGTACACTGCACTTCCTAGCATTGAACCCCAGCTGCCATGTGTCTGAACACTGTCCAAGTCTTTTCAGATCCTCCTGGAGTACCCTCCCCTCCTCATTGTCCACCACCGCACATTATTTGGAGTCATCGGCAAACAGGCTTATCTTGCTCTTAACTCCTCTGCTATGTCCACTATGAAAATATTAAATAGCAGTGGACCCAGAACTGATCCTCATGGAACCCCATTAGTGACCTTCCTGAGTGTCAGAATTCACCCCTACCACCCTCTCCGCTGTCTGTTACTCAGCCAGTTCCCAGCCATCTAACCATCACCACCCCTACCCCCAGGTTCCTCAGTTTGCCTATCAGTCTTCCATGCAGCACCGAGTCAAATGCCTTGCTGAAGTCCAGCTACAGGACATCAACCAGCCAACTTCCATCTAGAGCTTTTGTCACCCAGTCAAAAAATATGACCAGGTTAGTTTGACAAGCTCTCCCTTGGACAAACCCATGTTGCCGGATGTCCTGAAAGCTGTTTACGTCCAGGAATGCCCCAACCTCTCCTTCAAGATGGTCTCCAGTAATTTCCCCACTATGGACGTACGGCTGACTGGTCTGTAATTTCCCAGCTCATCCCTGTCTCCGCTCTTATGGAGGGGCAACACATGTGCCATCCTCCAGTCCAGTGGTACATATCCTGATTGAAGGGAGGTACTGAGCAACTCCGACAGAGGTACTGCCAGGACCTCTGCCAATTCCTTCAGGACTCTGAGGTGGATTTCATCTGGTCCTGGTGCATTGTCTGTCCCCAAGGACTTAAGGCCTTCCCCACACTCTTCACCAGGATCTCTCCATCCATTATTTCTCCCCCCATCCCCACCCCCTGCCCTAACGTTCCCCTGTGGAATTTGCCCTTCCTTTTCCCTTGTGAAGACTGGACAGAAGTACTCATTTAGTACTTCTGCCTGTTCAGCCCCCTCCTCTGCCCACCCACTCTCACTCTTTATCCTGGTGATCAGGTCCTTACAATTTCTCCGCTCTCTGATATACTTACAAAATTCCTTCTCACCATCCCTAATCCTCTTTGCCAACTTTAGCTCTTTTGATGCCTTGACTACCCTTATGACCTCTTAATGTACTCCTCCCTGTCTTCCCCCCTACAGGTTCTCTTGTTTCCGGAGGCTAACTTTTCTCCCTTACCTTGTCCTGCACCTCCCTGGTCCACCAGCTGGGTTTTCTGGACCTTGCTTTCTTACTGCAGGTCTTTGTGCCAGATTTTGAGGCCTCTAACAAGCCCAACTTCAAGATGGCCCATTTGCTGTTCAACATTAAAGCAGCACTGCAACAAAAGCTAGTTCCAGCTACGGTTGATAAAAACATTAACACACCTCTCAAATCTACTTTGCTAGAGATCCAGCCTGGCGGTGCTGAGGGCTAAGGCGCGATGAGTGTCTTACCCGCACACCGTGACCCAAGTTTGGGAACAATTTCAGGTTGTCAGGGGTCAGCGGCGTGGGGGTGGGCCAGAAGTGGAAGTAGCAGCTGTCAGACAGTAATCCCATCCCGGATCGGGAGGTTTGCTGGCTTGGCTCTTGGCTGCCACCAGTGGGAGGTCTGGCGGAAGTGCCGAATGGCCAAGCAACAGACATATCTACATCACAGGGGTGGGAAGAGAGCCACAGGTTCTGGTCGTGACAAGCCTCCAAGCGCATGCATCACTCGTGGCTGCCTCTGCTGGACGCAGGGCAGAAAATGGAAAACAGAACCAGAGGGTTAGCTGTCACACCATACACCTCTCCAGTCTCGCTCCAAGACCTGGGCACCTCAGCCGTATTCAGGATGTGTTGGGGGGCAATGGCCCTCCTTCCCCGACCCCACTATGGGGGAGGGGGTATCCTTGGGAGAATCTGCGCAAAGTTAAAGCCAAGGAAGTTGGTAGCTCATCTAGGGGAGGTGGGGTCAGAGCGGTCAGCAACCCAAGGAGTAAAAAGCTATGTGGAAAAAATGCACTTTTCTATGTGCCTCACATGCCGTGCACCATACCTTTTTTTATCGTTATTTTCCCTGATCCTAACCCTTACCAGATTTACAATGTTTTTTCTAAGCCAAATGCATCAGCCATCTTTTCTCTTGAGAGAAAAAGTAAATTAAAACTTTCATTAAAAAACTGAAATTTTGGTAGGATTAGTAAATTTTACCACCAAAATAAAACCTGGAAGATGTCTAGAATTTTTTATTGTGAAAAAAAAGGTAGTGTCAATTATTTTGCCCAATTTTGTTGCACTGCTGCTTTAAGACTGCACTGCAGACATGTTTAGAAAATGTGTGCTGTCATCAAGGAAAGAACAGTACGTAAGAACTTACTATAACAGTAGATCTTCAAGAGACTCTTCCATTAGGCCACACCTTGGAACTATAAGTTGTCAGCTTCAGGACCACTCAGAAAGTGTTTGTGAATGCCAGCCCGGTGGCACAGAGGTTAGTGCTGGAGCGCCACACCTTCGTGCCATGCCGGCGACCCAGGTTCGGGGAACGAGCCCGGTGGTGGCGGGTCGAAGAGACAAGGCCCAGAGGACTGCTCTCTCTCCCTTGGGAGGGTTGGGTAGCGATCGGTCAACAAGCAACCTCTGGCGGAGGCCGGAGGTAGCTGAACAGGTGTCGCAGGCGTACGCCAGGGGGTGGAGCCACGGAGGGTGTTGACTTGGTTGCCAGGCTCCACAGGGAACGTAACTAAGTAGGAAAAACCTCCACCGCTGATAGGCGATGGCGCCTACCCCTCACATTCCACACTCCTGGAGTCAGGCCCTAGGCACCTCCTCCTCCTCCCTCTAGCCTGGAGGCTCAAAACTATAAGATACAGCGCCTGGGTGGGGCGACCTTTCCCCGAAGGCAAACCCGGGATGCCCGGCTGGAGAGGAGTGGTGACAGGTGCCGGGCAAAGCAAGGAGGTAGAGAGTGCACCAGGGAGGTCGCTGGAGAGAGTTCAGCGATGGTGGGTGAAAAAACAGAATTGGGGAAAAAAAAGTGTTTGCGAGCCAGGGTCCACACGCAATGATATGCAGCGTCAATACATATATAACGTGGGTGGCCCCATCACTCCTCAGTTCCCAGCCAGAAATTACCCTTGGAGGGCCTCAAACCATTGGAAACCAGGAGATTAAACCAGCACCAGGCATACAAGGAGAATCAAAGTGGGCCGAGGCACAACTGACTGCTATTCCAGGTCATGAGGCCCTCCCACTTAGCAGTAGCTGTTATAGGGTATTGTTTGCTTTCCTCGGTTTTGTCTCAATTTGAAATAATGATTCTGTTGCTATTACTCGTGGTCATTGAGAATGCATCCAGCACACTGGTCTGCTACCTGTTTTGAAGATATTTCCGTTAACTTGATCGACGAACTGCTTATCGAAGATCCCGCCGAACAGCATGTGTCGGCACGGTGCGCGCGGTTTTATTGCTGTTGAAGCTAGATCTCAGACGGGTGTTGGTATTTAGCGATCCTCGAAGTAATTCAGCAGCAAAACATCTTTCAAATTGTAGCACCGAAATCCCGCCGCATGCCACAGCAGCGGAGGAAAGATCCTCGCATACGCGCAAGAACGCAAGCCGCTCATTACGCGCTGCTGATTTCGCGTGCTACAGTTTGAAAGTGTTTTGCTGCTGAACCGTGCTCGGATTAAATTTTAAATACCAGCAGCACTTTGCATTACGGAGTTCTACTAAATGATCTATTTGTTGTAATGGGGACCATAAAACGCATTGGCACCGTACCGACTACATGCTGCTCTGTGTGGAATCTTCTTCCGTGGGGCAGGTTAGTATTCAGTCCAAAACTTAATTGAAGTAATGCTTTTTTACAAAAACAGGTAACCAGTTGAGTTTTGGTTATGTAGGTGCATTTTACTCTAATATTGGTACAGGTATGTGCTTGTGGAATCATTATTTCAAATTGAGGCAAAACCGAGGGGCAAAGCTGACAGTGCCCCTTTAAGTGATGGGGGAGAGGGAGATTTAGCTGACTCCCCATTTCCTCTCCAAAATGAGGTACTCTTAAAAGCAAATGCTAGATCCCTTTTAGTTGCTAGCTTCCCTCTCCAAAACGAGGTGCTTTTAAAAGTAAATGCTATCTCCCTTTCAGCTGCTAGTTGCCGCTTCTAAAAGCTAAAGTAAAAGCTAGCTCCCTTTCAGCTGCTACCTGCTGCTTCTAAAAGACAAAAAAGCCACAGAAGTGCAGAGTCAACCTGGGGACACAGAGTCACTGTGGCTTACTATAGATACAGGAAACGGAAAAACATTCAGGGTCGGCGTCATGTACAGACCTCCAAATCAAGGACATAAAGGGGACAAAGACCTGATAGAACAAATACACAAAATGACTGAGGAGAGGTGATACTGGTAAGGGACTTCAACCGTCCAGATATAAACTGGGGTACACTAACGGCGGCAACAAGAAGCAGCAGGGATTTCTTACTGGCACTACAGGGAGCAGGACTAAGTCAACTGTTACCCCGGCCGCTTGCTAGGTGTTCACAGACCACTGCCAAGTAGGATCGATTTTGCATCTGCCCTCTATGTTACCTTTAATTCTCTGCACTATGTTGGGACTGGCTATGGCATTTTTTCTGTTTTGCTATGTAAATATTCTATTGTACAGCAAAATGTTTAAATCCGCTGTCATGGGTTATACAGATTTCCCATGTGTGTAGCACATTCTTTGTAACCACTCCTGTTTTTGTATTTCGTGTCCAATATTATTATTGTTGTATTTCTCCACTCGCCACCCCCAGGACGCATCTGGAATCGAGCGGTACTCTGCTCAGTATGCCTTCCTGGTCAAACTTTTAAATAAATAAACTGGTCAAAACACCAAGAGGAGATGCCATACTTGACCTGGTCCTCACAAACACTGAGAGGGTCAAGGAACTCGACGTGGGATGCCATATGGGTAATAGTGACCATTGCATGGTTAGCTTCAAGGTGAACATAACTGAGGGCAGGTGCCACTCAAAAATAAGAATACTACATTTTAAAAAGGCAGACTTCAACCAAACGAGGACCAACATAAGAAACGACTTAATTGATCTACAAGTGGACATCGTCAATGTCATATGGGGGAAACTTAAGAAAGCAATCCAGACAGTCACTGACCAGTGCGCCAGAAGGGTTACCAAAGCTAAAAGAAAATGAAACCCCTTATGGTTTTCAAAGAAAATGGCTAAAATAGTGAAAGAAGAATGGAAGGTGTTCAAGCTATACCAGGGAACAAACAAGGAAGAAGACTAGGTGTCGTACAAGGAGAAAATTAAAGAAGCCAGCAAAAAATAAGGCAGGCAAAAGAGCAGACAGAAGCAAGGATAGCAGAGAGGAGACAAATCCTTCTTTAGATACATCTGAGAAAGAAGGAAGGCAAAAGGGGGTATAGTCAAGATTACAACTCAAGAAGGGAAAACAACAGAAGACGAACCAGAAAAAGCAGAAATCCTGAACAAGTACTTCTGCTCTGTATTTACTGAGGAGGACCCAGGGTACGGTCCAGAAATGACAAAACACAACACCCCTGGACACGGGGTTGATACTAGCCCCTTCACAGAAACCAAAGTTCTGGGGGCACTAAATAAACTGCAAGCTGACAAGGCCATGGGGCCAGATGAAATGCACTCCAGGATCTTAAAAGAATTGAGATTAGAGTTGGCTACCCCACTGGCTAAACTAGTCACCAAATCCCTAAAGAGTGGGGAGGTACCCGAATATTGGAAAAGGACAATCATAGTCCTGCTCCACAAATCGGGCAGCAGGGAGAACTCTGGAAATTACAGGCCCATAAGCTTAACATCCATAGTGGGGATGTTAATAGAGTCACTACTCAAACAGACAATCCTGGCATTCCTGGAGGCTAGCCGCCATCAGGACCCCAAGCAGCACGGTTTCACAGTGGGTAGGTCATGCCAGACAAACTGGATTGAGTTTTTTGACTGCGTTACAAAGGTTATAGATGACATGGGGCGGTAGATGTGGTCTACTTAGACTTTAGTAAGGCCTTCAACTCGGGTTCCACACAGAAGGCTGGTAAAGAAACTAGACCACACAGGAGTTGGATCAGAAGTAGTTAAATGGGTTAAAAACTGATTACAGGGCAGAACCCAGAAAGTGCAGATAAATGGAGCACTGTTATCAGAAGGTAGAGTAACCAGCAGTGTTCCCCAGGGTTCAGTACTGGGGCCCCTGCTCTTCAATATTTTCATATCAGACATAGCTAACGGACTACAGGGAAAGGTGCGTCTATTCACAGACGACACCAAAATATGCAACAGGGTCGACACCCATCAGGGAGTGGACAAGGTGGAAGCTGACCTCAAGAAACTGGAAGAATGATCTGGAGCATGGCAGTTGAGATTCAACGCCAAATAGTGCAAAGTCATGCACATAGGAAAAAGAAATCCAAATATGGCCTATTACCTTGGAGGGGGGAAAGACTAGCTGCCTCCAGCCAACAGCATGATTTGGGAATCATTATCTCTGACAACTTGAAGGTAGGTAAACAGTGCGAGAAGGCAGCATTAAAGGCCAGCTGTATGCTGGGATGCATTGGGAGGGGAATCACAAGCAGGAAGAAGCAACTGATCCAGCCGCTGTACAGATGACTGGTTAGGCCTCACCTGGAGTACAGCGTCCAGTTCTGGAGGCCTCACCTCAAAAAGGACACTGACCGAATGGAGATAGTGCAGAGAAGGGCAACAAAAATGATTCAAAGTCTGTACAAGATGTCGTATGGGGATAGACTGAAAGAACTGAACATGTATTCTCTGGAACAGAGAAGAGAGGGGTGACATGATTGAAACATTCATAAAAGGCATAAACCAGGTGCAGACAGACAATCACTTCCGATTTAAGAAGGGCAGCAGAACCAGGGGACATGATCTAAGGCTACAAGGAGGGCAGTTCTCCACCAACGCCAGGTAGTTTTTCTTCACAGAAAGAGTGGTGGATGCCTGGAACAGCCTGTCTGCAGAGGTGGTGGGGGCATGCACAGTGGTAGGTTTCAAGAATGCTTGGGACAGATACAAGGGAGCCCTCAAACCCAAGGGCAGTTAGACAGCTAGGCTAAAAGACAATGGACAGACTAGCTGGACCTGGTTGTCTCCTTCTGCCGTCAACGTCTATGTTTCTGTGTTAGGCATGGGCTGGAGACAGGCTTCATGAAGTAAAGCTTTAGGCATGGCATCTGATATAACCCTCAGGCTACAGAACAAGGGGAAGGAGGGAGGGTATGGCATGGCCTAATTGAAGAGATTCTCTTGAAGATCTACTGTTAGGTAAATTCTTATGTAACTGTTCTGTCTTCATTGACGATATTTTCTCCATTATGCTAAAGCTCTGGAATGACTGTCAAGTAGTACACAGCAGCAGGGTAGATGGTACAGTCTGATATGTAATCATATCATATATCATGAAAAAAAGTCCACTATGGTTCTCAAAAGAGGTGGCTAGAAAGGTTGAAAAAAAGTTAGCATTCAGGAAGTATAAGGAGTGACAAAGGGAGGAGGAAAGGGAAGTATATCAGGAAAAGCAGCGGGAGGCAGGGAGGGCAGTCAGGTATGCAAAAGCACAACAAACAGAGGGGAAAACAGCCCAGGCAGTAAAGATAGGGGGCAAAACATTTTTAGGTATGTAAGCAAAAGGAAAAAGACCTGGGAAAGGATAGTTACATTAAAGGGGGTGGGTGGAATGTGTGCAAGGGGACAAAGAAAAAGCGGACATCCTGAACAAATACTTTTGTTCAGTGTTCACAGTGGAAGGGGAAGGCAAGGGACCACAGATTAGTGGCAGGAGTATCGAGGGAAGGGAAGTGGACACAAGTCCATTTACAGTGGAAAGAGTCATGAAGGAACTTGCAAACCTGAAAGTGGACAAGGCAATGGGGCCAGACGGGATACATCCAGGGTATTGAAGGAGCTCGGGGAGGTTCTAGCTGCACCTATGACTGTCCTGTTCAACCAAGAGATGGGAGTGGCTCCAGAGGACTGGAGGAGGGCTGATGTAGTCCCACTTCACAAAAGTGGTAGCAGGGAGGCGGCTGGAAATTATAGACCAGTGAGCCGGACTTCAGTTTTGGGGGGATTAATGGAATCACTATTGAAGGAAAGAATTGTAGATTACCTTGAAACCAGGGGCTTACAAGATCCAAGGCAACATGGATTCACAACAGGGAGGTCATGTCAGACAAATCTAATAGATTTGACTGGGTCACCAGGAAGGTGGATCAGGGTAGAGCCATGGATGAGGCCTACTTGGATTTCAGCAAGTCCTTTGCCACTGTTCCACACAGGAGACTTGTAAACAAGCTGAGCAGTCTGGGAGTGGGTCCAAAGGTGGTAAACTGGGTAAGAAATGTGTTAGGAGATGGAAGACAGAGAGTGGTGGTAAACAGAGTCCACTATGAGGAAGGGAGAGTGACCAGCAGGGTGCCACAAGGATCAGTACTGGGTCCAGTCCTCTTTAACGCCTTCATTAGTGACATTGCAGAGGGGTTGGAAAGGAAGGCATGCCTTTTTGTAAATGACACAAAGATTTGTAATAGGGTAGACATTCCAAAGGGGGTAGAACGAATGAATAGTGATCTAGGAAAGCTTGAGGAGTGGTCAAACATGTGGCAGCTGAGATTCAATGCGAAGAGGTGCACTTCGGGCACAGAACCCCAGGGAAGAACATGATGGGGAGGAGTTGTAATAGAAACATAGAAATTGACAGCAGATAAGGACCGCTAGGCCCATCCAGTCTGCCCATTTCTTTTTCTACCTTATAAATGTGCCATCGGCCTTTGCTCTGTCAGTGACCTATCTATTCATAGACATTTGTATTGCTCCCTTATGCCTATCCCATGCCTGTTTGAAGCCCTGCACTGTATTCATAGCCACCACTTCTTGTGGTAAGCCATTCCATGCATCTACCACCCTTTCTGTGAAAAAGAATTTCCTCACATTCCCCTTAATCGGCCTCCCTCTAATCTCATGCTGTGTCCTCTTGTCCTGCTATTTTTCTTATATTTAAACATGTTAGACTCTTTCACCTTTGTTTATGCCCTTAAGGTGTTTAAATGTCTCATCATATCACCTCTCTCCTCCTTTGCTCAAGGGTATACATATTGAGCTCCATTAATCTGTCCTCATATGTCTTCTGATGCAGTCCCTGCACCATTTTGGTTGCCCTTCTCTGGACTGCCTCAATTTGGTTAATGTCCTTGTGAAGGTGTGGCCTCCAATACTGCATGCAGTACTCCAGATGGGGCCTAACCAATGTCTTGTACAGAGATTATTACCTCCCTCTACGACTGTGATACCCCTACTAATACACCCTAACACCCCTAGCCTTACCTACTGCTTTAGAGGTCTGCTTGGATGATTTTAGGTCATCAGTGATGATGATGCCCAAGTCTCTTTCTTCCTTTGTGACTGCTAGCAACTCCCCTCCCAGCCTATAAGTGGCTTCAGGGTTTCTCTTCCCTATGTGCATGATTTTGCACTTCTTTGCATTAAATCCCAGTTGCCACTCTTCTGACCATTTTGCTAGTTTTTCCAGATCTCTTCTCATTCTGCCCACCCCATCTGGATCATCTACTCTGTTGCAGATCTTGGTGTCATCTGCAAACAGACAAGCCTTACCCTCTAGTCCATCTGGCAGGTCACTAATGAAGATGTTGAATAGGACTGGCCCCAGGACTGATCTCTGAGGTACCCACTTGTGACTTGCATCTCTTCTGACTGTATACCATTTACCACCACTCTCTGTTTTCTGCCAGTCAACAGTTTGCCACCCAGCTGACCAACCTGACCCACCCCGAGCCTACCTAGCTTATTTATCAATCTTCTATGTGGAACAGTGTCAAAAACTTTGCTGAAGTCAAGGTAGCTACATCAACTGCTCCCCTGGTCCACCACTCTGGTTACCCAGTCAAAGAAATCTATGAGATTAGTTTGACAGGACCTTCCTTTGTAAACCCATGCTGTCTTGGATCCCTGTGCCCTATGGATTCCAGGTGATGTATTCCTTCCTTAAGGAGTGCCTCCATAATCTTGCCCACTACTGAGGTAAGACTGACTGGTCTGTAGTTCCCCGCCTCCTCCCTGCTACCACTCTTGTGGAGCGGGATCACATAGCCCTTCTCCAGTCTTCTGGGACCTCTCCTGTGCTCAGAGACTCACTAAACAATTCTGCTAATGGCTCTGCTAGTTCCTCCTTTAGCTCCTTAAGTACCCTGGGATGTGTGCCATCAGGTCCCATTGCCTTATCCACCCTGAGCTTGCAAGCTCTTGTAGGACCCTTTCTTTTGTGAAGGAGTAGTGCTCACCTTCCTCCCCTGTGTCCATGATGCTGAGCTGTGGGCCCTGCCCTACCTTCTCTTCAGTAAATACTGAGCAAAGTATCTATTTAGGATAGATGCCTTTACAGGGTCCTCCTCCTCATGCTCCCTTTTCTCCATTAAGCTTAGCAATACCCCTCTGGACTTTCTCCTTTCACTAATGTATCTATAGAAAGTCTTGTCACCTTCCTTACTGTTCGTGCTAGTGTTTCCTCAGTTTGGGACTTTGCCTGCCTTACTGCCTTCCCTGCTTCCTTAGGGCAGTTTGGTATGCCTCCTATCTTCATCCCGCTATGTTCCCTTATATTTCCTGAAGGCCAGACTTTTGCTCTGACCTTTTCTGCTACTGTATTTGAGAACCAAAGTGGTTTCCTTCTTCTTTGCACTCCTTTTCTGTCTAACACAATGGGATGTTGCTTCAAGTATTGTATCCTTAATGCTTGCCCACTTTGCCTGTACCTCCTCACCTGTGTTTCTTTTTGCCAGGGCTAGCTTAACTCTGTTGGCCATCTTATCAAAGTCAGCTCCTCTGAAGTCCCATATTTTTGCCTTGGAATGGGATGATTTAGATGTAGTAGCCAAATTGAACCATACCATGTGATGGTCACTGGCCCCCAGGGCCAGTGACCACCAAGCAGGAAAGGGACCTGGGAGTAACAATATCTGATTACCTAAAGGTGGCCAAGCAGTGTGACAGGGCAGTGGGGAGAGCTAGTGGGATGTTAGGGTGCAGAGCGGGGCATTACCAGCAGAAAGAGGGCGGTAATTATACTGCTGTATTAAACATTAGTAAGACCTCACCTGGAATACTGTGTTTAGTTCTGGAGTCCGCATCTCAGAAAGGGCACAAGACAAAACAGAAGCGGTCCAGAGGAGAGCAACTAAAATGGTGCTGGGCCTGCATTAAAAGCCCTCTGAGAAGAGGCTACAACTGCTGCAGTCACCGTCTCTCAGGTTGTGAGGGATCTGAAACATGAACTGCCCTCCCCGAACTATTGCAGCGCCGAAAGCCTACCCAGCCGCAGGCCCCGTGGACATTTGGACATGCTGCAGTCACTGTCTCTCGGGTCGTGAGGGATCTGAAACTTGAACTGCCCTCCCCGAACTGCTGCAGTGCCGAAAGCCTACCCAGCCGCAAGCCCTGTGGATACCTGGACTTGCTGCAGTCACCGTCTCTCGGGATCTGAAACTTGAACTGCCCTCCCTGAACTGCTGCAGTGCCGGAAGCCTGCCCAGGTATGACCCGCCATCTTCAGATGCCGTGAAGCCGGTGGAAGCCTTAAGCCGAACTGCTTGTCTGGGAGGTGCTGGTGACTGGACTTTGAATTTGAATCTGGTGCCGCTGCAAGCCATCTGCACCTAAACTCCTGCTAAACAACTCGTTTGTACTGCTGTATTTTTAAATTCTTTTGCTTGCTGCAGTACCGATTTAATTTTAACTGCTGGCTCTGCTTTCTCTGCATTTCTGCAGCACTACATTTAGTCTGCTATTTTAAATTAATTTAGCTGCTATAGCTTTAATTTTGGCACCAACATGAGACGGCTGCATCTAAGTCCTCTTGTTCCAAATTACCAGCTAGATTAAGTAGCAGCCTGCTGCTTATTTTATACAAACTAATGATGCTCACTATTTGCCTACTGAGTCTCCCAAATATTCTGTAACTCCGTTGGGCTCGAGATTGTCTACTCCTACTGACCCACGACTGTTACATTATTAAAGTTCTTGCAGCCGGTATTCTACTACTCGCCTCTGTAAGCTGGTTGCACTGCATTGTACATTCGCATTTTATCCAAATTATGTGTCTAATCAGCAAAACAATTTTCTGCTCGCCTGTCTCCGCTGCTAGTTTATTTATTTATAGTTTTCATTGACCCGGTAAGTGCACTAGATAAATTCTACCTATTTTCAGGTACGACCCGGGGGAGGGGGATACAGATGAATGCCAACTGACTTTGAACCAGATTAAGCTGCTGGTATTTTAGTGAATGGGGGGAAAATTGGGCACTGGGGTTGCTCTGTATATAGTTGTATTTACAACAATTTGTGTTCATTTTAGTTTATGTGCCTATATGCTATAAATGTTAAACCTACTCCTCTACCCCCATCCCCCAGGACGCATCTGGAAACAAGCTCTATTCAGCTCAGTATGCCCTCCTGGTGAAACTTTTAAATAAATAAATAACTGACCTCAATATGTATACCCTAGAGGAAAGGTGGGAGACAGGATATATGTTAGAGACTTTCAAATTTTCAAAAACAATTTATTTTTAGTTTTTTATTTTATTTTGTTTTATTTGTTTGATTTTAGTATGAGTTTTAATAAGATGCTAATATTTGTAGTTTTTCTGCTTGCACCCCTTAGTGGGACTTTATTTAGATCAGTCCAAGGGCCTATGGTAGACTCTATTGACTCCTGGCCTACTATTACACGGGGACATTTCACAGACTTTGAGATTGCTAGCAGATTTAAATGGTCTACTAATCATTGTTTTTCTTCTTATGATAAATTTAATTACAAATGTAGTTGCTCCCTTCAATCAATCAAAATCTTTATTTATACAGGCGGGCACCATTGAGCAAGGCTCATTTGCAAGGTGGACCTGGTCATGAATACATCAAAGTACAGTATAGAAGCAGGTATACAAAAAGCAATAATATACAAGGAAGAAAAAGTGTATACAGTACAGTACAAGGCTGAAATAAAAAAAAAAAAACAGCATTATTTTACAATTGAAGAAGTCAGCAGATGTACAATCAACCATAGGCATACAGGGTTATAAGCAGAGATCTTTTGAGTGAGGCAGCCGACAACTACACATATAGGGGAAGGAGGCCATGTATGGGGTGGCAGGTTGGAGAGGTAAAGAAGAGGATGGATATATTACCAACGACTGGGAGAAAAATTGGGCTAAAACCACAGAAAGTGACGATGGCTGTGATGTACTTGTTTATTATGATAATGATGGAGGAGGGGTAGATAATTGGGACACTACTATGGATGGGGTGGGACTTTAGCCAGGCTGGAGCGGACAGGAAAGGGTGGGTGCAGCAGGAAGAGTTAATAGGGAAAGAGTGAGAGCCAGGGGTAGAAACATGGTGAGCGTCAGGATGGAAAGGGGGAGTTGCGGAATTAGTGGGCTAGCGGTGAGGAAAACATTTGCAAGGTGCTTTCATGAAGCGATCGTAGAGCACCTTGAAGATATTCAGGCCAACAGGGCAGCTCAGCTTCAAGTTCTTTTGTAAACCATTCCACAATGTGGGTAAAGAGAAGCTTACAGCAGCTTTGCTGAAACGAGTGTTGACCCTTGGAACATGGAGGGCAATTAGGGAATAGCTCCTTAGAGCGTAGGTGCCTAACACACTCCGGGGAATACAATCTGAGACATATGAGGGGAGCTTGTTGGTCACTGCTCTGAAGGCCCATAGGGCGGCGTTTCTATTCCTCCTATAGTGAAGGGAAGTCCAGCCTAACGATGAGTACAGGGAGCAGTGGTGTATGGAAAGTGGAAGGCCAGTAATGAACCTGATCACTCTGTGGTAGAGGGTGTCCAACTTAGCCAGTGCAGTGGCTGTAAAGCAGGTCCGCTTAGTCTATTAAAGATAGGAAGGTAGCTTGAACCAGTTGAATCTTGGCCTCCTTTGTGAGCAGGTGGTTAATTCTGTAGAGTAATCCTAATATTTGCCTTAGTTTCTTCTGTAGTTCTTCAAGATGGTTGACGAAGGAAAGTTTATGATCGAGCCAAACTCCTAGATATTTGAATTTAGCTACATGCTCTAGTGTTTCTCCAAGAACAGTGGTAATTCATGGGGTAGCCCCCCCCCCCAACAGGAATTGCCGCATGCAAGGAGGGGGAGAAGAGCATGGCTTTTGTCTTTTTCGCATTGAGCAAAAGCTTTTTGTTTATGAGCTGGTATTGTAGAAGGTTAAATTCAGCTTGGAGGTCTTCACAGGCTGCTTCCGGCGTGGGACAACTCAAGTACAGTATAGTGTCATCCGCAAATAAGTGGATGTTGGCTTTTTTGATGGGGTCATTGATGTTGTTAATGTAGACTGCAAAGAGGAGGAGACCAAGGATAGAGTCCTGGGGCACGCCCCTCAGCATAGGTTTTAATGGAGAAAGATCACCTCTAGCTTTAACCTGCTGTTTCCGTTCTCCGAGGTAGTCTGCAAGCCAGCACACAGATTTATGGTCCAGGCCTAAGGTGCTTAGGGAGGAAAGACGCAGGCTGTGATCGACTGTGTCGAATGCCTTACTAAGATCCCAAAAAATGGCACAGACATGCTTCTTGTTGTCAAGGTCTAGGAGCCAATCATTGGTCACCTTAGCTAAGGCTGTTATGGTGCTGTGCTTTGCTCTGAATCCAGACTGAACCAGGTTTAATAGGCTTCTGGATTCTAAGTATACCCCTAGCTGGCCACACACTATTTTTTCTAGTAATTTAGATAGGATGGGGAGGAGGGAGATGGTCTGTAATTATTTAGATCGCAGAGGTCACCTGCTTTTAATAGAGAGATGACATGGGCTATTTTCCATTAAGGGGGGGAGGCTACCCTGGGAGAATGACATGTTGACTAGGTGGGTGGGTGGGTGATTGGCACTGCACGCACATGGTAGGCACATTTCAAATAGTATGGCTCTATGAAGTCGAAGCCTGCTCCCTTCCTGGTGTCCAGTTGCAGCAGTAGGTCTTCCACCTCTTTTAGAGAGACAGGCAGGAGGGAGAAGGCCTCCTCGGTAGGGGGACTCATGGGTTGGAGGGCCCTGAGTTGTGCGGAGGTCATTGGCAGGAGAAGTATCAAATGCTAGCCCTGCCGTTGCAAAATGGAGGGCTTCCAATATCTCAGATCGGTTAGAGATAATGCTGCCACCGGACTTAATTTTTGCTGGAATGGAATTACCAGGTGTGTGTCCAGACATGTCTTTTTTTTGTATAATCCTTTTTATTATTTTCTTTTATGTCAACACACACAGATGACATAGACAGACAGCTATACATACATGCAGCTACTGACACATAAAACAGACAAATAGATGCACTTCCATACAGTTACTTTTACATCCAGTAATCCTTCTCCAGACAATTGATTCTTAATACTCATTTAGAATACTAAAAAAAACAAAATAGGCTAATATCCAAGTTAATTATCAAACCTATATACTGTGGATACCAGTACAAAGCACCCTTATATATTCCATCCTCAGGTAGGTGGGGGAGACATCCATCCAGTCAGGCTCCATCTTCCTAGACCAGTCCCTCACGTAAAGTGACCATCTCTTGTCTCTCAAGTGTAGAAAGAAATGGCGCCCATTCACTATAGAACACCTCAGATCTGTTCGCCAAGATCAATGATAACCTTTCCAACGCCAAATGTTGCAATATCAATTGCCGCCACTGCTGGGTGGTAGGTACAACATTATTAACCCAGGTATTCTGAATACAATGCCTAGCCATCACCATAAGGACTTTAATCCAATGCGGCATTGCTTCCCATTCCTCCATCCCATCCGCATTTAGACCAAATAGCCCTTTGATAGGGTCCAACTGGATGGGGGTCCCCGCTATTAGCTCGACTTCTTTAAATACCTTTGCCCAGAAAGATCGCAGGATAGAGCAATTCCAAAAACAATGCATATATGTCCCCACCTCTCTTTTGCATCTCTCACATAACGGGGAGACAGCCAGATGGGCCCTGTGCACCACAGCCGTGGGATTGTAGAGCCTATGTAGAAACGTAAAATATGCTTCTTTGAACTTATTACAGATCAGCAGGCCTCTTTGTCCCAACAATAATTTTTGCCAATTCTCTTCAGAGATTTCCCTTCCTAGATCCCTACTCCACTGCAGCCTCACTTTCTGGGTGTAATCCGGCCATCCCTGCTTCCCAACCTTTGCCGGTTTCCCAATAAACCCTTTAGGATCTCTCTGTGCTCCCAGTATTGTTAGTTCTACCGAGCCCCACCCCTGTCCCTCTGGATTCTCTCTCTCCATTTTACCTATGAACTCTTTCAGTTGGAGGTATCGAAACATCTGTTGCCCCTGCAAATTCAAATTCTTTTTAATGTCCTCTAGCGGGAGCACCCCTCTACTAATCATATTGCCCACACATTTTGGCCCCTTTCTTTCCCACTCTCTAAATCCCCTATCCTCTAACCCTGGCAAAAAGAACGGGTTCCTCGCCAATGGCATCAATATAGTTTCCCCTTTGGCTATCCCTCTTGCCTTCTTTAACAACTCCCAAGCGTCCAAAGTCATTCCCTCCAAAGGATTCCGACCCCCTTGACTCCGATATGCCTGCGGTCCCTTACTGTGCAGGTAGGCTGACAACCGCCCTGCGCACCCCTCCTGTTCCAATGCTACCCAACTTGCTACCTCTGGCCTAAATACCCAGTCCGCTATATATCTCTGCTGGGTGGACAAGTAGTAATTTAGCAGATCAGGGAAATTAAGACCACCTTTAGATACCTCCGCCTTAAGTCTTTGGAGCCACATTCTTGGCCTCTGTCCCCTCCATATAAACTGAGCAAACACCTTTTCTAGCCTGCCAGTATCCCCCTGTGCGATTCGCATAGGGAGCATCTGCATAGGGTACATTATTCTGGGTAAAATATTCATTTTTAAAACATTAATCCACCCCATCCATGATATTGGCAGCTGCATCTACCTTCTCAGGTCTGTTTCTATTGTTTTAACTAAGGGAGCATAATTCAGGTCATACAAAGATCCAATTGTTCTTCCCACATTAATACCCAAGTACTTTATACTTGTGGATTCGCATTGTATACCCCATCGTTCATCTCCTACTTCCTGCTTGGTGAAGCACAACATTTCAGACTTGTTCAAATTTATTTTGTAGCCAGAGAACTGCAAGAAGCCCTCTATTAATTGCAGGAGAGACGTCACGGATACCCCCCGGTTCCCACAGAAACACCAGCATGTCGTCTGCATACAACGTGAACTTGTGTTCGGTGTTGTCCACCCCTTTCACCCCCCGGACCCCCGGCACTACCCGATCGCTGCTGCTAATGGCTCCAATGCCAGGGCAAACAACAATGGCGAAAGCGGACAGCCCTGCCTGGTTCCCCTTTCCAACTTAAAGGGCACCATAGGGGTTCCATTGACTAGAACGCTGGCCCTAGGAGATCGGTACATTGCTCTGACCCACTGTACGTATGGGTCACCCAGGCCAAACCGGTCCAGCACCTCAAAGAGGTATTCCCACTCCACCCTGTCAAAAGCCTTTTCGGCATCCATTGATATAACATAAGTCTTCTCTATATCTTGGCCTGCCCTCCACACCACACTGAGTAGCCTACGTACATTGTGATATGATAAGCTCCCCTTAATAAACCTGGTCTGGTCTGGGTGAACCAACGACGGCAGGTACTCCTCTAATCTCATGGCCAGCGCCTTGGCAAGGATTTTAAGATCACAATTCAACAGGGCAATTGGCCTGTACAAGGCACACTCCAGAGGATCCCTACCCCCCCTTTGGAACCAGACAGATCGTGGCACCATAACACGTATCCGGGAGGCACGGCTCCTCCTGCCCCTCTTCCACTTTAAACACCTCACTTAGCACCTCTGAGCCCCTATTAGTCTCTTTGTATAGTTCCCACTGTGTTTTCAAGTATTCCCGAAAGTCCTTATGTTGGAGCATATATGTGGGGAATTTCCACTGTGGCCTTATGTCCTCTCCTCCTTCATTTTAAACCTACCCACCTTACATAGCATGGTCCGATATATGAATAGGGCAATGCGAAACATCTATTAGCCTTTCATGGCATGCCCTAGGCATCAGGATGTAATCTATCCTTGTCCACGTTCTATGCGGATTAGAATAAAACGTGTATTCCCTAGCTCCTGGGTATGCCATTCTCCAACTATCTACTAAATCCAACTCTGACATACCAACCTTCCATTGGACTACTGCCTCCGGTGCCCATCCCTTACCCTCTGAATGATCCAATATAGGGTCCACAGTACTATTAAGGTCTCCTCCTATAATTAAGCCTGGGAATTGCTCCCTAGTAATCAGGTCCAACAATCCCGGGAAAAACTGCGGGTCATACTGGGCTGGAGCATATACGTTCCCTAGTGTGATTAACTCACCATAAAGCTTCTCTGTCAGAAATGTGTATCTGGCCTCCCTATTGTCCTTCACAATTCTATGAACTTCCAGTGGCAGGTTCTTATTCACAAGGATAGCAACCCCAGTCTTACGGGATGAGTAACAGGATGCGAAGCACCTACCCACCCAGCCCAGCGCTAGTTTTGCATGTTCAGCATCCGATAAGTGCGTCTCCTGTAATAATGCAATTTGTGCCCCCTTATTTCGCAAAGCAGCCAGGAGCATTGTGCGCTTAATCGGGTTTGCAATCCCCTTAACGTTCCAGGAGACTACCACCATTTCCTGCTTGCCAGCCATCTAAGTGTATTATATGTTCCCCATGTCCATCCAGTTAATACCACCATGAGTCCCCTCCGGATCCCCACATCCCTTGTCCCACAATTACCTCCCCATCCACGGCTACCTTTTAGCCTTCGTTTTGTATGAAATGCATCTGTCAACAAACAATTTAAAAAACATTTAAACAACTTAACTATAAACGTAGTAACAAGAACATCACTCCCCCGCTGTCTCCCTATAAAGACTTTCTTGATTCTCCCCTTTCCATACCCTTTGCCCTCCGCCTCCCCCATTCTTTAAACTACCTTTCACATGATCTATTCCATAGAGTTTTCCCCCCTCTCTTTGACACTAATTGCAAATCCCGCATAAGTGTCCACATCTCACCCTAGCAATATGCGTGCCCCACCGCTCTGCCCACGAGCAACTCCAATTTTATCGACCTGCTTCATGTAATCGCAGCATCTAAATTTATATTATTAAACAGACTCGTGGGGAGCAGAAATAAAAAATGGAAAAAGAAAAGTAGGCAGTGCCCCCTTAAACCCCTTTCTTCTCAGCATTCATCAGAAGACTTCCCAGGACCACTGGGAAGACACCCCCCAACACCCATGTTCCTTCCATCACTTGTATATTCATCGTGACTCACATCCCCTTCCCTCTTCCAATCCCCACCCAATTACAGTGTTACATAAGTAGAGTGGCACTTTTAGTCCCCTCAATACAGTTTAACTATATCCCCAATGTGGCTGCTTGCATTACTATGGCATATATTTGGAATATTCCCTTCTGCACCACCCGGCCTCCCCTTTTCCCTCGAAGTCCACACAGTACTTGCCACTTCGTCCCCTTAACTCCGTGCAGCCATGTTCTTTGTCCCTCTTGATTCAGTTCCTCCCACAAGTTCCGGCTGTGATGCAGCACTCCTCACCATTTCCCTTCCATCATCACCTGCCAAACGCAGCCTTGTGGTCCTCTATTCCAGTCGCCATTTCTCCTTCATAATTTAAAGAAAAAAACATCTTTCCCATCCTCCCCCCACATGCCCTCGGGTCTCTGGGAATTTCGATGACACCACTGGAGTTCCTGCAAGCTGTCTGATGGTCTGAGACCTTCCCTTCCCTGGCACGCCCGTATATCACTCCTCAGTACCCCACGAATCACACCAGTCCAGTATTCGCTTGTTCATTTTCTTCTGCAGACCGGTTACAAACTGCTCTGCTTTGCTCAGTTCCCAAAAGGAATAAGTCACTCCCTCGTGCTTTATCTTTAATACTGCGGATATACCATAAAATTTTCAACTTTTAAGTTCTGCAATTGGGCCATCAGACCATTAAAGACCTTCCTTTTCTGCAGCAGCCTCATCGAGTAATCTTGGGAAATGAACAGTCGTGTGCCTTGGTACTCCAATGTTCCCACTTCTCGATATGCCCGGAGGGTCGCCTCCCTATCTTGATAAGAGTGGAAGTGAATGATGACTTATCGTGGGGGCATAACCCCCAGAGGCCTGGGCATCACAGCACAATGTGCTCTTTCCAGCTTAAATTACCCATTCTTAGGCTGCAGCCCCAGTAGTTCTGGCAATATCTTTGCACAAAAGCCCAGCATATCGTCTCTTTCAGCTCCTTCTGGCAGTCCTCTGAGTCATAGATCTAGCCTCCTATAATAATTCTCCTGGTAATCCACCGCATCCTTTAGCTCCTCCAACTCCTTTTGCAGGCGTACTACTTGGCTCGGCACTTCCCCTGTATCATCTTCTAATCGATATATTCTCTCCTCAGCCTCTTCAATCCTGTTCATATGGGCCACCTGCTGCTAGAAACAGAGAAATATAGAATTTGACGGCAGTTAAGGACCACTTGGCCCACCTAGTCTGCCCATTTTCCTACCTAACAGATAAGCTGCAGATCCTAGTTAACCAACAGCTTAATTCCTCTTACCCGCCCCTAGGACTGCCTTATGCCTGTCCCATGCATTCTTGAAGTCCCCCACTGTTCTTGACTCCACAACCTCCTCAGGGAGGCTGTTCCATGCATCCACAACCCTCTCTGTGAAAAAATACTTCCTCACATTACCCCTGAGCCGTCCCCTCTATCTTCAAATTGTGCCCCCTTGTTCTTGCACATCTCTTTTTCTGGAAGATGCTACCCTC
Organism: Neoceratodus forsteri; assembly: GCA_016271365.2. Taxonomy (NCBI): domain Eukaryota; kingdom Metazoa; phylum Chordata; order Ceratodontiformes; family Ceratodontidae; genus Neoceratodus; species Neoceratodus forsteri. The sequence continues at coordinate 875,047,529 of CM028130.1, forward strand.
TTGGACTTTGTTAATTCCCTTGAGGTACTTGAAAGTTTCTATCATGTCCCCTCTCTCCCTTCTTTCCTCAAGAGTATACATATTAAGCTCCTTTAGTCTTTCTTCATATGTCTTTTGGTGCAGACCCTGCACCATTTTGGTTGCCCTCCTCTGGACAGCCTCCACTCTGTCTATGTCTTTGCGGAGATGAGGTCTCCAGAACTGCACACAGTACTCCAGATGGGGTCTCACCAACTGTCTGTACAGAGGGATAACAACTTCCTGTTTTCTACTATTGATGCCTCTTCCTACGCATCCCAGTATCCCCCCAGCCTTCCTTACTGCCTTCTCACATTGCTTGCCCACCTTTAGGTCATCTGATATAATTACCCCCAGGTCTCTTTCTATTTTTACTGTTGTTAGTATCTCACCCCCCATTGTGTACGCTTCCCCTGGGTTTTTGTTTCCCATGTGCATTACCTTGCACTTCTTTGCATTGAATCTGAGCTGCCATACATTTGACCATTCCTCCAACCTTGCCAAGTCCCTTCTCATCCTTTCCACTCCATCTTGTATATCCCTGCTCTAATATTTCTTGCAGCTTGAGATCAATCTTGCCCTCGAGTTTGATCAGCCTGGGTTCTAAGGCCGCTATCACTTGGCACGTTACTTCATGACCCAGGGCTCCAATTTCAGCTGCCGATAGCGAGACTATCCCTGTGCTATCTCCTGTAATGGAGGCCGCAGAAGCCGCCATCTTCTTGTCAGTTTTGCCAGCCTGTCTTTGACCTTTTCCACCTCCTGCCACCAAATATTCCTCCATTCTTCCTTCCAATACGAGCTGCACCAAAAATTTTGCCAAAACAGGTCGATTTTTCTGATTTTTTTACTTTTAGTTGCCCGCCGAGACAGAGCGGCACGAAAGCACGTCTATTCTCCTAGCCGCTCATTAGCAACCCCAGACATGTCTTTTAATGTTTTCCACAGCTTTGAAGGATTTCTTTGAGGCACAGGCTAGCTCTGAACGATAGCAGGCGGCCTTGGCTGCTCTGACCAACTTTGTGCACTTGTTACGTGCGCTCTTAAAAAGACATCAATCTGAGTTGTTCTTGCTTCTTCAGGCTTTTTTCCATAAAGTATCCCCTTCTAACAGGGAAGCTTTGAGCTCAGGCGAGAACCAACGGCAGGTTCTGCTCCTGACCTGCACCTTAACCAAGGGTGCATGCTTATTTAAAGCCTCACTTAAAATATCATAAAAAATAGTATATGCCCTGGCAACCGTTTTGGCTAGGAAGAATTCCTGCCATCGCGGTGAATGTTTCAAGTCGGGGACATATGCAAACAAATCGAAGTTGCGTTTGCACCTCTTGATAACTTTGCCACAAACTGTGGGTTATGCACGGATCTAATGGTGGCGATTATACAATGATCGCTAATGTCTGAGAAAAATGTTCTGACATGAGAGAACAGATGTGGCTTGCTAACCAAAATTACATCTAAGAGGGAGCTGTTATTAAGGTTCTTTTTATTTGGGCAAGTAGGTTTGCCAATGAGTTGTACCAGCCCTAGGGTGTCACAAAAGGATTTCAAGGGATCTGATGCACTTGATAGCCAATCGTAGTTCAGGTCACCAAGAATAATGGTTTCCAAGGAACTGAGCCCCAGTACGGAACTAAGGTGAGACAGGAGATGAGGCCCGGCAGAAGGGGGCCTGTAGCAGCCTATTACACAGAGTGCACTGGAAGGAGAAAGTTCGATCTTTAGGTCAAGCACTCGAATTCTTTGGGGGAGGATGATGTGTCTATGCATGCGGCTGAGTATTTGTCCCTTACATAAACTGCCACCCCACCTCCCCTTGATTGCCTATCCACTCGGAAGAGTAAATAATCTGGGATATTGATTTCATTGTCTGGGGTGGCTGCCTAAGCCAGGTCTCAGTGATCACTAGGACGTCAGGTAGGGTGTGACTCACCCAAGCCTGGACAAGCGTGAACTTTTTCAGCAAACTACAGGCATTAAGATGCATAAAAGACATTCCTTTGATACCTGCCAGGTCTGATGGAGAAGCGAGGGTGTCTAATGGTCCTGGGTCAAGTTTGACATTGCCTGAGCACAATAGTAAAAGAAGCAGGATTCTTTTTAAGGTAGCAAACTGTAATTTGTAAACACTATTTTTGGGGCGATAGGGGAGGCGGTGTTGATGGGTAGGCCTGTACCCACTCCTGGTGTTATACTGGCCTAGTGTTGCAGCCACTAGTGTCCTGGCAGGAATTTTCCACGAGTAGGATGTCTCGAGTCTGGATGGGGGAGTAATCTGCAAAGGCAGTTCGGGAGATGTCCCACTCCCCGGCAGAGACAGCTGAGAAGCCCAATAGTCCAGAATGGCTACCTGAAAGGAGCTGTTAGACGCAGGACAGGGATAAGCGCAAGGGTCATCCCACTTTAGGCAGGGATGAGGGTTCTGAAGAATGGAGCTCAGCGCTAGTAAAGCTAGTGATACACCGAGGAACTAGCTGTAACTTCCATGGTAGATCTAAATGCCACAACAGCCGGCAGTAAAAGTCACTAGAAGCCTAGACAAACCTAGGATTTTGAAAATGTTAGCCACTGTGGCTAAAGTGACCCCAGACTGTTTAGCCACTATGTGAAAGCATGAGCCACACCATGATATACGCTATCAAACTAGATATTCTAAACCATGTACTATACTGTTGCTAAAAACAGCACGAACAGAAGATTTTAGCCTCTGTGGCATGGGTAACTTTAAAATCACTAGAAATCTTAGCCACACGCTAAAAACATTCGCCAGTGGCGACATGGCAAGCGGGAACATAGAGCTGGGATGACAGAATTACATTGGGACGTCTTACTGGGCTTGTATTAACAACTAAGTATTTTAAGAGAACTCTGACTACATCTAGTGGTAAAATTACATATGCTACAGTAATATTTAAGCGGCAGCTGATAATGTTGATGCTATTACTGTCAGGATCTGTTCACTTAAATACAGGCCCTATGGTAAATGGTCCCTCAGTAAATGATTTCCCAAAGCATACAATTAATTTTGCCCATCTTAACATACAGAGTGTGTTGGCAAAATGGGCTGAATTTGTAGTTTAGACTACACAGTACCATTTTGATGTCATAGCCCCAACAGAGACTTGGCTGTCAGAAAGAATTGAGGATTCAGTGGTAACCTTACCTGGATTTAACCTCTTTCAGGTAGGTCGTAGAGGTGGGGGCTGTTTATTCTACATAAATAAAAATATCACTGCCTTTAAGGATGAACTGCTCTCTTCCCACTCTAACTGTGATTATTTGACTTTGACCCTAAAACTTGGTTTTTACAAGCGTTTATCTTTAATGGTTTTGCATGTACCACCAGGTTTACATGAAGAAGGCTTGGATTTGCTGAGAACATATAGGGAATCTCTCCCTCAAAATTGAGTTATTATTATATTAGGATATGTTAGTATGAATTGGGGTGATAAAGAGCTTAATAAATATAGAGCATCAGTTACTGATTTTAGATTAACACAAATAATACAAACTCCTACTAGGATTCATTATGCTACTGGTTTTTCATCAATAATTGATTAGGTTCTGGTTTCTGACGTTACAAAGATTAAATAATCTGGTGTCTTGGCTGACTGCATTAGTGATCATAGTCCAGTATACTGCTGTTGGTCAGCTAAGAGACCTAAGGTTCCCCCAGCCTATATATTCTCACATAACTTTAAGAAATTAGATATTGGAAAGTTTAGGGAGGCTTTGCTGAATCATGATTGGCCCTATTTAGATAAATTTACTCAGGTGAAAGATGCTTTGTTGGCCTTTTGTCATCAGTTTAATTCCATTTGTGATGTTTTTGTTCCTCTTAAAAGGTTAAGGATGGGGGTAGACACAAGTGGGTTAATTTTGATCTCAGAGTTGCTTAGGGATAGAGAGAAAAAATGGACAAGGTATCAAAAATCTGGTGATTCTGCTGATTTAATACTCTATAAACAGGCCAGGAACACATGTAAAACTATGATTAGAACCCTAAAGAGGCATTATTTTCTGGAGAAACAAAAACATCTTGGGAATGGCAATGTACAAGACACATGGAACTTAATTAATAAGCTTCTTGGAAAACAAAAAACAACTCCTCCTCAGTGTCTGAATATAGACTCTGAAGTGATAACTGAGCCTCTTAGAATGACTGAAGAGTTTAACAGTTACTTCTCAGACTTATCTACCTATGTCCCCAGAACAAATTGTGACCAATTTTTGGGACAAGTTGGGTATAATTCTACCTTACCTATCACCCAACCTAAATTTTATTTTAAGACACTCTCCCCGATTGAAATATCATCTTATCTAACTGGGTGTAGTCCTCGCCCACATGTTTGGTGTTGATGGGGTGGACTTTAGGCTCGTGAGGGTCACCACAGACATCCTTTGTTTCCCACTTTCTATAATTCTTAACCCTTTTCTTTGCACTGGCCGCTTCCCCGAGACTTGGAAGCAGGCCACTGTTGTACCTGTTCTCAAGTCTGGGGACATGTCCAGTGTGAAAAATTATTGTACTATTTCTTTGCTTTCTCCTTTGTCTAAAATTCTGGAGCATATTGTGTCTCACCAGATGACTGATTATATTTTGAAATACGATCTTCTGACCCCGGCTCAGCATGGTTTTCAGCCAGAGCATAGTACAATGACAGCCTTGGTTGGGTTCACACAGGCAGTCCACCAGGCCCTAGATTATGACCATTTTTCTGTATCTGCCTTTGTGGACCTGACCAAGGCCTTTGATCTGGTCGATCACGGTATGCTTCTAACAGTATTATCTAATATGGGTTGGTCTCCTGTGGTCCTAGGATGGACCAGGAGTTATCTAAAGGACCAATCCCAAATTACGAAAATAATAAATGTTCACTCTTCTCCCGCTGCAGTTTCACTGGGTGTTCCTCAGGGTTCAATTCTGGGGCCTTTACTATTTTCTTTATTTCTGAATACTCTTCCGACAGTTTGTGTTAGTACTCAAATTTTTCTTTATGCTGATGATGTGGTGATCCTCATGAGCGGTTCCAACCTTGAGAACATAAGTAATCAACTTGCATGCGACTTTGTTGCAATTCAGAATTGGTTCACTGGTCACAAATTGGTATTAAATGGGAAGAAAACTAAAACTATGTTTTTTTCAAGTCTGAGACAGAAATTTGTTTCTTCTCCTAAGCTAATGCTTCGGACTCTGGAAGGAGATTGTGTTGAACAAGTAACTAGTTTTAAATATTTAGGGCTTATTTTGGACGAATGCATAACTTATGAGTCTTACATTGATTTTGTTGTTAAACAGGTTCATCAAAGGCTTTATATAGAATTAACCCACTATTGACTTCTTCCGCCCATCTGAAATTGTCTCAGAGTTTTTTATTACCTATTGTTGATTATGGTTTACTTTTCTATCATTCTACCAACCACAGACTTTTGAATAAAATTAGAGTACTGACTAATCAAATTGCAAGACTGGCTTCCCAACTGCCAAAGTTAGCACATTTTTGTAATCTTTACAATAGACTTGGATGGTTACAATTGGATCAGAGATTTCAATATCAATTGGGGATTAAGGTTAAAAAGATTGGTCTTGATAGAGTACCGATATGTGTCCATACTTATTTTCATTTACAATTAGCATCAGTTCAGGTACATACCAGATCTTCAAACAATCTCAGGTTTTCTGTGCCAACTATGAAAACATCATTAGGTCAGAGGTCTCTGTTATATAGATTCCCGACTGTTTATAATGATCTTCCGACTGATTTGAAAAACTCACATTATTCATTGGCTGTTTTTAAGTCAAAATTGAAGAAATGCTTGGTTACCAAAAATGAATGCAAATGTAACAATGTTTGAAGTTTTCTTTTTATTTGGTTCGTAAAAAATGGGTATTATTATAAATGTCTATTAATGTGTAACCCCTTGTTACCCAGGGTTACTAGAATCCCAGTAAGACCTAGTGGTAGGCAGGGAAGGCAGCTTGTGAAACTCCAGTTAAATGGATTTCATACTGTCTCACTCTGTTCTCAGTCTCAGCTGAGACTGAGGGATGACATCACCAATAAAACTTTCGGAGCTGCATAAGCCGCATTGGAATCTGCAGCAGAGGGAGTCAGATAGAACGTTGGGAGTTTTCAAAGGGAAGTGTTCAGTTTCCAGTTTGCCTTCAGTAAGAAGGAGTCAGTTTCCAGTTTGCCTTCAGTAAGTGAAGAAGTGAGTGCCCAGTTTGTCTTGAGCAAGTAAGGTGTGCTCAAGTGGTGGAGACCGCTGTTCGGGTCTCAGTGCCCCTCCCTCGGGGGGGGGGGGGAAGAGATGTAAAGATCCCCATGCAGATTCCTGGGGCAATCCCCTTAATTCTGCCAGGAGGAAGAAAAAGCTGCCTATTCAGTTCAGCCTTTGTTTTGGAAAGTTGGAAGATTTGTGATTCGCCTGTGGGGCACCTGCAACTAAAGGGTGAGTGTTTGCTCTAACATGAGAGGGCAAAAAATGTGTTTCTTTAGCCTGGGACATGTGAGGAAATCTAGGAATTGAGCTACAATTTGGGAAGCCTATAGGACTAGGTCAAACAAATGGAGTAGTGTCAAATGCTAGAGTGTTGTGTGATTTCAAGTAAATTGTAGAGGGATGCACAGTTCATCTACCATTTAATCTACATTCTGAAGTTTCAGTTTCCAGAGAAATGGCCGGGTATGGGCTGGGGAGCTGGAGGTGGGCAAACCCCCATCTTTAGTAACCAGGTCCACCTCTACGGATTTCTGCTGTGGTCACATTTTGCCTCATGCACTTGGCCAGTGATGAGGGAAGTACCCAGACGTGGGGTTGCAAAAGGGAAAATCTCTCTAGGAGTCGCAGACTCTAAGTGGTGTGGGGAGCCACGACAGGATAATTGGTTCATTCTTCCAATGGACCGTGGATCAAGTGGCCGGCGGGGGAGCCGGGCCAGTCGGGCTGTGTACCCAAAGCGCGTGCAAGTCCGGGCTGTGTGCCTGGTGGGTCCAGACCCTGAAAACAGTATATATGGTTCATTCTTCCAGTGGACCGCGTTGTAGTTTCAAATCTGCATTACCAGTAAATGTAGCCCTATGGGGGTCCATCTATGGTTTGTTGTGTTCAGCTAGTTTGTGAATAAAAGCCACACTGAAGAATCCCATTCCTGGTTCTGGACATTACAGTTGTTGCTTCATGTGTTCAGATTTACTTGGGTGCCCTTGACCAGAGTAGCCAAACCTAGGTCCCTTTGTGCCGAGTAACCTCATCCTCCCCGAACCAAGGTCCCCACCAGGTACTGCTGTCAGCTTCAACAGCATTCCACCTGTCATTTTGGTAAAAAGGCAGGGGTGAGGGGTTACAAATGTATTTTGCATAATGTTTTATACACTGTTTGTATGTTTATATCTGTATTTTTTCTTTTTTTGTATCTGGCCGCCCATGTAAACAGGTCTTTGGCCCATGGACTTTTCCAGATTTTAAATAAACAAACAAATACCTCACGGGTATAAATAAGGTACAACAGGAAAGCAGTTTTCAGAAAAAAAAGATGCTTAAGAACAAGGAGACCTGCTATGAAGCTTGAGGGGGCACACTCAGGGGAAATGTTAGAAAGTACTTCACAGAAACGGTGGTGGATGCCTGGAATAGCCTCCCAGCGGAGGTGGTTGAAGTAAGAACTGTAACGTTTTTTAAGAATGACAGGATAGGCGTAAGGTAATTTTATTTGTTTAGAATGGGGAGGGGGGGTTAAATCCGGAGACCATATAGGATCTGCGGTATTACAGTAGGTAGGGAAAATGGGCAGACTGGGTAGGTCAAACGGTCCTTATCTGCCGGCAATTTCTATGTAATCAGGATAGAAGGCCTTGCAGTACAGCAAGATCAAAACCAGTATGTCTACGAGAGATAATATCCAGAATGTAATGTTTAGTGAAAGTGTGAACAGTGCTCCACGTGGATGCAACACATATGTCAGCAGCAAGAAGATTTTTTGAATAAGCAACCGAAGTGGCCATACCCCTTGTGCAGTGACCACAAATAACACTAGTACTTTCTATGGCATCGTTCAGACAAAGGAGCACTCTCTTTCTAGTTCGCAAATGAAACAAAAACGCTCTTTCAACTTTGGTGGCATACTGAAATGACCAAAGTAAACTAAATAAAACAACAAATATCAATGGCTTGGTTGACAGCATTTCCTTCAGTATGTCTAACAAGGATGACTGATGGTGAAAGAAAGAACTTAGGAGTGCTGTGGCCACCCATGTGATATATGTGTCGACACTGCCAATCATTGCAGATGGCTCCCGGCTAGCAAAAAGTTTCTTAGTGGTCCTGACGCTGACGGATTACATTTCCAAATGTGGCTTAATGCAGGAGATATCCCTGATGAAGATCAAGATATGTCCAACTACACTGAGTCAAGCATAGCTTGTTCCTTGATATCAACATGTTCTAAAACTGGGTGCAACAAAGCCTTAATGTTGGACAGACTCAGTCAGCTATATTTCTAGGCTGCTTCCAGCTACAGGTGAGATCAATACCACATTTGAAAGAGCTTTTTATGGACTTTCCAACTATCCCAGCCACTGTTCGTGAATGTTTCCCATTATTTTAAATTATTATTTTTTTTATTTAGTACACTTTAGCTCCTCGTCTACCGGCCCCATCGGTCCAGTCATGCTCAGCCCCACCACACACTCCGGGACTTACCCTACTCCCCGAACACCACCCAGAGGCCACCAGGGGGGCCCTGCCCCTGATAAAGACTAAACGGTAGAATGGGAGCGGGGGCCCGGTCGGCAGCATGAGGTCCACAACGTGGGGGCAGATGTCATCCTGTGGTGATAAAACCTCCATTTTCTGTCTGTCTCCCTGGGAGGCATGTCATGCAATGACGTAGGGGCGGGCATGCTGAACATCTGACATGCCTCCCATACTGAGACAGTCCCAGCTGTCATAAGCCTGGCTACAGCACAGGGTCACCCGATCAGTGGTGACTTCCCCACACTAACCCCCCTAAAGGAGGGGAGCAGTCCATCGGATGCTCCATCCTCCTCCCCCAACCAGGCCTTCAACTGCCAAGGCTCATTCCTGAACCCGGGTCATCAGCGTTATGAGCGTTAGTGCTACTGCTGCACCAGCAGGCTGGCCTGAATGTTTCCCTCCTGAATGATGAAACGTTTCTAGAAATGATCAAAGCAAGGGTAAAAACTAATGTAATTAAATAACGAAGGGGATCCTTCAGCAGGGGCTGATGGGATGATCTTAAGACTAAACTGACTGGGGAAGAACTGCATTCTGTTAGAAAAAAAAAATTAAACAACAAAATGACCTAGCATACCAATGGCTCGATTTTCAAAGCAAAGTGCTGGGTTTACGTAAAGCCCTGCATGACGGCACTTAGGACCTGGCGGTGCGCCGACCCCCTTTGGCTCAACTGTGCTTGATTTTCAAATCTTGGACGCAATTGGGACAGTTTCTACGTTTTATGGCAGCTTACACCAAATATCTGGCGCAAGCTCTGTAAAAACTGCCCCTGTGAATGTTGCAAGCTAGACCAGAAAATGTTGGTCTAACTTGTGGCACCTGGAGCAAGGGACTGAAACTCCCAATCATTGGCCAGATGGTTGCCGAAAGACCCGTGCACCATATCTTTAGTGCACCTGGGGCTTGCTGCAATTGCGGGCTTTGAAAATCAAACCTCCAATCTTCTATTTGGAAGCAGAACACAAGATCACTTTAGATGGGAACTGAAGATTTGCAGGGCAGAGAGAGGCTCTTACTAGATAAACAGAACAAAAAAATAGAGGGGAAACTACAACACTTCCAGCAAAGGCTTTATGAAGTGGGAAACAGCAGTGCTTCATAAAATGTTGGCAGGCAAGAGTAATTTACTCCCCATTTTTTAAATTAGGTGAGTAAAATTAAATTTTGGTGAGTAATAGTGCTTTAAATCTTCAAGAAAAACATTCCTCCTGAAGCAGTAATAGTTTTATGAGATGCTCTTTTGCTGGGGATGAAGCAGTTTAAGGTTGGGGGAAGGGATATTTGTATTCATTAAAAAAATTCAAGAATATTTCCTTAAAAATAGTGAGTAAAATAGGCTGGTACTCACCTTATCTGGAGCAATGGGAAACAGGGTGGGTACACTGCTGGCGTGGTAGCTGAGGCAGCAGATAGTTAATAGGGCAATCCTAAAAAGTTGTGATAGAGATGATCCTAATAGAATATATAGTAACCCCAATAAAATACTGCAGATGTTTGCTAAACACAATAAAGAGCTATGGGGGACAACAGGATTCCAGGACAAACTACATAATTTATTTAACCGTCTTTGCATGAATCGGTCAACTGACCAGAAAGGGCAACCTTGGATGCCACAGTGACAGAAGGAAATTTGGTACTCCATTACAACACTAAAAAACAATAAGACCCAGGTGGAGATGGTCTCACCCCAAAATTCTACAAATCCCTTTTTTGCCAAGGAGCTTGCTTGTCTACTAGGACTTGTGGTGTGGGGAGGAAGGGTCCAGGCAGGGAGAAATATCCAATGTCTTGGAGGCAAATTCATATTACAGCGATTTTAAAACCAGGGAAAAACCCTATGTATTTTGAGTCCTATTGCCCAATTTCACTTCTCAATGTAGACCTGAAGGTTTTTACAGCTATCTTGGCCAGGCGGCTACAGGGCTTCATTCAGGGAATAATGACCCAAACCAAACAATTTAATAATGGCAGGGTCCTGCAGAATAATATGTTAACATACTATATGCACATCTCAGAAATAGGTCAGGAACCTGCCAGGTGGCCATCTCTATGGATACTGAGAAGGTCTTTGACCAGGTAGATTGGGGCTTTCTAAGGCAAACAGAAGTCATGAACTTTGATCCAACTTTTTGGTGGGTGTTGGCACCCTCTACACAGTCCTGCAAGCAATGGTAAAGGTCAGTGGCATCAATTACCCCAGGCTTCCACCACAACAGGGATGCCCATGGTCTCCTTTGCTTTTTACACTGTGTACTGAGCCCCTTGCTGCCTCTGTGCATTGGAACCCGACCGTCCATGGCATCATACCTCTCAACCTTTTGTTTCCCAAATGTGGAACATTGCCTCTCAAAATGTGGAACAAATGAGCAAAATGTGGAACACTTAATCAAATCTTTATCTAGGAGGCTCAGAACACTGCTAAAATGTTTGCATTTATGTTTAGAAAGTCTGTTATTAATTGAGTAATATATTTTTTGCAACATTTACTACAGATTTTTGCTTTAAAATGTTAATACCGAATGTGGAACAAGTCCTCACAATGTGGAACAGGGAGCTTTTGTGAAGTAAAATGAGGAACGTTCCTCGTAATGTGGTACAGTTGAGAGGTATGCATGGCATTACAGTAGTAGTACAGGAACACAAAATCTTTCAATACATTGAAAATTTCTGTTTCTTTTGGAGTAAATAAGAAATCTCAGTCCCAGAATTACAAGTGTTTCAAGTGTATGAGCAGGTATCCGGTTACAAAATTAAATCAGAGACGTGTGAATGGCTGCTGTACGGCTGAATTCAAAGCCCATCACACTGCCTGGACCCCCTGCAACACCATTAAGTACTTGGGTGTTCGAACCTCGCCTTTAGTCTTCACCTTATTTAAAATTAATTACAAGCTGGGAATTTACTGGCTCTTTCATTGCTGGTTGCATCAATGTCCTCAAAATGAATGTCCCCGGTTTTATTTCTTTTCAAACTCTCCCATCAGGATTCAGGGACTTTCTGGAAGGTATTGCAGACAGTATGGCTCAAATTCATATAGGTGAGTAAGAAACACATAATTAGTGAAAGCATGTAGTCTGTGTCTAGAGGAGGGAAGCCGGGACTTCCCAATCTAAATTATGTCGGTCTGCACCGGAAGACATATGAAGAGAGACTTAAGGAGCTTAATATGTATAGCCTCGAGGAAAGAAGGGAGAGGGGGGGACATGATAGAAACGTTCCAAGTACCTCAAGGGAATCAACAAAGTCCAAGAGGGTAGCATCTTTCAAAAAAAAGAGGTGTGCAAGAACAAGAGGGCACAATTTGAAGATGGGGGGAGCTCAGAGGTAATGTAAGGAAGTATTTTTTCACAGAGAGGGTTATGGATGCATGGAACGACCTTCCGGAGGAGGTTGTGGAGTCAAAAACAGTGGTGGAATTCAAGCATGCATGGGACAGTCATAAGGCAATTCTAGGGGGTTGGGGTAGGAAGAAGTAGGCTGCTGGTTAACTAGGATCTGCAGCTTATCCAGTAGGTAGGGAAATGGGCAGACTGGGTGGGCCAAGCGGTTCTTATCTGCCATCAAATTCTATGTTTCTATGTTTCTATGTCATCTGGTGGCCCAGATCACTCATTTCAATCATTTGGTTAATTGGACAAAACAGGGAGGGCACTCACAATGGTATGAGATGGAGAATGTGGTGGATCTCCCTGCCCAGATAAATGTTGGAGGTGGTTTGGGTAGAGTGGCACACATTTCCATATTTTTTGCCACTGCCCGCTGATACAGCCCCCTACTGGAGCAGGATCCAGGAAGCACTTTCAGACACTGCTCCCCTCTTTAACCTATTGTGCCCCCATTCTTGCTGGAGCTCAGAAAACCCCTCTTCATAACTGGGATGTCACTTATAACAACATATGTCAATACGCATCCTCCTCCTCCTCCTCCAGGCTAAAGCACCGCTGTCAGCTTTATGATGACCTGGGATGGCTTTCCCCCTCTGCTACTAGGCAATATTATCTTGGCTCCCTTACCGATGCTAATTGTGAGGCTCCAAACCCCAAGATCTCTAGCCAAGCTGCTAATTCCTCTTACTGACTCTCACAGGTCTGCTGACAAATATTTTTTAAACATCCCCAGGTGTTATACCACGAAAGGCACTGGTGCATTCAGGCATGCGGCACTTCAGCTTTGGAATACACTTTCCCTTGAACTGAGGTTGACTGGATCCCACCAGTGTTTCAAGAAGAATCTGCATTGATACCCATTAGGTGCTGGCCCCCGCACTTGTTTTGATCCTACCTGATGATGGACTGATGCAATGATTATCCTTACAACACTTGCCTCTTGTTATAATTGTTTGATACTGCTATTTTATTGTTGTGTTTCCTGGTTCCCTATGCTTTTGCCATTTGTTAACTGTTTCTAATAGGTAAATGTTCTGTCTTGTTCCTATTTCTATCTACAGATTCCTGCATCACTGTACAATGCTGTCTACTATGTAAACTGTATGTTCATCTATGTACTTCATTGAAATGTTCCAGTACTTATTCATTATGTCATGTACTCTTGCGGGTCGTGCCTGTAAATAGTCACACTGTTTGGCTAGTACACTTACCCGGTAAACAAAAACTAAATAAAACAAAAATAAAGAAAGATGTGGGGGCAGGTAATCCACATTGAGCCCCAAACGGGCCAGCCACGTGCCTCGTAGGCACGGTTCGGTGTCCGTGGACCACGCCACCCCTGACGCCTCCACCTGCCGCCGTTGGGCTCCTTAAAGCCGGACTGAGCCCCGAACGGGCCAGCCGTGTGCCTCGTAGGCACGGTTCGGTGTCCGTGAACCACGCCACCCCTGACGCCTCCACCTGCCGCCGCTGGGCTCCTGAAAGCCGGATTGAGCCCTGAACAGGCCAGCCGTGTGCCTCGTAGGCACGGTTCGGTGTCTGTGAACCACGCCACCCCTGCTGCCTCCGCCCGTGGGCTCCCGGAAGCCGGACTGAGCCCCGAATGGGCCAGCTGTGCCTCGGGAGGGCACGGTTCGGTGTCCCAGGAACCACGCCACCCCTGATGCCTCCACCTGCCACTGGGCTCCCAAAAGCCGGACTGAGCACTGAATGGGCCAGCTGTGTGCCTCATAGGCACGGTTCGGTGTCTGTGAACCACGCCACCCCTGACGCCTCCACCTGCCGCCGCCGTTGGGCTCCCGAAAGGCAGGTAAGGACATCCCTGGGCTGGGGATGCTGTGATCGGCTGCTATTGGCCGACCACGCTCTGAGCCACTCACTGATTGGCCTCCGGTTCCAGCCACTGCCTACTGATTGGTGTTTCTGTGACTGTGCTTTGCTGGACTCGGTGCCCATTCACTTGCACTGCTCAGTGCCGAAATTTTACTCCTGGACTTGCTGCCTGAATTCTTTTTCTTTTTCAAAAAATATGCTTCGTTGTATCCTGTAGCCACAATGTTTTACTGAATGTTTATGCTTATTTAGAGTTAAGCTGCCGAATCCGATATGTTGCACTAGCCCTGTAAAACCTGTTGTTAACTCTCCTCCTGAATGCTCTGTCTTTCCCTGTAACTGATCCTGTGCAGTGATTTCTTCTGTTTTTTCTCACCTAAATAGAGTTTACTCTACACTGTGCCATACTGTGCTGACTCTGTGTCTCTGTCACCCTCGTTGCCCTGCCTGCTTGCTCCGTCTATCCGCTGCCTCTTAATATTACTCTCGTTGTTTTAATTTTTTTTTCTCTGCTCTCCCTCCCTCCCTCTCTCTTGCTCTGGGTACCATTACCCAGCCCCCTATCGCCCCTTCCAGCTGGTGCCAGATCAAGTTGTTGAATCCAATCATTTCTGGCTGCTACCCCCCCCCCACCATCTAATTTACACCTGTAAAACTTAATTCTTCTGTCTCCACCTCTCACTGCCATTCTCCGGCGTTTTCCCCCAACCCAGGTTTAGCGAAACTACATCACAACCTTTTGTTTCCAAATTGCTTAATTGCCAACTCACTTCAGTCTGTTTCTCTCTCCCCTCTCCAGATTGAGCCCCGAACGGGCCAGCCGTGTGCGTCGTAGGCACGGTTTGGTGTCTGTGAACCACGCCACCCCTGATGCCTCCACCTGCTGCCGTTGAGCTCCTGAAAGCCAGGTAAGGACATTCCTGGGAAGCTGTGATCGGCTGCTACTGGCCGACCACGCTCCGAGCCACTCACTGACTGGCCTCCGGTTCCAGCCACTGCCTACTGATTGGTGTTTCTGTGACTGTGCTTTGCTGGACTCAGCACCCATTCACTTAGAAACATAGACTTTGACGGCAGATAAGGACCGCTTGACCCACCTAGTCTGCCCATTTCCCTACCTAGAGGATAAGCTGCAGATCCTATTTAACCAACAGTCTATTTCTTCCTACCTCCCACAAAAATTGCCTTATGTCTTTTCCATGCATTCTTGAATTCTCCCAGTTTTAGACCCCACAACCTCCTCAGGAAGGCTGTTCCATGTGTCCACCACCCTCTGTGTGAAAAAATACTTCCTCGCATTGCCCCTGAGCCGTCCCCCCCTCTATCTTCAAATTGTGTCCCTTGTTCTGCACATCTCTTTTCTGAAAGATGCTACCCTCTGGGCTTTGTTGATTCCACTGAGGTACTTAAACGCTTCTATCATGTCCCCTCCTCCTTTCCTCGAGGGTATACATATTAAGCTCCTTAGTCTCTCCTGGTATGGCTTCTCTTGCAGACCCTGCACCATTTTAGTAAGCGTTCCTCTGAACTGCCTCCATCCTGTCTATGTCCTTGCAGAGATGGGGTCTCCAGAACTGGACGCAGTACTCCAGATGGGGTCTCACCAACTGTCTGTACAGGGGGATAACAACTTCCTGTTTTCAGCAGGTGATACCTCTCCCTATACATCCCAGTATCCCCCCAGCCCTCCCTACCGCCTTCTCACATTGCTTGCCAACCTTAAGGTCATCTGATATGATTACCCCTAGGTCTCTTTCCATTTTTGTTGTTGTTACTACCTCCCCCCACATTGTGTAATCTTCCCCTGGGTTTTTGTTTCCCAGGTGCATTACTTTAACTTCTTTGCATTGAATCCAAGCTGCCACTTCTGACCATTCCTCCAACCTTGCCAAGTCCTTTTCATCCTTTCCACGCCTCCTTGTGTATCAACCCTGTTGCAGATCTTTGTGTCATCTGCAAGAGGCATATTTTCCTTCCAGTCCTCTGCAATGTCACTTATGAAGACATTAAAAGGACTGGACCCATATCTGAACCCTGTGGTACCCACTAGTCCCTCTTTCTTCAAAGTGGACTCCATTTACAATTACCTTCTGTGTCCTATTGTTCAGCCAATGTTGTACCCAGGCTACCACCTTGGGACCCACTCCCAGGCTGGTTAATTTGACTACTAATCTTTGTGTGGACTGTGTCAAATGCCTTGCTAAGTCTAGGTAGGCCATGTCCACAGCCCCTCCCTGGTCTACTACTTTGGTCACCCAGTCAAAGAAATCAATTAGATTCGCCTGATATGACCTTCCCGCTGTGAACCCATGCTGTCTTGGGTCCTGTGCCCCACTGGCCTCTAGGTACTCAACAATTCTTTCCTTCAGAAGTGATTCCATCACTTTCCCTACCACAGAGGTCAAACTGACAGGTCTGTAGTTTCCTGCCTCTGTCTTGGTCCCACTTTTGTGAAGGGGAATCACATCTTCCAGTCCTCAGGTACCACACCATCCTCCCATGATTTATTAAAAAGCATAGTCAGTGATGTCGCTAGTTCTCTGCTTAATTCTTTTAGAATTCTGGGGTGAATTCCATCTGGCCCCATTGCTTTGTCCACCTTCAGTTTTAGGAGTTCTTTCAGAACCCTTTCTTCTGTGAAAGGACTGGAATCAACCCCCCTCTCCAGAGTGCTTCTGTTAATTGGATAAGGCACCTCCCCCACTTCCTCTTTTGTGAATACTGAACAGAAGTATTCATGAAGTATCCCTGCTTTATCACTGTCACTCTCTGCCCACCCACCATCCATTCTATTCAGCCTCACTATCCCTCCCTTTCTCTTTCTAAGCTCCCTGATATACCTATAAAAGGTTTTATCCCCCTTCTTAACCAAGTTAGCTATCTTTTCCTCAGTTTGTGCCTCTGCTATTCTGACTACCCTCCCTGCTTCCTTCTGCCTTAACTGGTACAGTTCTCTGTCCTGCTCCTTCTGTGTTTCCTTATACTTCCTAAATGCTATCTTTTTCTCCCTAACCTTTACCGCCACCTCTTTTGAGAACCATAGTGGCTTTTTCTTTCGTTTTGATTTGTTTATTTGCTTCACACAAAGGCTTGTTGCCTCTGTGATGGCAGTTTTGATATCTGCCCATTGTTGCTCCACCCCTCCTTCTAGCCTGTTTGCTAGTGCTTTTCTAAGGCACTCTCCCATCTTGCCAAAGTCAGCCCTCCTGAAGTCCAGAACCCTCACTTTTGTATGGCTTGACTCTGTAGCAGAGTTTATCGTGAACCACACTGTTTGGTGGTCACTTGTACCCATTTCTAGATCTGAGATCCTCTCACTGTCCCCATTTGAGAGTACGAGGTCTAAGATTGTTCCCTCACGAGTGGGTTCCAAAACTAGCTGTTTGAGGCATGCCACCTGAAGGGCATCAAGAATGGCCCTGCTTTTGGATGTGGCTGCCGCATAGGTGCTCCAGTTAACATCTGGCATGTTAAGGTCCCCCATCAACAGTATCTCCCCTTTCTCTGCCATCCTAAGTATGCCTTCTATCATATCCTTGTCCATTCCCTCCCCCTGACATGGGGGTCTATATACAACCCCTGTGCGGATTGTGGTGCCATTTCCAGTCTCTAAGGTGACCCACAGTGCCTCCTTGCACTGCTCAGTGAAGAAATTTTATGCCCTCCCCCCCTCCGACCTTTATTAAATAGCCTCTTCGCTCCGCCCCCTGCTCTCAGGACCCACCCCTGATCCTGCTTCTCATCCTGTCCCCTAGCTATACCACTCTCCCCCTCCACCTGCATTTCTTGCTAGTTTCTTTGTGTACTTAGCCTGCTTCACAGCCCCCAGCGCTCTCCCGTTTTCCTATTTTCCTGCTCTGCACCGCACCACCTACTAAAACACATCTGTGTTCTTCTGATATGCCTCTCCACAGCCAACTCCTCCTGTCTCTTCTAGCCCTCTCCTTATTGCCTCCCCTCTGCTATCTTCCTAGTACCTGCTACCCCTCTCCACCCTCCACTCTACTTATACACACCCATTACCATCAATTTGGCACCATGGCAAATCCTCCCTACCCACACTTGTGGCACCCCCTGCAAAGAACTGGCTGCTTATGATAAATAACGCTGATGGAACGTGGGCAAACCGACCTTTGCTTCTAGCCATTACCCTGCACTGGGACCCTAGACGTAAATGCTGCATTCAGTCAGACAAGCAGCAGAGACGTTATTTCACCTACTAAGAGCAGCGTCAGATGGCTCTAAAACTCCAACTCCTGCTCCTCCTCCTGATGTCAGGAAGTGTCTATACGAATCCTGGACCTGTTTACTCCAGTTCAACAAATCTTGCCAAAAGAGAGGGGGGTCTTACCATTGCCACCCTCAATATTTGCAGCCTCCTTCCAAAGCTGGCCTCCCTTCAAATCTTTGCCAGCCAACATAACCCCGATATCCTAGCCATTGCTGAAACCTGGCTGACACCCAATACTCCGGACCATGCCATCTCGTTGCAAGGCTACAGTATTTTCAGACTTGACAGGATTACTAAAGGGGGAATTGTGCAATTTACATAAGACAACCTCACCAGTCACCCTGTCTGTACTACCTCCACAAACACCTCAGTGCAATTCCTTCCTGTCAAGCTACTCCTTGGTGCCCAAAATAAAGTCCTCACTGTTGTTGCTGTCTACACTCCACCAAAAGACCCAGGGACCGGCCTCCAGACTGTCCTCGAATTTGTAAGATCACAACCTCCTGACACTGAGCTCCTTCTCCTTGGTGACATTAATATCAACTGGCTCGCACCTGATGTAGGGTCCCACAAGGATGCTATCCTGTCAGCTAACCTAACGCAGATGGTTAGCTCCCCTACTAGGAAGAATTACAAATCAGGGACTAGCACCCTCATAGACTGGATCCTTGCCAGCCACCCAGCCCGCATAAATAACACCTTCGTTCTCCCGGACTCTCTCAGCAATCATTCCCCTGTTATCTGTACCTGGACAAATAAGTTCCGAAAGCCACCTCCAAAAACCATCTCAAGCAGAGTACTACCTTATGGGAATCTGACTCATCTCAAGGCCCGTTTTAGGCAGCATGACTGGTCCCTAATATACAATTCACAAGATGTTGACACAGCCCTTGATTACTTCATCACTACTTTCAATACCGCCCACGACTCCTACGCACCAGTACAAAAACGCAAAATTAAAGCTCTCTCCAATCCCTGGCTCATTGCCAAACTATTGGCCCAGCTCCAAGTAAGGGACCACCTCTGGGCTATAGCTAGAGCCACAGGCTCCCTGCCAGACATCCAAAGGTATAAACAGTCTCGTAACTACTGCACTAAGCAAATCCGAATGATGAAGAGTTCCTATTTCAAGGATGTCCTCACCAACACCTGGGGTGACGGGAGATCCTTTTGGGACAATATCAGAAATATCATGGGTAAGCAGTCCAAATCCTCTCCTACGCTAATGACTGTTGATGGAGCCACTACTCTAGATCCAATGGTCATGGCAAAGACCCTAAATGCAACTTTCACTGACCTTAGTGGGGTCCTCCCCCGGACTTCTTCTCCGATGTAGACTCCCCAAAACCAATTTCGCCTACTGTTTCTCCTAATCAACCGCCCTTCCATTTCAAAAAAGTCAGGGCCCATGAAGTCCACAAATATATAAAAAAGGCTATCTCTAAGTCCAGAGCAAGCAGCGATACTACAGACCTTAAACTACTGTCCCTTACCCTGGAAGAGGTACTGCTCCCACTCACCATAATTTTCAATCTCTCCCTCTGCCTCAGTCAATTCCCCAGCAAATGGAAATCTGCAATAGTCACACCGGTGTTCAAAAGTGGTGACAAGTCCCTATCTGGTAACTATCAACCTATATCAATACTCCCACCCCTCTCCAAGGCCCTTGAAAGTATTGTGGCGAACCAACTTTCAGACTACCTGCAAAAGTATATCATCCTCTGCACACAGCAACACGGCTTCATACAAGGGCACAGTACATCGACCGCCCTCCTGGAATTTTCAGGAGCAATCCACAATGCTATGGACAAAGGATACCAAACCAGAGCGGTTTTCATTGACCTAACAAAGGCGTTTGACACTGTTCACCGTGGCTTACTTGTCAAACAGCTACAGGATATTGGGCTCTCTCAGGGCCCTAGTGCCTGGGTAAAAAGTTACCTCGCCCAATGCTCTCAAACAGTAAAAATCTCAGGAGTTCTCTCAGACTGAAATCCGGTTCTCTCAGGCGTTCCCCGGGGATCCATTTTAGGCCCTCTTCTCTTCAGCCTATTCCTAAACTCTCTCCCTCAATCTTGCCCAGAACAAATAATCCTCTATGCTGACGATGCTGTGATTCTCTCCTCTCATAAGGATCCGAAACCCTTACTTCATAGCCTGCAGCTTGCTTTCTTCCAAGGTTGAAAAATGGTTCCTAGAGCACAAACTGGTCCTAAACCACTAAAAAACAAAATCCATGCTCTTCTCAAGCTCGCAAAACAACAACAAAAAAAGGCAAATTCCACTTGCTATCAACACGTACACAGGAAATACCCTCGAACAAGTGACATAATTTAAATACCTTGGAATCAGCTTTGATCCCTTGACATCCTCCCTGCCCCCAGATGAATCGAGTGTTGATTAACATAAATTTCATAGACAATTAAGACCACCCCTTAATAACCATCCCATGAAAGAAGCCATAAGAGGTTTTATACAATTACGTACAAATAAGAAGAGTTAATGAATAAATCAGATGAAATACAATGAACACTATTATATCAAAGGTTGAACAGTGTTGAGTTGTGGTGCTCTGACATCACTTGCAGTTAACTCAAAAGATTTTCCATCTTCTCATGTAATTAATTTGAGCTGATACACATACATAATCTAATTCCCAGAAACAATTTTCATTCAGAATTTAGTTGTAATTGGCTGCTAAAGCCATCTAGTCCGTTTACTACTGGAGCTGAACCGTGAACACATAGCTGGCTTCATGATCGTGAATAGTTTACTTTGCGTAAAGCTGGATTTGACTGTTGGACTGTACCTTTGTATATTTAGCAAGGATAGCTGCCAAAGTAAATCAAAAGGTCACTGCTGCGCAGGTGGGCTCTGGAGTGTTCCAAACAATGAGGTAAACCATTAATGCAAATCAAGTATGAAACTGGGTCAGTGCCAAATTTCAACCTGGAAAGAGGGTGGAGTGAGATTTTGGCATTCAGGAAAAGTTCAGATTTCTGGCCACTGAAGGAAACTGGTTGGGTTCTTTTAGAGATGGCAGTCTGTGATGCAGGATTGTGACAAATTATCAAGGCTGGCAGAAGTCAGTTGTTTATAAATTAGGAGTGGCCCACATAGGCAGATGCTTTCTAAGGTTTAGAAAGTCAAATCTTACAAGAAGTCCTTTGTCTAGATGAAAAGTGATATCAATAGTTCCCCGTGTGTGAGGTAAGCTATAGTAACAAAAAAACAAACAAAAAAAAAAGGCTGGGTATAAAATGAAATGGAAACTCTTAAACCAAACCAGAGAATCCTGCATGAAGTCCTGAACTGGAGTTTGGGCCACTTGTCAGCCGACGCTCAGAAATGGAATTGGAGTCTCTTGGATTAAGCTTGGAACTGGAATTTGGGCCACCTGTCCACTGACGCTCAGAAATGGAATTTAAGCCTCTTGGATCAAGCTTGAAACTGGAATTTGGGCCATGTTTCGGCCCAAGATTGAAAGTGGAATTTGGGCCACTTGGCCTGAACTTGGAACTGAAATTTGCCTCTCTTGTCAGCCTGAGCTTAGAACTGGACTTTGGGCCACTTGTCAGCCTGACTTTAAAACTGAAATTTGGGCCACTTTTTGACCTATCTTAGAAATGGAATTTGGGCCACCTGCTGTCTGCCTAAACACTGGCCACTCATTATTCAGAATCCTTATAGATTATCCTTTGAATATAATGGCAGCTTGAGTAGTACCTTATCTGTGCATGCCTATGCAGGACTGCAGTAAGATGCTGCCGCATCTTATGTCAGTAACCTTTGTGATAGAGGTGACGGCCTTTCACCAGTGGAGGCAGAAGACAAAGACAGTACAAGCCTTTCAGATAAGCCTGGACATATTTCTGCTCCCCCAGGGAATCAGGAGGTACCCTGGGTAGTATAATAGGTAGGGAACCCATTTAAATTATATTTCTGCACAGTATACTTAAAGTTACACTTACGAAGCAAGGGTGAACATGACAGACCTAAAATCCCTCCTTACCATATGCTACTATGTTCACCCTCATTTTTGTGGGCTGTGTACTCCTGCCCAAACTACTCCCTCCTTGTTGGATACCAGCTGCAGTGTACCGGAAGGAGACTGCCCAGTGCTCCTGAATGGTTTAGAAAAGTAGAGTTATATAATAACTTACTGCACCAGTAGCTCTTCGAGAGGATCTCTTGCATCAGGCCACACCAGTCAGGCACTAGGACCACACACAAACTAACTAGCTAGCAGTCTACCTAGGGGCCTCCCACAATGACATCAGATGCTGGCAACGTCCTCATTACATAAATATGGGCAGCCCCATGCCCTCCTCAGTTCTCCCGCTAAAGACCAGGTACTGAGGATATCCCGCTGGGGAAAAGAGGAAGGGCCAGAAATGCCTGCCATATTAAAGAAGGTTGAACAGAAGAGAAACCACCCTGGAGAAAGGAGACAGAGACAGAGAACCCCTAAGGCCAAGGGGGATGGGGGGTGGGATAGCATGGACTGATGGAAGAGATCCTCTTGCAGATTTACTGTTACGGTAAGTTCTTACGTAACTGTACTATCTTCATCGAGGGTATCACTTGCATTACGCCACACCTAAAGGACAAGTCCCAAGCCGTACTAACAGAAAGACAGTCTGGGAGGCTGGTGGCCAGAGGCCCAAGACAGGAGGCCTTGAAGCACAGCTAGGCCAAAGCCTGCCCTCCTCCTAGAGGCAATGTCCAGACTGTAGTGTTTTATGAAAGTGTGGACAGTACTCCAAGTGGCAGCTACACAAATGTCAGCAGCTGAAAGGTTCCTGAAACAGGCAACAGAAGTGGACATCCCTCTGGTGGAATGACCACAAACAACCGCAGGAAGTTCCTTACCGTATTTCCTATAGCAAAACATGATACAGTTGACCAACCATTTGGACAAACATTGTTTAGAAACTGGAATGCCCTCTTTCCCAGGGTGAAAGAAACAAACAGCTGTGAGGACTTTCTGCAGACCCTTGTACGGTGTATGTAGTATCATAGAATTCTGTGCACATCTAAGGTGTGGAGAAATGCTTTCCCCTGGACTGACATGTTCTGGGTAATGAACAGGAAGGTGGACTGTTTGATTCAAAGTAAGTTCAGAAACCACCTTAGAACGTAAGTTTACCTAGAAACTTGCTTGCAAAAAACAGATACTCGCTGATGGTGGCGGAACCTGTCACTGGGCATAGTGGCGTTACAAGCAAATGTCACAAGGGGTCAAATGGAAATGAAAAAGTAAGACAGCACCGTCAGGACCGAAATAAATCTTATCATAGTGGAAGATTCCATGATCCATGGAGTGGAACCCTACCTGAATTTAAACGGTGATACCAGGGCTGTTGTCAAGTGTCTTCCAAGAGCAACTGCAAAAAGAGACTCAAACCGCATTGAGCAGATTGTGCGAAGGAAGAAGGCAACAAACATACTGTAGTTCACCTAGGGACAAATGACCTTTCCAATCAAACAGTTGTAGAGGCTAAAAAAACACATATCTCAAGTTGCAAACAAGATATCCTCTCTCTCGTCCACACTAGCATTCTCGGAAGTACTACCAGTCTGGGGAAGGGGAGGAAATACCAAAGGGGGTCATAGAGGAGGAAATAAATGAATTGAACTCATGGCTGAGAGAATGGTGCCAGAAGAATGGCCGCCATTTCATAGGAAACTGGCAGAGCTCCTGAGAGAGGTTTTTTTTTTTTTTTGGTATGATGGCCTCCACCTGACAAAGGAAGGAATGAGGGCACTTGGTCAAAAATGTTATGTTTACGTGGGCCATTTAAACTAAAGACAGGTGAGGTGGTGATGACACTTACTAAGGCTAAGAGTAAGATGGTCACTACCCCCCTGAAAAAAGCAAACAACTTGGTAACTACTCTGAAGAAGGTTAATGCTATACAAAATAGGAAAGACTTCACAGGTCAAGAACCGGTGAGCTCTGTTACGGAAACTAAGGAAGGGAGGCAAAATAAGGGGAAACTCACCTGTGCTAAGAGTGAGGGCAGAACATGGAGAGAAATGGCAATAAATGCAAGAAGCCTGGCAAACAAAATTCCTGACCTCACGGCCACCATGGACGGGGACTAGACTTGGTGGCTGTGACAGAAACCTGGTTCACAGAAAGCCATGGATGGGACATGGCTATCCCAGGGTACAACCTGTACAGAAGGGACAGGGAGGGAAAAAAGGGGGAGGGGTAGCTCTATACCTCCAGGAGGAAATTAAAACTACAGAGCTTCAGGGGACCCCTAGTGAGACTGAAGCTCTGAGGGCAACAGCCGAGACAGGGAAATGGGCAGCTATTAGGTTAGGTGTTATATACAGGCCCCCATCACAAGGGGAAATTGGGGACAAAGAAATAATAGAGCTGATCCACAAAATGGCTGACAAAGGCTTGGTTATAATAGTAGGGGATTTCAATTTACCAGCCATAAACTAGAAGTTCTTATACAGCATCATCAACAAGAAGCGGGGACTTTGTAATGGCCCTGCAGGGGGCAGGGCTGAGGCAGCTTGTTGATACTCCAACCAGAAGAGGCAAAGCTCTCCTGAACTTGGTTTTAACCAACGACAGGGTAAAGGAAGTTGTGGTAGGGTGTCATCTAGGCAACAGCGACCACCATATGGTTGGTTTCAAGGTGAACACAAGTGACGACACTAGTCACTCCAAGATCAGGGTTTTAGATTTCAGAAAGGCAGACTTCCTGAAAATGAGAGCCGGCCTAGCAGAGTCTTAGACACAGAAAAGGGGAAGGGGTGGAAGAAATGTGGGAGGACCTTAAGGGAGCTATCACAGAGGTAACTAACTGATCAATGCGCCAGGAGGGTGAGTAAGGCAGGAAGCGGCTACTATAGTAAGGGAAAAAAGAAGGTTTACAAGAAATTTAAGGTATCAGAGAAAGAAGATAAGGAAACTGCCCTCCCTCGAACGGCTGGAAACACTAACTCCATACAGGTACGACTTGTGGCTTATGCTAGTTATCATTGCTGGTGTTTGAATTCTGGTGCCTAAAATCAAGGGACAGCTCGCGTTAAACTAAAAAGACTGAATCCTACAGACTGTACTATTCTGTCGGCAGAACAGTGGAGATAGTCTTATTGTGTGGCAGACTGTCTTTTTGTAATAATCCCAGGAGTTACCATATGTACTTTAATTACCTGCTTGCTTATATCTATGGTGCCTTAGTGGGTCTGACCGTGTACTCTGAGTCCTGGTTAGACCAATTCTGGGCTGCCTCTCAGGGTTAGTTTTACTTACTAGCAGACTCTGTCTCTTGTATTTTTTAAGAATTTCTGCATCAAATATGTACTTTATTTTACCTATTTAGACTGTCCTAGGAAATCGAGCTGTGCGCCTGAATTTTTTGAACCATTTCGGGGCTGCCTAGAGGGTCAGGAGAATCTAATTTGCTGTGCTCAGGCGGGTTGAGGTTTAAATTTATTCTACCTCAGCCTTCTTTTATTTAGAGCTCAGCTAAGCCAGTTTTGAAACAGCTCCGATCTGTTTTAAATCTTATTGGAGCTAAGCAGTGCCATATCAGAAGCAGCTCCGATTCCGTAACTAAATTAGGTTCAGCAATATCCCCCTCCCCTTGCACTGCACCTCCCCTTTGTACCTGTATTAATTCTTGGTCCTCTTCGCTTCCCTCAGCTATCCGGTGCAGTCAAGAAGGCCGAAAAGTGTTCTGCCTGCCCTACCCCGAACAACTGGAAACCCCGACTCCATCCAGGTATGACTCGTGGCTTCTGCTAGTGGCCAATGCTGGTGTTTGCCCTGTTGATGCGAAGCGTTGGCTACCCCACTGCCCCCACCACCACCACCCTTAGTGAGCATCTCTATTTATACAGGTGTTGGCATCACATGACAGTCTGTGAAAAACCAATCAGCCCAAATTCCCATTTGCAGCTTACTGCTGCTCGCCACAAGAGGTCCATAGCCTTGACAATGTCTGTTGGACTGATATTCTCCTCCCCCTTTTTCCACCACCTTTCCTCATAGGTATTCCTCCCTGGTACGTCCAGGGTGGTTCCTTCTATTATTGTAATATTTCAGCGATTGTAACTTACTGTATGCAACCTTATCTGTAGACCACTGTTGTAAATGTGTTCTTATTGTTACAGTATCTGTATTGCACCTGTATGTTACCACTGTTGTACCTCACACTGTAATCATGTCTACCCTCCCTGCGACGAGGTGCCTTTGTAAATGAGTCCACGACTCAAAAGGTTGTAAATCCGACTTCAAATAAATAAATAAATAAATAAATAAATCCTGTCCATAAACATTTGTGTTCCTCAACGTTTCTACCCAAGGGACCCCCTACTCCAAACGCTCCCACTGCTGTCTGTTGACTCTCACCCATCCTACAGCAATATCTGTCTCATCATGCCCATCCTCCTACTCACACACCTCTCCACCCTTGTGCCCTTGGTGTCCCTCCCAACCTCCTCCTACCCTATGGATCTGGACCACCACTTATTGGTCCACCCTCTGCCTACCCCCCCCCACTGGCTCTGCAACCACATCCCTCTCCCTGCCACACACCTTTCTCCACAACTCCTGGACACTGGGCCCTTTCATACTGCCCCCTGGTTTCCACGCAGGTCTGCTCACCTTTACGTTTCCACATCATGCCACCTTGACACTTCCTCATCGGCCTCCCTCACTTTAAAGGACAGTTAAGCTAGTTCTAACCAAGATCCTGGTAACCACATTGTTACTAATGGTAGGGGACATTGAACCCAACCCTGGTCCTGCCCCCCTTCCCACAACTACCTCAAGGCCTAAGGCTGGATCACTTGAATATCTGCAGTCTCCTCCCTAAAATTGCTATGTTCCAATCAATTGTTCTAAACCTAAAACCGGATATTATGATCATTACTGAGATGTGGCTAAAACCACACACCAAGGATACTAGTATCTCTATCCCTGGGTACACTGTCATCAGGCTCAATCATCTAGGTGCTAAAAGAGGAGGCGGCATAGCCATGTACATCATCTCCGCCCTTCAGTTCACCCCTGTGTCTCTATCCCTCCCACCCTCACAGTCTATAAACTCCTTGTTAGTGAAAATCTCCCTTCCTCACTCCATCCCCATTTTTGTTGCAGGATCCAATTGTCAAACCCACTCAGCAGGTCAGGCCCTCTGCTCCCACAGTGCCAACCTCCGAGCACAGTCTTGTGAACAGGAAACAGAAACAGGGTGACCCTCCTGTCTGTTTTGTGGGTTCAAATCAACCTTTGGTCTCAAGTCTTGGAGGGATTTAAACTGTGAACCTCTTGCTAGCATACCCAATGTACAGGCTCAGATAATTCTGCTCTTGAAAGGTATCCTTGCCCTATGGGCACCTAACCAGGTGTACAAAATGAACCCTTAAAACTCTATTAAAGACGTACCTTTTCCCAGTTTGGTAAAACCAGTAAGCTTTGTACAGAGTCAGCTTTAACCATGCATGCTTCACTTGTCAAGAAAAAGAAATTCAAAGGCAAACAGCAAGTAATCTCTGAAGTAGAGGTTTACTACAAAATAGATAAACTGTAAAATGTAAATACAGAACCATATATCACAAAACATACAAACCACTTAAACAAAACAGGTTTAAAAGTGCAGACAAAATCTCCTACCACAGTACTCTTAGAACTGTCTTTTCTAAGGTATTCTTATCTCACAGTGTTGTAGATGTTTCTTTATCAGAGTCCAAACATTTGTGTCCAAATGGAAAACAGAATATTGTTTAAAAACAGGCTTTGCCAACCTCTTTGCGTGAGGCCACCTAGCTCCTCCCTGTCAAAATATAAAAATATATATTTATGCAAAACAGGATGTCTTATCCAAGTATTAAATTCTATAACCTCAGCACTTTTCTTCAAATGACTTTCTTTGATCTTATGAGCAGCTTCCCCTTTCCAGGACATCAAAGCATATTTTATGACTTCGCACTAAAGCGTCATAACCTGCTGTTCTTCCTCTTTATACGTTATAAAAGTTTATGATCTATCTTGGCAGTTAGGTATTTTCTAGCCTGTTATTATCTCTTGGCCTTCCAGGTCATACCTTGTAGCTAATACCTGGGGGGGGGGGTGTCATTCCACAGACTGTCAGCATCTCTCATGAGAGATATTCAATAACACATTTTTATATTACAAAAAGCATCGATTAATCAGAACCAGCTGTCTGAGTGTCACACCTATCACCCTCCCGATTTCCCATTATCCTCCGTTAGGGACCATCTGACCACCCTCAAATCTCTCACAGTGGGCGGTGAGCTCCATGTTTTAGGCAATTTCAATGTGAACTGGCTCGCCTCCTCCAGCTCCAAAATTCAAAACGAGGTAGCCATGCTAAACCCCTCTCAACTGATTACAGAACCCACCCACCTAAACACCAAAACCCTGAAACTCTCACTACTAGATTGATCTCTCACCTCCCACCCACATCGAATAATTTCCACAGGTCTCTTACCTGACTCACTAAGCAACCATCACCTAATCTACTCGATAATGAAAATCTACAGGCCCAAGGCCCCTCCCCCCAGGTCAATGCGGGTCCAGTCCTACAAATCTCTGGATTTAACATCCCTCTTACACAGTCTGTCAAACATAGACTGATCGTATATCCCAAATGCCCTCTCTGTCGACTCGGCTTTGGACTTTTTCAAGTCCAAATTCCTCACCATCTGGGACTCCTACATCCTTCTCAGATGCATCCGGGTGCGGGGGGGCTCACCTGCCCTGGATAACAGCTGATGTCATGGACTGCCTCAGGGCTAGAGATCAGGCCTGGAAGGCACATAAAGCCTCCAGCTCCTTTTCAGACTACCAGAAGTACTGCACTCTTCGCAATGCATGTACTAGACAAATCTGCTTGGCAAACTCATTTCCGATCTACCTTCCATTCCAACCTAAATCATCCTTTTAAATTTTGGAAGGTGGTTCAATCACTCTTTACCCCTCAATCACAACCTCCTACCCCAGTCATTAACATTGGTGGCTCCACTGTAATGGACCCGTTGGCAGTGGCTACTGAGTTCAAATCCTTTTTCACAAATTGTAGTGCTGCTCTGCTATCCTCTCTCCCCACAACACACAAACCCAAGCCTACACACCATGTACTGCTCAAAATAACTCCCACACATTCTCATTTCACCAAGTCACCCTGGCTGAAGTTTACAATGCCCTGCTTGCACTAAACCCCTCTAAAGGCAAATATCCCACTGGGTTGGACTCCAAGATGCTCTATCTGTCTGCCTCAGCCATTGCCTTCCCCAGTCTCACTCTTCAACCTGTCATTCTCTCCAGCATCTGTCCCTTCAAAATGGAAGCATGCCACTGTCATCCCCTTCATAAAGGTGGTGACCCCACCTCCCCCGGAAACTATCGTCCTATCTCCCTCCTCCCTATTCTGGCAAAACTCCAGGAATGCCTAGTCCTCTCCCAGCTCTCCTCCTTCTTTTAATCCACTTCCTTCTTCACCCCATTCCAGTCTGGATTTAGGAAGCCCACTCCACCACCACCTCTCTCCTAAAGCTCACCGTTGCCATCCTCACAGATACTGACAATGGGCACATTACCTCCGCCATCTTTGTTGACCTCGCCAATGCTTTCAACACTGTCTCTCACCCTCTCCTGCTCTCCAAGCTTTCCTTAGCTGGGCTCTCCAGCAATGCCACCACCTGGTTCATTGCTACCTGGTGGGCAGGACTCAAGCTGTCAGGGTTGGGAACTCCATCTCTTCTCCCCTCCCAACCTCGACTGGGGTTCCTCAAGACTCTGTCATTAGCCCACCACTGTTTTCCATCTTCCTTAATGACCTGCCCTCTGCCTGCCTACATACATCCATTCAGATGTATGTGGACACCGTCCTGTTTACTTCGGACCCCTACCTCTGATATGGCAACCAGACTGAGCGTGACTTCAATGATGTCCAGCTCTGGCTTTGCTCAAATCAGCTCTTCCTGAATGCCAAGAAAACCGTCTCCATGAGCTCCGGCACAAGGCAGAGACTATATCGGCCCCTCCCTCCCTCCCCTCTTTCCTCACCCTGGATGGGACTCGCTGGAGGACTGCACCTCCTTCAGACACCTCGGTATCTGGATCGACCAACATCTAGACTTTTCTGTACACATTGAGGTAATCCACAAGAAGCCCAAGCTGGGAGCCCTGTACCGCAACCGCAGTTGCATCCCTTTGTCGGCCCGCCATGAAATTATACTGAAAATGATCCCCCCAATCTTTGACTACAGAGACGTCGTTTATAGTGCCACACCCAAAACTACCCTAACCAGACTGGATACCCTCTTCCACTCCCTCTGCCGTTTCACCCTTGACAGTCCTCCTAGCACCCACCACTGCAACCTTTACCAGACTTTGCGCCTTCCCTCACTGCAGGATAGACAGCACTCCCACTGCGCCAGGCTCACGACAAAGTTCTGGACCCAATCCCTGCCCCCATATCTACACACTGCCCTATCTGAGCCTACACCTCCCTCACACTCCCTCAGAAACTATGACACCCACTCCTTGACTGTCCCTTGCATGTCCACCTCTGCTGATCAAGCAGCCTTCTCCTATCGTATGCCTAAGCTGTGAAATTCCCTCCCCTCTGCCATTCAGCATGCCCCCCTCCACCTACCAACTCAACTCTCTCCTCAAAGACCATTACTGCACCACCTGTGTATGTACCTAACCCTTCCCACTCATTTTCTGGCAGTCCCAGTCATACAGTAGATTAGGCTGGGCACTCTATTGTCCTAGGGTCCTCACTCTATTTGACTGCATTCTTAATTTTGTCTACTGTCTTTAGCAAACTGAGGTCACTGCACTGTTTAGTTAATTATTTGCCTGCTATATCCAAGTTTGGTACTGCTTTGTACTTACATTGCTTACTGTATGTTACTCTGTATAGAAACTGATTTCTCTGCTATATCCTTGTATGTGTCATCAGCATACAGAATGATTTGTTCCAAGCAGTGCAGGTAAGGGGTGAGGGGGAAGGGAGAGATGGGAAGAAAGGGGTAGTAGGAATCAGGGGGGAAGGGAGATAGGGCAGATAGGAAGTGGGGCAGATAGGGGATGGGAAAGAAAGGGGTTAAGTGCTTCAAGGGGGCAGAGAGAGGCTGTAGGGGTGGTGGGTGTGCCCGAGACAAGGTGAGGCAATCACAGGAGCTAGAGGTAGTGAGTTGGAGCCAGAGCCTGGTTTTAAGCATATCAAGTGTTGGGGCTGCAGAAATGGTGGTCTAGAAGTAGGTGAGGCAATCACAGGAGCTGGAGGCAGTGAGATGGAGCCGGAGCCTGGTTTTAAACATACGAAGTGTTGAGACTGAGGAGATAGTAGAGCTGAGACCATTCAGCCAAAGAGGAGCCTTATAGGTGAAAGAACATTGACCCTGTGTAGTGCGACAGTGGGGAACTTGCAGTAGCTGGAATGTGGATCTCCTGGTGCTCTGTAGATTGGTGCTATGGTGAGCAGGGCTGTGACACCAGGGGGTGAGAGGCCAAGGTTAATTTGTTTTGCCATGGTACATGTGAGATACTTCATACGATTGAAGAGTTGGAGCCATCCAGATTGAGCATAAAGGTCTCGGGTATGGGTGAGATGGTGGGCTCCAGTGGTAAGTCGACATGCCTTGTTGGGGGCTGTTGATACACGTCTGAGGGTTGTTGTTGTGGCTGAGCCATACATAATAAGACCATAGTCAATAATCGAAACCATGGCGCTCTGGACGGCAATCTTCAAAGCATCAAGGGTGAGATGTTGCCTATGTTTGTATAGTAGTCCAAGACATGTGTTAGCAGCTTTGGCCACACTGTCGACATGAGCCCAGTAGGACAGGTTGGGGTCAAGCAGAATCCCTAGGTATTTGAAGAATAGGACTTGTTCGAGGGTAGTCCCCTGCATGGTGGAGATAGCCAGGGGGTGTAGCTTGTGCTGACTGTGTGAATTGCAGAAGAGCATAGACTTTGTTTTCTTGTGATTAAGGACAAGTTTATGATTAGAGAACCATGTTTCAACGGCACTGAAACCAAGCTGAAGGCTGAGTTGTAATGGTGTGGGGTCTTTGTGAGTGGAGAAGACAACTGTGTCGTCAGCATGCAGAATGATTTGTTACGAGCAGAATTGGGGTACGGAATTTAGAAAAAGTCTGAAAAGGAGTGGGCCCAGTATGGACCCCTGGAGGACGCCAGAGCAGACAGGCAAGGTATCTGAAAGAGCATCTGGCAATTTTTACTCTTTGCGAGCGGTTTTCAAGGTAGGTTTTGAACCAAAGAGCAGAGTTGGGTGCAAGACCGACGTTTAGCAGTTGGTCAAACAGCAGCCGATGGTGGACCATGTCAAAT
Organism: Neoceratodus forsteri; assembly: GCA_016271365.2. Taxonomy (NCBI): domain Eukaryota; kingdom Metazoa; phylum Chordata; order Ceratodontiformes; family Ceratodontidae; genus Neoceratodus; species Neoceratodus forsteri. The sequence goes on from CM028130.1 coordinate 875,080,116, forward strand.
GCCTTGGACAGGTCGATAAAGACTGCCCCAGTAAGGAAGCCATTGTCTAGTGAACTATGCGAAATTTGTTAGACCATTGACAAATGACCAGGGAGTGGTCACTAAGAGACTCTGGGAGAACGGAGGTATGAGAGATCCTGGTAGGGTGGTTGGTAAGTACCCAGTCCAGATGGGTATTGGTGCCGGTTTTGTAGTTTGTCCTAGTAGGTGTGGTAACCAGCTGTGAAAGGTTAGCATCTGCTATGGCATCCTTATGAGCAAGTGCATCTGACGCAAGCCAGTTAATGTTGAAATCACCTAGCAGGATGAGTTCAGAGCCAGAAGGTTGGGAGTTGATGAAGTTAAGAACATCGCTGAGTCCATGACCTTGGTCACTGGGTGGGATGTACATGAAGACAATTGTGAGGGCTTTATGATTGGGACCTAGGAGAATTTTAATAGGTAGGATCTGGGCCGAGGAAACAGGCAAGGGAGTTGCAATGGGGTGCCCCATGAGAGTGTCCTTAATGCAGATGGCACAGCCTCCTCCTCTTCTAGAGACACGATCCAATCTGAAGACGTTATAGCCCTGTAAGGCTATTGCCAGATCGGGAACTTTTGGTGTCAGCCATGTTTTAACACCTAGGACGTCAGGGTTATGTTGGCTTGTGAAGGATTGGAGAGCGTCAAACTTAGGCAGTAGGCTGCAGATGTTAAGGTTGAGAGAATAAGAGTCCCTGCAGTTTTCGTGTAGCTAGAGCAGCTGGAGCCAGGGTTTGGATGGACGTTGCCAGAGATCAGTAGGAGGAGGAGTAGGAGCTTTATAGAGCATAAGCATAATTCCTTAATAGATTATTTGTGTTGCCATTTCTTGTAAGAGCAGCAAGCAGGTTCCATGTGGCAGCCCCAGTGAGACACAATGTGATACAGTAGGGATAGGCTGGTGCAAAGACCAAGCTTGATCCAGGTATTAGTGAGTGGTGGCCCATGAGGAGGACAAGGCAAGTAGTGGAGCATTTCCAGGGAGCAGCAGGTAGTGACTAAGTAGACAGTGCTGACAGTGTAGGGGTGGCAGGGGCCAGGGAGGGAGAAAAAGGGAGACAGAGCAAGGAAGGAAAGGAGAGGTAGGGGCAGGGAGGAAAGTGCACTCATGGTAGGAGTAGAAGTGCAGGTGACAGGGAGAGAAGAGTGTACAAAGGCTGAAAGTGAGCAGAACAGAGAAAGGGGAGAGAGGAGGCGTGAGCAGTCGGGGGAACGAGAGCTGAGTTCAGTTGGAGCTGGGGGAGGACAGAAGAGGTGGGAAGTAGGCAGGTAAGTGTAGAAGGCCTATAAGGGTGACCAATGGGCCAGGAAGGATAGAGTGTGAGTGAGGAGGGGCCGAGCTAAGGCATATTTAATTAAAGGAAAACAATGGAAAAAGACACAGCTTTCCTAAGACACTACGGAAACTCTCAATTAGTGCTTTCAGACAGTAGCAACTTTTTTTAATTATTTAGAACCGCTACCAACAACTTCCACTTTCTGTTGCTGGCAGCAGCCATTTCATGAGCAGCAGTGAGCCTTCTGAGCTCACTGTATGCTAATATGCTAATATGCCTATCTGACCTCTGCTATTGGTTTGCAGGGCAGACTAGCATAAGGTGAGCTCAGGAAGCTCTCTGCTACTCATGAAATGGTGGCTGCCAGCAATAGAAAGTGAAAGCTGAAGGCCACTGTTTAAATCACTAAAAAAGCAATTAGAGGAATTAAAAAAAATGTTACCATCTGAAAACACTAATCAGGAATGTTTGTAGCGCCTGGGTAAAGCTACACCTTTTCCAGTGTTTCCCTTTAAGGTAGGAGTGGGAGTGGGGGATGGGCAAAACATTTCAGCAAAAGTCTATATATTTCAATGGGCACAGAGCCCGGTGAGCACAGCAAAGGCAGGGAGATAAGAGGAGCCAATCAGGAGCAGAGCAAGCAGCAGGAGTCCAATCAGGAGCAAGACAGCGCTTGTCCAATAGCAACTGCTGCACTGGCTTCCCCGACCACAAGCAATCTTACCCTTCAGTTTTGGAATTCGAGGTGGGCAGAAGCAGCAATGCGGCTGGCTTCAGGAGAGCTGCGCAAAGTAGGGACCGCAGCCTGGTCAAGGGCTGGATCTGGCAGTGCTGGAACTCCGAGGTGGGCATAAGTGGCGGCCTGTGCGGCTGGCTTCAGGAACCATGGCCGTGCCAAGTAGGGACCCAGTGGCCTGGTCAAAGGCTGGATCCGGCAGTGCTGCAACTCCGAGGCGGGCAGAAGTGGCGGCTTGTGTGGCTGGCTTCAGGAGCCGCAGCCGCACCAAGTAGGGACCAAGCGGCCCAGTCAAGGGCTGGATATAAGGTTGAGTTGTACTTGCATTGCTGATATAATTTGTTCTGTGTTGTCTTCCACTGCCCCCTGCCCCCAGGACGCATCTGGAATCGAGGGACAGACTACTCAGTATGCCTTCATTGGTAAAACTTTTAAATAAATAAATAAGAAAACACAGAGGGAAGCGGGGAAAGCAATAAGGAAGGCCAAAGCCTAGACTGAATTAAGGCTAGCACCAGGGGTAAAAGGGGAAGAAAAACCTTTAGGTATATAAGGGGAAAAAAGAAAAATCAAGGGAAGGAATAATAAGACTAGCAGCTGCAGGAGGGTGTTTAATAGAAAAGGACAGTGAGAAAGCAGAAGTCTTAAACTAGTACTTCTGTTCTGTGTTCACTGAAGAGAACGCAGGGGATGGACCAAACCTACAAAGCAGTAGCACCCAAGGGACCAGGGGTTGATACAAGCCCCTTCACAGAGGGTCAAGTCTTGGAAGCCCTAAATAAACTGAAAGTGAACGAGGCCATGGGGCCAGGTGAAATTCACCCAAGAGTTCTCAGGGAGCTGGGGAGTGTACTGGCAGCACCCCTAGCAGAACTCTTCACCAAATCACTGGAGAGCGGGACAGTACCAGAATACTGGAAAAGGGCAACGGCGGTACCACTTCACAAATCAGGGAGCAAAGAGGAGGCTGGCAACTACCATCCAGTCAGCCTCACATCGGTAGTGAGAAAATTGGTACTCAAACAGAGGATAATAGCATATCTGGAAACCCGTGGACAACAAGACCCAAAATAACACAGTTTCATGGCAGGTAGGTCTTGCTAAATGAACCTGGTCAACTTATTTGACTGGGTTACAAAGGCAGTGGCTCAGGGAGCTGCGGTGGATGTGGTCTACCTGGACTTTAGTAAGGCCTTCGACTCTGTTCCACACAGAAGGCTGGTAAAGAAGCTGGACCACATAGGGGTGGGAAAGGAGGTGGTTGGGTGAGTGAGCAACTGGCTGAGAGGAAGAACACAAAGGGTACAGGTAAACGGGGCAGTATCAGCTGAGAAGGAGGTGACTAGCGGTGTCCCACAGGGGTTGGTGCTGTGACCTCTACTCTTCAATGTATTCATAGCCGACATCGCAAACAGATTGGAGGGAAAGGTGTGTCTATTTGATGACAACATCAAGATATGCAACAGAGTGGACTCCCCTGAGGGAGTGAGGAGTATGAATTCAGACCTAAGCAAACTGGAGGAGTGGTCAGAGGCTTGGCAGTTGAAATTCAATGCCAAAAAGTGCAAAGTCATGCACTAAGCAGAGGCAATCCCAAGAGGATTACTACCTGGTGGGGGAAGCTAGCTTCCCAGCCAGAAATGTGACCTGGGATCATAATATCAAAACACTTGAAGGTGGGGAAACAGTGCGAAAAAGCGGTGCTAAAGACCAGTGGCATGCTGGGTTGCATTGGGAGGGGAATGAGTCACAAGAGGGAGGAAGGTTGTGCTACCACTCTACAGGGCACTTGTGCATCCCACAAGGAGTACTGCGTACAGTACTGGAGGCCGCACCTCAAAAGGGATATTGACAGAATTGAGACAGTGCAAAGGAGAGCAACAAAAATGATTCAGGGGCTGCACCAGATGGCATACGAGGATAGGCCAAGGGAACTCAACTTGTACTCCCTGGAACAAAGGAGGGAGAGGGGGGACATGATTGAGACCTTTAAGTATATAAGGGGTATAAACAAGGTTAGGGTTCAGGAGTTGTTTCAGGTGAAGGACAGCGATAGAACTAGAGGGCAAAATATGAGGCTGAAGGGTGGGAGGTTCCAGCGCAATGCTAGAAAGTTCTTTACCAAAAGGGTGGATGATCCATGGAATAGCCTATACCAGGAGATGGTGGGGGCCCAAATGGTGAGAGAGTTCAAAAACTCATGGGATAGGCATAAGGGTATCATTTTACAGAAAGGCTAAGGGGGAGGTGGGGTAGCATCCTATTAAATGTTTTTGGGCAGACTAGATGGATCTTGTGGCCCCCTTCTGCCGTCATTTTCTATGTTCCTGTTTCTACGGGAGAAACTTAGGATTTGTGCTCAGACACACTCTGTCTTTGTGGAAAATCAAATAGGAGGCTCACACATCAGAGCCTGAAGCTCACAAATCCTCCAGGCAGATGTAATGGCAACTAAAAATAACACTTTCCATGACAGAAAGCGTAGCTCGCAACTTGTGGATGGCTGAAAGGGAGCCAAAGTAAGTTTCTCTAATACAAAATTCAAGTCCCAAGGCGGGACTGGATTGCGGATGGGCCACTTCAGATGAAGAATGCCCCCTAAGACAGTACGGGACACCTCCAGTTGTACCACCGTATGGCCATCAACAGGCATATGGAAGGCTGAAATGGCTGAAAGGTGCATTTTAATGGAGGAGTATTGCAGACCAGAGTCCGAGAGAGACAGCAAATACTCCAGAAACCGATTTACCAGACAGGTGAAAGGGTCCAAATGATGGGAAGCCACCCACAGGGCAAAACGCTTCCACTTCATAGAATAGGTGGCCCTGGTGGAGGGTTTACTAGCAGCCACCAGGACATCGGCCACTTTTTGGGACACCCCAAATCTAGCCATGGCTATGTCCTCAGTAGCCAGGCATGAACATGGAGACTTGTGGTCCAGATGGACCAGGCTGCCCTGCTCCTAGGAGAGCAAGCCTTTGCACAGGGGTAGAGGTACTGGAGGCTCCACCGCTAGCTGCTGCAGCAAGGGGAACCAGATGTGACAAGGCCAGAAGGGGCAATGAGGATCAGAGTTGCCCGTTCCATCTGGAGTTTGAGCAGCACCCTCTGAATTAGAGGGAAGGGATGGAGGAAAGGCATAGAGGAATCTCCCTTTCCAAGAGCGGGGCAACACATCTCACCAGAAAACTCCAGGCCCTGGAACAAACAAGCAGAAACACGGCAGTTTTGCGTTGACTGGGGATGCATAAAGGTCCAACTCGGGGCGACCCCAACGGTCAAACAGATTTTCTATGACCAAAGTCAGCGGTTCCCATTCGTGCATCCTGAACTGCGACCAACCTAGCTTGTCCGCCAGGATGTTTTGGACACCTAGAACATGGACTGCTGATAGTTCCATGTCGTGTTCTAGGGCCTGGTACCAGACCTTCATCACTTTCCTGCACAGAGGATACAAATGAGTTCCCCTTGATTGTTGATGTAGTGTACTAGAACTGATGTTGCCCATCTGTAAAAGCAAATGGCCCAGTGACAGGTGAGTCTGGAAGACTTGTAAAGTATACAGAACAGCCCACATCTCCAAGATGTTGATGTGAAGGGCTGCCTCCACTGTGATCCACCTTCCTTGAGACTGGTGGGACCCCAGGTGAGCTCCCCAGCCCCACCCTGAAGCACCTGTTGTGAGGACTTGCTGAGGGGGAGGATATGAGGAAGGGAACCCCGTTCAATAGGTAATTGGGTTCCATCCACCATAACAGCACCTTCTTGACCGGGGAGGAAACTAGAACTGGCTGTTCCAGGTCGTTGGTGCATTGATCCCACTGAACCCCTAGAGTCCACTAGGGGATTCTCATATGCAGCTTGGATAGGGGAACCGTAACAATGGCTGCCGCCATCAGACCTAAGAGCCTCAGGAAGGTTCTGGCTATGACATGCTGACTGCTGTACACCAGCTGGGCCTGAGCCATCAGGTGGTTTGCTCTGTCCTACAGTCCTACAGCACAGGTCGGACGGCACGGCAAATCTCTAATCTTAGCATCGGTTTATCTCCCACCCACTAAAGCCAGGGACGGCCTCCCAAAAATACTGGATACAATTGCTACCCTTTCTCAGGGCACAGAGCTTCTCATAACAGGTGACTTTAACATCAACTGGGAGGGCAGGGAATCCACGCCTTTCAAGGACATGGTCGCTACTTCCAATCTGACCCAACTTGTAGACAGCCCAACAAGGCGGAACCACAAAACAGGAAGAGACACCCTCCTCGATTGGCTCCTCTCGAGTTACCCTTCTCGGATCTCTGAACTTAAGGTCCTGCCTGACACCTTAAGTGATCACTCCCCAGTCACTTTCACATGGTCAAACAAATTGAGCAAGCCCCCGCCTATCATAATTAATAGTAGGGTCTTGGGGAAAGGGGCAAGCTTAGGTCCCTCTGACAGTAGCAACTGGTCCCCATCGATCATACGCCTAATATTGACAGACCCTAAGTTTCTTTATAGAGGCTTCAACTAAGATTTCAGATATCTTTGCACCACTGAGGAAAAGAAAAATTGGGGTCAAGTTAATGGTTGGATCACAGGGATCTCCTCACCAGATGAAGGAAAGGGACAATCTCTGGGAAAAGCCAGGTCCTCTCACAGCAAACACAACTTCCAATGCTACAGAGCTGCAAGAAACCACTGCACCAACCTTATCCACCAAGCAAGGCCAACTTCCACAAGGAGCAGCTTAAAAACTTGGGGCAATGGGAAGAATTTTGGGATAACATCCAAAACCTTCTTGGGAAGGATGAAGAAGATCCCCCACTCGCTCAACATTGACAACATCACGATTACTGACCCTCAGCACAGCGGATTCTCTCACACAGCTGCTTACTGACCTGACTGGAGTGCTACCCCCTGACTACCTGCACCCTGCTGGGGAACAAACCAACTGCACGCCTCAAGAGGGCTCAATCCCTGTCTTCTACTTCAAAAAAGTGTCAGTGAAGGAGGCTTACAAATACATTAAAAAAAAAATACTAGGCAAGACCAGAATGGGGAATGATGGAATCGATATGAAACTCCTATCCCTAACACTGGATATCATCATCGTGCCAGTTACAAAACTATTTAACAAATCACTGGCTCTTGCACAGTTCCCCGGGATCTGGAAACAGGCTCACGTGACGCCGGTGCACAAGAATGGTGATATGACATGCACCACCAATTACAGGCCGATATCCATCCTCTCTCCCTTATCTAAAGCCCTGGAAAAGATTGTGGTCACCCAACTCACAGATTACCTCAACAAATACAACCTGTTATGTCCAAACCAACATGGCTTCAGGCAGAATCATAGTACCTCCACAGCTTTGCTGGACTACACTGACTACTTGCACAAGGCACTAGATGAAGGAAAGCTGGTGGGGTCAGTCTTCATAGACCTCACGAAAACCTTGACACTGTCAATCCTCTCCTCCTGACTCAACTACAGAACCTGGGGTTGCAACCAATGCTGTCTGCTGGTTCAAGGACTACCTAACACACAGAAGAGCGATGTAAAAATTGGGCACACAGTATCTAGCTCCAACGAGGTATCTTTAGGGGTCCCACAGAAGTCAATACTGGGGCCCTTACTATTCAACCTCTTCCTAAATAATCTTCCTGTCGCCTGTGACACTAAACTGATACTTCGCAGATGGCGCTGTGCTTCTCACAGCAGTTCATCAATAGTTGCCCTCCACTCCCAGCTGCAGGCATCCTTCTACAAGCTGGAAGACTGGTTCTGTAGCCATAAACTTCTATTAAACTACAAAAAACCAAGGTGATGCTCACAGCCAGCCCACAGCACAAAAAGAAGCTCCCTCCCCTCACCATCTCCAATAAAGTCAGTGAGCTGCTGGAACAAGTTCAGACCTTCAAGTACCTGGGGGTCACCGTTGATGACTGCCTCACCTTCACCCAACACATCGACACAATGGTAAAGGCAGTGAACACCAAGTTGTGTGTACTATATAGGCATAAAAAGTATCTCATTCCAGAGGCCCTCCGTCTCTCAGTCTCCAGCTCCATCCTTTCTACCATCGACTATGGATTGGTGGTCTATGGCGCAGCAACAGACACTGCACTAAAAAGGATTCACATTGCCCTCAACAAGGCATGTAGACTCACAATGGCTGCAGATCAAAATACCCACACCTGCTCCTCATACAAGGAGACCAACTGGCTGCCAATAAAGAACAGGATTATATTCCAAACATGTCTCCTTGGAAAAAAGGCACTAATGGGTAAAACTGCCCCATGCATTTCTAGCATCCTAACACCAAGTGCTACCAGCTATACCACCAGAGGCAGGATGAGGGGGGCCCTATCAACACCTTTCCATCGAACTGTGCAGGGACAGCGTGCTTTCAGCTTTAGGGCCCCCCAATGGCTCAATGAAATCCCAGTGCACATTCTAAACTCCCAATGCATCTCACAATTCAAAAATGGCCTAAGGCAACACCTTCTTACTAGGGCAGTTTGTGACTGCCACTAGGACTCTAACACCCATAATGCCCACTCACCCACACTCTCCTTCCCCTTCCTTTTACACCCACTCTTCCCTATTGCCCTATCCCTCTGTCTTCCTCTCCCCCCTGTGCCTTTTCTCCCACTGGATCAACCTTAAAACCAACATACACCACTACTACCTCCCCAACCCTCCTAGACAAAGCCACTTCTTCTGGCTGCCCACTCCCCGTCTCCCTCCCCCTCACCTTGACTCCTCCTTGACTCTCACACTAGGTGTGCCACTGTTTGTCTTCTTTCGCTACATATAAATAATGTCCTTTTACCCTAGTTGAATGCTCTTGATGCTGTACTATCACCATTGGTACTATGAATGACACTGTATCCTTACTGTATACTAGCTACCTACTATTCGAGTATTGTTTGTAAACTGTTTGTTATTGCTGTCATTGTCACTGTTTGACGTGGAACCTTTGTAAAAGAGCTCCGAGCTCAAAGGTATGATCCGAATCCCTAAATAAATAAATAAATAAATAAACAGTAGGAAGGCAAAGCCCTGGCCTATGTCAAGTATCGCCCCAATGTACTGCAGGTGCTGTTAGGGTGTCAAGACTGACTTGGGCAAATTGACCGTGATCCGTACAGTATGGAACAGCTGTCTGGTATGCAGTGGGCGTTTGGAGAAGTAGCTCCCTGGACTGTGTTTGAGCAACCAGTCGGCCAGGTAGGGAAATACGTACACAGCCCCTCCCTCCTGAGGGCTGATGATACCAGTGCCAAGCATTTGGTAAAGACCCATGGCACAGAGGACAAGGCAAAGGGTAAAGGCCTGAACTGGTAATGTTCCCCCTGGAACCGAAACCTTAGGTATTGCTGGGTGGAGGACACACACCTTGATACGCAAGTACACATCTTGCATATCGAGGGAGCATATCCACACTCCCTGGTGCAGAAGAGGCAGTAGGCCCTATAAAGTCACCATCCTGAACTTTTTGTACTGAATGAAGAAGTTCAGGTCTCTGAGATCCAAGATGAGATGTAGATCCCCTGTTGATTTGGGGACCAAAAAGGAGTGGAAATAGACCCCCGTTCCTCTGGGCCTCAGAGACAGGTTCTATGGCTCTTTTCTGCAGCAACGTGCAAATTTCTCCCCGCAGCACTGGAATGTGGTCCATGGGGTAGCTGGAATGAACTGAAGGCTGATCTGGAGGCCACTCTAGAAGTTCTAGAGTGTGACCATACTCTATGAGCTGTAAGACCCAAGCATCTGTTGTGATCTCCCATCACCTGTCCAGGTGAAAAGAAAAATGACCCCCTATCACCACCTGTTGGAGCTCTGGAGGAAGGGGTCCAGAAGACAGTCATGCTGATGTGGCACCTGCGACCGAAGCTGCACTGTCACCTTTGGGGATCTTTCCCATGGTGAAGATAGGGGTAGGCAGAGCTGTACCTGCTTGGCGTTTGCCCTGGGAGTGGCATGACAAAATGGCACCCACTGGTTAGACTTTGGCTGAGTGTGGTATAGGGAGTGGACAGACCACACAGCTCTGCCAGAGGCCTGGAGGTCAGCAATAATGTCCTGTATATTTGCCCCAAAGAGCTTGTAGCCCCTGAAAGGAGCATTCAAGATAGACTGTTGGGCATCAGTGGCAAACCCAGACACCCTAAGCCACAAGTGATGCCATAAGCAAATGCCAACAACCGCTGCCCTAGCAGAGGCATCGGCAAAATAACCAGACCTCAGGAGGTGTTTGCTCACATCACCCCCAGACTGAAGCGCCTTTAACTCCTGCCTCTGGGGATCCTCTGGGAGGGTCTGAGCTACAGTTTTGGCCTTCCTCCAGAGGGCATTCAGGAATTTTACCATATGGACAATGTAGTTCATCACCCTAATGGTTAAGGTGGCTGAGGCATAAGCCCTCTTGCCTATCAGGTCCAGCTTTCTGGACTCCTTGTCTGGAGGAAGAAAGCTGAGGTGTTTTGGTGTCTTGGACCTATCATGGACATCCTTTATCATCACGGAGTCAGCCTGTGGTTGCTCCGCAAAGAAGGGCTTCCCTGAAGGAGAGTGGTATATGTTGTCTGCAAAAACAACGGTTGGTATCACTCGGGTTATTCCAATAAAGCTAAATAAATCAAGGAATCCAGTGTGAAATGCAAAAAAGTAGTTTATTGGAAACCATCAACAGTCTGGGCTTCCACTAACCACCCAGTGCTTCGACTCCTCTCGAGTCTTCCTCAGAGGTGTGGTCTAAAGTGCAGAGTCAGTCATTTAAATACAAGATAATTCATGAATATTCATGTTTCCATAACAACAAGGGTATTCCATCACCCAGTGCAATAGGGAAGGAAAGGGAAGGGGGGGGCGGTAAAATTGCAAGGTGAACATTTATCCATTACTATAACACACATTGTTCAGTACAAATTATCACCCTTCATTTCTACATACGATAATAAGAAAAAACTTGATTTTAAATTTCTTATATACATATCTGATGTTACTCTCTTTATATACATCTCAGAAAATAAACTGATTTAGTAGCAAGTCTAAACAATGGCTTTAAATATAGGTGGCCGCTACAAGCACTCAACCTGAGTTTATGCCTTTAGTTTTGCTTTTTGATTTTTTTCTATACTTCTAAGAAGAGGCAAGAGGTTAAAACACCGGATTGTGGACCGAGAAAAGAATGATTAATCTGATGATTAATATTCTATACAGAGAAGTGATCTGTATGTCCATGGTTCCTGGTAAATCAGAGCTTTCTAGAGAGAGCAAGAGAAAAGAGAGAAAATATAAATAATTAAATATCAATTCTTTACAAATTAATAATGACAAAATGAAATATATATTCTTTTCAAAAAGTCCATCACTGTGACAACATAATTTCTTGTAATGTATTTTCTATTGTTTCATGTTTCATTTTCTATTGCGGAAAGGTTTTAGATCCCATCTATCGTTAAGTCCTGAAGGTTTCACGCAATTCAACTTGTAAATCCACATGCTCTCTTTCTCAAGGAGCAAATTAGGCCTGTCACCCCCTTCTAGCAAGGGTGGTACCCATTCTAAACCCATAAATTGTAATCCATGTAATTTAGAAGAATGGTGTGTCATGAAGTGTGTACCTATAGGTGTGTCTTGCTTCTGATTCAGGAATGACCTAACATGCTCTTGTATCCTCTGTTTAAGAGGACAAACTGTTTTTCCTACATATAATACAGTAAGTTGCAAGCACACCATAACACATACACAACGTAACTGGTATCACAAGTTATGAGTTCTCAGATTTCCACTCTAATGTTGTTATCTCTTGGGTGCTGAAAACCCCTCCCTGCTTTACTGAATTTGCAAATGTTGCACCTGGCACATTTGAAAAAAACACAAGTTCTTTGTGGTAACCAAGTGTTGCTCACATTCCTGAGAGGTGTCTTAAGTCTGCTGTGTACCAACATTTCTTTAAGGTTTTTGCCCTACTAAAAGAAACCTCCGGACCTGCTCCTACAGCTATAGCCACTGCTTCATCTGTTAACAGGATATTCCAATTCTGATGGACAATGTTCCCTATTTTGCCTGCCTTACGATTATATTCGGTAATGAAGGTAATTAAGATTCAAATCATTCACATTCAGCCACTGTATAAATTGAGGAATGATGCCAGTGTCCCCCTGCTATATACACGATATATCAACATTAAAGATATAAAAGACCTACTCAACAAACATAAAGACATGGAGTGATGATCTTGCGTGACTGGGCATAGATGTACAGTATCTTCTTTGTATACTTCAATACAACATAATCAGGGTCTATCAGCCACACATTACGAGAACTGATGTTGTCACAGTGATAGACTTTTTGAAAAGTATAAATATATTTCATTTTTTATTATTAATTTGTAAAGAATTGATATTTAATGATTTGTATTTTCTCTCTTTTCTCTTCCTCTCTCTAGGAAGCTCTGATTTACCAGGAACCATGGATATACAGATCACTACTCCGTAAAGAATATTAATCATCAGATTAATAATTCTTTTCTCGGTCCAGGATCCGGTGTTTTAACCTCTTGCCTCTTCTTAGAAGTACAGAAAAAAATGAAAAAGCAAAACTAAAGGCATAAACTCAGGTTGAGCACTTGTAGCAGCGACCTGTATTTAAAGCCATTGTTTAGACATGCTACTAAATTAGTTTATTTTCTGAGATGTATATAAAGAGAGTGATATCAGATATGTAAATAAGAAATTTAAAATCAAGTTTTTTCTTATTATCTTATGTACAAATGAGATTGATAATTTGTACTGAACAATGTGTATTATAGTAATGGATAAATGTTCACCTTGCAATTTTAAGCACTTTTTATTTTCCTTCTCCAACCCCCTTCCTTCCTACTGCACTGGGTGATGGAATACCCTTGTTGTTATGGAAACATGAATATTCATGAATTATCTTGTATTTAAATGACTGACTCGGCACTTTAGACCACACCTCTGAGGAAGACTCGCGAGGAGTCGAAGCGCTGGGTGGTTAGTGGAAGCCCAGATTGTTGATGGTTTCCAATAAACTACTTTTTTACATTTCACACTAGATTCCTTGATTTATTTAGCTTTATTGGAATAACCAGAGTGACACCAACTTTTGTTTTTGTGGTCTTAGCTGTTACGAGCTGGCAGCTCGTCTTGGTGAGCACCGAACACTCTAGAGCCTGTTGCAGCTGATCCTTTGTTGTATTATATATGTTGTCTGCCTTTCTGGGCATGGCAGGAATCAAGTTCGGCCTGTACCAGGCAACAATGGTAGTATCCTCAAACACCACCATCAATGGTGGGATGGACCAGTTCAGGAGAATCTGGCAACTGGAGACACTGTCAGGTTTCTCCTCGTGATGTCCTTCTATACCATATCAAACCCCATGACAGATTGCAACTTCCTCATCACAGAAACAAAAGAGGGGTCATCTGGGGGGACATCGGGGTGTACTCAGTGGAATCCTCCCCGTCGAAGAAATGGTAGAGGTAGAGTGAGAGGGGCTAGCAGACCCCACATCCTTGTCCACACCATCCTCATCCTCATCAGGTGGCCTGAGGTCAGAGTGATACTTGTCCTCATCACCGAGCTTGGGGATGGGCACCAACAGTGTCGTGGATCGAAGCCAGGCCAAGCACTGCGCTATAGAGGGCATTGGCGCAGGTGTCGTAGGCCCCAGTGTTGCTGGCCGGAGGGGGCAAGGCGGTGCATTAACTCCCAAAAGGAGTATCATGGTACTGACATCAATGGAAACAGGCATCAGGCTCCCAGCAGCACTGATTGAGGAAGCTGGGGTGTCGGTGGCTGCAGTAGGACCAGGGATGGCAAGGGCTAGGCCCCAGCGTCAGCACAGAGGTCAGAACAATTATCAGGGTAGGCAAAGGCCCTGATGGTGATGAGACAGCCTGGACAGGCGTAGGGGCAGGTAAAGGCCCTGATGGTGACAGAGCAGCCTGAGGTGACACTGGGGAGGGCCGGATCCCTGATGGCAATGGAAAGGCTGTTGTAAAGGCCAAAGCCAGCACCGAGGGGGATGGGACCCCCGAAGGCAATGTACAAGCCCCATCCGATGCTGGGCCGGTGGAGCTCCCTGGCTGGAGGCCCAGAAAAAGAGGGGCCGGAACAGTAGGGGCTGGTAGGTTGGCGGGGGCACGAGCAGGCCCGACAACAAAGAGCCATAAACCGCCAAGATGAGTGTGGCGGGAGGCACTGCCAGAGCTGACCCCAAGGAGGAGGGGCTGTGGATGGAAAGGGGCTGGCCAAGCAAGCGAAAGACGGCCCCCACCGCCGGGCCAGCACCTGCAGCAACTGCCCAGCAAGCCGGAGGACTTCTTTGCCCTGTCCTTCTCCTCCAGGTGTTTGTGCTTCCTGACTGACTTGTCCAGAGCCTTGGAGAAATGGGAGCCTGTGGACACAGCCTGGTAAGCGGAATAGCTTCTGGCCTGGAGCTCCCTCTCCATGCGGGCTATTGTTTGTTCGAGGATGAAAGCTTCTAAGGCCTTCTGGCGGTGCCTTCGGGTAGCCTGACTGAAGCCACAGCAGATGTAGCAGACCTCCGCATTATGGTCCGAGCCTAGACAGCAGACACAGGTGTCATGGTGATCCTTCTCATGGATTTTCTTTCCACACCCGCAAAGACAAAAACATTTTTTCATTTTTGTCGGTCAGCATAAACCGGGATAAAAATAATTTTAAAAGAAAAGTGATTCGCAAACTAGGGAGAGAAAAAGAAAGCAAAAAGAAAAATAAGATTTTGGTGGTCGACTGAAGTGGTAGTGTCTCTGTGGAGTCCGATATACGATGATCGATGGCAGGAAAAAAATGAAGAAGTGCACGGGGCCGCCCACTTTTATGTAATGAGGAAATCACTGGTGCCTATCATAGTTGTGGGCGGCCCCTAGGTAGACTGCTAGCTAAAAAGTTTCTATGTGGTCCTAGTGCCTGACCATTAAAGTCCTTTAGGTGTGGCCTGATGAAAGAGATACCTTGATAAAGATCAAAGACTTCAGTAGAAAAACCACCCTGCAGTCCACTAAGTCTGCTGAGCTCTACCCATCTTTTGTTGATTATGAGGGCCCTAATGGCCCTTCACTCCTCCTTCGTGTTCTTACCAATCCCATATATCTGTCCTACCCACATTTGCAATGCCCACTGATTTTGCGTAGACTATGTCCCTTTGTATAGATGTGTGCAAACCAGAGCAAGCTTGAGCCTCGCTCGAGCTTAGTGCCTGGCTTGGCTCAACTGCTATAAGCAACTGAGAGCCAAGGTCAAGCCAAGCTAGTTATGTTCAGAGTAAGTATTTTTGTCAGCCTAAGCAGTTAGTGTAGCGTCTGACACGTTCAACACCTATGTAGAAAATAGCCTGCAGTAGCCAGGGCTCAGCTCGTATTTTGGCTCATAGAGTCAAGCCAGACTCCTGGCTTGGCACTAGGTGAAAAATTCCAGGCTTGCCCACCTCTACCTCTGTAGCCTCTACCACCCCCCCTCCACCATCCTCTCTGTACAGAAATGCTTTCTAACATCCATCTTGAATTTCCTCACTCGCCAGCTTCATTGAGTTCTCCCTGGCGTGGGTGTTCCCACTTTGCGTGAACACCTCTCTACTATTTACTTTATTTAGCCAGTGAATGTATTTGTACATCTCGATATCTGCTCTTGGTGGTGTGGATGTGAGCGTAAAACTGCATTTTGTATCATGTTTGATCAAAGCTGGAATAGAGCAACGCAAAGAAAAACTAAACCAGTGACTCATGTTGTGCCCTGACTCTAGTGTTCGTTTGGTTCAAAGATTTTTTCCGAAGCACCCACCTTGTTGAGAGTCATCTCTTTTTCATGGTATCTGTTAATAGCAGGAGCCACCCGCATACCTCTCAACTGCTATGAATTTCGCATAGCGCTATGATTTTCACACTCAAATTTACCCTTGCTCCGCATAGGTTTGCTGATGTTCTTAATAATGTTAGAGCCATTTCTGGACACATAAACTATTAAATCATTAAACTATGTTCACAGAAACATTTCTTATCACTAACTCTATGGGGACCACTATTTGTACACATATTATTCTTTAGAACAAGAAAGTGCTCCACATTCTGACCATCAGCTATAATTTTTGAAGGCCAGTGCTATGATTTTTAATGCTGAGATGTTGAGTTAGTATGGTCACCCCTTCCTCACCGAGGCAAGCACCGTATCTGAGGCAGGCAATAAATTGCCACCCAATATCTGACAGCCAGAGCTCAGGACACAAACCCGAGTCATCAGCACGGCAAAAGGATAGTTAATTGCCTAACTCCAGATTGTCAAGAATATCTTTACCATATATCTTTCATTGAGCTTCAAAACAGGCACGCCCTACCTGACAAAATATATTCCGCTATGCCCAGGTGAGAAAATACAGGTTACTCACCTGTAACAGGAGTTCTAGGAATGGTATATGTTGTTCATCCACACTGTCTGTCAGGTTCCCTGCCGCTTTAAATCTTGCCGGAAGGTCTTCAAGCTGGCTCTTCCCACCCACTCGGGTGGTAAAACGCTCGGCTCCGCCCCATGACGCCAGATCTAGCCCGCTGGAAGCCAGGTTGTGCGTCGAAGCCAGGGAGGTTGGGTGGGTCGTGTGGATGAACAACATATACCATTCCTAGAACTCCTGCTACAGGTGAGTAAATACAGGTTACTCACCTGTAAC
The DNA here is from genome assembly GCA_016271365.2 of Neoceratodus forsteri. Lineage (NCBI taxonomy): Eukaryota > Metazoa > Chordata > Ceratodontiformes > Ceratodontidae > Neoceratodus > Neoceratodus forsteri. The sequence continues at coordinate 875,096,854 of CM028130.1, forward strand.
AGGAGTTCTAGGAATGATATATGTTGTTCATCCACACTTATTGGCAGGTTCTTTGCCGCTTTAAATCTTGCCGGAAGGTCTTCAAGCTGGCTCCTCCCACCCACCCGGGTGGTAAAACTCTCGGCTCCGCCCCATGACGCCAGATCTGGCCCGCTGGAAGCTCAGGTTGTCGTCGAGCCGAGAGGTCGGGTGGGTCGTGGATGAACAACATACCATTCCTAGAACTCCTGTTACAGGTGAGTAACCTGCATTCTAGGGACATGGATATGTTGTTCATCCACACTTATTGGCAGACTCTCTAGCAGTTCTCGGGAGGAGGAGGCAGGCGCACCCCAATACTTACTTGGGAAATAAGGACTGGAGAACCGAGGCCTCAAAACCAGCATCCCGTGGACTCTAAGGTCGATGTGTTAATGGGTAATAAAGGTGTGTGCTGACTTCCAGGTAGCAGCCCTGCAGACTTCCTGGATAGGGACGTCCCTGGAAGCAGCCACCGAAGCAGCGGTATGGCGGGTAGAATGAGCTCTTATCCCTTTGGGAGGCTCCATGCCCACCAACTTATAGCAGCGATCTATGCAGGAGGTGACCCACCTGCCTATCGTCCGCTTAGCTGCAGGTCTGCCAGATCTGGGGTTCAGCGTGGGTGACAAACAGCTGGCGAACCTCTCCCCGGTTTCAACCCGTGCGCTCCTTATAATAAGCGGCGCCTTCTAGAGTCCAGAGTATGGAGCCTATATTCAACCTCCGAGTGTGATTGGGGTAGAACACGGCAGAGTCAGCACCTGGTTAAGGTGAAACTCCGACACACACCACCTTGGAGGAATTTGGTGGGGGCGCAGGACAACTTTCTGTCCCTGTGGAAGACCAGGTAAGGAGACTTCGATGCAAAGCGCCTGGAGCTCTCCCATCCTTCTGGCTGGCAGTGATAGCCACCAAGAAGGCGGTCTTCCACGACAGGTGAAGAGTTCACACCTGTGCATTGGTTCGAATGCTTATGCCCATGACCTTTGCCAGTACCAGCAGTAGATCCACGGAGGTGGAGGTTCTCGCACGGAGGGAAATGTGATCAAGGACTTTGAAAAGCGCCCGACCACCTTTTCCTCGCCACCAACTGCTTCCAGCCTCGCGCCTGCAAGCAGAGATGGCTGCCAGGTGCACCTTAGGGTCGCCGACCCAAGCCCTTGACTAGAAGGGACCATAAATAGTCGAAAATGCTTGCCACAGAACAGGAGGAAGGTCCAGACCCTTGCCCTGACACCAAATGGAGAATCTCTTCCATTTGAAGGCGTAGCATTTTCTGGTCGACTCCTTACGGGACGCCTCAACCACATTGAGGACCTCGTCGGAAAGACCCAAGGCCTGGAACTCTAGCCGCTCAGGAACCAGGCCGTCAGGTGCAGGGATTGAAGGTCCGGATGGAACACCTTCCCCTGATTGACTGAAAGCAGGTCCGGGTGAGCTGGAAGCTGCCTCGGGAGCCTGGAGCTGAGGCTGAGGAGATCTGGGTACCAGAACTGGCGGGGCCAGTCTGGGGCTATCAGGATCACCTGCGCCTTGTCCCTCTTTGCTTTGAGAAGCACCTTGTGAATCAAGGGAAATGGGGGAAAGGCGTAGAAGAGGCCCAGGGTCCACAGCCTCGAGAAGGCATCCCCCTGCAGCGAGCCCTGCTGAGGGGGGCGGGCATGAAACAGCCTCAGCTCCGCGTTCTCCCTGGAGGCAAACAGGTCCACCTGAGGTGTGCCCCAGTGGGAGAACAGATCTTACACCTACCACCGGCAGGAGAGACCACTCGTGAGATGCAGCCCCTATCCGGCTCAGGGCATCGGCCAGGGTGTTGGGCTCCTGCCACATGAATGGCTAGAGATCCGCCTCCAGGCTGCGCTGAGTGACCAAATGCGAGAGCTTCCTTGCATGAAGCATGGAGCGGCCCGCCCCTGGCGGTTCAGGTAGTACATGGTCGTGGTATGGCCGCCTGGACTCCGGACCACTTGACCCAGAGAAACGGAGCAAAGGCGGTGAGAGCTAGGCAGACCGCTCGGAGCTCCAGCAGGTTGGATGTAGCATCGGGACTCCACGGGACCAGGGCCGTGCACTCGGTGTTCCCCAGATGGGCACTCCAACCCATCAGAGAGGCATCGGTCGATAGAGAGCCGTCGGCTCGAGGCGGACAAGCGGGATGCCCTCCTGCAGATGAAATGGAATGGTCCACCACTGGAGGCGTTCCACATCTCCGGGTCACTATCACTAGCTGGTCCAAAGGATCTGGCGTTGTGACCACTGGCTGGCCAGTCCCCACTGAAGGGCGCGCGTAGCCAGCGGGCCCAACGGACCACTGCGGTACAGCCGCCAAGAAGACAGAAGAAGCGCAGGAGTCCCGGCAGGCGCGATTGCCCAACCAGAAATGACTGGGCAAAGGAGGTAAGAACCTCGGCCCTGTCACCGAGGAGCCATGCTCTGGCTCGAAGAGAGTCGAGCTCTGCCCGATGAACAGGATCACCTGCTTGACTCGGAGTTCAGACTAGCCTCGTTGATGAGAAGGCCGACTTGAGAGCAAACCTGGAGGCCAGATCTCTGGACGCTCACCTCCCGTCTGGAGGGGGCTGCTATCAGCCAATCGTCCAGGTAAGGGTACACCGGACCCTTGGTGCCCAGGAATAACTGCACCACTGCCATGCATTTGGTGAAGACCCTGGGAGCTGGAGATAAGCGAAGGGCATGGCTCGGAACTTCGAAGAGGGATCCCTCCACTCAGCGGAGGAATCTCGATGTGCCAGACGGATAGGGACGTGAAAGAACGTGTCCTGTAGGTCCAGAGAGCAGAACCACACGCCGTGTTCAGAGATGGTATTATCTGTGCCAGAGTGACCATCCTGAAGGGTTCCAGACCTTAGGAACTTGTTCAGGTCGTGTAGAGTCGAGAATGAGGCAGCCCGTCCGTTCGAAACCAGGAAATACCTGGACACGAACCCGGGTCTGAAGGGGTCCTCTACCTCGTGATCACCTCCTTTTGGAGGAGGACAGCGACATCGGCTCAGCCCGAACGCCAGTGAGGCTACGGACCCGAGGCCCCAGTGCGGCTGGCTCTGAAGGGGCGGGCCTGCTGAATTCCAGAGTGGAGGCCTTTTCCCACCACCTCCAGTACCCACCTGTCCGTGGTAACAGCGGACCAGGCGGAGAAAGGAAGTGTCTGGGCCGTTCCCAGAGAACTAGGGTGAGGTGACAGGATGGAAGCGATATCCCTCAGCCGTCACTGGGCAGGCAGGCTTGGAGAGGACCAGCCGAGGGACCTCCTGGGCCTACCTCCTGATTCCTGTTGGAGGAAGCCGGCAGCTTGGGCTTAGGATACCAAGGTCGAGCCTGCTGGCCCTGACATTGCTGGGCCGGCGGGCGCTCCGCTTGCCGCAGTGCCGAACCGAGACCGGCCAAGGCGCGGGATTGGTTGGACCGTCGAGGATGTCCGAGACCGAGACCGAGAGTCTCGACTAGGCCGAGGGAGGCGTAGGAGAAGTGTCGGAATGGCACCCTCGCTCGACGATCCCACTCAAGGCTCCGGAACTGGAGGCTAGTGACGAGCCGACGGGTTCTCAACTCCCCACCGGAGGAACCGGGAGAGGGATTCAGCTTCTCCAGCCGATAACTCGGTTTTAACGGGTCGGCGAAAAATTCACCGCCGCCGACAGGAGTTCCCAGTCAACTGGCCTGGACGGGACAATCGTGAAGCCAGTGGTCGAGCTAGGTGGGGTTTGATCGTCGACTGGGTCGACAAGGGAGGGATCTTCCCCGCCTCCCAAGAGCGCTCGACGGAGAGACTTACTTTTGCTCTTTTGGACCTGGAAAAGGTCCCTGTTAGGTTGGACCCTCACTTTGGTCGAGGTGGGTCAGACAAAGTTCTCAAAGAAGCCGAGTACGCAGGCACCGAGAGAGCGGACAAATGCCGCAGCCGTAGGTAGAAGTGGCTCTACCGCCTCCTCTTCGAGGGCTATCACCTGGTCTAGCTGATCCGCCGGATACCGCCTCCGCTGACACCGCCAATCGGCCTTTAGATTTCACCGTGGAATTATTTTCTGGGCGCCCCAGTTGTAATCGGGCAGCACGGTCTTCAAGGGACGAGGGTTGAAAAGTAGGCAGAGCACGTCGCAGGCCTGGCGGGTCGCGCTCAAGGCCCAGGCAGCAGACGCACATGGAGTGCGGATCCGCCCTAGACATCTTCAGTTCGCATGGGCACCTCCTCGAAACCGAGTCGATTAAACCATCGTGTAGTCATGTAGGAGAAGAAGACCCAAGTCTTTTAGTTAAAAAACTTTAATTCTCGAACTTTTCAAGAATTAGAACCAGTCTTAATTGCAACGCTGCATGAGGGAACCTGAGCCTTGCCGTAAGGAAGATCTGGTGTCATGGGGCGGAGCCGAGTTTTACCACCCGGTGGTGGGAGGAGCCAGCTTGAAGACCTTCCGCAAGATTTAAAGTGGCAAGGAACCTTCCAGTAAGTGTGGATGACTATATCCATGTCCCCTAGAAACATGTATTTAGGACATGGGATATGTTGCTCAGCCACACTGTCTAGCAGACTCTAGCAGTTCTCCTGGAGGAGGGAAGCAAGGCGCACAATTTCTACTTAGGAATAAAGACTGAGAACCCAGGCCCCAAAACCAGCATCTCCTGCTGACTCAAAGTGTTGTGGTGGTGGGTGGATGAAGGTATGTGCCGACTTCCAGGTAGCTAGCACTGCAGATATCCTGGATAGGGACATCCCTGGAAGCAGCTACCGATGCAGCGGTATGGCGGGTAGAATGAGCTCTTATCCCTCTGGGAGGGTCCATGCCCGCCAACCTATAGCAGAGATCTATGCAGGAGGTGACCCACCTGCCTATCGTCCGGTTGGCTGCAGGTCTGCCAGGTGCGGCTTCAGCGTAGGTGACAAACAGCTGGCGAACCTCTCCCCGAACTTCAGCCGTCCGCTCCTTATAGTAAGCCAGTCCAAAGTATGGAGCCTATATTCGCCTCCAAGGTGTGATTGGGGTAGAACACTGGCAGAGTCAATACCTGGTTAAGGTGAAACTCCAACACCACCTTCTGAAGGAACTTCGGATGGGGGCGCAGGACAACCTTGTTCCTGTGGAAGACCAGATAAGGAGACTCGATGGAAAGCACCTGGAGTTCTCCCATCCTTCTGGCTGACGTGATAGCCACCAAGAAGGCGGTCTTCCACAACAGGTGGGAGATATCGCACCTGTGCATTGGTTCGAATGGCTTGCCCATGAGCTTGGCCAATACCAGCAGTAGATCCCACGGAGGTGGAGTGTTCTCGCACCGAAGGGGATATGTGATCAAGGCCTTGGAAAAAGCGCCTGACCACCTTCTCCTGCGCCACCGACTGCTTCCCGGCCCACACCCGGTAAGCAGAGATGGCTGCCAGGTGCACCTTAAGGGTCGTCGACCGAAGCCCTTGCTGAGAAAGGGACCACAGGTAGTCCAGAATGCTTGCCAAGGAACAGGAGGAGGGTCCAGTCCCTTTCCCTGACACCAAATGGAGAATCTATTCCATCTGAAGGCATAGCATTTTCTGGTCGACTCCTTACGGGAAGCCTCAACGACGTTAAGGACCTCATCGGAAAGACCCAAGGCCTGGAACTCTAGCCGCTCAGGAACCAGGCCGTCAGGTGCAACGATTGAAGGTCCAGATGGAATATCTTCCCCTGATTGACTGAGATCAGGTCCGGTTGGGCTGGAAGCCGGCTCAGGAGCCTGGAGCTGAGACTGAGGAGATCTAGATACCAGAACTGGCGGGGCCAGTCTGGGGCTACCAGAATCACCTGCGCCTTGTCCCTCCTTGCCTTGAGGAGCACCTTGTGGATCAAGGGAAATGGGGGAAAGGCGTAGAAGAGGCCCGGGGTCCAGGGCCTCGAGACGGCATCCCCCTGCTGAGGGGGGTGGGCATGGAACAGTCTCAGCTTCGCATTCTCCCTGGAGGCAAACAGGTCTGCCTGAAGCATGCCCCAGTGGAAGAAGAGATCTTGTACTACCTCCAGCAGGAGAGACCACTCGTGAGACGCAGCCCCTATCCAGCTTAGGGCATCCGCCAGGGTGTTGGAGGCTTCTGCCACGTGAATGACAAGGAGATACACCTCCAGGCTGCGCACGAGAGACCATATGCGGAGAGCTTCCTTGCATAACAGCATGGAGTGCGTCCCGCCCTGGCCGTTTAGGTAGAACATGGTCGTGGTATTGTCCATCTGGACCTGAACCACTTGACCCCGTAGAAACGGAGTGAAGGCGGTGAGAGCTAGGCGGACCGCTCGGAGCTCCAGCAGGTTGATATGGCATCAGGACTCCCAAGGGGACCAGAGGCTGTGCGCTCTGTGCTCCCCCAGATGGGCACCCCAACCCATCAGAGATGCGTCGGTTGACAGAGAGACCGTCGGCTCGGGGCGGACGAACGGGATTCCCTCCTGCAGATGTCCCGGAATGGTCCACCACTGGAGAGCGTTTCACATGTCCTGGGTCACTGTCACCAACTGATCCAACGGATCATAGCGTAGTGACCACTGGCTGGCCAGTCCCCACTGAAGGGGACGCATGTACCAACGGTCCCAACGGACCATGCTGGTGCAGGCCTCCATGAGGCCCAGTAGGCGCAGGAAGTTCTGGGAAGGGTGTAATTGCCCAACCAGAAATGATTGGGCAAAGGAGGAAAGAACCTCGGCCCTGTCCGCCGAGAGCCGAGCTCTGGCTCGAAGAGAGTCGAGCTCTGCCCCAATGAAATGAATCACCTGCTTTGGCACAAGTTCCGACTTGGCCTTGTGGATGAGGCCAATCTGAGAGCAAACTTGGAGGGCCAGATCTCTTGACCGCTCCACCTCCGCTCTGGAGGGGGGCTGCAATCAGCCAGTCGTCCAGGTAGGAGTACACCCGGACCCTTCGGCGCCGCAGGAATGCTGTCACCACTGCCATGCATTTGGTGAAGACCCTGGGAGCTAGAGAGAGGCCGAAGGGTATGACCCGGAACTCGTAAAGGGATCCCTCCGCTCTGAAGTGGAGGAATCTCTGATGAGACGGACGGATCGGGACGTGAAAGAATGCATCCTGGATGTCCAGGAACAGAACCACACACCCCATTCCAAGGATGGGATTATCTGAGCCAGAGTGACCATCCTGAAGGTCCGAGACCTTAAGAACCTGTTCAGGTCGGCAGGTCAAGAATGGGCGCCAGCCCCCGTCCGCTTTGGGACCAGGAAATACCTGGACACAAACCCGGGTCTGGAGGAGGATCCGCCACCTTCCTGATCACCTCTTTTCGAGGAGCAGGGCATCATCGGCTGGGGGCTGACAGCGTGGTTCGGACCCCGTGGCCCCCCGGGGGATGAAGGCTCGAAAGGAAGGGGTCTGCTCGAATTCCAGAGGTAGGCCCTTTCCTACCACCTTCAACACCCAATGGTCCGTGGTGATAGCGGACCAGGTGGAATTGAAGTGGCAGAGCCATCCCCCCACGGGAGGAACCCAGGGAAGGGTGACGAGGTTAGGGGCGACACCCCTCAACCCATCACTGGGCAGGCTTGGAGGAGGGACCTCCTGGGCCTTTACCTCCTTGCTTCCTATTGGAGGAAGCCGCTGGCTTGGGTTTGGGATGCCAAGCATGAGCCTGCTGGCCCTGGTGCTGGTGCTGTTGGGCCAGTTGTGCCACAGGGGCCGAAGGACTTACGCTGTTGTTGATGGCGGCCTTTGTCCCTCTGGGCAGAGGTGACAGAGTCCAGAGTGGCGTTGGACTTTTCGATCCGCTGGAGGTGTCCCTCCACTCCAGGGCCGAAGAGGTCAGTCCCCAAGAAGGGGACGTCCGCCAACTTGTGCTGGGTATCCGCCATGAAGGTGGATATCCTCAGCCACACCCTGTGGCGCATGGCCACCGCAGCCACTACTGACCTGGCACAGGAATCACCTATGTCCAGAGCAGTCTGAAGCTGCTGCTTCGTCACCGCCCTACCCTGGTCCCGCACCTGACGGACCGTGGTCTGCAGGTTGGCCGGAAGATGAGGAATGACCTCATCCAGGGAGCTCATGAGGGCGTGGGAGAAGTGTGCCATCAGCACGGCTGAGCTGGCTTGTCGGAGGCCGAGGGAGGACGCAGCGTACACCTTGCGCCCGGCATAGTCCAGGTTTTTGGACTCTTTGTTGGGGGGGCTTATCCACGTCCCGAGAGTTTCCGAACGCCGAAGATGCTATCGGTGACCAATCCCTGCAGAGGGGTGCTCCGGAGAACTGGGCAAAGAGCCGGGTAGGGCATCGTGATACTTCCTGGCCATCTTAGCCGGGCACAGGACAGGAAGCAGGCTGCTGCCAGCTCAAGGCTGGGCCGACAATGGCCTCAGCCACAGGAAAGCTCCGAGGCGAATCCCCTGGTCCAGTATCTCCGTCCAGGAATGCTAGGCCCGCTTGGACACGGTTCGAGCTGCATCCCGGTAGACTCGAGATGAGCCGAAGCAGACCCATGAAGGACGATGGGTATCGCCCAGTGCCTGCCCCCGGAGGACTCCAGGTCGACCTGCCTGGAGAACAGGGAGGAGTCGCCATCGGACTCGAAGAGTCTGCGAAGAGCTGCCTCGGGCCTGAGCCACCCTCCACCTGCCGAGGACGGTCGGGAGCGAGGGTGACCGACAACCTGTGGGGCAGGCCGTGACCCGACCGAGAATCTTTGGTCGGTGCCCCAGACTTCGGTTGTGGAGGCGGAGGTTCCACCACAATCGATGGGGCAGCTAGTTTTGGCCGAACAACCGGCCCAGAAATGGGCATCTCGACTGCGGTGAGCGGTTGCTTTGGCCGTTCAGGCGATAGCCACTTGATGGTCGGGGGATGAATCGGAGTCGACTTACTCCCAGACAACAGTAACTGCTACCACATAAGCTCCTCATAACGCCGACGCAATTTGCGTCGAAGCCTCTCCTCTTCCGAGGAGGAGGACGAGGAGGAACGGTGTCGCCGCTTACTTTGGTGCCGAGACTGAGACCGCCAATGTCGGCGGGAACGGCTTGACCGAGATGAAGTCCGAGATCGAGACCCTCGGTGTAACCGAGGGCAGGCCTGGGAAGGGGCGGGGGACACCCGCTCTTCCCTCGGCTCGCACACTTTAACTGGGGACTGCCGCCCCGAGGGCACGGGCAGATCCTCGGTCTCCACCGGGGGAACCAGCGAAGAGGGGTTGTTGGATTCACCAGTCGACAACCCGTCCGACGGGTCGAGGAATATCTCGACTGTGTCGACGGGTGTCTCGGCAGGCTGGCCTGACGGAGACGCCGTGAAGCCAGCGGCCTGAGCCGCAACCTCGACCGAAGTCGACGGTCAGCTGTCCGGGGAAGGAGACCTCTCCCGCTCCCATGAACGCCAACGGTGGGACTTACCCTTCGACTCCCTCTTCTTGGGCTGAGAGGAATGTCCCGATGGCCCCTCTCCCTTCGTGGAAAGGGACTGGCAAAGCTCCTTGAATGAAGCCGAATAAGAGGAACTCAGAGAGAGCGGTATAAACGCCGCGACCGAGATGGAGGAAGATACGGCCTGGGCTGCCTCCTCCTCCTCGAGGGCGATCATGTGCTCGAGCTGCTCAGCCGAGCCAGCCGCCTCGGACACCGCCCAATGAGCCTCTTTGGATTTTACTGGCAGGTAACGCTTCTCAGGGCACCCGAGCTTCAATCGGGCAGCGCGATCCTCCAGGATGTTGGCCGAAAAGGAGCGACACAACTCGCAGGCCTGTGGGTCGTGGTCTAGACTGAGGCAGTAGACGCACGTGGAGTGCGGATCCGTCCTGGACATCTTCTGCCCGCAAGGGCACCTCCGAAAGCCAGGAATCGATTTGTCCATCGCAGCCGCGAGGGATGAAGAAGACCGAAGTTTAGAAAACTTCAAAACTAGTTTCGGACGAACCAAAGAGTTAGGATCCAGTCTAAAATGCAGAGCGCTAAGGAGGGAACCTGAGCTTCCAAGTGGTAAGGAAGATCTGGTGTCATGGGGCAGAGCAGAGAGTTTTACCACCTGGGTGGGTGGGAGGAGCCAGCTTGAAGACCTTCCGGCAAGATTTAAAGCGGCAAGGAACCTGCCAGACAGTGTAGATGAACAACATATCCATGTCCCTAGAACTATATAGTAAGGCAAAAAGACACTACGGCCTCATGCCCCTCCTCCCATCTGCCCTCCTTAGGGATTCACTGGAAGGATCCTCCTGGGGGAATCTAACTGGACACATATACAGAATAATACGAGATTCCCTTGGGGGATAACTCCTTGGTAATTTTGGAGGAGTGGAATAAGGACCTAGGACTGAAGACCCCCTATGACTTATGGGAAGGGTCCACCCTAAAAGCAATCACGCTCACAGCATCAAATACATTGGAGAGAATTTGCTTGGAAGTTTCATTCTAGATATTTTCGTTCCCCCGCCAAATTAATAAAATAACTCAGGCTTCCTATGGGCACTGTTGGAGGGGATACAACTGCAGTATAGCTGACTTAGGTCATGTACTGTGGCATTGTCCTAAACTTGCGCCCTTCTGGTGTTCTTTGCAAATAGAACTAGAGGGATGCTTGGGAGAGACTATCGAATTGACAGAGGAAATAACCAGTCTATCCATTTATCCCTCACACAGACCACAATGGAGTGGCACGATACTCCCTCCCTTCCTGCTAGCAGCCAAGAAAGCGATAAATTACAGGTGGATGTCCACCTTAATACCCACAATAATGGAATGGCACCAGATAGTCCTTGAAATTTACAGAATGGAATACCTCACTGCAAGATTGCATGGTGCATCTGGCCTCTTTTTAAAGGAATGGTAGAGATGGATTCTCTATGCATTCAGGAGAGACTCTGACCTTGTCCCCTGAAAGAGAAATAAGAAGGGATATACTCCCTGGCCCTTCCAAGAGTAGTGAGGTTGGGGTTCGGCCACCTGCCTAGTTATAAACCTGGGATCTTATGCCCTGGGACCAACTCGGAAACTCCAATATGTAATAAGCTTATCAGATGTAAAGACTAACACAACAATATGTCAAATCTGTTTATCAACAAACTACATTAGTTGAACCTTTATAATCATGATTGCCTAATGTACTATTGTGACTCTCATAATAAAAACAAATTAAAAAAAAAGAACATCTTCACCACACAGCCACACACTCTGGTCTTCGGCTAGAGGTGACAGGACCCCACCAGAGTAAAGCTTTATCAGAGCACTGGCAACAGTGCTGGAACCAGCGCATGTGTGACACTGCACATCGTATCATCCAGTAACCACTGATGATGCCCTAACTGCCTCAGTTCTGCTAGAAAGAATGGTGAAAAAGCAATAAACACGCCCCGTGCTTGCAGCAGGACAAAGCAAAGAAAAAGGATACAGATGACAAAGAGACTGGATATAAGATACTAACAACCTAATAGGAAGGGAGTGAAAAGCTTCCCTCCATGAGATGCTGTAGCTCAAGAGCAGAAAGGTGGTGAGCGAAAGACCTATAGGACTTCCTGAGCCAGGGCCATCTTCCAAAAGCCCTAGAGGAGGGAGAAAAAACAATAGGCAATGACTCTTTACTTCGTAATGCTGTAAGGCAAGACTTCCTGTGCCCAGGGCACAGAGTAATAGTTTAATAATGCCACAGGTAATCTGCATATGGCAAGCACCAAGGCAGTCATAGTGGAGCAGTCTAGGACAGGAATTATTGTGAGAAGAAAGCACCAAGAGATGCCACTGGAGAGACCACAATCCTGGTGACAGAGAGTAAAACATCTGGATACTGGGTGTCTGTAGCTGATACTCCACAAGTAATAAAAAGACCAATCAGAAAAAACGGGAGTAGTACAATAGACTGACAAGTCTGAATCCTGACGCGCAGTATTCCCAGTTTGGAACCCCGAGAAGGGTGTGTGCCTGACAGGAAGTATCCCAAGGTTGTAATCCCAACAGCTGGGGGTGATGACTATTGTCAGAATGGTTGCTGTTGTTGGGATGGGTTATTTAGTGTTTATGTACTGCTTTTGTGGGTAATCTTTATTTAGTTATTGGTCAATCTTTATTTTGGTATTGTGCATTTGACTGGTGTGTACTGTACTTCGTGCAGGTGAGTTCTGGGAGGTGTGCGTCAGACAGTTGTGTTCTGGGCAATGCCACGAAGGTATTCTTCCACTGTGCGGTTTCCTTTATCGTTTATGATGCGTGATATCCGGTCTTCTTTCTTTGCGTAGCTCTTTATACCTATGTGGGTAACCATGACTTTTGACTTTTGTCCATCTCCCACATGCATCGTCCCCTCAATGTGTGCCACTTCGGGGTATGTTTATATATAGTAAGGGGGGGATACATGGGCTGGAGCCCCCCGCTAGATCCTCACAGTGAGACCATCAGGGTGTAATTGAAAGTGCTTGCTATGTTTTTCTGTGCTCTCTGCTTTTCTTGGTAGCTCATTGTCAGGGTTCTGTTTCTGACGGCTTTCTGTGTTTCGGTGTCTTGCAATTGTCGGGTTGAACTGTTTCGGGCACTCGTTCTCTGTCTAGTGTTCCTCGGGATTGTTGTAGTCAGGATTGTGTACTATATCCAAAAAAATAGTACTGGTGGAACTAAAGAGGTATGTTGCCCAATGCCCTTACTAAGTAAGCTATAAATTCTCATATTTTGTAGATGACATTCATATAGTATATGCAGGGAAAGAAATTCAGCCTTGTATTACTGAGGACAGCATGTTACATAGGCCATATTTTCTCTTAAAAAAGATGCATATAGCTGGCCCGGTGGCATAGAGGGTTGAGGCATCTAGCCTTACCTCTCATCACATCAGTGACCCGGGTTCAGGAACAACCTCGGAGAGACAGAGAGCTTAATATGTATACTCTTGATGAAAGGAGGGATGGGGGGACATGATATAAACTTTCAAGTACCTCAAGGGAATCAACAAAGTGCAGGAGGGTAGCATCTTTCAGAAAAAGAGATGTGTAAGAACAAGGGGGCTCAATTTAAAGATAGCGGGGGGACGGCTCAGGGTTAATGTGAGGACATTTTTTTTCACAAAGAGAGTGGTGGATACATGGAACAGCCTTCCTGAGGAGGTCGTTGGGTCTAAAACAGTGGGGGAATTCAAACATGTATGGGACAGACATAAGGCAATTATAGTGGAGGGTTGCAGGAAGCAGGCTCTTGGTTAACTAGAATCTGCAGCTTGTCCAGTAGGTAGGGAAATGGGCAGACTGGGTGGGCAAAGTGGTCCTTATCTGCTGTCAAAGTCTATGTTTCATCGGGGAGCCGGCCGGGGGAGGAAGAGGGTGGGAGCAGGATTGAGCTGTCTGTTGGCAGCTCTCCTCTCCCGGGGTGGACGCTGTCCCTCCTGTAGTCCCATCACCACCGGTTGGGGGTCCAGTGGTGGCATAGACAAGGAAGGGGGCAGCTAGTAGGGTGGGGCATCCTGCAGTGTGTGGTGTGTGCATGCCTCCACATGCATACATCAGTGCCAAGGACATGCAGGTGGGGACCATTAAAAAAAAAAGACGAATATAGAAGACTATAGGGTCACAAATACAAAAACACTGACCTAGTCCTGAATGCAAACAAACAAACAAACAAAAAAAAACAGGAACAGCTCACAAGGAAACAGGATCTTTAAAGTGCTGGCAAGGGAACAACCATTGAAGGTGCAGTTCAGTGACTACATTGACATTTCTGTCAGATGGTTACAGCAATGGTGTCAATATCCCTTGCCACACTAGGAGTCCGATTTGCACTGCGATTTGATACAGAAAAGAAGGAAACCTGTATACAGCAACAAAGGGGGATGTACTCCACTGAGACAGAGAGGAAGGGGATGTACTCTATCTGGAAAATGAAGATGGGAGACAGAGTAAAGAAAAAAAAGGATCTTCCTCCTAAACAAATTTTTTTGTGCGTGTGTGCCTATGCGGGGCAAAGAAGTGATCTACGAGTTAAAAAAGGGTATCAGGGAAGGGGTGAGAAGCAGAGCCAGCAGCTACTGAAAGTGCAGATAGTTTTTTCACAGCTCCTGTAGAGACTTTCATCCTTTTTTTTGTGTGTGTGTTTAAACACTAATTTTCAGCAGAACTTTACCAAAGTTTATAACTGGTTCCTGAAGGTCAAGAGTATTTGTGGCAAGTTTAAAAAAAATCCATCATGGGAAACCTGAAGAAAGGTACAGATGATGATGATGGAGGAGGGAAGGAGTGACAGTAGCTGCAGGAGAGAATAGCAGTGTGCAGGGGGTAGCTGTGGCACAGTCAGGGGCACCAGAAAGGACCGTCTACGGTGGGCTGCAAGCAAGTAAGGTATTGGACTAAAGGGTCACTGCTTTAGACCAGAACGTTGGAGATTTCCAGTTGAGACTCATTCTTTGTAAATTGCAACCCACCGCAGTGCTGGGTGAAATGAAACAGGCAGTGGGTTTGGCACTAAGAACTGCAACTGTAACACTGGGCCTCATCTACAAAAACAGAACTCTGAGGTACAGGCTGGGAGCTTTGCAAAATTAGTCTAGATCCTCAAACCTGAGGATTTGGGGACGCCAGAAGCATGTGAAGGGGATGACCCTGTGGGTTTTCTAGTTCTTGGTAGGATGAAATGCTGAAATTGGAAGTGGCCCTTGTAGTACTCTGCACCTACTGTATCGTGCCAGGGAAATGTACGGGGAATTTGGAAGCACAGTACCTAGAATATTTTTAGTGTTTCTGGCAGGGAGCTATGAAAGAGACAGAATTTTAAATGACCCATGTAATCACGGTCCTTTGAGTAACAAAGATGGGAGTAAAATCTCCATATACCTGGAATTTAATTTCGCTACTCATTCCAGACTACAGGTGTTCAATACTTTGGATGCCACCACCTGGTCTTCGGGCATCTGCCATGAGCTACAGTTTACTTATGTATTTCATTTGTTAATCGGGTAGGTGTGCTGGCCCCAGGCACTGTTTTCAGGTACAATCCAGGCCATCAAGATGGCACATAGAGGGTTTTGGCAAGAATACACATAGGCAAGGCAATGACAATATACTTGACAAGATGCAATCAGAAAATACAATACAATCCAAGACAGGGCAATATGTCAAAAGGGTACACGACACGGCGCAGAGTATGAACATTAGAAGAGAAATATAAACTCAAATATGAAGGCATTTAGCATGATAAACAGAATAATTAATACAATTTACACAAATATACAATTTATACAATGGCATCACAAGGCAGAGATTGATGACTAAAGACCAATGTATGGAGTAATCAAATCATAGCACACCCAGTAAACCTAAAAATAATTATGGACAGACGTATCTCCGTGGAGACCCTCAAGAAGCTAGCAAGCTGACTGAGAAAATTAAAAAAGAGTGTCAGTGACTCAGCAGGTTGCACAGTTGGCTCTGAGGCTGGAAAATCGAAAGGTTGTGGTTTCTCGTCCCACACCAGGCACTTGGGGTAAAATCCCAATACTGACACTGCAGTGCATCATGAGAGGGATGCTGCACTCCTGAGGTACTGTTTTTTGGATGAGACGTTAAACCGAGGTCCTGTCTGCCTGTGCTGGTGGTTGCTCAGGTGGATGTTAAAGATCCCATGGCACTTCTCGAAAAGAGCAGGGGCATTTTTATTATAACTTGAAAGAAAAATTAAACAAATTGCGTTACATCACACAAAATAATATATCAACAAAATGGAAAACCAAAAATTAAGTAGTACATACACCTTACATGTGACTTCAGTATTATAATCCCAAAATATAATACAAAAAGGAAAACCAAAAACCATCCCCCCCCCCCCAACACACCAATAAAAGAGTAGGGGCATTTTATTAAAACTTCAAATCAGTTGCATAATGCATGTTGAGAAAGCACATGAGAATAAAATACATAGATCAAGTGTAAGAAAAGAAAATAAGTAGTTCCTCATACGTATTTCTAAAAGGAAATTATGAAACTTAAAAAAGGAAAACAGCATTAATGTCATACTAAATTAAAACAAAATCATCAAATACCATGATCATAAACCTAACCTGAAAAAATGTGACCACCGCTGTATACTTCCTCAATCCAGCCCATGTGCTTCCACCAGGAGAGAGAACTAAACTGGGAAAAATTCAACTGCTCTTTATGTTTAATCTCTAATACAGCTTTATGAATAATCCAAAACACTTGTTCAGTGGGATGTACTTTTTTTATAAATAGTAAATTGGCAACGAACATGCCAAATATGATATTTAATTAAAAGCAGAATTAGCTGTACAGTCCCTATATCATATTTACCCCCAGCTTTAGGTAATAGTCCCAGGAACAAAATATCTTTTGTCAGTAATCTAAATGGTGATATTGCCCATTTATCATATACGAATGTCCAAAAGGAAAGGATAAAAGGGCTTTCAAAATATAAATGTTCCATAGTTTCTAACACTGTAGAACAACAATCCGCCCTAGAGCAAACTCTTTCAGATACATCTTTATGTTTCAAGTTATTCTTGACATCGAGCTTTTCATGGATACAAAGCCATGATACAGCCCACATTCTGCCTCTGAGCCTATAATTTATTAGCACAGATCCTATCTGCTTTGTTTCTCTTGGATCACGATCCCAGCACCTAGGATATTCTATAAAGAATCTCTCCAAGATATGAGCAAATACGTTTTTCCTGGTAAAATCTAAAAGCATTTGTTTGGTAACTGTCCATACTTTTAACTTACCAAAAATGTACATCAGGTAATAAGGTAACCCCTGTAAAAATTTTTGCTTGGGTATGGGGGAGGTGAGTTCCCAGGATTGTAGCCAGGGTTCCACCTGATCTAAAACCCAAGGACACCAAATATGTCCAGAATGTTGAAGTAGTGGTTTTATATTATTATATAAAAACACAGAAAAGAAAAAAAACTATACGGTGAATCATATTTAACCTCCCTTTTTGGAGAGGTAAACATATAACTCCTCTTTTTTTTATTTTTTTTTATTTCTTTTTCTAGCTCCACTGGGCCCCGGAGAACTCTCTCGGGCATCCACTCACACTCAGCACTACCTCCGGGCCTGAAACTCTCAGCTCCTGGCACCAGCCTGGCTATCTCCTCGGCTCCGAGCCCTCCCAAGGTGGGGCCACCCTATATTCCCAGGCTGCTCTATCTGCAAATTCGGGCCGGGCTGGGCTCAGCCCAGGAGCTGGATGATTCCAGCCAGTGGAGTGTGGCTGCAGGGGTGGTGCCATCGCCTATCTCTGGGAGCAGGGTATTTTTCTTGGTTCCGGCCCTCCTCTCCACCCTCCCCGGCGGAACTTGGTCGTGCAATGGCGCCAGGTACACCCGGCCGTAGTTCATGGCCCTCTAGCGGCTCCCATGCATTGCAGCGCCTCCAGTAGCCACTGTGGTGCCGCAGCCTGATCCCCCCCCAAGAGAGAAGAGCAGTCCTCTGGACGCATGATCCTCTCTCTCTCCTGCCAAACCCCAGCGGCCCAGCCTTGTTCCTAAACCCAGGTCACTGGCATGGCACGAGGTGTGGCGTCCAGTGCCTCAACCCTCAGTGCACTGGACTGGCTATATGTAACTCCTCTCTTAATGGGATTCATTTGGCTCCCCCAGACACATTGAAAGAAACAACTATATCACCTGGTTTTTAACTGTTCTGTTGGGGGAAATACCACACAAAGGTGTAACAAGATTGGTAAAAGGAATGTTTTAATCATGTAAATTCTTTTGAGTTCAGGGAGAAAAAGATAGCACTCAGGAAGTATAAGGAAACACAGAAGGAGCAGGACAGAGAGCTGTACCAGTTAAGGTAGAAGGAAGCAGGGAGGGAAGTCAGAACAGCAGAGGCCCAAACTGAGGAAAAGATGGCCAACTTGGTTAAGAAGGAGGATAAAACCTTTCATAGGTACATCAGGGAGTATAGAAAGACAAACAGAGGGATAGTGAGGCTGAACAGAATGGACGGTGGGTGGGCAGAGAAGGACAATGAAAAAGCAGGGATATTGAATGAATATTTCCACTCAGTATTCACAAAACAGGAGGAGGGGGAGGTGCCTAATCCAAGTAACAGAAGCACGCTGGATAGGGGGTCGATCCCAGTCCTTTTACAGAAGAAAGGTTTATGAAAGAACTCCTAAAACTGAAGGTGGACAAAGAAATGGGGCCTGACAGAATTCACCCCAGAATTCTAAAAGAATTAAGGGGAGAACTAGTGAAACCACTGACTACCCTTTTTAACAAATCATGGGGGGATGGTGTGGTACCTGAGGACTGGAGGAAGGTGGATGTGATTCCCTTTCACAAAAGTGGGAGCAAGACAGAGGCAGGAAACTACAGACCTGTCAGTTTGACCTCTGTGGTAGGGAAAGTGATGGATCACTTCTGTAGGAAAGAACTGTTGAGTACCTAGAGGCCAGTGGGGCACAGAACCCAAGGCAGCATGGTTTCACAGCGGGAAGGTTATGTCAGACAAATCTAATTGATTTATTTGACTGGGTGACCAAAGTAGTAGACCAGGAAGGGGCTGTGGACATGGCCTACCTAGATTTTAGCAAGGCATTTGACACAGTCCTACACAAAAGATTAATAGTCAAATTAACCAGCCTAGGAGTGGGTCCCAGGGTGGTAGCCTGGATAAAACATTGGCTGGACAACAGGACACAGAAGGTAATTGAAAATAGAGTCCACTCTGAAGAAAGAGGGGTTACTAGTGCGGTACCACAGGGTTCAGTACTGGGTCCAGTCCTTTTTAATGTCTTTATAAGTGACACTGAATAGGGACTGAAAGGAAAAGTACGCCTCTTTGCAGATGACACAAAGATCTGCAACAGGGCTGATACACAAGGAGGCGTGGAAAGGATGAGAAGGGACTTGGCAAGGTTGAAGGAATGGTCAGAAGTATGGCAGCTTGGATTCAATGCAAAGAAGTGCAAAATAATGCACCTGGGAAACAAAAACCCAGGGGAAGATTACACAATGGGGGGAGAGGTAGTAACAACAAAAATGTAAAGGGACCTAGGGGTAATCATATCAAATGACCTTAAGGTTAGCAAGCAATGTGAGAAGGCAGTAGGGAGGCCTGTGGGGATACTGGGATGTATAGGGAGAGGCATCACCAGCAGAAAACAGGAAGTTGTTATCCCTCTGTACAGACAGTTGGTGAGACACCATCTGGAGTACTGCGTCCAGTTCTGGAGACCACATCTCCGCAAGGACATAGACAGGATAGAGGCAGTACAGAGGAGGGCAACTAAAATGGTACAGGGTCTGCAAGAGAAGCCAATGAGGAGAGACTAAAGGAGCTTAATATGTATACCCTTGAGGAAAGGAGGGAGAGGGGGGACATGATAAAAACTTTTGAGTACCTCAGTGGAATCAACAAAGTCCAAGAGGGTAGCATCTTTCAGAAAAAGAGATATGCAAGAACAAGAGGACACAATTTGAAGAAGGGGGGCTCAGTGGCAATGTGAGGAAGTATTTTTTCACAAAGAGGGTGGTGGACACATGGAACAGCCTTCCTGAGGAGGTTATGGGGTCTCAAGCTGTGGGAGAATTCAAGAATACATGGGACAGACATAAGGCGATTTTTGTGGGGGGTAGGAAGAAATAGGCTGTTGGTTAACTAGGATCTGCAGATAGGGAAATGGGTAGACTAGGTGGGCCAAGCGGTCCTTATCTGCCGTCAAAGTCTATGTTTCTATATGCCAGGAATTCCAACGTCAAATTTTTATATGGCTTTCTTGTAGTAGTAAATTCCAATTATAGGTACACATATCCCCCTGTCCAAACTATACCCCAAATATTTTAGTGGGTCCAGGCTTCACAGGGACAGCCAGGAATTCTGAGTTATTTCTAAACACCTGTCCTATAGGTAAACATTTACATTTTGTAAAGTTCATTTTGGATTTTGTAACTGACAAAACATTCTGGACAATCTCCCCGGCAGTCTTGCTAGATGCCTGATCCGCAAGCAACAGGCACACATCGTCTGCATAAGAAATAGATTTTATTTCCTGGTCCTCACTATGCACAGATATCCCAATAACCTCTTCACAATTCTGTAACTAATATAATAAAGGATTGAACACTAAAATATATAACAAAGGGCTAAGAGGATAACCCTGTCTTACTCCTCGAAAGACTGGACATTTGCCACCCAACCAGCCATTTACGTATGGTTCTACCACTGTCTTAGAATAATACAATTTGATCCAAGTTATGAATTTCTCCGGGAATCCATATGCCCTGTAAACACATCCATAAGTACTCATGATTCACCTTGTCCAATGCCTTTGTTTGATCCAAGCTAATCAAGTATCCCTGCAGTTCCTCATTATTACCTTTTTCTATAATTTCTCTAAGAAGAATTAATGCAGCATGAATTTTTTTCCCCTGACACTTCACAAAACAGAGGGGAAAACAATGCTATCTATAACTATGGCTAGCCTGTTACACAGCAATTTGCCCACAATTTTACAATCTACGTTCAAAAGGGTAATAAGCCTCCAGTTATCCAGTAAGTCCCCATCACCCATTTTATACAAGAATATGATAAAACCTTCATACATACTCTGAGGGATTTTGTTGGCCAGTAAAAAGTATGAGTTGACTTGTACCAATTCTTTCGATAATTCTGAAAACATTTTTTGATAAAATTTATTTATTTATTTAGTTTTTGTTGACCAGGTAAGTGCACTGGACAAATCCTGCCTATTTTCAGGCACGACCCGGGGGAGGGGGATATAGATGAATGCAAATTGACCTTGAACCAGATTAAGCTGTCTCCAAAATTCACTAAGGAAACCATCTGGACCTGGGGCAGACTCTATCCATAAATTAGTAATCGCAGTACTTAGTTCTAATTCCGAAAGATCAGCTGTTCAAGAACTCAGAAAATAGTCCAGTACCTGTGGTAAACCGCAGAAGCTCAACCACTCTTTGACCTCCAACACAGAGATCGGGTCATCCTGAAATTTAAGAGTGACATAACTTTCTGTTTCAGTTAAGATCTCAACTTTTGAATGCATTTCCTTTCCTGCATATGTTTTTAAATGAGAACTTGTTTTACTGTGCCTTTGCTTGTCACAAATATCAAAAGGGTTGACAGTACCTTGTTTCCCCAGTTGTCCAAAACTTTTATCTATTTCCAGAGTCTTCATTCTATTATATTGTAAGTCAATCATTTCATCCTTAATTACTTTAATTTGTTCTGTAAGGGAAGCCCCGTTATCCTGTTGTATTTGTAATAACGCAAATAATTGGTGATGTAACTCAAAATATTTATCCTTTTTCTGTTTCCCATTCAATTGTTCCATTAGTTGTAAATATTTCTGAAAATATTTTTTACTATCCTCCCACCAATCATCTAAGAAATCATATTTAAAAAGAACAGATTTCCTGGCCTCAAGAAGATACTGTAATATATCTGGATTTTCCAATAAACCTATATTTAATCTCCAATTGCCTCTTCCCCTTGAGGTGCCTTCAAAATCTGAAATAGTAACTGCAAGAAGGCAATGATCAGATGTAGCTACCGGTATGACCCCCTTACACCTAACAGGTAGTGTAGGAGAGATAAACCAGAAATCAATCCTGGTGGATGTCGAACCCCTAAAACAAGTATGAGGGGCTGTATCAATACTACTTTCAAAAACATCAACAAGTCTGGTGGTCTGTAAAACGTCATTCAAAAATGCAGAATCGCAATAAATTGTTGATGTTTTTAAGCCTTTATCCTGCAATGTTAACTAGTGTTAAAATCCCTTCCAAAAAGGATGTTCCTAGAAGTATAGAGAAAGGGTAACATCTTTTTCAACAAATCAATATGAGCCGACTTCTGTTGAGGGACATAAACATTAATTAAATGAAAATCAATATCTTGAAATTGAACATCCAATAACAATGCGCTGCCAAGTTCACTATCTACTAAATGACTGACGGAAATACCATGTTCCATAAAACAAATCCCAACCCCACAACATGCATCTGGACCTCCCGACCAAAAACTAGAATCCCACACCCATGAAGTGCTGGCAGCTGTTAACATCTGAAGGAAGTGACAGCCATTTGTCTTGGAAAAACACTGCATCACAAGTAAAATCTGAGAATAAAGAAAAAGTTGCCAATTGCTTTTTCTCTGATAAAATAATATTTGTATTAAGAGATGCCAACTTCACTTCATAATGGCTCATAGTAATCAAACATAGTACAAGTCAGGCCCCAAGGAACTTTTCTGGAGGTGGCTCTGGTACCCATCCTCCTTCCCCTCATTTTAGTCGGAAGTGAGGCCATATTCTCAGTGTCAGACTGCCCATTAGCTATGGACGATGTTCATGAAGTAGTGTCAGAATCCCTGTCCTCCTCAGAAACTCCTTTCTGTAGGATGGAGACGGGATTATGTAATGGCAAAGGTTCCATTGGAATAGCAGTTACCCCCTTGGAAGCTTTCTTTTTTTTTCCTTTGTTGGAGGGCACAGCTTTGAAATCACTGGATTTATCCCTCACAGAGGGGGGAAGGGGAGGAGGCACCATGACCTCTGATGCAGGTGGCTCCAGCAGCACAACTGTGCTTGGTACAGATTGAGCAACCTGGGAAGATGTGGGAGAAGCTTCAGGATGTACTACAGGGTTCTCCTCAGGTGCACCATTAGAAGGCGGGGGCCTAGTGATCTTAAAACCTGACGCTGCTTTTTATTTATTTATTTAAACAGCAGTTTGGAAAACCTTTGAGCCATAGGCTCATTTACAAAGGTACCTTGTCACAGTAAGACAAACCAAAATACACAGTATAGCAGTACAACACATAAGTATAACAGTAAAATTAAGACATAGATACAAACAAGCTGGTACAGGTAGGATGGATGCAAACAATACCAGAGTTATGTAAGTCCTTAGCAGCTAGTAATAAGCTTTGTTATAAGTATTAGTCACAGCTTTGACTAAGTGTGATTACAGCATCGGTGTTAATAAGGTGGTTTCGTAAGGAAGTTTTGAAGCACCGATATAGTTTGAGCTTGGAGATGGAGGGGGCAGTGTGTTGAACCAGGAGGGGGCCCTAAAGCTGAAGGCTCTTGGCGTGGAGAGGTCCTAGCTCTAGGGATAACAAGAGGTTTTCCCAGAGGTCCAGTATGAACTAGTGGGACAGAAGCGTATGGTGGTGGTCAATCCTGGTGGGGAAAGCCCAAGGAGGGTCTTTTTGTAAGGGTACAGGTAAGATATTTGAGGCTCGTCGAGATCAAGTACCAGTGCTTTAGCATACAGCAGACAGGTGTGTGTCATCCTAGGTGCTCCAGTAATTAACCTGCAGGCCTTATTCAGAGTAGTGCGAATTTTATGGATGCGGTCTGATCAGCAGCACCAGATCACCGGCAGTCCATAGTCCACTAGGGACAGGATAGAGGAGGTGACTGCTGTGTAGAGGGCTCCGGGGAGGCAGTGTTTATACCATGTAAGATGCCCAATCGGATATTAGTGGCAGTGGCTAGGGCAGCGATGTGTCCATGGAAGGAGAGGAGGGTCAAAATGGATCCCTAGGTATTTATAGGAGCAAACTTGTTCGAGTGGGAATGAGGACCCAGAGTGAATGAGGAGTTTGAAGTTGCAGGACTTGTTTTGGGATGAGTGAAGAACATGGTTTTGTTTTTAAGATTTATCACCAATCTATGTTCCTTGAACCAGCCCTCGGCTTCAGTGAAGGACTTCTGCAGAGTCCTGGAGGCAGTAGGTTATGACTTAAGGCAAAGATGACTGCATCATCAGCGTACAATAGAATGTTCCCCGAGCAAGAGCGTGGAAGGGTGTTAAGGTAAAGGGAGAATAGTAAGGGGCCCAGAATGGAGCCCGGGAACCCCAGAAAAGATGGGACAGATGTCTGAGTAGGTCCCATTAATTTTTACACGCTGTGAGCTGGTCAGACAGATAACTGGTGCACCAGGAGATGAGCCAGCAGCAAAACCAGAGACTAAGGGCATCAAGAAGGAGGGGTGGGAGACAGTGTCAAAGCTTTCGAGAGGTCAATGAAGACAGCACCAGCCAGAGAACCAGTGTCTAAGGAGGAGTGGAGAAAGTTGGAGAACCTAGAGGCTGTGTTGGTACTGTGGCCCGCTGGAAGCCATGCTGCTCAGGACAAAGGACATTGTAGGTGGAGAGGTAGTCAGAGATTTGAGAGGCCACCACTTTTTCCAAGGCCTTGGAGAGAGGAGAGAGAATGGAGATTGGTCGATAGTTTCCAGCCACAGTCCTTTCACCACCTTTAAAGATAGGGGTGACAGTGGCGACTTTCCAGGCAGTTGGAACCTTCCCCAGGCAAAGAGAGTGGTTGATGAGGCAAGTGATCGGGGTAAGGACTGTGTCTAAGACCAGCCGTAGGATACACGGATCCAGGGTGTCACTGCCTGTACTATTACTCTTGAGGGCAGTGACAAGGTCAGCGCCTAAGTTCTTGGGCAGAAACATCATGGAGGAGGAAAATAATACAGAAAGATTATGCAGGTGCTGGGAGGAGGGTCAAAAAATTTGTAGGGAGGATAGGGCTAAGGTCAGTGAATGAAGTGTTGAGGTGGTTGGCTATGAGGCTGGGTCTGAGGAGATCACACCATTAATGTTGATCTGGGTGGGTGGGAGGAGTGTGCACTCCCATTTAACTGTTTAATGTTATCCCAGAAGGTTCTGGGATTCCCCATGAGGCAGTGAGTGAGGACCGATAGTGCTCAGACTTGGCCTTTCTGATGGCCTGAATTGCACTTGTTTGGCGGCAGCATATAACCGCTGTCATTGGGCGGCCAGTCTCAATGAGCGGTGCCATAGGTTGTCCCTATGTTTGAGCTGGTGGATCAAAGCTGGGGTAACCTAGGAGCATTCTTCCTTTTAGAACGCGAGTCAACACTGGGGCAAAGATATCACAGGCATTATTAAAAGTTTGGGTAAAGAAGGAGAGAGCTGTGTCGATGTCAGGAGTTGCCTGTATAGGAGACCAGTCAATTTGGGACAGAAGTTCCTTAAGTTTTATCAGTCCACCAGGTATTAGACGCTGCCGGCACGTGGACTGTGCTATGGGTTTGGGGACTGAGGTTGACCAGTGGAATAGAATGGGGGAGTGATCGCTTTTGACTTATGAATGTAAAAATCCTGAATCCCATAGTCAGCATCCTCTGTATTATGGGACACCCATGGGCAGTCAGTAAAGAAGTGACCCCCCATCACTGCACAAGTTACTCCTCTGTGTGTTACGACGGTGAAATCCAGAATGGCCCATCTCCCCCCACATTGAGTACATTTCGCTACTTCGCAATTGGGACTAATATGTCTGGCCAACCCACACTTAAAGCATCTTCGGGTTGGCCCAGACAGAATATGAATCCCTTGCTCCTGCCAATGTACATGCAGTTTGGCAGGTGCTTTAAGTCAGTACCTTCATATAGAAGTCTGATTTTTATTCGTCAAACACCATTCCAAAACCCCTCGCTATCCAGAACTGGCTCGGGGGTTCCTTGTACAGTATACTTCTTCTCCAACCAATTCAGAATGTCAACTATATTAACCCCTTCGTTACGGAAAAGGATTGTGATTATACGAAAGGATTGTTTGGTAAGTGGAATTACCTGAAATGATGTCCATAATGGATTTGTTTTGAGGGACTTATATTTTCCCCAGAATCTTTCAAGCATGTCTGTGGTTCTGAAGCTGACATCAAATGTGAACTCATCCGGGGCATGTATTAATGCATGCATGTCTGCAGGTGAAAATCCCAAAGACTGTTTAAGTAGAATTTTGCCCACATAAAATCTACCTGGGGGAGTCTCCATACCTCCCAGATTCCACAGATGCACTGCGTTTCTTCTTTTAGCCAACTCAATTGGCTTTCTGAAGAGGCTGGCATAAGTGGGAGCAGTACCGCCTTTTGGGGTTTCTGTATGAGGTACATCATCAGTGGCCTCCTGGCTAGGAATGTCCTTCCCTGATGCCTGGGTACCGTCTAGCTCCTTTGGAGCATCTGGCAATGGAGAGAAGAAAACAGTACCTGAAGCTGCTGCCTGCAGCTGTGAAGATGTTAATGTTACTTCCATGGAGTCTCCTCATCTCCCTTCATCACCATTAATGGCAAGGGAAGCTTACCCTGGTATTGGGACATTATAGTCCAGGTCTGGGATCCACGTCCCCGTAGGGTTTTATGTCCACCCAGCCCCCTGAAGTGCATGCTCCGGCGACCAGCTGCTGGCGTCACTCTACTGCGTCAAGGAATCAGCAGCTATCGGCGAGCTGGGAACTAACATGGACTCAAGAGGTTGGTTGGTAGTACAGATAAAAAGTTTAGTAGCAGCTACAGTACCTGAGTCACGGGACCCCTCAGAGGGGAGCTTTTGTTTCCTTTCATTATCATTTTTTTCCATTGCTAACTTTTCTTCCATTGAGAGCAATTCTTGCTGTAAACTAATGTATTTCTCCTCCAAAGATAACTCTGCCACTGAGGGTACACTGCTCCCCAAAGCGGATCTCACTAAGGCTGGAGCCGCTTCTTGTTCCTCACAAACTTCGCTCGAGGCATCTAGGAAAACATTAACTGATTCTCCCATATCCATAATGGTGTCAACTGCTCCCGAATTCAGAGCAGACACACAACCTCCTACCACAACATTCACTCCTGGACTGGAGACCTCTATCTCCAGTAACAGACTAGCACCCTCTGCTGAAGAGCAGGGGAATTTCCCCAATGTCCTGGCCAAATTTCCCCCATTCACTAAAAATATCACTAACAGCTTAATCTGGTTCAAGTTCAGTTGGTTGCCATCTGTTACCCCTCGGTCACCCCCGAAAAAGGAACTTAGTCTCAGTGGGCCTACCCAGTCAACAAAATTCAATAAATAAATAAAAAAGATTTCATTATTCAGGATGCCCTGGAGGATGTTGTATCTGACTGAATTTAAACTGGTCCTGGTTAGTTAGTAAAATGTGGGGGTGGGTTGGAGTGTTTAGAAAACTGATTCAGCACCACTCTTTTTAAAGGACCCACATGGTTCAAGTACATGCAGCTCTGTTATCTGTTAAAAAACATTATATTATAGGGGTTGACTGATAACTCATTTGATAAAAACCACCATCAGTACCACTAAACAGATTCCTTCTAATGACATGTAGACAGGCAACAAGAACTGCAGGTTATCAGCACTGTCATTACGCAGGTGCTGCTATCAGCCCTATCTACACATCACTGATAGCATCAATGCCAAACTACATTCAGTAGTAATGCTGCCGGAAATGTTTCAGCTGCAGTAAAGCACAAATTAAAGGATGAACTTGTAGTGCAGCAACACAGAAGCACAAATGAAACCCCCAAACACAGCAGAAAACTAGCAAAATAACCATAGAACTACACAACCAAATGACACAATGAAGTCAAACCCTATATCAATGTGTCGTGATGCTGCAGCATCTGATAGCAGTTTATATCACTGGCCAGACAGTGAGCTCGATTAACACTTGTGGCTCCACTGCGAGCCACTCGTGATAACCCCCGAGCTCACTTGCCACTCATATTGATAAAACCGCTATCAGATGCTGCAGCATCACGTATCTCCTTAATCTTTAATGCCTATGTATAAATGATTTGAGGATGCCAAGCTACCCACACCTATATAGGGTTGGTGACGTCAGTGCCATGGGCGGCCCCAGTTGTACTGCTGAAAATCTTCCGTATGGATTCCCCTTCACCGACGGCGAAGGTTCCTATGATGTTACCTGATGATTGAGATCCCCTCGAAGATCTACTGTAATGGTAAGTTCTTACGTAATTGTTCTTTCCCTTGGAACAGAGCATTCAGGATCTTATGGCAAGTGACCAAACCTAACCAGGAGAGTCATAAACAAGACATATGCCTGAGACAGACGGCTGATGCTACAGAGCATGAAGCCACCTCAGAGGGGTCGCAAGATGCCCTCGTCTGGTGCCATGCTGCTTCTACACCCTTAGTAGAGATGCCACAGTGGGCTTGCACCCAGTCACTTGCAGTCACCTCAGATAACACGGTATGCATCTGGGCCCACAGGAGTCACTGATAAGCCACTATCTGTACATGGTGTGATGCTACGGTTTGCAAGGACTTAGCCATAGTGAACATCTTCATCCCCAAAGTATCCATCTGCCTGTAATCTTAACGATGAGGGGTATGGCCTAGTCATTGAAGGGGAAGTGGAGAAGGGATACCTCAGATCACCATAGTTGTGTCTCTTGATGCAGTATACCAGGGAGGGATCAAAAATGTGTCATGGCCAGGCAATAACAAGAAGACAAGTGGCAGAGGATTAGGGTTCCTGGTCACATGATCGGGCCAATCTGGCACTCCCTGCATCTCCCTCATGAATCGCTGATACAGCATATCTTCAGCTGCAGAGAAGAGGTGTAGAGAGGACTCATTATCTTCCAGAGATGATGTGGAGGAAGAGGAAGCTAGAAAGTCACCAGCAGATGGAGCTGAGGAAGGCACCTGGAAGAGTGCCAGGTCTGTCTCTCTAAATCAGTGCTCCACATTCTTCATCCATTGGTAGAGTTGTTGCTGGGACAAGAGGCCCAGAAGCTTAAGGATCTCCACCACTCTATAAAACAAGAACCAAGGCACTTCTTGCAGCAGTTTGGTGGGATTGACATAGGTGACTTGAGGAGTCAAAATAACTGTGCTTTGTCCTGGACCTTGAGGCTTGCTTAACTGCCGTGCCCTAGAAATGAAGCAGGGGAGTCACCTAATCCAGTACCACCATCTACGGTGGTGGCTAGCTGAGGGGTATCTATAGGGGGAACCCCCAGCAGGATGATGACTGGCCAGCCTCCAAAAGGCCTTGCTGCAGGAACCAATCCAGATGTAATGCTGTGACAGGACTGACACTGGTACTGGCCCCAATGCTAACACCACAAGCGGTGTCGATGTTGGGACCCACATCGACACCAGTGCCAACGTCATAACCAACCCTGCAAATAGTGCCAGGAGAGACTGCTACTGACAGTTGGTGTCAACACCACAGTAACAGGGTGGTCTGGCACCTAAGGCTACCAGACTGCGGTGGGTGCTCACTCGAAAACACAGAATTTTTTTAGGGACCTTCTAACATCACCACCTGACACTCCATCACAAACCCAGCTTGGGATGTGGCAGGAACTCATTATCATCAAACAACTCCAAAGAATGGTGAGGGGTCTAGGGGGGAACAATCCAGGGACCTTTCTTGTGACCCCCTGGGTCGAGACCTGTATGAAACCAACTTCAGCAATTGAATCTCCACATGACTGGCAGCCTGCCAGCCAATAAGAAGCTACTATAGATGAGGATGTCATCACTAATCAATTCATTTTATTGCAGGACAGCAAATGAAGAGGAGGAGAGCTCGTCCCAATGATGGACGTTTTAATTTTTTACAGGTCAGAGAGTGGTAGTATTCTTTTGAATTTGGGGTCTGCGGGAAGGAGAGAGGTTGGGTTCCAGAGGTGGTAAGATGGGGGTTCACTGTGAATGACTCGGGAGGACAGACATGGGGTGAGTATGCATTACATGATGTGGCTTGGTGGGGGGAGAGATCTATCTTTTTTTTTTTTTTTATAGTAAACGTCACCAGGACAGGGCAGGGAGGTGGTTGATGGAGGATGGCAGGTTGGGGTACTTCATCTGTAAGAGCCTGAGTGGTGGGATAGGGGACCATTTATCACAGAGAGTGGAGGTTGTCTTAAACAGTTTGGAAAAAAAACAAAACAGGTTTTTTTTTGTTGTTGAAGAACACCTCTTGAGGTTTTTTTGCCAGCAAAATGCAACTTCACCTGGCAAAAACGATGCTTAGTGGAACTTAGCCGACACTTTTACCAGCTAAATGCCACTACACATGATCTTTTCTGGGTGGAGGTGGACCTTTCCCAAGATGAAAACTATGTCAACTGCGACTGTAGATAAAGCAAAGTCGGGGACACCGTGTGAAGTACTTCACAAAGTTAAGTTTCCCAGTTTCGCTCATCTCTACTGGTTACACAGGAGAAGGGCCGGGACAACAGGAGAGAAGAAGCTTCACTGCAAAAAACAAGAATGTGTCTAGACTTATTAGGCTACATTTGGCCTTAGGAGTGTGAAACAAAAGACCAGTGTAAGGTTTACAAGTCCCTGATGTCACACCTCATCCTCCCTTAAGTGCCTGTGTCTAGCAGGTGCTTCTGCTCACTGTGATAATAGAAAACACAAAACAGTAACAAATGTAACCAATTTTAAAGGAAACCACTGAAAAATGGTTATGAAGAACCAGCAATTTTATTGTTTCCCTTTAATGATACGCTAGAGTCCTGAATAGTAATTTTATTTGGTAATCATGTTCAACCTGCAGAAAAGGAGGCTGAGTGAGGACATGATCACAGTCTTCTTCTCAGTCAAGCATACTGATGAGACGGAAGATTGACCTGACAAAAATGACTGACCTGGTTCCTCCCGCAGAACAAGTCCTAAACCTCAAAGGTGGTAAATTCAGGGGTAACAACAGGAGGCACCTCTTCTCCCAGAGGGTAGTGTACCGACAGAACAGCCTACCAGAGAAGACAGTAGATATGCAGATGGTACAGGACTTTAAGGCAAGCCTGGACATATTTCTGTTTACAAAGGGTTTTCTGTGTTTATCACAGGATACTCTGGGGAGTAGGGTTTTTAATTTTTTATTTTAAAATGTGTTAACCGGGTAAGAAAAGCACTGGGCCACATGGCCCTTTTACAAGCTTGACTCGGACAGATATTACATTGAGACAAACATATATACGTACAAAAACACATGTTATACATCAAAACCATAATACAATACTAAAAAAATTCACTACTATATACAACTGTTTCAACTAAACATGTCTTATTAACACAAATTTGAAGTATGCGCACATTAACATGAATGGACAAACACTGACAGGCAAAAGTGTTCCGAGTATCCAGGTGGGCTGGGTATTCCTATAAATCAGTACATGTTTGCACAGCATACTCGTCAACCTTTGCTTATGAAGCGGGTGTGATAGACATGATGGACAGAGTCCCTATGAACCTTAAATGGCTTTGTGTGTTACCTTCTATGTAAGTAAGACTGAAATCTGGGCAGAAAAAGTGATGGAAGCCTGGGTGTTCCTTCCCATGGGTTGGAACATGTTAAATGCTGACACACACAAAAAAGTCACACCTTTCATTTGCTTGTCAAACAATTTGCGTTTTGCAACAAAGAGAAAACAAAGAGTGCAGTGTGAGTTCATGTCCATCTGCTCTGCCGTGTGACTTTACAACTCACTCTTGCAACTATTCCTAACCCTGCTGCCGCCCAAAACCTTCAAGCTATACTTATTCTAGCCTTGCTTATGCACTGTGATCCCCTTTCTCACCCCTGCCCCCATTTACGGTATTGTTCACCGCTCTTGCCAATTTGCAGTTTTCTCTACCTTAGGAACCTTGTTGAACTGTATTACTCCCACCAGCTGTTTGTTTGCATAACTCAATCTACTGCACTTTTACACTTTATTTTATTATCTACTCTCCCTCCCACTTTCCCCCGGATGCATTTGGAAGCGAGCTGTTACCAGCTCAGTATGTTTTTCCTGGTAAAGCTCTTGAAGTAAATAAATTGGAGTGGATTCCATTTAAAGGCCAGAACAGGGCACAACTAAAGCCGTGTTTACATGGCAGCAGCGCTACTCTTTTCCGACCGCAGCAGTGTGGTCCCGACCACCAGCAAGTGGCAAACTGCCTGTCCACACAGCTCCTGTCTGCACCGCTACAGCCTGAACTGGTATGGAGCCGCGCATCAGGGGGCCGGATTGTCGCTCATCACTGCAAGGACAGAGTGGACGTGTTGTGACAGCGCAGACCGTCCACACAGCAGTGTAATCTGCTGCAGGTCGCTCACTCCAGTCGGCGTCCCCAGCTTGAGAGGGAACATGGGACCAGCTTAATGGGCGGCTTACCACGATTGGGTACGTGTCCACATGGCTGCATTTGCACTGGAGCAACCCGAGTGATCAGGTTACTCCAGCGCAAATGTGACCATGTAAACAGCGCTTAAAACTACCAAAAAAAAAAACATCTTACATTTCTTTACAATTTATTTGTGACAGGGTTGAATAGGACCCTGTCCCAGTTGTTAAGGAGAGTTTGAATGCAGGGATCTGTTCTGTTCTTTCCTGTCTCTTGTTTGTCTGGTTGCGGTACCACATTTTCTTGTAAGACCTAGGACTTGATCGCCCCAACAGTCTTGCAATTCTCTGCCTCTCACTGTCTCTCAGTCTTCCCTTGATGTTTCTGTCTTTTTCTCCCTTGCATATCTGCTGGTATAAAAATATATCCAAATCATTATGTGGAAATATAACGGATATTGGGTTCCCTGCTTTTAAGCCCTTTTTCAGGAGCTGTGGAGAAGGGGCCTCAGTTCTGGGACATTGTGTTCTTGCTGCACCTGCCTGAAACATACTAACATACTAAAAGCCAGCACAGTACAGCAAATGGTCTGTCTTGTCTGCTTGAAGGCCAGCAACCTAATGGCTGCTCGCCTTACCATCCCCCCCAGCCCCCAAGAGGATCTTCATTTGTTTCAGTTTCCCCTTGTACCTGTCCCACCCCTTCTTGAAGCCCACCACTGTACCCTCTTCCACCAGCCTCCCAGGCAGCGCATTCCACAGCTCCACCGCCCTCTCAGTGAAAAAATGCTTCCTATGCTCCCCCTGTAATTTCCCCCCCTCCAGCTTCTACTCATGGCCCCTGGTTGTTCCTCCATTCTTTAACCTAAACAGCTCCTTGGTTCCACTCCTGGTTATTCCTTTTACATACTTGAAAACCTCTATCATATCTCCCCTATCCCTTCTCTCCTCCAGTGAGTAAAGCCCAAGCTCATTCAGTCTCTCCTTATAAGGCCTCCCCTCCATACCCTGAATCATCTTGGTTGCTCTCCTCTGAACCCTCTCCAGCAGTACTATATCCTTCTTCAGATGAAGTCTCCAGAACTGTACACAGTACTCAAGCTGCGGCCTGACCAAGGCATTATACAGAGGGAGGATCACCTCCCTTCTTCTGGACGTAATACCCCTGGCTATGCAGCCCAGTATCCTGTTTGCTCTGGCTGCTGTTCTTCTACAATTTTCAGAGTTATTCATTTTGACTTCTACCACCACCCCTAAATCCCTTTCTCCCAATGTGGCTTGCATTGAGACCCCCCCTCCCCCCGGGTGTACACATAGCCCAGGTGTTTTACCCCCAAATGAAGTACCTTACATTTCCTGGCATTAAATTTCAGTCCCCACCTCCTTGACCACCCCTCCAGGGTATCCAGATCCCCCTGGACAGTTTCCCTCGCTTCTATACAATCCACCAGTGCACACATGCAAGAACATTTTAGAAAAAAACAGGATGCCACCACCAGTACACACCACCACCAGTGCAAACATGCAAGAACATTTTAGAAAAAAACAGGATGCTTGTTAAGAAAGGGGGTTGCAAAGATTTACAAAAACAGCTGCAATTTCTTGCAAAAGACACAGTGATTGAAGGAGAAAACAGATGGATCTTCTCTGTTTATTCTCCCTTTGTAAATAGTTACTCTGAACAATTTTATTTTTTTATGTTACTGCTAGTACTAATAAACACTTTTTGTGAATTCTGCAACTGCTGACTTTTCCTATGCTTCTTGACCTGTGCCTCGACAACATTATTCACCAAGCAGGGCTAGAATTTTACATTCACCTGCTATTAGCAGCACACCAAAAATTGTGGGGAGAATAACAATTTCTGGGTGTTTATATTCTATTTTGAATATCAGATTTACAAACATTGTTTGGTAATCTATGTAATGGCACAACAAAACTATATTGAGCGTGGGGCAGTGTACCGTGCTTTTGGAGGGAAGACCAATGTCAGAAGTTTTGTATCCTATCTCATAGAAACATAGAATTTGACGGCAGATAAGGACCGCTTGGCCCACCCAGTCTGCCCATTTCCCTGCCTACTGGATAAGCTGCAGATCCTAGTTAACCAGCAGCCTACTTCTTCCCACCCCCACCCCCTAGAATTGCCTTATGACTGTCCCATGCATGCTTGAATTCCACCACTGTTTTTCACTCCACAACCTCCTCTGGAAGGCCGCCCATGCATCCACAACCCTCTCTGTGAAAAATACTTCTTAAATTACCTCTGAGCCGCCCCCTTCTATCTTCAAATTGTTCCCCTTGTTCTTGCACACCCTTTTTGAAAGATGCTACCTCTTGGACTTTTTGATTCCTTTGAGGTACTTGAAAGTTTCTATCATGTCCCCCTCCTCCTTTCCTCCAGGCTATACATATTAAGCTCCTTAAGTCTCTCTTCATATGTCTTCGGTTGCAGACCCTGCACCATTTTAGTTGCCCTCCTCTAGACAGCTTCCATCCTGTCTATGTCTTTATGGAGATTGGGTCTCCAGAACTGCACGAGTACTCCAGATGTAGTCTCACCAGCTGTCTGTACAGAGGGATAATAACTTCTTGTTTTCTACTGGTGATGCCTCCTATGCATCCCAGTATTCCCCTCAGCCCTCCTTGCTGCCCTCACATTACTTGCCCACCTTTAGGTCATCTGATATGACTACCCCAGGTCCCTTTCCATTTTTGTTGTTGTTAGTATCTCACTCCCCATTGTGTACTCTTCCCCTGGGTTTTTGTTTCCCAGGTGCATTACCTTGCACTTCTTAGCATTGAATCTACGCTGCCATACATCTGACCATTCCTCTAACCTTGCCAAGTCCCTTCTCATCCTTTCCACCCCACCTTGTGCATCAACTCTGTTGCAGATCTTTGTGTCATCTGCAAAGAGACATACTTTCCTTCAGTCCCTCTGCAATGTCGCTTATAAGACACTGAAGAGGACCGGTCCTAATACTGAACCCTGCGGTGCCCCACTACTAACCCCCTTTTTCAGAGTGGACTCCATTTACTATTACTCTCTGTGTCCTATTCTCCAGCCATCCTTTACCCAGGCTGTCATCTTGGGACCCACTCCCAGGCTGGCTAACTTGTATATTAATCTTTTTGTGGGACTGTGTCAAATGCCTTGCTAAAGTCTTGGTAGGCCATGTCCACAGCCCTTCCCTGATCAACTACTTTGGTCAACCAGTCAAAGAAATCTATCGGATTTGTCTGGCATGACCTTCCCGCTGTGAATCCATGCTGCCTTGGGTCCTGTGCCCCTCTGGCCTCTAGATACTCAACAATTCTTTCCTTCAGAAGTGATTCCATCATTTTCCCTACCACTGAGGTTAAACTAACAGGTCTGTAGTTTCCTGCTTCTGCTTGCTCCCACTTTGTGAAGGGAATCACATCTGCCCTCCTCCAGTCCTCAGGTACCACCCCATCCTCCCATGATTTGTTAAAGAGGGTAGTCAGTGGTGTCACTAGTTCTACCCTTAGTTCTTTTAGAATTCTGGGATGAATCCCATCAGGCCCCATTGCTTTGTCCACCTTCAGTTTTAAGAGCTCTTTCAGAACCCTTTCTTCTGTAAATGGGCTGGTATCAACTTCTGTATCCAGAGTGTTTCTACTGTTTGTTTTAGGTACCTCCCCCTCTTCCTTTGTAAATACTGAGCAAAAATATTTGTTTAGTATCTCTGCCTTTTCACAGTCACCCTCTGCCCACCCTCCCTCCCCTTTATTAAGCCTCACTATCCCTCCCTTGGTCTTCCTTCGCTCCCTGATGTACCTATAAAAGGTTTTATCCCCCTTCTTAACTGATTTGGCTATCTTTTCCTCGGTTTGGGCCTTTGCTGTTCTGACTGCCTTTCCAGCTTCCTTTTGCTTTAACTGATACAGTTCTCTGTCCTGTTCCTTCTGTGATTCCTTGTACTTCCTGAATGCTTTCTTTTTCTCTTGAACCTTCACTGCCACTTCCTTTGAGAACCATAGTGGTTTCTTACATCGTTTCATTTTGTTAATTTGCTTCACACAAAGGCTTGTTACCTCTGTGATGGCAGTTTTATTATTCCCCACTGTTCTTCCACCCCTCCTTCCTGCCTATTTGCTAGTGCATTCCTTAGGCACTCACCCATTTTGGCAAAGTCAGCCCTACTAAAGTCCAGTACTTTTGCCTTTGTATGGCTTGACTCTATTGCTGTGTTTATTGTGAACCATACTGTTCGATGGTCGCTAGTTCCCAGATGGCTACCCACTTCTACATCTGTGATCCTCTCTCTTCATCTCCATTTGAGAGAACCAGGTCTAAGATTGCTCCCTCTCGAGTGGGCTCCAATACTAGTTGTCTAAGGCATGCCCCTGTAGGGCATCTAGAATAACCCCACTCTAGAAGTGGCTGCTGCAACTGCACTCCAATTAACATCTGGCATAGTCAGATCACCCATCAGCAATATCTCCCTTTATCTGCCATTCTAAGTATACTTTCTATCATTTCCTTGTCCATTTCCTCCCCCTGAGGAAGTCTGTATACAACCCTATGTGAAGTTGTGGTGCCATTGCTTGCCTCCAAATTGACCCACAGTGCTTCTTCTCCTCCCTGTTTACCCTTTTGTTCTGTTGCTTTGATTTCTTCTCTTATGTAGAGAGCTACTCCTCCTCCCCTTTTACCCTCCCTGTCCCTCCTATAGATAGTGTATCCTGGTATGTTTACGTCCCAGTCATGGTTCTGTGTGTACCACGTTTCTGTGACTGCCACGATATCCAGATCTTCCTCCTCCATCAAGGCCACTAATTCAGGAAGCTTGTTACCCAGACTACGGGCATTGGTACTCATTGCTCTCCATTTTTTGATGGCTTTACCTTCTGTAGCGGCATCCCCCACTGACCTTTCTACCTTGGTCTTTTTCTCATTTAGTACCCTGTTTTGTAGGGGGAGGCTGGGATTTTCCTGCTGCTTATCAGTGCCTCCCCCCCTTGACTAGTTTAAAGGCTTGCCAATGAAGCATTTAAACCGATTGCCCAAAAGACTTGTTCCCTTCCTGGACAGATGCAGACCATCCTGCCAGTATAGGCTGGTTTCCCATAGGCAGACAACCTGGCAGGCAACACCTTGTTCTCTGTGGGTTCCCTCCTGATCTATCCAGTTTTACTGCTGGTAAAACTAAACCACTTGCAAATAAGTGACTATCTCACAGTCACACAGCCTCTCTCTTTCACCACACCCATACTGCTATCAGCACCTTCCCACTCCCAACCTCTGCATCATCTGCCTGGAGTACTGTCTGAGGGCATCCATAGCAATGAGTTGTGCCAGCATTAACAATAACTGCAAAAGCATGTACTGACTTTATAATATCACTCTAAACTCTTCATCTGTCACTTTTATTATTATTATTTACAGTTTGTCTCACTGCTCTGTCTTAGCCACTCCCTCCTGGGTCTAATCCAGCCTCCCCCCTCCCCCCATCTTTGCTACTTACCTCCTCTCCATTTCAACCCCACCACGCTTGCCCCCCCCCACCCCCCGTGGTGGGGAATACAGCTATGTTAGACCCAACTTCTCACACCCTCCTGAGTGTAGATGCAGGAGTTTGTGGTATGGAAAGGAGCAGACGGTAATGGCAACTTCGCCCGTAAGTTTTAACTTTGCATGGTCCTACCACAGAGGGGAGGAAGTCTGTCCTCTCCCCCCAGACATCTAGGATCCGGAATGGTGGCAGGATCCATGGTGTTAGGGAGAGACATCACAAAACCGCATGCTCACAAACTGGAGGCAGTGCTGACAAACAGCACAAGACGGCACAAAACCATTGTACTTTCAGCCAGAAATGCAGAAGCCAAACAAGCTACACAGTATGCAATAAGGCACGACAGGGTGTGTGATTATGGGTCAATAATCACACACCTCTCAAGGGTGTTGTCAGGCACGAGGCACTAGAGCAGAGTGCCTTTAAACACCCGAGAGAGAAGTGTGATTATTGACCATAATTACATATCCCTGAAGTGCCTTATTGCACTTATAACGTGTTCCAAAATGTATTAATTACAAAGTGTAGGTAATGACTTGCTAATTGTGGAGAACAGGAACATTTCATCTTTGATGTGCCCAACATCATGCAGTCCCTTCACTTTTGGGACTACACTGTGTACCACGATGTTGGGGGAAGGGGGTGCCGAGAACGTCAGTTCCAGAAAGCAGTGGGCAGCAGCAGCCAGTTGCACATAACTGAACAGGCTCTCGTTTTGTGGTGGCTGCAGTGGTCCAGGAGGAGCTAAGTGGTGCTGGGAGTGGGTTTTCTGAGCACAGTGTCATCACTCAACACTTTGATCACTCAGCAACAGAAATGTGCTGGAGCGGCTGTCTCTGTGTGAGTCAAGCGCTGAGCATGAGGATTTCTGTTGTGAATCAGCTGACACCTTGTAAAAAGTATAGGCGTGTAATTATGGGCATATAATTACATGGCTGTACTGGTGTTTCAGCCAATCACAGCACAGGATTTTTCTTGCACATTATAATGCAAAATAACTATTTATTAACCAGCTTAAAAAAGTACAGCACAAACCCTCCAGCACTTTGCTCCCTATGGAGTTTTGTTGGAACCATATGACTGGTGAATTTGTGTTACACTTTTTCTAAGCTTGTTAGTAAATGGTTATTTTGTATTAAACTGTATGGCTTCCGAATGTCTGGCACATACAACAGTTTTGTGCATTCCTTCATGGTGTTGGGCCTGGCTGTACAGAGGCCATCTTCTGGATGGTGGTGTGCAATAAACCCCCACCTTAGTTTTCTAGGTCCCTCTCTTCACTCATTCAGGCCTGCACTACTAAAGCACCGCTTAGCACACATGCGCATGGCCCCCTCCACTTGCAAGGCAGCAGGGTCTCTGGCCCTCCACAAGTGGTCACTGCACTCGCAGAGCCAATCATCCACCCTTCTCAGGCTGTCCTGCTGTACTAGGCAGCACTGATCAGCCTTGGCCACTCACTCCAGCTCCCTAAGTCCATCCCCAAACCCGGGTCTCTGACAATGAAGCACTTCTGCTGACCCACTGGGTGGCCCAAAGATATAACTTTTAAATTAGCTCATTATCTGAAGGGGGCAGCCTCAGTGGGTCTCATGGTCTACTCCTGCCTCACAGAAGCACAGACAATGACAACAGAAAAATACCAATGATCCATCCAGTCTGCCCGTGGTACCCTATCTAACCCTGGGACCTACTGTCCATCCAGGGCCCCAGCCCTCCCCATTCACCCCTCTATTCCCTCCCACTTTCTGTCATCCTGACCATTCACTATACCCTTCATTCTGTCCCAGCAATGTTTGAAACCATTACTGGTTTTAGCATCCACCACCTCAGCTGGTAAACTGTACCATGACCCATTGTGTAAAATAATACTTCCTCGTGTCCCTCCTGAACTTCCTTCCTGCCAGTTTCTACTTGTGCCCTCGAACTGTTACTCATGCTAAATAATTCCCTGCAGTCCTTCTTGTTTATTCCTTTCAGGAACTTGAAGTTGTCTGATTATATCTCCCATCTCCATTGTGGTCTCCAGTAAGTATGTTCAGTGCCTTGAGGCGCTCCTCGCAAGACATGCCCTGCTGGCCCCCAATCATCTTTGTCACACTGCAGTGCATCGCCTCCAGCCCTCCTTCATCCTTCCTGAGGTGATGACTCCAAAACTGGACACAGTACTCCGGGTAAGGCATCACCAAAGAGCTATAAAGGAGCAGAATCACGTCTTTCCTTATGCTGTCAATACCCCTCCCAATACATCCCAGCATCCTGTTTGCCTTTCCATGGACCTTGTTGCACTGACTTGATTGTTTGAGGGTGTCACTGATAATGACTTCCAGGTCCCATTCTTCAGCCGTATACTCCTCATAAACCCTAGTAAAGATTTAGCTGTTTCTAAGTTCAACTGCTCTATTCTGAGTGCAGCCTAGAGCCTTTGACATGACATCAGCATTTTGAAAACTGTTCTCCCACTGGCTAAACATTCCATTATGACAGGGCTACAGAGGAAATAACACAGTCATGATGGGCTAATGTGGAAATAAATATGTTACTCTTACAGTACACCTGCCATCATCTACCACAAATAACAGGATTTATTTAAAAAAATGCATTACCACTGGTTAACAAGGAGCTTTTAGTGCCCTCTCTGTGAATCATCGCATGCTGCCTAGTTATTTCAGCACAACTGGACAATTCCTTTCTTGTGGCAGATTATTTTGTTAAATTTCCATCTTTTTAATATTTCAGTATTGTTTTACAAGCACAATAACGCACTTCAAGGTATCTAGTCATGCAGAAATGCGCAGCCGTCCATATACTTCCTCCTCCAAACATTCCTAATGCATCACTTAACTTGATCACAGATATTATACTGCCACTCTCTACCAAAAGGCAACTCATTCTTGTAGGGGGCTTTAATAACGATTGGCAAGGCTCCTCAAGTGAAGATGCAAAAACGTGGGCTAGGGAAAATCCACTCGCACAACTTGCCTCCACTGCTACCACAGTGAAAGGCAGCACTAAAAAGGGGACGTGTACTGACTAGATACTGACAAACAGGTCCGAGAGGATTTTCATTATCAAGGTCTCTGTGGATACCACGAATGATCCTAATATGGTCTGCTGTATGTGGAAATGTAATAATGAAAACTCATCCTCTTTTTTAATTTTGTGTTTCTCTGTCTGATCTTCCCAGCCACCCCTATCAGACCACCCCCCCCCCCCAAAGCCCCGCTGGCCGGAATCTCTGAGGCTTACCTCGCTCCTGCTCCATCCTCGGCCAGAGGGCTCTTCAGAGGTGCCCAGTCACCAGTGCAGGACCTGCAGGGGGTTTGGTGTCATCCTAATGCTGGGGCTCCCCCACCCCCAGACCACTGCGTGTGCGATGGACACGATGTATGAGCTCCACTTTTACAAAGACGCCCCCAGCATTCTGCATGCGGTCCCTTACCCCTGGCATGACCCCGCTGCACTGCTGCAAAAATTCCTATAGGCAGTAGACGAGCAGCAAGGCCTTGTAACCCCCCTCTCTGAGGGAGGAGAGCTGTCCTGGGAATACTCAATCCTCCCACCCTGGCCAGCCCTCGGGCAACCTGCCTCCATTTCTGAGCCCAGGTCGCTGGCAAAAACTCACCCTCTTAATACATCAGGAATAGTGCTCTTCACAAAGTTGATCCCTCCTCCCTTCTTGCCAATATAATTGGCAAAATTAATTTGGCGCAATTTTATTTCATACCAGTCACAGAAGATGCCTTGAGCTACTTTCAAGGCAACAGCATATCAGTTTATAACAGGCTTATCCTTAACAAAACTGTCAGGGTCAGACGATCACATAACAGTGGATTACTGCTGGCCTTTCTGAACTCATGAAGATGCTTGATAAGGCTTGGGAGAGGTGCACGGAAAGAAGCCTCAAGAGGGACTAGACTGTGTACCACCAACCAAGCAACAAGTGTGTCACACAAGTGAGAAAAGCCACTGCTAATTCAATCACTCAATCAATATCTTTATTTTGCCAGGCGGAACACCATTGAGACAAGCTCATTTACAAGATGGACCTGGGAACAATACAGTAGCCAAATGGGCCTTAACCTAAACATATAGTAAGCATAAATAATGACAATATAATCATACAAGGCATACACAGGTCAAGGAAGTACATGTAATATGCAACAGGCTAAGAGTCACTAGCAAGCTATTATAAGCATATAAGCACTTAGGAAGGTCAGTGATTCAATACAAGTAGCCACAGTTTTGAGAACATTAAGTACAGATTACATGGAAATTTGTGAAACTGTAGAATGGCACGGTCTATATGACCTATGAGCAGCATGCAGGAGAGTACAGATTACTCATGATTGAGTTGGTAAGGTAATGACAAGACAGAGTAGAAGAGAAAAAAGGGGAGAAGGGGGGATGATAGCGGGTAAGGACAGTACAGAGGTAAGAATAGGGAGGGATGAAAGGAGTGTAATAGATGGGGGATGGAGGTTGTCAGTAGGTGGTATACTATTCAGAAACTGTCTCCTATGGGCAGACAGCCTACGAGGTACTGAAGAAGCTTGTGAGTTATGGCCTCGTAGGTCCAGAGTACGGCATTTTTTGCCTCCTCAAGCTAAGTGATATATCCTAGTAAACAAGCCTGATGAAGTATAAGCAATAAAAGGCGGGTTGGCCATTAGTATACTACTTCCTGTTTGAAACACTGGCAGACCTCAGAGAAGGCCTTTAGGAGCATGGCTTTGAATCGGGAGAGTGTTACAGGATGTTAGCCTTAGGGATTTCTGTATCTTGTTCCAGAGCACTGGAAGGGCGTAGCTTATGGAGGCTCTGCCAAAGCACGTTCCAACTTTGGGAATAGCAAGGGGAAAGGGAAAGGAGAAATTGTTTAACCAGGAAAGGCACACTAAGCCGAAGCTTGTTTCCAGGTGTGACCTGGGAGCACAAGGAAGTTAAGTGAGTTGCTCAGGATCACACAGTATGCAAGTGGGGGCTGTGGGATTCAAACCCCGGTCTCAAGATTTGCAGCTCAGAGCCTTAAACCACTGCGCTATACTGCCCCATAGCAAGGGACATGTAGGTGAGATTTCTAAGTGGATAAATACTGAGGGGAAATGGGCAGACAGCCTATGAGGTACTCAGAAAGCTTGTGAGTTATGGCCTGTAGGTCCAGAGTACAGCCTTTTTTTGCCTCCTCAAGCTAAATGAACTCCAACCTATAGAAGCATAAAGGGCGCAGTGATGAGTGGAGTAAAGTGCATCAGAGATAAACCTGAGTGCTCTGTGGTAAAGGGTGTCAAGCTTGGAGAGAGCCGAGCTGGTACTGTGACTATACAAGAAGACCGCATAGTCCAGAAGTGGCATGAAGGTATCCTGGACAAGGAGTTTTCAAGCCTCCGAGTCCATGAGTATTTGATGCGGAAGAAGATACCTAGTCTTTGTCTCAATTTCTTGGCAAGTTCATCTATGTGGTCTAGAAAGGGCAGCTTAGAGTCAATCCAGACCCCCAAGTATTTAAATTTCTTCACGAACTCCAGTTTTTCACCCAGGAAGGTGCTGATTTGGAGGTTCGAGTCAGCAAGATTGTTTTTTGTAGAAAGGACTAGGAGTGAGAAAAGCATGGCTTTGTTTTTTTGGGGTTTTTTTTTGCAATTAGTAGGAGTTTCAGGTCAAGCAGATTTTTCTGAAGGATTTCAAATTAGTTTTGGAGGTCCACACAGGCGAGCTCCGGTGTTGGTCTGTCAATGTAATGTTTGGGAGGCAGCATAGCGCAGTGGTTTAAGGCTCTGAGCTGCAAACCTAGAGACCTGGGTTTGAATCCCACAGCCCCCACTTGCATACTGTGTGACCCTGAGCAAGTCACTTAACTTCCCTGTGCTCCCAGGTTGCACCTGTAAACAAGCTTTCAGCTTAGTGTACCACTCCTGGTTAAACAATTGAAAAGAAAAAAAAAATGTAGAGCACTGTGTTGTCAGCGAAGAGGTGTATTTTAGCCGACTGAAGACTGCTGTCTATTTGGTTTATGTAGATAGCAAAGAGCAGTGGACCAAGTATTGACCCTTAAGGCACTCCTCTTAGGAGTTTTTTTTTTTTGGAGACGCAGCGCCTCTCGACCTTTACCTGCTGGTCTCTGTCTGTAAGGTAGTTGGCAAACCAATTTACGCCAGGTTATCCACCCCAACTTTCTTTAAGGTCATTAAAAGCAAATCATGATCCACCGTATCGAAGGCCTTACTAAGGTCCAGAAACAGGGCGCAGACGTAGCGTTTGTTGTCAAGAGCAATCTGCCAGTCATTTATGACCTTGGCAAGTGCAGTTGTGGTACTGTGAAGCGGACTGAAACCAAAATGAATCGGGTTTAACAAGCTGAAATTTTCTAGGTGCATTCTGAGCTGCTCGTTAACTACTTTCTCCAGTAGTTTGGACAGAGCTGGGAGCAAGGAAATAGGACGGTAATTATTAAGGTCACAGGGATTCCCTGATTTAAATAAAGGAATAACATGCACGGTCTTCCAGATCTTAGGAAGGGTTCCTTGGTTGAGAGAAAGGTTGAAAAGGTGGGTAACAGGAGGGGCCCGTATAAAGTAGGCTAGCTTTAGAAAGAACGGCTCGATCAGATCTGCACCTGCACTTTTCTTCATATCAAGATTAAGGAGAATATTCTCGACTTGTTTAACGGTGACTGGTTGGAATGAGAAAGCAGTGCATGGCACCTGAGAAGCTTAATTTAGGCATTTGGAGCTCTGACTTTTCAGCTTTGATCTGATGACATTTGCTGGAGATGTGTCAAAGGCCATCCCTGCGGTAGGAAAATGGTTATTTAGAAGGTCGAGGATTTCATACTTGTCAGTGGTGTGAGTACCACTGATAGAGATTTTTGTGGGAAGTGTGCTGGAAGAACAATGGCCATCGATCTCCCTTAGGGTTCTCCAGAACCTAGTGGCGGAGTTGGTGGATGCACTGAGTTCTGTACGGAAGTAATTAGATTTAGCAACTCTAATGAGCTTTGTACAGCTATTTCTTGCAGTTCGGAAGGCAGACCAATCAGTGGCCAATTTAGACTTCTTAGCCCTTTTCCATAGGGCATCCCTATTCCATAGGGCAGCTTTTAGGTTTCCAGTAAACCAAGGGCAGGATTTCCTTTTTGTTCTACTCCTGACCACAGGGGCATGCAAATCTAGTGCATTAGTCAGTACAGATAGGAGGACCTCTGTCGCCTCCTCCATGGAAGGTGCAAGGTAAAACTTTTGCCAGTTAGCGTATTGGAGGTCGCAGAGGAATGCATTGGCATCAAAGTTCCCTTTGCATCTCTTGATGATGTACTTTGAATTGGATGAAGCTGGGTGTT
This sequence comes from Neoceratodus forsteri, assembly GCA_016271365.2. Taxonomy (NCBI): domain Eukaryota; kingdom Metazoa; phylum Chordata; order Ceratodontiformes; family Ceratodontidae; genus Neoceratodus; species Neoceratodus forsteri. The sequence continues at coordinate 875,141,595 of CM028130.1, forward strand.
GTACAGATCTTACAACACATGCAATAGCACAGTGATCACTAAGGTCATTGAAAAATACTCCTGAATGGGAGAATAGATGGGGCTTACTCACTAGAATTAGGTCAAGCAGTGTGCTACACTCGGGGTGTTTGGTATTGGGGTGGGTAGCTTCATTTATCAATTGAGTGAGTCCATGTACGTCACATAGTTCTTTTAGTGTTGTTGAAACTGAGGAAAGCCAGTTCAGATTCAGGTCACCCAAGATCACCCAAGATGATTACTTCTGTATTCTTGGTGCCTCATAGGTCACTTAGGTGCTTTAACAGTGAGAGACCAGCTGAGGGGGGCCTATAGCACCCAATGATACATAGGGAGGCAGATTTGGAGAGTTTGATCTTTAAGGTTAGGCACTCAAATTCTTTTGGGGCTGAAGTTGAGTCAACAACAGAAGTGACAGTATTATCGTGAATATAGATAGCTACCCCCACCCCTGGATAACCTATCTGCTCTAAACAGTTTGTATGAAGGAATGTTGACCTCATAGTCCAGGACATTAGATCTTAGCCACGTTTCACTAATAACAAGTACATCTGGGATACAGTGGGAGGACTAGGATTTTATTTCATCAAGCTCTTTTAGGAGGCTGCAAGCGTTTATGTACAAGAAGAACAGCACCTTTAAGTTAGGAAGGTCAGCGGGGGCATTAATATGGAGCAGAGGTCCAGGATTTAACTCGAGCAGCTTTTTTTAATGCAATCAGAAGCAGTCGGAATGGCCATGGCCTGCCCTTGGTGCATGCATAGTTGCACCGTTTGTGTGCAGGAGCCATTATGACAGGGTGAGAGGTGCAGAAAGGCAAGCAAGAGGCTGCTAGTGGAGGGAACATAGAGATGGGATAGCAGCAATGGGAACACAGAAGGATAGCTGGGAGGTGTAGATGTGAAGCAGCCAGATCGGTTATAAATTGCAGGAAAGGAGACATTTTATAGGTTGAAAGAGGTAATTGCATTGTCTAGAAATGATCCTGTGTAATGCTGATAAGCAGCAGTAAGAGTTACATGAGGAGTATCACAAGTGCTGAGGAAGAAAAAGCTTAGAGTAATTGGTAACAGCAACATTTTTAGATGCAGCTGGGGCAGGCATGCACTTCCTAGGGGAGGAGACATGGGGGACTACGAAGGTATTCTATTTGCTGATTGCAAGAATAAGGGGCGTGAGATCAGGAAGAGGGCAGGGGAAGGTGTATTTAATTAGTCGGGGGTGGGAGGGCGGCAAAATATCACCCCCCGAGGTTCACAGAACCTGTTGCCAACTCCTGGACCTGCTAAGCAGTGAACTGAAGCCACAGAGTCCCTTGGCTTGGAGAGAGAGAAACTGAGTCAATCAGAACAAAAGCCACAGGAGCTCCTGCCAATGGGGACACCTGGTCAAGTCTTCAGCCAATCACGGCCTGTTATCTATCCCGGAGGTTTCAGAGGGCTTACCCATGCAAGGACAGCTTCACGGCAGGCAGGGAAAAGGCGCGGTGCCGGCAGCCTAGTTCTGCTGTGGCCGCCGTTCAGGTGAAAGATTGTCTGGTCAGGGGCCGTCAGCTCCCATGCATGGAGAGTTTTGGGGCGGGCAGGGAAAAGGCGCGGTACCGGCAGCCTAGTTCCGCTGCAGCCGCCATTCAGGTGAAAGATTGCTTTGAAAGTACTGGTCATCTATTTCAAGTTTATCTAGGAATATCTGGAAAGGTGTCAGATCACTCTTGGATAAAGATCAGCAAAACAATCTAACCCAGCTCTACTGCGATGACAGACTAATCACAGATGACCAAGAAACAGCCGATGTACTGTATCTCAACTTCCGTAATTCAAACCTGTCCTTCCTTACTCACTGAGATTCACCCATGACTGTATCCAGTCAGTTTTCATCTTAGGAATGCCAGAAATCTGCCATGGGCCGAGCCTTCAGACAACATGAAGTCTTGCTGTATTCTGACTACTGCAGTTAGCCCCAGCACTCAAACTGCCCCGGAGAGTAGAGAGTTAATTTTCTATGCAGAGCACAGAACGATAAGCTTGAGCTCAGTTCAAACCTCTGTCTGTTGCCTTTGAAGCGCAACTGTCAGATTCTTTACTGCACCTAACTGAACGGCCGCTCCGGAGATTTCTCCTTTGCTCACGGTTTGTAAGTCGGTTAAAATCCTCAGTTTTACCGATTATTTTTCACAAGTTTCGGTTCAGATCTCTGTCTGTGGTACAGTAAGTACTAGACATAGTAAATTTGTGGAAATTGTAAAAGTTGATTTTTCGACCGGTTCGGCTTAACCGGCCATTTAGTGATTTATATATTCTGTCTTTGTTTTTAAACTTAGAGTGTGGTTACCAGTCCTTACCGGTTTTAAAAAAACTGCATTTTCTTGTGTTTTTTTCCAATAACCGTGACATGGTTAGAAACCGATAAGGGTGTCTTGCTTGGTTGTTTGCCATAGAAATGGTAAGTTTGTGGTTAGGATGGCTATGTCTGAGAAACCCCCCAAAAAAACCGGGCCCACTGGGTTTTAACACTGCAGTGTGTGTGGGGAGGTCTTTGCTAAGGCTGATCCCCACATCACCTGTGTTTATTGTCTGAGGTTTGACCACCTCGATTCAGACTGCCAAATCTGTAAAAATGTCCCTAAGTCTACCCTGGAAAAAAGATTAGGTAGGCTCAGGGATAAGGAGGCTGTGCAGTCCGCTGATCTGGATGGCCAGCCCAGATCGGTTCTGACTGAACCTGAGGAAGTGCCCTCTGACCAGGACGATACTTCTTCGGGCAAGAGCAGAGCTGATCCTGAGGGATCGGTTCCTACAAAAAGAAAAAAGAAAAGAAAAATCAGCCAGTTCAGATCCAGAGACCCATTTTCCGACCGCCAAAAAGATTGCCAATGCGATAAGGATTGTAGAATTGCTTCTTCCAGTTCCGTCTGATCCGGCGCCTTCTGGCAGGCGCTTGGTTCAGTCGGTTACTCCGGTTCAAGATTATGCCCCTGAAGATTTCTATGAACCGGATTTGGAGAGGAATGAAGATTATGATGATGACGATGACAATGGTGTGGGAGGTCTGGTTGAGCCCATTGAACCGGACATCTCCCCAGACAGGCCTTCTGGTGTTTCCCCTCCTAGGTCTTCCGAGTCCCCTTCCCACTACATGTTTTACAGAAAAGTGGCAGAAACCCTTCAGCTCCCTGTGGAAGAAACTGTAGAGGAACAAGAAGAATCTGATTATGTGAAGATGATGGACATCCCAGAGTCCACGAGACTGTCTATTCCCCTTCATAAGTCTTTTGGGAAACAGACACAAAAGATTTAAAAAAACTCCAAATTCTGTACCTCCTGTCGACAGAAGGATTGACAAAAGGTACACCTTATTAGGTTCTCGTACAGAGTACTTGTATGAACAATGCAGTTATGTTGGGGTTGTGCAGGCTGCAGCCTATGAGAAGGCTAATATACACATGGCTTCACACCCCCTAGATAAAGATTCTAGGAAGCTGGATGCCATGGTGAAGAAACTGTACATGGCATCCGCCTTGGGACTCAGGCAGGCTAATTATATGGCCTATGCAGCCTGGTACCAGAAGTCCAGGTGGGACACTGTACTGGCACTGGCTAAGCTGGCCTCCCCCCAGCTAGTCTCGGAGATGGAAGGGGTGGCTGCTGATGGGATTGAGGCATCTAAGGTACAGTTCCATGCTGCTGTGGACTCCAATGATGTGTTCTCGAGAGTCATGGCTACATCTGTGGCTCTTCGGAGAATGGCTTAGCTCAGATGTACTAGTCTCTCACAGGACACCCAAGCTAAGGTCATGGATTTCCCTGTGGGGGGTAATTCTCTGTTTGGGGAGTAGACAAAATGACATGAAAAATATGGATGAGTATAGGACCACCTATAGGAGTGCACAGGCCAAGGAAAGGCAGGCAACTCCTCAAAGGCAGCAGGCTAGGGGCAGGGGCAGGCCTTTTCATAGGCCTTTCTACCAAGCACAGGCCTCTTCTCCCTTTCCTCAGACGGGGTTCTTCAGAGGAAGAGGCAGAAGTGGGATGAGCAGGGCTGCAACCATCCCTCAACCTAAGGCTCCTGCCAAGCTGACACCCTGATGTGTCAGCCCAGGTCGACTCCCCCATTCCTGTAGGAGGCAGGCTGGCTTACTTCGTCCAGGACTGGATGTCTGTTACCTCAGACAAGTGGGTCCTGGAGGTGGTAAGCAAGGGGCTGGTTCTCAGCTTCAAGAAATTTCCAAAGCTGAGGGCCAGATCTTTTCCACCTGTAAGTATCTCCGAAACCATTGCCCTAGAGGCAGAGGTTTCATCTCTACTGGCTCTTAAGGCTGTAGAGAGAGTTCCTACATTGCACAGGGGCAAAGGTCTGTACTCCAGGTACTTCCTTACCCCAAAAAAGACAGGGGAGTGGCGACCCATCCTAGACTTAAGATACCTGAACAAACATCTTTTAAAACGAAAATTCAAAATGGTGACTCTGGGTGGAAGGTGTGGATCCAATATATATCTTCAGAACAGCCAGATCTGAGTATATAAAAATTACTTATGTTAAAAAAAGAACAATATCTATAAAGTCGTACTAACCCTGACTTGTCATTGACCTGAGACTTTACCTGCTAGTAGATTTACTCAATTAATTACTTCTTAAGAATTAAAAAATGCACTTCAGAAATGTCATGAAATATACTTTACCTATGGAAAAATGTTAACAGAACCTTTGTAATATCCATTGTGTATTATGTGGAAAAATATTTAATAAAAGGAAATTAAAAAAAAAAGGTGACTCTGGAAATAATCCTTCCCTCTCTAAGGCCAGGGAACCGGCTAGCTTCCCTGGACTTAAAAGATGCCTACTTTCACATTCCCATCAGGTGCTCCCACAGAAAGTACCTCAGGTTCGAAATGCCTTCAGGCCATTATCAGTTCAAAGCTATGCCCTTCAGCCTGACATCAGCTCCAAGGGTATTCACAAAATGCCGAGCAGTAGTAGTGGCCTTTTTAAGAAGGAAAAATATTTCCATAGTTCCATACCTGGACGACTTGCTCATTGTGGGTCAGTCCCCAGACCAAGTCAAGTCAGACCTTCAAGTGACTCAGCAAGTGCTCACTTCCCTAGGATTCCTTCTCAATCTTCCCAAGTCAGTTCTCGAGCCTGTAGAGCTCCTCACCTTCATAGGGGCAGAGTTGGATACAGTTAAAGCAAGAGATTTTCTTCCCCTGGAAAGGGCAAGGGCTATTGTAGAGCTGGCTTCTTCATTCCACCTTCTGGTCTCTAGGCCAGCAAGGCACTTCCTTCAACTTCTAGGCCACATGGCAGCTTCTACAGCAGTGGTCCAAGGGGCCAGATTTCAGATCAGGGACATTCAGTTTCACCTGAGGGCCTTTTGGTCTCAGAAGAAAGATTCTCTAACCAAACTAGTTCCAGTGACCCAGACTCTGATCCAGGCTCTCCACTGGTGGCAAGATCAGGGCAACCTCAGGCAAGGCGTCCCATTTGTCACTTAAGTCTCACTCTGTGGTCCTAACCACGGATGGTTCTCTATTGGGGTAGGGAGCCCATCTGGGGGCTCTCACAGCCCAGGGACTGTGGTCCTCTCAGGATTCCCTTCTTATCAATCTCTTGGAACTCAGAGCGGTCTTTCTGGCCCTGCAAGCGCTCTCTCAGTCAGTGCAGAACAAGGTGGTTCAGGTCAGGACAGACAACACCACCACCACGTGGTACATCAATAAGCAGGGAGGCACTCGGTCCATGGTCTTGTGAACGGAAGCCATGAAGTTGTGGTCCCTAGCTTATTCTCTGCAGACCTCTCTGATAGCAGTCCACCTTCCAGGGAAGGACAATGTGCTAGCAGATGCATCGAGCAGGATCTCCCAGGGCCATCACGAATGGTCCCTGGACCCTCTGGTGTTGAAAGTGATTTTTTTCAAGGTGGGGCACTCCAGAGATAGATCTCTTTGCAGCCCCAGACAATCACCAACTTCCTCTGTTTTGTTGCAGACCCCCAGTATTGGGATCAGTCCCTCTGGATGCTCTGATTTTGAACTGGGAAAGGAACTTTCTATATGCCTTCACTCCCTTTCCTCTACTGTTCAAGATTCTGGTCAAGGTAAGGTCACAACCTTGCAAAGTGATTCTGATTGCTCTAGACTGGGCCAGGCAGCCTTGGTACCCCTTGTTGCTGTCCCTAGCAGTCCATCTTCCCCTGTCTCTTCCCAGGAATTACAACCTGTTAACCTCCTCTCAGGGGAGGATTTGGTACCCCAATCTTCGGTCTCTCAATCTCAAGGCATGGCTCTTGAAGAGTTACAGTATGCAGATTTGCATCTGTCACAAGGGGTTCTGGATATTCTCAAAGCCTCTTGAAAGCCTGCCACCAGAAAAACTTACAACTCCAAATGGAAAAGAGTCAGCATTTGGTGTTCCAAGAAGCATATATCCCAGACACTACTGAATTGTCTACAGTTCTGGATTATATGGTTCATCTTAATAGCCCTAGAGCCTCAGACTAGCTATCTCTCAAAGTACATTTGTCAGCTGTTTCTGCTTTTTGTCAGCGGAAAGCCTTCCTCACTGTCATCTCACCCTGTATTCTGTAAAATTTTCAAGGGATTGCTTCATACCAATCCCCACTTTAGGGATCCTACCCCTGCTTGGGATCTTAATGTTTGCATTGCTCAGCTTATGCAACCCCCTTTTGAGCCTTTGTCTTCAGCAGAGTTTAACCCTTTGAGAACTGAATATGTGTGGACGTATATAGATTCTGGACGTATATATACGTCCACAGTCTTCTAAGGGTTAAGTACTTGCAGGGCTGCAGCTATGAATTTTGGGGCCCCAGACAAGTCACATGAAATGGGCCCCTGTTTTCCAAAAAAGCTAATGCCAGGGGTAATGCCAGCTCCTCAGGTGGGCCCCTCCTGAGCTCGGGGCCCCGGACAACTTCCCCAATTACTGCGGCCCTGAGTACTTGACTTGGAAAACTGTTTTCCTGGTAGCCATTACCTCTACCAGGCGTATCAGTGAATTGCAAGCCCTGTCAGTGGAGCCTGATTATATCTCATTCCATAGAGATAAGGTGGTCCTTAGAACTAATAGGAGGTTTTTACCTAAAGTGGTTTCAGATTTTCATCTGAACCAATCTATGTCTTTCCCTGTGTTCTTCACTGATCATTCCTCTTCTTCAGGAGAAAGAAGTTTACACAGTTTGGATGTTAAAAGAGCCCTTAGTTACTACATTGAGTGTACTAAGGCTCACAGGTTTGACTCCCCATAGTTGTTTCTCACTTATGGGGAAGTGGGTAAGGGCAAACCTGCCACTAGAGAACTATTGCCAGGTGGATTGTCTCTTGTATTTAATTCTGCTATGAGAAGCTAGGCAAAATACCTCTCTCAGGCCTGAGGGCTCATTCGACTAGAGGTACAGCTGCTTCCCTGGCTGCGGCCAGGGATATTCCTTTGCTACAGATATGTAAAGCAGCCACCTGGAAAACAGTTCATACATTTACCAAGCATTACTCCCTGGACATCCAGGCTAGGAGTGATGCTCGGTTTGGTACAGCAGTATTGCAGAGCCTATTCCCAAGGTAGTTTCGATTCCCTCCTCCATGGAGGTACTGCTCGGTAGTCTGCAATAGTCAGAATACAGCAAGACTTCATGTTGTTTGAAGAAAAAATTACTCACCTTAGTAATTATGTTTCTTCTAATGGAGTCTTGCTGTATTCTGACTTCCCTCCCTAATTCCCTTCTCAGAACCTGTTTTTGGGAAGTGGGCTGGCAGGTGCAGTGTTGCACCACCACGGTTGCATTTGGGTACTCCCTCCTTTTAGAGAGGGGGAGTGGGTTATATTATTAATTTAACAGTCTTAAGTTGTTCACTACCTGGTTTTTGATTTTGGATTTCTTGAGTCTTTTGGGGGATCCAAAATATTTGGTTGCCATTTGACTAGTAAAAATGTTACAATTTCCACATAGTAATTAGTTAGTATTAGCTCGTAAGAATCTGACAGTTGCGCTTATAAGTGCAGCCGACAGAGGTTTGAACTCAGCTCGAGCTCAACGTTCTATGCTCTGCATAGAAAATTAACCCTCAGCTCTCCGGGGCAGTTTGAGTGATGGGGCTAACTGCAATAGTCAGAATACGGCAAGACTCCATTAGAAGAAACATAATTACTAAGGTGAGTAATTTTTTCTTCTAATTTACGCAAATAAGGCAGGAGGACGCCTTAAAAATGTTGTTACAGACTGACATTACCTAAATGTGCTGGGGCAGACGGGATTGACCCAGGCTACTCAGAACTGCAGCAAACCAGCTAGCCTCTCCCCTTACAACCGTATATAATCTATCGCATGAAACTAGATGAATCCCAAACATCTGAAAACACTCGTTACTCCACCTGTGAAGGCAGGTGACTCCAGGGACCCCAGAATTATAGGTTACATCAGCCTGTCCATCTTAAACAAAATCCTAGAAAACCTTGTACATGAAACATAACCAGGTACTTGATAAATGAGGCCAGGCAAACACTCGGATGGTAGTGCAGTCTTCATAAACACTGTGGAATTCCATAGAGTGGACTGCACTCACCCCTCTCACATTAAAGAATGAAGGATCCGACACTCATTTCTTCTGAAGTTGTATTTATTCAGCCATCACAGTGTGACAGAACAAGAAAGACCAGTGGTACTCCCTTGAGCACCACCCTTGCATTTCGCCCATTTAAACGGGATTAATCAGAGGTATACAGAATTCTAGAAACAGATTCTTTGTAAATTAAAAAAACAACAAATCACAATTTACTTCCGCACTGTGACATAACCATAATTACATCACCTAATCTTGTGCAAGCAAATGGATACAAATACAACAGATAGATGGATAAGTGTGTGTTACAAGGCAGTAATACTGTTGAGAGGTTTGGGGACATAGAACCTCAAGAGCGAAGCTCGAGAGGTCCTAAAGTCCCCAAAACCTCTAGATGATATTACTGCCTTGTAAAACACTTATCTTTCTGTTATTTTTTGTAATATATGGATCCACTGATAATACTACAGTTGGAGATGACCTTTCAACTGTAGTATTATCTGCAAAAATGATAGTATCACTTTTCCGGATAGTATTATTGAGGGTAGTGATGTATTGCTGGGAAATTTTTGTATAGCTTAGTATAGTATTATTGAGGCTTATCCATATATTACAAAGAGAATAACAGATAGGTCACTGGGCATTACCGGTGAATAATACCATCAAGAGGTTCTGGACACAAAAGAACCTCGAGAGCAAAGCTCGAGAGGTTCCTGTGTCCAGAACCTTGAGATGGTATGTGACCGGTAATGTCCAGTGACATATCTGTTATTTTTTTTTTTTTTACTATATGGATGGGGGTTTATTTTATTATGAGCGGGCAGCTGTTTAAGGACTGTCTCAGTCCTAACTGAAACGCCCCATTGCATCGTGATGTCTAGTTTGTCCCTTCCCTCCCTGCCGCTGGCTCACGCGCAGCACAGAATAATAAAATTGATAGGCAGTCCTACCTTTCTTCTTTTTGGAAATGGGGAACGCAGGATGAGCCAGATATATCCATTTTGCGAGGAGAACTACAGGGACATTTTGTCCATGAGAAACTCTCTCGCTAAGCGAGAGACTGGCCGCCATGTTTTTTGCGAAGTCTTCTGCCTGCCTACACAGGAGAAGCGGCCAATCGGAAGGCACGTTTTGGAGACGTGGGAAGGAAAACTAGCGTGCATGCGCTAATGTCTTTTGGTGATAATACCATCGTTCAGGTTGGAACGATAGTATTATTACTTCTGAACGATGGTATTACCAGTAAGTTTTCAATACTATTACCAGGATTTGTTGTATACTTTTGAATAGTATTAAAAAGAGAATCCATATATTAAATTATATTACATTTCTTATGTTTTATGTACCGGTTTCAATAAGGCATAACATTAAGTAAAAGAGGAAAAAGAAAAATTAGTGTCCCATTATATCAATTATGTGTTTCAGTGATTCGTTTAGGTTTTACAAATCAAGCTGTCTTAATTCCAGATAAGCCATCATTGTTTCCAAAACCTGAAAAAAGGATCAGGAAATGAATGAGAGATCAGGGGATCAATCTGCTTTCTCCACTCTCAAGACGTTATTAGGAAAAGAAAAACAAATCTTTTTGCTACATTTACACATCAGGTGGGGGGGGGGAGGTTGATATACTGGTCATTTTATTGGTAAGTGCTCATCTTTTATTCAGAAAGTGAGCCACTTCAAATTTTCCATTTAGACCTGGATATTTTAAAGCCCCAGTGGTATAAATCCATTGTTGTTCCTTCTGATTAAGACGGTTATTCAAGTTTCCCCGTCTTGCATTTGTGAATGTTGTTTCTATGCCAACAGCTGTCAGCGTATGCAAACTTATCTGTTACTCCAGTCATATGCACTGCCATTGCATATTCTGATTGTTTGTCATTATGTCTTATGTTCACACAGGCGAATTTTAATTTCCTTTTTGTTCTGCCTATGTAGAAGGTGCCATATGAACATTTCAGCATGTACTATACATCACTGCCACTGACTGCCCCTTTAATATGGTGATGTCACAATGAGGAAGTAAATTGTGATTGGTTGGTTTTTAATTTACAAAGAACCTGTTTCTAGAATTCTGTATACCTCTGATTAATCCTGTTTAAACAGGCAAAACATAAGGGTGGTGCTCAAGGAGTACCACTGGTCTTCCTTGTTATATCACACTGTGATGGCTGAATAAACACAACTTCAGAAGAAATGAGTGCCGGATCCTTCATTCTTTAAAGTGAGAGGGAGAGTGCAGTCCGCGCTATGGAATTCCATAACCAGATACTCTCATTCTACTTTGATAACACCCTTACCAAGAAACAATCCCATTTCAGACCAAGGCACTTCGCCACCACTGCCTGGCTGAAAGTTACAAATGCACAGGGCTCTGGTGATCTTACTGGTGCCATTTTTAGTGTCAGTGGCTCAGTAGGTAGCACAATCACCTCTGGGTCTGAAAAATCAGAAGATCATGGATTCTAGACCCACACCAGGTACTTGGGAGTAATATCCATAATTGACACTGCAGTACAATACGGGGAGAGGGGCTGCTGCACTGCTGAGGTGCTGTCCTTCAGATAAGACGTGTAAACTGAATTTCCTTCTGCCCGTCTTTGGTCACTATCCAGGGGGAAGTAAAAGATGCCATGGCACTTATCAATGAAGAGTAGGGAAATTCTTTATTCAATCAATCATGGCAAATATACATTGAAAACCATAAGAAGAATCACAACCCTGTCGACAAAGAGAAGTTTAAATAAGAAATAATAAAAAACTGCTCCCTGCTTCACATACTCACCGCCCCTTTTTTTTTTACTTTAAATCCAACAGAGACAAAGAAGAAGAAAAACAAAGTAGGAAAGGAAAATAAGTGAGAAATAGATCAAAAGAAATCATTATCCTTTAAACCATATAACCAAATTTCCCAGACAGTACTTATGTACGTCATAATATAAAGTCCAGTAAACTAAAAAAAAATAGACAGAGAACATAAACGTACAAAAAGATCCAGTACAGTCCTTGCCGCAATGCTGCTAATCATGTTACAGACACATACATTTAATCTTAATCACAGACTCGGGGGTGCAGCTAGCTGTGACTGAGGAGGAGAAAGATCTGGGGATGCTCATTACGGGAGCAATGAACAACTCAGCACAGTGTAGGAAAGCAGCAGCAGCACTGGCCAACAAGGTGCTGGGTTGTATTGCAAGGGGTATAACCTCTAGGAGGAGGGAGGTGATTCTGCCATTATACAGATCACTGGTCAGACCCCACCTGGAGTACTGCATTCAGTTTTGGCGCCCTTACCTAAAGAGGGACATTAGATTCTCGGAAGGGGTGCAACGCAGAGCAACAAAGATGATCCAGGGTCTGGGGGAGTTACCATACGAGGTTAGACTGAGGGAGTTGAACATGTACTCTCTGGAGGAGAGGAGGGATGGGGGATATGACTGAGACCTTTAAGTACATGAGAGGAATAAACAGGACTGGCACAGAGGGACTGTTCAAGGGGAGGGTGGGGAGAGACACTTGGGGTCATGACATGAGATTGGAGGGTGATATGTTTAGGATGGAAATGAGGAGGCATTTCTTTACAGAAAGGGTGGTAGCAGAGTGGAACGCACTACCAGCAGATGTGGTGGCCTGTAAAACAGTGGGATGCTTCAAGAGGGACTAGGATAGGACAAAAAGGAGGGTGATGGGGGAAGGGTAGGAGGAGCAGCTGCAGAGTAGGGGTGCTATCTGCAATATCGAGCAGACTCGACAGACCAAATGGCCATTTTCTGCTGGCAGTTTCATATGTTCGTATGTTCGCATGACTGTTCGCACTGCTATAACTGCCAAGAACAGTGTACTCTTTCACGTTTTTGTTTTATATAGAAGCTGGCATTGAGTCAGCCACATATAATATTTGACATGTGCATAAAAGACAAATACTGGTTCTGCATCATACTGTTTGCATTCTCCAGAAAGAAGTACACTTAAATCTGTGTTAAATAATATGGTACTTACTAATAAAGAGTTGGGGACTTTTTATTGTAAAGACATAAACAAACACTTATTTTAAATTAAACAAAACAGGACAAAAAAGTTCACAAACATATAACTACTTAGTTTCAAAAGCAAATGTACAATAGAAAATTTATCTTAATCCAAAACAAAAAATTAGCAGAAAGAAAGGTTAAAATAAAAATGCTACACGTTAATTAAGGCACTCATGGTCACCACTGAACTCCTTAAACTTTAGAGACCATTCGTTTATTCCTGCCAAACTACTTCCAGAATATGTCTCCGAACGGTGCATGGTTGGAGCACTGAAACACTTTCTCCCTCAAATACCCTTTTAAATGCCTGGGACATAGAATATTGTAATTCAGTGTGTTACTAATTTCTGCTCTAGTTAGAAGGCACGATGAGCCTGCCACAAGCAAAATGTAATTACAGCAAATATCACCCCTACCGTATCACTATGCATTTCTCCAACTTATAGTCCTAATCCAAAATACAAGACATTCAAAGGGCACTAACAGCCATTTCTACTGGCAGCTTAAACAAACAAACAAAAAAACCTTGAGCGTAAGGACATTCTTTAAAAAAGGTGTTTGTGTTTCTTCTCTTTGTCATATCCTTAACAAGGATAATATCTTTCCTTTATACTCTTATACTTTTGGGATCCCACGACTCCCAGATGCCCACGAGCACACAGCCACAAGAGATCCCATATGGAAGGGTAGTCTTTTACTGTTCAATAAGTTTAAAACCACATTCCTATGTTCTAAAGGGCAACCTAGGGAATCAAAAAGAAATTAGATAAAACTGTTTCATACAGCCCTTTTTTTGTGTTATTTTATAATATAACTGGAGGCACCTCTTCAGCCAGTCAGGATACTTTACAACAGAAATCACTGTGCCAACGTCCATATTTCAAAACTACGTTGATCTGGCTGAACGAGCTGCATAGCAGTCGGGCCCCCCCCCCCCAAACACACACAAGTTTCCATTGCCTCACCCTGCTAAGCTCCATTCTCAGATAATTAGGATAATCTGGACCAGACGTTTTGCCTGGTAAACGTATCTTTCCCAGACACCACTGTTCAAGAAATGTCTCTAGCCAGTCTTGGACTAAGGGAACCCACAGTTTGCTTTCCTTTCTAAAAACCTTCCGGAAATGTAAACAAATACTGGGAAAAACACCCACTTCTGGGTATATCATACCCAAGCTCCTTTTCTTCATTGCTAGATATGTTATTCCTCTTTCAATGGGGTTCAATCATTGCCCAATAAAAACATGAAAGAAAAAAGACTATCATTTGACCTCTAAATTTTGTTGGTTGGCAATACAAAGCTTATATACAAGAATCTCAGAATCAATAGAAACTTTAAAAGAAATATTCTTTTTTCTTCAATATCTTCCATGCCTTCCACCAATGCACTAAGGCACCTGCAGAATTAAGCTGGATTTCCCAATTATGGTAGGCCATGTCACATACCCCAGAATGAATTCCTAAAATGTCAATAGCTGATCCCCGTATTTTACACAAGCTATTGCAGTATCTGTATTTTGGTACATTCCTATACCCACACATCTACTTTCTTCTGTATTTATCCGTGATCCAGATGCCAGAGAAAATATATGCAAAGCTTTATCTAAAGCAGGACCTGCTGCCACATCCTGAATAAAAAGACAGATATCATCTGCATAAGCTAGCACATTTACAGGTGGCTCTCTGACTACATGCAACATGCCTGGTATTGTACTATGCTCATGCAAATGTCGCAACAGTGGATCAATACCAAACACGTACAGCAGGGGGCTCAAAGGGCATCCCTGCCATACGTCCTTAACTACTCCGAGTCTGAGTAGGGGAATTTTATTAGGAATGAAATCATACAGTCAAAGAAGAAGTACAAAACAACACAAAAAAAAATATGAAACCAGTTGGAACCACAACAGTCAGACAAAGAAAAAGGAGTTCCAAAAAAGCAAATAGAAGGACCATAAATAAAAAAATAAAATAACTCACATTATACTGTGCTTATAAGTTCAAATAACTGAAAGCTGAAAATAAAAATTAGTCAGCTATACACAGACCTTATGTAAAACAAAAAAAAAGCCAAGGAAAACAAGTAATCTGATGCAAGTTTTTATCAAATCACACTTATTCCAAAACACCCTAAATACATGAGAAGGAAGGCTACTATATTCTAAGGAATAAGACATGATGAGGTGTGGTTTATGGGCTGATAAGAGCATGCCCCAGGTGCGTAATGAGGAACGAGGCGCATGTGCAGAGTGCCTTTAGCACCTGGGAAGTGCTCTTATCTGCCCATAAACTACACGTCAGAGTGTCTTATTCCACTTATAAAATAGGTCCCCCTGTAAGGAAACAGAAAATGTAAAAACATTCACAAATCTAAATAAACAGTGGCAAACACTGTAAAAAAACAGTTGAGTAAAAAACTAGTCCATTAATGAAACAGACAGAAGAGGGCATCAATGTCTGTCCGTCCCCCCCCCCCATACACACACAAAGACCCTTAACAATACATGTTATACTGTTAGCGAGCGTGTCCCTTGCTGTTTCTGGTAGCGAGCATGTCCCTTGCTGTTTTTGGTAGCATGCATTTCCATTGCAGTTTCTGGTAGTGAGCATGTCCCTTGTTGTTTCTGGTAGTGAGAGTGACCCTTTGTAGCCACTGCAGCAAACAGTTTTCTCCACTGCTTTCCTGTGTTAAGTGGATGTCTGCAGTTTGCTCCAGGTAACATAAACTGTAAGCTTTACTTATTTAGAAAGTGCATTTTTTGTCAATATTTTCTTTTTAGTCTCTATTGAAGTGGCTACCAGGTCAGTCTGTCACAACTGTAAGCTTTACTTATGTTTTGCTCCTAATTATGCCCACTTCATGTTTTAAAAAACCTAATAGAGGACCGTGTCACAGGTTGAGATTTGAAAGCCATGTTCCCGCGGCACACCCAATGCCAGTTTGATAGCGGTGGGCTTTCTAAACCTCTGCAGCACAGTTCTGTTTTTTCAAATGTTTTTGCTGAGCGGTGAGGATTGTAAATGCAGTGCATTTCCGGACGGTAACAGTTTCTGTGTGTCGGTGGGTGGTAATGTTTACTTACTTGTGTGTGTTTGCGTGGGGGGGGATGACTGCTATGCAGCTCGTTCAGCCAGGTCAACGTAGTTTTGAAATGTGGACGTTGGCACAGTGATTTCTGTTGTAAAGTATCCTGACTGGCTGAAGAGGTGCCAGTTTGGCATAATATGCTCTGATAAGGACACAGCCACAGGTACCTCTCAGCCAATCAGGACACAGAAAAGTCCCGACCCGTTTTATAACTGTAAAGTAAGGCAAACGTCACCACAGACAGACCCACTAAAACATCAATATGTTTTTGCTGTACAGTCCAGGCACGTCTAGCCTCCCATAAACAATACCCACAAGTACCAATGACTATTCTAAGTCTGCTATGGTGCACAAGCAAAAGGTGTGGGGAGTATAATCCTAACGCTACTACAGTATAGCATATGACACCGGAACCTTTTTGAGAACTGGCCATACAGCGGACAACTGAGACCAGAAATCTATTGCAGCCGAGCAGCATAGGAGGAAATGCTACTGATTATCAAACATATTAGGACAGGTGGGATGGGGACACATCCTTTCTTCGATGGATTTGTGTTTGATACAGTTCTTGACCCCCATTTTCCCCCGGCAGGCCAACTAGGTCTGGTCCTACATTTTCCCTAGGTAGCCTTTTCTCAGTTAACTGTAGGGAAACCTCAGTTTCTTTTTCAGGAGGACAGTGTAGTAATTGGGGTTGAGGGGCACATGTTTCCTGAATAATGGATTGATATAACTGCCTCCTAGTATTGGTGAGAATTTGGGTTGGCGAAATCACCAAATTCTGATCTTTTTAAAGCTGGATAACATAAAATATGGTAAGCAATATGCAGATGAAGCAGTAGGTAGTCTAAATTGTCTTCTCTCCCATTTACCCTTCATTGGGAGGAACCACTCAGATACCATATTTGTCCAGGGCTTTACTTTTTAGGAGAGCGAGGGGTGAACATTAGCATAAATTAAAATGCAGTGCAGGAAAACCACGGGGTTGCACTTTCTGAAACCCCCGTTGCCGTAATCTTGATAAGTGATTTCCCCTTTTATGGGATTTAATCAACAATCCTATAGGCCTTGAAAAAATGCAATATATGGTCCTGCTTCCATACTTGAGGTGGCGGACATACATTGGCCAGGTGTAAATAAAGTGGTAATTGTAGCAATTTGGCCATTGCAGACATAATTCTGTCATATTTTTCTGTGATTTTGTTATGTTTAAATTCCCCAAAAGGCCTGGGGCTAAGGTGACAGAAGGATGCCCATGTTTTTTAGAAAGGTCACATAGGGAGGATGTGTATTCCAGCGTCTCTAAAAGGTTTACTTAACAGGAACCTGAAATTACATTTCAAATGGGGATTTCCTGATAAGCTGATCAAAAGGGAAAAAGGTGTTATAAATTGTCAGGAGATAGAAAACATCTCCTATAGTCAAACTTTTCCAGTTCAAAGCAAATTACTTTGAGAAACAGCATCTGGGAAAACATGCATTCTGGAAGTCCACTGTGAATTCTCTTCAGTGTCATAATTCATTTACATTTTATTAAGTGGCAGGCAGGATACTGGATTTCAGAAGTCAGGATGTTGGGACTGCAGGAAATATAAAACAAATAATAATGTTCATTCCCTTGCAACTTGGAAGGTGCAAGAGAGACCCCTGCTGGCCTAAAGATAAGGCTACTAGCTAATTTGAAGAACAGTTTGCTGACTGAAGGACCAGGGGTATTTAAGGTCCCTCTGAACAGAAACTCAGTGCACAGCATTTTGCAAGAGACACCCTTCCTGACACACAGGAAAAGACTGCCACACACTCACACTGGAGACCAGTGGCTACAAGAGAACTGAGATTGGAAAATTTTGCAGACTTCATTTATTTTCATGGACTTTGATTTCTCTACAGACAAGGTAGACATTAGACAGTTAACTTTTACAGTGCGTTTGTATGTGTATTTTTCCAGCTTTTGTTTGTTATCCCTTAACCAAATTTCTGAATCTTTTGTTTGTAAATCTTGTATGATAATTATTTAAGTATTAGTAAAAGCATTTGCTTCTAATAACTGCCTGGAAATAATTTTGTTGTGTGTGTGAAGGTGTGAATGTTTATTAATCTGTGACACGCCTGTTTTTTGCTAAAAATGCCACCATAGCTACCAAAGACAAGGATCCTGGAAGGGAATCTGGGGGCCAAGTAGGGGAAATACACAGGTTTCTGGAGGGGTATGTAGGGGGAAACTAGGTCACTGCACCACCCGCGGAAGAAGACACAATCAGGGTTACGAGGACAGCCCCAAAGAGCTCGTAACACCTGGGTCTTCCCCCCAGTACAGCAACCAAGGAGGGTTCTCACCTGGCTACTGACTCAAGACTGTATGTCACCCTTACCCAGATTAGAGAGGAAGCCCTGGGCCCTTGTAGCAGGTGTTCAGTTGTGAACTCAGCGAGCACTCAAGGAGGACAGGGAGGAGGTATTCCTGTTCCCCCGTGTCACAGATTGCACCTAGGGGTGGGCACTGTGTGCTCAGTGGACCCAGCCCCCAGGAGTGAGTTCATGACATCTGGTGGCATAAGGGTGGGATCCAAGAGATATTGGTGGCACAGGCGTAGTGGTCCAAATCGAGGCCAGTGTGACAGATTGATAAACTGTAAACAATCCACACATAAACAGGGCAGAGATTTGAAAAAAGAAAACAATTTGGTTACAGTATAAGGTTCCCTACCCACTTTTGTTTTTTTTTCTTGCCGGTGTAATTTAGTGTAGCAGCAGTTAGGGAAAAAGATGGCTTCCAAACACAGCGAATGCACTGCAGACCAGTTAAGGCAGTTGTGTCAAGAAAGAGGGGTCCATTACGAGGGGTGAACCAAAAAGAACCTCGTGGAGGCTCTCATGGCAGCTGATGAGCAAGTGGTTGCCCAGAACCTCGAGTCACGGCCAGTAACTGAAAGGGACCAGACCTTGGCCATGGGTGCCAAGGGACATCACAGTGTCTAGTCCCAGGGAGAAGGACAGTAAGAACAGAGGGAACCCAGAACCACAGCACCAGGGGAAGGTCACCACAAAGCTGAAGTTGGAAGGGATCAGGCTGCAGCTAGAGTTGAGGAAACTGGAGATTGCAGAAAAGCAGCAGCAGAGGGAGTTCGAGCAGAGGAAGTTCGAAGCCCAGCAGTAGAGGGAATTCGAGTAGAGAAAGTTCAAAATGGAGATGCAGGAAAAACAGCACCAGAGAGAGGCTGATGAACAGCAGTGCCAGAGGGAGTCTGAACTGGAGCGACTAAGACGCCAACGACCAGTGCAAGAGGAGGTAAGTGGCAGGGTTGAACCGGATACTCCAGGGCTGGGGTATAAATAAAATTCCAAATTAACAGCTGAATTTAAAGAGGGGGAGGATATGGATGCTCTTTTGAATTCATTTGAAAAGGTCTGTATCCAGGCTAAGATACCCAGGGAGGCCTGGAGCTTTCAGCTATCCCCGCTACATACTGGTAAAGGGCATGAGGTGCTAGGCCACATGGATAATGAGGACAGAAAAGACTATGAGAAACTTAAAACTGCTTTACTTAAAAAGTATGAACTAACTCCTGGGGCCTACAGGGTTAAATTCCGTAAGCTCCAACAAAGCCCTGACATGAACTTTGAGGAACTCGCCACAAAGCAACGTCTGTCTCGGAAATGTTGGTGGGAGGGAGTGGAAGCAAACTCTGTGGAGAAAACTGTGGAGGTTGTGTTATTAGAGCAGTTCTTTTGGGCTTGCTCAATGGAGTTGAAAACCTGACTAGAGGACCGAGATCCAAAAACAGCACAGCAGGCTGCTGAGCTCTCAGATTGCTATGCCAGGAGCAGGCTTGCTCGCAAAGGAAGTGGGAGAGCAGGTGCTGCAGGGCAAAAAGGGAAAAGCGTGCCTTCAGGGCAGCTAAAACCCTCACCGCCTTTGCAGAAACGGGGAAGCACCAAGTTACTAAAAAGGGATTTCTTGGATAAAAGAAATGATGAATATTGGTTCAGTAAACAGCCAGGGCATCTTGCTAGACAGTGTCCTAAAAAGGTACAGAGTGGGCAAAGTGTCCCTCAAAAGGAGGTGGGTGCACTATGTATCCCTGAAAGCATGCCTGTAAACATGAGGGAGCACATACACCCGGTTATCGTAAATGGCGTGCAGACCCATGGGTTAAGGGACATGGAGGTATCTCTTACCCTGGTAAAAGGGGATTTGGTCGGGCCTGAACGACTTATACCAAATCAGTTTGTAACTGTGAGAGGATTCACTGGGGAGGAGAAAACCCTGCCACTAGCTAGCGTTCTCCTGGATTGGAGTGAGACAGGAGAGAGGGTGCATAAGATGGCAGTGGCAGACAACCTTCCCCTGGATGTGATTATAGGGAATAATCTGCAGCAGGGAGTGGTGTGTCTGATTACCCACAGTCAGATGGCTAAGGCCCCTCATAGTTTCTGAACTCCATAGAAGCCCCTGTGGAAAAGAATAGGAGGTTGGTTCCTCAGCCTGTGTCTCCTGATATGGAGAATAGAATAGAATAGAATAGTGAAAGGGAGGTAGGACTTCCCCAAGTAGCCATTCACCAGATAGCTACAGAAGGTTACTCTGAGGAGGGAGGGGTAACAATTGGTCACAAGGTTAGGGATGGCAGTGACCCTGAATGCCTAGACGCTAGAACTATGGACCCCAGTTTAGAGACTGAGGGGGACATGTCCCATGCTTTAGGAAAATGTTAAGATTTTGCCACTCAGAGGACTGACCCTAGTTTGGATACGCTGAGGGCTTGTGCAGAATCTGATGGGACACAGGGAGGTGACATGATACACAGAGTATTTTGGGACAATGGAATGTTATATACACAGGATGTGAGGACAGAGGGAAGAGTGATGGGAAGGCAGCTTGTCGTTCCCCAGGGGTATCATGAGCGGTTGCTCAAGATCGCTCATGATATCCCTATGTCCGGACATCTGGGCATCACTCATACCACGCAGCGATTGGCCCAAAATTTCTATTCATTCAGCAGGTGAAAGAATACTGCAGGTCTTGTCACCAGTGCCAACAGATAGGGAAGGCAGGTAGTAAAACAAAAGCTGCCCCAATTCCCTTGCCTATTGTGGAGGAGCCATTCCAGAGGGTAGGAATGGATCTTGTGGGACCCCTGAATGCCCCAAGCTCCTCCAGGAAAAAGTTTCTCCTGACGGTGGTAGATTATGCCACCCGATACCCAGAGGCAGTCGCCGTCTCCTCAATTAAGGCAGACAAAGTGCAGACGCCTTGCTTGGGATTTTCTCCTGTATGGGTTTCCACGGGAGGTCATCTCTGATCGGGGGGTAACTTCATGTCAGACCTGATGAAGTGTTTGTGGGAGAAGTGTGGGGTGATGCAGGGGTGCACACCATCTTATCACCCACAGGCCAATGGGCCCGTGGAAAGATTTAAAGGCACGCTAAAATCGATGCTCCAAGCGTTTGCTGAACAGCATGGGCGAGACTGGGAAAAATACCTTCCCCACCTGTTGTACGCATACAGGAAGGTGCCCCAAGAGTTGACAGGGTTCTGCCCCTTCTAACTCTTATACGGATGTAGGGTGCATGGGCCCCTAGACTTGATCTGGGAAGACTGGGAAGGCAAGCGCACCACCCAGGGAACTCCCACAGTGGAGTATATTCTTAAGTTTAGGGGGAAGCTGAAGGAGCTTATGGGGTGGCCCAAGCAACATGTCAGCTGCCCAACAAAAGAAAAAGGTCTGGTATGATCGCAGAGTCAGAGCTCGCTCGTACAACGTAGGCCAGGAAGTAATGGTCCTAATTCCAGTCCAGAAGGACAAGCTGTAGGCCGAGTGGGCAGGACCATATAAGGTAGTCCGACAGGTAAATGACGTCAACTATACTGTGGAACTACCTGACAGGAGACATACCCATAGAATGTACCATGTCAATATTTATTTATTTATTTGCTTTTGTTAACCAGGTAAGCACACTAGACAGACAAGTGCCTATTTTCAGGTGCGACCCATGAGGTTACAAGGTACAAACAAGCACATCAGGCAGAGTAAAAGGTAACATACAAGAACTTCAGGCATAACAAAATCAATTAGGTAGAATAACAGCATTATACAAGCAAAGGCAACAAAGTAAACAAATATAGGGCCAGCCATACTCTCAGGAGGGTAAGGATAGAGGGTTACAGAGGGAGAACAATATAGAAAAAAGGAGTAGACTGGGTAATCCCACAGACAGTAGGGCAGGGAATGGGCCCAGAGCAAATTGATAACATCTGATGCAACTAGCGGTTACAGGAACATCATTGGAATATGATGAAGCCATATGCAAATAGGGCTGACGTGTTTGCAGTGTGTAGTCCTGGGGAGGGTACAAAAAGGACGACCCCCTCCTGAACTTGCTAGGGAAAAGCAAGCAGGAGTGAACAGTGTCAGTGGCTCAGTAGGTAGCACACTCGCCTCTGAGGCCAGGAGATCAGAGGGCTGTGGGTTCAGTTCCCACATCTGGCACTTGGGTTAATATCCCAATACTGACACTGTAGTGCAGCATGGGGGGCTGGCACTTTGAGGTGCCATCTTCGGATGAGATATTAAACAGAGGTCCCATCTGCCTGGATTGGTGGCAGTTCAGGTGGATGCTAAAGATCCCATGGCACTTCTCGAAAAAGAGTAGGGGAATTTCCCCCGGTGTCCTGGCCAAATTTCTCCCGTTCACTAAAAATACCACCAACAGCTTAATCTGGTTCAATTTCAGTTGCTTACCATCTGTATCCCCCCTCCCCCCGGTAGCCCCTGAAAAAGGGACTTCTAGGCCCAGTGGGCTTACCGGGTCAACAAAATTCAATAATAATAATAATCTGTGGAGGCAATCAAGCTGTCATCCCAGCAGACCCCGGAACAGACCCAGAAAGTAGGGGAGGTTTTAAAGAACTTTGTCCATTTGGTTACAGCCAAGCCTGGACGAACCCCCTTAGCGACCCATGACACAGACACAGGGACGTAAGCGCCCATAAAGCGGACAGTCTACCGGGTGTCTCAGGCCGTCTTAAAGGACATTAGGAGGGAGGAGGAGGAAATGCTGGATTTAGGTTTAATCCAGAAATCCCACAGTCCCTGGGCCTCAACCGTAGTCCTCGTTCCCAGGCTGAATGGGTCTACTCGCTTTTGTGTGAACTATCATGGACTCAATGCAGTCACAAAGTCTGACGCACACCCAATGCCATGGACAAACTACTAGACAAACTAGGACGGGCAACATACCTTACCACAACTGACCTGACAAAAGGATACTGGCAGGTGGAGTTAACTGCTAGAGAATGATCAGCCTTCATCACTCCAATTGGGTTATTCAAATTCTGGGTAATGCCTTTTGGAATGAAGAATGTCCCTGCCACATTACAAAGGTTGGTCAACCAGGTGTTACATGGTACTGAAGAGTACACAGTGGCTTATCTGGATGATACTGCCATCTTCAGTACCAGCTGGAACGCCTGTCACATCTAAAGGAAGTAGGCTGTATACAGGTGGCAGGGTTCACTGTCAAGGATGAAAACTGCCAGGTGGCTATGGCGGAGGAGGAATACCTAGGTCATGTAGTCGGACGGGCTCAGCTTCATCCTAATTAAGCAAAGACTGAGGCAATAGAGGCGTGTCCCACGCCTGAAACTCATAAGCAGGTTAAGAGCTTCCTAGGGACCACAGGGTACTACTGAAAGTTTGCGCCCAATTACAGTACCCTGGCAGCTACCCTATCTGGCTTGCTAAAGAAAAGACAGCCCAAAAAGGTAAACTGGGAGGCAGCCTCTGAATGAGCCTTCGCACAGCTAAAAGCAGCACTGTATAGTGCCCCTACGTTGGCCAGTCCAGATTACACTAGGCAGTTTGTAGTACAGACGGATGCCTCAGATGTGGGGATTGGGGAAGTCCTCAGCCAGCCATCTAATCAGGGAAGAGACCACCCGATAGTGTACTGTACCTCAGCAAGAAATTAGTTACCCAGGAGCAGGCATACTCCACGGTTGAAAAGGAATGCCTCGCGTTGGTATGGGCCCTGAAGAAATTAGAGCCGTACCTCTATGGAAGGCGCTTCAAGGTAAAGATCGATCTCAATCCCCTGGTGTGATTAAGTCAGATGGGCAAAACAAATGGACGGCTCCTCAGATGGAGTATTGCCCTGCAGGCCTATGACATGGAAACACAGAAACTGTCAGCAGATAAAGACCGCTAGGCCCATCCAGTCTGCCCATGGGCTCTATACATGTATGCATCCACTCACCCTAAGTGGCCAATGGCTTTTCATCACTCTCTTCCTGCCAAGCGCTCCCTGTGATTGTCCCAGGCATGACAATTACACACAGGCCAAAGCAAACATAAATGGCCTATCTCGCCAATTAGAACAGTAACAGAACTGTGGGATCCCTGCCATACAATAGGGGTGCATTACCACAAATTCAGTCTTAGGAGGGAGGGATGTGGTGAGCTGGCCACTTCAGGCATAATTCTGTCATATTTTTCTGTGATTTTGGTTATGTTTAAATTCCCCAAAAGGCCAGAGGATAAGGTGACAGAAGGATGCCCATGATTTTTTTTGAACAGGTCACATAGGGAGGGTGTGAATTCAAGCATCTCTGAAAGGTATGCTTAACAGGAACCTGATATTACATTTCAAAGTGAGATTTCCTGATAAGTGATCAAAAGGGAAAAAAGGTGTTATAAATTGTCACTAGATGGAAAACATCTCCTATAGTCATAACCTTTTCCACTTCAAAGCAAATTATTTTGAGAAACAGGATCTGGGAAAACATGCATTCTGGAAGTTGACAGTGAATCCACGTCAGTGTCATAATTCATTTACATTTTATTAAGTGGCAGTCAGGGTACTGGATTTCAGAAGTCAGGATGTTGGGACTGTAGGAAATATAAATAATGTTCATTCCCTTGCAACTTGGAAAGAGCAAGAGAGACCCCTGCTGGCCTAAAGATAAGACCACTAGCTAATTCGAAGAACAATTTGCTGACTGAAGGACCAGGGGTATTTAAGGCCCATCCGAACAGAAATTCAGTGCACAGCATTTTGCAGGAGACACCCTTTCTGACACACAGAACAAGACTGCCACACACTCACACACTAGAGACCAGTGGCTACAAGAGAACTGGGACTTGGAAATATTTACAGACTTCATTTATTTTCATGGACTTTGATTTCTCTACAGACAAGGTAGATATTAGACAGTTAACTTTTACAGTGCGTTTGTATGTATATTTTTCCAACTTTTGTTTGTTATCCTGTAACCAAATTTCTGAATCTTTTGTTTGTAAGTCTTGTATGAAAATTATTTAAGTACTAGTAAACGCATTTGCTTTTAATAACTGCCCGGATGTAATTCTGTTGTGTGTGTGTGTGTGTGAAGGTGGGAAGGTTTATTAATCTGTGACACGCCTGTTTATTGCTAAAGGTGCCACCATAGCTACCAAAGACTAAGATCTTGGAAGGGAATCTGGGGGCCAAGTAGGGGAAATACACAGGTCTTTCGAAGGGTTTGTAGGAGGGAACTAGGTTACTATACTACCCGTGGGAGAAGACACGATCAGGGTTATGAGGACAGCCCCGAAGAGCTCGTAACACCTGGGTCTTCCCCCCCAGAACAGCAACCAAGGAGGGTTCTCACCTGGCTACAGACTCGGACTGTATTTTACCTTTACCCAGATTAGAGAGGAATCCCTGGGCCATCATGGCGAGTGTTCAGTTGTGAACTCAGCGAGCACTCTAGGAGGACACGCGGAAGGTATTCCTGTTCCCCCCCTCACAGATTGTACTTAGGGGTGGGCACTGTAAGCTCAGTGGACCTAGCCCCCAGGAGTGGGTTCATGACAGTACTATCAGTGCCTTAATCAAAAATACCTTCTTCCTTCTCAAGATACCCTTGGTCTTCAATGAAGTCACCATTTGATCAGTTGAAGGGAAGTGAGCTTCCAGTTATGTACTGTACCATTCTGAGTACCAAAAAACCAAGCCTAAAATTTTGATAGGCCCTGCAAGCAAACAAAAGTATTGTAAAGGTGGACTTGCACCAGACTGCGCTGTGCCAGTTGGTATTACCTGACTCTTCTCATAAGTTACCCTGACACTGCTTCATAACTTGCCAGGGTCTGCGTTACAGCCAGTTCGAATGTGGCATCTTGCAAAAGTATACAGGTATCATCGGAAAATGCAAGTGATTTAGGGGAGATGTATCCTAACAAATGGATCTTTTTCATTTCTTGGTTCTGATTCAGTTTTCGTACTACTAGGTCTAAAGAAAAGATATACAGCAGAGGACTAAGCGGACAACCCTGCCTAACCCTCATGAGTCCTCTTGTTTTACCCAACCAGCCATTAATATAGGGTGTAACGAAGGCCTGTCCACATAACACACGTATCCACCTAACAAAAGCGGAAGGAATTCCATAATGTCTCAGTGTATCAAAAATACAGGAAAGGCAGACTTTGTCATACTCTTTCTCTTGATCCAATACAAGTATCCATCCAAAAGCTTTTACAGTTCTGCTAGCCTCAAACAAATCATGTAGGTAAATGAGACTCCCAAATATGGATCTGGATGGTATTGCACAGGACTGTAACATCGATAAAAGCAAATCAGCCACTTTCTCCAACTGTCTGATAAAATTCTGGCAAGGATTTTAATATCGATATTCAACAAGATTATGGGGTGCCAGTTTGGCAGCTTCCTGCAATCTTCTTTTTTAAACAAGCATATTAAACTAGCCTAGGACAGAGATGGTGATAAACTGCCCTCACTAAGCATTTCAAAAACAGTAGCGCCAATACAGGGGAGAGTTGTTACAAGAATGTTTTTATAAAATTCATAGGGAAGGCCACCCGAACCTGGGCAGTGTTGCTGCTTAGTTTCTTTATCGTTTGCTCAATTTCAGAAACCATGATGTGGGTCACCAGCTCTTTCTGTGTATGAGCTGGACTCTTAGGGACTATTATATCAGAAAAGAAAGTAGGGTTAGGCATGCTTATAACATGGCTCTCCACAGAACAGGGGAATACACCAGCCGGATTAGCCGAACTGGCACAGCTCACTGAAACCGAGCGGGTATTAACCCACAGGTAACGCCCGCTCGGTCAGTACCAGCTGTCGCCACGGAGGCAGCAGAGGGGAGCTGCCCACTCGGTCACCACCCCCTCAGGCCACCGGTGGCGCCCGAGAGCCATAGCCCGCCGCTCGTCGCCCCCGAGGCACCGCACCGGCACCGTCACAGCCTGGTTGGATCTGAGGCGAGTCCTTCTCATAACGGAGAGAGTAGCTGCGCTTTCCCTTGAGAGGACTCCCGTCGCGCTTACCCGTGTTACAAAGCGCATTAATCACCTCCAGAGTCCGGGCTTGTGCCCGACCTGGATAATGATGTGCCCGCTGGGGGGTTAGAACCCTCAGGCTTCGTACTCGTGCACCCCAGCGGCCATTAATCCACCGGTAGAGCCCTCCTCTGTCGGTGACTAATGCTTACATGTACAATTGGAACCGAAAGTTACCTGTACATACTCCTGCACTATCCAGATAAATTATTGCAGAGTAGTGTAAACAGTGTTAGAATGTGGTGGTGAAAGGCTAGTAATGATTTTCCTTCCAACCGTCATATCCTTTAACATATCAAATTCCTGTCTTTTACCCTGCATGTCAAATTGCATTTCTTTTTTCAGAGAGGTGGCTCCATCGTATTGGAATAAAAATATTTGCTTTTTTAATATTCCTTGTTTTATTTGTTAAATTCTGTTTCTCTATATGCATTTGCAGAATTAAGCAATGCAATTTGCTCTGGAGATCTAAGTACTGTAGGCATTTTTTCTGATGGGGCAGGCAACGTTTTCGAAATTAAGCAATGCAATTTTCTCCGGCGATTTAAGTACTGTAGGCATTTTTTCTGATGGGGCAGGCAGCTTTTCTGAAAAAAGGTACTGAAATCTTGCTTTGATGCTTCGCACCACTCTGCAAGCATATCTTATGCACAGTGTACTGACAATTTGGCTGTTAAGAGGGTCTACCTCTTTTTGCAAATATTGACTTCAGAGAAAACCGGAGTATTTCACCTCCACAAAGGGATGGCACTTTTCCTGGAAATGTTTCCGGGTACAAGCTGCGTGATACCCCTAAGTGATCCAAGGTTTCCATGGCAATTGTACAAGCCCTATAAATAAAGATATTACTAGAAAAGAACATGAAATATATTCGTGTGGCTAAGGAGCTCCTAACATATGTCTTGCCTCCTTTCTCATGTACTGTCTAAAAGCCATCCTCCAATTGGACAGGATGCATTATGTTTTTTAACAAATTAGTATCACTGTATAATTCTGTGGTTTGCCCCCCTCTGTTCCATAATGACAGACAACTAAAATCCCCATCGTATACCAGGAACCTATCAGTACGCAAGTATGGTTGAATGGTGCGAAATAATTCTACCCTTGCAGAAATGGCTTGCGGGGCATAGATGTTGATAAACCTGTATTGGTTGTTAAAGTCCAACATAAGAGCACGACCAGGTTCAATTTCTGCAATTTTGTGAACAGAGAAACCAAATCCATTAAATAGAATGGCCACCCCATCACAAATGTCAGTGCCTTGGGACCAGTATGAAACCCCTGAGAACCAGAGCTGTTTTGCCTGTACAATCTCATGAATGGATTTAACCCAAGTATCCTGTATAAATATGATGTTGTTAGGTATAGTGCAGAGGGTAGATAAAGTTGTCAGCCTTTTATTCTATAGTTTTTGATGCTACAAACATTCAGAGTTGCTGGGTTAAGTATGTCTAGTTTGTGACCTGTTCTACCTTTAGGCCTTTTTGTCTTCTACAACTCTGACTAAGAATTGGACAAGTAGTCCAGGACTGAGGAAACAATTCAATCAATCAATCAATCAATATCTTTATTTAGCCAGGTGGAACACCATTGAACAGGGCTCATTTACAAGATGGACCTGGTAGATTAAACAAGTCACAATACAACAATTTGACGTAAGCGTAGCAACATTAGCAGCCTATGTACAGTCATTACAAGTGAGAATGGCACGGCTTGGACAGTGGTGTACAATAATTTATAAACAGCAACGTAATACTTGACACAGAGAACAGAACAAGGCAGCATAATTTACAGTTGTGGTACCAAAGGCAGTCGGCATACCGCTATGTGCGAGTTCTGAGCAAGGCAGGACTCTGATAGACAGTAGAGTACAATATTATACTGGATGAGGTCTAGACCAGCAAAGCATTACGTGGCCTGGGAGAAGACTATAAAGCAAGGGCACTGAGGGCACAGGGGCAACTGAGGCGGCACCAGAATCACAGTACGCTTCCTCTGTATCCCCATTGCTTAGGTTTGCTTAAAGCTGTGTATCTATACTTAAAAGGAATGCGGGGTGAGGGGCTGCTGATTTTATTTTTACTTTACAACCTTTTTCACACCCTGGCTTAGCAATTACTTTCATATTTGGATCAGTATGTGGGGTTGGGAGGTGGCATATCTTCCCTTGCCACGGTACCAAAATGAGTCCTGCTTAGGTCCAGCAGAATGATGAGTCTGGTCATGTGTTGGGGGATGGGATCTGGAATGGACTGTTCTCCCCTGGGATCCAATGAAGTACATATAATATTCTCAATTCCTGAGGTAACTTCCCTAGATGCAGCTGAAGTTCCAGTTGTCTGCAAATTTGTGTCTGCCTGGCCCACCAGAAAGTGGGTATGAAATCTCCGCCATCATCATCAGAATGGTGATAAGATTGATTTCCAGCAGTAGAGGTAAAAGGTAGTTCTTTGGAGGCTTGGACCTTAACCTGGTTTCCAGTTACAATCTCCTCTTGGTCTCAGTAGACTCTGTCTAGACAACTGAGAGCTGCACATGGGTACTGACTGTATGAATGTCCTACCTCATTACAGACATTACAGTAGCGGGTTTGGGAACTGTTCAATGATATACCCATAACTCCATGCAAAGATGGCATTTGGGATGGTCACACACACACAACTTTTTTTTTTAATTCACTGTACTTTTTGCATCCCTGCCTGGCGGTCATCAGCTGTCTCCCTCCCAGCCCCATCGCCCGCTGTACTGGCACTTACCTCCAATACATCCCTGCTCCATGGATCACCCTCCCCCAATGGCAGAACCTTTCAGGTTCCCAAGCCCGGCTAAGTTACAGCTGGGTTGTGGTCGGGAGCCCAGTGAGCGGTGTGGGGCTTGTGGAGGGGAGAAGGCGTCACTATGCTGCAGGCAAGGGAGGTATTTCACCCTTATTTCCCTCCCCATGTGCGCTTAATGGGACAGGACCCAGTGGACGGCGGCATGCAAGTGTGCAGATGTCAGGACCAGGAGCGCCCGCCCTCCCTTCATGGCTCTGCTGCACTGTCTCCTATGGTCACCCAGGTGGTAGTAGCATAGCAGAGCAGGCATCCCACCCTCCCCGGAGGAGGAGAGAGTCCTCAGGGATGCTTGAATCTCCTCTCCCCCTGGCCGGCCCCCCGACAACCCGGGCTCATTCCTGAACCCGGGCTGCCAACATTATGAGCAGTAGCTCTATCGCTGCACTGACAGGTCGAACACACACATAACTGAAGTGCATCCTAGATCCACACTTGTTGTAGGTTCGCGGCTGACCTGGATAAAAGCAGGGACCTCTATCCCATCCAATATAAAAGTTCCCAGGCTCCACGCAAGTGTAACAAGCCACTATTAGACTGTCTAAGTTTGATTTTCACTTTCTAGCCCCCTGCCCATTCATTGTCAGGATCTAAAATGTGTACGGATCTGTCCAACACATTACATCACATCACACCTCTGACCAAACCTATACAGCACCTCCACTATATTAATGCCCTCACTATGGAAAAGCAGAGAAATCATTTTAATAGTCACCTTAGTCAGGGGTATCACTATAAACAGGTCCCACAATGGAGTATTTTTAACAGTCTCATACCACTGCCAGAAAAGTTCAAGTGAGGCAATTGTCATAAAGCTAAGATCAGAAAAGGTGTCCCCTGGCACACATATAATGGCATAAAAGTCAGCAGCAACAAAAGCTACTGAGTCTTTAAATATGGATCTTATAATGTGAGACCTAGTTAGCAGATTTTCAGAGTTCCCCCTGAACTTCAGTCTGACCACATTTCTGCGTTATGCTGATTTTCCATGTGCAGCAATTAAATCAGCTAATTTAAATCTTTGTGAGCCAGTATCCTCAGAGCTGTGTTGTTCTGTATGCTCTTCAGAGTCTACGGGGTTACTGTCAGCAACCCACTGAGCCCCAGTATGTCTGCCAGGCTCCCTGACGCGCCCCCCCCCCCGCCTCCGAATCTCGAGATGTATTTCTCACAAAATCCTTCACAGCAGGTTCCACTGTAGGTATGGCATCATGCTTTGAAGAAGTGTGTGGGGGTGGGGTGGGCATCGCCAAATCCCCATGACCATGTATGCCTTCAGTTGCAAGATTAGTCTGAGACTCAGTATCCTCTATACTTAGTGCCAACCACCTCAGGACCATTTATAGAGGTACAAGGACTGACCTGTGCAGCACACTCAGAGGCAGAGTTGAAATCTGTCATTTCAGTCAGGGCCGAAATGACTAGTGCTGCAGGAGGGGATTCTGGAATAGAACATGGAGCAGGGAAAGGAGACTGTATATGAGGCCGCTCAGTTACATAGGTATGACCTAAACACACCTGTACTTTTAAGGGGGCAGTTGGAACTTCAATGTGTATAGGAGCAACAGTGGAAAAAGCAGAGGAAAAGTACAGTACCTGCGGTCTTGGCAGTGTGGCCCGAAACAGGCTGGTCCATGGGAGGTACTGCAGCTTGCTTCAGCACGTCTGGTGGTAAAGAAGCCACTTTTGAGTGCCCAGCAGCAGTGGTGGTTCTGAAGTCAGATCACTTGCAAACATGCATGGGAGGGAGATGCAGAGCTGCAGCAGTGCGTTTCTTGGATGTTTTCACTTTGAGCCTGGCGACTCCAGCTGTCAGCATCTTGGACCCTTTCCCTGCTTCAGTAATGATTCAGCAGCACTGGGGGTAATGCCAGGATCTCAACCATATCCATCTGGTGATCTACTCCAACCAGCCACAGTGAGGGTTGCTTCTGGGGACCATGACTTCTTAGAAGTAGCTGCAGGAGGAGTTGGTGCAGGGCGCCTTTTCTGGAGTTCCAGCTGTACAACAGCTGATATCTTTCGAACTCTTGACTGTCAAGGTGTTCCTGGCAACTCTCTCAGGGAAACAGCAGATGAAGAAACTAGAAGGGTGCTAGTCCCAGACCTTTTTACTCTGGGCAATGTTTTCATCTTCTTCTGCCAAAAGTTCCAACAGGTGAGCTTCTCGAGCAGTCATACCAGCTAGTAACAAGGGTTCAGTGTCCTGGGCTTCAGGTCCACTAACAGTGACCAATCTTCACAACTCAAGGGATCACAGGGCTCAGGGGCACTCAGTTCTAGGGCTTCAGGTAAGATTTCCACATCCACGCTATGTTCAAAAACATATTGCTGAGTAACTTCAATAAAAGCATGATAATGCAGAAAAAGCTCTCCAGCTTCCTCCAAGCCAGCTGGGTTGGCCATCTTGCATTGCTGGCAAGATGGCCACAGGTCCCTCGCAACTGGAAGAGTAGGGGAGTTTCCCTGGTCTCATGATCAACATTTCCCCATCAATAAAACTGATTCATATAACCCACCCCCCCGGACGCACCTGGAAACAAGCTGTAATACAGCTTTATGTGCCTTTTAAGTAAAAACTGCAAATTAATATGCATATTTTCATAGACCTCACAAAGGCATTTGACACAGTAGACCACAAACTACTGCTCATAAAACTAAAGAAAATAGGAATGTCTGAAACTACAATAGCCTGGCTGGAAAACTACCTGATGGGGAGGACATAGGTAGTAAAAGTAAGTGGAAGTACAACAGACTCAAGAGGACTAACTCTTGGTGTACTACAGGGGTCTATCCATGGATTTCTGTTTACACGGTTTGTGAATAACCTCTCTATGGTATGTGCTGATGTAACTCCATATATATGCAGATGACACTGTGCTATACACTAGCTCTAGATCTGAGAGGGACTTACATAAGAAATTACAATCTGTGTTTGATAAAGTGCAGCACTGGATGTTTGCAAGCAGGATGCTACTAAAAGCAAAGAAAATTAAAGTAATCATCTTTTCAAATAAACTTGGAAACCATGCAGACTTTAATATCCATACAACAGAAAGGGAGTACCTAGAAAAAATTCCAAAGCTTTAAGTATCTGGGGGTATGGCTAGATCTCAGTCTAGCCTTTGAAAAGGACATAGAACCGAAGCAAAAACCATTCACTGAAAGACTGGCATGCTATACAGACACAAGGATCTCCTAGACATATGAACCAGAAACTTGATCCTAAGGCAATGTTTTCTTCCCACATCAGAATATGCTGATGTGGTCTACAAGATGGCATGCCAAACATAACAGCATAAGTAAACTGTCAGCAAAAACCAAGCATGCAGGTTTACACTGGATGTGTATCGTATAGCGACCGCGCAGCGTCACTCCCGCAGCGAAGACCATCACAGCGACATTGTCGGCAGTTGTTGTGATGGTCTCCGCTACTCAACACTAGTGCTTGGAAGGTGTTTGCCCCATCCCGAACTAGCTCCGACTGGAGTGGTAATCTATAATCTGAGGTGCAGGGAAGACCCCACATGGGGGTGTGGGGCCAAAGCCCCCACAGAAAACACTTGACCCAAATCCCGGTAGCGCCAACACCAATTGGCGGTGTTGTGCTGTTACTGTGCTCGTCGGTCGACATGAAATTTGTCGCCGCGGCATAGTTGAACCATGTGTATTACACACATTACTGTGACCCAAGTCATTTGGCATTCCCCAGCTCTTGAGGATAGAAAAGAGTTGCACGAGGCGATGTCTACACAGTGTGTGTGTGTGTGTGTATTATATATATATATATATATATGTATATATACATACACACACACACCCACACAGTATATAATATGTATATATATATATATATAGAGAGAGAGAGAGAGAATAATAAATTGCAAAAAACTTTGTTAATGCATTAGTTAGGGTTAAACCAACAAAAGTAGGGAAATGTGGTAACAGGCGGGGGGGGGGGCTGTCTTGTGGCCATGAACCTTAACGCTCACCCCATTCCATTACAGAATTAGGTGACATGGCTACAGCATAGGAGAATGGGGTGAGCGGAATGGGGTGTTACGGTTGGAAACCCTAACGCCACATTTCCCTACTTTTGTTGATTTAACCCTAACTAATGCATTAACAAAGTTTTTTTGCTATTTATTTCCTTACTTTTTGAGATAGTATAATAATATCCTTATTTTACTGTGGGAGTACGGGGTCTGCATAGATGCGTGTATGTATTTAGCTGTGGAAGCACAGGGACCTCCATTCCCTGCACTTCCAGTTATAGGACAACACTCAAATTGTCACCATAGCGATGTTATTACCCCACCTCATGTACCCGGCGCAGATAATTTTTCAATCCCCACCAAAACCTTATTCCACGCAAGCGCAAAGACATAAGCTTCTCAAGCCTAACGCTCACCCCATTCCATCTGTAAATAAGGTCAGATGTATAGACTTTATGAGAATGGGGTGAGTGTTAAGCTCAACACACACCCCACACCTGCTCTCCTGCCTGATTTGGGAGGGTGGGGTGTTAGGGTTGGAAAGCCTAACGCCTCATTTCCCAACTTTTTTTCGCTTTGACCCTAACTGGAGCATTAGCGAAGTTGTTTTGCAACTTATTTCCTTACTTTTTGATATAGTATAACAGTATCCATATTTTGCTGTGGAAGCGCAGGGTCTGAAGTTCCCATCCCTCCGCAGATGTGTATATATATGTAACTGTAGAAGCATAGGGCAGTTCGGGTTCTGCGCTTCCACTTATAGAACAGCAGTGACCAAATTGTCAGCATAGCCACCTTATTTCCCCACCTCATGTACCTGGTAGAAAAAATTTTCAAATCCCCACCAAAATGTAATTCTGAGCAACTGCAACGTCATTCAGGGCCACTGGTGTGAAAACCCATTTTGGGCAGGATTTGAAAAATGACAGCTATGACATACATGAGGTGGGGTAATAAGAAGGCTACAGTATGTGGAAAACATGGGTTCAAAATATTTAAAATTTTGAAAGTTACGAGGCGTGTGTGCAAAATTGTAACGAATGGTCATAACTTTGCCATTTTTTCATATTTTGACCCCAAATTTTCAACACAGTCTTCTTATGGCCCCACCTCATAAACACCATAGGTGAAAAGTTTCAACTCCACAAAATGTTTCACCAGGAAAGACAACATGAGCTGAGTGACAGCTAGTTTCCAGAAGCGTCCAGGGGGGTACAATGGATGGGAGAGTAAATAAACGTAGTATAATCATAAAACAAAATACTGTAGAACAAATACTTTACATAACAGAGTAGTAGACTATTGTACTGTATCACCTGAGCAGGAGGCCGAGATGAGCAAAACCAACAGGGTGGACAACTTACATGGTAACACCCAGGGCCGAATACCAGAAGGCCAGTGCGTGTGAAAAGCAGTGAAGTGCTGAGATGGTTGGAAGCATGGGTTTAGTAAGTGCTAGTGAAAACCAAGGAAAGAGAGTGTGTGTGTGTGTGTGGGGGATAGAGAGCCAGGTTGAAGAAACAAACCTTCAGGATACAAAGAAATCCTGCAAGGTGGTTGGGACCAGATGGGAAATTTGGGAGGAAGAGGGGGGGGGGAGGAAAAATATGAGGAAGGGGGAGACAGAGGGGTAGGTGGCTAGAGTTCTGGAAGAATGTAGAACTGGAGGGGGCAAAAGGGGCTGAAAAACCAGTAATGTCTGGGTAGATAGAAATACTGTAGTGATTTAATGATAAGCAAAAGAGGAGAGAGTAAGTGTTTGAGAGGGGCTAAGAGTAAGCAGATCAGTGCCCGACCAAGGGCTGAAGAGCTGATTAGACGGTAAGGGGGGAGTGAGGAATGTGGACTAGGGAAGAAGTGCAGAAGTTAGGGATAGGCTGGAGGGTGAGCAGAGCGAGTAAGGAATGGATGAATTGATAACAAGAGTTAAAGGGGTTAGAGGAGTAGGGTGAGGGAGGATGGAGTAGGAGGTGGGCTAGGAGCCAAGTGCAGGTTAGGGGGAAAGAAGGAGCATAGGGCTAGGGAGATGGTTGAAGGGGTCGAAGAAAGTCAGATAAAGGGATAACGAGGCATGAGGAGTTAGAGAGTGAGGACAAGGGGAAGGTGGAGAAGGGGACTAGAAACAGGTGCAATTAGGGGTATAGAAGTTGTGTAGGGCTAGGAAGAGGGATACATGGGATGAAGAAAACTGGATAGGCAGAGGAAGTGAGTTCCAAAGTTTAGGGAAGTGGTAGGAGAAAGCTTCCTGACCTGTGCAGGTGAGGCGGCGAGGGATAGCAAGGGTACGGGAGTCAGAGGATCTAAGAGGGCAGGACTTGGGAGGGGGAGTAGAGAGTGAGAAGGAGAGGTAAGAGGGGAGGGACCCAAACCAGAATTTGGAAGTGAACTTAGCGCAGTGAGAGCAGCGTCTACACTCCAGGGAAGGTAGAGCAAGACAGTGATATAGGTTGCAGTGACAAGTGTGTGAGGGGGAGTCAAGGGCAAAGCAACAGAAAGCATTGAAGAGGGAATCCAGTCTGGCAAGGGAAGACTTAGGAGCAGCACTGTAGACTATGTCACCATAGCCGAAAATAGGGAGTATCATTTTCTGAACAAGATCATGCCTAACCGGTAGTGATAAAGCACTGCATTCTGTAAAGGGGCCAAGCTTGGGGTGCAGTTTTTGCAGGATAGCGTCAATATGTTTGGAAAAGTTAAGGTGTTGGTCAAGCCAGACACCCAGGTATTTAAAAGAGGTAGAGTCCTCTAAAATTGTCCCTTCAAGAGTGCAGAAGGAGGGGAGGGAGGGCAGCCAAGAGAGTCTATGCCTAGTGCCAAAGGTCATGGAGACAATCTTCTTGGCGTTGAGAAAGAGTTGATGAGAGCACAGCCAGCGTTGAACATTACTGAAGTCAAGCTGAAGTCTGGTAGTCACATCGGAGGGATAGGGGCCGGATATGAACAAGACTGTGTCATCAGCATACATACGGATAACGGATGAGGAGCATGCTGACGGAAGGTCATTTAGGAAAACTGAGAAAAGAAGTGAGCCAAGTACAGTGCCTTGAGGCACTCCAGTAGAGATTTGCAATGGTGGCGACGTAGAGTCAGCTATCCTGACAGACTGAGTTCTACCTACCAGACAGGATCTGAACCAATCGCAGGCAGGTTGTGACAGGCCAGCTGAGGAGAGGGTTTCGAGAAGGAAGGAGTGGGAGACAGTGTCGAAAGCTTTAGCAAAGTCGACAGAGATGGCAGACGTAATGTGGCCTTTATCCATGGCAGAATGGATAGAGTCCGTAAGTCTCAGTAGAGAGGTGGCTGTAGAGTGATTCTTCTGGAAACCAGACTGGAAGGAAGTGAAGAAGGAGTCATTAAGAAAGGAAGAGAGCCGAGAGAGAACAAGGTGTTCCTGTAGTCTTACCAGGGTGGGTAGAAGCAAGACTGGGCAGTAGTTCCCTGGAGAAGAGAGATCACGGCCCTTAGGAAGGGGGAGGACAGTTGCATGTTTACAGACAGCAGGGACAGTTGCAGTCCGGAAAGACAGGTTGAGCAGGTCAGCTAGCGAATTCAACATCGGCTGGCAAATATAGGGGAAGGGGGGTTGTGGGGAGGTGGGTGCTCAGTGGGAGGGTCAGGATGGGGGGACGGAGTCAGTGGCGACAATGAAGGACTGTTTTCTTTGTTTCAGGTTTAAAAAAAAAAAAACACATCAAGGGATCGTTTTCTTTATTTTAGGTTATTCCTGAATGGGAGGATCAGGAGTGCCACTAGAAACCAGGGATCACATTTTAAATAATGGGGATGGTGATTGGAGAGTGGGAGGTGCCACTAGATATGTTTCCCCCTTGATACGCCTGGGTCTTTTTAAACTGACTATGTATGTCTCTTCGCTTGTAGCATCCACTTCAACTAATCTCTTCGCTGGACTATAATGCCTTTATCTTACAGGAATACTAAACCATGTATGTTGTTGTAT
The DNA here is from genome assembly GCA_016271365.2 of Neoceratodus forsteri. Classification (NCBI taxonomy): domain Eukaryota; kingdom Metazoa; phylum Chordata; order Ceratodontiformes; family Ceratodontidae; genus Neoceratodus; species Neoceratodus forsteri. Next base: position 875,179,432 of record CM028130.1, read on the forward strand.
CTGGTATAAATTTTTACTGACTTGCTGCCCTATTGTTATGTATACCCTTACCGACTGTCTTCTACCTGAACCCAAATGTATTTTTACTTCTCCTGTCTATTGCAGGCCTACCTGTACTGTTGTACTCTTGCATCTACTGTCTATTTGTCTGTATATAAATGCATTGTTACCTTACTTGTGTAATGCAGGTCCACCTTGTAAATGAGCTTGCTCAATGATGTTCGTCTGGATAAATAAAGAATGTGATTGATTGATTGATACCAGGATCAAAATTTTCAATAAGGAGGAGAGCGATCAGAGGGTGGGGGGAGGGTGCCACTAGACACCAGGGATCAAGAGGAATGTGGGAAAGAAACATACAATAACAGCAAGGTAGCCTAAAGTAAAGCAAGTTCAATAAATGTAAGGCAGTAATCAAATCATACAATCCTGAAAGACATGGCCAAAATACCCCCACTAAAATCCACACCAGGCTTCCTTAATCTGGACCTCTTTCTACAGACTGCCACAAAATGTGCTAGTGAGTTGGTTTATCGGCAAGAGCAATACTTGCACAACTTGAAGGAATAGTAAACCCTAGGGACTTACTTTTCATGACACCTACACAAAGATACAAGTCTTTTACTTGTAGTTCTGTGTGATGCTAAACCTACCCCAAATCTTTTTGTTAGTTCTGTGAGCCTATCAAACTTCTGGTGCTGCCCGTTTAAATAATATACAATTTCTATCAGAAGTCTATAGTGACCTTATTGGTGCGTACCACGGTGAGGCACTTTTGTACTGAAGGTGGAACCGTTAGGCATGTTATATACGCTATCTCTACATTTGTTGAGTCAAGCAGTAGTGGGGAGGGGTAAAGTGTAGTCTGACAATAAGAGAGTTTTTGGTACAGAAATTACCTTGTAGTTTCTGTACTATGAACTCAAATGACCGCAATTATGTTGCTGTCTTTGAGGTGAGTAACAGGGCTACTTATTTCCCACATCTCCGAAGAAATCACAAAGATGTAGTTTCTTTTATTATCCTGCTTGTAGCACAGTGGGTGTCAGTGTGTTTAGCCATTCGTAGCTGCATGGCCCGATATGATCAATGCCAGTTTATTCTGGCAAATATAAGGCTTGTGGCTGGTAGATATGATTTTCACTGACCCACTACCTTCAGTAACCTATGTCCATTAAACTACTACAGAACTACACTCGTCCAATACATCCAGAACTGTCCTTCACGGATCAGGGCCACAGGGTATGGGATGGGTATGATACACATCGCTTGTTATTCAAATATTAGAAGCAAATGATATGTTTCTTCCTCTTCAAGTTCTGTGTTCTGGACCTCAGCTGCAGCCGTAGTGGCTCCTACGAGACCTTATTATAACACTTTTTTGCCATCCAAGTTCCTTTTTCACGATGACAAAAAAAAAAATTGCATAAATGTAACTTAACGAGTGGCAAAAAGGATTGAAATAATTGTAAAAAACATTTGGAGGCCATGGCAGCTATAACTAAATGCACAGTGAAGCTCATCAGCTCCCAATGAGCAACATACATGTTTGGATGTCTGTAGAAGACATTACTGGGCAGAGTTATGACAGTTTGTTGTGTGAAGAAAGAGAAAACAGGATATCGGCTCACAAAAAAGGATTTATACTCGCTGAAAAGGATTGGCCCAGCCAACAAAAGGATCCTTTTTCTTCAGGTGAAATCCTTTTTCGAATTTTTTACCTCTATCCTGAAAAGTGATCTTTCATAGGAAATAATGGGAACTTTGCAACAGATTAATATTTTTGCACCAAGTTAACACTGACAGTTGTTACTCAAGTTATTTCCAGCATAAAAAAAAATCACGCCACAATTCCACACAGTCTGGGCGCAAGGCGATGAGGAAAAATCTACAAAAAGTGATGACTTTTCACTTTTTCACACTATCTGGTTCTCAGAATCTGCACATCCAACCACAACTAAACTTGCCACATCAATGCCTGGATTGACGACGAACTCTCGCAATTTGGTCAGCACTTCCTCCAATTGATGTGTTCACTGGGCCTCTCACAGGTGGTTACCTCTGCCACTCATAAACATGGCCATTCTCTTGATCTGGTCTTCCTGCTGGGGTTGGAGGCCTCAGATGTGGGGGTGGAACCAGTCGGATGGTCTGATCACCACACTGTGAGGTTCAATTTATGCACCCCCCTTCGTAGACCTACCCCAGTGGAGATGGTCAAGTACCGCCCTTTACGGGATGTTACTCCCACTGGTCTAACTGCGGTTCTTGACCTATCAGAATTTCCTGGGTTGAGCTTAGATCCCGAAGCGATGGTGCTACCCTATAATAAGGCTGTCACCTCCGCTTTGGATTCAATTGCCCCCACCCGTGTACGGCCTCTCTCCCTTCGCCCCCGATCCCCTTGGTTTGATCAGGATCTGAGGGAGTTGCAGAGATTAGGTCACAGGTTGGAGAGATGTTGGCGGAAATCTGGCTTAGATACCGACCATCTTAGACTCCTAGAGCATTATAAACTATCAGTCTGCAATTACTCATAAGAAGGCAGTGTTCCTGTCTGGAGAAATTGCTGCTGCTCAGAACCGACCGGCCCAGCTCTTTCGAACCATAGACAGGCTGTGCAACCCAGCCTGTCTGCAGGTTCGTCGTGCCTTTTCACAGACGCAGTGTGTGGAGCTCGCTTGATTCTTTGCAGATAAGGTGGCCGACATCAGGGCAGAGATTTGCGCCGTCCCCTCCATGGGAGTTGTGGTGGTCCAGCCTATGGTCACTAGCACACCGTTTACCTGGAGTTCCTTCATAAGGCCGGAAATCGAGGATGTTGTGAGGATTGTCCAGGGTATGCGCACCACTAGCTGTAGTTTAGACCCGGGTCCCACAGGCCTGATCATGGGCTGTGGGGAGGTTATCCTCCCGGTTCTTGCCAGGATAGTCTGGTGTTCCCTAGACACTGGTGAATATCCCCACTCCCTGAAAGAAGCGGTGGTGATACCAGTGTTGAAAAAGGCATCCTTGGACCCCGACTCCCTGGCTAACTACAGACCTATCTCAAACCTCCCCTTTGTTGGGAAGGTAATCGAGAAAGTGGTGGCAGCCCAGTTGGACAACCATCTTACCATCCATGACATCTACGATCCTCTTCAATCAGGTTTTCGAAAGAGGCACAGCACTGAGACTGCGCTGGTTCAGGTCCTCAATGATCTATTGATGGCGAGAGACCAGAAAAAACGGTCCATTTTGGTCCTTTTGGATTCGTCAGCAGCATTTGACACCGTAGACCATGGGGTGCTGCTTGAGCGCCTGAGATGCATCTGTGGTCTTTCAGGCTTAGTGCACAGATGGTTTACTTCTTTCCTCACAGGTAGAACTCAGAGGGTGGTATCGGGGATTTTTTCCTCTGATCCCACCGCTCTGACCTGTGGGGTGCCTCAGGGCTCTGTGCTGTCCCCCATGTTGTTTGCGGTGTACATGCTTCTCCTCGGAGACATTGTTAGACGATATGAGCTGGAGTTTCATTGCTATGCCGACGATACCCAGCTCTGTCTGTCTTTTCGGCCTGACCAGAATAGAGCACTCTCAGTGTTTACCAACTGTCTCAGTGAGATCCGTATGAGGTCCAGTTGGTTGAAGTTGAACTCGGGGAAGACTGAGGTGTTGGTTGTGGATCATGGCCGCCGGATTGAGGGGTTGGGGGTACTTCAAACCTCGGGTTTATTCCTGGGGGATCACGGGCTCCCGACCTCTGAGCAGGTGCGAGTGACTCAGGTAATTGGCTGACTATCAGCTGACACTGCGCGGCGCAGTGTCGGCAAGCTGTCAAGGTGTCCTTTTACTATCTTAGGAACATCGCCATGATCAAGCACCTTGTTCCATCCGGCGACCTTCCCTCTGATCCAGCAGCAGCATTCGTGTCTGGACTACTGCAACTCCCTTTACTTTGGGTTGCCTGCTGGGTTGATATCCCCATACTTGCAGCTAGTGCAGAACTCGGCAGCCCGGTTGTTAACGGGACTCGTTCCTCCCATATTACACCGGTGCTCTGAGATCTGCACTGGCTGCTGATTCAGTGGCGGATCACCTTTAAAGTCGGATTGCTGACTTATAAAGCCCTACACTGCTGGGCCCTGACTACCTGAAAGAGCTTCGGTGCTTTACTCACGACTGTGACCACCCACTCTGCCAACGAGGGTTGCTAGAGATCCCGAGGGTTACTTTAAAATCCTCCGGCGCCCGAGCTTTTATGTTTGTGGCGCCGACCCTCTGGAATTCTCTACCACGTTGGATTAGAGAGTGCATGACGGTGGAGGGTTTTAAAAGGGGCTTAAAGTCCTACTTATGGAGCAAGGCTTCTGCTGATAACTTGTATGTTGATTAATTGGTGTGTTGCCAACTTAGTTTTTAATATGTTTTAATATGTTTTATTTTGCATTTTATTGTAATGCGCCTTGATTTTGAGAAAGGCACAGATAAATAAAGTTATTATTATTATTATTATTAAGAGATCTATTCCACAGGACAGTGCATATCAAATTTTGTGCAAATCTGTTGAATGGTTTCAAAGTTATAAAAGTGCAAAATTTAAGGTTTAACAGTAAACAGGCTACTCAACCCTAACTATGGGGCATGACCATGCCCCTATTTTATATACATATCACATATAATACATTGTGCAGGTGTAGTTAGGGTTGCCTGACCACTTCTATGTTAAACCCCAAATTTAGCATTTTAATACCTTTGCAACCGTTCAACCAATTTGCCTGACATTTTGCGTATGCTGCCTGGTACCATAGCTCTCTGGATCTGGCAAGTTTCATTCCGGTCAGATGTGTGATTGCAGAGCTGTGGAGTGCCAAAAAAAGTGAAATTTACAACTCTGGGGCAAATTCTTTGCTTGGGGCTACAGCCAAAATGGTTTGGGGGTCTGGTCTGAAATTGTCAGGGTTTATGGGGTCTGGGTGACTGATGTGCCTTTTGAAGGTTTTGGGAAAAAACATTAATCCGTTCAAACGTTATAAAAGATTTAAATTTCCCATTATAGCCTATGGGAAAAAATATATGTGCCATGCGACAGTACTTCTATGCTTCCACAAAAGCATGATTACTGTCACAAATGGGTCCAGTACCGCTATGTGGCCACCATCTTGTTTTCAGTTAGCGAGGCTGAAAAAAACAATATAATTTAAAATTGTCTGCCCCTTGGTAAACACCAACAATTGTGTTCACCTACCCGGGGCCCGAGGAACATGATCCTGGTGTCAGATTTCAAAAATAATGTTTGGAAATAAGTTTTTGGCATTTTGCCGTTGGAAGTGTCACAAATATGAAACACTACGCCTCCGAAAGTGTCACAAATTGCGGCACTCCCGGAACTGTGGTATCGCAAATTTCCGATGCTTTTCACAACCATCGCAGCAGCTTTGCAGCACTATGCGTAAAAAAACAAACAAACAAAAAAAAACACTGCCCAGGCAAAATACCCCAAAACACTTCTGACCATTTCTGCCAAAAACAAATGCCACAATAAGATTCCTTGGCCCCCGTTTAAGTAAACGCTTGGTGCTTACCTAAGAAAATGCTGTTTTTCCCCTTTTTCTAGCCTGTAAGGGGAAGGGGATAGAGGAATCTTATCATTTATAAATGACATATCATGGCATCAGGGTGCCCAATCCCCGAGCCGGCAGTAGTCCCCCCCCCCACCAGTATGGTACACTAGGGAGCCCACTCACAGTGTCCCCAGTTGTACCTCCCGGTACAGTGCGACACTGTGGAGCCCACCCCCAGTGTCCCCAAACATTTACACATTCTCCCAGAGTCCCCTGTAAAAGAGAAAACAGTCCCCCAACGTTTTTTTTTCTGCAAAAAAGAAAATGGTCCCTTGTCGTCTCCCCCATCCCTCCCCCATTCCGACCCTCCCTCTGAGCAACCCACCACCCCTCACCCCCCCCGCCCTATAAGAACCACTGGAGATGCTCTTCAGTCATCTTCTGTGGTCCGGGACATGTGCACTCTTCGAAGTCGAACTACGAACTGAAGAATCAAGGTAAGTGCCATATAATAGCTGTCTATGGAGTTTTAAAGTTATGTTGATATCTCTCTGCCATTTTTCTGAATTTTTATACCAAATTTTCAAACTGGGCTTTTTGGGACCCCACCTCATGAACCCCACTGTCATTTCGTTATTTGGGCCCGTGAGCTGATTTCACAGTCGCTGTGCGAAATCATCTTTAGGGATCGATTAACGAAACAACAGTGCCAGTGTTCATGAGGTGGGGAATCAAAAAGCCCATGTTGAAAATTTGGTGCAAAAATACAGAAAACACCCATTGTTGAAATTTTTCTACACACGCTCATAACTTCGCCAATTTTTAATATTTTCACTCCAGATTTTCAACACTGCCATTCTTTCACACCGCCTCATGAACAGTACAGCTGTCATTTTTCACATGCTGTCCTAAATGTGTTTCCGCACCCATGGTGCAGAATGGCACAGTTGCTATGCGAAACCACTCTTCGGGACTGATTAATGAAATGACAGTGCTATTGTTCATAAGGTGGGGTCCCCAAAAGACCATGTTGAAAATTTGGTGAAAAAAGTCCTAAAAATGGTAAAGTTGTGTGCATCCATTGAATTTTTTCTATGTACGCGCAAAACTTCGGTACTTTTCAATCTTTTGACGGCAAATGTTTAACATAGCTATTTTTCCACACCACCGCATGAACAGTACAGCTATCATTTTTCACATCCTGCCCGAAATGTGTTTTTGCATCTGTGGTGCAGAATGGCATTGCAGTTGTGCATAATTATGTTTTGCCTTCCATTTTCACAATTTCTCTATACCAGGGTACATGAGGTGGCATAATAAGATGGCTATGCTGACAATTCGGTCACTACTGTTAGACACATGGAAGCGGAGGGCTCCACACCTACATACATATACGCATCTACAGAGGGATTTGAGTGCAGAGCCCATAATAAAATAAGGAAACTATTACACTATCTCAAAAAGAAGGGAAATTCATGGCAAAAAAAACCTATGTTAATGCATCAGTTAGGGTTTCTATTACAGCAACAAAAGTCTGGAAATTCAATGTTAGGGTTACCAACCCTACCACCCGGCCCCCCCTCCACATACCAACAGGCATCAGGGTGTGCCTTGGGGTCGTTGTGCCTCTCACCCCATTCTCCTACACTGTACCATCTAAGCTCGTTTACATATGGAATGGGGTTAGAGTTAGGGCCGATGATTCAAGGCACACCCGACACCTGTTATGTATGTGTGTGTGTGGGGGGTTGATGCTGTTATAACCCTAACACTGAATTTCCAGACTTTTGTCACTGTAATAGAAACCCTAACTGATGCATTAACTGAGTTTTTTTTTCCAATGAATATTATATATATATATATATATATATATATATATATATATATATATATATATCGCGCGGTCGCGTCAATATAGTTAGAGTTGAGTAAGCAGTTAATGTCAAACACCATATTTTGCACCTTAATAACTTTGCAATTGTTCAATGCATTTGCACGAAATTTGGAATGCGTGGTCTCGTATGGTAGATCTCTTGATCTGCCAAGCTGCATTTCAGTTGGACATGCGGTTTACATGCAGCGAAGTACTGAAAAACGTGTTTTTAGCTTTTTGGGGGGCACTTTTTTGCTGATTTTTGCCAATCGCGCTATAGCCACACTGTTTGGATATTTTGGTCTGAAATTTTCAGAGTACAAAGAGGTTTGGTAAAAGAACAATCCAGCATTGGTTTGGTGAAAAAATATTAATCTGTTCCAAAGTTATTTAATTTTGAAGTTTCAGGTTCTAAGCATGCTCAGTTCACTCCAAGATTTTTATATATTTTTTTGTAAAAGGGGATTGGGCTTGCAATCAAGGATTTTGTCAGCTCGCGAACCAGGATTTATAAAATCCCCGTTCGTGAGAAAAAAATTCTTTGTTCGGGAGCCATCATTTTCTTTTCATTTTTCCCCCCTCAAACAAAATATCGTAGCTTGCTCTACAGGGGACTTCTTGTTGCAATAAGGCATTAGTTTTGTTGAGGGTGATGCCTTCTACAAACCTATATCTTTGGTTTGCTTCATTGTGGCCAAAAAACAGCCATTTTACATTTTTAAATTCTTCATTCGCGAGCTGACAAAATCCCCATTGCGAGCCGATCCCCTTTCGCGAGGTAGCAAAATCCTTGACTGTAACTTAGGGACCAGATGGCCATTCTTGCGAAATGAGGATTGGCTCACGAACAGGGATTCTGTCAGCTCATGAAAGGGGATCAGCTCGCAACCGGGGATTCTGTCACCTCGTGAAAGGGGACTGGGTTTTTGAGTCCCCTTTCGCGAGCTGACAAAATCCTTGATCGTCATTTCGCAACTAGATGGCCATTCTCATGAATGAGGATTGGCTCGCAATTGGGGATTTTGACAACTCACAAAAGGAGATCGGCTTGCAAATAGGGATTTTGTCAGCTTGCAAAAGAGGATTGGTTTTTCGATTCCTTGTCTGCGAGCTGTCAAAATCCCCGTTTGCGAGCTGTCAAAATCCCTGTTCACGAGCCAACCCCTTTCGTGAGCGGACAAAATCCCTGTTCGTGGCTTAGGGACCCAATGGCCAAAATCTGACGATCAAGGATTACTCGCAACCGGGGATTCTGACAGCTCGCGAATAGGGACTGACCTTGCTAATGGGGATTTTGACACCTCGCGAACTAGGATTTTAAAAACTTTGCCATTGCACTGTAAATAAACGGTTTGGTCTTTTGACTTGAAATGTGCAGGGTATAAAGGGGCTGCCCCCCCACCAGAGATGTTAATTATGCTATTTAGGTTTTAAAAAGTTAATCGGTTAAAAGATATGTCATCACGAAGTTGAGAATTTTCCCACAGGATAACACTGCGGCGCCCACAGTGACTTTCGGTGCCCGTATCTCCGAAACGATGTGAGATACGGACTTTTTGCTACCCGCAGCTTTGTCCACTTCTAGGTGGACTAAGCATGCGTGGAGGTTTTGAAGTCACAGATTACACCTGCAATGGAATTTTTTTCATAGGTTGTAGTTATTGAGATATTGGCAAATTAGTGTTACAAGGGTTCCTTTTCAGGCCTATTGGGCTACTGTATGGCTCCGTTGTTATGTGTAAGTGGGAGTACAGGGCCCAGAGGGCCCATGCTCCCACAGACGCATATTATTATGTACAAATGGGCAGTTTGGACCCTGATCTCCCACCAATAGATACTATTTACTAGTTACAATACACTTTTTCAAAAAGTAAGGAAATTCATTGCAAAAACTTCATTAATGCATCAGGGTTAAAATGACAAAAGTGGGGAAAGGAGATGTTAGGGTTGAGCCACTAACCCCTACCCCACACACCAACAGTCGCTGGCTTGTGCCATGGGGTCGTCAGGCCTAACTCTCACCCCACTCTCCTTTACTGTAGCATGTCAACCTGTTTACACATTGAATGGGGTGAGAGTTGGGCCTGACAACCCCATGGCACACCCCAGCTTCTGTTGGTGTGTGGAGGATGGGGAGGTGGGGGAGGGGTCAGGGGCTCAACCTAACGTCTCATTTCTCCACTTTTGTCGCTTTAACCCTAACTGATGCATTAACAAAGGTTTTGCAATGAATATATTTAAGGATATATCGTGTGTGTGTGTGTGTGTGTGTGTGTGTGTGTGTGTGTGTGTGTGTGCAACAGGGTGGACATAAAAGGAGTGTGATGAATCCATTTATCTGAGTAACAGTGTGTATACATTTTATTCATACACACAGTTACTACGTCACAAATCATACAAAGTCATGCAAATTATGTTGCAAGTCCCGCAGATTGGCCATTAGCGTGGCACAGCGTGGTTTGCACAATAGCCAAATATGTGTTATTCAAATGCACACTATACCACGCTAATGGTATACATCTCAGTTTTTATCAAAACAGATCTAAACCAAGAAAAGCCTGTTAAATAAATGGAATATGCCTGGGGTGACTGTGATAACTAATTTATCTGGTACAGTTCCCAGTGACCTCTCGTAACCATCACTCCTGGCTTCCATACCCGTGGGGATTATGGTCACACAACGTACCAGATAAATGAGTTATCACACAGTCACCCCTGCATATCCCTGATTTATATACTATATATTATATATATATATATAGACACATATATACACACACACATATATAGACAAGCTTAGTGCATAAGCACTGAGGCAAGGGTTACCCCAAAGAGCATTGGCTGGGAAGCCAAGCTTCAAAGAAATACAAAATCACACATACCCCCATAATGCAAAGCATCATGGTCTGCATATGCAAATCACCACAAAATGTTATGCTGGTTCAACTTTAAGCAGAAATGCATGGTGCCGAAAGGCACCTCACACAGTCTGTAAAGGATGCCAACAGAAGGCACAGACATGTGTTTCGTCCTACCAAGACTCATCAGTGTGCCTTGTCTGTATGACACCCCAATGGAATGAACCTGCTACCCCAAGTTGGTCTATTCAACTGGAGCGAAACTTGCTGCATCAAGAGATCTACCCCACGGGACAGTGCATACCAAGTTTTGTGCAAATCCATTGATCAGTTGCAAAGTTATTAAAGTGCAAAATTTGAGGTTTAGCATTAAACATGCTTCTCAGCCCTAACTACAGCGGCATTATCGCGCCACTATAACATATGTGTGTAATGCCTGTGAGGATATCAAGGGGCAGATACTGACAATATTTTCAATGCCATGTGACCCACACTCAGCATATCGCATTTATCCTCACTGTAGGTTATATCCTCACATTAGGTCTGCAAGAGGCACTATTGCACTTATTCGGCACCACACAACACTTAACTCCAACTACAACCTCCGATTTCACAAGGGCTAGCTCCAACTGTGAATCTCGTCAATATGAAATTTGCATTCACACTGAGAAGTCCCCCCCCCCAGAAAAAACACTACAATTTCCCTTGTGAACTGTCACATCCTGCCCAACACCCAATACGCTGCAGTCAATACCACCATCCCTTCCCTCCGACTTCCACTCCTTACCACTCACCAGTTCACAGAACTTCCACCGACTGGTAACGTCCTTCCGTGCTCGCTGAACGTTGCCAGCCATGTCCTCCTGTGCTCTATCAATGAGCCGACGGTAACAGAAAGCAGGCTCAACCAGATAGCAAACATTTTAAAGAAAAATAAAATAAAAGTACTGAACAGACACCTTGTTCCCTCGTTAAGCGGGAGCTGCCACTGCCATATTTACAAAAGTCATTAGTCTGCCCACACCAAAAAAAAACAGCCAACCAAATGACACACACTGGCTACGGCCATACATAAGGACCCTAGCTACCATGCTAGCGTCACTACCTACAATAAGAACACAATGCGACAGCTGGGGGACACCACAAGCATTCAAAATGTAAATAAAAAAAAAACCTGAAACGAACCCCCCTCCCAAAAAAAAAAGAAAAGAAACAGCATTACATAAATGAGATATGCAATGGGGAGACTGGAAATATCTCTGGTATTTCCCTTCATGCAGTATGACCTTATGACGTCATAAGGTCAAACTGCACTCTGGGAAATATGAGTGATATTTCCAGTTCCCCCACTGCATATCCCTTATATATATGTATATTATAGCAACTGCGCCCCTATAGTTAGGGTTATAAGGGCACTTCAATGTTAAACCTCAATCTTTGCACTTTAATAACTTGGCAACCATTCATCGAATTTGTATGAAATGTTGCACGCACAGTTTCGCATAACAGATCTCTGAATGTAACAAGTTTCATTCCCATCAGATGTGCGGAGTCCAAGATACAGATAGTGGAAAAAGTGAATTTTTCAGTATTCTTTCCCATTGGTTTGAATGGGTTTTCTGTCAAGTTGGCTAGTGCCCAGAAGATTTGGAATTCTGATCTGAAATTTTCTGGGTAGAAAAGGGCTGGCCCAAAGGTGTGCCTCTCGACTGTTTGGTGAAACAATATTAATCCGTTCTAATGTTATTTAATTTTAAAATTTTGAAAACTGAGTTCTGAGCGTCCTCAGTAAGCACCAAAATATAGCTGTATTTTACCTCTTCCCTAAACTCTGGAACGGCCTGCCGGCCCAGATCTGCCATTCTTCATCCAAACACTCCCTATCCTCTACCTTCACTACTTCCTTGCACCAAACTGCAATTGCCCCTGACCCCCGAATAGCTTCTCTTCCCCCGTCCCCCCTTAGCGCCTGACCAGCAGCTCGGCCTTCGCCTAACTGTCTGGCTTATACACTGCCCTACGCACTTACACTCTCACTCTTATTCACTCCTAATATCTCCATTCCCTCCCTCCTTCCTACATAACCTACACTCTTCAGCCTTGCTCACAGCTACTAACTCCCCTCTCCTTCCCCCCCACTGCACCTAAACCACCCCCCTAACACCTAGTGTTTACTAGTCCACTCCTCCCCTACCCCCTATCTTCGCTCTCCAACCCCTACTGTCAACTTGGTGCATCTCACTTCAGCTCAAGTTCTGTTACTGGCACTTATGTAATCTTGTATTACGTTCGATGTGTACCCATGAAATGTATACCTTGTCTTTGAAGATCATGTACTGTACTGTTATCCCTATGTAATCAAGTTCAAATGTAATCCCACCCAACTATGTACATTATCTGTACTGCTCTACTTCTAAATTAAACTTTTGTATGTATACCTGCCTCCTCTGTAACCCTTCCCCCAAGGTCGCACCATGAGACGAGCATCTTTTTGCTCAGTGTGCCTTTCCTGGTGAAACATTTTCAATAAATAAATAAATAAAGTATGAAACTAAAAAAAAGAATTATTTTTTCATACTGACATCCCTTTTCATGAGGGGGAAAATCTTTTTTTGTTTGCTGCCATCTTGTTTTCAACACAAATAAAAATTTAAAATGCTACAAAACGACATTCTGGAGTGCAAGCAACACATTTCTGTTGCTCATCCAGCACTCATTAGCTACAGTCTGCACTTAACTGTTGGATAAATGGCCTTGAATTTTCTTTTTTTTTTTTAACATCTAAAATCTTTTTTCATGGCTCGCTCATCATGAAAAAAAGATTTATTTTTCCTATTTTGCTGATGGTTGCCGACTCCCTTATTGTGAATTTTATTTCAACTACTCTACCGCCTGTACTGTTTGGAATTTTGCTCCGAAACTGTCATGGTAGAATGGGGCTTGGCAACAGGCGTGCCTTTTGCTGGTCTGGTGAAAAAATACTAACCACTTGCAAAGTTATGTACTTTTTTTAAGGTTATAAATCTTTTTTCATCACTCGTGTGACGAAAAAAAGATTCTTTTCCATATCACGAGTTAGGAAAAACAACCTTTATCATGTGCCACCATCGTTCTCCCTGGTGTCTACTGGCACCCTCAACCCTCTGACTGACGTGCCCGTGATATCAGTACACATTCCCTGGCAGGACCGGACGCTGTCAGTTCCTCCCCATCAGTGCTTCGGTTGTAAGCCAATGCAAGCCTCTATCAGCTCCTATAAAACAGTGAAGCAAATCGTGCTTTCTAAGCACAGTAAAACACCATGACATCCAGGAAACAAAAAATACTGTTACTTAATACATGTTCAATGATGGCATACCCTTAAAAAGTCAAATCAGATTGCTGGCCCAGTGGCGCTGGAGGTTGAGGCATTGGTCACTACAGCTCGTGCCACGCCAGTGACCTGGGTTCAGGAACGAGCCCAGGTCGCCGGGCACTGGCAGCGGGAGAGAGTAGTGAGCGTTCGAAGAACTGCTCTCCACTCTCGGGGGGAGGGTTCCACGTCGTCCTACTCACTGACTGCCCTCTGGTGGTGACCGGAGGGCAATACGGGTCGGGAGATGTGCTCTGACGTAATTGTGTTGGTAGGGAGGGGAGACGGAAGAAAGCAGGAGGGAAAAACGAGCCTGGCAGGGCTCCACGACGGTCCGCTGTGCTGAGGACCGACCCCTGCTTCTGGATTGGGTCTCCAAGGAAGGGGTGCCACCTTCCTGGCCCCACCACGGGGGGGAGGGGGCAAGCTGTGTTGGAAAGTACCAGGGTTGGCAAGCGCAGCGTGGCGGGACCTAAGAGAGAGAGTTCCTTCCTCAGAGGACTAAAGCCCCTGCAGGGTTTAGGAGGATAAACATCTGTATTAAAAAAAAAAGTCAAATCAGCACCTATAATAGTCAGTGAACTGAGTGATCTCCCAGTTCTCATCCACACAGCACCTCAGTCAACCATCTTCTGCCGTAGTTCCCTGTAGGTAAGTAATTCCTTGGTGTCTAGAGGCACCCCCTATCACTCCAATCATTGTCCCCATAATTAATTCATGCCCTGGTGTCCCCCACTCCTCCAATCGCAGTGCCGTCCCCATATGTTTTTAGCTTTCCCTGGTGTCTAGTGACACTCACCCCAACCCCATCCCCGTGCTTGGCTGAAATAAACAAAACTGCCCCTCAATATCTTTTTTTCTGGGAAAAAAAAAAGTCCCTTGGCGCTCCAACCCCCACCCCCACCTGACCTCCCACTGAGCACCCACCATCCCGCACCGCCCCCCCCCCAACCCTCACTCACCAGAACAGGTTAGAGGACCAAGATTCACTCTCCGATCAGAGATACGTCTTGCTGCTGGAATTGCTGACTGCAACATGAGAAACTAAGGTAAATGCGGTTCAACGTAATTTAGTGGGGTTTCCAACTCTGTGGCATAACTTTGCCATTTTTGCATATTTTGACCTGAATTTTTCCACATGACCTTTTGGAACAATGTTGGTGGATCTATGCAAGGCGATTTTGCGGTCGCTTGGTGAAATCACCTTTTGGGCGGGATTCAAAAACTTTCCAGCACTCATGTTCATCAGGTGGGGTCATAAGAAGGCTATGTTGAATTTTTGGGGTCATAACATGTAAAAATGCCAAAGTTAAGCACATATGGAGAAATTTTGCTACGCTTCCTTGTAATTTTTTATATTCTGACTCGAAGTTTTCAACTTAACCATCTTTTTACACTACCTCATGAACGTGACGGCTATAATTTTTCAAACCCTAGCCAAACTGTGTTTTCGCACCTGTGGCGCGCAACGGCATTGCAGTGGTGCAGAATCATGTTTTGACAGGGATTTCCAAATTTTCATTACTGGGTTCATGAGATGGGGTAATAAGAAGGCTATGCTGAAAATTTAATTCCTGTTTTAATACAAAAATGTACGCATCTAAGGAGGGATGGGAGCGCAGGGCCTGGACAGCCTGCGCTGCCATAGACAAATGAGGATACATTTTATCTCAAAAAGTAAGGAAATTGTTTGGAAAAAAATTGTTAATGCACTAGTTAGGGATGAAGCGACAAAAGTAGGGAAACGTGGTGTTAGGGCTTCCAACCGTAACACCCAACCCCCAACATGCAGGCAGCAACAGGCGGGGGTGTGCCTTGGGCTGTAAACCCTAATACTCATCCCATTCTCATATACTGTACCCATCTTAGCTTATTTACTCATGGAATGGGGTGAGTGTTAGGGCTGATAATCCCAGACACACCCACCTGTTGCTGCCTGCAGGGTGAGGTGTTAGGGTTGGAATCCCTAACACCACATTTCCCTGCTTTTGTCATTTCATCCCTAACTAGTGCGTTAATGAAGTTTTTGCAAAGAAAATATATATTTTTTTATACTGGCATGCCAGTGCCACTATAGTTAGGGTTGCACGGCCACTTCTATGTTAAACCCAACATTTTGCACTTTAATAACTTTGAGATTGTTCATCCGATTTGCCTGAAATTTTGCAAGCGCCGTCTGGTACCATAGATCTCTGGATCTGGCAAGTTTCGTTCTGCAGTATCGTACGAGGCATGGAGAACATGCGTGCCTACATCTGAACCCAACTTTAATAAATCTAGAAGCTCTGTCTTTTGTGTGGAGTCTGGCAAGGCATTGGCTATCTCCTGTCCTCTCTCCTATAGCGCATTCTGGTACCGGACCATATGCGTGAGGAAGTTGAGCGACTTAATGGAGCAGGTGGAGTCAGAATAAACCTTCTTACCCACATGATCCAGATAGCAGGATTCTGGGTCAGGAGGCTGGGAACTTGGGTGTTTAGGCTGATTTGACGTATCGTTGGCATCCGTAATTACCGCAGAGTCCGCCTGAGGGTGTTCCGCCAGAAAGGGCTGGTCCCTCGGGGCTCTATACAGCCTGATTTTTTGGAACTGCCGGGACTGAAGCTGGATGCTTCCAAGTAATCCTGGTAAGATCCTGGAAGGTATCCACCAAAGGAGGCACCACTAGAGACTTGGGCTCCTTTTGCTTCAGGTACTTGGCCAGTCGGCGGCGCTCCGGATCCAGATCCTCCGTTTCCCATTCACTGGAGGCCTGGATGTGCCTCATGACATCCATGAAGGTCAGATCGCCAGGAGGCGAGTGGGGTTGGTCCTTTTCTCCTGGGGAACCCCTGACTCCCGAGATGGATGAGGTAGAAGTGGTGGACAACCTGCTACTGGGCCCTGAACAGCCTGAGCTGCGTCTCGAACCCCTCTGCTCAAGCGTCAGTAGCTACTGGACCAACGTCGGTCCGAGAACTGGTGACGGCTTCGGGACCGATGACAGAGCAACAACTGATGTCGGTCTGGGGACCGACATCGGGAGTGGGAGCGGGAACGGCTCTTAGACTGGGACCGAGACCGGCGACAGCTACCCGATCGAGAGGGGTGCCGACGACGGGTCTGAGACCGGGACCGGGAACTAACCTTGGAGGGCAGGCTCAACAGCGTCCTCTCAGGGGTCTTCCACGGGGAAGGAGCTGGAAGGCCCTCGGGTTCCCTGCTGTCTGGCCAGTTAGGGTCTGGCGTCAGGTCCGGCTTTGGTGGAGACTGTTTTCTCACCTACTCCACCAGAATGAAAAAAGCTCCTGCAGTTCGTCTTTATTGAAGACAGTGGCTGCTGAACCTGGAAAGGGGGGCGGCGAAGCCGGATCAGGAAGGTCATGGGGGCGAACGGCCCGCAGAACCCTGCAAGGTGGAGGATTTGAGGCACCCAAAGCCGCCCCTGCCGCAGGTACTTCCACCACAATCACCTCTACCGACATCGGTATGGGGTCCAACGTCGGCTTGACAGGCGTCGGTGCCGGGCTAACCTTGTCACCCTGTGGTTTGCCCGAAGCAGGCGAGGCCGAGACCTTCTTAGGCACCATAGCCTGTGCCGAAGAGGTTGGGGGGGTAACCCTAAGAGAAGCCACCTTGGGTTTAACCAGTTTCTCCCCTGATGTTCCTGCCTTGGCTGCCGCCGGTTCTTAGCAGGAGGACTTAGCACCTTGGAGCCTTCTGGGCGCTTGTGGGGTCCCTGAGCCCGAGGACTTTTGGGGAAGAGTAGGGAAAGCGGGGTACACAGGATCAGGAGCAGTAGATGCACGACCCATCTGTCCTTGTCGTGAGCGTTGCAGGACTTGTCACGATGCTTCCCTTGTCCCCCGAGGTATGCAAGACATCCATTTTTTCTCCAGAAGGTGGGCCTTGAGAGCCTTCAGACACCTGATTCTGGTCCTGCTGGTGAAGCCTTGACAGATGGTGCAGGTCGCGCTGTCATGGTCTGGGCCTAGACAGAAGACACATTCAACGTAGCCATCTTTGGAGGAATTTGGCAGCCAGCTGCACTTGTTCCTCTTTCGGCCGAGGAGACTAATGAAGGCGCATTTACATAAGTCGGACTGGAGTTGAGGACCTAAACATGGATGAAACGGTCAACTGATGCCCAACAAGGAATGAAAATCTCCTAATAAAATACTAATTTTTAAATTTTTGCTGGGCTAGAGTAGCCAGAACTTCCCCAATGTGAGCGAATCACGGCGGGAAAAGAACTGGGGTGTACCGTGACCGACATCGGGGTGGAGCCGACGTCAGGGGGCGGTTCCTGCTGGGTATTGCTAGCTAAGAGTTTTTCCAGTGGGTCCTAAGGCCTGCGGCATTAGTCCTAATGGTTATAGCCTGCTGCAAGAGCTCCCCCTCGAAGTAAGATCCATATTTCCCTATTGTTTTAACCCTAAATGGTGCATTAACACTTTTTTTGCAAAGAATATATGTAGACAGATAGTTAGCTAGATAAATAATATATATGTATTGTAACAGTGTGGGATCTTAAAGCTGGACAAAAAACGCCAATAAGGTGCAACCCACCTGGATAAGTGGGATTTATATTAAAAAAAATATAACACTTTCTCAAGTCTGGCACCTTTTTCAGTATTCACTTCATCTTGAACCAGCTTGTAAGCGAAAACAACAGTTTTTGTTTTAAAAGAAAACAAAACAAAAAAAAAGGTCTGCACTCAAAACTGTGGAACCTTCCTCCACCACTTATCAGAAATTACTGACCTACTCTCCTTAGGTTAGCTTAGGAGAGGTTTTTATACCCTCCCACCTGATCATGTGATTAAGTTCCACATTTTACAAACATATAATTCTTCAGAAGCAGAAAGAAACACAAATATAAACATAACAATCATACCACAGTGACTATAATTTCCTTTAACATCATAACTTAAGAATAAACATTCTAAATCCTTAGTTTGATTTCTTTCATGACCATTCCTTGGTTTGGACAGAATAAAAAGAGCCCAAAAGGGGCCGCCAGTCCCCTATAGTCCAGACATTGAAAGCTGAAAACTCTCCTCACAACTAAGCCTCAGGACAAAAACTGAGTTTAACTCTATGTTCTAAGCTTAAGGTAAGGTCTGACATATTATTATTAATTATATCTGAAAAGGCAAGGAATCAGTGTGGCTTTTGGTGAAAGGACTACTTATAAAAGGAAAAGAAGCGGGGTTTTATAGCCTTTCCTGCAGTTTAAATTTCAGGGTCATCGACCTACAACAAGGCTAAACTCATTGTAACTGCCTAACTAAAACAAATCCCTTCCTGAACCACTGGAACCCCTTGGGTTTAGTCCCAGCCACAGTAAACAGCAAAGCCTAAGTAAAAACGAGTGTGGAGAGCAAATGCTGCTTTATTCAGACTGCCTAAGCAGTCAGCTGTTGCTTTCCAAGCCGTCGACTTAGCATTTCACTAACAGACTGCAGCAATCTTCAGAGAGCTACCTGCTCTCTCCCGAAGGGCTGAAGAATGCGATTTTGGCCAGAAACCATCTTTTGGGACAAGAGAAACAAGCTACAAATGTAAAATTCAGAATTCTGAGATAGTATTAAGGCTACCTAACGCAAGATATTCGCGACGTAAGCCATGAGCTTTAGCAGCATTCGAGCAGCAACAAACAGAAGGAATAGCTACTTGCAGGGGCTAAATACAAATTGGAGTCTGTTTAATTTTCCCCTAGGAGTCACAACAAGGGGCACTATTCTACACACATCGGGAGTTGGTTCCTACAGTTTCCTTGTCTTTTCTCAGAAGGATTACTTCCTTCTACTGGGCAGTTATAAATCACATCTGGCAGTATTTATACAATATAAATCTTTCTCTCTTCCAGAGAGTAACTTCTAAATACTCCAGGGGGGGGAAGGGGTTTGTGTACCAATGTACCATTTTGAAGAAAGGAAATAAAAAGAAGGGAAAGAACACAGAAGAAGATTGGGGGGGAGTACATTTACTGATAAGAAGGTGACCTGCCTCCTTATCGAGAAATAAAGGGACAGCTCCAGAAGAAGGAAAAAAGATGGTTGCAACCTTAACTATAAAGAAATGGTACATAAGTGCATGACAGGAAATAGCCCTGTCACATTTACCACTCCTTAAAGAAAAAAGGACTTATAAAAGAAGACTATCCTCTTTTATTTTTAAATATTTTAAATTCCCAAAAGGGGGTGGAACTCCTGCCCACCCACTCTCAGGAGTTCCATCCCAGGGCCCCCTATGACATTAAGGCACTGACATCACTCATGACAGTTCCAAACCTGCCCTAGGATAACGGAAACTTAATAGAAAGTTCCTACTACAAACTTTAGGTATTGCTGTAAGGGCTACATGGTCCAACCCCCTAATCTCTGAGGGTTGGAGGAGCTCCGACTCACCCTCTTCCAAGAAGCTCTATCTCAGGGTCCCGGCATTTTGTAGCACTACGGTGCCATACAACAATCATAATTCAGATAAGATTCGTAACATATACTACAATTTCCCTGAGATCCATATATTTCTAGGTTCTGCATTCCATGTAATCATTCATTCCTTTAATAAAGTTTCATCTTCCACAGGTATACTTTCAACCTCTGTCCCATATCGGGAAGATAATCAGCATTCTTGTGTTCACTGTCTTTCCTATGAATAACTTTAAATTGGTATGGTTGTAAAGCCAAATACTACCTCATTATGCAGGGTTTTTTCTCCTGCATTTGATGTAACCAGCATAGGGGGTTGTGGTCCGTAACAACAGTGAATTCAGACCCCCAGAGATAATATTTAAGAGCTTCTATAGCCCATTTAAGGACTAGACACTCTTTCTCCACTGTTGCATACTTACGCTCTCTTACATGTAGCTTCCTACTCATGTATACTATAGGATGTTCCTCCCCATCTATAACTTGTGTAAGGATGGCCCCTAAGCCTACCCCTGAGGCATCAATCTGTACAAAAAAAGGTTTTTCAAAGTCTGGGCTTCTTAAGACTGGATAAGCACATAGAGTGGCTTTGATCGGTCTAAATGCTTCATCGCATTCCTTTGTCCACTCCACTTTATTTGTATACTACTTTTTGGTTAATTCTGTTAAGGGTCCTGCTATAGCCGAAAATCTTGGTATAAAGCAACGGTAATATCCAGCTAGTCCTAGAAAAGCACGGACTTGTTTTTTAGACCGGGGAATTTCACAGTTAGATACTGCCTCCACCTTACTAACTTCAGGCCGGATGACCCCATTTCCAATTATGTACCCCAGGTACCTTGTTTCCGTCTGTCCCAGACTACATTTATTGGGATTAATGGTAACCCCTACCCTTTTTAATGCCCTAATAATCTCTTCTAGATGGCTTATGTGTGTTTCCCAGTCTGGACTAAATACCACTACATCGTCCAGGTAGGCTGCAGAAAAGGTTGTATATTTATTTATTTATTTAGTTTTTGTTAACCGGGTAAGTACACTAGACAAGTTTTATGCCTATTTTCAGGAACGACCCGGGAGAGTACAAAAGGGTACAACAGGTACATTGATACAGTAATTGGTACAGACGAATACATTCAGGTACAAAACAGGAGAAAAGGCAATTTTACAGTTTTTACATTTGCGTGGAGATTACACCCAGATACAATGCTGGGGCAAGGTATAAATTAGAGATAAATTCAGTGACCAACAGGACTGGTGAGGATTATGAGCAGAGTAACTTCATAAGCGTCGGTCAAGCAGGGGATGAGGGATTTGGACTAGGTCATAGCGCAAGAGCGGTGACTCGAGCAGGAGAGATGAAGCCGTCACCAGTGGACACCGAGAGGCTAGGGAGGCTTAGGACATTCACAGCGGGGGAAGCCACCTTAAGATGATCCCACAGGGAGGTCCGGAAACTCTTGTGAGAGGAGGCAGTACGGACTCTTTCAGGAAAGGAGTTCCAAAGTCTAGGGCCATGGACAGCAAAACTCCGGTCACCGATGTTGGTGCGGGAAGTGGGTACATTTAGTAGGCCAGGGCCTTGGTATCTAAGCAGGTAGGGGGAGAGGTCAGCAGGAGCAAGAGACCGGGCCAGTTCCGAAGGGGTGCCGGAGCTAAGTACTTTGCTCACGAGGCACCCAGTGCTAAAGTTGAGGTGATTGAGGGGGGTAGCCAGCCAAGCTTATCGTAGAGCTCACAGTGATGGGTGAGGCGGGGGGCGGCCAGGCCAAAACGACAGATGTTGTTGTACGTAGTGCTCCACTTGCTGAGGAGGGTCTTCGAAGTGTGAGCAAATATGAGGGAGCCGTAGCTGAGGGAGGGAAGTAGTACTCCCCTGGCAAGAGCTATGCGAGCCGCTGGAGTGAGGTTGTACCGAGCCCTGTAGGCCATCCCCAGTTTGCGGTTTACCCCACTGCAGGCATTATGGATATGACAACCAAGGTCCAGTTGGGGATCAAGCGTCACTCCAAGATATTTGAGTGAGGTCACGGTAGGGAGAGGGGAGCCATCTTCATAGTTGATATGTAGAGGAGTTGAAGAGGCTCGTATTTTTGCAGAGGAGCCGAAGAGCATAGCCTGGGTTTTGTTTTGATTTAGGACCAATTTATGGTTGGAGAGCCAAGCCTGGATGTTCCAAAGGTCTTCAGATAAGTGACGGTTTAGCGTGGCTGTATCACGGGAGTGGGCCAGGAGAACCAGGTCATCCGCATACATGACGACGCGGCAGTTTGAGACCACATCAGGGAGATTGTTGATGAACAGGGAAAAGAGTAGGGGACCCAGCACGGAGCCCTGAGGGACACCAGAGGTGACCGGCCGGGGGGCAGAGAGGACTTTACTGAATTTAGTTAGTTGTTTTCTGCCATATAGGTAGTCAGAGACCCAGTTTAAGGCGGGGGGGGACAAACCAAGGGACCTCATCTGCAGGGCAAGCAGGTCGTGGTCAACGAGGTCGAGCGCTTGGATAAGTCAATAGATACCGCACCTGAGAGTTTTCCTGGTCCATAGCAGCTCTGATGCTGGAAGAGACTGAGATGAGAGCCATAGAAGTGCTGTGCCCTTTTCGAAGTTGTTGGGTCAGTCAGCAGACCATGGAGTGGATATAATCCGAGATTTGTTTGAGCACCACCTTTTCCAGGAGCTTGCTGACAGCAGAGAGGATAGCTATGGACAGTAGTTGTCCAGAATTTTGGGGTCGCCTCTGCTTAGGACAGGGACAACCTGGCAACCTTCCAGATATCCGGATCAGTCCCTGGGTAAGGGATAGGTTGGAAATGTGGGCCACCGGAGAGGCTATAAGGGGGCACCTAGTTTGAGAAACTTTGGCTCCAGATCATCAGGACCAGGGCTAGCATTCTGGGAGAGACCAAGAAGGAGAGCCCGCACCTCGCTTACCGTTACTGCCCTTAGGTAAAATGGAGAACAGGTCAGACCGGACTCCCATTTGGACGGGAAGGCAGAGCGGGTTGAGTTTTGGGCTGAGGACCCTAGAGGGAGAGCAGAAGGAAGGTCTGTGAAATGAGAGTTTAGGGCATTAGCAATCACATGAGGATTGTTGCAGGAGACTCCTTCGATGAGCATATCAGTGACCCCTGAGTATCAGCGACTGCCAACCAGTGATTGGATGGTTCTCCAGAAATGTCTGGGATCTTTAGCAGAGCTGAGAAGGGCGGCCTTGCAGAAGTCGCTTTGTGCCCCCCTGATCATTTTTTTGCACTCATTTCTGAGTTTTCTGTATTGTTGCAACAGAGCAGAGTCGCGTGAGCGTTTTACCTGGTGCCAGCATTTATCACGCACTCGCATATGGGAGAGGATACCCCCCTTTCAGCCACTGGGTGGCTGTCCCGCGGACCCTACACCTAGTGATAGAGGCATGCCTATCTTGTAGATCCACAAAGATGTTGTGGAACGCGGCGACGGCTGATGAGGGATCCTGGGCACTGTAGACTGTTGACCAGTCCGTAAGCCTGAGGTCCTCCAAGAGCAGGTCAGGGTTTAACCTGGCAAAGTTTCGAACCTGGATGATTTTGTGGGGAACCTTAGGGGAGGGAATATTCCATATACACAGAACCGGAGAGTGGTCCGATATGGCGTCGGGTAGGACCCCTACTGAGGAGATCCTCTCGGGACGGTTCGACATAATCCAGTCCAAGAGGGAGCAGGAAGAGCTGTTTGCCTTTCGACGGGTGGGCTCTCTTACCAGTTGTGTTAGGGATTTGGTGGCAAGCAGGGCCTCAAACTGCTTGACGTTTTTCCCCGTCCCAGTTTAGGTTAATGTCTCCCAAGATAAGGAGTTCATTTGCCCCGGTACTGGGACAGACAGAATCCAGGAGATGGGAGAGGCCCTGCAGCCCGCCCTTAGGTGGGTTGTAGGAGCATACCACGTGCAGTTTCTTGGTGTTGCCAAGCAGCAACATGGCGTGGAGGAGCTCGCAGGTTGACGGCAACAAGGAGGTGTGGTTAATAAGGGATACGTTGAGGTGGGCCCTGTAGTAAATCAGGATACCTCCTCCCCTTTTGCTCCCAATTCTGTCCTGCAGTTCTAGTTCATAGCCAGGGAGCCTGCATGCCGAGTCGGGAATCTGGGGTTTAAGCCAGGTCTCGGTTATTCCCAGGATGTCAGGCTTGTAGAGAGTAACCCATGCAGTGAGCTCGTCAAGGTTGGGACTCCGAATGTTGATGTGAGCCACTTTCAGGCCCTTTTCCCTCCACCATTTCTGAGGAGAGTCAAGGATGGGGCCAGGATTGACTTCAATGTCGCCAGATAGGGCAATGGACAGTAAGATTAGCCACAGAAGGGGTCCTCTCGGGGGGGACCTTTTGATTTCTGGCCACCAGACGCGACGCAGCTTAATGTTGATTTGGGAGAAGCGAGTCAGCAGCAGTCCGCTAGGAGGATAGCGGGACCAACGGCATTGGCCATAAGGTTAGAGAATGTAAAATCGGTCACAGAGCAGAGATGGATGGGCCTGCCACTGCCACTGGCCTGTACAGGGTCAGGGTATGAGAGGAGGGGATGAGTACCAGGAGAAGGGTAGTCAGGAGAGCCGGATGGGGGAAGCGGTACTCTCTAACAGAGATCATGTCGAGAGGCCGATCTTGGAATAGAACAGGGGTATACTACAAGGGACCTGGGAGCAAGGGTGACAGAGAGTAGGGTCAATGCAGGAGCGAGCAAGCTCCAGGGGTAAGGCTACTGGCCAGGAGTGATAACGAGCACAAGTGGATTGGCTACAGACCTGGTGTAATGATAATCTAGCATTAACTGGGGGTCAAGACGCTTTGGCAGTGACAGTACAGTTTGCTTAGATAATAGTTACAGGAATACTGAGCGAGTGCCTGAAAAGGACAAGGAATTTTTACAATTAGGAATTTGCAGTGAGATGGTCAAGAAATTATCACCTTAGGAATTAGCAGTAAAACACATTTGTAACAGCAAAAACACTATAGAAATCTGTAGTAGTCACAGTAAATACACAGCAGGTTACTGGGGTGAAATATGGGTAGAGCAAAAATTATGGGTAGAGCAGGGTTTGTTAGGTTCAGTGTATAGGGCTGAAGTGTTTGATCCATGAAGCGTTGGAAAGTGGCCGGCACCCCGTGCAGGCCAAATGGCATCGTTAGGAACTCATATAGGCCCACCGCGGTACTAAAGGCAGTAATCTCCTTAGACTGAGGGGTAAGGGGTATCTGCCAGTACCCTTTTGTGAGGTCAAGGGTAGATATGTATTTGGCACTTCCTAGACTATCAATAATATCACCTATCCGGGGCATGGGATATCTATCAAAAAGGGAAGCGGCATTCACCTTACGGAAATCCAGACAAATGCGAATACCACCTTCCTTCTTATTGACTATCACCATAGGTGAGGACCAGGCACTGTGGGAGGGTTGTATTATTCCCAGTTGTTCCATGGCCTTACCTCCTGTATTACTTCCTTTCTTACTTGTACCGGTATGGTTTCTGATGGATGGGGGTACCCTGGGTTAATCTGATCTCATGCTGTATGCGTACTGCTTGACCAGGTGTACTGGTAAATATGTCAGCATATTTATTTAACAACCGTTGTAACTGTGTGTGTTGTGTTGTAGTCAGTGAAGGATTTATTTGTACTTCCTGAATTTGACCCCTATGTTCCAGTCTCTCATATGCTATGTCTAGCTCAGACTGTTGGGGTTCTGTCTGTACATAGCCGCTTAAACTAACTTCTTTGGGTCTCTCATGCCACAGTTTTAGTAAGTTGGCATGATATATCTGTTTATTGTTTCTTCTGTGAGACATCTGTATTTCATACGTTACTGGGCCTGCCTGTCTAATCACACTGAAAGGCCCCTGCCACTTCATTAATAATTTATTTTCACTGGCAGATAGAAGAAGTAACACTTGATCCACTGGGACAAATTGTTTATGTCCCACCCCAGTGTCATAATATTTCTTCTGCTGGGCCTGTTTGTCACTCAGCGTCTGATGAGCTAATGTAATATATCTTTTTAGACACTGTCTTAAAGCCATCATATAATCTAAGACCCCCTTTTTTCCTATCTTTGTGTTTTCTTCCCAAGATTCCTTAATAACATCCAATGGTGCCCTGCGGTTACGACCATAAAGAAGGGTAAAAGGGGAGTAACCTAGTGAGCTGTAGGTATTTCCCTCATACGAAAACAGAAGATAGGGTAGGAATAGATCCCAGTTCCTACCTTCTTCATTAACATATTTTCGTAACATCTTTTTCAGGGTCTGAATAAACCTCTCTGTCAGACCATCAGTTTGGGGGTGATAAGGGGAGGTCTGTATTGCTTGGATGCCCAGTAACCTATATAACTTTAACAACATGACTGAAGTAAAATTCGTTCCCCTATCTGTTAGTGTCACTTTTGGGATGCCCATTCTACTAAAGACCTTTGCCAATTCTTCGGCCACTCGGTGAGCTGTAACAGTTCTCATTGGTATTGCCTCTGGGTAGCGGATAGCATAGTCACAAATGACCACTATGAATCGGTTACCTTTAGAGCTGGTCTCCAGGGGTCCTGCCACATCCATGGCAATTCTATGAAAAGGTTGGCTAACTATAGGGATATTCTGGAGAGGTACCATATCCTTTTTGCAACTTTTTGACATTCAGGGCAACTCTGAACATATTCCGCTACCATTTCATGTATTTTAGGTCAATAAAAGCGGTCTAAGATTCTTTTTAGGGTGGTATCTCTCCCAGAATGCCCCTCCAGAGGAATATCATGGGCCAGCTGTATTACCTCTTTCTGAAATTTCTGTGGTACAACCAATTGTAATACGCTATCCCCATTTTTGTGGTTAGTACACTCTCTGTACAAAATACTGTTCAAGAGTAAGTATTTGTGAGTCCCATCATTGTCATAGTTTCCAACCTGTAAAAAAAAAAAACTGGTTAAGTGATTCATCATTTTTTTGTTCTTGTGATATAGTCTCTGGTCCATAACTCATGAGTCCATTAAACTGTTGGTCTTGCCAGTCCTTTTTATTTTTTCGTTTTTCTGCCTTTCCTTTTCGTGATTTCCCCGGGACCTCAAACAGTTCATTAGAAAATGGGAACACAGGCTCCATCTGTTCATTAACCTGCTTTGTTTGTGACCGCGTAGCTACCGTTACTACAGGTGCTAATTCATGTCTTTCCATCAATTTGGAAAAATCAGGATGGTCTTGACCTATGATCATCAGGACAGGCAAATGAGGTACCACTCCAACTGCCATCTCATTGGTACTACCATTAATAGTGACTTTTATTGGGGCAGTTGAGTAATAATGCATATCTCCATGGATGCAAGTGACCATAGTCCCTCCTTCCATTTTCTCTATCCCTTCCACTAGGTCAGCTCTCACCAAGGTTTGTCGACTCCCAGAGTCCAACAGTCCTGTAATCTTATGGGGTCCCATTTTAACTGTTGTGATGTATGGAGCCCAATTGGCCAAGTCCAAATGTCCAAAATCCTTCTTAATTACTGGGCAATTTCTAATCACATGACCCTTCTTTTTGCAGCCGTGACACACTACCTCTGTCAGGGGTATTTTCTCCCTCCTCTCTTTTCTTATATCTGATTTATTTCTGTAAGTATCAGAAGTAAAGGTATTTCTTACCGGAGTAGTAGCAGGTGTGAACAGATCCCCCTGTATATCTTCCCCGCGATGGTCTTGCTGCAAGGAAGTCTTCTGCCAATTCAATAGTATTTTCAGCTCCTTCAGGCTTGTGCTCCCTGACCCAAAGTTGTACATCCTGGGGAAGTATTTTAATGAATTGTTCAATGGTAATGGCCTCCATTATCTGCTGAATGGTCTTGCTCTCTGACTGGAGCCATTTGTCACTAAGGTCTTTTAAACATGCATACACCTCTCTGGGGGCATCTGTTGACTGCATCCTTAAAGAACGAAAACGCTGACGATATGTCTCAGTGTTGATGTCATACCCCCGGAGTATCTCCTTCTTCACATGATCATAATCAGCCACTTGAATAGCTAAGCGGCTATACCCGACCTGTGCTCTTCCAGTTAATTGTGGGGCAAGTCGCACAACCCACTGTTCTTTCGACCATCCACATGTTTGGGCAACCTTTTCAAATGTTGTTAGGTATGCCTCAATATCATCCGTGTCTTGCAAACGCACTAGTTTAATGTCCCATGGGTCTTGGGGCCGTTCTGCTCGTTCCATCCTGACAGCCTGTAACACCCACATAGTGTCCACCCATTTGGCATCTTGACGCCTTCTATCCAGTTCTCTTTCTTTATCCAACTGGACCTGTCGGACACACAGCCACTTCAAGAGTTCACCCACATCCTCCATTGGTGCTTGTTCCATATATGAGGCATCCACATCCTTTTCAATATCCTCTGTTTCCAATAGATGCTCAGCTGGAAATACATCTCCAGGTTCACTATGTTCCTCCTCAGACTTCTCAGATGGTTGTCTTTTAGGTGTGTGCTAACAGATTACTGCTGTAATCTTCTGATTCAAATTGTCTTTTGCAAGCTATATCTTCTGTTACTGCTTTATTTTTCTCTGGAGCAAAGTGTTTCTTACAGGGTATATCTTCTCTGAAATTATTACAGGTGGTGCTTTACAGGTTTTACAGTTTTATCTAACATTAGGATAAGCTTTCAGGGTTACTGCATTTGTTGTTGACTGATTGTTTCTGCTCTACCTCCTTGTTCTTTCAGTCCGTGGTTCTTCTTTTTAGACAGGGGAAGGGCCCAGCACCCACCCCATCCCCAACCACCCTCACGCTACACTCCTTTTATAGGGTACCACAGTTGTGACATTTCCTGTGGCAGAGCAGGAAGGCGGATCAGTGGGGCCTCACAAGGTGATCTCATTTACAGGGCACTAGTAATTTAACTTGTTATAACAAGTTAAACAAAGCACAATTAAACCATTACTTGCATTTTTTCTTTCTAATTACTCTGACTAGGTCACAAACCCAGCAACTTATTTGGAATGGATTTCATTAACTGCAGGTACTGTGGAACAATTTTCAGAAGGACAGTCTTACAAGATTTAGGACACTGTCCTACATGCTGGGCCTTTGAGATCTTAGGTCTCAGCTCCAGGCAGCATGGGCAGAGATTGCACGCCTCAAATTTCATATTGAAGAGGAAATACATTGTAAGAACCACCCGCCATTTCCCAGCATCCAACAGAAAACCTCGACCGCAGAGGGTAGTTGGTCCAGGAGGTTGGCAGGTGGTTAGGAGGAGCAAATCAGGTGCCCCATCACTCTCTCCAACACATTACCCAAAACCATATAAACACTACAAACAGGTATCTGCCTCTATCTCTGAAATCAAATAAAGAGGCAGAAGACACTGCAGAGCAGGACACTCGGCACAGGAGCTAGCACAACAATACTCACCCAAATCAGGAACCAAAACTAAACAAGCACAAAGGAAATCCAAAAACTTCTGATCATAGGAGACTCCATGATTCGGGAGTTGATACCCATCTCCAGCTAGGGTGATGGTCAGATGTCTCCCAGGTACATCAGCATGGAGAGACACTGACCGATTGCTAAATTGTTCACAAAGCAGGAGAAAACATTGATGTCCTAGTACACATAGGGACTAATGATCTCGCCAGCCGGTCAGTTGTGGAGACCAAGGAACACCTGACTAGGCTGGGTGACAAACTATCATCTATTTCGTCTGGCATCTCCTTCTCTGAGATCCTGCCAGTCTGGGAGAAGGGAGCAGATGGACGGAAGGTCAGAGAAGGGGAGATAGGGGAGCTAAACACGTGGCTCAAGGACTGGTGCCAGGAAAAAGGACACAGATTTGTAGGGAACTGGCAACAGTTCTGGGAGCGAAAGTTCTTTAAATTTGATGGACTGCATCTGACTAAAGAGGGAGTCAGTGCATTGGGGCAGAAGTCTGACGTCTTTGCAGAATATTTAAACTAGCAAATGGGGAGAGGGGTGCAGCACCCCATACGTCGAATGGGAAGAACACCCCTCCCCCCTCAGCTAGTGGTCAAACAGGAATTCAGCGTGTTTGCTGTTCATTTGCATCACCAGGTAAGAAAAAGGTTTGTCTCCCCATACGATGCACAGGGTAATGCCAAACTTCACCCAACAACTAACACACCAAAATCTGGCCAATGGAAAATCATGTACACAATGCTCACAGCCTGGAAATAAGATCCCAGACCTGCAGGCAATAATGTCAGAGGCTAAACTGGACATAGTAGCATTAGTGAGACGTGGTTTACCAGTAACCACACTTGGGAGACTTCAGTACCTGGCTATGTATTGTTCAGAAGAGACCGAGGTGCAAAAAGGGGGGGGGGGTGGCCTGTATGTCAATGAAAATATCAAAGCTACAGAAATTCAGAATACACATAAGGAGCCAGAAGAACTGTGGGTCACCCTGGAAACAGGAAATGGGATGGCCATAAGAACTGGGGTTGTCTACAGGCCCCCAGACCAGGGGGAGGACATAGACACATTACTGTTAGAAGATATACAAAACATGACAGCTAAAGGGGAGGTTCTGATAATGGGAGACTTCAACATGCCAGATACAGATTGGTCAATACCAGCAGGAACATCTGCCAGAACTAGACTCATAGTGGATTCCTGCAGGGAGGCCTCAAACAACTGGTACAGCAACCCACAAGAGACAGGGCTATCCTAGATCTAGTACTGACTAACAAAGAAGGGATCACAGATCTCCAGGTAGAAGGTCACCTGGGAGCCAGTGACCATCACATGGTATGGTTCAATTTGGCTACTACATCTAAATCATCCCATTCCAAGCAAAATATGGGACTTCAGAGGAGCTGACTTTGATAAGATGGCCAACAGAGTTAAGCTAGCCCTGGCAAAAGAAACACAGGTGAGGAGGTACAGGCAAAGTGGGCAAGCATTAAGGATACAATACTTGAAGCAACATCCCATTGTGTTAGACAGAAAAGGAAGTGCAAAAGAAGAAGAAACCACTTTGGTTCTCAATACAGTAGCAGAAAAGGTCAGAGCCAAAAGGCTGGCCTTCAGAAAATATAAGGGAACACAGCGGATGAAGATAGGGAGGCATACCAAACTGCCCTAAGGGAAGCAGGTAAGGCAGTAAGGCAGGCAAAGTCCCAAACTGAGGAAACACTAGCACGAACAGAAAAGAAGGTGACAAGACTTTCTATAGATACATTAGTGAAAGGAGAAAGTCCAGAGGGTGCTAAGCTTAATGGAGAAAAGGGAGCATGTGAGGAGGAGGACCCTGTAAAGGCATCTATCCTAAATAGATACTTTTCTCAGTATTTACTGAAGAGAAGGTAGGGCAGGGCCAACAGCTCAGCATCATGGACACGGGGAGGGGAGGAGCACTACTCCTTCACAAAAGAAAGGGTCCTACAAGAGCTTGCTAGCTCAGGTGGATAAGGCAATGGGACCTGATGGCATACATCCCAGGGTACTTAAGGAGCTAAAGGAGGAACTAGCAGAGCCATTAGCAGAATTGTTTAGTGAGTCTCTGAGCACAGGAGAGGTCCCAGAAGACTGGAGAAGGGCTCATGTGATCCCACTCCACAAGAGTGGTAGCAGGGAGGAGGCGGGGAACTACAGACCGGTCAGTCTTACCTCAGTAGTGGGCAAGATTATGGAGGCACTCTTAAGGAAAGGATAGTGCAACACCTGGAATCCATAGGGCACAGGATCCAAGACAGCATGGGTTTACAAAGGAAGGTCCTGTCAACTAATCTCATAGATTTCTTTGACTGGGTAACCAGAGTGGTGGACCAAGGGGAGCAGTTGATGTCAGCTACCTTGACTTCAGCAAAGCTTTGACACTGTTCCACATAGAAGATTGATAAATAAGCTAGGTAGGCTCGAGTGGGTCAGAAGTTGGTCAACTGGGTGGCAAACTGGTTGACTGGCAGAAACAGAGAGTGGTGGTAAATGGTATACAGTCAGAAGAGATGCAAGTCACAAGTGGGTACCTCAGGGATCAGTCCTGGGGCCAGTCCTATTCAACATCTTCATAGTGACCTCAGAGATGGACTAGAGGGTAAGGCTTGTCTGTTTGCAGATGACACCAAGATCTGCAACAGAGTAGATGATCCAGATGGGGTGGGCAGAATGAGAAGAGATCTGGATAAACTAGCAGAATGGTCAGAAGAGTGGCAACTGGGATTTAATGCAAAGAAGTGCAAAATCATGCACATAGGGAAGAGAAACCCTGAAGCCACTTATAGGCTGGGAGGGGAGTTGCTAGCAGTCACAAAGGAAGAAAGAGACTTGGGCATCATCATCACTGATGACCTAAAATCATCCAAGCAGACCTCTAAAGCAGTAGGTAAGGCTAGGGGGTGTTAGGGTGTATTAGTAGGGTTATCACCAAGTCGTAAGAGGAAGGTATAATCCCTCTGTACAAGACATTGGTTAGGCCCCATCTGGAGTACTGCGTGCAGTATTGGAGCCACACCTTCACAAGGACATTAACCAAATTGAGGCAGTCCAGAGAAGGGCAACCAAAATGGTGCAGGGACTGCATCAGAAGACATATGAGGACAGATTAACGGAGCTCAATATGTATACCCTTGAGCAAAGGAGGAGAGAGGTGATATGATCGAGACATTTAAACACCTTAAGGGCATAAACAAGGTGAAAGAGTCTAACATGTTTAAATATAAGAAAATAGCAGGACAAGAGGACACAGCATGAGATTAGAGGGAGGCCGATTAAGGGGAATATGAGGAAATTCTTTTCACAGAAAGGGTGGTGGATGCATGGAATGGCTTACCACAAGAAGTGGTGGCTATGAATACAGTGCAGGGCTTCAAACAGGCATGGGATAGGCATAAGGGAGCAATACAAATGACTATGAATAGATAGGTCACTGACAGAGCAAAGGCCGATGGCACATTTATGAGGTAGAAAAAGAAATGGGCAGACTGGATGGGCCTTGCGGTCCTTATCTGCCGTCAACTTCTATGTTTCTATGTTTTAACCTTGGGACGCACATCAGGTAATCCAGTCAGTAATTGGGCCCCTGTCTGGGCTGCCATCTGTCTCGTGAGGATGCCTTGTGTGTTGTCCGCCAGCTGCCATGTCCACCTTGGGTATCAAGACAAATACCCGCCGCTTCGTCTCTCTTCCTTATCCTTGACGGAAATACAGCAACAATTATCCCACTTCTAACACCAACTGTAATGGTGTGGGATCTTAAAGATGGACAAAAAAAACACCAATAAGGTGCAACCCACCTGGATAAGTGGGATTTTTATTAAAAAAAAAAATATAACACTTTCTCAAGTCTGGCACCTTTTTCAGTATTCACTTCATCTTGAACCAGCTTGTGAGCGAAAACAACAGGTTTTTTTTGTTTGTTTTTTTTATACTCCCCTCTCCTCACAGCTCTCCCCCTCTTCAGGAGACACCTACGGCCTTTTCAGCCCTCACTCACCTACCTGGTGACCGGTGCAGTCCGTCCCCCATGGAGCCATGGTTATACCCCCCAGGTGAGTACGGGCCGGGGGCTTTACACCCCAAGACTTCTGTATTTCATTGGAATGCTGTCTCCGAGCCCGGTATGGGCATTGAAGGTCGGGGCCTGGTGCTCCGTCCACTGGGAGGCTGCGAGGTTTTTTCCCCGTTTTTCTCTCGGCGTGCCATGTCCCCTGACGTCAAGGCGTTGAAGCGTCGACATCTGGCATGTCACCCCCTTGTTAAGCATCGGACTTGCTGTACCTCAGGTCTCCACCCAGGGCCAGACAAGAGCCGAGCTCTAGCACCCCTCCCGGAGAAGACGAGGCGGTCCCTAAGACGGCTCAGTCCTCCCCGTCTGGCCCTCAGCTCCCCAGGCGTTCCGAACCCGGTGGCAGTAGCAAGCGGAAATCAACCGCTGCACTGGCGGGCCGGCCTGAAAACAACAGTTTTGTTTTAAAAACAACAACAACAAAAAAAGGTCTGCACTCAAAACTGTGGAACCTTCCTCCACCACTGATCAGAAATTACTGACCTACTCTCCTTAGGTTAGCTTAGGAGAGGTTTTTATACCCTCCCACCTGATCATGTGATTAAGTTCCACATTTTACAAACATAATTCTTTAGAAGCAGAAAGAAACACAAATATAAACATAACAAATCATACCACAGTGACTATAATTTCTTTAACATCATAACTTAAGAATAAACATTCTAAATCCTTAGTTTGATTTCCTTCATGACCATTCCTTGGTTTAGACAGAATAAAAAGAGCCCAAAAGGGGCCGCCAGTCCCCTATAGTCCAGACAGTGAAAGCTGAAAACTCTCCTCACAACTAAGCCTCAGGACAAAAACTGAATTTAACTCTACTTTCTAAGTTTAAGGTAAGGTCTAACATGTTATTATTAATTATATCTGAAAAGGCAAGGAATCAGTGTGGCCTTTGGTGAAAGGACTACTTATAAAAAGAAAAGAAGGGGGGGGTTTATAGCTTTTCCTGCAGTTTAAATGTCAGCGTCATCGACCTACAACAAGGCTAAACTCATTGTAACTGCCTAACTAAAACAAATCCCTTCCTGAACCACTGGAACCCCTTGGGTTTAGTCCCAGCCACAGTAAACAGCAAAGCCTAAGTAAAAACGAGTGTGGAGAGCAAACACTGCTTTATTCAGACTGCCTAAGCCGTCGGCTTAGTGTTTCACTAACAGACTGCAGCAATCTTCAGAGAGCTACCTGCTCTCCCCCGAAGGGTTGAAGAATGTGATTTTGGACAGAAACCATCTTCTGGAACAAGAGAAACAAGCTACAAATGTAAAATTTGGAATTCGGAGATAATATTAAAGCAGCACGAAAGTGCGCACATTCGCACGGTCGCGCGGCTTTAGCAAGCGTTCAAGAAGCAACAAACAGAAGGAATAGCTACTCGCAGGGGCTAAATACAAACTGGAGTCTGTTTAATTTTCCCCTAGGAGTCACAACAAGGGGCACTATTCTACACACACAGGGAGTTGGTTCCTATAGTTTCTTGTCTTTTCTCAGAAGGATTACTTCCTTCTACTGGGCAGTTATAAATCACATCTGGCAGTATTTATACAATATAAATCTTTCTCTCTTCCAGAGAGTAACTTCTAAATACTCCGGGAGAGTTTGTGTACCAATGTGCCATTTTGAAGGAAGGAAATAAAAAGAAGGGAAAGAATACAGAAGAAGATTGGGGGGGGGTACATTTACTGATAAGAAGGTGACCTGCCTCCTTATCGAGAAATAAAGGGACAGCTCCAGAAGAAGGAAAAAGGATGGTTGCAACCTTAACTATAAAGAAATGGTACATAAGTGCGTGACAGGAAATAGCCTTGTCACATGTATCAATCAATCAGTCAAAATTTTATTTTACCAGGCGAACGTCATTGAACAATGCTCATTTACAAGATGGACCTGGACAGAACATATAGTCATAAATTACATTGGACAAAAGGCAAGGGTTAAAACAGCATAGAATACAGAGACTAAGTGATACAATCAGCAGGACTAGACAAGACATTTACAGTGTATAAACATTTCACTGGTCAATTGCAGATTAAATGGCGCAATCAGCAGGACTGGACATAATATTAACAATCTATAAACATTTCATTGGTCAGTGCTACACTAAATGATACAATCAACATGACTAGACATAATATTTACAGTGTATAGACATTTCAGAGGTCTATGTGCTGGTTAAGATACAGTAACTGTACTCAAGAATAAGTATACAAGCCTAAAGCTAACAGAGGAGGGAGGAGGGAAGATAGTACAACACCGGATGATAGGATGGTGACCGGTGCAGGAAAATAGGGCAGAAAAGCAGTACGGAGAGGAAATGCCAGTAACTGAGGCGGTATAGAAGCCTAGAAAGTGCTGGGGCACTAGAGCAGTTTTTAGAGCATGATCTAGGAAGGGGTAACGGAGGGGAGAGGAAAGTTGAGAAGCCTAACATGCTGGTTCAGAGGAGCAGACTTTTGGAGCATATAACTGATAGGTAACTGGCGGGGGGCAGATAGTACTATGGTCTTGGAGAAAGATTCGGTGCTAAGCCCATAAGCCAAGTTTGGATGGAGATCAAACACTGAGGGGGATAGAGAATACTGGTAAGTACTAGAGGTGTGGGAGGGGAAGATAGAAAGGTGTGTAACCAGCATTTAGACCCCAGTTCTCCATAGCGGAAACAGGACAGGTTCAGTGTTAACAATTACAGGAGTCATTGAAGAAGAAAGCATAGTTTGTTTTGACAGCAGCCACTGACAAAGGGTGGACCAGTTTCAAGGATTTTTGTATCATATTCCATAGTAGGGGGGCAGCATATAACTTACTGAAGCCCTACCGAAGCGAGCTCTCACCTTGGGTACAAATAGCGAACTATAGGAGGTGTTTCTTAAGGAGTACTTGCCTACTGTACATAATGGCAAGCAATCTGATATATATTGAGGCAGCCTACTGGAAATGGCTCTGAACGTCCAAATGGCTGCATTTCTCTGCCATCTGTACTTAAGAGATGACCACCCCACCGCTGTATATAAGGAACAATGATGAGCTGAGTAAGGGAGACCAGTGATAAATCTTACAGCTCTGTGATAAAGGGTATCTAGCTTTGAGAGTGCAGCAGTCGGGCCCTGACAGTACAAGAAGTCTGCGTAGTCGAGAAGGGAAAGAAAAGTAGACAACCAGTCTCAGCTTGGCCTCTCTTGTTAGGAACTGGTTTATCCTGTAAAAAAGACCTAGTCTCTGCCTGAGCTTTTTTAGCAGCTCTTCTATGTGGTCATTAAAGGATAGCCTTTGATCAATCCAGACATCCAGGTATTTGAACTTAGACACGTATTCCAAGGATTCTCCCAGGAATGTAGTGATCTGAGGGAATGTTATAGATGTAGCATCACATGTGCGAAGCGAGGATAGCATTGCTTTGGTCTTTTTTGCATTTAGTAATAGTTTCTGATTTGACAGCTGTAATTGCAGCAGATTAAAATCACACTGCAGGTCACCGCATGCGGCAGTAGGAAAGGGTCCTGCAGAGTAGAACTGTTGTCAGCGAAGAGGTGAATGTTGGCAGCTTTGATGCTGTCATTAATTCTATTAATGTAAATTGCGAATAGTAGAGAACCCAATATGGAGCCCTGGGGAACTCCTCTCAATAGAGGTTTTAAGAGAGAAAATTCCCCTTCTGCCTTGACCTGCCAGTACCGGCTTGTAAGGTAATTAGAGAACCACTTTTGGGAGTGATGGTCCAGGCCAGTGTTCCTGAGTGATGTAAGAAGCAGATTGTGGTCTACAGTATCAAAGACCTTGCTTAGGTCCAAAAATACTGTGCATACGAAGTTTTTAGCATCTAGTCCACGCAGCCAGTCATTGGTCACTTTAGCGAGAGCAGTGACAGTGCTATGTCGTGCTCTAAAATTGGATTGCAAGAAGTTAATTAGATTTTCAGAGTCTAGATATTTTTTGAGCTGGGTACTTACAATCTTTTCCAGGAGTTTGGATAAGATTGGAAGTAAGGAGATGGGACTGTAATTATTAAGGTCTACAGGATCTCCATATTTAAACAGGGGGATGACATGAACTGTCTTCCATAGTGGTGGCAAGATAGCCTGGGAGAGTGTTAGGTTAAAGAGGTGAGTATGTGGGACAGCTAGGACCTGATAACCAATTTTCAAGTATTAGGGGTCGAAAAAGTCTGCTCCAGCACTTTTCTTGACTTCCAGCTGTAACAGGAGATCTTCAGTCTCCTTTAACGAGACCAACTGCAGGGAGAATGAGGAGTTAGATACCGGGATTCCTTGGTCCTGGACACCAAGTTGGGATTATAGGTTATTGGCAGGAGAGGTGTTGAAGGCTAGTCCTGCAGTGGCAAAATGATTGTTTAAGTGTTCAAGGATGAAGGGCTCATCAGAGACGGAGGTGCCACCAACTAGGATTTTAGCGGGTAGTGAGTTTCCAGGAGTGTATCCTTCTAAATCTTTTAAGGTTTGCCAGAATTTGTTGGGGCACTTCGAGAATGCATCGAGTTCCCTACGATAAAAAGTGGCCTTTGACTCTCTGACCAGCTTGGTGCAGAGGTTCCTCGCCCTCCTAAACAAAATCCAGTCAGTTGGGAGCTTAGATTTCCGCAACATTTTCCAAAGTGCATCTCTTTTTTGTAAGGCAGTCTTTAGCTCTGAATTAAACCAGCAGCAGGATTTCACCCTATTGCAGACTTTAATCAGCGGAGCAAGGTTATCCAGGGCTCCTGTTATGATTTCATGAAAGATGTCGTAAGCCACGTCCACAGATTTTGCAAGGTAAAAGTCCTGCCAGCGTAATGAATCTCTTAGTTGGGTAATAAATGTATAGGGGTTGAAGTTGTGGTGGCTCCTTTTTGTGGTAAATTTTGAAGCTGATGTGGCTGTTTTTGACGCTCTTACACAAGCAATGCAACAATGATCACTTGTATCTGTGAAAAATATGTCAGCATGAGTAAATAGACATGGTTTACTTACTAAGATAAGATCCAGTAGAGAGCTATTGTTTAGGTTCTTTGGATTTGGTCTTGTGGGTTCATTGATAAGTTGTGTCAGCCCAAGTGGGTCACAAAAGGCTTTGAGGAGTGCAGAGGCAGTGGCAAGCCAATTCAAACTGAAGTTTCCTAAAGTTATGACTTCTATGGTTAATGATCCCAGAGTCTTATCTAGGTGATGCAGCAGCTGTAATCTAGCTGACAGAGGCCTGTAGCATCCAACTATACATAGCGAGACCATAAGTGAAATCTTTACCTTCAAGGATAGGCATTCAAATTAATTTTGAATAGAGGTTGAGTCAATGATGGAGGCTTGAAATGTATCTTTAATGTATATGGCTACTCCACCTCCTCTAGTCTGTCTTTCAGTCCTATAGAGAAGGTACGATGGGATATTCACCTC
Organism: Neoceratodus forsteri; assembly: GCA_016271365.2. Classification (NCBI taxonomy): domain Eukaryota; kingdom Metazoa; phylum Chordata; order Ceratodontiformes; family Ceratodontidae; genus Neoceratodus; species Neoceratodus forsteri. The sequence goes on from CM028130.1 coordinate 875,218,383, forward strand.
GTGGTTAGCCGTTCCAGGTCTTAGCCATGTTTCAGTGACCACTAATATGTCAGGAGCAGTATGATGTGCCCAAGCCTGGATGGAGGTAAGCTTCTTTAAAAGACTACACACATTTACGTGCACAAAATGTATCCCCTTGAGACTGGGAAGGTCAGAAGGGGAAGAGATACTGGCTGGAGGTCATGGGTTGAGCTCCACGTTGCCCGAGCAGAGCAACAAAAGAAGTAGTAGCTTCCTGATAGCCCCCAAGAGAAATCAAAATGCCTTTACTCTTTCTCGTTTAGACGGGTAGTTAGAGGTCACTGCTGGCATACTAACTATTACCCAGCTGACCTATTATGGTAAAGATCAGGGTTCTAACTGTGAAGTACTTGAGATAATGCAGGGCATCCATAGTGGGTGAGGTGACCACCTTGGCTACAGCTACAACTGTTCCCCAACGCCGGTGTAGCAGTAGAGCCTAATCCAGTGTGGGGAACAGAAAGGCAGAAGAGTAGAAATTCAGGTGCTCAGCTGGGCACTGGGATGCCTCAGCGTGCCTAGTTGCAGAGGCCTTACTGGGCGGTGTATAAGCAAGCCTGAACAGGGGGCAAATGCAGATAACAAGAAGGGGCATACAGGGGAATGACAAATAGCCCGCATTGTGACCTACCCTACAGCTTAGATATTTTGAGTCTAAGGCAGAGAGAGAAGAATATTCTTCTAGAGTTTTACGTTTGCCCTATGGACAGCGAGCTTGTTTTAAGTCCAGCCTAAATACGCAGGCTAATGTCTAACCTAAATACATTAGGGAGAAAGGCAGAGTCTGAAAGAGTTGTGTCAGTTACATGCACCGTATCCCTTTAAGACTGAGCAGTAAAATACTTGCAGGCTTAATTGCTTGATTGAAGTCCAAGCCTGTGGGTCAGGGGCAGAACGCTTAACTATGCAAGGCCAATCCCTCACTCTAATGTCCACAGTCACTCTCCTAATAGCCTTAGGGGACAAGCAGTGTCTGCAAGAATTGCCACAGATAAATGTTCAGTATCCCTTTAAGGACTGAGCAGCAAGATAATTACAGTCCTAACTGTCAATGGAAAAGAGTGAGACAGACGGTGGGCAGAGTCGGTGTGTATTTAAGGTTGGCCTGGGAGTGGGTGGGGGTGGACCGAAAAATTTAAGTTCAGCACTCACTAGTGAGTGGGAGTGCTCCGAGTTGGCAGATCAGCTGTTTCTGCACTCGGTACATTTGCAGCCCTGCTGGGAAAACTGGCCACTTTAAGGAGCTGGATCGCAGCAAAAACCACAGCACAGCACCAGAATCCCCATAGTGCCAAGTCCCCTTGAAGCCAATGAGGCTTGTCCCGTAGGTTCTTCAATTTAAACTTGGCGCTGAATTTTAGACTTCTGTGGCTGTATCTGACTTGCATGGAAGGTGGTCAGCTGCAGGTTCCTCGCACCGTGGAGGCGCTGGCTTTCTGAGTTAGCCCATGGGCTATGGGTGCCTGACTTTCATGGAGGGCGGTTGGCTGCAGGCTCCTCGTGCCATGGAGGCGCTGGCTTTCTGAGTTAGGCCACGGGCTATGGGTGCCTGACTTGTGTGGAGGGTGGTTGGCTGCAGGCTTCTTGTGCCGTGGAAGCGCTGGCTTTCTGAGTTAACCCACGGGCTATGGGTGCCTGACTTGCGTGGAGGGCGGTCGGCTGTGGGCTCCTCGGGCAGTGGAGGCGCTGGCTTTCTGAGTTAGCCCACGGGCTACGAGTGCCTGACTTACGTGGAGGGCAGTCGGCTGCAGGCTCCTCGTGCCATGGAGGTGCTGGCTTTTTGAGTTAGCCCACGGGTTACGGGTGCCTCCTATCTATATAAAACATAAATGGGCCCGGTCCCCATAGTAAATACCATCTAATATATCCTTGTACACCACACCAATTAACTGGCATATTCCACATCAGATAAGAAATAGACACATTGTATTTGACAAGGCAACAAACAGCATTAACAACTGTAGTAACACCCTATTACACTGTAATAGCGCATATATACTCTTATTCATATACCCTATTAACTACTTATTACAACTGTGTAACTATATGAACACAGGAACACCACTATTAACACACCTGAATACCACTCACACCATATACCCCAAATGCCAATATAACAGCCTATCAACCAATTAGAACACCAATCAACCACTTAACAACTATAAAAGAACACACCACCAGCACTCCCTCAGATCTGAATTTCGAACAAGAACCAAGAAGATGGTGAATAAACAAACCACAGAAGAACAGACAAGACTTCATAAAGCAACAACACAATAAAAACAGTCAAAAGACCAGTTCTGACACGAAAATAATAAAAAATGACCTGAGAAAAGTAGATGAAGAGCGAGACATACTTCAAATACCTGTAATAGAACTGGACAAACATTTGGCTAACTTCGTCTATATACACAAGGAAGGCAGTCTTAAGAGGCATACTCGGCAGTCTGGACCAGTATTTCATATCTGAAAACCACCCGCATGCCATCTATAGCTCAAAAGACACCCTTTCAAAGAAACCATAAACATAATGACAGCAAAACAGAAACACCTAGAAAAACGAGGTAAAGGAAACCACCTCAACCAGGCCGACCCACTAGCAGCAGCAGAAACTGAAAAAACTCTACACCACAGGTACCATAGACTCCATAATCCAACTGCACTGCTCCATACATTATTCTTCAACATATGAATCCACTATGTACCGTGGACAATAGAGAAGTATAATATAATCTTCAGTGGGGAGACATAACATTGGCAACATGCACAAATGGGACCAAATACCTCCAATATACAGAGATACAAACAAAAACAAGAACCAGAAGAGGCCCCCAAAACATCAGACAAATGAAACCAAAACTATACCAAATCTAATCCAACCTGAAACAGACAAAATAACAGCCGATGAACTCTATACAACCCACAGACCACAACAAATTATGATTGCAAATTCCCCCTTCTAGCTAGCACCCAACATTAAACATAAACTGAACTTCCTGTGGTTCCACAACATGAAAATAGGGGAAGACAGCTTGTGGAACAGACTGAAAGCAAAAAAACAAGCATTTGTCAATGCCGAATGTTGCTTGCTTCTATGTGCTGTTTAGGTATTTGGAAGTCATTGGAGTGCAAATATTGAAAATTTGCGAACTTACGAGTGTGCGTAGGAACTGCGCAACGCACGCTCGTAAAACAGTCATTGTTAGGAAATTTTTCACGAAATGTTCAACATAGCCATTTTACCTCTGGTCATGAACAGTGTCAGTGTGATTTTGTTAATGTGTCCCATACATTGAGTTTGCACACCGACTATGCCATTGTGCGCTACATGGGAGGAAACACGTTTTGGGCAGGATGTGAAAATGACAGTCCATACTGCTCATAAGGAGGTGTGGTAAAATGGCAATGTTGAAAATCTGGAGTGGAAATATTGAAAATTCGCAAACCTACGAGTGTGTGTGAGAACTGTGCAACGCACACTCGTAAAACAGTCATTTTTAGGAATTCTTTCACCAAATTTTCAACATTGCCATTTTAAGATCTCTGCTCATGAACACTGACACTGTGATTTTCTTAATGTGTCCCATACACTGAGTTCGCACACCGACTGCGCCATTGTGGGCTACTTGGGCAGAAACATGTTTTGGGCAGGATGTGAAAAATGACAGCTGTACTGCTCATAAGGAGGTGTGGAAAAATGGCAATGTTGAAAATCTGGAGTGAAAATATTGAAAATTTGTGAACTTACGAGCCTGCGTAGGAACTGCGCATCGCACGCTCGTAAAACAGTCATTTTAGAATTTTTCACCAAATTTTCAACATAGCCATTTTAAGACCTCTGCTCATGAACAGTGTCACTGTGCTTTTCTTAATTTGTCCCGTACATTGATTTCGTACATCGACTGCGCCATTCTGCGCTACAAGGGCAGAAACACATTTTGGGTGAGATGACAAAAATGACAGCTGTACTACTCATAAGAAGGTGTGGTAAAATGGCAATGTTGAAAATCTGGAGTGAAAACATTGAAATTTCGTGAACTTACGAGCCTGCGTAGGAACTGCGCAACGCATGCTCATAAAACAGTCATTTTGTGGAATTTTTTGACCAAATTTTCAACATGGGGTTTTTGGGACCCCTTCACATGAATGATGTCACTGTCATGGCGGTATTCAGGCCCGAAGGTGATTTGCGCAGTCACTGCGCAGTCACTGCGTGAAATCACCCTTGACCGAACTCTACCATGACAGTGACATCATTCATGAGAAGGGTCCTTAAACCCCATGTTGAAAATTGGTGCAAAATTCCAAAATGCCTGAGATATGCAAAGTTGAACCCATCCTATCTAGCCCATTATACAGCTTACCGGCATTTCCTCAGTTCGCGGTCGGCTTTGAAGAGTGCAGACGTGTTCCCGGTCCACCGAAGATCGCCGCCGGAGTCCGGAGGTGCAGGGGTGAGGGGGTGGGAGGCTGGCGTGCGGTGGGTGCGGGTTGTGGGGGTCGAGACGCGCCAGACCGCTTTTTGTTTTACAGGTATAAAACAAAAAAGACTTTGTGGGACCGTTTGCCATGCTGGGGTGGGCTCCCAGCGTGGCACAAGGACGAGGGTGTTCAGCCGCGGGGGATTGGGCACCCGGCCAAATAACTGATTGCCATGCTGGGGTGGCTCCCAGCGTGGCACCAGCTACGGGGAGGGCGACAGCAGCTCAGCTGGCGGCGATTGGGCACCCGTCAGCTACACAGGGCGTGAGGGCGCGTACGCCTGCGTGTGGGGGAGCTACGCTTATCGGTGCTCACTGAGCGTAGCCCCCTTTCAACTGTATGCCACTGCATTTTGGAGCGTGTCACAGACAGCTCCAAAATGCACTGGCTTACAGGGGCCGCGCCTGCCAGCTTACTGACTGAATTGGAGGAGGAGGAGGTGACACACCTCCGAAATCTCTGATGATGGCACTATGTTTCTTGCACATGCATGCAAGCAACATAAAAATGTGAGACTTCCTGAAGAGAAAAAAAAATCACAAACCACAGCACAAGAAAGACCTCAATGCAAAGTGAACTGCAACATTCCACCAACAGGAACTGCACAAATATCTGGCCACAGGAACCTGCAATAATCATTTACTACTCAACAATATCCGAGGAAAAGTAGAAATTCATCGCTACATTACTCTGAAAAGGAATCAGCTCACAGACATCAACCACAGACTGCAAGCCAGACGTCCACAAACCACCAATACCATCAGCAAAAAAACAGAGATATACAAGAAATACAGGTTACTCACCTGTAACAGGAGTTCTAGGAATGGTATATGTTGTTCATCTACACTTATTGGCAGGTTCCTTGCCACTTTAAATCTTGCCGGAAGGTTTTCAAGCTGGCTCCTCCCACCCACCCGGGTGGTAAAACTCTCGGCTCCGCCCCATGACACCAGATCTGGCCCGCTGGAAGCTCAGGTTGTGCGTTGAAGCCGGGGAGGTCGGGTGGGTCGTTTGGACGAACAACATATACCATTCCTATAACTCCTGTTACAGGTAAGTAACCTGTATTTCTAGGGACATGGATATGTTGTTCATCCACACTTATTGGCAGACTCCTATCAGTTCTCCAGGAGGAGGGAGGCAAGGCGCACACCCCCAATACTTACTTGGGAAATAAGGACTGGAGAACCGAGGCCCCAAAAACCAGCATCCCGGCGTGACTCAAGGTCGATGTGGTAATGGGTAATAAAGGTGTGTGCTGACTTCCAGGTAGCAGCCCTGCAGATTTCCTGGATAGGGACGTCCCTGGAAGCAGCCACCGATGCAGCAGTATGACGGGTAGAATGAGCTCTTATCCCTCTGGGAGGCTCCATGCCCGCCAACTTATAGCAGCGATCTATGCAGGAAGTGACCCACCTGCCTATTGTCCGCTTGGCTGCAGGTCTGTCAGGTGCGGCTTCAGCGTAGGTGACAAACAGCTGGCGAACCTCTCCCCGAATTTCAGCCGTGCACTCCTTATAATAAGCGAGCGCCCTTCTAGGGTCCAGAGTATGGAGCCTATATTCGGCCTCCGAGGTGTGATTGGGGTAGAACACCGGCAGAGTCAGCACCTGGTTAAGGTGAAACTCCGACACCACCTTCGGAAGGAATTTCGGTTGGGGGCGCAGGACAACCTTGTCCCTGTGGAAGACCAGGTAAGGAGACTCGATGCAAAGCGCCTGGAGCTCTCCCATCCTTCTGGCTGACGTGATAGCCACCAAGAAGGCGGTCTTCCACGACAGGTGAGAGATCACACCTGTGCATTGGTTTGAATGGCTTGCCCATGAGCTTTGCCAGTACCAGCAGTAAATCCCACGGAGGTGGAGGTTCTCGCACCGGAGGGGAAATGTGATCAAGGCCTTTGAAAAAGCGCCCGACCACCTTTTCCTGCATCACCGACTGCTTCCCGGCCCGCGCCCGGTAAGCAGAGATGGCTGCCAGGTGCACCTTTAGGGTCGTCGACCTAAGCCCTTGACTAGAAAGGGACCATAAATAGTCCAAAATGCTTGCCACAGAACAGGAGGAAGGGTCCAAGCCCTTGCCCTGACACCAAATGGAGAATCTCTTCCATTTGAAGGCATAGCATTTTCTGGTCGACTCTTAACGGGACGCCTAACAACATTGAGGACCTCATCGGAAAGACCCAAGGCCTGGAACTCTAGCCGCTCAGAAACCAGGCCGTCAGGTGCAGGGATTGAAGGTCCGGATGGAACACCTTCCCCTGATTGACTGAAAGCAGGTCTGGGTGAGCTGGAAGCTGCCTCGGGAGCCTGGAGCTGAGGCTGAGGAGATCTGGGTACCAGAACTGGCGGGGCCAGTCTGGGGCTATCAGGATCACCTGCGCCTTGTCCCTCCTTGCTTTGAGAAGCACCTTGTGAATCAAGGGAAATGGGGGAAAGGCGTAGAAGAGGTCTGGGGTCCACAGCCTCGAGAAGGCATCCCCCTGCAGCGAGCCCTGCTGAGGGGGGCGGGCATGAAACAGCCTCAGCTTCACGTTCTCCTTGGAGGCAAACAGGTCCACCTGAGGTGTGCCCTAGTGGGAGAACAGATCCTGTACTACCTCCGGCAGGAGAGACCATTCGGGAGATGCAGCCCCTATCCGGCTCAGGGCATCGGCCAGGGTGTTGGAGGCTCCTGCCACATGAATGGCTAGGAGATCTGCCTCCAGGCTGCGCACGAGTGACCAAATGCGGAGAGCTTCCTTGCATAGAAGCATGGAGCGCTCCGCCTGGCGGTTCAGGTAGTACATGGTGGTGGTATTGTCCGTCTGGACTCGGACCACTTGACCCCGGAGAAACGGAGCAAAGGTGGTGAGAGCTAGGCGGACCGCTCGGAGCTCCAGCAGGTTGATGTGGCATCGGGACTCCCGCGGGGACCAGAGGCCGTGCACTTGGTGTTCCCCCAGATGGGCACCCCAACCCATCAGAGAGGCATCGGTCGATAGAGAGACCGTCGGCTCAGCGGACAAACGGGATGCCCTCCTGCAAATGGAATGGAACGGTCCACCACTGGAGGCGCTCACATCTCCTGGTCACTATCATTAGCTGGTCCAAAGGATCGCAGCATTGTGACCACTGGCTGGCCAGTCCCCACTGAAGGGGCGGATATGCCAGCGGCCCAACGGACCACGCTGGTACAGGCCGCCATGAGACCCAGAAGGCGAGGAAGTCCCGGCAGGGGCCGATTGCCCAACCAGAAATGATTGGGCAAAGGAGGTAAGAACCGGCCCTGTCCGCCGGAGTCGTGCTCTGGCTCGAAGAGAGTCGAGCTCTGCCCCGATGAACAGGATCACCTGCTTTGGCTCGAGTTCCGACTTGGCCTCGTTGATGAGAAGGCCAACTCGAGAGCAAACCTGGAGGGCCAGATCTCTGGACCGCTCCACCTCCCGACTGGAGGCGGCTGCTATCAGCCAATCGTCCAGGTAAGGGTACACCCGACCCTCGGTGCCACAGGAATGCTGTCACCACTGCCATGCATTTGGTGAAGACCCTGGGAGCTGGAGATAAGCCGAAGGGCATGGCTCGAATCGAGAGGATCCCTCCGCCAAAGCGGAGGAATCTCCATGTGACGGACGGATAGGGACATGAAAGAACGCGTCCTGTAGGTCCAGAGAGCAGAACCACACGCCGTGTTCCAGAGATGGTATTATCTGCGCCAGAGTGACCATTCTGAAGGTTCGAGACCTTAGGAACTTGTTCAGGTCGTGTAGGTCGAGAATGGGGCGCCAGCCCCCCGTCCGTTTCGGAACCAGGAAATACCTGGACACGAACCCCGGGTCTGAAGCGGGGTCCTCCACCTCCGTGATCACCTCCTTTTGGAGGAGGAGAGCGATGTCGGCTCGGCGAACTGCCAGTGAGGCTGCGGACCCCGAGGCACCCCGAGGTGCGACGGCTCTGAAGGGCGGGGCCTGCTCGAATTCCAGAGATAGGCCTTTTCCCACCACCTCCAGTACCCACCTGTCCGTGGTAACAGTGGACCAGGCGGAAAGGAAGTGTCTGAGCCGTCCCCCCACGGGGGGAACCACGGGTGAGGTGACAGGTATGGGGGCGACACCCCTCAGCCCGTCACTGGGCAGGCTTGGAGGAGGGACTGGCCGAGGAACCTCCTGGGCCTTTACCTCCCTGCTTCCTGTTGGAGGAAGCCGACGGCTTGGGCTTGGAATACCAAGGTCGAGCCTGCTGGCCCTGACGTTGCTGGGCGAGGCGCGCCGTGGGCGCAGAAGGATGAAAGGGCTTAGGCTGTGGCTTGCAGCTTTTGTCCTTCTGAGCGGAAGAGACCGAGTCCAAGGTAGCATTGGACTTCTCGATCCTCTGCAGGTGACCTTCCACCCCAGGGCCGAAGAGGTCAGTCCCCAAAAAGGGAACATCCGCCAACTTGTGCTGGGTATCCGAGGTAAAGGTGGATATCCTCAGCCAAGCCCGATGATGCATGGCCACTGCGGCCGCCACAGACCTGGCACATGAGTCCCTGATGTCTAACGCAGTCTGGAGCTGCTTTTAGCCACTGCCCTGCCCTGGTCCCGCACCTGCCTGACGGTAGTCTGCAGATCTCGGGAAGATGAGGACAACCTCATCCAGGGAGCCCAACAGGGCGTGAGAAAAATGTGCCATGAGGGCGGCCAACTGGCCTGGCGAAGAGCCAGAGAGGACGAGCATAGACTTTTGCCCGGCATAATCCAATTTCTTGGATTCCTTGGTCGGGAGGTTTGTCCACATCCTGGCGTCGCTCGCGAAAACGCTGTCGGTAACCAACCCTCGGCCGAGGGGTTTCCAAAACTGGACAGGGAACCGGTGGGACCGATACTTCCTGGCCAACCTGGTCAAGGCGCAGGGCAGGAAGCAGGACGCCCAAAGTTCCAAGGCCGACTCCACTATGGCTTCGGCCACCGGAAAGGCCTCCGTAGGAGAATCCCCTCGGTCCAGAATCTCCGTGAGGGGATACCTGGCCTCTAGGAACGGGTTCAGCTTCATCCCGTGGACTCGAGATGAGTCAAGCAACCCTAAGAAGGACAAAGGGCTATCGTCCATTGACTGTCCTCCCGAGGACTCCAAGTCCATGCGCTTGGAGAAGAGGGAGGAACCATCATCGGACTCAGAAGAGTCCTCAAAGAGCTGCCTTGGCCCTGAGCCACCCTCCACCTGCCGAGGTTTATCAGGAGTGAGGGCGACTGACAGCCTATGGGGCAAACAAAGCCGACCGAGAATTTTTGGTCGGAGCCCCAACTAATGGCTGTGGGGGCGGAGGTTCCACCAGAATTGGTGGGGCAGCTGGAATTGGCCGAACAACCGGCCTGAGAACAGGCTCCTCGACTACAACGAGGGGTTGTTTCGGCTGCTCCGGTGACAGCCACTTAATGGCCGGGGAAGACGACTGGGTCGGCTTATTCCCGGTCAAAAGGAGCTGTTGCCACATAAGTTCCTCGTACCTCCGGCGCACTTTGCGCGTGATGCCGAGACCGAGACCGCCTTATGACGGCGGGATCGGTTGGACCGCCGGATGTCCGAGACCGAGACCGAGAGTCTCGACTCAGGCCGAGGAAGGTGAGGAGAAGTGTCGAAACGGCACCGGCTCGGACGATCCCACCGAAGGCTCCGGAACCGGAGGCACGGACGAGCCGACGGGATCCTCAACTCCCACCGGGGGAACCGGGGAGAGGGGATTCTCAGCTTCTCCAGCCGACAACCCGTCTAACGGGTCGAGTAAAAACTCGACCGCGTCGACAGGAGTCTCGGTCAACTGGCCTGGACGGGACACCGTGAAGCCAGTGGCGAAGCTGAGGGTCAACCAAGTCGACTGTCGACAAGGGGAGGGGGATCTTTCCCGCTCCCAAGAGCGTCGACGGAGAGACTTACTTTTGCTCTTTTTGGACCTGGAAAAAGGTCCCAAAGAAGTTGGACCCTCACCTTTGGTCGAGAGGGTCAGACAAAGCTCCTTAAAAGAAGCCGAGTACGAGGCACCGAGAGAGAGCGGGACAAATGCCACAGCCGAGGTAGAAGCGGCCCGCGCCGCCTCCTCTTCGAGGTGATCATCTGCTCTAGCTGATCCACCAAGCTCGCCGCAGACACCGCCAATCTGGCCTCTTTAGATTTCACCAGTGGAATTCTTTTCTCGGGGCGCCCCAGTTGTAATTGTGCATCACGGTCTTCAACGACGTAGGCCGAAAAGGAAGAGCACAAGTCGCAGGCCTGCGGGTCGTGCTCAAGGCCCAGGCAGTAGACGCATGTAGAGTGCGGATCCATCCTAGACATCTTCTGCCTGCAAGGGCACCTCCGAAAACCAGGAGTTGATTTGTCCATCGCAGCCGCGAGGAGAAGAAGACCGAAGTCTTTTTAGCAAAAACTTTTAATTTCGAACTTTTCTAAGAATTAGGAACCAGTCTTAAACGCAACGCGTTAAGGAGGGAACCTGAGCTTCCAAGCGGTAAGGAAGATCTGGCGTCATGGGGCGGAGCCGAGAGTTTTACCACCCGGGTGGGTGGGAGGAGCCAGCTTGAAGACCTTCCGGCAAGATTTAAAGCGGCAAGGAACCTGCCAATAAGTGTGGATGAACAACATATCCATGTCCCTAGAAAGAAAGTTACGACTGATTCCATTGGTTACTTCTCTACCTCAAAACACTATATACCTATGAAGCATGGGCCTGGACCTGCACCTTGCTCTTGGGCAGAAGTCTGAGGGGAAGGGTGTAGGCATTCGGGTTGACAACCAAAGGAACAGATTTGCCAAAACTTCTGAGACTCTGAACCCTAATGTTTTTCTTTTCGTTACTTTGTCCATGCTACGTTCCTCAATCCTAAAGTCTACATAAATGTAGCTTGCTGCAACCGATTTACTTTCTTTCTGTTACAGTTGAATTGCATTCTCATTCAAGCAGGTCCCACAGATTCAGATGCATAGAGTTGATGTGACACTGTGAATGCAGGCCCTGCACTATGAAAATGGTTAACAAACTAATACTACAGAAGCAGGGCATTCTAGGCCCTCTACCTAGGGAAGCGTCTGTCTGGCTGCAGTGCAGCTATGGATGCAGATGCGCAGGCCCCAAGACAAGAAATCATGGGGCTAGAGAAGCGCAGGGCCCTCTGGGTCCTGTGCTTCCATGCGACTACAGATATAGACAAGCTAGGCCATGCACCAAGGGAAGAGTCCACCTGGCTGCAGAAGTGAAGCTATGGATGCAGACACACAGGGCCCTCTGGGCCCCTGTGCCAACAAAATAATACTCATCACTATATAGTTACTTTTTTCCCTTACTAATGTATCTGTCAGTAATATGCTTTTCACTTTTGTATTTTTCACCACAGAAATTTTTGCTTTCATATGTTTCACTACCGCATCACGAAAGTGAAAACATTAGTGAAAACATATGTAAGCAATTTTCAAGTGACAAAAGCTATTTTTGTTCCACAGTTTTCATTAATGCAAAAATCCAGCTATTCTCAAAATGTTCATTTTTTGAACTGCACATACTTAGAAAACAGTACAGTTTTTAATTATTTTAAAAACGATAGAATTTTGAAACATCATCCTTACGAAATCGTGTACCATGGCTGCCTGTGGACCCTTTGCTTCTGTGCAACTACAGTTATAGACAATCATGGCCCTGAGCCAAGAAGAAAGTCTGGCTGCAGAGCAGCTATGGATGCAGACACTCAGAGCCCCAAGACAAGAATATATGGGGCTGTCCGTGGGGCTGCAGAAGCACAGGGCCCTGTGGGCCCTGCACTTCCATGTAACTAAGGATGCAAACAAGCAGGGACATCCAGGCCCTGTGCCAAATAAAGAGTCCATGTGGCTGCTCTGCGTCCTATGCTTCCATGCAGCTGTGGAGGAGATGTGTAGGGTCCTCTGGGCCCTGTGCCAAAAGAATCTTCTTCACTATGTTGTTACTTTTTTCTCCACCAATGTACTTCTCAGTAACATTATTTTCATTTTCTCATTTTTGACAACCAAATTTTTCATTTTTGTATGTTTCACTACTACATCATGAAAGCAATAATGAAAGTAGTTCTTGCAAAAGCAGGCTTCAATGGACGACAATGAAAAACAAGAAAAATACCACTACTACGAAAATCCAGCTAACCACAGAATGTTTTTTTTAAATAAGCATGCTTAGAAAATGGCATAGTTTTAACCTTATATTTTTAAAAACTATATTACGTTAGACACTTGAGACATATGAAAGCATGTACCATGGGTCAGATTCCACCAAACCAGTAAGTTTCAGGTTTCAAAATAAAAATAAAACCATTTTTCAGCTACAGGTGAGTAAAAAAAAAAAAAAGTCTTAATTTGGGGAAATTTTAGCGTTTTTGCACCTCTGTAACTTTGCCATTGTTACGAACCGACTGATTCAAAATTTTCAGAAGTTCCTCAACAAGGCTGAAAAAGGAATGGCCAAAGCAAGCCATCAGCATGGCATAGCTGGCATGCCTGACTCCAAAGATAGTGGCCACCTAGACCTTCTCAGGTGCATGATCCAATATCTTGGATCCTTTATTAGGTGGCTTGTGTACATCCCCCTGGCCTTTCGAGTTTCAAAAGCCTGAGTAGGATACCAGCCTCGCCATAAAGTGATGCTCTGAGAACCCTGAGAAGTGCCCAATAGGAACCACATACCTGCTGACCATATGGGTAGTGGGAGGGAGACTGCAAGAAATTGGCTGCATTCCAATTCTGTCAAGTGCTCTGCAAGTAACAATCAGCAGAAACAAAGAGGCAGAGCACTCAAGCTGCTATATTTCATGACATTTTACCTGCCAATCATTATGCCAAGCATAAAATATAAAGTGCATATGTACAGTTTGGTAAAAAAAAAAATTACAACTGCCCACAAAGAACCTGACAAGCCCCAACACTCTGACTATTCGTCTTCCTCAGGGGACATAACATACAGGTAGGGGGTGCTGGGCAGGACACACAGCTCCAAAGCCGGCCCCCATAATGGCCTCAACCATGGGGACGGCCTCCTTCAGGGATTTACCCCTGTCCAGGATGTCGGTGAATAGGTATTCAGGGTTTTAAATAATTGATTAGCAGTTTTTTTTCTTGGGATGATACTAACTGTACAGAAAGTATTTATATAGATTTTCTAGAAGTGCTGTGTTTGTTAAACAAAATGAGGCAAGAGCTATGCATTTTCACAAAGATTTAGCACTTTTATGAGCAAAACGCTAATCAATTTTTAGAGTTAAATAAAACCCTGGGTATTTAACCTGCTTCTGAACTGGTTCCAAAGGAACCTCCATGCACAGAAACATAAAGTGGAGTAAAGCCCCAGTCCTGCCTGGCTGGGAAGATAGATAGTCGGAAGAGTTGCAATCACAATGAACAGTCCATGTCGTGGCCATAGAGGACTTGCCTTCCAACTTTGACTGGTCCTTGAAAACTGCCCTAGTCCATTTCTCAGGGGTGCAGACCACGCTAGAACCTTGGGTGACTATAATGGACAGCCTACTGGGTGGACCAGAGACCTGGTGGGATTCCTTGGTTGCTGTCCAAACCTGCAGCTGCAAGGGAGGGGGCTCCACCACCAGTGTAGCTGAGATGGACACAGCAGTCTGCTCAGAGACTAGCTACGGGGCAGCCACTGGGTAGCCCCACGGCACCATGGGACCCAGGAGCAAGGCTCTGTCCCAACCGGCAGTGCGTCACGGCGGCCAGAGGTCTTCAATAATGTCGACAAAGTCGAAGTTGATCCTCATCCAAAAATGATGAGTCAGACTGTTGTCATGGGACTAGGTCAAAATTGTGAAAGGAAAATGGTGCAGTGAAAAAGCAAGCGGCGCAGACACCAGAAAACAGGCACAGTCAAAAATCGTGCTAATATAAACCAACTCCAAAACCGTGCACACTGTAATGTCTGCGTGGTTTTTGACCACGACATTTTCCTTTCGTGATTTTGACCAGATACCTTTAAAAAATACTTTAATTCCAGTAGAACTGGAAAATTTTGCAATTAAATGAAATTATAAGTCTAATTACGCAATCATGAACCTAACTCTGTTTCTGATTGGCTACTGGATCAGTCATTAATATCTAAAGAATTTCCGAGTTTACTGTAACCATTCTTGCACAGCCCACAACATAACACCATTGGACATACTCACACTACACTGCTCGTTTCACAGGACTTGGCAAACAAAGTGAAAAAGCAAGCTAGCAAAAAAAAAACCTATAAAACCAAAGCTGTTTTTACAGTTATAATCCCAATAACAACCTCACAGCCAGTCATTTCCTGAGATTAATAATGGGTAGTGGGAGGTGGCCCTCACCTCAAGCCACCTATCCCCTTCCCCTGTCATTAATCCTCAGGAAATCTGGGTATGTACTGTAGGTGGACAGGGGATCCCTCTGGGATGACAAGGCCCGTATGCAAGTAACTGCCTGCATCTCAGTGAGGGTGGGGTGGGGAACCAGGGCACTGGAAGAATACTTTAGCCAGAATTAAAACCTTCAAGCGGAGGCTGCACTACTATCCTGAGCTCATTTCCCCTAACGCCCTGTAGACCAATGCCACAATCCTGAGACGCAAAACCCACAGTGGGATGTTGCTTGTTTCAGAGTTTCTGAGGGCTTTGCCCCCACACCCCCAATGCCCCCGCACTCCTTAATTAATAAAACAAACTTGGGGGCAAAATCCACTGTCAGTATTTTGTGTCTCAGGCTTCCGGTGTCAGGGAAACGAGTTTTGGGATATAGTAGTGATGCCGCACCACGGCATACGACCTAATAGCTTCTCATGATGGCAGCCACATGGACCCTCCCTCAGGACAGCACAACTGGGATATGTGGGGAGAGGGAGGAATGTAGCACAGGTGATACTGCCTGGTCAGTCACAGAACAAATAAAAAAGGCACTGTTGAGAAACAAAGCCACAGAAGACATCAAATACCAAAGGAAAGGCAGGGCACGGGTTCAAGCATTAGTAGAAAAAGGAATCAAGCCATCTGGAAAGCAACATGTGTTAACAACAGAAGCTTGGGTACTAAAGCGGGGGATCTTCAGGCACTGGTTGTGGGTTCCACCAGGCCAGTTCGACAGAAAACCTGCTAACTGGCTTTACAGTGCTCCACAAGTCGAGCGTGACCTGCATTCTGCCGTCAGGAACACAAGCGTGTTTTCTGCAGGGGCGCACATTTTTTTTTTCTATTATCTATTTATTACTCCAGGTGCCTGGCAGGCAACTCCGGTCTCTCCCTCGAATAGACTGTCTCCAACCCCCCAATCCCCCACCAGACATCCCCTGCGATCCCCATGGGTTACCCCCCCTCCCCATGACAGGGCAGAGGCAAAGGGGCACCAGCTTTCCTCCACCCCAGGACAGAAATCCAGACATTCAGGGAGCTGAATGGGCACTGGGAGGCCATCATGGAGCCTGCCAGCTCCATTTTCCTCTGTTTCTTCCTCCGCCCCCCCCCACCGACAATGTACATCGGTTACGTGTGTCCCAGCCCACATCTCCCTCCAGCCACCACTAGAGGGAGATTAACAAGCAGGATGGCAATCCCTCCCTCCCTGAGAGAGGAGAGCAATCCTCCACATGCTCAATCATCTCCCAACCCCTGGTGGCCTAGGCTCGTTCCTAAACCCAGGTCGCCGGTGTGGTGCGAGGTGTGGCATCCGGCGCCTCAACCCTCACCACCACCGGGCCAGCTCAGGGGCGCACATTTTATTATAACCACCACCATGGCGGAGGTGTTTTGGGGAGAGGGGCAAGACCCAGAGAAGCTGTGCTGGGGTCCTGCGCGACCATTACAGCGACCGGTCATTTTGTCAGTTATTAGCTGTAGCGACCAGTCACTGTAATAATTGGAAGCTAAGTGCATTGCACTATGCTAGTTGCGGAAGACCATCTGGACTTGATGGCTGGGATGGAAAACTGGACCATACCGCAGCATGACTGGCACCTCAGAATCTGAGGGCATTTAACCTTTAGGAAAGATAGAGCTAAGGGGTAGCCTTACATGTAAAGGAGGGCATCAAGGCAATCAAAAATATGGCAGCAAGAGAAAGAGGGAATGCAGAGCCAGAGTCACCTGTGGGTAAAGCTGAAACCAGGAGGGGGAGAAGGAAGGAGAGAATGGGAGTTATACTGAAAAGCATACAAGTGAGCAATGCAGAGTCGCACTGTAACCTAGGATGGCACTG
Source organism: Neoceratodus forsteri (assembly GCA_016271365.2). NCBI lineage: Eukaryota > Metazoa > Chordata > Ceratodontiformes > Ceratodontidae > Neoceratodus > Neoceratodus forsteri. Next base: position 875,235,074 of record CM028130.1, read on the forward strand.
CGCAATACCCATCATGTTCCTTAATTGCAGAGTATACAAACTTGAAATAAAGTTAGAAGCAATGCTTACATTTTTTTTTTTTTACTTGCAAAAAGCCTAATCAGGGTTCAGGCTTTGGGGGGTGAGAGTTTGAGAAAATGACAGTTTTCCTTTAACATTTCAAACATGTCCCCCCTCACCCTTCTGGTCTCCAATGACAGCAGTTTTCTATGTTTCTATGAAATGACCGCCTGTTCAGTAACTTTTGCATAAGTGAAAGTGGTAGGGTTTGATTTTTTTTTGCCACACTGCTATTTTAAAAAAGAAAAATCATTACATTGCAACATGATTCCTGAAATATAACAAACAAATAAGGTTAAAAATGATGAAATGGCTGGCTCTGTGGAGCCGAGTGAAGGGGTTTGCTTGGTACAATGGTGACCCAGGTTCACGCTCCGAGCCCAGGTGTCAGCAGCAGAGATCGGCATGGAGAGAGTCCAGAGCATCCATCAGACGCTTCCTTCTCGGGGGGTCTTAGGCACCTGGAGGTAGATTGGGCAACATGCTAGGTGGTGTGAAGCCTTGACACGCCACCACACATCCCCGCCTCAGGCTGCCGTCACACTCAGACCCAATCAGGGTGGGAGGAAGGGGAGGGTAGAAAATGGAAAAAGCATCCCCAATTTAACCAGATGATGGCCTCTGGTCCCCATCACCACAAAGCCCTGGAAAGTGTCTGGACTCACCCACAGCACCAGGGGTACATAGTGGCACCTAAGGGTGCTCCCCCCCCAGAAAGGAGGGACCCACCTAATGAAGGGTTACGTCGGGTTAGCCGGGGGGGGGGCTGCTAATAGGGGTGGTGGATGGCAACAGGAGGCAGAGTGGTGGCGGATGCACCTTGGAGGTCCAAAGGAGAGGCCGGTTGGGGGTGCTCGGGGAAGGAGCAAAAAAAAAATTATGAAACATGCTGAAGAACTCCTAAACATGATGCAGAGATTTTTTCATCTTTCGGGGGAAAAGATTTAGTTATTTGTGTAAAACAGCATAGACAACTGGCTTGTGCTCTGAATAAAAGTGCATGTTGGATGTGTGGATGCAGTGGGAGCTCCTGCTCAAAGAGGGAGACTCTAATACAGGGAAGATCCTTCTTTATAAGCCAGCTTAGCCAGTGGCTCCCTGTGGCTAACCTGGGTCAATGAGAAACCAAAAGCAGACCCAAGCGCATGGCTCAGCATCCCCCTTTCACGTGCAGTGGAAGCTTTTAAGCAACCAGTCCATCACAGCAGCAGGAAAAGACACAACTCGAGAAGTGATTACCACACTGGAAAGCAGGGATTCTACTAATTATCCAGAGTTGGTGAATTAAGCTATACGAGCTGACAAAGCGGGCAACACAATGAGGTAATCCCCTTGTCAGAAGCCCAAGCACTTCAAGGTGAAACCAAGAGCACAATGAACACAGCAGTGTGGGACTTCAGCTGAGAAGTATCCTGATTCAGAAGGTAGTATTGGTGCTATAAACAGTGTACTGAGAAGGAACAAAATTATAATTTTCACAGCTCAATTTACAGTGTTAGTAAGGAATAATCCTTGGTGGGGTTGTCACAATACTGTAATAACCAAATGACCTGGTTAGTGAAGTGAGGGTATAACAGCACTGACGCACACCCAGAGTGGATTATTGCACTTATAATATTGGTAAAATGGTCAAAAGTATTATAACATGAAGTAATGGCCACTGGATCAGGTTTCAGACTGGGTGAAACCGTTGTGAGGTGTGTAACAAACCACAGCTACAGGAACGCATTACTGATATTAGCAGCACAGAACACACAGCATTATTTAAATCTTTTAAGTCTAATTAAGTACTTGTGATGCCAGCATTCTTTCCAAGTAATGCCTCATACAGCTCACAGCAGCAGGGTGCACAACTGCGAACAGCACATCTTGTGTACGTGCAAGGAGGGGTTTAAATATGTGATTAGACTTATGAAAAGGGAAAAGAAAAGAGCCTTCAGAAGATAAAAGAAAACGCAAAAGGATGAGGACAGAGAACAATATCTGGAGAAGCAGAGATGACATACAGAAATAGATTAGTTGCCGTATACGTCCTTGTAAGAACAGATCCAGAAGCAAATAGTTTGATACCTTTTTAATGGACCAACATAGATGTTACCCAATGAAAACAGTGTCTAAGCTTTCGGACCAACCAAGTCTTTCCTGAGGAATCAAACCATTTGCTTCTGGATCTGGAGAAGCAGAGGGAATCTGGGAAAATAATTAGAAGGGCTAAAGCACAGAAAGAGGAAAGTATAGCCCAGGCTATTAAGAAAGGCAACAAGACCTTCTTAATTATTAGTGAGAGGAAAAAGATCAGAAATGGGATTGTTAGGCTGAAGAAGGAAGGAGGAGAAAGGGTGGAGGCCAACCTAGAAAAGGGTGAGATACTGAACAAGTACTTTTGCTCAGTATTCTCCAGGAAGGAGGCCGAGACTCACTAAGAAGAAGAGGTAGACATCAGCCCATTCTCGGTGGAAAGAGTCCAAGAAGAACCTGGGGAGGGAATAAAAGCAGATAAGGCAATGGGGCCAGATGGGAACCATCCCAGAGTACTAAAGGAACTCAAGGAAGTGCTTCGGAACCACTGGCTACCATTTTCAATGCATCACTAGAGACGGAGGAGGTACCTGAGGAGGGCAGATGTGGTCCCTCTCCACAAGAGTGGAAGCAGAGAGGAGGCAGACAATTACAGGCCTGTAAGCCTGACCTCAGTAGTGGGGAAACTAATGGAGTCCTTACTTAAGGAGAGGATTGTGAAGTTTCTGGAGGATAGTGGGGCACAGGATCCAAGGCAGCACAAATTCTCAGCAGGAAGGTTCTGTCAGACGAATTTTACAGTTTTCTTTGACTGGGCAACCAGGGTGGTAGATCAGGGAGGAGTGGCGGATGTGGCCTACCTGGATTTCAGCAAAGGCTTCGACACCGTCCCGCACAGGAGATTGCTAAATACATTGGGGAGCCTGGCAGTGGGTCCTACGGTGGTAAATTGGGTTGGGAACTGGCTAAGGGACAGGACTCGGAGGGTGGTGATAAATGGTATGAAATCTGAGGAGAGGGAGGTGACCAGAGGGGTGCCACAAGGGTTGGTGCTGGGACCAGTCCTATTAAATGTCTTCATTAGTGACATTGCAGAGCATCTGGAGGGAATGGTGTGCCTCTTCGCAGATGACACCAAGATCTGCAACAGACTGGACACACTGGAGGGGGTGGAAAAAATGAGAAAGGACTTAAGCCTTTTAGAGGAGTGGTCAGGTGTCTGGCAGTTGAGTTTCAGTGCTAAAAAGTGCAAGATCATGCACCTGGGTCACAGGAATCCAAGGCAGAAGTACAGGATGGGTGGGGAAATTCTAGCCTTCACAAGTAGGAGACAGACCTTGATGTTATCGTAACTGATGACCTGAAGGTGACCAAACACCGTGAAAAGGCGGTGGGGAGAGCAAACAGAATGTTGGGTTGCATTGGGTGCTTGTTTTGCCCCATAACAAGCAGGAGGAAAGAGGTGGTAATGCCACTGTACAGATCACTAGTGAGGCCCCAGCTGGAGTACTGTGTCCAGTTCTGGAGACCATATCACATCTCCGGAAGGACATTAACAAAAAAAAGGCAGTCCAGTGAAGGGCAACAAAGATGGTTCATGGACCGCACTAGAAGCCCTACAAGGAAAGATTTAAGGACCTTAATATCTATTCACTAGAGGAAAGAAAGGAGAGGGGAGATATGATAGAGACTTTCAAGTACTTTAGGGGAATAAACAGGATTCAGGTGGAAAGCATATTTCAGAGAAAACTCTCTACAAGAACTAGGGGGCATGATATGAGGCTGAAGGGTGGAAGGCTCAGGGGTAATGTTAGGAAGTACTTTTTCAAAAGGGTGGTGGAGCCATGGAACAACCTTCCAGCAGAAGTGGTGGAGGAGAAAACAATACAGGGATTCAAGAGTGCATGGGATGAACATAAGGGTACCCTGGAGATGTGCACAGCAGGACAGCCTCAGATCAACTAGGATCTGGGGCTGCAGCAGTGAATAGGAAAATGGACAGACAAGGTGGGCCGTATGCTCCTCATCTGCCGACAGATTCTGTGTTTCTGTGATTACAAAATCTTCCCTACAAAGTGGCATTTCCAGGGATTAACAATCAGCTGAGGGTAACTGCCTTTAGTGTGCCCCCCCCCCCCAAGCTAGGTATGAATGTCCTGGAAATACCCTCTTGTTTGGGCCTTATTGCTTTATTGTAAACTGACATCTATTTTGATCAGAATCAAGAAAAAAATGTAATATCCCACAGACTTCATACCTAAGATCAGTTATTCATTCGAGCCACTGACCCAGACAGTTATTACATTAAATAGCCTGCAACTGAGTCAACCTATTGGCGCAACAGCAGGGCTACCGACTGTGAGTCAGTGACTCAAGTTCAGAAGTGAGCAGGGGATGTCGGAGGCTATCGGGGGGGGCAGAGCATCCCATAGACTGCTGTCCTACTCTGGGACAAGAGGGTTCCAGTGTCTGCTGGTGTACCACCACCAAGGTGACCATAGGTGGTGGTACAGCTGGAACTGTGGGGGGGGATGCCAACAGACTCCAGCAGGCAAGGCACACTTTGAGTCATCAAGTCTGTGCCCCAAGGACATGGTAGAAAGTGGGAAAACCCAGAAGAGCGCTGAGCATGACACCGGCACTCTCAGGCCCTGTGAGACCCACTGCCCACCCCACCAGCTGGAACTGAGCTGTCCTGCAGGGGTTGGTTGGGCCCCCAATGGTCCCAACATTGGGGGTTAAATCTCTGATTATAGGTGGTGGGGGTAATGACAGAGAAGGTAAAATGGGTCAGGAGGGTTCCCTGGTCAGAAACAGCTGCTCTGAAGAAAGGAACCCATACGCTTTACAAACAAACAGTAGCAACAAATTAAATGAACAATTCCATTTATTGATAGAGTGCCGTGTGAAAACGAATATAGCCCCCTGGCGAAGACTCCCGAATGGATCAAAGCACTGAGGTATATTGTGTTCTTCTTAGGCTGCATTCTATCAATCAATAAAATGATCCATTTGTTGCTAGCCTTGCTTTTTGTAGGACGCATGGGTTCCTTTTTTCCTTAACATGCTGCCTGTTTTCTGCCCCACGCTGCCAGCAATTATTCCTGAGCGTGTTTGCTTTCTTCTCCACTGCGAAAAAAGGAACAGAAAGAAAATAAAAAAAAAAAGCCCACAATCGATCAATCCAGTCTTCACAAATTTATTATTAAAATAGCAATTTTTAAAAATAACCATTCTATTTAAAAAAAATATGAAAAGTAGCCTTACCTCTTGGTGAGGCATCTGCCTCAGAAAGAAACTTTTTTTGTCCTGGGTGTTCAGGAAGGGCAGGGATCTCATTTAAGCTCTGTAGAGTCCATAGCCTGATCCTTTCCACTTCCAATTGTGAGCTGCACCCCCATGCATGGACGTTTCCTTATATAATAGTATGAAGAGCACGGAGGCATGATCCACAGGCATTAATAGGGCATTTTCTCTGTTTATTTATTTTTGTATTTTACAGAGCCAGTTTGAATAAATGAGAGCCACCGCACAGCTTACAAGGCCCATGTTGCGATCCCTTCCCTACCCTCCAAAAAACAGGACAAAAAAATTCATTTGGTAGTAGATACCCTCAACAGAAGGTAAGGATCCAATGTTTTCCAATTAAATTTGTTTTTGTTTTAATTTGTTCCCCTAGTTGCATAACAGTTATAACATTAATTTTGCTGGAGTACACTCACAATAACCAGCTCTGTAGGTGATTCAATGCCTGAGGCCAAAGCGGTTAAATGCCTTAGCCTTTGGCCTTGGGCGTTAGATCACCAAAAATCAGTCAGTTATGGTATAAGAATTTGGGGGCGCATGATTCTAATGTACCTAATGGGGGATACTAAATGTCACTTTTACAGACTTCTTCATTTCAAAATGCAGTACTCTGATGTGAATTTGGGGGCATGTGTTCCCCCCAGACTCTGTGGGCATGACGGCCCTAGTTACTGTTTGTTCTGGCAAACTGAATGTTTTCACTTAACTGCATTTCAGAATAAGCTGTTTCTTTGCAGCGCATGAAAATATAAATTTAACTGTCTTTACAAAGCTAGGTATCATTGCAGGGCTTCTATTAAGCTAAGAAGGAAAAAAACAAAAAAAAAAACAAAACAGTGATCTGCCCTGTCTACCTATGTATGGACAAAAAGGAATCCCAGACCCTTGTTCAAAGGAGTAGTGATGGGGAGGAGGCAGTTTTACTTACAGTTCGGTGGCAATAAATCCTGTGAGCTCAGACAGGAACAGGAACAAAATAAAGAAACAGCAGCAGATGGAAACTGGAAGAAAAATAAAAAAAAGGTCATTATAGAACAATGTAACGGATTTTGATTGGGGATTCAGCCCCCCCCACACACACACCATATCCCCCTATATTTTTCCTTCCCCAAAGTAGTATTCCCATTATAGTCATAAACCTATTGAATCCGTTCTGCCCATCTTTCTTTGCTTCACTGTAAACAATTCTGATTATCTGTGCAAATCTCTGTATGTTCCTATGCTTTCTCCTTGTGTATAACAGTTCATAGTGACTTTTTCACTTTCTTTCAATCCTTTTTATCCGCCACCTATTTCTGGGCTACTTATCAGAATCTCCTTCAGCCATTGCCAGCACCTTCTTTCCCAGCCTGCAAAGCCATTCTGACCAATACCCACTGGGAAGTGCAGTTACTTACCGTAACAGAAAATCGTAAGACAAAATCTCCACTGAGTCATACCTGTAGCACGCAGACTTCAGAACTGCTCAGAAACTTTTGCCAAGCTGAGGCCGCCCTTGATGATGTATACTGTCAGCTCTATACAGCGTGGGTGGTCTCAGATTCCTCATTTCTTTTCACCCACCTGAGATACACATAACGTTATGCCAAACCGACAGAAAGAACAGCACCACCCCCCAGTCAATAACCGAGCAATGGAAGCAACAACAGGATGGGAGAGACCGTACAATAAGCAAAGTAAAGAGCACAAAAGAAAGACGAAACAGTAACAAACATCCCTCACCCAGACAATGCCTCACACAAGTAAGGGGAAGGGTAGAAGATTGTGCTGTGGCTCAATGGAGGAGATACTCTCAAAGATCTACTATTTTGGTAAGCAACTGCACTATCATCTTCAAGAACCTCTCCCTCCACTGAGGCACATCTGTAGAATTATTTCAAGCTGCACCACAACTACGTGGGATGGCAACCAAGAAAAGCTACAGAAAAGACCCCCAGCCAAGCAGGCCAACAGCACCTCAGTAAGCAGCAGAAACATAGATCTGGAAAAGCAGGCAACGGCCATGCCAGGCAAAGCAAGTTAAAAGCCCATAACAGGATAAATATGCGGCGTCGACAACAAGCACTGCTGGGAACAGTGACGAAAAAGCAATAGCCGACTGGCCAAAAACTGTGCAATAAACCAGAGAATCAAGGCCAGAAGCCAACGCGCAGGAGTGGCAGCAAACCATAAGGAGACCCCAAGGCCAGAGAGGAAGAAGACTCAATAGTGAAACCACAACATGAACGTCAATGAGAAAGCAACAGGAAGTTGCCAAAGAGGAAGGATGGCAACAACAAACCATAAAACTGATTATAAGATAACAGAAACAGGGCAAGAAGCCAGAAAGTCGATGAGGCAAAGCCATCAACAACCAGAGCAGATGATGACAGTAAACATGTTGACAAAGATACAATCCCTGGAGTGGCAGCTCTCAGCTCCTGCAGAAGCTTCTAGGTACAACACGTATGTAACAATCCAAAAAGAACTGAGTACTCACATCTCCATTACTGAAGTCACAACAAAATAAATTGCTGGTCTTCTTTCAAAGCATGATTTGAAAAAGTGTAGGGGAGAAGGTCAGCAATTTATTTGGTTGTGACTTCAATAATGGACATGTGAGTGCTCAGTTCTTTTTGGACTGTTACATGTTGACAAAGATGCAACGAAGCCACTGTGAAAAAAAAAAAGAGGACAGTGCCAACAACAGAAGCATCAACAGGACAAAGCCACGTGACTAGAAACACAGAAGCCGCCAGCGGAAGCAGCAGCGACAACCAGGAACAGGATCTGGACAGAAAATAAAACTCGGACCAGACAGCAGAAAATTCAATGAGGCAAACCAAGTGACAAGAGACAAATGGCAACAAGAAACACATTGACAGAAATATCAAACAGCCAAAGCACAAGAAAGAGGCCCGCACATGCAGCAGGAACGTCATCGAGTCAAAACCAGGTAACTGAGCTGAAAGGAGCCACAAGCCCAAAGAAAAGGGGGGCTGGGTTGAAATGCCAGGAACTGGCCTTGGCATCCCAAATGACACTCAAAACAGCGACAGAGGCCGTTAGGATGGCTGGGACTTACCCTTTTCCTCGAAGCAGTGGAATCCACAAGGAGGGACCCAGAAGGCCAACAACAGAGGCACTACTGGTGGGCAGTGAGAAAGAGGACACCAGAGGCCAAAGACTTGAGTCCAACAGCAACCACTGGCGAGAGACGAACAAGAAATCAAGGATGGGATACCAACAATGGGCATAACAGCTGGTGCGGGCAGGGAAGCAGGCAGCTATGCCACAGCTGCAGAGGAAAGACCTGCAGCACCCTACATCACAAAGCAGGGAACAGAATGCACAAGCCCCAGAGAACAGCAAACTGAAATAAAATAGTAAAACAGCAACAAAATCCAGGAATCCAGAATCTGAGGCATGTTCCTACAGCCGACGTAGAGTTTACAGCAGAAGAAAAATAACGGAGGAGTAGGAGGCTGCCTGCACCCACAGGCACCCATGATTTGCATAATCATCGGCGGCCTCAGTTAGGCAAACCTTTACGAGTGTCCGGACACAGATGGCATCCATGTTCTACAGGTATGGCTCAATGGAAGGAGATGGCCCCGAAGAAGATCTGCAGGCAACCTGCTACACACCAGAATAGACCTCCCCACAACTGATTGCCCCCCACTAGGTGGGGTCTTGGAGGTACACCATCCACTTATCTGGTGACCCTGACAGAAGTCACTCCATATTTGACCATGGCTGGCCCGCTAAGGCTGTGGGAGGCAAGCAGGGAGTCATCTGCCCAGCAATCCCCAATCTTCTTCCTTGAACCCCTGAAGAGTCGCTATGCATTGACACTCCTAGGCATGATGTGTGTGCTTCTGCACACAGCATGCTGGCATCAGCTGCTCCTTCCCCGCTGTTGTAGGCTCCTTGGTGGACTTACCTCCAGCCAATGCAGGATGGCAATGTAGCACCGGGAGCTGCATCCCTCCCACCCCAGAGAAGGAGAGCTGTCACTAGGATATTCAGTCCTTCCCCTAATCCAGCCCTCTGATGACCCAGCTTCATTCCTGACCCAGGTCACTGACGTTGCAAGCACTGCACCGAAGGGGCTGCCATTCTTTATACTGACTTACCGAAAACTCTTCTGTTATAACTTATTTGCATAAGTTTTGTAATAACATTCCCAGGGCACAATCCTTCACAATTACTACCCAAGTCGCAACTGAAAATGAGATTTAGTGCAATGATCTAGGTTTGCTTTCTTGGATTAAATAAGCAAGACACTCGAAAGGATGTTAAAGGATTTTAGTGCATGCCCTAGAGGACTGAGGCACAAGGCCAAAACTGAAAGTGTCCTCATACCCCTGGGTAAGGCATTCAAATCCTTTAATGCACACCCTGGAATCGCTTGTTGCACTTACAGAAACATACATGTAGAAACATAGAATTTGACGGCAGATAAGGACCGCTTGGCCCACCCACCCAGTCTGCCCATTTCCCTACCTAATGGATAAGCTGCGGATCCTAATTAACCAGCAGCCTACTTCTTTCTACCCCCACCTCCTAGAATTGCCTTATGACTGTCCCATGCATGCTTGAATTAAACCACTGTTTTTGACGCCACAGCCTCCTCCGGAAGGCCGTTCCATGCATCCATAACCCTATCTGTGAAAAAATACTTCCTGACATTACCTCTGAGCCGCTCCCCCTCTATCTTCAAATTGTGTCCCCTTGTTCTCGCACACCTCTTTTTTTGAAAGATGCTACTCTCTTGGACTTTGCTGATTCCCTTGAGGTACTTGAAAGTTTCTATCATGTCCCACCTCTCCCTCCTTTCCTCGAGGCTATACATATTAAGCTCCTTTAGTCTCTCTTCATATGTCTTCCGGTGCAGACCCTGCACCATTTTAGTTGCCCTCCTCTGGACAGCTTCCATCCTGTCTATGTCCTTGCGGAGATTGGGTCTCCAGAACTGCACACAGTACTCCAGATGGGGTCTCACCAGCTATCTGTACAGAGGGATAACAACTTCCTGTTTTCTACTGGTGATGCCTCTCCCTATGCATCCCAGTATCCCTCCAGCCCTCCTTACTGCCCTCTCACATTGCTTGCCCACCTTTAAGTTATCTGATATGGCTACCCCCAGGTCCCTTTCCATTTTTGTTGTTGTTAGTATCTCACCCCCCATTAGGTACTCTTCCCCTGGGTTTTTGTTTCCCAGGTGCATTACCTTGCACTTCTTAGCACTGAATCTAAGCTGCCATACATTTGACCATTCCTCTAACCTTGCCAAGCCCCTTCTCATCCTCTCCACCCCACCTTGTGCATCAACTCTGCTGTAGATCTTTGAGTCATCTGCAAAGAGACATACGTTTCCTTCCAGTCCCTCTGCAATGTCGCTTATAAAGACACTGAAGAGGACCGGTCCTAATACTGAACCCTGCGGTACCCCATTAGTAACCCTCTTTCTTCAGAGTGGACTCCATTTACTATTACCCTCTGTGTCCTATTCTCCAGCCAATTCTTTACCCAGGCTATCATCTTGGGACCCACTCCCACGCTGGCTAACTTGTATATTAATCTTTTGTGTGGGACTGTGTCAAATGCCCTGCTAAAGTCTAGGTAGGCCATGTCCACAGCCCCTCCCTGATCTACTACTTTGGTCACCTAGTCAAAGAAATCTATTAGATTCGTCTGGCATTACCTTCCCGCTGTGAATCCATGCTGCATTGGGTCCTGTGCCCCTCTGGCCTCTAGGTACTAGACAATTCTTTCCTTCAGAAGTGATTCCATCATTTTCCCTATCACTGAGGTTAAACTAACAGGTCTGTAGTTTCCTGCTTCTGCCCTGCTCCCACTTTTGTGAAGGGGAATCACATCTGCCCTCCTCCAGTCCTCAAGTACCACCTCATTCTCCCATGATTTGTTAAAGAGGGTAGTCAGTGGTGTCACTAGTTCTACCCCTAGTTCTTTTAGAATTCTGGGATGAATCCCACCAGGCCCCATTGCTTTGTCCACCTTCAGTTTTAAGAGTTCTTTCAGAACCCTTTCTTCTGTAAATGGGCTGGTATCAACCCGGTATCCAGAGTGTTTCTATTGTTTGTTTTAGGTACCTCCCCCTCTCCATTTGTAAATACTGAGCAAAAATATTTGTTTAGTATCTTTGCCTTTTCACCGTGACCCTCTGCCCACCCCTCCTTCCCCTTTATTAAGCCTCACTATCCCTCCCTTGGTCTTCCTTCGCTCCCTGATGTACCTAAAAAAGGTTTTATCTCCATTCTTAACTGAGTTGGCTATCTTTTCCTCGGTTCGGGCCTTTGCTGTTCTGACTGCCTTCCCAGCTTCCTTTTGCTTTAACTGATACAATTCTCTGTCCTGCTCCTTCTGTGATTCCTTGTACTTCCTGAATGCTTTCTTTTTTATCTTGAACCTTCACTGCCACCTGCTTTGAGAACCATAGTGGTTTCTTATATCGTTTTGTTTTGTTTATTTGCTTCACACAAAGGCCTGTTACCTCTGTGATGGCAGCTTTTATTATTCCCCATTGTTCTTCCACCCCTCCTTCCTGCCCATTTGCTAGTGCATTCCTTAGGCACTCACCCATTTTGGCAAAGTCAGCCCTCCTGAAGTCCAGTACTTTTGCCTTTGTGTGGCTTGACTCTATTGCTGTGTTTAATGTGAACCATACTGTTCGATGGTCGCTAGTTCCCAGATGGCTACCCACTTCTACATCTGTGATCCTCTCTCCATCTCCATTTGAGTGAACCAGGTCTAAGATTGCTCCCTCTCGAATGGGTTCCAATACTAATTGTTTAAGGCATGCCCCCTGTAGTGCATCTAGAATAGCCCCACTCTTAGAAGTGGCTGTTGCAACTGCACTCCAGTTAACATCTGGCATATTCAGATCACCCATCAGCAATATCTGCCCTTTTTCTGCCATTCTAAGTATACTTTCTATCATTTCCTTGTCCATTTCCTCCCCCTGAGAGGGGGGTCTGTATACAACCCCTGTGCGTATTGTGGTGCCATTGCCTGTCTCCAGATTGACCCACAGTGCTTCTTCTCCTCCCTGTTTATCCTTTTGTTCTGTTGCTTTGATTCTTTCCCTTATGTAGAGAGCTACTCCTCCTCCTCTTTTACCCTCCCTGTCCCTCCTGTAGATAGTGTATCCTGGTATGTTTACATCCCAGTCATGGTTCTGTGTGTACCATGCTTCTGTGACTGCCACGATATCCAGATGTTCCTCCTCCTTCAAGGCCACTAATTCAGGAAGCTTGTTACCCAGACTACGGGCATTGGTACTCATTGCTCTCCATTTTTTGATGGATTTACCTTCTGTAGCAGCATCCCCCACTGACCTTTCTACCTTGGTCTTTTTCTCATTTAGTACCCTGTTTTGTAGGGGGAGGCTGGGATTTTCCTGCTGCTTATCAGTGCCTTATAAAATGGCTCACTGCTCTTTTGTATTATATGTAAAGTGAAACATTTTGAATATACTGTATATATATATATTTTTACATAAATTATTTGTTTAAACACATTTTAAATGACAAAATATATATACATAGAAATGAACTGCTTGGCCCATCGAGTCTGCCCATTCCTCCCTACCTCCACTATTACCGCAGACCGTACCCAAGCTATGGCTCTTTCTCCCCCCTTCCCTTCCTTTCCACTATGATTCCCTTGTGCTTATCCCATGCATTCTTGAACCCCACCACTGTCTTCACCACCTCCGCTGGAAGGTTGTTCCAGGAATCTACCACTCTTTCTGTGAAGTACTTCGTCACATCTCTCCTGAGTCTACCTCCCTCCAGCTTCGTAGCATGTCTCCTTGTTGTTGAGCACATTTTCTTCTGAAAAATACTTCCCTCTTGTACCTTATTTACCCCCGGGAGGTATTTAAAGGTCTCTATCGTACACACTTACCCTCCTCTGTTCCAGGGTGTACATATTGAGGTCCTTAAGTCCCTCCTCCAAGGGCTTCTGATGCAGAACCTACACCATTTTACATACGTGAACAAGTTCATGATTTTGTAGGTGATGCAGATTTTGTTCCTTGGTAATGAGATCCGGCACCTGCCTGTGTGGTGCTAGGAATTTACTACATAGTCAGGTGGCATCTCTCGGCCAATGAAGTTTCTAGATTATTTCTTGCCATTTTATAATCACTTTATAAAAATATTATGATGGTACAAGAATGCGCCCCAAGGAGAACCTGCTATTGCCTAGTACTGCAGGAAGGTTGATCTTGGGTGCCCTGAGCAGTAGATAGAATGGGGTTCCTTATAAATTGAAAATACATGTTTGCACATAACACCTATTTATCCCTGCTTACTGCATGAAGCATGCAGCATAACAGACCTTGGCCCTTACAACCTTAAATTATTATGTTACTACAACCAACCTTGCATCAATTCAGACCCACTAATGCGGTGTTTAATGAACCAGGTCAACATGCTTATGTAAGCAATAACCCATGACGGTGTGATTACTGGGGATTAATCAACAGCCCGGGTGCATTGTGAGGAATGAGGTGAAGCAGAGTGTCCTCACAGCACCCGGCGTACCGATTAATCCCCAGTAACCACACACCCTGGACTGGGTTATTGCGCTTATAACATAGGGTTACAAGAATGTGACAAATATTAAAGTACAGTTACGTAAGAACTTACCGTAACAGTAGATCTTTGAGAGAGGCTCTTGCAGTAGGTATTCACATACAGGACTGACCCGCGAGGTGTCAGAACCCCACGGAAAAATTTCTAGCTAGCAGTCTCTGGCAGGAGATAGCCCCCACGTCAGGTGACCGCCGTCATGAGACGTCAGTATAAAGGGGCAGTCCCCCACGCTCCACCTTCCAGTTCTTTCCCGCCAAGGGCCAAAAGAGGCAAGACGAGAGAGAAGAGGATATTTCCTCACCCCATGGAAATGAAGCCAAAGAAGCTTAGGGGGATGGAGGGCGGGAAGGCAATACCTACTGCAAGAGCCTCTCTGGAAGATCTACTGTTACGGTAAGTTCATACGTAACTGCACTATCTTACTTTGAGAGGGCTCTTGCAGTAGGTATTCACATATAGGACTGAGTCCCAAGCAGTCTGGAACAAGGAAAAGCACTCAGGAGGAGGATTGTTATCTATAGCATGGAACCTCAGGGCTGAACGGGTCTCATGAAAGGAGACCTTATAGAACAGCCAACCCGAAACCTGCTCTACAGCGAGAGGCAATGTCCAAACTGTAGTGTTTTGTAAAGGTATGGACAGAAGTCCAAGTTGCGGCTGCGCAAATGTTTCCGTTGACACATTCTTGAAACAAGCCACAGCGGCAGCTACTCCTCTGGTGGAGTGACCTCTGACTTGACCCGGCAGGGTCTTGTTGTACTTGTCATAACAGAAAGTGATGCAATGAGCCTACCATTTTGATAGGCTTTGCCTAGAAACAGCATTGCCCTCTTTTTTGTGTGTAAGAGAGACAAAAAGCTGATCAGTTTTCCTGAGATCCTTAGTCAGAGAGGTGTAGTATCTCAGTATTCTGTGAACATCCAAAGTATGCAAGAGGTACTCCCCTTGACAGGAGTGTTGTGTAAAGAAAGCGGGTAGCTCAATGGATTGAGTCAGTGAAGATTCAGCCACCACCTTAGGGAGAAACTTAGGGTTGGTGCACAGAGCCACATGTTCCTTGTGGAAAATTAAGTAAGGGATTTTGCACATCAGGGCCTGAAGCTCGGAAATACGTTGAGCAGAAGTAATGGCCATGAGGAAGAGAGTCTTCCAAGAAAGGAACTTTAAATCTGCTGTGGCTGCCGGCTCAAAGGGAGACAGAGTAAGCTTCTCCAAAATAAAATTCAAGTCCCATAGAGGAGCAGGAATGCGAACGGGGGGGTCTTAAATGGAGGACCCCTCTGAGGAAAGTCTTAGAGACTTCCAACTGACCAAAAGTCATGTCTCCGAAGGGAATATGGTAGGCTGAAATCGCTGCCATGTGGACCTTCAAACAGGAATGGCTGAGACCCAGATCGAAGAGGTGGCACATGTAGTCCACGACTCTATTGGCTGGATAAGAGAAAGACTCAAAGGTCTTTAACATGGCCCAACTGGAAAACCGCTTCCGCTTCATGGCATCGGTGGACCTGGTGGAAGGCTTTCTGGCCTCTATCAAGATGTCTGCTACAAGCGGAAAAAACCCAAAGTGGGCTTTAGCTATGTCTGCAGGAGCCACGCATACAGATGAAGGTATCTGAGACCTGGATGAACAAGGGTCCCCTGATCCTGGGTCAACAACTGATGAGACAGAGGAAGGGGAAGCGGAGGTTCCTCTGAAAACTGTTGCAGAGGTGAGAACCAAATTTGCATGGGTCACAAGGGAGCAATGAGGATTATTCGTGCCTCCTCTGAACGGAGCTTGTTCAGGACCCTCGGAATTAAGAGAATAGGAGGGATGGCATAGACAAATCTGTCCCACCAAGAGAGCTACAGAGTGTCCCGCCAAAAAATGCCTCGCCCTGGAGCGAGCGAGCAGAAGGCGGGAAGTTTTGCGTTTTGGGGCAACGCGGAAAGGTCCATCTGAGGCCTTCACCATTGTAGAAAGATGTAGTCTACGACTTCTTGATCCAGTTCCCACTCATGGGCCCTGGCTGAGGACTGACAGAGGTGGTCTGCCAGCGTGTTTTCCACTCCTGGAACGTGAATGGCAGTCACGTGAAGGTGGTGCTGGGTTGCCCAGATCCATACTCTCATCACTTCCCTGCACAGAGGGTAAGAACGTGTTCCTCCCTGCTTGTTGAGATACCAGACTACGCACATGTTGTCTGTCTGTCTGTGTATGAGGAGATGACCGGGAAGGATGAAAGACTGTAGAGCCTGAAAGGCATAAAGGACTGCTTTCAGTTCGAGCACATTTATGTGCAAATTTTGTTCGAACCGGGACCAGCTGTGCTCAGTTCTGTGAGACCCGAGATGGGCTCCCCAGCCTTCGCCTAACGCATCTGTCGTCAACGTCTGGGAGGGGTGTTGGAAGTTGAACCGAACTCCTCAGCAAAGATTCTCTTGTACCATCCACCATTGCAAGACCCTGATCATGGGATCGGAAACTAATACCTCTTGGTCTAGATCGTCCAGGGTTTGGTCCCATTGAGACCGAAGCGTCCACTGAGAAATCCTCATATGGAGTCGAGCGCGTGGTACTGTCGGAATGGCAGCCACCATTAGCCTGAGGAGGTGAAGGACTGACCTGACTCTGACCCTTCTGCGACTGGACAGGAGGCGGGCTTGAGTCTGAAAGGTGTCCGCCTTGTCTTGAGCCAAAAAGGCTTTGCCGATGGTCATGTCCAGAATCACCCCAATGAATTGGAGGCATTGACAAGGGACCAAATGGGAATTTGCCTGGTTGATGGTGATACCCAGGCTGGTGAAAACCTGCAGGGTAAGGGACAGAGAGTGTAGGAGTTCCTCCCTGGATGGGGCCACCAGGAGCCAATCGTCCAGGTACGGAATACCTGAACTCCCTGGGTGCACAGGTGGGCCGCTACCACAGACAGACATTTGGTAAATACTCAGGGGCCGAGGAAAGACCAAATGGGAGGGCCTTGAATTGGTAGTGGGCCCCCTGAAAGCAAAACCGGAGGAATTTGTGGTGGGAAGGGCATATGGGGATATGCAGGTAGGCATCCTGCATGTCCAAAGCACACAGCCACAGTCCCTGCCGAAGAAGTGGCAGCAGGCTCTGCACGGAGAGCATTCTGAAGCATTTGTACTCCACGAACATGTTCAGGCAGCTGAGGTCTAAAACAGGTCTCACGTCTCCCATCTTCTTTAGAACTAGAAAGAAATGGGAATAGTAACCTGTCCCCCAAAGGTGACTGGGGACTGGTTCTATCGCCGTCTTCGAGAGAAGGGAGGTGATTTCTTCTAGGACCAGAGGAAGATGTTCTGTGGAGTAAGACGATTTGGGGGGGTGGTCTTTGGGGTGGTTTCTGCAGAAACTCTATTGAGTGTTCTGCTGAAATCAACTGGAGCACCCAAGCATCCAACGTTATCCTCTCCCAAACCGGTAAATGGAAGGAGAATCTCCCTCCTACCAGTTCCTCTGAGACCTCCAGAGGCAGTGGGAGAGGTGAGGAGTCAGGAGGTCTGGGGCAGCAGCTGAGGCTCCTGCAGCTGTTTTGGTAGGGGGAGTCTTGGCTGCTGGAGGGGCCTGACGCTTGTTGGCCCGTTTGCCCTGTGGTTTTGTTTTTTGTCGGTTTCGTCTTCGAAAAGGACATCGTTGCCCCTGAGGGGATCCGTACATAGAGTCAACTGACTTTAGTGCAATACCCTTCTCTTGCAGGTCGGTAATGATGTTCTTGACATCACCCCCCCGAACAGCACCGAACCCCTGAAAGGGGCATCCTGAATAGCGGACTGGACTTCAGGGACCAAACCTGACACCCGGAGCCAGACATGACGCTGAAGGTCTACGGTGAAAGCCAAGCTCAGTCCAACTGTGTCCAATGCCTCGTAAGTGGCGCAAAGCATGTGCCGACTGGCCGAACAAGCAGAACAGACAAGATCTGGTACGTCCTGTTTAGTCTGGGACTCAAGAAGACAGTCTAATTTAGATTCCACCTGACTAAGGATGGTCTTCTGGTAATCTCCCATATGTGCTACATAATTCAGGACCATAATACCCAGGGTAGAAGAGAAATAGATGATCTTCCTCCCATATTAGTCCAGAAGCCTTGATTTCTTATCAATCGGCGACGAGCTGAGGAGTTTTGGATTTGCGGAGCGGCCATGAGTGGCGCTAATAACGACCGAGTCCACCTTGGAGTGTAGATTTAAGAAATCTACTCCCTCGGAAGCCTGTTTTAGACGATCTGCCTTCCTCAGAAGGGGGGCTAACGCAAACAGTTATTTCCAAATAGTGGAAACAAAGTCCGCGTGAGGCTCTATCCAGGGTGGAATCAAAGTAGGAGCAGTCCTGGGCAGATCCAAGTGGGAAGCGAGCTTTTTACGCTGTGGATCTGGCTCCAATGATTGCCACTGATGAAGTTCCTGGATTTTCCTCAGTAGCTTCAGAAAAGAGGGATCCTCCGGAGGAGACTTCGGAGGAGTCCTTGGCCTGGGGTGGTCTGGAGTACGTGGCTCGTCATCTGGATCACAGCATCCCTCTGAGTCCAAGTCAGAAGTCTCCAACGAAGATGAGGAAGACTCCTCCCTATGCGGGAGAGGAACGGCCCCTTTGGGGAGTTTCCTGGGGTGTGTATCCTCCCCCCGGTGCCAGGGGGCTCACCTCTGGTGTCAGGTAAGGGGGAGGGAGTCTCCTGTCTCCGACGCAGGGGATCCTGCAAAGGGTCTGGCATCGGTCAATGACTCTCTACTTCTCTGGTAGGTTGAGCTTGGCCTCAGCCCACCAGGAGGCCAGAGTCTCCTTCAAATCCGCCGGCGGCTGGGGCATGGGCGGTGGAGGAGGGGGATACAGATACTGAGGATATCCATAAACAGAGTATCCATAACCCGACAGTGGGAAGCCCAGCATCGGGTATAGGGACACTGGGTACTGTGGCATCGGGTAAAGTGGCGTTGGGTACTGTGGAACCGGGTATTACGGCATCAGGTACTGAGGTGTCGGATACCCGGGGGGCCAGAGGCTCTGTTGGAAAAGAGGGACCTGGCAAAGGCTCACTGGCGGGCCAGGCCAAGGAAAGATTGGCCCCACGGGTGTCGGTCCCGGCGTGGGAGTGCCCATCCGGTAAGGGGACATCAGCCGGCGTCGGGTAAGCCAGCATCGGAGCCGGCATCTGAGGGTCCGGCGTCAGGGTGACTGGTCTCGAAGGAGGGGGCCCTGACGGCAGCGTGTCAAAATCCTCTGTGACGACCGAGGAAGGAAGACTACAGTCCCTAGAGGTTAGCAGAGGAGATACAGGGACCTCAGAGGGCAACGGTATGCGTTGCAGGGAACCTGGAGCATCGGATCCGTCTAGAGGGTCTGGTGCAGGCTCCTTGGCCGGGCAGGTGTCAGAGGAGCCGACGTCCAACTTATTGGATCCCTTACTCGAGGAAGGCCGCGTTGGGGACGTGGTCTTGTCAGGCGAAAGTTTGACTGTGCCCTCGAAGGAAGCGGCGGCTTAGCAGTCTTGTTCTGGCGGACGTCGTCAGTGGCACTGGCGTCTGACTTAGCGGACCCGCTCTAACCCGAGGGCCACGTGGTGGAAGCGGCCCTCCCAGAAGCGGAGGCCTCCTTTACCCCGGAGGCACCCAAGGGTGAGCTAGATGGGAGGGGCAACACCTTCTTGGACACCGCCAAGACGGTCGTTGTAGAGCGGTTCCCCCGGAGAAAGATGATACCTTTAGCACCACGACTCAGGCCAGAGTCGCGCTGGACATGGATGCCGAATCCCACTTCCGATGCTTTTCCTTCTTCTTTTTTTGGCATTCGGGGGAAGTGGAAGCCTGCCTCAACTTCTTTAGCTCCTTTTCCATAGATGCCATTTTTTTCTTTAAAGTATGGGCTTCCAGGGACTGCTGCCTTCTTTTTCGGGTAGCAGAGTTAAATTACTGGCAGTGCTGGCACTTTTCCACAGGATGATCTGGGCCCAAACAGAAGAGGCACAGGGAATGGCTGTCCTTATGTGGCAGCTGGGAGCCTCACGATTCGCACTTGTGCTTATGCAATTCAGAAGGCACCGAGGATGTTAAAAACAGCGTATCGAAGAGATAGTCGATAAAGCGAAAAAACAGTCTAAAAGTCGGAAAACTGTACCAACAAACAACTGACGAGCATTGAACTCTACCGCGAGGAATTTTCACAAGTTGACGGTGGGAAAGAACTAGAAGGCGGGCATGGGGGACCACCCCTTTATACTGACGTCGATCACCTGACATGGGGGTGGTGTGGGATCCTGATGCCTGGCAGATCAGTCCTATATGTGAATACCTACTGCAAGAGCCCTCTCGAAGTAAGATCTACTGTTCTTAAAAATGACAGAAATGTATTTATTTTTCAACGTATCCTTCCCCTTAATAAAGTAGTACCTTTTAAGAAACACATTTATTTGAGTCTTTTTTGCATTGTTACATAGTGCTATATTTAAATACTGTATTATCAGTGTGGCAATACAGGACTGTTACACATTATTTGTTGTAAAGATTTTTTTATAGTGAAAATTAGAAATACCTCATGGAAGTTTGGGTTACACAAATTCACAAATGCTTTGTCGCTCATTAACACATTCCTGATCATTCCTTCCAAGATGTACTAAAAAACGTGCATTAATCATTCTCCAACAGTGTTATTGCAATGCGAGCATTTTTCAGTATAGGCGAACACAATTAAGGTTACTCCTTTGTGCTTTAACAATCTCTGCACTATGGGAAAAGCAGATACGTCTAGTCCCACATCAGAATGAGAAACATGCATATGTGCATCACTTTAGTAAGAAAACTGTGGCACACATTATATCTGGAAAAGGGCACTACAAATTCCTGCTCTTCCTGTGGTTTCAAAAACATTTCTGGTAGCAGCATTACTGGAAAACCATGTCTTTGGCGGATGTTTCTGTGCTGGAAACGACTGTAGGAGTACATGTAAGTGCTGCACTTTCTCGAATTTTACTGAACTAATTGTCTCTGTGTTGCGTGGCTGCTGCTCGTTGTATGTTTGAACTGGGAGAGACAAAGATAATATTTGAAATAACTTGGTTACATGGAGACGCAGTGACATCATCAGGGCATGTGGGTGGGACATTCCTCCCTCTCTCATAGAAGCTCGGTGTTCAATCCGTCTATGGCTGGTCCGCTTTGTGTGTTTCAACAATAAGAGACAAAGATAATATTTCAAATAACTTGATTACAGGGAGACACAGTGACATTGCCAGGGCGGCTGGGTGGGGCATTCATGCTCTCTCCCTCTCTGTTATACAGGCTCCCTGTTCAATCTCAGTGCGTTTGCAGAGAGACAGAAAACAGTTCCGACTTACTTAATTACTTCAAGTAACTCGAGCACGCCACCTCCGATTTGTTTTATACTCAATGTGATTTACTCCTACAACAGAGTTTGGTGCGCGTACGAATGCAATCACCAGGGCAGGTGGGTGGAAAAAATGAAACTCACTCAGACGTTACTTAGAGAAATAAAATTAAAAATGTCTAGTAGCCCCGACTTAATGACAGATGAGAATAGGGATCCTCATCATAACCTGCTCGCTCTCAACGTGTAGTTAAGCTGGATTAATGAATAATCACCCGACAGGTCCCAGCCAATCAGTTACTGAGTTTGGAAACCCCATGTTATAAAATAAAATAACTGAGTGCACAGTTCTGAAACAGGTAATAAAATAACTAAATTACCAACAACTGTCAACTGCTATCAATGTCAGAAGACCGAGT
Source organism: Neoceratodus forsteri (assembly GCA_016271365.2). Lineage (NCBI taxonomy): Eukaryota > Metazoa > Chordata > Ceratodontiformes > Ceratodontidae > Neoceratodus > Neoceratodus forsteri. The sequence continues at coordinate 875,256,805 of CM028130.1, forward strand.
TCTGACAAGAGTGAAGTCATGAATCAGCATTGTTCCCAGATAACTCCCGCCAGTTTGAAGTAATATTGGGTAGGTGGAGGGTCAGGTAAACAGACAAAACTGTAACAGGGAGGGCTACCAACACTACAGGGTTACATAGGAAGTCAAATAAGAGAAGTCAGAGGTTAGAGGGAGATCCTGTGTTGCTAACCAAGTCACTGCACCCTACTGTACAAACAGGAAAAGACATGCTCTTTCTGTTTTCTTTTGGTAACCAGTTAAGTCCCACTAGGCACAAGGTCTGTTTTGTTTTCAGGGGTGATCTAGGAGCCGCAGGAAGGTTAAGTAACTTGCCTCAGGGTCACAAAGTATTCAATTGGAGGTTGTGGGACTCAAACCCAGGTCTGCTGGATGTACCAAGCTAACTGACAGCTCATTACTCTAACCTCTAGGCTATACTGCCAGCCCCAAAGCTCAGCTGTATTTTGCCAAGTCCATGGGTTCAAAATGTGCAGATATGTCTTGAAGTGCAGGACATTTTAAAGCCACTGACCCAGAGTCTGTGGGGGTCCCAAAAAGACTTTATTGAAGTACAAAACTTCTGACAGAAGAACACAGAGACAGACACACACACAAAATGTCAGTGGAACTGGAAAGACTGCAATTAACACCGACTTGGATTACTATTAGGGCAAAACAGAGCCCTAGGGAAATCAAAGTATGTACACCATAGGTAAGGGAGGAGTATCAAAAAGTCCAACCAGGTTCGGAGTAGGAACAGGATGGAGCCAAATGAAGTTTTAGTTAATTGTTTGAGGAGGAAGTAAGATGGGAACATACAAAGCTGGGGAGACAGGTTGTTCCAGAGGAAGGGGAGCCAGAAGGAGAAGGCACTTTGCTCAGCAGATGTGCAAAGGGACAGAAAAGGTAACGAAGTCAAAGAACGGAGCAAGCAAGTGGAGGATGAAGCAAGGGAGATGAGAGAGGAGAAATATAAGGAGAGAAGGATAAGATCCAGTATTTAGAGAGAAAGGAAACACAATGTGAGAGACGGCAGGTCCCAGTCCTGTGCAGTTTACCACAGATCCTGGTATTTAATAAAAATGACAACTACAAAGCCAGCAACTTTTTACATCAGTTAAGGGAGATGAGTGCTGAACCTGTTCTGGCTGGATCTGAGGTGCTGTAGGATGACGACATCCTTCAGCAACTGTTTTCTGAGAGAGAGAGAGTGTGTGGGGGGGTGCAACAACCCAGGAGAACAAGAACAGGCAGCACTGTCTAGTAACTAAGCACAGGCTTGAGAACTAGGAGACAGTTTAATCTCTCACCAGAGCCACTTACTCAGTGTTTGTCCCTGAACAAGTCACTCAACCTGAAAGCTTCAGTCCACCCAGCTGTCAAAATAGGGAAAGGCAGGACCCTACTGAAAATGAGATGCGGCATCACAGATGAGCTATCTTGTGTAAATAATTTGCATTGCTTCTGGTCTAGCCTGGGTAAAAACCGGATTTTTGGAGGAAACGGTTTTGATGATCCATCTCTGTGGGACCTTACTATGAAACCACAGCATGCTGACTACGACTTTGTGTACAAATAAGTATCTACTAAAGCATAGTGTCCTTTCCCACTTTTCAAAAGAATGCATTCATTTGGGGGGGTCTCCCTCCTGTTGGTCAAAACCCATCTGCCTGTCATGTTCTTGAACTGCTGAGATATAACAGGCACCCTGTAAAATGCCACATATAGTATGAGAGTTTCATCTGATGCAGGTTAGGCATGAGGCGCGTGGAGTGGAGTGGAGTGGTTCTGTGTACCCTGAGCAATTGGACACTCAAACCACGAGACATCACACAGAGCTCCTGTTCACATAACAAGTTACTCAAGGTAGCTACAGTACAGTCATTTGTAAATCAAGCAATAAGAAATTGTGGCACTCAGTCCACAGACTGCGGGAAACCTATTCTGGCACAAATACTTCTTTATCTGTAGACCTTCAGCAGAGAAAAAAACATTTACAAACAGGTGCTCCCTCACAAACCAGAGCACCCGATATTTAGGTGCTCCCTCACAACAAAAAAGAGCACCTGATGTTTCACGCCAATATGCCGGGCTTCTCTGCACATGGCATTTATCTGCTTAAAGCAGCAGTGCAAAGAAATTGGGTTAAAATTTGACCCACTTTTTTCTTCCTAATTGATGCCAGAGGTCTTCCAGTTTATTTTGCTGGCAACATTTTCAGTTTTCATTATTCATTTAAGAATTGTATGAACGTTTTAAAGTAATTATTTCTCAAGAAATAAAATATGGCCACCTCAGTTTTGCATAGAAATAATACTGAGGACCTCAGGAGGGTAAGCATCCAGACACAAATGTAAATGTACAATACACACCATAGGAAGTATCCAGAAACCCCAAATCAACAGTTGTGCCAATATTTTTCATAACCACAGCAGAAAATTAGCTTTTTGGAATAACTTTTTTCATTGCTCTGCTGCTTTAAGATGTAGCACCAGAGAGGGCTTACTTCTGTCTATGGTTTGTGAGTACCACATTTTCTTTGTGCCTGATTCACTTTTTTCCATAAAGGGTTTTATCCCACAGCCATGTCCATCATGCAGGCATATACCCTAGTCCCAGGGATGTACCCTGTTCAAGCCTGTATTGCCAAAGACCCCCAGTCCCAGCAACCTCCTGGTTGCCCCCACGGCTCTGCCCTCTGTAGCAAGGGCTCTCAGAAACATAGAAAGTGATGGCAGAAGAAGATAGTTAGGTCTATCTAGTTTGCCGTTGATTTATTTACTACTCCCCTTGCATGTGAGGACACCCTGTGTCCACCCCATGATGCCTTAAATCCCCCTACTGTCTTTGCTCCCACCACTCCTGGGGGCAGGCTGTTCCATGTATCTACCACCCTCTCTGTGAAGAACTTCCTGATATTGGTACCGAACCTCCCGCTCCTTAGCCCCAGACCATGACCCCTAGTTCTACCGCTCTCCTTGAAGTGAAAGAGGTCCTGTGCCTGTACTTTATGTCTTTCATGTACTTGAAGGTTTCGATGTCTCCCCTCTCCCTCCTCTGCTCCAGGGAGTACCTGTTCAGTTCTATTAATCTTTCTTTGTAACACAAGCTTTGCAACCCCTGTACCATTTTTGTCGCCTTTCTCTGTACTGTTTTCTAAGCGATCGATGTCCTTTCTGAGGTGTGGCCTCCAAAACTGGACACAGTACTCCAGGTGGGGCCTGACCAGAGCCCTATACAGTGGCATGACCACCTCTCTCTTCCTGCTTGTGATTCACCTTCCTATACATCCCAGCATGCCACTGGCCTCAAGTGCTTCCTTTTCACATTGCCTTCCCTTTTTTGACACCCAATATCATAATTCTCAAATCACGCTCTTGGTTTGAGGCCACTAGTCTAACTCCTCCTAAGTAATACACCGTCCTTGGGCTTCCTCTTCCCATGTTCATGATGTTGTACTTTCTGGCACTGAATCTCAGCTGCTAAGCTCTAGACCACTCCTCAAGCTTCTTTAGGTCTGACTGCATCTTGATCACACCATCTAAGGAGTCCACCCTGTTACAGATCTTGGTGTCATCAGCGAAGAGACACACGTTCCCCTCAAGCTTATCTGCAATGTCAGCTATGAAGATGTGGAAGAGTAGAGGTCCCAGTACCGAGCCCTGGGTTACCACGCTGGTTACCCTACTCTCTGATGATACCATGCCATTTACCTGGACTCTCTGTGTTCTGCCTTGCAGCCAATTTTTACCCATTTTATCACCTCCTGTCCAACCGCTGTGTAGTGTAACTTCTTTACCAGCCTTCTGTGTGGAACTGAGTCGAAGGTTTTGCTAAAGTCCAGGTAGACCACATTCACTGTGCCCCCGCTGTCCACTGCCCTGGTAACCCAGTCGAAAAACTCAACCACACTCTTGGGGTGGGGGTTGTCCTCCCCTCCCCCCCGAGGCAGTTCACCATGTGGACTAGGATCCAGTATAGACAAGCCCTAGGACCCAGGAGGATCAGAAACCCAGACCACCATTTAGACGGTCGTGGGTATCTCCCTTTTTCTGGTCCCTCCCATCTCACCGACATGAGCACAGCCTATGCCGGCCTCGGACACAAGCAACAAGTCCCCTGTTGCTGGAGTAAGCTCCCTGGCCCAGCTGCTAGGGTCACTGCGGCACTGAAGCTCACCATCGACCCTACCCAGCTGAGGCATGCTACCATACAGCAGCTACCTCAGCCTGGCCCACCTGATGATGCAAGAACTTGAGTTCACGCCAAAACCTGAGTCGTCTGCACGCGGCGGCACAATGTGAGTCATTGGGGGGGCGGGGGAGTCCTGCTTGATTCACTTTTTAACCTGTGGGCATCACTTACACAGAAACATAGAACTTGTTGGCAGATAAGGACCTTTTGACCCATCTAGTCTGCCCAGTTTTCCCTGCCTACTGTGCCACCGCAGACCCTACTCGGTCTCTGGTCGTCTCCTCCCCTTGCTTTACTACCAAGGTCCCCTTGCATCTGTCCCATGCATGTTTGAATCCCATCACCATTTTGGCACCCACCACCTCCGCTGGAAGGCTGTTCCAGGAATCCACCCTCTCCGTGAAGAAGTATTTCCTCACTTTTCCTCTGAGACCCCCCCACTTCATAGCGTGACCCCTTATCCTCAAGCTGATTTTTCTGTAGAAAATGCTACCTTCCTGTACCTCATTAATACCTGTGAGGTATTTGAATGTTTCTATGATATCCTCCCTTTCCATCCTCTCCTCCAGAGAGTACATATTCAGTTCTTTGAGTCTCTCCTCGTAGGACTTTTGATGCAGGTCCTGCACCATTTTGGTAGCCCTCTTTTGTACCACCTCCGCCTTATCAATGTCCTTCCAGAGGTGGGGCCTCCAGAACTGGACACAGTACTCATGGTAGGGTCTTATCATTGATCTGTACAGGGGTAATATTACCTCCTTCTTCCTACTGGTGATAGCCTGAATCCTGCTAGCCTTCTCACACTGCTTGGCTACCTTCAGGTCATCAGAAATGATTACACCCAGGTTCCTTACCTGTTTGATGGTTGCCAGTACCACCTCCCTCCCAACTGGTACGTAGCCCTTGGGTTTCTGTGCCCCACATGCATGATTCTGCACTTTTCTTTGCATTGAAACCCAGCTGCCAATTCCCTGAACATTCTTATAACTTTTTCAAATCATCCCTTACTTTTTCCACCTCCTCCCCCGTGGGTCTACTCTGTGCCATCTGCGAACAGGCATACTTTCCCTTCTAGCCCTTCCACAATGTCACTAATAAAGACACTGAACAGGACCAGGCCTAGTACTGAGCCCTGACACACCCCACTGGTCACCTCATCTTCTCCAGAGTGGACACCTTTTACCACCTCCTTCTGACTCCAGTAAACAGTAGTTACATAAGAACTTACGTAACAGTAGATCTTTGAGAGAGGTTCCTGCAGTGGGTCTTCACAGAAAGGGGCAGCGCACCCTGGCTTCAGGACCACACGGCAAACTTCTAGCTAGCAATCCATAGTGGGGGACAGCCCCCGGTGTCACATAATGGACGTCATAGTGACTGTATAAAGGGGGCAGTCCCCACGTCCGCCCTCCAGTTCTCCCGCCGGACAGCTCGGAAAAGGGAACAGGAGAAAGGAGAAACAACTCCTGAAGCCCGGAGCGGCAAAAAACAAAGCCCTGGGAAAGGAAAAGAGGAAAGATACAGGAGCTGGGGGAAGGAGGGAGGGAGGGAAATCAAGACCTATTGCAGGGACCTCTCTCGAAGATCTACTGTTACGGTAAGTTCTTATATAACTGCTATATTTTACTTCGAGAGGGTTCCTGCAGTAGGTCTTCACAGAATATGACTGAATACCAAACAGTCAAAGAAAAAAGGAATTCAAAGACTAAGTTCCGGGAAGAGGAAGCGTCTACCAACTACAGGTCTGCTTAGGACAGGAGGCCTTGCAGAACTATGAGGCCAAAACCGGCTCTGCGCCTAGAGATGATGTCCAGACTTTAATGCTTGGTGAAGGTATGGACGAAAAGACCAATGACGCTGCACAAATATCCATAGCGGACCACGTTCTATGGAAGAGCTATTAGTAGCCATGCCCAAGTTGAATGGCCTTTCATGTCCCCCGGAAGGAGCTTCTTGTACTTTTTTTTTTTTTTTTTTTTTTAAATGAGTCTTTTATTTCCATTTTTACACCACACAGTTACAGAAAAAAGGGTTAATATAATTATCTGTAGAACCATTTATCGCCATTCAGTATTGGTCAGTCAGGATAGGCTTAAAGTTCATGAGGATATAATGTCTATACATTTGTTTCTGGTAACCAACAATTGATTAAATGTCATTAATATAGGTCCGGGTCCATCTCCATGGTACCCCCACTCTTAATATTATTAACCTCTTTGGAAGCCAAGCTCCCCCCCGCATTCAATATACTAGGCCTAGTTGACACAGTCTGTGCACCCAAGGTAGCCACCAGACCTCTACACTCTAATCTTACTCAAGGGCAGAAAGTGAGGTCAAACATGGCACAATAGCTGGCTCAGCCCTGCCACTTCTGCACAGGAGAGGAACCTCTACCCAGCATCTCGATATTAAAACGTTCTGTAGTATATATTTCTGACATTATCTTTCTCCAATCTTGTATTGTTGGAATCTGAGCAGACATCCAGCATCGGGTGATTACCTTTTTGGCTGCCAGAAAGCAAACTGGTAGTACAGAATCCCTCCAAGGAGGAGCATGGTCTGGAAAAAATCCGCAATAGAAATTGTTCTGCTATAAGTTCAATGGGTTCACTGAACAAAACTGAAAGCTCATTTTGAAGAGAGAGCACACAGGGCACGAGATAGGGGCATAACCAAAAAACATGACCCAGGGTGGCAACCCTGCATCCACAGAGTCTCCAACAATGTCCATATTGTTGGGGAAGGAATTTAGCCAGGGCAGCTGGAGCCCTAAAAAAATCAGGATCGGCATCTCCATGCAAACTCCTTCCAATGGGGGGACAAGATTGATTTGACCTCCGTCAGAGCAGCACCCATCCATAACTCCGTGGAAGTCTCTAGTTCTAGGTCTTTATTCCATTCATTGAGGATGGATCTAGTTGATTCCAATCCACCATTTCTCAACTCTTTATATATTATACCTATGGTATGCAATCCCAAATTGCCTTTGATTGATTCTCTGAGGACATGGTGGGTGCCCCAGGACTCTAAGGTGGTGCATATAGTGCTTATCCATCGGGGGGGATCAAGGGAGGTGGCAGGGAACTACAGGCCCGTCAGCCTGACATCGGTGAGTGGGCAAGGTGATGGAGGCATTGTCAAGGAGAGACACGCGGGGGGGGGGGGCGACCTGGAAAGGTTGAGGTGCCTGGACAATAGACAGCATGGATTCGTCCTGGGGAAATCGTGTCAGACAAACCTTGTGGAGTTCTATGACTGGGTGACAAGTGCCCTGGACCTGGGTAGACCAGTGGACGTCCTCTTTCTCGACTTCAGCAAGGCGTTTGACTCTGTTCCTCACGGGAGGCCTGTTGGATAATCTGGGAGAAATGGGGATGGGGAACCAGATGATCAGATGGATAGGCAATTGGCTCCAGAACCAGACCCAGAGGGTCGTGGTTGGCGGGATAGTCTCATCCTCAAGGAGGGTCATTAGTGGAGTCCCTCAGGGATCAGTCCTTGGGCCCCTCCTGTTCAACGCCTATGTCTCTGACATAAGGAAGGTTATCAGTAGTGAGATAAGTCTCTTTGTGTATAACTCAAAACTGGGGCGGTGGTGGATGTGGAGGAAAGGAGGGTGGCCCTACAGGGGGATCTGGAGGCTCTGAAAAGTTGGTCTAGAAAGCGGAAGCTGAGGTTCAATGCAGGGAAATGCAAGGTACTGCACCTGGGAGCCAGAAACCCGGGCCAAGTGTACACCCTGGGGGGGGGGGAAATACTACAAGTCTCTATGGCAGAGAGGGACCTGGGGGTGGTGGTGGATGTCAAGATGAACAACTTGTAGGAGGGCAGCAGCAAAGGCCAACAGGATGCTTGGATGCATCGCTAGAGGGCTCACCTCCAGGAGGAGGGCAGTGATACTCCCACTGTATAACTGCTTGGTGAGACCGCACCTCGAGTACTGCGTGCAGTTTTGGAGGCCACATTTAAAGAAGGACACTGAACTCTTGGAGAGGGTCCAGAGGAGGGCAACCAAAATGATTTGGGGCTTGGGGGATAGGCTCGAAGAGCTAAATATGTACACACTGGAAGAGAGAAAGGACCGGGGGGGACATGATAGAGGTCTTCAGGTACATGAAGGGGATAAATAGGGAGGAGCAGTCAGGGTTCTCCAAAGGAAGGGGGGGGCAACTAGAGAGCATGGGTGGAAGCTGAAGGGGGGAGATACAGGGGAGAAAGGAGAAGGTGCTACTTCACTGAGAGGGTGGTAGAGCCATGGAATGTGCTGCCCAGAGGGCTGGTGGAGGCAGAGACGGTGAAGAGGTTCAAGATGGGGTGGGACAGGTACAGGGGAAGGGTTCTGGAAGCAAAAACCAGTGCAGCGAGAATATCCGGGACTGGGAAGGGGGAAGCCAGAGAGGGAGAGGGGAGCAGCAAGGTCAGCTCCCAGGGTGGGGGCTGACCAAACGAGCAGACACGAAAAACCGTTAGGCCTATTCTGCTGGCATTTTAGTATGTTAGTAATAAATAGCTTTAATAGGTTAGGGGTGGGGAGAAGAATTATGGGTGAGATAGTTTTACTGTGAAGGATGTGGTTGCGAATTTGAAAGTATCTGAATAGATTAAAGATTCGAAGTGAAAACTGAGACTGCAACCTTTCAAAGGGAATGATGCCCAGAGGTGAGAAGAATTGGAAAACATGACAGAGCCCTAGTCCTCTCCATGAGGCAAAGGCTTGGTCCTGAAAATTAGGAACAAAAGTTTTATCTTGGGATATAAGCTTACAATATTCATAGATCTTTAAAATATGGTCTTTCTTTCTCAACTGTCTCCATAGCTTATACGGTTGGGATGTTATATTAGTTAGATTTGAGGGCGGAATAGACCTCTTGTCTGAGGAAAAGAGGATCTTTTTGATATAATAAAGGTCATTTAAATGGAATTCTATAGTCTTCCAGGGGGAGCAATAGGTCTCGGTTAACCACAGTATTAATGTTCTTAAAAAATCTGCTTGGGCATATAAAGGGAGATCTGGACGGTTAAGACCCCCGAGATAATGATAACTTTAGGATGGAGAGCCTAATTCTTGGACGGTTTTTACCACATAAAAAAACCGAGATCAATCTATCCTATGATTTGAAATAGAATTTTGAGGGATAGATAGGGATGGTCTGTAATAGATACAATATTCAAGGAAGTATATTTGTTCGGATGATCTCAACCTTTCGATGGAAGGGGAAAAAATCATGTTGCCCATCAGTCAAGGTCAGACTGGATCTGAATTGTTAGGGGTTCGTAGTTAACTATTTCTAGTAATCCAAGATCACGAGTGAGCTGGAGACCCAAGTATGAGATCTTAATAGACAACCATTTGAATGGATAGATCTTTTTGAATTGCTGGGAAGGGGTAAAATTGAATGTGAGATCTCTGTCTTGGCTAGGTTAAGTTTAAAACCAGATATTTGTTCAAATTGGGTTAGAATTGTCCATGTAGCCAGAATGGACTGTGAAGGGGTCATCAAGGTCAACAGCACATCATCCGCAAGCTGACTTTGTATTCCTGTTGACTAATTAGTATCCTCTCCTCCTGGGAGGTGTTGCAGAGGACAGATGCCAGAGGTTCAAGGAAAAGAGCAAAAAGATACGTAGACAGGGGACATCCGTGACGTGCTCCTCTGCCCAGAGAAATAGGAGAAGATACCGATCCACTGGTACGAATATAGGCTCGTGGGGAGTTACAGAGATTAACTACATTTTTAATAAATAGAGGGGGGGAATTGGAAGGCTCTCAGAGTACCCCAAAGAAAGGGCCACGAGACACGATCGAAAGCCTTCTCTGCGTCAAGGCTTATAAAAACAGAAGGAATTTGTCGGGTAAAGACGTATTCTTGTAGAATTAGAGCCCGTCGGATATTATCAGATGAATTTCTATTCTTAACAAAGCCTGATTGATCAGGATGTATGATTTGGGGGACAATATGTTCCAGTCTGGATGCCAATATGGCTATGTAGATTTTATAGTCAATATTAAGAACAGAGATAGGGTGATAGGATCCCGGGTCTGACAGTTTCTTGTTTGGTTTGGGGATGGGGGCTATAGTGGCAAAATCCCAGGATGGGGGAGGCAGGCCACCCAGGTAAACATGGTTAAATATCGAGTGCATTTTAGAGATAAGCTCTCTAAGGAACTTCTTTGTACTACTCTGATGTGTAGCCATCAGGGCCAGGGCATCTTCCAGACTTAAGATTTTTGATAGTTTCTTCTATCTCTAAATTAGAAATGGGAGTTGTCAATGTTTTAATTTGATGGGGAGATAGAGTTGGGAGTCCAGCACCCTCCAAAAATAGTTCAGCTGAGGCTTGAGCATAATGGGGGCCCGAGGAGTATAGGTTTAAATAGTAATCCGAGAAGGCCCTTTGAATATGTGCTTTGGAATGATGAGTTTTACCTGTTGAAAGATTTTTAAGTTTTAGGATAGTAGCAGACTTCTTTCGCTCCCTCAGTCTACGGGCCAGGTTCTTAGTACCTCTGGAGCCCCCCTTATGCGCTGATTGACAGAGGTAGTACAGTGACTGTTGTACCCTGTTGTCAATTATCCTTTGTAGGGCTGCCTTGGTATCTTTAATTAGTTTCTGGAGGTCCTTATCCCCCTCTTGGTATAACATCTGGTAACTGGATAGTAGATCTGATAACCCTGATATTCTGCCTCTCGTTCTCTGTATTTCCTAGCAGAGTATGCTATTATTTCACCACAGATGGTGACCTTCAAAGCATCCCACTGCACTGACTCTGAAACATTCGGATCAGCATTCTCTTGAAAAAAGAGAGGCAGCCGAAGCGAAATATTTTCCTGTAACTCCCTATCCCCTAAAATAGATGGATTGAGTCTCCAGAGAGATTTCTTCGCCTGCCTTCCCATATCCAGCTTCAAAATCTGGGGGTGGTGGTCTGATAGAAGTTTTGGGCCCAAAACAACATCTTAGACAGTTGACAAGTGTTCACACATAGTCAAAAAATAATTCAGTCTAGAGTAGGATTTAAATCTAGGGGAGTAATAAGTGAAGCCTGGTGAAGATGGAAGTAGGCGTCTCCACACGTCAACCAACCCCAAGTGTTCAATAGAGTGTTTAAACTGTTTGGTTGTTGAAGTGTTACAGTGTTTATGTGGGTTTGAACAGTCTGTTTGTGGGGACAGTGTTAAATTCAGATCCCAACCCATAATCATCTGACCCTGGAGGAGGTCAAGAAGGGTGAATAAAAAAACCTGAACGTGGGAAATGTAGTTTGTGGGGGAAAATATACATTGGCCAGTGTTACCTGTTTGCCAAATAACAGGCCCCTGACGGTTACAAAGCGCCCCTGAGCATCAATATGTGTTTGTTGTACTTCCATAGGCGTAGTCTGTGGGATTAAAATTGCCACACCCCTTCGTGTACCCTAGGATGCGAGGAGGCCACCACCGTATCTTCTACCCCAGTTTAGTTTAAGATGTTCTGACTCCGAGAGATGAGTCTCCTGAAGAAAAACAAGGTCGGAGGGATTCTTCTGTAAAAAATTGCATTAAATGAGCTCTTTTTATGGGGTCATGGAAACGATTTATATTGTATGACATAATTTTAACTGGATTTACTGATGTGATTTCTGTTGGTTTTGAAATACTGGCATTTTTTTATTCTCTCCTTCACCCCCCCCCGGAAGGATCCATCGAAGATCAACCAGACTAAGTTCCCCCAAACAAACAAACCAGACTCCTGAGAAGAAGTGCTTTTCTGGTCTTCATTTCGCAATTGGTTCAATAAAATATATCTTAAAAATGTATTTTCTCTATGCGTGTGGTTATTTTCCCCAACCCCCAACTCATCAAATTTCTAAATTGTGGACAACCATGAGTAACCATTTCGTGGAATGGTATAAAATTAACTAAATGACCTAAAATCAGGTCCTTGGGCTTGTCAAGCCTTACAGTGTTTGTTATAGAAAAAGCAGTTAAAAGTCCATATAAAGCACATGTACGAAAACGTTAACTTTTATAAACAATTACCAAATATATAAGAAGCTTATACAGATTAACTCCCATTTGGTAGGTGCTCTAATGCAGCTCACCCTGAAACATCCTGTCCAGAGTCCCAATAGAGAGGGATAGGAGAAGGATGCATGGCTCTTGGATCAGACCCCCGAGAAATTTTTTTTTTAGTTTTATTTTAGCCTTTGGTAACCAGGTAAGGCCCACTAGGCACAAGTGCCCGTTTTCAGGGGCGACCTGTGAGCACTGGGCAGTTAAGTGACTTGCTCAGAGTCACACAGTATGCAAGTAGAGGTTGTGAGAATGAAACTTCGGTCTGGTCTGCTGGATGCATCAAGCTTGTTCACACCTCGTTACTCTAACCTCTAAGCTATACTGCCAGCCCCAGGAGCAGAAACAGGGCCATGAAAGGAGTGATTAATAAATCACTCCATGGTGGAACCAGATGTGCCAAGGTTATGGTAAAATTCACTTCGCTCCCTGGGCACTCCGCCGATGAATGACATTTTAGTTCAGCATAGTGGAATGTGAGAAAGACTATGAATATGGCAGAGGGTCATGGAATACGATTAAGATCAGAAGGAAGTTCCCTTGCATCTTGAACCCCCAAACAAAATAGATTTCCCCCACTGTTTTAAAGTACCAGGCTGTGCACAATGTTTAAGGATTCAAGTGCCCACGACCAAAAGGGACAAAAGGCCTTGAAGAAGACAAGCCCCGATTTGGATTACAGGTAAGGGGTCAGGGGCTCCTTTTGTCAGATTTCTCTAGGGGGAAAAAGGGGTGTCCCCACCTCCTCGGATTCGAGTAGCTCTGGGTTGTAGTTTCAGCCAGTCCATCCAGAGGGGATCGAGGCTACAGTCTAAATTATTAATTGTGCTGTATTATTTAACAGAAAGATACAGTTTTGGTATCTCCCCAACCGCAACAAAATTTCCGAAAACTTTTGCTTCGTATTTCCAAATAGACATGTTCAGAAGCCTGTTATTCAGGTGTAATCTTGACCCAAGAGGTTCTGGGCAGGAGAACAGCTCCTTCATCTGTAGATTTCGTGGGGCACAGTATTCAGCCATCTAAGGGTAAGGCCCAGGTCCAGAACGCCTCTCCTGATATCCAGAAGAGCTCGGGGGAAACCCACCCCAGGACACAGGCATAGAGAAGGGAGCCCATGAGAGGGACAGACAAACCACGGGAACATATGAGAGAACAGGCCATACTCTTCAGGTAGTGGCACCCCCCAGTTTGAGAGTATCCCCACCATCTGGGAGCACACAGTGGTCCACATGGCAACTCATAGCCTAATTAGTTCTGAAAAGATTTTGGTCAGTTGCCTGGACAAGTTGAGGACGCCCACCACCCTCATTCCCCAGGCATCCACCCATCTCCCCACCCACCCCACCCCGCATCTCAAGGCGGGAACACACTAAGCTCTATTTGAAAATATATGAAGTACCTCTAGGATGTTCAAGGAGGCGTGGTGGGTTGTGATATTGTTGAAGGCACTTCAATATGACTGCAATCAGTGTGTCTGTGGCCTGAGGTAAGTTGGGTCGCTCCGCTGAATTGAGTTGCTTTTGGCGAAATTGCACAGTCTCAGCAATCTTCTCTGTGAGAATTCCCTTGAGCAGGAGGTCGGATGTAGCCTCCACAGCTGAAGTATATGTCTGAAGCCCAGACAAAAGGGTAACCACCAATTTGGATGGATATGAAGTACGGAACTGTATTTTCTGGGTCCAAAGAATGGGAAACAGAGGGCTATGTTCTCTACGCTGCCACTGGGTGCAGGGGGCATAGTCGTTATCAAACAAAATTCTCCATTGGCTCCACACAACCTTACCCTTCTGCCAAGCTCTATTGAGTAGGGACTCTTTGGTCTGGTAGCTTAAAAAGCGCACCACAAAGGATTTGGGTCTGGCTTCAGGGCAGGTGGGCTTTGGGCCTAATGCTCGATGTGCCCTCTCCAGGTCGAGTTGATAGTCTGGGTCCAATTCTAATATTAGACACAGAAAATAGTCTCCGAAGGCCCTGGGGTCATTACCCTCCTCGCCCTCCGGGAGCCAAAGATTCGTATGTTTCGCCTTCTTCCCCTGTTCTCCGAGTTCTCTTGTCTGATTGAAATTGCTAATTGCTCAGATGCTAGGGAACGTACTGTTTCTTCTAGTTCATCTAACCCGGAGGTGTTCATGGAAATTTGGTGGTCTGCCTCGGCGACTTTGTTTTGCAGGCTTTTTATACCTTGTCAAATGTCTCTTAGCGATTCATGGACCTCACCACGGAAGTCCGTGATCGCCTGTAAAATAGCTTCGGTGGCTGGTTCTGAAGACTTCTTCTGACCCTTGGTTTTCACGGGGTTCAGTCTTCTTTCCAATCCAAGAGTGAGCTTTAGCTGGGCCTCCCCCTCGTCCAACACAGGCTCATCCATTTCAGTGGATTCAGCTATAGGCTGATATCTGTTCCTGTGCTGTTTAGCCATATTGCTGGTAATTAGAGTACTACTGTGAGGTATGAGAGGGACAGATTTGACTCCTCATTATTAGTAAATGTTGAATTTAGTATATATTTTTTGCATCTCCGACGGGAGCCTCGCGCTATGCATCTTCACCCGGGCATAACCGGAACGGGAAGTGCTTCTCGTACTTCTTGTAGATGTACAAGACGCAGTTAGCCAACCATTTTGACAAACTCTGTTTGGAAATGGCCTTGCCTTGACATTTGGGTGCAAAGACAACAAACAACTGGTTAGACTTATTGTCCTCTTTGGTCCTAGAGATGTAATACCTCAGAATCCTATGCACGTCCAAGATGTGCAAGAGGTATTCCCCTCTGTTGGAATACTCTGGTCAATATACTGGCAGTTCAGCATTCTGATTCAAAGTAAATTCCAAAACTACCTTCGGAAGAAAGGAAGGGTTAGTCCACAGAGCCACCCAGTCTCTATGGAAAATCAAATAAGGCTCCTTACAAACTAGAGCCTGAAGCTCTGAAATTCTTTGAGCAGAGGTAAAGGCAACTAAAAAGAGCATTTTCCAAGATAAGTAACGCATGTCGCAACTTGCTGCCGGCTCAAAAGGGGGCAAAGTAAGTTTTATAAAATAAAATTCAAATCCCAGGGGGAAACCAGATTCCAAACCGGAGGCTTATGGTGGAGGATCCCCTTAAGAAATGTTTTGGAGACCTCCAACTGAGCGAGGGTTTTGCCCTCCACCGGATGGTGGTACACAGAAACCACAGATAGGTATACCTTCAGTGAGGAGTAGCTGAGGCCCGAATCAGACAGGTGCAAGAGGTACTCGAGGACCTGGGGTGCCGAGCAAGAAAAAGGGTCCAAACCTTTGGCTGTGGCCTAAATAGAAAATCTCTTCCATTTCATAGCATATGTGGCTCTCATGGAGGGCTTTCTGGCCTCCACTAGGACCTGAGCGACTCTGGAAGAGACACCAAAGCGTGAGACGGCTATGTCCAAAGGTGCCACACATGCAGGCAGAGAGATTTGAGGCTCAGATGCACCAGGCTGCCCTGCTCCTGAGATAGATGGTCGTGGGAGAGAAGAAGAGGTACCGGGGGTTCCATCATCAGCTGCTGCAGCAGAAGAAACCAAATCTGCCAAGGCCACGGGGGGCAATGAGTCATGCGGGCCCCCTTTGCCTGAAGCTTCAGCAGAATCTTCTGTAGAATAGGAAAGGGAGGGAAAGCACACAGAAATATCCCTGTCCAAGATAGAGACAGCGCAACTCGCCAGAAAACACCACGCCCAGGAGCAAGCAAGCAAAAGCTGGGTAGTTTTACGTTGGATAGGGAGGTGAACAGATCTATTTCTGGCCGACCCCATTGAAGGAAGAGATTTTCCACTACTTCCTGCTTTAGCTCCCACTCGTGAGCCCGTGTAACAGTATGGCTGACACTGTCCACCAGGACATTGTGGATCCCTGGGATGTGGACTGCTATCAATGTCAAGCCTTGCTGGACTGCCCAGTGCCATACCCGCATCGCCTCCCTGCAAAGGGGGTACGATCATGTGCCTCCCTGTTCGTTGATGTACCAGACCGTGGCAGTGTTGTCTGTCTGGATCAGAAATGGAAAGTTTGAAGAGCATAGAGCACTTCCCTCATCTCCAAAATGTTGATATGCAGATGCTCCTCTAGTGGAGATCATGTACCCAGAGTCCAATGGGCTCCCAGGTGGGCTCCCCAACCACGGCCCAAGGTGTCCGTCATGAGGGTCATGGAGGGGGTGGGGGACAGAAGGGAACCCCCAGAGGAAAGACTGGATAGATCCTGCCACCAGAGGAGATCGCTCTTCAAGCTGCTGGAGACTAGGACCCTGTGACACATGTTGTGCATGCACTGATCCCACTAGACCCGGAGGGACCATTGGCTCACCCTCATGTGCAGTTTGGCTAATGGGACTGTGGGTATGGCAGCCGCCATAAGACCCAACAGGCGGAGAATAAAGCGCACTGTGGTCCGACGGGATGAAGACGGACGCAGCTTGCTGAATCAGGGTTTCTGCCCTGTCCATAGGAAAAAAGGCCCTGCCCTGGATCATGTCCAGCACCGCTCAAATGAATTGACTGTGCTGGGAAAGTGAGAGGTGAGACTTGGGATAGTTCACAGTGATGCCAAGTCTAGAAAAAAGGTACACGGTGGTGGAAAGAGAATCCATCAGACTGTCCTGAGATGGAGCTGACAGTAGCCAGTCATCCAAGTAAGGAAACATGTAAATCCCCTTGCGGCGCAGGGCCGCAGCCACCACCACCAGGTACTTGGTAAAAACCCAAGGTGCCGAAGGGAGGCCAAAAGGAAGGGCCTTGAACTGATAATGGTTCTCCTGAAAGGAGAATCTCAGGAAACAGCGGTGGGCCGGGAGGATAGGAATGTGTAGGTAAGCATCCTGCATGTCCAGTGAGCACAGCAAATGAATTTGTTGGAGCAGGGGAAGGAGTCCTTGGAGGATCAGCATGCGAAATCTCTTGTACTCTAAGAAGAGGTTGAGCTGACTGAGATCTAGAATGGGTCTCAGATCTCCCGTCTTTCTGGGTACTAGGAAGAAGTGGGAGTAATATCCCCTTCCTATCTGCCCTGACGGAACCGGCTCTATGGCTGACTTGGTCAACAGAGCTTAGATTTCCTGTTGAACAAGGCCTAGATGGCCCGACGGGTAGTGGGACCTTCCCGGTGGATTGCCCGGAGGTCTTTCCAGGAACTCTACGGAGTGTTCTCTTGAGACGAGCTGGAGGACCCAAGCATCTGCGGTAATCACTTTCCATCCTTCCAGGTGGAAGGTGAACCTTCCCCCCACTGGCTCCTCCAGAAATACGTGAGGAGGTGGAGGGAACCCCCCTCAAGTCAGGAAGCAGAGGGGAGAGCCACTCTGCCACCACCGGTGGCCTTCTGGGACTTTGCCTTATAAGTCTGGGTACCGGAACCTGTGGCACAACGCTTGCCCTGTTGTCTGCCCTGGTTCTGCTTATTCCACCTCTTCTGGGGCGACGAAAAGTCTGCTTGGGTTTCTGGCCCAAGCAGTACATGGAGCTGATGTCTTTAGGAGACCTTCAGCTCTCTTTTAGCTCTGTTAGTATGTCTTTAGCATCACCCCCAAAAAGACGGAGCCCCTGAAGGACAGCATCCAGCAGAGTGCTCTGTACATCTTGTGCCAGTCCCGCAAGATGGAGCCAGGCCAGGCACCTCAGGCAAACTCCAGTAGCAGTGCAACAAGCCACAGAATCGACGGAGTCATAAGTGGCCTGCAAGGCATGGCGGCAGGAAGACTTGTTAAGTCTTACTTTCTCTAGTAGCTGATTCCTTAGGTCTTCGTCTGGAATGGCCCAGAGTTCTTTTTCTAAGTCAGACAGAGCAAACTTCTGAAAGGACACCACGTGGGTCAAATAATTTAAAGAACGAATAACGCAGGTAGAAGAGGCATAGACCTTGCGACCATATTGGTCCATTTGTTTGGACTCCTTGACTGATGGGGAGGCACTCAGGTGTTTAGGCTGGGCTGATCTATCATGGGCTGCTGTAATGACAATAGAATCAGCCTTAGGTTGAGTAGTCAAATGACAAGACCCTTCCGGTGGGTGGTATGTCCTGTCAGTTTTTTAAGAAACTGCAGGAATAGATGACGGCTGCTGCCATAAGGTAGAAATTAAGTCCTCGTGCAGTCCCGTCCATGGAGGAACAGGGAGGGGATCCGCATTGGTGAGGTCCAGATGCTCTGCCAGCCTCTTTCTTTTAGGGTCCCTCTCCTGTGATGCCCAACCACAGGCCTTTTGAATGGACTGGAGGAGATTCGCGAAGGATGGATCCTCCAGAGGAGACTCTGAAGACTCCTTTGGCTGAGACTCTATTGGGGAATGAGGCTCTGACTGGCGCACCGAGTTGGAGTCTGAATCCAAATCGGGAGGACTGTGGTCTGCTGGGCAAGGGAGTAACATCTGGGGCTGCCTCCTTGACCCTGGCACCTAAGGGAACCCCCATCAGACGCCTGTCCAAATCCCTGATGTCCAGTCCATAGGGGATGAGCTTCTTGTCCTGCGGGTTGGGGTGGCCACCATGACCATCTGGAGTTGGAGCAACTCTTACAAAAGTTGGGACTTAGCATTCTTCCACCAAGTCAGGATGGTCTCTTAGGGTTCCGACTGGGGCGGGGGGGATGGAGGCAGAGGCTGGTAGCCTGGGTACCCAGTGGTATAGGGGGGGGTAGCCAGGTGTCTGGTGCCAGTAGTGGTATGGATTGTATCCATGGTACGAGGGACCCTGGCCTGGCTTCGGGTACCCTGGCTTCGGTAAGTGTGGCGGGTAACCCGACGACAGCCCCCTCCCGGTGTCAGGTAGTAGGGGAACTGAGGCAGTGGGTAGCCGGGATAGCTGCCCATGGGGCCTGACAGAGGAGGGGCAGAAGGCCCAGGTAGCGGCAATGCCAAGGGACTGCTGGGGGTAGTAGGGTCCGTCAGCCGACCTGGGGTCGGGGCAGCAACCCCTGAAGGGCCAGAAGGGTGCTCCAGTGTCGGAGCAAAAGGTCCCTGGTCCATGTCCAAATCTGAGGGAGTATGAACTGGGAATGGCCCAGCTTCAGGGGTCTGAAGGCGCCTGACATCAGAGCAGAGGCAGGTGAGGAAGGGGAGGGTAAGGTAATAGAAACTCTCATCGACAGGCCTGCCGGGGAGGCAGGAGCCTCAGTATGTAGATCCGACGCAAGAGAGGTCTCCTGGACAGCAACACTCAATTCCCAGGGGACTGGGGAAAATGAGACGTCAGGCTGGGTCACTGAGGCCCAGGAGGGAAAACCCTTGTGGGACTGAGGAGAGTCTGGAAGCTCGCTCCACGGAACACTGGAAACCACACGAGTATCCAACGGGAGAGCAACCACTGAGCGGACATTGGGCGAGCCAGTGACCGACTTATCATCGTCAACCTGGCAGGCGTCGGAGGAGCCGATGTCCAACTTACAGGGAGAAGTCAGGCCAACAGCAACTGGGAGGCTCAAGTCTGGCTGGTCTACCAAGGCCGGGCACCTGGTGTCACAGCTGGAGGGAGACTTATTGGCTGAGCTTACAACAGGAGCCAAAGGAAGGTCCTCCAAAGAGGAGACCCCTGACTGTCCACTGACCAAGACAGGAGGGGGAGAAGGCGTCTGATCCACCAGAGTGGATGGAGACCTATGAGGTTGAGTACTCACTGACGTGGAGACCCCACCCGATGTGGCATCGGCTGTCTGGTGACGTTGAGTGGAGGGAGAACAATCATGCTCCCGGCACTTCGCCTTCTTTTTCTCCGGAGTGGGTGAAGAAAAGCATTCCCCTCAGCTCCTGAAGCTCTTTTTCCATCGATGCAAGGCACTGTTTTAGGAGGCGAGCACTGATGGCCTTCTGCGATCGGAGTGCGTAGCCTGGTTAAAGGATTGGCAGATTTGGCAATCCACTACCTTGTGTTTGGGGCCCAGGCAGAGAACGAAGTGGGAGAGGTTGTCCCCGTGCGGGATCTGCGCACTGTACTTCGAACACCTTTTCTTCGGTCTGCACGAAGACATGCAACATGATGGTTTAGTGAGAAATAAGAAAAGACTAATACTTATATTATAAAGATGGCAGACAACTGAAACTGTTCAACCGCAAGGTCCAACGACTCAGGTCGACGGTGGGAAAGAATTAGAGGGCGGGCGTGGGGACCGCCCCCCTTTATATAGTTACGCTGCCATCCATAATGTGATGCCGGGGGTGGTCCCCCGCTATACACTGCTAGCTGGAAGTTTGCCGTGCGGTCCTGAAACCAGGGGGCGCGGTCCTATTCTGTGAAGACCTAATGCAGGAACTCTCTCGAAGTAAGACCTTAACTAACTTCTTACCCAGTTTATAATTTGTTGACCCCTCCCAGACAGGCCAGCTTGTTCACCCGTCTTCTATGTGGAACAGTGCTAAAGGCCTTCCGCTCCTCCCTGATCCACCACCCTGGTCACCCAGTCGAAGTACTCGATCAGGTTTGTCTGGCAAGACCTCCCCCCCTGTGAAACCATGTTGCCTTGCATCCTATAATCCACTGGTTACAAGGTATTCCATTATCCTTTCCTTCAGTAGTGTTTCCATTACTTGTCCACTACCAAAGTCAGGCTGACAGGTCTGTAATTTCCTGCCTCCTCCCTGTTCTCACTTTTGTGAAGTAGGACCATATCTGCCCTCCTTCAGTCCCTCAGAACCTCCCTTGTTTCTAATGATAAATTGAACAGAGTTCTCAGTGGTGTAGCCAGCACCTCTTTGAGCTCCCTCAGTATCCTGGGGTACACCCCATCAGGACCAACTGCCTTGTCCACTTTTAGTTGTGCTAGTACCTTAAGGACTTTCTCCTCTGGAAAAGGACTGGTCTTCACCTCCCTCTCTACCATTTATGCCCTTGTCCCTTATCTTTGGCCCATCACCTACCTCCTCTTCTGTAAATACTAAACAAAATTATTTGTTCAATATGTCTGCCTTTTTTTGGTACTCCTCCTCACAAACCCCTTCTTCCCCTTTTATCCTTACTATTCTCTCTTTGGTCTTCCTCTTCTCACATACATATCTAAAGAAAGTTTTAACCCATTTGTTTACCGATTGGGAAATTTTCCCCTTGGTTGCGCCTCTAACTGCCTTCCCAGACTCTTCTGTTTCTCCTCGTAGTTTTTCCCTGTCCTACTGTCTCTTTTTGTACTTTCTAAATGCTAAGTTCTTGGGTGGGGGCATGGCTAAGCCTAGGAAGAAGATGGTTGTCTAGTAAAAGTGCTCCCGATCCCATCAAAAGAATATCTGCACTATCCTCCTTTTAATCAACAAATATCTGCTTAACTACGAAAGGAAATAAGACAGATTGATGGTCTCAGCAAAAAAATCGAGGAAAACACAATCGCACAAACTTCCGAAGGGCATCAGAGACAATCAAGGAAGGGGCGAGTAACGTGGAGCAGTCCATATTACCAGCCGCCATGGACTCACTTCAGCAAGCCACCGCTTCTGCAACTAAACCCTCAACAGCATTGAGTAACATTGAAACATTAGCTAGCAAAGTAACTCTCGCTGCCTACTAATACCAGCTATTGTTCTCCTCTCTCCATATAGGCCTCAGCCATTCCCCCACTCCCAATTCCAACACAAGCCAGCCACAAGAACACTCTGCCTGGGGCAGGGAGTACAGCGAGTACCTTAAGAGGTAAAGCCACCTCCAACTCTTCAGCTTCTTTCTTGAGCGGGTGTTAGCCCTTCGACACTTTGTGTCAACTGCCCCGCCGGCCCCAGCCACCCTCCCACCCAAGGGTGGCCCTGGATTTAAGGACCACCCTGATCACGTGACTTCCTGTCTTGATATATTCTAAGTCCCCACTTCTCCATCTGCAGGTTATGCTCACCTGCCGCTACAGGGTATTCCTTGCTCAGCCTCCCTACCCACTCTTAACCTCATTGCACTTTACTGCTCTCCAACCCTCCTACCTACCTCAGCTACTCCACTGCCTTCACTCCTATCCCTGCTTAGCCTATCTCACTGCCCCAACACCTTCCCTCTACTCCCAAACCTGGACAATCCACTGCAATCTAGCCTCCCACCCCCATGCTGTCCACCTCACCGGCCATCTTCCATTCCCCTTGCGGCCACTAGAAGTCACTATTTCACCCCTCTGCCCTGCGTCTGACCCAGCCCATTCCAGCCTCCCAACCGCCTGGATTACTATCTTTCCCAGGCTTTAAGGACACCTGCCTCCCAGAGTATTTGAACCAGGTACTCTTTGTACCAAAGTCTTCAGCCCTACCACTACTCCACAGTGGCAGTCACCCTCTAAGAAGCACAGCCTAGACCCTTATCCAATCCACCGCCCTATCAGCAATAGGCATCATGGGTGCCAATCCCCCACTACTGCGCCTGGCTATTTTGGCCCTCCTGGTGCTGGCCTTTCTCCAGCCAGACCACACTCATGGCACTCAGGGTGCCACACCCCCAGACTATTCCCTGGTATCTCGACCTCCACTCACACTGGACTCACCCCCAGGGCCCCGGCACCCACCTCCTGGCAGTTTTCCCGACCCCTCTGCCTATCTGGGCCCCCTCTGGACCCACCTCCTCACCACTATTCCCACTCTTCAAGCCCTACCCATTCCTTGTACCCCAGCGGTTGTGCCCTCATCCCGACGCCCAGCTAAGGATGCCAACTGCCACTGCCCTTTGGTTAGAATTATCACACTATTACTGCTACTCTCTGGAAATGTCCACCCCAACCTGGGCCCTATTCCCTCCAGCCCACCCAAGACATTATCCTCAGGACTCCGCGTTGCCTCCCTGAACATCTGCAGCTTGCTGAAAAATTCTGCTGTGCTCCAGTGATAGGTCATTCAACACTGACCTGACATTATTGCCCTAGTGGAGATTTGGCTTCCCAAATCCACCCCCGATTCCTTTGTCTCACTCCCCGGGTATACCCTCTACCGGGAGGATCACATAGGCAAACGCAGGGGTGGTTGTGCTGTCTTCATACGTGACACCATTGTTGGTCATGCGCTTCCCGCTCCCAAGCTTGACAATGGAGCTCAGGCCTTCACTCTCAAAATCATCCCTGATCCTACAAAGGGTCCACTCTACCACATGGTCTCCTACGTTCCACCAAGGAACCAAAACCCGTCAATCTTGTCGCTCACCAACCATCTCTCAATTCTCCCACACAAAGCAGAACAAGTCATATTAGGGGGACCTTAACATCAATTGGCTTGGTACCTCCGCTTCCCAAGCAAGGGACTCCTTTGTTGCCCTTGACATGACCCAATCAGTCTCCCAGCCTACTAGGCTCAACCCCTCCAGTGGAGCCAGCACCCTCCTGGACGTCATAGTCTCCAACTGCCCCCAAAAAGTCCAGGATATCAAAATCCTTTCCAGCTCTTTAAGTGACCACTCCCCTACCCTCTTCCTCTGGTCCTCATCCACCCCCAAACTAGTGGCTCAAACCACTCTCCACCCAAGTGGCCTTAAAAACTTAAGCAATATCTCGCCCAGATTGACTGGTCCCCATCAACAACACCCCTAGCATTGACACAGTGCCCGACCTCTTTACACAGGCTTTTAACAAGGCCTGTGATATTTATGCGCCACTCGCCAGACTCCGCACCAACAAACAAAATGCACCATGGGTCACCCCATCGCTGCTCCAAAAACTCAGGGAGAGGGATAACCTATGCCACATTGCTGCGGAGTTGGGCAAGACAGCGGATAGGCAAGCCTACAATGCTGCGCACAACAAGTGCACTTGGGCCATCCGCAAGGCTTAAGCAGATCGCTACCAGGCCACGCTTACCTCCTCCTCCTGGGGGTCAGCCCAGACCTTCTGGGATAACATAAAATAGCTCAACAGGAAATCAGGTCCCCCCAATCCCAGCTTTTTATTGATGGCTCTGTTACCATGGACCCCCTCAACATAGCAAACTGCCTTAATACCATCTTCACTGATCTTAGTTCTGTCCTCCCCAGTAGTTTCTTTGACCCGTGCCTGAATCTCAGCCCCCTGTCCTACAACGCCCTCAGTTCCACCTATGCAAAATATCCACTCAAGAAGCCAGACCGTACCTGCTAAAAGCCCTAGGCAGCAGTAGTCCCAGTAATGACACTCTGGGCACAAGGATACCACGCCTAGTCCTGGATAATGTCCTTGTCCCACTGACTGACCTACTTAATCGACGCCTCTGTTTGAGTCAATTCCCCAGTGTCTGGAAAACAGCTATCATCACGCCCATACACAAAAGTGGGGATAGGTCCTCCCCCAACAACTATCGGCCAATTTCCATTCTCCCCCCCACTCTCCAAAGCTATTGAAAAAGTGCTGGTCATTCAGCTCACCAAGTATCTGACCAAGTATGCCATCTTATGCCCTGAGCAGCACGGTTTCCAATCAGGACATAGGACCACCACGGCCCTCCTTGAGTTCTTTAACTACCTGCACACCTCCCTTGACACTGGCAACCTTGCTGGAGCAGTATTCATTGACCTCTCCAAGGCCTTTGACACTGTCTGCCATCCCCTCTTGCTTGACTCCCTCTACCAAATTGGTTTCTCCACTGGTCCCCTTGCCTGGTGCTCTAGCTACCTCTCAGCTCGACCCCAGTACACAAAAATCAATGGGACCTTGTCCAACACCCGACCTGTCCGCTCCAGGGTTCCCCAGGGCTCCATCCTGGGACCTCTACTTTTCAATCTCTACCTTAACACTCTGCCTAGTGCCTGCTCTGGCAAAATTCTTCTATACACGGATGATGTTCTCTACGCCTCACACCATAAGTCTGCCTCACTCCAGGACTCTCTACAACTCACCTTCAAGAAAGCTGAAAAATGGTTCAAGGATCATAGATTTGTCATTAATCTAAAGAAGACTAAGTCGATGCTCTTCACCCACCACCAAAATAAGGCCAGAAACCCCCCCCCCAATCCTCCTCAGCACTCAGCACCCCTTAGAGCAAGTGTCCATCTATAAATATTTAGGGATTACCTCGGACACTGCCCTCACTTTCCACACCCACATTAATGTCCTCTCGACCACCACTAACTCCCAGATAGGCCTTCTTTACCACTACAAGGACTGCCTTCCTCCCTATGCTCTCTGGCTGGCCGTCACATCCTCTGTCCTGTCCTTAATGAAATATGGCCTGCCTATATACAGAGCTGCTGATAACACTGCACTCAATAAAATCCAACTCTCTATCAACAAGGCCTGTAGGCTCCTGACCGGAGCCCCCAGGCTCACCCATACTTGCCCACTGTACTCCACCGCCTACATCCTCAACCTCGAAGAAAGACTCTGCTACCAGACCTGCCTACTAGCCAAGAAAATTCTGCTCGGGTCCCCCCCCCGTGTCGGCCTCACTTCAACATGCCACCCCACTGTCTCCACCTAACTCAGACAAGGCCACCCTACTGGTGCCTAGAACTAGAACCTTTCTAGCTCAGAGATCCTTCTGCTACAGGGCTCCCTCCTAGTTCAACTCTCTTCCAGTCAACATCACCAACACTCCCAAAATCGGTCTCTTTAAAATCGTTCTTCATGCCGGCCTGGTGGTGCTGAGGGCTGAGGCACTGGACGCCTTACCTTGTTACCACATCGGCAACCTGGGTTCGGGAACGAGTCCAGGGCGCTGGGGGTCAACCGGGGAGGAGGAGGAAGGAGCTCCCAATGGCTGCTCTCCTTCTTCGGGGTGGGGTGGGTCTTCTGCATGCTCCCGCCACAATACCACCATCTGGGGGAGCCCGGGTGGAAGATGCGGTAGTTGGGGGTAGCAGCAAGGGTATTTGGCACATGTCGGCAGGGGGCAGAGCAGGACGCACATCTCAACGCGCCTCCTAGCTCATTGGTTCTCACTGCATGCCAACGACTAGGGGTAACAAGGAAAAAACCTTCGGTCTCTCCTAGGCAACGACACCTCCCTGCGCATCTCAGGCTCATAGCAGCAGACCCCGCTGTACAGGATCTACGACACAGTATGTTGGTTCTGGGAGGTAAGAATGGGGTCCTCCTCACCTCCTGGGCGTTATCCAGGTACCTAGGCTAGTGAAACCATAGCTACTCTAGGGGCAGACCGCGATGAGACCAGAGAGTGCAGTAAGAGGATGTCAGAGAGTGGAGAGAGGAGGTAGATGGGTGCATAAATACGAGGTTAAAAATTGCTCTTCGTGACCACCTTTTCAACACACGCTGCGGTAAATGTAATTAACTGTAGCTTGCTCCCGCTCTCCTGGCTTCTAAGGATTTATGCCTTCCAGTACACTCCAATTTTGGCAATGTCCACCAGACAGCTGACCTGTACACACACACCCTCCTCCTCCTCCTAACAGGCTCCATAGTGCCACTCCCCTTCTGGACATATGTCTCACATGCTGCACCTGCAGTCACCAGTCTGCTCTATGTTGTAGCCTGGCCCAAGGGAAGTTTCCTTAGTTGCTCCAACATTGCAAGTCCTGTTTTCTCTGCCTATGTTGTAATTGTATAACAGGAGTATATTTTTCCCTAACTGATTCATATGTAACCTATGTAAAGAGACTATATATAATCTATGTAATGCTGTAATCTATGTATTGCTGTCTGTATCTGGAACTTTGCACCACTGTTTTGTCCTCTCTGTGACGAGGTGCCTTTGTAAACAAGTCTCTGACTCAAAGGTTGTAAATCAGATTTGTACAAATAAAATAAATAAAAACCTGTTGCAAGCTTTAAAATTTGATCTCACACATCAGATGAGAGCCGGGTTCGAAAACATCGGAGCCCAGCTAACCCATCTGAAGCAATGGTTGACTAAGTGACACAGTGGAATCCCATGCGGGTCGGCTGGATGAGGCAGAGACCAGGATAAGTGCCCAACAGGATAAGACAGTTCAATTGGAATCTTCTCTCCAAACAGCCCTAAGGGAAATAGAAGAACTTAAAAATACCTTGGATGATCACGAGAACTGGGAGCGCAGAAGCAACATCCAAGTAGTCGGCCTCCCAGAGGGGTCGGAGGGGTCCAACTGTGCGGCCTATATGAGTAAATGGCTGGAGTCTATACTAGATCTGGTGGAGGCAACAAATCTTCAAATACAAAGAGCTCATAGATCTCCCGGAAAGCACCCTGGACCTGATGAACGCCTGAGGCACCTAATTGTTAAATTCCTCAGATACCAGGACTGCCAGCTCGTGCTGGATGCCGCGAGGAAGGGTAAATTTTAACTGGCAGAAAAAAGATTAGTATTTTCCCCGACTTCTCGAGAAGACTCCAAATTGAGAGACAGGCTTTCAATGAGGTTAAGCGTGCATTACACAACACTGACTGTCCCTTTGCCATGGCATACCCGGCCCGCCTTGTCATTCACCCGAAGAACCGGGAGGCAAAATCTTTCACCGACCGGGCAGCGGCTGAAGCTTTTGTGGAGCAGCTTTGGGACAGGAGTTCTCGCAGGTGTGGAGAACAACAGGAGAACCCATGAATGTAATGCCTAAGGTACTGTAAATTCTTGATCCACAGGAACAATGGGGGGCATGGGGAGGGGGCTCCATGCTGCTAGGTCCGTAATGATGTTTCTACCAGGCCATACTGGCAGTGCCTGGTGGGCCCCTACTTCTCTAAGACCCTCCAGGAAAAGAAAAGTTGGCGATCCTTCTGCCCAGAGATCGTACCAGATCGTTGTGGGCTACAATTTAATTTATCCTGACTCACTTCTAATTAGATCTTCCTGGTTAGAGGGAACAAAATTGGAATGATCGCTAATGGGACACTGATTTTTCCACTTGTTCCCCCGAAAAAAAGTCAGAGGCCACCAACATTAAACATTAAACTTATAATAGTCAAAAGACATTGAAAGCTGGGGGCCCTGGAGACTGTTTACTCCCGGAGTGCAGCAGTCTGCAGCTCATTTAAAAAATTCTTCCCGCCTAAGCTCAGAAGCAGGACAAACAAGCAGAATACACTCTGTTTCAACTGAGGATGATGTAACTTTCAGCACATACTAGAGGTCATCAGGGACCGGAGAGGAGGAAATTTCTCCGTTCCTTTTTATTTGTGCATACCTCTATTTTGTGATTAAATATGGGAGGTTGTGGCTTTGGTGCTCCCAGTAGCGGGGAGCCTGGGGCTTCATCACTATTTCGCTCAGATGAGCAATTGATATGTTAACCTGCTTAAGCATGTATGGTGTGGGGGGAAGGGGAACCGAATGGGAGCCCCGCATAGGGGGAGTGGGGGTGGCTCTTTCTCCATTCACGAACGTGGTGGCTCCTTGGGTCTTTCACCAAGGGGTTCACAGCTTCCTTTTTTGGGGAGGAATTATCTAATCAGCTATCACTGTTAACACGCTGTGGCTGGCTTCTCCCTCCCTCTCATGGATCACTTGCTGGGGTACGTTAATAGAGCCCTCCTCCCAGAGAACTCCGGGACCTCCCATTTTATGAGTGACAATAACATGGGTCTGGGAACTCAGCCACGAGAGTTAGTGGGTTCTGGGAGGAGTGGCTGTACTAGAGGTGGTCGGGAAGGGAAACGGGGGGAAGCTGGGGTAATTTTCAAAGTATATGTAGTTCATAGAGTTGATGTTAAAAGTTGTGTTATGTTTCCGGGGGTAAATGAGAGGAATTCTCCAAAGGGAAAAGTGTTGAATTGTTGGAAGGGGTAAAATTCAGAGGTCAGACCACACTTAAATGTTCAAATGTTGAGGGGGTCTTGTTAGAAGGTTCATGAAGTTTTGTAGATTGGAAGAAAAAAGTATCAGCTGGTGTTACACAGTAAAGTAATCAACAAGTGTCCATGTGGAGGTGTGCAGGGTCGAATCATTAGTACTCTGGGATTGGGATGAGTGCATTACGTTTCATAACTTGGAATGTGAGGGGTCTCAGAGCAGCTCTTAAAAGAAAGAAAGTGTGGACATACTTGACTAGGCACAGGGGTGATGTACCTTTTTATTTATTTTTTTTTTTTTTATACAGGAGATACACCTAGCAAACAGCCAAAATTGGGCCGATTACAACCTCTTGGGGTTGGGGGGGGGCCGTTCCTGACGGCTCCTTTCACATCAGGTGCCCAAGGGGTAGCGATTTGGTTCAGACCTAGGCTTCGGACAAAGGTTCGCCAGTATATCGCAGACCCTATGGGGAGATATGTTATCTGCGATGTAACCACAGAGGAGCAGAGGTTTACCCTGCTTTCCCTTTATGGCCCCAATACAGATGACCTGGGGGTTTTCCATTGGCTGGCCCTAACACTGGCCCCTTTCCCAGATAATTTGGTGATTGGAGAGGATTACAATATATATTGGAACAAGAAGCTGGATCACTCGGCGGGGGGGGGGGGGCTCAAACAGACCTCCCCCAAGAAGTGCACTGGCTTTAAAATCACGAGCTGGGGATAGGGCTCTAGAGGAGGTTTGGAGATATTACAACCTCACTAAAAGGGAAAATTCATATTATTCCCAAGTCCATAAGATATACCAAGAATTGACCTCTTCCTAGCTTCCCCAGACATCCTAAAACAAGTGGAGTTGGTGGAATATGGCCCTATCTGCATTTCGGATCATGCCACTCTAGAAATGGCTATTAGGGTGGTTGGTATAGAACTTCCTATAAAACAATGGAGACTGGACCCCTCATTGCCATCATCCTCAGAATTTAAGGCTTACATATCTGAAAATATCCAAGAATTTTTATTAAATAATAAGGTCCCTGGACTTCCAGTGAGTGCACCGACTGAATGGCAGCCTGATCTGGATGCCCTGACCTGCTAAAGAAGAAATCCGCCATAATCATCAGGTCACTTGGACCATCCACCCCCTAAAACTTGTAAAAAGAAAGGAAAGATGTCTTCTAGCTAGATACAAAGCAAGGGAAAAATTGGGCGCCCAGCAAATGAAACAGAGCAAAACGCTGTTCAATTATGCTCAGCCTAGTTTGGACTGCTTGGCAGCGGCCACGTCGCAACATCAATCAGCTTTGGAGGAGACAGAAGAACAAGATTGTGCTATCGCCTCCAAACAACTTTGTGCAACTTTACAGCAGATGAGTGCTACATTAGAAAGATTGGAGGCAAAAACTATGGAGGATCGAGAAAAGCTTGAACGTACCGTCCAAAAATTGGATCAGCTGGAAAAGGGGCTACATGATTACTCCACTACCACAGACGTCTATAACGCTGCCTTACTGGACCTCCATCACAGAGAACAACTAGAAGCCAAATTAGAAGAGCTGGAAAATCGTAACAGACCCAATAACGTCCGCATCCATGGGCTGCCCGAAGGCACAGAGATGGGCTCAGCACCAATTTTCTTAGATTCCTTCCTCCTGGAGGTTCTGGGCTGGCCAACAGATAAACCGCTTAACATCATCCGAGCCCACCGCTCTCTGGTGCCCAGACACAGAGAACCCAAAGCCCGCCCCCACTTGCTGGTTGTTGCCTTCTTGGACTTTCGTACTAAGGAGAAGATTTTGAAATTGGCATGGTCCAAAAGAGAAATTTTATTTGGTGACACCCATCTCTTGTTTTGAGCAGGACTATACACCCCAACTGCTCAATCAATGCAGAAAGGTGCTGGCAGTAGTGCGCCTTCTTCAGCAGAAGGGAGTGAAGGCATATTTGGAATATCCAGGAAAACTTAAGGTGGTTGCAGAAAATGAGGTGAGAAAGTTTCCGGACCTAGTGGCATCTCAAAAATTTCTACTGTCCCTGAATGTGATTCCTCGTCCTCCGGTACAACAGCAGAAGGAGCACTTAACGGAGGGGGCCTGGCAACAGGTGGGAACTAAAAGAAAGGAGCTTCACGACCGCTCGGATACTTCCCGACAGTGGGACTCCATTGATGCACACAAGGACGTAATAGCCATCTCACACTCATCTCCCACAGAATGGCACAGTACAGGGGAAGCATTTCCAGAACAAAACAACGACCTGGAAGCATCGTTGACCTGAAAGGCTGGAACTCTCCGTTTGTTGCGGTTTCATGATGGTTAACAGTGAATGACTCTTCGAGGGCGATTATTAACGCTAGCTGTGGGTTCGCTCTGTATACCCAGCATAACAGGCAGGGTGGATGGCACAGACAGAAAGTTTAAATTGTTAAAATGGTGGAAACAAGACTTGTTCATGGGTAAAAATGTCTTAAGTTTTCTTTAAGAAATGGCAGCTGGAGCCTATGATTTGAATGTTTTGGGGGGGGGGGGTTGATCCTGAGGGGTCGGACGTCGTTCCTGACTGAGGTTGCAGTGCCCAGGCATGCCAGAGCAGTGAAGTGATGCTGAAGCGTTAGCGGATGCCCGCAATCTGACATAAAGCCCATAGTTCATAAAGACTTTAGGTCCGACTTCATTTCACAACCCCAGTGGCTAGATTGCGGCCTATGCAGGCTAACACTAGTGGAGGGCTCTGTTTTAAACCTATAGCTGAGGACAGCTTCTATTACACACATACTCCAGCGGTCAGGTTGGTCAGTTCTTTCGACCGGGCCATTGACATGGAACTCATTTTACATCCAAGTAGTTGGCATAGAAGCATATCTCCCCTTTAAGCTTGATTAACTGTGGGCCAGATCAGCGGTTTAGCTTGTGAGACAGATCAATCACTTTACTCGAGCTGAACTACTGGAAGGCAACAATCTAAAGATGAAATGGCTGCCAGGACATGTTAGCGGCTGAAGTGGGTTGCGCTGTCCTTGATCTCTGGGGGTGTCCCTTTCCTCGTCTCCTGTATTACCCTGGTGAAGTAGCCTGGCTACCATCACGCCACTCTCCCCTGGATCTCTGGAGGTTACCTGGAGATTACGGAGGCTTACTCTTAATGATATGGGGAATAAAGCATCTCCTTAGACGAACAGCAGTGTGAAAGCAGGAACTCATATTTTAAGGTTCGTTATTAACCAAGGCAGGGTTGGGTTTTTTTTCCAAGGCCTGGCAAGGCACTGATCTTTCCTTTTCTTTTTTCCTTTTTCCCCTTATCCATAAAGTGCCTAGCGCCTTCGGTTGCAGTGCCAATAATCTGCCTTTCTGGTTGTCAAGCCGTTTTGCGCTCTGAGCCGGATGGAAGGCCCTCTGTGTTGGGGTCATCCAGCCACACCTCTAAAAGCAGGAGTTCTGAAGAGGGTGGCAATAGGGTGTTTGCACCTTGAAGTTAAACAAGTTGGGTTGGGTTAAATAGTTCATTGATTTTCACTTTTGTTATAAAAAGTTATTTGTGGATGTTTTTATATTTCTTCTTGTATATAATGCACAGAACTGTTATGCACAGAGATTTGGGTGGATGTTTCCCCTCTCCCTTGCCAATTAGTAGATGGTATCAGACCCCTATTGTTGAAAATGGCTGATTTTCAGATAACATCCTTAAATGTGAGGGGCATCAACAACCCAATAAAGCGAGCCAAAATACTGCAAGAGCTGCAAAGGCGGGGGGGGCCACCATGTCTTTTCTGCAGGAAACCCACTTGTCCGCCACGGAACATTTCAAATTAAAAAGGGCATTGGTTGGTAGTGTGTATGCTTCACATTTTGAAGCCAGCCTACACCATACGGGAGTAGCAATTCTGGTCAAAAGAGATGCTCCCCTGGTAGTCTCAAAAGTTAGAATAGACCCAGAAGGTAGATATGTTCAGATCTGGGGTAGCTACAAAGCACAGCAGTGTACCTTGGTGAATATATATGCACCAAATGAAGAGACTCCCAGGCTTGCCTTTCTCAAGAAAATCACTAAAGACGCAGTTGCCGATGCACACAGTACAGTAATAACTGGGGACTTAATGAGGTCATATACCGGAGTGAACAGATCGGGGCGGAATCAGGGGGGAGCCACCAGAACAGGGAAGCTTATTTTAAGATTGAACCAAGAATTGGGCCTGTCAGAATGCTGGAGGTTTTTGCACCCTACAGAGCGAGACTACACGTATTACTCCCCTCAGTATGGGACAGATTCTAGAATAGACTACTTTTTGGTGTCCACTAACTGGATACAGAAAGTGGATAGGTGTGTCATAGGCCCAATTATTACCTCGAACCATGCTCCAATCTCCATTAACATATCCACTACCCAGACCCCACCATGATCCAGCTGGAGACTTAACGTAAGTCTCCTTACTAAGGAAGACTTTAAAGAATTGGTCAGAGATAAAATTCAGCAATTTGAAGGAGACAATCCCATAGGAGTAATGGGAGCTGGTGTAAGATGGGACACCCTTAAATGTTGCCTTAGGGGAGAAATAATAAAATTATCTTCTAATCTTAGACGAGAACGTACTCATCAGAGGATGCAATTAGAACAAAAGATAGTTCAGCTTGAGGCATCTCATCGGGCGAACCAGGACCCCCAGGATAAACAAGAATTAGATAATGCACGACATGACCTTAACCAGTTACTTGACCTTCAAATTGAAGGCCAGTTATGGCACGCTAAGCAAAAATACTTTGAACAGGGAAATCGGGCGGGCAGATTATTGGCCTGGCAACTCCTTCAAGAGATGGCAAGTCAGGCGGTAATCTGACTTCAGAGTGATGGATCGACACCGGCTACTACCTCTCCAATAGATATCCTACATAGATTTAAAAAGTATTATGCCACCCTCTACAAGTCGGAGACTTTTCTGGGGCATCAGGAAGCAGAGCGATCCTTTCTGGAAGACCTGCAGCCGCCCACCCTGGCAGATCCCTCTACAGCAGTACTCAATGCCCCAATTACTACCCAAGAAAACTTAACCAAAATTAAACACTTGAAAAATGGTAAAGCTCCAGGGTTAGATGGCTTCCCGACCGAATTTTATAAAGGCTTCACTCCCCTTATGTTGGAACATTTGGTTGCCACCTGTAACGAGATATTGATAGATCAGAAGCCAGTACCACCATCCTGGAACTTAGCCCAGATATCAGTGATCCCCAAACAAGGTAAAAATCCTGAACTTTGTGCTTCGTACCATCCGATCTCCCTGTTATCTGCGGACCTAAAAATCTTTACAGGTATCTTGGCAGACAAACTACAGCTTAGTATTTCTA
Source organism: Neoceratodus forsteri (assembly GCA_016271365.2). NCBI lineage: Eukaryota > Metazoa > Chordata > Ceratodontiformes > Ceratodontidae > Neoceratodus > Neoceratodus forsteri. Next base: position 875,290,977 of record CM028130.1, read on the forward strand.
CCCTCATTCATCCAGACCAAATAGGGTTCATTTCAGGGAGATTTCTTCAGGATAACATTTGTCGCCTGTTGAATATTATCATGGTTCAGAAATGCTTGCCTTCTTTGCAGTTGGCAATCAGTATGGATGCTGAGAAAGCCTTTGACAGGGTGGATTGGTGCTTTATGTCATCCACCCAGTCGAGGTTTGGATTGTGGGAACACTTTGTTTCAGCTATAGCCGCTTTGTACCACAGACTGGAAGCTAGGGGTAGGGTGAAAGGTTTACTATCAAACCACCTACCTCTTCAGAGGGGGACTAGGCAGGGATGCCCCCTGTCCCCCCTGATTTCTGCCCTGTCCTTAGAGCCCCTAGCAATCTGGGTACATAACAACACATGCATCAAGGGAATTTGGGCAGGTGGAGCAGAACAAAAAATAGCACTATATGCAGACAATTCTTTATTTTTTCTAAAAGAACCTCAGACTTCCCTGCCACACTTATTAGACACCTTGAAGAAATCTGGTGTCCTGGCAGGGTATAAAATCAACCTATCTAAATCAGAAGCGGTGGTGTTGAGTGGCACCCTCTCCAGACAATTCAAAGAAACATTTTCATTTGTGTGGGCCAAGAAAAACACTTTTAGATATTTGGGGATCCAGATCTCAGTAGATACTTCTAAAATTATTTCGGAACAACCTTCTCAAATTATATCACACTCTTCAATCGGATTTCGCATGTTGGAAACTTCTACCCCTTACACTTTATGGCAGAATCCAGACCATAAAGATGAATGTGTTGCCTAGACTATTATTTTTTATTTCAAACACTCCCTATTTCCCTCCCATCTTACTTCTGGACCCAACTGTCTAAAGATATCTCCAAATTCATATGGGATTGTCAATGCCCAAGGATAGCCTTTAATACCCTGATGAGACCGGGGTCTAGGCCTCCCCTACATGTACTTTTATTATTTAGCTACCCAAGGAGCACAACTTATAACTTGGGCCAAACAGCGCACAGACTCAGGATGGTACCTTACTGAGGCTCAGGCAGTCCCCAATTATAAAATATGGACACTACCCACTAACTTTATTTGCCCTCAGGTTTGGTCCTCTGTCTCTAATCCTTGGGTAAAACACTCTATACGCATCCTTCTTAGACTGAGGAGGATAACACACACCCCAAATACCTTGGGCCCGCTTTCCCTAATTAGACACATGGATAGTTTTGCTCCCCCAGGGCCAGACCAAGGGTATATTTATTGGGAACTTAAGGGCCTTACTACCTTTAAACAACTGACCGACAGAGGTGGTTGCCTCGCCTACACCACACTCCAGGAACGCTTCTCAGTTCATAGAGAAGACTTTTATAGATACCTCAAACTCGACATTTCATTAACACAGGGTAGACTTTCCAAAAACTCACTAGAGAACTAACTCATCTGGAGACCTTTTGGTGGGACTATCAAAATTAAAGACAAAATACCCTATCTTTCAATTATGTATGGAGTTCTCCTCACCCGACCAGAGACACTGGTACTGGAAGACATAAGAGAAAAATGGGCACTGGAGGCAGCAGACACCATTTCTAGAAAGGACTGGAACCGTCGACTTCAGAGAGGTTGGCAGGTGACATCTGCCACCAGTTGGCGTGAATTCAATTAGAAAGTCCTGACTAGTTTCTTCAGGACTCCAATGATCACCCAGCATTTTAACCCGCAGGCCTCATCTGCCTGCTGGCGTATGTGTGAAGAAACCAAAGGCACACATTATCATATATTTTGGGGATGTGGGAAGCTGCAGCAGTTTTGGCTGCAGATCCATGAGGTTATGGAACAACTGGAGGGTTTCTATCTCCCCTTCACCTTTCAGGACTTATTTATTTATTAAATTTTGGTGACCGGGTAGGCCCACTGAGCCCGGAAGGTCCCTTTTTCAGGGGCAACCCGGGATAACAATACTAGATAAAATACAGTGGAGAAAAACTTTTGATTGCATAGGTTGTTCCAGCATAAGGTGGTTACAGACAGTGGTTACAGACATGGTTATCATCATGACACAGTTTTGCCTTGGTACTACTTGGCATAGTGATATACGTGAGGTAGCATTGGTCCCTAGGTATCCAGATACTAGAGGGAGGTACTAGTTCTGGGACTCCCCACCTTGTCCTTCAGGAAAAGGAAACAAGTAGAATTGTGCCAAGTATTGAGGGTCGCAGCCTTGAAATGTATCACCACTAAGTGGTTAACACCAGACCCTCCATCCTGCTGGAGGTTGGTTCAATGGATCTCTAGGGTAGAAGAAACAGAACAGCTAGAGAACATCACCTACACAATCCATTTGAGGAAAGAACGATTCTTGGAGATTTGGCAACCCTAGTATATTTGGTGGGAGAAGTGGAAGGGGGCCAGAGCTGGGGAGAAATGAGAGAGGACAACAGTTTGTACAAAGATCCACTGTGGTTCGCCCTAGGGCCTGGGACGGAGGAGGGTAGGTAAAAGAGGGGTGCAGGGGGGTAGACTACCCACTAAAATGATTGGATGAATATTTGTGGAATAGAGTTACTGTGCATATGTATGTTTTGTTAAATGTTTTGAGTTACTGTTAAACACCTGGATTCAAATGCCGTTTCCAACCTCAAATAAGCATTTCGGACAAATTCATGTCCTTATCTTGAAAACAGAGTACTGAACTAAAAACTGGGACCATATTATAGGCCACACTGCAATGAACTGTATCCATCATGAAGAAGCCTTTGGCTTCATGCAGTGCATTTCCTTACAAGATACCTTTATTTGTCTTAAATTCAGTTTAGGTTAAGGAAGACACTATCGGTGTTGAGTTATATTAGATAATAAGGTACATTGTAAAAATGAACAACGTAAGATTTATATTAGAGTGATATTCCTTTTTGTTATTAAGGTTGAACAGTTGTACCAGATACTTATGATATCAATAAACTTGATGAAGTTAAAAAAATAATAAGATCCCTGATACATCTGCAGGTACAACGTGGGAAACATTAAAAGCCTTTATTCGAGGGCTAATCATAGCATACACCTCCAATTTAACCCAAATGGAGAGACAAGAGAAGTCCACGCTGGAAAAATAAATAAAATCCTTAGAAAAACAAATAATGGAGTGCATGGCAACAAGTAAAGAAAAAGAATTAAACAGTAAAAAAAGGGAGACTTAATCAGCTAGCCAATCGACAAATAGCTAGAGATCTAATGAAAACAGGGGTGGTAAATTATTTTGAGGGGGATAAGGCCGGCAAATGGCTGGCTTGAAAAAAATCAAGCAAAAATTTTCAGAGAGAGGCATCTTAGAGATAGAGGAGAGTGTGTGTGTGTGGGGGGGGGGTGGGGGTTAACCGCGAACCCCACTGCAATAAATACGAAATTTAGAACCTTTTATGAGCAACTATATACTTCAGAATCCCCAGCAAACGCTGATCCAGAAGACTTTTTGGATTACATACAACTCCCCACCCTGGACCCAGTTGGGTGCCAGCGAGTGGATGACCAGATTACCATGGCAGAACTAAAGCGGGCTGTATGGGCCTCTGGTTCGGGGCGCTCTCCGGGTCCTGATGGGATCCCTGTAGAATTTTACTAAGTTTTTTGGGAGGAGGTCGGCAAGTTGCTTTTGCTCATGATCCAGGAGTCATTACACAGGGGTTCCCCCTTCCTCCCTCCCTGCAAGTGGCAACATCACGGTTCTCCCCAAACCTAACAAAGACCCCACTAAATTGGCTCTTATAGACCGATTTCCCTACTCAACGCAGACTACAAAATAATAGCCAAAATAATTTCATCCAAATTGGAAGGGATTCTCCCCGATCCAATCCATCAAGACCAATGTGGTTTCATCAGGGGCAGACAGGTGAAACATAACATCTGCAGAACACTGAATATCATACATGGATGGTCGGAGAGGGGCCTGCTGGCACTCGACACCGAGAAGGCATTTGACAGGGCTGAATGGGCATTTATGTTCTCCACCCTAACACATTTTGGGTCTGGCCTGGGAATATGGTCATGGATACAAACGCTTTACTCCTCCCCTATGGCGCAGGTTCTTATTAACAACAACATTTTTGCCCCATTTAGGTTCACCAGAGGTACCAGACAGGGATGCACTCTGTCCCCTCTACTATATGTCCTGATGATAGAGGTACTGGCCACTGCTATCTGAATCCATCCCTTGATTGAGGGGTATGAGGGGGGTGGCAGATATCAAGTAATTTCCCTTTTCGCTGAGATATCTTGTTGTTCCTGAGAAACCGTAAGACCTCAATTCCAGCTTTAACATCTCTTTTCAATATTTATGGGCCAATATCAGGCACAAAATAAATTGTTCTAAATGTGAGTGGCTCCCCTTGGGCAGGGCGGCCCCTCTTGAGATCCAGAACTCCTCCATCCATCCCACAACATCCCTGAAGTATGTAGGAGTCTATATGCCCAGGAAAGTTTCACATTTACACAAACTTAATTATATGCCCCAATCAGAAAAATTCAGGATAGCTGCCAAAGGTGGAAGAATCTTCACCTTACCCTGATTGGCCGAGTAAACCTAGTTAAAATGTGCGTTCTCCCTCAGTGCCTTTACTTGTTCCAAACCCTTCCAATCTGGATCCCAAGGGCTATTTCAAGATGTTCAGGGGGGCCATTCTGACACTGCTTTGGAAAGGAAGGAAACCGAAAATTAAGCAGGAGACCCTCTGACGACCAGTGAGAGAGGAGGCCTGGGTTTATCTAAGCTATACTTCTATTATTTAGCATCCCAAATATCACATTTGGTTGACCTCCTCCCTGGGGACCGAGGTGGGAAAACCTGGTTGGAATTGGAGCTATACAATGATCCATACCACAGATCATACCCTTTTTTTGTGATAGCTCCAAGTAAGAAATGTATCAGATGTCTTAATCCATCCACTAGAGCAACCATGAGAGCTTGGCTAACAGCCATGTTATGGAAGATATGGGAGACACAATATCCCCAGACACATCCATGCTGCATGTGACCTGGGAGGACGGTAGAGAGCTGCATAGCACAGCACAAGTTCTCAAAGGCTGGCATGAGGCAGGCCTCAGAGGCATTGCCCAGTTATTCGAACAGGGAGAGTTTATCCTTTTTCAGACACTATCCAGGAGATACAACCTTAACCCATCCCATTTCTTTGTTTATGTACAAATAAGAAACAAAATACTAAGTAACCAAAGCCTGCTCACCAAGATTCGTAATTCCTCCAGGTCTCCCATAGAGGAGGCACTATAGGCCTCTTTGAGGATGGGAAATGCGAGACCTTTGACGGGGTGTTATAGGGTCTTATTGGGGATCCTGGCCTCGAACTTGGACTCTTTGAGGGCCCGATGGGAGGCTGACCTGGGGAGGGTACCCTCACAGAAGGCAACTTGAGACAAATTCTGCAAAAAGGGATGTTATGCTCAGTAAACAACCATATACGGGCCATCCAATTTTTTATCCGACACAGATCTTATTTTACCCCAGTACTTGCCAAAAGAATTGGCCCATCCAGGCCTGACACATGCCCCAAATGTAATTCCCTTCCTGGCTCTTTCATACATATGATATGGTCTTGCCCAAAAATTCAGGCTTTCTGGAAGGAGATTATGGACATCATAGGTAAAATCCTGGGAGTAACCCAGGATGTGGGTATGGGTGACGTGCTGCTGGGCCTCCCTGGCCTCACTAAGAAAGAAAAGGACGCAGACCACCCTCTGTGGCACCTGGCCATGGCTGTGGGGAAACAGACTTTGCCCAGTCACTGGGGAGCTGAGATATCTCCCTCGGTAGGGGAATGGGTAAGTAGGCTGCTGCACTGCATGAAAATAGAGCATACTCGATATCTAGCAAGAAACAGAAAGGATGTCTACCAAAAACTCTGGATCCCTCTAGAAAAAGCAATACAAGAACCCTGGTTCCCACTCCTCTGAAACAACCCTGAAAAGATAACAGTTACAAGAAAAACCTGGCCTCTATTTTTCTCCAGAGGGTGTTACAAACACCTTACAGATAACTAAGGCCCCACACTAAGATGAAGCTGACTGGGGTAACACTGCACTGAGATGTTGGCAATCACCCCACAGTATCTGGACATAGGGATAAACCACCCACATAGCACTTGGACACTTTATCAAGTTTTGTCTGTCACAGTAACTAATCCTTTCTGTTAGCAGATGTATTTATGCATCTTCATGTGTATATAATTAACTGTAAAAATTAAATTGTAACTTTCTGTGTACCTGCCGAGAACCTTTAAAGTTTAAAAAAAAAATGCTAATTTCTTTGCTCATACTTTTCTGCTACATCTTTAATGAACCACAGTAGTCTTTTTTTGTCTTGCCCTTGTTAACCTGCCTGACAGATTTGTTGCTCTATCAATGTCCCCCTTTATTTTTGCTCACAGTTCCTCAATTCCCCCCAGACCCTCTATCCCTGCCAAGGTGTCCCTGAGGCATTCTCCCCTTTTCCTTCAAATCATCCCTCCTGAAGTCCAGGACCCTCGTTTTAGGGTGTCTTGGTTCTGGCCCAGTTCTTATATTGAACTACATTGTACGATGATCGCTGGACCCCAGGTTGTTACCCACTGTGACGTCAGCAACACTGTCCCTGTTTGTCAGTGCCAGGTCCAATATCACCCCAACCCCCCACGAGTGGGCTGCTTAACTAGTTACCTGAGGAAAGCCCCTTGCATGTCCCTACATCTGACTGTTGCTGCAGCTGGTAGGCTCCAATCCATGTCTGGTAGATTGAAGTCCCCCACCAGCAACACCTCCCCCTGCGTGCCATTCTTTGGATGGCTTCCATCATGTCCTTATCCACCCCTTCCCTGTGCTGGAGGTCAGCAGATCACTCCTATGTGAATAGTGGCCCCCTTACGTGTTTCCAGGGTGACCCACAGTAACTCAGCTCCTCCCTGCTCTCCCTGTATTTCCGTGGCTTTTATTTTGTCCCTTACATAAAGAGCCACTCCCCCCTTTTTTTTTTTTACCCTGTCTTTTCTGAACAGATTATACCCTGGTATGGCCATATCCCAGTCCTGGTTTTCATTGCACCAGGGCTAGGTAACTGCAACCATATCCATGGTCTGTGTAGCAACCCTGTTGTATTTGCTTGCCAGTTATCTGTAAGGTTTTTTTATTTCTTAAATCAGTATCATGCTACTTCCCACACACTACTGAAGTGGTGTGATGCATTTCAGGGTCCCTACACAAGACTATGACTGTCTGCAGGATAAAATGTCCTGTGGCTTTCGATGCTGAGTGGCTGATTGTGCAAGCCTCTGTCACTGTCACTGAAAATGTTGTTGTTCAGGACATGCCATTACACACCGATTGTGCAAGTGATTTATGTAAAGAATAACACATGACCGATTGTGAGGTTATAAGGGAATAATGCACACCTCTGGTGACTGCTAGATACTAGGTGCAGCCGAATGCTGCAACCATCATAGAAGTACATTATTCCCTTATGACAACACATCCTGGCGTGTTCTATCTTATTTATTAAATGGCCTTTTATTTGTTGAAAAATATGTAGTTCAGGTGAGGTGTGCAGTTAAAAAAATAATAATTAACAGTCATGTGATATGCTTCAACCAATGATCATACAGGATTTTCACAGCCCCTTTTATAAAATGTCATCAAAGAACCACTTTCTTTGTTCTTTCCTAACTGTATCCATTGTGTAACATAGCCAGTGTCTAAACAGTGTTCAAGTAGCCAATATTCATCAGTTAGGTTTATTGGAAAAATCAAGACATAGAGGATAATGGATGGCCATCAGACAATAACCGTGCTGTAATCGCTTTGAGAGGTTTCCATGACAACATGCAGGGAGGGTGGGGGTGATGGAACAGCATATTTCGACCCCCCTAGAGTGCTTACGGTACCGGAGCGGTTTGCTCAACTTGCCAGCGGGTCCTTTTTTTCTTTTTAAGCCATGACTCTGCTATTCATAGGGGCCAGCACTCAACACCACGGCCCTTCCTTGCGAGCCACTACTTAAGATGCGTGCACGCGCATATCGGCTCCAGTTATAATCCCATCACTATGATGTACTCAAACAGGGGTTAACAACACACTGACATTTTAGCAATGGGATTACAAGAAAATAATACTGCTGTTTTTAAGCAGTAATAAGGCTCTCCCCTACATTATATTTTATTTGTTACTGCCATTCTATTGGTTTATCAATATTTGCTTACGTTTTTTTTTTTTTTGTTTTTTTTTTTAAGTTTTTCTAAGAGCTTTGTCATTTGGCTAATACATGCAGATGACAGTTCACCAACTTCTAGCTTAAACTATTGTATCACTCAGCAAATAAATTCCCCCTGTTGCAGCAGGTAGTACACTGCCCTAGGCACAGGGATCACTCATAGTCTTGTGAGAATTACACGGTGACGTATGGATAGTGTCAGAAAAGAAGTCTGCTTCTGACTGGAGGAATAAAGTGTGACAAACGCCACAGTACTGCAGATGTTTACATCTAAACTATTTTGACACATGCTCATACAGTGACTCATTAATCATAAAGCGGCTGTACTCGGGATGAGTAATACCAACGTCACAATGTAGAAATTAGACACAAGTATGTGGTCTGTGGTTTTGGTTTCTGTACCATAGGGGGGCAGTGGATTCGCATACAGGATGTCTGCTTATAATTAAAATACCACTATATTTTGGTTATCTAGTTTATTTCCAACAAATTTCAGACATGATATATTCTATATAATTAATAAAATTATCAGAAGTTTGCCCCAAAACTGTAGCAATAATTTTTATTTTATGGGGAGGATTCTGATCGTATTTGTCCTTTTTACAATCCCTGAAGGAGCCTGTTAGATAATGAAAAGGCCCGCTATCAGTTGGTTCCAGAGTTTGTTTGTTTATCTGAAGTTTTGGATTACAATACCTTTAAGCAAAATTGCTCTTTTACAAAGGTTCCACGTCAGAACACAGGGGATCAACAGTACAGGAGACACAACTTAGTACATGGAACAGCATGGTTTACATACAATTATAACATTTTACACCAATATACACTTAGCCAATTAAAGATGCAGCTCATGGCTTAGTCCAGAGTACTACTAGCATGCAGTCGTGAATTAGTTTGCTGAGAGGAAATATGAATAGATTGAGCCGAGTTTCAGTACTAGGTGGTGGGAGCGAGGACAGGTCAGGCAACTGGGTAGGTTGATTTGGGGGGTGGTCCTGGAGTGGTATTGTACTGGGGGAAGGACAGGCTACTTTGTAAACAGTTTTTTTAGGAAATTTCCCTGGACAGCTGCAGAGTGGGCTCCTTAGCTAGAATCAGCTCTACCCTCAGTTAGGTCACTCCTTCCATTTGCAACCTCACCCAAGCAGTAAAGAAAATAACTCTGAACTCAATTTACGTTTATCTACAGGTAACAATGCTCACTTAGCCAAACTGATACTGCAGTTCCACAACCCACATAATGAACTTCAAAAATGTATTTTACAGTTTGACCAAGGGTTTTGTCATTCGGCTAAATCTTTCAGGTGACAACTAGCCAAAAAGCTATAAGGTTGCTGATCCATCACAATTTCTGAAATATGTTTAGCTGGTATTTGCAAGCAGTAAGCCACAAGAGGGTGTGCATTAAGGGATTACGGTGTACACTGGGCCCTTGTTCAGCATGGATTTCCATCCTTGCAGAACTGTTGTTGTACCACAATTGAAAGCTCATGGAACATCGTTGCACTCATCTGTGGTATGACACCATACCAGCTGATCGGAAATCCGTGGGTCACCTGCAAGCCTCCGGGTGCAGGAGAGGAAGACCAGACACAAATTTGCCACAGAACAAACACAGATAGGTCCGTGATAACTTTTTTATTCTTTTTTTTTTTTACTTACTTGCTGGTTTTAAAACATGACTATTAAACCATCATTTCAGTGTACTTTCACTCCTCAGGGCTTCCCTAATTCTATTTAAAAAAACCTATGCAGCATGAAAAATAATGGTTGGGCAACCACATGCCCAACCAGTTGGTCTACCATCTCAGGCTTCTGATTAAAATCGGACCTTTCGAACGTCGCTCTCAAGGTCTAGCGTCCAACAACTATTATCTACTTAGTGCGTGCCCCAGGGGAGTAAGGCATGAGGCCAAAGGCTGAGTGTCCTTATGCCACGGGTAAGTGCATTCAAATCCATTAATGCACACCCTGGAATTGAGTACTGTGCTTATAAAATGTATTGCTGCTCTTTTGTATTACTTTACATGTAAAGTAAAACGTCTTTAATTTTTTTTCTATATAAATCATTTGTTCAAATACATTTTAAATAGAATATATACATAAAATAGTCCCTGATTTTATAAATAATGAGGTTTTCTTGCCTTGGTAAGGAGATTCGGCACCTTACTGTGCGCTGCAAGGAATCTGACGCATGCTTAGGTGATGTCCCTGCCATTTTGTAACACAAAGTAATCAAAGTACAATCACTGCCATTTAAAAAAAAAAAGTACTGAACTTGCTTCTGGTAGGCCTTCATAAGTATTCAGAGATCGTTACTTAGGAACTTGGGAAGTAAAAATATAAGGCAGTAGCGAGGCTGGGGAGGGGCCTACTATAAACCTATCTGGGGTGCCACTGTGCATTTAGGTATTGTGGGAAGGAACCTGAGGAACTAGATATAGCCTTTTTATATATATACACACACACACACACACACACACACACACATATATATATATATATATATATATATTTTTAAAGTATATTAACAATATAGGGTTGCATATTGGATACATTCCAAAATAGTATCCATTCACCTTTCCATCAAATCTCACCGCTAGCCCCAATACATTCCGTACTGGAGCTGGCGGTGTGGCACGGCAACTTCAGCTAAAATGGAGCTGCGCACCATCTGCCATGTTTGAGAAGCTCGGACTTTACAAAATTAAAATTCTGTTAGTACCATTACTAAAACAAATGCTTTCTTGTGCAGAAAGCTTAATTGGGGGCTAAAGCTTTTGGGGGTGGGACGATTTAGATAACAACAATTTTCCTTTAAAATGTTTCCAGGGCAGGAAAATGCATAATTCAAATGTTGCTATGTATGCCTTCCAAAACAAATTAGCTCAAGATGAATTAACCAATAGACAGGTCTAACATTCTATCTCATTTATCTTCCGGTTTTGGTAGTCTTAAGGGACAAAGTGAGAATGCTGCGACACAATATTTTACCTATGGCTGCCAGCGATCCATAAACTGCTGTTAGCTCCCCCTCCAGTGAGAAGTGAACTTCTCCATATTACAGATCTGAGCTACAATCTCCTGCTGATGTGTAATAGCTGGTGGGGTCGGTTTCAACCAAAGTTTGATAATGGCCTTCTCAAGTACTGGATATATCCTATACAGCTATAGGCAGCAGGCAGATGAGGGGATCTTAGGGAAGGGATTCAATTAGCTGCAGGCTTGTAGAGCCACACTCCTCCAAGGTACTCCGTGGAGGCATGAAGGGTACCCACCCACTCCTCCAGGGTACGCCATGGAGGTATAAAGGGTGCCCACTCCTCCAGGGTACTCAGTGGAGGTATGAAGGGTGCCCACTCCTCCAGGGTACTCCGTGGAGGTATGAATGGTGCCCACCTCCAGGGTACTCCGTGGAGGCATGAAGGGTGCCCACTCCAGGGTACCCTGTGGAGGCATGAAGGGTCCCCACCCTCCAGGGTACTCCGTGGAGGTATGAAGGGTCCCCACTCCTCCAGGGTACTCCGTGGAGGTATGAAGGGTGCCCACTCCTCCAGGGTACTCCGTGGAGGTATGAATGGTGCCCACTCCTCCAGGGTACTCCGTGGAGGTATGAATGGTGCCCACTCCTCCAGGGTACTCCGTGGAGGTATGAAGGGTGCCCAGTCTGCAGAAGGTCTGCAGCACCCCATGCTGAGCTAGCTGCAGTATAGACAGTAATATGTCGGCTGTACAGTAGAGTGGAGGAGGGTCAGGGGTACGTCACACCGCTGTTCTCTCTCTCCTCACACTCCACAATAAGCTAGCTGCAGCATGGACGGTAATATGTCAGTTGTAGAGCAGACTGGAGTGAGGGGCCAGGGGGAGTCCACCGCTGTTCCTCTCCCTCAGCATTCCCAAGGGGTTGCAATGGAGATTGGAAAATAGTGGGCAAGGGACTCAGGAGGGGAGAGAACAGTGGGTGGCATCACAGGAGCGAGAAAGGGATCTGGAACAGCAACAAGAAACTGTTTCACACTACTAATAGATGCAGTTCATGCAACTCACCCTACCAGCAGAGTACACCCTGTTGCTCCACGGCCTCAGCTAAACTTGTTGTGGGGTTGGGGGTGCAGTCAAAAGGGGAAGAGCAAATGACAGGTGCTCTTAGTGGGGATACCAAGGCTGTGGTCTGTGATGCAGACCAGGTAAAGAAGGTGGTGTGCTGTGTCCCAGAGATGATAATAGACAGGGTTCTCCCTGGTGTGCTGCATCCAGGGACGATAGCCGATAGGAATCGCCCTCCCTAAGCAGGCTGGTTAAGGGTCAGGTTGGATGTTATTGCCCATACTGTGTCAAAAGATTTGGTAGAAATGCCATTAGCAGCAGTACAGGACACTTTTAGGGCACTGGGATCTAGACTTAAGGGGTTGGCTAGTACTGTGACTTTCTCCGAGGTCCTCTAAGTACACAGGAGTGGACAGAAAAAGAAGTTGGAAATCTTCCAGTTCCACAACAGGCTGAAACAGTAGTTTGCTGAAGAGAGGTTGTGCTTCCTGGGAGATCGCTGTGATTTTGGTGGGATAATTTATTTATTTGAAACTACCCCAACCCAGATAACCCCAAGAGATGCAGCATCTTGTTTTCATGGGGATCTCGGGGAGGGACAGCACAAGTCAACAGTTTGGCACAGTCCAGCAGGAATAAGGCACAGGGTCATCATGTCACCTAAACAAAAACAGCGCAGCAATAGATGCTACAGGCAAAACAATGTGCGCTGAAATAAGGTCCAGTAAAACACTGACCTACACAAACAGCGCATGCCATTCACTACTATGGGCTTCCTTCACCCCTCACACTCCCTAGAATTTATATAACAAACCCGGGGGCGGGGGTGGACTTAGGGGATGGGGAGAAACTCAGGAGGGTGAACTTTTTTAATTTTTTATTTGTTTAAAAAAAAAAAAGTAGCAACATGGAAGACCTGGGAGGGAATCGAACCAGGGTCCCAGGTCTCCTGATTCCGCCGTGTGCTGGTGCCTTAGCCACTCCACCACAGGAGTGGCTTGACCAGGCACCAAGTACACAGCAACCGGTAGCGGTAAATCCCTACCGCTGTTATACCCGTCACTGTAATCACACGTGCGCTCTACACAGCACGTTTAATGCTGCGCTCTATTTCAAGCGTGTCGTTGACCTGGTACCCAGGAATAGTTACTTACAAACTTAAATATACACAGGATAGAAAAACTGTGACGGCAAATACATCCAAACAGCAATCAAAGCAAGCTAACAAAGTGAGGGTCACAGTAACACAGAGCGTTAATTTTATTTTTTTTACTTTATTGAAAACTTCAGAGATTACCTTTGAACACAAGTGCTAATTTATAAAGGTTCCACGTCAAATACATAGTCACACACACACAAAAAAAAAAAAAATATTTATATTACTATAAGCAGTTACAGAAGAATGCAATCGAGATAGGCACAAAAAATACAACACAGTAAAAATGACATACAGCTTTCTGTCAATCTAGGCAGATCACTGTGCAAAACAGTCACAGGATAAGTACAAAGAGAAAAACCAGATTTAAAAGTTTAATGGTTACAGTTGCATTGGACTGCAAGGGCGGACTGCAAAGATCTCTTAAACTGATTAATCTTGGGGAGATTCAACAGAATATCAGGCAGTTCATTTGTTATGAAACATGATCATAAAACCCAACTTATATACGTCCATTCAGATGCACAAAGAGTGACAACCACATCGGATGGTGGGGTTGGGAGTGATATGGAAAGAAATATAACACAAGGAATAGGTAAAATAGGTCTGGCCAGTGGACAGGGTAATGGCAGAAGGCAGGGGTTCTGGAGGGTAGTTTGCTTCAATACCAGAAGCCTTGGTAAGAAAATGAGTGATCAACAGGTTATACTGGCAAAAGGCAGCCAAGACATAACAGCAGTGACAGAAACATAGGCAAACCCAACAATGACTAGGACCTCTTCGAACCAGGCAACATAATATTCAGGAGGTACAGGGTGAAGGGTGGGTGGGGAGGGAGGGCAACTGTACTGTAAATGAGGGCAAGCATCAGAGTGTTGGAGGGTAAGGACATAGGGAAGGGGGCAATGTTGACTTATTAACAGCTCAGCTGATGACTGTTAGGGGAAGGACGTCCACATAGGGGTAACATACAGGCCCCCTAACCTGTCTGAGGAGATGGACAGGGCTCTTGTCGAGGAGATCAGGAGGGTAGCAGCTGGAGAGGACATTGTGCTACTAGGTGCCTTTAATGTGCCAGATTTGGACTGATGCATTCCTGGGGCATGGAGTATCAGGTTCCAGATTTGGTTGGGTAACTTTCAGAACTGTTTCCTGATTCAGCAGGTAGAGGAGCAGATAAGCAACAGGGCTTTACTCGTTACTCCACGGGGTTCTGACTAACTGGGATAGCACAGGGGAGAGTTAACAGTGGAGGATCTACCTGGAACTAGCGACCAAAACAAACTGTGGTTTGACATAGCTCTGGAAACACACAGGCAGGAGTTCCAGATGTTGGTCCTGGATTTTAGGAGGGCAGACTTCAGGAAGATGGAGACGAGCTAAGGGAAAGACTAGTGGGATCGTGTGTACTAGTAGGGTGGCGAGCAAGTGGGAATTTATCAAACTGAGGATCCTCCATGTATCGAAGGGATGCTTCCGGCAGGTAGAGAAAGGGAGGAGGAATAAGAGTCGTATATGTTGTTTTAAGGTTGCTGCAGCAACACTGAGGGCTAAAAAGTCGGCCTACAGAAGGAACAAGGTTGATCAGATAAACACAAGCAGGAAGCTCTACAGTACTTCAACAAGGCAAAAGACACTATGCAGTGGGGAGAACAAAAGCAGAGGCAGAGCTCAAAACTGCAGGAGAGCCAGCCCGGTGGTGCAGAGAGTTGATTCACTGGATGCCACACCTTGCGCCATGCCAGCAACCTGAGTTCGGGAGTGAGTTCAGGCCGCCAGGGGTTGGTCAGAGGGGAGAGGGCAAGGAGTCAGGACTGAGCAGCCACGAGGCAGCTCTCCTTTCTGGGGGAGGGATGAGAGGTTTCCCTGACTCCTGACTGCCACCCAGTGGAGGACAAGTGGCAGTGCCAGGCCAGGGGGAACCTAGGCGCTAGGCCGGGAAGGAGGAGGATGGAGCTGTCACCAGAGCCGTCGGACGCATGCGTGCCTCCACACGCATGCGCGACCACATACTGGGGTCCCGGGAACAGGGAAGAAAAAATGCAAAAACAAATACCATGTCTTCCCCCGGTGTCGTAAGGCAGAAGGGGTACCGGGGGAGCACCAGGCTAAGTTAAAAAAAAAAAATGCAGAAGGAGTGATAGATAACAATAAGGTCTTCTTTATGTATATCAAAGAAAAGAAAAAGAATGGAGGAGGGGAATTGAGGGGTTGAGAAGGGGGGTGGCTGAAGGAAGAAAAAGCTGATATTCTTAATGAATACTTCTTCTTGGTCTTCACAGTCAAAGAAGGAGGGCTGCTGCCGCAGTGTAGCATCAAAGTCAGGAGGGGAACAAAAATGACACTGTGGCTTATCACAGAGGAAAGGGTGCTCAAGGGTCAGAGGGGGGTTAAAGGTGAGCAAGTCCTAAACTGAATGGGTTGCACCCACAGGTGCTCAAGGAGGTGGGGTGGCTCTGGCAGCACCCCAACCTATTTAACTTCTTGACTTGAGATAGGAATAGTCACCAATGACAGGAGGTTGGTGAATGTAGTCCCTCTGCACATAAGTGTGACTGGGGAGATACAGGGATCTACAGACTGGTTAGCCCGACTTCCATTGTGGGAAAGTTCCTCGAGTCAATAGTCAAGGTACATCTGATCAACTTCCTGGAATCACAAGGCCTCCAGAACAGCAAGCAGCAAAGCTCTGTACAAGGGGTGGGATGGTGGATCATACCTGACATGCTTGGTAGAATTTTCAATGAAATGTCCAGGTGATGAACAAGGGCCAAGGATAGATGTCCTGTACCTGAACAGCAAGGCCTTTAAATCTGTACCCCTTAAAAAACTAGTATGGACATTGGGAGACATAGGAGTGGGGAGAAAGTCACAAGGTGAGTCCAAAACTGGCTTGGGGGAAGAACCCAATAACTGGTACTACATGGTTCACACTCTGAGGCCAGGGAGTATTCAGTGGGGGTGCCACAGGGGTCGGTCCTGGGTCTAGTACTCTTCAATGTGTTCATTTGTGACGATGGAGGAGGGATCCAGGGTCAGATGTGTCTATCTGTGGATGAAACTAAAGGAGCTTTGACACGGGATGCTCGTTCCGTGAGGATGCCTTGTTCCATTTGATATGTTGCAGAGCAAATGGCTTTATTTTTTTTATTTATTTTTTTTACACACTGTGATCTATATCGCAATGAGCAGCGTAAATCAACTGTAATGTTACCCTTTTTGTGCCGTGTACAGGTAATCTGCTCCAAAACAGCCAAAAAAAGCACGATTCCCTGTTTTCCTGGCACCCTCCTCACACCAAAATGAGCGGAAGGCCGCTATTATATGGTCAGGTGAAAAGGAAGAAAACTCTGCGAAAGCAGGGAACATGGAACTGGCGAACATTCGGTTCTCTTGGGGAAATGATCACCGTACACGGCAAAAAGGTAACGTCACAGCTGATCTGTGTCACTCATTGCAATACAGATATCTGCATGGAAAGATGCCTTAAGATACATGGCAGGGTGGGCAGTGATGAGGGCACAGGAGACTGGTTAAAATAACTAGCAGAAGGGATGGTACTAATGGTGCAACAAGACTGGCTATGCAGAATCGTGGGATGAGAACTCAAATAAGGACTTGCCAATGCAAGACTGGTGCAGACTTACTGTAGGTATGAACTGACTGAGCATAGCTGATGGATCTTGAGCCTTTTTTGATTCCTAAACTGTTCTGTTTCTTTTTTGTAATTTTATATTTTATTTTTAAGTTTTCAAAATTTATGAATACTTATACAGGACAATGTGGGGTACAAGGACAGATAACAGAAATCACAGCCAAGTACAAAGAAACATAGACACAGTACAGTTTTGTCCTGCATTATAATGAATGCCAGTTATGACCAACAGCTGTGATGGCTCCCATTGTTACCTGCTTAATCCACTAACAACCTTTAATGGGTATTAAATGGTTAGACAGAAATCAGTGGACAGCATCACAGCTGTCTCCTACTGACAGACCTCCCTTATTTCAGATTACAGTCTTGCTGTGTTGTGACTGTCTTTTGAAACTGTCCCTGTCCATGCTGGGTTCCGAGTCAGCATGTGTCAGTACTGAGCAGAACTTTCCTTTCCTTTTCCATTCTTCTGCTCCACAGCTCATGGAAAAAACTCACTCCCTTTCCTGCCATGTGTACATCACACCCTCGCATCACAAAAAATAATCCAGCCTCCTAAAGTCTGCTGAGCACCATGTCTTGTCCTGCTCTTGTCCCAAAACAGAAAGAAAATACAGTACCTCATACATGCGGCTGAGCTGTTCTCTGGTCTCTCAGTTCTTAATGCCCTAGAGAAGCTAGAAAGAGACACTAGAAAGCAAATCTAAAAGGAAATGCCGGACACAGGCACAGGCAGGTGAACTGCTCTCTGATGCCCCTGTTCTTATTTATTTTATTTTGTTTTGTTGACCAGGAAAGAAAAGCTAGACAATTCTGCCTATTTTCAGCCATGTCCTGGGATCAGATGGTAACCAACTAAAATTGAAACCAAAGTAAGCTGCTGGTGATTTTTTTGAATGGGGTAAATTTAGCCAGGACACAGGGGAAATTCCTCTACTCTTTTCAAGAAGCGCCATAGGATCTTTAACATCCACCAGAACAGGACCTCAGTAAAATGTCTCATCCGAATGACGGCACCTCAGGAGTGCAGCATCCCCCTCATGATGCACTACAATGTCAGTATTGGGATTTCTACCCCAATTGACTGGTGTGGGGCATGAACCCACAACCTTCTGCTCTTCTGGCCTCAGAGGCGAGTGTGCAGCCTGCTGAGCCACTGATATTTTAAAACTGATATAAAATACAGTTTCTCATAACGAACCCTCGCTATAATGAACATATGTGATGGACCCAGAGGCGTTCGCTACTACAAGAGACTATTGTATAATAATACGTGGTCACATAAGACATTGTTAAGGGTAGTTTGTCACATTACTAACTTAGATTTCATTACTTACAGAGCATTCCAGCAGGGGTGAGAGGATCATGAGGACCAAAGGCCCGGCGCAGTCACAGCGCTCAAGGGACAAAGCTTGAATCAATCTCCATATTTAAAAAAAAAATCCATCTCCGCCATATCGCATCAAAGGATTTGTGTATTAGTGTATACTGCTGTTTGACATTCCAATTTATAAATACTTTGTATTAAACTATACCACATGTGCTTTGTAGATACCTCAGGAGTCATCCACAGTCATGTGATCACTTTTTTTGCTAAGGTAACGAGTATAAATAATAACTTCGTTTTGCCTTTCAATTTATGTTTAGCAGGCAGGGTATTCAGCAAAATCAAGCAATCAATCAAACTTTATTTAACCAGGTGTAGACACCACTGAGCAAGCTCATTTTCAAGGTGGTCCTGGACGTAAATACAGAACGAGGGCAAAAAAATAGGGAAGACAAGGAAAAGACATAGTATATTTGGAGGATCATTCAGGCCTGTACATACATAACTAACACAGGAAACATAATTACGAGGTCGTAACTAGTAGGCCAATACATACATAGTTAATATAGTTGAAAGGTCATAATTAGTAAACTCAAGACATAAACATTTAATACTTAGATAGTCATTGATATAAATCAGCTATAATGTTAAGAAGTAAAGTATGCAGGGTGGGAGAGAAGAGGAGAATGTAAAGGGGCGGGGGGACAGGGGAAGAGGAGAGAGACGAATAAGTGCTAGGTGCTCCCTCGTAGGGCGGTGACATTGAGTGGGTTACGGTAATAACAGAATTGCAGGCAATACTAAGGATACGAGAGGAGCATGTACTATAAGTGAAGCGGAGGGGGAGGGAGGGAGAGGGCAGGGGAAGGAGAGAGACTACTAAGTGCTGGGTGCCCCCAAGCATGGAGATGAAGTGGTGTGGTAACAGTGATGTCAGATACGGGAGCAATACTAGGGGCTACAGGAACAAGGTCACTTAAAACAGCTACAGGTTTCCTTAAGGTATTTAGCTAATAGAGCTTTGAAAGTGAACGGACAGGGAAGGGATGAGAATTTAAGTGTACTTTGCATGGCATCAAAATCAGTGAGGGAGGGACTAGATTCTGCAGGTTAAATACAGTTTCTAAGATTTTGCTGTACATCAAGCCAATATGGATACAGGGCAGGACAGCTCCCAAATATATGAACATGATCTGCAAGCTGTGTTCCATACAATTCTTGGCCTAAACTGCTCTGTTTTTAGATTCTGTAAGCTAGTCATTTAGTTCCAGCTATCACCGGCAACAGGCGCAAAAGAATCATGTACTGATAATACTTGCCCAACAGGAAAAGTTAACTGCCATAGTTCCTTCCTCACCCTTGCAATATACACATCTGCGGCATGTGGACATTACTAATTTCCTGTTATGAAAAGGTAAGCCGGGAGAACTTTGGGGTACTGAGAACCATTATTAGCAGCGCTGCTTCTCCTTTTTCAGTATGTATTGCTTTATAGAACAGATAAGGCATTACAGGCCCAGTTTAGTCACTAGGGGGTGTTGCCGAGTGGCTGCCATAACCACTTAGCAACACTCGCAACTTTGCACTGTGGGGGTCCCTTGCCTTCCCTGCAAGACTGCAGAACACACTGTAACCATGCAGAAAAAGGGGAGGTTGCCATGCAAAGGGCCTGCAGGGTAATTCACAAATCAGAGCACCCTGCTAAATTTGATGACAGACTTTAGCAACACAGCATGTCTGTAGAACAGTTACAAGTAGGCAGTGGGAAGTTCACAAAGCTGTGACAGAGTAAGAAGCAGGCTGGGACCGGTTAGAGGGAATGCCCCATTGTGGGGGAATGGAACTAAAGATGGGGGTTCCACTGGACTCCAGGGTGGGATTTGGGACTGGGGGGGCAATAAACTACCAGGGAATGCCAGGGACTTGCACATTAACATGCTAGTCGGTGTACACTCTGCACTTAGAATTCTCTGACTAAAACATCTGGGGTGTGACTTAGGCAAAGGGCGGACTCCTGCCCCTCAAAATTAAGAGCTTGTTTTGCGTAGGACCCCAAAGGACACCATGGTGCAACAGGGCAGCTGTATTCCCTTCTTGGGCATTTTTGTACTGCCTCCCCTTTGCAGCTACGAACAGGGACTGAATTACCCCGGTTTCTTTAAACTGCTGAATGAAGCCAGTCCGTGGCAGACTGACACCGTCTCTGATGACAAACCTACTTACTGGTTTATTTTTTCCAATCAGTAGTTTTTGTCCCCTCTGGTCAGCCCGACAGAATCCCCCAGCCCTGTCACCAGCCATCTCACAGACTTACCAGTTATCCTCCACTTGCTCAGAACCACAATGGGTGGATGAACTGCTGTGTTGCTCATTCGAGAGTCTGCGGGGAGCCCAGCATCTTTTTCCTCCATTTTCTCTCTCTGGGCTGTAGCGTTGGGATGTGAGCACCAAGCACATCACGCTACAGCCCTGCTCTTCATACACTCCCGCTGTGCTGCTCCCTAGCGTCCGCCTCCTTGAGGAAGGAGAGTTGCCGTCAGGTGCTCAATCCTCCCTCAAACGGCCGGCACACAGAGCAACCCTAGTCCGTTCCCAAACCCGGGTGACTAGTGTGGGGAGCAGAAGCGCAGCCACTCCTCCACTGGGTGTCACTACTACATATTGTTTTTGCAAGGCTGAGTAGTAATCACACAAAATGATGAAGTCAATCAATCAAATCTTTATTTTACCAGGTGGAATACCACTGCGATAAACTCATTTTCAAGATGGATCTGGCAGAGGTTCACAAAAGGCAACATGAAAGTGCTAGTTTTCATTTGGTTACATGATACAGAAACTTGATATTTTATCTCATTATCAAAAAATATTTATTTATACCAAGCTACTGGGAGTAAATGCCTGCAAATGAAAATCCTTATTTACCAGTATTATTGTCACTGTGATGCTAAATCGGTGTTGAATGTCCTTGCTACAGGTCATACGTAATAATTACACATTTTTTACAAAAATTCTATTCATCATTTTGAGCCTCAGTATTTACCCTGAAGTCACCAACTTCCTTAGTTTTTGCTCTTTAAAGGCCTTCGCAGCCCCACTCCTTCATGCTTTCTTGCTGCCACACCTCTACGCGGTGGACCCAACCCCACTGCCGCGCCTGTCTCGGCTTCCCCCAGAGCTCTGCCAACAGTTCATATGGTGGTCTGGCCTACCCCTGCTGCCCCCCTTGGGGAGGTGGCAGGGGGAGGAAGCGAACATTACACCGGGGATGTCAGTCAAGGGCCAGGCACGGTGCGATGGGCGGTTGACGGCAGGAGGGGTACTACTGAAGGCCATCATTCGGCACTGCAGGCAGCCATTTACCTGTGTTCTCGGGCACCCACCCACCACTCACAATGCATACAGCCATGGCAGCGGTCTGGAGGTGTGGACATACAGCAGCGTGTGTTCACCCATGCCGCCAAGTACGCCTCCGTGAACCACCACCGGGACGCCCCCCTCCCCCCCAAAGGGAAGCATCCAAAGTACACTGTCAACACCCTCATTGCCAGTCTCTGCTCCTGGTATCTGGGCTCGAAGCATGAACCCGGATCGCTAGTGTGCCAGAGCAATGCCCCATCGCTCGACGCCATGGAGCCGACACACTCCTCCTTTTAATTCATCCCTTTTAACCCCCTTCTCCTTGCACCTCTGCTACAAATGAGTTACATCCCTCTCTATGTCAGCAACCTCCTGTGCAGACCCAGAACTTTCTCCCTTCACTAATGGTGGGACTCCCAGGTGCTACAGGCCCATGGGAATACAAGCAACCAAACATAAGGCAGCATTTGTAGAGACATTCCCAATGTCAAGTCTCTGCAAGATTAGCATGTAGGCGCCATGCAAGCGCCACCTTTGCAGTCCTGCACTTAGTACCCACATGAAAGTCAGAGAGGGGCAAAGGAAGTGGAAGGAAATACAAGGTTATCTCATTTAAGAGATTATGAACAAAATTTAGAGAGACTCATCAAGTAAAACAGATATGCATATGCACCACATACATCGGTGCCTTACCGCCTAAGAACGCATTCTATTCCTATGTGCCTCATAAATGTAGTATAGGTGTGCTGCAGTTTGACTGGTAATTTTTATGTTCACCAGGACGTTTTCACTTTCTGGACTTCAGATCCACCCCCGCACTCAGCCAACTTTATGACGTGATGGCAGGGAGAGTGCGGGGACGCACTACATTATAGTCTATGGGGGGTACGTTTAAAACTAATTTTATATGTTACAGTGATTATGTGGTGATTAAAGGAGGGCACTGGGTGACTAACAAGGGCCTGGGGGGTGTTTGCATAACCTAGTAGTTAGGGCATTGGACTGCAAACCAGGAGATTAGGGTTTGAGTCCCGATTCATCTAACCTGATGTGGGTCAGAAGTTGGTCAACTGGGTGGCAAACTGGTTGACAGTATACAGCCAGAAGAGATGCAAGTCACAAGTGGGGTACCTCAGGGATCAGTCCTGGGGCCAGTCCTCTTCAATATCTTCATCAGTGACATTGCAGATAGACTGAAGGGTAAGGTTTGCCTGTTTGCAGATGACACCAAGATCTGCAACAGAGTAGATGATCCAGATGGGGTGGGTAGAATAAGAAGAGATCTGGATAAACTGGCAAAATGTTCGGATGAGTGGCAACTGGGGTTTAACACAAAGAAGTGCAAGATTATGCACATAGGGAAGAGAAACCCTGAAGCCACCTATAGGCTGGGAGGGGAGTTGCTGGCAGTCACAAGGGAAGAAAGAGACTTGGGCATCATCCTCACCGATGACCTGAAATCATCCAAGCAGACCACTAAAGCAGTATGTAAGGCTAGAGGGATGTTGGAGTGTATTAGTAGGGGTATCACAAGTTGGAAGAGGGAGCTAATAATCCCTCTTTACAAGACACTGGTTAGGCCTCATATGGAGTACTGCGTGCAGTACTGGAGGCCACACACTTTCACAAGGACATTAACCAAACTGAGGCAGTCCAGAGAAGGGCAACCAAAAGGGTGCACAGACTGCATCAGCAAACATATGAAGACAGATTAACAGAGCTCAATATGTATACCCTAGAGCAAAGGAGGGAGAGAGAGGTGATATGATTGAAACATTCAAACACCTTAAGGGCATTAACAAGGTGAGAGAGTCCAACGTGTTTCAATATAAGAAAAATAGCAGGACAAGAGGACACAGCATGAGATTAGAGGGAGGCCGATTAAGGGGTAATGTGAGGAAGTTCTTTTTCACAGAAAGGGTGGTGGATGCATGGAACGGCCTACCTCAGGAAGTGGTGGATATGAATACAGTGCAGGGCTTCAAACAGGCATGGGATAGGCATATGGGAGCAATACAGATGAGTATGAATAGATAGGCCATTGACAGAGAAAAGGCCGATGGCACAGTCACAGGGTAAAAAAGAAATGGGCAGACTGGATGGCGGATGGGCCTTGCGGTCCTTATCTGCCGTCAACTTCTATGTTTCTAGAAACTGCAGCAAACCTATACTACATTTATGAGGCACACAGGAATAGAATACATTCTTAGGTGGTAAGGCACCGATGCATGTGGTGCATATGCAGATCTTTATGAATCTCTTTAAGGAACTGAACAAAATTGTTTAAAATGGGCATTTCAGTGATTCTATCGTGTGTAAATAATGCCAAATGAATAAACCAATACTTGCTCTTGGCAGTTCTTATGGACTTGGAGGAAGAATCTGAAAACCGAGAATGACTGGAGTTACAGAGGCTACAGCAAACTTACTGGAGTCCCTGTATTTAGTGACATGGTGTGGAAGTAGTGGTGTTTTTGTTTGGGGGGGGGGGGGTGTCAAAATTCATTATAGCTGAAAGCCACAAAAGAAGTATACAGGCTACTACAATATAATACATAGTAGCCCAGAGGGTGTCTTCCCTCAAGAAATCTTTGTTTCAGAACTTGCTGTTGACAAAACAGCCAGTCTTCCAGCAGATTACAATTAAAATCATTGTAGAAGAGAAAAAAAAAAAAAGAGGTTGTCTTCTACGCATTTAATTGTTGGCACTTAGCAAACTTATAATACCGACAGAGTTCCTAGCTGTCTATCTCAGAAGACAAGATCTCCATCACAAATTACTTTGCTCTCAGATAAATGACTGAAGCGGACTACCATAGGAAAAAAAAGTTGGAAACATGGTCTGTTTTTAGCACATGAAGAATTTAATTAAGAATTGTGCTGCCTTGAGGTTTAAAAAAATGAACTGTACTGTCAGTTACAATGAGTTACTCCTACTCTTGCTCTTTCATCTTCCTGTCTGCTGCTGTAATTCATTCACTTTGATTTGGGAAGTGGGGCAGAATGTGTCATGTGAGGCTTTGTGTGGAGAAGAAGAGGTGGGGGTTGGAAAGTGTTTGTTACATTTTTTCCCCTACATTCGGCTGTTTCCTGCCCCAGCCACATTCATCCCTAGGGTGTACGCTGCTTGCCCAGTGGAGTCCCTGATCTGGCCTGGGGTCCACAATACTTCTGGGCTTCCCCTTAAGGCCACCCAGTCCACCCCTTTGGCTTCACCTTTGTGGCAGGGACTCTGGAGAAATGGCCATTACCCTGTGACCCTGCCAGCAGTCCATACTGGTCTAGGATCTTCCGGCAGCTCGATGAGTCCCAAAACTAGAGACCCAGGTAATCGTGGAGATGATGTGTGTTTTTTTTTTTTTCTCTCTCCTACATTATCTTCCTCACCTGCTCACTTCCCCACCATCAGAAGGAGCCTTTGTGATGTCGTTAACAGAAGCAGAACACAGCAACAACTGTCGGAGGGAGCACACTCCCTTGGCCCACCAAAGAAGTCATTGCGGCACCGGTGCCCGAAGCCAACCTTCTCAAACTGTAATGCACTGCCAAGTGGCAGCTGCTGTGGTCTGGACCTGTCTCCGGATGAGGCTTTCCGAGCTCGCTACTTAAATCTGGTCATTCGCACTGGACGATCGAGTGGCTGTTGGTTACATTTATACGAACCAATACTGTCCGTCTATTACTGCGTCTCTAAAACCACCAACACTTTGCCATGAATACAGAACTGGACAGAAGTTAATGCGCAGGTTATGTGACCTGCCATACTATGCCTGCTAGATGCCAGTGCACCGACTGATTCTACTGCTGAGTCTATGCTGACTGGCCAGGATGTGCGACTGCACTGGGCAGGGTGACATCACCCTGCTCATTAACTGATGCCATATGCTGAAGAGGATCTGAGACCGTGATGACAAGCCTGATGAACTGAGACAAGATGAAATGACCTGTGCTGCGTACTTCAGCTGTGTCAGAGGCAGTTATGTAAGGTATCAAGAAGTATGACAACAATCACTAAATTGCCCCACACAGAGGATCACGTGTCCTTCCTGAGCTGCTGGTGGTTTCCCAATGCATGTCACGTACAACACAATGGCAGGTGACTGCTGCTCTATGAGTCAGTGGGGCGTCTCGGGATTTACATCACAAATCAAAAACTTCCTTAGGCTGGGGAGAGTAGTGATTTGTTTTTCAAAACTCGTACCCCATACTACTATTATTATTCATCTGGAATCTGTATAGGCATGAACCACAAGGTTTTCCAAGGCACAAAATACAAAACTGAGCAGACCTGAACTCACTGCCTATTAGCCCATGCTTGGCTGGAAAAGAAAAAACACTGAACGCTTGGCTAGTCACCAAAATGTACGTCATCTGTTTATTCACCTACAGTAAACCAATGGGTAATGTCTGAAACATGAAACTGTGTAATAAAACTTCTTTGGCTTTGTTCTTTAGAGTGGTGATGGTGGTTTTGTGGTGTTGGGTCATGGTGATGGTGGTTTTGTAGAGTTGGGTCAGGTTTCTGGAATTTATCAGCACAGTGACATTTTTGACCTCACAAGTTAGTATTTTTAACATCTCTTTTTGTCAGATTATATAGGCTGCATTAAGTTAACTCCACATGACTCCAACTCTTAATTATATGCCCTGTTAAATCTGATTGACAGGAGCTAAACACAGGGTATAGTAAGGGGTGTGAAGTAGGAGGGGCATACGAGGGAAGAAGCCCACCCTCAGCACAAGTGTTTTGACTCATTTTATTTATTTATTGGTTTCTTTTTCTTTAAAAAAAAAAAAAAACAATTATCTGAGGATCAGTGGCAGGATTTTTAGTAGAGTAAATTAATAAAAAGGGAACTAGGAGAGCTTCAGTAGCAGACAAGTAGTGGAATTGCAGTATAATGTGGGTAGTGGTGCAATGCAGTGGCTGTGGGGCAGCCATATTCAGGCAGACCTTCTGGACACTGAGGTGCTGCCCTATCTATGCATCTCTCTGGACCGCGGAGGAGGTAGCCAGACTCAGAGCGAAGTAAACTGGGTCAGGAGTACCATCACCCCTATCCAGGGACCACCCAGTCCAATGCAACTGCCTCAAAGGATGCCGAGACGAGGAGCACTTGGATGACAGTGGGCTCAGGGAGGGTTAGAGCAGTCAGGCAGAGGCACATCCCAGATCCTAGTCCACTCAAGAACTCATATGCCACACTGGCAAATGAGGACAACCAAATAGAGGTACCCAGAGAAGTGGAAGGAAAGGATGTGGAGGTTAGCCAAGGAGGTGACCTCAGCAGGGAAAGCAGTGGACCCCAGAGGAGGAGGAAGCGAATCCTGGTGGGGGACTCCATCATAAGAGGGATCCAGCTAGGAACACAGGAGGGGGAGGACAGGGAGGTGAGGTGCCTACCAGGTGCCATGGCATGGAGGGATGGAAGGAAGATCCTGGGGATCACTGGGAAGGCAAGACGGAGGGGTGAGCTGGATGTCATTATCCACCTAGGTACTAATGACCTGGCAAATGGGGAGCCAAAGGAAGTTCAGGAAGAGTTTAGGAAACTGGGAGGGTCTCAAGCAAGTAGCTACTTCTGTCACTTTCTCAGAAGTACTACCTGTGAAAGGCAAGGAGAGCATAGAGTGCATGCACCAGGAACTTTAACTCATGGTTGAAGAACTGGTGCTGTGAGGAAGGTTTGGATTCACTGGTGACTGGGGACCCACCTGGAGGGATGGAGGTTTGTTCAAGCCTGACGGCCTGCATCCATCCTGGAGGGGAATCCAAGCACTCAATGATAAGTTTAAATGCTACATTGACAAGCATTTAAACTAGCAAAGGGGGGTGGCAGGCCAGCAAGGAGGATACCTACTTGCTCACCCCCCACAGTTAGCAGTGAAACCAGTGAACCAGAGGAGTGGCTATCTCTGCAAAGCAGTGTGCAAAAGATGGAGATTAGTGCCCAAGAGGTGGATAAGCAGAAAAGGGGCAAAATTCAGCAGAAGGGCAGACAGCAAGGAGAACTAGGGATAAATGACAACCAAGGAAGGGGCTGGAGTAGAACAGTGAAACAGTCTAGGAGGTCAAATCATGGAAAGCCATGTGTGCAAATGCCAGGAGCCTTAGCAACAAGATGGAAGATCTGGAGGCTGTACAGGTAAGTCAGACCTGGACATTGTGGCCATCATTGAAACCTGGTGTAATAATAACCACGACTGGGAGATGGCCATACCTGGCTACAACATATTCAGAAGAGACAGAGCAGGCAGGAAGGGAGGAGGAGGGCACTGTATGTGAAAATGACATAAGGGCCACAGAGATCCAGGAGGAACAAATGGGGAGAGATACTGTGGGTTAAGCTGGAAAGGAAAATGGGGACAGCCATCCGCACAGGTGTGATCTATAGACCATCAGCCCAGGAGGAAGAAACAGATAGGGAGCTGTTGCTAGCCATCCAAAGGATAGCAGATAAGGGTGAGGTAGTACAGGTTGGAGACTTCAATATTCCAGACGTGGACTGGAGCATCCCAGCAGCAGCATCAACTAGGAGCAGATTTATCCTGGACTCCCTTCAGGGTGCCTTCCTCAAGCAACTGGTCATGGAACCAACTCGGCAGAAGGCAATACTGGACCTTGTGCTCACAAACAGGGACAGTGTGATGGGGGTAACAGTGGGGAGCACCTGGAAAACAGTGACCACCAGTCATTGTGGTTTGAAATCACAGAAAGAGCAGAACCAAACCACACAAAACACGTATCCTGGATTTTAGGGGGCAGACTTTGGGAAAATGGGGAGATACTTGAAAGAGGCATTAAGGGGAATGGGACAGGAATCAGGGGTTGAGGAACAGTGGGCAGTATTTAAAATGGGGATTACAGGAACAACAGAATTATGCATTAAGCAGGTTAGCAAGAGGAAAAGGAAGAGGAGACCATTATGGTTTTCCAAAGAGGTAGCAAAGAAAGTGAAAGCCAAAAGGATTGCATTCAAGCAATACAAAAAGACACAGGCAGAAGGGGATAGGGAGAAGTACCAGGAGAAGCAAAGGGAGGCAGGGAGGTCAGTAAGGGAAGCCAAAGCTCAGACAGAAGAACACATTGCAAAATCAGTGGGTAGAGGGGACAAAACCTTTTACAGGTACATAAGTGAAAAAAGAAAGACAAAGGGAGGGATAGTGAGACTGAAGGGGGAGGATGGGGGCGTGGAGGATGACAACAGTAAAGCTGACATATTGAACAGGTATTTCTGCTCAGTCTTTACTGAGGAAGAGGAGGGTAATGGGTCTGAAGGGAGTACAAGGGGTGAGAATGGTGCAGAAATGGACACAAGTCCCTTTACACGAGAAAGTGTCCTGAAGGAACTGGAAGTAATAAGAGTTGATAAAGCAATGGGGCCAGATGGGGTGCACCCCAGGGTCCTTAAAGAACTAAGAGAGGTGGTGGCTGAACCTCTGGCTATCCTGTTTAGCCGATCACTGGAAACAGGGGAGGTACCCAAAGACTGGAGGACAGCAGATGTAGTCCCCTTATACAAAAGTGGGAACAAAGAGGAAGCAGGGAACTACAGACCAGTCAGCCTCACCTCGGTAGTGGGGAAGATCATGCAAGCACTACTGAAGGAGAGATTGGTGGAACATCTGGTTGTCAATGGACTACAGGACCCAAGACAGCATGGTTTCACCAGGGGGAGGTCATGTCAGACCAATCTCGTTGAATTTTTTGACTGGGTGACTAGGGAGGTGGATCAGGGGAGGGCAGTGGACATTGCCTATCTGGACTTCAGCAAGGCCTTTGACACTGTGCCACATAGAAGACTATTACACAAACTGGGGAATATGGGTGTGGGCAGGACAGTAGTGTGGTGGGTAGGTAACTGGCTGGATGGCAGGACACAGAGGATGGTGGTAAATGGCTGTCACCCACAGAGGGAAGAGTGACCAGTGGGTACCACAGGGATCAGTGCTGGGACCGTCCTATTCAACATCTTCATCAGTGACATTGCGCAGGACCTAGAAGGCAGAATTTCACTGTTTGCTGATGACACAAAGCTCTGTAACAGAGTAGACACACCAGAGGGTGTAGACAGAATGAGAAGCGACCTGCAGAAACTTGAAGAATGGTCAGGGTTTGGCAGTTGAAATTCAATGCAAAGAAGTGCAAGATAATGCATATGGGGCACAAAAACCCTGGCACAATATATCAGTTTGGGGTGAGGATATAGCATGCACCAAGCAGGAAAGGGATCTTGGGGTTGTCATCTCTGATGACCTCAAGGTAGGGAAACAGTGTGACAAGGCAGCAGGTAAAGCAAATAGGATGCTGGGATGTATAGGCAGGGGCATCATCACCAGCAGGAAAAGGGAGGTCATAATTCCGCTATACAAGACACTAGTGAGGCCCCACCTGGAGTACAGTGTACAGTTCTGGAGACCATACCTACGTAGGACATAGACAGGGTAGAAGGTTCAGAGGAGGGCAACAAAGATGGTGCACTGGATTGCATCACAAGTCCTATGAAGACAGGTTGAAGGAACTGAACATGTACTCCCTGGAGGAGAGGAGGAGAGAGGGATATGAAAGAGACATACAAGTATCTTACAGGGAGGAACAGGGTGCAGGGAAAACACTATTTTATGCGAAAAAGATGTTCCAGGACTAGAGGGCATGGGATGAAGTTGGAGGGAGGATGATTCAGAGGAAACATGAGAAAGAATTTCTTCACAGAACGGGTGGTGGACAAGTGGAACACCCTGCCAGAGGAAGTGGTGGGGGCTGAAACAATCACAGGATTTAAGAATGCATGGGATAGACATAAAGGAATTCTGGAGGTCAGGGGTAAGGGGCAACAGACTTCTAGGAAAACAAACTGAACTTACAAGCTCAAATGGGCAGACTGGGTGGGCCATAGGCCCTTATCTGCAGACACTGTCTATGTATCTATGACCAGGTTTTGACCACGCAAAAAGCAGGACTGACCAGACTCCATTTAAAATAAAATACAATATATTTCTAAATGAGGTTTTTATAAGTGGAATAATGTACTCCTGGATGCGCAGTGCACCTGTAATAACTGCACTTCCTGGGTGGCTGCAGACCCTTAGCTATACCTCACAACCAACTCAGGGCATGTGGTAATTAGAGAATCATGGCATACCCAGGAAGTGCTGTACAGCACAATGTGCAGTTAAGTGCCTTTAAAACTTCCTTGGCATGCACCGATGTTCGCATTACAGCATGCCTTGGCACAACTATACGTTTATCAAACAAGAAAACAAGTTGGTGAAAAAATTAATTCCTCCCCAAGAAAAATTTTTTCCCCCTATTGTTTCTCCACCGTGGAGCTACCAGGCAGCTTCGGCCCCTCTCTCAGAGGGCTCCTTCATTCCTGACTTGCCCCTCGACTCAGCCTCTTCTCGGGTTGACCCCTTCCCGGGCCTGGGAAAGGCAGTCTCCCCCCCCCCCGAGCAGAATCCAGAGTCGCCTGGGATTGCTCGATTAATTTCCTTCTTTGCTCCCTCACTCCTTTGCTGATGCGCAAGTCAGCATGCGCCCATGGAGATGCACGCACTCTGCAGCCCTACAGCACCTTCCTGGTCACTCCTTGACCCGCACTGCCACCAGACCTCCACATGGTGGCAGTCATTCGGCAGTAGAGGTGCACCACCTGCCCCAAGAGAGGAGAGCAGTCCTTCAGCCACTCGATCCTCTCCCGCCGCAGCCGAGCCTCAGCAACCTGCTCGTGTGGCAGGAGGTAAGGCATGGATACATCAACCTCCATGCCACTGAGCAGCTGCCCCCTCCCGAAAACTTTGTTAATTTTCTATCTAGCCTTCCTCACCCCACAAGTATGAAGTATTTAACCTCCATGCAACTGTACCCCCTTCCCCAATAATCCCCCCACTTTACCACCAGTTGCCACCCCCCAAATCCCAAACCTTTGGGTAGTAATAGATTACAAAAAGAAAACTGCTACTGCTGTTTTGAGTGCTACTGGACATATAGCACAGGACCCCAAGAATTCTGTGACACATCCAAGAGTTACAAAGAAAATGGGAGGCTGACACAGGTGAGCCCCTGGAGGATATATCATGGGATAAAATATGGTACAACATTCATAAAACAAAAGCATCAAACACATGGAGAGAATTCAGATGGAAAATAGCAATAAAATTCTTCTCAACACCAGATAAAACAGAGAATACTGTATGGGCAACCATACACAGCAAGGCTGTGTTTTCACTGAGGGGCTGTCATGATGACAGTGACCTCAAGAGTAAAGCCACGACCACTTCACTAAGAAGAACCAGGACCACCAAGAACAAAAGGACATGGACATAAGCGCTAGTGGGGTGAGTGGTAGATGCCATATCTTTTATTTATGGACAGATGAACAAATGTGCAGTAGCATGGATTAACTTTAAAAACAAAATGTCAAGGCTTAATAATAGAAACATAGACAATGACAGCAAAAAAAGACCACTAGTCCAGCCAGTCTGCCCACAAAGCCCAATAAACCAAAGACCTATTTGTCCATAGTGAGTTCTAACCCACATTATCCACCCCCATACTCCCTGCCCTACCCTACTGTCATCATCCTGAGCAACCACCAAGCCCTTCACTGTGTCACAGCCGTGTCTGAAACCATTGATAGTTTTGGCGCCCACCACATCAGCTGGTAGACTGCTCCAAGGCTCCATCACCCTTTCTGTAAAATAAAATGTTTCCACCTCCCTCTTGAATCTCCTCCACCAGTCAGTTTCCACTCATGCCTCCGTGTTCTTGATCCGCTACTTATGCTAAATACAGTAGTTCCTCGCAGTTTACTGTGTTCATTTCGTTCAGGAACTTGAAGGTCTCTATCAATCTCCCCTCTCATCTGGCCTCCAGCAAGTACATGCTCAGTGTCTTGAGCTAATCCTCATAAGATCTGCCCTGCTGGCCCTGAATCATTTTGGTCACCCTACGTTGCACTGTTTCCAGTCTGTCCTTATCTTCCCTTAGGTGAGGACTCTAGAACTGAACAAAGTACTCCAGATGGGGCCTCACTAGTGCTCTACAGAGGTAGTAATACAATACCTCCTTCTTTCTGCTGTCAGTACCCTTTCGTATACATCCCAGCATCCTGTTTGCCTTACTGTAGGCCTTGTTACAATGGTTTGATTGTTTTAAGGAGTCACTGATGATGACCCCTAGGTCTCTTTCCTCAGAGGTTGTGCCCAAGTTTACCCCCCCCCCTCTGTCCTCAGGTTCTTGTTCCCTATGTGCATCACCTTGCACTTTCCTGTCACTGAATTTTAGCTGCTTACGCCTTTGACCACCTCTCTAACCTTTGCAAGTCTCTCTGCTTCTCCCTATCACCATCCTCACTGTGTACCCTGCCACAGAGCTTAGTGTTGTCTGTAAAGAGACAGATCTGGCCATGAATTCCTTCTTCCTATGTCGCTAATGAACATACTGAAAAGGACTGGACCCAGGAACGATCCTTGTGGCACCCCACTAGTGACCTCTGTCTCTTAATTTGACTCTGTTAACGACAACCCTCTGCTGTCTCCCTTCCAACCAGTGCCTCACCTATCTAACAGTGTCCTTAGCTACACCCAGATCCTCTAGCTTCTTCAGCAACCTTCTGTGAGGCACCGAGTCAAAAACCTTGCTGAAATCAAAGTAGAGTAAATCCACAGCACAGCCCTTATCTACTACCCTTGTTACCGGTCAAAGTATACTATCAGGGTGGTCTGACAAGACCTTCCTGCCACAAACCTGTGCTGTTTACTGTCCTGGAGTCCACTGCTCTGCAGGTAGTTTATGAGGTTTTCTTTGACTAGTGTCTCCATTACTTTACCGACAACAGGGGTAAGACTTACAGTTATGTAGTTTGCCAGTTGTTCTTTGCCCCCCATGGAGAGGGACTACGTCTTTTGGAACGACCCCTATTTGAACTGAGCTACTGAATCACCCCACCAAGGGTCCAGATAGTTTTGATGCCAATTCCTTGATCACCCTCGGATGCATCCCATCTGCCCCAGGGCCTTATCTATCTTACAGGCTGCTGGCTTTCACTGGTAAATACTTACTGCCACATCTCAGGGATCCCCCTTACAGCTGCCTTAATGCCACTCTGTGGCGGATCTACAACTGAATCCCAACAGTCAGTCCCCCGAACTCCACAGGCCACAGTTTAGGAGACCGACTGTCAGCAGACCGACAAAGTGTTGGCACAATACATGGGGAAAGCCCCGATCCCCCATGGGCACTCCACCCATAACCCCATAACTAAAATAACCAACTCCAAGGGGAGCGGACCTCAGAGTAGGTTAAAACAGTTTGCTGGGGCAAAGTGGAGATCCCGGAATAGAACCCGTTTCAGTGCACTGGTGGCAGAGCTGCTAGTGGCTTAGCCCCCCACACCACGTGAGCAGCTCGGCCAACCACTGGATTTTTCCCCCTCTTGTGGTGCACAGCTAGAGGTAGGGTAGCGATTCGTCACATTCTCTACCTTACCCCTGCCGGTACCAGCGTCCGTCTGTCAGGCAGGTGTGTGTCGAGAAGCCGAACTCGGGATCCTGAATGTTGGGATCCTGACTTTCACCATGTAGTCGTACTCCCCTGGCAGAGGCCCTCTCTGTCTTCTTTTACGAATACAGATCAAAATGGGGCATTAAGAATGGCTGCTGTCTGCCTGTCCTCCTCAATTATCCTACCTCCCTCTGTTAGCCTAACAATTTTTCCTCCACCTTCTTACTTTTTCCACCTAATATATCTAAAGAACGGTTTTCCCCACCCATGATCCCTTCCGCACTACGCAGCTCTGCATCTGCTGCATTTGCTTCTCTAAGTGCCCTTCTGACTTCCCCTTGTTCTCATTAGGTACTCTCCCCATACTTCCTTTCCTTGTACCTGGTGAAAGTCTTCTTTTTGGCTCTCACTGCTTCCTTGACCTTTCCAAATAACCATATTTCTTTTGTACCTGTTTCTTTCGAGAATAATAGTAATGCTTCTTTTTTAAAATTTTATTAACACTGTGAAACTGTGATGAATTTTCTTTATATGTATCATCTATAGAAAAGGTGTCACTGATGAATGCTTAATAAAAACTAAGTTAAGGGGGGATAAAAAGCAGAATCACGGTTAGCCTCATCAACAGGAGGACACCCCCCCAAATCTGAAGACCTCCCTCCCTTCCTTCCATTTTAACTTTTCCTTTATGTCCTGTCTCCAGCACCTGGCTCCCTCAGGTATTTTTTTTGAAAAAGCGCTTGAGCACCCCCACCCCAATTTGCTTCATAAATCGGTCAACAGGTGGCAGCATACCACAAGAAATAATACTGGGTGCAGTTACCTATGGACAAACCCTTACCCTGAATTCCCTCAGGAATTCCCAAGGCACCCTGACCCCTTGTACTCCTACCTGTGATCACAATCGTCAACTGAAGCATGGTTTACCCACAAAGGAGGGGACTGGGTATGGTATTTACTTCCCCCAACCCCCAAGTCTTCTGCATCTTCAGAAGGTGCCATCAGCAGTGGTGCGGTGCCAGGATATACCAGGGTCCATCGTTGCTGGGGCAATTTTCCTCCTTTTTTCCAGCCCTATAGGATGTCTGCACTCCAGGGGCATATTGCGGGGATGCACACAATAGTGTCCCAGCCAAGTACCAGATAATATCCTCCCTTCCACACTGCCTATGGGCTACCTCCAGTGGTCATTCAGATGGCTGTACTACAGTGACTCTCCCTCCCCCGAAGAAAACATCCTCTGCAATGTTCAAGTCAGCCCTCCTCTGACAACCCAAGCTCATCCCCAAACTTGGATTACTGGCTTCACAAGCAGTAGCCCTGCATCTGCACCTATTGGCCAGTGATCACTCTATTTTTTTTTAACTATTTATTTCCAACTTCAAATTAAATACAAACAAGTACAACAAAGAATGAAACCAGAATAAATCAGAAACATGGCTGCATCAAAATATTACATACAATAAAAAAAAAAAATTAATCAGCAGGGCTTTCAGGGAAGTATTGTTAAAAGAAATCCATATGGGGGTTCCCAGACATATTTAACAATCCAAAGTCCATAGAATGAAATAATATAAAATAAAGTCTAGCGTTGAAGAGGTCCCTTAAGTGTACACCATACCTGAAACTACAGGGCAAGAATGTCATCAATACCATCTAACAGTTTTAAGGGTGTCTCATTTTCCATAATCTTCACCCCCATAGCACCACCACAGCTGAATAATTGCAAGACGTCCCAGTTCAGGGAACAAATGCCTGTCTATGTTGCATAACTCTACAGCACCCATCTTCTCCATAAAATCTCAAACTATTCTCATACGATGATGCAACTGTGTTATAAGCTTTTCCATTTTATATATCCCATTGGCGAGATCTTGCCAAAGGGAAATTGCGGAGTGTTACGGGAAGACCACTCTATGTCAAAGGGATAGTTCCATGAAAACAAGAACAGTTCTAAAGCCGGGGCCCACCCAGGAGCTGAAGTTGTAATGGACTGCTTGAGACATCGCAGTTTGTTGGTGATGGAAATGGTGGTGACATAATAACCAGGGCATTATGACTACAGCTCCTGAATAAGTTTCAGATGTAGATGAGCTGCAAGGGCCAAAGCTTCCATTGTCATGAAGTAACTGACATTTGGAATGTTGAGAAAGCAGAGTTCTATGATGATGTCACAGCTTTGTGTACATCACTACCCTGGCTGGGAATGACGTAATACCTGGGTTTGAATCCCACAGCCGCCTAGGTGCATACTGTGTGATCCTGAGCAAGTCACTTAACTTCCTTGTGGCTGCCATGTCGCATCTGGAAACAAGCTTTGGCTTAGTGTGTTACTCCTGGTTAAACAATGTTCCCTTTCCACCTAACAGTTGTAGCTTATCCCCATGTCAACGTGGAATGGCAAAGAAATATTCTTCTTAATAAAGAATGGAATGGCATGAAATAAACATTTTGTGGGGGCGGTGGATATAGGGCAGTGGAGTTTCTATTGATGCTGCTTTGTTGAAGATTGTGATACTTGATTGGAACAACATAGATACTGCACACAGATCTTACAGTACACAAGCTTGTAGGGTCACTCAAGTCCCTCTGTCAAGAGTATAGCGCTGAAAGCTTGTGTACTTTAATATCTATGTACAGTATCTATGTTTGTCCAATAAAAAAGCATTATGCTCTTAACAAATCTACCTACTCCAAGGACTAACATGGCTACAAGTATTTTCTCCTTTACTTATTTTGACAATGTGTCTACACCGGACAGCCCAGTTGTGAGGTCTGATTTATAGTGGGATACTGTTTCTAGTCAGTCCTGCTGCTGACAGAGAATACTGCACTGAGAGAGCAGCTGGGTCATATAGCAGGCCATTGGTTATCTGGGATTTAGTACTATGATGTAATTACCTCCATAGCTGCAGAATGTTAATTTTTTCTGTTATGAATTAGTCGGGTTTTTACTACTGTGTGACGGCCAAGCGTTTGATACAAACATACAAAGAAGGCAGCAGAATAAGGTCATTTGGTCTATCTAGTCTGTTCATACTGCAGTGTCCTCAGCTTGAGCTACTGACCCTGCCTCCCTCCCCAAACCTCCAATCACTTCCATTCCCCCCTCCAGTGACCTCTATTTCCCCCAACTCTATCCCAGCCTCTCTTAAAGCTGCTCACCATCTTCAGCGAGACCACCTCTTCTGACAGTGCACTCCAACCCATCACCACTCTCTCCTGAGAAGAAATGTTTCTTAGCCTCCCTCCTAAATCTCCTCCCCCCCGAAACTTAAGACGATGTCCCCCAGTGTTTCGGCTGCCACTTAACTTAAAGAGACCCTCTTTATTCCTTTCAAATACCTGGAGGTCTCAATCATGTCTTCTCTGTCGCCTCTCCTCCAGGGAGCACATGTTCAGGGCCCCCAACTTTTCTTCATATGTTTTACCCTGCTGACCCACGATCATCTTCGTTGCCCTCCTTTGGACCGTCTCCAGCAGGTTAATGTCCTTCTTAAGGTACAGGCACCAGTACTGTACACTGTACTCCAGATGCGGCCTCAGTAGAGACCTGTACAAGGGCAGTATAACCTCCTCTCGTCTACTGCTGATTCCCTGGCAATGAAGCATAACAATTTATTTGCCCTTGCTGCTGCTTTCCTACACTGCAAGGCATGCTTCAGGTCGCTAGTTATCTTCACTCCCAGATCCTTCTCCTCTCTGTTGCAGACACCCGGATCCCTTGTAGGCCGTACTCAGTCCTGGGGCTCTTGACTCCAATATACATAACTTTGCATTTCTTTACATTGAAGCCAAGTTGCCAAATTCTGGACCACCTCTCTAGGTTTTCCAGATCCTCTGGACTTCAGCAAGGCCTTCGACTCAGTGCTTCATAGAAAACTGGTTAGGAAGTTGGAGGACCTGGGGGTGAAGCTAAGCTCGGTGGAGGAGTCAGGAGCTGATCGAGGGATAGAAACAAAAGGCCTGGTAGTTGAGGGAGAAACCTCAGAAGCAAGGCCTGTGACAAGTAGGGTCCTAAAGGGTTCGGTGCTCAGTCTGGTGTTGTTTAACATCTTCATAAGTGGCATCATGGAACGAATAAAGGGTAAAATCTGCCTGTTCACAGAGGACACCAAACTCTGTGGCAGAGTGGACATAAAAGAGGGAAGACAGGTACTCAGGGAGGACCTGACTAGACTAGAAATGGTCTGGCATTTGGCAGCTGGGGTTCAATGCTAAAAACTGTAAAGTTATGCACTTGAGGCGAAGAATCCAGGGACCAAATACTGTTTGGCAGGCGTGCATGTAATCAGGTCAGAGGAAGAAAAGGACATGGGAATAATAACCACAAGTGACATGAAACACTGTACACACTGCAAGACAGCAGCA
Organism: Neoceratodus forsteri; assembly: GCA_016271365.2. Classification (NCBI taxonomy): domain Eukaryota; kingdom Metazoa; phylum Chordata; order Ceratodontiformes; family Ceratodontidae; genus Neoceratodus; species Neoceratodus forsteri. Next base: position 875,329,620 of record CM028130.1, read on the forward strand.
GCCAAAGCAAATTGGATGCTAGGCTGCAAAACCAGGGGAATTACCACCAGAAAGGTGGAGGTCACTCTGCTGTGTACAGGTCACTGATAAGACCACACCTGGAGTACACTGTGCAATTTTGGTGCCCACATCTTAAGAAGGATACCAACTTGCTTAAGACAGTCCAAAGAAGGACAACCAAGATGATACAGGGCCGGCAGAGTAACACCTATGAAGAGGCGCTCAGGAAGCTCAACGTGTACTTTTTTTTTTTAACTATTTATTGGTTCACAGGGTGAAAGCAGTGCAATATTACGTATCACATTTATAATAACATTATGATGAATCGATTCACATACATGGTAAAAGGAGAATTATTTTTTACAGCAGTTACAGTCTTAACCTTCAATAAGTCAGCAAATGTGTACTCTCTTGAGGAAGGAAGGGACGGGGAAGACATTATTGAGACCTTCAAATACCTTAAGGGTACTAACAGAGTGATCACTGAGGGCCTCTTCAGCCTTAGTGGGAACAAGACCACAAGGGGCACAACCTAAAACTGGTTGGGGGAAGGTTCAGGGGAGATGAGAAGGCACTCTTTCATAAAGAAGGTGGTGGCCAAGTGCAATGAGCTGCCAGAAAAGGTGGTATCCCTACAAACTGCAGACAGCAAAAGCTGTGGGTAGAAGGGGGCGGGGGGAAGTTGGGGGAGGTAAAAAGGAAATGGGGAGGGAGAGCAGTTCCCTCTGTAAATACATAGGGAGCTGCACAGCCAAGCAGACGAGACGGACTGCAGCAAGGCCTTTATCTGCTGGCATATTCGTATGTGTGACAACATTTGGGACAGAAGGCAACCTACTCGACTAACACTGGAAACAAAAGGAATTGTGAGACTTGGATACCTTCAAAGTATAACTCTGACACAGTTTTCAGGTGAAACAAAAGTAAAACTCACTGGGCTGTTCTGCCAGCTTGAGAAACACAGCTTAGAAAATGAGAAATAACAGCAGTTTTGCAAAATCTCTTAAATTGACTGTAACTGAATCTCTATGAACATATATTTATGCTCTATATTCCTTCTTCCCATAGGTCTGTAACTGCTAACCCTGGAGACTGTAGGATATGCCTGACCCACCACCCCTCCAGTATGTACCAACATCACCAGTGCTAGGTCACCCTCAGACCCTCAGATGGGGCAACCTCAAGGAAGAGGAAAAGGACTGAAGAACCAGCAGCAACAGCCCAAGCAGCAAACCGAGACTTCCACCACACTGTCAGCCAGCTCTGGAGCAGAGCCACCATGGAACCCATTGATGGCTTCGATGCCGGCCATCAGTGGGAAAGCTGAAGATATATTGAAGAGACTGGGGGAGCAGGATACCAAGATAGAGGCTGCAACGAAAACTGTGAACTCTGCAGAATCCTCAGCCGTCCAAGCCCTGGCAGTGACTAGCAAAATGGTGCAAGAAAATGCCCAACTGAGGTATCATTTAGAGGCCCTAGAGAACTCCAGTACAGCCTCCAATGTGAGACTGGTCGGACTCCCAGAGAGAAGGGAGGGGGTGAATGCCTTCCAATTTCTAAAAACCTGGCTACTAGGGGCATTGGGGTTCATCACAGAAAGTATGGCTCCCAGCTTCATTAAAGCATACTGGATCTCCCCCCCATTCAGCAGATCAACAAGGGATAAACAGAGGACCATGCTACTGGTAACGGCCTAAGTAGTGGTGCGGGACATGCTGTTACAAACTTCCAGAGCTCCTAAAATTTCAACTTTAATGGAACAACCTTCTACTTGTTCTCAGACTTATCCTATGCCACTGGATCTCAGAGAAAAAAAAAGTTTGATTCTGTAACAGCCCAAATAAAGAGCCTGGGGATCACACACTCCCTCCTCATGCCTGTATGCCTTCACATTTTTTATGCAGAACATACATATCAGTTTACAGATGCGGCAGAAACTGACAAGAGGGTAGAATGGATTTGCCAAGAGTTTGAACAGGCGAACTCAGGAGGGAAACAAAATCTGAAAGATGAAGACGAAACCTGAAAACTGGACTACAGATGAGTTATGTTATCTTTAATAACTTTTTCATAGTCTGCCTGTATTGCCTTTAATTCAAATAATGTTTTCAATAACTACTGGGGGGGGGGTGTACTATACTATAAAGTGGTGCCCCCATGGCATTTCCAATCCTCGATCTAATACATTCTCTGTCTTGTCTGTACACCATAACAGTGGAATTTTATAATACATGGTTGAGACTATTACATCCTAAATGGTCAAAATGGTGCCCCTCTCATGGCTGGCGCGGACTGTTCGAGTCGCTGAAACACTTACTCTAAGTGTCTGCCTGGAACTTACAGAAGACTCTGAAACATGCCTGGTAGGTCTTTGCAGTCGGCTACCTCTCCTCAAAGACTTGGCTTTTTTTACAGCATTTTTACTTAAAGGGTACTTATACAAGCAGTTTTTTAAAACTGCAAACTCCAAAATCTGGCTTCATAACAAGGTAAAGTAGAAGCTGCTGTTTACATTTATGCTAAAACTGCATTTATGTAAATAATATAAATGCAGTTTCATAGCTTTTGAAAAATGTAAACATCAGCCTTTCACTTTCAAAACACAGCCTTGGTTTCTCCCTAAGATGTCTTCCAAGTCTGTTCAGTGATGAGTCATGACGACATCATCTGAGCCAAAGACAGAGACCCACATATATTTCTATAGTGCTAACTAGTTCTTCTTTCCCTCTTTGTTTTGAATTGTTGTACCAGAATGATCAACACCATGTATTAACTTGTGGATTATTTTGATCAGTACACATGTTAGGCTATGATTTTGTTCATTTTGTTTACTTAAACTTGCGGAAAATATTTTGCAATCCAGCTGACTTTTTCCTTGGCAAACTGCATTATAGTAAAACACTTCAATTACCTGATGATCTAGTGGTTATATGATGCACTGAATTTTGTTTTTTGTTAACCAGGAGAGACACACTAAGCTGAAAGCTTGTTTACAGGTGTGGCCTGGGAGCACAAGGAAGTGTAATGACTTGCTCAAGGTCACATAGCAAAGTACTGGTCTGGTTCAGTTCCAAGGCCTATGCTCTCTTGTTAATCCACAAATAAGGCTTTCTTTTTCCATGTGAACCTCCTGCATCTAGCCTGCCTTCTGTTGAACACCCCACTATCCATACCCTGTCCTTAGTACTGCCTGGTGCCGCATATGTGCTTACGGTCTCGTGAAGAGAATTATCATACCGCAGATTATAATCTTGTACCACAGAGAGTTGTGCACACCTATACCAATATGCATCATCAGCTCGCACTGTTAAAAAATGCCTCCCAAATCACTCTCCAGTCCACATTCTCAGTGTTTGACTTCTGCTCCCACAGTAAACATTGAGTGGATCACCACCCTTCTGCATAGTGACGGTAGTGTGTACAGTTCCCCTGTTATGTTTTTTCCCACCTCATTAACCAACAACTAGGACTTCCTGGAGGGCCAAGCAATAAGCATCATGACTCACCAGAAAAACTGCTGTTCATGCCCTCATAAGGGCTGCACTTAAAATGGATAACGATATTACTAGCAGGAGAGGAATACTAATACCTTGAGCAAATCCACCAGACTTCCAGTGTCAGTCTACTCCTTTACCTGTGATCTGCAGAACCCCGCAGGACAGTTCTTGGCAATTCTTCTCCCGTACTTTTCTGTGCTCTACTCCACAATTCGAGTTGGCTGGATACCACCCTTCCAAATCTTGAATGGGCTATACACAACTCCCTCAATACTGTCCAAACAAACGTCAATCCCCCACCCCACCTGAGGGTAATCTCCCTGCACTGAATTCAGGTAACAGTTTAGGTGCAGCCCTGCCACTCTGAGTATTTATCATCGCTGACTACTCTCATCCACAGTCAGGTAGTGATCACGATGTTGGCAGTCCTACATTTCAGATCTCACAGTGATCTGCTCAACGTCCTTCTTCATGTCTTCAACTAACCTGAATATAGCTATACCCTGCTGGAATGGTCTCTTCAGTCCCTCTCTGGCATTCATTCCTCTCACCTGCTCCCCACACCAAAAACAGGTGAGTTCGCTACCCTTCTGCATCATGAATGTGGTTAGTACAGTCTCCCATGTTATAGTTACATATTAATAATAAACATGACCTTCTGGTAAGCCAGGCTGATAGCAGCATGGCACAAGTGGAAAAATAGGCTTTCCTACCCATGTAAGATCTAAGCCACTTGTGATTAGGCACTATTAAATGGCGTGCATAATGATGTGCACACCCATCATTTAGCATTGCCACATCAAAGGTAGCCTAAATCTTTTAAGGATAAGAAAGCCCATCATTCCCCTTGTTCCCTGTTGCTATCAGCCTGACTTACTGGAAAGATATGTTTATATTTGATATGTCAAAATAAAATGGGGACTCTACTACTTGCATTCATGATGCAGAAGGGTGATGAGCTCACCAGTTTTCGGTGTGAGGAGGAATAGTGAAGAATGAATACCAGAGGGGGACTAAGAAGGCCACTCCTGCAAGGTACTACTATATTCAGGGAAGGGGGAAGACAGAGGAGAGAAATATGAGCAGATTACTGTGAGAAATAAGATGTGGGCTGCCAGCACCTTGATCACTACCTGACCCCGTTGTCCTGGCCAACATTCCCCTTCCCATAAAACCAGTTCATGCAATTGTCCAAGGCTGTGTGTGGATATTAATGTATGAAATGGCTGCCACTACATGTTCAGTTACTTTACTACCAGTCTAGTATTGCTTGTAAAGCACTTTGGGATACAATGTGTATGAAAACCACTATATAAATGCTTATTCTTCTTATTATTATTATTATTATGATTTCCCACGGAAAAAGAAGACAAGACAAGCATATATTTGAGTTTCGAGAAAGTATGAACTCTAACATTGGACTGAACGAGAACTTTGCTACAAAAAAGTGGTGGCTCTAGGGGGCGGTGAAGGGTGTGGCTGCACCCCACACACACACACACACACACACACACACACACACACACACACACACACATAGTAATATAGTTGCATGCTGCTGCTGCATTTCACTTTGTTGAAGAATTCTGATTTATTGATTGTACAAATGTTTACATTCAAACTATGGATTACATTTGTCAAAAACATACTAGAAAAGAATAGCAGAAAATATAAAGGTTTAATAAAAATGTTAAAAAGTGCATATTAAGCATGCACATCACCCCAACACCCCCACTGTAGCATCTTGGATCCACCATAACCACTAGACCACCAGATTATTCAAGATTTGTACTGCACTATAGTTTGCCACAGAGAAAGTCGGTTGGATTAAAACACAATTTCAGCATCTTAAAATAAACAAAATGAACAGAACCATAGCCTAACATGTGTATTATACAAAATAATGCACATGGTTTTGACCATTTGGGTGAAACAATTCTATACAAAGGGAAAAAATAACTAGTTAGCACTATAGAGAGCCATATATCTTTCTGACTTTGGCTCCAATGATGTCATCACATAACACATTTGGCGGCCATTTTAGAAGGCAGGTAAGAGTTTTTTTGAAATTAGAAGGCTGATTTTACAATATTCAAATGCTCTGGAACCACAGTTAGGTAAATTATATAAATGAAGTTTTAGCCTTAATGAATACAGCAGCCTTTCCTTTAGTCACCTACAGAGTCAGATTTTTGAATAGTGTGTTGTCAAAATGTTGTTTAGGTGTCCTTTAACTGACTTCTATTAAGTGCAACCAAACATTTATAAGTATGATTAGCAAAAGGTTCTAGTTATTTTTTCTCCTATGTAACAAGGTAAGATCACAAATCTGTTTACAGTGCCTTGGTATCTAAAACTACTAGTTTTAGGTTATGTATTTTGAGGCATCGTGTCAAAACTCCGCAATGAAAAACGGCACAGGCAAAAATCACACTGTGCAGTCCATGTAATCTAGCGTGGTCGGAAAATGCGCTAGATTATATAAACAAACTCAGAGACTGCACATGGGTTCATGCCTGCACAGTTTTTGACTGTGTGTATGTGCGATCGGGGTTTTGACCGATACCGTATTTTGAATTGTTTCACTGTTGGGAGGATGGTCTAGCAGAAGCTGCTCCTTATGTCTGGAACAATAACTTATGTTTGGTCTGACAACATATCCCAGTTTGAAGATGGGATTCCAAAAGATGTTTGGTTATATAAATATCTTGCTGGCACTCTCACACTTGCAGGCACAGCTATTTGGACTATACCATGTGATATCAATGTTAAAAGTTTGATACACCCTCATACTCACAAGCCAGATTATTTAGGCTGCTGTACTCCGATACATTGAATGTCTCCTGTATAATGATACTGATGCCTGATGTGAGTTGTATAACTAAATGTTCTATTCAAAATGCAATAAAATAGTTTAAAAAAAATCACATTTGGCTAACAAAATACTTCTAGGTAAATCACATTCAAATCCCCCTTCAGTCTCTGAGCAAAGTCTCTTTAATTGCTGGCTGGTAGTCCTTTTGTAGCAACAGAAATCACAAATCCCTGTATGGCAGGTGAGTGGCCCTCTTGAACTAGCCCTGCAAAATAAATCTGATGTACTGTACCGCTTTCCTTATAAGCTCTGAAATTTTAATGACAAATGGACCTTCTGAAGATAGCAGTCAAACCCTGGTGTTGATGGTTCTTGAAGATGACCTGATTGCTGGAAAGTGCTTGCCAAACTTGCTGGATGGAGACAAACAACTTACAGGAAGAGGTACCACTTGCAGCAGGCAATAAGTAAAGTCACCCGGTTCTCACTTACTGCCCTACTGACCCTGGCACTGTGATACAGGCAATCCCCTATAGGCTAGGCTTGCCCTGTGAAAACTAGTCCCCCAGGCCATGTCCAGCTCTAGGCCTCCAGAGGCTGGACTCCCTTCTTGTCAGGAACTGGTCCCTTCAGGTCAGTCTCTCTGCTGAATCTGTCTAAAATCAGCAGGGCAGCTCCTTTAATACTCTATTAACATTCTCATTTGCCCAAATTTTGGCCCCCTGAATAGATAGCTAGTCGATTCCATTCCTTAGCACCAATCACATCGGATGCCATCCTGGAATTGTGCAGCAGCATGCGCCACAATGGAGTCCTCAGTTTGAAATGACTGACCAACTGCATGAAAATTCCGAGCCTGATCTGCTGTATTCACATGGATACTTCACTATTTCATGTTGCATAAATTACCATAGAAGCACATTAAAAATAAAAGTAATCACTTTTTCAGTACCCTAGCTGGCTAGCTCACTTCTCTGGCTCTCTATAGTAATTACTGTTATTTATTTCTGTCAGGTGAACCCCAAGTCACTGTTAACAAAGAGTTTCCGCAGTGTGAAAAACTGTAATGAGCTGTACAACTTTCAGTCATAACTCTGAGGAGAAAACTGCTTATAAAATGACTCCTTTCTTCTTCACACACACACTCCCTGCTGCCAAAGGCTGGAAATAATTTATTCATACAGTGTGGTCTGAACTCATCCCAGGGGCTGTCCCAAGGGTTTCAGCAGCTCACTCCTACTCAAGAGCACACACCCTCTTCTGACTCCTCCTCCTCCATCCACCTCTATTTGCTAGCATGGCTTCAGGATTGAAAACAATATTTTTGTGACTACTCCACATTCACAGGTCAGCATCTCACCTTTCCTGGCCCTTTAGACTCCTAGAAGGGACTATTTGTGTTTGAAAGCTCACCCTTCAAACTATATACATGCCATGTTTGGTGAGATTCTGACTTAAAATGGCAAAGTTATAGGGATTACTGGAAAAGTTATGCACACTTTTGCTCGTTAAAATCTGGCTATATATTTTCTTAAACACTGCAGCTTTACCTAGATCCATTTTTATAATTATGCATTCTTGCAATAAACCGATTAGGTTCCACGTGAAAAGGGTGAGTGCAAAATGTAACGGCAAAACAGCGTGGACACAACAAGCAACCAGGAAATAACAGATCGTCGAACGGTGACAACACTGCTGCAGTGAGTTTCAGTGGGGCTTTGTTTCAGACCGGGATGCAACCTGGAGGAGTAGAAAGCAGTTCAGCGATCGCTGTTTTTCCCGGTCGCTCTTTGTGCCACACTGCTTTGCCATCACCGTTTTTTCATTTGTGATTTTGTGCATGCCCTTTTCACAGGATACCACTGATTATATGGCTCTGTTACTTAAGCTGTGATCCATCATGCTGTGCTCTTATTTATTTTATTTGTAAAGCAATCTCTGAGTGCTTGCAGTGTATATTTGTACTCTACAGAGCTCTCTCTCTCTCTGGCTATGGCTAACCGTGAAATGAAGCATCCCCTACGACAAGAAACAGATCAATTTAACCACCTTTACCCAGGCTCTAAGTGTGGAATTAACTGAACATTGTATTTGTGCAATATGATCTTTTATGAGTGCATGATTCTACAAATTATCTAAAATGCAAATGTCTGGATGGATAAATATAGGCTAAATGTGGACTTCCATCATCTGCGCCCAAGTCATGCTTGGACACAGCTGATGGAATATCTTCAAATCTGTATGTTTACATATTGGAATATATTTATAATGCTGGAGAAAACAAAATAGGTTACTCACCTGTAACCGTAGTTCTAGGAGTGGTATACAGTTCTCATCCACATGATGGCAGTTCAAACAGAAGTGCAGATTCATTGGACGTCTTTAAGTTAAACTCCTCCCACCACCTGGGAGACATATTCCCCCATCTCCGCCCTGTGACATCCTATCACTGCACACTGGAAGCAGGGATCCATGTGCCATTTTGCCAGGGGAGACCAGAGGAGCTGGGTGGATGTGATCTGCATACCACTAACAGAACTACGATTACAGCTGGCCCGGTGGCATTGAGGTTTGAGGCGCTGGATGCAAAACCTCACGCCACACTGGCAACCCGGGTTCGGGAACAAGCCCGGGTCAGCAGGGGTGGGAGAGGACTGAGTGTCCGATGGACAGCTCTCCTCTACCGGGAAGGAGGTGGGTCTGTGCTCAGCGCCTGCCTGCCTGGCCTCTGGCGGAAGCTGGAGGCACAGCAAGCGCAGAACTAACGCCAGGGGATGGGGAGTGGCGACGTCGGCAGTGATGCCAGGATGCTAGGGTGTGTGCCACTCCCCCAGTAACAGAGTAGAACATGTGCCCGGCCTCCTAGATGATGAAGCACGGAAAAGCAGAGACCCTGATAGGTCAAGCCTGCCTGGCGTCCCTGAGGATTCTGACGAAATACTTAAAAGTCTTGGGGTGTCTCCACCCCACCCCATACCCGCTTGGGGGGTACAGCCATGGCTCCATGGGGACTCGCCGGGGTGGATTGGGTAGGCTGTGATGCGGGGAAACTGCAATGTGTGTCTCCTGAAGGAGTGGAGACCGGGCACAGGGTAGGAGTATAAACAGAAATTTCAAAAAAAAAAAAGAACCACGATTACAGGTGAGTAACCTATGTTTCTAGGGGCGTGGGATACAGTTCACTATCAACACACTGGCAGACTCCTAGCAGTTCTCTGGGAGAAGTGAGCAAAGTGTGCATCACTATTTGGAGAACAGAGTCTGGAGAGCAGAGGTCCCAAAAACAGCATACTGACGAGACTAAAGGTCGATGCTGCAATGGGAAATAAAGGTGTGTGCCAACTTCCAGATGACAGTCCTGCAGATTTCCTGGTGGGAATGTCCCAGGAAGCAACCACCAAAGCAGAAGTATGTCTGATGGAATGGAACCTAAGCCCTACAGGAGAGTACAACCAGCCAACCTAGAGCAGATGTAAATGCAGTATGTGATCCACCTGCCAAGTGTCCGTTTTACAAACATACAAAAATGCCAGCAGAAACAGGCATCACACTACTTCACCCAGTAAGGTGTTCCACTTGTCCACCACCTTTTCCATGAAGAAATGTCCCCTCATTTCTCTCCTGAACCTACCTCCTTCCAATCTCAGCTGATGACCTCTCGTATCCCTCCCCTTCCTCCTCTGGAAAATCCCCTCTGTTTTCGTCTCATTTATTCCCTTCAGGTACTTAAAGGTCTGAATCATGTCTCCCCTGTCCCTTCTCTCCCCTCCAGAAAGTACATATTCATCTCACTCAGCCTTTCCTTGTAGGTCTTACCCTCCATTCCCTGGATCATTTTTGTAGCTCTATGCTGTACCCCCTCCAACAATCTGATGTCCTTCTTCAGGAATGAGCACCAGTACTGCACACAGTATTCCAGGTGAGGCCTGACCAACAACCTATACAAGGGCAAGATACCAACCTCCCTTCTGGAGGAGATCCCTCGAGCTATACATCCCAACATTTTGTTGGCTTTTGCTGCTGCCCTTCTGCATTGAGCAGAGTTGTTCATGCTCCCGGTTATGATTACTCCTAGGTCCTTCTCTTCTGTGGAACAGCCCAACTGTACTTCACTTACGTAATAATCCCTCCCCTGGTTCTGGGCTCCGAAGTGCAATAAACCTTGCACTTCTTGGCGTTGAACCCCAGCTGCCCTATATCTGCCCACTCCTGTAGTTTATTCAGGTCCTCCTGCAAACCCCCCCCCATGCCATCTACCGCTGCTCCCATCTTGGTATTGTCTGTGAATAGACTGATTTTACTCCAGATCCCGTTTGACATATCTGCAATGAAAATCCCGAACAGCACTGGTCCCAGGACCTATCCCTGTGGTACCCTGCTCGTCACTGCTCTTGGTGACGAGTGTTCCCCCCACCACTACCCTTTGCTGCCTTCCCCTCAGCCAGTTTTTGATCCAGGTCACCATTCTTGGTCCTGCCCATACATTCTCCAGCTTCCCCCCCAATCTCCCATGCGGCACTGAATCAAAGGCCTTGTTGAAGTCCAAGTACAGGATATCCATAGCATGACCCTTTTCCAGTTCCCGCATCACCCAGTCGTAGAACCCCACCAGGTCTGACTGGCATGATCTGCCCATGACAAACCCATGTTGCCGGTCATCCTGAATACCATTTGCCTCCAGGAAGCTCAAAAGCCTCTCCTTTAGGATTGTCTCCATGAGTTTGCCCACGAACAAAGTGAGACTCACTGGCCTGTAGTTCCCTGGTTCATCCTTTGGCCCACTGTTATGGCTGGGCACCACATGGGCCATTCTCCAGTTCTATGGTACACATCCTGTGTCCAGGGAGGTATTGAACAGGTCTGCCAGTGGCCTCGCCAGAACCTCCGACAGCTTCCTTAGCACTCTAGGGTGGATGCCATCTGATCCAGGCGCTTTGTCCACCCTTATTGCCCTCATCCCCTCCAGCACCCTCCCCTCTGTAATCCCTACATCTGTTGTCCTCTCCCCCCCTTCTGCGTGAACACAGAGCAGAAGTAATCGTTCAGTGCTTCTGCTTGCTCTGCCCCCTTCTCCACCCCCCATCCTTCCTGATCCTCACTAGCTGGTCCTTGCTTCTCCTTTTCTCCCCTATGTAGCGGAAGAAGTTCTTTTCTCCTTTTCTGATCCCCTGTGCCAGTCTCAGTTCTCTATCCACTTTGGTGCCCCTGACCAGTCTGGTGACCTCTCTAGACTGCTCTCTGAATATGTCTTTATTGTCTCCCCTCCCTGTTTTGCTGCTGATCTGCCAGATGCAGCTTCAGCATAAATTACAAGCAGCTGGCAAGCCTCACCCTGAACTCCAGCCATGTACTCCTTATGATAAGAGAGTGCCCTCTGTAGATCAAGAGTCATGGAGCCTGTGGTCGGTCTCCGAAGGTGGGTTGGTAAATTATACTGGAAGATTCATCACCTTGTTAAGGTGGAACTCTGGTACTATCTTCAAGAGGAACTTAAGGTGAGGGTGAAGGACGACCCTGTCCTTGTGTAAGACCAGTTAAGAAGACTCCACCAAAAGTGTCTGGAGCTCACTAATCCTTCTGGCTGACATAATGGCCACAAAGAAGGCCATATTCCACAACAGATGTGACATCTCACACCTGTGTATAGTCTCAAATGGCTTTCCCAATGGCATGGCCAGCACCGTTCAGGCACCGTAGGGCACAGGTGGTCCAGGCCTTTAAAAAAAAAAAAAAATGGCACCGACCACCTTCTCCTGGTCCACCATCGGCTTACCAGCTCACACCTGGTAAGCAGAAATGGCTGCAAGGTGCACCTTAAGGGTGCAGCTTGTAGTCCCAGCTGAGAGCGGGATCATTTCCAAGATGCTCACCACAGAGCAGGCAAGGGGGGATCAAGCTCCTTGCCTCGGCACCAAATGAGGAACTTCTTCCATTTAAATGAATAGCATCTGCAAGTTGACTCTTTTTGGAAGGCTACCACAAGCTAGAACAAGGCTTCTAACAGACCCAAGGCCTGGCACTCTAACCACCCAGGAACCAGGCCATGAGGCGCAGGTAGAGAATGTCTGGGTGAAGAACCTTACCCTGTTGTCTGGTCAGCAGATCCATGCAAAGAGGCAATCGCCACAGAGGCTTGCTGCTGAAGCTGAGGAGATTCAGGTACCAGAACTGCCCTGGCCAGTCTGGGGCTATGAGGACTATTCCCGCCTTATTCTTCTGGACCATGACTACAATCTTGTGGATAAAGGGGATGGGAGAGAAGGTGTACACAATGCCTGGGGTTCAGAGCTTCGCGAAGGCATCCCCCAACAGTGTCCCAGACTGTGGGGGGCAGGCACAAAACGGCCTCAGTTTGGCATTCTCCCAGGAGGCAAATAGAGTCACCAAAGGGGTGCATCACAGGTTGAACAGGTGGCTCACCGCTTCCTGATACAGACCACTTGTGCAACACCTCTCGTACCCGACTGAGAGCATCCACTGGCTGACTGTGAACTCCCGCTGCATGAATCACCATAAGATCTGCACCCAGTCTGCACACAAGGGTCCAGGTGTGGCAGGCCTCCCGACACAAGGGAAGGGAACGCGTTCCGCCTTGCCTGGTCAGGCAGATTATGGTTGTGGTCTTGTCCATCTGGAACTGCATGATTTGATCCCTGACTAGAGGGGCAAATTCTGTCAGAAAAAGCCGCAGTGTACAGCGTTCCAGCAGGTTTATGTGATGACAGGACTCCCATGTGAGCCAGAACCTATGGACTCTGTGGTCTCCCATCCCACCAGAGATGTGTCCATCATGAGTGTGATGGTTGGCTCTGGGCTGACAAATGGGATTTCTTCCTCCACATGTTCCGTAATCAGCCACCGCTTGATGGCGTCCCACATTGGCTGGGCCACCATGACTGGCTGGTCCAAGTGGCCTAGGTGCTGGGACCACTGATTGCCCAACTACCACTGCAGGTGGTACATCCACCAGCGGACTCAACGGACCACGCTGGTGAAGGATGCCATGTACCCTGGAAACTGCGGGAAATCCCTGGCAGGGCACAAGAGCCCAACCTAAAATGATTGGACAAAGGAGTTAAGATCCTGTGCCCAATCCACAGGTAGGCAGGCCTTTGCACACAGGGAGTCTAGTTCTGCCCAATGAAAATGATCACCTACGAGGGTACCAAGTCAGACTTGTCTAGGTTGACCAGCAGGACCAGGTCTTGGCAGATCTGGAGAGCCACCTCTTTGGACCTCTCATCATCTCTCTGGATGGCCTGGCCACCAGCCAGTCATCCAGTCAGGGATACACATTGATGCTTTGGTGCCTCAGGAAGGTTGCCACCATTGCTATGCACTTGATCAAGACCCTCAGTGCTGAGGAGAGACCGAAGGGCATGATCTGGAACTGGTATAGAAACCCTCCCACTCAGAACTGGAGATGCTGATGGCAGGACAGACGGACAAGGATGTGGAAGAACATATCCTGGAGGTCCAGGGAGCAAAACAACATGCTTCGTTCCAGCGGTGGAATGATTTGATTCAATGACCATCCATAACTTGCACTTCCACATGAACTGGTCCAGAATGTGCAGATCCAGCATGGGGCAACAGCACCCCCCCCCCCCAAAATATGTTTCAGAACCAGGAAGTACCTGGACACATAACCTTGACTGGCCAGGGTGTCCGGGACATGGGCTATGGCTCCTTTTCCAAGGAGCTGAGCACTTCCTCCAGAAGGGCAGACAGCATGTCCTGTGACACCCTGGACTCCTGAAAAGCATGGAGTCAGTAAGGTGGGAGAGCCCTGAAGTCTAGCAGCAGCCCTCTGTCTATCAGCTTTGGCATCCACTTTTCCATTGTAATAAATGGGCCAACGTGGCAAGAAGTGACTTAGCCAACTCCCAACAGGGAGCACAGACAGAGATGGGCCAGGTGGAGGGATGAAACCCCCAACCCGTCAATGGGTAGCTTTTGCAGGTACACTGGCCACTGTTGCCGGAGGGGCACTACCACCCCTGACTCGCTGTTATTGAAAAGCCTTTTTCTTAGGGTTTTGTTTCTGGTCCTTCTAGAATGATGCCACAGAATAAAGGGCGGCAATGGACTTCTTAATGCGGGTGAGTCGTTCCCTCCCACCCCAGGGCCAAAAAGGTTGACGCTCAGAAAGGGATATCAGCCATCTTATGCTGGGTGTCCACTGTGAAGGTGGACAGACCCAGCCAGGCCCTGCGATGCATGGAGATGGCCAATGCCATGGCATGGGCACAGGAGCCGTCCATGTCCAAGATTGTCTGCAGCTGATACCTAGCCAGTGACTGACCTTGGTCTCACACTATCTCCACTACTGACTGCTGGTCAGGACTGGTCAGCAGGAGGGTGAGGGAGGATACCATCAAAGACTCCCATCAGGTAGTGCCCAAAGTTGTCCAACGTTATGGCAAAGCTCACCTAGTGAAGACCTGAGGATGCCACAGCATAGACCTTTTCAGTGGCGTGGTCAATAATCCTAGACTCCTTGTCTTGAGGCATGTCCCTGTCCCCCTGGCCCCTGGATTTGTCGATGGATGAATCAGAAACCAGCCCTTTGGCCAAAGGATGGACTGAGAACACGGAAAGGGACCTGATGGGGACCACGTACTTGCAGCCCATGAAGGTGGAGGGTGCCAGGCAGGATGTTGGATGCTGCCACAGCTTCAGGGCTAGTCCCAATATTGCCTCAGCCATGGGAAAACTAACCTTTGAGGAATCATCCCTGCACAAAATGCTCGTGAACAGGTACGTGGCCCTTTTCTCGACTGGCATTAGCAGGACTGACATGGACTCCAAAATCAATCTGATAAGGGTCCCAAAAGACACTGGCCCGTGCTCGGTAGTCTGCTCTTCAACTGACCCCCGGTCAAGGATGTCTGCTCCTGAGAAGGCCATGGACGAAAGGTCTAAGTCATCAGAGGTCTCCTCTGCTACAGCCCTCGAACTGCTTCTCGCAACGAACCACCCGAGTGTCTTAAGCCTGGGTGATCTCTACCGAACCCAGCCTAGCAAGCTGGTTGCTGACCAGGCCTCCTTGGTTGGGGCACCCACCTTCAGCTGCAGTGGCCCCGGCAGGGGTGGGGAAGCAGCAGCAGGAAGCACCTGCAAGGTATAGGCCAACAAGACCAAAGGTCTAGGGGGTAGATACCTAGCCCCGCAAAGACCTGCTGTTACCAGAGGAGCTCGACAGCATCGGCACACCTTGCAGCAGTGTGTCTCCTCATCTGAGGATGAGGAGGTCGAGAAGTGTTGATGGCGATACCTCCTGGTCAAGTTAGATCAAAAGCGACAGCGCCTCAATTAAGAACTTGATCGCTGACCGAATGGGCTGGTTATGGTACACCACATGCCTGGCCATGTTAACAGGGAGATTTGACCATTGGTGGAGGCCGCTCCCGAGATAAACCGATCAAGGACACCGACCAGTCCACGTCCTCCTGAGTGAGGACTGGGAGCATTGGGGTCTGAGAAATTGACTCCTCAGTCTCACTCGACAGACAGTCAAAAGGCTCATGGAAGATTTCCATAGCCTACTCAACCGGATTTGAGGTATACAAACACAACAGGGCTACTGAGGAGTTCTCAACCTTCCCCTCGACTGAAATAGTTTTAACCAGAGTCGAGCAGTCAGGGGAGCCATGGGATTATGAAAACTTTTCTCTCTCTCTGTCCTACAACCGGCACCTATGGCACTTATGCGTCTTGCCATGGTGGGCAGGGCTCACCCCCAAAGTCTGGAAAGTCATACGCATTTCACAGAACCGTTCCATGAATGACCTTCCAATGCTGGCCCCACCCGGAAGCAGCGCCAAGACAAATGAGGTGCCCGATGCAGCAGCCGCTCCTTCCTACTCAATGGCGGCAAGGTGGGGAGCAGACCTGGTAGTCGCCAAGACCTTCTTGTGGCCCTAAGGGCAGCCCTTCTGGTCCGATTCCGAAGGCCATCTGAGCGTAAGCTAATGCTTCTGATCCTCTACGGACTCTAGAAGTACTGAAAGACAAAGGCTGCACCCAGCCATGTCATGCTGCCCACCAAGGCAGTACAGGCATGTGTCATGCACATCAGTGACCAACATTTTTGGCCGGCACTGAATACAAAACTTGAGTCCTAGCTTCCGTTGCTCCATTTGTGATAATCCACAGAGTTGAAGAAACCAAGGAAATAAATGTAGCAACTTTAAAGAACTCCGAAATAAAGGTTCGCCTATGGCGCACTAAGTCCTTAGCAAGAGCCTTGAAGGACATGACCTATTCTTACAGCAGAAAGAAAGTCCTGATGTCATGGGATGGAGTTCAGTGATATACCGCCTGGGTGGTGGGAGGAGCTTAGCTTCAAGATGTCCGACTAATCAGTACTTCTGGTGGAACTGCCTACATGTGGATGGGAACTGTTTCCATGCCTCTAGAACTGGACACTACACTCATGCTATTTTGGCATTTCATTAGTGATTATAGAAATTCTGTTTGGTGACTATTTATGTCTGCTGCAATTGTCTTCAATGAATGAAGTATATTTTAGAAAATATAAAACTGAAAAGTTTTGTCAGATTATAGTTTATGTATTGGTATAGTTACGAATTTGTCTGTTTTTATGCTAGACATACAGGACAACTTCGTCAAATAGGCCCCTCAGACCTAAAGTTTTTATCCTGTTGAAAAATAAAATGTTACTAGTACTACTACACAGACACTCTCTCTCTCGCACTTGATAATCGTGCTGGTCGGATTTAAAAATAGTAGCCAAACCCTATGTTTACAACCTAGTACTGGTCATCTGCCAACTAAAATGTGCCATTTTGTGACTGTAGGAAAAATGCACTGTTTTATGACTAAAGGACTGAGCAGTCTTACAGCTGAGAGTGCTTGCTCTCTTATGTACTGATGGAAGGCCTGAGCCTGTTGTGCAACCACAGTAGCAGTACACACTCTCTCTCAGGGCCAGCGTCTCACTCAGGACCCTCCCTTCTATCAACATGGTAGCGCTCTCCTCTAGAAGCTGCTCAGCTCACCCTCACTCTCTATTTCTGGCGGTGCATAGCTGTCTCTCTGCATTACAATAGACCAACTGCTCTAATTTACTTAAACACTACTATGTCTACTAGATAACATTTTTTTTCATATGCAACCAATTAATTTTTTTTATGGCTCAAGGCTCTCTATGTACCAGGCTGGTCCACGCCATTATCACTAAACCACCATGGCACAGATGCTAGCCAGGGCAGGCAACTTACTAGCCCACAGCTACCAAACATTACCAGTTAGTTACTGACTCCAAACTGTGCTATGTACCTTACCATTACTTGCAGACAATATACAGTGAAATGGAAAGAGGAAACTGTTTAACCAGGAAAGGCACATTAAGCCGGAGCCTGTTTCCAGGTGCGACCTAGGAGCACAAGGAAGTTAAGTGAGTTGTTTAGGGTCACACAGCATGCAAGTGGGGGCCAACAGGATTCAAATCGAGGTCTCCAGGTTTACAGCTCAATGCCCTTAACCACTATGCTTTACTGCTTCCTGTCATATACAGTGTGAGAGGGTGTAGGCAGTCGCTCCCCCCTCCCCACAACTTACTCCATGTATCTTATAATATGCTTATGGGAATGTTTCTACTTGATTACAGTGTTTGACATCCTAAGTGGCAAGATTTCGCCACTCTCTGCTGGACCTTCCACCAGGTGACCCACAACTACAAGGTACCATTCGTTTCTTGTGGGCATTCCATGACTGCTACTGCATAGTCTTGTTTTGAGCAATGAGTGGTAGTTCGTTCCATAACCATGGGTCCTAGAAGGTGGTAATTTCTTCACCAATTTTTATTTCAGCTCAGGTGATCATGAATACACTGGTGACTGCACAGCACAGATTGTAGGGGCCATTTTGTGTTTGAAGGAGACTGCACAATGTCTCAGTATTTTATTATATTGAAGAGTTGATTGTACCTCAGATAGGTCCATCTGTCTTGGGATGG
This sequence comes from Neoceratodus forsteri, assembly GCA_016271365.2. Classification (NCBI taxonomy): domain Eukaryota; kingdom Metazoa; phylum Chordata; order Ceratodontiformes; family Ceratodontidae; genus Neoceratodus; species Neoceratodus forsteri. The sequence goes on from CM028130.1 coordinate 875,347,918, forward strand.
ATGGCAGGGTGCCCATTCGGGAGTACAATATGCAATGATAAGTACGTCTGGGTGTGTTTAGTACAGATTTGCAAATACCATTACACAATGCAAAACATAGCCAATTCCTGGCTGAAGAGGTTCCTGTACACAACAGCTCCCTTTTTACTCTGTAAGGAGCACTTTGCTTTTTAATTACTGCTCTGATTGTTTTTGTTTTATAAAACAGGAGTCCAAGGTATCTGTACACCTTTGTTTTTTCCAGGGTTGCTTCATCTAAGTAGCAGATACTCCTTCAACTTAGCTAGCTTAAGCCAAAGAGCACTGTTTGCATTTTGGCTTAGTTTAGAAGAAACTTGTTACAAAGCACTGAGTTCTGTGGTGCACTGAATCTCTTCTGCAATTTCCTGTGGATTTGAGCCACTGGCATAAAATGACTATGTCGTCAGCACACAGCTGAATGGAGACATCACTGACACCATACCGGTATCCTTTGCAGATGACCTGATGTCAAATACTGTACCACGTCAACATCAGAGGAAATCATTAGTACGTTCTGAGGTAGAATCTCTACTTGGCTGCTATTATGGCTGTACTTCATAATTCAAGAATGCATGGGACAGACATAAGGCAATTTTTGTGGGGGGTAGGAAGAAATAGGCTGTTGGTTAAATAGGATCTGCAGCTTATCCTCTAGGTAGGGAAATGGGCAGACTAGGTGGGCCAAGCGGTCCTCATCTGCCGTCAATGTCTATGTTTCTATGTACTACCCACAGAGAACGCCCAACAAGAGAAAACATGTTAGTTTGGCATACTCAGGCTAAACTGCAACAAATGTAAAATAATGTTTTCAGGCAAAAACTGTTCTGGTGAAACCCTGTCAGCCTGCCTCACACAAGGATTTACATACCCATGATGTACTGCACAGTAAGCCAGTGGCTGGGATGGGGATTCAAACTTGTGATTCCCATTTCACAGTTAGTATGTGCTCTAACCACTGAATGCACTGCCTTTCACAGCAATTCAAAATGGAATTACATCCACTTTACACTCCATGTATGTAATGGATTAATGTAGGGAATGAATGCATAATGGACTGCAGTGGAATAATACATTTATCTCCACTAGTGAGCAGTAGGATCCATAGCTCATGAGTGGTGAAGTGTAGAGTTAGTTATGAAGGTGTGGGGAGTTATTTATTTATTTATTAGAAAAGTCATATTTACAACCTTTGAGTCATGGACTCATTTACAAAGGCACTTCATCACCGGGGGGGGTAAGACAGAGTTACATAGTGTGGTTACAACAGTGAGAACAGTACAGGTGCAGAACAGTAAACATAGATGGATAAATACAGGTTACTCACCTGTAACAGGAGTTCTCGGAGTTCCTCCACACTGTCTGGCAGGTTCCTTGCCGCTTTAAATCTTGCCAAGAGGTCTTCAAGCTAGCTCCTCCCACCCACCCAGGTGGTAAAACCCTCGGCTCTGCCCCATGATGCCAGATCTAGCCCGCTGGAAGCCAGGTTGCGTGTCGAAGCCAGGGAGGTCAGGTGGGTCGTGTAGATGAACAACATATACCACTCCTAGAACTCCTGTTACAGGTGAGTAACCTGTATTTCTAGGGACGTGGATATGTTGTTCAATCCACACTGTCTGGCAGACTCCTAGCAGTTCTCCGGGAGGAGGAGGCAAGGCGCGCACCCCCTACTTAGGGAATAAGGACTGGAGAAACGAGGTCCCAAAACCAGCATCCCGGCGTGACTCAAGGTCAACGTGGTAATGGGAAATTTAAAGGTGTGTGCTGACTTCCAGGTAGCAGCCCTGCAGATTTCCTGGATAGGGACGTCCCTAGAAGCAGCCACCAAAGCAGCAGTATGGCGCGTAGAATGAGCTCTTATCCCTTTGGGAGGCTCCATGCACGGCAACCTATGGCAGAGATCTATGCAGGAGGTGACCCACCTGATTATCGTCTGCTTGGCTGCAGGTCTGCCAGGTGCGACTTCAGCGTAGGTGACAAAAAGCTGGCGAACCTCTCCCCGAACTTCAGCCGTCCGCTCCTTATAATAAGCGAGCGCTCTTCTAGGGTCCAGAGTATGGAGCCTATATTCGGCCTCCGAGGTGTGACTGGGGTAGAACACTGGTAGAGTCAACATCTGGTTTTGTGAAACTCCAACACCACCTTTGGAAGGAATTTCAGGTGGGGGCGCAGGACAACCTTGTCCCTGTGGAAGACCAGATAAGGAGACTCAATGGAAAGCGCCTGGAGCTCTCCCATCCTTCTGGCTGACATAATAGCCACCAAGAAGGCGGTCTTCCACAACAGGTGGGAGATATCACACCTGTGCATCAGTTCGAATGGCTTGCCCATGAGCTTAGCCAATACTAGCAGTAGATTCCATGGAGTGGAGGTTCTCGCACCGGAGGGGATATGTGATCAAGGCCTTTGAAAAGCACGACTGGCTTTTTTCTCCCGCCAATAACTGCTTGCCGCCCGCTACCGATAAGCAGAGGCATGGCTGCCAGGGCACCTTAAGGGTCATCAACTGAAGCCCTAGCTGAGAAAGGGACCACAGGTAGTCCAGAATGCTAGCCAAGGAACAGGAAGAAGGGTCCAACTCCTTGTCCTGACACCAAATAGAGAATCTCTTCCATTTGAAGGCATAGCATTTTCTGGTCGACTCCTTACGAGACACCTCAACGATGTTGAGGACCTCGTCGGAAAGACCCAAGGCCTGGAACTCTAGCCACTCAGGAACCAGGCCGTCAGGTGCAGGGTTTGAAGGTCTGGATGGAGAACCTTCCCCTTGTTGACTCAGATCAGGTCTGGACGGGCTGGAAGCCGCCTCGGGAGCCAGAAGCTGAGGCTGAGGAGATCTGGGTACCAGAACTGGCGGGGCCAGTCTGGAGCTATCAGAATCACCTGCGCCTTGCCCCTCTTCACCTTGAGAAGCACTTTGTGGATCAAGGGAAATGGAGGGAAGGCGTAGAAGAGACCGGGGGTCCACGGCCTCGAGAAGGCATCCCCCTGCAGTGAGCCCTGCTGAGAGGGGCGGGCATGAAACAGCCTCAGCTTCGCATTCTCCCTGGAGGCGAACAGGTCCACCTGAGGGGTGCCCCAATGGGAGAATAAATCTTGTACTACCTCTGGCAGGAGAGACCACTCGTGAGATGCAGCACCTATCTGGCTGAGGGCATCGGCCAGACTGTTGGAGGCTCCTGCCACATGGATGACTAGGAGATCCGCCTCCAGGCTGATCATGAGAGACCAAGTGCGGAGAGCCTCCTTGCACAGAGGCAAGGAGTGCATCCCACCCTGTCGGTTGAAGTAGTACATGGTCGTGGTGTTGTCTGTCTGGACATGAACCACTTAACCCCATACAAACGGAGCGAAGGCGGTGAGGGCTAGAGGCACTGCTCGGAGCTCCAGCAGGTTGATGTGGCATCGAGACTCCTGAGGGGACCAGAGGCCGTGGGACCTGAGCTCCCCCAGATGGGCACCCCAACCCATCAGAGAGGCGTCGGTCGTCAGAGTGACCGTCGGCTCGGGACGGACAAATGGGATACCCTCCTGCAGATAAGCTGGAACGGGCCACCACTGTAGGCCGTCCCACATCTCCTGGGTCACCATCATTGGCTGGTCCAGAGGACCAGAGCACTGTGACCATTGGCAGGCCAGCCCCCATTGCAGGGGACACATATGCCAGCTGGCCCAACAGACCACGCTGGTACAGGCCGCCATGAGGCCCAGAAGGTGCAGGAAGTCCTGGGCAGGGTGTAATTGCCCAACCAGAAATGATTGGGCAAAGGAGGAAAGGACCTCGGCCCTGTCCGCCAGGAGCCGGGCTCTGGCTCAAAGAGTCTCGAACTCTGCCCCGATGAACTAAATCACCTGCGCTGGCACGAGTTCCGACTTGGCCTCATTGATGAGGAAGCCAATCTGAGAGCAGACCTGGAGGGCAAGATCCCTGGACTGCTCCACCTCCAACCTGGAGAGGGCTGCAATCAGCCAGTCGTCCAGGTAAGGGTACACCCAGACCCCTCAGGACCACAGGAATGCTGTCACCACTGCCATGCATTTGGTGAAGACCCTGGGAGCTGGAGAGAGAGGCCAAAGGGCATGGCCCGGAACTCGTAAAGAGATCCCTCTGCTCGGAAGCGGAGGAATCGCTGATGAGACGGACAGATTGGAACGTGAAAGAATGCGTCCTGAAGATCCAGACAACAAAACCACATGCCTAGTTCCAAGGATGGAATGATCTGAGCCAGAGTGACCATCCTGAAGGTGCGCTGCCTTAGGAACTTGTTCAGATCGTGCAGGTCGAGAATGGGGTGCCAGCCCCCCGTCCGTTTTGGGACCAGGAAGTACCTGGACACAAACCCTGGGTCTGGAGGAGGGTCCGCCACCTCGCTGATCACCTCCTTCTGGAGGAGCAGGGCAATGTCAGCTCGATGAGCCGACAGAGAGGCTGCGGAAACCGTTGCCCCCCATGGGGCGACGGCTTGATAGGGAGGGAACTGCTCGAATTTCAAAGGCAGATCCCTGCCTACCACTTCTAGCACCCAAGGGTCCGTGGTGATAGCGGACCATGCGGAAAAGAAGTGGCGGAGCCGTCCCACCACGAGGGGAACCCAGGGAGGAGTGACGAGGTTGGGGGTGACACCCCTCAACCCGTCACTGGGCAGGCTTGGAAGAAGGGCTCGCTGAGGGACCTCCTGGACCCTTGCCTCCAGGCTTCCTACTGGAGGAAAAGGCAGACTTGGCCTTAGGGCGCCAAGTGTGTGCCTGCTGTCCCTGGTACTGGTGCTGCTGGGCCAGATGTGCCACAGGGGCGGAAGGGCTTATGCTGCTGCTGGTGGCCTTTGTCCTTCTGGGCAGACGTGACCAAGTCCAAGGTGGCATTGGACTTCTCAATCCTCTGGAGATGGCCTTCCACCTCCGGCCCGAACAAGTCAGTGCTCAGGAAGGGAACATCTGCCAGCTTGTGCTGGGTGTCTGCCGTGAAGGTGGAGATCCGCAGCCAAGCTCTGCGGTGCATGGACACTGCGGCCACTACTGATCGGGCACAAGAATCACCTATGTCCAACGAAGTTTGGAGTTGCTGTTTTGCCACTGCCCTTCCTTGATCCCGCACCTGCTTGACCATCATCTAAAGGTCAGCCAGTAGATGAGGAATCACCTCATCCAGGGAACCCATAAGGGCGTGTGAGAAATGTGCCATCAGAATGGCCAAGCTAGCCAGATGAAGGCCTAGGGAGGAAGCAGCGTAAACCTTCCGCCCCGCATAATCCAGCTTTTTGGATTACTTATCGGGCAGTTTGTCCACGTCCTGAGAGTTCCCGGAGCGCCAGAAAATGCTATCGGTCACTATCCCCTCCGCAGAGAGGTGCTCCGAGAAACCGGAGAGTGAGCCGGTGGGGACTGCATACATTCGAGCCATCCTGGCCGAAGGCGCGGGACAAGATGCTGGCCACTGCACAACTCCAGGGCCGGGCCAACAATGGCTTTGGTCACAGGAAAGACCTCCGTAGGGGAATCCCCTCAGTCCAGTATCTCCGTGAGGGGATACTTGGCCCGTTTTGAAACGGGTTCGAGCTGCATCCCAGTGGACTCCGAGATGAGCTGAAGCAAACCTAAAAACGAGGATGGGCTCTCGTCCACCGACTGGCCCCCCACAGACTCCAGGTCAAGCGGCCTGGAGAACAGGGAGGAGTCGTCGTCAGACTCTGAGGAGTCTGCAAACAGCTGCCGGGCGCCTGAGCCACCCTCCACCTGCCGAGGTCGATCGGGAGTGAGGGTGACAGACAACCTGTGGGGCAAGCCCTGACCCGACCAAGAATACTTGGTCGGGGCCCCAGTCTTTGGTTGTTGAGGCGGAGGTTCCACCACAATGGGTGGAGCAGCCGGCTTCGGCCGAACAACCAGTGCCGGGTCGGCTCCTCGACCACTACGAGGGGTTGTTTCGGCCGCTCCGGTGACAGCCACTTAATGGCCAGAGAAGGCGATGGAGTTGGCTTATTACCAGACAATAAGAGCTGCTGCCACAGTAAATCCTCGTAGTGCCGACGCAACTTGCGCCGGAGCCTATCCTCCGAAGAGGACGATGTGGATGAGTGGTGACGCTTCTTTCCATGGTGATGAGACCGACGACGTCGGCGGGACCAGCTAGACCTGGAAGAGGACAGAGACCAAGACCTTCAGGGGTTCTGAGGGTGGGTCAGAGAGTGGACGGGGGAAACCCGCTCCTCCTTCAGTGCAGGGACCTTAACTGGGGACTCCAGCACAGGAGGCACAGGCAAGTCCTCAGAATCCACCAGGGGAACTGGTGAAGTAGGGTTGTCGGCTTCTCCAGTCGACAAACTGTCCGACAGGTCGAGAAAAATCTCGACCGCATCGACGGATGTCTCGGACAGCTGACCTGGACGGGGCACCGGAAGCCAGCGGCCGCAGCCGCAACCCCTCACCGTGCTGAAAGTCCGATGGTCCGGTGAAGGGGATCTCCCGCCCAAACGTCGACGGTGGAACTTACCCTTAGAGTACTTCTTCTTGGACCGACTGGAACGTCTCGATGGCCCTTCTCCCATGGTGGAGAGGGACTGGCAAAGCTCCATAACTGAAGCCGTGTAGAAGGAGTCCAAAGACAGCAGGATAAATGCCGCGGCCGAGGAGGAAGAAGAAGCGGCCTGGGCCGCATCCTCCTCGAGGGCAATCAATTGCTCCTACTGTTCCGCGGAGCCCGCCACCACAGACACCGCCCAACGGGCCTCCTTAAACTTAACCGTCGGTTACCATTTTTCGGGTCGCCCAAGAAGAAGTCTGGCAGCACGATCCTCCAAGATTGAAGTCGAAAAGGACTTGCACACTTCGCAAGCCTGCGAGTCGTGGCCAAGCCCCAGGCCGTAGACGCAAGTGGAGTGCGGATTGGTCCGGGACATCTGCCCACACGGGCACCGACGGAAGCAGGGAGTTGATTGTCAATCACAACCGCGAGGGAAGATGAAGAACGAAGTCTTGTAAATTTTAAAATAGTTTCGGAAATTCCGAAGAGTGTGGATCCAGGCCTAAAATGCAGAGCGCTAAGGAGGGAACCTGAGCTTCCAAGCAGTAAGGAAGACCTGGCGTCATGGGGCGGAGCCGAGGGTTTTACCACCCGGGTGGGTGGGAGGAGCCAGCTTGAAGACCTTCCGGCAAGATTTAAAGCGGCAAGAAACCTGCCAGACAGTGTGGATTGAACAACATATCCACATCCCTAGAAATGTGTTTTTCTACTATACCCCATTACGTATTTGATATTATATCACGTTATTTGTGATGCTTTTACAGTATCAGTGTTTTTCTTGTTTTAGCTTAAAACTGCCTTTCTTTCTGTTATAAACTACCTGGTTTATAGTGTATGGTGGAACGCTGTTCCGCATGGAAATCCATGCCTGGAACAGTGTTGTTGTCCTTCACTCGGTGCGTCACGATCTTGTTGTGCTGCACCCAGTGCGTCACCGGTGCAGCACAACAAGATCAAACACATTCGCACATGCGCAATAGAGCGGCACGCACGGCAACACAGAAGGAAGCCTTTGGCGTCAGACACAGAAGTAAGCTCCCCCCCCCCCCGAGTGTTCATGAGTGCTATTTATGGTTGCCCATACACTATAAAAGATTGTGTATGAGCAACCATACACAAACAAGGCAGTTGTGCGATCATGAGGTTTCCTTGGTAACGGACCTCTCGAGCTACGCTCTCTAGGTCTCAGGTTACCACAGAAACCTCTCGATCGCAACTGCCTTGTTGTGTATGCTTGCGCGTACACAATCCTCTATATTGTTCTGTGTGAGTTCTGCTTCCAGATTCTAAGTGGAAAAATGTAGTGACTGAAATACGACAAAATGTATTCTAAGTGAAATAACATGCCCTAAGTGAAAATAAACATCTATCCCCAAATAACATACTTATACACGTATGGGGCTTTATATAATATATATATATCAGAGGCAAAAAACTCAGTTTAATGCATCAGTTAGGGTTGTTCCACAGCAACAAAAGCGAGAATTCGGTGTTAGGTTGAAGTCCCCTCCCCCAGCCCACCCCCAACCGCATCGAGGGCTGCGGGTCGTCGCCCTAAGTCTCACCCCATCACATGCGTAGGAGCAGAGGTATAGGAGAATGGGGTGAGAGTTAGACAGACGACTCCTAATGCACACCTTGATGCCGGTTGGGGTGGGCTGGGGGGTCCAAGGGGCTTTAATCCCAACACCGAATTCTCACTTTTGTCGCTATGGAACAACCCTAACTGATGCATTAAACTGAGTTTTTGGCCTCTAATTTCCCTTCTTTTTGAGAATGAGGACGATAAATAGTGAATGTAATGCGGTGTCGGGAGCGCGGGGCCCTCCACCACGTGATGTCTTGTAACACAGTAACAGGAACAGCCACGCAAATGCAAGTGCCAACAGTTACAGCGATGGTAACGCAACCGTAACTGTTAAAGCAAACGTTAATAGAAACGCAAGCGCAAAGTGATGAGGAAGCAAACAGTGATGCAAACGGAGACGCAAGCGTGTACGAAAACGCAACTGGTAATGCGCACAGTGATGGCACAGATATTTGAAATGCAAATGTTAGGTGTTACAGCAAAAAGAACGGAAAAGGGAAAAGGAACGGAAACGTGAATGCAAGCGTGCACGTAAACGCAAACCGTAATGCGCACAGGCATGGTACCACAATTGTAAATGTAAATGGTAAAGGTAACATGAAGAATAATGCCAAAGGAAACAGAAACGGGAACAAAAGCGCATACGGAAACCCAAACCGTAACACCCATGGGCACAGTACCGCAATAGGAAATGCAAATGGTAAAGTTAACATGAAGAATAACACCAAAAGAAACGGAAATGGGAATGGAATCGTGTATGGAAACATAAACCGTAACGTGCACGGTCACGGAACCGCAATTGTAAATGCAAATGGTAATGGTAACAGCAACAATAACGCCAAAGGAAAGAGAAATGGAAACGCAAATGCAAGTGAGTACAGAAACGCAAACCATTACGCGCACGGTCATGGTACCACAATTGTAAATGCAAATGGTAACGGTAACAGCAATAATAACGCCAGAGGAAACAGAAATGCAAGCGCGTACGGAAACACAAAGCGTAATGCACGGGCACAGTACCGCAACTGCAAATGCAACTGGTAATGGTAACAGCAACAATAACGCCAAACAACACAGAAACGCAAGTGAAAAAAAATGTAATGCACACAGTGGCGTAGACGGGAACGGTGCCGTGAACAGTAACGGAAACGCAACTGGAAACGCTAAGTGGCACAGTAACAAAAGGGCACACCCTTCTTTTCCCCCAAAACTGCATTGAGAAACACAGTGAAAAGAAAGAAAGAATGTATACATAACAATGAGCCTCGGAGGAGAAAATGAGGACTTGGAATACTAAATTGCTTATATCTCAGGAACCGTATGACGCGGAAAAAAAATGTAAATTTCATATGAATTATGACTTTCGTGGCTAGTTTTGAACTTAGTCCCCAGTTGGGGGGGCTAAGCATTTTTGCGATGAAAAGTCTGTAACTCGCACCGTTTCCGAGATACTGGCCCCGAATGGCGCGACGGACACCGTAATGTTATCCAATGGGAAAAAGCGTCAACTTTGGGGTGCCGTCACTGTGCCGCCCTGTAATATTTTTTCAGCAAACCACCAAAAGGCACATCTGTGGGATGTTGGCTTTCTTCCCTTCAAATTTCAGCCCAAAAAACCAAAGCAGTATTTTGCAACAGTATGGCAAAGAATTCCGGTAATGTGGTAGACGCCATAATGTTATCCTATGGGAAAAAGCGTCAACTTCAGAGTGCCGTAACTTTGCAGCCCACCAACATTTTTTCACCAAATCACCGAAAGGCACATCTGTAGCATGCTGGCTGTCTGCCCCTCCAAATTTCAGCCTAATAGACCCAACCGTTCTTTTGCAACAGGGTGGCAAAGAAGTGCTGTCATTGTGGCCATAGTCTGAAAAGTACTTTCGTGAGTGCGACACTACTTTTGCGACACTACTTTTTCCAAAACTTAAAAAACTTATTTCTAGAGTGTTTAACCTCAAAATAAAGACCTGTCTAGCATCCTCAGGGTCCAACTAAGTAAACACAAAAATAATTGTGTTGCTAGAGGGTCCCAAATTTAAATGCCAAGCATTTTCTGATCGCCAACTGAAAACAAATGGCGATTTGTAGAAAGATTTGAGAACTGCATTTGCGACACTTGATCTTTTTGTTAACTTTCCATTGACTTATTATGGAACTTGCTTTTTGAATAACTTTTGAACCATTTAATATTTTTGCACAAAATCTTCAAGAGGCACATCGGGAACCCCAGCCGCATGTTCCCTGAAGTTTTCAGACCGATCGCGCAAACCATCCGATCCGTAGGCGTGAGCAAATAATTCACCAGAAAGCGTAAACGCGCACACAGATCATGCTTAATAACTCCGCAGCCGTATATCCGACCGGTACGAAAGTTGGCAGATCCCAAGATGTATGGTTCTTGATCATGCGTTCCAAATTTCAGGCAAATCCGTTGAATGGTTGCAAAGTTATTAAGATGCAAAATTTTAGGTTTAACATGTAAATGGCTCCTCTACCATAATATAATATATATAACCATAGTTAGGGTTGAGTAGCACTTTTAAGGTTAAAGGGTCAAATTTTGCACCTTAATAACTTTGCCACCGTTCAACGGATTTGCCTGAAATTTGGTATACACAATTGGGCATGGTAGATCTTGGGATCTGCCAAGTTTCTTACTGGTTGGATATACGGCCGTGGAGTTATTAACACGTTTGCACAATTACGCTTTTTTGCATTTATTTGTTTTCGCTTTCACAGGTCGCACGGTTTGCGCCAGTCTGAAAAACTTCAGAGAACATGCAGCCGGGGTCCCCGATGTGTCTTTTGAAGATTTCGTGAAAAAATATTGAATGGCTCAAAAGTTATTCAAAAAACAAGTTCCCATTTTAATTCAATGGGAAAAGTTAACAAAAAGTTCAACACTTTCGCAAATGCAGTTTTTACTTTCACAAATGGCCCTTTTACTTTTTCCAAAATGTTATCCTATGGGAAAAAAAGAGAAGTTCGGAGTGCCATAACTTTGTCTCCCTGTAATAAAGGGGTGCACGTTGGGGTCGTCGGTCCTAACTCTCACCCCATTCTCCTATACCTCTGCTTCTTTACACATGTGATGGGGTGAGAGTTAGGTCGACTCCCAATGCACACCCCGATGCCGGTTTCGGGGTGGGCTGGGGTTCAAGGGGGTTTTCAACCCTAACACTGAATTTCCTCACTTTGTCGCTGTGGAATAACCCTAACTGATGCATTAAATGGAGGTTTTTGCCTCTAATATATATATGTGTATATATAAAATACAAAATCACACATGCCCACACAATGCAAAGCATCATGGGCTACATATGCAAATCACCACAGAATGTTATGCTGGTTCAAATTTAACCAGAATTGCATGGTGCCGAAAGGCCTTTCACACAGTTTGCAAAGGGTGCTAACAGATGACATGTGTATATAGATAGATAGATAAATATATTATAGCCCCATACACATATAACTGCAAGCAAATACTATATGAATGTCTTGACAGCCCCCTCCTCCAATTACACTGATCTCTATATAGAGCACCAGCAGCCCCGTGCCCTACCAAGTCATCAAAAATGATTTTTTTTTTTAAAGGGGTTAGGCTACAGCGCTGTTCAGCAATTAGGCTCGTACACTGTAAGCAGTACTTCAAACCTCTCATAAAAAATTTCAAAAATGAGCTACATTAACTCCCTGAGCAGGCAGTTCCTTGGTATGAGATGCCTGCCCGAGACTGCACATCATGTCAGCTGCTCTTTAAAACTCAGATTAGGCTAAAAAGACTATTGTTTGCTGCATTAAGGGGGTAGCAGGTGCTACTTCACTACAGAGCTGATTCTGCTAGTGACTGGGCCTACTCATACTGTTCAGTCTGAAGGCTGAGAGGACATGATCTTGGTGTTCCAAATACCTTTTTTTTTGAATTTACTCCTTTTCACGTATGATTTCCCAAGCCCTTGGCAACATCTGAGCCCCAACCACCTGCAAAGAAATTCCCCTTGCTGTGGGGCCACAGGGGCTTGGGGTCACAGTGGTTTAAAAGCCCCCTCTGAACACCAAATCTAGTGTTCTTCCAGGACAGGAGACCAACAAGGTCTGAGAGCACCGCTACTTCATGCATTGGCAGAGGCGTTTCCCGTTTTCTTCCCACTCCTTGACTCCTACCCTGATCCTTCACAGGACACTTTCATTTTTTTGCCCATTTCCCCACAGGAAGTCCTCTAGGCACTTTATTCACTAAATACCTAAAAATCTAGCCCAGACGGTATTCACCCCAAATGCCTACACCTATCAGCCCCAGCAATTGCTGTCCCTCTAGCCTACCTCCTAAACCCTTAACTTTTCCTCCGGAACCATACCCCAGGCTTTGAAACTAGCAAGTGCGATTCCCCTACAAAAAGCTGGTGATCCCTCCATACCAGAAAACTACCCATCTCCCTCCTCCCTGCCTTTAATACTTTGTGTTTTATTTATTTTTTATTTTTTTAAAACTTTTATTTTATTGAATTTTTTCTTTTTCCACAAGTTCATACAAACATCAGTAACATATTTACATATACAAATGTCAGAATTAATTACATTAATCTCAGTGACCCATCCACAGTGAAAAGAAGAAAGGTCAAAAGAGCAGAGGACAAAAAAGGGGGAATTTATATTCCTTCCTCCGCCTCTGCCTCTCGTCCTTCCTCCCCCTCCCTGCCATCTCCCTCCCCCACTAGAGTAGGGATAGAGATCAGGAGCCTTTGCTTAGGAAATCTAAAGGTTCACCTCGCTTTGTATTTCAGTTTTATAGCAGTATTTGATTCTAAATAATTCATTATTTACGTTTTGAGGACTTTATTTCTATCCTCTTTCCTCCTCTTCCCTCCCTTCCTCCCCTCTATTAATTCTTCCCCCTTCTTCTTTTCGATCTCCTTTCCCTATCCACCTCTTCTTATTCCCTTTCCAACCGCCCCCCTCTCCTCTCTCCCCTACAATGTCCTTTTTATAAATCACTGCATCTTGCCAAAGGCTCTCCCCCTGTTTGCTGTTAGGGCATAAATGTGGAGTTGCTTTTCATTATGTATGTTACCCATTGTCTCCATCTTATTTCAAATTGCTTCCCCGATGTCAAGTCCAAGCTGTAATCTTCTCCATCCTATAAATTTCGTTCATCAAGTTTTGCCACTCCTTAATTGTTGGGACGTTGTCTGACAGCCAATGTTTTGTAATCACTTTTTTTTGCAGCTAATATAGCAATTAGCATGATTTTTCTGGATTTTAATTCCCTGTGTCTGTCTGTACATTCATTGAAAAGGAATAGCTCCACAGTGATCTCTAATGGAGAAGAAAACAGCTCTGTTAGAGCTTCTTGTAATTTGTCATGAAAAGGTTTGAGCTTTGGGCATGCCCAGAATATATGCCCGTGAGTGGCTGGTGCGGTGCCACACTTCCTCCAGCAAAATCCCCCCGACTCTGGAGTATATTTCGTCTGTATTGCTGGTGTTATAAAAAATCTAACTGCTATCTTCCAATTAAACTCTTTCCAGTAAGGGGAAGCTGTAACTATGTGTAATTGTTTAAGGTTCTGCTCCCATATTTCAGAAGGGATCTCCAATTCGAGATCTGCTTCCCATTTCTGTTTTATATAATGTGTTGTATTTTTCTTTAAGCTCATTATAGCCTTGTATATCTGAGATGTCAAGTGTGCCAAGGGGGCCTTACCTTCTAGTGCTAACCTTATAAGGTCAACAATGGGGGCACTATAATTCTGAATTAGATTTTCCTGCGGGAGCTTCCTGACAAAAGCTGCTACTTGCATATATCTGAATCTGTCTTGCGGGGCTAGGCTATATCTTTGGGACAAAGTTTCAAAGTTGTTTATAGTGCCATTCTCTAGTAAATGCCAGAGAATAATGATTCCTTGCTTCTCCCATTTTCTAAAGCCACTGTCTAGGATGGCAGGTGTAAATTGAGAGTTTCTGGCTAAAGAAAAAATTAGTTCTCTCGACGTGTGAAATTGCTTCGATTTAATAAAGTTATTCCATGTCACAAGAGTGCTGATCGTATATGGGTTGTCAGTCTGGCTCAATGGTGAGGGCCTAGGATAGGAAAGGAGCATCTGACAGGGATTAGTTATGTCTTCTGCCTTTACCTCTATTTCTCTCCATTTTGCATAGTAAGTCTTATGCAGCCATAGAAACAGCACTCTTAACTGGGCTGCAATATGATAATTTTTAAAGTCTGGAAGTGCTAAACCCCCCTCCTGGTTTTGGCAGCTGTAAAGTGATTAATCTGATCTGTGGACAATAGTTGTTCCAAATGTATCTAGAAATATTTTTATTTAATTCTACATAAAATTTTTCTGCAGGATTTACGGGTAATGTTTGTGCTAAGTATAATATTCTGGGAAGCAGATTCATTCTAACTGCTTCTACCCTTTGTATTAATGGCATTGGTAACTCCTTCCACCTTTCTAGATCTTTACATATTATATCTAATAGAGGGACGTAGTTGTATTCATAAAGCTTTATTGGGTTTGGAGTTAGATTAACCCCTAAATATTTTAAGGATTTTAATTCCCATTTAAACGGGAATCGTCTGGCTATTCTCTGCGAGGGGGTATAATTTATTTGAAGGACCTCCGTTTTATGTGTATTTAGTTTATATCCTGCCACTTTACTAAAGGATTTAACGTCTCCCAAAGTGGGGTTAAAGATTGTTCTGGGCTTGTCAGATATACCAGAAGGTCATCTGCGTATAACGCTATTTTGTGCATTTCCCCCTCTATTTCTAGACCTCTAATGTTCCTGTCCTGTCTTATTGCTTGAGCCAATGGTTCTAAATAGATTACGAACAATAAGGGGCTGAGAGGACAGCCCTGTCTTGTGCCCCTTAATAAGTTGATTGGAGGGGCTATTGAGCTGCTTATATCAATATAGGCCCTCGGGTTGGCTATACAGCCGCCTCTATAATTTGGACAAAGGCCTCCACAAATCCCAGTGCCCTCAAGGTCGTGTATAGAAAAGGCCATGCCACCCGGTCGAAGGCCTTTTCCGCGTCCAGACTCATTAAAAGAAATGGGGTCCCCGACCGGGCGGCATGATGCAACACGTGCATGGGTGTAGGCAGGCATACTCCATGTACTCCATGGTGTACAATTTTATTTAAGGGGGGCAGCAAATAGGTTCTGAACTGCTTCCTTTGTCCATGAAAAAAAAAAAAACACAGAACCAGCAGAACCTTTCTGTAATTTTATTCATATTAGTCAAAACTGGAAGGATTGGTTACTGATAACTGTCTTTGCATCCCAAGGGCTTTACAGGCTCTGGGCTTGTATGTGGGTGTCTGAGGAAGCAATGTATTGCATCAGTATTTACCCATGCATGGGGGGAAAGGAGGCAGCAACCAGTGCCATGAGGTACAAAAGTTGTATTTATTGTGGCAAATGGATCAGCAAACACAGTCCTGGTGTACATATTTATTTTGTCTAGCTACACCCCTGAACACGTGTAGTGTTCTTTTGATGTTGTCTTGGGTCTGCCTCGTGGGGATAAACCCACATTGGTCATGATTGATGATAGTGCCCAGTATTTCCTCAAGTCTCTGTGCATATATTTTTGTAAAAATCTTATAATCTATGTTTAAAATCGATATAGGTCTGTATGAGGTACAGAGCGACTTGTCCTTGCCTGGTTTGGGTACACTGGCCACTACTGCATAGTGCCAAGAAGGTGGTACAGCGTCCCCCCCTGCAATACCCCTGTATGTTTTCAGAAGCATGGGCTGTATTGTCTTTCTAAATAGCTTAAAGAATTCCCCTGAGAACCCGTCCGGGCCTGGGCTTTTCCCATTTTTTAAATTTCTGATTGTTGATTCCAATTCCGCCTCTGTAATGGGGGCTGTAAGTTTTTCCCTCTGTGTCTCAGTTATTTTGGGTAACTGCAAGCGTTCTATGAAAGATCGGATTAAGTCCTCCATGACCTTATGTTCTAGGGTATAAAGAGTTGAATAAAATTTCTGGAATGTCTCCCTGATTTCTTTGGGAACATTTGTCTTGCTAGCCAATGCTTCTGAGTAAATCTGAGTGATCGAGTTCTGCGCCGTTTTCAGCCTAAGTCGATGTGCCAATATTCGGGAGCTCTAGGGCCCCTTCATAATATCTTTGTTTTAAGTATTGAAGGGCTTGTTCCGTTTTAAATCTAAATGTTCCTGTATACGCTGCTGCGTAGCGGTTAGAAGGGGGTATACAGCCTGGTCTCCCTTTTGATGTTGCTCTTGTAGGTCTCTGAACTGTGTCTGCAAGTGTTGTAATGTCTCCTCCTGTTTTCTTTTATAGTGTGTGGCATACTTTATCACCTCCCCCTGCATTACTGCCTTCAATGTGTCCCATTGAATACTTAGGCTAATTTCCTGATTCTCATTTTCTTTTAGAACTTGTGGAATAAGTTTTTCCATTTTCTCCCTGAAATCCGTTAGGTTCAAGAAAAAGTTATTAAATCTCCACAAAGTGTTTTTTTTCCCTTGCCAGTTCAAAGTTAGTTCAAGCATGGAATGGTCCGAGGGTGGGAAAGGGTGCCTTACGCATTCCCTGATTAGATGGGCATGCTCCTTAGTAATATGCATATAGTCAAGTTCTGGTGTGAGTTTTATGTGGAATGAGTAGTGGGAATATTTTCTCTGAGTGGATTCTGCTTCCTCCAAATATCTATCCATTTGACCTGTTTCATATAGGATGTTACAGCCCTCTGAGCAGTGGAGTGTCTTTGTGGGTTAGGGTTTGTTGTATCTCTATTATCATAAATCATACTATGATCTCCTCCTATTATTAATATTCCCTCCTGAAATGTTGTTATACTCTGGAGAAGAATCCTGGCTGTCTGCCTCTCTGTGCCTGGTGGGAGGTATAAGCTGGCTATTGTTATCAAGGTTCTTTCTAATTCCCCTTTCACCATTGCCAGACGTCCCTCTGGGTCTGTATAGGAAGCCTTTACCTGAAACTGGGTAGCCCTTGACACTAATATGACTGTGCCCCTTCTTCTCCCTTGTTTGTACGAGGATGATGCTGCATGGAGACATCCCTGGCGTGATAGTTTTTTATGTTCCAGTTGGGAAAGATGAGTTTCCTGCATCAATATAAAAGTTGGGTGTTTTTTTTTTTCATTATTGCAGTCGTTTTATATCTTTTAACAGGGTTGTTTAACCCGTTCACATTACATGAGCATATCGTAATCTTACCCATAGGGACATGTTTCAAGTTCTGCTGGCTGTATGGGGTTTACCCTATCTTTCTTGTGTCTAGACTGTCTGCTGTAGTATAACGACTTTGAATTTCCACCTGTCTGAATTCTCATCTCCCCTCCTATAATTATAGTTATCTTTATATTCACTAATCAACCCTTCAGAATTCCCTGGACTACTTCTTCATCTGACATTTGAGACATCCTTCCTAACAAAAAGAACGTGTACTGTAACATTAGTAACAACAAAACATTATAACTATTATACATAACCGTACTCCCAAGGTAGAAGGGCCGAAACCATTGCCCTTTAAATGGCTAGGAATTGCCCCCAAAATAATTGGGGACCTGACTAAGAGGCCGTGGTTGTCTACTCGCTATAGCCTCTTGGGACAGCACATGCTGCTTCCCTTTCAGTGGATTGCAGACCGTAGTACAGAAGAGTGAAACCAGCACCACTGTAGAAAATCTAGTGATATTACCTTCCTCTCCATGTATGTAGTAGCCCCCCCCCCATGCAGAATATCCCTCTCCATACTGGAGGAGGGAAAGAGACCCTTATTTGCAGAGTTATTTTAATTTGCAATCCAGCTTGTGGTGCATTTTCAACCTTCTGTTTCATCCTAGCTAATCACTCTTACATTCTTTATGCTATCTAACCCTTGTGTTGCCTTTAATGTGTCTTAGCAACACAAGGTGCCACCCTTTGAACCGTTCAGATTAGAATTTCTTTTCTCAACATTTCCCATCAATAACCTTATTGTGGACAGTTTTAAATTTCTTCTGAGTGTTCCGTGGGATTTGCTGCATGTATGAAAACCTCAGCAGTTCCGTTTGTTAAATCACAGCAACCGGAGGTTTCACCCTTCGAGCCACTCATATTAGAATTACTTTTTTCAACAATTTCAAACCCTATTGCAAGCAGTTTTAAGTTTCTTCTGAGTATTCCGAACGGTCGGCTGCATGTAAAAAGACCTCATCGGTTTCACTACTGCTTAAATCTCAATTCAGGGAAATTTAATTTTTGTTAAGTCTTTCTCGTCATAAACGCAAGGTTAGTTCCTAGAAGACCCTGATTATAGGCCTCATTCTAGCATGGAAAGTTACTCATTCGTCTTCCCCTTGTCTCTCTCTCAAAAAGTAAAGGCGTCGACTCACAAAGCCGCTTCCCTGTCTCAGGTTAGTCCTTCTGCTTCCACTGCTGTTGTGTTTATTTTCGCTGGAGTCGTGATGTTTAGTAGTACCTTCTGAATATCTTGAATTGTTGCTGGGGCTGAACATTTTCCCTGCGACCATGCATTATGCCTGTCTGCTGGCTGCCACTGCGATGTTTGGGGCCTTCTGAGATCGTCGCCTTTTTGGATTTCAGTTCCCCATCCTCTGTCCATTAATGCCTGTCTCGCTTTTGCTGAGTCCGGATAGGTTTCCGTTCCAGTGCTCCAAAAAACTTTTAGTTTAGAGGGATAAGGAGTTTGAAAACGGATCCCTTTAACCCGAAGAATTTTGAGGATCGGAGCGTATGTTTGCCTTTGTTGCATTATCACTGTGGGATAATCTTGATCAAAGAAAAGGCGGTTTCCATTATATTATACTTGCTTCTGCTGCCAGGCTTGTCTAAGGATGAGTTCCTTATCGCTGAAACTAGAGAATTTAGCTATGATGGACCGGGGTCTTGATTTGGGGTCCATTGGCTTGGGCATTAATGCTCGATGAGCCCTTTCTATTTTAAAAGTGAAAGATTGCGGTAGGTTTAATATGTGATTCAGCAGGTCAGTTAAGAAGTCTTCCATTGCACCTTCCTCAGTGCCTTCCGGTAGTCCATAAATTTGAATATTATCACGACGAGACCTCGCTTCCAGATCCAAACACTTAGAGGCCGTCTGATCTTGCTGATCTATTAAATGTTGTACTGCTTTCGTAAGTTGGATTAGGCCGTCCTCTGTAGTCGCAACCTTTTCCTCGGTTGATTGAACCCATGTCTCGAGTTTTGTAAGCTTTGTGTTTAGTTTTGAGAACTCCTGCTGACTCTCAGTCCTGAAACTTTTTATTTCTGCCATGATCACCTCAAAACGTGACCTCGTCAATCTCTCCTGTTGTGCTTCGGTATCCATGTCCGTTCCAGCCATGCTAGTTGGAGAGGGGGTTCGGCCTGGGGTTGCATCAGTATTCTGGTATCCACGTCCATCCATTCTCGATTTTAGCTGTTTCGAGCTGGATCTGCTTTTCTGTGAGTTTCCACTGTTTTTGGAATTCATCATTTGTGTTTTTTGCGCTTTCCGTTCTGTGTGGAAACTATTTTTGGCCTCTGCATTGGGGGAGCTTCACTTTCAACCAGCCATCACGTTGGTGACGTCACCGGAAGTCCGTGTTTTATTATTTAAATATATTTCCTGTATTGTTTTTATTGTGAGGCGCTCAGAGCCTCCGGGATTGGGTGCCATCAAAATAAAGTTTGCCTTGCCTTCGCCAAATCACAAGAATCCCTTATCCATTCCACACTGTCTGACTTCCTAACCTCCTCTGGCTTCCCCTCCCAATTCCAGTTCAGCTTCTGGAAACACCATTCGACGGTCTCAACCCTCCTATGAGTCACTGATCATATACACTCAGCTATAGACCAGGCCACTTGACTGCTGCTATATTTGTGAACCTGGCAAAGACCTTCAACTCTGTCTCCCACCCCTCCTCCTCACCAAGCTTGGGGCTGCAGGCCTGCCCCCCCCCCCATTAGCTGGTTCAAGTCGTACCTCAGTAACAGGCCACAATCTGTGAGGGTGGGAAACTCCTCCTCCCCACCTCTTCCCATACTAGCAGGTGTTCTGCAAGGATCCATCCTGGGCTCCATCCTGTTTCCAGTATTCAACGACCTCCCATCAGTGTGTTCAGCTCCTGCATACTCATGTATGCAGATGATACCATCCTATTTCCCTCCAGACCCACCTTCACTGAGGTCCACGTCTCTCTCTAACAGGGCCTAAACAAAGTGCAATCTTGGTTCCCCGCAAACCAATTGAAGATTAACAGTTCTAAGACCATCACCATGACCTCTGTTTCTGCCAAGAAATTGGCCAGAACACCCCCCCCCCAGCTTTCACCACATTGGATGGTACCCCACTAGACTATGTTCCATCATACAACTATCTAGGTGTTCGGCTGGACTCCCACTTGGATTTCTCAGTTCACATAGATACCATCACCACCAAGCCCTGCCACAAACTAGACATGCTCTACCGAAGCAGAGTCCCTCCCACTCCCTATTCGATGTGAAATAGTGAAAAATATGATAATTCCTATATTTTACTATGCCAATGTAGTTTACGGTACAGCCCGTTTCCTTGCTATCCAGGCTAGATACCATACTGAATTCATTCTGCCACTTTGCTTCTAACTCCCCCCCACCCCCATCTCACCTCTACTCAGCCCCGGCATCCTACCTCTATCCCACAGATGCTCTATGCACTCGCTAACCCTCACAGCCAAATTTTGGTTTGGTCTGCTTCCCCATCTCTCAATATTCTGTCCCCTAGGGCCCTCCTCCTATGATCTACGTACAGGGACCCTCCTTCTCCCTCCCCACCTCCCCATGACAACCAGTCAATCTACTTTCTCCCACAGGCTCTCCCTTGAGAACACCCTAGCTCCATAACTCTCCTCCTACCACTTCTCAAACAGCATTTACACCTCCACCCCCCACTCTTCTCTCTCTGCGCCCCTCCCCATCAAACTCTGCCACAAACTCTAATACAGGGAACTGAAATCACAGTCTTCTTTGATATATTAATATGTAGTCTGTGGGAAAATCTTGTATGCTAAGACACTGCACTCTGTTGTATGCCTTGTAATTACCTTACCTCTACTGATGCTCAGTACTTGTATTTTAAATGTGTATGTATTTCACCCTGTGTCTGTATTTGCAACCCCGTCCCCAGGTCACACCTGGAAACGAGCCCTGGCTCAGTGTGCCTTTCCAGGCTATCAAAATTTTAAATAAATAAATAAATCAACATCAAGGGTTTCAAGGGGGCACCTGCACCAAGAGTTCTTGCACAGAACCAGCAGACATCCATCATCCCCTGCTGCTCCGCCTGCATTATGACCTGTGATCACTCAACAGAGTCTGATGTTCCCTCTCCCCAGTGGAGGTGAGCGTCAGCCCTCCACCCCCACCCCACCGATGACCAGGCTAATTTCTGAAACTGTATTGCCAAGCCATCAGCAGGAATGCTGCCGTGCAGAGGGGCCATCTCAGTGTTAGTACACACCTGGAGTATTGTGTGCAATTCTGGAACCTGCAGCTGAAGAACGAAGAGAGGTTAGAAACACTTCACAGGAGGGTGACAACAGTGATTCAGAGGCAGCAGGATAAGACCTACAAGGAAAGAGTTGTCAGTCTTAATATGTACTTTGGAGGACATAAGGCAACAGGGAACTAGGATAGAAATTATACAAGTACATGAGATTTGAGGACAGTTAACTGTGCCCCACTATTCGGTAATAATCACTGCATGTTTCTTTGTCCATGTCTAAATTATTACTTCCAACTAGTTCTTGTGGTAATGAGTTCATCAGATTTTTAATTCTTTGTGTAATGTATGTGTACCTTTTAACACCCGTCATCTTCAAGTGGATATTGTGCCTCCTAGTTTGATGTGCAGAATTTTAAGTTTGTAATTCCCTGTCACTCATAATTTTGCACATCAATAATAAGTCCCCACAAATCCTCTGTTGCTGCAAGCTATGAATATAGAAACACAAGCAGGGATATAATAGGGTGGACTCTCCGAAGGGTTGGGGCCTTTAGATGCCTCTACAATCATTTAGTTTGCTTTTATTGGTTTCTTTACTTCCCTTTTATCTTACCTTTTTATCATTTTATGTGTATTTTGCCATCTGCTAGTAAAAAAAATAAAAATAATAATAAAGAGTCCTTGTATTATGAATTCAAAAACTCTTTACTAGCAAGGCTAGCAGTGCATTTCAATGGGAAACTGAACATCTGTTTCCAGATTTTAATGAAGACATAATGCTTTCTACCACTGAAATATTCCATGTTTAATATAAATATGTGATTTTTGATAATGTGTGACCTTTTGTTATAATTTATTATAGGAATGGGATCCTGATTGGCAGCATTTCATTGGCTGACACAATGAAATCAGCCCTACGTTAATCTTTGATTAACATATCTCTGCAGCCTCACTACAAAAGCAGTGATACACACAGTGGAATCCCATATTTTAAAACATTCTACTAAATAATTCTAAAACAGTTTAGCTGTCCGCCATTGTTTTAGCGATCGATCCAGTAGCACCGACAGCCTCACTCAAACAATACACACCGCCGAGCAATCATAAAAAACAAAAAAATCACATAAAAAAATAACCATTTTGAAACTCGCAGTGACTGAATCACGATTTGTAAAAGAAATTCATCTGTCTGGCATACATAAAAAAATGGATCTCTCATTCGAGTTAACGGACACAGACATGGAGTTCTTTTTTCTAAATAGCCTAAATGAAAATGACAGTCGCGACTCATCTGGGTTTGACAGCTGGACAGCAGATGAAGCAGCGGCTGTCATCAGTGAAGTGGAAGCAGTATCACAGTCACAGTCGTCGGTACTAAGCGATGCAGAAATAGAAACGGAGCCACCAGAACGTATAGTACTTGATTCAATCACTGCAACCTCGGCCATAACAACACCTAACCCAGTGACGCCCACAGATGAAATACCTGTATTTCAGCCGTCATCAAATGTGACATCTCCAGTCCAAAATGAGTCGACACCTAAAACAGCACAGCAGCCCACAACCCCATTAACGGAGTCCACACCTGGCACACCAGTTGAAAATGTGTACATTGTGCAAGTGTCTCAAACTCCAGTATTGTCACAACATCACGTATATTCAAACTTTGAGCTCTACTGGATGATGCTTCCACAATCTCACATATTAAAACAGCCTGCAAAAGGAAAATATGCTACTCTTAAAGCTAACTGTCCCACCGTGTTAAAATTACGCTGCCACTTTCTGTACCTTACAACACTGCATGACAATGACAGAAATTGTAGCGATTAGTGACGCTACCTCCTACGATGCCATCCCCTAGGTAACACACTCGCTGCCGGACCTCAACACTGCGGAAGGACTATTTTACAAAGAAAAACATTAACAGTACACAAAACAGCTAATTAAACATAAAATTACATAAAATTTTGCTTCTGCCAATATTTAATAGCAATAAGGTATTTTGAGGTTATGTTAATGTTATAATCACACTGGGTATGCATCGCCTGCCACATTACACACACTTCAGGGTGATTAACAGGACATTAACATAACCCTAAGAAATACCTTATTGCTTAAGTAGGTGACAGAAGAGAAGCCAGATATTGTTAAAAAATGTAAAACCAAATAGATGGACCACAATAAAGCAAACACATAAAAGGCAAAGTTTGTTGCTGAAATAAGTATCTATTTGTTTAGAAAAAGACAGAAAAATATATTTAGTTTTTCACTGAAATGCACTGGGCTGCTAAGTAGTTGGCAGTTTCTGATATCACTATACCAGAATTCTATTGCATTCTTTTCTACTAGCAGTGAGAAAAACAAAGGTAACCCCCCACTTGCTTCACTGCAATAACAACTAATTTATTTTAAAAGCAGAAAGTAATTACTGGCACCTCCAAATACAATGAATGAAACAGTCAGTTGTCTATTTATTAGAAGTAAACACCCACTCTTCAAGGAACAGCTCATCCACCAGTGGGCACAACCTTGAACTGCAAGGGAGAAATGCAAGGAGGACTTCAGAAAGTATTTTCTAATGGCACGAGTGGATACAGTAAGTGAAACAGCCTACTCAGTAATGTAATCAATGCTGGGACTATCTTGGGGTTCAAAACCAAACAGGATATTTTCAAAGGGGTAAATATGTACAAAAGGGTGGCAGGGGGTGAGGAAAGCTCTGACACGGCAAAGTAAAATAACACAAGAATGCCAGAGCAGAATCGATGGACTAAGTCTTTTTTCTGTCCAAAACCACCTCTGCAGGTGGAGTATATACATTACAGATGTTTGAGCTGGTGATTACAAGCAGACCCACATGGCATGCACCCAGACTGAGTGGGCACTGTAAATAGGAAACATTAAAAGCATTACTTCGGGGAGCACTGCTGAGCAGTCAAGATGAAGGCAGCAACTTCCAGACACTCTGCGAGTATTTACTATTCTTTTTTAAAGTTTCTTTAGAGCACCTTCGATTCTACTGACTTTTCTCATATTCCTGGTCCTTTTCTGGCAGCAGATATGGGGAAAGCTAAGGGCGTTACAGCAGCTTCCAATGACTTTTTCCACCCGAAAGACCAGAGGGATGTAGGGCCCTCCCATAGCAGCATGGCCAGGACCTCTGGTGGCGGGGATTTGGAAGAGGTGTCTCTAGTTGCAGTAAATTCTACCCTCACACAGCTGGTTCATACGGGCCAAGAATTGGACTGAAAATTTGATACTGCAACCCCCCGAGTTGTGGCATATGAGAACCAAATGGATGGCACCTGGCAATCAGTTTCCAAATTGAAGACGTATCTTAACAAAACCATGGATGGCTCCATACAGTTGATTAAGGAGACCTCCTAGCTGCGACAGTGTGTGGAAACCTTAGAGAACCAGTCCAAGAGAGGAATGTACGGGTTCTGGAATCTGCAGAAGGGAAGGACCGACTAGCTTCTGCCCGAACGATTATACCAGACCTACTCAGGTTTGGAGGACGAGGCATCCCTGTCTTTCGACAAGGCCTACAGACTTACTCCACGGAGGGCACCTGCGGAGGCATCTAGTCCCCAGACATTTATTTTAGTTTGCACCGGAGTCAGGGACAGGGACCGCTTATTGTTTGCAGCATGGAGACACCGGCAAGTCCGGTATGTGGGGGCAGAACTTCACTTTTTTCCTAGTCTGGCATATGGTACGAGCCCACGCCGGTGGGCCTTTGAAGGGATGAGGAGCCGCTTCAGACAACTAAAGATCACACATCAGCTCCTTTTTCCTGCCAGGCTCTGATTAATCTGGAAGGACAAGGTCTACATATTTCATGAGGCACAAGATATGGAGAAGGTGTTGGTTACAATTGAGCACGAGATGGGACAGGACAATGATGTTGCTGACACGGAGGACAGTGACTACCATGTAGGCCCCAGTTTGATCTGTAAAGTATATCTCTCATTCTTTACTGGAAATTGAGTGACATCTGTTAATGGACAGCAGCTGTTTGTTTTTTTCTCCTCTTGGTGTGGCCGTGGGACTCCATTTCTTGGGACAGATTTGATAAGGCCTGTTCTTTTCTTTTGAAAATCTATACAATGGACTCATATCTTGGATTGGACTGGCCGTTGGTACTACATTTGTTAAATGAAGCCCTGAGGCCGTAGATGTTTATGCTTTATGAGGGGTGCCTATTTTTTTCTTTACTATTTAAGGGGCTACATGGTCTACAGTTTTAGATACCATGTGGACATTATGATATCATAATTTTACTATTGCTATAGAAATGCAGCTTCTTGCTCATTGGAGCGGGAAATGGAAGTATGTTTCTACCTGTATAGTATACTGGGGAACTTTTTTTTCATATTTACGTTACATCCTGTACACGGAATAGTGGGTGGTTTGCCCACAGGCTGGCTAGCTTTCTTTAGGCTGGTTAGTCAGCTTCTATCCCTCCAGGATTCCCCTTAGGCTGCATGCTTTCGACAGTACTGGGTTTTTATATTGTCTTTTGGGTACTTCCCCCATGCCGTGAATCATTGGGTGGTTCCTCTCTGTTGTGGGATTTACCTATTCTGCTAGTTTGTCACTGTATGTTGGAACTGCCTGTAGTTGTATGCTTCTGTAAGATGTACTTTGCGAAAAATTCAATAAAAAAATTATGTAAAAAAAAAAAGAAAGCATTACTTCACACGGAAGATGGTTACTGTGTGGAACAGCCTACCGTTAAGGCTGTGAAAGCTAGCAATGTTCAGGCTTTCAAAGCAGGACTAAGCAGATTCCTAAAGGCAGATGCCACTGAGGAATACATAACATGAGTAGCAATAGTGTTCAAGCTGTTATTTTATTAAAACGTAGATAGTCAGGAAAGGCATACTGAGCTAACACAGAAACATAGAATTTGACGGCAGATAAGGACCGCTTGGCCCACCCAGTCTGCTCATTTCCCTACCTGATGGATAAGCTGCAGATCCTAGTTAACCAGCAGCCTACTTCTTCCTACCCCCACTCCCTAGAATTGCCTTATGACTGTCCCATGCATGCTTGAATTCCACCACTGTTTTTGACTCCACAACCTCCTCTGGAAGGCTGTTCCATACATCCACAACCCTCTCTGTGAAAAAATACTTCCTTAAATTACCTCTGAGCGGCCCCCCTTCTATCTTCAAATTGTGCCCCCTTGTTCTTGCACACCTCTTTTTTTGAAAGATGCTACCCTCTTGGACTTTGTTGATTCCCTTGAGGTACTTGAAAGTTTCTATCATGTCCCCCCTCTCCCTCCTTTCCTCGAGGCTATACATATTAAGCTCCTTAAGTCTCTCTTCATATGTCTTCCGGTGCAGACCCTGCACCACTTTAGTTGCCCTCCTCTGGACAGCTTCCATCCTGTCTATGTCTTAGGAGATTGGTCTCCAGAACTGCACGAGTACTCCAGATGTGGTCTCACCAGCTGTCTGTAGAGAGGGATAATAACTTCCTGTTTTCTACTGGTGATGCCTCTCCCTAGCATCCCAGTATCCCCCCAGCCCTCCTTGCTGCCCTCACATTGCTTGCCCACCTTAAGGTCATCTGATACACTACCCCAGGTCCCTTTCCATTTTTGTTGTTGTTAGTATCTCACCCCCATTGTGTACTCTTCCCTGGGTTTTGTTTCCAGGTGCATTACCTACACTTCTTAGCATTGAATCTAAGCTGCCATACATTTGACCATTCCTCTAACCTTGCCAAGTCCCTTCTCATCCTTTCCACCCCACCTTGTGCATCAACTCTGTTGCAGATCTTTGTGTCATCTGCAAAGAGACATACTTTTCCTTCCAGTCCCTCTGCAATGTCGCTTATAAAGACATTGAAGAGGGACTACGGGTCGTTTCCAGGTGCAACCCAGCAGAGGGGAGTACAGAAGGAACAACTTACAAAAGATAGTGCAGATACAAAGGTAATAAATATACTGTAGATGTAACAGCAATGAAGTAGTCAGTTATATTAATAACATAGAATACAGCAATGAAAAGTGGATAAACCCCCCCCACTTTGGATGGCACCCCATTGGAAGTAGTCCCTGCTTTCAAGTACCTTGGCATGTGACTTAACAGCAAGCTTGACTTCTCTGTCCACAAAGACACCATCCACGCCAAACTCTGTCCCAAATAAGGC
This sequence comes from Neoceratodus forsteri, assembly GCA_016271365.2. Taxonomy (NCBI): domain Eukaryota; kingdom Metazoa; phylum Chordata; order Ceratodontiformes; family Ceratodontidae; genus Neoceratodus; species Neoceratodus forsteri. Next base: position 875,375,674 of record CM028130.1, read on the forward strand.
ACCCTGTTCCACAATAAAGACTGCCTCTCCCTCCAGGTCCACAGGGAAATAGTAACCAAAATGGTTCTCCCAGTCTTTGATTATGCGGACATAGTCTATAGCATCGCCCCCTCCTCCTCCCTTGCTAGACTGGATACCCTGTAAAATGCCTTCTGCCATTTCACCACCAAATCTCCCCTCCGTACTCATCACTGCTCCCCCTATTCCACCCTCTCCATCCTCCCTTGCCGTCATGTCGCCAGACCAGCCGTCCTGCCTTCATCGCCAAATACTTGTTTGGGTCTTCCCCGCCTACCTTTCTTCCCTGATCTCCCCACTTCTACCTACTCGCTTCGCTCCAGGAATTCCTATACCTTGTTCATGCCCCCACTCTTCTGCTGGCCACACTGTCCTCTCCTACTGCCTCCCTTCCCTCTGGGACCTAATCCCCTCCACCCCTCTCCCCCTGCCTTTAGACACTACCTAAAGCAACTTCCTGCACCTTCCTGTTCCTGTTTTCTCCCTCCCTAACCCCATATCCTCTCCCTCAACCTTCTCCTGCACAGCCCCCTAGATTGTTGTCTTTCTCCATTTTACCACTACCCCAACATGCACTGTGCACTTTGCCTCACACTTGACTGACCACCATTCACTGCTGTATAGAAACTGTTATTATATTACGCTAGCTCATTTACTGATGCCTATGTATGCTCCTGTTATCCTACAATGTAATGCTGCTAAGTTGTTACTCCCTACATCCTCTTCTCTGGGTCGCACCTGGAAACGAGCCTCGGCTCAGTGTGCCTTTCCCAGTTACCAACATTTAAATCAAATAGATAAATAATTGAGAGAGAATATAATAAAGTGTGCAGTGCTTGCTGGGGTAGGAGACTATGCTACAAAGCCTCGATTGAAGGGCAGCAGAGAGGGAGAAGACAGGCGGTCAGGTAGGGGGTTGACAGGAACAGGAGGGTGCAGGAAGATGCCTTAGCTGATGTCTTAAGGCAGGGAGTGAGGAGGATAGGCAGAAGGACGAGGGGTGCAGATTCCAGATGGAAGGGAGGCGGTAGGAGAAAGCAGCTTGTTCAGCAAAGGAGAGGGAGTGGGGAATGGAGAAGGTATGGGAATCCCTGGACCAGAAAGCGCAGGAAGAGGAGGGAACTGGGGAAATGAGTGAGGAAAGGTAGGAGAGAATGGACCCACACCAATATTTGGTGATGCAATGGCAGTGGGAGGATGAAGGAAGAGGAAAAGAGGAACCAGTGATGAATAAGGACACGAGAACTGGTGGCAAAACAGCAGAAGGCAACACAAAGAGTATCCAGTCTGGCATGGGAGGAGGAAAGGGCAGTGCCATAGACCAGATTAGCATAGTCAAAGACTGGGAGAACTATTTTGGTTACCAGCTCCAGTTAAGCTTGGAGGTGTGTCCATATTCAAACTGGGCATAGCCACTGCTGTGTGGTAGCTGAGGCGGACATAATATTATGTTACTTTTTGCCAGTTCATTCATGACGCCTGTATAAAAGCCTTGATGGGGATTTAAGGACTTCCCAGTGCTTTTATTTATGGTGTTGCAGTCCCTTCCATAACAACAGATGACGTAACTGTGCAAAAGAAGATGTTTCTGAAATATTCCGAGCAACGTGCACTAGTTTTATAAGCAATATTTAAAGGACCAATAGTAAGATGAAGTCAAACACTAACAAAAAACTACATACCATTTTTACAAACAAGTACAGTGAACTGTTTTTTTTTTCTCTTAGTACACTCCATGGCCTGATTCTCAAAGAAGCAAGGACTGGCTGCCAAACAGGCATGCTGCATCCATTATGCTGCACCAGCCCCCACAATCACTATGTAAATAGTTACTTTCGCACTGCAGAAAGGAGGGCGGAGGGGTCTGCTACAATACAAACACCTTATCAGAAATTAGCCGGTAGCACTGGGGAGAGCACCTGCTGACCTTCTGGTAACTGAAGGCATCACCTGTGTGGGGTAGTGCTGGACAAGGTACACACAGTGTATGCTACAACGCAACACGGGGCTACTTGTGTGTCCCCAGGCCCACCACCACTCACAAAGACTCGCATCAGCCCTGGTCACTAGTGGTACCTACAACCAGTCTGTATGCAGTCCCCTTACCATCAACCCCTCTATGTACTCTCTCCCCCTCCCCAGACCTATGTAATCCTCCTGGTATTTAGAGGACCCACTGATCAATCTTACCAATTCCGTGGTTTCTTGTGTCCCCCATCCCCAACCTGGCTCAGCAACTTCTTTGCAAGCTTGTGTACAGGGTCTCCTATGTACCTACTCTGGACTGTAATCCCTTTTGTTCTGTGCTAGACCACAAGCACTGAATTCCCAGACCCTTTTTCCTGAGTGCATGCAAACGTTTTTGCAGGTGCCAGAAAAGCATCTGCAACCCCATCACACACGGCTTAATGGGAATGGAAATGTGTTTCAGGCACCAAGTAGCCTTGATGACCTCCTAGTGCCTGTAAACAGTTGAGAGAGTCCTGTATTTCTCTGTAAGCTGGCATGCTAATGCGGCTACAAACCTACAGCACTCCCACCCCCAGAGATGCGTTAACTGCCTACCGAAGGCTGGAGTCTATTTCAGTCTTGTACCTGACACCCACCGCTCGTGACATGGCAGTGTTAACAGTCTGAGTCATAACAGCCAGCCTGAGACAGTAGCAGTACTTACTAATAGCTCCGGTGTAGGTTGGCTGGGTCAGGTCTTTTGGCACTTTCCTGTAGATGTCAAGCCTGCAAGAGAGAAGGGCAGCAATGAGGGAGGTGGTTAATAATTAAAAGGCATTCAGGAACACCATGTCCTGTCAGATTTTCAAGGTTTTCATGTGACGTGTTTCTAAGAAAGCAAGGCAAATTTATTTGTCAGACGCCTAGCCAAGGCTCTAAACGCCACACAAACAGTAAACAATACAATTAAACACAACACATATAGAAACAGTACATATGCATGGCAAAACAAAAACTCCAAAAAAGGAGGTAATGGTTAAAAGTCCTAAATAGAAGGGTGTCTTCACCGAGTTATTCACAACGGATGCCCTTTGGGGTAACCATTGCCTCAGTGTTTGCGCACAGAGGTTCTTTGTCTTTTAAATGGTTTCTAAAAAGGTTATCTTTGCAGGTTCATTTCAGGTGAGCTGTATGAGGAACTCCCCCCTCCTCCCATCGAACTGTATTCATGTCAAGTGAGAGAAACAAAAACAAATATGCTAGCTTCTGGAAAACTACTCATCTGTCATTGACTAAATCGGTTGGTACTAGAAAATGATATTTAGAAACAATTTTGAAAAACATAATATTTAGACACTTTAGCTTGTAGTGCACGTTTCCAGAGGTTGAAAATTTTCTGGGGAGATACACAAGTCCAGGACTTGTATTATATTTTCAGTATGAGTCCGTAGCAAGAGTCAGTAAGTCACGCCTTTTTTCTGCGGCGTACTGTATTATTAGCAGACTGTCACATGCCTGATTTCAGCCCAGAAATATACTGAGTATTTAGTTCTCTGTCTCAAACAAATAAAATTTGTGACTCTCGGTATATTGAAATTAAACTGTCACAGACTTGATTACAGGCCAGGCCCAGAAATATTTATTACTGAGTACTTATTTCTCTGTCTCAAACAAATAATGATAATATTGTGACAGATATTTTAGCCTGGAAATGTGTTGTCTGAGTACTTAGTTCTCTGTCTCAAACAAATAAAATAATTCTGTGGCTGCCAAACTGGCTTGGTTTCTGGAGTAATACTGTCTGTCACACAGGCTAGATTTCAGCCCAGAAAATATTACTAAGTACTTAGTTCTATGTCACATTAACAAAATACGCGACTGTCACTGGCTTGGATGATTTGACTTGCAATCTAAAGTCCCCTTTTTAGCTGCTAATCATGCAGCTGCTCTCCAAATAGTTATATCAGGGTATCAGGAGGGTACAAAAATTACTGTACACCCCCCCCACCCAAGTCTGCTGAGAGGGTCTCACATTAATGTCCCCCAGTGCACAGACGGTCTATGTACCCAGCAGTACTATTAGACTGCTCAATTTCCCAAATAGGCAGTATTTCTAAGCAGCCCCCAAAAATGAAAAATAGCAAAAAATGTATGTGTCCCCAAAAACAAATTCCCTAAGTACTGCTGCACTAGGGTCGCGGTTCTGTACTATCTTAGCCCACAGAACGGATGCAGCAGCCCCAGTTCAAATGTGTTCACTCCTCTCCCCCCCTCAGTCATTCTGTTTCAACCTGCCCTCCCCAATAAAACTATCCCCAAACTTAATCAAATGCAGCCCTAAGTAATCCCTAACCAAAGGAGCCCAAAAAAATATTTCAGCACTAAGTGCTGTGGAAGTTCACACTTTTCAGCCGCGGTTACAGAAAGTGAGAACACAAATCTGACTCGTTTCACATTCAGCCCAAGAGTGATGGCATAGTACAAAATCACCGCTCATGCGCAGATCAGCCACTGATCACCTGATCACTCTGTTTGCTGCATATGGGCTCCCTATGGCTGATCTAAATGACATCCTCCCATAAGTCCTCCTGCATACTGGGCACAGTCGGATCTTGAGCCACCCGCACCTAGCGAAAGTCCATAAATGGCAGCGCCCTGCAGTCTTAGTGGAGCACCAAGCGGCCCCGTTGAGCCTTCCCCACTCCCTAGCTCGTTCATGATGGATCATGAGGTAAGAGCGTTCGGGAGGGGGGGATGCCTCTAGGAAGCCTGCCAAGCCTGCCAGCCACATAAAAATGCCGTGCATGCAGGACAATACTGAACTGCACAGCCAAGTCCGGACTGAATACGGCTGTGCAGTTCAAGTCCTGCTACTGTTTTTGTGCGTCCCGGACCTCGTACTTGGGAATTTTTCATCCCCTGATTTCTATTCATTTGGTATTCCCTTATTTCTGTAATAACATCATCCATAAAAATAGAATCTTTGTCTATCAGAAAGGGGAAAAAAAAGGAATTTAGTTATATATAGTGCCTTTAATACACAGTGTCCCAAAGCATTTTACAAGCCATGAACAGCTAGCTGCGCTGCCCATTAGGCAAGCCAATAGCAATTAAAAGAAATTGAGATAGGTTACGAAAATCTCAAGAGGGTTTGCACAGAGAAAAGCGGATAGACAGGGTAGTGTATACACAGATGTTTGAGCTGATTAATGCAAGCATGATGAATGCAAGCAGAACTAGTGAGCATGCCCTCCAGCGGGGGGGGGGGCATTAGAAAGTATTAATTCACACATAGGGCGATTAACATGTTGCCTACCCAGTAAGACTGTGGAAACTAGCATCGTTCAAGCTTTCAAAGCTGAACTAGACAGATTCCTTAAGAAGAATGGTATTGTGAGGTCCACAGCATGAACAGGGTAACATTCCAGCTGTTAACCTTGGATGTGCATCCATACTCCATTGGATGGGCAGACAAGAAGGTCCCCAACTCCCTTCTACTATCACAATACTATGTTACTCTGTAAAAAACAGAATGAGAGAGTGACCGCGACCAAGCGCGAGCGAGGAGGTTAAACACAAGAGCATTTCATGACCTGTAGTGTCAGACAGGGAATGAGTGGTAGCGATGGGGAGGGGGGGGCAAGCAGCTGCCTATATAACCAGTGCCAACGGTGCTCCTCTGTCACCTGACAAGGGAAGTGTCAATGCTAGGAACCTCGCACCCGCCCTCCATCTCCCCAGCTCCATACAGCCCCCTCCTATCTCTCCCTAAAACATCTGCTACATCTCACCCTTTCTCACTCCTGCTGCAAACCTGGTTAAACCTTCTGGCTCTCTTCCTTTAGCTGAGGTCCAAATATATGTTTATTCTAGCACCCCTTTCCAATCCATTGCCTATGTTGCCCTCCTTTAGCTGTATCTCCTGTGCTTTATTCAACATGCACTGAACTGCATTTTGTTTTAACAGTCTTGCACGGTTTAAATTGTTCTATACTGCATCGAACTGCACTATTTTTGTTGTCTGTATTATTTTCTGCTATCTGTATTTAACATACTGCACCCTTCTCTCAGGGTTGGTTTGCCTTGGCCAGTCACCAATTTCAAATAAATAATTAATATATAAAAAAAAAAAAAATCAGCAAATGAGAGGTGAGCCCCTTCCCTACATTTTTTTTTTTATTCTCTTCGTCCTCTTCCACCCTGGCTGGCCCTCCTTCACGCTGACCCACAACACCTGCTTCTCCTAGACTTACCCCTCCTAAGTCTCCCACAGCTGGCCCCCTGTGGCAGAGAGTCCCTCAACTCGCCTTCAACAGATCCAGCTTTCAAAAGTGCCTAGGTCACTACTGCAGGAACTGGGGAGGGTCAGTGCTCATCCTGCCAGCCAGTGTGTGTTTTCCATTCTCTCCCCTTCCTGTCTGTGCCATGTATGCCCCGTTGTGCTGCCGGCAGAAGCGTGCATTGGAACGCTCACACGAAAGGTAGCATCGCACATTCCCCTTCCCAGCATCCCCAGGAGGAGAAAAGGCGCCCCTGAACACCCCCAAGCTGGCTCTCATGACCCAGACTTGTTCTCGAACCCAAGTCACCAGCACTGCGTAGCTCCTACCTCTGCACCAACAGGCCAGCTTGAGCCCCTCCATGAGAGGCGAGCCCCTGCCCTCCATAAGGAGTGAGACCCTCCTCTCCATGATGCATGTGGTTCTAGCCTTGCCCCATGTGGGATTACAGGACTTGTATGCAAACCCCAGCCTCTCAGGTAAGTGCCATGATGCCACCATGAAGTGACTTCATCAACTTCACAAAGCCAATCTGTGTCCGTTTTAATCTAAAAGAGTGTGTGTGTGAGTTTCTGTTTGTTTCAACATACTGATAAACAATGACTAAAACTGTGTTTGAATTACAGTTGCATGGGTTGGTTGTCATTAAGCTTTGTCTGCATACAGCCCATTTGCTACCAGCATCAAACTCACTCAGGGTTCCCCCAAAAGCATCTAGGCATGGAGGTGCCCCCATCGTTTTCTTTTGAGCCACTATCCTTTTGCAACACCCCCATCCTCCCCCCCCCATGTTTAAAGCAGGGCACTGAACCCCAATACTGTTACAATTACAGCAACTGACTGACTTCAGAGAGTTAAACAGCAAAGGAAAGGTGATCTAGGGCCACAGAGAAACATGCAGAAAGAAAAATAAAATATACGGACTCAGTGAAAAAAGGAGAAATAAATCAAGGAACAAAGAAGGGGGTCGGACAAATCGTGCCCGTATTTCTCGACAAATGCTCCCATCCTTTCCATTTTTTTTCCGGGGGAACACTGAATACTGTCAATGATCAATAGAGCACTTGGACCTACCTGGAATACCAAAGGCATGATTTAAAACCAGAGTCTGGTCTATTCTTTAAAACGAAACAAAAAAAGAACAGTCTCAAAACTTGGAATAGACCACCAGCGCAGGAGGGCTCAGACTCAAAAAGTACTTTGAAGCAAAGGGGGTGATGGTATTCCCAGTGAACTGCTGGGGATGGAGGAACTCTGGACCGATGTCTCCCCAAAGCTTTATGCAAAGCTGTAAAATTGAAGAACCCTTCAATAAGTCAACATACATCAATTAAAGAACCTATGTTGGCATCCTGATGGCACAGTGGTAGCCCATCACACTACCCTGTGGATGACCTGGGTTCAGCAGGGAGCCATGGATGTCCATGCAGTGGTCTGGCAGTGTGAGCACAGCTTCCCCCTATGGCAGACCAGTGCTGGGGATGGGATGTTGATGGTTCACTCGAGGAGGGTTGTGCCATGGGAGATAAAACCTAGACAGGAAAAGGGAGAAAAATGAAAACATGCTGACCCCTCCCCCTCAAAAAAAAAATCAGTTGGGAAGCAGTATGATGCAGGGGTCAGAGTACAAAACTAAGCACGCAGTGCATGTCTTGGAAAGATGGTGGCTCTTAAGGCAGCTGTGCACGGTTGTTGAAGACACAACTGCGGTGAAGCAAAGACAAAGGGTAGGTAATCTGCTTGAAGGTCCCAGCACTGAGGGTGAAAAACAGCATTCTGTCATCTGTAACCAACATTTACATTTTTGGCTGATTTTTTCACCCCTTTTCCACGTCCCCACCGTCCAGATGATGGAGGTCACCAGGGCTGCCTCTTTCCTTTAGTACTGCAGGCTGCTTTTTTTATTAATTTCTTTTTACTGTTATCAATAAGAATACAATAAGATTCGATACAGGAAATGGCAATACAAAAGATGAGCAAATTGGAGCGCCCATAAAATCAACACATGATCACTGTCACCTATTCCTAAGCATTCCGACTAGCTCGAGCTTGACAAATTACTTGTAAAAGATATTATGATTTATACATTGAGCCACAGTGCTATCAATGCTAGGAAATTATACAAAACATTATACAAATCACTATAAATGGTAACATGCCAATAAGGCTCTTATGATATAAACAATACCTGCTATACAGGCTTTTAGTAAAGCTCCATTAAGACTTCAGGAAAACATGCTAGTACAGTGGCATTCAGATCTGAAATAAATATGTGCTAGCGCGAACCACCACGTTACTGGGGCAGCAAGAGGTCTGAGGGATCAACCAGTAGTCAAATGGAATGTACAGTGCACCTAGTCATCCATGACAGCTCCTCATCATTACAAACCTCATGGGCACAAGAGCCATTCCCGAGTACGTACCTCGCATGCCCAGCGCTACAAGATCTACAGCACTGGTGTTGCCATGTTGAAAACACACATTCAATTTGACTCCCTCACAGCTCTTACTGCCCAGACTGAAACCCTGCAAAGTACACGATGTGAACCCGATCCCCGGGTCGAACCTGGAAAACGAGCCTCGGCTCAGTGTGCCTTTCCCAGTTACCAAATTTTAAATAAATAAATGAACATTATACACCCCTGGACAGATACAGGCATTCCTTAACTGATCATGCAAAACAGACATTGGTAGAACAAGCATTAAAGCCGCCAGTAATAAACTATAGATAAAACATTTTCAGTACCTCCACCCCATAGTGCCACAGCCTTTCCATTCAAAAAGACCCCACCCGACCAGAATATAAACAAAATGTTTGTGCTTTTTAAAGCTGGATAATAAAGTCTTTCTGTACTTCGGTGGAATTGGGCTACAAAGAATGGTTCTAAGTTTATTGTAGGAGTGGAAGTCCCATAACATTGTCCATTTTTCTACCAGAGATCAGTACTTTACCAATGTGACTGGACAGCAGATCTGCTAATACTGATACAGTCACTGGTTTTCTTCCTCACCTGAAGGCATCTCATCTTGGGGTTGGATCAATCGTTTCAGTTTATCAGCAAAGATTATTGGCAGATTTTGGGTCCATGAAGCAATATTGCTCATCCTCAAAAGTGAACTGCAACCTGGCTAGAAAACTCAGCCTGTAATGTACGCCAGCCTCCCTCAGCTGCATCGTGTCTCCTTCAAAGCCTTTCCTTCTTTGCCAGGTAGCACACGCACAGTCTGGAAACAACAATATTTTGTTGTTATCGATGTGTGGCATATGCTCCCGTGCCATTCTCAACAATCCCCTGGACCATACTTGTATATAGAAACTAATTAAGTAAATGTTGGGCTGGCAGCATAGCCTACATGTTAGAGTAACGAGTTTGGTGCATCCAGCAGACCAGACCTGGGTTTGATTCTCACAACCTCCACTTGCATACTGTGCAACTCTGAGCAAGTCAATCACTTAACTGCCCAGTGCTCCCAGGTCACCCCTGAAAACAGGCACTTGGGCCTAGTGGGCCTTACCCTGTTACCAAAGACTAAAATAAAAATAAAAGAGTATATGACAATGCAGTGAGTATTAGAGCTGAGAAACTCAAGGAACACCCCACCCCTGATTCGCCAAGAGTGACATCAGGGAAAAAATGTTTTTTTCCTTTTGGTGCTTGGGAAAAGGGGAGGGAAGTTAGGGTTGTAAACATTAACACCACATTTCCCTACTTTTATTGCTTTAACCCCAACTGGTGCCATTAGGTGGGAGTTGTTGCTGGTCACCATGCTTACTAGGTCCTAGGTTGGGATTGTCAGTCTTGCTCAACACCTCTGTACGTCCCATCTCAAAACATTTAAGGTCAGTCAAAGCTGGATACACTAGTCAACTGTTCTATAAACTTTTTCCTGACCAAAAAAAAAAAACTTAATGAAGGGCTTTAATTGAAAATAAGGCCCTTAAATGGAGACGCGCCTCTCAAAAGCTGTTTTCTGCAGGGCTGCTAGACTCCCACTGCAGCCTGTTTAAAGAATTCACCTGCCATTATTTGTCAGGCCACATCAAAGGATCCACAACTGGCACCAATTTATGGATATGGAGCCAAGTTCTGCATTACACGTGTTGAGAACAGTAATAGAGTGCTTTAAACTGACTGTACACTGAGTTGGTCTCCGATTTTCACATTCTAGGAGCCTTCTACAACCACCAGCAGGACATCCGGTGGTTTAAACGTATTGTTTGGTGGACTGTGTGAGGAAAAACTGGAACTTGGCCTGAAAAGGCTGTAGGAGTAGTGAGAGAAAATGATCTCATGCCTTACAGTATGTATTGGGTCATTGTTCTCTACACACTGTCAACTTTGCATAAAGTCAGTTTATTACAAAGCCTTGTCACCCCCTCTCCCCAAAAGAAACAAGCAAGAACAATTTCTCAATGCAAAAAGGAAACAGTAGTCACCATTTGGTTATTCAGTTCCGTACCTTGTAGGAGACTATCACATTTTATACCGTGATCTAATCTAATATAATCTAATTTGGAATTAGTCATCACCAGGTGGTGGTCGAGATAAACCGGCTGCTGGACTATGAGTTCATGAAGTCTCTAGCTTGCTAAGTTACTATGCGTTACGGTACCTTTTTATAGCCATACAGGTTCAATTAGGGTGAAACTTCACGTATGCAGGCACATCTGAGGTACCAGAACATGTACGGGCACTGGTGACACACACAGCATACTCTGACTACAGTTTTGTAGGATGAATACAAGCAATCGATCCAGGCAAATGAGTGAAAATAAGTTGTACGCACGCTGAGAGAAAGCATGATGCATTTGATTTATATCACTCAAAATCAATTTACTTTTGGGATGGCAGTATAGCCTAGCGGTTAGAGCATAGAGATGCAAACCTAGGGACGCAGTAAACCTGGGGGAAAAAAGATGCCATCATATCATCTCATTCTAATGGCACAAATGGTGTGGAAATAATATGGTATTTCCACACTGACCACAGGATAATACTTTTTCATTTTCATAAAATACACCCACGATTATGGTGTAAATGTATATCATTGCAAAAATTCATTGTTAATGCACCAGTTAGGGTTAAAGCGACAAAAGCAGGGAAATGTGACATTAGGGTTTACAACCCTAACTGCCACCCCTACCCCAAAGCACCAAAAGGAAAAAAAAAACACTGTAGTTTTCCCAGTCATCACTCTTGACAAATCAGGTGTGGTGTGTTCCTTGGGGATCTCAGCCCTAACGCTCACCCCCATTCCATATCAGTAAGTAATAAGCCACGACAGGGTGTGCATTAAAGGATTTTAATGCACGCCCCAGGGGTGTACTAAGGCACGAGACTGAAAGCCGAGTGACCTTACGCCCCTGGGAAGTGCATTAAAATCCTTTAATGCACACCCTGGAGTGGCTTATCACACTTATAAAATGGGCCACCATCATAAAATAATTAGTTTGATGTACTCTGATAGGGATTAAAACTTACTATTTTCAAAAGAGTGTACAACATATTACCTCTAAAACATCTAAAAACTGAAAAAAGTAGTCCCTATTAATGTATAAAATAGAATATGTCAGCAATAGGTTAACTAGTACAGTACTTTGCAGTAAAAGTATTTATTAGTAGAGTTGGTTGAAAAATACTCTGTCACATGTAAATTTTAGCATATAATTGCACTGTAACATTTGTAAGACATAAGCATTGTTTAAAACTTAATTTTCATTACACTGTAGTTATATAGTCTCATTGAAAGCAACCTTCTCTTTACTTCTGTTTTTTTACTTATGTGCTGTGGTCTAGTACATAAAAGGAAAACTGCTATAGGATTGAGGTGAAAGGTTAGTAAGAAAAAAAAAAAAAAACTTTAAACCTGCCAAGCTGTCTTTTTTTTTTGGTGGGCAAGGAGGGTAGATTTCACCTGAAAACTCCTATATAAGATTCAAATGTACGTGCTTTTATTAACATTATTAATGTATTTGGGCACTTTTGGTCTGCCTCTGCCTATTTAACTGTGTTTTCCCACCTTTTCTTTTTGTTTATAAAGTGTATTACTGTATTGCCTAATTTCTTCATTCTGTTTTTTGTTTTCTGTTTTTCCCCACATTCAAGACATCATGGGTGGGATATTCAAATGGGTGTTGCACCATGTGGAACCCACTGATGCACCCTAGCACACTATTCAATGGGGGGAATATGTGCAGCACAAAGCCCCATGCGCCTGGGGGGGCATCGGTAATGTATGTGGCGCAGGTAAGGGGGGCGTGCCCATGCATATTCTGCACATCCAGATATTCAGCCCAGGATGTGCTGTGAATATGCAGGCACAACCCCTACATGCACCGCACACAGTTAAGTCAAAACATTATGGAGCAACAGCTGGCCACCCACAGGTGAGCTGCTGTAATGCAGGGCGCAACACAGCAGATGCCAGCTGTGGGTGGCCACCCGAGCTCTGGTGGCACTGTCCGGTGGCGTAGCGCCCCCCCATGCCCGATCGCAGGCTGTAAAAATGAAGAACCTCCCCAGTGGTCCAGTGGACCTCTCGCCTTGACCAATCGTGGGCTGTAATAATAAGAAAGAACCTCCCTGGTGGTCCAGTGGACCCATCCCTCTGCCCAATCGCAGGCTATAATATTAAAAAAACACTCCCTGGTGGTCTAGCAGTACCCGTATCCCCCTCCCAACCCATCCACTCATTCCCACCACCCTGCTCCCCCCCCCGGTCAGCGGCAGGCGGCAGCACCCCACCTGCAAGCTGCCCGCCGACTGATGGCGTACAGTACGGCTGCACGCCCATTGGTCCATAGCGTGGGCCAATGAGTGTGCAGACTGTACTGTAGTACACAGTCCCAATATGTGATTGGGAGGGGGGTAAGGGTACCGCTAGACCACCAGGGAATGTTTTTAATATTACAGCCCGCGATCGGGCAGGGGTATGGGTCCACTGGACCACCAGGGAGATTCTTATTACAGCCCGCGATCGGGCATGGAGATAGGTCCACTGGACCACCAGGGAGTTATTTACTATTTATGGCCCGCGATTGGGCGTTGGAGTGCATTGCCAGTGGGGGTAGGGGGCGTCGGTCCCTGATGGCTGCTGCCTGGCAGGGCGCCAGGCACAAGTCACCGAGGATAAGGCGCACCTGCATGCACAAATATTTCTTGCACCTTGCATGCATTATGGCCCCATATGCATGTCACTGCTGAATATCGTGGTTGATGCACCTAAGCGCAGCAACGCCTGGCTAAGCGCATCCATGCTCCTCTGGCCGCTAGCTGGTGCAGTGCCACTTTCGCCACATCGCTATCGCGAGTGGCCTGAAGCGCGTATTCAGCGGTGCTGAGCCATGGCGCAGCACCATTGAATATCACCCTGTCAGCGCCCTGGCACATCCCAGCTGCGCTGCGCCCAGGCTTGAGCCACAGCCTAGCGCAGTCTGAATATCCCACCCAGAATGTTTATCATGGAATGTTTACCATGGAATACAGGGGTTCCAAAATTCTGCTCTATTCCACTTGTAGAATGTTACTCTCCTGACATTCTGTACACACAGACAATAAAGGCCTGTTTTAGAGCCACAGACTCAAATATCTCACTGTCAGGGTAAGCAGAAGAGATTTCCCTGATGAGCAGGTAAAGACAGAAGGGGGATTTTCCACTGTTAGTAAAGAAACAGTTGTAATGAAAACTATAAACAATAATTAATGTTTCTAATTTGTTTGTGTGTGTAAGGAGAGTGTGATGATCAGGGAAACAGCATTTAATTAATTTGTTTTATTTTTTATTTAAGGTAGTTTTATTTTTAGGGCCCAGTTGAAGGTTTTTACAGTGTAAAGGTAGCAGCCATGTTTGTGATGGAAGATCAGTTCTGGTTGCAGGTGGTCTGATGGAAGATAGTTCTGGCTGTAGGAGGACTGATTTGTTCATTGTGTGATGTGGTTTAGGACCAGGATGACTGTGCATATAAAGAGACTTAATGTACAGTCAGCTGATGTCTCTTGGCCAATGAGATTTCTAGATTTTTTCTTGCCATTTTATAAGCACAAATAAATGTCAGATGTGATGGGTTTTTTTTTCCATGCAAGGCATAGTGGTTGTTGGCACAGGTCTGTACGTTTGAAGAGTATATGACAATGCAGGGAGCATTAGGGTTGAGAACCCCAAGGAACACCCCAACCCTGATTCGCCAAGAGTGACATCAGGGGAATTTTTTTTTTCTTTGCAGTGCTTGGGAGAAGGGGATGGGGAGTTAGGGTTGTAAACACCAACACCACATGTTCCTAATTTTATTGCTTTAACCCTAACTGGTACATTAATGAAATTTTTTACAATTATGTCCTTACTTTTTGAGATAGAATCGTATCGTCATTCATGCAGGCCCCTTCGGGATCTGCAAGAACACATCCATGTGATTATGAAAGCACAGTGCTCTCTGGGCCCTGTGCTTCCGTGCCCACACTTATCCACATGGGTGTGCGGGTGTGGAAGCGCAGGGCCCTCTGGGCCCTGCACTTCCATTCCTCCCAAAAAACAAGTTATGTGCTTCCTTGTAATATTTTTTGTTTGTTTCTTTCTTCCTTTGTTATTAGGGATTTACCATTTTCAGTTCTTATTTCTTATAGGCTTAGTGTTGTACAACTCATTAAGACCTTTCTATTGATATATACATTGTCCATTAACTCCAAAGACTGACAGAGTTACAGCTTGTTACATTTGCAATCTTATCCTATGGGAACTGTATTTTTTTTTTTTTGCTTTTTATGGTTTTTATATGGCCCCTACATTTTATTTGGCTGGGGGACTGTTATGTGTTAGTTTTATAGTACTTCTTCAGACCTTTATGTTGATATATATAGATTATCACTTAACTGCAAATACTGAGAGTTATGGCTCGTTAAAATTGACATGTAGAAAAAAAACGAAGTCCATATTCTTTTTTCAAATGAAGGGATCTTTTTTCATGAGATTGTGTTGTTCATTCTGAAAAAAAGATTCCTTCATATGAAAAAAGAATATTAAAAAAAACTAAGGGGGACACATTTCAGAGCTGGCCGATCATGCACGAACTGATACGCCGCACAAATAAGATGGGCTGGCCGGTTCTGGCGTCATATTCAAACAGATTGTACGATCGTGCAGTCTATTTGAATATCGGACCATGGACGCACGGTGCACAGCAAGTGGCCGCCATGTATGGCACAGTGCATCCAGGGTGTGGGGCTGAAGACCACCCATAGGGGAATGCGTGGTGCATACCTCTATGCGCTGCAGCCCCCGTGGGCGATATTCAGCCCAAACATGCAAATGAGTCCATTGGGCATGCAGGGCATAAAAGGGCCATTTGCATGCTCATTATGGGCTCATTTGCATGGCTGCACCTGGCAGAATATGCCTGGCCAGCACCCCCAGCCCCAATCATCATAACATATGTAAGAACCCCCGATCCATATTACTATAGTGTAGGGAACCTCCACCCAGCCCAGCACAGTATTAAATAAAAATACCAATCCTGTTTTCATGGCGTAGGGACCCGCCCCCCACACCCAGCCCGAGCACAATATTATATAACATAACCCCAATCCTGTTTCCAAAGTGTAGGGAACCCCCAACCTAGTCCCAAGCACAGTATTAAATAAAATAACCCCGATCCGTGTTTCCATAGTGTAAAGAACCCTACCAGCCTTGAGCACAGTAATAAAGAAAATAACCCTGATCCCTGTTGCCATTGTGTAGGGACCCCACCACAGCTCCAAGCAGTGTTAAAATACATAATACATCCCCCATCCGCTACCAAGTGTATGGATCCCTGTTCCTTGGTTTATAGTGGCCCCCCCACCCCCACCTCAGTAGGCTGTGTGACACGTGGACAGCTGGTTCTAATTACAATATGATATTTTTTCTGCAATATAAAATATATAGGGGAGTGTCTGTCAGGGGAAACTACTGTCTTACTGAAACTGACACATCAAACCCCCACAGGTATAAGTTCAAAGGACAGGACGTAGGTTAAACTACAGATATCTCAGATGCAATTACCTTGTCAATTTGTTTTGAAGCCAAGGACCAATATATCCATTTTATAATGCCCTCAGAGAAATCCTTTGATTTGCACTAGGTGTCATGAGGAAAGGGGCATATGCATGCGTTGGGGTGTCTTCCAAGGAAGCCAACTAATTACATCAAAGAGACTTTGATGTCTGGGCGAAGCAGGTCCCAGACTAAAGTGGGAAGTCCAATATGCATTTGCTTGGGGTATCCAGTGAATTACATCAAAGAGACTTTGATGTCTGTGTGAAGCAGATCACAGACTGGGTTGAGGGAAGTCACATGAAGAGAGGAGATTCAGATGTCACCTATTTTTGTTTAAACTGGCTAAACCTGGATAACAGAATCAGGTACCACACCTGCCTTATGACCAAAAAGGTATTACTATGCCTCACCCCACCCTCCCTACACCAAATTATCCTCCCAACACCACCAGGCAAAACAACCCGTAGCACAAGCAAGCGGCTACTATGGGTACCCCACGGCCAGACCTCCCAATACCAACGCACCTTCAGTTTCAGGGCCCCTTCCTGGACAAACTCCCTCCCTATCCATATAACTGATGAAAGAAGGTTGGGCCCATATAAATCCAAGCTAAGGGAATACCTGCAGGCTTCAAATAGATGTGACTGCCCTTGACACCTGACCTGCCCTGCCTCCTTACAAACTATTGGCAGGTCACTGTACCTAAAATGCATTTATGAAACATGACAATCAGCCTCCTACAGAATCTTTCTGTCATTTTTTTTCCTCCTGGCTGTGCTAAAGTACCTAAATCTCTGTTAACCCTCTATGAAACAACCATGTAGCCTGTTTTTTTTATTAATGTTATTTTGTAATGTGCTGTATTTCTGTATCTTAAGTCCTGTCCCTGTTCAATTTATGTATGACGTGGAACCTTTGTAAATGAGTCTCTGACTCAAAGGTCTTTCTGAATATCACAATAAATAAAAATAAATAAATAAAATATCTTATTAGGACATCCTGTGTTATAAAATATAAATTTTAATACACCAAGGCGGAGTTAGGTGACCTCTGAGAGAAGCCCGGCTCAAGACTGCTTTTAAGTATACTGAGCAGACCTTACAGAGACATTCATTTTCTGACTGAGAAAGAGGAACATCAAAGCACTGAAAGATTAAGAAAGTAAGACTACATTAGATAAGACCAGTCTGAGTGTATGGGTTGTAGGGATTTGCACTTTTAAACCTATTTTGTTTTTAAGACTGTATGTGTTGGGATATCTTGTTCTGTATTTACTGTTTTCCTATATTTTACCTATTTTAAAGTAAAGATATATTTTAAAAACAGAAACTGCCTGGTGTGCCTTGAAACTTCTTTTTTTATAAGTGAAGCTTAGATGGTTATAGTTGACACTGTGCATGAGCTTATTGTGGTACCAAACTGGGAAACAGATAAGAGTTCTCTAGGTCTTGCATAGCGTTCTAAGGGTTCATTTTGTAATGCCTGGTTAGGTGCCCAAAGGCAAAGATATCTGGCCCCCCAAGATAGAATTATCTGAGCCTGATAATTGGGTACGCTAACAAGAGGTTATCAGTTTGAATCCCTCCAGAACTTGGGACAAAGGTGATTCGAACCCACAAAACAGACAAGAGGGTTACCTTGTTCTGTTCACTGTTCACAATTCTACGCACAGAGGTTGGCACTTTGGGAGTAGAGGGCTGACCTACTGAGCGGGTTTGTGACAGGCAGTACCCCACCACCCCGCACCACCCCATCCCAACAACTGGCACGGCCCTCTTCACCCTGCCACAGCCAGCCACTGACTGATCAGTACCCGAGCGCGTACAGTAAATAGTATGTGCTCATTATCTGACAAATGCAAAAATGGTAGAGATGAAAGGAAGAGAAAGAAACCACAAACAGAAGGCACTCATTAAATATAGAAGTAGTCAAACAGATAAGGATGGAGGGCTTATTAAGAAATGATGAAAAAAGTCAATAGGATAATGAGGCAAGAAAAGGCTGAAGGAGAACTAAGGCTGGTGAAGGGGGTCAGGGAGGGTGTCAAATGCATTATTTTCCTATATTCGGAAGAAACACACCGGGGGAGGGGTGTCAGACTGAAAAAGGGGGAGGACTGGGTAAAGGATAAGAGTAAAAGCAAGGCAAATCTATTTAACAATTATTTTTGTTCAGTATTTACGGTAGAAGACAAGGGGCCTCTATAAGACTTCAACATAGCAACCAGTACGGACTCTGCTGGTGAGGATCGGCAAGGGGCCCATTACAGAGGAGAGAGTGCCAAAGGCACTAATGGTAACTAAATCAGTGGGTCGAGATGTGTTGCACCTAGGAGTGTTGAGGGAAATAGGGCAGGTTCTGGTAGGTCCATTAACTGATCTCTTCCACTGCTAACTAGAGATGGGAGATGTGCCAGAGGACAGGAGGACACTGGACATGGTCCCTGCCATAAAAGTGGGAGTAGAGAGGAGTCAGGAAACTACAGACCAGTCAGCCTGATATCTATAGTGGAGAAACTCTTAGAACCCATTATAAAAGGAAAGGACTATGGATTCCTCGAGGCAAATGGGCTGCAGGATCCCAGGCAACACTGTTTTAACAGGAGGAGGTCATGCCAGACCATCCTGATCAACTTCTTCAATTGGGAGTCAAGAGCAGTGAAAAAGGGGCAGTCAGTAGATTTATTATGCCTGGGTATTAGTAAAGTCTTCTACTATGTTCCTCATGAAAGCCTGCTGAACAAACTGGGAAACTGGGGATAAAATAACAAGGTGGATAAAAAACTGGCTGAGTGGGAGGACTCAGAAGGTAGTACTGAACAGACAATCATCAAGGATCTTTAAAGTTACTAGTGCAGTGCCCAGGGGGTCAGTCTTGGGACTGTTTGCTTGTCTTCAGTATCTTCATTTGTGACCTTCAGTAGGGAGAGTAGTCCAAAGAAAGATATACTATTTTATTTAAAATTTGGTAGCCGAGCCGGCCCATTGGCGCAGCAGTGGGATTTCCGCTTCCGACGCCGGCAACCCAGGTTCGGGAACGGACTCAGGTCGCTGGATGGCCAGCCGGGGAGAAGGCTTGAGCATCCTAGGGACTGCTCACCTTCTTGGGGGACAGGATCAGCAGCTTGTCTGACCCCGGGTGGAGGCCAGAGGTACAGCAAGCTGGTAGGACAGACCAATGGGGAGCTGTGTGGTGGACATCGGCGTGACGCCTTGACGTCAGGGCACACACCACACAGAGAGAAACAGGGAAAAGCGCCGCCGCAGCGTGGGTAGATGGAGCTCTAGTGCCAGCCCTGATTGCGACTGCCTGCCTGACCACCGGGGGAACCAAAGAGACAAGAAGATATCGGGGTGTCCGGGCCCTGCCCCATACCTGCCTGGTGGGTATACCCACAGCTCCATGGGGGAACCCCCAAGGATTCAGGTAGGTCAGTCACGTGGGGGGCACATAGGGTCTCGAGCATAGCTCGGTGGGAGGAGAAATGAAAGTTAAAAAAAAGCTTATTTGCTAACCGAAAGGCACACTGGTCGAGCACGCTTTGAGGTGCAACCCGGTATGCTTCTTCACAGACGACACCAAGATCGGCGGCAGAGTGGACTCTGAGGAGGGGGCTAGGGCCATGAAAAGGGATCTGGAGAAAGTAGAAAAGTGGTCTAAAGTGTTGCAACTAAAATTTAATGCAGAGAAGTGCGACAGTTATGCACATAAGGGTCAAAATAAGGTTGTAATTCTGATTCTTTCAATAAATAAATAAAATAAAAGCCCCAAAATAGAATACAGGATTTTTATCAGTGAGGGGGATGGTAGACAGCACACTGGAGGAAAAAGATCTGGGGGTAATTATTATGACTACTATGAAAGCAACAGCCCAATTCAATAAAGCAGTTTTAAAAGGTTTTAACAAGTGCAACATGACAGAAACAGAAGTGCAGTCTTGTATTGTGTATCTGAATTTAATATAAATATACCCGTGACTGTTTATTTTTCTGCTCGCACTCACGTTACTACGTGATAACCTGGAGCTCTAGCAAGTGTATCATGCTAGGTAGAGGAGCTGTAGTTCAAGAGAGCACAGCTCCAGAACTACAACTCGGGAGTTTTACTTTAAAACTTTGTTTGAAAGCAAGGAGTAGGCAGCCACAGACACTGTTAAGCCACAGAGTATGGAGATTTTAACTTTGGGAGCTGACTCTCAGTTTATTCATTTTAAACTTTTCTCGGGGCTCTGTCTGACCTCCGGGAATACTTCTGGGTAACCAGGGGCTATAATTACAAGCCCTGTGGCGAGCAGGGCGAGTGTGCATCGTCGTGCGCAAAGACATGCGCGTGTTAGGTGTGTTCAGAGGTCAGGTGGTGTACAGAAGGTACTACCTAACTTCAGGGTATATTTGTGGTGACAGGTAAAAGTAATTGTTTTAAAGGGACTCATAATGGCCACTATTATAAATTCAGTGGATGGGAAACAAGGCATGATGTGCTTAAAGTGCAACATGTATAATTTTGATATGGATTCCACATGTAACTATCCATATACATGTATAAAGTGTTTAAAAACTACAGAGTTGCAAGAGGAAATTAAATTATTTGACAACAGATTAAGGGCATTAGAACTAAGCCAGCTAGAAACTAGCAAAATACTTCAGATGTCTAGTGGTCCAGTCCATTATCATATGGAACAAGGGAAATCTATGGGACCGGAAGCAGTTAGTGAAGTGCCAAACAGAAAAAGACCAAGACAAGAAGTAGAAAATATTGACAATGAGGATGAGTGGTTTACTGTTCAAACTAATAAAACCACAAAAAGAGGAAGAAAAGCTGGAGGCTTCCAAATACCACTAGTTAATAGCTTTGATCCTTTATTAGCGATTTCTGAGGAAGATGTCACAGGAAATAACCCTACAGTGGAAAATAACATTGCAGATCCATCTGTATCTTTGGTTTCTCACCAAACAAATCACTCTGACAAAAATCTAGGGTCCCATCTTCACACTGACAATAATCCCAGTGATCAGTCAGATTTACTCAGCTTTTCTACGAAGACAGTATGTAACACTTATCCTGATCAAACAATGTATACGGTGAGAGACCGAGCCCAAAACTATTCTAACCAAATCTTTGTTTTGGGCGAGTCAATGATCTCAAATCTGGATAGGCAAATATGTGATATAAAACAAAGCTACTCGTACACTATCTTGTTTTCATGATGCAAAGATTCAAGACATCACAAAAATGACTAAACAAATCTTAAATAGTGGTAAAAACCCCTTGGTAATTGTACATACTGGCACAAATAACATTAGGAATCAAAGTACACAACATATCAAGGAGGCCTATGTAGGATTAAAAAACATACTAGCATATTTGGGAGCCAATACTGTTATATCAGAAATACTACCAGTACCAAGGGCAGACCATTATACAGTGGCTAAGATAAAACATGTTAATGATTGGCTAAGGGGCTGGTGCTTGAAGCAAAATTTTAAGTGCCTGATCCACTGGGAGCAATTCAACAATAAATGGGAACTTTATTCTAGAGATGGCCTACACCTAAATAAAAAGGGCTCTGAAATACTGGGTAACAGTATTAATGCACAGATAGTCTCCTCTTTAAACTAATAAAGGGGGGCGGGATCTCATGTAATCATGGCACACAGATAGACACCACTGTACTTGATGGTAATAAGATATTAGAACTAAACAAACCCACCAACCAACAGGAACAAAATTCCCCAACTCAAGAGTCAAAACTTAAAGTATTATTATTAAATGCCAGAAGCCTACTGAATAAAATAAACTCCAGATTATATTATGTACCCAAAACATTGATGTATGTGGGGTAACAGAAACTTGGTTCACTGATGAACAGTGGGGTCATGAAATTCAAGGTTATACACTGCTTAAAAAGAATAGAACCTCCTCGAGAGGTGGGGGAGTGGCTGTTTACATTAAAGATTGTTTTGATTGTGCAGAAGTAATTGAGATTATATAGGTTAAAACAGAATATAATTCAAATCCCATGACATTTGGTCTCTGCTATTGTCCACCATCTTTAGATATAAATAAAAATGCTTCCTTTCTAGACTATTTGCAGGATATTAACCAACTGGACAATATTGTCTTAATGGGTGATTTTAATTTTCCTGGAATAAATTGGGAAACTTTAGAGGGGGCTAATTATCAGGAAACAAAATTTCTTGAAACTATAATATACCTAGGCCTAGATCAGTTAGTACATGAACCCACAAGACAGAATAACATCCTGGACCTAATCCTCACTAATACTAATGAACAGACAGAAAAACTAAGTATTTTGGAACCATTAGGAGACAGTGATCACTGCATGATATTATGGTCCATAAATTACTATAAATTGGACACCAAGGGAATAACTAAAATGAGGAAATTTGATAGAGCCAACTATGAGGCAATTAAAGCCTATTTATCAAACTGGACCTGGCAAAAATATTTAAATAAACTTACAGGAGAAGAGATATGGGCTAAAATTAAAGGAAAAAATAGACTACTGCTTCCTAACTTGGGTTCCAGAAAGGAAAAAATATAAAAATAACAGGAGACTTCCACTCTAGTATTCTACAGGGATTAAAAGACTTGTAAGGGCAAAAAAAAAGGCCTTTAATAAATATAAAAAACAGGACCGAGTCTAATTGGAACAGGTTTAAACAAAAAGCTAAAAAAACAAAATCAGCAATTAGGAAAGCAAAGATGCAAATTGAATATAATCTGGCAACTGTCCAATAAGATAACAAAAAACGTTTCTTTAATTATACTGGTTCCTTAAAAACTACTGCCTGTAAGGTTGGACCATTACAAATAAACGACAACTTAGTTTCTGATGAACAGATAATGGCAAATGAGTTTAATCAGTATTTTGCCAGCATCTTTAAAAATAAGGAACTTTTGGGAAATATGGTTTGTGATTCTGTGGATCCTGAAATTATAATTACTGTTGCAGAAATATATTCAGCAATTAAGTCTTTTAAATCATCACCATCAGTTGGACCTGATAATATCCCTTTTACTTTCCTGAAAGAAGTTGCATATTGTTTAATGCATCTATTTCTCAAGGAGTAGTTTTAAAAGAATGGAAGGAAGCTCTGGTGATCCCTATTTATAAGGGTGGTGGCAAGCAAAATGTGAAACAGTACAGACCAATTAGCCTAACAGCCTGCATAGGGAAAGTTATGGAGAAACTTCTCTCCCACAAAATAAGCATGCATATACTGAAATATGGACAGTCAGATATATCACAAAATGGATTTTTATAAGGTAGATCTTGCCATAGTAATTTAATTAATTTTTTTTAACCTATCAGTGAAGCACTAGATTCAGGCCATCCTGTAGATGTCATTTTCTTGGATTATGAAAAGGTTTTCGACTCAGTGTCCCACAAAATCTTTATTGAATGTTTGGCTAATGTGAAGTTTCACAAACACATTATAATGTGGATTTCATCATGGCTAACTGATAGACATCAGCAGGTCTGCAAACAAGGATATAAATCCTCCTGGAGTGAGAATACTAGTGGAATGCCTCAGGGCTCAGTGTTGGGCCCAATCTTATTTAATGTCCTTATCTCAAGTATACTAACATACTAAAATGCCAGCAGAATAGGCCTAACGGTCTTTCGTGTCTGCTCGTTTGGTCAGCCTCAACCCTGGGTGCTGACCTTGCTGCCCCCTTCGCCTCCTCTGGCTTCTCCCTTCCCAGTTCCGGATATTCTTGCTGCATTGGATTTTGCTTCCAGAACCCTTCCCCTGTACCTGTCCCACCCACTCTTGAACCCCTCCACTGTCTCTGCCTCCACCAGCCCCCTAGGCAGCGCATTCCATGGCTCCACCACCCTCTCAGTGAAGTAGCACCTCCTCCTTTCTCCCCTGAATCTCCCCCTCCAGCTTCCACCCATGCCCTCTAGTGGCCCCCCTCCTCCTTCCTTCGAAGCACCCTGACTGTTCCTCCCCTATTTACCCTCTTCATGTACCTGAAGACCTCTATCATGTCCCCCCAGTCCCGTCTCTCTTCCAATGTGTACATATTTAGCTCTTCGAGCCTCTCCTCATAGGTCCTGTCCCCCAAACCCCAAATCATTCTGGTTGCCCTCCTCTGGACCCTCTCCAGAAGGGTAATGTCCCTCTTTAAGTGTGGCCTCCAAAACTGCACGCAGTACTCAAGGTGCAGCCTCACCAAGCAGTTATACAGAGGAGTATCACTTCCTCCTTCTAGGTGATCCCCTAGCGATGCATCCCAGCATCCTGTTGGCCTTGGCTGCTGCCCTCCTACAAGTCTCAGGTTGTTCATCTTGACATCCACCACCACCCCAGGTCCTTCTCAACCAGCCGAGACTTGTAGCATTTCCCCAAGGTGTACCTTAGCCTGGGTTTGCACATGGTGCAATTCTGTGCATTCCCTACATTGAACCTCAGCTTCCACTTTCTAGACCATCTTTCCAGAGCCTCAGGTCCCCCTGTAGGGCCACCCTTCCCTCCTCCCCATCCACCACCGCCCCCAGTTTTGAGTCATCCACAAAGAGACTCATCTCACTCCTGATTCCTGTCCTTATGTCAGAGACGTAGGCGTTGAAGAGAGGAGAGGCCCAAGGACTGATCCCTGTGGGACCCCACTAATGACCCTCCTTGGGGATGAGACTATCCCGCCAACTATCCAGTCCTGGAGCCAATCGCCTATCCATCTGATTATCTGGTTCCCCACCCCCATTTCTTCCAGCTTATCCAACAGGCCCACGTGAGGAACAGAGTCAAATGCCTTGCTGAAGTCTAGAAAGAGGACGTACACTGGTCTACCCAGGTCCAAGGCACTCATCACCCAGTCATAGAACTCCACAAGGTTTGTCTGACACGATTTCCCCGGGACGAATCCATGCTGTCTATCATCCAGTATGATTACTATGGATGGAGTGTGGCTAAATAAATATGCAGATGATGCCAAACTAGGTGGCATTGTACATGATATTACATCTGCACAAAAATTACAGGCAAATTTGAATAGTATATCCAACTGGGCTAATAGCAATAAATTAACCTTTAATATATCTAAATGCAAAGTAATGCATTTTGGAAAAAATAATAGAATGGTTGAGTACTTTATAAATAACGTACCATTAAGTAAGGTTACCTCTGAAAAAGATTTGGGCGTCTATATTACACATAATTTAAAATTCTCTGAACACACGAATAAAACAGTTAAAATATGCCATCAATTAATAAACTGTATTTAAAAAAATGTTAAAAGTAGGGAGCAAGAAGTATTAATTCCCATATAAAGCAGTATAATCAGATCCAATTTTGACTACTGCTCCTCCTTCTGTGCTCCAACATTTATGAAGGACAGGAGTTCCATGGAAAAAGTACAGAGGAGATTTACAAGACATATTAAAAATTTAAATCCTTTTCATATGAAGATAGATTAAAACAATTGAACCCTTTTCTCTGGAATATCGCTCAATACAAGGAGACCTATGTCTAACCTATAAAGCCACAAGAGATGAGGCCTTATTTGAAACAATATGTTTGGACTGGCACCGTTCTATAAGTAATACTCGATCCCATAAAATGAAGTTAAGGGCAAATACAAATAGGACTGTTAAAAGAAATAGTTTTTTTACACAGAGGATAGTTCCAATATGGAATTCCTTACCACAGGAGGCAGTAGAAAGTACAAACCTAGAGCAATTTAAATATAATTTAGACATGTATATGGGGGAATCTAAATACTATTGCCACCCAAGTGAAGGGTGGCAAGGTCACAGTGGATTAGTCCCTCGATCTCGTATTCACCTATGAACCAGTTGGAAAGGCAACTAGGATGCTGCGATGCAGAGGAACATTAGCACAAGGAGAGGGAGGTGATAATGCCTCTGTACAGGTTGATGCTGCAGCCTCACTAGGGGTACTGTATACAATTTTGGAACCTGCACCTTAAGCAGCATAAGGACAGACTGGAAGCAGCGTAGAAGAGGGCAGGGCTACCAAGTAGATCCAGGGCCGAAAGGGGAGGGTTGCGTGAGGAATGTCTGCAAAATCTGAACATGTGTAACCAAGAGGTAGAGAAGAAAATATGGGGACATAACTGACACATTCAAATTCCTTCACATTGTCAGTAGTGTGGACACTAGGGAACTGTTCACTTTAAGTATCAATACTTTCACCAGAGGTAACTCCATGAAACTGATGGATTTAAAGGTTGGAGTAAAAAAATAAAAATAAATAAAAGATCTCAAAGTCCACTTTTTCTGAAAGGGTGGTGGCAGAATGGAACAAACTTCTAGCCAAAGTCCTACATGCCGAGAAAGGGGTGGGGCGTTCAAGAGAGGATGGGACTGGTGTATGGGTATAGTAAGGTTGGATAACGCTGTGGGGGCAAGGGCAGGTCAGGTGGACTAACAGAGGCTCAGTCCATCACACAGGCTGGTGAGGGCAGACTTGATGGTCCGCTGGGCCTCCTTCTGCCGATATTTTCTATTTTTCTATATAAGCCGTTTCTTCCACATCAAATAAACACCACAAATGGTAGGATAATGAGCAGTAGCTATGTTTTCAGTTTTTCACTAACGGTACGATAATGGGTTTTATATAGGAATATTTTACCTCCCTAAAAACTAGTTTCTCAACAAGTTACTCTCTAGTGACAATTCTCACCAAAAGGTGAACAGATCATTCCTTAACTCCAACAAAATATGGAAAATGGAGCTACAGATGAAAAACAAACTTTACTCAACTTTGATCAAATACAACAGGTTTATGGTCTGCATAGAAATCAACATTTTAGGTACCTTAAAATGAAAATTATCTAAGGAGAAATGTGTGAACTACCTAATCATTGGAATACACTATCAAGGGTATACATACTAAAAATATGAACTGCCTAATTATAGAATCATAGAATTTGATGGCAGATAAGGATGGCTTGGCCCATCGAGTCTGCCTATTCCTCCCTACCTACACTGTTACCACAGACTGTATCTACAGCTCTTTCTCCCTCCCCCTCTTCCTTTCCACTATGATTTCCTTGTGCTTATCCCTTGCATTCTTGAACCCCATCCTGTTTTTGCCCCCACCACCGCTGCTGGAAGGCAGTTCCAGGAATCCACCACTCTTTATGTAGAAAAGTACACCCTCACATCTCCCCTGAATCTACACCCTCCCTCCCCACCAGCTTCACAGCATGTCACCTTGTTCTTAAGCACCCTTTCTTCTGAAAAATGTTTCCCTCCTATACGGTATCTAAAGTTCTCTATCATATCCACCTCCCTTGCTTTAGTCTCTCCTCATACGGCTTTTGACAAAGGCCCTGCACCATTTAGTTGCCTTCCTCTGAACTGCCTACACACTGTCTATGTCCTTCCGGAGATGTGCTCTCCAGAATTGGACACAGTACTCTAGGTGGGGTCTTACCAGCGATCTATAGAGGGGCAACACCACCTCAGCCTTTCTGCTGGTGATACCCCTCCCTATGGACCCCAGCATCCCACTAGCCCTCCCAACTGCCCTGTTGCACTGTCTGGTCACTTTCAGGTCATCCAGTATAATTAACCCGAGGCATCTTTCCTGCCTGGTGGTCGTCAAGTAAGCAATAAGACATGAGGGGGTGTGCATTAGGCATTTCTAACACATGGCCAGGGGTGTGGTGAGGCACAAGATCACAGGCCGAGTGTCTTCAGCCCCTGGCCGTTCGTTAGAAATGTCTAATGCACATCCCCGGAGTGTCTTACTGCATTTATAAAATGGGACTCTGTTTTTTGCATGTTAAGTATAAATAAGTAAAAAGTACCTTTTCTTTATATTTCACATAAAATAGTTCCTCTGCCTACATCAGCTGGAGTTTTTTTTTTTCCCCTTTTACTTAGGACATTTGTCCTTCTATGGTCTCTGTAGTTGTAGTTTATAGTAAGTCCCCAGTAATGCACTTGTGTACACAACCCCAACGCACATAAACATAGATGCAGGATCCCCCCCCCCATACTCCAGACACTTAGTGCTGCTTTTTGTTAGTCATATTCTTTTTTTTTTTAATTATTTTTTACTTCAAGTAGGAGCGCTAGCAAAGTGACAGGCAGAGCGGGGGAGCGATTGAGCATAGGCAGGACATGAGAAAACAAAGACGCCCAGTTTTGTGTTTATTTATTTTACACTAAGGTTTCTTTTGTTGTTCTATACTTTTGAGTGTGAGGTAGAGAGAGAATCTACTTGCTGGAGACAGAGCGGGAGTTCAGTTGAGTGACTGGTGGCACTGTGGAGGAAACACTTCAGAGCACAGCACTGAATTGATGAGAAAACTGCGGGAGAAGCCATCACAGAAGGTCAGCTGCTCATGAAAACAGAGTAAGACAGTGAAGTGCCAGTATGAGGAAAACAAATCATTATCTGTCACATACTTTTTTTTTTTTTTTAACTTTATTTCTGCATCCACTCCCTGGGCATCCTTCAGGAGTGCCCACACGGAGTCCGCCCTACTCCCAGCCTGAACTCTCGCATCTCCTCCTCGATTTCTTCCCCCGAAAGATCCCAGGCAGGTTCAACCCCCGGTACAATCTCCGGGGCTGATTCCACCCTCCCACAGTGGCAACCTCCTAAGTGTGAAGTGCCTACCTTGGTGTCATCGGGTTGGCTTGGAGGAAGATCAGGGGCGCGCTGGACCGGCAGATGGGATGTGAGCAGGAGTCCCCCGGGGCCACCGTCATCTCACAGGCGAGAGGAAGGTATTGCTGCTTGTTTATACCCCTCTCCCCTGCAGAGCCCGGTAAACAAGGCAACGTGAGTGCCATGGCCGCCCAAGGCATTCGCCGTGCTGTTCCACTGGCGACCCTCAGCCACCGCCAGAGGTGCGCCCTGGGCGAAACGCCCGCCACCCCCTGGGAAGAGGCTGTCAGCAGGCGCTCAATCTCTATCCTCCCTGCCGACCCTGCGGCCCTGGCTCGTTCCTGAAACTGGTTCGCCGGCGTAGCGCGAGGTGTGGCGTCCAGCGCCTCAACTCTCAGTGCCACCGGGCTGGGCCATCTGTCACATACTTAAGAACCGCTTTTTTTGTTAGTTCCTTATTCATTCATTTTACGTGTTGTTAAGGTTGAGTGTGATCACGAGTGCTAGCAAACCGATGGAGACAGCAGAGGAGTGAGTGATTATAGATGCCCATATGGAGAAATGGCTGATTTTGTGTGTTTTTTCCCCCCCGTCCTTTTGAATTGAGCAAGACAGCGAGCTAGTGATGTACCAGTGTGTACGGGCAGTTATGAGTGCTGAGCTAGCAGTTCCATGAAAAACAGAGGCGATATCAGGGCTCTCAGACTTGGGGCACAATTACCACACTAAAGTAATAAACAGAGCACAACTGATTTCATATGTAGGAGTCGGCATCTCAAGAGAATGGGAATGTATAACCAGCACTGCGAGCGGGAAGAGCGCAAGCGTCCTTTCTGATTGTACGGCTGCTGAGATGGTAGTTTTCATTTTTGTACGTATTAAAAAAAGATGCAGTTTGGATGTGTTTTTTTTTTTATTTAACCGCTAGACAAATTAGGAACACAGGTTGCAGGCTTGACAGGGCAAAAAGGGAAGTCAGTAGTGGGAGCAAGCAAGTGCTGGGCAGCAGACATAAGAGCGAGGTGTGCTAGTTAGATATTTCATGTTCCTCTCTAAGACAAACCAAAAAATTGCTACTGTTCAAAACTGAACGTCCTATCTGGCACATTCATTTTTTTTGTGCTGCGTCCTAATTTTGGAGTACTTGTTTTTACCTGTGCATTAGACGTATCTAGTGCATAGGTGACAACCAATCAGGAGGCAGGATTTTCCCTGCCCATTTTATAATACCACTTCACCAATTTTAGACACCTCCCCTGGGTTTCTGTACCCTAAGTGCACTATTTTGCGCTTTTTCCCACTGAAACCAGCTGCCATACCTACAACCTCCTCTAGTGTTCTCAGGTCTCTGCTCATCTTCCCCCCACCCCACCCCAGTGCCACCCCTACTGCATACTTTATTGTCATTTGGGCAGCCATTCCTTCCAGCTCCTTTGCAATGTCACTTATAAGGACATTAAAGAGGACCAGTCCGAGCACTGATCCTTAAGGCACCCTGCTGGTTACCCTCCCTTCATCTAAGTGAACTCTGTTTACCAGCAACCTGTGTCTCCTATCCCCTAACCAATTTCTTATCCGCCTTACCACCTTTGGACCCAATTCTAAGCTACTCAACTTGCTTAGTAGTCTCCCATGTATAACAATGTTGAAAACCTTACTCAAATCTAGGCAGGCCATGCCCGCTGTTCTAACCTGATCTAAATCCTTTGTCACCCAGTCAAAGAAGATAACGGATTCATTTGACATGACCTCCCCCTGTGAACCCATGATGCTTCAGGTCTTATAACTCACTAGATTCAAGATATGCCACAATCTTTTCCTTCAGCAGTGACTTCCTCAATTTTCCCACCCCCCCAATGTCAGGCTGACTGGCCTGTAACTCCCAGCCTCATCCCTGCCACTGCTTTTGTGTAGTGGGGCTACTTCTGCACTCCTCTGGAACCACTCCTGTTTCCAGTGAGCTGTATTTGTACCTTACTGTGGGGAAAAGCAAAGGAAGCACCAGGGGCTGAAATTAAAGGGGAACACTCAGCACTAATAGCCCTACATCCAAACATGGGGCTGGTCTCAATTTGTACTTTGCATGCATGAATATTATAGTGGCACGATAGTGCCACTGTAGTTAGCACTGAGTAGCCTGTGGGGTTTCTGAGATACAGCTGTGTCATTTCTGGAAAAAGAACTACATTTTTTCCTATACTTAACATTGTTGTTGTTTTTTTTTTTTGCTCTCGTCTACTGCCTACATGGAAAGGAATTTTTGCCCTAAGCTTGCAGCGGACATGTTTCATGTCCCAAGGCAGTGCCTTTAACAGGCCAGGTCCAAAAATATGAAGGGGTTCCAGAGTTATAAGGATTTAAATGTTAGTGTTTTCCGACTTACGCATGCGCAGTAGACTTTTCGGATAACATATGATGGTAACCTGGCTTCATGAAAGTGTTTCTTGATGTTGTGCTAGCATGCGCCTGCAAGACTAAAAAGCTTTGACTTTCTATGCCAGTGACCCAGGTTCGGGAACAACCTCAGGTTGCCGGGGTGCCAGCACAGGGGAGGAGAGCAGGATTGAACGTTGGCTCTCCTCTCCCAGGTAAGGGGTGGGGTCACTTGCCCGTCGTTCCACTGTCACCGAATGGAGGTTCGGTCCCAGCACAAGTGGTCAACGGTGCAATTGGCAGGGAGGGGCGTGCCATATGACGCACATGCCTCCACACACACGCGCTACATCGGGGATGCAGGGGAGCCGGGAGAAAACCCATAAAAACCCAGAAACTACAAATGTAAAAAAAAAAAATCTTTACATTTCCTCTTTGCCACCATCTTGTTTTCTCAGTTCAGTGAAAAAAATTGGGATTCACAGAGTGATGCTCAGTGTGTTCACAGAAGCCATGCTTTGTTAAAAATTGTTTGCTTTGCTAGGTTGCTATTAATTTTTTTTTTTTTTTTATAATTTCTTTTTATTTGTTCTTGTACCATACATTTCAATAGTGCACTGTATCATTTTCTATTACAGCTGATATAAATACTGTCAAAATAAATATTACACGTAGTTCTCGTTTATACACTTTAACATTTGCATGTATATTACTTCCTGTTAATCAGCCTATAGTTAAAGCTGTTCCCTCCTCCTCTTCTTTGCAGGTCTCAGCCTGAAGGTCCCATCCACCAATATTCAGTGTAAATACGATGTAGTGTCCTGTAACTATCATGATCCATTTAAATTCATGGAAAAAAACATTTGTTTTTTACCACTTGAGGAATATCATCATGATTAAGCCCCTAGTTCCTAGCCGGTCTGGTGGTGCCGAGGGTTGAAGTGCCGGATGACACACCTAGCGCCACACCGGTGACCGGGTTCAGAAACTGACTGGCAGCAAGGTTCAGCAGGAGGAAGGGACTGAGCGTCCCGAGGACTGCCTTCCTTCGGGGTCAGGTCCGGGGCCAAGCACCGCTCCTTAGTTGCCCCTGATGGAGATCGGGGGCAGTGCAAGGAACAAGCAGTGCAGTGACTAAGGGGTGGAGCAGCAGCAGCGGGTGGTGGCAGAGGTTGGCACATCAGTGCCAGGATGTCACTGCATGACTGCGCTCCAGAGGGGAAACCATAACACTAAAATACCCCGGAGGACCAGGGAGGCAATGAAGGCTCCAGAGACCTAGCCCACATTTCTGGCGCCAGACCATCCCTCCAACGGTCCCCCAAGACACTCGACCAGGACTGACCCTCTAATTACGGAAAGGCCGCCAGGTAGGTGGGGTGGGCCCTCCACCGGGGGGGTGATCCAGGGTGAGCTGGAAGGTGCTTGGGTGAGGGTCCAGGAGAAGGGAGGTCTCAGGCAGGGAGTAGAGGCAATGGTCGAGTGGGCACTTCCGAGAGATGCCCTGGTCCACCGGAGCGAATAAACAGAGGCAAAAAAAAAAAAAGGGCCCTAGTTCCACCCGAAGATTTGCCGGCACTGGTGCATGCCTTTGTTACTTCAAGGCTTGATTACTGTACTGCTCTGTACTTTGGGGTCACCAGAGGAACTTTCCACTGGTTACAGCTGGTGCAGAATGCAGCGGCTCAGTTGCTGACGGGCCTGGCTAGGTCCAGTCATGTGAACCCAGTCCCACAGGCTCTGCACTGGCTGCTTGTCAAGTGGAGGATCCTCTTCAAGGTGGGCCTGCTCACTTTCAAGGCCCTATATGGGCTGGGCCCGGGCTATCTGGCTCAGCTTTTTACACCTGCTACCTCAGTACATTCCCTCCGCTCCTCGACTAGAGGCCTCCTTGATGTTCCCAGGGTCCAGTTCAAAACACTGGGTTACCGTGCCTTTAGTGTCGCTGGGCCAACCCAGTGGAACACCTTTCCAGCTGCTGTCAGAGAGGTCCCAACAGTCAAGTCGTTTTAAAAGGGGCTAAAGGCTCATTTTTTTCATTTTGCCTTTCCCCGACAAGGGCGACTGACCTGCACTAATTACATAAGTCCATTTTAATTATGCTGCGAAGTATTTATTGTTAATATTCTTGCTGCTTTGCATATGTGTTTATAGAATGTGTATGTTGTACTGACCCTTCCTGTTTTTAATGCAAGGCACCCAGAGCCCCATGGATTGGGCGCCACATAAATAAAATTGCCTTGCCCTTGCCTTTGTCATGTTGCATTATATACAACACCCATATTTTCCATGTCTGCCTAAACTTCTCTACTATATCATTTAAATATGCAATGATTCTTTCCATGCACTAGATGTAATTAACAGTGCTTTGCCATTCTTCTCTGGAGGGGGTGGGGGCTGAGGTGGTTTCCATTTCTTTGTAATGGCTTTTTGTAGCTGCTAATTTCAGGATCGGGGCCATGGACCTGGGTGTCAGCCTGACAGTTCCCCAGGATATATTAAGAAGTATCATAGTTGGTGTTAACAGTGCTGGGTCCACCCTGTGTACATTATTTGGCCTCCCTCCAGTATGGCTCCAATCTTGGGCAGTAAAAAAAAGATATGTGCTTGATCTGCTCTCTTGTCTCCACAGCCCCTCCAGCAACTTCCCGCATTAGAAGGCTGTTGTGTTACACTTTTGTTATAAAAATTATGGTTTAAAACTGTTTTTTTCATTTTCTGTTATTTGTATTTTTTAACAGATTTTTTTTAGTTTTGTGAAACTGATTTCCATTTTGTGCTTTTTGCTATCAATGTTGATGTTGTGAATGCATTTTTGATGCTGCGGTAACAAATACTTTAGCACCATTACAAAACTACTTAGTATTTCCACGGTATTAAATAATAGTTTCACAATGTTACATTTACAGCATTATTTTGAGACACAGTTGGAAAAATGGTATCATGCTAATATATATTTTTTTTGAATCACACTCCCATTTTTTGGTATCGTAAACTTCTTTCTTTAATGGTTTTACTTTTTATCACTATCTTCTGTACTGGGTACATCTGATTGGGTAATGATACGGCCATGATGACAATTTCATCACTCATGTCCAACACATGGAAACCCAGAGGGCCCTGCACGTCTCCAGCTACATACGTATACAAATCTATGGAGGAATGGGAGCACAGGGAAGCAATTTAGGATATGATTATACTGTCTGAAAAAGTAAGAAAAAAATTGCAATAATTGCAATAAAACTATGTTAATGCATCAGTTAGGGTTAAGCCACAAAAGTAGGGAAATAAGGCATTAGGGTTTTCAAAGTCAACACCCCACAACCACCATGCACACACCAACAGGCTTCGGGGTGTGCCTTGGGGTCGTCAGCCTCCTAAATACTGTCTCTGCATTTCTAGTATCTAATGTAATGCTCTGCAAAGTGCTTTGAGATACTCACAGTACGAAATGTGCTATATGAAACACAAACTCTATTTGCTTCTGTGTGATGTAGGATTGTCCTGATTGGTTTGCATGTTGTTGTTCTCTTTCGACTGATCTAGCCAACACTAAACCGTTCAAAACTTTTGTATGTTCAAAATGCAGTCACTTGTCTTCTCTCTTGAACCTGGAACTATGACCACACTGCCCCAGTTCTCCACTGCTCCCAGTCCATTTCAGAATTCACTTTAAAACTGTTCTTGGTTTTAAAATCATAGTGCACCATACTACCTTTTTTTCTTATTAATTTATCCTCCTAACAGAACGTCCCCTTCCAGCAGGCCACCACCAAGCTCCGTCACTTCCTGCTGCACGGTCTCCCCCCAGCTTCCCCCCATGGCAGGACCAAAGAAGATGCAGGCATCCCCACCTCCTCTAGAGAAGCAACAATCCTGGCCTGAGTGCGGGTGATCTGCACAGGACCACATTATGAGGCTGCAGTCATCCAAAAGGTCACCATTTTTCCGCCTGTCCCCCCCCCCGAAGCCTCCCACATGACCTGAGCAGTGCCCCACGACGGCCTCGCATGCACACAGCGACGACCTGTAAAGATGCAAGTTCCCCTGCCCACAACAGTGCTATCTGTGGTGGACTTGGCACCAGTACAGCTCAAGCTGGAAGCACAGCTCCATGGTAGCACTATTTTTCCCGTCTCCGGAGTCCGCTCCAGAGCCCAGGTTGTTGGTACACTGCAGGTCATCAGACAGCCCCACCAAACTACCTTTCTGACTGTATTCATCCTTATGTCATAACTATTTCTGGTCATTTCCGCATGTTGCACTTTCCATACTGGCATCCTTGATGTTTTTAAACACATCCATATATCCAGGGGAGGGACCTGGGAGGACAGTAGTCTCTATGCCAAGGACTGACTACATTTGAGTGAGGAGGGAAAGAAAGTGTTGAAACAGAGGATGGAGGAGTACATAGAGGAAGTAGGGAATTTAAACTAGGAGTAGGGGGTGGCAACTGGGCAAGAGACATGCAGAGACCACAGGTTGGGAAACCATATGAGCTTACCCCCCATAACAGTGACAACAGACAAATGGCAAGTACTATTGGTGATGCTAGTAAAGGAGGGCAGGATGGGAGGGGGGGAAAGGGTGGAAGGTGGTTACCCTTAATGCTAGGAGCCTTGGGAGGAAAACTGCAGAGTTACAGGTGCTCATGGCAGAGGGAGAGGTGGACATTGCAGCCATCACAGAAACATAGGCCACCAATACAATGACTGGGACCTGTCTGTACCAGGGTACAGGTTATTTTGTAGGGACAGGGTGACTGGGAAAGGAGGGGGTGTGGCACTATATGTGAAGGAAGGACTGAAGTGCGTAAGGGAGGAAGGGGAGGAGGGTAGTACGGAGTCAATTTGGATGCAAATCCAGGATTCCAAGAATAGGATTCTTAGAATGGGAGTGGTGTACAGGCTGCCATCTCAGACGGAGAAGTTAGACAGAGAACTAGTGGGAGAGATCAGGAGGACCTGCGAGAAGGGTAGCGTGGTGAGTGTGGGGGACTTCAACATGCCAAGAGTGGACTGGAGTACCCCAACAACCTGGAACAGAAAGGAGCAGGTACTGCTGGATGCCTTCCAGGACAGCTTCCTGCTGCAAATGGTCAGTGAACCAACCAGGTTAGGGAATACCCTTGACCTTGTGCTGGCAAATGGAGACTTTGTGAGAGAACTTACAGTGGAGGAACCGCTGTCAGGGAGTGACCACCGCTCAGTATGGCTCACATTGGATATGGGCAAGGAAGGAGTGGAATCTGGCACAAGAGTGCTGGACTTCAGGAGGGCCGACTTTGGGAGAACGGGGGAAGTGGTGAAAGGGTACCTGGCCAGAATTCAATCTAGTATGGACACTAACCAGAGGTGGGAGTTCATAAAGCTGGGGATAGTGGAGGCAACCAAAACCTGCTGCAAGGCCCAGAGCAAGAAGGCTAGGGTTAAGAAACCGAGCTGATTGAGCAAGGAGGTCATGGAAAAGGTAAGGAGGAAAAGAGCTGCCTTTAGGAAGTATAAGAAAACAGGGAGAGGGGAGGACAGGGAGGAGTACTTGATGGAATCGAAGGAGGTGACAAGGGCAGTAAGGGAGCCAAGGCCTCTCACGGAACTCAGGCTGACACAAGGCATTAGAAGGGGGAGAAGGACTTCTTAGGGTACATCAGGGAGAAAAGGAGCTGTAAGGACCACATAGTAAGGATTAGGAAGGAGGGGGTTGGTTGGAAGCAGGGTGCGATAAGGCAGAAGCACTAAATGAGTACTTCTGCTCAGTATTTATTAAAGAGAAGAGGGGTGACACCTAAGGGGAGAAATGGCAGAAACGGGAGACGGGGTGATGATGGGAAACTGACCTGCAGAGTTCGGGAGGGTTTGAAGGCACTGAAGGTGGATAAGGCGCCAGGCCCAGATGGCATCCACCACAGGGTACTGAAGGAGCTGGCAGAGGTCCTTGCAGGACCTTTGGCAGACCTATTTAATGCCTCACTACAATCGGGGTGTGTACCTCAGGACTGGAGGATGGCTCATGTGGTGCCCCTCCACAAGAGTGGCCCAAAGGATGAACCGGGAAACTACAGACCAGTGAGCCTCACATCCATCGTGGGTAACCTAATAGAGACTATCCTGAAGGAAAAGCTGGTGGCCCTCCTAGAGGCCAAAGGACTACAGGACAGCAGACAGCATGGCTTCATACAGGGCAGATCCTGCCAAACCAACCTGGTGGAGTTCTATGACTGGGTAACTAGGCAACTGGACAGAGGCCATGCAGTGGATGTCCTGTATCTGGACTTCAGTAAGGCATTCGACTCGGTGCCACATGGAAGGCTGGGAAGTAAGTTAGTAGGCACAGGGGCAGGTGCAGAGCTGGTGAGATGAGTAGGGAACTGGCTTCAGGGAAGGCAAAACAGGGTGGTGGTGGGTGGGGAGCGCTCACACCCAAGGGTAGTGACGAGCGGTGTTCCACAGAGCTCGGTGTTGGGACCATTGTTGTTTGGGATATTCATTGCAGACATATCATTGGACATCAAGAGCAAGATCAGTCTGTTTGCTGATGATACCAAGGTAGGAGCAGTGGTGGATGACCTAGGGGGATGGCAGGGGTTGCAGGATGATCTGGCAAAGCTTGAAACCTGGTCAGATACCTGGCAACTGGGGTTTAATGCCAAAAAGTGCAAGGTGCTGCATTTTGGGATGAAGAACCCAAGGAGGAGTTAACAGCTGGGGAAATGTAGCTAGCCCGGACAGAGGAGGAGAAGGATCTGGGGGTGCTCATTACAGGGTCAATGAACAACTCGGCACAATGTAGGAAGGCAGCTGCAAAGGCCAACAAAATGCTGGGTTGTATTACAAGGGTATATCTCGAGGAGGGAGGAGGTGATTCTGCCACTGTATAGGTCATTAGTTAGGCTGCACCTGGAGTACTACGGGCAGTACTGGGCGCCCGATAATCGAAGAGGACATTAAGATACTGGAGGGGTGCAAGCATGAGGCGACAAAGAAGATCAAGGGGCTGGGGGATTTATCATATGAAAGAAGGCTGAGGGAGTTGAACATGTACTCACTGGAGGAGAGGAGGGACAGGGGGAACATGATTGAAACCTTTAAGTATATGAAAAGAATAAACAAGACAGGTACAGAGGGGCTGTTCAAAGTAAGGGAGGGGGAGGGACACCAGGGGTCATGATATGAGACTGGAGGGAGGAAGGTTCAGGAGGGAGATGAGGAGACACTTATTTACAGAGAGGGTCGTGGCTGGGTGGAATGAGTTACCTGCAGAAGCGGTATCCAGTAGAACAGTGGACTGCTTCAAAAGGGGATGGGACAGGACAAGGGGGAGGGTCAATGAAGGGGAAGGGTAGAAGAGAGGGGCAGCTGCAGAATAAGTGGTGCTTGCTGCACATTCGAGCAGACTTGATAGACCTCTAGGCCTTTATCTGCTGGCAAATTTCATATGTTCGTACTTCTGCAAATCAAATCAAATCAAACTTTATTTATAAAAGATGCCTTTCCAAAACCAAGGCACCTTTACATAACATAATAAAATAAATAAATAATTAACACAATGTTAAAATTAATCCAAGGTAGCAATATTTAAAAATCATTGTATGCAAGGCTAAAAAGATGGGTTTTAATGCCTCCTTAAAGCTTTGGACAGTCAGGCAATCTCACACCTGACGAGGTAAAGAATTCCACAGGGTTGGGGCCATAAAGCTAAAAGATCTGGCCCCAGAGGTCTTTAAACGAACCCTGGTAATCTCCAGCAATCCCTCGTCAGTGGATCGGAGAAAGCAGGAGGGACAGTAGGGACAAAGGAGATCTTTCAGGTAGCCAGGTCCCTGATCGTATAGGGCCTTATAGGTCAGCAAACTGACCTTAAAGGTGATTCGCCAGCATATTGGCAGCCTGTGCAGTCCGCGGAGCACAGGTGTTCTATGACTGGACCTAGAGGAACCAGTCAATAGCCTGGCTGCTGCATTCTGCACTAGCTGCAAGCGGTGAATATCAACCCCCGGTAGCCCAAGATAAAGGGTGTTGTTGCAGTAGTCAAGACGGGAGGTAACGAAGGAGTGGACCAAAGTAGGAAGATCGTCAGGAGGAACCAGGTGCTTCACCCAGGCGATGTTCCTCAGATGGTAAAAAGAGGCTTTGACAACTGCCGACACCTGAGATTTAAGTGTCAAACAGTCATCAAACACAACGCCCAGGTTCCGCACCCAGTCTGAGGTAGTTAGCTGAACACCCCAAGCCATAAACCCAAGGGTGAACCTGCTAAAGAACCCGCCTCCTGGTGACCTAGGTCCACAACCAACACCTCAGTTTTCTCTGGATTCAACCGCAGCCAACTCACATTCATCCAGTCCTGGATTTCGGCCAGACAGTTGTTAAAGACTGAAAAGGCAGCATCTTGGCTGGGCACAAAGGACATGTACAGTTGAGTATCATCTGCGTAGCAGTGAAAACTCAAACCGTACCACCTCATAATCGCTCCTAACAGCAGCATGTACACCGCAAACAACATGGTCGCCAAAATGGAGCCCTGTGGCACCCTACAGGATAGCGGGAATGATGCCCAAGGAAAAAATCCCAGACACCACCCTCTGAGTCCTACCCTCGAGGAAAGATCAAAACCAACTGAGGACTGTACCAGACAGTCCACAGATAAACCGCAAGTGCTTCAATAGCACAACATGGACCACAGTGTCAAATGCTGCAGAGAGATCAAGAAGGACCAAGATGGAACGAGCCCTTCGCTCTCTCACTATCAGGAGGTCATTTAGTATCCGGACAAGAGCTGTCTCGGTACTATGTCTCTTCCTAAATCCGGACTGGAGAGAATCATAGACATTGTGGCTGGTCAAATGATCATCCATCTGCGACGCGACCACCTTCTCAATAACCTTACCCACAAAGAGCAGGTTAGAGACAGGCCTGTAGTTAGCCAGACAATCCAGGTCCAAGGAGGACTTCTTAAGAAGGGGCTGAACCACAGCTTCCTTCAGAGGATTTGGAAAAATCCTCCTCTCCAAAGACCTCCAGACTATCTCAGCAATGACTGGACCGATTTTATTCACACAGCCCACTAGGAGACGTATGGGGCCGGGGTCCAAACCACAGTTGGTCGGACGCAATGATTGGATGACCATCACAATGTCACTGATTGTGGGAAGGCTGAAGTCATACCACACAAACTGGGTGTCCGACATCTCCTGCCGACCATCACAGCTCCCATTAGGGAGGGTCAACTGGATATCAGACCTGATTGTGGCAACCTTATCCGAAAAGAACTGAGCAAACTCCTCACACCATTCTTGAGAAAAGCTCTTCTGGGCTGAAGACAGATTGGATTGCACAATCTGTCCACAGTCCGAAAAGCTGAGCTGGTCTATTTTGTGCAGCAGCAATCTCTCTGGACAGGAATTCTGCCTTCTTACGAGAGATTGCTGATTGACAGACCACATAATGGTCCATCAAACTAAGTTTGTCACAATCCAGGCCCGATTTCCGCCAGCACCTCTCTAACCTTTGTCCAACTCTCCTCAACTCCCTCAGAGTCTCATAAAACCAAGGAGACCTGGGGCTAAGTGAGGGACGACGACACAGGAGCAATGGGATCCAGGGCCCCTACTACCTCTATTTATTATAGGTAAGCACCAAGTTCCTGGTTCATGCAATCACTGGTAACTCCGAATCAGGTCCAGTACACGCCATCTGGGGAAACACCCCTCAAAGGGCGGTACCGGACCATCTCCATAGGGGCTAGCCTACTAGGGGTGGCCTCAAAACTGAACCCAATGGAGTGATGCTCAGACCACTCGATTGGTTTCACCACAAATCGGATATCTCCATCCCCAGTAGGAACACCAAATCCAATGAATGACCACCAATATGGGTGGGAGAAATAACCTGTGTAGCCCAGTGAAATCATTAGCTGGCGAAAAGTTCTGACCAAACTGCAAGAGTTCATCGTGACCCAGGCATTAAAATCCCCAAAACCAACCATCTGGGGATCCCAATGTCAGGTCGACAATGAAGTCTACTTCTCGCAGGAAAACATTCAATCACCTGGTGGACATTAAACAAGAAGTATCCTGCACCCCACACCCTCGCCCACGATACAGTCAAAGGAGTTTGTGCTTCCCACTGGTACCTCCACTAGGCCCAGTTCCGATCTAAAACAGATAGCAACACCCCCGCCCCTACGATCAATCCTAGGGTGGTGCATCACCAAGTACCCGGCTGGAATTGCTGATGCCAAAACTGGGCCAGCATTCTCATCCAGCCAGGTCTCAGTGATGCACGCCAGGTCAGATGTTCCAACAAAATCCGCTATAATAGCGGTTTTGTTTTTAATAGACTGGCGTTGCATAACACCACCCGAGTAGGATGAGAATCACAGGATGACCGTGCTACCTGACGACTACAAGCAGAACCCTTGGGTATGGGAACCAGACATGGAGGACCCCTTTCCTGGACCCATTTCACCCCTGCAAGATGAAGCTATAGCAAATAAAACTGTATTCATCAAAAAAGCCATACTCTCATTGACCTTGCCACATGTACATTGGCTAACTGTCTTCTTTTGCTGGCAAACAGACAGGTAATTATGATTGTTCCAGAGACTGCTATGAGTTCTGCATGTAAGCGAGCACAGGTCATACATTTTATTTATCCTGTAATCAAATTTGCTGTAAATGTTCCAGTAAAGTCAATGCATTTCTGAAGGATTCTAGACATGAAACATTTGCTAACTATAACCCGGCAGTTTACATACTGGATCTTTATAGTAACCATTATGATAATTATACTGGGAATAGTACACCGAGTAATTGAGAGACTGGGACTCCAATAGGAGCCTCAGAATCCCATAATGAGGTCAGTAAGGGGTTGAGGGCCTCACGGAGGAAGGCGCTTGGTTCCTGGGAAGGGGGGCACAGGCCACAGGGCAGTCCCCCCCCCAAACTGGCTGGCCAGTGAGTGCCATCAGCATCAGCCATGAAGGTAACTTTTCAACTGCCCTCCCAGCTGCAAGAAAAGGAGTGGGCAGGGTGGAAAATCCAGGGAAAAGGGGGATTAGCAGAAATACGGATTTGTGCCTCCTGCTTTCTGTTATTTAGATGTTTTTAATGTGAAACATCACCTTGAATAATACTGTGCAATTCTGTTATCTTGTACCATTCCGTGAATGCAGCTCCCAGTGTACTACATTCACCTACTTCATAACAGAATAGTCCTTTGTAAAAAAAAAAATTCTGAACAGACGACCCTTTTATGGTTCAACAACCTCAGACATCAAGATCTAGGTGTTTACATTCTTTCCACATTAAACCAACTGTGTCCATATGGTGCCAAAGCTGCTGATGACGTCATGAACCCTAGGCAGAGCAAACAACTAGACTTCCTGTACACAGCAGATTAGTGTGGATGATATATGTTCTGTGTGTTTTCTGAACAACGGAAAAGCAATGAAAGGAATGCAGAGGATCTAACAGAAAAAAAAAAAAACAACTTGGCCCAAATCTTACAATGCTATTGAGAACAGGAAATAACTCCAAGCTGACTGCAGAACTCAAGGAGTATTGTACTATACAAGGCAATGTGTTCTACATGGAACAATGACCCACTGCCCCTCCGACACAGCAGTACAGTAATTTACCGACTATTTTTACCAACTACACATCTATATATGGTACTACAGGTATCTGTT
Source organism: Neoceratodus forsteri (assembly GCA_016271365.2). Taxonomy (NCBI): domain Eukaryota; kingdom Metazoa; phylum Chordata; order Ceratodontiformes; family Ceratodontidae; genus Neoceratodus; species Neoceratodus forsteri. Next base: position 875,418,629 of record CM028130.1, read on the forward strand.
TTGTAGCATCTTCACATGGTAGAAATTAAGAGCATTACAGAGCACTGAGCTGTATCAAGGGGGCTGAAAATCTGTCTTACTGAAGAACCCACCCAGCACCAACACCAGTATCTATGTCCCAGAATATATTCACTAGTTGGGCTTGATATTTAAATGTCGAAGAATCTTGTCTGCATGACAAATATTTATTTAAAAACTGAGTACATCTGATTTTTGTTTACCCCACACACACACACACACAATATCTCAGTGTCCTTTAACACTTGGAGTACCAAGTAAGCATTAAGCCAGACGGAGGTGGCATCTAATGCTGGATTGATGCATGGGGGGTTGATGCCGAGGCTGAGGGGCTACCTACCCCATGCATCAATCGCATTAGATGCCACCGACAGAGTGGCTAATGCGCTTGTAACATGGGCCGGGTCGGTGGAGGTATCTGGAGGGGTCCCAGTGTGCAAGACGAACAGTGCCACATGGAGGGCTGCGCGGACCTGTCACCCCTGTGCTGTGCTCTCACGAGTCGTGCACACGACTAGATGCGTACGATGCGGTCATTACCTGCTGTCCTGGAGTCGGCGCAGATGTGGTGCACCCAACTTCTCTGTCGCACTCCTGTGCGACCGCTGGCGGTTGTTGCCGTGGACGAGCTCGGAGGTCTCCTCGTGAGGACTGTCAGCCGGAGTCTCGCGTTGTGCATGTTGGGGGCTTCCTTCTCTTGCCTCCCGCACACTGCCCCGTGGTGCCCTGCTCCAGGTCGGCTCTCGCTGCTGCTCCTGGGTCTGGTTGGCTGCCTGTTGCGGATGTCCGCGCGAGTGAGTGCTCCCCTTGCCCGTTCCGCCCGGCGGATGACTCGCGGTGCTGGCGCTCCTCTCCCTGCTGAGCTTAGTCTCAGTGCTGCTAGGCAGGGGGTCTGGACGCTGACGGGCACGGCATATAAGCTGGGTTAATGCCCGCTTCAGCTGCCGTCTCGTGACCCTCCTACACCTATCAGAGCTCGGGATCACAGGCACAGTATTAATGCCATGTTACAAGGCTGATTCATTCATCCAGCCAGAAAGCAAGCGATGTCAAACTCCAATGTTGCTCACCCACTGGGGCACTGGGGAAGGGGGGGCTCAATGTTTATCTGTCTGCACTCTAACCCTGTTCCTATCAGCTGAGCGAGTAACTGCTGTAGTGCAACCAGCTGCCAGCAGCCTCACTGTTAGATTTCACATCATAAGGCCAGTCTAGAAAATGTGACTTCACATACTGAGAGTTGTGAATAATTGAAGGGGAGAAGGGGGGGGATGTTTAACTAGGATAGGGACACAATACTGAAGCTTGATTCCAGGTGCGACCTGGGAGCACGAGGAAGTTAAGTGACTTGCTCAGGGTCACCCAGTATGCAAGTAGGGGCAGTGGGACTGAAACCCAGGTTTGCAGCTCAGAGCCTTAAACCACTGTGCTATACTGCCTCCTAAATAGGTGGATGGCCTTGCTCAGTGCTGTTCTGATTGACCTTGCAGTTAGAGCACAGAGTTGTGAACCTGGAGACCATGGTTTGAATCAGACAGCCACTGCTGACTGTATTCATCCTTATGCCACACGGTGTGTCCCTGAGTAAGTCACTTTAAACACCCCCCTGCTTAAAGCAGCAGTGTATGTTAGCAGTCAATGCTGACCTACTGTATATTTTTTTGTTCTATTTTAGATTTCTCATATCTTGTAAGATACTCTTTTTTTCCCCCAATCTTGAGTCTGCTTCAGCACTTTCTACATTTGAAATAATAAAAGGAGCATCCTCTTAATAAGGTTCGGTCCATGTTTTCATCAGTATTTTCTGTTTTTTTTTTTTTTTTTTTAACAACTTTTGTTTAACATCACTTAGATGGAACAGCACAAAAAAACCTAATGTTTCAGATAAAGTGCTTATTTATCCTCTTCAAAAAAAGCACTTTATGTGAAACATTGAGGTTTTTTTTTTGAACAATGCAGTCTATCAATTTTCAATGTATTTATCTGTATTTACAAAACAAAATTATTCACTTTTAAATAACAAGCTTGGTCCACTTTTTAACAAAAGTCTGAGTGTGGTGCCTGGTCTTACTGCTGGCTGGGACAATAGTTTTTCTGCCATGGCACACACTTCTCCTCCACTGAGCAGCTCTTGTTTAACTGCACACTAAAATAAACCAGCATTCAGAAGACAGTGCTCCCAAACCTTATGGGACAACAGCCGTACTAAAACAGCTGTGAGAATACGGATGAAAAACTGGTCCGAGCCATATTAAAAGGAGCGCACCTTTTAATTTTTAAAATGTTAAAAAACATGCTGAAGTAGACTCAAAATCAGTACAGGGTATTATACAAGACAGGAGGTAAGGGGCAATCTAAAATGGAATAAAAGAATATAGCGCAACATTTTCATTGTAACAGGTTACATTCGCTCCAATTTCTCTTTAGTCCATCTATGCGTTGTTTAAATACCCTAGGCACCTAAATGGCCTGCAACATCCTCTCCCTCTTTTGGACAGTAAAGCACTTTGGGATATAGTTTGCATGAAAGGCCCTCAATGAAACCCAGTTTTTTTCCCTTGTTTGTGAAGTACTTGGGACTCTTTGGGATGGTCACAGTATTAAACTATAAGGGCTTTTCCTAATGCACCTTCTCATGACTATCAATTTTTTTTTTTGCTATTCTTTTTCTTTCCGCTCAGGCTGGCCATCCTTCTGGCTGCTCCGCCAGCCGTCACCCTGGCTTCTCCTAGGACTTACCTTCTCCTGTAGTTCCCCACAGCTTTCCCTCTATGGCAGGGTGGTAGGGAGTCTTCTTGACCCATCAGGACCAGACACAGATCGCAGGATGTGCCTAAGTAGTGGGTGCAGGGCCTGCAGTGGGCAGCAATCATCCTGCCAACCAGGGTTTTTTCCCCATTGTCCCGTCCCCGGAGGCATGACGTGTGAGGACATCAAGGCGCACACCATGCACTCCCGTGCAATGCAGCCGAAGTCAGTCATGCCTCCAACCGGCTGGCCCAGGCTGCCTTTCCCCTGGCGTCTGCCAGGGTCAAGCAAGCTGCTGAGCAACCCCACCCTCCCAGCCCCTAGAGGAGGACAGCAAACCAGAAGACGCTCAATCCTACCTTACCCCAGCTGGCACTCCCAAGCACCGGGCTCACTTCCAGACGGGTTGTCGGTGCTAAGCATCTTACTACTACTGCTGTGCCGGTAAGCCAGTTATGACTATCAGTTTAAACAGGGGTTGAAGCTGACTCCATGGCGTCGAGCTACAGGGGATGCCGGGGACATCAGGAGTGGAGGCCATTAGAAAGGGCTGCAGGCGGGTGGATAGCAGTGTGCCATTACAACAGCGGCTCCTAGGGGTTGCATGGCAGATTACCCTTGCCAGTGTGGTTGACCACATGTTGCCAGATGTCCCCTTCTAGGACACTGTAACACACATGCTCAGTCAGGGGTGAAGCACAAACAGGGAAAACAGGGTCCCTCCGGATACCCCTCCTAGGCCACCCAGCCCTAAGACATTGGGGATAGGGCTTTCTTAGTGGTGGCTCCACTATTGTGAAACATATTACCATATCTATGGAATCTGCCCTTGTAGGGGGCATTTAAACAGGGGCGAAAGATCTTCCTATTTATTTATTTGTCTTGGAGTTATAACCTTTGAGCTAAAAGTCTGTTACAAAGGTTCCACATCATGACAATACAAAACAATAAGTGGGTACAATGGGTCATCCGTAGAAGAAAAACAACATAGAATATAATACAACAGAGGTAAAAGAATTGCACGTACAATGCAAAAATACATATATTGCATATACAGTGAACTTCAGTACAAGATTATTGTGCAATAAGGAATACATCTGTGTACACACATAGGAATTAAACAGAGCAGTCAAATGTTGACATTGTCCGGGATGGTAGGTAGTATGGAGGAGGGTAGAAGGAGGAAACAGTAGACCGGGTGGTGGGGAGGGAGTAGTGGGGGTGGTAGTGGAGGAATGGGGAGCTATAAATTTGGGGGACAGAGTTGAGGAGTAGAAGAGTTGCCTATCAGTGGCATGGGACAGAGGGGCAAGGGGAGGGCAATGTATGGGGGCATGGGGAGTGTAAGAATGGGGACTTGGGATAGTTTAGGGCTGGCACTCGCAGGTACTCAGTGTGGACAGGCTGGCTATTTATGCTAATTTTAGCCTAGCTGGAGTTGCAACTTTCGGTTCTTGCCCACAGCTATTTTTAAGTCTCATCTGAATAAGCTGTTAAGTATTTATTTTATAATGTAATGTTATTTTATTACATTGCCCTGACTGCTGATATCTGTATTGTACTGTTTGTGAACTGCCAACAGCCTTTTGGAATTGGAGCTAAATAAATAAAAGCTGCCTTGCTAATGTAACCCCTACCCAGTCTATCAATTTGTTTCTGACAGCAAAACCAGGTGGGCTGGGTTCGGGGAGGACTAGGTCACTCGGCACAAAGGCTAGGTTTGGCTACTCTGCACAGGGGCACCCAAGTAACTCCGACCACAGGAAGCAATAACTGTAATGTCCAATACCAGAAGTGGGATTCTAAAGTGTGGCTTTTTATTCACATCCAAACAGAATAAACAAAGCATAGATGGACCCCCACGGGACTAGACTCCTGGTAATGCAGATTAAAAGAGACTAGAACACTTCCTCAACACTTTAGCCCTCAGGCTCTGAACCCACGGGGCACACAGCATGGACTTGCATGCTGCTTTGGGTTACACAGCCTGAACTTGTACACTGTTCTGGGTTTTCCCTGGCTCGGCTCCCTTGCCAGCCACATGGACACCTTCCATACTTCATGGAAACATTTTTTGGTGGCTCCCTAAACCACCTAAGAGCACCATGGCTCCATATGGGAGTCTTCCTTTCAATCCCACATCTGGGTACTTTCCTCAGGCACTGGCCAAGTACCTGAGGGAAAGCAAAAGGTGTCTCAGAGCAAATCCGTAGAGATGAATTTGGTTACTACTGATGGGGGGGGTCTCCCACCTCTCGCTCCCACAGTTCATACCTGGCCATTTCTCTGGACAGTAAACACCTCATCCTGTAAAGTTCTGCAATGTAGATTCTTGCTAAATGCATTTCACATTCCATCTGCTTGTCTTGCTTCCCATTTGTGCTGGACTTGAACATACTTTTAAGTGGCATTGTCCATTACTCTAGAACCCCCACTGAGTTAAGCAGTCCAATCCCCAATTTCCTTCACTCTTTGTGCTGGACTTGAACATACTTGAATTAAGTGGCATTGTCCATTACTAGACCCCCACAGATTAAGCAGTCCAATCCCACTTTCCAACTGTACTTGGCTGTCTTTTCTGACCCCACAGTAACAGTCCCTTTAGTTTCCTTCTCTGTTCAGGTGAAAACATTTGGCCCTTTTCAGAGCGAACTCACCCTTTGGTTGCAGGTGCCCCACAGGTGTTTCCTCCACAAGGAATCTTCCTCTCAGAGCTTCTGGTGCCTCAGCACAACTTGAAAGCAGGCTTCTTTCCCTTAGTCGGACCCAGGGGTTTCCCTGAAAACAGGCAAGACTTCCCCCCAATCCCTAGGCTATTGAACCACTCTAAAGTGGTCTCTACCACTTCAATTACCAGTTTCTGTGTTCCTCTTCAGGTGGAAACACACACCTTCCAAAAGTAGCTCTGAAACAGAGCTTAAAGCTCTGAGAGCCTGCACACACACTGCTGCACTACAGTCTCTCACTCAGACTGCACACAGATTCTGGCTTCAAATTCCCCAACTTTCTACTCTAACCTCCAACTGCAACATTCCAGTGTGGCTTATGCAGCTGCAAAAGTTCTAAGATGATGTCATCCCTCAGTCTCAGCTGAGACCGAGAACAGAGTGAGACAGTGTGAAATCTATTTAACTGGAGTTTCACAAGCTGCCTTCCCTGCCTACCACTAGGTCTTACTGGGAGTCTAGTAACCCCAGGTAACAGGAGGGTTACACAAATACAATTTCTGCAGCAGCTGACTCTTATGTCACAAGTAGGGCATCATAACTTCAGTTTCAGATTCAGCTGTAAGTGAACTGTAAGGGGCAAGCAGAGATCTCGGAAGTTGCAGCCAGATGGGGTGTATGTGAACCCTTAAATTAAAAAAAAAAACAGAGATCCGGGGCAGAAATCCTTGTTTTCTCTCACCAGCGCCCTTTGACATGTCACAGTGCAGTGTGGGTACCGCCACATGGCAGCTCCTGCTTCCCTAAGTACCAGCGGCATGTCTTGACAATGGAAGACACTCAAACTTTGCATCCCAATGGGCTGCAATTATGTTAAGGGTTAAGGACCTGGAGTCCACAAGACCAATGGAAAAATATGCAGTTTGTAACTACCCTTACAGTAAGAAAAATAATATTATCCCCCACCAAAGAGCTTATTTCCTTGGTCGTCACATCTTATAGGAATATTCCTGTTCAGGCCCTAGACCCTCTCTTCACGCCCTGGTTCAGCGCCCTCTGAGTACACCTCAAAGCTTCTTCTTGTGACAAGGACAATCCCTCCTCGGCAATCCATTTGCCTGAACTGATCTTTTTTTTTTTAATTTAATTTTTATTGTTAGTTTTAACACACATTTCTCTGTACTGTTCATACATTTGCATTTGTTTTCCATTAACTTATGCAATATTACCTTTATAGATTACCTTTCAAAGAAGGAGAATACTTAATTCTTATACATATTTCTTGCCCTGGATAGAATCACAGAATGCATATTTTTGGTCAATAGGGTTGCTTATAGTTGCCTTTACTTTTAGAGTGTCTTCAACTCCAGGAGTCTCATTCCACAGGAATCATATTTCAGCTTTCTTTTCTTGTTTGTTGTTTTGACCCTCCCCTCCTCCCCCCGGGTCTATAAGAAAGGATAATAAATTTTCTTTCTTTCTCATCTACTGTTCCCATATATTACTTCCTTTATTAAAGGGAGAAATCTGGATCAATTGATGCCTGGTATAATAACCAGATTTGCCATTTCCTAATACGATTTGGTCCCCTGTGTTGGACTCTGGAGTTGATGGTTTCTGTGTAGTATATTTGTTTCATAATTAATCTCCAGTCTATAATAGATGGTATTACATTAGTCATCCAACGCCAGGTGAGACCCTTCTTGGCTGCTAAGTAAAATATTGGAAGAAGAGTATATTTCCAGGGTGGAGAGTGATCAGGGCAAACATCAAGTAGAACCTGTTCTGCTGTTAATTCGATGGCTTCAGCTAGGCACTTCGAGAGTTCAGTCTGAAGTGCCAGCCAAAATGGCATCAAGTATGGGCATGACCAGAAGATACAACCCAGTGAGGCGCATCGACATCCACAATTGCGCCAATACCTGCCGTACCTCTCCGGTAAATATTTACTGAAGACCTGGGGGGGGAGCGGAAATACCTGATCCTGCATTTCCATGCAAATTCCTGCCACATGGGGGATGAAGTAATCTTAACTGCTATCAAATTTGTTTCCAACCAGGAATCCATGGGATTTCTAAATAAAGATCTTTATTCCATTCAGTCATTACAGATGTTGTAGTTTCCGGTACCCGCTCCCTAAGAGCCCTGTACAAGTTTCCAATCAGATGGCCCTCAAGTGTCCCTTGTAAGGCTGTTATAAAGAACTGCAATAATCTTGGTGCTGGAATCAATAAAATAGGTTGTATGTATGTGCTTCTTAAGCTATGGTTCCGAACTTGAAAATAGCGGAACTGATCTGATTGACAAAGACTAAATTTCGACTTTAATATGTCAAAAGGGCATATGCCCTGTGATGATAGAAATTGGAAGTAGTGAGATAAACCTAGTCGCCTCCATCCTCTAAAGGAGAGGTCTGCTATTGCTGGAAGAAAAGATTCATCTTCCAATATCAGCTTACAGTTTCCGTAGAATATGTGGATGTCACTCCTTCTTCTCAACTTCCTCCATATATGATGTGTGTTGGCCGTGATTCCAGAGAAATCCCTGGGGGGAAGGGATCGTCCGACAGAGGAGAACAGTATCTTGGTTATATCAAATAAATCATTTATATTAAATTCTAAAAGTTTCTAAGCTGATTTGTAATCCTCAGCCAACCACATCAACATTATACAAAGAAATGTTGCTCTTGCAGATAGGCTGACCCCCACCTTGGGCTAAGGATAGTTTCAGTATTGATAGTCTTATTCTCAGGCATCCATGACCCCAAATAAGAGAGGAAATTATCTTGTTCCAGGATTTAAAATAAAATGTTGAAGGGAAGTTAGGTATGTTTTGGATTAGATTAAGAAGTCTGGGTAGAATGTTCATTTTAATAGTGTCTATTCTTTGGTGAAAAGTAAAAAGTAATGAGGGCCATCTGGTAAGATATGATTGGATTTTGACAATCAATGGTTCATAGTTCACCAACTCCAAGACCTCTGGATTATGGGGGATGTTAATACCTAGATGTTTTATTTTTGTTGTGAGACATTTGAATGGGAAAGTTCTCTTCAAAGTTTTGGAGGGATTAACACTATAGGTTAGAATTTCTGTTTTTTAATGATTTAGCTTAAAACCAGCTAATTCCTCATATTGTTTTAGGATCCTCCAGGCCACGGGTATGGAAGCCTCTGGTGAAGTCAAGGATAAAAGTACGTCGTCTACAAATAAGCTTATTTTGTATTCTTGCTGGGCTATTGGTATACCGTCTATTTCCCTAGCTCCACGTAAAGCCTCGGCCAGTGGCTCCATGTAAAGAGTGAATAAGCTTGAAGAAAGGGGGCAGCCCTGGCAGGTGCCTCAATTTATCTGCATTGGAGATTAAATTCCACCACTGATACGTATATAAACCTGAGGAGAAATGTACAGATTCTTGAAGGCATTTTATGAGAGAGGTTGGAAATTGGAAAATTCGTAGGGTGTCCCATAAAAAAGACCAGGACACCCTGTTGAAGGCTTTTTCAGCATCTAGGCAGATGAAGAATGTTGGAATTTGTCATTTTAAAACATAATCCTGGAGGATTCATGTTTTTCAAATATTATCTGAAGTAGTCCTACCTAGAATAAATCCCGATTGGTCTGGGTTTATAATGTTTGGGAGAAATGTTTTTAATTATGGCAGCCCAAATACTTGTAAAGATCTTATAGTAGTTATTTAAAATGGAAACTGGGCAGTAGGTCATAGGTGTCATCGGCTCTTTATGTGGTTTAACGTATTATTGGGGTTAACGTAGCAAAGCTCCATGAGGGGGAAGGGGGCAAGTCACCCTTTGCAAATTCATTATACAAAGAATGTAGACTCAGGAGGAGAATTTGTGAAAATGTTCAGTACCATTTGGGTACATATCTATCTGGGCCCGGGCAACGTCCAGATTTAAGGGTTTTAATCGCCCCATGATTTAATTGCAAGAGATTGGTTCCTCCAGAGATTTTATCTGTGATTCTTCCAGATTGGGAAGCCCTAAACGGGACAGAAAAGTCATTCTATCTGATTCAGTAGTTTCTTCTCCCTCCGAGTATAACTCCTCAAAGAATTTGGAAAAGGCAAGGGTCATATGAGGATTTATATGACCCATCTGCCCCGTGATAGGATCCCTCATTTTCATAATTGTGGAGGTTTGTTTTCTTGAATGTAGTTTATATGCCAATTTCTTTGCTCCTTAGGGTCCCTCTTCATGGGTGGTATGCCGGAGATAGGTTAGTGCCTGTTGTGTCTTGTTGTCTAGAATTTTTTGTAGGGATGCCTTGGTGTCCCTAATTTCACTGCTTAGCTCCTGATCACCATCCCTGTATAACATTTGGTAATTCAGGAGTTCTTCCATAAGTTGTTTATATCTCGCTTCCCTTTCTCTTTTTTCCTGGAAGTATATGCTATTATTTCCCCCCTTATAGTGGCTTTTAGTGCATCCCATAAAATTGCTTCTGTTACTGTGGGGCTGGTGTTTTCTGCTAAAAATTGTGGGATTCTTTTTGTAATAATTTCCTGGAATTCTTTATTGGGTTCATTCTCCAAAGTGTTCTCTTCAGTACCCGTCCCATATCCAGTTTTAAAATTAGGGGATGATGGTCTGCTATTAGCTTGGGGCCTATAGATATGTCCTGCACTTTAGAAAGATGCTCGCATGTTTTTAAAAAATAGTCTAGGCGGGAATAGGTATGATACCTGGGGGAATGATATGTATACCCCGGGGTTGATGGGAAAGTGCGACACCATGTGTCTACAATGCCTAAATGGTCTAGAGTGGTTTTAAAATGTTTGACCGTCTTGTTGTACCGATGCTGGTGTGGGTGCGAGCAGTCCTGGTGTGGAGAGAGGATCATATTAAGGTCACCTCCCATTATAAGTTGCCCCTGTAAATGGTTAAGAAGGAGGGAGGTAAAAACCTCTGTAATGTTTGTAGTGGAGTTTGTGGGGGAAAATAAACATTTGCTATTGTGACTTGTTGGCCATATAATATGCCTTGTAATATTATAAATCTACCTTGAGTGTCTATCCAGGTTTTATTAATTTCCAAGGGGGTGTCATTGGGAGCCAAGATGGCTACTCCTCTCTTTTGGCCCCTGGGGTAGGATGAAGCATAAACCTTATTATCTTTGCCCCCCAACACAACTTCTGATGCGAGATTCAGAAAGGTGAATTTTCTGGAGGAGGTAAAGGCCTGCTTTTTGTTTTTTAATCTGTTGCATAACTTGATATCTTTTTATTGGATCGTGGAGTCCATTTATATTTTGAGAATAAATCTGTATTGGATTAGTTGCCATAATTAAATTTGTTATGAATTTTGTTATTCTTTTTTGTCCCTAGATGTCTGGAATTTGGGTTCAACCCTATCACTCTCAAACTCCGAAAGGGCTGGCGGCCAGGATGAAGATTACTCCTCTTATATTTATTTTGTGCCGAAGTCAATAAATTCAAGTAATAAATCTTTGTGTGTGTTTTATATTTTCCCTCTTCCCCAACATTTCTATTATAACCACAAACCCGAATAATATATACCCCTTCCCTCCCGGTTTTTTATAAAACTTGTAAACCCTCCCTCCTAATACTCCTAAACCTATATGCAGATCCCATGATAAACGGCACCAGAACAAACAGTGATCACCATTCCATAGGATCAAACTGTAACCTATATACAGGTAGACTCCCAACAGGGAGGTGCTTAAAAGAAGCACACTCGAATAGCTCCTGTCCTGGACCCCAAGGAGGGTAGGAGGGGAGGTGGGGGCGATCTGACTATCCCAGTGAGGGGAAAACCTCTAGGGCAGGAATAACACCCCTGTGAGGGTGAGGAAAAACACAACCTCACCCAGTATTGCGTCCGGCATGACAAAAAAAAGGGGGGGGAGTAACCCATATTGTGGGGCCCTCCTTTCCATCTACTTGAAAGGTCAATTGCAATGTCTGAGAATATCTGGATATAAAAAGGTGCCTCACGTTTAAAGATCATTATGTCTATACGTCTCGTTGAGATTCTAGATGTTGCTTATTATGGGGATAGGTTATTTACCACTATAGCAAGTCCCTTCCCCATCACTGGAGGGGGGAGGAAGGGAATCCTGCACAGCTGAGCGGATCCGGTTTTCGGTACCCTTACTGAAAAGGATTATTATTAAGGTCATTACCTCATTTTGTTCAGAAAGGAGTATATCGCCATTTTTATGGACCTCTAATTGTCTATATGGGTTCCCATCACAGTCTTCCAAGATCTACTCTCTTGGTCACTGAACCATCAGGCCCTGAAAGGAGGGACAAAGTCCCTACGCTCTGGTACAGGGGTGAGACTGTAATTCGGTGCTGGTTATCCCCTTAATAATAAAGTAATAGAGTAACAGAGTTCCTGTGAAGTCTTTCATTCACCGAGCAACCTACCCCCCCTCCTCCCCATGGTTCCCTCAAACCCCAAAACGCGGGGAGAAGCCCAGTCCACTCCCATCAGAATCAAAGCTCACGTCCCAGTGTACCACATCTGTTGGATCAGTGTTGAACACCGATTCTGTATGGTACTGCCTCTTTTCAGATTCAGAACTGGGAACCATGCAGGCCTGAAAAATCTTGGTTGTTATGTCTATATGCCTTCATTCACAAACCTAGTCATGCAGTCTCAGGCCTATTTAAATCTCAATAAGAGGGTCTAATTCCGAAATTCTGTTTAGCTGTAATGGTGAACCAGAGTTTTACATTCACTGTTGACTGTGGGGACACTCTATGAAGGCAGCAAGACATCACTATTATTCTCCTTCGTTGGACTCCTCCCGAAAGGCAGGGAGGATCCAGTACCAGTGGGAAAACCCCTTGAAAGTCTTGTAGTTTCTCACACTTATTTCCAAAATTGTGTCCCAAGTTATTGCCTATGTTTCAAGTTAGATCCTGGTTATAGTCCTCTGGTGCCGTGTTGTAAATCTAAGAGTTAGGTCGTGTCCTGGGTTCTTGATGTGTTGCACGATCATGGTATAGAAACTAACGGTAATTACTTGCCTGTAGGTCAGCTCCCCCCAAGCACCAGCCGTCACTGCACTCTAACGAGACAGATAGGTGGAAGGAACCGCCGAGAGAGAGGTCGCCCCAGGCCCAGTCAAGGAGAGAAGGACAATTACCTCCGGTTTCATTACCCCCTAGCCTGGGTAATACCTCGCCATCTGGGAGTAATCATGGTCTTGATGACAACCTTAGCCTAATTTAAAAGTTATTTTAATTGTTGTCAGGACCGTATAGAGGCACCCCCCCAACCAATATCCGTCCGCACCCCCCTCCCGATCGTCCCCCTCCACCCCAACCAGTTAAGGGAGAGGATCGCAAAATTTGCAAACGGTAAAACTTAGTCTCTGCTACCATACCTCATGTACCCAATGTGAGGTTACGATACTGATTCAGGCGCTAGAGAATTTCTGTCAACTGCATGCTTTGGTTTCCCTCCGAGAATTGTTGTGTGGTCTGTTCGAGACGTGACTTCACCGCTTCCAAGATTCTGTTGTTAATGATGCCCCGTGTTGTTAGATCTTCTGCTGTTTCGAGCGCTGTGGAATATGCTTGTTGGCCTGTTGGTAAGTGAACCGTGAGTTTGGCTGGGTACGGGGTGTGGAATCAAATCTTCTGGGATCTAAGTGCTGGGAACAAAGGAGCATAGTCTCTTCTTTGGCATTGAGTATAGGGCACGTAGTCATTGTCAAATAGTAGGCGCTATTGGTCCAGCATCACTCTACCTTTCTGCCAGGTTTTCCTAAGGATGAGCTCCTTAGTTTGGTAACTTAACATTCTTATTATGAGCGAGAGGGGCCTGGCGTCAGGGTGGGTGGGCTTGGGGCCTAGGCTCTACGCTCGCTCTATATCTAACTGAAGGTTGGGGTTGAGCTCTAGCATCAGTCTGAGGAGGTAATCTGCAAACGCAAGTGTATCGTTGCCTTCCTCATTTTCTGGGATACCAAATATCTGGATATTTTGGTGCCTGCCCCGGTTCTCTGCATCCTCCTTTCGCAAGGCCATAATCAGCTGTTCTATTGCCAGTATTTTGATGGAGGATTCGAGTTCTTCTAGCTTGTCCGTATTAGCCGTTATCTGCTGATCGGCTTCGTTCATTCGTGTTTGTAGCGATCCTAATTCCGATCTTATGTCCATCATTGCTTCTCGTACTTCACTACGGACTTCGGCTATTGCTGATAGTATGGTATCTGTATTGCCCTCTAATGTGGATTTTTTAGGTTTGGCTTCTGTAGGGACTGAGGATCGTTTCCTGGAGGATCCCTGGCTAGGCCACGTGTGAAGCTCCAGGTCGTCTGAGCATGGGTCCTCCATATCGGCAGTATCTGTTATAGCCTGGAAGCAATTTCGATGAAAGGTTGACATCTGAAGCTGTGGGACACCGGGTTAGTCAGATTCAGTATAATTTTAGCTGTTTTGTCAATTTTGGTGTCCGATTTTTGTTGTGAAATACGGAGGGCTCTGTAACCATGTTTAGTTGAGGAAACTCCCTGGCCCAGCCACAGGGGGTCACTGTGATGATGGAACTCGTCATCAACCCTTCCTGGGCAAGGCACCCTACAGAACAGCTTTTTCTTTCCATCCGAGCTCCGAAAAGGACATTCTCACCACAGACTTGTAATGCTTTTGCAGGAAAACAGAGCAACTTCAGGTTCACAAGAAATAATGCAACCTACAACAGAAAACAGGAAAAATACCTATCTGATCTTGGAGTCCCAGTCTATTAACTTTCAATGAGAAAAATGTATTTGAAGTTTGCTCTCTTCCCACCCCAACCCCAAAGTGCTATGGACGTTTCTTTTAAAAGGAAGTAATCACCTCTGTGTATGAAACAGAGGTAAAGCAGCCTCATCTTGCCCCCCGGGTATGATGTTTATTCGCCCTTTCTCGCCAGCAATCACTATATCAGGCCAGTCCCTGGCAAATATCAGGGTTGCCAGTGGCTTACAGGCCCCCACAACAGCCCTGTGGCAGCTTCTCACAACTGGAAGTGCAACATAGAGGGCAGGTCCTGGCACAAGACCTGAGTGCCAGAGCAAAAGTCTCACGTTTTCCTTCGGCTTTTTTCTCAGATGCCCACCCTCGGGGACACCGATGGTGAGGGCTCCAAGCATAAGCCTGTAATGGTGTGCTGACACCAAGCCAGATACCAGCCCCTTCCCCCCCACGTGTTAGGGAGATCGTAAGATATCACAGTTGTACAGGAATCAAAAAGATTTATCTAGTCCGTCTGCAGCTTCTCAGTGCCCATAACCATCAATTCCCTGGTTATTTATATAGTCATCTAATTGGTGTTTAAAAGAATCTACAGAATTAGAGAAGACTATATGTTGCGGCAGGGAGTTTCAGGTGGTAACCAGTAAGGTGATATGCTCCGACTGCTCCCTGGGGCACGGGGACAACATGTACTGAACTAACCAGCCACCCTCCCCGAAGGCTGGGACCATCCAGGTGCATCGCAAATGACACTCTAGCTATTGCATTACAGATCACACTGGCATGCAGATTCTGAACCAGATGCAGTCTCCTTCCTCCTTCCATGCTCATAAGGTGCTATGCTCTGACTGCTCCATATGCCACTGGGACAAGCATATACTGCGCTAAATTACTACCCTCCCCAGAGGCTGGGATCATCCAGGTGAAGGACAAACAGTGCCCCGGATGCTGCACTATAGGGTCAGATTTCTTTCATCTTGTATTTTAACATTTTAATGAGAAGCAGTGCACTTGTTCTAAACCCTGAGGTGTACAACAATTACATTTACATGTACAGTTTTCTAGGTTTTAGCCCTGTGCGCATTTTTGACCTTTTCAATACTTTTGCATATACTACTCTTTCATTCCTGCGTGCTTTAAAAAAGAACAAATGAATGCCAACTGCTGAACTCACAAATGCTGCTTACTACCTCACAACCAGACGTCTCTGAACACATAAATGAGCTACCAAAGTAAAACACCCTCATTAAAGGCCCTTTTCACAAAGTTAGTGTGTCACTCTGACACGATACACAGACTTCTGTAAGATGATCCGCCTTCTAACAGGGAGCCAAAGAGGCACCCAGCATTCACCAGCCACCACTCTCTTCAAGCGAGCACGTCCTTCCAGACCCAACCTTCCCATGGAGCTATAGGAGAGGCTGGATTGGGGCATATAGGGGCATAGCCACAATTTGGGCATTCCAGAAGCCATCACAGCATGGTAGTGGGGGGGTGCGTGCGTACATTACAACAAGGGGTAAATATCATGCCCCACAGCCCACCACTTTCTGGGGCTGAGAGTGCCCCCACTGTATGAAGCCAGCTCGTGCCCTGCTCACATCCATGCTATGGCAAGCCAGGGGCATAAGGCAGCCACTGGCCCTCTGTTTTTTTAAATAGCTTCTTACCACCGGACCAGTGGCGCAGAGGGTTAAGGTGTTAAGCGCCACACAACCCCCCATGCCGGCAGTCCTGGCTCAGTAACAGATTCAGGTCATTGTGGGTTGGCTAGGAAAGGAGGGAGGCAGAGGACTGAGCATTTGTTTGACTGCTCTCCTCTCCCGAGAAGGGAGGAATCAGCTGCATCACTCCAACACTGCCACCAGATGGAAGCGCAGTGGCAGGGCAGCAGTGACTTGTCTGGGGAGGCCGCCAGTGGATGGTGTAATTGTGTGCATCTCTACATGAACACACACCTAGCATCATTGCACACTGTCAGTCGGGAGAGGGACCAATACATGAAAAAGTGGGAGCAGGCATATGAAGCCTCTCTCGCCCACTCCTCCCCGCTTGGAACCCCCGGCCAACAGTCTGCATGTGTGTCTCCAGGGTGAACAGGAGGGCCCAGCCGGGGGATTCGTGGAGGATTCTGTGTCAGCTGGGTCCCGATGGAGGTGGTAGATGGCAGGAGAGGCAGGCAGGGGCTGAAGAGCCCACCTACAACCTGAAGGGAAAAAAAACCTGTGTATAAAATAAACAACCTCCCAGACCGAACACTAGATGACGTGAGGCCCGTGTTACTCATGTTGTTGGGATTTGTTTCTCTGATTATCTGCTTTTCCTTCCCCATCCTTTGGCATCATGCAACTCCCTCAAGATTCACGTGGAATCTGTGGAGGAGGTAGGAAATTCGTGAGGCCAGGTGACCTACTTGGCCCACCAAAGGTGTCGCTGTAAGAGTGAACCAAGGCACCTCCTTTCCTGAGCCAGGAAAACACTACCACTGGCAGCAACCCAACACTCAGGCTGCCTGGCAACTGGAGACCTGGACTTGCTCCCAGACCACGGTCATCAGCATGGACCTACCACTTTTCTTTATATATTCACATATATCTATAATAAACAATGTCCATATCCGACTGGGATGTGGCTGTACTGGCCATGGACCATCATATCCCATGATTCTCTACTGTTATTGAGCAAATGATCCCATTTGCACACTGGTGGAAGCCCTGTGCCTGGCAAGACTCTACAACCAGTGCTACCCACACTCACCTTGCTGTGCCCTGCCCATGCGTACAGGGCTGGACAAGGAAAGTGCATGTTTCCAGTACACAGAGCAGCATCACTTTTCAGTGGTCCACTTGCCAGCATATGTGTGATTAAGCAGGCCCTAAACAGATTTCAGTTCTGATTTGCAAAAATGTACCGTAGAGGGGGAGGGAAACACTGCAGCACACTCAATACATATTTAAGCACCCACTTTTCTTTTAACTTCATGGCTCTCTTCTTTTTTTATTTTCTCTTTTACTTTGTGTCTTGTAAGTTGCAACTCTTACTCTGGTATACGTGACCATGGGATTGCTGATTTTGACCTGTCATTTTTGTAACCAAATCAGTCACCCCTAAAAAGAAAAGGGACATCCTGTCCCAGTGGAATTAACCCATCAAAAAAAGAATAAATACAATCATAAAAGCCAACTCTGTATGTATCTCTTCCTACTGCAACATTATAAGCTCTCTAGCCAGTGACATCATTGACTGTAGGCAGTCAATAGCTCTGGATGCAGATACTGTTACTTGCATAAGCTGTTCCTTCCATGAAAGATGAGCTCACGGAGGAGCTGCTTGATTTTCATCAGTGCAACAGCCCATCAGCATCAGAAGTCCCTGACAGAGTGTATCCGATGAAGTCAATGGTTGAAGCAACTATTGTGGCACAACAGGAGTCTACGTACAGGGCCCTTTTTTTAATTGGTTCATCAATTATTTATGCTCCTTACTGCTAGACCGCTTCCATCATCCCTGCCCTCCCCAGCCCCATCATCCACCTTCTCTGGGACTCACTTGGCCCCTTTTGTCTGACACTGAGTCCCCCCCCCCCAATGATTGGGATGGAAGGGGAAGGCCACCCCCCCCCAAGCACAATCCAGATTTATAGCCCTGCAGTCAGTTGTGTGGCGCAAGCACAGAGCCACAGACTCACCAAGTCGGTCAGGTTTTCCTCCGGCATTATCTCCCCAGTGCTGTTAATGTACAATTATGCACCACACACGCGTGCCACCGCATGCGGGCACATATCAACAGCTAAGTGGTGCTCTCCCACTGCTAAGGGCAGCCAGCTGCCCTCCCACTGTGCCTCCACCAGGCAGCATAACAGCAGGATACCGGATCCCCCCCCCCCCCCAATGAGAGAGGATTGCAGTCCCCGGATGCACAATGCTCTTTACCTGAACGAAGAATGAACATTCCAGGTCCGATTCCAAACCTGAGTCATCAGTGTCTCAGTCAGTAGCGCCACTGTCGTACCACCACATTGGCCATACAGAGCTGACTCTAATCACCAGGGAAACAAAAAAACAAAACCAGAGAGATCTACAGACAGAGAACGGGGGTACACAAATACAAATTGAGATTGCTACAGGAGGAGAGCAAATTAAATGTTACAAAAAAGTGCATTCTCTGGCCGGCCCAGTGGCATAGCGTAGCACTACTGCCTGGCATGCTCAGCAACCTGGGTACAAGAGAGAATTCAAGTCACTGGGTGTCAGCCGGTGGGGGGGAAATCGAGCGTAAGGACTGCTCTCCTGTCCCGGGGAGGGTGGGGTGCACTTCCTACAGCGTGCCTGACACCCAGTGAAGGATGGGTGTCAGGATAGCCAGGAAGCCCAGCAGGGAGAAGTGAGACCATCAGGAAGACTCTGAGCATCACTGCACTCCAACGGGAAGGGGTGAAAAAGCAGAGGAAAAACACTCTCCCAATGTGCATGATGAGCATGGCCTTCCCGCAGGCCTGGCACCACTAACCAGGTACTCTCACTGGATCCTGCTTCAGGAGAAAAAGGTCAGGTCCCCCTGCCAACCCCACCACAAGGGGTAAGTCGTGGGGACACAAGAGGGGTAAGACCTGGGGATGGTGGGTGGATGGCTGGGCTGGGGAGGACCACCAAGAGAGACAGGGATAAGATAATTCTAAGGGGGGGAAAAAGTGCATTATCTAGCAAACTATTACTGTAGTCAAGTTCCTTTTTTTTTTTTTTAAAGAGTACATATGAAGTAGCACCCTGCTCTTTTATATGCACCGCTACCACAATGAGAAGCAGTCCTTTATGTTAAAATCCATTACTGTATATAAATGTATCTCTCCATCCCATCCCCTATTTAGAAATGTGATACTTGTGCAAAACAAAGGATTTTAGAATTTTTTGTTCCACAGATTCCCCTGTGGAAATATCAGTAACAGGAGAGCTACAGCATGAAAGCCAATAGCAAGCATACCAAACAAAGTGCAGTCTGTGTTTTTTTTTTCCTTTTTTTTTTAAGGAAACAAAAATAAGGCTCCTGTACCACTGCATTCAGCTGAAGTAAACAGATGATAATCTATGGACATAAGCTAGAAGAAAATGGGTCTCCTTTTGTCTACCAACTAGGATGTCAAACTACGATTTTAAAGAAACATAGAAACATAGATTTTGTCAGCAGAAAAGGAGCTTTAGGCACACCCAATCTGCTCCCTGTCCCTGCCTATACTGTTACCACTGACCCTAGTTGGCCATAGGTGTCACTCTATCCCCCAGTAGCTCTACTTAATATGCCCCAGCATGCTTGAAGCTCCCCACAGATTCTGTCCCCACCACCTGCTCTCGCAGGCTGTTCCAGTCATCCACCACCCTTTCCACAATGAAGTATTTCCACATATCTCTTCTAAGCTTTCCCCCACATGGCTTCACTGCATGCCCCTCGTTCTAGTGCCTTCCTTTCTCTGAAATAGACACTCCACTTGCACCTTGTTTACTCCTGTGAGGTACTTGTAGGTTTCAATCATGTCCTCTCTTGCTCTCCTCTCTTCCAGGGAGTACATATTGAGTTCCTGTAGCCCTTCCTCGTACAGCTTCTCATGCAACCCCCTCACCATTTTGGTTGCCTCCTCTGTACCACCTCCACCCTTTTAATGTCCTTGTAGAGACGCGGCCTTCAGAACTGGACACAGTAGTTCAGGTGGGACCTTACCAGTGAGTAATGCAACAGAAGCACCACCTCCCTTCCTCCTTCTGCTAGAAATCCCTCTCCCAATGCACCCCAGCATCCTGCTATCCTTTCCTACTGCTTTGTCACACTGTCCCGCTACCTCGAGATCAGCAGATATGATGACCCCTACGTCTCTTTCTTGCTTGGTGACTGTAGAGATTAGCACCAAACCTGAAAGTCGCCTGAATGGGAGAGCTTAAGAGTTCATAAGTACAAATAAAATGTGAAGACATACTAGAGCAAAACATAAATGGATGTATGTGGATTTCTGCCCCCGCCGCCCCCACCCCGCGTCCTCCACCACAATGATGGGGCAGCTACTGCTACACCATTCCCTTGAGTGGAAAGACAGGTAAGCAGCTGCCTTAAACAGCCAACAAGAGTCCTTGCCTGGTCAGCATGGGGAATGCTAATAGCTGGTGACTCACACCCTCCTCCCTGAAGCAGAGTGCCTTAACCCTGCACTGGTGCCTGGACCCTCAGCCAGTGCCAACACTGGGATTCCAGTCTCCCATGTGACAGTACGATGGACTTCAGCCATGCCAGTGGGTTGGCCCTAGTAATATGAAATATAGTGGAGCCCATTAGGAAGAATATCAGACATCGGAACGTACCGTTAATAAGAACATCGGATATAGAAATGTCCTATTAATTAGAACATCAGGGGCCAGATACTAAAAAACAAACAAAAAACCAGGTGCTAAGGGGTGTTTGCCCACGTTAACCAAGTTTTGTGCCGGATTTTTGGGTAGGGTCTAAATTCAGACACTCCCCAGCATGGGCAAAACTTATCAGCACCACAGCGTTAAGTTACTGCTACGCCCATGCATATTGGGGGAGTCATCCCTTCCCTTCCATACAGGATCAGCAGTAATTCAGAGTGGTAACAGCAGAGGTGGTAACTGCCACACAAATGGGTGCAAGTTACTGCCTTTACAAACCCTGACTTCACAGGGCACAAGGCCCTGGTGGAGGGCAAAGGACTGTTGCCACCTACTCAGCCCACTGAACCAATGACATCCCTAGTGTCCAGTGGCACCCCTCACCCTCCAGTCTCCATCCCCATAAAGAACAAATCATCCCTGGTGTCCAGTAGCACCCCCCCCCCAAATCCTCAAATCCCTGAATCATTCCCTGGTGTCCAGTGGCACTCCCCATCCTCTGATCCCCATCCTCCTAAAGAATAAATAATTTCCTGGTGTTCAGTGGCAGCCCCATCATCCAGTCCCCATCCCGTAAATGATGAATCCTTCCCTGGTGACTAGTGGCACCCTCCAATCACCGTCCCCATAGCTTTAATGATAGTCTCTGGTGTCTAGTGGCACACCCCACCTTCCAATCGCCGTCCCCGTAGGTTTAATGATAGTCCCTGGTGTCTAGTGGCACCCCTTTATGGAACAGGAATCAGAGAGTGGGGGGGTGCCACTAGACGCAGGGAGTATTTAAACTTTTACAGAGATGGATAATCAGGGTGGGGGTGGCCTGGTCACAGGACGGGCACAAACCTGCCACCACTTCCCATGCAAATGAGCTCATAATGGGCATGCATACAGCCCCTTAGCGCCCTGCATGCCCAATGGGCTCATTTGCATGGTACTGGCTGAATATCATGCCAGGGACGCTGTTCCCTTCTTTTCCCTGATCCATGTCAGGGCAGCACTACTCGACTTAGCACTGCGCAGATATGCCCCTATATTCAGTCAGATAGTGCCGCTGCACTATCCAACTGAATACAGCATCCTCGTGGTCATGGGCAAGCACAGCACAAACATCTGCGTTCCACTTTTGCCCACATTCCAATATCGGGCCACAGATATATGTTCCATTAATGAGATCATCAGATATAGGAACATCTTCTGTACAAGAACATCAGATATAGGAAATTCTAGTTTATAAGAACATCGGATACAGAACATCCTCTTGACAAGAATATCAGATATAGAAATGTCCAATTAATAAGAACACTGGATATAGTAATGTCCCATTATTTATTAATAGTATATGGTTAGGGCTTATTGTATATGGAAATCAGTGGCTACTCACAAGTTGTGCACAATCCAAAAGTTGCTGTGCACGTTCTATCATCAAGTTGCACCTGTGTCCCTGCTTGCGCCGATTCCCGCATGGTACATACTTTCATTTTCACTGAGCGTGACCTGTGTAGGCCACAGCCTGCTTTGGTTTTTGTCAAATTGAGACTTCAGATGGACGTGAGTTGGATAGTGAGACTATTCCAAGTGTAAGCAAGTCTTCGTCTAATTGAGGTTTGGCCCATACTGTGTCTGCAGCTGGGGATTTGGAATCGACTGCCTACCTCAGACCATACGGAGTAGGATACATTGGAGGCAGGGGTGAATATCTCACTGTTATTTCAGAAGTTTGCCCAGGCAAAACTTAGCACCTATCTGGGCAGTATGGAGAGTGCACCTTACAAGAGGAGGGGCTAAGTCTGACTCCTTGTACATAGTACAGTGGTGGGTTTGGGGAGGGAAAGCCAGAACAAATCTGCCAAGGGCATTAATATGAAGATCAGATATAGTAGCGTCCCATTAATAAGAACACTGGATATAGTAATGTCCCAACCCAGACCCAGAAATGACCCCATGGTCCGGCTCCCCACTGGATCCAGAGTGCCCTAGCATGCAGGCATGCGCCCATGGCTCCCTGTGGCCCAGTCTGCCTACTCGATAGGGGTTTGCAGTTTCCCCTACCTGGCTCCAGGTTACAGCTTGCAGCCATGGTCTTTCACCTGAGCTGGAATCAACAACATCTTGATGCAGCAATGCTTTCTCTGGGACTCTGCCTTGATAGTAGCTGATGCTAGAAACTCACAGTCTCTACCAACTTCACAATCAAGATGGCAACTTCATTTCAGAAGAAGCTTTTAGTCACATTCGGCTACTAGAGGACATCTTCACTACACTGCCAGTGTGGAAGCTGTGGTTTTCTTGACTAAAACACAGTCTTTGGGCTTCCCACCACAATTTGACAGGAACCAGTCTTTCAGGCACAAACATTCAGGTGTAGGCTTGGCTACAAGAACCAAATCTCATCGTACAGGTGCAGACTCGAACAGAAGAGTGCATCTTCTAACTTCGCTGGGTAGAAGACAGGGGACATCTTCTCACTTAACTTTCCATCTACAGAAAACATCAGGCAGGCTTCCCTTGGCTCGTCGGCTGTGCAAACCTCCAAGTAGGCCTCTGTACCTGTGGAATTCTCTACCTCGTCGGATACGAAGCTGCCTGACCGTCGAAAGCTTTAAATCAGAGTTAAAAACATATTTATTCCAAAAGGCCTATGGGGAGTAGTTATTGCACTGACATGAAATTGGAACTGTATTTTATTGTTGTTTATTATGTTACATGTATGTCTTATGTAT
Organism: Neoceratodus forsteri; assembly: GCA_016271365.2. Classification (NCBI taxonomy): domain Eukaryota; kingdom Metazoa; phylum Chordata; order Ceratodontiformes; family Ceratodontidae; genus Neoceratodus; species Neoceratodus forsteri. Next base: position 875,441,904 of record CM028130.1, read on the forward strand.
TTAATTACTTTACAGCGCTTTGACTTTGAAAAGCGCTTAAAAAATAAATTTTTACTTACTTTTACTTACCTCTTCAGACATCACAGGCATCCCAGGCAGTTTCCCTTCCCTCTAGGGACTCCCAGCCGATGACCTTGACACTGCTCAGCAACAGCATCTTCGTTCTAGCAAAACTCCTTCCAGTCATTGGAAGGCAACACAGGTACCTCCTGAGCTAGTGGCTGTGCAAGCCCCACAGGCAGGCCTTCGTCTTCACTGAAGACCACAGAGAGGCTTCCTTTCCCTCAAGAAGACTGCCAGGCAACTTCCCTGCCTCTGACCAGTAAATCACAATTTAAACTGAAGCACCTTCTAGCCGCTGGAAGGCAACACAGGTGCCTCCAGGGCTAGTGGTTATACAAACCCCCAGGCAGGCCTTCTTTTCTCCACACACCCTCATGGAGCAAGGGGCCAAGAGCCCCCTCCCTCAGGAGGGGCTCCAGCCAAACTGACTGAATAGTCTCTCTCCTCAGGGTTTTCAAGAGCCAAAGTAGCTCCTGATTGGCCAGAACAGGCTTTCAGGGGAACATGGTAGCCTCTGATTGGCTGATGCAGACTGTCAATCAGAAAAATGGTAGTCAATGGGCTCACTTGACACCCTACCGGCTGGCTGTTTGGGAGGCAAACCTGGCACCACCCCCTTTCCACAGAAGCCATCACTACAGTTCCTCAGGATCCTGGCTTGCTGATTGGCTGTGCTGAGGTCACAAGGCTACAAATATGGCAAGACAGTCCAAACAATGTTCCAACTTTTAGATTATCTTGCATGCAAGCAGTAAAGTTTTACATTTCGTTTACCCCATACACGTTTAGCTGGTTCTCTGCCCTTGCATCCAGTGACAGAGTGGGCTCAAAACAGGGCTTCTTTTGCTCGTCGCTACCTCTGTAGAGCTATCCCCCCGGGAAACAGGCACAGCTCATTAATATTTATTAAGGCAGTCTCAGCTGCCCTTAAAGTAACCAGCGTCCATTTAAAATTAATAGCGCTTAAGAGCACTCAAAACATTTTATTTCTTTCCTCCCAAGTGTCTCCAGACCCTCTTTACATTCTTGCACTTACAGGGGGTCAGGGGACACACAGAGAGCTTTCAGAGCTGCCAGAGCGGCTTCTATGTCTAAACACTGCAGCGCTCACTCAGAGAGAGAGAGAGATGAGCACGGCAGCTCGCACACTACATGCCACATGGCGATCAGCAAGCCCACCAGACTGGCGGCTTTACTTTTCTTCTTCACTCCACCGGTCCCGTTAGCATGAAGAGAAACAACGGGGTCAACAGGAGCACTCAGGGGCCCTCTACAGGACCAGGACTGGCAGGCTCAATCAGCGGGAGGCGGCAAGGTAAACCCTCACCCATGGGTGGAGTTACAATAAGAACATCGCTGATTTAGCCCCAAAATCATGTTTAAGATACTGTTAGTTGTATTGTCTGCTATATTGTGTTTTAGGGGGCAGTATGAACGTAAGAAAGAGGAAGGCGGCATTTTTAATAATACTCACAAACTGTCTTTTATAGGTACTGAGGTGTTTTCGCCAAATGTGTACGCAGGGAGCTTAGACATATCTGAAGGATTTGTGATAATGTCTAGTAAGGGACAAGGTGTTTCACATGTACGTATATTTGATATGCATCAGAGATATACAAGACAATTGCACTGTGCCAGTTTGCCATCAAATAGAAAATTTATCTCTATGAGAAAAATGATACTTATGTTCTCGTTGATCTCTGGTAACGGGCATGTGAACCTAGGTCCCTTTCTGCAAAATAATTATTCTTTGGCTGATTTTGGGGAGCGGGAGAATGTGGGTATTCTACATCTAAATACTAGAAGCTTGCTACCCAAAATAGACATAATAAGGGCTCAAACAACAACAGTAAAACCAGACTTTTTAGCATTAACAGAAACTTGACTCACACCTAAAGTTACTGACCTTGACGTTTTAATAGAAAATTATAGTATTTCTAGACTGGATAGATCTAAAAAAAGGGTAATGTTCTAACTTAGTAACACTTACAGGGGTCAAGTTAAGCTTGCAAAATCAATTCCTGAACAATTGGATTTACTAGTACTTCGGGTACAAGGGCACTTTGGATTTTATTTTAATATTGTAGTTTGCTATAGGCCTCCTTCTGCTAAAACTATTACACTGCAAACCTTGTGTGAGCTTATTGCTCCATTTTTAAAAAATGAGACCGTTTTGCTGGGTGATTTTAATTGGAATATGCTGGTACCTCAGCTTGAGATCTTAAATCAATTTGCAGCTCTCAACTTATATCAACTGGTCAAATCTCCCCTACAAGACCCCATAACTCTAGCAGTGTCAAAGACACACTACTGGATTTAACCTTTACTAATAGACCTAACAGATATATTTCTGCAGCTCATGAAAATGATGCGAGTGATCACTGTTACATCTCATGTATAAGAGATAGTCTTTTAGAGAAACCCCCACCTCAATGTATCTTTGCTAGAATATTTACTTTATTTAACATCCAAGCATATCTGAGAGATGCTACAGACATTCGCTGGAATTTATTATATACTTGCCCAGATGTTCATTCAGCTTGGTCCTTTTTTACAACTTCTCTTACTGAGAATAACAGAAAAACAAGCTCCATTAAAATTGAAGAGTGTTAGAAGAAAAAATGTACCCTAGATTACTAGAGAGTTAAAAAAAAAATCTAACAACGGAAAAAGCGAATCGATGGCATATAGCAAGAAAGACAAAAACTATAGAAGATAAACTAGCTTTTCGGGTTTCTCGTAATAAATGTACAAAAGAGATTAGGAAAGCAAAGAAAACCTACTATGATGGATATTTTTTAGCATCAGAAGGTAACTCTAGAGCAATGTAGATGGAAACTGATTCATTAAAAGGGAATCAGCCCCCTCCCTCCTTACCTGAATTTTTTAAATTTGAGGGAAGGGTTCTGACTTCAGTTAATGATAAAGTTGCTACATTCAATTCATTCTTCACTTCAGTAGTGGCACATTTGATATACTGTATCCTGGACTACTTCACCAGCCTTGGATACTGGATTTACATACACAAACTAGAAAGGCCTGTGTTTTCCTTTCACCTTATAACAACTGAAGATGTGAGGAAGCAATTACAGGGACTTGATACTAAGAAGGGTCCTGGATGTGATGATATCTCTCCTAGCTTTTTGAAATTAGCTACTGATATACTGTCACCTCATTTAGCGTATATCTTTAATTTCTCTTTGGATAGCTCCGAATTACCATTTGACTGGAAAACAGCATTTGTCATACCGATATTTAAAGGTAGGGATATTTCAGAACTGGGTTCCTAGAGACCAATTTCAATTCTTTCAGTTTGTGCAAAACTTTTTGAAAGACTTTTTTTTTTTTTTTTTTTTTAATCACCAATTGACAAAGTAGTTTCCTAAATATAATGTAATAACTCACTTACAATCCGAGTTTAGGAAGGGGCATAATACAACATATGCAACAGCAAGAGTGGTTGATGACATGCTGAACGCCTTTGATAGGAATCAGGGAGTGCCATCTATATTTCTGGACCTGTTGAAAGTGTTCAACACTGTTCATCATGTAATTTTACAAAATCGTTTGAAGGCAGTGGGTTTGAGTGTTACTCTCTTAAACTGGTTTCATTCATACTTAAAACGGAGGCTGCAATGTGTCAGAGTGGGCGGTGCGTGTTCTGCTCCAATTATTCTGAGAACGGGGTACCCCAGGGGTCAGTACTGGGTCCCCTTTTATTTCTGCTTTACATGAATGATCTGCCCAATCACTGTTCACCTGACACTTGTATGTACTTGTATGCTGACGACACTATACTGTATATTAAAAAAGATGATACAGACAAGGCAATGGAAATTCTGCAGCAGGATGTTTTGAATATACAGAGGGAACTTATATATCTAAGGCTCCTTTTAAATGAACAAAAAACCTCAGTGGATGTTATTTCAGAAATAAAATACTAAAGAAATAATAAGTAAAAAAAAAATCAGTACATCGTCAGGAGCAGCCTTAGGCTGTGTGGAATCCTACAAATATTTAGGGTTAACACTGGATAAACACTTGACTTTTGATTTGCATATAATTAACATTTCTAATAAGTTGAAGAGGTTATTGGGATTTTTCTACAGGAACATTATTTAATTTAAAAGTCAGGAAACTATTGGTAACGTCTATGTTTTTAATAGTATTGGATTATGGAGCTACTGTTTACAAAAATACAAGGAAATCACTGTTGAGCTCATTGGATGCCCTATATAATAGTGCTTTAAGACACATCACCAATTTGCCTTATAGAACCCACTGTTGTGTTTTGTTTCAAGAATCAGGCCTTTCTTCATTATCCAATAGGCGGGATATCCATCGGAATTTGTTTGTTTATAAATTTATAATAAAGTCCCTCCCAGAATTCTTACTGAATTTGATAAAAATCAAACCAGTGCAATATTATTGTTTAAGATCTATGTCCCAGACATCTCTATATTTTACGAGATGTAAAACTAATTTTGGGGATAGGACTATATCAGTTTCAGTTACCAGAACATGTGATCGAATATCCAAACAACTGAAAGTGCCTGTATTGTTGCCTCTTGAACGTTTTAGATCATCTTTGGCTAGCTGATATAATAAGCGTTGTAATTGCCATGGATAAACTGTATTATTATATTGCATTAATATTTTGTGATTGATTACTGTATTTTCATATGGCAATTTATGATGTCTGTAGTTGTATGTAAGTATTGTATTTTGTCTTGTCACATTGATTGTTGGATGCAATTGGAAAAGAGACAATTTATCTCAATTTGTTATCCAATAAAGTTGAAAGATGAAAGTTGAAATCAGATATAGAAACATCCCATTTATAAGAACATTGGACACAGAAACAACCTGTTAAAAAGAACATCAGATAAGGAATGTTCCTTTTTTAAGAAAAGCAGATTTAGAAACATCCTGTTAATAAGAACATCGGATATAGTAATGTCCCATTAATAAGAACATCAGATATAGAAACATTCCATCAATAACATCAGATAAACATCCCGTTTATAAGAACACTGGATACAGTAACGTCCCATTAATAAGAACACTGGTGATAGGAATGTCACGTTTATAAGAACATCAGATATATCAATGTCATATTAATAAGAACATCGGATATAGGAACATCCTGTTAAAGAGAACATCAGATATATTCCTTTTATAAGAACATCGGATATGGAAACATTCCACTGATAAGAACATCAGCTACAGAAATAACCACAGTGTGCCACCCCTCCCAAAAAAAAAAAAAAAAAAAATGTCCACACTGTGGGATTCTAGGGATCGCGAACCAATCCCAAGCTCCCCAGTGGCACTACACCAGTGGAATGACCTAATGAGGGATTTTAAAAATAACTTTCAAATACTAAAAACTGAAATTTCACACTAATCACAGTTACAGTATAAATAATGTAGTAAGAATTAGTCCTAAATTTCAGTAAATAGTTAGAAAAACAAATAAAAACAGAAACCCATGGGACTGTATCCCACTCTGAAGTATGCATTGTGAATCATGTTAGAGAGACTGGGCACATTGGTTGTGCCAAAAATGTTGAGATTCTGGCCTTCCCCAGTCACAATTTGCAATCAACTATAACCTCAAAATGGCATTCTGTTTGACAGACCCTCTAATCGGGGACAAAGCTACACAACTGTTGTGTTGCTTATTTTTGAAACTGACTACGAGGATCATTCCACTGTACAGAACTGAAAAGAGGACATGGACAAAGGCATATAATTAAAAGGCAACAGCATTTCAAAATTACATCTTGCTTTGCATGGACAGCCTCTCCTGTGACACGCTGCTCTCTCTGCTTTTGTGTGACAGCTTTTCACACAAATTCTGGCAAAGGGACTATCTCTCATGTGAAGAGCTGTTCTCTCTCTGCTTTTCTATGACAGCATTGCATACAAAATCTGACAAAACTGGAAGCGTAAGTTACTGGTTGAAAAACAGGATACTAACTAGAGGAAGGTCATGAGTGGAGTGCGGCAGGGGTTAGAATTAGGACCAGTACTTTCAACCTGTTCATCAGCAACCTAGAAGAAGGAATACCGGGCAAAATGCGTCTCTTAACCAATGACCGTAAGCTCTGTGGCACAGCAGATAACAAGGAGAGCATAAGAGAGCTGCAAAGGTTTGAGAGGGGGTCCAAGGTTTGTCAGTTGAAATTCAACGCCAAAAAGTGCAAGGTGATGCACACAGGGATTAGGGAACAAGAACAGCAGGACAGAATATTGGATAGGAAGGTTTAAGCTGGGCACTGCTTCTGAGGAAAGGGACCTGGGAGTCATGATAAGTGACTCCCTTAAACAATCCAATGATCAAAGACCTATGCTTTGAGGCGCCAGATGGATAAATGCAGAAACCGATGGAACAGATGGGTGGCATATGTCTTATCTAAGGACCCACATTTCGTGCCTTAAATGTATTTAGCCCATCTTGTTGAGTGGGCACAGGAGCAAAGTGGGGAGGGAGAATGGGAGACGTCTGCTGGATGGATGGATGACACTTTAAACCAGATTAGGGTATAATCATCTGCATCTGTAGGACACAGTAAACTAATGAATGGCACGGTGACTGTCACCATATGAATCTGTAGTCACTGTTGTACTGTCTCTGTTTGGTGGTACATTTGAAAAAAAAAATAAACTTTAATTAAAAAATAAAAATCCATTCAATGTAATAAGACCAACAGCAAGGCAACAAAAATAGTGGGGTGTACTGAGAGTTTTTTATTTTAATAGCAGCAGGAATGAGGTAATTCTACCTGTCCATAAATCACTGGTGGGCCCCATCTGTAATACTGGACACAGTTCTGGAGTCCCCACCTAAAGACAAAGACTGGCTGGAGTTGGTGCAGCATAGGGTAGCCAAGATGATTCAGTGACAACAGAGCAGATCATACCAGGATAGGTTCAGGGCTCTGAAAATGCACTTGCTGGAAGCCAGAAGGGAGAGAGTAGATGAGACAGACAAAGTTCTTGAAAGGAATGAACAGACTGCGTGGAACAATATATTAGGGAAAGGAGAAGCAAAACATGGGGACATAAGTGAAGCTGGTGGGAGGATGACTCAGGAAATATGACAACGTTTTATTTTACAGAGAAAAGTGGTTGAGCTGTGGAACAGCCTACCACCAGAAGTGGTGAATGCAAAAAACACAAATGGTTTCAAGCACAACTGGGACAGAGTTAGGAGCTTAGTGGTTATTCAGGGGGTTAACAGTAGGGAGGGGGCCAAGGGGGGGAGACAAATGCAAAGGCTCTATCTAGACAATGGGTTTCAGGGTAGAATAGGCTATAACAGGTCAGACTAAAAGGACCAATGCTCTTTTTCTGCTGACATTGTGGTAGTCAGTTCACATCCGCACTTGGGCAGTCTTCAACTGAGCATGCTCACTCACAGAAAAGGTCTTCAATCCTGTCTCCTCCTCCTCCTACAACCCAGTAATGTGGTCCTATGGCTCAGCATCTACTGCTCTCTCTGATCTGCATGCTGGAAACAGGTACCAAAAGCCTTGCCATAGGAGGTTGGGTGGAGTGCAAGAATATGAGTTAAATACCAGTAGTAGAACTATGGTTACAATAAAGTAACCTCTTCTTATAACTACCTAGATTCAGTTCACTACCCACACTTAGGCAGACTCCCAGAAGTCCTCAGGAGGACAGGGCATGGCACACACCCCACGTTTCAGGCCAAGAGAGACTGGAGAACCAATGGCCCGAAAGCAGCATCCCAGTGACAGTGTATGCCAATTTGCAATAGTATATAAGCATGTGACCATTAGACCAGGTAGCAGCCTTATAAATCTCTGCAATGGAGACATGTCTGGCAGCACCAAAAGAGGCAAAGGTATGACAGGTGGCAGGAGCCCGTAACCCATCATGTGGCTCCTTTCAAGACAACTGAAACAGCAATGCAAAATGCTATCCAACTGTCTATGGTCTGTTTAGTTGCCGCTTTTCATTGAGCAGCTTCAGCGTGGATAACAAACAGCTGGCCAGTCTCACCACAAAACTATGACATGCGCTCGTGGTAAAAGCGGAGCCTAGAAGCTGTGAAGGAGGAGACCAGCTCTTTCCAGCAGAAGAAAATATCTAAAATCTCCTGGTGCAGAGGGGCTGTTTAAGCACTGGAAGGGACACGAAGGGACATGGGCTGAGACTGGAGGGAGGCAGGTTCAGGAGGGAGATGAGAAGGCATTATTTCATGAAGAGGGTTGTGTCGAAATGGAACACTCTGCCAGAGGGGGTGGTGGCATGCAGGATGGTGGAGACTTTCAAAAGGGCATGGGACAGCGCACGGGAGGTGGGCTGGTTAAAGAACACTGAGCATTTCGAAGAGACAAGGAGGGGGGTCGGGGAGGGGCAGCTGCAATATAAGGGTGCTAGATGCACATACGAGCAGACTTGATAGAACGTAAGGCTCGTTTCTGCTGGCAAGTTTCATATGTTCATATGTTAGTAACAACACTGGGGGTGTTGCCACAGAACATGACTGGGTGGTAGGAGGCATCAAGCCTTAAGACTATTCCGGTGACTGAGAATGCTCAGAAGAAGACTGCTTAAGGGAGGATGGTGAACTGAATCTTGGTAGTCAGAAATAATATTACACGTAGGGTACCATGGTATGTGCTTCACCCAAAATCATCAACATCATTACACCCTTTAACAGTACTCCCAGAAAAGTACAGTTATGTAAGAACTTGTTCCTGCAGTAGGTCATAACATATAGGACTGCACCCCCTGACGTCAGGACCACAGAGCAAGTTTTTGCTAGCAATGTCTGGCGGGGGACTGCCCACCCGACGTCATGTGACGACATCAGCATAACCCTATACAGTGGGCAGTCCCCACGCCTGCCTTCCAGTTCTCCCGCTGGAGACCCAAAGGGTATGTGACAGGAGAAAGGATGGAAATCCTAGAGCCCAATCCAGAACAGCCTGTATGAACATGCTGAAAAACTGGGGGAAGGAGGGAGGGAAAGTGTGACCTACTGCAGGAACCTCTCTCGAAGAGCTACTGTTACAGTAAGTTCTTACGTAACTGTAATATCTTACTTCGAGAGGGTTCCTGCAGTAGGTCATAACATACAGGACTGAATCCCAAGCAGTCACCATAAATTAAACCACCGAAACAAGGGAGGAGGAAAGATAACAGACTGACCAGAGCAGGTCTACAACAGCAGGCCCTGCAGTATGGCTAGGCCAGATCCAGCTCTACGCCTAGAGGCAATGTCCAAACTGTAGTGCTTTGTGAAAATCTGGACTGAACTCCAGGTTGCTGCAGTGCAAATCTCAGCTGCAGAAACATGTTTTTAGGAAAGCTGCGGAAGCAGCCATCCCCCTAGTGGAGTGACCTCTGACCTCCCCTGTACGAGGTTTCTCATACTTCTGATAACAGAAACGGATGCAGTTAGTCAACCATTTGGACAAGCACTGCTTCAAAACTGCCGACCCCAGGGATCTGGGGGCAAAGGAAAAACAACTGATTCGATTTGTGAGCTTCCTTGGTCCCATGGACATAGTACCACAAAATCCTATGTACAGCCACTGTATGTAAAACGAGCCTCACCCTTATTCATATGAACAGGATAGTACACTGGCAGCTCAACAGTCTGATTAAGGTGAACTCAGAAACCACCTTGGAAAGAAACTTGGGGTTTGTTCTCAGGACCGGCCGATCTCTGAAAAATTAAATAAGACTTCTTACACATCAGGGCTAGAAGCTCAGAAATCCTTCGGGCAGAAATAACTGCAACTAAAAAGAGCACTTTCCAAGATAGGTAGCACATTCCACAGCTTACCGCCGGTTCAACAGGAGGCAATGTAAGCTTTTCTAAAATAAAATTCAAATCCCAAGGTGGGGTAGGGTTGCGGATAGGGGGCTTCAAGTGGAGAATCCCTTTCAAAAAGGTTTTGGAGATCTTCAGTTGTGCCACAGTTTTTCTGTCCACCAGTATATGATAAGCAGAAATAGCAGACAGGTGGACTTTCAGTGAAGAATAGCTTAGGCTAGAGTCAGACAGGTGCAAGAGGTACTTCATAACCTGGGGCACCAAGCAGAAAAAGGGGTCCCAACCCTTAGCAGCCGCCCAAATGGAAAAACACTTCCATTTCATAGCATAGGTAGACCTAGTAGAAGGTCTTCTTCCCTCTACTAAGACTTGAGCGACCCTCTAGGAGACTCCAAAACGTGACACAATTATGTCCGAAGGAGCTACACATGAAGATGTAGAGACCCGAGTCCTGGGTTCACTAGTCTGCCCTGTTCCTGCGTGAACAGATGGGGGTTCCACGGTCAGCTTGACGAAAGGACTCACTACCAGACCTGCCTCCTGGCAAAAAAAAAAAATACTACTAGGCCTTTCCCCACCAGGAGTCTCCTCCTCCCTTCACCTGACATCTCCTATTGCCTCTACTCGCAGTGCACACAGGGCTACTCAAAAACCCGAGGGTGTGGACCTCACTTGCCCAGAGATCCTTCCACTACAGGGCACCTCACTGGTACAATGCCCTCTCCCCGACACCCAACTCTCAAAAATAGGTCCATTTAAGGCAGCTTTAAAGAGCCACCTCCTATCCACCCGCAGCTGCATGTGCAACCAACGGGTACTTCCCTATCACTCTGGGCTTTTCTCCCTCCCAGGTCCTTACTTGACTGGATGACAATAGCCTTCTGCAGGCTACACTGCCTAAATCTTTGTACTTGTCTGTGAACCAAATTTAGCTAATATCCTATATAGGACCTCTTCACTATTATTGTAACTGCAATATGACCAAGGTCTGTAAGTTGCCCGTGTTTTTCTGTATTTGTTTTTTGTACTGCCACCAGCTAAGATTGTAATCTGTACACCATTACTCTCCTGTTTTCTCGTTCCTATACCCATGTACACTGTCTTATATGTCTTGCTCACCCTGTATTCCTAAGCCTATGAATCTGTAAGTAATCTGACGTGGAGCCTTTGGAAATGAGTCCCTGACTCAAAGGTTGTAATTCGAATAAATAAATAAATAAATAAATAAATAAATAAAAGTAAAGAGAAACATCCCTCATATTCTCACTGAAAAAACATCTATTCACACCAGCTCATCTGTCCAACACAGGGAGGAATGTCCCTCATGGTCCCACTTAGAAGCCCTCCATCCACACCATCTTAACTGTCCCCCTTTGGAAGGGGTATCCCAAATGCTCCCATTCAGAATCCCTCTATCCATGTCATTTGAACTGTTTCACATTAGGAAGAAAGCCTGCTCACATTCTCACTCAGAAAACCACCATCCATATCCTCTCACTTGTTCCACATTAGGAGGGACAACAAGGACAGTGCTGACATTGCAAAAGGGGCTAAAGTGGTAACCTATCCACAAATGACCCCTTCCCCCTTTACCCTCGTCATTAAGTCTGGAGTGATGCAACTGCTCTCTAATTCTATTTGAAGGAAAAAGAAGAGACCCTCCCTTTGTGCAAGCCCTTAGTTCGACCACACCTGGATCTGTATCCAGTTTTGGTCACCACAGTACATAAAGGATGTTAAAGTGCAAGGGCTTAGTAAGGATGCACCTCTTAAAGAATGAAGGTTTGGGGCCTTTAAATGCCTCCGCAATCATTCAGTTTGCTTTTATTTGTTTCTTTACTTACCTTTTCATCATTTTATTTGTATTTTGCCAACTGCTAGTAAAAAAAAAAAAATTTCAATGGGATCCTTGTATTACGAAGTCAGAAGCTCTTTACTGGCAAGGCTGACAGTGTATTTTAATGGAAAACTGTAACTCTGTTTTCAGATTTTTATGGAGACATAAAACTTTCTACCATCAAAACATAACACACTTAATAGAACTATGTGATTTTTGATAGCCTGTGATCTTTTGTTTTAATTTAGCTGGTGATATTTTCTTCATAACCAGATTTTACTTTGGAAGAAGAGAAGCCAATTACTGTTTTAAAAACTGTAAAATCATTCTGACGGACCAAAATAGTGTAAACATATAAACTGCAAAGTTTGTTACTGAAAGAAGTATCTATTTATTTTGAAAAAGACAGAAAAATATATTTAATTTCTCCATGAAATACACTGGGTTCCTAAGTAGCTGGTAGTTTCTAACATCACAATACCAGAATTATATTGAATTTTTACTAGCGGTATGAAAAGCAAAGGTGAAAACCCACTTGCTTCACTGCACTAATAAATATTTTACTATAAAAGTAGAAAGTAGTTACTAACACATCAAAATACTATGGCCCGGTGGCGCTGATGGCTGAGGTGCTGGATGCCACATCTCGCGCCACGGCAGCGACCTGTGTTCGGAAACGAGCTTGGGCTGCTGGAGGTCGGCGGGGGGGGGAGAAGAGGACTGAGCATCCTAGGACAGCTCTCCTCTCCCTGGGGAGGGATCCAGGGAGTCTCCGGAGCAGCAGCGGCCGCCGGTGGAGACTGGAGGTACAGGCGCCGTAATGGAGTCAACTATGGGTACCTTTGAGGCAGTATAGCGCAGTGATTCAAGGCTCTGAGCTGCAAATCTGGAGACCTGGGTTTGAATCCCAAAGCCCCCACTTGCAATACTGTGTAACCCTGAGCAAGTCACAACTTCCCTGTGCTCCCAGGTTGCACCTGTAAAAAAGCTTTCAGCTTAGTGTGTCTGACCTGGTTAAACAATTGAAAAAGAAAGGAAATAAAAAAAATGGGGTGGAGCGAGGCGGACGTCGATGGCTCGCCACCTTGGCATCATTGCATGGCTGAGCTCCAGGGGGAACAAAGCAGGAAATCCTCCCAGTACCCGGGAAGGTGACGACAGGAACAGGACCGCCCAACACTGTCAATGCTGGACCCACCAAGCCGGCCTCTGGTTCCTCCCTGCTCTCTGACCGCACTCTAGATTGTAGATACCGCACTGGTCAGGTGGTGGCAGCCCTACCTCAGGGGTTCTAAGCCAGGGGATGGCGGAGTCAGAGAAGAGGAGGAGGCATCTTGGGTCGAGAGGCAGCATGAGGTCTCGGAGAACCTCAGCAGGGTGAGTACCTAGATCCTGTCAGAGAGAGTCCTTTGGGGCCTGGTGTATAAATACAGTTGGAAAAAAAACATTGAAATACAATAAATAAAACAGTAAATTGCCGGTTTATTAGAATACCTGCTCTTTAAAGAGACAAAGAGGGTTCAGTGGAGGACCACCAGGCTGATAAGTGGCTTGGGAGGCAAGATCGGGGAGGAGAGATTGGACGTACCAAAATTATTTAGCCTAGAAAGGAGAAAGCTAAGAGGAGACACATCATCACAGTTTTCTGACTGCTAATAGGAACAGGCGGGGAAGGGTACACAGGGATGTTTAAGACTGGAAGTCCAAGCAGAATGAGAGGGCCTGCACTTAAACCAAGCAAGGCAGAATAAGGCTAGCATTACTTTGTAAAGAGAATGGTTAACATGTGTAATAGAGAAAACACAGGTACTGCGCACACTGACCAGGTGGCATGCGGTGCTTAACATGTGAGATAGCCTGCCCACTGATGTTACAGAAACTAGCACTGCTCAGGCTTTCAAAGCAGGACCAGACTAATTCCTGACTGAGAATGGCATTACAGGTTACATAACACGTGTAAGGTCCATCCCCACAGTGGCTAGAGTATTTTACTTATTTAGCTTTTGTTAACCAGGTGTGTACACTGGACAAATAAATGCTTATTTTCAAGTGTGACCCGGAAGACTGAAAAAAGAAACACTGCAATTATTCCAGAATTACAGGTAAAGCAAGGCAGGATAAAGTTACAGGTACAGTGGAGCATGATAAGACTACCAGAAACAAACCAAAACACAGAAAGATTGAATATAACAATACATCGCAGACAACAGCAGTCACAACTTGTAATCTGCCAGCCTAAAAGAACAAATGCCAACTCTAGACAGTTGATAACAAGCAGTAATACATAGCAGCCAGTATTGAATGAAAATGAGAATTATAATATGGAGTACCTGCCATGCAGGAGGAAGGGAGGTGAAGATGGGACCCAAGTCTGGCAACCTAGGCATCTCCTCTAACCAATCCAAACCTGTGAAGAGACTGGGGGAACCCCCCCCCCCGCTGATCCCACCATGGGGGTAAGCCAGGGAGGAGAAAAGAAGTGGGGTAAGTCTAGAAGAAGCTGGGCGATACAGTAGGGAAGGCCAATAGAAAGAGGCAAGTTGCAGACTGGGAGAATAAAGAGGAGGATAAAAATGATAAAGAATAAAAAAAAATCTTCATCTTGAAAAAGTGGAACAATTTAATTTTCAAAACAGGACATCTTACAACTAAAAGCTCCTCACACGCAAGTAATGTTTTAAATGCACTGAGTTACAGCAGATTCATAGATAATGGAATAGTGAAAATCTTTTTTTTTTTTGGGGGGGTGGTATGTATACAAGTTCTGCAGATGCCAAGTGTGATTTGTTTGCCAACGGTCAGAGTCCGGGTTTCTTTAATGCCAGGCTAGAACCTGCCAGGCCAAACACTGATGAGAAAACAAGAATGTGCAGTTGTGCGAATGGGACAGCTGGCCACTTACTGACTGACCGACCTGCATGGGACAGAGGGAAGTACCACAATACCAGCTTATAATTCAAGCGCAAATTCAAGTCAGCCTTCCTTTTACCTGGTCAGTTTTAGAAAGATAAAAGAGCCAGAATTTTGTGGTCCAATGGGAAGAAAAAAAATTTGCTGTGGCTCATCAAGCACAAAATCTGTTTTTGTTAGAGTTAAATGCAAAATCAGGTTTTGTGGTTGCAAAAGCAGTTAACCCTTGTAATCCCACATAATATCCTTCACGCGCGCGCGCGGTGTGTGTGTGTGTGTGTGTGTGTGTGGTAAGCACTATAAAAGTAGCCTTGTAACCTTCTGAATTTCACAACATGAAGATTTTTCTGTACACAGATAGAATAATACAGTATGCTGTTGCTTCCTTTGATGCCACTGCCATGACCTGAGCACAGTGCCCTTAGAATGGCTTCGAGAGAAGGCTACCAACAAGACAAGTAAAATCCCTGCAGGGTGACTAAAATCTGAGTAAAATACAAAATGTGCAATAGTGAAGAAGACCCCTTTAATAATCTACAGGAATGCACAGAAACTTTATTACCAAGCAAAGACTCATCATGTGAAACTAACTGTAGCAGCTGAATGTATGTTTGGTCTGCTGCCCCCATATGTTGGGCACCTCCAGATATTTATGTTGCCCAAAAAAGTGGGCCACTTGAGCCATAAGCTATGCCTTACTCAACTCCATGGTACACACAACAGAAATTCACTGCTGTTACATTTACTGGAATACAGAATAAAACTATTCGCTGGCAAACTGCCAGGAAAATATGTCAAACCAAGGGTTTGCAACATGGTAATTTACATTCAAAAGGGACTGTATGTCCATCATGTCTGCCTCCCCTTCACAAGCACGGATGAAGTAAGCATGTACACTGTTTGAACAGATATCAATTTATAGGGTCGTGGGGAAAGACACGGAACTTGTATGTTGACTGAGAAAACTGACATATGCAACTGTGAGTCAAGTCTAAACCACAGATTCAAATATCAAGTCTAAAAACAAACCCTCTAAAATGAATACTTTCTGTCACAAAAACCTGTATAAGTGTAACCCTTGGGTAAAAACAAAAGTCTGGTTTGCTTCAGAGTGGGGTCAATATGACACTCTAATCTGCATAACACGAAGACAAAGTTTCTTCTCTACACAGAAACATAAAAGCTGAAGGCAGACACAGGCTCCTTGGCACATCATGTCTGCCCACTGCCACCTAGCTAATGTGGACTGTGAGAGTACCAGTGACTCTTCACTCCCCTCTCCCCCCTTCCTTTCTGATACCGTCTTCACCAAGCCCATATATCTGTCCCACGTCTGAATCCCCCCACTGACCTCACAAAGATCACTTCTTTCAGTAGCTTATTCCACCCGCTCCACCACCCTGCCCGTGACAAAACAATTTCTGGTATCCCTCTTAAATTTGCTACATTGTCAGCTTCATGGAGTTACCCCGATGCCTGTGTTCCCACTCAGCCTGAGTAACTCCCCAATGTCCACATGGCTTACCACATGGAAAAATGCCATCATGTCCACTCCAATATCACAGACGAATATGTTGAAGAGGACTGGACCCAAGACCGATCCCTGCTGGACAATACTGGCGACCGTCCCAACCTCTGCGTGCTTCTCATTAGGGACAACCCTCTGGGTTCTGTCACTCAGTCAATTTCCTACCCATCTTGTGATCCCTCCCCCACCGTTCACCCAACGTTTTGATCAACCATCCTTGTGGAATAGTCAAAGGCTTTGCTGAAGTCATGGTACAGTATGTCCACCAGGCAACAGGGAAAGTCACTCCCCATAGCAGCATCCACACCATGGCAACAAACAGTTCAGCAGCAGCAGAGAAAGCTGGTACCAGAAGCAACAAAGTGGTTGCAAGGAAAGTTTATTTTAGCGCAAAACATGCATGAGATGCCACAAAAATATTTACTACATGAATTTTGTTTGGTTTTGACACATGTAAACAATGTACAGTAAGTAAGAGTTGAGATAAATCAACTTTTATGCAGAGCTAAAGAAGCAGAGTTAACAGGCAAGAAGGGAGAAAGAGGGGAGTTGGGCTAGCAGGCAGGAAGGTAGAAATGAGGGGACATAAAGAGAGTTTACAGTCAAGTGCTTTAAAGGTTGTAGGGGGTTCTCCACTAGTAAGGACTGCTTACTATTTTGGCAATGGCAACTTTCAGCAAGCGCTTTGTTGGCCATAATTTTGAATGCATCCAATCAAAGAAATTGATCAGGTCTGTCTGACACAACCTCCCTCCCATGAACACATGCTGTCTAATTTCCTGAAGTCTGTTTTCCTCTAGGTAACCCACTAACCTCACCTGTTTTAAGGTCTGCAGCAACTTTCTCGCAATGGACGTCAGACTGACAGGTCTGTAGTTCCCTGGTTCATCCCACCTTCCGCTCATACACAGGTGAACTACATCCACTGTCCTCCAGTCCCTAGGTACTATCTCCATCTCAATGATCCCCACTGATCAGTGTCATTCCAGAACATCCTTGTAAATAAGTTCATACTAAGTGGTTCTTTCCTCGAG
This sequence comes from Neoceratodus forsteri, assembly GCA_016271365.2. Taxonomy (NCBI): domain Eukaryota; kingdom Metazoa; phylum Chordata; order Ceratodontiformes; family Ceratodontidae; genus Neoceratodus; species Neoceratodus forsteri. The sequence goes on from CM028130.1 coordinate 875,459,093, forward strand.
GAGTAATAAAAAAAAAAATCTCAATCTGAAATTCTAGCAACAAGAAAAGAGATGTTAAGACACTGGCGACAGCATATTCCAACAGTGTGTGCCATGCATGGTTGTTTATGTGCCAGTTCCTATACTGGAAGGTGCAGTCTGCAAAGGCGGGGCTTCAGCTCATGCAAATGAAAGGTGGAGTCATGCATACATGCCACAATGACATACAGGAAGCCCAGTAAACGCACTAAGTGGCTGTTTGCACACTGCTGGTCAAGGCCTGGAAAATCAGGTTTTACCAGCAAGTAAACAGTCTGGACCATATAAAACTTTACAGTACCCTGTAAAAGCCAGTTCTGATGCAGTGGTGAAGCGGACTAACAATCGTAATTGTGCTCTCTGCAGTATTCTTGACAGCGGGGTGGAGTACTGCGATTTGAAACAAGTGCAGTTGGTGGCCCTTAATATGACGGCATACTGATGTAGTGGACCTTGAATAAGCAGATTATAAAAGCCATGCTGCGCCCCCCCCCCCCCAAAAATACATGCATTTCACCCCAGTCAAAAGTGTGCTGCATCCTGAAGTCTCAACCCTTTTCACATGTGGATTTGAACTGCTCTGTTGTACAGTGCATCTCATAAGCTTCAATCCATTGTGAGATGCATTGCGCCTTGGCACTAAGGGAGGAACTTGGACAGCTGGAGAGATGGTCCAAGATTAGGAAACTGAATTTTAATGTACAAAATGCAAGGCAATGCACATCAGGAACAGAAACCTGAAAACACAATACGTGATGGGGAAGTAATATTAAAAAGCACAGAAGGGCTGGCCAGGTGGCACTGAGGACTGAGGCGCTGTACGCCACACCAGCGACCGGGTTCAGGAATGGCCTCAGGTCGCCGGAGTGCCGGCATGGGGGAAATCGAGAATTCGATGGGCAGCTCTCCTCTCCTCTCCCAAGGGTGGTGAGGGTGGGTTGGCCCCCCCCCATAGTTCCACGCCCACTGGGTGTAGGTCTGGTGCGTAGCGTCGGTGGAGAGGGGGAGGCAAACAGTCACAGGAGGTGGAAGGGGCTGAGCTGGCACCACAGGATGCGTTGCATGCCCCCACATGCTCGCACAGCTTTGTGCCAGGGGGTCAAGTAGAAAAACTTGTAAAAATAGCTGTGTGTCCCCGTCGCCAGTTGGCGAGAGGAGGTGACGGGGACCAAATAGCTATATATAAAAACCAAAAAAAGCACAGCAGAAGAAAAGGATCTGGGAGAGGGATAATATCAGAGTGTGGAAAGAATCCAGAACTCACAACTCTCTCAATGCATTGTCCTTGCATCTGTGCCACCACGTTTTCCTTCCAATCTTCCTTAATTTCTTTTCCCCCCATTAGTAATTTGTGCTCCTTCACCTCTGACCAGCCCCCTTCTGAACAGAACCCCCTAGCGCCAGACCACCCATTCCAGGACTTACTCTTTCGTCTTTTTTTTGAAATTCAACATATTTTATTAAGTGTATAATAAAGTCACAAACATGGGTACATTGCCAAGAAAAAGAACAATGTGTAACAGTAACTCCCTATCTACCCCAGTGTACCTTCCTTAAATGACAAAGCTGACACTGTGATCATGTACTCTTAAAATTGAAACATATGAGAGTTACAGCGATATTGCACATTTAATGCAGGTATAATGAGTAGAGTTTACCCCACTTTGTATCAAAGAGCCTAAATCTATTGCGGGAGCTAGCAATCAACCGTTCAGTTCTAAAACAAACAGAGAGTTTGCTCAGCCATTCATATAGGAAATGACAAGCTGATCCATCCAGTGTTTCAGAACTAACTTCTTGATGACCATCGAGATTAAGGCCATATGGTATCTTCCTTCTTTAACTCCGATGTTAGCAAGAGCACCCAATATGCATATTTCAACAGTGAAGAGGCCATCCAATCCTAGTAAGGGATCCAGCCTGGATTGAATTCACTGCCATAAGGTGGATATTTTTTCACAATGCCAGAAAATGTGCAACAGATTCCCTTCTAATTTACCACATCTAGAGCATAGAGAGGAGGGAAGGTGCCCAATTTTGGCTAATTTAACGGATGTGTAATAGATATTATTAAGAATGTAATACTGGGTTAGTCTGAGCCTATCCTGAGAAATGTAAGTGTAGAGATCTTTCCATATCTGTGGCCAGTTGGGGGCTACATCAGGTACCAGGGAGACCCAAATTTTCAAACCCGAAGGTGGTTCAGGGTGGCCTGTGGACAGAAGATAGGAGTACAATAGTGAAATGCCATGTGGCATGATTACCAGATCCTTTAGTTGGGTCAGAATGGGAGACAAACTAGAGATTTTAGGGGTAGTACCAAACGGCCAACCCAGTAAGTGCCTGAGTTGGAAGATCTGGAAGATGTGCACTTGGTCCAGGCTAAATTTCGAGAGAATATCAGGAGAGCAAAGAAGGGAGTCTTGGGAGTACAGGTCAGCCACAGTGGCCTCTCTTAATTGGGGTAACCATCCTGGGGTAAGACAACAGCCCCCTATCTTGATATTAGGGTTAAGAACGATGGGTTGGGAGAAGTCTTTGTTGGGGGGGGAGATCTTAAGAAAGGAGCAAAATTGTGAAAATACCCTGACCGAGGTACCAATAGGTGATTTTCGAATTGGCATCGGCAAGGCATTCCAGGGAAGGTAAAACATAGTAGGAGCGGCTAAGTTGTGTGTACGTAGGAGTTGACTTTCAATTTGCAGCCATGAGGGGACATATTCACCATCTGCACTCGACAGCCATCTTCCACTTTTAGCGAAGTGGCTAGCCCAGAAATACAAAAGAAAGTTGGAAGGCAGAGACCACCCGATTCCTTAGGAAGGCTCAATTTGAGGAATGAGCACCTAGGGTGTTTATTCAACCATATGAAATTAGAAATGAGGAAGTGAATATGCCGAAAAAAGGTCAGAGGAAGCCATATATTGAGCATGTTTAAAGCATGAAAGAGTCTAGGAAGAATATTCATTTTTATAATGTTTATTCTCCCCCATAAGGGTACTGGAAGGGATTCCCATCTCATAGATCTTGTTTTATGGTGGTCACTACGTCATCCAGATTAAGTTTCTTGGTGAGAGAGGAGTCGGTGGTTAGAAGGATCCCCAGGTATCTGATCGATTGAGGGGACCATTTCATTCCGAATTGAGAGCAGTCAGCCTTGAGTGTATGGTGATTAAGGGGAAAGATTTCGGTGTTATTAAGATTTAACTTATAGTTGGAGAGACGACCAAACTGGGATATAACATTGAGAGATCTCTCCAGGGAAATTGATGGGTGTTCTAAGTGTAGGAGGATATCATCCGCATACACCAAAAGCATGAGTCTGGAGCTTTGCACCTGGATGCCCTGTATCTGGGAAGACATTTTAATATGTCTGAAAAGAGGTTCCAGGTATAAAAAGGAAGGGCGATAAAGGACAACCATGTCTTGTGCCCGTAAAGAGAGGGAAACAAGAGGAAAAGACCCCATTGCAATATAGCTTAGCAGTGGGGGAAGAGTATACACTTTGGTCCCATTGAAGAAAGGTGGAGGGGAAGCCCATCTTTCTGAGAGTTGACCAGAGAAAGCTCCAGTCCACTCTATCAAAAGCCTTCTCGGCATCTAATGAGATCAGAGCCATAGGAGTAGAAGAGGACTGGGCAACTTGAAAGTAGTGGTCTAATTTCTGAAGATGGTCTGCAGAGGACCTTCCAGGAACAAAACCTACCTGTTCTGGACTTAGTAAGATCATCTAGATCCTTCTGATACATGTGGAGAGAATTTTAGTGAGAATCTTAATGTCACAGTTCAGAAGGGAGATAGGACGGTAACTGGCTGGTTGTGTGTCTGGTTTATCCAGTTTGAGGAGAAGGACGATAGTCACCTCCAATAGTGATGGGTCTAACGGGTCAGCAGTAAGCATATACTTACAGAATCTTAGTAATAAGGTGGGTAGTTCTTTAGAGAAGGTTCTATAGAAATTGGAAGGGAAGCCATCTGGCCCCGGTGCCTTATCAAGAGCGAGACATTTAATAGCTTCTTCAACCTCGGTCAAAGAGATATGAGACGACAAGGAGGATTGATGGTGGTCTTGAAGGCATGGGAGGTCGAGGAGGTTCAGATATTCTTCTATTTCTTGAGGGTCCGGGGAGAAGGGTGTTTACCATAGAGGTCGCAGTAGAAATTTTCAAAGACCAATGCTATATCCCGGGATAAAGTCTTGGTGGAGCCGTCTGGAGCAAGAATGGAGGGCATTAGTCTGGAGCTCTCTAGCTTTCACAAGTGAAGAGCTAGGAGCCTGCCTACTTTTCCTCCTGGTCAGCATATTTATAACAAGTTTTTAGAAGGCCTCTTGCCTTCTAGTGTAAAATATCTACATATTTGTTACGCAGTGAGAGTAGAGTGTCCAGCGAGTCAGGTATCGTTGAAGAAGAGAAAGAGAGAGTTCAACCATTCTAATTTGTGTTAGTAGGGCTAAGGCTTCAGCCTCCCTTAATTTTTTCCTCCTGGAAGCAATTTGGACAAATTCGTCCCTAAGATAGTATTTGAGTGCACACCATTCAAGATCAAACCTAGATACAGAATCTCTATTATGCTCATTGAAGGTTTGTATAAGGGGTTGCACCTTCGTGATAACACATCTGCCCTTTAGGAATTGGGTATTCAACTTCCAGGTGGAATCTCTCTGTATCTCAGAATTAGGGGAAAGGACTAGCCAGGCAACCGAGTGGTCAGATAGAACAATTGGTTCAATCCCTGCCTGACATAGGCCAGCTAGAAGGGGAAGACTGATTAAGATGTAGTCCAACCTAGACCAAGACTGGTAGACAGAGGAATAAAAGGAATAGAGACGGTGAGAGGGATTAAGGATACGCCACGGATCACACAGACCCAACATGTCTGTAAAGTCTCTCAGAGCTCTTTCGGAAGGGGAAGGGGGCTTTAGGGGTAAGTAAGACCGATCCAGGTCCTGCATGGGTGGGATATTCCAGTCCCCACCCAGAACTAAGGGAATGGGCAAAGGGGATGCAAGCCTGTTAGCAAGGTCCATAAAAAACTGTGCATCACCATCCACTGGACCATGGTCAACAATAATCGAGTCAGCCTGAAAGGGGACATTGCCCATTATCAGTATGGCTACTCCCCTACTCGAGGATGAGTCACCTGAAGCAAAAACTTGGCTCACTCCCTGCCTGTGTAACCAGATGGCCCCTTTAACTAGAAGATAGTTTTCCTGCAAAAAAATTATATGCTTACATTCAACAAGGCACAGTGCTTCAAAACATGATACCTTTTGGTACGATCTCTAACTCCCCTGACATTCCATGTCACAATTTTAACTGTTCTGCTCCCCATTGGCAACAATCAAAGCAATTGAGAGTAGTGTAAAGCGAAACAACCATTTAGCATATATGAGGCACACTCCAACCCCCCACTAACCGTCCCGATTAGCCCCAACAGCAGTCTGCTAGACATGAAGATAACAATACTAAACTCGAGGTTAATACTCCAAACAGATAAATCCCCTGTACTCTGTAAAATGGGGCCAATAGTGAAAGACCAGCTGCCACCTACCCCACCCACCCCCTCCTGTAATCCATTCAGTCCGAACATATGATGTATGAACACTGTCCCGCCCATAACTGATAACCTGTCCCAACTCAAAAAACTATTTACAGTCGCCTCCCCTTTAAACCATATTCTGAGCCAAACAAAGAGAATCGATTGCAGGAGAGGAAAAACCCCACTGTGTCTGGTTCCATTCACTTTGAAGGAGTGATGTGCGGTATCCGGGCTAATTTGGCCAATGTACCAGGTGAATAGGAGCAGGCACAGACCCTCCTTGAACCAGTTCGTGATACCCTTTCTGCCTTTTATTGCAATGTTCTTGGTCGTCAGTGTGGGTCCTGGAGTCCGGTCACCATCCTGAGGCCAGAGGGGTTTTTCCTCCATTTTTCTTCCACCGTTGCTTCTGCGGCCGTCCATGTGCAATGGCGTAACAGGTGAGCTCCGCCTCCGCGAAGACTTCCTCAAACACCTGTGTTAGCTGGCTATATGTGTGCCTGAAGCTGTGCTACCTCCTGGACACCTCCAGGCAGCAGGCAAGCAGCAGATCACAAACCCACCCCCCCCCACCGAGGGAGGAGGGCAATTCAATGGGACGCTAAATCCTCCCTCCCCTAGCCAGCCCCCAAACAACCCGACTCCATTCCCGAACTCAGGCTGCCAGTGTGTCAAGAGGCTAAGGTGCCAGCACTTCAGCCCTCCACGCCACTGCGACAGCTCAATCTTCCTTAATTAAAAGGACTAAGCTGAGACCAAAGTGCGACTTGACTTATAAGAAGATTTTATTTTCCCTTATACATATTTCATCATGTTCATCATGCTGAAGTAGCTGCTCCAGCATTTCAATCCTTTCTTTTACCCCGCTCACACACATTCCCCCACATACTGCAACTTCCCCTGCCAAACCTCCCCACACTATTCATCTCTTTTCTCAGTAATCTGACTGCATGCTTTTGTTAGCCTCCTTTCCCCACCACCGTTTCATTTATTCAGTTTATTCCAGTGGGGAGGAAAGAGACACACATTCAAGTGGGACGTTCCCACTCGGACGTATGTCTCTCCCCATCCCACTGGACAGCGAATGATCAAGCCAGCACTTTAATGCTTTGACAGAGATGGCAGCTGGCAGTGGGCCGGCAAGACTAAGAGAGACAACAGCAAAGGGGGAAAAGACTGCATTGCCAATCGCACAGATCACAGTGGTCTGGGGGATAAAAATAACCCTTGGAAACACCAAACCAAGAGTTCTGCTCAGAAAATGGCAGAGACTAGAGAAAACCACAAAGAGAGGCTCTCTATAACACAAAATAAGGCAAAACACAGTTTCTTCAGGTAACTAGTCCCCAGAGGCAAACCACAAGCAGGGAAACAAAAAAGGCACCACATTAATGGACCAACCCAGCACTGCAACCTGTAGAAAGGGAAATTTACAAGCAAACACAGCTAAATAATCCTACCTCCTACTTAAGACACTGGGTTAGCAAGCAACCCATGCTGGAAACACTAAGGGGAAGGAAGAAAGGATGTAGGGCTTAACAAGGACCCCTACCCACAGAAAAAAAAATACTTTACTTAACTGAAGCACCAGGCTGAAAAGACTTAAGGCAGACCTGACAAAACAGTCACCCTGCAAGTGGCAAGTGGTCCCCATTCAGGCACTGTAGGCACTAGAATGGAAGTTAGCTAGTACGTTAGTCAATTTGAAAGCCACACCTTAACACACAGGATTTCTAAATGTAAGGATGCTCACTATCACCAGGTAGACCCAACCTGCCCCAGCATTATCCAATCCAAAAGAAAATGGCAAATACCTAAGCAGAAAAGGCCAATCTTCCAGAGAGCAATTCTCTACGTATGCTTCCCCTTCAGTGGTACAGCTGAAACTGTGTAACTGCTGAATCTGGAATGTTCAGGTCCTCCAAGGTTCTATACTAGGTCACAGCATTTGGGCTGGGCCTGTACCCCTACTACAGTGGGGAAGCACATTAAACATATCATTTCCCACTGACAGGGTGGAGCAATACAGAAATGGAGGTACCCAGGGTAACTGCAAGAGACTACAATTTACAGTAAAAATGAACAACAAAAGTTTATATCCCGAACAGCTATAGAAATGGAGCTGTCTGAAACACAGGCAATATGGACAAATAACAGACCACTGGTCCATTCAGTCTGTCCGGTCCCTGCCTTGGTCCAGGAGCCAGTCTACTACTGTCTGATCATACAAATCCCTCTGTCCCCAGTCACGATCCTTTTCCCACTCCCTCCTCCTGCCCCTGAATCCCCAACGCCTTCCTAGTCCCATGTCTTTCTCAAGGTACCAGGTCAATTTAAGCACTGCAATAACAGCACGGTACTAACTGCACTGTGAGAACTGCGAAAAAACTGACAGCGATAGGGGTAGAATAGCGTTAGGGAATTACTGCTACCCCTATTGCTGTCTACAGAAAGGAAGATGGGATCAAGTTGCCATTGGTGTGGTGCCTGGTCAAGCGTTTCCCGTGGTGGAGTGGCTAAGGCAGCAGCACACGGCAGCATAGGAGACCATGGGACTGCGGTTCAGTTCCCAGTCTTCTGGTTTTGAAACTTTTTTTTTTAAATAAAGAAATTTTCCTGCCGGTCCAGTGGCGCTCAGGGTTGAGGTGCTGGACGCTACACCTCACGCCACACTGTCGGACAGGCAGGGGAGGATTGAGCGTTCAAGGGACAGCTTTCCTCTCTTGGAAGGCAAGGGGATTTCAGATCCACGGTAGCAGCGCCTCCTGGCAGTGGCTGGAGCCCAACAACTGCGATCCTACTGTAAGGGGGAAATCATTGGTGGACGTCTTCTGGGTAGGTGAGGGAGCGTGCTCATGGTGGGCTGGATGTCACTGCATGTCCAAGCCCCAGGGTAGGGACCAAACACAGAAAAAAACCCTGGCACACAGGAGGATGACGAAGGCCTCAAGAACCAGGTCACACGCCCATCACCGAACTTTCCCCGACCAGCTTTCCTGGACCCTTCTCTCCTCTCCCCGGGACTCGGCAAGTCTAGATTCTGAGAAAGGGCACCCACGTAAGGAGCGCAGGGTGGACCCATCCGGGGGGGGTGGAACCTGGGGGGTCAAGCTGAGAACCGTGGCAAGCTATAGTAGAGGGGATCCTGTCCCCGACTTCCTGGTCAGGAGAGTCTCAGGTCAGGCGGTAGGTCCTCGGTCAAAGAGGCACACGCCTGAGGGAGTTCCTGTGGACCAGCGACAGAGGGAAAAGAACTGACAAAAAAAAAAAAAAAAAAAAAAAGAAAGAAATGTTCTCCCTTCGCGAGTTTCCTCCCCATCCTCAAGTCCACTCCCTGAGAGAGTTGATTATATTATGTCCAGGGAGTGTAGGGCAAAGCCCCTGCAAAACAAAGAATTCCAATGTTGCCCTATAAGTTTTATTGTGTGGGCGACATTTTGTGTCGGTCAGTGTTTTGAGCAACCTTATTTTGCTTTTGCATTTTGTTTATGCACTATGTGTCATTATTTTGTATGCGGCATTTTGACCGCGTTCTTTCCAAATCATTCTTCAATGCTGAAAAGCTCTAAAAATGCCTGCATTCAAATTATGGCTTCTGGCACTCTCGGGCCCTGATGCTCGTGGACCCATCCCATCCCCCCCATGTAAGAGTAGTATGGGACAGATAGTAGTAGTCAGTGTTGGGAGGTCACCAGAATTCCTGCTCGATGACTGCCATCTAGAAAAGCAGGTTTTGTGTCAGTGACCAATGTTCAGATGAAAGCTAAGGACTGGGTCTGGCTGAGGGCCAAATACATTGCAAAGCAGAGGCACTCTACCCCCGGTGGGCAATCCGATGTCTGCATACCCCAGCTGACCAACAATGCAGAGGCTCTGGCGTAGGCTATAAAGTTATCTTCTCACCTGCCACCTAGTCACTAGAAGTATGTAACCAGAGTAACTTTAATTGTTGGGGCATGGGGGGAATCAAATCAAATCAACTTTATTTTTATAGCGCCTTTCAAAACCAAGACACTTAACATAAAAACAGAAACAACCAATATAAATAACATTAAAACATACAATTTAAATTATCCATAATTAGGGAAGGCCAAATCAAATAAATAAGTTTTCAGCTCAATGTTTTTTTTTTTTGTTTTTGTTTTTTTTGACTCCTCCCCCACCTGGCCAGTCACTCTTTTGGACCCCCTCATGAACTTGCCCCACTGTGGCTTCTCCCGACCCCTACCAACCCACACTGCAAGCCAGCCCCAGGTGACCCCGGTGTATCCCTTCACCGGGCAGGTCTCTTACCTCCGTAGAAGAACGGCCTGGTGGCCAACCAACAATCCTGGGGTGCTGCTGTGCTGACATATTGAGGTCCGGGAGCCCGGTGGTGAGGGTTCTGGAGGGTCGTCACCCGATCTGTCCGGTGCCATTTTTTTCCACTTTACTCCCCAGAGTGATGTGCCACTGACGTCAAGGCGTATGCCAACGTCTGTCAGTCCCTCGTGTATTGGGGCCGACGTCCTGCTGTGCTCCCAGCCTCTGCCAGGAGCCAGCAGGCGCCGAGCCGCGAATTCACCCTTCCTCTGAGAAGGCGAGCCATTGTCAGACGCTCATTTCCTTCTCCCCGGTCGGCCCTCCAGCAACCAGAGTCCGTTCCCGAACCCAGGTCGCTGGCATCACAGATGGCAATCCAACCGCTGCGCCGGCAGGCAGGCCCTAGCTCAATTTTAATGAATGTGAATTAAAGGAATGTGAGGAATGTAAGGAATTTTAAAAGGGAACTAAATACTTCCACTGCTAATGGATAACAATGTCACGGTTATTCGTAACTGTATTAATACACAGAGAATAATGCATAGACAGCCAATAAAATAGACTCTAAACTTATAAATCACTCGTGTTAAGCCACAGTGATTCATAATAGGCCTCTGAGGGACGTCTCTTATGGTACAAGAGATTCCTCTTGTGAGGTCTGCACAGACAAAACGTTCAGCTTCACTTTGCAGTCAGACCTACTGCTCAGGGTCTCTTATACCATAAGTGACATCTCTCAGAGGCCTTATTAACTTATAGTATGGCAATGGCATATTTGCTAATGTGTATACTTCCTGTATGACGTTATAATGGCAAATATTTCACAATGCGAAAACTTGGTCACATGATATAACAAGAACTTAGGACATCACGGCTTTACCATTCTAGTCCTAAGAGTTCTATGCCTTTTGCCAGACTGGTTAGTAGTGGTGCCATACTGAGGAGGAGGAAGAGGAAGAAGAAAAAAAAGTCTTTATATAGTGCTTTTCATACAAATTGTGTCCTAAAGTGCTTTACAAGCAATGAAAGATTGGCAGTGAAGTGACTGCGGACGTGTAGTGGCAGCCATCTCACACATCAGCACCCACACACAGCCTTGGGACAACTGCACGAACCAGTTTTTACAGGAAGAGGAATGCTGGCCAAGAGACGAGGGAAAATTTCCCTACTTTTGCAGAACGTGCCTTGGGTTCTTTTATTTCACTTGGACACCCACCAAGACAGCACCAGAGATGGACAGAAGAAACCTTGGTTTAACACCTCGTCCAAAGGATGGCACGCCCTGACAGTATAGCACCAGTCCTAGTACTGTACTCAAGTGCTAGCATCAATGGTATGTGCCCAATTCTGGGGTGGAACAAGAACCAAGATCTTCTGGGCCAGAGGTGAATGTACTACCATCTGTGACACACTGACATTTTAAGTCACAATGCTGATAACGTGGCTCTAGGTATGTTAACTTCCAATTAGAGTATTTTATAAATCACAACTTGTACGTGTTGCCCCCCACTCAAAAAGTCAGGCATTACAATGGTACTGCTAGTTACCTATACTTAATGATGAATTAATAGGCCACCCTGATAGCCCAGCAGTAGCGCACTGCGCTACCGTAGAAGGCAAACCGAAGTCTGGAGCGAAGCTTGCTGTCGATCAGGATACAGGTCAGGCTGAGACAGCTGCCACGCAGCAATGCAACTCAGCCGAGGAGGTTCAGCAGTGAGCACCAGTACAACAATGACCCCTGCAGCATGGCCAGGAAGCTTGCTCTCACCACAGGGTCAGCTGTAAGCGATGGAGGCCTAGGAGTTAAGCTCAAGTGGGGGAAGGTGGGAGGAGGCCAGCGAAAAGGGAGTAAATCCCCACTGTTATCTCAATGATGGGCTGACCCTTGGGGATTCCCCTGGGTCCTACTGCACCCTAGATCCAATGTCTCAGTGGGGGATGGCTCTCCCCCCCGGAGCTCCTGCCATGGAGGGCAAGCCTTGGGGATAACTGCTGGATTACCGAGGTCTGGGGAGCCAGAGGTTCTGGACTTGATTGGAAATCCCTGGATCAGGTATATCCCTGGGGGGGTGACTGGGAGAAACCCTCTATAGAAAAAAAATTATTACTGCTCCCTTGCCCCTGTGAGACAAGGGTGTGTGGGGGGCACCTGCAGTACAAAAGGGAAGGAGCTATTTTCTGAAGTTCAGAGAGATCAGCTCCAGAGGTCAGAGCTGACAGTGCAGGCAGTCAGTCGGGTCTGCACTGGAGGCCCTTGGTGAGTCAGAAGCCTGCCTTTTTCAGGAGTCCAAAGCTTGGCCCAAGCAGGTCTTGGGTGAGGTGGCAGTGGTCATGAACCTGTATCCCCTAAGGGGTTAAAATGTTATTTATTTGTAAATTTTGACCAGGAAAGGCACACTGAGCTCGGACAGTTTGTTTTCATGTACATCTGGAGTGGGGGTATATGGACCTGTTCTATTGCCAGGGGGAATGTTGGCCATGACACTGGGAAAACTCCCCCACTCTTTATCGGTAACTGCCATGAGTTCTTTTACTTCCACCTGGACAGTGACCAAGGATGGACAGAAGGGACCTTGGTTTAAAGAGCTAGTGGAACCGAAACAAACAGGAAAATGATACAAATTTTAAGTAGTAGTCAGCTGTGACTTATTATTTCTGAAATCTAGATTTAGTAGTTGCCGTATTGGTCCTTGCAAGAATATTATTTCTGAAGTATTTTGGTTTTTCCCTTTGCTTATTAGATAGTTTTCTATGTGATAATATTGTGCTGGATGTGTGAAACAGCTTTTAGCCTGGCAGCTGACATATCTCTAGTCCCCATACTACATCATCATCATTGTGATCTCATTGACAGTGACATCACAGATGACTGACCTGGCAGCTACTGAGTGGCTGTTCCTACACAGTAGTGATGTCACAGTCAGTGAAGTCACAATGCTGATGATGTAGTTGAGGGGGAGCGCTAGATATGTCAGCTGCCAGGCAGAGTGCTGTTCCACACATCATACCTACTAACATCAGGCAAACAAGTCTTCTAATTAACAAAAAATAAAATAAAAAGTACCTCAGACATAAAAAAGTAATGGTTGGCTACTTTTAAAAACTAATATTAGTTTTAAGCAGTACACTAGCTCTTTAACATCTCATAAAAAGGATGACATCTCATCAGTGCAATACCCTCCCCCCCTTGTACTGCACTACAGTGTCAGTTAGGGGTATCACCCCAAGTACCTGGAGTGGGGCTAGAACCCACAACTGTGTGATCTTATAGCCAGAGAGGTGAGCGTACTGCCTACTTGGCCACTAACACTGCTAAAAAGTGGATCATCCAGCCAGGTGCACCTTGGAACAACATGGTAAAAAAAATCATCCATATGCACTCAGCACACTGCACAGCTAAGCTGAGAGGCATACAGGGAAAAAAGGGAGGGGAGAGAAAGAGTCTGCAGTGCCACCTTCCTCTTCGGGGCCAATGGAGAAGTGTGCAGGATGCCTGGATTCCAGTCCAACCATGATCCTCTGGTGAGATCTGCAGACAACCTACAGTATTTCCATCTTTATTAATTGGGGTCCCTTTGCTTACAGAAGGTACATATTGGAGTATGGGAAAACTGGAACAAACTGTGAATTAACTACTGAGGACCCAAGTCCTCCTAAAATTCACAGAATGGAAATGCAGTTTTCCAGGAGACATTCTGGAAACTGAGATGCTGCCCCATCTGCATGCACCTTTCTGGGCTGAGAGTGGAGGTTGCTGGACTCTGTGCTGAGCGGGCTAGGATCCAGAGGACCTCCTGCCCCACCCAGGGGCCACAGGGTATTCGGCTGTTGTCCTAGAGGTTGACTAGACAGAAGGGGGGGGGTGGACCTTGGTGGATTCCAGGAGGGTGGGGGTAGCAGGTCGGGGGCACACTGCACAGCAATCCGTGCTGCATGCAAGTAAAAAGGGAAATTCCTTCATACTTACTGCAATTCCCTTTTCTGTTAGCTCCAATGTTGCCAATGGGGAGTTAATACATATGAGTATTACAAACAGACTCTGACAGAAGCCCACACCAGGGAGCAGGGCACATTCACCTATTGTCCTTCAGGGTTCATCCTGCACCCAAGGTTGTGGCAGCTTCCGAAAGTGAAATCACTGAAGTCCAGTACATGCACACTAAAGCAAGAGGCCTCTTTTAAGCAGCTATTGTCTCATTACCATGGAATGTCATATCTGGTGCCTCTCTGCACAAATAAAGCTTCAGACTTCTACAGATGTGAGTGGTTAGATTCTTAACCTTTGTTCTATTAGCACACTTGCTCATGAGGAAAATGATCATATACTGACTACTGGCATAGATAGTGGGAGTGATGAGGGAGTCTCAAGCAATACCACCACTGAGGCCGGCCCGGTGGCGCGGAGGGTTGAGGCGCTGGACACCACACTTCGCACCATGCCGGTGACCCGGGCTCGGAAACCACCGGGGGTCAGCTGGGAAGGGAGAGGATTGAGCATCTGGAGGACTACTCTCCTCTCCCGGGGTGAGTAGTGGGCCTCGCATCGCTCCACAGTGGCCCCCGATGGAGATCGGAGGCACTGCAAGGAGTGATGCCATATCAAGGGGTGGAGCGGTAGCGGACGTCAGCACGTTGGTACGCAGACATCACTGCACATCCACACTCCAGGGGGAATCCGCACAACACAGAAAAAGCACTGTTCCCTGGACAGGCGATGGCATCCTCCTGTGCCACACCACGACACACCCAACGCTGGGCTTGACTCACTGGCTCTCCCGATCCCCCGCCTCGCCTTGGCTCCGGTGATTGGGGCAAGACTCAACAGACTAAGATAGGTGGGGATTGTCTGTCCCCAGGTTCCCACTGGGGCAGGACTTCAGGCGGGTGGTAGTACGGTTGGCGGTGAGCGAGGTCTGCCCAAGAGAGTTCCAGGGGGCAGAGATAAAAGAGAGTTTAAAAAAAAAATACCACCACTGAAAGCAGGCATCCTACCCACGGATGCTGAACTCAGCATTAGCTGAGCATGGCCAAGTGACACTAGGATTAACATGCAGATCTACAATGTATGAGACCTGGATTTCCACCCCGAGACAGTCTCTCACATCATGCTGGTGGAAACTATGATGCACTGCTGAGGCAGCATGCTCAAACTATGAGGGCAGGGAGTGCCTGTTGACACAGCATCTGCTGCAATGACTTACATCACTGTACTGATGGAGGGGAGGACTACATGTTTCCAGCCAGGTAACGCCAAAAGAATAGTGCTCTGGCACATCCTATAGGGGAGGGAATAAGGGGAACAGGCGAAAATGCAAACCTGGTACTGTTCAAGAAGCCACTGATGCTCCAAGATCTCTCCCTAGTCAATGTAAAGCTCAGACAGACAGCTGCTCACTGGTGGACCCCCCGCCCCCCATGATGGGACAGACTGGACACATCCAATGGTGGAGCTACTAGGAGTACCAGAAGGTAGATTCTGGATGCCAGCAGTGTATCTCAGTGGGAGAGGGATTAAGCAGGCTCAAAACAGTAAGGTGACAGGGGCACAGATGAAAAAAAAAAAAAAAAAAAAACACTCCTGTTGAGGACCACAGCAGATTACGTTTTTTCCAGCAAAAAGGGCACGTAAGTTGCTGGCTCTGCAGTCAGCGTTACTCTGTAGCTGACCAATAAAAGGTGTGGATGATCTGGCTGACCAGTGATCCCTCTTTTTCTCTCTCAAAGCTTTGCACATCGCCTTTAGGTTATGCTCAGCCCTACACCTACATGAGTCTTCCGGGTGCTCCCAGGAACCAACCGGGCACAATCTAGTTTTCAGGCTGTGGAATTTCTGCATGTGCTGGTAGGCTGAGTCCCACCAAAGACACATCTAACAGACCCAGAATGAGAGCATCACTATTCCTGTTGTGTTACTCAAGCAAGCATGCAACAAGTCAGCCACACCACAATCACTTTCCTTGACAGCAACTGAGAAGAGTTAGGATTTTCAAATTTATACTTCTGCCTGGCATCCCTGGAGCAGCCTTTCAACCTCCTGCAAGGTCAGCTGGGGTCAAGGGCATCCAGAATCAAACTACATCTTTTCCATGTGGAAATCACCTGGTTTGACCATCTGTCTCTGTGTCTCTGTGTGTGTGTGTGTGTCTCTCTCATGTAGCCATCAGCTTGAGAATCAACATGGCAGGGAAATGCTGCCAACCTCCCAGGCACCTGACATGACAGCTGGGTAGATTCAATGCTGCCCCAAGTAGACACGTGTGCCGTTCTCCCTTTACCCTTCCCACTGCCTCTCCACCCAACTCCCCCCCCCAAACAAAATGCCAAAAAGTTTTAGAACTACTTTGAACACAAGTCTCAAGCGGAGCTTTGCTTTGTCATTCTACTTTAAAGCATTCCTAGTTTGCTACAGCTAGACAGTGTGTGTCTGTTTCTGTCTAAGACTGAACTTCACTCCCCCTATGCCATCGTTTGCCTATCGGGGGCTCTTGGGTCTTCCTGCCCCAACTCTGGGTCCTGTGAAGGAAGGGAAGTGCTTTACAAGTCAGGGTAACTTTTAATTCAATTCTTAGGTTTATGTTGCAGGTCCCTTATCGCACCCATCACTGTCTTCTTCTACAGGGGTCCAACTGCCTATCACTGGAACACCGGACTCAGTTTAAACACTGCATATTTTTTATTCAAAATCATATTAGGTCTTCTTCCTATTTCTATTTCTAAACTGTTTCTCAAGCATTTATTAATGGGTGTGGTACCCGATCCCACGACAAATATTCATTTCAGTTACCACTTTTTCGTAGGTCCATTGGTCACAGATTAATATTGTATAAGGCACCCAAACTGTTTAATTCCTTCCCTCCGGATTTTCTCTACTTAAAAACAATTTATTTCAAACATAAACTCTTCATACATTTAAGAAGTTTACAAAAGTGCATTTGTTAAATGTTTAGTATAATAATATATTGTACTTTAATTGTCTTGTGTATCATATTTGTATTGTTAAATGTAATTTGTTTATTGTGTACTATGTTTTTGTAAATTGCTCATCGCCTGTGAAAACGGGCATTTTGCTCATTAGGCCCACAAGGATAAAAAAACGAAAATGAAATGAACAGTTGCACTGGCCACTAGCTGAGCATGGTGAAACTAAAAACGATTGGTGGTGGTTAAGGAAAGCTCAGGGAAGTCAAGCAGAGACTGAGAGAGAGACAGAAGGGGAAAAGTTGAGCCAAAAAACGTTAGGTGATTAGCTCAAACACAGCCGGGCCAGTGGCTTGGTGGACCCAGGCATCAAATGCCCCACCACATGCTACACTGGTGACCCAAATTTGGGAATGGACCAGGGTCACTGGGGTCCAGTCAGGCAGGAGGACTGAGCATTCAGAGACAGATCTCCTCCTTCGGCGTAGGAGAACAGCATGTAAAGCTGCTTGACTGCCAACTACAGGAGGGGAGGCGGTGGTGCAGCATGCAGCTGCCTCTCCGAGAGCTAGGTCCATGCGTACCGACCTTGGTGGGGAGGGGACAAGGAAGCAAATTGAGAATCCCCTCCAGGCTGAAAGGATGACTCCAGCTACCCAAGGGCCCCGCACCTGGGCAGTCAGGCAGCACCAGAACATGTTGAGGTACGCCCTGGAAGAAGTCAGCGTGATAGGGCTGGGGTGGCCAGCATGATAGTGGCAGGCTGGGGACGGATAAAGCAAACAGCTCTATAGGAAAAAGAAGGTGATTAGCTCAAGGTCACACAGTGAGTGAGTAGCAAACTCCCCCCTCCCCATCTGCAAGATTCAAATCTCAGTTCTTCAGAGCCACAGTTCTGTGCTCCACCCTCCAGGCTACAGTGCCTCTCACATCTGGTGTGCTTTTGCAAACTTTCAGATCTAGTTTTCTCATTTGAATGTTGCTTCAAACGCCTCCCAGAGAAGGTTTAATTTCTGTTGTCGGAAAGACCAGCTAATAGGTGCACGTATCTATCTTTAGGTTCATCATGGCTAAGTGAGGGTTGAAGATGCTAAAATTACCTGCCTGCCCCCCCCCCTCATATGAATGACTTCATCTTGCCTTTGGGCATGATGTCTGTACAGTGAACTGTGCCTATCCAAGCATGAAGAAAGTGTGGCGTGAAGCAACAGCTGATGGTTTTCTGATGCCTGTGGAATGTACTAAGTACAAGTGTACAACAGAAACCAGCTCCAGGCTGTAAAATAATATTTTCACACTGCCCTGCAGAGCTTATCTAGTCAAACACTAGCCTCAATTTCAAGAGCATACCACAAGGCCTTGATGACTGAGAATAAGGAGTTTATTATTCAGTTTCCACCGAAATGGCAGGCTAGTTGGAAATAATACTTTGGATTATTCAAGGGTGGCCAGCAAAGGGAGAAGAGTTGTCAAAATCTGCCATGAGTCTCATCATTACCATTTTTAGTAAGTCAAAATATTCCTCAGGACACACGTTTGAAGTCAATACTCTGAGTGAGACCGGCTTATGGAAGATATAAATATTACTAGTAAGGTACCGATTCTGTAGGGAAAAAAAACCTGCATATCAATTTTTTGACTTTCTTGCTTTAAAACTAGAAGTCACAACTGGACCGGTGGCGTGGACGGTTGAGGCGCTGGACACCACACCTCGCATCATGCCAGCGACCCATGTTCAGGAATGAGCACGAGCCGCCAGGGGTTAACAGAGGAGGGAGAGGATTGAGTGTCTGGAGGACAGTTCTCCTCTCCCGGGGAGGGAGGACTGGCACTCCTGCTGAATGACTTTCCCCAGCTGGAGGCCTGGTGGAGGTGAGGGACTGAGGGCACCATGGAAGGGAGGGTGCTGCAGGACTTCTGTGGATGCGCGCACTGGGAAGGGACAAAAAATGGAGGAAAACACCACCCAGCTGCAGGATGACGCATCAGCTGCAGGCTCCACACCCAGTGACCAGGCGAGCTCTGGGTAAGTCCCAGCAAGACCGGGTGACGCTGGGGAATGAAAGTATTGTTAGATGGGGAACCTGAGAGGAGAAAAGGCTATAAAACACCTATATAAAAAAAGAATAAAACTAAAATCCAGAGAAATTGGCATTTTTTCCCTTCTGAGAGTCAAATACTTCCTATTTTTTAAAAATGTTTATCTTATTTTTCCAAGTCAAATACTTCCAAAGATGGAGTTAACTGAATTCATGGATGCACCCAGGATCTTGCTTTATAGAGTCATTTCTGGAAATGCAGTTTGTACTTGAGCATTAAATACCTTTTGAATGTAATGAACTGTAAGCCTTCTGTGCTCCCGTTGCTGGCCCCATGCTGACTAGTAAGCACCAGTCACTCTACGCAAATGAGACAAAAGCCCACCTTATGGAACTAGAGATTCTGCGATTCTTTAAAACTTTACCTCACAGAATCTCTACTAATAACATGACAGCTTTTTTGAACCCTGGGCAGGCAACTCATACCCAGGTGCTGCCTGCCCGAGGAAGCAAATTATCCAGTATCTGAATCTTGTCTTTTACTATGTAATAAAATATTTACTGGGCCGCATTTGATTTTATTTTGGTTTTTTAATTTTTATTGATTTGACAAAGTATACAGAAAAAAAAAAAGATAGCAATATACATGCAGGACAAAAATCAGGGGGTGACAGTAATGCATCTTACAGCATCAGATGACCCACATCCTGGCACAGTTAAAGAATAATAATGTTTCTAAGCTATCAAATCTCCTTGTCGTCCTTTATAGCCCATGTGTATTTCAGCACAGTACGCCATCCAGCTGACCTCGGTATTCGTGGGCATAACGCATTAAGTGCTCAGCTACTGGTAGGATGGATAACAGTATAATAGTTCAAAGTTCAAAATGTCCCAGCGTTAGACCCATATTTTGTAGAAGACATACAAGTGAAAGTCTCTGTAGCCGCAAGTCTAAGCAATAATGTTACAAGTAAGGCGGAGTCATATATTAACCTATAAATTCAAAAAACAGTTGAAATATAAGAAAAGTAAGCAGGGAGAAGAGATAGAATAAAGGGAAGAGAAAAAGAAGGTGCGGGGAGAGAGCAGATCTACTGTGCCACATCTGTAACTTCCATAAATGAGCCAAGTGGTCACCAAATGCTGCAGCCCTGCCCCTGAAAACATTTTGATGATACAAATTGGGGAATGAGGCTGCAGGACTGTTAATAGACTAAGTGAGGATCAGTCTAGCCTGTCAAAAGAATCCCCAAAAAAGCCAACCCCTTTAAAGAATCTTTGTGATGACCTGGGGTTGAGTCAGATAATTACAGGAATAACGAGGCCAAACCATAGAAACCACCTCATTGGTTCCTTACTGGACCTATTCATTACAAACAGACCACATAAAATAATACAGGAAGCTATCTTCCACAATGATCTCGGTGATCACAACATAGTAATGTGCGTCAGGAACCTTTTAAAATATACTCCTGTCAGCAAATTTGTTACTAGGAGGAGTTTCAAAAGGTTCAACTCAACGCACTTTCTGGCAGACCTAAGGGACACTAACTGGCAAAATTCTTACCTAGCAGCTACTACCAACGAAGCCACACACATTCTCAATTCCACCCTTACTCACATCATAAACATGCATGCCCCGCTAATTAGCCAAAGAGTTAAAAATGCCCCCTGTCCCTGGTACAATGGGGACATTAAAAAAGCTTTACTAAAAAGGGACCAGCTCTGGGCTACTGCAAGACGTACTAAATCAAATAACAACTGGACAGCTTTTAGGGCTTTCCACAATGCCTACACTAGGCTGATAAGGAACACAAAAGAAAATTATTATCTGAACTTCATTGAATCAGCTAAAGGAAACCCTGCAAAAATCTGGCATACCTTCAGATCATCTGAAGGCTGCAAAGAACCTCCTTTACTACCGGCAAGAAGGGTACTGCTCAAATTCCAGAGGCAGACCCTGACCCACCACCTCTACTGTAGAACCCACCTGTCTGTGGTGACAGCGGACCAGGTGGAAAGGAAGTGGCAGAGCCAGACCCCCCATGGGAGAACCCAGGGGACATGACACGGGCATGAGGGAGGCACCCCTCATCCTGTCACTGGGCAGGCTTAGAGGAGGAGGAGGAGGGTTCAGCTGAGACACCAACGGAGCTTCACCCTCCAGGCTTATGGATGACCGAGGCTACCAATATGGGCTGAAGTCGCCAGGCCTGAGCCTGCTGGCCAGCCTGTTGCTGGGCTGGTTTGGCCACAGGAGTAGAGGTGGACAAAAAAGGCTTCCTCTTCTGCTGCTGCTTGGAGTCCTTAGGGTCCTTCTGGGCAGATGTCACAGAGTCCAAGGTGGCACTGGACTTCTCAATATGAGTGAGGTGACCCCCGACCCCGGGCCTGAATAGGTCGCTGCCCAGGAAGGGGACATCTGCCACCTTGTGCTGAGTGTCCACTGTAAAGGTCGAGATCCTCAGCCAAGCCCTGCGGCACATGGCCACTAAGGCCACCATGGAGCAGGCACAGGAGTCCCCAATGTCCATGGCTGTCTGGAGCTGTCTGGCTACAGCCTGGCCCTGGTCCCGGACCTGTTTGACCATGGTCTGAAGTTCCGCATGCAGATGAGGGAGCACCTCATCCAAAGTGCCCAGCAGCGCATGGGAGAAGTGGGCCATAATGAGGGCTGAGCTCACCTGGCACAGATCATGCAAGGAAGCAGCGCAGACTTTCTTAGCTGCATGGTGCAACTTCTTGGACTCCTTGTTGGGTGGCTTGTCAACATCTCCAGTGTTGCCAGAGTACCTAAACACAGAGTCGGTCACCAAGCCCTCGGCCGAGGGGTGCTCTGTGAATCCCGAAAGGGAACCAATGGGCACCGCGTATTTGCCAGCCATGCAAGCAGAAGGCGCCAGGCAGGAAGCAGGGTGTTGCCAAAGCTCCAGGGCAGAGTCAAGGGTGGCTTCTGCTACCAGGAAGGCCTCTATCAGACAGTCTCCCCGGTCGAGGATCTCGATCAACGGGTAACCCGCCCGCTTTTGCACGGGCTCCATCTTCACACCTGTCAGCTAAGAAATCAGATGGAGAAGGCCCAGAAAGGATGCAGGACCCCCATCCATTGACAGAGACCCTAACCGACTCATCAACCAGACGGGAGTGCAGTGAGGAACCCTCCGATTCTGAGAAGTCGTCAAAGAGAGGTCGACTGCCCAAATCCACGCTGACCCTTCACAGATGGTCAGGGGTGACAGTGACAAACAGCCAATGCAGAAGCCTCTTGGCCAGTGGAGACTCTCTAGCTGGAGCGCTGACCGTCAGCTGTTTGGGCAGCTGTTCCACCACAATCGGTGGAGATGCCAGAGGTGGCTAAGCCGTGATCAATTTGGTCGGCTCCAAAGAAGGAGAAGGTGTCAGACTTTTGGGTGACAGCCAGGTGATGGCCGGCATACAAACCGGAGTCGGTTTGGCACCAGTTAACACCAACTGTTGCCCCATCAAGTCCGCACAGCATCGATACAACTTACGCCAAAGTCTCTCCTCACCCAAGGAGGACAAAGAACAGCAGTGGCACCACTTCCTGTGGTGCCAAGAGTGGGAGTGCCAATGTTTGGCTCGACCCACAGGAGGAAGACCTCAATCTCAACCACCGGGGGAACTAGCTGTGGGGCTCGGAGGGAGTCGGTGATTGCCGAGGCTCCTCCTGGTCAGGGACAGGGACCAGAGGTGGTGGGTCAGTGGAACTGATCCATCCCTCCAACAGTCTGCGTCAGGACCGAAATCCTAGACGAGGAATTATCAGCCTCTTTGGTCAACAACTGGTTGGTCAGCTCGAGAAAAATTTTGGATGGGACATCGACCAGCTTTTCGGCTGATAGGCTCGATGAGGTTACCATGGAGCCAGTGGCCAAGGCCAAGGATTTGACCAAAGTCAAATCCGGAGAAGTGTGGGAATCGGAGGTTCTCAACCGAAAGCGCTCCCAATCTCATGATCGACGAGTCTTTTCTTTCTTAGACTGTTTTTTATATTTAGATTTGCCAGTGAGTCCCTGACCGAAGGTCAACAGAGACTGGCACAATTCCTTGAAGGAGCCCGTAAAAGTCAAGCCCAGCTGAAGTGGCACAAAGGCAGAAGCTGAGGAGGAATGAGCTTCCTCCTCTTCGAAGGCCGCAAGCTGTTTGGTGGACTCCGCAGCTGCAGAGACCACACAACAAGCATTCTTGGATTTGACGGAGGTTCCTTTGCACCAGGGCGGTCCAGTTTCAGGCGGAAGAGACAGTCCTCCAGAACGATCGGGGGGAACGAGCAACAAAAGTCGCAGGCCTGGGGATCATTGTCGTGCCCCAGTCAGTAGACGCACATCACGTGCGGGTCGGTCCTGGACATCTTCTGTCCGCATGGGCACCAGCGGAACCTGACAGCGGACTTATTGTCCATCGCGGTCATGATCGAAGATCAAGCTGAAGACAAAAACTCGTAAGAGATGACGTCTTAGAAGTAATTCTGAATAATTTAAGTGCTAGGGCCTACTCAATGCGGCAGTGGTAAGGAGGGAACCTGCATCTTCTAGCGGAAAGGAAGATCTAGCATCATGAGGTGGAGCCGAGGAAGTTACCACCCGGATGGGTGGGAGAAGCAAGCTTGAAGACTTTCCAGCAAGCTCTTAAAGGGAAAGGACACTGCCAGAAGTGTGGCTAGAACATCATATACACATCCCTAGAAATGCTGTTTTGGGGGGCAGGGCTGTTGCACTCAGTGCCTGCTCAACTTTGTATAAGGAAGTTCCCAGCTAGGCACCATGAAGTAAACATTTTATTATATAGTGAAAGAAAACAAAAATACAGACTAATTCAGCTCCTCAGGCAGGAAGCTCCTCGGTATGAACTGCCAAACTGGAGGGCATCAGCAACTCTTTAAGGCACATTTCACACCTCATTTACACAGCATAACTGGTGTGTACCACTAAGCATGGCACCAGCTATGAAGCACGAAGGGCTTAGCATTCATCACATTTAAAAGGTACTGAAATATTTAAAAAAATGTTTTCTATTCATGTAGTTTTGTATACTCTAACAGGTGACTGGGGGGACCTTAGGCATAGCCACTTCAAATACCTGTAGTATTTCTTTAACGATCTACTGGCATCCTAGAAAAACTCTGAAAAACACAGTTCTGGGGACCTGGATGTCTCACTGAACAGGCAAGAGCAGGCTATGGAGTCTATGACATCTATGCCACTGATCTGAATTTGGCCCAGGTCAGTAAAGTAAATTTTTGTTTTTTTATATATTGATCGGCAAAAGCCATTATAATAATGGCCCAGGTCAGTCAAGGCCAAAAGACAACTGGTCAGCGGCCTATGTGAAATGAGCCATGGTGGTCCAATTCCTACTAGGCATGTGCCCCACATGAAAAGAACAAAAGAAACAAAAAAAACACCAAAACAACTGGCACCAATAGACACCCTTGTTGGCAGTCTCACAAGATGGACGGAGAATTGAAATGGCATAGTGTCATTACTGTACCATATCAGGTACATGGTGGCCCCTCCTTGACCGGACTCAAGGACACTGTAGGACAGCATACGGAAGCCTGCACTGTGATTGTCTAGTGAGTGAAATTACTCCTGCCTGTCACAGTTATCTGGAACCCTGCCCAGAACTGTCACTCCCTGTGTGGCCCTGAACAAGTCACTTAACCTGCCTGTGTGATGATTCTCTGTAATCTCTCTCGCTCTCTCTCCCACTCTCAGGGTAATCTCTGTAATGTTTGAATCTTTCTGAGTGCCCATTGACAACACCCTTCCCTCCTCTCCCAGTTCCTCTCCTGGACTGGAAGCTTCTTTAGAATGCAGTTTGTATGAAAAGTACTACAGTATATAAACCCATATTTCTTTCCTCTTCTACCCGTGTCAGGTGAATAGAGGACTTCAGTCTCCAGTGCTGTCAGTTCGACGCACTTCATGAGCACCAAACACTCGAGAATACAAGAAAGCATAGTACTAGACATAAGTCGGAGTATTTCTCATCCATTTTCATTAACAGACTCTTCCCCCTCATACTGTATTACTGAAACTGCATGAAAACAGGATTGCTTCTCCTCAGACTTAATCAGCCAGGGCTCTCTGCAGCTTTTGCTGCTCGCGGGGTCCAGGTCTCCCAAAAATAAAAATATCAATTGGGTGTCCTAAACCAAATTATTAAGTCTAGCAGTGTTCCACTGGAGCCATTTTGGTACACCCTGCTACAATGTGGGTGGGCAGAAGGCAGCAGAATGTGCATCATAAGAAGCCAACAGTGCATCTCGGGGACCCGCCACACTGATGGATGACCATCCCAATGGGCTGCCGGAGTGTTGAAGATGTAAGGCCGGCCCCATGTCCCCAAGAGCCCTGATCTAATAATGCTGCAGACCTTCTGCCTAGGATTACACCTCCCAACTTGTCAGCATCATATTCATGTGCAGCACAGGCCAGAATCTGTTCCGCATTTATGAATTTAAGGAATAATAAAAATAAAACCAGTGGGGTAGGGTATCATAGGTTTCAGCATTAAAGAATGCTTCTATAATTATCCTCAGTGGCTCAGCTGGCAGCACACATGCTTCTGGGCAAGGAAGACTGGATGCTTGTGGGTTCAAGTCCTGCCCAAGGCCCTTGGGTGCCTATATTTAACAGTGATACTGCAGTGCTTCATGTGGGGGTGGGGTGGTGCCAGCCTTCAGACAGGAGATTAAAATCGAGGCCCGGGCAGGCTCCATTGTGCTGAGCGAGTGGGATCATTCTGGAATGCTAGTGGCCCAGGTTCATACTCTAAGTTAAAGACGTAGCGTGAAGCTGTAGTGAGTGTTTAGATGCTCTTCTCCGGGGCGCGTATCGCTGTACTTTATATAGCAGCTCCTAGTAGTGATATGGTGGAGGTGCCTTTGATAGTATGGGTGACCTCGACTGTCAGGCACTGACCCAGGTCAACTGCAGCGTGCACAAGGACAGGGACAATTGGGACAGAAAAGGCGACAAATATGGCCCTGCAGTGCCCCCCCCCATGCCAGTGGACCCTCCAGTGCACCACCAGAGGCCCCATAATCCTCCATCCCACACACTGTTCGGTCCCCCTTCAGGTCACTAGAAGGCCCCTAATGCAGAGAAGCCAGACAAAAATGGATGGGGCAATGGTGGATCACGAGTAATGATCCTCCTGAGACAACTGGAAGGAGACCCTGGCAGGGACAAGCTGGCCCCAGAACAAGAGGCTGAGTTATGACTGGGCTTCCAATAATGAAAGCGATGGGGCGAGTCTGGCCAGTAGCAGGGGTTGGCATCTTGGGCCCCAAAGGAGTGGGATGCCGGTGAGCACTGGAAGGTGTTTGGGCGGGGGGGAGACAAAAAACATACAGCTTCAAAGAAATTCAAGGTCCCATTAGCTCATCTGTTATAGCTGCCCAGGTAGAAATTAAAGTGATTATGTCACTTGGAAAGCTTTGAAAAAAGAAACTCCAGACACAATTCAGCTTATGCATAATCACAGATTTTCTTTATTTTATCACCATTTATTTTTCATTAGATGCATTTGCATGGAAACATGATCCTTTTGCCTTAAAAGTGATCGACCCCTGTTGAGTATCCTTTGCTAAAGTTATAAACCTCTGTTTAAGACAGTATAACTTCCACAGCAACAAACTGTGATGAAACGAACAGAGTGTCATAACTTCAGCGAAGGATTAAGCAGCAGAAGCAGATGAATTACAGGGGACAGGGACACCAGCTCCTTTTAAATTTCTTTATTTAATTTCATTTTTGTTGACCAGGTAGGTGCACTAGACAAGTATTGCCTATTTTCAGGCATGACCCAGGAAAGTTACAGACATACAGCAAAGCAGAAAGTACAAAAGACTAGGATTAAGCGAAATACGACACAATTGGATAAGGCAATAATGTGCAAGTGCAGTGTTATGTAAGTAAAGTGTAACCACCCAGTCCCCTGGGGTTACTAGAATCCTATCAGTATTACTGTTAGGAAGCTAGCCGGCAGCTGGTAGGGAGCTCATTAGGGGCTCCTTACATAATGACATCATTGTTTACTCAGCTAGCCTGAGGGAGGAGTGTTTAGGTCATTTAGAACTCTCACAGCAGCATAAGCCACACTGTGTGGATAGCTGCTCTGGGGAGTGTGGAATGCTCAGTCCTGGTGTAGAGTGTAGTGGAGTGTGGAGGTGAGAGTGGCAGAAGGACTGCCAGTGGGTTCTGAGAAAGGGCCCATGATTTCTCACCCTAGTCGAGTGTCATTTCCAGCTTCCAGCTGAAGTGGTGGAGGCAAGACTACAGCAAGATTTCCTGATTTCTACTCCCTGTGATGTGGAAGGATCTGCTTGTTCTCTGTGGACACAAGGGGCAATCCCTTGAATGTTCTGCGGTGTTTTCAGCTGCCTTTGATAGGACCTGAAATAGACTGTTTGGAGCGACTACCCAGAAGAGTGCCTTTCCTTTTCCTTTTTGGTTGTTCCACGTCCAGTGGACGGAAAAAGTTTCTGTGAGTACTGTAAAAGAGACTAGATCTCCACATGTTCTTAGGGGAGTGGACAGTCTGGGGTGCGTGTGCCCATAGATGAGGCTGGATCGCACCTGTCAGTTCTCCTAGTCTCACCAGTGTGAGTAAAGAAAGTTAAACTGTGGACCCCAGTGAGTGCAGTTTATTTCTCTGTGTCACCCCAGTGTTGTGACAAACAAGCAAAGTACAGGACCCTCTAGTATTTCAGTGGGGAATGGGGGTTTCAATGGTGTAATCCTAAAGAATGGCAAAGACTGCCAGTTGGGGTCAAGGGTGGGAGGAATGCCATCTAAGCATTCACAAGGCAGGGCTTCCTGGTTCGTAAAGGGCACCAGTACTTTTACCTGAGCAGGTAGGCAAGCTGCAGGTTAAAGGTGTGTGGCTGAATTTCACATATTCTACCTATGTCCGAAGAGTTCCGAGTGTGTGGCTTAGATTCACTAAATAACACTCATGGGAAGAAAGATGTGAGTGGCCCAGTGTCCACAACTACATCTTTGGGAATTTGGGAAGAAGATGTTTCTGTTTTGTTCATGAACTGTACTGCATGCAAAGAGAGTTCTTGAATTTGTACCTGTCCAGCCTGGACCAACCCTTGGGGTCCACGTCAGCTTTTCTTGCCATCTGTTGAATAAAGTCATACTGTACAATACCAGTTACTGTTATGGACATTCCAATTATTGGTTCTGGTTGTGTGTGGATTTACTTGGGCCCCCTCAACAAGTTAGAGCAAGCATATGCCCAGCTGCCTCCATCCAGGACCTGGGTTGTATTATTTACACAGGGTTCAAGTTATTTGTTTCTGTACCCCCACCCTTCTCTTCCTCTAGAAAATGAGCCAAGGTATACATCCTAACGCCAAGGGTGGTACCTACCTTTTAGTAAAGTAAATGGTATGCCAGTATATGGGCACCAGTGTCCCCAGATATTTAGCTTGGGTGAGTGTTACAAGCAATGGGGGGTGTGCACACTAAGTGGCTTTGGGGTTACAACAGGAAAAAAATTCAAGATCTAGTATAATACACAACTTACAATAATTTGCGGAAAATGTCCATGAGTAATTATGGGAAAACAAGTGCCGTGGACAGTGTGGAGGAGGAGGAGACGCACCAACTGAAGGGATTATTATGCTAAACAGCTGCATGTGTACGTAGCTGCGGTCACAAGGAACTTGTGAAGCTCTTTCTTAAAAGTCTGATGGGACTCTGTGCAGCTAAGTGACACGGGTAAGGAGTTCCAGAGCTTATGTGGAAGTATGGCAATAACCTAGTAACGAAGAATAAAAGAAAGAAGAATGCAATCTATATAAAATATACAGCAAAGTTGTCTAAATAGGTTTTTCCACAGTTCTACCATACGTGACACACTTATTTTAAAGATCCCATGGCATTTCACATAAGAGATGGTTCGTAAGGTGCAGCAGCACTAACATTCACTCTCCTAGTAACACCAATTCTTATGCAATATGGTTGTGTGTGTATCAGTAGTAACATTCCCTCTCTCAGTAACATGGATTCAAACGCAATATGGCTACGTGTGGTATTGGCGCTAACATTCCCTCTCTCAGTAACATGGATTCTAAAGCAACATGGCTACATGTGGTACTGGCGTTAACATTCCCTCTCTCAGTAACACGGATTCTAATGCAGTATGTTTGCGTGTGGGATATTAGCACTAACATTCCCTCTCTCAGCAACACAGATTCTAATGCAATATGGCTGCATGTGTAGATTTGGCGCTAACATTCCCTCTCGCAGTAACATTGATTCTAATACAATATGGCTGCATGTGTGGTACTGGTGCATTCCATCTCTCAGTAACACTGATTCTAATACAATATGGCTGCATGTGTGGTACTGGCGCCAACATTCCCAGTCTCAGTAACACCAATTCT
This sequence comes from Neoceratodus forsteri, assembly GCA_016271365.2. Classification (NCBI taxonomy): domain Eukaryota; kingdom Metazoa; phylum Chordata; order Ceratodontiformes; family Ceratodontidae; genus Neoceratodus; species Neoceratodus forsteri. The sequence continues at coordinate 875,488,340 of CM028130.1, forward strand.
AATGCAGCATGACTGTGTGTGTAGCATTAGGATTAATGTTCCTTCTCTCAGCAAGTGATGTTGTAGTGAGACAGCAAATACCAACTCAACTGCATTAAAAAAGCAACTTTATTCAGAAAATAACATACTGCCACAGAACTATGGCAACCAACTGTGATGTCACAACTAAGCATTATGATTTCAAGTACGGAATATGCTGAACTCTAAAGGGAAAAAGATCCTATTTTTACATAGAAACATAGACTTTGACGGCAGATAAGGACCACTTGGCCCACCCAGTCTGCCCATTTCCCTACCTACTGGATAAGCTGCAGATTCTAGTTAACCAACAGCCTACTTCCTGCCACCTCCCACTACAATTGCCCTGTGTCTGACCCATGCATGTTTGAATTCCCCCACTGTTTTAGCCCCAACAACCTCCCCCAGGAAGGCAGTTCCACGCATCCACCACTCTCTCCGTGAAAAAGATTTCCTCACATTACCCCTGAGCCGTCCCCCCTTTATCTTTAAATTGTGTCCCCTTGTTCTTACACATCTCTTTTTCTGAAAGATGCTACTCTCCTGGACTTTGTTGATTCCATTGAGGTACTTGAACATTTCTATCATGTCCCCCCGTCCCTCCTTTCATCAGGGGTATACATATTAAGCTCTCTCAGTCTCTTGTCATATGATTTCTGATGCAGACCCTGCACCATTTTAGTTGCCCTCCTCTGGACTGTTTCCACCCTGTCTATGTCCTTGCGTAGATGAGGTCTCCAAAACTTCACACAGTACTTCAGATGGGGTCTCACCAACTGTCTGTACAGAGGGATAACCACTTCCCTTTTTCTACTTGTGATGCCCCTTCCTATGCATCCCAGTATCCCCCTGGCTCTCCTTACTGACTTCACATTGCTTACCCACCTTTAGATCATCTGATATGACTACCCCCAAGTCCCGTTCCATTTTTGTTGTTGTTAGTACTTCCCCTGCTATTGTGTACTCTTCTCCTGCGATTTTGTTTCCCAGGTGCATTACTTTGCATTGAATATAAGTTGCCATATGTCCGACCATTCCTCCAACCTTGCCAAGTCCCTTCTCATCCTTTCTATCCCCTTATGTATCAACTCTGTTACAGATCTTTGTATCATCTGCAAAGAAGCATACCTTTCCCTCCAGACCCTCTGCAATGTCACCTATAAAGATGTTAAAGAGGACTGGACCCAGTACTGAGCCCTGAGGTACTCCACAAGTGACCCCCCTTTCTTCGGAATGTGTTCCACTCACTATTACCTTCTGTGCCCTGTTGTGCAGCCAGTTTGCAACCCAGGCTACCACCCTGGGACCCACTCCCAAGTTGGCTAACTTGATTATTAATCTTTTGTGCAGGACTGTGTCAAATACCTTGTTAAAGTCTAGGTAGGCCATATCCACAGCCCCTCCCTGGTCTATTACTTTGGTCACCCAGTCAAAGAAATCTATTAGATTCGTCTGACATGACCTTCCTGCTGTAAATCCATGCTGCTTTGGGTCCTGTGCCCCGTTGGCCTCCAGGTACTCAACAATTCTTTCTTTCAGAAGTGATTCCATCATTTTCCCTACCACTGAGGTCAAACTTACAGGTCTGTAGTTTCCTGCTTCTGTCTTGCTCCCACTTTTGTGAAGGGGAATCATATCTGCCCTCCTCCAGTCCTCAGGTACCACCCCATCCGCCCATGATTTGTTAAAAAGTGTGGTCAGTGGTGTCACTATTTTTATAGGAACATACTCAGTAACAAACAGGAGAGAGGAGAAATCTATAAAAGGTAAATGACATACAAGCTGAATTGTGTCTAAATGCTGTTTTCCAAAGTTTTCTCAGAGGCATCAGTAGCTCTTTAACATAGCATCCAGAGCACGGCATCTCATCAGTTCAGCACCCCCCACCCCCACTACAGTGTCAGTTATGTGTATAATCTCAACTACCTGGTGTGGGGCTAGAAGCCATGACTGTCACAGTGGACTAGCTTAACCCCTTCGAGACCCATTTTCATTACCAAGACTACTGCAGTAACAATTTTTTTTTTCATCTGTTTGTTTCTTTTTTTCACCCCTTTTGCAGGCAAGCCACTTGCAGAAGGTCTTCTCTCCTAGCCCTATATCTTCCTGGGTCTTGATCTGGAGTTACAGTTCATTAACCTCCCCCCCCCACCCCCAATAGTATGAAACCACTTAAACGGGTTACGCCTAAAACTGTGCATGGTTTAAGAGGCTGCAGTTTTATGAGAAGGTTTGGTTCTTGGCAGGGAGCTAATGTACTATGGCTGATAGAGCTGTTAGTAGTATTTATGAATAGTGGTATAGCCGCCTGGCAAATGCTGCTTAAAACCAAATGGGGGACTACAATGTTTTTTTGTTTTTTTTTTGTGTGTACACGTAAAATAAAGCATAAATGTGCATGTACCTTAAGGTCAGAGCAACTGTGGCAGGGGTGCACCTGTCTTCGCTCTTGCCGACCCAAAGTCCCCAGTACAAAATAATTTACTGTAACGTTAAGGAGTTTGTGTTCTTTGGATTCCGGAGAATGAGGGCGGACAAGGTAAAATAGTGAAGCAGTTGCTTACCTTGCCGTCCGTTCTCTCCCAGCAGCATACAAACAAACATTCCCGCAATAGTAAAAAGGACCGGAGAAGACTGTAAGAAGCGCTTGTTCTTGCACTCTGCTAGGCAACGTTTGCCCAGTCGGTCAATCCCTACGGGGTATAGGATCGAGCAGTCTAAATAAACAAAGTTGCTTATTTAATGTAAGATAAAGAAATGTATGTCATGAAGCGAGGGACACTATTAAATATGAAGCTATCTAGTATTGCTTTTGTATGCGAGATGATAGAGTTGATTTTTTTCTGTGTCTCTATACCGCGCTATCTGGCCACTCGATACCTCGCTGTCCACATCCAAAACCAGATAGTCTGGTTAGGGAGAGAGAACTATCCAGCAGTAAAGTTACCTCTCCATTTACTGAATTATGTTTTGTTTTCCTGCTCAACAACCAACTACAGCTGACAAATATAATACAAAAATGAAATGAAAACCTGAAACTCTTGTCCCGAGAAACATACACAATATATTGGTTTTGTTTGACTGTTTCTTCTATATGTTTGTTTGACTGTTTCTTCTTAATTTTGTTATACTATAAAGTACATACATTATGTACTGCATGGAGAACTGTGCAACTCACCCGGACGATTTTGTTGCAGGGCCCGCTCTGGGGCTGCCTAGAGTTTACTAATAGCCGTCCGGCCCTGCCCTTTCTGCATATATCCTCTGGACAGCCTACAGGAGGAGCGTGCCTCTGAAATATCCCCTTAAAACCTTCTACAGGAATGATTTTTGTAGAACAAGTACCTGGGTGTGTAGTTAAAACTGTGTATATCATGTATTATTTCTGAAATGTAAATAAAACTGTTTTTAAAAAGAATTTTACTATTAGGAATAAAAGGGGCGGAGTCTGAAGTGGTCACATGATGGACTCAAGGTATAAAAGGAGTTCCAGCTGATGTCCAGATCAGATCCATTGGAGGATCGGTGTAGAACTAGGTCAGTGAGGTTTGCGAGCCCCTTCAAACCTCAAGGTCAGGTGGCATAACTACCCAGCCTTCAGAACTCTAGCTATTTCTGCAGCTGAACAGCGTATTCAACTGTGATTTTGCTTTATGAAGCTATATTTTTGTTCGTTTCATTTTATTGTTCTGTCGTATGACGTCCGCTTTTAGTTATATAAATAAATATTTGGCGTGGCATACCTAGCCTTACTACACCCAATTTCTGTGTCTGTGTCCATCCATTCCCACTGTCTCTTCATCTTTTGCCCTCCCCCATCAGGGTGCAACCTAGTGAGCCACTGACATAACAAGGCAGTGGAAAATAATGTGGGGCTAGTGGAATTTCTTAGCAACTAACATTGCTTGCTAGTACTGTAGCTACAAAATGTTATTTCGACTACTGCTTTGTATGCCTATGATGTTGTTTGATCTCTTTCTCTCCCATTCACATGCATGCATACGCCTACCAAGACCCAAATTCTCTCAAGAGTCTCATGGGTGTCAGTACACCAATAAGGTGGACAAGGATTCACCAGGAACAACCACTAGCCATTTGCTCTCCTTTTGTACCTTTACCGGGAACAACCATTGGGCATCCTGTTTTTCCCTTGTACACATTTCTGAGATCCTACAAATGGCTCTTCTTGCAAACTGCCTGTTCTGCATGTTACTACAGTGCATTCTTCTATCTCTGCTTTCACAAGCAGAGGAGGAGTCCATCAATGCTAAAGGACAATGATCCAGTTTCCAGGCACATGTCCTGGTAATGAAGTCCAAGTAAATGATACAACCAAAGAAAAGAAAACTTATGAACTATCAACTTTAGCATGCTAAAATATTAAATAATACATGATAAGCATGTTTTTTTCATTGTTTTCAAAAAAAAAAAATTCTCAATGTTAGAATACTGAGAATAACTTTTTTTAAATGTGCACAACAACTCTGAATGTTAATTAGAAGTGCACCCATAAATAAATAAGTGCTGTGGAAACAGAAAAATGTTTCTTACTGTGATCGTACTCGTACTGCATCAACAAACAGCAGATTGGTTTCCTTTACGACACGCTGAAAAGTAACCTAAAAATGATTGTTATGTAGTTCTAAAACATGCCAATCATGTATGATAAAAAAAAAAAGTGAAGAAATAACAGTTACACAAAAAGTTACCATACCAGCAGAACTTCAAAAGAATCTCCTTCATTAGGCCACATCTTTGAAACTGTAAGCTGTCAGTGTCAGGACCACAAGGAAACTTTTTGCTAGCTGGGGGGGGGGGGGAGACACCCACAGTGACGTGCAGCATCGATAAGTATATAATATGGGCACCACCAACACTCTTCTGTCCCCCCCCCCGGAGATTAGCCTCAGAGAGCCTCTAACCAATAAGGAACTAGGAGATTAGACCAGTACTAGGCAAACAAGGAGAGGCACGGGACCGGAAACAGGATGCATGGAGTAAGGTTTAGGCACGCTGAATGAATGGAGTACTGCTTTAGGTGCAGCATCTGATGAACCCTTTGAATATCAAAGGGGGGGAGGCGGGGGGAGGATACACATGGCTTAATGGACTAGAGTCCCCCAAAGATCTACTGTTACGGTAAGTTCTTACACAACTGTTCCATCTTCATCGAGGGTATCTCCTCCGTTAGGCCGCACCTATGGAATGACTCCCAAGCAGTACAAAGTAAACCAGGAAAATGGCACAGTCCGATATGCAATCAGGACAGACAGCCTTGCATTATAGCAAGCCCATAACCATCACGTCTACGAGAGATGATGTCCAGATTGTAATGTTTACTGAAAATGTGAACAGTGCTCCACGTGGCAGCAGCACATACGTCAGCAGCAGGGGTATTTCTGAAACAATTAGCAGAAGTGGCCATACCTCTTGTGCATTGACCACAAACAGTATCAGGACGCTTCTTTATGTATTTCCTATAACACCATGCAATAATTTGGACAGGCATTGTTTAAACATAGGAGTACCCTCTTTCCCAGGGGTGAAGAAATCAAAAAGCTGAGACTCCGGCTCTGTGAAATATCAAATAAGGAGGCTCACATGTTAAAGCCTGAAGCTCAGAAATCCTTCTAGCAAAAGTCACAGCAACTAAAAATAGCATTTCCAATGATGGGAAATGAAAGCCACAACTCGCGGCAGGCTCAAAAGGAGTCAACATCAGTTTCTCAAGTAGTCAAGTTCCAAGGCAAGACTAGGTCATGGACAGGAAGTTCCATTATGCAGAATACCTCTTAGAAAAGTATGGGATACTTCTAATTAAGTAACCATACACCCATCAATAGGAGTATGGGAAGCTGATACAATGGCCAAATGCACCTTAACAGAGGAATACAGTATACCCGAATCAGGGAGCAAAAGCAAGTATTTCAGTACACAGGACATGTGAAAGGATCCATAATCCTGGAAGCAGCCCACAGAGCGAAGCACTTCCATTTCAAGAAGTATGCAAGTCTGGTAGAAAGCTTCCTAGCTGCAAGCAGGACAGCAGCAACCTTAGGGGACACCCCAAAATGTGCAGTGGCTATGTTTTCAGGAGCCACGCATGCAGGTGTAGGGACTTCAGGTCCAGATGGACCAGAGACCCCCTTGCCCTATGACAACGAACACACACCAACACAAACATAGAGGAACAGAAGGCTCCACTGCTAGACACTGAAGGAGTGGAACTCAAATCTGGTAAGGCCAGAACAGAGCAATGAGAATGAGAGTAGCATAAGCAGAACACTATCAGAGGAATGGGGGGGAGGGGGCATTTTGTTTTGGAGACCTGGGAGAAACACACATGGCAAATAAAAGTCGTGCAGCAGTGCCCAGTACTATACTTATCACTTCCCTGAATAGGGGATAGGAGTGAGTGCCCCCTTGTTTATGTAATGCATCACACTGACACTGTCCATCTGGATTAGCAGAGGACCAGGGCAGAGATGATTCAAAAAAGCTTGGAGGGAGTACAGGACCACCCACATCTCCAGGACATATATGTGCAGCTCAGCCTCCACTTTGGTCCATGACCTGTTGGTAAGGGACAAGATGAGCACCCCAGTTGGAGCCAAAGGCATCCATGGTGAAGATTAGTACAAGGAGCTAGTACATGTAATGGGGTCCATCCACAATGTTTGGGGTCCATCCACAATAACAAAGCTCTGCAAAGTGGAGACGTGACAAGAACCATTTTTTCCAGCTCACCCCATCAACTGATCCCACTGGACTCGGAGTCCACTGTGGTACCCTCATATGCAGTTGGCTAGTGACACAGTTATTATGGCTGCACTTATGAGGCCCAGGAGACGTAACATTGTTTGTGCAGAGACACGGTGGCTCCTGTGCACCAAGTGTGTTTGAGTATCAGACTGTCCACTCTGTTCTGGGGCTAGAAGGCACATCCTTTTTCTGGGTCCAAGACTGCCCCTATATACTGCAATCTTTGACACAGAGTCAACACACAGACTCTGGCACATTCACTGTGACCTCCCCACATCGAACAACTGACGTGTTCGGGACAAGGTGTGAAGGACAGCTTCCCTGGAACTGGCCTTTAAGAGTCAGTCATCTAGACAAGGCAAAACACACAGGCCTTCCCTGCAAAGGGCTGCTGCAACCACTACCATGCATTTCATAAAGATCCGTGGTGCAAAGGACAAGCGGAAGAGCAATACTTTGAACCGACAGGGCCTGCCATCCAGCGTAAAGCGGAGGTACTGTCTGTGGGACTTCCAGATCTTTATATGAAGATATGCATGTTTGTAATAGGGGAATCAAGGCTTGCACAGACACCTTCAAATCTTTTCATATTCAACGTACAGGTTGAGATCTTTGAGTACTAGTACATGATGCAGATGTTCTGTCCACTTTGGGACTAAAAAGTATCTGGATTAGAACCCTTTGCTCCTTTCTCAGGGTGGAACCAGTTCCATGGAATGCTTCTGAAATAGGGTCTGAATCTCCTCTTTAAGAAGGGTCAAGTGGCCCAGAAGATAGAATGAAAGAGGCAGAAAATGATCTGAGGGGATTTCTATCAAGTCTGGAGCATGTCCTCTTGCAGTTATCTCCAGGACCCACTTGTTTGTGGTGTTCTCCTGTCACTGATTTAGATAGAGAGATCCTGCCCCTCACACTCACCGCGGACACAACAGCTGGGGGGGAAGAGAGATGGAAGAGGGTCTGGTAGAACTAGGGGCAGCAGGACCACCAAAACCAATTCCTTTTGGTGCTTCTGAATGGACATTGGAGGGCAGGGGACCTGGGAGGGAACCACCACCTCTGCCACATCCCTGCTGACAGTATGGGTGGTTACCTCTGGAAGCAGGCTTATGAAAAGTGCCCCTACCATGCCCTTTGGAAGAAGCTGGGCAGAGAGAGACTTAATAGACCTTAAGGTTATCTCAGAAGACTGAAGACCCTGTAGGGTTTCTTCACATCATAACAAAACAGTTTGGTGCTTTTGAAAGGACCACTCAAAACTGGCTATTGCACATCAGTGGCAAAGCCAGTCACTGAGCCAAGAATAGCTTCTAATGCAAATGCCAGAGGCTGCAGACCTAGCAGAAGCATCAGAGACATCATAAATGGAGCGCAGCAAATGTTTGCCAATTTTAGCTCCTGCAGATAAAGTTTTACGCAAATCATTTTTGGCAGAACCATCAGACAAATCCTGAGCAGCAGCATAAGCAGCTTTCCACAAGCCGTTCTGGTATTTAACTCATTCTTCCAACAGACTTCATATGAAGTCCGAACTATCCATCATTTACCTGACACAAAATGGCCGACCATGTAATAATGATGGGCCTGGTAATCTGCAATCCTAACACCCAAGGATGCTGAGGCATAGGTATGTCTGCCCATAACATCCAGTCTCCTAGATTCTTTACCAGGTGGCAAAGTGCTCATATGTCTAGGTGCTTTAGATATATCAGCCACGATGACCAAGTTTCAGGCTGGTTAGCATAATAAGGTTTAGCAGACGAAGCAGGGTATTGATTATCAGCCTTCCTTGGAACTGCTGGCTGGGAGTTAGGTCTGTGCCATGCAGCAACAGTAGCATCCTCTAAAGCAGGAAATACGGGAGAATTATAATTATAATGGAGGGAGTACAAGGTGTCACAGATTCACTCAGCAGGTCAGGCCCTCTACTCCCAAAGTGCCAACCTCTGAGCGCAGTCTTGTGAACAGTGTAACAGACAAGGTAACCCTGTTGTCTGTTTTTGTGAGTTCGGATAGACCTTTGGTCTCAAGTTATGGAGAGATTCAAACTGTTAACCTCTTGCTAGCATATCCAATGCACAGGCTCAGATATATCTGTCTTCGGGAGGCCAGATATCTTTGCCTACGGGCACCTAACCAGGTATTCAAAGATGAACCCTAAAACTTTAATAAAGACCTCAGATTTAAAATGCTTCTCTTTCCAGTTTGGTACCACCATTCAAGCTTATGTCTGCTGTCTGCGATAACCATAAATATTGCTTAGCAAAAGAAAGCAATTCAAAGACAGACCAGGTATGCTCTAAAATTAGAATTTTTACTAAAATATATAATAATATGTCAAAACATACAATACAGAACTCATATCACAAGACATACATATCTTTAAACAAAACAAGGTTTAAAACAGTGCAATTACTACAACAATATTTAGATTTGTCCAGCTTTTTCAATACCTGTTTTCAGTGCTCAGATGTTTTCTTGGTCAGTGTCTGATAAAAAGTGTGTCTGTAGTGAAACAGAATAATCTTTAAAAGCTGGTTTTGCCCACCTCTTTTGCATGAGGTCATCTAGCTCCTCCCTGTCAACATATCTAAAAAATATATATTTCTATACAACCACAGGATGTAATTTCAAAGTATTAATTCTGGAACCTTAGCATAACTCAATTTCAATGACACCTCTTTTGATTCATGCTGCATCCTCCTCACGCAGGCTTTGTATGAGCATTTACAACCACTCACCTCTGTGTAATAACCTGCGTTTTCTCTTCAATGTCGTAAACCTTTTTTATGATTTCCCTCTTAACAAAGTTAACTTAAACAACTCTGTAATTAACTCAGAGAAACAGGATCCTTGATTAAAGTCTTCCATGTAACACATTGTCTCTAAAAATGGAGTGTATGTGATACATGCTGTCAGCATTTATCTTGGCCTGCATCTGTCAGCTGAAATCTGGGGGGAGGGGGATGAGTCAGGTCATTCCTAGAGCATTTGATTTTTCAGCAGAGACAGTCATTAATACATTTTATATTAAAAAATGATTATGCAGCACTCAGAACTGGCTGTCTACGTCACACTCCTCCCCACCTAGACTGAATTTGGGGGATCTATCCCCTACATGGGATGAGCATCCCAAATCAGTTCACTCCTCATAGACTCTCGACAGCCCGAGTTCTTGTTCTTAATGCCTGCCCTAAGTATGATTGTCAGATCATATCCTTGCAAAGCAAGACTCCACCTTAACAGTCTCCCATTGCTCTTTCCCATCTGTGTCAGCCAAACCAGGGGGTTGTGGTCAGTCTGCACCACAAAATGCTGCCCATACAAGTATGGCTATAATTTCTTCAGGGCCCACACTATGGCAAGACACTCCTTTCCCAACGTGAAGTACGCTTGCTGCCTGGGAAGCAGCTTCCAGCTCAGGTACACTACCGGATGATCTGTCCCTTGGCTAGACGTCTGGCTAAGTACTGCCCCAATACCCACGTCTGAGGCGTCCGTCTGAACTATAAAGGTTTTGCTATAGTCCGGACTTGTCAAAACAGGAGCACTGCACAGTCCCTCATTCAGTCTGGTAAAGTCTTCCTCACAGGCTGGGCCCCAGGTAATTTTCTTTGGCATCTTTTTCTTTTTTAGGTCAGGTAGGGGAGTAGTCAGGGCACATAATTGAGTACAAATTTTCTGTAGTACCCTGCTGTCCCTAGAAAGCTCCTGACCTGCTTCTGGGTTTCTGGTCTGGGCCACACCTGGATTACCTCTATCTTTATTTGGTTAGGACAGAGCTGTCCCCGGTCTACCACATGCCCGAGGTATGCCACTTCTCCCACGGCCACCTGGCACTTCTCGGCTTTGACAGTGAGCCCAGCCCTCTGTATCCTGCCTAGCACTTCCCTAAGGTGTGAAAGGTGTTCCTCCCAGCTGGTACTGAAGATGGCAATGTCATCCAGGTACGCCATGGTGTACTCCTCAGCACCATTTAACACCTGTTCACCAACCTTTGGAAAGTGGCTGGGCCGTTCTTCATTCGGAAAGGCACTACTTTAAGCTCAAATAAGCCTATCGGAGTGATGAAGGCCGACCTCACCCTAGCTCTATCTGTCAATTCTACCTGCCAATACCCCTTGGTCAGGTCAATAGTCGTAAGGTAGGTCGCCCCTCCCAACTTGTCCAGGAGTTCGTCCATCCGGGGCATCGGGCGGGCATCGGACTTCGTGACTGCATTCAGTCCACGATTGTCCACACAGAAACGAGTTGAGCTATCTGGCTTAGTACAAGGACTATGGGTGAGGCCTAGGGGCTGTGGGATCTCTGAATTACCCTAAATCCAGCATCTCCTCCACTTCCCTCCTAATGTCATTTTGGACAGCCTCTGACACCAGATATGCTGTCCATTGAATGGGCATCTGCGTCCCTGTCTTCACACTGTGTGTTGCTAAGGGGGTTAGTCCAGGCTTGGTGCTAAACAAGGGGGCAACGTCTGCTAAAACCTCCCTTACTTTCTGGACCTGGTCCGGGGTCAGCTGGGGAGACAATTTTACTGCCTCCACAGAGGACTCCCGCTTACTCTCTTCCATCAAGTCCAGAAGAGGGTCTCCTTTGTCCGTCCCTTCCCCTCCCCATGACTACATACTGCGAACACCATGTCAGCCCTGTCTGCATATGGCTTCATCATGTTGACATGGTACATCCTTTCTTTCTGTCTATGGTCAGGTAACTCCACAATGTAGTTCACGTCATTTACCTTCCTAACCAACTTGTACGGTCCTGCCCACTCAGCTTGCAGCTTGTCCTTCTGGACCAGAATAAGGACCATGACTTCCTGACCCACCATGTACGAGCGAGCTCTGGCTCTTCGGTCGTAGCACAACTTTTGTTTCTGTTGGGCAGCTGCCAGGTTGCTCTTGGCTGTCCCCATAAGCTCCTTCAGCCTTTCCCTAAACTTAAGGACATAATCCACAATGGGAGTTCCCTGGGTGGTGTGCTTGCCTTCCCAGTCCTCCCGGATCAAGTCTAGGAGCCCACATACCCAGCGTCCATATAAGAATCCGAAGGGGGAAAATCCTGTCGACTCTTGGGGCATCTCCCTGTATGCAAACAACGGTTGGGAAGGTATTTCTCCCAGTCCCTCCCATGCTGTTCAGCAAACGCCTGGAGTATTGACTTTCAGGTACCATTGAATCGTTCCACAAGTCCACTGGCTTGTGGGTGCTACAGTGCATGCATCTCTCCACCACCCCACACTTCTCCCATAAACATTTCATCAGGTCTGACATGAAGGAACCCCCTTGATCGGTGATTACCTCCTGTGGAAACCCAACACAGGAGAAAATCCCAAGTAAGGCATCTGCCACTTTGTCTGTCCTCAGTGAGGATAGGGTGACTGCCTCTGGGTACCAGGTGGCATAATCCACCACAGTCAGGATGAATCTCTTCCCTGAGGAGCTGGAGGTGTTTAAAGGCCCCACAATATCCATTCCCACCCTCTGGAATGGCTCCTTCACTGTGGGCAAGGGGATCAGAGCTGCTTGGGTTTTCTTGCCCGCCTTCCCTATTTCTTGGCACCAGTGACAAGACCTGTAATACTCCTTCACCTGCTGGGTGAAGTTAGGCCAGTAGAAATTCTGGGCTAACCGCTACGTAGTTCGTGCGATTCCCAGATGACCAGACATGGGAATATCATGTGCAATTTTGAGCAACTGCTCACGATACCCCTGGGAAACGACAAGCTGCCTGCCTAGCATCCCTCCCTCTGCCAGTACTGCCTGTGTATACATAAGTCCATTTTCCCAATAAACCTTATGTCTGCCGTCACCTCCCTGTGTGCCCTCAGAGTCTGCCCAAGCCCTCAGCTTTTCTAAACTAGGATCACTCCTCTAAGCAGCTACAAACCCCTCACACATTCCCAAGGCATGGGACAGGTCCCCTTCAGTCGCTAAACTAGGGTCCCTAGCACTAGCGTCAGAGCCCTCAGGATCACTGTCAATCCCAGCCCTCTGACAAGAGGTCACCCCTGCCTCTTCGGAGTAACCCTCTGTAGCTGTGTGGTTACTAGCTACTGGGGAAATTTCTACCCCCTTTTTATCAGTCTCCCCATCTGGAGAGACAGGCTGGGGAACCAGCCTCTCAGTGGTTTCCACACTGGTTTCTGTGGGGTTCAGGGAACTACTATTTTCCCTTGCCGCTTGGCTACGGGTAACTGCACATATGCACATACCATCCCCTGCTGGAGATTGTTACCCAGGCTCACATCCACTACTAATGTGTTGGCTACAGCCACCTGTTGCACAGTTTCCCCCCTGTTTCACCCCAGTCCAGGAGAACACTAGTGAGTGGCAATGTTTTCTCTTCACCAGTAAACTCTTGTACAGTTACGTATTTATTGGGTACAAGCTGACTGGGCTGTACCAGATCCCCCTTTACCAATGTCAGGGATGTCCCTGTGTCTGTACCCCATTCACCACGACTGGGTGCATGTGTTCCCTCATGTTCACTGGCATGCTTCCAGGGACACACAAAACAACCCACTTCTTTTCTAGCACCCTGTTGTGTATTATGGCTCGCTTTTTTTTGGGCACTGTCTGGCAATATGCCCAGTTTCTTTACACAACCAACAGGCATTTCTTACTTCAGAGAAATCTTTTCTTTGAAACCTGGGGCTAACTGGTTTCGGTGGAGGCAGTGAGGGTTTTAGTTGCCCTGAAGGCACACATTTCCCTTTCTGCACTGCCACACCCCCCCCATTCATTCTCAGAGCAGGTCTGCTCCTGGCATAACGGTCTGAGAGTTCAGCAGCCTCTTGCACCGTTTTTGGATCTCGGTCCTCTAGCCAAGTTTTTAGCTGTGCTGGGCATGCCCAATAAAACTGTTCTAATAAAATCACATTTTCAATTTTATCAACAGAATTTGCCTCAATTCCTTCCCACCAATGTTTTAAAAACTGACAGTGTTTCGTAGCTAGCTCCTCGTAGCTCATACCAGGGCTTCTCCGGAGCTTGTGGAATTAGCTCTGTATGATTCAGTTAATTCAAACTCTTTTTAACAGTGCAGCTTTTAGCTTGCTGTAATCATTGCTGTCTTCATTGTCCATTTGACCCAATGCATCCCGAGCTTTCCCGGTAAGTAGCGGGGATAGCTGGAAGCTCCAGGACTCTGGAGAAATTTTAGCCTGAATACAAACTTTTTCAAAAGAATTTAAAAAGGCATCCATGTCCTCCCCTTCCTTAAACTCGGCTATTAATTTGGAGTTCAATTTGTAACCCAGTCCTGCAGTCCCAGTTAAACCCAAGCCACTTACCTGCTCTGGTGCCGCTGGTCAGAGTCGCATCTTCTCCAGCTCGTGTTGCCTCTGGCGCTCCTCTCTCTTCTCCTCTGCAGTTCGCCGGTGCTCGTGCTCCTCACGGTCACCTCCCTCTGTTGTCGCTCTGCCTCTCTGCATTCTCGCTCTGTCTCATGGTTAGTCTCTCGCTTCTCTCCTCTCCTGGGACTCCAACTCCATCCTGCACAACTCAATTTACAGTTTGAGTACCTCTGGATTCAGGATACTGGTGGCCATTCCCTGCTGCTGTGGCCCTTCACTGACAGTGGCCCTGCTGTCCTTTACAGTCACGGTCGGTGACTCACTGCTCTGGGTATCCACTACCATCAGGGCCTCTATGAGGTTCTGCTTTTTGGCGGTCACCTCGAACGGGACTCCCCTGTCCCCACACAACTGCTTCAAGTAATCTACAGTGTGCCTGCTGTAGTCGGAAGCCATCTTCTTCTTCCCTGACTACGGCTACTCTGACTTTGCACTTTAGAAAAAAAAAAAGGTAGGAACTTGTCTGTACACCAAGTGATATATAGTTCTGTTTCCTATTTAAAATAAAACTCTGTCTTTTTCTTTCTTTGCAACAGAGCCTGTGGTCTCAGGTGACACCGAACAATAAAGCTTGTGATACCAAAATAATGCCACCACTGCCAACCAATCTGTCACAGATTCACTCAGCAGGTCAGGCCCTCTACTCCCAAAGTGCCAACCTCTGAGCGCAGTCTTGTGAACAGTGTAACAGACAAGGTAACCCTCTTGTCTGTTTTCGTGAGTTTGGATCGACCTTTGGTCTCAAGTTCTGGAGAGATTCAAACTGTTAACCTCTTGCTAGCATACCCAATGCACAGGCTCAGATATATCTGTCTTTGGGGGGCCAGATATCTTTGCCTATCGGCACCTAACCAGGTATTCAGAGATGAACCCCAAAACTTTAATAAAGACCTCAGATTTTAAATGCTTCTCTTTCCAGTTTGGTACCACCATACAAGCTTATGTCTGTCTGCTATAACCATAAATATTTCTTAGCAAAAGAATGCAATTCAAAGACAGACCAGGTATGCCCTAAAATTGGAGTTTTTACTAAAATATATAATAATATGTCAAAACATACAACACAGAACTCTTATATCACAAGACATACATATCTTTAAACAAAACAAGGTTTAAAACAGTGCAATTCCTACAACAATATTTACTGTAGATTTGTCTAGCTTTCTAAATACCTGTTTTCAGTGCTCAGATGATTTCTTGGTCAGTGTCTGATAAAAAGTGTGTCTGTAGTGAAACAGAATAATTTTTAAAAGCTGGTTTTGCCCACCTCTTTTGCATGAGGTCATCTAGCTCCTCCCTGTCAAACTATCTAAAAAATAAATATTTCTATACAATCACAGGATGTAATTTCAAAGTATTAATTCTGTACCTTAGCATAACTCAATTTCAATGACAACTCTTTTGATTCATGCTGCATCCTCCTCACACAGGCTTCATATGAGCATTTACAACCTCTCACCTCTGTGTAATAACCTGTGTTTCTTCTTTAATGTCATAAACCTTTTTTATGATTTCCCTCTTAACAAAGTTAACTTAAACAACTCAGAGAAACAGGATCATTGATTAAAGTCTTCCATGTAACACATTGTCTCTAAAAACTGAGTGTGTGTGATGCATGCTGTCAGCATTTCTCTTGGCCTGCATCTGTCAGCTGAAATCTGGGGGTGAGGTCATTCCTAGAGCATCTGATTTTTCAGCAGAGACAGTCATTAATACATTTTAAATATAAGAAAAAGATTATGCAGCACTCAGAAGTGGCTGTCTACGTCACACAAGTCACCTCCACAAATTCCACCAGATTCCTCTTAGTGGAATCCTCCACTTCAACAGTGAAACCCGTGGCAGACTGCATTTGCTGCATCTTGGCCAGAGGGGGTCCTCAGGAGGAGACCCTTGGGTATAAACCACTTAGTACTCAATGTAGGATGACAGAGTGGAGCTGGAGGGGCAGGTTCCCTTCTTCAAATTGTCCTTCACCCTCATATTCCTCCTATAAATCCCCCTCAAGATCTATGAGGTCAGGATTATACTCCATTCATAGTCATTGTCACAAACCCACTCCTGGGGTCAGGCCCTCTGCTCCCATAGTGCCCAAACTTTAAGTGTGATTCGCAAAGAGGGGACAAACAGGGACACCCTCATGTTTGTTTTGGGTCCGAGCAACCACTAGATTCGAGTCCTGGGGTCAAATACGAACCCTTTTTAGCTAGCACGCCCAGGTATACAGGTCCAAATATCACACCCTCTTCGGGGAAAGCAGCGCAATACTTGACCCAGCTGGCATGCAACCAAACTGGTTCACAATCTCTCTTCTGACTCAATTGAGGCTCAGGTATTTCCTTACTTTGCCAGATCTTTACACAGATCCTTATTAGCGTGACTACATATGGTGACACAATAAGCACTTTAACAGTTATGTCTGAATTATCAATACTGTTCCAGCATTCATATTCAAAATGAGAAAATGTCTCAGACAGGATTAAGGAAATCAACAAGTTTACCAAAATTAAAAATAGTAAATAAATATAAAACACTGAACATATATACATTAATGCTTACAGTTAGAAAGAGATGGAACTTACAAAACAAAATGCCTTGTAACTGAATTACTAGTTCTAACTCAGTTTTCAGTTGTGTGTTACCTATTCTTTACAGAAGTGCATCTTAAGTCCAGAACACAAGTGTGTCAGTTCTTTCACTGTTTGGAACAAGAGCGAGCCACAGTTCTTTCAGCCAGCTTGGCAATATTCAGAGTTAAAGTCCCAACCTCCTTGTGATGTCACACCACATGAGGTCACTTTTAAGCCCTGTAATTAATTTGTAACATGACCAAGTGTAATCAAAATGGTTTAATCTTATTGCTTGCTTGAAATCTGCAAAGACAGCAATATCAAATTATACAGTCTCTCTTCATCAAAGCATAAGTTATGACCACATTCCCCTTTGATGTTTCAGAAAAATATAATGAAAATCACTTCTCTTAGCTGTGAGAATTTTCACTGGTATCTATCAGAACTCGCTTCCCTCCTGATGTCGTAAAATACAATATTTTAACACTGGTTTCCTAGGTTCAAAGCAGTGGCTGGTCATAACCTGTCTTTTTTATAGCAGTTTCAGGAAGTTTAGCAGATAAGTGTTAACACAAAAAAGGAAACTCTAACTATTTAGCTCCAGCAAGCAACTGCTTTGGGGTCAAAAGGTCAGGCCCCTTTAAAAGCTAGTCTTCCCCATGGGCCTGCTGACCCTGCCGTGTCTCATAAGCAGTAATTCAAAGAAACATACATACATATATATATATATATATATATATATATATATATATGTATCAAACTTATATATACAAAACTAGCAGATGGTTATTCTGTCACACTCATCATGAACGACAATGGGAACCACAGAGGGAGCTGGCAGCACTGGCGATGGTTGAGAGGCAGATCAATCAAACAATCAATCAATCAAGTCTTTATTTAACCAGGCATTCACCATTGAGACAAGCTCATTTTCAAGATGGACCTGGGCAAGATATCTGCAGCATGCTTGTGGAAGCTGACGACAAAGGCCCTGGACCAGAAGGCCTCATCAGCAGTAAAACTACCTGTGGTGGCAACCCTGGTAACAGGCAACGTATCATATCTGAAAACAACACCAGCACAACCTGGTAGTCAACAGCAACCTGAAAAGGGTCCGGGACCATCTGAGTCAAAGGGCTGGAGTCTAATAATGATGGCAACATACCATCCATGGTAGGTATGGTAGTGCCTAAGCCAGACCCTGACCTTGGTGTCTTAGAGATGGTCGGGGGCTTTCATCAACACCACCAGAGTGGACATTGACAAAAACATACCTGTTTTCCACAGCGACTGGGACCTCACCTACAAAGCAGCTTTGTCCATCTTTTTCTTTGTATTTATGGCTGGACAAGGAGGAAGCCCGAGACAACGGCCTTTCCTTGTTTTTCAGTTTTGATGACTGTCAGATGGTGATGAGGAAGAAGTAGACTTGGAGCCCTTTTCCTACTCCATGGCTTTTAACGCTTTTTGAGTAAAGAAGGTTTCCTAGAGCTTTTTGAAAGCGCTGCTTTGTACCCTGGTTGAAACTCTGGCAAATCTTACAAGTCCTCACTTTGTGAGAAAGACCCAAACAGCAAACACAAATGGATGGTGTGTTGCCTTTGTAAAGCTTATAACCGTAGATAAAATATCTGAACAAAGGGTCTTTAGACTTAAACAGCAAGTAAAGATGATGACAGCAACATTGAAAAAGTATAAGAAATAGCCGGCCTGGTGGTGTGGAGGGTTGAGGCGCTGGCTGCCACATCTCGTGTCACGCTGCAACCCGGGTTCGGGAACAGACTCGGGTTGCTCGGGGGGGTCAGCATGGGTGAGGAAGGATTGAGCGTCTGTAGACAGCTCTCCTTCCACAGGGAGGGGGGACAGTATGGCATGCTGTTTGCCTGACACCCAGCGGCAGCTGGGTGTCAGCACATGCGTGCCGTTAGAAGGGGAAGGCCTCATGTACAAGGCATATGGCGACCTCTGCAGAGGCAGAGTCCAACCATTTCTGCCCATTGCATGTACGGAGGACTGCAGAGAAAAGTGGCAGAAAATACCGTGAGCCAACAGGCTCTGTGACGGCTCGATGCACCATCGCACCAGCGAGACCAGATTCTGGATTGTGCTCCAGGTGGGGAGTAAAGCCGGCGCTCCACTCACTGGTCCCACCATGGGGGGTAATCCACAGGGGAACTCCAGGGCATGGCTGGTGCTGGGCAATTGGGGCCAGAGAACAAGTCCCTCCGAGGGAGGGCCGGAGCAGTCTGCCTAGCTCCGCGGAGGTGGATAAAAAAAGTAAACAAAAAAAAGTATAATAAAATAAAAACAGTAACAACTTTGTCTCCTTCAGCAGGTCTGACAAGGATGATCAATGGCAGGAGAAAAACTAACAAGTACTGGGGCCCTTCCCTTTATATATGGGTCTACACTGTAAATCATTCTGAGCAGCACCCAGCTAGCAAAATGTTTCCACGTGGTCCTGATGCTGACAGCTTACAGTTTCAAAGGTGTGGACTAATGGAGGAGATATCCTCAATGAAGATCTCGCTGATTTTCGCACGTTGATACTATGACAACACAGGAACACCTGAGCTTTGTTCTCGTGTTCTGTGATGTCACAGCACCTCCTCTGTGTGAGAATCAGCTTGTTCTTCACAGTTGGGTATTATTTATTCTCTGAGGTGCCAGTCCTGTTTAAAAGGTGCTTAATCATACAAGTGTTTCAGAGGTCAGGAGAACAGTAACAGTTGGAAAGTCATCTGAAAATTAGGACTACAAACACTTTAGCCGTGCCGAGCATTATATTATTTGTTCAGTCAAAGAGAAGAACGTCTCATCCACAGCCAAGCTTCTTCAGCTGTGAAGGTGATACTGACAGGAGCAAACTGTAGAAAATGATAGGTTGGGAGTTAGTCCGTCCTTTCCAGCCAAAGACGCCTAAATGCAAGCAAAACATTCAGTGCCTTGTTTTAAAGACAAACAAAATCCTGAACATTAAGTAGATGTTTACATTCTCACTTGATACTATGAGCTTGTGACTGATTGGGGCATGGACGAGGATGGCAGCAGCCACTGGTGAAGAACAGGTATTGCATATTATAAGTCATGTGATTTATTTCCGGATAAATAAATGCATGAATACATAAGTAAGCAAGTGGAAGTTAAAAATCCCATGGCACTTATCCATAAGAATGGGTCCTGGCCAACATTACCCCCCCCCCCCCAAAGAAATAAAACAGGGCCATGTAACCAACACACCCCACAGGATGCACCAGACACTGTGCCTTCCTGGTCAAATTCACAAATAAATAAAATCAGTAAATAGGTAGAAAAAAAAAATCACTAGTTTAGCTGGCAAGTACATTTCCTGAGGGTACAATAATTTCCCATTAGTGCACGGTCAGTGTACTGAATTTTTCCCTTGCGACCAATGTGATTACAACAACACTGTTAAATCACAACTTGCATTTTAAATCACACAAAAACACTTGGGAACCATTGTTTTCCTAACACCAAAAAGACCACATGAACATTAACTGTAAAATCTCCCCACAACCACTGTACTATTACTATCAATTTTCCATTTCCATTTACAAACTTAAACAAACGTTCCCCACCTCTTCCACCCAGTTCAGCACATACCACCCTCAAAAAAAAAACAATACGACTTATTTTGCATCTTGTGGGTCATTAAAGTACTCTTCATAGTTGCTGTGAATGTAGTGAGCTGCTATATAGTATCTTTTATCTGACACTTTTAAACTGGAATGCAATGTCGGCTGGCCTGTACCTACCGTCATGGGAGAGCAGACAGACTGGCAATTCACTTATTACAGCTATAAATAGCTGCAGTACTGTATGTGGGTTAATTGAATATCGCCAGACTCATCCTGTCAAGATGGCAGCCCGAGGATTCTGGGATATCGCTCTAGCGGTATGTAGCACGTAACCATCAGGGTGAAGGAATGGAAGTATCCAACAAATAAATGTAAAAATGAATGAGTACACTGTAAGTTGAGATTTTATTTATGTACACACATTTCAAGCCAGGGGTTGCTTTACTACATGGACATTCCCTTTTTAAAAAAAATCACTTTATCAGGTCAGTAGCAAAGCTACAGCACAGTTGTCATCTAGCCAGGCTTGTAACCATTTTACCATGATGCCTTCTTATGGCACCCTGCCCAGCGCACTTCCGCACCTGCTGGAGTATCCTTACTGGGAAGCATTGCCTACCTCACTGGATGTTCTCTCAGATCATTTTGTTCTACCATCCAGGCACTGCAATGGCTTCTTTTCAACTCAGTTTTATTATACCACACTCTTGAGCAGTCTCAGAGAACAGAAGGCTTTTATTTGCAACCACAGATTGATTAGCACTGACAGACTAGGAATGCTGCCCTTTTGCAGTTACATTGCAAAACAAATAAAAGACCAAAATGGACACCCTTCTAAAGGCTATGCTCATACATGTGGTACGTAATTGTCCTTACTAATACAACATCTCTCTCTCTCTGCTCTGTGAAAGTAAATCTTCGTATTTTTTTCAAAACATTTGAATAGGGGCTTGACATGGACAGAGGGATCTCCCCGTATCCAATTTTAGAAAACCTCAGACTCATTCTGAAACTGAAAGAGAACATTCACCTCCACGTGCAGTGTATCGTCTTTACAAACTGTACTCTAAAGTTCTTTACAGCCCCCCTCCCCATCTCAGCCTAGGGCTCCATGGATATGACTCATGCAGGGATCCATGGCCAGCAGGGTAGGCAACGTCTCCATCAACAGTTGATGCAAAAAGTCAACCACTGACCACAGGGTTTTATTTAACTCTAAAAATTGACTAGCATTTTGCTCATAAAAGTTCTAAAACACTGTGAAAACACATAACACTTGCCTCACAGTGTTTAACAAACATAACACTTCTAGAAAACCTATATAAATGCTTTCTGTACAGTTAGTATTGTCCCAAGAAAAAAAGAACTGCTATTATTATTATTTAAAACCCTAGACTAGGCTTTATAGTTTACCCTTTCAGGAACCCTACAGAGCCTTAGATTTGTCCTCTTCATGAGCCCTCCTGATCTTGTATCTTCCTAGTGAGCTCTCTATAACAAATAGACACACAGCCTGTCTTACAACATGCCCCACCACCCATCAGTGAGCTCCCTTGCGTTTCAATGGTCATTGTTTGCTGTTCAGTTTCTGTAAGGTATCTCTGTATCTTAATGATCTTCGTTACAAAATTAAGGACTGTGCTGGAGATTTCATGGAGTTCAATCAGCAGGTCTGGGTGAATGTCAGGATTTGCCACCTCCACTGTGCTCACACAGTCACTCTCCCAATCTATCGAGGAGGTCGGAGATGGAGTGCAACGGTGTAGTGAACCACTCCAATTTCTTTTCTCTGCATCCATCATCGGTTTCAACTTCTTAACCGGATTATAAGCACTGTGGGATTCTGCTGCCACTGTGCTACCGGTTTCTCTCCTGTTTCCCCTATATTGTTTAGGATGGTGGCAATTCCTAAAGAGGCAGAGACAGAAGTTGATTTCATGTTGCCCATGTTAACCTCTTGACTTCGACAAAGTTATTCTTAACCACCATATTATCACATCCTGGTATCTATTTTTGGCTCTTATTTGCCAACTTTGACAAAGTCTGATACTACGACTGCTCTGGTTTTTTTTGTGTTATATCTATGTCATGTTTTTTGTTACAGTGTAGTTTTTAGCCAATTGTTATGATTTCTTTCGGACGTGGAACCTTTGTACAGGAGTCTCAGACTTAAAGGTATGTAAAATTCCAAGACTGTAATAAATCAATAAATTAGCTCTGTGAATCCACCAGAAGTCTTGAGTTTAATGTTTTTTTGAATGTTAAATCAGTCTGATTTGGTGGTACAGCAATGTGGAAAAATACTTGGGATTCAATCCTTGAACTAGATTGGGCAGGTGGAGTCAACAGGCAGATTACGGAAGCGATATGATTGAGTACAAGTAGGTATGTTGAGAGTGCCTGTACTGCTAGCACCCCCAAGAGATGCCTTGAAGTTTAAGAGAGTTTCCAAAGTACCAGCTGTCACAATGGAAGGGGGCAAGAACAACATTTCAGATAATCTTACAGCTAATCCAACGATATGGCGGAAGACATGTTAGTTACCACATGGCAGTCCCAGGTCCTTATGTACGATATCCAGTGGCACTGCAGCACCACTGTGAGTTAGCACACAGCAGTCCTAAATTGGCATGCCTAATGAAATGGCAGCAGGTTTGTGGTTTACCATACTACAGTTCCGGGGCCCCCAAGTCCCACGCCTAGTGACTTGGCAGCTGGACTGTGGCGTGTCCCATGGCCAGTGACACTGCAGCAGGTCTGTGAGTAACCACATAGCTGCCCTAGGTCCTTGTTCACCATTCCCAGGTTCATGATGGCAGACCTGTGAGTTACCACCTGGCAGTACTAGGTCCATGTCAGCAGTGCCCAGTGAACTGGTGGCAAATTCATGGGTTACCACACTGCAGTTTGGGGTCTGTGCATACCGTATCTAATGACAGGTCTGTGAGTTTACCGCACAGCAGTTCTGAGTCAGCGTGGCATGGCGGTAGGTCTGTAAGTTACCACGTGGCAGTTCTGAGTTTGCATGTACCATGTCTAGTGACATGGCGGAAGGTCTGTGAGTTACCACAATGCAATTTCAAGTTTGCATGTACCAAGTCTGGTGATATGGCAGAAGGTCTATGAGTTACCGCATGGCAGTTTCGAGTTTGCATGTACCATTTCTAGTGATATGGCAGTTCTGAGTCTGCATGTACCATGTCTAGTGATGTGGTGTAAGGTCTGACCACATGGCAGTTCTGAGTTTGCATGTTCCATATCTAGTAACATGGCGGTAGGTCTGTAAGTTACCACATGGCAGGTCTGAGTTTGCATGTACCATGTCTAGTGACATGAAACATACAATTTGACAGCAGATAAGGACCACTTAACCCACCTAGTCTGCCTATTTCCCTACCTGATGGATAAGCTGCATATTCTAGTTAATTAACAGCTTACTTCCTCCTACCCCCCCCAACTAGAATAGCCTTATGTCTGTCCCATGCATTCTGGAATTCTCCCACTGTTCCTGACTCCACAACATCCTCAGGAAGGCTGTTTCATGTATCCACAATTCTCTCTCTGTGAAAAAATACTTTCTAACATTACCTCTGAGCCGTCCCCCCTCTATCTTCAAATTGTGCCCCCTTGTTCTTGCACATCTCTTTTTCTGAAAGATGCTACCCTCTTCTACTTTGTTAATTTCCTTAAGATACTTGAAAGTTTCCATCATGTCTCCCCTCTCCCATCTTTCCTCAAGGGTATACATATTAAGCTGCTTTAGTCTCTCCTCGTTTGTCTTCTGGTGCAGACCCTGCACCATTTTGGTTGCCCTCCTCTGAACAGCCTCCACTCTGTCTAGGTCTTTGCAGAGATGGGGTCTCCAGAATTGCACGCAGTACTCCAGATGGGGTCTCACTAACTGTCTGTGCAGAGGGATAACAAACTTCCTGTTTTCTACTGTTGATGCATCTCTCTATGCATCCCAGTATCCCCCCAGCCCTCCTTACTGCCTTCTCACATTGCTTGCCCACCTTTAGGTTATCTGATATAATTACTCCTAGGTCTCTTTCGATTTTTGTTATCTCACCACCGTGTACTCTTCCCCTGGGTTTTTGTTTCCCAGATGCATTACCTTGTACTTCTTTGCACTGAATCTGAGCTGCCATACATTTGACCATTCCTCCAACCTTGCCAAGTCCCTTTTCATCCTTTCCACCCCACCTTGTGTATCAACCCTGCTGCAGATCTTTGTGTCATCTGCAAAGAGACATACTTTTCCTTCCAGGTGCTCTCCAATGTCACTTGTACCCCGCTAGTTACCCTCCTTTCTTCACTGTGGACTCAGTTTACAATTACCCTTTGCATCCTGTTGTCAAGCCAGTTTTTTATGCAGCCTACCACCTTGGGATCCACTCCAAGGCTGGCTAACTTGTATATTAATCTTTTGTGTGAGACTGTGTCAAATGCCTTGCTAAAATCTAGGTAGGCCATATCCACAGCCCCTACCTGGTCTACTACTTTGATCACCCAGTCAAAGAGATCTATTAGGTTCGTCTGACATGACCTTCCTGTTGTGAAACCGTGTTGCCTTGGGTCCTGTGCCCCACTGGCCTCTAGGTACTCAACAATTCTTTACTTCAGAAGTGATTCCATCATTTTCCCTACCACTGACAGGTCTGTAGTTTCTTGCCTCTGCCCTGTTCCCACTTTTGTGAAGTGGAATCACATCTGCCCTCCTCCAGTCCTCAGGTACCACCCCATCCTCCCATGAT
Organism: Neoceratodus forsteri; assembly: GCA_016271365.2. NCBI lineage: Eukaryota > Metazoa > Chordata > Ceratodontiformes > Ceratodontidae > Neoceratodus > Neoceratodus forsteri. Next base: position 875,513,400 of record CM028130.1, read on the forward strand.
TTGTTAAAGAGAGTAGTCAGTGGCGTTACTAGTCCTACCCTTAGTTTTTTTAGAATTCTGGGGTGAATCCCATCAGGCCCCATTGCTTTGTCCACTCTCAGTTTCAAGAGTTCTTTCAAAACCCTTTCTTCTGGTGGACTGGTATTGACCCCCCCTATTCAGAGTGTTTCTCTTGTTTGGTTTAGGTACCTCCCCCTCCTCTTCCACTGTGAATACTAAGCAGAAATATTCGTTCAGTATCCTTGCTTTTTCACTGTCACACTCTGCCCACATTCCCGCCCTTTTATTAAGTCTCTATATCCCTCCCTTGGTCTTTCTTCGCTCCCTAATGTACATATAAAAGGTTTTACCCCTTCTTAACAGAGTTGACTATCTTTTCCTCAGTTTGTGCCTTTGCTAATGTGACTGCCTCCCCTGCCTCCTTCTGCTTTAACTGATAAAGTTCTCTGTCCTGCTCCTTCTGTGTTTCCTTATATTTCCTGAATGCTATCCTTTTCTTATTAACCTTCCCTTCCACCTCTTTTGAGAACCATAGTGTTTTTTTTTTTCCTTTGTTTTGTTTTATTGATTTGCTTCACACAAAGGCTTGTTGCCTCTGTGATGGCTGTTTTGATTATTCCCCATTGTTCCTCCACCCCCCTTCTTGCCCATTTGCTAGTGCTTTTCTGAGGCACACTCTGATTTTCCCAAAGTCAGCCCTCCTAAAGTCCAATACTCTTGTTTTTGTATGGCTTGACTCTATGGCTGTGTTTATTGTGAACCACACTGTTTGGTGGTCACTTGTTCCCAGATGGCTACCCACTTCTAGATCTGAGATCCTTTCTCCATCCCCATTTGAGAGTATCAGGTCTAAGATTACTCCCTCCAGAGTGGGTTCCAACACTAGCTGTCTGAGACATGCCCCTTGTAGGGCATCAAGAATGATCCTGCTCTTGGATGTGTCTGCAACAAAGGTACTCCAGTTAACATCTGGCATATTCAGGTCCCCGATCAACAATATCTCCCATTTTTCTGCCATTTTAAGGATGCCTTCTATCATTTCTTTGTCCATTTCCTCCCCTGAGATGGGAGTCTGTAGACAACCCCCATGCGGTTTGTGGTGCCATTTCCTGTCTCCAGGGTGACCCATAGTGACTCATCAACTTCCTGTTTACTCTTTAGTTCTATTGCTTTAACCCCTTCCCTTATATAGAGAGCTACTCCTCCTCCTCCTCTTTTACCCACCCTGTCCCTCCTCTAGATTGTGTATCCTGGTATGTTGACATCCCTGTCATGGTTCTCTGTGTACCATGTTTCAGTGACTGTCACAATATCCAGGCATCCTTCTTCCATCAAGGCCACTAATTCAGGGAGCTTGTTACACAGACTGCAGGCACTGGAACTCATCACCCTCCATTTTTGATGGCCTTACCCCTTTTAGCCCCATCCCGGTTCTTACTGCCTTTTTCTGCATTTACCCCTGTCCTGCTCCCTACTGACTTCCCTACCTTGGTGTTTATCTCTCTAACTACTGGATTTTGTGGGGGGAAGCTGGGATTTCCCTGCTCCTTTTCAGTGCCCCCCCAGGCTAGTTTAAATGCTTGCCAATGAAGCATTTAAACCTATAACCTAAGATCCTGGTCCCCCCCCCATGACAGATGCAGACCATCGCACCAGCATAGGCCTGCATCCCTCCAGGTGGCTCCCCAGTACCCAATGAAGCCAAAACCCTGAGCTCCGCACCAGTTTTTCAACCATTCATTGAATCCCATGGTGTGAATTACCCTAGCATCATCCTTGCCATAGACAGGCAGCACCTCAGAGAAGGTTACCGTGTATGCTACTTGTCTAAGGCCCCTCCCCAACTCTACAAACTCCTCTTGCACTGCTCTGATCCCATTCGCAGCCAGGTCATTTGTCCCTAGGTCTTAGGTGAACAATGACATCCAGCTCCCTCCCTCGTGCAGCTGCTCTCTTGATCCTGAGAATTCGCTTCCTGTCCCTCCGAGCCGTGGCACCAGGCAGGCACCTTACCTCCCTTTCCCCTTCCTCCCCCACTTCTACCCCCTAATGATCGAGTTCCCCACCAGGAGTTGTTTCCTTCCCCTGTGGGGTCTTGTGCCACCCTCCTGTGGGTCTCTTTTGTGGAGGTTCCCAGCATCATCCTTGGTCTCCACAGCAGGTGCCTCTATAGAGGAACCACTCTTCGCCAGAACAGCATATGAATTGTGGAGAGGTACAACTGGAGGGATGCACCTCTGTTCCACCACCCCTTCCCTCCCTGAGCCCACCCTGGTCCAACCGCTCCTCTTTCTTGGCAACCTCTGAGGTAGCGGTGGTGGCCCTGGTGGTCCCTAGGTGGGGGAAGAGGTTTCACGAATCCTAGCCAGGTTAGTCTGGAAACGGGCAACCTCCTCCCTCAGACCAGAGAGGTGCCCACAAATAGGGCAGCATCGCGGTCTCCAGAATGTCTCCAGGAACACGGCTGCCCCATAGCCATTGCACTGCACCACTCCCATCTTGACTTATTTTGTGTCCCCTCTCTTGTTGCTTTGTATGCTTACTGTCTCCTCCCTCTATGTATTTTTACACCTACTTTCCTACTGCCTATGTGCCCTTACAACTTTTGCCCTTCCTGTTCTGGAACAGGAACTTCCTGTAGTCTTCACTAGTCTCCTTCTTCTTTGCTTGGATTCAGACCTCCAGCAGCCGGGGGGGGGGGGGGATATATTTTTAGGTTCCTTCAAGGTTGATGAAACTAATGTGTCTCAGTGATCCTTCCCTTCCCTTCCTACTGCAAACAGGAAGTTCCTGCTGTCAGTCAAATCCAGTGGCTATAAAAGTAGAACGGGCTTAGGGTGGAGGGGTGGGAAGGAGGGCAATTAGTAAGAAAGCTGTAGTTCTAGTCAGTTGTTACTTGCTCTGAAAGTAAGAGTCTCCTCTGCCAAAAACTGACAGCAGGAAGCTGTAATTGGAGACACCTGTTTTTGTACGCCTAAGCTCCTAAGTTACACCCCAATTAGCTTCTCTCCTCTGCTCCTGACTCAGTAAATTAAGTTGATACAGCCGCCTTCCTCCAAAAGAGAAATACACAGTGATTTATTTTTTTTTTTTACTTAAATGAGACCCACTGCTTCTAATAAAGTATCTGTATGCTTAATCCCAACAGGCACCAATTCCTGCTGAAACAGAAGTGACTTATCAGTAAGAAAGCTGTAGTTGTAGTCAGTTGTTACTTGCTCTGAAAGCAAGATTCTCCTCTGCCAAAAACTAACAGCAGGATGGCAGCAGGTATGTGAGTTACTACATGGCAGTTCTCTGTTTGCATGTACCATGTCTAGTGATATGATGGTAGGTCTGTAAGTTACCACATGGCAGTTTTGAGTTTGCATGTTCCATATCTAGTGACATGGCAGTAGGTCTGTAAGTTACCACGTGGCAGGTCTGAGTTTGCATGTTCCACATCTAGTGACATGGCTGCAGGTTTGTGAGTTACTACATGGCAGTTCTCAGTTTGCATGTACCATGTCTAGTGATATGGTGGTAGGTCTGTAAGTTACCACATGGCAGGTCCGAGTCTGCATGTACCGTGTCTAGTGATATGGCATAAGGTCTGTTAAGTTACCACATGGCAATTCTGAGTTTGTCTGTACCATGTCTGGTGTCATGGCAGAAGGTCTATGAGTTACCATAAGGCAATTTCTCTTTTTTGTAACTTTCTTTTTATTGTCATTTTATAAAATAACAATACAAGATACAATCTCTCATATAGGTACAAACCCATACAGATTAAAGGGAGAACAATATTGAACCTATGCCTGCACTCTTGTACAACAGGAAGCAGGGGAGTAAAGAAAGAGCAAAATAATGTCCTTCAAAATGTCCATTAATGCCAGCCGCTTCAATGGCTCGGGTAATGTCCTTTACGGAGAAGTAATTGAAAAAAATGGAAAATGCACTAACCAGAGTGCTATAACCCTATCATTCAGAATGGCAGCAGGGATAATTAGGCTTCTGATAAGTTCTCCATCAAGCACAGCAGCCTATCAAAACTTTTGTATTTAATTAACAGTAAGCTAACAGAATACAGTATTATAAATCAGAACACAGCCCCTTTATCTTATTCCTGTACAATATGCTGGAACCTATTCGGAAAGGAGTAGTTATCGAAACAGGATTACTTAAATGTATCAAGTGTCCCAAAGTCCAAGGACCTACCAAAATCTTATGCCATTATACACATGGCCCCCCAAAAAGAACCATTTTCAGTAGTAAGATAATCAGCAATCCCATTATACCCCAAATTATATCATTTACCCAAAATTAAGCATGTTCCCAACACAATTAGCACAGGGAGATTCAAAGGAGAAAACACTTGCGACTAGAAATAACCAGTCCATCAGCCTTTATCTTCATCCGAGTCGTCAGCCCCTTGGTCAGCTCTGGTTCTAGCCACAAACTCTGCTTCAGTGCAATCCATCCATCGGCCTGCGTCCTTGGGGTCAGAAAACTGCCATGCCTTCCCTCCATATGTGATGCGCAGCCTGGCTGGTAATAAGAAGAAATGGACAATACCCAAAGACCTTAAACATTGGCAACTGCAAAAAATTGCTTGCACCGGGATCTAATTTGGAACGACAAGTCAGGAAATATCTTGATGTCCCGGTCCTGAATCGTAAGTGGATAAGCAACCCTCACGGCCGACAGCAGTTGGTCCCCGATTTCTTGACCCCGGTGCACAGAACAGTCTGGCACAGAGCAGTATTAGAGGGCCGCACACGTGGAGTGACTCTATAGGCCCTTCACAGTTGAGCCCAGTCAAAGTCCTCCAGAATGTCCAAATTAGTAGCAAGCCAATCCATTAGGAATTTAAGCAAATTAGTGCCCTCCGCACCTTCCGGAATGCAGACAAGGCAGACATTACCCGCCCACAACTCATTCTCCAAACTTACTAGTCTGCTTCTCATAGCAGAGTTTTCTTTAGTGACAGCCGCCATTGTAGCTTGGGTGGTAATGCTGCGTTTCTCTGCTTCCGACACTGTGGAGCGGAGGTCTGTCAAAGCTGCATCATGCATCTCAAGTTTTGATAGAGTTTTCTCTACTTTAGTGTCCATTGCTTAGATGTTATCCAAAATGGTTTGCCATGGAGGAGTCGGGGAAGAGATAGAGTGCACAGTTCCCACCTGGCCACTGTTTTCTCTATCTTGAGCAGGTGCTGAGGCAGTTGATTTAGATTAGCCGAAAAACTGATTTCTCTGTCTCCCCATAGTGAAGTTCTGTATCTTTTGGTTCCTCTAGGTCTCAGGAAATCTAAGATAGGTCTCAGAAGTATGTAGCTTAAGGTATAAATACAGGTTACTCACCTGTAACAGGAGCTCTAGGAATGGTATATGTTGTTCATCCACACTTATTGGCAGGTTCCTTGCCGCTTTAAATCTTGCCGGAAGGTCTTCAAGCTGGCTTCTCCCACCCACCCGGGTGGTAAAACTCTCGGCTCCACCCCATGACGCCAGATCTAGCCCGCTGGAAGCCAGGTTGTGCATCGGCCGGGAGGTTGGAGAAATGTGGGATGAACAACATATCATTCCTAGAACCCGTTACAGGTGAGTAACCTGTATTTAGGGACATGGATATGTTGTTCATCCACACTTACTGGCAGACTCCTAGCAGTTCTCCGGGAGGAGGGAGGCAAGGCGCACACCCCCTACTTAGGTATAAAGCCTGGAGAACCGAGGCCCCGACCAACATCCCGGCGTGACCCAAGGTCAATGTGGAAGGGGAAACGGTATAGCCTGCTTCCAGGCAGGAGCCCTGCAGATATCCTAGACAGGAGTATCCTCGGAAGCAGCCACCGATGCAGCAGAAGGGCGGGTAAAATGAGCACTTAACCCTCTGGGAGGCTCCATGCTCGCCCACCTACAGTGGAGACCTATGCAGGAGGTGACCCGCCTGCTCGTCATCTGCTTGGCTGCAGGTCTGCCAGGTGCGGCTTCAGCGTAGATGACAAACAGCTGGCAAACCTCTCCCGAACTTCAACCCTACGCTCCCTGGGTAGGCAAGTGTCAAATAGGGTCCCAATGGATCCTATATACGACCTCCGAGGTGTGAATGGGGATGAACCCCGACAGAGACAATACCCGGATAGGGAAAGACTCCGCCACCGCCTACGGAAGGAACTTCACTTGTGGGGCGCAGGACAACCTTGTCCCTGTGGAAGGCCAGATAGGGAGATTTGAAGGAGCGCCTGGAACTCTCCCCTCCTTCTGGATGGCAGAGAAGCCCCAAGAAGGTGTTCTCCCACAACAGGTGGGGAAACTCGCACCTGTGCAAAGGTTCGAACGGCTTGCCCGTGAGCTAAGCCCATACCAGCAAAGATCCCACAGAAATGAGGATACTCTCCCCAAAGGGGAGGTGTGATCGAGACCTAGAAAAGCACCCGACCACCTTTTCTGCACCACCAAGCCTTCTGGCCCGTGCCCGGAAGACAGGGGTGACCAACCGAAGCACCTAGAGGGTCGACGGCCGAAGCCCTAGTTCCAAAGGAATGGACCACAGATGGTCCGGAATGCTCGCCGAGGGATGGGAGAGAGGCCCCAGGCCCTATCCCAACACCAGATGGAGAACTCATCCACTCAAAGGCGAGCATGTTTGGCCGACTCCTGGCAGGACGCCTCGAAAACGACGAGGACCTTGCCGATGGACCCCAGGCCTGGCCCCTAGCTGCACAGAGACCAGGCCTTCAGGTGCAGGGATTGAAGGTCCAGATGGAAAATCTTCCCCTGAAAACAGAGATCAGGGCCGGGCGGCTGGAAGCCGCCTCGGGAGCCTGGGGCAGAGACTGAGGAGAGCTGGATACCAGAGCTGGCAAACCAGTCTGGGGCTACCAGCATCGCCTGCGCCTAGTCCCTCCTCGCCTTGCCCGTGGGTCAAGGAAAATGGGGGAGAGGCGTAGAAGTGGCCTGGGGTCCGCGGCCTCGACGGCATCCCCTACAGCGAACCTTGCTGAGGGGGCGGGCATGAGACAGTCTCGGCCTCGTATTTTCCCTGGAGGGAAGGAGGGAGAAGATCCTGTGCTACCTCCAGCAGAGGAGACCACTCGAGAGGCGCAGCCTATGTCTGGCTTAGGGCATCAGCCAGGGTGCTGGAGGCTCCTGCCATCGAATGGCTAGGAAAAACACCTCCCGGCTGCGGGAAAGACCCAATGCGGAGAACCTCCTTACGCAGAGGCAAGGGGCTCGTCCGAACCTGGCGGGGTAGGTAGCACATGGTTGTGGTGTTGTCCGCCTGGACTGAAACCACTAGACCCCGCACAAACGGAGCGAGTGGTGCAAGCAAGCGGACCGCCTGGAGCTCCAGCGGGTAGGAAAGACATCAGGACTCCCGAGAGGAACAGAGGCAGAGCACTCTGTATTCCCCTAGATGGGCACCCCCACCCATCCGAGAAGCATCGGTCGGAGAAGACTGTCGACTCAGGGCGGACGAACAGGATGTTCTCCTGCAAGAGCTGGAACGGTCCGAGGGAGAGCGTTCCCCTAACTCCTGGGCTGTAGTCATGAACTGGTCCGAAGGAACGCAGCACTGTGACTGCTGGCTGGCCAGTCCCCACAAGGGGGACGCATGAACCAGCGGGTCCAACAGACCACGCTGGAGCCGGCCGCCGCGAGGCCCAGGAGGTGCAGAAGGTCCCGGCAGGGCGCGAATGCCCAGTCAGACCTGACTAGGTAAGGGAGGATGAACCTCAGCCCTGTCCGCCAGGAGCCGAGCTCGGACTCAAGAGTCGAGCCTCGTCCCGAAGAAGGATCACCCGCTAAGATACGAGTTCCCACGTGGCTCCGATAAAAGGAGACCAATCTGAGAGCCAGAACTCTGGATCGTCTCCTTCCGTCCGGAAGGGTGCAATCAGGCCGCCATCCAGGTGGGGTTATGCCCGGACCCCTCAATGCCGCAGAAAGCTGCTGGGCAGAGACCGAAGGGCCTGGCCTGGAACTTGTAAAAAGAGATCCCCCGCTTAAGAAAGGAAGGAGTCTCCCAAGAAATGGATGGAATGAAAGGTAAGTACGTCCTGGAGGTCCAGGAAAGAAGCCACATGCCTCGATCTGAGGATGGGATATCTGAGGCAGAGAGACCATCCGGACTGCGGAAAATTGGGGCGCAAGCCCCCCATCCGTTTGGGACCAGAAATACCTGGACACAAACCCAGGGTCAGAAGGAGGGTCCGCAACCTTCCCGATCACCTCTAATTAGAGGGTCAGGCAAGTCGGCTCAGCGGGCCGACAACAAGGCTGTGGACCCCAAGACCCCCCCCTCCCATGGGGAAACAGCTCAAAAGGGTGGTGCCTGCTCGCAATCCCGAGGCAGGGCCTTCCCCTAGCACCTCCGACACCCAAAGGTCCGGGAAGCGGACCAAGTGGAGGAGGGGGCGGAGCCGTCTCCCCACGGGGGAACCCGAGTAGGAGCGACGGGGCCGGGGACAGCACCCCTGGCCCGTCACTGGGCAGGCCTGGAGGAGGAATTGGCCGAGGGAGCTCCAGGGCCTTTGCCTCCCTGCTTCCTTTTAGAGGAAGACGCTGGTTTGGAGTCAGGACGCCCAGCGCAAGCCTGCTGGCCCTCGTGCTGGGCCGGTCAAGACGAAGGGGCCGGGGAGCAAAGGGGCTTATGCAAAGGCTGCCGGCTGCCCTTGTCCCTCTGGGCGGGAGTGACCGAGTCTGGAATGGCATCGGACTTCTCGGTCCCCTGGAGGTGTCCCTCCACTCCAGGGCCGAAAAGGTCAGTCCCCAAGAAGGGGGATGTCCGCCAACTTGTGCTGGGTTTTCAGTGAGAAAGAGGATAACCTCAGCCACGCCCTGCAGCACATGGCCACTGCGGCCACCACCGACCTGGCACAGGAGTCACCTAAGTCCAGAGCAGTCTGAAGCTGCTGCTTCGCCACCGCCCTACCCTGGTCCCGCACCCGCCGGACCGTGGTCTGCAGGTCAGCCAGGAGATGAGGGAGCACCTCATCCAGGGAGCCCAAAAGGGCGTGGGAGAAATGTGCCATCAGTGCAGCCAACCTGGCCTGTCGGAGGCCTAGGGAGGACGCAGCGTAAACTTTGCACCCGACATAGTGCATCCTTTTGGACTCCTTGTCAGGGGGCCTATCCACATCCTGAGCGTTCCCAGAACACTGGAAAACACTGTTGGTAACTAACCCCTCAGCCGAGGGGGTGCTCTGAGAAACTGGGCAAAGAACCGACAGGGACAGAGTACTTCCTGGCCATCCTGGCTGAGGGCGCAGGGCAGGATGTAGGCCGCCGCCAGAGCTCCAAAGCCGGGCCCACGATGGCCTCGGCCACCGGGAAGGCCTCCGAGGGTGAACCCCTTCGGTCTAGAATCTCCATCAGGGGATAAGGGGACCATTTGGACACGGGCTCGAGCTGCATCCCGGTGAATTCCGAGATGAGCCAAAGCAGACGCATGAAGGACGATGGGCTGTCGTCCACAGATCGTTCCGGAGAGAACCGGGTCCTCCCGACTAGGGAACATAGAGGAGTCGACTTCGGACTCCAAGGGGTCTGCAAAGAGCTGCCTCAGGCCTGAGTCACTCTTCGTCCACCGATGGCTGGTGGGAGTGAGGGGGACAGACAACCTGCGGGACAGGTCGTGACCTGACCAAGGTTCCACCGAGGGTGGTGGGGCAGCAAGGTTCAGACAAACAACTGGCCCCGGAGTGGGCACCTCGACTGCAGCAAGCGATTGAGTCAGCCAATCGGGCAGCAGCTGCTTGCTGGACGGGGAATGAATCGGAGTCGACTGATTCCCGGACAACAACAACTGCTGCCACATGAACTCCTCGTAACAGCGACGCCATCGGCATCGAAGCCACTCCTCATCTGAGGAGGGAGACGAGGAAGAACGGTAATGCCACTTAACTCGGTGCCCCGACCGAGAACGCCGAAGTCGGCGTGAGCGGCTTGACCGAGAGGAGGACCGAGACAGAGACCCGAATCCTCAGGGAAACCGAGGGCGGGCCTGGGAAGGTGCGGGGCGCACCCGCTCCTCCCTTGGCTCAGAAGAAAGGGCCAAGGTCTGTCGACCCGAAGGTACAGGCAGAACCTCAGCCTCCACCGGGGGGACCGCTGAAGGGATGGCGGCTCCAGCAAAAGACAACCCAGATAACGGGTCGAGAGACTCGACAACATCGATGGCAGTCCTGGCCGGCTGACCTGACGGGGACACCGTGAAGCCAGCGGCATGAGCCGCACCCTCAAAGGCCACTGGTCAGGCTAAGTGGGGTAGGAGGGGGGATAGGTCGGGCCACAGGGGTGGATGCGGGGATAAATGGGGAGTCTTTTAGTGAAGGGAGGAGGGGGCTGGAGGCGGGGGGGAGGCATCAGGGACAGGAGCAATTTACCATGTAAGTTTGACAAGGCAGCGGATAGCAAGTACATAGAAGAGGAGTGGTGAATCTGAGCCGGAAGGGCATTCCGGAGTTTGGGGAGGTGGTAGGAAAAGGTTGCCTGGCCTGCTGAGGTCCGATGGTGGGGGACAGACAGCAGCTGGGTGTCTGTTGAATGGAAGGCAAGAGTGGGAGTCGATGGGGATGCATGGGAGAAGGTAAGGTAGCTTAGAAGGGAGCCGAGACAGAATTTAGAGGCAAATTTGGCACCATGCAATAGTTGACGGTTGCCTAGGGAGGGAAAAGCCAGTGAACTGTAGAGCGCACAGTGATGGGTGCGGGGGTGTCCAGGGCAAAGTGGCAGAAAGCGTTGAAAAAGGGGTCCAGTCTGAATAGGGCAGACTTGGGAGCAGCACTACAGACTACACTGCAGTAGTCAAAAGTAGGTAGTATCTTATGCACAATTTCACTCCTCATGGGTAGCAGAAGGCTACTGCGATTTCTGTAGAGGGCGCCAAGCTTGGGGCGCAGTATTTTCAGGATAGCGTCTACATGTGCAGAGAAGGAGAGGTGTTGGTCAATCCATACTCCTAAGTACCTAAAGGCAGTAGTGTCCTCAAGGACCATCCCATCAAGGGTGTGGAAATTTGGGAGGGTGGTGAGCCTGGGCAGTCTCTGCCTAGTGCCAAAGGTCATGAAGACTGTCTTTTTGGCATTTAGGGAGAGTTGGTGGGAGCTTAACCAGAACTGAACTTTTTTGAAGTCTGCCTGCAGGCTGGTAGCTACCTCCTCAGGGGACCAGCCAGTGGTAAATAGGACTGTATCGTCTGCATACATGTGAATAGAGGAAGATGAGCAGATTAGTGGCAGGTCGTTTAGGAAGATGGAGAAAAGGATAGGGCCAAGTATTGAGCCCTGTGGCACCCCTGTATCAATGGGGAGTGGAGGGGAGGTGGAATCAGCAATTCTTACCGATTGAGTTCTCCCTACCAGGTAGGTGCTGAACCAGTTTGTGGCAGACTCAGACCGGCTGCAGAGAAGCAGGTGAGCAACATGGAATGGGAGACGGTGTTGAATGCTTTGGCTAGATCAATGAAAATGGCTGAGGTGATTTGACCTTTGTCCATCCCAGATAGGATGGAGTCAGAGAGTCTTAGTAGGAAAGTGGCAGTAGAGTGATTCTTCCGAAATCCAGACTGGTAGGGGGTGAAGAAGTTGGAATCAGAGAGGAAGTTGGAAAGTTGAGAAAGCACAAGGTGCTCCTGTACTTTTGCTAGGGCAGGGAGAAGAGAGATAGGGCGGTAGTTGGACGTGGAGGTTGGGTCACCGCCTTTAGGCAGGGGTAGGACAGTAGCATGTTTCCAATCTGTGGGTACGGTAGCATAGGCAAAAGACTTGTTTAGAAGGGCAGCCAGTGGAGATGTAATGGCAGGGGCTGCTAGATAGAAGAGTTTGGTGTCCATCCCATCGGGGGAGTTGCCCTTGGAGGGGTTGAGGGCAAGTAAGGCGTTTAAGACCTCCTCAGGAGTGATGTTCTCGAAGAATGTTTTAGTGTCAGGGTTTGCTGTGGTACAAGCTTGGGGGCCAGGAGGTGCAACAGTGGGTAGAGAAGCGAGGAGAGTGGTAGCACAAGAGGTGAAGTAGGTGTTGAATTCAGTGGCAACTGTGAGTGGCTTGGAGAGGGGGGAGCTGTTAGTGACCAGGAGTAGGATGGGATTTGATGAAGGGGGGGGGAGTGAGTGAATGACCTTCCAGAATTTGGATGGGCTACTCCTGTTGGCGTTAAAAATGGCATTGAAATACTCTGCTTTCACCAGACGAGTGGCCTTGGTGCACTTATTTCGAAGCATGCGGTAAGTAATGTTATCACATGGGAGGAGTGAGGATTTGTAGTTTTTCCAGGCATTGTCCCGGACTTTCTGGCAGGCTATCAGTTCTGGGGTAATCCAGGGTAGGTGGTTTCCCCGGACCCTAATACGTCTTAGTGGGGCGTACTTATCCCAGACATTGAGGAAAGTGTTACAAAAGTGAGCTAGGGAAACATTGATATTAATGTTGGCGAGGGAGGGGCCCCAATTGGCGTTGGCAAGGTCTTCCAACAGGGAGTGGAGATTTAGAGATTTATAAGAATGCTGTAGCAGGAATTTCGGTGGTGTTTTAGGATGGTGGATTTTGCAGACTAAATAGGTGATGTGATGGACACCTATTGAATCAGGGAGTAAGCCAGACTTGAGGACATGATGTGGATGAGAGGTGGGCACCCAGTCGATAAGGGAGTGATTGCCTGTTTTGTGGTTGGAGCCAGTTGGCTCTGTGTCTGACTTGAGTGAGATTTAGGGAAGATATTTCAGAACGAAGTTTGTTTAGAGGGGGTGACGGCCAGTTGTGATTGAAATCTTCCAAGATAAATAATCCACCAGTCGGGCGAGGGAGACTAGGTGGTTTATAAGGTCGGAGACTATTGCTGCCAGGGCACTAGGACAGCCGTAGACGCCAGCAATGTAGATCGGGAGTGAGAAAGGGAAGGACAATTGTAGTAGTAAAAGTTCTTCAGCTTGGTGCTCATTTTTAGACAGGGTTTTGGAGAAGTGTAAGTCTGTGGCGGTACAGATAGCAACGCCTCTGCCTCTAGTAGGTCGGTCTAGCCAAGTGACGGTAAACCCTGGGATGGCGATAGAGGTGTCCTTCAGTTTGGGGTTTAGCCAGGTTTCGGTTAGTATGATGATATCCGGTGCTTGTTGACCTGCTAGCACCTGGAGCAGGTCTAGTTTTGGGACTAGACTTCGTATGTTTAGGTGGAGTATTCACAGCCCACGTGGGAGGGAGTCACATTGAATGTTGGAGGCAGATGCCATGGGGTGGTTGACTGAAGAGCTTGGTAGGTGAATTGCAGGTGCAGGAGGAGGAGCAGGGGAGGAAAGGGTAGTGGGCCCAGGTTGCGGCTGGAAAAACAAGGGTTGCTGAGAGAGGGGTGCGTGAGGGGGTTTAAAATGATGTTAGAGGAGGGGGAGGGATCGGTGGAGGGTGGTGGTGGGTGGCGGGTTATAACTGAGAGGCACAAAGTGATGGAGAAAATTAAAAACAGTTTTAAATGTGGAAGAGTCATATTAACACATATCCAGCTCTGGGAGCAACGATTAAGTTAGTTGCAGACAGAGCGTGGTGGTCAGTGGGTAGCAGTTCTGTAGGGTAGACAGGCAACACCTTTGGATGTCAGCTACTGACATCAAAAAATGAAGGGGAGGCGAGTACTAGGATGATAGAGCTGGCCAATGCAAGGTAAGATCAAGTGAGGGTGGGAAAGGGTGTATTTAAAGAGTGGTAGGGTGGGGTGGGGTGTGGGCGGAAGGCCCAAAATCGGTGTTTGTTAGGTTCCCGGTGTGATCCGAGCAGTGATTTTACTCCTTGAGGGTAGCCAATTGGCTAGGCAGCTGGGCCAGCAGCGTCCAACTGGGAGCTGTGGTGCCAGCCTGGGGACCAATCAGTGTCAGTGTCAGTGGCTCAGTAGGTAGCACACTCGCCTCTGAGGCCGGGAGATCAGAGGGTGGGGGTTCAGTTCTCATCTCTGGCACTTGGGTCAGTATCCCAGTACTGACACTGTAGTGCAGCATGAGAGGGGTGCTGCACTTCTGAGGTGCCATCTTTCGGATGAGATGTTAAACCAAGGTCCCATCTGCCTGGATTGGTGGTAGTTCAGGTGGATGTTAAAGATCCCATGGCACTTATCGTAAACAGTAGGGGTGTTTTTATTGACATAAAAAAACATAAACAGCAACACTTTAAAGTAGGATAATCGATAGAACAAAACTTTTCCATAACATATAACATAACAAAATCAAAGAGATGTACAAGTCTTACATTGTAAAGCTCACGAGAACACAAAAATCATGAGAAGTAAACTATTAACAAATATCCAGTCCACTTTTAACTCTTATTATTTGAACTTAATAAAGTGAAGAAAACCTTTCCACCATTTACGTAAAGTTCCTGGGGTCACTCTTGATGCGTCCTGTGTATAAATCAGTATAAGCTCCTTGATGACTAACCGACTTACACAAGAGTAAGGCATTCTCTTTTGATAAAGAACCCATTGAACCCTGGCTTGCCATAAATAATATCTTAGACATCCCAAAAATAAGGATAATGTTTCTTCGTGAAATTCAGACAAATTCTTGGGATAACATCCTAGAATCAAAAATTCATAAGACATATTACCTAACCATTTAAATCCCCAAAGCTTTTCTAGGTATGACCATAAACCCGTCGCATATGAACATCTAAGAAAAAATGTTCCATCGATTCTTCTACATTAATACAATCCAAGTATGGGCACAATCTTTCCTGTAAAACCTTGTACCCGCATTTCCTCTGACATTCAGTTTCCGTAAAAGATCAGCCACTGCGTCTCCCATTGTTTTGAGGCATCCTCTTACAGTTTAATTGAGCTAATACACTAGAATTTAAAGTCATAGGACAATTTTTAAATCCTGGTTCTGAGGAAGAGTCAACGACATTAGAAAATGATAAAGCCCCTTCATGTTGTTATTCAGAATTACCTGTTTCTGTGTTTTCCATTTGAACAATTTCTCGTCGTTGGCTAAAATATGATGGAATATATAAGTAGCGATTCAGTTTAGGGGCTATAATGTACCAATTCTTAAAGTATTTACCCATTGTTTTCAAGTTCCATGACTCTACTGCCTCTAGTTCTACTTTTAACCCTTCTTTAATTGAGTTTGATAAAACAAAGCATGCACAAAAATCACTGGGTCTACCATTCCTAAACCACCCTTATTTTTCATTAAATACGTATAGCTCCTTTTAACAGGATTTAGCGATTTCCCATAACATTTGAAAAACACACTATATATTCTAGTCTCAAGAAACACAGGAAGCGGAAAAATCATCGCCACATACTGTATCGTTGGAAGAAGAAATTGCTTGATTACCTGAACCCTTTTAAATTTGGTCATTTTCCACTGTTTCCATCTATTAACCTTTCTCTCTATTTTAATAATGACATCTTCCCAATTTTCAACAGGCATGTTCTGGGAACCGAACAATATCCCTAATATTTTAAGAGGTTTACGGAGATGTTAATACCTCTGACACACTTCCTCAGCACCAGTAGCTCCAATAAATAATCCCTTTGTTTTATTTAAATTTATTTTTGCATTTGATACCTTTGCAAAGGCCTCAAATGCAGTCAAAATAATTACTGAGGCCTTATCTTCCAAGTATACTACTAAATCATCAGCATAGGCTTGTATCTTAAATGCAAATCCCTCTGCCCATTCACTGTAACACCCTTCCAAATCTGTCTCGAAACTATCAGCTTGCAAAAGGGGTCTAGGCGAAAATATAAAGAAGAGGGCTTAGAGGGCAACCCTGTCTAACTCCTGTAGTTAACTTAAAACCTTCCACTTCTGATCTTTTAAATATGGAATTACTGTATAATTATCATATAATTTCTCAATTATTTTCACCTAATTGCTTTGGAACCCCATAATGCTTAAGGGTAAGGAAAAGGCAGCAAATGAACTCTATCGAAGGCTTTTTCTAAGTCAGCTGCTATTAAGCATCTAGTTGACCCTAACTCAGTAAAATACTCAGTTACATCTCGAATCAACATCAGAGCAGACTGGACTCTTTATCTGGTAACCCACAATATTGAAAGGGTGAAATAACTTCTTTAGCTAAATTCTTCAGCCTATTATTTAAAATACCAGTAAAGATTTTATAATCAGAGTTTAAAAGAGTGATTGGTCTCCAGTTAGTAATGTTTTGCTTATCCCCTGACTTAAATATATAAATCAATAACCTTCTGTAAAGAGGGATAGATTGTAGCTTTGTCTAAAAAAACCTAAATAAGAGACATAGGCACTGACTAAGTTAAGTCTGAAAATAATTTATAAAAGTTATTGGAAATCCCATCTATTCCGGAAATATTTAGTTTCAATAACCTAATGGAGCTTGAAATCTCTGTTGGAGTGATAGGTTCCCATACCTCCGATCTCCCAACTAGGTTAACTGGAATTAAAATATCTTTTAAATAGCTGACTATAGCTGAATTGGGGATTGTTTCAAGAGGCTTCAAAGAGCGGTAATGTTCTACAATCACTTCTCTTAGTTAGGGACAGAGGATACCAAATTACCATCTGAATCTTTGAGTTCCTCCATTTTCATAGAATCTCTTACCTGTTTACACATTTGAATGGATCCCCAATGGGTGATTTTTAATTCCATTAGTTAAAATGGCCTGCATGGTTTTCCTCTATCATACTGAAACTCTTTCATTTTTCTTTAAGATTAGCAATTTGTTCTGAGTAATCCATCCTAGAAGAAAAGGCTATAGTCATAAGCCTCTGTAATTGTTGTCTTAAACCCTAAATAGTGCAGGAATTTGTCATTCTTTGCTCTAACTCCTTGCAATTTAAACCATTTCCTTAAGTCCGATTTAGTCTCTAACCACCAATCTCCCAAATCTGAATATAAAAGGCTACTGATAACCTGGCTCTTAATAGGTATCTCACCCCAGCTTGTATATAAGGGTTCTAATGAGGAGTTATTGAGTTTCCATCTAACTAGCCTTTTTCTTGCCTGTCTGAAAAGCTAAAAGAACTTAATAGAAAGGAATGGTCCGAGAATTCACTGGAAATATTTTAAAAGATTCTATTTGCATATTAGGTGACACTAACATATGATCTATTAGAGAAAATCTCTTCCCTTTTAAACGAAAACCTTCTCCAACCTGTAAAGCATTATGACAGTTCAAGAGTCCAGCACTTTTATAATTTTACATAAAGCATTAGAGTCACAGTATGTTTTTTTTTTTTACTAGCATGGGTGAAATGGGACAATTAAAGTCCCCCCATAATACTCTAACTGTTGTTAATAAAAGGGCTGTACTGATTTAAGACAATTAACTCTACCTGCTTTTGTTTGGGGGTTATAAATGTTGATAAACCTATAGCTTAGCCCTTGCCACTTCCATCGATAATCAGGACCCTTCCTGGTATTAGATCTATCAAATTGTGTAACTGGAAGTCATATGAATTAACACTATTCCTATACCATCTGCAGAATCTTCCCAAATGACCAAAATGAAGGGCCCCAAAACCAAT
Source organism: Neoceratodus forsteri (assembly GCA_016271365.2). Lineage (NCBI taxonomy): Eukaryota > Metazoa > Chordata > Ceratodontiformes > Ceratodontidae > Neoceratodus > Neoceratodus forsteri. The sequence goes on from CM028130.1 coordinate 875,530,878, forward strand.
CTCTTTTAAATGCTACCAACTGATCTATGGAATACATCCATGTCTCTTGTAAAAAACAAACAGAAACAGGAAATTCATGTATATAATGAAAGAGGGCTTGTCGCTTAACCATATTCAATAAGCTATGAACATTCAAAGAACCCCAAACCAACCTCATTAACCTTTTAAGTTTTTAAATCATTGTTTTTTCCTCTTTTCCTTTTTTTTATCCTTGTAATTATCCGTGATTTGTGACCTGGTTGAAAGTGAGGATTTTTGAGAGTCTGAATCTTCAACCTCTATCTCAGTGTTACCCCAAGAGGAAAACAGAGCCGCATATGAGTTACTGGTATCAATCTGTTCCACTGGGGCGGGGGATTTTTGATAGTGAATTCCGTAAGATCTTCTTTGGGGCAGTACAGTCACTGGTTTATCAGCAGGCTGCCACCACCACGCATCTGTGACCCCTTCCGTATAACACACTGGAGGAAATCTGAGAGGTTAGGGGACCCATGTTGCCCTTAACTATCTTAACCATTTCTGAGGATATCTCACGCTGATCCTCCCCACTTGGTGAGTTTAACTTTTTTGTTTCAACACCTTCCTTTAAACCCCTTCTTTTCCAATTTCTCTCTTGCCTAGAGGAGTTTCATCTGATTTGTTGCAGGGAGGGGCACGTATCCTGGAGAGTAGCTTTAACCATGGATTCTTGGGCTTTGAATAAAAACCTCAGAATTAGAACGAAAAGTTTTTTTGGGCAGCCCAAGGACATAGTTTGAACACATGGCCTTTAGTTTCGCACAAATCGCAACTTGATAGATTGCTGCAAAACATGGTTAAATGTCCTACCTCCCCACAATTATCATAACGGGCTGATCGACACACTTGAAAGGTGCGCTCTAGCCCCACACTTATAATAACATGCACGGGCTGCCGCTGTAAAAACATACCCTCTATCTTTCCTAACAAAAGGAGTTAGTATATGTTCAATTCCAGCCTCTGTTTGCCTTAATTTAACTTTATACTTCCATCCTCCAGTCCAGAACCCCTCTGTGTCTAAAATAGGCTCTGGCTCACTTAGTACTTCACATTTTTTTAACCAAAGGTTATGTCTTCCACCCATACCCCTTCATTTGAACATAACTGTAACAAACTTAATCAGGGTTTTGAGAGTGGTATAACAATAAAGGGTGTCCACATAGGAGAATACTTAACTTGACCATACCTAACCCAGAACAACTCTAAAGCCTGTTGAGAACGAAAACTTATGTCATAATTGTCCTCCCTGAAATATTAATGAAAGCATAAACATCCTGAGGGTGAAATGCAGTGAGTCTTTCAACAAGGTTTCCCCACATAATGCCTATCTGGCCTAGTTTCTAACCCTCCTTTATACCTCAGCCTCACAGCATTACGCCTAGGGGCTGCTTCCCTATGGGAATTTGAGAAATTCGGACATCAATGGCTTCTGTGAAGAGGGGGAGGTTGTACAGTGACCTCATCTGTACTAAACCGAATGGGCTCCTGCAGAGAATTTCCTCCCTTTCTGCTGCTGGCCACCTGGAATCCACTCAGGAGAATGCTGAGATAAAGATAAGTTCGAGTCCCAAGCAGGATCAGGCTTCCATACACCAGCTACTGACTGTTTCCACCCTGCTTCACTTAAAGCTTTATGAGGTGACCAAGAATCTTGTGAGCCTTTTATGTAAAAAAGGGTCTGCCATCTGTATAGCAGCTGTAGACTTTTTGGTTCATTTTGTCAGAAAAAAAGAAATCTGTAGCCCACTTTGGGAACCGTCAGTCTTTTGATATGTAACAGCTGAGTCAGTTGCTGAAATCTCTTGACTCTGCTGTTTGAACCAAACCCAGCTACCTTGTTCAACTGTGCTGTTTTATTTTCACAAAAGTAGATGGCAATATATTCTGTGCAGATAAATCATTTATCTTCACTTCGTTACTTCCTTTGACATTATCAGAGACCGAAACTGGCAGTAAGCACTCACTTTTAGCAGAGATAATACCAGCCTGTACTGAATTCAGAGAGATTATTTGTTCTTGGGAAATGGAGCTCAAGCCTTGCTGCTCTAAGCTCTCTTCCACAGAGCTGTTGACAATCTTGGGATCAGCCTTAACTCTGCCTTTGTGCTCTTCATTACAATCAGGCTGACACCTGCTGTAGTCAGGGAGCTCAACACACTGCAGTGAAGCTTCATTAAACAAGGACAGAGCATTCTTTTAACACCAGAGGCAAACTCTTTTGCTGGCAACTCTATCCTGCCAGAACTATAACTTAAATAAGACACAGTACCTTTTTTTTTGCTCCATATTTTGCGCCACTGTCCTGCAGTCTGTTTGCTGTGTTTTAATATCTTGGCTTTCTCTGTCAGCCTGCAGTTTTAAATTCATCTAGCTTCCTTTGGAGCTATCTGATGAAATTGGTTCTTCCATTTCTGCAGAAAACATTATGCAGCATTTTCCTGTTTCAGACCCACATTTAGAGGTTTAATAAGCGACTTTTCTGTAGAGGTTGCAGGTTCAAATACCGACAATACCTTTTCTCTTCCTGTTGTTGCAATTTCCAACTGTCCAGTTTCTTTCTTTGTTTTATCCAAAACGATTGCTCCCAGCTCACAAAAGCATCCTGAAGTTCAATATCTGATTCAATTTCAGCCAAATCCACGGCTGGAGCCTCCACAACACCTGGAGCAAGAGTCGAGGCTAGCTCTCCTCCACAGACTTCCTTCTCCTTCCCTTGTCCACTTGGGTAGCCATCTTGGAAATAGCCTGTCCCTACTAGCCACAATGCAGAAACATCAGCACAGCAGCATCAGAGTAAGGGCATTTCCCGGTGTCCTAGCCAGGCCAAATTTCCCTCATTCACTATAAATACCACCAACAGCTTAATCTGGTTCAAGGTCAGTTGGCATTCATCAGTAACCCCTTCCCCCGGGTCGTGCCTGAAAATAGGCAGCATTTGTCTAGCGCACTTACCCGGTCAACAAATGCTAAATAAATAAGGGTAGCCCGGTGCTGGTCGAGGTCTTACCCGAGGATGGCAGCAGGCGGACTGGCTGGTCTAGCTATCAGTGTTGGTGCAGTCAGTCTGGGGGTTCGGAGCCAGCAGGGGTGAGGTATACCCTAGGGGGGCTGCCTGGGGAGTGAGGGAGGGTAAAGAGATTAAGTAGTGAACAGAACAAAAACTAAATTAAACTTTGAGTGGTGGGAGGAAAGAGGAACAATGAGGGGATTAATTTCAGCTGGGGCGGGTTACAGGATTCAAGCCGTGTGTGTGGGGGGGTTGCAGAGCAGCGCAGACCGCATAGCTTCTTAGTTTTAAATAAAGGGACGAAAATAAAAAGCACGCCAAGGTGGCGGTGCTGAGTTTGAGCTCTTCAGAAATTTAAACAGTGGGATTTGGAACAAAAGCGCGTAAAGGTGGCGGCACTGAGTTGAAGCTGTTCGGTAATATTATTTGAACAAATGGGCAGTAGAAAGCACGCCAGGGTGGTGGCGCCGAGATCAGTTCTGCCTTCTGACCAAATGTGGCTTTAGCAGGCTTCCACTTGGGGATAACATAGACACTGAAGGGAGCTGTTCACTCTGGTGTTAACCAGTACAGTTCAAGCAGTTCAAAAGAAAAGATCAGGCCCCAGTCAGCTCCCCCACTTCACCAGACACTGGGACGCAGAGAGGTTGGGGCAGGTGGACCTCAGCCCAAAAGCCCTGCCACAGTGGGGGGAGTAAGCCAAGGGAGGACCAAGAATAGGGTCAACTGGGTTGAGTGGTCAGCGATGGCAGCCTAAGGGTTGGACAGCCTAGGGGCCACAAAACAAAAGGGAAAAAAGGTAAGAAACAAAAACTGTAGACAAAAAAATAAATAAATACTTGCCTTGATTTCTCAAATGGATGTGGTATAAACAGGATGCCAAATTGGTTCCAGTGTGGGATAACACACTGATACCTAAACAAGAGTGCAAAACTTTTGCTAGTCACTCTAGGTGTCACAGTTTGGGGGTTACGGGTTTTACCTCAATGTTAAGAAATGCAGCATTTCATTTACAACAAAGCAGACACCTTCAGGTTTCAACCACTCGGGAGACAAAACCAGCCTGACACCATGGTATACCACAAATACTGCTAGTGAGAGAGAGAGAGACACACATCGACACCAACACTGAAAATAAGCTTTGTCTCTATGGCCTTTTAATATCTTCCATACTACTACTACTAAATGTAACTGATGATAATGGTAATGTACTGCATACAGCTATAAAAGACCATGGTCATCATGTACCATGGAGTTTCAGGACCTACACTGGCGAAGCAAGGGCCTGAATGTCAAGGAACTCTTAAAGGGTTCCCTGCACCACTGGGATGCTACAATCTACGGGGTTAATGGCCAACACTGAGTTGACTGTAGCAATAAAGCGTGCAGTTATCACCACCTACCACATGGTTCATCCACTATACAGTCTGTCACCATTTGGGTCCAGTGCAGTCATGCAGTCAACACAATCTGCCACTATTTCAGTTCACTGCAGCAGCAAAGCATACAGTCATCACAGTTTGCTACCATCAGAGTCCACTGCAGCAGCAAAACATGCAAGCATCGCAGACTGCCATCATCGGGGTTCAGTACAACAGCAAAGCATGTAGTCATGGCAAACTGCCACCATCAGGGCCCACTGCAGTAGCAAAGCAAGTATCACAGCCTGCCACCATCTAGATCCACTGCAGGAAAGCATGAGGTGTTCACAGCTTGAAACCATCCGAGTGTTCCTACCATACCATTACTGGCCAGCAATTTTCCCCATAGGGAAACCCGGTTATAATTTGCCATTATAACGACAAAAACACGGGCTAGATTTCCCTCGGACAACGGCTCTTGGACACTTAACCACCACTTCGAGTTGGCAGTAAGTACATCTAAAAAAACTCTCCCTGTCATCAGTGAAGTTTAAAGCTTTCAAGCTCACTGACAAAACTTAAAAAAAAAATTTGCAAGGTTTTAGCAACCACTCAGTCAAGGACCGCACTTCATCCTGACTGGACCATGGTTGAACAGCGCTCTACGTATTTTACATAACTGCTGTGGTGAAAAAATGCTACCTAGCAATTATATAAAATAAAGGCTGGGTAGGTGTGTAAAACTCAAATTTTACAGACACCCCTTGGTGTGGGATGCCTTCATAAACCCCTTGAGCTTCGCTCTTGGTGTTTATGAGGCATCCTACACATCGAGGGGTGCACACACATGCGTGTGTGTAAAATTCTCATTATAATCAATCAAACAAAATCTTTATTTAACCAGGCGGACATCGTTGAGCAGTGCTCATTTGCGAGATGGACCTGGGTGCAACATAGAGTACATAACAATACAATGTAGTGCAATTGAGTACATATATATATTGATAACAGGTCAACAAGAAACAATGGAACATACAGGCCTGTAGCAATATTCGAGTCAGAAGTGCAAAAAAGGAGCAGTACATATATTCAACCTGAGTACAGTAATGGAAGAGAGGGAAAGAGAAGGAGAAGGAAGAAGAGTGAGAAGTAACATGGGTAGCAGGAAGTCAGAGTGGAGAGGAGCGGGGGGAGGATGAGATAAATAGGGATGCAGGTGGAGAGAACAGGTAGGATACGAGAAGGGTATAGACAAGGGGTAGTGGAGGGGACCATTAGGGAGGTGAGTGAGTAGTAAGGGAGGGTACGCAGAGATAGTCTCAACCAGAGGGTATGAGCAATTCCTACCCTAAAGATGGAAGACTTAGACTGAGGATAAGGAGGGAAGCAAGTCGGGGGGGGGGTGAGAAGGAGATCATGGAATGTCTAGGGCTAAGGAAGGCGGGGGACAGTACTAGGAGATCTTAAGGTTTTGAGTACTGTGCAGGGCGGGATGAGGTACTATGAAGGACACTGATGCAGATCTTGGGAGGGGAGAAGCAGTTGCATACTTCTTTGAAAGAATGGGAATATAGAGACTTAAAGACAGCGAGACAGACAGGTATGCACAATTTAAGAGTTTTCTGAATTTTGTTCCGTAATGAGGGCATCATGAAGCTTATGGTTGCTCTGCCGAAGCGAGATTTAGCGATAGGTACCCTGAACGAGATATAGGAGTAACTTTGTAGTGCGTAGTTACCTATTGCGCTTATAGGAAGACAGTTGGTAATATAATGTGGCAATTTTTTGGAAAAAGCTCGGAAGGTCCAGAGTGCAGCATTTCTCTCTCTCTCTCCTGGACTTAAGGGAGGTCCATCCTATAGCCATATACAGAGAGCAGTGGTGTGTGCTGAAGGAAAGTCCCGTTATAAACCTCAGAGTTCTGTGATAAAGTGTGTCCAATTTTGTCAAGCAAGAGGTAGGACACTGACTGTATAGGAAGTCCGTGTAGTCTACCAATGATAGAAATGTGGATTGGACCAGCCATGTTTTAGCATCTCTGGTTAGGAATTGACTAATTCTAAAGAAAATTCCCAGCCTCTACCTTAGTCTTTTTAGTAGATCCTCAGTGTGTTCTGTGAAGGAAAGTCTGTGATCTAGCCATACTCCCAGGTACTTGAATTTTGTGACATATTCCAACTTTCCTCTTAACAAGGTGGTGATCTGAGGGACTGAGCTAGTAGTTGCAGGATTAATTGAGAGGGTAAATGGAGAGAGAAGCATCGCTTTCTTTTTTTTGGCATTGAGGAGGAGCTTTTTATGAAGTAGTTGGCTCTGAAGGACACTGAATTCGGATTGAAGGTCCTCACAGGCAGCTTTTGGCATTGGGCGGCTTAAGTAGAGGACAGTATCATCCGCAAACAGATGAATATTGGCCTTATGTATGCAGTTATCGATATTGTTAATGTATATCACAAACAGTAAGGGACCTAAGATAGATCCCTGGGGTACACCTCGCTGGAGAGGTTTAAAGGGTGACAATTTGCCTTCGGTTTTGACTTGCTGAAAGCATCCTGTTAGATAGTCAGCGAACCAATGCAACAAAGGAGAGTCCATGCATATAGTCTGCAGGGAAAGGAGGAACAGGCTATGATCAATGGTGTCAAAGGCCTTACTTAAATCCAGAAATACAGCACAGACGTAATTCTTGATGTCTAACTCCCTCTGCCAATCATTGGTTACTTTGGCAAGGGCCGTGATAGTGCTATGGTTAGCTCTGAAGCCAGACTGCATTGGGTTTAGTAGATTCATGGTTTCAAGATAGGACTGCAGCTGAGCATTCACCATTTTCTCCAGTAATTAGACAATACAGGAAGGAGGGATATCGGCCTGTAGTTATTAAGTTCACAGGGGTCCCCTGATTTAAACAGGGGAATGACATGGGCAGTCTTCCATATAGGTGGCAGGATACCCTGAGACAGAGATAGATTAAATAGCTGGGTAATTGGCACGGCAAGTACATGGTGGGCAATCTTTATAAAATAAGGGTCTAAGAAGTCCGCACCAGCAGTTTTTCTGGTGTCCAACTGCAAAAGGAGATCTTCTACCTCTTTTAGTGAAGCAGGTTTGAATGAGAATGCAGAGTCTGAGGCAGGGGGATCAGGGTAAGGGGTACCAATCTGGGTGCATAGGGAGCAAGTTGGGGAAATATCAAATGCTAGGCCTGCAGTGGCAAAATGATTATTGAACAAATCTAAGATCTCTGACCTATCAGTGATGCTTGAATTCCAAGAGCTGATCTTAGACGGAAGGGGAGTGCCAGAGGCATGGCCAGATAGGTCCTTGACAGTTTTCCAAAATTTAGCTGGGCTCTTGGCAGCAGAGTCAAGTTCAGAGCGAAAGTAAGACGGCCTTTGATTCTCTGACCATTTTCATGCAGACATTTTGTGATCTCCTAAAGTGATTCCAGTCCGAAGGGGTATTGAATCTACGAGCTTTTTTCCTAAGTTTATCCCTTGCGAGCAACACAGACTTGAGTTCGGGGAGAACCATCTACAGTCTTTATTCCTTACGCAGATTTTAGCCAGTGGAGCATAGCTGTTGAGAGCCCCTGTCAAGATATCATGGAAGATGTCATACGCAGAGGTGACCGTTTTTTCCAGGTCGAAATCCTGCCAACGCAAGGAGTATTTAAGCTCATCAAGGTATGCAAACAAGTCAAAGTTACGCCTTGATCTCTTCACAGTAAACTCTGAAGTGGAAGTGGGGTTTGCTAGCAGCTCTTCCACCAGCAATGTAGCAGTGGTCGCTGACATCAGAGAAAAAGGTGCTGGCATGGGTGAAGAGATGAGGTTTACTCGCCAAGATAACGTCCAGTAAGGTGCTGTTGTTAGGGTTCCTTTTATTGGGGCACGTCGGCTCAGCGATGAGTTGTGTTAACCCGTTATCATCACAGAAGGATGTGAGAGGAACTGAGGCATTTAGATAGCCAATCGAGGTTACAGTCCCCTAGGATTGTTTCTAGGGAGCCTTGTTCCAGCTTCACAGATAGATGAGACAGAAGCTGTAAACCTGCAGATGGAGGTCTATAGCATCCTATTACTCGGATCGTGCTGGACTGCGAAACCTCCACTTTGAGAGACAAGCATTCAAATTCACTGGCGACCGAGGACGAGTCGAGACAGGTGGCCGCGAACTTGTTCTTAACATAAATGGCCACCCCTCCACCTCTGGATTGCCCGTCAGCTCTAAACAAGGAGTAATTAGGGATATTGACCTCCCTGTCCGAGGTAGCTGGTCTAAGCCAGGATTCCGAAACTACTAGTACATCAGGAGAGGTGCGACTCATCCAGGCTTGGATCATAGTAAGCTTTTTTAACAAGCTGCATACATTAATATGCAAGAAGATCATGCCTTTGACTCTTGCTAGATCAGCAGGCAAGGCTATAGTGTCAAGAGAGCCGGGATCGAGCGCAACATTGCCGGAGCACAGTAGAAGGATGAGTAATAATTGTCTAAGAGCGGCTAAAGTTAGTTCAAGAGTCCTAGTTTTGTCACGTCTGTGAGAGTTATTAGATCTGACGTGCAGAGCTTTTCCACTATAGCTAATCTGGCCTAGCACTGTGAAAACTAACACTCTAACTACAACATGCAGAGGGTTGTCAAAGTTAGGCACAGCAGGAGGAGGACCCTGTAAGGGAAGTTCAGTATGCGTACTCCCAAAAGGACTAAGCTGGGGTAAGGCTGCAGCAAGACATACTCAGGATCACATGGGTAAGCAAAGGATAAGCTACTATGACACAATGAGGAGTTGAGAGCAGAGCATGGTGGCAGCTGGGACGGCTGGAGAGGGCCAACCAGCGCCACTGCAAGAAGCAGCAGTAAGGGTAACCACGGAGATCCTCTCATGATTTAGCCGAAGGTGTGGTACTGCCACTTAAGTCCTAGCGACAAGGATAGGCTAATAGATAATAGGGCCGATGGAGCCAGCCGAGAGGCTCAAATTAGCAACACAACAGGATATAGGATGCTTTGTCACCCAAGGTCTGGAGTCAGATAAGCCCCTAGCCAGCCAATATTCTCTATTTAATTAACTTTGAGTCCTTGGGACCAAAGACCCTTAAAATGATTGTTAGACTGCACAAGTGTGGAAACATGATTATTTCTTGTGTTTTCCCTTTATAGTATAAGTTCACAATACAACGGTGGCACATTGCCAGCAGACAGTCAACTGCCGAGGGAGGAGGCAGCACTTATTTTGGTAGAGGAAGAATGTTTTTCCAACCAACTGCCCAACTGGATGCAGCATCTTATTTTCAGTGGGGTCCTGATACAACCCATTTTTACAGCTCGGTGGACTAGAGCACTTGGGGGGTTAAGTGACTTGCCCAAGGACAACAGCGAGTAATTGGCTGTAGCAGGGATGAAGACCTTGTGGTTGAAGCACTGGGGCAGTTGGCTTTCTGCACTTCACTACTGCACTGTTTGCTGTTATGTTGTGAGCCTTCCTGAAGTAAATTAGCTTCTTCAAACTACCACCACAGTGCTCAGAGGATCTTTTTTCTGCTTGAGTGCATCATTCCTGTGTTTGGTTTCTAGGGGAGTTTGAACTTGGGATCTCCTGGTTCTCAAGTCAGTGTTTTGTTTTGTTTTTTTCTGTCTACTCTCCTCTTCTAGGCCCCCTTCACTCCGCTCCCACGAGGGTCGCCAAGGAATCTGTCTCCCTCTTACCTCTCGGTGCCACCGCAGAAGCAGAGGTCAGGATCTGTGCTGGCTCTCTGTCTCCCCGGAGTGTAGGAGGCTGCTTTTACAGTTTTCTGGAGTGTGACTGCACCCGGACAGCAAGGCACAAATGACAACATCCATCACGCCCCTCCCCTCTCTTTATGGCTGGCACTGGCTGTACCTCTGGCATCCACCAGAGGCCAGCCATGCACCAAGCCTTGTTCCCCTCGTCCCTCCCCCGAGAAAGCGAGCCATCCATGGACCCTAAAGCCTCCTCCCCCCGGCTGGCCCCTCCAGCTCATGGACTCATTCCTGAACCCGGGTCGCCAACGTCATAAGCGGCAGTGCTACCACTATGCCGGTAAGCCGGGTCAAGTCAGTGTTTTAACCACTAGACCATACTGCCGTCCTTCAGTGGAAAACTCAGTGGACGGAGGTTCAGGAACAGGAATCTTGGACAAGAAAAATGATTTGCGCCATGTTTAGTTTTGGTGCGCAGGACAATAGGCCCCTGCCTAAGCACAGATAAGATATTGTTGTGCGGCTGTGTAGATTGATTGCGACGTAGGCAGGGGCATCATGGAAACTTGTGCAGCCCTGCAGACAAAAAAAGGGTACACCAACATATGGAGAGTTTCTGAAGGCCCCACTAAGCAGTCCCATCCTTCCATAACTAGGTCAGGTATATATTACATGGCTTTAGATTTGCTTGGGCAGTTTGGTGAGGTTTAAAGTCACCTACACTGGGGGGGCGCTGTGGAGCACGAACAAGATGGCAGCCAGTGGATAGTGCTCTGCATATTGGAAAAGTTTAAGTCCTAAAATAAAAGACTAATTTGATATACCTGTGATTTTGTGCTAGAGGTACTCGTAGGGGAATCTTTCCTTGCCAAAATGGGAAATCCACAACGAGACAAGCAGCAAAGTGAAGGAGCTAAAGCGAAAACTTCGAGTGGTGCATCAGCCACGAGACCAGGCCTACTGGACAAACCTCCCCAGAGGATTTCCCACAAGAAGAAAACGCTTCATTCTTTGGGGCTGAAAATAAATAAACTGATATCCTCGGTGATGGGCCTCGCCGACAAAAATCGATAATCTAGCCACTCAGGTGACTACAGTGGGAACTGGGTTGGACACTGTCTCTACAGCAACTGCAGAGGCTACGAAGCGGGCCGATGCAGCTATGGGGGAGGTAACTGCAATAATCAAGGAAAACAGACATCTACGCACCAGGCTGGAAACCCTTGAAAATCAGACAAGGGCAATGAATATCCGAATACAGGGTCTCCTGGAGGGCTGCGAGGGAGACTACAGTATTTGCTATTATTCATTCAGGAGTGTACAGCAGCAATTGATTGAAGAGGTGACCTGAATTACCACGAATTCAGAAGGCCTACAGAATGCATAGCGGGAAAGCCAGTGAACCGGAGGCATCGCGACATGTAGTGGTAGTCACCGATGGTGTGGGCACATGAGACCACTTCTTGGCTTTGGCGAAACAACAAAAAACGATACTTTGCGACGGTCAAATTGTGCACCTTTATCCTGATATCAGCTACGCTACACGGCAACGGAGAAAGCAATTCGACGGGACCAGAGCTATACTGAGGGAAGCCGGAATACCACATGGAATTATATTCCCAGCCCGACTTAGAGTCACCTACCAAGGCAAAATCTTTATCTTTTCGGATTCGAAAGATGCCATGCATTGGGCCCAAAAACAGGTTCCAAAGAGGCGAAGAAATAAACCCAGGGAAGATGCATCCCCCGAGGAAGACGACGAGTCATGAAGGCGCAAGGTTTAAATTTGTTACGTAGTTCGTAGGAGTGGATGGAATTACCCTTTCTGGTGGCAAAATTGTAAGTACTTTAATTTATTTGTTCCCATTGGACTGGGTTGACACATCCACGAGGGACTCTAAAAGTCTGTAAACGACTTCCTTGACATTTTCTGCAGTTATCTAGGGTGTTAAGTTTATATAGCAGACTCATGAGGACATTCTTATAAACGCAGGGCAAAGTAATCTTGTTTAGTATATTGCTGGTAAATAACATCTAGCCATAAATGTTTCACATATGAAGTTCTTAAGTTTTATGCCACCAAAACAGTGGCAGATTTTTGTAAAATTGTACTATCCTAAAGAGAGACTGCACAGTTAGTGCACATATTGCTGATTAATGCATGGAGCCTCTCTCTTTTTCCTCATACGAGGAAAGAGAATATTTTGAATTCATTATTTTGATTTATGTAGAACATTTCCATGCTGTTCATGGGCTCATCACGCAGCTTTTTCGTATAGTTACATTTAGGGTGGAATTAAAATCGTATCAACCCCCCCCCCATGATGTATCTTTAAGCAGTAGATGGTGGCTATTCATGTAATCAAGAGGAGTGGCGACCTCAAAGTGTAACTTGTTATATCTCTGCTTGTAAACTGTACTTCAATGTTTACTTGAAACAATAAACAAAGTATAAAAAAAAAAGTCACCTACACTGATCTCAGAATTCTTGTAATTAGGTTGCTAAACAAGAGGCCCGTCAAGGCACCCAACCCAGAAAGGCGAGGCTTTCTAAATCAGAAAGTGACACATCAGCCCTAGCTACATGCCACAAAGCAAGAGCAAACAGTAAACCATGACAAGCAATGCAACAAAACCTGAAAGACAACATGACAAGAATCCCTCTTCATCATAAACACAAGTCTGTCCATTAGTTTCCCGTAAAAATAGTCACAACAATATCAACATTTGCCTTGTATCCATCGGCCCATGTGTAGGAGGACTTTACAACAGCATCACATCTCGCGTATACATGCAGTGTAGGGGTACAAGAGTACAAGAAAGATTAAAAACAAACGGCTGGTGTAAAGCATAGGCAAAATGCCTAACATTTCACATTAAGACGGCCTCAGAACTTTTGTGTTGCCACAGATTGAAAATAGCACTGACATTTTTATTTTTGAAATCTTGATTTTCTAGTTAATTTTTTTTCCGTTTAAGTTTATCCTGAAGCCCTTCCCCCATACTCAACAGCTTAGGTCACCCATGACATTACACAACATATTAGCCAATGGCTTGGCAGAAATCTGCCAGGGAGGTAAATCAACCCTGAGGCAGAAATTAACCTCATTCTTCTGCAGAAGCTTAGGAGCCCAGCCACAGACTATAAGAAACCATGGCCTACTGTAACTCAATGTGGTCTAAATAAATAGAATAATAAAGCAATAAGGTATGGCAGGAAGCATTACTGCTGGATAATAGAATGATCATGAAGTGAGGCACAAGGCAATTCTAAGTGCCTTACTTATCCAAGAAGTGCTGGTATCCCACAATAATATGTACCCTGGAGTGCATTATTACAAATATAAAATAGCTCCCCTGATTTTTAGCTTTAAAACTGAGTAATGAGGTTCTTCACATTAAGTGCTTCTGACCTGTGCTGTGCTGGAATAATGCATGGTCATGTGATCGTATCTGACCAACTATGGCATCTTAAATTCTCTTACCCATTTTGTCATAGATAAGAAACTACCAGTAACGAGACGGAAATTCCATCATGGAATACCGATGATCTAAAGCCCTTAACGAGATGGGCCATCAGTACCTCAGTGAGCTCCTGACCCTGCTGTTTCTGTCACAGTTTTGAGGTCCACAGACCAGAGACTTTAGAAGGTGCTACCATCTAGGATGAAGTCGGCTAGAGACCAGTCTTTTGCGGTGGCAGCCCCAATCCTGTAGAACTCTCTCCCATATAATGTTTGTGATTCTTGTGGTGACAGCTCGGATCCTGTGGAACTCACTTCCGAACAGCATTCGTGACTGTAGCAGTGCCAGCCCATATCCTGTGGAAATTGCTCCCGTACAATGGTCGTGGCTCTCGTGGTGGTAGCCCCAAGCGTGCAGCACTCTTCCCCCATACAATGTCCATGACAATCGCAGTGGCGGCCCTGATCCTGTGGAAATCTCTCCCGCACAATATTCATGACTCTCGTAGTGGTAGCCCCAATCCTATGGAAGTCCCTCCCACACAACATCTGACTCTCCCCAGTGGCAGCCCAGAGCCTGTGGAATACTCACCCGCACAACATCCATGTCTTTTGCAGTGGCAGCCCCAATCCTGTGGAAGTCTCTCCCGTGCAACATCTGACTCTCACAGTGGCAGCCCCGATCCTGTCAAATACTCTCCCACACATCTGCAATTCTTGTGGCAGCCATGATCCTATGGAAGTCTCTCCCACACATCTTTGATTCTCACGGTGGCAGCCCAGACCCTATGGAAGTCTCTCCTGTACGATTTTCATGAATCATGCTCTGTGGCCACTGGAGAAGACTTAAGTTCAATCAGGCTTTTCCAAGCTAAGTATTTCTCTCTCTCATTTTATTACAGGTGCTGTGGTGGAAGCTAGCACAGTAGAGGAATTCAAACATGCATGAGATAGACATAAGGGAACCCCAGAGGTGGGAAGGAGAAGTTTAAGCCAATGACCAAGTAGAGTCAGCGGCCACTAATGCAGGCAGGGAATATCGGCAGAGTAGGTGGACCTAGCGGTCATCATCTGCCATCAATTACTATGTATTTATATTGCATTACTGTATTGTTAGTTTATTTATACGGTTTTCTATTGGTATTTCTTGTTTAAGCATCCTGAGCCTTGACAGGGTGCTCTACAAAATAAAACTACCCATCTATTGGATCATGAACCACAAGAGCCAAAGTCTGAGTGGTTAGTGACCTGCCGGGAATCCCAACATGGAATTAGAGGACTTGTTATTCCCCTCAAGGGGATTAACAGGAAGGAGTGTGGGAGCTTTTTAGGTTGATCATAAACATGGTTACAAAAGGGAATACAATGTCAGTGTGTGTGTGTGGGGGGGGGATTCAATGGAGAGATAAGGGAGCATTTCTTCATGTAAGAGTGGTGGATAGATAGAACAGGTTGCCTAGGGAGGTAGTGGGGAAGAGACAGAGATGGGATTCAAGCATGCGTGGCACATGGGTAGTAAAAGAAAGAATCACCCAGAGAGGTAGGGGAAGCTGAGGGTTGCACAGGCAAGGTAATCTTATTTCTATGGCCCCTTTCCTTGGGACTCGGGGCACGATACAAAGCAAAACAAGATAGAACAACAACAAAAAAATGGCATAAGTATGTACTGCCTGGAGCTACTGACTGTAAGTAAGCAGTAAAGGGACCTTGGGGTTATCATAGCTGATGACCTCAAAGTGGCAGGACAGTGTAACAAAGCAGTGGGTAGGGCCAGTGGGATGCTGTAATGCACAGGGGGAGGTCTCTCCAGCAGGAGGAAGGAGGTGGTGTTGCCACTACATTGCTCGCTAGTGAAACCCCACCTGGAGTACTGTGTACAGTTCTGGAGGCCGCACAGCAGAAAGGACATAGGGTGGAGGCAGTCCAGACGGAGGGCAACTAAAATGGTGCAGGGGCTGCATCAAAAGCTCTACAAAGTGAGACTGAGGAATCTCAACATGTACACCCTGGAAGACAGGAGAGCAAGCAGGGACATGATAGAGACCCCCAAGTGCCTCACGGGATTGAACAGGGTGCAGGAGGGGAGCATCTTTCAAATGATGAAGAGCACCAGAACCAAAGGACATGTGATGAAGCTGGAGGGGGGAAACTCCTGAGAGATGTGAGGAAGTTACTACTTTACTAAAAGTGTGGTGGATGCCTGGAATATATTGCCAGCATAAGTGGTGGAGACAAAACCAGTACAGGACTTCAAGTACATGTGGGATAGACACAGGGGAATATTAGGAAATGGGCAGGGAGGAGGCGGGTGACAAAGACCAGTTAGGGTCTGGGGAGACAGACTAGGCAGGGACCATCTGGGTAAACTGGGTGGGAAAAGCAGTCCTTCTCTGCTTACAAATTCTGTCTTTCTATGTTTGTAGGTAAAACAAAGAAACATACCACATAGATAACAAATCTACATAAACGCAATACAAGCTATTTCTTACTAGCTGATTATATTAGGTCAGGCAATGGGCAAGATTAAAAATAGGTCCGCTTGCCACAACACAGGGTAGGTAGAGTTTTTTTTCTTTTTTTTTTTATCCCCTGGCAGGACCACCGGGTACATTCTCCGCCCTGGTCACGGCCCCCGGAGACCTCTACCACCGCCTATTGCTGCAGAGACCCTCGGTCACCCCAGCTTGCCCCAGAGGGGCAGCATGCTAAATAGCCGTGACTGTAACTTGGTTGGGTCCTGCAGCGGCGGGTGGCGGCGCGAGGCTCTCCAGGAGGGCTTCATCTATCGTAGTCCTGCCCGCCATCTTTTTCCTCCTTTTTCTTCCCAGAGGAGGCGGGACGTGCAATGACGCCAGCGTCCGCCTGTCTCCTCCCCACGCCAAGCCTCGGCTCGTGAGAACTCCCAGCCTTCGCCAGGAGTCTCTAACGCACCGAAAGCAACCCACACCTCCCCGAGAAAGAGAGCTGCCCAACGGACGCTCCGATCCTACTCCCGCAGCCCTCCGACAACCCGGATCTGTTCCCAACCCGGTCGCCGCGTCATAGCGAATCCCACCGCTGGCCGACGGGCCAGCATAGGTAGAGTTAGGGCAGACTGGCTGGACGGTGCGGCCTTGTCTGCCCACAGAATCTGTATTTCTATGGTGGATTCCTTGTGGTTATTTTTGTAATATTTATTTATTTTGAAAAGTTTCACCAGAATAGGCACACTGAGCTACAATAGTTCATTTCCAGGTGCGTACTGGGGGAAAGGGATAAAATATTGAATACAGGAACAAGTAAAAAATGAACACAGAGCTAAGACTGTACAAAAGACTGAATATAGCAATACGGCAATACCAACCATTTTCGTAGGGAGGGCAGCAGCAATTGTCAAGATGCATTGACAAATTTTCATTTAAACATGTACATATTTAACAGTCATATACGTAATCCTAAACATATACTCAAAACAGATAAATGTTGCTATTAACACGAGGAGAAGAGAGGACTATTGATGGGAGACCTGAATATGCCAGATGTTAACTGAAGCACATTTACTGCAGCCACATCCAAGAGCAGGGCCATTCTCGATGCCCTACAGGTGGCAGGCCTCAGACAGCTAGTTTCGGAACCCACTCGTGAGGGAGCAATCTTAGACCTCGTACTCTCAAATGGGGGCAGTGAGAGGATCTCAGATCTAGAAGAGGTTTGCCATCTGGGAACAAGTGACCATCAAACAGTGTGGTTCACGTAAACTCAGCTACACAGTCAAGCCATACAAAAGTGAGGGTACTGGACTTCAGGGAGGGCTGACTCTGGCAAGATGGGAGAGTGCCTCAGAAAAGCACTAGCAAACAGGCTAGAAGGAGGGGTGGAGCAACAATGAGGAATCATCAAACTGCCATCACACAGGCAACAAGCCTTTGTGTGAAGCAAATAAACTAATCAAAACGAAAGAAAAAGCCACTATGGTTCTCAAAAGAGGTGACTGGGAAAGTCAGGGAGAAAAAGATAGCATTCAGGAAGTATAAGGAAACACAGAAGGAGCAGGACAGAGAGCTGTACCAGTTAAGGCAGAAGAAAGCAGGAAGGGAAGTCAAAATAGCAAAGGCCCAAACTGAGGAAAAGATAGCCAACTCGGTTAAGAAGGGGGATAAAACCTTTTATAGGTACATCAGAGAGCATAGAAAGACAAAGGGAGGGATAGTGAGGCTGAATAGAATGAATGGTGGGTGGGCAGAGGGGGACATTGAAAAAGCAGGATACTGAATGAATATTTCTGCTCAGTATTCACAAAAGAGGAGGGGAAGTGGCCTAATCCAATTAACAGAAGCACTTGATGGGGGGCGGGGGTCGCATCCCAGCCCTTTCACAGAAGAAAGGGTTCTGCAAGAACCCTAAAACTGAAGGTGGACAAAGCAATGGGGCCTGATGGAATTCACCCCAGAATTCTAAAAGAATTAAGGGGGAACCAGTGAAACCACGGACTACTCTTTTAATAAATCATGGGAGGAGGGTGGTACCCGAGGACTGGAGGAAGGCAGATGTGATTCCCTTCACAAAAGTGGGACCAAGACAGAGGCAGGAAACTACAGACCTGTCAGTTTGACCTCTGTGGTAGGGAAAGTGATGGAGTCACTTCTGAAGGAAAGAATAGTTGAGTACCTAGAGGTCAGTGGGCTGAGGACCCAAGGCAGCATGGGTTCACAGTGGGAAAGTCATGTCAGACTAATCTAATAGATTTCTTTGACTGGGTAACCAAAGTAGTAGACCAGGGAGGGCTGTGGACATTGCCTACCTAGACTTTAGCAAGGCATTTGACACAGTCCACACAAAAGATTAATAGTCAAATTAACCAGCCTGGGAGTGGGTCCCAGGGTGGTAGCCTAGTAAAACATTGGCTGGACAACAGGACACAGAAGGTAATTGTAAATGGAGTCCACGCTGAAGAAAGAGGGGTTACTAGTGGGGTACCTCAGGGGTTCAGTACTGGGTCCAGTCCTTTTAATGTCTTTATAAGTGACATTGCAGAGGACTAGAAGGAAAAGTATGCCTCTTTGCAGATGACACAAAGATCTGCAACAGGTTGCTACACAAGGGCGTGGAAAGGATGAGAGGGACTTGGCAAGGTTGGAGGAATGGTCAGAAGTATGGCAGCTAGGATTCAATGCAAAAGAAGTGCAAAATAATGCACCTGGAAACAAGAACCCAGGGAAGATTACCAACGGGGGAGGTAGTAACAACAACAAAAGGAGAGGGACCCGGGGTAATCATATCAGATAACCTTAAGGTTAGCAAGCAATGTGAGAAGGCAGTAGGGAGGGCTGGGGTATACCGGGATGCATATGGGAGAGGCATCACCAGCAGAAAACAGGAAGTTGTTATCCCTCTGTACAGACAGTTGGTGAGACCCCATCTGAGTACAAGTCCAGTCCTGGAGACCCATCTCCAAGGACATAGACAGGACAGAGGCAGTCCAGAGGAGGCAACTAAAATGGTGCAGGGTCTGCAAGAGAAGCCGTGCATGAGGAGAGACTAAAGGAGCTTAATATGTATACCCTTGAGGAAACAAGGGAGAGGGGGACATGATAGAAACTTTTAAGTACCTCAGTGGAATCAACAAAGTCCAAGAGGTAGCATCTTTCAGAAAAAGAGCGTGCAAGAACAAGGGACACAATTTAAAGATGGAGGCGGTTCCGGGGCATATGAGGAAGTATTTTTTTCACAGAGAGGGTAGTGGATGCATGGAACAGCCTTCCTAGGAGGTTGTGGGGTCTACAACTGTGGGAGAATTCAAGACTGCATGGGACAGACATAAGGCAATTCTTGTGGGGGGTAGGAAGAAATAGGCTGTTGGTTAACTAGGATCTGCGGCCTATCCTGTAGGTAGGGAAATGGGCAGACTAGGTGGGCCAAACAGTCCTTATCTGCCGTCTATGTCTATGTTTCTATGAGGGAGGACTTTGAAAGAGAAGCTTGGATAGGGAGATAGAAAGCAGATGGTCCTTCACCCCTCTGGAATGTAGACCCCGCAAGGGGAATGGGGACTTATGAAGGTAGTCAGGAGGAATTTGAAAAAATAGACTGGATAGGGAGAAAGACCGAATGCAGATGGTCCTGCACCCCTCCAGGATGTAGACACCGCAAGAGGAATGAGGACTAGTGAAGGTAGGAGTAGGATTTTGAAAGAATAGTGGGAATAGGGAGAAAGATTGATAGCAGATGGACCTGAACCCCTCCGGGATGTAAAACCCGCAAGGGGAGCGGTAGGAATGGAGTGGGAGAACACAAGTGATAGATTGGGAAGGCACTCTTCCCTCTTCCACTCCTTCTGTCAGTTTGCCTTGCCTTGTCCCTCCAGTACTCACCACTGTTCTCTGTACTCTGATCTCTCCTTCCCCTCCTTGGTAGATCAGTGCCTGATCCACTGTGTCCCCTTCATCTCTAAATTCTGGCTGTCCTCCCTCCTCCCTTATCTCAGTTCTCTTCTCTCCCCGACGCCTCCCTCCTCTTATTCTCTCCATAACTTAAGCTATCACTCACTAATGCTCCCTTCTTGTAAATCCCTTGTAGGACAGAATGCCTTCTCTTACCACTTTCTTAAACTCTGGAACTCTCTTCCCCTTACAATTCACTCTGCCTCCTCTAAACGCTCTCTTTCCTTATTACTCCAAGCCCATACATCTCCCACCTGCAGCTGCCCTTAGTATAATGTCTTGCCCCCTTTCTCTTTCCCCATCCGCTGCCAGTCCCCAAGCTGCTGCTACTACTACTACTACTACTACTACAACGTTTCAACCTCTGCACTCTTCCTCTTCCCTTCCCCTACCCCTCCTTCCACTACTGAAATACAAATAAATAAATTGGGGGCGCAAAATACTGGCAACAGACGAGGAGGGTGAGATTAAATAGAGGTAAGGGATGGGGGGAGGAAAGGCAAGCCTTAACCAACAGGAGCAGAACACCAAGGGTATGAGCAGATAAAGACGACGTGGAGGAAGGTCAGATGCAAGATGAGGAGATGTTCGTTGTCCTGTCTTCTTCGACAACCACAAGTAGGAGTAGTAGAACGGATATCTAAAGGGAGGGAGTTCCAGATGTTTAGGAAATGATAGGAGAAAGCTGCTATTCCTGAAGTGAAAGTATGGGAAGGAAGGGAGAGGGTCCTACAGGCGGATTTGTGGAGGGACTAGGTGGGGGTATGGGGGATGGAAAGGAGGTCACTTGGGTAGGGAGGCAGGGAGCCAAGCCAGAATTTCCCAATTAAAGAGGCAGTATGGGCAAGGCATCTGTGTATATATGTGTGTGTGTGTGTGTATATATATATGTAATAACCCACTGTAGGGTGTGCGGTCACACTCTGATATATGCACGCCTTGGTGTGCGTTGTTACACACGAGGCCATGGGCCAAGTCCATCAACCACCCAAGGCTTGCATATATCAAGAGCGCAACCACACACCCTAGAGTGGGTTATCCATCTTATAAAAAATGGCAAAATTAATTTGGAGGGGGGGTAAAAGTGTAGGTGTGCAGTCGCGCTCTGATATATGCATGGTCATGTGATGGGTTGCAACCAATGTGCTGACATAATTTTTCCTACCCATTTTATAAATATATGTGTGTGTGTGTGTGAATCTCCAAACATTCCATCCCACAATACCAACAATCTGATGACAGAATGATGCATTTTAAGTTCCCACACCCTCCCTGTCCTAACCCAAGGCAGAAATCGTTTCTACTTGGTCTTGTATTCTATACAGAGTCTGAATGCAGTTTCATTTGTCTTACGCTATTCAGTTCTTCACTACATAGAGCAACACACCTTATTTCGTAATGTTATTTTCTGCAATAGCAGAATTGTGATGATTTGATTTCCAGGACCTGCTTGGGGGAGGATGAGTCACTGAAACTCCAAAAAGGAGTTTACAGTACAATTTTGGTGGAAATGTCAGTGTGAATCAGCAGTAACACCCACCCCCATACTTCTTGACCTCTCATAACACAACTGTGCACAGAAACAGACATTGTCGGCAGAAAAGGACCTCTTGGGAGAGGAGGGCAGTACGGAAACCTTATGGTTGCTAATCTAGGATTCCAAGAACAGGACTCTCCGGATGGAAGTGGTGTACAGGCCGCCCTCCCAGACAGAGAAGCTGGACAGGGAAATAGCAGAACAGATTAGCAGGACATGTGGGAAGGGGAGTGTGGTAGTCATGGGGGACTTTAACCTACCAGGAGTGGATTGGGGTACCCCAGCCACCAACAACAAACGAGAGCAGGTACTGCTGGAAGCTTTCCAAGACAGCTTTCTGGTACAGATGGTCAGCAAACCAACCAAGGGGGAGGAGCACCCTGCACCTTGTGCTGATTAATAAGGATTATGTGAGGAATCTGAGGGTGGATGAACCACTGGCGGAGAGCGACCACCATTCAGTATGGTTCACATTAAAGATGGGTAAAGAGGGAGTAGTATCCAACATGTAGGTGCTGGACTTCAGAAGGGCAGACTTCAGGAGGCTGGGGGAAGTAGTTAGAGGGTACCTAGCCAGAATCCAGCCTAGTGTGGACACTAACCAGAGATGGGCGCTCATAAAGATGGGGATAGCAGAGGCAACCAAATCCTGCAGCAAGGCTCAGAGGAAGAAGTCTAGGGCGAAAAAGCCAAGCTGGATGAAAAGGGATGTTATGGACCAGGTAAGGAGAAAAAGAAAGGCCTTTAGGAGATACAAGAAAACAGGGAGAGGGGAGGACAGGGAGGAGTTCCTGAAAGTAGCAAGGGAGATGACAAGGGCAGTAAGAGCCGCAAAGGCGTCAAAGGAGCTCAGGCTGGCACAAGGCATTAAGAAGGGGGAGAAGGCCTGCCCTCCAGCACAGCGGTAGGTTTACTGCTCGCGGCGCCAGCAACCCAGGTTCGGAAACGGACTCAGGTAGCTGGAGGGCCAGCCGGGGGGGGGGAGGAGAAGGATCGAGTGCCCATCGGCCGCTTTCCTTCTCCGTGAGGGAAGGGTCACCTGTCCCGCTACTCTGCAGCATGGACAGCCAGTGGGAGAGGAGGACGTAGGCCAGGAGCAGGTGTGTCTGCACGTCACAACGTGCTCCACCCCTTGGCCCCCCCTTGTGTGGCTATGTCCTTAGAGGGATAGCACCAGAAACACGGAAAAAGGCCTCACAGATGCCGGCGTAGATGGGGATCCAAGCTCCCAGACACCACAACCCGGCTCTCGGGGACCAACCAGGATGCCGGACACACACTAATGGACTGGAGGGGGACATCCTGGGATCCCCCCTCCTCCCCGCCCGGTGGGGTAGGCCAACACAGCATGGCGGTAGACCTGGCAGGCTCTCCGAGAGGTCCCGGGGGCGGGCAGAGTGAGCAAAGGATACCCCTGAAGATAGCGGGATGAAGAAGGAGACAAAAAAAAAAAAAAAAGAAGGGGAAGAAGGACTTCAAGTACATCAAGGAGAAAAGGAGCTGCAAGGAACAGATAGTGAGGATTAGGACGGCAGGGGGATGGGTGGAAAAGGGGGGAGAAAAGGCAGAAGCACTTAACGACTACTTCTGCTCGGTGATTTACTAAGAAGAAAGGGGAGATACCCAAGGGGAGGGCGGAATGGAGGGGGACGAGATGACAGATGGGGTAATCACAGAGAGCAGGGTGCTGGAAGGACTGAGGGTGCCTTGGGTGGACAAGGTGCCAGTGTCAGACGGCATCCACCGCAAGGTACTGAAAGAACTGGCAGAGGTCCTAGAAGGGCCATTGGCAGAGATCTTCAGTGCCACATTGGATGCGGGGTGTGTACCTCAGGATTGGAGGATGATTCATGTGGTTCTCCTCCATAAGAGTGGCCCCAAGGATGAACCGGGGAACTATAGGCCTGTGAGCCTCACATCCATCGTAGGGAAACTGATGGAGACAATCCTGAAGGAGAGACTGGTGGCTCTTCTTGAGGCCAGTGGGATGCAGGATAGCAGACAACATGCAGGGTTTTAAATAAACTGAAAAAACTGATTAGCAGTTTGATGCATGAAAGTGCTAATCAGCTGTGAAAATGCATAGCACTTGACACAGACTGATTAGCAAAATTTAAAAAAAATATAGTTTTATTAATGTTGTGTACTGTGTCATGGACTCCCTCAAAAAATGGTTAGCAGTCTACTGCTAAGCATTTCTGAAAATGGTTAGCATTACCCCATTTTGCTTAGCATTTTGCTATGCTATTCCAGCTATTTAATACCCTGAGCCATGGCTTGTCACTGGCAGATCCTGTCAGACCAACCTGACAGAATACTACGACTGGGTTAACTAGACAGCTGGATGGGGGCCACGCAGTACATGTGCTGTAGCTGGATTTCAGCAAGGCATTCGACTCTGTGCACACATGGGAGGCTAGGAAGTAAGCTGGAAGGCACAGGGACGGGTGCCAAGATGGTGGGATGGGTAAGGAACTGGCTAAGTAGACAGCAACAGAGAATGGTGGTGGGTGGGGAGCTCTCATTCCCAAAGGAGATGACAAGCGGAGTTTCACAGGGCTTGAGGTTGGGACTAGTGCTATTTGGAATATCCGTTACGGACATTCTGGTTGGTATCAAGAGCAGGATTAGTCCGTTTGCCGACGATAACCAAGATGGGAGCGGTGGCAGATGATGAAGAGGGATGGCAGGGGTTGCAGGAGGATCTGACAGACCTGGAGACCCTGTGGGACACCTGGCAACTGTGGTTCAATGCCGAAAGGTGCAAGGCAATGCATTTTGGGGCAAAGAACCCAAAAAGGAGCCAGCTGGCTGGGGTACAGCTTGCCGTGACTGAGGGAAAAAAGGATCTGGGGGTGATCATAACTGATTCAATGAACAACTCGGCACAATGTAGGAAAGCGGCTGCAAAGGTCAATAAGATGCTGGGTTGTATTGTGAGGTGTATATCCTTGGGGGGGTGGGAGGTTATTCTGCCACTTTACAGATCACTGGTAAGACCACACCTGGAATACTGCATGCAGTACTGACGGCCATACCTGAAGAAAGACATTAAAGTTGCTGGAGGGGGTGCAACGCAGGGCAACAAAAATGATCCAGAGTCTGGGGGATTTAACCATACGAGAGCAGACTTAGGGAGTTAAACATGTACTCTCTGGAGGAGAGGAGGGACAGGGGAGATATGACTGAAACCTTCAAGTACGTGACAGGCATAAACAACATGGGAAAGGAGGAGCTTTTCAAAGTGAGGGAAGGGAAAGATATGCGAGGTCATGCAATGAGACTGGAGGAGGGTAGGTTCAGGAGGGAGATGAGAAGACACTTTTTTACGGAGAGTGTAGTGGCCGAGTGAAACGCGTTGCCGGCGGAAGTGGTATCCTGCAAAATAGTGAGCTGCTTCAAAGGGGGCTGGGACAGGATAAGGGGAACGGTTAAAGGAGGATGGGGAAGGGAGGGAGTGACAGCTGCTGAGTAGGGGGGCTAGCTGCAATAATCGAGCAGACTTGATAGACCTTTGGGCCTTCATCTGCTGGCAAATTTTGTATGTTCTTGGCCCACTTAGTCTGCCCTATTTTCCCTATCTACAATGCCACCACAGACCAAACCTGATCCATGGTCTCCCCCTTGCCTTATTTCCAAGGTCCCTTGTGCCTATCCCATGCATGCTTGAATCCTGTTACTATTTTAGCACCCACCACCTCCACTGGGAGGCTATTCCAGGGTGTTACCACCCTTTCTGTGAAGAAGTATTTCCTCAAATCTCCTCTTAGTCTCCCTTCCCCCAACTTCATAGCGTGACTCCTTGTCCTTGAGCATCTTTTTCTATGTGAAATGCTACCCTCGTACACCTTATTAATACCTGTGAGGTATATGAACATTTTTATCATGTCCTCCATTTCCCTTCTTTCCTCTAGAGAGTACATATTTAATTCCTTGCGTCTTTCCTCGTAGGGCTTTTGATGCAGGCCCTGTACCATTTTGGTTGCCCTCTTCTGTACTGCCTCCACGCTATCTATGTCCTTTCTGAGATGGGGCCTCCAGAACTGGACACAGTACTCGAGGTGCGACCTCACCACTAATCTATACAGGGGTAACAGCACCTTGTTCTTTCTGCTGGTGATACCCCTCCCTGTGCACTGAGTATCCTGCTAGCTCTCCCCACTGCTCTATTACACTGCTTTGCTACCTTCAGGTCAACAGAAATGACTACCCCCCTGGTCCCTTTCCTGTTTTTTGGTTGCCAATACTTCCCCGCCCAATTGGTACGTTACCCCTGGGTTTCTGTGCCCAAAGTGCATGATTTTTCACTTTTTTGCATTGAAACCTAGTTGCCAAAACCATGACCAGTTTTCCAGCATTTCCAGATTGTCCTTCATTTTTTCCACCCCCACTGGTGTGTCCACTCTGTTGCAGATTTTTGTGTCATCCACAAACAGGCATACTTTCCCATTCAGCCCTCCTGCAATGTCACCAAATATACTGGAGAGGACCAGGCCTAGTACTGACCCTTGTGGCACCCCGCTGGTCACCTTGCCTTCTTCAGCGTGAACAACATTTATCACCGTCAGTCTGTTTTCGTTCACCTCCATGGGAGGTACACTGTTATGTTCCGCTCCTGAAAAGTAAACAGCTGTATCTTCAATGAATTTTTCTGTGTGGACAGCAGTTATTTATCGATGCTGGGGTGGATTTCATGACTTTCAGTTCCTGTGCATTTACCGCCACCCTTTGAGTCCTGTTGCTTAGCCAACTTCTTACCCATTTTACTACTTTTGGACCTACTCCTAGGCTGCCCAGCTTGCTCACCAGTCTTCTGTGTGGAACAGTGTCAAAGGCCTTACTGAAATCCAGGTAGCAAGTGCAGCACTGATCCTTAAAATCTTGGAATAAGTGGCAAAATGTGGGACACTTGCAGCTGCTCAGCGTGGGACACAGGGCTTTATAAAGGACGTGCCTCAAAGTGGGACCGTTGAGAGGAATAGTGGAGGTGCAGACTTTTTGGAGGAGATGTTGAAACAGAGGTGCCTCTTGCCCATCTCACGGTCTGTGACAATCTGTTGCCTTGTGAACTGTTATGATATCAAAAGAGTAGATTTCGACAATAGGTGTAGAAGATCTGGTCAAAAATTACAAATAAAGAAAAAAAAAAGACAGCAGGAGCAGATAGAATTGAAACAGTCAAACTTTCTTTTTTATATTTTTTTTATTATTAATTAGAAGTGGAGACTTGCATGAAGCCTGTTTTTATTGCCCCACTGTAGGCCGGCACGTCAGCGCAGCAGTAGCATTACCACTCGTGATGTCAACAATCCAGGTTTGGGAACAAGCCCGAGCCATCAAAGATGCAGGCCGGGAGAGGGGAGCTGTGTGTCCCAGAGGACGCTCTCCACCTTGGACAGAGGGAGGACATACTCTGCTGTGCTACTACTACCTGGGTGACCACAGCGGCAGTGCAAGTGCAGCCACGGAGTTAGGGCGGACACCAACATTCCCAGATGTGTAACCCACACATGCATGCATGTTGAGGGCTCTTCTCGGGTGATTAAAAAAAAAAAAAAAAAAAAAAAGAGGGGTGCCAGACCATGGCACTCCCATCCAAAGCACTGACTGAGTGACCATCCCGGGTACAGACCCTTCCCAAAGGCACTGCCGGGGGGTTAAGCCAGGGTATTAGTAGAGGGAGGTAAGTCCCAGGAAGGTGGCTGATGGGGCTGAGTGAGTGGATAGGACCAATGGGGTTCACCTGACAAGAGGTGGAAAGTACCCAATATTATGTTTGTTTGAAATGGTGATTCCCCATTTGGGGTTCCTTTCTTAATGCTACCTTTTTCCTGCTTCATATTCATTTTCATTATTGCACTCCAGAACCTGGTGCTATCAGTCAAATGAAGCTTTCCACGCAGGG
Organism: Neoceratodus forsteri; assembly: GCA_016271365.2. Classification (NCBI taxonomy): domain Eukaryota; kingdom Metazoa; phylum Chordata; order Ceratodontiformes; family Ceratodontidae; genus Neoceratodus; species Neoceratodus forsteri. Next base: position 875,558,313 of record CM028130.1, read on the forward strand.
CTTCTGCTCATCTGATGTGACACAGGACTTCAAAGGGCAGCCATTTCTGTTCATCTTTCTTTCCTCCAGCTGTTCTGAAATAGCTGAATCAATTTTCTACAAAATGCACTGAATGATGTGCTTTCATAAAACCATATGGACCGAATGTTGGTGCGCATCGAAGTCAAGGTGATTCTTTTCATGTTACCATGGTTATTCCCCAAACCACTTAATTGATTTGCTTCCATTTATGCTGAATGTTTAAAGAGCAGCTCGTTCCTAAAATAAAAAGCTTAAAATAGATTTCCAACAATTATTTTTAACAGAATTTCCAGTACTACTTTCCTTTATTCTTGATCAACTAAATATTTAAAATACTGAAGTCTTTCAAAAAGCATCCATTTCTAACTGACCTCACTGTTGTTGTTTGTGACACCACAGTCTTTTGTCATGAGCTTTATGATGTCATTAAAAAAGGCACTATCCCCTTTTCAAAGGAAAAGGAACAGTTCATGTTAGTATCTGCTATGGTGTATGAATTATTAAGACATGTACACCATCTTCCTTTTTGTATACAATGGGTTCTATGTTATATTACATTATTTATTGGTGTTAAATACTGTTTTAGATGTGTTATAAGATGTATTTATGTTATTTGAAAACTTAAATAAACTTTATTATGAAAAAAAGGCACTAAGAGATCAATGGGGTGTAGGACGATGCTTTGTGAGCAGGCTTTGAGGACAGACTATCAACATGCGTTATAAACCCTGGAAAGGAAACCTAAAAGGTTAAAGACGAAAAAAAAAGTATTCCTTAGTAAATTGTTATGGCTGAAACATCGGAGAGTACTGAAAAGAACTGCTCTTTAACCCTCACTGTAGCATCTCTCAACTGTTCCACATTAGTCCCGCCCACTCAGAGCCAGACCCTCTGTGTCTACCTTTCAACAGTCTGTCCCACATTATGAGGGACAGACCCGGGCATCACTACCCCGAAGTCCTCTGTCCCAGATGGAGAGGGTACTGCCCCACACTGTACATGGAGATTCGTAGCAATCCATGATGTTCAAGAACACCAAATTGTAAACAAGTTGAACTCACCAAGTTCCAGTGTTCTGACTGCTCTTAAAATACTGTACACCACTGGTATTTGTGGTTGTGTCTCAAAGACAAATGTCTAGTAAAAGTAAAAATACCCTGTTTTGAAATGCTGTTTTTTTTTTTAATATATTTGCTTCAAATCACATGCACAATTTGTGGCAGGTTCAGTGCTTCAGGGCCCATAGTAACACAGGTGCGATGTACAAAAAACAAAGTCCCGCTGCCCTCTTCACCATATCAGGCCCTAAAATAAACAAGCAATTTGCCAAGAAGCGGTCAAATCCGGGAGAACCAGCAGCTTGTCTCAGGCACAACGTAACGTCAAAGGTTAATTTAACAGCCAGAGCACAGGCCAGTACATAAAAGGGGAGACCTCAAGTAATGCCTGCAAATAAAATAGGGGACAATAGCGGTTACTGAAAAAAAAAGCAGAGCTGATTGTGTTTTTTATAAAGGCTGTCAGAAAACAAAAAATTATGAAAATACTGAATTTTATTCATTAAAACAAAGTGGTATTTAGAAATATCTATTGTCTGCGATGAAAAGCAGGATTGCATATTAAGGTCTGTGCAATTCCTGTGGAAGACTTGACTGTAATTTAAATTAACTTCAGCAACGTCAGTATGTAAAATTATAAACCTGGCATACCTGTAGAATATGAAGTGGGGTTGAGTGCGATACAGAATATGTTTTCACCTGAGAGGGAAATTATCTTTTATAACTAGCATTGTTTCTAGTGACTTGCAGGCCATTCCATTCATCTTAAAATAAAATACTTGACTTGCTCTGTGTGCTGTAATGCTTCCTTGCAGGTGGTTTGCATGCCGAATCTGAGAGGGCAGCTGGAGAATTCTATAAAGGACCACTGCAACCAAATCTGCAGCCAATTAAATGATTAAAAGGCAAAAAAGAGCACTGATTATTCAAAAGGGTGAAATTTCAGCATTTTGATGGTCATTCGCCTGCACTGTGAAAGGATTCCACTGCCTCCGTGCCTCATGCTGCAACACGCAGGCACTTCTAGTTCTACCTATCTGATAAGTTATGTCTAGTTAAGTTTGACTGGATGCCACTCAGCAGGCAGTAGCCGATTTAGCTCAGCTAGTGGCAAACAGACCAGTTTTCATCTGTCTGAATTAAGGTGGCATAATCAGATTTGCTCAGCAAACTGCCTTAACCTAAGCAGAGTTCAGTACAAAGAAGTCACTTCAGTACTTTCCCAAGTGTTCACTGTCATTTGGCAGAACTCCAAGCCCTAGTTTGCCATACTCAGACGTGGCACAGAAAGGCAGTTCCTGCTTCCTGTTACAATACTTGCCTTTTTTTTTTTTTTTGACAGATCTCCCCGGTGACAGGTGGAGAACGCATTCTCTCTTTCTGAACAGCTTTTAACCAGTCTGAAAGGGTCAGTCGGGTTTGTGGGGGTGTGGCACTTGGTTCTTTGTGCTCACGGACTCACTTATTTCAGACTGGAAATATTCAGTGCTGTTTCAGCAGAGATAATGGGCAGAGTCTGGCTGAATTTCCTAATGTTTTAAAAAGTCTTGCTTGACATGGCAGCCTGAATTTTATTTTGGCCAACAGGCTTATTGCTAGTTTACCACTGGGGTGACACCTGATATATTTTTTCTTACGAGTCTCAAATTGCAGAAAACACTTTTCACAATTTCCCCAACATACACATTTTTCAGCAGTTGGGAAATCTGGCCACTACACTGTATAGACCACAGACATTTTGGATGCCTGTAATTTCAATTTTGTTAGTCAGGTGTATGACTGGTGGTCAAATTGCCTTTTTTTTGTTTTGTTGTCTCTTAACAATTTGTTTGTCACCTTAGCTGGCAACCTGTACGGATCCTCCTTCCGCCACCTAACCTGCTACCTGCCCGGTAACTGATGTCCACCACCAACCCAGCAGCTGCCGCCACCTCCTATGTCCCTTTGAGTTACCTCCTAGGATGTGGCCCAGTTAGTGACCCCTTGATTCCTGCTTGGAGACTGAATCCAACTATGGAGGGACAATGGGGACTGGCAGAGGACGCGGTGGCAGAGGACCATCTCAGCTGGATGGGGAGTGGTTGTTTGAGCTTCATCTGCCTGTAAAGGACCTTGCTGATTTCCATTTTTTCCCCTCTCCATTGCAGTCTCAGGGTGCCCTACACATCACTCCTTTCCTAAGGGAATATCGACTGTACCTCACCCTCTACTCTTTAAGATTATTGGCTAGCAGAAATTCTGTGCATCACACTTAACCCACAGGGGCAAATACAAAAGTCAGGTTCAAGATTTGTGCTTGCCCTGTTGATTTAAGTAGGTGAGGCTTATCGGTGGGACTGGGCCATAATATTGTGGGTTCCACTTCCATACTGACGTTTTAGTTTTATTTAGTGATTTATAATTTAAGCACAACAGGATATCCACAATTAGGTGAACACCTAGTTTACAAGAGGGTCTGGGGAGGCAGGAGCAGCAGCAGCATTTCAAAACCTACAGGTATAGTCTATACAATAGGTAGGCAACGAAACATGCCAGGGTGCGTAATTATAGGTCAATAATCGCAGGCCTCGAGCACGCTGTTAGGTAGGGGGCGCCTGTGACAAATGCCTTTAAACACACAAGAGGAAACTGTGACGATTTACTTTAACCACACATCCCTGAAGTGTCTTATTGCACATATAACAGGTTTTCTACTCCGAAATGTTTTCTTTTCCCCCCTCAATATGTATTTTATATTAGGTTTTTCCATTTTCTCCCCGTTACCCATCCCCTACCTCAGACGCACATGTGGAGGCATGCACATGCCACGTCTCAAGGTGCCCACCTGCCTCGTGTTGCCCTCTCCACCTACACTAACCACGGACCTCCACCTGGTGGCAGCAGACTACGGGGTCGCCGACCACCAGAAGAGAAGAGTTGCCTCACTGGTTGCTCTGATCCTGCTCAAACCCCTGCCAGCTCCCTGATGACCCAAGTCAGTTCCCAAACCCAGGTCACCGGCGTGGCATGAGGTAAGGCATCCAGCACCTCAGCCCTCAGCTCCACCAGGCTGGCTTACTTCCAAATGTTTAAAAAAAGTTAAAGATTTTTAATAGTTAAGTCTTATTTTCTGTATAAAATACGAGCAGAAGTCAACAAGTACGGTTGCGTAAGAACTTACCGTAACAGTAGATCTTCAAGAGCATCTTTTGCAGCAGGTCATAACGTGTGGGATTCAGCCACAGGAGTCATTTCCTATGAAAGACTTTTCTCAGCAGTTGACCCTGGGACCTCCCCCAGCACCACCACGTGGTGTTCACCGTCACCTGGCAGGTATAAAAGGGGGAGGTCCTAGCTACTCCTTAGTTCTTTTCCGTCCTGGCGATCGAATGTGTAAACATATCACAGGCCTCTGATGGGAACCGAGGAGGGAAAGTAAAGTAGCAGCTCATGCAGTCATAAAAGACAGGAGCAAGAAATCCTTCTGAAGCAACAGCAAGAGGGAAGGAGAGTGGGGCTGCATGACCTGCTGCAAGAGATACGCTCGAAGATCTGCTGTTATGGTACGTTCTTATGCAACCGTACTATCTTCTTCGAGGCAATCTCTTGCAGCAGGTCATAACGTGTGGGAAGATTCCCAAGCAGTTATTACACCCAGCGGGAAGAGGAAGCAAATCATGAAGGCTTAGGACATTAGTCCTTGTAGGATGGCCTGTCCAAGAACAGTGCACTTCTTAGAAGCGATGTCGAGATTGTAATGCTTAGTGAAGGTATGTACAGTAGACCACGTGGCGGCTTTGCAAATATCCAAGGCCGAAACGTCCAGAAAACACACCATAGAGGCAATCATGCCACTGGTAGAATGTGGTTTTACAACTCCTGTGACATGTTTTTCATATTTTGTATAAATAAACATAATGCAGTGGACCAACCATGTGGACAAGCACTGCTTTGAAACACGAACGCCCTGGTTTCCAGGGGTGAAAGAAACAAAGTTGTTCAGTTTTCGCAACTGTGAAGTGCAGAGAGGGTAAATGCTCAGTGTCCTATGCAAATCGAGAGTATGAAGTAGGGTTTCCCCAGGATTCTAAGGTTCCGCAAAGTATACTGGCAATTGGATGATCTGATTTAAAGTAAATTCAGAAACAACCTTTGGCAAAAATGCCGGGTTCGTGTGTAAAGACACCTGGTCGTTATGAAACTGTAAGTATGGAGGCTTGCACATTAGGCTGTGCAACTCCGAGACACGTCTGCCAGACGTAATGGCAACTAAAAAGATAGTTTTCCATGAAAGATAACGGAGCCACCCAACCCCGACTATTTTTCCCTCCCGTCACCGCTTGGCTGGGGCCCCACGTGCGTCCTGCCTGTTCCCCTCCTTCTGAGACCCTCTCAAGTTGTACTCTGAATTTCTCCACCAGCGACACACCTCTGGAGAGTCCCCCAATCCACGCCCCCCCCCAGAGCAGGGCTGCCTTCTTCTCCTCCTCTGCACTACCTTTTGTGATACTCCTCAGACAGAGGGCTCGACGAGATCCAGTGGGCAGGGTCCAGAGTTGGAGGTGGGGGAAGGTGACATCTTCCTCCCAGCCAACAGGTGTTTTCCGTGTTCGTGAGCAGGAGTCCCCCCCCCAAGGAGCACGGATGTGCAATGACATCAAGCGCGAGCTGAGTGCACTCCCGCGCCCCTCCTGCAGACATCCACCATTGCTCCCACCCAACGTCAGCATGATCCCCTGGCTGTTGCACCTACAGCCTCCACTGGCCGTCGCTAGTGGCGGGGAATCATATACCCACCCTCCCCAGGAGAGGAGAGCATTCCTACGGATGCTCAATCCTCTCCTCCCCTGCTGACCCCCAACGGCCCGGGCTCATTCACAAACTTGAGTCGCCGGCGTGGCACAAGGTGTGGCATCCAGCACCTCAACTCTCAGCACCACCGGGCCAGCCAAGATAACGGACCTTGCTGGTTTCAGCGGGCTCAAACGGACTCGTAGTCAATTTTTCAAGCACAAAATTCAAATCCCAGACAGGGACTTAATCACTGATAGGGGGATGTAGGTGCAGAATACCTTTTAAAAAGGTTTAGCTCAATAGCAACTGGAACAAAGGTATGTTGTTCACAGGCAAATGAAATGCAGCAATGGCTGAAAGATGGACTTTCACAGAGGAATATTTCAGTCCACCTTCCAATAAGGAGAGCAAATAATCTAAGTTACTTTGAGGGGAGCATCCATAAGGATCTAAGTCCAAGGAAGACACCCAAATAGAGAAGCGTTTCCACTTCTGGGAATAGGAAGACCTCGTAGAAGGCTTCCAGGCTGCCCAGAGAACCTCCACCACCCTTGGGGACACCCTGAAGCATGAGAGGACTAAGTCCTCAGGAGCTAGGCGTGCAGGTGGAGGGAGAGAAGGTCCAGGTGTAATAGCGAGCCTTGTGCCTGGGACAGTAAAGCCCGTCAAACTGGCAGAGGTATTGGCTCTGGTTCCGAGAGCTGTAGAAGTAGACAGAACCAAACTTGTCTTGGCCAGAACAGCACAATGAAGATCATCGACACCCTGTCCTAGACCAGTTTCAGGAGTACTCTCTGAACAAGTGGGAAGGCGTAAAGAAATCTTCCTGTCCAGAAAAGACATAATGCGTCCCACCACACAGTTCTAGGACCTCGCATGAGAGAGCAGTAAAGTGGCAGCTTTGCGTTTTGTGGAGAGGCAAATAGGCCTAACTCCAGTCGGTCCCATAAGTGGAAGACACTGTTTAGAACGTCTGGTAAGATTTCCCACTCATGGGCCTGGGCAGTGGATCTGTTCAGGGTATTCGCCAGGGTGTTTAGCACCCCTGGGATATGTACTGCCAGAAGATGAATATGTCTCTGGAGTGCCCAATACCATACCCTTATCGATTCTCTGCAGAGAGGGTATGAATGGGTGCCTCCCTGTTTGTTAAGGTAGTGAACTACAGTAGAACTGTCGGATTGCACTTGCAGGCCACCCTGGGAGATGCAAGTCTCGAATGCCTGTAAGGCATAGAGAACTGCTCTTACCTCCAATACACTGATGTGGAGGAGTGCCTCCACTGATGTCCAAGATCCTTGTGAACTGACGTGCAGGAGATGAGCACCCCACCCTGTCAAGGAGGAGTCTGTAGTCAGAACGAGACTTGGTACAGGAGATCAGAATGGCATGCCTTGCATTAGATTGTCTCTGGTCTTCCACTGCTGTACAGCTTGAAGGGCTGGGGAAGACATCAGGACCGGGGCATCAAAATCATCCTGTTTTTGGGCCCATTGGACTCTGAGGGACCATTGAAGGACCCTCATATTTAACCTGGCACTGGGGACAGTCGGTATCCTGGCCACCAAATGTCCCAGGAGGCGAAGGTAGTCTCTTGCAGAGACCAACCTGCTGCACTCTAATCTGCATGCCAAACCGATCAGGGCATCCGCCCGAGCCATGGGCCAATATGCCTTCCCTACGGAGGTGTCTAGTATAGCTCTGATATACTGGAGGCTTTGTGTAGGATCCATCTTGTGATTTTGGATAGTTTACCTCAATCCCCACTTGTGTGAACAACTGTAGGGTTTGAGAAAGTGTCAGAGAGAGCTGTAGGCTGGGAGATGCTTTCAGGAGCCAGTCGTCCAGGTAGGGAAAGACGTAGAGGCCTTCCCTGTGGAGGGCTGCTACGACTGCTGCTAGGCATTTTGTAAATACCTGTGGGGCTGAGGAAAGTCCAAAAGGGAGGGCCCTGAATTGGTAATGATGTCTTTGGAACACGAAACTGAGAAACTGTCTGTGAGCCGGGTGGATCATGATATGGAGGTATGCATCCTTCATATCCAGAGAGCAAAGCCAATCTCCTGCGTTCAGCAATAGGGAGAAGTGTCAGAAGAGACACCATGCGGTACTTTTGGTAAGTGATGCAGAGGTTGAGACACCACAGATCTAAAATGGGGAGTCAATCCCCCGCCCATATTGGAACCAGAAAAAAGTGGGAGTAAATTCCCGCACCCTTCTGAAGAAGGGGAACTGGTTTGATAGCCTGTTTTGACAGTAAGGCATTGATCTTGGTAAACAGGACCCGTGCCTGGTCTGGAGGGTAGTGGGAGACCCTGGGTGGCAAAGAAAGAGGTATCTCCGTGAACTCCAGTGTGTGTTCTGTCTTGATCAGTTGCAGGAGCCGCCGGTTGGTGGAGATAGCTTGCCACCCTGGCAGGTGCAGTGAAAACCTGCCCCTGATGGCTGTGGGTAGGATCTCTAGTCCCAGGACCGAAGAAGACCTTCAGGTGGAAGGCTGGCCCTGCTGGGGGGCTTCAGGGAAGTAACGGGGTTTCTTAGTATTTCTAGGACCTGGCAACTATAATTGAGGTTCTCTCTTTTTGGCAGGTTGCCTTTGAGCAGAGGAATGGCTCCTGTAGGGGTGGCCCCTCGAGGAGCCCCTGAAGGCTGTTTTGGTTTTTGGATGGTAAAGGGTTCGCACCAATTGAAGGGTACAACACGAGTCCTACAGATCTTTCAAGATGTCTTGGGTCTGTGGACCAAACAGCTGAACTCCTTTAAAATGAGCATTCAGAATAGATTGCTGTACATCCTGTGAAAAGTCCAACACCCGGAGCCAGGTGTTTCGTCTGAGGCAGACTCCAGCTGAGGCTGTATGAGCCAAAGTATCAACGGCATCATAAATGGTCCTCAGTAGGTGGTGGCATACAGCCACCGCAGTACATAGTTTCACCATCAGGTCCTCTCGGATAGAACCCACTGGGAGGGACTGTAATGTTGCCTGGGAGGCTTTAAGGATTTCCTCCTGATATTTCAGGAGGTGGCCTATGTAATTAAAATATACGTAGGGACAAGGTAGCTGAAGAAAAAATCCTTTTCCCCATGGCATCCAATTTCTTGGATTCTGTATCCGGGGGCTGTGCACTCATATGTTGAAGTCTAGAGGACCTTTTATGTGTGGCATTGATCACCACCAAATCAGCCAAAAGCGGAGACATGAAATAGGGGTAAATCACCCCTAATCAGCTTTTCGTGAGTTGGGGGGGGGACCTTAAAAGGTTGCTTTCAAGCCACCATAATAGCTTCCTCAAAGGCATCCACAGGGTTGGGGGGGTACTGAGCCAATTTTTTTCCTAGAAGTATCCTGCTCAGTGACCTGGAAACCAAATGTTTTCTGGAGGTGGATCATAATGTCCAAAAACGTCGGGTCATCTGGTGGAGAACAAGTGAGTTCAGGGGTAGTTTCACCCTGAACAGAGGAGGATCAGGGGAATCCTCGTGGTCAATGTCGTCCTCCCTGTCTGCCTGGACCCAGTCCTGCAGGAAAGGGTCTTCCATGTCCAAGTCCTGGGTGTACAGACCCAGGGAGATAGGGGAAGAGCTAGTAGTCTGCTGTTGACCCCTCCCTGGGGGGTGCGCAGGGCCCCGAGATAATTCCAGCATGGTGTTAACCAGAGTCTGGATATCTATTTTGCCTTCTGTCCAGTATTAGTAGCCGTGGCGGACCGGACAGAGTGAATGGGAACCACTGACAGCACGGAAGGAGGCAGTGGCACCAGACGTGCAGCTGTCGATGAGGAGGGTACACAGGACCCCAGGATTGTCGACAAGGGTGGTAGCATTAAGCCACGTGGGGTAAGGCCTGTCATCGACAATGAAATCACCGACGGGCCTGAAGCCCCTGCCGTCAACGAGACGGTCGTCAATGGAGAGTCCTGATCCACCGTCGATAAGATCGTCTACGGGATACCATGCAACGTCGACAAGATCGTCGATGGACCATGAGGCAAAGCATCAATGAGAGCGTCGCCAATGAGCCTGCAGCCAACAGACAGTGGCTGGAAGGCATGGAAGGGGAGGCAGCATAGGAAGCTACAAGACAATCCCCGAGCCCACCGTCGACAGAGGAGTCATCGACGGGGGAAAGAGAGGAGCCCACAATCGTCAACGGTGTAGAAGACGATGTGTGAGGGGCTACCTTCTCTATACTCACTGTTAAAGCCAGCACAGAGGCAGTAGAGACATGCTTAGTTTTTGAGGCATGTTTCTTACCATGGCCCTGTGTCGACAAGGAGGAGTCACCCGTAGAGCGGTGAGACCTCAAAGATGAAATCAATGAATCTCTGTGAGAAGAGTGTTGCTGCTGCTCCAGAAGAGCTACTTTCTGCTCCATTGAGGAACTCACGAAGCTGCTGCAGTTGTTGGCATCTTGTGGCTCTGTCGAACTTGTTGCAGGAGGCACACTCCACTGAGTAGTGTTCAGGACCAAGGCAACGAACAGAGACTTTGTGGAGGTCTTCTTTTGCAATTTTGTGGCCACAGGAACAACTTTGGCATAAAGGTTCTGAAGACATTAGTATTACTTATAAAAAAAAAAAAATAATGTTTGGTTGATAGACCTCTTCTTAAACGACTGGAAAGCAGGAACTCTGAAGGAGGACTTGTATGCAGGTTGCGGTTGAAAAGAACTGAGGAGTAGCTAGGACCTCCCTCTTTTATACCTGCCAGATGAATACCACATGGTGGTGCTGGGGGAGGTCCCTGGGTCAACTGCTGAGAAAAGTCATCCGGAGGAAATGACACCTGCGGCTGAATCCTACACGTTATGACGTGATTGCCTCAAAGAAGATCCATAGTTGCCGTTGAGTTAATACTGAAGCTGGACCTGGTGCACTGGCTTAACAAGTAGAGGAGTGCAATTATTGCCCAATGATAACACTTTTGTATAATTTGTCTTTTAGCCAATCAGGTGGCTAGAATGTTCTTGCCCATGTAATGTAACACACTGTATTAACAAATCATCAACAGTGTTGAGTCAGTGAGTTATATACATAACGTGTAAAAGGAACAGAGCATCCTGACTGGCTAAAAGAGAAGAACAGGAGTGCAACTATCTAGACATAATTACACTCCTTCTGAAGTACTTCTTCAGGCTGTGCACCAGTTCAGCTATATCACCACGCATCTCACGCTGCAACTGCCAGCTGCAGAACTGCTATCCCGCAAGAGACTTTTTTTTCTTCTCCATAGAAAAACACTTTGAAACCATGTTTTCTGGCTTAAAATCATAAACTACTTTTTTGTGTTCACATTTTTGGGTAGGAAGCATGTTATAAGCAGGGATGTAAGTCTGTCATGGATGACGTTTTAATGACTCATTGTTCATGAAATCATTAGTAAACAGTAGTAAATGTTGTGGCACTGTCATCACTGCTACATTCTGATGACACTAGTGAAAGTCATGGAAGTCCTGAATAAAGATCAAACGTCATGGAATCAATGACGTGTATGACTGCCATGACAAAGTTACATCCCTAGTTATAAGTACTATAAGACACTTCAGGGGTGTATAATTATGGTGAGGAAAGTACAGTTAAGTAAGAACTTACCGTAACAGTAGATCTTCGAGAACAGCTCTTGCAGCAGGTTACACCACAAGGACTGAAGCCGGAAGGCGGCAGGACCCCTCAGAAAACTTCTAGCTAGCTATACCCAGCGGGGGACCACCCCCGACGTCCGATACATCATAAAAGGGGTGGTCCCCCAGCATACCTTAGTTCTCCCTCTGGAGACTCCCGGCATAACAATGCGATTCTGAAGGGGAGACCGAGGATCCTTCTCCAGAGGAAGACTAAATAAAATGTTTGCGTCTGAGACATCATGGAAAGGAACCAAACCTCTTGAGGGGAAGGTGGAAGGGAAACTACCTGCTGCAAGAGCTGTTCTAAAAGATCTACTGTTACGGTAAGTTCTTACGTAACTGTACTATCTTACTCTGAGATACAGCTCTTGCAGCAGGTTACACCATAAGGACTGATTCCCAAGCAGTAAAGGGGTGTTAGCTAACCCCTTTGGGAGGAGGATAGGAAAGATCCAGGAATAAACCGCCTAGGACAAAAGTCCTTGGAGGACTGCCAGGCCGAAGCCCACTCTGCGTTTCGAGGCAATGTCCAGGCTGTAACGTCTGATAAAGGTGTGCACTGTACTCCAAGTAGCAGTTGCACAAAATGGCTGGTGCAGAAACGTTCTTCAGTAGACACCCCCCTAGTAGAGTGGCCTTTTACCGATCCCGGTAACAGCTTGTTGCGCGTCTGGTAACAAAAGACTAAGCAGTTCACCAGCCACTTGGAAAGCGTTTGTTTTGACACAGCTGCCCCTAACATCCTGTAAGTAAAAGACAGAAACAGCTGATCGGACTGCTGGTGCGGTCTGGTCCTCATCTGGTAAAACCTGAGGGTCTTATGCACATCTAAAGTGTGCAGTAAAGAGCTTCCCCTCTATTGCCGTAGTTGGGATAATACACCAGAAGGTCGCTATCCTAATTTAAGGTTAATGCTGAGACTACCTTGGGAAGAAACTTAGGATTAGTCCTTATGAAAATTCAAATAAGACTCTTTGCACATGAGCGCGTGGAGCTCCAAAATTCTCCTTGCGGAGGTAACAGCAATTACAAATAATGTCTTCCAAGAGAGAAGGCGTAGCTCACAATCTACAGTTGGTTCGAAGGGAGGCAGCGTAAGCTGCTCTAGGATGAAAGGAAGATCCCAAGGGGGAACTAGGTCCTTTACAGGGGGTCTCTGATGTAGAATACCAAGCAAAAAGGCACGTGAAGTGTCCAGCTGAGCTAGAGCCCTTGGACCAATGGGTGCATGGTATGCCGAGATGGCACAGAGGTGCACCTTCAAGGCGGAGTATGCCAAACCTAAATGAAAGAGGGATAAGAGGTAGTCCAAAACTGACCTCTCGGGGCAGCGAAGTGGATCAAGATCCTAAGCCTGGGCCCAGACACAAAACCTGCGCCACTTCATGGCGTAAGTGGCATGAGTGGATGGTTTCCTGGCTTCCACCAGTATGTCTGCAACACCCTGAGATACTCGAAGCCTAAGGATGGCTACGTCCTTAGGAGCCAAGTGTGGAGGTTCAGGGATTTGAGGTTCGGGTGAACCAGGGATACGGCCTTCTGGGACAGCCAGTGAGAGTTGACCGGCAAAGGGAAGGGAGGCTCCTGAGCTAACTGGTGTAACAGTGGAAACCAAATGTGTCTGGGTCAAAAAGGCGCCACCAAAATCACTGACGCCCCATCCAACTGGAACCTGAGAAGAACCCTCTGGATCAAAGGAAAGGTCGGGAAAGCGTAGAGGAACCTGCCCGTCCAAGAGAGGGACAACACATCTCGCCATAAAACCCCAGGCCCTGGATCTAGCAAGCAGAAACTGGGCAGTTTTGCGTTGTCTGGGGATGCAAATAGGTCTACGTCTGGTGTCCCCCATTTGCAGAACAAGTCCTCTGCGACCTCTTGCAGCAATTCCCATTCGTGAGCTCTGGCCCGTGACCGACTCAGTAGATCTGCAATGGTGTTGTCGACACCAGGAACATGCACTGCAGTAACTGTGGTGCTGTGTTGCAGTACCCAGTCCCACACCCTCTTTGTCTCTCTGCAAAGTGGGTAGGACTGAGTGCCTCCCTGCTTGCTGATGTAGTATACCACCGAGGTGTTGTCCGTCTGGACTAACACGTGACCTGATGGAATCTCTGACTGTAAGGCCTGCAGGGCATACAGGACTGCTCTCATCTCCAGAATATTGATATGGAGGTGTGATTCCAGGGATGACCAGGTTCCCTGAGTCCTGGTTCCGTTCAGGTGAGCTCCCCGACCAGACCCCAAAGCGTCCATGGTGAGTGTCAGAGATGGAGCAGGTGCCAAGAAGGGGACTCCCCTGGTGAGGTGCTCTGGAATAAGCCACCGCTGTGAGTCTTGAATGACTGGCCTTGTGACCCTAACGAGCTGATCTAGGTGATCTTGCCATTGGTCCCATTGGCCTCTCAGTGTCCACTGAGCAACTCTCATGTGGAGGTGGGCCAGGGGAACTGTGGCGATGGCAGCTGCCATATGTCTGAGCAAGCAGAGCACGGTACGCGGGAACCTGCTTTTTCGACGTGATGGGCCCAGAATACCGGAAAGAGCTCCTAGTACCTTACTGCCCTAAGCGATCGCTCCGCTCAGCGGATGAGGGGTCGCTAGAGATTCGGAGGATTTCTTTAAAATCTTCTGTGGCACGTGCTTTTATGTACACGGCCCCAACCCTTTGGAATTCTCTACCCTGTCCACTTCAGACGTGCGCGTCCGTGGAGGAATTTAAACAGGCCTTAAAGACCCATTTGTGGTTGTGGGCATATCCCTGATGATGATATGCTACTGTATTTTATGAACTCGGTATTTACTGCATTTGTGTTTATTTTATTGTTTTTATGTGAAGTATGCTGTTAAGGCTCCTTGGTTTTAGAAAGGTGCAGTAAAAATAATGAATATTATTATATTATTATCAACGACCTGATGCATTCCACCCTGTCATCGGGCAGGAAGGCTCTTCCTTGGTGGGTATCCAAGACCACGCCAATGAACTGTAACCTTTGTGAGGGGACAAGGGATGACTTCTCCTAAATGATGGTAATACCCAGTGACCCGAATAGGAAACGAGTATCGTGGATTTCCTCTATCAGTGCCTCTCGAGAGGAGGCCATGAGAAGCCAGTTGTCCAGATACGGGAACACATAATGGCCCTGTCTTCTCAGGGCCGCTGCTACAACTGCCAGACATTTGGTAAAAATGCGTGACATCGAAGACAGTACTCAGAACTGATAATGGCATCCCAGGAATTCGAACCACAGGAACTTCCGGTGTGGTCAAGTGATGGAAAGATGGAGATACGCGCCCTGCATATCCAGTGACGCTAGCCATGCACCTTGCCTGAGCATGGGAATGAGACCCGGAAGGGTGACCATGCGAAAGCATTTGTATGCCACCGAAGTATTGAGGTCGCTGAGATTCAAAATTGGGCGTATGTCCCCTGTTTTCTTTGGAACCACGAAGAAGTGGGAGTAATATCCCCTTTCTCTCTCTGGTTCTCCGTAACAATCTCAATGACATCCTTCTCCAGGAGTGCCGAGATCTCTTGCTGAATGAGCAAGGTATGCTGTCCCAAGTAACGGGATTGCAAAGGAGGTCTTGTCGGTGGGTGGTCGAGGAACTCTATAGAGTGTCCCCAACTTAGGAGTTGCAGAACCCACCAGTCGGAGGTTATCCTCTGCCACCCTGGCAGGTGGTAAGCGAATCAACCCCTGACCCTTTTTTCCCTTTGATCCAGTGGTGGGTCAGGGGTCAGGAAGGAGTCTTGCTGTGGCGGTGTTTGATCCGGCAGGCTGGGTAACTTTTTGGTTTCGCTGTCCCTGACCTCCGGAGTATTTTGGCTGATTTTTTATGCCAAAATTGCCCCAGGTTCTTGGCCGGAATGGTATTGCTGTCTGCCCTGTCAGACATGAAAACAGTTTTGGCCCCTATGAAAGGCACCAGGCTTACGTTTGTACATGGCTTGTACTGTCCTAATGACCTTCCCGGCATCTTGCAGCTTGGTGACAACCTTTTCTAAGTCCTCACCAAAAAGAACCGAGCTGTTGTAAGGGACGTCCAAAATGCCCTTCTGGACGTCCGGGGTAAAGCCAGAGACCCTTAACCAAGAGTGTCTCCTGAGGCAAAAGCCTGCAGCGGCACCATGGACTGTGGAATCCACCGAGTCATATGCGGCTCAGAGGACCGGAATCCGAACATCAGAACCAGTTCTAAGGAGGTTCAACAGTTCCTCTTTTTTGTCCTCATGTGGTAAATCTTTGAGAAGATCCTGACCCTGGTCCCATAGTGTATTTTGAAATTGCACCATGTGGGTGAGGTAATTGATGGACCTTATGGAGCATGTAGCAACCGCGTACATGTGCCTTCATACAGAATCTAACTGCTTGGATTCCTGGTCCGGTGGTTGGGTGCTGAGATGTTGGGAACGATCGTGGGAGGCCAAAATAACCAAAGAGTTGGCCACTGGTTGTTGGCTCAAATATGGGTCCTCCAGCAGGGCCCGAGAGGGGATCTGCTTTCTTGGGTACCGCTGGAGTAGAATAGGGACGCTTCCATTCCGCCTTGGTAGTGTCCTGAAAAATGTCCGCCAAAGGTGGAACCACCACAGGCTTTGGGGTCCCTTTGTCTGAGGTACCGAGCCAGGCGTTGCCTTTCAGGGTCCAACTCCTCAGTATCCCACCCCATATTCTCTTGTATATGCTTCATAATATCCATAAATGAGGGGTCATCCGGCAGTGACCTGGGGAGATCACGGGGGACAGGTGACTGGATACTAAGAGGTGAGGGTGACCTGGATGTGTCCGAAGTATCCAAGTGAGAGTCTTCCCCAGAGGAAGAGCAGGATCTCCGTCTGGGTCTCTTGCACCCACGATCACTGGGGGACCTTGAGGGGGTCCTGGAGTGCTGCCGCTTCTTGGAATCGCATTTCCTTTCTCCGGACCTACCCCTGGGTGGCAAAGTAGGTTCCCTAGGGTCAGGAGATGGTGCCTTAGGAGGTGCCCTAGGAGGGGGGACCTCCTGTGGGGGCTTGATGAGGACCACATCTTTTTTGATGGTGTCCCACCAGAAGGTGAAAAGCTCCTTCACCTCATCAATATTAAGGCCAGATGACAGTCCTGGCGTCAGTGCCTGCATGTCCTTCAGGTCAAGCACCGGTGCTTGAGGTGTGGCAGAGTCGGGAGTTGGGTCCTGAGGCAGCCTGGCATCCTCCATGTCAACCGACGTCTGGTCATCAGTCACGTGCCAAAGTCTTCTTCTGACGTCCCCTGGCAACCGGTATCTGGTGCGAGAGGCAGGGGTGGTGTCGGGTCCATAGGATGCTTGGCAGTCGTCGGGTCTGGCATTCGTTTGGTGTCCGATATCAGCTTTAGGGACATCAGCTCCGTAGTCTTCCTTGGAGGAGCATCTGAGCCCTTGGGGTTGGGAGACCGATCTGAGGTCGGTGTCCCGGCGCTGGTCCCAAGAATCAGGGCCTGGCTTGGCGGCCGACTTGGATGGGTGCTTTTGCCGGTTTGAAGCTTTAGATCTGGCAGCCGAACTGGATGGTCGGCTGTCCTTAGGCTTTATCTTTAAAGACTGCAGAGACACAGTACCTGACCCACCGAAGGTCCGGACTTTGACCAGTGGGAGCTGGAATTTTGCCCGGGAAGGAGACCTATCCAACTGGCTGGAGATGGAGCTGGCCCGGGAGTCCAAGGCACCGCTGGGGGATCTGTCTCTGTCTCTATCCCTGTCCCGTCTCTTCTTCTTACGTTTCCCCAATTTGTGATGGGACAATTCCCCTCTGGAGGAAGGTTCCCTCTCCATTTCTTTAAGTTTTTCTTCAAGAAGAAAACTCTGAAGGGCTTTCTGGCAGTGGATCCTGGTGCGGCTGTTAAACTGTTTGCAGATGGTGCAGTCATTGATATCGTGGTCTGGGCCTAGGCACCGCACACAGGATGAATGCCTGTTCTTAAAATGGATCTGCCTGCTGCAAGCGCACTTCGAGGGGTGTCCTTCAGTAGAAGGAGTTGGGGAAGAAGACATGCAAGGCTTTTAAATGAGAAATTCGAGATTTGAGAAAAAAATAAAGTTTTGACATCGTTCATAGGCTGAAGGCATCCGTGGAGCCAATGCTTGTGAGTCAACGGTGGGAAAAACACTGAGGTATGCTGGGGGACCACCCCTTTTATGATGTATTGGACGTTGGGGGCGGGGCCGACGTCAGGGGCAGTCTCTCGCTGGTTATAGCTAGCTAGAAGTTTTCCGTGGGGTCCTGACGCCTGCCGGCTTCAGTCCTTATGGTGTAACCTGCTGCAAGAGCTGTATCTCGAAGTAAGATTTGCACTTTGCTCTTGGTTGTTTAAAGGCACTTGGCATAAGACCTCATACCCAACACCCTTCAGCCGTGCAATTGTTTCTCCCCTAATTACACACCCTGGCATGTCTTACTGCATAATTATACAGTACAGTGCTATGACCAATACCTTTGCAGCTTGTCCCCAAGATTAGAGTCAAGAACAAGCAAAGGACAGGAGAACAAAGGCCTTGAGGTAGGCAGGCTGCGAGGAAAGAGACTAGAAGGTTGGTAAAGAACAGAATACTATACAAGTCAGGCAGGAGTGCTTGTAACATTAGATGCTATGATGTCCTGGCAGTCACATGGGGTATTGAAAAGATTAGGCATGCCGCTTTTGAAGCCTTGCACTGTTGCAGAAACTTTGATGCTGGCCGGCCCAGTGGCACTGAGGGTTAAGGTGCTGGATGCCTCACCTCATGCCATGCTGGCAACCCAGGTACGGGAATGGACTCTGGTTGTACGGGGGTCAGCAGGCGTGAGGAAGGGTCTCGCGTCCGCAGATAGCTCTCCTTCCTCGGGGGGGGGGGGAACAGTGCTGCGCGCTGTAGACTGACACGCAGCGGCAGCTAGGTGTCAACACAGGTGCGCTGCCAGAATCAGGTAGGGACCCACATCCAGGGCGTGAGGCTGCCTCCATGGAGGTGAAGCCCAGCCATTCACCCACTGCACATTCATGGGTGCCAGGGAACAAAACAGGTGGAAAATGAAGCTAGCAGGCTCCATCATGGCCCAGTTGCACCCACACCAGTCCCCCCAGAATCTGGATGCTGGCTTCCAGGGGAGGGGGCAAGTAGACTCTCCTTGCCCCTGGCCCTGTCATGGAAGGGGGGGGTAACCTGTTGGGGATCTACCAGGAGGCACTGGTGTGGGGATGCCGGGATCAGAGAGGTGAGCCCCTCTGGGGGAGGAGCCGGAGTCGCCTGCAAGTTCCATAGGAGGTGGTGGATAAAAAAAAATCTAAATAAATAGAAACTTTGATGCTGGTGGAGAGGGTTACAGGTTGCTGGTGCAGCTATGGCGAAGGCTTTCTGACTGAGGGACCCCGTGTGCTCTGGTTTTAGCCCCGGTAATGACCCAGCAGTGCAAAACAAGGTGGGTGCTACAGTGCTGGAAGTGCTGCCCTTTGGATGAGACGATGAAATCAGGACTCTTGGGCTGCGTCCTTTACGCATATTTTGTGTGTCGGGATGCTCGGGTTTTTTTTTCAGAAAGTCCCCAATATGCTCATTCAGCAAGCCCTAGGAGTCCATACAGTGAGCAGCATCCCCACGGCTTGTAATGTAAGAATCTGTAGAGCGAAGGGGGCATGCTCCATTAGTTTATATGATGCCACTTTAAACTACAAGTTTTATGATTTAGATGGTGAATTCAAACAAATTATGGTCACGGCTCAACTAACAAGGCCCTTGTTAGTTGAGTGGTGGCTGTAATTTGTTTGTATTCACCCTCTAAAACATTAAAAATTCTGGTTTAGAGGGTGGGGCCAGCAGCCAAGCTAAAAGCAGCTTTCCATTATAGCTCTGTACCTCGTTACTTATTATAAACAAATTTTAAGAATATAAAGCTACTTAACTTGTTTAATGTCACTGTATCGATGGGGAAAGCTGTCCTGTGTATGAATCCAGCACCAAAATCAGGTAGAATGGTCATACAAAAACTGCTGCACGTGGAGACAGTGCAAAGCAAAAAGAAGTGCGGTCTGGCCCCGAAAAAGACGGAGGCCAGCTGACCTGAATCAGCCCCCCAAATTCCGCACTACTGAAGGCCACTAGTCCATCAATAGGAAGATGGATGAATTCACTTCCAAAATAGCCATCATGGAAACTAAACTTCAGTCGGTGGAGGAGGCTGCAAAGGAAGCAAACAAGGCAGCGGAGAAAAGTATGGTGACCACAGCAGGCCTAATCAAGGAGAATCTGGTGCCATGACACTGATTGGAGAGCCTGGAAAATGAGGCACGGGCATCCCATGCGCAGACTCTAGATCTCCCAGAAGAACTGGAGGGAGAAGATATGGGCAGATTTATCACACAATGGTTTCCAGATCATCTCCAAATGGCTCTCTCGATCTCCGTGGAGAGGGCATATAGAGTCAACTCCAGAGAGGCCTGTCTGCATACGGAGCCAGTGCATCCCCAAGCGAAAACAGTACTGGTGATTTTGGGGTCGCTACAAGAAAGAGACATGGTGCGTCAAGCAGCACAAAAAAAGGGCCCAGCACAATGGCAGGGCTCCTACGTCCACGTCTTCCCTGACTTTAAGTTATGCTACACAGCAATGGAGAAAGGGGTTTGATGGAATCCGGTCGAAGCTCTGACACCTGGGGGTCCACCATGTTCTGACTATGCCTGCTAATTTGAAGATCGTGTATGGTTAACAAGACATACAATTTTTCGATGCGGAAACTGCTCAAGAAAACTGAAGCTGAATTTTGCATTCTTTTCTATAAGACCAGGACACTGACTCAAGCTAAAGACACTAATTTATTATTTTGATGTGGCACTTACAATGTTTTTTTTTGTTTGTTTTTTTTTTTGTTTGTTTTTTACTAAAATGGTGTCTTTCTTAAAGTCGTGGCTTAAGGGTAAAGTGAAATTGTGCATCTTGCATGACGCAGTATTTTCTTTCTTTGAAATAGCCTAGTAGTTCTCCTTAATGTATCCTCTTATCCAACGATAGATTAAAATAGTCGGTAATTAAGTGGGTAGTAGTACAGTCGTGTTGTTTTCTTGAAATGTTATAAATGACAGTAGCTGAAAAATGCCTAAGTCTGGGATGCTGTAATGTAAGAAACTAATTTAGATATTAGCTTAGAGGCTCTGGAGCTAGAAGCAAGCTCAATGCAATTTCACTGTCATCCCCATTAAGGATGTTGGGGATATGTCACCTATCAAAGGGGTGTTTATCTAATGGGTGTTTTAACATCTTATGGGGTAATCCCCACTCGTGGCAACAACAGCCTTAGGTAAGCTTATTGGGAAGTAAATTGTATGTTGATAACCCACACATTATGTAGCAGTAGAGGTGTGCCAATGATACTATATTGCCAATATGTTTAATTGAAATTTTTATTTTGATACACTGTCCTTCAGGCTATGCTTGTATCTGATGGAAATAAACTCAAAGTTTTGAAAAAAAATTCTGGTTTAACATATGGTCCCATAGAAACCAACGAAGCGCGCACCCATGCTCTACAGAATCTTACATTACAAGCCATGCAGGTGAGGGGGCACGGCTCCCAGCCAAATGCCCTTTGGGGTAACCCTTGCCTTAGTGTTTGCACACAGAGGTTCTTTGTCTTTTAAATAGTTTTTTTTATTTTAATGAGTTAACCACAACATAGCCCAGACAGACCGTCTTAGGGTAGCTGGTTCTACCCACTCGGGTGTCAAACAGATGAGGCATACTTATGAGTCCTGGTAGGATGAAACATGTGTCTATGTCATCTGTTAGCACCCTTTGCAAACTGTGTGAGAGGCCTTTCGGCACCATGCAATTCTGCTTAAAGTTGAACCAGCATAATATTCTGTGGTGATTTGCATATGCAGCCCATGATGCTTTACATTGTGTGGGCATGTGTGATTTTGTATTTCCAATCTTCTATGTGGAACAGTATCAAAAGCTTTGCTGAAGTCAAGGTAGGCAACATCAACTGCTCCCGCTTGGTCCACCACTCTTGCTACACAGTCAAAGAAATCTATGAGATTAGTTTGACAGGACTTTCCTTTTTGTAAACCCATGCGGTCTTGGATCCTGTGCTCCTATGGATTACAGGTGTTGCACTATCCTTCCCTTAAGGAGTGCCTCCATGATCTTGCCCACTACTGAGATAAGACTGACTGATCAGTAGTTCCCTGCCTCCTCTGTGGAGGTCTGTTGCCAATCTGGAATGGCAAGTGACTGCTCCATGGGGAGGACACAGGAAAGATGCACAGTAGCTTGGGGTGGGGGGGAAATCGGGTGGGGTAGACAGAGTAGCAGGGGTCGAAACTAAGTTTTGCAGCCTCTAGCCAGCAGGGCTAGTGACTGGGAAATCCACTAGCCCCCACAGATTTTTCCACTGGCCCAGCTGGTGTACTTATTGAAATGCTATCTTCTCCAGTACATCCCACATGGCTTATTAAAGGAAAATTTTACTAGCCTGATACAAAATCTTCCAGCATTTGTTTAATGGACCGGTGCCAATTTTAACCCGACTAGTGTTCAGAACAGTGATAAGGAAGCATAGTTTGTGCACTGCCAGGGCTGTGCAACGTACACCATCCTGCCTAAGGACTGTGGCAAGGATAAATTTGTGGCTAGTGTAGGATGGTTGAGACTCTCAGGAGGTATATTAGGCACAGGAGGCTTGACAGACAGATGGAAGTACAACAGACACACAGGGATGTGAGCAGGCAGCTGGGGGGGGCGGCTAGGGACATGGGCAATAGGCTGGGGGGGCAGTTGGCAAGGACAGTTAGAGAAGGGTGGCTGGAACTGGGGTCTCTAGTGAAAGGGATGAGGGATGAATGATTATACCATGGAGTTTCACCAACAGCCAATCAGAGTAGCATGCTGGCACCTTACTTGCATTGTAAATCCACCGATAATCACTGTAAAAGGTGCCAGCCAGCCGCATCTTAAAAAAAAAAAAAAAAAAAAAATCCGACCCCGAAATCACGGAACTCCAACCGCCATCTTACTTCCCCGCTAAGCGGGGATCATGAAACCACAACTCCATACATCGAAGCAAAGCAACGTCAAATTCTTATTGATTTTAAGGTATTGTTTCTCTATAGTAAATAGTCCGAGCAGGCAGTCTGTGTGATGTGCGCGCGACAGCTAATGCTAACAGCTGCCATGTGTGAACTGCTACTACGGGGTACAAGCTTCTGGCGAGGAAGAAAAAAAATAGCTTTGTGAAGTGTGGAATTTCTTTTTTTTTTTTCTTCTGTCATGTGTGTGTCGCTGCTACATTCACTGTCGCTATAAAGCCATCAGGAGCTACAAATATTTTACTGGACGTGCACAGCACTTCTCACTCTGGCACAAAACAGCAGTGTGGGAAAGCTCCCAAGTCCCTTTCCTGCTCAGTTTTTCTTAAAAGTATCAACGCACCATACACAGCAATGGGTTAGGTGGACAATAACACACAACAGAGTGTGTGTTCATTGGGAGACACAGGCATTCCTCTGGTGAGTACTCTTCAGCACACACTAGTGGAGTGCCTATACCGTAGCACCAGAAACACGGCACCCTGGAATGCGTTTTGAACTTATAAAATAGCTTAATATTAAAAATTATTTTATCTTGCAGAACAGTGCATGTGTGTGTACATATAGGCATGGCAGGTGACCAGGCTTGTCCAATCAGAATACAGTATATCTGGCACCCATCTTGATCCATTTTATAAATGGGGATAGTACAACGGCTATATTGAGACAAACGAAGCAGCCTTTTTACTGTGACATGGAATGGCTGTCCCTTATCGAACGCAGGAGGCTGCATCTCCAGGCATAAATATACTTTCTAGGATGCCCCTGTTGGGCAGGCAAATGGACCATGGTAAGAGGAACCAAATCATGGGGGGTAGGAATAAAGGGGGTCATTAGTGGAAGTGTTAGTAATTATCCTGCTTTTTGTCAATAATTACCAACCCCTTCCCTTCAATGAGCCCCCTTTTTATTCCTACCCCATGATTTGGTTCCTCTACTATGGTCCAGTTGCCTGCCCAACAAAGCACTATTACCTTTCATTTCCTATTCACCTTGTCTGCCTACCCTACTCTGTCTTTTTTTTATACTTGTTTTATTAAAATAGTTTCACAGATCATTTCCATAACATGAAACATCACAAGCTAGAACCATATAGCTTACATTTTTTACTTAACATACACAATTCTCCCAAACTGTGGGAGAGGATCTAATAGCAATAAAATAGAATCATCACCTTAAAACAAAGCCAGGTTAAAGTCCAGAAGAAAAGGACTAACTAAAAAAAAATCATAATTTCACCATACTAGGAATTTCATTAAATTAATAATACATATATATGAGAATCTCTTGGCCTGTTTGTTACTAATAAATAAACAAAAATCAGGATATCCTCTGTGCCCCTCAATTAAATGCCTATGTGGGCCTTAATGGGAACCCTTT
Source organism: Neoceratodus forsteri (assembly GCA_016271365.2). NCBI lineage: Eukaryota > Metazoa > Chordata > Ceratodontiformes > Ceratodontidae > Neoceratodus > Neoceratodus forsteri. Next base: position 875,582,246 of record CM028130.1, read on the forward strand.
GAAGAATTTTGGGTCTGATGGTATATATTTATAATCAGTCAAGTCCAGGGGCATGGACCATCATACAGCATCCATCGGGACCAACTGTTCTGGTAAAGCTGTGTTCATTGCCTAAGGGTGAAGGTTAATCTTTCCATCTGATGTATGGTTTCCAGTACTTCTACCCAATCTGTTAATTCAGGGACTGAAACCTGGAGACAACGTTTAGTAATTGCCCAAGGGCTGCAGCCACTAGAATGGTCCATATGTATCTCTCATCCTTATCCCTCAGCTCCTTTGGTATCAGTCCCAAGACCATATGTTCCGGGCCCAATTGTGTTTGTATTATAAATATTTGGGAGAGGTGTTTTTGGACTTGCGCCCAGAACGCTGTTAAGGCAGGCAGGACCAGAATATGTGGGCCTGCGTGGCACACTGTTCCCCACATGCCCACCAATATTCTGACGGTGCTCCTGCTGTGAAATGGGCAGACTGGACCGGTACTAAAAAGTATCTGACCCTAAGCTTCCAACAGAAGTCTCTCCAGACCAAGGACTCAGAAGTGCTCCACGTACTTCTCCAGATCAGGGGCCATTGCTGTAATAGAAATCTGCAGATCCTGCTCCCACTTAGTTCTTATGTGGTGTGAATTGATTTCCATGTCTGCAATATAATTTATACAGAGTCGGGATATGGCATGGCTCTCCCCCCCCAGACCCCAAAATGTGTGAAATAGAGTTGTCCTTGAATATATCCCCTTTGCTGTTGACATTTTCTGAATCTGTTTGTTTATTGCATCCCTAACCTGACAGTAACAAAAACTATCTACAGGAGGAAAACCATACCGCTTTTGAAGAGCCTCAAAGGACAGAATTGTGTGGCCATTCAACATCTGGTATGGTGAGTGAAAACCCCTTCTAGCTTGTTGCAGGAACCACTTATCCAACCCAGCTGGAAGGAACTGTGGATCATGTGCCCACCATTTGTATTTCCAGAGCTGTCTTTGTATTTCACCTCTATAGGTACCTTTGTTTCCATCCAGCTAGGACTGCCTTCGTGCCTGAATACCTTTGTAGCCCACTAGGCCCTCTCTCCAAGAAAAGGCACACCTGAATGGGGGGGATCACTCTGGAGTCCAATGTCTATCCTCTTCCAGTGTGTGTCATAATCTGGGTTGCCCCAAAGGAGGGCAATCCTCATCTGTGCCGCCACCCAATAACCTTGTAGATTTGGAAAGGCCAGCCCTCATCTTGTTTTGAAAGTACAACAAAGTCTTTCATACTCTAGGTCTCTTGTTTCCCCAGAGAAAGGCAAGGAAAAGTTCCTGCCAAGTCTCCAGATCTCATTGGGTGACAATGCACGGTACACATTGGAATAGATACAGAAGGTGTGGTAGGGCATTCATCTTAAGCGCCTGGGCTCTGGCAGTTAAAGACAGGGGGAGAAGTGACCATCGTTGAAAGTAATTTTTTTAACTGCTTTATGACAGGAGGGTAATTGTGTTCCCACAAATGTGCGGTGGCTGTACTGATCCTAACTCCTAGGTATTTAAGGGACTCGAAGTCCCAATGCATGGGATACTTTAGTTGGGTAGCCCTGTCAGGTGTATAGTTAAAACTGAGTACCTCAGTCTTTCCCTTATTGAGCCTATAACTGCCAACATGGAAAATTCTTGAATTAAAGCTAACACCACAAGGAGGGAGGGAGGCCTCGGGGTCAGCGAGGTACAAAAGTACGTCATCTGCGTACAGTGCCAAATTATGTGTCAACCCCCCCCCCCAGGTCAATTCCCCGAAACACCGGATGCTGTCTGATCATTTAAGCTAAGGGTTCTATGTAGAGGGCAAATCGGTGGGGGGGGGGGGGAGAGACAGAGAGGACACCCCTGTCTAGTACCTCGCTTTAGGTTTAGCGCCTCTGATATATGACCATTTGCCCTAACATGGGCCCGAGGGGGCTCATACATCCTGAACAGGGCCATAATAAACTGCTTTGGGAACCCAAACCGGGAAAGGACATCTCAAAAAAGGCCAGGAAACCCTATCAAAAACTTTTTCTGCATCTAGGCTCATCAGCAGAGAGGGAAGTTTCTGTCTATTTATGTAGTCAACTATATGGGTAGTGCATCGTAGGTTGTCTTGAGCCTGTCTACCCAAAATAAATCCCATTTAGTCCTTATGCATTAGGGATGGGAGATAAATCTGTAGATGTCTTGCCAAAATTAACATCAGGATCTTATAGTCTGTGTTTAATAGTGAGATAGGGCAATAAGACACACATCTGGCAGGGTCCTTTCCCGGCTTAGGCGCCACTGAAATTACAGCCCTGGACCATGAAGGTGGGGCAGCCACCTCTCCCCCTCTCCCCCATCACCTCCACATAGACCCGGAGAAGCAAAGGTTGGATCTGTCCCCTCATACACTTGAAGAACTCTTATGGGAAGCCATCGGATCCAGGGCACTTAGACACCTTCAGCCTCCCAATCTCTGCCTTCACCTCTTCCCCTGTTAAAGGAGCCAGGAAGGATTCCCCTCGTTCTGGTAGAAGCCCAGGTAGTTTTAATTTTTCTAAACAGATCTGCATTGACTCCTACTCTGGGGTAGTCTCCTCTCTGTACAATGTGCATAATATTCCTTAAAGGCTTCCAAAATCTCATGTACCTCCTGGACCATTACCCCCCTCTGGGGGTGCCACACATGAGTAATTGTGATCCGGGCCCTCTGTGCCTGAAGTCTACTAGCTAACAATTGTAAAAAGCGTGGGCCCCATTCATAGTATCTCTGGCGTAAAAATAGGAGCTTTTGCTCCACCAGGTAATCTAGAATACCTGAGAGTCCCCGTTTATAATTCAAGAGCTGTCAAGCATGATCTCTGTCAAATTTCTGTTTTTGCTTCTCCTCCAGCTCCTGCACATATTTAAGCAGTTCTATTCTGCGAGCCTCACTAGCCTTCTTTTTCTGTGAGGCTATCTGTATTAATTTTCCCCGTAGCACGGCTTTAGCTGCATCCCACAAGATAGATTGATAAGTACCCCTACTTGAATTTTCAGCCAGGAAGTTCTTATATGTCTCAGTTATTAAATTTTGTGTCTCCTTATCTTTCAAAACGGATACATTCAAACGCCAAAAAGTGTTGTGTCTTAACTCTCCCAGGTCCATCTGCATATACAAGGGAGCATGATCTGAGAGATGGAACTCCCCTATCCAGGAGTTACAGACCCTCTGTTCATCATCCTTCGGGACTAAAAAGTAGTCTAATCCGGAGTACATATTGTGGGCAGCAGAAAAGAAAGCATAGTCCCTTTGCCTCCCATGCTGATGATGCCAAACATCCGCTAGGCCTAACTCAGAGACTAATTTAGCTACTTGTTTTGCAGTATGGTGTGGCTTTCTGAGGACTGAGGAGGAGGAATCTAGATGGGGGTTAAATGTCAGGTTCAAATCCCCTCCACAAATTAACTGCCCCTCACCCCACTCTAGCAATGTGGTCAGGAAGGTATGATATTCGTGGTATGGTGTCCCCAGCAGGAAATACATTGATGCCAAGGTTATGGTATTGCCCAAAAACCTTCCCCTTTAGCATAGCAAAACGTCCCTCCTTATCGACTTTTGAGTCTATTTTTTCAAACTGTGTCCTTGAAGGGACTAGTAACATTGTTCCATGCCACCTTCCCCTCTTATAAGAGGCAGCTGCTAAGTCTCTAAATCCCAACGTTAAGAATTTATTATGCTCCTGCATCGTCAGGTGAGTTGCTTGCAGGAGCAAAAAGTCCACTGAAGCCTTCTTAGTTTGACTTATAATCTTGCTCCTTTTTATTGGGTTAGTAAGACCCTTCACATTATATGAGCATATTAAAGTTCCCCGTTTATCCATAGCTAAAACTAGATATTCTGAATGCCAGCCCTCTGACAAGGATTCCTCCTCCTTCCCCAGGGCCATCTGCTATGTATTACCTAGTTATTGCTATAATTAAAAATGTAACATATTCCTGGTATGTATGGCTAGAATTTCCAAAAACAGTGAATACAAATAGAATATAAAAAAGACACTTGTCACAACCGGTCAACATGACCATTAGCTATTAAACCAACAATGCACTTCCAAAAGTGGAGAAAAGGTCTCTCTTCTTGCCCACTCCAATATCTGTGTGAGACAAGCCTAGAGGGGCTTCTGTGTCTCCGCTCTGAGAGACCCCCTCCGAGAGCTTCTTGGTGGAAAATAAGTAGCTCTGCACCAAATCTAGAGGTTAGGATGAAATTAGCATCCAGTGGTTACAGTAGTAATAGTGAGCACCTACTCCCCTTTGGTGGTGAAGGGTTAGACAGCTGTGTGTGATCGTATAGAGGTTAAAGTCCATTCGACCTTTGTTGTAGAGTGAAAATTTCCATGGGGTTGTGAGGGGTACCTTCCAGGAGCCCACAGAGTGCCTCGTCCACCTGGGTAGACACCCGCCCCAGATAGGAGGAGAGGGACCAAGGACCAGTCCAGACAGCATCATCTTCTCCCAGGATCCCAATCTACATTAACTGTCCTGATATTACCTATTAGGTAGTCTATACATCATACTTAGGAACTGGCTAGGCCACCAAGGGGGAAGCCACACCCCATCATCCATTGGATAGAGCTGACCACCAAGGCTATACAGAGGACTAGTGTGACCCCTGGTACCCTCCACCAGGCAACCAACAAAGGACACCCATGGGATGAGCACGCAGCCACCGCACCCTGTTATTTTGCAATAGTCAGATATTTAAGGGGGTCAAAATTGCTCTAATTCAGTCTCTATTGCATGTTTCCCAATTAGTCTGACAGGGTGGCTCCCCCTCTCCACGGCCTAACCCATCCAAATATATTATTGTGGGTATGGTCCCTGGCTCAACCCCCGAGCCTCAGGCATCCCTCCATCTGCATACACCCCTACCCTTATCCACTCTGCATTTGTAAAGAAAAAGACCCATGTTAAATAAAAATTAAAAATCAAATGTTAGTGTTTTTCAAGTCTTGGGTCTGTAACTATCAAGGTATTTAAACTCTCCCTCCAGAGAAAAAAAAAACAGCCACACATACAGGTTTTTAAAGGAATTCCTTCAAAGATAAAACTACTTGCTGTTATAGTTTTGTAAGTTCAGGTGTGGAATCTTGCTTCATTCCTCAGTGCAACATAGTCTTCTGAAGTATTCTGTTCGATCTCGGTCTCTCGATCTTGTTCTCCGCGATGGGTGTATTTTTGAGCTCTGACTGGAGGGCAATCCCATGATAGGCCAGAAAATCAGAGGCATCCTTCAGCTCCTGAAAGCAAAGTGGACCCTTTTCAGTGAGTACTTTAGGTCAAGCAGGGTATTACACGAAAGTCTCCATCTTGTCAGGAGCGGGGGTGAAAAGTCATGATCGAAAAATAACCTTGTATCCCCAAATTCCACACTTTTCCTGGACCAAGCTAAGGAAAGAATCTCCTCCTTGACCCTACAGTCGAGAAAGGCAAGCACCACCGATCTCAGCCTAGCTTTCGGGTCTCGGGATAAGTGATCGGTGTGCACGAATTATATCTAGGACTTTTTCCTGTGGCAGGTTCAAGATTTCGTGCAGGAAAGAGTCCATAAAATATAGTATGTTGCCTGATTCCATACTCTCCGGCAAACCGTGGATTCTAATATTATTCCTCCGGTTATGGTTTTACATTTCCTCCAGTCATTGTTCCAGGTTAGTAGTGCGTTGGTTAAGCGTCGGGAGAGTCGAATTATGTACATCAGTAGTTTGGGTGTAATCTGTGAGGGTAGTTTCAAGGTTGCCCATACGGTATTCTAGATCTTCAGTTTCTTTCCGATGACCTGAGACTTTAGCTTTTAAGCGCTGTAATGTTTCCGTCATCTGCTTAAGGGTCTGGCAGAGCTGGCACAAAGTAATAGTACAGTCGTCCTCCTCTGGTACTAGTTTTGAGGGCCGAGTACCTGTGGTGGTTTCCTGGGCTCTATAGGCCGCTGATGGCTGCGTTCCTTCTGAAGCAGTTTTGGTTGATTTACCACCTCCATTCTACGGATGTTTTTTTAAACCGCTGCTTCGGAGCCATAAGGTACGCTGTAATGCTGTGTTTGGAAGACAGGATTGGGGCTAAATCTGGACGATGCAAGTGGATTATTCTTGGTCAGTCTGGGGGCTCGAAAACTAAGCCACCATTAAGAGGTGCTCACCACCGGAAGTTCCCTACTCTCTTTGTCTGAATGCTCTTCCTAGCACTCTCTGTGGTATTAATTCTATGCTTACTCATAACGGAATACTGAACAAACGTCTATATGCACTTGACTTATTATGCTGCCTGTACTGCTCTGTTAGTTGCCTACGATGTATACCACCATTGTTTTTTCCTTATTTATTGTATTCATGTACTATGCACCTATTCAACTCCACTTCCCCTTCCCCCCAGGACACATCTGGAAACTAGCAATTCCTGCTCAGTAGGCTTTTCTGGTGAAACTCTTGAATGATTAAATAAATAAATAAAAATCACCAATAATCTAAACACCCACCCAGACTGCAATATCTAGTCTGCGCTCGGCTAGGGGCCTCCTGTCCCACGCGGCAAAACTAAGCATGGCGCAAACATGTCCTTGTCTGAGGTCCCTGCACCTGTAACACCCTTCTAAGTTTAAGAACATGTACAGCTTGCCTGCCCACTTTTTGACCATCACAAATGGCTGTCAGACTAGTTGGTCAATTCAGTACTTGTTATTATGAAAATCCCTGATACAACACTACGTTCACAATCCTTTGACAGTTTATCAATCACTGTATTTATTATGTCCAGTATACATACCTTGAATTTGGCTATAAAGAACTTCCTATTTAATGATTAAGTCTGAATTGTGTAACATGCATAACCTGTCACTTGATTTCTATTGTGTTGCTTATTGAAACTTCATGTGCAGGACTTCCAAAGTAAATGAGATCTGGATCAAGGGTAACTCCTTGAACAAACAGAATGTGTTACTTCAGCTCTCAGCAATATCCCGCACAGACTTACAGACAGTCTTTTGTTGGGAGAGGGAATGTTAACCAGAACTTTAGAGAAATCCTGCACCCCTTTTGAAAAGTGCCCATAAGACGTTTCAACATTCACCTTGATAACCCACAGAGATGCACTGTTCACGCTTAACTCTCCCCCCACCACTGGTCCAACCTGGAAAGTGGTACCCAATTTGCACCACTCCTCTGAGATCTGCACTGGCCTGATGCTAAAATGGAGAAACAACAGACTCGTACACCTATTAGTTTACTCCCCCCCCCAAAAAAAAAACCTCCACTGGAGGAATACTAGGGGAAAAAACAAACAAACAAAAAAAACTAGTTAACTTTTTTTTACCCCTTTCCTACCGCATACATGTGCGCACATGCACAAACACACAGCACCCACCCACCAACTCAAACTAGGAGGCTAGAAAACTCTGCAGTCTGCACAGATCTGCAAACAAAATACTCTAGTGGTCAGACAACATTCTCTTTGCCCTCCCCCAAGTATATATATTAAAACCCTCCCTCTACCCATCTCAGCACTGCCACCACCAATGACTCAGTTGATTCCAGTCCCCGAACTCATCCCCAATAATTACAAAACTAAGTATAAACTGTGTCTTGCTGCACATAGACACTCATCCTGTGCATCTCACTGCTGGGCCCAAAAGTGTACTCTAGGTCCACTAGTCAGTCGAGCGGTGGTGTTGATGTATATGCAATGCCCCATTAACGTATACATTTAAGAGTTATAAAATAATGTAGCCCCATTAACTTCAGGACAAAGGCTGCCTTAATATGGGGCCATCAATAAGGAAAAATAGGACTCCATAAAAAACAAACACTAAACAATACACTGGGGTGATTAAACAGGCTCCACACATGCCCTAATTTACAATGCACATCAACGCTTGGAACAGTTCCACTGGACCAACCTTGGTAACAAGTAAGCAATAACTCACGAAAGGGTATAGGGTTATGGGCATCTAATGCACGCCTTGGGTGTGTTGTGAGGCACAAGGCCGCAGAAATGCAGAGCATGAGCAGCTGCAGGACTTGCTGGCTCGTGCCCTTGCTGTTAACCGTTTGGTGGTCACTCTCTCCCTTTCCCCCCGTACTGCGCTCTCTCCCTCCCTCTCTCTCTCTCTCCCCCTTGGGGGGTGCACCCAGCCACACCATGATCTCTTGCCTGCCTAAACCACGCCAAAGCCCTAACAGCATTGCAAACATGGGGATGTCCACCTCCTTCGCTCTTCCTGCCCTGGCTACCCTGCTGGCACAGTCTGAAGCGAGACAGTGACACAGTGATTAGCGCTACTGACAACTGCATTGTTTGATCAGGTGGGGGGAGAGACACTCAAGAGTACATCCATGGCACTTGCTTATGGGTCACTAAACTGCTTTGGAAGGGGACAGAAGAGCCAACAGAAAGACCTGCTCCAGCAATAGGGATGAAATAACAGCACTGGGGTTCTCTCGCTTCCCCACACTTTTATATGGCTGCCTGTCCGATTTCATTTGCTTAACACTGAATGAGTCCCATGCCAGTTGACCAAGTCACGTCAAACCAGGCATTTAAAAAGGGAATTTAATGCATGGCCACGCAGAGCGACTCCTCCAATTGGGCTGCACATTTTCCATAGCCCATGTTATAATGGACACTATTACATGCCCCTTTTTGATTCACTTAGACTTTAATATCGATAGCCCCCCTAATGATGTTTCACTTAATGTGTTCCCTTTTCTTTCTTTATTAATTGTTGTTTCTTTGAGGTTCCATTTTGGTTAGCTGTTTTGTTGGTATTTAGTGCATATACACACACCAGGCTTTGCTAAGGGATCTCCATAGGATTAGTGATTTGCAGATGGTTAAGCCCTCTATTATTTAGCAACTGTAACAGATTGTACGATTGTGTGTTATTTGTGTTTGTTAGAAGTATTGCAATTTCAATAAAAACTTAATTACAAAACAAAAATGTATACAACAGTGTTTGTGTTCCCTTTCAAAGGACATTATATAAGTACTTAAATGCCATTAATAACTGCACCTGATGCCTTTTTATATGTCTTGCTAATCTGCTACAGTTAATGTATTACTCAGTTATAGTCTACATACTTTTCTTGCCTCCACTGTATTTACCTCCCTAATGTTCTGGTATCTATTGCTTATACCTTACTCTGATGTGTAAATGTTTATTATGACTTGTTTGCTACCTACCTATCCCTGTATCCTTGCCACATACTTCTTATTTTTAAATTACGGCCTCGATTTCTGCCTTATGTATAACTGTTACAGCTCCTTGTACACTCCCGGGTAGTGCCTGAAAATAGGAATGGTACTGTCTAGTGCAGCTACCAAATAAGCAAAAACTAAACAAGCAAACAAAAACTAAATTAAATACATTTTAGGAAAAGAGAGAAACATTTTTGAGGCAAAATCATGGACGCCCTCGAGAATCCGGAACACCTGGGAAGTAGGCTTATGTTGAGTCTTATTACTGAGTCTGCAAGATATTATGGTAATTACCACAAAAATCGGTCCCCCAAGTTAATGGGCCCAACTTTCCCTTCCTACTGCTAGCATATACTCATTTACTCTTTTCTTAAACGTTTCCAGGTTTTCTACTCCCACTACTTCCCTTGGCAATCTCTTCCAAATGCTTCCCACTCTTTGTGCAAGGATACACGTGCACTACTTCTGCATGGATTTTCTAATAATATTTGTTAGTTGTGGTATCTCAGGCTGCAATCCTTTGTATTATAATTTGCACATTTTTTGTTACTTCTTAATCCTTATACAATGCTAACAAATCCCTCATATCCTCCTTTTCTCCCAGAAAAAAAAGAACCTAAACTTGAAGTCTTTCCTGGTCTTTTGTTACATTTTTAACTAATCAGTCACCCACCCACCCAAGATTTTTTTTTTAATGTTCCATGAAGTTGGGATCTTTGCTTACAATAATTCCTAAATCCCTCTCCGAATTCACCTTGTTTTAATTTTGGTCATACATTGTAATATTTTGCCTGTTATTTCTTCCCGTGTGTAACACTACACATTTGCTGATGTTAAACTGCATATGGTTATGCAGTACCCACTCTTCTACAAAACTTAGATCCTTTATTAGATTCATTCTGTTTTGTTCTATATCAACTCTCCCCCCCCCAGTTCTGTGTCGTCAGCAAATTTTGCAATACATCCTTTAACCTGCATATGCCTATCAGAAATAAAGGAAAACAAAACAAGCCTCAGTACGAAACCCTGCAGCACCCCACTTGTCACTGCTGCGGTTCCTAAAAGGTTACCCTAGAGTCTTGCATGTCGCGATCTGCACCCTAACTAAACTTTAACCCAAATTGTTATACTACCATTTATTTGGGATTCCTTAAGTCTTTTTTTATTTTTTTTTAAACAGTAGCTCAAGAGACAATATCAAAAGCCTTGCAGAAATTTAGATATATCATGTCCACAGGTATATTTTTATCAATGCTTTTGCCTACTGGCTCATAAAAGGTTTGCATATTAGTTATTGCCTGTATTTTTCAAACCCATGTTGACTGGTGCCCACTAATTCCCTTTTATTAAGTTCTATTTCCAGAGCTGACAATGCCGTGAAGGGTTGAGGCAAGGGACGCCATACCTCAAGCCATGCCAGCGACCCAGGTTCGGAAACGAGCCTGGGTCGTTGGGAGTCGGCAGGAGAAGATCGAGCATCCAGGGGATTACTCTCTTCTCCTGGGGTGGGCTCTGGGGATTTTCCCACTCGATGGCAGCTTCTGGCGGAGGCTGGAGGGGCGCAAAACACCTGGGACAGGGACAGCGAATGGGGTCTGGTGTCTGTGGGAGGGCGCGGACTCACTCCCTCTGTGCACTGACACCACTGCACATCCATGCCGGGTGTGGAACAAAGGAAAATGGCCCTGCCTCCCAGTAAGTGAAGGGGGGAGTTCAGGGGCTGGCCAACCATGCCCAGTGCTGGGTCTCTTCATCCAAGTCCTCCGGATCTCTTCCCTGCCTGGTCGCTCTGCTAGACTACACAGAGAGTGTCAGGAGGTGTGGGCGGTCCCACTTGAGGGGACTCAGAGTCAGGGGGTTGGGCAGTCAGGTAGAGGAGGAGAAGTGGCCGCCGGAGGAGGGATGGAGGACTTCAGGCGGGCAGGATCATGGCCAAAGCCGAGCAACCCCCTGGAGAGACTCCGGGTAAGGCAGTGTGTAGGAGCATAAAGAAAGATGGCAGCAAAAAAAAAAAAGTTCTATTTCCAGTTCCTGTTTAATTTTTCCATTATTTGCCCTAACACAGATGCCAAGTTCATGGGTCTGTGATTTGCCACCACTGCCTTTTCTGCATACTGGTATTATAATTGCTTTTTTCCAAGCCTCAGGAATTTGACCTGTCTGATATTATTTATTGAATATATGAGTCAAAGGTAGCCCCATCTGGTCTGCCTTATTTATAGCTATTTTTGTAGTAATTTTAGTAAACTCTGTTGATCAAACTGTGTGCTAGAAGTTTCTTTTCAGTGGCATGGTTTTAAGGTAAGTATGTACCATACAGACCACTTGGCACACACCGCCAACATATTTTTGCTCCTTCTCCTCGGTCCTGGTCCTCCTTTGATCTCCACCAATGACCACCATCCTGTCCACAGAGCTTGATCCAAACACAACTGCTCCCAGCACACCACACTTCAGTACAATCCTGGCACCCCCCCCCCAGCTCCTGCCTTTCAGTGGCATAGCAGGTGCAATTCCAATATCTGCCAGCAGCTGTTGAGGCAGTGGCATCCTGGTGGCGTTTAGAAGACACTGGAGTAGGACCCACGATGGACATGAGAGGCAGGGCATGATGTCACCTGCACAACTGGAAGCTCCACTTCTGTTTTCTCCCACCCCAGACAGCACACATGAGGACATCACTGGGTATCAGAAAGTCAGCCCTGCCAACATCCATGCCTTCTCCCGCCCCGCTTGAGCCCGGGATCCCAGCTGCTGGACACCAAGGTACTGGATGGCACCACAAAGCACAAGCCTCCCTCCCCAGAGTAGGAGACTGTCCTTTGGGACACTCACTCAATCTTCCACCTGCCAGCTGTTAATGCAAACCTTGGTTGCCAGCATCGTGAATAACAATACTGGTGCTGCACAGAATGGCAGGCAGCAATCAGCCTTCTTGACAAGTTTTCAAACCTAGGCTTTTCTCTGGTGTTTTTTTTTCCCCCAAAAGCATGTGTGATGCTGTGATTTTCCTGGTTAAAGCAGCAGTATTTGTTAGTCAACAAAAAAACAGTTCTTCATATAGTTGTTTTTTGTTTAGCAAAAAATGCATGTCTGACATCCTTAGATTCATCCTCAGAATACTTTGTTTTCTCAGATATTTTTAAAACAGCTTTTATAGCTTTTGTAATTAATGAATGCTGCCATTAAAGATGGCTGCCACTCGCACTTTTTAGAAAATGTCTTCCACTGAGGTTACATATTAGATTCAATCTGTGGCTGTATTAGGATGGTGCTGCCATGTTTCTATTTCCATATCATTTTTTACCCACCAGGTTGTCACCCGCTTCAACCCCGCCACCCCCAGACAGGCTACCACCTCCTTGGACTTACCTCTGTGCAGTTTCTCCCTTGGATTCCCTCCATGGTGGGGCGAGGTCAAAGGGGGGGCAGGCCATCCTCCTTCCCTCCATAGTGAACACATCCAGAATGTGCCGAGCTGCCCTGGTGGTGGTGGGGTGGGTCTGGAGAGGTGTGTGGCATGCCAGCTAACCCTCGGGTCCTGTTTTCCATTTTCTGCTTTATGAGAGCCAAGGTGACACAGGATGTGCGTGGAGGTGCATACATACGAACATATGAATTTGCCAGCAGAAACAGGCCTTACGGTCTATCAAGTTAGTCTGCTCGAATGCGCAGCAAGCATCCTTATATTGCAGCTGTCCCACCCTCCTCTCCCCCCTCACCTTTACCCCCCCCCTTCGCACCCTGTCCCATGCCGTTTTAAAATTGCCCAATGTGCTACAGGATACCACCTCCCCGGGTACAGTGTTCCATTTCCCCACCACTCTCTCTGTGAAAAAATGTCTCCTCATCTCTCTCCGATATCTTCCGCCCTCCAACCTGAGACCATGCCCTCTGTCCCTTCCTCTCCTCAGCTTACATATCCCTTCTGTGCTTGTTTTGTTAATCCCCTTCAAAACATCTGAAGGTCTGATTCATATCCCCCCAATCCCTCCTCTTTTCCAGGGTGTACATATTCAACTCAGTCAGCCTATCCTCATAGGTTTGTCCCTCCAGCCCCTGGCTCATCTTAGTTGCCCTACGCCGTACCCCCCCTCCAGCAATCTGATATTCTTCTTCAGAAAGGGACACCAGAACTGCATGTAGTACTCCAAATGTGGCCTCAACCCCATGCCCCAGAACTTGCGGCTCTCTCCCCACCCCTGTGAAATAGATATGTCTGCCACTCGGGTATTCAACACTGCCACCAGACTTACACCCGAATCAGCAATCCTCCCAAATCTGGGAGAGAAAAGCTGCCTGTCGGCTGCTATATCCACTACCACCTCTCCCAACCCCCGACAACCCAAGCTTGTTCCTAAACTCAGGCCACCAGTGTGGCACAAGGCAAGGTACTCAGCAAACCCTCAATGCCACCAAACCAGCGCACTGTTACATGTTTCTAATACTAAACAGCACAGCACTGTACCAGGACATTTATTTTTTACACAGCAGGCATTGTACGGTGGTGGAAACTTTTTAAAAGCTTCAAAATCCCATATCTTGGCTCAGGAATGAAAACACAAAAACTCCAAGAAAAATGTGCATCTTGATATTTTTGTCAGACAAACATTATTTCTGATAAAACTATATTGTGATTAATAAATACTCCTAGCCGGCTCGGTGGAGCTGAGGGTTGAGGCGCTGGACGCCACACCTCGTGCCATGCCAGCGACCCGGGTTCAGAACAAGCCTGGGGATCGGGAGGGGAGGGAGAGGATTGAGCATCCAAAGGACACTCTCTCCTTTCCGGGAGGGTGGGGGTACACTTCGGTGCCTGACTGGCCTCTGGTGGAAGCCGGAGGCATGGCCAGTGTGCGGCCGTAAGAGAGGGTTGGGGAGTGGATGACAGCCGGAGACACCTTGATATTGGGGCACACGCCACCCCGATAGAAAAAAGGAAAAACATCTGCAGCGCCCCCGGTAGATGGAGCACCGGGCCCGGATCCCCAGTGCCCCTGCCTGACCCAGTACCAGCATCCCGACGAGAACAAGAAGGACTTCGAGTGCCCCACCCCGTGCCCACCTGGGGGACATAGCTACGGCTATCAGTGACTCAGTAGGTAGCACACTCTCCTCTGAGGCTGGGAGATCAGAGGGCTGTGGGTTCAGTTCCCACATCTGGCACTTGGGTTAATATCCCAGTACTCATTCAGTCCCAGTAGCTCTCATAACCCACACAAGCTACACCACTTGGCTATCTCCACCACCCAGGGCAACACTCTAGATCAGGTGGTGTCCTTCAAATACTTAGGGATTCAGCTTGACCCTAATCTCTCCTATGGACTTCATGTAGATAATGTAGCTAGAGCTGCTAATACACGGCTTGGTCTCCTCTACAAACACAGACCACACCTCACGCCAGAAGCTTTGAAGGTTGCAGTCCTGAGCTCTGTGATCTCTGTAATAGACTATGGTCTCATCATTTATGGCTCGGCCACAATCACAACCCTTAGACGCCTCTCAACTGCCTTAAATAAAGCATGTCGGCTCATCACTGGTGCTCACCATCTCACCCGCACATGTGACCTGTACACTCAGACCGGCTGGCTCCAACTATCAAACCGCATAAAGTTTCTCACCTGCTCCATGGTCAAAAAAATCTACCTTGGCCTTGCACCTTCTGGGGTCTCAACTCTGTTACAACACCGAATTAACAAATGGTGCCTTAGGAGATCCACGCTACAGCTACTGAAAGTCCCCCACTGTCACACTTCACAAGGACAACGCTCTTTTGCTCATCGAGCACCACTCTGGTTCAATGGCCTCAGCCCAACCATCTCCTCTGCCCCAACTTTTGGTATGTTTAAAACTAGGCTCCGGGACTATCTCACTACCAACAGCTCCTGTGACTGCCCAACTTAACCTTGTTTCTCCACTTCCCTTTCTGCTCTAGTTGTCCCCCTCCCTTCTCCCCTCTTCACTGGATTCTACCCTCACATCTTGGTATACCCAATGCTGCACTTTTCACCCTCTTGCCACCCTTCCTACATTCCTTCTCCCCCCCTACCCTCTTCCCTCTTCCTATGACTCTGGCACTTCTTATCTGTTGTCTATTTTCTCTGACAAATGTCGCTGGCTGCCTTGTTACAATGCTACCCTTGAACTGTATTAATCTGTACTCTGTTCATAATGTCCACATTGTTGTAATGTCTGTCTTGATGTTCCCCATAATTTGTATTTCTCTGACATGGAACCTTTGTAAAAGAGCCATGGCTCAAAGGTATTTGTAATCCTAGACTTGATAAATAAATAAATAAAATAAATAAATAAATAAGTACTGACATTGTAGTGCAGCATGAGAGGGGTGCTGCACTTCTGAGGTGCCGTCCTTCGGATGAGACAATAAACCGAGGTCCCATTTGCCTCGATTGGTGGTAGTTCAGGTGGATGTTAAAGATCCCGTTGCACTTATCAAAAAGAGTAGGGGAATTTTTTATTGAAAGAACAAAACAATAACAATATGAAACAATCTCATTTAACATTTTTCAAAAACACCTATAAACATAAAACATTCTAAATAAAAAATTACACTCTTCTTATGACAAATCTAGTTAAACTCAAATACAATGCCCGAAAATCAATAAACAAAACTAAAAACTTTAACAAAAATACGCATAAAGCAGTTTTCACCTATGTCATTTAAACCAAACAATATGTTTCCAAAGATCCTGAAAACATTCTTCTCTAATGTTCAGCTGCTCATACATTTTTGTTTACCTACTGCTAATTCTATACGGTTAAAAATAACACTGTAAGGAAGAAGGGTATGTTGTAGAGAAAACTGGCATCTAGCTTGCCACAGGTGATATTTAATACAAGCAAAATCAGATTTAAGGTACTTGGGTGATATCTTCGCAGAACACGAATAATCACCCAAAACAAGGCTCTGATAAGTAATATGTTTCAAAACTCCCCACTCCCACCAAGGGCTAAATCTGACCAAAAAGACATTACATATGGACAAAAAAGCAGGAAATGTTCTAATGTTTCAATTTGATCTGTACACCCTGATCTAATACACATTCTATCCATGATCTGCTTATGTTTTAAATTACCTCGAACTCCCAACCTCCCATGACAACAGAGCCACTGCACATCCCACATATTTGGGGGTATCCTATGGTCCATTAAGAGCCGAAGGGCTTGTGACAGTTTAGTAGGGGTACACAAGGGGAAATCCACTTGAACATAGAAAAATTAAACATAATTTCTGCATAAAAGTCCTTCCTAGGTATGTCCTGTAATTGAGCCTTTCCTAGTTTCCATTCCCGTGAATTTCCTTACTGAGGAATCCATAGGAAGGGGCTAAGGCTACCCTTTTTTAATAGGAAAACCCCTCCTTCCCAGTTAGACATAAAAGGTAAAAAAGCAATTAAGGCCCAAGCCGACTATGGTGATCCTGAGGTTTAACCACTGATTGAAAGGCTGTCATAAAAAGGAATGAAAAACACCACCGGGTTTATCATCCCCAGACCCCTTGATTTAACTTCAAATAAGTAACTGCCCGCTTAATCGGATTTAAACGGCTACCCCACACCATTTGAAAAATACACTATACAATCTTGTTTCTAATAAAACAGGTACCGGAAAATGGAAGACACATGTAAAAAATGGGTAATAGAAATTTTTATAATTAATACTCTTTTTTAGAAAACCCCAGGATTTCCATTGTTGAACCTTTTTTCAGCAATAGCCAAGGCTTTCTCCCAATTTAATGATGCTAAATCCCTTTACCAAACAGAAGCCCTAAAATGGTAATAGAATCCTAACTATTATACCCCAATATTCTGACAATCAGTAGAATCCCCAATAGCCAGACATTTACATTTGTCTAAATTTAACCTAGTGCCATTTAAATTTGCAAATCCATTAATCACTTGAATAGCCTTAACACCTGACTGGACATCTTCTACCAACAGACAAATATCATCTGCATATGCAGAAATCTTCTGGACCGGTAAAATATATGATGGAGATAACCCTGAATTGCCTTGTTATACTCAATTTCTCTTAACAAAGGATCCAGTACAAAAGCATATAATAAGGGACTAATAGGACAACCTGCTTAACCCCACAATTCATCTGAATTTCTACAGCCTACAACCTTATTGATACTTACACAAGAACTCGCTTGTAATATAAGGTATAAATAAACTTAATAAACACTTTTGGAAACCCATACCTATCTAATACCTGAAAAGGAAATCATGGGACACGGAATCAAAGGCTCTAGCCTGATCTAACGCCAAATGAAACCTGACAACTTCTTCTGTATTCCAAATTCATATGCATCCCTTAATAATTTTAAATTCTGTTGGATTGATCGTTTGGGAATAGCGCATGTTTGTGCAGGGTGAAGCACCCTTGCAACTTCCTGCAGTCTTTTACATAAAATCGTAGAAAGAATCTTGTAATCCAGATTCAGGAGGCTAATTGGTCTCCAATTACCAAGATCTGTAATGTCCCCTGTCTTAAAAATAAAAACTAGAATTGCTAAGTTAAATTTCATATCCCCAAATCCATACTGTAGGATATCATTAAAGACGCCCGTCAGTATACCACTCAGGTCTTCAGAAAAAGTTTTATAGAATTCATTAGTTAACCCATCTATCCCAGGTGACACCTCAACTTGAAAGAACTTATCGCTGCTGGACCTCCTGCAGTGCGATAGGACCTTGTAAAAGCTCAACATCAGCCTGAGAAATAGTAGGAACCGAGAAATGTAAGACATCCTCCCAAGCAGAGGAAGGAACAAACCCCTCTCCAAACTGAGAAGCCACCCTTCCCTCTGCCACTACCAACATTTCTGCCACAGACGTTTTTAACTCCCCGACAGAGTTTCGTAGCCCTGACATAAATCTCTTCTCAATCTTATTTTTACACGCCTTATAGGGATCCTGAAAAGGTTGTTGCTGTGTACCAAACTTCAAACTGGCATGTAGGGTTGCTGCCCTCTGATATTGATAATTTAACATATTCTTCTTCACCAATTTAATCTGAGACTGAATCTCTATATCTTTACTTCTTGAGTGCGACTGTAATTTGTAGTATTGATTTGAAATTCTAAATACTGTAGATATTCCACCGAACCTTTCCTTTTCCCATAAGCTATAAAAAATCCTTTAGAGCCAACTTAGTATCTGACCACCATGAAATCCAGTCTGGGAAAACACTGCCACTGATTTCACGAAGAAACATAAATTCCTTTAACTGAGCCAAAACACTGCTTCTGAAAGTAGCATTGAATTTAACATCCATCTGCTTGCAAATGCTGGAAATGAAGCCGAATCGATGTAAACTTACGGCTACATAAGGCATTATGGTCTGAAAAATCATACGGCACCACCAAACACACCAAAGGTATTAAACAATTGGAAAGAAAAATAATCAATTCTCGTTTGAAAAGAGGCCCTATAGTAAAACCTGAAGATAAATGCAGTTTTCTAAAGGCATCTTTCAATTTTGCAACCTCTATTGTTTGAGAAAGGGTATGAGAGTCACAATAAGTTTTTGTTGAACTCCATTTTAATCCGAATATCTAAACTACAGTTCATGTCCCCTCCCCAAATTACATGCTTGAATGTAAATAGATATGGTTTTACCAAATTAAACAAAGCAATCCTTGCTGTTTTAACTTGCGGCATAAATTAATTAGTCTAAAACAAACACCATACACCAGACAATCAAAATCAATAACCCTCAGGCAGGACATCTAACAACCTTGTTACCTGAACTGCAGGGTTAGAAAAATAATATACCTACCCGTCTGCCACATCTTCCCCAAAGACCAAAAGGAAGGGCATTCCCACCACAGTTTCTTTACTTGAGACACCTCCATTAAAGAAGAAAAATGTGTCTCTTGTAAAAAAATAGCGTCCGCTTTAAAATCTCTGCATTGCTGCAAACCAATTAGGCTCTCTTGTAACTCTTTAAGCTACAACAATTTAGAGAAATAATCTTCAAACAGGCCATATCAACTATAATTCATCCACTCAGGGTTTCTCTTGTTTTCTCTTTCTCCTTTTTTCTTCTTCCTTCCAATACTTCCGTCCCACCCTCCTCCTCAATTTCCATACTCAAATTGTCATCAGATTTTAACAAATCTGACACCCCTTCCCTCTAAATCCGCTAATACTGAAAAAAAATTCTTGAGTCAAACAACCCTCCAGAGCGACTACTTGCTCGAGTAACCCTCCGAGGGTCTGAAAAGGATTTCTGTTGCATTTTCCATGGCTGGGTCTTCTATAGACGAGGCTGCCAAGGAGTCCTTGATCAAAATGGGGGGGGGGGGACCAAAACCTGTTGTGGGTTCAAAGCTGTGGATTGATCTACCAGCTTTCTATTTTCATTAAGGGTATCGACTGAAACCTCCGGGGCCGATGCCCATACTGTCTCCACCCTTGACTCCTTCCCTTTGCTACTTAAATTTGACTGGGCAGGCCATCCCCTAACCTGGGCCTGAGCAATCAAATCCTCCTTATTTAAACCCCCTTGTCTATTTTGCTCTGCCCACGGACACTGGTGATAGGCATGACCCAAATCATCACACAAATTGCATTTGAATTCGTTCCTACAGACCACACTATCATGGTCCAATTCGCCACATAAAGCACATTTAACTTTGTCGCATGCACTACTTAAGTGCCTACGACTACCACATCTATAACATGCTTTTGGCTGTCCTGGGTAAAAGCAAACCCCACGATCTCTACCCAAGAAAAAACTATTTGGAACATGTAAACTTCATTATTCACCACATGCAGTTTGACTTTAAATTTCCATGCCGGTCCAAATACTCTCTGAGTCCAGAATAGGCTCCGGTGGGCCCAGAACCTCACATCTTTGTTTTAACAGAATACAATATCCCCATTCACACCCTCATTCCTAAACATAACATTCACAGTTTTAAATACAGGTTTAGTAATTGGGATAGCTAGAAAAGGTAACCATAAATGCAATAACTTGCAACTATCATATTTATGCCAAAACTTTTCTAAACTGGCCATTTGTTTAAAACTAATATCAAAGGTATCCTCCCCTCGTATGTTAATTAATGCATAAATATCAATAGGCAAAAAGTTCATAGAGTCCATTAACAACTTCTTTGCCACATAAATCCGATCAGGATGCTCAGGCAGACCCCCTCTGTACCTCAGCCGCACTGCATTTCTTCTTGGGGCTTGTTCCACTTTATTCCTTTTGAAAAGATCCGAAACGCGGGCCTCCTCACCTTTGCTCCTCTGAAACCAGTTC
Organism: Neoceratodus forsteri; assembly: GCA_016271365.2. NCBI lineage: Eukaryota > Metazoa > Chordata > Ceratodontiformes > Ceratodontidae > Neoceratodus > Neoceratodus forsteri. The sequence continues at coordinate 875,602,758 of CM028130.1, forward strand.
AGTCACGCCATGAGCAGGGAAATACCCTCTCTCCTGCACATCCAACATCCCCTCTGGACTAAAGTCTGGCCCATTGGGCTGTTTGGCAAAGTCAAAGACTCACCCTCCTGCAGAGATCGATTTGCTGGATCAGTGTTTGCTGGAGAAAAGGATAACCATTCTGGATCAGGCACCCATTTACCGTCCGCCTGCTGAAGCCATCCTGCTTCTGCGATAGAGCCATCTTCTTCCGACCAGTCAGTACTTGGACCCTTCTCCAGGCCTGTACCTCCGGTCCCACACTCTATGCTGTCCGGCTTGCTCTTCCTCTGTATGCGTAGCAGCCCTCAAGATAACTGGAAATATCGGCCCTGACTGTTGTGCCTGTGCAGCTGGAAGCTTCTGTACTAGCATCCTCTTCCTGAAGCGACTTTCTTCCCAGGTCGACTCCCCTCCTCATCTCTCTCGCTTCCAACACTACAGCAGCCGCCTGCCTCCGAACTGCATCCGCCGAACCTCCCTGGGCCCTCACCTGTTCCAAGGACCTCTCGCTGGTAAGTCCGCACAGGCCTCGCTTGTTTTCCTATATTAGAGAACTCCATCTGCAGTTCTAACGACTGCAAATGCACCTCCCTCCTCGGTCTCCATAGCTCCAATCTCTGGTCCTCCAGCCGTACTCCACCCGACTCATCAGTGCATCTGCCCAAGTGGCCATCACGTAGGGTCAGCAGCTCCCCTACTGACCAAGACGCAGCAACGCCTCAGAGTAGGGGAATTTCCCCGGTGTCCTGGCCAAATTTCCCTCATTTACTAAAAATACCACCAGCAGCTTAATCTGGTTCAAGGTCAGTTGGCATTCATCTGTATCCCCCTCCCTCGGGTCGTGCCTGAAAATAGGCAGGATTTGTCTAGTGCACTTACCCGGTCAACAAAAACTAAATAAACAAATAAACATGGGGGATGGACTGCACTGGGCTCCAGGTAAGAAGGCGGGGACTAGAAGGACAGAGATGTCTCCCAAAGAGTGGGAGCGCTGCGGGCACAGGGAGTATAAAGAATAAATAAAACAAAAAAATTAATAAATTCTCCTGTTTAAAAAAAATTAATAATAATAATAAAAGGTGGGACTATAAACGGACAATACCAGAGGTCAGCGTGTTCTGTAACTTTCTGATATGAGTACAGTACAAGCAGCAGTCATGCTACAAAGCCTGCCACACATTAATGCTAATCACAGGACAAACTGTGTGTAAAGGAAGTCATCCACAAGATGTTGTTTTATGCACCTTAGCAAGTCCTTTTCCAATGGCTGTAAGTATGCTGTTAAAACTTTTCACAGACTCTGCATGCTGTTCTCAGGCTCAGGGAGTAAACACTTATCTATTTGTTTTCAGTTTGCCGACTGGGAAAGGCACGCTGTGCTGAAGTAGTTTCCAGGTGTGATCCAGGGGACTGGCATACCAGTAGTTAGGAACAAACTGTTACGTACAGTGTACTGAACAATGAAATTAATAATTATACAAGGCCAAACAGTGCAAATAGGTATCCAGTGAACACGGCGTCCGTAACTGAGCTCCTACAAAAATGGTGACTCAATTACAGCACCTGTGTTCAGGGTAACCTGGCAGGGTAGCGCCTGGATACCGGGGTGGGAGAGGTAGGATGAGAGAAAGCTACGCACACGAGGATGGGGAGGGAATGTATGTGGGAGGGGGTCTGGTGGGCAGCTACCGAGCTGGTCCACTAGCATGGTGGGGAGGGTGGTCGGTTGGGAGGTGCAGGGTTCAGGTCCGGCGTGGCACAGTTTTATTTTTTGCTGGCAGCCGGCTTTTTCATTTTTGCAAGTATTTCACCCCCCCCAACATGCACCCCCCCGGAGTTGAGAATCCTTTAGTGGGGGGGGTGCGGGTTGCACAGCCCCCCTTTATTAAAAAATACACCCATGGATCTCAGGCGCTCTCTTCCCAGTGACCGCGAATGTGCATCACTGAAATTCATTTTCGCGATGTACATTTGCCGAATAATGGCGATCGCAGAACACAGAACCGTGCAAATAAGGCCACAGATTATGATACAGAAATAGTTATTAGATATGCAAATAGTAGGTGGTGAAGATAACAATACAAATAATAATGTGCAAAAAAACTAATGAGTAAAGATGCAAATGCCAGTGAGGAATGATCCAAAATGTGAGCAAGTCCAGCAGTAGTCTAAGAGTAAACAGAAAAACAGCGTGTCAGAGTTAGCTCGGGGCGGGAAGATGGTTTACCATCACTAATGGAGGCTTTGTAGTCCACCCGGTGGCGCCGAGGGTTGAGGCACTGGACGCCACACCTTGTACTACGCTGGCAATCCAGGTTCGGGAACATGCCCGGGCCGTCAGGGTCAGCTGGGGAGGGAGAGGATTTTTTTTGCCAACTTTATTTCCCTCTGGTCGCCTCTCGCAGAGGCCCCATCAGTCACCCCACATATCCCATCCTGCTGTGATGTCCTGGTCCCGATGCACCTGTTCCTCCAACCCACCAGCAACACACCTACCTGGCACCCCCTCAGTTACTCCCCCGAGATGGAGTCACCTTCAGCTCCACGGCGAACTTCCTGCAATGCAGTGCCAGGTGGGCGGAGGTGAAGGAGGGAGGCAATCAGGGCTTAGAAAGGAAAATCCAGCATAGGCATGGTGGCGGGAGTGACGTCTTCTTCCTGATGAGAGGGGTCTTTCCTTGTTCTACGTTCCCCCAGAGGCACGGACGTGCAATGACGTCAAGCGCAGGCATGAGAACACTTCCGCACTCACCCCGCTGATGCCCCCGTCTTCTCTCTCCATGCCCTTGTGCGATTCCTGGCTATAGGACAGCACGCCTCCGCGTGGTGTCACTAGCGCCAGGACTTCACAACCCACCCGTCCCCGAGAGAGGAGAGCTGTCCTATCGATGCTCGATCCTCTCTCCCCGGCCAACCCCTGGCAACCCAAGCTTGCTCCCAAACCCAGGTCACCAGCGTGGTGAGAGGTAAGATGCCAGCGCCTCAGCCCTCTACGCCACCAGGCCAGCGAAGGGAGAGGATTGAGTGTCCAATGGACTGCTCTCCTCTCCACACCCTGGGGTGGGTTCGGGGCATACATTGCTCTATGGGGACCCCCGATGGAAGTCATGGGCAGTACAGGTGCGGTGTTCTTTGGGGGAAGCATGGCAGACATCAGCACGTTGTATCTGGATGTCACAGCACATCTGTGCTTCGGGGGGAGAAAGCTTGGAGGAAAATGGCAGTCGGTCGCGGCAGCTTGATGGCAGTGCCTTTCATCACCTAGGGGGTTTATCTGTAATTGTGCTCTGGTATTAGATCCGGGCCTGGAAGGGGGAGTGGGGGCCCCTCTGCAGGTACTATGCATGCTAGCCGGATGAGAGTGAGCTGGTAAGTTGAATGGGGTGAGAGGACAGTGGCCGGATGCCAGACAGACCAAGTTGCGGGGTGTAAGAAAATAATGCAGTGATAAAAAAAATAAATAAATAAAAAAAATTAATGGAGGCTTCGTGAGCTGGGGTAGAGTGTACACAGGCAAAGGAGAGAAGAAGAAAAAGAAGAAGAGCTATAGGAGGTTAGGGTTGTGGAAAGGAAGGAGATTTACTTATTTTCATTTTTGTTGACCAGGAGAGGAGAGTTAGGCAAGTTTCCTATTTTCACGCTTGTCCCGGTGGTTTTGGGGAATACAGATGCAAACTAACATACTGAACCAGGTTAATTTGTGGGTGGTATTTCCAGTTAGTGGGGGGGTGTCCAGGACATTGAGGAAATTCCTCTACTCTTCACAAGAAAATGCCATGGGACCTTTAACATCCATCCTCAACAACCACCGTAATAGGCAGATGGGACCTCAGTTTAGTTTAATTTGAAAACTGGTAACTAGGAGAGGCACAATGAGCCAAGGCTCGTTTCCAGGTGTGACCCAGGGGAGTGTCTACCATCTCTTAGAAAATGGGAAAGTTAAGTACTGTATTCTGATTGGCTGTTGCCATTCCATTGGCATATGTTTATGTGCCAATATCGCCCTGTAAAGAAAAAGGCCCAATCATGTGATCTTGAATTTAGACAAATCACATTTAGAATTCATAAGCTAATTCACTCATTCTTATTCTATCACAAACTTGCCTGCCACCTTTGCTCTTACATAAAAACCTTCAATAAGGCCCTAAAAATAGAACTTATCTAAATAATATTATATAGATATATATTACATAATTAAATGTTCTTTCTGGTCAGGATCCCTTTCTTATAACCAAATTAAAAAAAAAAATAAAAAAAATCAATCGGGCACTATTCAGATTTATTTATTTATTTTTATTTCTGGTGTTTTACTTTTTGTTTTTGTTTGTTTTGTAAAGACTATGAAAACTCCCCTCATACCCTAACCAGTCATACAGAGCAATCTCCGCTGCTAACCCTGCCCCAGATAAAACTGAGCATGTGGAATTTTTAAATTGATGCATTCCTTGTTAACATTCCATCATGCGGGGGGCACTCTATTAGTGCACCCTTATGTTCCACGGTAAGCAATCAAGCCTACTGCACGGGAAAAAAGTCAAATGACTGACAGGTAGAAACCATCTGTGGAGGGACTATTTAACATTTTCTAAGCAATATTTTGTTGTATCAAATGTGTCCGTTTTATATTTTAGAGAATTTTTTTTTTGCCCTACCTGTTATCTACGTGCAGCAAGACCCTTCAGGGTGTATGGTACTGGTGGATATCCACACTTCAGGGCTGTAAGCTCTCCATCCGTGGCATCTGGCCTTATCACGCCCTTGGGCATGTGGATATCCACCAATACCCCACACCCTGTCTGATTTTATTGCTTAGATACGAAAGACAGCACATCAGGAGTGTAGCACCTCCCTCATACTGCACCGCGGTGTCAGTATTGGGATTTTACCCCAAGTTCCTGACATGGTGCTTGAACCCACAATCTTCTGATCTTCCGGCCTGAGAGACAAGTGTGCAACCTGCTGAGTCACTGACATGGATTGGAAATGTACTCCGGGTAAGAATGTCTTAGTAAATCTATCCATCTGCAAAAATTTAGAAATGTGGGAGTTCGGAAAGGAAAGGAAGTTGTTTTTTTTCAGAACACATTTCCCACTAACTGCATGCCAAAGCGCTTCACTATCCAGGACAGGAAGGGGAGAGATTGCCTCTTCCATTAGGTGTGCCAAGAGATTTGAACAAGGTGGCTGCTTGAAAAATCTGAGCAGAGTTATGAAATCCCATCCCTCCCCCAATCTCAGGCATCCAAGGCCCTCTTCTTCCTGTCCCAAGAACCTGCCTAAGGTAAAATACCTCTGGGTTGTGCACCTTGATCGATTTTATTAATGGTGGGGACAAGAGGAAATGGTCCTGGTGGCAGTGTTTCCAAAATAAATTCAGTCCCTGTCCCATGAATAAATGCATTTTTCTCCTCCATGTTGGCCCAATGTGACAAAACCCTACTGTGGAGGAGAACCCAGAATACCTTCCTTGAATTTCACATGCCAGTCTGGCATAGAAGAGAAAGGCTGAGGTTCTTGTTTCCCCCCAAATCTATTATTTTTCCAGCTGTCCTTCAGGATATACTTGAGCCTTCATGGAGACGGACGGGAGTTTCCTTCTGATCCCACCCTCCACCCATGATGTGGGCCATGCCTCCACTGGCCTCAGCATCACAGCGTCCACACAGTGAGAGGCAAGCTCCCTGGCCCAGCCATAGGGAGTCACTGTGGTGCCAGAACCCCTCTCTGGCTGAGGCACATTGCGGCGGCAGCTGCCTCAATGGCTGCCCCAGTTGCAACCCAGCTCCGCTCGTGAACCCAGGTCACCTGCGTGGCAGCATGACACACTGCCACTGGGCCACCGCGGCGGCCCAAAAGGCTAAGGTCTTGGGTGGGACAGGGAGTATATCTAATATGAAAGCATCACTGCCAAGACCAGCTCCCTGTGCTATCCCCATCCCCACACTTACCCTTACTGGAAATGGCCAAGGTACACAAAAAGAGATTATATTCTTAAGGTGGGTTCTGGGACAAAGATGGTAATGCTAGAAGGGCCTTTGGTAGTGATGCGAGGGATTTCTTACACAGTGGTGGCCCAGATACCTTTCAGAACATTCTTATATTTGTGCAGGAGTTACACTGAAAAGGAGCAAACAAGAATTCAGTTTCCTCTCAACTCTTTCAAAACTGAGAATTTCTTCACCTCTGTCATCCTTTTTCCCCACTACTGTAGGAAAGCTCCACCATCCAGAGATGAGATCGCCCACATACAAATCTCTAGATGGGAAGAGTTCCTCCACCTAATCAGTTCCAATTTAACCACTGCATTTGTGGGAGTCGGGCTGGGAGTGGAGGGAAGAGGTTGGTGGGCAAGGTGAGAAGGCGCCATATGTGTGTCCAGTCAGGGTGCAAAGAAATGCAACACTGACCTTAGGCAGGGGAGCATTAGAAAGCAACATACATTGTATGATTTTTGCATTTGTTTGTTTAAATTTTGTTTTATTTTATTTCGTTTTGAGCTCCTGATACCGTTTAGTGCCTTCCGTGTATCTTATTGCTCATTTTATTTTTGTACAGCCTGCTAAACTATCTCCGACTGGGGAGATCGCTGCGGTCTGATTGTTTGCAGCTTGCACACTCGCACATTATATTTTACCTTGGTGTGCTTTGGAACTGCCTGGGTTGAATTCTGACCTTGTCTCCCACTGTGAAGACCGTGACTGTGAAGACCGCTGCTATTTTTGTGCACTGGAGTCTTTGTTTGTTGCTTGCACACTATATTCTATCTGGGTGTGCTTTGGAACTGCCCGAGTCAAATTCTGATCCCGTCTCAGACTGTGAAGACTGCTGCTGTTTTCTTGCACCGGAGTTTCTCCGATGTTTTTCCTGTAGCGTGTGGATGGATGGATTTCGTGGTATTGATTGCCTGTAATCTGCATACTATATTCTATCTTTGTGTGCCGTGGAACTATTTGAGTTGAATTCTGACTTTGTGGTGAATGGACTCGCTAGCTTTGTAGTGGTGTACAAACCATTCGGTCTGTTATTTTTTCGTCTGGGAGAGCATTCGTTTGAACTGTAATGATGATGGTTTGTGTGAATTAAGAAGAGCTGTTGTGTCCCCAGCTGAACCATCGTGGAGAGACTTAACTGAATATTTAAGACTTGGAGGTCTGACTGTTACTGTTACGGAGAAACCTGACGGAGTGTTGGGGATTTAAAGTCCCAGTTACTTGATGCGGTGTGGTGAGCTCTCGAACCTGTGGGAAGCTTATACCTAGTGGATTTTTCTTACCATCTGCATAATTGTACTGGTTGGATTTATCACTTCATCTCACTCTGTGCTATTTGGATTCCAGGCAACTGTTGATGTGGATTCGGGGTGAGCTGCCTGGGTTATTTGTTGCACTGGCTGGGCTCAGGATGGGTGATACTGGCTCTGGGCCTGCTGAAGGGCGGGCATGAGAAATCAGTGCCTCCTTGGCCCACCGGGGTCTGCTGGTGGGTGGTTTCCTTTCTGGGGGCCGTAGTCTTGCTCTTGGCTGGGGTGTCAACTCCCTTTATGGTAGCTATTTCTCCTCGTAATTTTCACATTGGATTTTTTTCTGCAGGCTAGGAAAGCTATTACATCGAATAGTTATTTATTAATAGTGCTCTAAGATTTCTGGTGAGAGCAGAATCTTAGAATAAAATCTGGTGAAGCTGGGGAAGTGAGAGTTCCCTAGACTACAATAATAAAACATTTAATGGGCATCTTTTAAATAATGTTACTAACTGTTGCGATCTATATGAAATATTTTGGACAAAAAGGGACTGGCATCTTAGAATAAAATCTGGTGAAGCTGGGGAAGTGAGAGTTCCCTAGCCTATAATAATAAAACATTTAATAGTTATCTTAGTTGTGATCTATATGAAATAGTTGCGATCTATATATGAAATATTTTGGACAAAAAAGGGACTGGCTTCCTTACAGGATCTATGGGACTTAAATCGGACTATAAGCATAAATAATTGGTCTATGTATTTTATTCTCTGTGCAAAGAATTGTGTAATTTAAATTGATTTGCTGTAGTGTGTATGGTTTGATTGACTGGATATCTGTGTAGTTGTGTGGATGTGTGTTTTGGATACTGATGTCTGTAACTGACAACTATACTGTTGTAGTGAGATAGTACAGCCTGTTTAATTTTGGTCATTTACCAACTGTCGAGTAAGATGTGCTGGGAGGGCTCTATGACGGTCAGGCATTATTCTCCCACTCTGCTTCGGGATCTCCGCCCTTTTCATTGTCCCCCTTTATCAGATGATGTCTTTAAAAGATGTCATGTATTAGGGATAGTGAGAAGACGTCTAAGGGGTGGTTGGACTGGGCAGAGTGGGAGAATGGAGAGAGGTGGGCAGATAGAGACAGTGGGGACTAGGAGATGCCCTGGGGAGAAATGGGATCAAGAGAAGAGTCCTCCTTGTCTGATTCTCATACCCAAGGGCTCTGCAAATTGTGGGCAGGTATTGCGTTCCTCCTTGAAAACCCATCCAACCCAGGCAGTGTTGTGTAACGCCAGGTCAGTTAGAAACAAAACCGCTATTACAGCTGATCTTATTGCAACATCTGACCTGTCATGCATCACCAAGACCTGGCTAGATGAGAATGCAGGCCCTATATTGGCATCTGCTGCTCCAGCTGGGTTCTTGGTGATACACCGCCCGAGGTTGGATTGTAGGGGCGGGGGAGTAAGCCATATTTTTTAAAATGAAGCTGGGTCTTGTGGATGTACCATTGGGTCACACTCGATCCTATGAGTGTATCTTGGGAGCAGCTGTGGGGTTCAGGATTCTCCTCATCTACTGTCCACCCGGTGATGATGGAGAATTCCTGAAGGAGTTTGTGGACTTCATTGTCGATGTGGCACTGGAGTCACCCAGGTGGTTAATACTAGGCGATTTCAATGCCTGGGTCGACAATGAACTCTCGCACTTTGGGAATAACCTCCTCCAACTTATGACTATGTTGGGCCTTACGCAGGTGGTTACCTCTGCTACCAATAAAGGAGGTCACTCATTGTACCTAGTGTTTCTCCTAGAGATGGAGGTCATGCACTTGGGGGTGGAACCAAATGCTTGGACAGACCATCACACCATAAGATTCAGCTTCAGGGCACCCCCAAATAGGCCTGCCCTACAGAGATGGTCCAGTATCGCCCTTTGAAGGGAATTACCCCAGAGGGCCTATATCGGTACTGGACCTATCGGGTGTTTCAAGTGAGTGCATGAGTCCAGGGGATCTTGTACTTGCCTATAATAAGGCGGTGGATGATGCCCTGGACTCAACTGCTCCTGTTCGCAATCACCCACTCACTCAGCGCCTGAGAACCCAATGGTTTGATGGGTCCTTGAAGGAGCTGAGGAGAGTGGGGGCGAAGACTAGAGAGGGCGTGTCGGAAATCCGGTCTGGATGCTGACAGGCTTAAATTGATAGACCATTATGGTGTCTATCAATCAGCAATCACCCATAAGAAGGCAGAGTTCCTGTCCAGGGAGATTGCTGCTGCGCGGAACCGACCAGCTCAACTCTTTCAGACCGTCGACAGACTGTGCAATCCACTCTGTCTGCAGTCTAGAAGAGATTTTTCACAAATAAAGTGTGATGAGCTTGCTCGGTTCTTCACAGATAAGATTGCCAGCATTAGGCTGGGTATCAGCCTAGCTCCCTCTTTAAGGGACTGTGAAAATCAGCGCAAGAAAACGAACACCCGTGCTATCCGATTTGACTTTAGCAGGCCGGAGTTCATGGATATTGTGAATATTGTTCTGACTTTACAACCAACTAGCTGTAGTTTGGATCCGGGCCTTACGCAGTTATTATTAGGTTGCGTAGATGATATCTGCCGAGTGTTACTGAAATTGTCTGGAAGTCTTTGGAGCAGGTTTTTTTTTCCCTGATCCCCTAAAGGATGTGGTCGTTCGACCACTTTTAAAAAAACCCTCCTTGAACTCAGACTGTCTAGCTAACTTCAGACCTATCTCTAACCTGCCCTTTGTGGGTAAGGTTATTGAAAAGGTGGTTATGATACAGTTAGAAGACCATCTTACAAATCACAATATCTATGATACTCTCCAGTCGGGGTTTAGGAAAAGACATAGCACTGAGACTGCCCTTGTCCGGGTTTTCAATGACCTCCTAATTGCGAGAGATCAAAAGGCTTGTACTATTCTAGTCCTTCTTGATCTCGCTGCAGCATTTGATACTGTGGACCATGGTGTGCTTTTGGAGCACCTGCGGCTTCTTTGTGGACTGTCTGGTACAGTTCTACACTGGTTTCGATCCTTCCTTACAGGCCAGACACTGAGGGTTGTCACTGGAATTTATTCCTCCGATGCCATCTCTCTGTCCTGTGGGGTCCTGCAGGGCTCCATTTTAGCGCCCATGTTGTTCGCAGTTTACATGCTGCCATTAGGAGACATCATTAAGCGATACAGTCTGGGCTTTCACTGCTATGCAGATGATACCCAGCTGTATCTGTCCTTTATTCCCGGACAGGATGATGCGATCTCTATGCTTAACAGCTGTCTATCTGAAATGAAAGACTGGATGAGTGCTAGCTGGCTGAGGTTAAACTCAGATAAGACCGAGGTGTTGGTTGTGGACCCGGATCGCCTTGAGGCGGGTCGTAGGGCTGGGGTTCCATCGGGCTTATGGCTTGATGGCGCCCAGCTCTTGACCTCAGAATAGGTGCGTAATCTGGGCATTATTATGGACGACGGGTTGACCCTGAAATCTCAGGTGTCTGCCTTTGTCAAGTTCTCCTTTTACCATCTTAGGAATATCGCCCAGGTAAAACACCTGGTTCCTCTGTCTGACTTTCCTACTTTGGTCCACACCTTCGTGGCCACCCGCCTTGATTACTGCAATGCCCTGTACCTAGGGCTACCAGGGGTTGATATCCGCCGCTTGCAGCTAGTGCAGAACACGGCAGCCAGGCTTTTGACTGGGACATCTAGAAATAGTCATATTATGCCTGTGCTGCGTGGACTGCACTGGCTGCCTATTCAGTGGCAGATCACCTTTAAGGTCGGATTACTGACCTATAAAGCCCTACACGAACAGGGACCGCAATATCTGCAAGATCTCCTTACTCCCTACTGCTCCTCTCTTTCACTCCGATCGGCCGAGAGATTGCTAGAGATCCCCAGGGTTCATCTGAAGACATCCGGGGCACGTGCATTTTCCTACGCTGCCCCAGCCCTGTGGAATTCTCTACCTCGTCGGATACAAGAATGCCTGACTGTCGAGAGTTTTAAAATGGAGCTCAAAACCTTTTTATTCTGCAAAGCATATGGAGTCTGATTTACTTGATTTATTACTGTTTTAACTGTTGTTGTTTTTAAGTATTTGTTTTAATTTGTACAGCACTTTGGTTTTTGAAAAGCTCTAAAAAAATAAAATTTTACTTACTTACAAAGAAACCAACAGGAAGGCCTTGCAAAAAACCTTGAATGCCTTCACATTTTTAACACTGCTAATTCTTTACATGTCTCAAACTTCAGCAAATCACCGTGTCATTTTTACTGGTGCTAGTTAAAGAAATAAAGGCTTACATGCTTCTCTAACACATGCAGTTTTTCCTTCTCTCTGTTGGTCACATGCTGAATTTTAACCCTGAAATATGTTTCCTTCCTTGGCAGCTGCTGTTCTCTAATCACATCTTCAAAGCCACATGTAACTGCATAAAATTAAAACAGAGCCGCATTCAAAGTGCCTTCAAAACTTAAATTGATCTGTTCAGAAACCTATCTCTACCTTCATGCACACAAAAGCAAAGGGGTTTCCCCTCCAGTCCTGCTCTTACTAATCCAGAAACAAATTCCGTTGGCCCTATAGTACTAGGTGTAACAGTATTAATACACAGTTTACAAGCAGCTTTATACACCACACCTGTGTAACCAAAATGTCTCGTGATTCTTGGGATTACTAGAACTAGAAATGCAAGTTATGACGTCAGGTCCTGGACTAACAGGATCTATGCTGATAAACATTTAGGAGGGCCGTCAGACAAACCAGAATCAGGGTTACTACTAAATGAAATACACTGGCCGGTTCAACAACGGCGATAAGAACTAAAAAGAAAAAATGCTCCTCGGTAATTCGGGGCAGGGAAGCACCTCGATGGTCCAGTGGTAATGAATCACGATATCATGCCAGCAACTGGCTTCAGGAATGAGCCTATAGTCACCGCTGTCACGTGACCCACTAGTAACGTGGGGGCTGATGGTGGAAGCAATTTCCAGCAGGGGGTTTGGCACCCCAGTTCTGCCTTTGCAGTAACCTTTCCGGCGAGTCAAGGAAGTACTTTCCCACTTCCTTCACAGGGCCTCTGCATATGTGAGTGTCGTACAGAGATGCAGCAAGGGTGAAGGTTAAAGGGGAAGAACCAGGAAAAATGTTCTACAACTAGGGATGTCACAATATCACATTTTGAGTATCACGATATTTGTGTAAAAAAGGAAAATCCACACTATAATGATTAGCATCCATTTCCTTGTTCTTGGTACTTGTCCCTCCTCTCCCTTCCCTTCCCCCATTCCTGTGCTTCCTCCTCTCCTTGCACTTCCACGCCAAACACTGCTCACAGACCCCTGCCTGCCCTTTCTCCCCTATCCCCCACTGTCCTATTCCCATCCTACTCCCTTCCCATCACCCACTACACTCCCTCCCATCCCTGTCCTCCCTCTCGTCTCCCAATTCTCCGCTTAACACTCAAGTCCTGACAGCATCCTTCCCTTCTCTCTCTTCTTCTGCACTCCTAGGACAATGTCAGATTCCTCACAGCATCCTTCTCCGCCCTTCCCCCATGTACCTCCTTAAGTCCTGAAACTTGAATGTAGAAGTATAACCAGATTGTAACTCTTGCTGTAACCTGAATTGTTACCTCTTTACTTGTCTGTAACTTTTATGAATGATTGTACCCAACTCCATGTATCATGTATTCCACTTGTCTTGTATTCAGTTCTTTGTTGTGTTGTCTTTCCTCGGACGTAGAACCTTTGTAAGAGAGTCTTTGACTCAAAGGTACTGTAATCCGAGACTTGAATAAATAAATTAATTAATTAATCATGATAATCTGCAGCATTTCTAATTTTAGAAATAAAGAGCAAAAATCTGATTAGGGAAAGGTGGGGGAAAATCGGGAACCCTGGTCATACCAGGACAAGCACGCTGCCCAATCAGCACAGAAAAGAAAGCTAGGTGGTGGTCTATTTATTTATTTAGCTTTTGTTAACCAGGTAAGTACACTAGACAAGACAATTGCCTATTTTCAGGTACGACCCGGGAGAGTACAGGAAATACAACATGGTACAAGATACACTTTAGCCAGTTACACAGAGTCTGGGGAAACAGAAGCCACACAATAGTCAGCAGGAACACTGGTCATAACAGATACATCAGAACACCAAAGCTGCAAACAGCGCATTATATACAAGTCAATATATAATTTGAGTCCATTATATACAAAATTATTTACACTATATGTCCCCAGCAAGGGGAGGCACCGCCAGAGAAATATCCAATACCTAGGGTGTAAAGATTGAGTGCGGGACAGAATCCATGCAGACAGGCAGAACATTAGGAGGAATGTTCAGTGCAGGGGCCAAGTGAGATTACGAAGGCTTGGGACATCCACACACTGATGAGAGCTTTAAATGTCTCCACAGGGAGGTTCGGAGGCCAGCCTGGGAGGGGGAGGAGCGAATCTGAGTAGGAAGGGCGCTCCATAGTCTGGGCGCGCACAAGGTGAAGACTCTGTCCCCCATTTCAGTGCATGTGTCTGGCATCCTTACAGCAGCAGGGCCCAGGGATTTGAGGGGGAGGCCGCTGGAACGAGGAGCTTCGCTAATCCAGGAGGGGTGCCCGTACCAAGGACCTTACCCGTGAAGCAGCCCAGGACAAAATTTATGTAATTGGACAGGGAAAGCCAGTTAAGCTTACCATACAGGTCACAATGGCGGGCTAGTCTAGGAGCAGCAAGCGCAAAGCAGCAGATATTGTTGTATACGATGGTCCACCTGGCGAAGGTGGACTTTGGATGTATGAGCAAACAGGAGAAGCCCGTAGCAGAGGGAGGGGAGAAACACACCTCTAGCCAGCGCAAGGCGAGCAGCGGGAGTAAGATTGCTTTTTGCACGATAGGCCAGACCCAGCTTGCAGTTAACGGTTCTGCAGACATAAAGGATATGGAGTCCATGGTCAAGTTGAGGGTCAAGTGTAACCCAAAGGTATCTGATGGAGTTGGTGATGTGGACTGGGGCTCCATCGAGACCAGTGATATACAAGGGGACAGGGGAGGCCTTTATCTTGGCCAGGGACCCAAACAGCATGGCCTGAGTTTTATTGCGGTTGAGGACCAGCTTGTGGGACGTTATCCAAGGCTGGACACTCCTAAAGTCCTCGCTCAACTGGTGGTTTATTACCCCAATGTCCCAGGAGTGGGTTAGGATGACCAGGTCATCTGCATATAGAATGGCCCTGGAGTAGGAAGAGGTAGCAGGTAGGTCATTCACAAAGATGGAAAAAAGCAGGGGCCCCAGGACTGAGCCTTGGGGAACATCTGAAGACACAGCTGTGGTGTGCGAGAGCACCTTGCTGTATTTGATCAGCTGCTGTCTGCCCTGCAAGTAGTTGGAGAACCAGCAGAGTACAGCGGGTGACAAGCCAAGTGACCAAAGCTGAGAGCAGAGAATGGTCAACTAGATCGAAGGCTTTTGACAGGTCAATGAAAATGGCACCAGAGAGTTTACCCTGGTCCATAGCAGTTCTGATCCCAGATGCAACAGTGACAAGGGCCGAGGATTTGCTGTGCCCTTTACGAAAGCCATGCTGCTCAGGAGACAGAAGTTCATGAGCCTGGATGTACTCCGTGAGTTGCCCTGCCACAACTTTCTCAAGGAGTTTACTGATTGCGGACAATATGGCTATTGGACGGTAGTTGTCCAGAAACTTAGGGTTGCCCTGTTTGACAATAGGGACAACCCTGGCCACCTTCCATATATCAGGGATGACCACAGAGGCTAGGGACAAGTTGAAGATATTGGCCACTGGGGAGGTAATGTGTGAGACCCCAAGATGGAGGAGCCTTAGTTCCATGCCATCATAGCCAGCACTGGAGAAGCAGGAGAGACGAGACAGCAATCTCTGCATCTCTTGCGCCGTCACAGCCTTGAAATACAATAATGGTCAGGAAGTGGGAGCCAGTTGTGAGGCACAGTCCTGGTTACAGTTATCACCTCCACTAGAGGAGAAGAAGGAGGTGAAGGCAGACAGGTCTGAGAAGTGTTTGTTAAATGCGTTGGCGATGGTAAGTGGATTGTTACAACTAGTACCATTGATGAGCATATCAGTGGCCTCACCATTGGAGAAACCACTTACTATGTTTTTTATATTTCTCCAGAAAGTCCTAGGGCTTTTTGCCGAATTTAGCAGCGCCACTTTGCAGAATTCACTTTTTACAGCCCTGATCGCTTTCTTACACTCGTTCCGGAGCCTCCTGTACTGCTGAAATATGGCCTGGTCCATTGTGACGTTGAAATTGGCCCAGCACTCATCCCTAGCCCTCATGAGGGTAAGGAGGCTCCCGTGCAACCACTTGGTAGTGGACCCCCTTACCCTCTGCCTAATGAGAGGGGCATGCTTATCCTGCAGCGCCCCAAAGGCCCTGATAAAATGATTGACTGCTGAGGCTGGGTCCTGGGCATTCCAAACCTCAGACCAGTCAGTGAGCCGAAGGTCATTGGGAAAGACCCCAGGTCGAACCGGGAGAAGTCCCGAATTTGGATGACTTTATGTGGAATTTTCAGGAAGGGGACCTTCCATACGCAGAATACTGGGGAGTGGTCAGAGATGGAGTCAGGGAGCATTCCAAAAGAGCTAATCCTCTCTGGCCTGTTAGACAGGACCCAGTCTAGGAGGGAGCCCGAGCTACCAGTGGAGGACCACATAGTGGGATCCTTGATGAGCTGGGAAATGAGAGACCAGCCAGCAGTGGTTCGTACATCTTTGCATTACCACCAAGCCAATTCAGGTTAAGATCGCCAAGTATCATCAATTCATTGTTCCCAGCCAGTGACCCAACCGTGTCAAGGAGGGAGGACAGCCCTGATATGCCCCCATGGGGGTTGTAGGTACAGACAGCAAAAGAACTGTATGCATCAGTTCACAGGGCGACAGCAGAGATGGTTGTCTGGACAGAATCATAAGATTAAGGCAACTGCTGTAATAGACCAGGATACCACCAACCCCACCCCCAGCAGTCCTGCCTGACAAGGCCAAAGCCAGGAAGTGCACAAACCAAGTCAGGGGCTGGTGGCTTCAGCCAGGTTTCCGTTAAATCTAGGATGTCTGGCTTGTGGTGAGTGACCCACGCAGAGAGGTCAGACAGGTTGAGCAGGAGGCTACAGGTATTAAGGTGGGCTATTTTCAGCCCCTTGCCTTTCAACCAGCCCACAGATAGGGGGGAGGGCTGCTGGGGGCCAGGATTGAGCTCAATATCCCATGAGAGGGCTAGCATCACCAGTAAAAGCCATAGGAGATGCCTCAGAGGGGGGAGGCCACCCTGCCATGTGGCTTGTGGTCGGAGCTCCTGCCTATTATGACAGGATAGCAAAAACTCCTAAGACAGCAGACAGGCCAAGGGGGCTGCCTGTCACAAGCAATTAGATTAGAGAAGGTGAAGTCAGTCATATCATACTGTCCAGGCGTGACCCAGGGGCTCCCCAGCGGAGAAGCATTTTCAGCAAAAAGCAGAGGGAAGCATAGCATGATGAGCAGTCCAAGGATAATGGAACTGGTGAGGGGCAGGGGCTTGGCCCCCTCCGGAGAACCTAAGTATCCCCCATGCCATGCCATATGACTACATCCCACCAAGATAAACAGGGGGGGGGGGGGTGCGCAGATCAGACAGCAAGGACCCCAGAAAGGAGGACTCGGCACTGCTAGCACAACTGCTCCCCACAGTGCTCCGCAGAGTTGTCCCCCAACAGTGGAGTACGTAGCAGGTGCCTAAAGACCACGGACATTAAGCAAACAGGGTCATTATATATCTGTGAATGCTGATGCTAGGGATAGGGTAAAAAGCAGGCAGACAGACCATAAACAGGGGTCGAAAATTCAGAGTCCCCAGCTGTTAGGTCAAAGGCCTGGGTATCAATATCCACACAGCAAACCCACAAAATTCAAGAATCCCCCACATGCACTTCGGTTCAGTTTAGTACAAGTCAATCACAAGCACACTCAAGTACAGGTACAACTTATTCCCTACAGAAGAAACACATTTTACAATCACAATTTTACACAGGCAACAGGTTCAACTTATTCCCTACAGTAGTACCGCGTATAAGTTGGGCTGTGCAGGGCAGGCGCAAGTAAGCAGTTAACCATATTGGCTGTCTAAAATGGCATGGGCTGGTGGGGGGGAGGGAATGGGGCAGGTGGACGGGAAAAATTACAGTTCAAAATTACCCCCAAAATTTCCAACTCCAACCGACTTGCCACCCTACCACTTAAAAAGCACAAGACAAGTAAGCTGACAGGCTTTTAGTCCCGCAGTAATTTTCACAGTCCAGTAAGGTAGCAGGCAAGACCCCTGCTCGAGTGCAGGGGAATTATCTTACAGGTTAGCAGAGAAGAGAACAAAGTTTCAGGTACAGGTTAGCAGAGAAGAGAACAAAGTTTCACAGTATATTGTATTGCACTATAACAAACACTGATGTTTTGAATAATCATGAATTATATCGTCATATCATAATATTGTGACATCTCTACCCACAACCGTCACAATGACACATGCCAGCCCTTTCTGGCCCAGCATCGCAAGATGCAGCTGTGCTTTGGTTGTCAGAAATGAGAAAACCCAGCCATGAATGGTGGGGGTAACAGTCCCAGAGGGGGATAAAATCCTTCTCATGCAAAATATTACAAATCAAATGGAGCCTCTAACAAGGAAAACAATTTTGTGTCACCAAACTCGATTACAGCCGCATCTTTGACCAACATAGTCCCTTTTTAAAGCACTACATTTGGATTGTCCTTTTCTTAACCCGGCTGTTAATCTGGGATCAGTGATCCCTCCCTCCCCAAGCCCCACTACAATTACCCAGCTCCCACAACACACCCAAAGTAGCACCACAATATAGTCCAAATTCCTGTCCCACCAAAAATGCAAACATGAATCCCACAGCCCACAAGGAGAGTAGGTGAGACAAGGAACATAAATGCAGTGTTGTCACAGACTGTCTTACTCATGAGCTTCCTTGTTAGTTTTGTAACGGCATGCAAATGAAAATGGGAAGGGATGGGAGGGGAAGGGAAGGAAGGAAGCTGGGTGGGTGGGTTACCTCCCCACGGGAGGAGACAGACCACCCTCAGACGTATTTACTCAACATAGCCTGGACTCCCCTCCCCACCTTCTTGGGGTCGGGGAGCAAACTACAGTACCCACTAATTCAAATCTCACTCTAACAATCGACCTGTATGTTATATCATTTGTATTGCATGCAGTTGAATGCTTCAAGAGAAAAAAAAAAAAAGGCAAGAAACTTCAAGTTAAAAAAAATAAAAATAGGTAGGTTAGCCGATTTGCTCACGGTCACACAGTAAATGGTAGTGGCAGGATTGAAACCTGGATCTCCAGGTTCACAGGTGTGTGTACCCTAGCCATCTAACCACAAAGGTACACTGTATCCTTCCTTTAAAGAACCAACAACTGAAAAACAGAAAACATTTCATTATCTTAGCACCATATAATTAGGTGCATCCCCAATTCTCCTCTTATTTAATTCACTGAAGCTGTAATTATAACTAATTACACCCTGATCGGTAATTACTATGACTAAAATTTATAACCCTTTGTTACTGAAACCACTGCTAACTCGTGAGAACATCCTCGAGATGCCAGTCCTGTCTGAATATCAATATACTTGAAGTGAAATCAAGTTCCCAGTATCTCAACTGACTTTTTTTTTTTTTTTTTAAATTGGCATTTTGTTTTTTTCCAATTACAAAACACTGTGACAAACATTAACAGTCACTTAACAAATGACACATTTATTGGCATAATAAATGAAATAATAGATAGAGGACTATGAATTACAAGGCTGTATGTAATACCATCAAGGGGTTCTGGGGACATGAACCTCAACAGTGAAACTCGAGAGGTTCCAACATGCCCCAGAACCTTGGATGGCATTTTAGCTGTGTAACTGCAGTACCATTTATTTTTTGTAATATATAGATCAGCACTTAAATTAAGATCGTTCATACACTTTAAAAACGTACCCGTGATGTTGCTTTCATCTGGTGGCTCCTGTCGTCTCCCACTGCGCTGCCTACCCCCCGCCCTGCATATAAAGCCCCATAGGACATTTTAACAAACAGCCGTAGGTGCGACTTTACTGAATAGCATTTTTGTCATTTTGAGCCATTTTAAAATCTGTACTTGTGTCAGCTGTGGTGATGACCGGCTTTTACTGTACATGACCGTTACAGTAAAAGCTGGCTCACAGGTAGCTGTGGCGAGTGTGTATGCGGTGCATGAGAAGCAGGATTCTTGTGGCAGTGTGTTGGGAAATCAACTGATAGTATTAAGAGATCTTGCAATACTATTGGTGAACATTAAACAATAGTATTACGAGATCCCGTAATACTATTGATGGATTTCTTCAATAGTATTTTTTTGATAGTATTATAGGAAATATATTGTATATGTTTTAATAGTGTTACCGGTACTATCAATAATACATTTCCACTACCTAAAAAAAAAAAAATTATGTAGGTGTGCAAATGTGTATTACACGTTTTTTTCACACACTCTAAGTGTGCAATGCCACAAACCCCAATAGCAGACCTCGAGGGGTTCACCTAGCAATCACACACAGAAGGTGTGTCAAAAAATGAATACCATCATCTGCACAGACTTTATTTTTTATGATTACTGGTCACACTGTTTATCAGCTGGTGTAATTATTCAACACAGGTTTATTTGTTCAATATAACCATATAAAACTGCAAGAATGAAACACTGCATGTGTGATCTCACAGTGTAGTTTTACAAAACAAAAATAAAATACTGACATTAATTGATAACAACTGGTTATTATGGAGCTTCAAAATAACCGGGTAACCAGTTGTTATCAATTAAGCAGGTTATTGCGGAATCCAAAAGTTCCAAATCTGTCTGTCTGTGCACAGGAACGAAGGTAGTGCACCATAGACTGGTCGGTAGCCTATAGAGAAAGTACATATTCCAAAGAACAGCGCACAATTGTCAAAAGAAGAAAATTCCAAAGCAAATATTTGGTTAAGCAACCATTTAATCTCCACCTCTGTGTGCTCAGCCCCTAGTGCCTCTGCTTGGTGCCTTCCAGGGGGAGTTAACCAAATATCTGCTTTGGAATTTTCTTCTTTTGGCAATTGTGCGCTGTTCTTTGGACTATATTACGGCATCCACTAGAAACGAAGACCCAGTTGATAAACAGTGTTGCCAGTAAAATTGTAGTTTAGTAAAACATCAAAGCGGGAATGACACTTCGTTCGTATTCCTTCAGGATTCAAGCATGTAAACCTCATGGCCATATCTGACAGGATCTCTCTCCTCCTTGTAAACCAAGGTGCCGGGAAGGGGGTACAGCATCTCTCATACATCTTTTCATTAAGTGGGCAGACATTTCATTTAGTATCTCTTGTTTGGGGGGTGGAGGTGGAAGGGGAATCTGCCAAGGGTTGTTGGGATGAGATATGCGAAACCAGAGGTGCACAGCCCCCCATAGGGGGTGGTGCTCTGGGAGTTTAAAAACTGAACCCAAGTCTTTTTGTACATGTTCAGGTTATCGTAATACCGTATACTGTTGCTACAAACATGGACTATAAGAATAACTTTCATTGTTCTTGAAGCAACAGTGCAATATAATCAGGAAATGATTGTCAAATTTCTTTTTGTTGGTTGTAAGTATGCAGCCATAGATATTTCCATATTTGTAAATATATATTTTTTTTCTAGCGATCTTTAGTTTATTAGGTATTTAAAATTTATTTCAATTGTTGTGGCACCACAATAAATATGGTGGCTGCCTAATTTTCAGCTGCGCTTCCCCTTCACGTCACATCACATCTTTTGGCTACTGCAGTGGGACCCTGTGCTGAACATTCCTGATGTCCCCATTTAGTACTGCCAGTCATACACATGTGCAGTTGGCAGCAGAGGGGGTTCCAGTTCAACATGGTCAGTGGCGAAATGTAAACAAAGGATAACTGAGCAAATTACAGGATGATAGTATGATGCCGGCAGGAAAGCGTACCAGGTAAATGCTCAGCAGAGCACAGGGAATAAACTGTCGAGAAAGTGCAATTTTTTTTTTTACATTGCACTGCTGCTTTAAAGTCCATCTTTGTAGCAACAGCACAAGGCATGTACTATGTCAGTTTAGTCTGGTGTCAGCTTATATCAAAGTTTATATTTACTGTAATAAAACTAATACATATATAAAACATTTCCATATAAATAGAAACATTGGGGGTAAGAAGCCATCATTACCTCCCACAACTAGGCTTTGCTGACATGAGGCAGTGTGGTTTTCACAAAATTACAGTTTACACCATTCTGGGCTCTTTTTACTGTGTGTTGTGGTTACTGTGAGGTGTGGTATACTTGTGTGCTTATTGTGTTTCTGGATCAATTTCAGTGTGCTGTTTTTATTACAACAATTGCTCTACAGTAGTGATACCTTCTGCTTTTTCTTCATAATCAAAACAGAGAAAACGACAGCCCGGTGGTGCGGAGGGCAGAGGCACTTACACCTTATCTGCCGCTATGTTGGCAACCTGGGTTCAGGACTGAGCCTGGGCTGCTCAGGGGTTGGCCGGGAGCTGGAGGTTTGATTGTCCTGATGGATGTTCTCCTCCTCGGGGGGGGGGGGTAGCCTGCTCCGCCACACCACTGCCACTTCGGTGGTATTGGTTGTAGCAGCAGGTTCAGGTGGGGGAGGACACTCCCTGTAGACGATGTCAGCACATGTCCAACGGCACATGCATGTCAAGCCGCCACCCTTTTGGAGCACCCAGGGCTTGGTGACCAGAAAATCTGGAAATATAAAACCCTGCTTGCAGGACGATACCATCCCTCCTCGCAGGCCTCACACCCGCCTATTGGGCGCACGATCCACAACTGAGCTAAACACCTCTTGGGTTTAAGTGGGCTCCGCCATGGGGGGAAAACTGTGGGGCACTGCAAGGGTCGGCCAGGTAAGTCCCAGAGAAGACAGTGTAACGGGGCTGGGGGAAGAGATGGCAGACAGGGGCAAGCAAGGCGACCAGGGGGATAAAGCACAGTAAATAAAAAAAAGAAGCCACCTAGAATTACATTTTTTATTTTTGACCATCAAGAGAGCCGTAATGGACTCCATGGGCTCATTTTTGAAAGGGTGACTCAGGTCTTGCGTCAAGTCCTGCATCATACCCATTTTTTTGGCACAGCCGCACCAAACTCCTTTGACACAACTGCGCCCGATTTTAGTACATCGGGTGCAGTTGTGAGTTTCCTCATATTATGGCAGCTTGCACCAAAGATTTGGCACAAGCACTGTAAAAAGGTGCCCCCAAATGGTGCAAGTCAGGTCTAGGAAAAGCTGGTCTAACGTGCAGCATTTAGCACTCGGGATTGAAAATTCCATTCACCAGCCGGAAGAATGCCACAAGCCCCGTGCATGAAACAATCAGCGCACCAGGGGCTTGAGTCATTCTCGGAGCTTTGAAAATCGAGCCCCTTATCTTTAATTTGAGCACATATGGTTAAAGAGAATGTCTAAGATTTTGGTAATGACTTTTAAAATACATTAATCCATTACCTTATACCAGCAACACTCATTTGACCCCAGAAAGGATTTTTTTGAAGACTCCTGTATAGTTATGATTTGGATATGTCTGATGTATTTATTATCCATTACATCAATTACTGCACACATGTCAATAAGAGATCAGTCATTTCTTCTGTTGCAACACATATCTAGAGTCTGAAGCTCTGTCACAAGGTAGTAAAGTGTCAAGCAAGCCTCCATTTACATGCAAATGAATCACTTGTAATACTGCCCCTCACTGCAGCAACAGTGCAGAAGAAAACATACGGGTATCAGTGCTGTTTATCCTGATTTTAGTTTGTTTGCAACGGCTTAAGTCAGTTCTGTCATGCAACTCACACAGGAAGTAGTACTTGTAGCCTTAATACTGTATGTGTAGAGCAAATAATACATCTAATAGTATTTCATTCACAGGAAACAAAATGTGTCTCTTTCTACTGCTCATTTCTCTCTCTGAGACAGTTGTAACATGTTGTGGAGAGCAGTAGACTGAATCAATCAGTCAATCTGTATTGAACCAGGTGAACACCCTTGAGAAGATTCATTTACAAGGTGGGCCTGGGCATTTTCCCAAAGGATCACACAAGACTGAATTCCTCCTTTGCACAAATGATACACACACCCTTTTAGCAGCCTGAAAGTGGAGAGCTAGATCACTTACTTTATAAAGTGTATTGTTTTACATTTCAAATGCTCCTTAAATCTGAGTTTCTGACTGGAAATACCAAGACACAGAACACACATATGACATGGGAGGAATGAGCTAAGCAAATACAGAGCACTACAAACACTGAGACGGATTAGTTTCTTTACCTACAACAGCTGAAGTGTAGCACCCAATTTGTGAGGGAAATGCTAGCATTATAAAGTGGTGGGGGGGCTGCTATAGCTTGTCCTCAGTACCTTCAAAGTGAAGTGCTGTAGCTCTCACATCACTGCCAATGATTTATAATGGGAATGGGGGCATTTTTAAAGTCGTGGACCTGAGGGGCCATCACAGTTCCCAAGGAGGTTAGGGGAACTTGTTAAGAGTTAGAGAGTAAGTGACTCTAGTAGGATTTGAACCAGAGTCTCCTACTTCTTGTGCCCGTACTTTAACCACTAGATTATCCTTCTTCCATATGCTGCAGCTGATGCTTTCCTGGTAAACTATTCCTAGTTATAGCTGAACTCTTTATTGCCTTACAGCAGCCATCCAATCACTGACTGCCTCGTTACAAAAAGAAAGGGGCATATTTGCAAGATTGTTTCTCACTGCTGGTGTCAATCAAAATAGGGAATGCTAACACACACAGAACATAATACAACAGCTGTATAATACCACTTAAAAAACTCATGATGTACCCAGAGTCATTTATTGGGTAAACTGTTTTTGCTAACAGGAACAGTAACACAACACATACAGGCAGTTCCTTATATGAATACTGTATATACCTCAAATCAGTGCTGCTGCATCACACTGACATGGTCCTAGTCCCTATTAGACCTGCACTTCAGGATGTGCACAACAATTAAAGGGTTCCTCCATTACTCAAGTGGGGAACCAAACATTATGGGTTTGGTTTTCTGGTGGAACTGCATTTAGTGCAGCACCATTATCTGTTGCTTTGATGACATCATCCTCCAGCAACACTGATGGTAAAATGGAGGACAAACACACTGATAACTTCTGGGGCTGTATATTTTTATTTATAATCTAGATTTGGACAGCAATAGGACTGCTGGCAACTGGAGGAGGCACACAACAGTTACACATAAGGAGTTGGGAAAATATTGGTGTGAAACTATGGGAGACTTCCCCTCAAGTCAACTACAGAAGGGATTAAGGGAAGACATTGAAAATTGTGCTGAGCAGATAGCCAGTTGAACTCTTCCACTTCCTGGTCAGCCAGCCCCACCCCCTCACTCAGATATTTTGTGATATCTAACCAGGCAGAGGGAGTGGGTGTGCCACCTAGAAGTCAGACGTGGACATTTTCTGAACTGTCTGATGCTGTATATTCTAAAGTAGCCTTTGATATAAATGAAAGTCACTGCCCAACTAACAGGGGCCCTATTAGTGGAGCAATGACTTTTATTTATAACAAAGGTTGCTTTAACATACATAAAACTGTTTCAAAAATTTCCTCCATTGACTTCAATGTGGCACACTCCTGTGTCTGCCTGGTTAGACGTCACAAACCGCCTGAGCATGGGGGTGGGACCAGGAGGTCAGGAACTGAAGGGGTTGCCAGGCCATCTGTTCAGCACAATTTTTGATCACTTCCCTCCCATAGTTGACTTAAGGAAAACATTCCTTTCTGTGCTCAAATGGCTATGCCCATAAGAAAGTAATGAGCTACCGTATTTAAAATGCCGTTACTGAAATCTTAGACATTTCCTTTACGTTTTCTGGTCAGGTGACAGCCACCTCGTAACAGCCTTCATTGCTGCTGCTGAGAGAATGAAAAATAAGTACTTCTTGTCTCCTCAGTGGGCCCCTTGGGGGGGGGGGGCAAGTTAAAGGTCCTGGAATTCCAGTGGGGAGCATCTCGTGCACCAATTCTCAGGTAGTGACCCAAAATTGGCTCAGTTTAGGGCAGTTCCAGTAGATATTAGGGGGAGAGCCCATGTCTCCATATTTCCTCCAACACAGATCTGTACTAACTTGTGAGAAATGTTTTGAAATTGTGGGGGTTGGGAAGAAGCAGGCTGCAATTATCCATCTGAATTCCCTCCATGTTGAGGAGCGTCACTGGTTTTACAGCCTTCATGAACCTTCACAATACCACAGTGAGTGAGCTAGTGTCTCTGTCTCCTTATCGCATCTCCAGCACTTGGCATCAGCCAAGAGGCCAGCCCTGTCCATGCAGGAGGGGTCAAGTGCATGTCATGCACAATTCTGAACTGGGACAATCAAGACTGCAGCTCTGTCAAGGACTTTTTTTTTTTTAACTCAGCTTTATTTCAATACAAAGACATCATACAGTGAATCGATCGTTATTATTTCAATTACAATACAACCAATATCGGGTTGGAACAAGCATTGTTAAAGAAATAAAGGAAGACCCTATTAATAAGGCCTTATTCAGTTTGATAATAGTCTCTGTTGTATTACAATGCTAGCTCGGTCTTTTGATGTAAGAATAGCTGTAAGATTTAATGTCCTCTTCGTGAAGTTCCTAAAAGGAATTAGGTTATCTATAAAAGCTGGAAACTCTAGAACAGTGGGTTGAAACTTCCCATACTTAAATAGGATACCTAAAAAAAAAAAAAAAAAAAAAAGGAGAAATAATGCACAAAATGCTCCATCAAGCCTCGGCTGAGCAGTGTCTCCCTCCCCCGGTTAAACTTACCCACCCGACAAATCTTGTTATTACATCAGAGATCCAAGATTCCACCCATAAGGTAAATTACAGAAGAGAAAGACTCTACACCCTATCAACTCGACCCTGGTATCCCCAAGGGCTCTGATGCCAACCCCTGGACATCTCGCCTATCATTTCTCTGGAGCCAGGTCTCCATCTTAAGTCATACTTCTCGTACTGGAGGCGCAATTTTGCTGTTACAGCCTCCATTACTAGTACCTCTTTCATCCTGTTTGTCCATTCCCTCAGTGTAAGGGGGGGCTGTTTCTACCAGTTGCCTGAGATACATCTGAGAGCTACCGCTATGAATGTTAAAAGTCCCCTCCTAGTGTCCCCCTTGTGCCCAATTGCCCCAGGAAGGCCCAACACCCACTCCTCAAACTGCCAGGGAAGGAGGACCCCCATAATTTCATGCACTGCCTGTTGGACTGACTGCCAGAAGGGGGCGAGAATAGAACACCCCCAGAAAACATGCCAGTGACTGCCGGTAAGGCCACAGTTCCTCCAGCACCTATTTGACCCTGAGCTGGAAAATGACATGTAATTGTGGGGGTCTGGAAGAACCTAACCAAGACCTTCCAGAAGAATTCACGCCACACTGGTGATGAGGTCACCTTCCATCCCACCCACAACCTGCGGCACCAGATAGTCTCGTCTATCTGGATCCCTGCCTCTTGTTCCCATGTTTTCTTCAAGGAATCCAAGGGGGGTCTCCACCTGTTTCCTCAAGAGTTTGTACAGGCAGGAGATATGTCTGTGGGGCCTGCAATGGACACCAACCCATGTTGATACTCCTCCCAAGCCAGATATGGATGAAGCAGACAACTCAAGATTATCATCTGAGGTGATAAAATGCCTAACTTGTAAATAGCGGAGAAACTCCATGTTGGACCAGTCAAGTTTTTCTTTAGCTTGCTGAAAGGAAATACATTCCCGCCTGTCTAGAAACTGCGTAAATCGATGTGGGCCATGCCTGCCCCACGCTGCATAACCTGAATAAAGTTTTGGGGGAAGGAACTCTGTTTCATACCTAATAAGGAAAGGGCCCAACCTCCTGGAGTAATGAAAAGCTTCCTTAATCTTGCAGAGGACCTGGAGTCCATGCTCAATCCATTTATTCTGGACTGTCCTCTGTCCTGCAGGGGCACAGGTCAGTGCCAGAGTATATAATGGCCTGAAGTCTACCACCCCTCCTCGATAGCATACCAAAGAGAGGAAGTATGTTGCTTTGCCCAATGTCATATTACTTATAGCCCCTTGGGCAGCTGGATAATACATCGTGGAGATCTGTGGCTAGCCCCCAAATTCTAGGAGTTGTAAAGTTGTCCTGGCAATCCACAGTTTCTTCCCATTCCAAATAAATTTAAAGATATATTTAAGA
Organism: Neoceratodus forsteri; assembly: GCA_016271365.2. Taxonomy (NCBI): domain Eukaryota; kingdom Metazoa; phylum Chordata; order Ceratodontiformes; family Ceratodontidae; genus Neoceratodus; species Neoceratodus forsteri. Next base: position 875,630,382 of record CM028130.1, read on the forward strand.
ATTCTGTTCTAATACATGGTTGGGATTCTGATCGGCAGGGTGGAAATAAAAATTAAAAACCGGGGGAGTATATTCATTTGAATTGTGGCTATCCTACCCACCAAACTGAGAGGCAGGAACCTCCATCTTGCTAAATCTTTATGCATGTTAGTCCAAAGCAATTCACAGTTTGCCGCAAACAGCCTGGACAAATCCACAGCTATTTGAATCCCCAAATAGTGAACCTGGTTCCTGGGGGCCCACGCAAATGGCAAATTCTTCCTAAAATTCTCTGGGGAGGACACCACTTAGTATCAAAGTCTCAGATTTCTGGAAATTAATTTTACAACCCGAGATCTTCCCAAAATCGTCCAAGAGCTTAGTTAAGGGGGGCAAGGATCTCTCTGGAGTAGAGAGGAAGAACAAAGAATCATCAGTGTACAGCGAGATTTTTTGTTCAATGCCACCAGAATTCACTCCTCTGATCCATCTTCCCCTGCCGCCAGAGGTTTCTAAACTATTAGCTAAGAGCAGGATAGGGGTGCTTCTGCAAGTACCACATGCCAGGGAAGGGGAAGAAGTAACACCATTGGCCCATGACAGTGCCAGGGACTCCAGGTATAAACTAGCAATTACTGCTAAAAATTTGGGGCTGAATTTCATATACTCCATGGCTGCCTTTAGAAACTTCCAACTGACCCCGTGAAAGGCTTTTTCTGCATCCATGGATGTAACAATCTGGAAATTTGGGTATGACTTCTGGGATTCTATAATGTTTAGGAGCCTTCGTATATTACCAGGAAGGTACCAGCCTGTTATGAAGCCCGTCTGGTCCTCATGTATAAAAGTGTGGGAATTACTTTTTGTAGTCTTTCGGCTAACAAACCGGTCAGTAATTTTAAAACCACATTTAGGAGGGATATGGGTCTGTACAACCCACATTCTGTGGGGTCTTTCCCTTCCTTAAGCAGCAGTGAAATCTGAGCTTCCCGCCATGATTCTGGGACAGTCCCCCCATCTAAGAATTCTTGGCAGACTGGTAAGAGGAAGGGCACCAACTGAGCCTCAAAAGTTTTATAAAATTCAGCCAGAAAGCCATCTAAACATGGGGATTTTCCATTTTTTGAAAACCTTTTTACTTGCGATTGCAAGTCCATCGCTGTTACATCCGAGTCGAGAGAGTCCCGAGCTGTCTGGTTGAGGGGGCTAACATGTACGCTCTGAAGAAAGGCCTTTGTTAGCTCACCAAAGTCAGGAATGTCTTCTTGAGAGTATAATATTTTATAATAGTTTGCGAATATTTGAGTGATTCTTTCTGGATTACTGGTCAGGGTATTCCCCCATCAGAATCCTTCAATTTTAATACAAGCTGGCTCAGTTGCTCCTCTCTCACCGAGCCGCCAAAAGCCTTCCTGCTCTATTCCCCCCCCCCCGTAGTAACTCTGGCATATCCGTCTATATCTCTCTTCCAGCTGGGCCTGGAGTTCAGCTTCCCGGGCTGACCTCCTCCCCTCTAAATGTTTCTTAGTGTCGGAATTTAAGGTTATTTTGTGTTGGAACTCTAGTTCTGTCATCTTCACCTCCAGAGTTCTTATCTTAGCTTCCCGTCTCTTTTTCTGTTCAGACGCATATTTTATCATTACCCCCCTAAGAACTGCCTTGAGAGCATTCCATCGCACCACATAGGAAGTGTCCCCTATCGCATTTTGCATGTCATAGGTCCTAATAGTGGAACTTATTAAATCCTTGAACTCCTGTAAATTCAACAGGCCTACATTCATCCTCCAGTGAGAGTTGCGGATCACCAGGGCCAGAGCCAGCCCCAAAATGACCAGGGCATGATCCAACAGGGAGCAGGTTAAAATTTTGCAGGACTGGGCACAGTAAACCCACTCTTCCGAAACAAACAGCATATTGATTCGGGTGTAGCAGTTATGCCTATCAGAGTAATGGGAGAAATCAGACTCCTGACCATGTAAGGCCCTCCAAACGTCCTGCAGGCCCGTAACTCGAAGGAGTTTAGCGAGCAGGCACCAGCCCCGCCACTCTCAGCACCCCCGGCCCCTCCTATAAAGTGTCGCACTAAGGGTTGTATTAAAACCCCCTCCCAGAATACAGAGTCTGTCACCTAGATCAATCAGGTCCCCCAAATGTTTCTTAAAAAATTGAGCTGCCTCCCTGTCCTCATTTGGGGCATAGCCATTTAAGATAACACAGGGGATGTCCCTATATATCGCCCATATTTTAACAAACTGACCTCCTGGGTCAGATTACACCTTCTCTATCTCTAGCGGGTAATCTTTGTGAAAAAGGACAGCCATACCCCTTCTGTGAGGATGGTTTATATAGGTGGAGGCATGTACGGAGCCCACCCAGGTCCTGTGCAACTTTGCATGCCCACAGGTTGTGAGGTGGGTCTCCTGCAATAGGGCTATATGGACGTTCACTATAAATTTGTTCAATATCCGGGTGCGCGTGACTGGATTATTAATCCCCCGGTCGTTATATGTAGCTATTCGAAGATTATCCATTAGAATTTCTAATAGCCCCCGTACTCTCAGAGCTGTCCCCAGTAAAAACCTGTATCATCCCCAGTGACCTCCATCCACAATAAGCGGGGAAGTGGAGCCCTCGGCCATTGAGAAAAAGAAAAATGATAGCATCAGGTATCCAATAAACAAACATTAATGACAATAAAATCCAACTATAAAACTTGGTCCACCTTCTACTAGGCGGAAAACAGTGTTGAACAACCCCTTGTAACTTCCACGGTCACACTCTGAGCCCGACATGCCTATGATTGTATGCGATGACGGGTGGTGTCAGAGCATGCTCTGCACCTTGTTGCTCTTTCCGGGATCCTTCCCCGTACAGCAGCTGGAGTGATCTCGCCAGACTTCAACCAAAGACCCCTTCCATCTGCTCCCCGACTCCCCATAGTCTGCATGAAGGAGCTAAAGTTTCCCCTCCTCCATCCTTTAATTAAACCCCAGCCCCACCAGAAGCTGTAAATAACTTCCTCCCAATATACAGGGGACCATCTCATATATGAAATCATTCTCAAAATATGCAGTTTCCCCAACATTATCACAGACCCACCACAGCGGGGTCATCCGAGACCCTGTTTAAAAAAAAAAAAAAAAAAGGGACAAACTTGCACAACAGCATGTTTCAAGATTTAAATAAATCAACAGTCCCATAGCTAAACCTCCAGGAGTGCCAGAGACCCCGAGGTGCTTGTAGATATAAGGAAACAGTTTACTCTGGATTTCAGTCTCCTTCTTTCTCTCCATGTTGAGTGTCCAATCTTGAGGCTCCTCATCTTCTCTTGTATGGTGACTCCCGAGAAGAACGAATCTTAGACCAGGCCCCATCAGCACGATCGTCGACCTGCTTGCTTCCTTGCGGTCGCGGGCCTGGTCCCCCTACCATCTGCCACTGACGTTTCTGCAGGATTTTGAAAGCCCCCGGATCGATGAGATCATCCATCTGTATATCCAGTGAGGTAAGTTATTTTTTGGCATCTTGGGGGTCGAAAATTTTGGAACCATTATCCAAGGTGATCTGCAGTTTCGCTGGGAAATCAACTCTAGCTTTGAGGCCTTTACTGCAAAGCCGTTTGACCATCGGGAACCACAACTGCCTCTTTGCCATTGTGGTGGGAGCATAAGCTGGTTCCAGGAATAATTTTGTGTCCCCAAAGACAATCTCTTTTACGGGCCCGTGCCTTATGAAGTATCATCTCCTTGACCTTATAGTCGAGAAACACTAAGACCATGGAGCGTGGCCTAGCCTTTGGGTCTTTAGGTGGCACAGCTAGAGCCCTACGTGCTCTGATTATGTTGAGAGGGGTGTTGAGCAGGCCTTCGATGTAAACCGGCATTTCTCCTGTTTCTGTGTGTTCCGGCAGACCATGTAAGCATAAATTGACCCACTGAGACCCAATTCTCCAGGTCCTCCATTTTCGAATGGTCGTGTAATTGTAACAAAGCCCCACTGTGCAGATCTATCGTCTCCAACTGTTCAGCAAGTTGTTCTTCTATCTCTTAGACCTGCTGATCATGTATTTGTAATTTTTGTTTATTCTCTCGGACCTCTGAGCTAATTGTGTCCAGGGCTTCTGTAAGGTGGCGCAGTTCCCAACAACTGTCGGGAAGTATTTGTAAAGTCTTCGCCGTCTTCCTCCGATGGACTCGAATACTCTGGGTCCTGGTTTGCCTGCGGCCTGGATGTCGCGTCTCCCTTCGCAATGGTCGGGGGTGCCAAGACTAGTTTCTGTTGTTTTAGGGCTGACCCCTGCATGGCTCGGTTTCTAGAACAGGAAGCCATAGAGACAATATATTGTCAAACACACTATTGAATTTTTGCCTGGTGGGGAGAGGTCCAAAATACTTATAAAAGAGGGAATCAGCAGGAGCTGATCAACCCTATGTCTTCATCGCCTGGCGTCCAAACCGGAAGTCCTGTCAAAGGACTCTTTAAGCAGGTTTTTTCACATGAGTTAGGCTCGATTTACAGTGGTTCCCAAGACACCTATAATTGTGCCCGTCAGCTACCGGACCAGAGGGCTTATACTGTCCCCATGCTTTGTCTCTTAGCTTCAAGTCCTTCCGTAAGTCTCTGCTCAACCATTTCACGCAGAGAGCTTTTATCATGCGCTGTTTGAGCAGGGCATGCTTATTGAGCACAATAAGGAAATTATTGATAAAGCAGTCAGAGGCAATGTCAGTAGTGGGGAGGTTGAGTACAGGCTCTAAAAGGAATGCCAGCAAGGCTGTGCAGGAAAGTGAATTCATCAAAGTTAGAGACTTCTCTGGCTGGGATTGCTTTGGGGCATTGTTCTTCCATATGCAGAAGACTGGGGACTGGTCACTACAGGAGCCAGGAAGTAAGCCAGCAGCTTTGATTTTTTTCAGGTCTATTTTGGCTAGGACCCAATCAAGGAGAGTATGTTACCAGATTTAGTGTTCAGCCTCATGGATTCACTTTTCATCTTGGTAAGGTGACCATCCAACAGGGCAGACTTATGACTGTTCACTCCACTGATATGCCAGTCAAGGCTGACGTCACCAAGAAGTATGACTTCACCATGGGACGTTGCAGTAAGGTGGCTCGAGACAGAGGCACATACAACCCACACAAAGAAATGTGATACCCCTGAGCAGGAAGTTTACATATATGGATTCATAGGGGAGTCCGTTTGCTCTGTAGAGATGTTGACCACAGACCTGTGAGGCACGAATCGGTCAGCCAGGACTGGAGAAGCATTGCCCACAATAACGCATCCCAGCCTGGGGGAGGGTGTGCCATAGTCCGCCGCTGCAGTGACCCCAGAATTAGGTGAGGGAGCTCATTTCTCCAAATGGTCACATGCTGGAATGTGTGAAGCCAAAACCAGGCAGTGTTCAAGCCTCACGGGTCTGCTCGGAAACCTGGGTCACTGGATAAGAAGCACAATACTCTTCTGTTGAGCCATGAATGGCCCCATTACTTCACTTGTCTTATATCTGCCATGCTGGAAATGAGACACAACCGAGTCACCTGGACATGTGGTTCAGAAACAGAAACTCACACCCTGTTGTGTCCTAATACTTACATGGTGGATGCTCTCCTCCTCTAGGGAGGGAAGGATGGGTTGCTACATCTGCATCTCTACTTGGACCCCGGGTGACCACAGGTGACAGTGCAGGTATGAGGGGATGGGGGGGGTTCAGTGGGGTGCTGCATGACACACACTGCATGTGCATGCTTGGCGCCCTATGTGCACCAATGTCCAAGGGGCAGGGCAGAAGCATGGAAAAACCGTAGCGCACACAGTATGACCAGGTGTACTTGGGCCCTCCCTTCCACTACTGTGCTGTTCCCCTCCCAAGTGTTGTCTCATCTCCCTGCACTCAGGAGGGTGTGGGTGATACAGGGGTCACAGCGAGGCCCTCCAGAGTGATGGGGGCTATATTTGAGAGACAGGGTGCATAAACAAGGAATAAATACTCTCAAACTGAAAAGTGTAATGAGTTTGAAAAGACCAAATATCCATAACAGCAGAAGCAGCCAATGGAATGTGCCATCTAACTCACAGGGTATTAACCTAAAAAGTGTGAGTTTGTTCCAGCCCACCAGTCTGACTTCTGGTGCGCCAATTTACAAGTTTATGTTATATGGCCTCTTTCGTACAATGCAACACAAAATGCTTTACAAAGCAAAGACAAAAGGAACAAAATCAAGTGCAACGCTATTAAAAACAAAGAATGAGGAGAATGACTTGCAATGCACAAGTCTGTACCCAGGACAGGCAGGCAGCAGAGGGGTCACAAGTAAAAGGATACAAGTTACTAGGGCCTCCTCTGGGTGTCTCTTATGACATAAGGGATTTCAAGTGTGAAGGTTGGGCAAGAGGACTACAAAGCAAAGCTGAGCAGTTCTGGCTGCCCAAACCCATGACAGGAGTCTCGGTATCATTAGCAGTAAAGTTGGTCAGTGCTGAAGCCCAACTTTTATTCAAAATCCTTAAAAAATCCCAGTTGATGACTTCAGTAGGGGGTTAACTCCAACCCTGGATTCCTCCATGCAGTGAACCACCCAATCTGTTGTGTCAGTTCATTCAAGCAGTGTTCAATGAAGAATGGCCAGAATTACATTTTGATTTACTGATTTAGTTATTTGCTTAAAAATAAATAACTAACTAGCTGGAAAAGCAATTAGTCGACCATGTGGCTTGGTGGTAGAGTTACTGCATGCCATGCCAGAGACCCGGGTTCAGAGCCCGACTTGGGTCGTACGGGGTGGGGGTGGGGGTCGCTGGTGGGGGACAGGATTGAGTGACCAAAGGATTGCTCTCTCCTCTCCCTTGAAGGGAGGAACTTTTGCTCTGCTCTATGCCTGCTACATATGGGAGGTTAGGTGGCGGGGCAGCATGAGTGACGTCAGGCGTGGGCAGTGGTATCCAGATTGTGCTCCACATGAGCTTGGTATGCCCCAACGGCCCTGCTGTGAGGGGATAATCGGAGAAGGTGGCAAGTCCTAGAGATGATGGGGCAGATCACCAAAGGTGGCAAAAAAAAGTATAGTAGACAAAAAAAGCAACTATATGTGAAAACGACAGATATGAAACTCATTTCTCCTTCAGGTGCTCAGCTTGGAAAGCCACTTGACAGGTTTAGCAACTCAAGCAAATCACAAATAGCAAAAGCGCACGTCAGATCTGCAACACTCAGACCTTAAAATGGTATTCTGACCTCCCCATTCTGCATCACAAAGTAAAAGACATAACGCTATTTCTGTCATACAGTTATTACAATTTGAATGGCACTCCACTGTCAAGCTGCAATTATAATTATAGAGACTCATAGACTGGCAAGCATAGGAGAGGACTACAGTGAGGGGGTCTGCTGGGCTAAAGCCCACCCCCCAAAGTTCCCCTAGTTTCCTCTGTAAACTTGTTACACACACCCCCAGACTACAGAACTATATTTAAGTCACCCCCAGTCAAAATAAAAGTCAGCATCCCAGTTAGTTAGAATGAGGACTGTTGCTGCATGTTAGAAGACACTGCATAACATACGTAGAAACATAGGCTTTGATGGCAGATAAGGACCGCTTGGCCCACCCAGTCTGCCCATTTCCCTACCTATTGGATAAGCTGCAGATTCCAGTTAACCAACAGCCTACTTCATTCTACCCCCCACTATAATTTCCTTATGGTTGTCCCATGCATTTTTGAATTCCCCCCACTGTTTTTGACCCCACAACCTCTTCAGGAAGGCGGTTCCATGCATCCACCACTCTCTGCGTGAAAAAATATTTCCTCACGTTGCCCCTGAGCTGTCCCCCCCATCCTTAAATTGTGCCCCCTTGTTCTTGCACATTTCTTTCTATGAAAGATGCTACCCCTCTTGGACTTTGTTGATTTCCTTGAGGTACTTGAAAGTTTCTATCATGTCCCCCCTCTCCTCAAGGGTATACATATTAAGCTCTCAGTCTCTCTTCATATGGCTTCTGGTGCAGACCCTGCACCATTTTAGTTGCCCTCCTGTGGACCCCCTCCATCCTGTCTCTTGCGGAGATGCGGTCTCCAGAACTGCATGCAGTACTCCAGATGGGGTCTCACCAACTGTCTGTACAGAGGGATAACAACTTCTTGTCTTCTACTGGTAATGCCTCTCCCTATGTATCCCAGTATCCTTCCAGCTCTCCTTACTGCCTTCTCACACTGCTTGCCTACCTTAAAGTCGTCTGATATGACTACCCCAGGTCCCTCTAGTTTGTCCACGGTGGATACCTGTCCAATCAGGAAGCATGTATGGCTGTGGGCAAGTGAAAACGGAGTAAGCCTCTGCTGCATAAGAACTGCACAGCTCCACACACTGCCCACAGTGCATATATTCTACTACATGCTATGGGGCCATAGGCCAAGTTCACACACTGTAACCAATCTATTTAGCACAGGGTGGTTAACTGACTTGGTTAGGGTTGTACAATAGAAGTTTATAGGATTCAAACCCCAGTCTCCAGGTTCCCAGCCCTGCAAGTCAACCACAAGATCAAGTTGCACTCCACATGATTTTAATTCACTATCTCACACCGCTTCTCTAGGACCCTCCAAACTATAACGCGGTATAGCAAACGTAGGGTTTCAATATTTATTTGTTTTTTGTTTGTAGGGTACACTGGGCAAATAAATGCCCATTTACAGGTACAATCCAGAAGAGGACAGAGGTAATGAGCAGTCAAATACTTAGTACAACAGAAGCCAGCGGACTTATTGCCACCCATACTGTATTTTGTAGGTGAATGAATGCTGATACCACTCCTTTACGGTGCTCTGCATAATTCAATGGTCCTTTGGAGGTAAGGGCAGTGCAACCTGCTGAGCTGATATTGGAATACCTGCACCATCCCCACCCCCACCCCAACAATATGATCAAGAGCCTTTGTGAATGAAAGAGCCAGGTTACCAAATCAAAATAAAACTGTGCAGTAGTTTGGGGCAGGATTTGACTCCTTGCAGTGGGAGATACTGTTCCAGGAGCCATCACATGACAGCACATCTACAAAAGGTGCCAACGTGTTCTGCACACAGTTTTTAAAGAAGTGCCATGTTTGTACCGTTATTCTTTGCCCACCTGGACCAATCAATTTTATTTAATTGAAGAAAATAGTGTTGGCTAAATCTGTTTTTTTCTTCCTTGTGATATACAGGTAAGCCTTACAAGAAATAAGGCTGATATACAAGCTAGAGTCAAAATGTTCCTATCCCAAAAGGTGCATTCTGCCACCTTAGAAAACGACATCCCTGGACAGTTGTCTGTGTTGGGGTTGGGGAGTGAACGCATGGTACTATAAAAAAAATGTTGTCATAACGTTACACTATGAGCGAAGCACCACAGAATCATAGATCGGACATAACTCCTTTTCACTTAATTTAACAATTTTTTGCAAGTTTGCAGAAAACTGCAGCACAGCTCCCTGCACTAAATCAGATGGAAGATACCTGAAATAACGAACTACTGACGGAAGGGCATAGTGCAACCACTTCAGCACAGTTTGATGCCCACTGTTTTGCTCTCATTATAATTAAAATAACAACTCCCAACCCCCGCATTACAGTGGGGGCAGTAATAATGCAAAAAACGAACTGGAAAAAAAACTACTGTATAGAGACATTACTCACCTCCTGAAGTCAAAGGGCATGTTGCTTCGTATTTAAAATTCAATTTACAAAAACAGAAGTTTAGGATGAATTAAAGGGACAGCAGCACTGAGATTCATTCATACACCCCCTCTTCTTCTCTCACTTTGGCTTTTTTTTTTACCTCTTCAAGCCTGCCGGCTAGACGGAGCGGACGTGACGCAGAGAAAGGACGCTTTGCAAAATGTGATTGGGCGAGCCGCAAACGAGGCTGACGCAGCGGGTACCGCCACTCAGTGAGAGGGGCAACAGGCGACGCTCTATGCAGGCAGCTTTCTCTGAAGGCCTGTGACTGACCTGTGTGATGTACACACAGAGCTAGAAGGACAAGATTTTCTCTATCTACGTACAGTACGCAGGCTTTGAGAGGAGGAAGGCCCGGGGCTTGAATGTTTGGGTATGGTGTATCTAAGAAGCTGTCGAGTACGATTTTGAGGTTTGAAATGTCAGTTTAAACAATATTTATTTTTTTAATTCCCAGTCTTTGTGCGGTGTACAACTGAAAGGTAGACTGCCTGTCAGCTTCATCTGACACTGCTTTTGCTGATAAATAAAGAATGTTCTGTTGTTTTTTTTTGGGTGGGGGGGGGCAGTAAAGCAAAGCTGTCCGCCCAGACAACACCAGAAAAAGCAAGGGATCATACCTGTCAACTGCTAATGAATTTCGCACAGCACAGTTAATTTTACTTAAGCAATAAGGCATGGGGTGTTGGTGGTACTAGGATTCCCTCATGGTCAGGGGTGTAGAGGCATGAGGTAAAGCCGAGTGCCTTCAGCCCCCAACCGTGGGGGGAACCCAGTATCACCAATGTCCCATCATGCCTTATTGACCCCCCAAAGGGGAGAGTTGGTAGGAAAGTGACAAGCCTTTTGTCACTTTGCTACTGCCCACTTCCCGCCAAACTCACCATTGCTCCCTACTCCTGCCTATCCATCCTCACCCTACCCTCACGTCGTCAGTTCCACTGCACCTCCTTTATCTCATCTCCAAATACTGGTTTGGCCCCTTACCCCCTACCTTTCCTCAATCCTCTCTTCCCTTCCCTTTACCTTATACTCCCTCTGTTCCAGGGATCCTTGCATCGTATCCATTCCACATCTTCACTCCTGTGCAAAGCAATCAGTTCTCCTACTGTCTTCCTTCTATCTGGAACCTGCTCCCATCTCTCTCCCTTCCCCTGGTTCCCTCAGGCATCATCTGAAATTTCTCCCTTCCCTATCTGTTCCTGTCACCCCTCTCCCTGACCCTTCTCTGTTTGGAGCCCTTACTCTCCATGATGTTAGGCCTCCTCCTGTGTTCTTCCTCAGCCTGTATCAAGCTCTGTACCTTTCTACTTCTACACTGCTATCATTCCCCTGTGCTGAACTCCCAGTTGGTACATTATTACAACTCATTGTGCCTTGCAGCTTTCGTTTTGCAGTTGTACCATGTTAGATTGTACTCTGACTGCACTTTATTCTGAGCATTGATATTGTGTATGTTGTACTGTAACTCCTGTTCTCTTTCCCCTGAGTCACACCTGGAAAGAAGCTGTGGCTCAGAGTGTCTTTTCTGGTTAACAATTTTCAGATAAATTAATACAGATAAGAAAGTATCTCACATTCAGGCCATTTGCTCTATATTTTGAAGGCCAGTGCTATGATTTTTTTTTTTTATCTGGAGGGGTATGTGCAGGATCATAAAATCCAACAACCCTGAAAAACATTAATTGTAAGCCCCCCCATCCCCCATTATTGGGGGCTTACCTGTTTGAACTCTTGTGTCCCATTATCTGTCCCCACCAGCCACTAGCAGGATTCTTCACCCTCATGGCCTCCAGGACTGCTGCAGAGTGGGCTTGGTAGAGCAGTTGTAGTTTTGCGGGAAGTCGAGCCAGACTCCTTGCCAGTTCTTTATGTCTGCCGCATATTACTGCTACCAATTCAGTGGCCCCAGGACTTTGCTGGGGGGCCAGGACCAGGAGAGGAGAGTACCATTGGGCACTAAAAAGAGTACTTCCTGACCCCAGGACAGGCAATGGGTCAGTGAAAGGACAGCCAGTGTAACGGACCCACTATGCATTAATTTATTATGTATTTATCTTTATTTGTTTGATTTATGTACTTTTTGTAATCTTTGTACAGTAGCCTGAGCCCCCAGGACAGGGTGCCTAAAAATAAACTTGTCTTGCCTAATTCCTCTTCTGGACCACAAGGACTTTTATCTGTGGAACAGCCAACAGAACACTGTTAAACAAGGTCAATATACTGTACAGGAGACTCACTCTGATTGTACTCCACACACCACGAATCAGTCATCACTGTACACTATCTGGAAAATTTTATTTACTGCATCTTGAAGATCACAGGAAGCACGGCTGCATATTTAAATGTACTGCCCAGACAGCTTTGGAATATATCACTGATCTGCAGTATCCTAGGTTTTTTCCTACAGGTTTTAGAGCAGCTGAAATATTGTGTTTTCACCATGAGAGCCAGAGCTAGGGCAAGTTTCTCTCTCACTGACCCCCTGTCATGGAACAACTTACCCTTTGGCGTATACCCCATCTCTGGCTCCTTCCCTGCCTTTAGCTCCATCTAGATTTGGCTTCTCTCAGAATATACACAACTTTGGCCTTGTTGTGGCTGAGATGGAGCTAAGAGTTCCTGGAGAAATTTTACACAATTAAAAATTTTATCTGACAGAGGATATCATTGGTTATGTGTCAGTGTCCTTGGTGCTCACTTACTGTGCTTCAAAAGGTTAATGAATTGACCAATTGACCTGTAATATCTTGCTCATATCCATTTACTGTATTTCCTCTAATTGCACACACCACACATACAGTATAACTTGTTTCTTCAACTGTAACCAGGCTATGCTTTGTCTTGCTTATGGAAACCATTGTAAATGGGTCTGTGACTCAATGGTGTTTCTGATCCTTATGAATATAATTATTATTATTTGAGCTATCTCTGAGCTTCAGGGCATGTCCCAGCATCCTGCTGGGGGGACACCAGATCAAACATCTCAGTCTGTTCAGTCTTGTCGATACCCTTGAGAATCTGGAAGATTGAGATCATTCATGTCCTCGCTCAGCCTCCTTTTCTCCAAGATGAACATGCTAAGTTGCCAGCCTCTCCTCATATCTTTTGTTCCCTGTTCATACCCTTGATCATTTTAGTGGCCCTGCCTTGCACCCTCTCGACAGTCTCGGGTCTCCTTTTTGTCTTTCAGGAGCTCAGAACTGCATACAGTATTCCCAAATGGTGTCTGACAAGGGCTTAGAAAGAGGTAGGATTACTTCCCCTGCCCTGCTGATCACCCCCATTTGATGCACCCTAGCATTTTGCAGGCCCTCTTGACAACGACCACACACTGTCATACTTCAGCCCCTTATCTAGTGACCAGAAGGTCCTTTTCCTCCTCCGTTGCACTAGAAGAGCCTTGTGTGGTGGGTGAGTCCTACCTGTTTTTCCTTCCCAAATGAAGTTCATCCCTATTTTTAAGGAAATCCATTACCCTGACTGTCTTAGTTTAATCAGTAAATGTAAGCAGCCTCTTGAGAACCCACTTTCCAGTTCATTAATAAGAATGCTTAGCACTGGTCCCAGTACCAATCCCTGAGGGATGCCACTGACTACCCTGCTCCCCTCAGTAGTGCCCATCCACCACAGCCCTCTGTTTCCTGCCCCCAGACCAGTTAGCAGTCCACCTCGTGTATGCCTCATATATACCACACTGGGTTGCTTTGCCCAGAAGCTTGTTATGTGCCACAGTGTCAATGGCCATGCTGAAATCCAGACAGACTAAATCTATGGCCCTGCCCTTGATACCGCCCTCGTCACCTCCTCAGAGAGAAAGTGGTCCTGCTGGTTTGGCTCCATCTGCCCCTCATAAAGCCATGCTGAGAGGGCGCAAAAACCTTAGCCTCAGCCTAGTGCCCTATCATTTTGTCCTTGAAAATGACTTCCAGGACCTGGCCTAGCACTGATATCTAGCTGAATGACTTGTAGTTGCCTGGGTTCAGCCTTGCCCCCTTCTTGAAGACTGGGACTGCATTCACCACCTTTCAGTCTTTCAACTCCACATCTGTCCAGGCAGACTCGTGAAAGATGACTGTAAGCTGACCCACAAATTATTCCCATAGCCTCACTATGGCACTGGGATGTATCCTGTATGCCCCTTGGGACTTACATTACTTGCTCTAGGCCAGGTAGTCTGCTACCAGAGTGGTTGTAACTGGGTAAGGGCTAAGGACAGCTACTGCAGGCAACAACTAATGAAACTCAAATGTGGTGAATAAAATGTAGATGGAAACATAGAGAATATGGACAGATGAAGACCATTGGTCCATTCATTCCTCATGTGGACAATGTGGCTAATTAAGCAATAATGACCGTGAAGTCTGTCATTTCCTAGGGACTAGTGACCGGTTGGGGAGATGGATGGCACAGGGTGCAGCCGAGGGCCCCCTCCCTTCAGCCAGTTGTTATGCCAAAGAAATGACTGTCTTCAAGGTTGTTATTGTGATTATAAGTGTAATCGCAATAACAGCTGTCCTTTTTGCCTTTTTTTGTTTACTCACATTTAGGTTTTAGACAGCGTCAGTTGGCAGCTGGATTAGTCATTTATTTTTTTCCTTTTTCTAATAAAGATATTTTATCCTCCTGGGCTGACCGGACAGCTGTGCATCCCTGTCCCTGGATGCCATGATCGGTCATTTCTAAGACATCAGTGATCGATTCTGTAGCCAATCAGGAGCCTCGCTAGGTTCATGAATGATATATTAGGCTTATAATGAAAATAATTACAGATGCTGCGGTATGTGGCTGAACATTTTGTCCCCATAGTGCTCACGCAGTGTGATGTCCACAAGCTGCATCTTGGCCACTTCTGATGTCATGGGCCACTCCTATGGCCACGCTTCTTCCCCTGGAGGCCACTTGGTGAACATCAAAGTGAAGTATTCATTCACTTCCTCCTTCCATTTATGCACTGGAAGAAGGCTTTGGTGATGTACGTAGCTTCTACTGCTGTCCTGGCTTCCAGTCCCTCATTGGCCTTTCTTGTATAGTAACATATTAATTTAATGCTGGAAGGGACTCTAGGTACATCATGTCTGCCCCGCCACACACTTCACAAGCAAGGATAAAACAGGCATGCTCTACAAACACCTATCAATTTATAGGGATTCCCTACCCACTGTACTGCCCAGAGTACCCAGTGATTCCCTTGGTAAGCAGAAATTTGTCCAGGCTTATGATAAAGGCCCATACTGTCTTCATGTTCACTGTCTCTGCTGGTAGGATGTCCCATAACATTGCTGTTTGTTTTATTCTTACACTTGGTAGCAGATGAGCAAATTGCTCATTTTCACATACGACAAGTACGTACAGTTACAAACATGCTAAAAATACTTTGAGTGCATAAAATATACAAAACACAATAACATTCGAAAAATGTGCAAGCCGTTCTAGAAAGCAACTATTTTTTTAAGGCTACCTTAAAGGTACACAATCTTGGGCATTTGGTAATGTCATGGGGCAGGGAATTGTAAAAAGTTGGATTTTTAAACAAAATTGATTTTTGCCCAAAAGCAGTTTTGAAAAGAGGAAATTTTTTTATTATTTTACCAGGAGAGAGACACTAAGCTGAAAGCTTGTTTACAGGTGCGACCTTGGAGCACAAGGAAGTTAAGTGACTTGCTCAGGGTCACACAGTATACAAGTGGGGGCTGTGGGATTCAAACCCAGGTCTACAGGTTTGCAGCTCAGAGCCTTAAACCACTGCGCTATACTGTGCTATTTTAAAGAGAGCGCTACACTGGGACCTGGTTCCTTGGAAATTAACTGCCCTGGGAAAGAGTGAGTAGAGGGCTTGTGGGAGTAACCCCACTAAGGCTCTGTATAGAAGAACTCCTGTGTGGAAGTTCAGCCTGTCCTCAAAGGAAGGCATCCAGTCACCTGATACAGAAGACAATGATGAACTGACCTTGGAAATTTCAAAATAAATCGACAAATACTATTGAATGTGACCCTTAACCTGGCCCGAACTCTTTGACAAGCACCCATATACATTTGTAGACCATAGTCTGAAAAAACTAGACTACAGGCTAGCAACTTGCAGGACTCAGGAATTAAAAAGTCCCAGATCCTAAATAATAAACCTAGTCACTGATGAATAGACTTTTTTTGTATTTAGATTTTTATTAAAGAAAACATTTTGTTTTACATAATTGAAAAGAGCACTGGAGGTACAGTACATAATTCAAAATGGAGGCAGTGTAATAAGAGCACTGTAGGTACAGTACATAATTCAAAATGGAGGCAGTGTAATAAGAGCACTGGAGGTACAGTACATAATTCAAAATGGAGGCAGTGTATTTACATGGAAGGTTAGGACCCGTTTCTTCTGTACTCATGCCATACAAGGAAAGTGGAGCACATGTTTTGCTACAGCATGCTGGAGGAAATATGAGGTGAGACAGGTTCATGACACATATATTTTCTAGTCCTACCCAGTTCTGACAGACTTCTAGAAATGGATTCAGACTTCATTGTTAGCGTTGTTCGGCATTGGAAACACTCTCTGTTGGGAATGGGGTGCTAGGCCTTCCTCCTGTTGATCTGGTAGGGCATGATTAGCTATAGAGGGCATGGGTGGAAGCTGGAGGGGGGGATTCAGGGGAGAAAGGAGGAGGTGCTACTTCACTGAGAGGGTGGTGGAGCCATGGAATGCGCTGCCTAGGGGGCTGGTGGAGGCAGAGACGGTGGAGGGGTTCAAGAGTGGGTGGGACAGGTACAGGGGAAGGGTTCTGGAAGCAAAATCCAATGCAGCGAGAATATCCGGAACTGGGAAGGGAGAAGCCAGAGAAGGCGAGGGGGGCAGCAAGGTCAGCTCCCAGGGTGGGGGCTGACCAAACGAGCAGACGCGAAAGACCGTTAGGCCTATTCTGCTGGCATCTTAGTATGTTAGTATATCTGTGGAACATTCTGCTTGCCATAGCACACAAAGCTAGCACCAGAAATGGCTACAAATAGAAACGCTCACTCATCAGTCCTGGTTGGATATCATACAAGAAATTCAATATATGGAAGAACTAACTTATAAACTTAACTTTCAAACCCCGATCTTCGTCCATAGATGGACACTTTGGCTGCTGCTCGATGACTCTGAGTAGAGTTCAATATGTGTCATGCCTACCTTTTTGCAACAGAATAATGGGTAATAATGCAAATTATCATAAAATTTGAGAGGATGTTAAAGACTAAGATGTATGTACTGAAAACAGAAACAGTGATATAATGTAGATTTAAATGTACCCATGTTTGTAAATAAAGATACATTTAAAAAAAATGGAAGCAGTGTAATAAGAGCACTGGAGGTACAGTACACAATTCCAAATGGAGGCAGTGTAGTACAGCTAGTTTTTCACACATGGAAGAAACAACGTAGAGGTGACATACAGTATGCCAGAGGGAGGCTGAGAGTGTAACCACTGTATCTCATAGGATTTATGGAAGACAAACAGAAACATGAGTAGTATGGTAATATGATACAGCAAACAGAAACATGGGTAGTATAGTAAATAGAGAATAATGGATGGGTAGGTGGTTATAACGAGGATTTTACCCCTTCCCCAGGAGTGGGATGCCACATAAAGCCCGAGAGCAAAGCTCAAGGGGATTATTGAGGCATCCCACACTGAGGGTGTGTGTAAAATCGGAGTTTTGATCACTTACCCATCCTTTATTTTGTATAATATCTGGTTTCCATTTTTTCGCCACTACAATGTCAGTTTTTATAATGTGAGCAGATTTGAGAGAGAGGTCACTTTAGGTTTTTCTATGTGTATTCTTGTTCTGCTGTTCAGTAATGAATTGCTCTTTGACAGCTGAATCGGCTATTTGAAACCTAGCTTCCATTTCTTTCCACCATTTTATTTTTTTACCTTGTATGATTTTTTCTTGATTTATTTTTCCCTCAGGTTACTTCAGTGGGCAGTACGAAACTGACAGAGCGACTGGCGGTACTGAAGATGAGGGAGACCATACTTGTGAGTCTCAAGCGTTTGTTTCTGACATAAGAGTGGCTCGCGCTGCTCCCTTGAGAAAACTGACGCATGTTTGTTATAATGACAAAATTACAATCAGCTAGTTTTCTATGGGGAAAAATGGAAACCAGTTCTTATTATGATGTAGCAGATCAGTGAGCAATTAATGGATATATACATGCAACCTGGGGTCAGGTTGATGTTATTTTTTGTTTTATTAGCGCTGTGCGGTGTCTCCATTATGTAACCCCCTACCGGGCTTCCAGGGTTCGGGGAGAAAACTGTTGCTCGGCATTTTGGCTAAGTTTGACTTCTAGTCAGGGGCACCCAAGTAATCCGGACACAGGAAGCAATAACTGTAATGTCCAAACCAGGAGTGGGATTCTAGAGTGTGGCTTTTATTCACAACACAACAGAACAATAAAGCATAGATGGACCCCCATGGGGCTACATTCTTGGTAATGCAGATACTACTAAGACCAGAACACATCTTCTTACACACTGAAACCCTCAGGTTCTGAAACACACTGGGCTCTCAGCCCGTTGTACTCTTCCCTGGATTTCCCTGCATGGCACATCCGGCCAGCACTTGGACACACTTCTCTGGATTCCCTGGCGAGGCACATCCGGCCAGCACTTGGACACACTTTCCACATGGCATGGATATTTATAGGTGGCTCCTTCTACCACCCATGAGCACATACTGGCTTCATAAAGGGAAAATCTTGCATCTAATCCCACGTCTGGGTACTTTCCCCGAACACTGGCCAAGTGCCTAGAAGAAAGCTAAAGGTGCCCAAACTGAGCCTGTAGAGGTAAATCCGGTTACTCCAGATAGGGGGTCTCCCACCTTTTGCTCCAAATCTAGACCCGGCCTTTTATTTGGAATCAACACCTTTCCTAAAACACACTGTTGTAGAATGCTGTCTCGAAATATATGTTACACCTAACACTCTACAGTCTCTTGAAAATAGTGTCCTGACTTGTAATGTTTTTTAAGTGGCTATGCCCATTCCTGTAGACCCCTACTGTACAGATTACATTTTAAGTCACACACAACTGTAGTACTGTACTTGGCTGTCCTTCCTTGACCCCACAGTAGCAGATACTAAACGCACTGTCTGGTGAAAACATAGGCTCTCTGGCAGAGTTGACTCACCCTGGTTTGAAGGTGCCCACAGGCTTCTGGAAAAGCGAACTACTTCTTGTGCCTCAGCACTTGAAACAACACACGACAGGCAGCTTTCCCACTTCAGCAGGGCCAGGGGATTGCCCCTGAAGTTGCTGGCTTCTCTTCCCCCCATCCCACTAGAACAAACTGGAGAACGATCTCTACCACTAGACCAATTTCTTCTGTGTCTCTATCTAGGGTGAGAACACACACCCTCTATCTCTGGGTAGCTCTATAGTAGAGCTTAGCCCTGAGGGGCTGCCACATGCAGCACACCTCCTGCTTCCTGTACTGACTGCACAAGACTGAATTCAAAACCTCCCAATGTTCTGACTAACTCCCTGCTGCAACATTCCAAAGTGGCTTATGCTGCTGCGAGAATTCTATATGATGTCATCCCTCCAGCTCAGCTGAGACTGAGGACAGAGTGAGACAGTGTGAAATCCGTTTAACTGGAGTTTCACAAGCTGCCTTCCCTGCCTGCCACTAGATCTAAATGGGATTCTTGTAACCCCGAGTGACGGGGGGTTACACTCACCCTCGGCCAGGAAAATGACTATCCGCAGTCATTACTTACCCGGCCCAGGCCATCTTACCCTATGTGTTGACTATGGAGAGGTAGCGCAGCCTTCTCCCCTACCATGTGCCAGCACAGGCAGACAACACTAAGGGAACAGAGGCCCTTGGCTGATGCATCAGCCTCTACTCTACAGCCTTACTATGGACACCTATTGGCCCTGGTAGAATTGTCCAGAGCATAGCCCTAATAGATCAGTACTGTGGCCCCTACGGACGGTCAGGACCACAGCCTGTCTATCCCCCCCATGCCCTCTAGGGAAAACCTATCTGCCTTTAACCAAATACCCAAAACAAAACAAACAGGGGAACCTCCTCCCAACCTGGAACACCTGCAACCAAACACAAGGAGCTAATGCTATACACTATACATTACTTCCACACTCCCCCACAACCATACCTGTGGAAGGAAAAGTTACACACAGAAAACCACAACATCCTGTACTTTAAACACTACAACATTAAAGTACTATGAGGGACTCCGCTGAGTCCCTCCTCCTCTTCTTGTCTTCTCTTCTTGTATTCTTCAGAAGCACCTGCAAGAAACAGAAAGACAAACACACTCCTAATCTGCATACACAGTCTATCTAACCCCTACCATCAAAACACTGGAGAATCCCAAAAATATTTTTTAGAAAAGTAGAAAAATGGTATAAACAGTAAAAACAATAGAAAACAATGACATTATTTACAGTACACCTTATTTTGGGGATAGAAGGCCCTGAAAGTCCCTTCTAGTGACAACAGTGCCCGAAGTTAAGTCCAATAAAGAGTCTCTCCTGGGCCGGAGCCCGGTGAAGCACAGTTCTAGCTGGCTAAAATCCCGAAGGGGAGCATCTTTGAGGACAGTTCAAACATCTGGAGTCTGCTAGTGTGGGGTGTGTACTGCAGTGGCATAAGAATAGAAAAGTCTGGACTTAGCAGTCCCTTGTAGAATGAAAATGGTACACCACCTGGTCCTCCACTGAAGACTCTCCCTGGCAGCATTATTCTGATACAGCTGGGTGGACTTCTTCCGGAAACGACAGGAGGGCACATCTGAAAACTGCTGGGCTGATGTCATCTAGGAGATAGAACCTTGAAACAGGAAAAAAAGGAAAAACAGCTGGTCTGAAGTCATCCGGAATCCCAGGTGATGAATCAGGATACAGCTGGGCTGGTGTCCTCTCTGGATATGAAGTCATCTGGTGGGCCAGTCAATGGAATCTGGAAAGCCAGTACACTGCAACACTGATGAATGCGGGGCACCTGGTTCCTGGAACACCAGACTGACGAAACAACATAGGTACGGCAACGGCTGGATGGTAGCACTGGCTACCACTGCTCTGCTCTCCACTTGGTAGGCATGGGCACATTCGCAGGGAGGTCTTTGCATTGTGGTCAGTAGTACAGTGTGTCAGGTGCTGGAATTATTACCCTGTCTGGGCGCTCATAATCCACACTGTGAAAGGTTTCATGTCCCTCTCCATCCATAATTCAAACAGTGTCAATAAACAGTGTCCTGCCCCTTTTCCACTGGCTGATTTTTAATTGTAACAACTCTATTTTTGACATGTCTGTTAGCACCAGAATGCACATGTTTCATTGCCTCTTCTATTATCCAGGATTTCCTGCTTTTTTTCAGTCTCCTCCCAGACTCTACGAGGAAAGATAGGAAAGAGTATCCCACAGATTTCATTTGCTTTCATATGAACCAGTCTTTCCTCTTTACTGCACTTGCGACCTCTGGCCTGGCTTGGGGGGCGGCCAGTCCTGGTTCTGCCATCTACGCATACTTAAGGCAACATAGAATGGGTCTTTAACTCTTCCCTTTGGGGTCAAGGCTGTAGAGTCACTACTTTCATCTGCTATCGGTTCCTCCGAGGCAAGAGCTTGAGGCTGTGGATCCGTACCTTCTTCACAAGGCCACATAGGTTCCTCCTCTTCTTCTTCCTCGCTAAGAATCTGTGCCCAGGAGTGAGCAGTCATCCTCACTCCTGAGACTGTCCACTCTTCGCTGGGTGCGGAAGTCGATACCTCCCATTCAAAGGCTCCCTCATCTCATCTTCACCTATGAGACTTGGGCTAGGCCCCTTTCTCCAAGGGTCTACTGATTCTCCTTCCGCAGTGTCTGTCTGGGACTCGGACTCTGATACATCAGTACATTGTTCTGTCTGTAAATCTGCATCCTCTTGCTTTATGCCACACTCTGAGGGGCCTTCCATATCAGGCTTCGCCTGGTGCTGTGTGCTGCCAACTGCAGATTCTTGAAGCTTTGTCCATGTGGGAGCCAAACAGATCTTGGGTGCTTTAGTCAAGCCATATTTCTCTAGGCACCCAGAACAGTGAGGTACCATGAAGACATCCCTTCCAGCATTTAAGCACATCACACATACTCGTACTGGATATCCAGGAATCACCACATGAGGAGGCAGTCGTTCGCCGCAGTAATATCTCTCAATATGTTAGCTTCTTCTGCTTTCATAGCCTGGGCATGATCCAGGTAACGGGTTGGTCCCGAAGCCATGACTGCAAAGAAAAACAAACAAACGCTCACTGTTATTTTCAAGTCCCACTCTTTTGAAAAAACTTTTACAAAATGGCTCCCTTGCTGCTGTGTTTAGATTACTACCCCACCCTGTAATGGCGGTGGCAGCACTCCTGCGCATCAACGTTCTGTTTATGAGTCAAGCCACTACGCACCCAATTTACACACTCCATTGATAAAGTTCACTCAAACTGTAAAATTGCACTTTTTGCTCTCCTAGCACATTTATATGATTTTACTGGACTATTCATTTGCTTTAATCACTGTTGTAGCTTAAAGTCCCCTAAAGCCACAGTATTTCATCGCACAGGATTGCCTGTATTTCTTGCTGCATCTTTCATACAACTCACAGTCTCTCACATGGTTTTGAAAATTACACTGTTGCTGAACCTATAATTATGCTCACAGTCTATTGCTCAGAATTCTTGCTTTAGCTGATTAAACTTGACACAGTCCTTCTTTGCAAAACGATCACACTGCTACACACAGATTCAGCTGGCTTTAGATTAAAAATCACACAGTTTGAGCTACTTTTAGGATGGTACTCACTTATTCAGTGGCCTTGTATTTGTGATGTTAAACGCGGCGTACAGCCGATCTTGGAGGCCTCTGGAATAAAGCGGGTTGTCAGTTCTGCCGATTGTCAGTCTGAACACCTCGCTCTCTTCTCAGACGATTTGGAATGCGGGTTGAGCCCAATTTTAAACAGAAAAGTCCAGTTTTAACTATTTCTACGTTTTCAGTCACTGCAATGCTCCTCCTTGCAAACCTGCTCGCACACTCCTCTCTCTCTCTCTCTCTCCCTCTTGAACACTGTGCAGTCACTAGAGCTGGCTTGGGGGTGGGACTAACTGCAGTCTCCCCAATCACTCGATGCCATGCAAATGAACCTCTTTCCTCTCGAGCTCTTCTTCTCCACGGCGATCGACAAGCATGCAAAATTTAAACAGCAAACCACACTTTTTTTTTTTTCCAACTGTAGCTCCTCGGCAGTAGAACCATTTCAACCATTTTTCATGGCATTTTACTTAGCGACTCTCTTAGTCCGTACCACAAGCATTTCCAACGTGTAGGGCACAAATCTTTCTTTGTTTCCCACAGTTTCCATACTTTTTTTCTGTCACACAACACTTAAAAAGCTGGCAAACGTAATTTGATGCAGGACAAGGGCATACACACTCGTGCTTTACTGCTCCTTGGGAAACAGTTGGCACAATTACAACAGCACATAGACAGCAGCACACAGCAGCATATTCAGTTGGCGATGCTTCTACTTTTTGGGCTACCTACTGCCAGACAGCCAAAACACTAGCCACTATCCGAGCAACCTTTCTTGCGTTTTCTCCCAAATTGCCACCACATCCCAGCGGTAGCCTCCAATTTGCAACCAGGGGTCAGGTTGATGTTATGTTTTGTTTTATTAGCGCTGTGCGGTGCCTCCATTATGCAACCCCCTACCTGGGTTCAGGGAGAAAACTGTTGCTCGACATTTTGGCTAGGTTTGACTTCTAGTCAGGGGCACTCAAGTAATCCGGACACAGGAAGCAATAACTGTAATGTCCAAACCAGAAGTGGGATTCTAGAGTGTGGCTTTTATTCACAACACAACAGAACAATAACGCATAGATGGACCCCCATGGGGCTACACTCCTGGTAATGCAGGTACTGCAGAGACCAGAACACATCTTCTTACACACTGAAACCCTCAGGTTCTGAAACACACTGGGCTTTCAGCCCAAACTTGTACTCTTCTCTGGATTTCATTGCATAGCACATCCGGCCAGCACTTGGACACACTTCTCTGGATTCCCTGGCGTGGCACATCTGGCCAGCACTTGGACACACTTTCAATATGGTATGGATATTTATAGGTGGCGCCCTCTACCACCCATGAGCACATACTGGCTCCATAAAGGGAAAATCTTGCATCTAATCCCACGTCTGGGTACTTTTCCCAAACACTGGCCAAGTGCCCGGAAGAAAGCTAAAGGTGCCCAAACTGAACCCATAGAGGTAAATCTGGTTACTCCAGATGGGGGGGGTTCTCCCACCTCTTGCTCTAAATCTGTACCCGGCCATTCATTTGGAATCAGCACCTTTTGTAAAACACACTGTTGTAGAATGCTGTCTCAAAATGTATGTTACACTTAACACTCTACAGTCTCTTGAAAATAGTGTCCTGACTTGTAATGTTCTTTAAGTGGCTATGTCCATCCCGTTAGACCCCCACTGTACAGATTACATTTTAAGTCACACACAACTGTAGTACTGTACTTGGCTGTCCTTCCTTGACCCCACAGTAGCAGATACTAAACACACTGTCTGGTGGAAACATAGGCTCTCTGGCAGAGCTGACTCACCCTGGTTTGCAGGTGCCCACAAGCTTCTGGAAACGCGAACTACTTCTTGTGCCTCAGCACTTGAAACAACACATGACAGGCAGCTTTCCCTCTTCAGCAGGGCCAGGGGATTGCCCCTGAAGTTGCTGGCTTCTCTTCCCCCATCCCTGCTGGGATGGGGCACTGGAACAAACTGGGGAATGATCTCTACCACTAGACCAATTTCTTCTGTGTCTCTATCTAGGGCGAGAACACACACCCTCTATCTCTGGGTAGCTCTATAGCAGAGCTTAGCCCCTGAGGGGCTGCCAAATGCAGCACACCTCCTGCTTCCTGTACTGACTGCACAATACTGAATTTAAAACCTCCCAATGTTCTAACTAACTCCCTGCTGCAACATTCCAAAGTGGCTTATGCTGCTGCGAGAATTCTATATGATGTCATCCCTCCAGCTCAGCTGAGACTGAGGACAGAGTGAAACAGTGTGAAATTGATTTAACTGGAGTTTCACAAGCTGCCTTCCCTGCCTGCCACTAGATCTAAGTGGGATTCTTGTAACCCCAGGTGACGGGGGGTTACATACAGCTAGTTGACAAGCAGTATACATGCTAGGTTAGTGCTAAAAGCCGCCTAACTGGGGTACAAATTGTGAATCTTTATTCATATAGTATAACTGCCATGGTCACCTGATCCCATGAAAGATGTCCTCCCTCCCTCTTAACTTGTATGTAATTTCTCCATGTGGTAGAGAGATAGAAGTTCTATTTGCTGTCACTGTGGTATCGCTGGAGGTGAGATTAGTAGTCACAGTCTGGTGGCCTTTTTTTTTCCAGCCAAGAGCAGCACTGGGGCTAGGGATTTGGGAGCCACTCTGGTTCTTCTTGGAGAATGGAGAGAGGGAGGGAGCATGGAAGGGCAAGCCAAGGTGGGATCTAAGGCAAGTTCCAGTAACTGGTGTTCCAAGTCCTGCCAGAGCCCATGATCAGCGCCCAGTGCTCCACATTTCAGCCGGCAGGTCCTATGTGTCTTCCCCATATATTTTGCTTGTATCCAGGGTGTATGGAAGTAGCAAGATCTCTCTGTAATAGTATAGAAGACGTGAAGCTGAAATGACAAGGCACTGTACCGTAGCACCCCAGGTACCTAGCACTTTCAACACACTCATTAACTTTCCTTCCTAAATCAGTTATAATCAAATATCCCTCTTTTCCTTCCTAGGGCCTAAAAAATACATGGACTTCGTCTTTTTTGTATTTAAGACCAGTTTCCTGGATATAAGCCAGTTCTGTAAGGAACTAGTATTCACTAAAAAGACCACCAAAAGCTTTAATCTGGTTCAGATTCAATTGGTTACCATCCCCTTCCCCCCGGTCGCCCCTGAAAAAGGGACTTGCAGTCTCAGTGGGCCTACCGGGTCAACAGAATTCAATAAATAAATATAAATAACTAATATCATCCTGTACTCTTGTGACCACATCACTCAACACCAGGGCAGAGCTAAAAATAACAGCATCATCTGCTTATAAGATAACCGCTGCAGATTTACAGGATTGGGGTACGGAATTCAACAAGGGGGGGCCTCAGGATTGAACTCCGGGGCACCTCACACTGAGAGAGGTAACAACCTGACAAACAGCCAGAAATTTAAGGTCTTTTGAAACTGAATTCAAGATACTGTAGCTACAAAACCAATTAGGCGCATGTAGAGAAACATTTATATTGCCAGAGTCCAGGCAGCAATAATCTGCGATCAGCAAGATCAAAAGTCTTGGTGAGGTCCACAAATACTACTGCGGCACAGTGCCATTTGTCAGTGGCCAAACAAAGCACATAGAGGTGCACAAAAAAAGTAAAGCCAAGGCTCAAATGGCTAGTGCAAAATATTTATTGTGCCAAATATGAGAACGGACTGACACTATTACCTCGGTGAGTTCTTCCTCAGGCGGGCAGTGCTCAGGTTCCCAGGTTATTTATTTATTTATTTATTTCAAAAGTCTCACCATGAAAGACGTACTGAGCTGACAACACTTTGTTTCCAGATGTGTCCTGGGGGGAAGGGTTAAAGGAGAGTAATCAAACCAATCAAGGCAAACAATTACATAGTAGAAACAGGTAGGTAAATACAAGCATCATATAAAAAAGCAAATTTGTACAAAATAAGGCATAGTATGTACTCCAATGGATATCAAGGAGCCCATTTTTTCCCCAAGATACAGAGTGCAATTATGCAGGTGGAAAAGGCAGGGATAGCAATTAGTGAGAGTTACAGAGATATAGATTTGAGTGAATAAATAGTGGAACACCTGGAAACCAATGGACTGGTGTATCCCAGGCAATATGGGTTCTCTGCAGGACGATACTATAAAACTAATTTGATAGATTTCTTTGACAGGGTGACAAAGAAAGTAGACTGGGGGGGGGCACGTAGATATTGCCTAACTTGATTTCAGCAAAGCCTTTGATACAGTCCCACATAGGAGACTGGTCAACAAGCTAGGCAGCCTGGGGTTGGGACGCAAAGTGGTGAACTGGATTGGAAACTGGTTAAGAGACAGAAAACAGAGGGTAATGGTGAATGGAACCCAACCAGATAAAGGGAGGTGACCAGTGGGGTACCTCAGGGGTGAGTTCTGGGGCCAGTCCTCTTCAATGTCTTCATCAGTGACATTGCAGTTGTACTGGAGGGAAAGATTTGCCTGTTTTCGGATGACACCAAGATCTGCAACAGGGTGGATATTCCGGAGGGGGTGGAAAGGATGAGAAAAGACCTGGAACTGCTGGAGAGATGGTCAGGGGCGTGGCAGTTAAAGTTTAATGCAAAGAAGTGCAGAATCATGCATGTGGGGAGCAGGCACCCTAGGGCAAGTTACAGGTTGAGGGGGCGCTGCTGACAGTAACTTAGGAGGAGAGGGACTTAGGGGTCATAATCACAGATGACTTGAAGGCAGCTAGGCAGATGGCAAAGGTGGTGGGAAAGGCCAGTGGGATGTTGGGGTGTATTGGAAGAGGAATCACAAACTGAAGGTGGGAGGTAATAGTTCCACTGTACAAGACCCTGGTGAGACGTCACCTTGAATACGGTAAACAGTTCTGGAGACCACACTTTCGAAAGGACATTGATAAAACAGAGATGGTGCAGAAGTGGGAAACCAAAATGGTGAAGGGATTACATCACAAGCTTTATGAGGAGAGAGTAAGGGACCTCAGTTTGTACACACTGGAACAAAGGAAGGAGACAGGTGACATGATAGAAACATTCAAGTACCTCAAGGGCATTGACAAGGTGGAAGGAGACAACATATTCCAGATTAATAGTAGTGCCAGGACAAGAGGACACAACATGAGACTGAGGGGTGGCCGCATAAGGGGAAATGTCAGGAAGTTCTTTTTTATGGAAGGGGTGGTGCTTGCTTGGAATAGCCTGCCCCAGGAGGTGGTGGCAGCCTGTACAGTGGTGGGCGTCAAACATGCATGGGACAGAAACAAAGGAATAATATAGATAGGAAGAAAAAGCTACAGCCAATGACCAGATAGGGTCACTGGACACTTTGTTAGGCAGCTTAAATGGACAGACTGGATGGGCCTAGCAGTCCTTATCTGCCGACAGCATCTATGTAATTACTGTATGTATCTAAGAGGTAACGAGGGAGTGACAGTGTAAGCTAAGGAGGGAAAGAGCTAGGGGAGAAGGAGGGTAGTGGGTGGGTAGAAAGTAGGGGACAGAGAAGCAGAGTAAGGTATGGTATCAAGTGCAGTTGCAGGAGTACAGGGTGAAATTATGGAGAAGGAAGGATAGAGAGCATTGTGAAGTGGCGGAGCAGATATATAGCTGAAGGGGATTCCAAAGTTTGGGGAAATGGTAGGACAAAGCAAGCTGGCCAGCTGAGGATTTCCTTGTAGGGCGAGCAAGGAAGCAATAGCCAGAGTTAAAAATGATGTAAATGGAAGTGGGGGGAGGATAGAGATAAGTTATGGGGGGAGAGATCTAAGCCAGTATTTGAAATAAAGGAAGCACAATGAGTGAGGCATTTGGCTTCAAGGGAGGGAAGGGGGAGGGAGAGGGAAGAATATAAATAGCAGTGGTGGGTTCGGGGCGGACAGTCCAGAGCAAACTAACAGGAGTGAAAGAGGGAATCCAGTCCGTCTAGGGTGGTCTTAGGGGCAGCACTGTAGACAATGTTGCCAAAGTTGAAAATGGGAAGAATAATCTTCAGGACAACTGCACGGCGAGCAGGAGGAGGAATGCAGCCTCTATTCCTGTATAACGCTCCTAGTTTGGCGTGAAGTTTATTTTGTATGGTGTACACGTGCACAGAAAATTCAAGGTGCCGGTCGAGCCAGACCCCGAGATACTTACATGATGCAACATCATTAATAGTGGCCCCTTCTAGGGTGTGGAAGGAGGGAAGGACAGTAAGGCCAGTGAGCTTCTGCCTAGCACCAAAGGTCATTGAAACCGTTTTCTTGGTGAAGGGAAAACTGACTTGAGTGGAACTAGTGCTGAACATTGTTGAAGGCCAGCTGGAGACTGGCAGAGAGATCAGAGGGGGAAGAACCAAAGTCAAACAGAACAGTGTCATCCGCGTACATGTGGATGGATACAGAGGAGCAGGTCGCGAGGAGGTCATTGAGGAAGACCAGAAATAGTACTGGGCCAAGGACAGAGCCTTGTGGGACACCAGTGCTGATAGGAAGTGGGGGGAATATGGAATCACCGATTCACGCTGATTAAGATCTGCCCTCAAGGTAGGAGTGGAACAAATTGGTTGAGCAGTCAGAGAGCCCCACTGCCTTAACCTTGTCAAGAAGAAAGGAGTGAGATACAGTGTTGAAGGTGTTGGCCAAGTCAGCAAAGATGGCGAAGGTGATTAGGCCCTGGTCCATGCCTGGGAGAATGGAGTCAGTAAGCTGGACTAGGGAGGAAAAGGAGTGGAATTTATGGAAGTCGGACTGGAAAGGGGTGAATAAAGAGGAAGAGTCAAGGAAGGAGGAGGGCTGTGGCAGCACTAGGTATTCTTGCATTTTGGCTAAAGTGAGGGACAGGGAGGTAGGGCAGTAGTTGCCACGTGAGGAGGCGTCACTTCCTTTGGGAAGGGGAATGATGGTAGCATGTTTCTAGGGATATCCTGTGAAAAGAGCGACTCCATTTGAGTGAGTTAATTTGGGCAAGTAGAAAATAGCACGTGTTAAATGAGCTAGTGTGTGTATTAATAGCTCATGTTAACTTCAGCTCTGTAGTGTCAGCAGTCAGCGATATCGGGAGTTTGTTGTGAAGCATGCAGGCCAGATCTTGGCTGGCCACCTAGCGTAGTGGTTACAGTCACCACCTGTGTAGCTGGGAGACCAGGGTTTGAGACAGGGTGTGTGGAGAGTTGTTTTTTTATTCCCGTTCCACCTGCCCTCCCAACTTTGTTCCCCTCCACCCCCAGCGTGTGAATAATCGATTGCCCTCCCCAACTTTCTCCACCTCCCTGACTTGCATCCCCCTGGTGATAACCCCCCTATCCAAGGTTTTTCCTGTCCCCGAATTGTGTCCCCCGGGCTTAGTTATTTTAATTTTGAAGGGTCCAGGTGGCAAAGCCCCCCACAGAAAAAGTCACTACAGCTGTTCAGTGTTTTTGGAGCATGCTGTACTGCTTCTAGCCGTTTTACTTGTACCAGTTATTGATTCGCTGTTTTTGTTGGCACCATTTTGCAGGCACTCTTTTCACATGGAACCATTTCCAGGAATCGGGGATGGAGGCAAGGAAGAAAGAGAGGTTGAGAAGGGAGGAGACAGGTAGAGCAATGGCAGGAGCAGAGAGATATAGGAGTTTGGAATTGAGCCCATCAGGGCTCCTGCCCTTAAGGGGTTAAGTGCCAAGAGAGCCTTGAAGGAGGCAGCAGGAGTGATGGGGGGTGGGGGTGGTAGGATGGGGGAGGCGATAAGGGGAGGGATGGGGAAAGGAACAGAGAAGGGAGGAGGTACAGGAGGTAAAAAATGCATCAAACTCAGAAGCAACAAAGAGGGGATCAGAAATGGGGAAGTCACCCACCTTGAGGACCGAGAGGAGGAGGACTGGCTAGGGGGGAGAGAAGAGGGCGTGTATGACCTTCCAGAAATTGAAGGGGATTACAGTTATTCTGGAAGGTGGAGGCAAAGTATTGAACTCATAAAAATAAATCCTTTATCTAACAGCCCCCCGTCGCATATCTCCTATATATTTTTCTGTCTTTTTCAAAAGAAATAGCTACTTCTTTTAAGCAACAAACTTTGCCTTTTATATGTTTGCACTATTGTGATTCATTCGTATGATTTTACAATTGTTAAAACGGTAATGAGCTGCCAATTTCTTCCTCCCGATTAGAATCTGATTTTGAACAAATGTCACCTGCTAAATTATAACAAAAGATCACAGGTTATCAAACATCATACATTTCTATTAAATCTGTAATATTTTGGCTGGCCCAGTGGCGTTGAGGTTTTGTACGCCACACTTCGTGCCATGCTGGCGACCCGTGTTCGGGAATGAGCGCGGGCCGACAGGGGAGGAAGGATCAAGCATTCCAAGGACTGCTCTCCTTCTGTGGGAAGGGGGGATTTCAGCGGTCGGCGCATGCCTGGCCCCTAGCGGAGGCTGGAGTCGGCTCATCGACGCTGCCAATGTGGGGTCAGAGGTGGGGCAGACACCTGCTGGGACATACATGGGAGCATAGGCGCTACTGGAGCCAGCGTCATTGCCTGCTCCGCCTCTGAGGGGGCTGTACACCGGAGGAGAAAAAAAGATTGCTCCAGCAGGATGATGGAGGGCACCTCACAAGTATTGCCCCCGAATAGCCACGGCGCTGGCCACACTGGATCCGGTCTTCAGAGGGGTTTGGGGTGCCCCATCAGCCCTGGGGGGGGGAGCCCTGTGGTATCAGCGTCGGCTGGTGGACATCGAGGGATGGGTCTGGGGGCTCTCTCCAGAGATAGGGCCATGAGCAAGGCGTATAAAGTGATAGTGAAAAAAAAAATCTGTAATATTTTGGTGGTAGAAAGTGTTATTTCTCTAGATCTGAAAAACAGGTTTGCAGTTTCCCACTAAAATACACTGCCAGCCTTGCTAGTAAAACCTTTCTGATATCATAATACAAGAAATCCATTGGAGTCCTTTTTTCACTATTAGTTGGCAAAAATACAGATACAATGATGAAAAGGCAATTAAAATATCAAATAAAAGCAAACAAAATAATTACAGAGGTATCTAAAGGCCACAGCCATTCATACACATCCTTACTAAGCACTTGCTGTTTAAATCTGAGGCTCCAGGAGTCAGGCCAATTACCCAGCTTGTTCAGACCCCCTGGAAATGTGTCACCATCCTCGAGGGCATCTGTCACTCTGGAGACCCAGCTTACAGACTGTTGATGAATATGTTGAAGAGCTGTGGCCTCAGCCCTGATCCCTGTGGAATGCCACTAGGTACCCCTCTGCACTTGGAGTAGCACCATCCACCACCACAACCCTCTGCATCCTGCCTCAAGCCAGTGAGCTATCAGCCTTGTGTATGTCTTGGGTATACTGGAATGATTTATTTTGCTCAGAAGCTTGTCATGGACCACAGTATCAAAGGCCTTGCTGAAGTCCAGACAGTCTACATTCATGGCTCTGTCCCTATTGACTTCCCTGAGAAGGAGCAAGAACAATGACCTCAGCTAGGGTCACCCACAGTAGGATGAAAGACATTTCACCGAGGGCATTGAGAATGAAAGCGATGGAGTGAGAGGAAAGAGCGTGGCAGGCAATTCAGCCGCACTGAGAGAGAGAGAGAAATTGCAGTCAGCCACCACCCGGTCCAAGATATCCCACACCAGAGACATCAAACACCAACCGATTGACAGCTCCCAGGAGAAAGGTTTGTAAGGAGGTCTGTCAAGTGGGGGGCTCTGCCCCCGCACCCCCTGAAAATATAAATAAACAACTCCAGTCCAGCAGCATAGTGGGGAACAACGGAGCAGGAGGTAACAGGAGCTTATCACCTAGCCCACATTCACACACGCTCCAGGGTCCGGATCGCCAAGAGTGCTTCGGCCCTAAGGAGTTCACCCTCATTACCCCATGCTCGTGCCTTCACTCTGTTGTTGGAATACCCCTCAACAACATGCTCCATTATGCTGTCCTCGAAAAGGGCTCCCAGGACCTTGCCCAGCTGACTGGCCTGTAGCTACCTGGGTATGACTCTGTCCCCTTCTTGAAGATGGGGACCACATTGGCCCCTTTCCAGTCCTCTGACACCACACCTGTCCATGCAGACTCCTGAAAAATTCTTGTAAGTGTCCGCCTTCTCCAACACCTTCAGACTGTGTATCTTCCTACAGACTGTGTATCCTCTGTTCTGTGCACCTCTTCCTCAGCCAGCACTTACTTCAATTGTTCTTTGGTATACCTTATGTCTGGTTCCCTTGTCTCTGTAATTATATCCTTGAATTGTTATATTTCCTATACTGTTATTGTTATTCTGCTCTGTATTCGCATTGTACTGTTATTGGTGTCCTGTCCGTCCCCTACTCCCCCGGATGCACTGGGAGACGAACAAATTGTATTTGCTCAGTGCGCCTTTCCTGGTGAAACTTTTCAATAAATAAATAAACTGATCATTGTTCCCTCAGCTCCGCTGTGTTCCAAGGGTGTATCCCACCTACCCCTTAGGACTTACTTGGCTTGGTCTTTGCCAGGTAGTCAGCTACCAGGTTAGACAGGATGTCTAATGGCTGTGTTTTGGCTACATTTGATGCTGTGGACCTTCCCAGTGAGTCCCCTCCCTCCCAATTAATTTGAGACTTCATTATGTTTGCTTGCACGCATGTGCAAGAAACATAGTGCGATGATCCAAAATGCAGTGCCATACAGTTGAAAGGGAGAGCACTGCTTGAGTGAGCAGCGCGCCCCCTCCCCACACACACACACGCGCACATGCACATTGCGTGCTATGCGCGCCTACCTCCCCCATGCACACACTGTGTATGGCTGACTGGGAGCCCAGTCCTCGTCAACTCTACTGTTTCTCGCAGTCTGTAGGCGTGGCCGACGTGGGTGACCAACTGCCGGCTCTACTGTTCCCCCCAGACTATCGGTGCCACGCTGGGAGCCCACCCCAGCGTGGCAACAGGTCCTATGGCCGACGGGGTGCCCAATCCCCATTGGCTCCACTGCCCCCAACAGTCTTCCAGCTGCCACGCTGGGAGCCCACCCCAGCTTGGCAAACGTCCCCGTAGTCCAAATAAAAAAACATGAGGAAAAACCTCGCTGCTATCTTCACCCCTCTCCATCAGGCCACCCACGGCACACCCTGCCTCCCACACCCCACCTCAACCTACTTGTAGCTCGAGCTCGGCATGACGATCCGGTGACTAGGAACACGCCTGCACTCTTCAAAGCCGACTGCAACTGAGGAAATGCCGGTAAGCTGTGTAATGTAATGAATAGGGTTTTTCAACTTTGCTGCATATCTCAGGCATTTTTGGAATTTTGGCACCAAATTTTCAACATGGGGTTTTGGGACCCTCTCATGAATTCTGTCACTGTCATGGCATTAATCGGGCTCGAAGGTGATTCGCAGTCACTGCAAGAAATCACCTTTCAGGACTGATTAACAAATGACAGTGCCAGTGTTCATAAGGTGGCTCTCAAAAGCGATGTTGAAATTTGGTGAAAAAATTCAAAAATGACTGTTTTACGAGCATGCGTTGCGCTGTTCCTACGCACGCTTGTAGGTTCGCGAATTTTCAATATTTTCACTCCGGATTTTCAACATTGCCATTTGACCACATTTCCTTATGAATAGTACAACTGTCATTTTTCACATCTCACCCAAAATGTGTTTCCGCGCATGTATCGCACAATGGCGCAGTCGGTGTACGAAATCAATGTTTGGGACACATTAAGAAAATCGCAGTGGCACTGTTCATGAGCAGAGGTGTTAAAATGGCTATGTTAAAAATTTGGTGAAAAAATTCCTAAAAATGACTGCTTTACAAGCATGCGTTGCGCTGTTCCTATGCACACTCGTAGGTTCGCGAATTTTCAATATTTTCACTCCAGATTTTCAACATTGCCATTTTACCACACCTCCTTATGAGCAGTACAGCTGTCATTTTCACATCACGCCCAAAACATGTTTCTGCCCATGTATGCATACAATGGCCAGTCGTGTGAAATCAATGTATGGGACACATTAAGAAAATCACAGTGACACTGTTCATGAGCAGAGGCCTTAAATGGTTATTTTGAAAATTTGGTGGAAAAATTCTCAAAAATGACTGTGTTACGAGTGAGCATCATGCAGTTTCCACGCACCGTAAGTTCATGAATTTGTAATATTTTCAGTCCAGATTTTCACCAGTGGCACTTTTCCACACTTCCTTATGAACAGTACAGCTGTCATTTTTCACAACATGGCTGAAATGTGTTTTCACACTTTCAGCACAGAAATGCATGTCGCTGTGGGAAATCATTGTTTGGGACAGATAAAGAAAATCTCAGTGACACTGTTCATGACCGGAGGTCCCAAAATGCCTGTGTTGACAATCTGCTGTAAACAGTTCCCAAACTAATTACATTACCGGTGCACGTTACACAGTTTCTATGCACGCTCGTGACTTCACCAGTTTTTTTAATATTTTCACTGCAGATTTTCAACATTGCCATTTTTTACACCTCCCCATGAACAGTACAGCTGTCATTTTTCACATCCTGTTCAGAATGTGTTTTTGCACCTGTGGTGACAAATGCTGTAGTCGCTATGGAAAAGCAGCTTTCGGCTAACAAACTGATATTGCCACTGTTCTTGAGGTGGGGGTCACAAAAAACCCATGTTGAAAGTTTGGAGTGAAAATACCAACGAATGCCTGAGGCGTTAGGGTTTCCGACCATAATGCCCCACCCTGTAGAGAATGACAGGCATCAGGGGTGTGACTTGGGATTGTCACCTGCAATGCTCATGCCATTCTACCCTCACCCACACCCTGCAGCCACTGAGAGGCATTGAGGTGTGCCTTGGACTCTTCGGCCCCAAAGTTCACCCCATTCTCCTATACCGCACCCATCTCACAATATTTCCTGATGGAATGGGGTGCGCATAAGGGCCAAAGCAAGGCACACCGTGACACTTGTCAGTGTCTGCAGGGTGGGGTGTGGTGAAATGGCATGGCCATTATGCCTGATGACCCAAAGGCACACCCCAATGCCTGTCAATATCTGCAGGATGGTGATGGGGTTGGCTTCAGTTCAATACTTCACTGCCATTCCTATTATGCAGCTCCGTAACTCCTAGACTAACAATGCCAATGCCAGCAAGCAAACATTCGGCATTGACAAATGCTTGTTTTTTGTAGTCTTGTAGGCCCTCAGTGCTGCTCTGTTTTCCTTTCTGACCTAAAGACAGCTGGCTTCCATGTGTCGGGGGGGGGGGGGCAGGAATCAAAGGAGACAACAGTGTTGGTGGTCTCACAGCCACGAACAGCTCAATTCTCTGAAAAAGAGGACAGGAAATGATTTCTAACTGCTATCTGTTTCTTATGTTCCCATTTACAGAAATGATATTCATAAGCATAAATGATCCATATGTAGCTGTACCTGAATAAAAAGTGATGTGAAAAACTGTATTTTGCATTGTTTTGTTTTATGGCTAGCATTCTGTTTCAGTTCTCTTCATGGAACCAGTGATCTAAAGTTTTATCTATATCATGGTTTGTGCACAGAGATGTAAGCATGGTTCTGATAGGACAAAAGCCCATGTTTAGCATTTTGTACCCAAACTGTGACACAGTAAAAGCTCCAAATTATTGATCCCATGAAGAGAACTGTGCAGAATGTTGTCCATAAAAAAAAAAAAACATTGAAAACATAGTTTTTCACATTTGTGTATTTTCAGATACAGTTAAATATGACTCATTTGTAGGCAAGTCTTTCATGTCTCTTTTCAGGAACATTACGAACTGCTGCCAATTAGCACAAATTTCCTGTCCTCTTTAAAATGAATAAAGACTCTAGAGAACTGGTGTGGGAAAAACAGTCCTCCCCCAACACTTACAGTGAGCGCCAGAAGGCCCAAAGGCTGGTAAGAGAAGAGACACTGCGGGACAGCTATTTCATGGTTCCCCAGGCAAGCCTGTGGCCAGCTATCTCAGCATAGCTGCGCAGTGCAGGCCCTGCATTCCAGTGCTGTGGCAGGAAAACCAATTATTTATTTATTTATTTATTGAAGTGTTTCACCAGGAAGGCACACTGAGTGACAAGTCACTCGCGTCCCGGTGCAACCTGGGGGAAGGGGTACAACTGGAATGAGACATTATACATTCAAGTTACACAGTCAACATTAACATACAGTTGTAAGGCAGGTGTTACAAACAGTGTTACAACAGTGTTGCGCATAGCATGTTGAAAGAGTGGACAATAATAAGTGCCGGGTTAATAAGTAAACAAGTGCTTACATGAAAGAAAAGGGGGAGAGGAGGAAGGGGTGAGGTGGGGGAGAGTCGTGCCCTTGGAGACTCCTTCAGGATGCGAGGTAGCCTGCAAGGGGACTGGGGGGACCAGATAGAAGGAGATAAGACATTGTCCTAGAGAGACCTCTTTAAGATGGTGGGGGAAGGGACTAGATGAGAGATACAAGCCCTTGATTTAGGAGAGGACCCATGGAGAGCATTCAGGTCCTTGCATTCTGTGAGAGATCAAGGGAGGCCAGTAAGGGGGAGCAATTGGGGAGTGGAGAAGGGCTGAGGGGTGGTGCACAGGTAAAATGGAAGGAGGGTAGGGGGTAGGGTTTGTCTCGGCTTAGAGGGAATTAGGGAGGACATGATGTGCAAGGTAATGATTGAGGGAAGAGCTGATGGAGTAGATGGAGGATGAGTGCCGGATTTGAGGGGAGGGAATTCCACATTTTGGGAGGTGGTGAGAGTAACTGGATTGGCCTATTTGGGTGGATCTGCAGGGGAAAACCAGGGTATGGGATTCAGTTGATCTAAGGGAATGGGAGGGTGGGGGGTGTTATAAAGGAGGAAGTGAGGTAGGAAGGGTGCTCACCCAACCAGTGCTTGGAAGTGAATTTAGCACAGTGGGAGAGTCGCCTGTTTGTAAGAGAGGGTAACAATAGGGCACGATAAAGATCGCAGTGATGGGTGTGAGGAAGGGCATCCAGGGCAAAGCGGCAGAAGGAATTGAAGAGGGTGTCCAGTCTGACCAGGGAGGACTTAGTGGAAGCACCATAGACCTTGTCACAGTAGTCGAAAGTGGGCAGTATCATCTTCTGAAGACGTTAACTCCTAGCCATAGGAGGGATGCAGCTACAGTTCCAGAACAGGGCACCAAGCTTGGGGCACAGTTTTTTCTGGATGGCGTCAGTATGTCCAGAGAAGTTTAGGTATTGGTCCAACCAAACACCTAAGTACCTGAAGGAGGATGTGTCCTCAAGTAAAGTCCCCTCAAGGGTGTGCAAAGTGGGTAGGGGAGGAAGCCTAGAGAGTCTCTGCCTTGTGCCAGAGGTCATATAGACAGTCCTTTTGGCATTGAGGAAAAGTTTATGGTTAGCAAACCAGAGCTGAACCTTGTTGAAGTCTTGCTGTAAGCTGGTTGTAATCTCAACAGGACAGGAGCCAGCTGCCTATAGGACTGTATCATCTGCATACATATGTATAGTGGAGGATGGGGAGCAAACAGAGAGAAGGTTGTTTAAGAAGATGGAGAATAGGAGGAGTCCTAATACTGAACACTGGGGCCTCCAGTGCTAATCGGGAGAGGAGGGGAAGAGGCGTCCAAGATCTTAACTGATTGGGTTCTATCAATAACGTAGGCCTTGAACCAGTCTGTGGCAGAGGGAGATAGGCCAGCTGCGGGTAGTGAGCTGAGGAGAAGGGAATGAGAGACGGTGTCAAAGGCCTTGTGGAGTCAACAAAATAGCAGAGGTAATTTGCTCACGGTCCATCCCGGTTAGGATGGAGTCTGTGAACCGTAGGAGGGAGGTGGTAGGTGAATGTTTTTTCCTGAAACCAGACTGGAAAGGGGTGAAAAAGGAGGTGTCAGATAGAAAAGAGGTGAGTTGGGGGAGGACAATGTGTTCTTGAAGCTTGGCAAAAGTAGGGAGGAGAGAAATGGGGCGATAGTTGCCAGGGGATGAGGGGTCATCCCCTTTGGGTAGAGGGAGGACCACAGGATGTTTCCAAGAAGAGGGGACAGAGGCAGTAGAGAATGAGAGATTTTAGGATTATTGAGAGGTGGTAGGCAATGGCCATAGCAGAGAGGGAGAGGAGTTTTAGGTCAAGGTCATCGAGGGAGGCACCTTTAGAGGAGTTGATGGTGAGGAGGGCACTTAGGGCATCATTTGGGGTTACAGTAGCAAATGAGAAGGGAAAGTGGGAGGGTGGTGGAGGGGGCACACCGGTAGAGGGTGGGGAGGGGTATGGGTAGGAGGGGAGGGATTTCAGTAGCTCAGTGGTGTAGGAGGTGTAGTAGGAGTTAAATTCTGCAGCTACAGCTGGTGGGTCGGACACTAGTGAGCTATGTACTTTAAAGTACCAGCGGTTGGGCGAGATGCTGGAGTAAATAGGGGGTGCATCACCTTCCAGAACTTTGAAGGGGAATTTATGTTGGTGATAAAGGCAGATTTGAAATATTCAGACTTGGCTAACCTTGTAGTCCTGGTGCAAGTGTTTCTGAGCATGTGGAAGTCTGCAAGGTCACTAGGATGCTGGGTAGCTTTATGACGCTTCTTGGCTCGATCTCTAGCCCTGAGACAGGCCAAAAGTTCAGGGGTTATCAAAGGTAAGTGGTTACCTCTGACTCTGGTGTGTTTGAGTGGGGCAAAGGTGTTCCAGTTCACAAGAAAGATTTCTCTGTAGTACGCAAGGGCCTCATCAACTGAGGGGAAGAAGGTTAGGGGGGTCCAGTCCGAAGTGGCAAGGTTACTCAAGAGAGTTTCGAGGTCAAGAGACTTGAAAGAGCGCAGTTGTATGGTTTTGTGTGGCAATTTAGTTCTGTGGACTTTCCTAACTATGGATATTAGGTTATGGTCACTGAGCGCATCGGGGAGGATGCCAGAGGAGATGACGTGGTGGGGGTGGGAGGTAAGGGCCCAGTCGAGTAGGGGGTGTTGTGTCTTGTGGTTTGGGTGGTTGGGTTCGGAGATCAGTTGGAAGAGGTTTAGGGCTCCAATTTTGTTTTTAGTTTTGTTAGTTTTATGTGGCAACCAATTTATATTAAAGTTGCCTAAGATGAACAATTCCCCAGAGCAAGTAAGGGAAGTGATGGAGGTTAGGAGGTCTAGCGTGATTGAAGGGTGGACATTTGGGCAGCAGTATATGCAGGCTATGAAGATTGGGAGAGTGAAGAGGAGGGTCACAAGGACAGCTAGGGCATCATGGGTCTCAGGATTGGAGGACGAGTAGATGATGGAATATTGGATGGAGGTTAGGACATAAATGGCCACCACACCACCACCCCTGCCAGCACGGTCTTGCCTTAGCAGTGAGTAGCCAGGATTGGAGACCGAGTGGTCAGGGATACTGCTCTTTAGCTAAGTTTCTGAGAAGATTAGAATATCTGGTTTTAGAATGCACACCATGGTCTGAATCTAGTCTGTTTTTTGCAACAAGCTGCGGGTGTTTAGGTGCAGGATCTTTAAGCCCTTTGGGAAGGCTGAGAGAAGAGAGTGGGGGGAGGTAGTAGAGGAGAAGGAGGAGGCACTAGATGAGCAAGGGGCAATAGGGCTTGGGTTGGGGTGGATATCTCTGGTGGAGAGCAAGAGGAGAGCAGGTATAAGAAAGTGGAGCTTAGATGATTTTGAAGGGGCTGGCGAGGAAGTTGGGAGTTTTGAGAAGAAGGGGGTGGATGAGTGAATAACAAGAAGGTGGAGGACTGCAAAGAAAGTGGACACCGTTATCAAAGCCGCATGAGGAATAGTGGTAGAGTGAGACCATATTTCAAATGGCAGGGAGGGAGTGGTAGCATGGATGTGAGTAGGGGATTGGAGATAGTAACTGATGGGGTTGGAGAGTTATTAGGAATAGGTGAATAGAGAGCAAGTGGAGGTGGTAAAGAGAGGGATATGAGCAGAACAAGGGGAAGAGAGGACAGTAGGGGATGCATTGTTCATAGGGCAGAAAATTAGTGAATAATTGATCTAGGAAGGCGAAGTATTTGTAAGCGGGGCACAGAGAAGGGGGTTGGTCGGTTGGAGGTGAGTGTGGCCGTCAGAACCCCCTTTTAATGTTGTGATGTTGTAGCCTGAGATGCTCCTCTTCTCTGTTCCCTTGAAGTCTGCTGCAGCAGCATTTGTTCTCTTATACTTCCTTTTTATCTTGTTTCCCCTTTTCACCTCAGGTAGGGTGGCCTCATCCCTAAGCACTTGACTCTGTTTACCCCCCTACATTTTCTGTTTCATAACGTCTTATGTGCCTACATAAATAAAAAGAAAGGTGCCCCTAAAGCGATGTTATTGTCCTGCCAAAAAAATGACATGTAGGGATTATGTCTTAACCTGACAGTGTCATCCTTTTCTCATATTAGAAAGTGTTTTTCCATTTAATTTGTTGACGCATAGTTAGAAAAGCTGAATGTGCCAGGTTAGATGCAGAGTTGTAGCCGTACAGAAATACCCATAAGTGGTCCTGATACCCGCCAGCTGTACTGTTTCCTTTTTTCTAATAAATGATGTGCTTGCCCATGTAGTCACTTGCCACATACCTGTATCTGTAAACCTTTGTGTTGGTATGTAGACTTTGCTTGCGATGTACCCCTCTGTCCCTCCAGCCACAGTCAGGGCGCTTAGAGCACATACGGCTCTGGCATTACTCCCTGGTAGAAACGCTCACTGTAGTGAAGTGAGGGAGACAATGCTAGTGCAGAAGCGCACAGTTACGCCTGCTGGTCTTGGAGACAAGTCTGGGTACCAAGGGTACAAAGAAAAAGAGTTTATATGGGTTTCAGAAGTAGTTTCCTGTCAGACAAACCCAGAATAGGCCCAAATGTAAATTACGCCCATCGGCTGAAATTAAATAGCCGACTCCAGCATAATAATGGAATATGCCCTTGGGATTCCTTTTTTTTTTTTTAAACTTACTTTTTATCCCTCCTGAACTCTCTCAGTGTTCCACTCCTTCAGGCATTGCTCATGCCCCCCCGAGTCTCCTGACACATGGTGTCTGCCCCCTAGAGTGCTTCGGTTACTCCCGACCTCCTCTTTCTGCCTCCTTGGAGCACCTGCACAGCGGGGATCTGTCCGTGGGTCCTGGACTGGAAGGCGTGGAGCGGCCATCATCTAGACCCACTGAGGGTTTTTTCCATTTTTCTTGTGGGTCTCAATCCCAGCCCCCTGAGACGCCGGCGCAAGGACATACGTCCAGAGAGGTGACGTGCTGAAGCACATCTACTCCCAAGGGCCTGACAGCGTCCCCCCTCCCCGACTCCGGTGAATGGAGACGCCAGAACCCTTGAGAGCTCATGCTTCCACCAGCTCTCTGAGGACGTCGAGTACACTTAGGCACCCCCAGTATCCCTCCCCAGAGGGAGGAGAGCATCCGTTGGGATGCTCAGTCGTCCCTCTCCCCGCCAACCCGAGTCCATTCCCAAACCCGGGTCACCGGCGCAGCATGAGGTGCAGCGTTTAGCGCCTCAACTCTCGACGCCACCGGGCCGGCTTGGATTATTTTGTTTTATTACGCCCTGTCTCCACATATTAGTGATACCATGTACCATGTTTAATACTTAGAGGAAAAAGGTATATTCACATTTTATTATGGAGAGAAGGTGATTGTCTCCTACCTGTATCGCAGGTCTCTATAGAGATGAACGGCCACAAAGAGAGGCTTATTCATAGGAGCTCAGCAGGCTAGGTCACTAAATAGTAGGAGGGGCTTCATGTTTTAATGACCCCTTAAGTATACACGCTTAGTATAGCACTTTCTTATGAACTGTTTTCCTGGAGAACCAGGATATGTATTTTAGAGCTGTTAACAAAGTGTATTGGACCTCATTGATCCCCCAAACCAGCGTATTAGTTTAGAAATCTTTATGTATTAGAATAGGGGTGGATCAGTGGGTTGTGTGATTGTACTGATGCTTGAGCCAGTTAGTATAAAAGCATGCATTCTGCTCTCAGTAGACAGATAGGCTTGGAGAGGAAAGACCAACTGTATGGTCTGTACAGATGATAGTAAAGATAACTGATTTCAAAGTATCTTTACTCTGTGGAAATTTATTATTTTCTAGTTATTCTGATTTAAATCCTTCCTTAAATAAAATTTACATTAAAGCTTCCAGTGTGTTTTAAAGCTTTCAAATGACTCAGTTGTTATCTTTATCCCACACCCGTTCACAGTGGGAGCTGTAGTTTAGGAAGGTATCTATATGAACAACAGCCAGTGATCACTTAGATAAAGATTATGACCCTGTAGTGGCAGTAGAGTAGAACTTGCTAATGGTAAAATGGACACTTAAAAAAACTGGAGATGCAGGGACTATGGCAAAGTTAAGCTGCATTACTAGGTGCTGTTCCTTGGTAGGCTGGGTGCCCTGGCCACGGCACGCTTCCTAGGAAGAAATGAGAGAGGGGAGAAATAGGGATGAATTTAAGATGGCAATTGGAGGGAGGGAGGGGCAGTCAGTGAGTGGATACAGGAAGACAGCAGGATCAAATTAAGTGACAAAAGGAGGGCAGTAAACGGGATGGCTCCAAGAAGCCATCGTGGGGGGGTAGGGGTTACTCTGGGAGAGAGATTTATGGGGAACAAGAGAGTAGAAGGCAGAGGGAAAAAAACAGATATAAAGTGCAGTTTAGCTTAACAACTTATCAAACTGAGCTATAACTACTTGCATTAAACAGTCTAATAAGGACTTCTGGTGATGTCACCAACCACATGGCGGCATAGTCGTGGCGCCCGGGAAACAGCCGCTCCATAAAACATATTAAAAAGCAAAAAAAGTGGCCATCCGCCTGATTCAACAATCAAATCCAACGCCTGAATGATGGCGACATCCAAAATTAAGGGAAAGGGCTCCCAAGCTGCAAAAATAAAAGCCATGATGAACACGGAAAAGGGACGAGGCCTGCAGCTGAACTCTCGACCCGTTTCTCCTGTGGCGAGCTTGGCCGACTCAGAGGAAAGTCTGGAACTACTGGACCCACATACAGTTATGGCCAAGCTCGATGGGATCATTAAAGCCCTACATCGGGTGGAATCTTCGATGGCTGATGTACACGCAGTTCTCTGTAAGATTGATAAAAGAACGACAGCATTGGAACAAGTAATAGGCTCTTTGGCAGACTCTTCAAGCCAACAAGATCGGGCCATCTTATATCTATTGACGAGGGAGCTCGAATTGCAAGCAAAATTAGACGACCAAGAGAATAGAGCATGGCATAATCATTTCCGAATTTATGGGGTGCCAGAAGGCATGGAGGATTCTTTCCCCACAATGGAAGATTTTATACACCACATCCTAGAGTCAGTGCTAAAGCTGGATTCA
The DNA here is from genome assembly GCA_016271365.2 of Neoceratodus forsteri. Taxonomy (NCBI): domain Eukaryota; kingdom Metazoa; phylum Chordata; order Ceratodontiformes; family Ceratodontidae; genus Neoceratodus; species Neoceratodus forsteri. Next base: position 875,674,178 of record CM028130.1, read on the forward strand.
GCCACATCTCTGATCGTGGAAAGAGCACACAGATCACTTCTTCCAAAGCCCAAGGAACAAAATGCTAAACCCCGCTCAATAATAATTAAGATGCATAATTACAGAGATCGCCAACTCATCCTCCAGACAGCCTGGAAGAAAAAGGAGATCCTGATAGATGGACAGAGGATTTTCTTTGATCAAGACTTCTCCGATCATTTAAACAACAAAAGAAATGAGTAAAAGAAGTAATACGAGCGGCAAAGGAGAAAAATGTAAGAATACAGCTGCAGTACCCAGCACGTCTGAGGATCCTTGCCGATGAAGGTCCATAGCTGTTCGAGTTTTTGTTTTCGGCATCCTCTACATTACGAAACCTGGGGATCCCTGTCCCTGAAATGCAATCGGAGGCTCTAGAGAGAGATATTACAAAACTTGCATGGCGAAGAGTGGGACAACCGTGCATAATCAACAGATGGTGATCTCCTGGCCTTCAGATTTAGGGGCTGACCTGAGAGACATATTAGCGAGAGAAACGAAGGTTCCTATAGTGAAAGCAGGATCTTTAGCAGCTTCTAGTTTCACCGGATCATGAAGGTGCCAGGTATAGTCGCACCTTTAGCATCACGAGCAGGTTATATGACCAAATGAGCCCAACATTCAGACATCATGGTGAGTGCTTAACAATGGCACCCCAGCAGACTTAACCTATTAAGACTTAAAGACGATAAAATATAAAATGGGTTAATAGCCATCGGATGCTTGGAGTGGGGGTGGGGGGATGGGTATGTAAACATGAGACTCTCTTGTACTTTCCCTTTTTCCCCATTCTTCCTTCACACTGCTTAATCTCCGGGGAAGAATGGATCTCCTGGGGAGTAACATAGTTGTATTTTGCAGGGGGAAGACTTTCCTTTAATTGCTTCAGCAGATCTAGAGGTACAGGCTGATTCGGATGGCCAAACAGAGGAGCGGTATTTCCTAGCTCCTAGACTGCAGTCACAGGCCCTAACACTGCTTACTAGGCCAGCCTCTACCACGCGGATCGTGGTAGACAAGGTGACGTAAGGTCTACACTGACTTTTCATAGTCAGACCTGTTTAGATTAACAGGTACTATAGCGATTGCTATCAAATCCATGTTTCCATGGACTTTTGCCTTGGAAGGACACCAGTTAAAATTTTTTAATTTTGTTTCGATAACCTCCTCAAAGTTAGGGGTGGTATTTGATAAGGAGAGGAGAGCTTTTGCCTACGTTTGTGGGCGATTCCTCCCTTCTCTAAATCTCTGATCCCCCTTTTCTCTTTTTCCCAATCACTCGCAGATCACCCCTCCCCATTTTCCCTTTTTTTTTTCCTTCTTTTTGGTTCCAAATTTGGAGAATACAGTCGTTTTTATTTGTGGATATTAATGAAGAAACTAGTTATAATGTTAAGAATAGTTATGTTGGCACCTGTTGTCCCCATTGTTTCTAATGAATGGCTGAGCTGTGTAAGGCATGAGAAGACAGAGCAAATGGAAAGAAGATGGATAGACATACCTTTACTGAGTAGATGCAAAGAAATCACATTTATATTAAGGGGAAAAACTATGGAAGTAAGTAAACAAAGTTCTCCTGATTTATAAGATGAGTCATATTAAAGTGATTTCACTCAATGTACAAGGCATAAACTCACCCGCTGAACATACTAAAATTCTCCATTATCTTAAAAATCTTAATGCAGATGTTTGCTTTTTGCAGGAAACTAGATTGTCTCAGGTAGAACATCAGAAGTTGGTTCGCTCTTGGGTGGGCACAGTGGTGGGGTCATCACACCCTCAGAGCAAGAAGGTGGGCACAGTGATTCTCCTTAAAAAATATATACCTTTGGAAATTGTTGCAGAAGACTGCACCCCAGATGGTAGATTTGTTTCACTTTCGGGACAAATATATTCCCAAAAAATACATTTGATCAGTGTATATGGCCCAAATAAGGATGATCAATCCTTTTATAGAAAAGTTTTCCAGAAAATCTTGGGGTTGGGGGAAGGGAAGGTAGTGATGGGCGGGGATTTTTACTGTGTGATTTCTCCATCAAAAGACAGGTCATCACAGATCTCCTCTACTAACAAAAACATGAATAAGATAGTCAGAGCAAATATGCAAGAGTTGGCTCTGATTGACATATGGAGGGAACATAACCCAACGGGCAGGGACTATGCATTTTATTCCAACCCAAAAAAGTCTTACTCGAGGATTGACTATTTTTTATGTAGTCGGGCAGATATATACAAAGTAAAAAACTGCTCTATACAGCCCAAGTTAGTGTCTGACCATGCAGCAGTTGTTTTAGATTTACAATTGGGGGACTGGGAGAGAGACACTCTATGGAGAATTAAGCAATAATGCACGACAGGGTGTGTGTTGTGCTGGGATAACGTCACGCCTGGGGTGATTAGGCACGAGGCCGCAGGCCGAGTGCAACTAATCACCCCAGAAGTGACGTTATCCCAGCACAACACACACCCTGGAGTGCATTATTGCTATTATACAATGGCTAGTTTCTAGTAGTAAAAGAAACATTTCAAAAAAAGTACTTTTAAGAGTTTATTTTTATTAGATTTTTATATGGGTAGGCATACTGAATGAAAAAAGAGTGCCTGCTGTAATGTTTTTCTTCTGTAGGTGGTGCTGTTTTACTTTGAGGACTGCAGTCTTTCACTGCAACTGCCTCCCCAACTGTACTTTTATGATTGTGCGAGAAGTTTTTTATTCACCCAGCACCACTGCCTGCCCTGAGACTGGGTGAAGTTCTTTTCTATCCATCTGTTTTTGTCCGCTTAGGAAGTGGATGAGATCAGAAACAGTTTCGGGGTCGGAGTCGTAAGTGATACTACTTCCGGTATTTTGGGTAGGAGGTACTAGTGAAAATATGGCATGATTGTAGTGTGGCGCTTTGTTTATGTTTGGTTTTATTGGTTTTTGCCCGTAAACAGTGTGGCTGTTTCAGGAGCAAAGTGGTGTGTCGACTGAGCGACGAGCGTCGCTGTTTGAGAGCGCTCGCGCTACACCACGGGGGATGAAATTGCAGTTTTAGATAACGGCTTTTTATTTTTCTGATAAAATGTTTTTCTGCTTGGGGGAATCCTGTGGGGAGAAGGAGGATGTTGCCATTATTTATGGTTCTCGCTAGCAGAGGCTAGCGAGTCGTGAGTGGGAAATCTGTGAAGTGGGCTATTCAACAGGGATCGGTGAAGCAGACTGCGTGCAGTGATTTACTTGAGTGTTGATCTCTGTGCTGGGACTAGACCCGTGATGTTGTACTGGGATAACATCACGGGTCCAGTCCCAGACTGACCAATCAATGGGAAGCATTCTTTCATGCCATTGTATAATGAACACTTCACTTCTTGGCAGAGAGGAATTTGTTAAATTAATAGAGTCAGCTATACAAGAGTTTAAAGAAACTAACAAAGTACAACATACAGGAATTAAATGGTATTGGGACAGCCTGAAGGCGGTACTACAGGGTCAGATTATAGCTTACTCTTCTCACCTCAAAAAAAATTGAAAGGCAGTACAGCTAAAATTAGAACAACAACTGCAACAGCAAGAACTAAAGCATAAAAAGGAAGGATCACGTCTCATGTGGCAACAAATGGAACAAACCAGAAAAGAACTACAAGCCCTCCTAGACACCCAATTAGAAGGGAAACTTAGATATTTAAATTAGTCCTACTATGAACATGGAAACAAAGCAGAAAGGCTACTTGCCTTCAGACTACGGAAAGCACAGACAGACAGATATGTTAAACATATACGTACCCAAGAAAGTGGTCAAACAATCAATAACTATACCCCCCAAAAAATGGCAGAAGCCTTTCAAAAATATTATGCCAGTCTGTTTGCCTCAGAGAAAATGGGTACAAAGCCTCAAGAAAAAATCAGGGAATTTCTCTCTGAGCTACAGCTTCCACAGTTGAGCGAAACCAATAAGGCACAACTGGAAGCTCCTATCATTGAGCTGAAGATAAACCATAAAAAACTTAAAAAAAAGTAAAACACCAGGTCCTGATGGATTTAATTCGGAATTTTATCAGACTTTTAGCACATCTCTAAGCCCTATTTTGTTCTATCTATTTACTGCCTGTAAGGAGAAAAATGATCTGCCACAATCGTGGAGCAGCACCATAATTGCGGTGATACCAAAGGAGGGCAAACCACCAGAGATCCGCTCTTCCTATTGTCCTATATCTCTATTAAATGTGGACTCAAAGATGTTCACTAAAATCTTGGCCTCTAGGCTGAACAAATTCCTGCCGGAATTGATACACCAGATCAAGCCAGTTTCGTTCCGAACAGGCATATCCAGGACAATATACGACGATGCTTGAACATCCTGCAATCTGGTAAAAATCATAAAAAACAACAAATTTCCATTTCAGTTGATGCTGAAAAGGTGTTCAATCGTCTGCAATGGGATTTTTTTAAAGCCACGCTGATTAGATTCGGATTTGGACCCCAATTCCTGGTCTGGATAGAGGCGTTATACCAGAACCCTAAGGCCAGAGTAAAGGTCAACGGTACACTCTCAGGAGCTTTAGATATTCAGAGAGGCACAAGACAGGGATGTCCCCTTTCGCCTCTACTGTTTGCATTGAGTATTGAACCCTTAGCAGAACAAATCCGTTCACACCCACAGGTAGAGGGAATAAAAATAGAAGGAATAGAAAATAAAATATCTTTGTATGCGGATGATACAATGATTTACTTATGTAACCCTCAACAGTCATTTCCCACACTAATGCAAATATTGGAGGCTTATGGCCAGATCTCTGGGTTTAAAATAAACATAGGCAAGACTGAGGTCCTACAGTCTCCCAGTCTCTAACTCAAATTATACCCTTTAAATGGGTGAAAACTAGTATTATATACCTGGGCATCTATATTCCTACTCAACTGGAATGGCTATACTGTGGTAATTACGGGAAACTTCTACAAGAGGTATTTACAGATCTAAAAAGATGAGAGAGTTTGCCTTTGACGTTAATGGGTAGAGTTGAGACAGTGAGGATGAATGCCCCCCCCCCCCGATTTTTGTTTTTGTTTAGCTCCCTTCCCCTGCACATCCCAGCATCAGAATGGAAAAAAATTAACACAGCCCTTCGACAGTTTATATGCGGAAAACATAAAGCCAGGATAGCATGGACCAACTTAATGAGACCGAAAATACAAGGGGAATTGGGCCTACCTAACCTAAAGATCTATTATTTAATGGCCCAACTAACAGCTTGGGTAACCTACTGGTCAAAAGAAGATAATATCTGGAAAGAAATGGAAATTCGATCTACGCCAACAGCTAACCCACTGTTGGATTTTGACAACCCCCCAGCTAAACTAATCTTCTACAAATCAAGTAACCCATGGCAAACACAACCATATAGGATATGGGGTATAGTAAAGAGTAAGCTTAACCTGGAATACTCATTTTCGGAGAAGTCAAAGATAACCTCGTGCTCTGTTCACTCCACTGAGATTGGATGATACATTTCAGAAATGGAAACACCTGGGGTTAATTTATTTCAGACAGTTTCAAACACAGGGGAAGATAAAGACCTTTCAAGAAATACAAAAGGAATACCATGTCCTGAATTCTTATTTTTTTAGGTATCTTCAGGTGATCTCTTTCTTAACTCAGGGAAACAATCTGGAAAAAGTACAACAAGACCCCCACCAAATAGTAGAGCTTATATTGAGAGCTGCAGATAACATAGAGGAAAAGCACCTAATTTCATAATTAGTTGAGGCCTTTCAAGACTCCACAATTGTGGAAAATCTGAAATGCCAAACATCATGGCAGCAGGAAGCATTAATACAGTTAGATCAGAAACAATGGCAACTGATCCGGGAAGGGTTTTTTAAAACATCAGCCTCTAACATATGGAAGGAATTTAGGTGGAAAGTAATTAGCAGATACTTTCTCACTCCGACTAGAACTAAGTATTGTGGAACCACCAATTCGGACATTTGTTGGAGGGGGTGTGGAATGATTGGTAACCCTTGTCACATATTCTGGGGGTGCCCTAAGTTACTTACCTTTTGGTCAGACATAAAGGAACACTATTGTAAATTGATGGGCTGCTCGGACCATCTGGGTTTCGAACATTTAGTTCTGGGGATACCCATTAAGAAAAAATTGTCAAATACGGTAAAGAGTTTCTCAGGGATATTACTGGCAGTGGCCAGTAAGGCTGTCACTAAGAAATGGCTGAGCCCCATCCCACCCACATTGAAAGAATGGGTAGATGTAGTAAAGGGAATAGAAAGAGTAGAAAGAATCACAGCATGTTTACATTTACAAAGAGACAAGTTTAACGGGGTATGGCTACCCTTTTATGCAACTGATTGTAATCAACGAAGGTGTCTCAGTGCTATCCCAACCGGCTTACATGTAAAACAAAGAATTAATTGTAATAGATCAGAAGCACAGAGTATATTGCTCATGCCTTGTAAAACCAGCCAGCAATGAAGTTTGTAAGTTCTAATGTTTTTATTAAGTTTGAAAAAACAAATTGTTACAGATATAAAATTTGTATATCATTAATGCATAGAAAATATCATCTTGACAGATTGTCTATACAGGTGACAGATCTGGGAGTAGGTACTATATAGAGAACATTAGACATGTCTGGATACCCACTCTGTAGGGGACCAGAACCTCCAGGAGACCTGGATAAAGAAAAAAAGAGACAGATATAATCAATGACTGATTTTCTTACCATAAGAACTATAACAAAGAGAACTCAATATGTCTGGTAATCATTAATTTTGTAGTAGCTGTAACTTGAATGGATTATCTGTGCAAGTAAATAATAAACTTGAAGTTTTAAAAAAATAAACAGTCTAATAAATACAGTTCAAATGACTACAGAAAAAAAAAACTCGGAGGGTTACATGAGGTTTGAAAAATGTGTGCCCACCAGTTAAAACTCTGGCTAGGAGACTTACAGCAAAGTTCAGACAGTGAAAACAAGTAGGGAGCCAATTGGGAGCCCAGATTCACCAGCGCCATCCAATCAGGAGCTGGAGGTAATGACGGGGAGAGAGTGGGGCAAGCTGCAAGGAAGTTCGTACCTGTAGAACTGAAGGGTGAACTGGAGATGCAGGGACTATGGCAAATCTAAGCCATGTCTCTAGGTGCTGTTCCTTGGCAGGCTGGGTGCCCTTGCCATGGGATGCCTCCTGCAGAGCTGGAGGGTGAACTGGAGATGCAGGGACTATGGCAAAGCTAAGCCGTGTTCTTAGCTGCTGTTCCTTGGCAGGCTGGTACCCTGGCCATGGGATGCCTCCTGCAGATCTGGAGAGTGAACTGGAGATACAGGGACTACGGCAAAGTTAAGCCGGGTCCCTAGGTGCTGTTCCTTGGCAGTCTGGGTGCTCTTGCCATGGGATGCCTCCTGAAGAGCTGGAGGGTGAACTGGAGATGCAGGGACTATGGCAAAGTTAAGCTGGGTCCTTTGCTGCTGTTCCTTGGCAGGCTGGGTGCCCTGGCCACGGGATGCCTCCTGCAGAGTTGAAGGGTGAACTGGAGATGCAGGGACTACGGCAAAGCTAAGCCGTGTCCTTAGGTGTTTGTCCTTGGCAGGCTGGGTGCTCTGGCCACGGGATGCCTCCTAGGAAGAATTAAGACTTTCTGCTGCTAGTTCTCATTATGCAAATACTTTTGAATGCGGAGTTTTGTGGCATATTGTTACTGGATATCCAGGGGAATAGCGTATAGTGCCTGGTCCTGAAAGACCGCTTTTGGGCATTTTGGGGTTAGTGTGTTAAGGTAATGGGGTAGTGGTCAGGTGAAGGGAGGCACATGGGGTAGTGGTTAGAGCACAGGCATGGGAACTAGGAGACACAATTTCTTTCTTTCTTTCCTTCTTTCTCTCTCTCTTTTGTGTCTATGTTTACAATTTTTGGCCAAGAAGGACGCACCAAGCTGAACTTTAAAGAGTGTTTCCAGGTGCACCTTGGGAGCACAGGAAAGTTAAGTGACTTGCTCATGATCACAAGTATGGAGGTGGTGGCTGTGGGATCCAAACCCAGTTCTCTAGGTTTGCAGCTCAGTGCTCTTAACCACTGCGCTATACTGCCTCCCAAATCCCACCAGAGCTGCTAACTCATCTTGTGACCCAGATCAGATCCCATAATTGTTGACTTGACTGATTGATTGTTGATTACTGTATGCAACCTATAGGATTCACATATATATCACAAGTCATTTTTTATATACTTATGTGTATATATATTATAGTGGCATGGTAGTGCCACTATAGTTAGGGTTGAGTAGCTATTTACATGTTAAACCCAAAATTTTGCACCTTAATAACTTTGCAACCATTTGACGGATTTGCCTGAAATTTGGAATACACAATCAAGACCCATATGCCTTGGGATCTGCCACGTTCCGTACCGGTCGTATATACGGCTGCGGATTTATTAAGCGCGATCTGCGCACGCGTTTATGGTTTTCTGGAATTTTACTGTCACCGCTGCAGGTCGCACGGTTTGCACGACCGGTCCGAAATATTCAGGGAACGTGCAGTCGGGGTCCCCGATGTGCCTTTTGAAGATTTCGTGAAAAAATATTAAATGGTTCAAAGTTATTCAAAAAACAAGTTCACATTATAAGTCAATGGGAAAAGTTCACAAAAAGTTCGACAGTGTTGCAAATGCAGTTTTTACTTTCGCAAATGGCCATTTTACTGTTACAAATCCGCCATTTTGTTTTCAGTTAGTGATCAGAAAAATGCGTGGCATTTAAAATTGGGACCCTCTAGCAACCTAATTCTTTTTGTATTCACCTAGTCGGACCCTGAGGATGCTAGCCACGTCTTTATTTTGGGGTAAAACACCCCATAAATATGTTTTTCAAATTTCTGGAAAAAATGCTTTCGCAAAGTACTGTCGCACTTGCAACACTGTTGAATGAATTTACGAAAGCTTTCGCAAACTTCAACAGTAGTTTTCTAGGCTGTGGGAAAATGACAGCAATTCTTTGGCATCCTTCTGCAAAAGAATGGTTTGGTGTTTTGGCCTGACATTTGGAGGAAATGCAGCCGACATCTCACAGATGTGCCTTTCAGTGTTTCGTTGAAAAAATATTACGTGGCAGCAAAGTTACGGCACTCCAAAGTTGACGCTTTTTCCCCTTAGGATATCATTATGGCATCCGACGCATTACAGGAATCCTTTGGCGCCCTGGTGAAAAAATATTACAGGGAGCCAAAGTTGTGGCCTCTGAACTTCTCTTTTTTCCCCATAGGATAACATTACAGTGTTCGCCGCGCATTTCAGGGCCCGTATCTCGGAAACGGTGCGAGATACAGACTTTTTGTCGGAACTAGCCAGGAAATTCATAAATCATATCACTTTTACATTTCTTTTCTACATCATACGGTTCCTGACATATAAGCAATTTAGTATTCCAACCCCTCATTTTCTGCTCCGAGAACCATTATTATGCATACATTCTTTGTACTCACTGTCTTTCTCTGTGCAGCTTTTGTCGAAAACCAGCCTGTGCGCTTACATTACTGTTACCGTTACCATTTTCACTTGCAGTTCTGTTCCTGTTTCACTTAATGTTCACGTCTACACCACCATGTGCGTTACCTTTGTGTTTTCATTTGCGCTTGCTTTTCATGTTGTTTTTAACATTTCTGTCTCACACTACTGTTTCTCTTTCTGTTTCGCTTATGGCCACCATGTGCATTACTATTTGCGCTTATGGCACAATGTTACTATGTGACAAGACATCATGTGGCGGGCGGTCTCGTGCTCCCCGCCTGTCGCATTACATTCACTATTTCTTGTTATCATTCTCAAAAGAAGGAAATTAGAGGCAAAACTCATTCAGATTGTTAGCGCACAGCGTACCAAAGCGAGAGCTCAGGCAGAGTTGAGCCCCTGCCTCTCAGCCGCCTCACTGGGCGCGCATTAGTTGTCGGTCCCAACTCTCACCCCATTCTCCTACCTCTGCTTCTTTACATATGTGATGGGGTGAGAGTTATGGCCAACAATCCTAATGCGCACCCCGATGCCGATTGGGGGTGTGGGCGGGGGGACCAATGGGAGCTTTCAACCATAACACCAAATTTCCTCACTTTTGTTGGTGTGGAACTACCCTAACTAATGCTTTAAATTGACTTTTTTGCCTCTTATATACTGTATGTGTGTGTGTGTATGTATATATATATATATATATATATGTATGTATATAGATACAGGCAAAACTCGTTTACATTAGCGACAGTGCCGAGAAATTTGTTGTTGAGCCCCTGATTTCTCGCCCGCCCCTCCAACTGGCATTGCACGATTAGTCATCGGCCCCAATCCTCACCCCATCACATGTGTGAAGAAGCAGAGGATAGGAGAATGGGGTGAGAGTCATGACCACGACCCCAACGACACCCCGATGCTGATTGGGGTAGCTGGGGGTCCAAGGGGGCTTTTAACCTTAACACCGACTTCTCACTTTTGTCGCTGTGGAACAACCCTAACTAATGCATTAAATGGAGTTTTTTGCCTCTAATATATATATATATATATATATATATATATATGTGTGTGTATTTATATGTATCTTTGGTTCAATATGTTGTGACTGTATCTGGGTCACCCTGTAAAAGGGACATGTATCCCAGTGGACCTACCTGTTACCAAAAACAAACAAATAAATAAATACTTAGCCTCTTGGTGCTTTAGTCCACCATCTGTAAAAAATGGATAAAAGCAAGACCCTATCAAACAAACAAAAAAGATATTGCATTGTATCTGAGACTGCTTGGGTGAACAAATGTGGAAAAATACTTTCTGTGGGATACCCGCTTTTCCCAGAACCTACAACCATGGTCACCTGTTCACCATGACACTGCTGTGGGGGTCCTGTAGTATCCACCAGTCCAATCCAGTGCTTTGCGGACCATTTGAATGTTATATCTTCCTGTACTATTATAATGTATTCATTCACCATTTGTAATTATTTTGTATTTCATCTTTCCTGAACTGTTTATTATACATTTATGTGTAGTATTTAAATACTGTACTTTTGTGTTGATTGTATTTCCTGTAGTTTACTGTACCAAATATTTGCTCTTGTTCTCCCTTATGTTACCCATCGCCCCTGGGATATACTGGGAAACGAGTCTCAGCTTAGTGTGCCTTTTCCAGTCACCAACTTTCCAAATAAATACATAAATAACTAGTAGAGCAATACTTTTATAAAGGGTGAGCAAAATCCATCTGTTACTAAAGGAATAATGCATGACAGGGTGTGTGTCGTGCTGGGATAACGCCACGCCTGGGGGGGTTGGGCATGGGGCCGCAGTCTGAGTGCGTCCAATGCCCCAGGCGTGTCGGTATCCCAAACGACACACACTCTGGAGTGCATTATTCCTATTATACAATGGCTTGTTGTTATACTGTATATAAAATAAAAAAATAATTTTAAAGAATGTTTTTATTAGTGGGGAAATATATTTTTGTTTCTTAAGAGGAGATGCAAAAAAGAGCTCCAGAAGCTCTTCATCTAAACAATCCTCAATTAGTTCACAGGCTGAGTCTAGACTGTGGCGTTATGCTGGGATAATGCCACGGGTCCAGCCCCAAACTGACCAATCACATTCCAAGATTCTTTCTTGCTATTGTATAATTCATAATGAGTAGGGTATGGTGGACACCGGAAGGGATGAGAAATACAGCGGTGGCTGTTCACATTGCAACATCTCATCACATCCAGTCCCTTTCAACATTCTCTGCAATGTTTCAGCTGTCTTACACAGCAGAAATGTCTTCACAACCACACTGCTTTACTTTCTCTTCTTTTGTTTGTTTCCCACTAAATCACAGCACCGGTGTCTGTTCTTATTCGGTGCACCATGACGTAACCCGGACTCTCCACAGCACAGCAGGGTAAGGGCAGCTGCAGACAAACCAGGGAATCTCCCAAACATAACTGGGGAAGCAAAAAAAATTGAAACTGTCATACTTCCTCTAAAGTGTAGTGAGCAAACGGCAAATGTGTAACATGGCAAAAAAATGACTGATGATCCTGATGTAAGTTTTTGAGGTAATTCTTATGCGTGATTGGACCCGATTATGTCACGGATGACTGATGTACCTCTGTTTGAAGTTGGATATTCCCTCTGTCTTGTAAAATGACAGTAGATGTACACAAAATATGATGTCACATGCTTAATTTTATTGTGTTTTACTTACTCTTTCTGTCCACTCCCTCTGTGGTCCCATCAAATCCCAGTTCCAATCTTCCTCCCCTTACAGAAATACAAGTAGTAGTAGTAAAAATGTTTATTTTTATACAGGATAGCAAACTTTAGGTCATAGACCTATTTTCAAAGTTGTCCTTATTAAACATGCATGCTGTGCACTTGTATTTCGGTAAGGGTATCTTGCCCTGGGTCTCTTTTTTTTTTTTTTTTGCCATTAATTTGTTTATACCTGTCACAGCCTAACCCTCCACCGACCCACCATCAGCCCTGTTGCTGGCGTCCAGATACTCACCTCACCCAATCTTCCCCCATGGCTTACCCTCCCCCCCCCGGCGAGGTGTCGATGGGGGCTCCCCACTGCTGAAGAACCAGATCTGGATTGCTTCCTCATGGCAGGGTCCGACGGCAGGGCCACCAACCAACATTATAGATCTGGTGTGGGAGAGGGGTCCTGCAGTCCGGCGTGGAGCATGTTGAGGGTCAGCGTCATCCATGCTGCAGCCGGACTATTTTTGAAGTGCTTAGGGAGGGACAGACATGCAATGTTGTCCAGACACTCCACACACGCTACCGTGTGTGAGATGTCGAAGCCCCCATCATACTGGCGCTGGCTGCCGATCCCCAAGTCTTTGCTAGTGACCAGACAGGTGCCAGGACCCGCAACCTTCCCACTCCAAAGGAGGACAGCTGTCCTTCAGACACTCAATCCCCCTCTCCCTGGCTAGCACCCAGGGAACTGAATTTGTCACCAAACCCGAGTCGCCGGTGTGGCAGCAGGTGAGGCAAAATGGATGCCTCTGCCCTCCATGCCACTGGGCTGGCACTGCCCTGGGTCTGTGTTACTAAGCTTCTGCTTACTCCTAGGACAGATACAGCCTTCCAAACCAGCTATATGACCATAGCTTAGCCTGCAGCAGGGTGCTCCACTTCCCACCTGGGCAGAATGTAGTTGGATGATAGGGTGAAGAGTCACATCAGGGGAGGGGTCAGCCATTCATGTGCATACTTGAACAGCAGACTTATTCATCCTTGCTTATGGAGCACAGGGGAAGGAGTCTCAGATGACTGACAGTCTCCTCAAATGTAAATTAATATGGTACACTACTAGGTGCCTGAGGGGTGTGGACAGTTATTGGTCCATGCTATCACAGTGTCACCAATCAGAGGGACCTGTCCACCACCCATGGGATATGTGCTTACACATGACACACCTAAGAAGGTGCCAGTCATACTGTCAGCAACACCATCACCAGGCCTCCCATAGGTGTCATTGCTAGAGCCATACATCAGAGCCTCCCAGCCCTGAAAAAAAGTATCTTCATAGTAGAAGCGCCAACCCTCCTTACCTGCCTTGGCTGTTACTGTCCCTGGCACAAACCCAGGTCACCAGCTTTTCAGGTAGCTCCACAGTGCCCAGTGCCATGGAGCTGGCTGCGTGTTTTATTTTATTGTACTCAGTTTGTATTCTCAATTACAAATACCTTGTGTGTGTGGGGGGGGTGCATGTCTGATGGTTTAATTGTGAGTATCATAACTTATCATACTGACTGCCCAGGTCTGAGTCCCAGTCCCAGGCTATCACACTTCAGAGGGCTGAGTGCTGCCTCTGGCCTCAGGAAGAGTGGGTGACTCCTGTCTTAAAATAACTGCCCCTCATAGCCCAAGTACAGCAAGTCACTTAGGCAGAGAACATATCTCCAGATAGGAGGGTGCTGTCCCACACTGGTGTGTCATAGAAAGCTGACAGCAGATGTGATTGCAGTCTGCATCCAGTCTGCTGCCTTTGAGTGTCAGAGTGTGCTGGGTGGGCATAGTCCCAGTCCATGTCTGACTGTCTGGACAGGTTGCCCATCTCAAGACATGCTTCAGTGGAGTTGGACATGGGGCAATAGGAAATAGAAGCAATGGTGGTGTCCAAGTGGATGATGCTGCTACAGTCTCCCTGTCCAGTTGTAGCTGGATTCCCTGCCCCCCTACCCCAAGATGTTAATCAGAAGAGTTCTGGCTGCCTGTACTCCATGCCAGCCTGCCTCACACAAAGGGGTACATGCAGTATAGCAGATGAAGGGACAGACAGTGGGTATCTGATGTCCAGTGGCAACCACTCCAGTGGGCTTGGGATCAAGGGCATGTGCACAGGCGGAAGGAGAGCCTGGCACACTGACTAACGAAAGGGGAAAAAAAAAAAACAGAGTTAACGGGGGGAGGGGGGGAATACAGGTGGTAACCAACTGAAACTGAACCAGATTAAGCTTTTGGTGGTATTTTAGTGAATGACACCAGGGAAATTCCCCTACTCTTCCAGTAGGGGGAATCGCTGTCATTCTGGCATTCTGCTAAAATGGTGCTCCCGGTAATGATGAAGAGAGGATGAATGCTTCCGAGGTAGGGGAGCGGGTCTCCTCCCCTGCCTTGATACAGTAAGAGGCCCCTATAATGGACGACCTTTGTGAAATGGAGGTGGATATGCAGACTAAAGCTTTGGGAAACAAGGTTGTGGAAACTGACAATGTGCCTTATGGCCCTGTGGAACAAAATGGGAACACGGATAAGCAGCTCAACACCGAAGAGCGGACAGACCTCAGTGAGAAATCCTCAAACAGTGGGCTTATTTTACTCCGGAATGAAGAAGCAGAAAAAATTCAATCTATGTTTATACTGGAAGAATAGCGATATCTATAGATGAAAAAAGAACTCACCGACCAGGTGATTCCGCTCACAATGTCAAAATCATCTGATAGCGTCATCATGGCCCAACTGGATGTCAGCACTGACACTGCAGGCCCTGGAGGCTCGGAGGGCTGAGGTGCTGGATGCCACACCTCGTGCTACACCGGTGACCCGGGTTTGGGAATGAGCTCGGGTCGGCAGGGGAGGACTGGGATTGAGCGTTGGGAGACAGCTCTCCTAGTCCTGGGGTGGGCTGGGGAAAATACACCATGCTGCGACGACCCCTGGGGATGCCCGGAGGTACCACATGCGACAGTGTAACTGAGGGGGGACCGCAGCAGAGGTCTGCACGTATGTGTGCGGACATCATTGCACATCCGTGATCCCAATGAGGAGAAACAAGTGGAAAATTAGCAGCACAAGTCCGTGGCAGCTTGATGGCCACAATTCCACCAGCCGATGATGCCCAGAGGCATGTGCTGGTACTGGTTCCTTGTCGGGCTTGGGGGCTACGGGGGGGCCCCTTTCACAGGTGTAGATGTGTCTGCCAGCTGGGCATGTGAGCTTCGGGGTCGGCGGTGGAGAGGAGTGGTGGCTGGATGTGGAGCAGGACTGTGGCTGCAAGGTATAAAGTGGTAAATGATAAAAATTAAAAAAAAAAGACACTACTTGGGAATAGGGGGAGCTGACAGACAGCTCTCTGGAGCCTTCCGACTTCACCAAGCATGCCGCAGTCTCGGCACTGCCAACAGAGAAACATTCAGAGTCTACAGAACCGGCTATGGGAACGTTGGGAATGGCACAAACAGACATTTTACAGTCCACCTAAGATGACCCATGGTGTCGCAAGGCTCCGATGCAGGCAATGAAAATTGACCCGTGGACAATGCCTTGCAGGCGGCAGGGTGGGGGAAGGATGCCCAAATGGGAAAATGGGTGTCTGGCCCTTTTCCAATCCAGACACAGAACACAACACCGGACTCTGTTTCAGGTATGAACAACAATACACGCATTAGGTCCTGTGACAATGATGATTTAGATATTCCTCCTGAACTGAATCTCATGCAACACCCTCAGCTACATCTTAATTTACCAGATGAGTGGGGGCTGTGTCCTCTAATGTTACACAAGTATATTGCACAAATCAAAACACACAAACCACTGAAACTGTACAAACTCAGGCTGCACAAAGGCCTTTTAATGCAATTCCTAGATTTAATACAAGACCATATGCCTCCCTTTTTAGAAAACCTGTGCAACAAGCAAAAAGACATAATGCAGGTAGACTAAAGTATGTTGGAGGTATGGAAGAGGCCCCAGACTGGCTATTTGTAGCCAGAATTCTATTGAAAGATTCCCTAAAATTGTTTGCAAATGAAATTTATGCACTGATCCACATATCTGGGGAAACAACCTTCACCATTAGCTTCAAGACTTGAAACAGCTTGGAACATTTCTGGATAAGATATAACAAACTTAAATCAACTCCACTATGGACCACATTCATAGCAATACATTTGACAAAGCCAGCACAAAGCAAATCACAGTTCTTTTTAGAAATTAAGGGGTTAACATGAATGACTTGGTCCACTGGTTAAGACAACGTTGTATGGTTCTGAATGATCCTGAGGCAATCTTTGACTTGGAGTACGTCTGGACTGGAGGATGGAGGGTTAAGGTTATTTTGAAATATAATGCCATTGGGGTGATGCACTTGCCGAACATTTATTTCTGGGAAGGGACAGGGAGGTACTGTTCTACCTTGGCCAACCAAAGGCCTGTTATAAATGTGGCTCAGTAGCCTGTTATAAATGTAGCTAAGTAGCATCTGTGACAAGATAAACTGTTCAGTATGTGGTGAATTAGGGCATTCAGAGGTAAACTGTACCAATATAAAAAAGTATAATCTGTGTGAAGATGCAGGGCGTACATTTCAGAACTGCCCATGGGCAGCCCACAACAAACCAGATCTGGCAGATGGAGCTGGACAAAGGCTATATATTATCCTAGCACAAATAAAGCAAATGATCACCAGAACCCCTGCCCTGACTGTTGACACTACTCCTGGACAATCCTTGGATGTACCAAAACAAGACCATCTTCCCACTGAGACTACCTCACTCACTCAGGATACCACCCCCCAGTCCTGCACTGATCAGTGACCCTCACCCACCCATTCCCCACCTTATCTCCTCGACCTCAGTGTCTGAGCAACAAGAGCCACATATAATGGAAGAAGACTCTGCCCCCTCTGTTGACATCACCATGGATCTTTCCAGCTCTAAAGTATCTCAAGACATGAGGCCCCCTCCACCCCCCAAACCTGAGGCCGTGGTTTGTACAAGGTCAACCAGACGAAGACTTACCAGCAGCCTCCCATAAACAAAAATATCTAAAACAGAGCCCCTGACCATCAAGAATAAATATGAATTACTACAAGTCAATTCAGAAGGCTCAGATAATGACTTGGACACTTCCTCAATTGTATCTTCCCACCCAGAGCTGACTGCTGACGCAGAATTGCCTCTTGAATCCTCTGGGCCTCAGAAATGAAAGGCCAGAATCAAAATGAAACACAAAGAACATACCCCTAGGTGAGGCTGGGCTAGGTGAAGATGTTTTGTGCTACTTTTTCTATTTAAATGTCAACTAACTTTGCTTGCTATACTGTGAATGTCAACAGTATTAAGAAGCCAGACAAGCGAGATATGGTGTTCTCTTTTGTTCTTACCTTACATTAGGATTTATTTTTGTTCAAGATGTACGGTTCCATACAATATATGAAACCATACAAGCACAACAAGCCTAGACTGCAAGATGCTTATCTCAAAATTAACAAAATTTGTATGCCAACCTTTCATAAGGGAAATCTAGCAACTAGAATTTTTTTTTTTTCACATCCAGCCATCTATCCCTGTTATCAGCCCGGGTACTCCCAGCAGAATTTTTGGATCAAAATGTCCTCTCCATGCAAATTGGACAAAATATTCCTTTAGTGAAAGGTCCAGGAACATGGAAACTGAATATTTCACTGTTGGAAGATGAATTAATTTTACTCGAAATAAAACAATTCCTTATAGCTAGGAAGTCAGTATTGATTCTATATGATAACCCCCTCATTTGGTGGGAAGACACAAAACATGAACTTAGCAAATTATTAAAACAAATAAGTAAATCTAAGACATTACCCAGTATAAAAATATTTACAAGAATGACAACATTTTCACAACCTGCTGTCTTTGTCGTATACCACAAAACATGAATATATAAAACAAATCAACACTATTAAACAGGATTTGGTGTCCTTTCGCTTGCAGAAAGCCAGAACCTCACAGCAACAGCAGAAATATGGGACACAGGGTACTGCGGCGGTAGTATGCCCTAATGAAAATTGTCGTAAGAGAATTCAAAAGAAAGAAATGGATGCATTATATGATGCACACAATCAGTAACAGAATACAAATTCTGATATTTTAAAGGTTGTGACAGATTGTACACAAAACATGTATGGGCCTTTAACAACTTAGAAAATACTCAGTTTTTTTCTAGGCTAAATGTACCACAGCTCCCTGTAGAGGTACTGACCATGGTAATTCAGAATATACAGTGTCAGGAAGTACAAGATACAATTTCTTCCTTAAAAAATGGGACTGCACCAGGCCTTGATGGCCTGCCAAATGAACTATACAAAATTATTGGAGCAGAATTATGCTTAGAAATGACCCAAGTCTATAATTGTATTCTGGAATCTCTTTTTATGCCTTTAGAAATTAATATGGGTGCCTTCATTTATATCCATAAAAAGAGAGATAAAAAAACAGTTACAGAACTGGACACCAATCAGTCTCCTAAACACGGACTTTAAAATGTTAACTAAAATTTTAGCAAAACAATTGACTAAAATTGCTCAGGTTATGATCTTGGAAGCCCAATCATGCTTGGTGCCTGGCAGAAGTAATACTGACTACCTAATACTTTGAGGGAAGTGATAGAAAGAGGGAACAAGGGACAATTATCTGTCATTTTGATATCCCGTGACCAGAAACAGGCCTTTGATTCTGTTTTTATGAATTTCTGTGGTCATCTCTAGCAGCTCACCAGATACCTAAACCAATGATTAATTGGATAAAATGTCTATACAAGACAGCAACGGTAATGCCAGTTATAAATGGATGGGAAGGACCCTTACTCAGCATCAAAAGAGGGGTCAGACAGGGCTGTTCTCTAAGCCCCATCCTTTACATCTTTTTCTTAGACCCTTTGCTTAGCTGCATTATTACTTCCCCCATAATACAACCAATAGCTAATCAGATAAGTACTTTACCATATAACATATTGGCCTATGCAGACGATATGGGCCTTTTAGTATCAGATGAAATCTGTATTGAGGAAACTATAAGAATCTGAAGAGAGTTTGGGGCAATGTCAGGGACAGCCTTGAATTCGAGGAAATGTATTGGACAACAAATAGATAATAATACACTCTCTCCCAATACCCTGAGTGGGATATCTGTAACATCTGAACCAGTACAAGTATTGGGGATCAAATTTGGTAGTGGGCAGCTAGATATACTGAACTGGGAGCCCAAGCTTGAAATAGGAAAATGGAAAGTAGAAGCACTGAATAAATGGAAACCAGGGAAAAAGAAAAGAATTTAATAAAAACATATCTTCTGCCCATCTTTCTATATCAGTTACACTTCCAAAAAAAAAAAAAAAAAAAATTAGAAACCAGTATTCTTAATATTTTCTTCCAGGCTTTATGGGAAGCCACCTCAACCCCATCACTTACCTTCCCATAAAATGGGTGCTTTAAACATGATTCATCCACTACTTTTCTACAATATTATCTTTTTTATCACGAACTTGAGACCACTTCTTATTCATGTGGGTAAAGGATGGGAGGCCTGGTTATAGGAAACTATAAGTTTTGATTTCAGTTATGGGAAGATAATTCCTTAAGAATTGTAAAAAGTATCCCCTCTGTACCATACTGTCTTAGAAACTCTTTCTCCAGACTAAGGCAATGACACGTCACCAGTCAGATGATTATTACTTTACATAGGAAAGTACTATATGCTACCTTACTTGAGCAGGTGTGTGCAGTCCCAATTGTGTTTGAAAACTGTCCAGATAGTAATAAACCTGCTCTGTTACACTTATTAAGGAATCCTAGAATACCCCCAACATATGTAGGATATCCATTGGCTCAGCTGCCATGAAAAGATTAATGTAAAAGCAAAGCATAAGCATGAGCAGCTCTCTGAGAAATGAAGTAGTAGACCCCCATGTATACAACAGCTCGAAACAATAGACCATCTAGTTTTTCAGTGTACATTTATAAAAACATTTTTGTAACTTCATAGCAGATACCTGGTATGCACCTATTTTTCTTCAGTATCATACCAGAATATAATGTGTGGAGATTTTTCTATGTCCTGGAGGCATTGGCATAAAGATGCAGTATGTGTTATTTTCACTGTATTTAAGTGGCAGATATGGACTGCATGATGTCTTTTTACATTACAACAGCAACAGGTATCCTACCAAGAACTGTTAGGGGAAATCAGTAAAGATTTACGACAAATCTATATTTCAGAAATGAAATGTGTACAGACTAATGAATTACGAGACAAATGGAAAAAGGTCTGCCATGGATTACCGATTCTGACTTTCTGATTACATGAATGTAACAGATGCTTATTATTTGTTTCAACTGATGGATGTAGTATGTAAGTTTTGATTATGACCATGCTGTTTGTGATTGCATATAGTTGTCTCTGAATAAAGTTTCCCCTACTCTTTTTGAGAAGTGCCATGTGATCTTTAACGTCCACCTGAACGACCACCAGAACAGGCAGACGGGACCTCGGTTTAATGTCTCCTCCAAAAGGCAGCATCTAGAGTGCAGCATCCCCCTCTTGATGCACTGCAGTGTCAGTATTGGGATTTAACACAAATGCTTAGTGTGGGGAAATAATTGAATAGTTCGGAAACTTGGCAGTGGGTTATGGAGCTTTCAGCTGTAGATCATTGACTGGTATCTGATGGAGTTCTGTTAGGGTAAATCCATCATCATTTAGAGGATTATTTGCATTCCATGGGAAACAAGCTGTTAGTAGAAGTTCTGTCATGGGTAGACATCTGCACACATCACTGAAACTACATCTCAGTTGCATACCTGCCAACTCTGGTTTAGAGGAAGACTCCTTGACAGTTTTGTGCCCCCCCCCCCCCCGAATGGCCAGTTTTGACTAGTTTCTCTCTTGCTGTTTTTCTTTCTTTCTCTCTCACTGGGAAAACATAGATTTTCCAATAATTTCAGTAGGGAATGGCCAGGTCTCCCTGTCTTACCTATACATGATCTCTCTCATATTCAGTGCTTCATATTAGCAGGTGTGCAATTGCACTGATTGGCAGCCTAGTTTTAAGTCTCAGACAAAAGACAATATGTATGGAGTTTGAACTACCCTCTTACCCACTAGAGGTGGCCCCTCAATTGAAAGGTAGAGGCATATTGGTGAGACAGCAGGGGAAGCTTGCCCCATGTCAGAACGCGACGTACCCATCATGTGAATGAACCATGGGTCTTACCCTTATAGAAATACAAGTGCGCAGAATATGTGCAGCATGTATGCCGCATGCTGCTTGTAAGCTGTGCACTTGCATTTCTGTAAGCATGCAGCACGCATGCTGCTCACTTGTATTTCTGGAAGGATAGTCTCCAGGGCTGTCAATCTGCCATCTTTCGCACGCATGAAAAGTGATCACAAGAAGCCTTACTGAGTACACAGAAAGAAAACTATAAAACACATATGTGACTTCAGTCAATCGGCACTCAGGAACCGCAAGTCCTTATCCTGCATATGGTTGTCATCTTATTTGAACACTACAGTGAAGCATTCCACTTCAGTGCTTGGAGGAGTATTACACTTGTTTTAAAAAAAAATAACAAAATCTAACATAAAACTTATTATAAATCACTCTAACCAACTCAAGTGGTCTATAATATGTTTATTCCCATGGCTGTAGTGACCCCCCGGGCCCCATACTAGATAATTATTTTAATATTCTGATCTGGGAACTTGGGAAAATCGAGACACAGTGGGGATTCTCTAGATCTTAAATTCATAAACCTTGCACTTGATGAAGTTCTTGCACCTCGCACTGAGATAATCAACCTATCTCTCAGCCTCTCTCAATTCCCAAAACGCTGGAAATCTGCCATGGTCACCCCAGTGCATAAGCGTGATTACCGTGCACTTCTTGGAAATTACAACCCAATTTCAATCCTTTCTCAACTCTCTAAAGCCCTGGAGCGCATTGTGGCCGATCAACTTGTGGAATACTTGGAGCAAATATCAACTGCAATGCACCCAACAGCATGGGTTTTGGTATGGACATAGTACTGTCACAGCCTTACTAGAATTTACGGGATTCATCCATAACTCGCTGGAACAGGGGCTCTTGGTTGGGGCAACTTTTATAGACCTAACCAAGGCCTTTGATCCGTTAATCACACACTCCTTATTGAACAACTTACCAGCGTCGGACTTTCCCCAGACACCTCAGTTTGGTTCTCTAGTTACCTAAGCAATCGGTCACAACAAGTGAAAATCGGAGATGTTCGCTCTGAAAGCAGGCCAGTACACTCTGGGGTCCCACAAGGTTCCATCCTGAGCCCACTATTATTTAATATCTTTGTAAATAAGCTTTAAAACTCTTGCAATGGCCACATATTTCTTTACGTGGATGATGCCATTATTTTCATGTCAGTTGCAACCAAAGCGACTTCAGGATCAGCTCCAGCAAGGTTTCATATCTGCTGAAAAATGGTTTGCTGACCAGAAGCTCATCTGGAACTACAAAAAAACTAAGGCTATGATGTTCATCAGTAACCACAGCAAGCACAGAAACTTTCCGCTCACCATCACCAATGTCGAGGGATCGCCCCTAGAGCTAGTCCAACAATTTAAGTACCTGGGTATAACAATTGACACTACCTTGTCCTACACCCAGCACATCGACAACACCTTGAAGGCAATAAACAGAGGAATAGGTATGCTATATAGACACAAATGCAACCTGACCCCGGATGCTGTGCACCTTGCCATTCATAGCTCTGTTATCTCACTTGTTGACTATGGCATCATTATATACAGATCAGCTATGGACACAGCCCTCTGGTGCATCAAAACAACCTTAAATGAAGCCTGTTGTCTTCCGTATCACCCCTTGTCAACACCCGACAGCGAAGCACAGAAAAAGACCATTATGGTGACATTCGCGGTAATGGCCCTTTTTCCGTGTTTTCGCCTTCTGATGTTCTGCCCCTCCCGGACCAACTCAACTTGGGTTCAAAATCCTACAGTCGGGGGTAGAGAGAACAGAGCTACATGGGGGTGTGGGTGCACAGTCCCCACAGAAAGCAGCCATGTAGGCGGCACAATACCTGCGTCGGTATTGTGCCGTCGCTGTGGAGGAGGTCGGCATTCTCGCTGACGAGATAACTTGGTGCTTCTGTCGTCTTCTCACCAGTGCTGATCGACTGACCCACACGTGTGATCTTTACTTCCAGGCCAACTGGCTACAATTTGACAGCAGGCTCAGATATCAAACCTGTCTGATTGCTAAATAAGTCAGCTTTGGTATGATGCCAACCGGCATCCAAGCCCTTCTGACTCCTCCATTAAATCAGCGAGCAACAAGAAACTCTTCCAGCCAGATGTTCAGAACCCCACGGTGCCGTACTGCATTAGGGCAGTGTGCTTTCATGTACAGAGCCCCGCACTGAAGCAGTTCACTGCAATCTGATATATCAAATACAACCACACTGGGTTCCTTCAAACATTTGCTATGGCAGCAGTGCCTAGTTGCTGAGGCTACCTGTGACTGTTACCACTATGACTGCCTCCCTGCTCCATACGTGTGCCTCATGTCTCACACACTACCCCGCATTATCCGACTGTACCATCACCCTTTCAGCACTTTCTCTCTGCTACCCACCCCTGCTTTATCCCCACTT
Organism: Neoceratodus forsteri; assembly: GCA_016271365.2. Classification (NCBI taxonomy): domain Eukaryota; kingdom Metazoa; phylum Chordata; order Ceratodontiformes; family Ceratodontidae; genus Neoceratodus; species Neoceratodus forsteri. The sequence continues at coordinate 875,698,110 of CM028130.1, forward strand.
ATCCCATTCCTCCCACGCCCTTTCCTCTCTCCCACCTCCTTCCCTCGTCAACCTCCCCCCTCTCCTTTTGACCTGCTTTATTTTTCTGCCCTTAGTAAGCTAGCAATTACCTGACTCAGGCATACTTTGTGCACTGCCTCCATTGTTTAAATGAATTGTACTGTCTGTTTTAAGTGTGTTCATTTAAAACCCCTTGTCTCTGTCCTTTACCTATTCCGATGCGTCTAGTCCCACATCAGTTTTAGTCTGTATTTATTCAGTGAACCTACGGCTTTTGCTGTACTCTACCTAGATGTATTCAGGCCTGGTGACACTTGCAGTGTACCTGTTATTGTAATTGTTATTCTGATTATGTTTCTCTTTTGACCTGGAGCCTATGTAAAGAGCTGTCGCTCAAAAGTATTAATCCAAGATTTCAATAAATAAAAATAAAACTGACCAGCACCTTATGTACAGTTCTCAGCTTTTTGGTCCTATTCTAGTCACTGTATGTATGTATATGTTCTAGGACTTCACTGCAGTATGCTATCTTGTTTATTTCTTTGATTTTAGTACCTGCAATTCTCATGACATTATTTGTCTTGCCATTTTTGCATCTTGTTAATTGTTCACCCTCATATTCCCCCTCTCCCAGCTTGCACCTAGAAACGAGCTCTGCCTCAGTGTCCCTTTCCCAGTTACCAATTTTCAAATAAATAAAGAAAAATATAGAGCTGGTGTGGGAGTGTCTCTTAATAATTAAGAACTTTATCTAGTGCCATTTGTGGCTGATCGAACCATTCAGCTTCACCTTGCAGACCTCTTTCCCCCCTCTTTTTCCCTCTGGTCACCACGCTCCGGGATCTCCCTTGGACATCATTCCGGTGTCTCCCACCCGGCCTGAGATCCTCCCACCATAAGTCCCCCCTTGGTGCTCTGAACACCCCACACCTTACCTGCAACCTGCCCCTGGCTTGCACCCCCCAGGGCGGGGCCACCTCCACTGCATGGTGCTACTTGAATCCAGTTGTATTGCAGGCAGGGTGAGGGTCTGAGGATATCAGCAACTCTGGCAGGTGGGATCCGACGGTAGGCGTGGGGCCGTGGTGCATTGTCATCCTCCCTGACCACGGGGTGTTTTCTGTTTCTGTGATGTGAGCATGACCCCCCCAGAGGCACAGACATGCACTGACATCCAGCGCGAGATGAGCACGCTCCCGCACCCAGCCCACGGATGTCCGCTATCACCTCTACACCTTCCCAACATGACCCCTGGCTGTAGCACCCACAGCCTCTACTGGGAGTCACTGATGCTGGGGAGCCACAAGCCCACCCTCCACAGTAAAGGAGAGCCATCCTCTGGACGCTCAATCCTCTCCTCTCTGGCTGACCCCCAGCAGTCCGAGCTCGTTCCTGAGCCCAGGTTGCCGGCATGGTTGCAGTCCTCTTGCCCAAACAGCAAAAGGTAATGTTCTTATTTATTAAGTGACACCCCACACTAGCCCTATATACATATATTATTGTTATTACATGTCTGAGTAATGTACTTGCCAGTAACAGACAGAGCACTTGGATGGATTGATGGATGGATGGATGGACTGGACAGATGGATGAACAGACAGACAGATATATAAAAATCTTTATTTTTATACAAGATGAAAACTGTTAGGACAAAAGTCCTATTTATCAAGTCATCCAGTTACTGGTGCCTGGTTACAGAATAAAAATTGGTTACAAAATAACATTAACATAATTATTACAAATCCAGTTACCTCAAATAAATTCAAACACATTTAGGTAAACTACAGTACATACCCATCTTCCTAAACTATACCAAATAACACACAAATAACATTAATACATATGTACAAAAGCTTAACAGGTCCACCATAAACTGGCCCGGTGGCGCTGTGGGCTGAGGCTCTGGACGCCTTACCTCATGCCACGCCGACAACCTGTGTTCGGGAGTGAGCACGGGTTGATGGGGGTCGGCAGGGGCGGAGAAGGATGGAGCATCCACGGACAGCTTTCCTTCTCTGGGGTGGGGGGGTCTCCCAGCAGTCAATGCTTGCCTGGTCCCTAGCAGTGGCTGGGGGTGGCACACCGACGCTGTGTCTGTATGGGGCAGAGAAGCAGCTGTCAGACATGCTGGGGGCCGACGTACGTGCAGTACGTCCCCCAACAGCATTGCACACTTTACAGCCCAGAGAGAGAAAACCAGTGAAAAACAGTAGGCATCCCGGCTGAGCAGCTTGATGGCCATCCAACAGAACACCGACTCTGGGGCGTCACCTGAACTGAATCCGGACAGGGTGGATGAGTAGGGGGCTCCCATCCCCACCACCCTGCTGCGGGGAATAAGCCACAGGAGAAGAGGGCGAGGACCTAAGGGGGCGCAGTGGTGATGGCCAACGGCTGGAATCCCATAGGATGCCAGGTAAGAGAGCAGTCCAGGGGTGCCAAAAAGAAACAGTATAACAAAATAAATAAATAACAGGTCCATCATGGAGCATGAGAGATTAACACATTTGTTTACTTACGTCGTTTGCCCATTAGGCAGCACTGATTTCCAGTAATGTTTTGACTTAGCTAACACTTAATAAAGGCAATATACACATAACTAGAAATCTGCTGCTGGTTATCCCTTTTCCGTACATTTTCTTGCAAGAAAGCTGCTATGTGTAAATGCAACTTGCATACAAACCAGTATGCAAATGCTGTGGCCTGGTACTGAGGCAGCACCTGGGTCTGTACGCTGTGTCTTTTACCAGCCTTAGACTGATGTCAGAAGTCTTTGTTCATTAACTATGAAAGGGCCTCTGGGGCAGCCCCATCTCAAAATAAAAAGGGGAAGATGTGGGGAACAGTAGACTTTTAGACTGTGGGAACCGAAGGTTGAGACGAATGACTTTGTAAAGCTTACTGTTAAAGAGCTAGTGTGCTTCCTGAAATTAATATTAACTTTCAAATGTAGTGAACTACTGCTTGTATATGATGCAATTTTTTTTCCCCATGAAGATTTTCTGTGTTACAAAACTTGGTATGATGTGTGGAACAGTACTGTATCTGGAGGATGACACAGGTAAGTCCAATAAAATATAATTAAAAAAAAAAAAAAAAGAACTGGATATGTCAGCATCCAGGTATAGTACTACTCTTTACATCACACCTAAAACTATCAGGTAGAAAACTTTAACGAGCAACTGGAAAATGAAAAAGACTTCAGAAATAAAAAGTAACAACTAATTACTTTCAAAAATAAATAATGTTTTCTGCTTTGTATTTTTGGTGCTACTAGTTCTTTTTTATTTTATTTTATTTTTATCAGCTTTTCACAGATACAGCAGTAGCAATGAAAAAAACATACTTGGTTCCAAGTCCCTTCGTTGATGTGTAACAGCATTTCATAATGAGAGATTACAGAGACTCTTCTTCCTGTGTTACTGCCCATGGGGGTCAAAAGATTAAGGGTCTCATTTCCAAAAACATCAACTATCTATATATATATATATATATTATTATATATCTCCCCCCAAGTGGGCTTACCTGATGTGGAGCCCTCGCAGCTCCAGTGCTTTCCCCCATGGTGCTGTCTCCTGGGACAGTGGTGGGAGTCGTGCCTTGCAACCGCCCTGTGAGGCTTGCAGCATGCGGCCATTTTTCCTGGTGTCTTGGCCCATTTGGGGCTGGGCCAAGCACCTGGATGATGGTCTGTGCCGTTGGGTGCGGGGTGTGGGGTACCGGGTCCGGTTTTGCGATGGATCAGGCTTGGGACCTCAAGCATGTAAATAAATAATTATTTTAGTTTAAAATGGTGGTCCTGCACATAATGCGCATGTGCGGATACTGCCAAAGGCAGGAATTTAAAGGAGTAGTGGCTCTTTTGCTGGTGAGCAGTTTTTGGTGCCGGCTGGCACCGTGGGTCACAATGTAAATATTGAAATTTGGGACTACAAGTCCCAAGGGGCAGCAGAGGGGTAGTGTGTTTGGTGCCAGTGTGTACAGTACCTGATTGGACGGACCTTAGGTGTCAGGTGCCAAATGAGTGAGCCCATATAAGAGAGGGCTGAGAGACAAAATGGGAGATTCAGGATTCAAGAAGGAGAGAGATGGAAGAGGTCGGAGCAGGGCGCTTGCCTGCTTGGCCATGCGGCCATGGCTGCGGTGTTTTATTTTAAATAGTACGGCCAACAGGAAGACATGGAGGAGTGGCGGCTGCCGTTCTGGGAGAGCCTGGGGATTTTTGGCCAGAAAATCCATAGAGGGAGGATGCACAGAATAAATGCGGCTTGCTAGCCAGCCAATGGAGCCATGAGGTAGGGGATTATGTGTGGGGTCTGAGGGTGGGTAGCCCCAGAGTCAATCATGCCCCTGTGCCTAAATAGCTAATTCTGGGCTTTGTGCCTAGCACCTTAGAAGAAGTGTGTGTTGGGGCAACTGAGGGTCAGACAGTTGTTTCGCCAAGTATGCATTCTCTTCGTGGCAGTGCTTGGAGGGAGCCGGAAAGGGATCTGCAGCCTGTGTTACTGCGTGGGGATGGTCTGTTTGGCCTCAGATGTGTGTTTGCCTTGGACTGTGAGCTGCCCATGTACTTTTGTGGTAGCCTGCCTGTAACTTTATGGATGAACTGCAGCAAGTTTTGAATTGGGACCCCTGGGTCCAAAGCATAGTTTACCTACTGTCGTTCAGCCAATAATGTGACGACCTGGTCCTGCTTTATTGCTTCATGGAGTGACTGTTTATTCTGTTGACTTCATTAAATGGGATCCCCTGTTTTACAACTTTGCATTTGCCTCTAGTATTTTGAGGAAACAGTTTGCTGCTACTAAAAGAAGTTGCCTCCACAGTCTTGCACCCAGTGTGTTCCAGGGTGGCACCCAGAACAGCGGGGAACAGAGACCCACTGTAGGAAGATGTCAAGAGGCCTGCCTGGTGAAAGCAGCCTACAAAGGCCTTTGGGTGAAGTGGGCAAGGCCAGGTAGGTGAAGGTCTGCGTCACCCCTCCTGTTACCAGCTCAGCACTCTGAGGGTCCAGGGCACCCTGATGGAGTCTATCCATCGCCATCATTACCCATGCACAATCAGGTACTGTTTTTCCTGTCTTATTTCTGGACTGTTTTCTTGGCTGTACAGAGCTCCCCCTTCCCCACAAACTTTACTACCTTAAATGCCCCTAGACAGAGAATTGGGGGGGTGTATATATATATATATATATATATATATAGTGTTAAAGAAAACACAAATTGCACATACTCCAATAATGCAAAGCATCGTGGGAAGCATATGCAAACGTCCATGAATTAATTTTGACTGGCTCAACTTTAAGCAGAATTTCATGGTGCCAAAAGGCCTCACAATACAGTCAGCAAAGGCTGAGAACAGCAGACACAGACATGTGTTTCGTCCTCATTTGGACTCAGCAGTGTGCCGTATCTGTAGCTCAGCCCAGGGAGAGGGAGCCAGCCACCTTATAGGGGATCTTATTTGGCAGGTTCATAGGCAGCCCAAAGTAGAGAGAGAAAAGAACTACAAAAGAACCCCAGAGCAATTGCACTGGGGTATGGGTTATCCCAGAAGATACTGGCCATACAGTGTGTGTGTGTGTGTGTGTGTGTATATATATATATATATATATATATATATATATATATATATATCATATATATATATACACACACACACACATATATATATTTTCTTTTTTATTTTTTCCCCTACTGGTGACACCCTTTATGACACGGCAAACACAGCTCTGTAAAAGCGCCATAATAACTCGAGAACAGGTTATTATGGCGTTTTCAAAACTTCATCTTTCAGTAGCTTGTCCTCAGACATCAGTCATTTCAAACACGCCACCTCATTGGGTTCTCTTCTCTGCAAGGGTGTGCCAGATGCCTGAAGAAACATGGCGGCTCCGTTTCTGTGTTCCTGAGGACTCGCACTGACCTTGTCTCCCTCTCACCTCTCAAGTAACTTTCAATTTTTTTTTTTACAAGTCATCTGGTTGATCTTGCCTTTACAAGTAACAGACATTATCTGGTTGATCCTGCAGTCACAACACTTTGGTTGGTGATTCCATAGATAGTGAGATCGGGAACAGACCCTGAGTACTTGACTCCTGTCTGCCTATTGCATTTCCTGTGCCAGTTCCATAGTACAAAAAAAAACACAAAAAAAGAAAAAATGTCTCTAGAAAGAGAGACACAGAGAGAGAGAGAGAGACAGAGTGTGTGTGTGTGTGTGTGTGTGTTCACACAACTGCTTCACATTCTCTTCCTGTCTCTCTCTGTCATTCAAAGTGATGACAAAAAACTCCCTACACCAGTAATTGCAATTAGTTATTATATAGCTGTGTTTAAGGGATTTTTATTACTTCCTCTGTGTGTGATTACTCTATAAGCCTCTTGAGCGTTGCTTTCGAGGTTTATGGGTCATCACACACCTCGGATGTGTAAAAAAAAAAAAAATCCATAACACTCAGTTGCATAGCCATTATTCTCTATATTTTACAAAAGGGGAAGAACCTCAACACAAAAACCTTACAGCAAGGGTTATGCAAAAAACACTTTGGAAACAAAGACAAGTTTTAGAGAAACACAGAAATACACATGCTGTCTTAATGCAAGGCATCATGGGTAAAATATGAAAAGCACTGTGAAGCAATACATATGTTTTGATATCTTATTCTAAAGACACTATTGAGTCACAGTCTCCTTGGCTACAGCTGTTTGCATCCCAAACATGTTAACAATACGTTACTATATTTACGGTCTTTAAGATTTCGTAGTTTATGCAGTGAAGAAAATGATTTTTCTGAGCAGGCTCAAATAATGTGCTTTTTTTTTACTGCAGGAATTACAGAACGTACAGCACAAAAGGCATTCTCTTGCGTAAGCAACTCGCCTGTGATCTGGACCTCCTCAGATAGGATAATCTCATGCAGCAACAGCAATGTTTTCCACTGGTGCTTCACTGCATTTTAATAACCTTTCCACAACATGGTAAAGTGACAGAACTATCCAGGTTTCCCTTATAATGCCACCTATGCCTCGTACCACCCAACCTTTGTAAGTTCCTGGTATGTAGCTGTCTTCGCACTCCTTTCTCCCCATGGCCAGATTAAGGCAACCTGGCACCCCTTTTGCTTCAGTGATGCCCCTTCACCATGACTGTGCCCCTTCACCATGACAGCACCCCTTCACCATTGCATATCAGCTACTGAAACTTGAAAAAATATTTTCCTACTGTCCCTAAAAAGTGTCATAAAACCTAAATAACTGGGTAGGGACACTGCACCAAAGGCCCTGTTCAGGTCTGACCCAGAAATACTATACAAAGTACAAGCAGGACACAAATATAAAACAACAACAATTAATAGATAACACAGCTACTGACCACCTCATTAAATAAAAATTGTTTAAAAACATGTTAAAAACTTTTAAAAGAAACATCAGATCGAAGTACATCAGGTAGGCCATTCCAATATAAAGGTGCTGCACTGGAAAAAGCATGAGAACCAACCTTATATTTCTAGGAAATGGTCTTTAGTACCATGCCCTTGGCTGATCTAAATTTAGAAGGGACTGATCTGATAGAAACCATGTCAGACAAGGGAAAAAAAAGTACTCAGAAAAACTGACTTAAAAATCATGCATCCAAAAAAATACTCAGTTCTAGATCTGGGAGACAGCCAACCAAATTGGGAATAAAGGTCACAATGGTGACTTTGAATGGGTGCAGACAAAACAAAACGACAAATATTATTGTAAGTAATAGAGAAGATATTGAGCTCCTTACAACCCAAATTAAAATAAAGATTAGACACACAATCAAAATAAGGGAGCCCATAGCAATGGATTTTCGAGTTTCAGTAGTCAAATAGCTTATAAATTTATAAAGAATGCCCAATTTCTGATTAATTGTATGACTTACAGATCTAACCCGTAAAGAAAAAGTTAATTCAGTGTCAGGTTATACCCAAAGATATTTAATCTGGTGCACTTGTTCAATTGCAGTACCAGCATTATCTCGCAGTAGTAAGTAGGGATTTTCTTTTAGCACATTTCTTAATATGTTAAATTTGATCATTTAGAAAAAATTAATACTAATTGGCCTGAGTGTGTGTCTGTGTGTTAAATGTCATGATTTGCACTTCTCCAAAGGCCCCCCACACACTCATGCCCTTGCAGTATGGATGTTATCGTTTTGTCCTCTCAGGTAGTATGAACCAGAATGTGGGAGTTTTGTTAGATAGGGTAGAGACCCATCTCTGAAAGTGGCTAGCTCCTGGGTGGTGTAGGAGTTAGGTTGGTGGTTTACTAGAGGAGCCATGAACCATGGAGACCACATTGCAAAGCAAGTGATTGTTGAAAAACAAATCATTCCCAGGATCAGACATTTCTGTTATTGACAAGTAAACCAGAATTAATAAATGTCAACATTTACTTATGTGATCCTAGAAATACATTCATTTGTTCATACTAAAATTGGAGCTATGTCAAGGATAGAACTTCAAAATGAGTAAGATGAGGGCATAAGAAACAGTAAGATTTTTAACAGTACTATAAAAATGTATTGTAGATCCTTCGATTTTAGAAGTGAGATTAAATATGAAGCATATAGTACACATTAAACTGCACTGTTAATCTTTTATATTTAAGAGTAAGATCTGATTCTGAATGAGTGAGTTTCACAGAACTGTGATAATTAAAAATGTAATAATTTTGACATTAAGATAGAATTACTGGTACACATAATTGCATAGCATTTTATTAAATTGTATGGAATTGTGTAGCTTAAACTGTAATAAATGATACTTCAGTCAGCAGTCCTTGCAGTTCTACTCTCATTCTGTCTTAAATGGAGGCCCCCTGCGGTATTCTGCCACTGCTTGCCTCTTCTCCCCAGTGATGTGGCTTAGGACATCAGCAACCACGGCCAGCAGCAACCTGTCGGGCACAGACCTCACCCTCTCAGACTGGCGACTGCACAGGGGTCAGGACTGGGAGCTGAAGATGTGGTCAGTAATAAGAGAGACAAGAAGAGAAGGTTCAAGTACTTAGAAATAAAATACCTTAAACCTTGTCAAATCTTCTGACAGCTCAGCTCCATCTCTCTCTGTCTCACAAATAAGTGTAAACCACTTGGCTTTAACTTTTTCCCTCCCACACTTTCCAGAACCCCCCACCCACCCCAAAAACAAAAAGAAAGTGGATTTAGTGGGTTGCTTTTAAAAAAAAAAAAATCAAAATAGGAACTGATTGAAAAAATTGTGTATGAGGACATGGCTTAGCAGCAGTGGAGACCAGACGTGTTTTGGCTTTGCTCCTGAGCAAGCCTTAATTTTATTATTTTTTGCGTTTGTTTTCTCAGGCAACTTAATTGTAACTAACTCCAGAAGTTTACTAAGAGAGCCTGGAAACTAGAAATGGGTAAACGACATGGAGCAGCTGTAGCTGGAGATTTTTTTTGCCCGAAATCTGTCCAGCAGAGAGATGCCAGGCCATGGCCACCCCAGCATGAGGCATCATCCAACCCGGCAGCACTGGGTGAGGAGGCTGGAGAAGTAACAATCCATACAATTTAATTCTACCCTTAGCCAACTGGTTTGCTGTGTACAAGGATTAGACAAAAAAGTTGATTCTCTGACACTGTGGGTTGCCAGCCTAAAATCCAGTGTAGACGGGTTTGACCATTTGGTACAGCAGTTGGAAGCCTCTCGCCAAAAGCAGCAGGATGTAACTGCGGCCTTGTCTGCGAGAACACTCTGTTCCGACTGCATCTGGAGCAGTTGGAAAATCAAGTCCGGGAACAAAATTTATGGCTAGTGGGCCTACCTGTAGAGGCTGAAGGAGATGACCCCTTGGAATTTTCTAGGACCTTGCTTCCGCAACTCTTGAGGCTACCGGAGGAAGACGGGGTTCTCCATTGAGAAAGCATACCACCTTACCCCCAGGAGGACTGCAGTGGATTCATCTGTGCCATGCACTTTCATGATTGTATGTTCCAGAGTGGGAGACCGGGACAGGGCGCTCGCATTGAAAAGGTGACAACGCGCACTGAAGTATGGTGACTTTATGAGATCTCTCTTTCCTGACCTGGCATACAGCACTCGAGTCCGGAGGAAAGATTTTGATAAAATCCAAGGGCAGCTACGACAGCACAAAATTCAGCACCAGCTACTCCTGCCAGCAAAACTCCAAGTCATGTGGCAGGGGAATACCTGTCTCTTTACCAATCCTAAAGATGCGCAGAAATTGGATCAGAAACTTGAGCAGGAACTGAATACAGCCAAAAGTGAAGAATCTGACAGCATGGACTGAGGACTTTGTCCATTTTTGGGGGCCGGTATGGACATGATTTGGGTCCAGGTCTGTAAGTTCACGTTGTCCACTCCGGAGCCCTACCTGTATTAATGTGTTTAATGGGGTGATATGGGGGTCTGGCGTTGACATATATGCCAGTTATTTGAAGGCTTGCTTTGTTTTCTAAGGTGCTTAATTTTCTTTACTACGCCATACCACTTTTAAGTATGGCATTTCTGACTCCTACCCTCTCCTCCAGGAATTCTAATTATAGAGACGCTGGACTGTGCATGTATATTTTGGCGTGCTGTGGAGTTTTATTATTGTTACAGTCCTGCTCTTGGTGGTGTCTTTGATCATAGACTCTTTAGTTTGGACTTCTGCTTAACCTATGCCATGGACTCAGGCTAGATGGGAGGGGAGTTTATATGACTTTTTCTGGTGTTTTTGCTGTTCTTTTTTAAGCACTCTGGGCAGGATTCACAGTAGGGGTGTCACGATAATAACATTTTGATGATATGATAACCATGATGAAATTATCGTAATAACCTTGTTATCGTGATCATTTTGTCACTTGTGAAGCAATGTTAGCAAAAATATTGAAATTCAATTTTTTTACTTAATTTACGTATATGACTCTTTTTCAAGCAATGCTATGTATTTATGCACATTATTTTGAAGTCTTTGTTGTAAAATAATACAAAGAGTAAAATATTACAAATTATTTTTTAATTTTTTCACAATAAAATCTCTGAGATTTATACGGAGAGGGTGGTGGATGCATGGAACAGCCTTCCTGAGGAGGTTGGGTCAAAAACAGTGACGGAATTCAAGAGTGCATGGGACAGACATAACAGGCAATTTTGGTGGGGATAGGAGGAAGTAAGCTGTTGGTTAACTAGGATCTGCAGCTTATTGAATAGGTAGGGAAATGGGCAAACTGGGTAGGCCGAGCGGTCCTTATCTGCCGTCAGAGTCTATGTTTCTATAAAATTGCTTGTATTTTTTACATAAAAATTCAAATACACAATTAATACATGTGTTATACACACAGAGCACAGTACATTCTAAAATGTGAATGAGTAAATATTTTTACTTGCTTGTTTAAAGAGCGCCTTTCCCGGATTTTTCTCCTTGCCTGCAAAATCATCAGGAGACTCCCTTACCTGACTGGGAGTTCCTCCATAGTAGATGAAAATTTTTCTCCTTAGCCCCCTAAGGAAGGAAGGGAAGGGATTGTATTGGCCCCCTGGGGGTTCGCTGTATGATCCCTTTCACTTCCTGATCGCCAGTGCCATCCCCATGCTTCCTTGTTTTGTGGGGTCATTATATGCCCAGTGTGGGTATGCGCATGCTTCATGCAATTCTATGGGGTGGCATTTTAAAACTGATTTTTACGATTTTAACCCGACTTGTAATACAAATTGGAGTTCAAGTAACATGAGCCTTGTTACTTTTGTTACATAATCAATCAATCAAAGTCTTTATTTAACTAGGCGATCACCGTTGAGCAAGCTAATTTTCGAGGTGGACCTGGGTTTGTTAACAAGAAACAAGGGACAATATACATGGGATGCAACACACAAGAAAATAGTAATAATACAAATAAAGTGAGATACAATAATACAGTATGTACAAAATATCAGCAGATAGCATTGACAGTAGTATATGTTTGGAACAGAAGATACAGCTAGTTTTGGGTAGGACACAATTTTTCATAAAAGTAAAGAAATATACAAATCAGGTGCACTGAACACAAATAAAACCTAATATAAAAAGATATATAGTGATACGGTATGGAGAATTTAGAGCTGGAACCAGGGTCAAAGGAATGTGGAAGGGACAGATGGGGGGTAGAAAAAGGGGAGAGTCAAATATAGATGTGATCAGTCTCTTAACAGTAGTAATTATAATGTGCTTGGACTTATAGGAGTCACTATTTAGGGTAGACAGGCACAGGACTCCTTATTATGATGTAGATATAGAGATTTAAAAGCTGCTAGGCTGATGGGGTGAGTTAATTTCAAAGTTTTTTGCAGCTTGTTCCACAGTTGAGGGAGCACAAAGCTGATGGCTGCTCCGCCAATGCGAGATCTTGCTTTGTAAACATAAAGGTAGATATATGAGGTGCTTCTCAGGACATACTTCCCCAGAGTGCACAAATGTAAACAGACAGAGATATACCAGGGCAGTTTATTTGAGATAGCTTTGTATGTCCAAACCGCAGCATTTTTTTGCCATATGTAAGCAAGGGATGACCATCCCACTGCCGTGTACAATGCACAGTGGTGGGTTGAGTATGGAAGATCCGTGATAAATCTTATGGCTCTGTGATAAAGCGTATCAAGTTTGGCTAGGGTACCTGCAGGTCCCTGACTATATAGAAAGTCTGCATAATCCAGTAGGGAAAGAAAGGTAGTTTGAACCAGTGTCAGTTTAGCATCTCTTGTGAGGAGATTATTAATCCTAAAGAACAGACCAAGTCTTTGTCTAAGTTTCTTTGCCAGTTCTTCTAAGTGATCTGTGAAAGTAAGTCTGTAGTCTAACCAGACCCCCAGGTACTTGAACTTTGTTACGTAGTCCAACTGCTCACCTAGAATGGTAGTGATCTGCAGGAGTGTCCCAGCAATTGCAGGATTTATTGCATTTTGAAGGGGCGAGAAGAACATTGCTTTTTGGTTTTTTTTTTGTATTTAAGAGCAGTTTCTGGTTTATAAACTGATGTTACAGCAGATTAAATTCAATCTGAAGGGCTTTACAGGCCGCTTCAGGTGTGGAGCTACTAGCATAGAGTACCGTATCATCCGCGTATAGGTGTATTTGTGCTTCTTTGATGGGGGCATCTTCGTTGTTAATATAAATGGTGAAGAGCAAGGGACCAAGAATGGAACCTTGCAGTACACCCCTCAATAGGAGTTTTGGTGGAGAAACTTCCCCTTCTGCCTTTACTTGTTGAAGTCGTCCTGAGAGGTAGTTGGAAAACCATTTAAGGGATAGGGAATCCAAACCAATGTTCCCGAGGGACGACAGAAGCAGTCTGTGATCAACGGTATTGAGCGCCTTGCTTAGGTCCAAGAAAACTGCGCAGACAACGTTTTTTTTTCTAATTCAAACTGCCAGTCGTTTGTCACCTTGGCTAGAGCAGAGATTGTACTGTGCTGTGCTGTGCTGTAAAACTGAATTGTAATGGGTTGAGCAATTTTTCTGATTCCAGGTACTTCTGAAGCTGGGAGTTCACTATTTTCCTCCAGCATCTTTGACAGGATTGGAAGTAGGGAGATTGGCCTGTAGTTATTGAGGTCAGTAGGATCTCCCGGCTTAAACAAAGGAACCACTAGTGCATTTTTCCAAATAGGCGGTAGGTCACCCTGGGACAAGGATAAGTTGAAGAGATGAGTAATTGGGACTGCGAGGACACGGTAGCCGACCTTTAAGAAGTACGGGTCAATAAGGTTGGCCCCAGCACTTTTCCTAGTGTCCAGCTGAAGGAGAAGATCTTCGACGACTTTCAGGGAGATAGGCTGCAGAGAGAAGGATGGACTGGGGATGGTTTTTTCTTGTGTATCTAATCTAAGTTGTTGGTGGAGGATATTCACAGGAGAGGAGTCAAAGGCTAGCTCTGCAGTGGCAAAATGATTATCGAGAACATCGAGAATAGACGGTCTGTCGGAGATGACAGTATTGTCGATCAATAATTTAGTAGGTAGGGAATTTACAGTGGTATGACCTTTAATGTCTTTGATAGTCCTCCAGAATTTGGAGGCATTTCTTGAGGAGCTCTCCAGCTAAGAGCGGTAGAAATTAGCTTTGCCTTTCCTGACCATTTTGGTGCAGAGGTTCCTCGCCCTCTGGAAAGAATTCCAGTCATTTATTAAATTAGTTTTCCCAGCAGTTCTCCAGTGTACATCTCTATTCTGCAAAGCATCTTTCAGGTCTTCTGTAAACCACCAACAGGATTTGTTTCTGGCACAAACTTTTACTATGGGAGCATACTTGTTGACAGCCCCTAGCACAATTTCTGAGAAAATATCATAAGCCGTAGTTAGGGACTTGGCTAGATAGAAGTCCTGCCATCGCATGGAGTCTCTTAGGTCTGATATATACCCCATGGAGATCAAAGTTGCGTATGCACCTTTTAAAGGAGAATTTTGGTACAGTTATGGATTTAAGAGTGGATCTTACACATGCGATGAAGCAATGGTCGCTAATATCAGAGAAAAAGACGCCAGCATGGGAGAATAAATGAGGTTTGTTAACTAAAATGATATCCAAGAGAGTACTGTTATTAAGGTTGAGCTTGTTAGGATGAGTAGATTTGTTTATTAGCTGTGACAACCCAAGGGAATCACAGAACATTTTAAGTGGGGTGGATGCACTGGAGAGCCAGTCTAAGTTAAAGTCTCCTAGTATGATACACTCTGAAGATACCGGACCCAGGATGTTTTCGAGATGTTTTAACAACTGTAGTCCAGCTGATGGGGGTCTGTAGCATCCTGTTAAACATAATGAGACACCGGTGGCAATTTCAATCTTTAATGACAAGCTTTCGAATTCTTTTGGGACAGAGGTTGAGTCAATTATGGAGGCAGGGAATGTATCCTTGATGTAAATAGCTACCCCACCACCTCTGGTTTGCCTGTCGACTCTGAACAAAGAGTAGGTGGGGAAGTTAACGTCATTGTTACTGGTCGCCGGTCAGAGCCAGGACTCTGTAATCACCAGAACATATGGAGCAGTATGACATACCCAGGCCTGAACAGAAGTGATTTTTTTTAATAGGCTACATACATTAACATGCAAGAATGTAAGCCCCTTGAGGCTTTGTAGCTCTGCTGGAGATTCCATGGGTGCCAGAGGGCCTGGATTAAGCTCAACATTTCCTGAGCATAGTAAAAGCAGGAACAAGAGTTTCCTGCAGAGTCCTAGGAGAAGTGTGGGTGGCTGGGTCTTCTTTCGGTTACGTAATTTGTCTCTGGCAGTATAGGGAGTTCTGAGGCTAGTTCCCAGCTTTCCTGATGCTGCATACAGTAATACCCTGACCGAGAGAGTCAATTGGAGTAGGGGGGAGTATGCAGAAGGTGGTGTAGCCCTGTGGGCAGGCTCTAGGATGGAGCCATGCATTAGGGCAGAGCCTTGGATGTAGCCTGCCTAGATTTCAGTAACACCTTTCCACATAGGAGACTCATAAACAAACTGTGCAGCCTGGGAGTGGGTCCAAAGGTAGTAAACTGGGTAAGAAATTGGCTGGGTGATAGATGACAGAGAGTGGTGGTAAACAGAGCTCACTCAGAGGAAGAGAGGGTGACCAGTGGGGTGCAGCAAGGATCAGTAGTGGGACTGGTCCTCTTTTTAATGTCTTTTATTAGCAACATTGCAGAGGGGCTAGAAGGGAAGGTATGCCTTTTTGCAGATGACACAAAGATCTGCAGTAGGGTAGACACTCCGGGGCAGGTGTGTGTGTGTGTGTGGAAAAAAATGAATATAAATTGAAGAAAGCTTGAGGAGTGGTCAAAAGTGTGGCAACTAGATTCTGTGCTAAGAAGTGCAAAATCATGCACTTCAGGCAAAGAAATCGTGGGCGGAATACAAGATGGGGGGAGAGTAGTGGAACTGATGGCCACAAAGCAGGAAAGAGAACTGGGGTAATCATATATGACAATCCAAAGGTGGCCATACAGTGTGACAAGGCAGTGGGGAGAGCTAGTGGGAAGCTAGAGTGCATAGGGAGGGGTATCACCAGCAGAAAGAGGGTGGTGGTGATAACGCAGTATAAATCATTGGTGAGACCTCACCTAGTGTACTGTGTACAGTTCTGGAGACCACATCTCCAGAAGGACAGAGTAGAGGCAGTCAAGAGGAGGGCAACTAAAATGATGCGGGGCCTACATCAAAAACCCTATGAGGGGAGGCTAAGGGCCTCATTATGTACACCCTGGAGAAAAGGGGGGGTATGATAGAGACTTTCAAATGCCTCATGGATATAAATAGGATACATAAGGGAAGCATTTTTCAGAAAAAAGGTGCTTAGGAAAAAGGGGTCATGCTCTGATGCTGGAGGGGGGTAGATTTAGGGGAAATGTGAGGAAGTACTTCTTCACAGAAAGAGTGGTGAATACCTGGAAAAGCCTCCCAGTGGAGATGGTCGGGCAAAACCTGTAACGAGATTCAAGAACTGGATTGGGTCTCGGGGATTGCTGGTCCCCCCTCTCTCTAGCCCCTCTGTGGGAGGCAATCTACGGGGGACTGCCCGGGGCCAGCGATATGGGGAGCTGGAGGGGTGAATCTCCTCGTGAGGGGGGGCCCCCGGAGGGATAAAAAAATCTGAATGAAGAAGGAGAGCCATCAATGGATACTCAGTCCTCCTTCATGCAGTCAGCCCTCGAGTGACCCAGGTCTATTCCTGAACCTGGTTTACCAGCACGGCGACAGGTGAGGGGCTCAGGCCCTCAAAACTCCATGCCACAAGGCCAGCACTGCATTTCTTATTTTAAGGAAAAATACTAAAAATCTGATAGAAGAAGGGTGGGGAATCAGGAATCATGGTTGTACTTGGAAAGGGATGCGCTGCTGGTAAAGCAAGCTGAGGTGCCATGTCCCACACACCTACTAGATAGCCATTTGGTATGTCCCCTGCCTCGAATCTGTGGCAGAGAGTGGACTGGTGTCATATGAAGGCATCATGTGTGCTCCCAGGGTGTGTGGCGCAGACATTGCTGATGCGCCCTGTGGCATTGCACACCACCTGGCAGTTTACAGAGTGGTAGCCCTTGCAGTTGATGTAGGTGACCACGTCGTTGCCAGGTGTGCAGATTGCCACATAGGTGTAGTCAGTGGCCCCTATGATGTGTGGCATGCATGCCACCCTGTAGAACTGCTGCATGACTTCTGTCTGCTCTGCCTATGTGCTTGGGAAGTGGATATATTCCAAAGCATGTGGTAGCAGTGCAGTGAAGAGTTGTGTGAGGAGACAGGAAGTGGAGGCCTGTGAAATGCCAGTGGTGTTCCCACAAGGCCTCTGGAAAGTTCCCATGGTGAGCAAACACATTACTGTTGTCACCTTGGTCTCCACTGATATGGCATGACCTTGTCCAGTGGGTGCCTGCATTTTCTCATGGCACAGCTCACAGAGCTGCCTCAGAATGGCCCTATTCAGGTGGTATCAGCCTACTGTCTCCATGTCCGTGAGCTGCTCGAAGGATGGCCTGGCATAGTACTGCCATGAGGCCGGCCGCCTGTGGTACCTTCCACCTCCCCGTCTCCTCATCCCCATTATCAGTTCCACCATCACAAATGGTGCTCCATCCATTGTGTCCTGCAGCTTTCTCTCCCACTCTCTGTGTGCTGCTCCTGTAGTGCTGCAGCTGGCCTGTTGGTGGCTTGCACTTAAGTCTGCTTCTTTTATACTTATCTTTCCATGGTGCATTTGGTACATGCGCCGTGTTTGCTCTGTAGTTGCACCTTCCTTTTGCACTTTGAATTGCTTTGCTCTGTGTATGCCCCCTCTATTTGTGCCGCATATCATTATCATGTATCTACAGCACATCCTATTTGGCGCAGTGCATCTGGAGTGCACTTGCGCATCCACCATGTCTGTGAATCATTCCATGGTGCATTTTTTGGGATGCGCCCGGAGCATCTCTTTTGTGAATCCTGTCCTTTGTGTATTAACAGTAGTGATGTACTATGTTAATATCTGTTATTATTTATTTATTTAGATTTTGGTAACCGGGTAAACACACTGAGACCAGAGGTCCCTTTTTCGGAGGCGACCCGGGATTAGTTACAGCAGAATACATACAAGCATTGGAACAACTTACAGTAATGTACAGTGGATACATACATTGAAAGTAATTTACAGGAGATACATACATTGGAATAGGCATGGGGCAGATTATAAAGTGAAACGGCAAGCTCACAGTATGTTAGACAGGTATCCAGTACATTAGTCACAATTTACAAGAGTATTGTGGGAGACATGGTGACGGCAGAGGAGTTACAGGTGAGCTGATTGCTAGTCAGTGCCCAGACAGGGGAATTGCAGCCACAGAGAATAAGTTCTAGCAAATACACTTTACATTTAATGCCTGTTTTCCTTAATGATGCTCTCTTGGGAATAACTGTTCTATGTAATGTTTAAGCATATGTACTGTATGGGGAATGATTAAGAGGCTAATGGCTCTGTTTGTAAAAGGGAATTCGGATTATTATGTTTTAATTGGATGACCTGTCTCCATAGAACTCTCCGGCTGTGTGCATCTTGGAGCACTTATTTATTATGTTTTATAAATGTGGTATCCCCCCAATGATGTAACTTTTTGTGAGAGGGTTTTATTATTGATTCTTTGGAGAGAAATGTACTTATTTGTCACTGTACTGTTCAAATCCCTCAGGGGAGTTTGTAAGTTTTGCTTACAAAATCAATAAATACATAATACAAAAAAATAAAGGAAAGATTGTGTACCTTTAGTGGAGATAGACAACACTTCAACTCTTCATCTCCCTCCTCTCCTGCTTATATACTAGTCCGTAAACCTTTTTACACTTGTACTGAATCAGTGCCTGATGCTGCCCCCGACTGTGCAACTTAGTAGTGTGCTGGTTTCTCTGAGAGTCCCATTTACTTTTTTGATTCATTCCAGTCCCAGCTGACAGTCTTCCCTCTCTGGTCACTTGTTGGGGTCTGTCCTGGTCTCTGGCTCTGGTGGTCATGGACCTGAGGCTCTAAATAGTGGCAGCAGCACAGCTCTTGACTTCTGTCCAGTCTGTGGAACTTGGAACAGGCTCTCCAATAGGCAGGCTGTGCTGGCTCCCCGATCCTTCTGATATGAATGATAGTGGCCCCCTCAAGTGCACAAGATGGGGCAAATAGTCGACAGACTACCGGAGGGGGCCCCCATTTAAGATTTGTGTCAGTCACTCTCCCTATCAGGAACAGCAATATAGGTGCAGGGATCTTTCTAGCCGCTTCTTCCCCACATGGAATACCAGGGAATGGGAGACAAAGTGAAGGAATTGGGTCTGTTTGCACCTTAAAGGTCAGCCTGGTTGGGGTACCCCTGAAGCTATCAGCTGCACCTAACAACTAATCGGGGAGGTGAGAGTCATGTCACAGTTCAGCCCCTGCCTTGCTCAAATTACTTAGTGACTGAGTCCTTAAAAAAATGCAGCTTAAGCAGAAAGAAAAGGTATACAGTAAATATATTTTGGGGATTTCTGGGAGCTCCCTGGCAGACAGGAGCCCTAGGCCCATGCCTATGTTGCCTATGCCTTAATCCAGTCCTGATTCTACCAGATTCCAAGACAAGTGAAGCACTGTTACACCTGCAGATTTATTCCTCCTGCCACTGTATAGCCAAGGTCCCACAGACATTCTGCCACATCACCAAGGATTTCTGAGCTATGTGGTTTATTGCATTCTTTGCAGGAGTGGCCCACTGTATGTCTGACAGACTAACCGTTGCCTGGCTGACTTGTTCAAGGAACACAATAGAGCAGCAAGGGATGGAGACACTTGCTGGCCTGGTAGCACCGCAGTAACACTACTGCTAACTGCACTGGCGACCTGAATTCAGGAGCAGACTCTGGTTTATGAGGGATCGGGTGGGGGATGGAGGATAGTACATCCTATGGACAGCTCTCTTCTCTCAGGTAAGGGGGTACAGACATCCCACTACCAGCCTGTCACATGGTGGAAGCCAGTTAAGAGCACAACAAGGATTGTCTTGGCAAGAGGAGGGCCACCCTCACAAGCATACAGAGGAACGCAAGCTCGGTACATCATTGTATGCCTCTCGGCGGCCCTAGCAAATACCAAAGGAAAACCCCTGGCCAGATAGATGCCTGCTTGACCAGCCACAGGCCCCGAACCACCAACTAGGTAGGGCTCTAGGATTTCTGTATTGTGCTTGATGATGGTGGTGGTGGTGGTGGGTGGGGGTTATGATCCTACCTCCTGGCCCTACCTCAGGAAAAAATCAGAGGGGAACTCTTGGTGGTGCTAATAAGCACTCTTGCTGATCAGACGTGTTTTCCTCAGCTTTGTTCGCCTAGACATTTTTATTAAAAAAATAATATTAGAAAGCAACAAAGCCAATCAAGAGCCATTGTACTGGACTCCTTAAGCCAACCTGAATCGACGGATGTAATTTTTGAACCATGGGACAGCAAAATAAAGGTGCTTTAAGCAGACCAAAACCACAGCAGCCTACAGAGCCACAGGCTGCAACATCTACCCATGCAACATCCTCAATGGAGCCGCCATGGAGATCTCTGCAGGTCTCAATGCAAGCCATTAACTCTAAGGTTGGCATTATTCTACAGCGTTTTGGAGAGCAAGATATCAAAATCGAGCTTGCTACTAAAACGGCTGCCAATGTGGAGACACAAGCGAATCAAGCTCTGGTAACTACAGCAAAATTGGTTCAAGAAAATGCGCAACTCCGGTACTGGCTGGAAGCTTTGGAAAATGCACATCGAGCCTGTAATATGCATCTTGTTGGGCTATCAGAGGGACAAGAAGAGACTGACCTGCTGCAGTTCCTGAAATCCTGGCTCCCGACTGCCCTAAGTATGGATTCCTCTATTGCAGAGCATTTTGTCTGAGCTTACTGAATTGCGCCATGTTCTGTGGCGGTGCAGAGAGATCTTCCACGGACTGTCCTTTTGGTGACCAATGGTGTATTGATTAAAGATATACTTCTGAAAGCAGCACAGGAGTCGGACTCCTTGAATTGTGAAGGGAAAACTCTCCATCTGTTCCCTGACCTGTCCTTTGCAACCAGAGCCTGTAGGAAAAGATTTGATGGAGTCCGGGTGAAATTGCACAATCTGGACATAGTATACGCTCTACTTATGCTGGCTAGATTAAGAATTTACTATAGAAGTCAGACTTTTCAATTCTAGGATCCTGTTGAAGCCAGAAAAAAAGCTGAAGGCTAATGCTAAAGAGTTTGAGGTTGTACACAGAGCTGGGAATGAGGGAACAGCAGTGGACTCAAAGCTGGAGGACACTTGAATTCCGCAATGATGGGTGATGACTGGACAGGTGAATACTTCTCTTTTTGGGACTACTTGGATTTTGCCTTTGAATGACTTATAAATATTCTTTAAATGTCCCTTTCAGTTATTTACCACAGGTTAAAATCTATTTTATTAACCTGGCACTTGTTGGGATATACGTAGCAGCAAATGCTTTGGATCATGTGGCATAGTTTTTGTAGTTTTCATGCCAGTGTCAGGTTATTATTCACTTTGTAAGTGCTTTTATATATAAAACAATCAAAATCTTTATTTAACCAGGCGAACACTATTGAGCAAAGCTCTTTTTCAAGGTGGACCTGGGAGGGCAAAAATACAGACAGCAGGGTAATACATAACAATAGCAATACACAAGCATGGTCAACATAAGCATGGACAATGAATTGTGAGGAGATGCAGGAAAAATGAACACAATATTTTGCAGTAATACAGGATAAGTAACACAATATTTAGCAGATAGTGAATTGAGCTAGTAACAGTGGTTCAGTAAGGTCAGCACTATGACCAGATACAGGATAAGTAACACAATATTTAGCAGACATACAGGGTAAGTGACTCAAAGATTTTGCAGATAGTAAACTGATCTAGCAACAGTAGATCTGAAGGGTCAGCAAATGTGAAGAGATGGGGTCACAAGAGCCATAGCTACTCGACAGGGACCCTGGAATACTGAGACAAGTAGACTGTGCCCTGGATTACTGTGACCAGTTAACCAGGCCCTTGGGCACATGTAGGAGAATGGAGTAAGTGCAGCGGTGTGGGGAAGAGACAGAGTGTGCATAGGTCGGAGGCCAAAGGGGAGGGAATGAGAACCAGGGTAGCGGAGATGAGGAACCAGGTGAGGGGAACTAGATGGGGGGGGAGGGAGAGGATGAGAGTGGATGTAAAAAAGGAACAGGGCGGAGGGAGAATAGATGGGGAGAAAGGAGAGGCCAGGCAGAGGCTGAGGTCGGGGTGACAGAAGGGGTGACGAGGTAGAGAGGAGTGGAGGAGGGGAGGGAGGGGAGGAAGGAGAAGGTGACCATGCAGAAACTGTTACCAGGATCCAGGGATAGGTCAATGCAAGAGTGATCAGGGGACAGCCTAAGAGAGGTAGGCAATTGATCAAGAGTAGCAAGCGCAGGATTCTGTGTTATGCTGTAAGTAGAGTGTTTTAAAGGTTGTGGTGCTGACTATATATTTTAATTTCAGGGTTTTTTGCAGGTTATTCCATAGCTTGGGGAGCGTGTGGCTAATGGAAGCACAACCGAAATGGGATCTAGCCTTTGTTACCTTTAAGGTAATATATGAGGCACTTCTCAGGGCATATCTACTTAAAGTGCAAAGTGGTAAGCAGGCAGAGATGTAGTCAGGCAATTTGTTAGCAATAGCTTTATAAGTCCAGATAGCGGCATTTCTATGACGTCTTAGGGTAAGGGAGGTCCAACCTACGGCAGAATACAGCAAACAGTGGTGGGTGGAGGGTGGAAGATCAGATGTGAACCTTAGGGCTCTATGATGAAGCGTATCGAGCTTAGAGAGCGTGCTGACTGGGCCTTGGCTATAAAGGAAATCCACATAATCTAGCAGGGGTAAGAAGGTAGTTTGGACTAGTCTCATCTTCGCATCAGCGGGTAGAAGGTTTTTTTATCCTAAAAAGAAGGCCAAGCCTTTGACGAAGCTTCTTTGTCAGTTCTTCTATATGAACTGCAAAGGAGAGTCTGTTGTTGAGCCATACACCCAAGTATTTGAATTGATTTACATACTCCAATTCTTCACTCAGGGCTGTGGATATTGAGGGGAGAGTCCCCACCAAGGCCGGATTCGGAAGGTTGGGAAAGGGTGAGAAGAACATAGCTTTAGTTTTCTTGGCATTCAAGAGTAATTTTTGGTTTAGGAGCTGGTGCTGAACTAAGTTGAAATCATTCTGTAGAGCTGCACATGCCACGTCTGGAGATGGACCACTACCATAAAGCACAGTGTCATCTGCGAAGAGATATATTTGGGCTTTCTTTATGGAGGCATCTATCCTGTTGATGCAGACAGCGAATAGCAATGGTCCCAGGATGGAATCTTGCGGTACACCCCTCAGGAGAGGTTTTAGGGGTGAAACTTCACCTTCAGCTTTTACCTGATGATAACGGCCTATGAGGTAGTTCTCGAACCAAGTGGTGGATAAGGAATCCAGCCCAATATGCCGGAGGGCTGAGAGGAGCAGGTTGTGATCAACAGTATCAAAGGCCTTGCTTAGGTCCAGGAACACTGCACAGACAAAGTTCTTACTGTCCAGCTCACACTGCCAGTCATTTGTGACCTTAGCCAGGCCCGAGATTGTACTGTGTTTTGCCCTAAAGCCTGACTGTAGAGGATTGAACAGGTTTGCTGATTCCAGGTAGTTTCTGAGCTGGGTGTTCACGATTTTTTCCAGTAACTTAGA
This sequence comes from Neoceratodus forsteri, assembly GCA_016271365.2. NCBI lineage: Eukaryota > Metazoa > Chordata > Ceratodontiformes > Ceratodontidae > Neoceratodus > Neoceratodus forsteri. The sequence goes on from CM028130.1 coordinate 875,721,846, forward strand.
CAAAGTTGGTAGGATGGAGATTGGCCTGTAATTATTCAGGTCACTGGGCTCTCCTGATTTAAACAGGGGGATAACATGTGCTGTTTTCCAGGTGGTGGGAAGATCACCCTGTGAGAGGGATAAGTTGAACAAATGTGTAATAGGCACTGCGAGGGCATGGTAGCCTAACCTTAGGAGATAAGGCTCAATGAGGTCAGCTCCGGCACTTTTCTTAACATCCAACTGGAGCAGAAGGCTCTCAACTTCCTTCAGGGTTGTGGGCTGGAATGCGAAGGATGCTTTAGGGAAGGGGATACCTTGGTCATTGAGACCCAGCTGCAATCGGAGTGTATTAGCTGGGGAAGTGTCGAAGGCAAGCCCTGCAGTGGTGAAGTGGTTGTTGAAGGCATCAAGGATTGACGGTTTGTCAGTGAGTAATTTGTCACCAGATTAAATTTTAGGCGGCAATGAGGCACCGAAAGAACTGCCTTCAATATCTTTAATTAGTTTCCAGAATTTTGAAGGGCATTTAGCTGATAGATCAAATTGAGTCTGGTAAAACTTACCCTTAGATTCTCTGATCATTTTGGTACAGAGGTTCCTTGCCCTCTTGAAGAGGTTCCAGTCATTCTAAAGTTTGGATTTACGAGCTTTTTTCCACAACGTATCTCTACTGCACAAGCTTCCTTCAGCTCAGTGGTGAACCACCGGCAAGGCTTGTTCCTAACACGGGTTTTCACAATGGAGTGCGTGCCTGTCAATAGCACCTAATACAATGCTTTGGAAGATGTCATAGGTGGTAGACACTGAACTTGCTAAGTAAAAGTCAGATCAGTGTACAGAGCGAGATAGCTCTGAGACAAAAGCGCGGGGATCAAGATACTGGAGGCACCTTTTGAACGTGAATTTCGATGCACCTGGGGGAGTATGTTTGGACCTCACACAGGCGATGTAGCAGTGATCACTGATTTCTGAAAAAAAGACATCAGCATGGGTGATAAGGTGAAGTTTGCTGACAAGGATAACGTCCAGCAAGGTACTGTTAGAGGGGTTTGATTTATTAGGGCGTGTAGGTTCTCTGATGAGTTGTGTCAGCCCGAGGGAGTTGCAGAATGTTTTCATGGGAGAGGATGCACTGGACAACCAGTTTAGATTAAGGTCCCCTAATAATATAACTTCAGATGACCTGTGTCCCAAGATGAGACTTAAGTGATCTAGAAGTTGCAGCCCGGCAGATGGGGGCCTATAACAGCCTGATACACAAAGTGATAGACCTGGTGAGGTCTCGACCTGCAGTGTAAGACTTTCAAACTTGTGAGGGACTAAGGTTGAGTCGATGATGGAGACCGCAAATTTGTCTCTGACATAAATAGCCACCACACCACCTCTAGTCAGCCTATCTGCTTGAAATAGAGAGTAAGAGGGGAGATTAATTTTTGTTGTTGTTGGTCGCTGGGCGGAACCAGGACTCGGTAACAACCAGAATGTCAGGGGTGGTGTGGCATATCCAGGCCTGGATGAAGGTTATTTTTTTTTTTAACAAACTGCGTGCATTCACATACATAAAGCTTAAGCCTTTAATGTTAGATAAGTCTGCTGGAGATCCAATAGGTGTGGGTGGTCCTGGGTTCAATTCAACATTACCTGAGCACAGTAGCAGGAGAAGCAGAAGCTTCCTGCAAGATCCAAGGATCAGTTTTAAAAGTTTGATGCATTCCCACTTATGGGGAACATGGGTCTGGCATGGTGGGACCCTAAGGCTTAAATCTGTCTGGTATAGAGTTGCATATAATAGAACCTTGCCAGTATATTTGATAATCTCCGATAATTCTCCCATAAGTACTGTCATTGAACTATTCTTATTGAGAGCAGTTTGTTATCTTCATTGTTATTGTTAATTGAAGTTTAATTGGCTTTTTGGTAAAATTTTTACTTAATGTTAGTTATCCGGGAGGGTGGAGGGGACAATGCGCTACCATGTTTGAGATTACTCATGTTAGGGAGGTGGTAATATCAACGTTGATCGCTGAAGGACAGATATGATTGGAACAAACATTTTTATATGGAAATCCACCATGTTATGCAAGGTGTAGCTATCCTATATTAATATTTGGTTTACATGTACTATTTCAGTTGGAATACCGCCACTTAATATACATCAGAGTGTTTAGGCTGCATATCTCTGCTCCATTGGATGGTACCTTTGCTTATGATGATGTTTGACATGAGTATATCTGTTTTCATTAATGTATTTAATGAAAAGTGATCAAAATAAAGTACAAAAAAAGGGGGGTACTCTCACACAGTCACTAGGGAAGGTGGGTGATGGTGCTGGCCAGCCAGCAGACAAAGAGGCATAAACAACTGGTGGAAAAAAATGTTGAGACAACAGGCTGTCTTATGGTCCAGTGGCAGTGTGTTGCAGGAGTGAGCCTGGGAGCCGGTGATAAAGGGCCAATCGGGCCAGGGAGAGTCAGTGTTGGCAGTGCTTCCTTGACCATGGTGGGATAGTACTGCCTCAACCACAGCATCAGTACCCCCCCTGAGGTAGGCAGGGCCACAGTGTGGCACTGCAGAGTGCCACAAGAGGAGGGACTTAGAGAGGAAATTGAGGTAAAAACTTTGGAGTTGTGCCAATGAAGTGCCCCCTCTTGCACTCTCTTGTTGTCAGGGCAGGGAGGTCCCCTTGGAGAGGGGTGGGGGCTTGATATGCCTCTGAGTATAAGGGGGCAAGAGGAACTCTAGGTGTGGTGAACAGCATAGCAGAAAAAAACAGAGACTCGTCAGGAAGGTACCCTTGGAGTGTGGGGGGTGGGGATCGAATCACTTCTGAGTACAATGTGGCAAGAGCAACTCCAGGTGGGGTAAATAGCATGAAAAAATGAATGGATGGGCGGGGAGCTCCCCTTGGAGTGGAGGGCACTAGATCCTCAAAGTGAAAAACAGACATTCAGGGTAGTGACAGAGTCCTGAGATATACCTCAGGCAATAAGAAGCAAAAACCTGAGTTCTAACACTCATGCATATTGACACTCACAGAGAATTAGGAGTACTTTATCCTCTGTGAGTGTCTATATGTGGTGGGTGTTACCACTTGGATTGTCACTTGGGGCATCTCTGAGTACAAGGTGGCAAGAACAACTCCAAATGGGGTATGCAGTAGAAAAAAAGAAACAGAGATTGGACAAGGAGGTCCAGTTGGAGGTGGGGTTGGGGAACTCAATCAGCCTCTGAGTATTAGGTGGCAAGTGCAAGTCCTGGTGAGATAAACAGCATAAAAAAAACAGAAAAGGAGGGGGCACGGCTAGGCAGCTGAGTGGAGCAGATGTAAGTTGGATCAGCTCCAGAGAAAGACTAATTAATTGATGAAATAACATTTGAAACTGAGTTTTAAACCGTTAAAATTACTTCAGTACATTCTTGAACCTAAAGAGGCTGCAGAGAATATGAACACCAAAGGGAGCCGGTCCACAAACTGACTTTTTTTAGGCAAAAGGAAACCCTTCAAGAAGCAGGCCACAGATCTGCCATTGCTTTCTCAAACCTCAATGCAGAAGTCACATTTTCAACTGTAACTGAAACCTTAACCCAGCTCTGTAGATCTGCGCAGGACTTTGACAAAAAACTGGAGGGTTTGGCCAGGATTTTTTTTTACCTTAGAGTGTTGTTTAGATGCAGTACAAAATGTGGCTGAAAAAACAGAGACCAGGGGGCACTGTGGAGCCTGAGCAAAATGGCGGCTTAGGTTTCAAGCACTGAACAAAACGGTAAGACTTGTGCTTTAAAACCTTACTTTTAAGTGCAGTGACTAGATCAAAAGTACTTCTCTGGGTGCTGGAAGATCTCAGCTTCAATATGGGGAACTTGCAAAAGAATAAACAAAATCAGGATGGAACTCTGAACAAAAATGTTCCTGCAGCCCTACCCATGAGGTTGGCCCCAAGTCACAGGGCAGCCATCGCGGAAGACACCGAAACAGAAACAATGCAAACTCTGGGTGCGAAGTTAAACACCCTGATAAAATCAGTGGCAGGACTCCGGATAAGTATGACACACTGAGCAACCGCATGTCCACTTTGGAGACATCTATGGATGCTGTAAAGCTTGTCACTTTTGAGGCCACTAAAAAGTCTGACTCAGCGATGGAAGCAGTGGCGAATGTTATTAAGGAGAATCAGCACTTATACTGTTGGCTGGAGGACCTAGAAAATCAAGCTCCTTTGGCCAGCCTTCAAGTCATTGGTCTGCCTGAAGGCTGTGAAGGGGACCATTTACTGTTATTTTTGGGAGAATGGTTCTGACAACAATTTGTGGAAGAGGAACTTGGTGGGCCAGTTAATATCCAGAAGGCCTATCGAGTCACCCCCAGAGGAAGAGCCAACAACTTCGCTGCCCCTCGAGCTGTGGTGGTTATCCTGGATAAAGTCAGAACAAGATATTGGTTATTGGCGCTGGCATAATGGAAGAAAGTGCTCCTTCAAGATGGCATACAAATAAGGATCTTTCCTGATCTGAGTTATGCCACGAGGCAAAAGAAGAAAAGGTTTGACGGCATGAGAGCAATACTCCAAACAGCTAAAATTCCTTGTTGTATGGTGTTCCCTGCCCAGCTACAAATAATCCATCAAGACAGTTTTCATCTTTAATGGTCCCTCAGATGCTTTGAAATGAGCCCAGAAAAACAGGGCTCTCTGATCATAACCAGAGGAGTCACGGGCTACAAGTTCAGATGAGGAAACTTGATTTATGGACTGACCTCATGGTTTATTTTTTTTCCTTCTGTACTATGCTGCCTGTTATGACAAGTCAGAAAGCATCAAGCATCGGGTCAGATAAATAGCCCAGTATTGGACTTTATTTGTGATTGATAAATCCTGTTGATTAAAGTCACCATTTATATCAATCAATATCTTTATTTTGCCAGGCGGAACACCATTGAGACAAGCGCATTTACAAGATGGACCTGGGAACAGTACAGTAGCCAGTGGGGCCATGAAAATAAGCATGTAATAATATATATAAGCACAACATAATAAGTATATAAGGCATATATGAGGCAAAGAAAAAAATAATATAGAATACAGGGTTCCCCACTCTCTGAAAATATAGGGCGGTGGCAATGGTGATCGGGTCAAATGGTGCGTTATTTTTCGGGACCTCCTACATGCACTGTACATGTGCATAAGTAGCTTTTAAGTAACATGTAGTGTGCTGGCATTAAATGGGTAGTATTGCAATAAAGGATGTCAATAAAAGACAATTTTGGAGGATTTTATAAAAAATGGATAAAAATATAGGGTGGTGGCAAAAAAATATAGGGTGGTGGTAAAAAATATAGAGCGGTGGTAAAAAAATATAGGGTGGTGGCCCACCGCCCTAAAACAATGAATGGGGAACACTGGAATATGTAGCAGGCTGAGAGTCAGTAACAAGCTATATACATTAGTGCTTATGAATAGATAGTCATACAACACATATGTAATAGAGATTACAAGATTACAGGCATAAGAAGTACAGGCCAATAGGGTGTTGCTTATACAGTTAGATTCATTTTGAGCCAACAGTGTGATACATTTTAATAAACAGTAATTTCAAGGGCATAATGCCATAAAAATGTAAGGTGTCAAGCTCCATTTGAATTAAGAACAACGAGCTAGAGTGTACAGTCTACTCCTGCTAGAATTAAGAAGACCGAGTCACCGAGCATGCAGGAGGAGGAATGTAGTAGCGGCAGCGCTGGTAGAAGGGAGTGAGGTAGAGAAGTATGTATGGGCAGTCAAAGGTAGTAGCTGCATATCTGATAGAGGAGCGATAAGGATGGAGGGTACATATGGGCAGGTAAGGGCAAGACGGGGGGGAAGGGATTGAGAGGGGGAGGGAGGCTGGGGGGCTGGGAGGTTGACAGAAGCTGGTATAATTGGCAGAAGTTTATATTTCTTAGGTATTTCTTATATCTTTATTAGGTTTAAAAATCAATAAAGCACCTAATCTATTTTTTGAATATAATGTGCAGCTTGGAATTATTTTCAGTTTTATACAATAGTGTACTGCTACGATATTGCAGTGCCCTCTTTAGGTTCTCCTTAGGTAGGAGAACAAAGACTTGGACATTATCTGTTTCACATGTCATATTTGAATGCCATGCCGCTCATGGACTAGTATTCACAGCAACTATATGGACAATCTTTAATAAATAATAGAGATTCCCCCCATATGATGTATCTTATTGGCATATTAGGTTTCTTATGTATGTATTAAGAGGAATGGCACCCTCAGCGTTTTTCAATTTATGCTTTAATGCTATGTCTGCATTCTGTTACTGTATGTAATTGTCCAAAACAATAAACATATAGTTTAAAAAAAAAAAAAAAAACAGAGACCAGAGCGTGTAAAACTCTGGATGTGGTGTCTAAGCTGAAGACACTAGAAAATCAGGCACGCACGAACAATTTAAGAACAGTGGGTCTACCTGTGGGAGAAGACACAAAAGCCTTTGTGAAGAACTGGCTCAGCAGATGGCAAATTCAAAGGAAGAACTGGTATTTTAAAAAGTGTATTGAATAAAACCACGGAGAGTGACTGGTGGCTCAATGGGACCACAGACTTTGTTGGTGGTCTGTGTCAAAGTTAGTCTGAAGGAGAACGTGTTAGCAGCTGCACATCAACACCAGGGTATTAGGTATGAAGAGGCACTAATTACTGTTTACCTGAACCTTTCATATAGCATGTGGCTTTGTTGCAACAATTTGACAAAAGGGACTACTTGTGGGGTCTTAAAACATATTATTCGCTTTTGCTACTGGCAAAACTTTGGTTATTGACAGAGATTACATGTATCTTCATAGTGACTCCAACGATTCCGCCTAGTTTTTGGCCATGAGAAGTTGGAAGAAGTCAGTCAGCAGGAGGAAGAGTTGGATGGATTGGGATGGGGGATTGAAGGGTATTCATTTCAGTAGATATGTAAGTAATTTAATGACTAATGGAATGGGGGGTGAGGCTCTGAGGATCTAGAATCTAAGACTATTATGTTAAGTTTACACTATTTCAATAATATATGACGACTTGGACTGTACTTGCAAAAATGGTGTCAAAATGGCATTTGGTGCCATGATGATAACAGTTTCCTACCCCGGCCCCCACCTCTCATTATTTGAAGCACCTAAATTCTATGTGAACAGTTTGCTGACTTTTTTACCTCCTTACTTAGCTCTGTGCTTCTGGGACCTATATTCCAAATGAGTGAGCACTGGGACACGGTGCTCAAGAACCAACCATGAGATAAAAGGAAAAAGGTTCTGGCATACGCTAACTCATAAGAGGGACGCAGAGAAAATTTATTTTAAATCCATGTTTATTGCACCAAGACACATAGTCTGGCCTGACACGTTTCGGACTGTCTGCAATCCTTTCTCAAAGGCTAAGGACCAGCAAAAATGCCACTCTTAAATAGAAGCAACAACCAGGTGAATCACTTAGAGAAATCATTAGTGATTATTAAAGTGCATAGCAATCAATGTGTCAGTGCCCTAAAAACCCATTAAAAAACAGGTTATAGTAAAAAACAAAAGAAACATATAACAAGCGAGACTAACAACATATACATAAGAATATTTTTTAAAATATCTAATAAATAAACCAATAACTATGTTACCTAAATATCTACTGTAAATAACATATCTGGTTAACCATTTTAGGGCACTGATACATTGATTGCTGTGCACTTCAGTTCTTGAGCACACGTCCCAGTGCACACTCATTTGGAATATGACTGGGTTATGAGTGACATGCACAGATTGGAGTAAAGGATTATGTCACAGGTAAATGTGGAAACTACAACAGTCTATAAAATTAATTTTTGAAAGTTCCATTCCTGTGTCCTTTCCCCTTAAAACTCGAGGGTATATGCATTATGATTGTTTGTTATTTATTTTTTCACCGGACACTCACCGTTAACTTTAGCTTTGGAAATGTCGTATGAAAGCACTCTAAATTTGTTTTTTGCCACTATGGACAGTAACCCACAGAATAATTAATTGGCATATGTGGATCTACTCTTACAGTCGGCAACGGCAGCTAATCCATTTCTTAACCTCGATAATGGACAAGGGGCTGTGCGTCAGGAGGCTCAGTCTCTTCTTGAAGCCTTTAGAAATTTGGAAACGTTAACTCGCCAATTAAGGAGGCTTTTTTGGAATAGTACCAACTTGGAAGCCTATCTACAGTTAAAACGAGTTCCAAGGGGACTGAGACTGTTAAAAGATCCAGCCTGTGGGACTGATAACCATGAGTTCATGCAGGAATGGGAAAACATTTTATTAGAAGCCAGTGCAAAACTGATGCAATTGATTATTAGATTCAGCAAAGATAGAGAGTTAAAACTTAGAAAAGAAATTAAGAAACAGGAAGTGGAAGTTTTAAAATTCCAAACTCATGCAGATTTTGAAAGATATAATACAAGGCTTAAAGAATCGATTTTAAAACTAGATGCAGAAATACAGAAGGACAAGATGACAAAGTTTCAGAGGGATAAAGGGGATTTTGAAAGGGGTACAATTTTCAAATTGAAGAAGAATCAACTTAAAAGTATTTTAAAAACCAGTCATAACACGAATGTCTCCTTTGACTATAGCACAGACTTTAGCACTGATAATAGTGACATTGAGGGTGAGGACATCCACAGAGAAAGTTTTTTTTCCCAGGGAGTAGTACAATTTGGACCCACAACCACAAACGGAACACCAGTCTTACAATATCCCTTATGTTCCACCTCCGTTACACAGAAGCCTGAGACTACAGGAGAGACCTCAGGAGTACCCAACAGAAGGAGAAGAATGAGACAGGGAAGAAGGAACAGGGCAGCATTATGGAGACAAACAATTTTGAGGATGTTACAGGGGGAGGAATCAGTGGAGGAAACCGTTTGGAGGGAGAGAAAGGAACCAACAGAGGAGGTAAGGAGATGCTTTTCCAATAATAATGTTAGCCAGATTATCAATTTGTCTGAACAAGTGTTATCGGAAGGGGAAATGGAGCTTCTTAAAAAAGGCCTTAACTTCTCACCTACAAAACTGCTTAACTGTGTACAAACTGTGACTGACTTGAATCTCAATTGCCGTAAACTTAATCTTAAAGCATTTTTCACCAAGAAAGAAATGCACTCAAGCAGTACTAGTGATGTGAATGTCTATACCAAAAAGTTTAAAAATCCCTCTCTTTGGTGCCCCCCTCCATGTGCAGCAATTATGATTTTTAAAGAGCTAGTGGAAAATGAACTGGATATTCTCTGTGCTACCCCACATACTTATTATTTTAACAATCTTGGTAATAAAGAAAGAGAAGCTATTCGGACTTTACAACAAGATTCAGAACTTGTCATCAGGCAGGCCAATAAAGGGAGTGCAGTGGTCCTGTTAAGTAAAGACATGTATCTTAAAGAGGTTTACAGGTAACTGAATAATTCTGAGTTCTATACTGAATTAAGAGATGACCCCACCACTGAGTTTAAATTTAGCATCGATGAACTGGTGACAAGTGCTTTTCAAAAGGGAGACATTGATAAACATACAAAAGACTATTTAATGGTTTTGAATCCCACCTGAGCCACTTTGTACATACTTCCTAAAGTCCATAAGTCATTGGACAACCCACCTGGGTGACCTATAGTCAGTGGGATCGGCTCACTTACAGAACCTCTATCCAGATTTGTGACTCTTCTTGTTCGACGTTTGCTATCATATGTTAAAGACACTAAAAAGGTTTTAAATTTTATTAAGGACTTGACCTTGCAAGAAGATACTCTGCTGGTGACATTGTATACCAGTGTCCCACATGGAGGGGCACTGGATGCAACAGCTATCTTCTTGAACAGAGCTACGAGTAATATGTTTCAGTATGGACAGCCTCCACCCACAGAGTTTTTGATTAAATTGTTGGAATGTGTATTAAAGTTTAATACTTTTTTGTTTAACCAGGAAATGTTTCTTCAAATTAAGGGGACAGCAATGGGGGCGACTTGTGCCCCTTCTATAGCTAATTTGTATGTAGGCGAATGAGAGGAGGAAGTCATGTTTTGCAGAGAGATGAATCTTTTTACAGATAGATTGTTGCTATGGAAACGTTACATTGATGATATTTTGATTTTATGGCAAGGGGATGCCACTAGTCTTCATGCATTTACTGATTTTTTGTATAGCACTAATCCTAATTTAAGATTCACCTCTACAAGCATCAAGGATTCTATTATTTACTTGGATTTGAAAATTGAAAAGACTGACTCTGGTACTTTAAAAACGATTATCTATCGAAAAGAGTTGGATGGCAATACTATTCTGTTAGGGAACAGTTGCCACCCCCATACATGGGGCAATAAATATACCTTATGGTCTGTTTTTGAGAACCAAACGAAATTGCTTTGTTCCAGAGGATTTTGAGATAGGTGCAGTGGATTGAACTGAAAGACTTACACAGAGGGGGTATGGCAATGTTTGTATTCAGCGAGCTTATGAAAGGGCAAAGTCTACAGATAGAGAAACTCTTCTATCAGATAAATCTACAGTAATGAACGTGGAAGACAGGTTCAACTATGTGACAGACTATTCAGCACAATCATTAGAATTTGAAAACATTATTAAGAAACATTGGCATGTACTGGGAGTAGAACCAGGTCTGAAAGAACTAGCTCAGAAACCAGTCAGAATGTGTCACAAGAGAGCACCCACACTCAGAGATGTTCTTACACACAGTCATTTCAAAACCAACCAGCCAGAAACATGGCTGAACAAGTCTAAGGGGAATTTTAAATGTAGAAAGTGTATGTATAGTGATTTCATCCCACAGGGAAAGAGTTTTGAAATTAGACAGTGCATAACATGTAGCACTGAGGGAGTCATTTACCTAGCAACTTGTGAATGCCAGGCTTTCTATGTGGGAAAAAACACTAGAAGCGTTAAAGTGAGGGCTGGGGAACATATTAGAGCCATCCAAAGAAATGATGTAATTTATGCCACAGCAGATCACATTGTTGGAGCCAAGGACAGTGCACCCCATTCTTTCATGTTTATGGCTATTGACAAAGTGTGTCGTAACCCTAGAGGTGGGGATTATGACAGTCTAGTTCTGCGTAGAGAGAAGTTTTGGATTTTAACCCTGAGGGCTACTACTAGCCCAGAATTAAATGCCCCATTAGAAATCCATCCTTATCTTAAAAAAAACTTTGAAATCCTTGAAATACCATTGCATGACCCTTTCTGGTTTGCCTTGTAATATTTGAATTGTTTTTTTGACCCTTATTCTGACCCCCTCCCTTTTAGATTATATTAGGCCTTCTGTTATCTGCCTGGTCGTTAACTGTTATGAGCTAATTGTATTGCTTATAAAAGTATAATATCTTTTTAAATGGTTAAACAGTTATGTCATTTAGCTATTTTAGGTAACATAGTTATTAGTTTATTTATTAGATATTCAAAAAAATGTTCTTATGTATATGTTGTTAGTCTCGCTTGTTATATGTTTCTTTTGTTTTTTACTGTAACCTGTTTTTTAATGGGTTTTTAGGGCACTGAAACATTGATTGCTAGTCACTTTAATAATCACTAATGATGACGTAATGATTTCTCTATGTGATTCACCTGGTTGTTGCTTCTATTTAAGAGTGGTGTTTTTGCTGGTTCTTAGTCTTTGAGAATGGATTGCAGACAGTCCGAAACATGTCAGGCTGGACTATGTGTCTTGGTGTAATAAACATGGCTTTAAAATACATTTTCTCTGTGTCCCTCTTATGAGTTAGCGTGTGCCAGGATCTTTTTCTTTTTAGCTGCTGGGACTTACAGTAGTTAATTGCTTTACCCTGTTTAGAGGACGTTCTGGAGATTACCTTTACATGTTATAAAGATACAGTATACATATAATTTAAACTGAAGAGTCACCTCATAATGATAACTGGAAATGGGGCTACTAGGTAGTGCTTGCCCGTACTTGCCCAAGCTTAGATGCCACATCCTGAGAGATTGAAATGAGTCACTTTAACACGATGTACTGTGCTACTGGTATGCAAAGTAAGATATATCTATACTTGGCCTTTTATTTTTCTTAACAACTATTATCTGTGTTGCATGTGGCACTCTTGTTGTCATAGTAATTGTAAAGACTTTACTTTCTGTATAAATGCTTCTTGTATCTGCAGAGTCTGAACAACCATAACCACGTTAGGTCTCTCTTGATGTTTGCTATCAATTTATAATAATGTTTATAAAGAGTGCCCATTTTTGACTCTGGTTTCCATGGTGAAAGGCAACCATTATAACATTTTCTTGGCTTTTTAGGCACTTTAAGCTGTCTGGCTGTTAATAGTTTTATAGTTAAATTTTATGCAGTATGAGGTATAGTTTCTGTCATTCCCCTACTGCAGTAAACCTGGGGAATTGTCTGTTAAGTATCTAGTTATGAGACTGCCTGCATACATTTGAAGTTATCTTCCTGTGTGACTTCAATGTATGTGTTTTTTACATTAATCTAATACAACACAAATTAAAGGGAGGTCCCCTTGGAGTGTGTCAGACTCAAGCCTCTTGAATCATGATGTATACGCTTATATTTTTATATACAGAGCTCCTTCCTTTATCCACCACCCTTGCTTAATGCTTAGTGCTTAAAGAGGGCAAGACCTTTTTTTAGGTACGCTACTGAAAGAAAAAAGACTAAGGGTGGTATTGTGAGGCTAAAAAGGGAAGGAGGGGAATGTGCAGAGGGGGACCGAGAAAAAAGCAGAAATCTTGAACAAATATTTTTGTTCAGTATTCACAGAGGAAGGGGAAAAGGAGGGACCACAGAAAGACGATAGATGCACCGACGGAAAGAAGGTGGACACCAGTCCATTTACAGAGGAGCGAGTCCTAAAGGAACTCACAAATCTAAAAGTGAACAAGGCAGTGGGTCCAGACAGGATACATCCCAGAGCATTAAAAGAACTTAGGGAGGTGCTGGCAACACCACTGACAGCCCTGTTTAACAACTCTCTAGAAACAGGTGAGGTACCAAAGGACTGGAGGAGGACGAATGTAGTACCTATCCACAAAAGTCAGAACAAGGAGGAGGCTGGCAATTACAGGCCAGTCAGCCTGACCTTGGTGGTAGGGAAATTAATGGAATCACTACTGAAAGAAAGGATTGTGATATATCTTGAATCCAGCGGAGCACAGGATCTGAGGCAGCATGGATTCACAGCAGGAAGGTCTTGTCAAACTAATCTGGTAGATTTCTTTGACTGGATGACTAGGGAGGTAGATCAGGAAGGGGTGGTGGGTGAGGCCTACCTGCATTTCAGCAAGGCCTTCGACATCATCCCTCATAGAAGGCTTGTAACCAAGCTGGGCAGCCTGGGAGTGGGTCCCAGGGTGGTAAATTGGGTCAGAAATGGGCTGAATGATACGTCACAGAGGGGGGTGGTGGTGAATGAAATTCCATGTACAGGGGTGGGGGTGACCAAGGTATGCCACAGGGATCAGTGCTGGGACCAGTTTTCTTTAATATCTTCATAAGCAACTTTGCAGAAGAGCTAGAAGGGAAGGTATGTCTCTTTGCAGATGACACAGAGATCTGCAGCAGGGTTGACACTGGGGTGGAGAAAATGAGAAGGGACCTAAGCAAGCCTGAGGAGTGATCAAGGGTGTGGCAGCTAAAATTCAATACAGAAAAGTGCAAGATCATGCACTTGGGGCACAGAAATGCAGGGGAAGAGTACATGATGGGGGGAGGTACTGATGGCCACCAAACAGGAACGGAACCTGAACGGAATCATATCTGATGACCTAAAGGTTACCAAACAATGTGAGAAGGCTTTGAGGAGAGCCAGTGGGATGCTAGGGTGCACAGGGACAGGTATCACCAGGAGGAGGAAGGAGGTGGTGATGCCACCGTACAGAACATTGGTGAGACGTCATCTCAAGTACTGTGTCTAGTTCTGGAGGCCGCATCTCCAGAAGGACATAGACAGAGTAGAAACAGTTCAGAGAAGGGCAACAAAAATGATGCAAGGACTGCACCAGAAGTCATATGAGGAGAGACTAGATGACCACAATATGTATTCCATGGAAGAAAGGAGAGAGAGGTGGGATATTATAGAGAGCTTCAGATATCTCAAGGTTATAAATAAGGTACAAGAGGGTATCATTTTTCAGAAAAGAAGATGTTCAAGAACAAGGGGCCTTTATATGAGAATAGAGGGGGGCAGACTCAGGGGTATTGTGAGGAAGTACTTTTTCATGGAAAAGGTGGTGGAGGCATGGAACAGCCTCACCACGGAGGTTGTGGGGGCAAAACAGTAGGGGAATTTAAGAAGACATGGGGTTGACATTTATTTATTTAAATCTTTTACCAGGAAAGGCATACTGAGCAGTAAAATGCTCGTTTCCAGATGTGTCCTGGGAGAGAGAGGACAAGGAGAAACAATGTGGTTACAAAGGAGGTACAATGACAAAATTACAGCAATAATAAAATGCAAACAGTACAGAATAACAGATTGCAGTGAATGTGGATGACGAGACATACAGTAAGCTATAGACAAATTAAAAGCAGAACAGACATTATGATCTAAAAATATTCATTATCATATCAAAGTGCATACGAATCAACATTAAATATTGAATAAGTGGCAACCAGGTGAATGAGGATAGAAGCAATGAAAGAGGTTGAGGATGACACAGTCTAGGTACAGTTACAAGTAGGGGGGAAATGATCCCTTAGGAGGGAGGGGAGTATCTAAGGGGAACCCTAGCGATAGGAAAGACAGGGAAGCGGTATATGAAATAGGCAAGGAAAATGGTCAGACTAGGTGATCCAAATGGTCCTTATCTATCGCCAGATTCTATGTTCCTGCCCAATTCTCCACAAATGTTATCCTCCCCTGTAACTGCCACCATCTGTTATAACCACCCTTTTTTATCCACCAAAATTCAGGATGTATGGAGGTTGGCAGATAAAAGAGGGAGCACTGTACTATATGTCCAAATGTTGTTTGTATTGTAATGTGTTACATCAGGCATGACTGAAAAAGGTTCTACCTCGTTCACCTCCTGATTAAAAAAAAAATAATCTATGAATATATGTGGGGGAGAGGAACGCCATCTGTCTGAGTACAAAGTGGTAAGAGCAACTTCAGGTAAGGCAAGCAGCAAAAAAAATGAAATGGAGGTAGGGCATGGAGGTCCCTTTGGAGTGTGGGGGGGGGACTTGCTCTGCCACCGAGTACGAGGTGACAATAGCAACTCTAGGTGAGATAAACAGCATAAAAAAAGGAAATGGAGACGGGGCAGGAGGGAGGTCCCCTTAGAGTGGGGGAAGACTCCCTCTGCCTTTGAGTATGAAGTGGCAGAGGATGAGGATTTCTTTATTCTCTTTGAGTGTCTATATCTGGTGGGTGTTACAGCTTGGAGTTTTGCTACTTGTTATTTGGGACTTACATCCACCTCTGAGTACAAGGTAGCAACAGCATCTCCAGGTTTGGTACACAGCATGAAATAGAAATGCAGAGAGGGAAGTGAGATCCCCTTGGAGTGGGGGTGGACTCAGTCAGCCTCTGAGCACAATGCAGCAAGAACAATTTCAGGTGGGATGAACAAGATAATAAAAATAAATAGAAATAGGGCAGTGAGGGACCATTGGAGTAGGGGGAGGGTCTCAATCTGCCTCTGAGTACATGGTGGCAAGTGCAACTCCAGGTGGGGTAAACAGCAGAAAATAAAATAAATGGAGATGGGGCGCGAGGTCCCCTTGGAGTTGGGGACTCAATCTGCCTCTGAGTACAAGGTGGCAAGTGCAACTCCAGGTGGGGTAAGCAGCAGAAAAAAAAAAATGGAGATGGGGCGCAAGGACCTCTTGGAGTTGGGACTCATTTTGCGTCTGAGTACAAGGTGGCGAGTGTAACTCCAGGTGGAGGTAAGCAGCAGAAAATAAAAGAAATGGACATGGGGCGCAAGGTCCCCTTGGAGTTGGGGGACTCAATCTGCCTCTGAGTGCAAGGTGGTAAGAGCAATTCTTGGTGGGATGAACATCACAAAAAAAATTGAAGGTGGGTGGCTAGGCAACCAAGTGGAGCAGATGTAAGTTGGACCAGCTCCTGAGAGACTAATTTTAATTGATAAAATAACATTTGAAATTGAATTTTAAACTGTTAAAATTACTTCAGTACATTCTTGGATGTGAAGTGAATACGAACACCAAAGGGAGCTGCCTCACAAACTGACTTTTTTTAGACAAAAGGGAACCCTTTAAGAAGCAGGCCACAGATCTGCCATTGCTTTCTCAAACCTCAACGCAGAAGTCACATTTTCAACTGTAACTGAAACCTTAACCCAGCTCTGTAGATCTGTCCAGGTCTTGGACAAAATGCTGGAGGTTTTGGCCAGGATTTATATTGACCTTAGAGCTTTGTTTAGATGTGGTACAAAATGTGGCTGAAAAACAGAGACCAGAGCATGTAAAGCTCTGGATGTGGTGTCTAAGCTGAAGACGCTGGAAAATCAGACACGCACCAACAATTTAAAAATAGTGGATCTACCTGTGGGAGTGGAGGGAGAAGACACAAAAGCCTTTGTGAAGGACTGGCTCAGTGGACCATTAATTATAGTTAATTCAAAGGAAGAACTGGCATTTTAAACATTTTATCAAATAACATCATGGAGAGTAGCTGGTGGCTCAGTGGGACCATAGTCTTTGTCAGTGGCCAGTACCGGAGTTAGTGTAAAGGTGAGCATGTTAAAAGCCACATGTTGGCATCAGGGTATCAAGTGTAACAAGCATTTGTCAATGCCGAATGTTGTCTTGCTGGCATTGGCATTGGTAGTGCAGGAGTTAGAGAGATGCATAATAGGAATGGCAGTGACGTATGGAACTGATGCCAACCACACACCCACCCTGCAGGGACTGACAGGCATTGAGGTGTGCCTTTGGGTCATCGGCCATAACACTTACGCCATTTCACCTCACCCTACCCTGCAGACACTGACAAGTGTCACGGTGTGCCTTGTGGTCTTCAGGCCTTACGCTCACCCCATTCCATAAGGAAATACGCTGAAATGGGTGCAGTATAGGAGAATGGGGTGAACTTTGGGGCTAAAAAGCCCAAGGCACACCTTGATGCCTGTCACTAACTGAGTGAAGTCTTGAGTGGAGATGGTGTGAGCATTACAGCCAACAATCCCAAGTCACACCTCCGACACCTGTCAATCTCTATAGGGTGGGGCGTTACGGTCAGAAACCCTAACGCCCTGGGCGTTTGTTAGTATTTGCACTCCAAATTTTCAACATGGGCTTTCTGTGACCCCATCTCATGAACAGTGGCATATCAGTTTGTTGGCCAAAAGGTGATTTTGCATAGCAATTGCACCATTTGGCACCACAGGTGCAAAAACACAACTGTACTGATCATGAGGAGGTGTAAAAAAAAATGGCAATGTTAAAAAATCTGGAGTGAAAATATGAAAAATTGGTGAAGTCACGAGTGTGCATAGAAACTGCGCAATGCATGCCTGTAACGCAATTATTTTGGGGACTTGTTTAACCAAATTTTCAACATAGGCATTTTGGGACCTCTGCTCATGAACAGTGTCACTGTGATTTTGTTAGTGTGTCCCGAACATTGAATTTCCACAGCGACTGTGCCATTGTGCACCACATGTGTGAAAACACATTTCAGGCAGGATGTGAAAAATGACAGCTGTACTATTCATAAGGAGGTATAAAAATGGCAATGTTGAAAATCTGGAGTGAAAATATGAAAAATTGGTGAAATCACGAGCAGGCGTAGAAACTCTGCAACACATGCCCATAATGCAATTATTTTGGGGATTGTTTTAACCAAATTTTCAACATAGGCATTTTGGGACCTCTGCTCATGAACGGCATCACTGTCATTTTGTTACTCTGTCCCGAACTTTGATTTCCCACGGTGACTGCGCCACTGTGCACCACATGTGTGAAAACACATTTTGGGCAGGTTATGAAAAATGATAGCTATACTGTTCATAAGGAGATGTGAAAAAAATGGCAATGTTGAAAATCTGGAGTGAAAATATTAAAAATTGGCAAAGTTATGAGCGTGCGTGGAAACTGCGCAATGCACGCTCATAACACAGTCATTTTTGGGAATTTGTTCACCAGATTTGCAGCATAGGCTATTTGAGAGCCTACCTCATGAACAGTGGCACTGTCGCCTTGTTAATCAGTCCCAAAAGGTGATTCCGTGCAATGACCACGAAATGACCTTTCGGGTTCTAAATAGTGAAATGACAGTGGCTGTGTTCATGAGGTGGGGTCCCAAGAACCCCATGTTGAAAATGTGGGACCAAAACTCCCCAAAATGGCTGAGATATCCACCTAAATTGAACCCCTCCCATTCAGTGACATTATAGGACTTACCATCATTTCTTCACTTTGCGGTCAGTGTTTGAAGAGTGCAGACGTGGTCCACTGAAAAGTGCTGCTTCTAACCTCTGCAGGTAAGTATGGGGTGAGGGGGGTGCGGGAGGTGTGTCAGAGGAGGGTGTGGGTTGGGGGAGGGGCGGTGGCAATGACAAGGGACTGTTTTCTTGTTTTTCAGGTTAAAAAAAAAAAGACATTGTGGATCCATTTTTTTTAACAGTGAAACCATGAATGTCAGCACACTGGGGTGGGCTCCCAGTGTGCCACAGTACTAGGGGAATAAATGCCGACCTGGGGATTGGGCACCCCAAGGTCGGAGGATACGTGGGGGGGGGGCACATCCAGCATCGGGAGTGAGCATCCCAGTGTCAGAAACACCACAGCAGGGTTATAGTGTGCCACATTAAAGGATTGGAGTTACACACCCAGTGTCGGCAGGCGGGGGTCCACCAGCACAATTGGATCGCTCTTACAGTAAAAGTGCCTTCGGGCACTGACTACTCCCAGCCTGTACACAGCTTAGGCTGTGGCCTGCTCCGCACGGCTGGGAGAAACTTTCCAGCCCAGAGACAGCAGGATGTGGAGGAGGCAGGCGAGGAAAGCACCTCCTCCCACTATTCAGGCAAGGACCGGTAGGGTGGCGAGGTAGAGAGGTTACAAGGTTTGCTATCCTGCCGCCACCACCACCACCGCCATGTTTATTGAAATGTTTCACCAAGAAAGGCATGTAGTGCAGGTGTAGCGGAGGCCCGTCATCTGTGCCACTGCATGACGAGCTTGTCTCTGATTGCAGTGGCAAATTAATTTCAAGTTGGTGGTACTTTGCATAAAACTTGTGTCACCGCTAGCATGCTCGCTAATTGGGGAATGAGTGACGCCCTTTCTAAAGCATGCCCTGCATTCGCCAAAACTGACACACCTCTGCATTTCTCATACTACCATCTCCTACTGTCACAAAATGTTGCCTGCGCACATGCAAGATAACATAAAAAGGAACTGATTGCTGTTTACCCAGACCTTTCATATAGGATGTGGCTTTGTCGCAAGCAATTTGACTCTAAGAGAAGGGACTACTTGTTGAGTCTTAAGATGTATCATCATCTTTTGCTGCTGGTTAAACTTTTGGTTAGTGACAGGGATTACATGTATCTTTATAGTGATCCCAGAAATGCTGCTCAGTTTGTGGCCATGAGAAGTCAGAACACGTCAGTCAGCAGGAGGGAGAATCAGATGGTTTGGGAAAGGGTGATTGAAGGGTACTAGTTTCAGTAGATATGTAAGTAATGTAATGGCCAGTGGGATGGTGTGAGGCTCTGGGGCTTTACCATCTAAGATCAAATATGTAGAGGTTACACTATTTCAATAATATTTCAAGACCTGGACTCACTTGCAAAAAATGTGTCAAAATGGCATTTGGCACAATGAGGATGGAAGGTCCCTACCCCTGCCCGCACCTTTTGTTATCTGAGGCAGCTAAATTCCATGTGAGCACTTTAATAGCTTTGTTTTTTTAGCTCCTTGCTTAGTTCTGCACTGGTGGGACTTATAAAAGTTAATTGCTTTACACTGTTTAGAGCGTTACCCTGTTTAGAGGGAGTTCTGGAGTCTATCTTTGCATGTTACAATACATGTGCAGTATACACGTGATTTAAACTGAAGAGCCACCCCATATATACAGTTGGAAATGGAGCTATCATGTAGTATTGTCTCTTACAACAACTGTAATGAGTCACTTCAACATGATGTACTACTGGTATGCAGGGTAAATATATCTGTGAGTGCCCATTTATTTTTCTTATCAGATATTAGCTATGTTGCATGTGGCTCTCTTGTTGTCATAGTAGTTGTAAACACCTTACTTTCTGTATAAATGTGTTTTATATCTGAGGAGCCTAAACAACCAAGCTGGCTCTCTTTCTGCGTTTGCTGTCAATTTATAATGCTTATAAAATGGTGCCTATTTTTGACTCTGGTTTCCATGGTGAAAGGGAATCAAAATAACACTTTCTGGGGCTTCTTAGGCAGTTTAAGCTCTATGGCTGTTAACAGCCTATGGTTACATTTTATGTGGTACGAGGTATAATGTCTGTAATTCTCCCAGTGCACTAAACCTGGTGAAATGTCTGCTAGGTAGATAATTATGAGATTGCCTGTAAAAATGTGAAATTATCTTCCTGTGTGACTTCTACGTATGTGTTTTTCGCTTAAATCTAATAAAATGTTAAACATTTATTAAAAAGAAATGGAGACAGAGTGGAAAGGTCCCTAGAGTGTGTGTGTGTGGGGGAGGGAGGCACTCAATCCTCTTGGTACATGGTGTATATGATTTTTTTATATAAGTCCAATGTCGTTTGTACTGTATGTGTTACATGTCAGGTGTCATTGTCACTGAGAAAGGTTTCTGTCCAGTTCACCTCCTGGTAAAAAAAGAACTAATGAATGAGCTGGGGGGGAGGGCCTCGATTTATCTCTGTGTGCAAGGTAGTATGAGCAGCTCCAGGTAGGGTAAATAGTATAACAAAAAGAAATTGAGATGTGGCAGGGAAGTCCCCTTGGAATGAGGTAGGGGGAACTCGATCTGTCTCAGAGTACAAGGCGGTAAGAGCAACTCTAGATGGGTTAAACAGCAAAAAAAAATTTCCAGGTACGACCTGGAAGCATAAGGAAGTTAAGTGACTTGCCCAGGGTCATACAATATGCAGGTGGGGGCTGATGGGATTCAAAGCCAGGTCTCCAGGTTTGCAGCTCAGGGTCCTTAACTACTGCGCTATACTGCCTCCTTCCTGTGAGTATGTAAACAGCATATAAAAAAACAGAAGTGCAGATAGGACAGGGAAGCCCACTTGGAGTTGGGGGAGGGTTCAGTCTGCCTCTGAGTACAAGGTGGCAACAGCCACTCCAGTAGCATCACTCTGGACATGTACCTTGCTCATTGGTCCAAAGGTAGGAGAGCGGGTGGGGGTTAGGGTTGATACTTACCACTTTTGAATATGTTGACTCTGTGTGAGGTACCATAGAAACATAGAATTTGACAGCAGATAAGGACCACTTGGCCCACTTAGTCTGACCAAGATGTTGATGCATGACCCTGAACCTGTAGAATGACCTTGCATTACAAGGGTAGGGGAGATGGTAGGGTATCAGATTGGCAGCCCTAATAGTTCATTTCCAACCTTTGTGGGGTTTGAGTTTTTGGCAGCAGCAACGCTAATGAGCATTAACATATTTTGTTTGCCATACATTTCCTTATATTTTAAAAATGTCTGTAGTAACCTTTTTTTTTTATTACACATGACCTTTAAAAACCTACACAAAGCAGGTGGTGACTCTTAATGTACTTTTACAGGACTCTTTCTGGTCTGTGAAAACCCAGAAGCAGTTCTGCTGACAGGGTAGACCCCAGTCCTTCCGTGGACTATCATATACTATGATCCCTTGCTCCCACGGGTCATGGAACATTTGTGTCTTTGAATTGAAAGTCATTCACCCAGCTGAGGTCTGCCTTCCCAGATGGCATTGCACCTTGTGCAGAAGTGCAGAGTCATGCATCAGTCCAGCCAGGGACAGTGAATCCTAGCCCTATGTGTCCAGCTGGTGTCCAATATGTGGCACGCATTTGGACATCCTGATGCACACCCCTTCTGGTACATACGAAAGCTGATGATGCATAAGGCCCACTGTAACTTCCTTCACAGACAGTAAAATATCATCCTTAACAGTTAAGTATTAAAAAAGGTATATAACATATATCAGTTCCTGGGACAGACGGGGATCCTTTCCTTCGACGCCGTTCAGAAGGAATTTGGGCTGGGACAGGGGGATTTCTTCCGGTATCTTAAAGTCAGGAACTATATTCCTCGACAACGCTCTATCATCCCTAAATTGCCCACTCCCTTACCCCCCCTTTCTAAAAATATTCCTGGACTTTCTGTCAGGTAGTACATGGGAACATTTAACTGGATCCCTCTATAAAATTTTAAGGGAGCTAATGGGGGACATCACATGCTATATATTAGCCGGGTGGAAAAAAGACTTAGATCTGGAAGTCTCAGACGTCTCCTGGGCAAAGGCAACCCTGCCAGCAATTAAATTCATGTCCTTTCACCTTTGGCGAGAATTTGCCTGGAAATATATAAACAGGTTTTTCCGTTCCCCTGCTATTCTGGTGAAATACCTCCTTAATCGTTTTCGTTATTGTTGGAGAGATTGCAAATGTAAATTGACTGATTTGGGCCATATTTTTTGGAATTGTCCACTGCTAATGCCATTTTGGTGCTCTCTTCGATATGAATTAATGGAATATTTGGGGGAGCCAATAGAACTTATTGCAGAAATAACCCTTTGCTTGATCTATCCGGACCACTCACCTCCTTGGCATAAGACTCTCTTACCTATATACCTCCTAGATCCTAAAAAAAGTTATCACCCACAAGTGGATGGTCAAAGCCCCACCAACAGTAGCTGATTGGAGATTAATAGTATTGGGAATATACCAAATGGAAAATTTGACGGCGGTCATCCATGACAAATCAACTGTTTGCTGAACCACATGGCAAAGGTGGACCCAATACATGTTAGCAGTTGACCCAGAATTTGTCCCGAAAGGGGCTAGGGGTTCCTTGGAGGCCTCTATTCGTAGGTCAAGGTTACTTTCAGTGACTCTTGTGGGGATTGACGCAGCACACTGTGAAGATGTTTATTCTTGATATGATACATTATGCTGGATTTAAATGCATGACTTCATTCTGTATTTTAAAGAACATGTGACCTGGAGCTGACTGCAATTGACAGATGTATAACTTGTCTCCACCATGCTTGAACAATGCATGATGATCAGCTGTATGTTGCCTCTTTTCTTTCTCCAATAAAAATCATATTTAAAAAAAAATTATATTAAAGTTTTTCTTGATGAGTAATAAAATACCTTGGCACAACACATAGGTTTTCAAAATGAATATCTTTGTGTAGCGCATAGAGTTTGAAAATCATCGAGCAGTAGATAGATTCTCAAAAATCTTCCTGCAGCACATAGCTTTTCAAAACCTTCATGCAGAATTTGTAAGTGAATAATAAAAACCATTGTGCAGCATGTAGATTTTGAAAACTGTTGAGGAACATGTAGATTTTAAAAACCATATTTCCGCAAGAAGATTTAAACAGTTATATTACAGTAATATTTTTCTTGATGAAAAATAACAAACCTTGGTACAGCATGTAGGTTTTCCAAAATGAATATCTTTGTGCAGCACATAGAGATTGAAAATCATTGAGCAGCACGCAAGTTGTCAAAAATATTCCTACAGTACAAAGATTTTAAAACACATGTGCAGCACGTAGATTTTCAAAACTTTCATAAAGAATTTTTATGTGTATATTAAAAACCATCATGCCGCATTTACATTTTGAAAACCATTGAGGAGCACATTGAGTTTGAAAATCGTCTTTTAGCATGAAGATTTAAACAAATCCTTTATAACTTCATGAAGATTTTAAAAATCATCATAAAGCAAGAAAACTGTTGTGCAGCGTATATATTTATAGATACAGTACAACCCCGATATACCGAACCCCAACCATTTGAAACTCACTGTTTAACTAACACGACCCTTGTTGCCCGTTTTTTCTAGTGTGATCTGGCAAAAGAGGCACATATGTACTGTAGCTTGCAGGACTGTTTAATATAGCACAATTAAACACGGTACAGTAAACATTCTCACCATATCCAGCACATCCACAGCAAAAGCTGGTTACAGGGTAATCAGAGGATGGCTGCTACTGTAATCACATCATGCGACCATGGTCCTGTTTTAGTTGACCAGGTTTCTGGTTTTGAGCTTGGAGACTGAAGCATGATTATTCACAAAAAGGACACACACACACACAACTTCACAAGTCCAAAAAAATAAAGCAATATAGTAATAATAGGGTTGTGTCTTAACATTGTAGTGCCTGAATCTTCTGAACATTGAGTTCACCATCAGAGCTCAGGCTCTGAAACATCATGCTTTTACTGTAGCTAGTTGGGTAGATTAGGGCCTGCAGGTTCGTCAGAGGCTGTTGACTGTGCAGTGACTGTATTGGACAGGCATAGCTGCAGGTAGAAACCAGCAAAGTTAACCCTTTATTGTGGGTTACAATTTGGGTTACACTACTACTGACTGCAGTGCCTTTTAACATCATCCTGCATCCGGCTCACACCATGCTTCAACTAAAGATACATGTTACCACCAACTGACTGTTTTAAGGGAGCTCCCTGCATTTTAGAATGTATTAGATACTGGTGCGGTAGCTTGGCTGAGTGACTTTGTGTGGGACTGTTTGGGTGGGAGGTTAGTGGGAACACCAGAGGTTTAACCCAATAGGGCAAGTTTTTTATTGATTATCCACATTGTGCTATTATTTGCCTTAACACTAACCTTCCTTCCCCAGAACCCTCTCCCAGACTTTCCCCTAATAAATCCTTCCCCATGGTGTGACTGTATTTACTGTTTTATTGCCTTTTGTGTTATTATTGCCTGTGTTACATTGCCATTGAGGGTACTGTGTGGGGGTGGTGTCTTTTGTGTCCAGTGTAGTATTTCCCAAGGGAGTGGGTATCGTCCTGATTGCTGTCCTGGTAAGTCAGCAGGCTCTCTGGTGGTGGCATGGCCAACTTATCTGTTAAGACCCAAAGAAACACTAATGACCCAGAGCCCAGAAGCCTAAATACTACATCCCAGGAGCTACAAGTGGGGTGAGAAATGTGCCTGGTGGGTAAGGGGTGGCATCATATATACATACCCCTGCTTTCTCCCTAACTTGCTTACTTTTTTAGAAACATACATTTTACTAAGTTTTGTATCACTACAACACAAGCATTATTCTGCAAGCAAGAACACAGGGTATAAGTGGATAAAAACATACTTTTGCTGACTTTTTTTTTATAGATAATTACGGGAGAAGTCCCATGGTCACAATATTGGTTCTGTCTCTTTGCTATATTTAGTGTGCATTTTATCTAACCCTTTTGTTTTATTGGTAGTTCTTATGCTGGCACAGCTCTCTACTTTGCAGTAATATTATAGGACAAGACCAGAATGCTGGTTGGGGGGGGGTTTGGAGTGGTCTGGCCTGCATCTCAGCATGTGCAGATGGAAAACATCAGAGCTTTGTAACCTTTAATTTCTATTGATAAGAATTCATATTTTTAGTGACTTTCACAGAAATCTCTTTACATACCTGATTAAAGTAAACTTGTCTGTGCTAAAAAATGGTAAAACCATAGAGCCATGTTGCCAGGGGAGAGAGAAGCTAGCAGAAAGATATACCGCCACACAATATCTAAGTTCAGACCCCCCTCAGTAAAGATGGTTATGGCACAGTTGTTAATACTACCCCAACTTGTTGTTGTTGCCTTGCGTTCTTCCTACATTTAGTGAAAGTTGAGAATGGCCCTGTTTTGTGACGTGCACTAAAATCTGGCCTGCCTTATGTCTGCCCATAAACCAGACTCTGCACTGTACTGTTTTAACAGAGACTTACTAACATTATACCTAGAGAATAATGCCTGTGCAAGTGTGTGTGTTATGAGGATTTTCACACACCCAAGGTGTGTGAAAAATCCTCATAAGACAAACCTTGCACAGGCATTATTGTTTTATAATAACTGGTGCGAGGTTTGACAGAGACAAAAACTGTAAGCTGTTTTGTGTGAGCAAGCGTGTCTCTGAGCAGCCGCTGTAGTCACACAAATACAGTATGCTTTCTTTCACACTCCAGTGAAGTGAGAGTGCAAGGAAGAAAACGCCGTCATAACCCGCTATCGAGTTATTACGGAATTCTAAGTGGGTTACACAGAAACATAGAATTTGATGGCAGATAAGGATCACTTGGCCCACCTAGTCTGCCCATTTTCCTACCTAACAGATAAGCTGCAGATCCTAGTTAACCAACAGCTTACTTCCTCCTACCCCCCCACTAGGACTGCCTTATGTCTGTCCCATGCATTCTTGAATTCTCCTACTGTTCTTGACTCCACGACCTCCTCAGGGAGGCTGTTCCATGCATCCACAACCCTCTCTGTGAAAAAATACTTCCTCACATTACCTCTGAGCTGTCCCCCCTCTATCTTCAAATTGTGCCCCCTTGTTCTTGCACATCTCTTTTTCTGAAAGATGTTACCCTCTTGGACTTTGTTGATTCCCTTGAGGTACTTGAAGGTTTCTATCATGTCCCCTCTCTCCCTTCTTTCCTCAAGGGTATACATATTAAGCTCCTTTAGTCTTTCTTTGTATGTCTTCTGGTGCAGACCCTGCACCATTTTGGTGCCCTCCTCTGGACAGCCTCCACTCTGTCTATGTTTTTTGGAGATGGGTTCTCCAGAACTGCACACAGTACTCCAGATGGGGTCTCACCAGCTGTCTGTACAGAAGGATAACAACTTCCTGTTTTCTACTATTGATGCCTCTCCCTATGCATCCCAGTATCACCCCAGCCTTCCTTACTGCCTTCTCACATTGCTTGCCCACATTTAGGTCATCTGATATAATTACCTCCAGGTCCCTTTCCAGTTTTACTGTTGTCAGTATCTTACCCCCCATTGTTTACTCTTCCCCTGGGTTTTTGTTTCCCATGTGCATTACCTTGCACTTCTTTGCATTGAATCTGAGCTGCCATACATTTGACCATTCCTCCAAACTTGCCAAGTCCCTTCTCATCCTTTCCACTCCATCTTGTGTATCAACCCTGTTGCAGATCTTTGTGTCATCTGCAAAGAGATATACTTTTCCTTCCAGTTCCTCTGCAATGTCACTTATAAAGACATTAAAAAGGACCGGTCCCAGTACTGAACCCTGCGGTACCCTGCTAGTAACCCTCCTTTCTTCACTGTGGACTCTGTTTACTACCACCCTTTGCGTCCTGTTGTCTAGCCAGTTTTTTTTTTTTAATATGGTATTTTATCAGAAGTTGATATCCAGTCATTATAGGGGGTCACCAGTTATTATAACACTATAATGTCTGTTTTTTTTCTTCGAAACTTGGTATACCTATAAGTTACAATACTACTGTTTTGCTGGGGGGTGGAGCAGACTTTCTGGGTGGGAGAGCTACCTCTACCTTCTATATTTTCAAGAAAAGCATCTATCTAAATACTGGAGAAAATGTTATTTCTTTCTTTAATACCGGGGGGGTATTTAGGACTATAATATGTAAAAGCTACAGTAATGTAAATTCTGTTTGCAGAAGTTTACAGTTTGTTTGCATGATAACTTTCTGATTTCTTCTTTCTTTTAATTCTATTTATTCTCCTTGGTTTGGCAGGGATGTACCCCATAGCAGCCCCTCTGGTTCTTATTCAGTTTCACCCCCTAGTGCCATGCCCACAGAAACTTACCAGCAGCCAGAGAGACTATGGCTTGACCCACACAGTGGGACTTCTCTGGCCGGGGGGGGGGACTTATATGCTAATCTGGTCCACTGGTGGCTCACGGGGAAGTGGAGATGGTACTGGCAGGGATCCCGGTGTCATTAAGCTCAGCCAAGGGATTTTCCTGCTGGAAGTGACCCCAGGCAGAGGAGGACATGCAATGACATCAGTGCATGGTCGGGCATGCTCCTCCTCTCAACATGCAGATGTCCACTGGCCCTGCAGTCCCAGCCATAGCTTCAGCCCCAGGCACACCTACCCCTGGCCTTTGCTAGGGGTTGGTATACTGATGGGCACCAGATCCCTCCCTTCCCAGAAAAGGCGAGCAGTCCATCAGATGATCAGCCTTCTCCCCCCAGCCGGCCCTCAGATGACCTTGAGTTCACTCCCAAACCTGGGTGTTCCACATTGCAAGCAATGGCACTACCACTGTTCTGGTGGGACAGCACCTTCCAGTTTCTTAATACAGAATTCACAAAGATAATGCCAGTTGCTGTCTGTCTGGTGCAAAAAAAATGTTTTTCGTGACAGTTCTGAGTGCTGTATGATCATTTTTTGTAATATATAAAAATGTGTATGGACTGTCTCCCATGGGACAGGCTGAAACAGCATGTGAGATCACACACACACACAGGCTTTAGAGACAAGGTGTTACGTGGAAGGCCAGAAGCTAATTACAGAGTATAACAGGCCTTGATCAGGAATCTCCTGTTTTATCTAAGCTAATTATAGCTTTAACTGCTAAGAGGAAAATCATATAAAAAGTTTATGACGTTAGAGGGGGAAACCAGATTTAGCAAACTGGTGTGAAGTTGTAAATGTTCCTTTGATGCCTGTGTGAGAGAGGATACTGATTAAGATCAAAGAAATATAATTTGAAGAACATTATTCTGTTTTCCTTCAGGGACACTCTAGACTCTGACAAACATCTGTGAGCACTTTAAACAGGTATTTAGAAAGGTAGACAGATCTAATTACTGTAGTAGGAATTGCATTGTTTAAAACCTTGTTCTTTTAAAAGATTTGTATATCTTGTGATATAATATTTTGTATTGTATGTTTTACATATTATCATCTATTTTAGTAAAACTCTTTTTAGAGCTTACTTGGTCTGTCTTAGATTTCTTTCCTTTACATGTAGAGTGTATATGGTTACCGCAGACACTGGGCATAAGCTTGAATGGTGATACCAAACTGGAAAAAGGTAATAATAATCTGAGGTCTTTATTAAAGTTTAAGGGTTCATTTTTGTACACCTGGTTAGGTGCCCATAGGCAAAGATATCTGGCCCCCCAAAGACATATATCTGAGCCTGTGCATAAGGTACACTAGCAAGAGGTTCACAGTTTGAATCCCTCCAAGACTTGAGACCAAAGGTTGTTTTGAACCCACAAAAACAGACAAGAGGGTTACCTTGTTCTGTTAAACTGTTCACAAGACTGTGCTCGGAGGTTGGCACTTGGGAGTAGAGGTCTGACCTGCTGAGTGGGTTTGTGACAGTTTTATATAATAATATTGCCTCCAGATCCTTGCTAGTAGGTGCAGTTAAACACAGAAACAGAATTTGTCAGCAGAGAAGGACCACTTGGCCCACCCAATCTGCCCATTTCGCTCTACCTATACTGTCTCTGCAGACCCTACCTGATCTCTGGCTGCTCCCTCCCGCTTTCCTACCATGATTTGCTTGTGCCTATCCCATGCATTCCTGAAGCTCACCACTGTTTTGGCCCCCACCACAGTTAGTGGAAGATTGTTCCAGGTGTTCACAACTCTTTCAGTGAAGAAGTACTTCCTCATATCCCTCCTAAATCCCCCCCTTCCAGGTTCATTGCATGCCCCCTAGTTCTTGTGCACCTTCTCTTCTGAAAAGTACTCCCCTCCTGTACCTTATTCACTTCTGTGTGGTATTTATAGGTCTCTATCATGTCCCCCTTTTCCTCCTGTCTTCCAGAATGTACATTTTGAGATGCCTTTGTCTGTCCTTATAGGGCTTCTGATACAGCCCCTGCACCTTTTTTGTTGCCCTCCTTTGGACAGCCTGTACCCTGTCTGTGTCCTTCCTGAAATGTGGTCTCTGGAACTGGAGACAGTGCTCTAGATTGGGTCTCATCACTGATCATTTTTTTTGCATTGAAACCCAGATGCCATACCCTCAACCACCGCTTGCATTTTCTGAGGTCTGTACTCATTCTCCAATTCCCCCTTCCCCGGAGTATCTACCCTATTGCTGATTTTAGTGTCATCTGCAAAGAGGCACCCCTTCCCTTCCAGTTCTTCTGCAGTGTCACTTATGAAGACATTAAAGAGGACTAATCCCAGTACTAAGCCGTGGGGTACCTCGCTGGTCACTCTATCTCTCATTAGAGTGAGTGCCGTTTACCACCACCCTCTGCCACCTGTCCATCAGCTAGCTTCATACTCAGTCTACCACCTTGGGTCCCATCCCCAAACTGCCCAGTTTCCTTATAAGTCTCCTATGAGGTGTGGTGTCAAAGACCTTGCTAAAATCCAAGTAGGCCATGTCCACCGCCCACCCTGATCTATTTCCCTGGTCACCTAGTTGAAGAAATCGATCATTTCATCTGACATGACCCCCCCCCCCCAATTAATTTGTGCTACCCCGGATCTTTTATCTGATTAGTTTGTCCACCACTGATGTTAGACTGATCAGCCTATAGTTGTCAACCTCCTCCATGCCGCTACTTTTATGAGTTAGGCTACCTATTTGAATGCTGTGATTAAATCCTGTGTTGCACCTTTGCAGGAACCCCTCATAGCTGTACTGCGAATGTGACAGAAGGTGTTGATTCTTGCTTAAAGATGTGTGTTTATTACCAATGTGTTTATCAATTGTTAAATTACCGATCTGCTCACAAGGTGTTAGTTACACCTACATGATGGTTACATTATGTACTGTATAAATGTATTGCTTTGTTTTTAAATATTTTATTGAGTTTTAAAGCACATTACAAGATATGCAGTATACTCCACATAGAGAATTGATATGTGCCATCTAATATGAATAAAAATATTTTTGTAGCTAAGGTTGAACAATAAACCAATACTACATAGACTTGATATAACTGTGTCCTGTATTCATTTGATTTATGTCCAGTTTATACACAGTCCACTAAATTAGACTGCAATCTCTTTATTATTATTAGGCTAACAGACCAGGAAACCTCCTCAATGTTTCATCTTCCTTGTGACCATCTAGAGCAGACTCAGTTTGCGAATGCGAGGATATATAATCCTCAGAAGGTGCCCATGTATTATCAAAAATATGGAGTCTCCCCCTCACACTATAAATCCATCTCTCCATTAACATATTGTTAGTCCTGGCTCTAAAATGTATTGCTTTGATTGAAAATCAGTAAATGCAAAGTTTAAAAAAAGGGAGAGACTTGAGAAGGCAGTGGGAGATGAGGGCAGAGTGGTAGGATGAGACAGGACCATGCAGAATTCTCAAGGGAAGGAGACAGATTTTTAATTGATTATGTAAGCTGCTTAGAGAAAAGCACATTCAGATAATATTTTGCAGTCACAGCATTTGCAGAACACTGAGGGACTTTTTCTTTTTTCAATGGTGTTTGCAAGATAGCAGTCATACAGCTACAAATGGTGAAGTGGGAAAGCCACATCTAAATGTTTGTACATGTGTTTGCACGACATACTGATCCATACCTGCTAAGAAGGCAGGCAGACATGAAAGACCTAGAGTCTCTTCCATCTTCATGTTGCAATGTTTCAGTACCTGCCCTCATGTATTCAATTCCTCAATGAGACAGACCTAAAAATTCATTCTTTTTATTTATTGTCTTAAAAAAAACAGCCAAAATGTATTTATGATTGATTTATTCCAAAATTTGCATCAAACAGATGGTGGGATGACCTCATGAAATACAATGTTTTGTTTACGTGGGGATCCCCTGGGACAGCAGAGTACAAAAGTACAAAATATATAGTTCAGCACAACAGAATATGAAAGTGCTAATTCTGATAGGCTACAAAAATGAAAATTACTGTTCAGGAAAGCTCATGGCAACAGCAAACAAAAATTACACATGCAGCCGTTAAACAGGTGGTAACCCTGGACAATTAAGGCTACCCCTTTCTACATGTGGGGACTGCAAAGAGTTTAAAAGAAAGCAGGGGACAGCCCGGCCCAGTTGTGCTGTAGGAGTATGATGTATTTCCATGCAGATGATGATCCAGGTTTGGACTGCATGCCGGATTTCTCGCCTGGGTCGATGGAGTCTGGGGAGTGCTGTGGAAGCAGCCCTCTCAGACTCCAGGTGTGGGCTTCAATATCTCCTGTGCAGCAACGCCTCCTGTGGATGGCAAGGAATGGCATTGGACATACTGGATGGCCACATCCCACAGGGTGGTGCGTTGAGGTGCTTTCACTAAGTGCCAAGGGCAGTGGGCAGGCTCCCGATTTGGAGGGGGAAAATTAATGTGTAACCTGAGATCAAGGTCTTCTTCTCAGGTCTGACAAGAGAGGCTCTCTCTATGGGGTGGTTCTGCACATGGTTTCTAGGACTGGAAGAGACAAAGGAGCAGAACAGTAAGGTAGACAAAATGGGATGCAATTCAACTGAAGTAAGGAGGACAGGCAGTGAGCAGACCTGTGGCAGAGATAGTGGGGTCATAAATAATAACATTGTGTGCTAATGCACAGCAAGTCTCCAGCCCCCTTTCTTCCAAATGGCACTGTGCTTACACTGTTTCCCTGGAGCAACACCACACCAGGGGCAGTGACAGAGTGGGCACACCAAACTATCTGTATTCCTTCCAAACAACACTTACTCTTGCACTGTTTCCATGGGGGCACCACTACACCAGAGCCAATGATAAAGTGAGCACACCAACCTACCTCCGTTCTTTCCAAACAACACTACTCCTGCACTGTTTCCCTGGGGGGCACCACCACACCAGGGGATAATGACAGAGTGGGCACACCAGCTTACTTCCCTTCCTTCCAAATTGTACCACGTTTTCACTGTTTCCCTGGGGGCACTACCACACCAGGGGCAAAGACAGAATGGGCACACCAGCCTACCTCCCTTCCTGCCAAATTGCATACTGTTTTCACTGTTTCCCTTGGGGCACTACCACACCAGGGGCAAAGACAGAGTGGGCACACCAGCCTGCCTCCATCCCTTCCAAATGGCACCATGCTCATATTTTCCTTGGGGGCACCACCAAATCAGGGGGCAATGACAGAGTGAGCACAACAGCCTATCTCCATCCCTTCCACATAGTACTGTACCACGTTTGCACCATCTCCACTCCTAACGTTCCTGCATGAGAGACTAATGTACATACGCAGAATGAGAGGTGCAGTGGCTATGTGTGCTGATTGGCTGACATGTAAGTGATTTATAATCAACAATGCCGCATTAAGTGGGAAAAGGCAGCATCGACAGGGATATTTAAAAAGGAATAAACACAATTATTTCAAAGCAAAGAAAATAAAATGTACTGTAGAGGTTATGGAGCCTACATTCCTGTCCAGATTTAGAAATATGTAAAATAAGGTAAAGGAAGTATTATGGAAAGAGCAGTGCTGGTGTTTTGTCACTGGAATAGGACATCAGAAACACCCTGTTCTCATCCAAACTGTACATTCTGTTTCTACAGTATATTGCTTTTTTCCTCAAAGCAGCGTGGGGGGCTACCAGCCCTTCCTCTGTCTGCACTGGATTCCACCTCTTCTGTGACTTACCATGCCCTGAATATCCCATAGATTGCCCCCCCCCCCGTGACAGGACCAGGAGGGGGATTGCTGCCCTTCCCCATCTGAAGACCATGTGCAGATGCAGGCTGGCATCAGAGGTGATGGTGTGGGCTCAGGGCAGCCAGGGCTTCATGTGTCCCACACTTCCTTTTCCTTTTGGCCCCCTGGAACTCTTGCCATGGCAAGGACATCAGGGCATGCAGTGTGGAGAGACACACACATCCTATATCAAACCTCCGGCTCCTTCCCAACTGTATCGTCCACGTTTGCACCATCGCAGCCACCACCAAGATTCCATTTGGTGGTTATTGACAGCAGGATAGGTGACCTCCCCTTCCCTGGGAAAGGAAAACAGTCCTCTGGATGCTCAGTCCCCCCCCCCAAGCTGGCTTTCAGCGACTTGAGTCGGCTTCTGAACTTGGGCCACCAGTGTGGCAAGTGGTAGTGCTACTGCCGAGCCACGAGGCCGGCCATCCAAACTGTAGATTAAAGGAAAGAAAAATATTCTCTGCAAACACAGGACCTTTATGAGTTTAATTATTTGGATATCATCTTTTGACAAAATTTTCCCTATAAAAGACAGGATTTTTCAACTGTATAACCAGTCAGTTGTCAAATCACATGACTGATTTTGAGAAATCACATTATAACTCCTCAATTTTACAAGGCTTCAAATGATCAGCTGTGATGTCATAGTCCATACAGGTCCCACTCTCCCTCTTATCTCATGGGTTTGCCTTACTCTCTGCCATGTGGCTCCTAGTGTCACTCACCAGCACTATAAAAACATTTTTTAAACAAAAAATATAAAAAAAAAAATTAAAGACCTTTAAGTGCATGTGGTACAACTGCGGTTCCATCATGTTTTTTTTGGGCACAAATATAAACCACAAGTGTGAAAATTTTTAAAATAATCCCTTGATGGAACTATAGCTTTAATATGTTCCATCTCCTTGAGTGGCCATTGTCCCATCTTCTGTGCAGGAAGTGCAAAATTAGCAACCCTCCTCCACCCAGCTTATTAAGGTCTCTTCGTTCAAGTTGCTGGACGTGGACCTACTCAACTGACCTTCTCAATTCAGAGCTTAGTAAACTGAACAGGGACAGGCTGGATCATCCCTAACATGGAAGCTGCTTGTGCCTTTTGAGTCTGAGCTGAAATCAATATGTAACAGACTGTTTCCAGAAAAGATGGTAAGAGTTAGAGGTGGTTAGTTTAACTAGGTCTTGTCGGAACTTAGACTACTGCAGAGAACCTGACAGGACATGGCAAGTTGAAGGCTGTCCTTGACCATGACTGGGAGCTATTGAGGCAGCTCAGAAACCAAGCAGTGTTGCTGACAAAGAGCATCAACCAGCTTGTAACATTAGCTACTGGGAGACAATTTGCAATATTCCAAAAATCCTCTGGACTGTCACGCACACATTGTTAGATAAGGGCCAGTCACAATCTATATCCCACTTAGTCCACAACATAGTCCTAAACACAGGCAACACTGAAGTCATCAAAGTCCTGAACCGGCAGTTAATGAATCTCAACCCCTCCCCCAACTTGGCAGTCCAACATCCCAACTTGACTCAAGCTGTTGACCTTTTGTCATCCACCACAAAGTCAGCAAACGTCTTCACTTTTGCGGGCATAAGACAAGACAAAGTGCTGCAGCTACTATGGGAACTTGACATTTTGAAGTGTGTTAGGTTCTATGGAATTGAACCCCAAGTGCTGAAAACTGCCAGTCACATCTCTCTTTAATCTCTCCCTCCACATTGGCCAAATCACAGTGGCCTGGAAAATAGTAATCATAACCCCACCCCACCCCCACCCTTTCAAGACAGGCCCTTTATCGCATCTAAATACCTAGCAGCTCTCATCTGCCTAGTTCGTTCTCAGTAAAATACTGGAAAAGCTGGTGCACACCACAAGTAATTCATGGACCATGTTCTCTTCCACATGCTCCTCAGAGAAGCACAATCAGACTTCAGACCAAATCACTCTTTCTGCAAAGTGCTACTAAAAGTTACTAATGATTTATCACCTGCCCTAGACTCCAGTATCTGTGCAGGTGCAGTTTTCCTTAACCTCACTGTGACAGTCATGCTCACTCTCAAGCTTTTTGCACAGTGGTACATGCCACCCTTTTATGGGACAGACCAAAGGGAAGGTTTGCAGGCTCTTCACTCTGGCTTGGTAACTGTATGCCACCTTTTTTTTGTGCACCCTCCAGAGTAAGGCTCACCTGCTTTAAGGTTGCCAATGCAGTCGCACAACTTTTCTCCTCTGGATGTCCCAGGCTGCCTTCAGTAGTCATGTCTTCAGTAGGTGAAAGTCACTGTCATAAATATGGAATACAGGCCAAACACCACAGATATTACCTGAGAATATCTCTTTATTTGTGTGTGTGTTATATGTGTGTGTGTATATATATATATATATATATATATATTAGTTTCTGTACATGCTAATTTGCAGGTGGACACAAACTCGTTGTGCTCTTACAGTTGTTTTTCTGCTCTTATTCCCCAAGTAACTAACTTTTCATCCCCTGCTCTGGCAGGAGTGTAAAAGTCTATTTGAAATTTTACATTCTTTATCTATGTCTCACTGGCCACATACCAGACTTTCTGCCTTGCTGGTTATAGTTACTTGCTGTCCCTCAGTGCAGTGAAAATTGACACACCTTATTCCTGTCAGCATTCCAAACTTGTAAACTATCCCAGGCCTCCCTTCTCCATGTAGAAACAAACAAGAAAAACACACACATCTCCATTGTCTACCAATCTTACTATAGGGTGCACAGAACATCATATGTCACACTCACCAATACATTTGACACCATGGACCCTGCCTTTCTCCTCTGAAAATCACAGTAACTGGGCCTGGCAAAAGACGCACTATCTTGGCTCAGAGCCAGCCTAATTGGTATATCGCAGATAGTAAAGGTTAATAGCAAAGTCTCCCTCATGCTCGCTTGGCTTCGAGGTGCAGCAAGGTTCCATCCTTGGCACACTCTTCAGTGTTATTGTTAATGGCCTTTCTACTGTGTGCTCTGATCAAGACCTAAACACACATCTCTATGCAGATGATGCCATCATCTACTCCACATCAGACTCCATCAGTGACCAAGAGGTTTCTTATTGAATGCAGACCTGAATGGGTGCAAACAAACTACACATTAAGGGACACCGTCAGCTTATGGTTGACAATTTTTTTTAACTGCTGTAACCTGGTGCTTCTTGCCATCTGGATATCCCAGTGATGGCATATTTGGTCCCTAATTTACATACAATTGACATTAATGCAGTTTTTCAATAAAAAATTATATTTTATAGGACCCGACCTTACTGTACACTACCTGCTGCCCCAGTGCATCCTTGAGGGAATATGATGCGGAAGCACCAGTAAACTCATGCATGAGTGGGTTAGATATTTTTCAAGTCATATTAGTGAAATACAAAAAGTGAAACTAGGTTATTCACTGAGCTTGCCAAGGTAAATTTTATCTGAAAATGAGTGATATGTCATACTGAAACTGTGTTTTTAAAAGTATCCGCATCAGCCTTTGGGCAAAATCTGGAAGGCCATGCATGTGAAGGCTAGACGTCCAGGAAATAGGATTCCAGGCCTTCAGGCCACCGAGAGAGGCCAACCTGGATATTGTGGCCATTACCAAGTTAGGGTGCACTGAAAACCAAGACTGGGACATGGCCATACCAGGCTATACTCTGTTCAAGAGGGACAGGGTGAGAAGGAAAGGTGGTGGTGTGGTGCTTTATGTGATGGAAGGCATAAAAGTGACAGAGTTACAGGGAGCATGGTAGGGCAGAGGTACTGTGGGTTACCCTGGAGAAGGAGAATGGAGCCAATATTCACACTGGTGTGATCTACAGACCACCAGTATAGGGGGAGAAGTTAGATAAGATACTAGTGGAAGCCATTTGCAAGATGACAGAAAAGGGGGAGGTGCTGCTGGTAGGGGACTTCAATCTGCCGGATTTAGATTGGAGTCTTCCAGCTGCAGCTTCAACTAGAAGCAGGGACATCCTGAGTTCTCTGCAGGGGGTGTTCCTCAGGTACCTAGTCAGTAACCCCACTCATGATGGGGTAATACTGGACCTGGTACTCACTAACAAGGACAGTGTTGCAGGTGTCAAGGTGGGATGCCACCTGGGGACCAGTGATCACTGTACAGTGTGGTTGAATATAAGGACAGCTGCAGAATCAAACCACACAAGGGTGAATAAAACCACAAAATGCTATACCTGTTAGTGAGTACCAGGTCCAGTACTGCCCTGTCAGAAGTTGTCTCACTGACTAGTTGCTTGAGGAACGCCTCTGCAGGGAGTCCAGGATATCCCTGCTTCTAGCTGAAGCCACAGCTGGGAGGCTTCAATCCCCATCCATCAGACTGAAGTCTCCAACCAGCAGCGTTCAGCTATAGGGGATTCTGGGACTTGTAGTAAAACAAGATGTAAGCCTACATCTAAACAAAATTTGTCTGATATAATCGACTATACTACAGTAAGCAGTATATAGAAACATAGAATTTATCGACAGATAAGGACCACTTGGCCCACTCAGTTTTCCCCCTTTTTCCCTACCTACAGTATCACCACAGACCTGGAATCCCCTGCAGCTGACATCAAATCAGCAGGCAGCAGCGGGAGACTGAATAATCTGCAGTGTGTATTAGAACTTTTGTAGTCTCCGATCAGATGTTTTCTTTGACTGCTTTTCTCCAGGGGCTAAGTACAGTCCTCTGTGACTATACATAGCCCATGGAGGACAGCGGAACCAGCAAACAAAAGATCATAGCTTAACTCTAATATGCACTACAGGCTATGAATCTTCTCACTGCTGCCTACTGCTCCGAAGTCATCTGCATGAGATCCTGGGACCACCAGAACACACTACCAGCACACAGCTTTGGCCACTAATTGTAATATAGTGACCAGTCGCAAAATGTAAAGGAAAAATCACCTCAGCCTTTTATTCTGTTAACCTGTGTAGTTTGTAGGCATATACAATGACTGCCTCTACTGCACTTTCCTAACTTTATCAGGATTTAAATGTATATAAAGGTACTTAAAGGAAGCTTCCGGTAAAACATGTTGTGTTTCGTGTTATGATTGCTTGTGGATCATAATAGCAGATAGTGTCCTTAAAATGTATATTTAAAATCGTTTTTACCTTTTGGTTGTATTTTTTTCTGTTCACGAACATGGAAGCGCTACAGTCTGTTTACATTTTTCCCCATTTTGAAGTCACATATGCGCAGTACCTACATCACTGCTGTGTGACGTATGAGCAGGGACAGCTAATCGGAAGTCATGGTGGATAGTGGCAGTAATAGTGGTGATAGTTCAGAGGAGTCCATCCTTGGGGATATTTCATCCAGTGGCAGCGATGTAGTGGAGTTAATTGGCACTGTTGGACTTGTGGATCCATTTCGGGACGACCCATACCAGTCTGATTCCTCAGACAGGAGCTTAGATTCAGCAGGGGACGGTGTCAGTGATGACCCGAATGCCTATGGAGGAGAAGGTGATTAGGATACAATGAATGGTGTCACTGTTCTTTCCCCATTTGTAGCACTGCAGATCGTTCTTTTGGCTTGTACTGGTTTCTCTGTTCTGTATTTCTTCATTGTTCTTCTGACCTTGGCTGTATAGCGAGCTACTAGTCAGTGCATGTGTAATGTACTGAATCTGGCTAACCGTAGCTGCATGTGTCACCAAACTTTCTCTGCAAACGTTGCAGTACATGGTCCATGGTCTGCTTAGTTGAGAGCCTAAATTGGTGACAGGCATATATGTTGCTGCATAGCTGTAATTGTTCAAGCCAATTTTGTGAGGCAGTGTAATGCAGGCAGCAGCGGGGAGACCGAATAGTCTGCAGTGTGTGCTAGAAATTTTGTAGTCTCCGATCAGATGTTTTCTGTGACTGCTTTTCTCCATGAGCTAAGTACAGTCCTCTGTGACTATACATAGCCTAAATCCTGTTATTAAAGTTCCTAAAGTTTCATGTGTTGTCTGCAGTTGTGAAAACAAAATAATGGCAGGGTACTGATGTAGGGGTGTGTGTGTGTAACAAGTAAACCAGCATAATAAGCATGTGTCATTGTGATATATGTTAGGTGTTGTTCCAGTGCCAACATGTAGTACTTATGCACTGTTTATTGTACATGCCTCTACAGTTGTGGCCATCTTGGGATACAGTAATGTTATGTGCCATCACAACACTTAAGTTGGCTATGTAAGTCTAGTTATGACAACAGTCAGTACTGTATCTCTGTGTCATGTTCAGTCTGTGAGTTCTTTGCCTCAACAACCACCCCCCAACCACCATTCCATGTATGTAGCTAATGTTCTTCCCCCTGAAAAGTCATTTTAGATGGCCCCTGTCTCTGTGTCTCTACAAAGCGAACTATTGCAGTTCGTAACACCACATAATTGTCTGCTCCAATGTCTGTGCCTGTGACAACATTACCCACTTGCTGCGGTTATGCACAACATATTGTTATTTTCCTGTTTGTTTTCTTTGGGGGGGGGTAGCGTCAAAAGGTGTGACAATGAAATGGCAGTTACCTTCTGACAAAATAATTTTCTCTTCCGTAATAGCCGATTGCAGCTGGTTTTGAAGTGAGATGTGACTTCTCAGTGAATATAACAGTACGTGGTGGAGGAGGACAGGGAAACTTGCAGGCATAACCTTTGGTATGCAGGGTGGAAGATCAGTAAGCCTACAGAAGAAGCGTAGCCAATAACTGATAGGCATGACAAAAGTGTTGATAACACCCTTTCTTTGTGGTTAGGGGAGAACAGGAAAGAAAGGATTCTGATAGTAAGGGCCAAGGAGGATGGAGGAGTACATAGTACCATACAAAAATTCCAGGACAGTAGGCATCATGTCCTTCCATGTCTGCTCGTTTGGTCAGCCCCCACACTGATAGCCGACCTGTCTGTCTACCCCCCTGCCCTCTCGTGCTTCTCCATTTCTAGTATTGGGTATGTCTCTTGTATTTCACTTTGCCTGCACAACCCTTTCCCTGTACTTGTCCCACTGACTCTTGAAACCCTCTACAGTCTCTTCCTCCACTAGCCCCCTGTCAGTGAACTCCATGTTTCTACCACCCTGTCAGTGAAGTAGCCCCTCCTCCTTTCTTCCCTGATTCCCCCTCCTGCTTCCACTAATGCTGTCTAGTTGCCCCCTTCCTTCGCAGCACCCCAAGTGAGTATCCCTTACTTAGCCCCTTCGTGCACTTGAAGACCTCTATCATGTCTCCCTGTCCCTTCTCTGTTCCACTGTGTACATATTTAGCTCCTTGACCCTCTCCCCATAGGTCTTTCCCCCAAGCCCCACATCATTTTGGTTGCCTTCCTCTGGACCCTTTCCAGGACTGCAGTGTCACCTTTGAAGTATGGCCTCCAAAACTGCACACAGTACTGGAGGTGTGGCCTCACACAGCTGTTATACAGAGGGAGTATAATTTCCCTTCTTCAGGAGGTGATCCCCCTAGCGATGCATCGCAGCATACTGTTGTCCTTTGCTGCTGCACCCTTACAAGTCTCAGAGTTGTTCATCTTGACATACACCATGAACCCCTGGTCCCTCTCAGCCATCGAGACTTGTAGCATGCCCCCCCCCAGGGTATACACTTGGCCTGTGTGTCAGATGCCCTGGTGCAGTACCCTGCATTGAACCTCAGTCCCCACTTCCTTGATCACCTCTCCAGAGCATATAGGTCCCCCTGTAGGGGCAGCATACCCTCCTCCACTTCCACCACCGCTCCAAGCTTTGAATTGTCCTCAAAGAGACTCATTTCACTAATGATACCCTTACTTATGTCAGAGACATAGGCATTGAACAGGAGGGGCCCGAGGACTCCCTGAGGGACCACAGTAATTGACCCTCTTTGGAGATGGGACTATCCCGCCAACCACGACACTCTGTGTCCACTCCGAGAGCCAGTTTACTATCCATCTGATCATCTGTTTCCCAACCCCCTCAACAGCCTCTTGTCCTATCCCTCCCACCTTTCACCAGTGAACCACTCTATTTTTTGTGTAAGGATTTCACTCCCCTCCAAATTGAGATGGAGTCTATCCCTATCACACAGCCCCTTATCCTCCCTGGTCGCACACCAATCACTCATCAACCCATTCCCGATGGCCTCACACCTCTCCCTGATCCACTGATTAACCTCCCTAATTTTCTGCTTGTTATTCCCACTAGCCCTTGATACCAGCAGGATTTTTAACCATGCAGTTTTCCCCCTCCCTACCCCATTTCATACCCCTGATCATGGAATCACCCAACTGGAGCACTCTACCCCCTTACCTCAAATCACCCCCTCACTAGGCCCCCCCTTCCATGTCCCTCCTCATCCTTTGTTCTGGACCCTCCCACCAGCCGGCTCATCACTCCTCCTACTATCTTGGTGCTACCTGCTGCCCTCACCTTCTTGACTGTGGCCACCCACTTTCCTCCAATCGTGGGCCTCCATTCATCCT
This sequence comes from Neoceratodus forsteri, assembly GCA_016271365.2. NCBI lineage: Eukaryota > Metazoa > Chordata > Ceratodontiformes > Ceratodontidae > Neoceratodus > Neoceratodus forsteri. The sequence continues at coordinate 875,763,899 of CM028130.1, forward strand.
GGTTATCAGTCTTGGCACCGATACTTTCCCTGTCCCAGCTTGTGACTGGTCCTTCCACACCATCTGCTAGCCTAACACCACTTATCCTCACTTCCGTCATGTGTATGTTCAGCCCCTCCTTTCATGTCATGCCCCCCTGACAGAAACATTGAGCTCCATGTACTGCATCCTCCTTGTGCATCTGTTCCTTCTCCTTGTCCTTTCCTCCCATCTGGTCCTCCTCCTTGCTTTTTCCTCCCACTACCCCTTCCTCCTCAGCCTGCTTTGATCCCCACCGCCCACTGTTTTCCTGCATTCCATGCTCCCCTCCCATTTTTCTCATCCCTGCCTCCTAACCACCCCATCATGGTTTCAGCTCCCCCCCAGCACTCCACTCCTCCTGAAGCAAACATAGAGGGTTGAAGCATTCTCTGATCCCAGTACCTGACCACAAGACTCCCACCGACCCACCTCCACCACTCTCATTCCTTCTGTCAAGCTGCAGCTACTTGCCTGCTTCCTTGGCAGTGTCCTGCTTTTGGGTCCCCTCTGTAAGGGTCCCCAGATACCTGCCTGCTTTCTTATGAGTAGCCACCTTTCGTGCCACCTCTGTCAGTGTCCCCGTGTCACCCCCAAGTACTGTTCTGCACTCCTTTCCCTATGCACCTGTCTTTAGTGCTTGGTGCAGCCCCGTGGGTGAACCCTGCTGTTTTTCCCCCATACCTCCCCCCAGATCCCCTATCTGCATCGTAATCCCCTGAACCTGAGCTGCACCAGGAGGTATGTATAAGGGTAACTTAGGCTGGCATTTCTTGGAGATGTTTGTGTTGCCCTGGAACTGTCTGTAATGGGATGTGAAGGTGGTAAACGTAGTGTAACTATTAAAGAGGGCATGTGACGAACTGAAGTTGTTGACTATGGAGTGGATGGTGTAGTCTGTGGGAGGGTAGTAATAAAGGAGGGGTTGAATGGGAAGACTACAATGTTCATGAACAGCTTATTCTGCCAACACAGATCTAGGAATCTCTGTGTTATGTCTCTGTGTTTGTGAACTGTTGTGCAAAGGTGTTCAACCAATGTGTTAGCCATGCGTCAAAGTGCAATGTGCAGGAATTGAAAATCAGGTTTGCCTCCTTTTTTTTTTTTTTCACTTTTTTAGAGCATTGCTGGTGACATGTATTTATTTCAGGTCACACATCTGTATCTCATAGGTGTGAATGTGATTTGCTGGTGCCTTCCTATTCAAATAGCCTACTTTCAATCCCTGTTTATAGTTTCTTGTATGAAAATAGTACTCAAGTGTGCTGTGTTCAGGGTCTGGGATGGCAGTACATACTGTGTAATGTGTGATACTCCAGCAATATGTCGTCAAATGAACAGCACTGCCAACTGCGTACTGACTCCATCCTGTTGTGTGAAGCGCCTGCGTACTGGTAGTACTTCACTTCATCACCAAGTTTATCATTTTCTGTGTTGCCAAAAGTTTTGCATTATCATTCGATAACATTGACTGAAAAGTCAGTATTGAAATCACTTTGACCAACATATTGTTATGAATTACTTCCTTTCATAGATCAAGCCGGTACACAGAAAAATTGTGGCAACACAGAAACCAAAACCCCCCCCCCCACACACACACACTTACTACAGTGAAACGTGGTGTTTTCTCAATATTTTTCCTACAAGCAAGACAGATGAAGTGCTTCATGTCGGACACTTGACACAGTATGATGCAGTCAATACGCAGCTTCCATAGTAGTCCATATGATGACTGCAGTTCACAGTGTCAATTGATGCCACAGTATGTGTTGCCCAACTGAGGGCAGTGACACCGCCTAGTTAATTCAGCTTTTTCAGAAATGTAAATCAACTACGAAGTGATTGTCATCAACATTACCAGCACAATACTTTAAAGTCGCATTCACACGTGACAGTGACACATGCCTTTGACAGGAATCCGAACACTGTGTGCAACAACATTGCTTCTTTAATTCTTCTGCAGAGGTATGCTAAGTTGATCACAGGTAATATGTTTTTATATATATAGAATATTTTTCTGCCTTTGACATGTGACAATGACATTGTGACCATCATAACAGCTGTGTAATACCTTACCATAGTTAGCTGTCATTATCTGAACATTTGTCAGCTATACTGTTTAATACTGTATCTGTCGTTGTTTTGTCAGCAGTCTTGTGTCTTGCTCTAGTTTGTCTTTTTATCCTTCTAGCCATGTCAACCTAAACACATGACATGCACTATGCCCATGTTGAACGGGAAGGGCCTTGCCGTGGCGACACCGCTTTCCACTAACACTTCCCGTTTCATTTTTTTTTTATCAAAGAAGGGTCTGGAAGGAAAGGTATGCCTCTTTGCAGATGACACAAAGATATGTAACAGAGTTGATACACAATGGGGAGTAGAAAGGATGAGAAGGGACTTGGTAAGGTTGGAGGAATGATCAGACATGTGGCAACTTAGACTCAATACAAAGAAGTGCAAAGTAATGCACCTGGGAAATAAAAACCCAGGAGAAGAGTACACAATATCAGGGGAGGTACTAACAACAACAGAAATGGAAAGGGACCTGGGGGTAGTCATATCAGATGACCTAAAGGTGGATAAGCAATGTGAGAAGTCAGTAAGGAGAGCCACGGTGATACTGGGATGCATGGGGGGGGGGGGGCATCACAAGTAGAAAAAGGGAAGTGGTTATCCCTCTGTACAGACAGTTGGTGAGACCCCATCTGGAGTACTGTGTGCAGTTTTGGAGACCTGATCTATGCAAGGACATAGACAGGATGGAAGCAGTCCAGAGGAGGGCAACTAAAATGGTGCAGGATCTACATCAGAAACCATATGAAGAGAGACTGAGAGAGCTTAATATGATGAAAGGAGGGAGGGGGGGACATGATAGAAATTTTAAGTACCTCAAGGGAATCAACAAAGTCCAGGAGGGTAGCATCTTTCAGAAAAAGAGATGTGTAAGAACAAGGGGGCACTATTTGAAGATAGAGGGGGGACAGCTCAGGGGTAATGTGAGTTTTTTTTTTTCACAGAGAGAGTGGTGTACACATGGAACCACCTTCCTGGAGAGGCTGTGGGGTCTAAAACAGTGGGGGAATTTAAACCTATCCAGCATTCAGAATCATGAGCTCATACACCGAGAGTGTTCCCATGAAGTGCATCCATTGATTTGTAAATTTATCTATCTTATCCTGTAGTTGATACGACCTCTGCTCCAATGCCAAAGCCCGGATGGATAAAAGGCGCCACTGTGCTACAGTTGGGGCATTTCCTGATACCCAGGTGTTAAGGATCACCTGCCTAGCTTGTACCAGTAATATTCTAATCCATCTCTGATATGGCGTCCAGTTTTCTCCATCCCCCTCCTCCATGCCAAACAGTAAACTGAGGGGAGTAACTGAGACCTCCCTGCCCTGCATAGTACTCAGCTGTTGCCCTACGGCCCTCCAGTATCCCTTCAGAGAGGGACATTCCCAAAAACAATGGAAATATGTACCCCCGTGCATCCCACACCTGAGTCTAGAATTTAATTTAAACTACTACCCCCCAAAACCTATCTTTACCATCGTGAATACCTTCGGTCATTCCTGAGAAATTTACTGGTTACTGGTCGCAACATATAATTTGTAATAACAGTAATGCACTTGGGAAATAAAAATCCAGGAGAAGAGTACACAATAGCAGGAGAGGTACTAATGACAACAATAATGGAAAGGGATCTGGGTGTAGTCATATCAGATGACCTAAAGGTGGGTAAGCAATGTGAGAAGTCAGTAAGGAGAGCCAGGGGGATACTGGGATGCATAGGGAGGGGCATCACAAGTAGAAAAAGGGAATTGGTTATCCCTCTATACAGACAGTTGGTGAGACCCCATCTGGAGTACTGCGTGCAGTTTTGGAGACCTTATCTACGAAAGGACATAGACACGATGGAAGCAGTCTAGAGGAGGGCAACTAAAATGGTGAAGGGTCTACATCAGAAACCATATGAAGAGAGACTGAGAGAGCTTAATATGTATACCCTTGATGAAAGGAGGGACAGGGGGGACATGATAGAAACTTTTAAGTACCTCAAGGGAATCAACAAAGTCCAGGAGTGTAGCATCTTTCAGAAAAAGAGATGTGTGAGAACAAATGGGCACAATTTAAAGTTGGAGGGAGCGGCTCAGGGGTAATGTGAGGAAATTCTTTTTCACGGAGAGAGTGGTGGACGCATTGAACCGCCTTCCTGGAGAGGTTGTGGGGTCTAAAACAGTGGGGGAATTCAAACATGCATGGGACAGACATAAGGCAATTATAGTGGGGGGTTGCAGGAAGTAGGCTGTTGGTTAACTAGAATCTGCAGCTTATCTAGAAGGTATGGAAATGGGCAGACTGGGTGGGCCAAGTGGTCCTTATCTGCTGTCAAAGTCTATGTTTCTGTGTTTCTTAATTCACATTATTATCATCCTTTCATTGACATTTCTGTGCACCTTTATTTGTACAATAATTTTTTCTTCTGCTGAGTTCTCAATGTTTCTGCCATGGATCGCTGTGTACTGTACCATTTCTTCACCTTTGTTACTGTGTGTGCACCATGTGATGACAATGTAATTTGCGAGTTCACAATACCTTCATAAGTACCTGTGATATACGACATCGTACAATGTCATTATTGTGCGACGTCCATTATTTATTCAAAGCCATCTTTTTTGAAGTGCTGGGACAGCTATAGTTGCCGCCTGTCCATGTTTTGTCATGCTCTTTTGAGGTCTGAGGTCTGGCTGAGTGGAGAAGGATTGAGCATCACAGGGACTGAGCTACTTCTCCGTTGTGAGACGGTGAATGACTGTCTGGTCATATTGGTACCTCTGGCGGCGGCTGGTGGAAACGGTGATGACGGCACAGCATGCAATTGCTGGTGGTCATGTGCTGCCATCATTGCACGTCCACACCCACATGGATATCCAATGTACTGATAAACATTCTGTTAAGTGCAAACCCCAACACACACCGCTCCAGCTGCGACTAATGACTGTTGTGGTGTGTTGCAATGATCCTGGGACCGGGACAGCTACTTAAGCAATGTAAAAAGAATAGGTTTCTTGGACAGGGTAGGCATGTTCAGCATCCCAGCAAAGAAGGTCAAGTTCTGTTGTTTTGGGTAATCAAGTGTGGCCTTGTGCCAAAAACTACGGTAAGGGTGGTGGTGGTATGATTGAAAATTATAAACACTTCACATTGTGATCTTATGTAAAAATAACATCAGGAAATATATATATGTTTTTCATTCAATTTTCTTTACCTTTTTCCAACTTTCAAATGCCTATGTGGGCACTGCCCACCAATGGAAGACAAGTTGGAGTCTCTTTGCTGCAATGAGATTGAGCGTATGACATACCGAAGAGAGGATGAAGACGTTCCATGTATCATCTTACACCACAGCTTTGAAGCAGTGGTTCTGAATCTGGATGTACTGCGTACTGCATACTGCATATTACTGTTATCATCAGCAGTACGATGGTGGAAACACTCCCCACAGCATATATGAGTGAGTATAAGTACACAGTAATCAGTATGGATACTGTTGGTCATGGGTTGATGGTGGCCTTCATCAATGCAACTCGCCTGGTGACAAATCCGATGAACTACAGGCTCTGTTTAACATTGGGATGGTGGATGTTGTGGCTATCACGGAGACATGGCACTGCCCACAACGGGGTTGGGGTCTGGAATTCCATGGGTACAGGGTTTCTCAGGTGTGACAGGTGGCGAGTTACGTTAAGAATGGCATTAGATGCACACCTGATTAGGGGGAGGAGGGGAACACAGAGTCACTGTCGATGTAGTTCCTGGATTCAAGGGTCAGGAAACTGATATTTTCCATCTTCTTAAATGATCTTCCCTCTGTTTACTCCCCTTCGTCTGCTATACTTATGTATGTCGATGAACACAGTCCTGTATGCATCATCCTCCTGTCCTGTTAAGGTTATAAGCAGCCTACTGCAAAACTTCAGCAAGATTCAGCCATGGTTTGCTAACCATAAACTTTTCCTCAACACTAAAAAGACAGTCTCCATGACCTTTGTCACAAGGTAGAGACTCTCCAGCCTTCCTTCCCTACCCACTTTTAACCCCCTTAAGGGAACTTTACTTGAGGACACATCCGCTTTCAAGTACTTAGGTGTTTGGTTTGACCAACACCTAAACTCCTCTGGACATACTGATGCCATCCACAATAAACAGTGCCACAAGCTGGGTGCCCTGTTCAGGAACTGTAGTTGCATGCCTCCTGTAGCTAAATGTGAACTTGTTCAGAAGATGAACCACAGTGAAAGGATCATGAACCACAGTAAAAGGAGCTCACTGTCACCTACTGTCCCTACAACCATAGATCTGTCACCGTCTACCCATTTAATACCACTTGGAATGTAGTACCTATCTGTTTGTTTGACAACCATCACCTGCCACTAAGTCCTCCCTGCCCAGACTGGACACCCTCTTCAACTCATTCTGCCGCTTTGCCCTATATGCCTCCCCCCCACACCATCACTCCAATCTTTATCATGCCATATCCTTCCCCCTGTCTTACAAATAGGCAACTCTCCCACCGTGTTAAAATTAACCTCCAAGCACTGGTTGGGTGAGCTCCCTTACTACCTCACCTCCTCCTTTATAAACCCCCCCACACCTTCCCATTCCCTTAGTTCAGCCGAATCGCATACCCTGTTTGTCCCCCACATAGCCACCTAAATCAGACAATCTAGTTACTCTCACTGCCTCCCTAAATTTGGAATCCCCTCACAAAATCCATCACTCAGCCTCCGCCAGCTCTGCCCTCAAAAATAACCATGCACATTGCTGCTCCTGCCATGCCCCTACCTAATTCACTCCTCTAAGCCCTGGACAAACCCTACCACCCTACCCTCACCTTAATTTTATCCTGTGCATACTGACCACCAAATCCCTAGCCCTTCTCCCCTTTCCCCTAATTGACCCTCCTTACTGGCCTCCCTTGATGCATCACATAATGCAAAGGACCCTGAATGCTCTCCATCAGTCCCTCTCCAACCCCCTCCCCACCAAGGGGCTTGTATCTGTCATCTAGTCCCTTACACCAGCATCTTCTAGAGGTCTCTCTGGGACACTGTCTTACCCCCTTCTCTCTGGTCCCCCCAGTCCCCTTGCAGGGTTCCTCACAACCTGAAGTGGTGTCCAGGGGCACAACTGTTCACCCTCCCCCACTTCACCCCTCTGTCCCCTTTCCACCTTTTTTTCACTTGTTTACTTATTAACCTGGCACTTATTTTTGTTCAGTTTTTGTACATGTTATGCTCAACACTATTGTAACACTGCTTGTAACACCTGTGTTACAACTGTATGTTAATGTTGATCTTGTACCTTGAATGTTTAATGTTTCATTCCACTTGTAATCTTTCCTCCCAGGTTGCACTGTGAGACAAGCAACTTGTTGCTCACTGTGCCTTCCTATTGAAACATTTCAATAAGTAAATAAATAAACAAATATAGGCCACCAGTACAGTCCCAGAGCTTGGATAGGGATTTGGCGGATAAAATTATACGGGTGTGTTGTAAGTGTAGTGTGGTAATCATGTGTGACATCAATGTACCTATGGTGAATTGGGGATCCCAAGCATCATGTATTGATGTTGAACACATACTTTGGTATGCAGTCACGGGTACCCATCTACTGGTGATGGTTGTCAAACAAACACAGGTAGGTACTACATTGCAAGTGGTATTAAATGGGTAGATGGTGACAGACCTATGGTTGTAGGGACAGTAGGTGACAGTGAGCTCCTTTTACTGTGGTTCATGATCATCATGATCAAGACAGCTGTGGTGTCATAAGCAAGGGTAGTGGACTTCGGAGGTGTCAACTTTTGGATGATGAGTTAAATACTGACTTGGCACCCTCAGTGTATTTGGTTGTAGATGACAGAATTGATCATGGTGTTATGATTCAGACTTTAAAAAAAATAGAGGGGATAAAGCAATGAGACACAGAGGGGTTTCGTGTGTTTCCACTTGCACCAGACTAACCCACCAAGTGTTCCTCTCCCTGTTGGCACTGAAGCTACAGTTGGAACCATGACCAGGATGAGATAGGACAGCTGAACCACAGCTGATCATTCCAGCAGGTATCCTCCAGCACCACCATTCCTGATCCTTGACAGCCTGCTTACATACAGTATCCAAAAACTGTTTTCTTCCTTGACAACAACTAAGGCATCCAGTGATTCAGCGACCGCCGTCACCAGTCTTGTGTTCATATTTTTAAAACATTTAAGAAACTATTGAGAATTCCTTAACTCATGTTATTGATGCAATTACTGTTTTTCAATCTGATTTGTGTTTTGAAAGCAGAGACTTTTTTTTTCAGTTGTGTTTTAACAGGAAGTACCGGTACACAGGTTACAGGCAGCTGGTCAGATGGTGTTGGGGATACCTGGGTAAAGATGAATGTGTGGCACTACCTGCGTGTGCAATACAAAAAATTAGAGATTGTTACCCAAATGAACCCGGAGTAGCCTATTTTACACCCGAAAGAATTTTGCCACCATAAACAAAGACAGGAATAAGTCAATATTGCTATTGTTATTTTACTTGTGTTGTTGTACACATTCAACTTGATAGGAACATAGGAATGTGTCAGCAGAAAAGGACCTCCAGGTCCTCCTAGTCTGCCATTTGCCTAGCACCCCTAGGCCTGCCCCTGATCTCCCCCACCCCTTCAACAGCCCTCTGTGTCTGTCCCACTCCTCTTAACCCCCCCACTGAATTCACTCCCACCACCTCCCTAGGCAGCCCATTCCAGGAGTCCACCACTCTCTCTGCAAATAAGTTCTTCCTGATATTTCCCCTAAACTTGCCCCCCTCCAGTTGGAGATCATGACCCTTTTTCTGGGGCACCTCTTCATCTGGAAGGGGATATCAGGAGCCACCTTGTTTATCCCTTTTAGGTACATGAAGGTCTCTATCATGTCCCCCCCCCCAACTCCAAAGGGTACATATCCAGGGCTCCCAGCCTCTCCTCATACAGCAAGTGACTAAGCCCCTTCACCATTTTTGTTGCCCTTCTCTGTATCCTCTCCACCCTGTCCACATCCCCTTTTTGGTACAGCCTCCAGAACTGGACCCCATACTCCAGATGAGGCCTGACCAGCTGGGTGTACAGGGGAATCAGAACCTCTTTCCTCCTGCTGGTGATCCCTCTCCCAATACATCCCAACACTCTACTGGCTTTTGCCACTGCCCTACCACAGTGCCCTGCCACCTTCAAGTCTTGAGAGATGATGATACCTAGGTCCCTGTCCTCCATGGTAACCGCTAGCGGCTTGCCCCCTAGCCTGTATTCCTTTTTCCCATTCCTTCTTCCCAGGTGCATGACCTTGCATTTTGCCATATTGAGGGATAATTTCCACTTCCCGGCCCACCCCCTCCATGATATAAAATACCTGTCGATTCAACTGTTTTGAACTTCCGAGACACAGGTTTTGTGACACATTTTTTTTTTAAATGTTATGCGAATTAAAATGTTATGATTCTCAACAGAAGTACAATGATATCTGTCTCTTCTTTTTTTCCAGTTACAGTAACATGAACTGTGATAACGTTAATGATCCCTCCATCAAACAGCAAAGCTGTATGTGGCAACTAAAAGACAAAGGCAGTTGTAAGTGCGCGCATTTTGTTTACATACATTTGCCAGTGACATTACAAAACAGGTACATGACTCCAGTATTTCAATACTGTGGGGAATGGGTGTATGCACATCACCTTTTATACTTAAAAAAATCAACCTTGTATTTTACTGAACCGACTGACAAAATGCGCCTTTGCAGCTTCACGGTCCACATGCATATAAGTGCAGGTTAGAGGTGGATGCTTCTCTTGCTCTGTGAAGATCACTCCCAGCTGTGATTGTTTCTCTGTGGATGTTACAACTTCCACAACTTTCCTCATGAGTTTGTGACCATATCCTATGAAACAGTGAAACAACGATGATAAGTATTAAATAAGAACCATTTTATTTTTTCATTTCTTAGTTGTCATGCCACTATTGGATGCTCTGGACAGATGGTGAAGGAGGTGTGGGCTCAGGTTTAATGCATGGAAGTGCAGGGTATTTTACCTGTGTGCCAGAAACAGGGGCCATGCAAATACACTTGTGGTAGACACACTTCAGGCCTTGTTGGGCGAGACAGACCTTGGGGTGATTGTGGACATCAACATGAATAACACTTAGACTTGTCACATAGCAGCAGCAGCAAAGGCAAAGAGGATGCTTGGCTGCATAGCCAGAGGAATTACCTCCAGGAAGAGGGAGGTTATCCTCCCTCTCTATAATGGCCTGGTCAGGCAGCACATTCAGTACCGTGTACAGTTCTGGAGACCACACCTAAAGAGAGACATTTCACTGTTGGAGAGGGTACAGATGAGGGCGACTCGGATGATCTGGGTTATGGGGAGTACACCCTATGAGGAGAGCCTGGAGGAGCTTAATCTCTACACACTGGAGGAGAGGAGAGATAGGGGGGACATGATAGAGGTATTTAAGTATGTTAAAGGGATCAAGAAAGGTGGAGCAGAGGAGGTGTTTAGGTTTAAGAAGGGGGGAACAACCATGGGTCACAGTGGAGGCTGTGGGGGGTTACAGGAGTGGTAGATGAGCAGTACTTTACCAAGGGTTGTGGATCCATTGAGCTGTCTAGCAGCATGGTAAGCAAGGGTACAGTGGCGGGTTTCAAGAGGGTGTGGTACAGGTACAGGGGAAACTGAAGCATGGGAAGTCACGCTCAGGGGGAGGAGTGGGCAGCTAATCATGCACCCAGTCAGGGTGCTGGCTACCCAGCAGACACGACAGACCATGAGTCCTATTGTGCTGGCTTTTATTATGTTAGTATGTTAGTATATTTGATAAAGTTGCTGTGTAACAACAATTACACATATATTGCATACCAATATGAATATGTAACAACTATTTATGAATTACTGACAACCATGGAACATGGCTGGTTGCAGAGCTGGTGAGATGGGTGGGGAACTGGCTTCAGGGAAGGGCAACTGAGGGTGGTGCTGGTTTGGGAGCTGTCATCACCATTGGTAGGTATGAGTGGTGTTACGCAGAGCTCTGTGTTGGGACAAGTGTTGTTGGTGATATTCATTGCAGACATATCACTGGGCCTCAAGAGCAATATCATTCTTTTTGCTGACGATACAAAGATGGGAGCGCTGGTGGAAGACACAGGGTGATTGAAGGAGTTTGGTGGAAGACAGAGGGTGATTGAAGGGGTTTCAGTCTGATTTGGCAAAGCTGGAAACATGGTGGGACACCTCGCAACTGTGGTTTAATGACAAACCATGCAAGGTACTGCATTTTGTGGTGAAGAACCTAAGGAGGAGTTACCAGATGTGGGGAGTGCAGCTTGACAAGACAGTGGAGGAGAACAATCCGGGGGTGCTCATTACAGGGTAAATGAACAACTCAGCACAATGTAGGAAGGCATCTGCAAAGGACAACAAAATGATAGCTTGCATAGCAAGGGGTATGTCCTCGAGGAGGGGGGAGGTGATTCTGCTACTGTATACATCATTATTTTGAATGCACTTGGAGTGCTGCATGAAGCAGTGGTGCAGTGAACTGAAGAGGGACATTATGTTACTAGAAAAAGTGGGATGCAGCGCAGGGCGACAAAGATGATCAAGGGGATGTGGGAACTTACCATACAGGAGGAGGCTGAGTGACTTGAACATGTACTTGCTGGAGGAGATGAGGGACCGTGGTGACATGATTAAAACCTTTAAATACATTCAAAGAATAAACAAGACATGCACGTAGGGGCTGTTCTCAGTAATGGAGGGTAGGGACCCATGGGGCTATGACATTGGGCTTGAGGGAGGAGGGTTCAGGAGGGAGATGAGGAGATACTTTTTTGACAGAGTGTGTGGTAGCTGGATGGAATGCGTTACCAGCAGCAATGGTGTCCAGTACAACAGCGCACTGCTTAAAAAGGTGCTTTGACGGGTCAATGGGGAGGGTCAATGGAGGGGAAGGGTGGGATGGAGGAGCACCTGCAGAAAAAGGCATGTTAGCTGCACATCCATCTGAATGGATAGACACATAGGCTTTTGTCTGCCGGCACATTTTTTATGTTTGTTAGCTCACTGTATGTTGCTTTCCTCTTTAGTGTCCGTACAGAAGGTTCACCTTTCTTTTCTTTTGAAAAATAGACCTCCACTTTTGGTTTGCCACTGGCATCCAGCACCGGCAGTTGATTACTGTTTTCATTGTAATGTGACGCCACTAGCATCAATCTGAAATGACAAGAGGAAGTAGGATAATGGAATTAAAAAAAGAATATACAAAATCACACATGCCCACACAATGCAAAGCATCATGGGCTGCATATGCAAATCACCACAGAATGTTATGCTGGTTCAACTTTAAGCAGAATTGCATGGTGCCAAAAGGCCTCTCACACAGTTTGCAAAGGGTGCTAACAGAAGACATAGACACGTGTTTCGTCCTACCAGGACTCATCAGTATGCCTGTGTGAGAGGCCTTTCGGCACCATGCAATTCTGCTTAAAGTTGGACCAGCATAACATTCTGTGGTGATTTGCATATGCAGCCCATGATGCTTTGCATTGTGTGGGCATGTGTGATTTTGTATTTTCTTGAAACTTGGCTTCCCAGCCAAATGCCCTTTGGGGTAACCCTTGCCTCAGTGTTTGTGCACAGAGGTTCTTTGTCTTTTAAATAGTTTTTTATTTTAATGGGTTCACCACAACATATCCAAGACACACTGTCTTAGGATAGCTGGTCCATTCCACTGGGGTGTCAAACAGATGAGGCATACTGATGAGTCCTGGTAGGACGAAACATGTGTCTATGTCTTCTGTTAGCACACTTTGCAAACTGTGTGAGAGGCCTTTCGGCACCATGCAATTCTGCTTAAAGTTGGACCAGCATAACATTCTGTGGTGATTTACATATGCAGCCCATGATGCTTTGCATTGTGTGGGCATGTGTGATTTTGTATTTTCTTGAAACTTGGCTTCCCAGCCAAATGCCCTTTGGGGTAACCCTTGCCTCAGTGTTTGCGCACAGAGGTTCTTTGTCTTTTAAAAAAAGAATGCTGTTCAGTGACTGCAATGTCCATTCCATGTTAAAATAACAGTAATACCAAAAGCAGTGTTACCAGTGTGAACACAGTGTTGACGGGATATGTCAGCAGGTGTTGGTAACCTCACTGTGCTGTTTTTACTACTGCATATACTACTGTAGTAGGATAAATATTGTGTGGCAATAGAGAGTCATGTCGTTTATTCTGGCGTGTCACTTTTGTAGTTTTTATCCATACGTGTCTAACACAGAAACTGATATGTAACAGGGAAATGTACATTTCATGCAAGATAATCTCCACTTTGCCCAATCGGTGTTGGTGTTTCATTAGCGATTGCATGAGCTGCAGATCAAACATAAGAAACTGCCTACTTCAGTAACAACAGTATAATGCTCACTATTCACAAAAAAAAAAAATGGTCACATATCTAAGCAAAACAAGATGAGAACTTTGGACAGTGGTGCTCAGTGACAATCCATTCACACAACAAAGGTCACTGAAATAACTCCTAAAACTGTAGTTGAATAAAGCTATGGGCCCTGACAGAATTATCAACAGAATTGTAATATAAGTAATCGTACACATCAATACACCACTCTCAACCTTTTTTTAGATATCTTGCGAGGATTTTGTTGTACCTTAGGAGTGGAGGAGGGTGAATGTGATTCCACTTCACATATCTGTGATCAAGGCAGCAGTAGACCACAGATTGGCACAGGGGACTAGGGGGTGGAGGGTTCTTCAGGTATATCGGTGAAAGAAGAAAATGAAAGAGGGCAGATTAGTCAGTTGAGGATCAAGAGTGTGTGTGTTTTGGAGGCATGGGAGAATGTGGAGGTACTACGTGATTGTTTTGCTTATCTGTTTTCAAAGGAGGGGGGGTGGCGGCACTGGAAGGGGATAGGGAGTGTAGACTGGCAGATGAAGAAGAGTAAATGGACGTGTAAATCCACAGTGTGAGGGTGCGGGAAGCACTCAAGTACCTAAGGGTAGATAAAGTGCTGTGTCCAGATGGGATACATCCCAGGGTGCTTTTCTGGAGAGGTTGCAGAGTTGGGCAACCAGGATGATACTGGGGCTAGGGTGAGGCAGTATGAGGACACGGTGGAGGAGTTCAACCTGTACTATGTTGAAAAGACAAGGAACAGGGTGGATATGATACATGTCTTCAAATATAAAAAAAGGAATGAACAGGGTAAACCTTCAGGGTGTGATTCGGCTGAGGTCCGCAATGGGTCACTCAATAAAGATGTAAGGGTGGAAGGCTGAGGGGGGAAAGTAGGACACGCTACTTCACAGAGAAGGTGGTGGATCCCTGGAATATGATGCACCGGGAGTTGGTGGATGATGCAGCTGGAGAGGGTTTCAAGAAATGCTGTGATAGGTATGTGGGAAGGGTGAATCCCAGAGCACCACGGGGTGGTGTGTGTCCTGGTAAGGAGAGAGAGAGATGGAGGTGGAAACGGTGCACAGAGAAGGCACTGAGTGTACGGCAGACTTGATGGACCACAGGGCCTAATATGCTGTCTTCTTAGTCTGTTACTATGTTAGTCTCTACAGGCCATCGTGGCACAGTACCCAACGCAACATGGATTCACAGTACTAAGGTCACTGACAAATAATATAATACATTTCTTTGACTAGGTGACCAAAATTAGTACTCCAGGGAGACGGTGTGGACATGGACTATGTATACTTTAGCAATGCATTTGACACAGTCACTCACAAAACATTAATAAATAAGTTAACAAGTCATTGACTGTGTACCATGTTGCTAGTGACATGCACGTTTTTGTTCATGGTGAGACAAATACCTGCATTGCATCCCGTCAAAGCTGAATGCTGTGTGCTTGGGAGCGAAATGTATCACTACACTATGGAAGGCCTCAACTGATGCCGTCTGGTGATGGGGTGACAATCTGGTTATAACCTTTAAAAGTTGTTGATTCTCCAGTAGTGACGCTACTCTTTCTGTCGCTGCCTCACCTGATGAATGGAAAAACCAGTTCAAAACAATAAAGAGAAGGATCATTTACAAAGGTACATGCATACAAATGGGTCATTGACTTAACTGGCATGATCATGCATTGTTGTTATAATATCTCACCAACAGTTTTACAACATTGTATGAAAACTGCAAACACTGTCCATGGCAATTGTGGACATGGAAATGTTTCCCACATAACTAGGATAGTCTGTGAGTGACTGAGACATTGATGTAATGCTGCATGTACATACTCATAATTGGTGCTCTCAGTAAGTACACTTGTGATCTGACTCACGATACTTGTGAAATGTACCTGCATGTGATGCCATGATTGGTAACCATGTCAGTAAGCATACATTGTCCGCCTCATGCATGTGTGCAACTTGAGGCATGACCATGGTGCAGTTTAGAGACAATGTTTGTCTAATCTACAGCCATTCAGTCATCAGTGCACAGAAACCTACACACAGGGGCTCTGTATGTAGGCTGTGCAAGACTGTTCACCCCGTTACAGTGTTTAGCTTCCTTCAGGTTATTCAACTGTGCTACATCCCCCCCCCACCACAGCACTGATACACAGTACCCATACTTGTGCACGTAACACGTGAAATGAAGTGCAGTAAGCTACAGCAATCAGTGACTCATGGCAGGGCAAAACCATTATGGAAAGTGAACTACATTCATTTTTCAACATACTAGGCAGCAACCATTTCTTCTTAGTTTCACGGCCTTCAAGTGGACCAAGCTGACATGCGGGGTATGCTTCTCTGTGGCCTTAGTGAAGGTTCTGAAGGTGTCTTATCATTCCATTCCATTTTCCAATCATGACTGATGGATCTCCATCAGGCGTTGTTGCTGGCACCCAGTACACATGATTAATAATGGTTTTCTTCCAAGGATTGATCTTTTCCATTCCGCACTGCTTAGCCAATGACTCCAACTTCTTTCGAAGTCCTGCAAAGTACAAACATGATGTCATGTTTCATGTTCATCACACACTGAAGGATATGTATGGAACATGTGATGCTATTGGTATGCATCACGAAGTAATGTAATAATTCTCACAGTGTCAATCCGGCAGCGATACTGTGCATGGATAATATCAGTGACTACTGATGTCACCTTCTTGCCACTGTGCATGACCTCATTGAGGCATACACAACTGTCAACGAGGTATGACTTGAAGTGAAGCACTGTGCATCAGTACGTGGAAAGAGCTTTTCGCTGACGTTGCTGAAACGGTCTTAATTTCCACCTACTATTGTTCCCACATGCTAAAGAACTATAACAACATTGCTCAGGTAAGATTAATCATTCCTGACACATATGGGATCGTGGATAGGCATAGCACCGCAGTAGGCATTCACTTATAATTACAGCTATGTACCCCGGTAATAAGACAATGTCAACGATGTGCACATGTCTCACCTTTAGCAACGTGCCAGACATCAAAATAATGTCTGGCGCCATCCATCATTGCTGTACTTGATAACCACGAATTGATCTGGCAGTGAAGGTCTTTGGTGATGGAATGAATTTTCATGTGTCTGTCCTCAACCATGTAAGTTAATGATGCCTTCAAACCCTCTATTTCCATCCAGGATGAGTTTTTACCCTTGTTGCTCTGTGACAAAAACAGTTGCACGTGACATTAAAGTAACATAGCTACACATGATTGTTCCATGATGTTCTAAGTATCAGGGTGTTTCAGTATCACACATTATGTGCAGAAAATGTCCAGTGATGGCATTACCATGTAAATCTCTGTGATGTGGGCATGAAATGCAGGACGGGCAACCGATGAAAATGCCTTGAAACCATGACACTCACATACAATGGATGTGACTGGGCAAGTGGTGACGTAGAAACATACCCACATAGAACTTCATGGCAGAAGGAGACCACCAGGTACGTCTGCTATGTCCATCCAGTCATGTCCTGGTTGGTGCATTCCTGTGACACTATCATTTTTGTGAGGCATGGTGTGCCTCACCTGACAACATAATGGAAAACCATTTTTTGGGATATGTTCCATTTGGAAGATGGGGTGTGCTTGTGGGTTGAGGTGTCTGAGGAGGAACAGAATGCAAGATATCCCTGGCTTGACTAGTGTATATTTTGCTTCCATCAACAAGTACTACTGCCCATGAAATTTCTCTTAAGGCCCATAAAGTGACATCTGTTGGGAGCCCAATGATACTCAGCACTGTGTTATGGTTACATGCGTTCATTGCTGTGACATAGTACCGCAACATGAGTTCAGTGCAACACAAGTTCGGCGCAACACAAGTCGCATTGCAAGAAACGTTGTGGCAATGTTACTGTTCAAGTGAATTTCCAATGTGCTGCTATAAGGTATTGGGCTTCACGGCCCAATAACTTATATCATAGTGAGCTGACTGGTACAACTTTTTTTATTTAAAGCGCAGTATTTTCATTAAGGGAAGGGATTGTAACTGGCGTAGAAGCCTCGGCCAGCCGATACTTTCCAGCTTCCTGGTGCCCCCGACCTGCCCCAAGTACGCCCACGTGCTCTCGAATTTGTGACATGTGGCCAGTGAGAGCACAGGGCCGAGCCCCATACAAGTCTATGGGGTTTGTTTTTTAAACCCACCTTTTAGTCACTTGAAACAGTCATACAGAAAAATTAAAGCAGTCACTTAACGAAGAGTGCCCATCTTAGTTAAGCAACTGCTTTGATTTTTCTGTAGGACTGTTTCAAATGACTAAAATCTTGGT
This sequence comes from Neoceratodus forsteri, assembly GCA_016271365.2. Classification (NCBI taxonomy): domain Eukaryota; kingdom Metazoa; phylum Chordata; order Ceratodontiformes; family Ceratodontidae; genus Neoceratodus; species Neoceratodus forsteri. Next base: position 875,781,760 of record CM028130.1, read on the forward strand.
TTTAAAACAGCCTCCATAGACTTGTATAGCTCTGCCCTGCTCTCTCTGGCCACATGTCACACATTCTGAGAGCATGGGTGCGAGTTGGGGCACAGCGGGGTAACAGGAAGCTGAAGGGACTAGTTGCCGGCTGAGGCTTCGTGCCATATACGGTCCTGCCCCTTAATAAAAATACATGCTTTAAATTAAAAAATTTGTACAAATCAGCTCACTACAATATAAGGTATTGGGCTATGAAGCCTAAGACCTGATATCGGAAGTTTCCTTAAAAATATTGATGGGTGTCGTGTATTGTAATACTGAAATGTAGTGTAAGTTACCACATTCAAATAAGCAAAGATCCAGTTATAAGTTCGAACAAGCAAAAAGTAACGTTCTACTTTACCGATATAAAACAAAAGGAAATACCTCTGGGAACTGTGATTGTGCAAGGGGAGGTGAGGAAAATCTTATACATGTATTATGGTTTTGTACCTGGTATCAGACACAAAGGGCTTATTGGTTAGGCCCCTTTTTAAATGAGATGTATCCAACAGATAAAAATTTGTTAACCAATACTGTCTTTCATACTGAAGATGTTTGGTCAGTGGAACAACTTGCCAAGTTTTTATTAGTAGCAGATAAAATTAGAAGGAAGATAGATATAGTATGATTGGAGTTAGTTTCTCTGATTTTTAGATATTTATAATGTTTCAGTATGTATTGTAGCATATTATGTAACCACATGTAATGTCCTCCTAATATTTTGTATCTGTATTGTCTTAATCTGCTGTATTTATTGTTGTAAGGCTTTTTAGCCACACAATAAACATTTTGATGATGTTAGGAATCCGCAAAGGGAACATTATGTGATGTTAGTAATATTACAAAATACGTGTAGCACTAAAAGATACCTGGACAAGACGAAGGTCGATCACCTTGTTAATCCTGAACTCGATCATGGTGTAGAACCCATGTTTTGCTGAGTGGCCAGGGCTGTCCGCCTTACCATCACCACACAGTATCAGGCCACCATCCACTTCCTGAAGTTTGTCCAACAGGGTGCTTTGCTCGTCATGCCACACTGATCGTATAATGGGTGAAATAGTACTTTTGATATGGTCTTGCAATGTTGATGTTGACATACAGGCGATGCACATGTATTTGAATAGTCTTAAGGCCTTGGAAATTGGGCAGCCAGACAGAAGTATGACTGATGACAGCATTATGTTCCCCAATGCATGACATTGTATGCAAGGTTGACTCTGCCATGTCTTTCTGTGCTTGCAGTCTTGACACACAGCTGTCACAGTAAAGAGAGTCCCTTGCTCGCATTTAGGGTCATCTGTAGAGAAGTCCACATTGTTTAATCCATGACACAACTCACATGTGTGAAACAGCTCCTGGAGGCTCGATCGAAACAGAATAAATTTATCTTCGTCATGTGCTTCGTGGTCATCTCTTTTTTTCGGCGTGCTACGTATAAAAAGAAATACTGTGTCAAGCAGTTACTGAGATGACTGGACATAATGTTGAGTATAGTTTATCACGGCATTACTGAAAAGAAACAAGATATAATTTTTGGCCTATGTTACAGCAGGGGGTGTGTGTGTGTGTGTGTGTGTGTGTGTGTGTGTGTCTCACGCATGCAAGACATTATTGGGATCCATAAGCCAAAACATAAACACCTATGTTGTGATGTAACTAGTTTTGTTAACCAGCCTGTATTGAGACACTTTATCACAGGACTACAGCTAATTCCACAAGTCGCCGTGTTGCAACGCCAGCATTTACGTAACTTGCCATTCAGTTAATAAAAGTTTAAGGGATGGCTGCGTTGAACAACAGAATGTAATAGAAACACATATTAGAAAATGACTTGCCTCATAATTTCCAGTTCCATGTCCTCTTCTGCCTCCTGTAGTGAGATATTGGAGGGTATGTATTCAGAACCCATATTTTCTTCAACTGTTACATTTGGAGTGGTATCATATGTTGAAGATGCACTGCCATCATCATCATCCAGCAAAGTACATTGGACACCAACTGATGTGACACTGGGTAATTTTGCCATGCTCCCTGCAATGTATGTAAGGAATATGTTACTGTACCAGCACAACACGCTGTTATTGTGACAATACATTATGATAACATGAAATATTCACCTTTTGCTCTTTGTGAAAAGCCTGTGGTTTGTCTGCACTTTCACTGACCGCTTTAGAACTGGGGGCAATGCAACACTGTTGTACGATGGTATAGTGACTTCACAGGTTTTGGGTGTTGATGTTTGTGGCTCACAGGAGGGTTCAACAAATATGATTTGGTACTCCCTCGTCAAGAGACTGTGGTGTGACTTCTTGTATCTCTGTGGGTGTTTGTGTAACTATTTCAGAGGTGGTATCCAACATGCAAAAATAGAATGAATGGTGACCACTGGAATTCACAGATACAGGAAAATAAGGAGTTACATACATTACTGTCGCCAAATTTTTAGAATGACTACACTGAATTTGATTTTGTGGTAACAGTTGCACAATGTTCATTGGCCATGCACAGGAATGACATTGAGTACTGCTTTGTACAAGTTGCATGTCCTGTGCTTTACAGTGCCATGACATGTTGAACATGACACAGTCCGAATGAGGAAAGCCTGAAATTGCAGTGATTTCTTGAACATACAAAGCCATTGATGAAGCTGTACTCTTGAAAATGCATGTGATTACTTGTACGTTAACACACATGACTGTGTTATCAGAAATAGCAGGTATCATTTGCTGGGTATATAGCAGTAGTTGCTGAAGAAGAATGTAAAACAGTTTTTAAAGGACATTTCCAACATAAGGTATTGTGCTTCATAGCCCGATACCTTCTATCGTCTGTAGCTGACATGCGCCAAAAATTGAATAAAAACATCTTACTTGTTGTTGTGGTTGGGAGTGATCGTGGACTGGGCCAAAGCCTCAGCCAGCTGATCCCTTCAGCTTCATGGTGCCCCGCTCACCCCAACTCCACTTTACGTTTTCTGAATAGATGTGTGGCCATGGAGTAGTGCATGGCTCCAGCCCATTTAACTCTATAGTGGATATTTTTAAAGTCATTTTTTTTGCCATTGTGAACCATCTTAGGAGACAATTTCAGCAACCCTGTGACTGCTGTTATTGTCCCGTAAGACGGTTTACAATGGCAAAAAAAAGTTTAAAAATAGCCCCTATACATTTAGATGGAGCTCGCCCACTCGCTGTCCATGGCCACACATCACAATTTCAGAGAGGGCGGTGGCAGACTTGGGGTGGAGCAGGGACAACAGGAAACTAGAAGGGATCGGCTTGCCAAGTCTTCGGCGACAGTTTTGATCCCTTTCACAACAAGTAAGAGGTTTTTTATTAAATTTTTGGCACATGTTGGCTACAGACGATAGAAGGTATTGGGCTATGAAGCACAATACCTTATAGCCTTAGGTCGGAAAATCACTTTAAAATGTGACTTCACAACCTGGATTCCACCTAACATTGTAACACAGTAAGATGCCAGCAGAGTATGCATAATGGTCTATGGAGTTTTCTCTTCAGTTAGCACAAGACAGCCGGAAAACCCAATGTAGGCTTGACTTATTTAATAGCTTTCAGTATTTGAAGACCTATATCATGTTCCCTCCCACATACACCTCCATGTGACTTGTCATTAGCTGAAGATCAGACATCTTTTTGTACCCATGCACCTGGCATTCATCAGGACTACCATACTCCAACACCTCTTTACCTCGTCCACCACCCTATCTGTGTGCCTGGCCCTGCTCTGTTGAACACAGATGGGTGCTCCTGCTAGGCAGCCACTGCCAACCTCCTGGGGAGAGGGCTATCATCAACATCATACCAGAGTATCCCGTATTCACAATTTAAAAACACACATACAATCAATAAACTCTACAAGTTTTATTTTAAAAAACACCTTCACACCACCACCAAACTTTGGTGCACCCTACCCAGAACATAAAGCCCATTTTCCACACAAGTTGTACCACAGCCCACCACAAACCCATACCCGCAAGACACACAACATGCAATTATCCATACCATTAACAACTTCCACTGCCTGCTCTAGGCACAGGTAGGATATCTGAGAAGGAGACCGAGAAACCCACAGTGTGGAACAACATGGATAGCAACTGGAACCTTGTTTCCCTGTATGTCATTAGTACTCAGGTGCACTACTATGTATGTGGACCACCCACAATCCTTCACCACAGCATAGAGCAAATACTGTGCCTCATTCAGTCAGGTCACATATACTATTGACCTAGACAGCACAGCATTTACCCTCCACCCTCCTTTCCTTCCCATTGAATACCACTAATCATGGAGTACTTCAGCAGGAGCACTGTCACATATTCCTTTCTGTTCGGCCTACCCCTTCCTCTGTTGCCTCACCCACATTGCCGCCTCACTTTCTGTGGCAGCACACACAATCTGCTTTCCCTCGGCTATCCTACCCCCACTTTCCATTTTGGTCTACATTTCCTTACCCCCACTGAAATCACAGTCTATGCTTCCCCCTATTGGTCTTTCCCCATAGCACGTCATTGTGTACTTGTGGCCCCTCCTCATCGACAGGGTCACACGCAGCTAGTACTACTCCACCTTCGCCCTTCTTTCATGGACCACACCCCCATACCGACTCTCTCCTGCTCCATTTTCCACTTGGACACTTACTTCCCCATTAACACCCCCTTTTCCAACCGTCCATGGCACTCCATAGTACAAGCTCATGTCCCTTTCAGGAAACCGTGTCCTGCAGTGTTCACATTGACTTCTTCCCCAAACCCACCATCGCTGTCATCCTCATTAACATTCCACACACTGCCGATACCTACACCTGTGTCCTCTGATGGACTATCTTCTTTGATGTCAACCAATGATAACAATCAAGTGCACACTGAAATGCCCTCATTCGGTTGCATCCATCTGCCACATCATGCATGACATAGGTATGTCCATAATCATCAACCACAACAGCATTGACTGTTACAGGATCAATCCAGTGCTGTATGTCACCAGTCAATGAAGAGAAAGATTGACCATGTAGGCCGACAGCACAGTCATGCACCTGGCTTACTTGACCATGTCATGACTCAGAGTTTTACAAGTATGACCCGAGACATACCTGAGTACTTGTGTCGATGGTGGAATTTCTTGTGGAAGAAACTTCAGTTGAGAAAGACTGCATGTCTTTCATAATTGATGTGGCAACATCAGCTAGTAACTGTGGAAACAGGTGATGAGACACATAAGATGCGGCACATAATTTTTACAATGGGTAATCGATGCTAACAATCAAAATAAGCAGTATTACATTAGACTGGACATGTCAGTACTGAAAAAAAATCACTGTTTACAAAATCATTTATTTATTTATTTATTGATGAATATCGGATACACATCTTTGAGTCAAAGACTCCTTTACAAAGGTTCCACGTCAATTGAGTAAAGAAGCAAAAACAACAGATAGTTCAACATATACAAAGGTAACAGTGTGAGCAGAGGAACAAAAGTAGCAAGTACTACAATCAGTACAGTATCAAACCTGGTTACAGGTGGTTGAGACATTGCAGCTAGTAATACAATGGTACATAGAGTTACATGAATAGGAGCAAAGGAGCAGAGTAGGAGCTAACTAGCACATACACTACAGGATGGTGGTGTAGCCATGCCCTGGTGGTTATTAGCAATTTCAGGCAGGACCATGGGAGTCCATTGTCATACATCACAGCAGTCAATACTGGGATGACGTAGCCGCAAGTCAACTATCACACACACGACAGCAGAGGGAGCTACGCGTTTCTTAACATTGGTTAAAAGTTCACACGTGTTTTGAGAGAGAACATAGCACTATTCACCATGTGTGTTTGAGTAACTGCTGCCTATGAATGAATTATGAGGACAGTGACACAGTGGCTGGTCAGCAATGGATACTGTGAATTTCATGAATGGATGCTGTGAATGTGTGAATTTCAGAACTGAGCCATAGTTCACCTGTAATAGATTCCATTTGTACAACCTCCTTAACCCTCATAACCCAATCTCCCAGTTTGGGTGGCTAACGTGATAACCACTGTCCTGTAATGCTTTGAAATTACTATCATTAATAAGAAAAATGGCATACAAATTAGCATTCGGACACTGTGAACACGTTGTGTACCTGAAAGCAATACCCGCAAGAGTCATCCAAACACATGGAAGCATCACATGAAGTTGATGTCGGGACCTCAACTATAGGCAAAGAAACAGGACAGCAACTGTCAAATGTCAAAGGAGAAAAAAGGAGAAAGATGAATAAATTATTACTTTTTGTTTTTTTGGACTACTTGTTTCTTCCCCACCCATGGACCTGTTCAACCCTTGTCCTGCCACTGCCCATTGCCTCCATTCATTCAGGCCCCCATCCCTGTAACCATCACGCATTCTCCAACATGTGGCAGGATGGGGCATCACTGACACTACACCTGCCAACAGGATCCTGCCCTGGAAGGAGAGTGTTGAGTGTCCAAGCTGCCAGTGCAAGTGTTGTGCAATGACCCCCCCCCCCCCGGGCTAGGAGACAGTGAAGCAACAGTTGGAGAGGAGGTGAAAGAAGGATGGTTTGCAGGTCAGGGGTGCAGGGACATGCCCTGGGAAAACAATGTAGTGTGTTCAGGCTGCCAGTGCAAGTGTTGTGCGATGCCACCCCAGGGCTAGGAGACAGTGAAGCGACAGTTGGAGAGGAGGTGAAAAAAGGATAGATTGTGGGTCAGGGGTGCGAGGACATGCCCTGGGAAAACAATGTAGAGTGTTCAGACTGCCAGTGCAAGTGTTGTGCAATGCCCCGGTCTAGGAGACAGTGAAGCGACAGTTGAAGAGGAGGTGAAAGAAGGATAGATTGCAGGTCAGGGGTGTGGGGACATGCCCTGGGAGGACAATGTAGAGTGTCCAGGCTGCCAGTGCAAGTGTTGTGCAATGCTCCCCCTCCCAGGGCTAGGAGACAGTGAAGTGACAGTTGGAGAGGAGGTGAAAGAAAAATGGATTGCAGGTCAGGGGTGCGGGGACATGCCCTGGGAGGACAATGTAGAGTGTCCAGGCTGCCAGTGCAAGTGTTGTGGGAACCCCCGGGCTAGGAGACAGTGCAGCTATAGTTGGAGAGGAGGTGAAAGAAGGATAGATTGTGGGTCAGGGGTGTGGGGACATGCCTTGGGATGACAATGTAGAGTGTCCAGGCTGCCAGTGCAAGTGTTGTGCGATGTCCCCCCCTGGGCTAGGAGACAGTGAAGCGACAGTTGGAGAGGAGGTGAAAGAAGGATAGATTGCATGTCAGGGGTGCGGGGACATGCCCTGGGAGGACAATGTAGAGTGTCCAGGCTGCCAGTGCAAGTGTTGTGTGATGACCCCCCCCCCCGGGCTAGGAGACAGTGAAGTGACAGTCGGAGAGAAGGTGAAAGAAGGATAGATTGTGGGTCAGGGGTGCAGGGACATGCCCTGTGGAGTCTGTGTGAGGTGCCACGGTACATTACCTTGGTGGACACAGTTGATCATTACAATAAAGGGGATTTGCTGTGAACATAGAGTGTTTATGGAAAAAGACATGCAGAAACACACCCCATGCAATTACCATATTATAACAGGACACACTGTACTGTTTACAAGTGGTTCATGTTGCTCTTACTGTTATGAATGCATGTCCAGGACGTACATACATTTATGGTGGCAGTCAGCAAATAGACAGTTGCCATTGAACCACCACCTTCACAAGCACGCTCCAGGCTGAACCACAGCATATTCAATACACCACCTAGACAACAACATGCAAAGCAGTTCAGTTTTGTAATGAGTACAACTCCTTAGTACACAGTGACATTCACCCGGTTCACTGTGAGCTTCTGCACCGCACGACTTCTGCGCTTACTGGCACTGCAGTCTTTAGAATCAACTTTGTTGCCTTGCTTACTGGCTAAGCAAGTCATTTGGCTTTTAGGTGGACACCCACTCGGGACTGCACCCTTGATGAGCTTCAAACGCTTTGCATACTGCTTCTGAAACTGCATGTAGTTTGTGAAATCCTGCGGACAAAAGTGGGCAGAGCACATGGTCGGGCAACTGCTGACTTCCAGTCCCAATCTCTGTTCAGAAGTGCAAAGTTGACCCATTTTCTAAATTGTATAGGGGACTTATCCCTTTTGGGGAATTCAAATACTGATACATTTGCACAGGGCTTGTTAGGACACTGTGTAACCACACAGTAATTCACCATGTTGCAAAAGCAATCTAAAAAGTGATGGTTTACTGTATGACAATTGGTGCCACAATGTGCTATATTAGGAATACTGTATATGCAGAAATGTATATGTGGATCACCATATGGCAATATGTAACCACTAGGTGGTGCTATCCCAGGGGGTACTACCCCTGCCTGCTTGGCTAGTAGCAGGTTAAGGGGCCTGGATAATGAAACTGGTGCCTCCACCCGGAGGTCAAGGTTGTTAGTGGTCAAGCTAACCTGGGCACAGCACTCCGGGACACTGTAACCCCCCTCTTTCCCTTCTAGTGGTCTGAACAATATACAATAATCACTTTCACAATGACCCTTATTCACCAAGCAATTACCCACACTGTTTGCACTTACCACCAGGGCTGTTCCTCTAGCTTGACCCTGGGGACCCCCTGTAAGACAAAGTTAAGCACAGCAAATAGCAACAGTACAATACTTTTGGCACAAACTGGAACCATAGTGAGGTTAAATACAAACAAAGTTAAATCTGATTTATTCAGGGGACTTGAACAAGGGAGGGACATAATCAGGTTGATTTGCTTAAAAGCTATATTAATCAGACAGTTATGCGTGCAGTTCAGAGTCCCTACACAGTCACACACTTTGGATACCCAGGTAGGAAAACGGTGGGCTAGCCAGGAACGTTGCAGCTGGTTGGGGCCCTGTGATGGAAGAAAGCAACATGCACAACACACATTATTTGTAATCCGGAGCCAGAGGGCTCAGTTCGTGAAAGAAAAGGCAACAAGCCAATCGGATGACAACACTTTTAGATTTAGCTGTTGTTGCAGGGAGCTACCCTGATGTTTACTCACGATACCCTATACTGGACACAGGCAGGATGAAATTGAGACTGCAGGCTGTTTAGCTGGAGTGCCCGGAGAAGCAGGGCCCACACAAATCACAGAGGCGTCATTCCTGTTCAAGGCGTTGAGCAGGGGACTGATTCCCAGGCCAGTCACTCGTTGATGACTTTCTCTGTGTAGCAGGTATTCTGGCTGGGCCAGTGTAGCAGGGCCCAGGCAAACAGAAATGGATATGGATTCAGTCTGTGGAGCTGGATACAGCATCCAGCAAGCAAAACACAGTGCAGACACACAGTGGGGAACCAAATCACGACCCAATATAAGCACACAGCACGTTCACATGTAAGGAAATTCCACTGTACCAGGCAGATGGCTCTCCGGTTGCAATTACAGAGTCTCTGCACAATCCGGGAGTTCAGAGGTAGCTGGAAGTCCTGACAGGCCGATTGCATTCAGCAGATCTTCGGTCTTCTTCAGGTTAAAGCTTGGTCACAATTCAGTGGCTTAATTCGCTCTCCAAATTCGGATTCAGTCCGAAAAAAAAACCCAGCAAGCAAGTAACCAATGGTACAAAAGCCACAAACTGGTAGAGCTACAGTAGGAAACAGTGATAGGAAAAGCGCGGGTGAGAAAAAAATATGTCCAGAAGTAATCGCAGACAGAGCAGTCTGTGTTAGTAGAACAGTCGTGAGAACAGAATTACTGCAGTACTGTAAAGACGCATAGTGTGAGGTGGCTGTAATCAGTGAAGTAGTCTGAGCTGCATGAGAAGTGTCTGCATCGGTTTGCTGTAGCGCGATGTGTATCAGAGGATGCAAATCTGTATAAATACCCAGAGTGTAGCAGCAAAGAACAGCACAATGCTAGAGAAGCAAGGTGAAACGAAGAGAAAAAGACACACAGAAAGAAATGCGCGTACAGCGACCAATGTGAGTTTCCGGGGTGCATATTGTATGCAGTTCCGGTATAGGCACAGAAAACCACATCAGTTTATGAATAGATGCCAAATGTTGAACGTGCACTCGCATGTCTTGAAGTGTATAGAAGGTTATACAGATACTAGTGAGAGACAGAAAAGTGGTATTTTGACAGCTGTTTCTTTATTGATAATATTGTTGTATAACAGTAATCATAAAGAGTAACCTAGTAAATTGCTAGCAATGTTACAGGCGGATTAAGCCTTCGGCCTCATGCCCTGACCCCCCCCCAACCATGGATTAATTCCTCAGTAGACCCATCCTTTCTCGTGGCTTAATCCTTACTTATATTTAAATTAGGATGAAATTAGGGGGATGTAAGAGAGAATCATTGTTTATGCTTACAAACTACACAGGTATACAGAATATAGGCTGAGGGGACTTTCCCTTTAAACTTGGCATGTGGTAAATAAGGGAGAATCTGTGTAAGTTTCTGTTTTTTTTTTTTTATTTTATTTTATCAAATGTGTACTGCCATGTTTAGATAGTGAAACTAAATCATCGCTCAGCTCTCTGCTTACCACCTCTGACTCCACTACCTACCGGGAGAGAAATTGTCATGTAAATATGTGGTAATAGAAATAGCTGATGGTGTGGCTGAATAGAAATGATTTGTAAAAACTGAATGCTGAATAGAAATGCTTGATAAAGATTAAATGGTGTCTCTGAGATATCTTTTGGCTAATTAAGAACATCAGCTTGGAGCCGGCCCAGTGGTGCTGAGGGTTGAGGTGCTGGACGCCACACCTCGCACCACACCAGCGACCCAGGGTTGGGAGTGACCTTGGGTGCTGGGGGTTGGCTGGGAAGAAGGAGCATTGAGCATCACAGGGGCTGCTCTCCTTCTCCGGGGAAGGTGAGAAGGGAAGATCACGGATGTGCTGGCTCCTGGCGGTGGCTGGGGTTTGTGCATGTCGCGGTCAGCTGTGGGATCAACATGGGCTGATGTTGGACGTGCCGGGTGCGGGCGTGTGCACATAACATCCTTGGCATCATTGCACGCCCACGCTGTTGGGGGGAGGAACCAAGCACAAGAAAAATCCTCTCCGCGCTTGTGAAGGTGGTCTGCTGGTGTCGCAGCAGACGCACCCAAGCCAGCTCCCCTGGTGTTCACCTGGCCTTCCACTGTGAGGGAGGTAAGTCCCCACCGTGATGTGACTGGGAGGGGTAGGGCATAGGGTTAAGCTCTGGCTGGGGCAGGGCCAAAGTGACAGCTGGATTGGGGGGGATCATAGGTACACCCCCCCCCAGCTGAGGATAAATAAATAATATTAGAAAAAAAAAAAAGAGCATCAGCTTGAGACATCTCTTCAGTGGGTCACAAGGTGGTGAACTGAGTTAGGAACTGGTTGAGTGATAGAAGACAGAGGGTTGTGGTAAATGGTACTCAATCTGAGGAAAGGATGGTGACCAGCGGGGTGCCACAGGGATCAGTCCTGGGCCCAGTCCTGTTTAATGTCTTCATAAGTGACATTGCGGAGGGGCTGAAGGGGAAGGTGTACCTCTTTGCAGATGACACTAAGATCTGCAACAGGGTGGACATTCCGGGAGAGGTGGAAAAAATGAGGAGATACCTAGGTAAACTGGAGGAATGGTCAGTCCAGAGTGTGGCAGCTGAGATTTAATGTGAAAAAGCGCACAATCATGCATTTGGGGTGCAAGAACCCAAGTGAGGATTACATGATGGCGAGGGGGGGGGGACTGATGGTCACCAAACAGGAAAGGGATTTGGGGCTAGTCATATGCAATCACCTCAAGGTGGCCAAACAATGTGCCAAGGCTGTGGGGAGAGTCAGTGAGATGCTGGATGCTTAGAGATATCACCAGTCAGAGGAAGGAGGTGATGCCACTGTACAGATCATTGTTGAGGCCTCATTTGGAATATGATGTCCAGTTCTGGAGGCCGCATCTCCAGCCTGTCCTTATCTATTTCTTAGGTGAGGACTCCAGACTCCAGAACTCGTCACAGTACTCTAGCTGTGGCCTCACCAGTGATCTATAAAGAGGTAGTAATTCCTTCTTCCTTCTGCTGTCAGTACCCCTTCCTATACACCCCAGCATTCCGTTTGCTTTACTGTATGCCTTGTTACACTGGCTTGATTGTTACAGGCTCTGTCCACACTTGTTGCTCGGCATAGAATCGTTTTTAAAAAAGCTTTTCCTTACCAAGTTTAAGCACAGATGTCAGAGCATCCACTTTGCGCTCCGACACCATGTTTGCCCGCTGGAGTTCCAAACCAGCAACTGTGTCAGTCTGAAACAGTGCTAAAACCCTGCTCTGATCATAGTGTTTCAACACAGTTCATAGCACAGTTTTACCGTGGTACAGTGTGGACATGATCCGTGTTTGCCGTTCTTGTAACGTTACAGACTGCCAGTAACATTACAAGAATGCAAATGTGGACAGGATCTTAGTGAGTCATTGATGATGACCCCTAGGTCTTGTTCCTCAGAGGTCATGCCCAGTTTTACTCCCCCATCAAGTACTCTGTCCTGGGGTTCTTGTTCCCTATGTACATCACCTTGCACTTCTTGGCATTGAATTTCAACCGCTAAACCTCTGACCACCTCTCTAGCCTTTGCAAGTCTCTATGCATCTGTCTAACCCCATCCTCACTGTCTACCCTGCTACAGAGCTTAGCTCCTATGTCACTAATGAACATATTGAAAAGGAATGGACCCAGGACCAATCCTTGTGGCACCCCACTGGTGACATCTCTCTCTCTCAAGATTTGACTCCATTAACCACAACCCTCTAGTGTCTCCCTTCTAACCAGTTTCTCACCCCCCATCTAACTGTATCCTTCGCTACACCCAGATCCTCTAGTTTCTTCAGCAACCTTCTGTGAGACACAGTTAAAAGCCTTGCTGAAATCAAAGTAGAGTAAATCCACAGCATGGCCCTTATTCACTACCCTTGTTACCCAATCAAAGAATACTATCATGTTGTTCTGACAAGACCTCCTTGCTACAAATTTGTGCTGTTTGCAAGCTTGGAGTCCATTGCATTCAAGGTAGTCAACACGGTTCTCTTTGACTAGTTTCTCCATCAGTTTACCCACAATAGACGTAAGACTGATAGATCTGTAGTTACCCAGTTGCTCCTTGTCCCTGCCCTACCCACCATGAAGCGGGACTACATCTGCTCTCATCCAGTCTTTTTGAACTAACCCTGTCTCAGTTGAACTATTGAATAGCCCTATGAGGGGTTCAGTTACTTCCCTTGCCAATTCCTTGAGCACCCTCAGATGCATCTCATCTGGACCCGTGGTCATATCTACCTTTAGGGCTGCTAGCCCTTTCTGAACCCTTTCACTAGTAAATACTTGCTGCCTCATCTCAGGGATCCCCCTTACAGCTGCCTTAATGCCACTGTCAGGCAGAGGCCCTTTGTATTCCCTTGTGATTACATAGCAGAAATAGTCATTAGTAAAGGAATAATGCCTGACAGGGTGGGTGTTATGCTGGGATAACATCCTGCCTCGGGTGGTTGGGCCCGAGGCCACCGGCCAAGGGCATCCAACACCCAAAAAGGGAAGTTATCCCAGCATAACACCCACCCTGGAGGGCATTATTCATATCATACAATGGCTTGTTGTTTTATACAGAAAAAAATAATTTTAAAGAATTTTGTTTAGTGTTGAAAAATATTTTTTTAAGAGAAGATGCAAACAATCATCAAAGTGGAAAAATGAAATAACAATGGCATCATCATCATCTAGTTGATCAGCAGGGATGTTATGCCAGGATAACATCCCTGCTGTGATGGCCAACTGACCAATCAGAAGCCAGGATTCTTTCTTGCCATTGTATAATGACTGTTTTCTGCCTGTCCTCTTCAACTCCCCTATCTTCCTCTGTTAGCTTAACAATTCCTCCTCCCTTCTTTCTTTTTCTCCAATAAATCTAAAGAAGAGAAAAGATTCCCCTCCCTTGACCCCCTCAGCAATATGCACTATGTGTCTTCATTTGCTTCTCTGACTGCCCTCTTGGTTTCCCTTGTTCTCATTTGGCACTCTCCCCATGCTTCCTTCCCTTGTTTTTCTTGGACCTGATGAAGGCCTTCTTTTTAGCTGTTAGTGCTTCCTTGACCTTTCCAGAGAACCATGCCTGTTTCTTTTGATTACCTTTCTCATGCATCAGACAGTTGCCTTAAGTATAGCCCCTTTGTCTCCCCCCCCCCCATCTTTCCTCCACATCCCTGATGCTGTCCACTCTGACTAACTTGTCCTGGACCAGCTCACTCATCTGGTTGAACTCTGCCCTTCTGAAATCTAGGACTTCAGCCTTTGATGAGGGCTTGCTTGTCTCAAGGGCCATGTCGAACCATAGAGAGTTATGGTCTCTGCACTCTAGTTGCTCCCCTACAGTCACTTGTATGTTCAGCCAGTTTTCCTTTGTGGGGGAGGGGACCCTGTGTCAAGCCATTTGCAGCTAATCGCTATAAAGGTGTAACTTTTAGTATTGCTGTGTAGGTTATCTTTCTTTTTTTAATTCTGTTTATGGCTTTCTGGCCAGGTTGGGGATGTACCCCATATCTGCCCACCGGACTTGCTACACCACAGCATCCCCTGAGCTGCTCAGTCCAGGAGGACAGTGACTGTCCCCTCATGGAGGGACTTCCCTCAGGGAGAGACCGAGATCACTCTGAGGCCCTGGTTGAGACTCTGGCATCTTTCGGAGGCAGACAAGCATATAGGGGGTTGAGTATCGGGGAAGGGGGAGGTGTAGGGAGAAAAAAAGGGCAGACTAGATGGGCCGGTATGGTACTTTTCTGCCATCAAGCTTCTATGATTCTTTTTTTTTTTTCAATTGTTTAACCAGGAGTGGCACACTAAGCTGAAAGCTTGTTTACAGGTGCAACCTGGGAGCTCAGGGAAGTTAAGTGACTTGCTCAGGGTCACACAGTATGCAAGTGGGGGCTGTGGGATTCAAACCCAGGTCTCCAGATTTGCAGCTCAGAGCCTTAAACCACTGCGCTATACTGCCTCCCTTCTACTGGGGCTTCATCCTGCTCCATAGGGATTTTTCTTTTGTTGCAGTCCCCATGGATGCACAGTCATGCAATGACAGCAGGTGTATGACTGTACATACTCCCACGCATGGTGGGCTGACATTCACCTATGCCAACCACCCTTCTTTGTGCAGGCCCTAGCTGATGGGCCCCTAACTTCTGCTAGGAGCCACCCTAATGTCAGGTGTTGCAGTCCACCCTCCATTCTCCAGAGGAGAACAGCACTTAAGAGGACACTGATCCTACCTCACCTCCTCGGCCATCCCTCTAATGCTCCTGGCTCATTCCCAAATGTGGGCCATCAGCGTCACATTACAGTAGCGCTACCGCTGTGCTGGCAGGCCAACCAGTACTAGATTTGTGACACTGTATATTATTGGTTTCTGATAAATCTCTTCCATTGTTTTATGGATTGTACCCCATTATGTGGACGGCTTTGGGTAGCTCCTGATTATATGGGTTTGAGACCCTTGCTGTCCAAATCCCCTCCAGCTGAGGTCAGAAGTATTTGGTTATTGTGGGTATGTGGAAAAAAATGTACGGATGATCTTCCATTTACTGTAAATACATGCCAGATTGATGAGGTGGTAGCAGCTTCAATAATTTCCAGTTCATTTTGTTGACTTCTGTTCTGCCTTCCGTTGCCCATTTAGCTCTGCTGGATTTAGTTGAGTGGTTCAACGAGGTGCTCAGATACTGGCATAACTTGGAAATTGTCCTTTGGTATTCAAATATTACATGGTTGCAAAAAAATGCTCTAGGATAGGTGTGGCATCTTGATGCAGTGTCTCACTCAAGGGGTGAGACATAAGAGTACTCAGCAGTGGTCTGTCGTACTTGGTTAATATTCTAGTGTTAGATTCCCAAATGTTTTGAACACTACTTTTTCAAGGAATCCACCTACAGTAGCCTTAAAAGTTTGATTTTCCAAGTGAGCAAAGCTGTAATTGTACAACAGGAGAAAATTAGGACAGCCTTTTAATAGTGAGGTCTGCAATTGAATTGGGCCTTAATCCTTGCTCAGAGATGTTGTGCCATACTTCAAAAGTTAGTTTAGACCAGGGATTGGCCAGATTTGTGACAGTGTATTTTTTGAGGCAGCAGTGCAATGGAAATGTTTTTCCAAGAAAAGCTAGTTTTAGCAAAAGTTAAGAAAAATATTAGCATACCTGTCAAATTCACTTGTGTAGGTACCTCCTATGCTGCACACCATGAGACTTCTTTTTATTTTTTCAATCCTGTCCCTTACCAGGTCTACAGTGTTATTTCTATGCAAAATGTGGTGGCTACCGTTTTCTCTTTAGAAAAAACTCAAAAACATTTATAAAATACTCAAATTCTGGTGTAATTAAAAAACCGTACTGTGAAATGAAACTGGAAGATGCCTGGAATATTTTATAGTGGAAAAAAGCTAAGGTCAAATGTTTTACCCAATTTCGTTGCACTGCTACTTTCATGTCTCTTAAAGGTAAAACATGTAGTGGAATGAATTCACTGAAAACCACTTCTATTTCATACCACACTGTGTGCCAGATTTTCAAATTGTACTGGGACTAAGACTCACTCCACAACTCCAGTAGTGGACCGAAATCTCCGCAGTTGCGCAAATTTGTTTCTTCAGTCCCCAGCAGCTGCTGGAGATGTTATGCCTGGTCCCACCGGCCGTAGCATTTTTCTGCAGCTGTGGGGAAAACGCATCCGCAGCCACAAGGTGCCATAAATCGTGGATCCAGTTGTAAACCAGCTCTAGTTTTGAGAATACCATAGCTGCTGGAAAAACTGCGGCTCTGCAAGTGGCAACCCACCTTCGCCGAGATTTTCCTGCAGCTACAGGATTTTCAAAGGCTTTGAAAATCCAACCCTTTGTCTTTCAACTGATTCAGCGACGTTGTGACTGGGGTCATTTGAACCACTTGATAAAATGGTTTATGCTGGGGAAACCATGCCCTCGTGTGTTTTGCTCCCATTGCCAATGGACCACCTCATTCTGAGGTTCCTTTGATTCCAAATAAACTTTGAGAATGATTGTTAAAGGAATTTCCCCACCACGGTAGTTACTTTAGCTGGGAATAACTGGAAGTGGTAGAGCAACTGTGGAAGTATTGTTGTACGTATGGCTTCTATTCTACCCCACAATGACAGTGGAGGGATGGCCATCTGTTGAATTCTGCATAGGTTGTATTGAGATGAGGGGGTACAGTTGAGATGATAAAGCTGGCCTGTCCAGTCAAGTTGTGAGCTTAACTCCAAGATATCTCAGGGAGGAAGTAACCTATGCAGGGGGCTGGCCACGAGAGCTAGAGTTTATTAAAAAACAAACAAACAATTATTTTACCTCCTTTACTATGAGTCATCAACCATAATTTGGATGTCTGTCCCATACAGGACATTTTAGTTTTCTGCTGAGTTGTTGAATCAAAAGTAATTTAAAATGTTCTCTCCTTCTGGAATGAACCACAGAGCACCAGCGAGCGAGTGGGTAATTTAAACTTTCTCCCAGTCCTGCAGGGGAACCACAGAGCCCCAAAAAAGCAGGCAGTAAATTTAAAATGTCCCCCACTCCAGGAGTATAATGGAACACTGCCAACTGATGGTGCTTGCAGATACCAATAAACACTGTAATAATGTGGGCGGGTAGGCCGGCCCGGTGGCACTGAGGGTTAAGGCTCTAGATGCCTCACCTTGCACCATGCCGGCGACCTGGGTTCGGGAACGAACCTGGGATGTTGGGGGTCGGCAGGGGCAGGGAGGGAGGGAGGGATTGAGCGTCTGAGAGACGGCTCTCCCTTCCTCGGGAAGGGTGTAGGGATTGCGTTGCTCCTGAGCGACCCCTGGTGATGGCCGGGGGTAGCCAAGAATTACGCGACACTGCTGTATGGCACTGGGGGGTGGAGCTCAGCGGACGCTGGTTGTCATTGCATGTCCGAGCTCCGCAGGTGGTGGGGACAGAACAGGAGAAAATCCCCAGTGCACCTGATAGGCGATGGCAGGTCCAGTGGTCAGTCTCCACGTCCAAAGCTGGGACTCCCAGCTCCACCTGGGCACTCCTTCCACTCCCTGGTCACCCCACTAGATTATAGCTAGAGTGCCAGAGGAGTTTGCGGTCCTGCCCCGGGGGGTTTCAGAGCTGGGGAATCGGGTGGCCAGGTGGTGCGGTAGGGGAGGTGGAGTCTAGGGGCTTCAGGTGAATGGGACAAGACCAAACTGAGTGCCCTGCTGGAGAGATGTCAGGTCACCGGCATAGGAGGCATAAAGAAAGTTAGAAAAAAAAGGGGGGGGTGCCAGAGATCCGGCTTCCAGGCAGGACGTGTCTTCTGTAGCTCTGCACATCTTGCTCCTGTTTTGCCTACCAAAGCTTATAATTTCTTCTGAATTTCCTATCGCAACTGATCTCAGTGCAATCTATAGACTCTCAGCTTTCTAACGGTACTAAACTTGAAATGGGGTGCACAAAGCAAAACCAGCCCCACTCGTCTGCAAATTTGAGGCCTTCCACTGCATCGCAACCTCCACCACCTAGCTCAGATCAAGACCACGCGGCAAGACCTGCTACTATCAAAGACCCTCCGTGGTTGGCTGGCTCAGTGGCGTGGAGAGCTGAGGCAGCATGCCTTACTTCCTGTCACATCAGCGACCTGTGTTCACAGTTTGAGCGGGCCATCGGGGATCGGCTGGGGAGGGAGAGGATTGAGCGTCTGGAAGACAGCTCTCCTCTCCTCTCCCAGGGAGGGGGTGGGACAGAGTCTGCTACATGCCTGACCCCTAGTGGAGGCTGAGGGTCAACCAGTGGCTCACACCTAGGGGGTGGTTACAGGGCAGTCGCCTGACATGTTGCATGCGGGAACATGCGCAGCTCGGTCATTGGCGGCATTGCACATCGCTGTGCCACTGGGGACGGAAAATGGCCCCTCAGATGGATGACTGCCTGATACCGCAGGCCCCCCTCCCACAATAGCAGCCACCTCTCGCACTGGATCTGAACCGGTGGGTTGAGGGATCCCCGCCGCCCCACCACGGGGTGCAAGTCATGGGGGAAAGTGAGGGGACAGTGCTACGAGTGGGAGATGGAGCTGGGCACCTTGGCAAGAGGGAGCTCCGCAGGGGATGGGTAGGAGAAAATAGATTAACGGAAAAAAAAAATGACCCTCCATGGCAAGCGTTGGTGGAAGCAGTCAGAGCGATGGATTCAAAACTTGAAAAACTCTCACTAAAATGGAAGCCCACGATGCAGCGATAACAGCCCTGAGTTCAACTATCGCTGATGTGGACAAGCGATCCTTAGCAGCCCAGACTACTGCAACCACCTTGGTAAAAGAGAACAAGCAGCTTAGATATTGTTTGGAAGGAGTGGAAAACATGATTCGAGAAGGGAACATTCGAATAGTTGGCCTACCTGAAGGTGCTGAAGGGGTGAACCTCCTGTCCTTCCTGAGGCAAAGTATGGCTGCAAATCTTTCGATCCCTGAGGACTTCGAGTGGACAGCTCAGCGGCAGGTATACCGGGCAACTCCCAGGGTACGGCCTGCAGATGCGAGTCAACCGAGAACGGTGATCCTGAAGATGTTGGAGCTGGAGGTCCAGGATATTCTTATTGGGGCAGCTTGTGCAGCTTCCCCCTTGGAGATCCAGAATCAAGAGATCAAGCTATTTCCTGACCTCTCTTTCCAGACCCGCTTGAGGAGGAAACAATTTGATGCAGTCCGCCAGACGCTCCAGTCGTTGGGGTTAGCACACTCTTTCCTATTACCAGCCCACTTATGAATCACATATGGGGGCCAGAGTTGGCAATTTACAGACCTGAAGGATGGGGGCCGGTGGGCTGAAAAAGCTGCTACTGAGTTCAATATCAAACCAGGACTGGATAATGTGGTGGTCAGCTCTGACTCTGACGAAAGCTGAGTACTGACTTTTTGCTTTGCTACTCATTCTATCCTAATTAGTAGTTAAAAATTAGAGACTGGGACAATATGGTTGATGCAGTATTTTGGGGAAGGGGGTAATGAATTTTTACCTTCTCATTGTTAAGTTCTGTTAATTATAATGACGGGATCTTTACTCCACTGGTCATGATTTCCTGGTCATGTTATTATAATTGCGTTTATCGTTTATTGAGATCTGTTCAATATTATATGTGTGTATTAGGAGGCGGGGAGGAGTGGTACCAAGATTACCTTTGATATTTTTTCTCTTTGCAAGGTCACAGTACTACTGGTTAGTGCCGTTCAAATTCTTTGGACATTTTACCTACTATATGGATGATTACCTTAGCCATGAAGTGGCTGGCATACTGGGCTTTCTTATATCTGGGACAGTTGGTGAATTTTGCCAATTACCCTTCCTCTTTCAGGATCCTCACCTCTGCAAGTGGTTGCGGCGTGAAGCGGAGCTACATCGGCCGCCTGGTCTCCTCTCCATGGCTGTCTGGCTCAGGATCTGAAACCCAGGGATCACCACCGTTGCAAGCAATTGCAGCGTGGAACGGAGCTCCATTGGCCACCCACTCTCCTCTCCACGGTTGTCCAGCTCAGGACCTGAAATCCAGGGATCCCCACTGCTGCAAGCGGCTGCGGAGCGGAGCTCCATTCAGCCACCCGCTCTCCTCTTCGGCTCTCCAGCTCACAGGATCCCCACTGCTGCAAGCGGCTGTGGAGCGGAGCTCCATTCGGCCACCCGCTCTCCTCTTCAGCTCTCTGGCTCACAGGTATGGCTCCACGAAGGATTTGTAAGCCCCCAATAGGCTTGGTCCCTGCCGCCTCTTGCCTACTCTACTATTGGCTAGTGCATCTGCCCTGGCCTGCAATTGGCCGCTGGCAGTTTTTGGATTGAGCGTGGCTTTTTTGCTATTTCACCAGCTTTTATCGCTGCTACGCTAGCTGTGTTGTGTGTAATTTTAAATGAAAAAAATATTCAAACTAGCTGTTAATCAGAACTTTGCAGTCTGAGTAACTCGCTATTTGCCTGTCATTTTACAGCATTTATAAATCCACGGCCGTGTACACTAATGTGCTGTAACGCTTAATGTAAAGTACTGTAATGCTTACCCTCTAGTTTTAAATTGTCTATTATTGAGTATCGTGCAGCTGGAATAATTTTTCCCTCTGATTTGGCTGCTTTATCTTTACTTGATTGTTCATTTCATGCTTTCTCTTTTGTGCCATGCTAATGTGTCTCTTGGCAGCCAAGAGAATCCTAACGCTGTCTCTATCTATCCTCGACTGTTCCCCCCTGCTATTTGCCTCCCTTTCCCCACTCTGCAACAGAATACCCTTTGCAACCAATTTCAGCCCTGTACTCTCTAACCTCTACCTGTCTCCACATCTATCCCCCATATTCTCTGCTGTCCTTTCTGTCTCTCTCAGCTGAACTCCTCCTCCTCTGTGTCTTTGTGTCCTATATTTTCACCAGGCACCAGACTTCCCCACCTCCAACATACCTAAATCACCTTTCAGCTCTCTAAATCACTATCCCTCTCACCTCCTTTATCCTACTTGGAAGGGCCTGCTGTCTACCACACCCACCGATTACCCTCAGCGCCAGCCCCTTGGAGCAGCCCTAATCCTTTGCCAACTCTGTCCGTGTCTTCCTCTTTCAGAATCCTCACTGCTGCAAGCAATTGTGGCGTGGAGTGGAGCTCCATCGGCCGCCTGCTCTTCTCTCCGCGGCTGTCCAGCTCAGGACCTGAAACCCAGGGATCTCCACCACTGCAAGCGGCTGCGGTGTGGAGCAGAGCTCCATTCGGCCTCCCGCTCTCCTCTTCGGTTTTCCGGCTCATAGGTATAGCTCCACGAAGGATTTGTAAACTCCCAATAGGATTGGTCCCTGCTGCCTCTTGCCTACTCTACCATTGGCTATTGCGTCTGCCCCAGGCCCGCTATTGACAGCTGGCAGTTTTTGGACTGAGCACGGCTTTTTTGCTGTTTCACCAGCTGCTATCGCTGCTGTGCTTGCTGTGTTGTGTGTAGTTTTTGTCCCACACTGCCCGCCCCAACCCCAGCCTCTATTAAATACTCCTTTGCTCCTCCCTCCAACTATATCCTAAACCACTATTGGCTGCAATCCTTTCCTCTATCTGCTACTGACTTACACATGTTTCTCAGCGAGTTGGTCCTCTCTCTCTCTCTCTCTCTCTCTCTCTCTCTCTCTCTCTCTCTCTCTCTCTTCTGTCTCCCGAGGCTTACTGCCCATCTGTCACACTGACAGTGCCTAGGCTATACGAAAACGTTCCTAGTGCTTTACTATTCCCTACTCCCCCCCAGTCCCCTGAGTTTCTTTTCTCACTCCAAGCCCACTTCCTTATCTCTGACCTACTCTCTCTAGCCTTATCTGTTACTACATGTTTTGCCCTATGGGCCAAAACTCTAAGGTCTCCTCAAATGGTCTAACCCATGTTGCCTTGACCTCTTTACTGCTGAAATAACTACAAGGCTGCAATCAAATCTAGGGCCTTTTCTGCTTTTCCATAACTCAGGTTCCCACATGGTTCAAATACTACCTATATCATGGGTCACCTAATGCACATAATCCCCACTGCCATGGTTGTTTCACTGCTCTACATAGCATCCTCTGCCAATTACAATGCTAACAGGGCCCACCCTACCATCATCCAATCTCTAGACAACTTCCATTTCTCCAACCTCCTTCTCCGTCGTGACTCACCCTGGGATTCGTCCCCACTCCTATTAAAAAGGGGAATAATCTACCAAGCTATATATAACCCTAAAAAATGCCTCCTTCACCGCTTAATTCTCTCCCCTCTTACCCAACGGAAGCTATGGTACTTCCTACTACTGGCTATTTTGCTGTCAGGGGATATTGAGACAAACCCTGGCCCTGTAGGACATCTCTTCCACTCTAATGTACCTCTAAGGTCCCCAAAAAATCTCCTTATAGCCCATCATAACATCAGAAGCCTTGATCACACCTTTGCGGAACTTGAAGCTTGGATCTCCCGTTACAAGCCGGACATATTGTGCCTGTCCGAAACATGGCTAAAATCCTCTATATCTGACTCTTGTTGCTCAGCGCCATCCTACAGCCTCCTTCAGAAGGACAGACCATCCCCTAAAAGGGGTGAGGGTGTAGTTATCTATTACAAAAATCACCTTCATCTCACTGCCCTAAACACCGATCCTATGACACACTGTGAGTTGCTACATGCACTCCTCACACTTGGGAATAAAAAACTACATATCATATGTGCCTATAACCCATCTAACAGTGGCCACACTGGCCTGGATGAGCTTCTGAACCAGACATCCCTACTCTCCGGCAAGAATGAAAGGATCAACCTAGTTGACATCAACTTAAACTGGCTAGGGAAATACCAGACTACCTTGCTTACCAAGATCCAGAGCCATAACCTCCATCAGCTTATTACTGAACCAGCTTGGTGTACTCCTCACTCAAACTCTGGCACTCTTATTGACTGGATGTTAAAAACTGCCCTGAGCACTTCCAGTCTGCCGGTACACTTGCTGATGTCATCTCGGACCACTCCCCTATTTTTTACATCTGGGGATCGGCCCCACCCTTTCAAGTAAAACCGCGCCTCATCATCTTTCGTGACTATGCCAACCTGAATCAGCAAAATTTCCTCCAGGATGTGGCCACCATTGACTGGTCTGATCTCTATAATGCTCAAGATGTCCAGTCTGCACTGACCATTTTCATCTCTACTTTCTCAACTCTGCAGGATCATCACTCCCCTCTTAAAACCCGCCGTGTCAAGGGTAAACATACTAGATGGCTTAAAAAGGATCTACTTACTAAAATAAAAGAGAGAGACAAGAGCTGGTGCCGTCTCAAGTTCTCTGGACTCCCAGAGGACCATAACACCTACAGGTAGGATGTAAGTTTGTCATGGATGAGGTTTTAATGGCTCATTGTTTGTTCATGAAATCATTAGTAAACAGTAGTAAATGTTGTGGCACTGTCATCATTGCTACATTCTGATGACACTAGTGAAAGTCATGGAAGTCCTGAATAAAGATCAAACGTCATGGAATCAATGACATATATGACTGCCATGACAAACTTACATCCCTACCTATAGGATGTTAAGGAATGCCTGCAAAATGGATAAAAGATCTGCAAAAAGCTCTTACTGCAAAAATCTTCTAACCAATGCTTCAGAGGGCCCAAAAAAGTTCTGGTCCCACATCAAAACCTTCCTAGGGTCTACTCAGTCATCTACCCCTGGTGATATGATCCTTAATGGTACTCACTGTAACAATCCGTAGACTATTGCAAATTTCCTTAAAAATCAGTTCTCTGATCTAACTAAATTCATATCCTCCTTCCCCACCTCTCAACAAGTATCTCCAGCTCCCTCAATCAAAGTATCTGCTGCCCCCCCTTTTACTTTAGAGCCATTACTCCGAAGTAGGTTACAAAACGTCTTAAGTTGATCTCTGATAGTTCTGCCACAGGCTCTGATTGCATTGAGCCCAGACTACTGAAACTAGTAGCCCCTCTCATTGCTGCACCTCTGGCCAAAATGTTTACCCTCTCCTTGTGTCAAAGTAGTGTCCCTGACATTTGGAAGATAGCGCGAGTCTCCCCTGTCTTTAAAAAGGGGGATCCCAGTGACCCCCTTAACTATAGACCAATAGCCATCCTATCAGTGCTAAGTAAAATCCTAGAAAAACTAGTTGCCACTCAAACTACAGAATTTCTTATCAAGCATGACCTTCTAACAACTTCCCAGCATGGTTTTTGAAAAGGTCATGGCACCTCTACTGCCCTGCTTAAATTTACCACAAATACTCTCATGGCTATGGACAGGGGTCTCCTAACAGGGGCTGTCTTCATTGATATGATGAAGGCTTTTGACCTGGTGAACCACTCCCTTCTCCTCGTCACCTGCAATCTGTGGGCTTAGCGCCAAACGTAGTCAGCTGGTTCAACAGCTACCTATCAGAGTCCAAGTTGTTAAGTTCAAATCATCCTATTCGGAGAAGACTACAGTTAATGTTGGAGTACCCCAAGGCTCTATCCCGGGACCACTTCTGTTTTCTATTTTCATTAATGACATTACCTCCAAACTCTCCGCCTCCTCCTTACTCTATGCGGATGACATCGTCCTTTATACTAGCGCGGCAAATGTATCTGACATCAATCTACTGCTTTCTGCTGATTTCCAATGCATCCAAATCTGGCTCTCGGATCATCACCTTGTACTAAACGAGACCAAAACTCAGTCCATGCTATTTGGAACCCCCTTGAAACTCAAATCACACCCAAACAATTTTTAGGGTCTCTTGCTTGGATGGCTCATTTATTGACCCAGTTATCTCATTTAAATACCTGGGAGTCACTTTGGATCAATCCTTAAGCTTTGAACATCACATTTCAAATACATGTAAGTCTGTGAGCTCCAAGCTAGGTGTAGCTTATCGCACTAGCTATGCTTTAACCCCCTCAGCGAGACTAGCTATTGCTTGGGGCATACTCCTACCTACACTAACCTATGGAGTATCCTTTCATGCTACCATACCTAAAGTGAATCTCCATAGGTGGGACGTTGCCTATAATAATATATGTCGGTATGCCACCTTGTCCCATAGGCGGAAACACCACTGCACCCTCTACTCCAATCTAAACTGGCTATCTCCAAATGCCACCAGGCTGTACCCCTTTGGCTCTACCATAGACAGTATTATGAGGTCTCAAACCCCTAAATCACTGGCGGAATTGCTAACTCCACAGACCTCAAGTTATGGACTGCACTCAGCTAACAAATCCATTTTGTATGTGCCAAAATACATAACCATCAAAGGTTCCACTGCTTTTGCCCATCATGCTCCTCGACTGTGGAACTCCCTCCCCCAGACGTCCACCAAACTCCCACTCATGACACCTTTAAAAAAAGCACTCCGTCTCTACCTCATCTCAGTTGACCAGTGCTCCTGTTTTAAACCTCCTTAGATCCATATCCTCCTCCCCTGGCTTCAGCTCTCAATCCGGTCTCTGCTAAACTCTATTTCTCAGTTGTTCTTTTCTCTTATGCCTCTCCCCAGGTGCACCCCCAACTCTGTTTGGCCTGCATCTCCTATACTAACCCAGCTCCTAATCTTATCTGTCTCAGCTTGCCTACCCCCTGCATTTCACTCCCCCCCTGCACTTATCTGGCTCTGTTATCTTATTCCTATTAACTATACACACTCACCTACCTACCCCTGTGTAGTCTCTCTAACCTGCCCTCCAACCACTTTTTTCTTGCCTTAGCTGATATATCTCTGAAGATTGCCCTTCCACAAACTTAATTAACCCTGTTTTCCCATTCCCTGCATCAAACCCCCTTTGCACTTATCAATAATTATTTCTAGTATCTTCCTTGTTTGTCTTATAATTTTGTCTTCATGTAGGGTCGTATCTGCTGTTTGGCTATTTTCTTATTTTGTGTTATACCCATGTATCACTTATCTACTCCCTGTACTCTGTAATAACACTGTTTTTTTCCCTACTGCCTAAATTGTATCATCCAATTGTCAAAATTGTTTTACCACCTTGTATCCTACCCACTAAAAACCTGTTTATTATTTGTACTGTATATACTTGACGTGGACCACCTTTGTATATACCTTGCTATAACTACTTATTGTTGTATCTCTGTACTGTTGTATCCTGTAACCTCCCAGGTCATGCCTGAAAATAGTCATCTCTATGGCTAGTGCACCTACCCGGTAAACAAAAACTAAATAAATAAATACAAGTTTTTCCTTACTCCTGCTATATATCTCCGGGAGAGCTAGGATTAAGTGATATCCCATGTTTTTGATATTGTATTCGACTGAGGGGAAAAAGCTGTAATGTATTTTTATTAAACTAATAAGAAGAAAGTACATAAAAAAAAAATGTAGGCGGGTAAGTACAGCTGGGATATGACGCATCCAGGCGAGGAGATCTGGTCGATAATCAAATGATTGTAACCACAGTATTCTGTCTTCGTGCTTTACAAGCATGTTGACTGATGTCACTGTTTTGGAGTCAAGTAAATAATTAGCACTGGAATGACTGTTGTGGTTAAGATACAAGTCCATGGTTCAGTGAACCTGT
Source organism: Neoceratodus forsteri (assembly GCA_016271365.2). Lineage (NCBI taxonomy): Eukaryota > Metazoa > Chordata > Ceratodontiformes > Ceratodontidae > Neoceratodus > Neoceratodus forsteri. The sequence continues at coordinate 875,808,888 of CM028130.1, forward strand.
ATGCATCATTGTATGACAATGAGCAATAATAAGACCTAGTTAATGTTTCATAAAAGTCTGCATTTATAGTACGCAAAACTTGGGCTAGTCTTTCCACGGTAACCTTTATTAGTTAATTGTACAAACAGATAAGAATGCTACACTGTTTCTACATGATGCCATTCTGTACCAGGTACAGTACAGTCCATTCACTGATGAACTGTAGTGTGTATTGTGCATACATTATTAAAGACTACTTTTAGGCAATTTACTGTTCCAGTAAATGTACAGTTCTGCATTTTGACAGGCTCTACCCACTCTGAATTATGACCTTGGATCTCACACACAATTGGACTAAAAATGTCTCAGACCAGAGTTGAAGACCATCTCTGCACTTTAGTACATACTTCAATAAACATAATGTTTCAGCCGTCACAGTTTATTAAAGAATATATATACATATTTTTTTAATTTCAACTTTTCTTTCCAGCATTTGTAACACATCTTGGTAGCCTAGCACAGATAATATCGATATGAAAACCATTTGACAGTCCCCCACTGACCTTACAGTGCCTTTGTGTAAGCTGGTATCCTAAACACATACCTCGGTGGGTTGGGACCAGGGAACAACTTAAAGCCTTCAGCCACCTGGGATGTGTAACTCTGCTTAACCCACAAACTCTAATGTCTTATTACACTGTTAAAAATGAATTGAAAAATAAATCTGTCTGGCCAAGACAGCTCAAATGATCAAATTTAGATTTCCTTTTTAAAGCCAAATCCAGAACAAATGGTTTGATACCTTTTATTGGACCAACGAGGATGTTACAAAAAGAATGAAGAGTTTTAGCTTTCAGACCAACAAGTCCTTCTTTGGAAGCCCAATGAGAGTTATTTAGGGAAAATCCCATATTATTAACACTTAGAACATGCAGAAAAAAACTGAAATAATCCTCATTAGTTTAAAACAGGCCTTCAGAAATAGTGAAAGTGACATTGGAGAGCTTTAATATCTACAGTGTGATTTCAGCTGAATCAAACTTAAAGGTCAAAGGTTGTCCTGAGATAACAGCAGGCAGAGAGTTCAACCCACATATATCATACCATGTATCAGTCTAATGGATAAAAAAAAACCTTAAGATTCTCTGCTCACTAAATTACATGTCAAGTGAAGAACCCCCCCCCGAAGACACATATTACACGAGTGAGGTAACAGTACATCAGTAAAATCCAGCTTCAACTCTGCTCAGAACTCTGTTTGTGAATAGGGCCTTTGATGATAAGATGACCCTTGAGAAAACAACTGCATGCTAAAATGTAACATATAACAAAGTAAAAAAATAATAAAAAATAAACCCCAAAATTACATCAGAAATTATCTTCATGTGGTATATAGAATGATAAAAATGATGTATACCCAAAGTGAGTAACACTGATGAAAGTACAATTGGCTGGAGATATATTCTGAACATACTCTCAACAAGCTATTGTGTTCCAGAAACCTTCAGCATTTCTTGTAACAAGATTTTATACATGATAATGTCAATTGTCAATGTGCCAGGTACAAAAAAAAGTGCTAGCCAGGGACCCCAAAGAAATTGAGACTATGCAGCCTGATATGTACACATTTCAATAAATTGTCAGTGTATAATCGAAATAATACATATATAGAAATAGTCCAAGGAATCTAAAAAATTCTTAGGAATTAACCTAAGCCCCACCCACCCCATCCCCACCCTTGGGGAAAGTAACTACTTTTTTTTTTCACTCTTATTTTAGCCTCCTGCAGCCACTGACCTGCCAATTTCCAGCCACTGCTCCACCTCCACCGCCAACCCCAGAGAGGGTCGTGCCCAGCTGGCGTATGCAGCTGTACCCTCAAAGGGGACCTTCCCATGTCCCCGTGCCAGGCCAGGATCCAATACCGGCATGCGATGGATCCAGGCATCATTGGCTGGCGAAGTAGCAGCTATCAAGCTGCGTGAACAGTGACGCCATTTTCATCTGTTTTTGCCCCTTGGAGTGCAGGCATGCACTGATGTCAGGCACTGCGTGCTGACATCTGCTGCACTCCGCCCCTTTCTGACACCACCTTGACGTACCCCGTGGTTGTCACCAAGGGTCACTGCAGAGCGGTGGCACCCTGGAACTCTCCCTGGGATAGGAGAGCAGTCCTCTGGATGCTCAATCCTATCCCTCCCCTGATGACCCCTGATGGCCCAGACTTGCGTCCGAACCCGGGTCGGCAGCGTGGTGCAAGGTGTGGCACCCAGCACCTCAACCCTCAGCACCACCGGGCCTACCAGGAAAGTAACTACTTAAAATGAAATATATGTACTTGAATCCTAATACACCATCAGTTGCACCCATCACTACAATAGTTACCCAAGAAGGAATTACACTTGCCATGAACCCCCAAGTAAATGAGACAAGTGTCCTAATAAGGACAAAATGTAAAAACATTACAATACATACTCAAATTACAGAACTAGCAGAAGGAAGTAATTGTCCACTCTAATGTGAGTCCAGAGTCCTAGCCACTATGACACCATCATGTCATGTACCTGAACATAAGTTTACCTCAATATCCCAACAAATATTCACATCCACTATACCTTCATAAATACCCATCTCAAATGCACATATTAAACACACACACAATCCCACACACATAGACATACCCACACACCCATGGACACATTCACACAATACTAATGTGAGAGGCCAACCTGTAGATAACCAGTTAAGAGGGACTGTATAAGCATGAGTCAACATCCAAGGCTCACTGAAAACTTAAAATATGAAGGCCTGATTCCAAGACATTTATGCATGTCGCAAGGTGACTTGTGCCAAACCCAATGGCACAAGTCGCACCTTGCGCCATGCGTTACACTGGTCGGGATTCCAGGAGGTGGCCTGCACCATGGCGTGGGTGACCTGCACCCAAGAGGACATCCACCAGCCGCAGCCCCTACTGGAAGGTGGAAGGTGGGGATATGGCAGCAGCTGCACCCTATTCTGAAAGGGCAGCTGCCATAACCCAGTTACACAAGTAGAAGAGCTACTGTGGCACTGTGGGGTTAGACCAGATGTTAGCTGGTCTAAGGGACTTCCATCCTGGCAAAATGGCATTTGCCCCCCCTGCAGTACCGCAACACACACACACACACACAGCTGTGCCCCAGGGACCCCCATCAACACTGGAAAGCCCCCCCATTGCCAGGGTGCCATCCACCAATGCCTGGGTCCGGTTTGTCCGGCGCCACCCTTGCACCTCTGCCACACTGCCAACCCACCCCCATGGCCCACGGGGGCTTGTGGTCTGTTTTTGTGGCTGGGGAGGTTTGGGGGGGCAGTTCTTCCCAGTTGGTGGCTTGCGGCACCCAGGTCTGTTGCGCCATTCCCGTGGCACAGTCTGCGGCTGCCGCAAGTCACAGGGCATAAGTGCTGGGGACCCTGCCTGTCTTGGAATAGGGCGCAGGGTCCCCGGCGTAGTGGCGCATGTTGCAACTTGCATACGCCTGCGAGTTGCAAAGTGCATCCTGGAATTGGGCCCTATATGTCCATTCTTTGAAGTAAAGGTCCGTGTAATTTATGTGTAATGTGTCATATATCCAACATCAATGTTCAAGCTATCTTGCACCGTATTAAGAAGTAACATAAGTCTGATCTCACAAGCTGGTCTGTGTTGTGTACTGTTGAATTGTCCTTTCAAGACCATCACAGAGATATCTGGGATTGAGTGGTCATCCTGAGAGAAGTGTTGTGCCACTGGTTTGTCAGTCATCTTCCTATTAATATCATACCTGTGTGAATTCATTCTAGTGCAGAGTTATTGTTTCATCTCCCCTACATACCCTGTGCAAGGACATGTTCTGCATTGAATAAGATAAACAACATTGCTTGATGTACATGTATAATTACCCAATATCCTGAATTGTCTGTTTTGTGAGGTAACCACACAGTCTGAAGTGGAAATGTGCTCACAAGTTTTACATCTGCGTTTATTACAGGGTTGTGTGTCATATGATGTCATGGCACTCTGTTCAGGTTCAGGTTTACTCTTAATAATCAAGTTGGCTAAATTGAGTGGTTGTTCAAAAGATAGTAGTGGTAGTTCTCAAAAAATACAACTAAGGTTTCATCCTGACTGATTATGGGGTGTAGGTCCTTAATAATCTTATGTAGAAGTTCAAAGTCAGGATTATACGTGACTACTAAGGTTAGTAGTGGTCCTTTCCTCATATTGCAGTAGGTGTTCAGGATTGTTTCAAGAAATCAAGCAAGCAACTATAATAACAAAAAACAAATTCTAGCAAATAAACATTGCAAATGAATTAGCAATATTCAGAATAATAAATGGTAATAGTTATACTAAACTTTTATTATACTTAGTATTTAACATACCCTTCATGCATAAGCACGTGCAACTCATAAGATTAATATCTCAGATTATTTCTGTATAAAACTTGCTTCAGATGTTTATAGCATGTAACATGTATTTTCCTTTTTATGAGCACTTACATTTTAATGCCAGGAAGCTTGTTTGCCAGTGCTACAGAGACATTGCATACAGTTTTCTGGTGGAGGATTCAACCCTGCTACAGAGACATTATTTACAGACTCCAGGGGGAAGGTTCAGCCCCCCCCCCCCCCACATATTTGAGACAAAACGTTTACAGACTGCAGATGGGGAGAGTTCCAGCCCACCTTAGTAATATGGAAGCATACATATAGACTTGGGGGTTGTAGCCTGCCACTGTGGAGACATTGTCTGTAGACTCCAGGGGAGTGTTCAACCTGCCATGGCAACATGGAGGCATTGAGTACAGATTGGGGTTGTAGCCTTCTCTGCCACTGTGGAGACATTGTCTGTAGACTCAGGGGAGTGTTCAACCTGCCATGGCAACATGGAGGCATTGAGTACAGATTGGGGTTGGCCTGCTCTGGTGATATAAAGACAGTCTGTGCACACACCGAGGGGAGTCCAGACAGTTCACCAACTGTACTATGACATGCATCTGGTCACTGTATATTAGGGTGCCAGAAACATGTTGCCCACAATGACCATAGTCCCACATTCTGCCACAATCCAGCTTAGTTAACAAGGGACAGCAGGGAGAAGAGTTTGTTTTTGTTGGGGACTTTGCCCTTCTCACACTTCCCCATGTGCAGGGCTTTGCCCCCCCACAACACTAAATATAATCTCCTCTGGGTCCGGGCATGAGTGGACCAAAGGAGAACAGTATTGATGGTGAAAAGGTCATAAGTACAGGGCATAGCAAAATCCAGCACGCCCCTTTCACTCACTACCTTTTCTCGTCACCCTAATTGCATCACCCACCTAATGGTATACCAGTCCAGACCACCCTGGTGAAATGGAAATATCACACATGGACCCTGGGGAAGGTTTCAACTCATACTAGTGGTATGGAGACATTGTGTACAGACTCCAGGAGGGGGGGTTCAGCCCACCCTGGCCCTATGAAGACATCCTGTACAAATTTCAAGTGAGGGTTCATCCCATGCTGGGGCTACAGAGATGTCATGTACAGCTCTGGAGAGGTCCAGCCCACCCTGGTGCTGCAGAGACATTGCTTTGAGACTCCGTGGAGTGTTCAGCACACCCTGATGCTATGGAGACATCGGGCCGGATATTCAAACTGCACCCAAAATGTGCGCAATAGCAGGAGCAAGCACAAGTCAATTGCGTACATGCGCAACAGACGCGATATTCAAACGTGGAGCAAGTCAAATTGCGCAACCAGCCAACGTCTGAATATCGCACAACCTGCGCCATAGTGCAATCAGGTAGGGGAAGCTGAGCACATATGTCGCGCCATAGTGCAACAAGGCCAGCCCAGCTGAGCAGTCGAGATGCGCCATAGCGCAAGCAGGGAGCCCCCCAGCAGCAGAGCAATGGAACTGCACAACCAGGGAGGTACGCAGGGGCCCACCACCCATGCCACAGACGGGCACAGGAACACACTGCAGAATTAACAACACACCCCCACAGCCGAAGCACAGCATCACTGGTGGAGGGACGGAATTTCCACTGGCCCATGGGGACAAGCCTCAAGCACAGCTGGGCCATGGCGCCCAGCACACCCACTGGCAAGCAAAGACTGCCACAAAGGGGCCAGACAACCCAAGTGTACCACAGCCCCCTGTGCACAGCACACCCTGCACCGAACCCAAGACACCACCCATGAGCAGTGACTGTGACTGGCACTGCCGGACTCCACCATGCCTCCCCGGCACAATGCAACCGTGTATACCACAGAACCATACAAGCCAGACCCACCAGGAGCCCACAGTGGTGTAGCACACAGCCAGACCGGCGACCTGAAAGCCACCACCACACCAGGGACACCCCCCCACGCAGACACACACACAATCCCAGGACAACACCACACCAGATGCCATGCACACCTCTGCAACTGAGCATCTATAGCCAGCTGCAAATCAGAGACCACCACAGTATTCATAACAAAATAGATATATATATTCAATGAATAACAGAACAACAACAACAACTAGAACAACAACTATTTACAAATATATACAGTACAGGGGTGGGGGTACGGTACAAGGTAGGGGTGTGGGGTAGGGGTGAAGAACTTGGTGAGGGAAGGCAGGGTGTGAGGGAAGGGTAAAGAGGGTAGTTGTGGGGCAGCTACTGCCCCCCAGGCTGCAGATCAGCAGGCTGGCTCGGACCCTGTGTCCTCTGCCGGTGTCGCACACCCTTCTGGTTCAACTCCCTGAGGATGCGAAGGGATTCATCAGACAGCTCCAGCAGGTGGTGAATGGCCTGCTCTATTCTGCGCAAGACCCGGACACCTAGGGCAAGGGAACCGAATCAATGGCTATGACTGTACACAACCCTGAAGCCCACCCAATATGCATGGCATACAGCCAAGTGCCCGGCCCCTGTGATGGACTGCACACACTCACAGTGACCGTGCACAGGCCAAGCCCAACCAGGCAGCAACAGCCATGTGTGCCACTGCACACACACCCCACCCATGCCCAGCACAGCACAACCAAGGCAGTACAGTGACATGGCTACGTGGTGAGAAGGTAGTGCCACAGCCATGTGCCCAGTGCATGCATGGACCACCAGTGACGCACTCACAGACATGCAGTGCCACTGGACAGTGCTGACTGTCACACGTCGCGTGCATGGCAGTGTTGTCCATGGATGGTAGCCATGCTCCTTCCCCCCCATAGCACGCAATAGCATCCATGATGTAATGACACTCACCCTCATCCAGCCGCTGCTGCTGCTGTTGTGGGCCCACACCGCTGCCACCTCTGCCGGCCACCTCCGCAGCACCCCTTTGCGCCTCAGCTTGGGCCCTCCTCCGCTCCTCCACGCCTGTGGGAAACAAACGTTGGGAAACACATTAGTGAGATCCAAAAGCAGACAGCCCCCTGCCCCAATGAGTGTGCCTGCCCACACAGCCAGACCCATACATCACACACCTGCAAACACTGTCACAGCCAACCATGGACCAACCCTCCCCCATGCTCTGGCCACAGTACACAGTGTTACCCCTGCGGACAATACAGGTGCATAGACGGCTCACCCACCTGGCCTAGGCACAATGCCCTTCCTGGCACAGAACCTGAGGCATGCCAGCAGTGCCTGCTCCCTCCTGCGCAGGTCACTGTAGCGGTGCCTGCACTGCTCCACTGTTCGGCACCGCCCTGTGACCTGCTCCAGCTCGGTGGCCACCTGCTGCCACACTTGGGTGCGGGCCATGTCTAGGGGTTCCCCCCAAAACATTGGCCCATAGTGAGGCTCTACCACGGCCACTAGGTTGGCCACCTCCAAGCCACTCCACTGGGGAGCTCTCCTGCGTGCCATTTCAACAGGTTGATAGTAGGCAATATGGCGCTCTGCAGCGCGCGGCAACCCCACGTGGAAATGTTGCACAATACAACTCCGTCTGTCCCTATCGCGCTGTTCATGCAGCACTGTCGGTCCCTATCACGCTGTTACCGAACAGCGTGATAGAGCTGCACACATGCCAGATGTACAGCGCCAAGGGGGCAAAGGTCGGGCACAAGGTCATGTGTCTGGCGCAAGGCCACGCACAGCGCCATCGGACATCCACACATCCAGCGCGATCGGTCGCCTGCGTGCCAGTGCCACAGTGGACTATTGCGCAGTTGTGTCACAGCGCCATGTGGTGACCAGTGCTGTAGCGCCACTGGCACAATGGTGGGTGTGTCTTGAATAGCTGATCGTGCACAGCACATCATCAGCACAGCAGATGCCTGCGTAAGCTACCTGGGCATGCACAGTGCGGTGTACTACGCAGTCACAGAACTGCGCCATAGGCTCAGCCGGCTGAACCGTATTGCGCAAAGCGCAACAGCGCGATATTCAGCCATCATATGCAAATCAGCTGATCAGCCATTCAATGGTGCAGTGGCGCGATTTGCATCTCATTAAAGTTGCTCCACTCCTAATATGCATGCATTGCACTATAAATGTGCGACAGTGATCTGCAGTGGCCATATTCAGTTACTGCAGGTGATAGGTGGGTTGCATGCTGTGTGATGTTATGGACTATGGTCATGGGATAATGCTGTAAACTGCACAGTCACAGGTGTCCATTTCCACCCATACAGACCGTGACATGGCCGAGCAAGGACTGGGTGAGGAGGATGATGGTGGGCGGAAGAGGAGGCCCAACTTCACAAAGGCTGAAACAGAGGCACTCTTCGAGGCCTACCTGGATGAAGAGCCACTACTCAGTGGATGGCGGGGCACCCCTCAGGCCCGTGCTGCAGCATGGGAGGGGGTAGTCGACGAGAACCTGCACGGAAGCCACCAGCGCTCCGTGCAGGAATGTAAGAAGAAGATGGGGACCGACAGGAGACGGGTGAAGGAGAAGGTGGCAGCCCTCAGGGCGGCATGCACTGCCACAGGCGGGGGCCAGCCAGAGGTGGTGCAGCTGACCCCTGTGGAGGACCGTCTTGCTGCATCCATGCAGCGCAGTGCCATCGAGGGCGTTCCAGGAGGTGGCTTCCAGACAGGTGGTAGCCCATCACTGCACGGTATGACATGGTCGGGGAGGTTGATCCCATGCACTAACATGTTCTCACTTACTGTTTCAGATCCTGTGCGTCTGCAGGGGACAGTGGTGGTGGGCCTGTGCACTGTGGACATCCAGCCAGAGTTGGAGGAGGGTCCATCCACCTCTGCTGGTAGCTGGCGTGCATTGCACCAGTGTGCATGCCTGGCTGTCATCTCCGATGTCAGTGAGTCAGGTGTGGGGGGTACCCTTCCTGCGTCTCAGCAGTCTGGCATGCAAGCATGCCAGCACACTGTGGCTGTGGCTGTGGCTGTGGCACGAACCTGCACCATTGATGATGCAACGACCGCTATGGGCAGTGACACGTGTGTGTGTCACAGAATGGACACACAGCAGGACAGCTCACACCCATGGACCTAGCTGGTTCCAACGTGTGTGCCAGCACGTCAGCACAGTCCCAGGCTGTGCCTGTCAGCACCGTGGGCAGCACCGGTGGCTGTGCAGGTCTCTGGCACTGTTGCGGCCACAGCAGTGGAACGACTGGTCCCTTGGGCACAGCAGGCGGAGGGGCAGCAGCAGCAGTCTCCCACCGGGTCTGGGGGTTCAGGGTTCAGCGGTGGCATATGCACACCGCCTGTTGACTTGCCCATACCTGGTCCTGGTGAACAGCGCCCACCCTCAAGGGGTGTTGAGCATCAGGCTCTTCCATACCCTGGGGGACAGGTTGCCGATGTGGCAGACAACCCGTTTGACGAGCACACCCGCCTGCTGCAGGCATCAGTACAGCAGCAGATGCGGGTTGCAACGTCCGTGGAGGCACTGTGTGTGGCTGTGGAGCGGCACAGCAGGGACAATGCAATGATCCTTGCAGAGATGGTCCAAATGCGGATGGATGTGACCGCCGCCATTGACAGGCCGACCCAGGCATTGGTCGCTGTCTCAGGCCGTGATTGGTACATGTCAGGTGCCCTGTACCACAAGACCTCACCCAGCACGCCTCCACTCCCATTCTCGCATCGCGGCGACACCCAGCCTGTCGACGCCGGTTCCGCCAGGGCATCCCGAACACCCCTGGTGCAGGTATGTTCAGCATGCTGCAGTCCCCTGTGCGGACAAGGTCGCGCTCGTGCAGTGGGACCCCTGGTGGTCCATCAGTGCCACTCCATGTGGCCCATGCTCAGTCTGCCAGTGCTGCTGGGTCTCGGTGGGGCCGCCCACGCATCCGAGGTGGCCGTGGCACAGTGCCACATGACTGACCTGTCTCCCAGTGCGGGCCCTGTCTGGTGTTGCCCTGTGTGCAATGTGTGTCATGGTGGGCAGTGCACCGGTGGGTGCCCTGCCCAACACGCTGAAACATGGACCACCTGCACACCCACCCGACTGCTGTCCACAGGTGCGTGTGCATGATGATGCCTGCATTGTACTGTACACCAAGGTGCAAGGGTGCCCAGCATCTGACACATGTACATGGACAGTACAGGTGGTGGGGGTGGTCTGTGGATCTGTGTGTTTGACATGTCTGTTCCTGCTCTGCTGTGCACCTGCCCCTGTGCACTTTGTGCCTGGTGTGTGTGTGTGTGTGTTTCTGTCCATGTAGCGTGTAACTATTCACCCCTCCCTGGTTGTGTGTTTGTGCACCTGTACCCTTCCACTCCCCTCGCCGTCATGCACCCCTGGTGTGTTACCCTGTGTGTATGTGGGTTGCGCCCTGGACAGTGTTAGTTGCACATGGCCCCATGACTTACCTGTGTTGTGTGAAGTGCTCCTCTGTGATGGTGTCCTGGTGCAGCTGGGCCAGCCGGATCAGTCGGGGGTCACGCTTCCAAGGGGGGGCTGCTCATCCCCATCATCACCGGCGTCACCGGCATCCCCATCGCTGTCCCCCTCCTTGACCTGTACGGCTATCCCACAGTCTTTGGCCATGTTGTGCAGGATACAACAGGCCAGGAATATCCCACAGGCCTTTGAGGGGCTGTACTGTAGGGCACCGCCGGAAGTGTTTAGGCATTGGAAGCGTGCCTTCAGCATCCCAAACACCCACTCGATGATGTTGCCTGTGGTGGCATATGCCTCATTGAAGCGTTGCTACGATGGGGTTGTGGGGCGCCGGTAGGGTGTGAGCAGCCAGGGACGGAGTGGGTATCCACTGTCACCTGTGTGGAGATAGTGGAGGTTAGTGTCATGTTCAGGACCATATTGTCTCAGCCCTGTGTGCCACTCCCATGGCACCTGTGGCTTGCCCACCCGCCCTCAACTTTACCGCCTCGCTTGCATACTCACCCACTAGGTGTCCTGTGGGGATGTCCACACTCTTGAATTGATGGCACAGTGCAGACTGGTACCATATGAATGAATCATGTGCTCCACCAGGGTGCATGGCACAGACATTGATGATGCGCCCACTGGCATCACACACCACCTGGCAGTTGACACTAGAGAACCCCTTCCGTTGCGATATGCAGCCCCATCGGGCCAGGTGGCATGCAACAGCCACATGGGTGCAGTCTATCGCCTCAGCACGCCAGGCATACGGCTACCCTGTGGAACTCCTGTATGTTGTTGTACGCCTGCCGCTGGTTGCTGGGGAAATGGATGTACTCCGCAGCATGTGCGGCAGTGCGCTGAGGAATTGGGTGAGGATGCGTGACATGGCCAACTGTGTTATGCCTGTGGTGTCCCCTGTTGGCCTCTGGAAGGTACCCGTGGCGAGCAAGCACATGCAGGCTGTTACCTTTGTCTCCACTGACAGAGCGTGACTCCGTCGTGAGGGTGCCTGCATCACATCACTGCACAGCTCACAGAGCCGCCTCAGTATTGCCCTGTTCAGGAGGTACTGGCCCACAATCTCGACATCCGAATACAGCTCAAAGCTGATGCAGGCACGGTACTGCCTGTTGGGGGGGTACCGCCAACGGGCCCTTCCACGGCCACGTCCCCCTGCAGCATGCCTTCTCACCCCCCTCACTACAGCTTCCATGTGGAAGGTGGCACTGTCCATCTCCCTGGCTTGTGTCCCCCTGCTGTTGTTGTTCTGTTCCCCGCTGTCCTGACTGCTACCTCCACTGCACCAGGTACACCTACTGGCCTCTGAACTCTGTGGCCCCACACGCTCAGCTGCCACTTTTCTGTCCTGCCTACTCCCTGGCCTGCACTGGTTGCTGCTGTGGCCTGCACCTGTTGCTGCCTCATGAGCATTCCTCGTCGGGTTCTTGCACCTCTTCCTTGACCCCTTTTATTTTGGCTCATTTCGCGTGGCACAAGTTCCGCGATCCACTGTTGGCGCATTGCGCGAAGCCTTTGAATATCGCGATTGGCGCTTTATGCATGGATCCACCCACTGCTGTGCATGCCTTCATTTGCATTGCGCTGTTGCTCAGAATGTTTTCAGTAGCGCAACTGCCTCCCGCTGAATATCGCTGAATGGCGCATTTTCGGACTTGCGCTAGCGCAACCCTATTGCGCATAGCGCAACCCTTTTGAATATCTGGGCCATCATGTATAGATTCCAAGCAGGGGGTTCCAGGGTGTTTAATATTTTCTATCTGCTATTTTTGGTATTATGAGCTCTTTAATACCATGTACCAAAACAGGATATATGTTACTAATTTTCGATCGAGGGTGTAATAGAAACATAGAAACATAGAATTTGACGGCAGATAAGGACCGCTTGGCCCACCCAGTCTGCCCATTTCCCTACCTGATGGATAAGTTGCAGATCCTAGTTAACCAGCAGCCGACTTCTTCCTACCCCACCCCCTAGAATTGCCTTATGACTGTCCCATGCATGCTTGAATTCCACCACTGTTTTTGACTCCACAACCTCCTCTGGAAGGCCGTTCCATACATCCACAACCCTCTCTGGAGAAAAAATACTTCTTAAATTACCTCTGAGCTGCCCCTTCTAATCTTCAAATTGTGCCCCTTGTTCTTGCACACCTTTTTTTGAAAGATGCTACCCTCTTGGACTTTGTTGATTCCCTTGAGGTACTTGAAAGTTTCTATCATGTCCCCCCTCTCCCTCCTTTCCTCGAGGGTATACATATTAAGCTCCTTAAGTCTCTCTTCATATGTCTTCTGGTGCAGACCCTGCACCATTTTAGTTGCCCTCCTCTGGACAGCTTTCATCCTGTCTATGTCTTTGCGGAGATTGGGTCTCCCAATAAAGATTGCAGATCCTGATAAAGATGAGAAATGCCAAATTAAGTTAGTAGAAGGGATAACATACTGATCTGTGATGTCTTGTAAGTACAAAAAAACTGAAAACGTTGAACAGTGTGATGCACTTTTCCAGATTCCCAAATATCATTGTAAATTGGAGTACTGTTATTGTAAATTTGCATATTACCCCAGAGAGATTGTGATTTACCTAGATCAGGGTAAATTTTGGGCATTCTAGAGAAAATGTTCCTAGATTACCAATCAACAGCTAAACGGCTATGCTTTGATTTTCTGGAATTATTTTGAGACATAAAAGACAACGTGCTCTATATTTTGTTTATTACAAATGTCTCTTTTAATATTTATCCAATCAATAGAAGCACCATACATAACAACCTCGAAATTGCACCGCTGCAAATAATACTTTGACTTTAAAGCATTATACTAAAGGAGAAAATCTTCTGGGACCTTGAGTCCACCATGCTGAGGAAGTCCAGATAGTTTTAGAAAGGAACACCATGAGCATTTATTTACAGCTACATTTATACAGCTGCTTACCCCCTTAAAAACAACTTTGAAAAACATCATAATTAGATGCAATTTAGCTTACATTCTGTATACATTATATTCTTTGCAAAACACTGTGTTCATGTATCAGGGTTCAGATTAAAACAACACAAGTAAGGAAATGTGATTTTAGGGTTTCCCACACTGACTCCCTCACCCCCAAGCAGCAAAAGCAAATAACCATTATGGCGAATCACTGCTGTGGAAGTCTTCCTTGGGGTTCTAACCTAATGCTCACCCCATTCCCTCAGCCAACAATGTCAGATGAGCTGCTTGTTCTGCAGGCAGGGAAGACTGTATTTTTTCAGTCTGTGTTTGTATGTTTTATATGACAGTGGGGTGAGCATTAGGGTTGAGAACCCCAAGGAAGACTCCAGCAGTAATTTGCCGTAATGTTTTTTGTTTTTGCTGCTTGGGGGGTGGAGGTGGCGAGTCAGTGTTGGAAACTCTAACATCACATTTCCATACTTTTGTTGCCTTAATCTGAACCCTAACTGGTGCATTATTGCAGGTTTTTGTTGCAAAGAATGTCCTTACTTTTTGAGATAGCAAAATCATATCCTCATTCACGCCTTCATGCTGCGCTTCCATGCCTCCATGTCACAAATTACTGGGTGACAGGTAAAATATTTTTTTATATATGTTTTCACTCCTCCTTCCTTCAGGACTGGCACGCAGCTCCAGCCCCTCCCTTGGAGGGGCTCGCTCTCTGGCTCCGGCATCCCCACACTAGTCCTTTCCCCAGAAGGTCCCCCACGGGTTGCTCCCACTGTGGCAGGGCCAAGGGCAAGGATTGTCAACCCCTTTCCCTGGAAACCAACATCTAGGCTCCAGGGAGCTGTTGTGGGTGCAACCAGACCATCATGGAGCCTGCCAGCTCCATTTTACGTTTTTCTTCCCATCCCCTTGACATGGTCGCCCATGTCCATGTGGAGACACATGCATGCAGCGATCCACAGCACCCTCCCTATTCTAGCCGCTCACCATCTGCACTAACCTCGGGCCTCCACACAGGAGCAGCCCTGCAGCAGAAGTGACTGAGACCCTCTCCCTGGAAAGGGGAGCTGCCTTACGGCTGCTCAGTCCAATTCCTGTCCTCCCCCTGGCAACCCAGGCTCACTCCCAAACCAGGGCCACTGGTGCAGTGCAAGGTGTGGCATCCACGCCTCAACTCTCAGTGCCACTGGGCCGGCATGACAGATAAAATTACATGTCATGAATAGTAAATGTATGAGGAACACTGAAGGTAATCCCAATGCATAAAGACAAATTTTGCATGTATTTTATAAAATGAAATACCAGAATCGAGCTAAACTGCCATTTAGCAAAATACAGGTTTTGAGGTCTGATTTTACCTCAATATTTGCTTCTTATACCATTTTGAATGTGGCTGGTAAATAGCATCACTCAAATGGTAATTAAAAATACATATAATAAATTAGCACATGACCAGAAAAACTTACATGTCACGAACTGTAAATATCCGAGGAATGACCAAAGGTAATCCTGATGCATAAAGATAGGTTTGGGGACAAATTTTTTAAAGTTAAATACCAGAATTGAACTAAACAACTGTCCTTGACCAAAATACAGGTTTTGGAGTCTGTACCTCTGTATTTTCTTATTATGCCATTTTGCAATGTGGTTGGTAAATTGTATCGCTCAAATGATAAATAAGAAACACCTGTCACAAATTACAGCATGAAGGGTAAAGTTATATGTCATGACCAGTAAATTTCTGCAGGAATGGTAAAATTATATGTTGCGACCAGTAACCAGTAAATTTCTCAGGAATGACCAAAGGTATTCACGATGGTAAAGATAGATTTTGGGGGGTAGTAGTTTAAATTAAATTCTAGACTCAAGCTAAAGAACTAACCTTTACCAAGATACAGTATTTGCTTATTATTCCATTTTACCATTCCCCTGCTCTAGCCAACCTCATTGATCCCTATCTCACCTCTCTTTTCAAGCCTACACAACTCCGTTGCTATCTAGTTTCCATCTCCTATCTAACCAACCACCCTGCTATTCCATCCCTCCTAGCCCTCTTCCATTCTCCCTGAAGCCACTAGGAATCACTATTTCATGCCTCCTCCCTGCGTCTGAACCAGCCTTCTCTGAATACTATTTTTCCAGGTTTTAGGACACCCACCCCCCAGGGTATTTGAACCTGGTACTTTCTGTGCCAAAGACCTACCACTACTCCACAGTGGCAGTCACCCTCACAGAACTCCAGCCTTAGTCCTTATTCAATCCATCACTCTACCAGCAAAAGGCAACATGGGCACCAGCACCCCACTTCTAAGACTGGCTATTTTGGCCCTCCTGGTACTGGTCTTTCCTCAACCTGACTACACGCTCGGCACACAAGGTGCCATACCTCTAAACTACTCTGTGGTATCTCGACCTCCCCCCACCTTGCTCACACCCTCTGCATCCCAGCACCCACCTCCAGGCAGCACTTCTGCTCCCTCTACCTTCCCAGGCCCCCCCTGGACCCACCTCTTCCCTGCTATTCTCACCCTTCACGCCTTACCCATTCCATGTACCCTAGCAGTTAGGTCCTCATCTCGGCGCCCAGCTAAGGATGCCACTTGTCACTGCCTCCGAGTCAGAATTATTACATTGTTACTACTAATCTCTGGAAATGTCCACCCAAACCCGGGCCCTACACCCACCAGCCCACCCAAGATCTCCTCATCAGGTCTCCGCATTGCCTCTCTGAACATTTGTAGCATCCTAAAAAAATCTGCTGCGCTCCAGTGTTGGGTCATACAACACCAACCTGACATCATTGCCCTAGTAGAGACCTGGCTTTCCAAATCCACTCCCAATTCCTTTGTCTCCCTCCCCCGGGTATACCCTCTGCCAGGAGGATCGGGTAGGTAAATGCGGGGGTGGTTGTGCTGTCTTCATACGCAACACCATTGTTGCTCTCAAACTTGACAATGGAGCTCAAGCCCTCACTCTCAAAATCATCCCTGATCCCACCAGGGGCCCGTTCTACATCACGGTCTCCTACATTCCCCCTAGGAACCAAAATCCAGCGTTCCTGTCACTCACCGACTACGTCTCAACTCTGCCGCACAAAGCTGAGCAAGTCATCTTAGGGGACCTCAATGTCAATTGGCTTGGTACCGCTGCATCCCAAACAAGGGACTCCTTCACTGCTCTTGATATGACCCAACTAGTCTCCCAGCCCACAAGACTCAACCCCTCAAGTAGCACCAGCACCCTCCTGGATGTCATAGTATCCAACCAGCCCCATAAAGTCCGGGATATCGATATCCTTCCCAACCCTCTAAGTGACCACTCCCCAGTCCTCTTCCTCTGATCCTCCTCCACCCTTAAACTGGTGTCCCGTACTACTCTTCGCAGGTGCCTCCGCCCAGGCAGCCTCAGAAATCTTAAACAATTTCTTGCCCAGATTGACTGGTCCCCCATCAACTGCGCTCCTAGCATTGACTCAGCGCTCAAACTCTTTACACAAGCATTTAACAAGACCTGCGACCTCTTTGCTCCACTCGCGAGGTTCCGCACCAAAAACCAAATACACCACCATGGGTCACCCCATCCCTTATCCAGAAACTCAAGGAAAGGGATAACCTCTGGCACATCGCTGTGGAATCTGGCAAGTCAATGGATAGACAAGCCTACAATGCCACACGCAATAAGTGCACTTGGGCCATCCACAAGGCCAAAGCGGAGCACTATTAGGCCACCTTTACCTCCTCCTGGGGGGGGGCAGCCTGGACCCTCTGGGATAGCATGAAAGAGTTAAACAGGAAGTCTTGCTCCCCCCTATTCCCAGCTTACTATCAATGGCTCTGTTACCACAGACCCCATCGACATAGCAGACTGCCTCAATTCCACGTTCACCAATCTTAGCTCTGTCCTCCGTAGTAGTTTCTTTGACCCCGTCCCTGCATTTTATCCCCCTGCCCTCCAATGCCCACCATTCTATCTGCACAAAATATCCACCCAAGAAGCCAGGCCGTGCCTGCTAAAGGCCCTAGGTAGCAATAGCCTCAGTAATGACCCTCTGGACACCTGGATCTTATGTCAAGTCCTGGATGTTGTCCTAGTCCCACTGACTGGCCTACTTAACTGCTCCCTGTGCTTGGGTCAATTCCCCGGTATCTGGAAAACAGCTATCATCATGCCCATATACAAACGTGGTGACTGGTCCTCCCCCAATAACTATCGACCAATTTCATCCTCCCCCAACTCTCCAAAGCTCTTAAAAAAGTGGTGGCTATCCAGCTCACTGAGTATCTGGCTAAGTATGACATATTGTGCCCTGAGCAGCACAGCTTCTGCTCATGACACAGCACCACTACTGCTCTCCTAGAGTTCTCCAACTATCTGCACTCTTCTCTTGACTCTGGCAACTTCGCTGGAACTGTGTTCATCGACCCCTCCAAGGCCTATGACACTGTCTGCCATCCCCTCTTGCTTGACTCCCTCCACCAAATCGGTTTCTCCACTGGTCCCCTCTCCTGGTTCTCTAGCTACCTCTCAGCTTGATCCCAGTGCATAAAAATCAATGGGACCTTGTCCAACACCTGACCTGTTCACTCTGGGGTCCCCCAGGGTTCCATCCTGGGACCCCTACTTTTCAGTCTGTACCTTGACACACTTCCCAGCTCCTGTTCAGGTAAAATTCTCTTATATGCAGATGACGCGGTTCTCTGCTCTTCACACCATAATGCTACCTCACTCCAGGCCTCTCTCCAACACACATTCAATCAAGCTGAAAAGTGGTTCACTGAACGTAGACTAGTCATTAATCTAAAGAAAACTAAGTCGATGCTCTTCACCCACCGCCAAAACAAGGCCAGAAACGCTCTTCTCCTGATACTTCCCAGCACTCAGCACCCCCTAGAGCAAGTGACCACCTATAAATACTTAGGCATCACTTTCAACACTGCCCTCACTTTTCACACCCACATCAATGCCGTCTCGGCCGCCACTAACTCTTGGATCAGCCTTCTATACTGCCACAGGAACTGCCTTCCTCCTGATGCACTCCGGCTGACCATCACCTCCTCTGTCCTGTCCCTAGTGGAATATGGCCTGCCTATATACTCTGCTGCTGACAACACTGCACTCACTAAAATCCTGCTCTCTATAAACAAAGCCTGTAGGCTCAGGACTGGAGCCCCCAGGCACACCCATACTTGCCTGCTGTACTCCACCGCCAACCTTCTCAACCTTGAAGAAAGACTCTGCTACCAAACCTACCTGCTAGCAAAGAAAACACTGCTCGGGCTCTCCCCCCTTGGGGTGTCGGTCTCCCTCCAGCATGCCTCCCCTACTGTCTCCACCTGCAGCTCGGATAAGGCCACCCTACTGGTGCCCAGAACCAGGACCTCACTAGCACAAAGGTCTTTTTGTCACAGAGCCCCCTTCTGGTGCAACTCCCTGTCAGTCAGCATCACCAACATTCCCCAAATTGATCACTTTAAGACCGCCCTTTGTAACCACCTTTTTAACGTAACTACTTTCAAGTGCAACCTATGTCAGCACCTTATCACAATGGCCTCCTGTGAATGTTTCTCCTAACTAGGCTTACTCTCCTTCCCTCTAATTTGCCCCCTCTAAGTCCCTCCCACCATTACCCCCCACTGTCTCCTATCTCCTCCCTTTTTATTTCCCCACTATTATCTACATTCTCTCCCCAAAGCTTCCTCTACTTGTATCTACCATCTCTCCTAGCAGTTTCTAATTTATTCTAGTGAACCATATCACAACTGTGGTGATTTGCATATGCAGTATATGATGCTTTGCATTATTGGGGCATGTGTGATTTTGTATTTCCATATCACAACTGTTTTTTTATTGTACATATGTTCTTGAATAATATACACAAATTACTGTAACTTAACATACATACTGTGAATCATTGCACATATTACAGTAATTCCATATGAAAGCTTTAATGTAGCCAACAAAGCCTATGGCTGCTTGAAACTACTGTACTTGTCATTGTCCTCACTATGTTCTGTATTGTTTCCCCGACGTGGAACCTTTGTAAAAGAGCCTTGGCTCAAAGGTGTCTTCTGAAATAATAATAAACTAAAATAAACTAAAGTAACACGCGCTGTTGTAAATGTAACTAACTGTAACTCTCTCCCATCCCTCCCCCCCAACTCTCCTGTGGGGCCTAGCCATCCTGAACACGCCAAATCTCGACAGTGTCCGCCGGACAGCATACTGAGATACCCCTCCACTTCCCTTCTCCACCAGAACCATAGTCCATACCCCACAGGACATCTGTTTTACACCCTGCACTAGCAGTCACCAGTCATCTTTATTTTCTAGCCTGGCCCAAGTGCACTCTTCAGTCGCTCCAACATCACATGTCTGTTATTCCGCTCTACTTATACTGTAATGAGGACTGGGGTATGTTCCCCTTGTTGATTACGTGTAACCATTGTAAATATGATTGTACCTAATCTATGTATCACTGTTTGTATCCTGAACTATGTAACAACATTTGTCCTCTCTGTGATGAGGTGTCTTTGTAAACGAGTCTCTGACTCAAAGGTTGTAAATCTGAAATGTACAAATAAATAAATAGTATTGCACAAACAGTAAATAAGGAAATCATGCTGCAAATTACTGCATGAACAGTAAAATATATGTCACGACTGGTAAATTTCGACATGAATGGTAAAATTATATGCTGCGACTGATAAATTTCCACATGAATGGTAAAATTATATGTCCTGACTGATACATTTCTGCATGAACAGTAAAATTACATGTCGCAACTGGTAAATTTCTGCATGAATGGTAAAATTACATGTTACGACCAATAAATGTCCCAAGAATGAGTGAAGGTAATCGGGATGGGCAGAGATAGGTTTGAGGGGTAGTTTTTAAAATTAAATTCCAGAATCAAACGAAAACCTGTCCTTTGGAGTCTAATGCCAATGCTAGGAGGTCAGTAGGTGGCAGGTACCGAAGTCCCTTCCTCCCCAGAGAAGGCGAGCAATCTTTGGGACATTCAGCCTCCTTCCCTTCCGTCCTGCCCTCTGACGTCCAAGGTTCGCTCCTGAACCCTGGTCATTGGTGCCACAGATGGAAGTGTTTTCTCTGCACTGGCAGGCTAGCCAAAGATCCTGTTTTCATGCAAATGACCTCAGTAAAAAATATACGAGGAAAAATACAGCACTAATGTAAAATACACACTGAACTGTGTGTGAATATTATGAAGGCATGAGCTGCTCTTTTTGGGCATATCTAAAATTAATGAGAGCAGTGCTTAACTGTTTTAACCAATTCTGAATGGTTAATGTTAAAAGGTATCACAAATAGAAAATAGTTTACTTTAGGTAATATAATCATTAAATTAAATTTATTCTTCCCCAAAGTTCGAGGAAGAGTTGGATTCAAAGGTCCAGGTCCACTTGTATTTTATGAAGCAAAAACCTAAAACTTTTTTTTTATAATATTGGAGATGTTTTTGGCAATTTTTATTCCTAAACAAGTTCATTCTTTGTTAGTCAAACTAAGAACAAGTTTTGCTGCTCATTTCTAATGATCCTAGGAGCTGAGAGGTAAAATTTCAGATTTATAAATATTACGTTTATACTGTGAAAAAGTACTGAAGTGTTTCTATGATGCTCACTTCTATTGAAAAAAGAGGAGGAGGGAGAGAATAAGCCAAGGAGTACATCATTTGCATAGGCTAAATACATGTGTTGAGAGTTTTCTATAATTATACCTTTAATGTTTTCCTCTAAATTAATTTTCTTGATTAGAGGATCCAGAGCTAACTTTAACAAAAGGGAGATGAAGGAAAGCCTTTTCGGGTTGATCTGCCCAAGCCACTATGTGTAGCAGCTGTACTTTTAGTTGTTCTGTATAAAAGACAAATAAAATCTATGGAATCTTTTGGAAAAGTGTATTTTTCCATCGCAAAGAACAAGTATCACTAGAATACCAGGTGAGAAGCTTTGTCAGCATGGAGAAATAGCAAGGCTGCCAGTCACTGCTGATTTTGGGCTCTCTGAATAAGATAAAACAATTTCTCAATATTATCAGTGGACACTTTTCCCTTAATGAAACATATCTGTGATCCATCTACATGGAGAGGAAGGATTAGTTCCAAACTTTTTTTTTCCATATTTTCCTTTTTCCTATTTGGTAGGCTGGACGTCTGTATCAGCCCCTCCCTCATCGGCACCGAGGCCGTCCCGAGTCTCTGACCTCCTTCATCTCTGAGACCTGGCAGGCCAGTGGTGCCAGCTTGGGGGCGGGGGCTTCATTAAGCTTCCAATACCCAACTAATTTTCTCCCCTTACTTCCCCGGAGCCCCCAATGCAAGGGTGTGTGTGTGCGTGGAGGCGCGCACATGCGTCTTTACCTGAACTAACCTGGCTGTTCCCTTCTGGTCTAGCGCCTAGCCCCTTTAATGCCTGCACCACCATCATACCTCCAAATTATGGTGGTCAAAGGTCAGGAGAGCTTACCTCCCTGATCTGTTATGGGAGAGTGGCCTGGCGGACGCTCGATCATCACCCAGCCCTCCTCCCCAGCCACCCCCCAAAAACTCATGCTCATCAATGAACACAGGTTCCTGGTGTGGCAAGAGGCAAGATGCCAGTGTCTCATCCCTTGTACCAAACTTTTTGATAACTTTTTGGCAAGAATCTTATTGTCAATATTGAGTAAAATGTTAGACTTGTCATTTTGACAGTTAGCAGTGTTTTTTTCAGGTTTAGGAATGAGTGTGAATAGTTTGCTCTATGAGGAAATTATGATTTCTATGAATTAATATAGCAACAACAGCCCTATTGGAAGAGCTACCACAGCCTGAAACCTTGACCCACTCACTCCCTTCTCAGTAACAACAAATCCTTATCTTTATGGTGTGTTTCTTGTAGACAAGCAATCTGTGTAAATAAACATTTTAAGGGCCACAGACTTTGATACTTCTAACCTGATGTTTACGCCCTTTCACTGTCCAAGTAACTGCACTGATAATAAAGGCCATAACATTTGTTTTCAAGGTACGTGAGATTAAACCTCAGCAAAGGGAAACTGTTGAATTGGGTATAAATTGTAAAAAATGCTGACATGATTTTCAAGTTTAGAAAGGTAATTGCTATACCAGATCTATTTATGTTAACCTCAAAAGTTGTTATAAACCCCCCATTCATGTCTGCCTGCCCACATCAATCAACAGATAAATAAAATAAAAAACCCAGCAAGATAACCCAAAAAGCATGTAGACAATTTTTGCTGAGTGATATAAAAAGCCAGTGAAACTTTAAATACCATAAAACAACACCCTTTACTGATTTTGCATTGAAAATAGGTAGACCTCCAGAATCCCATACCCTCAACCATAGAAAAGGAGGAAAGTGGAGTCTGTGAAATGTCGATAATAAATCAATGAATCTATGTAAATACATATATAGCCAGCAATATCTCACTGAAACATAGAAACATCAATTCTGTCAGCAGAAAGGGCCCAGAGGCTCATCCAGTTGACATATTTCCTTACCTAGCTTCATGCTCAGCCTAATGCTAGGCTGGCTTTAGAGACCCAATAGTCCTAGTGGCCGACTGCCATCTCTTCCTTAGGTGTCCCTTCCTCTCTTTTGCCTGTGTGTCCAATAATGTCCTTATATACAGTATGTCCCAGTCATGTTTAAACCCTGTTACAGTCTTGACTTCTACCTCCTCTCTGGGTAGTCTGTTCCATTAGTCCACCACCTGTTTTATGTCCAAGAACTTCCTGGCATCCTTTCTGAATCTTCCCATCACCACTAGTCTCCACTGGTGTCCTCTAATCAATGTGCCCTCATTCCTTGTCAACAAGTCCTTACAGTCTCCCCTGTTTATTCATTCCTCACAAGAACTTGCACTTCTCAGTCATATCCCCCTTTCCCAATGATAGTGTAAGGTCTTAAATGGAGCAACTGTTTAGAACATTTGAATAATGATATACGTAAAAAGAAAATTTCTACATAGCCTTAAAAAAGAGATTCCTAGCCAGCCCAGTGGCGCTGAGGGTTGAGGCACTGGATGCCACACCTCCTGCCATGTCAGTGACTCACATTCGTGAACGCGCTTGGGCCATCGGGGATTGGCAGGGGGAGGGCTGTGAAGATGACTGTAGCAGCTGTTGGGCTCCTGGATTGGGGAGGTGTAGTTCTTTGCTCTCGGCTGACACACGGTGAAGGCCGGTTGTTAGAGCATAGTTGAGGGCTGATGAAATGTCAGGGAGGGTGGAAGGAACACTCGGCTTCTGGGAGTGTGCGCATGCTTCAATGCACATACGCTTGCCATGTTCACCATTGTGCGGGGGGGGAGAAAACTAGAAAAAAAAGACCATGTCTCTCCATGGTTGTATATGATGACCCCTCCCCATTCTGGGACCCTGCTCCTTGTAGATCACCACTGGCCAAGACAGTGGGGAAAGATGCTGATGGGGTTGGGGGTGGAAGAGGGCCCAAAGAAAGGAGTAGGTGGCCACGGAGGAGCAAAAAAAAAAAAAATATATATATATATATATATATATACACTGTATAAATATATATATACAGGGTATATATGTATTTCTAATCCAATGATTAACTCACCAAAAAGAGTGTTAAGAATCCATCAGAAAGCTGTCCCAGTGGGGTAGATGGCTGAGGTATCGCACCTCCTACCATGCAGGTGACCTGGGTTCAAGAACGCACAGAGGCTGATTGAGGGGTTGGCTGGGGGAAGGAGGATTTAGCATCCTAAGGACAGCTCTCTTCCTTGGGGAGGGGGGATGTGTGCATCCTGCTAGGTGACTGCCACCTAGAGACTTTAGTTGGCAGCTCAGCAGGATGCCAGGAAAGGTGTCCCACCACTGTGGTGGTGGAACTCACACAACGTGTCACTACACGCACTGCGGACCTGGGGAGAAAACCTGAGGAAACCCCCCCTGACCAGGGCAGGATGAAGGCCTGGTCACCTGCAGCCCCCACACTGGGGACTGGCCTCTCCATGGACCTCTAGCTGAGGACAGATAACAGCCAACAATGGTAAGTCCCAAGGAAGCCTGGTAATGGTGCTGGGGGGGGATCAGACCAGAATGGGGCTGATCATCAGTACAGGAGATAAAATACTAACTGTAAATAAAGAATTACTCAGACAGTCTTTTAACATAACAATGACACCATAAATAAGTAACTACTCTGTCTTGGGTTTCGGAAAAGACACCCTGTACCCAATCCCAAAATCCAGTTGTAACCCCAGTGTCCCTCTACCACTAAAAGGTACTGGAGTGTGTACTGGAAGTGATATCTACTGTGTTTTCTACAGCATCTACAAAGTGTACTAGAATTCTATGTAGTGTAATGGGTTTCTTTTTGTTTAGTATCTCTGGGCAGCATATGTTTAACTTTCAGGACTCTCCTGAAACCCTTGTCAGTCATCTGGTCAGAGGTGCCAAGTGGGAGGGGCCCTGCAGCAGCATAAACCACAATGGAATGCTGCAGCGGTTGTCAGTTGCTCATTGACAGCACATCAGAGCAGTCACCAGTCTGACTGAAGGGAGCCACAGGAGAGGTTCCATCTCCCTCCTGTCCTGATTTCCATCCCCAGTTCAGTCCCAGAGTAAGCGGAGTGTCAAGCTGTGGTGGTGGCCTTCTCCAGTGGTATACCCCAGTGTGGGATAAAGGACTTTTAAGACATCTGGTCATGGAACCTTGAGTAAAATGTGGGAAACATCCATGAATTGTGAGGGATTATTTTCTTTGTGTAGCAGCCCAGAGCTGACTCTTCTAGGATGGCCCCAGTGGGAATGTATGTGAGGGTTTGAAGGGACTAAACTCCAATTTGTTTCACAGGATGCTTGAAAGATAACAGTTTGAGTTGTGCCTCACTGGTACAGTTTCTGTGGAGGATGGAATGGATCACACTGACAGGAAAATGGGACTCTATCTCTCTGACCAGAAGATGGGGAATGGCTCACGTACTACACAATTTGTACATGGCACAGAATGTGGGTTTTCAGTAAAGGAAATAAGTTGTCCCTAAAGTGTGCAATTTCTGACAAGAAAGTAATGTGTTTGCCAGTAAGCACACCCGCTGTTTCCAAAGAGTTTTCTTGTTTCTGATAAGTGTTCAATAAGGTAAGGACACCAGCTGTCCCTAAAGTGTTTCTGCGTGTGTGGAAAAATGAGCTTTGTGAACCCAAAGTTGTTCAAATTCTGTGAAGCTATGCTCTCTCCTGGCTCTGATCCCAGAGGAGGGAGGGACAAAGAGACTTTTGTATGATCCCTAATTCAGGGATCCACTTGGACTTAGTGTACCATGCAATGGACTTTGAACCCCTTGTACCGTCAGCATCTGCAGTCCTCAGTCAGGCAAAATATGTATCTGTTTTCCATCTTGTGTGCAGAATAAACCTGCTACTTGACCCTCGCTAAAGGAGAGGACAGTCCTTTGTGCTTAGTGAGTTTTACTAGTGCCCCATCATGGTTGCACAAGTTCTCAGTGCCATGGCCCACCCCAGTTCGTGGGTTAAATAGAAATGGTTTGTACAACACCCCCTCCAGAGACAAATGCAGGAAGCAACTCCTAGCCAGGGAGGGGCAGGTGTCAGCAGCAAGGCAGACTGATACCAGATAAATAGACCAGGTTATACAGTGTATGAACATTGTGATTAATTAAGCAATAAATCATGACCATGTCGCACCCACGGGTTAAATTAACTGTTAATCCCTCCTAGGGGTATAATGTGGCATGAAACTCAGAGGAGTGCCATATTGCCCCTAGGTGGTGATTTAGTAACCAGCAAGTTAACTCATGGCAATGCCTTATTGCTAATTAAAAATTATTTCAAAAGAAGTGCCAGTAGTGTACCATTTGAATCTTTCCTCACTGAGGGGGAGGTTTCTAACTAAAATAGTTCATCCATCAGTTGTCTAAAAATGCTGGCTGAGAAACAGAATGAACCATTCCAGTCATTCAGCAGTGGCAGAAAATGGAATGCTGACAGGAAAAATTCATACGCCATGGTGATCAAGCTGTTCAAGACAGTGTAACAGAGACTGTACGACAGGTATCAGTCCTAAGCCAATCAAAACACAGGAAAGCTGTTGTTTATCATCCCACAAACTACTATAGTCACATTTTAGACATGTCCACAGTAGGCTGTCCAAATTCTGGCGATGCCCACAGTAGGTTAACCACATTCAGACATGTGCCACAGTAGGCTAGTCATTTAGTCTACAGTTAAAAATGGGGGAATAAAGGTATGTTCCTCTTCATCTATTTCCTGGGAGCCAGTATAGTGCAGTGGAGGCGCAGTGGTTAAGAGCTCTGAGCTGCAGACCTGGAGAACTTGGTTTCAATCCTACAGCTACCACTTGCATACTGTGTGATTATGAACAAATTACTTAAAAACTAATACATTGCTTTTAAAATTCTGAGTTCAAAATTCCTACTTGTATAATAGTAACATTCAGTTAGCTGGAGTATACTTGGAATAACTGGCTTCAGTGGTTTATTAAATGAAACGGCCTCCAGCCTCGGCATTTAGTCATCCAGTTTCGTCAGTTATTCCTTTGTATACTCCGGCTAGCTGAATGTTATCACTTAAGTGTAAAATGCGTTTGAAAAATTGTGAAACCTTATTGGCTGAGGGCCTTCTTTACCTCTGCTGTTATCTCAGCACAATAGCACTGGATAAAGATCCAGCAAGCTCTTTACAATAAAATCAATAATAAACCACATCCCTGATGACATAACAGTCATGGCTGCCACTTTTACTCACTAAAACCTTCAACTAGGCCCAAAAAATAAAACTGCCTTAAATTGAAGGGAATAATAATTAAATCTTATTTGCCATAATAACCCTCTTCTTACACCTACATACTAATACTTAGTTAAAAATGAGGTACTACAGTACTTAATGTTTTAGTTTCTGGTGTTTCTTTACAGACCATGAGAAATGCTCCTCCTGTCCTTACCTGTTTACCAGGGAAAGATCTGCTGTTTCATCTACTATAGATACAACGAAAGCCCTGGTTCCATCTGAGGCCTCCTGTTGTGTGCTTCTGGGGGTGAATATTCTGCCAATAGAACTGAGCAGAGATCTGAATTCTTGTTTTTCTATCCATAGTAAACATGCTATCTATTGAATGTAGGAAAGATAGAAAACAAAAAAGGCAGGGAAAAGGGAGGAAATAATGTAAAGAAGAAAAAATGAAAGGTGAGGAAACAGGTAAATGGGGTTGGGGGAAATAGATGGTGTAAGAGTAAAAAAAAAATGTTACTGTGCATAATATTTTAAACTTAGATGACATGCCAATGCTGGGATGTTCTCTGGACTATATTGTTATGGTGGATAAGTGTCTTTAAAAAAAAAATCATTAAAATATTTAACACTTTTTAATTTTTGTACTCCCCCCCCCCCAAAAAAAAAATAAATCTGGGACCCATTGTATAATCACAGTAAGGCACTCCGGGGTATTCTTCATGGCGGGATAACATCATTCTCAGGTGGTTGAAGGCATTCGGTGTTGCCTTGTGTCTCTCAACATACACAAGGTGTGTTGTTATCCCACCATATAGCACACCCTATCTTGTCTTAATGCATAATTAATGTAAGGGTCTTGGAATGCTGACAGCCAATCAGATTGCAGCATCGGGTAGTAAAGTAATCCCATGAACACTTGGACATCTCCGTCCCTTCCAGTATGCCCTGAATAAAGGAGAATGATTGTAGAAGTCCAACATAATGGTGATGAACTTCAATATGAGCAGACTATTAACAAGCAAACCAGATTAAAGAGTGTAGTCTTACAATACAATCTTTTATCAGACACATGCTTATC
Source organism: Neoceratodus forsteri (assembly GCA_016271365.2). Taxonomy (NCBI): domain Eukaryota; kingdom Metazoa; phylum Chordata; order Ceratodontiformes; family Ceratodontidae; genus Neoceratodus; species Neoceratodus forsteri. The sequence goes on from CM028130.1 coordinate 875,837,476, forward strand.
TTATTCAGGTTGGATGGTCCTGGAAGACTGCCCAGGCTTCCCCAAATCCCATCCAGTAGCACCTCAACCGACGCGCAGAATAAAAATAAAACTTATCACCCAAAAAGAGACAAAATAGTGGAAATGAGAAGATTTCTCAGAAGGTATTACTTGACTGTTTTGAGAGTTAACAAGCATTTGTCAATGCCGAATGTTTGCTTGCTGGCATTGGCAGTGGTAGCGTAGAAGTTACAGAGCTGCGTAATAGGAATGGCAGTGAAGTATTGAATTGAAGCCAACCCCACCACCACCCTGCAGAGAGTGGCAGGCATTGGGGTGTGCCTTTGGGTTGTCAGGCATAACGGCCATGCCATTTCACCACACCCCACCCTGCAGACACTGACAAGCGTCACGGTGTTTCTTGGGATCTTTGGTCCTTATGCGCACCCCATTCCATTAGAAAATATGGTGAGATGGGTGCGATATAGGAGAATGGGGTGAACTTTGGGGCCAAGGAGTCCAAGGCATACCTCGATGCCTCTCACTGGCTGCAGGGTGTGGAATGGTATAAGCATTACAGGCAAGAATCCCAAGTCACACCCCTGATGCCTGTCATTCTCTACAGGGTTGGGAGTTATGGTTGGAAACCCTAATACCTCAGGCATTCGTTGGTATTTTCACTCCAAACTTTCAACATGTTTTTTTTTGTGACCCCACCTCATGAACAGTGGGAATATCGGTTGTTGGCAGCTGCTTATACTGCGACGCTACGCATTTAGCACCACAGGTGCAAAACATTCGAACAGGATGTAAAATGACAGCTGTACTGTTCATGGGGAGGTGTAAAATGGCAATGTTGCAAATCTGCAGTAAACATATTAAAAAATGGTGAAGTGACATTACATAGAAACTGTGCAACGCACACCCATAATATAATTAAGGTTGGGAATTTTTTACAGCAGATTGTCAACTCAGGCATTTTGGTGCCTCCGATCATGAACAGTGTCACAGTGATTTTCTTTATCTGTCCTGAACAATGATTTCCCACAGCGTACCACGCATCTGCTGCTGAAAGTGTGAAAACACACTCCGGCCATGTTGTGAAAAATGACAGCTATACTGTTCATAAGGAAGTGTGGAAAATGCCACTGGTGAAAATCTGGACTGAAAATATTACAAAGTCATGAACTTACGAGGGTGCGTGGAAACTGCGCAATGCTCACTGTAACACAGTCATTTTATGGACTTTGTCACCAAATTTTCAACATAGCCATTTTAAGACCTCTGCTCATGAACAGTGTAACTGTGATTTCTTAATCTGTCCCAAACATTGCTTTTCGTACACCAACAGCACCATTGTGCTAAGTATGTGCGAAAACACATTTTGGGCGACATATGAAAAATGGCAGCTGTACTGTTCATAAGGAAGTGTGATAAAATGGCAATGTTGAAAATCTGGAGTGAATATATTAGATTTGCAAACTTATGAGCATGCATAGGAACTGCGCAACGCACGCTCGTAAAACAGTCATTTTTAGGAATTTTTTCACCAGATTTACAACATAGCCATTTTAAGACCTCTGCTCATGAACAGTGTCTCTGTAATTTTCTTAATGTGTCCCATACATTGATTTCGCACATCGACTGCGCCATTGTGCGCTACATGGGCAGAAATAGATTTTGGCCAAGATGTAAAAAATGACAGCTGTACTGCTGATAAGGAGGTGTGGTAAAATGGCAATGTTGAAAATCTGGAGTGAAAATATTGAAAATTCGCGAACTTACGAGTATGCGTAGGAACCGGGCGCAAACGATGCTCATAAAACAGTCATTTTTAGGATTTTTTTCACCAAATTTTCAACATAGCCATTTTAAGACCTCTGCTCATGAACAGTGTCACTGTGATTTTCTTAATTTGTCCAATACATTGATTTTGCACACTGACTGCGCCATTGTGCATTACATGGGCAGAAACATGTTGTGGGTAAGATGTGAAAAATGACAGCTGTACTGCTCATAAGAAGGTGTGGTAAAATGGAAATGTTGAAAATCTGGAATGAAAATATTGAAAATTTGCGAACTTACGAGCGTGCGTAGAAACTGTACAACGCACGCTCGTAAAACAGTCATTTTTTGGAATTTTTTCACCAAATTTTCAACATAGCCATTTTAAGACCTCTGCTCATGAACAGTGTCAGTGTGATTTTCTTAATTTGTCCCGTACATTGATTTCAAGACACAGACTGCGCCGTTATTGTGCTGCTACATAGGAAACACATTTTGGGTGACATGTGAAAAATGACAGCTGTACTGTTCAAAAGAAGGTGTGGTAAAATGGCAATGTTGAAAATCTGAGTGAAAATATTGAAAATTCGCGAACTACAGGCGTGCGTGGGAACTGCATAGCACTGCGGCTAAATAAAACAGTAGTCATTTTAGGAATTTTTCCACCAAATTTTCAAAATAGTCTTTTTGAGAGCCCACCTTCTGAACACTGGCAGTGTCATTTCATTAATCATTCCGGAAAGGTGATTTCACGCAGTGGCTGCGAAATCACCCTTCGGGCCCGAGTAATGCCATGACAGTGCAAGAATTCGTGAGGAGGGGTCCCAAAAACCCCATGTTGAAAATTTGGTGCAAAAATTCCAAAAAATGCCTGAGATATGCAATAAAGTTGAAAAACCCCTATCTAGCCCATTATACAGCTTACCGGCATTTCCTCGGTTCACGATCGGCTTTAAAGAGTGCAGACGTGTTCCCGGTCCACCGAAGATCATCGTGCCGTGCTCCGGAGGTAAGTATGGGGTGAGGGGTGTGGGGAGGCAGGGTGCGCAGTGGGTGGGTGCGGGTTGTGGGGGGGGCTGGGAGACTGCGTGGGACCGTTTTTGCTTTTCAGGGTTTTTTTTTTTTAAAGACAACGCGGGATGTTTGCCATGCTGGGGTGGGCTCCCAGCGTGGCACAAGGATGGCTGGGGCATGAAGCTGACGGGATTGGGCACCCCGTGCGCTATAGCATCAGTTGCCACGCTGGGGTGGGCTCCCAGCGTGGCGCCCGTACTTTCGGGGCGGGAAGACAGTGGAGCTGACGAGATTGGGCACCTGGCCGATACTCGATAACTTGTCACACTGGGGTGGGCACCCAGCATGGCATTTGGAAGGCTTTGGGGGAAAGCGCAGCACAGCCGACGCGGATTGGGCACCTCCGTCGGCTATAGGTGTGTGCATGGGGGCAGCAGTACGCGTATGCGCGTGTGTGTGTGTAGGAGCGCATGAGCAGGCGATATCTTATCGCCGCTCACCGAAGCGTAGCCCCCTTTAACTTTATGCCACTGTATTTTGGAACTTGTCATAGACAGCTCCAGCATGCATTAGCGGACAGGGGCCACGCCTGCCAACACACTGACTGAATTGGAAGAGGGGGTGACACACCTCTGAAAACTCGGATGATGGCACTATGTTTCTTGCACATGCGTGCAAGCAAACATAAAAAGTAACCAAGATGGTAGTAGTAAACCTTTTCCTGTAACTCAATGCCCCTTTCGTTTACAGAACAAGGAATGTGCATTTTACAGCAACCTTCATAAAGAGAAGCTGCCATCTCTGGGAAAACATTTGAAAACTCAGGGCTGATTCTCATTTGCAGGGGACTATCTCAAAATCGGTGTAAACCAATTTATTCTAGAAGATCTTTGTTTTGTTTTTGCTGGGAAAGGTACACCGAGCAAAAGCTAATTGCCAGGAGTTAATGGCAGTCCCTTGCTTGTGATCTTCTTGAGTTGTGCTCAGAAGGAGTTGGCAGGCCTTTCTATGCCAGCCTATATCAAGGTGTGCTGGTGCACTGAGGGGGCAGAGTTGGCATGTAAATAGCATGCAGCACCATTCATGCTGCCAACTACCACCGGTGCACTTGGTGCAGCACTTCTGCTGTGGCCCTCAAATACTACCAGAACAACATGCCGAAAGGGGGATGTCAGAGTGCTGCACTAGGTGCACATGAACTACCAACTTTTTTTAAAAATCAGAAACAGATATTTTCTTTTGTTAAAAGTAACTAGTAAAAAGTTGTCCATCCTCAGCTGTCAAGTATTTGTATATCCACACATTCGGTAGGTAGAATGTTTGTTTATCATGGAATAGAGAAATTTAAACTTCTGCAGAATTCTACCAGCTGAATGTTCACCTCTCCCTGCACAAAGACACAAACTGAAGGCTTCAGGAAAGCCAGGGATTCAGTTTTATCTGTGGCAAGGTAAGTAGAAAGATTTTCTTGGTAGGTAGGTAAGGGAGGGCGGGGGTCATGGTCAAAAAAGAAGCACCAACAATAAAACTGTGAGTAGCATTTCAATTTTTAATGGTTATGTGTGTGTAAGGAGGGGAGTATAAAATAAAAGTACATTTATTTGTTCTTTTTTAGTGAGTAAAAATGTCAGTCATGTTTGTACTGACAATCAAGAATTCTTGAAAAAGGCATTGATATTATTAGTGTGCTATGCACTGATTACCAGCACTTTTTTAACCTGTGCATTAGACAGGTTGAAGCCATGGATGCTAACCAATCAGGATGCAGGATTTTCACTACCCATTGCATAATTTCATATTACTGCATGGTTCAGATTTTCTTTCTTCTTTTTTAATTTTTAAAACCATTTTTTTGTAATTATATTTTATTCATTTTGTAAAATATACAAAATACAAATATCTCCATTCAGAGAACAGTGTACAAGCAGTATTTCACATAGATGAAAGTGTAACCTTATATAGGAAGATATGTATTCTTGAATACAAATTCCCAAATGGGGGGATTACTTAAAAACATACAATTTAAACAGAAGGGAGATAAATGACTAGCCATGGAACTGTAGCCGAAAAGCATGTGGCATGTAACTTTACTTAGAAACACAGAAACATAGAAGCTGAAGGCAGATAAGGGTTGCATGGCCTATTATTTTTAATTAATGGTAGAGTGCTATAAAGTCCATAAAACCTCCTGCACCCATATAAATGGGTATTAGGTACCATGATCTAACCAACATGTTGAGTAATACATCGTCAAGTCTATATGGTAACCCCTGACCTAACAAAAATCCTCCAGAATTACTGAATAACCCCAATAGTGTTATAAAGGTACAGTTACACTGTAACATTGAAATTTAACATATTGTAAAGTTATTCAAGTAAAAAAATGATATACTAAGAACCTAGTGCCGCGGTTGTGGCTGTGAAATCTGTATCCTAAGAGGTGGTTTAGAAAGTCCACAGTGCAAAGTTCATGTGTAAAGCAGTCCTGAAAAGTTCTGAGCCACCACAAAATTACTGTCTAAAGCATTTATGGCAAGAATAGATGCTTACCCCGTTGCAGCCCTGACACCATGAAAAAGTTGCCAACCTTTCCAACAGTAGCAAAAACAAAACATGAGCGATATAAAATTGTACATCAGTGGGGGAAACCACTATAGTGGTTGCTGTAGAAGTAAACTCCTGCAGGTAATATTAGGGGAAGGAAGAAAGTTCACAGAGTTCAGGTTCCCCGGTCCTCTTCTCTCTCTTGCTGGTCCCTCGTGGTCCGACTGGAGGCAGCCATCTTCACTGCCCATTTCTCCAAGTCTCCAGGATCTATGACTAGATGAAGTGAGAAGGCAGCAGTAGATTTCATTTGAGGGACAACAAAACAGTGAGAGCAAGCATTGCAAAGACAGTAAGAGGACAAATGGGAAAGGTAGAGGAGAGAGGCAAGATATGAGGGAAGACAGCCAAACCAAAATATAGAGACAATGGACACACATTGGGTAAGGTGCCTAGCATCATGAAAGGGAAGGGAGAGGGAAGTATACAGGGTACAGTGATGCATGGGTTTATCGAGGGCAAACAGATTGAAAGATTGGGCCCAGTCTAGTTAAAATAGACTTTGGAGCAGCACTACAAACACTGTTTCTGTAGTTAAAGATAGGTAGAATTGTCTTAGTGAAGAATTCAATGTGAGCAGGAAGTGGTTTTATGTAGTTTGAGTTGCTAATTTTAAGTTTATAAATGTTAAGAGTGTGGGGCTGTTGTGCCAGACAAACATTCAGCTCGGGCTCCACAGCACCCCCAAAACCATTTTATGAGCACAATAACACACACCAGGGTGTGCATTAATGCCATAAATTACCACACTTCCCAGGTGGTTCAAGGCACTCGGATGCATCTCATGCCTCACAACTCACCTGGGGCATGCAGTAATTTAGCATTACCACATACCCTGTCATGTGTTACTGCTTATGTGTATTACTCATTGGTCTTTGATCTGGGTCGTGACATAAAAGGGGACCTGTGTCTCAGTTCACGTTACCTGGTTGTCAATAAATAAATAAATACATAAAATGAAATTGTTACTCCGTAGACATCATCTGTTATTGCTATTTATTCCCTGCCTAATGTCAAAATCATCTGCTTGTGACATCATAACAATTTCCTTGGCAGCAGATTATGATATACTGTATGTTAATACCACCACTGAGATCACTCTTTCAGTTGTAAGAGTGATCTCATGTGCATTCTTAGAGTATTAGAACCATAAATCGAACAGTGGTCTCAACAGTTGCATTAAAATAATACTAATATATCGAGATTGATCAATAGCATACTACAATTTTAAAATAACTTTCCCCTAGATTGATCAATAACATATTACAATTTTAAAACAACCTTACCCTAGATTGATCAATAACATATTACAATTTTAAAAAACTTTCCCCATACGTAGCTGTTTCCATGGCAGGTTTCCATGGCACGTGCAAAGAAAAGGATAGCTCTGATTGGTCAGGAGCACTCCAACGATCTTTAATGGTACATGGAGAAGATTATGATGTCAAGTAGGGACGGAGCAACAGGAGTTGATGATCTCCAAGACACAAGCAGCCAATTGTCATCAAATGGTGTTCCAACCTTTAGTACCATAATAAAGCACAAGGGGAAGATCACCACTAAAAGATTTGCAAAAATCTGTAAGCTTTGTTTTTTTTTTTAATTAGGTTTTTATTAGGTGAAGCATCACTGATACAGTACATGTCACCAACAGAAAAATAGGTTGTACAAAAAAGTTTCAGTGCATTATTAAAATTAGCTTAGTTACATAAATCTTACAATTGAAACTTGTAGTATATATAGGGAGGAATGAGAATTTAATTGTAGCAGTAAAAATAATTTCACAGAACTCTGTCCCACAAGTTAGAACATAATGTAGAAGGTAAAGTGGGAGAATCCCCCCCCCCATGGAGGCAACCCCCCAACTGTACTTGTTGAAACACTCTAGGGAACAAATTCCAGATCTACCATTGCTATGTGCAACACCCAGTATTGCCATTTCGTATTAAATTGGTTAGGCCGTCATGTAATGCTGCGGTTACTTTTTCCAGTTGATAAATATCGAACACTATCTTCTGCCACTCTGCAACCGTAGGGATCCTGGAGAACATCCACCATCATGTTATTGCCTTCTTGCCCACCAGAGGGCATAATAAGAGTAATGACTTGGACCAAGAAGGACCATGTTTAGATGGGATTGAAAGCAAAGCCATTTCGACTGTAAAGTTGATTGGTTCACCCAGGCAGTCCTCCAGTTCCTGGTGAATGGCATGCCAAAAGGAATTATGAATGGACAAAGCCCAAAAATATGACCCTGTTCAGCCAGATTACATCCATGGCCCCAACAACAGTCACCATAAGATTGTGACATGTATTTCATGAGGACCGCCGGAGTGTGAAAGTACCTTTACCGGCACTTCCAGGCGCATTCTTTCCAAGAATTAGACAATGTTACCTTTACTGCAGGCAATGCATATCTCATCCAGGAGTCTAAGGAGACAGTAAGGCTCAGGTCTCTATTCCAACTGTCCAGAACAGATTGGGTGGAGTCCCCCAAAGTATCTTGAAGAATAGCGTATATATGACTTATTAAATGTCCCCATGATTTATTATCTTGAATACCTAATTGTATAGCTAAGAGGGTGGCTTAGGTTTGGGTAGTCTAGTGTATTTTTGTTTATGCAGAATGTAAGTCTGAACCTGTAAGTATCTGTAATGTTATCAGCTAGTAAGGCCATATTTAGTTTGTAGCTCTTCAAATGGGACCACTTCTGTCGAAGTTACAACTGTAAGCTTTGTCTAATTGTTTCATAAGGTTATCCTAGAAGAGTCAGCTACTCTTAAAATTTAAAGGGGACAGGAAACATCTGCTAATTTGCTAGCTGTTTGCAATGTTTCTATTTTCAGAAATGATGTGTCCCCCTAATAATCCATTTTTAATGGTACCTGAATAAAAATGAATGGGCAGCATATTGGATAGTTTTGCATGGAGCAAATTGCATTTGTGCTGATTAAACTTGGTTCTGAGCGTTCTGTTGGTAGTTAGCAAACTAGTAGCTAAATTGGAAGCTGTACTTTGTGCAGAACAATGCAGCTTGTACTGCACCACAAATGCAGGCCTGAAGCATGAAAGGTAGAGTCATGCATACAGTACATGGCACAGTGGTATACTGGAAGCCCAGGGAATGCACTAACAGGCTGCTTGCGCTGCACAAGATAACGCTTCCTAAAAGCAAGTTTTACCAGCACACAAATGGCTGTGGACCTTTGCAAACACTGTACTGGTAACCCTGTACAATCCGATGTTGATGTAGTGGGGAAACTAGGGGATGGAATAAGACGTGCAGAGATAGAGTAGCTCTCTGCAGACCTTGATACCGAGTGTGGAGTGTGTTACTTTGAAACTCATTGTCATTCAATCTCAAAATAATGTTATACTACAGTAGTGAAGCTTGACTGAGCACATCAGGACTGTCTTGCTTTAATCCCTAAACACACCAATACATTTATGTTTGTTGTGCCCCACTGTCTACAGGAGGCGTTCTGCATCCCCACGTGGCTCTGTTGTACTACACAGCCCACTGCCTTCATCCACTCAGAGGGAATAATGTACCTTGGTAAGTACACAGAAATGATATGGTAAGGTAGAGCTGGTGACTTGCATGATGAGCCTTGCATTTTACCTTCCAATACAGGCATTTTGAGCTTAGGCACAAACACCTTAAGGCCTTACAAACAGATGGCTCGTGCCTGAAAAAGTGGTAGTGCCTCTGTGGTAGTGTGGGTTCCAATAACAGATCTTACAACCAGGTTAAGATGCATAAAAAATGCATACTTCTGCATTTATCATTTTATTGTCTCAATAAATAGAAAAAAAATTTACAGAAAGGAAAATAAATGGTGTTAGTCCTTCACACCCTCAGAACACAGGATATTATTCTTCTTTCTTTCAGACACATAAAATCATTCCTGCAGTCTCTCCTTTCCATGGAACAGTGTGAAAACTGGCACACTCTCAATAGAACGTTCTCTCACGGTGATCAGAAGCTACTGACCACCACTCCTTCTAAGCTCCCCAGAGGAGCACTTTTTAAGTCAACCAGAAGTGATGTCATGAGTCAGGTGAAACCATAATTAAGACAGAAAGATCCACTGGAGCCTTTGGATACATCATATACATGTTGTAAAACATCAAACAATGTGTTAAAGTTCTTAACATTTAAACAGATGTTCCTCTAATGTAGTACACTAAGGCAGAAGAGAGCTAAATGCTTAATTATAGGGCTAATGATGTCAGAGCATTAAATTAATTCCTCCACCTCATGACATCATTCTCTCCTGGGTCTATAAAATCTGTTACTTCAGGGGCTGCCAGCCATATTGCAAGACCTCAATTGTACTGCAGAACTGGTAATTATACTTTTGTTTCTTTATTAATAACATGACCTTTTTATATTTATTGGAAGAAGAAGAGGCATTTATCTTGGAAACCCAAACTGACAAGGGCGCACTCCTTTATCTGTTTGTTTTTGCAAGTGTATGTCCTTCTATGCTAGAAACATTAAGAAGGCACAATTAACATTTTTATTTGTACAGGACACAGCAAATACATGTCAGCTTAAAGATCATGTGCAAAGTTGTTTTCTGGTAAGCTGCCAAAACACAAAATAAAGCTGAATACCTCACCTCTGTGTGTGTTGTGTGATGTTATTCTTTGTCTGTTGCCTGACAGTTTAGATCCATTTCTGATATTTATTTAATTAATGTAAGCTTTGTTCTACCCCTCACGCTCCAGATATCCTCACCTGGCTAAGCACTGCCCCTACTGCTCTGACGTCATTGACGATTTGCTGATAATGAAACCTACATAAGCTGCTGCAACTGTGGATAATTGCCAGCTGTGTTTTCCAATCATTCACTATGTCATCTGATGAGGAGACAGATATCGACTGCATGGGGGGTCAGCATGCATTCAGCCCTTTTCTTACGAGCCTCTGTTAGTTTCACATGAAAATATAAAATTATTGCAGAGGGGAAGAAGGACTGTTGTGGCCAATATGCACACAGACCATTCCTATTCTGCTTGCTCACCATGCTACATATGGCCACAAATCTCTGATCTCTTGCCCAGCATTCTGGTGGGCAGTCAATGGATAATGACAGCTCTAAAAGGAGACGAAATATCGATGGACATAGGCAGCCGCCAGCAAGACATATTTGTCATACTGCTAACACCACTAGCATGTATTCTGATTCAGTAGTCCTTGGCAAGCTAGTCAAACAACATTTACAGAGACAAATGGCACACTCAGACACAACCATACTCTGAGCTGCTGTATATTCCAAATGATGTACTACCACTGCCAAACAACAAACAACCCACAGCATCACTTTTCAGAGTATGTGAGCAGTTGACAGTGCTCAGAATTGCCGCCAACCACCTGCTGCTGTGGAAAACATAATTTCCTCATGTTCCCTTATTACTAGCATTCACATACCCCTTTGCCATTACATTGCAAATGTGCCCTGTGCTGCCTAGGTACAATTGCATGGGATTGCTCACCCATGATGCTGAACGTGCGCAAAAACAGAAACTTAGAAAGCCATGCACTTGGGATAAATGTCATCCTCATCAGTAATGCAGTAAAAGCTAGATGGAAGCTAAGTTTCAACAATATAGTCTGACGGGTATTTTTTTTTTTCTCCAATTGTTAACAAGGAGTGGCATACTAAGCTAAAAGCTTATTTACAGGTGCAGCCTGGGAGCACAAGGAAGTTAAGTGACTTGCTCAGGGTCACACAGTATGCAGATGAGGACTGTGGGATTAAAACCCAGATCTCCAGATTTGCAGGTCAGAGCCTTAAACCACTGCGCTATATTGCCTTCCTAGGGCTATTATGGTTTAGGTTGTCTGACAGTGCTGTTAACTGTCATGGCAATAGTGAGAAATTGCGAGGAATCTTATAATTGCACTTTGAGGATGGCAAGGTAATCTGCAGCCTTCAACACTGTGTGTTCACTGGATGGGTCACTTCAAGACATAAGTAACACTGTATATTCCATCGCTAAATATTCTGATTTACTTTCACTGCAGCAAGTGTGGCGCTTTGGAATTTGCAGGAATTGTAAGGCTGCGGTGCACATGAATATGTTGGAGAGGCAATGGCATTGATGGAATGATGTGCTGCTCATCTGATTCCGAACTATGTATTTTAATTTTTGGAACAGGCACATGTGTTTGCTAGTTCTTCTTGTTCATCTGAATGTATAAAAAAAGGAAAGGGTCCAACACCGGGGTCAGTGTATGCCTTAAAGACAACCCCACCCCCACACTGCTACCCCCAAACCAAAGATTTCTGACCCGCCCTGTACATGGGATAAGACAGCAACAGGTGCTGTATACATTGTTATGTGTGATGACTTGTAGTAGGCTGACAGTAAAGAATTAATTCTGTGGCATAGGAGCTGCTAACACCCAAACGGACTGCTCCAGCAGTGACATCTTTAGAGCAGAGTACAAAGACAGTACTGGATAGGGAACTGCAGAACAAATAAATAGAAAAAAAAGAATCCCATTGCTTGCTGACAAGTGATGTTATGTGCAAACGCGGGGCCATTTTAGTAACTGGCCATGTGCAAATAATTTGCCACCTTCACATACACAGATGATCACATCACTGGCAGAAGGCTCAAAATTGCACAGCGATTGCACTTACACGTAACACAGAACATCAGCAGTCAGAAGTTGTGCATTACCCATAGGAGTGCGGTCTTTGTACTCTGCACAAATGATGTAAGTGGCGGAGAGGTCCATTAGCCTGTTTGCAACCCCTATGACAGTGAACTACTTCTTTAGTAATGCTGAGTGCTACAAATAAAGACATATAAAAACTGACACCGCTATGTATATGGGATCTCTTGCCTTCTCATGCCACCAACACAATGGTTCAGAAACCTTTATTTATGTATTTTTTGGGTGACAGTGGTGGAGGTGTGCTACTCTGTAATTTCGCAGTCACTGCGCGAAATCACCCTTCGGGCCCGAATAACGTCATGACAGTGACATCATTCATGAGAAGGGGTCCCAAAAACCCCATGTTGAAAATTTGGTGCAAAAATTCCCAAAAATGCCTGAGATATGCAACAAAGTTGAAACCCCCCTATCTAGGCCATTATACAGCTTACTGGCATTTCCTCAGTTCGCGGTCGGCTTTGAAGAGTGCAGACGTGTTCCCGGTCCACCGAAGATCATCGCGCCGGAGTCCGGAGATAAGTATGGGGTGGGGGCGTGGGGAGGCTGGATGCGCAGTGGGTGGAGTGCGGGTTGTGGGGGGTCGGGGAGGCGCTCCAGCGGAGACTATTTCGTTTTCAGGTTAAAAAAAAAAAAGATGTCGATGGGACCGTTTGCCACGCTGGGGTGAGCTCCCAGCATGGCACAAGGATGTTAGAAGCGTTCGGCCGATGGGGATTGGGCACCCCGTAAATAGGACTCATTGCCACGCTGGGGTGGGCTCCCAGCGTGGCACCTACTAACTGGGGGAGCGAGCTCAGCCAACGGGGATTGGGCACCCTGCCACACGCAGTAGGTGCGGGGCGCACGCCTGGCATGTGGGGAGCTATGCTTCAGTGGGCTTCTTATCTCTGCTCACTGAAGCATAGCTCCCTCTCTCAACTGTATGCCACTGCATTTTGGAGCGTGTCATAGACAGCTCCAAAATGCATTGGCTTACAGGGGCCGCGCCTGCCAGCTCACTGACTGAATTGGAGGAGGAGGTGACACACCTCTGAAATCTCCGATGATGGCACTATGTTTCTTGCACATGCGTGCAAGCAACATAAATATGGCCTGTATACACCATCTGTTGGAATACATGGAATATGTATACACCATCTGTTGCCTTGTCATACCCAGAACACCATGGTTCAGAAACCTTTTTTTTTAATTTATGGGGTGATGTTGGGAAGGGTTGGGGGTGGGTGCAAGCACTTCGCCCTGGCGTTGGACCACTGCATTTTTTATTTATTTTACTATTCTGTTTGTTTTTACTATTCTGCTTTGTAGCCCGCCAGCCTGGAACTCTCTCAGGCCACTGCACTTACTGACTTGCTCTACCACCCGCTGTGTTCCCCCACCATATTCAAGTTCGTTACAGTTCCCCGGGTCGGGGGACTACAACCCGGGGAGACCACGGGGGGCAGTGGTGGAGAACCAGAGTTGGGTGTGTGGCAGTGGCTCTGGCTGGGCCATCACCTATCCAAGGCTGGAGGGGTATTTCTTGGGGTGTAAGCCTGAGGCCCCCCTCCCCCTGCATGGTGCACATCTGATGCTGTGGTGCACGGCAACCCTGCCCTTGTCAGCCACGCTCCTTACATGCAGCCTGGCAGCTTGTGGTGCCCTCTGGCCTCCACCAGGTGTCACCAGAGCACTGGACAACCCACGCCCTCCCACCCAGAGAGGAGAGGAGAGGAGAGGAGAGCAGCCCAGCAGGTGCTCGATCTGTCTCCCTCCCCTCCCCTGTCAACCCCCGAGCTTGCTCCCGAACTTGGGACGTCGGCGTGGCAAATGTGCAGACCACTATTGTGTATTATGATTACTGATTGCCAGCATCTTGTGTCTGTTCTCTGGACCTAGCACACTCCAATTAATAAGGGGGCTACATCCTTTGCCACAATGTGCCATCAGTGCTGTTCTGGCCAATGCTGTGGAACTCAGCAGCATCAAAGTTTAACGATCATACCACGTACACATTCAGTTATAATTTATTAATTTTCTTCTGCATCAGAACAATATTGATTATGTGGCATAGCAGCAGAGAACAGGGAATTGTAGGACAACAACAGTAGAAGGTATACATGCAGACTGAACATGATAAAGAAAATAAATGCTATTTTTGGCAAAGACGTTTAGCTTCCCGTGACAAAGACAGAAGAGGGCCATACTTTAAAATAAGATTTGCCCAGAGTAAACACTTTAGAAACTGCTGACACAATCAAGAAATATTCGGATTCCATTGCATACAGTTCAGACTACAATTGAAACCCTCCCACAGCTCACTAATCCACGATGACATCAAGACTGAACACGCCCAGCCTGAGAGCAGAGTGCGAGCGTGTATCTTCGGAAGCCACAACAGATGGAAAAACAAAACTGATTTTCATGAAAATTACTGGCAGAAAGTAATTAAATCTGGGACTATTAACTATCGCAGCCACAGCGATCAGTTAAGTGGTGTTTTTTGCTCACAACTAAACCATTGCACGTGATCTTTAATATAACAACACCTTGTCTCCTTTTTATTTGGACACAGAAACTAATTCAGCACTTAACTAATTAATATGCTCCCAGGGAACATTCATGACAGACGGCTGAAAACTTTCATCCGTCGGCTCTATAGTTCATTTCAAAACCTAACCGTGCAGTTCCTTATTTGTGCACCTGTTGTATTGCTATTTACTGTCTTCCTACCCATATAAGGCAAGCACTCTTGCAGAGGAACATTTTCTAACCCCTTTGTGCTCACCAGTGTGCTTGTTTTATTTCAGTTTCCTGCATTTACTTGGGCATTTACCCCAAGAACTGAAGCTGTGCTTTATTTCACGAGCCTGCAGCTGCTCCTTTTAACTTAGCAGGGCTTTCTCTACAATTTCACCCAGCCCAGATGCTTTCCAGTCGCTGCCAGCAGTTTGCCTCTTATGTTTCAGCTCTCTTTTGGAGCTGCAGTTCCCGCTGCGATCCATTAGCACACTGAGAAGCTGTGGAAGCACCAGCATGAAGTAGTGCCCAGATCACCTTTATAGGCTGCACGATCGTCTGAATATAGCACACATTACATCGGGCTTCATTCATCAGCAGCCTTTACGCTCACTTCATACAGATGCCCTTTTTATTTACCACCAGGGGACCTGTTTAAGTGAACTACAAGGAAATTATATGTTTTAAGGGTTTCCTATGAATGGGGAGGGGGTAGACTGCTTTAAAGAAAAGGGATAGGTAAGGATGAGAGGAGGAATATCAGGTTGGCCACTCTGATATGAACAAAAAGGATAGTCAGAAAAAGGCAGGAAGATAGAAGAGAGTGAAAAGAAAACCATACTGAGCCTGATGTATTTTATTATTCTAGCACAATCCTCCTCACACAGGAAGGGAACTAACCAATTGTTGCCGTAAGACCCTTCACCCTTAGGAAGGGTTGGAACTTCCTCCCGCCCTCTCCAGAAGTTCCCCTCAGGGACCCTTTATTAATAAACAGTATAAGGATAAGTCAAGACAGACTATACAATACTGTTTTTAAAACATTCATTTTCCTGAGGTTGTGCTTTTTCAGCACCATGCATCACACATTTCATTCTTTCATCACTCCCTGGTGCAACTGAACCACGCTGATCTGCACCAAAACGTGACAGGAAGTCCGCATTCTGGTGTTGTGAACCAGCCCTATGCCGTACAGTAAACTTGTATGGTTGCAGGGACAAATACCACCTTAAGATGCGTGAGTTCTTGTCTTTCATTAGATTTAGCCAACATAATGGGTTGTGGTCTGTTACCACCGTAAACACATTTCCTCATAAGTAATATTTAAGTGTCTCAGATGCCCATTTGATGGCTAAACATTCTTTCTCTGTCGTTGAATATTTTCTTTCCTTCTCATGTACTTTTCTGCTGAGGAACAATATGGGGTGTTCTCCTCCATGGCCATGCTGGGTCAGTACTGCCCCTATGCCCATGTCAGAGGCATCGGTTTGAATTTCAAATGGTTCGGTAAAGTCAGGGCTACACAACACTGGAACACAAAATGGCCTTGATCCTCTTAAATGCCTCATCACAGGCTTGACTCCACTTTACCTATTTGGGAATTGGATTTTGGTAAGGTCAGTGAGAGGTGTAGCAATTGTAGAGAGGTCCAGTATAAAGCGTCTATAATAACTTGCCAGTCCGAGGAAGAACCTGACATGGTGCTTTGTAATGGGTATGAGACTGTTTGCCACAGCTTCAACTTTATCTACCTCAGGTTTAATCATCCCATGTCCAATGATGAAGCCCAGGTAGTGGATTTCTGTTTTTGGCAATGGCACATTTGGATCGATTAATAGTAAACCCTGCATCTTTGATACCTTGGATTACAGCACTAAGGTGTAGCAAGTGTGTCTCCCAGTCAGGGCTATAGATGACAACATCATCCAAATAAGCAGCACTGTAACCTTTGTGAGGTCCCAATACATAGTCCATGTACCGCTGGAAAGTAGCCAGAGCTCCATGCAGACCAAACAGCATTGTGGTGAAGTGACACAGGTGAAGTGGGGTACAAAAAGCAGTTAGTTCTTGGGTTTTGGGGGCTAAGGGAATCTGCCAATACCCTTTTGTTAAATCTAGGGTGCTGATGTATCTAGTAGATCCAGTCTGGTCTAGGAGATCATCAATATGTGGCATCGGGTACCCATCAAATTCGGATATCTCATTAATCTTTCTAAAATCTAGACATAACCTAATGCCACCTTCCCTTTTTTGTACAACCACTAGGGGCGATGACCAAGGGCTGTGAGAGTGAGCTATAACCTCTGCTTGTTCCATCCGTTTTATCTCATTAACTACTTCAGTTCTGATTTTCTCAGGGAGCCTATATGGCTTTTGATGGATTGGTCTTGTCTGGGTTACTCTAATCTCATGCACCACTCTCTTGGCTTTCCCTGGGTTTTTTGTAAAGGTGTTCGAGAAGTACTCTAAGAGATGATCAATCTCTGTTCTCTGTGCTGGGGTCAGTTCAGGGTTGATGTGTATTTCAGTTTCTTTAATGGATTTATCCAGTCTGTCATATGCTATATCTAACTCTGCTCTCCCAGGATCAGCCTGGATAAACAACACAGGTGTTTCTGGTTTTTCAACCCACTTTCTTAGTAGATTGGCTTGGTAAATTCTCTTTACAGGCCTGTACCCTGGCATTTCAATGGCATAATTAACCATGCCTATCTGTTGTAGGACCACGTATGGACCTTGCCAACGCATTAGCAGTTTATTCTCAGTTGATGGCAACAATAACAATACCTTCTCCCCAGATACAAAGGTTTGTATTGTAGGCCTACATCATATTGTTCTTTCTGCTTAAGTTGTCTCTGATCAACATTCTGATGTGCTATGGTAACATATTTTATCAAACTTTTCCGTAATGCAGTCAAGTATTCCAAAATGTTTCTACAAGCCACATTAGTCCCTTGTTCCCAGTGCTCTTTGACCACATCCAAGGGACCCTTGGGGTTATGCCCAAATAACATGGTAAAGGAGGACGACCCAGTGGTAGATTGGGGCACCTCTCTATATGCAAATAACAAATAGGGCAAAAACTTAGCCCAATCTCGGCCTTCCTCCTGCACATACTTCTGCAACATACATTGTTTTATTAAAGCGTTCCACTAGCCCATCAGTTTGGGGATGGTATGGGGAGGTTCTTACAGCAGATACCCCTAGCAACTTGTATAACTCTTGCAGCATAATGGAGGAAAAATTACTACCACGGTCAGTCAGGATAACCTTGGGTATTCCCATCCTGCTGAAGACTTTAGCTAGTTCTTCTGCAATACGAGGGGCAGTGACTGTCCTCATTGGTATTGTTTCAGGGTAACATGGAAACATAGAATTTGACGGCAGATAAGGAAAGCTTGGCCCACCTAGTCTGCCCATTTTCCTACCTGATGGATAAGCTGCAGATTCTAGTTAATCAACAGCTTACTTCCTCCTACCCCCCACTAGAATTGCCTTATGCTTGTCCCATGCATTCTTGAATTCTCCCACTGTTCCTGACTCCACAAGCTTCTCAGGAAGGCTGTTCCATGCATCCACAACCCTCTCTATGAAGGAATACTTTCTAACATTACCTCTGAACCGCCCCCCCTCTATCTTCAAATTGTGCCCCCTTGTTCTTGCACATCTCTTCTTCTGACAGATACTACCCTCTTGTACTTTGTTAATTCCCTTGAGATACTTGAAAGTTTCTATCATGTCCCCCCTCTCCCTCCTTTCCTCAAGGGTATACATATTAAGCTGCTTTAGTCACTTCTCGTATGTCTTCTGGTGCAGACCCTGCACCATTTTGGTTGCCCTCCTCTGAACAGCCTCCACTTTGTCTATGTCTTTGCGGAGACGGGGTCTCCAGAATTGTACACAGAACTCCAGATGGGTCTCACTAACTGTCTGTACAGAAGGATAACAACTTCCTGTTTTCTACTGTTGATGCCTCTCCCTATGCATCCCAGTATCCCCCCAGCCCTCCTTACTGCCTTCTTACATTGCTTGCCCACCTTTAGGTCATCTGGTATAATTACTCCTAGGTCTCTTTTTCGATTTTTGTTGTTGTTATTAACTCACCCCCATTGTGTACTCTTCCCCTGGGTTTTTGTTTCCCAGATGCATTGCCTTGCACTTCTTTGCATTGAATCTGAGCTGCCACATATTTGACCATTCCTCCAACCTTGCCAAGTCTCTTTTCATTCTTTCCACCCCTCCTTGTGTAGCAACCCTGTTGCAGATCTTTGTGTCATCTGCAAAGAGACATACCTTTCCTTCCAGGTGCTCTCCAATGTCACTTATAAAGACATTAAAGGGGACTAGTCCCAGTACCGAACCCTGTGGTACCCCATTAGTTACCCTCCTTTATTCACTGTGGCCTCCATTTACTATTACCCTTTGCATCCTGTTGTCCAGTCAGCTTTTTAGCCAGGCTACCACCTTGGGACCCACTCCAAGGCTGGCTAACTTTTGTGTGAGACTATGTCAAATGCCTTGCTAAAATCTAGGTAGGCCATATCCACAGCCCCTCCCTGGTCTACTACTTTGGTCACCCAGTCAAAGAAATCTATTTGGTTCGTCTGACATGACCTTCCTGCTGTGAAACCATGCTGCCTTGGGTCCTGTGCCCCACTGGCCTCTAGGTACTCAACAGTTCTTTTCTTCAGAGGTGATTCCATCATTTTCCCTACCACTGAAGTCAAACTAACTGGTCTGTAATTTCCTGCCTCTGCCCTGCTCCCACTTTTGTGAAGTGGAATCATATTTGCCCTCCTCCAGTCTTCAGGTACCACCCCATCCTCCCATGATTTGTTAAAAAGAGTAGCCATTGGTGTTACTAGTTCTACCCTTAGTTCTTTTAGAATTCTTGGGTGAATCCTATCAGGCCCCATTGCTTTGTCCACCCTCAGTTTCAAGAGTTCTTTCAAAACCCTTTCTTCTGTGAATGGACTGATATCGACCCCCCTATTCAGAGTTTCTCTCTTGTTTGGTTTAGGTACCTCCCCCTCCTCTTCCGTTGTGAATACTGAGGAGAAATATCCGTTCAGTATCTCTGCTTTTTCAATGTCACCCTCTGCCCACATTCCCTCCCCTTTATTAAGTCTCTGTATACCTCCCTTGGTCTTTCTTCGCTCCCTAATGTACCCATAAAAGGTTTTAACCCCCTTCTTAACAGAGTTGGCTATTTTGTCCCCAGTTTGTGCCTTTGCCATTCTGACTGCCTTCCCTGCCTCCTTTTGCTTTAACTGATAAAGTTCTCTGTCCTGCTCCTTCTGTGTTTTCTTATATTTCCTGAATGCTATCCTTTTCTCCTTAACCGTCCCTGCCACCTCTTTTGAGTACCATAGTGTTTTTTTCCTTCGTTTTGTTTTGTTGATTTGCTTCACACAAAGGTTGTTGGCTTTGCAATGGCTGTTTTGATTATTCCCCATTGTTCCTCCACCCCTCCTTCTTGCCCGCTTGCTAGTGCTTTTCTGAGGCACTCTCTCATTTCCCCAAAGTCAGCCTTCCTAAAGTCCAATACTCTTGTTTTTGTATGGCTTGACTCTATGGCTGTGTTTATTGTGAGCCACACTGTTTGGTGGTCACTTGTTCCCAGATGGCTACCCACTTCTAAATCTGTGATCCTTTCTCCTTCCCCATTTGAGAGTACCAGGTCTAAGATTGCTCCCTCCTGAGTGGGTTCCAACACTAGCTGTCTGAGGCATGCCCCCTGTAGGGCATCAAGAATGACCCTGTTCTTCGATGTGCCCGCAGCAAAGGTACTCCAGTTAACATCTGGCATATTCAGGTCTCCCATCAACAATATCTCTCCTTTTTCTGCCATTTTAAGGATACCTTCTATCATTTCCTTGTCCATTTCCTCCCCCTGAGATGGGGGTCTGTACATAACCCCTGTGCGGATTGTGGTGCCATTTCCTGTCTCCAGGTGACTCATCAACTTCCTGTTTACTCTTTAGTTCTATTGCTTTAATCCCTTCCCTTATATAGAGAGAGATACTCCTCCTCCTCTTTTACCCACCCTGTCCCTCCTGTAGACTGTGTGTCCTGGTATGCTGACATCCCAGTCATGGTTCTCTGGGTACCATGTTGCAGTGACTGCCACAATATCCAGGCATCCCTCTTCTATCAAGGCCACCAGTTCAGGGAGCATGTTGCACAGACTGTGGGCATTGGTACTCATCACCTTCCATTTTTTTTTTATGGCCTTACCCCTTTTAGCCCCATCCCTGTCCTTACTGCCTTTTTCTGCATTTATCCCTGTCCTGCTCCCTACTGACTTCTCTACCTTCGTGTTTACCTTTCTAACTACTGTGTTTTATTAGGGGAGGCTGGGATTTCCCTGCTCCTTTTAAGTGCCTCCCCCCTTGGTTAGTTTAAATGCTTGCCAATGAAGCATTTAAACCTGTCATCTAGGATCCTGGTCCCCCCCCCGCCCCGGGACAGATGCAGACCATTGTACCAGTATAAGCCTGCATCCCTCCAGGTGGCTCCCTAGTCCCCAGTGAAGCCAAAACCCTGGGATCCACACCAGTTTTTCAACCATTCATTGAATCCCATGGTGCGGAATACTCTAGCATCATTGCTATAGACAGGCAGCACCTCCGAGAAGGTTATTGTACATGCTACTTGTCTAAGACCCCTCCCCAACTCCACAGACTCCTCTTGCACCGCTCTGATCCCATTCACAGCCAGGTCATTTGTCCCTAGGTGGACAATGACATCCAGCTCCCTCCCTCATGCAGCTGCTCCCGCGATCCTGAGGATTTGCTTCCTGTCCCTCCGAGGCTGTGGCGCCAGGCAGGCACCTTACCTCCTATCCCCTTCTTCCCCCACTTCTACCCCCCTAATTAATACCCGGTACCTGGTTGTATAGTCACATATGACTAAGATGTATTGATTTCCCTTGGAACTCTTCAATAATGGCCCTACTATATCCATCGCTACCCTGTCAAATGGGGTTGTTATGTATGGTATAGGTTGAAAGGGCACCAAATTTTTCTTCCTTCCCTTGGCTACCAATTGACATTGTGGGCAGGACCGACAATAGTCAGCAACATCTTGGTGGACCCCCGGCCTACAAAATCAGGATAAGATTTGTTGTACCATCCTGTCTCTACCCTCATGTCCAGCCATAGGGATATCATGGGCCAGGTGCATTATCAGCTCCCTGTATTTACTGGGCACTATCAATTGCTCAATCTCTTCAGCTGTACCAGGTTCTATAACAACTCTATACAGTATTTTATTTTTGACTATAAATCGAGATTGTCTGGGATGTCCAGCCTTGTCCACCTGTGAAAATATAGATTGTAAGGACTTATCACAAGTTTGTTCCTGTACAATGTCTTGCACCAGAGTCCTTGGAATACAATATTGACTTTCAGCCTGATGTAATTCCTGCCAGGCCCCTTTTCTCTTCTTTTAGCCTTTCTGGATTTTTTCTCCTTGCTGACAGTCTCGAAGTAGTCCACACCAAAAGGGAAGACTTCCTGTAAGGGCTGTGTTTTGGCCTGGGACCTAGTAACCACATGTACAGTTTCTGGATAAATATTATGATGTTTCATTAGTAGATCAAAATGGGGAAAGTCTTGCCCAACAATTACTGGTACTGGAAGATGAGGAACAAGGCCTACCAACATATCATGGCTTTCCTCATTAAAAGTTCTGTTCAGACATGTCCTGAGTCCAGCAGGCCCAACGTTTGTTGTTCGCCAATACCCACGGAGGCGGCCACATACCCAAAATTAGCTAGGTCAAGATGCGTTACGTCAGATCTCTTATTTGGGCAATTCCTCAAGATATGTCCTTTCCTGAGGCAACCATGGCATATTATCTCGGCATATGGAATTCTCCCCACCTCTCTGCCTTCGATAGAATTGTCTCTGGGTATTAGAATCATTAAAAGGTTGTCTTACCAGCATGCTGAATGGTCCTGGGTTGCTGTGGTTACCTCTGGCTCAAGTGCTTCGTGCTGCCAAGTAGTCCTCTGCAAGCTTGATGGTGTCCTCTACTGTCTCAGGGTTGTGCTATTTTACCCACAATTGTACATCCACTGGTAGCACTTGAATGAACTGCTCAATCACTATTAGCTCCATTATCTGATCCACGGTCTTGGTAGTGGGCTGCAGCCACTTGCCACAATAGTCTCTTAGGTGAGCATACATTTCCCTGGGAGTGTCTAGGCTGTCCATTTTCTGGGAGCGAAAATGCTGCCTGTATGTTTCTGTACTTATATTGTACTGGCATAAGATTTCTTCCTTGACTCGATCATAGTTCGTACTGTCAGCTTCACTTAGCTGACTGTATACCAGCTGTGCCCTTCCTGAGAGGTGTGGGACCAATCAAATCACCCATTGGTCTCTGGGCCAGTTGCAGGTTTGGGCCATCCTCTAAAATTTGTCAAGTATGCCTCGATGTCAACAACCTCTGTTAACTTAGTCAATTTTATGTCTCTGGGGCAAGTCTATCCGGCTGTCCCTGTGTCATATCTTGGATAGCTTTTATCCTGTCTCCATCTCTCTTCAGCTTGTAACTTCTGATCCTTGTCCCTCTGCCTCTGGTCCTCCTCTCGATGGTGCTCCATCTTGATCTGGCGTAGACAAAGCCATTTTAGCAATTCACTTGGGTCATCTGGTGCTGGAGTCATTTGGCTTTCTTCCCTCTTCTCCTTTTTAGGATTACCCACTGCTGCTGTGGCTTCTTCTTCCTCTTTGTCTGAATGCATCTTCTTTGGTCTGGTTGCAGGTTTGATACCAGGTAACAGCTGTATTCCAGTCCTCTGTCTTACAGACCTGGTCAGATGCAACGTACTCAGATCCAACTTTTCTGGTTGTTGCATCTGCTAGAGTGCTTTCTGCACAACACCCCCTCTGGAGCACCTTTGGGCTTTCCAGAGGTGGAAATCCCACTTCTGACACCAGCTGTGGTAGTGTGGGTTCCAATAACAGATCTTACAACCAGGTTAAGATGCATAAAAAACACATGCTTCTGCATTTATCATTTTATTGTCTCAATAAATAAAAATAAAAAAAAACACTTTTTTACAGAAAGAAAAATTAATGGTGTTAGCCCTTCACACCCTCAGAACACAGGATATTATTCTTCTTTCTTTCAGACACATAAAATAATTCCTGCAATCTCTCCTTTACATAGAACAGTGTGAAAACTGGCACACTCTCAATAGAACCTTCTCTCACAGTGATCAGAAGCTACTGACTACCACTCCTTCTAAGCCCCCTAGAGGAGCACTTTTTAAGTCAACCAGAAGTGATGTCATGAGTCAGGTGAAACCATAATTTATTTATTTAAGAGTTTCACCAGGAAGGCATACTGAGCGGTGTACCACTCGATTCCAGATGCATCCTGGTGGAAGGGGGGAGATGACAAGTACAGCAATTGAGACACAAACAGTACAATACAGTTGATTTACAGTGCAGAACAAACAGGATTACATAAAACCAAACAGGGCAAGTGTCTACGGTGTCTGGGCAACAGCTAACAGGGTACCTAACTACTAAAAATGTTTAAGACAGAAAGATCTACCGGAGCCTTTGGATACATCATATACATGTTGTAAAACATCAAACAATGTGTTCAAGTTCTTAACATTTAAACAGATGTTCCTCTAAATGTAGCACACTAAGGCAGAAGAGAGCTAAACGCTTAATTATAGGGCTAATGATGTCAGAGCATTAAATTAGCTCCTCCCCCTCATGACATCACTCTCTCCTGGGTCTATAAAATCTGTCACTTCAGGCGCTGCCAGCTCTATAGCAGGACCTCAATTGTACTGCAGAACTGGTAATTATACTTTTGTTTCTTTATTAATAACATGACCTTTTTATATTTATTGGAAGAAGAAGAGGCATTTATCTTGGAAACCCAAACTGACAAGGTCACACTCCTTTATCTGTTTGTTTTTGCAAGTGTATGTCCTTCTGTATTAGAAACATTAAGGAGGCACAATCAACATTTTTATTTGTACAGGACTTCGCAATTACATGGCAGCTTAACATAACAAAACCTTGTCCTCTTTTTATTTGGATACAGAAACTAATTCTGCACTTAACTAATTAATATGCTCCCAGGGAACATTCATGACAGATGTCTGAAATCTTTCAGCCACTGGCTCTATATTTCATTTCAAAACCTCACCGTGCAGTTCCTCATTTGTGCACCTGTTATATTGCTATTTACTTTCTTCCTACCCATATAAGGCAAGCACTCTTGCAGAGGGCAATTTTCGAACCTCTTTACGCTCACCAGTGTGCTTGTTTTATTTAAGTTTCCTGCATTTACTCAGGCATTTACCCCTGCCTCCCCAAGCGCTGAAGCTGTGCTTTATTTCACGAGCCTGCAGCAGTTCCTTTTAACTTAGCAGGGCTTTCTCTACAATTTCACCCAGCCCAGACACTTTCCAGTCGCTACCAGCAGTTTATGTCTTTTATGTTTCAGCTTTCTTTTCGGGCTGCAGTTCCTGCATGATTGTGCACACACTGAGCTGTGTGACTGTCTTGACGGCTGTCTTGAATCACTCATAAGGCTGCCGATCATGCAAATAAACGCATATTACATCGAGGTTTCATTCATCAGCAGTTTTTACACTCACTTCATACAGATACCCTTTTTATTTACCACCAGGGGACCTGTTTAAGTGAACTACAAGAAAATTAAATGTTTTAAGGGTTTCCTATGAATTGGGGGTTCAGGCTGCTTTAAAGAAAAGGGATAGATAAGGACAAGAGGAGGAATATCAGGTTGGCCACCCTGATATGAACAAAAGAATAGTCAGAAAAAGGCAGGAAGATAGAAGAGAGTGAAAAGAAAACCATACTGAGCCTGATGTAGTTTATTATTCTAGCACAGCCCTTTTAAAGTGTCCCTAGTTTGTTCCATTTAGACGCCCTGTCAGGTCCTTTGTGCTGGTGAGTGTTGTGGCTGAACTGTTTATCTATGATGCCATTCAACTTTCCCCTCTAATTTGGGAAAACCCGAACAAGAATCATCAGAGTAGAAACTAAAAAACTGTAGCTTTTTGATAAATCCAGAGCCAAGAAATTTGCATCTTGTTTCTTGCCGTGAGCAATGGGTACATTCTGGTGACTCAGTCTTGAATGCCTTTAAAACTGCTGTCTTAATTGTTAGTTAAAGGAAAATATATACAATCATTTTGAGATATGGTTAACTCCATAAACATGGTAACAGAGAACAACTGATGGCATTAGAAGTTCTAGCAGTCTATCCAGTCTGCCTGTTTCCTATCTAGAGTTAAGTATTATCCATGGATCCTTTCAGTCCTCAGCTATCCCTGCCCCGATCCCCTCTCCCACTGTTTCCTTCACAAAGCCCACATGTCTGTTCCACCCTTGTTTGAAGCTCACTACTGTTTTTTTACATACTACCATACTGGGTAGTCTGTTCCATATGTCTACTTCAACATCCTTCATTTATTTATTTAAAGGGAAATGTCCACATACAGTTGGGCCCCACCTTCATGTAAAGTGGCGCCCACCCAATTAGCAGATGCAGTAGGAAAAATCAAAAGTGAACTTACTCACTGATTATTTTAAATTCTATCTGGTTGATCCTGCACCCTCTCTGCCCCGGCATTATAGGATGAAGACCACTCCCCAGCATGTCCAAAAGCACCTGTGGCTGTCCCCGTGATGACGTTTCAGGCGGGGAGCAACTGGGGTCATCGATAGACTTAATACAGGGCTCCTTTTTAAAATAGCTCCAGTTTGGAGCCTGGGCATTCCCAATACCAAGTACTGGCTGACAGGTACCCTGCCAGTCAGTACTTGGTCTTGGTGTAGCCCGGACATGCACAGATTCTAAACCGGAGCTATTTGAAGATTTGGAAATATAGTACTTTGTATTGCCATATCTTCAAATAGCTCCAGTTTAGAATCTGTGTGTGTCTGGGCTACACCAAAATCAAGAACAGACTGGAAGGGTACCTGTCAGCCAGTACTTGGTATCGGAAATGCACAGGAAATGCCCTGTCCTTGGCTTAAGTCCCCCATGGATTCTCCCCCCCCAACTATGGCATGGCCTGAGGAGGGAGGACTGTCCTCCCCCACCCTCCTGGTGCACAATCCAGAAGTGCCCAGTGTCACAAACCCACTCCTGGGGGTCAGGCCCTCTGCTACCACAGTGCCTAACCTTGAAGTGCAAGTCGTGAGCAGGGAACAAACAGGGACACCCTCCTGTTTGTTTTTGGGTCCGAGCAATTACCAGTCTTGAGTCCTGGGATCAATTATAAACCCTTTTTTGCTAGCACACCCAGGTAACAGGTCCAAATACCACACTCTCTTCAGGGAAAGCAGTGCAATATACTTGGCCCAGCAGGCATACAACCAACCTTGGTTCACAACCCCCTTCTGACTCAATTGAGATGCTGGTATTTTTCTTACCTTGCTGGATCTTTACACAGATCCTTGTTAGCATGGCTGCATAAGGAGATGCAAAAACATTTAACAGCTGTGTTAGAATATTAAGACTGTTCCACCATTCACACTCAAAATGAGAATGTCTCAGGTAGTGTTTTAAGGAAAAACAAAGTTTACTAAAATTAAAAATAGTAAATAACATACAAAACACAGAACATATATACATTAAAGGTACAGTCAGAAAATAAATGGACAGTTATAACCAAAGCACCTTATACTGAATAACTAATCCTATCCCAGTTTCAGTTGGTAAATAGTGGTGCTGAAATTACCTATTTTGGCAGAAGTGCCTCTCTTAGAAGTCCAGAAAAGAGTGTTCTTTCAAAGTTCAGAACAAGAATGTCTAAGTCCCTTTAGCCAGCTTGGCAACATCAGTTAAAGTCCCACCCTCCTTGTGATGTCACAGCATATGAGATCACCCTTAATTCTGTAATTAATTTGTAACAAGACCAGGTATAACCAAAATGGTTTCATCTTACTGTTTTTTTAAATCTGCAGAGATAGCAATATCAGATTATAAAAGACAGTCTCTCTTCATCAAAGCATAAGTTATGACAGCATACCCCTTTGATCTCTCAGCAGAACATTCTAAAGACACTTCTCTTAACTGGGTGAATTTTTACAGGTATCTATCAGAATTGGCTTCCCTCCTAATATGTTGTAAAATGCAATATTTTATGACAAGTTGCCTGGGTTCAAAGCAGTGGAATGTTTTATAACCTGGTTTTATTGTAGTTCCAGGAAGTCGGCTTTTACAAGCTGGCTGTGACAGCAAGCAAGGCCAGCACATTTTTTTCCCCTTTTAAAAATCCAGTATCCCATGAGGCTCTGCTGCTTGGCCTGTTTCCTAAGCAAGACTCAAAAACATATATTTTATAGCAAAAAAATATAATACAAATAATAACAAGCAGATGGTTATTGTCACATCCAGGGATCAAATGGCAGCACAGGCTGAGGGAAAGTGGGTGGGCCTTCATTAAACCTGCCTGGTTCCATTTTCTGTTTTTTCTCTTTCCTGTGGCTGTGGCAGCATGTTGTTGCATGTGTGTGGAGGCATGCATGTACTACGGAACTGAAGCCTGTCCCTGTAAGTTGCTTAGAGCCTGCACTATCCCCATGCCTCTGCCAGATAGCAGTCAAAGGCTGAGATGGCTGGTGACCCCTTCTCCAGAAAGCGAAAGCAGACCATGGGCCACTCTATCCTCCCCTCCTGCTAACCTCCAGTGACCTGAGTCCTTTCCCATTGTCAGTGTAGTGGCAGGTGAAGCACGAGTGCCTCAGCCTTCCATACCACTAGGTTGGCCATCTTCTGGTCTTCAGTGTGTAGATATCCAGGCTGTGCAGTATCTCCTCATGCAACCTACCCTGCTGGCCCTGAATCATTTTTGTTACCTTTCCCTGAACTGATTCTAGCCCATCCCTGTCCTTTTTAAGGGTGGGCTCCAGAACTGCATACAGTACTCCAGATGAGGCCTTAGCAGGCTCTGTATAGGACAGTACCACCTCCTTTTATTTGCTACCAAATCCCCTGCCTAAGCACCCAAGAATCCTGTTTGCTTTCCACAGTACTTTACTGCATTCTGCAATACCAATTGCATTGTTCTTGGCCAACCCTTTAAAATATATGAAGTATGTTTATGCCATTTTGAATAATACCGTACAGCATTATTGCACTTTGAATGTCTAAGTATGAATTCTGGTTGTGTTTATGTATCTATTGTATAGTCACTGCAATGTTTCATATAGTATACTGTATTTGCTGTATTATCTTGTGCATTTGTATTATTCCATTGTCTCCTTCCTGCAAACACACCTGGAAATGTGTTGTATAGGTCAATGTGCCTTTCTGCCCAACTCTTTTACATACATGCATACATATGTAAATCAATCAATAAATAAGTGTATGAATAAATGAATGACCTAGTAAATTATAGATCAACGTCTCCTGCACAGAGTTTTGTAAATAAGTAGTGGTATAGTCAAAACTCCAAATTACTAATTCCATCAACAGAACTGCATAAGCATCACTTCTCTGTGGCTCTTATTCCCCTACCCTGTACCATTTAACTGCCCTATTTCATCTTCATATTCCTTTTCCACTACATTCTACTCTTACTATCTCTTTCCTCTGTCCCCTAACTCTCTTCCCTGCTGAAGACTAGCCCTTCAGGGGTTCCCTGCCCCTCAGATGAGAGAAATGTGGATACTGGGCGTTTGCCGCTTCCATAGCTGCCACCTGAGACACCTAGACTGGACTCCTTACTAGCGAAGTGCAGCATTGCCGATACCCAATTGGAACGCGAGTGCTTTTCTGCTCTGGTGTCTGATTGGCTCCTGCAGTCTGCTCCTGTCTCTCCTTCAATACTAAGCTAAAGTCTGATTTTCTGTCTAAAACTTGCACAAATAAAGAGTGGTACTTACTTATTGCCTTGCAGTTATGACCTCTATTGTTTCCTGTTTAGAGTGTCAAGATGTGGGACTCTGTTTGATTACACTTCTTTCTAAATTTCTGTGGTTGGGCCAGTCTTTAGGTGCCAAGGAATACCTATTTCTGTTGTCCTGCTATTTTGGTCTTCCCACTGGTACAGATGTTCCATTGTCCATGGCCCAGTACTTAATACCGACCCCTTCTTCTATCCCCTGCTGAGGATTTGCTCTCCACGGGCTCCCTGCCCATAGGCGTGGGAAACCCAGGCACCAGGCGGGCGGCGCTTCCTCTACCGCCACCTGAAAACCTAAGCCTGGACTCTCCATTAGCAAAGCACGGCATTAGCAGCCATCCACTCAGAACATGAGCGCTCTTTGGTGCTGGCCTCCGACTGGTTCCTGCAGCCTGCCTCTGTGTTCATTCTAAACCAAGCATAAATCTGATTTCCATGCCGAAATTTGCCAAAAAAGAGCTGTAATTACTTTTCTCCTTGACTGTTAAGACTCTTAAACCTTCTGTTTAGAGTGTTACATTTAGAGATACTGTGTGATTACACTACCTTTGAAATTCTGTGCTTGTGTCAGCTCCCTATACAAGCAGCCGATCACTTCTCCCCACTGAAGTTTCTACTAAGCCTCATCTTATGTCCTTCTTAAATATTACAGAAGCACTCTGAACTGATATGACTGATGTAACATTGAGTACTTACTTGCATTAATTGTTATTTACTTGTTTTATTTGGCTCTATTGTAAATATCTCTGGATGCACTGTACCATTTGACCCAGAGCTAACCAGGTTCTTCTTGTAAATTAGCTTGCTCAATGATGTTCGCCTGGATAAATAAAGATTTTGATTGTTTGATTGAGAGGGTGGTGAAGAATTGCAATAGACTTCCGAAAGAAGTAGTGTGCTCTAATAGAAACATAAAAACATAGAAATATAGAAAATGATGGCAGAAGGAGACCATAAGTCCATCTGATCTGCCCAAGGGTTACTGAGGCCTTCTATGGGTCCTGGGACCTTGCCCCCCTAACCTCTGTACCATGTTAAGCTCTTAATCTGTCCTGCCCTCTATTGAAAGCCGCCACGGTTTTAGTGGTCACCAACTCAGCGGGCAGTCTATTCCATAGTTCAGTGACTCTTTCTGTGAAATAATACTTCCTCAGATTCTTTTTGAAGCTCCCACCTCATAGCTTTCATTCGTGTACCCTGGTAGCTGAGCCTTATATTCTGTTAAAAATTTCTGAGCAGGGCATTTAATTCTGTAAAAGAATTCAAGCATAGATGGGAGAGATATATGGGGATTGTCAAAATGAGTGGTGGGTTACACATGAGAAAGGAGTGAGCGTGCAGAAGGGTACACTTCACACATTAAGTAGAAACTGGCAGGCCATTTTCTGCTGTAAATCAGTATGAATGTTGTCATAGAAACAAAGAAACATAGAAAAATTATGGTAGAAGGAGACCCAGTGTCCACTGAGTCTGCCCATGAGATGCCCAGGACCTAGCAATTGTCCTGGGGGCCACCCCCTCCCCTGCACTAAATTACTATATACTTGCTTTAATGTCTCAAAGTTGTGCTCTAGCTCTGTCCCACTTATGCTTCAACCTTGTCACACTCTCTGCCCCATCACCTCCACTGGCAGACTATTCCATGGCTCCATACTTTTTCCATAAAGTAGTATTTCCTTAGATCCCACCTGTAACTTCATAGAAGGAAAACAATACATGACGCCAGTTTCTTACATCTATGTTAATCCATGTACCATTAAAGACAGGATATTATTTTTGGAAATAGGAATGTTTTTTATTTTATTAAATTTTTTTCATTTTTGGCCAGGAAAGGCACATTGACCTGAGTTTGGGCTGGGAAAAGTACACTGAGCCGTTTGTTTAATGGGAAAGGCACACTGAGCCATAACTTGTTTCCAAGTGTGATCTGCGAGCACAGGAAGCTTAAGTGACATGCTCTGAATCACACAATATTCAAGTGGCAGTCTTGGGATTCATAACCCAGGTAAGCTGGGTCAATAGGTTCAAAATTTGGTGCTCTTACCGCTGAACTATACTGGCTCCCTGTTTTACTCAGAACATTATAAGCAGTAGCAAATTACAAGCGGTTCTTGGCAGCTTTAAACCAAAACCAAGCAAAAATTAGTCCATAGAACAGAATCTTAGCTGGTTTTAGGTACCAGCAAATCCTACAGTTGCTGAGGGCCCCCTGTTCAACCCCCCCCAACCAAAGCAGTTAATCTTTTTAATACTTTTTTTAATCTTCATAAAACCACAATAAAAGGCTGCACCGCTCCTTCTGATGTAGCATCATGATGTCATGAAATGGTTCACCAAATTATGACCCAGCCAAGAAGACGTGGTTCCATGTCATAAGAGCAAATACATTTCGGTGACTCACAAAACAGTGAGTGTATTTTGTCAAAAAACAAATAATCACATAGCACACAGCACTGAACTCAAACTGAACCCCCAATACTAAAATAACCATCTCCAAGGAGGGGGGAGGAGGACAATGGGGGAAAAGAATTCAGAGGAGGGGGACCAACGATGGGAATGCCATACAACAAAAAAACACAACACCCTGTAAAACTAAACAAAAGTGTACCTGCTAGCAGTCCCGAACCCAGGACCACCAGCAACATCACAGGTAGCATCCTTACCCACCACGCTAGATGGGCAGCTGGTCAGTAGCAGGCTCCACTTCCTCCTTTATCTTCCCTAGTCCCTCCCTTGTTCCCTCCCTGGCCCCTCCCTCTTTCCTCTGTCGCTATTCCCTTCCATTGCCCTTATTCCCCACCACCATTGCTATTTCCAACCCTCGCTAAATCCTCCCCATCGCTGTACCTCCTTTCAACCTAATTGAGTTTCTCATTTATTAGTCGCTTAGTTTAGCTTGCTCTTTTGACGTGATACCGGAAGGGACAGATGGGCAACAATGGATGGGATGGGAAGAACAGCCCCAAGGAGTAACACTGATCTTTCACCTAAAATATACAAATATACCACTGGTTGTAGTGAAACAAAAATAAAATATTGCATTTAGGGTCTACAGTCAAGCACATGGGGTGAACGTGGGCCAAGTTGGGGGGGGGCTCCATGACTTAACTAATCCTGCTGGGGGCCCTCAAAACCCTAAAGCTGTCCTTGAGCAGAATAATCTTCTTTTGTGCCTTCAGTGGGGAATTAATGCACTGAGGATACACACTGCGCTATTGTCCAGTTTACATGTTCCTGCCAGTTTGTTTGTTTGTTTATTTTGATAATTGGGTGAGGACACTGGGACAAGCCCATTTTAAGTTCCAACCTGAACAAATAATAATATATATACAGAACATATGCAAAACATAATACAAAAAAACTACAACAAATTATTAAAAACATTTAGTCATGCAATGTAAACAACCATAATTTCAAATTATTTTTCAAACTTTCAAATGAACCAATAGATCTAAGATCTTCAGGCAAATTGTTCCACAAAGTTGGAGCAACAACAGAAAAGGCTCTAGAGGCAATTTTAGTAGAACATGGTTTATAAAGAAGTGTTCCCTTGAAAAATCTAAGATTTAAAGTCGAACTTCTAACCTTCAACAAATCCATAAGGGGATATTTATTATTCTGTGATAGGGGTTTAAAAATTAAACAATAAACGGCATACATAAAATGAGCATTAGGTGGCAGCTGTTGAGGGAAGGATATAATAAACAATGGTGCATTCAGCGGGGGACTCCTAATACAAAACGACATATTAAATGCAATGGATAAGAAATGGATTTCCTTGGCGGACAATTTATAATAAAGACTCACTACATAATCAAGTTGGGGTAACAAGACCCCAATTGCAATAGCCTTCTAGTCTCAAAATCAAAGTATTTTCGCAATTTATATATTATATCCAATTTTTGATTTATCTTACAACAAACTAATTTATTTTGAGCATGGAGGGATAAACCAGTGTCCAATAAAAACCCAAGATACTTAAATTCATACACTTGGTCAATGATATTTCCTTGAGCATCACACACAACTAAATTAGGGCTATTCTGTACATAAAAAGGGGTCCTGAACAACATGGCTTTGGTCTTTGAAGAATTTAAAATCAATGCATTCTCACTGTACCGATGCAAAGTCTTGCTGTAAATGAAATGTTAGAGACTCTAATGACTGTGATTGAGTGAAAAGTATCAGATCATCCCCATAAAGAAGACTATCACAGGTTAAGCAAGTAGTAGATAAAGGATTAATAAACAAAGAAAACAAAAGATGACCCAGAATAGACCCTTGAGGAACACCAGAGTGAATAGGGAAAATAGAAGAAGCAGAAGTATCAACAGGGACATAAAGAGAAAAATTAGATCAGTAGTCCCAAAACCAAACAACCACATTATCAGAAAATCACATTTCACCCAATCAAATACAAAGCAATGAGTGACTTATCCAATTGAATGCCTTGGTTAGGTCCATGAACACCGCCTCAAGCACACTACCATTATCAAAGCTGCAAAGGGCGGCGTCCATGAACCTGACCAGGGCAGTCTCCATACCATGTTTAGGCCGAAAGCCATGCTGTTGGGGACACATCATATTTCTGCAAATAAGATGTAATTTGTTTATTAACAATTTTTTCCAATAATTTACTCAGAGGGTTGAGAATAGAAATGGGGTGAAATTCATCAAACCCAGATGCCCCAGTTTTCTGTAGAATGGGAACAACTCTGGTGCATTTCCAATTAGAGGGATAAGATCCAGCAACTAAACTTAAATTAAAAATTGAACATGAAGGACCTGCAATATAGGGATCTACAAGTTTAATGAAACGGCTGTCTAATCCCTCCCCACAGTCAGTAAATTGATCTGGTGCAGTCAGTACTAATTTATAAACTCATTCCTTAAAATATAACGAAAATAAAAGGGGGGTCTTCAAAGGGGGCTGCATGATTTAGAGATTGGTATCCTAAGCCCAGTATCATAATAACTTGAAAGATCAGAAAATTTCAAACTAAAATAATTAGAAATATCCACAGGCAAGTTGCAGAGACTTAATATCACAATTAGCTTTAAGGGACAGAAATTAATTGACTGATGCCCCAAATTATTTAGAATTTGTTAATTTATCACAAACGTCTTTCTTGTAAAAGAGGTCTTTGAATCCTTAACCAAAAAAGACACCAGTAATGGTAAATGGTACAGGTACAAAACTCTTACATTTCAAACTTCCCAGCAAGGTTTTTTTTTTTTTACATTTCTTTTTATTTGATAGTTTTTTATCTACTACACAATGGACAGAGCAGGTTGCAGATAGATACATATGGTGTACATTACAGTTACAGACAGGTGATTATAATTTAATTGGAAAAATAGCGAGAGACACATTCTGTTGTATCTAGTATATTTAAATGCATTCGATTATCTAATGGATGAAGCCATGGGTCTTGTGCTAGACAGGGAGATATAAAGCAGGGATATTACACAATTGAATGTCCCATATTTTATCCTAATGAGGTTAAAGGGCAAGATCTAAATTCAGAGAAGTAATATGTTGGATCCACTGAGTCCACTGTCGCACTTGAAGGATGGAACCACCTCGTAGTTCTAGATTAAAAGTTTCAGCTTTATAGATTTCAGACATTATTTGTCTTCAGTTTCGTAGTGAAGGAATCTGTGTTCTCATCCAACATCTCGTGATCGCTTTCTTAGCAGCCACGAAATATATTGGTAGTATGGTCTTCTCCCAGTAGGGAGCATGGTCCGGGTAGACCCCCAAGAGGAATTGTTTGGCTGTTAGTTCAACTGGTTCCGTGAACAGAGTGGTTAGTTCATTTTGAAAAGTTAGCCAGAAAGGCATGAGATAAGGGCAGGTCCAGAAAACGTGCAAGAGGGTGGCCCGGGGACACCCACAGTTTCTCCAGCACCTTCCATATGTGTCTGGGAGGTATTTCATTAGCACTGAGGGGGCTCTAAAAAATCTGGAGCAACATTTCCATGCAAATTCTCTCCAGTATGGAGATGAGGTTAATTTTACCTCAACTAATGTTGTTTTTAACCATGAGTCTGAGGAGATTTGTAGTTGCAGGTCTTTATTCCAGGCAGACAGTGTTAGGATTGTGGTGTTAGGGAGACTGGATCATAATTCTGAGTATATTAGGCCAATTAGATGGGTTCCCAATCTCCCCTCACTTGCATCAATGAATAGTTTAAGTAATTTTGGTATAGGGGAAGGAATTCTAGGGGGTATTATATTATTGCGTAGGAGATGGTTTCAAATTTGAAAGTAGTGAAAAAGGTCAGAGGACCTTAGAGAAAACTGAGATTGGAGCTTATCAAAGGGAATAATGCCTTCAGGGGAAAAAAACTGATATATGTGTGATAGGCTTAGCGTACGCCATCTGGAAAAGGCTTGGTCCATATAGTTGGGGATGAACTTTTTGTTTTGTGAAATTAATTTACAGAATTCAAATATTTGTTGAGTAGGACCTGCTTTTCTTAGTTATTTCCAAAGCTTATAGGTTTGTGCTGTAATACCTGTTGAAGAAGAGGGGCTTAGGGAGTTACCATCTGTGGAGAACAGAATCTTCTTTATGTCATGTAAGTCATTGAGTTGGAATTCTATGGTCTTCCAGGGGGAATTATATGAGGCCGTGAGCCATAATATTAGGGTTCTTAGGAATGCTGCTTGTGCATATAGGAGGAAGTCTGGGAGGTTCAGGCCGCCTTGTTTAAGGGATAGTTTGAGAATGCT
Organism: Neoceratodus forsteri; assembly: GCA_016271365.2. Classification (NCBI taxonomy): domain Eukaryota; kingdom Metazoa; phylum Chordata; order Ceratodontiformes; family Ceratodontidae; genus Neoceratodus; species Neoceratodus forsteri. The sequence goes on from CM028130.1 coordinate 875,873,711, forward strand.
TAATCTAGTTCTGGGTCAGTTTTTCCCCCAAATAAAGTTTTGGATCATTTTATTCCAGGATGTAAAATAAAATTTGGAGGTGAAATAAGGGATCGTCTGAAGTAGATAGAGAATTCGTGGAAGGATGTTAGTGCAAATTGCTAAGATTTTTTGATGTAGGGAGGTATAGAACGTGGACCATCTGTTCAGGTCTGTTTGTATCCGAACTGTAAGAGGTTCAAAATTAGATAACTCGATGACTCCGGAGTCAAAGGGAAGGTGGACACCCAGATATTTTATTTTAGTTGTCCTCTATTTAAAGGGAAAAGTCTTTTTAATCTGGGAAGGGGAGAATAGTTGAAGGTTAATATATCGGTTTTATTTATATTTAACTTGAATTCTGCTAATTTCTCAAACTGTGTAAGTATTTTCCATGTAGATCGGATCGATTGTGAGGGGGATAATAGAGTTAGCATAATATCATCAGCAAATAGCCCCACTTTGTATTCTGTTTGCATAATCAGAATACCTTCCACCGAAGGGGTGTTTCAAAGGCAGGCAGCCAGGGGTTCTATAAACAATGCAAAGAGATAGGGGGATAAAGGGAAACCTTGCCTAGTGCCGTGGGCTAGCGGGGGGGGGGGACTATTCACTCTAAGATAAGCTTTAGGGGAAACATATAATTTTTCTAAGCAGGCAATGAATTGTGGTGGGAAGTGAAACGTTTTAAGCATCTCCCATAAAAAGGGCCATGGGACTCGATCGAAGGCTTTCTCTGCATTTAAACTTATGAAGACTGCTGGGATTTGCCTAGACCGAACGAATTCTTGTAGCAACAGAACTCTTCGTATACTATCCATAGTGTTCCTGCTTTTAACGAATCCAGTTTGGTCAGCATGGATTATTTTAGGAATTATATTTTCTAGTCTAGAGGATAGTATGGCCGTATAAATTTTGTAATCAACATTTAGGATAGAGATTGGTCTATAAGATTTGGGGTCAGTAGGGTCCTTGTTGGGTTTTAATATTGGGGCTATTGTGGCATATTCCCACGAGGGGGGTTCCCTCCCTGAGATATGTCATTAAAGAGAGCATGTAATTTGGGGGTTAAGTCTTTTTTAAACTTTTTATACCATTCTGGGATAAATCCATCCGGCCCTGGACATTTTCCTGGCTTAGTATTTTTAATTGCCTCTTCTATGTCGAATACCGAGATCGGGGCAATTACAGAATTCATTTGGCGGGGGGTGAGGGTTGGGAGATTAGCTTGGGCCAAGAATTGCGTGGTTTCTAAGTAGTTTAATGGTTTAGGAGGGGAATAAAGTTTGGCGTAGTACTCAGTAAAGGCCTTTTGAATGTGGGCAGTGGTATGATGAGTTTGTCCCGACGGGATTTCTGAGATGGAGAATTGTTGAGGATGCCTTGCTATTTCTTAGCCTACGAGTTAAGTTTTTAACACTCCTGGGACCACCTTCATGTATAGTTTGGCATAGGTAGTACAGGGACTGTCAGATTTTGTTATCTGTTATTTTCTGGAGGTCCGCTTTCGTGTTTGTAATTAAGATTAGAAGGTCTGAATCACCTTCTCTATAGAGCAGCTGAAAATTTTTAAGTTGGTTACATAGTCTGTAATATTCTAGGTCTCTTTCCTTGTTTTTTCTAGAGGAGAATGCTATCAGTTCCCCCCGGATAGTTGCTTTCATAGCATCCCACAGCATTGCTTGGGATATGGAGGGGTCAGAGTTTTCTGTAAAAAATCTGGACATTTTTGATGACAGAGAGTCTACAAGGTCTTGGTCTGACAAAAACATTGGGTTAAGTCTCCAAAGCGATCTCTTCCCTTCTCTACTTAGGTCAAGTGAGATGATTAACGGGTGATGATCCAATAAGAATTTTGGGCCTATACTGATGTCTTGGACAAGTGATAAATGCTCGTAAGTGGTCAGGAAGTAGTCCAACCTTGAGTAGGTATTGAATCTAGGGGAGTAATAGGTGTATCCTGGATTGGAGGGAAAAATCCCATGCCATACATCGACCAGGCCTAAGTGTTCGATAGACTTCCTACTCTTGCTGTATTGTTATTTCTGTGATTAAGGGGTTTTGAACAGTCCAGATGGGGGGATAGGGTCAAATTAAGGTCGCCACCCATAATCAGTTGACCCTTCAAGTTAGATTGAAGGACAGAGATGAAGCGTTTATATACTGGAAGGGTGGTAGCGGAAGGGAAGTATACGTTGGCTAGGGTTACCTGTTTGCCAAATAATAAAGCCTGCACAGTTACGTACCGTCCACTGGGATCAGTGTGTGTATGCTGAATTTCCAAATGCGTGTTTCTAGGAATAAGGATTACCATGCCTCTTTTTCTGCCCCTAGGGTAAGATGTGGCCACAACTCTGTACCCCCCCCCATTTCAATTTAAGGTGTTCAGCCTCCGAGAGACGAGTTTCTTGCAGGAAAATTAAGTCTGAGGTTTGTTTAGATAGACACTGCGTAAGTCTAGCCCGCTTAATTGAGTTATGTATCCCATTTATATTGTGGGAATAAACCTTTACCGGATTAAGCATGGGCATCACTATAAGGAAAGTTATTGTTGTTAATTATCTGTCTCTTTCCTCTCCAGGGAGAAGACGTAGGGGGAAACCCGGACCACGCTATCCCCCCGAGAGAGCTGACCCCCGGCTTAAACATACAAACATAGAATTTGACGGCAGACAAGGACCGCTTGGCCCACCTAGTCTGCCCATTTTCCTACCTAACAGATAAGCTGCAGATCCTAGTTAACCAACAGCTTAATTCCTCCTACCCCCCACTAGGACTGCCCTATGCCTGTCCCATGCATTCTTGAAGTCCCCCACTGTTCTTAACCCCACGACCTCTTCAAGGAGGCTGTTCCATGCATCTACAACCCTCTCAGTGAAAAAATACTTCATCCGCTTCATCCGGTTTATCAAGAGACTAATGCATTTTTTTGTCAATAAACTTTGTGTACAGAAAAACCAGTCCACTGTGTAGTTTTTTTCCACCCTAATCCCCCGTTGGCTAGTCTGTAAGTGCCAATGTAAACAGGATAATAAAACTGTATACAAAGTTAAACAAAACCAACAACTTATCCTCTTAGTTTTCTTCTGTGATAAAGGATAGTGTTTGTTTAAGGTTTCGTCAGGGGATGAACCTATGTACAGCATGACTTCCAAGTGGAAGGAGCTCATCTAGAGCTACTTGTGGGTTCTCCTTACCGGAGAGTCTAACTAGACCCTGGTGGAGAAGGGGTTCTTAACCTGGACCCGAATGGATAATTTTCAGGAACAGGAGCAGAGCCCCTAAGGGAGCGGTATCTAGACCACTCCTGAGGTGGTTCGGTTTCTACCTTGTGAAGGAAGGTGAAAGATAGAGCTACAAACTAGCTCAGTGCCTAAAACAAGACTGGTAGGCTAAATAATGGGGTTTAAGGGAGGAGGCTGTGATAGGAGATCTTGATGGGGGAGAGGAAGAAAGCCTATTCTACTCTAGGACCGTTACGTGTCCCTTCCCTGTAGGACAGGAGAGAAGAGAAATAAAAAAAAGGAGAGAGGGGGGGCAGAAACCCTCTCCACAGCCTGACCCCCTCTGCTAGACCCTCTTTAAGGGGGGAACAAGTTGTTTCCCAGAACACCTCTAGGACAGTGCTCCGGTAATCCACCCCTCCATCCAACAGAACATGGTCTCCCTGTACCTGGCTCTGGAACCTTTCTCACTTCTGAGGGCCCGTATTGAATATAAGTGAATATCGTCCAACCCACTATATTAAATTCCCTCGAGTAAGACCCAAACCTCCCACCCCCCTCTCAAGTAGAGGGTCCTATGCAAAATGACGAGTGGAGGACGAGGTCAACCATCATGTCCCGAGATGTGGCTCGGGGATCTAAGAGAAGGGTCCCAATTCCGGACCAGGAGGGGGCTCTATAACCCACCCCAGATATGGCACCCCCTTAAGTAAAGAGGAAGGGGTCATTTGGGACCCCCCAACCCATGAGGTGCACCTTGCGAGAGGATGCAGGGACCCCAGTGAAGTAGGAGAGCCCAGGGAGGGCCAGGACCCGGAGATACATCTGTTGGAGTCGTCCCAAAAGAGAAAAAAAAGGGGGGGGTAGGCCAAGCATGCAGATGCTGCAATTCAAATAAGTCCCATAGTTGCCACCCAATCTGGGCTGGATTCAGGGAGGGATGCAGCAAAATGGGGGGATATGCCACCACCGGAAGAGGAGGGCTCGACCAGGGCCAAACAACTCGCGTGGCAAAGGTACTGCTTCAAGAAGGGGGGGGGCATTGTCCCTGTAGGGCATCACTCTCCAACCCTGCCTTCAGGCCACAATGTGTCTGGTCCATATTGAAAGTCCTTGCTGCTTGAATGGTCTCCCAATATCTGTTACCATTCATAAGGTGGGACATCTGCTTTCGTAGGGAGTCACACCCAGTAGAATACAGGTTCAGGGCTAGGAATGTGTATCGCCCCCCCCCCAGCCCCCACAACACCTGAAGATATCTCCTCCCCCTCCGGTCAACCAGAGTCACCCCCCCCCCTCGGCCGGGCCAAAGTTTCGTGAACACAGGAATCCAAAGCGAGGTCGTATTCTTGATGCGGCCTAACAGCCTCTCTCTCTCTCTCGATTGGTCGATAGCCCAGAAAGGACAGGACTCAAGGAGCCGCTTCAGGAGGAGAGAGAGCCATCAGGCAATCAAAGGTAATCCAGATTTATTTGCCGTAAAACCCAGAGTGGTGGGACATGGGGGATCGGGGGAGGGCCCAACAACCTGCCAGCCCGGCCGCGGCAAGCAAGCCGGCAGACCCCAAGCAAGGAAAGGGCCCATCAGCCGGAGAAACGCTGGGAGGCCGCAAGAGTGGGAGCATACAAACAGTGGGGATCGCCTGGGACATTTCGGACATCCTTCTTCTATCCGACAGCCGCACCCATACCCGGCACGGCTATTCAACAAATCTCCCCCCCTCGTCCATCTCCCCACCCGAACCCGAAGGGGAACAAACTTCCATAGCTTAATTCTTTAACTTTTCTCCGCTTCATAGGCTGTTAGCTGGAACCCTCGTGCAGCAACTCGTAAAGTCAGGGTTCTAGTGTCCGTATAAAACAGCCCCATACACTAGAAGGGAGGAAACATGACACGGCTCAAGGGAATGGCAAGTTACAGGGAATGGAGCGCGGGTAATGGGGCAATGCGGAGGAGAAGGGAGGCCCCAAGGAACCACCCGCCCGGATCGTGGCCTGAGCTGTGGACATCCCGAGTAAGGGAAAGGTTCCCACCATCCAGGAGATCATCTAAGGTCATGGGGATGGGACTCAGCATCACCAAGGGTTTTCCTGGGTGAAACACTTTCTCCCCCCCAACTGTGTACCTCACAGACCACCCCAGAACAGGGTATCTTCCGGGCCTCTGACCCCCCACATCCAGCCCCAACTGAACTACAACAGTCCCTCCCTAATAGGCCGTTACCTCACCATTGTCATTTATTTAGATCAAAAGTTCAAATGTTCTGTTTGACAGCGCTCATTGCAGAAGTTCCTGGATCTACGCAGAGGTAGGAGATTCTTGGTGCTTCTTCTGGCCTGGGAGTTTCAGGGAGCACTGGGCCAAGGATTCTCTTAGCTGTTCTGGGATTACGCCTCTTGCTTGGAGATCATGAGCTGCTTCAGAAGTGGAGGAATAGACCTGTGTACCTGAAGTTAGGTGGACGACCAACTTCGTGGGATAGGGGGTTTTAAATTTGATTTGTTGGGCTCTAAGATGTGGAAATAGTGGGCCACACTCTCTTCGCTGTCGCTGTGTTAGTGGCGCATAGTCATTATCAAAAAGGAGTCAGGACTGACCCCACTTAATTTTCCCCTTTTGCCAGGCCTTTATCAGGAGGGATTCCTTTACTTGGTAACTCAGAAACCTTATCAAGAAGGATCGGGGCCTAGCATCTGGTCGCATGGGCTTAGGGCCTAGAGTGCGGTGCGCCCTCTCTATGTCGAGCTGGAAGTCAGGATCTAGAGCCAAGGCCATTTGTAGCAGGTAGTCAGAGAAGGCTCGAGGATCAGAGCCTTCTTCGCCCTCTGGGATGCCAAAGATCCTTATGTTGCGCCTCCGGCTCCTATTTTCAGCGTCTTCCTGGCGCGTAGAGATGGAGATCCGCTCTGAGAGGATTTATTTTAACGCATCCTCGAGGGCATCTAGCCACATGGAGTTACAAGAGATCTGGCTGTCGGCTTCTGCTATTCGGGACTCCAGGTGGGCCGAATCGCTCCTCAATTCTTTCAGTGAGTCACGTACCTCGCCCCTAAAATCAGTGATAGCATGTAGTATGGTGTCAGTGGAGGTTTCCATCGCCTTCTTAGGCGGATTGGTTTTTTGCGGTTTTCTGTTGGGGCCTTGGGATTGCCTGGGGAAGGCCTCTCCGTCGTCAGAGTGCACATCCTCTCTCTCATTATTCTCCGCAATTGGGAGGAATCGGTTCCGTGATGCTTTAGCCATGGCTAGGTTATGCTCCAGAGCAATATTTGGTTGATATCCTTGTTTTTTTTAAAGGTATTTTTAGATGATTGCTCATTTTTTAGGATGTAGGAGGCAGGAGCTAATCAGTCGAGCTGTTCACTAGGTCATACCGGAACCAGAAGCGCCTCTTCCCAGCAAGGTTTAATTTCCATTTGGAACTTTGCTTTAAAACCTTTTTTGTTCAGATCCTTACAAATTAAATCAATTTGTTGTCTAAAAGGAAAACTACTAATAACAGGGGAACCTTTCTTCCCAAAGGTCACCCTCACTCAATTAGCCTTTTCTACAAAACAGAACATGTTTCTCATACCAAGTAGCTCTGCGTTTCAACTTTTTTTTGATAGTCCCTATATGTTAACAAACCCATGATGTGTACTGCCATCTGAGAGCAAACATAGTAGTTCCACTGTTCACTCCTGCTCTGCTGACCAATCACAGAGTCAGTACAGCATGAGTGAAGGGCAAAAATTGCCCTGTGTACTCTGGGATGGTGGCACACATCATGGGTTTGGTTAACATGTAGGGACAATCAAACAAAGATGAAATACATAGTTATTAGTTATTAGGTACTGTATGAGAAATATTTTCTGTTGAGGGGAAAATGCTAATCAGGGTAGGGGGTTAGCCTTTTGGGGGGGTCCCTGTTATTAGCAGTTTTCCTTTTTTTTTTTGTAACTTTCTGTTAATAACCTCATCTTATCTCCAGCACCCATGTCTCTCAGGCACACCCAAGGCACACTCAGTCCACCTGTGCTCCTATTCAAAACTCCACAGAACCATGGCTATACACCCTGGCTGGGGACAGGGTAAGAGGATTTCCTCCCGAGTCTATAGTGTCATATGAACATACGAAATTGCTGGCAGAAAAAAAGGCCTCATGGTCTTAATGAGTCTGCTTGATTGTGCAGCTAGCAGCCCTAATTCTGCAGATGTCACCTCCTTCCCCTCCCCACCTTCTGTGACCTTCCCTCTTGCCCTGTCCCAGACCCTTTTGAAGCAGCCCACTGTTTTACAGGATACCACTTCCGCCGGCAATGCGTTCCACCCGGCCACCACTCTCTCCATAAAAAAGTGTCTTCTCATCTCCCTCCTGAACCTTCCCCCACCAGTCTCAGATAATGGCCTTGAGTTCCCCCCCTCCCTCCTTAATCTGAAAAGACCCTCCGTGCCTGTCCTGTTCGGTATGCAGTGATATGGGAGACTCCTACTGAGCGATTCAATTTGAGAGCCTTAATGTGAACGCCTGTGAATAGAGCGAGTGTGAAACAATAACGACCTGTTCTTAATTATGTACCATGTTGTCCCGTGTGTAAGTATGTAATTTCCTGTACTCTCCCGGGTCGTACCTGAAAATAGGCAAATTGCTTGTCTAGTGTACTTACCTGGTTAACAAAAGCTAAATAAAATTAAAAAATAATAAATACTAGCGAGAGAAGGTTGACAACAATAGCGAGAGAGGAGAGAGTGTGAGGGTAGGAAAGATCTACAACATGGAAGTCATAGCAGGTAGTGAGGGCTGGTGGTTTTGAGCTGGCGGTGTGGTCTGGTGGAGGCAGTGTATGCCTCTGGTACTACAGGACCCAAGTTCTAACCTGGGCAGCAGCTGTGTAGTTTTTTGTTTTGTTCATTTGTGCACTTAGTTTTTTTGTGTTTTCCTTCTCGTGTGCACTTGCTTTATTTTGTGATGTTCTGCTCCCCGTTCCCATGCCCTCCTGGTGGGTTGCTCCTCCCCTGTGTATAGTTCCCTCCTGAACATTCCCTGTACTTCAGTGTCAGGCTCCCCCTTGGAGTTAGTTATAATTATTAGGGGGTTGGGGGGCATGGCCCCCTGCATTAAACAGTGTGTTCCATTGTGTTTTGCGTGTGGTCTGGACCATCGCCATTTATGGTCCCACTATTGTGCACATTGCCGATGCAGTTTTTCGGCAATGTGCACTCGCTGATATGGTGATCATTATTTTGCATTTGTGCATATGACGTGGAACCGTCTTGTTTATACCTTTCATGTGCTTGAAGGTTTCAATCATATCTCCCCTGTCCCTTCTCCCGGCGAGTACCTGTTCAATTCTCTCAGCCCACTCTCATAGGGTATGTCCCCCAGCCCATGGATCATCTTTGTTGCCCTGCGCTGCATCCCTCTCCAGTAACTTAATGTCCCTTTTCAGGTACAGAAGCCAGTACTGCATGCAGTACTCCAGGTGTTGCCTAACCAGCGATCTGTACAATGGCGCAATCACTTCCCCACTGCTTGAGGATATACCTCTAGCAATACAACCCAGCATTTTGTTGCCCTTTATTTATTTATTTATTGTATAATCGGATTTACAACCTTTGAGCCAGTGGCTTGTTTACAAAGGTACCTCATCACAGAGAGGACACACATGGTAGCATAATTTACAGAGTACAGTCAAGACAGAGTAACAGATTTTTTACATATTTACAGAATACAGACATACAGAATCACATAGTTTTACATAGGTTGCATGAATAGAAATACATAGTATTACATACAATTGCTTGACCACATATGTAATTAATGCATTTCAATTAGTACCAGCAAGTACTGGCAGAGAGAGAGGCCGGGGAGTTGGGGTGGGGTGGGGTGGGGTGGGTGGGTGTTCAGCCCAGTGGGCCATGTCAGTGAGTGCCAGAAGAGCATCAGAGTATATTTTAGTGACAGTTGCAGCAGTGGGTGTTGAACAGCAGGTCTCATAAAAAAAAAAATATATATATTTTTTTTGCCCTTATACTTAGACTCCTTTACCTGTGCCGCTGATTTCCTACATTGTGCTGAGTTGTTCATTGATCCCATAATGAGCACCCCTAGATCTTTGTCCTCCTCCTCTGTCTCGGCTAGCTGCACCCCCACAGCTGGTAGCTCCTCCTTACATTTTTCCAGAATGTAGCACCCTGCACTTTTTGGCATTGAACCCTAGCTGCCAGGTATCCGACCAGGTCTCCAACTCATCATCCATCTCTCGTCACTCATCAGGGAGCATCTGAGACAGTGCTGTGGGGCCACGATATACTGGGATCCATTACTACATATGCTGAGGCTCTTTTCCATGTTTCTACTCACCCTCGGATGTCAGCATGCTAGGAGCACAGTGTGGCGGTGTGCATGATGGCATACCGGCTGCATACCTGGCCAGCGTCCTCCATTCTATTCTGTTGCACTACCACTTGTAGTCACTCATCTTGTAGCAGTGCAACAAATGCAACCACCCACACTCCCTCCTAGGAGGAGTAGAGCACCTCTAGGAAGCCTGGTCCTTCTCCACAGCTGCCCCTCTGCTGACTCACCAGTCACCAGCATCATGAGCGGTAGCCCTACTGATGCGTCGAAGGGGCAGCCAAGCAGCTTTCCTTTAAAGTATTTTTTCAGTATCCGGGAAAAGTTTTTAAAATATATTCATCTAATTTGTATTCCATGTAGAAAATACTACGTAACCATTTATTGCCATGTATTAACAACAGTGATCTTTGATTAGAGGTCATGGAAAATTAGCTATGAGGGATAGCATATGAGGAGGGGGGGGGGCACCTGCAGTCTAATGGACTGAAGTGCTGTACACTCGAGCAGACTAGATAGACCGAATGTCCTGTATCTACTGGCAATTTCGTATGTTCATTTTAGCTTAATTGTCCTGTTTTCCAAATAAACATACCAGGCAGACTTTTCCAAAGGATCCGCTCAAGATGTGTCCGCAGCTATTTTCAAAGCAGAAATGTGTCCAAATCTGATAGAACATCTATTAGATGGCCTAACAGTGTCCAAAGTTCACAGCCAAAAACACGCAGTTGCATCCATTTTCTGCCACAAATTGTGACTATTTTGTAGTAAACGGACGCAACTTATGAAAATAGCAACAGGGCTGCCTGGACACAGTGGGTGGGTGCAGACACAGCTGCAGCACGCATTTGCAGCTGCGTCCAACACTTTCAAAATCCCACTGTGTTTATTACTACTACTGCTAGAGACAATTCAGCTTATATTTTATTATTGTTCTGTATTTACGTCCCCATATTCTTTATTACGGGTGATGTTTGCATGAAAATAGGATCTTTGTGTCACACACACTTCATTGTGTCATGCCATTATTCCACCTGCCGAAGTCATTATCTACCGTTTGTGAGCTCAGAATCATTTCCACAGCAACAGATTACAATGTACAATCAGAGAAGTGTGAGGGGTGAAGCAGGAAGATGAGATGAAGTCTAAGGGACAGCAAAGATGTTTTCCTGCAGAGGTTTTCAGTAATTACAAATTAGGGGTGCAAGGCCGTCCCAATTGCCCTGCGGCAGCACATTGCACTGCTGTGCTGATGACCCGGTTCAGAAGTGAGCCCAAGAAAGTCATATCAGGATGCAGGCCATGACCAAGACAGCTGCTGTTCTCTAGTGCTTCTCGGCTGGGGGTTGTCGGCAGGTTCTGCCACCACAGAGACCCATGCAGCTGGGCCATAGAGCTTGCTCCTGCCACGAGGAATCTGTGGCTGTGCAAGGCCAACAGAGGCACTGTCCCCACCAGGTGTGGAAGGAAGGAAAGAAACACAGCAGAAAAATCCAGTAGCCATCCGAATGACGACCTGGTTTGGCCTGATCAGTGTATATAGCCCTGTGAACAGGGTATATCACTGAGATTAGCTACTGGCCGGGGAGAAAAACCTCTATAAGGCAAAAAGAAAAAGAAAAGAATGAGGGGGCATAGATACAGAAAACTATCAAATTTAATTGTGTCTAAATGTTATATATATATATATATATATATATATATATATATATATATATATATATATATATATATATATATATATATATATATATATATATATATATATATATATATATATACATATATATATATATATATATATATATATCTTTCCTGTTTACTGTTTGTTCCCCAGTGTTCACCAGTGTTGCCCCCTTCTGCCTTGTTTCTTCCATGTCCGTCCCCAGCTGTCTCCAGCTCTTACCCCTTGCTCCCAGCAACCCCCTCCCCCCCAGTGGGATCCTGGCATGGCCACTGCCTGAAGGAGTGCTGACTCTCTAGTGTTTGTCTCACTGGTGGGTGGTGAGACCCCCTCCCCCCAAGTGGGATCCTGGCATGGCCACTGCCTGAAGGAGTGCTGACTCTCTAGTGTTTGTCTCACTGGTGGGTGGTGAGACCCCCTCCCCCCCAGTGGGATCCTGGCATGGCCACTGCCTGAAGGAGTGCTGACTCTCTAGTGTTTGTCTCACTGGTGGGTGGTGAGACCCCTTCCCCCCCAGTGGGATCCTGGCATGGCCACTGCCTGAAGGAGTGCTGACTCTCTAGTGTTTGTCTCACTGGTGGGTGGTGAGACCCCCTCCCCCCCAGTGGGATCCTGGCATGGCCACTGCCTGAAGGAGTGCTGACTCTCTAGTGTTTGTCTCACTGGTGGGTGGTGAGACCCCTTCCCCCCCAGTGGGATCCTGGCATGGCCACTGCCTGAAGGAGTGCTGACTCTCTAGTGTTTGTCTCACTGGTGGGTGGTGAGTAGTCTGTGGTGGGGCCTGACAGTCCTTTTCCCATTGATATTTAATGTCTCATCCTGCACTAGTATGTTGGGAGACTTCTGTCCAAAAGCTGCACTTTAATTTTGCACTTGGTGTGTATCTGTGAAGTATTTACTACCATGTAATTTATGCCTGCACTTTTTGGTGTACAATCATATGTTTTGTATTATGTGTATTCTGTTTTCCTTTCCCTCAGGTGGCACCTGGAAAAGAGCCTCGGCTCAGTGAGCCTTTCCCAGTTGCCAATTTTCAAATAAATAAATTAATAAATATTCCCATTCCTAGAGGGTGTTGTCTCGGGAGGAGCTCTATATGCGTGCATACTAAGCAGCAGTAACCCCTTCATTCTGGAAGGACAGCATCCTTGATCCTCCTTCCGCTGCCTATCATCTGACAACCCAAGCTCATTCCTGAACCTGGGTCACCAACATCCAAAACAACAACCCTTTGGCTGCACTGACAGGTCAGCCCTGAAGGTAATGTCTTGAAAAGGTTTCCCGTACAACAGAAAGATGCTTTAATCATTTTTGTCCGACGCCACAGGAAATAAATACAATGGGGAACATTTCCTGTTGACAAATGCAGCATATCTTCCTGCTGACTTATTACATTTGCTATGGGGATGACCAATCATTCATTCCTTGTGGGACTCGTAAGATGCAAGATGGTTCTGGTTTGGACTATAGTAGATTGTTTTTTCCCAGAATTTGGGGACCATAAAATTCTACGAGCGCACAAGAAATGACACAGCTCATCTAGCTTTGGTTGCAAGCAAGTCATTCTGAAACATTGGCTGGACATCCAGTGCATGACCTTTAATGAAGGGGCACAAGCAAATCATGCAAGTTCCTTGATCTGAATGTAGTGCTCACGGCCTGGACTATCTGCCAGAACAATGAGTTCATTTAGAAACAAAGGAACTGTACAACAGCTCAGGCGTATGCATGTAGGACTTGGTGTACCCTACACAGAGGCAATGCATGAATTATGGTGATGTGTTCATAGCTATCTGTATAATCAGTAGGGCTCGACTAAATAATATTTTCGTGGAAGTCATGATTTCCTTGAAAAATGACATATCTGGAATTTTCTGTGTAATCCATGGAAACTGGTGACTACCATAAAAATGTGCCAAAATTACACTTTGTAACCATTTTTACTGGTACTTGCCATTCCTGTGGTTGAAAATCCAATACAGTGAAGCCCTGGTGAGCAGGACCACAGCCAATGGAACTCCAGTTGTCTTCTTTGCTGTATGCGGAAGGAAATAAATTAAGCTGAAGACAGGCTTTTCTTTCTGTAAGAACTACCTTACCATCTAACATTGTATCTTAAGGCACCAGCTTCTCTTGTACTGTTGTGTTGCTTGTTGTAGCATTAAAATTGCTAATAAAAAGATATATGCAAAAAAAAAAAAAAATTCCACTTAGTGCTATTTAACAAATTGATTTCCAGAGGTTGACACTCGCTAAAATAACTTGCCATATGCTTTTGAATGTGTTTGAGTGTAATCAGGCAACTTGTGAAATTGAACATTCTTAGCATGACTGACTTGTGAACTGTTTCATTTCTGCCTGTGAATAACATGGGCCCCTAATAATTATTTATAACAGTTTAAGTGTCTTGCAAATACAGTATCTGTGGAAGATGTCAAAACCCGTTACATTATGGAAAAAGTACACGTTTGTGTAATACAGTAACTCAGTCTTGAAAAAAACAAAACAAACAATAGCCCTGTTGATCTACCTTTTATCACTGGCTAAAACCGTGTTTCTCATATACGACCACCTGCAAAAACCAATGTAGCCACAGAAACCTTAGTGTGGAGCCTAACTAAAAACAGCTTTATACAAAAAAAATGAAGTAATTCCCTGCCCCCCACCAATATGTCAATGGTAGTGATGTGAAAGCTACAGGGCTCACTTCAGAGCTATGGGGATGGGATGGAAATACAACAAGTCATTCTATGCTTATTAAATAAAGAGTGACACCAAGGGGTAATGCTTAAGATCCTATGGGCTTGGACCATTTCTTGAACCCAGGATCAAATGCAAGCACTACAGACATAAATGCAGAACCTGGAATTCGGTTCCAGACATCTAAGTCTGGTTCTGAGAGTCGGATGCTAATGCAGTGTACTAGCGCTGTTACAGTGATCAGGCTAGGGATTAAACCTGGGCCAAACTAAACCCACAGATGTAAAAAAATGTGGCTCGAAATAGGAACCTACAGAGTCAAAAACAAATCAAAGGCACAAACTTCCTCAACACAGGAGCTTAAAATTGTCAGAAAAAGCTTTCGTTTTTTTACAGTTCAGCTTTCCTTGTTTCAGAAATTATTACAGAATATGTGGATTGCTGTGAATCCACTGGAAAGGGGGTGGTGAGATCATTGCTGGGCAGGGTTTTAGTTTACTTTCTGCCCCATTAGTGCATGTAATAAGTACTGTTTTTTGCTACTTAGTCTATGACCTTTGGAGCCAGTCAGAAACGACCAGATTCACCTCCTCCCTTTTTTTAAACCTATTTTTCCCCAGGGCTCTGGTAGGGTCCTACTTCTACCCCTGCCAATCCCAGTCCTGCTCACCGAGACCCAACCACTCACCTGACCAGGCCTCCGAGGCCCACCCGCAACACACTGCTGTGCTGCACCCTGGCTTGCCCCCCAGGGCCGGATCCACCTTCAGCCACTTCAGCGTACTGTTCCTCTGTCTATCTGGCCACCCACAGAGGAGGCAAAGGCCCAGAAGATTCCCTTGCCCTGGTCGGTGGTAGTGTGGGTCTGGTGTTGAGTGTGGTGGGTGGGGGGCAGGGACTTCATCTGCCCTTAGTCCGTCCTGAGCTTTTTGTCCCACCCTACCTCCAGGAACGTGACTCATCACTGGCTGCTGGTGTGCCAATGCACCTAGATGACTCATCGTTTGCTCCAAGCTCCCACATTGATGCTTTCCCCTGCACCCCTACTCAGGTGGTGGTACAGCAATGAAACAGCACGTCCCTCCTCCCCGGAGGAGAGGGTCCATTGGGGCACTACATTCTCCTCCCCCCAGCCGGCCCTCCTATGGCCCAGTCTCCTTCTTGAACCCATGTCATAGACGTCAGAAGCAGTAGCACTACCGCTGCACTGGTGGCCTGGCTGGCACCCCCCAGTTTTTGCCACACTGGATGGCGCCCTCTTGAAGCAGTGCAGTCCATCAAGTACCTCGGTGTGTGGCTTTTTTAATTTCAAGTTTATTGAAACACATGGTTACATTACAGCATTTGTAGTACAACTCATGCATCCAGAAGTTAGCAAATCACTGTGACAGATATAACTTAAATACTCACCAAAATATAAGGACTGGCAGGTCCAGACATTTGTAGAAACTTAAACATACGTATAGGTGCTTCTGTAAATAGTTTTCAGATTCTCTCTAAACAATAATCAGCTAGTAAAAGTAGTAATTTCAGGGCTCCCAGAAGGCCAAGACATGACCAGCAGTGGCTCTGAGAGGAATCAGTTGAATTCCAGAACCATGTCAATGGAACTCCGCAGAAGTGCGTCACTCCAAACAGTCCAGCGGGCCCACCTGCGTACAAAAATGTGTGTTTTTAGATTGACCCTGTAAGTCAGCTCCTCCAAATCCTGGATATCTTGGACTATGGACAGCCAGTGCTGTAGAAGTGGAGGGTCCTCTGAGAGCCTCTTAAAGGTAATAGCCTTGTGGGCAGCTGCCAACAAAATATTCCATAGGTATAAACGGTCAGGACCCTGTATCTCTGGCGGTGTCAACCCCAAGATCATTTGTGGTAGGCATAGGGGAGAAGTAATGGAGAACAGCTCATGGAGTGCTGTTTTGACCTGTTGCCAAAACGGCTGGAGTAGTAGGCAGTGTCCAAATATGTGAGTGCGGTGAGCAGTGGACTCCATGCTCTTCCTCCAGCAAGCTGGAGGGTGGCCTAGAGCCCATTTACTCTGCACCACAGGGGTATAAAAGTATCATGTCCTGACCTTCCATTCAAATTCCTGCCAGAGGGGAGAATGTGTGGTTTTACTGGCTGCTCCAAATACCCTCTCCCATTCTGCCTCTGTAAGGTGTATGTTGACCTCCTGCTCCCATATGCATTTCAAGGAGGCCATGCAATCCCTATACAAGCTTCTAATGACTTTATACTGAACTGATATATGGCCTTTTAGGAGTTTCTGATTCAGAATGGCCTGCATGGTCTCAACTAAAGGGGAGGCTTGGGAGTGGTCTTGGAAGGTCTCCTGTAGTTTGGTGACATGTGTTCTTAATTGCAGGAAGTGATAATGGTCTGAGTGCTGCAACTGGTAAGTGTCCCTTATATTGTGGAATTCCGGTATCCTACCATCCGACAGCAACTGTCCCAGGTGGCACAACCCTGACCGTGACCATCTTCTAAATGTGAGGTCCGTCTTTGAGGGCAGAAATGAGTCACTCCAAGCGAACCACTGAAGGGGCCACAGTGCAGCTGCAATTTTGTATTTTTGCCAAAGTCTGTAGGCAGCCCGCAGTGTGTTGCGGACTGTCATCAGGGAGAGGTTTCCATTTCTGGGGTGGAATGAGGGATCCATAACCCTGGCTCCCAGGGGTGTCCCTCCTTCCTCCCCCAACTCCACTGTCCTCCAGTGGGCCCGGTATCCAGGTGTGGACCATAAAAGCGCAAACCTCAGTTGTGCAGCTAGATAATAATCCTCCAGGTTGGGGAGAACTCTGCCTCCGACCATTTTGTCTGATTACATAATAAGATATTTGATGCGAGGGCTCCCTGGACGCCAAACATACTGAGAGAGAATTTTCTTCTAGACCAGGAACTACATCTTTGGTATGTGATGGGGAAAGCACTGGAACAGGTAGAGAAACCTGGGTAGTATGTTCATGCTTACCGACTGAATGAAGGATTAGATATGGAAGTTTAAGAGGGACCACCTTGTCATGTCCTGTTGAATGGGATTGGTTAGCAGGTCAAAGTTGATTGTGAAAAGTTTGCTCACATTTTTAGGGAGTTGTACACCCAAATAGTTGATTCTGTTGGCATTCTAGTTAAGGTGAAATAATCAAAGGATTTCAGGGGAAGGGCTATAGTGAAATTTAAGCACTTCAATCTTAGTCTTGCTTAGTGCATAGCCAGCGTGGAGGCCGAATTCAATGCTCCTGTTGGCTCTAATAGCCTTTGCTAAGGGCTGAATGTACAGGGCAAAAAGTATAGGTGATAGAGGGCAACCCTGGCAGGTGCCCCATCCCAAGTGGGACCTGTCACACTTGGACCACTGATTCTGATCTCTGTATAATTCTTTGTTGTAAATATAAAAAAATAATGTATGATGACTGTGTTTGAGGAAACTACTGTCTTACTGGAACTGACACATCAAGATGCCCCAGGGATAAGTTCAAAGGACAGGACATAGCTAAACTGCAGATATGTGGGGTGCAATTACCTTGTCAATGTGCTTTCATCCCAGGAAATAAGATTAGCCATTCATAATTCCCTCAGGGAAAATCCTTTGACTTGCAATAGTTGTCAGGAAGAACTTGAGAGGGAGGGGTGTCAGAGAGAAGCCAGAATGGACATTGACGAGAGGTTGATGTCTGGGCCAGGGAGGACCTGGACGAATTTGGAAGGCCCAATATACATTCCCGGGGAACCCTTAAATTACATCAGAGAGACCTTTGAGGTGTAGATTCCAAGGTCCAGACTAAATTAAATTGGCAAATACACTTTTGCTTTTAATACAGTGACTTAAATCAAAGAAACTTTGAGATGTATGTGTAGCAGAGCACAAATCGGTTTGGTCTGGTTAACCTGAGGGAGGAAAGGCAGTGAGGTCCCCTATTATGCTTTTTTAAGTATTTTATTTGGACATCCTATGAGATAAAATATAGATGTTGTTACACCAAAGCAGAGTTATGTGACCTCAGAGAAGGCCAGCTCAGAACTGTGTTTAATTGCTGAGAGAATCTTGACGGAGACACAGAAGACAATATTTCTGACTGACAGAAGAGGAACCATCAAAGCACTGAAAGAAAGTAAGCATATATTAGATTAGACAAGTAAGCGTATATTAAATTAGACCAGTCTGAATGTATGTATTGTAGGAACTGCACTTTTACCTGTTTGCTTTAAGGCTGTATGTGTTGAGATATATGTGTTCTATAATTATTGCTCTGTTTTGATATTTTAAAGTAAATATATATTTTACAATGGAAACTGCCTGGAGTGCCTTGACATTTCTTTTTATTTTAAGTGGAGCATTTAAAGGTTACAAGTAACACTGTGTATGAGCCTATTGTATACCAAACTGGGAAATGGATAGAGTTCTCTAAAGTCTTGCATAGAGTTCTAAGGGTCCATTTGAAAGACCTGGTTGGGTGCCCGTAGGCAAAGATATCTGGCCCCTCGAAGACAGAATTATCTGAGCCTGATAATTGGGTATGATAACAAGGGGTTATCAGTTTGAATCCCTCCATAGCTTGAGACTAAGGTGACTTGAATCAACAAAACAGACAAGAGGGTTACCTTGTTCTGTTCACTGTACAGAAATCATACGCTCAGAGGTTGGCACTTTGGGAGTAGAGGACTGACCGGCTGAGCGAGTTTGTGACAGATTGGTTGGCAGTGGTGGCATAAAAAGTTTGGTAGTATAAGCTTCATTGTTCAGTGTGTCAGCTTGAGACCATTTAGCTCACTTGAAAAAAAAAGAAAGGCAGTGTATTTTTTCAAAAGGAAACAAAACTATATCCCTCGACTTAAAGTTAAGTTCCCACACCCATTTTATTTTTTTTTCTGAAGTGCCAGTCAGAATAGTATTAGTAGTGAGGGAAGAAGAAAATGGCTTCCGACTATAGCAGGCACACTGTAGATTTCTTAAAGCAGTTGTGCAGGGACAGGGGAGTCCCATTTGGAGTAAAAGCCAGTAAGCAGAACCTCATAGAGGCCCTGATGGTAGCAGATACCCAGAGCAGCGAGTCACAGACCGTGACTGAAAGGGACCAAACCTCAAGTCTAGAAGAGCTAGCAGCCAGTGAGGGGTCCCGAGCCGATGAAGCGGACAGCAGGGCCACTGTCAGTGAAGGGCCACAGCAGCAGGGGAAGGTCACCAGTATCCTGAATCCAGAGGTGCTCAAGTTGCAAATTGAGTTGCGCAGGATGGAACTGGAGGCAGAGTGACAACAGAGGGAGGCAGACCGTGAGGAATGTGAGCACCAGCAAGAGGCAGAGGAGAAGAGAGAGCAAGAATGCAGAGAGGCAGAGGAGAGGAGAGAGGAGCGCCAGTGGCAACATGAACTGGAGAAACTACGACTCCAACCAGCAGTACCAGGGCAGGTAAGTGGCTTGGGTTTAACTGGGACTACAGGACTGGGTTACAAATTGAACTCCAAATTAATAGCTGAGTTTAAGGATGGGGAGGACATGGACGCCTTTTTAAATTCTTTTGAAAAAGTTTGTATTCAGTCTAAAATTCCTAGAGAGTCCTGGAGCTTCCAGCTATCCCCACTACTTACCGGAAAAGCTCGGGATGCATTGGATCAACTGAACAATGAAGACAGTGATGACTACAGCTAGTTAAAAACTGCACTGTTAAAAATTTTGAATTAACTGCTGAATCATACAGAGCTAAATTCCGTAAGTTCAGGAGAAGCCCTGATATGAGCTACGAGGAGCTAGCCATGAAACAACGTCAGTTTTTAAAACAGTGGAAAGGAATTGAGGCAAATACTGTTGATAAAATTGAAGATTTGATTTTATTAGAACAGTTTTATTGGGCATGCCCAGCAGAGTTAAAAACCTGGCTAGAGGACTGAGATCCAAAAACAGTGCAAGAGGCTGCTGAACTCTCGGACCGCTATGCCAAGAGCAGACTTGCTGTGAGAGCGAATGGGGCGAGTGTGGCAGCGTAGAAAGGGAAAAGCGTTCCTTCAGGGCAACTAAAACCCTCACTGCTTCCACCGAAACCAGTTAGCTCCAGGTTTCAAAGAAAAGATTTCTCTGAAGCAAGAAATGTTTGTTGGTTATGTAAAGAAACTGGGCACATTGCCAGACAGTGTCCAAGAAGGGCAAGCAATAATACGTAAAGTAGTACCAGAAAGGAAGTGGGTTGTTTGTGTGTCCCTGGAAGCATGCGCGTGAACATGAGGGAACACATGCACCCAGTCATGGTAAATGGCATACAGACACAGAGGTTAAGGGACACAGGGGCATCCCTGACATTGGTAAAGGGGGATCTGGTACAGCCTGGTCAGCTTATCCTCAATAAATACATAACTGTACAAGGGTTTACTGGTGAAGATAAAACATTGCCACTGGCCAGTGTTCTCCTGGACTGGGGTGAAACAGGGGGAACTGTGCAATAGGTGGCTGTAGCCAACACATTAGCAGTGGATGTGATCCTGGGTAACAATCTCCAACAGGGGATGGTATGTGCAGTTACACGTAGCTAATTGGCCAGGGGAAACTGTAGTTCCCTGAGCACCCCAGAAGCCATTGGGGAAGATATTGAGTGGCTGGTTCCCCAGCCTGTGTCTCCAGAGGGGGAGACTGATAAAAAGAGGGTAGAAATTTCCCCAGTAGCAAATAACCACATAGCTACAGAGGGTTACTCCGAAGAGGGAGGGGTGACCTCTTGTCAGAGGGTTGGGATTGACAGTGATCCTGAGGGCCCTGATGCTAAGGCTAGGGACCCTAGTTTAGTGACTGAAGGGGACCTGTCCCATGCCTTAGGAAGGTGTGAGGAGTTCTCAGCTGCTCAGAGAAGTGACCTTAGTTGAGAGAAGCTGAGGGTTTGGGCAGACTCGGACGGTGCACAGGGAGGTGATGGCAGACATAAGGTTTATTGGAAAAATTGACTTATGTATACACAGGCAGTATAGACAGAGGGAGGGATGCTAGGCAGGCAGCTTGTCGTTTCCCAGGGATATCGTGAACAGTTGCTCAAGGTTGCCCATGATATTCCCTTGTCTGGTCATCTGGGAATCATGCGCACAATGCAGCGGTTGGCCCAGAATTTCTACTGGCTTAACTTTACCCAGTAGATGAAGGAGGATTGCAGGTCTTGTCACCGTGCCAAGAAATAGGGAAGGGGGCAAGAAAACCCAAGCAGCCCTGATTCTCTTGCCCATAGTGGAGGAGCCATTCCAGAGGGTGGGAATGGATATTGTGGGGCCTTTAAATACCCCCAGCTAGTCAGGGAAGAGATTCATCCTGACTGTGGTGGATTATGCCACCTGGTACTCAGAGGCAGTTGCCCTATCCTCACTGAGGACAGACAAAGAGGCAGATGCCTTGCTTGGGATTTTCTCCCGTGTTGGGTTTCCGCAGGAGGTAATCACCGATCGAGGGGGTTCCTTCATGTCGGACCTAATGAAATGTCTATGGAAGAAGTGTGGGGTGGTGCAGAGATGCACGACACTGTATCACCCACAAGCCAATGGGCTTGTGGAACGCTTCAGTGATACCCTAAAGTCAATGCTCCGGGCATTTGCGGAACAGCATGGGAGGGACTGGGAGAAATACCTTCCCCACCTGTTGTTTGCATACAGGGAGGTGCCTTAAGAGTCGACAGGCTTTTCCCCATTCAAGCTCTTGTATGGATGCCAGGTACATGGGCCCCTAGACTTGATCTGGGAGGACTGGGAAGGCAAGCACGCCACCCAGGGAACTCCCATTGTGGATTACGTCCTAAGGTTTAGGGAAAGGCTGAAGGAGCTTATAGGGACAGCCAAGATCAACCTGGCAACTGCCCAACAGAAACAAAAAGTATGGTATGACTGCAGATCCCAAGCTCACTCGTACATTGTGGGTCAGGAAGTCATGGTCCTTATTCTGGTCTGGAAAGACAAGCTGCAAACCGAGTGGGCAGGATCGAACAGAGTGGTTAGGAAGGTAAATGATGTAAACTACATTGTGGAGTTACCTGACCATAGACAGACAGAAAGGATGTACCATGTCAACATGATGAAGCCATATGCAAATAGGGCTGACATGGTGTTCGCAGTGTGTAGTCATGGGGAGGGGATGGACAAAGGAGACCCCCTTCTGGACTTGCTGGAGGAAAGTAAGTGGGAGTCCTCTGTGGAGGCAGTAAAATTGTCTCCCCAGCTGACCCTGGACCAGATCCAGAAAGTGAGGGAGGTTTTAGCAGACTTTGCCCCCTTGTTTAGTGCCAAGCCTAGACTAACCCCCTTAGCAACACACGATGTGGAGACGGGGACACAGACGCCCATACAGCGGACAGCATATCGGGTGTCAGAGGCAATCCAAAAGGACATTAAGAGGAAAGTGGAGGAGATGCTGGATTTAGGGGTAATCCAGAGATCCCACAGTCCCTGGGCCTCACCTGTAGTCCTTGTACCCAAGCCAGATGGCTCAACTCATTTTTGTGTAGACTATCATGGACTGAATACAGTCACTAAGTCAGACGCCCATCTGATGCCTCAGACGGACGAACTCCTGGACAAGTTGGGAGGGGCGACCTACCTTAAGACCATTGACCTGACAAAGGGGTATTGGCAGGTAGAGATGACCGACAGAGCTAGGGAGAGGTCGGCCTTCATCACTCCGATAGGCTTATTTGAGTTCAAAGTAATGTCTTCCGGAATGAAGAATGCCCCAGCCACTTTCCAAAGGTTGGTGAACCAGGTGTGAAATAGTGCTGAGGAGTACACCGTGGCGTACCTGAATGACATTGCTATCTTCAGTACCAGCTGGGAGGAACACCTGTCACACCTTAGGGAAGTGCTGGGCAGAATACAGAGGGCTGGGCTCACTGTCAAAGCTGAGAAGTGCCAGGTGGCCATGGGAGAAGTGGCATACCTCGGGCATGTGGTAGGCTGGGGACAGCTCCGTCCTAACCAAATCAAGATAGAGGTAATACAGGCATGGCCCAGACCAGAAACTCAGAAGCAGGTCAGGAGTTTTCTCAGGACAGCAGGGTATTATAGAAAATTTGTACCAAATTACAGTGCCCTGGCTGCTCCCCTATCTGACCTGACAAAGAAAAGGATGCCCAAGAAAATTACCTGGGGTCTAGCCTGCGAGGATGCCTTTTCCAAATTAAAGGAGGCACTGTGCAGTGCTCCTGTTTTGACAAGTCCCAACTATAATAAAACCTTTATAGTTCAGACAGACACCTCAGACATGGGTATTGGGGCAGTACTGAGCCAGACATCCAGCGAAGGGAGGCACCAGCCCATAGCCTACCTGAGTCGAAAGCTGCTCCCCCAGGAAACAAGCATACTCCACGATGGAAAAGGAGTGTCTTGCCCTAGTGTGGGCCCTAAAGAAATTGGAGCCATACTTGTATGGGCAGCCTTTTGTGGTGCAGACTGACCACAACCTCCTGGTTTGGCTAACGCAGATGGGGAGAAACAATGGCAGACTGCTCAGATGGAGTCTTGCTTTACAAAGGTATGATTTGAAAATCATACATAGGGCTGGAGCCAAGAATCAGAACTCAGATGGGTTATCCCGTGTGTATGAAGAATGAACTGATTTGGGAAGCTCATCCCATGTAGAGGATAGATCCCCCAAATTCAGTCTAGGTGGGGAGGAATTGTCACACTTGGACCACTGATTCTGATCTCTGTATAATTCTTTGTTACAAATATAAGAAATTAATGTATGATGACTGTGTCTGATAAAACTACTGTCTTACTGGAACTGACACATCAAGACCCCCCAGAGATAAGTTCAAAGGACAGGACATAGCTAAACTGCAGATACATGGGGTGCAATTACCTTGTCAATTTGCTTTCATCCCAGGAAATACGATTAGCCATTCATAATTCCCTCAGGGAAAATCCTTTGACTTACAATAGTTGTCAGGAAGAACTTGAGACGGAGGGGTGTCAGAGAAAAGCCAGAATGGACATTGAAGAGAGGTTGATGTCTGGGCCAGGGAGGACCTGGATGAATTTGGAAGGCCCAATATACATTCCTGGGGAACCCTTGAATTACATCAGAGAGACCTTTGAGGTGTAGATTCCAAGGTCCAGACTAAATTAAAGAGACAAATACACTTTTGCTTTGAATACAGTGACTTAGATCAAAGACACTTTTGAGATGTATGTGTAGCAGAGCACAAACCGGTTTGGTCTGGTTTACCTGAGGGAGGAAAGGCAGTGAGGTCACCTATTATTTTTTTTAAATATTTTATTTGGACATCCTGTGAGATAAAATATAGATGTTGTTACACCAAGGTGGAGTTATGTGACCTCAGAGAAGGCCAGCTCAGAACTGTGTTTAATTGCTGAGAGAACCTTGACAGAGACACAGAAGACAATATTTCTGGCTGAGAGAAGAGAGACCATCAAAGCACTGAAAGAAAGTAAGCATATATTAGATTAGACCAGTCTGAATGTATGTATTGTAGGAACTGCACTTTTCCCTGTTTGTTTTAAGGCTGTATGTGTTGGGATATATTTGTTTCTGTAATTATTATTCTGTTTTGATATTTTAAAGTAAAGATATATTTTACAATGGAAACTGCCTGGAGTGCCTTGACATTTCTTTTTATTTTAAGTGGAGCTTTTAAAGGTTATAAGTAACACTGTGTATGAGCTTATTGTATACCAAACTGGGAAATGGACAGAGTTCTCGAAAGTCTTGCATAGAGTTCTAAGGGTTCATTTGAAAGACCTGGTTGGGTGCCCATAGGCAAAGATGTCTGGCCCCCCAAAGACAGAATTATATGAGCCTGATAATTGGGTACACTAACATGAGGTTATCAGTTTGAATCCCTCCAGAGCTTGAGTCTGAACCCACAAAACAGACAAGAGGGTTACCTTGTTCTGTTCACTGTACACAAATCATACACTCAGTGGTTGGCATTTTGGGAGTAGAGGACTGACCAGCTGAGCGAGTTTGTGACAGAACCTATTAGAGATACCCCCATTAACCCTTACATAAGCCTGTGGGGCTGCGTACAGAGCCTTCAGCCCATCTGTAAAGGACTGTGGGAAGCCAAGATGGTCCAAGACAAGGAAGAGGAAATTCCATGAGACCTTGTCAAAGGCCTTTCCATGTCTAAACTCATCACGCAAGCAGGTGTTCGAGTTCGATTTATTGTATCTATGATGTTAAGCGTGTGGTGAACATTGTCATGGGCTTGCTTACCCGTCACAAACCCCATTAGATCTAGGTGGATAAGCTGGGGGACAAGCTGATTGAGGTGGCCCGCAATTATGGAGGTATATATCTTGTAGTCCACATTTAAAAGTGCAATTGGAAGATATGATCTGCACTCCATTGGGTCTTTGCCAGTGTAACCCCTAGGTGGCGCTATCCCAAGGGCTACTACCCCTGCCTTCTTGGCTATCTTGCAGGTTTAGGGGCCTGGGTACTGAAACAGGTGCCTGCACCCGGAGGACAGGGTTGTTAGTAGCAAGCCTAACCTGGGTACAGCCCTCTGGGACACTGTAACCCCCCCTTCCCCTCTAGTGGCCTAGACAATATGCAACAGACACTTTCACAGTAGCCCCTATTCAGCATACAAATTCCCACACTGTTTGAACTTACCACCAGGGCTAGTTCCACCAGCTCGACCCTGGAGATCCCCTGTAAAACAAGGTTAGGTACAGCAAACAACAGTACAATGCTTTTGGTACAAACTGGAACCACAATCAGATTAAATGCAAAACAAGTTAGATCTGACTTACTCAGGTGAATTGAATAGGGAAGGGGCGTAATCAGGTTGATTGATTCTGAAACTGATCTAGTCAGGCAATTATGCATGCACTTTTAGTCTCTGCACAGTCACAAGCTCTGGGTACCCAGTTGTAAGTAAGGTAGGCTAGCCTGGAATGTTGCCCGGGGTAGGCCTTGCACTGCAGCTGGTTGGGGCCCTGTGTTGAAAAGAAAAGGCATTCACAACCACACACAATTTGTAATCCAGAGCCAGGAGGCTCAGTTCGTGAAAGGAAAACAACAATGCAATCAGATGACAACATTTGTGATTTAGCTGACGTTGCAGGGAGCTACCCTGATTGTTACTCATGCTACCCAATACGAGACACAGGAGGGACGAAATGGAGTCTGCAGGTTGGCAACTGGTATGCCAGGAGAAGCAGGGCCCTCACGAATCACCGCGGTGTCATTCCTGTCTGAGATGTTGAGCAGGGGGCTGATCCCCGAGCGAGTCTCTCGTCGATGGTGTTCTCTGTGCCTGACGTAGCTGGCTGGGCCAGCGTGGCAGGGCCCAGGCTGGGTGGAACAGTTCAGATGTCAGTCCGGGAGGGCTAGATGCAGCTTCCAGCAAGCGTGGCACAATTACACAGTGGGAAACCAAATCGCGACCCACTAACAGCATACATGCACATTTATAGTAAAGCAATCACCATACCATAAAACGGATAGCAGTCCGGCAGCAATATCAGTGTCTCAGAGCAAGACCGGGAGTTCTGTGGTGAAAGGGTGTCCTGACAGGCCGATCGCGTACAGCAAATCTTTTGTCTTCTTCAGGTTCAAGGCTGGTCACAATTCAGTGGCTTTATCACACTCGATTTCAGATACAGTGCAATTACTAAGCCTTTCAAAAAATTCCCTCACGAGGGA
Organism: Neoceratodus forsteri; assembly: GCA_016271365.2. NCBI lineage: Eukaryota > Metazoa > Chordata > Ceratodontiformes > Ceratodontidae > Neoceratodus > Neoceratodus forsteri. The sequence goes on from CM028130.1 coordinate 875,900,308, forward strand.
CATCAGGCAGACAGGCCAAACTCAGCCTTTCCATCGGTTTCCCATGCTCCTACACAGGGGCAGCTGCTCGAATCACTCGAGCTGTTTACTCTTCAAACTCTAACTCCAGACTGAACACACTGCAGCAGGCAGCTTGGGAATTTCTCTTCGGTCGAAAAGATTCTGGTTGGTTGATCTGTCAGTCTGTCAAAACAAGGGCTTCCCCTCCAGGTCCATTTAGGCGCCAAAGTGAAAAAACTACAATTCCTACAGAAATTTGCTCCCACATCCCCTGGGGACAGACACCATTTTAGAGTCCCCAAAGGTGCTGATTGGTCCCAATAGGCAGTCCAGAACCAAGATGATGGGGCAATACTGAAATGTCCATGCTGCAAAGGAAGGCAGGTTAGACAAACTACAATATTATTATTATTAAAACAGAGAAACAGTAAACAGTCACAGTTCCTAGCAGGGCTCCCTCTGCTCAAATAGCGATGGCAGAATGGAGCGATAACACTGCAGCCCAGGCAGGACTCAAGCCTGAAACTACTCAGTCCCTAACCAGATTAATTTTACGCCACAAGATAGGCAGCTCTTAAAGAGACAGGCACGGAGGCTAACAGGGCACTCACATGCAAACAGTTTTAAATCACTAGGACACAGAACACCAGCCTGGCAGTGGGCATTTAGGCAAGCCCAAGGAAGACTTTCAGGAACCCCCATTTGTAGGTGGGTTACACCCTTCCCTACCTGGAAAAAACTTGGTGTACGCATCAAGTCTATACCATAATAGCATGGAAAAAGACAATATACAATATGTTATATACGTGACATTACTACAGAATACAATAATGATTGATGCATCAGTAAGCATAAACATAACACATTACTATACTTATTCAGTGTTCTCTATTCATGTACTGTATTCATAATGACAACAGCTTTGCATATTTCATACACTCAATACTGATTTTTACTATGACCTATGCAATAAAATTACTATACTTTTCATGTAATAGTTTCTTGCACTTTGAATAACCTAGATAGGGGCCCATCCCTATCTGCTAACTTAGGGCTAGACAGGGCAGGGGCATCATGTTCTGATGGTAGATCAATTAACTTAGAAGTGGCAGACAAGCTCAGTTTGGGCAGTGAGCTCTTGGAAATATAAACGCCCTTGTGGACAACATTGAGAGGCAAATCCAAAGGCCTCCCAGGGGAGTCATAGCTAAAGTGTATCACTGGCTTAACAGCTCACCCAGACTTTCTGGGGGGAACAGACACAGGTTCTGGCAGTCATCATTGGTGTTGGTTTCTTCTCATGTTGTGAGGGATGCCTCTGCACTGATTGAAATGTCCAGATTGGGAATACTATTAGCTCCTTGCTCGGCAGATTCTGTTTCCGCAATGCTTTGCTCATTATCATCTTCTCAGGAGGGCCCAGGTTGCTCATTCTGAGGAGACTCTGGAACAATTAGACTCTGCGGCACTGAGGGGGTGCTGTCAACACTTTCATATTGTTCTTCAAGTTCTGGTATGTCGCCAGGGAGACTTATCACATCAGGTTCCTCCTCGGGCAATTCAAAGAGTTCTATTAGACACAATGAATCTGCTACCTCAGACGTAATACTTTTCACCTCACTTTCAGGGAGCATTGGCTCTAAGAAGGAAGCTGGGGGGGTTATGCAGTCCTGAAGGCCCAGCTTCATCCCCACAGTTATACATAGGGTTACCTTGAAACAACTGACTCAGTTCATGGGAAGGGTAATAACAATTGTCACACTCACTATCATCAGAGGTGGACTGACAGTCACTGTCATTCTGGGCCTGCCGGGGGAAAAGTCTTGAGTCTGTAACAACTGGGGCAGGTTGACTCTATCTCTTTTTAGCAGCAGCTCAAGTCACCGGCCCAGGAGAGGCAACATCTGATGGTTCGGCATCAATGATCACTTGGCCAATAGGCAGTAGGTGGTTTCTGTGCATGGTCTTGACAGCTTTAGAGTCATTCTCAGGGTGCACTTTGTACACAGCTAAATCATCCAGCTTACTGACTATTACATGAGGAAGATGAAGCTACCTGTTAGTGATTTTATGCTTGCCATGCAGTCCCAAGTTACATAATAGCACTCAATCCCCAGGCAACAACTCTTGGGCCTTCACCCATCGATCATGTCTCTCTTTGTTAGCAAGGTTTCATTTGGCAGCCATTGTTTGAGCCAGTTGGTATGCATGGTTCAACTGAGCTTTCAGTTTCTGCACAGAAAAAACTGAGGTGTTGGTTGCGGACCCAGGTCATCGGGAGGTGGGTTTGTTGGCGGGATCACCTTCAGGTTTATGGCTTGGGGGTGTGCAACTAACTTCCTCAGACCAGGAGCGAAACCTGGGCGTTATGTTTGATGACTGTTTGACACTTAAATCTCAGGTGTCGGCAGTTGTCAAAACCTCATTCTACCATCTGAGGAATATCACCCGGGTGAAGCACCTGGTTCCTTCCGACGATCTTCCAACTTTGGTCCACGCCGTCGTTACCTCCTGCCTTGACTATTGCAACTGCTTTTACCTTGGGTTACCAGGGGTTGATATCCGCCGCCTGCAGCTTGTGCAGAACAGGGGCGTCACCAGAGGTATAAAGTTGGGGGGGCTAATGCCCCACAGTTAAAATCCTAACAAAGCTGGGTGGTCTGGGGGCATGCCCCCTAGACAATTTTGAGATTTTCACCTTCAAATGGTAGCTTTTCCTGCATTTTAATGGTGAAATATGTTTGAGAAACCTGGTTATCATGACGTCTATTAAATGGTACATGTGCAAAATTTTGGTTACTGGACCAGTGAGAACAATGGAAAGACACCATTATCCCAGCAGATCTGCTGGGAAGGTTACATTCCCCCACAGCAAATAAGAGACCATTCAGACACCATTATCCCAGCAGATCTTCTGGGAAGGTTACTGGACCCCAGAGCAAGTAAGAGACCAGCTAGACAACATTATCCCAGCAGATCTGTTGGTAAGGTTACAGTACCTCAGAGTAAACAGCCACCACTTCCACACTGCATAATTCTGAACAAGTCACTTAACATTCCTGCCCTTAACCTCTCTGCATGCCCTCTTTCTCCCTCTCTTGTCAATTTCTATAGTCTTTGCATCTTCCAGTGTGCTGCAAACTACCCTTCCCCTCCACCATTCCTGGATTCTAAGGACTTGTGGATGACTTGTATGATTGTGTCTATGTAGGTTGCTATATAAAAAGGCAGCAAAATTCTCTCCCTCCCTCCCTCTTTGGATTGTAAAGCACTCAGGAATACAGTCTGTATGAAAGGTGCTTTATAAATCAAAATTTCTTTTCACACAAGCCACAGGCACAGATCTTTCTTCTCTAACCTGCCAAACAACTGTGTAAAGACTCATGCTGCACAGCCTTTCAGATGTGTACATCTGTGCCTGTCTGAAAAATATACCTGCTGTGCAAGCAAGGCTGACTGTGTTGGCATGGCAGTTACTAAAAGGTGGTCACCAATCCCAATCCCAATTTATGTCAGTCGCTCCCTGTCCTGTCCAGGTGTTCCCTTCTACAAGGCAAGGTATGCCAAACCTCTCATGCTTCTGAACCCACTGAACAGAGTCCAAGAGACTAGCTGAGGCAGAAAGCATCTGTTGTAACCCCCTCCCCCCAGCGCTCCCTGTCAGATTGGGATCCAACTAACTTGGGAGTGATGATGACAAATCCCTGCCCCAAGCTCTGAGCTCTCCCATTGTGATGTCCCGACTCCTGTCCCAATGTTCTCTTTGTCGACAGCACAGTACACAGCAGCCAGCCACCAGTGCACTCAGTCCACTCACAAGACTTACTTTCTTTTTTCTCCTTCAGACTTGTGAGTGGACAAGTATAGTGCCCCAAAGTTTGCCAGGCAAGCAGACCAAAGAGGACTTAGGGAAAGGGTTAACTCCCCACCCACCCCATGCAGAGCCAGCTGGCTAATTGATCAAACTGACTGGCTGACCATTTCCTGTCTCTATCCCCCTCCTGGAGCCTTCTGGCACCGGATCCTTTGTCTTGGCCAGGCCAGGTCTCCGGCCAGTGCCTAAAGGGGCCATAAATCAGCCAAATGGGCTGATCTTAGCCCCGGATACCCAATCATCTGTCCAAAAGCCGGGTCCACCTCTAGGCTAGAAAGGGTCTTCCCTGCTAGCCAGTGGCAGTTCTAGACTGGGTGACTGACAGAGTAGAGAGCACAGGAGTACGGATGCCTGGAGGCTTACCTGAAGCTTGGGTTCGTAGCTCCTGGGTGGCTACTCCTCTATAGCCAGTGGTCCTCGGGGGTCTCCAGCAGCAGCAGCAGTGACACCTTAGCTCTGGAAAAGGACCAGCAGTCCTCCTGGTGGCCAACAGCAGCCAGTTCCATAGGGTGAGCTACCTTTAGTTGCCTGCTCCCTCGGTTTGCAATTTTTGTATTGGGGTTTTCTGGGGTGTCCTGATGCTGGGTGCCTAGTGTGATGCTTTGCCATCTGCTTATTGTTATATTGTATAATATTTGTGTTATAAATACAATGTGTATGGTATGGGATTGTCTGCCTAGGACAAGCAGGCAGTGAGTCAGAGACTTGACCTTTGACCCAAACAAATGTCAGAGTGGCTGAAAGTAGCAGGATGTTGTAACCAGACCAGAGAAACCTAATTAAAAGTTTCCTTTTCTGTCTTCAATTAAAGCCTTCTGGTCATCTGCCAGGAGACAGAACCTCCATAAAATGTTATGATTCCTGCAGGAAGAGACTTCTGGTTACAGACTTGAGAAAACCATAAAAATCTGAGATCACTCTAGCAAAACAGGAACTCAGCAGTGAAACAAAAGGGGATGTTTTGATCAAAGACTGTCATATTTGGGAAATGGCTAGTAATGATTTTTTCACTGTAATAACATACATCCTAGTGGATAATTATGTGAGAAATTAAATCTAAGGGAGGATCTAATTGTGACTTCACCAAAAGGGGTGGGGAGATGGAGTTTGAAATGAACATACATCTGGGGAAACAGAACATATTCAGGACTCAAGAGAGACTGAATTCTCTGGACTTGAACTCACTTAATGGTAACAACTAGATAAGAAAGAATTTAAGTATTTGTGGTAGGAGTTTGTGTTCTATAACTTCCAATTTTTCTTTTATTGTAACTAAGTTAATGATTTAATTGTTCTGTGTTTGATTTTACCTGTTTTACAATTTTTGTTTTAGTAAACAACATTTTTTTTAAAGGGGAAAGGAAATTTGTGCTAAATGGCAACAGTTAGTAATGTTCCTAGTATGAGAAATGAAAGACTTGCCTCCAAATGAACCATATTTAACTAAACCTTAAAAAATGTGAAAAACTGGGTTTTCAATTGTTTTCTTTTTATGTACAAAATTCTGTACAGTTCTCTTCATGGAACCAGTAATTTTGAATTTTTACTATGTCATGGTTTGTGTATAGAATGCTAAACACGAGCTATTGTCCTATCAGAACCATGGTTAGAGTAGTGTGCACAAACCTTGACATAGTCAAACTCCAAATCATGGGTTCCATGAAGAGAACTATAACAGAATGCGGCCCATAAAAACAATGCAAAATACAGTTTTGCATATCACTTTTTACTCAGGTACAGTTAGATATGGATCATTTAGGCTTATGGATATCATTTCTGTAAACTGGGAACATTATAAACAGCTACTAGTTAGAAATCATTTCCTGTCCTCTTGAAAATACTGCCTGTGCTTTTTCTATGTTATTTTACAGGTGATTTGCTGAATCTGTGTTTAAGGCTGACAGCTGTTAAGGGCTTGAATGTGTGACTAAGCTTACTTAAAGGTAAGAATATACCTAGGTCTCATATAGAGTTGTAAGGGTACATTTTGGAAACCTGGCTTGGTGCCCCTGGGTGAAGGATTGTACTGCATTCCCTAAGAGGGTACATATCTGAGCCTGTAAACTGGGTATGCTAGCATAAGGTTCACATTTTGACTCCCTCCAGAACTCAAGGCTAGTAGGTGATTTGGACCCAAAACAAAGAGAAGGGTTACCCTGTTTGTCACCTGTTCACACTATTGCACCCAAAGGTTGGTACTGTGGGAGCAGAGGACCTGACCTGTGGAGCGCATTTGTGACACCTAGTAGTGCATGTAGCATAAGCATCACATTTCAGATGCAAAGTGACAAGGGTAATGCTCACCCAGGTTCTCTTTTGCTCGAATAAAAATATGGCTTGGCAAGTCTGTTAGCTTCCCGTTTTGTAGAATAAGTGTGGCATGGTTTGTGTTTTTTTGGGGCTGCCATTTCAGTTCCCCTGTCTCCCCTCTCCAGTATGCTGGCTGTTTTTTTGTTTTTTTTGCTGGCGTTGACATTGCGTGCTGACACTGCTGTCCCCTGTCCTTCCCCTTTGTTTACTGCCTCTAGTGCCTCTTGCTGGTCGGCAGGCTGTTGCCCTGCCAATCTTTGCTGGAGTGATTATTTTTTTCTCTTTGTTTTTTTAAATTTCTTTCTCTTCCCCTTTTTGGGGGATCCAGGTTCCTTCCCATCCTGTTGCCTGGCCTTCTGTGCTGGTTGTGGGGTGTGGTGCCCTTTTGAGGGGGCCTCTTTATTTTCTACCTACAGTTTTGCCATTTTTTTGGTTTTTATTTTTATCTACTTTGTGGGTTACTCAAACCCCTTTTTTGCTCCAGTCTCCTGAGATGACCTCTGACTGTGGTCCTTCTCCTGTAGCCCCGAATGAAGCGACGGAGTCCGTTTTGGTGGTTGTTGGTGGTGGAGTTCCCCTGCTCAGCTCTCTTCCCCACCTCCCTTCCACAGTAAATTAGTGCCACTGCAATTGCAGACCTGGGTGCCCAGCTGATCGTGGTCCATGTGGCATTCACCAAGAGGGGACAAGTTTGGGCAGACAGACCATGAGGTACAGCAGCAAAGTGTGTCTGGGTGGAAACCAGCACCCGGACCACTAAAGTTCCACCTTGCCACTGTTCGGGGCAACCAAAGCATTGGGTGGAAGCAGAGCTCCTCGACCTCCACCACTAGCACCACCAATGATCGTAGCGGGATCTGGAGGACCCGGGTCAGGCAAAGAAAAAGGAAAGTGCACTCCATGTGGTAGAGCTATAAAGTGCTGACTCCAAACCATGGCTTCTTTTTTTCTCAGTGAGCAGTGAAGCTGTGAATCTTTAAATTTTTCAGGGAAAATGATTGGGGGGGCTTGAGCTTACATTAGGGGGGATTCAGTCTCCCCCAAAACAGTCTGGTGACACCACTGGTGCAGAATGCGGCAGCCAGACTACTGACTGGTTCATCTAGGACCAGTCATATAACGCCTGTGCTTCGCGGACTGCACTGGCTGCCAGTATGGTGGCAGATCACCTCCAGGGTCAGTTTGCTGACCTATAAGGCCCTACATGACCAGGGACCTGGTTACCTGCAAGATCTCCTTCATCCCTACTGTCCCTCCCGCTCTCTCCGATCCACTGATGAGGTACTGCTAGAGATTCCCAGGGTTTGTTTAAAGACATCTGGGGCCAGGTCTTTCAATTTTATAGTCCCAACCCTGTGGAAATCTCTACCTCATCAGGTGTGAGATTGCGCGACCATCCAAAGTTTTAAAGCAGCATTGAAGACATTTCTTTTTAGTCTGGCATATACCGATTTTTAATGCTGCAGCCATGAGTTTTAACTTGTTTATTCTGGTTTTAATAAATTGTTTGACTTATTTTAATGAATTATGTACAAGTGCCTTGGTTTTGGAAAGGTGCTTTTTTATAAATAAAGTTGATTTATTGATTGACAGATTGTAAATAATTCTCAGCTCTGACCCCATCCAGGGAGACTCCAAAGCAGACATCTACAGGCAACCGGGCTTCTCTCCCGAACATGAGGCGATAGGGAGAGAACCCAGTAACATCACTTTTGGTGCAATTATAGGTGTGTACCAAGGTGCTAATCTGTTGGTTCCCATCTGGACTTGTGTTTGGGATGAAGAGTGCCCAACATGTCCAGGAGAGTCCTGTTAAAGCGTTCAGGTTGGGGATCCCCCTGTGGGTGTTAAGGAGTGGTTCTAGACTTTTGCACCCCCCACAGAGAAGGCATCTCCTTAATCAATCTGATTTCAAAGTCTCTGCCTTGGTCATAATGGATCCGCTGGGGGGCACCATAGTGGACAAAGAATTTTTCCACTAGCACCTTGGCCACAGTAGAGGCCTTTTGATCTTTAGTTGGGAAGGCTTGTGTGTATCGTGTAAAATGATCAGTAACTACCAACACATTGCCAATGCTCTTTTGGTCGGGTTCTAAGCACAAGAAGTCTATGCAGACCAATTCTAGAGGGGTGCTGGTAGTGATACTGACAAGAGGGGCAGCCTTCTGAGGCAGGGCTTTTCTTTGGAGGCAACGACTGCAGGTCTTTACATGGTGCTCAACATCTGCCCCATCTTTGGCCAGTAGAATTGGGATCATACCTAGTCGAGAGTTCTATCAATACCAAGATGCCCCATGTGGTTATGGAGGGACCTCAGTACCAGCTGTTTAAAGGCCGTGAGTAGGACCAACTGTTGCTTGTCTACTTGACCACGATGATCCACTGTCTCTCTGTATAACAATTTATCATGCAACTTTAACCTGGGGCCTTCCTTGAACAATAGAGCAGTTTGCAAGTCAGGGGAATGCAACTTGGACACATCTTTCCCTGCACGCAGGGCATCAACAGCTGGTTGAATCATGGGATCTTGGGATTGAGCCCACTGAATGCTGACATTATCGAAGTGAGGTAGTACACTAATATCTAATGCAGAGAAATGGCAATAGGTAGCAGGTGTGCAGGTATCAGGAGGGCCCAAGCAATCTACGAGGCAGTCCACTGTGTCTGCAGACATTTGTTCATCTTTATTAAACTTTTGGCATAATGCTTTGATGTCAGGTTCAGACAGTCTGACCCAATTGTTCTTAGAAACTGGCCATCGTGTTAGGGCATCAGCATCAATGTGGCTTAGTCCCGGTCTGTATTCAACAGCATAATCATAACTCGATAAGGCAGAAAGCCAATGGTGCCCAGTGGCATCCTAGTCTTTGATGAACCTGCAGTAGTAGCTGCAGAACCCCAGGAAACACTGTAGCTCTTTTAGGTTATTGGGCTGGGGCCAAGTGGTCAAAGATTCAACATTACTAGGATCTGTCTGTATCCCTTCTGCAGACACTATGTGTCCCACATATTTCACAGACGTTTGAAAAAACTGGCACTTGTCTATGGATAACTTGAGGCTGAATTCTTCCAAACGATTGAAGACTTTGAACAGTCTGGTCTCATGTTCCTCTAGCGTGCGTCCGAAAACAATGACATCATCCAACTACACTAAACATTCCAGCAAGTCCATGTCTCCCACCGCACATTCCATCAATCTCTGGAAGGTGGCAGGGGCACCCGAAATCCCCTGTGACATCCTCAGGAATTCGTAGAACCCCAAAGGACAGATGAAGGCTGTTTTTTCACGGTCCTCCAGGGCCATTGGAATCTGATAATATCCACTGCAGAGATCCAGTACTGAGAACCACTGACCCCCATTCAGGCAATCCAGGGCATCCTGTATGTGTGGCATGGTGTATTGATCTAGGATAGTCCGTTGGTTGAGGGTCCGATAGTCCACACACATCCTCATGGATCTGTTCTTTTTATGCACCACTACGGTGGGGGATGCATATGGGTTTCTTGATTCTTGAATAATGCCAGCATCGAGCATTTCCTGTAGGTGCCTCCTAATATCGTCTATGTCAGCTGGGGTAAGGCATCAGGACCTCCCTCAAAATGGTCTGTCATCATGCAGGCACATGTTATGCTCAGCACCATGGACACACCCCATGGCCCACTCTTTTAGTGAGAACACTTGGTCTCTCTGAATAAGTTTCCTGCTATTTTGGGTCTTCCATTCGGCAGACAAAGGGAATCACTGAAGTCAAATAAGTCCGGGGTCACTTTCTCCTTTTCGCCAGAGTACTTGCTACTGGGTAGTACTGCAGTGTCTGTGCAGTGTACTGTAGCCAGCGTACATCCCCAGTTCACACGAACTTCCCTGTCCAACATGTTTGTCACTTGCACCATCACTCAGCAGGCATAGGCATGGGTACGTGCAGGTAGTATACTGAGCTTAACCATCAACCCCTATGGCAGCTTCCCTTCACCAGGGGCGTCTATCATCAATATTTTGTTGTTTACACCTCTGATTGGGGAGCCTTCTCCATGGATCGTACACCGGGCATTGGGGGCCAACACCAAAGAATCAGGATCCTTTTTCCACACTATCCCTACTGGCTCATCTCAGTCTACTTCATTGAGTTTCTGTAGCAAGCCATAAGCCCTTTTGATGAATGCTGGAATTCTTAGGGCCCATCCAGTCCATTGCCCTTGTTTCTCATGGCAGAGTTGTGGTAGTCTCCCAAACATATGGGTGTTTATTCTAGTTAACAGGGGAACCCCATCATACAGTCTGGTAGGAGGGCACACCAGGGCTAGTGTCTCTACTTGTTCATCTACACCAGTTACAGTCACAGGAAAAGACAGCCAGAGCCGGACATATCCTAGGTAGGGAAAAGACTTGTTGCTCAGGCCCCACACATGTAGGCCATCGAGAGACTGGTAATGGCACATCAGATAAATGTTTGTCATGCCAGTCCTGGAATACAATAGTCACTTTCGACCCACTATCAAGCACAGCCCGAACATGGATACCATTGACAGTCACAGTAGTTTCCATTGAGGGGCCTACTATTTTGGATGAGTCTGGAAAGACAGCAGCAGGGGCCTGGACAGACGATTTAGCCACAGAGAAGTTTGAATTAGGATTTCTTGAACCTTCACTGCGGTTGTTGCCAGCGTCCCTCGGCCAAGGTCTCACTTTCTGGAGCTCCCCTTGAAGTCTGTACACAACTTTGTCTAAGTCTTTTTGAAACTGGCATTCTCTCTTCATATGGCCATCCTTTCCACAGTTGTAACAAATGATAGACTCCAGGGTCATCCTTGGAGAGGACATTGCATGAGGGACTGAAGCAGTAGCAAGGGATCGGGGTCCAATATCTGTTTGCAGCGGCAAAGGTGATGCAACGTGTCTTAACAGTTCCTTTAGGGTGGCAGTCAATTCTTTGATCTCAGCCTGGAGGTCACCCTCAGTAGAAGATGCCCGAGGGTGCACTCCCACCCCCATGGCAGTCATGTACTAAGAGGGACCAGGGTCTTTGTCTGTAGTGGAGGCCTCTGTAAAGGCACTAGTTGGTACTTTTCTGACTTCCTTCAGCAGCTCATCTCTCCACCACTCAGCCCATGGCAGAATATTCTTAGTGGTCTCCATTTCAGAGAGGTCTTCCTGTGCCATGGTCACTTAGGCTGCACCTGCCCCATAATCACAATCTCTTTCTTCACCTTCAACCTCCCTGAGTTCTTTTATCAGGTCGTAGTAGTCAGGTGGGTTATCTCTCCTAATTTGGCATGCTGTAGTATGTGCCCCAGCCTCACACGGTTCATGTCACTGGCGGCTACTCCACCTTTTTGATAAGCTCTCTGCAGGGCCGTCTCTAGGTGAGTAGCATACACAGACAGACCTTTCCCTCTCCACTGTTAGGTACCTTTGAATTGCCACATCAAAGTCTCCCCTGACTCAGTGCTTCTGAAATTGCCTTCCAGGGTAGACAGGTACTTTTGAGCAGATGCCTCAGGATTCGTGGACCTCAGAAATCCAATGGCTTCCAGAGCCAGACCCCTCAAACTTTCCATGATCCTTTTTCACTTCTCAGCCACTGCACATAGCCACTCGGGTACCAAGGGGGCAACATAGTCGATCCAGGTCTCCCAGTCATCCTCCCCCTCTGGGGTGGGGAGAGTACCTGAGAACATCCTCAACTTGTGGCACGTGTCATGACTAACTGTAGGCACCAATGCAGGTGCAGGCACTGGAGCCAGTACCAGAATGGGTGGAGGCGTGGGGGCAGGTACACCCCTAGGTGACAGGAATAATTGCTTAAAGTCCTCTACATTTTTCCCTTCCTCCAGCAACAGCTTAGCAAATTTCTCCTCAAAAGTCTCAGATAATGGTATGGCTCATCCTCTAAGGGATCCCTGCTATCTCTAGTTATTACCCTCCAAGCAGTTGGGGTCCCTTCGGGGGTAATAGTCGTTGGCACCTTAGTGCTGTCCATGGGGTCACTACACTCCACCAAGGCCATGAGGGTTTGGGTCATTAAATCAACCTGCTGACCCACCACCACAGCTTTTTTCAAACCTTCAACTTTGGAGAGAACCCCTCCTACTGTGTCCTTACTAACACTCAAGGGAATGTCTAGTATAAGCATGGCATGATTGGGGTCAACCTCCTGCCCCGTACACCACCCCATCAACTGGTGCACAACAACTTCTACTGGTGTGGCCATATTCCGGCAACAATGATTCTAACGTCTGACCACTAAGGGGGCACTAATCCCAGTGGTGCCTCCAAGATGTAACCCCTAGGTGGCGCTATCCCAAGGGCTACTACCCCTGCCTGCTTGGCAAGTTGCAAGTTAAGGGGCCTGGGTACTGAAACAGGTGCCTCCACCCAGAGGACAGGGTTGTTAGTAGCAAGGCTAACCAGGGTACAGCCCTCCGGGACACTGTAACCCCCCCCCCTCCCCTCTAGTGGCCTAGACAATATGCAACAAACACTTTCACAGTAGCCCCTATTCAGCAGACAAATTCCCACACTGTTTGCACTTACCACCAGGGCTAGTTCCACCAGCTGTTTGCACTTACCACTATGGCTAGTTCCACCAGCTTGACCCTGGAGACTCCCTGTAAAACAAGGTTAGGCACAGCAAACAACAACAGTACAGTGCTTTTGGTATAAACTGGAACCACAGTCAGATTAAATGCAAAACGAGTTAGATCTGATTTACTCAGGTGAATTGAATAGGGGAGGGGCGTAATCAGGTTGATTGATTCTTAAACTGATCTAGTCAGGCAATTATGCGTGCACTGTTAGTCCCTGCACAGTCACATGCTCTGGGTACCCAGTTGGAAGTAAGGTAGGCTAGCCTGGAACGTTGCCCAGGGTAGGCCTTGTGTTGAAGCTGGTTGGAGCCCTGTGGTGAAAAAGAAAAGGCATGCACAACCACACACAATTTGTAATCCAGAACCAGGAGGCTCAGTTCATGAAAAGAAAACAACAATGCAATCAGGTGACAACACTTGTGATTTAGCTGATGTTGCAGGGAGCTACCCTGATTGTTACTCATGCTACCCAATACGAGACACAGGAGGGATGAAATGGAGACTGCAGGTTGACAACTGGTATGCCAGGAGAAGCAGGGCCCACATGAATCACCAAGGTGTCATTCCTGTCTGAGATGTTGAGCAGGGGGCTGATCCCCGGGCAAGTCTCTCGTTGATGGTGTTCTCTGTGCCTGAAGTAGCTGGCTGGGCCAGTGTGGCAGAGCTCAGGCCAGGTGGAACAGTTTGGATGTCAGTCCAGGAGGGCTAGATGCAGCTTCCAGCAAGCGTGGCACAATTACACAGTGGGGAACCAAATTGTGACCCACTAACAGCATGCATGCACATTTATAGTAAAGCAATCACCATACCACAAAACGGATAGCAGCCCGGCAGCAATATGTGTCTCTGAGCAAAACCAGGAGTTCTGTGGTGAAAGGGTGTACTGACAGGCCGATCGCATACAGCAAATCTTTGGTCTTCTTCAGGTTCAAGGCTGGTCACAATTCGGTGACTTTATTGCACTCGATTTTGGATACAGTGTGATTACTAAGCCTTTCAAAAAATTCCCTCTCGAGGGACATCAGGCAGACAGGCCAAACTCAGCTTTTCCACCGGTTTCCCGCACTACTGCGCAGGGGCAGCTGCTCGAATCACTCAAGTTGTTTACTCTTCAAACTCTAACTCAAGACTGAACACAGTGCAGCAGTCAATTTAGGAATTTCCCTTCGGTCCAAAAGATTCTGGTTGGTTGATCCATCAGTCTGTCAAAGAAAGGGCTCCCCCTCCAGGTCCATTTAGGCGCCAAAGTGCAGAAATTACAATTCATACAGAAATTTGCTCCCACAAGACCCCTGGGGACAGACACCATTTTAGAGTCCCCAGAGGTACTGATTGGTCCCAATAGGCAGTCCAGAACCAAGATGGTGGGGCAATACTGAAATGTCCATGCTGTAAAGGAAGGCAGGTTTGACAAACTACAATATTATTATTATTAAAACAGAGAAAGAGTAAACAGTCACAGTTCCTAGCAGGGCTCCTTCTGCTCAAATAGCGATGGCAGAATGGAGTGATAACACTGCAGCCCAGACAGGACTCGAGCCTGAAACTACTCGTCCCTACCCAGATTAATTTTACACCTCAAGATAGGCAGCTCTTAAAGAGACAAGCATGGAGGCTAACAGGGCACTCACATGCAAACACTTTTAAATTGCTAGGACACAGAACACCAGCCTGGCAGTGGGCATTTACGCAAGCCCAAGGAAGACTTTCAGGAACCCCCATTTATAGGGGGGGTTACACCAGTTTTGTGGACAACTGTGATGGTGGCGTAGTTCCAGGATGGGGGCACTGGACCACCCTCTCCCCAGACCTCGTTATATGTGTCTAGGAGAAGTGGGGTCAGATCTTTTGTAAAGGTTTTACAAAACTACCCCCCAAGCCATCCGGGCCTGGACACTTTCACGGTTTTAAGTTTTTGACTGTTTGCAATATTTTATTATGGAATATCGGGGTCATAAGGGTTTGGCCCTGTTCTGGGGATAGGGTAGGCAGGTCCAAGGTCTGGAGGAAGTGTCTTTTCTCTTCAGGGGAAGATTCTTGTTGGGGGTGATATAGGGACCTGTAATAGGATCGGTGTATGGCTTGATAGCAAAACTGACTTGTCAGCCCACATTGAGCCATCCATGCTAAACTTTGCCCCAAGCTTGGTGCCCTGTATTGTAATAAAGATGGCTTATCTCTGCAGGTTTGCAGAAAGGTTGTTACCAAAATAGTGTTCCCTGTCTTCCACTATGCGAATGTTGTCTAAGGCACCACCCTCTCCACTTCCCTTTCCAGAATGGACACCCTCTGTAACTCCTTTTGCCACTTTGCAACAAACTCCCCCTTTGTACTCACTAATGCTCCCTCTACTCCTCCTTTTCCATCTTTCCTCTAACCTCATGTCACCAGGCTCATAGTACCTCCTTTATATCCAAATACTGGTTTGGTTCCCTTCCCTACAGCCTCTATCTCTCCTTACCCAGCTTCCCCCTGCCTTTTGTTCCTTTCATTCCAGGGGTCTTCGCACTTCCGGAAGCACCAAGTTAGGTCAACAGTAAACATGCTGACCTTACGCTCAGCAACAGCACAGTACTGCCACAGGTATTGTGCCGCCCAATTCCCAGTGTTTTCTGTGGGGGCTATGCCCCCCCCGCACCCCCCGGAGTTTAGGATTCTCAACTCCAGGTCGGAGTTGGTCCAGGAGGGGACAGAACACGGGGAAAGCGAAACAAGGAAATGGACCATCACAGCGACTGTCACTGTAGTGGTCTTTTTCCATGTTTCGCCATCTGGGTGTCAGGCAAAAGGGGGCCACCTGCACTTTCTCCGCTCCTCACCCCTGCTCCTCTGCTGGGCAATCTTCCTTCTCCTATTGGCTTCCCACACTCTGAAACAAACACCCCACCATCCCTCCACCTCTTCTCTTCCCCTGGCACCCTCAGGCACCAGCTTAAACTCCAACCCTACCCCACCCACTCCCATCACCCTTGCTCCTGACACCTTACAGGTACATAAGTGAAAAAAGAAAGACAAAGGAAGGGATAGTGAGACTGAAGGGGGAGGATGGGGGCCACGTGGAGGATGACAACAGTAAAGCTGACATATTGAACAGGTATTTCTGCTCAGTCTTTACTGAGGAAGAGGAGGGTAATGGGTCTGAAGGGAGTACAAGGGGTGAGAATGGTGCAGAAATGGACACAAGTCCCTTTACATGAGAAAGGGTCCTGAAGGAACTGGAAGTAATAAGAGTTGATAAAGCAATGGGGCCAGATGGGGTGCACCCAGGGTCCTTAAAGAACTAAAAGAGGTGGTGGCTGAACCTCTGGCTATCCTGTTTAGCTGATCACTGGAAACAGGGGAGGTACCCAAAGACTGGAGGACAGCAGATGTAGTCCCCTTATACAAAAGTGGGAACAAAGAGGAAGCAGGGAACTACAGACCAGTCAGCCTCACCTCGGTAGTAGGGAAGATCATGGAAGCACTACTGAAGGAGAGATTGGTGGAACATCTGGTTGTCAATGGACTACAGGACCCAAGACAGCATGGTTTCACCAGGAGGAGGTCATGTCAGCCCAACCTCATTGAATTTTTTGACTGGGTGACTAGGGAGGTGGATCAGGGGAGGGCAGTGGACGTGGCCTATCTGGACTTCAGCAAGGCCTTTGACACTGTGCCACATAGAAGACTATTACACAAACTGGGGAATATGGGTGTGGGCAGGACAGTAGTGTGGTGGGTAGGTAACTGGCTGGGCGGCAGGACACAGAGGGGGTGGTAGTAAATGGCTGTCCTCCACAGGGGAAGAGTGACCAGTGGGGTACCACAGGGATCAGTGCTGGGACGGTCCTATTCAACATCTTCATCAGTGACATTAGCAGGACCTAGAAGGCAGAATTTCACTGTTCGCTGATGACACAAAGCTCTGTAACAGGTAGACACACCAGAGGGTGTAGACAGAATGAGAAGGACCTGCAGAAACTTGAAGAATGGTCAGGGGTTTGGCAGTTGAAATTCAATGCAAATAAGTGCAAGATAATGCATATGGGGCACAAAAACCCTGGCACAATATATCAGTTGGGGGTGAGGATATAGCATGCACCAAGCAGGAAAGGGATCTTGGGGTTATCTCTGATGACCTCAAGGTAAGAAACAGTGTGACAAGGCAGCAGGTAAAGCAAATAGGATGCTGGGATGTATAGGCAGGGCATCACCAGCAGGAAAAGGAGGTCATAATTCCACTATACAAGACACTAGTGAGGCCCCATCTGAGTACAGTGTACAGTTCTGGAGACCATACCTACATAAGGACATAGACAGGGTAGAGAAGGTTCAGAGGAGGGCAACAAAGATGGTGCATGGATTGCATCACAAGTCCTATGAAGACAGGTTGAAGGAACTGAACATGTACTCCCTGGAGGAAAGGAGGGAGAGAGGGGATATGATAGAGACATACAAGTATCTTACAGGGAGGAACAGGGTGCAGGAAAACACTATTTTTAAGCGAAAAAGATGTTCCAGGACTAGAGGGCATTTGATGAAGTTGGAGGGAGGACGATTCAGAGGAAACATGAGGAAGAATTTCTTCACAGAACGGGTGGTGGACAAGTGGAACACCCTGCCAGAGGAAGTGATGGGGGCTGAAACAATCATGGGATTTAAGAATGCATGGGATAGACATAAAGGAATTCTGGAGATAAGGGGTAAGGGGCAACAGACTTCTAGGAAAACATAAACTGAACTTACAAGCTCAAATGGGCAGACTGGGTGGACCATAGGCCCTTATCTGCCGACACTGTCTATGTATCTATGTACATCCCCGGCCTTGCCTCAAATGGCCTAGCTTAGGGTTTCAGTGGGTTTTCACTGCCTGTCTACTGGTTGCATGTCCTCGCCACCACTGCTTTCCTGTACCATGAGTTTAGGCACTGTTTTCTACAGGTCTCTCACTTGTGTCAGCTGAGTAACTGCATGCTGCCTCTATTATCATTTTATTTTGCACTTGATTTGGTGTCTCACATTGAGCTCTGAACGCACTTTAGTGTTATCTGTAACAATTTTATTTTTGTAACTACTCATTTTTGTACCAATTTATTTACCCAATGTTGTTTTATTTGACTTGTTTCATGTATTATACTGCTGTTCCTCCTGTTTCCCTCTTTGGATCGTACCTGGAAATGAGCCTTGGCTCGGTGTGCCTCTACTGGTTACCAGTTTTTAAATAAACAAATGTAGTGCTGGTATGGTGCACTTAACTCTAAAAACGTATCTCTAATATTAGCAAAACAATATATCTCTTAGATTAGGAATGTTTTCAGAGCCAGGTGAGAAACAGGATTCATATCCCTGTTCAGTTGAAGGAACAGGTTACTTGTTGAAAACATGTTATCAAGACTTGCAGTAAAGATGAGTCACCACATGCAAATCTGCAGGAGGTGGTTGAAAACAACTGTTAAAGTCACATGTAAGCAGTAAATACAGCAACTAGCAATTTGCATAAATAAAAAACAACATTCGTTAGCAGGACAAGTGGACCTAAAAGATGATATGAAACAATTTATCTTGATTACTGTTACACAACACCTTGAATCAGGCATTGCTCACTTAGCTATACCCCCACACGTGTGTACATGCCTCCAATCCTCCCTTGCAAATCCTCTCCACCTAATTCCTCCAGGATTTACCCCACCACTCCATCACATTGAGGCCCTGATGGCAAGTTCATGGACTACTGCCTGCTAAAGAGAAGCTGTAGTTGTCTACAGCGGCATGTAGGGTACCAGGGCTTTCTGGAGCAGCTTCTTCACTTGTGCAACTGACTGGGTTTTTCCATTTTTTCAGCCTTCTCACCTTCCCTCCATATGTTGATGCCATCCACAGAGTACTTCTATAGGTGGGTAATGGCTGATGTTACATAGTCACCCATGCCATCAGTGCCACTGCCACCTCCCACTGTAAGAGTGGAGTGAACATCATCCTCTCCTCAGGATCTGAGCGCTATGCCTTCGCATGATGTCCTAGACCCCATCAGCCTACGGCGGGGGAGCTGGTACTGAGGTTTGCTCCCAGGTTCCCCATGTGGTGGTGCAGTGCACCACAAGCCAGTGACACCAACCTGGACTACGAAACAGTTTTCATTATAAAATGGGTCAAGATAGCTGCCACAAACACTGCTTTCTGATTGGATGAACCAGGTCACCTGCTGTGCCTAGGCAGTATGCATTCATAAACACACAATGGTGCATTTTCTAAGACAAAAGTTTTAACATCAGGCCATTCTGTAAGTGGAATAACACATAAAAGGCTACTGTGCTCATTGGGAGATGTAGGCACTCCTCCCATGTGTACTGCAGAGTATCTGACCTTTGGACTCATGCCTTAGTACACACCAGAGGAACGCCCGAATATCCCAGTGAACACACCCTGTCCTTTGTTATTGTCCACATTTGTGTACCTTTATAGATCCTTTTTTCTTTTAATAGTATTCCCCTTTGCTGATAAATGTTAGCTTTTTTGTTACAGAAAAATGTTTTTATTACCATTTTTTTTGCAATAATATTTTATTGAGTTTCAATAGCAATACACAGACAGATACATTAACAGTTTAACTCGACGTAATGCCATAATAACAAGACAAGATTACAAGAAGAACACAAACTACAAGAAATACTTTAAAAGGTTAAAAGAAAAAAAAAAACTATTATTTATTTATTTTATAATTCAGACAAGACTTTTGAGAACAAGCTCTTTTACAAAAGTTCCACCTCAGAGTTGAAAAATAAACAGTGGGAAACTAACAGAGTAAAAAGCAATTGAGAATACAATTGGTTACAGAACAGCAGTATTTTTGCTAACCTAGGTACAACACATTTCAAACAGTAAAGTACACTAAATATTGAAAACAAGATAACACAGGTGGGAAGGGAGGGTTCAGTGATGGGGCAAGGGATAAAAAGCAGAGGTGGGAGAACAAGGATTGTGGGAAGCAGCCTCAGGGGGGCCTTGTCGAGAGTGATGGGGTGGGGGGGTGGTAGTTAATCCGAGTGGGAGGATCAGCGAGTGAGGGTGGCAATACTGAGGGGAAGTGCTGGGCACTGGACCTTGTACGTGCAGGCTATGTCAGGTGCCTGATCTAACAAGGATTCACTAGGTTAGGTTGTGAGATATATAACTAGGTTAGGTTGTGAGATATATAACTCATGTTATATGGATCTTCACAAAGGAGTGTTGGTTACATATACATATATATATATATATATTATAGTCAGGGCACACCAAATTGGTTTGGAACTGTGCTGGTGGTGTTAATCATAGGAGATGCATCTGAGGTTGGCCAGTATCTCTAGGATATCAATTCCTTCTAAGCTGGCAAGGTACATAGAAACATAGGGCCCGATTCACAAATCTTCTAGAGTGACACAAGGTACCTGCATCAAACATAAATGATGCAAGTGGCACCTTGTACCAAAAGATGCACCAGGAGCTATTCAGAAAAGCATGCACCAAAGGGAGCTTGCACCAGCCTTATGCCACAAAATGGACTGCGACATGGTGCTAGAGGGCATGCGGCAGACGCAGGCTACCATATCCCCCAATGTGGTATTCATAAAAACCTCCCAGAGGGCAACATTCTAAATACCCTTAGACCAGCCAGAACTGGTCTAAGGGTATTTAGATGTGTGTCTGCTAGGAGGGTTTTGACAGTTGCGGCAATGTGCCACAGTCCCCCCCGCCCACCAGCCCCAATCCCAGTTAACATCCCTGGTGGTCTGGTGGACCCCCCGATCAGTCCCAATCCCTGTTATTGAATAAAACAAACAATATTCCTGGTGGTCTAGTGACCCCCAATCAGTCTCGATCCCCGTTATTGAATAAAAAAAAAATCCCTGGTGATCTAGTGGACCCCCAATCATCCCGATCCCAGTTATTGAATAAAAAAATCCCTGGTGGTTTAGCACTCCCTCTCCCCATCTTCGCTATAGATACACATCACTATTTCCCTGGTGGTGTAGCAGACCCCCCACCCCAGCAGGCAGTGCCCCACCACCCCAGTCCCCCAAAGTCATCCCAGAGCTGGCGCCTGGCACAGTCCTCCACTCTCCACCATGGCCGGGTGCTGACTGAGCTGTCAATTAGTGTACTCAGTATGCTAATTGACAGTTCAGTTGGCGCCCGGCTCTGGTGGAGAGTGGACAGCTGTGCCAAGCACCGGCCCTAGGATGGGATGGGGGAGCGGGGTGGTGGGACACTGCCTGTTGGGGTGTGGGGTCCAATAGACCACCAGGGAAATAGTGATCTGTATCTATAGTGGAGATCAGGGATAGGGAGCGCTAGACCATCAGGGATGTTTTTTTATATTCAATAACTGGGATCAGGCTGATCAGGGGAAGGGGGTCCACTAGACCACCAGAGATGTTGTTTTTTTATTCAATAATGGGGATGGGGTTGATCAGGGGGATCCACTAGACCACCAGGGATGTTTTTTTTTGTTACTCAATAACAGGGATCAGGGCTGATTGGGGAGGGTCTGCTACACCACCAGGGATGTTGTTTGTTTTATTCAATAACAGGGATCAGGGCTGATCGGGGGGGTCTGCTACACCACCAGGGATGTTTTTTTAATTCAATAATGGGGATTGGGGCTGATTGAGGGGTCTGCTAGACCACCAGGGATGTTGTATTTTTTATTTAATAATGGGGATCGGGGCTGGGGGCGTCCGCTAGACCACCAAGGACCTTGGTTATGTTTTTGATTAAGGCTGGAGGAGTGTTTGCCACCAGGGACTACTGTCTCTGGTGTTGTTGCTACATGGCTACCCCGTGGCTTGTGGCACACCTTTCCGATGTATCGCCTGTTTGGCGCAGTGCCAAGGATGCCTCAAGCCTCGGGACTTTGCCTCAGGGATCTTACCCAATAGTGTATTGGGCACAGGGTCCCTGGCACACCAGCACTCGGCGCAAGCTGCAGTTGGTGCAGCTTGTGTCGACCTTTGTGAATCGGGCCCATAGAATTTTCCAGAAGATAGGGACTGCTTAGCCCACCTTGTCTGACCACTTTTCCCCTGCCTTCAGTATCACCACTGCTGATCCTACTTGATCTCTGGTCTGTTATCCCTCCCGCCTTCCTTTCCCCTAAGATTCCCTTGTGCCTATCCCATGCATTCCTGAACTCCACCACTGTTTTTGCACCCACTACCTCCACTAGAAGGCTGTTCCAGGAATCCACCACCCTTTCTGCAAAGAAGTATTTCATTACTTCCCTCCTGAATTCAGTGCTACTGCATTTGTGTAACCTGGAAATAGTTGTATATTGTTTGTCTTACCTGATGATGGCTGTCTGTCGTTGCTTGTGTAGGCTTGTCATTTTGCTGCTTGGAGGGGCAGAGTTAGGGTTGGAAACCCTAATGCCACATTATCCTACCTTTGTTGCTTTAAGTTGAGCCCTAACTTGTGCATAACTGCAGTTTTTTGCAATTAATTTCCTTTCTTTTTGAGATAATGGAATTGTATCCTCATTCATGTAGGTCCCCAGAGGGCCTTGCGCTTCTTTGTGGCTACAGATGCAGACATGCAGGACTCGAAATCCATGAGGCTATGGAAGTACAGAACCCTTTGGGCCCTGAACTTCTGTATGGCTACAGATGCAGACATGCAGGCTGGGCCCTGCACCAAGTGAAAAGTCTGCCTGGCTGTGGCAGGGCCACTGTGCTTCCGTGCGGCTATGCACCAAATGCGGAGACCACCAGGCTGCTGAAATGCAAAAAATATTTCATGCTCGATGTCACAGTTTGACTTTTCAGTCCGAATTGCAATATGTAACAGCCTTAGGTTTTAACCGTGAGACACTTTTTTTTCAGCTCAGCTCACTGAGCTGTTTTATAATTTCCACTGATATAAAGGTGTTTGCCATTTGCTGGACTCGTCCTCGGTGGCAGGAATACAAGTGAGTCCTCTGGAAAAATGAAACTAAGACTAACAAAAGATCATGCTCAGTCAGAGGGCAGACAAATGTGGAGGTGAGGGAAGGACTGTGCCTGTAGCCATGGAGGGGTGAGGGTGCCTCACTGGGGTGGGGTTGGCCAACATTGCGAAGATTTGGGAGTAAGAGGAAGTTGGCCAGCAATAGTTAGAACTTGAGAGTGAATGGGGACTGTTTCTCACCCCCTCTCGCTACAAACAAATGCTGAGGTTACTAAAATGAATTGCATTAACATCCCCGGGGAAGACAATGCCCCCAAAAAGTTACTAAGAACACATAATTGGCAGCTGTTCAAATGTTGAGAAAGACATCCCAACAGGAAAGCTCCACTCAAGCAGCACAGCTTAGAGCTGCACAACCCCCCACCGTGTCCCTTCCCCCCACAACGTCACTTCCTTTCTCCACAGGTGTGCACGAGCTGCCCATTGCAAAACTGTCTCTGCCAAAAGATTGCTCATGGGCACATTTCAAATAAAAAGGAACAGCTTACTGAAAACCTTTGAATGACAACATGTCAGATAAAATCACACAAACATATGTAACCCCCCCTACAAATTGGGGTTCCCAAAAAGTCTTCCTTGCGCTTGCCTAAATGCTCACTGCCAGGCTGGTGTCCTGCGTTTTAGCAGTTTAAATGTGATTACCAGAGCCTGTATAGCCTCTGTGTACTGTTTCTTTAAGAGCTGCCTGTTGCAGCTTAAGTAATCTGAGAGGGAGCTCTGTTGAAAGATGTAACTATTTACTAAAAATCATTTAGTGTAATAATGATAATGTAGTTTGTCTAACCTGCTTTCTTTGTAGCAAGGACTGTTTTGTTTGTCACCACTATCTTGGCCCTGTTCCAGCTACCCCAAGCTCCCGTTGTGTACAGAGACTTTTCGATTGTGACCGGGGAGCGCTTTGCCTGGTACAGTAGAATTCCTGTACATGTAAATGTGCTATGAGCTGCTAGTGGCTTATGAGTTAGTTCCTCACCGTGTGAACTGTGTTCTGCTTGCTGGAAGCTGTATCCAGCCCAAAACGGACTGCACCCGAATTTGTCTCCATGCGGTCTGGGCCTTGCCAGACTGACCCAGCCAGACTACCCACTGCACAGAGAAGCTATTGACGAGAGACCTACCTGGGGACCAGCCCCCTGCTCCATGCTTGAACAGGAACAATGCCTCTGTGACTCGTGTGGGCCCTGCTTCTCCTGGCATTCCAGATCAACCACCTGCAGTCTCGATTTTCATCCAGCCTGTGTCCAGTCTTGGGTATCGTGAGTAAATACCAGGGTAGCTCCCTGCAACAACAGCTTAATCTGAGTGTGTCATCTGATTGTCTTGTTTCATTTCCTTTACGAACTGAGCCCTCTGGATCCGGATTATAAATATTGTGTACTGTGCATGTTGTGTTTTCCATCACAGGGCCCCAACCAGCTGCAACCTCGGGCAATGGTCCTGGCTAGCTCATCTCTTCTCCACCTTGGTAACCAGAGGTGAACTATGTAGGGGGACTCAAAGTGCATGCATAACTGCTTGATTGATATAACCTTTAGGCTGATTAACCTGATTTTGCCCCTCCCTTTTTCAAGTCCCCTGAAAAGATCAGATCTAACTTTTTCTGCATGTACTCTGACTGTGGTTCCAGTTTGTGCTCAAAGTACTGTACTGTTGCTATTTGCTGTGCATAACCTTGTTTTACAGGGGGTCCCCAGGGTCAAGCCAGAGGAACCAGCCCTGGTGGTAAGTGCAAACAGTGTGGGCACTTGTGTGGTGTACCAGGGTATTGGAAAGTGATTATTGTACAGTGTTCTGGCCACTAGGGGAAGGGGGCTACAGTGTCCCGGAGGGCTGTGCCCAGGTTAGCTTGACCATTACCAACCCTGACCTCTGGGTGGAGGCACCCGTTTCAGAACTCAGGCCCCTTAACCTGCTACTAGCCAAGCAGGCAGGGGTAGTAGCCCTGGGGATAGCGCCACCTAGGGGGTTACATCTTGGAGGCTCACCGCTGGGATTTTGTGTCTTCTAGTGGCCAAATTTGTGAACTGCTGTTAAAAATAAAAATGGCTACCCCAACAGAAGTGGCTGTATACCAGTTGGTGGGGTGGTGTACTGGGCAGGAGAGCGACCCCCAAAATGCTATACTTATCCTGGATATTCTCCTGGGTACCAATCAGGACACTGTAGAGGGAGTACTTTCCAAGGTTGAATGTTTACAAAACCCTGTGGTGGTAGGGCGACAGGCTAATCTGCACACCCAAAGTTTCATGGCGTTAGTAGAGTGTAAGGATACAGTAGACAGTTCCAAAGTGCCACGGACTATCACTCCCGAAGGAGCTCTCACTGCCTGGAGAGTGATAACTAAAGACAGTAAAGACCCCGGGGAGAATGAGCCCCCTCCCCCCCCACTATCTGAGACTTTTGAGGAGAAATTTGCTAAGTTGTTGCTGGAGGAAGGGAAAACTGTGGAGGACTTAAAAAACTATTCCTGCCACCTGGTGGTGTTCCTCTCCTAACACCCCTCCTGCTCCAGCACCCATTATTGCCGCTCCTTCTGTGCTCGTGCCAATGCTGGCTCTTATGTCTGTACCTGCCATTAGTCATGACTCTGACCGAATGTTGAGAATCTTCTCCGGCACCCTCCCCACCCCCAAAGGGGAGGATGATTGGGAGACCTGGATAGATTGTGTTGCCCCTTTGGTACCTGACTGGCAGTGTGCGGAGGCTGAGAAATGGAAAAGGATCATAGAAAGTTTGAGGGGTCCTGCCCTAGAGGCCATTAAATTTCTGAGGTCCACAAACCCTGATGCATCTGCCCAGAAGTACCTATCTGCACTCAAAGGCAATTTTGGGAGCATTGAGTCAGGGGAAAACTTGATGTGGAAATTTCAAGGTACAAAACAATGGCCAGGGGAAATTTTGTCTGCATATGTTACTCGACTGGAAAGAGTGCTGCAAAAGGCTTACCGAAAAGGTGGGGTAGCCGCCAGTGACTTAAACCATGTGAGGTTGGGGCACATACTGCAACATGCAAAACATTCTAAATTGCAGCTCCTTCAATTAAGGCTCCCAGATAGAAGGGGTAACCCACCGGACTATTGTGACTTGATAAAAGAACTCCGGGAGGATGAAGAGGGGGATTGTAATTCTGGGTGAGTGCAGCCCAAGTGATCACGGCATCGGAAGGCCCTTCCGAAGTGGGGACCAATGAGGGTGTGCCGCCATAGGATGAACTGCTGAGAGAGTTCAGGGAAACAAAAAACAGTCTCTTTATGAAGGCGGCTCCTGCAAGTACAGGCACTGACCCTTATCCAACTGCATCTGCTATGGGGGTGGGGGTGTCCACCCAGGCATCTCCTGCTGACAGCAGCTCGAAATTCGATGTCTTGACTATGAAAGTAAGAAAATTGACGAGATGCCTCCAAATGCTAACCACACAGCAGACAGAGATGGCACCAAGGTTTTCAGTTGGTAGTACCACCGCCCTAGCTCCCAGTGTGATGTCTCAGCCACCCAAATCCCAGAAAACATATTTTGCCATAATTGTGGGAAGGATGGGCACATGAAGAGAGAGAATGCAGGTCCACAAAAGACCTAGATAAAGTTGTATACAGGCTTCAAGGAGAGCTTCGGAGAATGAATCAGTGGTCGAGGAGTGCCCAAAATGACCACAGTGAGGGTTCAAGAAGTAGTAACTCAAATCCCTATGTGGCTAAATCATCTGTCCAGCCCCTGCTGCTGTTCCTCCAGACTGGTCCAAAATAGTGGGCCCTTCAATGGATACTACCGTGGCTGTAAATGGTATTCCTACTCAGGCCGTGCTGGACAGTGGGTTGCAAGTGACCATTGTATTTAAGGACTGGTATGACAAACACTTATCTGCTGTGCCCTTACAATCCCTGGAAAGCCTACATGTGTCGGGGCTGAGCGACAAGTCTTATCCCTACTTAGGATATGTCCGCCTCCGGTTGTCATTTCCTGCAGCTGCAAATGGTGTAGAGGAGCAAGTTGAGACACTGGCCTTGGTGTGTCCCCCTACTGAACTGTATGATGTGGTTCCCCTGTTAATTGGAACCAACACCCATATGTTTGGTAGTCTGGCACAACTCTGTGATGAGAAACAAGGGCAATGGACTGGGAGGACCCTAAGAATTCCCACTCTGATCAAGAGGGCCTATGATCTGCAACAGAACTCCAAGGGAGTGAACCAGGATGAACCAGCAGGGGTCGTTTGGAAGAAGGACCCCGATTCAATGGTACTGGCCCTTAACGCCCAGTGTACCGTTCAAGGGGAGGTCCACCTCCGCAAAGGTGTTAAGAACAAAATACTGATGTTGGACGTGCCAGGTGATGGAAAATTGCTGGAAGGATTATTGGTTAAGCCCAGCATCTTGCCAGCTCGTGCCCATGCCTATGCACGATGAGTGATGGTCCAGATTCATAATGTGTCAGATCGGGAGATCCGGGTGAATAGAGGATGCACCTTAGCTATGGTACACTGCGCAGACACTGCAGTGTTGCCCAGCAACAAGCCCTCTGGCAAGACAGATAGAGTGACTCCCGACTTGTTTGATTTTGGTGACTCCCCATTGCCAGCTGAATGGAAGACTAGAATTAGCCAGAAACTTGCCCAGAGAGATCAAGTATTTTCGTTGAAGGAATGGGACGTGGGATATGTTCAGGGTGTGGAGCATCACACACACCTGCATGATGAATGGCCATTTCGAGAGAGGTCTCGACGCCTAGCCTCTGCAGACATAGACGATGTGAGAAGACACTTGCAGGAAATGCTCGCGGCTGGTGTGATACAAGAATCCAGGAGCCCATATGCTTCTCCCATTGTGGTTGTGCATAAGAAGAATGGAACAGTATGAATATGTGTGGATTATCGGACCCTCAACAGGCAGACCATACCTGATCAATACACCATGCCCTGTATACAAGATGCTCTGGATTGTTTGAATGGTAGCAAATGGTTCTCGGTGTTGGATCTTTGCAGTGGATATTACCAGATTCCAATGACTCCGGAGGGCCATGAGAAGACAGCCTTCATGTGTCCTTTGGGGTTCTACGAATTCCTGAGAATGCCATGGGGATATCGGGCGCCCCAACCACCTTCCAATAACTGATGGAATGAGCGGTGGGAGACATGAATTTGTTGGAATGCCTGGTGTACTTGGACAAAGTCATTGTGTTTAGGAGCTCCCTAGCGGAATGTGAGAGTTGACTGTTCAAAGTACTAGACCGACTGGAAGATTTCAGCCTCAGGCTGTTCATTGACAAGTGCAAGTTTTTCCAAACCTCTGTGAAGTATGTGGGGCACATAGTGTCTACAGAGGGGATAGAGACTGATCCTAGTAAAGTTGAAGCCTTGACTACTTGGCCCCAGCCCCACAATTTGAAAGAACTGCAATGTTTCCTAGGAGTCTGTGGCTACTACCGCCTTTTCATAAAGGACTATTCCAAAGTGATTCGGCCACTCTTGAATCTTACCCAGGGTTACCCTCCTACCAATCAGAAATACAAAAAAGGGTCCATCAAAGAACCAGACAAAGCATATTTCCACCCAGGTGAACTTTTCAGATCCCGTTGGATGCCTGACTGTGAAGCAGCTTTCCATGAAGTCATATACCAGCTCACCCATGCCCACATCCTCACTTATGATGATCCCACCAAACCATATGTGCTGTATACTGATGCCAGTCTGCAGGGTCTAGGAGCTGTACTGTATCAAGACCAGGAGGATGGTTTGAGACCAGTGGCATTCGCCAGTAGGAGCCTGACCCTGTCAGAGCGAAACTACCCTGTGCACAAGTTGGAGTTCTGTCGTGGGGTTCAATTCAGGAAGACAGCAGGAATCATAAAATATTGTGTAAAACACCCTGAGGTGCTGTTTTATTGCCAGGTTTGTACAGATGGCATTTTCAGATGTAAACTTTTGTCAGGTTACTATAAGAAAAACAATAAAGAGTATGGGCTGGGAGTTTAGCTAGGAGACCTCTCACTAGAACACTGCAGTTGGACCTTACAATGCCCTCTAGAGACCAGGAACTGAACCCATTGCATGGTATGGTCACCCTGCCAATACCCCTGGGTTTCTGCAAGTTCCTCTGCAGTCTGAGTATCTGCCCACTCAGGCCTCTGCAGCTTCTCACCAGTCTGAGTCCTCTCCCTTTGGTAAATTCCAAGTGAGCAGCTTCTAGCATCCAGGTAGCCCAAACCTGACCTTTGGAGGTCCAGGGCCAATCCCAGGCCACGGTGATTCCTCCTTGCTTTTAGGCTTTACAGGACTTTCAACCTGAACTCCATCTTAAGCTTGCCTCACCTCCACCTTTGGGTAACCAGGATCTCAGTACTTCAACACTGCATGTCTCTCTCATGTTTGGCTGCTTCTCCCTGAGGTTCCTCTCTGCTCCTCAGCCCAAAGTAAAGCTAACTGTAGGTTACCTGAGCATCCTTTATATACAGCTCAGGTGTCACATGATTTATCAGTCATGTTCTATTAAACAATTAAAGGAATACTAGATTTATAATTCACACAACTGCATTATTTTCAAAGAAATATACAGGATACCTATATATAGGGACAATTGTTACACAATGCTAAGCCCCTTACAAAAGCATAAACATAACATACAAACAAATATCATTTTCAGAAATTTCATCCCTTTAAACTAATCACTTCCTGGCAGGACCAGACCCAAGCCTTCCCTATATACTAATGCAATTAAGGGGCAGCCCTTCCCTAAGGGAACATCTTTCTAAAATGGTTGCAGCTGCTGAGATAGCAGCAGCAGAAACAGAAATCCAGGAGCTTCTGAACTCCCAGCTTCCAGGTACAAACTATCTTAAAAAACATAGATTCTTCTAGAGGTGAACTCAACCTTTAACTGTTATCCTGCATGTACTTTTATAATTTATACACATCTCTTTTTCTAAAGCTATCAAATGCTTCCTTATATCATGTTTTGTTTCATAGAAATAGTCTCAACTGTTTCCTAAAATCAGCAGCAGCCTGTAAACTACAAACTATTTAGCACAGGTATATTTACCTGGATGTACTGCTTAGCACTTTGTTACACTTGTTGGGGTTGCATCCTCCCATTACATAGCCAAACTGCCATGCTCAGAGTTTCTACAGCAAGGGGACTTTATTCATTTGTTAGCTGGCAGATTACACCCTGGGCAGTTTCTTTTACTCTTATTAAAAAGCAAACCCTCATGTAATACTTCTTATGGTGATCTCTGTATACCAGCATGCCACATTCTTTGGTTCTTGGGGGATTACAGAACACAAACTAAATTGAAGACTACCCTGATAGTGGCCAGCTAGCAAGGCTCAAAGATAAACAAAATATAAAGTATAACAAACTTACATAGAGGAAGGAAAAGGTAACTACAACTTTATTTTACTTTCAGGGACTACTGCATGCTATACATATCCCTAACTTGGCATCATGGGGTAAACTTTGTTGAAGCTGAGCTGCTTTAACCGTCACTACAGTTTTCCAACTGGGGTAGGGTCACCCACCCTATCACAAGTTTCTTGCGTTAAAATGGGCCATTGTCGACCAGTTTCATGATTACCTCTATGGGGCAAAAATATTGGTGAGGACTGACAATAACCCGTTGACTTATGTACAGACTTCAGCTAAGTTAGATGCCATGGGGCACCGGTGGCTTTCTGCATTGTCAACACATGATTATGCTGTTGAATACAGAACGGGCCTGAATCATATTGGTGCTGACGCCCTATCCCAGAGGCCCATTTCCAAGAGTGACTGGGTCAGGCTGTCTGAACCTGACATCTGAGCACTGTGCCAAAAGTTTGATAGAAATGAACAGATGTCTACAGACACAGCGGACTGTTTAGCAGATTGCTTGGGCCCCTCTGACACCTGCATACCGATTGAGTATTACAACTTTTCTGCTCTAGATATTAGTGCACTACCTCAGTTTGACAATGACAGCATGCAATGGGCTCAATCTCGAGATCCTATGATTCAGCCAGCACTTGACGCGCTTCATGCAGGAGAAGATGTGTCCAAGTTGCGTTCCTCTGATCTGCGAATCGTTTTTTTGTTTAAAGAAGGCCCCAGGTTGAAGCTGCTTAATCAGTTGTTGTATAGAGATATAGTAGATCGGGGTGGCCAAATAGACAAGCAACAACTGGTCCTGCCCACAGCCTTCAAAGATTTGGTACTGTGGTCCCTCCACAATTATTTGGGCCACCTCGGTATCGACAGGACCCTTGACCTAGTACGATCTCGATTCTACTGGCCCAAGATGGGGGCCGATGTTGAGCACCATGTAAGGACTTGTAGTCACTGCCTGCAAAGAAAAGCCCTGCCTCAGAGGGCTGCCCCCCTTGTCAACATTACTACCAGCACCCCAGTGGAACTAGTCTGCATAGACTTCTTGAGTTTAGAGCCTGATCAGCGAAACATTGGCAATGTGTTAGTGGTTACAGACCATTTCACACGGTATGCACAAGCTTTTCTTACCAAAGATCAAAAAGCATCTACCGTGACCAAGGTGGTAGTGGAAAATTTCTTTGTCCAATATGGTGCCCCCCCAGTGAATTCACTATGATCAGGGCCGGGACTTTGAGAGTCAGCTAATCAAAGAACTGCTCTCTCTATGGGGGGTGCGAAAGTCAAGAACCAACCCTTATCACCCACAGGGGGATCCTCAACCAGAACGCTTTGACCTCACCCTGCTAGACATGCTAGGCACCCTCCACCCAAAAGATAATCATAAATGGAGCCAGCAGATTAGCACCTTGGTACATGCATACAATTGCACGAAGAATGATGCTACCGGGTTCTCTCCCTACCGTCTCATGTTCAGGAGAGAGGTCCGGCTGCCTGTTGATGTCTGTTTTGGGGTTTCTCCTGATGGGGTCCAAGCCGAAGATTACCTGCAATATGTACAAAAACTGAAAGCTCAATTGAACCATGCCTATCAACTGGCCCAGACAATGGCCGCCAAAAGAAATCTAGCCAACAAAGAGAGACATGAAAGAAAAGTAAAGGCTCAAGAGCTTAGACCTGGAGACTGTGTGCTGTTACGAAATTTAGGACTGCATGGTAAACACAAAATTGCTGATCGATGGCATCATCTTCCCTATGTCATAGTTGGAAAGTTGGATGATTTGCCAGTGTACAAAGTGCGCCCAGAGAATAACTCCAAAGCTGTCAAGACCATGCACCGTAACCACTTGCTACCTATTGGTCATGTTATAATTGAGGCTGAACCCAATGAGATTGATTCCCCTGGACCAGTGACTCGTGCTGCTGCAGGAAAGAAACAGAGTCAGCCTGCCCCCGTGGTTGCCGATTTAAGACTTCCCCCGCAGCAGGCCCAGAATGATAGTGACTGCCAGTCTAACTCGGATGACATTGAGTGTGATAATGCCTATTACCCCTCATATGAACTGAGTCAGTTGTTTCATGGAAATCCTATGTTGAATTATGGGGATGAAGCTGGGTCTTCTGGACTGCCTAACGCCTCGGAATCATCCTTGGAGCCAATGCTCCCTGAAGGTGAATTGCAAAGTATCACGTCTGAGAATGCTGAGTCTTTGTGTATCATGAAACTGTACGATTTGCCTGAAGGAGAGGCTGATGGTATGAGTCTTTCTGATGACAAGCCAGAACTTGAGGAACACTATGAGAGTGCTGACAACCCCTCTTCAATGCCAGAGTGTCTTCAAAATGAGCCAAGTGTTGTAGAAACGGAGACTACAGAGCATGGGGCTGACAGTGCTCCCAGCTTGGACATTCCCCTCCATGCAGAGACAACCCTCACAAGTGATGAAAGCTCCAAGACCATTGTTGAAAGTACAGAGACTGTGGTTGTTCACCCCAGAAAGACTGGCCAAACTGTCAAGCCAGTGGTGTGCTTCAGTTACGATTCCCCCGGGAGGCCAGTGGATTTGCCTCTCAATGGAAATGATATAGTGGAGTACATTGAAATGTATAGTAAAGTGACAAGTTATGCCAATTGATGAATCAGATAGTACTTGTATACCATGCTAATGGTATAAATGTCTTGTATAAGTTGTATTTTCAATGTTATGATGGTACAGACTTGACACGGACGCCAAGTTTTCCCAGGCAGGGAAGGGTGTAACCCCCCCCTACAAATGGGGGTTCCCAAAAAGTCTTCCTTGAGCTTGCCTAAATGCTCACTGCCAGGCTGGTGTCCTGCGTTTTAGCAGTTTAAATGTGATTACCAGAGCCTGTATAGCCTCTGTGTACTGTCTCTTTAAGAGCTGCCTATTGCAGCTTAAGTAATCTGAGAGGGAGCTCTGTTGAAAGATGTAACTATTTACTGAAAATCATTTAGAATGATAATGATAATGTAGTTTGTCTAACCTGCTTTCTTTGTAGCAAGGACTATTTTGTTTGTCTCCACTATCTTGGTCCTGGACTGCAAATTGGACAAATCAGTACTGGTGGGACCTAAAATGTAGCCCGGACTACAGGAGCTGTCTGAATTCAAAATCTGTAGGAACTGTAGTTTGAATTTTTTGCGCCTTTTTTGCAACTGAAGGGGGAGCTCTTGCTTTGACTGACAGCCAAATCAGCCAACCAGATCTTTTGGATCTTGGGGGAAGTCCCGGACTGCTTGCAGTGTTCAGTTAGTTCTGAGCTGGAAGTTCAAGAAGAAGGAGCTGAAGTAATTCTGAGCAGCAATCCTGAGTGGATTCGCATGGGAGAACTGGGAAAAGGCTGAGTGTTTGGCCTGTATGTCTGCCTGCTGCTCCTGAGAGGGAGAGAAGAGAATTATTTTGGACTAAATCCAAGTTTGTGTGACTAAAGTAAGCTACTGAAGTGGGCCAGGCTCAACCTGAAGAAGACCGAAGATTTTGCTGAATGCGATCGGCCTGTCGGAATTCCAGCTACCCCTAAGCTCCCGGTGTGTGCAGATACTTTACGATTGTGACCGGGGAGTGCTTTGCCTAGTACAGTAGAATTCCTGTACATGTAAATGTGCTATGAGCTGCTAGTGGGTTGTGAGTTAGTTCCCCCACTGTGTGAACTGTGTTCTGCTTGCTGGAAGCTGTATCTAGCCCAAAATGGACTACACCTGAATTTGTCTCCATGCGGTCTGGGCCTTGCCAGACTGACCCAGCCAGACTACCCACTGCACAGAGAAGCCATCGATGAGAGACCTGCCTGGGGACCAGCCCCCTGCTCCACGCTTGAACAGGAATGACACCTCTGCGACTCGTGTAGGCCCTGCTTCTCCTGGCATTCCAGATCAACAACCTGCAGTCTCAATTTTCATCCAGCCTGTGTCCAGTCTTGGGTGTCGTGAGTAAATACCAGGGTAGCTCCCTGCAACAACAGCTTAATCTGAGTGTGTCATCTGATTTTCTTGTTGTTTCGTTTCCTTTACAAACTGAGCCCTTTGGCTCCGCATTACAATAGTGTGTACTGTGCATATTGTGTTTTCCATCACAGGGCCCCAACCAGCTGCAAACCTGGGCAACAGTCCTGGCTAGCCCATCTCTTCTCCACCTTGGTACCCAGAGGTGGACTGTGTGGGGGGACTCAAAGCGCATACATAACTGCTTGATTGATATAACCTTTAAGCTAATTACTGTAACCTGATTTTGCCCCTTCCTTGTTCAAGTGTCCTGAATAAACCAGATCTAACTTTTTCTGCATGTAATCTGACTGTGGTTCCAGTTTGTGCTCAAAGTACTGTACTGTTGCTATTTGCTGTGCATAACCTTATTTTACAGGGGGTCCCCAGGGTCAAGCCAGAGGAATCAGCCCTGGTGGTAATTGCAGACAGTGTGGGCACTTGTGCGGTGTACCAGG
This sequence comes from Neoceratodus forsteri, assembly GCA_016271365.2. NCBI lineage: Eukaryota > Metazoa > Chordata > Ceratodontiformes > Ceratodontidae > Neoceratodus > Neoceratodus forsteri. The sequence continues at coordinate 875,934,853 of CM028130.1, forward strand.
GGTATTGTGAAAGTGATTATTGTACAGTGTTCAGGCCACTAGATGGGAAAGAGGGGGATTACAGTGTCCTGAAGGGCTGTGCCCGAGTTAGCTTGACCATTACCAACCCTGACCTCCAGGTGGAGTCACCCGTTTCAGAACTCAAGTACCTTAACCTGCTACTAGCCAAGCAGGCAGGGGTAGTAACCCTTGGAATAGCGCCACCTAGGGGTTACACATAGTACGCCGGTTACAATATGTGGTTTCTAATATCTCAATACACTAGCCCTTTAAAGCAACAAAGGCAGGGAAATGTGGCATTAGGGATTTCAGCCCTAACTTCCTACCCCTCAAGCAGCAAAAGGACAAGCCCACACAACCAAACACAGACAGCATTCATCAGGTAAGACAAACAACATACAAATGTTTCCAAATGACACAAATGCAGTAGCACTGATGTACTACCTTCATGGATTTCTATCTGCAGCTGCATAAGAACAGGTCCCACAGAGGCATATGCTTATGCTTATGTGGCCACACCTGTGTGTGTATGTCGTACAGCATGTTCTGCAGACAGAAGGCCCCATGGGGCATGTGCCTTTCCAGAAAGAGATAGTCATGCATACTGTACGATGTACCTCGCTAGATAGCATGATCCGCTACTGCATGGTTTTCTATATGTAGCCGCATAACTGAAAAGCTGCTACCATCTTGAAAGATTTCCATGTCTGCTGTTGAAACCATTACACCCACATTGCAACAGTACTTCCATCTGCATATTGACAGGCCCCACAGGGGCTTGCAGTTTTGCAGGCATAAGTTGGTGTGTATGTGTTACACCTATGGCTGAAGACGTAAGAGCCTGTGCTTGTGCAGAACGAAGTATCATTGCAATTTTCATATAATGAATTTTGTGGCTGCCACACTTCTGCAGCTAGAAGTCGATGTGTATGTCTTATACCTGTTGCTACAAAAGTGCGGGTCCATCAGATGTGTATATGCCTTACAGTGTGCACGAGTACATGAAGCTACAGAAGTATTGGCCCCTTATAGGCATGCACTACTGTAGACAAAAGAAGCCTTGTAATTTGGGTATCATGGATTTGAATCTGTGGCTGCAGGAGTCGGTGCTTCCGCACACAGAAGCACTGTTGTGATTTGAGTATCCTGGATTTCTGTCTGCGGCAAGAAATGAGTGTGTATGTCATGTGCTGTGTATGCTGGTATACCATCCCCGCAGTGACTCTGACACCGCGAAGACCATCACAGTGACAGGAATCGTGCAAAACCCACACATCGCTATGATGGTCTGTGCAGTGACTGAGACTGCCTCGCCTGGTGTTTGCCCTCCCCCCCAGTCCAACTCTGACTTGGAGTTGGAATCCTAGAGACTGTGTGGGGGGCAGAGCCCCCCATGTGGGGATTCGGGGTGCAACCCCCCGATTGAATGCACTGACATCCCCGAGGCTACAATGCCAATAGTTGGCATGGTAGTTGCCACTGTAGGGGATGTCGGTGCTAGCGCTGTCGAAGTGCTATGGTAAAACCATGCATGCCACAGATAGAAATCCATGAATTTTTGCTTTACCTGATGATGGCTGTCTGTGGTTAGTTGTGTGAGCTTGTCCTTTTACTGCTGGGGTGTGGGAAGTTAGGGTTGGAAACCATAGCACCACATTTCTCTGCTTTTGTTGCTCTAATTTATTTATTTTGAAAAGTTTCACCAGGATAGGTATACTGAGATAAAACAGCTCATTTCCAGATGCATCCTGGGGAATGGGTAAGTACAACTGATGCAGACATAAAGAAACAATAAAATAAAACTTCAGACGGTGAATTAAAAATAACAATAACAATGAACATACATGTATAGTTGGAACTGTGTGCTCAAGACTAACACATATGAAATAAATATTGATATTCCATGGGAGGCATGTCCCTTAGAACAGAGACAGAAAGGAAAAAGGAATGGAGAGAAGAGAACTGGTGTGGCAGGGGACAGGAAAGGGAAGAGGGGGAAGTAGGTAGAGAAGGTTGGTATACGGCCCCGACGTCAACTTCGACTTCGACTGACACTACAGCGACTACAGTGCCAGGTTGCTGTAGTAGTAGTAGTAAAAGTTTATTTTTATACAGGTTAAGGTGGTTTTATTACATCACTGGGTCACAGACCCTTTTTCAAGATGTACCTGTTTTCTTCAAAATTTTAAAATAACATGAAAGTACACACCATTCATTATTACAATATACATTATTACAAAATTTCACAAAACAAAATAGTTTTATATAATCCCCCATTCAAAACATCACGTTTTTGTAATATAACAATATTTCCACAATTTAAAAAATCCACAGAATTTCAGACCCTCAAAATTCATGTTCCCTTCCAGAGGTTTTTATCACCCATTACACATACTTAATTCCAATCCATTATCAAGTGATCTCATAAAATGTTTAATTTTTTGAATCTGCTTCGTTTCCGAGTCAATAGGTGCCCAGAGATTTATAACCATATTTGTTATTTATTTTGGGCATTACATATTTACTTCCCGCTTTACCTCTTAAATTGTATTGATGAATATGCATTAAACATGGAATTTTATCCGCAAGATACTTCGGACTTTGATTGTGAACTACCCCATGTAATTGTTTTAACCATTTTTGATCCCTTTTTTGTTCTATCTGATCCCATTTTAAGGTCTTAAACATCTCACAATGATGAGTATAATATTCACAGTTTAATATAAATCTAGCTAAATTATTATAAAGGACATGTATAGCCCTCAAGTTTGACTTATTGGCCATACCATATATATGAATTCCATATTCTATACATGGAATAATCAATTGATTTATTATATATTTTCTCATTTGGTAATCTAAACAATATTTAGACCCCGGCACTGTTTTCTGGTGGTCTTGCACCCCATCCTCTAATCGGCTCCAGCTCAGAATTGATTATATTTACGGGGTGTGTGGGGGGCACAACCCCCTGTGTGGGGTGTTTGGGGGCAAAGCCCTCTGAAGAAAACATGGTAGGCAGTGAGATTCTTTATGCCAACTACAAAAGCAGTTGATATAAAGGTTTCACTGTTCGGTCATTCAACAAAATTTTTGTCGACGACTGATCATAGATTCAGAAGGAGAGATAAACCTTCATCCCTCAGGGATACAAACCCCACAAGGGCCAGGCATATCAGGGTGCACACCCACTTGTTGCTGAAAACACATCCCCTGATCCCCTGACATCTTGCTGCCTATTCTTTGGGATACTCTTACAACTGTGCTGTGGGGGGGTCATAATATCTTACATTTCCCTGCAGAAATGTCAGCAGACAGAGAAACGCAATACCCTGACTGAGCAGTTGCACACTCTGCAACTACTATATTCACATGGAGACAGTGCAGGGCTTCAAACAGGCATGGCATAGGCATAAGGGAGCAACACGGATGAGTATGAATAGATAGGCCATTGACAGAGTAAAGGCCTATGGCACATTCATAAGGTACTGGATGCACGTAGCACACCCAGAGTGGGTGTTCTAACAAATGTATCTGAAATGGGGTGGTCCCCGTGAGACCGGTCTCAACCATCTTGGCAATCTAGCAGTTTACATTTCTAACTTCAGGCTGTCTGCTGCCATCGGCTGGCCTGGGAGTGCCCCTTCTGCCCACCCCTCCCCGATCTGACAACTCATCTCTGTGTACATAGTTTGTGGTTCCCTTACTGGGAGACTACCTGGGTTTGTGCTGAAAATGTAACTAGTAATTTTCTTCCAGTACTACTTGGAGAGAACATTGCGTCACCAAATTTAATTGATTTTGTCACCATGTTGCTTACTGTGACTTCTGCTTTGACAGTCCTTGCACTGTACTTTGAGGACCATTTACAGAGAGTGCTGAGTGGCTGGGCTGTCCTGCATGCTCTACTAAGCAGACTGGTAGCCTGTTTCAGTTACCTTATTCAGTACTGTACAGTTGTTTGTATACTGGCTGGGCTCCCCGACTGCTTGCTTTCCTTTCGATTGAAACAGCAAGCTGCCTTCAAGGTCCAGTTGACTCTCACAGTGCTATGAGATACATAGACTGATTCTGAATTGTACTGTCCTAAGTCCCTGCATAGAATCCTTACTAGGATATGCGACTGCAGGGCTAACTACTGCCTGAATGCCTTGTGGCTGTTCTGAACTTTTGCCATATTATCAAGTTTTAATTGTTCTTGTTAGTGTCATGTTAGCTGTCTGAATAAGGTCGGGGCTTTGAAACTTGGTCTACCAGATCCAGTAACACACCCAGACATGTCTTTCAGGTTCCTCCATCAGCAACTAGTTTGCAGCCTCTGCCTGTGAACTTCCTGTGGCCGCACCTCATATTATTCATCGTCTCGTACTGTCCCTACCCAGGGCTTCCCCACACAAGAGCCATACAGTGAGATGAAAGAACCCATTTTTGGCACCTCTGCCACCTATGATGGAGTTTCTCCTTTACCTGCCCCACTTTTTATTTATTTTTCATATATTTTTCCTCCCCCTTTTTAAGTTGGGGCTCAGCTGTTCCCCATGGAGGCCCAGAGTCTGTGTACCACCAGTATTTCCTCCAGCTTAGCACTCACTTCCCAATTTTTGAATGTCTGGTCTAAGCATACAGGGTTGGTGTCACAAACATTTCTTAAACATAATTTCATGCAACTAGGCTTTATAGACATTTGGCAGTCCAACTACCAGGGCTTACTCTTGCCATTCTCTCTGATATTATACTTATTCATTAATGGACTTTTTTGTCATCCTGTGAACATTTCCATAATGTTCAAGAGCTTTCCCACAAGCCCGGCTTATTATCAGACCACACCCTGCTCCTTCTTAAGGTGGACTTGGGTAGCTGGCCCAGTGGTGTAGAGGGCTGAAATATTGGCAGCATCTCATCTCTCACCATGCCAGCAACCCAACTTCGGGAACTAGCTTGGGTTGCTGGAGTTCGGCAGGGGGAAGGGCTGGGAGATGATCGAGTGGCTTTCTGACTGCGCTGCTGTCCTGGATTGGTGAGGTGGAACATCCTGGCTCTTGGCTGCCACCAGATGGAGGCCTGCTGGTCGCACTGACACTCAGGAGGCAGACATGAGTTGAATGGGTGGAAGGGGCTGGAGGTTCCAGAACACATGTGTGTCTCCATGCACATACGTCCTCTATGTTTGCTGTAGCTTCAGGAGGGAGAAAACTGGCAAGGGGAGCAGGCTTCATTGATCCCTGCCTGAGGTGCCGTGGTCCACTCTGCCACTCTGATGGGGCAAGGAGTACGTCTAGATGAGAGTCTCTGGTGGGGGGGATGGTTCTCCCCCAGTCCTGTCATGGGGGGAAGCCACACAGGAAGTACCCCCTGAGGTGCTGCAGCCCACTCTGCCACTCTGATGGGGTAAGGGAGACATCCAGATAAGAGTCTCTATTTGGAGCAAGGATGGTCCTCCCCCAGCCCTGCCATGGGGGGGAGCCACAGGGGAAGTTCCTACCCCCTGAAGAAGCGAGGCAGTCAGACTGACCGACAGTACCTGGGGACAGGGCTGAACAGTCACCTGATCAGGCCAGGAGGATAAACACCTTTATCTAAAAAAAAAAAAAAAAACTGGACTTGGGTAAGCAATCCAAAACTAGCTTTTGGTGATTTAATATCACTCTCCTTAGAGACACAGACTTCAACAAAAATGTGATATAACAACAACAACAGCAAAATAAACCTCACAAAGAGTGTATCCAGCAACTTGTTGCTGAAATCACATCCCCTGATCCCCTGACATCTTGCTACTTATTCTTTGGGATACTCTTACAACTGTGCTGTGGGGGGACATAATATCTTACACTTCCCTGCAGAAATGTCAGCAGGCAGAGAAATACAATACCCTGACTAAACAGTTGCACACTCTGCAACCACTATATTCACATGGAGACAGTGCAGGGCTTCAAACAGTCATGGGATAGGCGTAAGGGAGCAACACAGATGAGTATGCATAGATAGGCCATTGACAGAGTAAAGGCCTATGGCACATTCATAAGGTAGAAAAAATGAACAGACTGGATGGACCTTGCGGTCCTTATCTGCTGTCAACTTCTATGTTTCTATGAGACTGAGTAATCTCAGACAAAATGACATATGTGAAACAGGAGATCCAAAAACTCTTGGACCTGCGGGTTCTTCAAGCCCGTATTTTTCGTAAGCACTCATTTTATGAGGGAGGGGCATGGGCTGCAAGGCTTTTTGCATGCCCACTCTGCCAACAAAAAAGGGAAGGCATGTATACCCCAAATTGGCAATTTTGAAATATGGGAGGCAGTATAGCGCAGTGGTTTAAGGCTCTGAGCTACAAATCTGGAGACCTGGGTTTGAATCCCACAGCCCCCACTTGCATACTGTGTTCCCCTCTGCAAGTCACTTAACTTCCCTGTGCTCCCAGGTCACACCTGTAAACAAGCTTTCAGCTTAGTGTGCCACTCCTGGTTAAACAATATAAAAAAAAAAAAATAAATAATTGGTGACTCAAACAAGTATCCTAACAAATAGTCTCAATAGTATCTCTGAAGTTTTCAGGTCTTTCTATCAAGAGCTCTACCATCAGCCCCTGCAGCCATCTCCTCCAACCATATGTGCTTTCATCACAGGATTATCTGTGCCAAGACTAACTGAATCTCAGATAGAGATCCTGGATGCTCTGATAACAGTAGATGAACTACAGTTTGTCTTGACTAATGCTAAATCCCCAAAGTGCCTGGGACTGGACGGATACCAAGTGGAATGGTACAAAGCCTTTCGGGCAGATCTTACCCCTTATTTACATCAGTCCTTTGAGGCAATTCGCAAGGGTGCACCTGACCCTCCCACCTAGAAATATGCCACTGTATCATCAGTCCCTAAACTGGGAAAAGACCCAACCCTTCCACTGTCCTTCAGTCCAATCTCAGTTTCAAATGTAGACTACAAGCTCTATATGCCACTTGGGCACACTAAACTGGCTCCTTCCCACACTTACACACACAGACCAAACAGGTTTTATTAGGAAACATCAGACCACTGACAATATCTGCTATAACTTACTCCTTATAGAACATGCCAAAAAGAGATCAATCCCATTAGCAGCACTAAGCCTTAACTCAGAGAAGGCATTTGACAAGGTGTCCTCGACTTTTCTCTTGAGCACCCTGTTAGCTTTTGGTTTCCCAGACACTTTCCTGGACAGACTTCAGAACATTTACAGTGATCTGCAGGTTTACATCCAGGTCAGTAGTACTCACACCCTTCCCATCACAGTGTCAGTGGCTCAGTAGGTAACAAACTCGCCTCTGAGGCCGGGAGATCAGAAGGCTGTGGGTTCAGTTCTCACATATGGCACTTCGGTTAATATCCCAGTACTGATACTGTAGTGCAGCATGAGAGGGGTGCTGCACTTCTGAGGTGCAGTCTTTTGGATAAGACGTTAAACCGAGGTCCCATCTGCCTGGATGGTGGTAGTTCAGGTGGATGTTAAAGATCCCATGGCACTTATCGAAAAGAGTAGGGGAATTTCCCCGGTGTCCTGGCCAAATTTTCCTTATTCACTAAAAATATATATATATATATATATATATATATACCACCAACAGCTTAATCTGGTTCAAGGTCAGTTGGCATCGTACCCTCCCACCCCGGTCGCGGCTGCTGGAAAATAGCAGGGATTTGTCTAGTACTTACCTGGTCAACAAAACTAAACAAAATAAATAAATAAATCTTTGTTCAACAGGGACCTGGGCAGGGGTGCCCCTCTCCCTTTTGCTTTTTGCCCTTTAGGTAGAACCTCTAGCAAAAGTGCTCTGCCAATCACCCCAGGTAGAGGTGATACCCCTGAGGGGTTGAATATAAAGCCTCATTATATACAGACGACATACTCCTGACACTTCTTAGCCCCAAACTGTTGATCCCTGCTGACTGGCATTTACTTCAGTTTTGCAGAAACCTGTCCCAACTTTTTATTAAATCTTTCGAAAACAGAGGTCTTGTTCCAACTTTACTCCATTTCCTATATTGCATCAGCAATTTCCCTTTAAGTGGTGAGAATGAAACTTAAATATCCCAGAATGGTGATCCCAACTGATCTCAATAACGTAGAGCTTCTGGATTATGAACACCTTACTGTGACTCTGACAGATGATTTGCCTAGATGGACCTCTTTTCCCCTTCCTTTCTTTTCAAAAATAGAATCCATCTGCATGAACCTCTTACCATGCCTGCTATATCTCTTCCAAATGCTGCCTCTTTTCCCAGCAAGGCATCATTTCACCTCCTGGAACAGAAAGATCTCCGGATATATCTCTGAAGGTCATTCACCATGAACCCGTTATGCAGTCACATGTCTCAGTCTGTTTAAGTATACTAGAGCAGTTCACCTCTGGATAATATATACTTGGCTGAATTCACAAACTGCTACCTCTTGAAAGCATACCGAGGTCACCCTAAATAACCTGTATAACACGGACCCTCTTATTTTTACCAGCTGCACTACTCCTCTATCATTAGCTACTATGGCCAATATACAGCTGTTACATTACACCTCTGGTTTTCTCTATATAGAATACCCAGGCTTGCTTTCACATTCTATGTTCTCCGAGTCCTGTCAGCTGACCCAGAATTTCTGCCCCCTCAAACTGATCACACCTTTGCCAAGTGGTGTCAGCTGGCCTCACATACATTTATCAGTTTCTTGACACACAAGGTGTAGTTCCCTTTGAATAGCTGCAAACTCAGTTTGGGTTAAGAGGGAGAGAACAGTTTAGATATTTACAAGTCTGTACTTATCTCCTGCACAAAACTTCTCTGTATGCTATTTATGATTCTTCTGTTTTTTTCACCATAATTCCCAGGACCCTGGCAGACACGGCAGTGCGTGCACGTGGAGGCGCACAAGCACTTCGGGCACTGGCTCAGCCCCTTCCGCCCCACCGCTGGCAATCGCCAGGCTCCCCCATAGCCCGAACTGACATCCATCCTCCACCAGGTGGCAGCCAAGGGCTGGAGAATCCCCTCATCCCTCCCAGAGAGAGGAGAGCCGCCTCGCGGCAGCTCAGTCCTGCTCCTCACCCTCTCCCCCTCATCGACCCCCAGCAACCCAGGCTCGTTCCCAAACTCAGGTAGCCGGTGTGGCGCGAGGCGTGGCATCCAGTGCCTCAGTCTTCAGCACCACCGGGCCTCCTGCACAAAACTTAAGAAAGAGTTTTTCTTCCTGATCCCCTGTTGCTGCTACTATGGTTGCTATTGGATGCACTGGGGGGCTACAAACAGAGAACATCTTTATATACCATGTCTATAAAGGACTCCAGGAGTACCTGGGTGACTGCACCCTTTAAATTTTAGAAAAAACTGAACTGTGACTTGACTGCCACAGTTCCCTTTTGTGACTGGTTAAACTACACATTACCCACATTAAAAATTAGATCTTCCAATATCTGGCATGAATTTGCCTAGAAGTGCCACTCCAGATTTTTTCAAACTCCTGCTAGCCTAGCTAAATATTTACTGACTACGTTTGGGTGCTGTTGGCATAACTGTGGATATCTGCATGCAGATCAGGCCTACATGTTCTGATCTTGTCCACTTATTTTCCCATTTTAGAACAACATAGTGCTCCAATTAGAACAGTTGTCTCTACCCAAAAACTAGTTTGCCCTGCTATGGTGCTCCTGTCAATTCCTCCACAGAGCCGTTGCATCCCTTCCCATTCTGTGGCCTACTTACACATTTTGGCAGTGAAAAAAAAGTATTAGCAGAAATTGGATGTTGACGTGCCCATTGTCAATAGGCTCTTGGTAGGTAATTATCAATGAAATTTACACAGTGGAACAAACTATGGCATGTGTGACAAACTGACCAGATTTCAAGGGCAATGCCTAGGATGGGTAATTTACAGTATATTATGTCTCAAAATGTTGATTTTGTTCCTTAATGATAGCAATGGGTCTATTTTTAACCACATTAGTGGTATATACAGCTACATCAAGAGACCAGCTGAACACTCTAACTTATACGTAGGAATAATGTTGGATTTATTGACAGGCCATATAATGCGCTCCCTAAGTGCTTTCTGCTAATGCTGTGCATTCTGTACTTTTGAACTTTGGAAGTGTATTTTGTCTGTAGCACCGTTCACTTTTCTAACAAGCATTTGTCAATGCCGAATGTTCACTGATGGTATTCATGCCACTAAGTTCAAAACCCCATTGAAATACGTTGACCCGCATACCTGATTTCCTCAGTTCATGGTCCGTTTTTGAAGAGTGAAGATGTGTCACAGAGGATTACAGCATTGGACCCCAGGTGGGTAAATAAGGGTTTGGGTGGGTGTGGGGTGGTGGCTGCTGAGTGGGAAGGTCAGGTGGGGGGACTAACAGTACAACAGACATCGATAGATGGTTTTAATTTTACAGAGTTTAAACAAAAAAAAAAAACATGATGGACACTCTTCTTTATTTCACGGTGAGTGCTGGTGACTAATGACACAACTGACTTTGATGGACAGTTTTCTATTTTACAGAGTTTTAAAAAAAATGACGAGGGACACTTTTCATTATTTCATGGTGACCAGCGTGTGCAGGGGCCGCATAGACAGCTCTCCTGAAAGAGCAGACTGTGCACATAACATTATCAGTTCTGAAAGCTGAAAATCGGAGCAACAACCTACGAGGTGGCAACACTGCAGGACTTGGCACCCCCAGTGTCAGTATTATATTTGTGTGGGGGGTGCTGAGAGGGAGGTTGAGGTGGGGGGAATACTTACGGGGGCACCAATAACAGACATCGATGGACGGTTTTCTCTGTTACAGCTGGTGTGAGCCCCTGGATGTTTGAAATTCCTCTGCAGGCTGATCCTGACAGATCAGCTTGCTGTGAAGCGTAGATCAAAGTAAAGAGCCGACCCATGATTGGGTCAACTTTTTCTTTCAAAATACACAAAGTTTTCGCCCAGCAAGCCAAAACTCTGTCATGATGGGCCTGGCTGATAATTGGTGTGGCACTGACATGCCCCATGCAGATCACTCTGCATTGGACTGACAGTGTCACACCCCTTAAAAGGCACTATAATAGCAAGATGTTCGCTGTGCGCACATGCACATGGCAAACATAATAAAAAGAAATGAAAAAAAAAAAAGAAATTAACAATCCTGATTGGCTGAAAATAATGCCATGATTTATAGTGGAAATGAATGTCTACAACTTCTAGAAAATAAAAAATAATGTATGGGCAACTGTACACAACAAAGCTGTGTTTCCATCGAGTGGTGAGATGACATCATAGACCTTGCGAGTGAAGCTGGAGAAGTCTCTATGCTGTCATCTCTCCACTCGAAGGAAACATCGGCCTCATTGAGTATAGTTGACTATGCATTATTTTGTATAGTATATGTACTGATGGGCAGCTCGTAATACTAATTTAAATCTTCTCCCTTGTCCATTTATGCCCTGTAGTTCTCGTTTGGTACATTTAGTAAGTGAGTCTGTTCAGATGGAGTTATTTCTTTCACTAATTTGAAAACTGTTGTCTCAACTCTGTTTTTTCTTTACTGAGAAGAACCCCAAGTCAGATTGTTTATCTTCAGAATTTCAAGGGTTAGTGTTATGGTGATAAGTAGATGCTGCATATCACCCAACCTAATCAGTAGCGTAGCAAATTCCCAGAGGGCCTGGGTGCAAGGCAATGTTACAGGGCCCCTCCCCAGTTTTGAATAAACATCAAAATTATGATTTGGGCCCCTCAAACCTCGTGGGCCCGGGTGCCACTGCACCCTTGTAGCTATGACCCTGAACCTAACTACGAGGACTGCTACATTTGTATATTAGCAATGAAGTTTATATATATATATATTTTTTTGTTAATGATTGTCTTTATTTCTACCCTGCCTCCACCCTCCACTGTCTCTCAGTCAGTCTTGTCTGCCCGGCATTCCCTTCTGGCAGTTTTACTGGATGCTGATGGTCAGTGGTGCCGTCCCTATCAGTATGCCTGGTATACACCGTGGTGGGCCCTGTTCAGCTAAGGTATGCTTCCTATACTACAAGGGAAGACTGAGATCCAGTCAAGTGACAGAGAGGTGGGACCCCAGGAGAGGCAGTGGCTGAGAGGTGGATGTCAGTCGATGTCACTCACATGGGGGATGGTATTTTTTACCTAAGTGACCCTCCCAAACCCAACTGTACTAACATACTAACGTGCCAGCAGAATAGGCCTAACGGTCTTTCGTGTCTGCTCGTTTGGTCAGCCCCCACCCTGGGTGCTGACCTTGCTTTCCCCCTCGCCTTCTCTGGCTTCTCCCTTCCCAGTTCCGGATATTCTTGCTGCATTGGATTTTGCTTCCTGAACCCTTCCCCTGTACCTGTCCCTCCCCCTCTTGAACCCTCCACTGTCTCTGCCTCCACCAGCCCCTAGGTAGTGCATTCCATGGCTCACCACCCTCTCAGTGAGTAGCACCTCCTTCCTCCCCTAGATCTTCCCCTCCCAGCTTCCACCCATACCTCTAGTGGCCCTTCCTACTTCCTTCTGAAGCACCCTGACTGTTCCTCCCCTATTTACCCTCTTCATACCTGAAGACATATATCATATCCCCCAGTCCCTTCTCTCTTCAATGTGCACATATTTCAGCTCTTGAGCTTACTCATAGGTCCTGTCCCCAAGCCCCAAATCATTTTGGTTTGCCCTCCTCTGGACCCTCTCCAGGAGGTTAATGTCCCTCTTTAAGTGTGGCCTCCAAAACTGCACTGTAGATGCTGTCATTGCCTATAGGCAGGGGTGGTGGCAGAAGTGTGGTCACTTGTGACATCAATACTACCTTCCATCCCACCGTAGGGAGTTCAGTGTGATTGGGCAAGTCTGCGCCCAGCAATGGGGCCAGTGCTTCATGCTTCCGCATTGCATCCTGGATTCCCTGACCAGGACGAGGTAACTGAGATCGAGACTCACTCTAGGATCACACGTGTAGCAGTGCAGCACACTAGCAGCCAGTTCCTTTGGGCTACATTTTAATTTTTTCCTTATATTTTAATCTGTACTCTCCCGTCCTTTCTATCCCCACACCCAGTGCCTCCAGAAGCACCAAGGTATCCCCCAGACCCTATGCTCCCACCTACCTGTGATTGGTGTCCCTCCATGGAGACTTTATTTGCCTCATAAGTGGTGTGGGGGAAATACCCCCTGACAGTGGTTGTTCTCCAGGTGAAGACGTATGGCAGTGTGGGGGCACCCACATACCAGAGGACTGTCGTCTACATGTGCTGAGGCCATTTTTACATTTTTCTGTCCCCCAGTTGAGACGTTGGATCATAGGATGCCATGTGTGAGGGTGCACACCACAGCATGTTGCCACGTAGCATCAGACAGCGTCTCCCCTCCCTTGAAGCACATGTACTTTGTTCGCCCAGGTGTCGCTGATGTGGTGACATCACCTCCCCTCCACAGAAAATGAATACATCTTCTGGGACGCTCAATCTTTCTCCCTCTGTTTGGCCCCAGATCACGAGCAGTAACACTACTGCAGCGCTGATGGCCGGATCTTGATTTTGTTTATTAAAAACTAACCAGTTATCCCATCTCAGTGTGTTATAAAGTGGAGATAGAAATGGTAGCTTCACACCCTTTATGATGTGCCAGGCAGTTGTGTTAAATGCCAATACTGACACTGTAGTGCAGCATGGGGGTTGTGCTGCACTTCTGAGGTGCCGTCTTTCGGATGAAACTTTAAACCGAGGACACATCTGCCTGTTCTAGTGGTAGTTCAGGTAGATGTTAAAGATCCCATGGCACTTCTTGAAAAGAGTAAGGGAATTTTCCCTGTGTCCCGGCCAAATTTCCCCCATTCACTAAAGAAAATATCACCAACAGCTTAATCTTGTTCAATGTCACTTGGCATCCATCTGTTTCCCCTCCCTGGGATAAGGCTGAAAATAAGCAGAATTGTCTAATCCTCCTTTCAAACAACATGAAGTCTTGCTGTATTCTGACAGTAGCAGTGAGTCCCAACCTTCGAACTGCCCCGGAGATGAAAGAGTTAACTTTCCATGCCAGGCATGGAACGCTGAGCTCAAGCTCGGTTGAGACTCTGTCTGTTGCTGTTTAAACTCAAACCGTCAGATTCTTTACTCTGCCTCACTGAACAGTCGCTCCAGAAATTTCTCCTTCTGCTCAGTTCAATTTGTCGGTTAAAGTACTGCTTTTCTCGGTTTTCGGCCGAATTTAAACCGTAACCTGTCGGTTCAGTCTCTGTCTGTGGTATTGTGAGTACTAGATAGGTTATTTTTTGTCCTTCTGTGTGGAACTTGTAAACGGTTCATCGGTTCGGATTGAACCGATCGAGTTGTTTAAAAAATCTTAAATTGTACTTTTAGAGTGTGGTTACCGGTTCTTATCGGTTCTAAAAAAACTGGATTTTATTACGTTTTTTTCCATGACCCGTGACACGGTCAGGAACCAATAAGAGGGTCTTGCCTGGCGGATTGCCATAAAAGGGTAAGTTGGTTAGGACTGGCACAATGTCTGAGAAACCCAAAAGAAAAACCAGACCCACTGGGTTTCAACACTGTAGTGTGTGTGGAAGTCTTTGCCAAGGCTGACCCCCACACCACCTGTGTTTATTGTCTGGGGTTTGACCACCTCAATGCAGACTGCCAGATTTGTAAACATTTCCCTGCAGCTACCCTAGAAAAGAGAGTTGGTAGGCTCAGGGAAAGGGAGACCAAAAAGTCCGTTGAACCGGATGGCCAGCCCGGTTCGGTTCAAACCGAACCAAAAGGAGTGCCCTCTGACCAGGGCGAGACTTCTTCGGGCAAAAGGAGAGCCAATTCTGAGGAGTCAGTTCCAGCTAAAAGAACTAGAAAAGAAAAATCAGCTGGTGTGGAGCCAAAACTTTCCTCTCCAACCGCTGAAGAAATAGCCAAAGCGATCAAAATTGTTCAGTCGCTTTCCCCGGTTCCGACCGAACCGGCACCATCAGGCAAGCGCTCAGTTCGGCCGGTTCCACCGGTTCAAGAGTATGATTTAGAGGAATTTTATGAACAGGAGGAGGAGTATGAGGAAAGTGAATGTGGTTTTGAAAGTCTGGATGTGCCTATTGACCTGGACATCTCCCCAGACAGACCTTCAGGAGTGTCTCCTCCTAGGCTTTCTGAGTCCCCCTCCCATTTCATGTTTTATAAAAAGGTGGCTGAAACCCTCCAGCTTCCTATGGAAGAAGCTGTGGATGACCAGGAGGAGCCTGACTATGTAGAAATGATGGATATCCCAGAGTCTAGGAGGCTGTCTATTCCCTTGCACAAATCTTTTGGGAACAGACATTTAAGATTTTAAAGACTCCTAACGCTATACCTCCTGTGGATAAAAGAATGGACAAGAGGTATACATTGTCAGGCTCAGACACGGAGTTCCTTAAACAACAATGCAGCCATGTTGGGGTAGTGCAGGCTGCAGCCTGTGATAAGGCAAACATTCCCTTGGCTTCACACCCCCTGGACAAGGACTCCAGGAGGATTGATGCCATGGCAAAGAAACAGTACATGGCAGCATCCTTGGGACTCAGACAGGTCAATTATATGGCCTATACTGCTAGGTATCAAAAATCCAGATAGGACACAGTTATGGCTTTAGCAAAACAGGTCCCTGGCCAGCTTGCCAAGGAGCTGGAGCAGGTGGCTGCTGATGGTATTGAGGCATCCAAGGTGCAATTCCATGCTGCAGTAGACTCCAATGATGTGTCATCTAGAGTCATGGCCACATCTGTGGCACTTCGAAGAATGGCTTGGCTCAGATGTACTAGCCTGTCACAGGATACCCAGACTAAGGCCATGGATTTTCCTGTTGTGGGTAATTCTCTGTTTGGGGAGCAAACAGAGAATTACATGAAAATGGATGAGTATAGGACCACCTATAGGAGTGCACAGGCCAAGGAAAGGCAGGCCACTCCTCAAAGGCAGCTTCCCAGGGGTAGGGGCAGGCCTTTTCATAGGCCTTTTAACCAAGCCCAGGCCTCCTCTTCTGCTTATGCCCAGAGGGGGTTCTTTAGAGGGAGAGGCAGACGGGGTACAAGCAGGCCTGCTTCCACCCCTCAGCCCAAAGCCCCTGCCAAACAGACACCCTGGTGGGGTTGCCAGGGCCGATTCTCAGCTACCTGTAGGGGGCAGGCTGGCTTACTTTGTCCAGGACTGGGAGTCTCTGACATCAGACAAATGGGTCCTGGAAGTAGTAAGCCAGGGACTGGTTCTCAGCTTCAAAAAGTTTCCAAAGATGAGAACCAGATCCTTTCCACCTGCAAATCCTTCAGAGACACTTGCCTTAGAGGCAGAGGTCTCTTCCCTCCTAGCTCTCAGAGCTGTGGAAAGGGTTCCACCCCTACACCAGGGCAAAAGGGTTGTACTCCAGGTACTTCCTTACCCCAAAAAAGACAGGAGAATGGCGGCCCATCCTGGATCTCAGATACTTAAACAAGCACCTTTTAAAACCAAAATTCAAAAGGGTGACTCTGGGAATTATTCTCCCTCTCTAAGGCCAGGGGACTGGCTAGTGTCCCTGGACCTCAAGGATGCCTACTTCCATATTCTCATCAGAAGCTCCCATCGAAAGTGCCTCAGGTTCGAGCTGCCCTCAGACCATTACCAATTCAGTGCAATGCCCTTTGGCCTCACCTCTGCTCCAAGGGTATTCACAAAATGCCTGGCTGTGGTAGTTGCTTCTCTAAGAAGGCAAAGGATTGCCATCTTCCCATACCTGGACGACTGGCTCATAGTAGGCCAGTCCCCAGACCAAGTCAAGTTACACTTACAGATAACTCAGCAACTGCTCACTTCTTTGGGTTTCCTTCTGAATCTCCCAAAGTCAGTTCTAGAGCCTGTCCAGCTCCTCACCTTCATAGGCGCATAGCTAGACACAGAAAAGGCCAGAGCCTTCCTTCCCCTGGACAGGGCAAGGACCCTTGTCTCTCTGGCCTCCTCATTCACCCTGCAGGTGTCTCGACCAGCAAGGCATTTTCTGCAGCTCCTGGGGCACATGGCAGCTTCTACAGCAGTAATGCAGGGAGCAGGATTTCAGATGAGGGACATTCAGTTCCATTTGAGAGCCTTCTGGTCTCAAAGGAAGGACCCTCTGACCAAATTGATCCCAGTAACTCGAACCCTGATCCAGGCCCTACAGTGGTGGCAGGATCAGAACAATCTGAGACAAGGGGTTCCCTTTGCCACTCAGTCTTGCTCTTTAATCCTTACTACAGATGCCTCCCTCTTGGGGTGGGGGGCTCACATGGGTGACCTGACCACCCAGGGGTTGTGGTCCCCTCAGGAATCTCTGCTCCACATCAATCTGTTGGAACTCAGAGCAGTATTTCTAGCACTTCAAGCTTTTTCCAAATCTGTTCGGAACAAAGTTATACAGGTCAGAACAGACAACACCACCACAATGTGGTACATCAACAAGCAAGGAGGCACTCGGTTTACGGCCTTGTGCACTGAAGCAATGAAGTTGTGGTCTCTGGCTTACTCCCTGAACACCTCCCTCACGGCAGTTCACCTCCCAGGCAAGGACAATGTCCTGGCAGATGCTCTCAGCAGGATTTCCCAGGGCCATCACGAATGGTCACTGGACCCCCTAGTCTTGGAGGTGATATTTTCCAGATGGGGCACCCCGCAGATAGATCTTTTTGCAGCCCCAGACAATCACCAACTTCCCCTTTTTTGCTGCAGGCTCCCAGTGTTGGGCTCAGTCCCCCTGGATGCCTTAGTTCTCAACTGGGAAGGGAAGTTCCTGTATGCTTCCCCCCCCCTTCCCTCTCCTGTTCAAAGTGCTAGTCAAAATCAGATCTCAACCCTGCAAGATTATCCTGATTGTTCCAGACTGGGCCAGACAGCCCTGGTATCCACTCCTACTGTCCTTAGCAGTCCATCTTCCTCTGTGTCTTCCCAGGAATTACAACCTGTTAACCTGTGCTCAGGGGAGGGTTTGGTACCCGAACCTCAAATCTCTCAATCTCAAGACTTGGCTCTTGAAGAGTTAAGAGTTTGCTGATTTACACCTCTCCCAAGGTGTAATGGATATCCTGAAGGCTTCTAGAAAACCTTCCACCAGGGCTACTTATAATTCCAAATGGAAAAGATTTTCCATATGGTGCTCTGGGAAGCATATTTCCCCAGAATCTGCTGATCTGCCCACAGTCCTTGATTATATGGTCCATTTAAATAGCTTGGGGCTGAGACCAGCTACACTGAAGGTGCATCTGACAGCTGTGTCTGCTTTTATTTCAGCAGGTAAGCCCCCTTCTTTTTCAGCTCACCCTGTATTCTCCAAGTTTTTCAAGGGATTGCTTCACACCAACCCTCCGTTCAGGGACCCTGCCCCTGCTTTGGACCTTAATGTTTGCATTGCTCAGCTTATCCAACCCCCTTTTGAGCCTTTGTCTTCAGCAGAGCTTAAGTACTTGACTGGTAGCCATCATTTCTGCCAGACGCATAAGTGAATTACAAGCTTTGTCAGTGGAACCTGATTTTATCTCCTTTCATAGAGATAAGGTGGTCCTCAGGACTAACAGGAAGTTCTTGCCTAAGGTGGTTTCAGATTTCCACCTTAATCAATATATGTCTCTTCCTGTGTACTTCACTGACCATTCCTCCTCTGGCAAGAGGAGGCTGCACAATTAGATGTGAAAAGAGTCCTTAGCTACTACATAGGCGTACCAAGGGTCACAGGTTTGACTCCTCAACTGTTCCTCACTTATGGTGAGGTTGGTAAGAACCTGCCACTAAAGATCCACTGCCAGGTGGATTGTCTCTTATATCCAATTTTGTTATGAAAAACTGGGTAAGGTTCCTCCTCAGGCCTGAGGGGCTCACTCTACTAGAGGTACAGCTGCTTCTGGCTGCTGCCAGGGACATCCTATTCTAGAGATATGTCAAGCAGCTACCTGTAAAACAGTTCACACTTTTACAAGCATTACTCCTGGACATCCAGTCTAGGAGTGATGCTCGGTTTGGCACAGCTGTGCTTCAGAGCCTATTTCCTAAGTAGGTTCTGTCCCTCCTCCATGGAGGTACTGCTTTGTAGTCTGCTACTGTCAGAATACAGCAAGACTTCATGTTGTTTGAAGAAAAAATTACTCACCTTAGTGATGTTGTTTCTTCTAATGGAGTCTTGCTGTATTCTGACCTCCCTGCCTGCCCCTCTCAGAACCTCTGTTTTAGGGATGTGGGTGGGCAGTGCAGTGTTGGCACTCAGTAGGTGCCCACCTTTTTGTTTTCACCCCCTTCTTTTCTTGGGGTGAGTTGGTGTTGTGTTTTTCATTTTTTGGGTCTCCTGACTTGAGTCTTTGTTTTGGGACCAAAAAATGTGTTTTATGTTTAGTAGCCAGTTGGCTAGTGTAGGTTTACAGCTTCCACACAGGACCTTAGTGAGTTTAGCTCGTAAAGATCTGACGGTTTGAGTTTAAAGTGCAACAGAAAGAGTCTCAACCGAGCTCGAGCTCAGCGTTCCATGCCTGGCATGGAAAGTTAACTCTTTCATCTCCGGGGCAGTTCGAAGGTTGGGACTCACTGCTACTGTCAGAATACAGCAAGACTCCATTAGAAGAAACAACATTACTAAGGTGAGTAATTTTTTCTTCCTGGTCAACAAAAACATAATAAAATAAAAAAACACAAATGTGGCAGGTCCCTAGAGAGGGTAGCTAGGCTAACAGATGCACAGTAGTTAAATATTAGGTCAATAACATGAAAATACTACAGTAACTCTTTAAATTCTTCACACCATCTACTACAGTTGGTCTTGGTGTGTCAATATATCTTTGAGTGAGGATCACATTAATCTAGTCAGCTTTCTTCTGGCACTGAAGCGGCTGAAGCTAAGATGGTTAGACATGAAGGGCCGCAGGGTCTTTTTCTGCTGACAACTTGTATGTTCTATGTTAGCTCACATCTCTACACTCTACCACTGGTTGCCAGGTTTCTCATTTATGTGACGTGAACCAACAAAAAGCACATTAGTCATCAACATTTCCTTTATTGCTGTAAGGACTAAAGGGATAGTCCTACCCACACCAGCATTTATTGGACAACAGTGTTAAAAATGTTGCTTCAGCACTTATTTTACAGTGTGATGTAATTTCCCTCCAATCACAGTCTGTACTCTCTTGTACTCAGTACCCTTAGGTAAAGTACAGAAAATCCCCCACAGTAGTCTGTCAAAGACAGACTTTCACTTTCACACACTGCTAAAATGTATACCATTTAGTTTAGTGTAGAACAAAATAGCTGTTATCTAGTTTAATCAAGAGATGATGCCGACAGGATGTACTTGGATCTGAAACCTCAGATCACCAAGACAGTAGATGCCTCAGGGCTCGGGGTTTCCTCCTTGTAAACAGAGACTCTCAAGACCTAAAGAGTGTGTGGAGGGGGGCTATGTTCATAAAGAAGTCATTATGTAAGCAATAATACCCGACATGGTGGGCGAGATTGTGCTATACCGGACCACCCAGGGGCGTAATGAGGCCCGACGCCACAGGCAGAGGGGCTTATAGCCTCTGGAAGGTCTGGTATAGCACAATACTGCCCACCCTGGAGGGTATTATTGCGCTTAGAAAATGGGCACTGTAAAAGAAAACAAGTTTAATAAAACTTGTTACTAAAAGATAAGTTTAAAATATGTTTTGAAATAAAATAGACCCTCCACCTGTATTGCAGTATGTGGATTTTTTTATCTAGGGACTTTTGTCCTTCTAGAGTCACTGTAGTTGTGGCTTTTGGTCCTAGTACTCCCCAAAACACACACACACACACACACACACACGGCTTTTGGGAGCAGCAGAAAATAGTGTTTAATTTTTCACTTTAGAAGACGTAGCATACTTTAATTTACAAGAAGAAATCTCTGGTACTGCTTCTATACAGTATGTATGACAGAAACTCTCCTGCTTTCCATGTCTCCAGCACCCAATCGCTAATCACAGTAAGTTGTGAAGAGATGATGACTTTCTGTTTTGTGTTTCTTTGCTGAAGATTGCCAGTGTATGACAAGCAGCATGGGCAACAGTACTTCTGAGTGTAGTTGCCATGGAGATATGCGCGCTGCCCATCGCCAGTTAGGTGAAGCTGATCTGATTGACGGCTTAGTTTTATTTTTTTCATCCGCGTTTTTTTTTTAATGTGTGGCTACTCATTATTTCAACTCAGCAGGTCTTTGCAGGATTGTATTGTGCACCCTCCCCCCAGCAGAGAAAACATTTTGAGTGTGCCACTGGGAGCTGAGTTGGCATATACAGTATGTCGCATGTGTGTGTCGGGAAGTCACACAGAGTAAAACATGCAGCCAGCAAGAGATCAAGTTATTAAAAAAAAAAAGGGCACGATTTAATATCATAAAAACTATTATGCCACTGTTTTCTGTTTTATGGGCTTTTGGGGGAGCGAGCAGTTGGGGGCATAGTGAGCCCGCTAAGTGGGAGAAAGAAAATGGTGGCAGATTACATTTCAGAATTCTAACTTGCCACATTATTTCAGTGATCCAGTCATTTGGGACTGGCACTTGTTCTAACCTGGGCTCTGTTGTCTGATAGATGCCCTCCTTGCCAGGTCTATCAGCCAACCAGAGCCCAGGATTTTCTTAGCCCATTTTCTAATGGCCAAGAACAATAGCCTAATTTAATGGGGGGAAAATCTAATTAAAGGGGGCTACAGCTCCCACATGCCCCTCTGCAGAGCTACCCCTGCCTGTAAATACACTGCATTACAGGCATCTGTTGATTCTCCCTGTATCTCAATAAGCAGGGTATCAGAATCACCATATGCAGAATAGGTAAGGAACAGCTGGGCAGGCTAGATGGGCCAAGCATCCCTTTCTGCAGTCAAATTCTATGTTTCTGTGTTTCAATCACAGCAGCACTTCTTGTAAGCTCTCCAAGGTGGAACTGGGGACTGACCTCTAAACCCATTCTGCTAGATGTCTGATATATTCCATTCAAATGAAAACCTATTTATACAATGTAGGTGAGGATGAAACCTTACAGATAAATGATTCATTTCTATGGCCTGAAGACCTAAAATGATGATAAATCATTTAGCATCACTCTAGGTGAGTTATCATCACTTGAGGTTGGTCTCAAAGGAGCTTTTAACCAATGGGAGAGCAACTTGAACAATGCCTAATGACATCACAATGATCTCTGCTGAACTCAAAACGGAGCAGTGAAATTAAACAGAAACACTTTATTCTTCATTAAAAGAACCACTCTGTAAGCTCTACAATTTAAAATACATTGTATAACCTAGGCACACAATGGCCTCACTCAGAATATAGAGAATAATGCATGGGGTGGAGTGTACTATAAGAATTTAATTCACACCCAGGGTGTGTGATGCTACATAAACCCTGAGACCGAAACTCGAGGGGTTTGTTCAGAATCACACACCAAGGGTGTGTATTAAATTAAAATGATACACTCCACCCCATGTATTACTTTTTATGCTCCACCTCATGTATTACTTCTTATAATTTCTGGTGTGGCAATTTCTTTCCAGCCAGAAAGTCTAAAAACTAAAAGCCTTTCACACATAACGCAGCATATAATGGAAAGCGCAGGACTGTCAGAGCTCTGTATTTCAAATGATTTTTTTTTTATGCTCCCATCCTGCACCCTGGCCAATCCCTCTTTCAGGCCCCTCAGGGACCTTCTAACCAGCTGCTCCCAACCCCACCACCCCATATCGCAGCCATCCCAGGTTACCCGCTGTACTTCCTTCATTGGGTGGGTCCCCCACCTTCATAGGGAATGAGCTTTACTGGCCATGCCAATGATCTTGGGAGCTGCTGAGGTGGCTGATGAAGGCCCGTGAGCTCAGTGGCAAGGATCCAGGAGACCATCACTTGATCGGCCAGGGTGCCATTTTCCATTTTCCTCCCCCAGGAGCATGACGTGCAGGATGCAAGGCGATGCCAGCATCTGTCACGCTCCTTAGACAGTGGGATTCGGCGCACTGCTGTACCCCTGGCCTCCGCCAGAGGTCAGTAGGCACCGGTCCTCGACCCCACCCTCCCCCTGAGAGAAGGTGAGCTGTCAGCAGACGCTCAAGCCTTCTCTCCCTGGCCGGCCCTCCGACCCCCGAGTTTCTGAACCCAGGTCGCTGGAGTCGCAGCGTGAATCTACGAAAGCAGCGGGCCGCAATGATTTTTTTTTGGTACCTTTAGAAGGACAAAGATTTGCAGTTTTCTAGGTAACATGCAATGGCAAAGTCAGCAACTGAACATTACAAAAAAGGGCAACACACAGTCCATAGAAGCACACGAAAATTCCAATTTTTAAAACTTTACAAACGGAAACAACAAAGTACCTTGTTTTTGGCAAATTGCTGCCAATATTTTGACTTTTACGTTAAAAGATCAAAAAATGTTTATAAACTCTAAAAAAAACTTTAAAGGAGACCTGCACTGAACCTGCATGTCATTTTCCTCTGTAAAAGACAATTTTTAAATGCTGGCTTAAATTCTATAACTGGCAAATCTCTGCATGGTTTGTTAGTTATCCTAATGGGCATTCTGATTCACACACATGGTAAGCAGCATTTTAGAACTCTGTGATGTAGTTAATGTTCCTTCTTCAGCTCTTTCATTATTGGCACAATGCATCCATGTTCTATTATGGAACTCTGTAGTTGAGTGAGACATGAAGTATATCACACAGTTCCAAAATGGCACTTACCATCAGACTACAAATCAGAAACACCCACTGTGTTCACGAAAAGGCCTATACAGAGGGAACAATAACAAACTGGAACCAGTACTTAAAAAAACAACTGCTTCTGGGGGAAATAGTTTGTAAGTTCAGCACAGTTCTCCTTTAAGGTTTCTTATGTTGATGTCTTCCAGTTTCTAACTGTAAACACTGTTCTCAAAAGATCGCCGTTCCCAGAGAGATGTAACTAAGCTGTAGGAACAAATCTGACTTTATCAGTGTTTAAGTGATTCTTATTCAGTATTTTCATGAAAGTACCACTGGTTTATTCACAGTTTTGTTTTTCCGGTATAGAAACGGTAATGAGAGCGACAGTTCTCATAGCTGCGATGGGAATGGTAAAGAACAGCAGCTGCCTGGCTGTGAGAACGGGGATCATGCTCAGTGTGCTTATGGCAGCACGGGTTTCCTGTAATAACCAGCTGGTTATGATGGAAAATAATAACTGGTTGAGACCATAGAAAAAAATCGCTCACCAGTAATTATATGACAATTATCATCACTTGTGAGCAAGCAGGGCTTTCATAATTCACTCATGGCCCTGCCACTTGGGAGTTATGGTCTTGCCCCCTCATGCATGATGATAAATGTCATAGTCTTAGTCTGGCCATTGTGTATCCCATAAGTATTCATGTTTAGGAACCAATTCAACCACATTTAAAACGTTTACATTTAATATTCAGATCCAAACCATTTCAAAACTGCTATGGTCACGTTCAAAAATCATAACATTTTAGCCGGCCCAGTGGTGCAGAGGACTGAGGCACTGTGGGCAGCTCACCTCTCCCACACTGGCGACCTGGGTTTGGAAATTAGCTCTGCCTGCCAGAGATCAGTCTGGGGGAGGGCTGG
The DNA here is from genome assembly GCA_016271365.2 of Neoceratodus forsteri. Taxonomy (NCBI): domain Eukaryota; kingdom Metazoa; phylum Chordata; order Ceratodontiformes; family Ceratodontidae; genus Neoceratodus; species Neoceratodus forsteri. Next base: position 875,959,443 of record CM028130.1, read on the forward strand.
GAGAGAGCTGAGCAGCCACTAGGCAGCTCTCCTCTACCAGATTGGGGAGGCAAGCCTTCCCAGCTCTTGGCTACAACTGAGTGGAGGCTCAGTGGTAGCATCGGGCAAATGAGGGGGCTGTCACTAGGCCAGGTGGGTGGAGCAAAGTCACCGGTTTTGTTGTGCCTGCGTGCCTCCACATGCATGCACAACCGTGTCACTGAAGTCCCGGGGAGTTAAGTGGAGAAAACTGAGAAAAATTTGATGTCCCTCTGTAGCCATGTGTGACACTCTCAGAACTCTGGGGTCCCGCACCCTGTGGATCCCTGCCAGTGTGACGGCTGGGGGAGTGGCAAACAGGGCAGGGAGTCCCTAGCCCAGGGCCCAAAGGCAGGCATGGGTAGTGACAGGTGGGTAAAAAGCTTAATGAAAAAATTAAAAAATCATAACATTTCCATTCATAGTTATTACATATGAGCAACGTACTACACCTGGGCCAGGAATCTGGATTGCACATACACCCTGTGTGGTGCAAGTGGACAGCTCAACCAAGGAGTCTGATATAGGGGTAATTGCGGACAGTAAGCTGAAGCCAGGCAGGTAATGTGCTGCCACAGTCAAGACAGCAAATGCAATGTTGAGATGCCTGAGGGAGTGGGTAAGGAGCAGGTCGAGGGAAGTGATCTCCCCCGTACAAGGCCTTGGTTAGACCACATCTGTAATACCGCATCCAGTTCTGGAGACACAGTACAGAAAGTATGCTGAAGAAACATAGAAACAGAATTTGTCAGTAGAAAAGGATTGTTGGGCCCACCACCCACCCATATGTTCCCTGCCTGTTCTACATCTGCAGACCCTACCTGGTCTCCAGTGACCCTCTCCCTTCACTGCCTCTGTTCTAATGCACCTCTATCCCTATCCCATGCATGCTTGAAGCCCCCCCCCACCATTTTGGCTGGCAGTCTGTTCCAGGTGTCTACCACCCTTTCACCAAAGAAATATTTTCTCACATCTCTCATGACCCCCCCCACACACACACAGCTTCATACGATGCCCTCTAGTTCTGGAACTTGTCCTCGTTTGGGAGAGGTTACCCTTCTTCCTCTGTTACCCTGTGAGGTACTTGCAAACTCAGTGCCTCTCTCTTTCTACCCCTCCCTCCCTTCTCCTCTCCTCTCTCTCCGCTCCTCTCCTCTCCTCCAGGGTGTACATGTTGGGGTCCCTTAGTCTCTCCTCATAGGACTTCCATTGCAACCCTTGCACGATTTTTGCTGCCCTCCTCTGGACCACCTCCACCTTTTTTCTGTAGTTTTTTGCCTTTTCTGTCCCCATGCAAACCACTATCATGCCAGCCGCCCCATCCTGTCATCCCGCCTTCTCCCAGAACTTACCACACTAAGTTCAGGTGTCTCCTGAGTCACCTGGTGTGGGGCCTGTGGCCAGCCAGAGTCATCCTGTTAGCCTTGGGGGTTGTTTCCCCTCCCCCTAAGGTCATCGGGCATGCATAGGCCTGAGCATGTACTCGTGTGTTGTAGCCAGCCCACAGGTAGGCAGCTGGATGCTGCATTACCTCCTAGCCTCCATTATGTGGCAACCAAGCAGTGTTACTCACTGAACCGCCACCCTGAAGAAAAACAGTTATAGCTAAGCTGGCCCACCAGTGCAGCAGTTTGATTTTTGCTTGCGGCACCAACAACCTGGGTTTGGATGTGAGCCCAGGGAGTTGGAGGGTCAGCTGGGGGGGGGATGAGTGTCCAACAGATTTCTGTCCTCTTGGAGGGGATGGGGTAGCACTCAGTGCTTGGCCAACCCCTGGCAGAGGCCGGAGGTGCTGCAACTGAGGCTTGCAGCTTCTGTGCGGTGTGCCAGACATCAGTGGTCAGCCCCTCATGTCATTGCATGTCACATCTCCTGTTAATGGGAGAAACACCGGCCGAGACACGGAGGATGTCCACCTCCCCCACCAAGCCCCATGCAGCTGACCGAGGCACTCTGCCACCAGATCAATACATGGCATCATTCGAGGAGTTAGCGAAGGGAGACTTCCTGAGGGCTTTGCCCTGGGGGGCAATCCAGGGGCACTCCAGTATGGCAGTAGGTACGTCCCGGGGGATGAGGCGAGGTGGTAGGGATAGCAGACTAATAGGGAGCCAGCCAGACAAAAATAAATCCCAGCTATATCTGGTCGCTCACTCCTCTTTCACTTGGCTGGCCCCCGAGTAACCCTGGTTCATTCCTGAACCTGAGTCGCCAATGTAGCAGGTAGTGTGGCACTCAGGGCCTGAGCCCACCACACCACTGGGCTGGCCTGTCTATGTCCTTTCTAACGCAGTCTCCAAAACTGAGCACCGTACTCAAGGTGGAGTGCACACCAGGAAGCAATGCAGCAGCACCACCATCTTCCCCCCCCCATTGCAGAAACTCCCAGCCTATGCACCCCATCAAACTACTGGCCCTTCCCATGGCCTTGTCACACTGTGCCACCAACTTGAAGACCTCTGATTTAATATCCCAGAAGTCTCTTTCCTGTCTAGTGACTGTCAGTACCTCCTCCCATCCTACTCTCAGCACCAGGAATCCAAAGCCCCAGGTGCAAGAATTTGCACTTTTTGACATTGAACCCTAACTGCCATGTCTTTGAGCACTCCTCAAGCTTTCCTAGAACCTTATGCATTTGTTTCAACCCCTCTTGAGTGTTCATGCTATTGCAGATTTTGGTGTCATCTGCATAGTTCCCCTCCAGTTCTTCTGCAATATCCCCTATGAAGACTGAACCCTGTGGCACACTGCTGGTCAATCTCTCTTTATTTATTTATTTATTAATGACATCAGAATTACAAACCTTTGAGTCATAGACTCATTTGCAAAGGCTCCACATCAGAGTAGGTTACAAGATAATAAGATATTACTAAGGGCTAGACATACAGCAAGAGTTAAGATTTCATACACAGGCAGGTATCTATGGAAGACCTAAACAGTGATCAACAAATGTATAAATAGTTAAGGCAGACATGAAATCAGACAACTTACAGAGGGATTAAACACAGTCCAGGGATAGGCGTGCACCCATTCACTGTTCTCTCATTCACTATTGTGTTGCCTGTTAGGAGACCATGTCCTGGAACTGTTTAAAAATACAACGATCCTCACCCTTACGTATGGCTGTCCACATACTTTGTACTCTTCATACAGAATGGGGCCGTTATCCATTCCGTGCAAAATCGATACAAATAATAAAGCACAAAAAATATGCCCCAAGCACTATGGCAAGTTTAGCAGTGAATTCATTTTGTTTTTCTACTAAAATTCAATAATGACAAAGGCTGCAACAGTTTTACAGTTTATTTACCAGGACAGCCCAACTGAGATGCGACATCTTTCCTGTGGGGTCCTGCTTCTACTCATTTCCACAGCTGGGTGAACTGGAGCACTGTGACTTGCCCAAGGTCACACTGGAAATATTTTGGCTGTAGATTGGTTTGAACCTGCAGACTTATAGTTTTCAAAACAATGCTCTATCCCCTTCAATCTAATTTGTTATGGGTCTATTTTCCTCTCTGTTATGTCATTAAGTGATAGCTTTTGCAATGTATTCTGATAGGTGTCACCCTTGACCAGCAGCTGGACCTCACCCTGCATATCCGTAACATCTGCAATGCCTCTAACTGCAAACTTGCCCTAGCTTATCGTGCCAATAGCTGCCTCACCCCTGCTGCCCGCCTAGCCCTCGCCTGAGGGGGTCCTCTTCCCCACTCTCTGCTATGGCCTCGTCACTTTCGCCCCAGTCCCCAAAACCAGCCTATCAAAATGGGACTCAGCCTACAACAATGTTTGCCGCTTCGCGCTTTCCGCTCCTCCCCTCACCCACCGGTGTGATCTCTACAACCGCCTAGAGTGGCTCCCCCCGGAGAAACACCGGTCCTTCGTTATAGGCAACTTCATCGACAACATTGTCCGCTCTGGTTCCCCCTGCCCTTGCCCTTCCCCTTAACCCTAGGGCCCCATCCTACCACCTCAGGCCCGGGACAACCCAAGAACGTCTCGTTCCTAGGACCCGCACCCTCGCGGGTGATCGGTCCTTCCACATTTATGCCCCCAAACTTTGGAACTCGCTCCCAGAACTTGTCAGGGCCTCCTCCTCCCACCCAAGCTTTAAAGCCTCCCTCTGGAATTTCCTGAAACCTTCTCCTCCCTGCCCCTGCTCCTCATAATCCTTCTCCGTGGGTGGGGGCCTCTTCCTCCCCCTCACTACCCCGCCTCTGCCCTACTCGCACTTCTTCCCTAGCTCTGGCCCAGCAACCAGGCCCATCCCCCCGCCTTTGGCACCCTCCTGCTTGCACTTACCATTGTCACTGCTTCTGTTTAAGCATAGTGTTTTCCTTGTCCTAGAGCTAGCCTTGTAACACCTGCTGTGCTAGGTTACCTTCTTGTCTCCTCAATCTGACTAACTATGTACTCAACCTATCCGCGTGTTTGAGTTATTTTTCCTATGTTATTTCCTGTATTTCCTCCCATGTACTTTCACAATTTTACTGAGCCACTATTGTAATGCCTGGCTGTTCTATGGATTTTTTCCCTACTCTGTAATCTGTTAATTGTATGATGTCTGACTCCGGTAACTCTCCCGGGTCGCACCCTTCTCTGTAACTGTGATGTTCACCGTATGGTACCTGTAATCCTCCCGGGTCGCACCTGAAAATAGGCACATGGCTGTCTAGTGTGCTTACCCGGTTAACAAAAGCAAATAAATAAATCTCTCCCCATCCTTCTATTTGTAATGTTGTTTAGCCTTTTTAATGATGTGTAACTGACAATGCCTTCTAGCTGCTTCTGTTTTTCTCCACTGTCCATGTACTTGATGTTCCCCCACCCTCTGTTCGACGAGGATCCTTTGTAAATGAGCTTTTAGCTCAAAGGTTGTAATTCCGATTTTACAACAAATAAAGAAAAAAAAGATGGTGGGCCACTGCCAGTAACAAGCAAGTGACTTACTGACAAGAGACGGGCCGCTGCTAGGGGCATTTACAGTTGCGGGAGGTGAGGAGGTGGTGCCAGAGTGTGGTCTTGAAAGGCCCAAACCTGAGCTCAGAGGTGATGGCAGCGGGGAGGGAGTTAAACCAAGATAGTGCTCGAAAGTGAAAGGATCTCTGGGCCAGTGCGGTCCTGACTCTGGGTACGTGGAGGGGATATTTGGAAGAGCTGTGGGTGGAGTTGGTAGTGGGCAGAGGTCGGATAAGCGTGGACAGGCCTGGGGGGGCCAGACCTGCTAATATCATCTTAGCAAAGAGGCAAGTCTGGTACTGTAACCTCTCCTCAAAGTTGAGCATGTTTGCCAGTGTATAGAGCGTGTAGGTGTGGGTAAGTCTGTTACTACCTGTGAGCAGGCGGCAGGCTTTGTTAAGGGATATTTTGACCCTGTGGAGGGCAGTTTTGTCAGCATCCCTATAGACCAGGAGCCCACAATCAATCAGGGATAGGTCAGAGGATGTATTTGCAAGTCAGAGGGCTACGGGGGGGGGGGACGCAATCCCTATGGCGGTAGAGTAGGTCAATACGAGAGCTGACAGTGGAGCAAAGGGTCTGGATGTGGTCATGGAAGGTGAGGGCTGGGTCGAAGGTGATGCCAAGATACTTTTTTTTTTTCATTCTCTATTTTTTCCGGGCAGGACCCCGTCTTAACTCAGCCCTGGTCATGGCCTCCCAGACACCTCCACCACTGCCTATGGCTGCCGAGATCCCTTGGTCACCCCCGGCTTGCCCCCCGGAGGGCGGGGCCGTGGCCACCTTCACCAGCAACCCACGGAACTAATGGCTGGTCGGGGATCCGCAGCGACGGTGATGTCTCAAGGTCCCCTGGGGAGGGCGTCATGTGTATGTTGCCCTTGCCTCGGCTTTTTCCTCCTTATGGAGGTGGGGACGTGCAATGACGCTAGCGTTTCCCGCCTCCCAGAACTGCCTCCATCAGTTGCCTGGGCCCCAGCCTCCACCAGGAGCCCCTCAGTGCGCGATCGCTTCCTCACCCTCCCCGGAGAAGGAGGCAGTCGCAGGACGCTCATCCTTCTCCCCCTGGCCAGCCCTCTGACGATCCGGGTCCGTTCCCAAACCCGGGTCGCCGGTGTCGCGAGCGGAAACCCCACCACTGCGCCAATGGGCCAGCGTGATGCCAAGATACTTGAATGTGTTTACTTATCCGAGGGGAAGGAGACTGGCTGTCAGTATTACTAGAGGAGAGTTTTTAGATTTGCTCTGATTATGGGCGAAGAACATAGTCTTCATCTTTTTGTGACTGAGCACCAGTTTCCCCATGTGTGGCATTAACCATCATACTCTGTCTCCTATCTGTTAGCCAGTTACAAACCCAATTTACCGATTTATATCCCACCCCTAAGCTTGTCAACTTCCTAGTCAGCCTTCTAGTGCACAGCATCAAAGGCCTTGCTGAAGTCCAGATAGGTTATGTCCAGTGCCCTTCCCTGTCTATTTCCCTGGTCACTTAGTCAAAGAAATCTATAAGATTACTTTGACATGACTCCACCCCCCCACCCCCCGAATCTGTGCTGCTTGTGGTCCTGCAGTCCTGGATTCTAGATGCTCAACCAGCCTCTCTTTCAGCAGGGTTTCCATTAATTTCCCCACCACTGACATGAGACTGACTGGTCCATAGTTGCAAGCCTCCTCCCTGCTGCCGCTCATGCGTAGAGGGACCATGTCAGCCCTTCTCTAGTCCTCTAGAATCACACTTGTTTCCAGTGCGATGTTGAGCAAGAGCCACTGGTGGAAAAACATTATACATAACATTAAATCATAACTTGCCAATAAAGTTTACAAATAAACAACCCTAATTTGCAAACAATTATGTCGAGCTTTGTAATAACCATAATAGTGCCTCTTGTGCAATATTTTAAAAAAAGTGGAATGTTCCTCTTGCAGAATGGGGTGTAGTTTTATTTAAATGAAGATGTTTATGCTACTTTCTATTGGCTCACCCCCATCATCAGTGGCCCAGCCAGTCCCATCACCTACCTTCTCTGGCACTTACCTGGCTCTTTGAATCTATCATGGATTTTTGCCTATGGCAGGGCTGAATAAAGGGAGGGGTTGCCTTAATCCAGTGAAGAGGCCGACCATTTCTTTTGATCTGCCCAATCCTAAGATGTGAAGGCATGATGTCAATGCTGTCCAACAAGTTCAAGATGTCAAGCCACATCACCTCCCCCTTCTCCCACTGCAGTGGACTCTACCTCTCATGTCGAATGCTGCGTCGCAGATGCAGAGCGAGGGAAGCAATCTCTCTCTCTCCCCAAGGAGGAGAGCTTCCTCTCTGTTGGCCTTTGATACTGCTGTGTCAGTCTTGGGGTGCAGGCCCAGGCTGTCTATGTGCTAAGCAGTCCATTACTACTCTGTATCATAGGGCCAACTGTTTTGGCTGTCTCAGTAAGCTCAGGGATATCCTTTCAAAAAGTGGGAGTTCCAAGGTCTCATGGGTATTATCTGCTTGAAGACCAGACCCCATGATGAGTAGCACCATGATCCCGCTCAGATTTAGTAGCTATCACCACCTCTGTGTATACAGTGGTAGTTATGCAAATGTTGATCACTGTTGTGATATAACACAGTTGCAGTGCAGTATTTGCAAACTGAATAACATGCTTTATTTTTAACCATAACTACGCTATACTGCAACAGCGGTCAACTTTTATGTAACTACCACTGTAGATTTTCTAAGCTCTGGTCATCCCTTCTCCCTACCCTCCACTCTGCCTCATTCTTCTTAACTAACTGCCAGCAAATTAGGCCTTACGGTCTATTGAGTCTGCTCGAACCTCGGATCTCTAGTTGGGTGCCGAGCCCCCCCCCCTTGTGTTCCAGAAACCGCTATCATCCATCCCCATCCCCCTGGGCCAGGCCATCATCTGATACATCTGCTTTCTGTGTCTGTCCCACCCTCTCTTGAAGCCCTCCACTGTGGATCTCTGAACCAGCTCTCCAGGCAGTGCATTCCAAGGGTCCATCACCCTCTCAGTGAAAAACCTCCTCCTCTTTTCCCCCCTCACCCTTCCACCTTCCAACTTCAAACCATGCCCTCTGGTGATACCTCCCTGCTTTAGTCTAAAGATCCCCTCCATGTTTACCCTATTTATTCCCTTGAGGTACTAGAAAACCTCAATCATGTCCCCCCTGTCTCTCCTCTCCTCCAATGAAAACAAGCAGAGCTCCTCAAGTCTGTCCGCATATGTCAAATCCCCTAGTCCTCGTATCATCTTAGTTGCCCTCCTCTGTACCCTCTCCAGGAGCTGTATGTCCCTCTTCAAGTGTGGTCTTCAGTACTGTATACAGTACTCGAGGTGTGGTCTAACCAGTCCATTGTACAGTGGCAGAATCACTTCCCTGCTTCTAGAGGTGATCCCCCTTGCGATGCATCCCAACATCCTGTTTGTCTTGCTAGCCGCTCTCCTGCACTGCTCAGAGTTATTCATACATGCATCCACCATGACCGCTAGGTCTTTTTCCCCTGTTGAGGCCTCCAGCGCCTCCCCTCCCAGGGTGTACCTGTGTTTAGGGTTCCCTGCCCAAGATGTAACACCTTGCACTTGGTGATATTGAAATTTAATTTCCATGTTGAGCCCAGCTTTCCAGGGTGTTCAGGTCCCTTGCAGGGCCAACCTCCTCTCTTCCCCCTCAACTACTGCTCCCATCTTGGAGTCATCAGCAAAGAGACTCATTTCACACCCTATACCCTCCCTGATGTCCAATATGTATGCATTAAACAGGATCGGACCCAGGACCGAGCCCTGCGGTACCCCACTACTGACCTCTGTAGGGTTCGAGAGCTCCCCACTGACCACCACTCTCTGGGTGCATCCAGCTAGCCAGTTTTCAATCCGTCTGATCATCAAGGGCCTACTCCCGACCCGTCAGTTTCTCCACCAGACCATTGTGGGGGACAGAGTCAAATGCCTTGCTGAAGTCCAAGAATAATACATCCACAGGCTTTCCCCTGTCCAGTTCTGATGTTACCCATTCGTAGAACTCCACAAGATTGGTTTGACATGATCTACCTGGCACAAACCCATGTTGCAGACTATCCAGACCTCCCACCTCCTCCAAGTACACCCCCAATCGTTCCTTTAGTATACTCTCCATTAATTTTCCTACCACTGAGGTCAAACTGATGGGTCTATAGTTACCTGATACTTCCTTCGACCCCCCCCCTTTATGGATTGGCACCACATATGCCTCTTGTCAATCCCTAGGTACCCTTCCAGTCTCAAGCAACCTGTTGAAGAGCTCCGTCGGGGGTGCAGCCAGTATGTCCGCCAATTCCCATAGTACTCTTGGATGAATGCCATCCAGCCCAGGAGATTTATCTTTCTTTAGGGCCTTGAGGGCTAACCACACCCTTTTGGTGGAGATAGCATCATCCGTCCCCTCCACCTTACTGGCCTTTTTATCCTTATCCTGATGTGACACCCCTGGGGTACCTCTCCCTCCCTCTTGCTCCATTTCTGTTGCTTCCATGATCCCACTCACTACCGCTTCTATCCCCATCATGCCTTGCTTTGTAGATATCCCATCCCCGTCCCTAGTGAACACAGAGGTGAAGTACTCGTTTAATACCTCTGCCTGGTCCCTCGCCTCTTCCACCCACCCTCCTTCTGTCTCAATCTGCCAAGATGGCCCTTAGTTTTCTCTGCTCCCCAATGTGCGGAAGAACCCTTTTCCCCTCCATGTTCCCTGTCCCAGTTGCTCTTTACCGGACTTTGCCCCCCCTCACTATCTGGGTGACTTTTCTAGATGCAAGATGGTACATTTCCTTTTCCCTATCCCCTCTTGTTGTTTTATATTTTTTGTAGGCTGCCTTCTTTTCTCTGACTGCTACCTGAACCTCACTGGACCACCAGCATGGTTTATGTGACCTTGCTCCCTTACGTTTCACCTTAGCGCAGGTCCTGACTGCTTCATGAAGTCCCTGTTTTATGACCTCCCATCTCTTTTCCACATTTGTCATTGATGTAATCCCCTTCAAGTGATCCCTGAGAATATTTCCCATGCCCACAAAGTCTGCCCTCCTGAAGTCCACTGCCAGTGTCTTAGATCTCTCCCCCCCTCTCCCCATGCTTATTTGAAACCAGACAGTATTGTGGTCGCTCCCAGTCAGGGGATCCTCTACAATCAGGTCCCTTATCAGATCCCCATCTGCGAGAACCACGTCCAGGACATGCCCCTCCCTTGTGGGCTCCATCACATGCTGTGTTAAGAACACATCCTGGAAGCCGTCCAGCAGCCTCTGCTCCTTGGCCACCTTAGAGGACATGGTTCCCCAGTTTGTACCTGGCATAATAATGTCCCCATCAACACCACTCCTTTCCCTTTTGGTCCACACTGGACAATGATGTTGTCCAGCAAACCATCCTCCAGAACATCACCCATCCCGGGGGCCTATATTCTACACCCAGCTTGACCTTACCTCCTGCTGGGGTTCGTGAGGTGACCCATAAGGCCTCCACGTTTCCTCTGCCTCGTCTACCCTAGCAAGTTCTATGTCATCTCTAATGAACATAGCCACTCCACTCCCTCCCCTCCTTTCTATCCTTCCTAAGCATAGTGTACCCCATGCGTTTAGGTCCCTCATGGTTTTGTTGGTCCACATTTCCGTGACCGCCTCCACATCCACATCCACTCCCTGAACAGCATGGCCTGGAACTCTGGAAACTTGTTTCCCAAGCTCCTGGCATTTACTAACACCCCCCCCCTTATCCCTGATCCCCACATATCCCTCCTTCCAGACATTTCTGCTCATTCCTGTAACTGCCTTTGACTGCTCTGTGACCTGGCATCCATATCACTCAACGACGTCTCTTCCTAGGTACCTTTTACCTGGGTTTGTACACATGGTCTATTCACAGTCTGTTATTCAGTGCACCTGTCCTTTGGTCTTAGTTGATGCATGTTTATTCTAAGTTTTCCAATCAATTATAATGTGATAGTTTTAAATATTTTTTTTATTATAGTATTTTATTTATTGCACATTGTAGTCAGGTTTTACTGTAATCCATTCCCTTCCCCCATGATGCATCTGGAAATGAGCTATTACCAGCTCAGTATGTATTTTCTGGTAAAACATTTTAGATAGATAGATAGATAGATAGATATTGATTAAATAAATAGAACAGAGAGCATTTCAACCTGAAGTCTGTATTCCTTCATACGGAGTCTGGAGCCAGGGCAGCTGCAGTCTGTTTCTTTCCAAATGCATGGTTCTTTTAACACTAATCATTATAACAGTTATAGGACTAAAGTAGTCTGGTTGGTTACAAAGATTTTAAAAAGCCTGTGTTAACAGCAATAAAACCCTCATCCAGAACCTCATTATCATAAACAAAAGCTGCAAAAAGTAACTGTTTCAAAGTTTTTAAAGTGTCCATTTGTATAATATATTTGAGGCATTCCATGGTTTGGTTTAGCACCAGTTAATCTACCCCCTAGGCACAGAAGGCACTCAGCTTTACCTCATGCCTGATTATACCCCCGGTTGTGCCCTCAAGCTAAATGCAGAGAAGTGTGACATCAGAGTTTTAATGAAGTGATTATGTGATGGTATATAATCAGCTGAAGGGTGCATACAAGCATAACCTTTGCAAACATCAGATCCAGTTACACTGGAAATACGGCTACCTTGTTCAGTCACTATCCAGATTCAACTGGAAGCAAAAGGAAAAGTGTAAACATGACAGACCTTTGCTCACGTACAGCATGGCAAGTCTATTTATCTTGGCATGATAAGTACTCAGGTGGTTGGGACACTGTTTACCCAGAAGAAGTCATGTTTCAAAACATCTCTGATATACTCACGGTCATTTTCATCCTTTCGGGGCAATGACGTAAGAGATTGCTGCCCACATGTAAACAAGTATACTACCATCAGTGTCAGCAGGGACATGGAAAACAATGACGTGTTCACTATTATCTAGGTTCAACAGCTACGTATCATAGGAAGGCACTGAGACCCAGCCTGCTGTAATACTTTGAGTATATACTATTCCAGATGCACCCATTCACTGATCTCTCATTCTCTATTGTGTTGACTGTTAGGAGACCATGTCCTGGAATTGTTTAAAAATACCATGATCCTCACCCTTATGTATGGCTGTCCACATACTTTGTACTCTTCATACAGAATGGGGCCGTTATCCATTCCGTGTGAAATTGATACAAATAATAAAGCACAAAAAATATGCCCCAAGCACCATGGCAAGTTTAGCAGTGATTTCATTTTGTTTTTCTACTTAAATTCAATAATGACAAAGGCTGCAACAGTTTTATAGTTTATTTACCAGGACAGCCCAACTGAGATGCTAAATCTTTCCTGTGGGGTCCTGCTTCTACTCATTTCCACAGCTGGATGAACTGGGGCACTGTGAGTTGCCCAAGGTCACTCTGGAAATATTTTGGTTGTAGATAGAGTTTGAACCTGCAGACTTATCGTTTTCAAAACAGTGCTCTATCCCCTTCAACAAATACTTTATTTCTTTCAGTCATCTTTGATGATTTTTGCAAAACCTGTTCTTCCCCACCTGCCTTCTGACTCCAAAGTTCTTTTAAAACCAGAACCAGAAACCATACAAAGAGAGACTAAAGAAGCTTGATATGTATAGCCTCAAGGAAAAGGGGGGACATGATAGAAACTTTCATGTTCCTCAAGGGAATCAACAAAGTCCAAGAAGGTAGCATCTTTCAGAAAAAGACACATGCAAGAACAAGGGGGCACAATTTGAAGACAGAGGAGGGATGTCTCGGGGGCAACGTGAGGAAGTATTTTTCTCATGGAGAGGGTGGTGGACACATGGAGGTTGAATGGTCAAAAACAATACGGGAATTCAAGAATGCATGGGACAGACATAAGGCAATTATAGTGGGGGGGTAGGAGGAAGTAGGCTGTTGGTTAACTAGGATCTGCAGCTTATCCAATAGGTAGGGAAATGGGCAGACTGGGTGGGCCAAGCAGTCCTTATCTGCCATCAAAGTCTATGTTTCTATGTTTCTAAAATATAAGTTTTCAAGACCTAGTCCTAATAGTTCCAAAGTTAACCTTCTCAAAGAAATTCAATTTAGAATAATAGGATGACTTTGGTACCATTAGGGCTAGGAACCTAAATGTAATTTTTGTAAATGGAAGGCTAGGGTCAGCCTGACATAGACTAGACACGTTAATGGACATTTGCAGTGGCATCATTTCACGGGCATCATAGAGGTTAATATCCTCCACCTGCAAAATTTCTTATGATCAAACCTGAGGGCAGCCTTTGTTTTAGGGGTTAACAGGGGTTGCAAAGAAATCATAGGGGTCTTAACTACAACCCCTGGCTTCCCTTAAATGATGCCACTGCATGTTTGATATGCCAACACATTACATTTCATCAGTAATTTCAATTAAAAAAATATGGCTTAAATCTGTGTAATAACTTTTTCCTTTTTCAGATTCTTGGTTCACATTCAGCATAAATTAAACTGGAATTAATATGACATTATTTTCCAGTGGTTTGCACATTTCTAAATTATTTCATGGAGGGGACAACACTTTTTTTATTTATATTTTATGCTCCCGTCCTCTACAGTACGCCCCCCTGGCAGCTACCGCCTCAGATTTCCCTAGTATATATTGCTTCCAACTGCCCCCAGCCCCCACCCCTCCAAAATGGTGCCTGCATGGATGGTCTGTCCAAGCAGGGTGTTGGTCCTCATCCTTGAAGGCCTCCAGGGTGTGTGGCTAGTTCACAGGGCCAGAGCACAAAGACGATCTATCATCCTACAGTACAGCCATGGATTTTCTGCTTTCGGTTCCCTGACCCCTGAGGCTCTCAGTGCACATGTGGATCCAAGTGCATGTGCACACCACTGCATGGCAACGTGGATCCCAGCTAGCATCCTCCCTTCCCACAGCATGTCTCTGAAGCAGTACTACCCATGGCCACCCAGGTGACAGTGTTGTGGTGGAGGCAGTGACTTTCTGTCCCACCACAGAGGAAGAGAGAATCCTCTGGGATGCTCAGCCCTCCTCTCTCCAAGTGACAGTGTTGTGATGAAGGCAGTGACCCTCTGTCCCACTGCAGAGGAAGAGATAATCCTCTGGGATGCTCAGCCCTCCTCTCTCCAAGTGACAGTGTTGTGATGGAGGCAGTGACCCTCTGTCCCACTGCAGAGGAAGAGAGAATCCTCTGGGATGCTCAGCCCCCCTCTCTCCAGGTGACAGTGTTGTGGTGGAGGCAGTGACCTTCTGTCCCACCACAGAGGAAGAGAGAATCCTCTGGGATGCTCAGCCCTCCTCTCTCCAGGAGACAGTGTTGTGATGGAGGCAATGACCCTCTGTCCCACTGCAGAGGAAGAGAGAATCCTCTGGGATGCTCAGCCCCCCTCTCTCCAGGTGACAGTGTTGTGGTGGAGGCAGTGACCCTCTGTCCCACTGCAGAGGAAGAGAGAATCCTCTGGGATGCTCAGCCCCCCTCTCTCCAGGTGACAGTGTTGTGGTGGAGGCAGTGACCTTCTGCCCCCCCACAGAGGAAGAGAGAATCCTCTGGGATGCTCAGCCCTCCTCTCTCCAGGAGACAGTGTTGTGATGGAGGCAGTGACCCTCTGTCCCACTGCAGAGGAAGAGAGTATCCTCTGGGATGTTCAGCCCTCCTCTCCCAGGTGACCCCCAACAACCAAGCTCATTCACAAACCCAGCTCACCAGCATTGTGAGCGGTAATGCTACCCCCCCCCCAACCTGGGTGATAGAAAATGAAGAACATGCCACAGACTGGGAGGGTGACCCAGCATCTTGCCTCCCCCCCACATTCAAAAGTGGGCCTCTCACGCCTGGACCAGGATCCCACTTCTGACCTTCACCTCTGCCACAGGACTGACTGAATGAAATGGGGAGTCATCATGTTGCTGAAGACAACCCTACCCTGGAGGGCAAGTCGAAGGGGAACAGCCCTATGGTAAGCTGCAGGTAGATCAGGAGCCCCTGTGCACCAGGTGGGGGGAAGGGGGGCTCAGGAGGACAGAAGTTGGTCCTGGTGTATGACCAAAGCAGGTCCTAGTCTGTGGTGGAGATGGTGTATATAGAATTGAAAAAAAAATACTGACATCAGCATCGGAAGATACTAGTGGTACAATATTCAGTAAAATATGACCCCACCCATTTTCTAGTTTCTATGGGATGTCATTTTATTTGTTATGTGTTTTTATTAGAGTACCACTAGTCAAGTTGCCATTAAGTTGCTTTTAACTTGTATACAAGGAGCAGCACACCCCTCAAGTCACTGCCCAAAAGGGTTCGTAGTTATTTAAAATCATTTTTGTTACCTGAAACAGAAGTCTTTTGTTGCCAATTTCACACTGAAGTATGGGTACACTTGGCTACCACACCAAGGTAACTTCTAATCAGCAAAGACCTACTCTAGCCTATATTTAACCCACTGTGTCTGTAGAGTTTAAGACAGGCTGTTTTCTCTCTTTTCTTGACACAGTAGCTAAGCTTTCCCATGCTTCAGTGTTCAGTTTAAAAAATCTGGAATGACATATTTGCTTGTTTTACTAGGTTGATATTTAAAAAAAACAAAACCATCACCCAGTGCTTTCTGAGCACGTGCCAACACAATGACTGGTGCCAATGGAGGGGGGAGAGGAGGAGCAGGATGAGAGGTGAGCATAGGTGTGGCAATAAAGGGGGGATATAGTGAAGAAAGAGCTGCTAGCATTGAAGGTAATCAAATCTCCAGGCCCTGATGGAGTACACCCAAGAATGCTGAGGGGACTGGCTGAGGAGCTTGCAGAACCACTGGCGGACCAGTTCTGTTGTTCACTGGAGTCAGGCATGGTACCACAAGCCTGGAGAATGCCACATGTGGTGTACCTCCATAAGAGTGGTCCCAAAGATGACCCAGGGAATTATAGACCAGTCAGTTTGACTTCAATTGTATGCAAGTTCATGGAGACTATACTTAAGGAAAGGTTGGACGAGTATCTAGAGGAGCAGGGTCTTCATGATGAAAGGCTGCGCGGGTTAATGGGAGCGAGGTCGTGTCAAACTAATCTGACTGAATTCTTTGACTAGGTCACCAAAACAGTGGATTAAGGTAAACACTGGACATCCACTACCTGGATTTCAGCAAAGCTTTTGACTCTATACCCCACAAGAGGTTGCTCAGGAAGCTGACAGATCTATGGGTTGGGAAGAAGATGACCATACTGGTGGAAAACAGGCTGGGGAACAGAATCCAGAAGATATCGGTGATGGGAAAATTGTCTAAACACCAGGAAGGTCACTAGTGGGGTCTCGCAGGGATAGGTGCTGGGGTGATGTTGTTCAATGTATTTATTAATGATATTGGGGATGGCATTAAGTGCAAGATGTGCCTTTTTGCAGATGACATCAAGCTCTGTGGGAAGATGGACTCGACCGAAGGGACACAACATCTAAGGGAGGATCTGAAAATTTGAGAGGTGGTCTGGGATTTGGCAGCTTGGATTTAGAGCTAAAAAATGCAAAGTTACGTACATTGGAAAATACAAAATTATGCCCACTGGAGCAAGAATCCCAGGCTGGAGTACTACCTGGAAGGGGTTCGGACATCTGTAACTGATGAGGAGAAGGATCTGGGTGTGATGATCACTAGCAATCTAAGGAACTCTGCGCAGTGCAGCAGAACAGTAGCAAAGGCTAATAAGATGTTGGAATGCACTGACAGGGGGATCAGCAGTAGGCAAGAGGAGGTTATACTGTCCTTGAGCAGGTCACTGGTGAGACCACATCTGGAGTATGGAGTACAATACTGGTGCCCACACCGTAAAAGGGACATTAACCTGCTGGAGAATGTACAAAGGAGGGCAACAAAGATGACTGAAGGCCAGCAAGGGAAAACATGAGGAGAGGTTGAGAGATCTGAATGTGTACCCTCTGGAGGAGAGAAAGGAGAAAGGGGACATGATTGAGACTTTCAAATACCTGAAAGGGATAAATAGGGTGGATAAGGAGGGTCTCTTTAGGATAAGTGGCAACCATAACATGAGGGGGCACTATCTTAAGTTGGATGGGGGAAGGTTTAGAAGGGAATCTAGAAAGCATTTCTTCACCGAGAGGGTGGTGGACAGTTGGAATATGTTGCCAGAAGAAGTGGTCTCATTGACGATGGTGGACAGCTTCAAAAGAGGCTGGGATAGACATAAGGGGAAAATACAGGTAATGGGAGGGATGGATGAAAAGATGGGAGGATTTTGGGGGGCAGGGCTGGTAGCTCAAGCTGAGGACCCCACAATATGAGCAGAGTAGCTAGACCTAATGGCCTTATTCTGCTGGCTTCTTCGTACATTCGTATGCTTCACACAACTAATCAAGAGACTGGATTTCCGGTTCCCATTATTTTTTTTATAATTTCATCAATAAAGGAATACATGCAATAATGTACTTTACAGAAAAATGCAACAAAGTGACATTGTTTTACAAGAAGAAAACAGTATACATTAGTAAAAGAAATTATAACCATATACAGCTAAAAGCGATAACATCATTCAGATTCCTTTTGAGTAAATGTATACATTGACCTATTTCTTATTATAGTCTCTATGATATAAGTTCAAAAAGAGAGTCCCCGTATTATTGAACAGATGAATTTTTTGTTCTGTTTATTTTGTTTTACCAGGACTCCATTGAGTAGTGCTCACTTGCAAGGATGTCCTGGTTAGGGGAGGTTACAGTATAACAGTATTTTATCTATGGCTATATGACCTAAGCTTTCATTCAGTGACAGTTTGCCCATAGAGTATAACCATTCCTTAAAGGGAAGTCACCTCAGCCTTTTTTTCTGTTTCCCTGTGTAGTTTGTAGGCATGAAGAATGGTTGCCTCTACTGCTCCTTCCTAATTTCATCAGGATTTCAATGTAAATGAAAGTCCTTAAAGAGAACCATTCTTGGTATTTTTACAAGTTGCCACAAAATAAAAGGAGCTACCTTACCTTTGTAGGAGCTCCTCTGTAGTAAAAACAGCCTTTGTAATTAAACCCCTGAGGGAAGGGAAGGGATCATAAATTGTACCCAAGGGGCTAGCAGTACGATATCTTTCCATTTCCCTGTTGCTGGCCACAACTAATTTTATAATGCAGTAATAGGGAGAGTGTGGGGGTGCACTCCATTGAAGTATATGGAGTGTGATTTTAAAGCACAGTTTTCAGTCGTTTAAGTGGCTGTTTGGTAAAATCAGAGCCAGGGTTCAACTTACAAGAGTCTTATTGGTTGAACCTGACATACAATATTACAAATGGCCCTTAAACGTCCAAAACTGTACTTTAAATCACCTACATACACTTCAATGGAGCACGCATCCATGCTCTCCCTGTTGCCATATCATAAAACATCAGAGCATGGGGACGTGGCCAGCAACAGGGAAGTAGAAAAGGATTACGCTGCTAGCCCCTCAGGGGGGGAATTTACAATCTCTTCTCTTCCCTCCCCTCAGGGGTATAATTACAAAGGCTATTTTTACTACAAAGGACCCACAGAGGTAAGGGAGCTTCCTCTTGTGTCTGTGCAGCATCGAGAAAGGTGCTTTTTAAGTCTGGTGTAAAAACCTGCTTCATTTCATTGCGAAGGTCATCACCTACTCATGTAAGGTGTCCTGGAATTTTATGAAGTTTAAGTGTTAAAGCCTGCAGTAGTTATTCTGTATTAGTCAGTGCTGTTGCTTTCCTCTGCAGTCCTTATGTTCTTGTCTTATGCTGGCCATGACACTTTTCAAGGCATAGTAAGTGCCCTGCTGTTTTCTGCAGTTTAAAGTGTATCTGAGTTAGAAAAAAAATGCTTTTAGAAAATACAGGGACATTACAAAACATGTAACAGAATGGAATAAGAATACAGCTTCTGTTGGCCTATGCAGGTATGCATCATCAACTCCCATGATGCCTTGCATAAGTGGGATCATGAATGTTGCATTGGAGACAAACAGGTTTTCACACCAGGGCAAAACTGAGTGAAGCAGCCTCATTTATATTTAAATTAAGATGAAATTAAGGGGATGGAAGAGAGGGAATCATGGTTCATGCCTACAAACTACACAGTTATACAGAAAATAGGTTGAGGGAATTTTCCCTTTAAATGATGATATTAAGGTGCATTCCATTTGAAGCAAAGACAAAATTCAGGTTTGAGATTCTTCAGTAAGAAAAGAAAGAAAGCCACCTAACTTCCACTCAGGTGCTGTCTTGGAAGCATTGCAGCTTTGTGAGTCCTTCCACAGACTTAAGGCTCAAGGCAGCCACTTCACAATGAACATCTTTGCATACAGAATTGTGAATATGTAATATGGTAATATGGGCAGACTGGATGGACCATCGGTCTTCTTCTGCCATCATCGTCGATATTTCTATGCTACATGTCCATCACACTCCTCTCCCTATGGAACCTTAGCTATCCTGGGTTCTCAGCACTGTGTTCTCCTTAATTGTTTTAACAGTCATCGACATTGCTTTACCTCCTCTTATACCTCACCCCCATTTCAGTCTCTAAAGATGTAATTCTCTCATTATAGACTTTCATTTGTTTATCCATCATCTGGATGGAGTTACATAATTGTAGCATTTTATTTACTTCACTTCAAGAAATTTCGGAGGTGCTGTCTGCAGAGTGACTCGTAAAGAAGACTGCATCTCATGACCTTATGGTGGTTGTAGTATGTTGCTTTGACTAAAAAAAAACTTCTGTGGGACAAGACTAAGGGCTTGATTCTCAAAGGGCCCTTAGACTGATGCAAGCTGTGGCAAAATGCAGCTGGTATCAATGCCTGGTGCACGAGGGACCTTGCTCACGATTCTCTATTGGGCAGGGTTCCAGTGGCAAAGTCCTGCGGCTTGCAGAAACTGTGGCAATGCACCAAACAGATGATGCACCTCATGGGTTTGCTGCAAGCCGCAGGGCGGCCATGCACCACTCTAGTCTCCAGTGGTCTAGCAACCCCCCTGTGACATGCCAGCACATCAAAACTGTGTTAGTAAAGTCTTTCCTGATGGTCTAGTGGGCCCCCTTCCCATTCTCTGATGTCCCTGTAGTCATAATTAAATACATACCCCTACATGGTGGTCTAGCCACCCCCATTCTCCAATCCACAATGTCCCCGTAGTCAACAGTAAATACATACCCCTACATACCCCCTTCCCCGATCCCTGATTTCCTCATAGTAATATGTAAATCTATACCCCAACTGGTGGTCTAGTAAACCCCCCATACCCAATGTCCCTGTAGTCACATGTAAATACATACCCCTATATGATGGTCTAGCCACCCCCACTCTCCGATCCATGATGTCCCCGTAGTCAACAGTAAATACATACCCCTACCTGGTGGTCTACTGCCCCCCTCCCTGATCCCTGATGTCCCCGTAGTCAAACGTAAATACATACCCCTACCTGGTGATCTAGTGGCCCCCCTCCATGATCCCAGATGTCCCTGTAGGCAAAAGTAAATACATACCACTACCTGGAGGTCTTGTGCCCCTTCCCTGATCCCCAATTTCCCCATAGTAAAATGTAAATCTATACCCTTAACTGGTGGTCTAGTGGCCCCCCTCCCCTATCCCCAATGTCCCCATAGTCAAATGTAAATACATACCCCTACCTGGTGGTCCAGTTGCCCCCCCACACCAGCAGGTAGTGCCCACCACCCA
Source organism: Neoceratodus forsteri (assembly GCA_016271365.2). Lineage (NCBI taxonomy): Eukaryota > Metazoa > Chordata > Ceratodontiformes > Ceratodontidae > Neoceratodus > Neoceratodus forsteri. The sequence goes on from CM028130.1 coordinate 875,980,120, forward strand.
CACACCCCCATCCCAAAACTGAGCCGGCGACCAGCACAGCCCTTCTCTCACCTCCACAGTTGGCCACTGACTGAACTACCACTGAGCACATATTGTAAAGTGTACACACTCATTGATTAATCAATGAGTGCATATACTTTCCATTGATTAATCAATGAGTGTGTGCACTTTACTGTACACGCTTAGTGACAGTTCAGTCAGCATCCGGCCTCGGAGGTGAGAGGAGTGCTGTGCCAGTCGCGGCTCTGTTCAGGGTGAGTATGCCGATGGTCATCACTACTGCTGGTGTGGGGGCCTGGGTTATCACCAGATGAAGGCTGTCATTACTGCGATGGGAACATTCTTGATTGAGGACTGGGCTCCTGAAAGAAGATATAAGTTACATTTTACCACTAACGCATAGAGGATGGGGGGCACAGCACAATGACAAGAACAGGCAGCCTCCCAGAGATTTTTCTAAGTTCCTTAACCCAGCCCTGGCTGGTCTAAAGTCCTCAAATTTCTTCCTCTGGAAGAGTTCTGAGAATCCCACATTAGGGGATGTGGCAGCTTGCGTCTGCCACATGCCCCCTAGCACCAGGTCACAGCTCATTTTTGAGTGCATGGGTGGCGTAAGTCCCATTTGGGGCAGGCAGCCTATGGTTAATGCAGGCTGCCACTAAGGATCGCTCCCAGTGCATCATTTGGAGCAAGGGGCACTTTGCGCCATTCATTGTGGCACAAGCCCCTTGTGTTGCACCAGGAGCTTCGAGAATCAAGCCCTAAATGTTGCTGCCCTGTGCTAAGAAAAGAATATTTAATTCACAGGTGAGCTATTGATGATTGCTATGCATTTCAATAGGTGTTTAGATATGTATGCAAGATAAAACAGACATATGTAGAGCACGGGATGGGCATAAGATGACAATATTTCTGATATCTTTCTCTTAGGCCTGTCATAGCTTGATACAGTATATTGAACCTAACTGCATTTTAGCATTCCGTCCATTGTGTCTGCATGCACACAGGTCTCCAAGGAGCTTAGCCACAAGTCCTACCACTCGATTCGACAAACTCTGTCCCGATATCTAAATTTTATGATGTAGTTGACCTGTTTTTTATTGAATATCTGTAGTCATCTAAAATATAAGCCTGCTACCTGAGGCAGACTGTGTGTAAATGTTGAGAACCAATGCAAGTGTGTTGGATTTGGGTGGCAGGTAGCAAGACCTGTATTGCCATCTTTTGCACACTTAATATGCATCTTCCAAAAATACATAGGCATACTCCACACAGTACATAAAGGTTTGTAAAATAAACTGTAAAACCTATAAAATTTCTGGTGCAGGGGCATGGTGTTAGCTTGAATGCTTGCCAGGCCAGTGAACCAAAATTAGGAATGGTCTTGGGTTACTGAGGCAGCCGGGTGAAGAAACGAATGCTTGATGAACTGCTCTCCTCTCCCAGTGAGGGAAGGCTCGTTACCTCTACCTTAAGATTGCCACCAAGTGGAGGCCTGGTGGTAGTACTGGTCTGGAGTGGCACAAAGGGAGGGAGCTGTGGGACTCTGCTGCATGTGCCTGCCTTCGCACATGCTTACGTTCATGCCCCAGCTATGAGGGAAGGGAGAAAAGCAAATGAAAATGAACATCAGAGCAGGCATGTATGATGCTCTCACTCGCACCACCGCCAGAACCATTTTCAGCAGCAGTATCAGGATGAGAGTCTTGGTGGGGGGCAGTCCTCCTGGCCCTCACCACAGGGTGCAATCCATATGGGAACTTAGCTGGCAAGTAGATCCCAGGAAGGTGGCTGCCAGTGGGGGGCAGTGGGGACAGGGCCAATTAGACACTGCCTGCTCTGGCTGAGACTCATATAACATTTCTAATAGAGGAAATAAAAAAATAGGAAGTAGTATGAAGTGGATGCCCCACAAAACAACAGTAAAATAATAAAGAATGTAAATAAAAAAAATATAGTGTATACATCACATATGACATGGGGCTACCTCCTGCTACTTGACCTCACCTGTGACTTTGCCGCATGTGAGGCCCGGAGTCTTTTTTTTCTAACTTTGTTTCTCTCCCCCCAAACCTGAACTCTCTCAGGCTACTCCAGCTCACCGGATTGCTCTACTGCTCACTAGGGTCCTGCTCCTCAGATAATTTTACTGTCCTCTGCCGATCCCAAGCCAGACAATCCCCCCAGCTCTAAGCCCCCTGAGGTAGGGCTGCCTCCACGAACTGGTGCTCTGTCTATAATCCAGAGCATCTGGCTAGGTTGGCGGAGAGGCAAAGAGGACAGAGACCCAGTGTTGGGCATGTGGCAACAGGCACTGTGGGGAGCCATTCCCTATTAGGCTCGGATGGGGGGTTTCTCTTATTAGTGCTCCTCCCCTCATTGGCCCAGCAGTGCAGTGCTCTTCAGCACATGCATAGACCCTCCCACCCATGCCTGCAGAAGAGCTGCCGTGTCCACGTCCCTGCTTACTCTAGGTCCCGATTGTTGTATGGCCCCTAGTCTCCACTAGGGGTCTCCAAACACTGAAGACCAGTCTGCCCTCCCACTCAGGAAAGGAGAGCTGTCCTCCAGACGCTCAATCCTTTCCTCCCTTGCCAATCCCCAATGGCCCAGATCTGCTCCTGAACCCGGGTCGCCGGTGTGGTGCAAGGTGTGGTGTCCAGCGCTTCAACCCTCAACACCACTGGGCCGGCTGAGACCAGGAGTTAAGCAGCACTCATAATAAGAATAATAATAACTTCATTTAATAGAGCGCCTTTCGTAGTATCAAGGCGCTTCACAAATACATAAAATTCAAGAAATTCAATAAATATTAATAAAATCACAAAAGTTCAGGAAAAGCTTTACCCCATAAGAAAGTCTTCAGTGCCTGCTTAAAACTCCCTAATGTCCTGCACTCCCATAGCTGTTGTAAGCTATATTAATAAGTTATATTTTAAATATTACAGGACACCCATTTCATAATCTATTTCCATTTAAGGCAGAATTAAATAATTGTAAATTCTCTTGTGATACTATATATATATCCATTTAAGTCAGAATAAAATAATTGTAAATCCCCTAGTGATACTCATAGAATTCCATGTGCTTTTCTTGGCCTCACTCCAGCACCCTGTGTACTACAGATATTTGACATTTTCATTAATAACACATCTGGTTTATCTGACAAAGCACCCTTCCATTAGTACAATTACTAATACAATATTGTTATCAGATGTTGTTTACAGCAAAAGATAAAATGATGTTACACAGTCATCAAAGATATGCTTGTGTAAGGTCCTCTTGAAACCACATTTTTGACATTTATTAATATTTTTTTCTGTTGGATCATTTATAATATATTAATACAGATGGCACACAGTCTCAGTGCTTTGCAAGTGTTGCTGTTTTGCTTTGTGTGCTGGAACTGCTCACCTTCGGCTTGCTGTTCTCATATCTCAAGAACGTGCAAGCCTATTAAACCTTCTTATGGGTGGCTCATTTATTTGTTTACTGATTGGTTTATGTATATAAGGATAGGTCTGTGAATTGTATGTCCCGTTAACTAGAACATCCTTCAATCTAACAAAATAAAAATACAATTTAGAGTCCAAATAGAAGCAATAAACTCAACCACAACAAAGACAAACTTTCAAGCTTTAACAAATGAGCATTAAAAGGTTTGTGGTTGAAACATGCCTGCTATCTACACTGTGGGTAAACTGGAAATGCTTAGGTGGAGGAACTCTCACCTCTAGAGTTGTAGGTGGGGGAACTGTCATTTCTCGGTGGTGGAACTCTCCGACAATATTCAAAGGAGAAAGCTGACAAAGATACAAGAAGTCTCATATAAATTTACAAGAGCTGGGGGAACTGAGTTCCTGTGGGTTCCTGACAAATAACCTCTGCACATTCCATTTTGTGAGGTGTTTATAAGATTTAAGTGGCCTCCATGAGAAAATCAAGCGTCTAGTACACTCAGAGGTCAAGGCTTGGAGAGAGGTACCAGAGCTAAATAAAGTGGTTACAATGGGAAATGAATGGGAAAAAATTCCACAAACTCCTGATCTCTTTTAAAATATATCTGCCTAGAGCTGACCCAGTGGCATGGAGGGCTGAGGCGCTGAATGCCGTACCTTCTGCCATGCCAGCAAACCATGTTCAGGAATAAGCATGGGCTTTTTGGAGTCGGCCAGGGGGGAGGGGTGGGAGAGGATTGAGCGGCTGTCTGGACGTTCTCTCCCAGTCAGTGATGGTTTTGCTGTCTCAGCTCTTGACTGCCACCAGGTGGAGGCCTGGTGGTAGTCCATGGGCGCTCAAGAGGCACATACAAGTCAGCAGTGGGGGGGAGGGAGCTGTGATCCTGGGACGCATGCATGCCTCCATGTGTATGCGCTCACCTGAGTATGTCACGACTGGGGGGGGGGCAGGGAGAAAAATCAAGGAGAAAAAAGGCATGGTACGCATTCATGATGCCTGCACATTGCACCTTCATCCATCGCATCAGCAGGAGACCTGTCAGCAGAATTGGATTCATTTATCGGGGGAAGGACAGCTCTCCCCCTCCTGACCCTGCTATGGGGGGGAAATCCTTGGGGGTACTGGCCAAACAGGTAAGCCTGGGGAGATGAGGTATTGCGAGGGGTGATAGGGCAGGACTACAAGGTAGCCAAGCTCACCATGGCCAGGCAGAATAAACAGATTATAGAAAAAAATCTCAGCCAGTACAGGATAAGGTGTAGCTGCAGCAAATGGTTGCCACAATTTATACCTTATGCTAGTTTGACATGTTGCCTTAAAGAAAGCGACAACCAAAACAACAAATATTCCTAGTAATTACAGATGGCAATAGTTGTGAGCAGTGAATGATATCCAGCAGTCAGTACTACTGAAACAGAATGCTGTAATGAGAAGTATTGATTTTTATTAAATTACTATGCCACAGCAGATAACCCCAACACCTCTACAAAGCAACTTGCTGTGCTATAACTGCTATTAATTATTATTAATTTCCTTATCGTCCTTCTTTGTACTCTAGAGTTTAGGCAATGTGTTCAGTCAGTACTCATGTACGTTGAGGGATTACAGCACTGAAAACAGTGCCTGATATTTAGCTGTAGCCCTCCAGTCCAGCACGTGCTGGCATGCCGCAGGCTCCCATAAAGCATATCAGTATCAGGGCCTTCAGTGACTACAGTACAGCAGTTGGGACTCCCTACAAAATAGGACATGGATGCAAAACGTACTCTGCACAGTACAATGCAATACAATACAGTACTGTACAGTACAATACTATACAATGCAATGGAAACAGTACAATACAATAAATACCTTTTAACACAGTGCAACAGAACCTATCTGACAGACCAGGAGGTCTTTAAAGGAAACAGGAAGGAGCCATCCCTCCCCCACATCAGACAAAGGAGAATCTTGTTTTTATGTTTGCTTGCACATGCACAGCAAACATATTGGCAACAAGGCAGGACTGTATGGCTTTTACAGGTGTAACCGTGTTAAGCCAGTGCTGTTGGGCATTGCAGAAGCTGAGCTGTGAGTAGCGTATGACAAGCAGGCTGCTTATGATACTAATCAGCTTGCTGATGAGCAGAAACGTTTTGCATAGGACAGGAGGAAGCAGCTCCTACAGTAACAAATTTTTGGCCATTAGCCTACCGACTGGGTGTGATCAGCAACAAATCTGGCTCCCATTGCTTGTTCCACCACCGGTCCCCCCCTTTCACTCATTCCAGCTTTTAACATTACTGGCATTGAAACCCACCACTGATATTTCCACTCCTACTCAACCTGCTGGTTTAATAACAAACTGGCAGCGTGTGCTCACTTCCACTGCCGGTATCAACCCTCCGGTCCAACTTGGGGTTTGTTCCCCCCACAACAATTCTTTGAATAACACAGGCAGTGGGTGCCCAGCCCCACTGTAGGTATCCCCCCTCACCCAATGCAATGTTTGTCTCCCCCCCAGAGTCCAGCACTGGGGTGATTACCACCAGTGTTGGTTAGCCCCCCAAAACACAATGCAACAATGGGGTGTCCACCCCAGTGTCGCCAGTCAAGTATCTAAAAAGAAGAAAACAATCCCTCATCATCATGGTCCCTCGTCATCCATCTGCTAGCCCCCCCAACTCTTCGCCTCCTCCACCTTTACCTCCCTCTCAGGATCCACCACCCCGTTCTCCTCCAACACCCCTCACTTACCTATTAGGTCATTTGATGATGATTGCCATGTCCTGCTGCTTCCAATACCAACCAGGAACTGCATCAAACAAGGTAAATTTGGTTAATAGCTGTTTAATGCATTTTTTACTTTTACACATAACTTTGGCATTTTAAATAGCCCTTTTGGGACCGTCATTTCATGAACAGGGTAGGTGAAATTGTTCAGAACCACCTGAAACGTGTTTTCACAATCACTCCACAAAATCACCTTTTGGATGGGATTTTGAAAATTCCACCTGTGTTATTCATAAGGTGGAGTCATAAAAAGACTATGTTGAAAATTTTGGGTAGAAAAACAAAGAAGTTATGAAGAAATGTTTTTTTTTTCCATGTTTACTCATAACTGTGATTTTTGTAGATTTTAGCCCCAAATTTTCAACATAGCCTACTTTTCACTCCACCTCATGAACATGACATTCCAGTTTTCATATCCCCTCAGAAACATGTTTTCACAGTCACTCCTCAAAATCACCTTTAAGGCGGGTTTTAAAAACTTCCACCTTTCTTGATCACAAGACAGGGCCATACAAAAGACTGTCGAAAATTTTGGAATCAAAGTGTTAAAAAAAAAAAGAAATTTACTCACAACTTTATTGTTTCAGATTAAAAAAATCCACCTTTCTTGATCATAATATGAGATCCTAAAAAGACTATGTTTGAGGTTTCAGGTCAAAATGTTAGAGCCTACTGAAAATGAAATATTGCCTCTCAACTGGCCTATCCTGGGTAAATACATTGTAAAAAATGGGTAAAAGCTAGGCCCCCACTGAAAACAAGATATTGCATCAACCCTGTGCTATTGTGGGTAAACTGTGTAAAATTGGGTACAAGCAGGACTCCACTGAAAATGAGAGATTACGTTTCAGTTGGCCTATGCTGGGAAAATCCATTCTAAAAATAGATAAAAGCAGGACCACAAGCCGGCCCGGTAGCACATCGGTAATGCCACCACTTACTATGTCGATGACGTTCATTCGGGAATGAGCATGGCACGTCGGGGCCTGGCCACGGGAGTAAGGCTTGAACATCCCAGGGACTTCTCTCCTTTCTTGGGGGGGGGGATGATGTTCTCACTGCATGACTTCCAACTGGTGGAGACCAGTCGACAGCACAGTCAGGAACAGTAGGAGGTGGGAGTTGCTGCCAGATGTCTGTCACACATGTGTGCCACCCCACATACGCGTGACTGCCTCATTGCATGCCACCATCTCAGGGGAGAACATTGGGTGGCAGGAGGACAATGCCAGCTGTCCAAGTCAGCACCCCCTGCAGCCTCTCACCCAACTGAAATGGCTGGCCACCCTCCACACTGTGGTCATGGGTAAGTGGTGGGTAACCTGTAAGTCAATCAGAAGGTCAGTGACTGGGCTGGGGAGATGCAGCCGGACAAGACTAGAATGAAAAACTGCTTTGTGGAAAATACAAAAAGCAGAACCCCATTGAAAACAAGACGTTGCATCTTAGTGGTGCTCTCCTAGGTAAATACTCTGTAAAAATGGGTAAAAGTAGGACTCCATTGAGAATAAGGTACTGCTGCTGGCCTAACTTCTAACAGCATGCAAGCAAACATATTTGGCATTGGCAAATGCTCGTGGAAAGTTGGTGCCTCCATATCTCAGTCAATCAGGCTGCAGTAGGCACGCCAGTGTGAGTGGTCCCTTTTCACGGAGGACAGTCTGGCCTTTGAACACAGTGCAGCAGAAACAGATCAACAGACCAGGGGCTCATGAGGGGAAACCAGAAAGATTCATTCCTCCCCTACATCAGCAGAAGGGAAACTTGTGTTCTTGAAAGCTGGCAACTCTGTAGCTCAGCCAACCAGGCTACAGGAGATGCGCCAGTGTGTGCTATGTTAGCGTGCCACAACTGGCAGGTCTCTTTTCCTACAGACCAGTCGGGCCTTTAAATATAATTTGGCAGGAGTCAACTGACTGACTTAGAGGTTGCTAGGAGAAACAGGCAGAAGCCATCCCTCCCCATATCAGCCGAAAACTGGTGCCTCCATATTTTATGTATTTATTTATTTAAAATTTGGTAACCAGGAAAGGCACACCAAGTTGAGGCTCATTTCCAGGTGCGACCCAGGGAATAGGGGGTACAGATACAGAACGACAACAATGGTTACAAGGATTCAGAATACAGTAAAAACAATGCACAAAAATAAAACAGTTATGTAAGTTAAGAATACAAAGTGATATATGCAAAGGAAAAAGAACAATAACACATTGCCCAGCATAAAATAAGGAAGTATATTTAAGTTGTAAAGCTTGCAAATTTGTCAGCAGAAGAAGGTTAATTGGTCTATCCAGGCTGCCTATGAGCCCTTGAGATCCCTAATGGTCACGCATCTCCCCGTACCTACTTTTCCCTTCCCTACAATGACCCCAACTAAACCCACATGTCTATCTCACTCCAGCTTGAACTCCATCTGCCATTTTTGCACAAATCACTTCATTGGGCAGTCTGTTCCATTTTTCAACTACTGTCTCAGTGAAAAAGTATTTTCTCATGCCCAGTTTCATCATGGCATTACTCCTGGTTAGGCTGGAGGCAAACAGTGCACTGCTGTCTACCTTCTTAATCCCCTGTAGACATTTGAATGTCTCTAGCATGCCCCCCCCCAACTCCCTCCTTGTCTCCGAGTATGTACATGTTCAGGTCCTTTAGCCTTCCCTCAAAGGACCTCCCCCTGCTGCCTCCGAATCCTCTTGGTAGCCCTTCTTTGCACTGACTTTGTACTGAAACAGACCTTTCCCTATGTCAGTGATGAACTTACTGAACCAGACAGGTCCCAGAACAGATCCCTGTGGCACCCCACTTGTGACCTCTCTGTCTCCTGACTTGGCCCCATTCACTACTACCCTCTGTTGCCTCTCCCTAAGCCAGTTTCCTACCTACCTGACTAAACCCTGCTCCACTCCCAAGTCCTCCAACCTTTTCAGCAGCCTTCTGTGTAGTACCGAATTGAAGGCCTTGCAGACGTCACAGTCATTTATACTTTTTTTATACTTTTGGTAACCAGCTATGACCCACTAGGCACAAGTGTCTGTTTTCAGAGGCAACCCAGGAGCACTTGGGTGGTTAAGTGACTTGCTCAGAGTCAAACAGTATGCAAGTGGAGGTTATGGAACTCAAACCCAGATCTGCTGGATGTAGCAAGCTCATTCATAGCTCGTTACCCTAACCACTAGGCTATACTGCCAACCCTAGAGCGACTCTGCTGCGTGTCATCTATCACCTTAGTGAACTAGTCAAAAAACAGCATCAGGTTGGTCTGGCATGAGCTCCCTGACACAAACCCATGGTCATGATGTCCTGCAGTCCATTATCCTGTCAGTAGGCCAGCAAGCTTTCTTTAACTGTGGACTCAATCAGCTTGCCTACAATCGAGGTAAGATTGACAGGCCTGTAGTTGTACAGAGCCTCCCTGTTCCCTCCCCCTTGTTGAGCAATACCACATCTGCAGACCTCTCTGCCTGCACCATTCCTGACTTCGGTGAATCATTAAATGGTCGGATTAAAGGTACCAGCAGCCTGCATCCAGTTCCCTAGCTACCCATGGGTGCAGGCCATTCAGGCTCAGTGCCTAATCTATATATATATATATATCTTTATAGGTTATTATTTATTTTGTTGGCCCCCTAGCGAGGCTACCCTGAGAAATGCTGGTGCACTATGGAGGTTACTCTTATTGTGGCTGTTTACTGTACATCATCTGGAGATGTGGAAGAAAACCCCAACACTATGCCTCTTCCCCACAACATCTATATTTCCCAAAGGAGCACTGTCCAGTCAATAGGTCACAGAGTAGGGTAGGGTAAAACTGGACAGGCTGGATGGCCGAATGGTCTGTGTCTGCTGACATTGTCTATGCTTCTATGTTTTTGCTGGTGTAACTTCAGGGGCTTAAAAACTGCACATTTAAATGTACGGTATGCAGCTTCATATAAAAAAAAATGAACTGGAGTGTTGGTTAAAAAGGTATTCCCAGATATTCTACTTATTAGTGAAACACGACTTAAACCAAAGATCACCAGCTTCGTAATTGGTATGCCTAGCTATACAGCCTTCCACAAGGATAGCTGGAGGATGAGTTCTAACTTATTGCAGGGAAGGTTCACAGCAGCTGCAGATGGTACAACTGAGCTATATGTCTTGTGCAACCAAGTCCTTCTTCTTCTTCAAAGAAGGAAAAAACTAAAGAGTTGGAACCGACCGCTTCAGATAAAGGTGAGCCTTCTAAACTGGAGCGTACTGGAGAACTGGCTGGTGACTCAGTTCCTGCAAAAAAGAAACATAAACAAAAGCACACCAGTCCTCCTGCTGAAAAAGCAAAGTTGCTCGCACTGCAAAAACCGGCCACTGCAATGGCTGAAGCAGTTGCTCAGGCTCTGCAGGTGAAACATAGAAACATAGAAGTTGACGGCAGATAAGGACCGCAAGGCCCATCCAGTCTGCCCATTTCTTTTTCTACCTTATGGTGTGCCATCAGTGGTGGAGCCTGGTTTGGGAGCTGGGGGGGGCATTCAGTCAATTGTGGGCTCCACAAAGGGCACTAAACAGTGAATAAAGATCACGGTGGGGCACCACTACTTACACTGAGGCAGCCAGGAGGGGCAACCACCCCCCCAGTACCCCCTCTGGCTCTGCCACTGTGTGCCATTGGCTTTTGCTCTGTCACTGGCCTATCTATTCATACTCATCTGTATTGCTTCCTTATGCCTGTCCCATGCCTGTTTGAAGCCCTGTGCTGTATTCATATCCACCACTTCCTGAGGTAGGCCATTCCATGCATCCATCACCCTTTCTGTGAAAAAAAACTTCCACACATTACCCCTTAATCGGCCTTCCTCTAATCTCATGCTGTGTCCTCTTGTCCTGCCATTTTTCTTATATTGAAACATGTTAGACTCTTTCACCTTGTTAATGCCCTTAAAGGGTACCTAAACAAGCAGTTTTTTAAAAGTGCGAACTCCAAAATCTGGCTTCATAGCAAGGTAAAGTAAAGGCTGCTGTTTACATTTATGCTAAAACTGCATTTATGCAAATAACATAAATGCAGTTTCATAGCTTTTGAAAAATTTAAACATTAGCCTTTCGCTTTCAGAAAACAGCCTTGGTTTCTCCCTAAGATGTCTGCCAAGTGTGTTAAGTGATGAGTCATGATGACATCATTGGAGTCAGAGACAGAGATCCGCTTATATTTCTATAGTGCTAACTAGTTCTTCTTTCCCTCTTTATTTTGAATTGTTGTACCTGAATGATCAACACCATGTATTAACTCATGGATTATTTTGATCAGCACACATGTTAGGCTATGATTTTGTTCATTTTGTTTACTTTAACTTGCAGAAAATGTTTTGCAATCCAGCTGACTTTTTCTTTGGCAAAATATATTGCAGTATAACACTTCAAATCTAGTGGTTATATGATGCACTGAATTAAATTTTTTTGTTAACCAGGAGAGACACACTAAGCTGAAAGTTGTGGCCTGGGAGCACAAGGAAGTTTAGTGACTTGCTTAGGGTCACACAGCAAAGTACCGGTCTTGTTCAGTTCCAAAGTTCATGCTCTCTTGTTAATCCACAAATAAGGCTTTCTTCTTCTTCCATGTGAACTCTCTGCACCTAGCCTGCCTTCTGTTAAACAACCCACCATCCATATCCTGTCCTTAGTACTGCCTGGGGCCACATACGAGCTTGCGGTCTCATGAAGAGAATTATCACACCTGAGACTGTAATCTTGTACCTCAGAGGGTTGTACACACCTATACTGATATGCATCATCAGCTGGCACTGTTAAAAATGCCTCCCAGATCACTCTCCAGTCCACATTCTCAATGTTTTACTTCTGCACCCAGAGTAAACGCCCTTCTGCACAGTGAAGGTAGTATGTACAGTTCCCTTTTGTGTTTTTTCCCCACTTCATTAACCAACAACTAGGTCTTCCTGGAGGGCCAAGCAATAAGCATCATGACGCACCAGAAAAACTGCTGTCCATGCCCTCATTAGGGCTGCACTTGCAATGGATAACAATACTATTAGTAAGAGAGGCATACTAATACATTGAGCTAATCCACCTGACTTCCAGTGTCAGTCTACTCCTTTACCTGTGATATGCAGAACCCCGCAGGACAGTTCCCAGCAATTCTTCTCCAGTAGTTTTCTGTTCTCTGCTCCAGAATGCGAGTTGGCTGGCTACCACCCTTCTAAATATTGATTGAGCTATACACAACTCCCTCAATACTGTCCTAACCAACGTCAACACCCCCCCCCCCACCAAGGGTAATCTCCCTACACTGAATTCAAATAACAGTTTAGATGCAGTATTTGTCATCACTGGATACTCTCATCCACAGTCAGGTAGTGATCACAATGCTAGCAGCCCCACATTTCAGATCTCACAGTGATCTGCTCAGCGTCCTCCTTCATGTCTTCAACTAACCTGAATATAGCCGTACCCTGCTGGAATGGCCTCTTCAGTTCCTCTCTGGCATTCATTCTTCTCACCTGCTCCCCACACCAAAAACTGGTGCGTTCACTACCCTTCTGCATCATGAATGTGTTTAGTACAGTCTCACGTGTTATATTTACATATTAATAATAAACATGATCTTCTGGTAAGCCAGGCTGATAGCAGCATGGCATAAGTGGAAAAATAGGCTTTCCTTTCCATATAAGATCTAAGACACCTATGATTAGGCACTATTATATGGTGCATAATGACATGCACACCCATCATTTAATAGTGCCTAATCAAAGGTAGCCTAGATCTTTAAGATAGAAAGCCCATCATTCTTGTTCCCTGCTACTATGGGCCTGACTTACTGGAAAGATATGTTTATATTTGATATGTCAAAATAAAACGGGGCCTGTACTGCTTGCGTTCATGATGCAGAAAGGTGATGAGCTCACCAGTTTTTGGTGTGAGGAGGAATAGTGAAGAATGAATACCAGAGGGGGACTGAGAAGGCCACTCTTGCAAGGTACTGCTATATTCAGGGAAGGGGAAGACAGAGGGAGAGAAATATGAGCAGATTACTGTGAGAAATAAGATGTGGGGCTGCCAGCACCTTGATCACTACCTGACCCTGTTGTCCTGTCCAGCATTCCCCTTCCCATAAAACCAGTTCATGCAATTGTCCAAGACTGTGTGTGGATATTAATGTATGAAATGGTTGCCACTACATGTTCAGTCTCTTTACTACCAGTCTAGTATTGCTTGTAAAGCACTTTGGGATACAATGTGTATGAAAACCACTATATAAATGCTGATTCTTCTTATTATGATTATTGTTATTATTTCCCATAGAAAAAAAAAGACAAGACAAGCATATATTTAAGTTTTGAGAAAGTATGAACTCTAACATTGGACTTCACTAGAACTTTGCTACAAAACAGTGGTGGCTCTAGGGGGTGGTGAAGGGTGTGGCCCCCCGTTGTAACTTGCTTGCTGCTGCTGTATTTCACTTTGTTGAAGAAGTCTGATTTATTGATTGTACAAATGTTTACATTCTAACTATGGATTACATTTGTAGGTTCTGTCAAAAACATACTAGAAAAGAATAATAGCAGAAAATATAAAGATTTAATAAAAATGTTAAAAAGTGCATATTAAGCATGCACACCACCCCAGCACAACCATTGTAGCATCCTGGATCCACCATAACCACTAGACCACCAGGTTATTCAAGATTTGTACTGCACTGTGGTTTGCCACAGAGAAAGTCATTTGGATTAAAACACATTTTCAGCATGTTAAAGTAAACAAAATGAATAGAACCATAGCCTAACATGCACATTATACAAAATAATGCACATGGTTTTGACCATCTGGGTGAAACAATTCTATACAAAGGGAAAAAAGAACTAGTTAGTACTATAGAAAGCCATATATCTCTGACTTTGGCTCAAATTATGTCATCACATAACACATTTGGCGGCCATTTTAGGAAGCAGGTAAGACAGTTTTTATGTTTGCTTCGCATGTGCAAGAAACATAGTGTCATCATCTGAGTTTTAGGTGTGTCACCCCTCTTCCAATTCAGCCAGTGTGTTTGGCAGTGCGGCCCTGTCATGGTAAATACTGGAGCTGTCTATGACAAGCTCCAAAATGCAGTGGCATACAGTTGAAAGGAGGCTACACTTCAGTGAGCAGCGATAAGATATCACCTGCTCATGCGCAGCTCCCCTCACACAAACACACACACAGAAAGCGCCGCGCGCACGCATGCGTGCTGCCCCCAGGCACACGTATGGCCGATGGGGTGCCCAATCCCGTCGGCTGTGCTCGCTCCCCCCCACCCCAAGCCATGCCACTGCCTGCCGAGCCCAGCAGTAACTCATAGAATCCTTGTGAGGTGCCCAATCACGATAAACCTGTCTCCACCCCCGAGTACTGGGTGCCGCTGGGAGCCCACCCTACGTGGCAATAGATGTTATGGCGAAGGGGTGCCCAATCCCGTCGGCTCCGGCCCCAGCCATCCTTGTGCCACACTGGGGCCCACCCAAGCGTGGCAGCGTCCATCGTCAATTAAAAAAAAAAAAAACCTGTAAATTAAAAGCGGTCCCACGCGGTCTCCAGCCCCCCCCACAACCCGCACCCACCACTGTGCACCTGCCTCCCCACCTCCCTCACCCCATACTTACCTCCAGACTCGTGCCGACAATCTTGGTGCACCGGGAACCGTCTCGCACTCTTCAAAGCCGACCCGCGAACTGAGAAATGCCGGTAAGCTGTATAATGGGATAGATAGGGGTTTTCAACTTTGTTGCATATCTCAGCATTTTTGAATTTTGCACCAAATTTTCAACATGAGGTTTTGGGACCTTCTCATGAATGCTGTCACTGCATGGCGTTATTCTGGCCTGAAGGTGATTTCGCAGTCACTGCGTGAAATCACCTTCGGGACTGACTAATGAAACGACACTGCCAGTGTTCATAAGGTGGGCTCTCAGAAGCCTATTTTGAAAATTTGGTGGAAAATCAGCAACTATTTCTGGCGTCGTTGTGCAGTTTCATGCGCTGTAAGTATTCGCAATTTTCAATATTTTCACTCCATATTTTCAACATTGCCATTTTACCACACCTTCTTATGAGCAGTACAGCTGTCATTTTCACATCTCACCCAAAATGTGTTTCCGCCCATATAGCGCACAATGGGCAGTCAGTGTCTTGGGAAATCAATGTCTGGGACAAATTAAGAAAACCACAGTGACACTGTTCATGAGCAGAGGTCTTAAAATGGCTATGTTGAAATCTAATAATTCTAACAATGACTGTTTTGCAGTGTCGTTGTGCAGTTCCTCATGCCTCGTAAGTTCACAATTTTCAATATTTTCACTCCAGATTTTCAACATTGCCATTTTACCACACCTCCTTATGAGCAATTTCAGCTGTCATTTTCACATCTTGCCCAAAATGTGTTTCCGTCCATATAGCGCACAATAAGGCAGTCGATGTCATGAAATCAAAACCAGTGTCATTTTTCCACACTTCCTTATTTACAGTACAGCTGTCATTTTTCACAACATGGCCGAAGTGTGTTTTCACACTTTCAATGCAGAGATGCGTGGTCACTGTGGGAAATCATTGTTCGGGACAGATAAAGAAAATCACAGTGACACTGTTCATGATCGGAGGCACCAAAATGCCTGAGTTGACAATCTGCTGTAAAAAAATCCCCAACCTAATTATATTACAGGTGTGCGTTGCACAGTTTCTATGTACGCTTGTGACGTCACCATTTTTTTAAATATTTTTACTGCAGATTTGCAACATTGCCATTTTTTACACCTCAACATGAACAGTACAGCTGTCATTTTTTACATCCTGTTCGGAATGTTTTTGCACCTGTGGTGCTAAATGCCGTAGTCGCTGTGCATAAGCAGCTTTCAGCTAAGAAACTGATATTCCCCCTGTTCATGAGGTGGGGTCACAAAAAAACCATGTTGAACATTTGGAGTGAAAATACCAACGAATGCCTGAGGTATTAGGGTTTCCAACCATAATGCCCAACATTGTAGAGAATGACAGGCATCAGGGATGTGACTTGGGATTCTTGCCTGTAATGCTCATACCATTCCATACCCTGCAGCCAGTGAGAGGCATCGAGTATGCCTTGGACTCTTGACCCCAAAGTTCACCATTCTCCTATATCCGCACCATCTCACCGTATTTCCTAATGGAATGAGATGCGCATAGAGCCAAAAGACCCCAAAGACACAGTGACACTTGTCAGTGTCTGCAGGGTGGGGTGTGGTGAAATGGCGTGGCCGTTATGCCTGACGACCCAAAGGCACACCCCAATGCCTGTCACTTTCTGCAGGGTGGTGGTGGGGTTGGCTTCAGTTCAGTACTTCACTGCCATTCCTATTACGCAGCTCTATAACTTCTACACTACCACTGCCAATGCCAGCAAGCAAACATTCGGCATTGACAAATGCTTGTTTGGGAATTGGAAGGCTGATTTTACAATTTTCAAATGCTCTGGAACAACATTTAGGTAAATTATGTAAATGTAGTTTTAGCATTAATGAATGCAGCAGCCTTTCCTTTAGTCACCTACAGAGTCAGATTTTTGAATAGTTTGTTGTCAAAATGTTTAGGTATCCTTTAAGGTGTTTGAATGTTTCTATAATATCACCTCTCTCCTTCCTTTGCTCTAGGGTATACATATTGAGCTCCGTTAATCTGTCCTCATATGTTTTCTGATATAGTCCCTGCACCATTTTGGTTGCCCTTCTCTGGACTGCCTCAGTTTGGTTAATGTCCTTGTGAAGGTGTGGCCTCCAGTACTGCACGCAGTACTCCAGATGGTTCTTAACCAGTGTCATGTAAAGAGAGATTATTACCTCCCTCTTACAACTTGTGATACTGCTACTAATACACCCCAACATCCCCCTAGCCTTACCTACTGCTTTAGTAGTCTGCTTGGATGATTTCAGGTCATCAGTGATGATGATGCCCAAGCCTCTTTCTTCCCTTGTGACTGCCAGCAACTTCCCTCCCAGCCTATAGGTGGCTTCAGGGTTTCTCTTCCCTATGTGCATGATCTTGCACTTCTTTGCGTTAAACCCCAGTTGCTACTCTTCCGATCATTTTGCCAGTTTAACCAGATTTCTTCTCATTCTGCCCACCCCATCTGGATCATCTACTCCGTTGCAGATCTTGGTGTACAGTAATCTGCAAACAGACAAACCTTACCATCCAGTCCATCTGCAATGTCACTGATGAAGATATTGAAGAGGACTGGCCCCAGGACTGATCCCTGAGGTACCCCACTTGTGACTTGCATCTCTTCTGACTGTATACCGTTTACCACCACTCTCTGCTTTCTGCCCATCAACCAGTTTGTCACCCAGCTGACCATCTTCTGATCCACCCTGAGCCTTCCCAGCTTATTAATCAATCTTCTATGTGGAACAGTATCGAAAGCTTTGCTGAAGCCAAGATAGGCGACATCAGCTGCTCCCCCTTGGTCCACCACTCTGGTTACTCTGTCAAGGAAATCTATGAGATTAGTTTGACAAGACCTTCCTGTTATAAACCCATGCTGTCTTGGATCCTGTGCTCCTATGGATTCCAGGTGTTGCACTATCCTTTCCTTAAGGAGTGCATCCATTATCTTGCCCACTACTGAGGGAAGACTGATTGTTCTGTAGTTCCCTGCCTCCTCCCTGCTACCACTCTTGTGGAGCGGGATCACAAGAGCCCTTCTCCAGTCTTCTGGGACCTCTCCTGTGCTCAGAGACTCACTAAACAGTTCTGATAATGGCTCTGCTAGTTCCACCCTTAGCTCCTTTAGTACCCTGGGATGTATGTCATCAGGTCCCATTGCCTTGTCCACCTTGAACTTATCAAGCTCTTGTAGGACCTTTTCTTTGTGAAGGGACTAGTGCACACCTCCCTCCCCACTGTGTCCATGGTACTGAGCTGTGGACCCTGCCCTACCTTATCTTCAGTAAATACTGAGCAGAAGTATCTATTTAGCATACATGCTTTTACATGGTCCTCCTCCTCACACACACACCCTTATCCCCTTTGATCTCAGCAATACTTCCTCTGGACTTTCTCCTTTCACTTGTTAGTTGTTGGGCGAGGTCTGGCATTTCCCCTGAGTGTCATATGGGAAGCCAGACCTTTTTCCTTACCTGGTGATGAAAATGAACTACAAACATGCTGAACTCCTGCTTGATCACTAGCTGAGGAGGTGGGGGTGTTCTTCCCATTCGACGTATCGAGTGCTGCACTCCTCTCCCCATTTGCTAGTTTAAATATTCTGCAAAGACATCAAACTTCTGCCCCAATGCACTGACTCCCTCCTTAGTCAGATGCATTCCATCAAATTTAAAGAACTTTCGCTCCCAAAACTGTTGCCAGTTACCTACGAATTTGTGTCCTTTTTCCTGGCACCAGGCCTTGAGCCACACGTTTAGCTCCACTATCTCCCCTTCTCTGACCTTCTGTCCATGCCCCCCTCTCCCAGAGTGGCAGGATCTCACAGAAGGAGATGCCGAATGAAATGGATGATAGTTTGTCACCCAGCCTGGAAGGTGTTCCTTGGTCTCCACAACTGACCAGCTGGCGAGAGTGTTAGTCCCTATGTGTACCAGGATGTCAATGTTTTCTCCTGCTTCCTGTACAATTTTAGCAATGTAGCTGGTGCCTCTCCATGCTGATGTGCCTGGGAGACATCTGACCATTACCCCTGGCTGGAGATAGGTATCAACTCCCTGAATCATGGAGTCTCCTATGATCAGAATTTTTTTTTATTTCTTTTTTGCTTTATTTGTTTTGGTTCCTGTTTTGGGTGAGTTTAGTTGTGCTAGCTCCTATGCTGCAGTGTCCTACTCTGCAGTGTCCTCTGCCCCTTTGTTTGATGTTGGAGATAGAGGAAGATACCTGTTTGTAGTTTTTATATGGTTTGTGGAGGTGATATGTTGGAGAGCACCAAGTGATGGGGCACCTGATTTGCCCCTCCTAACCACCTGCCAACCTCCTGGGCCAACTTCCCTCTGTGGTTGAGGTACTTCTGTTGGATGTTCAGGAACTGGCGGGCGGTTTTTATATTTCCTCCTGAATATGCGATTTGAGGTGCACAATCTCTGCCAATGCTACCTGGAGCTGAGCCCTTAGATCTCCAATGGCCCAGCATATAGGACAGTGTCCTACATCCTGTATAACTGCCCTTTTGAGAAGTGTCCCGCAGTACCTGCAGTTAATAATATCCATTCCAGAGAAGTTGCTGGGTTTATAACCTGGTCAGAGTAATTAGAAGGAGGAGAATGAAAGCAAAAGTTTGATTTTGTGTTTTGTTTGTTTGTTTTTGTAAAACTTGTTATAAGTTAAATTACTTGTGCCCCTGTAAATGAAGTCACTGTGTGGATATCCCTCTGATCTGCTCCTTCCTGCTTTGCTACAGGAAATGTCATGACTGTGCTACCCTATAAAAGGAGTGTAGCGTGGGGTGGTTGGGGATGGGGGTGGGTGGCTGGGCCCTTCCCCTGCCGAAAAAGAAGAATCATGGATTAAAGAAACAAGAAAGTAAGAGCAGAAACAATCAGCCAGCAACAAATGCAGTAGCCCTGAAAGCTTATCCTAATGATAGGTGCTCCAAGCCTTGCAAACTGCGGCTACACAAGGGCAGTGCAACCGGTACCAGCAGCTCCGACAGTTCTAGCATTGGTTCTGCCAACGGTTCCTTCATCAGTTCCATGTGCGAGTCCGCTCACCCAGGACCCAAATTATGAAGAATATGATGAAGAGGAGGAGGAGGAGGAGGAAGAAGACGGGGAACCAATAGAATTGGAGGTTTTCCCAAATCAAGGGTTTGATTCCCCTTCCAGGTTACCAGAGGACTATTCCTCCCATTACACCTTTGTGAAACAAATGCTGGAAGCCCTGGACCTTACCACACTAATAAAACAGTGGAAGGTGAAGAAGAGGCAGAACTTTTTGACATGATGGGTCTGGCACCCACCAAAAGTCATGAAAGTTTTAAAGAATCCAAATTCTGTCTTGCCTATAGACAAGAAAGCTCACAAGAAATACCAGCTGGACAGATCAGGGGCTGGGTTTCTTTTTTCTCACCCTGATCATGAAGGGGTACTACAAGCTGCGGCTTGTGACAAGGCTCGGTTACACACGTCATCACATCCACCTGAGAAAGATTCTAGAAAAATTTACAGCATGGAAAAGAAGGGCTGCTTAGCTGCTTCTTTGGCCATTAGACAGGTGAATTATATGGCCAGTGCTGCTCAATATCAAAAGACTCTGTGGAGCTCAGTGATGGCTATGGTAGATAAGGCACCCGCAGGACTGGCAGCTCATCAGGCAGAAACAGCCAGGTGTGGGCTGGAGGCTACAAAGTATGAGTTCCACATGGCAATAGATGCCAGTGACACTGCTGTCAGATGGCTGGCACTTACTGTGGCCCTGAGGAGGTTTGCTTGGCTGAGAACTACAAACCTCTCTCAGGACACCCAAAACAAAGCCATGGATTTTCCATGTAAAAACAGTTCCCTGTTTGGTGATAAAACAGAGGCATACATACTAACATACTAAGATGCCAGCAGAGTAGGCCTGAAGATCTATCGAGTCTGCTTGAAAATCAGCACTTGGTAGATGCATCATTTACCGCCCCCCAACATCATCTCCCATTGGAGGTGCATCTCCAGGTCTGGCATTTCTCAGTTTAATCTTCCCCCTATGGCTGTCCCAGCCCCTTTTGAAGCCTTCCACAGTATTCAGTTCCACTACTTCCAAAGGCAGTGCATTCCAAGGCTCCACCACCCTCTCAGTGAAGTAGCATCTCCAAGTCTCCGCCCTGAGTCTCCTACCTCCCAGCCTCAAGTAATGCCCCCTGGTGACCCCTGCCTCCCTCAGCTGGAAAATCCTATCAGGGCATGCCCTATTTACCCCCTTTAGATATTTAAAGACCTCAATCATATCCCCTCTGTCCCTTCTCTCCTCCAGGGAGTACAAGTTGAGCTCCTTGAGTCTCTCCTCATAGGTCTTTTCTTCCAGCCACTGAATCATCCTGGTCACCCTCCTCTGTACCCCTTCAAGGAGAGAGATGTCCTTTGAAGAAGGTGGATGAGTACAAAATCACCTATAAGAGTACTGCGGCAAAGAAGAAACCCTCCACCTCCTACAAGCCACAGGTAAGAGGCGGTAGAGGTAGGGCAGCCTTTGGCAGACTATTTTTCCAGGCACAGGCTACTCCTGAATACCCACAGCAGAGAGGTTATTTTGGGAATAGGGGCAGAAGGGGTTGCAGGAATGGGGATCAAGATTCCCAGGCTAAATCCCAACCATTGCGTCGGCCAGTGGTGCTGAGGGTTGAGGCGCTGGACCCCACACCTCACACCATGCAGTGACCCGGGTTCAGGGGTGGACTTGGAGCCAGGGGTCAGCCGAGGAGGGAGAGGATGGAGAGTCTGGAGGACAGCTTTCTTCTCCTTGGGGAGGGATCTGGGGTTGCTTGGTGTCCTGACGGCCCCCGATGGAGATTGGGGGCATTGCAGGAACACCATGGCATCAAGGGTTGGAGTGTAGCAGGCCAGCAGCGGGGTAGCCATGTGCAGGCGTTATTGCATGTCACCTCCCAGCGGAGAAAACCAAGAAAAATCCCGTCCTGGGAATAGGCAATGGCACCTCACCCTGCCCAGCCACACCCATTTCCAGGCTTCTCTCTCTCCACCGGGCTAACCGCCCAGCCAGGCACATTAGATTACAGGTAAAGTGCCCTGGGCAGATAGGGTGGCCCCACCTTGGCGCATGCAGAAGTGGGGGTTCTGTCGGGCTGGTGTGGGGTGGAGGAGAGCTTCAAGTAGGAGGTAGAGCTCGTTGGTGTGGTGGATGCCCGAGAGAGTTCTCCATAGTGACGGTGAAGAAAAAGAATGTACAAAAAAAATATACAATAAATCCCATCCCTAGCAGAATCCCTGAGGTGTTTCTCAGGGTCGCCTCCTCACCTCCAGTAGGGGGCAGGCTGACTCCATCACCACAGTCAAGTGGTTCCTGGAAGTAGTGAGTCACAGCCTGACCCTCCGCTTTAAATCATTTATCAGACTAAGGTCAAAGCTTTTCAGACCAGCCTCCACTACAGAAATGACACTTCTGGAGGCAGATGTTGCCAGCCTTCTGCAGTCAAGGGCAGTGAAACTGGTTACCTTATCCCAAAGGGGAAAATGGTTTTACTCCAGGTACTTCCTGACCTTAAAGAAAAATGGGGAGTGGTGACCCCTCTTAGATCTAAGAGCTCTGAGCAAACACTTGGCAAAACCGAGGTTCAGAATGGTAACCCTGGCAATGATACTTCCACGCTCCAGCAAGGAGACTGTCTGGCATCACTGGACTTGAAAGATGCTTATTTCCACATTCCAATAAGGGAATCCCACAGAAAGTACCTAAGGTTCAGACTATCATCAGGTCACGACCAGTTTTCAGCTCTGCTATTTGGCCTAACCTCAGCTCCCAGGGCCTTCACAAAGTGCCTGGCAGTGGTGGCATTCCTAAGAAGGCAGGGCATCGCAGTATTCCCCTATCTGGATGACTGGCTAATCACACCTGGATGACTGGCTAGTCATGGGCAAATCACCACGGCGGGTAAAGGATGCTCTAAAGTCCACTCAGGATACCATAGAGTCCCTAGGGTTTCTGATCAATGCCCAGAAATAATTTTTTCAGCTGGTTCAAGTGCTTGAATTTCATAGGGGCAGAGCTAGATACCCTAAAGGGAAGGGCCCTCCTTCCTCAAGAGAGGGTGAACAACATCCAACAGATTGCTGGGACATTCCATCTCACCTTACCAAGGCCAGCAAGGCATTTTCTGAAGTTACTAGGACACATGCCTGCAGCCACAGGAACAGTCCTGGGGTCCAGATTTCAAATCAGGGACATCCAGTTTCACCTCAGGGCACATTGGTGCCAAAGGAGGAACCCTCTCACAAATATAATATCAGTAACAAGAACCCTACTGCAGGCCTTGCAATGGTGGTAGGACAGGGACAACTTCAGAGGCGGAGTCCCATTCCAGCAGGAGTCAACCTCCATAGTGCTCACAACAGATGCTTCCCTACTGCATTGGAGCACGCACCTGGAAGAACACACAGTGCATGGCACATGGTCCACTGCAGAATCACTCCTGCACATAAACCTGTTAGAGCTCAGGGCAGTGCTCTTAGCACTGCAGGCCTTCACATCCTTAAGATAGGGCAAGGTGGTACAAGTCAGAACAGACAACACCACCACCGTGTACTACATCAACAAGCAGGGAGGGACAAGGTCCAATCCCCTGTGTACAGAAGCAATGAAGGTGTGGAGTCTGGCATACTCCCTGCAGGTGTCCTTACTGGGCATTCATCTGCCAGGAAAGGACAACACTCTTGCGAATTCACTCAGCAGAATCAACCAGAACCACCACAAAAGGGTCCCTAAACATACAGGTACTACAGATGGTGTTCAGGAGGTGGGGCACTCCGGAGATAGATCTCTTTGCTTCGCAGGTCAACCATCAGTTGCCCAGATTCTGCTGCAGGCCACCAGCATAAAGGACAGTACCCCTGGATGCTCTAGTGCTGGATTGGTCAGAGAGGACCTGTATGCATTTCTTCCTTTTCCCTTGCTGCTCAGGGTCCTGATCAAGCTCAGGTTCCAGCCAGCCACAATGATCCTGATAGCTCCAGATTGGACCAGGCAGCCTTGGTACTCACTGCTGCTTTCCCTATCAGTAGCCCCACCCATACACCTCCCTGAGAGGCAAACCTCGTAACATCCTCACAAGGGAGGATCCTGTACCCGAGCCTCAGGTCCTGTCCACACTAGGGCTCCTGTAATGTTACAGGCATAGGAAACCATTAATCAATCAATCAAGTCTTTATTTAACCAGGCGGTCATCATTGAGCAAAGCTCGTTTGCAAGATGGATCTGGGTGGAGCATAGACAAGTGTTCATACAGGGCAACACAGCTGTTTACAAGGTAACACAGATATTTAACAATTAGGTAAAAAGGGAAGAACAATAGTTGCAAATATAAAATAAGATAACACAGTAATTCATATATACATGGAATTATACAGACATTGTACAGTGTGTAAAGGCAGCTACATACACAAAAGTATCTGCAACCAGCTACGGGGGCATAGTTATATAAGACAGTTGGAAGAATACACAAGGCAGAGGCGGTGGTGGAAGGGGAGGGAGGGAGGAGAAAGGCTAGGAGGGCGTGAGGCACAAAACAGAGTGGGGAAGATAGGGATGTAGAGATGGAGGAAGGGAAAGAGTGGGGATACTGGGGTTGTAGGATATAAGAGTGAGGGGCAGGGAGGTTGTCTCAACCAGAGGCAATGAAGCTCCTACCGGAAGTAGGGAGACTAGGAAAAGGTAGGGATATAGAGTCAATAAGTCAAGGGGATCTGGAAGAAAGGACTTTTAGGCTTTAGGAGGGGGCAGGTAAGGTGTCGGTGCTTATAGTTGGGAGCCCCTAAACATAGTTCGCATCTGCACTGGGAACATTTTCAAATGGTGTTAGAAAACCGTTTTTAAAACCTGATAGTAACAGGTCTTTAGCATGTGTAACCCCCCTGCAAATGGGGGTTCCCAAAAGACTTCCAGGAGCTTGCTTGAATGCTCAAGCCTGAATGGTGTTTGGCATTTAAGCCATTTATCAGTGAGTGTTTTTAGAGCCTCTGGTACTGTCTCTTTAAGAGCTGTCTGCTTGCAGACATAATTAGTTTGTATGGGGACTGTGTGCTTCTCTGAGTACCACTCGAGCTGCTGCCAATTCACTTCATTTTTGCAGTCACTAGAGTGCCAAGGGAACCTCATCTGAAAGATGTAACTGTTTGCCAGAAATTATTTAGAGTAATAATGAAATTACAGTTTGTCTAACCTGCTTTCTTTGCAGTCAGAACTGTGTCTGCTAGTTCCCCATTCTAGTTTTGAACTGCTGAACTGGACCAATCAGTGTGGGGTGCTAGCTCTAAAATGGTGCCTTGGACGAATCAGAACTTGGACTCATAATCTGAGCCAGCCACAAAGAGAGTTGTATGGGCAGTGACTCTGGGAGATGTAGTTTAGACTTCAGTGCCTTTTGGACCAACAGCAGCAGTCTATTGTGGTGACAGCAATCAGTCAAGAACTGGGAGGAACTCAAAGAAGTGCCGTTTTGTCGGTTGGAGTTCAGTTGAGCTTTGGCAGTGAAGAAGGAAGGAGCCCTGTGCTTTTTCAGTGTGCAGTTTTAGTCAAAAACGTGTGTATAGGCCCAGAGTTCCGGTCTGCAGCTTGTGTAACTGCTTGTTAGGACTGAATCCGTCCTGTGAAAAGAATCAAAGGATCTCTGAAGAGTAGAAACCAGGCTCACCCTGTAGAAGACTGGAGAAATTATTGAATTGCACTCGGTCTGTCAGGAACTGAATCTGCTGTGTGTTCTCCCGGGTATTGTGCAGTAATTGCGATCGGGATACAGATGCAGCCTGCCTGATATGTGTTTCTTTTATATGGATGTGTGAAGAGGTTTGTGTACCTCAAGTGAGCCCTCCGCTGACATTGAAGGACCCTATCTTATTTGGAGGTCGTGAGTACTAATTCAGGGTCGCCCCTCGTTGAATTGCCACATTAAATCCAAATGGAATTACTGTACTGCTGACTGTTTAATTCTCCTTTTCTCTGTGTGAAAGGGCCCCTACCAGCTGCCACGGTTTGGACTAGCCACTAGGGCTTGGGTACCCAGGGACAGTAACTGATAGGATAGGCCTGTGCACAGAGCCATAGGTAGATTATTAGAGTGATAAGCTAATTAACCTGATTTCCCCTGTCCTTGTTATATCCCCTAAATAAATCAGAGCTGCTTGTTTCAGCAAAGTTATACTGCCTGAGGTATTTGTCTATGTTAAAGTACTGTACTGTGATTGTTGCACTGTATCTCATTTCACAGGAGGTCCCAGTGCGGAACCAGACCTGGGGGTAAGTGTATACTGTGAAGGTAATTCTGATATATTGTGTGGGCCACTAGTGGGAAGAAAGGTTGCAGTCTCCCAGAGGGCTGTGACCAAGTTAGTTTAACTATTGCAAACCCTGACCTCTGGGTGGGGCACCCGCCATTGGATCCAGCCCCTCAACCTGTTAGTGGCAAATCAGGCAGGGTAGTAGCCCCTGGGATCGCCATCTAGGGGTTACATCTTGGAGGCTCACCGCTGGGATTGTGTGTCCTCTGGTGGCCATATTCACGAACCACTGTTAAGAAAAAATGGGTACCCGACAGAAGTGGCTGTGCACCGGCTGGTGGAGTGGTGTACTGAGGAGATCGACCCCCAAAATGCTATGCTTATCCTGGACATCCCCTGGGTATCAATCACGGACACTGTGCAGGGAGTACTTTCCAAGGTGGAAGGTTTACAAAACCCTGTGGTGGTGGGTCGGCATGCTAATCTGCTCACCCACACTTTCCTGGCCCTAGTAGAGTTTAAGGATCCCATAGATAGCTCCAAAGTGCCACAGACCATTACCCCAGAGGGAGCCCTCACTGCTTGGAGTGATAACTAAGGACAGTAAAGACCCGGGGGGGAATCAGCCCCCACCACTATCTGAAACTTTTGAGGAGAAATTTGCTGAATGGTTGCTGGGAGAGGGAAAACTGTGGAGGACTTGAAGAAACTATTCTTCCACCTGGGGTGTTCCTCCCCAACACCCTCTCCTGCTCAGTGCCCATAATGGTGGCTGAACCAATGCAGACTCCTATTTCTGCACCTGCCATTAGTCACGACTCTTACGAAGGTTGAGGATCTTCTCTGGCACCCTCCCACCCCAAGGGAGGATGACTGGGAGACCTGGATAGACTATGTTGCCCCAAGTGCTAGAATGGCAATGCTCGGGCAGCGAAAGAGGGTTAGTGAGAGCCTCGGGTCCTGCCTGGCTACCATCCGTGCTAAGCGGGCCCAGTAACCCTAGGCGACTGCACAGGCCTATCTTGAGGCCTTGGAGAATGTATGGGGAGCCCAGATTCTGATGAGGACCTATGGTGGAGAGTAAGAGATGCACAACAGTACCAAGGAGTTGTTGTCTGTGTATATCTCGGCTGGAAAAATTGTTGCAGAATGCCTCAGAAAGGTAGTTTGCCAGCATTGAACTGGACCGAACCAGGCTGGACAGGATCTTAAGTCTGCCCCTTCTCAGAACTGCTGTTGCTTCAGTTGCTGGCAGATGGGCTGGAATCCCACCCTCCTGTGATGAGTTAATGAGAAGTCGAGGAGTTGAAAAGGCGAGCCTCGGGAGGGACCTGCACCAATAGCTGCGGCTACGGCCCAGTGACTGAGGTGACCCATCAAGTGAAGTTCAGGGCAGAGGTTGGCAGTCAATGAGTGCTCTGACAAGGAAAAAGATATGTCACAATGGGGCGAACTGTTGGGAGAGATCCAGAATTCAAAAACAGTCCTTTATGAAGGCCACGCCTGCAAGTCACGGCCCTGACCTATATCCGACTGCATCTGCTATGGGGTGGGGTACCCACCCATGTATCTCCTACTGATAACAGCTCGAACTTGATTCCTTGACCATGGAAGTGGAGAAACTGCGAGATGTCTCCAAATGCTTATCACGCCCGCAGACAGAGATGGCACCAAGGTTTCCAGTTAGTAATACCCCGCCCTGGCTCCCAGTGTGGCGCCTCGGCCAGCTCAAACTCCAGAAAGTATGTTTTGCTATAATTGTGGGAAAGATGGGCACATGAAAGGGAATGCCAGTCCCAAAGACACTGACAAAGTTGCATATAGGCTACAAGGAGCTTGGAGAAGAAATCAGTGGTTAAGAGGTGCGACATGATCCCAGTGAGGGCACAAAAATGCTAATTCACGTCCTTTTGTGGCAAGGTCAGTTGCCCAGGCCCCCACGCCTCTCCAGACTGGTCCAGAATAGTGGGTCCCTCCATGGAGACCACTGTAAAGGTGAATGGAGTGTCTACAAGAGCTGTATTAGACAGTGGCTCCCAAGTGACAATTATGTTCCAGGATTGGTATCAGAAGCATTTGTCAGGCGTACCTTACAACCATTAGAAGGACTGCATGTATGGGGTTAAGTGAGAAGGCCTACCCTTATTCGGGTATATCCGTATTTGGCTGTCTTTCCCCACCTCCGTGGCTGGAGTGGCGAACAAGTAGAGACCCTAGCCTTAGTGTGTCCCCCACTGGACTGTATGATGGTGTCCTTTGTTGATTGGAACAAATGCTCATATGTTGGAAGGCTGGCACAGTTGTGTTATGAAAAACAGGGGTCAAGACTAGTAGAGCTTTAAGAGTTCCCTTTAATTAAGAAGGCCTATGAGGCACAGAGAGATGCTGAAAAAAACCAGAGGAACGGGTCGGAATTGTATGAAGAAGGATCCTGAGTCTCTGATCCTGGCGCAAATGCCCAGTGTACCTTACAGGAGAGGTCCGATCAGAAAGGATGTTAAGAATAAAATATTAATGTTGGATGCACCAGGCGATGGAAAATTGCCAGAGGGACTGCTGGTCAAGCCTAGTATTTTGCCCGCTAGAGCCCATGCTTATGCCAGAAGGTAATGGTCCAAGTTCATAATGTGTCTGAAAGAGACATTCGAGTAAACAGAGGTTGCATCCTGGCTAATGTGCATTGTGCAGACACTGCAGTGCTACCAGCAAGAGTTCAAGGAAGAATGACAGAGTAACGCCTGACTTGTTTGATTTCGGCGACTCCCGCTGCCAGCTGAATGGAAAGTGAGGATCAGTGAGAAGCTTGCCCAGAGAACCAGGTGTTTTCTTTAAAGGAATGGGATGTAGGATGCGTGCAAGGAGCTGAGCACAATATCCGGCTGCATGACGAAAGACCATTTCGTGAGAGGTCTCGACGCCTGGCACCTGCTGACATAGATGATGTGAGACGGCATCTGCAAGAGATGTTAGCTGCTGGTGTAATACAAGAATCCAGAAGCCCTTATGCTTCCCCCATTGTGGTAGTGAGGAAAAAGAATGGAACAGTAAGGATCTGTGTGGATTATCGCACCTTAAACCGGCGGACTATCCCTGATCAGTACACAATGCCCCGCATTCAGGATGCTTTGGACTGCCTAAACGGGAGCAAGTGGTTCTCTGTGCTGGATCTCCGCAGTGGGTACTAACAGAACCTCGATGGCTCCCAGAGGACCGTGAGAAGACGGCCTTATCTGTCCGCTTGGCTTCTATGAATTCATGAGGATGCCTCATGGGATTTCAGGTGCCCCAGCCACTTTTCAACGATTGATGGAGCGTGCAGTGGGGACATGAACTTACTAGAGTGCCTGGTATACCTAGATGATGTCATTGTGTTTGGCAGCTCACTGGAGGAACATGAGCAGATTATTTAAGGTATTGGACCGACTGGAGGACTTTGGCCTTAAACTGTCCATTGATAAGTATCAATTCTTTCAAACATCAGTAAAGTATGTGGACACATAGTATCCACCGAGGGAATAGAGACCGACCCAAGTAAAGTTGAGGCCTTGACCACCTGGCCACAGCCAAAATCTAAAAGAACTGCAAGATTCCTGGGATTCTGTGGTTATTATCGGTAGCTTCATCAAGGACTATTCAAGAGTGATCCGCCCTTTACTTAACCTTACTCAAGGGTATCCCCAACCCACAAAAATACCAAAGTCAGCGTCCTCAAGACTGAAAGTGTATTTTCATCCAGTGAAGTATTTGGGGCCCGCTGGACTCCTGATTGTGAGACTGCTTTTCATGAGATCATATATCAACTTACCCATGCTCCAGTGCTGGCCTATGCCGATCCAAGAAAACCTTCGTCCTGCACACTGATGCTAGCTTGCAAGGGTTGGGGCTGTGTTGTACCAAGAACACGAGAATGGCCTGAGACCAGTGGCCTTTGCCAGTAGAAGCCTGACCCCATCCGAAAAGAACTATCCTGTACATAAGTTAGAGTTCCTAGCTTTGAAGTGGGCTATTGTTGACCAATTCCATGAGTACTTGTATGGGGCTAAAATACTAGTAAAAACTGACAATAATCCTTTGACCTATGTGCAGACCTCAGCTAAGTTGGATGCCACTGGCCATAGGTGGCTTTCTGCATTATCTACATATGACTATGCTCTGAATACCGAGCAGGTCTGAACCACATAGATGCTGATGCTCTCTCCCAGAGGCCTGTTCCCCAGAATGATTGGGTCCGATTGGCAGAACCTGACATTCGGGCACTCTACTGAGAAGTTTGACAGGAGGAACAAATGTCACAGGCATGATGGACTGCATGGTGGATTGCTTGGGAGCCTCTGAGAATTGCATACCTGCTGCTATTGCCACTTTTCTGCAATAGACATTGGTGCACTGCCTCAGCTGGACAATGACAGTATTGAAGGGCTCAATCCACGATCCCATGATCAAAGCAGCTTTAGAAGCCCTCTATGCAGGAAAGATGTGTCCAAATTCGCTCCACTGATTTGAGAACTGCACTGTTATACAAAGAAGGTCCTAAGTTGAAACTGATCAATAAACTGTTATACAGAGAACAGTAGACAGAGGGACAAGTAGACAAACAACAACTAGTGCTGCACTGCCTTCGAGACTCAGTACTGAGGTCCTTGCACAACCACATGGGGCACCTTGGTATAGACAGAACACTTGACTTGGTGAGATCCAGATTCTATTGGCCTAAGATGGGGGCTGATGTGGAGCAACACATTCGAACTTGTAGTCGCTGCTTACGAGGAAAGCTTTGCCCCAGAGGGCTGCCCCTTGTTAACATCACCACCAGTGCACCCATGGAGCTGGTCTGTATTGATTTTCTAAGTTTGAGTCAGATCAAAGAAATATCAGTAATGTGCTGGTGGTCACTGACCATTTCACGAGATATGCCCAAGCTTTCCCACCAAAGACCAGAAAGCATCCACTGTAGCCAAAGTACTTGTGAAAACTTTTTGTTCACTATGGGCTCCACAAAGAATCCATTCTGATCAAGGGAGAGACTTTGAGAGTCGTCCTGATCAAAGAGATGCTTTCTCTGTGGGGGAGCGAAAGTCCAGAACCCTCCTTACCACCCCAGGGGACCCACAGCCTGAGCGTTTCAGCAGCACTTTGCTAGATATACTGGGCACCCTGCACCCAAAGGACAAGCCTAGATGGAGCCAACAAATTAGCACCCTGGTACATGCTTATAACTGCACCAAAGTGATGCCACTGGATTCTCCCCACCGCCTGATGTTTGGAAGAAGCTCGACTACCAGTAGATGTGTGTTTTGGGGTCTCTCCTGATGGGGTTCAAGCTGACAACTATTTACAGTATGTGCAAAAGTTAAAGGCCCAGCTAACTCATGCGTACCAACTGGCTCAAACCATGGCTGCCAAAAGAAATCTGGCCAACAAAGAAAGGTATGATAAAAGGTGAAAGCACAGGAACTCCAGGAGGGAGATCGGTATTGCTAAGAAATCTGGGACTGCATGGCAAGCACAAGATTGCTGACAGATGGCACCATCTCCTCACATTGTAGTGGGCAAACTAGATGATCTGCCAGTGTACAAAGTAAGGCCTGAGAATAATTCAAAAGATGTAAAACAATGCATAGAAATCATTTACCGCCCATTGGACAAATCTTAATTGAGTCTGAGCCCTAGAAGATGCCCCTCTGGACCAGTGACTAGAGCTGCTGCTAAGAAAAGATCAAGAAAGTCTGCACCTACAGAAGCAAAGTTAAAGTGTTCCCTCCACAAGTCCCAGTTGAGCATGACTGTCAGTCCATATCGGAAGAAAGTGAGGTGACTTTGAATACTATCCTTCTTACAGAACTGAGTCAATTATTGAGGCAATCCCTAGTCAATACTGGAGCAAGCTGGGCCTTCTGGACTGTCTAAGCCCCCAGCTTCATCCGTGGAGCCAATGCTCCCAGAAAGTGAAGTGCAAAGCATCAGATCAGATGAAATGGAATCATTGTGCATGGTTGAACTGTTTGAGCTTTCAGGGGAGGAAAATGATAGATTGGGGCAGACTGGTGATACACCCGAACAAGAAGAGTATTATGAGTGCCCTGACAGTCCACTGCCAGTGTCCAGACTCTCCATGCGAGCCAAATGTTGTGGACTCAGAAACTGTAACTCCTGGAGCTGAAAGTGCCCCAAGTTCTAGCCTCTCTACCCCAGGAGACTCCCTGACAAGTGAGGACAATGCTGAAAATGAGGCTCAGAGTGCAGAGACTGTAACAGTTCCCCTAGAAAGACTGGTCGAGCTGTAAAGCCTGTGGTGCACCTCAGTTATGATTCCTTGGGAGGCCTGTGGATTTGCCTCTCAATGTTGTCCATAAAGGAGTGTATGTGTCCCCGAGCTCATTGCCCAAACTGGCGTCAGTGCTAACTCAAGTTACTTGTGTTGCCCTCTAAGTATGGTGCCCTTGCCCCATCCAGCCCCAAGGTAACTGATAGGGAAGGGCCCCTCTCTTCAGGTTTCATGTACAAGAGGTAATAACTTGAGTTATGGTACAATGTGTATGTAATACTGTGTAAAGTGACGTACTGCAATGTTTCAGAATATGTTCTTGGTAAAATGATATATTGACTGATGATTACATGTGTAGCCTAATGCAAATGTATATGGTTGCAGTTGAAACTTATGGGAGTACTTTGATGCGGACGTCAAGCTTTCCCAGGCTAGGAAGGGGTGTAACCCCCTGCAAATGGGGGTTCCCAAAAGACTTCCAGGAGCTTGCTTGAATGCTCCAAGCCTGAATGGTGTTTGGCATTTAAGCCATTTATCAGTAGTGTTTTAGAGCCTCTGGTACTGTCTCTTTAAGAGCTGTCTGCTTGCAGACATAATTAGTTGTATGGGGACTGTGTGCTTCTCTGAGTACCACTCAGGCTGCTGCCAATTCACTTCATTTTGCAGTCACTAGGAGTGCAAAGGGAACCTATCTGAAAGATGTAACTGTTTGCCAGAAATTATTTAGAGTAATAATGAAATTACAGTTTGTCTAACCTGCTTTCTTTGCAGTCAGAACTGTGTCTGCTAGTTCCCCATTCTAGTTTTGAACTGCTGAACTGGACCAATCAGTGTGGGGTAAGCTAGCTCTAAAATGGTGCCTTGGGCCGAATCAGAACTTGGACTCATAATCTGAGCCAGCCACAAGAGGATTGTATGGGCAGTGACTCTGGGAGATGAGTTTAGACTTCAGTGCCTTTTGGACCAACAGCAGCAGTTTATTGTGGTGACAGCCAATCCAGTCAAGAACTGGGAGGAACTCAAAGGAAGTGCCGGTTTTGTCGGTTGGAGTTCAGTTGAGCTTTGGCAGTGAAGAAGGAAGAGCCCTGTGCTTTTCAGTGTGCAGTTTTAGTCAAAAACGTGTGTAGGCCCAGAGTTCCGGTCTGCATCTGTGTAACTGCTTGTTAGGACTGAATCCGTCCTGTGAAAAGAATCAAAGGATCTCTGAAGAGTAGAAACCAGGCTCACCCTGTAGAAGACTGGAGAATTATTGAATTGCACTCGGTCTGTCAGGAACTGAATCTGCTGTGTGTTCTCCGGGTATTGTGCAGTAATGCGATCGGGATACAGATGCAGCCTGCCTGGTATAGTGCTTTCTTTTATATGGATGTGTGAAGAGGTTTGTGTACCTCAAGTGAGCCCTACTTGACATTGAAGGACCCTATCTTATTTGGAGGTCGTGAGTACTAATTCAGGGTCGCTCCTGTTGAATTGCCACATTAAATCCAAATGGAATTACTGTACTGCTGACTGTTTAATTCTCCTTTTCTCTCTGTGAAAGGGCCCTACCAGCTGCCACGGTTTGGACTAGCCACTAGGCTTGGGTACCCAGGGACAGTAACTGATAGGGATAGGCCTGTGCACAGAGCCATAGGTAGAGTTATTAGAGTGATAAGCTAATTAACCTGATTTCCCCTGTCCTTGTTATATCCCCAAATAAATCAGAGCTGCTTGTTTCAGCAAAGTTATACTGCCTGAGTGTTTCTATGTTAAAGTACTGTACTGTGATTGTTGCACTGTATCTCATTTCACAGGAGGTCCCAGTGCCGGAACCAGACCTGGGGGTAAGTGTATACTGTGAAGGTAATTCTGATATATTGTGTGGGCCACTAGTGGGAAGAAAGGGGGGTTGCAGTGTCCCAGAGGGCTGTGACCAAGTTAGTTTAACTATTGCAAACCCTGACCTCTGGGTGGAGGCACCCGCCATTGGATCCAGGCCCCTCAACCTGTTAGTGGCAAATCAGGCAGGGGTAGTAGCCCCTGGGATAGTGCCATCTAGGGGTTACACATGGTTTTTAAACAGTTTGAAATTAAACACGGTTACCTGACCAGTGTGAACAGGGGTCAGTATCATGTTTGCTGGCTACAGCCATTGTTGGTCCTCCGACATGGTTCGGAAACCGTGTTTCCCTGACATGGAATCTCCCTCCAGTGGGGATGGATTTCAAACGTTTTTAAAAATGGTTCGGCTGCAGTGCGGATGCGATGGCACAGTAAACCCTGAACCATTTTTAAAAACATTACAGCAAAACCATGCTCAATGTGGACAGGGCCTAAGACTCAAGGCTTGGCTCTTGAAGACCTAGAGTATGCTGATTTGCACCCCTCTGAGGGTGTTCTCAGTGTCTTAAGGGGATCAGAAACCCTCCACTAAGAAAACCTACTGTATGTTTCCAAGTGGAAGAGGTTTTCCATATGGTATACTCATCATGATGCTGTGCCTTCTCAAGCAGGGATACCAGTCTTGCTGGACTATCTCACCTATCTACATTCTCTGGGCTTACAGCCCACTGCCCTTAAAGTCCACCTGGCTTCAGTTTTAGCCTATGTCTCGACTGGCAAGGGTGTTTCTACGGCATCCAACCCCATTTTCAAGAAGTTCTTTAAAGGGTTGGCCTACTTGCACCCCCTGTCGGGGAACTGGTGCCAGCTTAGGACCTCAGTGTCTGCATTGCCAAACTCATGGAACCCTCACTCAAGCCAATGGCCAGAGCACATCTAAAATTTGTGACTTGGAAAACTGTCTTTCTGGTAGCTATGCCTTCAGCCAGGTGGAATAGTGAACTACAGGCCCTGTGTGTAGAGCTGAATTACATCCCCTTCCAAAGAGACAGAGTGGTTCTCAGGACTAATAGGAAACTCCTACCAAAGGCGGTGTCTGACTTCCATCTGAACCAATCAGCTTGCCAGTCTTCTCACTGAACACTCTAGCTCTAGTGAACGCAGGCTGCATAGCCTGGATGTCAAGAGAGCTTTAAACTACTATATTGATCATACCAAAGTCTACAGGCAGGACAGACAACAGCTGTTCCTGACTTATGGGATGTGGAAAAAGGGAAACCAGCCTCTAAAAGGAAAATTTTACACTGGATAGTGGCATGTATCCAGTTCTGCTACAGTAAGGCTGGTAAGGAGCCCCCAGTATGCCTGAGGGCCCATTCCACAAGGGCACAGCTGCTACAATAGCAGCAGTCAGAGACATTCCCCTGCTGGAAATCTGTAAAGCAGCTACACGGAGAACAATGCATACTTTTACAAAGCACTACTGCATGGATACTCATTCCAGGAGTGATGCCAGGTTTGGCACAGCAGTGCCGCAGAGCCTATTTCCCAAATAGGTTCTGTACTCTCCTCCAAAGGTACTGCTTGATAGTCTGCAAGAGTTAAGCATACTGAAGAATTCCTGGGCTCAGAAGAAAAAATAGTCACCCTAGTAATCTTGTTTCTTCCAAGGTATTTTTCAGTATGCTTAACTTGCTCTTCCTACCAGAACCTTCCTACCAGAACTGGTCCTTCCAGAACCAGTGGTCTCTGTGGAACAGCTGGACTTCTGTGTTAAGATGGGTGTATACCCTAATTGTGTTACAAATCTTTGAACCCATATGGGTGTTGTTACTTCCTCTTTTTTGACCTGTTTAACTTCAAAAGGGGACATTTATGGGGGATTTTGTTATTTAGTTAATAGTATTGTTAAGATAGCTTACTTAGGGTGTCTTACCATGCAGGCTGTCATGAATCTAAGTATTATAGAATGCATCAATTGGTAAGGGCAGCAGCTTGAATTGTGGCATGAGCCAATGAGCGTCCCATAATTTGCATACGTTCCATAATCTCCGTGGCAGTTCAACACAGGAGGTTGACTGCAAGAGTTAAGCACATTGAAGAATACCTTAGAAGAAATAAGATTACTATGGTGAGTAATTTTTTCTTAGAGATTAATCTAAACTCAAATGGTCTCAGTTCCTTAATAACCTGAGCATGGCTAACTGGTCACTCCTAGATACCTTCGGTGACATAAATACCGCTCTTTATTATTTTATGAGTCATTTTCTTCGTGGCCCTCCCTCTTCCACTGGTGTGGGCTGAGCCTTCCTGTGGCCTTGACTGCATGCAGCAATGTCCCTTCAGAGGACTGCACTCCATTGGCCCACTGAAGGGTCATGGTGGCTAACCAGAGCCAGTGGACAACTGCCCCAACCACAGCACACTGCTGAGCAGTTGCTGCTGCAGTTTGGCCTGCCTCCCAATGCAGCTTCTGGAGCTCACTGCCAAACTTGCATCACCTATACAGCAGCCGATTATGCTGCCACTGGGCCTTCGGGGTGACCCCCTTGACAGTTTTATTAATTTTGTTTGACTTATTTACCCAGGACAGCCCAGCTGAGATTGATCATCTCATTTTCAGTGGGGTCCTGCTTCTATTCATTTTTCAGCTGAGTGGACTGGGGCACTGGGAGGTAAAGGGATTTGTCCACGGTCACAAGGTGAGTATTTCAATCTGGTGGCACAAATCCTTGATCTCGTGCATCCTATGCCACTGGACCCCACTCAAGTAGTTTGTCATGTCTCACTAATTCATGATTAAACTGCCCTAGTGCACCCCCCTCATTAATGCTGACCCCAGAATAAACTTTTAAACAAAATGATAAAGGTTAGCCTCATGTAATCTTTCAGGATTATGTACAAGGATGGTTCTGCCGTTTATTAGAATACTCAGAAATAATTCTAGATTAGCTTTTGAAATTCGTAGTCATCAAGGCTGTTTTACAACAGTGTGTCTATGCTTCTAATCAGTGGGTGTCATTTTAAGGAAGTATTGTGAAGGTCAGTAAAATGCATTACATTCTTTTTTCAAGTCCAAACCTTACAGAGTGATTTTTAGATGCTAGGAACTGCCATTAGTTTATTGGTAAAAGAAAAGGATCAGAAGAAAACTAAAGCTGTCAGTTGCAATCATCATTCTGTCTCTGCTGAAGCATCCTGTGACAGCTCAGCTTTCAGAAGTGAAGTCACTGGGTCAGATATTTGCCTAAGTTTCTTGTCATCATGATAGCATGTAAGATAACACAATGGCTACATCAGGAGAAACTGCTCACCAATACCCCCAACCCCGGCCATTATCAGGTGAGTCAACATATTACCTAACAAACATGGGTCAGCAATACATTGCATATGCTTAACACCATCTCATGTTTCAGAGGAAATGGCATTCATTTTAACCCGAATAAAGAATCCTTTTATGATTTGGGCCTGCTTTTTGTTCAGCTCTTTTTTTTTTTTTTTCACACTTATTTTTCCCTCTGGTCACGGTCAGCAGGGGCCTCTCTCATGCATCCTGCCTTTTCCTGCCCTGCCTGAAGTCCTCCTTTTTCTGTACCTTCCCTCTCCTCCTCCTCCTCATTGATACCACACTCGGCACCCCCAGCTCAACCCCTCCGGGTTGGGGCCGACCCTCCCTCGGGCGCTGTACACAGACATCCGGTGTTGGCAAGGACCCGGGTGGAGGGACCTGGAAGGACAGGTTGGATGGACCTGGCTATGGGCATGGGGGCAGCTGCCATCACCTACTCCCACTGACCGGGGTTTTCCTTGTTCTGGTGCTCATACCCCCCCTTTCTACCTGCTGCGTGGGCACTCCTTTGATGCAACGGCGCACGGCAACCCTGCTTTGCATCAGACTACGCTACTGTCATGCTGCCCTGCATGCTGTAGTGCTCCCGGTCTCCACCAGGAGCCACTGGCACACCGGGACTCCCCAACCTCCCCCCCCCGGGGAGAAGACCAGCCCTGTGGGTGCTCAATCCTCACCCGACCCCCGGCGCCCGAGCTCACTCCCGAACTCGAGTCGCCAGCGTAGCGCGAGGTGTGGTGTCCAGTGCCTCAAACCTCAGCACCACCGGGCCTTGTTCAACTCTTTTAAATTCCTTTCTGGCTAACATTTCTGAGAACAAGACTATACAACACAGTTATAATACCCCCACCCAAGGATCAGAAGAAAACTAAAGCTGTCAGTTGCAATCATCATTCTGACTCTGCTGAAGCATCCTACGACAGCTCAGCTTTCAGAAGTGAAGTTGCTGGGTCAGATATTTGCCTAAGTTTCTTGTCATAATGACAGTATGTAAGAAAACACAATGGCCACATCAGGAAAGACTGCTCACCAATACCCCCCCCACCCTGGCCATTATCAGGTGAGTCAACATATTACCTAACAGACATGGGTCAGCAACACATTGCATATGCTTAACACCATCTCGTGTTTAAGAGGAAATGGCATTCATTTTAACCCGAATAAAGAATCCTTTTATGATTTGGGCCTGCTTTTTGTTCAACTCTTTTTTTTTTTCACACTTATTTTTCTCTCCGGTCACGGTCAGCAGGGGCCTCTCTCATGCATCCTGCATTTTCCTGCCCTGCCTGAAGTCCTCCTTTTTCTGAGCACCACCGGACCTTGTTCAACTCTTTTAAATTCCTTCCTGGCTAACATTTCTGAGAACAAGACCATTTAACACAATTATAATACCCCCACCCAAAAAAAAAAAACCTTAAAAAATGTAATATATGAACTTGTGAAATATGTGTTTTCATAAGATATGTTTTAAGAAGGCAGATTTTCTTTAAAGTATAGTTAGATTAATTAGATTAACTGTTAACAATCGTTAGTTTAGTCTGCTTAGTCAATAATGAAAGAAGCCCACACTGCAGGGGCGGAACATTATGGAGGCTGCGAGACATGGGTCGTAATTACAGGCAGTTCAGTTCAACTCAGTTGACTGTACTGCTGTGATTGTAAAAAAAGCTAAGAACTAAAATATCTTTTTAAGTGTTGTGACTCATAACATTTCTGGGTAGAATTGCAATTGTAAGCATTTTGCTTCTCTTCTAGAACCCACTCATGTAATAATACCAAGTCAGACCTTCTATGTTTTAGTTACAGTAGCAGTTTTGCATTTTTGACAAAACAATAAGCAGATCCCATCCATGTTTAGAAATAACTTAATGTACTAGCTTGCCACCAGGAAAAAGAGAACATTATGTTCTCTGGGAACAGGATGTTAAGTTTTAGTGATTGCACCACTTTCCTGTTTCAAATGGCTTGGTTTCCTAGATCTTTGCAATAACCTGAAAAAGAGATAGTTTAAAAGAAATTGCAACATTTGTAGTTACAATCATGTGTTTTTGTTACCAAAAAAACAAACAAACTCCACGTGTACTTTCAATACACAATAAGCATTCAGCACACAATAGGCATCAAATGGTGCTCCTTATGAGCTGAACCATCTATTCTGTATATGGCACATATATATATAATATTTATGGTCATAGTCCATATATATATATAGAATATACACTGTAACTGTATCAATATAGCTATAGATAGATAACTACAAACCATATATATGTTCTATGGAATATATAATATAAATAGCTGTATTCCATATGTACGGAATATACAGCAACTGTATCTATATATCTGTAGATAGATAGGAACCATACAAACTGTATATGGAATATATATTTCAGTAAGGTCTTTGACTCCATATCGGTACCCATCAAAAAGCTGGGGATCTAGGCGTGGGGCAAAGCTAACAAGATGAGTGGCAAATTGGCAAGATGGAAGGACCTTTAGTAGTATCAAAAGTACTTTATACAGGATAGAAACCCTTAGATCCCGAAGGACTTGTCTTAGCTTCATGGTTGTCTTGTTAAAAATCTTGAAGGATTATTGTAAACAGGGAACATTTAGAGGTCAGGGAGGTCACAAGTGCAGTACCACGGGGTTAGTACTGATACCAGTACTGTTTCATGTGTTCATCTGCGACAAAAGGAGAAGGGATCAAGGAAAACAGATGACATTAATATCTGTGGCTGGGTAGGCTCAGAGGAGGGGGTATGGGACATGAAGCAGGACC
Organism: Neoceratodus forsteri; assembly: GCA_016271365.2. Taxonomy (NCBI): domain Eukaryota; kingdom Metazoa; phylum Chordata; order Ceratodontiformes; family Ceratodontidae; genus Neoceratodus; species Neoceratodus forsteri. Next base: position 876,020,502 of record CM028130.1, read on the forward strand.
TAGAAAAATTGAAGGGTGGGTCTCAGATCTGGAAGCTGAAGAAGTGAGTTAGATTTGGTAGCCATCATGGAGATGTGGACTACTGGGAATAGGGGGAAAGGGAAAGGGAACATTGTTTAACCAGGAGTAGCACACTATGCTGAAGCTTGTTTCCAGATGCGACCTGGGAGCACAAGGAAGTTAAATAACTTGCTCCGGATCACACAGAACACACCTAGATGGCTGGGGGATTAAAACCCAGATCTCCAGCTCAGAGCTTTAACCTACTGCACTATACTGCCTCCTGCTCCTACAGGAATACTTTATGCTATACTCTAGTTATGGGGTATACCTTATACTGTGTATGATAGACAAGTGTAAGGCTAAAGGGGGAGTAGTAGTCTTCTATTTCAGAGAATGAATAGTGGCTATTGAGGATGGGACCATCAAGAAGGAAGGAGGGAAGTGAAGTTGATCTGGGTGCAACTGACAACGGCTGTGGGTAAAAAAGATTAGAATGGGGTGGTCTGGTGGAGCCCAAATTAGCAAGCAGCAGCAACTGAGACCTCTCTTTCCTAACGCTATAAAATACTAATGTTTGCTTTTTTAGAGCAAGAATTTGTAAAATCCTTGCCTTCTAATCGAAAGAGCAAGTTTTGAAACATAAAATGGGCAACCCTCGTAAAGATCGCTCAGGAGCTTCAGTTGGGAAAACTTCCAGTTCATCCCAGCCCATGAGGCTAGGCCAAGATTTGCCGGCCGTATCTCAGCTCAACTCGGAAGAAACTATGGAAACCATTGGATTAAAACTACAGTGCATTATCACATCAGTAGCGGATTTAAATGCAAAAATAGACTGTTTTGGCAATCGAGTCACTGCAGTGGAGAAAATGGTGGAAACTTTGCAGACGGAGATGGTGGATGTTAAAAAATCTTACATAGAAACATAGAATTTGATGGCAGATAAGGACCGCTTGGCCCACCCAGTCTGCCCATTTCCCTACCTACTGGATAAGCTGCAGATCCTAGTTAACCAGCAGCCTACTTCTTCCTACCCACACCCCCTAGAATTGCCTTATGACTGTCCCATGCATGCTTGAATTCCACCACTGATTTTGACTCCACAACCTCCTCCGGAAGGCTGTTCCATGCATCCACAACCCTCTCTGTGAAAAAATACTTACTTAAATTACCTCTGAGCCGCCCCCTCTATCTTCAAATTGTGCCCTCTTGTTCTTGCACCCCTCTTTTTTTGAAAGATGCTACCCTCTTGGACTTTGTTGATTCCCTTGAGGTACTTGAACGTTTCTATCATGTCCCCCCTCTCCCTCCTTTCCTCGAGGCTATACATATTAAGCTCCTTTCGTCTCTCTTCATATGTCTTCCGGTGCAGACCCTGCACCATTTTAGTTGCCCTCCTCTGGACAGCTTCCATCCTGTCTACTTCTGATTCTACTTCTGTGACCACTATGCTTATAGTAAAGGAAAATGATCATCTTAGGGCCAGACTGGAGACATTGGAAAATCAGGCCCGCTCGTCTAATGTGCGGATTCTTGGGATACCAGAGGGGATCAAGGGAGATCACCCACTTATGTTTCTGCAGGACTGGATGAGCGATAAACTGGTGCCAGAGGGTCAAAGTATCCATTTTGGGCTACAAAAAGCTTTCTGAATAACCCCGCGGGGCTACAGAGAGGACACTGAAACTCCATGTACGCTACTGGTAGTGATCAATGGTATTGGGACACGGGATCAACTGCTCAGGTTGGCGAGACAAGCGGGCCAGTTAACCCAGGATGAACACTCCATTTATCTTTTTCCAGATTTGAGCTATCCGACTCGCTTGAGGCGCAAGAAATTCGATGGAGTCCGTAGGAAACTGCGAGAAGCTTCAATTCCTCATGTAGTGGTGTTTCCGGCGAGGCTGCGTGTGGTACATGCTGGTAAGGTGTGAGTGTTCGGCGACCTGACAGAGGCAGGAAAATGGGTTGCTCGATTTGAGAGTAAGCACTGCAACGCTAAAGTGATGCCTGAAGACAGTGACCAAGAAGAGACCGAGGGAGACTGAGCTTGCAGACTTTATTTCCTCTCATTTACACAATGTTTGAGGGCATTCTGCTCTATTAAGGGCTAGTTAAATAATTTGTATTACTTGGCTAAGTTGAGTAGGGCCACGTTAGCCTATTGCTGGCTTTAACATGATTTTTAGTATAAAATAACATAGTTAAATAGTGCTGGGTTTAAGTAAAATATAATTTAAACACATTAGACAGCCCTGACCATTTATTGGATTTAAGCTGGGGGAGGCAGTAATTGGGGAAGTGCATGTGGTGTAACATGTTAATTTAAAAAGGATCTCTGCTTCGATTAATTTTTACTCAGAAATCAGTTAAGAGAAAGTTAAATCTCTCACGTTTGTGCTGTGCCTTGCATGATTACGTTATAGCATTTGAGCGTATAGGAGGCATAGTGTGACACCTCTAGTCCTCTTGGGGACGTGCAATGTTGGACTATATTATGGACTTTCGTATTCGTATTAGTCACACTGCTCATGGACTCCATCACAGCTGGAACTATTGTTTACTAATTTAAGTGACTTATTTTAGTATCACCCCTCCTATGAGGTCTCGCAGTATTTGAGATACATTAATCCTATTATTAAGGAGACCATTAGTGTTTCCATGTTGTAATGTCTTATGTAATGTAATTGGTCTGTTTCGAATATGGAACTCTTATATGAATCATAACAAATGAAAATAAAAATATAAAGTATAAAAAAAGAATGGGGTGGTCTGTTGACTGCCAAGGCAGAAGGATGAAAGAGATAAAGAGTTGGGGGAGGAAGTGAGATGGGTAGCAAAAGTAAATAATGATAATGCGGACTCTGAACCTGCCAGACATGGACTGGGATATCCTGGTGGCTACGGGTACCAGAAACCATGTGCTGCTAGACACGGTGAAGGTAGGACTGCTTACTGGTGCAGTTGGTCAGGGATCCCACACAACAACACACCATTCTCAACCTGGTACTTACCAGCTCGGATGTTGTAGGTGGTGCAGCAGTCAGAAAATATTTGGGGTCCAGTGACCTCAGTTCCATGTGGTTTGAAATGCAGATGGGGAACACTGCCCCCCCCCCCGTGGGCAGTGGTTCTCGACCTCAAATGAGCTGATTGGGTACAAGTCAGGAAAATTTTAGTGGGTGTAAAAAAAAAAAAAAAAAAAATAAAGGGGGTAGAAGAAAGGTGGAGAAAGATCAAGATAGCAGTTCCAGAGGCGACCAACTCTTGTGGAAAGAAGTTAAGCCCAAAAACAGGCACATAAGACAGATCTGGTTCTCTAGGGAGGCTGTGAGGGCAAAAAAAGGGCCTTCATAAGGTACAAGGTGACTAAAGGGAAGGAGGCATGGGAGGAATACCAGATCAGGCTAAAAGAGGTCAAGTTGGTGGTCAGGAAGGCAAAGGCAGACACAGAGCTGCAGACTGCTGAGGTTGTTGAGGGTGGGAAAAAATAATTCTTTAGCTACAATAGAAAGAAAAGGAAGACTAAGGGGGATTGTTACATCGACTGAGAGGAAGAGTGTAGTGGAAGATGATGAGCAGAAGATCAGTTTCCTAAACAATTACTACTACTGCTGGGTAGTCAATGTAGAAGATGATGGATCTCTACTGGAGAGTAGGGTCAGGCTGACACATGGGGGTAGGGGTGGGGGGACAGGAAATGGGGAGTGTAGTGATCCAAGCCATATTGGAGAAAAAGGACCTGGATGCCCTTAGGGTAAATAACGCACTGGGCCTGGATAGCCTTGACCCTAGAGTGCTTAGGGAACCAACTTCAGAGCTGGCAGAACCCTTGACCAAGATATTTAGGGATTCATTGGAGTCTAGAGTGGTGCCGGGGGCTGGAGATCTACATCCCACTCCACAAAGGGGGCAGTGAGTACCCAAGCAACCACAGGCCAGTTAGTCTTACTTACAATGGAGGGAAGCTGATGGAGACCTGGGTAAAGGAATGCTTGGCAGCCTACTTAGAGGAAACCAGCCTACAAAGATAGAAAACAGCATGTGTTTATGACTGGGAGATCATGTCAGACTAACCTCATCCTGTTTTTCGACTTGGTCACTAAGGTGGTAGATAGAGGGCAGGCTGTAGATTTACTGTAGTTTGACTTCAGCAAAGCCTTCAGTTCAGTGCCACACAGGAGGCTACTGAAGTAGTCGAAGGACTTAGGACTGGAGAAAGGTTTAGTCAGATGGGTGGAGAACTGGCTGGGGAGGAGGCAACAGAAGGTGATAGTAAACGAGGTAAATCTGGGGATGGGGAATCATAAGTAAGGTCCCACAGGGGTCAGTTCTGGGACCTGTCCAATTTAATATGTTAATTAATGACATAGGGGAAAGTGTCCAGGGCAAGATGTTTCTCTTTGCTGATGACACAAAGCATTATGACAGGGTGGACAGCAAGCAAGAGGTGAGGAAACTACAGAGGGATCTGGAAATTCCAGAAAAGTTGTCAAAAATCTGGTAAATGGACTTCCGGTGACGTCACATCTTTAATGGCCGCTTAGTTCGATCAGCTCTCCACTTCCCCGAACAAATCTTCCAATAACTCCAGATTTAACTGAAATCTCTACACCCCAAATGGTGGAGGATACTAAGAATTTTGAGGAGAGGTGATCAGTCCAGAGTTAACCCGGACGAGGACAGAGATGCGGATAGATTGTCGGAGGGAGACTCCGGCAGTGAGGGCTCCAGGGCCTCGGTCTCCTTTCGTGGAAGTAGGTCCCGGCCAAAGCAACCTTCCCTGAGCACGATTCAGTGTGCAATGTCCCTGGTACTGAATGAACTAAGGGACTTTAGGAAAGAAATGCGGTCCACAGTTACAGCACTTCATACTGACCTGTCCAAATTGGAAAAGCAACAAGAGGACCTTGAACTGCAGGCCCAGCGCACATGAAGCATGCACAGTTTAGGGAATTCCTCCAAGAGAAAATAGAAGAGATCATCCAGGATAACCACTGCCCAGAGATCTCTGCAGCCATCAGGTGGGACACCCTGAAGGCTGTCCTTAGAGGACACCTAATAAAACACATAGCCACATTAGCCAAAAGACGGAAAGCGTAGCAGGAACAACTAGAGCAAACCCTACAGTTCCTACAGCTAGCTCACCAACAGGGAGATCAGTCGGTGACAGATCAGATTAAACAGACCAAAAAAAACTAGACTCATTGTGTCTCCAACAGACTGAAATAGCATTAGCATACCTAAAACAGAGGTACGGAGAGATAGGCCCCCGGGCCTCACGCCTACTGGCATACCGGCTACGCCAACAGCGTAACATGTCCACGGTAATGGCTATAAGGGACCCCATCACAGGCATCCATCACACTAAATTAGAGAACATAACTCAAGCCTTTTTGCAGTACTACAAGACGCTCTACACCCCAGAAAACATGATGAACCCAGTTGCCACTAAGACATTTTTATCGACCTTAAACCTACCCAGCCTCACTTTAGACCAGCAAAACAACCTACTTGCTCCGGTAACTACAGAAGAACTGATGCATGGTTTTGCCAGATCCAAAACTCAGAAAGCCCCTGGCCCTGATGGGTTTGGAGCAGAGTTTTATAAAGGCACGGCACAATCAATTGCTGCAATATTGCTGGAGGCCTCAACGAGGTTCTGCAGGGGGCGACACCTCCACCTAGCTGGACCTATGCAACAATCTCACTTATCCTAAAGCCTGACAAGGACCCATTGCAGTGCAGCTCGTATAGACCAATCTCGGTGCTTAATGTGGACTATAAATATCTTATGTCTATATTAGCCGGAAGAATGGACTTGGTCCTGCCTTCACTCATCAATGTGGATCAAACGGGCTTCATTAGCTCCAGATCCACTTCAGATAACACACGCAGGGCCCTACATTTATTTATTTAGCTTTTGTTTACCAAGTAAGCACACTAGACAGTCAAGTGCCTATTTTCAGGTGTGACCCAGGAGAGTTACAAAGGTACAGGAAATAACAGTACTGAGGCTAACATAGCGTTAGCCTCTGTACTGTTATTTAGTCCATGAAATGCAAACTCGCAGAGTCCCCTCAGTCCTTCTCAGCTTGAATGCTGAGAAGGCTTTTGACCGGGTATCCTGGCCCTTTTTATTCACCACCATGGCCACAATGGGTTTCCCTACCCCTTTTATAGGGATTATCCAGAAAATATATGCAGCACCTCAGGCATGCGTAAAAGTTTCAGGACACCTCTCGGACTATTTCCCCCTTGCCAGGGGGACGCGGCAGGGTTGTCCCCTCTCCCCAGGTCTGTTCGCCCTCTGCATTGAGCCTCTGGCACAAGCAATTAGACTAGCCATGGGAATCTCAGGGGTGGGAATAGGGGAGACTGAACACTACATAGCTCTTTATGCAAATGATGTCCTATTATTCCTCACAGACCCCCGTACACTCAATTCCATCAGTCTTCCGTATTCTGGAAGAATTTGGGATGTATTCAGGATATCAGCTTAATACCAGTAAAAAGGATGCCTTGTTCTTTCACTTTAATCCACCTGAGACACTGAAGAAACAGTACCCATTCCGATGGGGACTGGACAAGTTAAAGTATCTGGGCATCTACCTGTCGCATAAAGCAGAGGATGCCTTGCAAAACAACTACGTGCCATTTTTAACACAGTTGAAGCAGGATCTCGAAAGGTGGAGTATACTTCCTCTGAGCCTATACCAGAGAATTGAAGTGGTGAGGATGATAACCCTCCCCAGGGCTCTTTATCTGCTTCAGAACATACTGCTCCTTTTGCCAAATAAACTATTCCAATTATGGAACAAGGTCATCTCTGACTTCATCTGGGCGAAAAAAAGGCCCAGAATTAGGCTCGGATTATTGTTTTTGCCCAAGATGAGGGGATGTTTGGCACTCCTTAACCTCAAACGATATTACTGGGCCTCCCACTTTTCCTTTATTCTTCAGTGGCTTTTAGGGACTACCCCGGCACGCTGGAGAGAAATAGAGGAAGATTTATTACCCAATCGGGGCTGATAAAGCTCATTTTTCATTCTAGGCCCGCCATGCAGGGGGTGCTCCCTCCGAATCCCTGGATCATACATCAGATACAGATCTGGAATTCCATACATAGAGCATTAAAGCTCACCCCCTTTCTAGCTCTATTATGCCCCCTAGAGCTCTTGGATGATTTCATCCCAGCCCGGAATGATCATACATTCCAACAATGGAAGCATTTACAGCTCACGAGGCTCACACAGTTCCTGACGGGTCCCCACTTCAAGTCTTTTGAGGAGGTCAGGCAGGAATACCATCTACAACAATCCAATTTCTTTCGGTATCTACAGATTCTACACTACTATGACACCCTTCCCCAAGTGGTTCGGAACCCAGAGGAACATCCCCAATTAGTGAAATTGCTCCTACAGGCACTGGGGGAAAGAGAGCTTCCTCATGCCATTTCTGCCCTGTATAAATCCCTGTTGGGATCAGACGGAGAGGATTCAGAATCAACAAGGGAGAGATGGAGTGAGGAATTAAACATGCAAATTCCACCGCAGCTATGGAGCATAATATGCCAAACAGCTTTGAGAATCACCTGCTCCCACACATGGAGACTATTCTCATGGCAACTGCTTCTAAAATTTTTTTGCACACCAGCCATAATGTCACACTACCTTGTCTCCACATCAGCAGCATGTTGGTGCCAATGCGGGGAGCCCAATGCCCACCACACCCATATATTCTGCGCTTGCCCAAAACTACAAACGTTTCTAGGAGAACTGCAACACGAACTGGGAGAGCTCTTCGGGCTGGATATACACCTGTCCAGTGAGTTTTTCATTCTACATGTACTACCATGAGAGTTGAGAGACCCCCACAACCGCTACTTAGTGGGGATTTGCCTAATAGCAGCGAAAAAGGCCATCACACAACATTGGCTTACTGTAGAGATCCCTTCGGTAGGTAACTGGAGGGATATTGTCAACCATATATATAAAGCAGAGAGAATTACAAATAACCTAAATGACAGGGCAGACCTCTGCTCCATTAGGTGGAGACGGTGGATGTTGTATATCATGACTAAGGACCCCTACTTCACACCTTAGCACACACATAGAACCAGGCATAAGTTGTCCGGATACCTAGGCCAGACCCCAGCTGTAGCCCAAGGAGGGTAAGCCCAAGACCCTAGCTACAAGGGAGATGGAAATATTCCAACAAGTACATAATGAGGGAGGGGGCCTGGAAGACAAGGTAGGAACCAGCATGTCAGTGGGTCAGCAGGGCATAACAAAAGGTGATGGGGATGAAACATAGGCCTATACAAGAATTAACTGGAGGTCATCCACTGTAGCCAATTGTTTAGTAGGTCTGAGACATATAAGATACTACTGTAAAGGAAACGTAACCCGGTATGTCTGATAAAGCTCTGAAAAAAGGCATTGTGACTGTAAAATGTGAAAACTGTCAATAAAAATGATATTTTCAAAAAAAAAAAAAATCTGGTAAATGTCATTCAATGTCAATGCAAATGACAGAGTACTTCCTGGGTGGAGTCCGAGTATCTGCATCAGAGGAGGAGAAGGACCTGGGAGTGATGATCTCTAGTGACCTGAAGCACTCTACGCAGTGCACGAAAGCAGCAGCAAAAGCAAACAAGATGCTGGGATGCATATCTTGGGGGACCAGTAGTAGGAGAGAGAAGGTTATAATGCCCTTGTACAGGTCACCGGTAAGGCTGCATCTAGAGTATGGAGTTCAGTGCTGGTGCCCACAGCTCAAAAGGGACATGAACCTGCTGGAGAAGGTCCAGAGGAGGGCTACAAAGATGATGGTGAGTCAACAGGGTAAGGCATATGAGGAGAGGTTGAGGACACTGAACATGTACTCCCTGGAAGACAGAAGAGAGAGAGGGGGGGCATGATTGGGACCTTCAAGTACTTGAAAGGGATAAATAAGGTTGATAAGGAGAATCTCTTTAAGCTGAGTGGCAACCATAAATGAGGGGGCACAGACTTAAGCTGGAGGGTGGGAGGCTTAGGAGGGAGGTCAAGAAGCACTTCTTCACAGAGAGAGTGGTGGACACTTGAATTGCACTGCCTGAAGAGGTCATCTCATTGATGGCAGTGGACAGCTTTAAGAGAGTCTGGGATAGGCATAGGGGGAAGGTAAGAATCATGGGTAGCCAGGAGGATGGGAGGAGTAAGAAGGGAGGGCAGGGACATTAGCTCAAGCTGTGGACCCCGCAATATGAGTAGACTTGATAGACCAAATGGCCTTCTTCTGCTGGCTTCTTCATATGTTCATATGTAAGATGATTCTATGTTTTTATGTACTCACTGGAGGCGGGTGGGGGTGGGGGACATGACAGAGACATATAAGTTTCTAAGAAGCATAAATAGGAGGAGGAGTAAAGTCCTGTTTATTAGAGACAGTGACACAGTCACAAGAGGGCACAAATGGAGGTTTGTGGGGGGGGGTTAATTCAGTCAGGATGTGAGGAAGTTCTACTTCACTAAGAGGGTGGTAGAGCTGTGGAACAGATTGCCAGCAGAAGTGGTGGTGGTGGCAGTGGCAGGTACCCTTAACGGATTCGAACATGGTTAGGACAGAGCTAAGGGACTCATAGTCCCACTTGGGGGAACCATGGGGGAAGGATTGTAGGTGGGTTAGTAAACAGGACAACACTACAGGATGTTAGGTCGGGGTGAGGTATTATAATAATATGGGCCAACGTGATGGGCGATCAGTTTCCGTCTGCCTTCAGAGTTCATGTTTCTACAGTTCTACATTCTGTGCACATAAGCCAGGGTAACCCAAGGACAGACTATTGGCTGGGAGGTTAAAACCTTAGTCTGGCCACTAAGTAAAAGGATTTGGGGTAATTATTAATGATAGTCTCAAGCCAACTGCCCAGTGCACCAGGGCACTTGGGAAGGCCAACAGGATGCTTGGATGTGTAAGGAGAGGGTTCACAAGTAGGAGAAAAGAGGTTCTGATACCCCTCTATGGGACACTTGAGGCCCCACATGGAGCAGCTGGTGTCCAGTTCTGGAACCAGCACCTGAAAAGAACAACAGCCATATAGAATCTGTCCAGAGGCAGACTACAAAGATAGTACACAGTCAGCAAGGTAAATCTATTGAGGAGTGTCTGGCCAGTCTGAACATGCAGTCACTGAAATCCAGATGGGAGAGAAAGGATATGACAGAAAGCTTTAAATGTCTGAAATAGTTAAATGGAGTACTGTGGAATGACCTGTTTAAGCACAGTGAGGGATCAGCAACTAGGTGACGCAAGTACAGACTGGTGGTGGTGGTGGGGGGGGGAGTGGATTCAAAAAGGACATAAGAAAGTACTTCTTCACAGAAAAATGTAGTGGATAAAAAGAATAGGTTGCCATGGGAGATGTTGAGCGCCAAGATGGTTAGTTGTCTCAAGGGAATGTGGTACAACAAGGAATTGGTTAAAACTATGCTGGGTGTGTGTGTGGAGGGATATAACTTACAAACACACAGCCTATGCATAACCAGGGGTAGGTCATTGTGATACAGGTAAGAAAATGGGCAGATGCGATGGACTCCTTGTCTTTTTCTACCAACACTTTTCTGTGTTTCTACAAATCTAAGACATAATGACGATCAGCTTTGAGAGTTGTTCGGCAAGAAAAAAGAGAACGCATACATACATCAAAATGGTATATGCTGGTTTTCATTATGTTTTGCTTAGTAAAAATTTTTCCAAAATTATGTTCACTTTTTCATATCTTATGCTCTTCACAGTCTTACATTTCATACATTATCCATTTCATCCATGTTAGCCGTGGACCATAACCCATTTATTTAACCTATCATTAACTCAAGGATCCATTCCTTCAATATGGAAAACAGCGCACATCATACCCCTGTTCAAGTCCGGAAATCCCTGTGATCTAAATAATTACAGACCAATTTCGATTCTCCCAGTCTTGTCAAAATTACTAGAAAAAGTCATAAGTAACCAGCTGAGGCAGTATGTAGAAGCTAATAACCTGCTTAATCCAGTCCAATCCGGGTTTAGAGCTAAACATAGCACCATCACAGCACTTCCCAAAGTGACTAATGACTGGCAAAAAGGGCTAAACAACAGGAATTACACCTGCGCTCTATTCTTGCACCTGAGCAAGGCCTTCGACACTGTCGACCATTCTCTGCCACTCTCTTCCCTGACCTCACTAGGTGCTGCCCATTATCTTTACAGTGGTTCAACAACTACCTCTCTGATCGTTTCCAGCAGGCGAAAGCGGAAGGAGATCTCTCAACTCTCAAACCTCTCCTAAGAGGTGTTCCCAAGGGTTCTATCTTAGGACCGCTCTTATTTGCAATATACATCAACAATATTGATGAAAGCATAACTAAGGCCAACATTCATCTGTTTGCAGATGACACAGTTCTTCACGTAAGCCGCCCGTCATTACAACCTGCATGATGACCTTCAATCTGAGTTCAACCTGCTGCAACACCAACTCCTAAACAAAAACTATTACGCCAAGAAAACAAAAGCAATGCTCTTTTCTCCCTCTGCCCAAATGGTAAATTCAGCCCTATCGGATCCTGTACATGAATTACTACAATTCTTGGCTGAGAAGTTGGAATTTGTCCTAAATTCATACTCTGGAGTATATTAGACCATAGGCTCTCCTTTATAGAGCACATTGAAGAATTACTCAAAAAATTATGACAGAGACTTGGCCTGTTCTTTAGGATAGCCCTCTTCATAACTAGAGATGGCAAACTACAGCTGGTACAATAAACCTTTCTCTCCTTGATAGATTATGCTGACATCCTCTACAGTCACTGTCCCATTTCCTACCTCACCAAACTTGACACATATCATAGAGCTTTGAGGTTCATCACAGGCCTACCTTACTCCACTCACCACTGCTCCCTATATCAATCAGTGGAGTGGAGGTCTCTTCAATTCAGGTGTGATAAAAATGCAGCCTTATGGACCCTGAGAGCCATCTCCAAAAAACTGCCCTAATACGTTACAGACTGTCTTCCTATAAAACCAACAGTCAATTACGCCCTGAGAAGTTGTAAATCTCTCCTACTGATGGTTCCCAAAGTTAACTCTCACTTTGGCAGATCTGCTATAATCTTCACACTGTCCTCCTTGTGGAATAAATTGCAAAAAAAAACAGAAACTGAGATCACCCATCAGCATCTCATCTTTCAAGCTCTTATATTCACGTCTCAGAAATTATCAGTGCAATTGTTTCCCATGACCATGAATTGTCATCATGCTAACCTGTACTATTTAACCATGAACAAATTACTTCTAGTGCTTGTCTCCTCCTTGGCCCTAGTCTGTCATCATGCTTTCATGTAACACCTTCATGCCTCTGTCCTCCCTTTGATACTGGTCTATCTTCCCGCTTTCTCCAGCCTTTTTTTCACAACTCTATACTGCACTCATCCACAATCTACACGCAATCATACTATAAAAGTCCTAACTCCCCTTTCCCTCTCCCTGTAGGCCCCCACTACCGCATCAGTTCTACTGACCTATCCTTGGGACTTCACTTCTCACAATGTTTATCCTTCGCTTACATATTACATACCCCTCCTGGTATCCCATCTGCCATTAGTTGGTAGTTCTCCAAGCCATTTTCATGGCTAGTACTAGTGACTGCCCTGGTAAATGAACTAACTGGTACTTCTATACAGAGAACATGGTTTATATACAGTTGCATGGTTCAATGGTGGACCTGCTCCCTTGTATTTGAATCCTCCTCTGTTATGGCTTGCCTTGTCTTCCTTTTATCATTTGACTCCCCTATTACTGCACCATTGTGTTAGTGTTTATATACTTATTTACATGTATTTATATGTTTTTATGATGGATGTTACCCAACCCTGTTCTAGCCAGGTCCATCTTGTAAAAAGCTCTGCTCAATGATGTTCACCCGGAAAAGATTTTGACTGATTGATTAATTGATTATAAACTGCTGCAGAAAAAGATAGTCTTGTTGCTTTATTTTTAATCTTCCCTTCAACTACCTTTGTAACAGTTCAGGTTTTGAAGAGGTCTGCTGTTCTTTTGCTATAAAATGTGTTGTTAAAAGTCTTTGGCTTGGGACAATTTAATGTTTATGAGGTTTAAACTAACTAATTAGTTTCCATAAATGTAATAATCACAGAAAAAATGATTTTAACAACATCCAGTGATCCTGTTAAACAAATCCTGTTAAGTGGTCTGCTTGGATGATTTCAGGTCATCTGTGATGACGATGCCCAAGTCTCTTTCTTCCCTTATGACTGCTAGCAACTCCCCTCCCAGCCTATAGGTGGCTTCAGGGTTTCCCTTCCCTATGTGTATGATCTCGCACTTCTTTGCGTTAAACCCCAGTTGCCACTCTTCCGATCATTTTGCCAGTTTATCCAGATTTCTGCTTATTCTGCCCACCCCATCTGGATCATCTACTCTGTTGCAGATCTTGGTGTCATCTGCAAACAGACAAACCCTACCATCCAGTCCATCTGCAATGTCACTGATGAAGATATTGAAGAGGACTGGCCCCAGGACTGATCCCTGAGGTACCCCAGTTGTGACTTGCATCTCTTCTGACTGTATACATTTACCACCAATCTCTGTTTTCTGCCTGTTAACCAGTTTGCCACCCAGTTGACCAACTTCTGACCCACCCAGAGCCTACCCAGCTTAGTAATCAATCTTCTATGTGGAACAGTATCAAAAACTTTGCTGAAGTCAAGGTAGGTGACATCAACTGCTCCCCCTTGGTCCACCATTCTGGTTACCCAGTCAAAGAACTCTATGAGATTAGTTTGACAAGACCTTCCTGTTGTAAACCCATGCTGTCTTGGATCCTGTGCTCCTATGGATTCCAGGTGTTGCACTATCCTTTCCTTAAGGAGTTCCTCCATAATCTTGCCCACTACTGAGGTAAGACTGGCCTGGTCTTCAGTTCCCTGCCTCCTCCCTCCTACCACTCTTGTGGAGCAGGATCACATGAGTCCTTCTCCAGTCTTCTGGGACCTCTTCTGTGCTCAGAGACTCACTAAATAGTTCTGATAATGGTTCTGCTAGTTCCACCTTTAGCTCCTTTAGTACCCTGGGATGTATATCATCAGGTCCCATTGCCTTGTCCACCCTGAGCTTAGCGAGCTCTTGTAGGACCCTTTCTTTTGTGAAGGGACTAGTGCACCTCCCTCCCCTGTGTCCATGGTACTGAGCTGTGGGCCCTGCCCTACCTTCTCTCAGTAAATACTGAGCAGAAGTATCTATTTAGGATAGATGCTTTTACATGGTCCTCCTCCTCATATGCCCCTTTTTCCCCTTTTGATCTTAGCAATACCCCCTCTGGACTTTCTCCTTTCACTAATATATCTATAGAAAGTATTGTCACCTTCTTTTACTGTTTGTGCTAGTGTTTCTTCGGTTTGGGCCTTTGCCTGCCTTACTGCCTTCCCTGCTTCCCTTAGGGAAGTTTGGTATGCCTGCCTATCTTCATCCCACTGCATTCCTTACATTTCCTGAAGGCCAGCCTTTTGGTTCTGACCTTTGCTGCTACTGTTTTTAAGAACCAAAGTGGTTTCCTTCTTCTTTTGCACTATCATTTTCTAACAGTGGGACGTTGCTTCAAGTATTGTATCCTTAATGCTTGCCCACTTTGCCTGTGCCCCCTCCCCTATATTTCTTTTTGTCAAGGCTAGCTTAACTCTGTTGGCCATCTTATCAAAGGCAGCTCCTCTGAAGTCCCATATTTTTGCCTCGAAATGGGATGATTTCGTTCTAGTGGCCAAATTGAACCATACCATGTGATGGTCACAGGCCCCCAAGTGACCTTCTACCTGAAGATGTGTGATCCTTTCCCTGTTAGTACTAGATCTAGGATAGTCCTGTCTCTTGTGGGTTGTTGTACCAGTTGTTTGAGCCCCCACCCCCACCCCACAGGGAATCCACTATGTGTCTAGTTTACTTCTGGCAGATGTTCCTGCTGGTATTGACCAATCTGTATCTGGCATGCTGAAGTCTACCATTTTCAGAACCTCCCCTTTAGCTGTCATGTTTTGTATATCTTCTAACAGTAAAATGTCTATGTCCTCCCCCTGGTCTGGAGGCCTGTAGACAACCCCAGTTAGTATGACTGTCCCATTTCCTTTTTCCAGGGTGACCCACAGTTCTTCTGGCTCCTTATGTGTAGTCTGAATTTTTGTAACTTTGATATTTTCATTGATATAAAGGGCCACTCCACCCCACACCTTTTTGCACCTCAGTCTCTTCTGAACAATACATAGCTGGATACTAAAGTCTCCCAAGTGTGGTTACTGGTGAACCATGTCTCGCTAATGGCTACTATGTCCAGTTTAGCTTCTGTCATGATTGCCTGCAGGTCTGGGATCTTGTTTCCCAGACTGCAAGCATTTGTGTACATGATTTTCCATTGGCCAGATTTCGGTGTGTTAGTTGTTGGGCAAGGTCTGGCATTTCCCCATGTGCATCGTATGGGGAGCCAGACCTTTTTCCTTACCTGGTGATGCAAATGAACTACAAACATGCTGAACTCCTGTTTGATCACTAGTTGAGGGGGTAGGGGTGTTCTTCCCATTCAATGTGTCGAGTGCTGTACCCCTTTCCCCATTTGCTAGTTTAAATATTCTGCAAAGGTCTCAAACTTTTGCCCCAATGCACTGACTCCCTCCTTAGTCAGATGCAGCCCATCAATTTTAAAGAACTTTCGCTCCCAAAACTGTTGCCAGTTACCTACAAATATGTGTCCTTTTTCCTGGCACCAGCCCTTGAGCCACATGTTTAGCTCCACTATCTCCTCTTCTCTGACCTTCTGTCCATCTGCCCCCCCCCCTCCAAGAGTGGCAGGATCTCACAGAAGGAGATGCCAAATGAAATGGATGATAGTTTGTCGTCACCCAGCCTGGTAGGTGTTCCTTGGTCTCCACAACTGACCAGCTGGCGAGAGTGTTAGTCCCTATGTGTACCAGGA
Source organism: Neoceratodus forsteri (assembly GCA_016271365.2). Taxonomy (NCBI): domain Eukaryota; kingdom Metazoa; phylum Chordata; order Ceratodontiformes; family Ceratodontidae; genus Neoceratodus; species Neoceratodus forsteri. The sequence goes on from CM028130.1 coordinate 876,036,505, forward strand.
TGTCAATGTTTTCTCCTGCTTCCTGTACAGTTTTAGCAATGCAGTTGGTGTCTCTCCATGCTGATGTATCTGGGAGACATCTGACCATTACCCCTGGCTGGAGATAGGTATCAACTCCCCGAATCGTTGAAGTTTCCTATGATCAGAAGTTTTTTGGATTTCCTTTTTTGGTTCCTATTTTGGATGAGTTTTGTTCTGCTAGCTCCTGTGCTGCAGTGTCCTGCTCTGCAGTGTCCTCTGCCCCTTTGTTTGATTTCAGAGATAGAGGCAGATATCTGTTTGTAGTTTTTATATGGTTTGTGGAAGTGATATGTTGGAGAGCACAGAGTGATGGGGCAGCCGATTTGCCCCTCCTAACCACCTGCCAATCTCCTGGAGCAACTACCCTCTGCTGTCGAGGTGCTTCTGTTGGATGTTGAGGAAATGACGGTCGGTTCTTATATTTCCTCCTGAATATGCGATTTGAGGCGCACAATCTCTGCCAATGCTGCCTTGAGCTGAGCCCTTAGATCTCCACTGGCCCAGCATATAGGACAGTGTCCTACATCCTGTATAACTGCCCTTTTGAGAAGTGTCCCACAGTACCTGCAGTTAATGATATCATTCCAAATGAGTAGCTGGGTTTATAACCTGGTCAGAGTAATTAGAAGGAGGAAAATGAAAGCAAAAGTTTGATTTTGTGTTTTGTTTGTTTTTGTTTAACTTGTTATAACAAGTTAAATTACTTGTGCCCCTGTAAATGAGGTCACTGTGTGGATACCCCTCTGATCTGCTCCTTCCTACTTTGCTACAGGAAACGTCACGACTGTGCTACTTTATAAAAGGAGTGTAGCGTGGGGTGGTTGGGGATGGGGGTGGGTGGCTGGGCCCTTCCCCTGCCAAAAAAGAAGAACCATGGATGAAAGAAACAATCGGCCAGCAACAAATGCAGACGCCCTGAAAGCTTATCCTAATGATAGGTGCTCCAAGCCTTGCAAACTGCGGCTACACAACGGTTGGTACCAGTTCCTGTGCAACCGGTCCCAGCAGCTCCGACGGTTCCAGCATTGGTTCCGTCAATGGTTCCATGTGCGAGTCCGCTCACCCAGGACCCATATTATGAAGAATATGATGAAGAGAAGGAGGAGGAAGAAGACGGAGGACCAATAAAAGCAGAGGTTTCCCCAGATCAGGAGTTTGATTCCCCTCCCAGGTTACCGGATGACTATTCCTCCCATTACACCTTTGTGAAACAAATGCTGGAAGCCTTGGACCTTACCACTAATGAAACAGTGGAAGACGAAGAAGAGAGAAAATTTTTTGATATGATGGGTCTGGCACGCACCAAAAGTCTTTTGCTCCCGGTCAACAAATCTCTGAAGAAACAAGTCATAAAAGTTTTTAAAGAATCCAAATTCTGTCTTACCTATAGACAAGAAATCTCACAAGAAATACCAGCTGGACAGATCAGGGTCTGAGTTTCTTTTTTCTCACCCTGATCGCGAAGGTGTACTACAAGCTGCAGCTTGTGACAAGGCTCGGGTACCCATGTCATCACATCCACCTGAGAAAGATTCTAGAAAAATTTACAGCATGGAAAAGAAGGGCTACTTAGCTGCTTTTTTGGCCATTAGACAGGCAAATTATATGGCCTGTGCTGTTCAATATCAAAAGACTCTGTGGAGCTCAGTGATGGCTATGGTAGATAAGGCACCCGCAGGACTGGCTGCTCATCAGGCAGAAACAGCCAGGTGTGAGCTGGTGGCTACAAAGTACCAGTTCCACATGGCAATAGATGCCAGTGACACTGCTGTCAGATGGCTGGCACTTACTGTGGCCCTGAGGAGGTTTGCTTGGTTGAGAACTACAAATCTCTCTCAGGACACCCAAAACAAAGCCATGGATTTTCCATATAAAAACAGTTCCCTGTTTGGTGATAAAACAGAGGCATATATACTACCATACTAAAATGCCAGAAGATTAGGCCCAAAGATCTATCGAGTCTGCTTGAAAATCAGCACCTGGTAGATGCATCATTTACTGCCCTCCACCCCCCCCACCTCATCCCCCATCGGGGGTGCATCTCCAGGTCTGGCATTTCTCAGTTTAATCTTCCCCCTATGCCTGTCCCAGCCCCTTTTGAAGCCTTCCACAGTACTCCATTCCAACACTTCCAAAGGCAGCACATTCCAAGGCTCCACCACCCTCTCAGTGAAGTAGCTTCTCCTAGTCTCCGCCCTGAGCCTCCCACCTCCCAGCCTCAAGTGATGCCCCGTGGTGACCCCTGCCTCCCTCAGCTGGAAAATCCTATCAGGGCATGCCCTATTTACCCCCTTTAGATATTTAAAGACCTCAATCATAGCCCCTCTGTCCCTCCTCTCCTCCAGGGAGTACAAGTTGAGCTCCTTGAGTTTCCCCTCATAGGTCTTTTCCCCCAGCCACTGAACCATCCTGGTCACCCTCCTCTACACCCCTTCAAGGAGAGTAATGTCCTTTGAAGAAGGTGGATGAGTACAAAATCACCTATAACAGTACTGCAACAAAGGAGAAACCCTCCACCTCCTACAAGCCACAGGGAAGTGGTGGTAGAGGTAGGTCAGCCTATGGCTGACTATTTTTCCAGGCCCAGGCTACTCCAGAATACCTACAGCAGAGAGATTATTTTGGGGGTGAGGCAGAAGGGCTTCCAGGCATGGGGATCAAGCCTCCCAGGCTAAATCCCAACACTAGTGCTGGCCCAGTGGTGCTGAGGGTGGAGGTGCTGGACCCCACACATCACACCACGCCAGTGACCCGGGTTCAGGGATGGACTCAGGGAGCTGGGGGTCAGCAGGGGAGGGAGAGGATGGAGCATCTGGAGGACAGCTTTCCTCTCCCTGGGGCGGGATCTGGGGTTGCTTGGTGTCCTGATGGCCCCCAATGGAGATTGTGGGCACTGCAGGAACACCAGCCAATGTAAAGGGGTGGAGTGTAGCAGACGGCAGCAGGGTAGCCATGTGCAGGCGTTATTGCATGTCACACTCCCAGCGGAGAAAACCAAGAAAAATCCCCGTCCTCGGGAATAGGCAATGGCACCTCACCCTGCCCAGCCACACTCCATTTCCAGGCTTCTCTCTCTCCACTGGGCTGACTGCCCAGCCAGGCACATTAGATTACAGATAAAGTGCCCTGGGCGGATAGGGTGGCCCCACCTCAGGGGGTGCAGATCCAGGGGGTCTGTTGGGCTGGTGCAAGGTGGAGGAGAGCTTCAAGTAGGAGGTAGAGCTCGCAGGGTGTGGTGGATGCCTGAGAGAGTTCCCCATAGTGACTGCGAAGAAAAAGAATGTACAAAAAATATATAATAAATGCCATCCCTAGCAGAATCCCTGATGTGTTTGTCAGGGTCACCACCTCACCTTCAGTAGGGGGCAGGCTGACTCCATCACCACAGTTAAGTGGGTCCTGGAAGTAGTGAGTTAGGGCCTGGCCCTCAGCTTTAAATCATTTACCAGACTAAGGTCAAAGCTTTTCAGACCAGCCTCCACTACAGAAATGACACTTCTGGAGGCAGAAGTGGCCAGCCTTCTGTAGTCAAAGGCCAGTGAAACTAGTTTTTATTTATTTATTTATTGTATGATCGGATTTACAACCCCTGAGCCAGAGGCTCATTTACAAAGGTACCTCGTCACAGAGAGGACATACAGAGTCAACGTACTCACAGAATACAATCATACAGAATAGCAAGGGGAAAAAGGGTTTTACTCCAGGTACTTCCTGACCTTAAAGAAAATTGGGGAGTGATGACCCATATTAGATCTAAGAGCTCTGAGCAAACACTTGGCAAAACTGAGGTTCAGAATGGTAACCATGGCAATGATACTTCCATGCTCCAGCAAGGAGACTGGCTGGCATCACTGGACTTGAAAGATGCTTATTTCCACATTACAATAAGGGAATCCCACAGAAAGAACCTAAGGTTCAGACTACCATCAGGTCACTACCAGTTTTCAGCTCTGCTATTCAGCCTAACCTCAGATCCCAGGGCCTTCACAAAGTGCCTGGCAGTGGTGGTGGCATTCCTAAGAAAGCAGGGCATCACAGTATTTCCCTACCTGGATGACTGGCTAGTCACACCTGGATGACTGGCTAGTTATGGGCAAATCACCACAGCAGGTACAGGATGCTCTAAAGTCCACTCAGGATACCATAGAGTCCCGGGGGTTTCTGGTCAATGCCCAGAAATAATTTTTCAGCTGGTTCAGGTGCTTGAATTTCATAGGAGCAGAGCTAGATACCCTAAAGGGAAGGGCCTTCCTTCCTCAAGAGAGGGTGAACAACATCCTACAGATTGCTGGGACATTCCATCTCACCTTACCAAGGCCAGCAAGAGATTTTCTGCAGTTACTAGGACATATGGCTGCAGCCACAGGAACAGTCCTGGGGTCCAGATTTCAAATCAGGGACATCCAGTTTCACCTCAGGGCACATTGGTGCCAAAGGAGGAACCCTCTCACAAATATAATATCAGTAACAAGAACCCTACTGCAGGCCTTGCAATGGTGGTAGGACAGGGACAACCTCAGAGAAGGAGTCCCATTCCAGCAGGAGTCAACCTCCATAGTGCTCACAACAGATGCTTCCCTACTGCGTTGGAGCATGCACCTGGAAGAACACACAGTGCATGGCACATGGTCCACTGCAGAATCACTCCTGCACATAAACCTGTTAGAGCTCAGGGCAGTGCTCTTAGCACTGCAGGCCTTCACATCCTTAAGACAGGGCAAGGTGGTACAAGTCAGAACAGACAACACCACCACCGTGTACTACATCAACAAGCAGGGAGGGACAAGGTCCAATCCCCTGTGTACAGAAGCAATGAAGGTGTGGAGTCTGGCATACTCCCTGCAGGTGTTCTTACTGGGCATTCATCTGCCAGCAAAGGACAACACTCTTGCGGATTCACTCAGCAGAATCAACCAGAACCACCACAAAACAGTCCCTAAACATACAGGTAATACAGGTGGTGTTCAGGAGGTGGGGCACTCCAGAAAGAGACCTCTTTGCTTCACAGGTCAACCATCAGTTGCCCAGATTCTGCTGCAGGCCACCAGCATAAAGGATAGTACCCCTGAATGCTCTAGTGCTGGATTGGTCAGAGAGGAACCTGTATGCATTTCTTCCTTTTCTCTTGCTGCTCAAGGTCCTGATCAAGCTCAGGTTCCAGCCAGCCACAATGATTCTGATAGCTCCAGATTGGGCCATGCAGCCTTGGTACTCCCTGCTGCTTTCCCTATCAGTAGCCCCACCCATACACTTCCCTGAAAGGCAAACCTCGTAACATCCTCACAAGGGAGGATCCTGTACCCGAGCCTCAGGTTCTGTCCACACTAGGGCTCCTGTAATGTTACAGGAATAGGAAACCATTACAGGAGCCCTTAAACATAGTTCGCGTCTGCACTGGTAACGTTTTCAAATGGTGTTAGAAAACCATTTTTAAAACCTGATAGTAACAGGTCTTTAGCATGGTTTTGAAAAGTTTTGAAATTAAACACGGTTACCTGACCAGTGTAAACGGGAGTCAGTACCGTGTTTGCTGGCTGCAGCCATTGTTGGTCCTCTGACACGGTTCAGAAACCATGTTTCCCTGACACGGAATCTCTCTCTAGTGGGGATGGATTTCAAACATTTTTAAAAATGGTTCAGCTGCAGTGCGGATGTGATGGCACAGTAAACCCTGAACCATTTTTAAAAACATTACAGCAAAACCATGCTCAATGTGGACAGGGCCTAAGACTCAAGGCTTGGCTCTTGAAGACCTAGAGTATGCTGATTTGCACCCCTCTGAGGGTGTTCTCAGTGTCTTAAGGGGATCAAGGAAACCCTCCACTAAGAAAACCTACTGTATGTTTCCAAGTGGAAGAGGTTTTCCATATGGTATACTCATCATGATGCTGTGCCTTCTCAAGCAGGGATACCAGTCTTGCTGGACTATCTCACCTATCTACATTCTCTGGGCTTACAGCCCACTGCCCTTAAAGTCCACCTGGCTTCAGTTTTAGCCTATGTCTCGACTGGCAAGGGTGTTTCTACGGCATCCAACCCCATTTTCAAGAAGTTCTTTAAAGGGTTGGTTTACTTGCACTTCTGTCGGGGAACTGGTGCCAGCTTAGGACCTCAGTGTCTGCATTGCCAATTCATGGAACCTCACTCAAGCCAATGGCCAGAGCACATCTAAAATTTGTGACTTGGAAAACTGTCTTTCTGGTAGCTATGCCTTCAGCCAGGTGGAATAGTGAACTACAGGCCCTGTGTGTAGAGCTGAATTACATCCCCTTCCAAAGAGACAGAGTGGTTCTCAGGACTAATAGGAAACTCCTACCAAAGGCGGTGTCTGACTTCCATCTGAACCAATCAGCTTGCCAGTCTTCTTCACTGAACACTCTAGCTCTAGTGAACGAGGCTGCATAGCCTGGATGTCAAGAGAGCTTTAAACTACTATATTGATCATACCAAAGCCCACAGGCAGGACAGACAACAGCTGTTCCTGACTTATGGGGATGTGGAAAAAGGGAAACCAGCCTCTAAAAGGAAAATTTTACACTGGATAGTGGCATGTATCCAGTTCTGCTACAGTAAGGCTGGTAAGGAGCCCCCAGTATGCCTGAGGGCCCATTCCACAAGGGCACAGCTGCTACAATAGCAGCAGTCAGAGACATTCCCCTGCTGGAAATCTGTAAAGCAGCTACACGGAGAACAATGCATACTTTTACAAATCACTACTGCATGGATACTCATTCCAGGAGTGATGCCAGGTTTGGCACAGCAGTGCCGCAGAGCCTATTTCCCAAATAGGTTCTGTACTCTCCTCCAAAGGTACTGCTTCATAGTCTGCAAGAGTTAAGCATACTGAAGAATTCCTGGGCTTTGAAGAAAAAAATACCATAGTAATCTTGTTTCTTCCAAGGTATTTTTCAATATGCTTAACTTGCCCTTCCTACCTTCCCTTCCAGAACCAGTGGTCTCTGTGCAACAGCTGGACTTCTGTGTTAAGATGGGTGTATACCCTAGTTGTGTTACAAATCTTTGAACCCATACGGGTGTTGTTACTTCCTCTTTTTTGACCTGTTTGACTTCAAAAGGGGACACTTATGGGGGATTTTGTTATTTAGTTATTAATATTGTAAAGATATCTTACTTAGGGGGTCTGACCATGCAGGCTGTCATGAATCTAAGCATTATAGAATGCATCAATTGGTAAGGGCAGCAGCATGAATGGTGGCGTGAGCCAAAGAGTGTTCCATAATTTGCATACATTCCATAATCTCCGGGGCAGTTCAATACAGGAGGTTGACTGCAAGAGTTAAGCATATTGAAGAATACCTTGGAAGAAATAAGATTACTATGGTGAGTAATTTTTTCTTAGGGACTATTCTAAACTCAAATGATCTCAGTTCCTTAATAACCTGAATATGGCTAACTGGTCACTCCTGGATACCTTTGGTGACATAAATACCGCTCTTTATTATTTTATGAGTCATTTTCTTCGTGGCCCTCCCTCTTCCACTGGTGGGGGCTGCGCCTTCCTGTGGCCTTGACTGCATGCAGCAATGTCCCTTCAGAGGGAGTGAGCTCCCTTGGCCCACTGAAGGGGTCATGGTGGCTAACCAGAGCCAGTGGACAACCGCTCCCCAACCACAGAACACTGCTGAGCAGTTGCTGCTGCAGTTTGGCCTGCCTCCCAATGCAGCTTCTGGAGCTCACTGACAAACTTACGTCACCTATACAGCAGCCCATTACGCTGGCACTGGGCCTTCGGGGCGACCCCCTTGACAGTTTTATTAATTTTAACTTATTTACCCAGGACAGCCCAGCTGAGATTGATCATCTCATTTTCAGTGGGGTCCTGCTTCTATTCATTTTCAGTTGAGTGGACTGGGGCACTGGGAGGTAAAGGATTTGTCCACGGTCACAAGGTGAGTATTTCAATCTGGTGGCACAAATCCTTGATCTCGTGCATCCTATGCCATTGGACCCCACTCAAGTAGTTTGTCATGTCTCACCAATTCATGATTAAACTGTCCTAGTGCACCCCCCTCATTAATGCTGACCCCAGAATAAACTTTTAAACAAAATGATAAAGGTTAGCGTCATGTAATCTTTCAGGATAATCTACAAGGATGGTTCTTCCGTTTATTAGAATACTCAGAAATAATTCTAGATTAGCTTTTGAAATTCTCAGTCATCAATACTGTTTTACAACAGTGTGTCTATGCTTCTAATCAGTGGGTGTCATTTTAAGTAAGTGTTGTGAAGGTCAATAAAATCCATTACATTCTTTTTTCAAGTCCAGACCTTACAGAGTGATTTTTAGATGCTAGGAACTGCCATTAGTCTATTGCTAAAAGAAAAGGATCAGAAGAAAACTAAAGCTGTCAGTTGCAATCATCATTCTGTCTCTGCTGAAGCATCCTGCTACAGCTCAGCTTTCAGAAGTGAAGTCACTGGGTCAGATATTTGCCTAAGTTTCTTGTCATCATGATAGCATGTAAGAAAACACAATGGCTACATCAGGAAAGACTGCACACCAATACCGCCCCCCCCCACCCTGGCCATTAACAGGTGAGTCAACATATTACCTAACAGACATGGGTCAGCAATACAATGGCATTCATTTTAACCCGAATAAAGAATCCTTTTATGATTTGGGCCTGCTTTTTGTTCAACTCTTTTTTTTTTCACACTTATTTTTCCCTCCGGTCACAGTCAGCAGGGGCCTCTCTCGGGCATCCTGCCTGTTCCTGCCTGAAGTCCTCCTTGCCTGTATCTCCCCTCTCCTCCTCCTTGACAACACACTCGGCACCCCCAGTTTAACCCCTGTGGGGTGTGGCTGACCCTCCCTTGGGCGCTCTACAAAGACACTCTCCGGTGTGGGCAAGGACCCGGGTCGAGGGAACTGGGAGGCCAGGCTGGATGGACCCAGCTGCAGGCATGGGGGCAGGTGCCGTCACCTTCTCCTGCTGACTGGGCTTTTCCTTGTTCTGGTGCTCATATTCCCCTTCCTCCCTCCTGCATGGGCACTCTCCGATGCAACGACGCACGATAACCCTGCCTTTCGTCAGACTATGCTACTGTTGTGCTGCCGTGCATACTGTAGTGCTCCCGGTCTCTACTAAGAGCTGCTGGCACACCAGGACTCCTCAATCTCCCTCCCCCGGGGGAGGAGAGCAGCCCTGTGGGCACTAAATCCTCACCAGACCCCCAACGCACGAGCACGCTCCCGAACTCGGGTTGCCTGTGTAGCGTGAGGTGTGGCATCCAGCGCCTCAACCCTAAGCACCACCGGGCCTTGTTCAACTCTTTTAAATTCCTTCCTGGCTTACATTTCTGAGAACAAGACTATTCAACACAATTATAATACCCCCAGCCAAAAAAACAAGAAAAAAAACAAGACAAAAAGAACTTAAAAAAAATTAACATATGAACTTGTGAAATATGTTTTTCCATATGGTGTGTTTTAAGAAAGCAAATTTTCTTGAAAGTATATTTAGATTAATTAGATTAACTGTTAACAATTGTTAGTTTAGTCTGCTTAGTCAATAATGAAAGAAGCCCACACTGCAGGGGCGGAACATTATGGAGGCTGCGAGACATGGGTCGTAATTACAGGCAGTTCAGTTCACCTCAGTTGACAGTACTGCAGTGATTGTAAAAAAAACTAAGAACTAAAATATCTTTTTAAGTATTGTGACTCATAACATTTCTGGGTAGAACTGCAATTGTAAGCATTTTGCTTCTCTTCTAGAACCCACTCATGTAATAATACCAAGTCAGACCTTCTATGTTTTAGTTACAGTAGCAGTTTTGCATTTTTGATAAAACAATAAGCATCCCGTCCATGTTTAGAAATAACTTAATGTACTAGCTTGCCACCAGGAAAAAGAGAACATTATGTTCACTGGGAACATAATGTAAAGTTTTAAAGATTGCACCACTTTCCTGTTTCAAATGGCTTGGTTTCCTAGATATTTGCAATAACCTGAAAAAGAGATAGTTTAAAAGAAGTTGCAACATTTGTAGTTACAATCATGTGCTTTTGTTACAGAAAAAAAGAGCTCCACATATACATTCAAAATACAGTAAGCATTCAGTACACAATAGGCATTAAATGGTGCTCCTTATGAGTTGAACCATATATTCTGTATATGGCACATATATATAATATTTATGGTCATAGTCCATATATATATATATATAGAACATACACTGTAACTGTATCACTATAGCTATAGATAGATAACTACGAACAATATATATGTTTTATGGAATATATAATAGAAATAGCTGTATTGCATTTGTATGGACTATACTGCAACTGTATCTATATATCTGTAGATAGATAAGTAGGAACCATACAAATTTTATATGGAATATATATTTCAGTAAGGTCTTTGACTTCGTATTGGTACACATCAAAAAGCTGGGGATCTAGGGGTGGGGCAAAGCTAACAAAATGAGTGGCAAATTGGCAAGATGGAAGGACCTTTAGTAGTATCAAAAGTATTTTATACAGGATAGAAACTCTTAGATCCCGAAGGACTTAGTTTCATGGTTGTCTTGAAAAATTGGAGGGTGGGTCTCAGATCTGGAAGCTGAAGAAGTGAGTTAGATTTGGTAGCCATCATGGAGAGGTGGACTACTGGGAATGGGGGAAAGGGAAAGGGAATATCGTTTAACCAGGAGTAGCACACTATGGTTGAAGCTTGTTTCCAGATGCGACCTGGGAGCACAATGAAGTTAAATGACTTGCTCCGGATCACATAGAATACACCTAGGTGGCTGTGGGATTCAAACCCAGATCTCCAGATCTACAGCTCAGAGCCTTAACCCACTGCACTATACTGCCTCCTACTCCTACAGGAATACTTTATGCTATACGGCAGTTGTGGGGTATACCTTATACTGTATGTGATAGACAGATGTAAGGTTAAAGCCTTGACAATGTCCGTTGGACTGCTTCCCCCCTTTTGTGTTTTTTTCCTCTCCTGTTCCCCCCCCCACCCCACACTTCGACAAAGGTATTTCAGCGGTATGACCAAGGTTGTGACTTCTACTATTGTTATACTTTGTACGATTGCTATCTACTGCATTTAACTTTAATCTGTAAACCACTGTTATACTGTATTCTTTTGTCATCTGTATTGCACTGCTGTATCTCACACTGTAACCATGTCTACCCTCCCTGCGACGAGGTGCTTTTGTAATAAGTCCCTGACTCAAAAGTTGTAAATCCGACTTTCAAAAATAAATGAATAAAATAAAAATAAAGGGGGAGCAGTAGTCTTCAATTTCAGATAATTAGTAGTCTCTATTGAGGATGGGACCATCAAGAAGGAAGGGGGGGAGAGTGAGGTTGATCTGGGTGTAACTGACAGCGGCTGTGGGTAAAAAGCTTAGAATGGGGTGGTCTGTTGACTGCCAAGGCAGAAGGACAAAAGAGATAAAGAGTTGGAGGAGGAAATGAAATAGGTAGCAAAAAGTAAATAATGATAATGCAGAATCTGAACCTGCCAGACATAGACTAGGATATCCTGGTGGCTACGGGTACCAGAAACCATGTGCTGCTAGACACAGTGAAGGTAGGACTGCTTACTGGTGCAGTTGGTCAGGGATCCCACACAACAACACACCATTCTCAACCTGGTACTTACCATCTCGGAAGTTATGGGTGGTGCAGCAGTTAGGGAATATTTGGGGTCCAGTGACCTCAATTCCGTGTGGTCTGAAATGTGGATGGGGAACACTGGAGCCCCCTTTGTGGGCAGTGGTTATTGACATCAAATGGGCTGATTGGGTACAAGTCAGGAACATTTTAGTGGGTGTAAAAAAAATAAATAAATAAATAAAGGGGGTAGAAGAAAGGTGGAGAAAGATCAAGATAGCAGTTCCAGAGGTGACCAACTCTTGTGGAAAGAAGTTAAGCCCAAAAACAGGCACATAAGACAGATCTGGTTCTCTAGGGAATCACAGGAGGCTGTGAGGGCAAAAAAGGGCCTTCATAAGGTACAAGGTGACTAAAGGGAAGGAGGCATGGGAGGAATACCAGATCAGGCTAAAAGAAGTCAAGGTGGCGGTCAGGGAAGCAAAAGCAGACACAGAGCTGCAGACTGCTGAGGTTTCTGAGGGTGGGAAAAATTAATTCTTTAGCTACAATAGGAAGAAAAGGAAGACTAAGGAGGATTGTTAAGTCAACTGAGAGGAAGAGTGTAGTGGAAGATGATAAGCAGAAGACCAGTTTCCTAAACAATTACTAGTACTGCTGGGTAGTAATGTAGAAGATGATGGATCTCTACCGGAGAGTAGGGTCAGGCTGACACATGGGGGTAGGGGTGGGGGGATAGGAAATGGGGAGTGTAGTGATCCAAGCCATATTGGAGAAAAAGGACCTGGAGGCCCTTAGGGTAAATAACGCACTGGGCCTGGATAGCCTTGACCCTAGAGTGCTTAGGGAACCAACTTCAAAGCTGGCAGAACCCTTGACAGAGCTATTTAGGGACACATTGGAGTCTAGAGTGGTGCCGGGGGACTGAGATCTACGGACATGGTCCCACTCCACAAAGGGGGGGCAGGGAGGACCCAAGCAACTACAGGCCAGTTAGTGTTACTTACATTGGAGGGAAGCTGATGGAGACCTGGGTAAAGGAAGGCTTGGTGGCCTACTTAGAGGAAAACAGCCTACAAAGATAGCAAACAGCATGTGTTTATGACTGGGAGATCATGTCAGACCAACCTCATCATGTTTTTCGACTTGGTCACTAGGGTGGTAGATAGAGGACAGGCTGTAGATTTACTCTAGTTTGACTTCAGCAGAGCCTTCAGTTCAGTGCCACACAGGAGGCTACTGAAGTAGTCGAAGGACTTAGGACTGAAGAAAGGTTTAGTCAGATGGGTGGAGAACTGGCTGGGGAGGAGGCAACAGAAGGTGGTAGTAAACGATTTAAATCTGGGGATGGGGGATCATAAGTAGGGTCCCACAGGGGTCAGTTCTGGGACCTGTCCAATTCAGTATGTTATTTAATGACATAGGGGAAAGTGTCCAGGGCAAGATGTTTCTCTTTGCTGATGACACAAAGCTTTATGACAGGGTGGACAGCAAGGAAGTGGTGAGGAAACTACAGAGGGAGTTGGAAAATCCAGAAAAGTTGTAAAAAGTTGTAAAAGTTGTAAAAAATCTGGTAAATGTCATTCAATGCCAATGCAAATGACAGAGTACTACTTGGGTAGAGTTTATAGTCACTGCCCCATCTCCTACCATCACAAGTTGGATACCTTATATCATAGAGCAATAAGGTTCATTACAGATCTGCCATCTAATACTGATCATTGCTGTCTTTATGCTGCAGTTGGGTGGGTTTCCCTTCACCTCAGAAGGAACAGAAATGCAGCACTATGGATTTACAGAGCGTTGTCAAAAAAACTTCCAAACTGTATCCTGGACTGCTTCACCCAGACCTCTCCTAGCTCCTATGCCCTAAGAAGCAACAACATCATCCTGCTCAAATTGCCCAAATTCAACACCAGGCTAGGAGGGCAGCAATCAGCTATTCTCTAGTTATAGCATGGAACACCCTACAAAAATCCCTAAAACTGTCCAATATCATTCCATTTTCATCCTTTAAACAGCATTGTACAGTCTTCTTCAAAGAGAAATGCAATTGCTACCACTAGAGCTAGCATTGTCATCTCACAAATCTCCCTTCCAAACCATATATGGCATATTCCTTCCAGACAGACACCCCATCTTATGGCACCCAGTAATACCTTCTACCATCCTAGTCTTACATTATGCTGTGTGTTTGCCGTAGCCCCTCCACTGGGATATGTATACACTGTATATACTGTAAATATTAGCTCAACTTTCCTATAACCCACTTTATCATGTGAATTTTACTGTACATCACTGTGTTTATAAATGTTTTTTTCCCTGTATGTATAATTGTTTTATATAAGTGTATTGATGTATCTGTTGTGTATCAACTGTTGAACCTTGACCTTATCAGGTCCATCTTGTAAATTAGCCTTGCTCAATGATGTTCGCCTGAATAAATAAAGATTTGATGATGATGATGATGATGAGTATCTGCATCAGAAGAGGAGAAGGACCTGGGAGTGATGATCACTAGTGACCTGAAGCACTCTACGCAGTGCACGAAAGCAGCAGCAAAGGCAAACAAGATACTGTGATGCATGTCTAGGGGGATCAGTAGTAGGAGAGAGGAGGTTATAATGCCCTTGTACAGGTCACTGGTAAGGCCACATCTAGAGTATGGAGTTCAGTACTGGTGTCCACACCTCAAAAAGGACATGAACCTGCTGGAGAAGGTCCAGAGGAGGGCTACAAAGATGATAGCCGGTCAGCAGGGTAAGGCATATGAGGAGAGCTTGAGGACACTGAACATGTACTCCCTGGAAGACAGAAGAGAGAGAGGGGACATGACTGGGACCTTCAAGTACTTGAAAGGGATGAATAAGGTTGATAAGGAGAGTCTGTTTAAGCTGAGTGGCAACCATAAACTAGGGGGCACAGTCTTAAACTGGAGAGTGGGAGGTTTAGGAGGGATGTCAAGAAGCACTTCTTCACAGAGAGAGTGGTGGACACTTGGAATGCGCTGCCTGAAGAGGTCATCTCATTGATGACAGTGGGCAGCTTTAAGAGAGGCTGGGATAGGCATAGGGGGAAGGTAAGGATCATGGGTAGCCAGGAGGATGGGAGGAGTAAGGAGGGAGGGCAGGGACATTAGCTCAAGCTGTGGACCCTGCAAAACGAGCAGACTTGATAGACCAAATGGCCTTCCTCTGCTGGCTTCTTCATATGTTTGTGTGTAAGATGATTCTATGTTTTTATGTACTCACTGGAGGCCGGTTGGGGGTGGGAGGATATGTGATAGAGACAAATAAGTTCTAAGAGGCATAAATAGGAGGAGGAGTAAAGACATGTTTGTTAGAGACAGTGATGCAGTCACAAGAGGGCACAAATGGAGGTTTGTGGGGGGGTTAATTCAGTCAGGATGTGAGGAAGTTCTACTTCACTGAGAGGGTGGTGGAGCTGTGGAACAGATTGCCAGCAGAAGTGGTGGTGGTGGTGGTGGTGGTGGTGTCAGTGGCAGGTACCCTTAATGGATTCGAACATGGTTAGGACAGAGCTAAGGGACTCATAGTCCCACTTGGGGGAACCATGGGGGAAGGATTGTAGGTGGGTCAGTAAACAGGACAACACTACAGGATGTAGGTCGGGGTGAGGTATTATAATAATATGGGCCAACGTGATGGGCGATCAGTTTCCGTCTGCCATCAGAGTTCATGTTTCTACAGTTCTACATTCTGTGCACATAAGCCAGGGTAACCCAAGGACAGACTATTGGCTGGGAGGTTAAAACCTTAGTCTGGCCACTGAGTAAAAGGATTTGGGGTAATTATTAATGATAGTCTCAAGTCAATTGCCTAGTGCACCAGGGCACTTGGGAAGGCCAACAGGATGCTTGGATGTGTAAGGAGAGGGTTCACAAGTAGGAGAAAAGAGGTTGATACCCCTCTATAGGACACTTAAGACCCCACCTGGAGCAGCTGGTGTCCAGTTCTGGAACCAGCACCTGAAAAGAACAACGCCCATATAGAATCTGTCCAGAGGCAGACTACAAAGATAGTACATGGTCAGCAAGGTAAATCTTATGAGGAATGTCTGGCCAGTCTGAACATGCAGTCACTGAAATCCAGATGGGAGAGGAAGGATATGACAGAAAGCTTTAAATGTCTGAAATAGTTAAACGGAGTACTGTGGAATGACCTGTTTTAGCACAGTGAGAGATCAGCAACTAGGTGACGTACAGACTGGTGGTGGTGGTGGGAAGGGGGGAGGAGTGGATTCAAAAAGGACATAAGAAAGTACTTCTTCACAGAAAAATGTAGTGGATAAATTGAATGGGTTGCCAAGGGAGATGTTAAGCGCCAAGATGGTTAGTCGTCTCAAGGGAATGTGGTATAACAATAAGGGGTTGGTTAAAACTATGCCAGGGAAGGGTGGGTGGAGGGATATAACCTACAAACACACAGTTAGCCTATGCATAACCAGGGGTAGATCATTGTGACACAGGTAGGAAAATGGGCAGACGCGATTGACTCCATGTCTTTTTCTACGAACACTTTTCTGTGTTTCTACAAATCTAAGAAATAATGACGATCAGCTTTGAGAGCTGTTTGTTAAGAAAAAAGAGAATGCATACATACATCAAAACGGTATATGTTGGTTTTCATTATGTTTTGCTTAGTAAACATGTTTCCAAAATTATGTTCAATTTTTCATATATTTTGCGCTTCAAGGTCTTACATTTCATACATTATAAACTGCTGCAGAAACAAATAGCCCTGTTGCTTTATTTTTAATCTTCCCTTCAACTACCTTTGCAGTAGTTCAGGTTTTGAAGAGGTTTGCTGTTCTGTTGCTATAAAATGTGTTGTTAAAAGTCTTTGGCTTAGGACAATTTACTTTAGTGTTTATGAGGTTTACAATTACTAATCAGTTTCCATAAATGTAATAATCACAGAAAAAATTATTTTAACAACATCCAGTTATCCTGTTAAACAAGCCCTGTTAAGCAAGAAATACTGCACCCTGTCAGTACGGAATGGCAGTTTTAATAGTAGCACCTTGTTTAACATGAGGTCTCTTGTTTTGTCCTAGGCCTATTTCTGTTTTGTAACAGTAATATCTTTTGCTGCTTCTCTCCGTAGTGATTGGTTTTATTTTCTGTTCTCAGGTTGTACCGCCCTTTCTTCCTTCTATCCCCCAGGTCGCAACTGGAAACGAGACAGCTTTGGTCTCTGTTTGCTTACCAGGTTAAATATATTTAAAATAATAACATTTAATAATTAAAAAAAGGAACTCTAAAGATTTAGCAGTATTTTTCAAACTGGTTTTGGACTCATACCATGATCTTTGTGTTCACAAGATGCATTATTATGGATACATGGACTCTGACAGTAGAAAACAGCATCATGTCACATTTAGTGCGAAGATGTCTACCTGGAGAAGGGCCTAGCCTACATTGGACTGGAGTTGTTAGCAGACAGCCCTAGTGGTTTCTCTACATCCCATTCCATAGAATACACCCTCCCCAGCTCCCTTTACCTGTAGTTTGTACTATTACCTTGTGCATGCCCCCACCTGTGTTTCAACCCAATTACAGACTTTGGGTGGACCACCTCAATTGGGTATCTATTCCACTTGTCCACAATCCTTTCCTTTAAAGAAATTTCCTATGTCTGTCCTGATCCTTCCTCTAATAATTTCCATGCATGACCTCTTGTCACAGTGCACTTCTCCCTTGTGAACTATCCACTGCAGTCCATACTGCTGATTCCTTGCAAGTATGCATAAGTGTCTCTCTAATTTCCCTCCTTTCCCGTCTGGCTACCAGTGTGTACATGCTGAGGCTCACCAACCTCTCCTTATTACAATTTGTTTGTGTTCCCAATGTTTCAGTTCTGGCCATGTTGTCAGGTACGTCTTCTGCTACTATAGCCTGCAGGTCCTCCATTTTATTGCCAATACCCCATGCATTCATGCAGACTACTATCCAGGAGGAGTCTGTTTTTGTGCCCTTTTCCTGTCTGTGCCTTGGCCCTCTCTCTCGTCTAACATCATGTGATGTAACTAATTCAAGATTTAAAGGCAATTTTTGCACTTGCTAGCTGTGCTTTGGAACAAACGTATCATTTCTAAGAAACTTAACAAGCTTCACAGCTGAAAAACATTGGCAACTTCTTGCTTTGTATTGCTTCTGTGAAAAGGAAAATTTCTCTAGTATGCCTACCTGGTTATCAAAGAAAATCAGAATGAGTTCAGGAATTTCATTACTGCTGAATATTTCCTGCTAAAATATTTGAAATAAATAAATATATAAATAAATTATTACTCTTAATTTATGTATGTGTGTATGTATGTGTTTTTTATTTACTGGTATCTATTGATGGTGCATGTCTGGGATAGAGCCACTGAGACAGAACTCATTTTCAGGTGTGACATGGAGGAGGGGGTTACCTGGGTTAGTGTGCATTATGAGAATTTAATGCACACCCCAGGTGTGGGATGCTACATAAACCCCGAGGGCGGAGCTTGAGGGGTTTATTAAAGCATCCCACACCAAGGGTGTGCATTGAATTCAAGTATGCACACTACCACAGGCTTTATTTTTTATAATTGCTGGTGAGCATTTTTTTTCCAGCCTGATTCCTGTGACCATACCAGCTGTATCCTGAGTGACATACTGATACAACAGCTGCTGTTGACAATATGCTTTTATTGTAATTTTGAAACTGTAAAACTGTATTGCATTTGTAAAAACATGTGTGAAACTTGAAACAGGAGCAAGAAAGCTTCTAACAGCAACTGGCCTTTTGTTTCGGTCCAGAACCACTGCTATTTGGAATCGCGAATTCATGTTTTTTTCTCTCTCTAGCTGTTCCAGTATCTACTGAGGTGAAGAGGTAATTGAAAGAAGCTGGGGTCTGAGGAGATGACTGGGAGACAAGCTGTGATTGGCTGCTTTTATTTTCAGTACCAGGTGCATTTTTTTTTCACTTTGTGGTGTTTTAAGTGTGTTTGCGGCTCACGCTTAAGGTTTTGACAGTGAGCCTGTCTGGTACCCCATCAACTGAACGCCACTAGAATAGTGTCACACTATACAGCGCTAGTCTGGTAAGCGCTCACACAGACTGTGAGTGGGATTTTACAGCGCTAGCTGTAAGCACTCCCCTGGTCGCTATCCGTGGTCCTGTGCACAGGACAAGGGTTTCAGGGAACAGGAAGGCTGGCTGAGCTGCTCCTGTGGTGTGGAGGGCTGGGGCATGGAACAACTCGGCCAGTAGGAATGGAGACCAGGATTCTAATCCTGGTCTCCGACTTTTGCATATTGAGACTTCACATGGGGCCGTGGAATTTTAACTTTCCCCAGGATCCGCTGTCCCTTGGATTAAGAATCCTAGAGATGGGGGTGGGGTAAAGCCACACGCAAAAAACAAAACAGCACTTTTTTTTCCGCATGCACTATGCTGATGCTATTATTGTTGGCACTCTTCGGACCCAGTGCCAGCATGTCTTTGCCGTAATAACTGGCCAGTTATTACGCCAGATAACAACTGGATGAGCCCATATAAAAATTGCTCACCAGTTATTATAAGAGAGTAATGCACACATTTTAAGAGTTATGCAACAATTACAACAAGGCATGAGACTGGCAGCAGCAGCTTGGAATGCACAAAGCACATAACTACAGAGATACTTGTAAATTACTACAGTGCGTTAAAGGGGCTAGAAGAGTGAGGGGAAGGGGAGAAAGGAACACAAGAACCTAGGACGAGGAGAGACCTAAAGTAGGCAAAAGAGGCAACAACAATTCAGGCAACAGGTAGGGGGAGGAAATGCAGAAGTTTTTAGTAAGGCAAAGTGAGGAGGAGAAAAGGAGTGAGAGAGAAATGAAGGTTTATTGCAGGCACAGGGGGTGACAAAATTATTCCTGGGGAGGACTTGCAGAACGGGGGTGGCAGAGGAGGGTGGAAAGTGATGGGGAGGCTGTAATAAGTAAATGTGATATTACTATTATTGGTTCGTACTACTTGCCACCTGTAACATCTTGCCCTGGAACATGATCGAAAATGGGATTATTAGTCTCGGACAATTTCTTATGGTTATAATGTAACTTCAAGGGATAAATTATATCAATATTACTTTAATTAAAGAGCTAGTGTACTACCTAAAACTAATATAAGTTTTTAAATCCGGCCCAGCGGCGCAGAGGGCTGAGGCGTTGAACGCCTTACCTCGTGCTGCGCCACTGACCTGTGTTTGGGAATGAACATGGGCAGGGCTGGAGAAGGATCGAGTGTCTGAAGGACAGCTCTCCTTCTCCAGGATGGGGGACACCAGTGGTCGGTGCTCTACTGGCCCCCAGTGTAGACTGGGGGCAATGCTCCGATGCTGACAGATGTGGGGCAGAGTAGGGGTGAGACACTGGGGAAGGAGCACGTGCGGTCACGTGCACACTCCCTCCATGGGCGTCCTTGATGCCCCTGCCCACAAGGGAGAAAAACACATAAGAAAAATCAACCTTGGCAGCACGACGGCTGCCTGACGGTGCTGCCATGGATGAGCGCAAGTTAGTTCCCTCCCTGCCCATCATCCAGGTCTCTGCAGTGGTGGGCTACGCACCCGCTGTGACACGGCCTAGGGAGTGCTGTGGCAGGGAGGTCTAAGAGCTCTGCCTGCATCTGGGGCGGCTGCCATGAAGGCTGGCTGAAGAGGGAAGGGGGAACCAAAGGCACAACCCCTCCCCAGCTGAAGAGCATAAATAAATAACAAAAAAATAATTAGTTTTTAAAAGCAGTCAGCTATTACGTTTTATATCTAAGGTATTTTTTTTTCTTTTTGTTGAATTAGAAGCTTTTTTACCTAATGTTAGTAGGTGTGATGTGTGGGACAGCACTCTGCCTGGCAGCTGACATATCTACCTCTATCCTCCCCATTACATCATTAGTATTGTGACTTCACTGACTGTGACATCACTTGAGTAATAATAACCGAACAGCCAGTCATTTCCTGGTGATTAATGACTAGTTGGGGGGAAGAGTAGCCCAAGGCGCAGCCGAGGATGAACCCCACCTAGATGGCATTAATCAAAAGGAAATGACTGGTTGTGAGGCCATTATTGCAATTATTAGTCTAATCATGTTACACACAGGGAAAACATCTTTTTTTTTTAAAGAGCTGATAAACGTGCGTGACACTCTGATCTGTACCAGCCATTTCTTTTCTTTATATTTTTGTGTTCTTTCCTCGTATCTCCTCTTGGTGCCCACTCCTTCCGTCCGCTCATTTCCACCATCCCACTTTCTTGGGATCTGCCCCTAGTGTGCCTCCTTTCTCTTACCTCCTGCACAGCAGGGTCTGTCCCTTCTCAGTGGTCTTGGATGGAACCAAAGCGGCTTTCATCTAGGGCTGCCGAAAAGTGTTTTTCTGTTTTTCTCCCCTTTAGTCCCCTACCCTCTAAGTGCTTGGGATGTACATCCCAAGGGGTGGCGTTCATGCGCCGTCCAACATCTCCCCTCTCCGACTCCGTGGAATGGAGCCGCCGCCATCCCTTGCTACTGCCAGTTCATCCACTGGCTTGAGGGGATGCAGAATGGTAGTGCATTCTTGCTCTCCCACCCCTGAGGGAAGACAGCATCCACTGGGATGCTCGATCCTCCCTCTCCCTTGCCAACCCCCAGCCACCCGAGTCTGTTCCCGAACCCGGGTCACCGAAATAGCACGAGGTGTGGCGTCCAGCACCTCAACCCTCAGCGCCACCAGGCCGGCTCGTACCAGCCATTTCGAAAGGATTAACACCCGCTACATCAGCCAATCAGAGCTTGCATTTGCCTCATGAATAATTCATCAGACTTATAATGCTGCTTAGAAACAGCCACTCAGTGGTTGCCAGGTCAATCACCTGTAATGTCACTGTCAGTAAACTCACAATGCTGATGATGTAGTTGGGGGGGGGGGGACAGAGACAGATATGTCCGCTTGCAGGTTAACAGCTGTTTCACACATCCAGCACAATGTTACCACATTGAAGACTTTCTAATGAGCAAAAGGAAAAAGAAAATTACTTCAGAAACAAAAGATACAACTGAATACTTCTTAAAATGTACATTATTTCCCTGTCTGCCTGTTTTGGCTCCACTAGCTTTTTAAAATGACTGCACTGCTATTTTTCTACCTGTACTGGTCACTTCATTTGCTTGTCAGTGTTGCTCAATATACCATTGTTTGGTTCCTTTTATTGTTACTGTACTCTCCCTATATGCCCACTTTTTGCATTTGACTTTGTACTGTCTCATTGATGCTGTGTATGCTGTGTTATTGTACTCCCCTTCCATATCCCCTGGGGTACAACCGGAGATGAGCCAAGGCTCAGAGTGCCTTTCTCTGTCACAGATTTTCAAATAAATAAATACAGTTTTACTTAATAAGGATATAAAGTGGTTTGGGTGGCATTTACAAACCACAAAGCTGTAGGCTGCGTGTCTTATACATGTCACTTGAACTCCGAGATAGTTTTATACTCTTACTGCTGTACAATCAGGTGTAGTTACTCTGTTATAATACATTTAAAAGATGATAACTGAGCAGTGTGGGGAGATATGTTGAAATTAGGATGTCTGTGATTTCAAGTCAACGACCATTGATATAATTAACTACAATGAACAATAATAACACTGCAAAGCAACATAGTTCATAGAGGAATTATTGTTTGCCATTTATTATGTAAAGAATAACGATTGTATTTTACAATTTATTTATGCTGGAGAGTCCTACTAAGATACAACACTTAGTTTGTAGGGTGTCTTTCTTCTACCCGTTAGTACAACTAGAGACACTAAAGCAAAGGGAGGCTGAAGATCACACAGCGCCCTGTAGCACAGCAGTAGTGCTACTGCCTGTTACAGCAGCACCCATGTTCGGCAGTGGGCTTGAGTCACCGGGGGTGAGCTGGGGGTAAGGATTAAGTACCCGAGGAACTGCACTCCTCTCACAGGGTTGGTGGGTAAGTCATCTGGCAAAGCACCTGACACCTAGCAGAGGCTGGGTGTCAAAGCAGTTGGGAGTCCCAGAAGGATGTGGGATGCTCCGTGCCATTACACATAGAAAATCCAAGGGGTAAAAAAAAAAAAGGAGGAAAAGTCCTTCACTGGGTGGGATAAAAAACAACCTCCACCTCCTCCCCACAGGCCTGGCTTCACTAACTAGGCACCCAGTCGGATCCTGCTTCAGAGGGGCAAGGGCAAGCCCCACGAACCTGGCCATGAGGGATAAGCCATGCAGAAACAGGGAATAAGTTCTAGGGATGATTTGCGACTAGGCTGGAGGGTGTCAGGAGGACAAACACAATAAAGGGGAAAAAGATTACGCAGTGAGCCACTGATAGCGTACAAGCCCCAGAAACTGACAGGGAACCCAGCTGGGAGTGGAGCACATCACTGAGATGTGACTACTGGGGAAGGACGTATGGGCAACCTTGCATTCCACCCCCTGATGGCACTGAGGTCAGGGCACTGGCTGTAGATAGCCACTGGCCTGCTCAGAGAAAAACAACTCCATTGTCAGGGTAGGTGATGGGGGAATCAGTGGTAAAAAGCTGTCAATACAAATTATACAGTATAGAAATAACAACTCAAACACTGGACCACACTGCCTTTCTTACAACACTTACAATACACAATTAAAATTCTAGTAATACATAAATCCTTGGGTTGTGCCTGGAAATAGCTCAGCATGCCTTTTCCAGTCATCAATTTTCAAATAAATAAATAATCATAGCCCAATGTTTGAATTATTGGGCTTCCCCCTCTACCCATTCTGAAGTGAGCTTTGCTAGTTATGCACCTCATAAGTTTTCTTTAATAGGAGTAAGGGTTCCTATTAAAGACTGAGCCCCAGCAGCTCCTAAAATTCCAACACCATGAACAAACTTGGTATGTCTAGCAGACTTGGGTTTGATGTTCACAACCTCCACTTGCATACTGCGTGACCTTTAGCAAATCACTTTACCTTCCTGTGCTCCTGGGCCACCCCTGTATATGGGCCTGGTGTCCAGTGGACCTTGCCTGGTTACCGGAGAATAAAAATAAATAAATAAACATAAGTCCTTAAACATTCACAAACAAACACAATACTGAACAAAACAAAGGAAACCTTAGAAGGCTTTGGAGACTATTATTTCACACTATATAATCAAGACCTAGAACCAGAAGACTCTAAATATCAGGAATTAAAAAAAAAAAAACTAAAGTTACTCAACTTGACAGAATTGCAAAGAGAAATGACGATAAGCCCTAAAACAACAACAGAAGTCAAAACAAGTATAAAAAATGCAAAATTAGGCAAAAGCCCTGGGCCAGATGGATTTACATCAGAATTCTATAAGACTTTCCCAAGGAGAAATAGTCCCTCTTTTAAGCAGATTATTTAGAGACATATGAGAAGGAGAAACCCTACCACCAAATAGTTACCAATGCGCAAACATTTCAGCCATCCTAAAACCCAACAAAGGTCCCCTTAACTGCGATTCATACAGACCTATACCAGTCTTAAACCAGGATTATAAATATTATGTAGGCATACTAGCAAAACGATTGGAAAAACTCCTCCCAGACATAATTAATAAAGATCAAGCAGGATTTATAACCCAAATACAAACATCAGATATCAAACACACGTTATATTTATTGGAAAATCTCAGCAAAGATCCACCCCCACTGTTACTTTTAAGTATGGACACACAGAAAGCATTTGACAGGGTGTCATGGAAGTTTCTCCATTACACCATGGAACAATTTAAATTCCCAAAAGAATTTTGCCACGTTATAAAAAAGCTATATATCACCCCAAGCAGTAGTTATGGTAAACTGTATGTGCTCCGATCACTTCCCACTGACCAGAGGTACTTGTCAGGGGTGCCCCATCCCATTTGCTATTTGCACTCCATGCAGAACCACTGGCACAAGCAATTAGAGAAAGACCTCAAATTACAGGATTGACACACTTAAGCCGTGTTTACATGGCAGCAGCGCTGCAAAAGACTGATGGCAGCAGCGCGATCCCGACCACCTGCTACTGGTGGTCTGTACATGTCAGTACACGGCCCCTCTGTGCACCTACAATCCCTGCCAGTGAGGGGCCATGCATCGGGGGCTAGAGATTTGTCCAGTATGTTTCACCACAGTGGACGGGTTATTGCAGT
Source organism: Neoceratodus forsteri (assembly GCA_016271365.2). Lineage (NCBI taxonomy): Eukaryota > Metazoa > Chordata > Ceratodontiformes > Ceratodontidae > Neoceratodus > Neoceratodus forsteri. Next base: position 876,061,299 of record CM028130.1, read on the forward strand.
GCAGACTGTTCGCTGCAAATCATTAGCTCCGCTCAGCGTCCCCAGTCTTCAAGAGAATGTAGGAGTGTCTAACTGAGCTGATTACCCCGATTGGGTATGTGTCCACATGGAAGCTTTTGCACGGGATCAACCCGAGCAATCGGGTTACTCCAATGCAAAAGTGACCGTGTAAACAGGGCTTTAGAGATGGAACATAAAGTTGCATTCTATGCAGATGACCTCTTGGTATATATGACTAATCCAGAGATGCCGTTGCCCATACTTTTTGACCTCCTGATGAAAATGGAAAAACTAGCAGGATATAAACTAAATAAAAATAAAACAGAGGTTCTAGGTGTTCAATTATATACCTACCCCAAAAATTAAGCAAGTATTCCCCTTTAGATGAAAATGGTTTGACAGACCATGAGGCCTGTTTCTGCTGGCAGTTCCGTATGTTTGTATGAAATGCAGGAAGTTTTGGAAAATTAACTATGACCCAAAAAAACAGATATCCAAGAAGATCAACAAAGACGGTTTCATCTACCCTTCCCCCTAATACAAAGAATAGACATAATTACGATGAATGTCCTTCCAAGATTTTTATATCCATTTCAAAACATCCCTCTGTTACCTGAGACAACAAAATTCAAGAAATGGGATAATCTAATATTAAAATTTATATGGGCGGGGACAGGGATCTAGAACGGACATACATTTTCCATTTAATGCTAATGAATGTTGTTGTTTATATGTTTTTAAATTGTAGTATGTGTTCATTCTGCAGCATCTTTTTTCATCTTTTTGTACAAGTGCTTAGATATCTTGATTTGTGTTTTTTTAAAAATAAAGATGAGTTGAGTTGACAAAACACTACAACTCCCTACAAATAGAGGGGGTTTAGCATTACCTAAGCTGGAAAAGTACTGCCAAGCAGCCTTTGTAACCCAATGCATTACACTGGCTAGATAAAGAATCTGACCAACACTGGAAGAACTTAGAACTAGTGTAACAAGCAGAACAAATGGAAGGATGGTTATTCAAGAGGCTAACAAACAAAAAAGAGAGCGATGAGGAGATGGACTCAATATATACCAAACATATCTTACAAAGAGCAGAGAAATCTCCTAACTACCCCAGAAATCAAACCAACAGCTAGATATTTAGAAACCCTAATAACAGATTTAAATGTTGGCCCAGCCAAAATAAAGTACACCTTTAAGAGATGGCAATGACTAGCCCTAATTCATAATTACCATTATTATGATCAAGGCACATTCCAAACATTTCAGACACTAAAACAAAAGTACCAGCTTAGAAATCAAGACCATTTTAGATATCTACAAGTCAGATATTATTCTGAAGAGAAATTTGGACTGCAGTGGAATATAAAGAAGCCCATCCATTAGTACAGATTATCATTGAAACACAAGAATGGAAAACATCTGAACATATAATTTCATTAATTTATGAAACCCTTCAGGCAGAGACAAAACAGACCACAGGAAAAAAAAACACAAAAAAGATGGAATGAGAAAATGGGAATATCACTTACCGACCAGGACTGGACAAATATCAATGCAACACAACACAAGGTGACAACATCACACATCTGGAGAGAGCATGGGTGGAAGTGTTACCCATTTCTTCAGAACACCACAAATAACAGGGAAGTATGACACAAAGTTAATAAACTTTAAATTAAAAAAAAAATATGTCCTTAAAAGATTAATGTCCCATGCCTAAACTGAACCATATGTATAGTTTCCATATTAAAAAGTACTTTCTTTTTAGTGGGGTTACCTTACCACACTGAAGGTTGTTAAATGTATAATCTATATGTTGTCTTTACTATTTACACTTAAGGGATGAAATAAGAAAGGAATTTGATTTTATATAGCTCCCTTCATACAAACTATCCCAAAGTGCTTTACAATCAATGACAGAATGTTGCTGCCATTTTCAGCACACAGGGACATTCAGAAAACACAGAGACAGACTAGAGAGGTTACGTGATTTGCTCAGGATCACAAAGTATGTACCGTAAGTGGTGGTTGTGGACTTAAAACCCAGGCCTCCATGGGCTCCCAGCTCTGTACTCTAACCAGCAGGCCAAACTGCCTCCGCAGGATTAAAATACTAAAGATGAAGCCTTTGATTAAACTTTTGCCTCAACTAAGAACATTGGTCTCCTATGTGACCTAGATCTTGATATAACTTCTCTAAATCTTTCTGGTAAACTGTTTCTGAACAGTGCTGTGAGTCATTTTAAAAAGGGTAGCTTAGTCAGCTCTGAGAAACAAAACTTCTTTTTACCAAACCACTGCCTTTTCTTTGGACACATTTCTGTAAATCTATGATTCATAAATATTATTGTAGCCAAGTAAGATCTAAGCAAGGTACTACAGTTCAGATCCTCAGCCCACCTCTTGTTTTAATAAAATGAAACATCCCCCACATTCCCCCACTTTAGCCACCCCGCCATCCCCCACTCATTCTTTTGGCAATGAATAAGCAATCTCTTTTGAGGAGAATGCCAACTCCTGCTTGCAAATCATCAGCAGGGGGCACTGGTATCCACAAGGGAATAAACGCTCGACAGGTCCATAATACATCTGTTCTCCTCTAGCCTGGGGAGTGGGAGACCAGGGGTCACTCCTGCTCCATGATTTCTGATGAAAAACTCCCTCCCTTATTTATTTATCTTTTTAAAGAATGTCACCTGAATGTCACAGAAATAAAATTCCTGGTCAGATCAATAACTGAAAAAGGCTAATAAAAACTCTCCAGCCTTGGAACATGTTCAACCCCACAGCTAACTTGCAGAATGTCCTTACCTTTCTCTTGTTCCTTTACCAAATCCCCATCCCTCCTTGTAAATAAGGCATCACATCACAAGGGATCTTATTTGGATCGGAAATGTTGATACGTGACTTTATGTACCATTTCTGTTTGTTTGTTTATTAATGAAAACTAATAAGTGAAGTCAACCATGTGGATTAAATCATGAAGGCAAAAAAATCCATTACTTCAGAGTGTTTGCCTTTACATGTTGCTTAAATATCTTACCTGTATTACTTACTGATAGTGGTTTATACGGATTCCTTCTTTTAATTCCTTTCTTTTTATTATGGATGCCCCATTTAAGATTGAAGGAAGAAGGCAGCAGCACACAAACTTACATTCAAATTTGTTTATTTCAAAATCTGTGGCCTGAACATGGCATACTAAGCCGAGAAACAAATGCATCTTGAGGGAAAAAAGGGAACAGGGATTCAAAAATACTGAAATTTTTAAAAACAGTTACACAGATAAATGGTACAGGGAAATGTGAGAACAAGGTACATGGTTTAAAGTGAGGGTAATATAATCAGTGAGCAGGGCACAAAAACATGAATACAGCTGCTGAACGAGCTGTTATCAGCTCAGTAAGTCTCTCCTGGTAAAACTCTTTACATAAACAAACAAATAAATACAGCCAGTACACCAGAAGGCATTTTAAATACTGGACAAAAGGAGCCAAGTGATGAGCAATGGAGACAACCTTAGCAGAACACGGAATAAGCAGTGGGTGACTGGGGACAGAAGAAAGTAAAGAGCGGCAAGTGAAGAGCAAAGAATGGTTAGTAGGTAAAGAAGCAGATGTGGGTTGTGTGTTCATGGAGTGGGATTGTTAGGGTGTTTTCTGAGACATTTTTTGTTTAATGTCAATAAGCTCTCTAAATGAAGCAGCAATTATTAGACAGGTAGGCAGGCAGTCAAGCAGCAAAAAATATTTAAAGTGCCACAATGTGCAAGGAGCATAGCCAAAATTTTGGAATGGGGGGGGGGGCCACCAAAGAAATCCCATTATTTAGTTGTCATGTACAAAAAACTTTTTTATGAAAGCATAATGGAAAAATGATGGGAGTTTTTTTGTGCACCCAGGAAACCCGCCCCCTTGACTATGCCTGTGTACAAATGTACAAAAAACTCTCAGAGTGGCACATTACGCTCTGGCACTTCACTCGAACGCAAGCTTGGTCTAAGTTTTTTGCTGATTTACTGCTTGACTGCCTCTCTGATAGTTACTGCTTCATCTGGAGAGTTTATTGACATTTTTATTGACACTAAATAAAAGTGTTCCAGATAACAGCAAAGTTCTGGCAGCAAGTGGCGTCTTTCCCGCGTGCCTCAGATATGCTGTTTTTTTATGTTTGCTTGCACGCATGTGCAAGAAACATAGTGCCTTCATCGGAGATTTCGGAGGTGTGTCACCTCCTCCTCCAATTCAGTCAGTGGGCTGGCAGGCGCGGCCCCTGTAAGCCAATGCATTTTGGAGCTGTGTATGACACGCTTCCAAAATGCAGTGGCAAACAGTTGAAAGGGGAGTTACGCTTGAGTGAGCACCGATAAGACATCGCTGCTCACGCCAAGCAACCCCCTACGCACAGACAGACGCGGCGCGCCTCGCATTGTATAGCCGACAGGGTGCCCAATCCCCGCCGGCTGAGCTGCATCCCCACCCCCAGTTGTAGGTGCCATGCTGGGAGCCCACCCCAGCGTGGCAAGCACTGTGCTCCTTTGGCCAGCGGTGCCCAATCCCCGTCGGCTGAACGCCCCCAAGTCCTTGTGCCACGCTGGGAGCCTACCCCAGCGTGGCAAACGCAATCACTGATTTTTTCTGTATTTTGCCGACGGGGTGCCCAATCCTCGTCGGCTGAACGCCCCCTGTCCTGTACACGCTGCAGCCCACCCCAGCATGGCAAACGCCCCACGACGCCTTTTTTTGTTTTTCCTGTAAAATAAAACTGTCCCGGCGCGTCTCCCAACCCTCCCACAACCCGCACCCACCCACTGCGCACCTAGCCTCCCACACCCCCACCCCTATACTACCTCCGAATCCAGCGCCACGATCTTCGTGGACCGGGAACACATCTGCACTCTTCAAAGCTGACCTACTTAACTGAGGAAATGCCGTAAGCTGTATCATGGGTTACATGGGGGTTTCAACTTTATTGCATATTCGGTATTTTTGATTTGCACATCATGGACTGACTCATATCATCAAATGTAAGATTGGGTCTGGCGTGATTTCGCCGCAGTGATCAAAATCACCTTCGGGCCCGAATACCACCATGACAGTGACATCATTCATGAGAAGGGGTCCCAAAACCCCATGTTGAAAATTTGGTGCCAAAATTCCAAAAAATGACTGTTTTACGAGGGTGCGTTGCGCAGTTCCTACGCAGGCTCGTAAGTTCGCGAAATTTCAATATTTTCACTCCAGATTTTCAATATTGCCATTTTACCACACCTTCTTATGAGTAGTACAGCTGTCATTTTTTCCATCTCACCCAAAATGTGTTTCCACCCATGTAGCGCAGAATGGCGCAGTCGGTGTGCGAAATCAATGTACGGGACAAATTAAGAAAATCACAGTGACACTGTTCATGAGCAGAGGTCTTAAAATGGCTATGTTGAAAATTTGGTGAAAAAATTCCTAAAAATGACTGTTTTACGAGGGTGCATTGCGCAGTTCCTACGCACACTCGTAAGGTCGCAAATTTTCAATATTTTCACTCCAGATTTCCAACATTGCCATTTTATCACACCTTCTTATGAGCAGTACAGCTGTCATTTTTCACATGTCACCCAAAACGTGTTTCTGCCATGTAGCACACAATGGCGCAGTCGGTTGTGCCAGATCAATGTATGGGACAAATTAAGAAAATCACAGTGACACTGTTCATGAGCTCAGGTGTTAAAATGGCTATGTTGAAAATTTGGTGAAAAAATTCCTAAAATGACTGTTTATGAGCGCGCTGTACAACTCCTATGCACGCTCGTAAGTTCACGAATTTTCAATATTTTCACTCCAGATTTCCAACATTGCCATTTTACCACACCTTCTTATGAGCAGTATAGCTGTCATTTTTCACATCTCACCCAAAACGTGTTTCTGCCCATGTAGTGCACAATGGCACAGTCGGTGTGAGAAATCAATGTACGGGACAAATTAAGAAAGTCACAGTGACACTGTTCATGAGCAAAGGTCTTAAAATGGCTATGTTGAAAATTTGGTGAAAAAATTCCTAAAAATGACTGTTTTACGAGGGTGCATTGTGCAGTTCCTACGCACACTCGTAAGTTCGCGAATTTTCAATATTTTCACTCCAGATTTTCAACATTGCCATTTTACCACACCTCCTTTTGAGCAGTATAGCTGTCATTTTTCACATCTTGCCCAAAATGTGTTTCCACCCATGTAGTGCACAATGGCGTAGTATGTGCAAAATCAATGTATGGGACACATTTAGAAAATCACAGTGACACTGTTCATGAGCAGAGGTCTTAAAATGGCTATGGTGAAAATTTGGTGAAAAAAATTCCTAAAAATGACTGTTTTAGAGCGTGCGTTGCGCAGTTCCTATGCATGCTCGTAAGTTTGCGAATTTAATATTTTCACTCCAGATTTTCAACATTGCCATTTTATTACACTTCCTTATGAACAGTACAGCTGCCATTTTTCATATGTCACCAAAATGTGTTTTCGACATGTAGTGCACAATGGTGCTGTTGGTGTCTGAGCGATGTTTAGGACAGATTAAGAAAATCACAGTTACACTGTTCATGAGCAGAGGTCTTAAAATGGCTATGTTGAAAATTTGGTGACAAAAGTCCATAAAATGACTGTGTTACGAGTGAGCAATGCAGTTCCACGCACCCTCGTAAGTTCATGACTTTGTAATATTTTCAGTCCAGATTTTCACCAGTGGCATTTTCACACTTCATATGAACAGTACAGCTGTCATTTTTCACAACATGGCTGAAGTGTGTTTCACACTTTCAGCGCTGAGATTCATGGTCGCTGTGGGAAATCATTGTTCGGCACAGATTAGAGAAAATCACAGTGACACTGTTCATGATCGGAGGCACCAAAATGCCTGAGTTGACAATCTGCTGTAAAATATCCCCAACCTAATTATATTACGGGTGTGCATTGCACAGTTTCTATGTACGCTCATGACTTCACCATTTTTTTAAATATTTTTACTGCAGATTTGCAACATTGCCATTTTTTACACCTCCCCATGAACAGTACAGCTGTCATTTTTTACATCCTGTTAGGAATGTTTTTGCACCTGTGGTGCTAAATGCCATACTCGCTGTGCATAAGCAGCTTTCGGCTAACAAACTGATATTCCCCCTCTTCATGAGGTGGGGTCACAAAAAAAAACATGTTGAAAATTTGGAGTGAAAATACCAACGAATGCCTGAGGTATTAGGGTTTCCAACCATAACGCCTAACACTGTAGAGAATGACAGGCATCAGGGGTGTGACTTGGGATTCCTGCCTGTAATGCTCATACCATTCCACACCCTGCAGTCAGTGAGAGGCATTGAGGTATGCCTTGGACTCTTCAGCCCCAAAGTTCACCCCATTCTCCTATATCGCACCCATCTCACCGCATTTCCTAATGAATTGGGGTGCGCATAAGAGCCAAAGACCCCAAGGAACACCGTGACACTTGTCAGTGTCTACAGGGTGGTGGTGGGGTTGGCTTCAGTTCAGTACTTCACTGCCATTCCTATTATGCAGCTCTGTAACTTCTACCTTACCACTGCCAATGCCAGCAAGCAAACATTCGGCATTGACAAATGCTTGTATTGCTATGTTTGGCACTTGTCATCCTGACTGATACACTGCTAGGCACCACTGGCAAAAGCTGTTTTCTGGCTTTGGATACCCAACAGGACCTTCTTCTGCTGTCAGTATTCAGTGTTTCTGTAATGTTTCAGTTTGCCTGTTATGGAACATGTTTGATTTTCAGTCAGTTTTCCTTTTTAACTTCATACTGCTTACCATGACAGCACTGTGATATCACAAAGAAGCAATTATGAGTTAAGCTAGGGACAGTCAGTAGCTTTTTGAAGGTCATACGAACATACGAAAATGCCAGCAGACACAGGCCATAGCAGTCTATCGAGTCTGCTCGAATATGCAGCTCCCAGTCTACTCTACTGCAGCTGCCCCCCAAACATCTGTGTTTTCCCACAGACCGCTTCCTCACCCTCCTGTTTCCCCTCAGTTATGACCTTACCTCTGACCCTATCCCACCCCCTCTTAAAACTGCTCACAGTTGCCAGTGAAATCACCTCCTCTAGCAGTTGGTTCCACTTTGTCACCACTCTTTCTGTGAAATAGTGCCTCCTCATTTCCCTCTTGAATCTACCCCCCTCCAATTTCAGACTATGTCCTTTCATATTCCTTCCCCCCTTAGTCTGAAAATGTCCTCAGAACTTACCCTATTTATGTCCTTTAAATATTTATAGGTCTCAATCATATCACCTCCCTCCCTCCTGTCCTCCAGGGAATACATGTTGAGCTCCCTCAGTCTTTCCTCATATGGATTGTCCTCCAGGACTAGGATCATTTTTGTTGCCCTACGCTGTACCCCTTCCAGTAGATTGATGTCTTTCAGACACAGAGAAGTTCGTGCTGCATTAGCCGAAATATTCAGACCAACAGCAGGGGCAAATAAAAAACAGAAAACATTAACTTCAAGCATAATTAGAAACATAGAATTTGTTAGCAGAAAAGGACCACTTGGCCCACCCAGTCTACCTAGATGGTCCTCACCTAGTCTGTCTCCACAAACCCTACCTGGTCTCCGGCGATCCTCCCTATTTCCTGATATTCCTCAATGTCTATCCCACGCATGCTCTGAAGTCCCTTATTGTTTTCACCTCCACTACTTCCGTTGGCAGTTTATTCCAGGTGTCTACCGCTCTTTCAGTGAAACAGTACTTCCTCATGTCACTCTGAAACTTACCCCCAGCTTTATGGCACGCACCTGGTGCTCTTCCTCATTTGAATTGTTGTACAAGCTCTTTTTTCTGTATATTAATATGACTTGAGGCTTTTACTGAATGATAAGAAGTCACTCTGGATAATATTTCAAACAAAGAACAGCAAAAAGATTTCCAATGGGAATATCCATACATTATCTGGTGTTGCGTTGGGACAGGTTACTTCTTATAGGTACCTAGGACTGACGCTTGACTGCCACTGGACTTTTGATTTGCATATAATTAATATTTCAAATAAGTTAAAAAAGCTGCTTGGATTTTTTTATAGGAATAAAACTATGTTTACATATAAAATAAGGAAACTGATGGTTGCTTCTTTATTTTTTATAGTTTGGGATTATGGAGATTGCATTTATAAAAATGCTAGAAAATCAGTATTGGGATCATTAGAACCGCTCTATAAAAGTGCACTGAGGTTCATTACAGATTTACCATACAGAACACATAGCTGGATCCTGTATAAGGATTCAGAATTTACGTCCTTGCAGGATCGTCATGATATCCATTAGAATCTTTTTGTATATAAATTTGTTCTATATTCTCTACCAGTATTCTTACTGGATTTAATGAAAATGAGGTTAGATCCAAATTATTCTCTTAGATCTACATCTTGGATCACCTTTTATGTTCCAAGATGTAGTTCAGGATTTGGTGAAAAAACATTGTCCTCATCGGTGCCCAGGACACGGAATTGTATATCCAAGAAATGGAAGGTACAGGAATTAATACAATTGGCACACTTTAGGTTGTATTTAGTCGGTCTTTATAATAAACACTGTAATTGTTATGGATAATTTAAAAACCTGATGTAAGTTTTACACTGTAATGATGATTCATGTAATAATTTGTTATTATGTGTAACTGCTTGTTGTTCGTTTGTTGTATGTAAAATGTTTTTAAGTGTTGGATGCAATTGAAAATTAGATATTGTTATCTCAATTTGTTATCCAATAAAAAGTTTAAGTTGAAGTATAGTGAGGTGTATGTTATGGGATAAGAAGGTTACCGTGTGCTGTTTTGTGCAAGAGGACCGCGATGCAGAACGGTTCTGTCAACCCAAAACAGCATGAAATAACCTTCTTATCCCATAAGAGGCACCCCTCACTATACATATTAATATATTTTGAAGCAGTGGAGCTGCCTCCACTCCAAGACAAACAGAAAAATAGTAGAAATGTTGGTGTGAATATTCCTTCTTTGCTCGTCTCCCCTGCTGTCTTCTTACTTTGTGGTACATTCCACGACTGACAACAGTGGCTGCTTACATGTCATGTAATGATCGGCGGGGCAAACTTTGGCTAGAACATTTTTATTTATTTCAAAGTTTTCCTAGCTTGTTTTGCATTGTGCATTTTATAAATAAGCATTGCTTTCATGGTGGCGGCAGGGACAAAACATTTGGATAAAACATGAGGGAGTCAGAGCCTTGGTAGATGCCATTTGGTTCCATTAGCAGCATGTCAATGGCCAAAGGCTTGCGTGTCTCCTGTTTCTTCTTGCGATGTCTCGGCAGTAATGTGGTATGGGATAGTTGTGGGTTTTCAAAGCGGACAGAGGTGCTTGAAATAAAACATACAGTCAGTACTGTTACAGCCCCAATTGTTTAGTACAGATTTTAGTGTGGGCAGAGGTTGAGAGGTTTGCTTCCACCAGGAATGCGTTCAGACTTCTGGTCTACTTCTGTGGCTGAAGAACTGCTTTCTGAAACCATTATTTCTTTCTCAGTTAATTCCACCACAGTGATTCTGACAGGAACACTTTGACAGTCAGCATCACCGTGGCAGGAATCACCTGTCCCAAGCAGCGCAAGGCAGCAACTGTACGCTGGATAATAGATACAGTAGTGCTGTCCTCTGATTGGTGGAGGCAGTTCCACTGCTTTATTATTTAATTTATTGTTTATCACCCTGGCAGTTGCTTTGCCCCTGGACCCCCCCCGACACCAGAGCACTCACGTGACAGCAGGACGTCAACTCGAGTTCACCCCCTCGTGGTGTGGCCACCCAGGACGGTTTCATACCACAGCACTCCCCTCTATGGCCAAGACCAGGACCTAGACCAATCCAGGAGGTTCTAAGGCACAGTTTTTTCCCCCGGCTTAGTTTACCTGATCCCCCAAAGGCAACAGCATGCAAGGGAGCCAATGTCCTCCACCCTCGTGGCACCCCTAACTGCACTGCTGCCTGTGGTCATCCAGGCAGTAGTATAGCAGCGGTTATGGCTACCCTCCCTCTACCGCAGGAGAAGAGCATGCCTAGGATGCTCAATCCTTCTCTCCCCGGCTGGCCCTCTTATGTCCTAGGCTCGTTCCCAACCCGGGTCGCCGGCACTGCAGCAGTAGTGCTACCGTTGTGCAGGTGGGCCGACTTATTATAAAAGTTCTAAACCTTTGATTTTACATTTTTAATAGTTATTATCTGCTCTTAAAAGACTCTAAACTACATTTCTTTTAACCAGTTAATTAAAACGTGATTGAATAGGTTGCTGATCCAGCACTATAAAATGGGTCACGAAAATCCCTACCATCATGGGAGTGATGATCACTAGTGACCTGACCCACTCCACGCAGTGCGAGAAAGCAGCAGCAAAGGCAAACAAGATGCTGGGATGCATAGCTAGGGGGATCAGTAGTAGGAGAGAGGAGGTTATACTGCCCTTGTACAGGTCACTGGTAAGGCCTCATCTAGAGCATGGAGTTCAGTACTAATGCCCACACCTCAAAAAGGACATTAACCTGCTGGAGAAGGTCCAGAGGAGGGCTACAAAGATGACAGCTGGTCAGCACGGTAAGGCATACGAGGAGAGGTTGAGGGCACTGAACATGTACTCCCTGGAAGACAGGAGAGAGAGAGAGAGGGGACATGATTGGGACCTTCAAGTACTTGAAAGGGATAAATAAGGTTGATAAAGAGAGTCTCTTTAAGCTGAGTGGTAACCAAAACACGATGCGACACAGTCTTAAACTGGAGGGTGGGAGGTTTAGGAGGGAGGTCAGGAAGCACTTCTTCACAGAGAGGGTGGTGGACACTTGGAATGCGCTGCCAGAAGAGGTAATCTCTTTGAAGACAGTGGGAAGCTTTAAGAGAAGCTGGGACTGGTATAGGGGGAGGATGGGAGGAGTGGGGAGAGAGGGCAGGGACAGTAGCTCAAGCTGTGGACCCTGCAACACAAGCAGACTTGATAGACCAAATGGCCTTCTTCTGCTGGCTTCTTCGTATGTTCATCTGATTGGTTGAAACAGGTCACATGGCCATTTTTTTCCCTTACAGCCACACACCAACCTCACCTTAACTATATATACTTTTTAAAACAAATAAGCCAGTTTTAGAAGTGAGACAACACACTCCAGTGTGTATGGTCATTAGGGAAATAATGCGCTCTCGGGTGGTTCCCACTCGGATACGCCTCGTGCCTAACAACTACCCGACCCATACATTGTTTCCTTACAGTCACACATTCTGTCACTTGTTATCCCTTGCTTGGGTGTTACTAAAACGTACATTTCCTGTGCTGCCAGGGATCACATCATCTTTTGATCCCTATCCCTGCCGTGTTAGGCATAAAACAAGAATGTAGTGGGATTATGGCTGCTATCATGAGCTAATCAGCTTTTTCTTGGAAAACAATAAAGTTCCTGCTTAGAAGCAGCTGTTCCAAATCAAATGTTCTAGCACGAATTACTAATACACCTATAAACTTTTCCCTCGCATTTCAGTGACATGCCTTATTAGAACACGGTGTGCTCTTTTGACAAGTTTAAGCTGGATCTCCTCTAGCCCCTTTAATATTTTCTCCCCGACTCGGTCTTGACCTGCTGCCGCTCAGTGGGTATTTGTTTGCTTTACACATCGCCTGGCTGCCGAGTGCCCGCTGATGACGACGGCATTGTTTGGCAACTCTTCAAGGGATCGGTCTCCAGTTTGCACTGACGTCACCATATGCCCTCCCTTTGCACACGTGACCCAGCCCATTCACTAAGACTAGGAGCATATAAAAGCAGCTTCAGCGAGGAGCGGGATAAGAACGCGGGCTGCGAGAGCCAACAGCTAAGGAAACAAACAAAGCGATAAAAGGACCAGCCTAGTACTTTGTTTACAGGCAATCAGCGTTATATATTTTGAGAACTATAATTAACATAAACTAAAGGAAATAATCCCGAGAAGAATTAAGCTGTTGGTTTAATATTAAGTAAACTACAGCGAAAACCACGCAGCGGCTGTTTTTGTGTTTACAAGTTTTATTTCTGTGTGTACGCGTTTGAGCTTGAAACTCCGTTTAAACAAGAAACGAACGAATTTGATTTGGAATCCTTGTTGTAGCTACTGCTCTGGTGCCTGAAGTATGGTCATGATGGAAGTGTCGCCCATCGACAATCTGGGTTTCAAACTGCTGCTGGAGGAAGGCAATTGTCTGCTACTTGACTGTCGCTCTTTCTTTGCCTTCAGCGCTACCCACATCGCCAACTCGACCAACGTCCGTCTCAGCACCATCGTGAAACGGCGCGCGAAGGGTTCGCTTGGGCTCGAGCACGTCGTGCCCGCCGAAGAGGCGCGCCGCCGGCTACTGGCGGGGCTGTACGAGGCAGTGCTGGTGCTGGACGAGAGAGGAGGGGAGCTGGAATCGCTGAGGAAGGATAGTACCGTCATGTTGGCACTGAACACTCTGTGCCGGGAGGCAGTGGGCACGCACATCTACTTCCTGAAAGGTATAACAATTATATTTTTCTTAATAAAATGCTGGAATAGTAATATTCAGACACGTTACTTTGAATGTTCTGTCATTCTGTATATAGTTACAAACCCCAACGCTACATCTTGACCCTAAAACATCCCAAAAGTGTTATTTTTATATAATATTAAATGGGGGTACATTTTTTTTAATGGATGAGAATGTCAGCATGTCTAATTGGATCCCTCTTGTTTGTATGCGATATAACTAAAATAAAAATACTAACGGGAAACCATCAAACACATGTCTTATTCTGAAATGTGTAGTTTTACTATATAAATAATGTATAAATATTTTGGGTATTTTTATTTTCACCATTTAGTCTTTTATATACAGATGTAAAACTGCAAGGCTTAGCTCATTGGGGTAGGTTAAAGTTGGCACTTAGAAGTGAAATGAAGCTCTGATCATTCAGCTGTAAAGAAATGTTTGTTTTTATATATCCTATTTCTATTCAGAAATACTAATATAGTTTAAGTGAGTTGTCAAGTGCCTTGTGGTGGTCCTCTGTGACACCCTACAGTACTGTGTTTTTGTGTGGTATTGGTGAGCCTTCTAAAACCAATGTCTCCTTTTCATTTCAGGTGGCTTTGAATCTTTCTCCTGTGAATTTCCTGAGTTTTGTAAAAAGCCATCCCCGCCTGTGAGTCTGAGCCTGCCCCTGAGTGCTGGTAGTCAACCTGGCAGTGCTGAGTCGGGATGCCTCTCCTGTGGAACTCCCCTCTATGATCAGGTTTGTACAGTGGGCTTCTTAAAATATGTAATTAGATACTTGTCCACTAACATTACAGATACTTTTGGATTACAAAGAATCTCAAAAGTTCTGTAACACAGTTAGGCAAAGGATAACAGTTGTCAGGATGTGTGGCTTATACTTGTAGGGGGGGATAATGTACACCTCAGGTGGCTGTTGGACACCATCAGGCATAGTCTAATGTTTCAGGCACCCGAGAAGTGAATTGTTCCCTTATGACTGCAAACTGTTTCTTCAGATCAGTAACTGTCATGTGACATGTCTTGACCAATGATGTCACACTATTTTCATCACCAATTTTCTAAATGCAAATAATGCAGACAAATAGGACAAATTAGAGTGGTACTGCCATCATACCACCCAACTGTTCCTGATCCTGTGTCCAAGCCTCCTTTAGTCCTTTCTGATTTTGGCATTTCTGTCACTGGAGATGGGAGTTTAAAATATTGTCTGGTATTTGTGCTTTAGTCCAATTCTCCTTCAGAAAATGTTTCACATGAAGCCATGCAATATAACAGAAGGCTTTTTGTGTGCTGCTGTTTCAGTTTTGAAAGATTTGTCCCTGATTTGCAGGGCAAGGGGTTGAGGGGTATGTGCCTTGTAGTACTGAGGAGTGTTGGCTAGGGCACTGGTGTCGTAAGTGTTGCCTTCACCTGTACTGTAGCTGGAAGTGGATAGAAGGTACCTTTTGGCACTACCAACAGGAAGGCACTGCTTGCTTTGTACTGCAGTGTCCTTATCTAGTGGGTCCTTTGGGTCCCTGGTTTAGGACTTGAACTCGTAACCTTTTCTGCCAGAGGCACGGGTGCTGCCACTGAGCTGCACTTGACATGATACAGGCTACACAGTTTTCTATTTAAATATATGGCATAGAGAGCATAATGATAAGTAAGAAACATGGTCCTCTGTTAATTACTTAGTGCACCAGATTTTGTTTTTAAAATAAAAATAAAAAAATTGCTAACTAGAACACACAAACTATAAGGATACTGTGCATAAGAATAAGGAATTTAATGTTTATTTTTATTTTTTTTCTCTCCTTTGGAACTCCCCTTTATCAGGGTGGTCCTGTAGAAATTCTACCATTTCTCTACTTGGGTAGTGCCTACCATGCCTCTAGAAAAGACATGCTTGATGCCCTAGGAATTACAGCCCTGATCAATGTTTCCGCAAACTGCCCCAACCATTTTGAGGGACACTACCAGTACAAGACCATTCCAGTAGAAGACAGCCACAAAGCTGACATCAGCTCCTGGTTCAATGAAGCTATTGATTTCATAGGTATGTTGAGATCTGCTTGCGTATTTTATCCATTCAGTTCGGTGAAATTTAATGTCTGTGTGTGTGTGTACACTTTTTTTTTTTTAATCTAAACACAAAATTTGATGGTAGATGAGGACTGCAAGGCCCACCCAGTCTGCCCATTTTTCTCTACCTACAGCATCACCATAGACCCTACTTCCTTCCCAGTAAGATTCCCCTATATCTGTCCCATACATTCATGAACTTCATCACTGTTTTCACCCCACCACCTCTGCTGGAAGGCTGTTTAAGGCATCCACTGTTCCTCACATCTCTCCTGAATTTATCCCCTCCAGTTTCATAGCATGTCTACTTGTTCTTGAGCTCCATTCTGTTTCTAAAAAAAAAAAAAAAAATACATCACTCCTGTACTTGTTAACCCATATTCTCTCTCCCCCAGTGTAAATATTGAGGTCCTTTTAGTCTCTCATCGTAGGCCTTTTTGGTGCAGGCCCTGCATCATTTTAGTTGTCCTCCGCTCTGTCCTTCCAGAGGTGTGGTCTTTAGAACTGGACAGTACTCTAGGTGTACTTGGCCTGCCATGCCTGTAGAAGAGAGATGCTTGATACCCCATGCATATCAAACACCTAGCTGATTGGTCATGCCTGAAAATAGGCAGCATTCTTGTCTAGTGCACTTACCCAGTAAACGCAAGCAAACTAAATGTGTCTTGTGCCTAAGACACATTTGTCAGTCAGCTAGCTGTTTGAATGGAGGAGCAGTACTGTGCATGTTTAAAGCTCTGGATATAAAAGGCACAATCATATCTTTGTACATATATTTGCATTCATGTGTTAATGCCCAAGTACAGTTTTTCATTTTCATTAACGTGAGCTATTTAAAACATTTTCACAGCGTTGAACGTAAAGCAGCAATGCAATGTAGAATGATTTTCCCATAAAAGCTAGTTTCAAGTACAATTAAGAAAAAATATATTGGCATACCTGTCAAATGTACTTGTCTAGGTACCTTCTATGCTGTGTACTATGAACTAATTGTATTTTTTCTGTCCTAACCCTTGCCAAGTCTACAATGTTATTTCTATGGAAAATATGGCAGCCATTTTCTTTGAGAGAAATTTCAATTAAAACATTAATTAAATCAGATTTTGTTGGAATTAGAAACTTGTACTATCAAATTAAACTGGAAGATGCAAGGAATCTTTTATTGTGAAAAAAGGTGGGGTCAAATTTTGCCCAATTTCATTGCACTGCTGCTTTTAAGTAAGAAAAGGAAAGGGGTGTGTGAAAGCTTATTTTCAGTAGTAGAAAACAGCCATCCTACTCAACAGTAGATTTTGTAATACAGCATTTATGACATTCACGTTAACTTTGTTTTTGATCTGTAAAGATCTTGTGCTAAATTTATATTGCAATTTTTATCCAGATTCTGTCAGAAATGCAGGCGGAAGAGTATTTGTCCATTGCCAGGCCGGAATCTCTCGTTCAGCTACCATTTGCCTTGCCTACCTCATGAGGACCAACAGAGTCAAGTTAGATGAAGCCTTTGAGTTTGTGAAGCAAAGAAGGAGCATCATATCCCCCAACTTCAGCTTCATGGGTCAGCTGCTACAGTTTGAGTCGCAGGTCTTGGCCCCATCCTGCTCGGCTGAGGCAGGGAGCCCTGCTAGGACAGTACTAGACAGAACCACTCCAACTACCACAGTCTTCAACTTTCCAGTTTCCATTCCTGTCCATTCTACTGCAACGTCTTTAAGCTTTCTTCAGAGTCCAATCACTACATCTCCAAGCTGCTAAAGCCATGAAAGACTCAGACTCTGGGAGTTTCTCCTGTTTGTATTAAGTGCAATAATTTTTTAAAGTGACAGTATTTATTTTAACACGGGTCAAGTGGAAGACTTTAAACATTTCTTATGGTATGTTGCCCTGGACCAACCTGTCATGCAGTGTCAAAAATTGACTGAAGTGATGTCATCAGTGGTTGACCTGTGCTAATGGCTGGAAGCCACAGACTATTAAAATGCTGCATCCTCTGATTTTTTAGGCACTTCTTGTTACTCTCTTTTGACTGATGGGGACAGAAGTGAGAATAAAGCAGCTGTTAGTCCTGCTAAGCCAATGAGGAAAATGTACTGTCAGTTATTTGGAAGCTGCATTTTACTTTGACACTTGAAATACCAAACTTTTAAAGTACGGAAATTACCTCAGTATTGATTGGGTGCTGCAATGAATTTTCTCTCATTTTTTGTCTTGAAACTTGTTGAAGCACTAGGACAGAAGATTTTGTGAAGGGATGAATGCTTGTTGTCTGATTTTTTTTTTTTTTTTTATAATTTATTTATGAACTGATAATATATATTATATAACCTTTTTTATGAAGGTTCTTACTGTTTTGTTATACAAATGTCATTTTATACAGGTGGAATAAATTATGAACTTTGTATTGAAATTTTTGTTTTTTTTTGTTGATGAAATTTGTTTCACCAGAAAGATACGAATGACCTGGGGTGAAATATTCTATGGTCATTTAGAAATTCCTTTTTTTTTTTTTTTTTTTTTTTTTTTGGGGGTCTTATTTACTAAAAGCCAATATAGTTATTGCCCTCCCCATCTCTATACAGTGTGTTTGTGCTAGAAGTCCAAATCCTGTTTTGCCCAGCTGTCACTTGACTATTTTAGCCAGATGACAAATTTCTTAGCCAAACATAAAAAAAGAAAAACACAATAGATTTTTAATTCATAGCCTGTAAATGTGCAGTAGAAATCTGATGGTTTAAACAATGTTGGTTGTTACTTGGCAAAGCAGTATCTGGCTGATGGCAGCTGGTGAGCTTGCACACATCATGAATGCAACATAAAATTATCTGTGTCCTACTCTTAATACCTTTTGCTGGCTGTGGGTCCCAGTGAAGTTGGCCTATGAGAAGGCTTCTTACTCATCTGTACACTACTGCAAGATATGTATTACTTTTGTAAAACTATTTTGGCTGTCCTGGCCGAAATGACTGTGGCATGTGTTCATGCACTAGCATGGTGCCGAACCTGCAGGCAGACTCGTTCATGAAGGAGTTTATTATTGGTCATATGTTAGGAAAAGGTTGCATCACTTACTGTTCATGCCACAGATTTCTGCAGAGTTATTTCCCTTCAAAAAAAAAGAGTGCTCTAAACCAGTTTAATTGTGTGTATAAAAATTGAAGCTGCGACTCCAGCATGTGTATGCCTCGATTCATGGCTTCAGTTATTATACATAAAATGGGTTAGAGCAGTCATTTTTGAAGGGGGATATTTTTGCAGAAATCCGTGGCATGAGCAGCAAGACGTATGACCAAAAATGAGTTCACCCAGAGGCTTGGCACCATTCTAACTCATTGACGCATGCTACAGACATTTCGGTCTGGACGGCCAAAATATAGTGGCCTGGATATTCAAAGGCCCCCTGCAAACTTGTGCAAGTGCCTGTGCCGTGCAGCTGAGATGCGCCGGCCCAAAATAATGATATTCAGACGATGCGCTATGAGATGCATTTGCGCCATGTCAGGCTGAATATTCTGAAATGCACAATCGCGCAGTGAGAGATGCGCAGTGCAGCAGGTGACCTGAGCCTTGTGTGGAGCATGGGGAAATGAGCAATACAAACCACTTGCACAGTGCGCAAAACTGCAGTATTCAGCCAGGGTATGCAAATGACCTCATTGCACATTCCAAGCCCATCTCCCACACTTGCATCACATTGCAGGAATGTATTCGGGCCATTTGCATACCCTGGGCATGCTCAGTTCTAGCTTTTCAGGGCTGACCCACCACTCCACAAAAGGGAACAGGAGGTATTGCAGCCTAGCAGGCAGGTGTGGTGAAAGGTAGGTGTGTGGGTGGGTGTACTGCCTTGGCCTGGATACAGTGCTATTACCCATAGCCATGCAGAGTGAAGCATAAAGAACTGGCACCAACCACCAACTGTAGTATGCTCCTCTTGTAATGTGTTATGTCACCAAACTCCGACAGCACAGCTACATGTGGAGGGATACTCACCTGGTCGACTAGCTCCCCATAGCCATGTACAAGGTCAGACTGGTACAGGGGGCCCACCTGGACAGTGGCCACTAGTGCAACAGGGGTGGGCACAGTGTGACACAGGCTGCTAGGGCTACCACATGTATGTGAAACACCAGCTCCATATGCTGCATACCATCACCTGCAGTGCCCCACACACCCCAGTATGGGAGGTACGTGGTGGGCACTGTAAGGGATGGCGGTGTGCAGACAGTGACTGGCTGCTGGGTGGATAGATCCAGGGAGCGGTGTGGGTTGTTGCTCCCTGGATGGTGCCAGTGGCTCAGGGTTCATCCATCCTGGCATGACTGCTATGTGTGGGTGCCTGGAGCATACCCTGCTGCACCTCCAAGGACTGTATTCAGCCTGTCTGCAGTTCTGTGGCCTGCCTGTCGGTGGCTGGCCACTTGGGCATGCTTTTTCCATGCCTAGCTTTGGGCGGCTCATCTCTTAAGATGCTCCACACATTTCAGCTGAATATAGGGGTGCGCAGCACATTCATGGTAACGCCCCTTCTGCATGCACTGCATACATTATGGATGCGCGATGCAGCTCTCCCTTTTGAATATTGCAGTTCTGCCCATCTTCTTAGATGCATGGTGCATCTCCACTTTGTGCCGCGCATCTGCTTTGAATATCTGGGCCAGTGTTTACAAAAATAATACACATAGCACTAGAGTGCAAATGTCTTGCCATCTGTGTATTTTACCTTGGTAGTGCTTGCTCCAGGCGCATTCATTACCTACGCTTTAAATGGGTTGCCAGTGTTCCTCGAAGGCCAACAGGTATGAATAAAGCAGATCTATTCCGCAATTAAAGCTATGCTAATTTCCAACTATAGTCCCAGATTCAGCACATGGATATCGTCCCTTGGCTCCAGATTATGGGGAAGTTCATTGCATTTAGGGGATCGTAAACAATATCCCAGTTTAGAATCCCACCACTACCATTTGGCCACTGTATGACCATGAACAAGTCAATTGGCCTCTCTGTGCTTCTGCCACCAACCCCCCACCACCACCACAATCACAACATTTGGATAGAAAACAGGATCCCACTTAGAGGATTTACAGTCACTATCAAGAAACTTAATAGGGAAGTGAACACTGCAAGCATTATATTGTGAAAGCCCATAAAACGTTTTATATTAAAACCCACCTTCAAACTAAGCTCCACTCGCTTTCTAAATTTTTGCACATTCTACACTCCCTTCTAGAGTCCCAGTCCACCTCTGCAGTCCTTGCAGTGGATGATTTGCCTGTCTCTGACCCCCCCTCTGTCACCGAGATCCTTAAATTCTTTACAATTTGTGCTCTTCTTGATCAACCTGTGCCTGCCTCCTTCCTTGTCTGGAGGTTAGTTTCCCTCCCAGTCTCCCCTCAGGAGGTTTACTAGGCATTAATGTCCTTTACATCCTACCAAATTTAGTCCTGATGGACTCCACCCCAGCTTCTCCGTATCTCTGCCCTGGCAATAATCATCCCTCTTGCAGACCTTCTAAACCTCTCATTCCACTCCTGCACTGTTCCACTGGCCTGGAAAGTTGCCAAGGTACTGCCCGATCATTAAGGTGGCGATCTATCCTCCCCTGGCAACTACCGGCCCATATCTTCTCTTCCTTCCCTCACCAGAGTTTGAGTCCATTGTTTGTCAGGCTTGCCGAGTTCCTATCCAATACTGACACTGTCCCCCTTCCAAGCCGGCTTCAGGAAGCATCACTCAACTATCTCCTCCCTACTACATGTCACAGATTCCACCTTCTCGGGGATGGACCAGGATCACATTATCTCTGCCATCTTTATCGATTTGGCTAAGGCGTTTGACTTGTGTCCCGCTCCCTCCTCCTGAATAAACTACTCGCTGTTGGCTTGGCGGCTGCCACAGTAAATTGGTTCACACTCATCATCCCCACTCCCTATCTTTGCTGAAGTTCCCCAAGAAACCATACTTGGCCCTGTCGTCTTCTCTTTTCATTAATGACCACTCCTCTGTCTTTAACATACACATTTATGCGGATGATACCATCCTGTACCTTGGGACCATCATCCACAGATGTGTAAGCACTGCTCTAGCATAACTTTAACAAAGTTCTAAGCTGATTCAATGCCAGTGAACTCAAAACTGTCTCTGATCTTCGGTACCAGGCAAAAACTGGCAAGGCTTCAGACTCCCCAGTGTTGACCACCTCCGGCCCTTCCCTAGAGGTGGTTCCCACTTTTAAATACCTAGGTGTCTGGCTGGATAATCATCACTTCTGTACTCCCATCGATGCAATCTACTCTAAACTCTGCCCCAAGGTAGGAATCCTGTATCGAAACAGACAGCCTCTCCCTTCCTGCATGTCATGCGTTAGTCACCAAAATGATCCTTCCGGTGTTTGATTATGCTGATGTAATTTATGGCACTGCCCGAGCAGTGTCCATTGCTAGGCTTGATTTCACCTCCTGAACACCTTCTGTTGCTTTGCTACCAACTCCCCTTTTTGCACACACCACTGCTCTCTCTGTCTCTAGCATCCCCCACCCACTAGTGTCTGATCAACTGTTTGTCCATTACTGCCAAATATGGCTTGGGGACCCTTCACTTCTCTCTCCTCCCTTTTAGCCCCTGCCAACCCCTCCTCCTACCCTCTGTGTTCCAGGGACTCTCCCCTTCTCCCATCCCCACACAACTTCTGGTCAGTCAGCTTTCTCCTACGGCTTCCCTTTCCTCTGGAATCTGCTCTCCTCTGACATTTGCCTTTTCCCCCTTGCTCCCTATTTTCAGGTGTCTGCTCTATCTCATGCTCCCTCTTGCTCCTACCCCTCTACCTCCCTTGCCTCCTTGCCACAACCTAACTAGCCTCCATGAGGACCTGAATACAGCCTCCTACAGTTCTATCTTTAAAGCCGATCGTTATTGTAACTTTGCATTACCGTATTTCACCATTTTGAAGCTGCCCCCGAATAAAGGCCGCAGCAGAAATAGTTTATTAATAGAAGCCGTTCCCGATTTGAGGCTGTGGCTTCTAATAGGGGTTGGCTTTGAAAACGGTGAAATAGGCAGCTGCCTCGCAGACACTCTGATAACTCCTGACTAGGAAAAAAAAAAAAAAGCAATGAGCATAGGTACCGGTATAGAACAAGAAGCTGTAGGGTTCTCCAGTCGGTGTGCACCATGTGGTTGCTTTCCATTCAAGTGTTCCTGAGGGTCTTAACTTCTGATCTGTGGCATTATTTTTGACAGAGCTGTGGTAAGAGGCAGTATTTCTTGGCTAGGAGCAGTGTGGCAGAGAAAAATACTGTGTGCAGGAGGGAGAGAGTAGTATAGCGATCAGAGGAAGTGAGCATCTGGATCGGCATTGCTCTAGGTAGCCTGTGATAATGGCAACTGCGATTGAGCGCTTTCAAAAAAGGCTACTCAATCATGGAGCCTGTACACAGGGCTACCTGGTGTGGGGGGGGTGGAGTAGGCAAATATAGTGACGGGATGTCACTATGTATACACGCGCTGGGGGGGAGGAGACTGGTGGAAGGGGAGGGAGAGTTTGTGGCATGTAGTGCGGCGGTGGGCTGCTGAGCTGGCCGTGTGACATGGGTTGGTGGCAGGCTGGGATTGGGAGGGTGCTGGGTTCGATTCTGGGTGTGCTCTTTTTTGCGTGGGGTCGGGTTTTTTTGTTTGTTTTGCACTCCCCTGGAGTTGAGAATCCTTTAGAAGGAGGGTCCGGGGGGGCCCCGCATAAATTATAGAAACCTAACTCTCTGATGCCCTTTTGCAGTTCGCCATGAGTGTACATCGACAAAATTTCTTTTCGGCAGTGTACACTCGCCCAAACTGCGATCGCTATTCTGCAATCACTGTTATCACATGGAACCTTGCTCTGTTAGCTGTCTACCTGTCTGTTTATTGAAATGCTGTGTGTGAGTAGGAGGGAGTGAGCGAGAGAGAGAAAGAGGCACTGTGAGTGGGCAGGAAGGAGACAGAAAAGCTTTGTGTGGCAGAAACACAGCTTGTTAATTAAAATCACCCCCGAATACAAACTGCCCTCATTTAGAAGCCTTGGCTGAAAACTGAAAAATGTAATGGAAGCCATGGCTTCTAAACAGTGAAATATGGTATCTGTCATCCTGCCTCTTGTAATTATGTAAAGACTTTGTAACTTTATTTGTTTATTGTCATTGCATTTCTCCCTTTTGTTATGCATTGATTCTTCCCTCTGTTTGTATTGTATCCCTTTTCCCTGGGCCGCACCTAGAAACAAGCCCCGGCTCAGTGTGCCTTCTTTCCTGGTAACCAAATTTTAAATAAATAAATGTAAATACCTTTAGTACTAAAGAAGGGAATAACATGAAATTCAAGTTTGTTTATTTTACGTAGTACAGTAGAGTCCTGCTGATGTCAACAGATTTCTTTTTTTAGCTGATGGTTCAACATTTTTCTTTAAAACGGAAGGAGTATGCTGGGCAAATGAAAAGTACTCCCAGAGATAGAATCGCTAAGCTGCTAATCAGGATGAAGATAAGTCCAGTGGCTGTCTATGTTGGGAGGTTGACACAAACAGTGGTGGGGGGTGTGATGACCTAACTGAAAATATACACATGAAGTACTTCTGAAGGGCCTGCCCCCTTACAGTGATAGCCAGCTATTTTCTTCACATGTTCAACTTGCTTTATAACAATGTTCTCATAAGTTGGGTGTCAACACAACCTTTGTCTTGCACAATTTTATTGTACAGTGTAAATATAAATATCTATACTCCTGACCAATTGGAGTAAGTGTATAATATGTACATATCATAATTTATAAAGTGAGTCAAGATGGCACTGCAAGTACTGCTTTCTGATTGAATTGACCAGATCACATGCTGTGCTGGTAAGTATTCACAAACACGATGCTGCATTATTTTCTCGCTTAGGTAGTAAAGGTACCACAAAATTCTCCCAGCAGGAACTTTTCCTGGTAGGAATTATTTCTTACCTTCACAGTTTGTTATTCTTAACAAAGTTTGTTTTCTGTAAAATTATCTATCCCACACTTTGATTGCCACTCTAGGGAGTTTCCAACTTGAGGAAAAGAACATGTTTTTATTCTGCTTGGATTTGAACTGTTGGTCCTTTGCTGCTAACCCCAAAACTCATACAAGTGTGCCAACAAGCTTCACCAAAGACAATGGGAACTCCTGTGATGTTGAGTGGTGTCCAGTACAACAAAAAAAAATACACTTCTGTTCCTTTTAGGACAAGAATGTCTACTACACGAATATACTTCATGTCTGTGTATATCAGTACCAAGTTTTATTTTAGCCAGTTGGATTATTTATATTGTTTCTTTGTGAGTGCAGTAAACCAAGCACATCATAGGTAAGACTACCTGGATGAGGGGGGGCCTGTTTCTGAGTCACAATTACATGAACTGCAAAATGTGTTGTAAAGAGGCAATCAAACCCCAGTGCCGTGTAACAATAGCAATATACTTTTTTAACTACAAAATGGATATCAAGAATGATGAAATCTGATTGGTAGAGAGCCATTTTCACTCATGCGTTCTCCCAGTACACCCTCACAGGTAAAACTGCTGCCCACAGAACAGTCTACATAAGACCGTAAACACAAAAATAAATCCATTTTATAAGTGATAAAGCACTTCTGAGAATGTGTTACTGTAATGGGGGAGGGGAAATTGTTTAACCAGGAAAGGCACACTAAGCCGAAGCTTGTTTCCAGGTGCGACCTGGGAGCACAAGGAAGTTAAGTGACTTGCTCAGGGTCACACAGTATGCAACTGGGCTCTGTGGGACTCAAACCCAGGTCTCCAAGTTTGCAGCTCAGAGCCTTAAACCACTACGCTATAGGAATGTTACTTTTTAGCTTGTTGCAGACACTCAGCCTGTGGCCTTGTGTCTCACAACACACCTGAAGCGTGACATTTCCATTATGACCAATGTCCTGGTGTGCCTTATTACTAAATCATTTGAATTGTTGCATTTATACTAGAGTCGCAGTTTGTGCTCAACTTTTTGTTTGCTTGCAAAGAGGCACACCATTGTGCCAAACTATAAAATTGCTATACTGAGAACATTAGATTTGGAATAAGGCATTCCAGATGTTACTGTGTGCAAATAGCGCACATTACCAGCTCGTTCATGGTGCATTGCCTTGTACAGACATGCATGAGCACTTCTGGTGTGAAAACTTGTCTACCTACCCAATCTGTACCTTCGGCCTGCTTGTGGGTCCATAGAAGAAGTCGGACCATCTGTCCCTCAATAACTCTGATATCCAGTGGCCTCCCTCCCTAGCACCATTCCTTGCTTACGTCCGTTGTTAGCAGCCCCACAGATCCCGTACATAAAAAAGGTGACACCAGATGTATGGATAATTATCGGCCCATTGCAATTCTCTCCACCCTCAACAAACTTCTTGAGAAAATTTTCCCCTGTCAGGTTACAGGCTTCCTACAACAAACCCAACAGATTACTCTGTGCCAACATGGTTTCAGGAGTGGCCTCAGTACCACTATAGCTGTTTTAAAACTGACTAATAAACATCAGAACAGCTACGGACAAGGGGATGCTCACGGGAGTGATATTCATAGACTTTACCAAGGCATTTGACCTGGTAAATCACACCATGCTGCTAGAGAAACTGCTTGCTTTGGGTTTCTTGTCTCCCGTGCTGTCTTGGTTCAAAAGCTACCTGTCTGATAGATGGCAGTTTGTCAAAATAAGTGGTGCCAAATCAGGTCTTGCCTTCATCAAGGTCAGAGTTCCCTAAGGGTCCATTCTTGGGCCACTACAATTCTCTCTTTGTCAGCAACTTGCCCAGATCTCTCAGCTCCTGTGAAGCCCTTCTGTATGCGTATGACATGGTCCTCTACACCAGTGCTGCCGACATCACTGACATCAGCAACAAACTCAGCCTGGATTTTGCCACCATCCAATCATGGATATCACGCAACAAGCTCCTCAACACGAAAAAAACAGTTACCATGCTCTTTCGCTCGGTGCCTAGACTCACAGCCTGCCCTTCTACACTTACTATAAGGTGGCCTGGAGGCTCCTTTCTTGACATGGTGGACTCTTTCAAGTATCTGGGCATCACTCTAGATCCATTTCTTGACTTCGACCTTCATATTTCAACTGTATGCAAATCGGTCCACATTAAGCTTGGCATCGCGTATAAGACTCACCACAACCTTACCTCCACTTGGAGACTCACCATCGCTCAGCATGTACTAAGGCCTGGTCTCACATACAGCCTCTTATCGTACATGGATGCAAATAAAGCTGTTCTAAGCAAATGGGAGACCTGTTATAACAGCATCTGTCATTTTGCTCCATCTATGCCAAGGTGCACCCACTGCTGCGTGCTCTATGCTGATCTTGGCTGTCTCTCTCCTCCCTCGTACTGGACATATGCAGCTGGTTGAACCATAGACAAAATAATCAGAGAAGGCTTCCTGAGTATCACTTGCTGGTTCAAACCTTTCTTACCGACCTACTCCCTGCGTTGATGGACAACTCTGCACTGGATATCCCCAAATGCAACACTAGGATGGGCGAGTATTCCTTTGTAGTGCCTGGACCAAAACTCTGGAACTTTCTCCCTAAGGAACTGAAACATGCACAGTCCCACCATGTCTTTAAAAATTGCCTAAAAAGTCACCTAGAAATCAAGGACAAAGCCTCTTGCCCCTAAACTGTATGGAGTACTGACCTGGTTCTTGTCTCTCCCGAAGGCCCCACTAGCACTTCTGGGACTCCCCTATCCCAGCTCACTGCTCTTAGAACCAAGCTGCTGGCCACTTACCCTTGATTTCCCTATTCATCCTCTGGGTAATTCTTCCTACCCTCAGTTTCATGGTGCCCTCTGTACTTATAAGTGTTAGTTTTTTTTTTTCCTTACAGTGACGATTGCCTGTTGAATTCCTTGTACTCTCTGTGTATATTCATTGTAGATGTGTGTTTATCGTGTACTCCACTGTTTTCAGTGCTCTAGGCGATCTGGAACTCCCCTGTTATAATATGCTGGTTTTGCCTGTAACTCTCCCGGGTCATGCCTGAAAATAGATAATGCTGTTGTTCAGTGCACTTACCCGGTCAACAAAAAATAAATAAATATCTATGCAGCTGTCGGTAGCCCCTACTATCGCAAGCAAAAGTTCTTCAAGGTCCGCTGCAGAAGTACAGCACCTGTAGTGCCAGTAGTAGTTGGCTATGTGAATGACACAGGGTTTCATGTCCATGCCAAGCTTGTCCCCTTCCCTGTAGCATCCCACTTTCAAGTGCACTGGTGCAGAAGGGCTTAGATTCCTTTGACATAGCTCAAGGGGGTCACAGGCCAGGGACTGGCAGTAAATCGTGCTGCAGTGATTCAGCGACAGTCCCTTGTGTCAGAATTAAGCTTATGGTAGTTTGTTGAAAAGACATTCACATAGGCAAATAGTGTTTGAAAAGGCACACGGACAGAGTAGAGTGGAGCCCTCACAACCCACAGAATGAAAACAAGGCCCAGGTTATTAGTTTTAGGAGGGACACCAATCATACCAGTGATCAGCCAAAGCCGCTGCTTAGGGAAGATTGTCTCTATATCCCCTAGATCCAGAAGCAAATGATTTGATACCTTTTGATGGACCAATATAGATGTAACAACAAGAACAAAGTGCTCTAGCTTTCGGACCAACCAGTCCTTCTTCAGAAGCTAATGACATGTTTTTTTCTGCATGATCTACCTGTTAAAAGTATTGTGTTTTCTAAACAACTGCCATTAGCTTCTGAAGAAGGACTGGTTGGTCCGAAAGCTAGAGCACTTTGTTCTTGTTGTTACATCTATGTTGGTCCATTAAAAGGTATCAGATCATTTGCTTCTGGATGTATTCTTGCAAGGACCAACACAGCAACTACTAAATCTAGATTTCTATATCCCCTAGGAATTCCATAAAATAGATGTAGTGAAATAAGAGACACTTCTCATATACTGTTTCCAAAGAACTTAACTGAATTGTGTAAAATTTTCTAGTAGGTGATACTGAAAATAACCCTAACGTCTTCAATTTAAAATTAAGGTGATAAGTCATGGTGTAATTCCCATTTCTTAAGTTCTGTATTATTTTTAATGTTTCCTTAAATTCTGTCTGAGGTTAGTTTATGGAGTTTACCATCATTGTTCTGTAAATCCCGGTTGCTCTGTGACAGAGAAGGCAAGTCTGTACAGCTACAGTATATATTATTTATAGTTTATGTCTCTATGGTATGTGCTAGCTAGGAGTTTCCCCTTTTGAGAGAAAGGCAGTGAATAGTTCCGTCACTTCCTGTTCTACAGCCTAGTTAGGCGAGTGATTTAGAGAGGAGTGTTTACAGAAGCTGGCTCCAGGCTCTGTCTGTTGCCACACAGAGTGGTAAACATAGAGAAGCAAACAATAGCTCTGTAGTGTGCTGTTGGCAGTGTGCCAGTTGTGCTGCATGTGCGGAGGGGCATATAAACCAGGAAACATCAGTAGCTTGGGGGGGGGGTGACACATGAACAAGGAGGAACCAAGAAGAGCTGCACGAATCTCGTTAATGATATTAAGCAACCTCTGGCCTCCTGCCGTGTTCACATTGTCATGTAGTCCTACACAATCAATATAAATGCTGTGGGACAGCGCCATCTGTGCCTTCCTTTTCCCCTTAAGCCATGCACCTTGTTCATCAGTAGAGCGTTTTCACTTTTTCATCTTCAGTATCTTCCAGCCTACAGGGTGCATGTTATTTTTCTGTTCATTTAATGTACACTTAAATAGCCCCTGACATGAAAGGGCAACATTGAAAACATAATGTTAAGTGCCCATCCTTTTTTTTATTTTGCTTGTATTTTTCTCTCCCCGGTCTGGGTCGGCCTTTCCTCTTGCCGTCCACTCAGCCCCACCCCTGACCTTCAGGCTCCTACCTTTAACTCCCACGGGTTACCTTTCATGACAGGATGGTGGAGAGTCCCCAACTCGACCCACCGGACCGGATCCAGTGTCAGGAGGTGCCTTCTAGGGGGCGGCGCCTGTGGTGGACGGCCATCTTGCTGCTCAACCCAGACCGCTGTTTCTGCTTTTCTGCAGAGGGGAGCGTGCACATCAACAATGGCTGAGCTGCATGCAGCATGCCAGTTGGCTGCTCCACCTCTTTACCCCACTGTAGAGGACCTGGCATGCCAACACCTAGCCTCCGCTAGGTGTCAGGCAGGTGCTGATTTCTGCTCCCCACCCTGCCCCGTGAGAGGAGAGCTGTCCTCCAGATGCCTGATCCTCGCCCACCCCGGCTGACCCCCGGCAACCAGCTCACACCGCAGCAGAAAAAGTTACATTTGACAGCAGACCAATACAATAAGCAGCAGCAGGCAGATATTGAAAAAACGCATGTGCTAATGGGTGTTTGCCTGCACTAACTGGGTTCTGCACCTGGTCCGTAGGTGGGATCTGTATTCAGAGACTCCTACAGCATGGGCTAACCCCTTTAGTTCCCAGATGCTTACATAACGCTGTGTCCTTGCAAATGAGGGGGCCCCCTCCTGCATACAGGCACAATGGCAAATTCAGTAGTTTTTGCCAGCAGTAAATGGCACCCACAGGGGTACCATTTAGTGCCTTTGCAAACCTAGTCTTAAAGGGGTGCAAGGCCCTGATGGCAGGACAGTGATACTGCAGCTGGTGACCCCCCACCCTCTGAACCCCATCTCAGTGAGACAATGGATGCCACAGAGTCTGGTGGCACCCTCCACCCTCTGATTCTATGTCCCATTACTGTGCATGTCTGCCAAGTGGCACCCCTCCACACCCCGGTCACCTGTCCCGTATAGCTTCGGGCTGTCCCTGGTGTCCAGGGACACCCCCCACCCACTGATCACCCCTCCCAGCACATCCATCGCTTCCCCAGTTGCTAGTGGAATATCCCTCCCCCCCCAGCTGCCATGCACCCATTCACTTGCCAACGCAGAGTGCCTGGTGCCCCCACCTTCTCTGGTCTCCTAGCCCAGCTAGTTCCCTGCCTCCTTGGTGTCCAGTGGATCCCATCCCTCCCTCCCCTGAGCTTCCGGCCTCTGTACCTGGATCATGCCTTGGTATCCAGTGGCACTCCCCCCATCACTGGTCACCACACAGACCACCAAATCATACCTTTCAACTGTCCCTGAGTACGTGGGATGGCCCTCTGAGTACCTTTCAAACTTGTTGTGTCTCTCATCCATATCTCATGGTAGTGGTGCTGCTCAAACAGAGAATGTGCTGTACATTCAGACTAATGCAGAAATGCGTAATATGCTAAGATGCAACAGCAAAAATACATCTGTGTCCCTCATTGCAGTGACACAATGTTGGGAAGTATGCACCATACAGTGGCACTGTTATGCCCCCCCCCACCTGCTCAGCCTGCACCCAGAGCCTCCCTGCCAACCCACCTAAGTCATACCTATGATGGCAGGGCCATGTAGGGAGCTCACTACAATGAGCGCACAGCCTTCCACTTACCGTCATGATGGGCTGCCATATGGGAGGACAGCGAGTGCATGTACAGTAGTATGTCTACTGTGCACGTGCCCACTGTCAGCCCATATAGTGACTGGCTATGGAGATGCATGGAGGGCTGTGCCAGTCATCATTTTGGGCTCCCCGCACAGCCCTGCCATCACAGGTGTGGGGGGGGGTTGACTAGGGGTATGCCGGGTGCAGGGTGAGTGGTTGGGAGGGCTGTAACAGCACCATTTTTCTGCAGTCCTTGTGGTGACCAGCAGTTGGGGCTACTAGACACCAGGGATTGGTCCAGGGACATGGGCTGGCAGCTTGGGGTGGGGTTCCACTAGACACCAGGGAGGCGGGGACCTAGCCAGACTGGGAGACCGGGGGTGGGGGGTTCTACTGGCCACCAGAGACTCTGTGTTAGTACTGGGATTGGTGCACAGTGGCTGGGGAGTTCCACTGGCCACCAGGGAAGTGATGACTGCACCGGGAGGGGTGATCGGTAGGGGTGGATGCCATTGCAAAGTAGGGATCGCCCACAGGGACAGGTGACTGGGGTTGGGGGTACCACTAGACTCCAGGGCAGACATGCACAGTAATGGGATGGGTGATTGAAGAGGTTTCCCAAGACACCAGGGACTAGGTTTCCAGCATCAGGACTGGGGTGGGGGGTGTCACTAGACATCAGGGACCTCATTATCATAGAGGATGTGGGTGTTCTGGGGTGGGGGAGGCAGTTGCAACCAGGACTGATGTGGCAGACAACCACAGGACAGGCGCAAAACCGACGCCGCTTCCCATGCATATGAACCTATAATGGGCATGCATATGGCAACTTAGTGCCTTGCATGCCCAGTGGGTTCATTTGCATTCCAGGGCTGAATATTGCGTCATGGCGCCTGGCGCTATCCATTTGGAGGGGGTGCAACTTCCTGTGGGCTGCATACATCCCAGATCCATGCTGGGGCAGCACAGCTTGACTTTGCATCGTGCTGACGGGATAGCAACAGTGCTCTATTCGACTGAATATAGCGACCTCCAGGTCGGGTACAGGCATAGCGCAAACCTTTGTGCTTCACCTTAATGCCTTCTTCAATATCTAGTCCCAGATAAAACAATAACAATTTTGCATCTCAGATGGTTTAATCTAGGGAAAATACATTTTAAAAATGTGTATGAGGAGAACCCCACTGAACAAGAAATATTGCATCTCAGCTGGTCTACTTGGGAAAAATAGATTGTAACACGCATTTGTCAATGCCGAATGTTTGCTTGCTGGTATTGGCATTGGTACTGCAGGAGTTACATTCTAACATACTAAAATGTCATCAGAATACGCCTAATGGTCTTTTGTGTCTGCTCGCTTGGTCAGCCCCCACCCTGGGAGCTGACCTTACTGCCCCCCTCTCCCTCTCTGGCTTCTCCCTTCCCAGTGCCGAATATTCTCGCTGCACTGGTTTTTGCTTCCAGAACATACAAACATACGAAATTTGCCAGCAGATAGAGGCCTAGAGGTCTATCAAGTCTGCTTGAATGTGCAGCTAGCACCCCTTATTCTGCAGCTGCCCCTCCCTTCCACCCTTCCCCTTCATTAACCCTCCCCCTTGTCCTGTCCCATCCCCTTTTGAAGCAGTCCACTGTTCTACTGGATACTACTTCTGCACGTAACGCATTCCACCCAGCCACCTCCCTCTCTGTAAAAAAGTGTCTCCTCATCTCCCTCCTGAACCTTCCTCCCTCCAGTCTCATATCATGGCCCCTGGTGGCCTTCCCCTCCCTTACTTTGAACAGCTCCTCTGTACCCGTCTTGTTTATTCCTTTCATGTATTTAAAGGTTTCAATCATGTCACCCTGTCCCTCCTCTCCTCCAGTGAGTACATGTTCAACTTCTTCAACCTCCTCTCGTATGATAAGTCCCCAGCCCCTTGATCATATTTGTCGCCCTGCGCTGCACCCCCTCCAGTAACTTAATGTCCCTCTTCAGATACGGGCGCCAGTACTGCACGCAGTACTCCAGGTGTGGTCTAACTAATGACCTATACATTGGCAGAATCACCTCCTCCCTCCTCGAGGATACCCTTCCCCTGTACCTGTCCTACCCCCTCTTGAACCCCTTGACCGTTTCTGCCTCCACCAGCCCCTTGGGCAGCGCATTCCATGGCTCCACCACCCTCTCAGTGAAGTAGCACCTCCTCCTCCTCCTTTCTCCCCTGAATCTCCCTCCCTCCAGCTTCCACCCATGCTCTCTAGTTGCCCCTCCCTCCTTCCTTCGGAGCACCCTGATTGCTCCTCCCCTATTTAGCCCCTTCATGTACCTGAAGACCTCTATCATGTCCCCTGGTCCTTCTCTCTTCCAATGTGTACATATTTAGCTCTTCAAGCCTCTCCCCATAGGTCCTATCCCCCAAGCCCCAAATCATTTTGGTTGCCCTCCTCTGGACCCTCTCCAGGAGTTCAATGCCCCTCTTTAAATGTGGCCTCCAAAACTGCATGCAGTACTTGAAGTGCGGCCTCACCAAGCAGTATACAGTAGGAGTATCACTTCCCTCCTTCTGGAGGTGATCCCCCTAGCAACGCATCCAAGCATCCTGTTGGCCTTTACCACTGCCCTCCTACAAGTCTCCGAGTTGTTCATCTTGACATCCACCTCCCCCTCAGGTCCCTGTCAGCCATTGAGACTTTTAGCATCCCCCCCCCGGGTGTACTCTTGGCCCGGGTTTCTGGCTCCCAGGTGCAGTACCTTGCATTTCCCTGCATTGAACCTCAGCTTCCGCTTTCTAGACCACCTTTCCGGAGCCTTCAGGTCCCCCTGTAGGGCCATCCTCCCCATCCACCACCGCCCCCAGTTTTGAGTCATCCGCAAAGAGACTCACCTCACTCCTGATACCCTTCCTTATGTCAGAGACATAGGCGTTGAACAGGAGGGGCCCAAGGACCGATCCCTGAGGGACTCCACTAATGACTTTCCTTGGGGATGAGACAATCCTGCCAACCACGACCCTCTGGGTCCGGTTATGGAGCCAATTTCCTGTCCATCTGATCATCTGGTTCCCAACCCCCATTTCTCACAGATTATCCAACAGGCCCCCGTGAGGAACAGAGTCAAATGCCTTGCTGAAGTCAAGAAAGAGGATGTCCACTGGTCTACCCGGGTCCAAGGCACTCGTCACCCAGTCATAGAACTCCAGTTAGAGAGATACATAATAGGAATGGCAGTGAAGTATTGAACTAATGCCAACCCCCACCCTGTAGAGACTGACAGACATTGGGGTGTGCCTTGGGGTTGTCGGCCATAACACTCTCCCCATTCCACCTCAACCAACCCTGCAGATACTGACAGGTGTCACGGTGTGCCTTGGGGTCTTCGGCCATTTACACTCACCCTATTCCATAAGGAAATAAGCTGAGAAGGGTGCAGTAGTGGAGAATGAGGTGAACATTAGGGCCGAAGACCCCAAGGCACACCTCAATGCTGGTCAGTGGCTGCAAGGTGGGGGTGGAATGGCGTCAGCATTACAGACGATGACCCCAAGCCACACCCCGATGCCTGTCAGTCTGTACAGGGTGGGGCGTTACGGTTGGAAACCCTAATGCCCCAGGCATTTATTGGTATTTTCACTCAAAATTTTCAACATGGGCTTTTTGGGATCCCACCTCATGAACAGTGGCACTATCATTTTGTTACTCAACCCCGAAAGGTGATTTCACATAGTGAATGCGCCATTCGGTGCAACAGGTGTGAAAAGACATTTTGGGCAGGATGTAAAAAATGACACCTGTACTGTTCATGGGGAGGTATGAAAAAATGGCAATGTTGAAAATCTGGAGTGAAAATATGAAAAATTGGCAAAGTTACGAGCATGCGTAGAAATTGCGTAACACACTCGTAACACAATTTGTTTTTGAATTTTGTCACCAAATTTTCAACATGGCATTTTTGGGACCTCCTTCATGAACAGTGGCACTGTAGTTTCATTAATCTGTCCCAAAAATTGATTTTGCATAGCAACTGTGCCATTCTGCGCCACAGGTGCGAAAACACGTTTTGGGAGGATACAAAAAATGACAGCTATACTGTTCATAAGGAGGTGTGAACATATGGCAATGTTGGAAATTTGGAGTAAAAGTATTAAAAATTGGCAAAGTTATGAGTGTGTGTACAAACTGCAGAATGCACGCTCAAAATGCAGTCATTTTTTTGGAGTTTTTTCACCAGACTTGCAACATGGGATTTTTGGGACTCCACCTCGTGAACAGTGGCACTATTGTTTCGCTAATCGGTCCTGAAAGGTGATTCCACACAGCAATCTCAAAATCATGTTTCAGGACCAAGAAACAAAATGACAGTGCCAATGTTCATGAGGTGGGGGTCCCAAGAACCCCGTTGAAACTTTGGACCAAAACTCCCAAAAATGTCAAAGATATCAACCCAAGTTGAAACCCCCCATTGATTGTCATTATAGGGCTTATCCTGATTTTCTTCAGTTTGTAGTCAGCTTTTGAAGAGTGCAGCCGTGTTCCCGGTCCAGAGAAGATCGCAGCGCCAGACCACCAGAGGTATGTATTGGTGGGAAGGGGTGCAGAGGAAGTGTCGGGATGGGATAGGGGGCAGCGAGGATGACGAGGGACCATTTTCTTTTTCTTTAGGTTTTAAAAAAAAGACATTGGGATGGTTTTCTTTTTAGCAGATGAAATAGTATGAAAAATACATTTCTTCACACTGGGGTGGGTTCCCAGTGTGCCAGACTAGTGGATGGGGAGGGCAATGCCGACCCAGGGATTAGGCACCCCGAGGTCAGCTAAAAAAGGGGGCATGGGGGTGCATCCAACACTGGGAGTGGGCATTCCGGTGTCAGAAAAAGATAAAGAATTACTTTGGCACATTGGAGTGGGCTTCCAGTGTGCCACAATAGTGGGAGTGGGGGGGGCATGTCAACACGGGGATTGGGGATCCCATTGTTGGCAAAAGATATGGTCGGGTTTGAGGGGGAGAATCATCTGACACTGGGAGTGGGCATCCCAGTGTCAGAAATATAATTAGTTTGGCATACTGGGGTGGGCTCCCAGTGTGCCACATTAATGGGAGGCGGGGGGATACATGCCGAGATGGGGACTGGGCACCCCTGTGTTGGCTTTGGAGGGAATGTGTGGTGGGCGCCGGGAGTTGCCAATTATGCAAAGCCAAGGCATGGTTCATTTATTATGTTTGCTTGTTTATTAATATGTTTCACCGGGAAAGGCACACTGAGCAAACAAGTTGCTTGTAACTCTAGCCATGTGCATTACTGTGCACTGTAATGCACATGGCTGGAATGTGCCTGGCTGCCAGAAAGGGGGGTGGGAAGAGATCTGCTGCTGCAATGATGAAACTGTTCCTGATTGGGGTGGCAGATTTCTTTCAAGTGCAGCGTTCGCTCTGAAACTGCCGTCATCGGCAGCTTCACTGTTATTTAGTGGCTGAGGGACACGCCCATTAAAGCGTCCCCTGCATTGGCCACAACACTGCCACACCTCTGCAATGCTCTACTAACCTTAATATGTTTCTTGTACACTGTGCATGCAAGCATACATAAAAATGTGTACAAGGACCTTGCTAAACATGATACTGTGTCTCAACTTGTCTGGCCTGGGGAAAGGCACTACAAAAATGTGTAAAAGCAGGATTCCATTGAAGATGAAATATTGCATCTCACCTGGTCGATCTGTCCTGGGGAAAATACACTGTAGAAATGTTGAAAAGCAGGACCCGTCTTCTGCTGGCTCCTTTCTCCACACACCACTGTACACTCTACACTACACTGGGGTGGCTCCCACTACAAGCCCACTTTGACCTTGTACTGTACAGTTTTATTGATTCTGCCATCCGTATTGGCCAGAAATCCCCTCTTGCTCCCCTTGTCACAATCCAAACCTCACACCGTTGCCTACGCTCTTCCAGTATCCCCTCCCTGAAAATCCCCAGGGTAGCTATGAACATGGGCACTAGAGCCCTGTCTGTAGCGGCCTCCATACTATGGAACAAGCTGCCCAGTGAACTGCGCACCATAAACACTCACTGCCAGTTCAAGACTTGCCTCAAAGACTGGCTCCTGTTGGCATCCACCTGCCACTGCTTTAAGGACTAGCCCCCCCCCCACAGGTTCCAGGGGTAGGGCCAAATAGGTTCTCTGATTTACTGAAACTGCACCACCATGAGCTTTACTTTGTTATTTGTTGTCCCTCAACTACTGCCACCATGTATTGCCAAACGTAACAACTGTAACCTTTCACTATATATTACCTGTTCTTGTTATTTTGATGTTTCTACTCTGTGCTGCCTTATGTGGCCTGGGTCATGCCTGAAAATGGTCCCTGGGATCAGTGCACCTACCTGGTTAATAAAGCCATAAATAAATAAAAGGAAATATTGCATCTCTGCTGGTCCATTCTGTATAAGTAAGTTGTAAAATTGGGTAAAAGCAGGACCCCTCTGAAGATGAGATCTTGTATCTCAGTTGGTGAACCCTAAGGAAAATACATTGTAGAAATGTGGAAAAGCAAGACCCCACTTTAAACAAGATATTGCTTCTCACCTGGTCAATCCTATAGAAAATACACATTATAGAAATGTGGAAAAGTACGGCCCCACTATAAACGAGATATTGCATCTCACCTGGTCAGTCCTATAGAAAATACACTGTTGAAGTGTGGAAAAGCGAGACAATTCTGAAAATGATATACTGCATCTCAACTGGTCTGTCCTTGGTAATTTACACTGTAAGATATGTCAAAGCAAGATCCTAACCTCCTTAACCCTGCTCAATCTGGGTTCAGAGCCATGCACAGCACCATTTCTGCCTTAGCAAAAGTTACAAATGACTGGCAGACTGAACTAGATAAAAAAAATAACATCTGTGCTGTATTTCTGGATTTAAGTAAAGCATTCGATACTGTGGATCATGATCTTCTAATCTCCTCACTGCACTCCCTAGGCCTAGACCCTACCTCTTTAAATGGTTCAAATGCTACCTCTGGTAGGGTGCAGCAGGTAAAAGTGAAGGCAACCTTCTTCCTCAAAACCACTCTTAAGAGGAGTTCCTCAAGGCTCCATCTTGGGCCCTATCCTCTTTGCCATCTACATCAATAACATTGACACAGGCCTCACCAATTCTAATGTTCACCTTTTGCAGATGACACTGTCCTTATGTAAGCAATCCATCACCAAAAAGGCCTATGATCTACTACAAGCTGACTTCTCCTTACTGCAACACAAATTACTTGAAAAGAAGCTTCTATTAAATGCCAAGAAGACTAAAGCTATGTTCATCTCCACCAATACCTACTCACCAAACATTCTTCCCCAACTTTCTACCGTCCTTCCAGAGAGCCTTGATTATGTAGATAAATTTAAATATCTGGGGGTTTGGATTGACAACAGGCTTGATTTCACCCAGCATATTGAAGAGCTCCTGAAAAATCTAAGGCAAAGGCTTGGCCTTTTCTTCAGGATCAAACATTTTCTAAACAGAGAATCTAAGCAGAGATTAATCCAGGCTTCATTTATATCCCTCCTTGATTACGCAGACTTCCTATATGGCCACTGCTCCCTGTCCTACCTAAATAAACTGGATACCCTGTACCATAGAGCTCTAAGGTTCATCACTGACCTTCCTTTCAGTACCCACCACTGTTCTCTATGCTGCAGTTGGCTGG
The DNA here is from genome assembly GCA_016271365.2 of Neoceratodus forsteri. NCBI lineage: Eukaryota > Metazoa > Chordata > Ceratodontiformes > Ceratodontidae > Neoceratodus > Neoceratodus forsteri. Next base: position 876,100,080 of record CM028130.1, read on the forward strand.
ACATCCCTACACCACAGAAGGAACAAAATGCTGCTTTTGGACATACAAAGCTCTGACAAATAAACTACCAGCCTACATTTCTGATTGCTTCTCTTGTTACTCCAAGGCCATATGCCCTAAGAAGCAATAACCTCATCTTGCTGAATCTACTAAGGCATGTACCCGTCATGGAAGGGCTGCAATCAACTACTTTCTAGCACACATCTGGAACTCTCTACAAAAGACCCTGAAGTTGAACACTTTCATTCCTGTAGTCTCCTTCAAAAAGCTGTACCTAAACCTTTTCCCAGAGATATGCAATTGCTTCCACAATTCCTAGCCTCTTCAGTCCCCTTTTCACCCCTGCCCCCATTAGATTCCCCTTCCCTTATCTGTCCATGCATTCACCCATTAACTTCTATATTATCTACCTCCTAAACCCCTACTCATTACTTTTTTTCCCACATTTGATCTGGTGCCCAATACCACTGTTTACTTGCCTTGTATATATGTGTATATTATTGCATTTGCTCATTCTTTGTTGTTTATTCTTAAAAAAGTCTTTGTTACTGTACTTATTCTATACTTGTATATTTGTGAGTTTAAACCATTTTGTTATTTATGACCAATCAGGTCCATCTTGTAAATGAGCTATGCTCAATGATGTTCGCCTGAATAAATAAAGATTTTGATTGATTCATTGATTGATTGATTAACTGTGCAGGCCCAAATGGGGTGCTGCCTCCAGCATGGGTCCTATCTCTGCTGCCTCCCGAAGCCTTGCCTGTGTGGTTGGCTCTAACTAAGCCTCCACCTGTGCTGCTCAGCTGGACAGGAGAGAGAGAGAGGGGACATGATTGGGACCTTCAAGTACTTGAAAGGGAAAAATAAGGTTGATAGGGAGAGTCTCCTGAAGCTGAGTGGTAACCATAACATGAGGGGGCACAGTCTTAAGCTGGAAGGTGGAAGGTTTAGGAGGGAGGTCCAGAAGTACTTCTTCACAGAGAGGGTGGCGGACACTTGGCATGCGCTGCCAGAAGATGTCATCTCATGAAAGACAGTGGGCAGCTTTAAGAGAGGCTGAGACAGGTATAGGGGAAGGGTAAGGGTCATGGGTAGGGAGGATGGGAGGAGTGGGGAGAGGGGGCAGGGACAGTAGCTCATGCTGTGGACTCTGCAACATGAGCAGACTTGATAAACTAAATGGCCTTCTTCTGCTGGCTTCTTCGTATGTATGTATGTATGTATGTTGAAGGAGGCAGTATGGCGCAGTGGTTTAAGGTTCTGAGCTGTAAATCTAGAGACCTCAGTTTGAATCACACAGCCCCCACTTGCATACTGTGTGACCCTAAGCAAGTCACTTAACTTCCTTGTGCTCCCAGGTTGCATTTGTAAACACGCTTGCAACTTAGTGTGTCTCACCAGATTAAATAATTGAAAGAAAAAAAAATGTACGTTCAGCACCATTGCTAAAGTCCAAGACAGGCTAGGTGTACAATCAATTGCTTGTCTAATAGAAACTCACTCCCTTCTCATGGGCTTTCGGTATGATTTCTGCAAGCACCATGGCACAGATTCAGCCCTAGTACATTTCATCACTGATGTCCTACTTACCTCTGACCATGGTAACCACATGGGGGGCTATATGTGTTGACCTCAAAAAGACTTCAACTTGGTCAACCACAACCTTCTGTTCTTCAAACTGAAGAGCCTGGGCCTAGACCAGCTCCCCTGTCAATATCTCAGTAGCTATCTTGTAGGGTGTAAGCAATCGGTCAAGTGGGGGTCATGCCTCTCCTCCTAATGAAGGATCCCTGTTAGGGTCCACCTAGGCTCTGTCCTGGGGCCCTTAGTGTTCTCATTTTTTGTCAACGAGCTTCTCTCCAACTGTAGTGATGCCAGAGTGCTGCTGTACGCATTTGATATGGTCCTATATTGAACCAGCCTGGACCTGGATGCTGTCACAGTCAGACTTAATAAGGACATCAGTGAACTTGAAGTTTGGTTTATCTCAAATCATGTATTTCTCAATGAAAAAAACAACAACTAAGGCCATGCTGATGGGATCCAGAAAATTTGGCCTAAACTGAAGTGAACCTTTCCATATCTTCACCTCCACAGGGGCCCAGTTAGATGCGGTAGATACTATAAAGTATCTTGGTGTCTGGCTTGACCAAGAGCTTTTTTCAAGACTCACACTGAGCATGTCACGAAGCTTCTTTCCCCAAAGTTGGTGCTGCTCTATAGTCTCAAATTCTGTCTTACTAATGAAGCTCATCTGTCTGTAGTCAGCAGTGTCTTCCTTCCTACAATGCTGTACAGGGCCTCAGGCCCTCTCCTCCCTGAAAGGCGCAGAGTTAACGAAGTTTATAGCTATGTATCATAAACTCAGCAAGTATATATGGTACAAGAAATAGAGAACATCATTGCAATGTCCCTGCCTCTCTACACTGGCCCCCTCTTGAAGAGTGTCTCTACTACCCAAACCTCTGTCTGGCCTATAAGACATTAATGAACTGTCGTCCCAGTCTCACAGATGCACTGGTCTGGAAGCCTTCTAGAAGGCATCTCCGTTACTTCTCCCTACTTCTAGAGGTTCCCAGAACTCATACCACATTCGGCCAACAATCCTTTTCACACAAAGCACTCTTACTCTGGAATGAGCTTCCTGTCCCTCTCAAGGAAAGCCATACCTATCAAGCCTTCAAGAGAGTACTCAAAGGACACATAACCTCTAAGCAGAACTGCTTCTGCTTCCCCTGAGTCTGCCTATGTTTCTGCTGTGCCTAAGCTGCTAAGGTGCTCTCCTTCCATTGCCATGAATTATCCCTGGAACTTCACTTGATGTACCGTGTACTGTAATACTGAACAAATGCTTTTGTTTTAACAATCTGTATGTAGAATTAGTTATATCAATTTGTTGGGTCCTCACTATTGAACCTTCTTTTACTATCACTGTCACTGTGTCTCCAGTGTCATTTTAATACCCCAAATCAAGTTAATACATTAACAGCCATTTGGGCTCTGACCAGAGTTTGTTTATAAGGCTGTTTCAGGAGGGCGGGTGACCATTTTGCAGTTTAATACTCTGGGATGTGTTTTGTTTACCATGAAAAATGCAATGACACTGGGATTGGGTATTATTCTTTTCCTTATGGTGACTGGCCATGGGAACAGTGAAATGAAATGTGTTCTGTGTCCTACTTAAAAAAAAAAACATCACCATCAGCTATTGACATTTAGAGGCACCCTTGTCAGATTAATCAAAGTCCAAGGAGGGGAATCAGATCTTCTCTGCAAACATTTGACTATTGTTGAAATATAGCAGCTGCCTTTTATATAGCCTCACATAATCTTTTCGTTTCCCAGTTTATTGCTTTCATTCCTAGGTTTCAGGAAGAGCTTTTACATCACTCCATCATATTTTTAGGCATTTGGCACTAATGCACATTCCTAAGCTCAGCTTGGGGGTGGCCACTGTGGTGACATCATCAGTCCATCCCTGCCAACTCTCATTGGTGCTGCAGCACATACCTTGTTCATTTATGGACTTATTCTTCCGGAAAGGAAGTGTGTGATAGGTTGGCTCCAATTGTCAGTCTCTGCCTTCTGATTTGTTCATGAGAGACAGGACTTGCTCAAAATAAAGTGTGCATATGTTATTTCATTCCTTCCTTTCTGTGGATAATGAGGCAGTCAAAAACACATTCTTAACACTGTAATTTATATGAGTAATACAATAATAAATATTGCTAGAAGAAAATATTTTCTGTCAAAAAGCAATGAAAACTTAGAGTCTGATGTAACCTGGATTATTAAGAGTTTATCAGACAAATTTCATGTTGCAAAGGTATTACAGTAAAACCCTACTGTAAATGTTTTAAATTTTCCACAGCCAGTCAAATGTCTGTTTTACAAGTGCAAACCAGTGGTGTAAAGCAATGTCTAGTGCTGGCTGTTATACTATGCAGTGACACAAAAGAAAGTTGTAGAGTTCTTTTAATAAGGTAACATAGAACAAAAATACAGCACTGTAAAATCAGTTTAGTGTTGTCTATCAAATGTCATAGCTAAGTAGCACTACCTCTCTCAATGCTGGTGACCCCATTTTGGGAATGATTCTGGGTTACTGGCAAGCCAGTGGGAGGAGGAGAATCGAGCATCCCAGGGATGCTTTCCTCCTCTGTGGAAGAAAGGAGGAAGACAAACTCCATCACAACACTGCCACCTGAGTGACCACGGATGCCAGAGCAGGCAGGAGTGGCACTGGAGGGAGGATGTTGGCTGATTCCACAGAACATCATGCAGCTGCCCGTGCTCCTGCCTCCACCTTCCTGGGAGGGCAGAAAAAAACAGAAAACTCCAAGCCCTTAGGATGGCACACGATATGTAACCAATAAGACATGACTGGTGTGCATTATGCTCAGCCAGTTGGCATTCGTCATAATAACCCACGATTACAGCGAACACGAGCTCTGTCACTCAGACTAGAGCACTCCACCACTGGCTCTGCTCCTGTGTGTGAGCAAGCTGAACAGTTCTTAAATAATGGCGGCTCCGTACCTCCGCTAGTGAGGAGCCACCACACCGTGCTACAGCCAAATAGTTATCTATCCGGTCGATCCTACCTTTACATTTTTTTTAAATAAAAAAAAAAAAAAGCTTTATCTGGTTGATCCTGCTGTTTGTTGCGTTTGGTGACACTGCGAGCAGGAACAGCACCAAGTGATACGGCTTCTCAACCCAGATTGAAATCGCGATCCCAAACACTAAATTAAAATAAGGGAAAAAAAGTGTGTGTGTGTGTGTGTATCAGTCAGTCACAGAGGGTCACAGCACTAGGGCTGGAAAAAATTGATCACCCGTATATTATATAAAATAAAAGATGAGGAAGTGTGCATATGAGAATTTAATGCACACCCTTGGTGTGGGATGCTTTGATAAACCCCTGGGGCTTGGCCCCTGGGGTTTATGTGGCATCCCACACCTTGGGTCCTTGTTAAATTCTTATATCACACACTTCCTCATCCTTTATTCTATATGTAATGCATGGCTAGGGGCATAGTAAGGCATAAGACCACAGACTGAGTACTTTCGGCTCCTGATTGTGTGTTACACTTGTCTAATGCACATCCCTGGAGTGTCTTATTGTGCTTATAAAATGGGGCACTGTATTTTACATCCATGTACAAATTAAAATATGGAGGTTTAAATGAAAAAGTAAAATCGTTCTCTTAATTTTTATATAAAATAGTTCCTCTGCCTGCCTGAGCTTGCTGCCTTTTTTTAAAACTTGTAACATTTGTCCTACTGGGGCATCCATAGCTGTAGTTTTATTGAGCCCATTACAGTAGTCCTGCCCCCTCCCCCAGTATAGAGGCACACCGTAATAACTTGTTTATACATCTCCCTGCTTCACAACTGAATGTAACCAAGTTTGTGGAATTCCAGGACTCATGTCTAACAGAGGAGGTGAGCGAGAAACCAGGATGCCATCAAAATTGGGGGCGGTTCAACCATTTCTACCACAGCTCCTAGTGTTTTGCCTGTGGTTGGTTTGTGCAGAAGGCGTTGAAGGTGAGCACTCGTTTGGGTGCAGGAGCTCCTTTACCACTGCTTTAATTTTTTTTAAAACGTTGATTTTCAAAGCAGGAAAGAGCAGCAGTCAGCATTGGGAGAGTGACCTGTACTGTAGAGGGTGTTGAAGGTGAGCAAGTGAGCACTCATTCTGGCAGGAGCTCATGTGCCACTGCTTTAATTAAAAAATGGAGGAGTTGCAGGGCTCGAAAGAGCAGCAGCAGGCACCGGGAGAGTGACTGGTACCACAGAGGGTGTTGAAGGTGAGCGAGTCAGCATTCATTTGAGTGGGAGCGCCTGTACCCATGGTTTAATTAGAAAAAAAAATGGAGGAGTTTCAGGGCGCGAAAGAGTGGCAGCCGCATTGGGAGGTTGACCGTTACAGCACTAGTGAGCATGTTGTAAGGTATGTGCTTAGGGAGGGTGTTTTTCTTTCTTTTTTGTTTTTTAGTGGTTTCCCCAAGTAGTAGGTAGAGCCGGCTTATGGAGTTGAATTGTGGAATGGGAAGTGTATAAGCTAAACAAGGTCCGTGACATCCAAGATTTCTTTAAAAAAAATGCCATGACTGTCTGTGTTTGGTAACTGCGGACTGAGTGAGTTGGCGGGTTGGCTAGCTGGTAGTGAAGTTAGCAAGCGAGTAGGGTATTGGGGGGGGGCAGAATGTCAGCGTGTGAGAGAGACTTTGTTTTTAATTCGTTTAAATGTCTTGGACCTTAAATTGTGAGTAATGCTGGCAGTGAGAAGCAAGCTGCTAACAGGACTGACTCAGCGTTAGTGAGAGGAAAATAATGGCTGCTTTCAAAAACTGAACATTCTGATATTGAGAATTCTAAGCCAGAAAGCATTGCTGCATTATTCCCTTCAGTCACCTGGACCTTTTTTTTCAAATTTATTATACTTTATTACTCCCCGGCTACCGGCTGGTCCCCACCGGTGCGAACTCTCCAACCAGCCCCATCACCCACCCTCTCCGGGACTTAACTGCTGCCCTCCAAAGTGCACGCTAGCATACATCCCAGGGTGGGGCCATTGGGGGGGCCCTACCTCCGAACGGAGACTCAATAACTGATTTGGGGACAGAGTGCCTCGGTTGGAGATATGGGGCCTGAGGCTTGGGGGCAGATGTCCTCCTGCACAGCCTGGTGTTTTTTTCTGATATTTTCATCCCAGACCCCTGGGACACCGAAAAAGCTACGCGATATGTGTGAACATGGTGGCATTCACTTACATTGGAGCAGAGTCATGCCCACTCCATATCTTAGCTCCCATGCACCACCACCTGTGGTCACCCAGGTGGCAGTACAGCAGTGGGAGCTTGAACACTCACCCTCTCCAAGGTGAACACCCTTCCCAAGGTGGAAAACATCCTGCGGGACATTCATCACACCTTCCCTGGCCAGCCCTCCACTGACTCATTCCCAAACCCGGGTCATCGGTGTCACAAGCAGTGGTGCTACTGCTGTGCCAGCGGGCCTGTTGCTGGACTTGTTATTAGCCATGTATTTTTTTATTTAGTTGTTTAACCAGGTATAGCACACTAAGCTGAAAGCTTTTTTACAGGAGCAACCTAGGAGCACAAGGAGGTTAAGTGACTTTCTCAGGGTCACACAGTATGCAAGTGGAAGCTGTGGGATACAAACCCAGGTCTGGTCTGCTGGATGTCACCAAATTATGTGTATTAGACACTTCTAATGCATGATTAACAGCCAATCAGATTTCTCGAAATCCTAGACCCATTTTATAAAGGTTCATTGGTAAGTCAGACAAAAGTAGGCACCTTCGAGATTGTCCATTGCTATTACAGCTGTTGTGTCTTGTGCATATTACCCATATACTTACCTAAAGTATGCTTGAAGATTGCCAGGTAGTGAATTCCATTTTTCCACCACTCTGTGCAAACCAGTGCTTCCTTCTTTCGGTTCTAACAACTCTCCCTTCAACTGATATGTGTCTTCTTAAATTTGGACTCACCAGTTTCAGACATAAGGATAGACACTTCCGTAATTCACTGTCCATTGAAGCTTTATCGACCAAAATCAGGTCCACCTCTCTCTTCTGTCCTTTAAATACAGATCAAGCTCCTTCAGTCTAGTATCATAGTCCTTCCCCAGTATGTTCCAAGTCATTCCCATTGCCCTGTGTTTCACTGCCCCAATTCTTGCCACATCAGTTGTGTATTGTGGACTCCAAAACTGAACACAGTACTCCAAGTGTGGACTGACAAGGGATCTATACAATGGCATAACCACTGCTCTCTCCCTGCTGACATTTCTCCTTATGTAAGCCAATATGCTGTCACCTTTGTTTATTGTACTTTCACGCTGTGATAGATTTTTAAATTAATCTGTAACCAGAATACCCAAATATTTCTCACATATGCTTTTCCTAAGTTTTATGCCAGTTGATTATATAAAAATCCAGGGTGTGTGATACGTACCCATAGCAAAAAACACTTGCTTTCGAGATGGCACAATACCGGTGTCAATATTGTGCCGTCACTGTGAGTGACGTCTGCATATTTACTGTCGACCTCTAGTGGTGCTTCCAGTAGGGAAATGGGCAGATTAGGTGGGCGGTATGGTCCTTATCTGCTGTCAGCTTCTATGTCTCTATGTTCTAATAAAATAAAGCAGATTTATTATACAGTAGCAAAGTCATTTCCATGCCCAGTCATCCTCTTCTAGGTGCTGGCAGATCAGTGTCATGCATTAACATTTAATGGTATACTTTGGGGGGGGACTGAATTCCCCTTTTCTCCTAATGAGCTGGTTTGTGCTCTGTGGTTCATCCAGCTATTGCAGGAGGCAACTGTACACTTACCTCCTCAGCTCTATCTACTTGCAGATTCAGCTATGTAGGGAAGTAGCACATGCTGCCCCCTTAGATCAGCACACAGTAGCTTTTGTAGCCTAATCTGAGCTTTGAAAAAGAGCATGTTACATTTTTTTCAGGGTTCAGGAGTGAACCTGAGTTATCAGTGGGCCAGTCCAGGGAGGAGCATCAAGTGGCCCAGAGGACATTCTTTCCTCCTCGGAGGGAAGGGAGGGGCAACCGATTCCGCTGTGCTACCACCACCTGGGTGACCACAGGTGGTGGTACAAGCTGAAGCTGTGGATCATGAAGATGGAAGACGTAAACGAGCATGGATGCATGCTTGTAAGCGCATGGCCAATGGCCTATGTCCATCCTGTGGGGATGGGAACAGAAAAAGCAAGGAAATCCCCCAGATGCAGCAGTATGACACTGGCCCCACATCGTGGCCCTGACCTGCCAACCCTTGCACCCACTGCTGACCGCACTAAACTCCGTCAGGGGAACCAGTTCCCCCCCTCCTGACAGCCCCACCCTGGGGCTAGAAGTCAGGGAGGACCAAGTAGGAGGCAGTATAGCGCAGTGGTTTAAGGCTCTGAGCTGCAACTCTGGTGTCATCCAACAGACCAGACCTAGGTTTGAATCCCACAGCTTCCACTTGCATACTGTGTGACCCTGAACAAGTCACTTAACTTCCCTGTGCTCCCAGGTCACTGCTGTAAAAAAGCTTTCAGCTTAGTGTGCTACTCCTGGTTAAACAACTAAAAAAAAAAAAAAAAAAAAAACGTAAATCCCAAAGGAGGCAGGTGATAGGACTGAGAGTGAAGGGCTGGCCGATGTGGGCCATCTGGGAGAACAGGGGAAATAAAGTACACTAAACATACAAAAAAATAAATTTTAGATCTGCCCCTGGCTCCACTATGCACCTGGAAGAGGACAGCATCCTTTGTGCTGCTCAGTCTTTCTTCTACCGCAGTGCAGTTAAGCCTAATCCTTAGGTCACACGGCTGTGAGCGTGGAGACCCAGGTCAAATCCCATTACTGCTGCATACTTACTGTGTGACCCTGAGCAAATCATGTGACCTCTCAGTAATTTCTTTCTCATCTGTCTTTGTGATGTGGTGTGAATCTTGTTTTGCACCTAATGGCAGTAACATACTCTATCCTCCTTTTCCTGGAACGTAAAGCGATTTGGGACATATTGTGTGAAGGGCACTATATATGACAAAATCCCTTTCCTTACTGCCACAAAGGCACTATGGGTTCAGTGCAGATTGTCAACCTACCTAGCAGTTCTCCAGCCATAGTCTATCGGGTCAGCCACGTGAAGAGATTCATAGAGGTCTGTGCAGAATGGTCTCTGTATCGTATGACTACAGAGAGAGACTACAGCTTGTAGTTTCAGATTCTCTTACCTAGTGGTTACCTCTGCCTCCTCCATACATCCATTAATACCTGAGTTAAATTGTAATCTTGAAGTCTCCCTGTCTCATGGGTTATGTTGCTGTGTGTGACACCTCCAGCAGTCCCTTGAGAAGGCTGCTGGATTAACATACATTTGATCAGGTACAAGATGGTTTGGAACAGCATGACTGGCAGACTAATGCCAAATAAACTGAAATACAGCTTAACTCGCTCCACATTTTAGATAAGGCCACATTTCCATTCTGATGAGGACAGACTAGCTTTGCCACAGTTAGGGCTGTACTTTTTTTCATGGTAAATCTGTGAGAAAATCATGATATTGTCAAGGTCACAATCAGTGAAATAATGGAAATCATACTTAAAGGCAAGAAAAGCCATGGATCCACTGTGTGTTAAACATATTACCACTGTTTTTTTATATAGCTGTTATACAAGCACACCAGCAAAGATGTAAATGTCCCGGTGGCAGAAAACAAGGCATCGTGCTGCCATCTGGGAGACCGGGGCTCGGATGCAAGTTCCAGAATCCCAGACTAGGTTCAGCTGAGGATCATGCATATTGAGATTGTGAAGCAAAAAATTATAGGTCTGTCATTTGAGAATACTGAAACTATGTTTTTGGTTTTTTTTTATAGAACAAGTTAAAATGTTCTGGTGTTGTCATGGAAAATGTCCCAAATCATGGTGTTGGTTATGGTAACTGTCCCAAATCATGGTGTCGTCATGGAAAATGTTCCAAATCATGGTGTTGGTTATGGTAACTGTCCCAAATCATGGTGTCGTCATGGAAAATGTTCCAAATCATGGTGTTGGTTATGGTGAATGCCAAAAATCATGGCATTCTGAAAAAAAAAAATCATGGTGTGCGTGACTTCTGTGGCAACGTACAACCAAAGGCATCATTTAGGTAGCCACAGATTGCAGCTGAGACCCCTGTGATTTCTTTGCAACCCCTATGATGTCCACTGCAACCCCTCAAATAAGGTTTTTCTAGCATTTTACTTAGTAAGTAAAGTAACATTTTATTTATTTGAGGCGCCCTTCCAGAGCTCAGGGTGCCTTTACAAAAACAAGCATTTGCCAATGCCGAATAGTTGCTTGCTGGTATTAGCATTGGAAATGCAGGAGTTAGACAGATGCAGAGTAGGAATGACAGTGAAGTATTGAACTTCACGCCAACCCCACCTCACCTCCACCCTGCAGAGACGGACAGGCATGGGGGCATGCCTTTGGGTTGTCGTCCATAACATTCATGCCATTTCACCTCACCCTATTCTGCAGACACTGACAAGTCTCGAGGTGTGCCTTGGTGTGTTCAGCTTTACAGTCACCCCACTCCAGGGACATATGCTGAAATGGGTGCAATATAGAATGGGGTGAACTGTGGGGTCAAACAGTCCCAGGCACAACTCGATGCATGTCAGTGGCTTTAGGGTGGGGGTGGGGGTGGGGTTGGAATGGCATGAGCATTACAGCCGGCAATCCAAAGGCACACCCCTGATGCCTGTCAGTCTGCACATGGTGGGACGTTATGGTTAGAAACCGTAATGCCCCGGGCATGTGTTGGTATTTGCAGTACAAATTTTCAACATGGGCATTTTGTGGTCTCCACCTCATGAAAGCATTTGGGACCACTTCTCATTAACAGTGGCACTCATCTTTTGTCAATGTGTCCCGAAATTTGAGTTTCCACAGTGACCGTGCCATTGTGCGCCAGATGTACGAAAACACAGATGGGACGGAATGTGAAGAATGACAGCTGTACCATTCATAGGGAGGTGTAAAGAGATGGCAATGTTGAAAATCTGTAGTGAAACTATTAAAAATGCTCAAACTTCCGCCCGTGCGTGGAAACTGCGCACTGCATGCGCGTAACACAGTCATTTAGTGGAATTATTTCACCAAATTTTCAACATAGGCATTTTGTGATCTCTGCTCATAAACACACTCTCACTATGATTTTCTTAATCTGTCCTGAACATTGATTTCCCACAGCAACCGTGGTATTCTGCGCCAAATGTATAAATGCATATTTCGGGCAGGATGTGAAAAATGACAGCTGTACTGTTCATAAGGTGGTGTGAAAAAATGCCAATGTTGAACATCTGGAGTGAAAATACTACAAATTTGTGAAGTTACGAGGCTAACTGCATCAATCACGCTTGTAAAACAGTCATTTTATGGACATTTGTCACCAAATTTTCAACATAGGCATTTTAGGACCTCTGCTCATGAATAGAGTCACTGTGATTTTGCATACGAACATATGAACATACGCATCTGGCAGCAGAACACACCAATCCGTCTATGTAAGTCTGTTCGAGTGTGCAGCTAGCACCCTAGGTTGCAGCTGCCCTAGCATCCTCCCCCTCAGTTCCTCCCCTGCTTGTGCCAGCCCCTGCCCCCCCGACTCTTCCTCTTGTTTTATCCCACTCCTCCTTAAAGCTATTGTCTGTCCTACACGTTACCACCCCCTCTGGCAGCACATTCCAACTAGACACCACCCTATCAGAGAAGTAGTGCCTCCTCATTTCCCTCTTGAAACATCCCCCTTTCAACCTTAGTCCATGCCCCCTCGTCTCACTTCCACTCCTCAGTTTAAACACCCCCTTGGTGCTAGGTTTAGTTACACCCTCAGGTATTTAAATGCTTCAGTCATATCCCTCTTATCCCTCTTCTCCTCCAGTGTGTACATGTTCAGGTCCTTCAGCCTACCTTCATATTCCTTTCCTTCCTTCCCCTTTAACATTTTTGTTGCCCTCCTTTGCACCCCCTCCAGTAACTTTATATCTCTCCTCAGGTATGGCTTCCAGTATTGCACATAGTACTGTAGTTGCGGTCTGACCAATGATCTGTAGAGAGGTAGGATCACATCCCTGTGTCTGTATGAGAACCCCCTTGCGATGCACCCCAGCATCTTGTTTGCCTTCACTGCTGCTCTTGTGCAATGGGCTGAGCTGTTCATGCTCCCAGTTTCTATCACCCCTAGGTCCTTCTCCTCCTCCTCTCTGATCCCCAACCAATAGTCACTCTTCTGGTTCTTAGCCCTGAAGTGCATCACCTTACACTTCTTTACATTAATTCCTAGCTGCCACTCCACCGACTGTGTCTCTAGTTTAGTTAGGTTCCCTTGCAGTTTTCCCTATCCACCCTCTTTGTCCACCACCTCCTCCAAGTTGGTATAATGTGTGAACAGACTAACCTTGCTCTCCACTCCGTGTGCTATATCGGAGATAAAGAGCCCAAATAGCACCAGACCCAGCACTGACCCCTTCAGCACCCCGCTTGTCACTGCTTTGGGTGCCGAGAGTCCCCCCCCCCACCACTACCCTTTGCACCCTCCCCTGTAACCAGTTCTCTATCCATTTAGTCAGCTTTTTCCCACCCCCACTGCTGTCAGCTCCCCCAGTCTCCCCATGAGGCACTGTATCAACAACTTACTGAAGTCCATGTACAGGACATGTACTGCATGGCCCCTGTCCAACTCCCTTGTCACCCAGTCACAATACTCTATTGGGCTGGTTTGACAAGACCTCCCTGAGATGAACTTGTGTTGCCACCCATCTTGGAGACCATTACTGTCTAGGAACGCCACCAGCCTCTCTTTCAGTATCAGCTGCATAAGCTTACTCACTATGGACAGGAGACCTTTCCAGTCGATAATTTCCTGGCTCCTCTCTAGGCCCACTCTTGAGTATGGGCACCACATGGGCCACCCTGTAGTCCTGGGGCACACACCCCATTTCCAGGGAGGTGTTGAACAGATCTGCTAGTGGCTCAGCCAACAGCTCCACCATCTCCCTCAGCATCCTGGGGTGGATGCCACCAGGCCTTGGTGCTTGTCCACCCTTACTGTCCTCATCCCCCTCTAGCACCCTACTTCCTGTGATCACTTTGTCCATCACCTCCTCCTACCCTTACCCCCCCCCAACCCATTCTGGTAGTGGGCCACCCCTCTTCTTAGTGAAAATGGTGCAGAAGTACTCATTTTGGATTTCCACTCACTCCTCCCCCTTTTCCACCCAATCCCCTCCCCGCTTTATCCTCACAATATGTCCCTTGCACTTCCTCTTTTCCCTGACATACCTTAAAAAGTCCTTTTATCCTCCCTTTATGCCCTGTGCAGAACTTAATTGCCTGGAGGCCTTAGCTTTTTTCACCCTCCTGGCAACCTCCCTTGACCAACTCCCGAAAGCCTCCTTATCCTCTCCCTTCCCTGTTCTGCTGTACTTCCAGTATGCAGCCATCTTTGCCCTCACTATTAGCCGCACTTCCTTGTTCAGCCAGCATGGTTTCTTGCCTCTGCTCTTCTTACTTCTGGCCCAGGTGCAGGCTACTGTGGCCTCTGTTAGCCCAGACTTTATGACTCCCCACTTCTGTTCTGCATCCATCCCCGGCCTTATATCCTGAAGTCTCCCTTGCAGTATTGCGCCCATCCCTCCAAAGTCCACCCTAATATAGTCCACCACCTTAGTGCCTGTGTCTTCTGTCTCCCTGCCTGGCGCAAGAATGAACCACACTGTTTGGTGGTCGCTACCTGCTAGTGGGTCCTCCACCCTTACCTCCCTCACCACCTCCCCATTTGCCAGTACTAGGTCCAGAGTGCTACCAAGCCTTGCAGGCCCACTTACCAATTGCATCAGAAGACCGTCCTGGAATGCATCAAGGAGCACCTGCTGCCTGGTATTGCTAGTGGCCGGGGTGCTCCAACCAACCTGTGGTAGATTAATATCCTCCACTATCACCACACTTCCCCTTTCTACACACCCTCATCTGCTCTGCCAACTCCCCATCCAGCTCCCCGGATTGGGCTGGTGGTCTGTACACCACTCCCAGCCTCAGCTTTCTGCTCTTGGAGTCCAGGAGCTGCACCCCAAGCACCTCTGTCCTCATCCTGTATGCATTTAATCCCTTCCCTCACATAGAGTGCAACATCCTCCCTCTTCCAACACCCCATTCCCTGCTGTATAACCTGTATTCTGGGATTGCCAAGCCCCAGTTATGGTACTCTGTGGCCCAAGTCTCTGTCACTGCAGCAGTGTCCACCTTCCTCTCTGAAAGGAGTGCCTGAAGCTCTGCAGTTTTGTTCCCCAGGCTTCTTGCATTGAGAAAGACCACCTTCCACCCGTACCCCTCCTTCTCCTCACTCTTCTCCTCCTTGGCCTGTGTCTCTGCTCCCAGTAGTCTGCACCCTTTCTCCTCCTTATTCTTACCGGGTGGTGGTGCTGACACTCAGACCACTCTGCCCACCCCCTCCCAGGGTTACTACGCCTCCGCCTTTACCTATATCTAGGGAGGTGAGCTCATTAGGCTACCCTGTCCGGACCTTTCTACTAATCTCAGTCTTTTGGCCACCCCCCCCAATAGTATAAATCCACTTTAGTAGAGATACACCCCTCTAATCCCGCCTTTAACACTTTCCTCCCCTTCCTGCTCAAGTGTACCCTGTCCCCCCCGTACAAGTCACTATCTCCCTTGACCCTACCCCAGTTAGTCACTAACCCATAATTTTTGGTGTGGCACCAATCCATCAGCCCCTCATTGAACTCCTCAATCCTACCCTTCCTCCCCATGCTTGCACATGGTACCAGGAGTACCTCCGAGAATGCCACAGACTCCCCCACCCCCTCATACTGCCTGCCTAACTAGTCAAACCTCACCCTCACTACTTCCAGAGTCTCCCCGCCAAGTCGTTTGTACCCACATGCAACAGTAAATGAGGTTTCTTCCTCCCCCTCGCTGCACACTTGAGCAGTGCCTGTCCTGCCCCTCTTGCAGTCAACCTGGGGATAGCTTCAACCCAAATATGGCTGTGCCTTCCCCCCTTCTGCCCCATCTCACCCTTTCAGTATAGAATTCCCTAGGATGAGTGCCCCCTGTCCCTTAGCCCCTTTTCCTTTTAATGCCCCTTCTCCCACCCCAGTATTCGATCTTCCCTGCCCCTTACCCCTGCCAGCTGCACCCTCTGTGACTTCTGTATCTGTACCCCCTACTTCTGCCTCACTCCTTTTCTCTGCCTAATTCTATCCATCCCTCTAGAACCCCTTCCCATGTCGACCTCCCCTCCTCTTCCCTGCTGATTTCCAACTCTTCTCCCATCTCCGCTGTTGTCGATTTAGAGCCCCCATTCCCTTCTATCCCGATAGTGATGCCCCTCCCATCATTCCCCTTCCTGTAGCCTTCTCTCCTCCAGTCATCACCCCTCCTTCCTTCCTAGCCCCCTTCTACCCTTTCGTCCTCGCTATCTCTTCCCCTAGCTGTCGCCATCCCTCTCATGCCTCGCTTGTCCTCCCCCTTCAGTATGTTTCTGCTCCCCCTGTCTCTCTCATAGCGGAGGCTTGAATCTATTTCTAGTCGATACCCGTCCTACATTTCTTCCCCCTATCAGTTCCTCCCTCCTACTTGTTCCCCTACATGCCACCCTTGGTCCCTCCCTGCCCGGAGCTCTCTCCCCTGGTATTCCTCGTGGTCTCTTCTTCCGCTAACAGGAGGCCCCCCCTCACCTCTAGCACCCCCTCCCATCTCTTCTCTTTTCTGCTAGTGCCTCTGATACTGGGGTCAGTTTCAGTCCCTAGTTGTTCTTCCTCCGTCCCCTCTTGCCATGCCCTATCCCTCCCTCAGCCAGGATGCCTACCATACTCATCTGCTCTGCCACTTAGACTCCTCCCTAACCTTCATAGTTCCTCCCTCAAACTAACCAGTCATCTACAGACCATACACCCTCCCATCCTCCAAGCCTACTCCAGGATCATGGCGGACCCACACCCTGTACACCCCACCACCCTTCCAAAGATGCCCGCCCTATTGACATGTGGCACCTGACCCATTTTGGCTCCCATCGTATGTAACAGGTTCTTACTCCCAGGTTCTGTACACTACTACAACTGTTAGGCCCCTATTTACTCAAATTTCTGCCCCCCACACACACACACACTAGTCTCCCTACTGGCACCTTGCCAACTGGGGTAATTCAGTCTCAAATCTCATCTGCTAGATACTGTATTACTGTAGCAATCCTAAAGCCTCCTTTGTTTTTCACCCCTTAGCTACCATACTTTTTGTTCTCAGCTCTCATATAGTTTCACTTAGCCCAGTTAGAAATCCTATTGCACTCCAAGTATTACTCAGCTCAGTTAGAGAGAAAAACAGAACAAATAAATATGTATTATTACAACAATCATAACAGTATAGCTCAGTACTTAGCTCAGTTAGAGAAATAAACAGAACAACTAAATATGTATTATTACAGCACTCCTCAAAGTATCCAATCATTGCTTTGTCTCCACCCCAGAGACCGTGCTGTAATATACGACCATAGAGGACCCTGGGTGGGAAACTATAAAGTCCCGGCAGAGCTCCTTTGAGCTTGCTCCTCCCACTTTCTCACTTGCTCACTCTGTTTCTCCTTGCGCTGCAGGCTGCCCTTTTGTACTGGGCTCCTGCCTGCATTGGCACCTTTTTCTGCCCACAAAGAAATCCACAGCAGTCCCAACAGAGCTCCATTGAGCTCGCTCACTCCTCCTCGCTCACTCACTTCTTCTGTTTCTCCCGGAGCTGCAGGCTTCCCTTTTGTACTGGGCTCCTGCCTTCTTTGGCACCTTTTTTTGCCCACAGAGAAATCTGCAGCAGCCCCGACAGAGCTTTGTTGAGCCCGCTCACTTCCCCACTCTCACTCACTCACTCATTCTGTGTCTCCCGGCATTGCAGGCTGTCCTTTTGTACTGGGCTCCAGCCTCAGTTGGCACCTTTTTCTGCCCACAAAGAAATCCGCAGCAGTCCCTACAGAGCTCCACTGAGCTCGCTCACTCCTCCTCTCTCACTCACTTGTTCTGTTTCTCTCAGTGCTGTAGGCTTCCCTTTTGTACTGGGCTTCTGCCTGCATTGGCACCTTTTTCTGCCCACAAAGAAATGCACAGCAGTCCCGACAGAGCTCCGTTGAGCTTGCTCACTCCCCCTCCTTCACTCGCTCATTCTGTATCTCCCCATGCTGCAGACTGCCCTTTTGTACTGGGCCCCTGCCTACATTGATGCTTTTTTTCTGCCCACAACTAAATCAGCAGCAGTCCCGACAGAGTTCCGTTGAGCTCCATCACTCCCCCTCCCTTACTCACTTGTTCTGTTTCTCCCGGTGCTGTAGGCTGCCCTGTTGTACTGGACTCCTGCCTGTGTTGGCGCCTTTTTCTGCCCACAAAGAAATCCACAGCAGTCCCAACAGAGCTCCGTTGAGCTCACTCACTCCCCTTCTCTCAGTCGCTCATTCTGTTTCTTCCAGCGCTGCAGGCTGCCTTTTTGTACTGGGCTCCTGCCTGCATTGGCACCTTTTTCTGCCCACAAAGATATCCACAGCAGTCCCAACAGAGTTCAGTTGATCTTGTTCACTCCCCCTCTCTCACTCCCTCAATCTTAATCTGTCCCAAACACTGATTTCCCACAGCGACCGCTCTATTCTGTGCCAGAAGTGCAAAAAGACATTTTGACCAGGATGTGAAAAATGACAGTTGTACTGTTCATAAGGAGGTGTAAAAAAATGCCAGTGTTGAAAATCTGGCGTGAAAATATTACAAATTTTCGAAGTTACAAGGGTGCATGGAAACTGCACAATGCACACTTGTAACACAGTCATTTTATGGACTTTCATCACCAAATTTTCAACATAGGCATTTTAGGACCTCTGCTCATGAACAGTGTCATTGTGATTTTCTCAATCTATCCCTAAAACTGATTTCCCACAGTGACCACTATTATTCGTAGGAAGTGCGAAAACACAGTTTGGCCAGGATATGTAAAATGACAGCTGTACTGTTCATAAGGAGGTGTGGAAAAATGCCAATGTTGAAAATCTGGAGTGAAAATATTACAAATTCACGAAGTTACG
Organism: Neoceratodus forsteri; assembly: GCA_016271365.2. Classification (NCBI taxonomy): domain Eukaryota; kingdom Metazoa; phylum Chordata; order Ceratodontiformes; family Ceratodontidae; genus Neoceratodus; species Neoceratodus forsteri. The sequence goes on from CM028130.1 coordinate 876,118,748, forward strand.
CGTATGCGTGGAAACTGCGCAATGCAGGCTCGTAAAAGGAGGAGGAGGCAGTATAGCGCAGTGGTCTAAGGCTCTGAGCTGCAAATCTGGTGACATCCAGCAGACCAGACCTGGGTTGAATCCCACAGCTTCCACTTGCATACTGTGTGGCCTTGAGCAAGTCACTTAACCTCCTTGTGCTCCCAGGTCGCTCCTGTAAAAAAGCTTCCAGCTTAGTGTGCTATACCTGGTTAAACAACTAAATAAAAAAAAATAAATAAAAAAACAGTCATTTTTGGGAATTTTTTTCACCACATTTGCAACATAGGCTTTTTGAGAGCCCACCTCATTAACAGTGACACTGTCATTTTGTTAATCAGTCCCGAAAGGTGATTTCTCGCAGTGACTGCAAAATCACCTTTCGGTGCCAACTAACGCCATGACAGTGATTGAATTCATGAGGAGGGGTCCCAATAACCCCCTGTTGAAACTTTGGTACTAAAATTCTCCAAAATGCCCGAGATATGTACCAAAGTTGAAAAAAAAATATTTATGCCATTATACAGCTTACCGACATTTCCTCAGTATGCGGTCAGCTTTGAAGAGTGCAGGCATGTTCATGGTCCACCGAAGATTGTCATGCTGGGCTCTGGAGGTAAGTATGAGGTGAGGGGGGAGGCGGGGTGCGCAGAGGGTAGGCGTGGGTTGTAAAGGGGCCACCGAACTCTACAAGGAACCATTTTCTGTTTTACAGGGGTAAAAAAAAACACGTCATGGGACTGTTTTTTTTTCAGGGACATTAGGCATGCTGGGGTGGGCTCCCAGCGTGCCACCTGAGTATTTTTTTGGGGGGGGTTGTAGCGGACGGAGGATTGGGCACCCCGGTTGGCATATACCAGTCAGGGGGAGAGCAGAGGGGGATTGGGCACCCCCTTGGCACACAGCAAACTGGGGGGAAATTATACCATCGGGGAGTGGGCTCCCCTGTTGGCAAATTGAACTGGGGGGACTGAAGCCAATGGGGATTGGACCCCCTGTCAGCAAAGAAAGACTGTTGGGGATGCGCATGCTGACGAGGGGCATTGGGCCCCCCCTTGGTACCCAACAAATGGGGGAGGGGCTTACAGTGTGCTGACGGAGAGTGGGCTCCCCCATCAGCAAATGTACTTGGTCGGGGCATGCCGATGGCAAGGTACTGTCCTGCAATGATGGGTCGCTCACTCATTGCAGCGAAATGGCTAACACTGCAATGACGAGGCTGCCCATGATTGCAGCTGTGAAAACATTTAAACTTGATGGCACTTCTGCAGAACCAGTGTCATCAGGACACTGGGCCTGCATTGGTCCACCAGTGCCAAGCCCCCAAATGCAGTGCGGCCTTTGGCTGCCGTAGTGCTGCACCTCCACAACCCCCTTCTCTACTAAGCTGCCGCATAATGTTTCATACGTGCAAGCAAAAATACAAAAATCATACAATAACATTAACAGTATTATATATAAAATCAGTAAAACAATAAAACAGTAGCAGTCAATCATTAAGTCCCTGAGAATGCCTGGTTATTTATTTATTGAATTTTGTTGACCACCCGGTAAACCCACTGGGCCTAGAAGTCCCTTTTTCAGGGGCGTCTGGGATACAGATGGTAAGCAACTGAAATTGAACCAGATTAAGCTGTTGGTGGTATTTTCAGTGAATGGGAGAAATGTGGCCATGACACCGGGGAAATTCCCCTACTCTGCTGTAGGGAGAGATGCTGTGCTGCTTGCAGTGATGGAAGGTGGAGTTGGACAAGCGGACGAGCAGGTTGTGCAGACTGCAGCTCTGCAAACTGCTGATATGAGTGAGTTGGAGCTAATGGAGGATTGCTTACCACAAAGTGAGCAGGAGATGTTACACAGTGATTTGCATGCCCGAGAGCGTGCAGCGGGAGCTTCGAGAACTGAATTAAGTGATGGCAAGACCCTGACCGCAGAAAGTGACTTATTATCTCCTGTCAAACCACTGGACTGGGCTGCTTCTACTTCGACAGATTTACCACCGGTACGCTTGTCAGATGAATGCCGAGCTTCTGACACGAAGTGCGTCATTCTTACAGCTGAAAGAAAGAATGAGGAAGTAAGCTTGCCGGCTGAGAGCTCTGATGGCACTAGACTGCAAACGCCTGTTCCTGCTGAGCATCAGCCTTGGTCTAAGGACTCCGCATTAACACAAGCAGGCTGGATGCAGCAGCCTGACAGTTGCTGGGTCCCAGACTCGAATTGGATTTCGTTTTCTTCCCCATTGACTCCGGGCCGCCAAATTCCATTGGAAGATCAATGAAGGACACCTATTTCAGGTCAGCTTTTTTTTCCTTCTCATACTAATGACTCGAGTACTGGGCCTACTGCTTAATCTGGGGTACTGAACTTTGTTGAAATACCATCTTCTGAGGCCCCACCATGAGCATCCCCTTCTCATTCCCCACATACGGATGACACCAGGCATGGCCCTCGATTTTCGGACCTCTTTCGTAACAATAAACTGGAGCAAGCTCCTCGAAGAAATGCTGTCCGCCTCAAATATCGGGGAGGATTGTCTGAGCACTCTGATAGAGCTTTTGTTGCAAAAAAACTTTTAAAAGACTCCATGAACTTTATGGCTTCAGGCATTTATGCATTGATCAACATACGGGGAGAGGACACTTTTGACATCAGCTTTAAATATTTTTCAGGACTCGGTGGATTTTGGCATAAATATGAGCCCTGTAAGCCAATGCCTCTATGGCTCCCTTTCTGGGCAATTCCCATCATTAAGCCTTTATTTAAAACTGTTAATGTGATGTTTCGCAATGAGGGGGTCAATGTGGGCAATATTTGGTTGGAGAAAAAATTTACTGTTTTGGGGCCACTTGAGCACATTATTGACACGGAGGGTATCTGGACAGGGGCTTGGCGCTTTAAGGTTAAGTTGCACATTATTGAAAATGATGTTCTTTACACCCCCAACAGTTTTTTTCCTGGGGAAAGATGGGGGGGGGTTGTTTCTAACCTGGTCAACCTATGGTCTATAGCAAGGGTGATGCTAGGGTACTCCTCACCAGGGAATTCAATGAATGGTTGAAAAACTGGTGTGAAGCTCAGGGTTTTGGCTTCACTGGGGACTGAGGAGTCACCTGGAGGGATGCAGACCTATACTGGCACGATGGTCTGCATCTGTCTGGGGGGGGTACAAGGATCCTAGATGAGAGGTTTAAATGATTCATTGGCAAGCATTTAAACTAGCCAAGGGGGGGGAGGCACTGAAAAGGAGCAGGGAAATCCCAGCCTTCCCCCACAAAACATGGTAATTAGTGAGGTAAACACCAAGGTAGAGAAGTCATTAGGGAGCAGGACAGAGGTAAATGTAAAAAAAGGCAAAGGCGGTAAGGACACGAATGGGGCTAAAAGGGGTAAGGCCATCAAAAAGTGGAGGGTGATGAGTACCAATGTCCATAGTCTGTGTAACAAGCTCCCTGAACTAGTGGCTTTGATGGAAGAGGGTTACCTGGATATTGTGGCAGTCACAGAAGCATGGTACACAGAGAACCATGACTGGGATGTCAACATACCAGGATATACAATCTACAGGAAGGACAGGGAGGGTAAAAGAGGAGGAGAAGTAGCTCTTTATGTAAAGGAAGGGATCAAAGCAACAGAACTAATGAGTAAACAGGGAGCAGATGAGGCACTCTGGGTCACCTTGGAGACAGGAAATGGCACCACAATCTGCATGGGGGTTGTATACAGACCCCCATCTCAGTGGGAGGGAATGGACGAGGAAATGACAGAAGGCATTCTTAGGATGGCAGAAAAAGGGGAGATATTGTTGATGGGGGACCTGAATATGCCAGATGTTAACTGGAGCACCTTTGCTGCAGGTACATCCAAGATTGTAAAATTGTTGGGGGGGTGAGGATATAGCATGCACCAAGCAGGAAAGGGATCTTGGGCTTATCATCTCTGATGACCTCAAGGCAGGGAAACAGTGCGACAAGGCAGCAGGTAAAGCAAATAGGATGCTGGGATGCATAGGCAGGGGCATCACCAGCAGGAAAAGGGAGGTCATAATTCCACTATACAAGACACTAGTGAGGCCTCACCTCGAGTACACTGTACAGTTCTGGAGACCTTACCTACGTAATGACATAGACAGGGTAGAGAAGGTTCAGAGGAGGGCAACAAAGATGGTGCATGGATTGCATCACAAGTCCTATGAGGACAGGTTGAAGGAACTGAACATGTACTCCCTGGAGGAGAGGAGGGAGAGAGGGGATATGATAGAGACATACAAGTATCTTACAGGGAGGAACAGGGTGCAGGAATACACTATTTTCAAGTGAAAAAGATGTTCCAGGACTAGAGGGCATGGGATGAAGTTGGAGGGAGGACGATTCAGAGGAAACGTGAGGAAGAATTTCTTCACAGAACGGGTGGTGGACAAGTGGAACACCCTGCCAGAGGAAGTGGTGGGGGCTGAAACAATCACAGGATTTAAGAATGCATGGGATAGACATAAAGGAATTCTGGAGGTCAGGGGTAAGGGGCAACAGACTTCTTGGAAAACATAAACTGAACTTACAAGCTCAAATGGGCAGACTGGGTGGGCCATAGGCCCTAATCTGCCGACACTGTCTATGTATCTATATAAGAGCAAGGTCATTCTTGATGCTGTACAAGGGGCATGCTTCAGACAGCTAGTATTGAAACCCACTCGGGAGGGAGCAATCTTAGACCATGTACTCTCAAATGGGGACAGAGAAAGAATCTCAAATTTAGAAGTGGGTAGCCATCTGGGAACAAGTGACCACCAAACAGTGTGGTTCACGATAAACACAGCCATACAATCAAGCCATACAAAAGCAAGAGTACTGGACTTTAGGATGGCTGACTTTGGGAAAATGAGAGAGTGTCTCAGAAAAGCACTAGCAAACAGGCAAGAAGGAGGGGTGGAGGAACAATGGGGAGTAATCAAAACAGCCATCACAGAGGCAACAAGCCTTTGTGTAAAGCAAATCAACAAAACACAATGAAGGAAAAAAACGCTATGGTTCTCAAAAGAGGTGGCAGGGAAGGTTAAGGAGAAAAGGATAGCATTCAGGAAATATAAGTAAACACAGAAGGAGCAGGACAGAGAACTTTATCAGTTAAAACAGAAAGAGGCTGGGAAGGCAGTTAGAATAGCAAAGGCCCAAACCGAGGAAAGGATAGCCAACTCTGTTAAGAAGGGGGATAAAACATTTTATAGGTACATTAAGGAGCATAGAAAGGTTAAGAGAGGGATAGTGAAGATTAATAAAGGAGAGGGGAGGTGGGCAGAGGGAGACAGTGAAAAGGCAGAGATACTGAATGAATACTTTTGCTCAGTATTCACAAAAGAAGAAGAGGGGGGGAGTTACCTAAACCAAACAACAGAAGCACTCTGGATGGTGGGGTTGATGCCAGTCCATTTACAGAAGAAAGAGTCCTGAAAGAACTCCTAAAACTCAAGGTGGACAAAGCAATGGGGCCTGATGGGATTCACCCTAGAATCCTAAAAGAACTAAGGGAGGACCTAGTGACACCACTGACCACATTTTTTAACAAATCATGGGAGAATGGGGTGGTACCTGAGGACTGGAGGAGGGTAGATGTGATTCCCCTTCACAAAAGTGGGAGCAAGGCAGAAGCAAGAAACTACAGACATGTTAGTTTGACCTCAGTGGTGGGGACAGTGATGGAATCACTTCTGAAAGAAAGAACTGTTCAGTACCTAGAGGCCAGTGGGGCACAGGACCCAAAGCAGCATGGATTCACAGCAGGAAGGTCATGTCAGACGAATCTAATAGATTTATTTGACTGGGTGACCAAAGTAATAGATCAGGGAGGGGCGGTGGATATGGCCTACCTAGACTTTAGCAAGGTATTTGACACAGTCCCGCACAAAAGATTAATAATCAAGTTAGCCAGCCTGGGAGTGGGTCCCAGGATTGTAGCCTGGGTAGCAAACTGGCTGCACAACAGGACACAGAAGGTAATAGTTAATGGAACACATTCTGAAGAAAGAGGGTTACTAGTGGAGTACCTTAGGGCTCAGTACTGGGTCCAGTCCTCTTTAACGTCTTTATAGGTGACATTGCAGAGGGTCTGGAAGGAAAGGTATGCCTCTTTTCAGATGACACAAAGATCTATTTTATTTATTTATCATGTCTAGGATTACAAATACCTTTGAGCCATGGCTCTTTAACAAAGGTTCCACGTCAGAGAAATACAAATTATGGGGAACATCAAGACAGGCATTACAACAATGTGGACATTGCAAACAGAGTAGAGATTAATACAGTTCAAGGGAAGTGTTGTAACAAGGCAGCTAGTGGCATTTGTCAGAGAAAATAGACAACAGATAAGAAGTGCCAGAGTCATAGGGAGAGGGAAGAAGGTAGGGGGAGAAGGAATGTAGGAAGGGTGGCAAGAGGGTGAAAAGTGCAGCATTGGGTATACCAAGATGTGAGGGTAGAATCCAGTGAGGAGGGGGATGGGGGACAACTAGAGCAGAAAGGGAAGTGGAGAAACAAGGTTAAGTTGGGCAGTCACAGGAGCTGTTGGTAGTGAGATCTGTAGCAGAGTTGATACACAAGGGGGTAGAAAGGATGAGAAGGGACATGGCAAGGTTGGAGGAATGGTCAGACATATGGCAACTTAGATTCAATGCAAAGAAGTGCAAAGTAATGCACCTGGGAAATAAAAATCCAGGAGAAGAGTACACAATAGCAGGGGAGGTACTAACAACAACAATAATGGAAAGGCATCTGGGTGTAGTCATGTCAGATGACCTACAGTAAAGGTGGGTAAGCAATGTGAGAAGTCAGTAAGGAGAGCCAGGGGAATAATGGGATGCATAGGGAGGGGCATCACAAGTCGAAAAAAGGAAGTGGTTATCCCTATGTACAGTCAGTTGGTGAGACCCCATCTGGAGTACTGCGTGCAGTTTTGGAGACCTCATCTACGCAAGGACATAGACAGGATAGAAGCAGTCCAGAGGAGGGCAACTAAAATAGTGCAGGGTCTACATCAGAAACGATATGAAGAGAGACTGAGAGAGCTTAATATGTATACCCTTGATGAAAGAAGGGACGGGGAACATGATAGAAACTTTTAAGTACCTCAAGGGAATCAACAAAGTCCAGGAGGGTAGCATCTTTCAGAAAAAGAGATGTGTAAGAACAAGGGGGCACAATTTAAAGTTAGAGGGGGGACGGCTCAGGGGTAATGCGAGGAAATTCTTTTTCACGGAGAGAGTGGTGGATGCATGGAACCGCCTTCCTGGAGAGGTTGTGGGGTCCAAAACAGTGGGGGAATTCAAACGTGCATGGGACAGACATACGGCAATTATAGTGGGAGGTTGCAGGAAGTAGGCTGTTGGTTAAATAGAATCTGCAGCTTTTCCAGTAGGTAGGGAAATGGGCAGACTGGGTGGGCCAGGTGGTCCTTATCTGCTGTCAAAGTCTATGTTTCCATGAGGGGATACTGGGATGTATAGGGAGAGGCACCAGTAGTAGAAAACAGGAAGTTGTTATCCCTCTGTACAGGCAGTTGGTGAGACCCCACCTGGAGTACTGTGTGCAGCCCTGGAGACCCCATCTCCACAAAGACATAGACAGAGTAGAGGCTGTCCAGAGGAGGGCAACTAAAATGGTGCAGGGTCCGCACCAGAAGACATACGAAGAAAGACTAAAGGAGCTTAATATGTATACCCTTGAGGTAAGAAGGAGAGAGGGACATGATAGAAACTTCCAAGTACCTCAAGGGAATCAACAAAGTCCAAGAGGGCAGCATCTTCAGAAAAGAGATGTGCAAGAACAAGGGTCACAATTTGAAGATAGAGGGGGACTGCTCAGAGGTAATGTGAGGAAGAATTTTTCACAGAGAGGGTTGTGGATGCATGGAACAGCCTCCCTGAGGAGGTCGTAGAGTCAAGAACAGTGTGGGAATTCAAGAATGCATGGGGCAGACATAAGGCAGTCCTAGTGGGGGGTTGGAGGAAGTAAGCTGTTGGTTAACAAGGATCTGCAGCTTATCCGTTAGGTAGGAAAATGGGCAGACTAGGTGGGCCAAGTGGTCCTTATCTGCCGTCAAATTCTATGTGTCTATGTTTCAACCAAAGGCCTGCTATAAATGTGATAGTAGGCGTCATTTAAGCAGTGCCTACGATAAGGTGAAATGTGCTTTAAGTGGGGAAATGGATCATGGCAGTGAAGTATGTAGGAATGTATTTAAGTGCAATTTATGCGAAGAGGCAGGTCATGCCTATCATCAGTGTCCTTGGGCTGGTCAAAGTCGACAGGGAGGTCCAGGAGAGGTATAGGCCTCAGGCACAGGACACCTCAGCTAGGGAAAAAGAACATAAGGATCAGGATGCTGGGGACAAAGTGCATAACCCACATGATTCCACTTCACATACACAAGACGGGGGGAGAAGAGACCGAGGCCTAGACAAGCTGACCAGGACCAGGACCAGGCAGACACACCTACTGCTACCCAAGAGCAGGATGCAGCTTCTGCACCTGGCCCTTCCCAGCTGATTTCGCATCCTGCTACAATGACTCCACCTGTTTCTGACTTTCAGGCACCCCTCTCTAGAAGAATGACTCGAGCGGCCAGTAAACAGAGAGGGGCCAAAAGTATATGCTCCACGCAAAATGCTTTTCAGTTTCTTGCTGACTTAGAAGGTGATTCTGGCTCCAAAACCTCTACTAGATCAGAGGTGTTGTCAGAAATGGAGCTGGAAGAGGAGGGAGATAGGGACCTCCTGGAGATTAAGAAAAAAAAAGGTAAAAAATGGAAACAGGACAAACCCTTACTGCTAACATAATTTTAACATGGCCTGTTTAAAAATGGTATCTCTCAACTGTTGTAGCATTAAGAAGTATAAAAGACAAATGGTTTGTCTGATGTACTGCAAGAGTTTACAGGCTGATATCATTTTTCTACAGGAAACCCGATTCTCTAATTTGTCTGCGGTTACACAAATTAAGAAAGCCTGGTGGGAGGGCCCCTCTTTTTGGTCTTTTGGACCTGATGCTGCGGATGGGGTGGGGGTCCTTTTTAATCACACAACTGTGCACGTCACCTGGCTTCTTGATTTATTGCCTGGTAGGGCCTTGGTCATTGATTGTCTATATAAGGGATATTCCCTTAGACTAATCAACACTTATGCTCCTCAGCTTAAAACTGCTAGAGTAGAGTTATTCCAAAAGATAAAGCATTACCTTTTTAACTCCAAACATGTCATTTGGGGGGGGGGGGGTGATATGTACTGCAGCCTGGATTTCCAAATTAAAGATAATGTGTAACAAAAAATATATTGCGATTCCCATAAGGGAAGAACTAGTAACATCACTGACTACCCTTTTTTTTTTCCACCTTCCTTGTCCCTGGCCTGCCTCTCCTTCCAGCTGCACATGACCCCCCCTGACCTCCTCGCCTCAACCCCCTTCCTACTCACCTCAGATCGCAGCCGACCCAGGGGGTGGCCTGGCATAACTCTTCGCGGGTGGGTCCCTCTGTTCTGAGGGGGAAGATGCCAGAAGGGACAGCGCACTCTAAGATCAGTCCCCAGATGCTGCTGAGGTGGATTCCGGGGCGTCAGGGCATCTGAAGCAGCGGGGAGTTGGCAGCCATCATCTGGCAGACCAAGCAACTACTTTCCGTTTTCTGTGGGGAGTGACATCCTGACGTCAAGGCATACGCCGACGTCTGCCACTCCCCCTTGAATACAGAGCCCAGTTGTACTGCTGCACTCCCAGCCTCCGCCAGGAGTCAGCCTACACCAGTGTGCATCCCCTGCCCTCACCCCGGAGAAGGAGAGTTGTCCCCAGATGCTCCGTTCTTCTCCCTCCGGCCGGCCCTCTGGCGACCCAAGTCCGTTCCCGAACTCGGGTCACCGGCGTCGCAGATTGAAATCCAACCACTGCTCTGATGAGCCGGCTGACTACCCTTTTTTAATAAATCATGGGAGGATGATGTGGTACCTGAGGACTGGAGGAGGGTGGATGTGATTCCCCTTCACAAAAGTGGGGACAAGACAGAGACAGGAAACTACAGACCTGTCAGTTTGACCTCTGGTAGGGAAAATGATGCAATCACTTCTGAAGGAAAGAATTGTTGAGTACCTAGTTGCCAGTGGAGCATAAGACCCAAGGCAGCATGGATTCACAGTGGGAAGGTCATGTCAGACAAATCTAATTGATTTCTTTGACTGGGTGACCAAAACAATAGACCAGGGAGGGGCTGTGGACATGGCCTACCTAGACTTTAGCAAGGCATTTGACACAGTCCCACACAAAAGATTAATAAATTAGCCAGCCTGGGAATGTGTCCCAGGGTGGTAGCCTGGGTAAAACACTGGTTGGAGAATGGGACACAGCGGGTGATAGTAAATGGAGTCCACAGTGAAGAAAGGAGGGTTACTAGTGGGGTACCGCAGGCTTCAGTACTGGGGCCGGTCCTTTTTAATGTCTTTATAAGTGACATTGCAGAGGGACTGGAAGGGAAAGTATGCCTCTTTGCAAATGACACAAAGATCTACAACAGAGTTGATACACAAGGTGGGGTGGAAAGGATGAAAAGGGACTTGGCAAGGTTGGAGGAATGGTCAAATGTATGGCAGCTTAGATTCAATGCTAAGAAGTGCAAGGTAATGCACCTGAGAAACAAAAACCCACGGGAAGAGTACACAATGGGGGTGAGATACAGACAACAACAAAAATGGAAAGGGACCTGGGGGTAATCATATCAGATAACCTAAAGGTGGGCTAGCAATGTGAGAAGGCAGTAAGGAGTGCTGGGGGGATACTGGGATGCATCGGGAGAGGCATCTCCAGTAGAAAACGGGAAGTTGTTGGCCCTCTGTACAGACAGTTGGTAAGACCACAACTGGAGTACTGTGTACAGTTCTGGAGACCCCATCTCCACAAAGACATAGATAGGGTGGAGGCTGTCCAGAGGAGGGCAGTCAAAATGATGCAGTGTCTGCATCAGAAGACATATGAAGAAAGACTAAAGGAACTAAAGATGTATAGCCTTGAGGAAAGGAAGGACAGGGGGGACATGATAGAAACTTTCAAATACCTCAAGGGAATCAACAAAGTCCAAGAGGGTAGCATCTTTCAGAAAAAGAGATGTGCAAAAACAAGGGGGCACAATTTGAAGATACAGGGGGGACGGCTCAGAGGTAATGTGAGGAAGTATTTCTTCACAGAGAGGGTTGTGGATACATGGAACAGCCTTCACGAGGAGGTCGTAGAGTTAAAAACAGTGGGGGAATTCAAGAAAGCATGGGGCAGATATAAGGCAATTCTATTGAGGGGTAGGAGGAAGTAGGCTGTTGGTTAACTAGGATCTGCAGCTTATCCGTTAGGTAGGGAAATGGGCAGACTAGGTGGGCCAAGCGACTCTTATCTGCCGACAAATTCTATGTTTCTGCGCATTGCAATCTACCTTAACTGTTGCTAGTCTTAAAGATGCCTGTAGGACATTACATAAAACTGGAGGTTATATTTATCAAAGGGCTTCCTTTTTAACTAGGATTGACTATTTTTTACTTCCAAACATTTAGTGGCACATGATTTTTTTCTTCATCCTTGTGAATTTTCTGATCACAGGGCGTTGATTTGTCAACTTGGACTCAGCCAGATACCGCCTAGATTTCTCTCTATACAGAGGAGATGGAAATTAAATTCTCAGTTATTAGACAGTGAGTCTGTCCTAACTCAATTAAAGTATCTGTTTTTTTCCAGGAAGTCGGTTGCCAATATGTGTGATGATTGGTCTTCCTGGTGGTTTGACACCAAATCTGCTATAAAATATTTTTTTATTAATTGTGGCATGTATAAAAGTAATTCTGACTATTACAATATCTGAAGTATAGAGATCAGTTTTACCAGCTAATGTCTAGCCCCCTGGTGGCTGACCCCAACATACAAAAACAATTAGAGGAAGTTAAAAGCAAAATGAGGCAATATCAGTATGATAGGGCTGTGTCCATGTTTGCTGAAATGCACTTTGGTACAGAGCAGCAGCCTTTTAAGGATCCCTATGTTGCTCGTAAACAGAAATTGGAGAAAAAATTAATACAGGTTTGGAAAATGAAGCTGGACATGTTGAAACCTCTGATGTGGAAATGTTGTCAGTGATACACCAACATTTGACATCAACTTTTAGCACCACTTTTTGCTCAACAGTTGAATGGGATGGTGTTTTTCATTTTCCTGTCCCCACAGTTTCTGATTCAGACTTAGGTAATTTGGATGCACCCATTTCTAAGCTGGAAGTTCTTTACACCATTAATGGTTTAAAAACTGGAATATCACCTGGAGAGGATGGTATTACTAATGAGTTTTATAAAGCATTTAAGGAGGACCTAAGCGACATCTTGCCTCATTTTCTTTTATGATAGCTTACAATTTGGGACTGGGGTTAACAGCTTTAATTCTGCAATACTTACTTTTTTGTACAAAAAAAGATGATTGCATTGATTTAGGAAATTGGAGACCTATCAGTCTGCTAAATACTGATCATAAGATCCTCTCCTTTATTCTCTGCAAAAGATTATAAGCTATAGCACAGGTAGTGATTCATCCTACTCAAACCTGTTCTACACCCCAGAGGTCAATACAGCAAAATTTGCGTTTTCTTAGGGACATCTGTGAGTACGGGAACCAAAACAAATTGTCTGGGTACGTAGTGGCTTTGGATCAGTCCAAAGCCTTTGATAGGGTTTCACATGCTTTTTTATTTCACGTTTTGACAAAATATGGTGTATCCACTAAATTTATTAATTACATCAAATTGTCCTATACTAATGCAACATTGTATCCCTTTGTGAATAATCTAATGGGTAAAGGGGTTGGTTTAAGGCAAGGAGTACGACAGGGGTGCCCCATCAGCCCTCTGTTGTATACTTTTGTTCTGGACCCTATTATTAGAGAAATTGATTATGATTGTGTTATACGTGGGCTGATTCCTTCTATATCTATCCCTGTGCAAAAGATATCAGTCTCTTCGGACAATATTTGCTTATTGGTTAACGATGTTTCCTCAGGAAAGGCTGCACTTTGGAAATTTGAACTGTTCTCTGCTTTAAATGGCACTGTTTTAAATTATGAGAAATGTGTTGGCCTTGCAATAGGTGGGGCTACGCCTGATCTGAGTATTGGGAATATTCTGATTTCTATCACGGCTAAGATCTTAGGTCATTATTTTGGGGGAGTAGATATGGCCTATCAAAACTGGGAAAGGCAGATAGTATTGGGAGAACAAAAGGTCCAGCAATGGAAATCAAGGGTTTTTTCAAAAAAGAAAAGAGGCAGGATTATAAAAAAAAATTTTCTTCCTGTGTTTTTATATATCTGCCATGTTTTTCCTGTTCTGATTTCATTGGAAACCAGATTATTTAGTTGTTTTTATCAAATGGTATGGGGAAGTCGGTTGAACCTTATAAGCTTTCACTTATTTAACCATTTCACAGGGTGGAATTGGGATGATTAATCCTTTGGTGTTCTACCATTCTTTTTTTATGATATCTTCTTTTCAACTCTCTGATTCTACTGATCTACATCCCTGGACTGTTTGGACTTGGATTTGGACTTTATTTCAAACTTTTATGAGTAAATGGGAGGGGAAGGTATACCAAAGTTAACTTCAACAGTGGATTTACGGGGGGCGTGGCCTAGCGGTGGAGCGGGATGGTCGCATAGACGGAGAGCTCCACAACTCATCTCCTGCATTCTCCCTTTATTATCCCATTAAAAGTAAAAATGAATACACTGGGTGGTAGATTGATGACCTCTAGTGTCTACGACTATGAAGATGAGTAAAAAACAGGGAAAACCTCCCTATAGATCAGCCAAAAATGACACCGGAACTTCAGGCCTACCAAGCTGGGAACTCCACTTGGCAGCAAGTCTTGTAACTCAAGCACAGAGGATCCACAGATACCATCTATCTCGCAATTACTGCAAGCCCCGGGTGAGCAAACAAGTATGGCAAATTCCTACCCTAACTTGGAGCGATTAATCAAAGATTTAAATTATGACCGCGGCACTCGTATGGAGGTAGGCTTCAATAATGTAACTGCCCAGATCCAACACCTTCCACAAGTAGTGAACATGGTGTCGGAGAACGTAAAGAGACATGAATTGTGGCTGCAAAAATTGGAAAACAGAGTGGGAGACCATGAGGATAGACAGAGGCAGTGTTCGGATGACCTGGCTAGAGCACTACGTGAGATCGAATCCCTCAAGCAGAGTATTGATGATCACGAGAACCATGAATGACGCTGCAATCTCTGGATCATAGGCCTTCCAGAGGGCCTTGAAGGGAAGGACTGCCCACAGTACATGAAATTGTGGCTGAAAACAATGCTTGAACTCCTTGCATCTGTCTCTTTGGAAGTCCAGCGAGCCCATAGATCCCCTGACCCTAAACCCTCTCCAGACCAGAAGCCAAGACACATAATAATACATTTTTTGTGATACCAAGATCATCAGCAAATCTTGGAGGCTGCTCGCAAGAAGGGGGTGATTTTGATTCAGCAAGCCAGAGTCAGCATATTCCCGGACTATTCTCGTCAGTTGCAAATACAAAGGCAGGCCTTTGCTGAAGTTAAAAGGCTCCTACACTCCTTAAACTTACCTTGGCATATCCAGCGAGACTGATCATTCGTCCAACAGGTTCTAACCAAAAGGCCTTCACATGTCCAGCAGCCGCCTTGGAGTTCGCAAGAAATATGGAGTGCAAACTACGAGCGGACCCAGGGAATCAGCAGAACAGTTGACTCCTAATTAATAGAAGGTACTCTTTTTTTTCCCAAAAGGTGCAAAACGCAATAGAGGGAAAACTAACATCTCACCCCACATTCTAATAGGGATTCAACATCACTGGGATAATTTTCCCACATGCGCACCGACTCTGACTGTATCTTGGTCGCTTTTAACCTACTATTGAATATAAGCAGTCTGTACATTTGTTGGTCTTTTATACTGGCGTATTAGTGAACTTTGATACAGACTCAAGTTTAGAGCATTTTCTTTGGCTCATATAGTAAATATTTAAACCTATATGTTACAAAAAATGGTGTTTGGGTAGATGGATGGATAATCTGACCCTTTTCTTTTCAAACTTGAACTACATTTGTTTAGTCGTGGACAGTTGGAATGTTAGTACGCACCAATGTTTCTATCTGGGGGGGAATTGGGAGTCCTTGGCGCGAGCCAGAGTGTCTCAAAGATTTGCTCTTGTTTATTAAAATTGGGATGTTTAAGCAATAAGCGTTAAATCTGTTTCCTCCATATTCCTGGAGAAGTGCCCAATCTCATTCTTCGGAGGGTTTTGGCCTTGCCTAGGGGAGCGAAGAAGGAGCACTCTGTCTTGATTAAATGAGCCACGGGAATTACTACCTATATAGGAGCCCCCTACCTCACCCCCCTCAGGCAACTAGATGGGACGGTGGAAGGAGAGTAATCCTGATGTGTTTAACATAAATAAAATATCATATTATTGCAGGAGATGGTCACTAACTCCATGAAAGGTAGAGGATGTGGATACTTCTTTGTTGGGGACGGGGGAGGGGGATTTTGTTAACAGTTTGTTGTTTACATTTTTGCTATTTATAAAACAGATCAGAGATATTGAGAAGAAACAGGAGGGAAGGAACACAATTGTTCAAGATCTGTTTTGTAACCTTGTGGTTTTGAATTGTTTGATAAGTTTTGGGGGGGAGGGGGTGAGGAGGGTTCCACAGTGGGTTTCTACAAAAATGTTTGCAGAGCTGACTATAATGTAAAAAGGAATACAAGGTGGGCAATACAGAGGTCATTTCTACTTGGTTACAACAATGGATAACCTTATAATTATTTCCTGGAATACCAATGGTATGTGTACAGTAGTTAAACGTAAATGTATCTGGACACAGATCAAAAAGATGCAAAGTGATGTCATTTTCTTGCAGGAGATTCACTCCACAAAAGAGAAGGTAGATAAATTGGGTCAGTCTTGGGGGGGTTCCTTTATAGCTGCCCCTTTTACCTCGAAAGCTCGAGGAGTTGCCATTTGGATAAGGTCGGGTCTCCCAAACAAGGTCTTGTCTGTAGTGGCAGATAGACAAGGCCGCTACGTTATAGCAGTGGTGAAGCTGGGGGGTTGTAGATTAACTCTGGTGTCAATATATGGCCCGAACTATGACTTCCCTGATTTTTTCATGCACTTAGCAACCACTTTAGCCCCATTCAATGTACTGGGACCATAGATTGGACCATTCTGGAAGGAAAAGAGGCCCCCCTCAGCGGAGTGCAACGGCGATGCGCTGTATGGTGGAGGGCAGAGCTCTGACGTCTGTTATCCTATGGTTAAAGAATACCCTTTTTTTTTCACATGCCCATAAATTGTATACCAGACTTGATTATATTTGCTCGCCATCTCCCATGATGGGAAACCTGAAGGGGGCAGAGTTTGGACCTTTGATCATTTCTGACCATGCTCCCCTCAAGGTAGAAATAATTCTAGACATAAAAGTGCCGGTGCAGTCTAGGTGGAAGATGGACCATTCATTGATTTTAGAATAAAAATTTATTGCACAACTAAAACATCACCTTCAGGAATTCATTAAATTAAATCCTCCTGAGGCTACCAGTACAAATGTGGTATGGGACACTTAAAAGCTTTTGTTAGAGGGGAGGCAATTTCATATTCCTCCTTTCTAAGAAAAAAAGACAATTGCCAAGAAAGTCAGCTTCAAAAAGAAATACAGTTATTAGAGGGAATTAATATGAGGTCGATGTCAACGGGACAAACTACTAAACTTAAACCTTAAAGGGTAAACTCAATCAGCTTTCAATCAGGAAATTGGAACGGGACTTAATAATAACTAAATCTAATTCATTCTCTGAGGGGGATAAATCTGACAAGTGACTGGCTGGACTGGTTAAAAAGAAAAAGGTGGAACATACCATTATGGGTATAGAGGATCCAACAGGAGTAATTGTTTATGACCAAATTAAAATCAATGACTCTTTCAAAACCTATTGTTCAAACCTGTATATCTCGGAGTTTCCTGCAGGAGCAGACCCTCAGGCCTTTTTAAAATTAATTGAGTTACCCAGGCTAACAACACGAGATAGGGATAAGGTAGATAAGCCAGTGACAAGCGAGGAGTTGAGAAAGGCAGTATTTGGTGCAAAAAAGGGAAGGTCCCGGGTCCTGATGGGATCCCGGTAGAGCTTTATAGGGAACTCTGGGATGTCTTAGGTCCCCTGATGCTAAGGATGGTGTCTGAAGCTCTGGAGTTGGGCACTCTACTCCTTACCCAATATTTAGCAACCATAACAGTTCTTGCCAAACCGGGAAAAGATCCCTATCAATGCTCATCATATCGCCCCATATCATTATTAAATTCAGATTACAAAATCATAGCTAAACTAGTGGCCTCTAGATTGAAGGGACTTCTTCCTCATCTGGTGTACCCAGACCAGTGTGGATTTGTGAAGGGGAGGCAGGCTAAATACAACATTAGAAGAACGATTAATATTATACACAAATGGTCGAAGGAAGGAGGGGGAGGTCTTCTGGCCTTAGACGCTGAAAAAGCCTTTGACAGAGTTGAATGGCCCTTCATGTAGGCAATATTACAGAAATTTGGATTTGGCCCACAGATATTAAATTGGATTCAAGCCCTGTACCACTCCCCTAAAGCCCAAATATTAACAAATGACTGTACCTCCTCCCCTTTCCCCTTACTAGAGGCACAAGACAGGGCTTTCCCCTTTCCCCACTATTATATGTTTTAACCATAGAAGCCCTAGCCCAAAGTATAAGGACTCAAGTAGGTATCAAAGGCTTTGTTTGGAAGGGACGGGACCACCGGATTTCCTTATTCGCTGACAATATTTTACTTTACCTTTCTTTCCCTGACAGTTCCCTCCCTTACTTGTCCAGGATATTTGAGATCTATGGTCTGCTATCTGGACATAAAATCAATTGGGGGAAAAGTGAATTGTTACCAATGGGGAAAAATAAAAATTCTATTCAAGTATTTGGCACCACTATTTCACCCTCTTCTCAGATTAAATACTTGGGCATCATTTTGCCTGCAAAATTGTTGACCCTAGCTAAAGTAAATATGAAGGCTATAGTAGATACAGTAGAGTGAGGGAGAACTGCTTTTCATGGAGAGCTTTGCCCTTGACCTTGATAGGTAGGGTCAGTTTATTTAAAATGTCAGTGGTTCCTCAACTTCTTTCTTTTTTCCAAACAGTACCTTTATGGGTTCCAAATAAATATATGGAAGGGGCTATTACTCAACTACTCTGGCAAAACAAAAAAACAAGAATTAAAAAATACATAATGCAACTACCATTACATAAAGGTGGTCTGAATCTCCCAAATATTAGGTTATACTACACTGCAGCCCAGCTTACCCATGTATAGGACTTGCTTTGGGAAGATAAGGACAGGACGGCGTGGGTGGAGATGGAGACCCTCACTTTTCTCCCTTTGTACCACCACTATTTGGTGGGAAGGCTTGGCCTTCCCTCCTCTCATAAAATAGAAAACCCCTGCACAAGGGCAATGTGGAAGGCTTGGGAGATGGCTCGATCATAGCCAGTTGAATGGTGATGAATCACCCTCCCCAGATATACCATTTATGACTCTTCTAGAAACAAGAGGTAAATTGACAGAGGGGATGAAAAACTACTTTAGCTATATTATAAGAAAGGATTATTTCTACTGAGCCATTTTATAGAGGAGGGGGAACCCCTGCATTTCAAAGCTATGATTAACAAATATACTGTAAAGGCATCGCACTCTTTCTTATATCTTTGCATTAAAGATATTATATTAAAGCTGAGAAAATCAGGAGCTGAAACAATAACTGTCCACTGGTAACCTTAGGAGGAAATTTTTGTTGGACAATCATCAGACAAATCTTTCTGTTCCCTTTGGAGGTGTTATGCAATGTTGCTGGGCTCACTTCCAAGCCCCCTAGATAAAATTAAAGCCCATTGGGAGACAGATTTATTTCCGGATGCTCTCATAGGAGGCGATTGGTTAAATATACTGAAAAACTCCATTAGGTGCTCAGTTAACAATAGACTTCGTACAATACAGTACAAGGTCCTTCGTAGAGCCTACTTTACCCCAATACTGGCTCAAAAAATTGATCCTGACAAGTCTTCAATGTGTCTCAAATGTAGAGTTCACGAAGGATCCTTTTATCACTTCATGTGGTTCAGCAAATTTTAGCAGGTATTTTACAGATTCCCCCTAGACTGGATCAAGTGGAAGCTTTACTGGGACTTAATACAGGGGGTGTGGGAGAGATACCCAAGCACTCCAGATATTTATGGAGACTGGGGAATGTACTCGCGTTAAGATCTCTAGCTACGTACTGGAGACTATCTGAAACCCCTACAATTGCATCTTGAATCAACTCCCTTCTAGAGTGTATGAAATTGAAAAGAACACAATACCTAGTTAGGGGACAAATAGAAACATATCTACGGATATGGTTTCCACTGGAAGAGGCACTACAGCAACCTTGGTTTCCACTATTCTAGAAAGAAGGGATACATACCATTGGTAATGCTGTTATGTCCATGTACTGTACTAAGTTTATCAGTATAGAGTAAGTTAAAGAACTTTATGTGTAATAAAGACCTGTAATGTATGCTCAATTGTGTGATGATGACAGAAATTGTATCTTGCTCTGCCTTGTAAATAAAGTTTACAAAAAAAAACAGTGGATTTACCAGCTTTTGCAGTGCCTGCCATTAAAAAGCTAAGAGAATGGAAGTTAGGAAAAGCTCAGCTACAAGGTATTTCTCGAAAAGATTTCTATAATGAAATTATGGGAAATGTGTTTTTTGTACAGGTTGATTTTCCACTGTGTGTCCTCCAAGGTTTCTCAGGCATTGCACACTCTTACTCATAACAGAATTCCATTACACATGTGGGATATCCAATGGCTTAGCTGTCATGGCAAGCTTGGGGTTAAAGGTAATATGAAACATAAACCCATTACTGAATGACAGCGTATTAGACCAAAATGTACTGGTCAGATAGAAACACAAGAGCATTTTTTTTTGCATTATTCCTTTACTGTTAAGTTTTGGGCAAATCTGGCATTTCATTAGAAATGGGGTATTGCATGTCACATTTCTTACCAAAGTTTGATTCTCAGTGATTATTCAGGATTTTTAGGGAGGTATCACTCTAGTACATTAACACTAATAGTTGTTTGCATAAAATATTACATGTGACAAACTAGGTGTCAGTTTTCTCTACAACTTACTGTTATTCCTAATATTGTTTTAATTAAACAAATAGAACAGGCAATAACTAGACAGAAACTTCTAGAATGTGACAAACTTGATAGGCAACTTTTTCTTTGTTATTGGAAACACACTCATGGATAATATGATCTGTTTATTATTTGTTTTTCAAGGAATTGCTTCATTTATTTATTTTTGTCATGAAGTTTATCTATGATTTGACCTGGATGTACACCTGGTTGCTTTTTTCAGTCTGTATGATGATGTGAGCTTTTGATTTTCGTTTGAGTTCTTATGCATTGTATATGAATTGTTTCTGGGATTTTCTTTGGATGTATTGTTTGTTTTTTGAATAAAATTCTCCTACTCTTTTTCGATAAGTGCCATGGGATCTTTAGCATCCACGTGAACTACCACCAGTCCAGGCAGATGGGACCTCGGTTTAATGTCTCATCTGAAAGATGGCACCTCAGAAGTGCAGCACCCCCCTCATGCTGCACTACAGTGTCAGTATTGGGATGTTAACCCAAGTGCCAGATGTGGGAACCGATCCCACAGCCCTCTGATCTCCCAACCTCATAGGTGAGTGTGCTACCTACTGAGCCACTGACACTGTTAAACAGGTGAGTTTTAAGGGATTTTTAAAATCCTTCCACAGTCAGGCTATCTCGTATTTGGTGAGGTAGAGAATTCCACAGGGTGGGTGCCATAAAGCAAAAGATCTTCCTGCAGATGTTTTCAGGAATACCCTGGAAATCTCTAGCAATCCCTCATCAGAGGATCGGAGTGAGTGGGAGGGGCAGTAAGAAGACAGGAGTTCTTTTAGGCAGTGAGGTCCCAACTCATGTAGAGCCTTATAGGTCAGCAATGTGATCTTGAAGGTGACTTACATAAAATCTGGAGGGTGGAGAAACTTTGCAACCCCTATGATTCTGGTGAAATTATGTGCTGCTGGGTATAGCCCTGTCTATAAGCCATCTTTCTGAATCCAGGCACAGATTGTTATCCAAGGGCTTGTCTTTCTGCCTGGAAGAAGCCCCCTTTGTTCCCCATGACTCGGCTATTCCTCAGCCATCACAAAAGGATGTGACACTTAACCAAGTGTGGTCCTTTAGTTAAGAAGACTTCTTGTAACATTGTAACCTTGTGTACAGAGACTTAATTTTGTTTGCATTACCCTTCCCTCAGTAGTTGAAATAACTAACACCAGGTTGGCATTGTAGTAATACCACTCGCTATGTCAGTGACCCCTGGTTCTAGAACAAATTCAAGTCTCTCATGGGTCAGACAGTGGGAGATCAAATATCCGAAGGGCAGCTCTAATCCCTCAGGGAGGGCAGATGTTATGTCCCACTACATGACTGCCACCTGGTGGAGGCCCCGTAGCAGTGCAGCTTGTCAACATCACAGTGGAGGGGAAGGTGCCTGAAGTGGGCACACATGCGTGTGTGTCACTGCACACTGGTACTCTCAGGGCAGAAAAATCGGAGGAGAAAAAGTCTTGGGTATGCCAACAGTCGACACCTACACCTGTCGCAGGTTCACTACCGACCGACAGGCAGGCCACCCACCAAAACTGTGGTCCTGGGCAAGTGGTGGAACAGAAAGTCCCTGAAAAGGTCAGTGATGGGTCAGCAGGTGCCATTAGGTGGGGGGTAGATGGGGTGGCACAATAAATGCTTAATGGAAAAAAAAAAGAAATAACTAATATAATTTTTTTTCCATTACTCATGTTGTCACGTACTTCAGATTTACATCACTCTGTGACTATTTTCATAGAGGTATGCAAAATTCTGAGCCAAATGGAAAGGATGCAAATGGCAGTAGGCTGTTTGAATTCATATCAGATTAAACAAATAAGGGTCATGGGATGAAGCAACATCTAGGATGTGACATATCTTCACACAGAAGGTTGTTGTATGAAGTTAAAGCAGCAGTGCAATGAAACTGCTCAAAAAATGGGAACCTGCAGTTTTTCACTATAAAAGATTGCAAGCATCTTTCAGTTTTATTTGGTATTAAAGGTTTCTAATTCTGCCAAAATTGTAGTATTTTATAAATATGTAAACTTGGTTTTTCCTCAAGAAAAAAACAGATGGCAACCATATTTGGCTTAACAATACCATTGCACTCGCACCACACCAGCGACCCGGGTTCAGTAACGGACTCGGGTCACCAGGGGATGGATGGGGGAAGGAGGATTGAGCATCCCAATGGATGCTTTCCTCCTCCAGGGGTGGTATCCTGGGGTGTCTCGCACACCCGACGCACCTGTGCAGGGGGAAGTATGGGCACCGGTGCATAGGCAGCTCTTCAAGAGTTGGGGAGGAAGTGCTCTAGGGCATTTGTCGGTGACGGTGACAGCACACCATACGACTCAGATGTCAGTCCATGTGCTGACGCCTCAGAGGTGGTAGGGAGGGACCAAGGAGAAACGGCCCCCCGGGCCAAGATGACGATCGATCCATCTCAGGGATCGCCAACTCGCAGGATAGACCCCATTGTGCAGGCACTCCTAGGAGTAGGAGAAGGTAGGAGGGATAAAGGAGCATGCCTGGCACTCTAGAGGCAGATTCTGTGGGAGGGACCTGTAGGAATGATCAATGGTCTGAAGGAATGTGTCGAGGGGGCAGTAAGGTGGGATAAAAAGTAAAGTACAAAAATAAAAATACCTTTGCAAACCTGGCAAGGGTTAGAGTCAAGAAAATAAAAATAAAAAAAATGATGTCCCTCAGCATAGGAGGTACACAAAAAAGTAGATTTTTTTTTCAGTGTGTGATTTTTTTTAGTGCTCTTGAAAGGTGCTGGATTGACAGCATTGGAACCTGAAGTCCTCTGATTATTCTCCTGACAGTGCAAGCTTCCCCACACTGCACCACCAGTGTGCCTCAACCCTGCTATGGAGAGACCACCATGTAGGTGAGAGGGTAGTTCAGACTTTAAGCCCATTCAGTCCTTGGCCTCTCATTTGAGACTGACAAAAATGGTGACAGTGCCAATTGTGTTAGTGGTTTTGTGATGTGGACACTTGCCCACTGGGAACTGGACTGAGACAATGCATTAGGGCACAGTCATCCTGGGTGGGCTAGGTTGTACCATACTGATCATATAGCAACTCCTGGCAATGGTGTGACATCACTGACAATGTAGGCAAGCTTGAAACCTTCGGGGTTTTGCTCCCTCTCTCCCAGAAGCATTATGTGGGTTTGACAATTAAGGAGGGCTAATATAAAAAAAATGGAAACAAATCAGCATCTCCAGATGATAGCCTTCAGGGCTTCTCCTAGGTCTCTATCTCTTATAAGCACCAACTCTGCCCACTGCCATGGTTGCTACATCATCCTGGCCACCCTCTCCAGGGGAGCTCCCTTGCAGTCTTAAACTGACTTGTGTATGAAACAGCAGAGGTCCGAAGGGAGCTTGGAAGCAGAATTTGTCAGTGACTAGTGAGTCTGGCAGGCAGCAAGAGCTGGCCAGTTAGTGTTGGAATTATGTGGTGAGGGCTAGGCAGAGATTGGCCCCCATAGCACTGAAGTGAGCCCCTGTAGCTCTCACATCAGTGCAATTAATTTATAATGAGACGTTGGGTACTTTTAAAGAAGTGAAGCACAGGGTCACTGTAGCTCCAAAAGCTTATAGTGTCATTCTAACGCTGGGACCCACAGGAGGCCTGGAGTGGGGAGCTGGTAGGGTGAGGTGGATACAGAGACCATACAAAAAACAAACACCAAGACTATCTACTTAATAAAGGGGGAATGTATATACGCAGGGTCACTTATAGTTGGTAAGCCCATGAAAAGCTCTTTCAAGTGGGGTACTGTATAGGGCTTCCCTGTAGGTACCAGCAGTCCAGAGATAGCCATGTCTGTCAGCCTTATATTAAGTCAAGGCAGCAGCCATTTCATGGAACCTTGAGACAGAAAGTGATGTTACCACTGGACACGCTGTATGTCGTTAAGCACAGCATGTCCAACTGTGATGTCACTTTTTTTTCATACAGCTTTCTATTCTCCGATTCTGCCTGATGGCCCCACTACTGACTGACCTCCTGAGCCCCGTCATCCAGCTTCTCTGGGACTTACTATCCCTCATCGTCCTTTGCCACAGGACCAGTGAGGGGTGCCCAGTCGCTGCTCCAGAGCCTGTGAGAGGTCAGTTGACATCCAGCCATCTGTTTTTTTCCTACTTCATTTTCTCCCCTGGGCCGACAGAGGTGCAGTGAGTGTAAAATATGTGCTCTGCCTCCACGGAGATGTCCCAAGCACCCTGAATGCTGGATCCCTTCCCTCTGTGTGTCATCACATGCACTGCTACCCAGACACCTTCAGGTGACAGTCAAACAGCGAGCCGCAACAACCCCCTACCCGAAAGAAGGAGAGCAGTCCTATGGATGCTCAATCCTTCCTCCCCTGTGCAGCCCCTGAGTGACCTGCATCCATTTCCAAGCCTAGGTCACTGATGTGCCAGGAGGTAAAGCACTCAGTGCTTTTGGCTCTCTACACTGCTGGGCCAGCTCTGTGATGTCACTGCTTGAATATGCTTTTCATTGGCTGACCCTAACACAGCCTGTGTACCCACATTCCCATTGAAAGTACAATAAATACTGATATGCCTTACACATTACACAGTTGCATTTGAACCTGCTTTTTGAAAGAGGAAATATATGCCCAGACACCTGGGGCTACCCCTGTCTTTTTTGAATAGTGTTATAGATCTGTAACATATATGATAAAAGTACCAACGTACTGAGCAGCACTAAGTTATGAATGTGTAATTTTTATATAGCCAAAGACATACATGCTAAACAATGTACATGTAGATGATACACAATACAAGCACACACATGCAAGTACACACACACACACACACACACACACACACACACCTACCTGACAACAAGCATACCCCATGCAACGCACAAACTCCGAATGTTTAACTTGCTCAGTTCCTTTACTAGGGCCTCTGGAGTCAGCATGATCTTTCGTACAAAGAAAAGCGTCAAGAGATGTGATCAATAAGCTCTTATTACTCCCTCTTGTGATTGTTTAATCTGGGTGGAGTTGGACAGTTACATTTTCCATGTTCTTGGTTCCTGTGTCACTAATGTAACCCTCAGTTTCTTACCAAGACTGGAGACATGCTCTGATTGAGCAGGCAGTTACAGAGGAAATGCAGTGACCCCTGGGACACTGCCATGCTACTCCGCTGACATGAGAGAGACACATGAGAATGACCCCTGGGACACTGCCGTGCTACTCAGCTGACATGAGAGAGACATGTGAATGACCCCTGGGACACTGCCATGCTACTCAGCTGACATGAGAGAGACATGAGAATGACCCCTGGGACACTGCCATGCTACTCAGCTGACATGAGAGAGACACATGAGAATGACCCCTGGGACACTGCCATGCTACTCCGCTGACATGAGGGAGACATGAGAATGACCCCTGGGACACTGCCATGCTACTTAGCTGACATGAGAGAGACATGAAAATGACCCCTGGGACACTGCCATGCTACTCATTTGACATGAGAATGACCCCTGGGACACTGCCATGCTACTCAGCTGACATGAGAATGACCCCTGGGACACTGCCATGCTACTCCGCTGACATGAGAGAGACATGAGAATGACCCCTGGGACACTGCCGTGCTACTCCGCTGACAAGAGGGAGACATGAGAATGATCCCTGGGACACTGCCGTGCTACTCCGCTGACATGAGGGAGACATGAGAATGACCCCTGGGACACTGCCATGCTACTCCGCTAACATGAGGGAGACATGTGAATGACCCCTGGGACACTGCCATGCTACTCCGCTGACATGACAGAGACATGTGAATGACCTCTGGGACACTGCCATGCTATTCAGCTGACATGACAGAGACATGAGAATGACCTGGCAGAGCAGGACAATGAAAGCTAAACATGTTATTGCTCTGCAGACATGAATAGACCTCAGAAATGCCCATTTCTGTGGTAAAGGCACAGACACCTGCTCCAGGACACTGACGTGTCAATTACTCCATGAGATAGGAGTAGTGCTCCAATGGTGAAGGCCAGTTTAATTTGTTCTGCTCCTGTGAAAATCTTGTGCTTCTTGATTGCTACTGGGACAGGGGTAGAGTCCTGATGGTGAAGGGCAACTACCTTATTAATATTTATGACCCAGGAAAATATGGGTTTCCCCAGCCAACAGTCCCTGGATAAGAGTAGTGTCCCAATGGTAATATCTGAGGAAACTACCAAATTCTGGGAGTGAAACTGAAATCAGTATTAAACCAGCAGGGATAGTATGCCGAGCAAAGTTCTGATGGGTGGGGAGCGGGCACACAATTGAAAATTACTTTAGGGAAAACATTGAATTACACTTTACAGTGTAGACCCTTTGGGTGAGTAACCTTTTTGAAATAAATTTTTTGTTGTTTGTTTTTTTGTTAATACTTGGTTGGGAAAGGCACACTAAACTGAAGCTCATTTCCAGATGCCACTCAGAACAGCAGGGAGCTTCAGTGACTTGCTGAGGGTCACAAAGTATGCAAGTGGCGGTTGTGAGATTTAAACCTGTCTCTCCTGCATCTCTAGGATAACAACATCTGCATGACAGTGGTGAATACTTCGATCTGTACTTTTTTATTTGCTTTTACTTTGCCTCTTATCTCTTGACTTGTATGATACCTGTCTTTCCCCATTTTGAGTCTGCTTTAGTACTTTTTCTCACATGAAATAATAAAACAAGCACTCCATTTAATTTGGTTCAAACCAGGCTGTCATCAATATTCTCTGTTGTTTTTGTACACGTGTTGTCCCATAAGGTTAGGGAGAAGTGTTTACTGCATGCTACTTCATTATAGTCACACGAAATGTGATTGTAAACCATGGGTGTCCCAAAACAACAGAATACTGATGAAAGGCTGGTTCATATTAAAACAAACTCCTGGGGGCGCTGCTGAGCAGCTGCCTGGAAGCAGCATTTTCCCAGAGCTCCTGACCTTTGCAATTTTATTTGAATTAAAAATGATCTTATAATGGGGCTTCCCAGGAATGGGGTGCAGCTAAAGGTGTGTTGAGACTATGAGTATGGTGCTATGGGACAAAATCGGGAAGGGGGGGGGCGACTGTCACCTCCACAGACTTATTTGCTCCTAAACAATCACAGCAGCATGGAGACAAGAGGTCTGTGTCTTTGGGGGAAGCCGCGGCATTGGGTGAATCGCCTGGTGAGGATGCCTCCCTTCTTTTGATTCAGGTGACCTTAAATCAACTAATGAAAACAGTCCAAGATATTGATAAAAAACTGGACTCTCTCATGCCCAGAGTTTTGGCCATTGAAACAAGGGTGGACCACTTTGAGCAGTCAGTCCAGAGATCAGAACTTTCGGTTATGAAGGCCTGCGATGCTACTGCAAAATGAATCAAAGAGAATACATTACTACAGCAGCGACTGGAGGCGGTTGAAAATTAGGCCAGGGAAAAGAATCTATGGGTACTGGACTTCCTAAGTTAGCAGAGGGAGAGGACTGCCTTGATTTTACCAGAACTTTATTGCCAATAATCTTGGGCCTTTCAGAGGAAGAACCCCCACTTTCACTGGAGAAAGCCTTCCATATTATTCTGAGGCAGGTTTCAATGGATACGGCAACCCCTCGGACCTTCCTGATTGTACCGGCGTGGGAGATCGAGATTGGGTGCTTGCCCTTGCCAGACAGAAGAGAACCCCGAAAATGGGGATGCTAACCTACAGATATTTCCAGATCTAGCTTATAGTACCCAGCAATGGAGGACGGCATTTGATGGCATTTGGGGCCATCTAAGGTAGCATAAGCTCTAACATCAACTACTGTTCCCAGCTAGACTGCGGCTGACATGGCAGGGGTGGCAGTACTGATTCCATGATCCAAAAGACACAGATAAGGTGCTGCAGTGCATTCTGCAGGAGCTTGAGGAGCCGGAGGAGGAGGATGCCTCCTTGGAGAGACTTAATTCTGCATCAGGGTATGGCCTTGAAACTGCAAGTTGAGTGTATGATCTGGGGGCTGGGTTATGGACCGTCTGGCAGAGTTATGAAGGAGTTTCCCTTTTCTTTATATTGCAACTGTTGCTATTTACCTGACTCCTGCCAGCATACTGACCTTCTTGGAGGGTTAATGCATTCTGCAAGTTGTGTTACCCAGCCCAGGCCACCTACTTGCCTGCTCCACTGAATTTCGAGGTATTTTTCCTTTGGGCCTTGCCACACGGACAGTAAAGACTTTGTCTTGAGTCTGGTCTGCTGCTTCTGTGGCATGGACATTATTCTATTTTTTTTTTGCTTATAGCACTTCAGCTGTTGATTTTCTCTGCACTGTTGTTTGCGGGGCCTCTGTTTGAAGTTGAAGTTTAAAAGTTATCTGTATTAGGTGGAAGGATGGGAGCTTATCGGATTTAAATACCTATATGTATGGTCTGTTTGGGAGAATCGCCTTGTCTATAGTAACAAGGTTATGGTAATTGTTAATTGTTGGTGCAAGTCCCTGGCTGCAGGATTCCCCTTCAGTCTTCCTTAGCAGCATGCTTGGGGTTAAATAACAGCTTTTTAGCTTTCTAGGGTCTGTTCCCCTATGTTGTAACACTAGGGGGAGGTGTCTATGATGCTGTTACGTGTACCAGTGTGTGGATATTATATTCTTATCCTCTTGTGCAAATATTGGTATGCAAGTTCTGCCTTGCAAAATTAATAAATAACAATAAAAAAAACACTCCTTTTATTATTTCAGTTGTAAATTGAAGTGTTAAAGTCAGTTCAAAATGGAGAAAAAAAGATATCGTAAAAGTCAGGAGATAAGGGGCAAACCCTAAAATGGAGCAAACAAAAAAAAAGTATAGGTTAAAATTTTCACCGCTATCATGCACTGCTGCATTAACCTCTAGGATACACAGCCTGCCCGTTGAGGTTTTTCCAGCAGTACAACAGTAGTGTGATCATTGGGTATAAGCATATCCACAGTGGGGCACTGGGACTAGAACTCATGGCCCTGAGGTTTAGATGTGAGACTGCCCCCATGGAGCCACAGTGATACCAATTACCCTTTGAAAAGTCGATACTGTTCCTTTTCACCTTCTTCCTCCTTGATCCTCATCGAAAAAAGTTATGGATCTGCACCCTTCAGGGCCACTTGGTGATGATGAGGTGGTTAAAGCCGGAGAACTGCGCTGAACCTGAAAGTAATTTTTCTCAGCAGAAGCTCTTTGTTAAATATTGGTACATATTCTGTTATTGTTGCATCTATTCAGTCCTAGTAGTAACATACTGTGTTTCTGATATACCCGCTTGGTTAATTACCATTTTAGAATTGTGTGATGCAGTTCATGTCCCTCTCAATCCAAGAGTTCAAAAGAAGAAGATGGATGCATCGTGCCAACAATGACACAGCAGGATATAAACTACATCATCGAATTCTAAAATGGTACTTAGTACCTGTGTGTAAATCAGAAACACCCACTAAAGGTTAGTACCTAAAAACCCTGTAGGGATGGAACAGTAACAGAATAGTAAACTAATATTTTAAAATCAGCTTCTACAGGGGAAAATGACTTACAGGTTCAGTGCAGTTCTTCTTTAAAGGAAAATGGAAAACTAGGAAGGGGAGGATAACAACCTGGACAGAGCAAGAATGAAACCAAGGAAGTAGGAGAGAGTGTAGATGAAAAGGAAGTGATAAATATTTTGCACTGGACTCTGATGGACCAGCAAATTAGAAATGATAGGAAATGATTTTTACAAAATTAACTGGCCTTCCATTTTCCTTTTTGTACCAGTTATGTATTCTGATATGCTTTGACCATTTATTTTATAAATAATCTAGCTTTGGGGTCAGGGGCGTAGTTTGTTATTTTTACGGGGGGAAGTAACAAAAAAGTCCTGATTTTCGCGTATCACAACAGTGAAGAGGGCGGGTGGCTTGCGTAATGCAAACAAATCAACCAGCATCAAATAATGCCCAAAAAGCATTTAAGACTACAGCTGAATAACTCCTGGGAGGGACCAGCCCAGGCCAAGTCAGAGCACTTCCCCACCCCACCAGTTTTACTGCAGCCTGCTCTCGGTCCAACTCCTCCCGAGACCAGAGTCAAAAAACTGACCGAGATCTGTTTTGTATTCAGTTCTTTGTTCTTCTGCCTGGGAGTGAGGACTTACTTGTAAAGTTGAAAATATGTAAGGAACTTAACTTCCTTCTCAAGAGGACAGGACCTCCCCTCAGCTTCAATTCAAATCAGTCTTGACCTAATTTTGCCCCCACCTGAACCTCCAGGTGGATAGCTCACTAGTCTCTCACCCCGCTTTGCTGCTTACATAACCCTTCCAAGTACAGCCCTTATAGTGGATCCTGAACTTCTTGAAATGTCTGCTTGAGCTAGCCCTCCCACCCTTGAGAAGTGCAAAAAGCATGTTTCAAGGAAGTGCAGCAAATGGCTGTGCCACCTCAGTATACCTATACACATGGATGGTATGGGAAACATCCCAGCATGTGCCTCCTCACAGTATGAGCCCTTATTTACAAAGATTACATAAAAAAATGCGATTATACAATGACAAGAATGAATGCTGGCTTCTGATTGGTCAGTCTTGGGCTAGACCCACGATGTTATCCCAGTATATCCGATTCACCACAGGTTTAGTCTCAGCCTCTCCGTGAACCTCTTGATGATTGTTAGCATTAGTGTGGTTTTTGTATCTTCTCTTAAAACTATTTTTCCACACCAAATAAAACATCTTTAAAATTATTTTTTTTAATTCTGTATAACAACACGCCATTGTATAATAGCAATAATGCCCTCCAGGGTGTGTGTCATGGTAGGATAACGTCATGCCTTATTTATAGGATGCACTCGTGCCCAACCACCTGAGGCGTGACGTTATCCCAGCATGACATATGCCCTGTCAGACATTATTGCTTACTTGCACCCACTGTTAACACTTTTCTTTGTTATAACCAAGTTAATTCATTAGTCTCCTATCCCATCCCATCCCATATTATTCAATGTCACATGCCTGAATCTGGTTAGGTAAGGTAAGCGAAAAGGATAATGCTCTCTTCAAGCAAGCAAGCATTGCATACATAAGCATGGGACTTGCTGATATTCCTCAGGCGGTGCTCTTAACAAGCATGCTGATGTACCTGGGACAGTGCAAGAGAACAGTGTAAATCTCCTAATTGTTCAAGATGATCACGGGCATGGTGTGGTCACACCACAACTCCTACCACTCTCCTCCCCATGGGCTCCTAAGGAATATGCATCTCTGTCCATGCCCAGGGTTACACAACCCCATCCAAGCAAACACGGACTGCCTGGCACAAAAGTGGTCGCATCACATAACCTAAGAGAACAGACGCCACAGGAAGTTTGCTGGAACGACTCCAGATACCTGTGTACAGCCTCGCAGGACCCACCCTGAAAGGTAAGTACTTGGTTGGTGGTTTTTATTAGCATCACCTATGACAGTGTGTGGTGGGCCGGTTGTGGTAGCCCAGGTTGCCGTGGATGCTTCCCCCCCCACACAGACTACTTCAAAATCGTCTCATCTGACAGTTTTGAAGGGCACAAATGAAACATGATTACTTCAGTCTGATGTGGTTTACTACAGTTTTTTTTGTCCGAGCGTGTGTCTCTATTCTTCTACACACAGACACAGACAGACACACACACCACCAACAAATGAATTTTTTTTATACCATGTTTACATTCAGGATAGAGACAGGGTAAAGCAGGTCCAGGCAGTACAGCACAGTAAATGAAACAACGCATTTTACAATGCCCAACAAACCACCAAAAGACCACAAAACAACTAACCTTCCCCCTGCCCGGGGGAATGGCTAGGTCACAGGTCAGGGTGCTAAATGAGGAGGAGAGACCACAGAACATCTTGTCGAACCACACAGTAAGGTGAAACTACATAAACATGCACAATTTTTATACTGTAGGATTTCATACTTTCCAACAGTTCCTAATTTTGACACAGAAGCTTATCTTTAGTGCTCAGAAGCACCTTATATGAGGGAGATAAGCATGGCATAGACCCAGCAGACTGGCATACATGTTGAAAAAAAATATTTCTGTGCCAGTATGCCCGTCCACCCTTCCCTCCTCCATCACCAGTGGCTAGAACCATTTTTTTCAGCATGTGTACCAGTCCGCCCTGGTCAGCACAGCAACACAAAGCTGGCAGGGCAGCAGAAGGCACAGCAAGCAACAGTGAATTAAATGTCCATGCAAAAAGCTACAGCCCACTCTTCCCAACCCAGACCTGCAAGGCCACTATCTCCACCCAGACTGGCCAGCTCAGCTACTCTCTGCATCCTGATGGACTTGCACAGCCACTCTCCACACTGTGTGTCCACCCCACCAGCACAGCCACTCTCCCCACCGCACCAGCACAGTCACTCTCCCCACCCCACTCAACCAACACCATTTCCAGCTCCATTTTATCTGGTATCCTCTCCAGGCATCCAGGCCTGTGCCTCCCCATCACAGGCACACAAAAATAAATAAAAACCACATATTATACTGCATTTTGTTTATGTTTCTTTCTTTGTCTGGAAAGAGAGATGTTGAGCTACCAGTCAGCACAGTTTGCCTGGTATACAATTAAAACCCCACCCCACAGACACAATGCCAGTGCCTCCACCCACCCACACAACAGTGCCCCCACCACACCCACACAATGCCTGTATCCACAACCCCACCCACACAAATGACCAGTGTTCGCAACACCACATACACACACATGACCAGCAGTGTCCCCAACCCCCAACACACAAACGACCAGCAGTGTCCCCAACCCCACACACACACACAATCAGCAGTGTCCCCAACCACACACACACACACACACACACACACACACACACACACAAAACCAGCAGTGTCCGCAACCCCACCCACACACACGACCAGTGTTCCAACCGCGCCAAAAAAAATCATGGCCAGTCAGTAGTCACTATAACAATAGCCAGGTAGTAGTATAATCATTTCTTTAGGGTGCATGTTTTAGTGCAAGATTTTTTTTTGCTAGTCTTGTAACACTGTACGGGGGAGAACACAAAAAGCTACCCCTTTGGTTGTGTTTGCCAGGCAATGAAGACAGAGACAGCAAGGCCAAGGAATCTGTCTGTTTCACCCCTCCACAGTGGATGATCGGAGAAATCAAAAAAAGTGAAAGATTACTTTTACAGCCAAGTAAAGAATGAGGGGGAAATAATGTTTCAACATTTACTAATGTTCATATGCTAGCTGCGGGCACAGGTCAGTGAAATACATCCCTTGACAGGTAAAGGATGAGGTGGAAATTACATTTTAACATTTACTTATGTTTATATGCTAACACCCAGTCAGCAAGCACAGAATGTCCCCTTCCTAACCAACACGGACAGTTCACAAGAAACCCAGTCAGCAAACATGGATAGTACCCCCCTTCACCCCACCTACAAGGACAGTCCCCCAGACACTTGAACAGTCCCCCTCCCACCAGACACCGGGCCAGTGAGCATAGAATGCCCCCTCCCAACCGACAAGGACAGTCCCACCAGACACCCAGGCAGCCAGCAAACATGGACGGTCCCCCATATCCCACCAAAGACAGTCCCCACCCCCGAAACACAGCTAGCAGACACAGAATTTCCCTCCGCCCCACCAACATGAACAATCCCAACAAACACCTGGCTAGCAAACATGGAGAGTTACCCCACCCCAACAACATTGATAGTCCATCCTAGACACCTGATCAGCAATCACCGACATTCACCCTCCCCCATAAGCCAACATGGAAAGATCCCACCCCAGACACCCGACCAGCAAATAGTCCCCCCTCCCCACAAGACACCCGGCAGGCAAACATGGACAGTCCCCCTTTTCCACCATCATGGACAGTCCCCCCAGACATATGGCCAGCCAAGTCCACCAAACAATGGCTAGTGTCACCACCCCACCATCACAGCCAGTGTCCCCACATCACCATGGCCTGTGTCTCCACCCCACCAGACCCCATAATAGAAAACAGACTGTCCCCCCAGCCCCACCAAACACAGACTGCCCTCCCAGTCCCAAGCACTAACCACCCCAGCCCCAAACACTGATCGTCCCCCCCAGCCCCACCAAACGCAGGCCCTGCCCCAGCACCAAACACTGACCATCCTCTCAGTGAGTCAGCCCCAAAACACAAAGACTGTCTCCCCTGACCCCAACCCCACAAAACAGACCATCCCCAGCCCCACCAAACACAGACCATCCAGTGAGTTTTCCCAACAAACCCCACCCCACCAGTAGCACAGTAACTGAGTGTTCCCACCCCACCAACATGACCAGTGTCCACACCATACCAAACAAATAGGCCCCCCACTCACCCCACCAACATGGACAGCCTCAACAGCCAGCAAATCCCCTCCCACCCAAAGAAACACAAGCTGACAGCAAACCTTCCACCCACCCCCAGACACATGGCCATGGCCAAGACAACCCCCAACAAAAGACACATTTCTGGAATGTGAATGGTATTAATTCCAACAACCAGCTTGCAGCACAGTTGCTCACCAAATCAGTAAGGGCACAGACAGGGCAGCATGCAGCAGGGCACAGCAAGGCCAAGAAGGCAGGTCAGGTAGCTGAGTCTCTCCCAACAGTCCCGTTCCTCTCCCAATTAATCCCCCGATGAGACAGTAACTCATTTTTTCTGACACCAGATGAACATGTCGCATTATCGGTCTGCTATAGCCTGCATGACCGCCAGCTTCTTCACTGTTCTGGGCCTGGCTGTTCACTGACCTGAATAATCCCTCTCGGTGGACCATGGAACTGGTGGGCAACGGGCATGGTGTGGGACTCGCCGACAACACGGTAAATCTTTTTCTGGCCTGCTGGACACAGGAGCTGGGTGTGCAGACAAGCCTGGCCATGCCTCAGACTCACTGTAATTGTACTACTCGCTCTTCCACCTGGTCTGTCCGGTGGTAGAGGCCTTGTGGTTGCAGGCCTCCTAGGCTTTCAGGAATGGGAGGCTCAGGTGGCAGCGGGAGAGCCCAGAGCACAGCTGGCTGCACTGAGAAACAGAGAGTAGGTAGTCAGAGGACTCGGGTGAGGTATATTTAAACTGGGCTGTTCAAGACAGGAGGAGGGTGGGAACACTAGAATGACTGAGACACTGGTGACACCTGACAGACAACCAACGACTGCTGCTCGACATCCTCGAATAGCTATCTCTCCTCAGCCCTATGCTATATGGATGCTGCTGCTGCTCCTTCATGGAAGGCACACAGACAACTAAATGGTGCCGCTAACGGAGTACTGCTCACGCGATGGCGCCAGCTTGCAGCACTCTCTGATTGGCTGTAACATGCAGGCTACTATGGTTGCAGGCTTGCAGCCAATCGAAAGGGGATAGTTTTGTTTAAGAGACAACTGCTACGCGCCACCTCCCTCCTCCCGGAGAGGGGTGCAGGCAGTCCGTATAGCCCTGAACCTATTCAATATTGCAAAAAAAGATAACCGGAGACTGGAGGCAGGGCTCCTAAAAAAGTCCTGGTCTAATTTCTTGGGGGGGGCAGCTTGCCCCTCTGCCCCCCCACAATCTACGCCTATGTTTGAGGTGCCCTCAGATCTGCATAAAGATCCACTGTCCTCAGCAGCTCCTGCTCGTTGTTTTCATACTTCTAAGACATTCCATCACACCTGTTGCACTATTCCATGCTATTCATCTGAATGGTGTTACTGATGCCATAGACTGTTCAAGCAGCATGAAAAGAGAGAGCATCAACTGCTGAAGAGCGGGGGGGGGGTGGTCAGAGTACTTACAAAGTAAGAAAATTATTTAATTGAGAAAAGAAGTGAAAACATGCCAGAATATTGTATATATACTAAAAGGAAAACAGGAGACATTGAGATGCTCTTATACAAGCACTTGGAGAGTCTCTGAACGCCCTCTCCAACCTCCCACTGTAACATTACTATAGGTTTATCCCCTCCGCCCTCTCCCACCCCCGATGCTATCCTCTGCTTTCTCCTCACCCTCTTCTCACCCCATATTACTGCCCTCTCCTTATCCACCCCACCCTGTACTACCCCACCCCCTTTTCACCCTCTACTAATTTTCACTTCACTCCCCACCTGTACTACTCCCTCCCCTTCACCCCAACACCCCTGGACCACCCCCTCCTATACTCCCCATCCCTATCTCTCACCATTGACCCCACTGACCTCCCATGACAAAGCCTTCTCAGGCTGCCACTCAAGCACATCTTGAACAGCCTTTCTTTCTGGCTGCCTTACCCTACCCAGGCACGTGAGCTTGAAATCCTTCTGCTGACATGTGCACCCGGCACGGGGCAGCTTACCTCTAGCAACAGACTGGTACTGCCTGTCTATTTGTGTCGGACTGTCAGTGAAATTTCATTGTGAATTTCTACACAGACTGTAACTAAAGTGTAACTAGCCAAATAAGCACAATAGTTTATTTATGTAGCCTGTGAAACCTTGTAATCAAAGTAATCTTTTGCATGCCAGTGTATTTCTTTGTATATGCTGTTGCTGTTGGTTTATCTGTGTTATACTATGTCTGACTTGGAACCTTGGTAAATAAGTCATTGGCTCAAAGGTGTTAATCCCAAACTGAAATAAATAAGAGGTGTACGAAACTGTTCCCTATCACTTTCAAAGTACTAAAGGGTTTCGATTTTGTTCCAACCCCTAGAGAAGAAAAAAGTTAAGATTTTAGTAGATTTATTTAAATGTATACAAAAAGTGAACTTGTTTATATATTTTGTTGGAACTGGGTGGGGGGGCAGGATTTGGTAATGGGGGGCATGCCACATAGTGAGAATCAACATACATCGAGACTGAATGTTGATGGGACATTTGTCCGGTCAGAACTGCAGGATGATATGTACTGTAGAGGCAGGCAAAGTGGAATGACATGATTATGGGAGACCTAATACATATGGGGTTAAAAATGGACCTGGAATAAAAGCTGGTTTTGTTGTTGGGCCTTATGGGAATACAGGAAGAGACAGTGGTGGAGAAATGTTGGTGAATAATGAGAGCACTAGTATACTTGAAAATGGAGATCTTTCGCATTTCTGACACACCCCATTCGGGCCAAAATCCATTTTCATTCCAGGAACTAGCTTTGCCCTGGCAGTCTGGGGTTTCAGCCCAGCAGTACATTTTTTTAGCATTGGCAGTGAACGTATTTCAGCCTTTGCAACATGAGCTTTTTAGCCTGGCAGTACAGGATTTTTAACTCTGGAGGTACAACTGTTTCAGCCATGGTAGTACCTGTTTATTTTAGCCCTGGCAGTACAGTTCTTAAGCCCCAGCAGTACAGGTACAGTATTTCAGCCCTGGCAGTACGCGTTTTAGCCCTGGCAATACGTGTTTTAGCCCTGGCAGTACAGTTTTTCAGTCCGAGCAGTACAGGTATTTCAGCCCTGGCAGTAGAGTGTTTAAGCCCCAGCAGTACAGGTATTTCAATGCTAGCACTACATGTTTTTTTAGCCCGAGCAGTACAGGTATTTGAGCCATAGCAGTGCAGTTTTTCTTTAGCCCTGGCAGTATAGTTTATAAGCACCAGCAGTACAGATATTTCAGCCCCAGCAGTACAGCTATTTCAGCCCTAGTAGTACAGTTTTAAGCCCCAGCAGTACAGGTATTTCAGCCCTAGCAGTACAGTTTTAAGCCCCAGCAGTACAGATATTTCAGCCCTAGCAGTACAGTTTTAAGCCCCAGCAGTACAGGTATTTCAGCCCTAGCAGTACAGTTTTAAGCCCCAGCAGTACAGGTATTTCAGCCCTAGCAGTACAGTTTTAAGCCCCAGCAGTACAGATATTTCAGCCCTAGCAGTACAGGTATTTCAGCCCTAGCAGTACAGTTTTAAGCCCTATCAGTACAGGTATTTCAGCCCTAGCAGTACAGTTTTAATCCCCAGCAGTACAGGTATTTCAGCCCTGGCAGTACAGGTATTTCAGCCCTGTCAGTACAGTTTTAAGCCCCAGCAGTACAGGTATTTCAGCCCTAGCAATACAGGTACTTCAGCCCTAGCAGTACAGTTTTAAGCCCCAGCAGTACAGGTATTTCAGCCCTAGCAGTACAGTTTTAAGCCCCAGCAGTACAGGTATTTCAGCCCTAGCAGTACAGTTTTAAGCCCCAGCAGTACAGGTATTTCAGCCCTAGCAGTACAGTTTTAAGCCCCAGCAGTACAGATATTTCAGCCCTAGCAGTACAGGTATTTCAGCCCTAGCAGTACAGTTTTAAGCCCTATCAGTACAGGTATTTCAGCCCTAGCAGTACAGTTTTAATCCCCAGCAGTACAGGTATTTCAGCCCTGGCAGTACAGGTATTTCAGCCCTGTCAGTACAGTTTTAAGCCCCAGCAGTACAGGTATTTCAGCCCTAGCAATACAGGTACTTCAGCCCTAGCAGTACAGTTTTAAGCCCCAGCAGTACAGGTATTTCAGCCCTAGCAGTACAGTTTTAAGCCCCAGCAGTACAGGTATTTCAGCCCTGTCAGTACAGTTTTAAGCCCCAGCAGTACAGGTATTTCAGCCCTAGCAGTACAGGTATTTTAGCCCTAGCAGTACAGTTTTAAGCCCCAGCAGTACAGGTATTTCAGCCCTAGCAGTACAGGTATTTTAGCTCTAGCAGTACAGTTTTAAGCCCCAGCAGTACAGGTTATTTCAGCCCTAGCAGTACAGTTTTAAGCCCCAGCAGTACAGATTTTTCAGTCCAGCAGTACAGTTTTTTTAGCCCTGAAAGTACAGTTTTGTTCAGTCCAAGCAGTATAGGTATTTCAACCCTGGCAGTACAAGTTGTTCAGCTGAGCAATACAGGAATTTCAGCCCTGGCAGTACCGTTTTTTAGCCCCAGCAGTACATTCATTCATTCGTTTTATTTTGTTAACCAGGTAAGTACACTGAACCTAGAGGCCCTTTTATAGGCACGACCCAGGACACAAGACATATACACATAAATCAACTTAACATCAAACATTTACACATAAATCAACTTAATAATTATTAAAAACAGTCAACAAACATTTTTTATACATGTTCCTAAAACAGTTTTTGTTACTGGCATTCTTTATATCAGGATGTAGTTCATTCCAATAGTTTGCAGCATTATAAGCAAATGATTTTTGTCCATTTACAATTTTAAAATGAGGTATGTATAATGACAGTGTCTTATTTGCTCTTAAATGTTGTGATATTTAATATTTGTCAAGGACCCATTCGGCCCCTTCTCCAATTCATTATACACCAAACTAGTTACTGTATATAGCTTGTATCCCTAAGTTCTAGCAGCAGCCAGTTTAGTCTATTATATAAATTACAATGATATTCATTATGTCTAGCCTTCAAAGCAAATCTAGCAATTGCATTACACATTACTATCCTCTTATAGCAAATTATTTCAGAAGCCCTGCCCCATATGAGACTCCCATAATCCATAATGGGCAATAAACAGGTATCTCTGCCTAGCAGTATAGGATTTTCAGCCCAGCAGTTCTTTTTTTTTTTTTTTAGCCCCAGCAGTAAAGGTAATTCAGCCCTGGTAGTACACATATTTCAGCCCTGGCAGTACCTGTTTTTCAGCCCCAGCAGTACAAGTATTTCAGCCCTGGCAGTTCTGGTATTTCAGCCCTGGGATGAAACCTAAACCTGAATAACTGTAGCATAATGCATATGGGGAAAAAATATCTCCCAGGAATATAACATCCAGGGGGAGTAATCTGAGAACAACGAGGTGTGAAAAAGATTTGGGACTATATATTAGGGATGATCTGAAAAGTGAAGCACACTGTAAATATGTGGCAAATAAAGCCATGTGTTTAACTAATAGTGTAAGAAGAGTCTTCTTTTTAAGGAATAGTAGTGTTTTACTACTGTTATATAATAGTTTTATAAGACCAGTTCTGGATTATGGCTCTCCATGCTGGAGTCCTAATTTAAGGAAGGATATAAGATTAGTTGAAAAGCTTCAGAGGTCATTTTACCAAATTAATAACAGTGTAAAGGGAAATCATACAGTCAAAGATTGGAACATTTAAATCTATGGCCATTGGAGTTGAGAAGAAAGAGAGGGGATATCTAACTATTATATAAAATTATGAAGGAGGATATGTTAAAAAATTAATTGTGTTTAGTGAGAAAAGATCTGAATATGATACGAGGGGGTATGGAAGTCAGATTAAAGAAAGCATATATAGAACTGAAGCATGGAAACATAGTTTTGTCTCCAGATCGATTAGGTTATGGAACACATTACCAGAGGAGGTAGTAATTGCACCTATTTTTTCAGTCTTTTAAAACTAGACTAGATAGGTATATTAAGGTTAGTAATCTGATTGCTTCCACTGTGTAGTGGGAATAATTTGCATGGGCTTCGCCTTCTGTTATCTTATTTTCCCAAGTATGATCCCAAGTACAGGTATTTCAGCCCCAGCAATACAAGGTTTTCAGCAGGTTGTGATGCATACTTAAACTGTATGATAAATTCTACTGTGTTTCCTCCCAGAAACACCAGGCACTTTAACAACTTAAACAAATGAAGCATGAGGTCAGTAAGCTGGCGGGAAAGGGAGGAAGCATTGTAGTTTTGACTAGAGAAGTATCATGTTGAGATTCTGAATCAACTAAAGGATGTGATCTGATACCTTTATAAATTAGGCCTTGTGGTTATGCCAGCTCACTTCTATGAGGTCAGGTTTTTTAAGAACAAAATTGTCAGTGGTACCAACCAAAGCTATACACAATACCAGTGATATAAATATCAATGGTGAACCCATGCAGAGGCCCATAATCCTGGGGACCGAGCCAGTGGGCAGGATTTTCCAATCGTGGCACAGGGCTTGTGTCCAGCTCAGAGCCACGGCACTTAGGTTCTGGTGGTGCGCCAAACCTTTTGCTGCAACTGTGCCAAATTTTTCAATCTCGGGTGCAGTTGTGACAGTTTCCACATATTATGGCAGCTTGTGCCAAATATTTGGCACAAGCTCTGTAAAAAGGCCCCAAGATTGCCGCAAGTTAGACCAGAAAAAGCTGATCTAACTTGCAGCAATTGCTGCACGGGATAGAAAATCCTGTTAGATCGCTGCAAGTCCCATGCGCCGTATCATCGGCACACCGGGGATTGTGGCAATCTCAGAGTTTTGAAGATTCTGCCCAGTGTGTCTTAGAACACGTCTAGATATTTAGACCTTTTTTTCTCATGGAGATGGTTCTCAGTACATTGACCCATCTCCAAGACTCATAGGATGTGTTAAATAAATTTGATAAAATTCTGTGGGAAAAGTATTACAAGTGTTTAATCACTGACATCATGTCATTATATACATGGATTACATATGATCTGGAGATCCATACAGGTAGAACAGTTTTGGATATACAGACAGGGACCCCAGCAATGCCATCTGACTTCCTCCTCCAGGTACTGGAATTTATTTATTTTTTAAACTTTTTATTTTGTTTTCTCAGGCAAGGACTGTAGAAGCAATTAGGGGATAGACCCCTCTACAATGTACTCATATTAGGAAACTCCAGTCACTCGTCCCCCTTGGTTACATCACTGAGAGAAATTACGTTCTCATAAGAGAACCCATTTATAACATACATAACTTCAGGAACTTAATGCAGTATTACTACTGACTTATTAAATAAAACATTGCCAATAGAACTTGCTGCACAGAACTTGACTACAGAACTTGAAAGCAGCCCTCCC
The DNA here is from genome assembly GCA_016271365.2 of Neoceratodus forsteri. Lineage (NCBI taxonomy): Eukaryota > Metazoa > Chordata > Ceratodontiformes > Ceratodontidae > Neoceratodus > Neoceratodus forsteri. Next base: position 876,160,792 of record CM028130.1, read on the forward strand.
GAGGGGCTAGTCCAGCAACAAAACACACAAACAGACCTTACGTAACCCTTTCATGAACAAATGTTGAGACCTGTTATGGGGGAAGCGTTCTGTGGCACTGAGTGGGGACTGCTGTGCCAAGCTGTCAACCCAGGTTCATGACCAAGTCCAGGACATCAGAAAAGCACTGCGGATGACTAACATAATACCAATCGCCCAATTCAAGGCATGTTTAAATAGACTGCTGCATAGCCACTGTGACTATTATGGTTGATCCTTCTACCTCTCTGTGCACCTACTGTAACAAATATGTAATACTACTGTAATGTAATTCCTGTAATCTTATGCAATTGTAATGCAATTTCTTACTGTTCCACACTGTTAATGTCTTTATGTACTGAACACAATTGTAAGAGAGCTCCGTCTCCCAATTTGCCTTCTAATAAACATTGATTGATCAGAAGCAAGGCCAGCAGGGTGGGTGAAAGAGTATCCATGAGGATGATCTCCTTCGGGCGTGCACCCTTGGAGAGCAGCATTTAGCAGTTGCATGGGGCCATTGCTGGTGTAGGTGACCACATGCTTGCAGGATTCACCTCAAAGTTGTGCACACTGTATGCGAGAGGCAGGGATGGGTGGGGAGAACAGGCAAAAATACCAGCCCAGGAAGACTCTGTGACAGCCTCCCTATGCACTCCCCCACATCACCCGACCCTCACTGGTGACCTGTCTGCAACCAGCCCCTGGTGCCCTGACACTGGCTTTGGGGGCAGGCTTCTTTCTTTCCTACTTCACCCCAGGAGTGGGTGGAAGGGGTCCCTGGGGAGGAAAAGAACTGACCAGGGCACCAGAATGGACAAACTGGGATATAACAGTGGATGATGTCAGTGAGAGTGAGTCTGGTGGGCAAAGGAATGGCACAATATGGGGGCCTGAAAGTGTGAGGGTCCTGGTGGCACAGAGTGGCAAAAAATAAATAAAAATAAAACATCAGCTTTCACATATTCACTATCCCTGTTTCAGTTCTGCAAACACTTAACCACATACTGTGCTAATCGCATTATTTCAGACTGCCTTGCTAACTACAGACCAATCTCTAACCTTCCCTTTGTGGGGAAGGTGATTGAGAAAGTAGTGGCCGCACAGCTGGAGGACCATTTGACCATCCATGCCATCTACGAACCCCTCCAGTCCAGTTTTCGAAAAAAGCATAGTACCGAGACAGCACTGATTCAGGTGCTCAGTGATCTCCTGATGGCTAGAGACAGGAGGAGCCGTTCTATTTTGGTCCTCCTAGATCTCTCATCAGCATTTGATACTGTGGATCATGGGGTGCTGCTTCATTGCCTGAGGTTCATTTGTGGACTGTCAGGTACGGTCCTCAAGTGGTTTACATCGTTCCTCACGGGAAGATCTCAGAAGGTGGTGTCGGGGTTTGTTTCCTCTGACCCGGTCCCATTAACATGTGGAGTTCCTCAGGGATCAGTGCTGTCCTCCATGTTGTTTGCAGTGTATATGCTGCCCCTCTGAGACATTGTAAGAAGGTATGGGCTGAGGTTTCACTGCTATGCTGATGATACCCAGCTCTACTTTTCTTTTGTCCCTGATCAGAGCGGAGCAGTCTCGGTCTTTAATAACTGTCTTGCTGAAATCCAGGAGTGGATGAATACCAGCTGGCTAAAGTTGAACTCTGACAAGACCAAGGTACTGGTAGTGGATCATGGTCACTGGATAGAGAGGTTGGGGGGGGGCTCGCCCTCTGGCTTATATCTTGGGGGTGAGCCACTCCTAACCTCTGAACGGGTGTGGAACCTGGGGGTAATCTTTGATGATGGACTAACCTGCACTCTCAGGTGTCGGCTGTCGTCAGTTCCTCATTGTACCGTCTGAGGAATGTCACCAGGATCAAGCACCTTGTTCCATCCGACGACCTTTCTTCTCTGATTCACACCTTTGTGACCTCACGTTTGGACTACTGCAACTCCCTGTACCTAGGGCTGCCTGGGGTGGAAATCCATCACTTGCAGCTAGTGCGGAACGCTGCAGCACGTTGATGGGATCCTTGCAGTCCTGTCATATTTCGCCAGTGCTGTGCGGACGGCACTGGCTGCAAGTTCAGTGGCGGATCACCTTTAAAGTCAGTTTGCTGACTTTTAAAGCCCTACACGGACTTGACCCGGACTAATTGAAAGAACTCCTGGTTCCTCACTGCCCCGAGTGATCGCTCCACTCAGCCAACGAGGGGTTACTAGAGATTCTGAGGGTATGCTTGAAATTTTGGGGGGCCAGAACATTTATGTATGCAGCTCTCATCCTCTGGAATTCTCTACCCCGTTGGTTACATGACCACACGACCGTGGAGGGTTTCAAGAAAGCATTGAAAACTTGGTTATGGAGCCAAGCTTATGGCATTTAAATGGACGGAAAGAGTTTAAGACTGTGTGATTGCATTGTTGGATTTTAAGATCTGTTATTGATTTTGTTGTTGTGGAACTTTTAATTATGTGATTTTGTTCTTGTTAGATGCCTTGGTTTTGAAAGGCGCCATAAAAATAAAATTATTATTTAATGAACAAATGCTGGTAACAGTAATATGTTGTGCCCCACTGTATGAGCAGTGCAATAAAGCAGGAGGGTAGAAGAGAAAGGGAAAATATCAGGCAGTGTAATAGGCTTGTCTCCCAACCTACACAGGAGATCAAGTCACATGGTGATTACACCATCACTACACAATCATAGGGCATATAGCCCCAGTATCACAAATGGCCCTTATCATGCCCAGCATTGCCACCTATCCCCCCTTTACCCCCAGGTAGTCAAATATGTCCAGAATCACAAGCATGTTGTCTCTTCACTCCTGCTCCACACTTGGTTCTGTCTTTTGGGGAAGGAAACAGGGATGACAGCCATGCCATGTACCCACCACCTTTCAGTCTGCTGAGTTCTCCAAAGCAGAATGTCTGCTCTGCTCTGCTGCAGTTTTATCTGCCAATTTACTTTAATCTGCAAGGTCAATATAACTATGAACTTTGCCACTGTGGTGGACTCGGAGCTTTTCTGGCAGCATGAAGAAAGACGTGACCTTCGGTTCCTAAGGTGCCTCCTGACTCCATCAAAGGCACGTCTTAGTTGTCAAGTTGAGTAGCTCAGGTCAAGAAATAGTTTTATTAGTTGTTCATCATAACATAAAGTCCTTTTCTTCTGAGATACTTCCAAGATACAGTCATGTTCACCGTTGCTTGCCAAGTACCACCAATATAGTTCGGGGAGGAGGAGGAGGACCAGGGTCCATTATCTTTCTTGGAGAGACTTGGTACACTTTCTCAACCCAAGCACAGGGCTTAACATTTGAGTTTGAGTCTGGGGGAATTCCCCCTAGGTCTACCAAATGGGGGAACCCAATTTTTTTTGGGGGGGGGACAGATACAATTGAAAATGACATTTCGTATGTTGATGTGTGTGAGTATTAATAAAAATTGTACTTACAGTTTTGTGTCTTCTGGTCTTCCTTTTTCTGCTTCTCTGTGTGTTTGATGACAGGCTGATGGACTGGACATCAAAGGCGTTGACATGGCAGTTTAAAAATAAAATAGAGTGCATCAAAGAGCAGGACAGGAAGACAGTCACTTGGTAGCCAAATGAATGAAAAGAAAAAATGCTGAGCTAGCCTGGCAACTGAAAGAATGAAAACACAAAATACTGAACTACAAGAAACCTGGCCCTCCCTTAAACTTTGGCCTCTTCATCTGATGAGTGAGGCTGAGGCCTGAAACTGTCTCTATTCTTCTGTTCTTCATTTTTCACTATGTGTTTGCAGCTCTTTCAAAATCTACAGTTCATCTATTTCCACCCAGTTCTGAGATTATCATCACGTTCTGTAAGTTTTTATTGTTCAGAGTTCCTGAATTTTGACTTTATTCAGTTCTGAGTACTGAAGCCACATTCACGTTGAACACTGGTATGACCACTGCAATCTGATAAAGCTTTTCAAACTATAGAAACATGCCCGGATGTTCTTTCAATACACGTTCCACACATTGCTGGAATGACAGTGATTGGCAGTAATCATCTGAGACCATGATCTACTTTAGTAAAATGAATTCCCTTTTGGTAGATTCTGTAGCTAGGTCAGAAAAGTGGAAGTGCTTCAGAATCCTATGTAGAGACTTTTCATAGGTACTGAAATTATCTGGCTGTTGTTTCGCAATTGCAGCTCTCTTGGATTTTCAGCTTAATATGTCTAAGATTTATTGGGGGAAACGTGTGTTCAGTTCATCAGTTAAAGCATTGATGTGTCTGTTTTTTAAGTTATAAAAAGCCGGTCTGAGTGTGAATGTTGCAGAGTTTATAACCTTTGTATGTATTACCTTCAAGATTAGTATTGAGAAATTGTCTCTCTGATGGACCTGGGCTTTCAATTAAAGACCTTACAGCCTCTTTTATACTCATGACCATTGGTGCAAGTGGAGGAATTGATATTTTCTCTTTGAAAATGTTTTGAAAGAAAGACAACATGTGACAAGACGTCCAGAATTACACGAGAAAGAGCCACAAAGTTAAACTGACGTACAGACAGCAACAGTCCTTTTGCTTTGTCACTATCAGGTGAACTGGATGAAGATATATGTTCTAACACATCTCCTAATGATTTAAGAGTCTTGCACATAACAGACACTGCACCATAAATGGACAGCCACCAAACTGCATGAGACTGACAGTATTTCAGAACTGGTTCTTCTAGCTGTTTCTATAGTTCATGCATGTTATAGCGGAATTACTGAAGAAATGAAAATGGACCTTAAGTCTGGTTGATATTTTTTCACTTGTTCCGCTAACAGAGCTGCATCACAGGGCTTTGCAGTGCACTCCAATCAATTCAGGGTTAGAGTCAGTTCTTAGTTTTTGTACTACACCTTGGTGACAACAGGTCATAACTGATGCTTCATCAGTGCAGATAGCAGCAGGTCTTGTACCAGTAATACCCTTGTCATTCAGAAGTTGACAAAGTGCCAGGTAGATAATGCCAGTCTTTCCACCAGTAGCTTCTACATTGCAATAAAAGTGAGTATATGGGAAGTATCGTATGTAAACTGAGTCTCTTGCTATTGATAATGTCTGTGGACTCATCCAGCACCAAGCTGACCACTGGGCTATTCTTCACAGCAATGTCCAGCTTCTCCACCATGGTCTGTGCAGTGGCCTCGTGCATTTCAGACAGTCTGGCTACATTCATGTAGGTGCCATAAGCCTCATCTGCTTTGAAATCTTTCATGAATGGACACTCCATTTCTTTGAGAAACTGAACACATTTAACAACATTATATTAGGCAGTTCATTTTCAGCAACAAAGTATACAGTTCTCAAAAGCCCTTTAAGTTGCTCATCACTCTGTGCAGTAGCCTTATCTATTGCCTTTGCCATTGCCTGACAGTTTGATTCAGTGTCCATTTGTATTTTAATGCTTTAGTACAAGCAGTGCTACCAGAATGTGTTATTAGGGTCAATGTTTTGTAACAAGTGATTTTAAAAGGAATGGATGCATATGATTTACAAACAGAACAGCTCATCTGGCCACTGTCTTTGTCAAACAGCAACCGGTTGTATATGTTTAGCCACCTTTGCTGGAATTTACCTTGTTTTTTAGAGGATATGCAGGTTGGTGCAGTGTCTGTTGTGAATGGCTCATTAATTATTCATTCTTTTGGCTCGAGTTCTAGTGCAGGATGTTGTACATCTACTACTCCTGTTTTCTGGTACTTGTTCCTCAGGGCCCTCTTGCACATTTGGTTGCTTTCTTTTCAGCCAGGTCAATAAGGAAGCACGTTATGCCATGTCACCATTTTCTTTTCAGTTCCTGGGACACAGCCCTAAGTTATGGACCTCCCCCTTCCCCTTCAGTTGTTTCCCCCACAGTTCTCTTGTAATACAAGTTCTTTTTCGCCCTTTTTTTAAAAAAAAATCCAGCTAGGACACATCCAAGTACTGGACCTTCCCACTGAGTTGTTTCACCACTCAGTTCTTCTTGGAAAACAAAATTCTTTTTTTGTAATAAAGAAATCTAGCTTTTCTTGAGACCTTCCCACGCAGTTGCTTTACTCAGTTTCTTAGAAAAGTTCTTTTTTTCTTTTGTTAATACAAAATAAAGCTTTTCTTGGGACTCATCCAAGTAACTGACCTTCAAACCCAGTTGTTTCACTCAGTTTCTTATAAGAGTTTTTTTTTTTTCAATAAAAAATAAAGCTTTTCTTGGTACTCACCCAGGCAACGGACCTTCCAACCCATTTGTTTCACTCCGTTTCTTAGAAATATTCTTTTTTTTCAAGATAAAAAATTAAAGTTTTTCTTGGGACTCACCCAGGTAATGGACCTTCCAACCCAGTTGTTTCACTCAGTTTCTTAGAAAAGTATTTTTTTTTAATAAAAAATTAGCATTTCTTGGTACACACCCAGGTACCAGACCCTCCCACCCAGTTGTTTTACACATTAGCTGTCTTCACTTTCTTTGTAAAGTGCTTTTTCCTTCTTAGAAAAATTCCAGCTTGTCCTGGGATACAAACAGGTACCAGACCTTCCCCACCCCTTTCGGTTGTTTCCCCACACAGTTCTTCCAGAAGTTTGTTAATGGTTTTCTGTTTTTTTTTATTCATTTTATAATACATCCAGTTTTTCTTGTGATACACCCAGGTTAGGGAACTTCCCCTGTCAGTTGATTCCCCACACAGTTCTTGCAGAAGTTCCTGTTATGTTTTTCTGTTTTTGTTTCATTCTTTTTATGTTGTCTTGTGCGCAAGCACACACAACACATTGCGGTAGCTTGGAATAGCAGGTTTTGGAGGTGCGGTTGTGTTGTGGCTAATGGCGCCACTGCTTTTTCGGGCTGAGCTCTGTGGCATCAATGAAATAGCACGCTGTCTATGACAGCATTGCAAAAGCGTGCCACAAACTTGAAACAAATTTACTGCTGCAGTGAGGGAGAGTAACCCATCATTGCAGGGTGTACCTTGCTTGGTGTAACATTTCAGTAAACATGGTGGCAGCTATCGCTGTCTGCCTTTCACAGTCCCACCTGAAAACCAATGTCGGGGGTGCCCAATCCTACTGTCGGCATGCCCCCTCCCCAGTTCAATTACTGACGGGGGAGCGCAATCCCCGTCGGCATAATGTCCCCTTATTTATTTAATTTGTGTGTTGAGGGGTGTCCAATCCCTCGGCATCACGCCCTCCAAACACAGACATATTTTGTGTGCCAATGGAGCCCAATCTATCAGCTTCAGCCTCCCAAACACAGGTGGCACAGAGGCCCACCCCAGTGTGCCAAAACACACCTGTAAAACATCCTGTGATGTCTTTTAATTTTGTTTTTGTTACCTGTAAAAAGAAAGCGATCCTCATTGTCTCCGGTACCCCTCCCCAACCTAGCCCACCCTCTGCATACCCACCTCCCGCACCCCCCTCACTACATACTTATCTATGGAGCCTGGCATAATGATCTTCGGTGGAGCGGGAACACGTCCGCACTCTTCAAAGCTGACCGTGAACTGAAGATATGCTGGTAAGCTGTATAATGGCATAAGGGGGGTCAACTTTGATGGTATCTCAGCCATTTTCGTAACTTTTGGCTCCAAACTTTTAACATGGGGTTCTTGGGACCCCACCTCATGAACACAGTCACTAGCATGTCGTTATTTGGTCTCGAAAGGTGATTTCACAGTCACTGCATGGAATCACCTTTTGGGACCAAATAACAAAATGACAGTGTCACTGTTCATGAGGTGGGCTCCCAAAAAGCCTAAATTGGAAATTTGGTGAAAAATTAAAAATGACTGTGTTGTAAGCGCAGCATTACGTAGTTTCCATGTATGCGCGTAAGTTCTAGAATTTTTTATATTTTTCACTCCAGATTTTCAATATTGCCATTTTTTCACACCTCCTTATGAACAGTACAGCTGTCATTTTTCACATCCTGCCCAAAATGTGTTTTCGCGCATCTGGCGCACAATGGCACAGTCACTGTGGGAAATCAATGTTCGGGACAGATTAAGAAAGTCACAGTGACACTGTTCATGAGTGGATTCCCAAAGCTCTCAGAGTCCCAAAATGCCTATGTTGAAAATCTGCAGAAAATTCTACAAAATGACTAGTTACGAATGTGTGTTGTGCAGTTTCCACGCACGCTCGTAACTTCGAGAATTTTTAATATTTTCACTCCAGATTTTCAAAATTGCCATTTCTTCACATCACCTTATGAATGATATAGCTGTCATTTTTCACATCCTGCCCAAAATGTGTTTTCACACCTCTGGCGCAGAATGGCACGGTCAGTGTGGGAAATCAATGTTCGGAACAGATTAACAAAATTACAGTGCCACTGTTCATGAATGGAGGTCCCAAATGCTTTCATAAGGTGGGTTCACAAAAAGGCCATGTTGAAAATATGGAGTGCAAATACCAACTAATGCCAGGGATGCTAGGGTTTCTAATCATAATGTCCCACCCTGTAGAGGCTGACAGGCATCAGGGGTGTGCCTTTGGATTGTCAGCTGTAATGCTCATGCCATCCAACCCCCACCCTCACCCCCACCCAGCAGCCAAGCACAGGCATCAAGGTGTGCCTTGGACTCTTCAGCCCCAAACTTCACCCCATTCTCCTATACTGCACCCATCTCAATGTACTTCCGTATTGAATGGGTTGAGCATAAGGTCCGACAACCCCAAGGCACAATGCAACACTTGTCAGAGTCTGCAGGGTAGGGTGAGGTGAAATGGCATGAGCTTTATGGCTGACGACCCAAAGGCACACCTCAATGCCTGTCAGTCTCTGCAGGGTGGGATGGGGTTGATGTTGGTTCCATACTTTACTGCCATTCCTATTATGCATCTCTCTAACTCCTGCACTACCAATGCCAAAGCCAGCGAGACAACATTCGGCATTGACAAATGCTTGTTATAATAAATCTAGTAGTAGATCAGGGAGGGGCTGTGGACATGGCCTACATAGACTTTAGCAAGGCATTTGACTCAGTCCCACACAAAAGATTAATTTACAAGTTAGCCAGCCTGGAAGTGGGTCCCAAGATGATAGCCTGGGTAAAGAACTGGCTGGAGAATAGGACACAGAGGGTAATAGTAAATGGAGTCCTCTCTGAAGAAAGGGGGGTTACTAGTGGGGTTCCGCAGGGTTCAGTATTAGGACCGGTCCTCTTCAATGTCTTTATAAGTGACATTGCAGAGGGACTGGAAGGAAAAGGATGTCTCTTTGCAGATGACACAAAGATCTGCAACAGAGTTGATGTACAAGGTGGGGTGGAAAGGATGAGAAGGGACTTGGCAAGGTTAGAGGAATGGTCAAAGGTATGGCAGCTTAGATTCAGTGCTAAGAAGTGCAAGGTAATGCACCTGGGAAACAAAACCCAGGGAAGAGTACACAATGGGGGTGAGATACTAACAACAACAAAAATGGAAAGGGACCTGGGGGTGGTCAGTATCAGATGACTTAAAGGTGGCAAGCATGGGTAAGAGGGTGGTAAGGAGGGTTGGGCGGATACTCATGGCGCATAGGAAGAGGCATCACCAGTAGAAAACAGGAAGTTGTTATCCCTCTGTACAGACAGCTGGTGAGACCCCATCTGGAGTACTGTGTGCAGTTCTGGAGACCCAATCCCCGCAAGGACTAGACAAGATGGAAGCTGTCCAGAGGAGGGCAACTAAAATGGTGCAGGGTCTGCACCAGAAGACATATGAAGAGAGACTAAAGGAGCTTAATATGTATAGCCTCGAGGAAAGGAGGGAGGGGCATGATATAAACTTTCAAGTACCTCAAGGAATCAACAAAGTCAAGAGGTAGCATCTTTCAAAAAGAGGTGTGCAAGAACAAGGGGCGCAATTTGAAGATAGAGGGGGGGCGGCTCAGAGGCAATGTAAGGAAGTATTTTTTCACAGAGAGGGTTGTGGATGCATGGAATGGCCTTCTGGAGGAGGTTGTGGAGTCAAAAACAGTTGTTGAATTCAAGCATGCATGGGACAGTCATAAGGCAAGTCAAGGGGGGGGTAGGAAGAAGTAGGCTGCTGGTTAACTAGGATCTGCAGCTTATCCACATTAGGTAGGGAAATGGGCAAACTGGGTGGGCCAAGCGACCCTTATCTGCCATCAAATTCTATGTTTCTATGTTTCTTTTGGGATACATCCAAGTCATGGACCTTCCCACCCCTTTCAGTTGTTTCCCCACACAGTTCTTGTAGAAGTTCTTTTATATTTTTCTTTTTTTATTCTTTGTATAATACAACCAGCTTTTTTTGGGATACACCCAGGTCATGAACTTCCCCACTGGTTTCTGTTACTTCTCCACACAGTTCTTGCAGGGGTTCTTTTTATAATAAATTGAGCCTCTCTTGGGACACACCCAGGTCACGGACCTTTCCACTCCTTTCACTTGTTTTGCTACAGAGTTCTTGCAAAAGTTCTTTTTGTTTTTCTGTTGATGGAAGAGGGATGCTCGGATATTGTAGCAGTCACAGAAACATAGTACACAGAGAACCATGACTGGGATGTTAACATACCAGGGTACACAACCTACAGGAGAGACAAGCAGGGGAGAAGAGGGGGAGGAGTAGCTCTCTATGTAAAGGAAGGGGATAAAAGCAACTGAACAAAAGAGTAAACAGGGAGGAGAGGAGGCACTGTGGGCCACCTTGGAGACTGGAAAGGGCACCACAATCCGCACAGGGGTTGTGTACAGACCCTCATGTCAGGGGGGAGGGAATGGACAAGGATATGATAGAAGGCATTCTTAGAATGGCAGAGAAAGGAGAGATACTGTTGATGGGGGACCTGAATATGCCAGATGTTAACTGGAGCACATTTGCTGCAGCCACATCCAAGAGCAGGGCCATTCTCGATGCCTACAGGTGGCAGGCCTCAGACAGCTAGTTTTGGAACCCACTCATGAGGGAACAATCTTAGACCTCGAACTCTCAAACGGGGGCAGTGAGAGGATCTCAGATCTCAAGTGGGTTGCCATCTGGGAAAAAGTGACCATCAAACAGTGTGGTTCATGTTAAACTCAGCTACAGAGTCAAGCCACAAAAAGTGAGGTACTGGACTTCAGGAGGGCTGACTTTGGCAAGATGGGAGAGTGCCTCAGAAAAGCACTAGCAAACAGGCTAGAAGGAGGGGTGGAGCAACAATGGGGAAACGTCAAAACTGCCATCACAGAGGCAACAAGCCTTTGTGTGAAGCAAATAAACAAATCAAAATGAAAGAAAAAGCCACTATGGTTCTCAAAAGAGGTGGCTGTGAAAGTCAGGAAGAAAAATATAGCATTCCGGAAGTATAAGGAAACACAGAAAGAGCAGGACAGACAGCAGTACCAGTTAAGGCAGAAGGAAGCAGGGAGGGAAGTCAGAATAGCAAAGGCCCAAACTAAGGAAAAGATAGCCAACTCAGTTAAGAAGGAGGATAAAACTTTATAGGTACATCAGCGAGCGTAGAAAGACAAAGGGAGGGATAGTGAAACTGAACAGAATGAATGGTGGGTGGGCAGAGGGGGGACAGTGAAAAAGCAGGGATACTGAATGAATATTTCTGCTCAGTATTCACAAAAGAGGAGGGGAAGTGCCTAATCCAATTAACAGAAGCACTCTTGATAGGGGGGTCGATCCCAGTCCTTTCACAGAGGAAAGGGTTCTGCAAGAACTCCTAAAACTGAAGGTGGACAAAGCAATGGGGCCTGATGGAATTTACCCCAGAATTCTAAAAGAATTAAGGGGAACTAGTGAAACCACTGGCAACTCTTTTAATAAATCATGGGAGGATGGTGTGGTACCCGAGGACCGGAGGAAGGCAGATGTGATTCCCTTTCACAAAAGTGGGACCAAGACGAGGCAGGAAACTACAGACCTGTCAGTCTGACCTCTGTGGTAGGGAAAGTGATGGAGTCACTTCTGAAGGAAAGAATAGTTGAGTACCTAGAGGCCAGTGGGAACAGGACCCAAGACAGCATGGGTTCACACGGGAAGGTCATATCAGATGAATCTAATAGATTTCTTTGACTGGTGACCAAAGTAGTAGACCAGGGAGGGCTGTGGACATGGCCTACCTAGACTTTAGTAAGGCATTTGACACAGTCCCACATAAAGATTAATAGTCAAATTAACCAGTCTGGGAGTGGGTCCCAGGGTGATAGCCTGGGTAAAACATTGGCTGGACAACAGGACACAGAAGGTAATTGTAAATGGAGTCCTCTGAAGAAAAGAGGTTACTAGTGGGGTACTGCAGGGTTCAGTATTGGGTCCAGTCCTTTTTAATGTCTTCATAAGTGACATTGCAGAGGAACTGGAAGGAAAAGTATGCCTCTTTGCAGATGACACAAAGATCTGCAACAGGGTTGACACACAAGGAGGCATGGAAAGGATGAGAAGGGACTTGGCAAGGTTGGAGGAATGGTCAGAAGTATGGCAGCTAGGATTCAATGCAAAGAAGTGCAAAATAATGCACCTGGGAAACAAGAATCCAGGGGAAAAATACACAATGTGGGGAGGGGTAGTAACAACAACAAAATAGGAAAGGGACCTGGGGGTAATCATATCAGATGACCTTAAGGTTAGCAAGCAATGTGAGAAGGCAGTAGGGAGGGCTGGGGGTATAAAGGGATGCATAGGGAGAGGCATCACCAGCAGAAAACAGGAAGTTATCCCTCTGTACAGACAGTTGGTGAGACCCCATCTGGAGTACTGCGTCCAGTTCTGGAGACCCCATCTCTGCAAGGACATAGACAGGATAGAGACAGTCCAGAGGAGGTCAACTAAAATGGTGCAGGGTCTGCAAGAGAAGCCGTATGAGGAGAGACTAAAGGAGCTTAATATGTATACCCTTGAGGAAAGAAGGGGGGGTCATGATAGAAACTTTTAAGTACCTCAGTGGAATCAACAAAGTCCAAGAGGGTAGCATCTTTCAGAAAAAGAGACGTGCAAGAACAAGGGGACACAATTTAAAGATAGAGGGGGCGTGTTCAGGGGCAATGTGAGGAAGTATTATTTCACAGAGAGGGCAGTGGATGCATGGAACAGCCTTCCTGAGGAGGTTGTGGGGTCTACAACTGTGGGAGAATTCAAGAATGCATGGGACAGACATAAGGCAATTCTTGTGGGGGGTAGGAAGAAATAGGCTGTTGGTTAACAAGGATCTGCGGCCTATCCTGCAGGTAGGGAAATTGGCAGACTAGATGGGCCAAGCGGTCCTTATCTGCCGTCAAAGTCTATGTTTCTATGTTCTATGTTTCTATGTTTCTCTTTGGATACACCCAGGTCACAGATCTACCCCTTAGTTTCCCCTAAAAATGTTTTCTGGAAACAACTACTTTTTTGGAAAGCACTTTCTCAACTTCAGAATGACAAGGGCTAGTTGGGCAATGCTTGGTGTTATTACCTCCTCCTTCCCAATCCAACCAAAATAAATATTTTTCTCCCCGGCACCCTTATTTTGTAGTGTACTACTTTAATCCACCTCTAATTTTTATTTGGGCCAAATACCCCTTTATTTATTTGTCACTCACCAGACCTTTTGAGCTCAATTCATTCGGCTGCTTCAGTAACGCTGTGTCACATTATGTTTGTGCCTGCTGCCTCACATTTCTTTTTTCAGTTTTTTGGTACTTTTCACCAACAGCCACTGACTGACAGTCCTCTTGGCTGCCACAGGCCTCAGCTATGCCGCCCCTCCATGTCCCACCACCAATACTGTGTTTTGTTTTTTGGTAATCTTTTGGGGTTTTTGGCTTGGTTAAACTGTTTCCAGACCAGAATTAATGGGTATGACCCTCTCGCTGCCGCCACAATAGACAGTGTTTTCCTCACTGGCATATCTCACTGTTTTCTCCTCCATCAACTCCTTGTTAGCTCTTTCCTCAACCTGCACTCCTCACAAAATTGTGGTTCCTGCTTCCAGTGCTGTGATGTCTCCCTCTTAGTCCCTCCACATACACCAGTCTTGCAAGAGCAGTGGAAGAATGAGAGAGGTGCACACACTAGACCACCAGGGACACAAGACCACCAGGGATTACGGCAGCTCCAAAGGAATAGACCAAAAAAAAGCCAGAAATCAGTGGCAAACTGCCATAGAAGGTGTATGGCACTTTGTTACTGTGCTATAAGTGTGCTCAGTTTGTGGAGGATTGTCCTACATGGGAGAGGGGTCAGAATTTGTGGGGGGGGGGGCTAAAAATAGACCAAATCATGCAACGCCCCCTCTGCCATATTTTAAGCTCTGGAGTACCTTTTTTTCTAGGCCCAGCTCTGAGTCCAACCATAAGACAAAGGTTTTTGAGTCCAGTCCCTTACTTTGTTCAGGGATCCCCAGCATCCGAAAATGTGACTCACTTGCCAAATTTCTGACATGCTGAAGTTGGAGTCTTAACAGGCTGCTTTCTTTGACAAGTTTCGCCACTGTTGCTTGGACCTTCATGGCAGCATTGGTATCAGTTCCCACTGTGATCTATGCTGCATCAGCCTTCCTCTCTACAGCTACCATGTGAGTGCTGTATGGATCCAATTTGTTTTTAAATTTTATTCCCTACTGCCCCCGGGGCCACAGCATACACATGCATGTATGCACGTGGAGGTGCACGTACAAGCCAGGATCCCGTGGCCCCTCTCCTGACTTTTGTCACCGCCTATTACTGCCTACGCACCCACTGGATCTCCACCCGGTGGGAGCGGGACTACGGATGGGCAGGCATCCACCCCATTGGAGGGGACAGCCATGGCTCAATCCCACTCCAGCCCTCCCCCCCGAGCCGGCATACCAGTGACCTGAGGTTGTTCCTGAACCTGGGTCACCAGCGTAGCGTGAGGTAAGGTGCCAGTGCCTCAGCCCTCTGCACTATCAGGCCGGCCATGGATCCAATTTTTTAATGTCCTCTGAGATAGCTTTTGTTAGTAATTTTAAACTGTGGCATATGGCAGGTATCGAATGTTCCAGAAACACCAAGGTATCTGTGAAGGGCTCAGTCATTTCTGTGCGGGCCTGAGTTGTCTGACTTCTCTTAGACTTAAAACAGTCCTTGTTCACCTGTTGTTTCCTGAACTTACTCGACTGCACTCTAAAGAAAGCACTTCGCCCACAGAATATCACAGACAAATTCCTGTTTCAAGACAAATAAAAAATATAAATAAGTGCAATTAGATTGTTGGAAGAAGCTCCTCTGGATGAATACTATCAGTCTGGCTGCCCCCCCACACACACAAACACACACATGGAAATGTATTTTGATGCATGATTATTTTGTCTTTAATAGAGAATTCTACCACCTGCTCAGGGGTACTGCAATGGGGGCCACTATGGCACCATCCTACACAAAATTATTCCTTAGCATTTGGGAGGACACATGCATGTTGAATCCAGATGTAAATCTGTACCTATTGCAGGTCATCAGGTGGTATCGCTATATTGATTACGTAAGATGCATATGGGGCAGGACTGTAAGTAAAGCTGAGAACTTTGTGCAATGGGCAGGAACAACTTATAATTTACTTTTTTTTTATTACATCTATTTTTAACTCCTGCTGCGGCACACTCTGGCTTGGGGCATCCAGCCGCCAGCTCCTCCTACCTGGAAAGCTGGGTAGCTCAAACTGCACCCAGGAGGATCCGGATCGGCCATCATGCCATCCTGCTGGAGGACTCCCCTCTGCCTCTATCAGCCAGGGCAGCCCAGGACCCTCCCTGACAGGACTCCACCAAAGTCCTCCGGGTGGCTCGGAGCGTGGCCATCAAGCTGCATGGTCGTGCCCAGCCATTTTTTCCTCCAATTGGCCCCTGGAGCACAGACATACAATGACGTCCAGGCACAATGTGCCGAGGTCCGCCGCACTCCCCCTCTATTGTCACCAATGCTAGTAATGGCCCAGGGCATCCCCAGGGGCCACTATAGCGTGGTGAAGTTCCCTAGCCCAACCCAAAACTAGAACAGCAGTCTACGGACGCTCAATCCCAGTCCTCCCCAGCCGAATCCTGATGACCTGGGCTCGTTCCTGAACCTGAGTCACCAACGTGGCGCGAGGTGTGGCGTCCAGTGCCTCAACCCTCAGTGCCACCGGGCCAGCTCATAATTCACTTTATGCCTAACAGAAAGATCTACTTTCTGGATGTATGTGAGGATCATGCCCTTCAATTGGAGGTGCTCAGAAAGAACTTGATAGGTAACATTATGCTGAGGTTGGATAGTGCCCACTCCCAAAACCTCTTTAGGAGTTTCTGCCTAGGACAATTCATTTGATTTATGAGGAACTGTTCACAGGGGGATACAGACAATCAAAAGACTTACCCACAGGGTTTAGACAAATAGGTTATTCAGCAAGGATGTTGAAAAATCCCTAGACCAAACCAGAAAAATCCATAGGGAGAATTTGTTGATCCTTACAGAACATAAAAATGTGGATAAAAAACAACAGTAGAGATAGAATATAACAACAAAGCAGGTACAGTTGGAAAAATCATGGGGGACCTGTGGTATATTATATCAGGTGGTTCAGCTTTAAAAAACATATTTGGGCCGAAACCAAGGCTAACCTTTTCATGGTCCCAGAACATAATAGATTATGTGGTATAAAGTCACCTCACACCAGGAAAAACACACATTTATTTATATACAAAGCCTGCTGGTTGTTAGACGTTACACCATTGTAATGTGTGAATATATGCACAACAGGGCATGGTTCAGAAAAATAGCACATGATGGAGATGAAACAGAAATCACAGTATCGTAATTTATAATTTATAATTGCAGTTTTGATTATGTGGTATATGCTGCTTGGTGTTCCTGTCCTAAGGTGTACGTGGGCAGGACCATCAGGCAGCTGAAGACGAAATTGCAATAACATGAGATAGCCATGAAAAATGGGCAAACCAGCAATGCTTTTGGAGCCCATTTTATAAAACATGGGTCTAACCCAGCCTCCTTAAAGTTTATGTGCCCTGAAAGCGCAATGCCCAGACAAAGAGGGGGCCCAAGGCTGCCATGTCTCCTACAACGAGAGACTTGATGGATGCATTTTTTTAATTCATGGGAACCAAGCGGCTTAAATGGCATTTTGGATTTTACGCTTTTTCTGATGTGTTTCCAATACAAGTAAGTCACCTGGCTCTAATCTTGGCATTTATATATATATATATATATATATATATATATATATATATATATACACACACACATACCTGCAAGCTGTACAAATATTTAGTCTTGCCTGTGTAGATTTATCACAATTGAATTGCATAAATTTTCTATTCCTCTTGTAAACACATGCATTATGCACTTGTAGATATGTAATGTACCTGTAAATATGCTACTCCCATGAATTGTACCTTCAGTGTATATCAGCCTATATTGTATATTGTTCTATTGTAGCTAAACAGTGTTTGTAACTATGTTGTTGCTATTTCCAACTTCTGTAATTTTTATCTACCCTCTCCCCACTGGTCACACCTGGAAACAAGCCTTGGCTCAGTGTGCCTTTACCAGTTACCAAATTTTAAATAAATAAATAAGAATCATAGAATCATGATGGCAGAAAATGATCCCAACAGCCCATTGAGCCTGCCCTCCCCCCCTTACTCATCTCCCTTATTACTGGCCCTTCAGTAAAGTAACTAATCAGTGCGCACCTACTGTATACATTACACGTTCATTAACAGCTCTCTCGGTAGCTGACCGTGATGAAGATAGAAAGGCTGTGATGGTCGCCGGCTCTGGGTCTGATGGGATGGGAGGGCGAGCGGGTGGTAGGGCACTACCTGCCAGGGTGAGGGGTCCGCTAGCCACCAGGGAATGATTACCACTATTTTACAGGTAATCGGGGATAGGGAGGGGGTCCACTAACCACAAGGGAATGATTTCATGTTACAATACAGGGGATCAGGTTTGTGTGTGTGGGGGGGGGGGAATACACTGGACACTGGGGAAAGATGTTTATAAAAATGGATGGGGATTGGGTGGGAGAGAGACCACTGGAAATCAGGGATACCTTTCTTTCTATCAGGTGGGTGATTGGGGGGATGGTACCACTAACCACCAGGGACACTGTTAAACTGGTCGGGTGAGGGATCGGGTGGGGGGATGGATCAGTAGCCACCAGGGACTATTCTGTTTTTTCTAGGGCTGGTGATGGGCAATCACAGCTGGGGACCCCTGGCACCACGGACTATTCTGTTTTTTCTCGGGACGGCAGTGGCCGGGGGGGGGCCACTAACACCAGGGAATACCTACATTTTTACACTTGGGCCAGTGATCACCAAAGGGTGGGGTGGGGGCTTCTACAGTACCTCCACCAACCACTAGGGTTGCGCGGGTTGAAAGCAAGGTCCCCTTCGGTGGTATTTGCTCCATACAAGGGAACCCCACAAAAGGCTGTTGCGCAGAGCAAATGCTTTGTGTATCGGACTGTACCAATATGCAGATCCCATCCCCCTCATTTGTCCTGTGTCCCCCTCCATACTTTGTTCCAGTGCAAACTAAGATTTTGTGAATACCAACTCAGTGAAAAACCCAGTTTGCTCACGCAGAAAGGATTTGGGCCGTGGCAAAGTTTTGTGAATCCATCCCCAGGTGACTATATGTGCAGCATCGACTTTTTTCCTCCTGAAAGTAAAAATGGTTTAAATTATTTAACATTTTAAGATCGTAAAATTACATGAATCAGCAATACTATAACTTTGTAATGATTACTAGATATGGGTGAATCTGTCGCAACCTGTGCCCAGAGGCACTAGTACTATGCAAAAAATAAAAACCTATAGCACACACAAGGTTGAAGAGTGAAGCTTTAAATGTTATTTACTCACTTCATTCAGAAATAGTGAGTGTTTGAAAAAAGTATGCAAACAGGTTAACAACCAAATGAGCATCTCACTGACCATCACTCGATACCACCAGATCTCCTAAATGGCTCCCCGATGAAGAAGCAGAGTACTTCAAAATGTAAGGGGAGTCAGTGGTATAAAGTGGCGGTTGGTAAGATGCTCATTTGGGGCCAGATATTCAAAACTGTGCTCCGGGGCTAAATTAGCACTGCCTGGTGGGCAAAGTTAGCCCGTAGCACAAAGCAAGCTATATTCAAAAGGAACAGCCCAGGGCAAACAGCCTCTGAATATAGCATGGGAATGAGGCCGGGTAAACTGGTCTGGGAGTGCAGGGCAAAAGTAGCCCTGTAATATGACAGCTCTGAATATAGCAACCAGGAAGTGCAGACCACAACAGCAACAAAGTGCACAGCGATGTGAAGGTAGGTAGAGACGACCTATGTGACTAATGTGTGTGCCAGCAAATGCGTGGACCCAGTACAGCTGCAGGGAGCAGCCTATGGGACAGTACAGTGTGCAAAACAGTATAAAATTCTCCAAACCGTTTGCACGGAGCTAACGCGTTTGCACAGGATTAGCGCGGAGCTAAACCGTTTGCCCGGCGCTAAACTTTGCCATATTCAAAGGTGACATGCAAATGAGCTTACTTAGGTAGTCTCTGGGCAAACAGCCACATTAGCATCTCATTATGCCCTGATTTGCATGCAATTTGCCCAGCGTTACTGCAGAGTCCCACAGCTCCACCTGTAGGTCAGTCAGGCAGTGCATGATGATAGCTGCAGGCTACATGTGAACAGTACAGCATAACATAGCATATCATACCCCAGAGGACAACACAGCATAGGCACAGGTGGTGGTGGTGCTGCATGCAGCCATCACACTGTAGGTCATGCTACAGTACACAGCAGACAATACATTAGCAAGGAGGCCAGTAGTGTGAGGGACATGGCAATGCCTATGGTATGTAAGGCAGTGATGACCACTGCGCTGTTCACAGTGACAGGCCCAGCTTGCAGGTGATTACTGACAGTGGACAGTACTGTTACGCTGTTGTGTGATCCACAGATGCTGCACCTGTGGCATGGGATGCTCACAGTGACATATACATGGCTGGCTATGTGTGCTGTGGCATGTGTACAGTTGTGTGGTATGTGGTTGGGGGGCACGTAAGATCTGACAGGCACACAGGTGGTGGCCATTACTGGCCCAAGTGCACTGGGCTGTGGTGAGGTCTGGCCACCCGTACACTCTCCCCTCAATGGCCACCATGCCCACAGTGCTGCATGTGTGTGTTGGCATCTGTTGGTCATCACAGACATATGGTCTGCAGGTGTGTGCAGTATGGCCACACCACCATGATGTCCCCTGTGGGCCAGATCACCCCTTACTGCCTGGCATGGCTGGGACTGGTGGCAGC
Source organism: Neoceratodus forsteri (assembly GCA_016271365.2). NCBI lineage: Eukaryota > Metazoa > Chordata > Ceratodontiformes > Ceratodontidae > Neoceratodus > Neoceratodus forsteri. The sequence goes on from CM028130.1 coordinate 876,181,038, forward strand.
TGTTGACATCATGGTGGTGCCATCAGTGAGCAGCATGTGTCCTCCATGTCTGGCATTTTCCATGTGTCATATTCTTATGTTAGGGTCGCGCAAGCCACGCAAATCCCATGCAAACACTGCGCAAAGCACCAGTGACATGCAAAGTTGTTTGTCCAGGGTTAAGACCAGCTTTTCCTGGGCGGTAATTTGTACCATGCTAAGGATCACTCTAAGTCACGCTAAACACCTTAGCGCAGTTAGCCAATTAATATCCCATAGTATCAGTATTCATGTTCATGTTCAGTGTGCCCCATGCATATAATGATGGTTTGCCCGGTGCTAATGCGATTTGCATGTGCTATTTGGCCTTTTGAATATAGCAGACCCGCACTAAACCCAAGCAAACAGTTTATGCACTGCACAAAGCTTTGAATATCGGGGCCCTGGTCTGTAATCTACTTGCACACTTTTTTTGAACTCTTCATATTTCTGAATTTGGTGAGTGAATACAATTTAAAGCTTCATCCTTCAATCCTGTGTGCCCTAGGTGTTTCATTTGTTACAAAGTACGAATGCCTCTGGGCACAGATAGCAACACCGCAGATCCCAAGCTGCCCACCCCCCTCATTGTTAAAACACTATTTTCAGGTACAACCAAGGGGGGGGTTAAGTATGGTAATGGTACCAAACAGGTAATCAGAAATGTGTTAACATTTCAGTAATTTCAAACATATTTCGGATGGTACAACTAATACAACAAATTCTGTGATTGGTCCAAAGCCAATCACATGCCATTGAAAGTTTCTAAATTATTGACCAGTTTGGCACCAACAACAGGACAATAGTTCTCAAAACTGGTTAACTGTTCAAAAAGCTGGTCACTAGTATTATGAACTACTGACCACCTCTAGCTGTCAGTCAAACTGTATTCTCTCATTCTTGCATTTCATTATGATATTTTATTACAAATCAAATTACAAGGTTTTATAAAACAGATATTGACCAGAATGATTCGGGCTATAGTATGAAAACTTTGACCCTTCTGGATGAACTATTGCCTTCCAATAGTTACACTGCCCTCAGCCTTCCGCTTCAGGCACTACAACTGTTGTCAGGCAATAGTTCACACTGCCTTAAGCCTTCAACTTCAGGTGACGGGCAATATAACAATTGTCAGGCAATGGTTCATTCCTCAGGGCCAATGTTTTCACACTATAGCCCTCAACTCCGGTCAATATTTGTATAATGTATATATACAGGTAGAAACATAATGTACAGCTGACAATGTTAGACATACCAAGCATCCTAGAGCTAGTATGAGATGGTTGCAGTTCACAGATATGAGGTGCAGGAACACAAATAGTCGCCAGGAGTAATTGTTTCCTAAAGTCAATTCTGAACCTCAGATGCATGGACCTACAGTGTATGGCTAGAGAGAGAGAACGTTTTGATGCAAAGCAAGAAAATTAATTGGCTTGCTCAGTTACCCAGTAACTATGTGCCATTGGTAGGAATCTAACCAGGGTCTCACACTAACAATAGGTTATGCTACCTCCTAATTTTAATCTCAGTTTCAGTCTCTGTTGCTTGAGTAATGCACCAGACTGATTACCAGCTGCAAGTGTGTCACTGTTATGTTCATTAGAATTCAGTGGTTTTGTACTAATGCGGGCAGTAGGGAATGTATTTCAACAAGGCACCATTTTAAACCGCATAATGGTCCTATGCACTCCCAAGCTGGCGATCCAGGTTCGGAAGTGAGCCAGAGAGTTGGGGCAGGCAGCCAGGGAGCTAGAACTGTGCTGCCACATGGCACCATTCCCAGCCAGGGTAGGGCAGTGTCCATGCTCTACCACAGTAGTGACCTCTGCAGTGGGCCTAGGGGGCTTGTCTCCCCTGCAAGGTGTCACTATGTGCATGAGAGGGCTCGTGCACTGGAATGCACAAGCTTCACCAGGACACCTGGGGAAGGGGGGGAGAAAAAGGATAAAACCCATGTTTCCCTGCCGCCAAGCATGATGGCCTCTAGCACTGTCAGGCTCTCCACTATGCAGATCTCCACTGGCTGACCGGTAGGGGGACATGACAGTCAGGGTTGGGGGTGGCTGATACCAAGGCCAAAGGAAGAAGGAAGGAGATAGGTGGCAGCAGGGCAGTAAAAAGTGTGATAAGAAAAAATAAGGTACCTTTGCAGACACCTCAGCTCCACAACCATCCCAGGTTGCAAAGGTCACAAATCATTTTAAAAAGGAACAAAACATACTCAGCTGTTCCTCAGCCACAGCCTGCCTCACTTGAAAAATGAGGCAGTCTCCCTGAAATGGATTCTTTTCTCTGTGAAGCCAACCTCTGTTCCAATCATATCTTAAGGGACAGAGATGAACTGGCAGGGACACTGGATCCAAGAAATCAGATCTATAACTGGGAGTTGAATCTTCAGGTTACGGTATTCTACAGCTGGACTGGCCTGCAGTATGAATGTCAATCAGATGTCGAGCAAAACAACAGAAACACTTTCTTTTCCAGGTCCTCTGCTCCCCAGCACTGATTTCTCGGTGGTACTACTTCTGCATTAAGAGTGGCGGGCCAGCCCCCTGATTCTGTTTTAAGCAGCACTGGGACTTCCCCACAGCTGAGTTGCTGAAACAAAACTGATTTTGTGTTTCTGGATTATGGAGGCGATCAGTCTATCTGATTCTGAGCAAGTCATGAGGTCAGAAGGGGTTTAAATTTGCATCTGATCATACCACCAAATACTCCGAAGATCCAAACTGCTAAGGGTAGCAAGCCTTCCTCATGAATGAGACTGTTGGACTTCTCATAAAAACACTCTCATTTTCACAGAATCAGGGAAGTACATAGAAATCCTCTTTTTTTCACGATAGATTTTTAGGTCCCTGACCAGCTGCAGTCAACGTTAAGGATATGTCCTGTGTTTCAGGAATATATCCTGTTTAAGCCCTGCTGGGATATGGATGGCAGCTGGGGTTTTCTAGCCAGTTAGTGTCTGTGCCTCCTTCCACCCCCATGATGTGGCCCTGCCATCCTCACGGCCTTGGTTGATGTGACGCACTCTGGGTGTGGGCACTACCCCTTGCAGGGGAGCAAGCTCCCAGGAGCACTGCAGGGGGCCAGTGAAGTACCTCGGCACCCAGTGAACCATCCCCACCCCGAGCTGACTCACGCTGCTGGCACCGCCACTTCCCAGCCCTGACCATGCGATGTTGTGCCGCTCCTGCTCGACCTGGGCTGGTATGATGAGGATTGCTGGTAGCAGCTTGCTGTGGGTGGAGGGCAGGCACCTAAAATGGGGAAGAAAATTCCCATCAAGCACGCGCTGATGATGTCACAACACACTACACCACCAGCTCTAGGCATAATACTGGCCTTTTCTGAGACCAGACTAGAACCTGAGAATGCTTGGAAGAGTACTCCACTAACCTCTTGTGGGGCCCACCATGGGCCTTCTAAAGGGATGTATCTAGCTTGGCATTGTTGTGTCCAGGCTGGATGATGGACATCCTGTGAGGCCAGTGGGCAGCGATGATGGTAATGGAAGGAGGCAGTTGGTGAGCAGGCTAGCAGTGGGGCAGAAAAAGTAAATTAAAAAAGGTATCAAATCATCGGCTACTTTGTCTATCTGTTTTTACAATATTCAATATGGCTTTAACTTCCTTGTGTTCCCAGGTCACACCTCGAAACAAGCTCTGGCTTAGTGTGCCTTTTCTGGTTAAACAATTTCCCTGGTCCCTTACAAACCTTTCTCTAAGAATATACACATAGTGAGGGCTCTGCATATGGGACTGTGTGAGATTCAAATCTCTGCATTTCTTGAATCCAAAAAGAACAGGCTACTACAGTATTTCTTGAGCAGAAATTGAGATGTTTACCTAAAAATTAGCTGCACATTTGTCATCTGAGCCCAGATATTCAAAACGTTGCACCCGTATTGCACCTGGTTTGCTCCAAACTCCAGTATTCAAAGGGGACCCTTGCATGTGCTAAACTCATTTGTGCCCTTGCACAGAGATAATATATGCAACATGCAAAGGTGGGGTAGGACCATGCATATCAGTGCAGTACTATTCGGCATGTTAACACAGTACAAACAGATCTGCACAGGTCACTTAGCACCCTACAATTACTAGCCTATACAAAGCTGTTCTAAACCAGGGCAAACTCCAGAGGCGGGCAAAGACACTGTGGGCCACAGTGTAAGGTGGCACTTGGGTGAGCACACATAGTCCACCTGATGCAGCAGGTCTTAGAGGATGAGAAGATGGCCACTGCCCTCTCTGGGTTGATACATAGGCCATGGAGGCACTATGCTGCACACAAGTGGTACCATCCATGAGTTACATACAAAGTCAGCAGTGACAGTGGGCTGGTACAGGCTCAGCAAATCAATGTTCAGGTAGCTGTGTGAGCTGCTGCATGACCAGTGCCAGACAGACACCCAGCACAGCCATGTGTTGTCCATAGAGCTGAAGTTGATAGCTGCACTGTGTTTTCTGGCAACTGGAATATTCCAGGTACCGTTGGGGGACACCACCGGTCTACTGCAGCTGGCCACCTTGTGCCTGGTGGGTCAGTTCCTAGAAGCTCTGCTGGACCATGATGGTGAGTGAGTTCATCATATTCCCTTGCACACCACCAGAGTGAACAGCAACCATGCAGCAGTTCCTTCAGGTTGCGCATCTGCCATCTGTACTCGATGCCATTGACTGCACCAATGTTGCCATCCAGGCACCCACCAGTGATGGAGTGGAAGCCTCTTTCATTAGGAAGGGGCACTACTCCATTAGTTGCCAGGTGATGTGTGATGCAACAGGGTGCATCATCAATATTGTGGCACCATACCCCAGCAGCACCCATGATGCCTTCATATGGCACAACTCCATACAATTCCAGAGGTTTGAATTTATTTATCTATCTATTTATTTACTCTTTGTTAACCAGGTAAGGCCCACTAGGCACAGGTGCCTATTTTCAGGGGCAACCCAGGAGCTTTGGGCTGGTTAAGTGACTTGCTTAGAGTTGCACAGTATGTAAGTGGAGGTTGTGGGACTCAAACTCAGGTCTGCAGGTACTAAGCTCATTCACAGTTACTCTACCTTCTAGGCTATACTGCCAGCAGTATGTGAATGTAGGGTGATCCCTAGTTGTCAGTAAGTATACCCCACATGTGATGGGTTAGAACCTTTTGTGGACAATAGGTCCTGGATTTGTTAGGGTTTGTGGGCAGACTGGATGGACCAGTGGTCTTTTTCTGCTGTCATTATCTATGTTTCTATGTGACACTAACCTATGCCTTTTACCTACATAGGTGACAGTGCCTGTCCCCTGCATTCCTGGCTCCTCACACTCATTCTATGCCCCGCATCCATTGCAGAGGACAGGTACAATGTGGTACACATCACCACACGCAACATCATTGAGTGTGTGTCTGGAATACTCAGGATGCAGTTCCGGTGCCATGACTATTCCAGTGGTGCCCTACAGTATACTCTTCAGAAGGCCTGTGCCATATTCCTTGCCAGTTGTATATTACACAACATGGTACTCAGCTGTGGGATATGCATGCCAGCCCTAGAGGAACATCCAGTATCAGATTCACAACTGGAGTAGCTCGACAGGCATGGAGGGCACAGGAGTACAGACTCCGAATCATAAGAGACATCTGTGGACATGGTGGGTGAGTACAGATCACACAGGAGACTCTAGTATGATAAGGTAGTGTATTATCAAGTAACGAGAACAGTGCATACAGTGCATCATGTGGGAAGGGGGTGACAAAATGGAAGATACACAAACAGATTGCTACCAGGCGGGGGTTGCAAATAGGGTGCACTCACAAAAAGGTCCATGTTAGCAGGGGGCCTAAGGAGTGTCAACAGAAATAATGCCATCCGGGAGGGGGGGACAGGGGTGGTGCATGGCTTTACAGGTCTGCCAGGCATAGGTGTAGCAAATGGGGTACACATGACAAAAGGCCATGTTGGGGGGCCACAGGGTTGTACACAAAAATACCCACAAGCAGGTGGGATAGGGATTGTAGTGCAGGCCATCCATGTTGGGGACAGGACTGCCTGGGCTAGGTCACGGAGCAGATAGCAGTGTAACAGGGACACTGTGGGGAAGGGAGAGGAAACATTTGGTGAGGGGTGGCCATATGCGGCCTATGTGTTTCCCCTACTACCACCTCGGGTACAGACAGTATGGCTACACTGCCCCCAGTATGGTTAGGGTAGCCTAATCCACAGTATGGTGGATGTGTGTGGGGATGGTGCTACCCACCCTGGTCACAGCCCCATGGGGTACTGTCTCCTGGGAGGAGCAGGACATGACCTGGTGTGTGCAGTGTCTTCGTTGACCTGAAAGTCCCAGGTGTACTGGGCGTTCTTGTCCTGGCACTGTGTGGCATGGGTGTACACCCATGGTATCTGCTGTGGGATGGCACTGCTCCCACGGGACAGGCCAGCTCTGTGTCTGGCCTTCACAGCGCCTTCCACCATGGCTGCAGCCTCCAGCACAGTGGTACACAGGGAATCCAAGAAGGTGGTCATACCAGTGTCCACAGCCTAGTGCAGGTCACATAGGCCATCATATGCTCCACATGGTGTGCCTCCACCCGTTGCTCAGTACGCTGTATGTCCCTGTACAGCATGTGGTGGAGGCATGTCAGCTACTACTGCACAACACTCTGTGCTTCCATGGTGGACTGCAGCAGCTGCTGGTTGTCAGCTGCATCCCACTGTTGCTGGGGATTGTTTACTGGAACAGGGTCAGGCTGCACCCCTGGCCATTGTATGGGCTAGGGTTGCACCATGGTAGGGGATGCAGTCCATTGTAGGCACTGCAGGATGGCTGTGGCTGTTCAAGTGGGATAGGCCCAGCGTGGCATGGCTGTGGTTGTGCTGGAGGATGCATCATCAGGAGGTGCAGCAGTGGGTGGCCCCATGGTATTGACCAGGCATGGTAAGGCAGTGGTCATGCCATGGCTGTGCCAGGGACTGTGGTGGGCTGTACCCCTGTGACCACTGGACTGTAAGGGGACTGGAGCTGGTCCCCACTGGTATGGGGGTTGGGAGGACAACCTCCCCTGATCAGGGGCAGGCCCTGCTGGTTCCAAATTGCCACTGCAGGTCTCATATCCTCTTCCGAATTCTCTTTATTGCTGTCCGCCAGCTGGGCAGAGTGGAGGGTGGCAGGGGATGCAGACACCAAAAATGGTCCTGGGGCATCCTCCACTATGTACAATCTAATTTGGTGTGCTGTTGGGAGAGGAGAGGGGAGTTATATAATACTGTCCCATACAGAGCAGTATGTAGGCCATGCCAGCATGCATGCCCATCATATGGAGCAATGTCTCCCGAGCTGTGTGTGCAGTGCACCATCTATACCCTCCAGTACCACACACCCCTACACTGTTGAGCCCACACTCCACCACCACTGGGCATACAACCCGGCACCAGTGTGCACACGTTCTAGCACCAGTGTGCTCACCCTTCCATATCTGTGTACATACACCCAGCACCAGTGGGTAAACACCCCACCACCAGTGAACACCCACTCAGCAACAGCGGGCAAACTCCCCAACACCAGGGAACATACACTCAGCACCAGTAGACACACTCCCCAGCAGCAGTGAGCACAGTCCTCCTGTCTAGGGAGCACACATCCCAGAACCAGAGAGCACATGGGCAACACTACATGAGGCACAGTCATGAATGTGCACACAGATGGTTGCACACTGGGTGATAAGAAAACAGTAGTGTGGCCTACAGCCAATGTCTTACCCAGCACTGGCATATACCTGCACCCATACCTATATACACCCACAAATACACACATGGCCTACAGGACGTCACACTGGCAGTCACTCACATGGTTGGGCAGATCCTTCATAGCTTATGTGGCTGCCAGCTGGCACACACCCATCACTTCCATGGGCTGTAGGGTGGATGCTATGGCCTCCTCTGTAGGATCTAGGATCTAGGGTACGTGTGGCCGCCAATGCTCATGGACCCCCCACCTGTGGTGTGCAGCTCCCTGCACTCCATTGCCATGACCTCCTTTGTGTGCCTCCGCATGTCCCTGAAATGCTTTCTCACTACCTCCATAAGCCTTTTGTGGCCCCTGATGGCACTGACATCTTTGGTTATCTCATCCAAGGCTGCCATACCTGGGCATTTGTGCTCTTGCTCCAGGACAGGACCTCCTCCCTGGGCTTGTAAGCCTGTGCCAGCACATCTAACTGCTCTGCGGTGAAGTGGTGGGCTCACATTCAGTCAGTGTCCGCCATGGTACCTGCTGGACAGGGGAGTGCAATGCAGGTGACTGGGGAGTACACATGGTGGCACACAGCTGACCGGGACAGTGGTGTAGTCCCCCACCCTCTATTATGTAGGTGTCTCAGCTATGCCTGCCCTTCTTCAGCCCTAGGCTGCCTGACTGCATGCCCCCAGCCATTGTGATGGTCACAGACAGGCAAGAGTGGACAAGGGCAGGGGCCCACGGGCCCCAGGGCTGCCATCACATGCGCATGTGTGTGAGAGGTAACTTTGCCGACAGTGTGCACCATGGACTATGGGATGGTGGTGCCTCCTCCCAGATATGGCAGCACCTCCACCACTAGATGTGGACTCCATCGGCCACCACCGTTATATGTCTAGGGTATCACTGCGCACAGCATAAACACAGGGGTTTCACTGGGCAGGAGGCTTAGGACATCCATTCAAGCATGTCCCCAGCATATGTCTGACAGGCCCATTACCACTATCATCCTACCCCCCCCCCGAGTACTGTTGGTGACTACCACCACCAACAGAGTATACGTCTGCCACCTAGAAATCAGGATGTGATGGGTCCCCCATCTAAGCATTACCTATGTAGCAGGGCCTCTAGCTCTAGCTCTGGGGTGTATAGCAAGAAGAATCCCCTCCAGGGGAGGAGGGATCATCCTGCCACTGTACAGATCGCTGGTGAGGCCCCACCTGGAGTACTGTGTGCAGCACTGGCACCCCTACTTGAAGAAAGATATCAAACTGCTGGAAGGGGTTCAACGCAGAGCAGCCATGAAGATCCGCGAGCTGGAGGACAAGCCCTACGAGGAGAGGCTGAGGTTACTAAGCATGTACTCCCTGGAGGATCAGAGGGTTAGGGGGGACATGATAGAAACCTTCAAATATATGAGGGGTACAAATAAGGTTGACACGGGTAGAATTCTTAAGTGCAGGGAGGAGAGGGATACTAGAGGGCATAGTGTGCAGCTGGAGGGAATTAGATTCAGGAGGAAAATGAGAAGGCATTACTTTACAGAAAGAGTGGTGACAGGGTGGATGCCTTTACAGGTGAGGTGGTGTCCTTAACATTGGTGGGAGGTTTTAAGAGGGGGTGGGACTGGGTTAAGGGGATGTTCACAAAGAGGGCAAAGGAGGGGGTAGGGTCAGCAAGCAGGGGCATGACCTCGAAGGAGAGGGTGGAGGAGGGAGTGGTAGCTGCAGTATAATGGTCTGCTAGCTGTACACCCGAGCAGATTTGATAGACCGTATGGCCTGTATCTGCTGGCAGTTTTCGTATGTTCATACGTACAAGGTGCCCCATATAGTACAGGGCAAGGGGGCATGTACATGGACAATGTGTCTATTGTGTTCATAGCGTTACATTGGGTACACAGGACAATTGACTACACTGTCCTCCATATTACATAATGAAAGGTTCTGGAACACTGTGGAATGCGCCCTGGAGTCACAGTGCCAGTGCTTCCAGATTACTGTGGTATGTTCCCTGTGGCTCCATGGCATGTTTCCTGTGTTTTCCAGTAGCGTAAGCAAAATGGCTCTGTTTTCCCATATAACCATTGCACAGCTATGAGGACAAGGTCCTGAAAAGGACTACATTTCCCAGTACAGTACACAAATCCCTGTAGATCTGGGAGCCCTGCCTTGCCCATGTCACATGAATCTGGGAGCCTTGCTGAAGCCATGCAGACACACCCATACACACACACACACACACACACACACAGTCCACTGCACACCCATCCCTTTCTAGGCTATTCCAAAGGACACCTACCTCCATTCACCTACAGTTCAGCTGTGGTATCTCAGTGGTGCACTGTGCTCCTTTAAATATTCCAAGTGCAATCAGGCATGCTAATGTATACATCCTTGCCAGTAATGACATGCAGATCTGGTTGTTTGCCCATGGACTGCAGAATGACTTTATTTGCATACCTTGGCTGAATATTGTAGTTTTGCATGGTGCGCAATCTTGGTTTGTGCTAGTGCACCGCCATTGTACCATGCCTGTGGTTGTGCATCTTAGGGCCGTGGTGCAGGCATGATGACATGTACTGCCCCTGATATCATTATACTGCGCAGCTGTGTGCAGCACACCAGTGAGCAAGCATGTTACACAGTGTTGCACAGCATGAAGCATACACGTCACATGCATGCTCATCCCATGCATGTGCTGCCCCATGCTGGCCACATGCTCCTGGGCCAGCCGCCACCCCTGGATGTGCATATTGTGCAACACAATGTGACGTAGCACTGTGCTAACACAGCAACATGCTACGCAACACTCAGACCGGCCTGGAACAGGAAGCAGCATAGTCACACTGCTTTGCCAAGTAGAGAAAACACCATGGCTGAGCAGCGATGCAGCAGGGCCATTATACAGCAGGACCATAGATGGTCTAGTTTAGAACTATCCAGTCTGGTTGCTCTCATAGTGGCCAGGGAGGACCAGCTGCTGGAGGAAGCAGCAGAAGTAGACAGGTCCCACATGAAGGTGTGGGCATTAGTGGGGCGGCGCCTCATACACTGGACAAAGGTCACATGCACCAGGCACCAGTGCCGGCATAAATAAATTGGCCTGTATAGGAGGGAGGTGCACCACCTGTGTGAACTGTGGGCCACGGTAATGGTGGCATCGTGCCCAAGCCAGGTGAGTACAGAGAGTTGTATGTAGGGTGTATTGAACTCTGTGCAGGCCTGTGACATGGTAGTCTGTGGGGTTTCTTTGTTTGTTTTTACTAGGAGAGACACACTAAGCTGACAGCTTGTTTACAGGTGTGACCTGGGAGCACAAGGAAGTTAAGTGACTTGCTCAGGGTCACACAGTATGCAAGTGGGGGCTGTGGGATTCAAACCCAGGTCTCCAGATTTGCAGCTCACAGTCTTAAACCACTGCGCTATACTGCCTCCCTGTGACAGAGCTAAACCCCGAGGCACTGTGCACAGCATCTGTGTGCCCTCAATATTCCCCCTGTGTGCTATGGGATATGCCATGCCTGCCAGGACGTATGCAGCTGTTTGGACCACTTGCCCCACAGGACATCTTTGTGTCCTGTACACGGCTGGATCTGCCATGGTGGCCTGAGGTGTGTGCCTGCCTTGGCTGCATGGTTGTGGGCTACCACAGTGACATGGCGGCAGTGTAAGGGGCATAGCAGGCCCATGTATAGTGGCATGGCATGCTAAACAGGGACTGTGTACCGGGTACAGTGACCTAGACATGTCAATACCCATTGCCACTTATGACCAGGGAGGAAGTTACATGTGTCCTATGTGTAGCTGTCCTGAAGCGTCTTCAGCAGGACATGGATGTGGCCACCATTAGTGTTGTGTGCGCTGTCCAAACTACTCCACATGGCCACAAGTTTGCATGCTGTGTTGCATGGCTATAGGTATGCATCTGCCGGGTACAGCATGGGGTGCTACGGTTCTGCACTACGGTTCGAACATGTACTGGCCACTGTGTGGGTCCATACCTACAGTATCCTGGCCCCCCCAGCTGTTGCACTGGTATGCTGTGCCTGTCCTTGTCATGTGTTATCTGGTACCCCATGCATACCCATGCGTACTAGTCCAGGACAGGGTCTGGAATTGACATGTATGGGCTTTGGTACAGGGGCTGGGGGGGCTGGATGGATGCGGCCACTACATGGGCAGGCGTACACTGTGGTAGGCCCTACTTAACACAGGGAGAGGTAGTAAATCAAATCAAATCAAAATGTATTTCCAAAGCGGTTCTGAAAAACCAAAGCACATTTACAATATAAAACAAACATTTAGTCAGATAAAACATATAAGAATAAAAAGGCAGCAGTAATAAAGCCTTCTGCACCCTCTGCAAGGCATACATGTGTGCGGTGCCACATGTGGTGCTACGAGGACCTTGCAGCCCTGCTCAGACTGTCCATCCACATCATGTATATGTGGTGGCTGGTGCACGATACAGGGGTAGGGGCATGTATACTGAGTAGTGTGCACAGAATGGTGCACTGTGTACCACTGCAAGATACTGATCATACCTCCCTTTTTCCCCTCTACAGATTTCAGCTGCCAACCAGCCCCAGACAGGGGTCAACACCAGTGGGAGGAGCTGCACCAGAAGGAGGCCCACTCAGGATCCCCAGGCAGTGACAGGGCTATTGGCAGCGCTGCAGAGGAGAGGTGTCCAGGTAAGTACCCTGTGTTGTATGCTGCATGTGTACACGTACAGATGACGTAACAGGTGGCGCTGCTGTGGTCATGACCCTACCACTTTCATAGGTGTTAGGGCCTGGCCCTATCCATTGTACTCATAGCTATATATGACACAGGTGGAGTGTGCCTTCACACCGCCTGACGTGCTGTCCAGAGGGTTACTTGCACAGCACCGTCTGTGTGGCAGAATGGGTGTCAGTGGCACTGGCAACAGAAACGCCCCTTTTTCTTTTTCTTGTAAACTTAAATTTTATAAAAAGAAAACTATCATAAAAAATACAAAGTCAGTAACATACACAGTTACATAAGAGTCTATACAAAGCATTCTCTCTAGAATACAGCCTAACTGGTATTGTTGAGAATATGATAGGGAGCACCATCTCGGAGTAAATATGTTTTGCAATCAGTCATAATACTTGAGGGTGCTACAGAGGGATGGTATGCAGAGGGGAACTAGGGTTTAGTTTGCACATTGCAATTGTCCAATGTCTGTGTATAGGGAGCCTTCAAGGATCAGGCTATTTGTCCATGAATGTCTGTAAGACTGTTTCATTGAGCCTCAGAGCATTTATAGTCGAGGTTGTGTCTGGCGGATGGCAGTATCAACGTGTGAGTACAAGATGGTGATTCAGGCTGCCCCAATAGCAAAAGGGACAACCTAGAGTTAAGTAGAGGAAGAGAAAGTTGGCAGAAGAGAGTCAGATAGAATAGAAGAGGGGTGGGGGCGGCTACCCAGATTCATGGGATGAAGTCGGGCTCCACAACTAACTGATGTGTTACCCACCTACTCCACCATATCCAAAGGTGAGTAGTCTATTGGAGAATGTATACATCATTCATTCCATTTATATATTTCATACATGATTTTCCTCCCAGACTCTAGGGTGGGAACCCTGTCCTTATGCCAGAGCCATGTGATTGTTTTTTTTGTGGCCACAATGGATAGGAGAGTAAGTTTCAGGGTGGTCTGCCCAGGATTGTTTCCCTCTGAAAGGATCGCCATACGAATCAGGGATAGTGGTTATTTCCCAGGACAACTGAAAGTAACTTTGATTTCTTGGACTATGTCCCTCCAATTGCAGTGTAATTTAGGGCAATCCCAGACACCCTGGTTGTGTGGCTGGGCAGGGCTCCTTTCCTGCTGGGTCATGACACAGTGGCAGACATTACCAGTGTAAATGATGTACCTGGCCTTGGGGGTTACAAAGCACAGTGTGATGCCACTGGTGGGTGTGGAGAGACACAGTAATATCATACAACTGCTCAGGGCGGCTCTGTGGGTGTTGGTGACCCCAGATGGGGGGGTATTCACCACATACATCCCTGGCCCGCCACTGTGCAGATCCATCCACCACTCATCTACGCTATGCTTCATGTCTCTGTGGCTGAAAATGGATGTTTCTGTGTGGGCTGCCATGCAGGATGCGTGCTTGTGGGGGCATCACCTCAGGGGTTGTGGTGGAGGGGCACTCACCCTGCACATGGAGTGTTGGCCCACCAGTACTACTGTGGTGCGTCATGGTCTGTGCAGTCTACCGTAGTGCACCTACATGCTGCTGGCATGCCACCCTGGGTCTCTCTACCATGCCATGGCATGCCCTGCACTGTGTGGTCGCAAGCACCCTGTGCCATCAGACAGAGCGTGGTGCTGGTAGTGCACGCAGCCCGATTGTGGGCCCTCTCATGGTTGGTCAGGTCCATATCACCACGTGCTCAGGACTTTGTAGGTATGGCTATCGGCAGGTGGTTGGCATTGGCCATTGTGATTGTGGGGCACCACTGTGTCCAACTGTGTACATCGGACAGCTGCAGTAGTAGTCCACCTGCGCTGGTGCCATATGCATTGTGTAGCATGCCTCAGCAGCTCAATGGTACACTGACGTTGTGGCAGGGGGTCAACAGATGGTGGAGCCATTGGTTGGTGGGGCATATAGGGTACCATAAGTGAGTGACATTTTTATGTAGCTGCACAGCTGACTGACACAGTGATGACTAGGATATGGTGACTTCACTGTACACAAACGGGGACAGTTATTCAGTCAGACACCAGGGGGCTGTGCAGAGCCAAAGGCTTGCACTGGTCCTGTATTGAGGGAGACACACTCTACATAGGCTTGCATCTGCATCCGTTGGGACAGCAGTTGCCTCCAGACCGCACTGCACCTTACACCACTGTTGTGGTGACTTGGGCACAGTGTGTCGTGCGCCCTCCCAGGTACACCACTGCTGCAGTCATTTGTTACCATGTCTGCTGCACACAGTGCCACCTGACGGTCACAGCCATGTACAGCTGTGTTGTGTGCACCACTTGTGTGTGCCTGAGGCCTGCCTTCAGCTGCGACCTGGGGAGGCATCTGGATGTCTGTGTCCTGCATGCCAGAGTTGGTCTGTACACTGGCTGCCTGGTCAGTTGCCTCAAGGTGCGTGCGTGCACCTCCTTGCCACTCGGGACATGACACTGCCTGTCAGACTCTTGCTTGGTGCTGCAGTTGCATGTACTGCATGCATAACTCTAGCATGCCCACCAATGGCATATGTTCATTCCATGGTCAGGCATGATCTAGTGCAGCATGGCAAGGCCATGGGAAATTTTAGTGGGGGGGGGCAGGAGGAAGTAGGCTGTTGGTTAACTAGGATCTGCAGCTTATCTGTCAGTTAGGGAACTGGGCAGTCTAGGTCGGCCAAGCAGTCCTTATCTGCCATCAAATTCTATGTTTCTAAGTTTCTATGTGCACTCCTCCACTAAATGGATCCACAGGGCTCTCACTGGTATGCCACAGCTGGACCATTGTGGATGTCAGTCACCCATCATCTATGTGTAGCATGGTGGCACATGTGCGTATATCATTATGTGGCTGACGCAAGTAGGGCACCGCAATTAGAGCAGTGGGAAAAGGTTGAGAGTGACAGGGGTATGCTGGATTTTGCAGCACCCTGCACTCACGATCATTTTCACCGCCAACACTGTTCTCATCCGGACCTCTCATGCCCATACCCAGAGGAGGTTATATTTAGTGTCAGGGGGTGCGGGAATGCAAAGCCCCCACAAAAAACAACTGTTCTGCCCTGCTTTCCCTCATTGCCCTACTTGGGTTGCATGGAATGTATAGGGGCGGTAGTTGCAGTCAACATGTTTCTGGCACCCTAATGTATGGTGACCAGATTCATGTCGCCACAACATGGGTGAACGGTGCATGTGTAAGTTGATTATATCTTGGCTGCATATGGCAGACGACACATGCATTTCCCATCCCGTGTGCACAGCTGGCTGAGTTCATTGTCTTTCTGTCCATAGGTGCCCGGAGGAGTGTGGCCCATAGAGGCCATCTTGACAATCAGGAAGTGAGGGATGACCTGCTGCACAGGATCATCCATGTGCAGCAGCTTCTTCTCCACTGGGTGATAGAGACCACAGAGGTCGTGCAGGACCTGGCCATGGCCCATCAGTAGCAAGCAACAACAACCACCTTCACCACTAGTGGTAGCAGCAGGGGTCCTGTGAGAATGTGGCTGCATCGTTGGAGTTTTAGTTGTCCCCATGGACCCCCCCCCATTTATGGACAGGTGCCCCAGTTTTTTTCTCCCCCACTCCCTGATATATTTATTGTTATTTTTTGTTTGGTTTGTACGGCCTTTTGCCATTTTGTTGTACTGAAGTTTATTTTTGATACCAAAGCTGTGTCTGTCGTCGGTGGCCTTCTTGCCCACACACAGTCATCCCCAGGGTGCAGCTCTGTACCTGATGCTGTGATCATGGCTGCACCTCAGTTTGCCCCCTCCTTAGTGCTATATTCAGAGCTGCACTGCTGTATTGCATAGCGCAATTGTCTGTCGTTTGTGCAGCGTAATAGCCTTTCATTTGCGTGACACACAATCGCCTGTCATTTGCATGACATGCAATCTACACTATATTTAGAGGGTTCAGTGCCAATGCAGTGCCTCTGAATATGGCAGGCTAAAGGACCGCTCAAGCACAGGGTCAGAGCAAACATTGGCACACACTTTTCAACATCTGGCCCCTGAAGTCCTAGGGCTCGATATTCAGAACCTTTGCACCCATTTTGCTTCTGTAAATTGGTATTGAATTAGCAGTCCATGCTTCTCTTGTCAAATAACAGTCTTTATGGGCATATCTCATCGGACACACTATTGGGCAAGCAAAGCCTGTCGAACACAGGTTGCGCTTCGAACTCCAACATAAGCGACATGACTTGCTACTGCTGACCACACGACACACTTTGTGACCCATTTAACATGGCATTGCCATGGGGTGCATGCGTGTAGGAGGCATACACTGTGCAACAAGAACATAAACAACCCCTACAACCCTAGAGAAAGGAATAAATAGTGTCTCAGACAAGGACATTTTTTGTATAACGTTAAACAGACAAAAGGATTTGGAGTTTGCGGGTTAAGTAAGCTCTAGGACTTATGGGTAAAAACTATAAACGATCCAGAACTGGAAGGTGTCTGGAACTAGAGCAGCTCCAGTTTTCCTATTTGCACAAGCCAGAATGCCCACCTAACCTGCCAGAATACCCTCATGGCCAGCTGGAATTGGCAGAATGCCCACCTTGATCCTCAAGACCCACCAGAGTTTCTGTCCTGACCTGCAGGAACTGACACAATGCTGCCAGGCTAGAAATGTTCACCTCCACCCACCAGAATGCCCAGCATGACCCACCATAATCACTGGAATGGCCAGCCACCCTACCAGAATTGCCAGAATGAATTGCTCGGGGTGGGCATCAGGTCACAGTAATCAGTCATTCAGATAAAAGGTGCATTCCAATTTTGGATCAATTAAATTTTTCACCAAGTCCCTTTATAATGCACAAACCTTAACATTGTTGTTACTGTCCTTAATATTAATAATATTTAATACAAGTTTTATAGCACATTTAAACATTTTCAAGGCACTGTACAAAACTGGGATACAACAATATTCATGGGTATTAAATGCTTTTCAACAACGATAAGGTTATAGTTTGATTTTAAATTGATCAAGCTCAAAACAATCTCAAATTTCTGGTGGTAATCCCTTCCAAAGACAAGGGCCGTAGACCAAAAAGGCTCTGTCACCAAATTTGGCCAATCATGTATCAGGAACATTCTAGAGGTGTGCGACAAAGGAGTGAAGCTGATGAGTTGTTAGGCAGTGATGAAACAATGCAAATAAATGTGAAGGCACAAGTCCATTTTGACATTTGAACACAAGCAGAAGTATTTTTATTGTAGTCAATTCTGTGTTCCCCAGGAAGCCAGTGAAGTTTGGCCATCAGTGAGGAAACATGATCAAACTTCCTAGAACTGGTAATGACATAGAAACATAGACTTTGACGACAGATAAGGACCGCTTGGCCCACCTAGTCTGCCCATGTCCCTACCTACAGGATAAGCTGCAGATCCTAGTTAACCAACAGCCTATTTCTTCCTACCCCCCACAAGAATTGCCTTATGTCTGTCCCATGTATTCCTGAATTCTCCCATAGTTTTAGACCCCACAACCTCCTCAGGAAGGCTGTTCTATAGATCCACCACCCTCTCTGTGAAAAAAACTTCCTCACATTGCCCCAGAGCCATCCCCCCCTCTATCTTACAATTGTGTCTCCTTGTTCTTCAACATCTCTTTTTCTGAAAGATGCTATCCTCTTAGACTTTATTGATTCCACTGAGGTACTTAAAAGTTTCTATCATGTCCCCCTCTCCCTCCTTTCCTCAAGGGTATACATGTTAAGCTCCTTTAGTCTCTCCTCATATGGCTTCTGTTGCAGACCCTGCACCATTTAGTTGCCCTCCTCTGGACTGCCTCCATCCTATGTCCTTGCGGAGATGGGGTCACCAGAACTAGACGTTGTACTGCAGATGGGGTCTCACCAACTGTCTGTACAGAGGGATAACAACTTCCTGTTTTCTGCTGGTGATGCCTCTCCCTATACATCCCAGTATCCCCCCAGCCCTCCCTACTGCCTTCTCACATTGCTTGCCAACCTTAAGGTGATCTGATATGATTACCCCAGGTCCCTTTCCAGTTTTATTGTTGTTACTACCTCCCCCCCCCATTGTGTAATCTTACCCTGGGTTTTTATTCCCCAGGTGCATTACTTTGCACCTCTTTGCACTGAATCCAAGCTGCCATACTTCTGACCATTCCTCCAACCTTGCCAAGTCCCTTTTCATCCTTTCCATGCCTCCTTGTGTTCAACCCTGTTGCAGATCTTTGTGTCATCTGCAAAGAGGCATACGCTTCCTTCCAGTCCCTCTGCAATGTCCCTTATAAAGACATTAAAAAGGACTGGACCCAGTACTGAACCTCTGGTACCCCACTAGTAACCCCCTTCAGAGTGGACTCATTTACAATTGCCGCCTGTGTCCTGTTGTCCAACCAATGTTTTACTCCAGGCTACCACCCTGGGACCCACTCTCAGGCTGGTTAATTTGATTATTAATATTTGTGTGGGACTATGTCAAATGCCTTGCTAAAGTCTAGGTATGCCATATCCACAGCCCCTCCCTGATCTACTACTTTGGTCACCCAGTCAAAGAAATCAATTAGATTCATCTGACATGACCTTCCTGCTGTGAACCCATGCTGCCTTGGGTCCTGTGCCCCACTGGCCTCTAGGTACTCAACAATTCTTTCCTTCAGAAGTGATTCCATTACTTTCCCTACCACAAAGGTCAAACTGACAGGTCTGTCTCTGTCTTGCTCCCACTTTTGTGAAGGGGAATTACATCTGCCTTCCTCCAGTTATCAGGTACCACACCATCCTCCCATGATTTGTTAAAAAGGGTAGTCAGTGGTGTCACTAGTTCTCCCCTTAATTTTTTTAGAATTCTGGGATGAATTCCATCAGGCCCCATTGCTTTGTCCACCTTCAGTTTTAAGAGTTCTTTCAGAACCCTTTCTTCTGTGAAAGGACTAGGATCGACCCCCATATCCAGAGTGCTTCTGTTAATTGGATTAGGCACCTCCCCCTCCTCCTCTTTTGTGTATACTGAGCAGAAGTATTCGATCAGTATCCCTGCTTTTTCACTGTCCCTCTCTGCCCACCCAACGTCCATTCTGTTCAGCCTCACTATCCCTCCCTTTGTCTTTCTACACTCCCTGATGTACCTATAGAAGGTTTTATCCCCCTTCTTAACCAAGTTAGCTATCTTTTCCTCAGTTTGGGCCTTTGCTATTCTGACCTCCCTCCCTGCTTCCATCTGCCTTAACTGGTACAATTCTCTGTCCTGCTCCTTTTGTGTTTCTTTATACTTCCTGAATACTATCTTTTTCTCCCTAACCTTCCCCGCCACTTCTTTTGAGAACCATGGTGGGTTTTTATTTTGTTTTGTTTATTTGCTTCACACAAAGGCTTGTTGCCTCTGTGATGGCAGTTTTGATGTTTCCCCATTGTTGCTCCACCCCTCCTTCTAGCCTGTTTGCTATTGCTTTTCTAAGGCACTCTCCCATCTTGCCAAAGTCAGCCCTCCTGAAATCCAGTACCCTCACTTTTGTATGGCTTGACTCTGTTGCTGAGTTTATCGTGAACCACACTGTTTAGTGGTCACTTGTTCCCAGATGGCTACCCACTTCTAGATCTGAGATCCTCTCTCTGTCCCCATTTGAGAGTACAAGGTCTAAGATTGCTCCCTCATGAGTGGGTTCCAAAACTAGCTGTCTGAGGCATGCCACTTGTAGGGCATCGAGAATGGCCCTGCTTTTGGAAGTGGCTGCAGCAAAGGTGCTCCAGTTAACATCTGGCATATTCAGGTCCCCATCAACAATATCTCCCCTTTCTCTGCCATCCTAAGGATGCCTTCTATCATTTCCTTGTCCATTCCCTCCCCCTGACATGGGGGTCTGTATACACCCCCTGTGCGGATTGTGGTGCCATTTCCAGTCTCTAAGGTGACCCACAGTGCCTCCTCTCCTCCCTGTTTACTCTTTTGTTCCATTGCTTTTATCCCTTCCCTTACATAGAAAGCTACTCCTCCCCTCTTCTTCCCTCCCTGTCTCTCCTGTAGGTTGTGTACCCTGGTATGTTAACATCCCAGTCATGATTCTCTGTGTACCGTGTTTCTGTGATTGCTACAATATCCAGGCATCCCTCTTCCATCAAGGCCACCAGTTCAGGGAGCTTGTTGCCACAGACTACGGGCATTGGTACTCATTACCCTCCATTACTTGATGGCCTTACCCCTTTTTGCCCCATCCCTGTCCTTAATGCCTTTGTCATTTTCTCCATTTACCCCTGCCCTTCTCCCTATCGACATCTAACTTTGTGTTTACCACACTTACTACCCTGATTTTTTTGGCAGGGCTAGAAAATCCCTGTTCCTTTCCAGTGCCTCCCCTTGGTTAGTTTAAGTGCTTGCCAATGAAGCATTTAAACATATCACCTAGGATCCTGTTTCCCCCCCTGGACATATGCAGACCATCACGCCAGTATAGGCCTGCATCACTCCAGGTGGACCCCCAGTCCCCAATGAAGCTAAATCCCTGAGCTCTGCACTAGTCTTTCAACCACTGATTAAATCCCATGATGTGGAGCACCCTAGCTTCACCCATGCCATAGACAGGCAGCACCTCCGAGAAGGTTACTGTGCGTGCTACTTGTCTAAGGCCCCCCTCCCCAACTCCACAAACTCTTCCTGCACTGCTCTGATCCCTTTCTCAGCCAGGTCATTTGGCCCTAGGTGGACGATGACATTCAGTCCCCTCCCCCGTGCAGCTGCTCCGGTGATCCTGAGGATTCGCTCTCTGTCCCTCCAAGCCATGGTGCCAGGCAGGCACCTTAGTTCCCTCTCCCCTTCCTTCCCCAGTTCTGCCTTCCTAACAATGGAGTCCCCCACTAGGAGTTGTTTCCTTCCCCTGTGGGGTCCCATGCCACCCTCCTGTGAGTCTCCTTTGTGGAGGTTCCCAGCATCCTCCTTGATCTCCACTGTGGGTGCCTCCATAGAGGAACCACACTTTGCCAGAATGATATATGAATTGTGGAGAGGTACAACCGGAGGGATACACCTCTGTTCCACCACCCTCACCCTCCCTGAGCCCACTGTGATCCAACTGCTCCTCTTTCTTGGCAACCTCTGAGGCAACGACAGTGGCCCTGGTGGTCCCTGGGTGAGAGAGAAGGTCCCCCAAATCCTGGCCAACTCAGCCTGGAGATGAGCAACCTTTTCCCTCAGCCCAGAGAGGTACCTGCAGATGGGACAACACCGCATCTTCCAGAACGTCTCCCGGAAGACTGCCGCTCCACAGTCACTGCACTGCTCCACTCCCATCATGTCTTATTTCTGGCCCCTTAACTGTTGTTTGGAATACTTACTCTTTTCTCTCTTTATTTATTTATTTACCCCCCCCCCACTTACTTACTGACTTACTGCCGCTGTACCCTTTGAGCTGCAGCATTTTGAACAAACTGAAGATTATGCAAAGTCTGTGCTGGGAGACAGGATAGAAGAGAGTTGCAGTACTCCAGACAAGAGAAAATGAAACAATGCACCAGAGTTGTGGCAATCTCCAAATGGGCCCCATGCGTTATGCCAACCCGCCGCGGAAACCAGGCACATAGGCATAGATATGCATGAATGCCACGTAGCAGGGGTCCTGCGGATCCTGGTGGGAGTCACCAAGGTGGCCAGGTGCGACCAATCCCCAGCTGTATGGACAGCTATGCACCTGGTGGGCTGGGGAGAACGGCAGGCGTCCATGACAGCTTGCCCTTCTCCAGGAGGTAGTTGGGGGGCCAACACCTGCAGCTTGCCTGACCCCAAGTGGAGGCTTGGGGCACATCAAGCTCCATTTGTAGGGAAGGGCGGCCAAGACATGCAGTAGACGTCGACGCATTATGCCACGACGTCAGGGTCAGACACTGCGTGTGGGGGAGAAAACGTCTGCTGGCTCCAGGAAGGCAGACTGTCTGGAGCATGCCTCTGATGTGCCCCTGCTCATCCAGCCACCTCTGGACCGACGAAATGAAGAAGTACGGGGTGTCTGGCACTCCACCTCGTCCCCACTCGGGGGGGGCAAGCCGCATCTCCATGGGGCCCAGGAAGTAGGTTCGGGTAGAGCGGAAGGCAGGAGGATGACTCCTTGGCAGGCCTGAAGGGTCAGGATCAACAGGACATAGGGAGGGATAAATAACAATTTCAAAAAAAAGAAAAAGCCCAAATAATGGTCAAGGGTATGGCAGCTGGGATTCAATGCAGAAAAGTGCAAAATCTTGTACCTTGGGCAAAGAAACCCAGAGGCAGAGTTCAGAATGGGGGCAGTTTTTTTCAATCAGTAGTTTTTCTCCCTCCAGTCTGCCCAACAGCACCCCCAGCCCCGTTACCAACCCACTTACGGACCTACCGTTTATCCACCGTTTGCTCAGAACCATGATGGGTAGGTGGCCTGCTATGTCGATCATGAAAGAACTTGCAGCAGGTGCCAGGCGTGGGCAGCTGGCACTTTTTCCCTCCATTTTTTCCTTCTGGGCTGTAGTGTTGGGATGTGTCCACCAAGCATGTCACGCTACAGCCCTGCCCCTTGTGCACTAGCAGCAGGACCTGGTGTCCCCCCCCCCAAAAAAGGAGAGCCAGCATAGGGCACTTAATCCTCCCTCACCTGGCTGGCCCACTGAGCGACCCTGATCAATTCCTGAGCCTGGGACACTGGCATGGGAAGCAGAAGAGTAACAGCTCCTCCACTGGGCCAGCTGGAGGACAGGTATTGACAGTCGCTGAACAGGAAAGGAACCCAGGGTTAATCATAAAAGATGACCTTAAGGTGAAAAGGCAATGTGACGAATCAGTGGGGAAAGTCAGTGGGATGCTGGGATGCCAAAAGAAGGGGTATCACCAGTAGATGTAGAGAGGAGGTGTTATCATTGTATTGGTCAGAAACATGGTACACACAAAACCATGACTGGGACATAAACATACCAGGATACACTGTCTACAGGAGGGACAGGGAGGGTAAAAGAGGAGGAGGAGGAGGAGGAGTTCTTTACATAAGGGAAGGAATAAAAGCAACAGAACAAAAGGGTAAAGAGGGAGAAGAAGCACTGTGGGTAAATTTGGAGACAGGCAATGGCATCACAATACGCACAGGGGTTGTATACAGACCTCCTTCTCAGGGGGAGTAAATGGACAGTGAAATGATTGAAAGTATACTTAGAATGGCAGAAAAAGGGGAGATATTGCTGATGGGTGATCTGAATATGCCAGATGTTAACTGGAGTGCAGTTGCAGCTGCCACTTCAAAGAGTGCAGTTATTCTAGATGCCCTACAGGGGGCATGCCTTAGACAACTAGTACTGGAGCCCACTCAAGAGGGAGCAATATTAGACTTGATTCTCTCAAATGGAGATGGAGAGGATCACAGATGTAGAAGTGGGTAGCCATCTGGGAACTAGCGCACCATCGAACAGTATGGTTCACAATAAACACAGCAATAGAGTCAAGCCATACAAAGACAAAAGTACTGGACTTTAGGAGGGCTGACTTTGCCAAAATGGGTGAGTGCCTAAGGAATACACTAGCAAATGGGCAGGAAGAAGGTGGAAGAACAATGGGAATAATAAAACTGCCATCACAGAGGTAACAAGCCTTTGTGTGAAGCAAATAAACAAAACAAGACGATATAAGAAACCACTATGGTTCTCAAAGGAAGTGGCAGTGAAGGTTCAAGAGAAAAAGAAAGCATTCAGGAAGTACAAGGAATCGCAGAAGGAGCAGGACAGAGAACTGTATCAGTTAAAGCAAAAGGAGGCTGGGAAGGCAGTCAGAACAGCAAAGGCCCAAACCGAGGAAAAGATAGCCAACTCAGTTAAGAAGGGGGATAAAACCTTTTATAGGTACATCAGGAGCAAAGGAAGACCAAGGGAGGGATAGTGAGGCTTAATAAAGGGAGGGAGGGTGGGCAGAGAGACTGTGAAAAGGCAGAGATACTAAACAAATATTTTTGCTCAGTATTTACAAATGAAGAGGGAGGTACATAAAACAAACAGTAGTAACACTCTGGATACAGAAGTTGATACCAGCCCATTTACAGAAGAAAGGGTTCTGAAAGAACTCTTAAAACTGAAGGTGGACAAAGCAATGGGGCCTGATGGGATTCATCCCAGAATTTAAAAGAACTAAGGGTAGAACTAGTGACACCACTGACTACCCTTTTAACAAATCATGGGAGGATGGGGTGGTACCGAGGACTGGAGGAGGGCAGATGTGATTCCCTTCACAAAAGTGGGAGCAAGGCAGAAGCAGGAAACTACAGACCTGTTAGTTTAACCTCAGTGATAGGGAAATGATGGAATCACTTCTGAAGTAAAGAATTGTCGAGTATCTAGAGGACAGAGGGCACAGGACCCTAGGCAGCATGGATTCACAGCGGAAGATCATGCCAGACAAATCTGATAGATTTCTTTGACTGGGTGACCAAAGTAGTAGATCAGGAGGGGCTGTGGACATGGCCTACCTAGACTTTAGAAGGCATTTGGCACAGTCCCACACAAAGATTAATATACAAGTTAGCCAGCCTGGGAGTGGGTCCCAAGATGACAGCCTGGGTGAAGAATTGGCTGGAGAATAGAACACAGAGAGTAATAGTAAATGGAGTCCACTCAGAAGAAAGGAGGGTTAGTGGGGTACTGCAGGGTTCAGTATTAGGACTGGTCCTCTTCAATGTCTTTATAGCTTACATGGAAGGACTGAAGGAAAGTATGTCTCTTTGCAGATGACACTAAGATCTGCAACAGAGTTGATGCACAGGGTGGGGTGGAAAGGATGAGAAGGGACTTGGCAAGGTTAGAAGAATGGTCAAATGTATGGCAGCTTAGATTCAATGCTAAGAAGTGCAAGGTAATGCACCTGGGAAACAAAAACCCAGGGGAAGAGTACACAATGGGGGGTGAGATACTAACAACAACAAAAATGGAAAGGGACCTGGGGGTAGTCATATCAGATGACCTAAAGGTGGGCAAGCAATGTGAGAGGCAGCAAGGAGGGTTGGGGGATACTGGGATGCATAGGAGAGGCATCACCAGTAGAAAACAGGAAGTTATTATCCTCTGTACAGACAGCTGGTGAGACCCCATCTGGAGTACTGTGTGCAGTTCTGGAGACCCAATCTCTGCAAAGACATAGACAGGATGGAAGCTGTCCAGAGGAGGGCAACTAAAATGGTGGAGGGTCTGCACCGAAGACATATGAGAGAGACTTAAGGAGCTTAATATGTATAGCCTCGAGGAAAGGAGGAAGAGGGGGGACATGATAGAAACTTTCAAGTACCTCAAGGGAATCAACAAAGTCCAAGAGGGTAGCATCTTTCAAAAAAAGAGGTGTGCAAGAACAAGAGGGCACAATTTGAAGATGGGGGGCGGCTCAGAGGTAATTTAAGGAAGTATTTTTTCACAGAGAGGGTCGTGGATGCATGGAACGGCCTTCCGGAGGAGGTTGTGGAGTCAAAATCAGTGGTGGAATTCAAGCATGCATTGGACAGTCATAAGGCAATTCTGGGGGGTGGGGGTAAGAAGAAGTAGGCTGCTGGTTAACTAGGATCTGCAGCTTATCCAGTAGGTAGGGAAATGGGCAGACTGGGTGGGCCAAGCGGTCCTTATCTGCCGTCAAATTCTGTGTTTCTATGTTTCTATGTCATTGGTGAGACCACAGCTGGAGTACTGTGTCCAGTTCTGGAGGCCACACCTCTAGAAGGACACAGACAAGGTAGAGGCCATTCAAAGAAGAGCACCAAAAATGGTGTAGGGGCTACACCAAATGTTCTGTAAGGAGAGACTGAGGAACCTAAACATGTACACCCTGGAACAGAACGGGGGGGAGCATGATAGAGACCTTAATATACCTCACAGGGATTAAATAAGGTAGAAGAAGGGAGCATTTTTTAGAAAAGATGGAGTACAAGAACAAAGGGGCTCATGCAATTAAGCTAGAGGGGTACGTTTAGGAGGGATGTGAGAAAGTATTTCTTCACTAAGAGGCTGCTGGATGCCTGAAATAATCTTCTAGTGGGGGTAGTGGGCTTCAAGCATGCATGGGATAGGTACAGTATAAAGGAAAACTGATATCAAGTGAGGGGGAGGAGGTAGCTGGAGACCAGATAGGGTCTGCAGTGGCAGAATAGGCAGGGAAAGAGGGGCTGACTAGGTGGGCCAAGCAGGCCTTATTTGCTGAAATATTCTATGTATCTATGTTTGCGGGACAGATTGAAGGCACACTCAGCCACCCTGGCCTTTTCCGAGGTCCTTAATGGGTAGTTTAAAGGGATGTTGTCAAGAGATGAGGTACCACATTATGGGGGACTGGGGGAACTTCTGGAACAGGTGTCTCTTCAAGACTGAGTCTTCACCTAATAAGACGGGGTCAGTGTGGTGGTGCAGAATTTGATGTCTTTATTGGACAGTTAAATTGACTGCAGGGGAGACGGAGGCTAGGGGAATCATGTTGATAAGTGAGAGGAAAGAGAACCTAGCACTCCCCCTAATCTGGGGGCTTGTAGCAGCACAGTAGGCACAGTTAAGGTTGAGGTTAAAACTGGGCTAGGGAAAGGGACTAGGTAGACAGGGCTCACAAAGTCTACACTCAACATGAAAAACAAGTACCGGTACTTATAGAAACTAAGGAAAAATATGGAAGAAGACAAAAGATGATCAGGAGTTAAACTGAAGGGATGTGCCTTTAACACCGGGAGTCTGGGTAATAAAATCAGCAAGCTCCAGGTAATGATGCAAGCACTGAGATGGACCTCACAGCCATCACAGAAACTTTGACCTCAGAAAATAATGAGTTGGACCTGACAGTCCACCCGGTTACATAATGTTTATGTAACCCCCCTCTGGGGGCCTACCTTTTGTGCCCTGGTTTTCCCTGTTTCTTCCTGATTCTTTGCTGTTCGCCCTGGAGTCTCTTCCCCTGGGACTCCAAATTGGGATTTTTTTGGGTGGCATCAGCCCCATGGGGCCAGGAGTTTCAGGTGCGAGTCACCGGCATTGTTCCAAGC
This sequence comes from Neoceratodus forsteri, assembly GCA_016271365.2. Taxonomy (NCBI): domain Eukaryota; kingdom Metazoa; phylum Chordata; order Ceratodontiformes; family Ceratodontidae; genus Neoceratodus; species Neoceratodus forsteri. Next base: position 876,208,503 of record CM028130.1, read on the forward strand.
TTGTCAGCGACCGCACATTCGCCAGGAGGTGCTTTGAAGTTTATGACCACTGTTTGCGGTCAAATGGAGGGTTTTTCCATGGTCCCAACCTCCTTTCAGGCTTAAGTGGGGGCCGGTGACCTAAGCGAGGCGTGTCAGAAGCTGCCACAACGTTTGCCTTGAAAGTTTCAAAGTGGGCAAAAAATGAGGGTTCATGCATATTAATGAGCCCTCGTTAATATTGATAAGGAGCTGCCTGCCGCTTTGGGGGGGTTCTGTGTTTCGATGGCAGCAACAACCAAAGTACTGCATGTATTTAGACTAGAGAAGACTCATTTAAAAGAGCAGTGTTGGTGCTAACAGACTGTGGGGACACTGATAATGCAGGATATTTTCCCTGGCTGCACCAGAACTAGAAAGTGGGACATCAGGAGAACTGCTGGTGAACTGAATAGGGGCTGACATGCTTTGACCCCAGTGCAGCAGCCAATCAACTGTTTGGGAGCCTAAAGTTGGACCCGAGGGATTCTGGGAGAGGGAGTTTCATTAATTCAGACTCCTAACTCATGCCCCAATGAACAGTCAGGAAATATTGATCTCCATGGGTATTGATGATTGATGGGTGTGAACAGCCAATCAGGAGTCTGGATTTTCGAATAACAACCCAAGGACTTTCTGGGTTTGCTTCAGTCTGTTCCTGGACTCTTCTCGAGTCAGGAGGATTCTGTATGAGAGGAACTGGACTTTCAGAGGCCTTGCTGAGGTCTCAGCTGTGGACTGTGCTGGGAAAGTAAGTTTAAAGAGGAAAGAGAGTGAGAGACTGGACTGAATTTTGAAACTCTCCAGGTACTGTGAGTTGTGCTGCTTTAACTGGAGAAAATACCAGCTGCAGAGACCATGCACTGGTTGACTCAATGTTGACTCAAACTAAGGCCTGCTGTGGTTGACGCTAAAGTAGTCCTGAAGTGTTGTATGTGATTATATGTATTTGTAATGTGTGTCTGTAATATGCTATGTGTTTATGTAATGTTGTTCTTTATGTTAGCAACTGTTCAGTAACTGAATTGTAAATGCCATGGAACACCATTTTAAATGAGTTTTACTTAATGATCTGACCCATGTAATAAAAATGAAATGAACTTGATCTGCGCTGATAGAACTGTGCTGTTTCATTTTGGAAGTGGACTAGTTGTTGCAGAGGACCTGTTTTGCAGATTGGGACTCTGGTAAAGATTCTGAGGAGGCAAAGCCTCTCTGGTGCATGGTGCTAGCCAGGTGCTGTGACTTTGCTGTGGGATTGAACTGAGTGACTGAGAGCTGTGTCCCAGCTGAAGCTGAAAGGAATCTTTTATGGACAGTTAGAGCTGCAAGCACTGATGTGAACAGGGGTTTGACTAGTTCTGGACCTGCCCTGCAGATTGTTATAGTCTGAGTGCAAATCGGAAGGCTAGCACACCGGTACTGCTGTTTAATTGGAGGCACTGCCTAGTTACTACTGTCTCGTGGATTCAGTGCAGGGACTGCAGAGGGCTCCTACTGTTTGGGAGTCCTCACCCACAGCCAGGGAGGGAACTCGCTAGCCCCATCCAAGTGGGACCCACAGTCTCAGGAGGTGACGGGTGCTTGTTGGGGTGCTAGGGCACCTACAACTCATGTGGGGAGCCAGGCTGTGGAGCCACTTCTGGGTCTGGGCCTTCTGGGGTTGGTATGGACCTGCCACCGAGCTCTGCAATGGGCCAGAAGTGGCTAAAGGTGACAAGCGGCCAGATCTTCAATCAAGGGGACAAACTGCAAGACCTTCGAGCAAGATCTAACCTGCAAAGGGAACAGAGTCCACCCTCCCTTCTGCCCATTGCTGCATGAATTGAGCGGAGCTCCACTCTCCAGGACATCTGACAGTTGCTACTCCAACCGCCGTTGAGGCCTGCAAACTGTGAGTACCCAGGACCTGATTCCAGTATCCTGAAATGGGAATGTGACTCTAAATTTAAACAGTTTCTCAACCTTCCAGGGCCCTGACTGCTGGCTAACCCGTGGCAGCGTCCAGGCCTGCATCTGATGGATATCGCAGGGACTCCTCAGGGTGTTGCACTGCTACCAGTGGGGGTGGGCAGCCAGGGATGGATTGGCCTATGGGCCCTTATGACTACTGTTCTGCCATTTGCCACTAACTCATCTTTTTATTCCACAGCTACTCCTCATCCAGGTACCCCCAATAAAGCTGTGAGTCTGATTGTTGAAGCTGCTGTGTCAAGAGAGGTTCATTGCATTTTTGCCTTCTGACAGATCTGTGATATTTGGTGGGAAGAGGTTGTTGGGGATCCAGTGTGCAGAGCGGCTGGTTGGGGAAGTGGGGAGGTGCAGCATCCCAGGGAGCTGTACCAGTCATCTGACCTACTTAAAACTTACTCTGGGGGAGGCAACATGCTAATTTCTATAACTTTGGGAAACAACCCCCAGCTGTCACCATAGTAGGACCCAGGCCCCTTAACCTGTACCAGGGTCAACAGGCAGGGGTAGTAGCCCATTGGCACATGGTGCCTGGGCTACATTTAGTATGGATAGAGGAGAAGGTAAAGAGGTGGGCATAGCCCTATATGTCAGGAAAGGCACTGAAGCTGTGGAAGATGGATACATCTGGAGAAGTAATAGGGAGACAGAGTCAGTGTGGGTGCAGTTCACAGTGGCCTCAGGCAAGACACTATGGCTGGGGTGGATCTATGGACTGCTAGGACAAGGGAAAGAGAGGGATAGGGAGCTTGGAAAATAACTAGGAAGGGAAGTGGCAAAGAGGGAGGTAGCGGTGGAGGGTGATCTGAACCTGCCGAATATTGATTATGATGTCCCAGTGGTCAGGAGCTCCACAAGTAAGGCTGTGCTGCATACATTCTAGCACTGCCTGCTGGTGCAGCTGATTAAAGATCCCCTACGAGGCAGGGTGCTATTCTCGATGTGGTGCTCACCAGCACAGAGGCGGTAGGAGGTATGCAGGAAAGGGACTCACTAGGGTCCAGTGACCATAACTCTATTTGGTTTGAGCTGGCCCTTGGGACCAAAAAGCCCTAATCGATGGCTGAGGTCCTTGATTTCAGAAAGCTAGACTTCAAGAGGATGAGGGAGTTAATAGGAGACAAATTAGTCAGGGTAGACAGCACTGGAGGTGTGGAGAAGTGATGGAGGGCAAATATGGGAGCTATTCTTGAGGCATCTGAGTTATGCATGAGAATGGTAACCAAAAGAAGCGAGCACAAGACACCAATATGGTTCTCAGAAAGAGTCAGGGAAGCAGTGACGGTTAGTGAAAAGGCCTTCACCAGGTACACTGAAATGCGAGGGGGGGGGAGGCTACTAACTGAGAAATAAAGAAGCATAGAGGATGATTAGGGAGGCAAAAACAGACACTGAACTGAGTACTGCAGAGGAGGTCAAGGGTGGGGAAAAGCAGTTCTTCAGGTATATTAGGGAAAAAAGAAAGGCGGAGAGATTGTTAGGCTATCTGAGGAAGGTAGAGTAATAGAGCAGGACATGCAAAAGGCAGCTGTCCTTAATGATTACTTTTGCTCTGCCTTTACAAGGGAAGACAGTAGGCCCCTGCCAGAGTGGCATCAAAGTGGCCATGAGGGGGGGTCCCAGAGCTGAAGCAGCCAGTATTTGCCAGTGAAATGGTCTGGAAAGGGCTAGCAGCCCTAAACATAGATAAGGCCCTGCGACCTGATGAGATGCATGTGAGGGCGCACAAGGTACTGGCAGAAGAACTGACTAAACCCATGGTAGGGCTACTCAATAACTCATTACAGACGTGGGGGTGGGGGGACAAGGAGCACGCCGGGAACTGCAGACCTGTCAGTCGTACCTCTGTTGTGGGTAAACTGATGGAGTCACTGGCCAAAAAGGACGATGCTCCCCTGAATGTCAGGGATACAGATCCCAACTCACAAGGGATGGTAAATCTAAAGATTCATCTGGTATGCCAGCAGAACAGCGAGGTTCAGCCTTTGCAAGCCAAAACCATATCTTGCTAAAGGCTCTGATCCAATTTTAATGTAGCCCCTCCCCATCCGCCTTTTGTGTCTAGGGGTCCTGATGGAATGTGAAGGGTGGGCACAAAGACCCAAGTGTACCTTCCAGACACTTCTTAACATTGGAATAAAGACAGGCCTTTTCCTCTTACCTAGGTGGGAACACTCAGGCACCGCAGTTTCAGCTGGCATCATGGTAAACGGGGTTGGGGGGGGCTTCACAAGAAGAAATGGAGGAATTCATTAATTTAACCAATCAGCACTACTAGGTAAAAATGAAAATAGCAAATTACGTTTTTGTTCAAAATGATTAGAACAATAAATAAGATGAACGGAGCAGCTCCAATAGAGTTTTAGAACTGGAGTAACAACAGGCAAGGGGCACTTACATCAGCCACAGCTAGAATCATTTTTTGGCCTAGAGCTTACACCTGAACTGGCTCCACCTTTCCAGAATGAGCTGAAAATGATCTCAAACCCTCGTCTCCAAACTGGTTGTCCTTTTTCTTTCCTTACAGGGGAGTGCCTTACTCCTCCTTGCCGCTGGACCTTATAGTGTACCGGGGCATATTGCAGCCTAAATGCCTCCCATGGCTGCTCTTAAAACCTTGCCTTCCACTTCAGCCAAACTAGGTGCTGTTCCTCCTATCCTGAGCCAAGGCAAACTTGTCTGAGCATGACGATGGTTCCCTCCTTTCCAGTTGGCTGCATCCCTTAACAGGTCTAAACCAGTCCTGCCTCCAGACACGGGCAGAGCAGGCCTTAAACTGAATCCCAGGATGTGGTTCCACCCCTCTGCTTACCTCCAGCAGTGTACCACCAGGAACGATCCCCCCCAAACCTGCCACCTTTGGGAAAACCCTAATGTGATGCTACTGCCACCATGACAGCCCCACTGCCTTGTATCCTCTCCACACCTTTGGGTAACCAAGCCTCTGGCCTTCAGATGGTCCTTGCATCTCTCTACCTCCATATTCCTCCCACAGCTCAGGCTCAGAATCCCTGGTCCCAAAACGGCCGTCAGCTCCTGTCACCTTCCCTCGGGCACCTCCCTCACGTCGCACTGATGCTGCAAGCCAACACCTACTGGACTGGGGAGATTTTTGGCCCCCCAGCCATAGTGCTCCTACTCCAGCCCGCCGAATCTCCAGACTCCCCACCAATCCCTCAAACCCAGGCTTAAATACCAGCAAACTCTCTCACCTACTGGGCTAATAAGGTAATCGCCCCCCAAGCTCGCTGATGGAACAACAGGGGGAGGGGGAAGAGCAAGGATAGTAAGCCCACCCTGCAAGGTGGGGCTTACATTAATGGTACTGCAGTCTCCCACACCCACATCAGGCACTGCATTGTTGCATGCCATCTCACTGATGCCAAAAGCAGTGATCAGCATCACTGTCCCAGGTGCTGTGCTGGCAGAATTTGCAGATTTAATAAAGGGATTTATTCTCTCTCTCTCTCTACCTCAGCTTGTTCCTCCACTTCCTCCTCAGGTGCTGACACCTGGAAATGCTGTGCGCCCCTCATGTGGCCTATGACTCCTCAACCACCTCCCTTGGAGGAGGAGGAGGAGGAGGGTGACGAGTACAGTCCGGATCTTCCAGAACATGAGGATTTGGGGGGGGGGGATCCTGATCCTATCCATCCTCTGAGGCTGGGGGATTCTGCTGGATGCATTATGTCCATGGGGGTGAAGAGACAGTTCTGTACAGGCTACGTTCTCCTGAGGATTCTACCTTCCAGTCCTTAAAACAACAAATCCAGGAAACTTTGAATTTCTCCATAAAGGAGGTAGATTTTTCTAAAAAGAGTCTGTGTGACATTCTGGAGGGAGAAATCAACTTATGCACCGAAACTGCATACTTTATTGCATGTACTTTGGACAGGTTAAAATCAGTTACATGTCTTAAACCTTAGAGCCTCAATATGTTGAAGTCATCCACAGACAGCATGGCTTCCAGCTGCTTTTATGGCATGATGTGTTCTAGTCCATACTCTGAAGATTCTCAGTAAATGTTTTCTTTTCCCTGCACCTCCTACAGGCTCCCTTACTATAAAAAACCTTGCAGCAAACTTGCAGCCAATCCCAGGCTCCATGCCTGACTCCTGCAGACATTGAGGGCCCTTATTATGGGTCTAGGCCGTGGTCTCAACTAGGGCTGGGTGGACTGTTCCACCTGAAATCTGGACCCCTGGATCAAACCCTGAATCCATGGACCTGGATAAATATAGACTTTGCCACAGAAGCCCTGTTTCGAGTCCATGGAAAGCTGCAGAGTGTGGCAGAGAGTGTCACTGTTGACTGTTGTCATGGGGATGACATTGGCATGCTCATGTCACGTAGAGGCAGCTGGCAGCACCCAATCAGGCAACAGTCACGTGATGCCGGCAGAGGAGAGTCACGTGATGCACTTACTCACGGTATACAACCATGGTGAGTGTGCAACACAGCTTGCAGAGCAGCAGCAGAGTACAGAGCAATTAGGTCAGAGAGGGGAGACCGGAGAACCTGTGGGCTGTAGCGTGATTTGTGGCGACAGGAGCTGGAGGGGAGGAGAAATTGTTGGGAGTCAGAGGGGAGAGAGGAGAGTTTTGTTGTGTTTTGTAGGGCAAGGGCAGGCTGGTAATTGGCAAAATAAATTGCTGACTTGTGCCATCCAGAGAGAGAGAGAGAGAGAGAGAGAGAGAGAGAGAGACTGACTGACTGACTGACTACTGGGGGCCACAGAGAAGTATTGCAATATATAATGTATTGTGAGTTGACCAGTAGAAGTAGTCATAGACAACATTACCACCTGTTGGACCAGGTAGTGTACCATGCCACAGCCCTAGTCTCAACTGATCCTGTTTGCTGCAGGGAAACCTCCCACTAGACGTCTCCCTGAAATGGAAGTGGTTCACGGTAGGGTGCAAGGCAGCATCATTGGACCCCTTCAGATGCCCTTTGCAGAGGGTGCTGGACTACCTCTTGTCTTTGTCACAGTCAGGGTTGCAGTACTCCTCGGTGAGAGTTCACCTGTAAGCCATTTTGGCACAATGCCCAAATGCTGTTGTATTTATAAAAAATAAGTTTAACTAGGCAATTATGTACATATGTTTATAATATCATAGTTTCCGTTTAGTATTTTGTCATTCAAATAATTTGTATTCTGCTATAAATTGCGTAATTTTTACTGTCTCATTATGTTTTTAATAATGTTGTGTATAAAGTGTTTGATACTGTTGTACATGGGTGTATGAATGATGGACCCCATTGTAAATGAGCTTTGCTCAACTGGGCTATCCTTTTCTTGATTTCAAGAATAAATGATTACCACTCTAAGCCATCTCTCTTTTGAGAGGGGCTTCTGCTCCCTTTAGGGATCAATTCCTCTGCTGTTTGCCCCCAGAGATAAGATACATTGTAGAGATGGGGTGCAATTTTGGCAGACCACCATTGGTGGTGCCAGAGAGTAGGTCGGTTTAGGGTATAAATAGGTATGAGACAGGAAGTAAGGAGCTGGTTGGAGCTGGGGAGAGATCGGGAAGGAGAGGCAGGTAAGGCAGGAGCTCGACATCCGGGTTGGGCCTGGAGGATGGGGGGGTGGGTCCCACCAGTGAGTAGACAGGATTGGTGGGTGCAGTGTCACAGTGCCGGGTGAGTTATGAGTGTTCTGAGGGAGGTGGACCAGATAGTTTGGTGGCATCATTGGGAAAATGGGTTCCCTGGGGCAGGGTTTTGAACGTGCCCAGTAGGAGGGAGATGTAGGGCTTTAGGGAGGATACCATCAGTTGGCTTCCCATGTTTGAAGATTCCTGGGTCGCCGAGGCTGTGGGAGACATGGCAAGGCTCTCACAGGGGATGGGGTAGTTGCAGTGTCTCCTCCCATTTCCCAGCATGGCAGAGCGATCCAGGCTGTTGAGGGGGGCACAGGAGGTTGTCCACCTGTTTAGGGGCCTGCTTGGAGGGGCAGGTCCTGGGGCATCGTTCATATGGTTTGGGTGGGCCACAGGTTGTTTGACAGGCTCTTGGTGGCCCTCCTGGCCTGATGCTTTCATCAAGCTCCAGTGTAGGTAGAGGGGAACGCAGAAAGGTGTTCGGGCTGCCTCTTTTGTTTCCATCATAGGGACACCCAGGGTGAGCCGGAGGGCCTTTGGTGACAGACAGGGTTTCTCGAGCTGTTTGGGGTTCCTGGGTGGTGGCAGTGCCTGTGTTCCCTTCGTGGCAGGACAGCTCAGGGTGGCTAGAAGATTGGAAGGGGAGTGTGGCCTGAGTACGCTGAGTGTCTGCCATGCCCATGTCTGGGGCAGGCCCCGGGGCCTCCATTTATGAGCAAGCCTTTAGGCCCGTTAGGTTGTGGTTCTTTGTTCTGAGTGAATTCTAAGGCAGCACAAGCATAGTGAGGGTTCATAGGAGAAAGCTCAGACTTCAAGTTCTCAGTGGTCTAGTCAGGGGAGGAAAATTCCTGGGTTCCTCATAGGGCTTTATGTATTTCGGGGCCAGGTGGAGAGGGGCTGCTCGCTTCTCTGTTAGGAGGAAAATGCCTGACCAAGGAGCAACAGGTGAGAAGAAAGTAACACAGTGCCAGAGTTTATGGAGCGCTGTGCTCCTGCGGGAATGTGTTTGTCCTGGGCATACCATCTGAGGGTTTTTTGAAAATAACAGGGGGTCTTGTGTGTACTGCCTGAAAAAATCCGTCTCCTTCCTGTGTTAAGTGCCAGCCTAATGTACCATAGTTATGCTCCATGAAGCAGATGTTAAAGTATAAAGGAAGTGATGAACCCCTGGGCCCTGTAGATCATTTGGATCCTGGAGAAATAAAGTGATTTTACTGTGGAATATTTTTGAGTCGCTTGCCTTTGTATATATAGCTGCCAATGAATTAGAATAGTTGAACTTAACTTCCTTTTGTTTGAGAGTTATCTTCCTAGTGTGCCAATATCCTCCCTATGTATCTTGGTCCTGTGGTTGGTGAGCTCCATGGTTTGGCTGAAGAAGAAGTTGTTGCCGTGGATCTGAACTGAAGTTGGGGTGCCTCTTTTGTTTTCAAGGTGCAATTCACTTTCAGAAGATAGCTTAAGGTAGGCCCATACTTTTGTTATATTCTGAGCAGTGTCTGGGCTGGGGAATGCTTCTGAGTGAGTTCTGGTGTGCCACTGTACCTCCTCCCTTAAAGACAACATCTGGAAGCCCCTAGACATGGGAGGGGGTGCAGGGGGGTTACACTACTACTACTACTACTGCTTCCATGCCCCTGTCAGGGACAGGACTATGACCCAGCTGGCTGTGGTCCACCAGTTCCTAAAGTGTTTGCTGCATATGGCCCCTCCAGTTTACAGGCCTGTTCCAGTTTGGAACATGAACCTTCTGCTCAAATTACTGACGAAAGCCCCTTTTGAGTTCCCATCCTCCTGTGACACAAAGTATCTGTTTTGGAAGGCTTTATTCCTTGGTCCTATTACATGGGCCAGACGTGTGAACTGCAGGCCTTGGTTTGCAACCCCCTTTTCTGGTGTTCCACAGAGACAGGGTGGCATTGCACACTCACCTGAAAATTCTGACCTATGGTGGTGTCCAACTTCAAGTTGAATCAGTCCAGTGATTTACTCATGTTCTCTCCCCCAGAACCCAACCAAAGTGCTGTTGCATTCTCGAGTGGATCCTTCGGTACTAGCTAAACTGTACCAAGGACTGTGCCCAGTTTTTCTTTGGCCCATGCATCAAGGATATACCTGTCTCCAGTCACTGTCTCTATTACTAGATCTTCTCCTTGATCTTGTTCTGCTGTAGGGTAGGCAGGCAGGCAGGATCTGTCAGGTGCCACTGCAGATCACACCACACAGGGCATTGCAGCCTCAGTGGCCTGTTTTCAGTCTGCTTAAGCTGCAGACATTTGCAGGGCTGCTGCTTGGGACACATCTGGTTTGCAGAAGGAGAGTAGCTTTTACCCTTGTTGTTTCACAAGGCTTGCTCACCTGAGTGGACAGTCCTCTGTTCTTTCCCAGCCACCCAGTTGGAGTTGGTACTACTTAGGAATCACCCAATGTGTTATGACTCTGCAAAGATACCCTCTAAGAAGATAGACTTGTTACTTACCAATAAGAGTAGATCTTTGAGAGGATCTTCATAGAGAATAACCTTCCCGCCCACTCTCCCCCTGGTAACTAGCAGATCCTTACTTTCAGCTTCTTGGCACTGCACTGCATAGTGAGTATACCATTTTATCATGTACCATCATTTGCTGTGTGCTGGGCAGTGTTTGCTTCACTCCTGTGCCTCTCTGTGCATGACTGCTGGGGGAAGACCAGTCCTTTTTTTTTTTTTGTTTGTTTTTTGCCTCTCCTGTGCCCTTTGGCACCCCTCTGCTTCAGATTGCTGATGCCACCCCCTCTACCCCCAGATCCATCCTTGCATCCCCAGCTTCACCAAAGTCCCCTTTCAGCCATCTGTCCCCTGGGCTGGCTTGTCTCTGCCGAGGGGACTCCTCTGACAGTCATGGAGGGGAAAGACATCTGGAGCCTCCTTTCTTTTCCTCCAGTTGGCTGGCTTGTCCCTGCCAGGGCCTCCCTGCTGACTAAAGGAGGAATGTACAAGCTTGGGCAGAGGCTGAGGGGTGATATGTTGCAGGCACTTTAGGGGTTGGTTGGCATGGGAGGGACGACATGGCCATCATCCAGCATCTCTAGTACAGTGATTTCCTCTGTTTGTGCCTCACCCACCACTCACAAGGATGTGCACACTACGACTGACCTGGGGAGGTGACACTGTTAATTACACCCCCACACACCTCCACAAGGCACCTCTGCAGAGCGATGCAGCATCAACCCTTCCCCCAGCAGAACAGCAACCATCAGACACTCTGAATCCTCTCTGCCAGCCTCTGCTCCTGACATTCTGGGTTCAGAGCACAAACCTGGGTCTCCAGCGTGCCAGAGCGATCCCCTGTCACTTGGTGCCATAGACCGGTCACCCAATCCTGTTGTTTATGGATGTTTTTAGAACTTCGTTCATAGATGGCGGGACGCTGAAGTAGTTGGTAGCTGTCCACGTTATTTAGGTGTCACTGTTCGCTGATGATGTGCACATACACAGCTTGATATATGAGGCCTCATCCTGAAAAAGCTTCCTGCAAATTCTTGATGCCGACAGCTTGCAGTCCAGTTTATTTTGACTCTGTGGAGAGGTCTCAAAAATTTAACTTGTACTGGTAAATAACAAACATTTCCAGGCCCTTCAGGGAGAAGCCTGGTGGCTGTTGATGTGATGTGTACCAAGTTAAGTAGTTTGCCAGCCACTTTGTAGTATTCATGACATCTGAAAACAAGCAATGGTCAATGCCAGCGATGTTTGACTGTATGTTTATATAATCAGATGTGGTGAGAACAAGGGCATGGAGGAGAAAGAGGAAAGTTAGGTGGAACTGAACACTCCTTAATGCTGCAAAAGCAGCTGTACTGGCTGGTCCAGTTGTTTATTTATTCAGACTCATGGAAGGGAGAGAGTGGGGTGGGATAGCTGACAAGCATGGCTCCTATAGGAATGGCCTCCTCTTCTGAGAGATGGGCAGGATGGATGGACCCTGAGTGCAACTCCTATACGGATACCCACTCTCACCCATGAGGGTGCTGACTGGATCACCACCAAACATGGCTCCTGTAAGGATGGACTGGATTGCCGCCAAACATGCTTCTTATTGCTGGGTCATTGTTGTTCCTGCAGCAGGGTTCAGCAAGGCTTACTTCAGCAACCAGCAGCTGGCTGGGCACTGGCACCTACCTCTGTCCCTTGTGATGCTTACTCTGCACCTCCATGTTGGCTCCTCAGTGTCCCTCAATGTGCTGCTCGTCGAGTCACTGACTGCATTTAAATGAAAGGGCCCATCCATTCCAATGGGCCACTCATGTCAATGTTTTTTTTGTTGTATTTTTTCCACTTGTTTCTGTCAGGGTCTTTTTTAACTCCATCCTGATGAACCCTATCGGTGTCAACTTTCAAAGCCCCCCCCCCATAGGTGTTTGTGGCTTTCTCCAGCATCCACCACAAGCACCCATTTCAGAGTTGAGATTTGAAAGTTGACTCCCATAGGGGTCATGAGGGTGGGGGTAAAAAAAAAAAGCTCTTGACAGAAAAAGTAAGTAAAAATATTAAAATTAAAAATGTTAAAGCCTTGCGGGTGGACAAGGCACCAGGACCAGACAGTGTACACCCAAGGGTCCTGAACGAACTGGCAGAGGTATTGGCAGGCCCTCTGACAGACCTCTTCAACACCTCCTTGGATGGAGAAGGTACCCAGGGACTGGAGGATGGCTCACGTGATGCCTCTTCACAGGAGTGGACCCAAGGACCAACCGGGCAACTACAGACCAGTAAGCTTGACTTCCATAGTGGGGAAGTTGATGGAGATCATTCTAAAGGAGAGATTGGCTACCTTTCTCAATAGTAATGGTCTACAGGATGAGAGACAGCATGGGTTTGTCTCGAGAAGATTGTGCCAAACTAACCTGATCGACTTCTTCAACTGGGTCACTAGAGCGGTTAACGAAGGCCATGCTGTGGATGACCTGTAGCTGGACTTCAGCAAGGCTTTTGACTCTGTGCCCCACAGGAGGTTAATGAGCAAGCTGAAGGACATGGGGGTGGGGGAGAAACTGGTGGGGTAGGTTTAGAGCTGGTTGCAGAGCAGACAACAGAGGGTAGTTGTAAGTGGGGAGACAGCCAAGCCAAGGCCAGTAACAAGTGGGGTACCGCAGGGTTCAGTGCTGGGCCCTGTTTTGTTCAATGTCTTTATTGGAGACATTGCAGAGGGGGTCAAAAATAAGATCAGCCTGTTCGCAGATGACACTAAGATTTGTGCAAAAGTGGATAATGAGGATGGGAGGCAGGCACTCAGGGAGTATCTAGCTAAACTCGAACACTAGTCTAGGGAGTGGCAGTTGGGGTTTAATGCTAAGAAGTGCAAGGTCATGCACCTCAGAGCAAGAAATCCCAGGAGCAGCTCCTGGCTGGGGGGAGTGCAGGTAACAGTTTCAGAGGAGGAAAGGAACCTGGGGGTAATAGTCTCAGGGGACATGAAGGTATCAACGTAGTGTAGGAGGGTGGCATCAAGGGCAAATAGGATGCTGGGGTGCATGCCAGAGGGATCACCTCTAGAAAGGAGGAGGTCATCCTGCCCTTGTATAGATCACTGGTGAGGCCACACTTGGAGTATTGTGTGCAGTACTGGTGCCCATACCTCAAAAAGGATGTGAGATTACTGGAGGGGGTGCAGCACAGGGCTACGAAAATGACCATGGGACTGGGGGAGTTGCCATATAGGGAAAGATTGAGGGATCTCAACATGTATTCGCTGGAAGAGAGAAGGGAAAGAGGGGACATGATATTTATTTATTTATTTATTTAGCTTTTGTTGACCAGGTAGGTACACTAGACAATCTGTATGCCTATTTTCAGGTACAACCCGGGAGAGTACAATGAAAATACAGGTTCAAACAAGATACATAACAACAAGAGGGGCAATGTACAGAGTTACAAGAGAGCAAGATAAACATAGATAGTATACTGTGAGCAGTAATAATTAAATATACATATACATACAGAATAAATAGACTAACACATTCAATGGTAATTACATTGCATGAGTGACCCTATTTACCAGGGCCACTTAATACATAAGCAGATGGCGATCTATCACATGCTACACAGAGATTAAACGACAATAGGCAGTGGATCAGAAAGGGACCAATTTGGAGACCTGGTTAGGCAGCTTGGGACACCCACACACTGAGGACAGTTTCAAGTGCTCCCACAGGGAATTCCAGAGACACAGTTGGGAGGGGGAGGAACCTACATGGTCAGGAAGGGAGTTCCATAGCCTCAGAGCACATGTAGCAAAGACCCTATCCCCCATTAGGGTTTGAGTATATGGAACTTTGAGCATCACCAGACCCTGAGACCTGAGGGAGTAGGAGAAGGATACAGCAGACAAGAGAAGCTGCGCAAGTCCCGGTGGGGTGCCAGTTCTAAGCACCTTTCCTACGAAACAGCTCAACCCGTATTTCAAGTGATTGGCCGGGGAAACCCAGCTCAGTTTGTCATATAATTGACAATGGTGGGTGAGACGTGGAACAGCCAGGGCAAAGCGACAGATGTTGTTATAGGTCATGTTCCACCTGGTAATGTGGACCTTGGAGGTGCCAGCGAACAGGAGAAGGCCATACTTAGTGAAGGGAGCAGCACACCTCTGGCTAGTGCCAAGCGAGCTGCAGACGTCAAGTTTTTCTTTGCCCTGTAGGCAAGACCCAGTAGGATGTGACTCCCCAGGTCGAGTTGGGGGTCAAGTGTAAGCCCAAGGTATTTTATTGAAACTGTGATTAGAAGGGGAGAGCCATCCACATCACTAGCACATAGAGGGACAGGGGAGGCCATGATCTTGGCTGCTGACCCAAAGAGCACGGCCTGAATTTTTTTCAGCTTGAGGACCAGCTTTTGGGATGTTACCCAGGCTTGAGTATTCTTAAAGGCCTCACTCAGCTGAAGGTTAAGAACCCCAATGTCTTGGGAATGTGCAAGGATGACAAGATCATCTGCATAAAGGATGGCACTACAGTTGGAAGCATCAGCAGGGAGGTTGTTAACAAATGCGGAAAAGAGAAGGGGCCCCAAAACTGATCCCTGATAGAGATCTTTAAGTACCTGAAAGGCATAAACAAAGCCAGAGAGGGAGGATTGTTCAGCTTAAAGGGGGGAAAGGTCACTATGGGGCACAGTCTGAAGTTGGAAGGGGGAAGATTCAAGAGGGAGATGAGGAGGCACTACTTTATGGAGAGAGTGGTGGCAAGATGGAATGCACTGCCGGAGGATTTAATCAAACTGAGGACAGTGGACAGTTTTAATTGGGGTTGGGATAGAGTCAAGGGCAGGGTTAGTACAGACAAGAACACAAAGGGGGGAAAGACCAGGAACAGGGAGGAAGGGAGGGGTTTTGGTGGGGCTGGGACAGCTGTAGTAATATGAAACTAGGAGCTGCACAATCGGGCAGACTTGATAGACCTGTGGGCCTTCTTCTGCTGGCAATTTCGTATGTTTGTATGTTATGACTGAAAGGGAAATAAAGCATTGAAATGATTGAGCTATTAAAATGAATGGAACTAATTCATTTCAATGCAGTCAGCAGGTCAAGGAGCAAGGCTGCAAAGGACCTTGAGGATCTGGCATTGAGGGACAGAGGAGTCATGATGAAGGGTAGAGGTGGGTGCCAGTGGAGGGGTGGTAGGGTGCACAGAGAATGGAAAAGGGGAGGGAATTATTTGTTTTTAAAGAGTTTGAAGGAGGTGGATACTGACATGGACTTTGGGATGAGGACTGGACTTGGTGGTGGGGTCAGCATGTGAGACAGCACTAATGTTTACCAGCAGGAGGATTAGACATCTGATTGATGGACTTTGGGGAGGGGGAGAGTAATGTTAACCAGCTGCAGGGCTGGGCACCCAATTGCTGGACTTTGGGGAGAGGGGAACAGTAATGCTTACCAGCAGCAGGATTGGCCACCTGACCACCGAACTTTGGGGGGGAAACAGTAATGTTTACTGGTGGTGGGATTGGGCATCCAATTGCTGGACCTGGGGGGGCAGTAATGTTTACCTGTGGAATGACTGAGCATCTGACTGCTGGACTTTCAGGAGGGGGGACTGTAGAGGTGGGCACGCCAGGAATTTTTCCTCTAGAACCAAGCCAGCAGTCTGGCTTGACTCTACGACAGAAAACATGAGCCAAGGCCTGGCTACTGCAGGCTGTACTCTACATAGGCGTAGAACATTTCAGACACTACACTAACTGCTCAGGCTGAAAAAATATTGCTTCGTTTGATCATAATGATAATAAGCTTGGCATAACCTTGGCTCTCAACGGCTTACACAGGTCAAGCCGAGCCAGGCACCAGGCTCCAGTCTGCTCTGGCTTATCCCCTCAAGGCGACAGTGCTTTTTACCAGCAGCGGAGTTAAGTACCCAAGTGCTAGACTTGCACTAGACTAATATTTACAGGTGGTGGGGTTAGGTACTCAACTGCCAACCTTTGGGGGTAGTAGTGTTCACTGGTGGTGGGCTTAGACACCCAACCTTCGGACCGGAGGAGCTCATTATAAATTACATATTTGTCCAGCTGGTTTTCCCAGAGAACAGCAGGCAGCACTTCAAGAAATATGTTTCAGGAAGTGGCATGGCAGGAGGAGGGGGGAGAGAGAGTCAGATAGTGGGAACTGGCTGCAGAGCATCAAAAATTAAAAAAAAATGGCAAAAGCCAGCATACTGACTCCTGCATCACTGGCCTGTCAACCGCCAATAGTTTCAAGTCTGATTTCAGCCATCTTATTGGTTCACAGCTTGACACACATTCATAACCTGCTTTTTTCCCACTAATGTCATATCATTATGTTTGATTTGCATTCTGCAATCAAAACATAGAAATAGGAGCTGTTGTGAAAAGAAATAATAAAAAAAAAATATATATGTGTGTGTATATATATATATATATATATATATATATATTATATATATATTTACTGTTGAAAGAAACTAGCCAAGCTGCTAAGGGCATGTTGCAAAACAATCAGTTTCCTTCTTGCAGATTTCCCACCGTCACGTGAGCCAAAAAAGACCACTCGTCCAGGATTTTCCTGGACAACCAACAAGTCACCTCCATAATCTGTAAGGTGTACTAGCCGGTTCCAACTTGTTCCTTGCTCAAGCAGTGTAAATTCTCAGGGATTTTGCCTTTGCCTACTGCTACTGTATGTGAAAGTGCCTAGATTTGTTGCACATTGTGATACCTTTATTGGGCCAATGAAGAAACTGGACATAGATGTTACGGTACACAAACTTTTAGGGCTACGCATATCCCTTCAGCAGGTGTATCTAGAAATATTTCTGGACTCACCCAGAATTTGGTTTAGTTCAACAGGATCTTCCTAGCCATAAAAGGCCTGAAAATGTGACAGTCCTTCTTTAAATAGTATTTTTGTTTTGCTCTGGGAATACTTTCCAAGTGCTGCACTAAATTTATCCTCTGCAGCTGGCAAAGCACAGCTAATAAAAGTAGCAGCACGCAAATAATGTAAGTGCCTATTTTAGACAGCAAGACCTCCTGAGTAGCTCCTGTGGCTATGTATCCATTTTCAAAACATCCTAAATCTGCAACTGTGTTGTCATAGACAAAATTACTGCCACCAAGTTTAGGGGTTCACATGAACTTTACTTTTAATAGTAGTTAGAAAAATCTGTACAAAAACATACAAAACAGGTAGTACCTGCAACAGTTGTGGTTAAAAGACAAATTGAGAGGGGTTGACGTCAAAATGTTGGGGCATGGCTTCGTTTGTGCGCTAGCAGTACTTGGTCCGTTGTTATGGCATTTCTGGTATCATGCAGGATGTTATGTTTGATTGCGTTAGCTAAACTAAGTGCTTGAAGCATTTGAAACCATTTTGATTTAAATTGATCAATTGTAAATGAGCTTGCTCAATGAAATTATCCTAAACAAACAAACCTGAACTTGAAACTTGAGACTTTATTTATGACGGTTGCTATTATGCCTGCTTTGAAGACTTGTACTGCAGCATGAAATGATTACTACACACACTGTGAGGTTACTGATGTGGTATGTTTAATACAAATGTTGCACAGCTTTAAACTGGCCATGTAATAAGTTGCAGTGCTGGCTTACTTTGGAACTTGATGTCCAGCAAGTCCCTTTTGTGTGTTTGACTGATCCCTGCCCCTGGTATGTGCACTCCAGTCTGGGTTTGAGCAGCTGCTTCTGTGTTTGTTTCTGTTGTTCAGTTCAGTTGACTTTATTGATTGACAAGACAAAATTGTCATTACAAAATATTGCACAATACATTTTAGCATACATAAATATACATATGACATTCTACATTGTTAAAATCCATAGAGGTACAATTACCAATAAATATACAGGGAATTTGAGAGGTACAAATAAATTGGTGTTTCTACCAGTGAGCTCATTCTGATGTTTATAAACTACTGCACGTGTCTTTACATCTAAAATTTAGTAACAAATATAAGCATCACCCTATAGTAACATATTCCTTATTTATGATATGCAGTTTCTTGTGTTCTGTCTTTTTACAGAACAATGCAACACTTTCTAATATCTCAATATTTTTGGATTTCAATAATGCATTCACTTGATATTTAGGTTTCATGTCTAAAGTTGATAATACACTACCCAAGTATATATTTCTTTCTTGAACATAAAGAGAACATAAAATCAATAGATGTATCAGGCTGTCTTTCCCAAGTTGGCACTTGCAAATTTTTTGTAATATTTTTATCATAGAACCCTCTGAGTCTTTGACTGTTATGATACTCAAATCTAAATTTTGTTAATATTCTTTTTGCTTGTTTTTTTATTTTCATCAAATAGGGTTCCATCCCAAATTGTCTTTTGTTCTTAACTAACCAAACACTTATTTTATCATTTTTACTCAAGTCCAATTCTTTTTGCATGTGTATTTCTTTTATTCTATTTTTTATATAATTTTCTACCATTTCTGGTGGTCTTATAAGACTTTCAGGCAAACTATTCAGTAAACCATAAGGTTTCATTATTTTCTCTATGACATATAACCTTGGGAAAAAGAACATTTTTCCATATAGCTTCATCTATGCATGCCCTGGGTAATTTCATCTCTTCCATGTTATAAACCTTTATCCAATATATGGTTAAACTTTGCTCAATGTTACATCTAACTGATGTTTGCTCAACTTCCAATCTAACCATGGCTGAAGGAGCTTCTGATGGTAACCCCAAAAGTCTTTTATAAAATGTATTAATTACTGTTGTTTCTGTTATCGTAATACAGTTCAAAAGTAAAAACAGGTTGTTGTAGTACAGTTCAAAAGTCAAACAATGTTGTTGTAGTGCAGTTCAAAGGTCAAACAAGCTGCTGTAGTACGGTTCTGATGTCAAAACTGTACTAAAACAACTCCTTCGCTTAGAATCTGACATCAGCGTTCTTTCCTCGTGCACACATTCAAAATATTTTCACGTGAAAACTGGAGCTCTTTCCCACACAATCACTTTCACCTGACATATTGCAGAAATGACCCAATGGCAGCTGCCTTCCTGACTGGCAAATGACCATCTCTTCACAGGAAAATAAGTGAACTCTGCAAAAAACTGCAGCCGATTTAAAACTAGTAAAAACATACTTCCTTGATGTTGGAGAAGCTGTGAAGTATGCACCATTCCCATTGATAAACTTGATCTATTCCTCATGTGTGTGTGTGTGGGGGGGGGCACATTTCCAAACACAAACTAAATGAAATATTTCTTTTTTTGTACTTGTGGAGTCAGCAAAGTTGAATGTGCCCAACAGATATCTGAATACATTGTATTTATCAATTCAGTTGAGAATGTAAAACTGTATTTTAAGTAAAAATCTATCCAAACTTCACTTAGGCATCTGCATGTTTCTTGAAATCTTAGAACCATTTAAAAAATAAAATATGGGCAACTTTGCCCAACCTGACATATATTTCCATCTCGAGGTTCTGAAGCCACTTGAGACCTCTCAAGCTTTTTTCTCAAGTTCTACAGCAAAAGTTCTCAAACTTTGTCATAGTGAGCCTCACCTAAGCCATGGAAAAGATGTTGAGCCTCCCCCAAAATAATGAAATATTTTTGGGCCTCCCCATGGAAAAATAACTTACTTTTCACAGCACATCAGGAATAAACTGAAACCTCTTTGCATAGCTGGCTTTCATGTTATTACACTTATTGTAACCCCCCTCCCCCCCAAACAGGACAACCTACTTGCTCCAATATTTTGACTCTCGAACCATTGTTACCCATTACTGCCATACCTTCATGGGTCGTACTGCTTTTTCTGTTTCCCCTCTTATTGGAATAACCTTCCTGCTGACCTCTGCCTCTCCCCCTCTCACCCTGCTCTTAAGCAACTTCTCAGGGATCATTTTGCTCCCACCTGCTCTTATTCTTAGTACCTGTATGGT
Source organism: Neoceratodus forsteri (assembly GCA_016271365.2). Classification (NCBI taxonomy): domain Eukaryota; kingdom Metazoa; phylum Chordata; order Ceratodontiformes; family Ceratodontidae; genus Neoceratodus; species Neoceratodus forsteri. Next base: position 876,228,515 of record CM028130.1, read on the forward strand.
TAACTCTTGTATTTAGACAGTTCTGCTGCCAGTCTAATTGATCATTGCTCCTCACATTGTTAGTTTATTGTTCTTAATTTGTTTGCACTTTTATTCATTTTGTATTGCTTAAGTGTTTGCAGTTACATTTTGAATTGTATTCTCTCACTACCCTTCCCTGGGTACACCTGAAATAAGCCATGGCTCAGTGTACAGTACCTTCCCTGGTCACAGACTTGTGAATAAATACATAAATTCACCTGCTGTTATCCTCTTTCAGTTTGCCTTGTCACTTCACACATAATCTATAAAGTTCAAAATTGAAATATAATACTTTTTCAAGACTTGCTTGAGCCTCCCCTGGAACAGGTTGGGGCCTCCCCATTTGAGAACCCCTGGTCTACAGTGTCTTCAGAACCCCTTGATGGAAACACAGCCTTGTTGTTCATAGTTGCACATACATTATTCTATATAGTGTGTTATTGACCGATTACATGCCTTTGTCACTTTGCTGCTGTTGTGGGGACCCGCTTGTAGATGAGATGCCATATCTCTTGGGGGCAGTATCATGAGTTGTGAAACTCAAAAAAACATACAGAGGACCAGAGGCAATTTTGCCTGTCATTAATATTCCTTGGAAACACAGCATCTGTGCTCAGCATGTGAACCCTCTTCAGATGTCAGATGACTGGGCAAATCACTAAGGTACCACACTGCTTTTATGTTTGCAGTGAGTGAAGCCACTGCTGGAAATTATACCATGTAGACTTTTTTTTAAAGACTGCTTCAGCATCTCCATGGGAGAAACTGCATCTGACTCTCTCAGCAAGCATGTGTAATCCCTTACTGTTTTCATACAGTCCTCTCAGTTAAGCCACATAAGCAGGATATGACATCTGTAAAACTGGAGCGCTGCACAGATGAGGCCTGCATATATTTTTAGCAGCACCCAATTAAGCTGGACTTCTCCTGGGCACTGCGTTCCTTTTCTGGAGCCTAGTTTGGACACAACAGTAATTTTAAATGCCAGCCACCTGGTCAGCTCTCAGCGTCACTGTGTGGTTAGCCTGGACAGACTGGAGTGCACTGAAGATCATTATACAACCCCTGTCAAAAAACGAGGATGTCAGCAATATTATTCTTTTTGTTACTAAAGCAGCAGTGCAATGAAATTAGGCAGAAAGGTTTACCCTACAGTTTTTTAACTATAAAAGATTCCAGGCATCTTCCAGTTTAATTTGGTGGTACAGTTTTCTAATTCCACCAAACTCTGAGTATTTTATAAATGTCTTAATTTTTTTTTTTTTTTTCTCAAAAAAAAATAAAGATGGCCACCACATTTTGCATAGAAGTAGCATTGTGGACCTGGCAAGCATTAGGATCAAAGAAATAAAAAAAGTCTTATAGTGCACAGCATGGGAGGAACCTAGACAAGTATAGTTACAAAGATACATAGATACTGTCAGCAGATGAGGGCATACGGCCCGCCCAGACTGCCCATTTGAGCTCGTGACAGGTATGCTAATACTTTGCTTAACTGTAGCTGAAAAAGTACAGTAGCTTTTTTGGGAAGAACATTTTTTGTTGCACTGCTGCTTTAAAACTTTACTTTTAATGTAGACTGTGGCCCATGGCTTTAGTCAGATGAAGAAGCCCAGTGAAGTACTGGGGGGGAAGCTTTCCACTGTCTGCTGAGTGTAACAAACTCAACCAGTGGATCTACCTTGCATCAGTCAGCAATGGCCAGTTTAGGGCAGTTCTCTGCAATAAAGCTTCTTCAGATATACAGTATGAAACATATGACACTTGCCTTTTTGTTATAAGGTGGGAGCTTACTTGTAGTGGAACAGTTCTGCAGCTATTTAAAACCCGCCTGCAGTTTGCCTGATTTGGCACCTTGCTTGCTTTTGATGCAATGAATGCATTTCGCCAACACTGTGCAATGCTGTTTTTAAGTAAAACGTCCTGTTCCAGTGAGCTCCATCATCAGATGATTCCTTCTGGAGAAGTGAAAGGAAACCATTTAAATATGTGTATAATCAAATATATGCCTTCCTTCCTTTCAGTGTAGCCACTCTTTTTTTTTAACTGTTTATCACCCAGTGCTCAGTGGGGATGTACCACTACATCTGCCCCTTAGGTTAGGCCCTCCTGACTACTGCTCCCGGGCCTACCTGCATGGTTCAGTGACTGTGCCCCCCCCATGGGAAGCCCCCAGCCAGAGGAGGCGAGGGAGCAGAGACAGATATTGCTGGCCTGTCATCCCAGTGCGTGGCCGCAGCGGGGAGGAGAGCCTCAGGCATCGTGCTGCTTGTGGTCACAGGGGGCTTTCTGATTTAGTCCCCATGGAGTTGCGGATGTGTAATGATATCCTGATGCAACCATGCCTGCTTCCACACACAGTGTGTCAATGTCTGCTGCAGCCTCTGCCCACTTCTTGTGGTCCTTGACCCCTGTTCTCCTAGCCTACACTAGGCGTCAGCATGCCATTGGGTGCTGCAGCCCTCCCACCCCAGAGTAGGAGAGCAGTCCAGCAGGCAATCATCCTTCCTTCCCTTGCTGCCCCTATGATACACTGGGCTCATTCCTGAATCCAGGTTATCAGCATTGTAAGCAGTAACCCTGTCACTGCGCCGGCACACCGGCAATGTATCCAGTCTTCTGAAATGCATTAACCGTTCATTTCTTTGTTAATAATTTAAGATCCCTGCAGGGTGCCACTCAGGTGCCTTGGGGAGGGGGTTTGGGCCATGGCTACCTTACAATTCTACTGGGTCACTGTAGATGTCATGGTGGCTACTGGGCTCATTATCTGCTTGCTCATGTAAACCCTCCCCCCAACACACACACACACTAATTTGGGGTTTACCTAATGTCTTCCTGGGCTCCTTAATGCCCACTGTCAGGCTGGTGTCCTGTCTAGCTTGTGATTCTGTGTATTTGCTTGAGAGTGCCATGCTGAGCCTCTGCACCTGTCCCTTTAAGAGACTAGCTAATCTGTGTTAAGTGAATAGTCTGAGCTGGGTCTGAGTGATTGAGGGCTTGCGACCGGCCAGACAGTGCTCTATTATGCTCCACTCTGCAGTCAATAGTGATGCAGAGGGAGCTTGTATGAGAACTGTGCTTATTTACTGTTTGTGTATTGTTATATTTGAAGTAGAGAAGTTTGTTTAATCTGCTTTCTTTCAGCTTATCTTTCTGGATGGAAGCTACCAAGTTAGGTGCGGGACTTCCAGTACTTGGACCAGTATAACCTGGGGACCTAAAATGGATCCAAATCCCAGTGTCCAGTGGGAAGGAAAATCTGTAGTTTTGTACTTCTTAGGTTGGTGCCAAATTAACCTGGAGGGGGAGCCCTAACTGTGACAGACAGCTTCTTCAGCCAACCTGCATTCTTGGATTTACAAGGGAAATGTCCAGTGCTACAGGAGACAGTGGATCAGTTAGGGTTGCAGGTTGAAGTCAGTAGCGGAGCCAGGTTTGGGATCATTTGGGAGCCAGGGAGGGCCATTCAGTCAATGACAGGCTCCACATTGGGCACTAAACAGTGAATAAAGATGGTGACAGGGAGCCACTACTCACACTGGGGCAGCCAGGAGGGGCAACTGCACCCCCAGCCCCCCCTCTGGCTCCGCCACTGGTTGAAGTGTGAACAGCTCAAGCCTTCGAGCAGCTGCTCTCTGAAGGAGCATTGGGGAATCATCGGGCAGAAGCCTACCTTGCCTCCCTGCCACGTTTCTCCTGTCTTAGGACTGCCTATCGTAGAAGTCAGAATCCTCCGATTTAAGTGTGGAACTGCAGCAGAAAAGGAAAAGAAGTGTTACCAGTGCTATTTGTGATTTGGACCGAAGATTTGCTCCTACGAAGCGATCGGCCCAACTTGAATGTGAGATGTGCTCCGGATCAAGAGGTTTGCTCAGTGAAGCTGCTGAATTGCAACTGGACTGCATCTGAACTGTTCAAAGTTAGTGCTACTTATTTTGAATGTGCTGAATGTGTTTCATGGGTCGAGACCTGTTTGCCTATGACCCAACCTGTTATGCCAGCTGGAGGCTTCACCAGCAGAAGACAAACAAACTTTACCAAATTGCTCATCCTGCCTGGGCCTTTGCAAATCCAGCCCAGACCGAATATCCTGCACCACAGACTGTTTCGGCGAGAGACCGGCCTCGGGGATCCAGCCCTGCATAACAACAGCCCGCAGGTTGCTGCCACCTGGGTGAAATGCCGTGAAGATGAGGTGCATCATGTCTGCCCTGTTTCCCCATGCTCATCGGTGAACACTACGAGATCTCCATGTTACCTGCTTTTCAGCAAAAACCTGGTAGCATGAGTACAATCAGGGTAGCTCCCTGCAACAAGTGTTTAAATCATGTGTGGTACCAGCTAATTGCTTCAGTTTATTGGGTTTACAAGAGACTAACCGGCTCGGATTACAAATAATCATCTGGTAATTGTGCGTACTAACTTTTTCTTTCCATCAAGGGCCCCAACATCAGCTGCAATGCCACTCCTGGACTGGACAACACCTCTGGCTAGCCAGATAGTCCATTCTGGGTATCCAGTGTTGTGTGACTGTTATTTGGGACTAACAGAGTGCATGCTCAACCTGAATCAAATCAGATTACAAATCATTTGCCTAGATTCTCACCCCCTTCCTTGTTCACGACCTCTAAATAAACTTAATTGTCTGTTTTCATGTTTAACCTTGCTAGTGTGCATATTATTAGTGGGGTTACAGTGTTGACAGTGTACATCTGTATTGCTAACCTTATTTTACAGTGGGTCTCCAGGGAAATTGCCGCAAGTCCAACCCTGGTGGTAAGTGTGAAGGGCATGTGCATATTAGTACTGTTTAATACCGACTGTGAATTTGCTGCTGTGTCAGGTACTGGGCCACTAGGAGGGTTGGTGGGTGGTTATAGCTTCGCAGAGGGCTGTAGCAGAACAGGTAAACATCTCCAAAACCATTACTCTGGGTGGAGGCACCTACTAAATCCAGATCCCTCAATCTGTGCGTAGCCATACAGGCAGGGGTAGTAGCCATTTGAATATGTCACCTAGGGGTTACACTGAGTTGGGGGAAGGTTCATGTTCAGAGAGTTGAAACAGTTCAGTGTCTCTAACCAGAGAAAGATTTAAGTGGGCCTGGTGACACATCTTTGTGACCTTCTGGGATGCGGCACTAGGCCAAAATGCCAAACTGAAGAACAGTGCCGTAAACAACAGCACCTTCAACAACAGCACCCAGTGAAAACAGCGTGGGACATAACGGCACCAATGGTAGCGGTCAAAAAACACACTGAGGATCGCTACCATAGCTCACATAAAAAACAGTACATTGTGGTTTTGTGGGGGGCTCTGCCTCCCACACCCCCCAATATTATTATAATAAACTCCATGGGGGGCTGATCTCGGGATGGGGAAAACTTGGGGGGAGATCTGCGAGGTGAGGGACTTGAAAAATAAAACTTCAGTGGGGAAGGGAGGCGAAAACGTAACTATCAGGAGACCAAGAACAGAACCCATGTCTCCAAGTCTGTACTGGACAAAGTATTCTATGCCTTAGCCCTCTCCACCACAGGAGCAGCTTGGCCAGCCATCATGCTTTCTTCTTACTTCTACACTTCCTCTGGAGGGGTAACAGTAACTACCTTTCGCTTTGCTATCCCTGTCACTGTCCTTGTTTTCGCTATTGTTAAAGCGCTGTTTTTACCAGCTCTATTCTTGAAACAATGTTTTCATCCGGTATGCTGGGATATTACTAGCATTGGCTGTCTAGGTAAATATTTAATCAGCTACTTGTTAAAAAAAAAGGTTAAATGATGGCTGAATTAGCTGCTCCTTGGGCAGGCAGCCCCTTGGTATGAGTTGCCTGCCTGAGGATGATGCAAAACATAATGCTAGTGTCTAACTCAGCCTATAGTTCGCATCTCTTTCTTTACTTCGCTACCCTATAGTCTTCCTTATTTTGGCCATTCACATTCTATCAGAATCTTTGCCCCTTGGAGTTCATCTGTTCCAGCAGCTTCACATGCGTGATTATCTGTTAGTATATTTGCTCCAGAATGGGGACATGCTGCATATAGGACTATAACAGACTGTTAAGTTTGGCAGGAAGTCCCTGTTAACAATGTGCTGCTGCTTTTTTTGATTTAGTTGGCAAACTGTTTAGGGGTGAGGCGCTATATTAGGGAATCTATATTTTTGTATTGCATAACACGCAAATCTGCGGCACACATAACAAAATAATAACAAAAAAAATAATAGTACATACATATATTTTCCAGACAGGCTAGTGCCCATGTGATTTGTCCATCATTAGCTCAGCGAAAGGTAACCCTCAATGCCTTTAGCATTCATAAAATAGCCTAACTTTTTTTGAAGCCAGCCAGCATCTTATTACTTACTACTTCATGAGGGAGAACATTCCATGCTGGCACTACCCTCTGGGAAAACTAATATCTTGCTCTTACACATGGAATTCAGGGTAACAATTGACTCTGGATTCTGGTGTGCCTTATAGACAAGAATAAGGTTGCCTTTCATCCTTCTCCTCTCTAATTTGTGGAGGTTTAGTTCCTTAAGTATCGCATCATAATCTTTGTCTCCCAAGGCCTTAATCATTGTGGTTGCATTTCTCTGCATCCCCTACAATCTCCCCACATTGCCCCTACAGCTGTGCACAATATTTCACATGGTGCCTAATCAGTGATCTATTTAAAGGCATGATCACATCCTTGTTATGGGAGTCAACATTTCTCCTGATGCAATACAAAATTCTGTAGCATTTCTTAAACACCTCCTCATGCTAAGTTTCCTCTTTTAATGTGTTCAACACTGTCACCCCAAGATCTCTCTCTCTCTCTAGTTGTTGTTCATAGTATTTCTCCATCTAGGTAATATGTAGTCCCAGTGGGCCAGCCCGGTGGCGTAGAGGGCTGAGGCACCATGTCTCATCTGCCACCACACCGGCAACCTGGGGTCAGGTGTGACCTCAGGGCATTGGGGGTTGAGCAGGGAGAGGAGGATAAAGTGTCTGATGGACTGCTCACCTCCTCCAGGGGGAGGGTTGAATAGAACCTGCCACTTGCCTATCTCTTGGCAAAAGTTGAGGGAAAGACAGCTCAGCCCAGAAGATGGGGAGATGGGGCAGACATCAGAGCACTTCACACAGGAGCACATGGTGTGCGCCTGGATGTCATGTCACGCCACACCTCCCAGGGGACCAGAACACAGGAAAATTGCCTGCGGCTGGATGACAGCGGGCGCCTGCAGGTCCTGCTCCCCGACTAACTGGGCTCGTCAGCTGAACTGGATCCAGTCCTCGTCAGGGGCCTGGATCCCCACTGCCAACCCTGCCAGGGGGGCAAGCCCAGGGGGAAGATGGCTGGTGGTAAGTCCCAGTGGACATTGGGTGGACATGACTGGGGCACCCTCCTGAATGAGGGCTGACAGGGGGCAGAGAGAAAGAAATATTTAGCCCCAGCATTATTCCTTCCAAAATGCACACAGTGCATAATCAAATAACTTGTGCTGTGCACAAAAGTTTATTCTGCTGAGTTTACAGAAAAAATGAACAGCACAAAACCATGGTGCTTTGCAAAGACACTATGCCCTCCTCACTGAAGGTTCTGTTTGGGAGGGTTCCCTTTTTATTCTTAACCTGCTATAGTTGAAAGCATTTGCTGGTTATATTCAGACACATGGGGATATATCTTTTTATGATGCCTTTATTTCCTGATTACCCCTCTGGCTCCCTTTTTCAGGCACCCTCAGCCTCACCACCAAATTCCACCAGTTACCCTGGACCAGTATCTGGTGGGTTGGTGAGTCAGTTGGTGGTGCGCTACCTGTGAGGGTATCAGTTCATACTGCCTGCCGTGAAGGTTTTCCTCCCAGTTTTCTCCTCAACATGGCTAGCGTGGTGACAGTCAAGTAGCAGGATGTGGTGTCCCCTCTCCCTGAGGGAGGAGAGCTGACCTGGGGATGCTAGATCCTACCTTCTCTGGCTGTGCCCCGAGCAACCCGAGTCCATTCCTGAACCCGGGTTGCTGCCATACCTGGCAGTAGCACTCTGCTGCACTACTGGCCAGTTTGGTTATATATAATTTTAATAAGTGTTTGATGGTATAACCCAATTGTATGAAGATTCTGGCTGGCCGTTAATTACTGTAGGTTAATTAGCCCCTAACAAGATAGTATCCAGGGTAATTGGGGGGGGGGCATGAGTACTTATTATTTCATACTCATAACAATTTTACAGGGATATATAAGTTTTGTTCATATTGGCGCGGATATTCAAACTGCGCCAGGCTGTGGCGCAAGCCTGGGCGCAGCTCAACTTTGTTGCGCACAGGTGTGGCCTGGGCGATATTCAAAGGAGCTGTGCTGTGGTGCAACAGCTTTGAATATCGAACCCTGGCCACCCCCACTGTGCATGGTGCAGTGGCACTGCACCAGTGCAAGTGGTCAGAGTGGAGCATGGAGATGCAGTGGCGCAAGTGCCATTGTGCCATGCACAGCACCTGCGATATTCAAACGGGGACATGCAAATGGGGCCATAAGTTATGCAAGGCGCACAGGGGGTCATTTGCATCTCATTACGGCCCCATTTGCATGCCATTAGCATGCAGGTGCACCGATCCCCAACGACTTGTGCCTGGCGCCCTACCAGGCAGCAGCTGTCGGGGACTGACACCCCCTGCAGCCCAATCGCGGGAAGTCCCGTAAGAGAAAAAAAAACGTCCAATATCGCTGGTGGTCAGTGGACCGCATGAGCCCGATCACGGGCATCATTCTTCACCCCCAAGTGCGATATCCCTGGTGATCTAGTGTGCCCCACCCCACCCGCCACTGAACCCCACCACCCGCTCCCCCATCAGCGGCGGGTGGCAGCACCCCACCCGCCTGCTGCCCCACTGCCTGCCGACTGACAGCATGGTAGGGCTGCATGCCCATTGGTTCAGAGCATGAGCCAATGGGCGTGCAGCCCATACCGTACTACTCAGTCCAGATATGTGAATGAATTCAGTAGTTTGATGTAGTTTATACCTTTGTTCAGCTCTTCTGCTGTTAGCCTAATGCAACTGTGTTCTGTTACAGAGCTCTGTAGCTGGAAGGGACATAAACTACATCACACAATTCTAAAAAGGTACTGATCACAAGTGTACACATCAGAAACCCATACTGTGTTTGATAAAGAGGGCAGGAAACTGGTCTTTTTGTTTTTCCTACTTACACTTTTTGCCCTCTCGTTCTCTCTCAGCCTGCATCAGGCCTCTCTTCAAGCCCCACCCCATCCCCCCACCTTCTCCCATGGCTTAGCTGCTCTCCTGCTGGGCACCCACTGTATCCCCTTCCCCATAGTGGAGGTTTTTGGTCTGGCCCAGGTCCCTCAGAAAGGCCAGATCTTGTGTGCAGGGAGCCAGCCTGGGTCAGCAGGTGTGGGGTCTGCGAGCTCCATTCAGACCATCATTCTGCAATGGCTGAGGGTATTTTCCTTTTTCTAGCCTGCCCCTCCCCCAGGATGTACACGCCGGAGCCATAGAATGCATGGCATCAGCAGCAGCCTAGAAAATGGCATCCCTCCCTGCCCCTGCACAGACTCCAGCCTGCACTACCCCCTGTGGTACCCAGGTGTAGCAGTAGTGAGTCCCCTTCTGCACGCGGGAGGAGAGCTTCCTGTGGGATGCTCAATCCTCCCCTCCCCGGGCGGCCTTTCGACAGCCTAGGCTTGTTCCCGAATCCATGTTGCTAGTGTAACTCCTAGGCAGTGCCACTCCTAGAGTTATACCCCTGCCTACTACCTACGATGTAGGCTGAGGGGCTTGGGTTCTCAAACTTACATTAGGTTCTAAAATGTTCAGTGCCTCCTCTCAGAGTCTAACCTTAAAGTGGGCTAGCCGTTACCTGGTACAACCCCCTGAGATGTCATACCACCCACAACTACCTTTTGCTACCCCAAAACATGACTCATTGGCATTTCCCCACATTTCAGACATTTTGTAATTAAAGACTCTTTTTTTTTTTTCCCATTGTTTAACCAGGAGTGGCACACTAAGCTGAAAGCTTGTTTAGAGGTGCGACCTGGGAGCACAGGGAAGTTAAGTGACTTGCTCAGGGTCACACAGTATGCAAGAGGGGGCTGTGGGATTCAAATCCAGATTTCCAGATTTTGCAGCTCAGAGCCTTAAACCACTGTGCTATACTGATTCTTTCTAATAATATGCTCATGACATCCATTTGCAAAAAGCAATAACAATAATATTTATTTAGGGGACATAGGAGTTGGGAAAGGGAAACAGGAGGAATAGAGGTTATGCAGTGATTCTTCTCTACAAATGTACAAACAATTTTCTTGTGCTGGTGAAACCCTCCAGCTGGGTGACTACTAGATTAACAGAAAGAGAATCACATTTTACCAACCAGAATGATATCCAGAGCCCTGGCTGTCTAGCTGCTGACTAATCATATGGAACACATTTAATTTCCCCACCAGTGGTACCAGTTTCCAGACATGTATGAAACCCTGCGATCCAGGGTTTGTAGCTACAAGGGTGCAGGGGGTGCAGTGGCACCCGGGCCCACGAGGTTTGAGGGGCCCAAATCATAATTTTGATGTTTATTTAAAACTGGGGAGGGGCCCTGTAACATTGCCTTGCACCCAAACCCTCTGGGAATTTGCTGCGCTACTGCTGCATTCTCACACTATATCCTGGGTACCTAGTTACCAAAGTCCTGGTTGGTTGCAGGCCTGGTGGATGTTGCCGCTGGTGGCAGTAACCGGCTTTGACTTTCAAAGAGGAAAAAATTAACATGGAAGACAAATTAACAAAAACTTTCACTTTTGGCAGAAGTGCAGGGGTTGCCCTACTTTTGGCAGGAGGGCAAGGGTGGCCCTGCTGGCCGCAAACTGAACATTTCAGGAGCAGGTAACCAGTCTGGTTACAATGGTTGGAACAAGGTTTGGCAATCCTGAACGTTCAGCAGATTCATATGGTTGCCACATCCAGTACATTTATATCCCTAGAATGTCTATGTTTCCAGTCATAATTAAGCAAGATGGAAAACTGTCATTTCCAGATTTTTATCAGCCAGTCTGAAACTTTGAGTTCTCAGTCCATCAGTGTGGCTATGGCTGGTGGCTCCACAGGACATCTTGACCAGAAAACTAGCATAGGTGCATCTCAGCACATTTATATGACACTTTTAGCATAGGTGCATCTCAGCACATTTATATGATACTGTTAGCATAGGTGAATCTCAGCATGTTTATACGATACTTTTAGCATAGGTGCATCTCAGCACGTTTATGCGATACTTTTAGCATAGGTGCATCTCAGCACGTTTATGCGATACTTTTAGCATAGGTGCATCTCAGCACGTTTATGCGATACTTTTAGCATAGGTGCATCTCAGCACGTTTATGTGATACTTTTAGCATAGGTGCATCTCAGCACGTTTATGTGATACTTTTAGCATAGGTGCATCTCATTTATGCGATACTCTTAGCATAGGTGCATCTCAGCACGTTTATGCGATACTTTTAGCATAGGTGCATCTCAGCACGTTTATGTGATACTTTTAGCATAGGTGCATCTCAGCACGTTTATGTGATACTTTTAGCATAGGTGCATCTCATTTATGCGATACTCTTAGCATAGGTGCATCTCAGCACATTTATGCGATACTCTTAGCATAGGTGCATCTCGGCACATTTATGTGGTACTCTTAGCATAGGCGCATCTCAGCACATTTATGCGACACTCTTAGCATAGGTGCATCTCGGCACATTTATGCGATACTCTTAGCATAGGTGCATCTCGGCACATTTATGTGATACTCTTAGCATAAGTGCATCTCGGCACATTTATGTGATACTCTTAGCATAGGTGCATCTCGGCACATTTATGTGGTACTCTTAGCATAGGTGCATCTCGGCACATTTATGTGGTACTCTTAGCATAGATGCATCTCGGCACATTTATGCGATACTCTTAGCATAGGTGCATCTCGGCACATTTATGCGATACTCTTAGCATAAGTGCATCTCGGCACATTTATGTGATACTCTTAGCATAGGTGCATCTCGGCACATTTATGCGATCCTCTTAGCATAGGTGCATCTCGGCACATTTATGCGATACTTTTAGCATAGGTGCATCTCGGCACATTTATGCGATACTCTTAGCATAGGTGCATCTTGGCACATTTATGTGATACTCTTAGCATAGGTACATCTCGGCACATTTATGTGATACTCTTAGCATTTATGTGATACTCTTAGCATAGATGCATCTTGGCACATTTATGTGATACTCTTAGCATAGGTGCATCTCAGTGCATTTATGTGATACTTTTAGCATAGGTGCATCTCAGCACATTTATGTGATACTCTTAGCATAGGTGCATCTCAGCACATATATGTGATACTCTTAGCATAGGTGCATCTCAGCACATTTATGTGATACTTTTAGCATAGGTACATCTCAGCACATTTATGTGATACTCTTGGCATAGGTGCATCTCAGCGCATTTATGCAATACTTTTAGCATAGATGCATCTCAGCACATTTATGTGACACTGTTAGCATAGGTGCATCTCAGCACATTTATGTGACACTTTTGGCATAGGTGCATCTCAGCACATTTATATGATACTGTTAGGCTCCCGATGGGTCCCCCAATAGTTGAACACTGCTTTGGCTCTCCTGGGTTTGTCAGCAACAGCTATGATCTGCAAAAACAATTCCAGAGCTCCATCTGCGCTGGGCACAAGGCAGGCAGGGCAAGGTGCGAACTGAAGAACTATCTTCTATCAGACAGTTACTTTGGGCAAGGTGGCCCAGATTCATTAAGTTTGCTTTATTGTCACTTGAACAGTTACTGGGGCATGATGGCCCATATTTACTTAGCTTGCTTTCTCTCTTGCACTGGGGGGTACAAGAGTACTTACTCATGCTCCTCACGGACGATCCCCGCTATAAAGGCTCCTGATAGTCTGCAGGTCTCTCACAACTGAGGTCAGCTCTCTCATGGCTCTCTCATGGCTGCTTGATGTCATCTGGTATCAGCCCATGTCTTTCCCTGATGTGGAAGGGATGCTTTTTCTGCGCCTAGAATTAGGACCCTGTAAGTCCCCATGAGCACTTGCCATTTACCAATGAGCTTTGGTGAATGTCCCACAAGTCCTGGCTTTGTTATCCTGGCTTTCCGATTGGCTGAGGCCACTTGCAATGGCTGCTGAAATTCACTGCCTTTAAGCAGATCAAGTGCAGTCCCCAATCAAAATTCTGGTGCAGCCAGGAATAATTAAATATTTGCCCCAATGCCCTGGATGTGTACTTGCTGTTGCTGCACAAAGAAAGAAATAGCTCAGTCCATTTTCCTGTCGCTGCTGCCTATATTTTAGCTCCCTGACATGCAGCAGCAGACAGCCTATGTACTCTGAGACCCAAAGTTGTCTGGTGCAGCCAGGAGCAAAGCATTTATTTATTTTAAACATTCCTCCCTGTAACACACTTTTCCCCAACATTCAGCAACAGTTACAATAATATTTTTATGTTTCTTTCCCCCTTTCGGCCACAGCTGAGAACAAGCTGTCCTGAGGGCAGACAGGCCCTCATGAATATTTATTTATTTATTTTTTATTTATTTGGAAAATGTTTCACCAGGAAAGACAACATGAGCTGTAAACAGCTCATTTTCAGAAGCAAATAAGCAAGATGTAAATGTGAGCGGGGCTCCAGTTCATGAATATTTATGAGCCCTGATATAAACTTGCACGTGGATCTCCTTAAATTGTGCGGAGAGCGGCTGCTCAGGGGCCTGTCTATGCTCACTGGGTCCCACTTAGTCAATGTGGATCCTGGGACCAACGGAACACTCCTTGGATTGACCACCAGCTGGAGCGGTTGCAGATCAAAGGCGCTGCTCGCACCTACGTGATCCCTGCTGTCTCGAGAGCATGGCTAAAGTGGGAGATTGCAGTCATACTTTTCGAGCCCTGGAGGGCTGGGATTCTTCTTTTCAGGCTGGATTGGAGCACAGGAGGCAGAAGCAGGACCAAGGGGACAAAAAAAAAATACAGGCCACATCGGGAGGTGCCTGGGAAGAGAGGCTGGAACAGGACCAAATGGGCTACAGGTAGGCCCCCATTTGGCAGGGGGGGTTACACTAGTGTTGTGAGCGGTAGTGCCACTGCTCTGCTGATGGGCTGACAGGAAATTATTTCAAATTGGCTGCTTTTATAATGTTTCTGTTTTCAGAAATGACATTCATACCCCTTAATGATCAATATTTAACTGCACCTGGATTAACAAAATAAGTAATATGAAAAACTGTATTTTGTATTGTTTTGTTTTTTATGGGCAGCATTCTGTTTCAGTTGTCTTCATAGAATCGGTGATCTGGAGTCTTAGCTATGTCACAGTTTGTGTATAGAACTCTAAGCATGGTTCTGATTCATGCTTAGCATTCTGTACACAAACCGTGGCATAGTAAAAACTCCAAATTACTGGTTCCTTAAAAACAACTGTGCAGAATATTGCCCAGGAAAAGAAAACAATTGAAAACACATTTTTTTTCACATTAGTGTTCATGCAGGTACTGTTAAATATGGATCATTCAGAGATATGGATTTCATTTCTGTTCCTAGGAACATTACTAACTGCTGCCAATGAGCACACATTTCTGTCCTCTTTAAAAGACCAGTAAAGATTTGCGAAAACAGCTTCTACCGGAAATGATGACTTATAGGTTCAGTGCTATTCTTTAAAGAATCAGCATGCAGTGGGACCACTGGGAGGGTGTAAGGACTGTAGGGGCTCCCCCCCCCCACAAGGGGAGCACCCTGATGACCATCTGGCCTGAGGACAAGCCTCAGAAGAAAGACAGGCGGGGTGCATAATCAGAAGGGTGCCTATACAATGGAAACGGCACAGGAAAATAGTTTGCAGAGGTCCCAGAAAAAGAAGTACTGCTGGAAAGGTAGGGGATTCTGCATATTTAGGAAGCCTGTGGTGTCCCAACGGAGTGGAGCCCAAGGTTGCAAACACTCCATGACCTTGGGGGCAGTGACCTATGAGAGTGAATGGGAGAAATTTGGCCAGGACACTGGGGGAACTTCCCCTATGTTCTTGAGAAGTGCCGTTGGATCGTAACATCCACCTGAACAACCACCAGAACAGGCAGATGGGACCTCGGTGTAACTTCTCATCCAAAAGATGGCACCTCATATGCACAGCGTCCCCCTCATGCTGCGCTACAGTGTCAGTATTGATATTTAATCCAAGTTCCTGGCATGGGGCTAAAACCCACAAACTTCCAATCTCCCGGCCTCAGAAGCAAGTGTGCAACCTGCTGAGCCCCTAACACTGAAATAGGGTCTCTGGTCTCTGGACCTCGATGTACTGAACTATGAATTTAACAGTTTGTTTATTTATTTGTTTGTTTATTTCAAAGGCTTTACCAGGAATGACATATTGAGCTGGTATCAGTTTCCAGACATGTTGGTGGGGAGATACAGAGGAAGGGACAACAGATACAAAATACAGAGTAAAAAATACATTGAATGGAAATAAGTATATCAAGATAAATTAAAAAAAAAATACTTAAGAATAAATAGACAATCAGTAAGTTACATACAGTAAAAATGTGAAACTTTCAAAAGATCAATTAAATAGTAAATAATAATCAAAATGGGGAACATAGAGAATGACTGATACTAGGGAAGTGGGAAATGCTGAAGATGATGACTGCAAGTTGCAGGTGTAGGGGGACCAAATCAAAATCAGGAAAAACTACAGGAGTGGGAAGAGAAATCATGGAGGAGAGATTTAAGAGCATGAAAGGGAGGAGCACTGAAGGGGGAAGGGAACCCCAGAGTTTTGAAATAATAATTTTATTAATTTTCTTAATGAAATACAACGAAAAGATAGACATGTTGGTAGCAATTCATAAACAGCAAGATCCACTTACAGTTATATATAATGGAACTTACATACATTCATTATCCAGTACTAGTACAACTTCACTTAGGCTATAATTCAAAAAAGAATCAGAGACTTTTAAATGTATTACTTAGCCAGAAATACCAGAGAAAGGAAACAGGACACAAAACATATAAACTGGCCAAGAGAATAAAAAGAAAAGAGTAAAAGAAAAAGACAGAAAGACCAGAGCGGGAAAATACAGGCTTCCTGCCCACATTCCAAGTGTACCAGGTTAGAAAGTACATTAAATGCAATTTCAATTTCATGGGGGCCAGATCCCCAAAAGGGTGATCTGAGTAAACTGCATTGTGTTCAAACTATTATTCCATCTTCATTCCCATGCCATAGAAGAAATTGCCATGGCCATTCGAAGGGCCTTATGACACCCTTGCCAGGACCTCCAGAATGCTTATGTGCCTCTTTGGGCCTGAAAGTGAAAAAATGGCAACCAACGGGCCTTAAACTTCTCCCTGCTTAACCTTACTCTAGCTGTACATTCCTCCATTTCGCAGGATGGCCAGACAGTTTGTATACCATGCCTCCGTTGATGGGGTAGCCAACTCTGCGTAATTGTTTTGAGAGCTGCGGGTACTAGAATATTAAACAGATAGCATCGGGCCTTACGCTTGATCGACCGAGGGAAATTCCCTAACATCCGGTGTACAGGGTTATTAGGAAGATCCACTTCAAAGATGGATCCCACCAGATCCAGGATTTGAGCTCAATAAACCTGAATCTTAGGGCATGACCAAAATACATGTGTATGAGTGCCCCTCTCCCCACATTCTCGCCAGCAGAGGTCTAAAAAATGCTGGCCATAATGTTTAGTGATTACTGGGTTGGGAAAGTATCGAGTAACTACCTTCCAATGAAACTCGCGCCAATTATTTGACTCAATCGTGGAATGAGTGGCCTTCCATATTGTGGTCCAAGTGGATTCTTCAAATACCATTCTAAATTCCAAGCTCCAAGCTTGCTTAACATTTTCCAAGGGGTCTGATCCAAGAGCTGAAAACTGTCTGACCAATCTAGAAACCCAGCCCCGAGGCTGTAAATGTTCAACTTCAGCCACCATAAATTCCACTAAGGGATTATTATGTGTGGTTCATAGCTCAGTGCTTATGTAACATGTAGATGGTTGTTGGATACAGAGGCCAGCATTAAGAGGATAGTGTTCATTAGGTAGTAGTATAGAATGTTTGTGCTTAGGTACTTGGATGCTTGAATTGAGTTGTTTGATAATATTTGATGGTTTTGGCCTTTCTCTGTATCCCACCTGTAGGAAGGAAGCTTGGTTTAGAATTATGAAAGCCCCAAAAAGAATATATATATATATATATCAACGATTGTTCTTTAACTGAATGCTGAAGAGTCGTGCATGACAACACCTAATAATGAAAGGAATAGACGAACACCTCCTTCAGCTCCGGAGAGTGTGACCAGTAGCACTCAGGAGAGGAAAAATGGGGGAAAACCTCTGAGGACCCATGGCTACTGACCTGCCCATCCTTCTGGGCATACTTAAGGAAAGAGATCCTAATTAAACTAAATTAATCAGCTAAATCTGAATTCTAATTTGTAGAATTTAATCCAGATAAATGGAGCTTAAGAAGAACTGAATTGTAAATGTCCAGTGAAGTAACTTCCTCTTAATAAAGTCCGAGTCCGAGAATCTATATAGAATTCGGAATAATGGAGAATGGATATGGAGAACTTTCTTCCGGACTTCAGTTTATAGAGGGCATAATCCAGGAAATGTATGACGGTGAAGATGAAGTTGATGACAGACGAAGTCAATACAGGAGACTAGATGCAGATAGTTGCATTCAAACTTGACGTCAACGAGGCAGGATGAATAGAAGTAGTACGACTTCCTGATTTCTGATAGAGGGCTTGTACAGTATGTGTAATGAGAAGGCTTGTAGCCAGGCTACCGACTGATGAATCCAGTTCTGATAAGTGAAGTATAGTCTTAGGAATTGATATGAAGACAACGGCTGTAGAGTTGAGCTGGAATGGCAAGCTGTGGAGGATAATCGGAGACACTGGTGTGAGGTATGAAGCATCCAAGTAGTAGAATATGGTGAGCTCAAAAGGAAGCAAGTCAGTTGGACTGCCAATCTGAAGGGAGAGGTAATAGGAGCAGGACTGCACCCACGAAGGCAGAAGAGAAGGAACAGGACGTGGCAATCAGCCCCTGAAGAAAGTGCAGCTGAACCGACAGCTGGTGAGGTAGGAGAGAGAGGCAGCCAATTCCATGGAAGTCCGCTGGAAGAATAGAGCATGGCAGTTAGTCCCTTGGTGAGTAGCGCAGCTGTTCCATCAGCTGGAGAGGTAATGAGAGGCGACTAGCTCCAGGCAACAGGAAAATGCAGCCAGAACTATGGAGGTCAGCCAGTAGGAATAGTGCGTGGTATACCACCTCCAGGAGATGTGTCTTGAGTCAGGTTAGAGCAGAGTAGTACTGCATTTGTAAGACAGATGTAGAGAATGGAGTGGTGCTGAGGACTGACGTATCCAGTAGATCAAGGAGGGCAGGGATCGCATGGAAGAGACCGTGGCATAGAGATGGCAACGTGACGAGGAATAGCATTCGAAACTGTAGGTATGCAATGGTTGAGGCAGCAACAATGAGATGAGATCCGAATAGTTGAGCAGAAGAGTCCTGGATGGAGATAGCTGAAGAGGCTGAGTCAAATGGAGTAGCGGAGGCACAGGTTCAAAAGCGGAAGAGCACAATCAGGAGAAGGTCTTAATGAGAGGCGCAACTAAATATCCTGGAGAGGGTGAAGCAGCAGCAATTCCACACGGCTGAAGCAGCAGGGCAAAGCATCCAAGAATAGAAGAGGAATGAAGAAACGGCCAGATGCAGATCCAATAAAGGAGCTTCCAGCTGGAGGACACGGCAGCAGGTAGGTGAATAGTAGAATGCGGGAATCTCCAGGCCCTGATCTGGTGAGGCAGAAGTAGAACAGAGGTAGGTAAACCTTCCAGCCCGATGGGCGAAGGCAGGTCATAGAAGCAGAAGAGTAGTAGGTAAACCTCCCAGCCCGATGGGCGAAGGCAGGTCATAGAAGCAGAAGAGTAGTAGGTAAACCTCCCACCCGATGGGCTAAGGCAGGTCGTAGAAGCAGAAGATGAGGTAAACTTCCTAGCCCGAAGTGCAAAGGCAGGTGAGCAAGCGAGTATGATGCAGTAAAATATAGGAACGATCCAGGCCGGGTGGGGCACAAATCCAACCAAACACGATGGCTAACCTCCTGCCTGTGGGGCGAGGCAGGGAGCAGTGCAGTGGTAGATAATGCAAAGAAAATGAGAACTGCATGCAATGCAGATGGGCACGTCCTGGTATGCAGATATCGATGAAATACGGAAACATAGGGTAGATAAATGCCAGTGCAGGAGGAGCACAATAAGTTGGAATGGCAGGTTAGTCATGACGACTTCTAATCCTTGGGAGGGCGAAGCAAGTAACATGAGCAGAAGGTAAGAAGTGAATCCATAAACATTGTAATAGCAAGCAAGCAGCATGATGCAGACATAGTAGCATATCCTGAGTCAATGAGGTGCATAGCAATAACATATTTTAGGGCCGACTCATGAGAGCTGTGCAAGGTGCTGTTGGCTGTGGCAGCCAGATGATGGATGGAAAGGAGTGCAGTGGTGGTGGTTGTGTACCAGCCGTGAGGGAACCACTGTGCAGGACCGGAGGAAGGAAGGGATAGAGCTTGGAGCGCAGGAGTTGAGCGGGGTCTGCAAGGTCAAGCCGGACTGGGAGGGAACCATATGTAACACCCCCAGCCGCAGAGGAGATATAAAATATACATAAAAAAAAAAGGACACCCTGCCAAAATCCTGTAATAAAGTATTAATAAATGGCATCTGGCTTACTGGGTCAGAAATATACAGAAGAGTATCATCCACATACAGTGACACCCTAACTTCGACCCCCTGTACTTGTATGCCTTTGTAACCAACCGATTACCTTATAAGAGCCGCCAAAGGCTCCATACATAAGGCAAATAACAGGGGTGACAGTGGACACCCCTGTCTAGTTCCTCTTCCTATTTTTATCCTCTGTGATGTGACCCTATTCACCCGAACAGTTGCCCACAGATCCCTCTACAAGTTCATAATCCACTTCCTAAATTTTTCCCCAAATCCAAATTTACTCAGGGTGTAATCCAAGAAAACCCAATATAGGCAATCGAACACCTTCTCAGCGTCGAGGGCCATCACCTCCCTGAGTGTACCGGGTGGCAATGTCCCAGAGACAGACAAGATGTTAAGTAGGAGTCTAATATTATCCTGGATGTGCCATCCGGGCATGAAGCCCGCCTGCTTTCTGTGGACTAACTCAGGAATATACTCCTGAAGTCATGAACTAAGAATTTTTGCAAAGATCTTCGCATCTTGATTTATTAATGATATGGGGTGGTAGCTTTCACATTCCTTGGGATCTTTGCCTGGTTTCAGTCAGAGAGTGATCATCGCCTCCCCCCATGAAGCTGGGGTTTTCCCCCACCTCATGTGCCACATTGCACACCTTGGTCAGAAGGGGGTCAGCTCTGTGAGAAAATGCTGGCAAAACTCGGCCGCAAAAACATCTGGGCACGGGGCCTTCCTTCTATTAAGATTTTTAATAACCCTTTTGACCTCCAATTCCATACAAGGGACTTCCAATCTCTGGCTCTGCGTGGTGTCAAGCCCAGGCAAGGTGACTCTTTGTAAGAAGCTATCCACTACCCCAGTATGATCTCTGCCCATCTTCTGGGTATATAAATTGGTATAATATTTACAGAAATTGTCCACTATTTGCAAGGGATCTGAGGAAACCGACTGGGTGCCCAGCCCTTTAATCAAAGGGATATACCTAGCCACCTCTTGTTTTCTCAATCTGAGAGTGAAGAGACGACTTGCCCTCTCCCCACTTCCTAATATCTTTCTTTGGTATACCTCAGGGCATTTTCAGTTTTCTTTGTCATCTCCGCATTATATAAATCCCTGGCTTCCCTCAATTTAATCAAAGTCAGAGGATCCCTATTCTGTTTATGCTCAGCCTCTAGGGATGCAATGTCTGCCAATAACCTTTCCAACTTAGCTTGTTTACATTTATGTTTATAGGAGGCATAGCTAATGATCTGACCCCGCAGGACTGCCTTCAACCCATCCCAAATAAACCTAATGTGAGTATCCTCTTCCCTGTTTTCTAATAAATATTGCTGAACAGAATCCTTTATTTGATCCATAGATACTTTATCATTAAGCAACCCTGGATCAAATCTCTAGGCCCTTTGTCCTTCCTTCACCCTCTCCCAAATCACTCTGGCACTGATCACTGCACGATCAGAAAAAGTGACCGGGTGTATGGTTATATCTGTCAAATTAGGAGCTTCTACCAACTGGGTGTAAAATCTGGCTAACCTGGAGTATGAACCAGCAGAGCCAGAAAAGAAGGTAAAGTCTGTTGCGTCTGGATGCTGTTGTCTCCAAGGGTCTACCCAACCACCTTCCAGTATTAGAATCCTAGGAAGTCTACAGCATGCAACCCCCCGCCTTCCCGGGTGAGCTCCTGTCTAACAGGGCATTTTCAACACAATTCCAGCCCCCATGGGCGTGCAGTCCATACCGTACTACACAGTCCAGATATGTGAATGGATCCATTCTACATATCTGAATGTATAATGCGTGCAGCTGACATGCCCACCAGCTCACGCTGGAACCAATGGGCGACAGCCCTACCTCGATGTCAGTCGACGGGCAGCAGGGGCCGGGCGGGTAGAGGCTGCTGCCGCCCGCCGATGGGGGGCGGGCGGGGGCCTAGTGGGCGGGAGGGAGGGGGTACCGCTGAACCACCTGGGATATTGGACTTTATTTTTAATACAAATGCCCGCGATTGTGCTGCAAGCGGTCCACTGGACCACCAGGGATATAGGACGTGAATATTTGTATACTTAAGCCCGCAATCAGGCTGCAAGCGGTCCACTGGACCACCAGGGATATAGGACGTGCTTTATTATATACTTAAACCTGTGATCAGGTGTGTAGCGGTCCACTGGACCACCAGGGATATGGGACGTTATTTAAATCTACATATGCCAGCGATCGGGCGGAGGGGCGCATTGTCGCGCTGTGCAGGGGGCGTCGGTCCCTGACAGCTGCTGCCTGGCAGGGCGCCAGGCGCAAGTCGCTAGGGATCGGCGCACCTGCATGCAAATGGGGCCATACTGACATGCAAATGGCCCCATTTGCGCCGTGCATACATTATGGCCCCATTTGCATGTGCACTTTTGAATATCGCGGTTGTTACATAGCGCAAGGGAACTTGGCGCTAGGTGCATCCCTCTGCTCCACTCTGGCCACTTGCGCTGGCGCAGTGCCACTGAGCCATGCGCACTGCGGGTGGCCAGAGTGTGATATTCAATGATGCTGTGCCATGGCTCAGCTCCGTTGAATATCGCCCAGTCAACGCCCCTGCGCAGCCAAGTTGCGCTGCGCCCAGGCTTGCGCCACAGCCTGGCACAATCTGAATATCTGGGCCAAAGTGTCAAGTCCTGCCTACCTGCACCTTATGAACTTAAGGAGGTAATGCTTTGCGTATTAATATAGCCACTCCTGCTCTGGAAGCGTCCGGGTGCGAGTCTGCATACACCCCCACCCATGTTCTCCACAATTTTGAGGCTCCACCTGAGACAATTTGGTCTCCTGGAGACAGGCCACATCACACTTTAATCGGCTTAACTCCTGGAGAACTCTAGCACATTTAACCACCCCATTAATCCCCTTAACTTTGATAGAAATTATCTTAAGAGAAGCCATGGCATAAGGTAACATAAGAACTAATCCCCATATGTTCCATACCCCCCCCCATAGTTACAACCCCCAACCAATGCTGTAAGTAGAATCAAGCATTTGCCTGTAAGGAAAAGGAGCATTAGAATAAAAAAACAAGAGGTTAAAAAATCCTAACAAACATTAAAAAAACTTTCAAAAAAGGTTATGCTGTAAGCTGGGTTAACTACACCTAACATGACCCGAAACGTGGGCCATAAAACGAGAGGAAACGAACAAAAAGGGAACAAGGTACCAGTTACTTCACTAGGTACCTGAAGCTCAGTCAGAGCTTTGAGACTGATGCAGAGGATGGAAAGCCTCAGAAAGCTAGGAACATAAGCTCTAGACTGGTAGGAGCAAAGCACCTGAATGCACTATGGGATGAGCCCCTGGTAACCAGGAGACCAGACTATCTCCTAACTGTTGGATCCGATGCAAAACAAAAGGCAGCGGAGTAGTAGTACACCCTGGGCAAAGGCAAGTACAGATGGTAGCATGTGAGGTGGGCGCCTGAATCACGGCGCCATCTGAATATGCAACGTAATATGGGCGAAAGCCGGAAAGGTGAGGGGGCAGGAAGGGCGACTGGATGTGGTGGGGTGGGCAACCCTAGCAACAGAATGTCACTGCATGTACACATGCACGCCGTGGAGTGAGTACGGCAAGCGTGGCCTGAGAGGGGTGGAGGGATGTAGGGGTGGCACTGCAGTTGACGTCGAGCTGCACCATGGCATCGAGGGTTGGCCTCTGCTTGTGTGCTAGGGGTTCGGGTTCTGGTCTGGTCTGGGCACTATTGTGCTTTCTTGCACACAGCCCAAAAACGTTATTTCCTTGCTGCACTCCCCACCAACATGTACCCCCGAGTTGAGAATCATTAATGGGGTGTGGTGTAGCTCCCCACAGAAAGCAAGTATTTTCAGTCCCCAGCACTGATTTTCCATGCGCCGAGGTTGTCAGGGTGGTGAAATTGTTTTCACTGCCCTGACGTCGCTCTTCTGTGGGTCATCCTTCCATGGTCGCCCATCTCACATAGAACCGTACAGACTGCCCACACTGTGCAGGAAAGTCTTAACTCAGTCGCCAATGAATTAGAATCCCCCAACTTGGGGGCACCTTAAGACATTACTTTAATCATACCCATGGAAAGAAAGACCCAAAACCCCCACTCCCTGGGCCCAGGCATCTATAAAATCCCTAGTGCTCTGACTCGTTCTCCCAAAAAGATGACAAGAAATGACTGGACCCAGGTCCGCAGGGCTCTATAAGATTCAAAAGCCTCATTAAACCAATCTCTTCTCTCCCCCTCCAAAACATCACTATAACACCAGACTGTTCATGCAGCATAAAAAGAAAAATGAGAAAGGGGAACCCCCGGCATCCGTCTGTATTGTCACTGCATTAGACTTTAAGGAAGCCAACTTAACTCGATAAACTAATTATCAGTGCCCCTATATCAGTACATAAAAGAAAGAAACAACTAATTCGTCCAGAGTTTAGAGTCATTAAAGAGCTCCCAAAGGGAAAAAGAAATTGTTCTGAAGCTTATCTCTTAGTCCACCTGCGTGCACTATTCGGAAGCACTATCCCATGGGGGAAGAACAACATCATCATACCACCAGGGAAGTTCCCCTTAAAACTGTCCCACTGGAAACTGAAAGTGCAGTTAGGAAGGGCAATCCCCTCGAACTGCCAGCAAAGCCGATCAGCTCAATTAATAGGATAAACCAAAATTATTGATTCGGACTGGTGGACTTAAACTAAACATTTCTCCCTCCACGGATTCCTGCTGCTATCAGGAGGACCCACAGCAACAACACCCCTCAGGGCTAGGACCCCCAATGCAGAACAGGCAGGGCAAGCAAAACTAGAACCACAACCTAGTTAAAGGTTTAAGTTTTCTTTTGTAGCCATCTTGACATGTCAGTGTGCAATGGGAGGAGGGCATCATTTCTCCTTCTTCCCGCATGCCTCTTGGAGCCAGGGGGCGATCGACCACAGGAGATCCTCGATTTCCTTCTTGGCTTGCTCTTCTTTTGTATCAGGCATTGGGATTCCCTGAGCTTCCAAATATGGCATGGCCATTAGGAGGGATTCGAAGACTTTTGTACCCTCCCCATCCTGCAACCACAGCATATATAAGGCATGCCCTGAGCCCCCTATCTCTCAGAGCATTCACCACTGCCAAAACTTTTTTGCAATTGGTCAGCATCAAGGGGAAAGTCCTGATTGACATATATTTTCTGGCCATCAAGGCTGAGATCTCGCTTGGCCCACGCTAGTCTGAGGATTTTCTTTCTTTAGTAGGATAGCACATAAATTTTACAATGACAGACTTGGGGGGGTGCACCTGGCTTAGGCTTGGGAGCAATAGCTCTGTGTGCCCACTTGATCTCAGTTTTAAAGTCCTCCCCCAGAGCTAACTCTGTTTTCAGCCAAGTATACACAAAATCTTCCATGGAAGGGGGTTCAACCCCCTCTGCAATGCCAAAAATGCGAATATCATTGCGGCGTGCCCTCGCCTCCGCATCTTCGGCCCTCATGGTTAGTTCTTTTTCTCATCCATGAAGATATGCCCAGGATCTCCCAAAGGCCATATGTTCTGACTGAAGACCATCCACATGAGTTTCCACAGAGGCTGTATGGGCTTCCAGCTTTTTAAAATCTTTTTGAATGCCTGAGATCCGGGCATCTATGCGGTGCAGAATTTTAAGCATTCTGTGCCCATCAGCCTTGGTGAAAGTTGAGGCATCTTCTGACCCCAAACCCTCAGATTCTTCACCCAAGGCCGTAAATATGGAGGAGTGGGATCGAGCAGGGCTAGGAGGCCTCACAGCGCTCCATTCCTGAGTCTGACTGCCTGCGTCCGTGGGAGTTTTCTTTTTTATGCGCCCCATGGTGACCAAACACTTAAGAGCCTTGTTTGTAACAAAATTAACCCATAAAACCATGCAATGGTGATAGATTAAACCACAATTTATGCCCGAGGTGTAGGAGCTCCGTTTTAAGCCACCATCTATCGCGTGATGTCACCAGAAGTCTCTCAACCCCAGAGTTTAGGGAAACACAACGAGAAAGCAGCTTGGCCAACAGTAGATCACATTTGAAGGACAGCAAAAGCACAAGAGCAAGCATTTTGTAAAGAGTAAGAGGATGAAGGAGGAAAGGAGAGGAGCGAGGCAAGATACGAAGTTAGAGAGTCAAACCAAAATTTAGAGATAAAAGAAACACAGTGGGTAAGGCACTGCATCAAGAGAGGGGAGGGAGAGGGAAGAATACAGGGTACAAAGGGTTTATCAAGGGCAAAGTGACAGAAAGAGTAAAAGAGAGGATCTAGTCTAGCTAAAGCAGACTTTAGAGCAGCACTGCAAACAATGTCTATGTAGTCAACAATAGGCAGAATCATCTTTGTGAGGATTTCTCTGCATGCAGAAAATGGAATGCTTCTCTTATTTCTGTATAGTGTCTCATGCTTGGGGTGGAGCTCCTTGTGGATAGCATCCACATGAACAGAAAACTCTAAATGGCGATCAAGCCAGACCCCAAGGAACCTGAAGAAGGAAACATCTTCAACAGTAGCACCATCAAGAGTATGAAAAGAAGGACAGATGAAGACCCAAGCAAGTCTCTGCCTATTGTCAAAAGTCATAGAAATGGTTTTATATGTATTGAGGGATAACTGATTATCATGGAACCAAAGTTGGACAGTGTTAAAATCCAGTTGGCGTTGGTTCATGAGGTCAGGGGCAGAAGAGCTAGAGGAAAAGAGAACAGCATCATCTGCATACATACGTATTGACACAGAGGAACTGGCCTTGGGGAGATCATTTAGAAAAATGGAGAAAAGAATTGGGCCCAAGACAGACCCTTGGGGGACACATAAGCTGATAGGGAGTTGGGGAGGGGAAAGGGAGTGTCCAATAAAGGAGTTTATCAAGAAGTAAATCCACTTGTGTGCTTGAATACTGTCTCATGTTCTTATTGGATGACAGGGCCATAGATCCAAATCAAGTGTGAACACTCATATGGCAGAATCCAGAATAAAAATGTAACCCCCTCCTCCCTTCTTCTGTCTAGGGGTCCTGGTGTTAAAAATGCAAGGGCGGGGCACAAAACAGAGACTTTCCAGAACATTGCTCGGCTCTTAAGAAGAATGCAAGGCCTTACCTGCCAGATAGACTCTCAAGCACAAGAGGCCTTCTCTTACTAGATAGATGCCAACCGGACTGCCACTGCACTCTTTGCCCAGGCTCAGGTGGAGGGAGGAGGTGGACATCTTCTTCAAAGGGAGCAATCAAGTTAGTTCATTCAAATAATCCAGAACATGCAATGTAAAAGAGAAAAATATATAAACATTTAATTGGATAGAATTTAAAATGCATAAATAAATGGAGCAGTTCCATGGTGCTCAGAGATACGGGCTACAGGGCACACAAAAGGTACAGAAACACCAGGCAGCCAGAATACCAAGCAGGCCTAGGAGTTATAGACCAGAACAGGCTCCAGGCATGGTTTACGAGCCAGAAACTAGGCTCACCCCTACCCAAAAAGGCACCGAAAGGGGATCCAACTGTACCTGGCAGTGCCTTACTCCTCCACCCCAGAACCCAACACAGCAACCAGGGATTATGCGGCCTAATTTCCTCACCACAGCTGCCCTGTACACCTTTCCAAATGCCCAAACAAATACAGATCCCCTACTCCATTCTGGGGCTGAGCAGTGATTCTACGAAACGGAACTAGTGAATGGCTTTCTCCTTAGTTACATCTTCCCCTTGCATTCCTTTAGGGCCTAACACATGACATACACAGGCACGGCAGGCCCGATAAAATGAATCCCAGTATGCAAACCACCCATCCTGTCCTGGCAGTGTGCCACACATGGAAAATTATCTCCTCTGAGCTGCCACCCTCAAGGGGCCCTGCCGTGGCCCTGCCAGCACCACGACAGCCCCCACTGCCATACTGTCCCACAAAATTTGGTGCCAGGACTCCCAAGCCTCCAGATGTCACCAAGTGTCCTCTCTCCTCATGCCCTCCCTTAAACATTCATCAAACTGGACTCTGACCCCAACGATCACCAACTCCTGCCATCCTCCTCAACGGAGATACACACATAGCCCTGACACTGCCCAGGCCAGCACCTACCAGGCCGGGGGGTTTGAAGCCCCTGGCCACACTTGCACTCACCACCCACTGGATATCTCCCCTTACTCCCAGCAACCTCTCCTTACATACCAGCAAGGAACACTGCCCCCAAGGGGCAGAACAAGGGAATGTCCAAAAATGAACTAGGCTAAAGATGAAAAAAGGAAGGGATAGTAAGCCCGCCCCAAGAGGGGTGGCTTACAAATAAATATGTCACTTCCTGGAACCCCTCCTGTTGAGTGCTGCCCCTAGACTAGACAGGGAGAGTCCCAACAAGCATCCACCATGGTAATGGGGTGACCCCCCCCAACAGAGCTACAGTGTCCTGCTGGTCAGTAATCCTTATTACAGGACAGACATCTGGAAAAGAGCACCAAGTAAAAAAGCATGTTGTCACAAAGCCATGGTAAGCCAGACAAACTTTTTTAAACTCAGTTTCTCTTGAGTTGTGGGCTGACGTTTAAAGTGCTAAACCTTTTTCTGTTGCGGAATGTTTGAACTTGGAGTCACTTCAACTCTAGTTGCATACAGAAGTATGTCAGGACTCTTGTTCTTGAATGACCACCTTTCATTCTCTTGCAGGGTGCAGCCATCCTTGTTTTAACATGTTGAGGATTAATGTTTCTTATTTTGTAATACCCCATCTCTGTAAGAAGGATTGCTTAGAGCACATTATACTGACGCACAGCGGATGTATCTCGTAATGTACTTTCCTAAATGTCTGGCATGAGAAGATTGTATTTATATTGGTTTTTTTCTGTAAAACAGTAATATAGAAGGAAAAGACAAAGTTTATATTGCGGTACATGCTACAAGAACAATAAAATAACCTATATTTTAAAATTTCCAGTGGTCCTTAAATGAAGAAAGAGAAAAGTGGACTTAACCTGCTCATTTGGCCTAATGAACATGTCCACTAAAGAAGGAGTTGCTGACCCTGGACATCATACAACAAGGGTAAAACTAAACTTTCTTTCCGGGGCTGTTGTGAAATATGGATGCAAGAATGTTTGGTTTCCAATGTAACCATGAAATAGGTTGAATCAGGAGAATCTATAAATGCAGGATATGTAAGGAATCAAGCACAACAGAGTGTGCATATATAACATTTGTTTTGATGCATGCCTTAGGGGTATGAAGCAAAAGACCAAAGGCTGAGTGCCTTTTTCCCCCAGGAAGTGTCTTAAAAATGCTATACACACACCCTGAAGTAAGTTAGTCTGCTTATAAAATGTCACAATTTATTTTGTAAAATGTTTTTTGGGGGCTGTAGAAAGGAAATCTGACTATGTGTGATGCATTTTGACCAGAGAGGAGGATTTTCAGAGCCCAATTTTATAAATGTGAATATGTCCTTCATGACTATGGATTTTATCTTGGACTTTATATATAACAAGGTGTACAAATGTCAACTGATTTAGTAAAGTAGCTAGCTAGCTATCTTTTTTAAACTTCAGTTTTATTGAGAATAACAAGAAACTTTATTCAAAAGCATAGAATTGCATAAATACTTGATTACATTGTTAATCACAGTACAGGTTTGTACATGTCAGATTACATGCTTAGATTAACGCCTCCTTATTGAATGTATAAAACTTTCTATAATAGACGTGTCTAAGATATTACAACATAGGCACTGGAAGGTGAACCATGGTTCCAGTACATAAAGCAGCCAATAAACTTAGTAACTGCTTCTCAGTGTTGTTTTTGTCATACTATAAGCAGCCGTCCAACCTCAGGAGTGTTTGGGTGATCTATTTGGAAGTCAGGGATGCGTGGGAGCACAGTTACAGGTATGCAACCATGCTCAAGTAGATGACGAGCCAGTGCAATGTCAGGGCTGGCTAACCCCCTACATTACACAACACCAGATCAGAATGAAACTGCACTCTTCATAACAGGAAGAGTTCAAACCAAACTCAAAAAATCCTGTTCACTTTTTATTTGCCAAAAACATACTTAAATTCCAGCTGAACTCAGAATGGTCACCAGGGAAGAATCCTTCTTCCTGGGTGACGAGCCTGAGTTCAGCTGAAATTTAATTGTATGTCTTTGGCAACTAAAAAGTGAACAGTATTCTTCAAGTTTGAACTCTTTTTGTTACGAGGAGTGCCACTTAATTCTGACCTGGTGATGCCTGGGAGTACTACAGCTCCCCTGTTTATAGGGAAGAGCTATCCACCTGCTCTGCAGGGTCTTCTATCTCTATTTCTTCCCCTTGGGGCATTGGCAGGTTCTGGTATCATTCCCATTTACTCCATTTCTCCAGGAATTTCTCCTGAGTGCACCTCAATGAGGCTGTTATTTCTTCCATTTCCACCAACACTCTAACTTTTTCTTGCCACTCTGTGATAGGGATAGGAGAGGGGACAGCTAAAGTGAAGTGATGCCCTTCAGTGCTACAAGGCATATGCTCTGGATGACCTTGTTGTAACCTCCATTACCCAACCCCTTGGCGGTAGCGCCAGTACACAGGCTTTGAAATCCAGTTGTAACTCTTGGCTCCAAATCCTACGCAACTCTCTGAGGACCTGGGCCCAGTACTCCTGTATCTTGGGGCAACACCAGAATATGTGATAGTGGCCTCCTCTTGCATCACACCCCCTCCAGCACTAATTTCTATTGCCCCCTCCAAAGCATGCTGTGATGGTAGGAATGTGGAAGAATCTGATTAAGATTTTCATGCAGTATTCCCACCATGGGGGAGATGCTGTTACCCTCCCTCCCTTCAGCATTTTGTGCTATTCCTTATCTCAAATAAGCTCTCTAGTTTTTGCTTCTCATTTCTCCCTCACCCCTGTTAACGTTTGGTTTGTTGGAGACTAATAACAATTTATAGACCACTGTGATGTATTTATCTTGAACATGAAGCTTAGCGACCCAGAAAAGAAATTTTCTAAGCTCATCAGAGGCCTAGAAACTTGCTCCAGATGTTGGCCTGTGGTTAGATAATGCCTAATCTGCAGGTAGCAAAACAAGTCCCTGTTAAGGATGCCGTATATTTCTTTTAGGCATTTAAAGGATGCACAAGTCCCTACTCTCATCAACCGGGCATGTTTAGCGAGGGCCTATCTGTTCCAATGCCTGAAACTGGGTTCCCTATAAATATAAGCATTCTGTGATCCCTTTTATAGTTGTGAGTGGGTCAGTCTAATTTAGGGTGTGTATGAGCTGTCTGATCTTGTTAACCACCCTCAGGGAGTGACATGTCCAAGGATTAGGGATCCCTCTCAGTGGGCCTCTCAGCAAGAAAAAGGTCAATTTGGCCATAGGTAATGTGAAAAGGAGGGCAAGTAATGCAGTCCTGCTCCCCAGGGTGTACCCCACTGAGTCTAGCCTCTGCCTTAGAATCATAACCAGTTGAGCTGCTTGGGTTGCTAGATGATAAAGGTCAAAGGTGGACAGCGTCCATCCACCTTTCTCCTTTGGGACAGAGAGTATTTACCCTTACTCTGACTCTGTGCTCTTGCCACAAGAATTTTAAGGTAAGCTTCTTTAGTCGAACCCAAAAGGTTCTAATTGATAAGGGTTGACATAAGAACGGGAGATAGGGCAACACATTAACTTTGTCTTGCCACCTAGTGAGACTGGCAGTAGGGACCAGGTAAGTGTATCTTTTGCAGTTTCCTTCAGAAGAGTCAGGTGGTTTAGGGTATAGAGTTTTGCCAGCTGGGGAGTTATCTTTATGCCCAAGCAGTGAAAAGTGTTAGGGGTTGCCCATTTAAAAGGGAATGTACCCCTAAAGCTGGGGGCAGGTGCCTGATATAATCACGGCTTCAGATTTATTGTAATTTATTTTATAACCTGAGATAGAGCCAAAGCTCTGTAATTCCTCAAGGAGTGCTGGGACAGAGTGCAGGGGGTCTCTGACAAAAAACAGGGAGTCATCTGCACAGAGTGAACTTTTTGGCTCCGAGTTGCCCACCTTCACTCCCTGAATATTCCTATTAGCCCAAACTGCCACTGCCAGAGGATCTACACATAAAGCAAATAAGAATGGGGAAGGGGACATCCCTGTCTGGTACATCTGGCCAAGGAGTCCCTAGAAAGCATGACTCAATTAACTTTGACCATGGCCTCCTGGGAAGAATGCAATACAGAAATACATGTTAGAAATTTTAAGCCAAACTCCACTGCCTCCAGGGTGAGGAAGAGGTAAGCCCAGTCAACCTAGTCAAAGGTATTTTTGGCATCTATAGAGATAGCTAGCTGGAATTATAGTGAAAATGACCCAACGTGAAATCTTGCACACTGTAAAATGGTGAAATAAAACCTGACAAAACGTCTCAAGTGAAACTGTAGAAATGTTAATTTTTGATCAGTTTGGAAAGTAACTCACAGTCTCAGAGTTGATCTCTACTGTGCTGGAGCAGAGCAGCTGCACACAAAAGGACAGCAGCCCACAGCTCAATGTCTAGTTTGCTAGCACAGACTTTGAAATAGTGTCATAAAGTACCTGAATAAACTCATCGATAAGTCTTAAGTGTCAGCTTGCTTCAGGGCCTGTGGTCCACCACATCTTCCTTTCTGCCACAGTTCTTTCCAGGCTATGGCCATGGAGCTCGCTTGCCTTCTCTGGTGCCTTGTTTTGGGGTGGTCCAAATGTTGAATCTCAGTTCCTTCATCAGGTTGACAATGTCAGGCTTGGGAGGAGGGCTGTCAGGGGAGATCGCTAACTTTCTAATTGTGTCTGCCACCTCTTCTAAGTTGCGGAAACATTTTGGGCCAGTTTCTATAAAGATTTTGAGCTGGGCCAGTATGAATAGTTGCTTTTTCACCCCTTTTCTCCCTTAACACCATTACCACCTCCAGGACTGGACGCCTCTGAGCCATCTGATGGGGTTGAAATCATGATTTAGAAACAGGTTTCTAACTTCCCACTTTTCTCTTGCCTTCCTCAGCACCACCATTTTGCTTCTATAATTGAGAAATTTCATGACTATGGATTAGGATTTAAAGAAAATGAAAAGGGGGAACTGGATGGCTCAGTGGATTGGTAGTGGGTTAAGTAGCCTTTCACCTCTAGGTCATGGGTTCAAATCCAGCACAGGTCAGTAGTGGTTGAAATCCATTATCACCTGAGGGCTGTATAGTGGCCAATGTGAAATGAGTTGTGGTGGTCTCTGTCCAGTTCCCAGTAGGCAGGTATTCACGTTGCAAAACTATCAACACAGCTGGCACTAATTGGCACCTTTGTTGGCAGTCTCACATGTGAGTCCAAGGATTGAATGGGCATGGAGTCTGAGCTGCCCTCTCACCTATGTGATGGTCTGTCAACTGCAGGGTTGAGGCACACTGGCAGGGCAGGGGGAGAAAGTTTGCACTGTGATTACTTGTGCTGTACCTGTCATGTGGATAACTAGAGAACTTCAGGTCCAGTGTTGT
This sequence comes from Neoceratodus forsteri, assembly GCA_016271365.2. Taxonomy (NCBI): domain Eukaryota; kingdom Metazoa; phylum Chordata; order Ceratodontiformes; family Ceratodontidae; genus Neoceratodus; species Neoceratodus forsteri. Next base: position 876,261,853 of record CM028130.1, read on the forward strand.
CAATCCAGCACCTTGCATGAGCACTAAAATTCACACAGAAAAACAGAAAAAAAAATCTAAAAAAGAAGAGCAAACGGGATTTACAAGCTAAACCCCAATGGGCGAAGCTATTAAAAAAAACAAACCATAGAAATAAGGACTCACCTAGAAAAATAGACTGTATTAGACTTTAGAAGGAACTAAATTGGCTTCACAGTGGTATTATGGAAAACTAGAATAAAACAGAAACATACTTTTGCTGCCTACATACTACATGAGCAGGAAGCTTGTGCATCTAGCTCCATGCTTGTGGCAGCTTGTCACAAAGTACAAATAAATGATCAAAGTCTGAGTATATACCATAGTCCCCATCCCATTAAATTTTAAATTCCTGCCCTTCTCCCTATCTGGGCTGGGGGATGGAGAAAAGCAGCAGATCATAGCCACAGAACAGGCCGCTCAAGGGTAGTGCTGGTGGCTGCAGTAGGCAGCAGCATAGAGGTAAGCTCTCAACTGAGGATAAAACTACCTAGATTTATATATTACAAAAATACCAGATAGCAAACTGTGTATTTCTTGGCTATAATACCATCTTGAGGGTCTGGTGATGTTTGTTTATTATTTATTTGAAAAGTTTAACCAGGAGAGACACACAGAGCTGCAATAGCTGATTTCCAGGTGTGTCCTAGGGAATAGGGAAGAGGGGGTACCAACAGTAAGTACAGGAAATATGCACCAATGGTAGAACTAACAAGGCTTAAGCTACTGAATGCAAAACATTTCAAAAAGTGTCAAACATTAAATCAATCATGGGAAGAATTATACAGAAATTAAAACATGGTAGATTAGAAATACTAAACAATAGCCAAGACCACTTAATAAATCATATGTGTACTATCAAGGAACACACTTATTTACAACCAGCAAAGAGCTAAAGAGTCAATATAAATACACACAAGGAAGAGAACAGCACAAATGGAAGGAAGACTGCAGAATGAAATGAGCCAACCTGCTCTTTCGGGACACGTGAAACCCTGCAAAGGGGAGGTCCGGCGGGAAGTAGGTGAGTGAAGAGTGGAGCAGCATAGATATACACTTGGGAGAGAACAGCACAAGGAGAGGAGTAGGAAAGTTTGACGGGGCAAGCTTACCCTTTCAGTATGCATGAACTCTGCAAAGGGGAAGGTCAGCGAGAAGATAGAGAGAGAATAGGGAAGAAGAGTAGGATGGAAGAGTGACAAGAACAGTAGAGATCATTGTGGTATAAAAGGAGGTAGGGAAAGAATGGTGGAAAAGGGGGAAAGAAAATAGGAGAAGAGAAGGAAGGAAGAGTGACCAAGAACAGTAGAGATCGGTGGGTATAAAGGGGGTAGGGAAAGAATGGTGGACATGGGGAAAAAGGGGGAAGAAAATAGGACAGGAGAAGAATGTTAAGAAAGGAGAGGAAAAGTGGGGGGGGAGTAGAAGAGGAGACAGTAGAGAAAGAGGGTGCTGGTAAAGAGTATAGGAGGAGATAGTGAGTCAGGAAGAGTTGCCACGTCAGGAGACGGAGAGTGGGTCAGCTACTGGAGCAGGAGGGTGATGTGTAGTTACAAAGGAGTTGGGTTAAAGGACTGAAAGACAGGGCTGAATGAATATCTAGAGGCAGCGAATTCCAGGTACTGGGGAAGTGAAAAGAGAAGGCAGGTCTACCAGAAGTGGAAGTCTGAGGGGAGGTCAAAGGTCCTAAAGGAGTAGTTACGGAAAGTGTAGAGAGGAGTAGAGGGAAATGAGAGGAGAGAGTGAAGGTATGGTGGCAAAGAGCCAAGCCAATACTTACCAATCAGGGAAGTGCAGAGAGCAAGACATCTGGCACTAAGTGAGGGGAAGGAGAGGGAGGATGAAAGGTCACAGTGGTGATTATGGGGAGGACAGTCAAGGGCAAAATGGCAGAAGGAGTTGAAGAGAATATCTAGTCTAGTAAAGATGGATTTAGGGGCAGTGCAGTAGACCATGTCTCCAAAATCAAAAAATAGGGAGGATCATCATTTGAACAATCTCCCGGTGGGCGGGAAAGGGAAGGGAAGGCAGTTGCGATGTCTGTACAGAGCACCAAGCTTAATGAGGAGCTTTCTGTGGATGGTGTCCACATGCACAGCAAAGTTGAGGTACTTGTCAAGCCATAGGCTGAGGTACTTGAAGGAGGAGACATCTTCAAGTGAGGTACCATCTACGGTGTGGAAGGACAGGGTGGTTGCAAGCCTAGCAAACCTCTGCTTGCTGCCAAAGGTCATAGAGACTGTCCTTTTAGCACTGAGTGAAAGTTAGTTGTCATGAAACCAGCTCTGGATATTGTTGAAATTCAGTTGGAGCTTGGTCTCAACATTGGAAGGTGAAGTACAGGAGGCAAACAAGACAATGTTGTCCATGTACATGTGGATATTTGTGGTTGTGCAGACACTGGGAAGGTCATTAAGGAAAACTGAAAAAAGTATTGGGTCAAGTAGGGAATCTTGAGGGATGCCAGTGTTTATGGGGAGGGAAGAGATGGAATTGCCAATCCTGGCTGATTGGGACCTACCCATGAGGTAGGAGTGAAACCAATGTGTAGCAGAGCCAGATAGACCAGCTGCATCAGGTTTACAAAGGAGAAGGGGGTGGGCAACAGTGTCAAAAGCCTTGGCCAGATCAACAAAGAAGGCAGAGGTGATGCGCCACTGATCCATGCTAGAGAGAATGGAGTCAGTGAGCCTTAGTGCACTAGTGTGCTGACATCCCAAGTATGGAGGCGCTTGCCCACCCATCGCAGCTCTACTTGCACTGTCATCTCTGGTCACCCAGGTTGCAATACTGCAGCTGAGCCTGCAACCCTACCTCCCTGGAGGAGGAGCAAGTCCTGGCGGTACTGCAGCAGAGCCTGCAACCCTACCTCCCAGAAGGGGAGGAGCAAGCCCAGGCACTACTGCAGCAGAGCCTGCAACTCTACTTCCTTGGAAGAGGAGCGGGTCCTGGCAGTACTGCAGTAGAGTTTACAATCCTACCTCACTGGAGGAGGAGCAAGGCCTGACAGTACTGCAGCAGAGCCTCCAGCCCTACCTCCCAGGAAGAGGAACCAGTCCTGGCAGTACTGCTGTACAGCCTGCAACCCTACCTCGCTGGAGGAGGAGGAGCAAGTCCCAGCAGTACTACAGCAGAGCCTGCAACCGTACCTCACTGGAGGAGGAGGAGAAAGTCCTGGCAGTACTGCAGCACAGCCTGCAACACTACCCCCTGGAGGAGGAGGAGGAGCAGGTCCTGGCAGTACTGCAGCAGAGTCTACAACCCAACCTCCCTGGAGGAGGAGCAAGTCCTGGCAGTACTGCAGAAGAGCCTGCAACCCTACCCCTCTGGAGGAGGAGCAAACCCTGTCAGTACTGCAGCAGAGCCTGTAATGCTAGGAGCAGGTCCTGGCATTACAACAGCAGAGCCTGCAGCCCTACCTCCCTGGAGGAGGAGCAAGTCCTGGCAGTACTGCAGCAAAGCCTGCAACCCTACTTCCCTGGAAGAGGAGTGGGTCCTGGCAGTACTGCAGCAGAACCTACAACCCTACTTCCCTGGAGAAGGAGCAACTCCTGGCAGTACTGCAGCAGAGCCTCCAACCCTACTTCCCTGGAGGAGGGGAAAGTCCTGGCAGTACTGCAGCAGAGCCTACAATCCTACCCTCCTGGAGGAGGAGGAGCAAGTCTTGGCAGTACTGCAGCAGGTCCTGCAACCCCACCTCCTTGGAGGAGGAACAAGCCCTGCAGTACTGCATCACAGCCTACAACCCTACCTCCCTGGAGGAGGAGTTGGTCCTGGCAGTACAGCAGCAGAGCCTGCAGCCCTACCTCCCTGGAGGAGGAGAAAGTCCTGGCAGTATTGCAGCAGAGCCTACAACCCTACCTCCTTGGAGGAGGAGAAACTCCTGGCAGTACTGCAGCAGAGCCTGCAACCCTACTTGCCTGGAAGAGGAGTGGGTCCTGGTAGTACTGCTGCAGAGCTTACAACCCTACTTCCCTAGACAAGGAGAACTCCTGGCAGTACTGCAGCAGAGCCTCCAACCCTACTTCCCTGGAGGATGGGCAAGTCCTGGCAGTACTGCAGCAGAGCCTGTAACCCTACCTCCCTGGAGGAGGAGGAGGAGGAGCATGTCCTGGCAGTACTGCAGCAGAGCCTACAATCCTAGCTCCCTGGGGTAGGAAAAAGTCCTAGCAGTACAGCAGCAGAGCCTCAGCCCTACCTCCCTGGAGGAGGAGCAACTCTTGGCAGCACTGCAGCAGAGCCTGCAACCCTACCTCCATGGAGGAGGAGCAAGTCCTGGCAGTACTGCAGCAGAGCCTGCAACCCTACCTCCCTGGAGGTGGAGCAAGTCCTGGCAGTGTACTGTAGCAGAGCCTACAACCCTACCTCCCTGGAGGAGGAACAAGTCCTGGCAGTACTGCAGCTGAGCCTGCAGCCCTACCTCCCTGGAGGAGGAGCAAGTGCTGGCAGTATTGCAGCAGAGCCTACAACCCTACCTCCCTGGAGGAGGAACAAGTCCTGGCAGTACTGCAGCTGAGCCTGCAGCCCTACCTCCCTGGAGGAGGAACAAGTCCTGGCAGTACAGCAGCAGAGCCTGCATCCCTACCTCCCTGGAGGAGGAGCAAGTCCTGGCAGTACTGCAGCAGGGCCTGCAACCCTACCTCCCTGGAGGAGGGGCAAGTCCTGGAAGTACTGCAGCAAAGCCTACAACCCTACCTCCCTGGAGGGGGAGCAAGTCCGGGCAGTACTGCAGCAGAGCCTGCAACTCTACCTCCCTGGAGGAGGAGCAAGTCCTGGCAGCACTGCAGCAGAGCCTACAACCCTACCTCAGTGGGGGAGGAAAAAGTCATGGCAGTATTGCAGCAGAGCCTACAGCCCTACCTCCCTGGAGGTGGAGCAAGTCCTGGCAGTGTACTGCAGCAGAGCCTACAACCCTACCTCCCTGGAGGAGGAACAAGTCCTGGCAGTACTGCAGCTGAGCCTGCAGCCCTACCTCCCTGGAGGAGGAGCAAGTCCTGGCAGTATTGCAGCACAGCCTACAACCCTACCTCCCTGGAGGAGGAGCAGGTCCTGGCAGTACTGAAGCAGAGCCTACAACCACACCTCCCTGGAGGAGGAACAAGTCCTGGCAGTACAGCAGCACAGCCTGCAGCCCTACCTACCTGGAGGAGGGGCAAGTCCTGGCAGTACTGCAGCAGAGCCTACAACCCTACCTACTTGGAGGAGGTGCAAGTCCTGGAAGTACTGCAGCAGAGCCTACAACCCTACTTCCCTGGAAAAGGAGTGGGTCCTGGCAGTACTGCAGCTGAGCCTACAACCCTACCTCCCTGGAGGAGGAGCAAGACCTGGCAGTACTGCAGCTGAGCCTGCAACTGCATCTCCTTGGAGAAGGAGCAAGTCCTGGCAGTACTGCAGCAGAGCCTGCAGCCCTACCCCCCCGGAGTAGGAGCAAGTCCTGTACTGCAGCAGAGCCTGCAACCCTACCTCCCTGGAGGAGGAGGAGCAAGGTATGGCAGTACAGCAGCAGAGCCTGCTACCCTACCTCCCTGGAGGAGGAGCAGATCCTGGCAGTACTGTAGCAGAGCCTACAACCCTACCTCCCTGGAAGAGGAGCAGGTCCTGGCAGTACTGCAGCAGAGCCTACAACCCTACCTCCGTGGAGGAGGAGCAAGTCCTGGCAATACTACAGCAGAGCCTACAACCCTACCTCACTTGGAGAGGAACAAGTCCTGGCAGTACAGCAGCAGAGCCTGCAGCCCTACCTTCCTGGAGGAAGAAAGTGTCCTCTGGGATGCCTGACCCAACCCCCCCCGGCCAGCCCACAGCAACTTGGGCTCAATTCAAAACCTGGGTCATCTGCATCATGAGCAGTAACACTACCACTATGCTTTCAGACCGGCTTATCCTTCCCTTCCTGTATTCTTTTTCCACAATTCTGCTTGTACCATTAATGTTAAACTGCCTGCTGTTAAGTGTTATGTGCGGACAGAAAATATTCTCTGTCAGCATAGTGCACCCACCTAGTCAACAAAAACATAAATAAATACATTTATGCAATGTATGCCAGAGAAAAATGCAAGTTAAATAATTTATTTGGCCAGGTTCTGAACAGATTATTCTCTCACTGTTAATCTATCCACGCACTCTACACGTCACTACTCCCTTCCCTGAAGCAGTTGTCTGATGACAGTCAGATTCCAGGATTACTTGGACCAAGAAATGTATATTATTGCCATTATCAATATCTCCTTTTATATGGTTTTTGTATTTGTTGTGTTGACCTATGCCCAATTTTCATTGTCTTATACTTGAATTCTTACTGTATCCCCCCCAGTTTTATATCCCCCCCGGGTCTCGCCCTGGAAATGTGTTTGAGCTCAATGTGCCTCTCAGAGTCAGAGCTGTAAGATGGCATTTGGTGCCCTGGGAAAGAGACTTTGCACTCTCCCTCTGAAAAGAGTGTCTGGGGGCTGCAAAGCCCCCAGAAGCTCTGAGGTGTTTACATGCTCTGTGGTGAGTTTTGGGGCTTTTCTTGAAGGAAAAACATACTTTTGTTATATATTTTCTACCCCTGATGTATAAAGATTGGCAATAAGGCACTCCAGGAATTAGATTAAATGAGTTAATCACCTCTAGGGGCAACATCAATGTCACTCGGCTGTGCATCATGCCACATTACACCCCTAGGGTGATTAATAGATTGTTAATTTAACCCCTGGTCTGGTCATGCCTTTTTGCTTATAGCAGATAATGTATGGTCTTTGGTTAATAACCACACTGTGAACACTTTGAGAGGTTGCCATGACATCACTGTAAACACCTTGAGAGCTCAGCATGAGAGGTTTTCAGATGTCATGGCAACTCCAAGAAGTGTTTTCAGCATGGTTGTTAACCAAAGACCATACATTATATTTTATAGTGTATGGGCTACCAAAATTGTGTAATCATGGACTGAATTACTTTACAGAACACTGACTGTTTTGAGCATTCTGTTTTGTTATATCATTGATATGACATACTCAAGAAGGGTTAACAACAAAGTGATGTCGTAACAATGGTATAACATAGAGGATAATGGCTGGGGATCGGGTGATAACCACACTGTAATCACCTCGAGTGATTGCTAGGGTAACATGGTAAACCCCTTAGAGCGCAGCCTCGAGAGGTTTACTATAGCCCTAGAAACCACGAGGTGATTTCAGTGTGGTTGTCACCCATCCCCAGCCATCATCTTTATAGTGTATGGTCAAACAAACACTGTTTGCATTCTATGTGAGAATTATGGAACTCTGGTGCATTCTTTTTCTTATGCCACTGTTTGGAAGTTCCGAAGTGTGGTTAACAAATTTAAAATTTCTAAACAGTGCATAACAAAGCTGTGTGACTGCTGATTATGGTGGTTAATAGGCACTTACACATACATTATAAGGTTATAACTAATGGTCTCCGTTGTTTTGATAGAGAAAAAGCTGCAGAAATAAATCCTGTAACACCCGAGTAGGTGTTATTCACGCCGCCTCCCTCTGCATAGCAAAGCGCCGAGACAAGTAAACAGAGCGCCAGCTTCCAACCGTCCTCCTTCTACCTCAAACATTGCTAACCAGAAAACACTTGCTTGTCAGTCAAGTACTCCATCGCGATTCAGTCACGTAAACATACAAATATAATAATTTATTCTCCCGAGCCTAACTTATCCAATTCACACTTTTACAATATCCCTAACTCTCTCCCTTGAACCCTAACCTTCCTCTGCAGGTCAAAGGACTACATCACTGCAGAAACAGGAAACTATACCGCATAATCTCCACACTCATGGACTTCTAACTGCTGTACCCATTTTATTTGATTAACAGTTTAAATAAATAGTTAACGTTTCAAGCACAATTCAGTTTTCCTCACAGAAAAACTTTGTTCATCTGCAAGGTAAGCTTCCCGTCTTTTGACAAACTCAAGTCTCACATAGAAAAACGGAGCTCTTCAATTATATAAATAAAATATGGGCAGTGTAGTAAGAACTGGTTTCTATCACACATTTCGCTGTTGATGAGATGAAAACCTCGAGGGCTAAGCCCCGGGTTTATGTGCCATCCAACAACTCGGGTGTGTGTTAAATTCTCGTAACACACTGCACCCCATACTTTATCCTATATGTAATCTGCTTGATTTCAGTTATTAATAAGGGCTCCCCATACATTATAATTAGATTATGCATGCTCAGAGCTGCAGTGCCCATGTTCTTAGTCTTATGATTTATGGATTGTACATATAAATTAAACCAACAGATAACAGAACAGTGATTGTTACATGCTTTGAAATCTATTATCCATGATAATACTAAACTATTTTATTTCCTCTGATGAATCCTATGTCTTCTGACCCCTCCCTACCTCTCAAATCTTCCTACAATCTTTTTGTGCCATGGCATCTCACAAATATTATCGCCATAAAATCTATACAGTTACTATATATATTTCTTAGATCTGCTCTTAATTGTAAATTCATTGTGCTTTTCAAAATAGTCAAGCATGTACTGTTTTCCTGATTTCAGTTTATTATGTTATAATAATAACGCATGCATCTATAATATTGTGGTGTGGACGGACTCTAGATAGGTCAGAAGGCAGACTCAAGATGGTTCAAATTAAATTACAGCATAATACTTACTGTATTCTTCAATTCAGTACTGCTGCTCAGCATGTCATTTATTTGAACCATCCTGCTTCCGGCCTTTCCAGACTCCACAACAGACTACTATTCTAGAATAGGTTAAAGCCAGATTTAAACACTGCCCTAGATAGCCTCTGCCAGAGAATTGTCAGAGAACACCAGGACAAGGAGCTGCTGTTGTGACTGGACTTCTCTACTGGGACTATATTGCCCTCCTTCCCTCTCGTCCACCCCACCCAAAGCCAGTTCTACTTTTATAGACACAGGATTTGACTGACAACAGGAACTTCCTGTTTGGGAGCAGGAAGTGAGTGATCACACAGCCACCAAAGACTCACCATCCTAGAAAGACAAGAGTAGCTCTCTGTCCCCCCCCCCCCAGCTGCTGGAGGTCTGCCTCTGAGCAAGTAAGGGGTCTACTAATGAGAAATATAGGATCTTCTTGTCTCAGAACAGGAAGATCAGGTGTTTAAAGGGCACAGAGGCAGTAACTAAGTAGGTAGAAAAAAATAAATAAATAAACAGAGGAAAGAGTAAGTATTCCAAACAACAGTGAAGGGGCCAGAAATAAGACATGATGGGAGTAGTGCAGTGCAGTGGCTGTGGAGCAGCAGTCTTCCGGGAGACGTTCTGGAGGACGCAGTGTTGTTCCATCTGCAGGCACCTCTCTGGGCTGAGGGAGGAGGTTGCTCATCTCCAAGCTAAGTTGGTCAGGATTTGTGGGACCTCCTCCCCCATCCAAGGACCACCAGTGTCACTGACGTTGCCTCAGAGGTTGCCAAGAAAGAGGAGCGGTTGGACCACAGTGGGCTCAGAGAGGGTGAGGGTGGTGGAACAGAGGTGCATCCCTCCAGTTGTATCTCTCCATAATTCATATGTCGTTCTGGCAAAGTGTGGTTTCTCTATGGAGGCACCTGCAGTGGAGACCAAGGAGAATGCTGGGAACTTCCACAAAGGAGACCCACAGGAGGGTGGCATGGGACCCCACAGGGGAAGGAAACAACTCCCGGTGGGGGACTCCATTGTTAGGAAGGTAGAACTGGGAGAGGAAGGGGAGAGAGAGGTAAGGTGCCTGCCTGGCACCATGGCTTGAAGGGACAGGGAGCAAATCCTTAGGATCGCTGGAGCAGCTGCACAGGGGAGGGAGCTGGATGTCATTGTCCACCTAGGGACAAATGACCTGGCTAAGAAAGGGATCAAAGCAGTGCAGGAAGAGTTTGTGGAGTTGGGGAGGGGCCTTAGACAAGTAGCACACACGGTAACCTTCTCGGAGGTGCGGCCTGTCTATGGCGTAGGTGAGGCTAGGGTGCCCGACACCATGGGATTCAATCAGTGGTTGAAAAACTGGTGCAGAGCTCAGGGATTTGGCTTCATTGGGGACTGGGGGTCCACCTGGAGTGATGCAGGCCTATTGGAGTGATGGTCTGCATCTGTCCAGGAGGGGAACCAGGATCCTAGGTGATAGGTTTAAATACTTCATTGGTAAGCATTTAAACTAGCCAAGGGGGGAGGCACTGGAAAGGAGCAGGGAAATCCTAGCCCCCCCCCCAAAAAAAATCAGGGTAGTAAGTGAGGTAAATACCAAGATAGAGATGTTGATGGGGAGAAGGGCAGGGGTAAATGGGGAAAGTGACAAAGGCAATAAGGACAGGGATGGGGCAAAAAGGGGTACGGCCATCAAGAAATGGAGGGTAATGAGTACCAATGCCCGTAGTCTGGGCAACAAGCTCCCTGAACTGGTGGCCTTGATAGAAGAGGGATGCCTGGATATCGTAGCAGTCACAGAAACATGGTACACAGAGAATCATGACTGGGATGTTAACATACCAAAGTACATAACCTACAGGAGAGAGAGGGAGGGGAAAAGAGGGTGAGGAGTAACTCTCTATGTAAGGGAAGGGATAAAATTAACTGAACAAAAGAGTAAACAGGGAGGAGAGGAGGCACTGTGGGTCACCTTAGAGACTGGAAATGGCACCACAATCAGCACAGGGGTTGTATACAGACCCCCATGTCAGGGGGAGGGAATGGACAAGGATATGATAGAAGGCATTCTTAGGATGGCAGAGAAAGGGGAGATACTGTTGACGGCAGACCTGAATATGCCAGATGTTAACTGTGCACATTTGCTGCAGCTACATCCAAGAGCAGGGCCATTCTCGATGCCCTACAGGTGGCATGCCTCAGACAGCTAGTTTTGGAACTCACTCATGAGGGAGCAATCATAGACCTCGTACTCTCAAATGGGGACAGTGAGAGGATCTCAGATCTAGACGTGGGTAGCAATCTGGGAACAAGTGACCACCAAAGAGTGTGGTTCACGATAAACTCAGCTACACAGTCAAGCCATACAAAAGTGAGGGTACTGGACTTCAGGAGGGCTGACTTTGGCAAGATGGGAAAGTGCCTTAGAAAAGCACTAGCAAACAGGCTAGAAGGAGGTGGAGCAACAATGGGAAACATCAAAACTGCCATCACAGAGGCAACAAGCCTTTGTGTGAAGCAAATAAACAAATCAAAATGAAAGAAAATGCCACTATGGTTCTCAAAATAGGTGGCAGGGAAGGTCAGGGCGAAAAAAATAAGCATTCAGAAAGTATAAGGAAACACAGAAGGAGCAGGACAGAGAGCTGTACCAGTTAAGGCAGACGGAAGCAGGAAGGGAAGTCAGAATAACAAAGGCCCAAAATGAGGAAAAGATAGCTAACTCGGTTAAGAAGGGGAATAAAACCTTTTATAGGTACATCAGGGAGCGTAGAAAGACAAAGGGAGGGATATAGTGAGGCTGAATAGAATGGACGGTGGGTGGGCAGAGAAGGACAGTGAAAAGCAGGATACTGAATGAATATTTCTGCTCAGTATTCACAAAAGAGGAGGAGGGGAGGTGTCTAATCCAATTAACAGAAGCACTCGGATAGGGGGCTGATCCCAGTCTTTCATTAGAAGAAAGAGTTCTGAAAGAACTCCAAAACTGAAGGTGGACAAAGCAATGGGGCCTGACGGAATTCACCCTAGAATTCTAAAAGAATTAAGAGGAGAACTAGTGAAACCACTGACTACCTTTTTTAACAAATCATGGGAGGATGGTGTGGTACCTGAGGACTGGAGGAAGGCGGATGTGATTCCCCTTCACAAAATTGGGACCAGTACAGAGGCAGGAAACTACAGACCTGTCAGTTTGACCTCTGTGGCAGGGAAAGTGATGGAATCACTTCTGAAGGAAAGAATTATTGAGTACCTAGAGGCCAGTGGGGCACAGGAGCCAAGGCAGCATGGGTTCACAGCAGGAAGGTCATGTCAGACGAATCTAATTGATTTCTTTGACTAGGTGACCAAAATAGACCAGGGAGGGGCTGTGGACGTGGCCTACCTAGACTTTAGCAAAGCATTTGACACAGTCCCACACAAAAGATTAATAGTCAAATTAACCAGCCTAGGAGTTGGTCCCAGGGTGGCAGCCTGGGTAAAACATTGTCTGGACAACAGGACACAGAAGGTAATTGTAAATGGAGTCCACTCTGACGAAAGAGGGGTTACTAGTGGGGTACCGCAGGGTTCAGTACTGGGTCCAGTCCTTTTTAATGTCTTTATAAGTGACATTGCAGAGGGACTGGAAGGAAAATTATGCCTCTTTGTAGATGACACAAAGATCTGCAACAGGGTTGATACACAAGGAGGTGTGGTAAGGATGAGAAGGGACTTGGCAAGGTTGGAGGAATAGTCAGAAGTATGGCAGCTTGGATTCAATGCAAAGAAGTGCAAAATAATGCACCTGGAAACAAAAATCTAGGGAAGATTACACAATGGGGAAGTACGGGGAGGTAGTAACAACAACAAAATGGAAAGGACCTGGGGTAATCATCAGATGACCTTAGGTTAGCAAGCGATGGAGAAGGCAGTAGGAGGGCTGGGGATACTGGGATGTATAGAAAGCAGGCATCACCAGCAGAAAACAGGAAGTTGTTATCCTTCTGTACAGACAGTTGGTGAGACCCCATCTGGAGTACTGGGTCCAGTTCTGGAGACCCTATCTCTGCAAGGACATAGACAGGATAGAGGCAGTCCAGAAGAGGGCAACTAAAAATGATGCAGGGTTTGCAAAGAGAAGCCATACGAGGAGAGACTAAAGGAGCTTAATATGTATACCTTGGAGGAAAGGGGGGAACATGATAGAAACTTTTAAGTACCTCAGCGGAATCAACAAAGTCCAAGAGGGTAACATCTTTCAGAAAAAGGGATGTGCAAGAACAAGGGGACACAATTTGAAGATAGGCGGTTCAGGGGCAATGTGAGGAAGTATTTTTTCACAGAGAAGGTGGTGGATGCATGGAACAGCCTTCCTGAGGAGGCTGTGGGGTCTAAGACTGTGGGAGAATTCAAGAATGCATGGGACAGACATAAAGCAATTTTTGTGGGGGGGGTAGGAAGAAGTAGGCTGCTGGTTAACAAGGATCTGCAGCTTATCCTGTAGGTCAGAAAATGGGCAGACTAGGTGGGCCAAGCGGTCCTTATCTGCCATCAAAGTCTATGTTTCTATGTTTCTAATAGATGCATTATAATTATAAAATGTAACATAATTATCTGCTAAATCAGGGTGAGAAGGGAAATTTTGTACTACAGCATTCGCACTGCACAATTGCTGTGAATAAATAAGCTGTATGTATGTGTGTGGTCAGGGTGTAGTGTAAATTAAAATATATTTCCTATTCAGTGAATAGGAAACATATTTAAATGTACACTACACCACACACATACATACATACATACATACATACAGCTTCCTGCCTTCCTTTAAGGAAAAATTAAGCTATTTTAGTGATGTGTCTTCCTTCTCTGATGCCAGCTAAGATGGTTGGCAGCCAGAGACTGGCAGACAGGCAGAGGGAGGCTAATAAATTGAGTGAGAAGAACATTTTTATTAATTGTATTGTGTATTGGATCATTTGTATACATAATATATCCTGCTGTTGCTCGCTAATAACTGATAATGAATAATGATTGCAGTGCAGAAGCAGAAGTGTCAGTAAGTGCTGCTACTCCCAATGCCAGGCGGTGAGGTGAGGTGAGGTGAGGCTCAGTTGACCTAGTGGACTGTGTGCTGATTCATCATTCAGTATCAATGCCAACCTGCACTGCAGCCTAGTAGTAGGGTAGGCTCTACCGGGTAGCAGCAGGCCAGCCAGGTACTGAGTACTTCCCCCCTGGATCCCCCCGGTCCCTCCCAGGTTGGTAGGGGGTGAATCAGTCATTAGTGAAGTGGAGTCAGTCCTCAGATGCAGAACTGATGACTGCTGGACTGTCCTCAGTGGCCTAGGATGGCCCACCACACTGCCACACCGGTTACCACTGGCGGTCACCCGCCTAGCATTAAGAAGGAAGGATCGCGGGTCGGGAGTGGCGTTAGGCAAGCCAGGCAGGCCCAAGGCCTTCTCGCCCACTTATTTTGTTTCTAAAAAGAGGGGTATGGGTGGGGCGTGGACAGACTCATGGTGACGAGAATGGAGCATACTCAAATCAGGAAATGGGACTGCCAATCCCGCGGGAGTCAGTACACAAGAGGGATGGGCGAGGAGATGCCTGGTGGTGGTGTGTAAGGTAAGGTAAAATGTATTTATATAAGGCGCCCTTCCTGAGCAAAGGGCGCCTTTACAAAATTTCAACATAACAATATTAAAATCCATAATAATTGAAACACCTTTAAACATAGCAGACATTATATTTCCAGGAATGCTTGTTTGAAGAAGAAAGTTTTCAAGGCTTTTTTAAACCCTTCTACAGCCAGGCTATCACATATCTGACAAGGTAGAGAATTCCACAGGGTAGGTGCCATAAAGGCAAAAGTTTTTCCACCAGATGTTTTCAACCTGGGAATCTCTAGCAATCCCTCACCAGAGGATCGGAGGGAGCGGGAGGGACAGGAAGAAACCAGGAGTTCTTTCAGGTAGTGGGGTCCCAACCCATGTAGGGCCTTATAGGTCAGCAACGCATCCTTGAAGGTGATCCGCCACTGTACAGGCAGCCAGTTCAGTTCGCTGCAGCACAGGTGTTATATGACTAGATCTAGGGCTTCCAGTCAATAACCTGGCCGCCGCATTCTGCACCAGCTGCAAGCGGCAGATATCCACCCCAGCAGCCCTAGATAAAAGGCATTGCAGTAATCAAGACGACTGGCAACTAAGGCGTGGACCAGGATAGGAAGATCTTCAAGTGAGACCAGGTGTTTCACCAGTGCTATATTCCTTAGATGGAAAAAGGATGATTTGTGTCACCGTGTTGCAGCCCGCGTCATGGCCCACATCACTGGCAAGTAAAGTATTAAGTAACTTCTTTACTCGTCCCTCCCTCCCCCTCCTCAGGCTCCCTCCAGGAAAATAAACTCATAATAAGCACTGGGAGGGAGCGTGACTGTAATTCTTCATAGCAGAATCAGGATTTATTTATTTTTTTCAAACCAATTGAACCCCCCCCTTCCTGTCAGTCACACACACGGTTAGATGTCAGGACGATGATGATCACAAAACCAGCCAGGAGGCCCAGTAATCAAATCAATCATGAAAGCACTGGCAGTTTAATAACATTTCTCGAGTTACTCCAATCCCGCCACCCTGCGCTACCACTGTGCCATGCCACATACACCATAATTTCAGATCCAGGTACCTTCTCTTTTGATCAGACATGATCAAAACCAAATTTGCATTAAAAAAAAAATTTGAGTCACACACACACGGCCGGCAATGGGATGTGGATGGAAGGAAATAATGTTCAGTCGGGTTGTGCACGTCTGTTGCTTACATTTAATCCAATTATACACATTAGTCTCACTCTCTCTCGCTTTCTACGTGATTCGCTCATCTCTAAACTGTGCTCCGTCTCCAACAATAACCTCTATCTAACCGCCTCTCTCATACTCAGTAGTCCACGGTTCGCCGCATCTTTTATACTAATAGTGGCGCTAATGGCCCACCCACAGTTTCCCTTCTTCTGTGTACCAAGTCCACCACACATGATTTTTTGCTCTGCAGCAGACGGCGTGATCGTGTCACCCCACCTCCTTGGTCGGCAGATCACAGATGCACCCCTGCTGACAGCCAGGTGTAACTGCAGAACAAAAAAAAAAGAAAAAATTTAAAGATGTAGCACAAGAGAATCAAGCAGTTGAAAACTGTGCCCCTCGGAGGCTTGCGCCTGGGGTGGGCGCACCACCCACCCCACCCTTCCTACGGTACTGCTCAGAGTCACCAGATTACAAATAAATAAACAAAATACACTTCTGTGTGCCAAATCACCTGCATAAGACATAGACATGCATAAAAATGGGAGGTTTAAAAATGCTTCAGGAAAGAAAAATTCAATAATTCCAGCGGTAAGCACTGAAACTTCTGTACTGCAAAGGGTTTAAGACACAGCTCAGTCTAAAATCTTAAATTAGAACCAGGGGCACTTTTTTGTGGGTTGAATAGTAAAACAGACAGAACTGTAGAAACATGCTTGCTCCACAATAGTTGGAAATGCAGCAAACACCATGACAAAATTCCACAATGCTGTGCCAGCCCGGTGGCATGGAGGGCTGAGGCACTGGAAGCTTCACCTCCTGCCACACTAATGACCCAGGTTTGGAAATGGACCAGGGTTACTGAGGGTCTGGTAGGGTGAAGGAGGACTGAGTGCCCCAAGGACGGCTCTTCCCTCTGAGTAGGGGGGGTTCCTGAATCCCCCCACATCTTTCAGCTGGTGGAGGCCAAGAAGCATCATAACATGACCAGCAGATGTAGGGAGGAGTCTGCCAACACAGTGCACAAGTGTGGCAATACACACATGTGGGCCTGCATCACACAAGTAAGCAGGAATTGAAAAAAAGAGAGAAAAACCTTGACTTGCTCAGCAAGTTCTGCAGGCAGGGCACAACCCTACGTGGCAGGGATGGCACAACCCTACATGGCAGCCCAGCTGCCAATATGGCACTATAGAAGTAGTGCTTAACCTGACAGTTAATGAGACGGGTCAGTGTCGGGACTGGGGGGATGTCACCAGGTGGAGGGACCGCAGGAGGGAAAAATCAAGGGAAAACAAATCCCGTAATGCCAACAATGGCATTATGGGACTGTCACTTGTATTTTCTGTATTTGCATTTAATCTGATTTGGACTTCTTCAGACACCACAGAGTAGTGTCCCTTATTTATAATGTGCTCTGTTCTTGAAGCATAGGTCACTGGGCCCAGGATTTCTGCTGTGGGAAAAAAGGAATGGAGTACCCCAGACTACAGGAGTGGGACTCAGAAAGGAGCCAGCCTTCCTCACGGAGTTTGCTAAGAAGACGTCAGTGAGGCAGTTATCTCAGGAAGGATCGTAGAGTTCCTGAAGTGCCTTAGACATTCCATTCATAACTGAGCAGGCATCCTGCACGTAATTCCCCACCCCCACCAGACCGTCTCAGAGGCTTCACAGCCCTTCTCACGCCAGCACTTGGATACAGCTGCACTATACATTAACCAAGGGAATGACTTACTAATACACTCACATTGCACCCTGCTTTGGAAGTGTGAATAAAATAAATGTGGAGTATTTATGATCAGGAGTTGGAGGGTGAGGGTGAGTTTAGAGCTGCTTTTGTAGCTGGATCAGTAAGTTCTGAACAGTTATTTTGCATGACTCTAGTAGAATGGCATCCAAAAGTTGCCCGTCAGTTTTTCTGTATACAATATGATTTTAATATTTAAAAAAAGCATGGAATCTGGACTGCTAGGGAGGCTCTAGAAAAAAAGAGCTGGGGGCTCAGATCATAAAAAAAGTCATACGTGATCCAGAACCATGACGTGATTCAGTGAAAATACAGAATTGTGTGAGGGCTTCAGTCCCCCACATGACTCCCTTCAGTCATCCCTGCTGGACTGACCTTGTGGTGTGACAGTACAGCAAAGTACAGCCACCTAGAAGATGAGAGCTTGCATACGAGGCCCCAAATGCTATGCTGGAGCTGGCTGGGGGCGAAACACATGGCAGAGGGGAGACACTGGGCTCTCAGGGAGGAAGGGAGGGTGCGGGCCACCAGCCTAGCATTCACTAACCCCTGCCTGCGAACCAAGGAGCTGGATTAGTGTCACCTGTGAAGGCAGCCACTCGATGAACCTTTCTGGGTGAAGGAAGGGTACAGCCATGGCAGCTCCAGTCATTAGAGTGGAGTTCATGTAGAACCATGGGAAATGGAGAAGAAATAATAATTAAACAAAACAAATCATGTAACCATTTTTGTTTGGTCAGTCAGGCTGCCTGTACTGTGTTCATACAGTACCAATGAGAAATAAAAGCTAGATTTGTGAATATCCCAGTACATCTTATTTGGCCAACAGTGTTCTCTCAAGATAATTGCTTCACCATTCTGAAGCCCTGTGTTCAGTTGGGATACTCAGTCTTCCCTAACAGTGGTGGCAAATGTTTCTGTAAAATACAGCATTTATTTTTAAATTAACATCCCATTTTTTATGGAAAGCCTTGTGATTCATATCTATATGTGTACACTGCCTTGAATTTTATGACATCGGTTTCTTCTCACATGTCTTTTGCATACCCAGAACCTCTCCGTTTCACTCTGTGCATAATTCTTTTCCCCCAAACAACTTATGAGAAGACATAACTGTTATAGATCAAGGGAGCACTTGCCACCACTCAACATTCTCATCTTCTGTGTGTGTGAGACACTCATATTCTGTAACAAGTGTCTTGCATGCTGTTTTCTTAGAAATGGGCACTTACAGGGAGAGTTTTTATATTTTCAGTATATTATCGCTCAGCCTCAATCAATGATCAATACGGCCATGGAGGCTACAAGAGGTTTCATGCATATTCTCATGGTAGTTCTCGTACCCTAAAATTACCCATAAGAGTGGCCTTCACAGCTGTAGTAACATCCATAAGAGATACATACCACTACATAATACCTACACAGCTCTGGCAGGGCAGGACTGCAGGGAAGAGGCACCCGCAGTAGAGACAAGGGATGATGTAGGGACCCTCCATAGTGGAGACCCCAAAGAGGGAGGTAGAGGACCCCAGAGGAAGAGAAAGCAACTTCTGGTAGGGGACTCGATTGTGAGGGGGATAGATCTGGGAATAGGAAATGGGGGTAGAGACAAGTTAGGGGCCTATCCGGCGACATGGCCTGGAGGAAAGGGAAACGGACCCTGAGGATTGCTAGGGCAGCAGGACAGGAGAGAAAGCTGGATGTCATTGTCCAACTGGGGACTAATGACCTAGCTAGGGATGGGGCTGCATTAGTGTGGGGAGGTGATGCTGTCTATCTACAACAGGGGAAAGGAGAGGGATCTCTGCACCAGGAGCTTCAAGTCATGGCTGAAGGAATGGTACAGAGAGGAAAAGTTAAGCTACATTGGGAACTAGGGACCCACCTGGGATGATAAGTGCCTATATAGGGGTGATGGCCTGCATCCAGCTGGGAGAGGAACCACAGTCCTCAGTGGACCATTTAAATGTTTTTTTCTATTTATATTTTATTAATTTTATAATAATGCCATACATACACAGAGACAAACAAAGCTGTCCCAGTTACATAAAGGATAGGTTCTAGTCCATTACTTGGAGAAGAAACAGATGACATATAATCAAAACTAAAGGAAAAAAAAAACACAAAACCCCTAATACCAAAGGGTACCCTGTCTAAGTCCTATTCATATAGGCTATACATTAAGAAAAAGAATCAAAATTGTTATCATTCCTTTCTGACTTTTTTTGTCTGCAATTACATTTGCTGAAATTCAATCATTTAAATGTTTGATAAACATTGCAACTAGCCATGGGTGGTGATGGAAGGAATTGGGGAGGCAGAAACTGCTCCCCTCCCCCACAAGATGAAGTAGAGAGTAAAGAGAACCTGTGAGGAGAGGAATCCTCCGGGGTGCAAATTAATAAAGGAAGCAGGGTGATAGAGATAAAGAAGGTAGGGTAGGGAACAGGAGTATTAAAAATAGAGGTAAGGAGAGAGGGTATAAATGGAAAAAGGAGGGGACAAGCAGAGGGGAAACAGAATCTGGAAGACCATATGTGTGAATGCTAGAAGTCTAGGAAATAAGATTCTGGACTTAGCGGCCACCATGGCAGAGGCCAGCCTTGATACTATGGCCATTACCGTGTCATGGCGCACTGCCAACCATTACTGGGACATGGGTGGCCATACCAGGCTATACTCCATTCAGGAAGGACCAGGTGGGAAGAAAAGGGGTGGGTGGGTATTGCTCTATGTGATGGAAAGCATAAAAATGACAGAGATACAGGAAATAGAGGGGGAGGCAGAGGTATTGTGGGTCACCCTGGAGACGGGGAATGGAGCCACTATTCGCACTGGAATTATCTACAGACTTCCAGCACATGGGGAAGAAATTAGATAAGATATTGGTGGAAGCCATTGGCAAGATGGCGGAAAAGGGGGTGGTGCTAGATTATGGGAGTCTGGTTGGGGGGGAATATCGGAAAAAATTAAACAGCAAAGTAATTGCTTGTTCAATGCTATATGTAGATTCGCTGTAAGAGCCAGATTTAGGGAGCACCATTGTAGCTTGTACAATAAACGGGGTTGGTTACCGGTAGAACAAAGGGATATGTTATAATTATCCTGTTTTGTATTTAATGTAATTTATTGTTCACTAAATAGTCTACTGCCAAATTATTTTGAACAAAAATCCAGTACAAGGGCATTAAAGTCACAGAACACAATTACTTTAGCCATGCCACAGTGTAAATCAACAAAGAAACAGAAGTCATTCAAACAAATTGCAATTAAGACATGGATTGGACTACCTGATAAGTTACGCAATTTGCAGAATATTAATCATTTTAAATCATCCCTAAAAAGCATCTGTATACAAAGATGCAATGCATTTGTACTTAATTTTTAGGCTTCCAGAAACAGACCTCTTCTTCCTTGGTTGTAGACACATGTTTACTCTTGTTTCTGGGCATACTCTGTATTGTGACTGTTAGATAGCTAGGAGACCGCATGTATATATTATTGTATCATTGAATATATATATTTTTTTAATTCTTTGTTTATCTGCTGCTTGCCGCTGAACCTTCTGCCTAGGTCACGGCCCCCTCCCCTCTCACTTCCACATTAGCCCTTACTCCCAGATACCCCCTGGATTACCCCCCCAGGGCAGAGTTGTGGCACCGGCCCAAGTGCTGCAGACAACAGGATATGTGCGGGAGCCAGCCTGAGAGCTCATTAGAGCGGAGGGGCAGGCATCATCCTGGCAGCAAGCAGCGTATTTTTTTTTTCCCCATTAGGTGAGGGCGGGACGTGCAATGATGACCTGCGTCTGCCCACCCCCGAGATTACTGTTTTGGCGTCGGAGCTTGTGATGCAACCCAGCCTCCATTGGGTGTTGCCACAGCTCCGAGCCCTACACCACCCTCCCCCATGGAGAAGGAATGCAACCATGGGGTGCTCAATCCATCTCATTCCGGCCGGCCCTCTGACGACCCGAGTCCATTCTCGAACCCAGGTCACCAGCGTCGCAAGCGGAAATCCAACTGCTGCGCTGGCAGGCTGGCTGTATCATTGAATATTTTTAATAATTGCATAATGTGTATGATGTATAATATGTGTTTATATGTTATATATTATGTCACTGTTGTTTCTTCCTGGGTCAGGCATGTAAAAGGGCCATGTGGCCCAGTGCTTTGTTTACCCAGTTAACACATTTTAAAATATAAATAAATAAATAAATAAATAGGTGCTGCTGGTGGGGGATTTCAAGCTGCCAGATGTAGATTGGAGCCTCCCAGCAGCGACTTCAGCTAGAAGCAGGGACATCCTGAACTCTCTGCAGGGGGTGTTCCCTCAGGCAACTAGTAAGTGAACCCACTCAAGATGGGGCAACACTGGACCTGGTACTCACTAACAGGGACAGTATTGCAGATGTCAGGGAAGAAGGCCACCTGGGGACGAGTGATACTGTACAGTGGGGTTCAATATAAGGACAGCTGCGGAATCAAATCACACAAAGATGAGGGTCCTGGAATGCGGAAGGGCAGATTTTAGAAAGGTGGGTGAATGCCTCAGGGATGACCTGGCAGGGGGATGGCATGGGTAGGGTGGAAGAACAGTGGGCAAAGCTAATAGGGAGCATAGTAAAGGCAACAAACCTCTGTGTCAAACAAGTGAGCAAAAACAAGAGGAAAAAGAGACTGCTATGGTTCTCACAAGAGGTGACTGAAAACGTTAAGCCCACAAGAGTAGCACTCAAAAGGTATAAGGAGACTTAGAGGGAGGAAGATAGGGAGGTGCATCAAGGGAAACAGAGGGAAGCAGAGAAAGCAGTAAGGAGTGCAAAGGTACAAACTGAAGAGAGACTAGCCCAGGAGGTAACGAAAGGGGACAAGACATTTTTTTAGGTATTTTATGTAAGGGAAAAGAGGAGGACCAGGGGTGGGATTGTAAGGTTAAAAAGGGAAGGTGTAGGGGCTGTGTAGAGGGGAACCAGGAAAAGGCAGATATCTTGAACAAATACTTTTGTTCAGTGTTCACAGAGGAAGGAGAAGGGCAGGGGCCACAAAAAAAGTAATAAGCTTTGGAGGGAGAGAGGTAGACACTAGTCCTTTGTGGGAGGAGACAGTCCTGAAAGGACTCACTAATTGAAGTGGACAAAGGGATGGGACCAGGTGGGTGCATCCAAGGGTATTTCGGGAGCTCAGGGATATACTGGCTGCATTTCTGACAGTCTATTTAACAGGTCACTGGAAACAGGAATGGATCTGGAGGACTGGAGGGTGGATGTAGTCCCACTAAATGAAAGCGGAAGCAGGGAGGAGGCTGGCAATTTTAGGCCAGTCAGCCTAACATAAGTGGTAGGAAAGTTAAAGGAATTACTGCTGAAGGAAAGGGATTTAGAATATCTTAAATCCAGTGGATTACAAGACTCAAGGCAATGTGGTTACACGGTGGGTGGTCATGTCAAACTAATCTGATAGATTTTTTTGACTGTGTGACAAATGATTTAGATCAGGGTGGAGTGGTGGACATGGCCTACCTAGTTTCTGGTAAGACTTTCAACACCGTTCCACATAGGAGACTAGTAAGCAAACTAGGGAACCTAGGAGTGGTAGTAAGCTGGATAAGAACTTGGTTAGTGGATAGGCAACAGAAGGTGGTGATAAATGGAGGTCACTCCAAGGAAGGAAGGGTGACCAGTTGGGTTTCTCAGGGATCAGTGCTGGGACCAGTCCTCTTTAATAAGTGACATTGCAGAGAAGCTGGAAAAGAAGGTCTGCATCTTTGCAGATGACACAAAAATCTGCACTAGTGTGGACACTCCGGGAGGGATAGAAAGGATGAGCAGAGACCAGTGAAAATCAGAGGAGTAGTCAAGGGTATGGCAGCTGGGTGTCAATGTGAAAAAGTGCAAAATAATACGCTTAGGGCACAGAAACAAAATGAGTAGAGTGGTACTGACAACCACCCAGCAGGGAAGAGACCTGGGGGTAATCATACTGGATGACCTAAAGGTGGCCAGGCAGTGCAATAAGTTAGTAGGGAGGGTTAGTGAGATGCTGGGGTGCATAGGGAGGGGTATCACCAGCAGAAAGAGGGAGATAGTGTCCCCTCTTTATAGATCACTGGTTACCACTGTATAGATTGCTTGTAAGACCTCACCTAGAGTACTGTGTCCAGTTCTGGAGACCACATCTCCGGAAGGACTTAGAGTGGCGGCGGTCCAGAGGATGGCAACTACAATGGTGCATGGTCTGTATCAAAAGCCCTATGAGGAGATATTAAAGAACCTCAATATGTACACCATGGAACAGATGAGAGAGAGTGGGAATATAATAGAGACCTTTAAATATCTCACAGGGGTAAATAAGGTACAGGAGGGAAGTATTTTTCAGAAGAAAAGGTGGTCAAGATTAAGGGGACATGCTATGAAGCTAGAGGAGGGTAGATTCAGGAGAGGTATGAGGAAGAACTTCTTTACAGAAAGAGTGGTGAATTCCTTGACAGCCTTCCAGTGGAGGTGGTGGGGATAGAAACAGTGCTGGGGTTCAAGAAAGCATGGGATAAGCACAAGGGAATTATTGTGGCAAGGGGGGGTAGAATGAGCTGTAGATTGAGTATGGTCTGCGGTAATAGTGTACATAGGGAGGAATGGGCAGACTGGATGGGCCAAGCGGTTCTTATCTGCCATCCAATTCTATGTTTCTATGTAAGCATATCGTCTGTGTACTTTAGATAAGGCCAGAATTTGCTGAGGGAAATCATGCTGACTCATTTCCTTGTAGAGCCGATTTGTACACAGTTGACAAGTCTGCTGATCTTAACTGTTGCTGTAGTTCTTCTAAACACCTCTGTTTAGATACATCTGAAAAGCCAGAATGTTACAGGTTCATGTCCCACACCAGGACTTGGGCGTATAGTCAGACCTGCAGCTAAAGGATGGTATTGATTGGCGCAGCCCCCCTCTTGAGGTGGTTTCCACCCCTCTTGGTGCCACATGACCTCAGATCCCTTGGCTAAAGTTAACTTAGGGAAGATGCCCAAAAGAAAAGAGGTGAACCACTGGAGGAGGAGGAGGGAAGGATAGTGGGAGCACAGAAACAAGTGTCTGAGGAGGGATGCTTGGGGCATGAGCACTAGATACGTACTTACGTACGTACGTACATACATACGTATATACATACATATAATACATGTGTCTATATATGCATATCTCTCACTTTGTATGGATGAGGCAGATGTGACCTACTGCCCCACTGAACCCTAGGCATAGCCTTACATTTTACTGGCTCAGTGGGCAACTCAGTATGGAGTAACTACAGCAGAGAAAGCTCCTGCAATACAGTATGGGTGCATATGCAACTGATCTGGATGAGGTTACTGAGTACAGTCGGTAGCTCAGCACCTATGGTAGAAGATCACTGGTAGAGCTGTAGAACTGAGGACGTTGGTAGGATGTTGGATATGTTTGACCTTTCTGGTGCCCCATTTTAAGGAACTACCAAGCTTTTCAGGGTATTAGTAGCACAGCAACCTTCTTGAGGAACTGCAGGACTGCAACTCCCTTGGCCAAAAGTACCCTAGGGAAGATGCTCATATAGTCAGAGCAAATGACATCAGTAGAACCATTGGGACATGGGCCAGCCCACCAACACAGCAGTAGTGCTATCGCATGTGATGCCAACAACCCAGGATTGGAAGCGATCACAGGAGTCAGTGGGCCGGCTGAGGGAAGGAGGACTGAGCATACCGTAGACTGCTCTCCTCCTCCAAAGGGGAGGGCATGGAAGTCACTGACGTGGTACTGACCTTTTGCAGAGGCCAGAGGTCCAACTGCCGGTCTGTATCTGACTGGGAGGCATGATGGACGTTTGGGCATGAGCTCCACATATGTCACTGCAAGCCACGCCTCCCGGGGAGCGAAATGGAAAACAGTCACTCGGCTGATGCATTGAGGATGTCCACTCTGCCATGCCCTACACAGCTGTCCAAGGCGCTCAGTACCCAGATCAAGATGAGGCATTCATCAGGGAGTAGAGGGCAATCCATGGTGACCTTGCCCTGAGGGGTAAGCCAGGGGGTAGTCCGGGGGCTATGAGGTAAGTCCCGTGGGATGGTGGGTGGCTGGAGTCAGACCAATGGATGGCCAGCCACTGGTCATAAAGCGTACTAAATACAAAAATAAAAAAAGAACCATCATGACATTGTATTCAGCTATGGAGAGATGGAATGCCATGGTGCTAAACAATCAGTGAAGAACGAAGGAGCCACCATACAAGTCTCAACATACCTAGCAGAATAAATCAAAGCCAGTGGAAGGGTACAGCTGAGTGAGCACAAAACTGGGGTGGGGTACAAGGAGAACTAACAGAAAAAAACTAGAATAATAATAAAAAGCAACCAACTAATATGACTGACAGTTTTCTGTGCAATAAGGCAAATCTTACAATGGCATGTGATGTGGTTCAGAACTACATTTGTTCTTTTCTCACTGGTCTTTCATAATTTGTTTTTAAATTTGTATACCCAGGATAGCACAGCTGAGCTATAATACCTAAGTTTCAGTGAGATCCTGCTTCTACCCGTTTCTTTTTTCCCCATCATAAATTTTTATTGATTATTAACGACAAGCACAACATATTACATAAGATGGCACATTTGCTAATGAAGTGACGCAATGGCAAACATTACACAAGAGTTAATGCAGAAGAAAAAAAAAAAGATAAAGAGTAACACAACCACAGAAAATCATACAATATGAAACATATGGGAACAGTGCTAGAATGACAAAAGATATCTAATAAATAACGTCGTTTCCAAACGGTAGAGGTTTTAGATAATCTGTTATACTGGGTTTGAACTAGAGGTCTCTTAAAATGGGGACCATATGCTGTAGAATACTTCATATTTTCCCAGAATGTTGTAACTAATCCTCTCATTATTAGCCAGGATAGACATACTTTCAAACCACTTGCCTAGTAAGGGTACATGTTGGGTTTGCCAATTTTGAAGAAGGATCCACTTGAGACTTAGGGAGGCTAAACACACCCAGATACACTCATTGTAGTCAAGTTCACAGCAATCTGGGAAGATGCCCAACAAAAATAAAGTGGGTTTTAGAAAGGGATGGTGTTCTTGGTGACATTAGAGCAGATCTCATAGGCTTTTTTCCAGATGGATTGAATAGCTGAGCAATCCAACAGAATATGTCAAGCCTGCATCTGTTTGATTACAACGCCAACAAGCAGATTCTGTAACTAGGCTCACATTAAACAACTTGAGAGGAGAATAATAGAAACCATGTAGAATTTTGAATTGAATCACCCTTCCTTGAATTTCTTTGTGGCTAATACAGGTCTGTTTCCAGGATTTGTCCCAGTCTGACATGCTGATGGTGGGTACCCTGTTCCTCCTCCCATTGATCATTGACTCTTAACTTCTACCCATTTCTGTAGCTGGGTGGACTGGAGTACTGGGATGTTAGTGACCTACTGAAGGTCATACAGTGGTGATTTGACTTTAGTGGGGTTTGAACCTGTGATCTCTTGGTTCCCAAGACAGTGCTCTAACCACTACACCACACTACCTCCTAATGGTATTTATATATAACCCCCCACCTTGGGTTTCAGGTGATGGTCTGTTTTGTCGATTGGATCCCCCTACAACTTGGAGTTTCACTGGGTTGCTTCCTGCTAGGATATTAAAGGGGGGACTTTGTCACCAAAACAATGAGAGAGAGAGAGAGAGAGAGAGAGAGGAGGGAGAAAGAGGAGAGAGGGAGGGACAGAGAGAGAGAGAGAGAGAGAGAATGAATCAGGGCTCTGGAGGTGGCTGGGTCCTAGGGTAGTTGTGCCACTGGGGAACAAGTCCTGTTGCAACTGCACTGCTGGGGGTTTTACCAGGCCTGGGGAATCCTGGGACAGTCTTTGCTGCTGATCTTCAGTTCTGTTCCAGAGCATCAGGACCCAGCGAGCAAGAAGCATTAATTTCTCAGTCTGGGGAGGTCCATCTAGTGCCTCCAGGACTGCAGTTGGTTACTGAGTGCCCAGTATGATCCAAGACTGAGTGACACCTGGATGCTCAGTATGATCCAAGACCATGACGCCTGGATTCTTGGGCTGACTGGATGGCCCGCGAAGCCTTTATCCGTCATCATTTTCTACACTGCAGATCTGATGAACCAGTTGCTGTGTGGTTCCCTACAGAAGCAAGGATTGGTGTCTCCACTGACAGTGCTGTTTGGTTCAAATCCTATTCTGGGCTCTGAATGGCTGCCATTACATGTGCTCTAAGGTTAGCGGAGACAGCAGGGATTAGGAGCATACCTAAACTAACTCTGTAGCTACAACAGTCAGGAGTCTGTTTGATATTTACAGGTCCCATTAAATGCTAACAGGTTCGGGAAGGGATTAAGTAAGACTATTTCTCAGAGTGTGACAGTTTTCCTGTATTTGTAACCAAGTCCTGTGAAGATGAATGGGAATTCTTACCAGGCTCTACCTCCAAAGTCAAATGACTCTCCTTGCCATGACTGTTTCTCCACTGAAGTGGGGAGTCGGAGGAGCACCTATTCCCTCATGAGAAGATGTGGAAAAGATAAGTAAGCAACAAGAGATAACCAGAAGTTTGGATACCGTCACTTAATCTAACCCTAGAGAGCCATGAACCACGAGGTGCAGCCGAGGGCCTTGTGCCCCTAGGATTAGACTAACAAAGGTAGGATGCAGCATGATCTAGTAGTTCGGTTTCAGTTTATTTGAGAGAGACAGTGTGCATTACAGAAGTGTTACACATAATATAAAACAATAACAAAACAGGATATGTTAAAAACGCATACATACAGTTTAAAAAACATTCTTTTATTGGCATTATTAAATATCTATCTTATCTTACTATCCCTAAGAGCAGCAAGAGTAAACGATACTACACTATATAAAGCTGGAGGATTGTCAGAGTTTGAGAACAATCTCATCTTCTGTATTTGAGATTTATTTGATAGGGTTGTCAGATATTGAGATAGCCATTTGTCCCCACGTTGATTAAACTTTGGGCAATGTAACAGAATATGAAAAGTATTCCACGATTCTGAGCATCTACTACTTACATTCTGGACCTGTTTTAAGTAGATTCCAGTTAAAAAAAACAGAAGACATACCATAATTTATGTCAAACATTAAATTTGCAATGATTTTATAATGCAGCTTGTCTTCACATTTCTTAACATAAAATCCCTTATGATGTTCGTTTTTTAATAACTTATTTGGAGGGGAGATTATTTGTTAGTTTTAGTTTCTCCAGGTCCTTTTGTATGGCTATAGCTTGTATTATTTGTACTATGTGTGCACCGTAATTATTTAGATCTTCAACATTGTCGAGCATAGTTCTTGTTTGTGGACCCATTTTCCTTAATTCGAAACCCGTTTCTTTAAACCAGGACCAATCTTTAAAGGTTCAGTCCTCACTATGTGTTTGTATAAGACTGTCTTTCCAACAAACATACAATTGTGTTAGTTATTTGTATGAATCTTTATCAGATATATTGATTTACATATCTCTGCATTTGTTGTCAAAGACAATAAACCCGTTTCTGCCCTTAGTAATTCAGAAGGGATAAACTGAGTAAGATTAAGGGTTAAATGGATAAACAAATGTGTATGGGTTCCAACATTTTTAAATTTTTATCATTACCCCAAATTTCAGTTCCATACAACAAATGAACATGTGTGGTCTAGTAGTTAAAGCACTGGCATGGTAACCAGCAGAACTGCAGGTTCAAACCCCACTAGAGCCAAATACTCATTGTGTCACCTCAAGCAAGTTGCATAACTTCTTGGTGCTCCAGTCTACCCAGCCGCATGAATAGGTAGAAGCAGGACCCCACTGGAAATTAGATGTTGCATTTCAACTGTTCTATCCTGGCTAATTTAAACTGTAAAGTAAAATAAATTAATCCAACTCCTGGAGTGCCTTAATAACATTATCAAACTTAAATGCTTTCATTTTTGTAAATGAATGTCATTTGGCCGGCCTGGTGGCACTGAGGGTTGAGGTGCTGGATGCCACACCTTACGCCACACCAGCAACCCGGGTTTGGGAATGGACTTGGGTTGTTTGGGGGTCGGCCTGCAGGTAAGGATTGAACATTCGAAGGACTGCTCCCCTTCCTTGGGGTGGGGGGTTTGTGCTGTGTGTGTCAGCACAACAAGAGGGGTTCAGCCCATACCCAGGGTGCTTGGCTGCCTTCACGGAGATGGAGACAGCTGCTGTGCCCATTACATGGGCGTGGGCACAGGGGAGAAAATGGAGGAAAAATACCAGGACCCAGCAGGATCCATGATGGCCCCGTTGGGTAAGAGGACGTACCCCTCCGAGGGGGGGCCATAGCCCCTGCCAGGCCCAAGCAGTGGTGACAATAATGTTGTGATAAAAAAAATAAATAAATAAAAGTAAATGAATGTCGTAATAGTTAGCATTCTTATTGGGTTATTGGACATATGGGTTTCCAGTTGTTTACCTAATCCTTTTAGAATGCTTTCAGCTAATTATAGCACTTCATTTCCAAACCTTGTTTTCTAGTGCGTAAACAGGTTATTCAGACCTGTCAGAGTTTAGAGACTGTACTTAGTTTTGTTAGGATGTCGATTAGGGTTTGTGTCCACTTTTCAAGTTAATGCAAGCACCATCTCCTGTCATTGTTCCTTCTTCCAGAGACAAGTTCCAGTTCTTCTGCAGAACCATACCCAGCTCCCTAGCAATGTGGGAAATCCCCCCAGGACCCCAGGACATTTATATGTACAGTAGCACTACAGTGCACTCCACAACAAGGACGCATTATCTTTTTTTATTGATCCCCAATAACACCATACCCTGGAGTGGGTTATTGCTTACTCAGTGATTGTCCATGTGATGAGCTGTGATCAGGCCACAGGGGTGAGACCAGAACGTGAAATTATCTAATTTTCTATTGTCACAGTAGTTTAGAAATGTCATGAGTTGTAGCACTGAATTTAATTAGAAAACAAATCCCCTCATCTTGCAATGGTTTAATTTCCCTGCTTCTCCCTTCCCCCACCCTAGAAAAGTGAGTGAGTGTGTGGCTACCTTCACAGCCAGTGCATGAGCAGATGGCTAGGAGTGTGAAAGCTGGCTGGCATACACCCTCCGTCTGCTCCCTGACACAACTGGCCCTGCACCAACCAGTGCTAGCGTGGGGATTCCCTGGCCAGCATGTGAACCCCAGTCTCGTGGTTGGTGGCACACTGCACTACTGTGATGCCACTGAACAGGTCGGAAGCTGGAATGTTCCAGATGATAAAACCTGCACACCAGGATGCCTTGTGATTCTAAAGGATTCCTGCAGATAGGGCAAATCTCAGCACAAATTGGCTGAATCAGCATAGATGATTTATTTATTTTTATTTATTTAGCTTTTGTTAACCGGGTAAGTGCACTAGCCATAAAATGACTATTTTCAGGCACGACCTGAGCGAGTACAGACATGCAGATACTTAATAGGATAACAAATTATAAGTGCTTTACATACAATGAGGTAAAGAGGATACAATATATCAGAACATACAAAGTAAAGCGTTTTACATACAATGAGTTAAAGTGGATACAATATATCAGAGACATACAGAGTAGACCATTCATAAGTTCATAGGTGCCTACCTATGCAATGAATAGAGAGGACCTTGCACAATAAATTATCAGGTGACATATCATATGAACAGAACAAGGTACACAAAA
Source organism: Neoceratodus forsteri (assembly GCA_016271365.2). Lineage (NCBI taxonomy): Eukaryota > Metazoa > Chordata > Ceratodontiformes > Ceratodontidae > Neoceratodus > Neoceratodus forsteri. The sequence continues at coordinate 876,292,767 of CM028130.1, forward strand.
ACAAAAACAGGTAATACAAAAGGAAGAAATAACCATTGAGAGCAGGGGGTGTCATTAAGGAAAAGGTCGGTGAGTGAGGAAGAGGGGAGAAAGCCATGAAATTAGATTATATGAGTGTATGTAAGTGTAAGGGAGATGCCTGCAGTGCAAGATTGTATATGGGCAGGGAAAGGGAGCCGGGACAGGCTGAGGCAGTAAGAGGGTTATATAGAGGTGAGGAAATACTATTGTATGGCCAGAGGCATCAGTCATTAGGTAGGGTGAAAGCAGGAACAGGTATCAGCAATCAGCAGATTCGAGTGCAGTTTTCTCTGTGGAGCCGCATGCTCAAATGCAACAGTTCCTTTCCTAGTGCGGCACCTCGGCAAATTCAAAAAGGATTTATCAGCTGATCGTAGACCATGGAGTGTGTCCTGAGGACCAAGCATAGCTGCAAGACACCTAGGGGTCTGATTTCGAATGATCAAATCAATAAGAGATCCATGGTAGTATTTCCTACTAGCTAACGGAGACAGCCAGCCAAGATCATTATAAAGCTGACGGTGGTGTTTAAGCCGAGGAGCAGAAGAGACATAACGACATATGTTGTTACACGTAATATCCCATCTGAGTAGGTCAGTTTTATGAGCAGCCCCAAATAAGGGAGCCCCATAGGTTAGGGTGGGGAGCAGAATCCCCCTCGTAATGGCCGCTTTAGCTGATCTCATGAGCATATAACTAGTCTTATATGCAACACCCAGTTTGGAGTTGACAGCTCTGCAAACAGACTGTACATGAAGATTAATATCAAGGGATTGATCTAGCAGGATGCCCTGGTACTTGAAAGAGGTTACACATTCCAGTAATTGACCTTCTAAGTCCTGCACTGTCAGTGCTGTTGTGCAAGCCCGAAGCTTTGGGGCTGATCCAAGTAGCATGGCTTTAGTTTTGCTAGTGTTGACAGCCAGTTTGTGGTCATATAGCCAGTTTGGGATATTGTTAAAGTCAGAGGAAAGGGTTATGCTGATAGTGTCTATATTAGTAGAACTTGTACAGATGACAAGATCATCAGCATATAGAATAGCAGAGCAGGATTTTAGAGCAGCTCCAATGTTATTTATATAAAGAGAGAATAGGAGGGGCCCTAGGATGGAGCCCTGAGGTACACCAATGTTAATGGTGGTACTGTACGATAGAGAGGAATTAAATTTCACCACTTGAGTTCTATTTGTCAGGTAGCTTTCATACCAGTCAACAACAGAGGAGGAGAAATGCAAGTGTCAAAGCGAGGAGAGAAGCAAAGTGTGATCAGCAAGGTCAAACGCCTTTAGACAGCCCCAGTCAGATTGCCAGTATCCATTTTTGAAAGAATGTGGTTAAGTTAAGGAGTGCAGTCGTTGTGCTATGTCCTTTCCTGAAGCCATGTTGGGTATCCAAGAGCAGGCTGTGCTTAAGTGGATAGTCAGTTGTCTGAGTTGCGACAATTTTCTCCAGGATTTTGCTCAGTACCGAGAGTATGGCAATTGGTCTGTAGTTCATGACAACCTTAGGATCCACTTTTTTAAGTACAGGTGTGATCCGAGCAGCTTTCCAGAGGTCAGGGACCACTCCACCTGAAAGTGATAACGTATAAATTTTGGCCAGCAGTAATGCAATAAGGGGAGCTGCAAGTTTCAAGAGGTGGGGTTCAAGGGAGTCTGAGCCAGAGCTGGTATGATCAGAGATGAACCTCAGGAGCTTCAGGGCTTCCTTTCTAGACACAGCCTTAAAATAGAATGGAGGAGTATAAGGAGGCGCAGGGGACAACACTTCCAGCTTATCCAGACAGGTTCCTGATGAGGAGTGGGAGGACACTGCAGTGGGATCGAAGGAAGAGGTATATTGGGAGAGATCAGAGAAATGCAGGTTGAAAGAATTAGCTATGGTTTGTGAGCCATTGCAATGCACATCATTTATCAGCATCTCTCCAGGGGTAGTCGACTGTGAGGATCCTAGGAAGGATTTGATGTGTGACCAGAATTTTCTGGGATCATTGGCTGAGTTAATCAGTAGGTCTCTACAGTACTTGCTCTGACTTGTCTTTTACGTGAATTCCATAGCGTACGGTGAGCGTTGGTTTACAGGTGTCAGTGTGGCTCAGTTGGTAGCACATCTGCCTCTGGGTCAGAGGGTCATGGGTTCTAGTCTCATACCAGAATTTGGCCCGTATCATAAACGCTGGCACCTGAGTGCAGTATAACGGGATGCTGTACTGCTGTGAGGTGCAGTACATTCGATGAGACGTTAAAAACTGAGGTTCCTTTTGTGCTTGTTCAAATGGGTGTTCGGGTGGATGTTAAAGATCCCATGGTACTTCTTGAAAATAGTAGGGGGCTATTCCAGGTGTCCAGGCAAAATGTCCTCCATTCACCAAAAAAGCCACCAACAGCTTAATCTGGTTTGATCTCAGCTGGTTTGCATCTGTATCCCCCGGGATGAGGCTGAAAACAGGCAGTACTGTTTGAATTTCCCAGTCAACAAAAGCTAAATAAATAATCAATAACATGGTAAAGTTATGACATAAGAGACTTTGGGTCCATTGTCTTCACCCGTCCTGCTGCACAGCTGTGACTATACCAGTTTGGGTATGGATAACCATCCAGGGTTAACAGCCAGACTATTACCTCTGCTCACCCTGTGTAACTGTGGCAGTATGGGGCTGCCAGTATAGCCTAGAGATTAGAGGAACGAGCTGTGAATGAGCTTGGTACACCCAGCAGACCGGGGTTTGATTCCCACAACCTCCACTTACATACTGCAAAACTCTAAGCTGGTCACCTAACCTTCCCAGAGCTCCAAGGTTGCCCCCAAAACAGGCATTGTGCCTAGTGGGCCTTATCCAGTTACCAAAGAATTAAAAAAAAATCCTTAGTGCCATTCTCTTAGTCTGGCCTGCCTGTCCTTATTGTTTTAAAATGCTTTATGTTTAAGGTAATGCATGCAGCAAACAGCATGCAATGTCTGTATTTGTGTGTTGTATGGAAGTAAGATAGCCAGTGTTTCAATCAGGCACAATGCCTTGATTCTTGTGGAAACCCCATATACTTATGTTTCTATTTTCCAGCTGCAGTTTTTATTCCAGTGGTATACTGACTATGTTTCTCCAATGGTTATAAGAGGGCCTCTTCTCCTAAGTCTTTGTGTGAGTGAACTATGTTGTGGAGCCTGGTAGTTCTGGCACCAAAATGGAAAACCTTTTATACTGTAAGGCACTGAGTAACCATCTATATAAATATATTATACCCCCCCCCCGCCCACACCGACTGCTGGTGCAGTTTGCCAGATAACAAAAAACGTCAGGCCCCAGGGTTTGCGAAGTCAGCCCCAGTTCCACTGTGGTTTGTTTGCTGGTAAACCAGCATCCTGTACCGCATGTGCTTACATAAGTGAGTATGCCGTCTGTTTTCCCAGAACACTGTAGATACAAGTGTTGCATATCTCATCAGTTGCAGATAGCATTTTCAGCCAAGTGTAGGCGGGAATGTTAAGATCAGGTGGCAGTCACTTAGTTGAGCAAAACAGTATCTGTGGTTAACAACTCTAGGTATTATAGAAAAAGACTGAAATGTAAAAGAAAAGTTGAATACATTTTATTATTTTTTAATTTGCTACTTTTTTCCTGGTCTACCTACCTTGAGCTGTGGCTTACTCAGGCTGCTACTGCCCCTGTTGTCACTGGCCTTCCCAGTACTTGCCAGTCCAGAGTCTCAGACACCAGAAAAGCTTTAAGAGCGCCCCCCTTTAGGGCAGGACCCAGGCCTTGAGGCACCAGCCCAGGTACATGCCTCTGCAACCTCCACCAAGAGAGAGGAGTTAGCGGACTCCAGAATAATGATAGGAGGTTGGGGGGGCAGCAGAAGGCAGTTTCTCCCATGTTTCCCCTACTACCTCCCATGCATCAGAGTGTCATTCCACTGCGTGCTGGCCATTGGAGGAGAAGCCAACATTGCGTGCATTAGGGTTTGCATTCTTTCAAATGAGAAAAAGCACTAGGATCAGTGGGCATGCGATGAAGCTGGGGTGGAAAGGGAGTTTAAGAGAGAAGTGAGGATGTACTACTTCACTGAAAGAGTGGCAGGCGCCTGGAACAGACTGCCAGCAAAAGTGATGGAGGCAAAAACAGTGATGGGCTTCGAGCAGGCACAGGATAGAGACAGGAGAATATCAGTAAATAAGCAGGGAAGAGGGAGAGTCACTGGAGACCAGTTAGGGTCTGCAGAGAAGGACTAGGCAGGAAACATCTGGGCAGACTGGGTGGATCAAGTGGTCCTTTTCTGTCAACAAATTCTATGTTTCTATGTCGCCAGCAACATTAGAGCTCCCACTGACCACACAAGGTGCTCAAGCAGAGGACCAAGTCTCCCTCCTTCCCTGGAAACATAGAAACATAGAAACTGACAGCAGATAAGGGCTGCTGGGCCCACCCAGTCTGCACATGTTTATTATCTTCATTTTTACTGTAAACCCTACTTGATCTAAGGTGCTGTCTCTCCTCCACCCCTTACCCCAGCAATTCTCTTGTGCTTATCCCAGGCATTTTTGAACCTCACCACTGTTTTTTACCCTCACTACCACTGTTGGAAGGCTGTTCCAGGAATCCACCACCCTTTCTGTGAAGAAATACTTCCTCACATCTCTCCTGAATCTACCTCCCTCCAGCTTCATAGCATGTTCCCTTGTTCTAGAGCACATTTTTCTCTGAAAAATACCCCCCACGTACGTACCTTATTAACCCCCGTGAGGTATTTAAAGGTCTCTAGCACATCCCACCTCTCCCTCATCTCCTTTAGGGTGTACATATTGAGCTCTTTTAGCCTCTCCTCATAGGGCTTTTGATACAGACCCGGTACCATTTTGGTAGCCCTCTTCTGGACTGTCTCCACTCTGTCTGTGTCTTTCCTGAGATGTGTTCTCCAGAACAGACACAGTACTCAAGGTGCAGTCTTACCAACATTCTATACAGGGGCGACACCACCTCCCTCTTCCTGCTGATGATACCCCTACCAATGGAGCTTGAAACCACTGCCTCCATAGTTCTCCCACAGCTTCAATTACCCAAAACAGGTGGGAGAATTCACTGTTACCCATATAGGAGTATGGTGCAGTCCCCCAGAACTACCAGGCTGGCTAGAATATATATTGTTAGCACATAGGTTATGAAAGCAGCTCAATAAGAGTATATGCTATTATATCCACCTAAAGCTAGAGTGCCCTAGGAATGATGTGTACTTCAGTGCAAACATTTATTCAAAGTAACATCAAAGCCACAAGTGTTTCTTTTTCTGTTTTTTTCCTGCCACATTTTGCCAATTGTTGAATCACATACCCCAACAGTAGGGCTTACTCATGTGTAGCCATCCTTGGCCATGAGGGAGTGCAAGTGTCTGCCTTCACAGTGGTGTGCACAGTACAAGTGAGTGCTATCACAGCAGTGTGCACATGTGACTGCAATCACAGCAGATGAATAGTTATGCTGAAACAGACACTTAAAGTGTAACCATGTGCACAATTAACTGACATCTCCCCTTGCACCCCTTCCTTCCTTCCCCACCCTTCCACCTCCCCCTCTCTTCTCCCCTACTTCTCTCCCCTTCCTTCCCCTCATCCCTCTCCCCCTCCTTCCTCTCTCGCCCGGCTCAAAAATACCCCTCCTCTCCCCTTCCCGCCTCAACCCTCTCCTTAGTATCTCCTTTCCTCCCTCCTCAGCCCGGGTCAAAAGATGCCCTCCTTCTCCCTTCCCACTCCTACCCGCCCCCAACCTTAGCACCTCCTCTTCCTCCCCTTATCTCCCCCCTACCTCTTGACAGACAAAGCCAAGTCTGGCTGTTTCTACCTTTCAACTCCTCTGCAGCCTGAGACTTTCTTCGCTGTCCTAAGCATTGTACGACACTCATGTAGTGTTGATGTTGGAAGTTATTCTTCATGGTAACCATGTATTCTCACTTGCTGATCTTGTAATACTGTACTCACTGTATATGCACTTGAAACGTTGCTGGTAATCTGTGCTCACCTGTGTGTACTGCTTTGGTCCTGTTATGTCCTATATTTTCTGACTTGGAACCTTTGTAAATGAGCCCTCGGCTCACTGGTATTAATCCTGAACTGCAATAAATAAATAACAGCAGTGTGTACAAGTAGCTGACATTACAGCAGTGCGTGCAATGTGGCTGTCTTCACAGCAGTGTGTATTTGTGACTGATATCACAGCAGTGTGCACAAATGACTGCCTTCAGAGCAGTGTGTACACGTAACTGACATCACATTAGTGTGTTTAAGTGGCTGTCTTCACAGCAGTGTGTGCAATGTGGCAGTCTTCAATGCACCATGGTTCTCAAAAGAGTTGGTAGGGAAGGTTAAGGAGAAAAAGGCTGCATTCAAAAAGTATAAGGCATCACAGAAGGAGCACAACAAGGAACTGTATCAATTAAAGGAGAAAGAAGTGGGGAAGGCAGTCAGAATAGCAAAAGCCCAAACTGAGGAAAAAAATAGCCAAGTCAGTTAAGAAGGGGGATAAAACTTTTTATAGGTACATTAGGGAGCATAGAAAGGCTAAGGGAAGAATAGTGAAGATTAATAAAGGAGAGGGGAGGTGGGCAGAGGGAGACAGTGAAAAGGCAAAGATACTGAATGAATACTTTTGCTCAGTATTCACAAAAGAAGATGAGGAGGAGTTACCTAAACCAGACAATAGAAACACTCTGGGTAGGGGGGTTGACACCAGTCCATTTACAGAAGAAAGAGTCCTGAAAGAACTTACAAAACTCAAGGTGGACAAAGCAATGGGGCTGATGGGATTCACCCAGAATCCTAAAAGAACTAAGGAGGACCTAATGACACCACTGACCACACTTTTAACAAATCATGGGAGGATGGGGTGGTACTTGAGGACTGGAGGAGGGCAGATGATTCCTCTTCACAAAAGTGGGAGCAAGGCAGAAGCGAAACTATAGACCTGTAAGTTTGACCTCAGTGGTAGGGAAAATGATGGAATCACTTCTGAAAGAAAGAATTGTTGAGTACCTAGAGGCCAGCGGGGCACAGGACCCAAAGCAGCATGGATTTACAGCAGGAAGGTCATGTCAGATGAATCTAATAGATTTCTTTGACTGGGTGACCAAAGTAATAGACCAGGGAGGGGCTGTGGATATGGTCTACCTAGACTTTAGCAAGCCATTTGACACAGTCCCACACAAAAGATTAATAATCAAGTTAGCCAGCCTGGGAGTGGGTCCCAGGGTGGTAGCCTGGGTTGCAAACTGGCTGCACAACAGGACACAGAAGGTAATACTGAGTGGAACACATTCTGAAGAAAGGGAGGTCACTAGTGAAACACAGAAACATAGAAACATAGAATTTGACGGCAGATAAGGACCGCTTGGCCCACCCAGTCTGCCCATTTCCCTACCTACTGGATAAGTTGCAGATCCTAGTTAACCAGCAGCCTACTTCTTCCTACCCCCACCCCCCAGAACTGCCTTATGACTATCCCATGCATGCTTGAATTCCACCACTGATTTTGACTCCACAACCTCCTCTGGAAGGCGTTCCCATGCATCCACAACCCTCTCTGTGAAAAAAATACTTCCTTAAATTACCTCTGAGCACTTCCCCCTCTATCTTCAAATTGTGCCTCTTGTTCTTGTACCTCTTTTTTGAAAGATGCTACCCTCTTGGACTTTGTTGATTCCCTTGAGGTACTTGAAAGTTTCTATCATGTCCCCCTCTCCCTCCTTTCCTCGAGGCTATACATATTAAGCTCCTTAAGTCTCTTCATATGTCTTCCAGTGCAGACCCTGCACCATTTTAGTTGCCCTCCTCTGGACAGCTTCCATCCTGTCTATGTCTTTGGGAGATTGGGTCTCCAGAACTGCACACAGTACTCCAGATGGGGTCTCACCAGCTGTCTGTACAGAGGGATAATAACTTCCTGTTTTCTACTGGTGATGCCTCTCCCTATGCATCCCAGTATCCCCCCAGCCCTCCTTGCTGCCCTCTCACATTGCTTGCCCATCTTTAGGTCATCTGATATGACTACCCCCAGGTCCCTCTCCATTTTTGTTGTTGTTAGTATCTCACCCCCCATTGTATACTCTTCCCCTGGGTTTTTGTTTCCCAGGTGCATTACCTTGCACTTCTTAGCATTGAATCTAAGCTGCCATACATTTGACCATTCCTCTAACCTTGCCAAGTCCCTTCTCATCCTTTCCACCCCACCCTGTGCATCAACTCTGTTGCAGATCTTAGTGTCATCTGCAAAGAGACATACTTTTCCTTCCAGTCCTTCTGCAATGTCGCTTATAAAGACATTGAAGAGGACCGGTCCTAATACTGAACCCTGCGGTACCCCACTAGTAACCCTTCTTCTGAGTGGACTCCATTTACTATTACTCTCTGTGTCCTATTCTCCAGCCAATTCTTTGCCCAGGCTGTCATCTTGGGACCCACTCCCAGGCTGGCTAACTACCTCAGGGCTCTGTACTGGGTCCAGTCCTCTTTAACATCTTTATAGGTGACATTGCAGAGGGTCTGGAGGGAAAGGTATGCCTCTTTGCAGATGATACAAAGATCTGTAACAGAGTTGATACACAAGGCGGGTTAGAAAGGATGAGAAGGGACTTGGCAAGGTTGGAGGAATGGTCAGACATATGGCAACTTAGATTCAATGCAAAGAAGTACAAAGTAATGCACCTGAGAAACAAAAACCCAGGAGAAGAGTACACAATAGCAGGGGAGGTACTAACAACAACAAAAATGGAACGGGACTTGGGGGTAGTCATATCAGATGATCTAAAGGTTGGTAAGCAATGTGAGAAGTCAGTAAGGAGAGCTGGGGATACTGGGATGCATACGAAGGGGCATCACAAGTAGAAAAAGGGAAGTGGTTATCCCTCTGTACAGACAGTTGGTGAGACCCCATCTGGAGTACTGTGTGCAGTTTTGGAGACCTCATCTACGCAAGGACATAGACAGGATGGAAGCAGTCCAGAGGAGGGCAACTAAAATGGTGCAGGGTCTGCATCAGAAACCATAAGAAGAGAGACTGAGAGAGCTTAATATGTATACCCTTGATGAAAGGAGGGATGGGGGACATGATAGAAATGTTCAAGTACCTCAAGGGAATCCACAAAGTCCAGGAGGGTAGCACCTTTCAGAAAAAGAGATGTGTAAGTACTAGGGGACACAATTTAAAGATAGAGGGGGGACGGCTCAGGGGTAATGTGAGGAAATGTTTTTTCATGGAGAGAGTGGTGGATGTGTGGAACTGCCTTCCTGGGGAAGTTGTTGGGGCTAAAACAGTGGGGGAATTCAAACATGCATGGGACAGACACAAGGCAATTGTAGTGGCGGGTGGCAGGAAGTAGGCTGTTTGTTAACTAGAATCTGCAGCTTATCCAGTAGGTAGGGAAATGGGCAGACTGTGTGGGCCAAGTGGTCCTTATCTGCTGTCAAAGTCTATGTTTCTATGTTTCAGTATGTCCTTGTGACTGATATCACAGCAGTGTGTACACGTAACTGGGATCACAGTAGTGCGTACAAGTGACTGTCTTCACAATAGTGCGTTCAAGTGGCTGCCTTCACAGCAGTGTGTGCTTGTAACTGCTGTCAAAGCAGTGTGTACAAAAGGCTGCCTTCAGAGCAGTGTGTACATGTAACTGGCATCACAGTAGTGTGTACAAGTAACTGTCTTCACAGCAGTGTGTACTTATGACTGGTATTACAGCAGTGTGTATAAATGGCTGCCTTCACAGCAGCGTGTACAAATGGCTGCCTTCACAGTAATACACACAACTATTTGACATCACAGAAGTGTGTACATGTGACTGCCATCGTAGCAATGTGTACAAGTGTCTGCCTTCACGGTAGTGTGTGTATAAGTAACTGATATCACTGCAGTGTGTATATGCAACTGCCTTTACAGCAGTGTGTACAAGTGTAACACCTAGGTGGCACTATCCCAAGGGCTACTACCCCTGCCTGCTGGACTACCAACAACTTGAGGGGTCTAGGTTCTATGGCAGGTGCCTCCACCTAGAGGTCAGGGTTTGTAATGGTTGATCTAGCTTGGTCACAGCCCACTGAGACTCCCTTCTAATCCCTCTAATGATCCCATGATGCACAGGAATTACAGTACCAATGCCCCACATGTACAAACGGTTCAATCATAAGGTACCACTTACCCTCGAGACTGATTCCAAAGTTCGTCTCCGAGGACCCCCTGTAAAATAAGGTTAATCAACATACATAAACCAATGTAATGCCTGCTAAATAGGTACTGACACTTCAGACAGTTTAAAGTCAATAACATCAAATCTGGTTTATTTAGGGGGAATGAAACACAGGAGGGGGAGATCAAGCTGATTGGCAGAATTAAATCACAGTACTGTGCACTCATACAGGGTTTTAAAAGTCACACTCTGGGTACCCAGGTTGGGGGCTATCCAGGTCCATTGTCCGGGATTGGCCGGCAGGTGCAGATGGATAGGGCCCTCTAGAAAAAAGATATGCACAACACCCAATTGTAAGCTGGAGCCGGATAGCACAGTCCTTGAAGAAATGAAACAAAGAAAATTAGATGACACACTGGTGATTGTTAACAGGTCGCAGAGGAATGCCCTGATTTGTACTCACACTACCCCAAGCTGAGAACCTGATGCAGATGGTGGTTCTGGATTGCCAGACAAACAAGGCATGGAGATGAGATTCTACTGGCCAGGCCCAACTGCTTTGACTAGCAGACGGATTTAGTCTGATTAAATTCAGTTAGGCTTTCAGCTTACACCGCACGCTGAAAAGAGAATTGGAATAGCGATCCCTCACAAGTATTCAACACATTTATATGTAAAGGAAATTACTATACCAGGCAGCTGCTCCTGGGTCCTGATCACATTTACTGCAAATACCTGGGAGTTCACACAGCAGCTTCAGTTCCCGGCAGACCGAGCGCAATTCAGCAATTTCTCCAGTCTTCTACAGGGTGAGCCTAGTTTCCACTTTTTAGTCTTCCTTCCTTTCAGCCACCTTGGATTCAGTCCGATTCAAGCTTGTAACGTCAACCGACCAACTGCAGGGCCTCTCACACGCTTCCCATGCGAAACTATACTCCACAGAAGCACAGAGCTCCTTCTCTCCTCACGGTCACAACTGATCTGCCCTCCCAGTCGCAAGGCAGAGCATTCCCTTCGGGCGCCACCCAATCCAGTTGGTGGACTCAGCTGTCAGTCATTACAAAGCTCTCTTAGTTGGTGCAAAAAAAGGCGCCAAGGTCCAAACTATACTCCCCAGAATTACTAGCTATACATTCCATTGTAAGACGGCTCCTAGGACAGTCCGAATTCTGGTTGGTCCAAACAGTCTCCATGTGATAGCTCCCCTAATCCCATTGGCCCAGCACAGCAGTTTAGGTCCAAAATGGAGGGGCAACACACACAAAGTCCCATCTACAATAAAGGCAGGTTAGACAAACTACAATATTACTAATACTTTAGCTGATTACAGACTAACAGTTATATATTTCAGATGGGCCCCCTTTACGCTTTCAGCGATCACAAAAAGGAGCAATTACTCTGCAGTTCAGGTGGGATTCGAGCAAGGAAACACCAGCCCCCCCCCGGGAAAAGCATTAGTTATGTCTGCAAGCAGACAGCTCTTAAAGAGACAGTATGTGGAGGCTCTACAAGCACTCACAGTGCCATTCTAACGGCTTAAACGCTGAACGCCAGCAGGCAAGGGGAACACTTAAGCAAGCTCCTAGGAGGCTTTTAGGAATCCCCATTTGTAGGGGGGTTACACCCTTCCTGGCCTGAAAAGAACTTGGCGTCTGCTTTAAAATGTTATAAGGGTATCTACTTGATGCAATCACTAAATATATATATATTTTTTTAATTTATTTAGCATTTGTTGACCGGGTAAGTGCACTAGACAAATCCTGCCTATTTTCAGGCATGACCCGGGGGAGGGGGATACAGATGAATGCCAACTGACCTTGAATCAGATTAAACTGTTGGTGGTATTTTTTTTTTAGTGAATGAGTGAAATTTGGCCAGGACACCGGGGAAATTCCCCTACTCTGTAGGAGGGGTTTCCGTCCGCCGACATGATGGAGGATTCAGTTCGGACCTGGACTGACTGCGATGCAGACCTTCTCCTGAACTTCTCACCGACGTTGAAAGAAAATGCAAACCAAAAGTTATTGGAACCGACTACTTGCAATCAGGAACTACAACCCCAGTTACAAGCCTTACCGGATTGTACAGACTCCATTTCCAGACCTTCGAAGAGTATACCGAATGAACTGAATGCTCAACCTACACCACCAGTGTTTTCGGCAGAACGAAGTTCCTTGCCAACAGTGTGTGCGACACCGCTGCTTCCCCCACTGCCTTCCGGATCTTGCTCAAAAACGGACGCTGAGACAGGAGCTACGCGGGCTGACCAAATTTCTCCATTTATGGCTCCCTTTTCTCCTCCAGGGCTCGCGGAGCCAAAATCTCAGAAACCCACCACCTCTACTACCCCCTCCACTGTGGACCTGTTACGTTCGCGTTTTGGATTACCGGAACAAACGGACGTTGGAGAAACTTCCTGGACTATATCGGATGCCTTATCCAAGGCAGGTTGGACTCAATCGACACTAGGGACCTGGATTCTGGATCCTACATGGGACGCGACCAAACATGGTGTGTTGTTTTCCCCTACTAGGCCTGCCATCTTCATGAGCTCCAACGAGGTACCAACTGCTGTTGTTAATATAACTGAAGCTGTAAAAAAAGCTAACTTAAATGTTCATTCTTGGGGGGACATTATGGCTGCTACTGATAAGGGTATTACACAAACACCCCTAGAGGGTGCAGATGTCAATGAGGCACCACTCATTTCTTTAAATGTAACACCTGCTGCCCCTCCCCATATATCTCCCCCTTTTGTTCAGTTCAAGGCCCCACTATTCCCCCCCTTACCGTTTTAGACTCACAACCTGACCCCATTTCCCCAGTAGAGGATCCTGGGCTTGGCACATCCACATCATTGATTCCTATATTGGATAAAAGCCCGACTGAACAAGCTCTTAGTCGGACACCCATTCTCTCCCGACCTATTTAAAAATAAACTAGAACAAGCCCCCTAGGAATGCAGTACCCTCCGCTATAGGGGTGGTCTTCCTGAGTTTCCTGATAGGTATTATGTGGCTTGGACTCTTCTTAAAGGCATGATGCATCTTCAAGCCTCAGATATTTATGCCCTGATACATATCTCGGGAAGAAACTCATGTCAGTTTTAAATCCTCTACAGGGTTAGATCAAGTTTCTGGCATTTATACAGCCTCACAGAAGACTAACCCCATTTGGACCCTTTTTCTGTTTTTCCTTTATCCAAACCTACAATAATATTATCACAATTATGTTCAGAAATGAGGGAGTTAGTATCAGTGATATCTATCATTGGTTACAAAATCACTGTAATGTCCTTTCCTCAGCTATCCTGGATGATGATGGTCTATGGACTGGTGGCTGGAGGTTTGAGTAAAACTGTTTCAAGTAAATTCAGAAATTGTACATCTGCCAAATAGTTTTTTTTCTCTGGAAAGACAGCTGGGTTTGTTACTTATGGAGGCCAGCCTAGGGCTTGTTATAAATGCGGTGCTACCACTCATCTGAGTAGTACATGTGACCTACTAAAATGTAGTCTTTGTGGAGGATATGGACACCCAAGTGTTTCATGCAAAAATGTATTTAAGTGCAATTTATGTAATGAAACTGGGCATGCATATCACCAATGCCCATGGGTTAGCAAAAATAGATCTGAAGGTTGTAACTCTGAAGGCTTGGTACAGAAAGCACAAATTAAAGCACAAGAGCATATTGTTTCCCCGACCGCTGCTTCTAGCTCTTCCATACCACCCCCCCTCAGAACTGTCTAGTCTTGTTCCTTCTGTACCCTTAGAACCACAAGTTTCTACACCACAACTGGATCAGGTTACCCAACAAAAAGCCTCCACTGCCACTCCTAATGAGACTATGTTTCTCAACCTTCCTACACTGTTACTGTTGATAGAGGAGATTTCAAACAAGCAGACGAGTTACTAGGGCGCCTGAGAAAATCTGTAAACTTCGATATGCCCCGTCCAATGCTTTTGATTGTCTAAAAGGGGACCGGGAAGATTCTGGATGGGGACTTGATATTTCTGCTATTCCATCTGATATAGATACCCGGCAATTAAACCTCCTGATGTTGCCAGGAAAACTAACTAAAACTAAAAGGGTGGTAAGAAACGAAAAATATGACAGTGACTGATGGAGTGGCTAGCTCTAGACAAATCTGCTAATGGATATTCGAGCCTCTCTAAATGTCTGCAGTCTAGGGTTTTAAAAGAGAATAGGCTTTTGCATTATGCCAGCTTCCTTCAATTGGATATTTTATTATTGCAGGAAACTCATATTTCCACCTTGCATGACATACAACAATTGAAACGGGCTGGTTTAAAGGCCCTCTTTTTGACATTTGGGATGATGCAGCAGATGGTGTAGCTATTCTTTTTTTTCATCCCAATTTTCCATCACCCGTATAGTAGATATACACCCAGGTAGAACAGCTTCATTGTCGATTGCACCAAAACACTTTCTCATTTTGGATTATAGTTATTTATAGTCCAAAACTAAGGCAACCCATTATAGCTTTGTTAGATTTAATTAAACCATTTTATGTACACGTAAACACATTTTTTGGGTGGAGACTTTAACTGTTCAATTGATACTAAAGACAGGATTTCCTCAGGGAAAAAATGTATTGTGATTCCTGGCCTTGTCCACATTGATAAAGATGCAGGTTTGACAGATGCATACCCGTTCTCTCCACGCTGATGCAGGATATACATATCACAAATCAGTATATCATACTAGAATAGATTATTTTTTTGTTTCTAGTCATTGTACCCCACGCTATATTTCAGTAATTCCTAATGAAATATCAGACCATTGTCTTCTTATTGGTCATTTTTTCATTGGTTCCCCTCCTGTGTCTATCTCATATCACTCTCAGTGGAAACTAAATAATTCCTTATTTGCCCCAACATCTGTTAAAGCTCATATACACTCTCTTTCTAAGACGTTCTCGGTTATAATTTTTATGATTCTATGTGGGAATGGTGGCAAGACACCAAGAAAGATCTGAGCGTTTTTTCAGGCTTTAGGGAAAAAGACTGTCAGAGAGGATTATCTTACATATCTCACATTTGCAACCAGTTATATAATTAATGTCTCTTCAAGCCACATCTTCAGTTGACTATTCATCACAAATATCCAGAGTAAAGGCCTGCATGTTTTCTCACCAGTACAACAGTGCTCGAACATTGGATTACATTATGCAAACTGACATGCTAATTCCTCATCTGCTGATCCCTTTTATGCTTTCAAAGACAGACTTCAATCGACAGTCATGCACGGTTTAAAAAACACTCATGGTACTGTACTATCCTCTATCCCTGATATATTATCGATCACTTCTGATTATTTACGGACTCAATTTTGCACCGCCCCTAGTTCCCCTCACGATATGGCACATATTTTGAAACCCCATTCCTCGACTCCTGCTCATTTAATTCGGATCTAATCGGAGAATTTCTCAGGAAGAAGTTGCCAGGGAAATTTCCTGTTTAAAATTGAAGGTTTCTCCGGGCCAGGCGGTCTGACACATGAATTTTATAAAACATTCCAAATAAATTTGTTAGAAATCTTGACTCAGTCTTTTATTATGTTCTGGACAATATGGCTACAGCATCTGGGTTTGGCCTATCTATTTTAAAATTTTTGTATAAAAAAGGAGATATAGTCTCTCTTGCAAACTGGAGGCCACTACATCTTCTAAACACAGACTATAAGATTTTTTTGAAAATTCTGTGTTCACGTTTAAGAATAGTTGCACCGGATCTGATAGATACGGCTCAAACCTGTGCCATACCCGGTAGAACCATCCAAACAAATCTTTTTTTATTACGTGAAATTTTTGAAACAAAAATGTATAATAAGTTACCTGGATATCTTTTTGTCCTAGATCAATCAAAGCATTTGATTCCGTACATCATGATTTTTATTCCGTATCTTAACCCTATATGGTAGTCCTGATCAGTTTATATCCTGGTTTCACATGCTTTCCTAGCATATTTTTCCAATGATAAACAGGTTTCATGGCCCAACCTTTTAAAAAATAGGGCTCGCCAGGCTGCCTCTTTGGCCCCTTACTATATGTTTTGCTCTGGATCCCATCATCAGACAGATTCAATGGAATTCCGGTTTGTGGGCATATCTCTCACCCCAGTTTACTACCTGTTAAAATCTCTGCTTATGCAGATGATGTAGTTTTATTCTGTCTAGATCATTCTTCAGGTAATAGAGCTGTACAAACTTTCAATCTTTTACATTAATATCTGGGGGTAGGCTAAATCTTGAGAAAGTGTATGTATCCCATTACAAAATGATACTACTGATTCAACAGTAATCTCTGGAATCAAGGTATGCACTTCACCACAGAAAATCCTAGGGATATGGTTTAATACACCGAATGATGCTACCTATAACTGGGAGAAGCGTTCCCCTAGGTGATAACAAAGTCCGTCTCTGGAAAACATGGAGGCTAGAGTAAGAAAGCGATGGGTTATGGTGATAAAAGATTTTTATCCCCAATTTTCTTATATTTAAGTCACATCTATGGTCCGCCTAAACATTAGAAACCAGATTGTTTAGCCTTTTTTCAAATGCTATGGGAAGTTGCTAAACCCTGTTAAAAGACATATAACATATTACCCCAGAACCAGGGTGGTTTAGGAATGATTAACCCACTGTCCTTTTTCTTCCTTTTTTATATCACATTTTCAGAGCCATAAATATGTGTCTACTGTTTGTGACTCCTGGGTAGCTAAAGCTGTGGATTCTCTAATGGTAGCCTGGGTTAACCTTCCACCATAGTTTCCTACCTACCGCTCCATCTTATATTGTTGATAGTATCCGTATCCTTAGGTCCTGGAAACTTAGTAAATCCTCCATATTAGATCTCACCAGGAAACAGTTATACCTGTTATTTTTAAACATAGATAAATCAATATTACAACTTCCACTTTGTTCTCCATCCCACACGATGTTTGCATTAAAAATCTCAAAGATAAAGAATCTCGCCCATATGTGGGATGTGTCTTGTTATGCTGCCATGGTAGACCACAAGTTCGAGGTAACTTAAAACATAAATCAGCACACCTATAGGTTTTGCCCCAAACCACAGTGTATTGACATCAAGAAACAATGGAACATTTTTCTTTTTCCTGTACAGATGCCTCTTGTTCTGGAAAACCCTAGCGAACAAGTGGAAATGGCCTTTTTAAGTAGGATCACATATTCGGTTCTTATTTTGGGAATTTTTCTGGTTCCTGGAATACATTCCACCCCAGCACTTTGAGGGTATTGTTTGCTGCATGCAAATATTATATGTAGGTTAGATGTAAATATGTTTTGCAACAGGTACCAACTTGCCCATTAGCTATTATTGACTGTATTGAGACTGTTATTTTGAACTTTACAAGAATCAGAAATGAAATGTCTTTCTCCTACACAATTTGCTTCCTATTGGGCCGGTATTACCTTTCTGACTTGATTGGAAATGATAGCCTTTGAGAATATATACTGTTTATTTTCTTCTTTTTTTTCCCTTAACCTGTAAATAACAATTTCAATGATTTTTCAAGGTTTCAGTATATGATTTTTTCAGTTATTCTGGCTTTGTTTCATATTTCATGTACCTGATGTTATGTATTTCTCAATAAAAAATTCCCCTACTCTTTTTTCGTAAGTGCCATGGGATCTTTAACATCCACCTGAACTACCACCAATCCAGGCAGATGGGGCCTCGGTTTAACGTCTCATCCGAAAGACGGCACCTCAGAAGTGCAGCACCCCTCTCATGCTGCACTACAGTGTCAGTACTGGGATATTAACCAAAGTGCCAGATGTGGGAACTGAACCCACAGCCCTCTGATCTCCCGGTCTCAGAGGCGAGTGTGCTACCTACTGAGCCACTGACATCACTAACAGTTAGATTTGCATCCTTTAACTCACATCACATATTAACTCTTGGTCATATGCAGTTATTCTGTATGTCACATCTTACTACAGGTTACCACATTACATATACAATAACATTTCAGCATCAGGTCACCACTTTCTGCACGTGAAACCGGAAAAGAGGGAGCCCTTCCCCATCAGTTACCTTGGGGCTGGATGGGGCAGGGGCACCATACTCAGAGGGCAAGACAAGTAATCTGGAATTATCTCCCAGGCTCAGTTTGGGCAAGGAGCTCGGAGTCACATACACTCCCTTATGGACCACATTAAGAGGCAGGTCCACGGGTCTGCCAACGGACTCATAGCTTAAACGTACCACAGGCTTCACAGCTTGACCAGTCCTTCTAGGGGGAACCGTGACAGTCTCTGTGTTTTGATCCCCGCTTTCAGCAGTGTCTTCACTCATCAGAGGAACTTCCATTGGGGTAGAGGGGCTAGAACTTGGGGCACTTTCAGCTCCAGGAGTGGCAATCTCAGAGTCCACAACACTTAGTTCACAGGGAGAGTTTTGTGACACTGCTCGTGAATCATCCGGGAACTCAAAATACTCCTCTTGTTCTGGTATATCACCAGTCTGTTCCAGTTCAACATTCCCCTCCTCTTGCAACTCATACAATTCCACCATGCACAGTGATTCTAGGTCATCTAACTCAATACTTGGCACTTCACTTTCAGGGAGCATTGGCTCCAAGGACAAAGCTGGGGGCTTAGACAGTCCAGAAGGCCCAGCTTCATCTTCAGAATTGACTAGGGGATTGCCCCAAAACAATTGACTCAGTTCGTAAGAAGGGTAGTATTCAAGGCTGTACTCACTTTCCTCTGACATGGACTGACAGTCCTGTTCAGCTGGGGCTATTGGTGGGGAACACTGTAACTCAGCATTGGTAGGTACAGCCTTTCTTTGTTTCTGCTTTGCAGCAGCTCTAGTCACTGGTCCAGAGGGAGCATTTTCTGGGGGCTCAGACTCAAACAAGATTTGGCCAATGAGCAGTAAATGATTTCTATGCATGGTTTTCACTTCTTTCGAGTTATTTTCGGGTCTTACTTTGTATACAGGCAGATCATCTAGTTTGCCTACCATGATGTGGAGGAGATGGTGCCACCTATCAGCAATCTTATGTTTGCCATGCAGTCCCAGATTTCTTAGCGACACCCGATCCCCCTCCTGGAGTTCCAGTGCTTTCACTTTTTTGTCATACCTTTCTTTGTTGGCCAAATTTCTTTTGGCAGCCGTGGTTTGAGCCAATTGATACACATGATTTAATTGGGCCTTTAACTTTTGCACATACTGTAAATGATTATCAGCTCAAACCTCATCAGGGGAAACTCCAAAGCATACATCTACCGGCAATCGAGCTTCTCTTCCAAACAGCAGACGGTAGGGGGAGAACCCAGTGGCATCACTTTTGGTGCAGTTGTAGGCATGTACCAAGGTGTTGATTTGTTGGCTCCGTCTAGGCTTGTCCTTAGGGTGGAGGGTGCCCAGCATATCTAGCAGAGTGCGGTTGAAACGTTCAGGCTGTGGATCCCCTTGGGGGTGGTAAGGGGTGGTTCTGGACTTTTGTACTCCCCACAAAGAAAGCATCTCTATGATCAAATGACTCTCAAAATCCCTCCCTTGATCAGAATGGATTCTTTGTGGTGCCCCATAGTGAACAAATAAGTTTTCTATAAGCACCTTGGCCACAGTGGATGCCTTCTGGTCCTTGGTGGGGAAAGCTTGGGCATAGCTTGTGAAATGGTCAGTGACCACCAGCACATTACTGATATTTCTTTGATCTGGCTCCAAACTCAGAAAGTCAAAATAGACCAGTTCCATGGGGGTGCTGGTGGTGATGTTAACAAGAGGGGCAGCCCTCTGTGGCAAAGCTTTCCTCTGTAAGCAGCGACTACAAGTTCCAATGTGTTGTTCAACATCGGCCCCCATTTTAGGCCAATAAATCTGGATCTTACCAAATCAAGTGTCCTGTCTATACCAAGGTGCCCCATGTGGTTGTGTAAGGATCTCAGCACCAAGTCTCGAAAGGCAGTGGGCAAAACTAGCTGTTGCTTGTCTATGTATCCCCCTATGTCTACTGTTTCTCTGTATAACAGTCTATTGATCAGTTGCAACTTAGGACCTTCCTTGTATAACAATTCAGTTCTCAAATCAGTGGAACATAATTTGGCCACATTTTCCCTGCGTAGAGGGCTTCTAAAGTTGATTTGATCATGGGATCTTGGGATTGAGTCCGCTTAATACTGTCATTGCTGAATTGAGGTAAAGCACCAATGTCTAAGGCAGAGAAGCGGCAATAAGCAGCAGGTATGCAATTCTCAGAGGGCCCAAAAAAATCCACCAAACAGTTCACTAGGTCTGGGACTGCTGGCTCCTCTCGGTCAAACTTCTGACAGAGTGCTCGAATATTAGGTTCTGACAGTCTGACCCAGTCAATTCGTGGAGCAGGCCTCCGGGAGAGAGCATCAGCATCTATGTGGTTCAGGCCGGCCCTGTATTCGGCAGCATAATTGTATGTGGATACTGCAGATAGCCACCTGTGGCCAGTGGCATCCAGTTTAGCTGAAGTCTGAACATAAGTCAAGGGACTGTTGTCAGTTTTTACCAGTATCTTAGCCCCATACAAGTATTCATGGAACTGGTCCACAATGGCCCACTTCAGAGCTAGGAATTCTAACTTGATAGTTCTTTTCGGAAGGAATCAGGCTTCTGCTGGCAAAAGCCACAGATCTCAGACCATTCTCATGTTCCTGGTACAATACAGCCCCCAACCTTTGCAAACTAGCATCAGTGTGCAGGACATAAGGTTTTGATGGATCTGCATAGGCCAAAACAGGAGCATGGGTAAGTTGATATGTAATCTCATGAAAAGCAGCCTAACAATCAGGTGTCCATCGGGCCCCAAATACTTCATTTGGATGGAAATACATTAACAAGGTAAAAGAGTCTAACATGTTTAAATATAAGAAAAATAGCAGGACAAGAGGACACAGCATGAGATTAGAGGGAGGCCGATTAAGGGGGAATTTGAGGAAATTCTTTTTCACAGAAAGGGTGGTGGATGCAAGGAACGGCCTACCTCAGGAAGTGGTGGCTATGACTACAGTGCAGGGCTTCAAACAGGCATGGGATAGTCATAAGGGAGCAATACAGATGAGTATGAATAGATAGGCCACTGACAGAGCAAAGGCTGATGGCATATTTATAAGGTAGAAAAGAAATGGGAAGACTGGATGGGTCTTGCAGTCCTTATCTGCCGTGAACTTCTAAATTTCTATGTTTCTAATACACTCTCTCAGTCTCAGGGGAAGTTGACTTTTTGTATTTTTTGAGGGTTGGAGGGTACCCTTCAGTAAGATTAAGTAAAGGGCGGATCACTATTGAATAGTCCTTGATGAAACGCCAATAGTAGCCACAGAAACCCAGGAATCTTTGCAGTTCTTCTAGATTGTGGGGCTGTGGCCAGGTGGTCAGGGCCTCAACTTTACTCTGGTCTGTCTCTATCCCTTCGGTGGAAACTATGCGTCCCACATACTTTACGGATGTTTGTGAGAACTGACATTTATCAATGGACAACTTCAGGCCAAAGTCTTCCAGTCGGTCCAACACCTTGAACAATCTGCCCTCATGTTCCTCCAGTGAGCTGCCAAACACAATAACATCATTCAAATACACCAGGCACTCTCAGATTCATGTCCCCCACTGCACGCTCCATCAATCATTGAAAAGTGGCTGGGGCGCCGGAAATCCCTTGATGCATCCTCATGAACTCATAGAAACCCAGCGGGCAGATAAAGGCCATCTTCTCACAGTCTTCCAGGGCCATCGGGATCTGGTAGTACCCACTGCAGAAGATACGGCACGGAGAACCACTTGCTACCATTCAGGCAGTCCAAAGCATCTTGAATGCGTGGCATTGTATACTGATCAGGGATAGTCCGCCGGTTTAATGTGCAATAATCTACGCACATCCTTACTGTCCAATTCTTTTTCCTCACTATCACAATGGGGGAAGCATATGGGCTTCTGGATTCTTGTATTACACCAGTAGATAGCATCTCTTGCAGATGTCATCTCACATCATCTATGTCAGCAGGTGCCAGGCGTCGAGACCTCTCACGAAATGGCCTATCATCATGCAGCCGGATATGGTGCTCAGCACCCTGCACGCAGCCTACATCCCACTCCTTCAAAGGAAACACCTGGTCCCTCTGGGCAACCTTCTCACTGATCCTCACTTTCCATTCAGCTGGCAATGGGGAGTCACTGAAATCAAACAAGTCAGGCATACTCTATCACTTTTTCCTGAACTCTTGTTACTGGGTAGCACAGCAGTATCCACACAATACACATTGGCCAGGGTGCAACCTCTGTTTACTCGAATCTTCCTATCAGACACATTATGAATTTGAACCATTACTCTTCTGGCAAAAGCATGGGATCTAGCAGGCAGAATACTTGTCTTGACCAGCAGTCCCTTGGGCAATTTCCCATCTCCTGGTGCATCCAGCATTAATATGTTATTGTTGACATCCTTTTTTATATGAACCTCTCCCTGTAGGATACACTGGGCATTTGGTGCCAAAATCAGAGACTCAGGATCCTTTTTCCAGACAACTCCAACCGGTTCCTTGGGTTCCATTCTGTCAGCACCCTTCTGGGCATCATAGGCCCTGTGGATCAAGGCCAGAATTCTTAGAGCTCTACCAGTCCAGGACCCCTGTTTTTCATAACACAACTGTGCCAGCCATCCAAACATATGTGCATTAGTTCCAATCAGTAATGGAACCCCATCATACAGTCCAGTAGGGGAACACACTAAGGCTAAGGTCTCCACTTGCTCTGCCACTCCAGCCACAGAGGTGGGAAAGGACAACCAAATTCGGATATAGCCAGAGTAGGGGTAGGCCTTTTCACTCAAACCCCAAACATGTAGTCCTTCTAATGGTTTCAGGGGTACATTGGACAAATGCTTTTGATACCAGTCCTGGAACATAATTGTCACTTGGGAGCCACTGTCTAACACAGCTCTTGTGGGTACTCCATTCACTTTCATAGTAGTCTCCATGGAGGGACCCACCACTTTGGACCATTCTTGTGGCATTGATTGGGATGTCAATCGGGCATTAGCCCTGGTGGCAAAACTTTTCCGGATGGCTCCCCCTGATGACCGGGCATAGGTTCTGCGATGCCAGGCCACTAACCTGTTGGAAATTTTTCTCAAGTTCTCTGGCAGGCGACAAGCAGACTGAAAATGTCCATCCTCCCCACAATGGTAGCAGAACTTAATGTCTCTAGTGTCTTTGGAGAAAGGGGGGTCTCTTTTCTGTTGGGTCACCTCTGGAGCCCTGCGGGGCTCTTCTTGAACTGGGGGCTTATACCATTGGGCTTCTGGATCTCCACTTCTATTGGGAGTGAGGGCAGCCCTTTGCAGCTCCACCACCATCTCTTTTAAGTCCCTTAGTTCTGATCTCAGGTTACCCTCAATCTGGGTCTCAGGGGAAACAACATGCACTCCCACTCCACTTTCAGGCTCAGGGGGAGCCTGATACAGATCTGGTTCTCTGTATGCCTCAGTCAATTCCTTAATTTAGCCTCCTAACCGTTGAGCCTCATCTGGCTCACTCTTTTCAGGGGTCTGACAAGGGTTCCCAGCCCCAGCACAGGGTTCCCAGCCCCCTTCATCATTTTCCATCTCACGGATCTCTTTCATCAAATGGCAGTATTCTGGAGGGCTGGCCCTTCTGTCTTGCAACTTGAGCTTCAGTATCATTACGCTCGAAAATCTTGTTGACTTCGATATGTGGTCTAATCTGACCTGGTTTAACTCTTTGGCAAGCACTCCCCCTTTCCGGTTGGCCTTCTGAAAAGCCCTTTCTGTCCTGATGACAAAAGCAGACAATTTCTCAGTTCTCCACTGTTTAGCTGACTTGAATTTCCATAATAGATCATCTCCAGTTTCTGTGCTGCCAAATACTCCCCCTAAGGCAGAAAGATATTCTGCAGCAGCGGCCTCCGGACTAGTAGCCCGTAGGAATCGAATGGCTTCCAGGGCAGGGCCTTTCAAGATTTCCATTAAGCGCTTCTTCTTTTCCCCCTCAGAACACTGCTATTCTTGTACTACAGGGGTAGCATAATGCATCCGGGTCTCCAAATCATCTTCACCCGAAAGCACTGGGACAGTACCGGAGAAAATTTTCAACCTCCGATAGGAATCCAGTTGAATGGGGGGAATTACCATGGGGGTGTGGCTAGTACAGAGCTCTTGGGGGACCCAGGAGAGGTACCTGGGGAAGGCAGGGGTATGTGGTCACCTGAGAGGTCTAACACCTTTACCAGTTCCTGAGCAGTTTTCCCTTCTGAGGCTAACAACTTAAGCAGTTTTTCTTTAAAGCTATTGGTACTAGGGGACGCACCCAGGGTGGCCAGACCACTGCGTACGTGAATAACCCTCCATCCCTTATGGGCACCTTCGGGCAAAATCACAGGGGCACCTTTTCAGGGTCTATCGGGGAACTGCAAGAAAGTAGCACTTGCAGGGTTTGTTAAAATAAGTCAGCGAACCGCCCCTTTACTGCAACTTTGCCCACACACTTAACATGTACTACAGTGGACACAATGTCAGCATTTTTAATCCCCAAGGGGACATCCAGCAATAGAATAGCCTTTTGGGAGTCCATCTCCTCAGCTTCACACCACCCCATCAATTTGTGCACCATCAGCTTAAGGGGGTCAATCTTTAACTTGGGCATGGTACTCCCCTCCATTTTTTTCCTTTAAATTAGACATATTGGGGTAATTCCTTCATGTGGCAACTAGAGGATGCTAATCCCAGCAGTGCCTCCAAGATGTAAACCCCAGGTGGCGCTGTCCCAAGGGCTACTACCCCTGCCTGCTGGACTACCAACAGGTTGAGGGGCCTAGGTTCTATGGTGGGTGCCTCCACCCAGAGGTCAGAGTTTGTGATGGTTGGTCTAGCTTGGTCACAGACCTCTGAGACACTGAGACCCCTTCTAATCCTCTAATGACCCTCACAATGCACAGGAATTACAGTACCAATGCCCACATGTACACACGGTTCAATCATAAGGTACCACTTACCTCAAGACTGATTCCGAAGTTCATCTCCGAGGACCCCTGTAAAATAAGGTTAATCAACATACACAAACCAATGTAATGCCTGCTATATAGTTACTGACACTTCAGACAGTTTAAAGTCAATAACATCAAATCTGGTTTATTTAGGGGAATGAAACACAGGAGGGGAGATCAAGCTGATTGGCAGAATTAAATCACAGTAGTGTACACTCATACAGGGTTTTAAAAGTCACCTCTGGGTACCTAGGTTGGAGCAGCTAGCCAGGTCCATTGCCCAGGGTTGGCCGGCAGTGCAGATGGATAGGGCCCTGTAGAAAAAGATATGCACAACACCCAACTGTAATCCGGAGCTGGATGGCTGAGTCCTTGAAGAAATGAAACAAAGAAAATTAGATGCCACACTGGTGATTGTTAACAGATCGAGGGAATGTCCTGATTTGTACTCAAACTACCCCAAGCTGAGAACCTGATGCAGATGGTGGTTCTGGATTGCCAGACAAACAAGGCATGGAGATGAGAGTCTAAGGCCAGGCCAACTGCTTTGACTGGCAGACGATTTAGTCTGATTAAATTCAGTTAGGCTTTCAGCTTACATCGCATGGTGAAAAGAGAATTGGAATAGCTATCCCTCACAAGCATTCAACACATTTATATATAAAGGAAATTACTATACCAGGCAGCTGCTCCTAGGTCCCGATCGCACTTACTGCAAATACCCGGGAGTTCACACAGCATCTTCAGTTTCTGACAGACCGAGCGCGATTCAACAATTTCTCCAGTCTTCTACAGGGTGAGCCTGGTTTCTACTTTTCAGCCTTCTTGCCTTTCAGCCACCTTGGATTCAGTCCTATTCAAGCTTGCAACGGCAACTGACCAACTGCAGAGCCTCTCACTCGCTTCCTGCGCGAAACCATACTTCGTAGAAGCACAGAGCTCCTTCTCTCCTCACGGTCACAACTGATCTGCCCTCCCAGTCGCAAGGCAGAGCATTTACTTTGGGTGCCACCCGATCCAGTTGGTGGACTCAGCTGTTAATCATTACAAAGCTCTCTCAGTTGGTGCAAAAAAAGGCGCCACGGTCCAACCTACACTTCCCAGAATTACTGGGTATGCATTCCATTGTAAGCCAGCTCCTAGGAGAGTCCGGATTCTGGTTGGTCCAAACAGTCTCCATGTTATAGCTCCCCTAATCCCATTGGCCCAGCACAGCAGTTTAGGTCCAAAATGGAGGGGCAACACACACAAAGTCCCATCTGCAATAAAGGCAGGTTAGACAAACTACAATATTACTAATACTTTAGCTGATTACAGGCTAACAGTTATATATTTCAGATGGGTCCCCTTTACGCTTTCAGTGACCACAAAAAGGAGCGATTCCTCCGCAGTTCAGGCGGGA
Organism: Neoceratodus forsteri; assembly: GCA_016271365.2. Taxonomy (NCBI): domain Eukaryota; kingdom Metazoa; phylum Chordata; order Ceratodontiformes; family Ceratodontidae; genus Neoceratodus; species Neoceratodus forsteri. Next base: position 876,319,378 of record CM028130.1, read on the forward strand.
TTCGAGCAGGGAAACACCAGCCCCCTGGGAAAAGCATTAGTTATGTCTGCAAGCAGACAGCTCTTAAAGAGACAGTATGTGGAGGCTCTACAAGCACTCACAGTGCCATTCTAACGGCTTAAATGCCGAATACCAGCAGGCAAGGGGAACACTTAAGCAAGCTCCTAGGAGGCTTTTAGGAACCCCGTTTGTAGGGGGGTTACACCAGTGACTGCTTTCACTGTACTGTATACATGTAATTGCCATCACAGCAATGTGTGCATGTGACTATCTTCACAGCGGTGTGTATTTGTGACTGCTTTCCCAGCAGTGTGTACAAATGGCTGCCTTCACAGCAGTGTGTACTGTTAACTACAATCGTATTTATTTATTCAAGTGTTTCACCAGGAAAACACACTGAGCAGAACTGGTCATTTTCAGGTGCATCCTGGGGGGGGAAGGGGAATGGGAGTAGTGTAAGTACAATGTTACATGAATACAATAAGAGTAGATATACGGGCATGCTTTTCTAAATATTACAACTTTACAATGCAGTTACAACATAAATAAATACAAAAATAAATACCAACAGAATAAGTATATGGTAGATGCAGGTGCTCATATTCAGACAAATTACAAAATACGAAAGCCAAGCGATAGCTCAGGGTAACAGAAGCATGCCAATTGGAGTGGTCTTGTTAAGCTCAGCCCTTGGGAGTCCAGGTAAATGAGTACTGTGTATGGTGGCAAACTAGTCAGAGCAGAGGCTTAGGTAAGCCAGAGCCTGAGGGCATGGATTAGGAGGGGAGATGAGGAGGCAGTGTGTGAAGTGAGGCCGGAAGGATTAGGCAGGAGCAGGTAGGGGTTGTGTAAACACATAGTAAGGAGGAGACAGAGAAGTGTGAAGTGGCATTACAGATAGAAGGGAAGGGGAGAGCATTCCACAGCTGAGGACAATGGAAGGAGAAGGCGGATTGGCCAGTAGTGGCAGCACAGTGGGGGATAGCGACGGATCTTAGGTCAGAGTTGCCGAGGGAGTTGATGCATTGGGAGGAGGCAGAGATGGAGGAGTAGAGATAGGAGGGGAGATTTCCAGTCCAGAATTTTGCCATGAAAGTGGCAGTATGGGACAGACGTCTGGACTCCAGGATGGGGAGACAGCTTTATACAAGTCACAGTGATGAGTGTAAAGGGGCAGGATAGAATAAAGAGTTGAAGAGGGTGTTCAGCCTAGCCTGTGTAGTTTTAGGTGGCACTGTAAACTATGTCAGTGTAGTCAAAGGTGGGAGGATCATTTTCACACAACTGCCCCAAGTGAGCATCTCATGGAATGCAATCCTTGCTTCTACAGAGCACCGCTTGAGTGTAGGTTCTGTAGGGTGGCAAATCACATGCACCGAAAAGTCCAGGTGATGGTCAAGCCAGACCCCAAGGTATCAAAAAGGTGATATTTTCAATAGTGTACCAGCCAGGGTGTAGAAGACAGGAGAGGATTGGAGTTTAGACAGCTTCTGTCTAGTGTCAGTGGACTTGGAGTCTCTTTGGCATTTAGGAAGAATTGGTTAGCCTGGACCTTACTGAAATCTTGCTGCAGTCTAGCCTCCACATCGGATGAAGAAGTACTAGATTTATAGAGGAATGTGTCGTCCATATACATGTGTATTTGGGATGAGACGAAGGCAGTAGGAAGATCATTAAGGAAAACTGAAAATAGAATAGGGCCAAGGACAGAGCCCTGAGGGACACCAGTGCTGATTGGGAGAGGAGGAGAGAGGGAGGAGGTGATCCTCACTGATTGAGATCTGCCTGAACAGTGGGGGAATTCAAGAATGCATGGGACAGACATAAGGCAATTCTAGAGGTTGGGAGCAGGAGGAAATAGGCTGTTGGTTAACCAGGATCTGCAGCTTATCCATTAGGTAGGGAAATTGGCAGACATGGTGGGCCAAGTGGTCCTCATCTGCTGTCAAATTCTATGTCTCTATGATAGATAAGAATGAAACCAAGCTATGGCTGAGGTGGTTAGCCCCGCAGCTGTGAGCTACCACAGCAGAGTGTTCAAATGGCTGCCTTCACAGCAGTGCTTACAAATAACTGACATCACAGCAGTGTGTACATGTGGCTGTCTTCACAGAAGTGTGTACGTGTGACTGCCATCACAGCAGTGTGTGCAAGTAACTGACATCACAGCAGTGTGTGCAAGTAACTGACATCACAGCAGTGTGTACAAGTGGCTGCCTTCATAGCAGTGTGTACTAGTAACTGACATCACAGCAGTGTGTACAAGTGGCTGCCTTCATAGCAGTGTGTACAAGTGGCTGCCTTCATAGCAGTGTGTACAAGTAACTGACATCACAGCAGTGTGTACAAGTAACTGACATCACAGCAGTGTGTACAAGTGGCTGCCTTCACAGCAGTGTGTACAAGTAACTGACATCACAGCAGTGTGTACAAGTGGTAGCTTTCACATCAGTGTGCACAAGTAACTGACATCACAGCAGTGTGACAAGTGGCTGCCTTCACAACAGTGTGTACAAGTAACTGACATCACAGCAGTGTGTACAAGTGGCTGCCTTCACAGCAGTGCGTACAATTGACTACATTCACAGCAGTGTGTACAAGTGGCTGACTTCACAGCAGTGTGCACAAATAACTGACATCACAGCAGTGTGTACAAGTGACTACTTTCACAGCAGAATGTAAAAGTGGCTAGTTTCACAGCAGTGTGTAGATATGACTGCCTTCACAGCAGTGTGCACAATTAACTGACATAACAGCAGTGTATACAAGTGATTGCCTTCACAGCAGTGTGTTCAAGTGGCTACCTTCATTTGGCCAAGGAAAGAGGTGCTGTTTTTTGTGGACTGTTTTTCACTGAAGATCAGTAGATATTGTGAGAGGAGAAGAGGGGGGAGTGTAGGCCAGTGGATCAGCAAAGCAGTGAGTCTGTATTTGTTTAATTTATCTACTTTAGTTTTCTCCCATATGTAACTGAGTATTCAGGTATACAACTGTGGATCAACAAACAGAGATCTTAAAGGGTATCTCCATAGAGTGACACACTAGACAATAAGCTGTCAGCAACAAGATCTCAGGGGAAGCTTTTGTGAGATGGGGCCGCCCACGTCAGTGTGCCTGCATGCAAATCATTGGTGCACAGTATCAATGATGTAACCTTGGCAGGTCCCAACCAGTTCAGTTCTTTTTCTTCCCCATCAGGACAGAGAACACTGGACCAGTGTTAGCTATTTTTCCTCTTTGTTTTGCCGATGGTATTTATTCTTCTGTGGTAGCTACCTTTGGGAAATTACATTTACTGTTGTATGTCATCACCAAATAAGAACCACTGTCCACATGGAAAGCAGATATTTCATGAGCATGCCCACCAGTTGTGTGTGTATCCTGTTTGGGCCTAGCCCACAACATAAAACAACTGTGACATCTGCCAGGATTTTGGCCAGGCGACACAGAGCCACATGCGAAAAGCTTTGGAGCATTGTTTTAGAGAAGATGGAAAAAGCTGCTCCAGTGGCTGCTAAGCTGCTGATTCCACTTCCGCTGCTTCCACAACAGAAACTGGTAAACGTGGAAAAAGGAGGTGCATCAGAGTCACTGTGTAAGTTGACTGCCTCTTATGATTCTTCTGTTATTGAAGAAGAGATGCCAATCAGGCCATTTGTCATTAGTGAGTCAACACAGCTCCCCCACTCGTCAATGACACATATTGCTACTCTCAAAACGGGTTGGTAAGTTCAAAGATTTGTCAGGTACATCAATGAAACAAGCAGACTCAGTCTTTTCTTGGCCAGAACCCTGTCCAGCAAAGGCACATATCCAATAGGAAAGGTACTGCTGCCTTCTACTTAAAGTTCTGGAACTATGTTGACAAGCTCCATTTCAACCCTGTTGGTAACAGCGGTGGCTTTGTCATTGGCTCTGGCTGTTGTCGCTGTTCCAGATTTAGTTCAGGCAGAGTTCTCCAGCTTGATAAAGAGATTACAGCTTTCTCTGCCTCAGGTAATTCCTCAGCTGCCTCCTCAAGTACTGTGAATTGAACCTGCTGTGCCTCCTGGAAGAGGAGGAGGAAGAGTGGGGGTGGAGGAAGAAGACTCTGATCTCCACTTTCTGAGGCTGAAAGAGTTGGCTGGCACCACTGTAACTTCAGACAGTGAAGATGGTGTTTATTCTTCTGTGACCTATAGAGGTCTCCTTTTCCTCCTGCAGACACTACCTTTCAGACACTAATAAGGCAGATCCAGGCAACTTTGAATATCTCCTTGGTGGAAGAAGATGCTTCTAAAAATAATCTGTGTGATTTTCTGGTGGTGGGAAGTGCCTCATTTGTGGTCATCATTCCAATTCATACTGCACTGGAGGATGCTACCCTGACTACCAGGCACAGTCCCGCATTTTACCACTTGTCGCTAGGAAAGCAGACAAGCAGTATGATAGCTCCCAGAAATAAGAATATTATTTTATCAGCCAGAAACTGATTCAGTGGTAATCATGGCTGCACATGACAGGTCTCAGGCCCTCCAGAAGATGAGCATCAGACCTCCTGACATGGGCTCTAGAAAACTGGACACCATGGGCAAGTACACTTTTGCCTCAGCCTCCCTTGGCTTGCGTATTGCTAATTACCAGGTATATCTGACCAAGTTCAGGACCACATACAGAAAAAAATTAGCCACATTGTTAGCATTATGCCTGACAGGCTTCTGAAGGCAGAAGCCCTCACTTATGTGTCTCGGGGCTCAGATGCCGGTAAACTTCTCCTGAGATCCATTTATTTATTTTTTTTATGCGCCTCCTACACCCCTGACTGGCCACTCCTTCGGAGCACCAGTGCCATCCCACCACCCTCTGACCTCCTGCCACCACCACCACCAGCTCCCTATTGCAGCCTACCTTGAGTAGCCCAGCATATCCCTCTGCTGGGGAGGGTCCCTCTCTTCCGGGAGGAAATGGTCTCAATGGCCGACTACGCACCTCAGGCGCTGTGGGGCTGGATCCAGGCTGGCTCTGGGGCTTCAGGTGGCAGGGGGCTATGACGCTCGTCATCCAGTCAGTTGGGGCCATTTTCCGGTTTTCTTTGTCCCACCCACTGCAGTTCTCAGCCTTGAGTGAGCGAAGGGGCATCCTGGGGTGGGGCGTATGGGGGCATGTCGAGGCAGCACGTCCCCCCAAGCACACCACCAATCTGCCCGCAGGTCCCCAGGCAGAGCCCCCCCGGGAGGGATGCGCCCAATGGATGCTTATGGAACCCCTCCCTGCCGGTCTCCACTCCTGGTATCCGGGCTCAGGGCACGAACCTGGGTCACCAGTGTGCTGAGCAAACCCCTTTGCTCAGTGCCACGGAGCCGGCCACTGAGATCCATTAATGATGCCTTAGAAGCTGCAACCAGAGCAGCCCTACTGGCATTTAGGAAGGTATCCTTTTTAGAATTAGTTGTTCCTAGGGCTAACGTGCACAGGGCTTCATATTTCTTTAGTCACACAATCCCTCAGGTTTGGAACTTAATGCCCACAAAATTCAGACCTAGGGACAAAAAAAAATCACCATAGTCTACCTTGATTAAATCTTGGATTTTGTAATTTTCTCAGCTATGTGATGGATGTAGCATGAACCCTTCTGGTATCACTTGAGTCAAATCTTTAAGTTAAGCAACTTACATACTTATTGCACTTCCTGCTAAGTATCCCCCCACAGCTATAGACCTGTTCCCATTCATTGTCCCTTCCTTTTAAGTCTTCTCACTATCTTGTCATAAATTATTTTGAAGCAATTCATCTCAGTATATAATCCTTCAGCGTCTGTTGCTTACTTTGCTATTGCACCTGATGAAGGCACCTGTTGTGCCCAAAAGCTTGTCAATACCATGTTATAGTACAAGACATATGTTGGTCCACTAAAAGGTATCAAACTATCCAGTGAGTCCTGGTCACCAAGGACCAATACAGCTAAAATTTATTTTTACTAGATAACAGGGCCTCTGAGGGATGTCTCTTGGGGTATAAGAGGCTCCGTTCATGAGGTCTGGGCAGACAGGCCGCTCAGCTTCACTGGTGGTCCTCTCACCCAAACCTCATGCTTGGAGTCTCTTATACCTTACAGACATCACACGGAGGTCCTATTAACTTACACTTAAGTGCAGCCTTTGGCAGAGGCCATTTGCTGGGAATAACAAAGTTAAGGGGGTGGAGATCGTAGACTGCAAATGTAAGTCTCTCTATGTGTGTGTACGGATGACATCTTTTTAACCCATCTCCAATCCAAAAGAATTAGTCTACTGCCTTTTTGAAGTTCCTAGACTGATTCTCCCCCCTCCTATCAGCATTCAGGATTGCCCCAAAGAAGATGCAGACTCTACCCATCTCCACTTGTCATTTCCATTAAAATGGTGCCTGTCACTCTGGCTATATCTTGGAATATGACTTTCACCAGACCTACACCGGATCATTGTGTTTAACTACCTGACGCTCACAAAACAAGCCATAGAGGCAGGTGTTGCTAGGTGATGACTTCTCCCCCTCTCACTGAACACCATTAAGATTAAGGCGTCTGTCCCATACTGCCACTTTCATGGCAAAATACTGGATTGGGACCTCCCTTCTTCTCTCTTCTCCTGCATCTCCACTTCCATTCTATGCTCTTATTCCCTCTGTAACTCTGACTTAAGGTCTTTCTCTGTTGCCTACTGGGCTACCACCACTGGCCAATCTGCCTTTTCCTTCCACTGTCCTCAACAATGGAATGCTCTTCCCTCTTCCACCCATAATGCCACTTCACCATTCTCTCTCTTTCTCCTCCATTTTACGTGTCTTCACAACCCCTACTTGCTTCTGTCAAAACCATTCGGCCTCACTTCACACACTGCCTAGTCTCCCCTCCCGTACCATACATTTAGGCTCTGGCTTATCTAGGCCTTTGGTCTGACTGGGTTGTCCCCCTACGAATGCTCTTTCACCTGTGCTCCTTAGGGCTTGTTGTTAACTTAGCTGCTCCAATTGGCATGTTCCTATTATCCTAGGATATCTTGTGACTTTCCCTTGACTATTGTATTTTTGTATTATTGATCAAATGAGAGCATCAACATCTACCTGGTCTTTACTCTGTCTGTATTATTTTTGTTGAAACCATTTGTGTAAGTTGTAATATTTTAAGTATGTATGCCTGCCTGTTATGTTCAGCTTCCCTCATTGTGATCATGTGACTTTGTATTTTTCTCCTATTTCCCCTTCCTCCCAGGACGCATTTGGAAATGAGCAGTTCTGCTCAGTATGCCTTCCTTGTGAAACATTTGAATGATAAATAAAGATAAACATGCTGGCCCAAATTCATTCCTTCCCACCCTCCCGCCCTCCCTTCCTCCTTCCTTCCTTCCTTCCCTCCTCGTATGCTGCTTTAGCTGTGTGTTTGTCTCAAGTCTGCAAATTAAATGTGGTGATCCTGGTGCATCCTGGCCATACAGATCGTTTTGTAGTGTTTTCATTATTACAGTATTTGTTTTTTTGCACAAAATACAATATCTGTTCTGACTGCTGTATGGCGCTGGCTCAGCCTTCCAGACTTGACTCTACATTACAGTGTGGCAATTCTCCTTATCCCCTGTGCTGTTCCTGTGAGCCTACCTATACTCAAGAATTCTCTTAGTATCTAGGATCTCACAAAGGCTGCATACTGTCTTCATGCACTTCTCTCCTGATTCTAACCATCCATATGCCATAATTCTGTTCTTCCCCAGATCTTGCGGCACCAGTGGGGTTCTTCCAGCAGGAAGCTGGGGGAAGGGGCTTCCAAGATCACTGACCTTCTGTCCATGGGGAATGCTCACTTCCTTCTCAGTGCTGAGACAGACACTTGGTATCCTTCCGTCACATCTTTTTTGTTATTTCCAGGTATATATGTCTCAATGTAGTTTCATTTTGTTCTCATGCAGTTTTGTCATGAATGTTGATTTTTTTTTTTTTTTTTTTTTCATCCTTTGGTAACCAGGTAAGGCCCACTATGCACATTATCTGTTTACTGAGCTGACCCAGGTGCAGTGGAGAAGGTGGGGTTTTATTTCCATTTTTCTTCTCCCTGCTCATGGTAGGAAGACTAATTCCCAGTCGGCATTTTCTCTGGGGTCTCAACACCTCTCCCTCTGCCAGCCTCTGCCATGACCGGCTGAAGAAGGGAGGAATATGGCTTCTCCCCCCCATGGAAGAGCCCTCGCAGGAGGGTGGTGGGAGAGAGACAGCATCACCCTTGAGTCCCTGCCCCGTGCGTTGGGCTTTATTTGGGAGGAGGAAGGCGGTACCCTGTCGGAGGAGTCTTCTCCATGAGCAGAGGGTTTTTTGTAAGCTTGATCCCGGGAACACGGACATGTAATGGTGTCAGCACGTTGCGACCATGCTCCCGTGCACCGTCCACAGGATGTCCGCCGCATCCCCCACTCATTCCTAGAGTTCCCAACTCAGCTACCCCCAGTCTCTACCAAGGGTTGTAATGACTTGGGGACATAGCCCACCCTCCCCAAGAGAGGAGAGCAGTCTTCTGGACACTGAATCCTCTCTAACCCCCAATCCAAATCTGTTCCCAAACCAGGGTCACCGGTGTGGCGTGAGGTGTGGCATCCAGTGCCTCAACCTCCAGCGCCACCACTGGAGAGGTTAAGTGACTTGCTTTGTGTCACAGTGTGCAAGTGGAGGTTGCGGGAACCAAACCCAGGTCTGCTGGATGTAAGAAGCATGTTCACAGCTTGCTACTCTAATGTAAATTCTATACTGCCAGCAGAGCTCATATGGAGTAGGTAACGGAGGGCTGGTGGCTCTGAAGAGGTCAGATTGTGTGACTTGATGGGGTCAGAGCACATCCATGGTAATGAGTGTCATTTCCAAGGGGTCCCCATGGGGATCCTGGCTAGAGAACTGAATGACTGTATCATTTGGTATGTGTATAATTTTCCAGTAAAAAATAAATTGAAAATATAACCCTTATCCTCTCAGAATGTATCTCCTGTGACCCACCAGCCCCATCTTTGGTGGAAAAGGTGCTGATGTTGACCACATTTCAGGGTTAGTGTCATGGTTATACCAGGCTCAACTGGCAAGCCATAGACTGGGTACTATCCTTGGGAAACTGATGCTGGTCAAGGGAACACTGTTTAACCAGGAGTAGCACACTAAGCCCAGGCTTGTTTCCAGATGTGACCTGGGAGCACAAGGAAGTTAAGTGACTTGCTCAGGATAACACAGTATGATCAGTATCCTCATACAATATCCTCTGACCACAGTATGGTCAGAGGATATTGGACAGCCTATTGACCTGGAGGACTGGTGGGGCATTTGTGAAGGTGCTCACTCAGGCAAACATGAAAACACTTGGCTGGATTTTCACCCTGAAGGATGCTGACACAAGGGCTGATTTTCTGGCTCCGTTAGCTTCCTCCTGACTGCGCCAAACTTGTGTATCTTATTTACAAAGGCATGCCAGTTTTTCTGACAGCTGCCATACTTTGCAGCATCTTGTGTCAAATGATACATGCACTTTTTTTTTATGCAAACAGCACCATATGTGCCGCAAGTCGTGACACCACAATTACGCAAAATGCATTGGGAGGTCAGTGGCACCCATTTAAAAATCTAGTCAACTAAATTTATGGTTTTTTTCATCAGGTATATATTACCCCTAAAGGAACTACACAGGATGAACCCTCAAATATCAGATAAATGTCCTTAGCACTTAGGCCCTGAAGCATCATCAAATCAAATCAAGTCAAATCAAACTTTATTTGTGATGCGCTTTTCAAAATATCAAAGCGCAGATACATAGCAAAATAACATCCATCACAGTAAATACAAATATAAATACAATTAAAAGGCAACAGAATAACTTATTCAAAGGCTAATTCAAATAAATAGCTCTTCAGAGATACCTTGAATGACTCTGTGGACAGGCACGCTCTAATCCGACGAGGTAGAGAATTCCACAGGCTTGAGGCCATGAAAGAGAAAGCTCTAGCCCCAGATGACTGAAGACGAACCCTGGGAATCTCTAGCAATCCCTCATCGGCAGAGAGGAGTGGGCGGAGAGGGCGGTAGGGTCAAAGGAGATCTTGCAAGTAGCCCGTTCCCTGACTGTGTAGGGTCTTATAGGTCAGCAATGCAACCTTGAAGGTGATTCTCCATCACACCGGCAGCCAGTGCAGTTCGTGCAGCACAGGTGTGATATGGCAAGTTCTTCGTAACCCAGTCAACAACCTGGCTACAGAGTTCTGCACCAGCTGCAGGCGACGGAGATCCACCCCCGGCAACCCTAGATACAGAGAATTACAGTAATCAAAACGTGAAGAAACAAAGGCGTGAACCAACACAGGAAGGTCATCACGTGGTACAAGGTGTTTTATCTGGGCTATGTTCCTCAGATGGTAAAAGGAAAACTTGACAACGGTTGACACCTGTGTCTTCAGCGTCAGCTTGCTTTCAAGAATTACGCCCAGATTCTGCACCTGTTCAGAAGGTCTCAACTGGTTACCCCCTAACACAAGACCAGAGGGAAACCCAGGAGTCAGCTTCTCTGCACGGTGACCTCGGTCCACCACCAACACCTCAGTCTTGTCCAGATTCAGTCTTAACCAGTTAGCACTCATCTAGTCCTGAATCTCAGCGAGGCAGTTGTTAAAGACAGATAATGCGTCATTCTATTCGGGTACAAAGGACATATAGAGCTGAGTATCATCTGCATAGCAGTGAAAACTCAGCCCATGATGCCTTATAATGTCTCCCAATGGCAGCATGTACACCGTGAACAACCTGGGGGAAAGCACAGAACCCTGCGGCACCCCACAGGGCAGAGCAAAGGGAGCAGAAGAAAAAATTCCTGATACTACCCTGAGTTCTGCCCATGAGGAAAGAATGAAACCATCTGAGGACTGTCCCCAACAGTCCACAGAGCAGCCACAGGTGCTCTAGCAACATCCCATGGTCTACGGTGTCAAATGCTGCAGAGAGATCAAGGAGATCCAAGATTGAACGACTCCTCCGATCTCTCGCTATTAGGAGATCATTCAGTACCCGAACCAACGCCGTCTCGGCACTATGCCTCTTCCTGAAACTGGACTGGAGAGGATCATAGACTTCATGAGTGGTAAGAAAGTCATCGAGCTGCAACGCGACTATTTTCTCAATAACCTTGCCCAAAAAGGGCAGGTTAGAGATCGGTCTGCAGTTAGTGATACAGTCTGGGTCAGGGGGAAGGTTTCTTCAAAAGGGGTGTCACAATAGCCTCTTTGAGACTCTGGAAACACCCCTTGGTCCAAGACACCTGACTATCTCAGCAAGGACTGGACCCGATCGCATCCATGCACCCCACAAGGAGGCACGTGAACCAGGATCCAAACTACAGCAAGTCGGTTGCAAGCCCTGGACAATCTTCATGATATCCGTGATCGCTGGCTGGTCAAAATCTGTTCAGAGACTGAGGGCCTGTAACCTCGCATCGATCACTGCCATGCTCATTAGAATGCATATTGCGGATCTCCAACCTGATCGATGACACCTTATCATCAAAGAACCGAGCAAACTCATCACATTTTATTTGTGAAAAAGCTCTCCGACCCCACAGACAGGCTGGATTGCACAGTCTGTCCACGGTCTGGAAGAGCTGAGCTGGTCAATTTCTTGATGCAGCTATCTCCCTGGACAGGAACTCTGCCTTCTTATGGGAGATTTCTGATTGATAGTCTGTATAATGGGCCATCAATCTAAGTCTGTCACCTTCCAGGCCGAATTTCTGCCAGCAGCGTTCCAATCTTCGCCCCACTTTCCTCAGCTCCCTCAATGTCCCATCGAACCAAGGGAACTGAGGGCGGAGGGAGAGGGGATGAACACATACAGGAGCTATGGAATCAAGAGCCTTCAGCACCATGTTATTATAGTGCACTACTAAGACATCTGGTTCCATGCACTCCATAGGCCAACTTGATAGGTCCAGCACCACCATCAGACCCTCATGGGTAACTCTCCTCAAAGGGTAGTACTGGACCATCTCCAAAAGGGTTGGTCTCATGGGGGGGGAATTGAACCTTATAGAGTGATGGTCAGACCACCCAACTGGTTCCACCACCAGTTCCATGATCTCCATCCCCAGAGTGAACACCAGATCCAGAGAGTGACCCTGAATATGGGTAGCAGTAATAACCTGTGTAAAGCCCAACAAAATCATCAATTGGAGGAAGTTTTGACCAAAATGCGAGAGTTCATTGTCGACCTAGGCATTGAAGTCCCCCGGGACCAACCACTTGGAGGACTCCAACACCAGGTCAACAATGAAGTCTGCAACTTCCTGCAGAAAAACTTTCTTGTCACCGGTGGGCGGTAGACAAGTAGGATTCTGCTGCCCACACCTGCTCCTATGATACACTCAAAGGATCTAGGGTCACCACTGGAACCTCTACAAGGCCCAATTCCGATTTAAAACAAATAGCAACCCCACCTCGATCCAATGTCGGCGATGTATCACCGGGTACCCGGCTCGGAACAGCTGACTCAATATGGGACCAGCATTCTCGTCCAGCCAGGTCTCGGTGACGACAGTCCAGGTCAGATGACGCTAAGAAGATCAGCAATAATTGCTGTCTTGTTCTTTATAGACCTGGCATTGCATAACATTGCCCGGGTTGGATGAAAGGCCTTGGAGGAGCGGGCCACTTGCCCACTATCAGTGGAACCCTTGGATATGGGAACCAGGCGATGCAAACCCCTATCTTGTACCCATTTTTCCCCAGGGTGTCTCCCTGACCTCACCACCCTTATCCGCCCACTCTGTCCCCCCAGCTGAAGAACCCCCCCCACCTTCCCCGTGCAATCCCTAAGGCATGACAACACCTTGGGGACTGCACGGATCATCATTCATGCACAAGGTGTGGAACCATCTCAGGCCAGGCTGGACAATCATACTGGAGACATGATCCCTATTGCTTCACTGGGATATCATATTAGGGAGAAACCACCTCATCTTTTTGTTGGAGGGTCCTGACTTTCATTTTTATGGAAGCCAGCAACTGCATTATTCTCAAATGAAACGCCAGACCTTCACTACAAATACCACCAATAGTTTAATCTGGTTCAAGGTCAGTTGGCATTCATCTGTATACCCTCCCCAGGTCGTGCCTGAAAATAGGCAGAATTTGTCTAGTGCACTTACCCAGTCAATAAAAACTAAATAAATATGTGTTATAAATCCCTTCCAGCACTACTCCCCCCCTTGAACAGATCAGGTATGTGTGGTTACTGTGCCCTACAAAATTCTAGTGGCCATGGGAACCTGTAATTAAATCTATGGAGACACCGTCTCTGAGGGAGAGTCTGACAGACGAAAGGACCCAGAATCCATTACTTTTCCTTAGTGGTGTGGGAGTTCAGTCTGCCTGTCATGTTTTTTTATGCCTCCGAGTACAACTAGAAGGATGCCTTGCTTCTGGATATTTGTACTCTTCCCCAAACTGGCTGGGACCTACTGGAGCCACTTTGAATGAACGTTGAGACACAGTCATGCTTTCCATGGCAAGAAAAAACAAGCCAGCACAACTCCAAGCTCAGGCAATAAGGCTTTAATATAATGTAAATATAAAAAGGTAACATACCCATAGGGGCAGGCTCCACAACACAGGACGCAGTAAGGACCCCGACCGGTTTCGTAACTAATGTGTCATCAGGGGATGGAACCTTACTGCAGACAATATCTATTAAATAGTAGTCGCTTAAAGGGAAAATTCCACATCAAATATAAGTGATTAAAACAATATTCAAGGGGTGGGATATTCAGAATCCACCAGGCAGGGGCGCAAGCCTGGGAGCAGCACAACTGGGCTGCACCAGGGCATGAATCAGGCGATATTCAACAGTGCTGCACCATGGCTCAGCACCATTGAATATGGCACTGGAAGCGCCCGCACTGTGCATGGTGCAGTGGCACTGCGCCAGTGCAAGTGGCAGGAGAGGAGCAGGGGCTGCGCCGAAGCGCAAGTGCAGCTGCGCTAGGCGTGGCAAGAGTGATATTCAGATGTGATCATGCAAATGAGGCCATTATGAATGCAAAGGCGCAAATGGGGCCATTGCATGTCTTATGCCCCCATTGCATACAGGTGCACCAATCCCTGGTGACTTGTGCCTGGCGCCCTGCCAGGCTGCAGCCAATGGGATCAATACCCCTGCCCTCAGCCGGCAACGTGCCCTAACGTCCAATCGCCCGCTTCAGGTACAACAAAACTCCCTGGTGGTCCAGTGGACCTGCTCCCAGCTCGATTGTGGGCTTCAGCAATATAAATAGTCCCTGGTGGTCAGTGGACCTGCTCCCCAGCCCGATCGCAGGCTTCAAAAATATAAATAGTCCTGGTGGTGCAGTGGACCCGCTCCTCAGACCGATCGCGGGCTTAGAGTAAATAAGCTAAATTCCCTGGTGGTCCAGTGGACCTGAGCCCCAGCCCAGTGTGGGCTTCAGATGGGAATATAAGCCCCAGACGGACCAGCGGTATCCCCTCCTACCGCCCACTCAGACCTGCCATCCGCCGCTCCCCTGGTCAGCAAGCGGCAGTAGTTGGTTGCCTGGCTGACTGACAGCGATGAGCAGATGGTTGTACTCATTGATCCTCTGGCGTGCTAATGGGCATGCAGATCCAGACCAGATTATTATTAAAGTCCCAAAATGTGAATGAACCATTCTGCTATGTTGATCAGTAATAGTATTTGTCTGTACCCAGCCCATTGGCCCATGCAGGGGACCATCGCGTCATGTCGCATCTGATGCTGTCAGTCGGGCGGGCGGCTCCGCTGTCTGCGGTGGGGAGCTGCTGCCCCCGCCGACACGGGGAGGGTGGTCGAGTCTTGGCGGGTGGGAGGGGTACAGCTGGCTCCACCAGGGCGATATCTTCACATCTAAAGCCCGCGATCGGCTTGGATCGGGTCCACTGACCACCAGGGAATTAATTTTCTTTGCCCGTGATGGTCCTTGGTAGAGTCCACTGACTACCAGGGATGTTGAGTCATTACACCCGTCCGGCGAGGGTGTCGATTCCCGTAACTGTGTCTGGGTGGTCGGTGGCTACTCAGCTGGCGGCGGTTGCTGCGTTGTGCCCTGCAATGCAGCAGCTCACCTGGTGGGTGGCCAGGACTTGTTCCTGCTTTTCAGGGGCGGATCTTTGCCTCCTGTGCGGCGTATAGGCAGTTTTGTGCCGTGACATATGTGCGCCGCACATCCCAGGCTGAATATCGGGATGTGCTGCATATTTATGGGCACGCTTCCGCACTTGTGCGTCACATACATTATTATGGCCCAGGCACTTCTGGAACTGGATAGCGAATATCCCTTTTGAATATTGCACCAGGCATCAGTGGGTTGTGTATGGTACTATTGCTGCGTGATTGTGCAACCCCTTTGAATATCCTACACGGTGTATAAATCAAAATGCATATTTAATTATCTAATGTGCAAAACTACCATTCAAAAATAAGAGTAATGTTATTCCATAATTCCATATATAAGCAGGAGAGAAATGTTATCATTGTCTGGTTAGTCCCTATTGAGATATTTCCAAAAGGATTCTGTAATATAAACAAATCAATGTCACAGCAATTCACATTGCGCAATGTTTCTCTTTTTTTTTTCTCGGATGGACTGTAAATTCTAGTTCCATACAAACTAAAAGGAAAATAACCAAAGAAATGTGATTGAAGTCTGCAAATCATCAAGAAGAATAATAAATATAATGAAACGCAAAAACAGAGTTGTAATCATAGATATTCACGGGTAATCATTTAATGGATGAAAGCAATTTATTTTATCATTTAGGCCGGTGTCCCCGGGGTCCGATGTGAATGTATGCAAAATGACTCTTTGTTTTAGTTTGTCATCCAGATCACCATCTCTAGTCTCTAATGACCTCTCAATGCCACAGAACGTAAAAGTAAACGAAAGTCTTTAGTACTAACGATATCAATGATTGCAAGGTATTACCACAGTCAGTTGCCACAATATATCTCAGATGCTCACTAGTCTAATTTTAAGAAAGTCGTTGTACAAAGTGCAAGGCCTGAGAATAATTCAAAGATGTAAAAACAATGCATAGAAATCATTTACTGCCCATTGGACAAATCTAATTGAGTCTGAGCCCCTGAGCATGCCCCTCTGGACCAGTGACTAGAGCTGTTGCTAAGAAAAGATCAAGAAAGTCTGCGACCTACAGAAGCAAAGTTAAAGTGTTCCCTCCAATAAGTCCCAGTTGAGCATGACTGTCAGTCCTTATCGGAAGAAAGTGAGAGTGACTTGAATACTATCCTTCTTACTTAACTGAGTCAATTGTTTCTGGTCAATCCCTAGTCAATACTGGAGACAAAGCTGGGCCTTCTGGACTGTTTTAAGCCCCCAGCTTCATCCTTGGAGCCAATGCTCCAGAAAGTGAAGTGCAAAGTATCAGATCAGATGAAATGGAATCATTGTATTGTTTGAACTGTTTGAGCTTTTGGGGAGGAAAATGATAGATTGCGGTGCAGACTGGTGATACACCGAACAAGAAGAGTATTTTGAGTGCCCTGACAGTCCACTGCCAGTGTCCGTAAAGCTCTCCATGTGAGCCAAATGTTGTGGACTCAAAACTGTAACTCCTGGAGCTGAAAGTGCCCCAAGTTCTAGCTCTCTACCCCATGGAACTCCCCTGACAAGTGTGGGACAATGCTGAAAATGAGGCTCAGAGTGCAGAGACTGTAACAGTTCCCCCTAGAAAGACTGATTCGAGGCAAAGCCTGTGGTGCACCTCAGTTATGATTCCTTGGGAGGCCTGTGGATCTGCCTCTCAATGTTGTCCATAAGGAGTGTATGTGTCCCCAGCTCTGTTGCCCAAACTGGCGGGCCAGTGCTAACTCCAAGTTACTTGTGTTGCCCTCTAAGTATGGTGCCCTTGCCTCGCCCAGCCCCAAGGTAACTGATAGGAAGCGGGCCCCTTCAGGTTTCCTTATGTACAAGAGGTAATAACTTGAGTTAAGTGGTACAATGTGTATGTAATACCGTGTAGAGTGACGTACCGCAATGTTTCAGAAATGTGTCTTGGTAAAATGATATATTGACTAGTAATTTTGTATGCGACTAATGCAATGTATGGTTCAGTTGAAACATAGAATTACTTGCTTGGCAGACGTCAAGCTTTCCCAAACAGGAAGGGTGTAACCCCCTGCAAATGGGGGTTCTAAAGACTTCAGGAGCTTGCTTGAATGCTCCAAGCCTGAATGGTGTTTGGTATTTAAGCCACTTATCAGTGAGTGTTTTTAGAGCCTCTGGTACTGTTCTTTAAGAGCTGTCTGCTTGCAGACATAATTAGTTTGTATGGGGACTGTGTGTTTCTTTGATTGAGTACCACTGAGCTGCTGCCAATTCACTTTCTTTTTGCAGTCACTAGGGAGGCAAGGAACCTATCTGAAAGATGTAACTGTTTGCCAGAAATTATTTAGAGTAATAATGAAATTACAGTTTGTCTAACCTGTCTTTGCAGTCAGAACTGTGTCTGCTAGTTCCCCATTCTAGTTTTGAACTGCTGAACTGGACCAATCAGTGTGGGTAAGCTTGCATACAAATGGTGCCTTGGTCGAATCAGAACTTGGACTCATAATCTGAGCCAGCCACAAGAGGATTGTATGGCAGTGACTCTGGGAGATGTAGTTTAGACTTCAGTGCCTTTTTGACCAACAGCAGCAGTCTCCGTGTGAGTGACAGCCAATCCAGTCAAGAACTGGGAGGAACTCCAAAGGAAATGCCTGGTTTGTCGGTTGGAGTTTGAGTTGAGCTTTGCAGTGAAGAAGGAAGGAGCCCTGTGCTTTTTCTGTGTGCAGTTTTAGTCAAAAACGTTGTATGGCCCAGAGTTCCGGTCTGCAGCTTGTGTAACAGCTTGTTTGGGACTGAATCTGTCCCTGTGAAAAAGAATCAGCGATCTCTGAAGAGTAGAAACCAGGCTCACCCTGTAGAAGACTGGAAGAATTGCTGAAAATTGCACTCGGTCTGTCAGGAACTGAATCTGCTGTGTGTTCTCCCGGGTATTGTGCAGTAATTACACTGGATACAGATGCAGCCTGCCTGGTATAGTACTTTCTTTTATATGGATGTGTGAAGAGGTTTGTGTACCTCAAGTGAGCCCTGCTGACATTGAAGGGACCCTATCTCATTTGGAGGTCGTGGAGTGCCCACCAGGGTTGCTCCCTCGTTGAAATTGCTACATTAAATCCAAATGGAATTAACAGGCCTGCTGGACTGCTTGGCTCCTCTTTTCTCTGTGAGAAGGGTCCCTACCAGCTGCCACGCAGTTTGGACTAGCCACTGGGGCTTGTGTGTCTAGGGACAGTAACTGATAGTGATGAGCTTGTAATACTTACAGAGCCATAGGTAGATTATTAGAGTGATAAGCTAATTAACCTGATTTCCCTGTCCTGTTATATCCCCTTAAATAAATCAGAGCTGCTTGTTTCAGCAAAGTTATACTGCCTGAGGTATTTGTTCTATGTTAAAGTACTGTACTGTGATTGTTGCACTGTATCTCATTTCACAGGAGGTCCCAGTGCCGGAACCAGACCTGGGGTAAGTGTATACTGTGAAGGTAATTCTGATATATTGTGTGGGCCACTAGTGGGGAAGAAAGGGGTTGCAGTGTCCCAGAGGGCTGTGACCAAATTGGGTTTAACTAGTGCAAGCCCTGACCTCTGGGTGGAGGCACCCTCCATTGGATCCAGGACCCTCAACCTGTTGGTGGCGGATCAGGCAGGGTAGTAGCCCTTGGGATAGCCATCTAGGGGTTACATCTTGGAGGCTCACCGCTGGGATTGTGTGTGTCCTAGTGGCCATATTTACTAACCACTGTTAAGAAAAAATGGTACCCCGACAGAAGTGGCTGTGCACCGGCTGGTGGAGTGGTGTACTGGGGAGGAGATCGACCCTCAAAATGTCTATGTTTATCCTGGACATCCCCTGCATCAACACACGACACTGGTGTGCAGGGAGTACTCTTCTGCTAGTGGGTTTACAAAACCCCAGTGGGTGGTGGGTCGGCATGCTAATCTGCTCACCCACACTTTCCTGGCCTTAGTAGAGTTTAGGATCCCATAGATAGCTCCAAAGTGCCACAGACCATACCCCAGAGGGTTTCCTCACTTGGAGAGGATAACTAAGGACAGTAAAGACCGGGGAATCAGCTGCCCACCACTCTCATCTGAAACTTTTGAGGAGAAATTTGCTGAATGGTTGCTGGGAGGGGGAAACTGTGGAGGACTTGGAAGAAACTATTCTTGCCACCTGGGGTGTTCCTCCCCAACACCCTCTCCTGCTCCAGTGCCCGTGAATGGTGGCTGAACCAATGCGGTACTCCTATTTCTGCACTCCGCCATTAGTCACCTACTTTCCACCAAGGTTGAGGATCTTCTCTGGCACTCCTCCCTCCCCCAAGGGAGCAGGATGACTGGGAGACCTGATAGACTATGTTGCCCCCAAGTGCTGGGAATGGCAATGCTCGGAAGGTGAAAAGGAAAAAGAGGGTTAGTGAGAGCCTCCCCGGAGGTCCTGCCCTGGCTGGCCATCCCGGTGCTAACGTGGCCAGTAACCCTGAGCGACTGCACAGGCCTATCTTTGAGGCCTTGGAGAATGATGGGGAGCCCAGATTCTGATGAGGACCTATGGTGGAGAGTAAAGAGATGCACTAAATAACAGTACCAAGTGTGAGCTAGTTAGCCCTGTGTATGTATCTCGGCTGGAAAAATTGTTGCAAGAATGCCTCAGAAAAAGGTAGTTTTGCCAGCTGATTGAATCTGGACCGAACCAGGCTGGACAGGATCCTTAAGTCTGCCCCTCAGAACTGCTGTTGCTTCAGTTGACACCTGGCAGATCGACTGGAATCCCCAACTCCCGCGATGAGTGCTAATGAGAGAAATTCCTGAGGAGTTGAGGAAAAAAGACGACCTCGGGAGGGACCTGCACCAACCAGCTGCGGCCTACGCACCCGGTGACCTGAGGTGAGCCCATCAGAGTGAAGTTCAGGGGCAGGGTTGGCAGTCAATGGAGTTGCTCTGACAAGGAAAAGATATGTCACAAATGGGGGCTAACTGTTGAGAGAGATCCGGGAATTCAAAACAGTCCCTTTATGAAGGCCACGCCTGCGAGATCGGTCCCTGACCTATATCCGATTGTATCTGCTATGGGGTGGGGGTACCCACCCATGTATCTCCTGCTGATAACAGCTCAACCTCGATTCCTTGACCATGGAAGTGGAGAAACTGACGAGATGTCTCCAAATGCTTATCAGCCAAGCAGACAGAGATGGCACCAAGGTTTCCAGTTAGTAATACCCACCCTGGCTCTGTAGTGTGTGTATGCTCGGCCAGCTTCTAAACTCCAGAAAGTATGTTTTGCTATAATTGTGGGAAAGATGGGCACATGAAAGGGAATGCCAGTCCCAAAAGACACTCGACAAAAGTTGCATATAGGCTACAAGGAGAGCTCGGAGAAGAAATCAGTGGTTAAGAGGTGCACGACATGATCCCAGTGAGGGCACCAAAAATGCTAATTCATCGCCCTTGTGGCAAGGTCAGTTGCCCAGGCCCCACTACCGCCTCTCCAGACTGGTCCAGAATAGTGGGTCCCTCCATGGAGACCACTGTAAAGGTGAACGGAGTGTCTACAAGAGCTATATTAGACAGTGGCTCCCAAGTGACAATTATGTTCCAAGATTGGTATCAGAAGCATTTGTCAGATCGTATTTCCTACAACCATTAGAAGGACTGCATGTATGGGGGTTAAGGAGAAGGCCTACCCTATTCCGCGGTATATCCGGAGTTGGCTGTCTTTCCCACCTCCGTGTTTGGCGTGGCCGAACAAAGTAGAGACCCTAGCCTTAGTGTGTCCCCCACTGACTGTATGATGGTGTCCTTTGTTGATTGGAACAAATGCTCATATGTTCGGAAGGCTGGCACAGTTGTGTTATAAAAACAGGGTCAAAGACTAGTAGAGCTTTAAGAGTTCCGCTTTAATTAAGAAGGCCTATGAGGCACAGAGAGATGCTGAAAAAAACAGAACCAGAGGAACCGGGTCGGAATTGTATGGGAAGAAGGATCCTGAGTCTCTGATCCTAGCCAAAATGCCCAGTGTGTACCTTACAGGAGAGGTCCGTGATTAGAAAGAGATGTTAAGAATAAAATATTAATGTTGGATGCACCAGGCGTGGAAAAATTGCCAGAGGGACTGCTGGTCAAGCCTAGTATTTGCCCGCTAGAGCCCATGCTTATGCCAGAAGGGTAATGGTCCGTCATAATGTGTCTGAAAGAGACATTCGAGTAAAACAGAGGTTGCATCCTGGCTAATGTGCATTGTGCAGACACTGCAGTGCTACCCAGCAGCAAGAGTTCAAGGAAGAATGACAGAGTAACGCCTGACTTGTTTGATTTTCGCTACCTCTGCCAGCTGAATGGAAAGTGAAGATCAGTGAGAAGCTTGCCCAGAGAGACCAGGTGTTTTCTTTAAAGGAATGGGATGTAGGATGCGGCAAGGAGCTGAGCACAATATCCGCTGCATGGCCTAAAGACCATTTCGTGAGAGGTCTCGACGCCTGGCACCTGCTGACATAGATGATGTGGGGACGGGCATCTGCAAGAGATGTTAGCTGCTGGTGTAATACAAGAATCCAGAAGCCCTTATGCTTCCCCCATTGTGGTAGTGAGGAAAAGAATGGAACAGTAAGGATGTGTGTGGATTATCGCACCTTAAACCGGACTTGACTATCCCTGATCAGTACACAATGCCCTCAAATTCAGGATGCTTTGGACTGCTCTAAACGGGAGCAAGTGGTTCCTGTGCTGGATCTCCGTGAGTGGGTACTATCAGATCCCGTAGCTGGCCCCAGGAGGGACCGTGGAAAAGACAGCCTTTATCTGTCCGCTTGGCTTCTATGAATTCATGAGGATGCCTCTAAGGGATTTCCAGGTGCCCCAGCCAATTTTTCTCAACGCATTGATGGAGAGCAGAAGTGGGGGACATTTACCTTACTAGGTGCCGGTATACCTAGATGATGTTATTGTGTTTGGCAGCTCACTGGAGGAACATGAGAGCAGATTATTTGCCGGTATTGGACCGACTGGAGGACTTTGGCCTTAAACTGTCCATTGATAAGCAGTTTTTTCAAACATCGGTAAAGTAAGTGTTCCAATAATAAGTATCCAAATTTAGGAATAGAGACACCGGATTCCTGCTAGTAAGTTGAGGCCTTGACTACTTGGCTACAGCCCAAAAATCTAAAAAAGAACTGCAAAGATTCCTGGATTCTGTGGGTTATTATCGGCGCTTCATCAAGGACCTATTCTAAGAGTGATCCGCCCCTTTACTTTAACCTTTACCGGCGGTATCCCCAAACCCACAAAAATACCAAAGTCAGCGCCCCTCAAGACTGAAAGAGTGTATTTTCATCCGAGTGAAGTATTTGGGTCCGCTGGACTCCTGATTGTGAGACTGCTTTTCATGAGATCATATATCAACTTCCCATGCTCCAGTGCTGGCCTATGCCGATCCAAGAAAACCTTACGTCCTGCACACTGATGCTAGCTTGCAAGGGTTGGGGGCTGTGTTGTACCAAAACCGGAGAATGGCCTGAGACCAGTGGCCTTTGCCAGTAGAAGCCTGACCCCATCCGAAAAGAACTATCCTGTACATAAGTTAGAGTTCCTAGCTTTGAAGTGGGCTATTGTTGACCAATTCCATGAGTACTTTGTATGGAGCTAAAATACTAGTAAAAACTGACAATAATCCTTTGACCTATGTGCAGACCTCCAGCTAAGTTGGATGCCACTGGCCATAGGTGGTTTTCTGCATTGTCTACATATGACTATGCTCTCGAATACCGAGCAGGTCTGAACCACATAGATGCTGATGTTCTCTCCCGAGGCCTGTTCCCAGAATGATTGGGTCCGATTGGCAGAACCTGACATTCCCGCACTCCCGTCGGAAGTTTGACAGGGAGGAACAAATGTCCACGGACGCAGTGGACTGCATGGTGGATTGCTTGGGAGCCTCTGAGAATTGCATACCTGCTGCTTATTGCCACTTTTCTGCAATAGACATTGGTGCACTGCCTCAGCTGGACAATGACAGTATTCGGGTGGGCTCAATCCCTACATCCCATGATCAAAGCAGCTTTAGAAGCCCTCTATGCAGGAAAAGATGTGTCCAAATTACGCTCCACTGATTTGAGAACTGCACTGTTATACAAAGAAGGTCCTAAGTTGAAACTGATCAATAAACTGTTATACAGAGAAACAGTAGACAGAGGGGACAAGTAGACAAACAACAACTAGTGCTGCCCACTGCCTTTCGAGACTCAGTACTGAGGTCCTTGCACAACCACATGGGGCACCTTGGTATAGACAGAACACTTGACTTGGTGAGATCCAGATTCTATTGGCCTAAGATGGGGGCTGATGTGGAGCAACACATTCGAACTTGTAGTCGCTGCTTACAGAGGAAAGCTTTGCCCCAGAGGGTTGCCCCTTGTTAACATCACCACCAGTGCACCCATGGAGCTGGTCTGTATTGATTTCAAGTCTGGAGTCAGATCAAAGAAATATCAGTAATGTGCTGGTGGTCACTGACCATTTCACGAGATATGCCCAAGCTTTCCCACCAAAGACCAGAAAGCATCCACTGTGGCCAAAGTACTTGTAGAAAACTTTTGTTCACTATGGGGCTCCACAAAAGAATCCATTCTGATCAAGGAGAGACTTTGAGAGTCGTCTGATCAAGAAGATGCTTCTCTGTGGGAGTCGAAGTCAGAACCACTCCTTACCACCCCCAGGGACCACAGCCTGAGCGTTTCAACCGTGACTTTGCTAGATATGCTAGGCACCTGCACCCAAAGGACAAGCCTAGATGGAGCCAACAAATTAGCACCCTGGTACATGCTTATAACTGCACCAAAAAGTGATGCCACTGGATTCCCTCCCTACCTACCGATGTTTGGAAGAGAAGCTCGACTACCAGTAGATGTGTGTTTGGGGTCTCTCTGATGGGGTTCAGGCTGAAAACTATTTACAGTATGTGCAAAAGTTAAAGGCCCAGCTAACTCATCGTACTAACTGGCTCAAACCATGGCTGCCAAAAGAAATCTGGCCAACAAAGAAAGGTATGATAAAAGGTGAAAGCACAGGAACTCCAGGAGGGAGATGGGTATTAGTTAAGAAATCTGGGATTGCATGGCAAGCACAAGATTGCTGACAGATGAGCACCATCTCCCTCACATTGTAGTGGGCAAACTAGATGATCTGCCAGTGTACAAAGTAAGGCCTGAGAATAATTCAAAAGATGTAAAACAATGCATAGAAATCATTTACTGCCCATTGGACAAATCTTAATTGAGTCTGAGCCCCTAGAAGATGCCCTCTGGACCAGTGACTAGAGCTGCTGCTAAGAAAAGATCAAGAAAGTCTGCACCTACAGAAGCAAAGTTAAAGTGTTCCCCTCCACAAGTCCCAGTTGAGCATGACTGTCAGTCCATATCGGAAGAAAGTGAGAGTGACTTTGAATACTATCCTTCTTACGAACTGAGTCAATTGTTTCTGGGCAATCCCCTAGTCAATACTGGAGACAAAGCTGGGCCTTCTGGACTGTTTAAGCCCCCAGCTTCATCCCTGGAGCCAATGCTCCCAGAAAGTGAAGTGCAAAGCATCAGATCAGATGAAATGGAATCATTGTGCATGGTTGAACTGTTTGAGCTTTCAGGGAGGAAATGATAGATTGGGGCAGACTGGTGATACACCTAACAAGAAGAGTATTTTGAGTGCCCTGACAGTCCACTGCCAGTGTCCGAAAGCTCTCCATGCGAGCCAAATGTTGTGGACTCAGAAACTGTAACTCCTGGAGCTGAAAGTGCCCCAAGTTCTAGCCTCTCTACCCCCATGGAGACTCCCCTGACAAGTGAGGACAATGCTGAAAATGAGGCTCAGAGTGCAGAGACTGTAACAGTTCCCCCTAGAAAGACTGGTCGAGCTGTAAAGCCTGTGGTGCACCTCAGTTATGATTCCCTTGGGAGGCCTGTGGACTTGCCTCTCAATGTTGTCCATAAAGGAGTGTATGTGTCCCCGAGCTCATTGCCCAAACTGAGCGTCAGTACTAACTCAAGTTACTTATGTTGCCCTCTAAGTATGGTGCCCTTGCCCGTCAGCCCCAAAGGTAACTGATAGGAAGGGCCCCTCTCTTCAGGTTTCATGTACAAGAGGTAATAACTTGAGTTATGGTACAATGTGTATGTAATACTGTGTAAAGAGTGACGTACTGCAATGTTTCAGAAATGTGTTCTTGGTAAAATGATATATTGACTGATGATTACATGTGCAGCCTAATGCAAATGTATATGGTTCCAGTTGAAACTTATGGTACTTGCTTGACGCGACGTCAAGCTTCCCAGGCCAGGAAGGTGTAACCCCTGCAAATGGGGGTTCCCAAAAGACTTCAGGAGCTTGCTTGAATGCTCCAAGCCTGAATGGTGTTTGGCATTTAAGCCACTTATCAGTGAGTGTTTTAGAGCCTCTGGTACTGTCTCTTTAAGAGCTGTCTGCTTGCAGACATAATTTTGTTATGGGGGACTGTGTGTTTCTTTGATTGAGTACCACTCGAGCTGCTGCCAATTCACTTCATTTTTGCAGTCACTAGGAGTGCAAAGGGAACCTATCTGAAAGATGTAACTGTTTGCCAGAAATTATTTAGAGTAATAATGAAATTACAGTTTGTCTAACCTGCTTTCTTTGCAGTCAGAACTGTGTCTGCTAGTTCCCCATTCTAGTTTTGAACTGCTGAACTGGACCAATCAGTGTGGGGTAAGCTAGCTCTAAAATGGTGCCTTGGACGAATCAGAACTTGGACTCATAATCTGAGCCAGCCACAAGAGGATTGTATGGGCAGTGACTCTGGGAGATGTAGTTTAGACTTCAGTGCCTTTTTGGACCAACAGCAGCAGTCTATTGTGAGTGACAGCCAATCCAGTCAAGAACTGGGAGGAACTCAAAGGAAATGCCCGGTTTTGTCGGTTGGAGTTTGAGTTGAGCTTTGGCAGTGAAGAAGGAAGGAGCCCTGTGCTTTTTCAGTGTGCAGTTTTAGTCAAAAAACGTGTGTAAGGCCCAGAGTTCCGGTCTGCAGCTTGTGTAACAGCTTGTTAGGACTGAATCCGTCCTGTGAAAAGAATCAAAGGATCTCTGAAGAGTAGAAACCAGGCTCACCCTGTAGAAGACTGGAAGAATTGCTGAAAATTGCACTCGGTCTGTCAGGAACTGAATCTGCTGTGTGTTCTCCGGGTATTGTGCAGTAGTGCGATCGGATACAGATGCAGCCTGCCTGGTATAGTACTTTCTTTTATATGGATGTGTGAAGAGGTTTGTGTACCTCAAGTGAGCCCTGCTGACATTGAAGGACCCTATCTTATTTGGAGGTCGTGAGTACTAATTCAGGGTTGCTTCCTGTTGAATTGCCACATTAAATCCAAATGGAATTACTGTACTGCTGACTGTTTAATTCTCCTTTTCTCTGTGTGAAAGGGCCCCTACCAGCTGCCACGGTTTGGACTAGCCACTAGGGCTTGGGTACCCAGGGACAGTAACTGATAGGGATAGGCCTGTGCACAGAGCCATAGGTAGATTATTAGAGTGATAAGCTAATTAACCTGATTTCCCCTGTCCTTGTTATATCCCTAAATAAATCAGAGCTGCTTGTTTCAGCAAAGTTATACTGCCTGAGGTATTTGTCTATGTTAAAGTACTGTACTGTGATTGTTGCACTGTATCTCATTTCACAGGAGGTCCCAGTGCGGAACCAGACCTGGGGGTAAGTGTATACTGTGAAGGTAATTCTGATATATTGTGTGGGCCACTAGTGGGAAGAAAGGGTTGCAGTGTCCCAGAGGGCTGTGACCAAGTTAGTTTAACTATTGCAAACCCTGACCTCTGGGTGGAGGCACCCGCCATTGGATCCAGGACCCTCAACCTGTTAGTGGCAAATCAGGCAGGGGTAGTAGCCCCTGGGATAGCGCCATCTAGGGGTTACATAAAAATTGGTCCCAGTGTCTCTAGGCCCTTGGCATGGTCCATTCATTCTTCTTTCCCACCCACCTGCAGATTGTTTATGGAGGAAAATTTACCAATTCAGTAATCTTCAGGACACAGGTAGGTGGGTCAAAAGTTGAGAAAAGTTTCAGTTGAGAGAGGAGCCAGCTTCAGAATCAGGAGGAGTTCTTTGTGCATAATGGATTGATAGAGGTAATCAGTTCAGTCTGTGTTATACTTGCATCAATTTAAAACTTTCTTTAGACTTGCTGGGCTGTAGCCTGTCTTACTGAGTGGTTGGCACTGCTGGAACAGAGGGACGGTTTGGGGCAAAGTATATTTTTTGTTGTAGTCTGCCTTGTAAGACTTTTTTGTTTTGTTTTGAGAAAGGACTGTGTTTCCCATTGTAGTTTTGCATAAATGTAGTTACTATATAATTACGGAAACATAGAAACATAGATGATGATGGCAAAAGACAAGCAACAGTCTATCTAGTCTGCCCATATTATCCTATCATACCCTGGGACCTGCTGCCTCTGTGAGGTCTACACTTACCCTGTTCCCCCTTTTGTTCTTCCTCTTTCTGCCTCCCTCATCCTGCTGAGTAACTACTATACTCTTAGCTCTATTCCAACTATGTTTGAACCTGTTTATTATGGTTCAGGTACCCAACACCCCTGCTGACAGACTATTCCATGGCTCAAACACTTTTTCCGTAAATAATACTTACTCACATCCTTTTTACATCTGCCCCCCATTAGCCTACACTCCTGACCCTGTGTCCTAGCTTCTCTGTTCCTTGTAAATAACTCTTCACAGTTCACCTTGTTGATTCCTGTCAGGAACTTGAAGGTCTCAATCATATGCCCCCTCTTTTGTCTGGTTTCGATTGAATACACGTTCAGCGCCTTTAGCCGATCCTCATAAGATCTGCCTACTTTCCTGGCACTGAATCATCGTGGGCACCCTGCATTGTACCATCCTGAGCCTGTCCCTGTCCTTTTTCGGTGGGGACCCCAGAACTGGGTACAGTACTCCAAGTGTGGCCTTTCCAGTGACCTATGCAGAGGTAACAGTATCTCCAGCTTCCTACTGTCGAACCCTCTCCCGATGTGCCCTAGTATACTATTAAGCAATAATGACCAAAGAGACGATCATTTCCTGGAGATTAACAGCCAGCTTGCGGGGGGAGGGGGCTTTATCGACAGGAAATGACAGGCTCCGAGATCATTACTGTGATTATAAGTCTAATTGCAGTAATGGCCTTTTGGGGAGCAGTTTATTTTACTATTTTTTAAGTTCTCTGTGCGGTGCAGCGCCAAAGGCTGCCACATGGTGTCCTTCCGTACTAATCACAGTACGTGGAGTCACCATGTTCTGGGAGGCACAATATTTTTAAAATGGAAGATCAGACTTACTGTTTTGTTGTCAGGAGCCTTCAGAACTTGGTCATTTTCTTCCTGTTATTTGTAACTGCTGCCGTCAGTGTAGAGCGCTGCGATCAGCCGTATGGCTGCCATGCTGAGCATTTCTAGGAGATTTTAGACCAGCACGGCAGCCAATTAGTGAGCTTCTTTAGCTCACGAATAATTAATTAGACTTATAATTAGCCTTGCTGAAGGCCTTGCAACACTTGTTGGTTTGTTTAAGGGAGTCACTGAAATGACTCCCTAGGTCTCTTTCCACTGATGTTATGTCCAGCTGAACCCCTTCCATACCATCCAGTACTCTGTTCTAGGGTTTTGTTCCCTCAGTGGATCACTTTGCACTTCTTTGCACTGAATTTCAGTTGCCAGATTTTGGACCAGTTTTCCATCCTTTGCAGGTCTCTCTGCAGCTCCACTACCCCCTCCATGTTGTCAACTCCAGCACAGAATTTACTGTCATCTACAAACAGACACAATCTGCCATGGAGTTCCTTTCCTATGTCACCAATGAACATATTGAAGAGGACTGGGCTCAGGAGAGATCTTTGTGGTACTCTGCTGGTGACATCTCTTTCCACTAATCCGACCCCATTCACCACAACTGTCTCCCCTCCAACCAACTCCCTACCCACTTTACTATTTCCCTAGCTGTACCCAGATATGCCATCTTCTTCAGCAGCCTTTGTTGTGGCACCGAGTTGAATGCCTTGCTGAGGTCAAAGTATTGTAAGTCTACTGCATGCCGTTTGTCAACTACCCTCATGTGGCTCACATTAGATATGGGCAAGGAAGAAGTGGAATCTGGCACAAGAGTGCTGGACTTCAGGAGGGCCGACTTTGGGAGGATGGGGGAAGTGGTAAAATGGTACTTGGCCAGAATTCAACCTAGTTTGGGCACTAACCAAAGGTGGAAGCTCATAAAGCTGGGGATAGTGGAGGCAACCAAAACCTGCTGCAAGGCCCAGAGCAAGAAGGCTAGGGATAAGAAACCAAGCTGGTTGAACAAGGAGGTCATGGAAAAGGTAAGGAGGAAAAGAGCTGCCTTTAGGAGGTACAAAAAAACAGGAAGTGGGGAGGACAGGGAGGAGTACCTGACGGAATCGAAGGAGGTTACATGGGCAGTAAGGGGAGCCAAGGCATCTACGGAGATCAGGCTGGCACAAGGCATTAAGAAGGGGGGAGAAGGACTTCTTTAGGTACATCAGGGAGAAAATGAGCTGTAAGGACCACATAGTAAGGATTAGGAAGGAGGGGGGTTGGGTGGAAGCCGGGTGTGATAAGGCAGAAGTGCTAAATGATTACTTCTGCTCGGTATTTACTAAGGAGAAGAGGGGGGTGATACCCAAGGGGAGGAATGGCAGAAATGGGGGAGGGGTGGCAGATGGGGAAATCATGGAGGGCAGAGTTCAGGAGGGTTTGAAGGCACTGAGGGTGGACAAGGCACCAGGCCCAGATGGCATCTACCCCAGGGTACTGAAGGAGCTGGCAGAGGTCCTTGCAGGACCTTTTGACAGATCTATTTAATGCCTCACTACACTCAGGGTGTGTACCTCAGGATTGGAGGATGGCTTATATGGTGCCCCTCCACAAGAGTGGCCCCAAGGATGAACCAGGGAACTACAAACTGGTGAGCCTCACATCCATCATGGGTAAGCTGATGGAGACTATCCTGAAGGAGAGGCTGGTGGCCCTCCTAGAGGCCAAAGGACTACAGGACAGCAGACAGCATGGCTTCATATGTGGCAGATCCTGCCAAACCAACCTGGTGGACTTCTATGACTGGGTAACTAGGCAACTGGACAGGGGCCATGCAGTGGATGTCCTGTATCTGGACTTCAGTAAGACATTCGACTCTGTGCCGCATGGGAGTCTGGGAAGTAAGTTAGAAGGCACAGGGGAAGGTGCAAAGCTGGTGAGATGGGTAGGGAACTGGCTTCAGGGAAGGCAACAGAGGGTGGTGGTGGGTGGGGAGCTCTCAAACCCAAGGGTAGTGACAAGTGGTGTTCCACAGGGCTCGGTGTTGGGACCAGTGCTGTTTGGGATATTCATTGCAGACATATCATTGGACATCAAGAGCAAGATCAGTCTGTTTGCTGATGATACCAAGATGGGAGCAGTGGTGGATGACCTAGGGGGATGGCAGGGGTTGCAGGATGATCTGGCAAAGCTTGAAACCTGGTCAGACACCTGGTAACTGGGGTTTAATGCCAAAAAGTGCAAAGTGCTGCATTTTGGGGTGAAGAACCCAAGGAGGAGTTACCAGCTGGGGGGAGTGCAGCTAGCCCAGACAGAGGAGGAGAAGGATCTGGGGTGCTCATTAAGGGTCAATGAACAAATTGGCACAGTATAGGAAGGTAGCTGCAAAGGCCAACGAAATGCTGAGTTGCATTGCAGTGGGTATATCCTCGAGGAGGGAGGAGGTGATTCTGCCACTGTATAGGTCATTAGTTAGACTGCACCTGGAGTACTACGGCAGTACCAAGCCCACGTATCTGAAGAGGACATTAAGCTACTGGAGGGTGCAGCACAGGGCAACAAAGTTGATCAAGGGGCTGGGGGACTTATCATACGAGAGGAGGCTGAGGGAGTTGAACATGTACTCGCTGGAAGACAGGAGGGACGGGGGGACATGACTGAAACCTTTAAGTACATGAAAGGAATAAACAAGACAGGTACAGAGGGGCTGTTCAAAGTAAGGGAGGGGAGGGACGCCAGGGGCCATGATATGAGACTGGAGGGAGGAAGTTCAGGAGGGAGATGAGGCGCTTTTTACAGAGAGGGTGGTAGCTGGGTGGAATGCGTTACCTGCAGAAGTGGTATCTAGTAGAACAGTGGACTGCTTCAAAGGGGATGGGACAGGACAAGGGGAGGGTCAATGGAGGAGAAGGGTGGAAGGGAGGGGCAGCTGCAGAATAAAGGGTGCTAGCTGCACATTCGAGCAGGCTTGATAGACCTCTAGGCCTTTATCTGCTGGCAAATTTCATATGTTTGTATGTACCCTGGTTACCCAGTCAAAGAATACTATCAGGCTGGTCTCACAAGCCTGTGCTACTTACTGTCCTGAAGCCCATTGTTCTCTAGGTCCTCTGTGACAAGTGTTTCCATTAGTTTCCCTGCCATGAAGGTAAGGCTTGCAGGCCTGTAGTTTCCCAGCTGGTCCTTGTCTCCTCTCTTGTGCACTGTAACTACATCTGCCATCCTCCAGTCCTTGGGAACCTCCCCTTGCTGCAAAGAGCTTATGAATAGTCCCACAAGGGGTTCAGCTAACACCAATGCCATTTCCTTTAGTACCCTTGAATGCATCCCATCCAGCCACGGGCCTTGTTTACCTTAAGGATGCTAACCTCTTTCTGACTGTTTTGCTAGTATACTTCTGCAGCCTCATTTTCAGGACCCTCTATTGGCTACCTTTATGCTGTCTTGTAAGGGCCTACTGTTCTCTGTAGTAACTACTGAGCAGAAGTAGTCATTCAGCATGGCCACTTTCTGCCCATCTTCTACTGGTACCCTGCTACCCCTCTTTAGCCTGACAATCCCCTCCCCATCTTTCTTATTTCCTTACATATCTAAAACTGTTTTTCCCAGCCGGCCCAGTGGCACTAAGGGCTGAGGTGCTGGACACCTTACTCATGCCACGCTGGCAACCCAGTTTTGGGATCACCTCGGGTCACTGGGGGAGCCGGCTTGGGGAGGGTCAGAGTGGGATTGAGCTGCAGTGACAGCTCTCCCCTCCTGGTGGTGGTTGTCCCTCCCACCTGGTGGAGTCCACGGTGGAAGCGTGAGCAGGGGAGCAGTGGGAAAAATGCTACAGGTGGGGCAGAAGGGGCCGAGCTGGTGCCCGGCGTGCACCTCCATGCATGCGCACGTACATGTCTGCCGGGGTCCTGGATCTGGGGAACAAAAATGGGAAAAAATTATAAAATGTATATAGAAAAAAAACCAAAAACTGTTTTTCCCATCCTCTGATCCCCTCTGCAGTATGCAGCTCTGTGTCTGCCTTTGCGATCTTGACTGCCCTCTTAGTTTTTTCCTGATACTCATCCCATTCCTTATCCCCGTTTTACTTTATACCTTATGAAAGCCTTTTTTTTGGCCCTTACTTCCTTTCTGATCTTTTTAGAGAACCAAGTTCATTTGTTATACTTGTGATAACTGTTCTTGTACATATATCAGTTGCTACAGGAACGGCACCTTTTATAACCACCCCATCTTTCTTCAACTCCCCTTATGCTGTTTACCTCAGTGAACCTGCCCAGGACTAGTCCCCTCATTTAGTTGAAATCCTCTCTTCTGAAGTCTAACATCTCAGCCTTAGATGAGAACTTTCTGGTATCTAAGGGCAACTCAAATCATGTAGTATTGTGGTTGTGGATCCCAGGGGTTACTGCATTCCATCTACTCTTTGAGTTGGTGAGTACTGCATCAGGAATGGTTGATTGTCTAGTGGGTTCCCTGACCTGCTGTACCAGTACAGTCTTGCAGAGTATCCAGAAGGATCTGTCTTCTGGCTCTTCTGGCTGCTGAGATGGCCTAGTCGATGTATGGCAGGTTGGAGCTCCTCCTACTACAACCTTTCTGTCATCGAGGCACAGGTCAAGAAGCATAGAAAGAACAGGAGCAGTTTCAAATTCGTAAATAGTATTTTATTTTTCTCAAACAACAAAATAAAAAATAAAAAGTATTTAGTATAACTATTTACAAAGGCAGTAAAACAGAAAACTAAGTCCTTCTTCTGAGGGTATCTCTTAATTCCAAGTTTCAGTCTCTCAGTCTCCTTGTCTCTAGCAAAAGCATTGCTGCTCTTTTTATAAGTCTTTACGTGGGAACCTCATTAAAAGATGTTCTGCTTCTCACAGAATGTTCTTGTCAGTTTACAGAATGTTCTTGTCAGCTTCCTTGCAGGAGCAGCAAACAGTACATAATGACGCAGAACTGACCTCTTGTTTACAGTTCTGCAAAAAGCCTAAAAATTGCATCTCAGGTTAACCTCTTGAGTTCCAAATAGCTTTGCAGTCCTTTCAGCAGTATAACTGTATACCATTTTAAACAAAGGGATAAAGTTTCAAACAAAGGGATACCAGTATCACTTACAGTTCCACACAAAGAATCACATATGTTTTTATAACTGCAGATATGCAAGGGGGAAGAAAAAACAGAAACAGCAAAGCAAGGCAGAGAGATAGCGAGAGGCGGAGAATTGTGAAACCGTCCAAGTGATCAGTTCCTAGGTCTCACAAGAAAATGTGGTTGCGCAACCAAACAGACAAGAGACAGAAAAGAGAGGATAGAACAGACCCTTGCGTTTAAACTCTTTCTGCATAACAAATGGGTCAGGGCCTTATTCAACCCTGTCACATACCCTCCTCTTTAAGAGGGAACCTGTTTTACAAAAACAGGGTTCCAAAACTTTCTTTTAATTATCTTCTAGCATTAGCTTATAACTTTTGCAGTTCAGTGCATATGCAGCATAGCAAACAGAGAAGTTTCAACTCACATATTTTTGTTTTTTCAACCTTCAGAATTATCAATGACAGAAAATCAGCATTCACATTCTCTTTTCCAGATTTGTGCATCACTTTAAATTTAAATGGCTATAGTGCCAGGTACCACCGTGTGATTCTAGAATTGTTATCCTTCATTTGGTTAAGCCAACAGAGAGGATTGTGATCTGTTACAAGTACAAAGGCAGCTCCTAGTAAGTAAAACTTAAGGGATTTCATGGCCCACTTTGCTGCAAGGCATTCTTTTTCAATGATGGAGTACCTTTTCTCTCTGTTGTGTAATTTCCTACTTATGTATAGAATAGGATTTTCTTGCCCATCTGTATTTTGACTCAGGACTATACATAGGCCTACCTCTGATGCATCTGTCTGTAACAAAAATTGTTTCTCAATGTCTGGGCTTCTTAAAACAGGGCCTGAACATAATGCAGCCTTAATGGCTCGAAAAGCCTCATCACGCTCTGGGACCCATTTCACATTATTCGAGAACCGTTTCTTTGTGAGTTCAGTGAGGGGAGTAGCTAACTCGGCAAAGCTGGGAACAAATCTCTGATAATAACCAGCCAGCCCTAAAAATGACCTGACATGTTTCTTGGTTTTGGGGGCAGGACTGTTAGCTACAGCTTCTATCATGGAAACCTCTGGCCTGACTTCATTTCCCAAAACATAGCCCAAATATCTGGTTTTCTGCATGCCTAATGTACACCGAGTAGGATTAATTGTCAGACCTGTCTTTTTGATTGATTGGATAACTGCTCGTAGGTGTTCCAGGTGGCTTTTCCAGTCTGGACTGTATACCACAATATCTTCCAGGTACGCAGCACAATAACCAGTGTGAGGGGGATAAAATTACATCCATGTACCGACGGAATGTAGCGGGTGCTCCATGTAAACCAAACGGCATGGTGGTGAACTGATAGACTCCTATAGGAGTGGCAAATGCAGTTTTGTCTCTGGATTCTTTAGCTATGGGGATTTGCCAGTAACCCTTGGTGAGATTGAGGGTACTGATATACTTGGCACTCCCCAGTCTGTCCACCAAATCATCTATTCTGGACATAGGATAACTCAAATTCTAACACTTGATTAAGTTTCCTAAAATCAATGCAGATTCTTACACCCCTTCTTTTTGTTTACAGTCACCATTGGTGATGACCAAGCACTTCTCGACTCTTCTAGATACCCATTTCTTTCATTTTTTGTATTTCCTTAACCATGTCTGCTCTTAACCACTCTGGTAATCTGTATGTATTTTGTCTAATAGGGTGAGCATTCCTTGACACTATGATATAGTCGACCCCTTTTGCTCAGCCTGGTACTGTGTAGAAGTACTGTTAAATGTCTTTAGCAAGTTATAAATTTCATGTTTGTTCAGAGCTTAAGGAAACATTCACCTTTACAGCATCAGCAGTAGTTTTTCCAGTTTATCATAAGCTACATCAATATCTTCTTTATTAGTTTCTCGTAAAACCAGCAACACAGCTTTTGGTGTTTTTTCAACCCATTTCTTGAGGAAGTTAGCATGGTATGTCTTAGTAGGATTTTTCCTATCAGGGGTCTCAGTCTCATTGTTAACTGTGCCAGTACATCTAAAAACTTTATAAGGCCCTTGCCACTTCATTAACAGTTTATTTTCTGTAGTGGGTAACAGCAGCATGACCGTTTCACCTGGCTCAAAAACTTTTGCTTTTACCCCACAGTCATAATACACCTTCTGCTGATTTTGGGCCTCTTCCAGATTGCAATGGGTGATTTTAATTATTTTGTCAGCTTCTTTCTCCGGTACACATATAAGATGTAATAGATTCTTTCTGATGGGGGTTATCTCCCCATGTTTCTTTTATTACATCTAGTGGCCCTCTAGGTTGTCTACCGTGCAGCATTTCAATTGGTGAAAAACCTGTTGATGCCTGTGGCACTTCTCTGTAAGTAAAAAGTAGGTAAGCTAAGTATTGGTCCCAGTCTTTCCCTTCCCCTTTTACAAACCCTTTTAACATGGGTTTTATGGTTTGATTAAAACACTCAACAAAACCGTCTGTCTGAGGATGATAAGGGGAGGTTCTTATGGCAGTGATACCTAGTAGTCGGTACAGCTCCTTCAGTAATGCAGCACCAAAATTACTACCCTGATCAATAATAATCTCTTTAGGTATGCCCACCCTGCTGAAAATTTTGAAATGCTCTGCTGCCACTTTTAGGGCTATGACAGTATGCATTGGAACTGCCTCTGGGTATCGAGTAGCATAGTCACATACTACCAAAATGAATCGATTATCCTTTTTACTTTTGTCTAAGGGGCCAACCACATCCATTGCAATTCTCTGAAAAGGTACGTCTATCAAGGGTAGGGGCACCAGGGGCACCTTATCTTTTTTAGTCACTGGCGCTACCTTCTGACACTCAGCACAAGAACTGCAGTAGGTAACAACATCTTCATGAATTCCAGGCCAGTAAAATCTGTACAGCAATCTGGCAAGGGTGCGAGCCCTCCCCAGGTGACCAGCCATAGGACTATCATGTGCAGTCTGTAACAACTCAGTTCTATACTTTTGTGGTATAACCAATTGTTCTATCTGGTTCTGTGTCCGAAGTTTAACCCAGATTCTGTACAGTAGCCCATTACATTTTTTAAACATAGGCTCACCCTGTTTTGGTTTCACCCCCAGCTCCTTAAAATAACCCTGGAAAGAAACATTGTTAGCTTGTTCTGAAAGAAAATCACAATCAGTGATCAGTTTAGTTTCAGCATTTTTATATGTACATCAGTCTTTTTTGTCACGGTTTCTTCAGGCATCAACTTTCTTTCCTGTACTCCGGATCTTGGAGCTGTGCTCAAACAAGTTCGAATCAAAATCACCGAAAGGAAAAGAGTCCCCACCATCTGAGATTTTCTTTGTCTGAGTTCTTCTCACCACAGCTGCTGAAACATCAGGTTTTACTCCCTCTTTGATTAACTCAGTAAATCCTGAAAAGTAATTTCCAATAATCACAGGTACGGGTAACGTAGGTACTACCCCCACATTCATTTGGTGCAGCACCCCATTAATAGTCAGAGTCACTTGGCTGGTGGGATAGTATTGAGTGTCCCCGTGGATGCAGATGACACCAGTGCCTGGTCCTTTTGGACACTGTTTTCCCAGCACTACAATATGCACTGTCTGCTTCCCGAATCTATAAGTCCCTTCAGAGTCTTATCTCCCACCTTCACATCTGTTAAGTACTTGCCCCAATTTGCTGAGGACCAATCTACTCCAGTGTCCACTATACAAGACACTAGTGAGGCCCCACCTGGAGTACAGTGTACAGTTCTGGGACCTTACATATGTAAGGACATAGACAGGGTAGAGAAGGTTCAGAGGAGGGCAACAAAGATGGTACATGGATTGCATCACAAGTCCTATGAGGACAGGTTGAAGGAACTGAACATGTACTCACCAGAGGAGAGGAGGAGAGGGGATATGATAGAGACATACAAGTATCTTACAGGAGGAACAGGGTGCAGGAATACACTATTTTAAGTGAAAAAGATGTTCCAGGACTAGAGGGCATGGGATGAAGCTGGAGGAGGGCGATTCAGAGGAAGCGTGAGGAAGAATTTCTTCACAGAATGGGTGGTGGACAAGTGGAACACCCTGCCAGAGGAAGTGGTGGGGGCTGAAACAATCACGGGATTTAAGAATGCATGGGATAGACATAAAGGAATTCTGGAGGTCAGGGGTAAGGGGCAACAGACTTTTAGGAAAACATAAACTGAACTTACAAGCTCAAATGGGCAGACTGGGTGGGCCATAGGCCCTTATCTGCCGACACTGTCTGTGTATCTATGTGTCACTCTTCTTACTACAGCAGTTTCTTGCAATATGACCTGGCTTATTACAGTTATAGAAAATAAAAGTCTTTGGGTGCAAATGTGTTACCCCACCAGAGTTCTTATCAGACTTGGAGTTTAAATGGGAAAAAGAGTGTCTTACGGTGCTTGGCTGTTACCTCGCTGCTGTGGCATCTGTCTGGCCATTTAGTAGTCTTCAGCCAAAGAAACAGCCTTTTCCCCACTTTCTGGTCAGTGTTCTTTTACCCAGAGCGGTACATCTGTGGCTAGTTTAACCATCTGCCAATGTAAACTTCTGCCCTAATGCACTAGTCCCTTTCTTGTCAGGTAAGGCCATCACTTTTGAGGAACCTTCTGTCCAAGTCCTCAATCCCCTATAAAGTGGTATCCCTGTTCCTGATACTACCTCTTCAACCACCCGTTGAACTCCACAATCTCTACCTCCCTTACTGTATTCTTCTTATTCTCCCCATCCCTGACAGGACCTAAAAAAAGGCTAAGGAAGTCGAGTGCTTCTTCGGTCTATCCTGCAGCCTCTGGAAGTTCCTCTTCACCGTCTCCACAGGTCAGTTCACTAGATAGAAACATAGAATTTGTTGACAGAAAAGGAATGGTGGGTGGGCTCATCTAGTGTGCCCTATTTTCCCTGCCTATTCGGATACTTCAGACCTTATTTGGTCACCGGTATCCCCGCCTCCATTTCCTGTACTTATTATATCTGTGTGCCTATCCTATGCATGCTTGAAGCTCCCCACTGTTTTTGCCCCCACTACATCTTCTGGCAAGTTGTTTCAGGCATCCACCACCCTTTCTGTGAAGAAGTATTTCCTCACATCCCTTTTAACCTCCCACCCCCACCCAGCTTCATTGTAGGCCCCTGTGTTTTGGCACTTTTCCTCCTCTGAAGGAGACTCCCAGTCTGCACATTCTGTTTCACCCCTGTGAGGTACCTGCAGGTTTCAGTCATGTCTCCTCTCGCTTGCCTCTCCTCCAGTGAGTAGATGTTGAGATCCCAAGCCTTCTCTTATGGCTTCTTGTGCACCCCCCACATCAATCTAGTAGCCCTCTTCTGGACCATTTCCACCCTGTCAGTGTCCTTGTGGAGGTGGATTTTTGGTACCAAGGTGTACCAGCGCTCCCTGTCCCCCTCCCCGCTATCCTCGCTAGCCTATCTCGAATTACCAATGCTGCAGGCAGACAGCTGACCACCACCTTTACCTACCACCATGTTCACCCCTTTAACCGTAGAGTCTCCTATCATGAGAATCCTCCTTGCTAATTTCTGCCCCCAACCAGGCATCACCAAGTCTCCCTTCCTGTCAGCACCATCAGACCCATGGTCACCCCTGCTTGAATCAGGGACTTGTACCTCTTTCAGGAGTGCAGAGTGGTTTGCCTTTGGTACCTCATGGGAAGTGTTGACTGTTATGTGACTGTCCTCGCTACCAAATCACCTTCCCCTCCCCACCCCCCTGGGCCAGTGGCAGTGGGCCTTTGAGAAAGTGGGAGTGCGGGGGGTGGGCACAAGCGGAATTAGAGTCGCAGCTGGAATATTTCCTCCCTAGCTGCTACCAGTTGAACATGGAGCTCCCTGAAGATCCTGCAAACAGGGCAGTGTCCCCTTCTGAAAAGCATAACCTTGGATACAAGTGCCCTGGAATCCCACCTCTCCTCTCACCCAGTGCTCCATTCCAGTCACAGGGCTGTCAGTAGGATTTCTTGTTGAGGAGTCCTGGACATTCTTGGAAAAAAAAAATGGGGGGTCCGCGCCATAAATCTGGGAGTCCTTGTGAAATGTTTGGGGGTCCCCATTGAAATGAATGGAACGAGTCTGGAAAGTGCATTTCAGTATTTTTTATTAATATACCCATGTATTTTTATATTCCTGAGTCATTATTTTGTTAATAATGCCGGAAAGTTTCTTTTTTTTTCCAACGGGGTTGTTTTGCATTCCTTTTACAAAGGTACCAGATGGCTAAAATCCACAGCAGTGAATGATCACATAATTACAAATAAAGAATTCACCTGTGATGACTGTTGACTGTTGTTCATTCATTCACTGTCCCAATTTAACAATTATGAGAAAAATGTACTTAAGGTTTTCCAGTTCTGGTACATTGATTGAATTGGGAATTCTATTGCTGCAGTTGAGTGCAGTGGCCCGATTTAATTATTTGCCCAAACTGCTACAAACAAAGTTTGCCATTAGATTAGGTACAGTCATTGAGATGTAAACATTTTTTTAGGACTGACAGTCATTGCTGACAGTCACCTCCTGCCCAAAATATGTCTCCTTCGTTCTCTCTCTAGCACATTGAAATTTTAGTTGCAATTATAGTCTAACAGCCCCCCCCCCGTTTCAGACTTCCAGTGCCCACCCCACCACCCAACTCTAATAAAACATTGCAGAAACCTCCCTCCCAGCTCCACCCACTAATGATGACTCAGGCTTAGAAAGTTGACACAATCTAAAAATGATTGTGTGGTTGCTGCCCCTTAGTACAGTTTTAACCTGGCTAAACCAGACTGGCTCCTTACATCACCTCCTGACCAAATTTGTTACATCCCTAGCACAGTCTGGTGGTGGTGCCATCTGTGTGGCAATAATTGCTGTTTGTGTCTTGACCTGGCATAAAAATGAGATTTCTTCTCCTCCACCCTCCTGCCCACAACTTCTCCAACACCTTCCTGCCCAAAACTTCTCCTGCTACTCTTCTGCACAAAATCTCTTAAATTGTAAGAATACCTGGCTGTACCAGAGGCATGGATTTGACTGGGGTGACTAAAAAGCCCCTCACATTCCCACCCACCACCACACCCTTTCTAGGCCTGCAGCTGTCATGATCTGCTGTTAAGAAGATGGTGACACAATCTGGTGGAAATGGAACAACTCAGTCTGCAATGTGTCTGCTTTCTGTGTGTACTTCTTATGGCGTACTTCTATGCTGGCAATTTCTCCTAACACCCCTCCTGCCCATTAACTTCTCCTATCACAACTCTCCTGCCTATAACTTCTCCGACTCTCCTCCTGCACATTTCTTACCCACTCCACCCCACCCCCACAACCTACATTGGCCCTACCTTGGCTCCGCAGGTCTCCTAAATCTGTCTGGTTTAAGACAGTCTTGCACAATCTAATCTGGTTGGTGGCATGAAATTTGCATGGTCTGCTTTTCTAGTGAACTTCCTTTTTCATGGCATTTGATTGCCATTTTTCTGTGGCAATTTCCTAACACCTCCTGCCCATAACTTCTCCTAACACCCTCCTGCCCATAACTTCTCCTAAACACCCTCCTGCACATTTCTTAATTGTGTGTGTGGCAGCTAAAGAGAACTAGTGCCAGTGTTCATGACTGGATAGCACAGTGGAGTGACTGAAAAGCCCCCGCCATCCCTACCCACCCCACCCACAACTTACCTTGGCTCAGCAGGTCTCCCAAATCTGTCTGGTGTGGCACAATCAGGTGGTGCCTTGGCATGAATTATCTACATCACCACTGCCAGTGAATCTGCTTTTTCTGTTTGAACTTCTTTTTTCATGGCATGCCATGTTTCCTGTGGCAATATCTTCTCCTAACACCCTCCTGCCCATAACTTCTCCTACAACACCCTCCTGCCCATTAAAGTCTCCTAACACCCTCCTGCCCATAGCTTCTCCATAACTAATCTCCAAGCTCTCCCTCCTGCACATTTCTTAACTGTTTTGTGTATGTACTGCTGATGGGAATAGAAGCCACAGTTGCAGACAGACTGTGGAAAGAGCAGAATGGGTTAAGTAACTACATTGACAATAATCTCGACTGTCCCCCCCACTAAAAAAAAAACACAGGGACTGCATTGGGGCCATATTTATAGTTCACACACCCCCACCCGATCATCGGAACTTTTTAGACTGTTATCCTCCGTCCCCCACCAAAAACAAAACATGATATTAAATTTAGCAGACTGGTGATGTTAGTGGCCACCCACTCACCACCCTCCAACCCCTGGGAAATTGAAATCTTGATCATTTCCCCCGGACGGGACCCCACCAAAGGTAGCATTGGCCTTAAGTTGGGGCTGAAAATTGTGTTGCCCCCCACCCCCACCCCACCCTTGTTGGAACAAAACGTTTTGATGCTTATCTTATTCTACTCCTGTGCCCAAGTTCCTCCATCGTCCCTGTCTCTGGGTCATTGTCAGTCATCTGAGAATTGTCTGAAACTAAAAAACACAATTAAAGACAATTATTAAAACATTTTAAAATGTTAAATACTTATTTTCTGTGCAGTCTTATGGCCTTAAATTTCTTAAGTGCTGGATGAGGGTCATAGTCTTCAAGTTCAGCTCCTTCTTCGGCAGTCCACATGAGTTTGCTCACAGTGTCAGCCTTTAGGAACATCTACCTTTTTTTTTTATTTTGTTTTGTACAGAAAACCCTTTTTCACATGTCACTGATGTAACAGATGACACAAGTAAAATGTTGGCCATTGTGACAAAATCTGGGAATACATCTGAATAGTTCTCAATTAAGTCTTGGCAGACAATACTGAGCAAAGTCAGTAATTTTTTAGATTTCAAAACAAGTTTAAATTGTCCGTAATCTTTCTCAGCCCTGTCTTGGTCAATAAGTGCTGGCAGTGATTCTTCTTTGAAGGTTGTTTCTTGGAATAAAGTGCAAACATCCTTGAGTTCCTGCAGTCCATGGTCCATTATGTTGGAGTCATCTGGGAGACACTTTGGATTTAGAAGAACATTCAAGTTATGCAGCAGCTGCATTGAAGTTGTCTCAAATCTTGTGTGAATGTTTTCAATGAGTTGCTCAGATATTCCTGAGATGCGTCTGGAACTGCATTCGCAGTGCTGGCTTGTCATTCACTTTTTGATCTTGCCACATGCCAGGACATTGGTCAAGTTCCTGAAATGTCTTCTGTAGCTCTACCCCATTCTGCTGTTTAAACTGTTGCAGTCTAGTAACTGTGGCTTCTGTCATGCTGCTGGCCACCGAAATGTCAACACTGTCCCATTGAATGACTAAAGACAGTTTATTCACCACATCTAAGACATCCATGAAAAAAGAAGTGCATAAGATAAAGCAGACTGATTTCAGTTTTCTGTGAAGGTCCTTTGCTTCTGCCGCACCTTCTGCTGCAGCATCATGCTCTAGGGCTTGTAAAAGTGCAGGGTGTGATCTGTGAATTGCTTGAACTGCAGCATACAGTGACAGCCACCGAAAACTTGTAGGTTCATTTAGGGACAGATATCTGATATTGTCATCATTGAGTGTTTCCTGGATGAAACGCAAGGTATTGTACCATATTGCAGAGCTGCTGTAGTATCTGTACACATTTTTGATGGTTACTTGATATTCATTGAATCCGTAGTTGTCCCAACATGCTTGACCTGCTGCCAGTGCCAGTCTGTGGGCAACACAATGGATCTGAATCAGTCTTGGGTTAACTTGCTGTCTTAACTTTGCACCCACCCCATTGTGCATTCCAGTCATGAAGCTGGCACTGTCACTTGCTAGTGTGATGATCTTGATAGGGTCAACTGCATTAGCAGAACACACACTTAACAGTTCTCCCACAATTGTGTCTTCCCTCCCATCAGGTATTGCAATACAGTCAATTAAATTAATTTTGGCCTGTGCATTGTGTACGTACTTCACATAAATGTTCAGCTTTTTGTGAATGGTTACATCAGTGGTTTCATCCACTATTATCCCAAGAAACTGAGAACCTGCTAAGTGAGCTTTGATCTCTTCCTGTAGGACTTTGTTTATGGAGTCGAGCATGTCATATCTTGCATCCCAACCAGAGTAGATTGTGCCACTGTCTTGCAAGCCTGGACAGCCATTTCGTTTCTGTGGATGTAAAACACCACCATTAGTGTCAGTCGGCTAAGCAACAGCCACCCTGTGCCCGCCCGAAGATTCCATTCCTCACCTGTAGAGCTATCAGTGTTTCAAACTGGTTGAGTGATTGCCCTGTTTGATAAGGTAGTACATTGTCGTTAACTGAGCAACTTTACTGTCATCCTTGCCTCAGGACCCAGATCTGTTTCTCAAATGCCACTGGCAGAGACAGTTTTCCTGCTGTTTTCTTTCCAGTGTGTACCAGCAAATGTTCTCTGTTTCTTTCATGTCTGTAGAAAGCAGCCACTTGCAGATTGGTTGTGCCAGTTGTGGCAAATGGATTGTTTTGCCACCTTTTTACACCAACTGCACTTCCAACAATATTCCCTCTACTTCCTCCTTTACAAGCCATGGAAATACCTTTTGTCCAGCTGTCCCTCCACAACCTTAATTTCTTGCTGCTTTTAGCAGATGCAGTCTGTTCAGACTGACCATTTCAGTTTCAACATTCACAGTGTCAACTGTCTCCTGAGATGTGCTTAAGTCACACTCCGAGGATGATGTTGTTTGTTCCTTATCCTTTGGTGTTGAGGATTCTCCTCCACCAAAATAATCAGTAAGGCTTCATTGAGACATGCTGTGTGCTGCTCATGAGGCTTCCCCCGCCCAGCTTCTTCACCCTCTTCCTCCTCTCCTGGCTGCAATGCACTCCTGACTTGGCCCTGCACAAAAAGACACAGTGTAAACCCTAAGCTCACTAAACTGTCAGCGAGAAATTGTCGCAATGCCCTAACTGCCTAAAATAATTGTAAATTGAAAAATTACCCTTTCTGTGTTAAGAAAACACACTGGTGCCTTTATTTATTTATTCTTTATTATTGTGGTGTTTTAAAGTGACAGATTCTGCTTGTTAGGCATTTAAAATCCATCCAGAAATTTTGTATTGCTTCATTATTAGTGAATCCTCATTGGTGCTTTTTAATTGACTTAATTTGTCATGTGTTTTATTGCTCTGTTGTATATACTGTATGTATGTATTTTTTCATTCAGTTCAGCCTTTGATAAAGGGTCCAGTGGGACCAGAAATGCGTCAGGCGATTTAATAAACTTTTAAAATGATTTTCTCGTTGGCCAGTGATTTGTGGTGGCGAGTGCCTGATTTGTGTTTTTACTGATAACAGAGTTGTGCATTTTCCTGAATAAGTTTGGTCAT
Organism: Neoceratodus forsteri; assembly: GCA_016271365.2. Taxonomy (NCBI): domain Eukaryota; kingdom Metazoa; phylum Chordata; order Ceratodontiformes; family Ceratodontidae; genus Neoceratodus; species Neoceratodus forsteri. The sequence continues at coordinate 876,364,247 of CM028130.1, forward strand.
GGCCAAGAGGGTCTTTGTTGCCTGGGAATCCGCCGTTGTTGAAGTTTTTGTAGCAATCTCTATCTTTATGTCTTGTTCCCCAGGCTGCTGCAGGATCGTCCTGACCTTTGCATCAATCGCTTGCAAAGAAAGTTGAAGCACCTTCCATGGTGGTTCTGTCCCTGAGGATTCAAGATTAGATGAGATTTCTGCCGGAGGCTGGGTCTTTGCACCTCCAGAAGCTCCCTTATTTGAGCACCCAAGTGAAAGATTTTTACACCAAACTGCATCTTGGAAGGTAAACTACCAGTTGCTGCTGCTGTAGAAGGGGAAATTAAATCCAAATAAACAGAAATTAGCCAAAATATCCCCCCAGAAATGCAGAGCTGTAAGGGAACACGTCCGCTCAGTAGGTGTGCTCAGCAGTGCCCCTATGCAGGGTATCTGAGAGCTATAAAGGCTTCTTACCTGGAGGGAATAGCAGTCACCTGTGTCGGGTATCTGAGAGCTAAGAAGACCCCTTTCTTGGAGGGAGCAGTAGTCAACTATGTGGGGTATCTGAGAGCTGTGAAGGCCCCTTGCTTGGTTACATTCTTATAAGATCACCTCTTTCCTTATTGGTAAAATTGCTGCAAGATTTGTCATTTGTCTTTGAAAGAGCCCATCAAACCCTGTCCTAAAGTCGGCAGACCCAGCAATGAAGCTATGTTCCCATTATCTTCTGCTTGCTGATAAATTGTAAAAAGACAAGCATAAAATTTTAAATACTATGTCATAGGCACAAAAAGACATTTTCCTTAATGAGCATAAATTGTACCTGGAACACTTGGCAAAGATTACGCCCAGATTGTCAGGTGTGCAGAAAGAAATCACAAGGTTTTCTGTGTTTAAACACCTATGCCCCCCACCAACCCCAGCACCAAACAAACAACGCAGAATTGTACAGAATAATTGCCTTCTCTCTACAAGTTATTTTTTCAGAATACATGTCACGGGGAGAGGAGGGGAAAGCTGCAGCAAAGCCAAGGCACTCACCACCACCACCACGATCGTTCAGTCCTTTCTGTTGCAGACACAGCTGACAGCTCGGTGGGAGATGAGAGCAGAACATGTTTGCAGCTTGTTGTGACTATGTCTTGAACTGTAGCTAAATAGTCCTGCAATTCTGTGTCAACACAGTAACAGTCTCACTGGATTCACCATCCACCACCACATGACAGCAGTGGGAGCCAGTGGATGCATACACAAACAAGAAACCCCATTTTTGGTTGTATCCTCATGCAACTTATGGATTGTGTTGTGCAGAACAGCATGAAATGGCCACGGAATCTCAGGCAACTGAGGTGCTGCACCAGTGGAACAATAGCAATTGGTGGGAGGAAAAACTGAACAACAGCCCTTCCCCAACCCGTATGTACTGGATAACTGGCACCAGCTAAGCCAGTTTACTGAGGGAAAAAAGTAAAATAATGTGGAGGGGCCAAAGATAATATGGCCCACCCTAATTGGTACAATGGGGGTATGGCTGAGGTGGCTCCCTGTTTTAGCCGCCTCTGGTCTACCTTACCAAAGAAAATTCAATGAAGCTGGCATGTAGGAGATTTAGGAGGGACATCAGAAAGTATTTCTTCATGGAGAGGGTAGTAGGGGTGGAATAGATACCACGGGAGGTAGTCTGTACAAAATCAGTTGGGGGTCAAACATGGGTGGGGGGTTGACTTATGGGACTGGTAAGACAGTGCAAAAGGAGTGGGGAAGGAGGGAATCAAGGGCAGGTTCAAAAGTAGTGCAGCCATAGGGAGAAGGCAGATAATGGTGGCATCTCACTAGCTTGTCAAAATGACAGGAAGCAGGAAAGATCCAAAAACCAAATAGGTGCAGTATTCGTCCATAATTAAATATTCAAGACTGCATAAAGAGCAGAAACATTTTTTTTTGTTATTCTCTCTTTATTTGATTTTCATATAATACATACAGTTCAGAACGATTGTGTCCATACATAGATTGAAAGCAGGAATCATACCTGACTTGAGTATACAGAGTAGTCGTGTTTAAGACTGAAGCTGTTGGAAACCTAGTGCAGTATTAAAATTAATTCCAGAGTTCACAAAACTATGTTCAGAACATTCAGTATAGGGCCACGAAAGTCAAAGGCCTTTCAGTACACCATGAATTAGTTCATATAAGTTATTGGCATTGGCCCAGTAAGAAAAACCTTTAATGTTACAGTCCTCTTCAATGTGAATTAGATTATTACCATACACACATCTCACAGGTGTTCTGCTCTCAGTTGTGGTGAAGGGGAGGGGGATGAAAGAAGGAGGAGGGGGAGGGGAGGAGCAGGAGGAAAAGAGCACATAAAAGAGGAGGAAGAGTTGTCACCTCATGGGACAAATGTTGGATCTATGAGCATATAATATAACAGCCATCTATTCCATCTTGAGTTAAATTTGCCTTCACTGTCATTTAATCTGTATGTTATTTTTCCATGCGTAAATTTGTTTGAAACATCCCACCAGTCTCGAAGGGTTGGTGGGTCTGGGGTCAACCATAATTTGGTGATGGCTTTTTTCCCTGATGACAGGAGAATAGCCAGAAGATAACGGATGTCCTGATCCTTGAGGTCTTCCGGGAAAATTAAAAGGATAAATAATTGCGGGGTAAACTGAAAAGCTATTCCCAAGATCTTTTGGATTTCAGACTGCAAGGCTTGAATGAATAAGTTTAATTTCGGGCATGTGTACATTATATGTGTTAAGTGAGCTTTGTTACTCACATAGTCGCCAGCAAGCAGCTGAGCTCTTAGGGGCGTAAATGGCTAGTGATCTCTGGTGTATAGAAATATCTAACTAGAAACTTCCAGGAGTATTCTCGCCATTGGTATGAGCTAGATGTACGAGACACCTGTTTGCAGGCTTGTTCCCATTTTTTTTCATCTATTTTTCATTTTGCCACTTTATATGTTTGTCTGCCAGGCTATCCACCTGGGAGGACATCAAGGCTCGATAGAGTACTGATATTAGGTGACTCTGGTTTAGGGAGGTAAACAGAGATTGCATGCAGACAACTAAGGGGGGGCCAGCATTCAGGGGCACGCACTGTGTCCGGTAAGGACCCATAATAGTGTCTTAATTGTAAGTACCTGTAATGATGTGAGTTTGGCAGACCGAATTTCGCTTTTATTTCCTGAAAGGACCATTATCTCCCTCCTGTTATAATTTGGAACAGATATCTGAGACCGTATCTAGACCATTGCTTAAAGGCATTATCCAATCCTCAGGGTGAAAGTCCGCAAGACCGCTATTGGGGAAATTAACGGACAAAGGGGAGAATTGAGAGTTGTTTCTGATTTGATACCAAGCAGACACTCTGTGTTGAAGAATTGCAGGTAGGTTCTGATAGTCAGTCAAGAGCAGAAACATTAATACTGTGCTAAAATAATGCTGAAGACAAGTGCTCAGCATTTAAGCATTTAAATCCAAATGGCATAAACACCACGACGGATGCTCCAGGGAGTCAAGAGCCACTGTGACCTCACAGTCAACATTAGACAGGTAGGGCTGGCCAGACTTTATTGTCCGCATGGTCTCGCTTCTGCCGACAACTATGTTTCTGTATTTGTCTTATTTTAGGGAACTGGTTCAATAACAGCTTGCCTTGTGGTTTAATAAAAGGCAGTTTATCCCCCAACTCCTCTTTCATAAGATTAAAATGCTATGGAGTTTGAATATCAAATATTGCAGCATGTAACTGCATATCCTGTAATGTGTACGTGCATACCATTTATGAGCAATGACTGCACTTTATTATCGTTGAACAAAGCAATAAAATATGGGTTAAAAAAGACATTGGAGACTTGGGGGCTCCCTAACACCATCCACTGTCAGATGATTTATTTATTTATTTAAAATTTGATAAGCTTAAAGGCACACTGAGCTGAAGCCTCGGTCTACAGGTATGACCCTGGGCAGGGGTATAAATACAGCAGAGGGATAACAAATACAGATACAGTGTTGAGCAATATACATAAATATAAGTTATTTACATGTTGATATATACAAGTTGAGATGTATGTATGTACAGTTGAATACAGATAAAAGTTGATATGTACATGTTGATATTTACATATAGATAGTTGAATACAGGTAAACAGAGTAAGCCAACCATAGTAACACTACAGTTTTCTAATACAAAGTAAGAGATGAAAGAAGGGGAGCAGGACAGGAAGAAAGAAGAAATAGGACAGGTAAATTAGGACAGTGGACAAGTACAAGATGTAGGGGTTGGTCTGAGCAGGCGTTTAAGCGCAGGAAAGGAGGGGGTGAGACGGATTTGTTGAGGGATATTATTCCAGAGGAAGGAAGGGCCCCAGTGCGTGCATGCTTTGCTTGCAGTCTCCCCCACCACACTGAATTGTGTCTGTAGGGGAGGGGGTACGAGAGACCATGCCAGCAGCCGGGGTTGAGATCACTGGCTCTGCCTGGCCTGACAGTAAATCAAGATGAATGAAAAACAGGTGGTACTGGTAAGGAGAAGGGTGGTTGCTGAGCTTGGAGGTCTGTGCTGTTGGGGAGGGGATTTACTTTAACAACCTAACCTCAAGCTGTGGTTTGGGGGGATGTGTAAACAGTATGCATCACGTTGACGTCATAAGAAAAACTATGCATGCCATGTCAGTATGCAGGCTTCTACATCTGCAGGTGATATGCCGACACAGCAGACTTAGAGGTCTGACTGTTTTCATACCAGGTAGGGACAGTGCATGCCATAGATTGTCAAGAAGTAAGGTGGGCTTATTTTAGTTAGAGTCAAGGTTTAGGGCCTCAAAGTGGCAGTATGTTATGCTGCTGTAGCAGCGACCTGGATTCATGTGTGAACTGTGACGCTCAGGCAGGGGGCTGGGTGTAGCGCCTGCTCAATGCAGTGCTTCCAAGCCAGGGGAAATGTACCTTCTCGCTGTCTCACCAACTGTTGTGGTGGGCCAGGAAGCATTCTACACCTAGGCACATGCTGTGGCTTCCACGGCAACCTCCATATCATCATTAAAGATGCTTTCCCCCTCAAGTGGACAGAGGGTAAAACAGCAGGGACAAACAGGCGTAACTAACACATTCTTGGGTCAGCCAGTAGCACAGTGGTAGTACTACTGCCCACTGAGCTGGTGACCCAAGTTCGGGAGTGGACACAGGTCGTTTGGGATCGGCCAGGGGAGAAAGAATTGAGAGGTCAAGGGACAGCTGTTCTCTCTTGGGGAGGTGGTGTTCCTGCATCCCTCTATTTGACTGCCACCTGGCGTAGGCCAGCAGAGAGGACAGCCCTCAGATGCTGATAAATACACGTGGTGGATTAGTACATGCTTTGCTGCAATGGGAAGAAAATGGCAGAAGAAAGCCCTTGTCCAGCTAGATGACTCTCCGAGCCTCTGCAGGTCCTGCACCCCCCACTAGGCAGGACTCTGGGCACCTGGATTTGTGCTTCGGGAGGGGAGGGATGGCCACTGGCTCTGACCTGGGAGAAAATCAGTGGGGACTTGTCTCTGGTAACAAGTAAGTCCTTGTGAAGGTGGCTGGTAGGGTTGGAAGGGCCAGGAGGATGATTTGGGGGGCTGTTGTTAGTAAGGTGTAGAAATAAATGATAAAAAAAAGAAATTTTTCCAGTTAGGTAGCCAGCAGTACCCTTGGACCCAGCACTGTGGCTCAGCACCAGTGTGAGCAGATGCGAACTAATGGTGGAGGGGGTCTGCAAGTACATCTTCAGGCCAGAGGGCAACAATGTGGAAAAGTTATATTTAAAAAAAATAGTGTACATTTAAAGTGACAAGAGTGTGTACATATAAATTGACAGGCAGAAGAAGCGGATCGCCTTTATTGTGGCGGACTGTTTATCTTTGAAGTGGCAGAGTGTATAAAGATCATAATTCCAAGTGGCAGAGAGATAGCATGCATCTTACTAAAGTAGCTGTATGCATTAATCTGGCACAGTGTATCAGAAGTAAGTGAACTAGTGGGAGGACATCAAGTGTGCAGTCACATCACCTCTTTCTGCCTGGGATATCTCACTGATTATGCTCTAATGCTTCCTATCAGAAAGAAAGCAAATTAAAAAGTCAAATGGAGTTTTGGTTGGCATTTTCTCTGTAATCACGGCAGGGCAAAGTGAATGTGACCTAGTTCGGATTCCAACCTGGATCACCGGGAATTTAACCCAGAAGATCCAGGCCAGTAGTAGTCCACTCTCCGCAGAGGAATTCTACATTAGAATCGGAGTAAAACAGGTCTGACAACAGCTTGGTACTCAATTAAGAAAAAACTAAGATTGTACTGTTCAGCAATTTACTCCTCAAGAAAAAACTCACCCCCTAGATATTTTCAACACACTAGGCACTAAGCTGGAATTGTTTGAGACCTTCAAGTACTATAGCCCTGTTCCTGTGCAAAATCACCCTTCAGGCAGGAGTTAAACATTTTCTCTGTACTTGTTCATAAGATGGGGTCATAAGAAGGCTATGTTGAACATTTGGGATCAAAACCATTAAAAAACAACAAAGTTATGAGCTGTGTTGCCATTTCACGAATGCAGGCTCCTAACTTTTGTACTACATACAACAAAGTGCACCATAAGGCATCCAGTACCCCAGAACATCTATACCAGTGGCAAACATCCGGCATTGACAAATGCTTGCCTGTACTTGTCTCCATTGTTATGTTATTCACTGTATTTGTTGTGCTGTCTCCAGTGTATTTACTTTTCTTGACATGGAACCTTTGTAAAAGAGCACCTGTGCTCATAGGTCTTTTCCTAGCATATATAAATAAAAATTAATTTTGGTTCGGATCAGGGCAGCCCCTTGGTCACCCAGCTGCTCTTTAGATGGGGAGCAGCTGTGATCTACGAAAACTTGACTTGGGTAATCCGAGCCAACTGGAGGCATCTCATCTTCGGAGTCAATTTCCAAACCCAGGACAGTTACTTTGGCTTTTGACAACTGAATCCATTGCATGACCCCTTGAACTGTACAGTATGTGTACAGAGAGAGCAGTGGCTATAAATCTTGCACAGTAGTCACACACACACAGCCATAGGTGATTGCACTAGAACATGAGTTATTACTGAGAGGAAATGTTGCCAGGGAAACCAAGGCTGTCCCCCTTCTAGATTCATATAATTTTCTGGAATTATACCACTCAACTGTGAGTGACCCAAATGTGTGACAGTGTCCTGTGACACATCACCAAATCACAGAACTATAGCCCTGTACACTGTGGAAAACAGTGCCTCAGTGTTTATGAAGGTTACTACTGATGGGGAATCACAAATAGGAATGTCAACTTTGAAGTCATAGGGCCCAGTATTCAGACTGCGCCCGGCAGTGGCGCCAAGTGGAAGCAACTGTAACTGAGGTGCACCACTGACCAGGATATTCAGCGGTGATGTGCCGCGCATCACCTTTGAATATGGCACATAATGTGCAGGGTGCATACACTGTGCATTACCCAATAGGTAGGACTGAATGCTCCAGTGCAGCTGTAGCTGCACTGGGCGCAATTCCTGATATTCAGACCTGGACATGAGAAATGGGGCCATTACGTATGCAAGATGCAAATGGGGCCATTTGTATGTCATCTCCCATGTATGCATTGTGCAGGGCAGGCTGACAAAATGCGCCTGGCACCCTGCACAACATGTGGTGCGGACAGAGGGGGTTCTGGGGCACCCCACCCAGAGGCGGCGCTGCTGTAGAACACAATCCCAAACCGTCCCTGGTAGTCTAGTGGCACCTCCTCCCCACCTGTAACCCCGATCGCCATATGAATGTAAGAGTCCAATCCCTGATGGTCTAGTGGTACCCCCCACCCGGCTCATAACCTGATCGCCATAAAAATGTATCACTCCATTCCCTGGCAGTCTAACAGTACCCCCTTCCTCTGCGTAGCCTAATCGCCTAGGCAATATTAATATGCACCCTGGTAAACCATTCGGAACCACCTCCCCCCAACGCGTTGATCCCCATATGTGTACATGTCTGTACATCCCTGGTAGCCTAGTGGTCCCCCCACCCCTTCCGATGCCCCAATTGCTGTAAAATACATCAGTTTCCCTACCCTGATAGTCTAGTGGCCCCCCCAACCGTATCCCCGAGCGCCAGTCGTCCCGTATAGATCCCCTGACTGGTAGTCCAGTGGCCCTCCACCCTCAAAGGCCCCCTGCCCAGCAGCCCCACCCGTTATCGGCAGGCAGCTGCAACCCACCCCGATACTGTCCGGCCACCGCCAAATGACATTGTACAGTATGGGCTTGCAGTGCAATACTGTACATGCTACATAATAAATACAATGAATGATTCTTCATTCACATATTTGTAGATATGTACAGTATGCACTGTAAGCCTAGTATCCACAGTGTGTGACCACCGGACATACAGCCCATACTGTACAATGTCATTCAGCGGCCAGCCAAGCGGTATGCGGGTGGGTTGCAGCTGCCCGCCGGAGATGGGGGTGCTGGGTGGGCAGGGGCCTCTGAGGGTGGAGGTACTGGACCACCAGTCAGGATCTATACGGGCTACTGGTGCTCGGGATATGGTTGGGTGGGGACCACTAGACTACCAGGGTAGGGAAACTGATGTATTTTACAGCCGATTGGGGCATCGGAAGGGGTGGGGGACCACTAGGCTACCAGGGATGTACAGACATGTACACATACGGGATCAGCGCATTGGGGAGGTGGGTCCAGATGGTCTACCAGGTTGCCGATCATATTGTCTAGGCGATCGGGCTACGGGGAGGGATGGGGGTACCGTTAGGCTACCAGGGAATGGAGTGATCCATTTTTACGGCGATCAGGGTTATGGGCCGGGAGGGGGGCACCACTAGACCATCAGGGAACATATGGGTGCTTCTGGACGGTGTTTTGGGTGGGTGGGTGGCCACCCATGGCTGGTGTCTGCTGTGTTGCGCCATGCAGTACAGCAGCCCACTTGTGGGTGGCCAGCATTTGAGCCATTTTTGGGGGGCTCAACTTTGTGCCCCAGTATGCGGTGCAACTAGGGGTTGTGCCAGCAGATGCGTCACACATCCCGGGCTGAATATGGGGATGTGCCACATATGCATGGGCACGCCCCCTTCAGATGTATCGCATACATTAACATAGCGCCCCAGTGCTTCATGACTTGTACTGCACAAGTCCCCCTTTTGAATATTGCCCCGGGGCGCATTACTGGGGTTGCGCCAGTGCAATGGTTCACCAGGAGCAACCCCTTTGAATATCCAGGCCATAGTGTAAAGTGTGAAATGACACCACCTTCATGTGGAACATACTGTAGGGCTCTTAGGATAAAATGAATGACATCACTTTTTTTTTTTATTACTTTATGTGCCTACTCACGCCCTTAGCTCGGAGGAGCCCCAGTCCCATTCCCCGACGTCCAGCAGCCGACACTGACCAATACCCCAGGCTCCCCGGGCGACACTTCCAAACCTGCTGAAAACTGGATTCAGTGTGGCTGGTGCCGTGGCTATTCGAGGGCGGGACCTGCAAGGCGCCTTCCGTCATCCAGCTGGAGCATCATTTTCTCCTCCAGTTTACACCCCCTCAGAGGTGGAGCATGCAATGGCGCCAGCATCAGCAGCACGCACACTGCGGTATGTGTCCCGACAGATGTCTGCCTGGCCTCTGACCCCACATTGGCAGCGTCAGTGTGCCGCCCCCAGCCTCCACTAGGGGCCAGGAGTGGAGCGACTGCTGATCGCCCCCCTTCCCGGAGAAGGAGAGCAGTCCATGGGATGTTCAATCCTTCTCCTCCCCTGCCAACCCCCGGTGGGCCATGCTCAATCCCGAACATGGGTTGCCCGCATGGCGCAAGGTATGGCATCCAGTGCCTCAACCCTCAGTGCCATCGGGCCGGCTAAATGACATCACTTGTGATGTGTGACAGTGAGGGAGGTACGCCTGGAATCCATGGCATTCACCTGGACAGTCATCAGGAATGGGCAGCTGGGGACTCTGTCTCGCAGCTCATCTGAAGGAAGGCATCTCCGACAGGGCAGCAACCTTTGGCATGGGCCTTGAACCCACAACCATATAGCCCAGAAAGGAAAGGAGTACTAGCTGAGCGATACAGAGCCCAGTTGAACAGTGTGTGTGGGTGAATGGGGTGGGAGATTAAGGGCTTTGATGGGCATCCCCTAAGAACAGAACTGAGATCACAAATCCTGAGCCATGATTTGAACCTCATTCTCCAACACCATAAAGAAAGAAAGGAACTTGATTTTACATAGCTCCTTTGATACAAACTGTATCTTATAGCACTTTACAATCCAGTAGGGGAGGCAAGAGAATGTCAATGTCATGTTTGGTACAGAAGGAGATTCAGCCTTTTACTAATCTACCATCAACAGCCTAATTTGGTTCACTTTTAGCTGATTTGCATCTGTATCCCACCCCCTCCCCACCCTGTCGAGGCTGGCAATAGGCACCATTATCTAGCCTTCTGTTCCCAGTTGACAAAAACTAAAATAAAGAAGCAGCGCAGAGACTGAGAATACAGAGTGGCTAAACACAGGAAAGTTGAGTGTGACTTGCTCATGGCCACAGTAAGAGGTGATTGTGGGATTCAAACCTGAGTCTGTGCTCGAACCACTAAGGCAGACTACCTCCTCAGAGAAACATCCACTGTTACTCAGTCCCCATCAAGCTGTGCTTTCTCAGCTTATCAAGAGATAATTATGAAACTAACGGCATTCTGCAGCCAAATAATTTGGCATTTTTGTTTTTCATTCGAGTCTATGAGGTCTTTCATGAATGGATTAGCATATCTCTGAGTAAAATTGCATACTTCTGATAAAGGGATTCCATTATCTGGATTTGTGTCTAAAATTATAGGCTCATGATGGAACGATGGGGGTCGTATTCAAATGTTACGAGGGCCTAGCTCTCTGTGGCTTAATTAATGTAATTACTGTGTGGCCTGTCATAGCACCTAGGATGATGAAAAACTGATTTTGCTGATTCTCTTAGGCTGGTTCCCATGGTGAGCACTGCGCAAAGAATTTACCGAGTCCATCACTGCTACTGAAAAATAAGGGCTGCAGAAATCTCCTAGGAGTAATAAAAGAGTATAGCTTTGCTTGGCCTGACCCCGGAGATGCTTTCACATAATCTGAATGCCTGATATGTTAAGTAAAGATATTTTCTATAGATATAAAAAGTGAAGCAGCAAAATGCAGCCAAGTAGGACTAAACACCATCTAATCATGTCTGCCCAGTTAAATTGAAAATGAGAGAGAATGCTTCTACATGTCTGGCTAACAAAAGCTGTGCAGCTATCAGCAGCTCACACAACAAATCCTGCTGAGAAGGAGGCTTTTTGTACTGGGTCCCATTTGTAAGAATTATTGTTTTAAAGTCTTGCGATGTCCTTGTTTGACCCTGCTGGATTTTACCTGTTTATGATAAGCACAGAAATGAAGGACCATCCCACTTTATATATTTGGTTAGATAATTTCATTCAGACTTTACTTAAAGGGGCAGCTTGTAAATTTAGGGTTGGGATTTTTTGGGTTGATTGAACATTTTTTTGGGGGGGGGCAGAACGGAGTGGGGGTAGGGGGTACAGACCTGAGAAAAATCGACTGGAGTCATATTGAGATTGTCTCTTCTCTTGGGAGAGATTTGAGTGGGATTCTGGTTATTTTTTGTTTCATGCAGAATAACTCTTCCCCCATCTGAAATCCAGACGTTGCCTTTTATCATCATTATTCTCAGCTGTTTCTGTACAACTATTCTCCCAGAAGGTTAGGGAGCCCTATCTGCTGGCTGCACTCCAGAGGTACCTTCTTTCGGATGAGATGTTAAACCGAGGTCCCATCTGCCTGTTCTGGTGTAGTTCAGGTGAATGATAAAGATCCCATGGCACTTCTCGAAAAGAGATGGGGAATTTTTATTATGCAGACTTCAGACAATAAATAAAATGTAGGGGAACAAATTAATACATACTGAATCGATCAAGTTCTACACATACAATTAAGAGATTCTAGCATAACTTCCAAAAAAGCATAAATCAAGAACAGTTTACATTTCTTCATGGAGGTTTATCCCATTCTCACAGTTTATCCATAATAATTTACCCTTTTCAGTCCTGTATCTATTTGTATCCAATATCCATATTTTCTGCAAAGAAATACTAATGTTTCTAAACATATCTACATATGGCACAAATCTTTGCTGTGTGATCCACAGACAATGAGATTGCCATAAATAATGCTATATAATTGCCCAAATTATATAAATCGTCTCATGACAATATTTACCCCAGCCACCATCCAGTACCCCATATATTAATGCGTGATATGACAAACCATCAAATAAGGGTTCTGTCCATTCTTTAGCTAAGTATTTCCAAAACAGCTTTGCATAATTAGATGCTAAAAAAAGGCGTTCTTGTGTCTCTAGCAGCTGTATACACGATAGCTTCAAACAGTATCTGTCCTGTATCTGCTTATGCTTATTATTATTCATTATACGTAGTTTACCATGCACGCTTAACCAGACAGAGACCCACACAAAGTCTGGCAGTTTTTTTGATTGTATCATATCAAAGTTTAGTTGTGATTTTTCTCCAGGGCAGTCCGCAAGTGAGACGGCTTCTTTACGTTCATCCTGTAGAATATGCCTGTATATTTCCTTCCTGGTCATGTCAGGGATGCTGTCCCTGGTAATGCCTCATTTAATTAGATATCTCACTTGTTCCACCCCATACTTCGGGAGCCCAGTGAGTCTGTAAAGAGTATATGCCTTTTTCTGGGCCCACGCTACCTGACAATCCAAACTACCTAACTAATCCAACTTAATACCTGTTACTTCCATATTTTATTCCCTGGTGTCAGGGTGCCTCCAAAATTATATACCAAATATATGCTGCAAAAAATGCTACTGGATTTGTCATGTTTAACCCCCCTCTTCTACTGTCCTATAGGTTATTGCACTTTTGCTTGGATTTAATCGGTTACCTCACAGCACCTGGAGAAATACACCGTATAATGCTGTTACTAGGGTTTGAGGGGGAGGGAATACATAACTGATATATAAAAATGCAGGTATTAAAAGGGTCTTGATTAAGAAGATTCTTTTTTTTCTTTATTTGTTACCCCTTCCATGAATTTACCAACCTAGTGGCCCTCTGCATGCCCATATCCCAGTTTAGCTTGGCCATGTCTTCTCCGCCAAATGTGATCCCTAGAATGGAGACTGTCCCTGTAGTGAACTTAAACCCTGAAAATGTATCTCCTTCAGGTACTGGGGTGTTTCCCAACACAATGCCAGTGCTTTTATTGAAATTAATACTTGATCCGGACCATTCTGCAAAATCTTGGCAGAGTTTTACCAAGGAGTCCTCTCTTGTCCCTGGATCTATGCATAACACTAAATCATCTGCATATGCTAATATCTTGGTGGAGGGGGATGCGGGACTCAGTGTCAGGCCTTGAATCTGATTGTCTTGCTCAATTTTCCTTAAAAACTAACAATACAGAATGTGTACAGTAGGGGACTTAGGGGACATCCTTGTCTAACCCCTCTTTTAACTCTAATTTCTTTCCCTATCCGTCCATTAATATTAGCAAAAATGGGAGCATTGCTATACATAAATTGTATCCATTTTATAAACCCATTAGGGATACCATATGCCCCGAGTGCCATATATAAAAATTGTTGCGAGATTCTATTGAATGCCTTGCCCTGATCTATACCAAATATATATCCTTGCATGTGATTCACCTCTGTTTTTTGAAATACTTCTCTGATCATAATCAAATTACCAGAGTGACTTCTATTAGGTATGGTGCATGTCTGGTATGGGCTGATAATGCTGTCTGCAATTGTTACTAATCTATTTAGTAAGATTTTACTCAATATTTTGAGATCCATCTTGAGCAAGCTCAAGGGTCTTCCAATTTCTCAAATCCTCTTTTTCCCCCTTTTTATAAAACCATATTAGAGATGCCTGGTTCATAGATTGTGATAACGTCCCTTCTTGGAGCATACAGTTAAACACTATCACAAGGGCAGGGGTATATCCTCGCTAAGAGTTTTATAAAACTCTGCCCCATCCCATCTATCCTGGAAGCTGAGTCACTTTTAAGCCCTGCTACGGCCGCTTTTATTTCAGCTACCAGTATTGGGGCTGTTAAGAATTATCTATCTTTCTTCTTTATTTGAGGCAATCCTTCCAGCATAAAGTCACCTTCTGTAATAGGTGGGGTGTGCTCAAATGTCTAAGATATTATCCACCTGTGCCAAACTTCCTTCTAGGGGAGGAAGAACTATGACCTGAGTCTGTTTATATTTGAGTAATGATTCTATGATCCACCTTGTTTTTATACTCCCTGAAGGGGTCTGCAGAACCTTTCTTCATGCTAGTACCAAATCTTAATTCCTGCTGCAGTGATTTATTTGTTTATTTATTTATTCACAATTCGAATTTACAACCTTTGAGTCAAAGACTCGTTTACAAAGGCACCTCGTCACAGGGAGGGTAGACAACATTTTGTTGGAGTACAACAGTGGAGAACATTACAGGTGAGATACAATAAAACGAGCATACAAAGCAAAGCAAAAGGACATTCAAAGCAATTTGGCCCTATCATATTGTATTTTGTACATCTGTTTTTTTATCTCCCTTATTTGTTTGCCCCGGTTTATCGTAGAAGTCTCTGTTAGAGAAATAAGTTTCTGCAATTGAGCTCTAAGTTTCAAATATGTCAAATACTTACTATTTGCAGAATCTTTAGTTTTCTTTTGAAAATTCCTCCATGTCATTTTGTCTCTTCCACCAGATGGCAGCACTATTGTATACTGTAGTTCAACCACTGAAAGCCTAGCCTGCCATTCTGCTTTCCAGGCTTTTTATGTTTGCTTGCGTGTGCAAGAAAAATAGTGCGGTGATCCAAAATGCAGTGCCGTACAGTTGAAAGAGAGAGCACTGCTTGAGTGAGCAGCGCTCCCCCTCCCCATACAGACACGCACATGCACACATATTGCATGCTCATGCGCCCCCCCACGCACACACTGTATAGCCGACAGGGGTGCCCAGTCCCCCGTCGACTACACCCCCGTGCCAAAAAAGCTGTGCAGGTACCATGCTGGGAGCCCACTCCAACGTGGCAAAGACTGTTATAGCCGACAGGGAGCCCAATTCCCCATCGGCTCCACACGCCCAAAAGCTTTCAAGGTGCCATGCTGGGAGCCCACCGCAATGACAAAGCTTGTTGTGGGGCTGATGGGGTGCCCAGTCCCTGTCGGCAACAGCCACCCCTCAAACAGCCTTTTCCAGCTGCCACGCTGGCGCTACCCCAGCATGGCAAACGCCCAGCGTCGCTTTAATAAAAAAACCTGTAAACAAAAATGGTCCCTCGTAGTCTCCTGCCCCCACCTGCACACACACACAACCTCACCCCATACTTACTCATGGAGTCCGGCACGATGATTCTTCAGTGGACCGGGAACACTTCTGCACTCTTCAAAGCCGACCGCGAACTGAGGAAATGCCAGTAAGCTGTATAATGTAATAAATAGGTTTTTTTCAACTTTGCTGCATATCTCGGGCATTTTTTGGAATTATTGCACCAAATTTTCAACATGGGGTTTTGGGACCCCTCCTCATGAATTCTGTCAATGTCATGGTGTTTTTCGGGCCTGAAGGGTGATTTCACAGTCACTGTGCAAATTCACCTTTTGGGACCGATTAACGAAATGACAGTGCCAGTGTTCATAAGTTGGGCTTTCAAACATCTTATGTTGCAAATTTGGTCAAAAAATTCCTATAAATGACTGTTTTACAAGCGTTCGTTGCGCAGTTCCTACCCATGCTTGTAAGTTTGCAAATTTTTAATATTTGCACTCCGGATTTTCAACATTGCCATTTTACCACACCTCCTTATGAGCAGTACAGCTGTCATTTTTCACATCTCACAGAAAATGTGTTTCCGCGCATGTAGCACACAATGGCGCAGTCGGTGTGCACAATCAATGTTGGGACAGATTAGGAAAATCACAGTGACACTGTTCATGAGCAGAGGTCTTAAATTGGCTATTTAAAATTTAGTGAAAAATTCCAAAAATGACTGACTGTTTTAGGAGCTCACGCTAGCAGTTCCTACACACGCCAAAAGTTTGTGAATTTTTAATATTTGCACGCCAGGTTTTCAACATCGCATTTTACCACACTTCCTTATGAGCAGTACAGCTGCCATTTTTCATATCTCACCCAAAATGTATTTCCGCACATGTAGCGAACAATGGTGCAGTCGGTGTGCGAAAGCAATGTTTGGGACAGATTAAGAAAATCACAGTGACACTGTTCATGAGCAGAGGTCTTAAAATAGCTATGTTGAAAATTTAGTGACAAAAGTCCATAAAATGGCTGTGTTACGAGTGAGCATTTCATAGTTTCCATGCACCCTCGTAAGTTCATGAATTTGTAATATTTTCAGTCCAGATTTTCACCAGTGGCATTTTTCCACACTTCCTTATGAACAGTACAGCTGTCATTTTTCACAACATGGCCGAAATGTGTTTTCACACTTTCAGCACAGAAATGCGTGGTCACTGTGGGAAATCATTGTTCGGTACAGATAAAGAAAATCACAGTGACACTGTTCATGATCGGAGGTCCCAAAATGCCTGTGTTGACAATCTGCTGTAAAAAATCCCCAACTAATTACATTACAAGTGTGTGTTGCACAGTTTCTACACACTCTCATGACTTCATCATTTTTTTTGATATATTCACTGCAGATTTTCAACATTGCCAATTTTTACACCTCCCCATGAACAGTACAACTTCACTTTTTACATCCTGTTCGGAATGTGTTTTTGCACCTGTGGTGACAAATGCCGTTGTTGCTGTGCAAAAGCAGCTTTCCGCTAACAAACTGATATTGCCACTGTTCATGAGGTGGGGGGTCACAAAAAAACCATGTTGAAAATTTGGAGTGAAAATAGCAACGAATGCCTGAGGTGTTAGGGTTTCTGACCATAACGCACCACCCTGTGAGAATGACAGAGCATCAGGGCTGTGACTTGGGATTGTCAGCCACAGTGCTCATACCATTCCACCCCACCCACACCCTGCAGCCACTGAGAGGCATCGAGGTGTGCCTTGGACCTCTCGGCCCCAAAGTTCACCCCCATTCTCCTGTACCGCACTCCATCTCACTGTATTTCCTGATGGAATGGGTGCACATAAGGGCCAAAGACCCAAGGCAACACTGTGACACTTGTCGGTGTCTGCAGAGTAGGGTCTGTTGAAATGGCGTGGCTGTTATGCCTGACAACCCAAAGGCACACCCCAGTGCCTGTCAGTCTCTGCAGGGTGCTGGTGGGGTTGGCTTCAGTTCAGTACTTCACTGCCCATCCTATTATGCAGCTCTGTAACTCCTACACTACCAATGCCAGCAAGCAAACATTCGGCATTGACAAATGCTTGTTTAATGTGGTCCTCATTTAAGATTGAGTTATTCACTTTCCATGTATTCTTCCTGCATCTCGGAGTTTTCCCCAGTCTATACTTAGGGTGACTGCCCTATGATCAGTAAATTCCCAAGCCAACAATTTTACCTCTGTAATAGTTAGTACTTCTGATATTAAGATATAATCTATCCTGATGGACAAGTGGCTTCTAAGTAAGCAATAATACTCTCCAGGGTGGGTGATATTGTGCTATACGGACTGCCAGAGGGCATAATGAGGCCCGCGCCACAGGCAGAGGTCCTTATATCCCTGGAAGGTCCGTATAGCACAACACCACCCACCCTGGAGGGTATTATTGCACTTAGAAAATGGGCACTATCAAAAAATAAGTTTAATAAGAAAAATGTTAATGAAAAATGTATTTAAAGTAAGATTTTTAATAAAATAGTTCCTCCGCCTGCATTTTTGGAGGTGAGTGCCATGGTTACAGGTACAGGTGGCAATAGTTTGTCCGCTAGTCATCACTGGGGGAGCTCTTAATTACGACTACAGTGATAGCTCAGTGTGTGCCCTGCTTCATATATTTTATTTTCCTTTGCTCAACTTTGTTTTATGAGTTCCCGATCCTTGCTGCCTGCTCTGGGGATCGGGACTAACTTATTATTTTTTTTAATTTTTACGGGTTCCCAGTCCTCGTTGACTGTACTGAGGACCGGGAGCAAGACAAGCCTTATGCTAGAAGCGCTGTCAGCCAGAAGGTGGTGCGAGGTGCCGATCCAGTAGCTTCTAAAACAGAAGAGAACATCCAGGAAACATTAGGTAGTTTTAAATATGTTTAACTTAATTCAGTTTGCTGTCACGGAGCAGGGATGTTCAGTAGGTTTCACTTTGCCAGACTATCTGTATCACGCTGAACCCTTTCCTTGCCAGCAGTCTGTTTGTGACTGCCTCTTCTATCCCTATTCTCTCTTCTATCCTGGCGTGATTTTTCTTTTTTTTATTAATTTCATTGGATTTTAATAAACAGGCAGGATTTTGGTGCAGGGTTACATTTTTGAAATAAATAAATGGATGTGGAGTTCTGGGAGGGTTCTGTGTAACAGTGGCAGGGGCCATGGTCCGCTTTTCGCCCTCGCTTAGTGAAGATAAAAATGAGGCCAGGTGGAGTTGCAAAATACTGGCAGTGTGATTTACATTATGAGGTGCATTGGCATAGGTACTTGTTTTAGGTGGGTATCTGTTGTCTGATAGATGCCCACCTAGACAAGTCTCTCAGCCAATCAGAAGCCTCAAATATTTTTACCCATTTTCTAAAATATAAATATGTATTCCCTCCAATAGAGTAAATCTGCCTCGATGTATCCATTAATTTAGCACTAGACACTATATTGTTAAGTGCTACAAAGTAGCAAAAGAGTGTGTCTGTTTTTATTCCTTTATCTGCTTTTCCCTTCCCGCAATTAAAGTCTCCTGCCCAAACTAACAACCTAGATGTAAACAAATAAGGTTGAATTTGCTTAACTAGAGTTACCCTAAGAGTCTTAGTCTGGAGAGCATAGATATTCAGAATTCTAAACTTTTCTGAGCAAAGTGAAATATCTAACATTAATGCCCTTCCAGGTTCAATATCTACTAATTTGGTAACTTTTATATTGGAGTTGTTCAATAGAATACCAACCCCACCGCACTGTTCCTGGCCTATGGACCAAACTGATCGCCCTTTAATCCAATATTTAGTGGTTTGTTGTAATTCTAAACCTGTTTTGATTCTGGTGTCTTGTATACAAATAATACTGCTTTTCTTTTGTGACAAAGAGCTCAGTACCGTGATCATTTTAGCATGTCTTTTAATACTATTCACATTAGTAGTAGTAATAGTAAGTGAGCTCAGTGTCTGAGAAAAGTCGTGAAAGCTAAAAACAAAATTCTACTAAAAAACCAAGGAGTCTTGCCGCATCTCCATCGCCTAACTCTTTGAGATATATGTAGGTCTCTCCCTCCTCCCTCTGCATCTTATTTCAGTAGTGACTGAGGTTATGAAAGAAGAATCGGACATTTCTCCTGAGTCATCCTCTGACTTGTCACTGGCTAAAGCCGAAAACTTGTTCCCTTTTTTCATGTTTCCTTAGGGTTCTCCACATTCTTAGTGCATTCTTTATTTCTGTCTTTAGAGCTATCCCTGATCTGTTCCTTTTTGCTGGACGCCTTTTAAAAGTTTCTTCCTGGCTTGGGGAGGGAGGTATGTTTTTTCTTTTGTTTTATCCATAGCTGGAGGGCCATCTTGTATTTAAATGGGAGTCCCTTCTATCTGGGGTCAGAGGTAGAAGGAAGAACTGGGTCTACAGCGTTCTGAGACTCCTTTCTTTCACTCTATTGGGTTCCACACTTGGGGGTCGGAAACAGACAGGGTCGGGCTACCAATTAGTTACTTTCTGGGCCTGCATATGCTGTGCTTTATTAATTATGCCTTCCTGAGAGGGGCAATCCTCCCAGTTATGGGAGGCCCAGGGACACTTGCCATACCCATGACCTGTGTTCTCACATGGGTTACAATTAAACAGGTTGACACAAGTAGAAGAAGAATGACCATATTCAAGACAGTGGCTGCACCTAGGTGTATCGCAGGCAGAACTAAGATGTGTCCGTAAGCCACATTTAAAACATGACTTCTGTTGCCCTATGTAGAATAATACTCCCCTATCTTTACCTAGAAAAATGGTACTGGGAAAATGAACTGGCCCGCTATTGGTTGAGTACAGTTTAACTTTGATTTTCCAGCCCCCGTTCCATATTTGTTCATTATCTAGAATGGGGTCTGGCCTATCCAATACCTTGCATCATTGCTTAAGCCAAAGTAGAATATCCTCTATATGGACACCCTCATTATGAAACATGATGGTGATATGTTTAATAGCCGATTTCAGAAAGGGGTGGCCTTATACGGATCCAAAGTAGGTTGTTCTTAACTGTTTGGTACTGTGACCAAAGTCTATTCAGACTAGACGCTGTTTTGAAACTCACATCATAGTTACCATTTCCCAAGTGTATCAAAGCAAATATTGCTGAAGAAAAAAATCACATTGTACCCTTCAATAATTGTTTAGCAACATACAGTCTGTCAGGAGGATTCTCCAGCCCCCCTTAAACACCAGCCTTACTGCATTCCTCCTTGGAGCTGGTTCACCCTTATTTTGAAATAAGTCCGACAATTTGAACATTGTAGCCAAGCAGTTTTAGTAGGGTCCTGTAGTATATTGTCAGATGGTCCCAGTCTATTAATTTGCTTCGGGGAGTCAGAAATATTACCTGAAATGTTATTAGTGTAACCCCTAGATGGCGCTATCCCAGGGGCTACTACCCCTGCCTGATTTGCCACTAACAGGTTGAGGGGCCTGGATCCAATGGCGGGTGCCTCCACCCAGAGGTCAGGGTTTGCATTAATTAAACTAACTTGGTCACAGCCCTCTGGGACACTGCAACCCCCCTTTCTTCCCACTAGTGGCCCACACAATATATCAGAATTACATTCACAGTATACACTTACCCCCAGGACTGGTTCAGGCACTGGGACCTCCTGTAAAATAAGATACAGTGCAACAATCACAGTACAATACTTTAACATAGAAAAATACCTCAGGCAGTATAACTTTGCTGAAACAAGCAGCTCTGATTTATTTAGGGGGATATAACAAGGACAGGGAAATCAGGTTAATTAGCTTATACTTTACTCATTTACCTATGGCTCTGTGCAACAGGCCTATCCCTACTAGTTACTGTCCCTTGGGTACCCAAGCCTAGTGGCTAGTCCAAACCGTGGCAGCTGGTAGGGCCCTTTCACACAGGAAAAGAAAAAATAGTTAAACAGTCAGCAGTACAGTTATTCCATTTGGATTCAATGTGGCAATTCAACAGGAGCTACCCTGAATTAGTACTCACGACCTCCAAACAAGATAGGGTCCTTCAGTAGCCAGCAGGGCTACTCTTGAGCTCCACGAGACTCTCACACATTTATATGGCAAAAGAAAGTACTATACCAGGCAGGCTGCTTCTCTATCCCGATCGTAATTACTGCACAATACCCGGAGAACACACAGCAGATTCAGTTCCTGACAGACCGAGTGCAATTCAACAATTTCTCCAGTCTTCTACAGGGTGAGCCTGGTTTCTACTCTTCAGATATCCTTTGATTCTCTTCACAGGACGGATTCAGTCCTAACAAGCAGTTACACAAGCTGCAGACCGGAACTCTGGACCTTACACATGTTTTTTGACTAAAACTGTGCACTGAAGGAGCACAGGGTTTCTTTCCTCTTTACTCCAGAGCTAAACTGAAACTCCAACAGACAAACCGGCACTTCCTTTGAGTTCCTCCCAGTTCTTGACTGGATTGGCTGTCACTCACAATCAGACTGCTCCTGTTGGTCCAAAAAGGCGCTGAAGTCTAAACTACATCTCCCAGAGTCACTGCCCATACAATCCTCTTGTGGCTGGCTCAGATTATGAGTCCAACTTCTGATTCATCCAAGGCACCATTTTAGAGCTAGCTTACCCCACACTGATTGGTCCAGTTCAGCAGTTCAAAACCAGAATGGGGAACTAGGCAGACACAGTTCTGACTGCAAAGAAAGCTGGTTAGACAAACTGTATTTTCATTATTACTCTACATGATTTCTGACAAACAGTTACATCTTTCAGATAGGTTCCCTTTGCACTCCTAGTGACTGCAAAAATGGAGTGAATTGGCAGCAGTTCGAGTGGTACTCAAGCAGAGAAGCACACAGTCCCCCATACAAACTAATTATGTCTGCAAGCAGACAGCTCTTAAAGAGACAGTACCAGAGGCTCTAAAAACACTCACTGATAAATGGCTTAAACGCCAAACACCATTCAGGCTTGGAGCATTCAAGCAAGCTCCTGGAAGTCTTTTGGGAACCCCCATTTGCAGGGGGGTTACATTAGCATGTACAGGTACCTCAATACTTATTTTGTTGTTGGGGCCCATTGCACCATGCTCTTTACCTGGATCATGTACGTTTTTAAGGCTGCGGAGCTCGGTTTTCTCGTTAGTCATGCTAGAGGTGGTAGCTACTTGTGAGGTATGCAGCTGTTCTTTATATCTCTGTACTTCCTGGTCACTAGGGTCTGGTAGCCATTGCCCATCTTCGTTTTGTAACCAGCCTGCTCCCTCTAAAGCTTGGACCGGTGACCACTCCTCATGTACTAGGACTGCCTCTTTATCAGTTGTTTGCGCTTCAGAGCGCGGTTGGCGAACGTGTTCTCATTTGCTTTTAGGTGTGCTCTCCTCTCCTTTCGCATTTGACAGGGCTGTGGCTGTTGCTGAAATTTCTTTCATTTCCTGAGTCTTGACTGTTTGAACAGAGCTCAAGTGATGAGACATTCCTAAGCGGCCGCCTCTTGAAGCTGTAGATGGATTTTTATTTTCAGCTCATCTTTCCAGCTCTCGTCACACAGCAGACTGCTGTTTAAAACTGCCAGCTGGAAAGGATTCTGTATGTAAAGTCTCTAAGTTTCACTCGGCGACACCCTTTAATGCTGCCATGTCACTGCTCAAGTGCAACAGTTGTGAGTCAGCGGGGTCTGCTGTCGAAATACTTGTATGTAGCGCTGACAGCTCTGCTTGCAGTGCTTCCTGTTGCTTTTTGCAGACCTCTTCAGTTTCCAATAACTTTTCTAACATTTTCTCTTTTGCACTAATATCCACATTCTGTGGAAGCATATAAGACAGTACCTGAGTCATACTTGTCGTCTCCTCCTCTTGCTGTGTTCATTCCATCTTTGTATCAAAAAAACATACGGGACATCTTCTTCATCAATGTGGTATTTTGCATTTGTTTCAGCCTGTAATAGCACTGGGGCAGAGGAGGAGGCTATCTCCTCTACCTCTCCAACAGATATTCCTCCTCCTCCTTCTGGATCCACAGGGGCGGCCATTTTGGAAGACAGTGGCCAAGAGTTCCCCTACTGCAGAGTAGGAGAATTTCCCAGTGTCCTGGCTATCTCCCCCGCCCCTATTCACTAAAAATACCACCAGCAGCTTAATCTGGTTCAAGGTCAGTTGACATTCATCTGTATTGCCTTCCCAGGTCATGCCTGAAAATAGGCAGAATTTTCTTAGTGCACTTACCCGGTCAACAAAACTAAATAAAAATAGTTCATTTTAGTCACAAAAAGTGATGTTAAACAATGGTTGTTCAGAAAAAAGAAAAAAACAACAGAGAATGGATTAAGACCTCAATGCCATATTAGAAGCAGCAATATGTTTATTATTTCAAATGCAAAGGAAGTGCTAAAGAAGAGTCAAAATGGGGGGGGGGGAGGTTATTGTACAAGACCAGAGGTACGGGGCAATTTAAAATAGAATAAAAACATACAGGCGAAAATTTTCATCACTAACACTGCAGTGCTGCTTTGAAGAACAGGTACTGTATTTGCCAAAACTGAAGACTTGCTATTATATTTAGAAGCATTTTGTTTACTGTGAATGTTTTCTAGCTTTTGTTACTTTCTCCTGTTATTGGTCGCGTTTAAATATTGCAGTCCAGCAGCACTTTTCATTCTGTTTTTCAAGAATCATCTACATGGGGCTGTTCGATGGCTCATTTGGTAACGCTTGCGTCTCCGATTCCTGTGATCTAGGTTTGAGAAGACTTTGGTGCTGGCTTAGATCACTGAGGCATGCTTGCTGCATGGCAGTGCTGTTACCTGGGAGGGGTGGCTCTAAGTTCTGCCGCAGTGGTCTCTACAGCAGGACAGAGAGCTTGTGCTCTACACTGTTTCGCTGTCGTAGAAAGGCCGCAAAAACCCAGCATGGTGTCACATGGGGTGGTGGGACTAATTGGGTGAATAAAATGGGGAAAAAGCAGCCCCCCACACACACACACACATGGGTTCCCCTCTGTGGATCTCTGCTGTTCTTGTTAGAGGAGGGAGTGACTGAGGACTCTGGATGGCCTGAGAGAGAAGAGCTGGAGGACAGTGATGGGGGAAAAAGAGCAGAATAAAGAAAAAACACCTCAGAATCAGAATGCCCTCAATTGGCCTCACAATTGCTGTGTCCATGGCAACACAGTCTTTTGGCATAAGCATAGAAACATAGAATTTGATGGCAGATAAGGACCACTTGGCTCACCTAGTCTGCCCATTTCCCTACCTAACGGATAAGCTGCAGATCCTAGTTAACCAACAGCCTACTTCCTCCTACCCCCCAGTAGAATTGCCTTATGTCTGTCCCATGCATTCTTGAATCCCCCACTGTTTTGACTCTCGACCTCCTCAGGAAGGCTGTTCCATGAATCCACAACCCTCTCTGTGAAGAAATACTTCCTCACATTACCTCTGGGCCGTCCTCCCATCTTCAATTTGTGCCCCTTGTTTTTGCACATCTCCTTTTCTGAAAGATGCTACCCTTGGACTTTGTTGATTCCTTGAGGTATTTGAAAGTTTCGTCATGTCTCCTCTCCTCCTTTCCTCGAGGCTATACATCTTTAGTTCCTTTAGTCTTTCTTCTTTATGTCTTATGATGCAGACCCTGCATCATTTTGGTTGCCCTCCTCTGGACAGCTTCCACCCTGCCTAGGTCTTTGCGGAGATGGGGTCTCTAGAACTGTACACAGTACTCCAGATGTGGTCTTACCAACTGTCTGTACAGAGGGATAATAACTTCCTGTTTTCTACTGGTGATGCTCTCCTATGCATCCCAGTATCCCCAGTCCTCCTTGCTGCCCTCTCACATTGCTTGCCCACCTTTAGGTCATCTGATATGACTACCCCAGGTCTCTTTCCATTTTTGTTGTTGTCAGTATCTCACCCCCACTGTGTACTCTTCCCCTGGGTTTTTGTTTCCCAGGTGCATTACTTTGCACTTCTTTTCATTGAATCTAAGCTGCCGTACATTTGACCATTCCTCCAACCTTGCCAAGTCCCTTTTCATCCTTTCCACCCCACCTTCTGTATCGACCTTGTTAAGATCTTTGTGTCATCTGCAAAGAGACATACTTTCCCTTCCAGTCCATCTGCAATGTCACTTATAAAGACATTAAAAAGGATCTGCCTCAGTACTGAACCCTGCGGTACCCCACTAGTAACCCTCCCTTCTTCACAGTGGACTCCATTTACTATTACCCGCTGTATCCTGTTGTCCAACCAGTGTTTTACCCAGGCTACCACCCTGGGACCCACTCCCAGGCTGGCTAATTTGTTTATTAATCTTTTGTGTGGGACTGTGTCAAATGCCTTGCTAAAGTCTAGGTAGGCCATGTCCACAGCCCCTCCCTGGTCTACTGCTTTGGTCACCCAGTCAAAGAAATCAATTAGATTTGTCTGACATGACCTTCCCGCTGTGAATCCATGCTGCCTTGGGTCCTGTACCCCACTGGCCTCTAGGTAATTCTTTCCTTCAGAGTGATTCCACCATTTTCCCTACCACTGAGGTCAAACTGACAGGTCTGTAGTTTTGTGCCTCTGTCTTGCTCCCACTTTTGTGAAGGAGAATCACATCCACCCTCCTCCAGTCCTCAGGTACCACACCATCCTCCCATGATTTATTAAAAAGGGTAGTCAGTGGTGTTACTAGTTCTTCCCTTAGTTCTTTGAGAATTGTGGGGTGAATCCCATCAGGCCCCATTGCTTTATCCACCTTCAGTTTTAAGAGTTCTTTCAGAACCCTTTCTTCTGTGAAAGGACTAATATAAACCCCCCTATCCAGAGTGCTTCTATTGACCAGATTAGGTATTTCCCCCCACTTTTCCACTGTGAATACTGAGCAGAAGTATTCGCTCAGTATCCTGCTTTTCACTATCGGCTCTCTGTCCAACCGCCTTCCTCTTTGTTCAGCCTCAGTATCCCTGCTTAGTCTTTTCTTTGTTCCCTAATGTACCTATAAAGGTTTTATCCTCCTTCTTAACCAAGTTGGCTATCTTTTCCTCGGTTTGGGCCTTTGCTGTTCTGACCACCTTACCCACTTCTTCTGTTTTAACTGTTCTCTGTCCTGCTCCTTCTGTGTTTCCTTATACTTCCTGAATGCTATATTTTTCTCCCTTACCTTCCCTGCCACTTCTTTTGAGAAGCATAGTGTTTTTTTCTTTTGTTTTGATTTATTTGCTTCACACAAAGTCTTGTTGCCTCTGTGATGGCAGTTTTGATGTTTCGCCATTGTTGCTGCACCCCACCTTCTTGCCTGTTTCCTAGTGCCAAACAGGAGCGATGTAAGTTCAGTTAGAGAGTCTTAAATCTGCTTTCACTGTTGACCAGTGTTAGTGGATCAGTTCGCAGCACATTTGCCTCTGGGCCTGGAGGATTTGAAAGTTATGGGTTCAAATCCAGTACCAGGCACTTAGACTTATACATAACACTGACGTTGTAGAGCTGTAGTAGGGGGCGCTGGACTACTGGAGGTGCCATTTTATTTTTTACTTATTGAATTTTATTAACCAGGTATTCCCACTGAGACAAATGTCCCTTTTTCAGGGACAATGCGGAATTAGTTGCATTAATGAGAACATACAATTTAAGAGCCATGGAACTACAGCAGTGGTTACACATATGAAACAGTACAATTTCAATTAGTTGCAGATGGGATTTACAAAGACATTTATGCAAGTATTTTATCACGTAGACAAAGGGAATGGAATTTTTGCAAAGAAATAATGCAAGTAATACATTTTATTTATTATTTATTAAATTTTGTTAACCGGGTAAGCCCACTGAGCCCCAAAGGTCCCTTTTTCAGGGGCGACCCGGAGTTAGTTACATATAATTTTGCACATACAGGCAGGTAATACAGTGTAGACATATCATACAGGATTACAAGACAGTATACAGTTTTTGTGGAAGATGGCAGTAGATACATTACATTACAGAATACAGCAGTGACAGCAGATAGATGTGGGGTGGTAAGTGCTTTAAGTGCACACAAGAAGTTCCGTATAGGACAGAGTACCCGTTTATGCAGTCATTAGTCATTACCCTTAGAGGGGAGCAGTTTTGTACTAACACAGTTGACACAAGCTGAGGTAGGCTAGCCATTGGAACAGGGGCAGGCACTAAGGTTAAGGAGGTGAGTGCGCTGTCCCTTTTAAAATATGGCTAGGGTGGGTGCCTCCTGAAGGTGGCTGGGGAGATTGTTCCATGATGCAGGGGCTAAGTGAGCAAGGGATTTACTCCCAGTGACAGAGCAGGCCTTGGGAATTTCCAGTAGTATTTTTGCTCAAGGAATGGAGTGGTTGTCTGGTCCGCTTTGGGGCAAGTGGACCGATCAGCCCTGCTGGAGGTAGGGTATTGAGGAGCTTGTAGGTCCAGCTTAATAGGGGGTACTGGAGCCTGTTGTTCAGGGAGGGCCAGTTGAGGGATGTGAGGCTTCACAGTGGTGGGTCCTCGGGTGGGATCTGTATGCAAAGCGTGCGATTTTGTGGTATAAGGTCTGTAATCTGCAGTGGTCCAATTTAGCGATGCCAAGTATGATGGGGGCTGCATAGGTTATGGTTGGGAGAAGGATGCTTTCTGCGATTACCAGTCTAGTCTCTGGTATCATGTTATGGCTTAGACAATAAAGGAGGCCCAACTTTTGGTGGATGCTTTTATTACCAGGTCCACATGGGTTCAGTGAGCCCCTGATCAAATATGGAGGCCAAGATATTTGACAGATTGTACTACCTCAGTTTTGGAGCCAGACATGGTAGCGAGTGGGAGAAGATGGGCCTGGGAGGGACCTGGGATTTTGGCCCAAACAATATCGCTTTTGTCTTAGTGGGGTTAAGGACCAGCGATTCTCAACTAGTCAAGTCTCAGCCTTGGTGAAGTCTGCTTGCAGCAGGTGTCCTAGTTCGATGGGTGCGCCTGCTCTATACAGTACTGCATCATCAGCATACTGTACTATGGAGCTGCCCCACAATGGCCATGGAGGTCATTTATGAGTAGAGAGAACAATAGCGAGCCTAAGACTGAGCCCTGTGGAACCCCTCAGTTAAAGGTAGGGTTTGAGGTGACCCTCTCCACTTGACCTGTTGAGAGTGGTCAGTGAGGTAATTACGAACAAGTTGAAGGAGTGCTGGTCAAGTCCAAATTGGCTAAGCTTTGTTAATAGGAATGGGTGATCTACCAGGTCAAAGGCCTTGGAAAGGTCGATGAACACGGCCCCAGTGGGGTACCTTGTCCAGGGCAGCCAGGACATTGGAGTAAATCTAATGAGGGCAGTGTTGGTCCAGTGCTTTTGTTGAAAGCCATGTTGTGAGGGGCCAGGAGCCTGTTGACTTCCACGTAGTCCTTTTGTTGGTAGTATACTAGCTGCTCCTGGATCTTTGCCAGGTGGCATAGGATGGAGATGGGTCTATAATGGCCTATCATTTCCTAGCTCCACCCTTGTGGATTGAACTACATGGGCCTGTTTCCATATTATTGGTACTGTTTCCTTCCTGCAGGGATCTGTTTATTAACAGGGCTACAGGTTGGGCAATGGCTGGGGCAGCTGCCCTAAGTAGCCTAGAGTCCGGTCCGTCAGGTCTTGGAGATCCGTTAGGCTTTAAGGATTGTAGGAGGGACAGCACTTCTTTGGCTTACACTGTCTGCAGGTGAAAATGGGCAAGTGGAGAGTCCTGAGATTCAGTGGCTGGAGGGCCCTGAGAGCAATGTGGGGGGCTGGATCTGAATGCCCCCAGGTCGATGAAGAAGCAATTGAAGGCTGAAACAGCCTCCTTCCATCCGTAAGTGATATGTCGTTACTGATTATGTTACCCTGTTGGGGTGTTTTGTGCCTTTCGCGGGAGTTGATGCTAGACCAGAAGGACTTAGGGTCAGATAGGGTTCACCGCTGGAGGTATTTTATGTAGTCCCTTTTGACTGATTTGGAGATTTTTTGGCACTGGTTCCACAGTGATCTATAGGCAGCGATGTCTGCAGGGCTAGCAGAGCTCCTCGCCTTTTTTCATGCCTTATCTCTGGCTATCATTAGTGATTTTAGCTCACGTGAAATTCATTTGTGGCAATGGCCTTTAGCTCATCTCCTCCTAACCGGAGCATGTAGGTTTGCCACCGCGGAGAAAGTACGCTGAAAATACTGAGCAGCATCATCAGTACTGCCTAGGAGTCTAATCGGTGACCAGTCAGTATTTCTCAAGGAGCTCTGGAAGGCCTCAGCAGAGAATCCAGAGAAATCCCTGGCCACTGTGAGCCTGGGTGGAATCCTGGGAGGTGATTTTTCCAGATACAGAAAGTGGGTGAGTAATCGCTTAGGGCATCCGACATCACGCCAGTCACTTGTATGTTAGCGGGGTTGGAGACAAGTATCCAGTCAAGAATGGAGTGGTTCCCTGTTTTTTGGTTTTGCCTTGTGACCTCAGTAATGACCTGGGTCAAGTTTGCATCAAGAAGTGTGGCCTTGTAGTTTTGCACAGTGGTGGGTTCCACTTCAAGTTGAAGTTCTCAAGGACCAACAGCTCTGTGAGCTGTGTCCCGCTAAGGAGCGAACTAGGTTCTGGAGTTCTGAGGTGCTACCAGTGGGAGGTTGTAAACACAGCTTATAGTTAGGCGCTTTGACGTCCCAGTACAATTCTGATGAATATCGATTCTAGCCCTGTAGGGCTTGACATATCGACGGGGGACAAGGAAGCCGCCAGGGAGGAACTCACATAAATAAGAACACCTCCTCTTTTTTTACCCTCTGTGTCCTATCGGAAGCATCATCAGATAGGCAAGGTGGACGTAAGAAGGAAGTTTCAAATATAATAGCACGTGCAGGAAGTTACAAGAGGAAGGTAGGATTTGAGATGGTTTTTAAATGACCCAATAGCAGGACATTGGTGTAGGGGGACTGGAAGTTGCGACATTAAACCAAGGTCCCTTCTGCCCATCTCTGGGCTTGCTAGATGGAAGTTAAAGATCAGACACACACAAGCAGGGAGCTGTGCGATTGTCTGGAAACAGCCGGGTGCTGCCGCTGAAAGCAAACTGCTTGCCTGTTGCCATGGCTTGAAGGGACAGGAAGCGCATCCTTAGGATCATGAGAACAGTTGCACGGGAGTCTGAACTGGACGTCATTGTCCACCTAGGGATAAATGACTTGGCTCATCATGAGATTAGAGCAGTGCAGAAGGACTTTGTAGAGTTGGGGAGGGGCTTAAGACAAGTAGCACATACAGTATCCTACTCAGAGGTGCTGCCTGTCAGTGGCATAGGTGAGGCGTGGGTACTTTGCACCATGCAGTTTAGCGAATGGTTGAAAAAATGGTGTGGAGCACAGGGATTTGGCTTCACTGGGGACTGGGGTTCTACCTGGAGGGACACCAGCCTATACTGGCAGGATGGTCTGCATCTGTCCAGGAAGGGAACAAGTCTTTTGGGCAATCGGTTTAAATGCTTCATTGGCATACTTTTAAACTAGTCAAGGGGGGAGGCACTGATAAGCAGCAGAAAAATCCCAGCCTCCCCCTACAAAACAGGGTACTAAATGAGAAAAAGACCAAGGTAGAAAGGTCAGTGGGGGATGCTGCTACAGAAGGTAAAGCCGTCAAAAAATGGAGAGCAATGAGTACCAATGCCCGTAGTCTGAGTAACAAGCTTCCTGAATTAGTGACCTTGATGGAGGAGGAACATCTGGATATCGTGGCAGTCACAGAAATATGGTACACACAGAACCATGACTGGGACTTAAACATACCAGGATACACTATCTACAGGAGGGACAGGGAGGGTAAAAGAGGAGGAGGAGTAGCTCTCTACATAAGAGAAGGAATTAAAGCAACAGAACAAAAGGGTAAACAGGGAGGAGAAGAAGCACTGTGGGTCAATTTGGAGGCAGGCAATGGCACCACAATCCGCGCAGGGGTTGTATACAGACCCCCCTCTCAGTGGGAGGAAATGGACAAGGAAATGATAGAAGGCATCCTTGAGATGGCAGAGAAAGGGGAGATATTGCTGATGGGTGATCTGAATATGCCAGATGTTAACTGGAGTGCAGTTGCAGCAGTCACTTCTAAGAATGGGGTTATTCTAGATGCCCTACAAGGGGCATGCCTTAGGCAACTAATACTGGAACCCACTCGAGAGGGGAGCAATCTTAGACCTGGTCCTCTCAAATGGAGATGGAGAGAGGATCACAGATGTAGAAGTGGGTAGCCATCTGGGAACTAGCAACCATTGAACAGTATGGTTCACAATAAACACAGCATTAGAGTCAAGCCATACAAAGGCAAAAGTATCGGACTTCAGGAGGGCTGACTTTGCCAAAATGGGTGAGTGCCTAAGGAATGCACTAGCAAATGGGCAGGAAGGAGGGCTGGAAGAACAATGGGGAATAATAAAAACTGCCAACACAGAGGTAACAAGCCTTTGTGTGAAGCAAATAAACAAAACAAAACGATGTAAGAAACCACTATGGTTCTCAAAGGAGGTGGCAGTGAAGGTTCAAGAGAAAAAGAAAGCATTCAGAAAGTACAAGGAATCACAGAAGAAGCAGGACAGAGAATTGTATCACTTAAAGCAAAAGGAAGCTGGGAAGGCAGTCAGAACAGCAAAGGCCCGAACTGAGAAAAAGATAGTCAACTCAGTTAAGAAGGGGGATAAAACCTTTTTTAGGTACATCAGGGGCGAAGGAAGACTAAGGGAGGGATAGTGAGGCTTACTAAAGGGAGGGGTGGGCAGAGGGTGACTGTGAAAAGGCGAGATACTAAACAAATATTTTGCTCAGTATTTACAAATGAAGAGGAGGTACCTAAAACAAACAATAGAAACACTCTGGATACAGAAGTTGATACTAGCCCATTTACAGAAGAAAGGGTTCTGAAAGAACTCTTAAAACTGAAGGTGGACAAAGCAATGGGGCCTGATGGGATTCATCCCAGAATTCTAAAAGAACTAAGGTAGAGCTAGTGACACCACTGACTACCTCTTTAACAAATCATGGGAGGATGGGGTGGTACCTGAGGACCGGAGGAGGGCAGATGTGATTCCCTTCACAAAAGTGGGAGCAGGGCAGAAGCAGGAAACTACAGACCTGTTAGTTTAACCTCAGTGATAGGGAAAATGATGGAATCACTTCTGAAGGAAAGAATTGTCAGTACCTAGAGGCCAGAGGGGCACAGGACCCAAGGCAGCATGGATTCACAGCGGAAGGTCATGCCAGATGAATCTAATAGATTTCTTTGACTGGGTGACCAAAGTAGTAGATCAGGGAGGGCTGTGGACATGGCCAACCTAGACTTAGCAAGGCATTTGACACAGTCCCACACAAAGATTAATATACAAGTTAGCCAGCCTGGGAGTGGGTCCCAAGATGATAGCCTGGGTAAAGAATTGGCTGGAGAATAGGACACAGAGAGTAATAGTAAATGGAGTCCACTATGAAGAAAGGGGGGTTACTAGTGGGGTGCCGTAGGGTTCAGTATTAGGACCGGTCCTCTTCAGTGTCTTTGCAAGCGACATTGCAGAGGGACTGGAAGGAAAAGTATGTCTCTTTGCAGATGACACAAAGATCTGCAACAGAATTGATGCACAGGGTAGGGTGGAAAGGATGAGAAGGGACTTGGCAAGCTTGGAGGAATGGTCAAATGTATGGCAGCTTAGATTTAATGCTAAGAAGTGCAAGGTAATGCACCTGGGAAACAAAAACCCAGGGGAAGAGTACACAGTGGGGGGTGAGATACTAACAACAACAAAAATGGAAAGGGACCTGGGGGTAGTCATATCAGATGACTTAAAGGTGGGTAAGCAATGTGAGAGGGCAGTAAGGAGGCGGGGGGATACTGGGATGCATGGAGAGGCATCACCAGTAGAAAACAGGAAGTTATTATCCTTGGTAGAGACAGCTGGTGAGACCCCATCTGGAGTACTGTGTGCAGTTCTGGAGACCCAGTCGCAAGGACATAGACAAGATGGAAGCTGTCCAGAGGAGGCAACTAAAATGGTGCAGGGTCTGTACCAGAAGACATATGAAGAGAGACTAAAGGAGCTTAGTATGTATAGCCTCAAGGAAAGGAGGAGAGGGGACATGATAGAAACTTTCAAGTACCTCAAGGAATCAACAAAGTCCAAGAGGTAGCATCTTTCAAAAAAGAGGTGTGCAAGAGCAAGGGCACAATTTGAAGATGGGGGCGGCTCAGAGGTAATGTAAGGAAGTATTTTTTCACAGAGAGGGTTGTGGATGCATGGAACAGCCTTCCGGAGGAGGTTGTGGAGTCAAAAACAGTGGTTGAATTCAAGCATGCATGGGACAGCCATAAGGCAATTCTAGGGGGTGGCAGTAGAAAGAAGTAGGCTGCTGGTTAACTAATATCTGCAGCTTATCCATTAGGTAGGGAAATGGGCAGACTGGGTGGGCCAAGCGGTCCTTATCTGCCGTCAAATTCTATGTTTCTATGTTAAAGAACATAAACATGGTGCACTCTGGTTGAATATGGGAAAAATTCCAATTAAATGACATACAAAGTGAGCAAAAAGAAAGTACACAAGGAGAACCGGCACTTCTCCTGTCTGTTTGCCAGTTCAGATCTCCTTTCAGTAACATGGTGGTCCAGTGGCCAGAGCACAGATCTGTTAACCAGATTCTTGTTAACTGAGTGGTGGTTTCATTTAAAAAGGCATGGTAAAATGTTTTAAAAACTATGAAAACTGACACCCGGTTGAAATGAATGGAGCATTCCACAGCGCCTTTCCAGACTCAAACATTGCACAAAAATGCCAGCAGGAACAGTCCCTTTAGGTCTATAAAGGCTGGTCAAGTGTGCAGCTCTGAATAGATTGTATTGAGCTGCCCCCTTTCCCCATGGGGTTTTCATTCCTCACACTCTTTTCCCCCTACCCATCATCCCTCCTGTTATGACTCTCCCCTTCACCCTGTTCCACATCAAAAAATATCTGAAGGCAAGGGTAGGGAGCCGCAGCATGAAATGGAAGGAATCAGACTGCTGGCTCTACAAAGCCAAAGTGTATAAACCCTTCTGCCCTTTATCCCCACAGGAAGAATGCTGAACAGTTCCCAGCTGACTTGCTTGGAAACATTCCAATTAAATGGTATACAGCTACACTGGATGGGCCAAGCGGCCCTTATCCACCGTCAGTTTCTGTGTTTCTACCTGCAGATAAAGTTTTCTTAGGGCAGGTTTTCAGGCTGAGCACAACTTATTCTCTTAAAAATCAGCTCTGTATGTGGTCTCCACTGCCCTGTTGCTCCATAACGTGATGTAACCAGTGTAGAGCCAATGATTTTCCATTTTCGAAAATGGCCAGTTGTGTTTAACAAAATCTTAAAATATGTTTTTTTTTCCTTTTTTTTCTGAAACTGAAGGCAAATTAACACGTTTTGTACAAAAATCGGCTCAAAATGGAAGGGTTAGCACACAAAGTTGGTGCAGTGTGGGACTCTGTTTATGGGTTTTTTTCCTGCTGTTTTCGATTGAAAGCGGGAAATCATTGCCCATACCAATGACATCATAGGTTGCTGTCAGTTAGTGGTTGCTGATGCCACTACGTTATTTACATGGGTTGCTTATTTGATGAAAAGGGAGCAGATCTACAATTTGCTCCATTTTAGAAACAAAGAAACAGAGAATTATCATCATCATCATCAGTTTTATTGAAAGGCAGTTTTAAAGAAACTCTTGTTTACAATTGTGTCCATACATAAAAATTAACTACAAGTACAGTACAATACAAGCATTTCAAAAACAGGTAATATAATAAACATGTTCCTTAATAAAATTTCTATTTTAAATGGCAATTTACTGTAAAGTACTTATATTCAACCAAAACAGCCGCACTGAGTCCGAAAAGACCCTACGATAAGAGATTTAAATCATGACATAGGGATCAGGGCACACATTTTTAACCTTTTCTTAAGTTCTTCCCAAGTTCGTGAGATGGAAGTGTATTGGCAGAATAGGACTACTTGCTCCACCCAGTCTGCCCAGCTGGTCCCTGCTGCCTAGTCTGTCTCCGCAGACCCTGACTGGTCTCTGGTAACCCTCCTTCTTCCATACCTATTTACTAATACTCCACTATGTCTGTTCCACACATGCTTGAAGCCTCCTACTGGTTTGCCTCCCACCACTTTACTACAGTCCGTTCCAGGCACCTGTAACTCTTTCAATGAAGTAGTACTTCCTAACATCCCTCTGAAACATCACCCCCTACCTGCATTGCATGCCCTCTGCTGCTAGTGCTGTTTCTCATGTGAAACAGACTCCCCTCCTGCACCCTGTTTACCCCTATGAAGTACTTTTAGGTCTCTACCATTTCCCCTCTCACTCTCCTCTCCTCCAGATAGTACATATTGAGATCCCCTAGTCTCTCCTAGTAGAGCTTTTGGTACAACCCTTGTGCCATTTTAGTTGCCATCCTCTGGACTGCCTCCACTATGTCTATGTCCATAATGAGGTGTGGCTTCTAGAACTTGACACAGTATTCCAGGTGGGGTCTCACCAGTGAGCGATACAGTGGCAGCACCACCTCCCTCCTCCTGCTGGAGAACCCTCTCCGTATGCATCCCAGCATCCCACTGGTCCTACCCACTGCTTTGTTACACTGCCCTGCCACTTTGAAGTCATCAGGTATGATAACCCCAAGGTCCCTTTTCTGTAATGATTGTCATTACCTCCTCCCCACCATCCTATTCTCAGCTCCTGGGTTCCTATACCCTAGATACATGTTTTTGCACTTTTTGGCATTGAACCCCAACTATCATGCTCTTGGCCACTCCTCAAGTTTCCCAAGATCCCTATGCATTCTCTCCTCCTGCTCCGGAGTGTCCATCCTATTAACAGATTTTGGTGTCATCTGCAAAAATGCATACCTTCCCTTTCAGTTCTTCTGCAGTGTCGCCTATGAAGACACTAAAGAGGAGCGGTCCCGGTACTGACCCCTGCAGCATCACACTGGTAACTCTTCCATCATTAGAGTGAGTGCTGTTAACCACCACCCTCAGTTTCTAACCCAGTTCACCACTTTGGATCTCACCCCTAGGCTGCTCAATTTCTTTTATCAGTCTGTTGTGCAGCACAGTGTTGAAGGCCTTGGTAAAGTCCAGATATACCACCTCCACTGCCCTTCCCTGATCTATTTACCCTGTCACCCTGTCAAAAAAAATCAATCAAATTCATGTGGCATGAATCTCCCCCCGGCCCAAATCCATGCTGCTAGTGGTCTTGCAGCCCATTGGTTTCAAGATACTCCACCAACTTTTCCTTTAACAGTGTTTTCACTAATTTTCTCACCACTGAGGTGAGACTAACCAGCCTATAGTTGTTAGGCTCCTCCCTGCTCCCGCTCTTATAAAGAGGGAGGGCCATGTCTGCTCTCCTCCTGTCCTGTGGAACCATGCATGTTAACAGCTGTTAAATGATGCCCTGAGTGGGGACCTGAGCTCCTTTAGTGCCCTTGAGTTATATCCCATCTGGCCTCATTGCTTTGTCCACTTTTAGAGCTGCAAGTTCCTTTAGGACTATTTCCTCTGAAAATGGACTTCTGTCGCCCCTCCCCACACACACACTTTGTTCCTGCTGCTCCCTGGTGGTTCACCCCTCACCCCGCTGTAATGATTATACAGAGGTACCTGTTCAGGATGTCTACTTCTTCTTGGTCCCCGTCTGTGCAATCCAATCTGCCGCCTCCTTTATCCTTACTATCCCTCCCCTCCCCTTGCCTTCCTCTTCTCACTTATATGCCTGAGGAAAGTCTTATCCCCTTTAGCTACCACTTTGGTTATCCTTTTCTTCCCTTACTGATGTTTCTGCTTCCCTCTGTTTTACTTGGTATACCTCCCTGTCTTCCTCGCTCTATGTTTCCTTATACCACCTGAATGCCACCCTTTTTTCCTTCACCACCTTGGCCACTTCCCTGGATAAACATAAGTCTCTTTTTATTTCTGTTTTTACTCCCTTCCTTCACATAGAGGCTGGTTGCCTTAATTATGCCCTCCCTTATTTTCCTCACTGTACGTCTGCCCCCACCCCAGCAATCCCTCCCCCCATGAGACAGTTTCCGAGGCAATCTCCCAGTTCTTTGAAATCCTCCCTCCTAACGTCCAGGACCCTCATCCTCGTGTGGCTCGCCTCTGTTTCCATCTTAATATTAAACCACATTATGCGGTCATCATTGGCACCTAAGGGACTACCCACTGTGATTCTGCAGTGCCAGCCCTAATTGCTAGCACCAGGTCCAGCACTGCCCCATCCCTGCCCAGTTATCCCTTTACAGATCACTACGTGACAAGTGCAAATCAGCTGTAACAAAAGCTAAAGTTAACTTTTCTCACGACAAGCAACTCTGTGGTTCCTCCAACCCTCATCAACTCTGGGGAACCCTTAACTCGCTTCTCAGCAAGGCCAAAAACTCAGATCCCATCACATTGCACCATGATAATGTTCAAACGAACAACCCTACTGAAGTAGTGAATATTTTCAACACCTTTTTTGGCGACCTTGATAAATACAACCCCACCATGCCCCCCCCAGCCTAAACCCCGAAGGCAGGCCTTTCCCCAGTTTCCATCTTAAGGCCCTTAGCCCCGCCGACACCAAAAAGCTCATCCTTAGGAACAACCCCAAACTCAGTAAAGGGGGCAACGACTTAGACTACAACATTGTTAGGCTCTCCATCAATGCCTTGACTGTCC
Organism: Neoceratodus forsteri; assembly: GCA_016271365.2. Classification (NCBI taxonomy): domain Eukaryota; kingdom Metazoa; phylum Chordata; order Ceratodontiformes; family Ceratodontidae; genus Neoceratodus; species Neoceratodus forsteri. Next base: position 876,402,309 of record CM028130.1, read on the forward strand.
CCCTCACCAACCTTCTAAACCACTCCCTCTGCAGTGGACATTTCCCTGCCTTCTGGAAAACAGCCACTATCAGACTCTTATTCAAGTCTGGTTCAAGAAATTAAGTTGGTAACTACCGTCCCATTTCTCTCCTCTCCCCCTTTCAAAATCACCGAAAGGTTGTACACATTCAACTCGCTGCTTGAGAAACCTACAACCTACTTCTAGTGCCCAAATATGGTTTCAGAATTGGGCACAGCATTGAAACACATTATTAGGTTCACTAGCTTATATCATCAAAGCCACATCGAAGAGGCCAGTACACTAGTTCCGCATTTGTAGATCTGATTAAGGTGTTTCACCTACTGGACCATGCCCTCCTCCTGAACACCCTAAAAGGACTCATCTTTCTAAAAATGCCATAAAATGGCTCGATAGCTACCTATCCGGGAGATCCCACAAGACCGTAGTTGAAGGCCATTTCTCTTCAGAATGTACAATTAAATATGGGGTCCTCCAGGGATTGATCCTCTGCCCTCTTCTTTTCTCACTTTTTATGAACCACTCCTCCCTCCATATGCAACTCCACCCAACTTGTCCTCTATGTCGATGATGGGGCTCTCTACTGCAGTGATAAAAACTCTGTCACAATGTTCAAGAACCTGCAGTTCGATTTCTTGAAGCTGCACACCTGGTTTTCAGGTAATGGTATGGTCCTCAGTTCCAAGAAGACCAAGCTCATGATCTTCTTGGGACCCAGGAAAGCCCCTGCCCCTGGTTTTAAACTACTCGACAATTCTGGCAACCTCATCGAACAAGTAACAGAATTCAAATCTTAGGTCTCCACCTTGACCCCCACCCCCTTTTCAGTCTCCACATTAGTAACCTTAAAAACAAGGTCCATGCCAGGCTTGGTCTTCTCTACAGGATCAGAAAGTTCCTTGTCTCTGCATCCAGACTTCACCTTGCTAGCTCTCTTCTTCTACCTCTTATCGACTATGGATCCATCATTGTCTCTCCTCCTCCTCGTCCTTTCTCTTCTCCAAACTCAGAACCACACAAAACAGCATAGCTCATTTTACTACTGGTCTCCCCTGGAAAACACACCACTGCTTACTCTATTCCTCCCTTGGCTGGCCCACGCTCAAAGGGAGGGTCCATCTAAAGATGCTATCCTTCCTACACAATGTGCACCTCAATATTCTTCCCCCCTAGTGTTAACTCATTGTTCCCATGTGCAGCACCAGGACAACCAACTAGAGGTGCCTCCAGTCTGGTTTTTGACACTCTTTTCTGCAGGACCAAGCAGGTCCAGAACTCTGTTACCTTCTCGGGAACAAGTCTCTACAACAAACTACCCCCTGAAATTCAGGCCTGTGGGTCCCTGTACTCCTTCAACTCCATCGTCAAGGATCACCTGATCTTATCGTCCAGCTGTTGCTGCCCTGATAGGACTCCCACAAGGCCCATCCGCTAATTCTCCTCAGCACTCGCTCCCCCTTGACCTGCCTTCTGTCCCCACCCTATGCACTTAAAAAAGCACCCGACCAGTCTCTATATCCTGCCTCCAATACCCCAGAATTTGATCCCTTCATCCTGGCCTTGCATCGCCAGCCCACTTCACCACACACTGCTTTCCATGGGTCTGCTCAGTTAATCTCTTTCAGCAACTTATGTCATGTAATAAATTCACTGTACTCTGTTTGACATCTGTTTAACTCTCTTACTTTGCCCACTCCTCTAAATGTGATATTGATAGTTTGTTCTTGCGAGCTCGTTGTACCAACTCTGGAAATATATATAGTATTTACTTTGTTGTATGTTCTTTGTATGCAGATTTTCTCTGTAACTGTTTAACTTGTTATATTCAAACACTGGGCGTTTGTGAAAATAGGCATTTTGCTTATACTTTCAGTATACAAATAAAATTAGATTGAATTGGTTTATCTTGCTGGGTTTCTATCTTTGTGTGATTTTGTTTAGTCTGTAATCAAGGAGCTGTTTGTTCCGACCAGGTACTGAGATTGCACAGTTTTTGTAAGGTGAAACTATTAATTATAAAAAAATTAAAATTATGATATATATATATATATATATATATATATATATATATGTATATATATATATGTATATATATATTTATAGGCACACTCGTGCCATTGTAGTTAGGGTTGAGTAGCCTGTTTAACGTTAAACCTCAAATTTTGTACTTTAAAAACTTTACAACCGTTCAGTGGATTTGCACAAAATTTGGTATGCTACTGTCCTGTGAGGTAGATCACTTGATGTGGCAAGTTTCGTTACAGTTGGATGTGCAGATTCTGAGATCCAGATAGTGTAAAAATTAAAGTGTACACTTTTGCATTTTTCCTTACCACCAGTGCCCAGACGGTGTGGAATTTTGGTGTAATTTTTGTTGTGATGAAAGAACTTGGGTAACAGAACTGCCACAGTTTGTCTGGTGCAAAAATAGTAACCTGTTGCAAAATAATTCAGTTTTTAAGTTCCTATTATTCCCTATGGGAAGTTCATTTTTCAGGATAAAGGTAAAAGGTTCGACAAAGGATTGATCTTGTGAAAAAGGATTCATTCTCGTGAGATCCATTCTTTTTTCATGAGGAGGAAATTATTTTTCGTGAGGAAAAAATTCTGTTTCACGAATTGCCATCTTGCTTGTTTTTTTCAGCAACTGAAAAACTTAGAAAATACATAAAAGTGTTGTCATTTTACAGAACAACACCAGACCTCATTTAGCTAGATTCTGGTGTTTGTTTTTCAGAATTAGCCCCAGAAAAACTTTTTCTGAGCACCTGAAATCCAGGGTGCCCAGCTTAGTGAGATGAGTCTTCTACCACGTTCTTTGTAAGAGAACAGCAAATTTTATTTAGTTCTACAGCTGCAGCTGAATTCCTACTGCCGGCTGCAGTGTGAGTTGTAAGCCCCCTTGTTTTCCTTGGTGCCTAGTGGCACCCCTCACTCCCCAGTCACTGTCTCCAAATATTCCCTGGTTTCTAGTGGCACCCTCACCCTCCAATCGCTGTCCTCTAGTCCCTTGTTTACTTTTTTTATATTATCCAACATCAGGATGCCCACCCCTGGTGTCGGATGTCCTCCCATCCCACAGCCCCTGGTTTTATATATACTGCCAATATCGGGGAGCCCAGTCCCTGCGTAGGCATTATAAGTCCCCTCCAGCAGTGTGGGAGACTGGGGAGCTCATTCCCAGTGTCTTGAAATATTTATTTACTAAACCTGTGAAAAGAAAACAGTCCCACAGCATCTTTTTTTTTAACCTGAAACAAAGAAAACAGTCCCTCGTCTTCCCTGCCATCACCCTCCCACTGAGCACCCACCACCCCAGACCCCACCCTATACTTACCATTGAGGCCTAACGCTGTCATCTTCTATGGACTGAGACATGTCTGTGCTGTTCAAAATTGAACTGTGAGCTGAGGAATCAAGGTAAGTGCCATATGATGTATTTCAGTGGAGTTTTGAACTTACGTTCATAACTTTGCCACTTTTTGGAATTTTTTTTTACCAAATTTTCAACATGGCCTTTTTGGGACCCCACCTCATGAACACTGCAGCTGTCATTTTGTTAATCGGGCCTGGAAGGTGATTTCACGGTCACTGTACGAAATCACCTTTCGAGATCGAATAATGAAGTTTCACCACCAGTGTTCATGAGGTGGTGTCCCAAAAATGCCATGTTGAAAATTTGGTGAAAAAATTCTTAAAAATGGTTGAATCACACACGTTCGTTGACAGTTTTCTATGCATGACAATTTAGTAATTTTCAATATTTTGAGTCCAAATTTTCAACATAGTCATTTTTTCACACCACCTCATGATCAGTACAGCTGTAATTTTTCAAATCCTGTCTGAAACATGTTTTTGCACATGTGGGCATGAGAATGGCGTTTTGGCATGGATTTGAAAATGTTATATAGGGGTTTTATGAGGTGGGGTCATGAGACTATGTTGAAAATTTAGGATCAAATATGACTGCCAAAGTTATGACCATTTATTGCAATTTCGCTATGTCTGTTTATAACTTGAAATGTTAAATCTTTTACCCCAGATCATGAACATAGTCTTAATATCCCACCTCGTGTATGTCACAGCTGTCATTTTTCAAATCCTAGCAAAATGTGTTTTCACACCTTTGGCATGGAATGGCATTGCAGTTTCACAGAATTACATTTTGGTGGGAATTTGAAAATGTTCTGTACTGGGTACATGAGGTGGGGTAATAAGGCTATGCTGACAATTTGGTCTCTGTTGTTCTATAAATGGAAGTTTAGGGCCTGGAAGGCCCTGTACTTCCACAGCTACATACATATACACATCTATGGAGGAAATTTGGACCCTGAGCTCCCACAGTAAAATTAGAATACTATTATACTATCTAAGTAAGGAAATAAGTTGCAAAAAATGTGGCCGGCCCAGTGGCGCTGAGGGTTGAGGCACTGGATGCTGCCACCTTGTGCCACACTAGCAACTCGGGTTCGAATGAGCCAGGGCTGCTCGGAAGTGCAGGGAGGGAAGGATTGAGCATCTGATGGACAGCTGTCCCTTTCTGGGAGGGTTCCGGGCTTCCACATCTGTAGCAGCATCTGTCGGCAGTCGGTGCAGCTCAGGGCATTTGGTGTGGAAGGTAACAGGGGAGGAGCTTGGCGGGCGGCACACTGTGCTTAGCCGCCATTGCACATCTGAGCTCCTTGGGAAGAAAAAGTAAGAAATACCCCTTCATTGGGATGAGGAAAGCACCTCCCCGATCCACACTTCAATTCTGGGCTCTCTCCTCTCCATCCCCCCTCCCCAACCGCTCCAGGCCCGGCAATCTACACACTATAGAAAAGAGCGCCTTAGGTGGATAAGGGCCTTCCCTGCAAAGGGTTCATGTCCAGGGTTCTGCGGCCAGAGCAGGTAAATGGGGAGTAAGTCCTGGCAGGAGGTGAGATGCATGAGATGGGAGGTAGCTGGAGAGAGTTCCCTCTGGAGGCAAATAAACAAAGTTCACAAAAGTTGCAAAGAACTTTGTTAATGTCTAGTTAGTTTAATGCGAAACGTTAGAAAAATTAGGTGTTAGGTTTTCTACGGCCCACTCTTCCCAATCAGTAGAGATGCAGGTGTTTGCTGTGCAGGCTTCACGCCAGCTCATTCTTTCTCATAAAGTCTACACATCTGATTTTATTTACAAATGGAATGGGTGAGCGTTAGGCAGAAGCCAAAATACCCCCTGCTGTCGGGAGGTGGGAGTTAGAGAACTCTAATGCCTCATTTCCCAACTTTGTCACTTTGACCCAAACTAGCATTAACTGTTCTTTGCATATATATATATATATATATATATATACACACACACACACATATATATATGACAATAATGCTGCAGAATTTTAGCAATTTGACATGTGTGCTTAATTCACTGCAGAGGGCAACATATCCTCCAGTCATATAGTGCTGTTTTCCAGTAACAGAGCCCCAAGCTCATAAATTAGCTGTGATCCTTGAAGGCATGTTTTTCCTTGCCACATGCTAAAAAGGCAGATTGTTTGACAGGTCTACCTATGTATCTTTATACAGTCTATAACGCATTATATTTTGGCAGTGTTATCAAAACAGTTTACTTGCAGAGAGCATAATTAACATTTATGGGAATAGTTATTCAACTTCAGCCTCCGTATATTACCCAGATGCCTGTCGACTTCCTCAGCTTGTTCTGTAGCTTCTTAGGTTGCTGCAGCTTATTCTGTGACTTGCTTGGAAAGCTGGCATCAACCTTTAGAATGCCACAACTTCCCAAATAGCTTATTGCTGACTGAATGATGTCTCTTCTTGCCTATCAATACAGAACAACCACTGGATCCAGCTTCTGAGAAGCAGCACCCACTGGCCCTGTAAATCTGAAAACTGTAGCTGTTTAAACCTAATCTGAGTTTTAAATGGAAACAGTTTACATTGTTTTGGAGAAAGGGCTACACACTGACAAAACTGCTACCACCTAAAAAAAAATTCTCAATCCCCTTAGGCAGCCTGCAAAGCAGTTCACATGAGCTGGAAGTACAAATGGCATTGAGTGCTTCTCTTACTGAAATCATGGCCCTGACATGCAGTCGCCATGTGCTGGCATTAAACTGGTTGCAGAGACTACTTGGCACTAGTCGTGTGTCTTGTGTCCAATTGCACTGTGCACAGCGGGGTTGTAAGCCTTTCCCATTGTGGATGCTTGGACTTTGCAACTGCTTGGGGAAGGGGGCAAAGGGGCAGTATGCAAATGGTCCACAGAAACATGCAGCTTGCACGGTGACTGTCACTGAGGTGGTCCAGAGTTTTGTGACAGCACCTGCCTATAAAACTTCCAGTGGCAGGGAGTAGGGGTGTCACAAAATAGCAACTGCTTCACATGGTGCCGGCAAGAGATAAAGTTCATTGTGAGACAAAGGTCTGGATTTCAGAAATCACTGCCATACTACCATACTCAACAGCAGAACTAGCAGTGTATGCCGACCATGGTATACCGGACCCCATGCCCTGATGTTTAGCAGGCAGCGCTAGTCAGACTGTGTACTGGGCGGTTGGTAATCTCATATATATTTTACTGAATTCTCTGTTTTACTGTGAAGCATCCAGAGCCCTTGAGAATTGGCACCATATAAATAAAATTGTCTAGTCTTGCCTATTCATGAGCCTGTCTGTTGGCTGCATGGGTCCTGCTTTGGTGACTTTGCCTGGTGTGACAAAATGGGTCTGAAAATACCTATTGAGCAGTCTATAACTTGTTTCAAATACTGGAAGGTAGTAGGAGCTTCTGAGGATGATGCCTTAGGATTTCAGCGCCCATGTAGGTTAGGCAGCACAAATGTGCAATGGTGCAAATCTGCTCGGCAAAGGAGCCATGAGGAAAAAAATGAGACAGGAACCATCATCTTAAGTCCTGTGACAGTTAACGGCAGTGCTCAAACAGTCTGCTCTCAAGTCAGAGGTAAGGCACCCAAAACCCTCGTAGTAACAAGGAAAGGAAAAAGCTCATTCAAGTTAAAATCGGACCAAAGGAATTAAAATAAACCCTCCCAGTCCCAAGTCCAGACTCGCAGTGCGTTGTGTTGATATTGCTCCTCAGTCTCCATCTAAGGAGTTTTCACCCTCTGCCCTTTCATCCATCTCCACTTCAACTCAGCAGATATTCCTGTCTGCCTCTTTAGGATCACTATATAAGTATTGGTGCCCATTCCACGTCAGCCAGAGTTTAGCTGGTAACAGAAGCTGGTGCTGTACCTTCAGTTGGCAAAGACAACTCCTGAATTCTGTCACAGAGTTTTCGTCTCTGTTGGGTGCTGTGTAATAAATCCAGAAAGAGCATCAGTGTAGTGTTTCCATATTTGATTGTCTTGCGTCTCCATACACCAGCAACCCCAAGGTCTGGCTCACCAGTTCCTGTGCAAACAATCTTGAATGTCCGTGATGCAGTAGTGTCTGCTGCTGCCCACCTAAGAATGTGCAGAAGGCTTTCTCTTGACGGGAGGAGGGGGGGTGTCCTTGGAGAAGCCCATGATGGCAGGCATATGTAGTTAATTTGATCTTTGGCACATATGAGTGCTGTTGGTACTTTGATTAGCTAATGGTACTGCCTGGACTGAAGAATAGTGTAACCCCCCTGCAAATGGGGGTTCCCAAAAGACTTCCAGGAGCTTGCTTGAATGTTCCAAGCCTGAATGGTGTTTGGCATTTAAGCCATTTATCAGTGAGTGTTTTTAGAGCCTCTGGTACTGTCTTTTTAAGAGCTGTCTGCTTGCAGACATAATTAGTTTGTATGGGGGGACTGTGTGCTTCTCTGAGTACAACTCGAGCTGCTGCCAATTCATTTCATTTTTGCAGTCACTAGGAGTGCAAAGGGAACCTATCTGAAAGATGTAACTGTTTGCCAGAAATTATTTAGAGTAATAATGAAATTACAGTTTGTCTAACCTGCTTTCTTTGCAGTCAGAACTGTGTCTGCTAGTTCCCCATTCTAGTTTTGAACTGCTGAACTGGACCAATCAGTGTGGGGTAAGTGGCTCTAAATGGTGTGGGCGAATCAGAACTTGGACTCATAATCTGAGCCAGCCACAAGAGGATTGTATGGGCAGTGACTCTGGGAGATGTAGTTTAGACTTCAGTGCCTTTTGGACCAACAGCAGCAGTCTATTGTGAGTGACAGCAATCCAGTCAAGAACTGGGAGGAACTCAAAGGAAGTGCCTGGTTTTGTCGGTTGGAGTTTCAGTTGAGCTTTGGCAGTGAAGAAGGAAGGAGCCCTGTGCTTTTTCAGTGTGCAGTTTTAGTCAAAACGTGTGTAAGGCCCAGAGTTCCGGTCTGCAGCTTGTGTAACAGCTTGTTAGGACTGAATCCGTCCTGTGAAAAGAATCAAAGGATCTCTGAAGAGTAGAAACCAGGCTCACCTGCAGAAGACTGGAGGAATTGCTGAAAATTGCACTTGGTCTGTCAGGAACTGAATCTGCTGTGTGTTCTCCGGTATTGTGCAGTAATTGCGATCGGGATACAGATGCAGCCTGCCTGGTATAGTGCTTTCTTTATATGGATGTGTGAAGAGGTTTGTGTACCTCAAGTGAGCCCTGCTGACATTGAAGGATCCTATCTTATTTGGAGGTCGTGAGTACTAATTCAGGGTCGCTCCCTGTTGAATTGCCACATTAAATCCAAATGGAATTACTGTACTGCTGACTGTTTAATTCTCCTTTTTCTCTGTGTGAAAGGGCCCCTACCAGCTGCCCAGGTTTGGACTAGCCACTAGGGCTTAGGTACCCAGGGACAGTAACTGATAGGGGGATAGGCCTGTGCACAGAGCCATGGAAAGATTATTAGAGTGATAAGCTAATTAACCTGATTTCCCTTGTCTTTTATATCCCCTAAATAAATCAGAGCTGCTTGTTTCAGCAAAGTTACTGCCTGAGGTATTTGTCTATGTTAAGAACTGTACTGTGATTGTTGCACTGTATCTCATTTCACAGGAGGTCCCAGTGCGGAACCAGACTCTGGGGTAAGTGTATACTGTGAGGTGAATTTGATATATTGTGTGGGCCACTAGTGGGAAGAAAGGGGGGTTGCAGTGTCCCAGAGGGCTGTGACCAAGTTAGTTTAACTATTGCAACCCTGACTCTGGGTGGAGGCACCCGCCATTGGATCCAGGCCCTCAACCTGTTAGTGGCAAATCAGGCAGGGTAGTAGCCCCTGGGATAGCGCCATCTAGGGGTTACAATAGTATAGACTTTATATTTATGTAATACTGCTTATACACAGGATAGACCTAACTGAGATGTCACAGCTAATTTCCAGTGGGGTCTAGTGTCTTCTTTCGGCAGCTTGAGGAAGTAGTTTATCTTATTAGTATCCATCTCTGTTTAGAAACCTTCTATCTCGCCATGTAGTATAGCACAGTGGCAGAGCACAAGGACAGTTTTTGGGAGGCAGCCCAGTTTTGACTCCCAGTTTTTTTCTTTCTCACTACAATTTCTGCATCTCTAAAAAACTTCTGTTTCACTATGTGGAATGAAAGCACAGTGGCAGAATACCATGATGGTAGTTGGGGGCCTGGAATTCTCCCACCACATTCCTCAGCACTTGACAAGGTCATCTACTTGAGGGTCTTTATAGACCTGTCCAAGGCCTTGACACGGTGTGCCACCCCTGCTACTAAACTCCTTAGTACTGGGTCTCGCAGCCGGCCCCCTGAAGTGGTTGTGACACCTACACAACAGGTCCCCAAGGAGTCAAGCTAAATGGGACCTCTCCTCCTACCTTCCTGTACACTTGGGGTCCCAAGGCTCCATCCTTGGCCCGACCCTTTTCAGCCTATTCCTGAACACCCTCCCCAGCTCCTGTTCCAGTAAAATATTACTCTATGCTGATGACGCTGTTATCCTTGCATCACACCCTGACCCACTCCCATTCCAAGTCATGCTGCAAAGCGCCTTCCTCCAAACCAAAAAGTGGTTCAATAATCACCGCTTAGTCCTGAACCTAAAGAAAACTAAGTCCATGCTATTCTCTCATCGGCAAAACAATGCCAGGGACTTTTCCTCACATCACCACCAGCATGCCCCTCCTCTGGAGCAGGTTTCATCCTATAAGTACCTGGGCATCACCTTTGACTCGGCCTTACTTTCCACGCCCCTTAAAGCTTTGGCATCTGCAATGAACTCCAGGATCGGTCTTCTCTACACACAAGACTGTCTCCCAGACCCGCCTTAAAACTTGCCATCACCTCATGGTATTATCACTGGCTGACTACGGACTCCCTGTTTACGCAGCTGCTGGACGCCTGCCTTATCCAAAGTCCAGACCTCCATCAACAAAGCCTGTAGGCTTCTTACTGGTGCCCACAGCAGAACCCACACCTGTCTGCTATACTCCGCCACAAAAATACTCACTCTTGAGGAAAGACTGAAATATCAAACCTGCCTACTGGCCAAAAATCCATGTCAGGTCTCTGCCCTCCTGGGGTCTCTGGACCTTTGCAGCGGGCTGCTAGATCCCTGCCAACCCGTGCGCCGCAGCTACCTTCAACGTTCCCAGAGCAAGGACCTCCTGCTACAAAGATCTTTCCATCACCTAGCCCGTCCTGGTTTAACTCCCTTCCTGAAACCATCTCCAAGATCCCAGGCATTGGCGCTTCAAAATCGCCTCCGCCAGCATATTATTGACAACCGATGCTGTAAATGTTTGTAGCTGCCCTGTGCCGGTCCTTTCTAACCTTTTCAAGCCCCTCGCCGTCCGGTCCTTTTAACTCTACATATTAGTTTGTGACATGTTGTTAATTGAATAATGTATCTCCTGTTGTTTTACCAATGTTAGCACCTTACACGAGTTTGCTCCAGTACAGCTTCGCTGTCTGCACTCTCCAAATGTATATTTTATGTATCTAACCTGTCTGTCATCCCTGTCCTAACCCCACTCTATTTGTCGTCTCCCCCACCTTTCTTGACGAGGTACCTTTGTAAACGAGTCTTTGACTCAAAGGTTGTAAAACTGATCTTTACAATAAATAAATTAAAAAATTCCTGATGGGGAACATTTTTTGTTTCTCATTACAATTTATGTTTTTAGCATGTACCTGTTTTTTAAAGAGAAATTGTTAGATGTTATTGCTGATATCAGTGATAGAACTTTCTGGGCTTAGAGTAGGTTTTCAGACTATGGAATTATTAGTGGCTCAGAAATGAAGAATATAGAAAACATAACTGTCCCACTCTACTGAGATTAATTAGTCACAAGAGGGAATAATGAAGCCTTATCAATCATAGCTCATGAGACTTTTTTTCCCAAAAAAAGATAATGTTGGCTTCAGATGCCGTAGGCAGAACTGATCAAGTTAAAAGTTTAGAATTTGTATATTGTGTGGGGTATGCTTGTTTGATCTGTGAGGTGTATGTGTGTGTTTGCATTCATGTATGTGTCTACATTGTACAGCATCTGTGTGTACATTGTTTAGCATATGAAGTGGTGCCAGCCAGGATACAATGCAGTTTCTCAAATTACTGCATGACAAAATTGATTAACTGCCATTGAAATTGCCTTGCTTACTGCAGTAACTCTACTACAGGAAGTTGCAGCATTGCATCCTGGCGGCACCTGTGTGTGTGTAAGCAATAAGACATGACAGGGGTGTGCAGGAACATATTTTACTGCACAGCCAGAGTGAGTGGGCACAAGGCCTGTTGAGTGCTTTAGTTTCGGCGTATGTAAAATATGTTTCCATGCACACCCTGGAGTGTCTTATTTTGCTTATAAAATAGTCATGCAATTTTGGGGTAAATAAAGCAAGGAAGCTTTAAAGTTAACTGCATAAAACTTTTATTTTTGCTGAAAAATTACTATGCAACATAAAGTAGGGAGGGATAGAACAATAACTGGGAAATGGAGTGGATATTTGAACAAGAAAATTTGATTTTTTTTTACATTTCTTTTATTGTTTTCTGTTTACTTTAAGGAAAAATCACTTAGTCAGACTAATTAAATTCACCGGTCCATTGAAAGTCATGGGGCCATTAAAGGTAAATGGACCTTGATTGAAAGATGTTATCACTTCAGCTGGTGGCAGTGTGTTTATCTTTATTTCATTCTCTTTCTTTGTTTCTTGTCTACTTTCTTGTGTGCTGTCATTCTTTTGCTCCAGTACTGAGCTCCATCTTTTACGATCTTGGCAGGAGGCACTCCAATACGAGCGAAGACTTGCTTCACAACGGTGCCCCGTTACAGCCATGACTTCTCAGCTTTGGAGCCCTGCCTCAGACAGCAAATGAACAGCTGTCTACCTAATCGAGTGGTTTGTGTAAGTTTGACTCAGCGATGCCTCTTTGCTTATTTTGTTTATGAGTGTGGACAGAGTGTTTAATCCAAGGGGGTAGTGTACCAGGTTTCTGAGCAGTCCAAGAAATGTTGCGTGCAATCCATGTGGGTGACAATAGAGGCTGGAACATCTGGCAGCAGTTTGGAAAGATATTTTTAAACTTTCGACAGGGCATTGTGGTGAGTTTGGTTCAGCATACATGAACCATCTGTGACACTGTTTATTGGGCTCAAATGGGTCACTGTGATTTTTCATTGCCTCGTTGAACGAGAGGCTGACATACTCTGCACCATTCTCATCCATGAGGAAGATGAAGCTGTCAGGTTTCTGAGGCCCTCCCGCCTATGCCTGGCCATGTACAGTTGTATGTCTAGCCAGACTTTTTTTAGAAGGCAAAGGCGCAATGTCAGGAGACAAAACGTGAGATTTCTTGAGCAGCATTAAATCGGCCTTTGAGATTGGAGGGTAGTGCTTTGAAGCATCTTTTTGTTGTCTCCGGTAGTATTTTGTGACAGAGATAAAGACAGTGTTGCTTGTGTTGAAGTCAGGATTTGTTATGATGTTAATTTGCCTTCCAGTCTGCATAGAATTTAAGTGTCTGTTCAGGATGATTGCAAACTGCAATAACTGTTGATGGAATACTCTTTTCCTTCAGTGTTCCTCACTTCAGCATAAAAGCGCCGGAAAGCCTCATTGGTCTCAGTGGTGGTGGCGGTTTTAAATCAATTCGTAGTTTTTGCTGCTTTCCAATCATCGAAAACTTTTATAGCACAGAATGTGGTCTTTTTGTGTTGATTTCATTTTCCCATCTCGATCGATCAACAGCACCACTGGTTAGTGTTAAGTGCCGTGAGATGCTTGCGATTGGTCTGTCAGTTTCACTGAAGTTGACATTTGCCGTGGTCTTTGACAGTTGTGATTTCATGCCAGTTACAGCTACATCTGTCAACTACCGTGATTAACTGGCACTGGGTTTACAGTCTTAATTTGATTTATTGCCACTTTAGCAATTTTTGGCTTAACAGCATCTGTTGCCATAGCAGTCACTGTCATATGTGGTGGCATCGTGCTGACAGTTTCTGTGTAATTTATAAGACTTACTGTGGGTCTTGCCAGCTTTTTCTCTACCACAGTAAAATTGTCCTCTGGCGCGCTAAAAATCCTCTCCATCTCCTCATCTGACATGCTAATGTTAAAATCGACTTGGTTTGTTGTAAACATCATTAACTTTTATAAAACGGGTAGGCTGAATAATCCAACTGTGTTTTCCTCGTGCTTGTCAAATACAAAGATGGCAGATAGTAAAAATGCCAGTGTTCCATGGCTTATGGATATTGACCTTTTTACTGCCAGCCCCTTTTTTTACCCAAGCATGGAACATATTTCATGCATGGATAACTTGCCAATCACATCGTTTGATTTAGCCCAGTGGTGTGCAAATCCAATTTTTAAACACTTGCCCAAGGGCAAGTGAAGATCTAAAAATTACTTGCCCATGAAATCTGGTACTTGCCCTACTGCAAAATATATGATGGTAAAAAACATCTTAAAAGGTAATTTCTTCTTACCATGTAATTATTAGGCAGCCAGATTGAAGCAGCAGAACAAACTGATACAGCAGTCACCCGACCCAACCTCCAAGCATGGCATGGAACCGTTTGGCTGCCTGTTCAAACAGGAAATGACTATGCTGCAATGCCAACAGAACCAACAACAAAAGTGCAGCAAATTTTAAATCCACCACAATGTCCAGCCACTGCTCCATTCCACCCCCACCCAGTAACTGACCAGCAAGACAAGTGACAGACTAGACTACTGCTAGTCCACTCACAAACAAGGCAGAGTCCAAACTTATTATTTTCCATCTCAGATCATGCATGCCTCAGTCTCAACCTCTTTCCTTATAAATCAGGGAAAACAAAGATCAAAAAAAAATCGGGGACAAAACTCCCAAAGTCAGGGACACTGTGAATGGGACACACCTTAAAGATTGTTTCTAAAATTAATTCAGAAATCTGACAGAACAAAGTGGGTGCTGTAAGAAGATGACTTTCATTTCATGAAGAATAAGCCAGTTGTAATATTTGACATTTTGTGCTTACACTTAATCTACAGTCACACTGTTCTGTCATGAAAATACAAATTTTAGAAGGACACACTGCTGGACTGGGACAGGAAAATTCTGAGGCAAAATCAGGGTCCCTGAAAATCAGGGGCAGTTGGGAGGTATGGTGTGTAAGTAACTCAATCACACTGCACTGAACAACAGCCAGCACATTTATTTAAAACATTGTCAAATTTGTCAAATGATAATCACGTGGGCCATTGGCCAACTGGTCTCTCTCTCTGCCCCCCCCCCGCCCCAGTATCCGGCATCACCACGACGTGCATACACACTCCCACCACCTCAAGCCCAGCAGCACCTCACAAACTGTCTTCAGAATCAACCCCTTGTCATCTGGCCAACATCTCCTGACCAAGTACAGTACCACAGCTTATCTGGCGCATCATTCGTCAGGCAGACTTGACCATACACAAGATGACTACAGCCAGCAGCTCGGCTCCACAATCTAACAAGAGGAATGGTTATGAACCCCTACCCCTCTTGAGTCATGCTGCATGCACTTAGTGTCTAGCCAGTGGTAAATGGGCACTGCTTATTAGTCTGACCAAGGGCAGCCAGCAGTGACTAATGCCGAATTAGAGCAGCATCTATCAACAGAGGTTGCAGGGCAGGGTGAGAGAGTCACAGATGTGATGCACCATTTTGCAACTCAGGCGGCAGGCCACACACTACACGAGGTGCACTACCCTCATTCCCCCACCCCCCGGTCAAGGTTAAACTACGATGCCTGCCCTAACCAGGCCCTGTCTATACCAATGCTCACAGACCACCTAAACATACATACAGTGCATAGCTAAACATGTTGGAGGGCACAGTAAGTAAGTTAGTACCTGCGACGAGCAGCAAAACGAACACACACACACACACACAAGCAGCAGCACAGTCTAGCTCTGTACACCTGGGCTGAGGAATACATATCCAGCACTCCGTCTCCATGACTATGTGACAAAATGCAGCAGCACACACTTTAATTATTTTGGGCCAGACACAGAGAGAGAGAACCAGAAAGAGGATATTTAAAAAATAATTATTTACTCTGCTCACTCTTCCTCGGTCACTGACAGAGTCGCTCATTCAGAACCACGTAAACCCACCATACACCCGTTCCAAACGATCGATTTTTCCACTGTGTGCCTTAGTTGGTGTAAGAGCCCCCAGATCCCCAGTGACACCTTTATCACCCACCTCAAACTGTTTGCTCCAGCTCCTGTTCCACTTCTTTGCAAGTTGTGGCAGCCGATGATGACCCTCCAAGCCAAGAACAGGACCAAGTCTGTACAACGCAGCGTGATCGTCATTCTGCCAGCTTCACTAGTTGCTAGTCTCGCTCAGAACTTGAAAACTGTAACAGGGTCCAGACAAGGTCGGAGCAGCTTTGCAGTCCTCTCATCTATTCCTCAGTCTTCTCGAATATTGATGTGACGACCATTCTCCACCTAATTGCGCCTAAGTTTACCTGGTCCTTCCCGCGTGTGGCAAAAGTTCCTCGCCTTCAAGCTCATTTGGCCCAATAGAATAACGCCACTGATGTTGCTAGCTAGCAGCAACAAATCAGAAGGGCAGAAGCTCGGGGGGGGGGGGGAGGCTTAGAAATGGACACTCAGGGGAAAAACAAATCTAAGAAAAAAAAAGACCCCTCCCCAAAAAAGTTACAAAAAAACACTTGTCCTCGGGCTGCAGTCAGAACATCAAAGAATCTGCCCAAGAGACAATTTAGGTCAGCCTCGGACGTCGGGCAATGCAATTTACACACCCCTGATTTAGACTACCTATTTTATAAGTCTTGTTATACAAAAATGACACCTTCTACCTGTCAGTACCATTGATACTTTGTTTACTTCCTGGTTTCATTTGGGAAAGCGGGTTTGCACTTTTTCATCTTGTTGGTCATTAGAACACCTAAAGCAACAGTTACAAAGATGGTATCTGACAAACCTGAAGGTATCATTTTTTATATCATAATAGTTTTTTTAGTTACTGATGATCAGCAACCACTTATTTTACTTTTTAGGTGTCGGTTTCAGCAGTTGACCAAAAAAATGGTTTTACATTTGAGCAACAGCAACTAAGGCAGTTTTTGCTTCCTGGTTTCATTTGTGAAAGTGGCTTTGCCCTTGCTACATTGGCTTTTATTTGATGTGGGTGGGGGTGCATGAATTGGTGTTATCCTACCATCATTTTTTATTTTGTTTATAACTTCTTTAATTTGTTACTTGTTCATTCTCAAATACCAAAATAAATGAACCTGAACATTTTGGGTGTCAAATTCAACCGTTTGTAGTTATAGGTAAGCAAAAAGCTTCCTTTCCAGAATTTGTAACAGTTTGTCACCCTATAGCATAAAACTACTCAACCAAATGTCATCAAATTTGAAATTCATGAGCTCCTTTCAAGAGGATGTACATGTCCGCTATCAGGTCCCTACTCCTAAAGACGGCAAGTAATAAGCAAATGCAAATTACGCTTTTGTATGAAAATGTTTTTCATCTCTAACTATAGTCAGATCAGAGAGGGCAGTCACAAGTGGGAGTGTGACATGGTTCGGTCCTGGGTCCAGTTCTTTTCACAGTGTTCATCAGCGACATGGGAGCAGGAATTCAGGGCAAGATGTGCCTCTTTGCAGACAACATTAAGTTCTGTAGCAGGATAGACAGCAAGGAGGGGGTTATGGAGCTGCAGATAGACTTGCAAATGGTAGAGAGGTTGGCAGAGGTTTGGCAGTTGAATTTCAATGCAAAAATGGAAGGTGATGCACATAGGTAACAAGACTCCCAGGACAAAGTACTTGATGGTGGGGGTAAAGTTAGGCATGACCTCTGAGGAAAGAGACCTAGGGATCATCATCAGTGACTCACTAAAACAATCAAGTCAATGTAACAAGGCCCACAGTAAGGCAAAAAAGGATGCTGGGATGTACAGGAAGGGCTACTGACAGCAGAAGGAAGGAAGGAGGTATTACTACCTCTCTATAGATCACTCTTGAGGTCCCAGCTGGAGTACTGTACCTAGTTCTGAAGTCCTCACCTGAGGAAAGATAAGGACAGGCTGGAGACAATGTTATGTTGGGTAACCAGAATAATTCAGGGCCAGCAGAGCAGATCTTACAAGGATCAGCACAGGACACTAAACATGTACTTGCTGGAGGCCATATGAGAAAGGGGGATATGATAGAAACTTCAGGTTCCTGAAAGGAATGAACAAACTGCATGGAACTATTTTTATGAGTAGTAGATTAAGAACATGGTGGCACGAGTGGAAAATGTTAGGTTGGGAGGTTCAAGAAAGACATAAAAATGTTTTATTTTACAGAAAGGGTTGTGAACCATAAAACAATCTACCAGCTGATGGAGGGGGCAGAAAACCATAAATGGTTTCAAACATGTTTGGGACAGAGTGAAGGGCTTAGTGGTTGCTCTGGGTGGTAGTGGTAGGTGGGAGTATGGAGGTACTGGATAGTGTGGGTTATAGCCCTGTATGGACAAAGGGCCTGGATTTGTTTGGGTTTTCATGGCAGCCTGGAAGGACCAATGATCTGTTGCCATCATTGTCTATGTTTCTGTAGCACTACCATTAGAGATCTTTTCCACAAAGTATCATGAAGAGCTTTACAACCCATTGAGTTTGATAGTAGTGTAGAGATGGTATGTAGACATAGAGGCAGCCATTAATCCACATACAGGTATAGGCAAGTCCATTACAAACTTTTACTGGGAGAGGGAATCCATTGGCCAAGACATCAAGAATACTCCCTGCCCTTGTCAAAAAGTGGGGATTTCAAAGTTTCCACCTAGGGTTACCATCAGCAATAGGGATAAGAGACCTCACTTTACCAGACCCACAGCATCTCACTATTTAAAACAGGCCTCAAGGCTCAACTACTTGAGAGTGCTAAATGTGTCAGTGGCTAACATTGGCCACCCAATTTTTCCCATATCCTCCCCATTCTTGACACAGGGTCTTTCTAGACCCCATGAATTAGCATCATACAAGTCCCTGGCCTGGGACTCTAAGATTGCTGCCTAATACCCTCAGCGGTATATAGTTTTAGCCTGAACTGCTCCGTCAGTACTGTTTACTGTAAATACTGCCTGTCTATGTATGTCTTATACTGTATTTGTTTACCCTCCACCCCTGTAACTGACGTGGAGCCTTTGCAAAAGAGTCTGTGACTCAAAGGTTTATAATTCTGATTGTACTACAACAAACAATAAACAAATTTATATCTCAACCAAAGGACCGCATCCATAGAAGAGCAACATTGCCAAGTACTGAACAACAGTATTATTGGATGTGCATGAGCCCAAATCCCTAGGTATAAATATTTATTGATTTATTTTGATATATGTATTTTATCTATGATAGCAATAAGACATGATGGGGGTGCTCTAGGCACTTCTAGCGCGACGGCCAGAGGTAATAAGCGGCCGAGTGCCTTCAGCCCCTGGCCGCACACACCTGGAGTGTCTTATTACGCTTATGAAATGGGTATATAAATTGTACATCATGTAAAAATTTATATTATTAGGATTAAGTAATAAAAAGGTAACATTTTTGCCATTAGCTTAAATAAAATAGTTCCTCCGCCTGCATGTCTCTGTTTTTTGTGGCAAGGACTTTTGTTCAACTGTAGCCACTGTAGTTCTGTTTTTTTTTCAAGTGGTCATGATGGCCCAACCCCTCCCCAAACACACACATATTATTTCCATTATTAATAGTTCTTTTTCATTTTTTTTTGTTTTAAACTGGAGCAGCTTAGAGTGAGTGACCAACTGTGTGGACCGCCAAGGAGTGAGCATGGTAAGTGAGATCGATGGCTGCAAATAGCAGCAAGAACTCTAGATGTCGGTATTTTTAAGTTGATTTAGTTGAATCTGACTCTGGGGCGAAGAGTAAGCAGCTTAGGTGGTATTTGGCAGGAGAGGGTAGATGAATGACAGCAGGAGTGAGCGTGGGAAATATTGAGATGTAACTATGGAGATGGCTGGAAGCCCTGAGATGATTTTTGTTTAAAAGCTATAGTAATCTGCAGGTTTTGTTGGCTGTTCAAGTGAGAAAGAGGGGATGGTTGGGTGGCCAGATGGCCAAAAGTAAGCCTCGAGAGGGGGGCAGTGACAGAGCTGGAGTTTTAAAACGTGGGTCGACCACTGGTGTAATAGAAAATGTGGCCATAAAGAGGAACCCACTGGGTCAAAACATAATCAGTGGCAGATTTTGAACAGTTCACATTCCATTCCTTTAGATATTGTTATAGAGTAAGTGCATCAATTTGGACCTACTGACAAAGGAAAGAGGGTTAGTTTCAAAGGATGCAACTTTTGCCCTTTGGCGAATGTTGGCGCTGTCGGGGAGATTTGGATTTCCTTTTTTTTTTTTCCTTCTTCTTCTTTTCTTTATTATGTGATGCCACCAGTTCATAGGGGAGGGAACTAGCGAGCAGCTGGCAATTGAAATGAAACTGTGTAGCGGTTGGCAGTGCGAGCGTTCCATGCGGGCACTGATATTGGGTGGCAGTCTTGGGTTAGGCCTGCCTGGACCCATTGCTAGCCATCCGCTAGACACTTTCAGCGCATGGCTAGCAACCAATCAAAATGTTTAAAAAACAGAGCCCATTTCATTACAAAAATTATATCTATCCAAGAAAGACAAGAAGAAATGTATAAAACCATCTTGTTTACAGTTAGAACCTGACGGAAAGCGGGGTGTTGAGGTACATAAGTCATACAGATGTGGGTGCTACTCGATGGTCCAGCATAAGCATGATGCACTACTGTGCCGGTGACCTCGTTTCAGGAGTGAGCCTTGAAGCCAGCATTGTATGCAGCCCAGGGCTGGCAAGTGTGGCCAAGTGCAGAGTGAGTTATCTCACGGAGGGAAGCATCCCATGCAGCAGGGGCCCCTCGTCATAGGCCAGGGAGCATGGTCCTCTACGAGAGGTGGCATCAGCCCAAAGCGTGATGAGACAAGCAAAGCTGTTTGAGGCTGTGTTGGCAGTGTTTCAGAAGGGAGGTGGCCTATAGGGATGAAAAGAAAAATAGTGCAGTCAGGATGACAGCTTGAGGTCCCCTGCCTCCCTCAGCCATGGGTCCTCTGCTTGCCATTGGATCCTGTTGCGGGGGACAGTCCTCCCCTCGGAGCATGTGCTATGGAGGGAAAGCCATGGGCGACAGCTGGCAGGAATGGTAAGCAGCAAAGAGCTGGGTAGTATCGCAGGCCTGGCTAGGATACGTCCCTGTACCAGGTATATTCCTGAGATAGCACTGTCCATGAGGAAAAGTTGTAATAAAAATCATACAGGTGTAGCAGAGACTACAAGTGTGAGACTTAAACCCAATATAGTCTTCTGGCCCAGCCGGCCGGTGGCGCTGAGGATTGAGGCGCTGGACGCCACACCTTGCCCCACGCCGGCGACCCGGGTTTGGGAGTGGACTCAGGCTGCTGGTGGGTTGGCTGGGGGGAGTTAGGCTTGAGTGTCCAGCGACAGCTCGCGTACTCTGGAGAGGGTTGAGGCCACAGCCCGAACACTTGCCTGACTCCGAGCGGAGGCTCGGAGTACTGAAAGCCCCTAACATCAGGTGCATGGGTGGTCGTTATAGAGCGTGACGTCGGCGCTTGATGCCTTGACGTCGGGGGGTCCTATGCTGTAAGGGGTGGGGAGAAAATGGAGAAAATGCCTGCCATCGCCGGGAAGACGGAGTCCCCGGAGACGTGCTCTCGATGTACCTTCACCCGCACGATGGCCCCTGGACCGATGAAAGTTGATTGATGGGGTAAGGGGGCTGTGCCCCATCCCCACCTGGGGGGTAAGCCGAAGCTCCATGGGGATCCAGGGGCATTCTGGTAGGGGGAAGGTAGAGGATGTCTACCTTGGGGCTCTTGAAGGTCGGGATGGCAGGCTGGGAGTGGCGGATAAATAGCGATTTCAAAAAAAAAATAAAAATCTTCTGGCCCATGGGTGAGAATGGCTTCATTGGCAGGTTAGTTTGTTATGGATTGCAGTCCACGTCACAAAATGGCTGCACTCAATTTGGCAGCCTTGACAGTGCATCATACAGAATTGTTTTATTTTTGCTAATGTATTTATTTAAAAGAATTGGTCAGTTAGACAGATTTGACTGAAATTAGCTTGTTTCCAGGCCTGGCCCTGGGGAGAAGGGATGGGATAAATGGGTAAAGTACAGCAAAATGCAGCAGCTCATACAAGCCAAGAGCTATAATGCATCTACTGGGTGGTTTGAGAAGCAGAGGCTGAAACATTTGAGGCAGTAGCAGATTCATAGAATTGGGGGAGAAATGAATAAAATGCAAATAATTCAGTAAACAAGATTATATACAGTGCTATATGTACAAAGCAGCTTATGGCAAGGGGAATTAGGGAGATTAGACAGAGGAAACTAAAAAAACAGGTATAGTATATTGCTGAAAGGTATAGCAGTATTAATACTATTTTTTATAAAACTTAGTGTACTAT
Source organism: Neoceratodus forsteri (assembly GCA_016271365.2). Classification (NCBI taxonomy): domain Eukaryota; kingdom Metazoa; phylum Chordata; order Ceratodontiformes; family Ceratodontidae; genus Neoceratodus; species Neoceratodus forsteri. The sequence goes on from CM028130.1 coordinate 876,424,234, forward strand.
GCTGTCAAAATAAAGAGGTAAGGAACAAATAATGCTTACATGTCTGTTACAGAGGGGACGGCCACCCTTAAATGAAAGGAATATTCAGGTTCCACTGTCATTTAGTCCTGGACTTCACCGAGTGACTCATGCGATAAAAATATCTGCTGCTATAGTAACATAAGTGTTCATTTATGTAATACAAAGCTGGGCAATAACTAACTTTTGAGGCTGATAACAAGGAAATGTTGGCTCACTCAAAGCCAACCCTTGTGAAGCTAATTAGAGCCAATCTTTTAATAGGTTCCCTCATCTGATTTATTAAAATTACTGTATTATTTTATTGTTTGCGCAGTACATGGGGACATGTCAATGCTCGACTGGTTTCTTTATGACAACTCAAGAGAATACTGGAGCTTTTTTTCTGAAATAACTGCTTAAGGTCAATTCTGCAGACAGCACTGCTGTTATAAAATGTTGTAAATAAAAGATTAAAAATGTGTATGCTTTCAGTTTCCTGTTACTTTCTGTGTTTCAATGTCATAAAAATAAAGAGGCAGTGTAGTCTAGTGGTTAGAGCATTGGCTTGTGAGACAGAGGAGGGCATCTTCAAACCCCACTGAGCCATATAGTAGTATACTGATATAGTACATGGCTAGGCCCTTGTACCTGGGCATAGAAAAATCCGCCATATATGTTCCTGTATACAACCAGTTAACCATTATCACTTAAATACCTAACAAACTACAAACCACTTATTAACAACGACTCTAAGAAGACAAACATTTCACAACCACGGCCCCAAAAGACTGCATAAACAAAAAAAAACTCTACCTACGAAAACTGTCATAGTCTAAACTCCTGTCACTAACCCAACACTTTCCTTCAGCCTCATTCATCAGACAGTCATGTCTGTCAAGACTTCATTACTCATTTCACCTGCCAAGCCTTCCATGCTGTTTGGGTCTTAATGCTGCTCCTGGTGCCAACTCCCAGCTGCCCACTCGCGGCGCTGCTTACTTTTTTTTTTTAATTAATATTTTTTTCTCCCATGCATGGAGGGTGGACATTTGCCCCAAACCACCCACCCGTGAGCCTGATCACCCTCAACCAACTCCGAGACCCCCCACAGAGAACTTCCCCCCTCGAGCACAATCCAAATCCGAGGAGGCAGCGGACCAGCGGGCAGGGGTGAGGCTTCATGAAGCCCCCGGCCAACATTTTCCAGTGACCCCCTCTGTCCTGACGCACGATCACGCACATGTGTGGGCACACACATGCCATGACCACCAGCTGCTTGCCTTCCCAGCCTGTGCTGCCACCCCACCCCCAACCAGAGGGTGATCGACAGGTGGGACGATGATCCCTCCCTTCCGGAGAAAGGAGAACGATCCTTTAGACACTCAATCCTCTCTCGCCCCTGCTGACCCCCGACAGCCCGGGCTTGTTCCCAAACCTAGGTCGCCGACATGGTGCAAGGTGTGGCATCCAGTGCCTCAACCTCCAGTACCACTGGGCTGGTACAGTGCACTCCTCACTTCATGCCGCTTGGGGCCGCCTCTCCTGACTACACACACATGCGAGTCAGGACTGTCACTCCTGACAACACACTGCAAATCACCCTGAACCGCTGCTCCCAACCGCATTTTGCACACCACTCCAGACCGCATGCCACACTGCTCCCTAGTCTAAATACACTAAAGGAAGTACTGCTGGAGCCACATCTCTTTTATAGGTGGCCCTTACACTATGGAAACACTACAGGGAAAATACTGCCAAACCCCAAATTATTTATTTATTTATTTACTTGAATTTTGTTGACCAGGTAACCCACTGAGACAAGATGTCCCTTTCTCAGGGCAACCTGGAATTAGTTACATACATTAAATAACATAGGAATTGTACATGGTTATACATACATATACATACAGTTTTATACCAACACGGATTAGTTACAGGTAATAACAATGAGCAAATACAATTAGTTGTCTATAATGGCAGAGAATATATACATAAACTAGTCATAGAGAACTGGAGTAGCAATTATGTATGTTTGGATGTTAGGGCCCACAAATTTGTAGAAGGTGGGGGAAGGGCAGTGGGGCAAGTGATTCAATGGTAGGAGTTGCATGGATCTGTTGTCCAAAAGAGAGATTTTAGACTCTTTTTAAACTGCACCAATGTAGAGCAGGCCTGGACCATGGGGAGTAGGGAGTTCCACAGATGTTGGCCTGAGAATCAGAAGGACTGCCTTCCAGTTTTGTAACAAACTTTCTGAACTTCCAGCACAGGAAGGCCGAGGCTCTTAGAGAGAGACTTGGTGGGGAGAGAGGTTGCAATAACTTGAAGGTAAGACAGAGCAGGGGATAGCGCACTCTAGCTCCAAAGGAGGGCCATCCTAGGGTTGTTAGTGTTGTACAGTGGTGGGTTCTGGGGTGGGCACTGATTGCAAATTGTCCAATCCTATGGCAGTGTGTTGAGCCTGGTGAGGGTGGGTTCTCGTGTGCCTGCACTACAGGGGCAATAGAATAAGAGCTAAACCAAGGTCTAACACAACTTTATGTGGACTAACACAAATATTTAAGAATGATATTTGTATTTGTAAAAGTGCCAGATTTGTGTGTATTTGTCCTGAATAGTATTTGTTTTGCACAGCCCTACTTCCTGGCTTTTCACAGGCTTTGACAGCAGAAGCTTCAGACGCTAATAACAGAATGAAAATGGTGCCATTGTTACAGGGAAATTAGAGTCCTAGGGAAAGGTTAGAGACTCGTAGCAAAAGAATTAGCAGACGCTAGTAAGGTACTGCTAAATCACATTAAACTGGAGGGGAACTCATGAGACACTGGTCGGAGAAGGCATGTTTACAACTACCTGGATTCCTTCTGCATAGTCCCACTTGTGCAATCACCTAAGCATGGGCAAAGTCCTCAGATAGCCCACTGGCTAGAGCAGAAGCGCCTTCCCTGCATCTTGTGTTCTGTGGCCTGAGAGCTTTCTTTCCACTGGAAGTATGAGGTCATACCTTTGGCAAGTCTGCCCAATGTTTATTTTTTAATTTTTTCCTTGATCATATTACTGAGTTTCATTTGTGTTTTCCTTTTTGCTACTTCAGCTGGTTAGAGCTCATACTCTGCATCACCAGGGCAAATATTCCACTCTGCTGTCTGTTGGCCTCATGTACACTGCCTGCGGGCATCCGTGCCCACTCACCCAGGCATCTAGTCACTTCTGCTGCTGACAGGAACATCCTGGTCAGTGAGATTTGTGGGGCTGCCACTTGGGCATCCGCACACACTTTCATGAAAGATTGCAGCCTAGAACTTCAGGCCAGAAGGACGCTATGTTAGACTTCTCCATCCAAAAGTCTCTCTTCAGTTGAGTTTTACCTCTCATCTGTCCCTAATTACGATGGACATCCTGTATTTTACCCTTAAAATTGCCCTGTCCCTCATAGAAAGGGTGCTGTCCACACAGAAGGTGCTGTAAATTCAGACTTTAAAGCAGAAATTCATAATATTCTGACATATTAAAATAAACTTAGTACAAGTAAACACAATGGTTTCTGCAATGTTTTGAGCTTGTATCTCCATGTCGAGGATCGTCCCTCATTATGAGGATCAGTGTTCCTCAATGTCCCTCATTTCAGTGATAAAAGGTTGAGACTTATGCAGGGAGCTAGCCCCCTCGGTACTGCTGGTAGTCTGCACAAGTGTGAGTACATAGAAGGAAGCCAAATATAGTAGTTACAATACAGAGTTACTCAACTGTAACTTTCTGGTATTCCTTATACAGTCACACTAACCCACCCAACCTCCCCTGGCTACTAGCCCTTATAGGTCACCCATTGACATTGCCTCATGTTTCCTGTGGGTCTTGAAAAAATATCTGAGGCATTGAGGGGTGGTTTTGAGGTGGATTTTAATCTGTGAGGGAGACAGAGGGAAGGAAACTGTAGAGGAGAGATAGTGAAGGATCCCCCTCCAACAGTGGAGAACATCATTGGAGATATATGGGATAATTATCCTGTGTTTCAGGAGAGTAGAGTATGGGTGGGGCAGTAAAGAGTTACAAGATAAAAGAAGTTCGGGGCAAGTCCAGGGAGGATTTTGAAGAAAAGTAGGAACATTTTGTAGTGGATAAGAAATTGGATAGGGAGACTGAGGAGGGTCACAAGAATGGGTGGTCCCATTTATTTATTTATTGCTTTTGGTAACCGGGTGGGTGCACTAGGCATAAGAATGCCTATTTTTAGGCACGACCCGGGAGAATACAGTTTAATATATGAGGAATACATGAGTATACATGTGACGCAGCACATGATATATGTAACACAGTAGAACTGGGATCACATGCATTAAACTTAGGGTGGAGAGAAACATTATTCAGTGTCATACAAAATACATGAGCATACATGCGATGCAGCACATGATATAGGTAACACAGTTAAGAGGGGGGATCACATACATTCAAACTAAGGGTGTAGAGAGACATTGTTCTGTATAATACATTCAAATACATTTTGAACAAGTAAAAAGCAAGATCAGAAAGCAAATGAGAGAAATAATATACATAGACAAGTACAGTAAGTGCCATTTCACGGTAAAAGGACAGGGAGGAAGAGAAAAAGGGAGAGAAAAAAGGAGGGAGGTTGGAAGAAGAGGAAGGGTAAAGGATGAAAGAGGAACATGTAGGAGGGTATTAGGAGAAAATAGAAGAGGTGACAAAGAAGTAGATTACCTAGGGAAAAGACAGAGGGCAGGGGAGAGAGGATGGTCTAAGGTGGATGAAAGCAGGTGCAGGGGTTGGTAGCACATAGATGATCACGGTGAAGTTTCTTAAATCTAGCATGGGTGGGAGCTTGACGAATAGTTTGGGGGTATGGAATTCCAGTGCATTGGAGCTGTGTATGAGAAAGCACGTGTACCCATATTGGTTTTGCATCTAGGGATGTGAAGAGGGGCTTGGTCAGCAGATCTGAGCCCATAGTTGAGAGGTTGTGAGTACAGCAGAGAGGCGAGGGACAGGGGGAGGCCTGATATGGTAATGCAGTCAATCAGTGAACCATAGGACTGGAGTCGATGGGCAGAGGGGCAAGGCCAATTTAGGTCAGCATAGAGCTGGCAATGATGTTTGTAGCGAGGGGATGCAGAGGCGTAGCGGCAGATGCTATTATAGATGGTGTCCCATTTATGGAGGAAGGATTTGGAGCCCGATAGGTAAGTGGCTGAGCCATAGGCCAGGGCTGGGAGCAGAAAGCCTTGTGCCACAGCTAGTCCAGCCGATGGTGTGAGGGCATAACTGGTACGGTAGGCACCTCCTATCTTAGCGTTGACAGATTTACAGGTGGTAGTGATGTGCAGATCAAAATCAAGAGATGAATCAAGAGTAATACCCAAATATTTAAAGGATCTGGCACTGACCAGTGGAGAGCCATCCGCACATGAGATTAAGAGGGCATTTTGGTTCGCTTCAAGCATGGCAGGTGAGCCAGAGAGCATGGAGTATGTCTTGCTGGTATTAAGAATAAGTTTGTTCTCTGTTAGCCAAGATTGAATGCTTGTGAAATCGAGGCAAGAGAGTGGTTTATGTCGGCAGTGTTTATTGCACTATGGTAGATGATCATCTGCGTAGCAGAGAGGAACAGGTGGATGCAAGCATGGGATGTCATTAATGAAGATTGAAAACAGCAAGGGGCCTAGTATGGAGCCCTGTGGCACACCAACATGTATAGATGAAAGATCTGATATGGCAGAGTTGAAAACTACTGCCTGCTTTCTGACAGTCAGATAGCTATTGAACCAGGCCACTACATCGTGGAGAAACCTAGGAAGGAGTTTAGAAAGAAGAAGGGGATGGTTAACCAGGTCAAAAGCCTTGGTTAAATCAATGAAAACCGCACCTGTCATGAGGCCCGAATCCATGGAAGCATAGATGTTTTTTGTGAGTTTGAGGAGGGCGGTGGAAGTGCTGTGGCCTTTGCGGAAGCCATGCTCAGAACAGGAAAGAAGGTTATACTTTTGAAGCTATTCAATGGATTGAGTGGCCACTATTTTTTCCAAGATTTTGCTAAGTGCCGAGAGAATTGTGATGGGACGGTAATTCTTGATTTCTTTCGGATCTCCTTTTTTAGGTATGGGTGTGACTCTAGCTATTTTCCAGATATTAGGAACTAGAACATGGCATAGAGACAGGTTAGGGGAGAGGCTATGAGAGGGGCAGCAGCTTTTAGGAGCCTTAGTTCCAGACCATCAGACCCCGAGCTGGTACTCTCAGGGATGGAGAGTAGCAGTTTTAGAACTTCTGCCCTTGTAATGCTCCGGAACCTAAAGGGAGGATGCGTGTGATGAGGTTTAGTATCATCAGAGGGGGAAGCAGTGTGTTCATGTGGGAAGTTGGCCAGGTAGCTGGTTAGATCTGAGAACTGGCGATTGAAAGCATTGGCAATTGTCATCGGATTATTGCAGTGAATGCCATTTATCAGCATATCACTTGAGTGGGCCGAATTGTTAGCTCCAAGGAGGGTTTTTATGGTTGATCAGAACTTCTTAGGGTCACCTGCAGCTTTTGCAAGCAGGTCTTTGCAGAAAGAGCTTTTAGCTAATCGGATATGTCTTTTGCATGTGTTTCTCAGAGATTGGTAGTTGTTATAGTCAGTCTGGGACCCAGAAGCTTTGAAATGCCGCCACATTCTGTCCCTGGCCTTTATTTGGTTAAGTAGGTCTTTTGTTAACTATTTAGTCTGAGCTCCACGAATACGACGACTAACAAGAGGAGCGTGGGTATCTTGGAGCAGACCAAACTGGTCCAGGAAATAGTCAAGTGCCGGCTGGGCATTAGCAGAGGTGTAGATGGGTGAGTAGTCAATCAAAGAGAGATCATGTGTAAACTGTGTTAAGTTTAAGTTGGCCAGGTTGCGGAAGGTGATGAGTTTTGGGGGAGGAGAAAGTTTACTGGTAGAGCGCCAGATGCAGTAGATTGGGGTGTGATCACTTAGTGCATCTGCAAGGGTACCTGCAAGGACTATGCTGTCAGGGCGATTTGTAAGGACCCAGTCAATAAGTGTACTAGTTCGTGGGGGAGCCATGACCCTGGTTGGGTCTGTGATTAGTTGGTGAAGGTTGTGGCCTTGAACCATGGTATGACAGAACTGGTTTGATTTACTAGTCCAGTTTAGGTTGAGGTCTCCCAGAATAAGGACTTCGTTTCGGCCAATGGAGCTGTCCACTTGGGAGAGGAGTTGTTCAAGACCGGTGCTACCACCAGCTGGCAGGTTATAGGTACAGTCTATGTGTAATTTTTTGGAGCCTAGCTGTAAGGTTGCATGGATTGCTTCGCAGTGAGTTAGGGTAGGCATGATATTGTAGGGTAGTAACAAATGTGATTTATAGAAAATAGCAACACCACCTCCACGCTTCGTTGAGGGTCTGTCTTGTCTGATGAGATTGTAATTTGGTAGCAAGCAGAAGGAATCTGGGGTGGACGGTTTTAGTCATGTTTCTGATAGGCAAAGGATATCAGGATGATATTGAGCAACCCAGGTCTCAAGTTCCGTTATGTTACAAAGAAGGCTCCTGATATTCAGGCACACAATGCGGAGGCCCTTAATGTCATTCCAATTAGAGTCAATGTGTGATAAGTTACTTACAGGCCCTGGGTTAAGCTCAATATCCCCAGCTAATTGTATGGCTAGGAGTAGCAGTTACCAAAGCTTGCAATGGATGAAAGGGGAAGACAGGGTAGGGTTTCGCAGCAAGGATTTATGTAGAGTGTAGGCTAAGTGGTAGATGAATTTGTAATGGACAAGAAGTGGGGAGGTGTCACTGGGCATGTGAAGTGGCATACGTATAATGGAGAGCCTAGAGACCTCAGGGTAGGTGTTCTGATGGTTCCTGGTTGGTGGGTAGTATAATAAAGGGAACCATATGAGGGTGGAAAAAAGTAGATAAAAGCAGGAATGTTGTACAGGGATTTCTGGCCATATTGATTTTAAATGATTGGGTCATGAAGTGGGGTGTGTAGGGAGGCAGCTCGATTTAGAAATATCACAGTAATTTGCTGGCAGCGTTATGATAATGGAGCCAGAAAGATAGAACAAAATACCAGGCGCTCTAGCATCAAGAAATATAATCTGCTAATGGTAGAGTGAGGAGATAGTTAATTTTACTTCTTGGAGTGGTTTACGCTAAGCCTCACCCTATAACTGATGCCGGCTGGCCGGCTAAGGGTGGAGTGGTGGGGAGCAGTTGCGAGCAACTGCAGGGAAGGAGTCGCGCGAGCTCAGAGCAGTTGTTGCAGTACAATTCAGCTGCTGGCACTGTGATTTGATTTATAGATATAATGCCAGGAGACCACTTCTAGCAATTATTTTCAGGCTCCCGATGCAAGTTAGCTTTAGCAGCTGCTAGCATTGACTGTACAGAGCGAGTCGTACAGCTTCTTGTAGTGATTCCGAGGGGAAAAATAAAGTGCTCGGTACGCGACTAGCTGCTCAGTCTCCCTACAGAGCTGCTGGCTATGTGAATTGTGTTACAGCAGCTCTTTGCTGTTAGCAGCAAGGTTCCTTTTAGCACAGTTCAACCGTCCAGTACAATTAAGAGGATCGGCCAAAGTAGGGACCGAGATGTGAATGGGGTTGACCGGGGATTTAACAATCAAAAGCGGTTACACTTTTCCGGTCTATACAGCTAGGTCAGCAACTTAATTATATTCTAGCAATAAAATATTAAGTTACAACAAGCTAATGTGGCTCGTAATGCAGTATTAGCCACAGAAAATTCAACATCCAGGTTTTAGGTGCCACGTTCAAATAAGCAACCAGTAGCTGAGATACAGAATTTAAAATTAGATTTCAATGCCCCACCGAGTGAGACACATTTAATATAATGGTTTAGGTAGTACAGCAGTTTGGTGCAAGTCCTGAGCTTATGCAGTCCTTTTCAGCAGTTAAAACAGGGCAGAGATCCATTTGAAAACGGGGCGAGTAAATTCAAACACCAGACAAAGGAATGCAGAAACTGTTTGGCTGCTAGGGCTGGCAAAATTACCTTTAGGACAGGAGCCTTGACATCGTCGTGGGGAGAGTGCTCCAGGCAGGGTGTGCCCTCCTGTAGCTGAGGCTTTAGGACAGGAGCCTTGAAGTTGTCGTGGGGAGAGTGCTCCAGGGCAGGGTGTGCCCTCCTGTAGCCGAGGCTTTAGGTCAGGAGCTTTGAAGTCGTTGTGGGGAGAGTGCTCCAGGACAGAGTGTGCCCTCCTGTAGCCGAGGCTTTAGGACAGGAGCCCTGAAGTTGTCGTGGGGAGAGTACTCCAGGGCAGGGTGTGCCCTCCTGTAGCCGAGGGTCTGGAGCCAACGATTACCAGATAGACTTTAGAGATGGGGGCAAGCCTTGAGAAAACCACAGTGGAGAAAGTTACAGTACTCAAGGTAGGGGGATAATGGTTAAAAAAGCTGTAGACGTGCTCAGGTTTTGTGATAGGCTTACTTAGCTGGGGCTCCTTTCCAGGTTTGTAATCAGATGCCTCCTAGATTAGGAGGGGGTAAAAGGTATTACAAAAATGCTAGGTCATATAGCACCTCCCCAGAAGATAAGATTTTCCTGTGTGGCATATTTCTGAACCTTGAAAAGGTGAGGCCCAGATGTAATTTTGTAGAGCTATCAAGATTTACTTCTAAAAAAAAGGCAGCAGGGCTTCTCTTGTGGTCTTGGGGTTGAGGCGCTTGCCTTCTGCTTCGGGGAATGCAGGTTCATGCACTTGAAATGCAGTTCCAGCCTGCTGGAGTTAGAGGAAGAGAGGTGTCCAAAGGATGTGCCCCTCTCTCAGGTGGAGTCCTGCGCCCCCACTGAACGACATTCCCCAGTGGTCCAGGAGAATGTCAGCAATTCAACAAGGAGCCCTCAGTTTCTCTGGCATCTTCTGGTGATAGTAGTCATGAAGTCCCATTGGTGGGAAGATGGGTGTCAACATCAAGCACAAGCTCCTTGCTTATCCAGATCAAAGGACACACACAAAATCTTGGCTGTAGCAGTGGCCACCTCCTCAAGGGGGCAGGACATGACTGGCACCAGGGGAGAAAATTTAAGGCAGTAGACCAGGTGAGCATACCGGATGCCCACCTACAGGGCTTGCTCACATGTAGACCGGAACGCCAGACCCACCCAGGCAGGGTGTGCTGTCTTGTCCAGTGGTCAGACAGGCCGGACACAAGACAGTTGTTTGGTGTTCCACTCTTCTCTGTTATGAAGGGCAACTTTTCTAAAAACTTTACTGACAAAGGGCAGATACAAAATTGGATACCTGTTGAGGTATTGATGTGAGGGAGGGTTTGTCAGCAGAGCGTAATAGGAGCAGTTTTGAGGTAGTTGGACATGATGCCAGATGAGATGGTGTAGTTAGTGAAGTTAGGAGTGATGGGGGTTATTGTAGGAGGCCAGTTGAGAAGTGAGGTGCTTAGAGTTCTGATCAAGTGACTAAGTGCTCTGTGTCACAGAAGGAATAACTTCACATAGCTCAGGTAGTTATGGGAACGAAGGAGGACATACAGTAGAAGTAGAAAGTGAAGACATAATGAGAGTGGAAGAAATGGTGCTGAGGCGGAGGGCTTACAGGGTTGGGGATGGTAGTGAGAAAATGAGGGGAGTAATCAGGGAGTGGTAAGGTGTAATGAAGGGAGCAGTGGTGGGAGAGGAGAGGGAGCAATGGTGCAAGGTGTAGAGGGGGTGTTGATGGAAGACATATTGTTGCAGATGGTGCTGATTTTAAAATGAAAGAATGAGAGGTTCTTTGGATTAGGTAGCAGAGTGAGAGATAGGAGGATAGAGAACAGAGTTGCTGGTGTTAAACGACAACACTATAATAATAATTTCAAGATGAGCTAGAAAACCATATTACATTTAACATAGTTGCAAAAATTATTCAAATCTGAATCTTAGCAATTCAAAGAAATGGCTTACTAAATAGAAAAGTTTTCAAGCCATCTTTTTTTTTTTTTTTTTGTAAACTTTCTTTCTGCACTGCCCTCCACAGAACTCTCTCAGGCAGACCCCACTCGCCGCAGCCGCTCTATCACCCCGCCTGATCCTTCCTTACTGGGAAATCAGGGACAGACACTCCCCACCCTACCCCGATCCGGCGACTCCCGAACCGGAACCAAGGCAAGGCAGGGGATTGGGAGAGCTGATGTTGGTATGTGGCAGTGGGCACTGGAGGTTGCCGTCACCCATCTGTGAGGTCAGAGATTTTTTCCTTACTATTGTGTGGTCCCCTGAGCACAGACGCAATGATGCCCTGCACATGACGGAAGCGCCTGCACCCATGCATAAGGCATCCGCTGCACTTCCAACCCCAGAGGAGCATGCCACACATTGTGCCACCCTAGTCACCACCAGGAGCCACTAGCACCACGGCAAGCATATCCACCCACCCCAGGAAAGGAAAACAGTCCTCCAGACACTCAATCCTTTCCTGTCCCTGCCAACCCCCAACAGCCCAAGTTTGCTCTTCAAACCCAAGTCGCCTGCATGGTGCGAGGTGTACGTCCAGCGCGTCAACCCTCAGCACCACCAGGCCAGCTTCAGGCCATTTTGCTTTGCAAGTTTCAAGGATAATGATTCAAGGCTGATGTTAAAAAGAGTTTGTAGTACCTGATGACAAGTGTGCTGCTGTGCTGGCGGCTTGGTACAGAAGTGGACATGGGAGACAGCCAGGCAGTCTATGGAAAGCTGGGAGGTACCAGCTGGGAAGAGTGTGTGCTGGATTCTAGTGCTAGCAACGAACCTTGTGCAGGGTCAGGAAGTTTGCTCTGCCATTTGGGACACCAGTGTGTGTGTGTGTGTGTGTGTGTGTGTGTGTGTGTGTGTGTGTAGAATGACAGTCTGCACAACCAGGTGAAATGGGTGGAGGGGTAGATGAACAAACCTTGGAGTAAAACCTGCAATGTCATTAGGAAAGTTGGTGAAGCTCTCAGGTCCCACATTGTGGATTGCCATTGGTGTGAGCATTGGAGCTAGCAGAGGACGGGGTGGAAGCTCCACTGTGGAGACATGCTTTCAGGCCGGAGGACTAGGCAGACAAGGCTGAAGAAGAAGACGTTTTATGATTGAAAAAAAAGGGGGTTCTGGGCTTCTCCTATCTTTGGGTATGATGTGCACATATGGTCCGATACAAAGGGCTGGATTTTCATATCTTTGTGGCATGATTTTGCTGCAGTTGCGCTAACTGCACCAGGATAGTTGGACTACAAAAAAGGTGGTCTAATCTCTAGAGGAAATATGGCTCCACCTGGTGGCAGTCATTCGGTGGAAGTGTCAAGCTCCCCCCAACCCGAGAGAGGAGAGGAGAGCAGTTCATCGTACACTTCTTCCTCTTAACCCCCAGCGACCCGAGACTGCTTCCGATCCCGGGTCGGCAGTCTGGCAGGTGGTAGCCCTACCGCTGCATGACTGAGCCAGTTGTCTACAACAGTTTAATGTAGTGCTAACAAAATGATCTATGTTTGTATATGATTGTACTTGAATATTTGTTGTGTATGTTATACTATTTTTTTGTAACTTCATCTGCTCGTCCACAGTGCAATCCTGAAAACAGCTTTCGCCTAGTACCCAGTCCTGTTGAAAAATAAATGCATTTGAAAGATATGCATCAAAAATGATGCATGTGTCAAAATTCTGACGCGGTGTCATTTTTGGGCCATAAAGTGAGTTAAGTTTTTTTTTCCAATTGTTTAACCAGGAGAGACACACTAAGCTGAAAGCTTGTTTACAGGTGCGGCCTGAGAGCACAGGGAAGTTAGTCGGGGTCACACAGTATGCAAGTGGGGACTGTGGGATTCAAATCCAGGTCTCCAGATTTGCAGCTCAGAGCCATAAACCACTGCGCTATACTGCCTCCCTAAAATGAAGTGTTGTAAATGCAAAAGAATGTTTGATAATCATATGCTAATATTCTGCCTCATTACAGAGATGCAGCTGCAGCAATAAAACTGCAGCAAGTGCTGCATCAATGCTTTTGAAAATCCAGGTACCAATCCAGTACATAGAAACATACACAGAAACCTAGACTTTGACAGCAGATAAGGACCGCTTGGCCCACCCAGTCTGCCCATTTCCCTACCTATTGGATAAGCTGCAGTTCCTAGTTAACCAACAGCCTACTTCTTCCTACCCCCACCAGAATTGCCTTATGTCTGTCCCATACATTCTTGAATTCCCCCTCTGTTTTTGACCCCATGACCTCCTCAGGAAGGCCATTGCATGCGTCCACCACCCTCTCTGTGAAAAAATACTTCCTCATGTTGCCCCTGAGCTGTACCCCCTCTATCTTCAAATTGTGCCCCCTTGTTCTTGCACATCTCTTTTTCTGAAAGATGCTACTCTCTTGGACTGTGTTGATTCCCTTGAGGTACTTGAAAGTTTATATCATGTCCCCCCTCTCCCTCCTTTCCTCAAGGGTATACATGTTAAGCTCCTTTAGTCTCTCTTCGTATGGCTTCTGGTGCAAACCCTGCACCATTTCAGTTGCCCTCCTCTGGACTGCCTCCATCCTGTCAATGTCCTTCTGGAGATGGGGTCTCCAGAACTGCATGCAGTACTCCAGATGGGGTCTCACCAACTGTCTGTACAGAGGTATAACAACTTCCTGTTTCCTACTGGTGATGCCTCTCCCTGTGCATTCCAGTACACCCCCAGCCCTCCTTACTGCCTTCTCACATTGCTTGCTTACCTTTAGGTCATCTAATATGACTACCCCCAGGTCCCTTTCCATTTTTGTTGTTGTTATCACCCCCCCCCCCCCCATTGTGTACTCTTTCCTGGATTTTGTTTCCCATGTGCATTACTTTGCATTGAATCTAAGCTGTCATACTTTTGACCATTCCTCCAACCTTGCCAAGTCTCTTCTCATCCATTCCACTCCCCTTGTGTATCAACCTTGTTGCAGATATTTGTGTCGTCTGCAAAGAGGCATTCATTTCCTTACTGTCCCTCTGTAATGTCACTTATAAAGACATTAAAAAGGACCGGTCCCAGTACTGAACCCTGCGGTACTTGCTAGTAACCCCTCTTTCTTTGGAGGACTCTGTTTACTGTTAACCTCTGTGTCATGTTGTTCAGGCTACCACCCTGGGGCCTACTCCCAGGCTGGCTAACTTGTTTATTAATCTTTGTGTGGGACTGTGTCAAATGCCTTGCTAAAGTCTAGGCAGGCCACGTCCACAGCCCCTCTCTGGTCTACTACTTTGGTCACCCAGTCAAAGAAAACTATTAGATTTGTCTGACATGACCTTCCCGCTGTGAATCCATGCTGCCTTGGGTCCTGTTCCCCACTGGCCTCTAGGTACTCAACAATTCTTTCTTTCAGAAGTGATTCCATCATTTTTCCTATCACTGAGGTCAAACTCACAAGTCTGTAGTTTCCTGCCTCTGCTTTGCTCCAACGTTTGTGAAGGGGAATCACACCCATCCTCCTCCCATCCTCAGGTACCACACCATCCTCCCATGATTTGTTAAAAAAGGTAGTCAGTGGTGTCACTAGTTCTCCCCTTAGTTCTTTTAGAATTCTGGGATGAATCCCGTCAGGCCCCATTGCTTTGTCCACCTTGAGTTTTAGGAGTTCTTTTGGGACCCTTTCTTCTGTAAATGGACTGGTATTGACCGACTGATCCAGAGTGCTTCTATTGTTTGGTTTAGGTACCTCCTCCTCCTTTTCTTTTGTACCGAGCAGAAGTATTTGTTCCAGTATCCCTGCTTTTCACTGTCACCCCAGCCCACCCACCCTCCACTTTATAAAGCCTCACTATCCCTCCCTTGGTCTTTGTCCACTCCCAAGGTGTTGCTAAGGGTTGTACACTCACTTATCGACAGTTGTGACTTTGCGACCCCATTTTGCTGTGCACAGAGTCACAAGTCTTCTATGCATGGTCGTGAACCACATTGAAACCATACAAGAAAGGGGCAAGGGGCTGCCTTGCTAATGAACAGCAGGACCGTGCAAATGATCCTCTTTCTTTTGGAGTTTCTTTGTTTATCCCAGATACCCACCCGCATCCTGCAGGGGCTTACATGCCACCATGGGATCCCATGGTCCATCCTTGCTTTCGGTTTTTGCACCCCTTGGTGTCGGCAGGTCAACTCCATGGCTGAATGCAGAGCTCCTCACTGCATTGAGTAGTTGCGCTGATCTCTTCCAATTGCCCCATGACCTTCAAAGGCATTTAATGTGGAGGACCAGTGGGATGGGGACAACTCCCCATGTTAAGTGTGAGACACAGGGCCTTATTACTGTTAGGGATATGTTTGAGGATGGCTGTAACTGGTGCTGAGGGTGGGGCCTGCTGTTGGCGCCCTCACACCTTCCCACCACTGGGCACCCGTCTCAGCCCCAGTGCTGAGATGCAGTGGAACAAGCCCCATTAAATGCAGAGTGGTTCTTTTATCCCCTTGGACAACAAGGGGATGTAGGTGGGCTCTTTAGTAGGGAGGGCAATCAGGTTTGAGATCAAGTGTATGAGGCTAGAGAGGTTTGTTTCACTGGATGACAGAAATACTGTATGCATGGAGAGCAGGTACGGGGGGACCAGAGAACTTCCAGGAAAAAATCAAGTGGGCCACAAAAAAAATATATAGCTGCACTGATCCAAAAGTGAGTCTAGAGGAAAGATGGACAGCTAGAGTGGGGCTTGAGAGCACAGCCAGTTGCACACGCTTGCATTTTGACAAGGCACTGTGTGACCCGGCATTATGCCATGTTGGGACTGTGTATGATTCATACTCCCAGCATGTAAACATTTGGATCACTCATTTGTATTGCAGCATAGCTGCGGGGGGGATGACTCTCCCATGCGACTATCAACAGGTTCTGCGTATGGCCCCAAAGGGTGACACACAGTGAGATGATGGCTTGCCCTCCATTTTGTGCTACTACCTTGGGGCCCTCAGGGTCTGATTTTAGTGCCATGTAGAGCTACACAATAGAAGGTCTGATGTGCATTTACAGCCAGATTGACGGTGTTAGGGAGAGCCATTGTTTGTCAAGTGTATGGGCATCAAACATTAGATCCTGGAGGTCATTATTTTACCAGGAGTAATGAGATGGTTAGGGCTTTGACAGGTGCTAATTGGTCAATGGCAGGCAAGAGGACAGAGTTGCTGATATCAGTTGAGGGGGATAGAGGAATTGTGGTGACTGTGTGTTGCTGTGTGGGATCCAGAACATGCTTGGGGAATTTTGGCTTGGCTGTGAGAGGCACAGTTACCCAGATTGTAAAGATACCACAGACGTTCCCAGTCAGGAACTTGTCCTGGATGAAACATTGTCTACCCACACAAATTGTTCATAACTAAGTTTGGTTTCTGTAAAATTTAGTATTCCAATTCCATGCTGTCATGAATCACCACTCAAGAATTTTATGTTCCTACCTGGATTCAAACCCCTGGTCCTTTGCTTACTGTCCCATCTGACCACTCCTGTACTTACTGTGTTTGGAAAGTCTCCTCTCCTAAAGTGCCTCATAAAGTTATACAAGTGTGAGATGTTTCCCGCTTCAACCCTGAACACTTTCTTCAGGACCTCGCACTCGCACTCATAGATTGGTCCATGGTGCTATCAGCTACTGATGCCAGTTGCCCTTAATTACTTCCTCGACATCCTCCCCTCTCTGCAAGATAACCATGCCCCTAGTTTAAGGAAGAGAGTCAGATGGACTGTTACCAAATGGCTACATGGTGATCTGCTGTCTCATGAAAACAAGAGATAAATACTGGGATAAGTTTAAGGCACAAATGAGCTATCTGTCTACCATGAATACCGACGTTTCGTAATGTCTGCAATAAAGCTATAAGAACAGCAAAAGTGAATACTGCACAGTTGCTCTGTTGTCTTCTGCTTGGGATCCACAAAATCTTTGGCGTACAATTAAAAATGTTATTGGTGGCTACAGCAGGTGTGATGAAATCAACATGCTTGTTGGAGGCAAAATCTGCAATAATGTAGTAACCGTTGCAAATGCCTTTAATGTCTAATTCTTGGATCTGTCGGCCTATACCTCCCTCTTTGCCACCACAAATACCCAGCCCCCTACCCCCTTTGTTACCTCTTTGCTGGAGCCTCTGCCCCATCCCTACTTTTATCTTTAAGCTGTCTCTCTGAGGGAGACCTACAAGCTACTAGCTGGCCTCTCTCCTTTCACTAGCACTACTCATGATAACTTGGAACCCAAACTCCTAAAATTGGGGGCCCCTATACTTGTGCTACCAGTCTCCCATATTCTCAGTCTATCCCTCATTACTGGAGTGGTTCCCCCCAGTAGGGAAAATAGCTAGGGTGGTACCTGTTTTTAAGCAGGGGGATCGAAAATGTACTGATAACTACTGGCCTATAGCTACATTGTCGGCTGTCAGCATACTGTTGCAGAAGGTATTAGAGGTATAGCTGTTGGAATAGTCTGGGGCGATCTTCGTAGACCTCTGCAAGGCCTTCGGTTTAGTAGACAATGCCCTTCTGTATGCAAAGCTTCAGTCTCTTGGCATATCTGGTCTGGCTCTAACTTGGTTCTCTAACTACCTCGATGGCAGACAACGGCTTGTTAAGTGTAATAGTTTTTCGAACCTACTACTGTTACCGTTAGTTCCTCAGGGTCTGTCTTAGGCCCTATTTTAGTCTCCTTATTTGTCAATGATTTCCACCTATAACAGTACCACTTATATGCTGTTGACCTGGTTCTCCTGTCCAGCTCGCATGATATCAAAGCCATAAATATCCACTTACAAGCTCACTTCCATAAACTACAAACCTGGCTCCTGACAAATAAGCTTGTTCTAAACCTAAAGAAAACTCAGGCCATGCTCTTTGGCTCTTCGGCCAAACTTAAGCTGTGTTCTGCCCCCCCTGAGTGTTATGAGTTTTGTTGGGTCCCTGGTGGACACAACATGCTCCTTCAAATGTCTGGGAGTCACTCTTGACCCTCAACTAGACCTCTCCCTGCATATTCGAAATGTGTGTAAGGCAACGAATATCAAACTGGGCCTAGCCTATAGAGCTTGGGGAGCCTTTACAGTAGTTGTGCATCTTCCCCTCGCGAAAGGTACACTACTTCCCACACTCAGCTATGGGTTTATAACCTTTCCCCTTGCCACAAAATCTAGCCTTGCTAAGTGTGTTATGGCCTTGAATAATGTTTGCCGCTTTGCCCTCACTGTTCCTCGGCTCACCCATCACTGTGAGCTATATGATAAACTCCACCGGCTGTCTCTGTGCAACTACCGCTCCTTTGTCCTAGGCTGCTGTCTTAATAAGATAGTCCAAACTGCCACTCCTCCCGCACTGTCTAAACTCCTTCAACCTGTCCAACCCTCATACCTACGTAGGTCTACTGACTCGCAGTCCCTTCTTGTCCCTAGATCCCACACTTTGAGGTGACTGAGCCTTTGCTGTTTGCACTCCTAGATTCTGGAACTCCCTTCTAGTGCCCGCTGCATGCTGCCACCCACCTCATTTTAAGAGATCTCTATGGCTACAACTAAAATCTGCCTCAGTCTGCAACTGTCCCTAAAAAAGCTTGGTGTACTATATCCCTGTACTATTTCTTGGCCTCTACCTAGAACTAAGAGTGGTACAAAAATTTTTGCAACTCTCAGATATTTGAGTAATTATTGTCTACAAAGTCACTGCACCCTGTCTTGCCTCAATGCTCATGTATTCTTTCACATAATGTCAGTGGCCTACATTACTGTATTATTGCCTCAACCTTGTGTTCATGTCTTCTGATTACTGCCTGTATATCCTTTCTTTGTTATATTGTTTGTATATTTTTCTTTATAACCTCCCAGGTGGGACCTGAAAATATGCACTTTTTGTCTGGTGAGCTTACCTGGTCAACAAAAGCTAAATAAATCAAAAATAAAGTCACATTCAGTGCACCACTGAGCTACACTGACGTGAATGGCAGCTCATGTATTGTAGAGGTTATGTGCTGTAGCAGTTTTGTGACAGTCTGCTTCGCAGGCAACCCGGGTTTTAATCCCAACAGGACCTGTTATATCATAAGTTGTATAGTAACTGAATTGTCCTAATAGGAACATTTTTGGTGTACTTATATTGCCAGGCCTGTAGAAGTGAGGCATTTGACTTGGGAAAGGAATATGTGAGTAGCCATGTGTATGAGCACCCCTTGCTGCCACACCGTATAGCAGAACTAACATCTATTGAAGAGACAGGCATTTAATACACATAGAATAATAAATCTCCATGTGGTAAAAACAGGCTGATTCTTAACATGGATTATAAAATGGTAAGAGAAAATCCTGACGTAGACCTGATGGCACTGAAGGTTGAGGCGCTGGACGCCACACCTCGTGCCATGCTGGTGACCCAGGTTCGGGAACGAACCCAGGTCATCGGGGGTCAGAAGGGGTAGGAGAGAATCGAGTGTCCGGAGGACTGCTCTCCTCTCCTGGGGAGGGTGGACTCTGTCTCCCGAGGCATGTGCGGCTCCTGGTGGAGACTGGGGGTATCGCAGTGAGAGGAGACATGTAGTAGGGGTATGGAGGTTGCGGTGGATGTCCTGTGCATGTACGAGGGAACGTGCACATCACGCGCGCTGGATGTCATAGCATGTCCACACCTCTGGGACCAGAAAGCAGAAAATCCCCAGAGGACTGAGGAGGTGACAAGGGCCTCAGGAGCCATCCCCACACATCTCCTACACCGGACTGCCACACCTGGTGATCCTCAGGTGCCACCCATGGAAGACGGATCCTCTAATTTCAGAAAGACGCAACCAGGTAGGAGTGGCGGGCCCTCCCCCGGAGGGTGATCTGGGGGACTGGGAAGTCTCCATGGGAGGGGATCGCCGGTGGGGGTCTCCGTGGGGAGTGGGGAGTAGTGGGGATGACCTGAGAAGGCACCTCTGAGAGATGCCTCAGGACTACAGCGAAGAAAAAAAGAGTTTGAAAAAAATAAAAATAAAATACTAAAATCTGAGTGGCTGTTGTTCATGCAGCAATTATGTTCCATGCATGGAAAATAAAAAGAGCTGCCAAATGTGCACTGATCACCACTGGAATCATTACTCTAATAGAATATTAAGAATTCAACCGGCAGCCATTGTTTTTTGCCCTGTAACTATAAGCATCACATTTACTGGCACTGGGTACTAAAAATAAAACTACCTTAAATACAAAATAAAGCAGTTTAATTAAATGCTGTTTCCCTGATCCTCACATTATCCTTACACACATAAACAAATCAGAAACATTAATTATTGTTTATAGTTTTCTTTACAACTGTTTCTAAACTAAATAAAAAGAAAGTTAAAGAGATCTCCTAAGTTAAATACAGAAAGATTTGCACCTCACATATCGGTGTCTTTGCCGATTCCAAATGCTGAAGATGTAGATGTCGATTAATCAAGGGCACTAGTGGACTAACAAGGCCCTGGTTAGTCCACCAGTGCCCTTGATTAATCACCAGATGACCATTATTACATTAAACAAGCATTTGTCAATGCCGAATGTTTGCTTGCTGGCATTGGCATCGGTAGTGTAGGAGTTACAGAGGTGCATAATAGGAATGGCAGTGAAGTATTCAACTGAAGCCAACTCCACCACCACCCTGCAGAGAGTGACAGGCATTGGGGTGTGCCTTTGGGCCGTCAGGCATAACGGCCACACCATTTCACCACACCCTACCCTGCAGACACTGACAAGTGTCACGGTGTGCCTTGGGGTCTTTGGCCCTTATGCGCACCCCATTCCATCAGGAAATACAGTGAGATGGGTGCAGTATAGGAGAATGGGGTGAACTTTGGGGTCGAAGAGTCCAAGACATACCTTGATGCCTCTCACTGGCTGCAGGGTGTGGAATGGTATGAGCATTACAGGCAAGAATCCCAAGTCACACCCCTGATGCCTGTCATTCTCTACAGGGTGGGGCGTTATGGTTGGAAACCCTAACGCCTCAGGCATTCGTTGGTATTTTCACTCCAAATTTTCAACATGTTTTTTTTGTGACCCCCCACCTCATGAACAGTGGCAATATCAGTTTATTAGCCGGAAGCTGCTTTTGCACAAAGACTATGGCATTTAGCACCACAGGTGCAAAAACGCATTCCGAACAGGATGTGAAAAATGACAGCTGTACTGTTCATGGGGAGGTGTAAAAAATGGCAATGTTGAAAATCTGCAGTGAAAATATTAAAAAACTGGTGAAGTCATGAGCGTGTATAGAAACTGTGCAACACACACCCATAATGTAATTAGTTTGGGGATTTTTTACAGCAGATTGTCAACACAAGCATTTTGGGACCTCCGATCATGAACAGTGTCACTGTGATTTTCTTTATCTGTCCCGAACAATGATTTCCCACAGCGACCACGCATTTCTGCGATGAAAGTGTGAAAACACATTCGGCCATGTGAAAATAACGGCTTACTGTTACGTGGGAAGTGTGGAAAAATGCCACTGGTGAAAATCTGGACTGAAAATATTACAAAGTCATGAACGACTTACAAGGGTGCGTGGAAACTGCGCATATGCTCACCATAACACAGTCATTTTATGGACTTTTGTCACTAAATTTTCAACATAGCCATTTTAAGACCTCTGCTCATGAACAGTATAACTGTGATTTTCTTACCTGTCCCAGACATTGCTTTCACGACACTGACTGCTCCATTGTGCACTACATGTGCAGAAACACATTTTGGGTGAGATGTGAAAATGGCAGCTGTACTGCTCATAAGGAAGTGTAATAAAATGGCAATGTTGAAAATCTGGCATGCAAATATTAAAAATTGCTAAACTTCATAATGTGCGAGAACTACGCAATGCGCGCCCGAGAACAGTCATTTTTAGGAATTTTTTCACCAAATTTTCAATATACATATTAACACCTCTGCTCATGAACAGTGTCACTGTGATTTTCTTAATCTGTCCCAAACATTGATTGACACACAGACTGCGCCATTGTGCGCACATGCAGGGAAACACATTTTGGGCGACACGCCAAAAATGACAGCTGTAATGCTCATAAGGAGGTATGGTAAAGTGGCAATGTTGAAAATCTGGAGTGCAAATATTAAAAAATTTGCGAACTTACGATTATTGTGTAGGAACTGCGCCTGCGGCTAAGTAAAACAGTCATTTTAGGAATTTTTCACCAAATTTTCAACATAGTCATTTTAAGACCTCTGTTCATGAACAGTGTCACTGTGATTTTCATAATGTGTCCTATACTTTGATTTACGCCAACTGCGCCATAAATGCGCTCACATGCTGTGAAGCACATTTTGGGTGAGATGTGAAAATGACAGCTGCACTGCTCATAAGGAGGTGTGGTAAAATGGCAATATTGAAAATCCGGAGTGCAAATATTAAAAATTTGCGAACTTACAAGCGTGCGTAGGAACTGCACAACACACGCTCGTAAGACAGTCATTTTTAGGAATTTTTTCATCAGATTTGCAACATAGACTTTTTGAGAGCCCACCTTATGAACACTTGCACTGTCGTTTTGTTAATCAGTCCCGAAAGGTGATTTCGTGCAGTGACAGCGAAATCACCCTTCGGGCCTGATTAATGCCATGAGAGTTCAAGAATTAATGGGGAGGGGTCCCAAAAACCCCATGTTGAAAATTTGGTGCCAAAATTCCAAAAAATGCCTGAGATATGCATTAAAGTTGAAAAAACCCTATTAATTGCATTATGCAGCTTACCGGCATTTCCTCAGTTCGCGGTCGGCTTTGAAGAGTGCAGACGTGTTCCCGGTCCACTGAAGATTGTCGCCTGAGCTCTGGAGGTAAATATAGGGTGGGGGGTGGGAGGCAGGTGTGCAGTGGGTGGGTGTGGGTGGGCTGAGAGACCCCGAGGGAACGTTTCTTTGTTTACAGGTTTATTTTGTTTTAAGGAAGACGACGCGAGGCGTTTGCCATGCTGGGGTGGGCTCCCAGCATGGCAGCTGTAAACTGTTTAGGGGCCTGGGCGAAGAGATTGAGCACTCCCGTCAGCCAAGCGGACTTGTGCCACGCTGGGGTGGGCTCCCAGCATGGCAGCTGTAAGGCTGTTTAGAGGTCCTGGAGCCGACGGGGATTGGGCACCTCCGTCTGGCAACAGATGTGTGCCACGCTGGGTGGGCTCCCAGCATGGCACCTGGAAAGCTTTTGGGGCGGAGCCGATGGGGATTCGCACCCCCGTCGGCCATACAGTATGTGCGTGGGGGGGAGCGCATGAGCATGCAATGTGCGTGCCTGTGGAGGAAGGGAGCGCTGCTCTCCCTTTCAGCTGTACGGCACTGCATTTTCAACTGCTGTCATAGACAGCTGCAGAGTTGATCGGTGAACTGCGACCATGCCTGCAAACACACTGACTGAATTGGAAGACGGCTGTCACACCTCCGAAAACTCAGATGATGGCACTATGTTTCTTGCACATGCGTGCAAGCAAACATAAAAACGATGAGACAACCACCCCCCATAGACTATAATGGAGTGCATCCCTGCGCTCTCCCTAGGAGTGCATCAGACCATGGCTGTGTGGGGCGGATCTTAGGTGGTTCTACTAACCGAAGTGTGGTGTTCCCAGTGGGAGCAAGTTTATGAGTGAAATAATAAATTACCTACAGGATTTTTAAAAACCATCTACATCCTCAGCATTAGGAATTGGTAAGGCAGGGATATATGAGGTGCCATGGGTTTTCTTGGTGAATCTCTTAAAAAAAAAAAAAAAAAAAAACCTACCTTAGTCAATTGAGTCTACCTAATGTTCTTACATTGATTTACTCTTCCTTTCAGAGCTCTTCCTCACTTCCTGCCTCCATTTTGTCATTCATTGCCTTGAAAATGTCCCATTGCTTTAAACCCCAGATAATCCCAGCATTGATCATATTTCTGGGTAGAATGTCCCACCTGTCAACCACCTGCTTCATGAAAATGTACTTTCTGACATTTTGGAATTCCCCAAGGTTATGCCTCCCTGCCCAAATTGTTTGTTTTTTGTGTCTTTCTCAAAACCACATAAATTAACCCTGAAGCCTAAAGTCTGATGCAAAGCATCATGGGTAGCATTATGCAAATTATTGTGAGGAGCAGGCTGACAAGGTTTCAATAGAACAAAAGATACACCAAAACAATGGTTTATATTTGTACCACTTTATATTAAGAGCAGCAGATCAGCACAACATAGCAGTTATCATCCACACACAATGCTCATGACTGGAAATGAGATTAAGTGTCACAGCTGCTCTACTCTGATGAATTGTGTCACCTTTGTTTACGGAATGGCATCATACAGCAGCTTCTTACACTTTACAACATTAGACGAGCCAAATATAAATATACATCACTGAATGGTAAACGAGTCACTGAGTTGTTTGTCACAGCTGACAGAAGTGCCATGTCCTGTAAATGAATAGGGCTTTTTCAGCTATAAAGAGTTTATGTCATCTATAACATGCTGTTGAGAGCCTCGAGGGATTCCCAGTGCTGTAATTTTGAAGGCTTAACTTTACATCTATTTCAGTCTCAGTAGCTCAGTAGGTAGCACACTCCCCTCTGGGGCCGGGAGATCAGATAGTCATGGGTTCTAGCCCTACACCAGGCATTGGGATAATACCCATAACGAACACTGTAGTGCAGTACGAGAGAGGGTGAGATATTAAACTAAGGTCCCTTCTGCCCATCTGTTGTCACTGTGCAGGTGGAAGTAAAAGATCCCATTGCACGTATCGAAGAAGAAGAATTTTATTAAATGACAGCATAACATGCTGGCCCAGTGGCTCTATAGTAGTTCTACTGCCCGTCACCCTGGTGACCTGAGTTTGGGAGAGGGCTGTGGGTCCGCTGTGGGGGAGGATCAAGTGTCCGAGGGACTTCTCTCCTCCTTTGGCTGGGGGTGGTGCAGCTCCCAGTGTTAACCTAGCCCCTGGTGGCAGTTGGGGAAGACACTGGGACTGCGACTTGGGGCGTGGAATGGGCAGTCATCTGATGTCACACCCACAGGAGCGTGCATGGTAACTAGCACTGATGGCACTGCATGCCACTCCTTCAGGGGAAGAACATAGAGTGAAAATCTCTCTGGGTTAGCAGGATGATCTCCCAACCCCTCACAGGCCCTGCACCAACAACCTTGGTGCGGCTCTGCTGGATCCTGGATGTGTGGATTAAGAGAGTCTCTCTGCCACCCCACCAAAGGGGTAATGTGTGGAGGACAGGGCCAGTAAGACTGGGAGAAGTCAGGTGATGGGATTGGGGGGGGTGATAGGAGCCGGTCAAGGAGGGGGAAAAATAGAGCAAAAAAAAAAAAAAGTCAGCATAACAAGAAAATCAAAGGAAAAACAAATGATAATCCCTAGAACTAATGAAAGAATACATAAAGTAAAGAAATAGAGAACTCAAAACCAATGTAATAGGAAAATAATAAAACTACATACACAGTTCCTTTAATCTGTTATCTTATGTCCTGCATGCATTATAACTTCAGAGAAAAATGGCAGCCAAGCTAAACTGAAGAGCCAGGGAGGGGTACATTCCTTGCTGATGCACACATGGCTTCTCATCCGGTACGGGGGACATGTTTATCAACTGACTGATGTTACATAAGCTGGGAAAAGAGTGGAAGCCATAGTGAAAGAATCTGAGTTGGCAGGGTGGCAGGAGGAGCCAAAGTTGGAGGACAAGACAAGACATGGACAGACGTCCAAAGAGAGGTATCTACCTAGAAAAGGGTACATTGGTCATATCTCACAACCTCCACTTGCATACTGTGTGACTCTGAGCAAGTCACTTAACCACCCAGTGCTCCCAGGTCGCCCCTGAAAACAGGCACTTGTGCCTAGTGGGCCTTACCCGGTTACCAAAAAGACTAAATGTGTCGTCGAGGCACAGGTCAGGAAGCATAGGAAAACCAGTAGGAGTTGTAAAATTCTCAGCAAGTGATTTATTAATGACAGTAAAATAAAAAATGTTCAGTATAACTATTTACAAAGGCAGTGTAAACAGAGAAAAACATCTGGGTTTCTTCTCATTTCCAATCTCAGTCTTTCTCAGTCTCTGTGTCTCTTTGCAAGAAACTGCAGCTCTTTTTATGTCTTTGCAACCCTGCTCGTTAACAGAAATCCTGTTTTTCCTAAAATGGCCTTGTCAATTTCAGCAGGTGCAGCAAAACATAATATGATGACCCAGAACTGAGCTCTTGTTTACAGCTTCTCAGAGTTTGCACATCAGTCTCAGTTTAGTCCTTTAAGTTCCAAATAACGTTCTGCAATCATTTCAACAGTATAACTATATACATTTCAAACAAAGGGATCCAAGTTTTACATAAAGTTTTACACATAAGCATATACATATATATTTTTATACCAGCAGATATGCAAGGAGGGAGAAAAGACAGACATGCAAGAGAAGGTAGCGCTATAGCAAGAGGCAGAGAATTGTAAGACTGTTGGGGTGATCAAGTCCTAGGTCTCACAAGAAAATTTGGTTGTGCAACCAGACATAGAAGAGACAGAAAAGGAGCGGATAGAATAGATCCTTGCATGTAACTTTCTCTGCATAACAAATGGGGCAGGGATTTATTCAACCCTGTCACATACCCCCCTCCTTAGGAGGAAGCCTGCTTTCAAAAAACAAAACTTTTTTAATTATCCCCTAGCATTAGCTCATAACTCTTACAGTTCTGTGCATATGCAGCATAGCAAACAGAGAAGTTTCAACTCACATGTTTTCAACCTTCAGAATTCTTAATTCCTGATCCATATCTTTTTTTTTTTTAAATTCAGTTTAATTGGCATTATTCAGGTACATCATTTTATTTATTTATTTTTTGAACTTTCTCTTTTTCTCCTCCTGGTCGCCCTCGCCACTCTACTCCTTCGGGCTAGCTCAATGCCCTCCAGTCCCTACTGAGTCTGCCCCTAGAGTGCCTTCTGGTGACTCCCTACCTGCCTCCTTCACCTTGCACAGTGGGGTCTGCCCGTAATTTGCGGACTGGGTGGCTGGAGCGGCCGTCATCCAGAGTGCCGCGGGTTGTTTTCCGTTTTTCTGTCCCTCCCTCCTCCCACTGAGGACGCCGGCTCGGGCAGAACGTGCACGCACGCCTGCCAAGCGCCGGATGACGTCCTCCCTCCCTGACTTCTATAGGAGCGCCGCCGCCCCGAGGGTTGGTGCTCCCACCGGCTCAGCGGGTGAAGGGTGCGTAACACCCCTTGGTATCCCTCCCCGAAGGAGGAGAGCATCCATGGGGACGCTGACCTCTCCCCTGCCGACTTCGACGACCCAGGCCTGCCTCCCGAACCCGGGACGCCGGCGTAGCACGAGGTGTGGCGTCCAGCGCCTCAACCCTCAGCGCCACCAGGCCGGCTTACATCATTTTAACACTTTGAATTTATATCCATACATATCTCTTACTGAAACCAGAAATTTCATTCATTGTTTTGTGCATTCTGTCTCTGTTACAGTACAACATAAGATATTAAAGGCAAGTTTGCCCTGTACAACCAAGACTTTTTGTCTCTTAAGTCTCCAATTATTTGGCCACTCACTCCTTTATGTATATGTCGGACCACAGCCCATCTACAGCAACTCAGCCACAATCTCTCAGCATCCCTGGTGAAACCTCCCTTAGGAGTGGTTCTGTCTTTTTCGGGTCTCTAGGTGGGAAATAGTTACTCAATGCTTATCTCCCCAGAGGATCGCCAGATTTTCCATCTGGTCCACCTTCTTAAGTAAGTGGGGGTTCTATTGTTGATTTTGTAGGTAAGCTCTTCAAGCTCCGCAATGGAGATGATTATTTTTATCTAGTCGGAAATAGTGTGGGGGGGGGGTTAGGGCAGAGCTATTTCTTCATAATGGCTTTATGTGCTGCTGTTACTAGTATGGTCCAAAGGTATATTGAGTCCGGACCCTTTATTTCCTCCGCTGGAGCCCCAGGATCACTGGGCCAGTCCAGTGGACTCAGCACTAGAAAAATCTCCTAATTGCCTTTTATGATGTCCCTCCAAAAAGTCCGGAGGTCTCCACAGGACCAGAAGATATGGAGTCGGTCAGCATCCACTGAGCCACATTCCCTCCAGCAGTGAGCTGAAGACTCTGGGTTTCTTTTATTGATTAAATGTGGAGTTAAAAAGTATCGGACCTTAATTTGCCAGGAAAATTCCTGCCAATATGGTGATTGTGTGTTTTTTTTAGTGAGGGAAAATATTCGGTCCCAATTAAGTTCCCTTAATTCCCAGGGAGTCCCCTCGCACCATTTTTTTTTTTATATTAGCAAGTGAGTCCCCTTTCAATGATATTAAAGCTTTGTAAAGGAAGGAAATCATCCCTTTTTGAGTGTCAACACCCTTACCCTGCAGAAAGGCTCCTAGGAACTGTTGAGCCCTAGTTGCCTCTGTGTCCATCTTTTTTAACTTACATAGATAACTCCTAGCCTGTAAATATCTGAAGTGGTCTGAATTTTGCAAGTCAGAGATATTTTTGAGAGATTCAAAATCTAGGAAGGTCTCTCCCTGCCAAACCTGCGAAAGATATCTCAGGCCCTTCCTCCCATATGTGAATCTGTTATCCAGACGCCCTGGATGGAAGTCTGGGTCCCACGCTAGTCTCCTTAGTGGCCAAGTGGAGTTCTTAATTTTATATTTCTGCCATATTCTGTGGACGGATCTGGTTGTATCCCTGATTGAGCACAATTTCGGGTAAGACTGTCTATTAATATTGGAAGCTAGAAGTCTAACTTCTAAGGGATAAGACCCCAGCTCCTTCTCATCCTCTCTCTCCTTGATTTGCCAACCAGTGGGGGTACCAGGATTGGACCACCTCAAGGCCATCTTTAGTTGGGCAAGAAGTAATCCTCTAAGTCTGGAGACTGACCTCTCTCTCCTTCTGCATTTGAAGGATTTTTAGTTGATTCTAGGTTTCTTGGAGCCCCAGATAAACTTGGTTAACATTTTGTTCCAAGGTTTGAAACGTCAGTTTGTGTATATGGATTGGGATACATTGGAACAAATATAAGAATCTAGGGAGTACGTTCATTCTCAGGGTATGTATTTTAGTGTACATTGGGAAATTCAACAGAGACCACCGTTCAAGGTCTTTTTGTAAGTTCTTTATTAAGGGAAGGTAGTTTGTCGGGAATAACTGGGAGTATTGTTTTGTACTGTATACCCCCAAATATTTCATTTTGGATGCCTTCCAGACTAATCGAAGGAGGTTACCTATCTCTACGCTAGGCTTATAAAAGAAAGCAAGCACCTCTGTCTTATTTTTGTTAAGGCAGTACCCCGCATGCTTACCGAACTCCATCAGTATTGTCCATACTTGTTTTATGGATTGTTGAGGGTGTGTAAGGGACAGGAGAACGTCATCCGCGTAAAGTATGATTTTCTTTTGGAGGTCGCCCATTACCACTCCTCTTACATCTTCTGCCTCCCTCACCGCTTCTGCTAGGGGCTCGATGTATAATGCGAATAGTAGCGGAGACAGGGAACAACCTTGACGTGTGCCTCTGCTCAGGTTAAACCTCTCTGAAATGCCTCCGTTCACTCGAATGTAGGCTTGTGGGTTTGAGTATATCGCTCGAATGACATTTATAAATGCAAGGGGAAAGCCCCTATGCTCCAATACGGCAAATAGGAAGCTCCACGAAACTTTATCGAAGGCTTTTCCGGCGTCTAAGCTCAATAAACAAGCTGGTACCCCTGTTCTTTGGATGGTGTCTGTTATATTTATCGCAGATCTGACACTGTCCGGGGCCTGACGTCCGGAGATAAAGCCCGTTTGGTCCATATGTACAAGATTAGGTAGTATGGGGTTCAATCTAGAGGCTATTATCGCCGTGAAAATCTTACAGTCCATGTTTAGTAGGGATATAGGGCGGTAAGATTCACATCGAGTTAGGTCTTCCCTTCCTTAGGGATAACTGAAATTGTAGGCGTACTGCCAGGAAGGAGGACAAGATCTGTTCCGGACCATACAGCTGCGAACACATTTATAAGGACCAGGGAAACCTCTGCTTCGAAAGTCTTGTAAAATTCTGCACTCAGTCCATCAGGACCTGGGCATTTGGTCATTTTTAAACTATTTATTGTGTGTTTAAGTTCTAGCAGAGTAATAGGTCTTGTTAGGGTTTGAGCTGCCACTCGGGAGAGGGGGGGAAAGGAGATGGAGTTCAGATATGTCTTTTTCTGTTGAGGGAAGTTATTTCTTGGGAGGAATACAGTTTCGAATAGTAATCCACAAAAGCTTTCGCTATTTGTGAAGCAGGTACAAATTTCCGCTTATTATCGGATGAGGTAATTGTCGTGATAGTCGCCCTGGCCATATTTTGTCTGAGTCTATAGGCCAGTATTTTGATCCCCTGGGCCCACCTTCATAATATTTTTGCTTTAAGTAAAGTAAAGCTTTCTCTGTCTCTATTTTCTGTGATTTTTGTAGTTGTTGCCTGCTTTCGTTTAGTTTCCTTTCTCTTGCATCCCACTTAGCTTTCTGTTCCCTTCCCATTCTTTAATCTGAAGGATCAGTTCCTGTTGTTTCTGGGCTGTCTGCTTCTTCTTATGGGTGGCTACCTGAATGAGTTTGCCCCTAACCATCGATTTAAGGGAGTCCCAAATTATTTGGGGAGAAATTCCCGGTGTGGTGTTCTCTTCTAAGGATCTTTTAATAAACTGTTTAAGTTCCTTTTCTATATCTTTATCCTGGAGAAGAGAGGTATTCAACCTCCAGAGAGTTTTTTTCTTGGTTAGACCTAGATTTATCTCTAGGTAGAGTGGGCTGTGATCCAACAAGACTGTAGTTTCCACCCACATGATGAGAAAGAGGGAAGGTCCTTTAGAAAGTAAAAACACGTCTAACCTTGAGTAAATAGTAAACCTTGGGGAGTAGCATGTGTACTCTCTACTGTTGGGGTATTTTTCCCTCCATATGTCTACCATACCCAATTGTTGAGCTAATAGCTTAAATGATCTAGCTTTATGAAGGTCCGGTTTAGGTATTTGGGACGTTGTATCCATTTCTCTATTGAGAATTATGTTCCAGTCCCCACCCATAACCAAAGTACCCTTTGCTTTTTCCGCCACTAACTGTAGTACAGCCCGGTAGAAGGAGACCGGAGACCTCGGGGACGTATACATTAACAAAAGTGACCAGCTGGTCCTGTACTGCACCTATTACTATGAGGTATCTTGCCCCAGGGTCTTCAATCACCTCCCACAGCTGAAAAGGTAATGTGGGCGAGAGAAGAATGGCCATCCCTCTCTTCCTGCCTCCTTGAGAGAGGAATGATACAAGTGGGGCAACGCCTTGCATTTCAGTTTCTGGGCTTCTGTGGGGGTGAGGTGCGTTTTTTGTAGGAACACTACCTCACATTTTTGTTCAGATAAATATCTTTGCAATCTTTTCCTCTTAATGGGGCTCGTACATCCGTTTATATTAAAAGAGACTATCTTTGATAGTTGATTAATCATTTTTATTTATTTTTTATTTATTGTAGAGATCAGATTTACAACCTTTGAGTCAAAGACTCGTTTACAAAGGTACCTCGTCAAAAAGGGGGGGGGAGACAACAAAAGTGTGAGGTTAGGACAGGGAAATGACGAAACAGGTTAGATACATAAAAAATATACACTTGGAGAGAGCAGACATCGAGGCTGCACTGGATTAAACTTGTGGAAGGTACTAACATTGGTAAGAACAACAAGAGACTCAAGTTTGACAGTAAGTCACAAGTTAATAGGTACTAACATTGATAAAACAATAATAGATACATTATTCATAATTAGCATGTCCAAGCTAATATGTAGATATATAAGACCAGTGGGCGAGGGGGTTGAAAAGGTTAGTAGGGACCGGCATAGAGGCCGTAGGGACCGGCGTGGGGCAGCTACAAGCATTTACAACATCGGCTGTCTATAATATGTTGGCGAAGGGCAATTTTGAAGCGGCCAATACCAGGGATCTTGGAGATAGTTTCAGGAAGGGAGTTAAACCAGGACGGGGCTTGGTGATGGAAAGATCTTTGGTAGCGAGAGGTCCTCACTCTGGGAACGTTGAAGGTGGCTGCGGTGGCGTACCGGGTTGGCAGGGACCTAGCAGCCCGCTGCAAAGGTCCAGAGACCCCAGGAGGGCAGAGACCTGACAAGGATTTTTTGGCCAGTAGGCAGGTTTGATAAATCAGTCTTTCCTCAAGAGTGAGTATTTTTGTGGCGGAGTATAGCAAACAGGTGTGGGTTCTGCTGTGGGCACCGGTAAGGAGCCTACATGCTTTATTGATAGAGGTCTGGACTTTGGATAAGGCAGAGGCATCAGCAGCAGCGAGACAGGGAGACCGTAGTCGGCCAGTGATAATACCGATGAGGTGATGGCTAGTTTTAAGGCGGGTTCAGGGAGACAGTCTTTGTGGTGGTAGAGAAGACCGATCCTGGAGTTCATTGCAGATGCCAGAGCTTTAAGGTGGGCGTGGAAAGTAAGGCCGGAGTCAAAGCTGATGCCCAGGTACTTATAGGATGTAACCTGCTCCAGAGGGAGGGGCATGCTGGTGGTGATGTGGAGGGGGAAGTCTCTGGCATTGTTTTGCTGATGAGAAAATAGCATGGACTTAGTTTTCTTTAGGTTCAGGACTAGGCAGTGATTATTGAACCACTTTTCGGTTTGGAGGAAGGCGCTTTGCAGCATGCTTTGGAGTGGGAGTGGGTCAGGGTGTGATGCAAGGATAACAGCGTCATCAGCATAGAGTAATATTTTACTGGAACAGAAGCTGGGGAGGGTGTTCAGGAATAGACTGAAAAGGGTCGGGCCAAGGATGGAGCCATTTATGTATACCCTGGTCTTAACTACTAATCTCAGAGACATTGTATATGTATATGGACCTTTTTGAGCAGTATAAGTATTGCCCTGGTTTAAACCAACAAACTTCATTACTTAACAACTTTACTATTGACATTAACAAAACTTGCATTAAACAATTAAGCTTTAAACAGTTAAACTTTTGCTTAGGCCTCATACAAATCGAGCCTTAAGCTGTATCAGTGAATTAATGCCTCTGGTCCCCAGTCCACGGGACCAAGAAACTTTATTCCTTTCAGTCGAACTTCCTAGGTGAAACTGAGTGGTATATCTCAATGTAGGAGGAATTGTCCAGATTGGACTTTCAAGGAGCTCAGGAGTGCAATGAGACCTCTCTTGGCCCTGACAGAAAGTCTCTGGTTTGGCCATCCTCCTGCTTGTCATTACTCCGACAAAGCACCATGCCAGGCACTACTCCCCCCTCCCCCACACACACACACGTGTTTTTTTTTTTTCATGTTCCATTCGCTCCACTGATCCAATGGGATCAGGGAAGGAGTAGGAGTGAAAATAATATGATTCGCTCTCTAATTGCATAATATTCTGTTTAAGATCTGGTAGGACCTGATGTAGCACCTCTCGCTTTCTCTGGAGCCTTCAGCTTAATCCTCCCCTGAGACCCCTCCATCAGATCGGTCCACCCTTCTCCTGAGCCTCCCTACTTTAAGTTAGACCCTCCGATTCCAATTCGTGGAGAGAAACTCAGTCTCTCTGTCGGGATCTCCCACGCCTCTCATCCATAGGTTGCCTGTTTATGTCAGACGCAGCTCCCTCTCCTCACCCTTTTTCTCTAACTTGGGAGTCACCCTCGGGTCCTGCCTTTTCCAACAAAAAGCATTTCTAGACCAATCCTCCCCCCCTCAGTGTCTGATTATTGTCTTCCCTCTAATCAGGAGGCACTTTATAGCTCGTTTGAATTCTTTTGCAGATTCATCAGCTGTTACCAACTACATCTGCTGGAGGTTATTCCCTTCTGACCTTTCTCTCTCCTTCTTTTCCTCTCAAGGGAAGGCCGTTATCGCAATCCATTACCCGAAAACTCTGGTTACCCCAGATTGTCAGTCATTACTCGAGGCTCATCTGGAATATGGCGTCGCCCCTTCCCGGGAGAGAGCACTCCCCCAATCCCAGTCGTCAGCTATCTTCCGTGATTTGGGGGGTCACCCTTCCTGTCTCAGTGGGCTAGCGGCACTATGCCCGAGAGGCGATAACAAGCTTGTTAGACTAGCCTCTCTTACCCCATCCTTAACACACACCCCCGATTCCACCACGTCAGAAAGGGATTGCAGGCATTTCAAAGGGTCAGGGGTAAGCCGGATCCTGTGGCAATTTCAACCCATAACTGATCATGATCTGCAGCCCATTTCACTCCTCATAGCTGTATTAATTTTTTTTTTGTTTTGTTTTGTTTAGTACCTCTGTTTGTTCTTCTGAGAGAAGCCCTGGCGGCCTGACCCCAGCCACATGATTCCACTGGCTCGCATCACGCCACCCCACAGCCCCTACTGTGCGACTATTAGTTTGTATAATGTACTAGAGTCTTTACAACTGCTAAGTTCCCCATCCCCGAAACAGCCAAGTTAACCAGCAATTGCAAAACTGATCTAGACCTTTGTATGCGATAATGAAAGTTCCAAGAGTCCCTCTTTCAGTTTCAAATTGCTTCAGGATGGGAGTTCTCAGGGTAAGAGGCTCCCCTCAGAGAGCTTTCCCGGAGCAGGCCGGGGTAATTCGGATTGCTTTTGGTTTGGCTCCCCTCCTCTCCCACCCTCTCCTCCCTTCCCGCCTCCCCGGCTGGACTTTACATTTTGCGATCATAACCCTATTTTCCAACCAGATTTAAATAAATTATTTTCGGCTGGCTGGAGTCCTTGAGTGTAATGAGTTCGAGTCTCGAGCTGTACTCACTGCACAGATGAGCTCGATACCTTCACTCAGTGAGGAAGAAGCAGGGTGTCGTCATCGGAGGGGTCCCAGTGGAGATGTGTGTGTCAGGGGGTTCAGCAAGGTTTAAGACCATCTTTGAGTCATTTAGGGCTCCTCTGTTGCTCCGTCTGTGACTCCTCAGCGTCAGACACTTCTCCCTCCTCCTCTGTTCGGTCGATGTGGTGAAGGTGTCTGGCAACTTTGTTCACGGTTGCAACATCTGCACATCTTTTGATCATCATTGCTATGTCTGTACGGAGATTTGTTTGTGGGTTTCGTAGTGTGGATCCTCTTCTTGCCGTACCCTTCTGTGCTACTGCCCAAGCCGATGTAAGGAGGTCTTTCTCCAACTTTTCTTTCATCAATGGAGGTGTGGAAATACCGAGCCCTTCCAAGTAGGGTGTCGCTGTCAGCAGATCCTTGAAAACGGTATTGCCTTGTTGGGTGCTTATTTTGAGTTTGGCTGGGTACAAGACTTGTGCTTTATGGCCCTTAGCTCTCAGCTGTTTAATTATGGGCCAAAGGGTCTTTCACGCCTCCTGCACCTCCAGCGGTGTGATCATTATCAGGTGAAATTCTGTGACCCTTAAAAGAGGTTATTTTGCAGCCAGGCCCATCTGAGGATGTCCTTTTCCTTCTATATGGCAGAGTCTTACTACAATGACCAGGGGCCTCGCTTCTGGGTTCCTGGGGCACGGGACAGGGGATCGGTGGGCTCGATCTATTTCCAAGTCCAATTCCTCCGGAAGTTTAAGCGTCTCCCACAGTAGCGATTGGATGAAGGTGATAGTGTCAGACACTTTCTCTTCTAGGCCCTCTGGAATCCCATAAATGCGAATATTTTGTCTTCTTGATCTCCCCTCAAGGTCATCTATTCGGCGATTGAGCTCTCCGTCCCTGGCTAAGAGGTAAAGGACGAGGCGATCCTGTCTATCCGACTGCTCTGTTGCTTGTCTGAGTCCCAACTCTAGTTGTTCCGTTTTATGATCTATTCGATTTAGATCCGCTCTGAGATCCGTGAGTGTGTGGTCGATTTTTGCAACCGTCTTCGCTGTTTGTTTGATCGTAGTTATTATATCATCTTGTGACGGCTCGCGTTGTGGAGAGGCCTGCTGTATGTCCGACAGTGCTCCGCTAGTCTCCGGCATCGCCTCTATGTCTGCTTGTATCATCTCCTTCAATTTTTGCATAGGTGTGCTTAGAGGCTTTCCTGGTTTGTTTCTCTTCTGCTTTGCTGGAGATGCCATTGTTAGAGATGCGATTACAATAGATTATTTTTAGTGGGGTTGAGGAGCTCCCCGTTTAAGTGCCATACCAGTCGGTGACGTCACCGGAAGTCCCTGATCCATATCTTGACAGAAAATCAGCATTGACATTCTCTTTCCCAGATTTGTGCATCACTTAAAATTTAAATGACTGCAGTGCCAGGTACTACCGTGTGATTCTAGAATTTTTATCCTTCATTTGGTTAAGCCAACAGGGAGGATTGTGATCTGTTACAAGTACAAAGTCAGCTCCTTGGAAAGCAAAACTTAAGGGACTCCATGGTCCACTTTGCCGCAAGGAATTCCTTGTCAATGGTAGAGTACCTTTTCACTCTGTCGTGCAATTTACAACTGATATATAGATTAGGATGTTCCGTCCCATCTATATTTTGACTCAGGACTGCACCTAGGCCTACCTCTGATGCATCTGTTTGTAACAAAAATGGCTTCTCAAAGTCTGGACTTCTTAAAACAGGGGCTAAACATAATGCAGCCTTAATGGCTCAAAAAGCCTTGTCACACCCTGGGGTCCATTTCACATTATTCAGGAACAATTTCTTGGTGAGTTCAGTGAGGGTAGTAGCTAGCTCAGTAAAGCTGGGAACAAATCTCCGATAATAACCAGCCAGCTCTAAAAATGACCTGACATGTTTCTTGGTTTTGGGGACAGGGCTGTTAGCTACAGCTTCTATCTTGGAAACCTGGCTTGACTTCCATTTCCCAAACATAGCCCAAATATTTGGTTTCCTGCATGCCCAATGCACACTTGGTAGGATTAATTGTCAGGCCTGCCTTTTTGATTGATTAGATAACCGCTTGTAGGTGTTCCAGGTGACTTTTCCAGTCTGGACTATACACCACAACATCATCCAAGTACACAGCACAATTACCAGTGTGAGGGGATAAAATTACATTCATCTACCGCTGGAATGTAGTGGGTACGCCATATAAACCAAACAGCTTGGTGGTGAACTGATAGAATCCTATAGGAGTGGCAAATGTAGTTTTGTCTCTGGATTCTTTAGCTAGGGGGATTTGCCAGTAACCCTTGGTGAGATCGAGGGTACTGATATACTTTCACTTCCCAGTCTGTCCACCAAATCATCTATTCTGGGCACATGATAACTGTCAAATTCTGACACTTCAGTTTCCTAAAATCAAGGCAATTCCTACACCACCTTCCTTTTGTTTACAATCACCATTGGTGATGACCAAGCATTTCGACTCTTCTGTGATACCCAATTCTTTAATTTTTTGTATTTCCTCAACCACATCTGCTCTTAACCTGGTAATCTGTATGTCTTTTGTCTAATAGGGTGAGCATTCATTGTCACTATTATGTGTCGAACTCTTTGCCCAGCCTGGTACTGTGGTAAAAGTACTGTTAAATGTCTTTAGTAAGTTACAGATTTCTGCTGTTTGTTCGGAGGTTAAGGAAACATTTACCTTTACAGCATCAGCAGTTACAGTTTGTTCCAGTCTGTCATAAGCTACATCAATATCTTCTTTATCAGTTTCTGGTAAAACTAGCAAAACAACTTTTGGTGTTTTTTCAACCCGTTTCTTGAGGAGGTTAGCATGGTGTATCTTAGTAGGATGTTTCCTATCAGGGGTCTCTATCTCATAGTTAACTGTGCCAGTACATCTAAGCACTTTATAAGGCCCTTGCCACTTCATTAACTGTTTATTTTCTGTAGTGGGTAACAGTCGCAAGACCTTTTCACCTGGTTCAAAAACTTTTGCTTTTACCCCATGGTCATAATACACCTTCTGTTGGTTTGGGGCCTCTTCCTCTTGGGCGATTTCAACATATTTTGCCAGCTTCTTTCTCAGGGCGCACATATAGGATGTAATGGATTATTTCTGATGGGGTTCTCTTCCCATGTTTTTTATTACATCTAGTAGCCTTTAGGTTGTCTACCATACATTTCAAATGGTGAAAAACCTGTTGATGCCTGTGGCACTTCTCTATAAGCAAAAAGCAGGTAAGGTAAATATTGGTCCCAGTCTTTCCCTTCCCCTTTTGCAAACCTTTTTAACATGCATTTTAGGGTTTGATTAAAATGTTCAACAAGACCATCTATCTGAGGGTGATAAGGAGAGATTCTTACGGCAGTGATGCCTAGTAGTCGGCATAGCTCCTTCAGTAATGCAGCACCAAAATTACTACCCTGATCAGTAATAA
Organism: Neoceratodus forsteri; assembly: GCA_016271365.2. Taxonomy (NCBI): domain Eukaryota; kingdom Metazoa; phylum Chordata; order Ceratodontiformes; family Ceratodontidae; genus Neoceratodus; species Neoceratodus forsteri. Next base: position 876,462,408 of record CM028130.1, read on the forward strand.
TTTCTTTAGGTATGCCCACCCTACTGAAAATTTTTGCAAGCTCTTCTGCCACTTTTGGGGCTATGACAGTATCCATTGGAACTGCCTCTTGGTATCAAGTAGCATAGTCACATACTACCAAAATGAATTGATTACCCTTTTTTACTTTTGTCTAAGGGGCTAACCACATCCATTGCAATTCTCTCAAAAGGCACATCACATCTATTAAGGATAGGGGCGTCTCATGAGTGGTCTCTCCACCCAGAGGTAGTACACAGTCTATTCTCCCAGTGGGACACTTTTCTGGTGGACTTGTTTGCCTCCCAGAAGAACGCAATGCTGACACTGTTTTATACCTGCCCCTCTCAGCAGGGAATGCTGCAGGGGAATGCTTTCTCAAGGCCCTGGATCCCAGGCCTCCTCTGTGCCTTCCCTCTGTTTTCCTTGTTCCACAAAGTCTTGCTCAAAGTGAAGAGGGACAAGGCACAGGTGATCCTTGTGGCTCTGGACTGGCCATGCCAGTTCTGGTACCCCGATCTCCTCAGCCTCAGCAGCAGGCTCCTGAGGCGTCTCCCTCTACACCCGGCCCTGCTTTCCATCAATCAGGGAAACTTACTCCACCCAGACCTTCAGTTCTTATATCTGACAGCCTAGTTCCTGAGTGGCTAGAGGTCGAGGCTTTGGGTCTCTCCGCAGATGTCCATAATGTTGTTGAGGCTTCTCAGAAGGAGTCCACCAGAAAATGCTGTGCCTTCAAATGGAAGAGATTTTCCATTTGGTGTCAGGAGAAGAGGTTGGACCCTTAGCCCTGTCCATTGGCTAGCATCCTTGACTACCTGTGGTTCCTCTCTCAGTCGGGCCTTAGGTTGACAACCCTCAAGGTGCACCTGGCAGCCATCTCTACCTACCGGCCGCAAGCTGGTCAGCAGTTGGTGGCACAGGAGAAGGTGGTCTGGCACTTTTTTGAAGGCCTTGACCACATTTCCCCTCCGGTGCCTGAACCACCACCACCTTAGGATCTGTTGCTGGTTTTGGCAAAGCCCATGGGCAAGACAGTCGAACCAATGCACAGGTGTGAGATGTCTCACCTGTTGTGGAAGACTGCCTTCCTGGTGGCTATTACATCAGCCAGAAAGATCAGTGAGCTCCAGGAGCTTTTGATGGAGTTTTCTTATCTGATCTTCCACAGGACAGGGTTGTCCTTCGCCCAACTGGAAGTTCGTCCAGGTTTTGTCAGATTTTCACCTTAACCAGGTGATTAATCTCCCAGTGTACTTCACCAACCACACCTCGGAGGCTGAGCACAGGCTCCATACTTTGGACCTGCAGCGAGCGCTAGCCTATTACAATGAGCGCATGGCTGGAGTTCGGGGAGAGGTTCGCCAGCTGTTTGTCACCTATGCTAAAGCTGCACCTATCAGACCGGTAGCTAAGCGGACAATTGGCACTTGGATTGTATCCTGCATCGTCCTCTGCTATAGGTTAGCGGGTAGGGAGTCCTACCATAGGGCTAAGTGCTCATTCCACCCACTATACCGGTGGCTCGGTGGCTGCTTCCAGGGACATCCTTATCCAGGAAATCTGCAGGGCTGCTACCTGGAGGTCAGCACACACACCTTCATTTCCCATTACCACATCAACCTTGAGTCACGCCAGGATGCTGGTTTTGGGGCCTTAGTTCTCCAATCTCTGTTCCCTAAATAGGAGGTGTGCGTCTTGCCCCCTCCTCCTGGAGAACTGCTAGGAGTCTGCCAGTAAGTGTGGATAGAACATCGTATCACGTCCCTAGAAAAACAGGTTACTTACCTGTAACAGTAGTTCTGGGAGTGTTATATGATGTTCATCCACACGGACCCACCCGACCTCCCATGGCTGTGGCACACCCTTTTGCTTCCAGCGGGCAAGATCTGGTATCGTGGGGCGGAGTTGAAGGAGTTACCACCAGGGTGGGTTGGGAGGAGCCAGCTTGAAGACGTTCCAGTGAGCTCTTAAAGGGAAAGGCAACTGCCAGCAAGTGTGGATGAACATCGTATACCACTCCCAGAACTACTGTTACAGGTGAGTAACCTGTTTTGGTAGACCACTAGAGGTGAGAAATTGTAGACTGATGGGTACAGACAGGACGGCACCTGGTTAAGGGTATGATGGTGGGAGGGCCGGTATATGGTACCCTGGCAGAGGGTCACCTGGTACCAAGCTGGGAGTCTACAGCAGTGCAAGCTGCAGAAGAGGTGATGCCAGCACCAGGCCCGCAGATTGGGGCAGCGACAGGTCTGGCGGCAGCCCAACAGGCATCAGCAGGGAGTACCTGGGAAAGGGATCTGCCAGCGTTGGGCAAGCCAGAGAGGCAGACACCTGGAGGGAAGGAGATCTCCCAGGTGAAGGTAGAGGCAATGCTGGGCTAGGAGAACTGGCAGTAGGCAGCTGCTTGCAGTGCCTTGAAGGACTGGTGTCGGGTCCTGTAGAGAGGACCAACGTAGGCATCGCCTTGGCTGGGGGGGGGCAACGGTGGAGGAACCGCCACCCAAGACACCAACACTGGCCGAGCCTCCTGGCTGGAGCCCATGAAAGAAATGAGCCTGGGGGTCAGGAGATGCCTCCCGTTATGGCAATGAAGGCAGGTGGATGTGCCACCAGCAGCCTGGTAGAGGAAGGTTGGCAGGGCTGAGGGGCTGGCCTCCTGCAGGAGGCCGGTCCTAGTGTTTGTCCCAGTGTTTATGATTCCCACTGGATTTTTTAGAAGAGGAAGCAGTCCTGGAGGACTGTGCTGGCGGTCAAGAGCTTCTGGCCTGCAGCTCCTTTTCTGCCATGACCAGCTTCTGCTTAATAAGATGGGTCTCCAGAATCTTAAGATGATGTCTCCAAGTGGCTTGGTTGAATTTCTTTGTTGTTGTGGCTGGGCCTAGGCAAAGATGCAAGCAGAGTGGCTGTCATTTTCAGAAATTTGCCACAGGCACAGTTGAGTGGTTGTAAGGCGAGGCTGATTGAGAAAACATAAACTCAACGACTGAAATACTGAAAATTTGATGTTAACTACTTAAAAGAATGGAAAATAAAAAGTAGGGCAAGCACGAGTAATGGCGGTCGAATGTAGCTCTACCGTCCGCTAGAGTCCGACGTGTGTGGGTCGATGGCAGTAAAAAAAACTGAGGAGGGTGTGGGGGACCGCCCACCTTTATAGGATAGTTTTTTTTCATACTTGTTTTATTGTAGTTCACAGTTTCCAAGCACATCCCAATGTGCATACGTTTTACACAGTTAATACATCTTTAGGTAGGATGACAAGCTAGAAATCCATAAACAAATGATATCTCATCATTCCTCTCTGTGTTATAATATTAAGAGATCTAGGTACATCTTTCTTTTTTTACTAGTAACTAATGACCAGGTCATTACTTAACGTAACTCTCCATCATCCTTACAGTCTTGCAAAAGCGCCAGGTTCTTGTGGGGAAACCACTCCCCTTCACATGGTCAAGTTTTCCCTCCGCCCCTAACCACTATTCCTCTCTTGTTCCCTCCAGACTTATTACATTACTTCTGTTCATTCTTTTGGGGTCAAGATTTCCGGTCTCATCTCTCTAATGAGTCTGCCATTCTTTCTTTCCCTCATATAGAAGCCATCTTGTCCATCTATTCTGGTATTCCTGGTTTAGTTGCCTGAGAGAAAAGGTAATTTTCTCCATTTCCATTATATTTTCTATTAATTTGGCCCATTCCCTCAGATCCAGGCTGCCTCTCTCTCGCCACCTCTTGGTAATAGATTTCAAAGCAGCAATTACAAGTATTGACCACAAATACCTTGTCTCTCTCCCTTTTATTTCTTGTGGGACAATACCTAACACCATATGTTCAGGTTCCAAAGGTGTCTGGACCTCAAATATTCTAGAAATGTGTCGCCTAACACCCTCCCAGAATGAGACAATCTCCGGGCAGGCCCAAAAGATATGTGCCTGGGACGCACTACCCTCTCCACATTGCCTCCAACACTCTGAGCCTATTCCTGGGATACAGTGACCCAGCCATACAGGAGCCAGGAAAAAACGGGTCCTCACCTTCCAACCGAATTCCTTCCACAATGGGGGGGACGTGGTACCCCAAGTGCTCCTCCACACCTGGGACCATTGTCGGTCTGTAATAGATATGTCCATGTCCCTCTCCCATCTTTCCTTAATATACTGTGAGGAGATACTAAGGTCATTTAAAAAATTCTTATATAACATGGTGATCATGTGCCTTGCATTAGTTGCCATCCAAATCTGTTGGAACGGTAGATCCCCGATCCCGCACCTCATTTCCTTTACGCAGCTGATCATTTATATAGTCCCTTAACTGGCAGAATCTTAATCTATCTTGTGAGGCAATACCAAATTTTAACTGTATCATCTCAAAGGACATCAGGGAGGAGCCATGAAATAGCTGATATGGTGCCTGAAATCCTTTTCTTGCCTGTCTTGAGAACCAGTTGTCCAGTTTTGCTGGTACAAAATTGGGTCAAAGGTCCACCATGTGCATTTCCATAATTGTCTTTTGGTGTTACCTCTACTAATGCCCCTTCTCCAACCCTCTAAAACCGCTGCGTCCCTGAATAAGTCGTAGTTCCCTATACCTTCCCCTGCAAAAGGGCCGCCTGTGGGGGACCTCTCTAACCTCTGCCAAGTCAAGCCTCTTCCAGTGGGATGTATGCGTCCTGTTGCCCCACAATAATGCGATCCTCATTTGGGATGCTATCCAGTATCCCTGCAAGTGGGAAAAGCCAGATCCCCTTTGTTTTGGGGAGAAATAAAGTTTTTTTAACCCTTGGTCCATTGTTCTCACAAAAGCTTATAAACATCTTTTGCCAGGATTCAAGATCCTCTGGGAAACAATGCAAGGGACACACTGAAATAAATAAAGCAGCCTGGGCAAGGCATTCATTTTAATGCTTGATTTCTTCATGCAAAGCTAGGGAGCAAGGTCCACCTTTAATTGTTGCACTAGTGGGGATAATTCAAATTGAATAGGTTGGCCGTGTTTTTACTGATCTTGATTCCCAAGTACTTGATAGTTTCCATGTCCCATTTCATTGGGTATCTCTGCTTAATTTCAACAGATGGGGTGTAGAAAAAACTAAGGACCTCAGTCTTACTCCTGTTCAATGTAAAGCCTGAAAGTGAGGCATAGGCCTCTATCTGTCCAAACACCTCTGGTAGTGAACTATCTGGGTCTGACAAATACAGTAGGACATCATCAGCATATAAAGCTAATTTCTGCTCTTCACCCTTCCCCATTGAAATTCCCTTAACCCCTCCATTCTGTCTTATACTCTGGGCCAGGGGCTCTATATAAAGAGCAAATAGCAGTGGCGAGAGAGGACATCCCTGTCTTGTTCCTCTTCCTAAATGGACTGCTTCTGAAACATGACCATTCGCACGTATAAAAGCCGAAAGGGACTTATATATTTTAAACAGAGCCCTCAAGAATTGCTGAGGGAAACCAAACCAGGAAAGGACCTGGCCTAGAAAGGCCCAAGAGACTTTATCAAATGCCTTTTCGGCATCTACGCTCATAAGGAGGGAGGGGGTCCTTGTATAGTTAATCCGATCTATAACATGAGATGTTCTTCTCAGGTTATCCTGAGCTTGACGTTCTGGGACAAAGCCGGCCTGGTCCATACCAATGAGACCAGGGAGGTATTGTTGTATTCTTTTAGCTAAGATGGACGTGAAAATTTTATAGTCTGTGTTTAGTAAGGAAATTGGTCGATACGAGGAGCATTTAGTAAGGTCCTTTCCCGGCTTGGGGAGCACTGAGATCACAGCCCTATCCCATGATGGGGGTATTTGCTCATCCTCATTAAGCACAGCTTTGTATAGACCCAAAAGGCCTGGGAGTACCATCCCTCTAAATGTCTTATAGAACTCTGATGGTAACCCATCTGAACCCGGGCATTTACCCGCTTTCAGTCTTGAGATTTCTGCGGTCACCTCCGCTTCCGTAATAGGGGTTAGCAATGACCTCCCCTGTTCCTCTGATAGCCCTGGTATCGCTAGTCCCTCTAAAAAGACTTGTACTCTTTGTACACACGGTGTCTTATCTGGTGTATATAGCTTACCATAAAATAATTTAAAGGCCTCTGTTATCTCCCTCACCCCATGGACCATTTATTTTCTCTGTGGGTGCCATATTGATGTTATTGTGGCTTTAGCCCTCTAGGCTGAAGCCTGCTAGCCAGTAATTTCAATGACCTCAGTCCTCCCTATAATATTGTTGTTTTAAAAACGTAGCTTTTGTTCGACCTGATAGTCTAAGATGTCGTTCAATTCTTTTTAAGTATCTTCAGCTGCTTAGTCCTTGTTTTGTCTATTTTACCTTTCTGGAGATCTTCCAGTTCTTAATTTGTATGGATAACGTTATCTTCTTAGCCTCCTATCCTTTTTCTTTTTAGATGCTATCGAAATGAATTTCCCCCTCAAAACTGCTTTTGCAGCATCCCACCTTATTGCCTGAGAAGTATCTTGAGGTTAATTCTCAGCCATATAGTTATCAAATGTTTCCTTAATGCTCTCTTTAATCTCTTGATCATTCAACAACGATAGGTTGAGATGCCAAAATGTATTTCTCCTAACCTCTCCTATATCAGTCCTCATGAAAAGAGGAGCGTGGTCAGATAGACCTAAGTCTCCCACCCAACTCTCCTTCACTCTGTACATATCTTCCCCAGGCACCAGAAAATAATCTAGCGGGAATACATCTGATGTGCAGAGAAAAGGTGTAGTTCCTCCTTTCCCATTAAAATACCTCCATACATCTTGGAAACCCAGTTCCTCACCAATTCTGCACCTTCCTCGCTGTTCCATGTATTGCTCTCAGTGTTTGTGAAGTAGTATCTAGAGCAGGGTTCAGTGCCAAATTAAGATCCCCCAAATATTATGGTACCCTCGGCTCAACTCAAAAGGGTGGTCAAAAAGGTCCTATATTCTTGACATCTAGAACCCGGTTGGAAATACACAGAGGCCAAGGTGACAATCACTCCCCCCAATCTGCCTTTCAACAGAGTGTAGCAACCTTCCTTATCTGCCAAAGTATCCATCTTTTCAAAATGAGTTTTGGCTGGAACCAGAATCACCGTCCCCCTTCTTCTACCTTTTTTATATGAAGATGCCACCATGTCCCCGAAATCAAATTTCAGCAGTTTGGCATGTTCTTGCTTTGACAAGTGTGTTTGTTGTAAAAAAAAATTAAGTTGGTTGTAGTTTTCTTTACAAAGATCATAACCTTGCTACGTTTAACAGGGTTGGTGAGGCCATTCACATTAAAAGAACAGAACAGTGAGCTCGTCCCAGCCATCACTCCTGTAAATGAGATACAGACTGGCTTTCATAAAGCCATTACCTGAGTGCCTTATTAAGCTGTCTCTCAAACTGGCTAAAGTCATTAATATGAGCACCATTGATACAATTAGGATCATAAGAGTTACCTGGTACAATAAAATTAAATCCTTAACATTTTCATTAACATTGTCAGCCAACATGGCTTCTATCCAACATTTTAAACAAAAGATAGCTGACTTCCAAGGTAGGAGATTCATGCTAAAGAATCTCTGGTTACCCTCACACCTCTTTCCTGTAGGTCTTAAATGAAAGTGGAGAGTAAGGTGAGGTACGATTGCCCTGTGCCAGAAGCCCTCACCTGGAGCCTCCCTATTGGGTTACTCAGCTCTGCAGAACTATCAAGGGGAGAGGGGTGAAAGCCTCTCCCTTGACCTTTAATGTGTTGCGATAAACTACGATAATAACAGGAAGTTGTTAGAAAGTTAGAAGCCCACAGTTTAGCAACTTAAAAGGTGTCAACACAGTAGGTGGGCTCTAAAAAAAACAAACAAAGCGCAACACACAACCGTTATTGCTTGGTCTCTTATCCCATTGGCAGACAACCTTCGACCCGTTTTGGGCTACATATACTCTTTCACCTTATGTGGGTATGGGCTAGGAAAACAGGACAGTGCCTGAGTGACACCAGTGATCGCCCACCCCCCCGGGCAAGCCACGCGTCATCCGCACGATAGGCCGCAGCAGCTGGGGCCAATATCCACTACCATCAAAGAGACCCTTTACATTCCCTTTATTCGTGCTAGGAAGTGTACCAATGATACGAATGAGCCTTCTTCGTATGGGCCGGCCGTATCAGAAATAAACCTGGTTTCTAGTTCGGTGGGTTTCAGTCGTCCCGAGAGCTGTCAGGCCGTCAGTGCAAACCAGCCCATTCCTTATGTTTTTCTTTTTTTTCTTTTTATATTTAGGCCTCTGCATGGCCTATTTAGCCCCTGAACCTCCGAGCAAGAATTGTGGTCATAGATTAAGGCTCACATCCCTCTGAGCACATCACTCCCTGCTGTAACGTTGGTCTCCCAAAGTTATTCGGCCCCTAGTTGCTTGCACCAACATGCTTCAGTCACCAGCCTCCCAGGGGCGAGAGCCCCAGCAGCGCCCCCTGACACCGATTGCTCCCCCCATCCCCTCCCAATATATATCCATTTGTTAGACCATTCTCAGTTTTTGAATACAGTCAACCCAAATAGTACATTTGATTTGCAACAGTTTCAGAGAAAAAGGAAAACAAAAAAGAGTTCCTTTTAGCTTCATCAGCAATTTGCCGTTTCAGTTCTAAAAGACCAAGTCCACCCCCTAGTCCCGAATGCTCAAGCCCCAGAAAATGACTGCCATTTCAGGTGCCTCCTTCCTCTTCTATCCCATCTTGCAGCTGCGAAGTCAGAACGCCCTGCTCATCTCGAACGCCCAGTTGCTCCGAGCTCCTGTCCATGTGTCTCTTTGTGCCAATCTTGTTCCACAGAGCGGAAGTGTCCACCTTCTCCCTCGTTCCTCGACCTTTGGGGACAATAACTGACCAATTATTATTTTGTAGTTGTCTCCGATTTTGTTCTACAGATAAACGCGGTATGCTGATTTCTAAAGTATGTAGAAACTCCTCTGCTGCTTCTAGCTCTTGAAAATGAATTGGGCCCTTCTCTGTCATTATCTTTAGCCTAGCAGGGTATTCCACAAAAGCCTTATGGTTCTTCTGTTGAACAACTTCACAACCGCTTAAGACCTGCCTTCGCTTTATTTAACAGTTGTGGGTATAGTCCCGATCAAGTACAAACGGACATCTCCAAAGTGAATTTCCTTTTTCCCCAGGCTAACATTAAACCTCTTTTTACCCTGTAGTCAGAAAAGCTATCACTATGGAGCGTGGTCTTGCCTTCAAGTCCCTAGAGCTAGGGATTAAGGATCTGTGGGCCTGAATTATATTTAGTTCTTTCTCCTGTGGGAGGTTCAGGATCTCACGTAAAAAAGAACTCATGAATTCCACCATGTTTTTGGACTCTGTACCTTCCGGTAAACCATGGATGCGAATATTATTGCGGCGGTTTCTATTTTCAAGTTCCTCCAGCTTTTGCTCTAATTTATTTGCCCTCTGGTGAAGATCGAGCAGTGCAGTATTATGGGCATCTGTCGTGTGGGTATAATCTGACATCACAGTCTCTAAACTTGTTGTCCTCTGTGCTAAGTCCAGTATATCTTGTTTTTGGCTCGAGACATTTTTATCCAGACGCAGTAAAGTTTCATTCATTTGCCTTAGGGTAGAGCATAGTTGTTTAGATGTTATCGTATACTCCTCCTCTCCGTGGCTTGCCCCCTCCGCATCGTCATGCTGCATTTGCCTCGTTAGCTGCACCATCACTCGTGGGCCTAACTCTGTCAGCATTTTCTGTTGTTTGTTCGCCCCACCTGAACAATTTTCCTTCATTTTGTGTTTGGCCGGCATCAGGTAGTCCGTTATTCTGCGTTTGTACGACGGGATGGGTTTTCTTTTTACTTGATTACAACGGATTTAGGTTGGGTGGTAACGGAGCTAAAAAGCTAAGCTGCCATACAGGAAGTTGACCAGACCGGAAGTCTATATAGGATAGGTTGACATCAGCGGCTGACGTTGGCGGTGGGCGATCCCCCGTGGTAGACTGCTAGCTAGAATGTCTGTCATGTGATCCTGGCACTTGGTGGCTTAGTCCTACCAGTGTTGACTTGCTGCAACAGCCTTCCCTCGCCCTACCCGGGGGGGGGTATCCGGGGGTATTAAGGGTCTCTCGAGCGACTGGTTGCAATCTAGGGGCAGACTCCTGGGGCATTAAGGGGGATGCAGTGAGGCATGAGGGGATCTGATTGAGTGGAGGACAGAGGTAGTAAGGTGGATAAACAGAATGATAAAAAAAAAGTCTTGTGATGTGGTCCTGGCACTTGGTGGCTTAGTCCTACCGGTGTTGGCTTGCTGCAGCAGCCTTCCTCAGTAAGATCCACAGGTCCAACCATGTGAGCCTGTAGCTCAGTGGTAGAGCACCAGGATGGTATTCCGGGGGTCTGTGTTCAGTTTCTAGTAGGTCACATTATTTCTTTCTCACTACAGTTTGTGATTTAATTGCTAAACAGTGGCTAAAACTGCACCAAAAATATCAAAATGTTGACTGTATAATAAGGAACTGATTCCCTCATTCTTGCGGGGTGCCGCTGTTTTGTTTTGGCTCTTTTGAATGGACATGTAGAAACACCCCTAGATCCTTAATCAAGATTGTTTAGGCTAACTGTTACTCTAATATCCATTGTATGGATCTTGGTATTCAGTGTTGTATGCCTGACATGAGTATTAGTGTGTGGTACTGCTTGTTCAGGAAAGCAATAAAATATCATTAAAAACAGTTCTTGAGAAGTCGGCCAGGTGGTGTGGAGGGCTGAGGCGCTGGGCACCTTACCTCCTGCTACACTGGTGACTTGAGGTCAGGAACAGGATCTGGTTGCTTGGGGGCCAGCAGGGAGAGGAAAGATTGAGCATCCCTAGACAGTTCTCCTCCCTGGGGAGGGGGGATTTGAGTGGCACGCTGCTTGCTTGACACCCAGCGGTGGCTGGGTGCCAGCACATGCATGCCAGCATGTAGGGAAGAGATCCCATGTTCAGGACGCTGCCACTGTTTCTACGGAGGCAGAGCTTGGACATTACACCCAATGCATGTCTGTGGGCCCAGGGAGAAAATTGAAAGAAAACCACTCAGGCAGCAGGATGACAACGACCCTCCACAGGGCCCCTTCCAGTGGCGGGCACAACCCCAGTCCTGTGCAGAGGATGATGGTGAAGGTAGGTCCCTGAGGAGCCGGTGACAGGGCTGGGTGGGTTGGTTAAAAGGGGGCTGCCGGGGAGATCAGGGGATAAAATGTATATGGAAAAAAAAAGGTTTTGAGGGCTAGTCTGTTGCGCAACCGCAGCATTGACGCTTGCAATGCCAGCGACCAGGTTTTGGTTTTTGGGGTGGAGATAGTGTCCCAGAGGATGCTGTTGTCCTCTGGGGACAGAGGGCTGTCCTGTCCGCTGCAGTACCACTACCGTGATGACCACAAGTGGAAGTGCAGCTGGACATCATGGTACATACAGGTGAGAAGGGTGCGTAGATGTCTGTGTGCCTGATGAGTTTGTGCCGCAGACATCTTATCGCACATTCTCGAGGATGGGGGAAAAAAACAGAAAATGGGCTTCTGATTGGTCAGATGATGTAGTCCAGCCCCCTTACCACCACCTCTGCAAGTCTCCTGCCACCACCTCCTGGAAGGCTCTCCTGGTCTGCCCTGGCAGAACTAGCTGCTAGCCAAATAAGTATTTTCTTCCTCCTGTCGCTACAGTGGAAAGGGATAGGACCCTGACCCTTACCCTAGGTGTGGTAATGAGAGTTCTCCACCCAAGGGGCATGTTGGGGGGGATACCAGGCCTGACTAGGATCCTAAGAGGGGAACATGTTGGGTAGAGGCCCTGTGGTCAGGCAGAAGGCATTAGATGTGATGGAAGGCAGTACTTGTCAGATGGAGAAAGGCACTTAAATTTGAAAAAAGAAAAGATTTTAAAATGTGTTAAGCAATTGAATTTCATGTGGAAATGTTTAAAGCTCAGGGGAACTTCTGGGAGAGGAGGTTCTTCAAGTTTGATGGACTTCACCTAACCAGGGAAGGGGTGAGTGCACTGGGACAAAAATTAGATGTCTGGATGGATCGTTTAAACTAAGAAAGTGGGAGTTCGTGGCTAGGGTACCTATTGGCCGTAGGGAAGCGCCACATTTCGTTGACAGTAAATCTGCCGACATCCTGTACAGCGATGGCACAATGCCAACACTTAGTATTGAGCTGTCACTAAAAAAAGTGTTTTTTTGGCTGTAGCATGGAAGATTGGAACTTAGCTGACACTCCCTCAGAAACACAGAACACTCTTCCTCAAGCGGCAAGCAAGTATAAAGATACATTAGAGATAGCAGGGGACCGTAAAGAGGACCAAGAAGCCAAAGGGGCAGCACAAATCAAAGAAAGGAAGAAAAGTGCTCTGAGGATACCTGGAGTGTGTTTAATGCAAGAAGCCTGGGAATATATAGTGAGTGACCTGCAGGCAATAATGGTGGACTCCCAACTAGACTTGGTGGCAATAACAGAAACCTGGGCTACAGACAACAATGATTGGGACCTCTCAATACCGGGCTACCCGCTCTTCAGAAGAGTCAGGAAGGGAACTTGGGGGGGGGGAGGGGTAGCACTTTATGTATGGGAAAGAATGAGAGCCACGACACTCAACATCTGCAAAAAGGAAGGAGTAGAATCTTCGTGGGTGCAAATCAGCTCGACAGTGGGGAAAAAAGATCTTCCTCACGGTTGTATATAAGCCACCAGGGCAAACAGAGGATAGAGATGAGGTACTTCTGGAGGAGATTGGGGGCATGGCACAGAAAGAGAAACAGTGATAGTAGGTGATCTGAATGTGCTCAACATTGACTGGGGTATCCTGTGGCTAGATCCTCAAAGCGTGGATGAGGCTTTAAAGACTGCCTACTCACCCAACTAGTTAACACTCCTACTAGACTTGACGCCATCCTTGATGTGGTTCTTGCCAACTCCGATGTGGTTGGCACTGTTAAGATAGGGGAGCCACTGGCTAATAGCGACCACAACTCCGTCTGGTTCAAGTTGTCTCTAGAGGATTTAAAATCTAAATCCACGGTCTTTAACTTTAAAGGAGATAACCTCAAGAGAATGAGACAGGTAGTGGGTGAAAAACTGTCGGGGATCCATGAGATACTAGAGGTGGAAGACATCAGGGGACAGGTTAAACAAGATACTCTAGAAGCCACCAAGCTGTGCATTAGGACTGTAACAAAAAAAAAGGCACAAGAGGCCCATTTGGTCACAGGCCACGTCAGAGAAGCAATGAGGAACAGGAGGGAAGCTTTCCACAGATATAAGACGAACCAAGGGGATCACAAATGGGGGGGTGAGGAATATACTCATAAACAAAGCAAAGAGGCTAAGAGGCAGTGAGACTGGCCAAAGTGGCAGCAGGGCATCAGATTGTAGCTGGGGTCAGATCAGGAGATAAACAATTCTTTGGTACATTCAGGAAAAGAAGAACCATAGAGGAGGGATAGTTCAACTGCTAGATGTGATAGGGTCACTGAGGAGGATAAACAAAAGGCAACTGTTCTGAAGAACTTCTTCTGTTCAGTATTCACCAAGGAGCACAATGGCTCAGTTCTGGATAGTGACATTAGGGCTGAGGACAGGAGGATCCTGAGAATGGAGGCACCAACATTCACCATAGACAGGGTTAGGGAAGCACTAGTGTACCTCAACACGACAGCTCCCGGACTTGATGGACTGCACCCAAGGTGCTAAGGAAGTAGCCGAGATATCAGCAGACCCTTAGCACATTTGTTTAACTTCTTTCGTTAATTCACGAGAGGCATAAATAAAACACCATACTCAGAAATTTTCAATATAGTAGAGCGGCTCAGTCATTAGGGACACGAATGGAAGCTGTGGAGTGGGAGCTTTAGAGGGATCTGAGGAAGTATTCTTCACAGAAATGGTCGTAAACCCTGGAATAGACTGCCCGCTCGAGGTGGTGGGCGCTAAGACCGTGGCGGTTTGAAGAGAGGGTGGGACAGGGTGAGAGCTCACCTGCACAGGGGTTTAGGACTTGGGGGCTAGGTAGCGGGACCCATAGAAAGAAGGTCTTGGTAAACCCTAGGCAGACTTGATGGATCTTTGGTTCTCTCTGCTGTCATCTTCTATGTTTCTAAGTAAAGAACAACTGGCCAGCCGAGGGAGGGAGTTGTCATAAAATGAACTAAAGCTAGATACCAGAATTTTTCAGACGTGGAGCTGACCCATTATGCATTCTCTTTTTACTTTTCTGTATGTATAATTAGCTTTTTTCTTTTGTACACTAATGTGTAAAGGTTAATTTGTAATATACCTGTTCCTCCTTGGGACATTCATTTAACTCCTACGGAGCCTATCCATTTTCATGTTTGCTTGTGCATGCATAAAGGAAACATGTTGTTACAGTAATGGGTTTCAAAAGTGTGTCACTGTCGGTTCCAGTGCAGTTCAGGCTACAGGTGGCTTGATAGCGACAGCACAGTAATCAGCGAGGCTGATCATGACAGTGTTCTCTGCTTGAAGCTTGAAAACTTTGTGTAGTTGAAAGGAGTGAGCCGCTCTTATCACATAGCAGCCCGATCTTTTCTTCTGCAGTAAGCAGCTGCGTGGCATCATGATCAGCTTTGAGCTCCCACCCCCGCTGCTGTGCATAGAAGAGACATGCAGAAACAACTCCCTCCTAGTACCAAGTATCCCACCCTCCTCACGATCCTTCCCTGTGCCCCGTCCATGAAAAAAACCCTTCCACTGACAAGTATCCCACCCATTTCCTAATCCTTCTGTGCCCTATCCATGAAAATAAAATACCCTTCCTCTGCCAAGTGTCCTGCCCAACTCCCAATCTTTATTTATTTATTTATTTATATTTGGTAACCTGGTAGGTTCACTAGACATACAAATGTCTATTTTCACACACGACCGGGGAGGGTACAAGTTGGAATACAAAACATCAACAGTGGATACAGTACAACCACCTTCCCTATGTCCTGTCTATGGAAATGAAATACCCTCCCACTGCCAGGTATTTTTACCCCAAATTTTCATCATGGCCTCTTTTTAACCCCACACCATGAACCAGTTAGGCAAAATATTTCAAATCCTCCCAAAATGTGATTTCATAGTTGCTCTGCAAAATCATGTTTCAGATGGGATTTGAAACATTTCTCCTGACTTGATCATAAGATGGGGTAATAAAAAGAGTAAGTTGAAAATGTGGGGTCAAAACTCAAAAAGTCAACAAAGGTATGAAGCAACATTGAAATTCTTCAACGTTTTCTCATATCTTTTTTTTTTAAACTCTCAGTCTTTATTTTGCAGTAAAGAACATATACATTGCTTAAAAGCAAAAATGTAGACTAACAATACAATGAAATAATAAAACAATAAAAATACAAAAAACATAAATAGATTAAAATAATAAAAATAAACATAAAGTGCACACACATTTTGTAGTTCATTATGTTCTACATGTTGCCATAAATAATACACAGAAATAAATGGATGGGTCAGTTAATTCCCCCAGGGTAGTAAGCTACAAACTCGGCTCATGGTATAAACTCTGTCCATATTGGTGTAATGTATATTACCCACTTTCTCCACATATTCTCAAACCCAGCCTGGGATTTATTTAATGTGGCTGTAATTTTCTCCATTTTATAGATGTCTGTCATTATTTGGTGCCACTGATCCAGAGTGGGAGGCAAGGGGTTTTCTCATATCTTTTGTCATGTTTTAGATTCTGTCCCAAATTTTCAACATTGTCTTTTTTTTTTTACCCACCTCATGAACAAGGCAGGTGCAGGTGTAATTTTCAAATCTCATCCGAAACATGTTTTGCAGTCACTCAGTGACATCACCTTATGGACAGGCTTTAAAAAATTCCATTTGTCTTGATCATATGGTGAGGTCATAATAAGCTATATTGAAAATTTGGGGTCAAAATCTCAAAAAATGACAGTGTTATGAGGAAGCACTGAAATTCTTCACTGTTTACTCCTGGCTTTGCTATTTTATAAGATTGTGACCCCTCATTTTAACACAGCCATTTTTTGTACCCCATCATGAACATGACATGCATCATTGTTCAGTTCTTGCACAACATTTCTTTTTACACGCGTGCTGTAAAATGTCATTTTGGACAGGATTTCATAAATGAGACCTGCACGTTCATTAGGTGGTGATATAAAAAGACTGTTGAAAATTTGAGGTCTAAATTGAAAAAAAATAAACAATAATTAACAAAGGTTGACATTTTTCAATGTTTACTCATAACTTTGCAATAGTTTTACTTCTTAAACCACATTTTCAACATACTTGTGTTTTTTACCTCCTTCAAATAAACAGGGCGGGTGTCATTATCAGATCCCCCTCCAAAACCTATTTTCGGTGTTGTTCCACAAAACAGTGTTTTGGGTCACATTTCATAAATAACACCTATCTTGTTCATATGCTGGGGCAAACAACTCGTATTTTGAAAATTCAGGGTCACAGTCTAAGTAAACAATCACATGATGTGTGAACCTCTTCATTTCCCAGTCATGACTGTTTCACTATTATAATTCATGCTATTAATTTGTTAATTATCGCCTCTGCAATATCAATGCCAAACGCCTACACCGCAAAAACAAGCAAACAAACATTTGCTACTGACAAATACTTGTTTCATTAAAGTGCATATTTGCTTAAGCACTTTGAGAGTGGCACTGAGATATCTGCACATTTTTCATTCCAGCAGCCTCCATGCTATGTTATTGGAAGGCTACAGCCTCATAGTTCAAGGGGCGCAACTGGCCGCCGCCCCCACCCCTCACTCTGCTCGCCCATTTTAAGGGCTGCTCTCCTTACTCCACACACACACACACACACACACACGCATTTTTCCTTGCAGCCGGAGGCTCTGTCCATTCTCTCCCGGCCCTGCCCCCCACACTGTGTTTGCCTCATCCTTCCATCCTGATGGACTCTGCTGGCTGTGCTAGACACCCTGCCTGGTTTGTACTTCTCCTTTTTTTTTAACTTTATTTTTATTTCATTTTTAACATGTTTAGGATTACATTGGAATCATACAGAAGTAAATTGTACTTTACATGACAAGATTGCGAGTTTCACTAATATAGTATCTAGTCGTGGGATGTGTGGACTCTATAAATAACATATAAATCAATATTAATATACATGAATTGAAAGTTAATATTTAATGTATTGTTTAGTATCAAAAGATCATTCAAGTCCTTTCTTTCATAGAGGTGAATTTACATCAGCATTTGTTCTGGGTTTGGTAGTACTTTATGAAATATCTCCTGGGTTAGGTAATTAGGTAAGTACATATTCAGATAAATGAGCAAAAAGGGGGCGGCAAGGGAGGCTCCTCCGGCGACAGCAGCAGGCTGGCACTCCGTCTTCAGTTATTACTAAAGGAACCCTAAAGGGAATAACTGTGTCTAGGACTGGCTGGACCCCAACAATCTGATCTCCTCCCGGCTTCTCGACCGATTTCGAGGTTTAAGGTATTTGGTCCGATCTGAACTGATCAATCGAGAGGAACCAGGGATTCCACCTGTTCATCAGCTCAGGAACCTTATTATGAATCCTTGCGGTCATATGTTCAAGTTTGTATGTGTCGTATACTGTGTTTTCTCAGGCTGTAATGGTGGGAGACTCTCGCTGGAGCCAGAGTCTGGGTATACATTTCTTGGCTGCTCCTAGTAGGAAGTTAAGGAGGTATATCTGGTGTGGGTTTCTAAAGGAATGGGGATAGTGGAGTAGTAGACTCGTTGCCGGAGAAAGCTTGGTCAGTGTCGGGAAGAGTTGTGTTATTCTGTCACTTATGGTGGCCCGATATGTGACTAATACTGGGCATGACCATAGAATGTGCGTGGTGGCTACCTGCATTTGCAATTCATCCAACATGAGGAATCCCCACCAGCCAAGAATTTAGCTGTGATCTGTCATGTACAAAATATCTGGAGACTATTTTCCATGAATATTCTCTCCATGTGTATGAATTAGAGGTTTTGTGCTGTCTTCTCCATATCCGAGCCAGTCTTTCTTAGTCAGATCTATCTGAAGTTCGGCCTCCCAGTCAAATTGCACCAGGTCCATAACCTGAGATGGAGCTCCTTGTAAGGCTTTATAAAACTGAGAGATCAAGTGGTTACGGGACTTCCCTTCCAATTGGGTTAAGAGGTTACAGAGGGTGGGATAATCTGATCAGAGACGTCCAGTCTGATCTTCGAATTCAAGAAGCAGCGCCAGAGGGAGCATTTTCAGGGGCTCTGACTCAAACAAGATTTGGCCAATGAGCAGTAAATGATTTCTATGCATGGTTTTCACTTCTTTCGAGTTATTTTCGGGTCTTACTTTTGTATACAGGCAGATCATCTAGTTTGCTCACTATGATGTGGAGGAGATGGAAAGCACCTATCAGCAATCTTATGTTTGCCATGCAGTCCCAGATTTCTTAGCTATACCCGATCCCCTCCTGGAGTTCCAGTGCTTTCACTTTTTTGTCATACCTTTCTTTGTTGGCCAAATTTTTGGCAGCCGTGGTTTGAGCCAATTGATACATGATTTAATTGAGTCTTTAACTTTTGCACATACTGTAAATGATTATCAGCTCAAACCTCATCAGGGGAAACTCCAAAGCATACATCTACCGGCAATCGAGCTTCTCTTCCAAACAGCAGACGGTAGGGGGAGAACCCAGTGGCATCACTTTTGGTGCAGTTGTAGGCATGTACCAAGGTGTTGATTTGTTGGTCCCGTCTAGGCTTGTCCTTAGGGTGGAGGGTGCCCAGCATATCTAGCAGAGTGCGGTTGAAACGTTCAGGCTGTGGATCCCCTTGGGGTGGTAAGGGTGGTTCTGGACTTTTGTACTCCCCACAAAGAAAGCATCTCTATGATCAAATGACTCTCAAATCCTCCCTTGATCAGAATGGACTTTTGTGGTGCCCCATAGTGAACAAATAAGTTTTCTATAAGCACCTTGGCCACAGTGGATGCCTCTCTGGTCCTTGGTGGGAAAGCTTGGCATAGCTTGTGAAATGGTCAGTGACCACCAGCAATATTACTGATATTTCTTTGATCTGGCTCCAAACTCAGAAAGTCAAAATAGACCAGTTCCATGGGGTGCTGGTGGTGATGTTAACAAGAGGGCAGCCCTCTGTGGCAAAGCCTCTGTGGGCAGCACTACAAAGTTCCAATGTGTTGTTCAACATCGGCCCCATTTTAGGCCAATAAATCTGGATCTTACCAAATCAAGTGTCCTGTCTATACCAAGGTGCCCTGTGGTTGTGTAAGGATCTCAGCACCAAGTCTCGAAAGGCAGTGGGCAAAACTAGCTGTTGCTTGTCTATGTATCCTTGTGTCTACTGTTTCTGTATAACAGTCTATTGATCAGTTGCAACTTAGGACCTTCCTTGTATAACAATTCAGTTCTCAAATCAGTGGAACATAATTTACTTTATTTTCCCTGCGAGAGGGCTTCTAAAGTTGATTTGATCATGGATCTTGGGATTGAGTCCAAGCTTTATACTACTGTCATTGCTGAATTGAGGAAGCACCAATGTCTAAGGCAGAGAAGCTGGAATAAGCAGCAGGTATGCAATCTGAGGGCCCAAAAATCCACCAAACAGTTCACTAGGTCTGGGACTGCTGGCTCCTCGGTCAAACTTCTGACAGAGTGCTCGAATATTAGGGTTCTGACAGTCTGACCCAGTCAATTGTGGGAGCAGGCCTCCGGAGAGAGCATCAGCATCTATGTGGTTCAGGCCGCCCTGTATTCGCAGCATAATTGTATGTGGATACGCAGATAGCCACCTGTGGCCAGTGGCATCCAGTTTAGCTGAAGTCTGAACATAAGTCAAGGGACTGTTGTCAGTTTTTACCAGTATCTTAGCCCCATACAAGTATTCATGGAACTGGTCCACAATGGCCCACTTCAGAGCTAGGAATTCTAACTTGATAGTTCTTTTCGGAAGGAATCAGGCTTCTGCTGGCAAAAGCCATAGATCTCAGACCATTCTCATGTTCCTGGTACAACACAGCCCCCAACCTTTGCAAACTAGCATCAGTGTGCAGGACATAAGGTTTTGATGGATCTGCATAGGCCAAAACAGGAGCATGGGTAAGTTGATATGTAATCTCATGAAAAGCAGCCTAACAATCAGGTGTCCATCGGGCCCCAAATACTTCATTTGGATGGAAATACATTAACAAGGTAAAAGAGTCTAACATGTTTAAATATAAGAAAATAGCAGGACAAGAGGACACAGCATGAGATTAGAGGAGGCTTGATTAAGGGGAATTTGAGGAAATCTTTTCACAGAAAGGGTGGTGGATGCAAGGAACGGCCTACCTCAGGAAGTGGTGGCTATGACTAAGTGCAGGGCTTCAAACAGGCATGGATAGTCATAAGGAGCAATACAGATGAGTATGAATAGATAGGCCACTGACAGAGCAAAGGCTGATGGCATATTTATAAGGTAGAAAAGAAATGGGAAGACTGGATGGGTCTTGCAGTCCTTATCTGCCGTGAACTTCTAAATTTCTATGTTTCTAATACACTCTCTCAGTCTCAGGGGAAGTTGACTTTTGTATTTTTGAGGGTTGGAGGGTACCCTTCAGTAAGATTAAGTAAAGGGCGGATCACTATTGAATAGTCCTTGATGAACGCCATTAGTAGCCTACAGAAACCCAGGAATCTTTGCAGTTCTTCTAGATTGTGGGGCTGTGGCCAGGTGGTCAGGGCCTCAACTTTACTCTGGTCTGTCTCTATCCCTTCGGTGGAAACTATGCGTCCCACATACTTTACGGATGTTTGTGAGAACTGACATTTATCAATGGACAACTTCAGGCCAAAGTCTTCCAGTCGGTCCAACACCTTGAACAATCTGCCCTCATGTTCCTCCAGTGAGCTGCCAAACACAATAACATCATTCAAATACACCAGGCACTCTCAGATTCATGTCCCCCACTGCACGCTCCATCAATCATTGAAAAGTGGCTGGGACGCCGGAAATCCCTTGATGCATCCTCATGAACTCATAGAAACCCAGCGGGCAGATAAAGGCCATCTTCTCACAGTCTTCCAGGGCCATCGGGATCTGGTAGTACCCACTGCGAAGATACGGCACGGAGAACCACTTGCTACCATTCAGGCAGTCCAAAGCATCTTGAATGCGTGGCATTGTATACTGATCAGGGATAGTCCGCCGGTTTAATGTGCAATAATCTACGCACATCCTTACTGTCCAATTCTTTTTCCTCACTATCACAATGGGGAAGCATATGGGCTTTCTGGATTCTGTATTACACCAGTAGATAGCATCTCTTGCAGATGTCATCTCACATCATCTATGTCAGCAGGTGCCAGGCGCCGAGACCTCTCACGAAATGGCTATCATCATGCAGCCGGATATGGTGCTCTGTCACCCTGCACGCAGCCATCCCACTCCTTCAAAGGAAACACCTGGTCCCTCTGGGCAACCTTCTCACTGATCCTCACTTTCCATTCTGGCAATGGGAGTCACTGAAATCAAACAAGTCAGGCATACTCTATCACTTTTTCCTGAACTCTTGTTACTGGGTAGCACAGCAGTATCCACACAATACACATTGGCCAGGGTGCAACCTCTGTTTACTCGAATCTTCCTATCAGACACATTATGAATTTGAACCATTACTCTTCTGGCAAAAGCATGGGATCTAGCAGGCAGAATACTTGGCTTGACCAGCAGTCCCTTGGGCAATTTCCCATCTCCTGGTGCATCCAGCATTAATATGTTATTGTTGACATCCTTTTTTATATGAACCTCTCCCTGTAGGATACACTGGGCATTTGGTGCCAAAATCAGAGACTCAGGATCCTTTTTCCAGACAACTCCAACCGGTTCCTTGGGTTCCATTCTGTCAGCACCCTTCTGGGCATCATAGGCCCTGTGGATCAAGGCCAGAATTCTTAGAGCTCTACCGTCCAGGACCCTGTTTTTCATAACACAACTGTGCCAGCCATCCAAACATATGTGCATTAGTTCCAATCAGTAATGGAACCCCATCATACAGTCCAGTAGGGGAACACACTAAGGCTAAGGTCTCCACTTGCTCCGCACCCAGCCACAGAGGTGGGAAAGGACAACCAAATTCGGATATAAAGATAGTAGGGGTAGGCCTTTTCACCAAACCCCAAACATGTAGTCCTTCTAATGGTTTCAGGGGTACATTGACAAATGCTTTTGATACCAGTCCTGGAACATAATTGTCACTTGGGGAGCCACTGTCTACAGTTGTGGGTACTCCATTCACTTTCATAGTAGTCTCCATGTGAGGGACCCACCACTTGGACCATTCTTGTGGCATTGATTGGGATGTCAACCGGCATTAGCCCTGGTGGCAAAACTTTCTCGGATGGCTCCTCCTGATGACCGGGCATAGGTTCTTCGATGCCAGGCCACTAACCTGTTGGAAATTTTTCTCAAGTTCTCTGGCAGGCGACAAGCAGACTGAAAATGTCCATCCTCCCCACAATGGTAGCAGAACTTAATGTCTCTAGTGTCTTTGGAGAAAGGGGGGTCTCTTTTCTGTTGGGTCACCTCTGAGCTCAAGGGCTCTTCTTGAACTGGGGCTTATACCATTGGGCTTCTGGATCTCCACTTTATTGGGAGTGAGGGCAGCCCTTGCAGCTCCACCACCATCTCTTTTGTCCCTTAGTTCTGATCTCAGGTTACCCTCAATCTGGGTCTCAGGGGAAACAACATGCACTCCCACTCCACTTTCAGGCTCAGGGGGAGCCTGATACAGATCTGGTTCTCTGTATGCCTCAGTCAATTCCTTAATTTAGCCTCCTAACCGTTGAGCCTCATCTGGCTCACTCTTTTCAGGGGTCTGACAAGGGTTCCCAGCCCAGCACAGGGTTCCCAGCCCCTTCATCATTTTCCATCTCATGGATCTCTTTCATCAAATGGCAGTATTCTGGAGGGCTGGCCCTTCTTGTCTTGCAACTTGAGCTTCAGTATCATTACGCCGAAAATCTTGTTGACTTGATATGTGGTCTAATCTGACCTGGTTTAACCTTTGGCAAGCACTCCTTCCGGTTGGCCTTCTGAAAAGCCCTTTCTGTCCTGATGACAAAGCAGACAATTTCTCAGTTCTCCACTGTTTAGCTGACTTGAATTTCCATAATAGATCATCTCCAGTTTCTGTGCTGCCAATACTCCTCTAAGGCAGAAAGATATTCTGCAGCAGCGCCTCCGGACTAGTAGCCCGTAGGGAATCGAATGGCTTCCCAGGGCAGGGCCTTTCAAGATTTATTAAGCGCTTCTTCTTCCCTCAGAACACTGCTATTCTTGTACCACAGGGTAGCATAATGCATCCGGTCTCCAAATCATCTTCACCAAAGCACTGGGACAGTACCGGAGAAAATTTTTCAATCCGATAGGAATCCAGTTGAATGGGGAAATTACCATGGGGGTGTGGCTAGTACAGAGCTCTTGGGGGACCCAGGAGAGGTACCTGGGGAAGGCAGGGGTATGTGGTCACCTGAGAGGTCTAACACCTTTACCAGTTCCTGAGCAGTTTTCCCTTCTGAGGCTAACAACTTAAGCAGTTTTTCTTTAAAGCTATTGGTACTAGGGGACGCACCCAGGGTGGCCAGACCACTGCGTACGTGAATAACCCTCCATCCCTTATGGGCACCTTCGGGCAAAATCACAGGGGCACCTTTTCAGGGTCTATCGGGGAACTGCAAGAAAGTAGCACTTGCAGGGTTTGTTAAAATAAGTCAGCGAACCGCCCCTTTACTGCAACTTTGCCCACACACTTAACATGTACTACAGTGGACACAATGTCAGCATTTTTAATCCCCAAGGGACATCCAGCAATAGAATAGCCTTTTGGGAGTCCATCTCCTCAGCTTCACACCACCCCATCAATTTGTGCACCATCAGCTTAAGGGGTCAATCTTTAACTTGGGCATGGTATCCCTCCATTTTTTTCCCTTTAAATTAGACATATTGGGGTAATTCCTTCATGTGGCAACTAGAGGATGCTAATCCCAGCAGTGCCTCCAAGATGTAAACCCCAGGTGGCGCTGTCCCAAGGGCTACTACCCCTGCCTGCTGGACTACCAACAGGTTGAGGGGCCTAGGTTCTATGGTGGGTGCCTCCACCCAGAGGTCAGAGTTTGTGATGGTTGGTCTAGCTTGGTCACAGACCTCTGAGACACTGAGACCCCCTTCTAATCCCTCTAATGACCCTCACAATGCACAGGAATTACAGTACCAATGCCCCACATGTACACACGGTTCAATCATAAGGTACCACTTACCCTCAAGACTGATTCCGAAGTTCATCTCCGAGGACCCCCTGTAAAATAAGGTTAATCAACATACACAAACCAATGTAATGCCTGCTATATAGTTACTGACACTTCAGACAGTTTAAAGTCAATAACATCAAATCTGGTTTATTTAGGGGGAATGAAACACAGGAGGGGGAGATCAAGCTGATTGGCAGAATTAAATCACAGTAGTGTACACTCATACAGGGTTTTAAAAGTCACACTCTGGGTACCCAGGTTGGGAGCTAGCCAGGTCCATTGCCCAGGGTTGGCCGGCAGGTGCAGATGGATAGGGCCCTGTAGAAAAAAGATATGCACAACACCCAACTGTAATCCGGAGCTGGATGGCTGAGTCCTTGAAGAAATGAAACAAAGAAAATTAGATGCCACACTGGTGATTGTTAACAGATCACAGGGGAATGTCCTGATTTGTACTCAAACTACCCCAAGCTGAGAACCTGATGCAGATGGTGGTTCTGGATTGCCAGACAAACAAGGCATGGAGATGAGAGTCTAATGGCCAGGCCCAACTGCTTTGACTGGCAGACGGATTTAGTCTGATTAAATTCAGTTAGGCTTTCAGCTTACATCGCATGGTGAAAAGAGAATTGGAATAGCTATCCCTCACAAGCATTCAACACATTTATATATAAAGGAAATTACTATACCAGGCAGCTGCTCCTAGGTCCCGATCGCACTTACTGCAAATACCCGGGAGTTCACAGCATCTTCAGTTTCTGACAGACCGAGCAGATTCAACAATTCTCCAGTCTTCTACAGGGTGAGCCTGGTTTCTACTTTTCAGCCTTCTTGCCTTTCAGCCACCTTGGATTCAGTCCTATTCAAGCTTGCAACGGCAACTGACCAACTGCAGAGCCTCTCACTCGCTTCCTGCAGCGAAACCATACTCCAGAAGCACAGAGCTCCTTCTCCTCACGGTCACAACTGATCTGCCTCCCAGTCGCAAGGCAGAGCATTTACTTTGGGTGCCACCCATCCAGTTGGGTGGGACTCAGCTGTTAATCATTACAAAGCTCTCTCAGTTGGGCGTGCCCACTGTCCAACCCATACTCCCAGAATTTGGGTATGCATTCCATTGTGTCAGCCCCAGAGAGTCCGGATTCTGGTTGGTCCAAACAGTCTCCATGTTATAGCTCCCTAATCCCATTGGCCCAGCACAGCAGTTTAGGTCCAAAATGGAGGGGCAACACACACAAAGTCCCATCTGCAATAAAGGCAGGTTAGACAAACTACAATATTACTAATACTTTAGCTGATTACAGGCTAACAGTTATATATTTCAGATGGGTCCCCTTTACGCTTTAGTGACCACAAAAGGAGCGATTCCTCCGCAGTTCAGGCGGATTCGAGCAGGGAAACACCAGCCCCTGGGAAAAGATTAGTTATGTCTGCAAGCAGACAGCTCTTAAAGAGACAGTATGTGGAGGCTCTCAAGCACTCACAGTGCCATTCTAACGGCTTAAATGCGAATACCAGCAGGCAAGGGAACACTTAAGCAAGCTCCTGGGAGGCTTTAGGAACCCCGTTTGTAGGGGTTACACCAGTGACTGCTTTCACTGTACTGTATACATGTAATTGCCATCACAGCAATGTGTGCATGTGACTATCTTCACAGCGGTGTATTTGTGACTGCTTTCCAGCAGTGTACAAATGGCTGCCTTCACAGCAGTGTGTACTGTTAACTACAATCGTATTTATTTATTCAGTGTTTCACCAGGAAAACACACTGAGCAGAACTGGTCATTTTCAGTGCATCCTGGGGGAAGGGGAATGGAGTAGTGTGGTACAATGTTACATGAATACAATAAGAGTAGATATAATGGCATGCTTTCTAAATATTACAACTTTACAATGCAGTTACAACATAAATAAATACAAAAATAAATACCAACAGAATAAGTATATGGTAGATGCAGGTGCTCATATTCAGACAAATTACAAAATACGAAAGCCAAGCGATAGCTCAGGGTAACAGAAGCATGCCAATTGGAGTGGTCTTGTTAAGCTCAGCCCTTGGGAGTCCAGGTAAATGAGTACTGTGTATGGTGGCAAACTAGTCAGAGCAGAGGCTTAGGGTGTGCCAGAGCCTGAGGGCATGGATTAGGAGGGGAGATGAGGAGGCAGTGTGTGAAGTGAGGCGGAAGGATTAGGCAGGAGCAGGTGAGGGGTTGTGTAAACACATAGTAAGGAGGAGACAGAGAAGTGTGAAGTGGCATTACAGATAGAAGGAAGGGAGAGCATTCCACAGCTGAGGACAATGGAAGGAGAAGGCGGATTGGCCAGTAGTGGCAGCACAGTGGGGGATAGCGACGGATCTTAGGTCAGAGTTGCCGAGGGAGTTGATGCATTGGGAGGAGGCAGAGATGGAGGAGTAGAGATAGGAGGGGAGATTTCCAGTCCAGAATTTTGCCATGAAAGTGGCAGTATGGGACAGACGTCTGGACTCCAGGGATGGGAGAGACAGCTTTATACAAGTCACAGTGATGAGTGTAAAGGGGGCAGGATAGAATAAAGAGTTGAAGAGGGTGTTCAGCCTAGCCTGTGTAGTTTTAGGTGCGGCACTGTAAACTATGTCAGTGTAGTCAAAGGTGGGGAGGATCATTTTCTACACAACTGCCCTGCGAGCATCTCATGGAATGCAATCCTTGCTTCTATATAGAGCACCAAGCTTGGAGTGTAGGTTCTGTAGGGTGGCAATCACATGTACCGAAAAGTCCAGGTGATGGTCAAGCCAGACCCCAAGGTATCAAAAGGTAGTGACATTTTCAATAGGTGTACCAGCCAGGGTGTAGAAGACAGGAGAGGATTGGAGTTTAGACAGCTTCTGTCTAGTGTCAGTGGACTTGGAGTCTCTTTGGCATTTAGGAAGAATTGGTTAGCCTGGACCTTACTGAAATCTTGCTGCAGTCTAGCCTCCACATCGGATGAAGAAGTACTAGATTTATAGAGAATATGTCGTCCATATACATGTGTATTTTGGGATGAGACGAGCAGTAGGAAGATCATTAAGGAAAACTGAAAATAGAATAGGCCAAGGACAGAGCCCTGAGGGACACCAGTGCTGATTGGGAGAGGAGGAGAGAGGAGGAGGTGATCCTCACTGATTGAGATCTGCCTGAACAGTGGGAATTCAAGAATGCATGGGACAGACATAAGGCAATTCTAGAGGTTGGGAGCAGGAGGAAATAGGCTGTTGGTTAACCAGGATCTGCAGCTTATCCATTAGGTAGGGAAATTGGCAGACATGGTGGGCCAAGTGGTCCTCATCTGCTGTCAAATTCTATGTCTCTATGATAGATAAGAATGAAACCAAGCTATGGCTGAGGTGGTTAGCCCCGCAGCTGTGAGCTACCACAGCAGAGTGTTCAAATGGCTGCCTTCACAGCAGTGCTTACAAATAACTGACATCACAGCAGTGTGTACATGTGGCTGTCTTCACAGAAGTGTGTACGCTGTGACTGCCATCACAGCAGGTGTGCAAGTAACTGACATCACAGCAGTGTGTGCAAGTAACTGACATCACAGCAGTGTGTACAAGTGGCTGCCTTCATAGCAGTGTGTACTAGTAACTGACATCACAGCAGTGTGTACAAGTGGCTGCCTTCATAGCAGTGTGTACAAGTGGCTGCCTTCATAGCAGTGTGTACAAGTAACTGACATCACAGCAGTGTGTACAAGTAACTGACATCACAGCAGTGTGTACAAGTGGCTGCCTTCACAGCAGTGTGTACAAGTAACTGACATCACAGCAGTGTGTACAAGTGGTAGCTTTCACATCAGTGTGCACAAGTAACTGACATCACAGCAGTGTGTACAAGTGGCTGCCTTCACAACAGTGTGTACAAGTAACTGACATCACAGCAGTGTGTACAAGTGGCTGCCTTCACAGCAGTGCGTACAATTGACTACATTCACAGCAGTGTGTACAAGTGGCTGACTTCACAGCAGTGTGCACAAATAACTGACATCACAGCAGTGTGTACAAGTGACTACTTTCACAGCAGAATGTAAAAGTGGCTAGTTTCACAGCAGTGTGTAGATATGACTGCCTTCACGGCAGTGCTGATTAACTGACATAACAGCAGTGTATACAAGTGATTGCCTTCACAGCAGTGTGTTCAAGTGGCTACCTTCATTTGGCCAAGGAAAGAGGTGCTGTTTTTTGTGGACTGTTTTTCACTGAAGATCAGTAGATATTGTGAGAGGAGAAGAGGGGGGAGTGTAGGCCAGTGGATCAGCAAAGCAGTGAGTCTGTATTTGTTTAATTTATCTACTTTAGTTTTCTCCCATATGTAACTGAGTATTCAGGTATACAACTGTGGATCAACAAACAGAGATCTTAAAGGGTATCTCCATAGAGTGACACACTAGACAATAAGCTGTCAGCAACAAGATCTCAGGGGAAGCTTTTGTGAGATGGGGCAGCCCACGTCAGTGTGCCTGCATGCAAATCATTGGTGCACAGTATCAATGATGTAACCTTGGCAGGTCCCAACCAGTTCAGTTCTTTTTCTTCCCCATCAGGACAGAGAACACTGGACCAGTGTTAGCTATTTTTCCTCTTTGTTTTGCCGATGGTATTTATTCTTCTGTGGTAGCTACTCCTTTGGGAAATTACATTTACTGTTGTATGTCATCACCAAATAAGAACCACTGTCCACATGGAAAGCAGATATTTCATGAGCATGCCCACCAGTTGTGTGTATCCTGTTTGGGCCTAGCCCACAACATAAAACAACTGTGACATCTGCCAGGATTTTGGCCAGGCGACACAGAGCCACATGCGAAAAGCTTTGGAGCATTGTTTTAGAGAAGATGGAAAAAGCTGCTCCAGTGGCTGCTAAGCTGCTGATTCCACTTCCGCTGCTTCCACAACAGAAACTGGTAAACGTGGAAAAAGGAGGTGCATCAGAGTCACTGTGTAAGTTGACTGCCTCTTATGATTCTTCTGTTATTGAAGAAGAGATGCCAATCAGGCCATTTGTCATTAGTGAGTCAACACAGCTCCCCACTCACAATGACACATATTGCTACTCAAAACGGGTTGGTAAGTTCAAAGATTTGTCAGGTACATCAATGAAACAAGCAGACTCAGTCTTTTCTTGGCCAGAACCCTGTCCAGCAAAGGCACATATCCAATAGGAAAGGTACTGCTGCCTTCACTTAAAGTTCTGGAACTATGTTGACAAGCTCCATTTCAACCCTGTTGGTAACAGCGTGGCTTTGTCATTGGCTCTGGCTGTTGTCGCTGTTCCAGATTTAGTTCAGGCAGAGTTCTCCAGCTTGATAAAGAGATTACAGCTTTCTCTGCCTCAGGTAATTCCTCAGCTGCCTCCTCAAGTACTGTGAATTGAACCTGCTGTGCCTCCTGGAAGAGGAGGAGGAAGAGTGGGGGTGGAGGAAGAAGACTCTGATCTCCACTTTCTGAGGCTGAAAGAGTTGGCTGGCACCACTGTAACTTCAGACAGTGAAGATGGTGTTTATTCTTCTGTGACCTATAGAGGTCTCCTTTTCCTCCTGCAGACACTACCTTTCAGACACTAATAAGGCAGATCCAGGCAACTTTGAATATCTCCTTGGTGGAAGAAGATGCTTCTAAAAATAATCTGTGTGATTTTCTGGTGGTGGGAAGTGCCTCATTTGTGGTCATCATTCCAATTCATACTGCACTGGAGGATGCTACCCTGACTACCAGGCACAGTCCCCGCATTTTACCACTTGTCGCTAGGAAAGCAGACAAGCAGTATGTGGCTCCCAGAAATAAGAAATATTATTTTATCAGCCAGAAACTGATTCAGTGGTAATCATGGCTGCACATGACAGGTCTCAGGCCCTCCAGAAGATGAGCATCAGACCTCCTGACATGGGCTCTAGAAAACTGGACACCATGGGCAAGTACACTTTTGCCTCAGCCTCCCTTGGCTTGCGTATTGCTAATTACCAGGTATATCTGACCAAGTTCAGGACCACATACAGAAAAAAATTAGCCACATTGTTAGCATTATGCCTGACAGGCTTCTGAAGGCAAGCCCTCACTTATGTGTCTCGGGGCTCAGATGCTGTAAACTTCTCCTGAGATCCATTTATTTATTTTTATGCGCCCTACACCCCTGACTGGCCCTCCTTGAGCACCAGTGCCATCCCACCACCCTCTGACCTCCTGCCACCACCACCACCAGCTCCCCTATTGCAGCCTACCTTGAGTAGCCCAGCATATCCCTCTGCTGGGGAGGGTCCCTCTCTTCCGGGAGGAAATGGTCTCAATGGCCGACTACGCACCTCAGGCGCTGTGGGGCTGGATCCAGGCTGGCTCTGGGGCTTCAGGTGGCAGGGGGCTATGACGCTCGTCATCCAGTCAGTTGGGGCCATTTTCCGGTTTTCTTTGTCCCACCCACTGCAGTTCTCAGCCTTGAGTGAGCGAAGGGGCATCCTGGGGTGGGGGCGTATGGGGGCATGTCGAGGCAGCACGTCCCCCCAAGCACACCACCAATCTGCCCGCAGGTCCCCAGGCAGAGCCCCCCCGGGAGGGATGCGCCCAATGGATGCTTATGGAACCCCTCCCTGCCGGTCTCCACTCCTGGTATCCGGGCTCAGGGCACGAACCTGGGTCACCAGTGCTGAGCAACCCCTTTGCTCAGTGCCACGGGAGCCGGCCACTGAGATCCATTAATGATGCCTTAGAAGCTGCAACCAGAGCAGCCCTACTGGCATTTAGGAAGGTATCCTTTAGAATTAGTTGTTCCTAGGGCTAACGTGCACAGGGCTTCATATTTCTTTAGTCACACAATCCTCAGGGTTTGGAACTTAATGCCCACAAAATTCAGACCTAGGGACAAAAAAAAATCACCATAGTCTACCTTGATTAAATCTTGGATTTTGTAATTTTCTCAGCTATGTGATGGATGTAGCATGAACCCTTCTGGTATCACTTGAGTCAAATCTTTAAGTTAAGCAACTTACATACTTATTGCACTTCCTGCTAAGTATCCCCCCACAGCTATAGACCTGTTCCCATTCATTGTCCCTTCCTTTTAAGTCTTCTCACTATCTTGTCATAAATTATTTTGAAGCAATTCATCTCAGTATATAATCCTTCAGCGTCTGTTGCTTACTTTGCTATTGCACCTGATGAAGGCACCTGTTGTGCCCCAAAAGCTTGTCAATACCATGTTCGTACAAGACATATGTTGGTCCACTAAAAGGTATCAAACTATCCAGTGAGTCCTGGTCACCAAGGACCAATACAGCTAAAATTTATTTTTACTAGATAACAGGGCCTCTGAGGGATGTCTCTTGGGGTATAAGAGGCTCCGTTCATGAGGTCTGGGCAGACAGGCCCGCTCAGCTTCACTTGGTGGTCCTCTCACCCAAACCTCATGCTTGGAGTCTCTTATACCTTACAGACATCACACGGAGGTCCTATTAACTTACACTTAAGTGCAGCCTTTGGCAGAGGCCATTTGCTGGGAATAACAAAGTTAAGGGGGTGGAGATCGTAGACTGCAAATGTAAGTCTCTCTATGTGTGTGTACGGATGACATCTTTTTAACCCATCTCCAATCCAAAAGAATTAGTCTACTGCCTTTTTGAAGTTCCTAGACTGATTCTCCCTCCTATCAGCATTCAGGATTGCCCCAAAGAAGATGCAGACTCTACCCATCTCCACTTGTCATTTCCATTAAAATGGTGCCTGTCACTCTGGCTATATCTTGGAATATGACTTTCACCAGACCTACACCGGATCATTGTGTTTAACTACCTGACGCTCACAAAACAAGCCATAGAGGCAGGTGTTGCTAGGTGATGACTTCTCCCCCTCTCACTGAACACCATTAAGATTAAGGCGTCTGTCCCATACTGCCACTTTCATGGCAAAATACTGGACTGGGAACCTCCCTTCTTCTCTCTTCTCCTGCATCTCCACTTCCATTCTATGCTCTTATTCCCTCTGTAACTCTGACTTAAGGTCTTTCTCTGTTGCCTACTGGGCTACCACCACTGGCCAATCTGCCTTTTCCTTCCACTGTCCTCAACAATGGAATCTCTTCCCTCTTCCACCCATAATGCACTTCACCATTCTCTCTCTCCTCCTCCATTTCACGTGTCTTCACAACCCCTACTTGCTTCTGTTCAAAACCATTGGCCTCACTTCACACTGCCCTAGTCTCCCTCCCGTACCATACATTTAGGCTCTGGCTTATCTAGGCCTTTGGTCTGACTGGGTTGTCCCCCTCAGATGCTCTTTCACCTGTGCTCCTTAGGGCTTATTGTTAATCCATAGCTGCCAATTGGCATGTCCTATTATCCTAGGATATCTTGTGACTTTCCCTTGACTATTGTATTTTTGTATTATTGATCAAATGAGAGCATCAACATCTACCTGGTCTTTACTCTGTCTGTATTATTTTTGTTGAAACCATTTGTGTAAGTTGTAATATTTTAAGTATGTATGCCTGCCTGTTATGTTCAGCTTCCCTCATTGTGATCATGTGACTTTGTATTTGCACTACTCCTATTTCCCCTTCCTCCCAGGACGCATTTGGAAATGAGCAGTTCTGCTCAGTATGCCTTCCTTGTGAAACATTTGAATGATAAATAAAGATAAACATGCTGGCCCAAATTCATTCCTTCCCACCCTCCCGCCCTCCCTTCCTCCTTCCTTCCTTCCTTCCCTCCTCGTATGCTGCTTTAGCTGTGTGTTTGTCTCAAGTCTGCAAATTAAATGTGGTGATCCTGGTGCATCCTGGCCATACAGATCGTTTTGTAGTGTTTTCATTATTACAGTATTTGTTTTTTTGCACAAAATACAATATCTGTTCTGACTGCTGTATGGCGCTGGCTCAGCCTTCCAGACTTGACTCTACATTACAGTGTGGCAATTCTCCTTATCCCCTGTGCTGTTCCTGTGAGCCTACCTATACTCAAGAATTCTCTTAGTATCTAGGATCTCACAAAGGCTGCATACTGTCTTCATGCACTTCTCTCCTGATTCTAACCATCCATATGCCATAATTCTGTTCTTCCCAGATCTTGCGGCACCAGTGGGGTTCTTCCAGCAGGAAGCTGGGGAAGGGCTTCAAGATCACTGACCTTCTGTCCATGGGAATGCTCACTTCCTTCTCAGTGCTGAGACAGACACTTGGTATCCTTCCGTCACATCTTTTTTGTTATTTCCAGGTATATATGTCTCAATGTAGTTTCATTTTGTTCTCATGCAGTTTTGTCATGAATGTTGATTTTTTTTTTTTTTTTTTTTTCATCCTTTGGTAACCAGGTAAGGCCCACTATGCACATTATCTGTTTACTGAGCTGACCCAGGTGCAGTGGAGAAGGTGGGGTTTTATTTCCATTTTTCTTCTCCCTGCTCATGGTAGGAAGACTAATTCCCAGTCGGCATTTTCTCTGGGGTCTCAACACCTCTCCTCTGCCAGCCTCTGCCATGACCGGCTGAAGAAGGGAGGAATGGCTTCTCCCCCATGGAAGAGCCCTGCAGGGAGAATTGGGGAGAGACAGCATCACCCTTGAGTCCCTGCCCCGTGCGTTGGGCTTTATTTGGGAGGAAGAGGCGGTACCCTGTCGGAGGAGTCTTCTCCATGAGCAGAGGGTTTTTTGTAAGCTTGATCCCGGGAACACGGACATGTAATGGTGTCAGCACGTTGCGACCATGCTCCCGTGCACCGTCCACAGGATGTCCGCCGCATCCCCCACTCATTCCTAGAGTTCCCAACTCAGCTACCCCCAGTCTCTACCAAGGGTTGTAATGACTTGGGGACATAGCCCACCCTCCCCAAGAGAGGAGAGCAGTCTTCTGGACACTGAATCCTCTCCTAACCCCCAATCCAAATCTGTTCCCAAACCAGGGTCACCGGTGTGGCGTGAGGTATGGCATCCAGTGCCTCAACCTCCAGCGCCACCACTGGAGAGGTTAAGTGACTTGCTTTGTGTCACAGTGTGCAAGTGGAGGTTGCGGGAACCAAACCCAGGTCTGCTGGATGTAAGAAGCATGTTCACAGCTTGCTACTCTAATGTAAATTTATACTGCCAGCAGAGCTCATATGGAGTAGGTAACGGAGGCTGGTGGCTCTGAAGAGGTCAGATTGTGTGACTTGATGGGGTCAGAGCAATATCCATGGTAATGAGTGTCATTTCCAAGGGGTCCCCATGGGGATCCTGGCTAGAGAACTGAATGACTGTATCATTTGGTATGTGTATAATTTTCCAGTAAAAAATAAATTGAAAATATAACCCTTATCCTCTCAGAATGTATCTCCTGTGACCCACCAGCCCCATCTTTGGTGGAAAAGGTGCTGATGTTGACCACATTTCAGGGGTTAGTGTCATGGTTATACCAGGCTCAACTGGCCGAAGCCATAGACTGGGTACTATCCTTGGGAAACTGATGCTGGTCAAGGGAACACTGTTTAACCAGGAGTAGCACACTAAGCCCAGGCTTGTTTCCAGATGTGACCTGGGAGCACAAGGAAGTTAAGTGACTTGCTCAGGATAACACAGTATGATCAGTATCCTCATACAATATCCTCTGACCACAGTATGGTCAGAGGATATTGGACAGCCTATTGACCTGGAGGACTGGTGGGGCATTTGTGAAGGTGCTCACTCAGGCAAACATGAAAACACTTGGCTGGATTTTCACCCTGAAGGATGCTGACACAAGGGCTGATTTTCTGGCTCCGTTAGCTTCCTCCTGACTGCGCCAAAACTTGTGTATCTTATTTACAAAGGCATGCCAGTTTTTTCTGACAGCTGCCATACTTTGCAGCATCTTGTGTCAAATGATACATGCACTTTTTTTTTTTTATGCAAACAGCACCATATGTGCCGCAAGTCGTGACACCACAATTACGCAAAATGCATTGGGAGGTCAGTGGCACCCATTTAAAAATCTAGTCAACTAAATTTATGGTTTTTTTCATCAGGTATATATTACCCCTAAAGGAACTACACAGGATGAACCCTCAAATATCAGATAAATGTCCTTAGCACTTAGGCCCTGAAGCATCATCAAATCAAATCAAGTCAAATCAAACTTTATTGTGATGCTTTTCAAAATATCAAAGCGCAGATACATAGCAAAATAACATCCATCACAGTAAATACAAATATAAATACAATTAAAAGGCAACAGAATAACTTATTCAAAGGCTAATTCAAATAAATAGCTCTTCAGAGATACCTTGAATGACTCTGTGGACAGACACGCTCTAATCCGGCCGAGGTAGAGAATTCCACAGGCTTGAGGCCATGAAAAGAAAGCTCTACGCCCAGATGACTGAAGCGACCCTAGGAATCTCTAGCAATCCCTCATCGGCAGAGGAGTGGGCGGAGAGGGCGGTAGGGTCAAAGGAGATCTTGTAAGTAGCCTGTTCCCTGACTGTGTAGGTCTTATAGGTCAGCAATGCAACCTTGAAGGTGATTCTCCATCACACGGCAGCCAGTGCAGTTCGTGCAGCACAGGTGTGATATAGCAAGTTCTTGTGTAGTCAACAACCTGGCTACAGAGTTCTGCACCAGCTGCAGGCGACGGAGATCCACCCCGCAACCCTAGATACAGAGAATTACAGTAATCAAAACGTGAAGAAACAAAGGCGTGAACCAACACAGGAAGGTCATCACGTGGTACAAGGTGTTTTATCTGGGCTATGTTCCTCAGATGGTAAAAGGAAAACTTGACAACGGTTGACACCTGTGTCTTCAGCGTCAGCTTGCTTTCAAGAATTACGCCCAGATTCTGCACCTGTTCAGAAGGTCTCAACTGGTTACCCCCTAACACAAGACCAGAGGGAAACCCAGGAGTCAGCTTCTCTGCGGTGACCTCGGTCCACCACCAACACCTCAGTCTTGTCCAGATTCAGTCTTAACCAGTTAGCACTCATCTAGTCCTGAATCTCAGGCAGTTGTTAAAGACAGATAATCGTCATTCTATTGGTACAAAAGGACATATAGAGCTGAGTATCATCTGCATAGCAGTGAAAACTCAGCCCATGATGCCTTATAATGTCTCCAATGGCAGCATGTACACCGTGAACAACCTGGGGAAAGCACAGAACCCTGCGGCACCCCACAGGGCAGAGCAAAGGGAGCAGAAGAAAAAATTCCTGATACTACCCTGAGTTCTGCCCATGAGGAAAGAATGAAACCATCTGAGGACTGTCCCCAACAGTCCACAGAGCAGCCACAGGTGCTCTAGCAACATCCCATGGTCTACGGTGTCAAATGCTGCAGAGAGATCAAGGAGATCCAAGATTGAACGACTCCTCCGATCTCTCGCTATTAGGAGATCATTCAGTACCCGAACCAACGCCGTCTCGGCACTATGCCTCTTCCTGAAACTGGACTGGAGAGGATCATAGACTTCATGAGTGGTAAGAAAGTCATCGAGCTGCAACGCGACTATTTTCTCAATAACCTTGCCCAAAAAGGGCAGGTTAGAGATCGGTCTGCAGTTAGTGATACAGTCTGGGTCAGGGGGAAGGTTTCTTCAAAAGGGGTGTCACAATAGCCTCTTTAGAGACTCTGGAAACACCCCTTGGTCCAAAGAGCACCTGACTATCTCAGCAAGGACTGGACCGATCGCATCCATGCACCCCACAAGGAGGCACGTAGAACCAGGATCCAAACTACAGCAAGTCGGTTGCAAGCCCTGGACAATCTTCATGATATCCGTGATCGCTGGCTGGTCAAAATCTGTTCAGGCAGACTGAGGGCCTGTAACCTCGCATCGATCACTGCCATGCTCATTAGAATGCATATTGCGGATCTCCAACCTGATCGATGACACCTTATCATCAAAGAACCGAGCAAACTCATCACATTTTATTTGTGAAAAAGCTCTCCGACCCCACAGACAGGCTGGATTGCACAGTCTGTCCACGGTCTGGAAGAGCTGAGCTGGTCAATTTCTTGATGCAGCTATCTCCCTGGACAGGAACTCTGCCTTCTTATGGGAGATTTCTGATTGATAGTCTGTATAATGGGCCATCAATCTAAGTCTGTCACCTTCCAGGCCGAATTTCTGCCAGCAGCGTTCCAATCTTCGCCCCACTTTCCTCAGCTCCCTCAATGTCCCATCGAACCAAGGGAACTGAGGGCGGAGGGAGAGGGGATGAACACATACAGGAGCTATGGAATCAAGAGCCTTCAGCACCATGTTATTATAGTGCACTACTAAGACATCTGGTTCCATGCACTCCATAGGCCAACTTGATAGGTCCAGCACCACCATCAGACCCTCATGGGTAACTCTCCTCAAAGGGTAGTACTGGACCATCTCCAAAAGGGTTGGTCTCATGGGGGGGGGCGAAATTGAACCTTATAGAGTGATGGTCAGACCACCCAACTGGTTCCACCACCAGTTCCATGATCTCCATCCCCAGAGTGAACACCAGATCCAGAGAGTGACCCTGAATATGGGTAGCAGCAGTAATAATAACCTGTGTAAAGCCCAACAAAATCATCAATTGGAGGAAGTTTTGACCAAAATGCGAGAGTTCATTGTCGACCTAGGCATTGAAGTCCCCCGGGACCAACCACTTGGAGGACTCCAACACCAGGTCAACAATGAAGTCTGCAACTTCCTGCAGAAAAACTTTCTTGTCACCGGGTGGACGGTAGACAAGTAGGATTCTGCTGCCCACACCTGCTCCTATGATACACTCAAAGGATCTAGGGGTCACCACTGGAACCTCTACAAGGCCCAATTCCGATTTAAAACAAATAGCAACCCCACCTCGATCCAATATCGAGCGATGTATCACCGGGTACCCGGCTGGAACAGCTGACTCCAATATGGGACCAGCATTCTCGTCCAGCCAGGTCTCGGTGACGCAGGCCAGGTCAGATGACGCGACAAGATCAGCAATAATTGCTGTCTTGTTCTTTATAGACCTGGCATTGCATAACATTGCCCGGGTTGGATGAAAGGCCTTGGAGGAGCGGGCCACTTGCCCACTATCAGTGGAACCCTTGGATATGGGAACCAGGCGATGCAAACCCCTATCTTGTACCCATTTTTCCCCAGGGTGTCTCCCTGACCTCACCACCCTTATCCGCCCACTCTGTCCCCCCAGCTGAAGAACCCCCCCCACCTTCCCCGTGCAATCCCTAAGGCATGACAACACCTTGGGGACTGCACGGATCATCATTCATGCACAAGGTGTGGAACCATCTCAGGCCAGGCTGGACAATCATACTGGAGACATGATCCCTATTGCTTCACTGGGATATCATATTAGGGAGGAAACCACCTCATCTTTTTGTTGGAGGGTCCTGACTTTCATTTTTATGGAAGCCAGCAACTGCATTATTCTCAAATGAAAACGGCCAGACCTTCACTACAAATACCACCAATAGTTTAATCTGGTTCAAGGTCAGTTGGCATTCATCTGTATACCCCTCCCCCAGGTCGTGCCTGAAAATAGGCAGAATTTGTCTAGTGCACTTACCCAGTCAATAAAAACTAAATAAATATGTGTTATAAATCCCTTCCAGCACTACTCCCCCCCTTGAACAGATCAGGTATGTGTGGTTACTGTGCCCTACAAAATTCTAGTGGCCATGGGAACCTGTAATTAAATCTATGGAGACACCGTCTCTGAGGGAGAGTCTGACAGACGAAAGGACCCAGAATCCATTACTTTTCCTTAGTGGTGTGGGAGTTCAGTCTGCCTGTCATGTTTTTTTATGCCTCCGAGTACAACTAGAAGGATGCCTTGCTTCTGGATATTTGTACTCTTCCCCAAACTGGCTGGGACCTACTGGAGCCACTTTGAATGAACGTTGAGACACAGTCATGCTTTCCATGGCAAGAAAAACAAGCCAGCACAACTCAAGCTCAGGCAATAAGGCTTTAATATAATGTAAATATAAAAGGTAACATAACCCATAGGGGCAGGCTCCACAACACAGGACGAGTAAGGACCCCGACCGGTTTATGAACTAATGTGTCATCAGGGGATGGAACCTTACTGCAGACAATATCTATTAAATAGTAGTCGGCAAAGGAAAATTCCACATCAAATATAAGTGATTAAAACAATATTCAAGGGTGGGATATTCCAGAATCCACCAGGCAGGCGCAAGCCTGGGAGCAGCACAACTGGGCTGCACCAGGGCATGAATCAGGCGATATTCAACAGTGCTGCACCATGGCTCAGCACCATTGAATATGGCACTGGAAGCGCCCGCACTGTGCATGGTGCAGTGGCACTGCGCCAGTGCAAGTGGCAGGAGAGGAGCAGGGGGCTGCGCCAGCGCAAGTGCAGCTGCGCTAGGCGTAGCAAGAGTGATATTCAGATGTGATCATGCAAATGAGGCCATTATGAATGCAAGGCGCAAATGGGGCCATTTGCATGTCATTATGGCCCCCATTTGCATACAGGTGCACCAATCCCTGGTGACTTGTGCCTGGCGCCCTGCCAGGCTGCAGCCAATGGGGATCAATACCCCCTGCCCCTCAGCGGGCAACGTGCCCCAACGTCCAATCGCCGGCTTCAGGTACAACAAAACTCCCTGGTGGTCCAGTGGACCTGCTCCCCAGCTCGATTGTGGGCTTCAGCAATATAAATAGTCCCTGGTGGTCCAGTGGACCTGCTCCCCAGCCCGATCGCAGGCTTCAAAAATATAAATAGTCCCTGGTGGTGCAGTGGACCCGCTCCTCAGACCGATCGCGGGCTTAAGTAAAATAAGCTAAATTCCCTGGTGGTCCAGTGGACCTGAGCCCCAGCCCAATTGTGGGCTTCAGATGGGAATATACGCCCTGGTGGACCAGCGGTATCCCTCCCTACCGCCCACTCAGACCTGCCATCCGCTGCCCCTGGTCAGCAACGGGCAGTAGTTGGTTGCCGCTGACTGACAGCGTAGGCAGTATGGCTGTACACTTTGATCCCTAAGTGTGCCAATGGGCATGCAGATCCGGACAGTATTATTAGTCCCAAAATGTGAATGAACCATTCACATGTTGGGATCAGTGGTATAGTACGAGTCTGCACGCCATTGGCCCGTGCAGGGGACCACTGGCGATCAGCCGCATTGCAAGCTGTCGTCGGGGGTGCCTGGGCGGCTTCGGCGGTGGGGAGCTGCTGCCCGCCACGACCGGGGAGTGGGTATAGTCTGAGTGGGCGGGTGGGAGGGGTACAGCTGGCCCACCAGGGCGTATATTCACATCTAAAGCCTGCGATCGAGCTTGGGATCGGGTCCACTGGACCACCAGGGAATTAACTTCTTTCTTTGCCCGTGATGGGTCTCGGGGGTAGAGTCCACTGGACTACCAGGGATATTGAGTCATTACACCCACGTCCGGGCGAGGGGGCATGATTCCCGAACTGTGTCTGGGGTGGTCGGGTGGCCACCTACAGCTGGCGGCTGCCGTGTTGTGCC
Organism: Neoceratodus forsteri; assembly: GCA_016271365.2. Lineage (NCBI taxonomy): Eukaryota > Metazoa > Chordata > Ceratodontiformes > Ceratodontidae > Neoceratodus > Neoceratodus forsteri. Next base: position 876,503,139 of record CM028130.1, read on the forward strand.
CTGCAATACAGCAGCTCACCTGTGGGTGGCCAGGACTTGCTCCTGCTTTTCAGGGGCGGATCTTTGCGCCCCCCCTGTGCGGCGCAAGGCAGTTTTGTGCCGGCATATGCGCCGCACATCCCAGGCTGAATATCGGGATGTGCTGCATATTTATGGGCACGCCTCCGCACTTGCGCCACATACATTATTAGTGCGCCCAGGCACTTCGGGAATTGGATAGCGCAACATCCCCTTTTGAATATTGCACCAGGGTGCATCAGTGGGTTGTGCATGGTGCAATACTGCTGCGTAATGTGCAACCCCTTTGAATATCCCACCCAAGGTGTATAACCCAAAATGCATATTTAATTATCTAATGCGCAAAAACTACCATTAAAAACAAGAGTAATGTTATTCCATAATTCTATAAAATAAGCAGGAGAGAAATGTTACATTGTCTGCTAGTCCCTATTGAGATATTTCAAAAAGGATTCTGTAATATAAAACAAATCAATGTCACAGCAATTCATATCATGCAATGTTTCCTCTATTTTTTTTCTCGGATGAAGGACTGTAAATACTAGTTCCATACAAATCTAAAAGGGAAAACAACCAAAAGAAATGTGTGATTAGGAAGTCTGCAAATCACTAAGAAGAATAATAAATACAATGAAATCTGAAAAAAACAGACAAAGTACAGATATTCTACGGGTAATCATTTCTTAATGCATGAAAGCAATTCTATTTTATCATTTAGGCCGGGTGGTCTCAAGGGGTCCTAGCGTAAATATACAAAATGACTCTCTTTGTTTTAGTTTGTCATCCAGATCACCATCTCTAGGCCCTAATGTGACCTTCTCAATGCCACAGAACGTAAAAGTAAAACGTAAAAGCCTTTAGTACCAACGATACTGCAATGATTGGCTAAGGCATTACCACAGTCAGTTGCCACAATACATCTCAGATGCTCACCTAGTCTAATTTTAAGAAAGTCGTGTTGTTTTCCGCTGCACATTCACAGATTGCCAGGTATACCACATTGGCAGTGTTACAATTAAAAAAGCCATTTATTTTATAATCCCTATTGCAATTGCAACTAGTGAATGCGTCAGTTCTCAAAATCGACAGGCAGAATTTACATCTGCCACATGCAAAGTTACCATCTGGAAGTGGTGGCAGCCAATTGCCCTCACATGTACCTGTTACAGGTAAATCCATCTGCTGAGAACTATGGACAAGTTTGTCCTTTAAATTAAGACTGCGCTTATACACCATTTGAGGTTTCACTTTAACCACTTCCTTCAATAATGGTTTGGCCTCCAAAATATTCCAATTGTCTAAAATAACCTTTTCCATGAGATGAGCAAATTGTTGCTCAGCGTACCTTTCCTGGTGAAACTTTTCAATAAATAAAATAAAATAAACCTTCTGTACATTGTATTGAGGCTACTATGCACAACTGTTTTAGCTATGGTTTGGTATAGTAATAGTGTTGCAGAAATGTTTTGTACATGTGCTCTGGTTGCACTTAAAACTAAAAAAAGGAATGATAAAAACGCAGAATGACCAAAGACACTGCACGATTGCACACTTTAGATAGTTTTTTTTTAATTAAAGATATGTTTCTGGATTTATTTTTTGGAGTACGAGGTGGTCAAAAGGGTGTTGCTCTGTCTAGATCACAGTGTGAACCAGTAGCTATGCTGTAATCTTAAAATGGATCCCTTGGCACACATTCCTTTGTTTTTATATTAGATTAAGCGCGCATTGCCTAAGCAATATCTGTAACAAACCAAATAGTACAGGGAAAATAGGAAGATAAATATAGAGCTGGATTAACACCTGTCAGAGAGCCCATTAAATTTGATAGAATAGCCTCATTACTTCCTGAAAATTAAAGACTGTGTTTTAGATGCCTACGGGTCCCTTTAATCATAGTCATCTTCACATGATTTATTTGTATCCTTTCCTGCCTGGAGGAAGAAGACTTTGATCTATAGACAGAGGCAAAAAAGAAACTTCCGAACTCCTTGCCTGCATGAGGGACAGGAACAATCTGTGGGCATTGGCTAGGGAAACAGGTTCCCCAGTCCACCTACAAAGATACAAGGAAGCCTGCAATAAGTGCATCAGTATGATTAGAGGGTCCAAATCGAACTTCTATGGGGTGCTAGAGTCAAGCCTGAGACAGGATGCGTTTCCAGCACTTCTCCAGCACAGCTCTCTTAAACTATATGTTTAACCTCTATAGGGCAGTGGTTTAAGGCTCTGAGCTGCAAATCTAGAGCCCTGGGTTTGAATCCCACAGCCCCCACTTGCATACTATGTGACCCTGAGCAAGTCAATTAGCTTCCTTGTGCTCCCAGGTTGCACCTGTAAATAGCTTCAGCTTAGTACGTCTCTCCTGGTTAAACAAATAAATAAATAAAGTGTAAATTTGGACAACCAGACGGCAATTACTGGAAAGAGCTCGTTTACCTGAACATTTTGATCCTAAAATTGACTATGGGTCATCCAAACGGAGCAATGGGGGGCCAAGAACAGAAACAGACATTGCCACCACAACAGGCCTCAAAAATGGCACCAGAACTTGCAGGTACACCCAGCTTGAATGGGGCAGGACAGCCCCCACCATGGGAGTCTGTCCTACACGCTGTGAGAGCAATGGACCAAAAAATAGAAAAGATCCTCGAGCACATGGGAATGCTGGACACCAAAATAAGCAAAGCTGTGGCAACAGCCAAAGAAGCAGATGACCGTTCTCTCCGCACACCGCAGCCTTCAGTAAAGTGTCAATGGAAACTGCACACCTCAGAGCCCATCTGGAAACTATGGAAAATGCACAACATGCAATGAACATTTACACGGTGGGCCTACCCAAAGGCTCTGGGGGGAAGATTCTCACCGATATGTTCAATCTTGGCTGTCAGCAAATTTACCGGAGGAATTGGCCTTCGACATTGAAGATATCAGAAAAGTATACTGGGTCAATTTTCGAATTGCACAGGATTCACGGGACAATCCTCGGACCCTGATGATTGTAACCTTGGGTTCAGAGGTACGGCATTTGGCCCTGGCATGTGTCTGGGCACATTTTCCAATTACATGATGATTTCCTGATTGGTCCTTCACTACCCGGTCCCAACGAAAACTGTTTGACCCCCTTCGCCAGCAACTCAGGGGTCTAGGAGTGGTGCATGCACTCCTTGCACCGGTCTGATTATGAGTTACTTATGGCAGCAGGACTTTCCAGTTCAACAATCCAGTATAGGCAAAGAAGAAGGTAGACTCGATTGCTCAGGAGTTTCATCCCGAAGGGAAGGCTGGTGAAGAGCAAAGTGAAGTGTTGGAAGAGGTTTGAATACTCTGCTCACACAACAATGGACTATTGATAGCTTAATTTGTTTCCCTCTGCTGCATATACCTTTGACGCTGCTTTTTGATATAGGACGTGTGTTTATATGGCGCCAACCACATGGAGAGGTGTCTACTGCAGTGGCTTCCCATAGTCCCAGGGATATGCTCTTTCTGCCGTAAGTTAGCGTTGTTAAAATATTTTATAACCCAGGAATGTTTGGAGGGGTAAAAGCTTATGCATGCTGAAACAGATGCCTTAGTACTTTCTTAAGGAGGGACTGTGCTAATGTTTGTAATGTTTTACAATGGTCCACTAGTTTGAATACTATTAGTTTGAGTTTTGTAGAGGAAGTGCTGGTTATACCACTATTTCCATATTTAAAGTTATAGGTGTTGTGGCTATAATGACTAGTTTTAGCCAGGTCATGGTAATACATAATAATATCTTGTTTCAATTTCAGGACATCTACAGTCATGGCATGCCTAAGTTTTTATGCTTTTCTGGAGAGTTTCTTTGAAACTTCAAAATAACCTTTAGTGGTACCCCACATGATGTACCTCATTTTTTTCTATATATACTTTATTGTGCTTTTTTTCCGATCCCCTGCCTTGGACGTGCATGCGCATGTGGAGGCATGCTCACACCGCATCTCAAGGCGTCCTACCTATGTGTCGCCCCCTCCACCTACGCTAGCCACTGGACCTCCCCCCAGTGACAGTGGGACTGTGGGGGGCAGCGACCACCCCAGGAAAGGAGAGCTGTCTTCTGGCTGCTTAATTCTGCTCCTACCCTTTCCCCCCATGCCGGTGCCCCAATGGCCTGAGTCCATTCCCGAACTCGGGCCACCGGCATAGCGCAAGGTAAGGCATCCAGCACCTCAGCCCTCAGCACCACTGGGCCAGCTCTGATGTATTTCATTTTAATGACTTTTACAATCCTGATGCTAACATGTACTCGTCACTGTTGCATGTAATAGTGCGTATAATTCTGATGTCATTAATTGTAAGGCTTGCTGGCTTGTTCAGTTAATAACTTAATAAAAAAAGGTTTTAAAAAAATCTAACTTCTGTAAGGACCACAGACCCAGAAATGGAGTAGTGGCAAAAGATTCTGGGACAACATATTGGAGCTCCTTGACAAGGGAGTTAAAACCACTCCTCAGATGCCCATGGTGGAGGGTCAAGAAGTCTTGATCCTGACGAAATTGCCAATGATTTCAACACAGCTTACTAACCTCATTTCCGTCATCCCCACAGAGTTTGCCCAGAGCCCCTGCAGGGAATCTGGTCCTGAAACTTTCCAGATGGTGGGCTGTGAACCAGGGTACCTTAACTTTTACTTTAAGGCTGTTTCAGTCAAAGACACCTCGAAATACATCAGTAGGGTACATGGCAAAACTAGATGTGGGAGTGATTTGGTTGATATGAAACGTTTTGCCCTTGTGCTAGAGGAACTTTCCCACCCCATCTCTAGAATTTTTAACTTTTCCCTGCACTACTCGCAGTTCCCCAAGAAGTGAAAATCTGCACTGGTTTCACCAGTTTTCAAAAGTGAAGACACAGGCTTTTTCAATTACAGACTCATTTCCCTTCTCTCCCCCTGACCAAGGCTCTAAAGATAATAGTCTCTGACCAAGTTATGCATACCTCAGACAATGATGTTCAGTGCATACAGCAGCATGGCTTCCAGAAGCTCCACAGCACCAACACAGCGCTGTTGGAATATACCAACTATGTTCACAAGGCCCTTGGCAATAGTGACCTTGTCTGAGCTATATATATAGATATATATATATATATATATATATATATATATATATAGCGATCTTATTAAGGCCTTTGACCTGGTCGACCATAACCTTCTACTTAAACTCCTTGGCCTGGATTTGCCACAGAACACAACTGACTGGTTCCAAAGTTATTTCACCAGTCGCTCCCAGCATGTGAAGATAGATATATCTCTGTCATGGGGAGTATCTACTGGCATTTCTCAGGGCTCCATCTTGGGCCCATTCCTGCTTGGTCTCTGCATAAATCCCCGGACTGATGCCTGTCAGACAGCCAGCATACTCCTCTATGACCTTGACAGCCTTACTGCCACTCTCCAAAGTAACTTTAGGTCAATATAAAGTTGCCTCTTCAACAATAAACTGGTCCTCAGTTACAAACAACAAAACAAAAACCAAGACCATGCTCTTCTCTAGCCTCCCACACAAGAGTGAAGTTCCACTCTTTGTCATCCAAAATGGCTAAGGACAAAATCTTGAACATGTGGAAACCTTCAAATAGCTTGGAGTGACTTTGGATAACACGTTATCGTTTGCACTCCATGTTGACAGTCTGATGGTTATAGTTAACAGAAAACTGGGTGCCCTGTGCCGGAACAGGAGCAGTCTCACTGGGGATGCTAGATGCCTTATTGTGGCCAGCTCCATTCTGTCACTTATAGATTATGGGCTCCCTGTCTACGCAGCTGCCTGTGACACGGTGCTAAACAGAGTAAAGCTGATCTGTAATAAGGCGTGCCACTTTGTACTTGGTGCAGATAACTGCACTCATAGTTGTACCCTTTACACACTCACTAACTGGCTACCTTTATCCAGCAGAATAAAGCTACAGACTCATTTCATCATAGCCAAAAAGGTGCTCCTCGGATTAGCACCCCCCACCTAAATGGCTTCTGCACCATCCCCAACCAATGCAATACCAAGAACATTGCCAGGAATGCCTTTCTGCATACTCAGCTGGGCAAGCAATCATTTGCTGTCAGGGAAGCTAACTGGGTAAAGAAACTGCCCGACAGACAGCTGAATCTCCCCAAGTTTAATCGGTTTAAGAGATCTTCGCATTCTGCCTCTGCAGTCCAATGCAATTGTGACCATTAAACTGCTTTATTCAGTTTCTCTCTGTACATAATCTGTGACTTTTTACACAACTATCTGTATGGCTTTTTTTCAAAACTGTATGAAACGGTTCTGTGTTAAATGCTCTGGACATGACTCAGTTGCATTTCCTCTGGAACTGCTTATTGTACCTTTAATGTTGTTTGTGACTGTATTTGATGAGGAGCCTTTGTAAAGGACCATTTGTGTTCAAAGGTAATCACCGAATTTTCATTAAATAAATAAAAATGAATGAATAAAAAAAAAAACAGATGTGAAGCCAGAGCCAGAGCCCTAGTGTCCATTTCTTTCCTTGCTTCACAAAGGTCAATGAATAGATATTTTATGTCTGCCCCCTCTCTTTGGGCAGATGCACACTTAGTCCTCACTGGAAATGAATCTTGTGACCCCAAGTCCCAAATGCAGAAGCTCTTACTGTAGGAACCATCCGAGGTCCTTGGGGTCCCCACCTCTGAACTCTCCGAGGCTGGGTTGCAGTAACAGTGCTACACTGGGTGTGGTGCCTCCACCTGGGGTTGGAACAGGTTACCACCTGGCTATTGCACACTTAGCATCACCCCAGGAACAACAGAATTGCTTTTGCCCACAGTCTCCCCCCAAATCTCAGAACCTGAACACAATAACAGTCCCAAAGAGTAAAATGTAACTACAAAAGTGATGAGAAATCTGTTTTTCCACCTTAAAATTCAGGACTTAGAACTTCTGATTTTACTCCTCCCACCCCACCCCCAAAGCGCAGCACTTTCAAACTGTGACCACTGGAAGTTATCTAAATCCCTGGCAGAAGACTGACATCTGAGCAATAAGGTCATTGGTTCAAGTCCCACACTGGGTACTTCGGACTAAAGCATAGCACTGACATTGCAGAGCAGAGGGCCATCCCACAGGAACAGTGCTAGGGCTACTGCTCACGCCACCGGTAACCTGGGTTTCGTAATGAGCTAGGGTCATCAGGGGCTGACCAGGGGGAAGAGGATCAAGTGACCCAGAGAATGCTGTCCTCCATCAGGAAGGGGACAGACACTGAAATGCAAGTGCCACCTGGGCGACCCGGGGGGGAGGAGCCGCAGGGAGAACTATTACAGAAAATGAGTGTTGGCTTGCAAACTTGTTTGTGTGTGCATATGCTTTCTCACTGTTAATGTCCCTTAGGAACATGGAGCACATGGAAATCACCCCGACTGATGCAGGATGAAGCTGGCCTCCTGCAGGTCCCACACCAGTGACCTAGGAACCACCTCTACCAGATCCATTTTACCAAAGGGGCCTAGGGAACCCCAGCAACCCTGCCACTTGGGTAAGCCATGGAGAAACATAGAATGTGATGGCAGGTAAAGGCACCCAGTCTGCCATTTTATTATTATCTTTTTTAACCATCATTTTTATGCTTGCTTGTGTGCGCAGCGCACAAGAAACATATTGAGGTTAGTAGAGCATTGCAGAGACGTGGCATTGTTGTGGCCAATGCAGGGGATGCTTTAATGGGCGTGTCCCTCAGCCACCAATCAACAGGGAAGCTGCCAATGACAGCAGTTTCAGAGCGAGCGCCAGACTTGAAAGAAATCTTCCGCTCCAATCATGAACAGTTTTCTCATTGCAGCAGCAGATCTTTTCCCCCCCCCTCCCGGCAACCAGGCCATTCCAGCCATGCGTGTTACCGTGCACAGTAATGTGCATGGGTGCACTTATGAGCAACTCGTTTGCTCAGAGTGCCTTTTCTGGTGAACATATCTTTTACCAACACCAGGGTGCCCAATCCCTGTGTCTGCATGCCCCCCAAGCCCGAACATATCTTTTGCCAACAACGGGGTGCCCAATCCCCATGTCGGCATGCCCCCCCACTACTGTGATACACTGGGAGCCCACCCCACTGTGCCAAAGTAATTCTTTATATTTTCTGACACCAGGATGCCCACTCCCCATGTCTGATGTGCCCCCATGCCCCCTTTTTTTCAGCCAAGCTCGGGAGGCCAATCCCCGGGTCGGCATTAATCCCTTTCCCCCTCTACTAATCTGGCACACTGGGAGCCCACCCCAGTGTACTGAAATGAATTTTTCATACTATTTCACCTGTAAAAAGAAAACTGTCCCCCAAGGTCTTTTTTTTTTTTTTAAACCTAAAGAAAACAGTCCCTCGTCTCTTGCCGCCCTCCCTCCCCCATCCCAACCTCCCTCTGTGCATCCACTTCCTGCACCCCCCACACATACTTACCTCCGGAGGTCCAGCACCACGATATTCTGTGGACCGTGAACACATCTAACTCTTCTAAAGCCAACCGCAAAATGAAGAAAATCACGGTAAGCCCTATAATGGCAATTAATGGGGGTTAACTTAGGTTGATATCTCAGCCATTTTGGGAGTTTTGGTCTAAATTTTCAACATGAATTCTTGGGACCCCACCTCATAATACTGGCACTGTTTATTTTACCGGTCCTGAAATGTGATTTTGCGATTGCTGCATGTAATCACCTTTCAGGACCAGTAATAAAATGACAGTGCCGCTGTTCATGAGGTGGGGTCCCAAAAGCCCATGTTGCAAGTTTGGGAAAAACTCTAAAATGACTGCATTTCGCATGCATTGTACAGTTTGTAGCCATCAGAAGTCTCAATTTTTAATATTTTCACCCAAATTTTAACATTGCCATTTTTGCACACACCCTTATGAACAGTACAGCTGTCATTTTTTGCATCCTTCTCGAAATGTGTTTTTGCACCTGTAGCACAGAATGGCACGGTCGCTGTGCAAAATCAACTTTTGGGACAGATTAATGAAATCTAAGTGTCACTGTTCATGAGGAGAGGTTCCAAAAAGGCCATGTTGAAAATTTGGTGAAAACATTCCAAAAAATGACTGCGTTACAAGCGTGCATTGCACAGTTTGTACACACACGTAACTTCGCCACTTTTTCATATTTTCACTCCAGATTTTCAACATTGCCATTTCTTCACACCTCATCATGAACAGTACAGATATTTTTCACATCCTGCCCGAAATGTGTTTTCGCACCTGTGGCGCCGAATGGCACACTGGCTGTGCGAAATCACCTTTTAGGATTGAGCAACAAAATGATACTACCATTGTTCATGAGGTAGGATCCCAAAAAGCCCATGTTGAAAATTTGGAGCAAAAATACCAACAAACACCCGGGGTGTCAGCCGTAATGCTCATTACATTCCACCTCCACCCCCACCCTGCAGCCACTAACAGGCATCGAGGTGTGCCTTGGGGTCTTCGGCCCTAACATTCACCTCATTCTCCTATACTGCACCCATCTCAGCTTATTTCCTTATGGAATGGGGTGAGCGTAAGGGCCAAAGACCCCAAGGCACACCGTAACACCTGTCAGTGTCTGCAGGGTGGGGCGAGGTGGAATGGCATGAGCGTTATGGCTGACGACACAAAGGCACACCCAACGCCTGTCAGTCTCTACAGGGTGGGGGGGGGTTGGCGTTAGTTCAGTACTTCACTGTCATTCCTATTATGCATCTCTCTAACTCCTGCAGTACCAATGCCAATACCAGCAAGCAAACATTCGGCATTGACAAATGCTTGTTTGCTACAGACCCTACTTGATCTTCAACACATTCTCCCCCCTCCCATTCTTTATCCCTATGATTCCCTTGTGCCTGTCCCAGGCATTTTTGATCTCCACCATTGTTTTTACCCCACTACCATCACTGGAAGGCTGTTCCAGGTATCCACCACTCTTTCTGTGAAGAAGTACTTCCTCACATCCCTCCTAAATTTAACCCCCTCCAGCTTCAAAGCATGCCCCCTTGTTCTACAGCATCTTTTTCTCTGACAAATACCCCCCTCCTTTACCTTATTAATGCCCATTAAGTACTGAAAAGGTCTCAATCAAATACCCCTCTCCCTCCTCTCCTCCAGGGTGCACATATTTAGCTCCTTCAGCCTCTCCTTGTAGGACTTCTGATGCAGACCCTGAACCATTTTGGTAGGTCTTCTCTGGATCACCTCCACTCTGTCTATGTCCTTCCTGAGATGTGGTCTCCAGAAATGGACACAGTACTGGGGGCCTTACCAATGATATATACAAGGGTAGCACCATCTCCCTATTCCTGCTGGCTGTACCCCTTCCTATACACCCCAGCATCCTACTAGTCACACTGCCTGGCTACTTCTAGGTCATCTAATATTACTACCCCAGGTCTCTTTCCTGCTTGGTCTTCATCAGTACCACTCTACCCATTTTGTACTCTGCTCCTAGGTTGCTATGACCCAAGTACATTATTTTGCACTTTTTTGCATTAAAACCTTGCTGCCGTACCCGGAGGACAGAGGTGGAGTAAGTCCAGAAGAAGTCGAGTGATGGGGCTGGGGGCGCCAGTAGAAGGGGACAAGTTGGTGAAGGAGAGTATGAAGAACTTAAAATAAAATTGCAGGGCAGTATGAGGGGTGATTCTGCCCTGTTGGAGGTGCCATCCTTTGGCTGAAACATTTAACTGTTGCTTTTTCTGCCCATCTCTGGTGGGTGACCAGGTGGAAGTTCAAGATCCTATGGCATAGTTCAAAAACGTATGGGCTTCCTCTTGGTATACCAGGGAATGTTCCCTCTCAGTAAACAGGCTTTGGATCTAGTTGTCCATGACTATGTGGGAGATGCTGAGCACATCAGGGCTGCTGTGTTTATCTAGAGTGTCTCTGCACTACCAGTAATTAACTCATTGCCTGGTAAAGTGTTTTGAGATACTTCATGTGTGTACACATGTATGTGTGTGTGTGGGGGGGGGGGAGTGTGCCATGGGGCAATTTTTATGTGGCTAGGACACTTGGTTCCCATATATAGCGTACATTTACTTCCTTCTACAAGTTGTCAGTGTTTGAATTACATACTGTCACATTTTTAAAACTGTTCTTATTAAGATGCATATCTCATTTACTTGGGGGATTCATAAAAGGTTTAATTCCTTTAGGTAAATATTGCAAAGATTGGTGTGAATGATGAAGTATTATGACTCTTGTACATACAGTATATCTCATTCCTACTAGTTATCTGGAAAAGGGGGGGGGGCTGGTGGATTTTATTCCTATGAGTTTTCATTTAGATTCCTAAGACTGATTCTGTGCATTTTTGTTATACACTGACTCTGTGTTGAAATCTGTACATATCAGGCTCATGGTCTCATTTTCCTGGGGGTCCTTGACAAGTAGTTGTTTTTTTTTATTTGGCACTTATACTTACAACTGATATTATCATGTATTAAATCCTGTTACAACACTGAAGGCTTTAAAGTTTATATAATATATTAACTGGTTGAGAGTATAGTTGGGAAAATGTCTCAAACTAAGTTCTACATTACATTTTGTGTGAAACATTTGCTCACTTTGAGTAGACGTCACTTTAAACCCTCTGTATGCCATATATGTATGTGTGTATATGTGTATGACTTTATACATGTATATGTGTATAAATATATATATACACACACACGTATGTGTATATATACATATATGAGTATATATATATATATATATATATATATATATATATGTTAGAGCCAAAAAACTCCGTTTAATGCATTAGTTAGGGTTGTTCCACAGCGACAAAAGTGAGGAAATTCGCTGTTAGGGTTGAAAACCCCCCTTGGACCCCCCGCCCACCCCCCAACCGGCATTGGGGTGCGCATTGGGATCGTCAGCCCTAACTCTCACCCCATGACATGTGTAAAGCAGCAGAAGTATAGGAGAATGGGGTGGAGTTCACCCCATGACATGTAAAGCAGCAGAAGTATAGGAGAATGGGTGAGAGTTGGACCCACGATCCCAATGCGCACCCTAATGCCGGTTGGGGGTGGCGGGGGTCCATTTCAACCCTAACAGCGACTTCTCACTTTTGTCGCTGGGAACAACCCTAACTAATGCATTAAACAGAGTTTTTTGCCTCTAATTTCCTTCTTTTGAGAATGATAATGAGAAATAGTGAATGTAATGCAGCGTGGGAGCGTTGGGTCTGGAGCGCAGGGCCTCTTCGGCCCCGCCCCCGCCACATGATGTGTTGTGGCATACTAACAGGGACAGCAACGCAAACAGAAATGCTAACAGTGGCGCACATGGTAACACAAGCACAAATGAGAACAGAAAGGATAACGCACATGGTGGCGTAGACGGGAATGGTCTGCCACGTGATGTGTTGTCACATAGTAACATGGTGCCTGCAAACAGAAATGTCAATGGGCATGGTGATGTAAAGTGAAACAGTAAGATAAACAGTACTGTAGACAGAAATGGCAAAAATAACAGAAGCATAGCGCAAATGAAAGCATAAGGATAACGCATATGGTGGCAGGACGCCAATGGTAAGGAAGAAAATGATCGCGTTGAAAGGGCAACAGTAACAGTAATGGAAAGACAGGCTGGTTTTCCCCAAAACCTGCATTGAGAAAGACAGTGAGTACAAATAATGTATGCAAAATAATGAGTATCAGCGAGGAAAATGAGATCTTGGAATACTAAATACATTATATCTCAGGAACCGTACGACGTAGAAAAAATTTAAAAGTCATATTATTTACAACTGTCCTGGCTAATTTGGATCTTAGCCTCATCATGGGGCTAAGAAGTTTTCCGACGAAAAGTCCGTATCTCGCACTGTTTCCGAGATACGGGCCCTGAAAGGCGCGGCGAACGCCGTAATGTTATCCTATGGAAAAAAAAGTTCGGAGCACCATAACTTTGCCTCCCTGTAATGTTTTTTCACCAAACTACTGAAAGGCACATCTGTGGGCTGTTGGCTGTCTTCCCTCCAAATTTCAGGAAAAAAGACCAAACCGTTATTTTGCAGCAGGGCTCCAAATGATTTCTGTTAAGTGTCGGGCGCCGTAATGTTATCCTATGGGAAAAACTGTCAATTTTGGAGTGCCGTAACTTTGCCGCCATGTGATATTTTTTCACCAAACTACTGAAAGGCACATCTGTGTACTGTTGGCTGTCTTCCCTCCAAATTTCAGGAAAAAAGACCAAACCGTTATTTTGCAGCAGGGTGCCAAAGGATTCCTGTAATGCTTCGGGTGCCGTAATGTTATCCTATGGGAAAAACTGTCAACTTTGGAGTGCCATAACTTTGCCGCCGTGTAATATTTTTTCAATACAACACTGAAAGGCACATCTGTGAGATGTCAGCTGCGTCCCCTCCAAATTTCAGCCCAAAACTCCCAACGGTTATTTTGCAGTGCAGTGCCAAAGAATTGCTGTCATTTTCCCACAGACTAGAAAATTACTGTCGCAATTTGCGAAAGCTTTCGCAAAATAGTTCGACACTTTCGTGAGCACGAAAGCAATTTTATGAAGTACTTTTTCCAGAAATTTGAAAAACATATTTCTGGGGTGTTTTTACCACAAAATAAAGACATGGCAAGCATCCTCAGGGCCCGAATAGCTAAATACAAAAAGAATTACGTTGCTAGAGGGTCTCAAATTTAAATGCCAACCATTTTTCTGATCACCAACTGAAAACAAAATGGTGGATTCGCGAAAGTAACAGGCCCATTTGCGAAAGTAAAAATGCATTTGCGACACTGTCGAACTTTTTGTTAACTTTTCCCATTGACTTATAATGGGAAACTGTTTTTTGAATAACTTTTGAACCATTTAATATTTTTTCACCAAATCTTTGAAAGGCACATCGGGGTACCACGTTCCCTGAAGATTCGGACGGTCATCGCAAACCGCACGACCTGTACGACCATAAAATTCCAGAAAGCGTACGCAAGACAGATCACGGCAGACAACTCCGCAACCGCATATCCGATCAGTACGAAACTTGGCAGATCCTAAGGCCTATGGGTCTTGATCATACATTCCAAATTTCAGGTAAATCCATCAAACAGTTGCAAAGTTATTAAGGTGCAAAATTTTGGTTTAACATGGAAATGGCTCCTCAACCCTAACTCATGGTAGCACTACCGTGCTACTAATAATATATATATATATATATATATATATATATATATATATATATATTATATCATATATGTATGTAGGTATGTATGTGTCTATGTATGTGTATGTATGTATGTGTATATATGTGTATGTATATGTGTGTGTGTGTGTGTGTGTGTGTGTGTGTGTGTGTGTGTGTGTATGTTTAATTTGGGGCTTGTTTTCAACTTGCAATTAGGCCTCATTGCAGCATTTTGCCTTTCATTGTCTGTTCTTTAAAACCTCTGCCCTTCAGGGGCTTCTCAGCTAAAAGCATACTGGTTTTTATTTATTTATTTATTGAAATGTTTCACCAGGAGGGCACACTGAACAACAAGTTGCTCATCTCACGGTGCGACCTGGGGGAAGGGGTTACATAGGGTTGTGAAGGATGATCAGTTACAATAGTATGTGAGTAGTACAAACAATACAACATTGTAAGATTGTGCAACAGCTGGAACACAAGGTACTGTACAATAAACAGTAGTGGAACATTGGGTAAATTACAATACATGTCCAAAATCATACAAAAGAACATATGAACGTACAAAACATATAGAACCATTTATAGTGCATGAGTGCACCAGGAGCAGGCTCGAGGTAGTACGCAAGTGCTGTTGGAGTAAAAAGGATGGGGTTAGGTTGTGCACATTGGTGACCCAGAAGGGCAGGTGGAGAAGAGAGGGGGGAGAGGCAAGAACTGAATATGAGGAGAAGGGGTAGCCATTTCCTGATTTCCCCCTTCAGGATGTTGAGAACCTTGCCCAAGGTGGGGGGGGGTCATGGTAGGAAGGCAGGAACTGGGGACAGGTATTAAGGTGGGTTAAAGCAGGAACAGCTGAGGGAAAGGTAATTGTGTAGGGCAGAGGTAAAGGAGTAGTTGGAGGAAGAATGTCATATTTCAGGGGGAGGGAATTCCAGATTTTAGGGAAATGATGGGTGAAACCAGTCTCACCGATGAGGGTGGAGCGGCAAGGGACCATCAAGGTGCGGGCATTATTTGATCTGAGAGAGTGGGTGGAGGGAGGTGGAGTGGACAGAGAGGATGAGAGATAGGAGGAGAGTCCCCGAACCAGAATTTGGAGGTTAGTTTGGCACAGTGAGAGATGCATCTGTGAGATAGTGGAAGGAAGGTTACAGAGCGATAGAGTTCACAGTGGTGGGAGTGGGAAGGGAAGTTGATAGCAAAGCAGCAGAAGGAGTTAAGGAATGTGTCCAATTTGGTCAGGGAAGATTTGGAAGCAGCACCATAGACTATGTTGCAGTAATCAAAGATGTGGCAGAGAACTGGGAGGTGGCAGAGAACTACAGGCCTGTCATCCTGACATCGGTGGTGGGCAAGGTGATGGAGGGCATTGTCAAGGAGAGGCTGGGGGGGACCTGGAAAAGTCAGGGTGCCTGGACGATAGACAGCATGGATTCGTCTCGGGGAAATCGTGTCAGACAAACCTTGTGGAGTTCTATGACTGGGTGACGAGTGCGTTGGACCTTGGTAGACCAGTGGACGTCCTCTTTCTAGACTTCAGCAAGGCATTTGACTCTGTTCTTCACATGGGCCTGTTGGATAAGCTGGGAGAAATGGGGTGGGAACCAGATGATCAGATGGATAGGCAATTGGCTCCAGGACCGGACCCAGAGGGTCATAGTTGGCAGGATAGTCTCATCCCCAAAGAGGGTCATTGGTGGGGTCCCACAGGATCAGTCCTTGGGCCCCTCCTGTTCAACGCCACGCTCTGACATAAGGACAGGAATCAGGAGTGAGATGAGTCTCTTTGGATGACTCAAAACTGGGGCGGTGGTGGATGGGGAGGAGGGAGGTGGCCCTACAGGGGACCTGAAGGCTCTGGAAAGATGGTCTAGAAAGTGGAAGCTGAGGTTCAATGCAGGGAAATGCAAGGTACTCCACCTGGGGACCAGAAACCCGGGCCAAGTGTACACCCTGGGGGATGCTACAAGTCTCGATGGCTGAGAGGGACCTGGGGGTGGTGGTGGATGTCAAAATGAACAACTCAGAGACTTGTAGGAGGGCAGCAGCCAAGGCCAACAGGATGCTGGGATGCATCGCTAGGGGGATCACCTCCAGAAGGAGGGAAGTGATGCTCCCTCTGTATAACTGCTTGGTGAGGCCACACCTTGAGTACTGCGTACAGTTTTGGAGGCCACACTTAAAGAGGGACATTAAACTCCTGGAGAGGGTCCAGAGGAGGGCAACCAAAATGATTTGGGGCTTGGGGGACAGGACCTATGAGGAGAGGCTCAAAGAGCTAAATATGTACGCATTGGAAGAGAGAAGGGGCCAGGGGGACATGATAGAGGTCTTCAAGTACATGAAGAGGGTAAATAGGGGAGGAACAGTCAAGGTGCTTCGAAGGAAGGAGGAGGGGGCCACTAGACGGCATGGATGGAAGCTGGAGGGGGGAAGATTCAGGGGAGAAAGAAGGAGGTGCTACTTCACTGAGAGGGTGGTGGAGCCATGGAATGCACTGCCTAGGGACTGATGGAGGCAAAGACGGTGGAGGGGTTCAAGAGGGGCTGGGACAGGTACAGGGGAAGGGTTCTGGAAGCAAAATCCAATGCAGCAAGAATATCCGGAACTGGGAAGGGAGAAGCCAGAGAAGGCGAGGGGGGCAGCAAGGTCAGCACCCAGGGTAGGGGCTGACAAATCGAGCAGACTCGAAAGACCGTTAGGCCTATTCTGCTGGCATTTTAGTATGTTAGTATGTTAGTAAAGATGGGGAGTATCATATTCTGGACAATTTCACGCCTTGCAGTCAGCGGGATGCAACCACGATTCCTGTACAGAGCACCAAGCTTGGAGTGCAGTTTCTTCAGGATAGCATCGCTATGGGACTTCCGGTGACGTCACCAGCATCATGGTGGCCTAACTGAAGAGCTCTCCCCTTCGCCAACAATAAAAATCGGTTCCACTCAGCACTGATAAAGGCAATATACTCGAATATGCATAAAATGCAAAGTGGAAATACACCTGCGAGAAGATCTCGATCTAAAAACTCGAAATTGAAGCGCGATCAGCCAGGATTGAGCCCTGCAAGCTCTGCTGCGAGTGGGAGAGAGTCACCTATGAACACAGCGGGAGGAGACACCGAGTCTGAAATGGACACCCTGTCTAGATCCAGATTTGAGACGCTACTGTCTGAAATTAAACAATTCAGGATGGAGACAAAGCTTGAATTTAGTAAGCTGCACTCAGAGCTGAACAAATTGGAGGCCAGAGTTTCCACCATGGAGAATCGTGTTTCAATGGCCGAAGATGATCTCATACAAATCTCCAAAGTGATGGAATACTTAATACAGCAACAAGAAAACATGTCGGCCAAATGCTTGGATTTAGAAGCCCGATCGCGATGAGACAACCTCAGAATCTATGGTGTACCTGAATCAGCTGAGGTCGGAGACATAAATGAATTCCTAGAAGATCTGCTGCGCCATGTGCTCTACCTGCCACAGGCCTTTTTGTTTAGAATTGAGAGAGCGCATCGTGCGCTGGTGCCCAAACCCACATCAGCGACAGCCAGGCCTCTATCAATAGTGGCCAAATTCTCAAGCTTCCATGAAAAGGAGAAGATCCTCAGAGCTGCTTGGAAACAGGGCCACATAGAATATAATTGTGCCTGACTGCTGTTTGACCAGGACTACCCCCCTGTGATATAGCAACAGCGACTGGCTTACGCTCCATTACTCAGGAAACTGAAAGCATTGAATGTTAAATTCCAGACGCCGTACCCTTCATGCCTGCGAGTACATTGGGAAACTGGAATCAATATGCACCATACTGCTGAAGAGGCCCTCCAGGCCTTTAAAACTAAAGGGCATGAAATTTCAGATGCTCCCAGTCGCAAAGAACAACCCACCACCCCACAGAATCCCTGGCGTTCAACTAAGCTGTAGAACTCCAATCGAGCAGGGAAGAAAGCAGCCACCACCACACTCCAGGACATTAAGAAAATGCTGCATAAACTTACCCATTCCCAGGGCTTTGGGGAGATGCTGCCAGAAAGGGTGACTGACACTTGAAAGAGGGAACCAACTGTTGGAAACTGTGATTGCTTTGCTGGACTTTTCTCCTGCATCTCCTTCCTCGCGAGGGAATACCGGCTTGCCAGCTCACACTCTGATTATTTAACCCATTGGAGCCCTTTTCGCTGAATGTAGAGTGCATTGACTTGGGTTCTACAAATGTATGGTGGAGGCATGGGGGGGAAGGTGGGGTGAGGGGGATCTTGATGAGCTGCCTCACCGCATGTTGATGGGTTGCCCTGTATATGGTGGTCTCCCTGGGGTCCTCACTCCCTCTGGAGTAGTTGAATGAGGTAGGTTTTAAGGTTGAAACCCCACTCGGAGGCCAAGGTCTGCGGTGGATTTTGCAATGGGGCGGGTGCTTAACATGAAGGGTCGGTTCCTCCCTGGGACAGTGGTTTAGGCCTAAGCGCAGTACTCCATGGGGATCGCTGGGGGGTTCTGATGTTTGGTGTGCTTTGGTGAGACAATGCCCTCTGCAATTGTTGGATTACACCATGAGATCACTGGCAATTGCATCGAGAGATCGCTCATTTGCTGTAAACCATCTCAAGCCCCAGTGGGGAGGGGTTGCTTAGTAGGTAAGGGTATCCTTAATGATCTCAATCCTGTTGACATAGACTACATGGGTGGGTGATGATGTTGAGGCTCCGAGCTGGTATAAGCACTCATAGGCTTCATGGCAGTGGTGAGGACCTCTGTTTGGAGGAATATACTTGTCTGGTAATGGGACCACCCTATGTTGCAATGGTGGACCACTCAGGCATTGTAAACTTACCCGCAGCATAAATTAATTTGTAACAACACCAGCTCTGAGTTTAAGGGTGGCGTAATGTTAGGCTGATGCAAAAAAAATAAAAAATGTGACAGAACTGAAAGGTCCCGCATCTCTCAGCGTGAACCATGATCTTGCAACAGTAAGCACTGCGTCAGCCTTTCTGAGCAATAACCACAACCCCTGAAATGGTGAGGATCTCTCTATGTGCCGAGGTCCACGTGTCTTCGAGAGGGAGGGATACATTGCTGAGACCCTTGCATCGTCACATGTTTCCACAAGGAGCATGGCAGCAAGGCAAACAGTCCGTATAGTGGGACAAAGCTACCCGAATTGGACTCCATTCCAAATTACAGCGAGCTGCAGAGGACCTCAGGTTCCCTTTTCACCCTTTAATTTTATCCCTATGTGATACTATGCCTTACTGAAGGGAGGTTGTGTTTGAGTAATTATGAACAGTTATAGTTGGGGATTAACACTGGGAGGAAACTTTCAGACTGTTGTACTTTTAAGCCAATGTTACAATTACTTTATTGATCTAAAATGTCATTGTATAGTCTAGGTGAAGGCTTATAAACTCAAAGGCTTGATACCAGATGCCTCCTAGTGGGGGGTTAGAAAATTAATGTCCTTGCACTAAGGTCAAGATGGCAGGCTACTACTTATGGAATATTACTGGGCCTACACGGGCTTTAGAAATTCGGGGTCACAATCTAAAATATTGTTGAGCTTGGTGGGGGGGTGGGACAGAGCCTCAGAATTACTGCAGGCGATGCGGAGCCAAGTGTTGTTCTCTGCACCTTTTTTCCTGTTGGGTATGGTGTTGGTGACAACGAGCCACGTCATCTGGCTAGCACCCATTAGCCTCAGGGTCCAGGAGGAACGAGCCACTTTTTTGGCCCCTTCTCCTCCCCTTTGAGTATTGATTACTCGAACACTTAGGGAACAATATTTTTTGCTCCCCTACCTTGGGAGTCACTCTGTAAATAATTTTCTCTGCTGGGTGAGGACTGCTCAGTTAGCACCTCCCTATAGGAGTTTAAAGGTTATGTGTTTTATATATGTTGATGTTTGGTTACTTGTTAAAATTTTAGACAAAAGTCTTCATGGGCAAATGACAGATGATCAGCAAAGGAGATGGCATGATTCATTACACCCTTTTAGGGGTACCTGGAACAACTGTGGGGAAGGAAGAGGGAGAGTATTCTGGAGAATCTTAGAGAAAGGGCTGGGGATAGGAAGAAATGGTCCTGCTTTCTTGAGGGAATTTAGTTATCGGTTCATAAATGGAGGATAAGAATATTATTAAAATTGTCTCCCATAATGTTAATGGGTTAAATAACCCGGTAAAACGATATAAGGTTATGTCTATCATAAAAAGACAGAGCCCCACTTTCGTTTTAATACAAGAAACCCATCTTAATAAATCTGAACACCAGAAGCTGGGGAAATTGGTTATAACCAGGTGGTAGCAGCCTCGTTTGGAAAGGGAAAGAGAAGAGGATCTGCTATACTGGTCTCCAGAGGAACCCAGTTCCAAAGGACAGCCAGCTATATGGATCCAGAGGGCCGCTTGGCTATACTTTCAGGCAATTTGGAGGGTGCCCCCATCACACTGGCTTCCTTGTATGCACCCCCGGGCTCTACCAAGGAAGTCATCCGTTCTTTACTACACAAAATCACTGAATACCACAAAGGTCTATTAATAGTAGGTGGGGACTTAAATCAGGTTTGGGAGCAAAAAGACACCTCTAAAACTAAATCTTTCCGGCAGAACCCGGCTAGCAGACTAATTAGAGACCATCTGAAGGTGGCCTTCTGGGTAAATACCTGGAGAATACAGAACAAAAATAAAAAAGAATTCACACATTATTCATTTCCCCACGGTTCTTATGCCAGGATTGACTACATGTTGATCCATACAGAACACCAAGACCAGGTGCTGGAATGTAGGCATGTTCCGTCTGTTCTCTCGGATCATGCACAATTATTACTGAGATTGAACTGGAAAGTCAAGATGGGTCAGTCCCTTTGGAAATTTAATAACTATTTCCTAAATTTAAAGGAATTTACAGATATGGCTATCACTAGACTGGCTCAAATCCAGCAGGACAACGAGTTTCCTGAGGTT
Organism: Neoceratodus forsteri; assembly: GCA_016271365.2. Taxonomy (NCBI): domain Eukaryota; kingdom Metazoa; phylum Chordata; order Ceratodontiformes; family Ceratodontidae; genus Neoceratodus; species Neoceratodus forsteri. The sequence goes on from CM028130.1 coordinate 876,524,262, forward strand.
TCTGACACTGTGTTATGGGACACTATTATGACAGTATTTAGGAGAGATTGTATCAAATATGCTGCCTGTTTTAAACGGCAACAAAATCAACAACTGGAAGACTTCCAAAGTCAATTGCATGCCCTACAGGGTCATCATGTTAAGAGGGACAATTCTGCATTGATAGAGATTCAAACCACTAAACAGCAGATCCAAAGATTGATTGATGTAAAGACAGAGCAGGCATTACAACGCCTACACCAAAGATACCACGAGTCCGGACCTCGGGCTTCCCACCTCTTAGCTCATCGGCTGAGACAACAAACTGCTCGGACTACGGTCACGCAGATCCGAGATCCCAGGACTGGTCATTTTTTAAAATCTCCAGAAAACATTCTAGCCGGTTTTAGGGACTTCTATACAAATCTATATAGGCCAGAATATTCACCAGACAGGGAACAAATAGAATCATATTTAGCTAAGCTAAAATTGCCGAAACTGACACAGGAAATCAGAGACTCTCTAGATATCCCTATAACCCCTATAGAATTAGCATCCGTGATTAAGAGATTGAAAACAAAAAAATCTCCGGACCCAGATGGGTATACCCCAGAATTTTTTAAGTTCTTCATAAAAGAAATTAAGAGTCCTTTGTTGTAGGCCTGTAGGGAGGCACAATTTGGAAAAGCATTCCCAGACACTTGGAATTATGCAGTTATCTCAAGTATCCCCAAACCGGGGAAGGATACCACACATTGCAGTTCCTTCCACCCTATATCCGTTCTGAACATTGACTATAAACTGTATGCCTCAATTTTGGCAAAGCGACTGGAGGTGGTTCTGCCTAGGTTAATTAACTATGATCAAACAGGCTTTGTTCTGGGTAGACAGACCCAGGATAATATTAAAAGAACATTACACATGATATTCCATGCGGCCCGGTCAGGGGTTCCTTGCCTGATACTGAGCCTGGATGCTGAGAAGGCCTTCAACCGGGTGGCATGGAAATTCCTGGGCCTAGCTCTGCGTGGGTGTGGTTTCTCAGAATCCTTTATTAAAATCATAAATAGTATTCACACCAGCCCTAAAGCTTATGTAAAAATCAATGGCAGAGTCTCTTACCCGATAGCCCTACAATGTGGTACCAGGCAGGAATGTCCCCTTTCTCCCCTACTTTTTGCCCTATACCTTGAACCTTTAGCCCAGGTGTTGAGACAAGATGAGGCAATACAGGGGTGGGAATTTGGTGGGGAGACACATAAGCTATCCTTATATGTGGATGATCTGCTGGTTTATCTTCAAAACCCAGAACGATGAGTGGATCACTTGTGGGCACGTCTGGTAGAATTTAGTCTCCTGGACGGATATAAGGTGAACACATCTAAAACTGAAATTTTAAAAATACACTATGAACCATCGGAACAGATTAGACAGAGATTCCCGTTTAAATGGAACCTAGCCCATATTAAATACCTGGGAGTTCAAATGGGTTTTCAGGCAGACCAACTATTTTCTTTTAATTTTACTTCAATTCTAAAAAGCATTATATTGGAATTGGAGCAGTGGGCACCCATTCCTATCCCCTTGGTGCAAAGAGTGGAGGCGATAAAAATGGTAATCCTACCGAAGTTTTTATACCTGGTCCAAACAATACCCATTCGTATCACGGACTCTTATTTTAATTCGCTTAATAGGGCGATCTCCCGCTTTTTGTGGTGGGGGGGGTCACAAAAACCTAGGGTCCTCTCAGTGCTCCAAATTACAAAGAAAGAAGGAGGCTTATCATTACCAAACTTTAAATTATATCATCAGGCAGCACAGTTACAGACAATCATGTATTGGCTGGACCGAGTATACCTGTCCAAGTGGAAGGACTTGGAATTAAGGGAAGGGGTTCCTACAAATTTGAAGGACACACTCCTTAGACAGAGAGAGAGACTATATACATATCAAAAGGACAACCCATATACTGCATCCACCTTAAGCACATGGTTTGGGACTTTGAGAGATAGGAGGGCTGTTGGGTGGAGGGGTCTCTTGCTCTCTATTCCATACCTGGATTCCTTCTTCCCAGCCAAGTGGGATGTGGGATTCAGGAGATGGGAGGAAAGGGGCTTACATCTGATATGGCATTTTTTAGAAGGAGGAGAGATTATGTCTTTTGAAGCACTAGTTAACAAATTTGGAATTCCTTGGCAGGACAGATTTAGATACTTTCAAATTAGAAACTGTATTAAACGTCTTCTTACAGGCCCAGGAATAGGGGACTCAGTGCCTCCACAGATTGCAGTCATCTTCAAGAAGGCATTAGAAGGTGCACCTGTCAGAGCACACATCATCTCTAATTTATATCAAGCTCTTCTTACATGGAAAGGGATACTTCCTCTTCTATAAAAAAGGCATGGGAATATGATCTGGGGATTCAAATTCCAGAGGATTTCTGGGCATGGATCCAAACAAGGATTCATTGGGGCATATCAGATATTAGTTGGCAGGAGTTCTCTTATAAGATCTTTGTTAGATACTTCCGGACCCCAGCAATTCAGATGAAATATCAGGGAAGTGGGTTCTCAACCTGTTGAAGAAACTGCGGGCAATCTCCAGCAGCACTAGCACATATGATGTGGAGCTCCCAGTGCTGACCCCCTTCTTTCATGATTTGCATCAGGCCCTAAAGGCGATGATAGACCATGACATGAATCTAACGCCCTCTTGTTACTTCTTTTTGGAACTATCAAAGGAGCACAGAGACCCCCTTACAATTAAGCTTGTGAAAATATCATTTCTAGCGGGTCAGAAGGTAAAAACTAATAATTGGTTATCTCAAAAACCTATCACCCTAAACATGTGGCAAGAGCGCATGATCAATATATACAGGATGGAAGCATTAACGGCCTCCATTAATAAAAAGATTCCTCAGTTTGAGATTCTGTGGAGGCATTGGGTTCTATACATGGCAGAGGCGAGACCTGATTTCATTCCCTAGTGGGATGGGTGCACAAGGCATTAAGTCAAGTTCTCTTACCTAGAATTTAGGTCATATGAAGTATAACAGAATATCAGCATATTGCATTAAATCTTTTTGTTTTCTTCCGGCTGATATGTTGATGGATAATAATCTCTCTCCCTTCCCCTCTCATATTAGCTAATATACATGAAAACTGTCCTAGCTGTAGTTTTGGGCAGGTCAGCTGGAGGAATCTAATAGATGTCCAGTTACTACCCCCATTGTGAGCTTGTAGGCCACAGGTTTCAGACATGGCTTAAGTCAAATGAATTGCTTATGAATACAGTGAATGCAGTAATTATGTCTTTGTAACTTGGCTGTTAAAGAATAGAATTTGCCTTATCGGTGGTATATAGCAGTCTAACTTGGGAATATCATCAGATTTCCTGCTGCTACTCATCTGATTATTGTATGTCAAAACCTAAGGTTATGAAATAAGTTAATTGAATTGCCCATGAAAATAATATATTTATTTGTTTGTATGTGAATTGTCTGTCCTGTTCTCCTGAACCAAAATTATAAATAAAGAAAGTTTTAAAAAGGATAGCATCGATATGCACAGGGAAGTTGAGGTGCTGGTCCAGCCAAACTCCCAGATATCGAAATGAGGAGGTGTCCTCCAAGATGGTCCCATCAAGGGTGTGGAAGGTGGATAGGGCCAGGAGCCTACAGCGTCTCTGCCTGGTGCCAAAGGTCATTGAGGCTGTCTTCCTGGCATTTAGAAAAAGCTGGTGAGAAGCAATCCGGAGCTGAACTTGGTTGAAATCACGCTGTAAGCTGGTTTGCATAGCAGCAGGGTTTTTGCCAGAACTGTACAAAACAGCATCGTCAGCATACATGTGGATAGAAGAGGATGAGCAGGCTGTGGGAAGATCATTAAGGAAAATGTAGAAGAGCAGGGGACCAAGCACTGAGCCATGAAGGACACCAGTGTTGATGGGGAGTGGAGGGGAGATGGAATCAAGTATTCTCACCGACTAGGTCCTGCCAATGAGGTAGGATGTAAACCAGTTAGTTGGTGGCTGATGGAACAAGGCCAGCTGAGAAGAGTGAATCAAGAAGCAGGGGATGGGAAACAGTGTTGAAAGGTTTGGTTAGGTCGACAAAGATGGCAGAGGTAATCAGACCATCATCCATCCCTGAAAGGATGGAGTCAGTAAGCCTGAGGAGGGAGGTGGTTGTTGAGTGGTTATTCCAAAAACCTGTCCTAGGCAGGCATATTGCTTGTGGAGGGAACCGCGTCAGCAGCACCAGCCCATTGGGCTCCGATCAGCCTTATGGTCCAAGGAGGAGCGTGGGCAGCAGGCACCTTCTCAGCCTGTCCTAGGCAGGTGGGTTGTTTGTGGAGGGAACCGCGTCAGTGGTACCAGCCCAGTGGGTTCTGATCAGCCTTATGGGCCAAGGAGGAGCATAGGCAGCAGGTGCCTTCTCGGCCTGTCCTAGGCAGGCAGGTTGCTTGTGGAGGGAACCGCGTCAGTGGTACCAGCCCAGTGGGCTCAATCAGCCTTATGGGCCAAGGAGGGCATGGACAGCAGGCGCCCTCTTGGCCTGTCCTAAAGCAGGCGGGTTGCTTGTTGATGGACGCGTCAGCAGTACCAATCCAGTGGGCTCGATCAGCCTTATGGGCCAAAGAGGGCATGGGCAGCAGGTGCCTTCGGCCTGTCCTAGGCAGGGGTTGCTTGTGGAGGGGATTGCGTCAGCGGTATCAGCCCCGTGGGCTCCGATCAGCCTTATGGCCAAGGAGGAGCAGGGGTAGCAGGCACCTTCTCGGCCTGTCCTAGGCAGGTGGATTGCTTGTGGAGGGGACCACGTCAGTGGTACCAGCCTACTGGACTCCGATCGGCCTTATGGGCCAAGGAGGAGCATGGGCAGCAGGTGCTTTCTTAGCCTGTCTCAGGCAAGCGGGTTGCTTGTGGAGGGAACCGCGTCAGTGGTACCAGCCCAGTGGACTCCGATCAGCCTTATGGGCCAAGGAGGAGCATGGACTGCAGGTGCCTTCTCGGCCTGTCCTAGGCAGGTGGGTTGTTTGTGGAGGGAACCGCGTCAGTGGTACCAGCCCAGTGGGTTCTGATCAGCCTTATGGGCCAAGGAGGAGCATAGGCAGCAGGTGCCTTCTCGGCCTGTCCTAGGCAGGCAGGTTGCTTGTGGAGGGAACCGCGTCAGTGGTACCAGCCCAGTGGGCTCCAATCAGCCTTATGGGCCAAGGAGGAGCATGGACAGCAGGCGCCCTCTTGGCCTGTCCTAGGCAGGCGGGTTGCTTGTTGATGGGACCGCGTCAGCAGTACCAACCCAGTGGGCTCCGATCAGCCTTATGGGCCAAAGAGGAGCATGGAGCAGCAGGCGCCTTCTCGGCCTGTCCTAGGCAGGCGGGTTGCTTGTGGAGGGGATTGCGTCAGCGGTATCAGCCCCGTGGGCTCCGATCAGCCTTATGGCCAAGGAGGAGCAGGGGCAGCAGGCACCTTCTCGGCCTGTCCTAGGCAGGTGGATTGCTTGTGGAGGGGACCACGTCAGTGGTACCAGCCTACTGGACTCCGATCGGCCTTATGGGCCAAGGAGGAGCATGGGCAGCAGGTGCTTTCTCAGCCTGTCTCAGGCAAGCGGGTTGCTTGTGGAGGGAACCACGTCACTGGTACCAGCCCAGTGGACTCCGATCAGCCTTATGGGCCAAGGAGGAGTATGGACTGCAGGTGCCTTCTCGGCCTGTCCTAGGCAGGAGGGTTGCTTGTGCAAGGGACCCCATCAGCGGTACCAGCCCAATGGGCTCCAATCAGCCTTATGGGCCAAGGAGGAGCGTGGGTAGCAGGCGCCTTCTTGGCCTGTCCTAGGCAGGCAGGTTGCTTGTGGAGGGGACCGCGTTACCGTTACCAGCCCAGTGTGCTCCGATCAGCCTTATGGGCCAAGGAGGAGCATAGGCAGCAGGTGCCTTCTCGGCCTGTCCTAGGCAGGCAGGTTGCTTGTGGAGGGAACCGCGTCAGTGGTACCAGCCCAGTGGGCTCCAATCAGCCTTATGGGCCAAGGAGGAGCATGGACAGCAGGCGCCCTCTTGGCCTGTCCTAGGCAGGCGGGTTGCTTGTTGATGGGACCGCGTCAGCAGTACCAACCCAGTGGGCTCCGATCAGCCTTATGGGCCAAAGAGGAGCATGGGCAGCAGGCGCCTTCTCGGCCTGTCCTAGGCAGGCGGGTTGCTTGTGGAGGGGATTGCGTCAGCGGTATCAGCCCCGTGGGCTCCGATCAGCCTTATGGCCAAGGAGGAGCAGGGGCAGCAGGCACCTTCTCGGCCTGTCCTAGGCAGGTGGATTGCTTGTGGAGGGGACCACGTCAGTGGTACCAGCCTACTGGACTCCGATCGGCCTTATGGGCCAAGGAGGAGCATGGGCAGCAGGTGCTTTCTCAGCCTGTCTCAGGCAAGCGGGTTGCTTGTGGAGGGAACCGCGTCAGTGGTACCAGCCCAGTGGACTCCGATCAGCCTTATGGGCCCAGGAGGAGCATGGACTGCAGGTGCCTTCTCAGCCTGTCCTAGGCAGGAGGGTTGCTTGTGCAAGGGACCCCATCAGCGGTACCAGCCCAATGGGCTCCAATCAGCCTTATGGGCCAAGGAGGAGCGTGGGTAGCAGGCGCCTTCTCGGCCTGTCCTAGGCAGGCGGGTTGCTTGTGGAGAGGACCGTGTTACCGTTACCAGCCCAGTGTGCTCCGATCAGCCTTATGGGCCAAGGAGGAGCATGGGCAGCAGACGTATTCTTGGCCTGTCCTAGGCAGGCGGATTGCTTGTGGAGGGGACCGCATCAGTGGTACCAGCCCAGTGGACTCCAATCAGCCTTGTGAGCCAAGGAGGAGCATGGGCAGCAGGTGCCTTCCCGGCCTGTCCTAGGCAGGTGGGTTGCTTGTGGAGGGGGCCGTGTTACTGGTACCAGCCCAGTGGGCTCCAATCAGCCTTATAGGCCAAGGAGGAGCATGGGCAGCAGGCCCCTTCTCGGCTTGTCCTAGGCAGGTGGATTGCTTGTGGAGGGGACGGCGTCAGTGGTACCAGCCCAGTGGACTCTGATCAGCCTTATGGGCCAAGGAGGAGCATGGGCAGCAGGTGCCTTCTCGGCTTGTCCCAGGCAGGCGGGTTGCTTGTGGAGGGGACTGCGTCAGTGGTACCAGCCCAGTGGACTCCGATCAGCCTTATGGGCCAAGGAGGAGCATGGGTAGCAGGCGCCTTCTCAGCCTGTCCCAGGCAGGCGGGTTGCTTGTGGAGGGGACTGCGTCAGCGGTACCAGCCCAGTGGGCTCCAATCAGCTTTATGGGCCAAGGAGGAGCGTGGGCAGCAGGCGCCTTCTTGGCCTGTCCTAGGCAGGCGGTTGCTTGTGGAAGGGACCGTGTTACCGGTACCAGCCCAGTGGGCTCCGATCAGCCTTATGGGCCAAGGAGGAGCGCGGGCAGCAGGCGTCTTCTTCGCCTGTCCTAGGCAGGCGGGTTGCTTGTGGAGGGGACTGCGTTACCGGTACCAGCCCAGTGGGTTCCCATCAGCCTGGTGTTAATTAGCTTCTCTGACGTAATCTTCTGTTATGTTTTAAATGTGTGTGTTAAATCAATGAGCATTATTTCTGTTTTTTCAACATTATCCAGGTTTCAATAGTATGGAATTTTCTAAATAACTGCCATAAAGCTTCCGAAGAAGAACCTGGTTTGTCCGAAAGCTAGAGCACTTTGTTCTTTTTTTGTAACATCTATGTTGATCCAATAAAAGATCTCAAATCATTTGCTTCTGGCTCTGTTCTTGAGATACTACATCCATGAGTGACACTATATAAAGCTATATTCTTTCTATATGATCACGCCAACCGCAAAATCCATTTGGATAAAGGGATCATCTCTGGAAAGCGTAAACACAAACTCTGCTCCTAAGGCTAGCCTTCTTGCTACCTGGCAATATTCCCAGCAATACATTGATACCATATGTTTTGTGGAACAAGAGCAGGCTGCACAGTTGAAACTGAAACCCTGCATAGAGCTTCCCCACTGCAGAACCTAGCAATGGTAACAACAGACACAGAGTCTCCTTTTGTTTTGGAATTATTAGCGTAATGCTTAGCAAACACTGTTTTCATTTTGTTTGCTTCACAGGAAGAATGCTGCATAACCAGTTTTCACTTCTCACCTTCTGTAAGAACTTCTAGTGTGACTCTTGCAGGGTAAACAGAAGCTCTTACTGGAAAGGGCTGGGACTGAAGTAGCTCTCACTCATCCTGTCACGATTTTATTTTTTTAAATCATTTACATTCTGTGCTGACCTGGCTTCCTCAGGGACCAGTCCAAACCCACCTTCCAGCATCTCTGCCACTTGTCTCTTGCTGCTTTTAATGCCACAGTTTTGCCATCCCCATGGCAGTGTTCAGCTGAGCGGGCTCCAACCTACTCCCTTCTACTGCTAACGGAGGCAGTGCAGGAGTTGCTGAGGTGCAGCAGTGAGCGGGCAGTGGCCAGGGTCAGGGCCCTAGCGTACCCAAGATCATCCTGCTCGAGTCAAACATTTTCCTTGTTCTTCAGTCCACCGCCTCTGGGATGTCAGCACTCTAAAGGATCCATGTTTGCACTTGCAGAGCATGCCTGAACAGAGCTCAGCTGACATCCCCTCTCGCACTGTGCCACTGCTACGCTGCCACATGTGGTCAAGGGTAGCCGAGTTGTAGCACCGGCACTTACACTCCCTTTCCAGAGGAAAAGAACGTGCACTGGGGCACTCAATCTTCCTTCCCCCTACTGCTCCCTGGCAGTCCGAGTTCACTCCCAAACTTGTCAGTGGTATCAGCCTCTCTTCTTTTTGTTTTATTTTTTTTATTTACCCCATTTTTGTCCCCCCAGTCCACCCATTTCCACTCTGATCATCAGGATTGCATGGCTGCACCCTTCCTCTGTCCATGTTTTTTAAATAAATGTTGTCTACGTACTATTTCTAATGTTATCATACTGACAAGAACATAGGATTAAATCCAGTGATTGGGCAGAGTAGCTAAACATTAATGTACCATATTTTATAATGTCTGACAGGGAAATTTATTAATCAACAGTGTTCGTACCTGGTGGAAGTACTCTCAATATCTATGCCACCAAGTGATTCTAAACACTTGTGCTTCTGATAGCACAGCAGTTCACACCTTGTTACCTATCAATACAGTGAGAGTTAGAAAACAAGTTGGAAATGTCCTAGTCTCTGATTGTCTTACACCCTTGCCAGGGGTACCTTAACTACCAACAGGGACTGGAAAATAAGTAGAACCTTGCAAATCGGCCTTAGTACCAAGCATATCACTGCCCCAAACAGAACTTTTTAAAAAATGGCAGCCATTGTCTTCTGTGGTTTAACGAGAGATGACCCCCCAACACACATACACACACACACAAATACACAAACAATGGCAACCTCCATTTTGAGCTGGTACACACAGTTCCCATTTTATTAAAATGTTTCCCACATCAGAAAAAAACTGCTGTTTTCTTTTTAAATTAGTAGCAGTAGCACATTTCGTTCTCTGTACTACTCATACACAGTGTTCAGGTAACCTTCTCCCCCACTTGCTCCAGCTCCACCCCCACTCAACCAAAACACCAAAAATGTGTTTGTTTTCCCCACCTTGTCTGACTACTAGAGCCACTGAGCGCATGTACCTCAGCCATCGCTCCTGATCACATTCCACCTCTCAGTTACCATGCCATCTATAGTCCGAGTCTGTTCAAATGATCCCACTGCATCTCTCAGCCACCATGCCATGTGCAGATGCACTCTGTTCCCAACTGCAGTCTCTCAAAGCATCAAAAAAGTACGAACAATAAAATGGATCACAAGCAAGTATGGGGGGTGATGGTTAAAGAAGTGAGGGATGGCAGAGGGTGTTCACAGCACTGAAGGAAACAGTGCAGCACTGAAAAAATACAGTACCCTCTAATGGCAAGTTTACCAGTAAAGGGACTACTTTACTAACAAAACAACTTTAGCTTAATTTTTATGTAACCCCCCTGCAAATGGGGGTTCCCAAAAGTCTTCCAGGAGCTTGCTTGAATGCTCCAAGCCTGGATGGTGTTCAGCGTCTAAGCCATTTATCTGTGAGTGCTTTTAGAGCCTCTGGTACTGTCTCTTTAAGAGCTGTCTGCCTGCAGACATAATTAATTTGGATGGGGGTCTGTGTGTTTCCCTGCTTGAGTCCCACTCGAGCTGCTGCCAAATCGCTCAGTTTCTGCCATCGCCAAGTGGGCAGAATGAGCACTTTTCAAAGATGTAACTGTTTGCCAGACATCATTTAGAGTAATAACGAAAATACAGTTTGTCTAACCTGCTTTTCTTTGCAGTCAGAACTGTGTTTGCCTAGTCCCCATTCTAGTTTTGAACTGCTGAACTGGACCAATCAGTGTGGAGGGACCTTTGAAATGGAGCCTGCTGCTGGCAAATCAGAACTTGGACTCTCATTGTGGAGCCAGCCACCTATGTACTATATGGCCAATGCTTCTGGGAATTGTAGTTTGGACTTTGGCCCCTTTTTTCCACCAACAGGGGAGTTTACTGTGAGTAACAGCCAAACCAGCCAACTGAACTGAGAGGAATTCAAAGGAAATGCCCGGCTCTGTCAAATGGAAAGATCGGATCAGTTTGGGGCAGTGAAGAGACAAGGAGCTGTGAGCTTCGACGCTGTATAGTTCCACACAGTAAGCGCGTGTAAGGCCCTAAGTTTTGGTCTGCAGCTTGTGCAAGCACCTGTTTGGACTGAATCCAACCTGTGAAGAGAATCAAGGAGATCTGAAGAGTGGAAACCAGGCTCACCCTGTGGAAGACTGGAGAAATTGCTGAATCGCGTTTGGTCTGTCAGGAACTGAATCTGCTGTGTGTTCTCCCGGGTATTGTGCAGTAATTGCGATCGGGATCGAGAAGCAGCCTGCCTGGTATAGTACTTTCCTTTTACATATAAATGTGTGTAGTGCTTGTGGGGAATCGCGTTTCAAATCCCCTGTAAAGTGAATTGAGTGCATGAACCTGGAAGTAAACCCCAGTTTAATCCAGACTACATTCATTTGCTCTAAACTGCAGTGGGGTCCAGTCACAAGGACCTTGTCCACATGGTCTGCTCCTCCTGGCAATCCAGGACAATCAGCCTTCCATCCAGTTCCCAGCCTTGAGTTTGTGAGTACAAAGCAGGGTAGCTCCCTGCCATCTGTTTATCAAATCGCAAGTGTGTCATCTAATTGTTGCTTTTTTTTCATTTCTTCACGAACTGAGCCCTCCGGCTCCAGATTACAATTGGGTATTGTACAAGTGTTTTTTCCATCACAGGGCCCCATCCAGCTGCACCGATCCTGGCTAACCCCCCCCCCATCCTGGGTACCCAGTGAAAGTGACAATTTGGGACTCTGAATATGCGCACAGTACTGTGATTATAAATGTGTTTATCCTAATTAACCTGATTTCCCCCTTCCTTACACTGACTGAGGTATTCGTTTATGTTAAAGTATTGTACTGTGGTTTTTGCACTGTATCATCTTGTTTAACATGGGGTCCCCACAGTCCAGTCGACAGAGCCAGTCCCGGGGGTAAGTGTACATTGTGAAGACATTCCTAATGCACTGTATGGGCCACTAGTGGGAAGAAAGGGGGGGTTACAGTGTCCCAGAGGGCTGTGACCAAGTTAGTTTGACTACTGCAAACCCTGACCGCTGGGTGGAGGCACCCGCCATTGGACCTAGGCCCCTCAACCTGTTAGTAGTTAAGCAGGCAGGGGTAGTAGCTCTTGGGATAGTGCCACTGAGGGGTTACATTTAGTAATTTTTTTAATTCTTAAATATTACATAAACATTTCACATATAACTCATTTTCTAAGTGCAATAATACCCTCCAGAAGGGGAGGAATAGGCTATAACCAGACCTTCTAGGGGTTATAAGGCCCTCCACCTACGACGTCAGGCCTCATTACTCCCCTGAGCAGTCCTGTACAGCCCAATAGCGTCGACCCTGTTGGATATTATTGCTTACATATTTAACCCTACAGTCCCTCAGGAATTGGACACGCCCCCTGAGGAAGAGGTGGTTACACCTCGAAGTGTTGGGGCAGGAGCAACATCAGGCTGGCATGAGCTATGTGTTTTTACATGGCGTAAATGAATAAAAAACAAGTAATATTTCACCTGCAAGGAATGCTCATTTTTGGTTTTTGTTGGCTGTTTTTTTACTAGCACCTGGCCACTGGATGGAGCATGCCCAACTCTATATGTGTCTAGCAGTGGGTGACTAGCTGCTAGCAGGGTGCATGTAAATTCCAGGTGGCCCTCACCCCCCCCCAAACTGAGCCCCTCTCTGAGTCCTCCATGACATGCTTGGCCTCCAGCCAACCCCAGAGTGGGATTCTGTGGAACGCACATCTGACTCTTCAGTCTCCTGCAATAATAATGTGGCACCTCTCCCTGCAGCCTTGGGTCAACAGAAGGAGCTGGGTGAGCTGCAAAATATTTCTGTGTGAGGTTTCATCCCTTAAAGTTGGGACTGAACCTCCAAACTATCTGAACTGCCGCAAGACCTCACTTGCAGGATGCAGTGTATCATAACATTATGGTTTGTCTTGGGAGGCCTGGGGACACATAGTCAAATGGGCTGCAAGTGATGCGCCTCCCAGTTTTGTCCAAATTGCATCTTTTGTCAATTCTTGATGCAAACTGCATCTTCAGAGGGGCCCCCTGATGCATACTCCCAAAACCTTAGATAACAAAGGACTTGCAAATGCAAAAAAGGAGCGGGCACTCTGCTATAGTACACCAAGGTGTGAATTGATGCAAACTGTGTCTTCAGAGGGGCCCTGCTGCACACTCAGAAAAACCTTAGATAATGAAGGACTTGCAAATTCAAAAATAGGGTGGTACACACTGCTATGGTACACCAAAGTGTGATACCAACCCAATCGCATGGTCACAGCAGCAAACTGTGGACCCTTCATTCAATGTGAACTCAGAAATACAGAATACCAGTTGGGCAACCATGCACAACCAACCTGTGCTACCACAAAGAGGCTCTAATTACATCAGACGTCAAGCACGCAGCTCGAGAGGTCTTATGCAATCAGAAGTCCAAGGATAGCAGCACAGGCTGGCTGGGCATGTGGTTGCCCAATCAGTATTCTTTATAGTGTATCATTAAATATATATTTTTTAAAACAAAAGTGTTTTCAATTTCACGGCACTCCCATGACAGCAGCAAACATGCCAGTGGTTTCAGTTCAGAGCTTGAACTGACTGCTGTATGCACAGCAGTGCTGTAAAAATACCAGTTGCCTTGAGGATTTCCAATCTGCTGGAACCGTGTTGTACCACAGAAGGGTACAGCTGCATTCCATGACCTTTGAACTGTGGTACAACAAGGCTTCAGCTGGTATGAAAATCCATGCAGAACAAACCATCAATATGCACTATAGTAGAGTAGTGTCATCATGGTTGTGGAAAGGTCAGCTCGCTCTATATAACTAGTGTTGACTGAATGATTATTTGATTGTTTGATTGACTAATTGGCAGATAAATTTTTTTTCCACTAGGTAGGCCCAGTGGCGTGGTGTCTGCGTTTAATGCTGCCACCCGGGAGACCCATTCTGAACACCATTCAGCTGCTTCATTGTCCCTGCTGCCCTTCCTTCCCCCACAAGGGTTCAGGTTTCAGGTTTATTTGTTAAATGTACACAATCGCAAAAGATTAGAAACTGTTTTTGTTTAAAAAAAACATTAAAACATAATCAACAGCCGGCTTCGTGGCGCTGAGTGGTGGGGCACCCACTTGGCATGTTAGAGATCCAGGTTTGAGTCCCAAGCGCGAGACGTCAGGAGCGGAGGCCAGCAGCGAGGGTGATAGAGCATCTACGCAGACACTCTCCTCCTGGGGGAGGGTGCTGCAGAGCACCACTCAGAGAGTGACACCTGGTGGTGTGCGAAGCCTTGCCAGTATGGGTGACCACACATCAGTTGGCTCTGCCTCCAGGGCGTTGCTGAGATGCATGCCGTTGGGGTGTGGGAAGAGGCCCAGGAAAATGGAAACTAGCACCCATCCTGGCCTGCCAGAAAATGGCTTCCTAGCCCCCATGTGCCACAGTCCCCCTAGTGCGTCCCTCCTGCACCCCAGCCCACAATACTTCATAGGACCCCCCAGGAATGTTACTCCCCTCCTCTCCCCCACGGAGGGGGGCCCCCCAGCAGGGATAAGCCAAACCCTCCAAGGATGCAGGGACAACCTGGGGAGACAGGTAGCAGGAAGTGACAGTGAAGAGTGAGACTGGCAGGCAGACAGGGATGTTGAGCAGTCAGGAGTGGGAGGTCGGGGGATGCAGGGGAAGGAGCAAAAAAAATCAACATGTCATACATATATGTATATTAAAATGCTATATGTCAGTTTGAACATAGCTTTTTGTGCAAAATTTGCCACTGCATAAACAATAGCTGTGCCTAATGGAAACAGATGTCCTATTTTCTCCTTATCTGACCAGAAGTATCCACCAAGTAGGATGGGACTAATCCATTTTTCCTTTTCTTCCTGGGCAACACAATAAAATGGTAAGTGCTGACTACAAAATAGTGACTCAGCTTTACAAGCACACTGTATAATTGATCTATGACATTTAAAATGAGGGATTTTAGGTAAATAACCCCTTAAAGAGCAACTGACACCTTCAGGTCAACTTTAACAAAACCTAATATTTAGGCACAGTTCAGCTTGTATTTCACATTAGTTCTGTATTTGTCCTTCTAATTATTTATTACTGAGGTCATCTGCATGAAAACAGGATCTTTGCTCCTAAACAGTTCATCGGTTCCTCCTGCTTTCTCCCTACCCGATGTCATAATGCATTGCTTGTGACATCACAGTTACTCACATGGCAACAGATTGTGATGTCACAACAGTAGATTATGACTTGAAGTAGGGAGTAAGCTATAGAGGCAGATGAATTCTACAGGATCTCTCGGGTATAAAGATCATGTATTCATGCAAATTTCCTTAGTAATAACGGGGAGGAAAATATATAGAATTTATATGGAATGCAAGCAGAATTGTACCTAATTATTAAGGTTTTCAATGTTTTCTTTGAGGTGTCAGCAGCTCTTTAAGATTGCTTCATGAAACTTACAGAAAATACTTCTAAGATTTTTATTATTACATTGTTTAATTTAATTTATGCCACATAAGGATTCTTAACTCCCTAATTAGAACATTTTACACATACCATGACTTTGCTTGCTGTGATGTGCGACTGCTACTCTGTCTGGAGACAGACATATCTAGTTCTAGTTCCCTCCATGATTTATCAGAATTGTGACCTCACTGAATATGACATCATAACTGAACAATGAAGAGACACTCACCTTTTGACAGATCCATCACTACTGATGTCACAAATTAAGTAAACTCACAATGCTGATGAGGCATGAATACTGAGGAATAATTAAGCAATAATGACTGAGAAACCAGTCATTTCTGATGGATTAATGACTGATTGGGGGGATTGGTGGCCCGAGGCACAGCTGAGGGCCACCACCCTCCAGCCGGTTGTTAATCTAAGGAAATGACCAGCTTTGAGGCTGTTATTGCGATTCTAAGTCTAATCGTAATAACAATTTTCTTTTTTCCTATTTATTTTTAACTTAAATAACATCTGAAACTGAGTGGCGTGAGCCGTGCGTGCCTCTCAGAGTCAGCTGGCAGTTGGATAGGTCATTTCTTTTTTTTTTTTTAGTTGGTCCTTTTTCTCCCCGGCTTCCCAGTCTGCCTACCTTGACTTCCTGGCATCCCATCGGTCCTTCAGGCCGCCATCCAAAGTTCCAGTCAGCTCCCATGAAGGTCTCACGGCTGCTACCCCCGCGACTTGCCCCTTGCGGCGGGGTGGCAGAGCCCCTACACTCTCCACTGAACCAGGATCCAGTATATGCCGCACACCTGGAGCTGACCGATCCCAAGACTGCCATCATGCCGCCATAACTGGAGCCATTTTCAATGTTTTTGATCCCCTAGTGCGCGCCTGGTGCATGCAATGACACCAATGGAGGGGAGAGCGCACACATCCGCACGCGCTCCCTCCCAGTGTCGTGCCCCAATCCCACCCCTTCTCATGTAGCACCAACGAACCGATCCCCAGGCTTCATGAGGTCGCTGACACTCTGATCCACTAAAGTCCCCTTCCCCAGAGAGGGAGAGCAGTCTACGGATGCTCAATCCCTCTCCGCCCCTGCCGACCCCTGGCAACACGAGTCCATTCCTGAACCCAGGTCGCCAGCGTGGAGCGAGATGTGGCATCCAGCGCCTCAACCCTCAATGCCACCAGGCCGGCTATGGATAGGTCATTTCTAAAATGTTAATGACTGATCCAGTAGCCAATCAAATTGCTAGACCAATGAATAATTAATTAGTATAATACTAGATATGTCAGCTTCCAGGCAGTGCACTGTTCTATTCATCACACCTAGTCATATTAGGTAGAAATATCCAACTGCTAAAGGGAAAACACTTCTAAAGTAAAAATAAAATCAGATAATGAAATGGCCTCAGGCCCCACACCTGAAAGCAGGGTCAAATTCAGAGGTCCCTGAGAACTAAGGTTAGAATGGGGGGAAATTTCTGTGGAAAGAGTGCACAAAGGGCTGCCAAATATATAAAGATGCATTTAAAAAACAAGGGCTGCCAAATCTAAACATAAACAAATCCCCAGGACCAGAAGGGATTCACCCAAGGGAGCTGTAAAAGACTTGCCAAGCTTTGGTGGCACCTCCTGCTCAACTGTTCAACAGATCCTAAGACATGCGGGAAGTTCCAAGAGACTGGAGAGTAGTGGATGTGGTACCTCTTCACAAGGGAGGGGATACAGACAGGAAAGACCCGGGGAACAATAGACCAGCGAGCCTAACTTCCACAGTGAAGAAGTTATTGGAAACGACTGTCAAGGAGAACATTGTGGACTTCCTGAAAGCAAATGGATTGCACAACAGAAGCCAGCACAGGTTTGTGAGGGGCAGATCACTGTAGAAAAATTTGACTGGGTTTCTCTTTTCAGTTCAGTGACACAAGCGGTGGACAGGAGCCAAGCAGTAGATATCCTTTACCTGGATTTCAGTAAGGCCGTCCATTCTGTTCCACACAAGAGGATGTTAAAGAAAGAAGTGAGTAACTTAAGGCTAGAAGATAGCCTAAGTAGATCGAAAGGGAATTGGCTGGAGGGCAGAACACAAAGGGTGGTCTTAAATGGTATGTTCTCTGGGGTAAAGGAGTTTTCTAGTGATCTACCGCAGGGGTCTGTTCTAGTCTAGGCCATACCCTCTTCAACACGTACGTCAGCGACAGAAGTGAAAAATTACAAGACAAGGTGTGTCTCTTTGTGAACATCATCAAATTATGCATTGGGAATATAGCGCAGACGGTAAAAAGAATACGAAGGGTGATGTAGAAAGATAGGAAAAATAGTCAGGCATGTGCCAATTGAAATTCAATGCCAAGCAATGCGAGGTCATGCCAGTTGGTGGCAGGAGTTTACAAATAGTGTACTGGATCTCTGGTGTGAAAACAAACTTGAATAATCAAGGGAAGAGAGGGACTTGGGATAATCATAAGTGACAATATGAAGTCCACCTCCCAATGCATCTAGCCATGTGGGAAAGCCAATAAAATGCTAGGGTGTGTAGAGTGGAGCTTTACCAGCAGCAGGAAGGAGATGATTTTGCCATGTTACAAGTCTCTGGTGAAGCTGCACCTTGAGTACTGTGTTCAGTTCTGGATTCCGTACCTAATAAATGGACAGAGATAGACTGGAGACCATCCAGCAGAGGGCCATTATAATTCAGAGGCTACACAGAAAAACACATGCGACGAGACTGGCGAGCCTTAAAATGTACTTTTTGGAGGCAAGAAGAGAGAAGGGGATATGATTGAGATCTATTAGTTTTTGCCAGGATACAATATGGTCCGCCACTCAGAATTTTTTAAAATAAATAAATAAGAATTTGACCACAAGGGGCCATACCCTTAAATTGGTGGAGAGCAAATTAAAAAAAGCATTTGTTAATGTCGAACATGCTTGTTTGCATGCAGATTAGAACAACAGTATCTTGACCCTACGGGCAGACCCTTCTTACCAGTGTTGCCATTGTCTTGTGAAATTTGGGTTGCACTGGACTAAGGGGCATAGGCTTCCGTAGTCAGAGCTGGCCATATGCAGTGTGCTGACAGGAACACTGTGCGGCAATTAGCGCGTGGCTAGCTTGGGGAAATACATTTGGACAAATATCATGCTCAGATGGGAGCACCATAAAGGCTAGGGAGTGTGGGAGCACCCCCACTATTTTATATTTGTGCCCCTTAAGCCTTTCAAGCATTACCTGCCCTATCAAAATTCAGCCTTTTATTGTGAGATTAACGTACCCTTTCAAAGTTCAGACCCACACTTTCTGCAATGTTCCGACACCCTTATCCAGGGCGTCCGTGGGGTACTCACACATTCATTGTGGATTCCGTTGGGTGGATGTACAGGGTAACCCACCCAGTCATGGCCTTCATATATGGGAAGCTGTCAGGCTGGCAGAGCCCGAGAGTGGCAACTTCATGCTGCATGCTACTAGGGATTCTCAGACTTTCATTTTGCCTAGCCCCTGGGATGCCATCGACTAGGATATCAAAGGCAGGCACATGCAAAGCATGCAATTACTGCCTAAGCCAGATGGCATCTCCCCTCCCATCAAAGGACTCGAGCTCCACTGACACCTCTGGTTACCTAGGTTGTGGTATTGCAGTGGCGCTCACTGCCCTCTCTTCCTGTAGGAGTACAGTGTCTTCTGAGATGCTCAATCCTCCTTCTTCCTACCCCATGTGCCCCCAGGGCTCATTCCTGAACCACACACACAGACATCTCAGGGGGACATGGCTGCCTCTGCCCCAATAAGCTAACCAATAGTTAGAAAATGGGCAAGACAGTGGGACTTCTCTGATTGGCTGAGCAGCACAGCAGGGGGATATATTAACTTTCGGTAGATGCTCGTTGGAAAACAAGTGCCAGCCCAAACCTGCCTCATGCCCAGAGAAGTATTCTTGTACCCTATCTACTTCCTCATTGGCTGAGGCACTCCGCACATAACTTCAAACAGCCACCATTTGTTTTACTCAGTTAGTAAGCGAGCAGTCTCAACCTGACTGTAGGATATAAAACAAAACACAGGCATTTTGCCACAAAGCACAGTTTTCCCCAAGTATTTATTTAAAAAAAAATGTAAAAACATGCTGCACAGTACACCTCATCAAACATTTCACCCACAGTCCACTGCCCCGCTCCCACTCGTTACAAGCCAACCCATCATTCCAGCTATTCCAAACATTTAAATATCTTACACTGTGATCATTTATGCCACTAAACAATCCAGCTTACATCTTCAATGCTTGTGTTGGCTCCCCAACTACGACCCGCCTCATTACGAGTAGCGTGCCATCTCAGCTCCTCATGATACTCCTTGCTCCCTACCAGAAACTGAAACTATATTTTTTTTAACATTACCTTCTCACCGCGCTATCACTGTCACCGCACCACCACAGCCCCTATTAAGATTATTATTAGCAAAACAAAAAAAAACACAAAAAACGAGACAAGGATCCACAAAAAATAAAGGGAGACACAAGGAAAGGACCTGTCCAGCATTCAGAAAAAGCAAATTTCAAAACATAAGCGCCTTCTACTGGCAGCAGTACCAGCAGCTAAGGCACTATTTTACAACAAATTAACTTCCATTCATCTATACTAGTTTTTAAGTAAAATTGTGACGTTTTTAAGTTATTTAATTAAAAATGTCTAAATAGCCCATTTCTAAACACAATAATGCCCTTCAGAAATTGGTATGGTATATGATATCGGAGCCCTCATTATGCCCCCGGCGGTCTGGTATGCCCATACCACCCACCCTGTCAGGTATTATTGCTTGCATAACTTCCTGAGGAAGCACTGATGCGCAAAAATGATCATGGGCATGTAACACTGTTTTGCACTCTGCTCCCCCACAGCTTTGCAAATCAATGTTTACAGTACATTCGATTGTTGCGCAATCTTTATGTGAGTAAACTCTTTTCATTAAACTTTTTTAACGGCTAGCTGCTGGTGCTGAGTTTTTGTTTACTAGCCCAAAGATAACCCTTTTGTCTGATGTCCACTTTGGGAATGAGATCATTTTTTTTTTTTTTTACAGAATGGCATTAAAAATGGAGTCAGCTTTTCTCCACACTTCTGCACCCTCTGATGTCTGCTGGCCCTGACTGAAGAATAAGTATTGGCAGTGTTAGGCTTGCACCTGGCATGGTCACAGCCTCTCTCTCATAATGTGCTGTAGGAGCATTTACTGAAAACTGCTGATCCCAACACTGCCAGTGCAATTCACAGAGATTTCACCTTCTTGTGGAGTGATAGGACTGATTCCAGCCCAATAGGAGTAATCAATCCCTCGGTCCTGGACTTTGTTTTCTGTTTCTGTCATGGTCACAGTCATCATGAGTGCCCACAGTTCTCTGCAGAACTTTGATCCTACGTCCTACGACAGGCTGTCTGTGTCACTTCAGTGGCAGAATTTACTTCTGTTGGAGATTACTGTCAAGCTATTGATTTCCGTGCCATGTGATCGGCTGGCTTGGCAGGATGAAACCTGGGTGCACATAGGCCCCACCCATCCACTTGCACCCCACAATTTACCTATGCTGCAAGGCAAAGCTGTAGGGAGGCATTTCGGTGCCCTGGGCAAGAGACTAATTTAGTGCCCCCCGTCCAGAAAACAGCCAGGGGTCTGGGGAACGCAAGGCCCCCAGAAGTCCTGTGGGGTTTACATGCTCTGTGGTGAGTTTTGGGGCTTTTCATGAGTAAAAAACATAGTTTTGGTATATGTTCCCTACCCCTGATTTCAGGGAAAATGTTGCTCCCATGGAATCTGAGGTGTGTGTGACTCTGGCTGGCTGGCATCAGAGTGTGAGCTATAAAATGAAGTTCTCTTTTGCTGATCAATCAACAAATAAAATGTACTAGTCTACACTTGCCTGATGCCAGCTAAGGTGGCAGAGCTGCCGCAGAGGGAGGCTAACTGAATAAGAAGAAACAAATCTTGATTGATTTTATTGTATTGTATGTATTGGGTATTGTATAGCTATGCTTGTCTTAAATACAACTGACTGCAGTACCTACAAGTGTTACTTCCCAGTGCTGGCTGCCTGGCCTACTGCAGCTGATTCTTCATTCAGTAGCAGCCTAGCAGGTACTGAGTACTAGGGTAGTAGTAGGGGTCCCTGGTTGAGGAGGAGTCAGGCAGTGGAGTCAGAATGAAGAACTGTCTCAGGTCTGGAGGCTCTGTCTGCCCTGGGACTGGGATGAGAAGGCCCACTGCCAACAGCCACCCAACTGGAGTATTAGGAAAGCAGTGTGGGAACCTGCCTGCCCTGTAACTGGAGCAGCCAGAGCCAGGCCTGCCAGCAGGCCAACTAACAACTTCCACCTAAGGCAAGGCAATGCTTCCTTTTCTACAGCAAGACTGGTGTGGGTGGGGTGGGGATAACGGAAGACATGGAAAAAAAAACAATGGCAATGGAATGGGAGTGCAAGGGATGGGTCAAGAGGAGAAGAAAAATTAAAACGTATAACATGTGGGCAGGAGGATGGTGCCCCGCGGCCCACACCATGGAAGTCAGCCCAATTTAGGAAGGCAACGACTTCTGTTTTTCACTCCCAGTCACTCCCAAAAGAAACTCACAAGTAAGCACTGTATGGGAGTGTGATTATAAAACTTAGCTTAATAACATGCTGAGCAAAAAAATTCACTGTGGACAGTACAAGTTAAAACTTATTTCACACGGACGGTCACAAAAGTGAACTGAACGCACTCCTCAATCATGAAATAATACACAGCAGCCACCAGCCAGTCAGCTGAGCCAGCCCAGTAATCAAATTCAAAGCAGATTTCCTGAGTTTGCATTTTTTCCAACCTAGTACCCCCCACCTGGCACCACTGCTGCCACATACACCATAATTCATCTCACTGACACACAATATAACACAAGTTCTCATTTTAAAAAAAATCATTTTGGGTCACACACAGGACGGACGTGGATGGAAAAAAAATGCTTGCTGTTGCTTTTACTTAATGCAGTCCAGTCAGACTACTACATTATAGACATCACAGAAGACAGCAGTGCATTGCTTACACAAATCCAATATCTCTCTGTCTCTCGGTCTCGTCTCTCCTCTCTACACTCTATAGTTTATTGCTGTTTTTTGCTGCTAGTCTCTTTCTGTCTCAACAAACTACTGTATGTCCAGCCTCTATTTAACCGCCTCAAAGTGCCACGTGCTCATGGCGCTCCACCAATGCCTTTATACTAATGAGTTTGGGCGTGGCCCACCCACATTCTCTTTCTCTGCCACCACCACCATGATTATATTGTCTGCAGCAGATGGCGCAACCATGGTGACCCCATTTGGCTGATCTTTGGTCCACAGATGTCCCAGCTGACAGCCAGTTGTAATTACAAAACCAAAATATATATATATATATAAAAAGGAAACCTTAAGTGACAACACAAGTGAATTAAAAAGTGAGCTTTAGACTTGAAAACTGCCCCTCAGAAGCTGCGCCCGAGAGGAGCACCACCCGCCCTACCCTTCCTACGGCACTGCTGCAAGGGGGGTAATTGTCACCTCTCTGCGTCACTGCAGGGGCTGCTACCTACGAAGACGGAATGAGAGCCGGAGCAATAAGGCTGCATAGTCACCAGAGGTGGATGGGAGAAAGCTAGTTCAAGGGGCAAAGAATTACAGATAAGAAAAAAAAAATAAGCCCACTGTAAATTACAAGGCTTCAAGTTTAATCACTGGGTCTTATCAACATTTGCAAACTCCCTGATCTTCAGTCTTGTGCTCTATGATGACATCAGAACCCCTTGATAAAATTACAGCCTTGGAACTCACAGTTCCATGTGTACACTAGTGTGCCAATATACTGAGTCAGTAGTCTGGCGACTTGACACCAGAAACAGGAAGTGAGCATTAGTGTACAAGTGTACAGCGTCAGCATGCTGACTACCTGGAAACAGAAACAAAGCATCTTTGTGTTCCACTGTACTGAGTCAGTAGCCAGACATCAGGGTTTTAGGACAATGACTACTGCCTAAGCTACCATAGATATTTACCTGTGTCTGCCTGCCTACCTGTGTCTGTCTATCTACCTATCTCGCTATCTATCATCTGTGTATACATTTGATTTTTTAATTCTAGGTTTTTCTTCTATGCTGCTGGACCTCCCAGTCCTTTGGCCATGCTGGTGTGGTGACCTCCTGGGCCCAATGGCTGCTACCCTCTCAGGGCAGTGTAGCTCAGGACACGAGATTGGCTGTAGCCTGCAGCCGTCATCGAGGCAGCAGTGTGATTTTTACCCTGAATTTCTTCTTCTAGCGCCTGACTCTACAGCTCTCACCAACTGATCAGCTGTATGTTTACTTGGCTTCCACTGTTGTCATGAACATTCTTGTTTTATAATTTGCATGTCTGTACCCATTTAGAACTAGCACTTCTGCACCTTACTGTGTTATACTATGGAAAACATAGAGGATAATGTATGGTCCTCTATCAGTAACCAGTCTGTTAACCATCGAGAGGTTGCCAGGGCGACCGTATAAACCTCGAGAGTGAAGCTCAAGAGGTATACGTCGCCATGGCAACCTCAAGACAGTTAGCATTAACTGGTTCCTGATAGAAGGACCGTACGTTGTTTTTTTATAGTGTATGCTCCCAAGAAAAAGGGAAAATGGCTCCTTACTTTTCAAAACAGAGTCACCGTCATGGCTGTTCAGTCCTTTCCTTACCACTGCATGTATCCATCGGTTCCCGAGTGTAAATAAAGGCACGCACATGCGCAGACCGATCCCGGTTGTTAACCTATCAATGTGACATAGCATCACTAGGTTAACAACACTACTACGTCACATCGATGGTATAACAACCTTAGGAAATGATGATTTCCTAAGGTTAACAGTGTTCTACCATACATTATTTATAGAATAAGGTATGGTATATTTGGTGTCGCACATATTGCACTGATTTTGCATTTGAAGCACTTTAATAACCCTCTTGTTATTCACCTGAGGTTTTTGTGTGATTTATTATGCACAACTGGTTTAGCTGGTTTGCTGAACCTACTGTATCCTGCCTTGGTGACTATACACAACAAAGTTTTGTTTCCAATGAGGGGTGAGATGATATCATAGACCTCGAAAGTGAAGCTCAAGAGGTTTCTATGATGTCATCTCATACTGAGATGGAAACAGCCTTGTTATATATGGTTACCCATATATTTTTGTTTCCACAAAGGTTTCTATCCTCTTTATCCAGGTCTGAGCGGCTTATCATCCCTGTCCCTACACCTGACGGTCGTCCACTTACCTCCTCCAGGTCCAGAAGCAGGACCACCCCATGGATTTCCACCCATAGCAGGGCAGGAGGGCTATCCCCCCCAGTAGACAATCCAGTGCAGCCTCGGGGCTGTATCAGCAGGGCAGACCATTGGGACACAGGCAGGGCTTCACTAAGCCCAGGTCTCCATGTTTTTTTCTTTTTCTTCTCTCTTGAGTCCACAGGCATGCACTGAGCATAATGTGAGTGTTCCACCTCTGCAGAGATGCCCCCCTGCAGTGCTGTGTGCATGGGATCTCTTCCCATTGTGTACCTCATTTGCACTGCTTCCCAGATACCTCCAGGTGGCAGTCAACAGGGAGGCATGGCATCCCCTCTCCAGAGAGAGGAGAGCAGTCATATAGATGCTCAAACTTCCCTCACCTGGCCAGCCCCCGAGTGACCCATGTCCATTTCCAAAGTTGGTCACCAGTGTGGCAGATGGTAAGGTGCCCAGCACCTTAGCTGTCCATGCCACTGGGCTGGCTCATACATTTTTTCTATAGTATATGTCTATTTGATGTAATATTCCTTCCTTCTAACTCTGTCTTGAACTGTGGTCAAATAAACAGAAAACAGCAAACAACAGGATCAGATTTAATATATTTAATCTGATTTCACTAACTAAGCTGGCAATATTTCTACTAGTTCATCATTTAACAGACAGTCCACTTGGAGCATTTTCAGTCTTGATGATATCTTTGCTATAAGGAAAACTGCAATGTAGGTAACCATGAGGAATCTTACCAGACACGTGGATTCTATGCTGTTGTACTACAGTAGTTACATATAGCAGCTACTGTGGTACAACAGCATACTAACATCCATTCCCTACTGTGGTACAATAGCATGTTGACATCACTACTATGGTACAACAACATGCTGACATCACTAATGTGATACAGTAGCATGCTGACATCACTTCCGAGGTACAACAGCATACTGACATCACCACTGTGGTACAACCACATACTGACATCACTACTGTGGTACAGTAGTATACGGACATCACTACTGTGGTACAGCAGCATTCTGACATCACAACTGTGGTACAGTAGAATTCTGACATCGCTACTGTGATACAGTAGCATTCTGATGTTGCTACTGTGGTACAGTAGCATTCTGACATCACTACTGTGGCACAATAACATTCTGACATCACTACTGTGGTACAGCAGCATTCTGACATCACAACTGTGGTACAGTAGCATTCTGACATTGCTACTGTGGTACAGTAGCATTCTGACATCACTACTGTGGCACAGTAACATTCTGACATCACTACTGTGGTACAGCAGCATTCTGACATCACAACTGTGGTACAGTAGCATTCTGACATTGCTACTGTGATACAGTAGCATTCTGACATTGCTACTGTGGTACAGTAGCATCCTGACATCACTACTGTGGCACAGCAGCATTCTGACATCACTACCGTGGCACAGTAATATTCTGACATCACTACTGTGGTACAACAGCATTCTAACATCACTACTGTGGTACAGTAGCATTCTGACATCCCTACTGTGGTACAGTAGCATTCTGACATCACTACAGTGGTACAGCAGCATTCTAACATCACTACTGTGGTACAGTAGCATTCTGACACCACTACTGCAGTACAACAGCATACTAAAATGGTATACTTGAGACAATTTTAATGTTTTAAATGTTTATTTTATAATTGTATGTTCGTATGGTTATATTTGTATAAGAAACAGGGCATACTTATTGAATATAGAGGTTAATTCCTCTAAAGTTTGTTACCTGTATAAAAATACATTTTTATCAATCAATCAATCACTACCATCCCTTCTGGGTACAGTAGCATTCTGACCTCGTTATTGTGGTACAACAGCATACTAAAATCCTTAGTGTGGAACAGTAGCATTCTGACATCACTACTGTGGTACAACAGCATGCTGACATTACTACTGTGGTACAGTAGCATTCTGACATTGCTACTGTGGTGCAACAGCATTCTGACATCACTACTGTGGTACAGTAGCATTCTGACATTACTACTGTGGTACAACAGCATTGTGACATCACTATTGTGGTACAAGAGCATAATAATATCGCTACTGTGGTACAGTAGTATTTGGACACATTACTGTGTTACAACAGCATACTAACATCACTATTGTGGTACAGCAGCATTATGACATCACTACTGTGCTACAACAGCATACCGACTTCTCACTAATGTGGTGCAGTAGCATCTTGACATCAGTACTGTGGTACAACATCATACTAACATCCCTACTGTGGTACAACAGTATACTAACATTCCTACTGTGGTACAGTAGCATTCTGATATCACTACTATGGTACACAGCATACTGACATCATTACTGTGGTACAGTAGCACGCTGACATCATTACTGTGGTACAACAACATACTAACATCACTACTGTGATACAGTAGCATTCTGACATCACTACTGTGCTACAATATTATTCTGACATCATTACTGTGGTACAACAACATACTACCATCACTACTGTGGTACAGTAGCATTCGGACATCACTACTGTGGTACAACAGCATTTTGATGCCACTACTGTGGTATAGCAGCATTCTGACATCACTACTGTGGCACAACACCATTCTGGCATCACTTCTGTGGTACAACAGCATTCTGACATAATTACTGTGGCATAGCAGCATTCTGACATCTCTACTGTGGTACAACAGCATTCGGACATCACTGCTGTGGTACAGCAGCATTCTGACATCACTACTGTGGTACAGTAGCATTCTGACATCACTACTGTGGTACAGAAGCATTCTGACATCACTGCTGTTGTACAGTAGCATTCTGACATCACTGCTGTGGTACAGCAGCATTCTGACATCACTACTGTGGTACAGTAGCATTCTGACATCACTACTGTGGTACAGCAGTATTCTGACAGCACTGCTGTGGCACAGCAGCATTTTACATCACTGCTGTGGTACAGCAGCATTCTGACATCACCACTGTAGTACAGCAGCATTCTGATATCACTGCTGTGGCACAGTAATATTCTGACATCACTTCTGTGATACAACAATATTCAGACATTACTACTGCAGTACAATGGAATTCTGACAACACTACTATGATTGGTACAACAGCAGTCTAATATCAGTATTGTGGTATAATAGCATTCTGGTATCATTATTCTGGTATGGCAGTATTCTGACATTACTACTGTGATAAAACAACATTCAGACATTATTACTATGGTGCAACAGCATTCGGACATTACTACTGTGGTACAGCAGCATTCTGACATCGCTACTGTGGTACAGTATAGCATTCTGACATCACTGCTGTGGTACAGCAGCATTCTGACATCACTACTGTGGTACAACAGCATTCTGACATAATTACTGTGGTACAGCAGCATTCGGATAGCACTACTTTGGTACAGCAGCATTCTGATATCACTACTGTGGCACAGCAGCATTCTGACATCACTAGTGTGGTACAACAGCATTCTGACATCACTAGTGTGGTACAACAGCATTATCACATCACTACTGTGGTACAGCAGCATTCGGACATCACTACTGTGGTACAGCAGCATTCTGACATCACTACTGTGGCATAGCAACATTCTGACATCTCTACTGTGATACAACAGCATTCGGACATCACTACTGTGGTACAGCAGCATTCTGACATCACTACTGTGGTACAGCAGTATTCTGACAGCACTGCTGTGGTACAACAGCATTCTGACATCACTGCTGTGGTACAGCAGCATTCTGACATCCCCACTGTGGTACAGCAGCATTCTGATATCACTGCTGTGGCACAGCATCATTCTAACATCACTACTGTGGTACAGCAGCATTCTGACATCACTACTGTGGTACACAGCAGCATTCTGATATCACTACTGTGGCACAGTAATATTCTGACATCATTTTTGTGGTACAACAATATTCAGACATTACTACTGCAGTACAATGGGATTCTGACAACATTACTATGGTTGGTACAACAGCAGTCTAATATCAGTATTGTGGTATAATAGCATTCTGGCATCATGATTCTGGTATGGCTGCATTCTGACATTACTACTGTGATACAACAACATTCAGACATTATTACTACGGTGCAACAGCATTCGAACATTACTACTGTGGTACAGCAGCATTCTGACATCGCTACTGTGGTACAGTAGAATTCTGACATCACTACTGTGGTACAGCAGCATTCTGGCATCATTACTGTGGCACAGCAGCATTCTGACATCACTACTGTGGTACAACAGCGTTCTGATGCCACTACTGTGGCACAGCAGTATTCTGACATCACTACTGTGGCACAGCATCATTCTGACATCACTACTGTGGTACACAGCAGCATTCTGGTATCACTACTGTGGTACAACATTCAGACATTACTACTGTGGTACAACAGCATTCTGACATCACTACTGTGGTACACAGCAACATTCTGACATCACTACTGTGGTACAGAAGCATTCTGACATCACTACTGTGGTACAGCAGTATTCTGACAGCACTGCTGTGGTGCAACAGCATTCTGACATCACTGCTGTGGTACAGCAGCACTCTGACATCCCCACTGTGGTACAGCAGCATTCTGATATCACTGCTGTGGCACAGCATCATTCTAACATCACTATTGTGGTACAGCAGCATTCTGACATCACTACTGTGGTACACAGCAGCATTCTGATATCACTACTGTGGCACAGTAATATTCTGAAATCACTTTTGTAGTACAACAATATTCAGACATTACTACTGCAGTACAATGGGATTCTGACAACACTACTATGGTTGGTACAACAGCAGTCTAATATCAGTATTGTGGTATAATAGCATTCTGGCATCATTATTCTGGTATGGCTGCATTCTGACATTACTACTGTGATACAACAACATTCAGACATTATTACTATGGTGCAACAGCATTCGAACATTAATATCGTGGTACAGCAGCATTCTGACATCGCTACTGTGGTACAGTAGAATTCTGACATCACTACTGTGGTACAGCAGCATTCTAGCATCATTACTTGGGCAGAGCAGCATTCTGACATCACTACTGTGGTACAACAGCATTCTGATGTCACTACTGTGGCACAGCAGTATTCTGACATCACTACTGTGGCACAGCATCATTCTGACATCACTACTGTGGTACAGCAACATTCTGACATCACTACTGTGGTACACAGCAGCATTCTGATATCACTACTGTGGTACAACATTCAGACATTACTACTGTGGTACAACAGCATTCCGACATCACTACTGTGGTACACAGCAGCATTCTGATATCACTACTGTGGTACAGCAGCATTCTGACATCACTACTGTGGTACAACAACATTCAGGCAGTACTACTGTGGTACAATGGGATTCTGACAACACTGCTATGGTTGGTACAACAGCAGTCTATTATCAGTATTTTGGTATAATAGTATTCTGGCATCATTACTGTGGTATGGGCAGCATTCTTACATCACTACTGTGATACAACAGCATTCAAACATTATTACTGTGGTACAACAGCATACTAACATAACTACTGTAGTACAGTAGCATTCTGACATTACTGTGGTACAACAGCATTGTGACATCACTACTGTGGTACAACAGCATATTAACATCACTACTGTGGTACAGTAGTATTCAGACACATTACTGTGTTTTAATATATGGATATTGAATTTAATACATCTGTAAAGCATATACAAAAATTCCGGTAATAGCCTCAAAGGTTTAGTGATAATACTATTGTCAATCACTGGTAATAATATTGTCAATCACTGGTAATGCTATTGTTTTGTGCTGATACCTCCTGCCCCCACATCGTAAGTGTGCCTCCTCATTTGCCGGTTTTCCTGTGTGGGCGGACTGAACAGTTGAAAAAACATGGCGGCCATTCTGTCGCTTAGCGAGGGCGAACTTGGTTCTCCGTTTTTATTTTCCCCAATCAGCAAATTAAAATATCTGGTTGATCCTGCCATTCCAGTGGTGAAGAGCAGGTAAGATCTCATTAATTTGAAAAAAAAAAGAGGCAGATGCCGGCAACCGTAAGGCGCGAGCAGATAGCTGAACACAGCGAGACAGTGCGGTATGTTCGCAATGACCCACACTCCTAACTGAACTGGCAAACCACCTGTCTGAAAGACCCTGAAACATGCTCGATCCATATATTAAAAAATAAAGTATGGTTCCGTGTGTATTTCCGATCAGCAATACCATCTCGCGGTTCTGGACATGTAGGAACCTCTCGATGGTATTACTGACTGGTAATACACAAGGAACCATACATTATTCTCTATATAACAGCATACTAACATCACTACTGTGGTACAGTAGCATTCTAATATCACTACTGTGCTACATCAGCATACTAACTTCTCACTGCTGTGGTACAGTATCATCTTGACATCAGTACTGTGGTTCTACACCATACTAACATCCCTACTGTGGTACAACAGTATACTAACACCCCTACTGTGGTACAGTAGCATTGTGATATCACTACTATGGTAACACAGCATACTGACATCATTACTGTGGTACAACAACATACTAACATCACTATTGTGATACAGTAGCATTCTGACATCACTACTGTGGTACAATATCATTCTGACATCATTACTGTAGTACAACAACATCCTAACATCACTACTGTGGTACAGTAGCATTCAGACATCACTACTGTGGTACAACAGCATTCTGACATCACTACTGTGGTAGAACAGCATTCTGACATCACTATTGTAGCACAACAGCATTCTGACGTCACTACTGTGTTGCAATAGCATTCAGACATTACTACTGTGGAACAGCAGCATTCTGAAATCACTACTGTGGTGCTAAAGCTTTCAGGCATTACTACTGTGGTACAATGCAAGACAATTTTTATTTAAAAAGATGCCCAATCCCGTAGGCTCTGGGCACCATACACAATAAAACAGACAAATAAATAGACACAGCAAAACTCAGAATGAATATCATTTAGCATTAATTTCGATAAATTGTAAGATAAAATAATTGTATGTTTGTATGGTTATATTTGCATGAGAAACAGGGCACACTTATTGAATATAGAGGTTATTTCCTCTAAAGTTTATTACCTGTATAAAAATTAATTGTTATCAATCAGTCAATCACTACCATCCCTTCTGTGGTACAGTAGCATTCTGACCTCATTATTGTGGTACAACAGCATACTAAAATCCCTAGTGTGGTACAGTTGCATTTTGACATCACTACTGTGGTACAACAGCATACTGACATCACTACTGTGGTACAGCAGCATGCTAAAATCCCTACTGTGGTACAGTAGCATTCTGACCTCATTACTGTGGTACAACAGCATTCTGACATCACTACTGTAGTACAGTAACATTCTGATATCGCTACTGTGGGACAACAGCATTCTGATATCACTACTGCGGTACAGTAGCATTCTGACATCACTACTCTGGTACAGTAGCATTCTGACATCACTGCTGTGGTACAACAGCATAATAACATAACTATTGTGGTGCAACAGCATTCTGACATCACTACTGTGGTACAGTAGCATTCTGACATTACTACTGTGGTACAACAGCATAATAACATAACTACTGTGGTACAGCAGCATTCTGACATCATTACTGTGGTACAACAACATTCAGATATTACTATTGTGGTACAACAGCATTCTGACATCACTACTGTGGTACGCAGCAGCATTCTGATATCACTACTGTGGTACAGCAGCATTCTGAAATCACTACTGTGGTACAACAACATTTAGACATTACTACTGTGGTACAATGGAATTCTGACAACACTACTATGGTTGGTACAACAGCAGTCTAACAGTATTGTGGTATAATAGCACTCTGGCATCATTACTGTGGTATGGCAGCATTCTGACATCACTACTGTGATACAACAGCATTCAGACATTATTACTGTGGTGCAACAGCATTCAGACATTACTACTGTGGTACAGAAGCAGTCTGACATCACTACTGTGGTACACAGCAGCATTCTGACATCACTACTGTGGTACAGCAGCATTCTGGTACAAAAGCATTCTGATATTACTACTGTTATACAACAGTCTTTTGACAACACTACTGTGGTAAACAGCATCTTAAAGCATATGGATTTCCATACATACTGTAACAATACTGAAGCATATGCCATATGCATTTTATATGCTACAGTACCTAGGCACCCCTACAAAAAGAAGATGTTGTATTCCCTGGGGCCATCCCTCCATCTGTTTGCTGCTAGTTTTCAACAGACAGACAGACAGATAGATAAACAGATAGACAGACAGAAAGACTGAGAGATAGATAGATAGATAGATAGATAGATAGATAGATAGATAGATAGATAAAACAGACAGACAGACAGGACAGATAGATAGATAGATAGATAGATAGATAGATAGATAGATAGATAGATAGATAGATAGATAGATAGATAAACAGAGGAACAGAGAGATAGATACATACATACATACATACATACGTAGGTAGGTTGATAGATAGATAGACAGACAAAAAGAGGGACAGAGTGATAGATAGATAGATAGATAGATAGATAGATAGATAGATAGATCTTAGATACATCTATCGCCTTAGTATGCATCTGTCCATCTATACAGCTGTGTATCTTCTATAGATCTATTAATCTAGCTATCCATATTCTGTCTACTATATCTGTCATCTGTGTGCCTATCTTCTATGTATCTTTGTAATATCTATGTATCTGTTTCTCTATCTTCTATGTATTTATCTGTCTACCTGTCTATGTATCTATACTGTATATCAGTCTGTATGTCTATCATTTATGTGTCAGAGTCTGCATTGAGGCCTGCAAGGTCACTTAACTACACTAGAGTTGAGCTTTGGTTTCCTGAAGTGAACTGCAAGCTGTGGGAACACTGTGGACGTCACAGTCCCTGAAACCCAGTGATCTGCAGCCTTCATTTTATGTTACTGTCCTAATTTCTGGCTGCATTGCAGTAGGCACTTATTGTTTCCATGTTTGTTTGCCTTTTTCAATGACCTTCGTTAGGGGATCTTTCATCTTTCCTGACTAATTGGGAACTGTAGAGCACAAGAAGCCATGCCTCTGTTGTAGTGTGACCAAACGGAAATCTGAACACCTCTTCTGGAATGCTGTGGTCACGCAAACTGATTCCAGATTTGTGGTCCACGTCAGAGTGTATTACTGAAGGCTGGCAGTTAGTCACAATTTGACATAGCAACAAAGACTAGCTGTACTGTGCAGCCAACCAAAGAGAACATGTCATCAGGAGGTTGCCCATGGCTGCTGGCCTATCGTTTCTATGAGTTGTCATAACTCAGCAGCATGGTTTGGGCAAAGATGGATGGGGATACATGAAATCTGCGATGCAGTTGCTTTGTGTGAACTTCTCTTGACACTTGTTTATGAATCCAATGGAGAGGAAAGCATAACCAAGTTTATTTTATCTGCATACATGCCATGCCTTTCTCAAGCAGGAAAATGCCTGTGATGCAATAGTCATTACAGTTGCCGAAAGAAGGAGCAGAGATGCCCCGAGTCGGGTGGTGTAGTGGTGGTGGGGGGGGGGGGGCGCAGGTCCCGGATGTGGTTTGTGTGGCTGACTTCCTGAAGCCTCATATCTCTGCCTACAAGGCTCCCTGGTGTCTCTGAGATCACTGCTGACATGTTTCCTGTGACCCTGAGATCCGAGCTGGTGGTTGTCACACACCCCCGCCTGACTTCCACTGATTGCAGCAGTCAAGAATGGTTGCAGATGCTGAGAACGGGAACTACTGTTAATGTGATCTGGTTTGTGATGAGAATTTTGCTTTGGTGGTGTTTTTTTCCTAGGTTCCAAACGAGAAAGACAAGTGATGGCAACGTACCCTGGAAACTGTTCATTTTTCTATAAACAAAGTAGACTTAAGCATTAAGCACTAATATAACAGTCCTTTATAAGTCACTTACAGGCTCAAGGCAAAGCCAGGGGCATTCAACGATTAGCTAGACCTTAACTCAGTTCCAATAGTAAGAACATAGAGCCCCTTCCAAAAACATTCTTTGCCAAGGAAAATATCTGGGCTGCTGTGCACTCACTGGGCACTCAGTGTGACCTACTGATCAGAACACAGAACTACAAATCAGGATATTCCAGGTTCAAATCTTACCCCAGCCGCTCTCTCACCGTGTGGCCGTGAACAAACTATTTGACCTCCCAGCACTTCACACCCTCCAGGTAGTAAGAGTGGGTAGATCAAGACCCCATTGAAAATGAGATACTGTATCTCAGCTGCGCTATTATAGGTCTATATATATATATATATATTTTAATTTGTCTTTTTCTGTCTCCCAAACCCATCTATTCTTTGCCTAGATACCAACCTGCCCTGTCGTTTGTCCCCAGATCCTCAAGAGCCCCGCTCACCTGCCCCATGGGGTAACAATTCCACAGTATGTCCTGTGAGGCGGTTGCAGTCCCTTTCAACCAGAGTCTACGAAGTTGGTGGCAGCAGGGTCTTCCATGCTGGGCGTGCAGCATGGGCTAGAGTGTCCCAGCATCATCCTGTGAGCTGGGGGAGGGCCCTCCTTCCCAATTTCAGCCTGCCGAGATGTTGGGCCTTAAACATGTAGGCACGTACACAAAAGGCATCAATGCTGAAAGAACCATGTGTCTTCCTTCCTACTGCCATCCCCCAGAGGTTGCATCATCTGGGCACCGCCAGTTAGCACTCAGGCAGCAGGGATTGGAGTGCTAGCCACCTGAAGGAGGAGAGTGTCCTCTGCGTTGCTTGGTCCTCCTCTCCCACGGCTAGCCTTCAATGATGTGGGCTTGTTCCCATACCTGAGTCGATGGCATCACGGTGGCCGTACTACTGCATCAACAGCCCAGTTGAAGGGACAATATATTTGTAAAAATAATTTAAAAAGGATCTTGGCTGATTTCCCTTACTTCTCAATCAAGCAGTCAATCAAATTTTTGATTGTTTTATTAAATAACTAAATCAGAATGATAACAAAACAATTGAGCGAAGACTTGTTTTCAAAGATATCCTTTACGGACCTATTTGAACAGCTTACACATAATAAGTAACATGACAAAATGAATATAAAGGTACTGCAAGAAAGTACAACAAGTGGATATTAACTAGTTACAAACTATTAGCTGTTCACTAAACAACAATTTCAGTAATTTGTTTCATTCTCAATAAACTATCAAAACATTCTATTTAGCAGGGTAATTGCACCGTGACGTGGGCAGAACTTCTGGTCCTTCTTTCCTCTTTCTTCCTCTAGTCCTCTCACGCCAAACATCTGACAAGCCTATTAGACAAGTTCCTGTCATCTTTTCATAGCAAACCGTGACACCAACTCGATGTTCACTTCCCAGAATGAGATGATCAGTGCAGTAAATGGTTACTGTTTAGAGAAAAAACAAACACACCATGTCTCCTGTTGTGTTTGAAAACATTTTTTGCTCTGAGTCAAAGATGAAGTACTAGAAGTGGAACCTTCCAGTCACTAGGCAGCTGCAGAGAACAGCAGAAAAAAAGGCTTAGTGCCCAGTCCACAAACACAAAACTACTAACTCAGAGAGGATGCAATTCAAGTTAGAGTTTATTACAGTAAGGAAAAAAAGCTCAGTGTACAAACACACTCTGTGCCTTTACCAACCACTCAACATTTCATACCACCTCCCAGGTGCTTTCTTTTATTAATACAGTCTTTATTGAAAACTTCTTTAGTTAATACAGCGAGGTTTCACAGCACATATATTCAGTGCCTTCACAACAGGTGTTTGCATTTACAGCTTTTGCAAAATAATCTTTAAAATCATGTTCTACAACCTGGTAAATGACCTCTCTACCCCCAATAGGGATAGCTTGGAAAGCAAGATCATATCATTTATTGATAGTTGCCATTATTGGAAGTATTACAGACTGCTTCAAAAAAGTCTGAACAATGAGGTATAACTGCCCTGAGGTGCAGCCAGGACAGGGTGGAGGCATGCGCTGAGGTGGGTGGAGAAAAGGGGGTGAGCAGAGCCACTCAGGTTATTGTCCAAACATCACCTTTTTAAATACCCAAGGACTCCTTAGGATGGGCAGAATGCTGCTGTTGGTTATCCAATATTAGGATCGCCCTGATAACATTTCTTGCACTAAGGGACCAGGGTAGGATCCTTGCTCATGGTATGAAGGAGCCATGCACTCCAGCGTGAGGAACATTGCTCTGCACAGTCATTCAGTGAGTGAGTTATCTTCTCCATCTGGTAGATAGCATTGATCATCTGCCTCTACGTAGCAACACTTGGGAGTATAAGAGTAAGCCAGCATTTTGTTATTTCTTTTTTGGCAACTGTAATAACAATTCTGAGGAGATAGTGGGATACTGGGTCGTTCAGGCCTTTTGGGTATTGGAGAGGAGAAACTCTGTTGGGGAAAACGTGACGGGTTTACTAAAGAATTCAATAAGCTCCTTCTCAAGGTCATGTAGGAAGGGCTGCAAATAGGGGTAAGCCCACATAATATGCTAATGGGAGGCTTCAGGTTCCCAACATCCTCTCCAACATGCCGAGGAGTGTGTGGGAAGATAATGAGCAGTTATCGTTGGTGTTCGAAAGAACCTAATCAACTGCTTCCAAGCATATTCGCTCCATTGGTGAGAGCTTGCTACTTTAGCCTCAGGTACATTCTTAAGGGTTAGTTAAGCCCCCACATACACCGTGGGAGTGCAGACATATTTGGCTCCAGGGGTGGTACTGCAAGGATATTCACACTTTCTCTGGATCTGGGGTACCAGTGCACACAGATACCCATTCTAAGATGGGAATTCACATGCCAAATCAAATAAATCAATGTCCACACAGAAATACAGGGACCTTTACATTCTTCTTAACTCCTCAAACAGGCTTTCGTTACAAGGCAATGCAAAGACAACTGATTTCAAAATGTACAACTGGGGAGTTACCTCTCTAGCTTATTTACAAGAATGCTTTTCCACATCACATGTGTGAAGGACAGCAGTTCCCTCCTCGAATGAAGAAGTCATCTATTTGCACAGATAAGCAAACAAGTATGTTCAATCTCTTGTGATCCAGGCCTGAAGGCTTTATCCCTGTGCGTCTTCCCTACTACTGCCAACCCCAAAGGTTATACCATCTGGATACTGCCAGGTGGTGCTCAAGTAGCAGGCATCAGAGTGCCACCCACCCAAAGGAGGAGAGTATCCTTTGGGTTGCTCGATCTTTCCTCCTCCCCGGCTAGCCTCTAATGAGGCAGGCTCATTCCTATACCTGGATTGCTGGTGTCACAAGTGGTGGCCCTACCACTGTGTCGACAAGCCGGCTAAAGGGACAATATATGTGCAAACATAATTAAAGAAGGGTCTTGCTGGATTCCCTTTACTTCTTAATCAAGCAATCAGATACATTTTATTTACTTTTGTAAATGACTAAATCAGGATGATGACAAACCAATTGAGACAAGTCCAGTTTTCAGAAATATACTTTACGGACCTATTTGAACAGCTTACACATAATAAGTAACACAACACAATGAATGTAAAAGTACTGCAACAAAGTATGAGTGAATATTAACTAGTTACAAACTAT
Source organism: Neoceratodus forsteri (assembly GCA_016271365.2). NCBI lineage: Eukaryota > Metazoa > Chordata > Ceratodontiformes > Ceratodontidae > Neoceratodus > Neoceratodus forsteri. The sequence continues at coordinate 876,562,322 of CM028130.1, forward strand.
TAGCTGTTCACTAAACAACAATTTCAGTAATTTGCTTCAGTCTCGATAAACTACCAAAACATTCTGTTTAGTGCGGTAACTGCACCATGACGTGGGCAGAACTTCTGGTCCTTCTTTCCTCTTTCTTCCTCTAGTCCTCTCACATCAAAAATCTGACAAGCCTATTAGCTATTAGACAAGTTTCTGTCTTCTTTTCTTAGCAAACCGTGACACCAACTCGCTGTTCACTTCCCAGAATGAGATGATTAGTGCAGTAAATGGTTAGGGTTTAGAGAAAAAAGGAACACACCATTTCTCCCATTAAGTGTTTGAAAACATTTTCTGCTCCGAGTCAAAGATGATGAAGCACTAGAAGTGGAACCTCTCAGTCACAAGACAGCTGCAGAGAACAGCAGAAAACAAGGCCTAGTGCCCAGTCCACAAACACAAAACTACTAACTCAAAGAGGATGCAATTCAAGTTACAATTTATTATAGCAAAAAAAGCTCAGTGTACAAACACACTCGGTGCCTTCACCAACTACTCAACATTTCATACCACCTCCCAGGTGCTTTCTTAAGAGTTAGTGTAAGCCACCCCTCACCACCTCCACCGCTAGGAGTGCAGACATACTTGGCTCCACAGAGGGTACTACAAGGATAGTCATGTTTTCTCTGGATCTGGGGTACCAGTGCAAACAGTTGCCCTTTCTGGGACAGGAACCCATATGCCAAATCAAATAAATCAATGTCCACGCAGAAATACAAGGACGTTTACATTCTTCTTAACTCCTCAAACTGATAGGCTTTCATTACAAGGCAATGCAAAGACAACTGATTTCAACATGTACAACTGAGGAGTTACCTCTCTAACTTATTTAGAAGAATGCTTTTCTGCATCACATGTGTAAGGGATGGCAGTTCCCCCTCGAATGAAATAGTAATCTATTTGCACAGATACGTAAACTGTTATGTTGGAACTGAGTGCCGGCCCCTGGCATGTAGTCACAATCTGAAGGCTTTATTTGAAAGGGCACAGGCACCCACGGCGTCTGAGGATGAGCATACCATGAGGCCAAATTTGTGCAGCACTCCACAGCAGCTTAAAGATGGCGCAGACATAGGGGACACTATCATGAGGATTACCCTGACCCCAAACAAGCTCTCACCACTTTTGGATTTGGGAAGATGCCACAATTGGCACTAACAGGTACCCTCCATCTCTGACCAAGTGGGGAACTCCCTCCTTCTCTTCTTTTAGGAACCCAAATGTGAAGCAGCAGCCCCTGGCTGAAATCCAAGCCCCGGAGAACCATTAGTATATGCCCCTTGAGGGGGCACCTCCCTCCACCAAAAGACGTCTTCTCTTTTCAAACTTCCCCTCGAACTGACAACTGCCAGGCAAGTGTGGCTTATGCTGCTGCTGCAGTGAGCTCTGCCCCTTGGCAGTGGCACCATCTCCAGTTCTGTGGTTAACCTTTCTGCTGCCAGCATGCCTGCACAGCAGTACGGGCACAGGATGTACATACAAACATATGAATCTGCCAGCAGAAACAGATCTTACGGTCTGCTCGAATGTGCAGCTAGCACCCTTATATTGCAGCTGCCTCACACTCCTCTCCCCCCCTCACTCTTTACTCACCTCACACCCTGTCCCATGCCCTTTTAAAACTGCCCACTGTGCTACAGGATACCACCTCCTCGGGTAGAGTGTTCCATTTCTCCACCACCCTCTCTGTGAAAAAATGCTTCCTCATCTCTCTCCAATATCTTCCACCTTCCAACCTGTGACCATGCACTCTGGTGTCCCTGACTCTCCTCAGCTTAAATATCCCTTCTGTGCCCATTCTGTTGATCCCCTTCAAATATCTGAAGGTCTCAATCATATGCACCCAATCACTCCTCTCCTCCAGGGCGTACATATTCAACTCAGTCAACCTGTCCTCATAGGATTTGCTCTCTAGCCCCTGGCTCATCTTAGTTGCCCTATGCTGCACCCCCTCTAGCAATCTGACATTCTTGTTCAGAAAGGGATGCCAGAACTGCACGCAGTACTCCAAATGTGGCCTGTACAGTAGCAGGATCACATCCCTACTTCTGGATGAGATTCCTCTCATAATACACCCCAGCATCTTGTTGGCCTTAGCTGCCACCTTACTGCACTGAGCTGAGTTGTTCATGTTAACCGTTATGATCACCCCGGGTCCTTCTTCTCCTCTGTGACTTCTGTCTAAACCCCTCCCAACTGGTAGCTCTTCCCTGGGTTCCTGGCTTCAAAGTGCATAACCTTGCATTTCTTTGCAATGAAGCTCAATTGCCACTTTTCTGACCACTCCTCCAGTTTGATCAGTTCCTCCTGTAGCCCTGCCACCCCTCTATGTCGTCCACCACCACCCCTATCTTGGTATCATCTGCAAACAGACTGATATTGCTCCTAATGCCATATGAGATATCCAATATGAATAACCCAAACAACACCAGACCTAGGACTGAGCCCTGTGGCACCCCGCTTGTCACTGCCCTTGGCGAAGAGACATCCCCCCACCACCACCTGTTGCTGTCTCCCCTTCAGCCAGTTCACAATCCAGTTTACCATCTTTGTCCCTGCCCCCGCATATTGCAACTTACCTCCCAGCTCCCCATGAGGCACTGAATCAAAGGCCTTGCTGAAGTCTAAATACAGAACATCTACTGCATGGCCTTTATCCAGTTCCCTCGTTACCCAGTCATAGTATTCAATTAGGTTGGTCTGGTAGGATCTTCCAGAGATGAAATCCATGCTGCTGACTGCCCTGGAGTCCATTTTCCTCCAAAAAGGTCACCAGCCTCTCTTTCAGGATTGCTTCCATAAGTTTTCCTACAATAGGTGTGAGGCTTACAGGTCTGTAATTGCCTGGTTCATCCTTTGGACTACTGTTGTAGAGGGGCACCACATGAGCCATCCTCCAATACTGTGGTATGCAACCTGTGTCCAGAGAGGTATTGAATAAGTCCACCAGTGGCCCCACCAATAACCCTGCCAGTTCTTTCAGCACCCTGGGATGAATGCCATCCGGACCTGGTGTCTTATCTACCCTTAGTGCCTTCAGACCCTCCAGCACCCTGCCCTCCGTAATTACCCCATCTGTCACCCCTTCTCCCTCTTGCCCATGTTCCCCATCCCCTGAGGTAGCTGCCCACCCTTCTTGTTCGGGAACACAGAAGTACTCATTTAGTGCTTCTGCCTGTTCTGCTCCCCTTCTCTACCCACTCCCCGTCTTTCCTAATTCTCATTATCTAGTCCCTGCAGCTACTTCTCTCCCTTATGTATCTGAAAAAGTCTTTCTCCCCTTCCCTGATGCCCTGTGCTAGCCTCAACTCCCTGGAAGCCTTGGCTACCCTGACCAATCTGGTTACCTCCTTGGACTTCTTCACATACAGTTCCCTGACCTCCCCCCTCCTGGATTTCTTGAACCTCTGAAAAGCTGCTTTTTTTGCCCTTACCCCTTCCAAAACCTCTTTGTTCAGCTAGCTTGGCTTCTTAGCCCTACTCTTCTTGCTCAGCGTCTTGGTACATGACTCAGTAGCCTCAATCAGCCCAAGTGTGATAATATCCCACTTCTCATATGCATCCATATCAGGCCTAATTCCTACCAGATGCCTTCCCAGAATTCCTCCATCTTGATAAAGTCTACCTGCCTGAAGTCAACCACCCTGGTTCCTGCACCTACAGTCTCCCTGACCATGCTGAGCATGAACCACACCAATTGATGGTCACTCCCAGCTAGCGGGTCCTCCACCCTCAGATCCCTCACAGCCTCCCTGTTAGTTAGCACTAGGTCCAGAGTGTTTTCCATCTGAGAGTGGCCCACTGACCATCTGCACCAGGAAGCTATCCTGGAATGCATCCAGTAGCATCTGCTCCCTTGCGCTTGAGGTGGCTGGGGTTCCCCAATCCACTCCTGGTAGATTGAAGTCCCCTACAATCACCGTGTTCCCGTTCCTCCATATCCTACTAATCTGCTCCACTAACGCCTTGTCCAAGTCATCTGTCTGAGCTGGTGGTCTTTACATCACCTATCCTACTTTTATAATCAAGGAACTGCATCCATAATGCAGTTCCTGTAGGTCCCCTCGCTATCCCCTGACCTCTCTACTTGGGCCCGCTACTGGGATGGGGCAGCACTCCCCTGCTGCTCGTGCTTGCCTAGGTGGTCTTCCAGGGTGGGTTCCTCCTCCTTGCTATGCTGCCCTCTGCAAAATATTACCCCCTTGCTCGCTCTTCCCTGCCGTCCGGGGGGGAGTCAGCTGATTTCTGCCCCTCCCTCCCTCTCACCCTTCCTCTTACTCCCTCCCTCCTACCCCCTGTTCTTGCTGCTCTCCACACCCTGCCTTAATTTGTGTACATATGTATTAATGAGCCTGTAGTTGTATTCTCGTTTGTTGCTCTGACCTTTGTACTTTTGTCTTCACTTGCTGTTTACCCTGGCCCCACCTGCGCATGGGCGTGAAATTGTTCTATTGTCCGCTCAATGTCCTAGGTACTATTTTCCACTCTCGTCACTTGTGGTGGGCCTGTATGCTGCCCTGTATTTGTATCTTGTTTTCTCTGTACTGTAACCTTCCGGGTCGCTCCTGAAAATAGGCACTCGTTGTCTAGTGTGCTTACCTGGTTAACAAAAACAAATAAATAAAATAAATAAATGCCTCTGTTTTACCCTCCTCCTCCCCCGTTCATCCCTTGTACACCTTATCCCTTCTCTAACGTAAATTGTCACTCCTTCCCCTCTTCCCATTCTTCTGTCTTTTCTATATATCCTATACCCTGGGATCATCAGATCCCAGTCCTGGTATTGTGTGGGCCAAGTCTCCATGATGGCAGCAACATCCACCATCCCGATGGCCAAGAGAGAATGTGACTCTACACCCTTTCTAACACTCATCCCTTGGTGGGGGGCATTACACACTCCCTTACTTTAAGATGCTGTTGTCCCCAACAACCAGTCGCCCCGGGCTCCTTTGACCCCTAGGATATCTTCCTGGTGATGACATCCTTCCACCCCTAAAGATGACCAGCAGTGTCAATAAAAGTTGCTATTACTTTAAAGAGGGACTCAGTATCTATGAAACCCTCCACAGAGGTGAATCAGTGTCCTGGCTGGAACACACTATCCAAATATAGTGATGTAAAATGTCCACATTTATTTGACACGTTCACAACTAATGACATGAATATGTACATCATGCATGACTCCAGGGCCCACTCCCAATCCTAGGGTAACCACCTGGCTCTGCTCAGTGGTCCACGAGTAGCAAGTAGTACATCACCCCACCCTTGTTGGTAGACCAAAGGTGCCCAAATGGCAAACACAACAGTTGTACCACATTCCCAAAGTGCCTTAAAACATTTCTATTTCAGATTCCCTTTGCTTTTTTACCCAGATTTGTTTATACTGACATGCTATGCTTAGAAATGTCATATACACACAACTGAACCCCTGGGCAAGTCTTGGGGGGGGGGTCACGGATATGACATGAATCACAACTGCAACAGTTCTTTTTTCAACACCTTTACAGGCATTTGGTTTCCTTCTCTGGACATCCATTTCTGGCCCAGATGCAATTAGCCAACGTTAGATCTTCCCTTTTATGGACCTGCAAAACATGTGCAGCAACTATGACACAACAGGTGTGACATACACACTCCAAACATTTTCTTTCCAGAGAAACAGGTTTATAAATTGAAAACTTTCTTAGTAATCACACAGATAGTTTTTGCTTAACACCCCCAATACAGTAGAACTAGTGTCCCCTGAATAATTCACTGTGCATTAATTATAATAGTTCAGATCAGGCTGGTGCAGAGTAAGTCCATCTACCCACATGATCTAGGAACTATATTCCTTAAATCATCCGAGAGAGTTGGTCAGGACAGCTCTGTATATTCGAATACTGCACCTGTTTCCAAATGCTGACAACTTTGGCAATCTGCCCTTGTATCTCAGAAGTCTTTTCCAGATGTCCCCATCTGTAGCTGCTCAGGGGCCCCACCATGCAGCCACTGGTTTCAGGTCTTCTCCAGCACATTCCAGACCCACGGGAAGGGGAGAAAAAGTGAACCCCTAATTTTGCTTGCCTCTCCCCTTTCCTCCTTCCTATTAATAATTGGCAGTATAGCCTGGAGGTTAGAGGAACGAGGTGTGAACAAGCTTTGTACATTCAGCAGACCAGACCTGAGTTTGATTCTTACAACCTCCACTTGCATACTGTGTGACTCTGAGCAAGTCACTTAACCACCCAGTGCTCCCAGATCACTCCTGAAAACAGGCACTTGTGCCTAGTGGGCCTTACCCATTTACCAAAGACTAAAATGAAATAAATAAAAATAAATAAAATTAGCCTGGCAAGCATGGTTACACATCTGTGAGGCTGTCCAGAGGGCAGTTACATGTCCCAGCCCCAAGGAGAATGTGAATGAACTGTTAGGGCTACCTACAGGTGGGCACTGTGGCAGCATTTCAGTATCAGCAACCTGGCAAAATGATTGCCGCATCACTGGCGGCTGCAATATACTGCAATGAAACGCAGCGTGTTAAATGGCAGAACACAACATGATGCTGGTCAGAACTGTACCTTGATGGAAGCTTGGTGTCCGTGCCAACATGTACATACTGTTTCCTGGTGGAGTGGTGAGTGGTGCTGTTCAGGGTGTACAGGGCTCCTTGCACTTTCACTCACCAAAACTGCAATACACAAATGGATGTTACTGTTTTCAGGGAGTGGCGTCTCCCTAAGACAGCAGTACAGTATACATTAATGCAAATTACCTGTCCAGATGTTTGTGGTTTCATATAGGCTGTGCAACTATTAATGCACTGGACTCTCACAGCTGCAGGGGTTGACCATGGCATACTGTATGCCTTGGGCTCATGGTGCTACTGCCAAAGTCATTCCCCTCACCCCAAGTCATTTCCCTCACCCCAAGTCATTCCCCTCACTCCAAGTCATTCCTCTCACCCCAAGTCATTCCCCTCACCCCAAGTCACTCTCCTCACTCCAAGTCACTCCCCTCACCCCAAGTCATTCCCCTCACCCCAAGTCATTCCCCTCACTCCAAGTCACTCCCCTCACCCTAAGTCATTCCCCTCACCCCAAGTCATTCCCCTCACTCCAAGTCATTCTCCTCACCCCATACCTTGCCGGCCGTGGCAATGTACAAGCAATAAGACATAACAGGGCAGGCTTTAGGCTGAGATAACTGCCTACCCAGTGGTGTAATTATTATTATTATTATTATTTTAATTCTCTTTATCTCCTTCGGACACCTGGAACTCTCTCAGGCCACAACACATCTCCAACTCTACCACCCGCTGTGGCACCCACCAACCTCAAAGTCATTACGGTGCACCTGTGGAGCCCCCCTGGATTAAGCCCCACAGGAGATCGAAGGTGCGGTGGTGGAAGTCCATCACTGGGCGTGTGGCCAGTGGACATGGAGGCCATTACCTATCCTGGGCTGAAGGGGGTTTTCCCCCTTATAGTAGTCCTCTGCTTCCCATTCCCCCTCCCCCCTGTGTGGGCACCACTGATGCCATGGCGCATGGCAACCCTGCCTGTGTCAGCCACGCTGCTACGTGCAGTCTGGGTTTCTTCAGCAACCCCAATCACCACCGGGGGCCACTGGAACTCTGGACAACTCCCGAACCTTCCCCCAGGAGAAGAGAGCAGCCCAGCAGGTGCTCAAACTACTCCCTCCCCTGCCGACCCCAGCTCTTGAGCTCGCTCCCAAACTAGGGTTGCCAGCATGGCGCGAGGTGTGGCATCCAGCGCCACCAGGAATTAGACCTGTCATCACAAGTGGAAGCCCTTACAGACCCTGTAAGAGCGGCTATCAGCTTAAAGCTCACCCTGGAATTTCTTAGTGCACTTATAAATTGATTTATGAGTACCTATCCCGCAGTTACATTGAAACTAACATTAACATACTAAAATGCCAGCAGAATAGGCCTAACAGTCTTTCATGTCTGCTCGTTTGGTCATCCCCCACCCTGGAAGCTAACCTTGCTGCCCCCCTCCCTCTCTGGCTTCTCCCTTCCCAGGCTCGGCTATTCTCGCTTCACTGGTTTTTGCTTCCAGAACCCTTCCCCTGCACCTGTCCCACCCCCTCTTGAACCTCTCCACTGTTTCTGCCTCCACCAGCTCCCTGGGCAGCACATTCCAATGCTCCACCACCCTCTCAATGAAGTAGCACCACCTCCTCTCTCCCCCTGAATCTCCGCCCTCCAGCTTCCACCCTTGCCCTCTAGTTGCCCCTCCCCTTCCTTCAGAGCACCCAACTGCTCCTCCCCTATTTACCCCTTCATGTACCTGAAGACCTCTATCATGTTCCCCCGGTCCCTTCTCTCTTCCAATGTGTACATATTTTGCTCTTCGAGCCTCTCCCCATAGGTTCTATCCCCAAGACCCAAATAATTTTGGTTGCCCTCCTCTATATCCTCTCCAGGAGTTCAATGTCCTTCTTTACCAATTAGTTATACAGTGGGAGTATCACTTCCCTCCTTCTGGAGGTGAGCCCCTAGCGATGCATTCAAGCATCCTGTTGGATTTGCCGCTGCCCTCCTACAAGCCTCCGAGGTGTTCATCTTGACCACCACCACCACCACCACCACCCCCCAGGTCCCTTGTAGCCATTGAGACTTGCAGCATTGCCCCCCCAAGGGTGTACACTTGGCCCGGGTTTCTGGCTCCCAGGTGCAGTACCTTGCATTTCCCTACATTGAACCTCAGCTTCCGCTTTCTAGACCACCTTTCCAGAGCCTCCAGGTCCCCCTGTAGGGCCACCCTCCCCTCCTCCCTATCCACCACCACCCCCAGTTTTGAGTCATCTGCAAAGAGACTCATCTCACTTCTGATACCCTTCCTTATGTCAGAGACGTGAGCGTTGAACAGAAGGGGCCCAAGGACCGATCCCTGAGGGACTCCACTAATGACCCTCCTTGGGGATGAGACTATCCCGCCAACCACGACCCTCTGGATCTGGTTCTGGAGCCAATTGCCTATCCATCTGATCATCTGGTTCCCCACTCCCATTTCTCCCAGCTTATCCAACAGGACCCCCATGAGGAACAGAGTCAAACACCTTGCTGAAGTCAAGAAAGAGGACGTCCTCTAGTCTACCCAGGTCCAAGGCACTCATCACCCAGTCACAGAACTCCACAAGGTTTGTCTGACACAATTTCCCCAGGACAAATCCATGCTGTCTATTGTCCAGGCACCCCAACTTTTCCAGGTTCCCCCTTAGTCTCTCCTTGACAATGCCCTCCATCACCTTGCCCACCACCAATGTCAGGCTGACGGGCCTGTAGTTCCCTGCCACCTCCCTTGATTCCCCCTAGTGGATAGGCACCATATGCGCCACCATCCAGTCCTGGGGCACCCACCCTGTCCTCAGAGAGATGCTGAAGAGCTCCGCCGGGGGTTTCGCCAGGACATCCGCCAGTTTCTTCAGCACTCTGGGATGTAATTTATCCGGCCCTGGTGCTTTCGTCTTAAGGGACCTGAGCTTCCCTCACTCTCTCTGCTGTGATTTCCACCTCTGCTACCTTGTCCCCTGCTTTGCCTTCCCCCACCTGCCAGTGATGCCCCCCCAGACCTGCCTATGAGTGAGGGCCCCTCAGTTCACTGTCTTCATGTAGTGCAGCCCCCCATTTTCCTTGTGGCTTCAGAGGCAAAGTACTCATTTACTGACACTTAAAGTGCGACCTAATAAGAAAAATCAAAATGATTAAACCTATGTAAATTTGTACTAAAACAGTCCTTCATCTGATGATCTCAGACAAGAATGTCTCAGGATGACACCAGGGGGTTCTAGTATAGATTTACATATTGTTTACTGATAAGGTGGTGACTGCTTGCTTGCTATTTTGGTAGTGGTAGTTGGTAGCCCCCTCCTCCCCACACTGTCTTCCCTATGTCCTTGAGTGGTTTAAATTTAAAATTAATCTGCAGTTTATTTTTTATGTGCATGGCCGACTATGGTTGGAGAGGGTATCAGTGGCGAATAAGTAAGGGAGGCACAGTTGAAGAACACAAGCGTAGTTTGTTGGAGCAGGCAACTGAGTGGCTACATTGCATTACAGCAGTGGATCATTACATATTTTAAAATAAAAAACAGCACAATGAAAACATGGTAAAGTAAGCCACAGCCCAGCCAGTCTTTTGCATTGTGGCCAATGTGTATTCAGTAATGATTCATTCATTCATTCATTTGTTTATTTATTTATTAAATCTAGGATTACAAGTACCTTTGAGCACCAAGCAGCTCATTTACAAAGGTTCCACGTCAATAGGGGGTTACAGATCCATAATGGAAAACAGACTGGTTTCACAAAAATTAAACAATTTGTATTACAAAATACAGAATAAGAGAACAGCAAATAAATACACAATTAGTTTAGCACGTGATTCAAGGCAGGGAGTGAGAAGAGGGAATTAGGAGGGGAGCCAGAGTAAGGAAGGGGAGAGTAACCAGGTGGCATTGTCAGGTAGCAGCTAGGATAGTAAGGGACGAAAAGCAAGGAAGACAGTGGGGGGAGATGGGAGGCAGGAAGGAGGAGGAGTGAGAGCAAGACAAGTAGAGAGAACAGTGGAAGAAGAGTGGGGGTTGGGGGGTGAGGTCCCGGGAAGAGGGACAAGGATGTTAAGTGGTGCAATCACAGGAGTTTTCAGTTAGAATGTGCTGACGAAGTTCGAGTTCAAATTCACCGAGACTCGTAAGGTTAGCCAAACCATTGGGGAGGCCATTTAACCAGTATGGCACTTTGATACAAAAGGAGCGTTGGTATTGGGCGGTCCAGCACCTCGGGACTAGTAGAAGTGCGGAAAATGAGGTGCGCGTATGTTGGGTCTTGGGGGATATGTGAAGTAAGCATCCTAATCCTGAAGGTATGAGTCCAAGGAGAATCTTTTTGGCAAGTAAGCAGTTGTGGTATTTAATTCTCACATACAATTTGAGCCACCCAGCCTGCATATTGACATCGCAGGTGTGGGTGAGGCATGGTGCACCAATTAGGAGTCTACAAGCCTTGTTTAGTGCCACAGTGAGCCTTTTGAGTGCAGTGGTGGAAGCAGTTCTGTAAATGACAAGGCCATAGTCGATTAAGGAGAGCACTGAGCTGTGGACAGCAAGATTTAGGGCTTCAGGTGTTAGAGACTTTCTCAGTCGATAGAGGAGCCCAATCCTGGTATTGACAGCTCTGGTTACATTTTCGATATGCAGTGAATAGGTGAGGCGTCTATCAAGGGTAACCCCTAGGTATTTGAAGTGCTGTATTTGTTCAAGGGGGTCACCTTGGGAATTTTGGATGGTAAAAGCATGCTCTTTATGTCAAGTGCGGGCTAAGGAGAATAACAGGACTTTTGTCTTCTTGTAGTTTAGTACTAGTTTATGTTTGCGGAACCAGTGCTCAACTTCCATGAAGCCCTTTTGAAGGTTACTTTCAAGGAGGTAAGGGTCAGGGTGGCTTGCAAAAATGATAGCATCATCTGCGTAGAGCAGTGTTCGCTGGTGGCAGGCAGTCGGTAGATTGTTAAGGAAGATGCTGAAAAGGAGTGGACCCAGGATTGAGCCCTGGGGTACCCAGGACCGAACAGGCTTCTGGTCAGAGATAGCATTGGAAATCTTCACACATTGAGATCTGTCCCCAAGATAGCTTCTAAACCAGGGCAGTGTATCAGGGGAGAGACATGTTTGTGAGAGTTGTTTAAGGAGGAGTCTGTGATTAACTGTGTTGAAGGCCTTGGTTAAGTCTATAAAGACTGCATCCACAAGAATGCCTTGGTCAATAGATTGTTGGATGTAGCTGGTGAATTCTAAGAGTGGGGGGTGGTGCTGTGCCCTTTCTGAAAGCCATGCTGTTGTTTACATGGTAGGGAGTATCTATCAAGGTAGTCCACAAGTTGGTTGGCAACAATACGTTCGAGTATTTTAGAGAGGGGTGGGAGGATTTATATAGTCCTATAGTTGCTGTGTAGTGCACGGTCTCCAGATTTGTGAACTGGGGTAACAATGGCTGTTTTCCATACCGGTGGGAATTGTGAGAGGGTTAGAGAGAGGTTAAGTAATTTAGTAATAGGTGGAAGTACTTCCTCCGTGGTGAGTGCGATTAGCTTGAGGTCTCAAGAGTCACCACTGTGCCTGGACTTGCCCAGCACATTGTTTTAATAGTTTCCTGACCTGGGCCACTGAGACTCATTTAAAGTAGAATGGGAAGTGATGATTTGTGTTGGTCTCAGGATGATGTGCTGCCATTAAGGTGGTGTCGTCAAAGAAGTCTTGTGGTAGCACACTACTTAGGTCAGTGAAGGCATCATTAAAGGTATTCGCTACTGTGAGTGGGTCAAGTATGGGGGTAAGATCAAGGTTTAACATCACAGGAGCCTTTTTTGGGTCTTTCCCCAGAACATCATTGATATTTGCCCAGAATTTCCTGCTGTCACCCCAGGTATTGGTAAGTTGCTCCTTGTGGTGATTGCTTCTTGCTTTACGGATTTCCCAAGTGCAGGAGTTTCTTGCAGCTTTATAGGCTTGCCAGTCCTGTAGTTTGCCAGAAGATTTAGCATAGTACCAGAGGTGGTCCCTCTGTTTCATGCTGTCTATCAGCCCAGGAGTAATCCAGGGATGAACAGTGCCGTGCACCTTCATTTTCTTGAGGGGTACGTGAACATCACAGGCAGTATTGAACATAGTGTTAAAATGTTGGAGTGATACATTGATGTCTGTAGAGGAGTCAAGTAGCGACCAGTCCTGACAGCGCAAGTGTTGTTTTAGGAGTTCCAGGTGGCCATGTCTTAGCACTCTGTCATGGATAGTTAGAGGCAGTGGGGCATGGAATTTGTTGGTCCAATTACAAGTAACAGGGGAGTGGTCACTGAGTGAGTCAGGGTGCACACTTACGTTGGCGACATGGTCAGGGTGATTAGAGATTATCCAGTCAAGAGTGGTGCTTGTCCCAGTCTAATAGTTAATTCTAGTGGGAGAGCTGACCAGCTGAGTAAGGTGCAGAGCTGCCAGTGCATCCTTTACGGGGCCACCGGAGGCAGACAACCAGTTTATGTTGAAGTCACCAAGTAATATTGTCTCAGCAATGTGATTTTGGGCTCTCAGGTAGTCCAAGACTTTATGAAGACCAGTGGTTGGGTCAGTGGGAGGTATGTAAACTGATAGGATTGTGAGAGTCTTGTGGTGGGCCCCCAGTAGCACTTTAATCGCTAGTACCTGGGTGGGGCACCCAAGGTCAGCAATAGGCAAGACCAGTCCTTTTAGAGTGTCTTTTAGATAGCTAGCACAACCACCCACCACGCTTAGTCGATCTGTCCAATCTAAAGGTAGTTTAGCCAGGTATGGCAACCGCTGCATCTGGTATTTTGGGAGACAGCCAAGTTTCAACAACAGAGAGTATGTTGGGGTTATTTAGCAAGACCCAGGCTTTAAGGAGGTCAATTTTGCACAGGAGGCTGCAAATGTTAATAGAGGCCAGGTGAAGACTTCCCTGTTTTCGGTGATTATCCTTAGTAATAAGGCGTGCTGGTCCAGGGTTGGGGTGGATGTTACCTGATACCAGAAGAAGCAGGAAGGTGATGCTTGTTTAGTAGCCATTCTGGAGCTATGCAATGATTTCACATTCACTTTCACGCCCAGGAAGTGGAAGATAATAGGTCCTGAGGTGATTATGATGCAGGTAGGTGGGTAAGTAGAAATCCAACAATTACGTTGAGGACGGAAAAATAGGGGAGACCAAGGCCCATGTGAGATGGAAAAATAATCCCCAGAAGTCCAGCCTATAGCGTAGTGGAGGCTAGCTCCACAAGGTTGCAGGGTTGAGTCCAGTTAGGTACAGTGTTTGCAGCGTGACTGATCAAGAAGAAGAAGATAAGAATGTGGTGCAGGGCAGCAATGTTAGGCATGAACACAGTGTCAAGTAAGATTTAATTAAGGGAGAGGATAGAACAGCAAACACAGAAATACACAGTCCAATTTCTTTCTGTGCCATCTGGGTTATTAGTACAACTTGTGGCAGAGGTCACCCAGGGTCACAGCTAGGCAGGGATTTGACAAGAGGCTTTGGCTATGCAAGACCTTGCAGGCATGCACTCCCCAGCCCCATTATATTGATAGCCTGGGGCACAGTTACTCGAGTACAAGTGCAGGATGTGAAATCCTTTTGATGCAAGTATTGCGCATGTATGTGTGGAGGGGGGTGTTAGTGAGAGAAGGCAAAGTTCATTACATCAAATATAATAAACCACAAAATTACTTACCCTACAAAGCATAAATACAGGTTAAAAATAACTGTACAGAAAATAAGCTCAGCGTAGTATAAAATGACTCCTCGTCACAATAACAGTCATTCTTACTTTATTTATTTATTTTTTTTTAAGAATGGGTGCTGCCAAAAGTTGAAATGTTACACTCAAGATGCATATACTACAATGCATACATTCAGCTACTTTCATTAGGCATTGCATAGTGATTTTTTTTGTAGGTTTTAGTTCTGCTACCGGGCTTTCTCCATCGGGTTTGCCGCGCAGCCCACATTCAGCTATTTCTTTTCATGGCAGCAAATCATGCAATTTATGGTTGGGGTCATACATTTTTCTAAACATAGTTTTAGCCATTTCTTCCCTTCTAGTGCTAAGCCACACTAATGAACATTTTCGTAATGCTTCTTCATAGCTGGTTTCTCTGTTCATGATAATGCTAAGGGCTTTTTTTCTGGATTTTTACCACTCATTACTTTCTTTAACAATTAAGCCACCATGCCAAAAAGATGACCCATACTTGTAAAAACACACCAAGTCACTCTGATTTCCTGCTCTCCTTCAGGCAGTAAGGAAACAGAACCTGGCATTCACCTTTTTTGTCATAGTTCGCACATGACAGGCCCATCCAAAATCATTTTGAAACGCCAAGCCCTAAAAGCTTAACTTGGCGGACTATGTCAACATTTACTCCTCCAAAAAAAATGGTAGGGAAGTCCTTCTGGATTGTTTCCCAAAATGAAATTCTTTTGTTTTATCTGGATTTATTTGCAAGCCGTTGTCCTGCAGCCATCTTTCAGTATACTTGAGATCCCTTTGCATTTCACTTTAATTTCTGAAAGCATCTATGACTGTTGTGTCATCCACATATTTTACACATGGGTCCCTAGTTTTCATGTCATTTATCATGAGCAGAAAAAGCAGTGGTCTCAGTTTGGTACCCTGAGAGACTTCATCACACACATAATCAACCTCTGATTTATATCCTTCAGTTCTGATCAATTTCGTTCTTCCTTGTAAGAAGTCGTAAACCCATCTTATAATACTGCTGGGTATACCAAAGCCTTCTAGCTTACCTATTGGCATTTTATTATCAATCAAATCAAAGGCTTTTCTGTAGTCAACTAACACAGCTCTAACAGATTGGTTTTCCCCTGGCAAGTGTGAGTCCCCTCCATAGTCCTTTTACTCATCCTGGTGACTATGCCCCACCCAGTCCCTTTCCTCATTCCTAGTAAACATGGATCCTCTCCATGGTCCCTTTACACATCCCCAGCGAGTGTGAGTCCCCCTCTTAGTACCTTTCCACATCCACAGCAAGTATGGGTCCTCTCCATAATTCCTTTCCACATCCCTGGTGAGTGTGGATCCCCTCTTTTCCCTTTACACATCTCCGACGAGTGTGGGTCCACTCCTTAGTTCCTTTACACATCCCTGGCAAGTGTGGGTCCCCTCCTTAGTCCCTTTACACATCCCCGGTGAGTGTGGGTCCCTTCCTTAGTCCCTTTACACATCCCCGGTGAGTGTGGGTCCCCTCCTTAGTCCCTTTACACATCCCTGGCAAGTGTGGGTCCCCTCCTTAGTCCCTTTACACATCCCCGGTGAGTGTGGGTCCCCTCCTTAGTCCCTTTACACATCCCTGGCAAGTGTGGGTCCCCTCCTTAGTCCCTTTACACATCCCCGGTGAGTGTGGGTCCTTCCTAGTCCCTTTACATCCCTGGCAAGTGTGGGTCCCTCCTAGTCCTTTACACATCCCGATGAGTGTGGGTCCTTCCTTAGTCCTTTACACATCCCTGGCAAGTGTGGGTCCCTCCTTAGTCCCTTTACACATCCCGGTGAGTGTGGGTCCCCTCCTTAGTCCCTTTACACATCCCCGGTGAGTGTGGGTCCCTCCTTAGTCCTTTACATCCCGGTGAGTGTGGGTCCCTCCTTAGTCCTTTACACATCCCTGGCAAGTGTGGGTCCCCTCATAGTCCCTTACACATCCCGGTGGTGTGGGTCCCTTCCTTAGTCCCTTTACACATCCCGGTGAGTGTGGTCCCTCCTTAGTCCTTTACATCCCGGTGAGTGGGGTCCTCCTTAGTCCCTTACACATCCCCGGTGAGTGTGGGTCCCCTCCTTAGTCCCTTTACACATCCCTGGCAAGTGTGGGTCCCCTCCTTAGTCCCTTTACACATCCCCGGTGAGTGTGGGTCCCTTCCTTAGTCCCTTTCTTTTCTGTTCTGTTGTTAAAAGCACTACCTAAACCTTCCTCTTTATTGCAAGGCTGTGACATGTATAAGAACTGCTTTCAGCAGCTCTACCATGGCTGGGGCGCTGTGCCTAGTGACTTGGGGGGGGGTGAAGGCACCAGAGAAGCTGTTGTCCAGCCACAAGCATACTGAAACTGTGACAGCTGCAGGGATTGGCACAAGGCATGGCACCTAGCACATGGTATCATGCAATTGCTTGTACCCTAGGCACACAGTACTATTGCTGAAATTGTCCACCAACATCCTTTCCCCATGCCTAGATGACTGTTTATGACCATGCCAAGATGTGTATATCTATATATATATATATATATAACACACACACCATTCCTTGCTGGTCTTCCCTTGTGGTCCAGTGGCAGAGGACACCTGTGAATTGGTCATCCACATCCCAGGTGTCCAGTGGATCTATCTCGCTAGCTCCTTTCCTTTCCATTCCTGTTGTTGGTTTTTCTGTGCATCACCTAACCTTTGCTATGCCAGAACAAATGTTCTGGGTCACAAGACTGTGACCCACTGGCATGGCAGAGGTTGCTGTGCTATGCAACTGAGGGGTAAGGGTACTGAGTAGCCACTGTGCATAGCACACCACCTCTATGCATACCAGTGCATATGTCAGACTCTGACCACCCCTTTCCCTGTGCTGGTACAATGAGCCATATATAGAGAAAGACTTGCAACCCCTTTGTGTGTAGCACAAAAGGATACAATTGCAAAAATACACAACAAAGTAGTTGCAAATTTACCCCAACCTCATGGACTATATTTGTGTGTGTCTCTGCCTAACCCAGCCAGCCCAATGATCTCTTCATAAAAACTGCATATAATGACATATATTATACCAAATTACACATATTCTCTAATGCAAAGCATCATAGGAAATATATGCAAATCACCATGCATACACTTCCCATAATTCTGTGCCTTATTGAGACAGGTGAAATTTGTATTTTTTTATGTGCTTATTTTTTAACTTGGTCACTGCTGGGGGTCCTGTATTGGCTGGGTCCCAGTACTTGCTGGGATCCCAGAAGTCATGGGGCTGATGCTGAGGTATGATCCGTCCCTTCCCCCTTGTTTGGAAAAAGGCCAAACATGCAAAGACCTAGGCACACAATCAGGAGTGCTTCAACCCTGACATGCAGAGGTCTGCCAGTCCCTGCCCCAAGGAGCTCCCAGCATGGTCCCAAACTGCCATGCCCCTCAGTCAATGCTAGGGGTCAGTAGGTGCTGGGTACCAGATCCTCCTCCCTCCCTCCCTCCTCTGAGGAGGTGAGCAGTCCTCAGGATGCTCAGCCTCCTCTGCCCAGGTCGACCCTCCGACATCCAAGGTCTGCTCCTGAACCGCGATCATCAGCATCACAGGTGGTAGCTCTACTGCTGCACCGGCGTGTCTGCCCAAGATCTGTATTTCTTTGAAACCTGACTTTGCTGCTAATGCCCTTCGAGAATAAAATATATGTCAGTGCCTTGGCACTGGATTTCTTTATTTTCAAATTGCTTTTCTATTTTGAACTCACCATAACCCAAATGAATGAGATCATGAGGCAGGTTGCTTCTTCTCCTTGAACTGAGACAACAGCAGACCTATACACAATGGTGGTGGGATTGATGTTATTCATGGGAACACTGAGCTTTCTTTATTGCTACCTATCAAAACTGCTGTTTGCTCCTGTGACAGCAGCACAGCTGTAAATTGCAAGATTTAGATATTAATGGTTTCACAAAGGCCGTGCTGCCATTGATGTTCTAGACTGTGACAACACAGGGTTTGGTTCATGGCACCAGGTGCCATTTGCTATTGACAACGTTGCACCCACCCCCTTTGCCTCATACCTTCATGGCTTTTTGATGGTCAGTGTGAATCCCCCTTGTTAGCCCCATTCTCTCTCCTGTTACTATTGATGGAAGCTCTACCCAATCCTCCTCCCTGACTGCAAGACAGTGACACGTGCAAAAACTGCTTTCAGCAGTTCTACCATGGCAGAGGTTGCTGCACCTTGTGACTGGGGCTGGGGGTGAAGGCCTCAGGGATCCAGCTGTGCAGCCATTAACATTCTGTAACTGTGACAGCTGCAGGGTTTGGCACATGGAAGGGCACCTAGCATATGGTACCATACTATGGCCTGAGCTCTAGGCACATTGCATTACTGCCAAAGTTGACCCCCACCCTCCTCTCCCTGTGCCTAGATTACTGTTTTATGCTCATGCCAATATATTATAGTGTGCAACAGTGCCCCCATAGTTAGGGTTGAATAGCCTGTTTAATATTAAACCTCAAATTTTGCAAATTAATATGTTTGGCTCTCTTTGACAGAATGAACTGAAATTTTGTATGTGTTGTCTAGTAGGCAAAGTCTTGCTGTGTGGAAGTTTTTGTGATGGCAGCCTGTGTGATTTCTGAGATCTGCATGTGTCATTTTAAGAAAAAAACTACATTTTTTCCTATAGTTACCATTTTTTTTTTTGGTCTCGCCTACAGCCTACATGGAAAGGAACTGTTGCCCCAAACTTGTAGGGGACATGTGTCATGTCCCAAGGCAGTGTCGTTGACAGGTCTGGTGAAAAGATTTCAAGGGGTTCCAGGGTTATTAATCTTTAAATTTTAGTGTTTTTTGACCTGTGCATGCGCAGTCTGATTTTTCGGATAACGTTTTGTGTCAAAATTAAAACATTTGTGCCACAAATGCCCATTTTGCTTTCAGCCCACTTGTTTGGTACGGCACCAAACATTTTTTTCTGCCATGCCAATCACCATCTTGTTGACCTTTTCCACAAACTAACAAATGTGGAAAAAACACAAAAATGCTGTGATTTTGATAAAAAAAAACATCAGAACCTAGCTAACCAGGACCCATTTAGCTAGATTCTGATGTTTGTTTTTAAATATTGTGCCCATATATATGTTTTTTGGGCCCCCAAAATCCTGGGCGCCCAGCTTAGCGAGAGGAGAGCTTCTCTGCAATTGCTGTATGAGAACAGTGGGATTTTACTGACTTCTGCAGCCGCAGCTGGAGCTTGTGATGCTGGCTGCAGATTCAGCTATGAGTCACCTTTCCTTGGTGTCTAGTGGCACCCCCCACCTTCCGATACCCATATTAAATATTTTCTATCTCTCCTTTGATGTTACTGGTACCCCCAACCCTCCTGTGTGTTTTTCTGGCGTCTAGTGGGCACCCTCCACCCTCCAATCACCATATTTCATGTTTTTTCATTGGTAGTTAGTGGCTCCCCCTTGTATGTTTCTTTACCTCCTGTAAAAAAAAAAAAAAAGTCCCTGACATCTTTTTTAAACCTGAAAAAGAAAACGGTCCCTCGTCGTCCCCACCGTTTTCCCTCCCCATCCTGACCCACCCACTGATCACTCACCATCCCACATACACCCTTAACCTATTCTTACCACCGGATATCAGAGGCTGTCATTGGCTGTGGACCGAGACACGCCTGCACTCTTCAAAGCCAAACCGTGAACTGAGGAATAAAGGCACATGCCGTATAATATATTTCAATGGTATTTTGAACTTATGTTCATAACTTTGCCATTTTTGGGAATTTTTTTCACCAAATTTTCAACAGGGCCTTTTTGGGATCCTACCTCATGAACACTGCGACTGTCATTTTGTTAATGCGCCCAGAAGGTGATTTCACGGTCATTACGCAAAATCACCTTTTGGGACAGTATAACAACATTTCACCACTAGAGGTGGGGTCCCAAAAAGGCCATGTTGAAAATTTGGTGAAAACAAATTCTCAACACTGGCTGTGTTATGCGTGCTTGTTGAAAGTTTTCTACGCAATGCATAACTTTGGTAATTTTCATTATTTTGACTCCAAATTTTCAACATAGCCATTTTTTTTTTTGAATTCACTTTACTTTTTCCCCTTGAGCTGCCTGCCGCCTTCTCATCCGTTCGTTCCACGGCTCATCGGCTTCTGTCCCCAAATCAGCCACCCCCGATACCCATGGCTTCCCCCCACAGTGTGGGGCCCAGCGACTGAGGGGGTAATGTCCGGGCACATAGTTTTGGGTCGGGGTCAGCCTGGGGACATGTCGGAGCTGCGGCAGGCTTCTATTAACGGCGGCAGGCGCACGGTTTTCCAGTTTTCTGTGGAGGCGGGCCACGCCCTTGATGCCTCACGCACCACTCGCCCGCCTCCCCAGGAACACGAAGCGCCAGATGCTTGGCACCCGGCCTCCACCAGGGGTCCCCAGTGCGCAGTCACTGCCCACACCTCCCTCCGGTAGGAGAGCTGCCCCTATGGGCGCCGATCCTCTTCCCCGGCCGCCTCCACGACGACTGGTCCATTCCTGAAACCTGGGTCACCGCGTCATAAGCTGAAATCCCACCGCTGCGCCAGCGGGCCGGCAACATAGCCATTTTTTTCACACCACCTCATGAACAGTACAGCTGTCACTTTTCACATCCTGTCTGAAACGTGTTCATAGTTTTTTTATTTTTTTATTTTTAACTTTATAGGTTCATAGGATAATTATGAGATCGAGGGACAAGCCCATTATGATCTCGCCACCTACCTTAGGTAATCGTGTTTTCGCACCTGTGGCATGGAAGGGTGTTTTAGCACAAGTTTGAACATTTTCACCTACAGGGTTTATGAGGTGATGTGATAAGAAGACTGTGTTGAAAATTTGGGGTCAAAATATGAAAAAATGCCAAAGTTATGACCATTCGTTGCAATTTCACTATGCCTGCTCATAACATTGGAAATTTTCAATATTTTGATCCCAGATTTTCAACATAGCCATCTCATTATCCCACCTCAAGTATCTCACAGTTGTCATTTTTCAAATCCTGGCCAAAATGTGTTTTCGCACCTTTGGCGTGGAATGGCGATGCAGTTGCACAGAATTACGTTTTGGCACAGATTTGAAAATATTCTGTACTGTGTACATGAGGTGGGGTAATAAGATGGCTATGCTGATAATTTGGCCACTGTTGTCTTATAAATGGAAGCATAGGGCCTGGAGAGCCCTGTGCTTCCACAGCTACATACATATACACATTGATGATGAGATGGGAGTGCAGGGCCCAGAGGACCCTGCACTCCCACAGGCAAATAAGGATATGATTATACTATCTCAATAAATAAGGAAATAAACTGAAAAAAATGCATTAATGTTTTAGTTAAGGATAAAGCCACAAAATCAGGGATTTGTGGTGTTAGAGTTTTCAAAGCTAACACCCCACACCCACCCTTCACACACCAACAGGTGTCAGGGGTGTGCCTTGGGGTAATCGGCCTTAACGCTCACCCCATTCCATAAGTAAATAAGCTGAGATGGGTACAGTATAGGAGAATGGGGTAAGCATTAGGGCAGACAACCCCAAGGCACACCCCTGACACCTGTTGGTGTGTGCAGGGTGGGTGAGGGGTGTTAGCTTTGAAAACCCTAATTCCACATTTCCCTACTTTTGTGGCTTTATCCCTACCTAGAGCATTAATGCAGTTTTTGCAATAAAAAATACATAAACTAGAGCATTAACACAGTTTTTTTCAATATAACTTTATGTATACAGTATATATGCCATTCCTGGCTGAACTTCCCTGGTGGTCCAGTAGTTCTGGAATCTTGTGAACTCATTGTCCAAATCTCTGGTATCCAGTTGATCACCCTCTTCCTAGCTCCATTCCCTTCTCTTACTATTTCCAGTGCTGCTGTGTACTGCCTAACCCTTCTCCCTACCAGACTGAATGTTCTTGTTCATAAGACTATGACCCCTGCAAGAACTGCTTTCAACAGTTCTGCAGTACTAGGGACAATGCACATTATGAAAGGTGGCTGAAGGCACCAGAAATCTACTGTGCATGACACAGAACCCCCATATATACCATCTGCCTAAGTCAGACTTCTCCACTATCCCTGTTCTTGTTCACTGACCTGTACATTATGGCAAAAAAAGACTTGCAACCCCTTTGCGTATAGCACAAAGTGGCACAATGGAGAAATGCACCACACGGACATTACAAATTTACCCTTCCCTCATGGATTATATTTGTGTGTGCCTCCGCCTAACCCTGCCTTTCCAAGGATATTCCCACAAAGACTGCATATCAGGTTTTATAAAGTATACCAAATTACAAAGCTCTCACCAATGCAAAGCATCAGGGGAAGTATATGCAAATCATTATACATATACGTCCCATGATGCTTTGCATTAGCAAGGTCTGTGTAATTTGGTATTTCTTTAAAACTTGGCTTTGTTGTCAATGTCCTTCAAGGGTAAATCTTGATTCGGTGCTTTTGCACTGAAGTTGATACTTTTATATTGCTTTTCTACTTTGGGCTCACCATGGCCCAAATAAATGAGATCACAAGCCAGGTTCCTTCCTCTCCATGTGCTGTGATAACAAAAGATCCATACACCGTTGTAATGGTGGGTGTTGTTCTCTGAGGAATACAGAGTTTCTTTTACTGCCACTTACTAAAACTGCTATTCGCAAATGGTTTTTGCTGTCTGAAAATTTATTCTTTTCCTATAACAGTGGCACAGCTTTTGTGATGCAGGTTGCTTCCCAGATGTCTATATTACCATTATTATACTGCACTGCAACAGCAACAGGATTGGCCTGTAGTGTGGCATTAGGTGCATTGTGCAACTGCCAAAGTTTTTCCTTCCAACTCCCCTGTAACGTACCTTGATAGCAGTTTGTTGGCCATGCCAACATGTATATATACTGTTCCTCACCAGTCTTGAGAGTGATGTCCTTCATGTGTGCACAAGGCTCCTTGTGCTTTCACCCACCAAAACTGCCATATACAAACAAGTGTTGTTGTTTGCAGGGGGTGGATCATCCCCGTGACAGCAGTGCAGCATACACTACTGCAGATCACCTGTTTGGACTCTAGTGATTGCTTATATGCTGTTCTATTAGTAATATACCGGATTGCGAGAGCTGCAGAGCTCTGACCATGGCATATGCCCCAGTCACATGGTGCTTCTGCCAAAGTAATTCCCCTGACACTGTGACATAATGGCCATGCCAATATGTATATATACCATTCTTATATGTTCCTGGTGATCCCATGGCCCAGGAATCCTGACACTTGGTCATCCATGACCCTGGCATCAAGTAGACCCCTCCCCAATAGCCACATTCCTGCCATTACTGATGTCAGTGGTGCTTAACCCCTCCCCTGCTGGTAGGAACATTCTGGCTCTCTTTGTATACTTGAAAAGAAAATGCAAAAGTATTCTTTGTTGGCTACAGCCAGCTCTTGTATAGAACAAGTTCTACCCTTCCCTGCTCTTTAGCTTGCCATTGTGATACAAGCAATCCAACTGGCTCGAAGCATAGACATAGACTAAATAAAGATTTTTTTTTTTTGTAAATATCTTTTTATTTATTTATTTATTTTTACTTTTCTTTTTCCCTCCGGTCATGGGGCCTCTCTCAGGCATCCTGCCTGTTCCTGCCCGCCTGAGGTCCTCTCAACCTTAGGCCTCCTTTCTCCCTCCCCCTCCTCCCGCAGTCAGTGCCCCCAGCTTAACCCCTCCGGGGTGAGGCCACCCCTCCTCATTGGGCACTCTTAGGACAGACTTTGGCTGCAGGTGAGGGCCAGGTGGAGGAACTGGAAGGCCGGGAGAGATGTATCTGGCAATGGGCATAGGGGTCAGGTGCTGTCACCTACACTCGTAGAGCTGGGTTTTTCTTTGTTCTGGTGTGCTCCCCATCCTCCTTCCCCCTTGCATGGTGCATACCTGACATCATGTTGCACGGCAACCCTGCCAGCGTTAGCCATGCTACTGTATGTGCTGTCCACATTCTACAGCACCCCCAATCTCCACCGGGGGCCACTAGAATGCTGGACAAACCCCAGCCCTCCCCCAGGAAGAGGAGAGCAGCCCAGCAAGCGCTCGATCCTCGCCCTCCCCTGCTGACTCCTGGCACCCAAGCTCACTCCCAAACTCTGGTCGCCGGCGTGGTGTGAGGTGTGGTGTCCAGCACCTCAAACCTCGGCGCCACCGGGCCGGCTAATATCTTTTTCTTAAAGATAACTTTTGCGCAGGCATTTCATAGGACTATACATAGAGACATCATCAATAGCACATGATACAGTATATGTCTTATAGCTTTACATGTGATGAAGGAGTCTTCTGCCACCTGGTACAGCAATGGAGGCGGAGACCCTGGGTTGCAGCATTTATCATTCTTGCATTTCCTTACATGGTAGCTGGCTACTAGGGGGATAGGGGCACCAGAGAGCTATCATTATATGGGTATAAGGGCAGGTATCTATATAAGTTCTATGAGGCCAGAGGGGCAATGGGCTCACCTCCAGCTGGGGGTCTGTCACAGTGCAGACTGCCTCTGAGGGGCACGCCCTGCTTTAGGGGGCTGCAGTTCCTTTAAAGAATAAAGGCAACATCAGGAAGCATGACATACAGGACCCATGGTTTCCACCTGGAAAAGAAAATAGATCTGATTTCTCATTCAAGCTGAACATAATCTTTTTCATTTTATATATGTCATAAACCATGGCCCTCCATTGGTCAAGGGTAATCTGTTGGGCTGTCAATCAGTTTCACGTTATACATTTTTTTTTACTGCAAGCACCATAGTTCCTAGTATATACTTCATATTTCTATCTTTTAGGCTCCTAGGATAGGTGTAAAACAAGGACAACTAAGGTGTCAGTTGAGTTGGGGTGTGCAGTACTTCTGATATTGCCCTCTCCGGCTCCTGAAAAAAAGTTCCCAAGAGTGGGACAGATCCACATCGTATGTGTGTGTGTGTGTGTGTATGTGGCAGGCATGGTACCACATTCCCTTCTACATGCTGCATTGCCTCCCCTCACATACCTGGCAGTGAAAGGTATTTCTGCCTTGTTTTAGAAGTTGTGAAAATAAAGCATTTCTTGCACCTTTGAGAAAACCCTAGCATAATGCAGAGTTGCTTCATGTTTCTTACTCAAGCGATAACTACATTTCACTCACCTGTGTGTGCTGATTTCTGTTTACAGTTAGTGATATCTAAGAGAGCTAGGGAGAGGTACAAGGGTGGAGTGCCCTTCCTGTTCCTGTGCTTACGCAAAAATGTATTTTTTTGCAGAGACAACACTGTTTCAGACAGGGTGGGAATAGGGCTATGAAAGGAAGACGCCACACTAGAAACATTTAGTTCAATCCACTTACACATACTTCCTTTCTATATATTAAACACTTTCTGAAGCCTTTTATAATCTTGTTATTTTTTTGCTTCCCAAAAAGGGTACGTGTAAGTGTGTGTGTTCAAGCATGTGTGTGTGCTTGTGTGTACGTGTGGATAGGGGCTATCTCTCCAGCATAACATAGAACATACAGTAAGTACTTTTTGAATTACCTAAAATACTTTAAATGTCCTCAGATCACATGTGGTTTTGTTGACACTATTAGTCCCTTATCCACTGGTTTATTCCTTTCAAGTAGAAATCAGAGTTTTTTTCACAGTGCTATGAGTAGAGTGTGCTATGTCCTATCACTGCAACATTTTCCCACCAAGGACCGTGAGAAGACTAAGTCTTTTAATCATTTTAAAGCCAAATTTTGGACTACTGTAGTTTCCCAGTAACTGACAAAGGTAGATACAGTTACAGAAGTTGGTTACATACTGGCCCCATTCGGTATCAAATCAGGACAATATACTATATGTTTTTTTTTAAACTTTATTATTAACACAGCAAATTTTGAAATGGGGAAAATTATAACATGAATGTGGAAAACTAGTAGAACGAATCAATCCCTGAAAGGGCAGTATAAACTGTAAATAGGCTATAATTAATGGGCTTCCCTTTTCCCCATAGGGAACCAGTGGCGTAGTTTGTCGTAATTAAGTAGTGTTTATTACGGCAAACATGCGCACGTATTTTCTCACTCTGGGCACTTCCATCCTGCAGTTCCTCGCTCTGTAACCGCTCGCCTCGGCTAGCCTTCTCTTTCCAAATGAAACCGCCAGACAAGCAGAACTAGGCGGTATTTTTTTATGTTATTTTAAACTTAATGGTGGAAAAGAAAGCACTTCTTCAACTGAATTTTTTAAAATTCAGATGGGACGGATGTGTACAGTGGCAGAAAACAAAACCGGAGCATGAGTGCACTGGAAGAGCTAGTATTTTATATAATTGCTGTGGCGAACAGGGGAAACCCAGCAATTATATAAAATAAAAAATGGGGTGGTGTGTGGAAACTCGAAGTTTACACACCCACGAGGTGTTGAATGCTGTAATAAACCTCTCAAGCTTCGCTCTCAGGGTTTATGTAGCATCTAACACCTCGTGGGTGTGTAAACTTCTCATTACACACACCACTCCATACTTTATTCTATTTTTGGTTGTATGATTGTTAGATCTTTTTTTTCATGTTATCCACTTAGAGTGCTAGTTTAGTAGAAAGATTAATAGAGGATTTTTAAACATGTTTGTTAATAGCTTTCAAAATTTTTATCGACAAAAAACCCAGCAAATTTTACATTGTCTTTGTTACATAGAAAGATGAGTATTTTCTCTGTGTACAAATCTTTTATACAATTATTTCATATATACAAAAACTTCAAGTTATTTTGGAGTGGTCTATTAAATACATCTACACCTTAATATGCATTATTTACACACGGCATTTTTCGAGGCAAGGATCAGAGGACACCATTTTAAGGTTTTGACCTTTGTTGTATTCTAGGGGTCTTACTTAAGTCCTAACTATGTTTTTCTAGGACTTAAACTGTTGCTGTCCAGTGTGTTAGCACTTCTAGTTTTCATCTTCTCCTTGGCCCTGTGCCAACTCCCATTGTGTCCAGTACAATATATAAGCATGCATTCTGTCTTGTACCAAAAAAGTTAGTCTCTCCATCTCTGAAATCTGGTTTACAATTTCAATCCAGTCACTTCCCTGTGGTGGTGTTCTTTGAAGCCACTTCCGTGTGATGGCCTTAGAAGCTGCCACCACTCAAATCGCCAGAGACATAATGACTCTTTACCTGTCACTTCCTTGGGGAGGGGGGAATCCTAACACTAAGTGTTGGGCTACTAGTGGGTCTGTAATTGTAAACAATTCTTGCAGGCGTTGGTTCACCTCTGCCCAGAAGGTTTGCAGTTCTGGACAACTCCAGAATATGTGATCATGTGTTGCTCTCAGTTTTCCACATTGTCTCCAACAACTAGGTTGCATTTGATAGTCCCACTTGAACTGGGCTATAGGAGTAATGGAATATACTGTTACTGTTGATTGCCAAGTTCATTTGACAGATATTGAAACCATTCAGTTCATAGTGTGTTTTCCCTTTAGCTGTTAAAGACAGATCTAGTTGGAGGGATTGGTGTGGTACTGGGCTTCTTCAGTATCAGAGCAGTGAAACTGCACTGTCATATCCAATGCTGATAGTCTTACTCAGTAGGGCTGGTTAGACACTAGACCCCTTCAGTATCAGAGCAGTGAGACTGCACTGATGTATCTAACAACAATAGTGCCACTTATTGGGGCTGGTTCGATACTTGTCCCTTCAGTATCAGGGCAGTGAGACTGCACTACCATATCTACTGCTGAAAGTAACACTTAGTGGGGCTGGTTAGATGCTAGACCTAGACCCCTTCAGTATCATAGCAGTGAGACTGCAGTGTCATATCTAACAGTGACAGTGCTACTTTTTGGGGCTGTTTAAATGCTAGTCCCTTCAGTATCAGAGCAGTGAGATTGCACTGCCATATCTAGTACCGAATATCACACTTAGTGGGGATGGTTAGATACCAGGGAAGGATTCACAAAGAAAGCCAAAATTCCCACAGCTACGGGAAAAAGGCTTGCTGCAGTGCGGAAATGCAGCTGCACTGTATTCTCAAAGAAAACCAGCGCAGCTATAGATTTCCAAAAAAAGTGCTGCAGGTGTGGCAATTTAGCTGCTGCAGGACTTGTGCAAGTGCTGTGAATCCGCAGCTGTGGAGGCTGTGAAGGCACAGCAATAGGGAACCACAGTAGCTGAAGCAGCAGACTGTAACAGTGCTGCTATAATATGAAGCTGACAGCACACACAGCGACAAGCAACCAGTCCCCAGCTGGGACCACAGCAGCACCACAGATACCAGCGATACCTTGGCACCACAGTGGCTGACTGTCCCTGCTGGCCGTCCCTCCCTGGGGTGTTCCTGTGGCCTGCGGGGGGTAGCCCTCGTTGCTGGCTGGTCAGGCTCTACTGCTTGTGGGGCTCTGTCATGGGCTGCACTGGGTCTAGTGGTTGTTGCCTGTTGCCATAGCATGGCAATGTTTGCTTTCAGTGCTGTAACATCAGCCACTGCTATACTGTCTGAGATGCTATTACCTGTGGTACACCTCCACCTTAATTGATTCCAATTGCTGGGGCACTACTGCAGTGTGCTGAGGGAGAGTTACACCTCATTCCACTGTGTGTAACATTCTTTTCTCAGCTGCGGAAAAAACTGGCTGTGAGTAGCCTTTCAGGGGCCGTGCCTTACTTATCTCACACCTTTTTGTCCTGAGGGACTTCTGCAGCTGCACTTTTTTCCACAGTCCATAGTGGTTTTTCCTGCAGCTGCAGGTTATTTTTGTGAATAGCATTTGGAGCAAACTCCCCTTTTTTTCCATAGCTGATGGCGTTTTGGGGGATTAGGGAAAGTTTTGCACCTTCTGAGAGCTTTGAGAATCCTGCCCCAGGTCTTTAAATATCAGAGCAGTAAGACTGCACCGCCATATCTAACACTGATAGCACTATTCACCCTTCAATATCAGAGCAGTAACTTTGCTCTATCATACCTTATGCTGATAGTCACTCAGTGGGGCTGGTTAGATACCAGACCCTTTCAGTCTCAAAGCAGTGAGACTGCACTGCCATATTTAGTACTGATAGTCCTACTCAGTGGGGCTGGTTAGATACTGAACACCTTCAACATTAGAGCAGTGAGATTGCTTTGACATATCTAGCTGACAGTCTTACTCAGTGAGTCTTGTTAGATACCAGACCCTTTCAATATCACAGCAGTAAGATTGCACTGTCATACCTAGTACTTGCAGTCCAATTCAAAGGAACTGGTCAGTTACTAGACTTCTTCAATATCAGAGCATTGAGACTTTACTGCTATATCTAGTAGTGATAGTCCTACTCGGTGGGGCTCATTAGATTTCAGTATCAGAGCAATAAGACTGCATTGCCATAACTAGTGCTGATAGTCATACTCAGTGGGTCCAGTCCAATACCAGAACCTTTGATATCAAAGCAGTGAGAGTGCACTACTGTATCTAGCACTGATAGTCCTAGTCAGTGGGGCTGGTTAGATACTAGACCCTTCACTATCAGCGCAGTGAGACTGCACTGCCATGTCTAGTGCTGGTAGTTCCACTCAGTGGGGCTGGTTAGATACCAGACCCTTTCAGTATCAGCGCAGTGAGACTGCACTGCCATGTCTAGTGCTGGTAGTCCCACTCAGTGGGGCTGGTTAGATACCAGACCCTTTCAGTATCAGAGTAGTCAGACTGCATTGCCATATCTAGCACTGATAGTCCTACTCAATGGGGCTGGTTAGGTACAAGACCCTTCAACATCACAGCAGTAACGTTGCACTGTCATACCTTATGCTGATAGTCCCATTCAGTGGAGCTGGTTAGATACTGAACCCCTTCAGTATCAGACCAGTGATGCACTGGGACTGGTTACATACTATACCCCTTCAATATCAGACCAGTGATGCACTGGGGCTGGTTACATACTATACCCGTTCAGTATCAGACCAGTGATGCACTGGGACTGGTTACATACTACACCCCTTCAGTATCAGACCAGTGATGCACTGGGACTGGTTACATACTATACCCCTTCAGTATCAGACCAGTGATGCACTACCATATATAGTGCTGATAGTCACACTCAGTGGCACTGTTCAGATACCAGGTCCTTAAATATCAGAGCAGTGAGACCGCACTAGCATATTTAGAACTGATAGTCCTGCTCAGTGGGGCTCGTTGGTCACTAGAGCTTTCAGCATCAGAGCACTGAGATTGCATTGCCATGTCTAGCACTGATAGTCCTACTCAGAGGAGCTGGTTACATACTATACCCCGTCGATATCAGAGCAGTGAGACAGCACAGCCATATCTAGTGCTGATAGTCATACTCAGTGGTTCTGGTTACATACTATACCCCGTCGATATCAGAGCAGTGAGACAGCACTGCCATATCTAGTGCTGATAGTCATACTCAGTGGTTCTGGTTACATACTATACCCCGTCGATATCAGAGCAGTGAGACAGCACAGTCATATCTAGTGCTGGTAGACATACTCAGTGGGGGCTGGTTACATACTATACCCCGTCAATATCAGAGCAGTGAGACAGCACTGCCATATCTAGTGCTGATAGTCATACTTAGTGGTGCTGGTTACATACTATACCCCTTTGATATCAAAGCAGTGAGACAGCACAGCCATATCTAGTGTTCATAGGCAAACTCAGTTGGGTTGGATATACACTAGACCCTGTCAGTATCGAAGCAGTGAGACTGCACTACCATACCTAACACTGATAGTCCTACTTGGTGGGGCTTGTTGGATACCAGACTCTGCCATATCTCGTGCTGATAGTTGCACTGAGTGGGACTGGTTAGATACCACACCCTTTTAGATCAGAGCAGTGAGGTAGCGCAGCAATAATTATTACTGATAGTCCTAGTTGGCTGGTAGTTTAGATACCGGATCCCTTACATATCTGAGAAGCAATTTACATTGCCATAGTTTAGGTCACTAGTCTTGGTCAGTGGAGTCGGATGGATACTGGACCTCTAAAATATTAAAGCAGCAATTTTTTCTGCCATAGTTAGGGTTACTAGTGCTAGTCGGTGGGGCGGGTTTGATACTTGTCCCTTACAATGTCAGTGCAGTAAGGTAACACTGCCGATAAAGGGTTAACAGTCATAGTGGGTTGATAGCTTAGATACTAGACCTTTTTAATATTAGAGCAGCAATTTGCACTGCCATAGGGCTACCAGACCAAGTCACTGGGACTGGTTAGATACTGAACTACGTTAATATTAGAGAAGAGAAGTAGCATTGCGATAGTTAGGGCTGATGGTCAAAGCTGGCAATATAGATACTGGACTCCTTGAGTATTGAGGCAGTCAGTTTGCACTGCCATAGTTAGGGTTACTGGACCAAGTCACTGGGACTGGTTACATACTGGGCCCCTTCAGTATTAGAGCAGTGAGGTAGTGCTGCAATAGCTATAACTGACAGTCACAGTTGGTTGGTAGTTTAGATACTGGACCCCTTCAGTATTAAAGCAGCAGTACTAGTTAGCCAGCAAAAAATGTCATCCTACCTTTCTTATTTTTATTTATTATGTTTAGGATTACAAATACCTTTGAGCCTTGGCTCTTTTACAAAGGTTCTATGTCAGAGAAATACAAATTATGGGGAACATCAAGACAGACATTACAACAATGTGGACATTGCAAACAGAGTACAGATTAATACAATTCAAGGGTAGCATTGTAACAAGGCAGCCAGCGTTTAATTCCTGTTTGTTTCTATCCAGCTCCCCCTACGTTCTCCAAACTAACTACATACAACATTTCTAATGATGATGCACTCACTCTGCTCATTAACTCAGCAAATTCCTCTCCTGTCAGTACTTCTAAGTCTTGGGTTCATTTGTACCACACGCCTGCCACATACCCAGCAATGTAAAATTGTTCAGAACCTACACTATGACCATGGATTAGTCTCTGGGAATTTCTTCCATATGACAAAAGGTACATGGCTTCCACCGCGATGATTTGAGTGGACTGGCACTGCAGGTCACTCCAACCATGCCAACTCTGCTACCCCAACTGGATACCCTCTCCTGATTATTGATAAAAGGGTGAGATGGGCAAAAAAGTGCTCTTTAAAACTGCTTAATAAACTCAAGCGAAGACACCTACTTTGGCTCATCCTATTACTACTACTTCTTTCTGGCAATGTCCACCCTAACCCTGGCCCTTCCAGAAACGAACACACTGTCACCCTAAGAAAGCAGGGGACTATCTCAATGGCATCAGTAAATATATGCAGCCTTCTCCTGAAAATGGAGAGCCTGCTGGCCTGGATAACTCAGCATTAACCTGGCATGCTGCCTGTCATAGAGACCTGGCTATCCCCATCAGTTCCTAACTTGGACGTAACCCTGCCAGTCTACAACATCTTCAAGCTGGACAGGCAATCTAAGCATGGCGGTGGGTGCATTATCTACCTGAAGGGCACGATCTTGGGGCATGCTCTTCCTGTGCCAAACCTCGATTGCCTATCCCAGGTGCTTGCTGTTAAAATACTTCTCAGGGCCCATAACAAAGCGCTGACAGTGTACTCTATATATGTGCCACCAAAAAATCCTGAAGCTGGCCTACACAGCCTCCTGGAGTATATCTGTAGTAACCTACTCACCTCTGAGACCATATTTCTGGGTGATTTTAATCTAAATTGACTTTCGCCCACCAATGGCTCAGCCAAAGACTATATCTACTCTACACCTATCACAACTTAACTCTCATACTAGGTACAACTATAGAATGGGGACTTTCACCCTTCTCGACTGGATCCTCACTAGCTGTCCTGATCACATCTTGACTGTTGTTGTACACCCTAACTCTCTAAGAGATCACTTCACAGTCTCTTGCTCCTGGACAAATAAATTCACTGAACCATCCCCCTCAAACAGTTTACAGCCGAGTTCTCAAATGTGGGCACCTTGAACCTCTAAAACTACACCTGAGCAACACCGACTGGTCTGAACTTGACTCCATCACTGATGAAAAGCTTGAGCGCTGTGTTAACATCTCTCGCTTCAATGCTGCATGTCACATCCATGCTCCATCGAGAGTAAGGAAAGTCCATGGTACGGTTAACTCCTGGATCACATCCGAACTATTAGCCAAGATGAAACTGAAAGACAACCTCTGGCACCAGGCAAAAAACACTGGGAAACCTGCCAATACCCAGTCCTATAAAGCTGCTAGGAATTTGTGCACTCAGATCATCCGGCGGGAAAAAAGCAACTACCATAGAGAAATACTTGCCAACTCCTGGGGCAATAGAAATTTTGGTCAAACCGTAAGGATGTCACAGGCAAGGTCCCAAAGGTGGCACCATCATTGCTCAACATTGTTGGAGTACCAACTATGGATCCTCTCAATATTGCAAATACCTTCAACAATGGTTTTTCTGATCTGAGTAGTGTCCTCCCTCCGGACTTCTTGATGAATCACACTCCTCTACATCTACAATGCAGCAAGAAAACTCACTTCATTTGCCTCCCAGTAGTTGCAACACTAACCCTCCCTTCTACTTTAAGAATGTATCAGTTTCCTTGGTTAAAAGGCACCTACACAAGGTCCTGGGTAAGTCACGGCACAGTAGTGACTCCCTTGACCTAAAGCTAATTGCACTTACCCTTGATGAAGTATTAGCTCCCATCACTAAGATTTTTAACCTCTCACTAAGCTAATCTCAATTCTGTCCTAGATGGAAAATTGCTCTGATAACTCCAGTACACTAATCTGGGGACCGTACCCTACACTTCAATTACAAACCAATCTCAATCCCCCCCCCCCCGGTCGAAAGTCCTGCAGCATATAGTTGCAGACCAATTAATTGACCACTTTGAAAAATACTCCATCTAGTGTCCACAGTAGCACGGCTTCAGGAAAGGGCATAGCACAACATCTACCCTCCTGGAATTCACTGAGTTCATTCATCAATCACTCAACCAAGGGAGTCTTGTTGGTGCAGCCTTCCTAGATTTATCGAAGGCATTTGATATGGTAAACCACGCGTTGTTGCTTAAACAACTAACCTCAGCAGGGCTCTCAATTGACTCTATGCACTGGTTTAAAAGCTATCTGGGGGATCGCTATCAAATGGTAAAAATCTCCAATGTCACCTTCGACCAACAGAATGTACACTAGATGTACCTCAAGGATCCATCCCTGGCCCTCTCCTCCTCAGTATTTTTGTAAATAACCTGCCACACTGTTGCCATCAATGAATATTTTGTATGCAGATGATGCTGTCATATTCTCAAGCCAACCTAACCCCACTCTTCTCAAATATCACCTTCAACTCAGTGTTGAGGAAGTCGAAAAATGGTTCTGTGACTGGAAACTGGTATTAAATTACAAAAAAAACAAAGGTTATGATGTTCAGCACCTCGCACAGTAAGTTTAAAGCACATGACTCAATATTAAAAACCAACTTGGTGTTCCACTTGATCGGGTGGAGCATTTCAAAAATCTGGGGGTTACCTTGGATAGAAAAAATCAGATTGGTAAATAAAGGCTCACTCACCAAGATAATTTTATATCAGTATAAAGTATTTACTAATGTCAAAGAAATCAGATACAGTACAAAAGCACCCACATAATTTCTGTAGAATTCCACTTTGTATACGTTTCGGAAAAACCTTCATCAGTACAGTACCATATCTATTAAAAATAAAGCAAATATTGTATTATATGGATTGATACGGGAGAGGGGGGACATGATAGAAACTTTTAAGTACCTCAGTGGAATCAACAAAGTCCAAGAGGGTAGCATCTTTCAGAAAAAGAGACTTGCAAGAACAAGGGGACACAATTTAAAGACAGAAGGAGGGCGGTTCAGGGGCAATGTGAGGAAGTATTTCACAGAGAGGGTAGTGGATGCATGGAACAGCCTTCCTGAGGAGGTTGTGGGGTCTAAAACTGTGGGAGAATTCAAGAATGCATGGGACAGACATAAGGCAATTCTTGTGGGGGTAGGAAGAAATAGGCTGTTGGTTAACTAGGATCTACGGCCTATCCTGTAGGTAGGGAAATGGGCAGACTAGATGGGCCAAGCGGTCCTTATCTGCCGTCAAAGTCTATGTTTCTATGTTTCTATGATACAAAAATAATTTTTATGTATGTAACTAAAAGATATAATGAAACACTATGAATAGAATACTGCTCACTAATTCATGACAATATTGCTTGCCAAAATTCAGTCTGCCTAATCAGCTATCCAATTGTCAAATACTGTCAAAAAAAGACTTTCAAATTACATTGATACTTGTTACCAGTCATAACTATAGTATCCTTGTCCTATAATAACATTATGATAAAAATACTATTATATAAGGCTTCCTGTTTTCTATAAAAATAAATAAATCATCACTCATATGATTAACAAATCAAGTACTTCTAACCAACACATAAGCAAATATTTAGCAACTGTTTTATATTTCAAAAAACATTTTTTTCTCTCTAACCATGAAAACATTACTTATAATTGTATTAACAAACTGGTCCTCGGTTTAAAATATTGCACATTTTGTCTTTCAACATCTAATATGTACATATTCTAAATGTTAAATCAGGGCAAGGACTATAATAGATAGTACCAAGTATGCTTACCGTGCTTTAAATATTTAAACATAGGTCTGGAAGTATTTGCGTCTTAATTATATAGCACAAATCTGAAATAGACAGAAGCAAGCTGTTTAGATACAATAAAGTCTATCTAAACACAAAACCTTTTTACATTGTAAAACGGTTTTACCATAAGCACGGTCTATAAGAATTCCTTTAAGTGAGTTTCTGTAAATAAACATAAAGTTCTCATCTTAAAACAGGGGGAATACCAACTGCTTCAAAAAATATTGTTTTGTTTAAAGATTTTAGCGAATACATACACCGTTGGGTATATCTACTCACTTAATATATTCTGAAGGCAAGCACAGTTTCAACCTGTAATGTGACAGGACCTCTCGCTTTCTCTCACTGTTTAGAGGTATCGCGCCAACACTGTGCTGTGTTTAAATAGGCAGGCAATCGGGCGAGGAGCTTGGATAGCCATCTCACCTGTGCCCAGCACATCGAGAATGTAGCTAAGGCCGTAAATATAAAAATTGGGCTCCTCTATTGGCATGAGTGTAATCTAACTCCTGAAGCCCTCAAACTGGTTATCCATAGCTCCAATAGGGTGGAAAGGACAGGATAGGCATCTAATGACACTTATCTAATAAGGTAGAAGCCTTCATCATGTCTGACCTGTAAAGATAAAAGAAAAACAGGTTAGTTAGAAGGAAAAAAACTATGAAAGCAAAGCAGAAGAGAGAAAAGGAAGTTAGGTTTGGGGGCTCAGCTAAAACCGCTTTGCCACAATGGTGGCGAGTGGCCAGTATTTCATTTAGTAGTCAAGTGGCTAGTGAAGGCTCGGGGGGGTTAGGGTCCTTTTGTAATGTGAACGGGAAGGGGGGAACTGAAACAAGCAAAGAGAGGATTTGGGCTATAAGAGCCCACAAATAAGCAGGCAGCAGCAAAAGCCCAGAGGGGCATAAATATATAAATAAATAACATATATCTACAAAAATAAAATGGCTACCAGGGGAAAATGCAGGAAAACTCCAGGCAGACCATTTTAAGTTGAATCCTGCTGCCTGTCTCTGACATCACTAGAACGACATCAGCAGGAGATGGGACCACACACATGAAAGAAAAGATAAAAGCAGAGCAAAGGGAGTGGTGTTCGGGGAAGGGGCACAGCAGCAGTGGAAAGAAGCTTATTCAAAAAAGTTCCCACTATTGAAAGGGACTCAAGCACTCTCCTGACTGGCTGCCAGTGATCTCAGCACCAAATGCTCCAATCTGGTGCAAGTAGGGTGAGCTAGAGTGCTGAGTAGTGATGCTCAACTCTTTGTTCTTGTTCTCTCTCTTTCTTTGAGTTAGCAGTGACTAAAGTGGTAGGGTTCAGCCACCTACCATCCCAGACTGCAAATCTGAGGAGAGCGAGGTGACCACAGGGGTCGGTGCTGGGGCCAGTCCTATCCAATGTCTTCATTAGCAACATTGTAGAGTATCTGGAGGGAAAGGCGTGCCTCTTTGCAGATGACACCAAGATCTGCAACAGAGTGGACACACCGTAGGGGGTGGAAAAAATTAGAACGGACCTAAGCGTATGAGAGGAGTGGTTGGGTGTCTGATAGTTGAGTTTCAATGCTAAAAAGTGCAAGATCATGCACCTGGGTCACAGGAATCCAAAGGAGGAGGAGTAGAGGATGGGTGGGGAAATTCTGGCCACCACAAATCAGGAGAGGGGCCTGGGGGTCATCATATCTGATAACCTGAAGGTGACCAAACAGTGTGAAAAGGCAGTAGGGAGAGCAAACAGAATGTTGTGGTGCATACGGAGGGGAGGAAAGAAGAGGTGATGGTACTGTATAGATCACTGGTGAGGCATCAGCTGGAGTACTGTGTCCAGTTCTGGAGATCACATCTCCGGAAGGACATTGACAAAACATTTATTTATTTATTTATGGCTTTGATAACCAGGTAAGTGCACTGATCCAAGGGACCGTTTTCAGGCATGACCCGGGCCAAAAGGCACATGGTACAAATGCACATAATAAACATGTAGTCCAGAGAAGGGCAATGAAGATGGTACATGGACTGCACCAGAAGCCCTATGAGGAAAGAATTAAGGACTTTAATATATATTCACTGGAGGAAAGAAGAGACAAGGGAGATATGACAGAGACTTTCAAGTACCTTAGGAGAATAAACAGGGTACAGGTGGAAAGCATACTTCAGAGAAAACTCTGCACAAGAACAAAGGGGCATGATATGAAGTTGAAGGATGGAAGGCTCAGGGGTAATGTTAGGAAGTACTTTTTCACTGAAAGGGTGGTGGAGCCGTGGAACAGTGTTCCAGCAGAAGTGGTGGGGATGACAACAATACGGGGGTTCAAGAGTGCATGGGATAGACATAAGGGTACCCTGGAGATGTGCAGAGCAGGAGAGAGTGGTAGAACTGTGTTCTACCAGTCCTCATGCCAAGCAGGAGGGATGTCTTATTTATCCTCTTTTTATTCTCCCTATATAAACCTGTTGTACAATAGTGCTCCTGAATAACTCTTCTATTCTTTTCTACAACTGACATAGGTTGGCCACCTATAACAGTTCTTACTTATTCCTTCTAGATCTTTTTCCATCTTACTATATTTCTTTTTCACCTTCCATCCCTCACCTTGACCCCCCATAACAAACATTATTAAAAGGCTACTGTCATAATTAATTATAAATAGGAGATGTTGAGAAAGGGACTCCTGGCTGGCAAAAGGAGATTCAAAGAATTAATACAGTTGAGGCTTGCCTTGTGTTCCCCTTATTTCCCCTTATATGTCTGAAAATGAAGTATTATACAAAGTGACTGGGTGGACAGGAACAGCGACCTCTTTTTCTTTCTGTTACCTTCCCTGCTGCTCTCTGTCCTTTCTGTGGGCTCAAAAGTAAAGAGGAGCCAGCAACAAAAATAATATTTGAGGTATGTGGCTCTCTTGCCATTTGTTTTCAGAAGCCCCGAATCCAGAAGGGCAAAAAGTCAAGCAAAGGAACAGAGAAGAGAGGGTTCTGCTAGTAAACAGCAGCATTGCTGTGTTTAAACCATCTCTCTCGTCTCTAACCCCGTGCACTCTGCGCACTGTGCGCCCACTTCCAGGAGACACCAAAAGTCTCCAAACAGCCTGACATCAGTTCGGAGGTGGAAAAGGCTCACTAAGGAAGCTGTTTTAATGCTTCCAGTTTCCTCCTCCATAAATGGAGGTTGTTTATTTTAATGTTGAAAACTGGCCCGTGTTTGAAAGAAGGGCCAAAATGAAATTCTGAGCCAACAGCTTGCAGTAGCAGCCACCGGTAACACAAAAATGCCTAATTTTGTTTGCCAGTGTTTAGTATGAAACAGCAAATAAGGCATCTTGTGAATCAATACTGTAAGGTTTCTTTGGTTTATAAATAAAAAGGTACACGAGCTATATAATTAGCTGTGCTCTGAACAGGGATAAGGGGCAAAGGATTCTGAACATGTAATACTTAAACATTTAAAACCTCCTTTACTGTGTTATAAAATGTCTTGCTGTAAACCATCCATTTTTCTGCACCCTACCCATCCACCTGTGCAAGGCTTACCTGTAGCCAGGAGCTGTAAGAAAGAATTCCTATAGGAAAGGCAGCGCCCTCTAATGTCCTGCTTTATAATACAAATTGCTGTCACTCTCAGGAGAATGAACAGGACTAAGGCTCATTAGAACCTAATTAGATATTCAGAACTGTTTTTTTGTACTCTGGATATCTATTGTTATCATAATGTCTACTTGATGTTAAAGCTAATACAGAATAGGTTATGCCCCTGGGTCATTCTGCCTGATGTTATGAAGTTAGAGATGGAAAGACAGAGAAACAGCTTAAGTACCTAACCACCTGCCTAATGATGTCATGAGTAGCAAAGTATATAAACTGGCCACCAAGGGTGAAATTTAGATAGATGGGCCAGTGTGTAGCTGTCCTTAGAGAGCAAGTGTGCATATGTGTGTGTGTGTGTGTGTGTGTGTGTGTGTGTGTGTGTGTGTGTGTGTGTGTGTGTTACACTGGGCTAAGTTTGAAGTTAAGACCAAAAAGGAGTCTTTAGGAAGCGGTATGACTGAAGAAAGCTATAACCGGGTTACGTAGGTGTGCTGAATTAACACCATATTTTCTTTTCTGTAAAGACTTATTTTATTTTTCTACAAAAATAAAATGCTAAACATTTTTATGCATTTTTTATGCACCTAACATTTTGTCTGTCTGTTTGTGTGAAATCCAATGTCCCTACAACATATGGTGGCAGTGGTGGG